>CAJGYO010000007.1:66642328-76544718 GCA_904845875.1 Miscanthus lutarioriparius
CAAACAAGTCCGACCTTGTGGGGGACGAGCTCTCCCTCCATTCACCGGAATATTTGTCCTTCACTCTACCTTATCCCCAACCAAACACCTACAAAAAATAGGTCCATCCTATCCCCATCCCACCTCATCCATGAAACTAAACACTACCTTAGATACATGAACTTTGAAATGTATTTGGCTCCCCTAAACTTGTTGAATAGTGCACCGTGGGTCTGCCGATTACATGTACGTTCTATGCTGATGTGGCATGTTAGCATGGCATATGTTTTACATTTAGCCTCCTCCCTTTACTCTTCTCTCACCAAGGATCCTTGTTTCCTCTTCTATGATAGCAGACCTGCAAATTTCGGCTGCCAAAACGGTGCCAACTTCACATTATTTGTTCTCAAATACACTACTTCCCTTAATGATGATGTTGATAGAACAATTAAGTTACTTGAATGATTCTTAACAAGAATTATGGAGGCAGTTCATGTATTGTGCTCACTTAAACTCGTGGTGTGGTGTGTATATTGCATTTGCTTCATAACGCGGACATGCATATGGTTATGTGTAAACCATGATACATGAATCATTTAATGCATTCCGCGTTAACCTTCATGGTTTGCATGCATCATTGCATATATATGTAAGCACGTAGTAGACGGGCTTGAAATAATCTGAATTGTCGAGTTGATGACTTGACTCGTCACGGCTAAGAAAGTTGCATTGCCTTGTGCCGCATCACTCTGATGATATCATTTGTAGGGGCGGCTCAAGACCATTTGTAAGACAGTTTGGCCATTGTGCCCCTACCAAATAGTCTCTACAAATCATGCATTTGTAGGGGCGGTTCCCGGCACCGAATTCCAAAGCTCTAGTTTGGTTTTGGTGAATTGATGAAACCCTAAGTGCTAACCTAGTTTATCAAGTGATCATGAGATAGGTAGCACACTCCAAGTGGTGAAGCAAATGAAGATCATAGCATGATAAAGATGATGGCATGGTGATGATCAAGTGTTTCGACTTGGAAAGAAGAAAGAGAAAAAACAAAGCTCAAGGCAAAGGTATAATTTGTAGGAGCTATTTTATTTTGGTGATCAAGACACTTAGAGATGTAATCACATTTAGGTTTGATAGTCATTACTATTAAGAGGGTGAAACTCAGTATCGGAATCGCGGTTATCAAAGTGCCACTAGATGCTCTAATTCATTGCATATGCATTTAGGATCTAGTTGGAGAACCAACACCTTGTAAATGTTTGTGAAAAATATACCAACACACAAGCACAAGGTGTTACACTTGGTGGTTGGCACATTTGATCAAGGGTGAAGAAGTTAGAGGTGAAATGGAGTTGGTCGTGAATGATGTCAAGCGTCAATCTTTCCGACGGACGGTGAATCACTCGTGATCGAACGGCCGAAAGGCTACGTCCTGGCCGGTAATCCAAACGGCACCTGTTGATTAGGGTTAAAGCACCGGACGCCGGGTCATGGTCCGATTAGCGTGATCGGACGCGTCCGGTCGGTAAAAATAGGATTTGGACTCCTTAGTGAAACGAACGGACACCGAGGGTCCAAATATCCGTCCAGTTTATCGAAGCGTCGGTCAACTTTTTTCGACCGTTGAGATCAAAACGTTCATAGTTGAACGCAGAGACACGTGTGGTCGCTTATCGAGCGGCCGATTTGACCGAGGAGCAAAGATCCGGCCGTGAGAGGATGGAGCGTCCGGGTCACCCGATCTATACCCAAAGAAGGGGTACAACGGCTCTATTTCGTGGAGGCTTCTATTTAAACCCCATGGCCGGCTCAAGCTCATACTCTTGGCCATCTTCATTGACATAGCAACCTTGTGAGCTTAGCCAAAGTCCTCCCACTCATCTCCATCATTGATTCATCATCATAGTGAGATTGGGAGTTATCCAAGTGCATTGCTTGAGTTATTGCATCTAGAGGCACTTGGTGTTCGTGGTTTCACGCGGGATTTCGCTTGTTACTCTTGGTGGTTGCCGCCACCTAGATGGCTTGGAGCAGCGAGGATCATCGAGCGGAGGTGGTGATTGTCTCTGCTCCGATCGTGGTGATTGTGAGGGTTCTTGACCTTTCCCCATGGAGCGCCAAAAGGTACTATAGTGGATTGCTCATGCTTCATGTGATCCTCATCTTGTGTTGGTTGTGCGGCACCCTATTGAGGGTTTGGCGTGTGTGAAGCCAATTAGCTGCGTGAACCTCCAAGTGAGTGAATCACCGCAACGAGGACTAGCTTCGCCGCAAGCAAGTGAACCTCGGTAAAAAAAATCATTGTGTTCATCATTGATTCCGAGGTGATTGGTCTTCATTGTTATCCACACTTGTGATTGATTGGTTCATACATCTACACGGCGGTATAACCTTCTTGCCTACTCTTTACATTATCGCAAACTAGTTGTCAAGCTCTTTAGTGTAACTAGTTGTGAGAGCTTGTTAGTTTGGTTAGTGTGGCTCTTTAGTTAGCTTTTGAGAGCACACTAACTTAGTATAGTGATATAGCTATTGTGTGGATATACTTCATCTAAACTAGAATTGTGGTAGGTGGCTTGCCTTTTGGTAAGCTAGCGCAAAACTCGCTTCGCCTCATAATTGTCTAATCCTTTTGTTAAGTGTTGTTGTAGAAATTTTATTAGGCTATTCACCCCCCCCCCTCTAGCCATTAGGACCTTTCAACTACCCCTATAAATTGATTTGTAGGGGCAGCTGGTGTTATCAGTCGCCCCTATAGATAGATTTATAGGACTGACTGATCTCATGTACGCCGCCTTTCTAAATCGATTTGTAGGGCGACTTCTATTTGTAGGGCGGTTCGGTCTAGAACTACCCTCACAAGACATTTTTCGGCAAAAAAAAAATTAAATTTACAATTCAATTTTGACCAAAGTGTTTTCTACAGATTCCATCAAGCGTTCATGCGTCAAACGCCCCATAAAAACGCCTCATGACCAACGTGAGCGAGGAAAGTGAGATAATCCGCAACTTCACGCCATGACCAACATTCCGAACCGCATTGCTCAAGAGTATTATATAAACTATGAGGACAAGAGTATTATATAAACTACAATTACAAGTCAAATTCACAAGAATATATAGAATCCATCATTAAATAGACATAATTCACAAGATAAAACCAATCTTAAATTCCATACACATTGTTATCAACGTCCTAGAGCTAGCCTTTCAGTCTCACGAAGGTGTTGGTTCTGAGGATTTCTACCTAAGTCAGACTCTCGATAATGGTAGGTGTCTTTGACGTGTACAATCTGGTCCAATATGAAGTTGCAAAGATCGCCGATGAGCTCTAAGAGTTGGTCATCCTTGTATGGGTCTCTTTTCATTTCTTTCTCTTCTTTTCACTACAAGAGAATAAGTTTCGGTTTAGTATTTCATACCATGTACGAAGTTTTTATAATACGGGTGAAGAGGTTCAAACTTGCCCTTAAGGGGTGTCTCCAGAGCACCGGGTGTTACTCATCATAGAACATATATAGTATCCACAATGTACACTCCTAGGCTTACGCTTGGGAACCTTTGTGTGTTTTGCATATGAAAATGTTAAGTAATACTTTTGACACCATGTAATGGAGTAATCAAGAAAGTAAGTTACACTTACCGCACATAGTGTTTTTATAGCCAGCTTTTCCTTCCTTGCTAGATCATGCCTTCCGTGATGTTTAGTGACATAGAACCTAAATGCCCTGTTCGAATTATTTTAGCAAATACAACTTGTTAGTATCCAAAAGTAAACGTTACAAGTATGTATACAAACATATAAGCTAATGAGGATTGTCGATATGTATACATCTTGAGAATCGATATGAAGTCTTTGTATGTCACTAGGTCCCTATCTATTGAATCAAAGACCCATGTCATGCTCCTCCCGACATCGACGCCTATACAAATCCAAATTGGTTCTTGCATGAATTTAATCATAGAACTAGATAAGCTCTTTTTGTATCGAATAAAATATATCGAACAAAGCTTTAAGTATAGAGTTGAACTTACTCGAAATTGTATGGTAGCCATATAGTAGAGTGCTGTTGGAGAATTTTGAAAGCCAGGGCAATGTATACCGTAACCTTATGGGACTCTTCCCTTAGTTTTGTCGTACGGATGTGCTCTTTCTCACGAAGAGTCTTTCCAACAGCTAGCTCTTTGGCATCCAGTAGCCACTGTTTAGGGTAATTAAAAATTGTTTGTGCTATATCTTGAGGGTCTATATACCCGGCTTTCACACTTGGCGTTTGTTTGACAATGTGGACTTGCATTCTACAAATCACGGCGTGGGTTAGTTACAACAAAATTCAAAGATTACATTCATATCATATCGGGAAGACAAGGACTTACAGGCACCACGTGCGAATTAGATTCATCTCCATTGCTCCGAGGTGAAAGCATGTCTGCTGTCATTGAAGTCAAAGACAATTTTCTCGGCTGGGCTTCCAAATGTGCCGGTGGGGAAGCATGCTTGTATGAGGTCTATGCTCGTTGAGAGAACACGCAAGTACCAATCATGGAACCTTCTCATTCCAAGTGGTAGGCGCTGGATGTCCCGGTTTGGTAGGAAGGGCTTGCTTCTTTCATACGTTTTTGGGCAATCCTTTGACCATTTGATGGCATCAACATTTAGATACTGCTTTGCTATTTGGTGGAGTTTGCTAGTGACGGCCTCCTCAGAACCCCATGATGTGACTTTTTTAACTTAGTTCTCAGGCTTGAACTGGTCATGGGAATACCACATGGACACCGACGAGACATCTTTCATCAGAACATAAATTGGTCTTATGGTGATTAGATGCTTCTTTCGAAGTTCCCATTCAGACACGTCCTCATCTTCTTGTGCATCACCTTCTTCAGGAGGCACTCGTTGTTCATGTATCGAATGTGTTTGTTGAGAAGACTATAGCATCTCATCATGCACTTGCTCGGTACGAGCTGGAAAAAGGCACATGCTCGCTAGGAGGCGGGGAAGAATGTGGCATCTCAGGAATGTGGTGGTCGCGAGACGGTGAAAATATCGCCCCGACCTCAACAACTCTCTCCAAATTTGGGAGAGGGGAAGGCGGCGAAGAAGCAGTCAATCTAATGTCCCATTTGTGCTAGAGAATGAACTGCCCCATTATGTCTCCGAGTAACACCAGCCCCTCGAGAGTTGCGTAGTCTATCCTCCACTTCATGAACTCAGGCTTCACGATATGCACCTCGACCCTAGTGTAGTCCGATGGTATCTTATTATTGTGGTGTAAGCCACCGGGAGGATGTGCCACACCCGTTGCCACCTCATGTTTTGCCGGCCACTGAGAAACAGCAAGGTACAACTAGTTGGTTCCCGTATGCGATCGACGGGGGTTGTGGCTGCAGTGGAACCTTGACTGCTAGGAACTTTCGGAGGGCTGCCAACTAATGCCAGTTCTCCCGCGCGGCGTCATTAATGTCTGTGGCTCCGTAGACAGTCCTTGCTCCTCCAACGCCTTCGCAACTAGAGCCTTTACTTGTAGCTCAAGATTAGTCTCCCGGTCTCTGCCATGTTTCTTGTATATGTGCCTGTCCTCTTCGAATCCTTACTTTTAGGTCGTCCTTTTCCCTAGCCTCCTGGTGCGGCCTGTGTGCTCCTTGTTTCCCAAGCCAAAGCTAAGCTCATCCCTCTCTCTGGAAGGATTGAATGAGCCCTTCTCCTTGTCTTCAGCATATTTCAGTATCCTTGATACTGCCTCTTGGGTCTCTAGCTTATCAAACTTAAGATTACCGTCGGATGATTCTGTACTCCTCGCATATATCTAATTCCTTGAGCGTACCTTCAAATTCGTCACATCGATATTCTCAGCAGTTGTGGCCTCTTGATCCATCTTCCTAAATTGCTCTTCCTTGGCATAGTAGCCACCGGGGCCTAGATGATGGTGGTGTTTGTTCCTCTTTGCCAGCTCGGTGTTACGGGCACTGAGCTCCAATGCCTCCGGTGAAGTCTTCTGAGCCACGAGCTCCTCCCATTGACTAGGAGTTATTTTGCCGAACTCGTTGAAGTGAGTTAACCCCTTTTGGATATACTTCTTGTTGAGCTCTGACCTTCAACGTCGAAATGACTCTCCCATCATCCTGAAAGCATTTTTTTACCAGTCGTGCTTACCCTTCGGAAATCTAAAATTAAGCTTCAACTGCCTATCCCATAGTTCATCCTTTTTCTTCTCTGGTACCTCTTTCTAGTTAGGGATTGCTGGGTTCAATTTATCTCTTTCTAGGGCCCAATCGCATTACGGAATCATGCTTTTAATTCCTTCGGCTCAAGGATCTCTCCTGCTAGAAACTGTCCAGAATTATAAAAATACTAAAATTAAATATTTACTTATGTGCCAAACATGATTTCTGACCAAACCAAGTGCATCACAAGTTCACACATGATATAAGATCACCAGAAAGTAAGGTGTTCACCACCAATTCATTTCTTTTAATGCCTTTCTTAATTATTTAGTTATTTAAGTGGAATAATGAACATATATGAAAACTGCATAGTTTCATCTACAAAAATTACAGTTCATACTAATTAGGTATAGTCTCATAATTAGGTACATAGCAGAGTAGTAAATATAGGAAAGCAGAGTAGTAGTAGTTAGGTAGTAGTAGCTGCACAGCAAAGCAAGTAAAAGAGAGAAATGGAGTATAGTACAGAGTAGTAGCAGTAGTAAGAGAGCAGTAGCATGGGTAAGAGAGCAACAGCAGCATAGTAAACTGACCATAACTGTAGATTTATAAATCCAAATGATATGCAACAAGATAATTTGGAAATCTTATGAAATTGTCTAAAATTCATTTTCAGAACTCAAGGCATGATTGCAACTTTTACCAGGTCGAAATCACTTAACAACAGAAATCTGTCTTCACAAGCTAGAGAGCAGCCAAAACTGGACTCAAACTGAGAACAGCCATATCTCCTAAACTACTTGGCCAAATGCCACCAAATTTTAACACGAGCTAGTTTAGTAAGTTAACTACAACTTTGGTACTCACATGATTCCTAGAAAACACCATTATCAAAGCCTAATTCACCAAGTGCTTGAAACTGTCCATAATTATAAAAATGCTAAAATTAAATATTTACTTATGTGCCAAATATTATTTCTGACCAAACCAAGTGCATCACAAGTTCACATATGATATAAGATCACCAGAAAGTAAGGTGTTCACCACCAATTTATTTCTTTTTAATGCCTTTCTTAATTTATTTAGTTATGTAAGTGGAATAATGAACATATATGAAAACTGCACAGTTTAATCTACAAAAATTACAGTTCATACTACATGCTTCAAATAGGCTACTGTAAAAATTTCACCCAAAGTTACCAATAGAAACATCCTACACAAAAATAACAAGGCAGCAAGGCTGATTTTGGCCTAACTTAGAAACCCTATTGAAAAGTGTCAAACAACAGAAGCAATATTTTTCCTAGCTTCATATTAGTGTCATGGAAGAATGGAAATCAAAACCATAAACTGTATACATTTGAAGATGGAAATAAAAAAGGTCAGTGATGAGATTAAGGGCAAGCAGCAATAGATAGTACATTTAGAAAGGCAGATTAAGGGGAAGCTTGACGAGTTAGAACATACACCGGTATATTATCTGCAGTCAATTAGTTTTCAATTACTTTGTCTCTGAATTGGTACATATTAAACTGTTGCAATGATTTTCCAGTCTCACACTAAACTACTGGAGCAGGTCAATGAGAAAGCATTTGAACTTGAGGTACCTAGAGTAGAGAACTACGTGTTACGACAAGTTACAAGTTACGACGACTTCCACAGTGGATCGTCCCGGGCGTGCACTCCACCAGCAGCGTAACTACGTGTCAGTTTGCTGGGGCCTAGGTGCCGTTTTGGTTTGGTGGCAGCGATTGAGCGTGTTTTTGGCATGTAAATGTGAGTGATGTGGCCGCTCTCGCTCTGGATCCTTTTGGGGTACGTGAAAGTGGAGGGGCTCCAACTTTTGGGATGATCCACTATGGAAGTCGTCGTAACTTGTAACTTGTCGGCAAATGACGCTGCCATCTGGCTGTCCAAGTTGGTGATGTTTCAACATCAGAGCTACTATAATGTCAGCATAAGTGCTTAAGGTAATAACCTAAGAACAGACAACCTAGTACAATGTATGCTCAAATCATACGCAACATTGATGAGAGAGAGTTATCTGAATCTTTGTCGACTGAAAAATAGATATGGATTTGTGTACCTACAATCTCTATTGCTCTAAGAAAAATATTACGCGGACCTTTGCAGATAGAACAATCTAGTAATAAGCATCTAAGACAAGCCCATGCAAGTAAAAAAGATCAATCATCATCAACACATATCCACGGGGCTAGCGGCTAAATTTTACGGCGGCAATCTGTGTGGTCAACAAAGACAACAAAGAATTTAGCAATACAACAACGAGAGAAGAGAGGGAGGGATCCGGCGGACCTAGAAAAGAAATTGCCCTTCTCGAGATGGTGTTGAGATCTTGAAGAAGATAGCACCTCCGACCTTCACCGCCACCTTCTCTCTTGATGCGTGAGAAGCCGATGCAGCCGTCTCTGTGGTATGGTCAAACCCTAACAAGGGAAGCGGGCTGAGGAGAAGGGGACGGAGGAGGGATGAGACCGAGGAGGAGGCGGAGGACATACATCAAGCGCGCGGCAGTGCGGTGCCCTCGCCCAGCAGACACTGGCGGCGAATCGGGGCGGCGGTGAGTCGCAGGTCACGAGCCTCACGACTTCATAAGTCACCGAAACGAAGCGGCGCGATTTCCGGCCTCGAGTGAGACACGATGAGATTGTGAGCTCTCGGCTGAAACCCTAGCCGCCGTGGCGGCCGGCCTAGGGAGGCGGCGTTTGGGGAGGAAGCGTGGCGGGCGCGGAAGGCATCACGGGGAGGGGCCAGCGGAGGTGAGAGGAAGCGGCGAAGAGAGGCGGTGGCTAGGAGGCACGGAGATGGTGGCGGCGGCGAGACACATTGGGCAGCCTACCAAGGGAGGAAGAAGAGGGTGCCCAACATCTGTTCACCCGAGCGCCAAGGATTTATACCGGAGAGATGATTTGTAAGGCGGTTCTCGATCGATCCGCCCCTACAAATCCATTTATAAAGGCGGGTCTGATCGGCCGCCTCTACAAATACATTTGTAGGCGGTTCCTGATCTAGCCGCTCCTATAAATATTTTTATTTTATTAAATTATTAATTCTGTATTTTTAAATCATAAAAACACAAAGTAAATGTATATAATATTTTGTATTATTCTATATATGCACAAATATATATAAAAACAATTGTAGTCATAAAAGTTGTAAACATAACTCAATCTTGTCGTGTGACTACAATTTGAATTTTAAAAATTTGAATTTAAAACTTATTTTACAATTTTAGGATATTAAATGACCTAAAATGAAAATGTTGTAAACATAAAAGTTGTATAACTCATCAACATATATAACTTTTATTTTGGTCATCTTGTCATGTGACTTTGTTTAAATGATTCAAAATTTAAAATTCAAACAATTTCAACTTGAAACATATTTTGAAAGAGTAAATGATTTCAGATGAAAAACTTATAAATACCAAAGTTGTAGAACTCATCAATATGTATAAATTTTATTTTGATCATCTTTTCATTTGACCAAATTTGAACAGTTGAAATTTTAAATTTCAATAAATGGCAACTTCAAACAATATTTTGAAACCTTAAATGATTTCAACAATAAAAGTCATGAACATAAAAGTTGTTGAACTCATCACTATCTATAACTTTTATTTTGGTCACTTCTTCATATGCCAAAGTATTAGTAAACATTGTTCACAAATTCACATGTGACTCATAGTTTCATAAACTATACGAGAGACATGTTGATTTGTGAACAATGTTTACTATCACTTTGTCAGATAAAGAAATGACAAAAATAAAATTTGTAGATCTTAATGAGTTATACAACTTTGGTATTCATCACGTTTTCAGCTGAAATCATTTAATGGTTGAAAATCTCATTAGAACTTGTTATTTTTTTAAATTTGAAAATTTAAATTTCTCAAACTTTGTCAAATGAAAAGAATGACCAAATCAACACAGTAACTTAATAGGGCATGATTTTAGAAAATTTTAGGAAACAAAATCATCACATTTGGAGCTAGTATGTGAGAGAAAGACTAGTTACAAATTTTACCCAGAGATTAAAAAGAAAAATCACAACTGTTCATGATGATCAATGATGAACAAGTGTGATTTTTCTTTTTAATCTGTGACTAAAACTTGTAACTAGTTTTTCTTCCTTATAGTAACTCCAAATGTAATGGTTTGTTTTCCTAAAATTTTCTAAAATCATGATCTATCATTTTAGTCTAGTCATCTATCTTTGTCACTAATTTTGAATAATTCAAATTTTGAATTTTAGAAAATGACAGCTTCAAACCTGATTTTCAACAACTAAATGATTTTAGCTGTAAAGGTAATGAATATAAAAGTTGTTGAACACATCACTATCTACAATTTTTATTTTGTTCATCCTTTTATTTAACAAAATTTGAACAGTTCAAATTTTGAATTTCAGAAAATGACAGCTTCAAACCTGATTTTCAACCACTAAATGATTTCAGCTGTAAAGGTGATAAATATAAAAGTTGTTGAACACATCACTATCTCATACTTTTATTTTGGCCATTTCTTTATTTCATAAAGTGTTAAGTGATTTCACAAAATTTTAGTAGTAATAAAGTGGATGTTGAAATAGATTCATCTGAATATTGCAAAGGATAGTCTCACACATATGCATAAATGTAGTCTCACACACATACATAAATATATAGTCTTACACACATACATAAATATATAGTCTCACATGCATGCATAAATGAAGTCTTACAAACACACACTTACACAAACACTCCACGTTCAATAACTAGCTAGCCCGTTGTAACGACTTTCCTCTTGACACATTTTCGTTCCCATGGCAATGTCTTTGGGTAGATTCTTTTCCACAACACTGATCTTCTTAGAAAAGTCTGTGAATAGCGGCATCTCATCGTAGTTATTGTAAGCTTCAACATCGTCCATGCCATCAACTTCGATAATGTGCTGTTTCCCGGAGGCAACCACGTGCTTTGTCTTCTTCTTCGCGGGGAGGTTACTTTGTGGGTTAGACATATAGAAAACTTGTGCGACATGTGAAGCGAGAACCCAAGGGTCATCTTGGTAGCCTAGATTCTTGAGGTCTAGGACTCTCAATCTGATCTCGTTCAGTTGGTGTTGTTTGATCCAGTGGCATCTAAACAGGGCCACCGTTATATCCCTTCCATAGTTAAGTTCTCATATCTCTTCAATGATGCCAAAGTATTGGATCTTTCACCCCAATCCATCGAGAGCCTCTATTCGAACGCTGCTGTTTTGGTTCACATATTTACTATCCTTTGTGTGGGTATAGTAATACCCATTGATGTCATAAGCATTCCAAGATGTCACTTGTCTCGATGGCCCCTCCGTCAACCTACTGATGGTAATAGAGTCTATGGTTTCTCCAGGCGGTATGTTTTGGTCCTTCAACCATGTAGTTAGTCGTTGCTTATGCTGTTTCATGACCCAATCATCCGAATGACCATTCCTCTCTGCCATAATGATAGCCAAGTGTTCATCAATGTACGGTTGCATCAGTTGTGTACTCTGCAAGACACTGTAATGCGCACAACTCACCTCTTTGTAATCATGGTCGATGAATACTTTTATACCACTGGTGCCCTTCCCAGCCAGCCTACCCTTGTGATGAGAATCGGGTTTACCAATCCCTTTCTGTACTTTTAGGTACTCTTGACAGCACTCGATGAATTCTTCAGTATTGTAACCCTCTATCATGGGGCCCTCTGGGTATGCTCGATTATGCACGTATCGAATTAGAACCAACATGAACCACTCGTAGGACCACATTTCATGCAAGTAGCAAGGGCCCAGCGCCTATATTTGATGAACCATGTGAATCATGAGATGTGGTATTATATAAAAAAAACAGGAGGTAAACACATCTCTAGTTGGTTTTGTGTCTCCACCACAAATTCATGTAGGTCACTCAGCTCTTACTTGCCAATCGTCTTCTGTGAGATCTTCGAAAAGAAGTAGCACATGCGGGTGATGTCCATTTTCAAGAACTCTGGCTTTATAGCCCTGATTGCAATAGGTAGAAACACTATCAGCATCACATGACAATCGTGAGTCTTGCAGTGTGTTATTGACAAGTCCTTCATCGACACTAGCTTCTTCACATTTGCTGAAAACCTAGTCGAGACTTTGACCCCCCTCAGGAAAGTGCACATAGCTCTCTTCTCGTCTAGTATTAGGTTGAAGCACGCCATGGGCAGAGTGTATTTTCCATTAGCCTCAGGTACCGGGTGAAGCTGTGGCATCACGTTTAGCTGCACCATATCTTTCTATGCTTTCAGACTATCCTTTGACTTGCCTGTGTCCATCAAGGTAGCAATGAGACTCTCAAAGACATTCTTATGCACGTGCATAGCATCAATGGCATGGGGGACCTCCAAGTCTAGCCAATAAGGCAGATACTGAAAGAAGATCGATTGTTTCTTGAAAGGTACGCCTTCGACAGGAGGTGTGCTTCTATCTCTGTTCGTCCCATCCGGATTCTTCTTTCCATAGACGACGCGTATGTTTTTCACCATTCTGTACACATGTTCTCCGTTATGACGTCTCTCTGGAGGGGGTTCAATTTCTGGGGTGTTGTCATAAAATCTGAAGAACAATTTGCTGCGGTACTTGTGACTTGTCTTTAATAAGCGTTGGTTCCTTAGGTAAACTATCTTCTTGGATGCATCCAGGTACACCCATATAGTACCATCCAAGCAAACCAAGCATCCCGTCTTCCATTTGATCTGTCTAGACAAAGCAAACAGCGTGGGGTAATCATTGGTAGTAACAAATATTATTGCTCTACATATGAAGTCCTCCTTTTGGAACACATCGTACATCTGCTCCCCATGCCTCCATAGCCTCTCCATTTCTTGCATCAAAGGCTCGAGGAACACATCTATATCAATGCCTGGTTGTTTAGGGCCAGAAATAAGAATAGTGAGGAGAAGGTACTTTCTCTTCTGACACAACCATGTTGGGATGTTGTACATGGTCAAGATCACTGGCTAAGTGCTATGGTCACTCATCCTCTCATTGAAGGGATTCATTCCATCGGTGCTCAAGCCAAATCGTACATTTCTTGGGTCATCGCTGAATTCTTTGTGCTTCTCATCGAACCTTTGCCACTGACTACAATCAGCCGGGTGTGCAATCTTATCATCATCCACCTTGCGCTCATTATCCCACCATATCATGAGTGTGGCTTCTTTAGGGTTTAGGAAGATACGTCTCAAGCGGTCGGTCACTAGCAGGTACCACATTACCAAGGCAGGAATTCTTCTCTACTTTGCATCGTTGCCTAATAGAGTGTCCTCTAGGGGCTGAGATTCTTGTACCACCTTTTTTATACCCTTCTTATTCCTCTTTTTCCCCGTGGAGGCTTCGTCCCCACCGTAAAGGTCCTTGTTCTTGTACCGGCTGGCCCTACACCAGGGACATTTATCCAGTGACTTGAACGTTTCGTCACAAAAAAGTATACAGTAGTTGGGGCATGCATGGATTTTTTCAACCCCCATTGTCAATTGACTTATGACCTTCTTCGCTTGGTATGTGTTGGTGGGGAACTGAGTTTGGTTGTGGCAACACCCATGACAGGAGATGCAATAGATCATTGAAACTACAGTCTGACCAGCCGTACTTAGCCATCAGGATGAGTAGCTCAAGCACAAAACGTAGCAATGTCCAATGTGTTGGACAACCCTTTTCAACACCATACACAGTCTCCTTCGACGCTTTTGTTACCCTTTCCAAATTTTCTAGACTTTTTGGGCTATTTAGCAAAATCTCTGGTCCAAGGGCTTGAATCATGTCCTCCAAATCATCTTCATCCCCGACACGTGCATCACCATCATTATTGGCACCACCTTTGTCGTTACCCTCCCACCCACCAGCATCACCACCTTGTTCATCACCAAACTCGGAATCCATTCGTGCATCAAGCTCTACTGAATATTGGGACATGGATTCTATGGTTTCGTCGTTGTATTCCTCCTCATCCTCGTCGTTAACAATAACCGTTTCACCATGATGAATCCACACTGTGTAGTCCTCAATAAATCCTCGCATAATCAAATATGATCTGATGATAGTCACATCTGTCCATGCCATACGGTTCTTGCAATCTTTATAGGGACAAATAATTGTATCCTTATTCTCTGTCAATGTCGTTGCATGCTTCTTTGCGGCTTCAATAAATTTATCCACCTCTTCACGGAAACCTGCCTTGAACCTTAACGAACCATACATCCAAGAGTTCCTGTACTCCATCTTTTACAACAACAACAAAACAAACATTAAAGGACTACTTATTCAGATATATATATAAATGAATCAAATTAATAATTACTTAAGAATAATTGTATATACTTCATATATATATGAATATAAATCAAATATAATTACATAAAGCATACAAACACACCATGGTAGAGGAAAATTAATTAATGGCCTATTTATCCATAAATAATTAAAATACATATTTGTTGATTACAATAAACAATTTCAAAGACAACAATTAGCAATAATTATATTTTACCCAATATCTTTCATACAAACCCTAGTCCAATTTCATCAAACACAAATTTAAAAAACGAAATTAATAAAAAAATCAAACCCTAGATCTAGATCTACATGCACATGAAACATCCATAAAACTAACTAATTGTTCACTAAAATCAAGAAACATGGACCAAATAAGGGTATGATCTTGTTCCCCGACCTAATTTACCCTAGTACATTCAAAACTTGGGTCTAATTTGCTTCATAAGTAGCTCAAACACCATAGAAGAGAGAGAAAACCAAAACTCTAATTACTCACTAACCAACCATTAAAACTTCAAAAAAAGTGTGGAATAGCATTTTCTTACCTTCTACAACCTCTCCACCAAAGGATTTGAGACCAAAACCTTCCCCCCTTAGTAGAGTAATTTTTGGGAGGTGCCCAAGGCCTCCCCACCTTTCTTTCATGGATTGGAGTGAGTGATCCGAGGAGGAAGAAGGTGCTGCAGTTTTTTTATATGTGGGTCATTTATAGGGGCGGCTGGTAATTGAGCCGCCCCTATAAATAGCAGCTGTTTATACGCAGAGCATTTGTAGGGGCGGTTCAATCACCAGCCGCCCCTACAAATACCAACATCAGGGGCGGCTGGTGAGTGAGCCGCCCCTACAAATCAGACCCATTTATAGGGACGCTTGTATCACCAGCCACCTCAGCTGTTCCATTTGTAGAGGCGGCTAGTCTCTGGGCTCCCGAGCACGCCACTGTAGGGGCGGCTCCATCATTAGCCGCCCCTACAAAAAATTTGCTCCGTTGCTATAAACCGTTTTTCACGTAGTGCTGGTACCAAATGCCAGATCAACATCCCTATAGCCGGTTCGATCCATTGTGAAATTTCCACCGACACTCCAACGCTCACAACCATGACGTGTGTGTGTGTATATATATATATATATATATATATATATATATATATATATATATATATATATATATATATATCTTGAGATACCGTGTGAGCTACCTTGATGAAACAGGCAAACAATATTTGAACTCTCATGGATTAGGTGTAATTGGGCGAAGATTTTCAACAGCATATGTGATGACCTGTATATACCAGTCGTCTAAAGAAAACTAACGTCTAAAAGAAAATCTAAACCATTTAAAGTGTGGTGTGGCTAATGATATATGGTTGTCAACCTCATAAAGCTTAGCTATTTGGGTTACTTATGATGAAATATGTCCATTTGGGTTTATTTAATGGCGGTATTCTTTCAGTAATAGATGATGTTCTTATCGACAGTGAGGAGTTTGTCACTACTATAAAATTGATTTTCGGAGGTGGTCATTTTTTTATTTTCATTGGCACACAAGCCTCTGACCAATCATCATAGTTAATCACTATTTACAAAGGTGGTTGGCATGCACAACCTACTACTCAGCAATAACGCTTCCCTACCACTACACCAGACACCCATTTGTGAGTATATATATGCTATCTTTTTATATCAACATTTTGTAATTTCTTATTGAATATTTTGGTTACGAAATAAACTCAAATGAAAAAATGTTTCAAGTACAAGTGTTAAATCTTGTCAAGCACTACAACTTTGCTATAGGGTGTGTCTCCATTTGAGATTGTTTAAAAAATTTAAAAATTAAATCTTAAAATATGTGAATTTAAAACAAATATTTGAAATACTAAACAACTTCAAATCAAAAAATTATCAACTGAAAACATGTAGATCAGGTTGGTCACTATAACTTTGATATTAACGATGTGAACATTCAAAGTCGTTTAAAAATTTTAAATTTTGAACTGTTCAACTACAAAGTTGTAGATTGTGTAAGAACTATAACTTTGGTATAGACCCACTACACTAGGACAGTACATCACTATCGGGTCAGAACCCCATCACTGCCTAAATTGCTTCCGGTAGAGGATAATCGACAGTGGTGGGTGGCCTATCACTGCCGAGTTGATCACCTAGAAGGCATATTACTGCCGGGTCTAGTCATAAACCGGTAGTGATATCAAATAGTATCATTGCCGGGTTGACGCATGAACCGATGGTGACATGGCCCGTGTCAATGTTGGCTTAAAACATGACCCGATAGTGGCACTTATGGCACCACAGCTGGATCAGTGGATACTCATCAGTGAATTCTTGAGTGCCACTGCCAACCCAATACCACACCCAGCAGCTATTACTATAGTACATAAGAGAATTCTCATTGCCATCACAAGTCTTACAAGATAAGATATGTGAATACATCATAACTAGAAAAACTTAATAGTTAGAGATGAAGTCATTACGAACCAAAGTCATTAAAACTCAAAATATATATGGTTGTTGTCCAGCTAGTACTTGAAGCAATGTTCCCCTAATTATTTCTAAAGTGGCATGCTAATTTCTATTTCTTTATTTCTCTGCAGGCCCCTTATATATATTGTCAGGCCCAAAACTAAATATGTTCTTTCAGAAGACCCAAGATTGGTATACATAGGATTGCTTGAAATGACTTAATCTTATAATTAATATGATACATGATAGAGGATGTTTTTTTCATGAAAAGGGAAAATAAAAACGAGATCAATTGATGCGGCTATTTGTACAAAACAAATGAAAACTAAGGGGAAAATCAATATTATAGGGGACCGTGACGCCTAAGAGGGGAGAGTAAATTAGGCAACTTAAAATTCCGATTCTAAACTATGGCCTCTTTTCTAACCTTAGCAAAACATATGCAAAAGATAAACTATCTAAATATGTAACTACGGTTTTGCTCGTGTATTGCTATCTCTACCGCAAAAGGAGTAATGTAAACAATGTAAATCCGAAAGCTAAAGAGTAAGGTAGAGATATACAAACTCCCGTCGACGACTCCGCTATTTTTACCGAGGTATCGAGAAGCGCACAAGCTTCTCCCTAGTTCTTGTTGGAGCCCCTCGCAAGAAATCCCTCGCAAGAGCCAAGCTCCCGGTCGGGTAACTCCGTGGATAGCCTCGGGCCTTCCCCACGCGCAAATGGGTCTTCGACGTGCCTTCCGGCAAACCTCTTCCGGATGCTCCCGCCGTTTTCACTATCAAGCTTTCGGCCAAAATGCCACGGGCCTTGTTCGCTCTAGTACACGGTGACGGCTACACCACAAACGTGGTTGGTGTGATCTCGCAAGACTACAAACCCCTCCGATATACAATAATGGTGCGCGCAAGCACTGGGTAGCAAGAGGTTTGCAAACATTTTTATGTCATCGAACATGCTTGTTGTTCATGAGCTTTGGGCCTCTGATATTGCGTTGGAGGGGCTGCTTGCGATCCTTTCGGGTAAGGCACCCTAGTCGATGTCCCTGCATTTCCAGCGCCTCAGACGACACTGCAATCGTAAGTGCGTGCATGCATTGAAATTTCCATATAGTAGTGGCTTACCGTTCGACTTGAACATGGTTCCTGTATGTGCTACTTTTCTCGTGGTTGTGATCGATCGATTGTTACGAGGTGGTGGTGGTGCCAATATGTGTTGATACGTGCCCTATATATACAGCAACCTAGCTAGGAATTAATGGTATAATCATGGAAAGTTCAATTGACTAATAAATGATAAATGCTTCTCTGAGGAATTATTTGTACTCTTATTAGCCACGGTATTTTATGAATGGAGTAATTTGCTATACATTCTGCTGGGTCTCAAGTCCCAGCCAGTCTTAATACGTTCAGGTAATGTTTATAGGAAGGACTTTCCACGTAACCCGTATTGAACCTAGAGAGTTAATGCATTGCGGACCCAGTATTTTGATCTGATATTTTTAAGCAAGGCGAGACAACAGGAGATGTACCAGCAATTTCTGAACCAATGTTAAAAACTCAATATTAAGAAATAAGAATGTTGGTGTTTTTTTTTCTGCAAATGATTCATCTTGTGGGTTTAGTTAATTAATAGCAAAGGCTCGGTTTGGTTGGTAGAGAGTCTTCGAGTTCCATTGAGGAGACCATCCACCTGGCCGTAAACACGCTTCAGAAAATAAAGAAACTATGTGGCAATAGTAATTTCCCCATGCTAGTCAGAGTTTTGTTATATAATTTTTTTGCAATTATTTTTGAAAAATAAACAATTGATAATTGATCCATTGGAATAAAAATTTGTAAAATTTTAAAAAAGTCAAATATTTTTTTTCGAATTTCCATCACCCCAACTAACAATTGCCCAGATGGTACACGCTCCGCCGATCCTCTCCGTGAAGTTTGAATCCCATGGCAGCCCCACGATAGGATGTTTTCTTGATTTAACTATGGTGGGAGGTCACTAGGAAGCCCAAAAATTAAGTTTCATATATTTTTATGGTAAATTAGCTAATTTCTGCAGGTTTTCAAGAGTGGGTATGAAGTATGTTTCATGGTTCTCCCATGATGAATCACGGAGATATATACTATTTTTAAAGCATGGATATAGACCCATGGAAAAAATTGACCTCATCATTGACATAGAGTAGTATATAGAAAATGGGAATTATGATCTGCAGGACATAACCATTTTGTAGTAGTGTGCATGTTTTGGAAGCTTTGAAAAAAAAATTGATGCAAGACTTTAGCTTGAACTTTCCTATGCCATTTCCTGTAAATTAACCCCAAGTCTTTTATTTCAGTAGAGATCCATGTTTCACGACAAAAGTAGCCATAAATTGAATCCTGATATTTTTCAGTAAAACTGACATGCATTCTATAAATTTGCAACATGCAAGAAACAGAAAAATAGCATGTGTAGAAACACATAGTCTCAAGATTTTCCATGGTTCATGATTAATCGAGAAGATTTCGTTCAGTTTAGTTCTAGAGATTAGCATAATGCAAGATGCTGCTTTCAGTTAAATAGGCTTCAAAATATATACACAGAGGGAGATGTGCCATATTTACTACTGCTCTAATATTCAATCTATGCTAATTAAATTACTTTCAGTGTAGTTTGAGATTCATTCCTAGTCAAAATTCTACTATTTTTACAATACAAGTGTGCTGTGTTTGTTTGCTTTTTTTTATGAGTGAAATAATGTTAGTCCACTCAAGAGACCAGACTAATCCTTTTTGTTGTTCTTGTTGCCGTCCTTCCTGAGTATTACATTTTCAGGAAATCCTGCAAGAGTGCTTCCTGATTTTTACATTATGCTGTTATCTCTAATACAATTTGAGAAATTGGAAATCACATGCAAGTTAATAGCAAAGGCTCGGTTTGGTTGGTAGAGAGTCTTCGAGTTCCATTGAGGGGACCATCCACCTGGCCGTAAACACGCTTCAGAAAATAAAGAAACTATGTGGCAATAGTAATTTCCCCATGCTACGTCAGAGTTTTGTTATATAATTTTTTTGCAATTATTTTTGAAAAATAAACAATTGATAATTGATCTATTGGAATAAAAATATGTAAAATTTAAAAAAAGTCAAAAAATTTTTCTGAATTTCCATCACCCCAACTAACAATTGCTCACATGGTACACGCTCCGATCCTCTCCGTGAAGTTTGAATCCCATGGCAGCCCACGATAGGATGTTTTCTTGATTTAACTATGGTGGGAGGTCACTAGGAATCCCAAAAAATTAAGTTTCATATATTTTTATGGTAAATTAGCTAATTTCTGCAGGTTTTCAAGAGTGGGTATGAAGTATGTTTCACGGTTCTCCCATGATGAATCACGGAGATATATACTGTTTTAGGGCATGGATATAGACCCATGGAAAAATTGACCTCATCATTGACATAGAGTAGTATATAGAAAATGGGAATTATGATCTGCAGGACATAACCATTTTGTAGTAGTGTGCATGTTTTGGAAGCTTTAAAAAAATCGATGCAAGACTTTAGCTTGCACTTTCCTATGCCATTTCCTGTAAATTAACCCCAAGTCTTTTATTTCAGTAGTGATCCATGTTTCACGACAAAAGTAGCCATAAATTGAATCCTGATATTTTTTCAGTAAAAATGACATGCATTCTATAAATCTGCAACATGCAAGAAACAGAAAAATAGCATGTGTAGAAACATAGTCTCAAGATTTTCCATGGTTCATGATTAATCGAGAAGATCTCGTTCAGTTTAGTTCTAGAGATTAGCATAATGCAAGATGCTGCTTTCAGTTAAATAGGCTTCAAAATATATACACAGAGGAGATCTGCCATATTTACTACTGCTCCAATATTCAATCTATGCTAATTAAATTACTTGAGACATCTTGATGTCATTACTGAAAAGAGTTCAGTACTTTCAGTGTTGTTTGAGATTCATTCCTAGTCAAAATTCAACTATTTTTACAATACAAGTGTGCTGTGTTTGTTTGCTTTTTTTTTATGAGTGAAATAATGTTAGTCCACTCAAGAGACCAGACTAATCCTTTTTGTTGTTCTTGTTGCCGTCCTTCCTGAGTATTACATTTTCATGAAATCCTGCAAGAGTGCTTCCTGAGTATTACATTATGCTGTTATCTCTAATACAATTTGAGAAATTGGAAATCACATGCAAGTTCTACGCAATTAACAACCCTTTTCCTCAAACCTTCACGTAGTTTAAACAGTCTTGAATTTATTAATTGATGTTCCACATGCTGGTGGTATCAGTTGCATCTTTTGTTACCTTAAAATAAATTATTATATTTTGTTTCTGAAAACCAAAAAACACAGAGAAAAACTTTCTAGTCTGGACCACACAAGAAATTGAAGAAATGATATTTGCACTGATATAAACATGAGTTCTCCCTTCGTGGTTCATTTAAAATTAGCAAAAGCTTCTCTGGTCGATATTTGTAGTTTGTTGTACTTGCAACAGGTCAATATGTTAATTAATGTTTATAAATTTTCTATAAGACAACATGGTCTTAGGACTCTGTCAGTTGGTGTAGTATGCGCATGTACATTTCCCTCTCACCTCCCAAGTTCAAGTCAAATTTAATGCCTTGATGTTCAAGTTGTTAGCGCGTAAAATTCAGGCATTATATTCATTGGTAATTAGTCAGAAGATGAAGAGAACACAATAGGTAGAATCAGATTGATTGAATTTCTTGACTGTGGACGGTCCTATAGCTAGCTTGCAGCAGTCATTGCCAAACTTCCTTCCAACTACGAGACAAGAATGGCTTGCGTGCAGTTATATTAGTTCCGCTGTTACCTTGACCGTACCAGGAGTTTAAATGAAAATATTAGATGATAGATTTATTACGTCTGTGAATGATTCTATATATGTTTGTTCAGTTTATTCTAGGTACCATATTATAGAAACATGATAGGTGAGAACATTTGCAGCAACTCTGTCTTCTGTAAACTCTACCCTAAAACCATAGCATATACTTCTTGCTAATCACTATACTTCTTGCAATGCTGATTAATGGATCCCCTTTCCATTAATCACTATACATGGTTCCGCAGCGCTGGCATGCAGGTCCCAGCTGATAGATTTATTACGTCTGTGAGTGATTCTATATATGTTTGTTCAGTTTATTCTAGGTACCATATTATAGAAGCATGATAGGTGAGAACATTTGCAGCTGTAAACTCTACCCTAAAACCATAGCATATACATGGTTGCTAATCACTATACTTCTTGCAATGCTACTGGATCCCGGCTGCCAGCGCCGCAGCGCTGGCAATGTAGGTCCCGGCTGCTAGCGACTGCGAGCGGTGTGGGAGTGGGCCACGCGGCTGCTCTGCAGCTGCACGGGGCTGGGCCGCTTTCAGCCCTTGAACATATCCTGGATTATGATATATATATATATGATGAGGACCATTAACAATATAAGCATTAGTTGATGCAACATATCTGCTATTATCATGAGTAGCAATACCGGCACGAGAATTCATAGGACTTGCAAAATAATTATTAGAATCATATGATATATTTGCTTGCTGTACCTTGGGGTAGTTGTAATAATATTGCGATGCAACACCTTGGTACTCCATAATATAGAATTTGACCACCTTGCTAAATTTTTTCAATGACAAGAGCAACACGTTGCAAAACCGCAAGCAAGATCTCAAGGGGTCAAAACTAGATATGATCGGTCTTTTGGGCCAGATGCAATAGTAATGGCGAGTACAAGATAGATCAATCAAGGATATGGCTAGCGCAAAGAAATTCACCAAAAAGTGTGTTGATGCATAGATCGGTCACACACCAGCTATGACTAGATCGCCAGGGTCGCCAAAGACTGAGCGCAATAAATAACTATCATGCTTTCGCCGTGAAGAGCGGGTATATGTTTACGAGAAAACTACCAAAGGATAACCGATCGTGCTTATGTAATGAAGAACGGCAAGTTTCCAGGCACACTAGCAAAGGGTAACCAATCGTGGTTGCGTGATGAAAACCGCCTAGTTTCCGAGCAAACTAGCAAAGGAAACGTTGAAACTCTTGTCTGGGAGGGACCGTCAGGGCAAGGATATCGTCAAGTTTCCCTAGGTCGGTTGGCAAGCCTAGGGCGCCATCCTTGGTTGTCGAATCAAGTGATGAGCAACAGCATGGGGTTGGAAAAAGGATTAAGAGAAAAAGGTATTATAAATGTAAATTTATTGATGGGATGTTGGATACATCAATCGATCATGTACCACCTATTTTATAGGGAGTAAGAGTGGTTTTACCCCGTTGGAAAACCAATGTGGTACTATTTTTATGTCGCTTTATAGAGTTTTTCTTATATTGGGCCAAAACTGGCATGAGCATCTTAAAATGGGCCTAGGCCCAATTTAAGTGTCAAGAATAGTTGTATTACATAAATAGCTATGTAAACTATTTACAGACTAGCGGTTAGTTTAAGCCTACCACCAGGGTAAAATCAATTCATTACGCTGGCGACAGTCTTAAGGCAATTGTCAGTATAAATTAATTTATACATGCGGTTCTTATTAAGTAGACGGCAGTGAAACACACTACCTTTATTGACTTTTCACACCGGTGGCTTTGAAAACCGCGTGCCAGTATAAAATGGAAAAAGCACCCCTAGTAGAGACTGATTCTGTATTAGTGTAAGGAACGAATTATGCAAGCTCTGTATACAATCGAATGTACAAGGGTCTTTACATATTATACATTATGTCAGGGATATGAGTGCAATTACAATCAACGCATCAAATAATCACTGTCGATACAATATCGTCGGTAGTACTCCGAGGGGTATCCCACGAAGGTAGATTGATCGGTAGAGGAGCATGAGATCAAGAACAAGAAGGTAACAGAGACACACAAGTTAGACAGATTCAGGCCGTCAGTATCCGGTTCCTGATTACGCGCACCGCCACCGACAAATCTACCATTGTGGGATACCCCTCGGTGGACTGTCGCGCATCTTTTGTCGACAGTTGGTGCGCCAGGTAGACGCAGAGATCACGAATCGGTGGAGTTTCTGTTTAATCGGTTTGGAGGGCTGTCGACGCTGACGTTGAAGATCGCGCCACCCCGGAAGGGTGGGAGAAGGAGTTGCTCGGTGAAGGTTTCGGCGAGGGTCTCCGTAGTGCCCTGAGACTTGGAGCCCGGATTTTCCTCCGGGATGGTCTGGAGGGATGTCCCAGGGCACCGGCCTATGTGTAGCATGTTGACGGCTGGCGGAGGCTGAACGACGAGCTGGTCGGCGAGTGGATGGGCTTCTCCCACCTGGTTGGCCAATTTTCCCCTCAGGGTGTCTTGGTAAGTAGCGGCGACGTTGTTGAGCCCGAAGGGCATAGCCTCAACTCCTGGAGTTTTCTGAGCAACCTTCGATAGATTTGGATCGGAGGGTGGTCGGCGCTGAACCAAAGTGTCCAGGGCCGATTCGGTGATGGAGAGGCAATCGGCAAGCTTCAGACCGACCCGATCGATGGACTCGACCAAATCGTCATTGTTGATCTGCCTCCTCTGGTAGTGAGGAAGTGGGCAGCGAGTTGCTGATGAAGGCGACCTCGGAGGTGGTTCTGAGATCGGATCTGCAGTCGCAGGTGCGGGGATGATCGACGTAGAAATGATCTGCGCCGGCTCAAGGAGCTCTCCGACTCTGTCAGCGTTGATGATCCAGGAAATCGATCCAACTGTGAAGATCTGGCCGGGCTACGGGAGGGACGAAGAGCATGCGGAAAAAACCATCTTGTTCGACAAGGAAACAACACGCAGCCCCCTACCTGGCGCACCAACTGTCAACAGAATATCGTCGGCAGTCCGCCGAGGGGTATCCCACGAAGGTAGATTGATCGGTAGAGGAGCGTGAGATCAAGAACAAGAAGGCAACAGAGACACACGAGTTAGACAGGTTCAGGCCATCAGTATGACGTAATACCCTACTCCTGTGGTCTGTTGGTTTGTATTAGCTATCGTATGATATTGCGTGAGTTTGGAGGGGTCTCTGCCCGCCTTATATAGTCCGGGGAGCAGGGTTACAAGTCGGTTAGATCTGAGAGATAACCGAAAAGTAATAAATGATTACAGAAATCTTGAGATCATACATATCCTAACAGATCTCGTAGTATCTTCAGGATATGTTCCAGATGTCTCGCGGAAGGCGCCGACCAGAGTCGTGCCCCGCAAGGCTTCGTCTTGTGGGCTAGGCCGCCTCTGAGGGCGCAGCCCATATGGTCCGCTGTGGGTATCCGACGTCATACCCCCAATCACTTTTTTACATATAAATAAACAAACATGATCCATTTTTTTCTCTGCCATCCGACTAGCTAGCTCACACATGGATCGATCTTCATCCACCTCCATATGTGATATATATGTCTAACATTGACCCATCACGGGCATGGTAGTAGACATACCCCAAGCTGGGCCCTATTTAGTTCGTGGTTAGGAATTAGTATTCGACATTATAGTACTTTTGTTTGTATTTGACAATTATTGTCCAATTATGGTCTAACTAGGCTCAAAAGATTCGTCTCGTAATTTACAATCAAACTGTGTAATTAATTATTTTTTTATCTACATTTAATACTCCATACATATGTCTAAAGATTTGATGTGATAGAGAAAGTGAAAAAACTTAGAATCTAAACAAGGCCCTGATAGGGGCCGGCATGGGAGAAAAGACAGAACGTCAGTGTTTGTCAGGCTAGCTGCAAAGCCCAATTTTTATGGCAGGACACTTTTGCGTGTCAACAATAGTCCAACAAAATGCAGATGAGTACGTACGTATCTGTTGTATTTTTGTTTGTGCTATTGTTTTGACCAGCTTGACCATAGGTGTAAGGCGGTTGGAACTGCGGCCCTTGAGTACCAGTTGGCGGTACCTTATCCACCAAACCAATATAGCTCGATGCTGCATGCACACAAAATTTAGTCGCGTACAGTAGTGAATGAAAAGGAAAAACTGAAAAGCGATTAGATTAGGTGTAGAAGAAAATAAACAAACTTTTGTGCATGTACAAGTGAAAGGCAAACGGAAAGGATTAGTAAGGATAATAAGGAGAAAAAAATAAACCAAAAAAATAAAGAGATAATTTTCGAGCATTTGGTTTGAGCGAAATTACAGAACATTTTAGCCATACCTCTTTGTGTGACTAGTCAACGTTTTGGTTCGAACTGGGGTTTTTTTTTTAATACAGGTTACCTAGCTAGTAGTAGTAGCAGTAGGTACAAAAATGTAGTACCCTCAGAAGATGTTCTGTTAAAACCGAAAGGGAAACAGGAGAGTAAAAAAAACCCCGATTTGGACCGTGGTGCATCATATCGCAGATGCAGAATTGATCACGAGTTTTAACCAAATGCAATAAAGCTTTGCTTTCCGATCCGCTGTAACACGAGGGCCGAAAAAAGAAAAAAAATCACTGAACTAGGATGGTAGCTTATTTTTTTTAAGTGTAACGGGAGGGATAAGGTTCGATAGAAAAGATCATGAAAAAAAAGGGTTTGCAAAGACTAAGGAATGGATGATATACTAACCTGGAGAGGATGATGACACCACTACAGGATTGGACATCACTGTCAGCCTCATCACTACCGGATTTTAAAAAACCGACAGTGATACTCTATCACTGTCGGTTTTAGGCTAAAACCGGCAGTAATAGGATCAACCGACACTGATATTCGGTTCTTCACTGTCGGTTTATATCACTGTTGGTTTTAACCAAGAACCGACAGTGATATTAGGTCATCACTGCTGGTTTTAGCCAAGAACCACTTGAACCGCCGGTGATATGCTAAAGGAAAATTTCATAAGTTTCTCATATAATGTCCGACTAAGATGAACTTTATATCAAAGTTGTAGTACTCGGCGAGATCTACAATTTTGTAGTTTAACTTTTTTAATTTAAGATCGTTTGGATGTCCAAATATTTTCATTTGAAATCATCTATCTAACGAAAATTACGTTCGATTTCTCAAATTAAAAATTTGAATTTTTCAAACGACCTCAGATGGAGAAACGCCCAAAACAAAAATTGTAGATATTGAAAAGTTATGCAACTTTGTTGTTGACAACTTTTTCGTTTGAAATCATTTACTAGTTCAAAATGCTGTTTAAAATTAAATTTTAAAATTGTTAAAGAACTATGATTTCTCTTTTTAATCTCTGGCTAAAACTTGTAACTAGTCTTTCTCCCTCATACTAACTTCAAATTTGATGATTTTTTTCGTAAAAAAATTCTAAAATCAAGCTCTATCAATTTATTGTGTTCTTACAGCTATTATTTTATCCATCTTTTCATGTGATTGTGTTTTATCTATTTGAATTTTGAATTTCAAAAAATGGCAACTTCAAACGTCATTTTGGAGTACTAAAGGATTTCAGCTGAAAAAGTCATAAACATAGAAGTTGTAGAAATTATTAAGATCTACAACTTTTATTTTGATCATTTCTTCATCCGATAAAGTGGTAGTGACATTGTTCACAAAATTTACGTATCTCTCTTATAGTTTCATAAACTATAAGAGGGATATATTACATTTGTGAATAATGTTATTACTATTATGTCGGATGAATAAATGATCAAATGACCAAAATAAAAGTTATAGATCTCGAAAAGTTATGAAACTCTGTGGTTGACAACTTTTTAATTTGAAATCATCTTGTCAAGGAAAACTACGTTTGAATTTCTAAAATTTGAAATTCAAATTTTGTAAATGACCTCGGACGGAGAAACTACCAAAATAAAAGTTGTAGATCCCAAAAAAATTATAAAACTTTATAGTTGACAACTTTTTAATTTGAAATCATTTTTTCAAGAAAAACTACATTTGAATTTTCAAAAATTTGAAATTTGAATTTTTTAAATGACCTCGGATGGACAAACAGTAGAAGCGAAAGTTGTAGATCTCAAAAAGTTATGAAACTTTGTAGTTGATAACTTTTTGATTTGAAATCATCTTGTCATGAAAAACTACGTTTGAATTTCTCAAATTTGAAATTTAAATTTTGTAAACTACCTCGGATGAAGAAACTATCAAAATGAAAGTTCTAGATTTCGAAAAGTTATAAAACTTTGTAGTTGACAACTTTTTCATTTGAATTCATTTAGGGTCCCAAATACTCATTTCAAAATCAGATAAACATAAAATGGTTAGGACAAAATCTCATTCGGATACAAACAACTTATAGGTGGAGTGGTTAGGGGCTGAAGATACGAAGCAGGAGGTCAGGGGTTCGAGCACCGGTGGGGCCACGAAGCGTATGATTTTCGCTTGAAAAATCATGTGACTTGTGATGCCCGATCTTGTGGCTGTTCAATTGGGCCTCTCCGGAAAATTTTTAAAAAAATCCTTATTTTTTTGGCCTTGTTTTTGAATTTCCGAAAAACCACATCAGTGTCGGTTCATAAGAACCGGTGCCGGTTCAAAATCCGGCAGTGAGGGGGGATTTTGAACTGACAGTGATGCTGAAAACTGGGGTAGTGTGATGAGGGTACTCCGGACGCCTTTTTTTGGTCGTCCCTGCTAATAATAATTATTATTATTATGCACGGCGTTATGTAACCCTGCGGACATATCCAATTAACTTGTTAAGCATATTATGACAATAATACGTACGTAGGTGCAACCAGAGCAAGAGCATTTATAGCTTATTACCCTTACTTCCGGAGTTCATTGAGGCTCCCGACATGTCTACCTACGAGTAGCTGGAACTTCAGGTGTGTGATCTCGCTCTCCTTGCTCTTGCCTTGATCGATCATGTTTCCTTTGATTTTGATGAGGCAGTAGTACTGGACGCTATTCAGTTTAGTCTTCTCTCTTGCAATGCCATGCTATTTTCAGTGATCCTTCGTTCATCATGCACCGACATGTATGCGCCGTAGGTCGGTATGTAAGCATATATATGTAGCTAGGCATTAGCGCACACGACGACAAACCGTGTTTCCTCAGCCCTCTGTTATCCATTTCGTTGTGTATTCATTGCGATCACACATACGTCCATTATTATTCCAAAATTTGCACTTGCTGACGATGCGTTCAGGCACACCATTATTTGTAGTACTAACGAATCACGTCCGGCAGAGGATGGCCGAAAATTCATTTCAATTTTAGCCACCATTAGCAACGCATCCTGAGCACGGTACATACGGAAATGGCGAGATAATTACCTTGTATTTTCTGGCTAGCTAGGTTCCTGCCTGTAAATTAAACAAAAAAAAAACTTGGATTACTTGGTCGTTATCCATCTAGCATGCACGAAACTGAAGGAGAAGTTGTGCAGTGTCATGCACTTTCCTTCTTTGTTCCTAGGATTGAAATCCAGTATATATCTCCTAATTTTTAATTTAGTAGTACTCGTTGTTATTATTATTATTATATATGCAAGACGTCATGATGATGTAGCCATGCACCTACCGTATGACGAAGGGATCGAGTTCGTGGCAATTAAGCTTGCATTTAACGACCTCACAAGAATGATTTATCTGCATGCTGTTACTTAGTTTCTTGTTTTTATCAATATAGTAGTAGAAAAAGAATTTTGATTGAGATTATATTACTCGATCATAGAATTTGCGTCAGAACCATCGTCTATAGTCAACTGAATTTAGTTGCTAGCAACTGCTTACCTCCGTTTGGGTTTACTTGTCAGCAACTTTATACTATAGCAAATTTGACCATCTGTTTTTTCTTCTAAAAAAATCTTAGATACTTCAATGTATATAACACTAATGAAGTATGTTTAATAAAGAATCATATATGTGAAAACTTGATGTATCTAAAAATCTTTTGCAGAAAAAAACGTATGGTCAAATTTGTACAGTAAAAAGTTGCTGACAAGTAAACGAAAACGGAGGTAGTAATTAAGAATCAACCGGGATAAAGCAACTTCAGTTGACATTCGCCTTTTTTAAGACAGAAATCAATCACTGATGTGACAGACTTGACAGGCTGCGTCGTCAACCCTTTTCACTTGCCAGAGGCCAACGTTTGGCAATCGTGCGTGTTGCCCTTGAAATTTCCCATTTTACTATTGATTTGCGTGCTTGATTGCCACGTAAGCATTCCAGGGGTCATCAAAACAAAACATCGGAAGGTTCATAAATTTTCTCAACCTATGTTACGTTTAGCCTTTCCTTAATCGAGATATTACCACCACGGTTGCTTGCAATTACATAACATATATTATCGATCGGCAGGTAAACTCTGAGTCCTCTCCGTGTTATTGCCCTGCAAATTTCACCGACTATTCTTCGATCTCTTACGTACATGTATCATGTCCAAAAGCATGCATGTACCTAGATTATTGCTTGCTTCTTACATTACTATAATAAGCATTTATAGGGGCGGTTGGCGATGGTTTGGAGAGACGGCTCGGCCAGCTGCCCCTATCATATCATCTCTACAAATCATATATTTATAGGGGCGGTTCTCAGACCACTCATACAAATCGATTTGTAGGGTACAATACCTGTGGGTAGGTGCGGTTCAGTAGTATATTTTTCCGTAAAAAAAATTTAAATTTACAATTCAAATTCGACCAGAACATAAATTTTCCATGTACAACTCCATCATGACTTATCTTCTTCTATGATTGTACTAAAACTCAATGACAATACACATTTATTTATACCAGATTATAACAAATATTCCATGACTTTTAGATGCACAGGTTAGTCTAGATAAATGAAACAACAAATTTCATCTATTAAACTTTCCGGTAATCATAATAACATTTCATGGTGACTATGATTTTTATGTAAAAGACCACATAATAACAAAATCAATGGCGCTCAGATTTAGCAATCGAACATCACAAAATCAGAAGCTTCTAATAATCCTTCCACTTGCAGAGTTGCAGTCACACATCAGATCAATGTAGCACTAAAGCAGACTGAAAACGGAATTCGTAATCTGTAGGAACTGAAGCGAACGAGCGGTACTCACTATCTGCTGACTGCTGCTGGCAGTGGCCATGACGGTAGCCTGCACCTGCTTGCTTGTGGCAGCGAAGATGACACGTCGTCAGCAGCCGTATTCTCCGTTTATGATTTAGGTCCTCCGACCGACCGAGAACGCAGCCCAATCACCATCGTCGGCACGGGCTGTTGGAGCGCCAGCACGGTCGAGGACATTTGATAGTTTTCTAGCACTAGTACGCATAGAATTGAGAACATTTGATTGGACAAAAAAGATTTAATTAACTTGTCATAATTCAGCAGGTCACACTTGACATATCTATTTAAGGCCAGTAGCAGTAATAATTCAGCTTAAGCTAGAGATCGAGACAGAAGTACTTTGTTCCCATCATTACTGCATCCAAGATGCTTTGATCAGCAAACCAAGTTATACATTTGGATTTGGTACTCTCTAGCCTGGTACTCAAGTTACCTGACAGCAATAGAAAAATAAAATTAGAAATTTGGCTTCCATCAGCACTTTGATTAGTTTGTTGTCAACAAGATAGTAACAAGCACCTCCGAGAAGCATTTTGATCGGACGTTCATATCTAAATAAACAATGAATTTATGAAATAGGTGAGCTCCATGCAATTGAAGGCTACAAAAATCATCAGTATATATAAACATAGACATAACAGCCAAGTACTAGTGAGTAACATAGATATTCCACGAAGTCAATAGCAATTATGCAGGATTAATGTATATTCCATTAGTCAAGATCCCCAATCATTATACCCAAAACTACGTACGACAGCTAAAAATTCAAGGAGAAGACCACATATATGACCGCATTCCAACACTAAAACGGATCTGATCAGCAACCCTAACCCCAGATCTCCAATCAATATACCCGAATTCGATTCACGCATTCATCCATGAGAAGTAGGAGCTCACTGCATCACTACTATGCCCTAGAAATCGCAGGAACCTAGCGCGGCGAGCACGGCACAGCCAGCGGCTCGGAGAGGAATCAAGTGAGGCAGCGACAGAGAGAGGGGTGCACGCGCGGTGGCCGAAGAGGAAGCAAGTGAGGGAGAGAGGTCGCCGTAGATCTGGACTACTCATACCTTGATGCCACCGCCGTTCATAGATCAATGTAGCCCTAGCGGAAGATGACCCACATCCTCCTCAACGAGATCGGGCGACTGCATCATCACTAGGGCGTCATCGCGTCGAGGCTGGCCCTGTTGCTCACATCGCGGCATCAGCTGCATGTGCCTCGAGGCTCGCTGGATCGTGGTACTAAGTGGGCCTGGTGCAGCGGTGTAGGACTACGGGGAGAGGGCGTGGTGCAGGGCTGTGGGGAGGACGTTGTTGCGCACGGGCGGCGCGCTCACGCCGGAGGTTGGGGGGCGGGGAGGCATGCTCGCGGTAGGGGGCCACGCGGTGGGGCCGTGAGGCGGCTCGCTATGCCGAGGGGGTGGGGGAGGGGATAAGAAGTTAGGGTTTGAGTTTTACGCAGATCTCATGATCGTGGATCAACGGACAGAAAATCTTTGGCCGAACTGGAAATCGTGGGCTGAATAGGAAATCGTGGATCTCTTTTTCTTTTTCTTTTCTTTCTCTCTAGAAATTTTATGAACTCAAGGGGTTGCGGCCTTTTGTACGTGCAACATTTGTAGGGGCGGCTGGTGATTGAGCCGCCCCTACAAATCGCAACACCGGAGGCGGCTGGTGAGTGAGCCACTCCTACAAATCGACCCATTTATAGGGGCGGCTCGTATCACCAGCCGCTCCTACTGTGCCATTTGTAGGTGCGGCTGGTCTCGTGGGTCCCGAGCACGCCCACTGTAGGGGCGGCTCTATCCCCAGCCACCCTTACAAAAAAATTGAGCCATTGCTACCAACCTTTTCTGTAGTAGTGTGAGAGACAACTCAGAAACCGGACAAATCTGAGTATGGTTGGAAACATAGATCGGTCACCGGCATCATCATAAACCGTGTTTTTCTGTTGCTCGTCGTTACTGCAAAGCCTTGTGATTTTTAGAAAAATGAATATTATTGCGGTGTTTGCAAGAGTTTTGCACACAACCAATTCTTATTATAGTTCCAGCATCTTGCTGTTTTTAGATCTCAAAAAGCGAAACTAAACAAAAGGATAACCAATTCTTATTACTGTTCTAGCCTTGTGATGAAGGCCCGGGTCCGTTTCTTTGTGTGTTCCATCCTTTGTCCCAAACTATACGCTACCATATCTAAGGGATCTCATCATTTTCAGCAACCGTTGGAAATAGCTGGCATACCAGAAATCCGTTGTAGTCTCAACGCGTCCCGAACATCTCCATGAATGCTGGAGGAATTTGTGAGAGAAATCTGGATTCTGGAGGAATCTGGATGGTTTGGAGGAATGCTGGAGGAATTTGTGAGAGAAAAACACTGTTCTTGATGAAAAAATAAACGGATCAAGCCGGGTTTAAGGGCACGCGAACAGGGCCAGAATTGAAATGGTATAGAGTAGCAAATCACCAGACCATGTATCAAGCTTCTTGGAGCCATTATATTGATTGCTAATTTTCCAAGAATTTGGGATCAAGTTTGACTAATCTCTATAATTGAATCAAATCCTAAATCCTACCATAGTTATCTGGGCTCAATTCTCCCAAGACAAACTCTATTTTCTCTTTCCTGAGCCCACCACCACCAACTCGATCTCTGCCTCACTCCTTCCCTAGCTGCAGTTGCAGCCTAGAAAGTATGGCCCGTCCGTCGGCGCTCGTACACCGGCCTGGGCCATCGTGGCAATCTTGGCAGGCTACTAACTGATGCATGGGCCAGAGAGTACTTATTGCCTCAGTTTCAATCAAGCTAATTAGTGATACCCATGAGGGCAGCAACGAGGTAGCTTTTTTTCTTTCGAACCAGCAACGAGGTAGATTAATTAATACTTTGTTAATAGGCACTAACACATGATTTATTAGAAGATTATAATCATTGGCCTCTTGTGTTACACAGACTAGGCCACGTTGGGAAACATCCAGGAGCCGAGGCATGTGATTTTCTAGTACATGACACGATATTGTTCTAAGTGAAATTTATCTTTAATTACTTGTTAACATATTTTTAGAAAAAAATATATGGACATTTATTTAAGTTTTCTATCAAAATATATTGTATGAAAATAAAACAAATTTGATATTCCAAATAGTTGTACGTATTTTTCTATGAACTTGCTCAAGTTAACAAAGTTTGATTTAGAACAAATATAAGATTAACTACAATATGAAACTGAGAGAGCAGCTAAATAGCTTTTATTCGATCCCATCTCTACATGCAGTGGCCCAAACCCATGATGACTTCATTAATAGATCAACCAACTGAGCTATTCTTGTCAAGGTGATCAATATCATAGGTGTGGTTATAAAAATTACCTCTGATCTGCGACTATAGAAAGAGGTTTGGGGAAAAGGCCGGCTACACCTACCAATAATTTGCCACAAATCCATACAACTAAGCTACTGAAATGACATATATGTTCTTATGGATCATAGGCTTGAGCCTAGCTTTATTAGAAAGCGTAATGCTAAAATGCCGATCCGACACTGGGGATGCTAGTTTTCCAAAGTAGCTTACAGCTGATTTGGCAAACACACACACAACTTTACCAGCCACTCAGCCAGCCCTCTAACTCTACCATCAAGCAACTAAGCTTTTAGTTCTCCAGCTTAACAGAAACCAGTTTTCCAAAACAAAACAGCAAGAAACACACACAACCTAGTTGAGATTACAGACGTGGAATATTATTCTTCGACTGGTCAATCATCCCATCAGCTTTTTCCACGTCTTCTTCTTCGAGCATCAAAGGCTTCCAGCTTTGTAACATCATCGTCTTGTGGATCACACCACCATCAGCGAGGACAAGAGCTTGTTATTGAACACCAAATGGTTCTTGCACAACATCCATAGCGTACCTGCGCATATAAACAAAGAAATCTCTCTCAAACATACCTCGGTGTCTATTTTCCATCTCTACAAATAAGAATTCAAAGTTATTTGGCGATTTTTCCTAGTCAAACGCGTCTTGTAAGAAAGTCCATCCAAAGGACGCTGTTGACGGTTCGTATGTGTGTATATAGGAAAAGGGATTCCGCAAGCACACAGAACTATCGCGTAGCACTTCGCTTGGTGAGAACCAAGTGTCGAATTTATATTTTCCCAAAGGAAGGCGGGAGGACGTGTTTGGGTACTACGGTTAGGTAGACTAAGTTCTAGCAACACAGGGGTGATGAGGGTAGTATGGATGATAGACAAAAAAGATAAAGGATTTTGATCACACAGATAAAGGTAACTAGAAGTGTAGTGTAGCTAAGTGTAAGAAGTAGAGTATGTAATTTTAAAGCAACAAAAATAACTTAATGATAGTGAGAACGTCCTTAGTACGAGGGGCGTACTTGCCCTGAATTCAATCAGGCACAAAGCACTATGAGCCCTACGTTTTAATAACTAGACCCAACGTGGTGTAATACAGAGGAAGGACACGGCCATCACTACCTGCCAACTACCACAATATAATTCATATTTGTTTTTTAATGTAGAATAATTGATTCACTGTACATATATACATACCCCTGTGAAGCTTCTGACAGGCGCTTCGCCCAGTCGATCTTAACCGGTCAGTCTTATTAGCGAAACCGCTCATCATCAAGTAATTAGTCATAACAGAACTTTCTTAGAATTAGAACTAGCTCACCGAACCCATCGAGCAAGGCATGTTGAAATAACCAGCAATGCATGCTAGACCCTCCAGTACTGTGCATATATATTGTTCACATGTTGACATGTATTTATTTTCTCCAAAAAAAAAAGATCCAAATTAAACCCGGATTTTCTTACTCCTAATAATTCTCCATGAAAAAAAATCCAGGGAACACAATTATGATTATTAGCACACTAGTCCATCAAACCATGCTCTCCCACAGGCAAGAATCAAATGTATAGGAAAAGCAACAGAAGTTATGCATCGGTCAATTGTGCGTGTGTATGCTCGTGCATGTGTGTGACTTGCATAAGTAAGCACCAAAGTCAAAACAATCAACATAACTGAAATATTTAAAATATTGAACGCAAATTCTCTGCATTTTGACATGGTTTATTTCATCTAGCAAATAATATCATGCCTTGCGCCCGTGCCAACAGCATTGATTTGTTCTTATACTAGATCATGTCCGTGCGTTGCAATGGAAACAAAATAATATCATAGTAATTTTAAGCTTAATCATGCATATTAGCCTATGAGTGTTATTTCTTTATGTGATTGTAGCATTTCATCAGATTTCTCAGCTTTTCTTCGACAGTCTCCATAAGGGAACCTGTGCGTTGTAGAGATATGATTTTCGATGTGGAAGAGTTTGTTTCTGAAACAATTTTTTTTTCTGCTGTATCTTTTTTTCGCAAACTCTTTTTTGCTGTATTTTTTTTTGGAAACAGGAATGTGGAAGAGTTTGATTTTTTTGCCTTGTATATATTTTTTTGGAAACGTTTTTTTTGCCGTATTTGATTTTTTTCGGTTTGGAAACGGGAAGGTCGGTTTTTTTACTATGTTTTTTTTTGCCGTGGGGCGGGGCGATGCAGACGATAATTGTAGGGATTTTTTAGGTGTAGATAGATAGATAGAAGATAGCTACCTATGTGGACGTGGCGATCCCTTACACAATGATCGTCTCCCTTATTAGGTAGTCCGATCCAGATTGCATGTGGACAGGCGAAGACTGATCTGAAATTATTCTTTTGGCCAAGACCAATCCGGATTTTGCATGTGGGCATGCACGTGCACCGTATATCCTGGGGGCGAGCGTCCGGAATTTTCTTTTTGGCAAGACCGATCAACGTATTCTCGGGGGCAAGCGCGTACACTCTGAGGTTTTTTAGGTGGTACTAATTGGCGGCGTGGGGTGATCGCGTAATTGATCACGATTGTTACGGGAATTGATTTTTGTCTTCCTGATTTGCTACGGCTGTTATGGGGATTGAGCTGGTCGCATGGAGCGACTGCGCGTTGCCTTCCTGATCTGATCGCATGGAGCGGCCTTGGTGTAACACATGTGGACGGAATAGTTATGAATGTTTTAGTTACAGATAGAGATACCCCCTTACTGATGATGTTGACAGAACAATTTATGTGCTGACTACCAATACTTAACCGTAATTGTGCAGGCAGTTCATGCCTTGTGCTGGTACCAAACGCGTGGTGACCGTGGATATTGCATTCATTATTTCTGAACGGACATGGTAATAATGTAAACAATGGGCCCGTTCGCTTCGCTGAAAAAATAAGCCAAAACACTGTTCTAGCTGATTTGCTGTGAGAGAAAAACACTGCTCTGACTGAAAAAACAAGCTGAAAAAGACGGATTAGAAGAGAAGCAAACAGGGCCATTGGAACAGTGGCAGGATATGAATCATTTAATGCATTCATCCGTGTTCCTGGTTTGCATGTTTACTCAGTAGACGGGCTTGAAATTTGAAGTTGAATTGATGACTTGACTCGTGTCATGGCGGAAGTTGCATTGCCTTGTGCCGGTAGGAAACGCGGGATCAACAACCCTATAGACCCGCTCCATCGTCAAATTTCCAGGGGCAATCCAACGCTCACAATATATATAACCGTTATATATATACAAATAATATTTAAACTCTCATTGCATGGACTGAGTGTAATGGGATGATTTTCAACAGCATATACGATGATCCATATAGTGTAACACCATAAAATTTGCATGATTTTAAAATGGGAGAAAATGAATTAATTATGTATTTTTGTGAGCATTTAAATTTAGGAAAATAATAATTTTGTTAAAAATAAAATCGAATATAAGTCTACCTTTATGTTTATGCATTCATGTTGCTGCATATTATTTTTGTATTGTGTGGTTTGAAGTCAGATTTCAAATTGATTTAAATTTATATTTAAAATTTGTTTGGAAATTGATTTAGAAAATGGAAAAGGAATTTTTCTCCTCCACTTGCTTTCGGCCCGATGGCCCAGGCGCTGGCCTAGTTTCCCCGCTCTCCTTCGCTCCAGCGTGGCCTCGCTCTTTCTACCCTTGCTGGGCCCAGTTGCGGCCCAGCCGGCCATGCCGCCACGCCCCTCCTCTCCCTTCTCTCGCTGACACGCCGGTCCCGCGCCTTCTTTCACCGACGGGTGGGCCTGCCTTGTCAGCCGCGTCTCTTTCCTCCATCTCGTGTCCGGCACGGACAATGCGCCGCCGAGTCCGCCTCTGCCCCAATGCGCTCGGATGGCTTACGCCCCACGCCTCTGGCCCTCATATAAGCCGGCCCGCACTGCGCCGCCCTCACCAAATCCTATAACGTCGGCCGCCACCCTCGCTTTTGCTCCAACCACCGTAGAACCCTAGTAGCATGCGTCGCCACCGACGCCGTCTGCTTCGTCGAGCCTCACGTCGCTGCAGTCCCGCCATTGTTCACGAAAAGCCCTTCGGTGAGTCCGCCATCATCTCCTCTCTCTCCCCGTGCCTCTGATTCGCTCAGTCGTGGACCGTAGGCCGTGAATAGCTAGAGCCGCCCGCTCCGACCATGGCGCCGCCGCAGACCAGCTCGCCGCCGATCACTTCCCCCTCCCAAACCAATCTCAGCCGCTCAAATCTAATCCAACGGTGGAGATCAGCCGATACCCCTTCAGCGGTCACTTTTGCAAAGAAGTCCTTACAACTATTTAGACCTCAACCCGCCGTCCCTGGTTTCTTTCAAAAGGACCCCTATCTTTTCTTCAAATTATGGCCGCAGTCCTTATTTCGGTTTAAAATCAGATTTTAATTATTTTAAATCCAAAAATCAAGTTTTCTCTATTTACAGAACTGCCACTACCTTCTATAGGCCATAAAATCTTCGTTTTAACTCCCATTTGATTCGTTCAACTTGCGTTCGATTCGTAATTCCATAATCTACATGATCATACTACTGTTAAGTATGTTTTCAACTTTTAAAATTCAAGGTTAGATCTAATGTATTATTTTACTAAAGGAAATCTTGTTTAATTCATAACTTCTTCGTTTTAGCTCCAATTTTGTGACCTTCGCACGTGTGCGTTCGTAGTGAGACGTAGATTCATTTTACAAACTTTTCATCTTGATTGATGTGCTGTTCTAATCTATAGCTTTTGTTTGCTATGCATGATTGCTTCTGGATGCTTGTATGTTGCTGTGATTATTGAGTATAGACGGTGAGCAATTCGTGGGAGACCAAGAGTATTACTTTGACGAGTAGGATCAGTAGGAGTAGTTTGTTCAAGGCAAGTATAGCATGGGATTATCCTTGTTTCCTATTCACCTTAATACATTTAATTCATGTTGCATGTGTCATCTTGATAGGGATTCCCCAAGAATTGAACTTATACCGTGTCACCTACGGGATATGCATTGGGTAGCTTTGTTAGTGCTCAATTAAACCATGATCTTATAACTTGACTAGTGGTATATGCAATAGACATTAAAATATGACTTTTTAGCAATATGGAACCAGAGGGCTAGAGCATTGGACTGTTTTTATGGTGCTCTAGATTCATCTCCCTAAGGACTTATCTGTAACTGATCATCCGGGACTTATAGTACAGCTGTGAGGGCTATAGGGCTCTGGCTTTAGCTCAGTATGAAGACCTTTTCTAGCTTGTTAGTGGTTACATTTGTTGGCGTAAGAATGGCTTGCCAAAACGGGTATAGTGTGGCCTCTGTCCCCATGAGTATAGGCTGCGCGTCAATGTGCCATCGAGAAGGAGGGCTCTACATCTGTTTGCTGAGTAAATCTAATAGCCCTAACTTGTTAGACGAACCTTTGAAAGGCTTCATAGTGAACCCTGCTGACCTTCCTTGGTAGTGGGTTAAGAGGCTCGTGACCTCGGGTGAAAGGGTAAATCACGACTCACAGTGAAAGTGTACAACCTCTGTAGAGTGTAAAACTGGTATATCAACCGTGCTCATGGTCACGATCGGCCTTGAAACATTTATGGAATAGATGATCACTAAGAATTATCTGTTTAGGCAATTAATTATTCATGTTTACATTGATCATGTGTTCTGCGTTGGGATTGAAACAACTTGTTGCTACTCGTATGCTAAAAATTGTGACAACTAAAAGCTAAATGCTGTTAAACCTATGTCAAGCCTTTTGAGCCACATGAACCCCATGTTACACTTGTTGAGTATGACATGTACTTACGCTTGTTTATTTTCATTATTTGGATAAAAATCCCGGATGGGTAACAAATGGCTATGGTAGTAATGACTTTTCTGAGAATTATTAGACTTGTGGTCAACCAGTTGACGTCCCTATGATATAGAGCTTCCGCGAGAGAATTTACTTAATACTTCCGCTACATATATATGAAGACTATGTTCTATTATTCGTGATGTAATAAACACTTGTGATGACACTTTTCATAATTTGTCGGCTTATGTGTGTGACTGATCTCTGGGCGCACATAAGATTTTGCATCCCATTTTATCCTTAAAATCAGGTGTGACAGATTGGTATCAGAGCCATGTTGACTGTAGGACGCAAGCCTAGTTAGCAATGGTCGTGTTAGCTTCTTTTGCTTCACTCATTTCATGCTTCCCATCTCACCCTTGTTATTTGCTAAAGTTTTATGCTTCTTTTGCCTCACTTTGTTATGAAAACTATTACTTCTAATCTGACTAAATCTAATTATGTAGATGTCTCATGCCAATAAGACAGCTCGCATTAGCACCGGAGGCTACTACTCGCCTCATGGCTTGTATGAGTCCATGGAGCCACGTGAGGAGGAGGAACCCTAGGAGCAAGAGGTTGATTCGCCAGCACTTGCACCTACGCCGGAGCCATTCCAAGAAGAGCCCGAAGAAGTGGAGGTCATTACATTGTCTGATGATGATGAGGAGGAAGACGTCATTCAAGAGGATGAGCCGATCCCTCCCCTGGGATGGACTATGAAGGTATGGTACAAGCTGGGGTGTGAATCTTCTATCTCGCACCACCGACTTGTGGGGATTCTTCAGACCTACTACGCTGATTGGGACACAGCTGTGGACTACGTCTACAATGAGCATACGCATCCTCTGGAGGTCACTTATTGGAAGACCAGGGTGTGCATCTCCATCAAGGACGAACAGAAGGAAGCATACTAGCTGGACTAAAACTATGCGCATCATGCTCATTTTGTCACCATGGAAGATAGCATAGAAGATGCAGCCGATGTAGCCTGCATGGGTCTCCGTGGTCGTCGCTTTGAGGATATGAAGGAGGATCAATATTGCTTTCTCCCTCACCAACACCCTGACTTGGGATGGGCAATGATGGACCCTGAAGGCATGGATCCTACTACTCAAGTGATGGTGAACTATGCCTATGAATTGGTAGATAAGAATCGAAGGCTGGAAGATCAGTTGAAGGCTTAGGAGGCGACCCTTAAGAGATACCGACAAGTGATTGATGAGCAAAGGGTGTGCCTCAACCTGCCAAGGATGTACGAGGAGCTTCCCCATAAATTTCGTCCATAGGTGATTGGAGTCCTTTCTATATAATAAGACGTTAGTAGCACGGGTCGAGTTAAGTCAAGTCGAGTCTATTAGTGCGGTATGAACATTGGTGTGCCTAGTTGATTTGTTATTATGTTTATGTGTGAGTTGGATTTTTGTAATGAGTGCTGAAACTTTGTGGGCATGTCCGCAAGTTTCATAGTTAAGAATATTAAAGTTTGAGTCAATAAATAAAGAGTTGAGTTTGGTACATCTTGTTCTCTCGTAATCTATTTTTTGGAGCAGTCTGCCCTTATCTCAATGCCAATCTAAATCTACTTGACGAAAAATTATGAAACTTTTTATGGGAACAACTAGACTTAATTATCTTTCCAATGCCTCTGGAATCACCCCTATATCTGATCTGGTTTGAGAGATATAACAGTTTTAAGTTGAAGTTTCTGTGCAATCTGGAATCTAGAACCGTTTCGGTTGTGTTCTGTTTTTGGGTAACCTAGCGACAGAATCTGGGCATATGTTCTGAATAAAAGTTGTAGATAATTTCTTAAACTTTCCAACCATATATATTATGTCTCTTTTGGATATCTGGAACTCGAGATATAGCTGTTTTACCGAGCTGCTTATGTTGAGACTCGTCCAAAAAAATTTCAGAATGTATTCTATATCTCTATAAGTGTCTATAACATGGAAATCTCTAAATTTTGAATATTTGTGTTGGATGTCAGGTGTCTGGAAGAGGAATAGGCCAAGGCCGTGGAGGTGTTCTGTCACATCCACCACCACCACCGCCATCAACTATTGAGCAACTCTTGGCAGTGCAGACACAGATTATGCAAGCTCTGGTGCAGAATCAGCGGAATCATCCAATTGGTAGAGCACCGCGTGACAAGAGTGGTGAATTCTTGAAGGGCCATCCCCCAGTGTTCTCTCATGCCACTGATCCACTAGAAGCAGATGATTGGCTCTGTGTAGTGGAAAAGCACCTCAACATAGCGTAGTGTGATGACCAGCAGAAGGTGTTGTACGCGTCAGGACAACTCCAAGGAGAAGCTCAAGATTGGTGGGAGGCATTCGAGTATGGACGTCCCACCAATGCTCCTCCTGTCACCTGGTAGGAGTTTAGAGAGAATTTCATATCCTACCACATACCAGAAGGATTGGTAGAGCTCAAGCAGGAGGAATTCAGAGCTCTGAAGCAGAGACCTATGTTCATAGCTGAGTATCGTGACAAGTTTGCTCAGTTATCACGTTACACTCCGAATGAGGTGGCCGATGATGCTGATAAGGAACGTCGCTTTCTCAAGGGTATGTATGATGGTCTGCAATTCTAGCTTATGTCCAATACATACCCCAATTTCTAGACGGTGGTGAATCACGCCATTGTTATTGACAATAAGCGCAAAGAGATGGAGGCTAAGAAGAGGAGACTTCAGGGACAGGCCTCTAGAAGCAATACTCGTTCGTGCACCAATGCTCAGCAAGGCTTCCAGCAGAGGTACCAGGGACCACCTAATCAGGGGAATCGTGGTTAGTACCCTCAGCGCAACCCAAACCAGCAACGTCGACCATACCAGCAGCAGAATGGCAATCAACATCCTCAGCCACAGGATGGTCAGCAAACACCACAACAGGGAGCACCTAACAACACTCCCATGAAGACTAGTGCCCCTAGCACTCCCAACAAGTGTTTCCGCTGTGGTAAAGAGGGTCACATGTCCTATAATTGCCCTGAGAAGCCGAACCAGCAAACCCCACAGAGGCAGAATAGTTACCAGAAGCCAGCGCCCAACACAGGAAAGGTGAATCATGTGTCTACAGAGATGGCGCTGGCGGAACCAGAAGTCAGGCTCGGTATGTTCGATGTCAACTCCACTCCTACCACTGTTCTTTTTTATTCTGGAGCTTCGCATTCATTCATATCACAAGCATTTGTTAGAATGCATAGCATACCCTTATGTGCCATGCAAAATCCCATATTAGTAAACTCACCAGGAGGTAGTATGCAAGCTTCTAATCGTTGTCTTCCTACTAGTCTATCCTTAAGGGGGGTAGAATTCAAAGTGAGCCCTATTGTGTTGAGAACATCTGGTATTGATGTGATTTTGGGTATGGACTGGATGAAGCAAAACCGAGCAGTCATTCAGTGTCAAGAGATGGTAGTTGTGGTGACTGCACCAAATGGAGACAAAATCAGCATCGATGTTGTAGTACAAGCATAGCCGATAGCCACAGTGAACCAACTTGATGAACGCGCCAACAAGGAGTACCCGGTAGTGGATGAGTTTCCAGATGTGTTCCCCGATAACTTGCCAGGCATGCCACCTGACCGTGATATTGAGTTTATTATTGAATTATTACCTGGAACTACACCTATAGCTAAGCATCCATATAGAATGGGGGTTAATGAACTAGAGGAACTTAAGAAACAAATAAAGAAGTTACGGGAGAAAGGTTTTATTCGTCCCAGTTCGTCACCTTAGGGAGCACCGGTTATATTTGTTGACAAGAAGGATGGTACTCAGAGGATGTGTGTGGATTATCGGTCACTCAATGATGTTACTATCAAGAATAAGTACCCGCTACCTAGAATCGATAACTTGTTTGATCAGTTGAGAGGTGCTTGTATTTTCTCTAAGATTGATCTCCGCTCTGGTTATTATCAGTTGAAGATTCATGCAACTGACATACCCAAGACATCTTTTACTATAAGGTATGGTTTGTATGAGTATACCGTTATGTCCTTTGGTTTGACTAATGCACCTGCATATTTTATGTACTTGATGAACAAGGTGTTCATTGAATTTTTGGATAAGTTTGTGGTGGTATTTATCGATGATATATTGATATTCTCCAAAACAGAAGAAGAGCATGCTAAACATCTAAGGTTGGTCTTGCAGAAGCTTAGGGAACACAAGTTGTATGCTAAGCGAAGCAAGTGTGAGTTTTGGTTGAAGGAAGTTTCTTTCCTAGATCATGTTGTCTCTAATGGCGGAATAACAGTAGATCCAAGCAAGGTGAGAGATGTGTTGAATTGGAAACCACCAACTGATGTGGGAGAGATTCGAAGTTTCTTGGGATTGGCTGGATACTACAGAAGGTTCATAAAAGGTTTTTCTAAACTTGCCAAGCCTATGACAGCTCTGTTGGAGAAAAATGCTAAGTTTGTGTGGTTCGAGGAGTGCCAGGCTAACTTTGAAGAGTTAAAGAAGAGGTTGACTACCGCCCCAGTGTTGGTTTTGCTAGATTTGAACAAGAGTTTTTCTATCTATTGTGATGCTTCTCGTCAAGGTCTCGGATGTGTTCTTATGCAAGAAGGTAGAGTAGTGGACTATGCATCCCGACAGCTGAGAAAGCATGAGCTACACTATCCTACTCATGATTTGGAATTAGCAGCAGTGATTTATGCTTTGAAAATATGGAGGCACTATCTTATCGGACATAAGAGTGACATCTATACTGACCAGAAGAGTCTGAAGTATATTTTTACTCAGACAAATCTGAATATGAGACAGCGTTGATGGTTAGAGTTGATTAAGGATTACGATCTAGAGGTACACTATCATCCTAGAAAGGTGAATGTTGTTGCCGATGCTCTTAGCAGGAAGAGTTATGCCAATGAGGTGCAAGTGGCACCTATGTCAAGTGAGTTGTGTGTTGAATTTGAGCGACTAAACTTGGGCTTCATCACTAATGCAGTGGAGTTGGTGTTGGAGCCTAAACTGGAGCAAGAAATACGTAAGTGCCAGTTATAGGATGCGAAGTTGAAAGAAATAGCGGAAAACATAGTGATTGGTAAGGCACCAGGATTCCGTATGGATGATAATGGAACTCTGTGGTTTGGGAAAAGGCTATGTGTGCCTGAGAATAAGGCTATACGAGATGTAATTCTTCATGAGGCACATGAGTCTGCTTACTCTATTCATCTCAGGAGTACCAAGATGTACTTGGATTTGAAGAAGAAGTATTGGTGGTACGGGCTGAAGAGGGATGTTGCTGAGTATGTTGCTTTATGTGATACATGTCAGAGAGTCAAAGCTGAACATCAAAGATCTGCAGGATTATTACAACCAATGAAGATACCTAAGTGGAAGTGGGAAGAAGTTGGTATGGACTTTATTGTTGGGTTACCACGCACTCAGAGAGGTTATGATTCAATATGGGTGATAGTGGATTGGTTAACTAAAGTTGCTCACTTCTTACCGGTCAAGACTACCTATACTGGTCCCCAGTTGGCTGCATTATATATGGCAAGAATAGTATGTCTGCATGGAGTTCCCAAGAAAATTGTGTCCGATCGAGGTACTCAATTTACATCTCATTTTTGGCAGCAAGTACATAGTTCATTGGGAATAAAGTTGAATTTTAGTATGGCATATCATCCTTAGATAGATGGACAAACTGAGAGGATTAATCAGATATTAGAGGACATGTTGCGAGCTTGTGCATTGTAGTACAGTAAAAGTTGGGACAAGAGTTTGCCTTATGCAGAGTTTTCCTATAACAACTGTTATCAGAAGAGTCTCAATATGGCACCTTTTTGAAGCTTTCTATGGATGAAAGTGTAGAACCCTGTTGTTTTGGAATCAAACTGGAGAAACTCAAGTTTTTGGATCGGATGTTTTAAGAGACGTAGAAGAACAAGTAAGGATGATTAGAGATAACTTGAGAGTAGCACAATCTCGACAGAAGAGTTATGCCGACATTAGGAGAAGGGAATTGACTTTCGAAATAGGTGATTATATTTACCTAAAGGTGTCACGAATGAGAAGTGTGAGAAGGTTTAACATGAAAGGAAAGTTAGCACCAAGGTATATTGGGCCTTTCAAGATTTTAGAGAGATGTGGAGAAGTAGCTTATCAGTTGGAATTGCCTGAGAGTTTGTCAGGTGTACACGATGTGTTCCATGTGTCTCAATTAAAGATGTGTTAGCGTGTACTATAGGAGCAGATACCGTTAGAAGAGCTTACAGTTAAGGAAGATCTCACTTATGAGGAGTTTCTAGTAAGGATTTTGGAGACGGCAGAAAGAGTTACAAGGAGCCGAGTTATAAAGATGTGTAAGGTTCAGTGCAATCGGTATACAGAAGATGTGGCCACCTGGGAAAGAGAAGAGGATCTGAGAATAACATACCCGCAGTTATTTGAGTAAGCATCGTCCGAATCTCGGGGATGAGATTAATTTTAAGGGGGGTAGAATTGTAACAACCTAAATTTTGCATGATTTTAAAATAGGAGAAAATGAATTAATTATGTATTTTTGTGAGCATTTAAATTTAGGATAATAATAATTTTGTTAAAAATAAAATCAAATATAGGTCTACCTACATGTTTATGCATTCATGCTGCTGCATATTATTTTTGTATTGTGTGGTTTGAAGTCAGATTTCAAATTGATTTGAATTTGCATTCAACATTTGTTTGGAAATTGGTTTAGAAAATGGAAAAGGAAATTTTCTCCTCCACTTGCTTTCGGCCCGATGGCCCAGGCGCTGGTCTGCTTCCCTGCTCTCCTTCGCTCTAGCACGACCTTGCATTTTCTCCCCTCGCTCGGCCCAACTGCGGCCCAGCCGGCCATGCCACCTCGCCCCTCCTCTCCCTTCTCCCGCTGACACACCGGTCCCGTGCCTTCTTTCGCCGATGGGTAGGCCCGCCTTGTCAGCCGCATCTCTTTCCTCCATCTCACGCCCGGCATGGACACTGCGCCGCCGAGTGCGCCTCTGCCCCGATGCGCTTGGATGGCGTACGCCCCATGCCTCTGGCCCTCATATAAGCCGGCCCACACTGTGCCGCCCTCACCAAATCCTATAACGTCATCTGCTGCCCTCGCTTTTGCTTCAACTACCGCGGAACCCTAGTAGCTCGCGCCGCCGCCGCCATTGTCTACTTCACCGAGCCTCACGTCGCTGCAGTCCTGCCATTGTTCACGAAAAGCCCTTCAGTGAGTCCGCCATCATCTCCTCTCTCTCTCTCCCCGTGCCTCTGATTCGCTCAGTCGTGGACCATAGGCCATGAATAGCTTTTGTTTGCTATGCATGATTGCTTCTGGATGCTTGTATGTTGCTGTGATTATTGAGTATAGATGGTGAGCAATTCGTGGGAGACCAATAGTATTACTTTGACGAGTAGGATCAGCAGGAATAGTTTGTTCAAGGCAAGTATAACATGGGATTATCCTTGTTTCCTATTCACCTTAATACATTTAATTCATGTTGCATGTGTCACCTTGATAGAGATTTCTCTAGAATTGAACTTATACCTTGTCACCTACGGGATATGCATTGGGTAGCTTTGTTAGTGCTCAATTAAACCATGATCTTGTAACTTGACTAATGGTATATGCAATAGACATTAAAATATGACTTTTTACCAACATGGAACCTGGGGGCTAGAACATTGGGCTGTTTTTATGGTGCTCTAGATTCCTCTCCCTAAGGACCTATCTGTAACTGATCATCTGGAACTTACAGTACAGCTATGAGGGCTATATGGCTCTGGCTTTAGCTCAGTATGAGGACCTTTTCTAGCTTGTTAGTGGTTACCTTTATTGGCATAAGAATGGCTTGCCGAATAGGGTATAGTACGGCCTCTGTCCCCATGAGTATAGGCTACGCGTCAATGCGCGTATCCGTGATTCGATGACGCCGATTTGGGTCACACACCAGGGCTAGCACGCCTGAGGCCACATATGGCCTAGCACGCAGCAAGAAAGCCCTAGAACAGCAATGCTGACCAGCAAGTCGGCCATGTCGATCCAACGCCCATTCTTTGCCCAAAAGTCTCGCGAACACCTCATGGGAAGACCCGTTAGGGTAGGCACATTGAGGTTTTCCTAGGATCGGCAAGGCCACATAGAATGCCAATGAATCTCGTCAAAAGAGGCGCTAGAAAATAGGAGGTTGGAAGAGCTAAAGACAGGAGCTGATTAAACAGTAGTAGATGTGTTTTTGATGATTGTATAGTTGGATTCCATCAATCAGCTGCAATCATCTAATAGATATAGAGGAGGGTGGTCTTATCCAATAGGAAACCATTCCCAAATGAAATCTACAAGTTTCCCACGACAATGGCGAGTTCCCATCAAATTAGACTTATTTCGGGCTTGGACCGGGTTTAGGGCAAAAAAAATTCCTGAGGCTGCAATTTCTTCATCCAAACTCTGATCCAAATTGAACATCTCAATGAGAGGAATACAATGGTGAAGTCCATTTTACAATATGGAGAAGACAGAAAATCTGGCTTAGCCGTATGTCGGGTTCAGCTATACCAGCACCTCCGAAATCACATTTTCTTCATTCAAACTCCGAGGTAACTAATAGACCACAAAAATCATGAAATGTCCACTAAAGGGTACAATCTTGTCCATCACATACTAAATTTACCCTAGTACCTTCAAAGATTTGATCTAATTCCGTCCATAATTATCTCAAACATCATGCAAGAGAGCGAAGATAAAAAACCTAATTAAATAACTAATATACCACTAAAACTTCAAAAAGAAGTTTGGAATATCATTTACTTATCTTCTACAACCTCCTCCACCAAAGGATTCAAAATCAAAACCTTCTTCCTTAGATTTGTAAAGTGTTAAATGCACCAGCGACCCTCAAACTTGTAAGGGTGTGTCATTTAGGTAGAGTTTGGTTTGGAGACAAGGAAGGATGGGACGGACCCACTACTACACAAAATCTTTTGCGAGGCATTTTCAAAATGGCCTCGGAGGTGGGCGGGCCAGCTGCCCGCCTCGGTTATTCGTGGCAGGGCAGCCAGCCCAGCAACCACATCGGTTAATGCTTAACCAAGACGGGCAATGTAAGAGAACCGCCTCGGTTAATGTCTATTAACCGAGGCGGGCATTATAAAACAACCGCCTCGGTTAATGCATTAACCGAGGTGGTCGCTTCCAAACAACCGCGGAGCTCTGCAGCATCGGGCTAGAGCACTCACGGGAACGACACGGCGTGGAGGAGGGACAAGCAAGTCCGACCTTTTGGTGGGGATGAGCTCTCCCCCAGATTCACTGGAATATTTGTCCTTCACTCTGCTCATCCCCCAACCAAACACCTACAAAATAGGTCCATCCCATCCCCATCCCACCTCATCCCTAAAACTAAACACTACATTAGATACACGAACTTTGGAAATGCATTTCCGACTCCCTAAACTTGTTGAGTGGTGCACCGTAGGTCCATGCCAGTTACATGTACATTCTATGCTGATGTGGCATGCTAGCATGACATATGTTTTACATTTAGCCCCTCCCCTTTACTCTTCTCTCACCAAAGATCCTTGTTTCCTCTTCTATCACGCAGACCCCAGCCTCGCTGCTGCCAAAACGGTGCCAACTACATTATTTGTTCTCTTGCACTACTTCCCTTAATGATGATGTTGACAGAACAATTAAGTTACTGACTGATTCTTAACAGTAATTATGGAGGCAGTTCATGTATTGTGCTACGAAACTCATGGTGTGGCTGTGTATATTGCATTTGCTTCATAACGCGGACATGCATATGGTTATGTGTAAAACCATGATACATGAATCATTTAATGCATTCCGCGTTAACCTTCATGGTTTGCATGCATCATTGCATATATATGTAAGTACGTAGTAGACGGGCTTGAAATCTGAATTGTCGAGTTGATGATTTGACTCGTCACGGCTGTTGTTGCATCGCCTTGTGCCGGTACCAAATGCCAGATCAACATCCCTATAGCCGGTTCCGATCCATTGTGAAATTTCCACCGACACTCCAACGCTCACAACCATTATATATATATATATATATATATATATATATATATATATATATATATATATATCGATATTGAGATACCGTGTGAGCTACCTTGATGAAACAGGCAAATAATTAGGTGTAATTGGACGATGATTTTCAACTGCATATGTGATGACCTGTATATACCCGGTCGTCTAAAGAAAACTAACGTCTAAAAGAAAATCTAAACCATTTAAAGTGTGGTGTGGCTAATGATATATGGTTGTCAACCGCATAAAGCTTAGCTATTTGGGTTACTTATGATGGAATATGTCCATTCGGGTTTATTTAATGGCATTATTCTTTTAGTAATAGATGATGTTGAGGAGTTTCACTGGTAGAGAACCGAGCTTTACTCCCGGTGGGGAACCCCCTCTAGTCCCGGTTCCCCACCCGGGAGCAAGCATCCGGGACTAAAGGGGGGTCCTTTAGTCCCGGGTCAGGAACCGGGACTAAATGAGGACCTTTAGTCCCGGTGGGTAACACCAACCGGGACTAAAGGTGCCTCCTGACATGCCACGATGGCCGGCACCTTTAGTCCCGGTTGGTAATACGAACCGGGACTAAAGGTTTTTTTCTTTTTTCTTTTCTTTTCATTTTTTTGTTTTCTATTCAAAATATGTTTTCGAAGTCGTATTGTACGCTGCTAATTATATATTTATACGCGCATATAGTATGTTTCGGTTCAAGCACAATGAACGTATTAAATCACACAATTCAACCATAGAAATATATATATATATATATATATATATATATATGAATGCATGCATCATATATATATTTACATGCATGCATGCATATGTGTATTTTACATTATATTATTTCATGTGCATATATTACAAAAGATTGCATTACAGTTGTTGTGACATAACAAGTTTCCTCTCATCCTCTAGCTTGGCTTCAATGGCAGTGTTGGGTCGAAGTAGAACTCGCCCTTGGAATCGATGACCTGCTCATTAAAAAATCCGGCTATAGACTCTTGAATTGCTTTGATTTGGTCTTGCCGTATGACCTTTTCCTCCAACCATCGAGTCTACAGGTTTGAATTAAAGGAAAATAAATTAATATATGTACATATATATATATATATAAAGACATAGTAACACAATCAATAATAATAATTAAATGAATATATAGTGTATTTTTAACGTACTTTGAGTCTCTCTGTAGGAGTTCTTTGGGAGAGCACCTTGATAAACTTGCAAACATAGTAACCACAGTAGTTGTTCCCCTGTTCCTGCCTTAGACACCACTTTACGAGAAAAAGATTTGTCATCCAATCTGGTGATCCGGTGAAAGCTATATGTTTAATTAATAAAGATGATGCGATTCAGGGGACTTACTTTCAAAGGGATTACATTCAGTGGCGCTTTGCATTTTTCCATGTGTTGCTTCTCAATAAAGGTTTTCCAAACACTGCCCAATAAAAAATTTGCCACGTCATCAGATATAGTTAATCATCATGTTTGTGTGTATATATAGTTGCTAGAGATCCCGAAATTACCTCTGGATAATATCTATCATATCTTGGTAGTCTTGTTGTAGTTTTCTCATCGAGTCATAGATTATCAAGTGACTTTTCACCAGATCGATGTCCATCAATATCCAGTGATTGCTGCATGTGTTTATAGGATATAACGCATAACACTCATTAATTAACTAGAATCAACATATGAGCCATTAAGGATATGATCGACATGATTAACACTCACTTGAAGTTTTAGGGAAAGAGTATATCCTTCTTGTGGCGTTGGTTCACTAAGAAGTTCATGAGGTTACTCTCTGACTCAGACTTCCAATTAGTCTTTGGAGTAATTGGGTCTTCGAATACTATATGGGGATCAACAAAACCAATTTCATTGCAGCCTTCCTTTCTGAGCTCTGTCATTGTAAATCTACATATATATAGTACTTGTTAGGATAATTTATATGCATATACACACATATGATGAGTTTAATAATAGATCGAAAGAATTACTACTTACGAGCAATAGCAGACTAATGATAACTTTGTCCGAGAGAGGTCGGTGGCATAGTTGATGAAATTCTCAAAGTCAACATACATAACATCATCGCCACGGAACCAATGTTCGCCTCTCTAATTACGACACCAACGCAGAAGTCTCCATCGGTAGACGCCTGCATGTACCACTTGTTTAGCGGTACATTTAAGTCCCCCATCGAGATAAGGCTTGAGGGTTGTATAGACTCGCCTAGTACAAATTTTTCTTCCAAATATCAACCTCCGCGGCACTCTCAATGTTTCCATCACCAAACATCTGGTAAAGGTCGAGACTAGTCTCATCAAGAAATTCACCAAGGTGATCCAAATCGACATCCGTAGGTATGTTTGCCTGATGCATTAATCCTAAATTCGAACCATATTCATTACCAACAACTAGCGGGGGGATTGATTGGTGCGCTTGTTGTCCGAGTTAGGCAATGCCTTTCCCCGCCCTTCTTTTTTCTATGCCGCCTCAATTGACTTGGTGAGAGTGCGGTCATAGTCCGATAACGTTGATTTGGACAGCTTACGAGATTCCCGCTGTTGTTGCTGGTAAGAAGTCACCTTTTTTCTTAGAATATCTGGAGCTACGAAGAAGTACGGTTTCTTCGGGTTTCTCCTTGCTTCTTGATTCATTTTAAGTTTGTCATAGAATCTAGACATGTCTTTTTTATATGCATCAGTTCCTTCTTCCTTCTCTTCAGATATTATTTTGGGAATAGCCCTTGTTTTCACGGTGGCTTTCTTTGCGGTGAGGGACTGGTTCTTCGTTTGAGGGGTTGGCCTCTTGCTAGGCTTCTTGGTAGGCGGGGCGGGGAGGCATTGGAGACCTCCTTGGAGGTGTTGGCGGCCAGGCGTTGGAGACCTCCTTGGAGGTAGCGGCTGCATGGCGTTGGAGACCTCCTTGGAGATGGTGTAGATGCAGCCTCGTCTTCCAACATAATGTCATCGTACAGAGCACTATGATGATCTGGCGATTGAACAATTGGATTTAGGTTGGGGGAGGATCTGCTACAAAAAAAAGAAATGACATATTATTATGAGCAGATTGTTAATTATTTAAGCCAATATAAATTAATGATGTAGTGTTTTCATCCGCACGCATACCTATGGTGAGGTAGTTCGGAGGAGGTGGAGCCGACATCCTGGAATGATGATGTAGCGCTTGCGCCATAGAATGAATGTCTTCTCCGCTTCTCCTAGAGTCTTCTCGCCATCACCTCCGTGAATATCAAGAGGCAAATCACTAAAACCTTTTTCACTTTTATCTACCGAGATGGTAGCATATCCTTCTTGGATTATATTCCCATGAATCCTTGGTGTCTTGGTTCGGTCGATAGGATTAACAAGACCGATAGCCACCTTGATTGTAGAATTCTCCTTCGAATGTGTAGCTCACACGTTGTATAAGGTTCATGACGTCATCCACGTGGGAAGCGCATCCTGTGTCCCCTTGATTTGGTATCTCCGTGGAAGCGCAATGCTTTTCAACCGAAGCAGATTGGCTAATGTCGATTTCGGCTCTGATGCTTCGCTTACTTGCACTCACCGCTATTTGCACTTGCCTTCGATTTCCTCCTACATTCTCGCTTCAAGGTTTTTTTCCGCTCTGTGCTTCACGCACCGCTTCCTCCAATCTCTGGAGCCGCTCTCTGCTTCTTCTTCCTTCTTTCTCCGGCAACTTCAGAAGAAGGTCTCATCTGAGGAATCCATGCTCCCACGAGACACTTCCTTTGCCTCTAGTTCGCCACCATGTTCAACAGATCCCGATGGCGTATGTCGGCTCATCCTTCTCTCTGTTGGGCTGAACGCACCACTAGCGATAGCTCTCTGAGCATAAAATAATCTTCTGCTTTGCTTCTTGCGGTCTTGCGCCATAAACGCACTTCCTCGTCTCTCTGGTCTAGTGTTCCCCATGACCGAAAAACCAATTCTTTGCATGTTCTCCCCACTCGAGTGATTCTCAGTGCGATACCCTTGGCAAGAAGGTCTCGCTTCCATTTTGTTCCACTTCTTAATGGCGGTTGGGTAGCCACCGATCCCAAGGTATGGTGGTATGTCTTCTATTGGGCATTACGTTGGTTCTTTATCACCCGACTCACACCCTCTTCTGAAGTCTTGTACTGTACAAACTCATCCCAATAGGGCCTCTACTTTGAGATCGGGCTGGACAAGAAAAATCTGGTGCTATGTTCTTCTTGACATACGTCGTGTATAGGTGTTTCTTCCAAGTCTGGCCCGGGTGGCCATCTTCTTCATTGCCCAATCCCTAACTCGCTCCTTCAATTCATCACCATCTATTATATCATCATAACCATCTGTTTGGAGCGTGAAATGTACCAAGACATCATTCCAAATTAACGCCTTGTCACGATCGGAGACAAAACTGATATGAGGAGCATTGGTCTTCTTCTTCCATTCACGGGTACTAATCGGGAGCCGGTCCCGTACAAGGTAACCACAGTGGTGCACAAATTTCATTTTATTCGCCCCCCGGTTCTCCTGTATCCACATTGAACTCCGAGATGATGAAGCGGCCCTCCAATGGCTTTTTGGGACCTCGAACATTTTACTCTTCGTTGTAGTTATTGATGTCGATCCGAGGGCTACAAAACATAAACATTATTTTTAATGTCATGAGCACATATAAAGACATATGATAATATATATAGCTAATAATAAAAAATATATACTTGGCCAATCTGTTGTTGCTCATTTTGTTCAAGAGCTAAATCGACTCCGTCATCCGCATCCTCTTGCACGTTATTTTAGCAGCATCATCATCGCCGCAACTTGAGTGCCGGTGTTGATCAAATTCATCATCAACTCCTCCTCATCCATGTTTCTCGGTCGGCCATCTAGCTTCAAAAACAAAACCAATATATAGTACATCAACAGTAGCGGTTCGCCGGTGTGATTGTTTAGCATTAACGATAACGATAATACTGAATGTTGATCAACTAGGCCACGAGAAAGGGCGGTGTGACAAGAGTGGTGGTGCTCCACTCCACCGTATATATGTCTGTACACATGGGTGAACGAGGGCGGCGGTGCTCCACCGTATACATAGAAACGCATGGATTTAACGAGGGCGGCGGTGCTCGCGACGATATATATACATGCATATGAATACAAATGACGATATATATGTGTTGGCGCGGTGGTCGGTGTCTTTGGCGACGACGACGTGAGGCGGGCGTGGGGCGTCGTCTTGGCGGCGGCAACGACGTGAGGCGGGCAGGCGGTGTCGGTGCGTGATGTTGTGATCCTATGTACCATGTGAACCATGTAGTCATTCATCATATGAGAAACGTATAAGTCATTATGAAATGTAAGTATATGTGTCATTCATCATATTACTTTAGCAACATTAATATATTATATCTCAGATATTCAAAGTTCACAAATGAAGAAACGTTGAAGTTTTCCTTCATTTGTCTCAGTAGCCATGCATGCAAGTCCAACCAAAACTGCTTACATCATCACATGTGATATTTTTATAAACTAAAAAACGCTTAGTTTACAAACTGGGTATCAAAATTGAGTTCCTATTTGACCATTATATATCCTACAACAAATCCTTCAAAAAAAGACCCTACATGAATATATTTGGATAAAATTTCGTTAACAAACATTGATCTATGAAGATAGAAAAATTCTTCTATTGAAACGCATCTTGGAATAATGGCATATCATATAGTGATGAATATATGGCGGTTGATTGGCTGGATCATTTTCAGCTTTAGTGACAACGACAATGGTTTCCAAATAATATATAGCGTGTTTATTATACAAGCCATGGATTTACATCGATCTAATTAATTTCTAAAGTAATTTCATTGGTGGTCCTTAATTAAACTTGTCATGATTTTGTGATTCAAATATTCATTTTCGGTTCCTCGCTTTCATTTGCATATATAGAGTTCCAAATATATAGAGTTCCTCGCTCACGCATATATAGAGTTCCAAATATTCATTTTCGGTTCCTAGATTTTGTGATTCAAAATTTGGAATTTTCAATCGACCTCGGCGTTGACATGGATTCCACCAAAGTTTTACGTAGTTTTCGACGTGATCTATAATTCGGCGGTGGAGGGCTCGGGCGAATGTACAAAGACATCGACGAACATATCACCTCGAGCTCGGCGGTGGAGGGCCTCGGGCACGGTGGAGGGGCCTCGGGGCCGAGGAGGGCGCGGTGGAGGCCACGGGTCACGCGGAGGAGGGGGGCGGGCACGCTTGCGATGGAGGCCGCACGAGGAAGAAGAGGGCGGCGCCGGTGTCACGGAAGGCGCGGTGGGGCCACGGGCGCGATGGAGGGGCCTCGGGCGCAGAGGAGGGCGCGGTGGAGGCCACGGGTCGCATGGAGGAGGGGCACAGGCGCGCCAAGCATGGAGGCCGCCTGAGGAAGAAGAGGGCGCGCCGGTGTCACGGAAGGCGAATCGAACGCGGTGGAGGCGGCCTTGAGGAAGAAGAGGGCGGCGGTGTTCGACGAGGAAGAAGACGAAGCGGATCGATCTGCGCCAAAGCTGGAGGTTATATCGAGAGAAATTACTCCCGTGCCGACCACCAACAGGAGTAAAAAACCTTACTCCCGGTGCGTATTACCAACCGGGAGTAAAGAGAGCTACTACTCCCGGTTGGTAATACATGCCGGGGAGTAAAGGAGTTTAATGAGACCCGCAATGCGCAGCCCACCTTTACTCCCGGGTGGGATTCCCACCCGAGAGTAAAGGTGGGTCATAGCTTCATTCCCTTGCTTTTAAACAATAGTCTTGTTAAATACAATAGAAATGCAATAGTTTTTGTTAAATACATAGTAAATTAAATAAAAGGCATAAAATTATTTTGTTAAAAATATGAATTTTCTTTTGTTTATTGCACATAGGAAAAATCTATAACCTAACTTTTTTTTTTTTGTTAGAATTATAAAACATAATGTAACTAATATTTATTATGTCGTTAATGCAAAAATGTAGTGTTTAATTAAAATTATTAAAACTATTGGTTTTGGACAGGAAATTTGTTTTCACGTCATTTTAACGTTAATATTTTAATTTTTCATCACTCGGTATCCTAATTTACCTTTTTGAGAGAGAAATCCCACCAAATCAAACATTGATTTAATTTGAAACATGACATAATAAACATCTGAATTCACAATTATTACATAATATCTCAAACACACACTATATTAAATCACTATATCATCAAGTGGGCACAGCAGTGAACTTCTTCTTTACGTATGTCCCTTGGTTATGATCGCTTCATAACCATGGAGTGTCCTCATCATTTACCAAGATGCTAGGGTCTTTGTTCACTTTGAAGGGCGGAATTCGGTCATCCTTTTCATATTCTTCTGACATGTCCGACTTGTCCTCAATTCCCACGATGACTCTTTTCCCTGAAAGAACTATGTGGCGCTTTGGCTCTTTGGTTGAGTCATTATCGTTTTTCCCTCTTTTTGGTTTGGTAGACATATCATTGACATAGAACACCTGATTCACATCCTTGGCAAGGACGAATGGTTCGTCTTTGTACCCAATATTACTAAGGTCTTACTGTTGTCATTCCATACTGTTGTCTCATCATTACCCGCCTCCGGTCACCTTGACCCATTGGCACTTGAACAATGGGATCTTCAAAGTAGGTGCATATTCTAGTTCCCATATTTCATCTATCGTCCATAATATGTCCGCTTATTCCCATTCGGTCTGTGGCATCTATCACGGACACCACTTTATTTTGGTTGGTACTCCTTTTATCTTGGGCTCTTGTGTAGAATATGTTCCCATTTATCTCGTACCCTTTGTATGTGACGATATGCCATGATGGTTGCATAGCCAATAAATACAGATTGCTCATGGATGCTCTCATCACCTTGACATTTTTTTCGCAACCAACCGCCGAAAGTTTCCATGTGCTTATCGTAATCCAAGCTTCATCTTCCCTAGAAACTCGGATCGTAAGAGATCCTTGTGTGTCTCAATATACTGGATCTACCAAAGAGGAGTTCTGTAGAAACTGTGTAGTGCGCTTTATTGAAATAATCATCATCCGTACCAATATATGTTTTCCTCCCTAGTGCCCCTTTCCGCTTAATCTCCCCTCATGTCTCGATTCAGAACACCAATCGAGTCAAGGTCGAGAATAAAGTCAACCACGAACTCAATGACCTCTTCGTTCCATAGCCCTTGGCGATGCTTCCTTCAGGCGAAACACGGTTGTGAACATATTTCTTGAGACTCCCATGAATCTCTCTAAAGGGAACATGTTGTGTAGGAACACAGGACCGAGAGTGAAAATCACCTTGACTAGGTGAACTAGGAGGTGTGTCATAATATCAAAGAAGGAAGGAGGGAACACCAACTCAAAGCTGACGAGACATTGAACCACATCATTCTCAGAGTTTAGCTAGATCGGTTAGATCAATTGCCTTCCGAGAAATTGCATTGAGGAATACACATAGCTTCATGGTGGCTAGACGTATATTTGGAGGTAGAATTCTCTTAATGCAACTGGAAGTAATTGCGCGTCATGAGAACGTGATATCATGGGACTTTAAGTTACTGAAATTTCTTCTCTTGCACATTTATAATACCCTTTATATTCGAGGAGAATCCATATGGTACCTTGATGTTGTTTAAGCATTCAAACATGATTTCCTTCTCCTCTTTGCTTAGAGTGTAGCTAGCAGGACGTAAGTAATGGCGTCCATCATCTGCCTTCTCTGGATGTAGGTTGTCTCTTTCTCTCAAACAACGCAGTCTGTCGTGCTTCAATTGTGTCCTTAGGCTTTCCATACACACCCATAAAGCCTAGCGAGTTCACACAAAGATTCTTCGTCAGTGCATCACGTCGATCGAGCTACGGACCTCCGTGGACTTGCCAATAGGGTAGGTCCCAAAATATGGACTTCTTCTTCCACATGGGTGCGTGACCGTTAGCGTCTTTTTGGAATAGGTTGGCTTCCATGTCCTTTTCCAAAGACGACTTTCACATCATTGACCATATCGAGTACATCCTCACCGGTTCGGTTATGAGGCTTGGTCGTGTGTCTCGCCTTCCCTTTAAAATGCTTGCCTTTCTTTCTTACGGGGTGATTTGCGGGTGAAGAAATCGACGATGGCCAAGGTACACGACCTTTTGACATTTTTTCAAGAATACACCTCTAATATCACCGAAGCAGTGTGTGCATGCATTATATCCCTTGTTTGACTGTCCTGAAAGATTACTTAGAGCAGGCCAATCATTGATTATTACGAACAACAATGCTCGAGATCAAAGTGTTCTGTTTGTACTCATCCCACACACGTACACCTTCTTTATTCCACAAAATGAGAAGTTCGTCAATAAGTGGTCTCGGTACACATCGATGTCATTGCCAGTTGCTTCAGCCTTGGATGAGCACGAGCATCATAATGAACTTCCGCTTCATGCATAACCAAGGAGGAATGTTGTAGATACTTAGAGTAATAGGCCAAGTGCTATGACTCTTGTTCGCTCTCCAAAAGGATTGATACCATCTGCATTTTAAAGCAAACCTTAAGTTTCTTGCGTCACTTTGCAAACTCGAAATTCTCTCGTCGATTGCTCTCCACTTTGGGACCCATCAGCAGGGTGTCTCAACATATTGTCTACCTTACGGTCTTCTTTGTGCCATCGCAACAATTTTGCATGTTCTTTGTTTCTGAACAGACGTTTCAAGCGTGGTATTATAGGAGCATACCACATAACCTTGGCAGGGATTTTCTTCCATGGACGTTCGCCCTCAACATCACCAGGGTCATCTCGCCTGATCTTATACCGCGACGCATGGCATACCGGGCATGCATCCAATTTCTCGTACTCTTTGCCACGGTACAGGATGCAGTCATTAGGACATGCATGTATCTTCTCTATTTCTAGCCCCATAGGACAGACAACTTGTTTTGCTTCGTAGGTAGTGGCGGGCAATTCATTGTCCTTCGGAAGCATCTTCTTTTGAATTTTTAGTAACTCTCCAAATCCCTTGTCAGATACACCATTCTTTGCCTTCCATTGCAGCAATTCTAGTGTGGTTCCCAACTTTTTCTGCCCTGCATCACAAGTTGGGTACAACAATTTCTTGTGATCTTCTAGCATCCGCTCGAACTTGATCTTCTCCTTTTCACTTTCACATTCTCTTTGTGCGTCACGAATGACCTGAGAAAGATCATCAGCCGGCTCATCTTCTGCGGCTACCTCTTCTTCAGCTTCTCCCATTGCAGTATCATTGAAGCACGCACCATTGGGAATAATATCATTGTCGTCCCATTGTTCTTCTTCACCTTCTTCCATTACAACACCGGTTTCTCCGTGCTTTGTCCAACAAATATAGTTTGGCATGAAACCCGACTTGAACAAGTGTGAATGAAGAGTCCTTGAGCAAGGATATTCCACCGTATTCTTACATATGGCACATGGGCAGCACATGAAACCATCGCGTTTGTTTGCCTCGGCCGCACGTAACAAAGAATGCACGCCGTCAATGAACTCTTGGGAGCGGCGATCAGCATTATACATCCAATGACGGCTCATCTGCATTACATGACATAAATACCATATTAAAACCTAGATCATAATTAATTATTTATACAACATGCGTGCCACCACAAAAGATACAAATTTATGAAAGCATCGCTACAATGTAGACAATCCCAACTACCACTAAAAGAACTAAAGCTAAAATACATTTCAGTAGCACTAGGATTTCACGACCAATCTCAACTAAAACAGATAGATCCCCGATTGTGCAACATCTTTGGGCTTCTTCGGCTGGATCACTGCCTCATTAGCCGTCGTATCTGCCTGTTGTGCAAGATATTTTTGCACGAGTTCAACATACTCTTCCTCCCAGTAGAAGCCTGAACATCGTCCACTGCCATCCCACTGAAATTAAAACAAAAAATTAGAACTTTAATCACAACCATCATGAAAATAGGTATAAACTAACCATAATCATTAAATACGATAAAATAACTCACATTGCGATCCGGACACTTGTAGAAGATACGATCCTTGTTGGGACCCTCCTTCTTCACTCGGTACTCCATCACAATCTTCGTCTCATCACGACACTTGCCGCATGGAATGAGAGGGAGGCCGCCTAAAATCGCTTTGGAAACCCATGAGAGGCCGAGGACCCGGAAGCGCCTTGCCATCTACTCTCTATACTCATTTTTTAATACACTATAAATTTCTCCTTTTATAAACAAATAAAATTAAGAAACTATAAAATTATCTAGATCTCTAAACAATGATATTTTTAATGGTCATTGTGTTCTCGTCTTTTCTTTAATGCGGGTAAGTAATTCACATGATATTTCATAAATTAATGTAAGAATGGGAGTGTACACACATAATGGACTCTGCGATGATATCGGGACGTGTGAATAAATAACCATCCGTATTAGTTGACTTTGCTTACGTGATCATCTCGGCGAGCATTTCTCCACCGGACGGCACCGTGCCAGCCCACGGAAGAGCTCCAATTCTACGAGGAAGGGAACACGGTCTTTCACGACCGTTGCCGCTCTCCTCGTGAGAATCAAAGCTCCTCCTTGACGTCCGTTACCGCTTTCGGCGAGAACGTGCTTTCGCCGAGATGAACACGGTCCGCAAGTTCAACTAGTATGGATTTTCTATAATTTTCTAACTATTTTCTAAGTTTATATTTATATATATACTACGTTTGGGTACGGTGATTGACGGACTCACTGCGGCGATATCGGGACATGTGAATAAATAACCATCCGTACTAGTTGACCTTGCTTACGTGATCATCTCGGCGAGCATTTCTCCACCGGACGGCACCGTGCCAGCCACGGAAGAGCTCCAATTCTACGAGGAAGGGAACACGGTCTTCCACGACCGTTGCCGCTATCCTCGTAGAATCAAAGCTCCTCCTTGACGTCCGTTACCGCTTCGGCGGAGAAAACGTGCTCGCCGAGATGAACACGGTCCGCAAGTTCAACTAGTATGGATTTTCTATAATTTTCTAACTATTTTCTAAGTTTATATTTATATATATACTACGTTTGGGTACGGTGATTGATGGACAAGCTGCGGCGATATCGGGACGCATGTGAATAAATAATCATCCATTTACTAGTTGACCTTGCTTACGTGATCATCTCGTGAGCATTTCTCCACCGGACGGCACCGTGCCAGGCCACGGAAGAGCTCCAATTCTACGAGGAAGGGAACACGGTCTTCCACGACCGTTGCCGCTATCCTCGTAGAATCAAAGCTCCTCCTTGACGTCCGTTACCGCTCGGCAGAGAACGTGCTCGCCGAGATGAACATGGTCCGCAAGTTCAACTAGCTACTTTAACCTTATTTCATGTAAATATGCAAGCTTGAAATGATTTTGAGCTCAAATTGCTTACAAATGAAAAAAACACAATAAAGAACCATATATATATAGTGAACAAAATGAGATAAGACAATGGTAAAAAATGAGAGTATGAGATTGGTAACCTTTACAACTGAAGAATCGACGGAGGAATTGAAGAAATCGACGGAGGAATCGAATAATGGATGGAGGAACAATGGAAGGAGGGAGGAAGCAAGAACACTAGTGCAAGTGAGCTTCAAAATGTGCTTTGAGCTCGGGCTCGGGAGGGAAGAAGGAGACGGCCGGGATATAAAGGGGGACCTTTGGTCCCGGTTGGTGGCTCAACCGGGACTAAAAGTAACTTTCCAACCCCGGGCGCAGCCACGGCCCGGGAGTAGACCTTTACTCCTGTTGGAGCCACCAACCGGGAGTAAAGTATACTTTTAGTCCCGGTTGGTGGCTCCAACTGGGACTAAAGGTCCCCACCCACCTCCTCTCAGCGCGATGGCCGTTGGGGCGAGGACCTTTAGTCCCGGTTGGAGACACCAACCGAGACTAAAGGTATTTCTAATCCCAAGCAAAAAATTCGGGACTAGAGCCCATTTTGGCCGAGGATCAAAGGCCTGTTCTCTACTAGTGTTTGTCACTACTATAAAATTGATTTTCGGAGGCGGTAATTTTTTTTATTTTCATTGGCACACAAGCCTCTGACCAATCACTATTTACAAAGGTGGTCGGCATGCACAACCTACTACTCAGCAATAACGCTTCCCTACCACTACACCAGACACCCATTTGTGAGTATATATATGCTATCTTCTTATATCAACATTTCGTAATTTCTTATTGAATATTTTGGTTACGAAATAAACTCAAATGAAAAATGTTTCAAGTACAAGTGTTAAATCTTGTCAAGCACTACAACTTTGCTATAGGGTGTGTCTCCATTTGAGATTGTTTAAAAAAATTTAAAAATTAAATCTTAAAATATGTGAATTTAAAACAAACATTTGAAGCACTAAACAACTTCAAATCAAAAAATTATCGACTGAAAACATGTAGACCAGGTTGGTCACTATAACTTTGATATTAACGATGTGAACATTCACAGTCGTTTAGAAATTTTAAATTTTGAACTTTTCAACTACAAAGTTGTAGATTGTGTAAGAACTATAACTTTGGTATAGACCCACTATACTAGGACAATACATCACTGCCGGGTCAGGACCCTATCACTGCCTAAATTGCTTCCGATAGAGGATAATCGACAGTGGTGGGTGGCCTATCACTGCCGAGTTGATCACCCGGAAGGCATATCACTGCTGGGTCTAGTCATAAACCGGTAGTGATATCAAATAGTATCATTGCCGGGTTGACGCATGAACCGATGGTGACATCGCCAGTGTCAATGTTGGCTTAAAACATGACCCGATAGTGGCACTTATGGCACCACAGCTGGATTAATGCATACTCATCAGTGAATTGTTGAGTGCCACTGCCGACCCAATACCACACCCGGCAGCTATTACTATAGTACATCAGAGAATTCTCATTGCCATCACAAGTCTTACAAGATAAGATATGTGAATACATCATAACTAGAGAAACTTAATAGGTAGAGATGAAGTCATTACGAACCAAAGTCATTAAAACTCAAAATATATATGGTTGTTGTCCAGCGAGTACTTGAAGCAATGTTCCACTAATTATTTCTAAAGTGGCATGCTAATTTCTATTTCTTTATTTCTCTGCAGGCCCCTTATATATATTGTCAGGCCCAAAACTAAATATGTTCTTTCAGAAGACGCAAGATTGGTATACATAGGAATGCTTGAAATGACTTAACCTTATAATTAATATGATACATGATAGAGGATGTTTTTTCATGAAAAGGGAAAATAAAAACGAGATCAATTGATGCAGCTATTTGTACAAAACAAATGAAAACTAAGGGGAAAATCAATACTTCCTTTCATGTTTCATTAGGCCAGTCTCAGTGAAAAGTTTCATAGCGTTATTTTTAAGACCGCTATGTCATGTAGAATAAAATAAAATATGGATGAAACTTCCGCTCTCAATGGAAAGCTTCATCTATGATTTCATAGATATTTAATTTCATGGCTCATAGAGAGTTGCTAATCGTACTAAGGGAATTTTATTGATATAAACTTCTTCTCTCTTCTTAAAAACATTTTTATGTCATCAAACAAACTTATGTGGCCAATTGTATGTGACAGCTTATTAAATATAGATGAAACTCATATGAAACTCTCACCGAGATTGGCCTTACTTATATACATATTCGGTTGTGTGCAATATCTTCTTACAAAGAGGATATCTGTTGTTCATATATATATATATATATATATATATATATATATATATATATATATATGACAATACATACATTAACAAATCCAACAAACTAATATCATAAATAAATGTAATAACATTTTTTCCTACCATGCATGTCCTATACTCCTATGTACAGTACAATATATAAATTTACAGTTGCTCATGTAACTAGTATATATAGGAGAACTTGACAGAGACAAGCTGGCATTATATTCTTCTGCTGAGCCAGCTTCTGTAGATCCCTCATTTGTAAATGTACGAAATACCAGTAGCTGATGAAAAAGAATTACAGATATATATGTCAGTGTCTCACAAGCCCACCAACATGCAGATGATGGATGCATGCATAGAATTTTAGGGAGTATATATCATGCATTCTGCTGGTTTATTTGCCTACCTTTTGGGGCCCCCTTTTGGCCTGGAGCTTGACCAGGAGGTTTGTAATACGGCTTCTGTTGGTTCTGCTTGTTCCATGTCCCTGTCGTGGGCGCAGGGCTTGACAGACCATTACCTCCTGCGGGCATGGACGCACAAAGCAAACCAAACCAAATTAAGCAAAGCAAACGCGAGATAATATGAAGTTCTGCTGGGTTAGATGTCTCCCATGCAACGGCGACAATGTTCAGTTGCAAGGGAACGAGATCACCGACGACACTCCGGTCCCATCCCGTCGGATAATTTTGGCTCTATCAAGGCCGCCGGCCGGTCTACCATTCTAGTTAATTAATCTCAAGGATATACAATGACCTGCCGCTCTGGAACTTTGAGAATTGCAAAAAAAGAAGGGGGGGATGGGACAAGGAATAGTTCAACTGGAATCTCCAGACAGGGAGAATAATTGGTTTTCCTAGTAACAGAAAATATAATGCTGGCGGCATGCATTATATTGAAGGTAGTACTGACCAGAAGAAGGAGCCTGTTGTTCATGAGCTTTGGGGCTCTGATATTGCGTTGGAGGGGCTGCTTGCGATCCTTTCAGGTCAGGCACCCTAGTCGATGTCCCTGCATTTCCAGCGCCTCAGACGACACTGCAATCGTAAGTGCGTGCATGCATTGAAATTTCCATATAGGAGTGGCTTACCGTTCGACTTGAACATGGTTCCTGTATGTGCTACTTTTCTCGTGGTTGTGATCGATCGATTGCTACGAGGTGGTGGTGGTGCCAATATGTGTTGATACGTGCCCTATATATACAGCAACCTAGCTAGGAATTAATGGTATAATCATGGAAAGTTCAATTGACTAATAAATGATAAATGCTTCTCTGAGGAATTATTTGTACTCTTATTAGCCACGGTATTTTATGAATGGAGTAATTTGCTATACATTCTGCTGGGTCTCAAGTCCCAGCCAGTCTTAATACGTTCAGGTAATGTTTATAGGAAGGACTTTCCACGTAACCCGTATTGAACCTAGAGAGTTAATGCATTGCGGACCCAGTATTTTGATCTGATATTTTTAAGCAAGGCGAGACAACAGGAGATGTACCTGCAATTTCTGAACCAATGTTAAAAACTCAATATTAAGAAATAAGAATGTTGGTGTTTTTTTTTCTGCAAATGATTCATCTTGTGGGTTTAGTTAATTAATAGCAAAGGCTCGGTTTGGTTGGTAGAGAGTCTTCGAGTTCCATTGAGGAGACCATCCACCTGGCCGTAAACACGCTTCAGAAAATAAAGAAACTATGTGGCAATAGTAATTTCCCCATGCTAGTCAGAGTTTTGTTATATAATTTTTTTGCAATTATTTTTGAAAAATAAACAATTGATAATTGATCCATTGGAATAAAAATTTGTAAAATTTTAAAAAAGTCAAATATTTTTTTTCGAATTTCCATCACCCCAACTAACAATTGCCCAGATGGTACACGCTCCGCCGATCCTCTCCGTGAAGTTTGAATCCCATGGCAGCCCCACGATAGGATGTTTTCTTGATTTAACTATGGTGGGAGGTCACTAGGAAGCCCAAAAATTAAGTTTCATATATTTTTATGGTAAATTAGCTAATTTCTGCAGGTTTTCAAGAGTGGGTATGAAGTATGTTTCATGGTTCTCCCATGATGAATCACGGAGATATATACTATTTTTAAAGCATGGATATAGACCCATGGAAAAAATTGACCTCATCATTGACATAGAGTAGTATATAGAAAATGGGAATTATGATCTGCAGGACATAACCATTTTGTAGTAGTGTGCATGTTTTGGAAGCTTTGAAAAAAAATTGATGCAAGACTTTAGCTTGCACTTTCCTATGCCATTTCCTGTAAATTAACCCCAAGTCTTTTATTTCAGTAGTGATCCATGTTTCACGACAAAAGTAGCCATAAATTGAATGCTGATATTTTTCAGTAAAACTGACATGCATTCTATAAATTTGCAACATGCAAGAAACAGAAAAATAGCATGTGTAGAAACACATAGTCTCAAGATTTTCCATGGTTCATGATTAATCGAGAAGATTTCGTTCAGTTTAGTTCTAGAGATTAGCATAATGCAAGATGCTGCTTTCAGTTAAATAGGCTTCAAAATATATACACAGAGGGAGATGTGCCATATTTACTACTGCTCTAATATTCAATCTATGCTAATTAAATTACTTTCAGTGTAGTTTGAGATTCATTCCTAGTCAAAATTCTACTATTTTTACAATACAAGTGTGCTGTGTTTGTTTGCTTTTTTTTATGTGTGAAATAATGTTAGTCCACTCAAGAGACCAGACTAATCCTTTTTGTTGTTCTTGTTGCCGTCCTTCCTGAGTATTACATTTTCAGGAAATCCTGCAAGAGTGCTTCCTGATTTTTACATTATGCTGTTATCTCTAATACAATTTGAGAAATTGGAAATCACATGCAAGTTCTACGCAATTAACAACCCTTTTCCTCAAACCTTCACGTAGTTTAAACAGTGTTGAATTTATGAATTGGTGTTCCACATGCTGGTGGTCTCAGTTGCATCTTTTGTTACCTTAAAATAAATTAATAATATTTTGTTTCTGAAAACCAAAAAACACAGAGAAAAACTTTCTAGTCTGGACCACACAAGAAATTGAAGAAATGATATTTGCACTGATATAAACATGAGTTCTCCCCTTCGTGGTTCATTTAAAATTAGCAAAAGCTTCTCTGGTCGATATTTGTAGTTTGTTGTACTTGCAACAGGTCAATATGTTAATTAATGTTTATAAATTTTCTATAGGACAACATGGTCTTAGGACTCTGTCAGTTGGTGTAGTATGCGCATGTACATTTCCCTCTCACCTCCCAAGTTCCAGTCAAATTTAATGCCTTGATGTTCAAGTTGTTAGCGCGTAAAATTCAGGCATTATATTCATTGGTAATTAGTCAGAAGATGAAGAGAACACAGTAGGTAGAATCAGATTGATTGAATTTCTTGACTGTGGACGGTCCTATAGCTAGCTTGCAGCAGTCATTGCCAAACTTCCATCCAACTACGAGACAAGAATGGCTTGCGTGCAGTTATATTAGTTCCGCTGTTACCTTGACCGTACCAGGAGTTTAAATGAAAATATTAGATGATAGATTTATTACGTCTGTGAATGATTCTATATATGTTTGTTCAGTTTATTCTAGGTACCATATTTTAGAAACATGATAGGTGAGAACATTTGCAGCAACTCTGTCTTCTGTAAACTCTACCCGGCTGCCAATCACTATACTTCTTGCAATGCTACTGGATCCCGGCTGCCAACGCCGCAGCGCTGGCATGCAGGTCCCGGCTGCTAGCGACTGCGAGCGGTGTGGGAGTGGGCCACGCGGCTGCTCTACAGCTGCACGGGGCTGGGCCGCTTTCTGTTCTTCAACATATCCTGGATTATGATATATATGATGAGGACCATTAATAATATAAGCATTAGTTGATGCAACATATCTGCTATTATCATGAGTAGCAACACCGGCATGAGAATTCATAGGACTTGCAAAATAATTATTAGAATCATATGATATATTTGCAAGCTGTACCTTGGGGTAGTTGTAATAATACTGCGATGCAACACCTTGGTACTCCATAATATAGAATTTGACCACCTTGCTAAATTTTTTCAATGACGAGCAACACGTTGCAAAACCGCAAGCAAGATCTCAAGAGGTCAAAACTAGATACGATCGGCCTTTTGGGCCAGATGCAATAGTAATGACGAGTACAAGATAGATCAATCAAGGATATGGCTAGAGCAAAGAAATTCACCAAAAAGTGTGTTGATGCATAGATCGGTCACACACCAGCTATGACTAGATCGCCAGGGTCGCCAAAGACCGAGCACAATGAATAACTATCATGCTTTCGCGGTGACGAGCGGGTATATGTTTACAAGAAAACTACTAAAGGATAACCGATCGTGCTTACATAACGAAGAACAGGTAGTTTCTAGGCACACTAGCAAAGGGTAACCAATCGTGATTGCGTGATGAAGAACGCCTAGTTTCTGAGCAAACTAGCAAAGGAAACGTTGAAACTCTCGTCTGTGAGGTACCGTCAGGGCAAGGATATCGACAAGTTGCCCTAGGGCGGTTGGCAAGCCTAGGGCGTCATCCTTGGTCGTCGGATCAAGTGATGAGCAACAGTATGGGGTTGGAAAAAGGATTAAGAAAAAATGGTATTATAAATGTAAATTTATTGATGGGATGTTGGATACATCAATTGATCGTGTTCCACCTATTTTATAGGGAGTAAGAGTGGTCTTATCCCGTTGGAAAACCAATATGATACTATTTTTATGTCGCTTTATAGAGTTTTTCTTAGATTGGGCCAAAACTGGCATGGGCCTCTTAAAATGGGCCCTAGGCCCAATTTAAGTGTCAAGAATAGTTGTATTACATAAATAGCTGTGTAAACTATTTGGAGACTGGCGGTTAGTTTAAGCCTTCCACCAGTGTAAAATCAATTCATTACACCGGCGACAGTCTTAAGGCAATTGTCAGTGTAAATTGATTTATACATGCAGTTTTTATTAAGTAGACGCCAGTGAAACACACTACCTTTATTGACTTTTCACACCGGTGGCTTTGAAAACCGCGCGCCAATATACAATGGAAAAAGCACTGCTAGTAGAGACTGATTCTGTATTAGTGTAAGGAACGAGTTATGCAAGCTCTGTATACAAACGAATGTACAAGGGTCTTAACATATTATACATTATGTCAGGGATATGAGTGCAAATACAATCAACGCATCAAATAATCACTTTTTTACATATAAATAAACAAACAGAATCCATTTTTTTTCTCTGCCATCCGACTAGCTAGCTCACACATGGATCGATCTTCATCCACCTCCATATGTGATATATATATTTAACGTTGACCCATCACTGGCATGGTAGTAGACATACCGCTAGCTGGTAGGGGCCGGCATGGAAGAAAAGATGGAACGTCAGTGTTTGTCAGGCTAGCTGCAAAGCCCAATTTTCATGCGAGGACACTTTTGCGTGTCAAACAATAGTCCAACAAAATGCAGATGAGCACGTACGTGCCTATTGCATTTTTGTTTGTGCTATTGTTTTGATCAGCTTGACCATAGGTGTAAGGCGGTTGGAACTGCGGCCCGGCCTTGAGTACCAGTTGGCAGTACCTTATCCACCAAACCAATATAGCTCGATGCTGCACGCACACAAAATTTAGTCGCGTACAGTAGTGAATGAAAAGGAAAAACTGAAAAGGGATTAGATTAGGTGTAGAAGAAAATAAACAAACTTTTGTGCATGTACAAGTGAAAGGCAAACGGAAAGGATTAGTAAGGATAATAAGGAGAAAAAAATAAACCAAAAAAATAAAGAGATAATTTTCGAGCATTTGGTTTGAGCGAAATTACAGAACATTTTAGTCATACCTCTTTGTGTGACTAGTCAACGTTTTGGTTCGAACTGTTTTTTTTTTTAATACAGGTTACCTCATCTTCCGTGTTCTAGCTAGCTACTGCAGTATGCATGCATGAGCGCGTCTATCGGCATGCATGCTTAATTACGTGTCGCCATTCATTCGCTTCTCCATGAAGCTAGCGAGTATGTAGCTAGATTTCTAGGAGTAGCTTAGTCTTCTCTCTGGCAATGCCATGCTATTTTCAGTGATCCTTCGTTCATCATGCACCGACATGTATGCGCCGTAGGTCGGTATGTAAGCATATATATGTAGCTAGGCATTAGCGCACACGACGACAAACCGTGTTTCCTCAGCCCTCTGTTATCCATTTCTTTGTGTATTCATTGCGATCACACATACGTCCATTATTATTCCAAAATTTGCACTTGCTGACGATGCGTTCAGGCACACCATTATTTGTAGTACTAACGAATCACGTCCGGCAGAGGATGGCCGAAAATTCATTTCAATTTTAGCCACCATTAGCAACGCATCCTGAGCACGGTACATACGGAAATGGCGAGATAATTACCTTGTATTTTCTGGCTAGCTAGGTTCCTGCGTGTAAATTAAACAAAAAAAAACTTGGATTACTTGGTCGTTATCCATCTAGCATGCACGAAACTGAAGGAGAAGTTGTGCAGTGTCATGCACTTTCCTTCTTTGTTCCTAGGATTGAAATCCAGTATATATCTCCTAATTTTTAATTTAGTACTACTCGTTGTTATTATTATTATTATATATGCAAGACGTCATGATGATGTAGCCATGCACCTACCGTATGACGAAGGGATCGAGTTCGTGGCAATTAAGCTTGCATTTAACGACCTCACAAGAATGATTTATCTGCATGCTGTTATTTAGTTTCTTGTTTTTATCAATATAGTAGTAGAAAAAGAATTTTGATTGAGATTGTATTACTCGATCACACGGGGTCAGTTAAGAATTTGCATTGCGTCAGAACCATCATCGTTCATAGTCAACTGAATTTAGTAACTTGTGTTTGACATTCGCCTTTTTTTAGACAGCTGAAATCAATCACTGATGTGACAGACTTGACAGGCTGCGTCGTCAACCCTTCTCACTAGAGTTTTTTTTCCCTCAACTCTTCGAGTACAAGTTATAGTATTTGAACGCACACACAAACTCACACCACCACACGCACACAAACTCACACACACATCCACCCTAGTGTGCACGCTAGACCTACACCTACACGAAGAGACTGCACGTGGCTAAGAGATATCCGAAGTCATCTGGCTTCGCACGTGACGGGCACGTCACCCTGACCATTGTGGCACATCCACGCATGAGACTGCACATACACAGGACCTGCAAATTTATTAAAGGGGAAAAACCCCGTGAGGCACGCGAGTGTCGAACCCAGGGTTCGAACTCACACCCGGCCGCTGGCACACCTGGCGAGCAAGCCAACCGAAGTACACTCGTTCCTCCTTCTCACTCGAGTTGTGGCGACAGCGACATGAGCCAGAGCCTAGAGGCAAACGTTTGGCAATCGTGCGTGTTGCCCATGAAACAATAATGATTTCGGTGTCAACAACTGTTGTATTACATAAATGGCCTGCGTAAACTATTTAGAGTGGCGGTTGGTTTAAGCCTATCGCCAGTGTAAATCGATTTACACCGGCCGCAGTCTTTTGGCAACAGTTAGTGTAAATTAATTTATACATGCGGTTCTTATTAAGCTGACCCTAGTGAAACACACCACTTTTACAGACTTTTCACACCGACGGTTTTTTAATAACCACTAGTACAAAATGGAAAAAAGCACGGCTAGTAGAAGCTGATTCTGTATTAGAGTAAGAAACAAATTATGCAAGCTCTGTGTACAAATGAATGTACAAGGGTCTTTACATATTATACATTATGTCAGGGATATGAGTGCAAATACAATCAACGAATCAAATAAACAAACACAATGATAAATAAACAGAATTCATTTTTTTCATACGACTAGCTAGCACACACATGGATATGGATTGATCTTCTTCCTCCACCATATGCTATATATTTAACATCTGACCCATCACGGCATGGTAGTAGACATTCCGCTAGCTGGTAGGGGCGAGAAAAGACCGGAATGTCAGTGTTTGTCAAGCTAGCTACATACTAGTCCAACAAAATGTCTCAGGTGAGCACGTACGTACCTGTTGCATTTTTGTTTCTGTTCTTGTTTTGACCAGCTTGACCTTGGGTGTAAGGCGATTGGAACTTTGGTCCTGGAGTACCAGTTGGCGGTACCTTATCCACCAAACCAATATAGCTCGATGCTGCAGACACACAAAATATATTTAGGTCTACTATTAGTTGTGTACAGTGAATGAATAGGAAAAAGAATGAAAAAGGGACTAGTAGATTAGGTGTAGAAGAAAACAAACAAACTTTCGTGCATGTGCAAGTGAAAGGCAAACGGAAAGGATTAGTAAGGATAATAAATATGGAGAAAATTTTTGAGCATTTGGTTTGAGCGAAATTACAGAACTTTTCAGTCATGCCTCCTCTTTGTGTGACTAGTCAACGTTTTTTGTTTGAACTGGTTTTTTTTATACGGGGTATAGTAGTAGCAGTAGGTAAAAAAAAAGTGTACTCAGATCGATGAAGATGTTCTGTTAAAACCGATAGGGAAAGAGGACAGTAAGAAAGGCGTGCAAGCGGCAGTAAACAAAAAAAAGGACGATGTGGATGCATGGTACAGCATATCACAGATGCAGAATTGATCATGAGCTTTAACCAAATGGAATAGAGCTTTGCTTTCCGATCCGTAGTAACGCGAGAGCCGAAAAAAAGGAAAAAGAAACGCTGAACTATGATGGTAGTTTTTTTTTTTAAGCGAAACAGGAGGGGTTTGAGCCCCTGCTGCGCGATTTTATTGCAAAAAAAAAGAACAATGGTTCGATACAAAAGATCATGAAACAAAAAAAAGGTTTGCAAAGACTAAGGTATGGATGATACTAACCAGGATAGGATGATGATGATGCCTGTGGTCGATGAGGGTACTCCGGACGGCTTTGTGGTCCTCCCTGGTAATAATATTTATTATTATGCACTGCGCTATGTAACCCTGCGCACATATCATATTTAACTTGTTAAGCATGACAATAATATGATGCACGTACGTAGGTGTGCAGTCAGATAAACAGCATTATTTACAATTTTACTAATAGATAAGAGAGGCTTACCATTACTTCCGGAGTTCATTGAGGCGCTCGACATGTCTACCTACGAGTAGCTGAAACTTCAGGTGTGTGATCTCGCTCTCCTTACTCTTGCCTTGATCGATCGTGTTTCCTTTGATTTTGATGAGGCAGTAGTACTGGACGCTAATTAAGCTAGCTACTCAGATGCATGCATGGGCCTCCCTAGCTAGCTTATATAGCATTTGGTTTTGGTTGGGCTTGGTAGAATCATGGAAGTTCCATGGTATACTCCTGGAAGTCTTATGGGCTTCAATTATGTGTACCAAATTAAATCTAATTCTTCTTATTACCTCATCTTCCGTGTTCTAGCTAGGCACTGTAGTATGCATGCATGAGCGCGTCTATCGGCATGCAGGCTTAATTACGTGTCGCCATTCATTCGCTTCTCCATGAAGCTAGCGAGTATGTAGCTCGATTTCTAGGAGTAATTAACTTAATTAGTCTTCTCTCTTGCATGCTATGCCGTGCTATTTTCAGTGATCCTTCGCTCATCACCGACACGTATGCGCCGTAGGTCGGTATGTAAGCATATATATGTATGCATTAGCACACACGTCGACGACACACAAACCGTGTTTCTCCGGTCCTTCTAGATCTGTTATCCATTTCTTTCTGTACTGTTCATTGCGATCACATATACATTGTTCCAAAATTTGCTCTTGCCGACGATGCGTTAAAGGTGAGATAATTACCTTGTATTTTCTGGATAGCTAGGTTCCTGCGTGTAAATTAAACAAAAAAAACTTGGATTACTTGGTCGTCATCCATCTAGCATGCATTTACATACATACCTCAATTCTGATATTTTCCCCACCAAATTAATAAAACAACGTGTGACACGTACAGAGGTACACGGTGCATCCTCTGATGTTTGAACATGCACGAAACTGAAGGAGAACGTGTGCAGTGTCATGCACTTTCCTTCGTTGTTCCTAGTATTGAAATCCAGTATATATCTCCTAGCTAATTTTTAATATAGTACTACTCGTGGTTATTATTATGTAAGACGTCGTGATGATGTAGCCATGCACCTACCGTATGATGAAGGGATCGAGTTCGGCCAATTAATCTTGCATTTAACGACCTCACAACACAAGAATGACTTATCTGCACGCTGTTACTTAGTTTCTTGTTTTATCAACAGAGTAGTAGAAAAAGAATTTTGATTGAGATTATATTACTCGATCATAGAATTTGCGTCAGAACCATCGTCTATAGTCAACTGAATTTAGTTGCTAGCAACTAATTAAGAATCAGCCGGGATAAAGCAACTTCAGTTGACATTCGCCTTTTTTAGACAGAAATCAATCACTGATGTGACAGACTTGACAGGCTGCGTCGTCAACCCTTTTCACTTGCCAGAGGCCAACGTTTTGCAATCGTGCGTGTTGCCCTTGAAATTTCCCATTTTACTATTGATTTGCGTGCTTGATTGCCACGTAAGCATTCCAGGGGTCATCAAAACAAAACATCGGAAGGTTCATAAATTTTCTCAACTTATGTTACGTTTAGCCTTTCCTTAATCGAGATATTACCACCACGGTTGCTTGCAATTACATAACATATATTATCGATCGGCAGGTAAACTATGAGTCCTCTCCGTGTTATTGCCCTGCAAATTTCACCGACTATTCTTCGATCTCTTACGTACATGTATCATGTCCAAAAGCATGCATGTACCTAGATTATTGCTTGCTTCTTACACTACTATAATAAGCATTTATAGGGGCGGCTCGCGATGGTTTGTAGAGACGGCTCGACCAGCCGCACCTACCATACCATCTCTATAAATCATATATTTATAGGGGCGGTTCTCAGACTGCCCCTACAAATCGATTTGTAGGGTACAATACCTGTTTGTAAGGGCGGTTCAGTTTAGAACCGCCCCTACAGTATATTTTTTCGCAAAAAAATAAATAAATTTACAATTCAAATTTAACCAGAACATAAATTTTTCATGCACAACTCCATCATGACTTATCTTCTTGTGCGATTGTACTGAAACTCAATGACAATACACATTTATTTATACCAGATCATAACAAACATTCCATGACTTTTAGATGGACAATTTAGTCCAGGTAAATGAAACAACAAATTTCATCTATTAAACTTTCCAGTAATTGTAATAACATTTCATGGTGACTATGATTTTTATGTGAAAGACCACAGAATAACAAAATCAATGACGCTCAGATCTAGCAATCGAACATCACAAAATCAAAAGCTTCTAATAATCCTTCCACTTGCAGAGTTGCAGTCACACATCAGGTCAATGTAGCACTAAAGCAGACTTAAAACGGAATTCATAATCTGCAGGAACTGAAGCAAACGAGTGGTACTCACTGTCTGCTGACTGCTGCTGGCAGTGGCCATGACGGTGGCCTACACCTGCTTGCTTGTGGCAGCGAAGATGACGCACCATCAACAGATCATCCGTATTCTCCGTTTGTGATTTAGGTCCTCCGACCGACCGAGAACGCAGCCCAATCACCACCGTCGGCACGGGCTGTTGGAGCGCCGGCACGATCGAGGACATTTGATAGTTTTCTAGCACTAGTATGCATAGAATTGAAAACATTTGATTGGACAAAAAAGATTTAATTAACTTGTCATAATTCAGCAGGTCACACATGACATATCAATTTAAGGCCAGCAGCAGTAATAATTCAGCTTAAGTTAGAGATCGGATGCATACTGGAGCTGGTGGCTGGACTAAGACAGAAGTACTTTGTTCCCTTCGTTACTGCATCCAAGAAAGATGCTTTGATCAGCAAACCAAGTTATATAGTTGGATTTGGTACTCTAGCCAGGTACTCAAGTTAGCTGAGAGCAATAGAAAAATAAAATTAGAAATTTGGCTTCCATCAGCACTTTGATTAGTTCGCTGTCAACAAGATAGTAACAAGCACCTCCGAGAAGCATTTTGATCAGACGTTCATATCTAAATAAACAATGAATTTATGAAATAGGTGAGCTCCATGCAATTGAAGGCTACAAAAATCATCAGTATATATAAACCTAGCGCGGCGAGCACGGCACGGCCATGGCACGGCATGCAGCTAGCGGCTCGGAGAGGAATCAAGTGAGGCAGCGACAGAGAGAGGGGTGCACGCGCGGTGGCCGGAGAGGAAGCAAGTGAGGGAGAGAGGTCGCCGTAGATCTGGACTACTCATACCTTGATGCCACCGCCGTTCATAGATCGACGTAGCCCTAGCGGAAGACGACCCAAATCCTCCTCAACGAGATCTGGCGACTGCATCATCACTAGGGCGTCATCGCGTCGAGGCTAGCCTGTTGCTCATGTCGCGGCATCAGCTGCCCACGCCTCGAGGCTCGCTGGATCGCGGCACTAAGCGGGCCTGGTGCAGCGGTGCAGGACTACGGGGAGAGGGCGCGGTGCAGGGCTATGGGGAGGACGTCGTCACGCACGGGTGGCGCGCTCGCGCCGGAGGTTGGGGGGTGGGGAGGCGTGCTCGCGGCAGGGGGCCGCGTGGTGGGGCCGTGAGGTGGCTCACGTTGCTGGGGGAGGGGATAAGATGTTAAGGTTTGAGTTTTATGCAGATCTCATCCACCTGATCGTGGATCAATGGACAGAAATTTTTGGGCCGAACTGGAGATCGTGGGCCGAATATGAAATCATGGATCTCTTTTTCTTTTCTTTTCTTTCTCTCTAGAAATTTTATGAACTCAAGGGGCTGCGGCCTTTTGTACGTGCAACATTTGTAGGGGCGGCTAGTGATTGAGCCGCCCCTACAAATCGCAACACCGGGGGCAGCTGGTGAGTGTGCCGCTCCTACAAATCGACCTATTTGTAGGGGCGGCTCGTATCACCAGCTGTCCCTACTGTGCTATTTGTAGGTGCGGCTGGTCTCGTGGGTCCCGAGCACGCCCACTGTAGGGGCGGCTCTATCTCCAGCCGCCCCTACAAAAAAATTGAGCCATTGCTACCAACCTTTTTTGTAGTAGTGTGAGAGACAACTCAGAAACCGGACAAATCTGAGTATGGTTGGAAACATAGATCGGTCATCGGCATCATCGTAAACCATGTTTTTCTGTTGCCCGTCGTTACTGCAAAGCCTTGTGATTTTTAGGAAAATGAATATTATTGCGGTGTTTGCAAGAGTTTTGCACACAACCAATTGTTATTACAGTTCCAGCATCTTACTGTTTTTAGATCTCAAAAAGCAAAACTAAACAAAAGGATAACCAATTCTTATTACAGTTCTGCCCTTGTGATGAAGGCCCGGTCCGTTTCTTTGTGTGTTCCATCCTTTGTCCCAAACTATACGCTACCATATCTAAGGGATCTCATCATTTTCAGCCACAGTTGGAAATAGCTGGCATGGCAGAAATCCGTTGTAGTCTCAACGCGTCCCAAACATCTCCATAGAATTGAAATGGTATAGAGTAGCAAATCACCAGACCATGTATCAAGCTTCTTGGAGCCATTATATTGATTGCTAATTTTCCATGAATTTGGGATCAAGTTTAACTAATCTCTATAATTGAATCAAATCCTAAATCCTACCATAGTTATCTGTGCTCAATTCTCCCAAGACAAACTCTATTTTCTCTTTCCTGAGCCCACCACCACCAACTCGATCTCTGCCTCACTCCTTCCCTAGCTGCAGTTGCAGCCTAGAAAGTATGGCCTGTCCGTCGGCGCTCGTACACCAGCCTGGTTTGCCCAACATTAATCTGCCGCTCACGGGGCTGGGCCATCGTGATTTTTTTTCCCCATCAGTACTTATTGCCTCCGTTTCAATCAAGCTAATTAGTGATACCCATGAGGGCAGCAACGAGGTAGCTTTTTTTTTCTGAACCAGCAACGAGGTAGATTAATTAATACTTTGTTAATAGGCACTAACACATGATTTATTAGAAGATTATAGTCATTGGCCTCTTGTGTTACACAGACTAGGCCACGTTGGGAAACATCCAGGAGCCGAGGCATGTGATTTTCTAGTACATGACACGACATTGTTCTAAGTGAAATTTATCTTTAATAACTTGTTAACATATTTTTAGAAAAAAATATATGGACATTTATTTAAGTTTTCTATCAAAATATATTGTATGAAAATAAAACAAATTTGATATTCCAAATAGTTGTACGTATTTTTCTATGGACTTGCTCAAGTTAACAAAGTTTGATTTAGAACAAATATAAGATTAACTACAATTTGAAACTGAGAGAGCAGCTAAATAGCTTTTATTCGATCCCATCTCTACATGCAGTGGCCCAAACCCATGATGACTTCATTAATAGATCAACCAACTGAGCTATTCTTGTCAAGGTGATCAATATCATAGGTGTGGTTATAAAAATTACCTCTGATCTGCGACTATAGAAAGAGGTTTGGGGAAAAGGCCGGCTACACCTTCCAATAAATTGCCACAAATCCATACAACACTAGTAGAGAAACGACTTTTGATCCACTTCGAAATTTGGCTTTAGTCCCGGTATTTTTTACGCCCGGGACTAGAGAAACCTTTAGTCCCGATTGGTGTCTCCAACCGGAACTAAAGGTCCCTGCCCAACGGCTACTGCGCTCGGCACAGTGGCAGAGGACCTTTAGTCCCGGTTGAAGACACCAACCGGGATTAAAGGTGGACCTTTACTCCTGGTTGGAGTCACCAACAGGGACTAAAAGTCCTCTAAGTTTTAGTGCATTTATTGCCGTGCTTTATGAGTTGATGACCAGCACTGAACTTTTAGTCCCGGTGCTTTACTTGTACCTGCTTGCATTTACGAGCTGATGACCAGCACTGAACTTTTAGTCCCGGTGCTTTACTTGTACCTGCTTGCATTTACGAGATTTAGTCCCGGCTTGCATTTACCTGCTTGCATTTACGAGCTTTAGTCCCGGCTTGCATTTATCTGCTTGCATTTATTGCTGACACTGAAAACGAAGACCTTTAGTCCCGGCTGGTATTACAAGCCGGGACTAAAGGTATACCTTTAGTACCTTTAGTCCCGGCTGGTATTATCAGCCGGAACTAAAGGTCTTTTAGTCCCGGGCGTTTACAGAAGCCTCGATGGGCCGGCCCAGTACGCAATATGCTGGAATTGCTGGCCAGTCCCACCTATTAGCACCACCTCGCTTGCTCAGAAGAGTGAAAGCTAACTTAAAAGCTCAGCTCTCGAACCAAGCAGCACGAACTTGAACAGGATTGTACCGCTGATCCTTGACTAAAGGTCCTTCCTACTATAGTTTATATAAAATGTTGAACATTATAAACGTACATATATTCTAGCAGCGTAGAATGCGTATTCAAAAACCAAAACGAATCATCAATTAAAAATAGGAAAAAAGGAAAATAGAAATAGAAATAAAAAAACCTGGTAGCAGCGTGAAAATAGAAAAAAAAGAAAAATAGAAATAGAAACAAAAAAAGAAAAAAAAAACCTTTAGTCCCGGTTGGGGTTACCAACCGGGACTAAAGAGTGCCGACCTCGTGGCATGTCAGGAGGCACCTTTAGTCCCGGTTGGTGTTACCCACCGGGACTAAAGGACCCCTTTTAGTCCCGGTTCCTGACCCGGGACTAAAGGACCCCCTTTAGTCCCGGATGCTTGCTCCCGGGTGGGGAACCGGGACTAGAGGGGGTTCCCCACCGGGAGTAAAGCCCGTTTCTGTACCAAGGCAACTAAGCTACTGAAATGACATATATGTTCTTATGGATCATAGGCTTGAGCCTAGCTTTATTAGAAAGCGTAATGCTAAAATACCGATCCGACACTGGGAATGCTAGTTTTCCAAAGTAGCTTACAGCTGATTTGGCAAACACACACACAACTTTACCAGCCAACTCAGCCAGCCGTCTAACTCTACCATCAAGCAACTAAGCTTTTAGTTCTCCAGCTTAACAGAAACTAGTTTTCCAAAACAAAACAGCAAGAAACACACACAACTTAGTTGAGATTACAGACGCAGAATATTATTCTTCGACTGGTCAATCATCCCATCAGCTTTTTCCACCGTCTTCTTCTTCGATCAGCAAAGGCTTCCAGCTTTGTAACATCATCGTCTTGTGGATCACACCACCACCGGTGAGGACAAGAGCTTGTTATTGAACACTAAATGGTTCTTGCACAACATCCATAGCGTACCTGCACATATAAACAAAGAAATCTCTCTCAAACATACCTCGGTGTCTATTTTCCACCTCTACAAATAATAATTCAAAGTTATTTGGCGATTTTTCCCAGCCAAACGCGTCTCGTAAGAAAGTCCATCCAAAGGACGCTGTTGACGGTTCATATGTGTGTATATAGGAAAAGGGATTCCGCAAGCACACAGAACTATCGTGTAGCACTTCGCTTGGTGAGAACCAAGTGTCGAATTTATATTTTCCCAAAGGAAGGTGGGATGACGTGTTTGGGTACTGCGGTTAGGTAGACTAAGTTCTAGCAACACAGGGGTGATGAGGGTAGTATGGATAATAAACAAAAAAAGATAAAAAAGGATTTCAATCACACAGACAGAGGTAACTAGAAATGTAGTGTAGCTAAGTGTAAGAAGTAGAGTATGTAATTTTAAAGCAATAAAAGTAACTTAATGATAGTGAGAACGTACTTAGTACGAGGGGCGTACTTGCCCTGAATTCAATCAGGCACAGCACTACGAGCCCTATGTTTTAATAACTGGACCCAACGTGGTGGAATACAGAGGAAGGACAAGGCCATCATCACTTGCCAACTACCATAATCTAATTCAAATTTATTTTTTAATGTAGAATAATTGATTCACTGTACATATATACATACCCCTGTGAAGCTTCTGACAGGCGCTTCGCCCAGTCGATCTTAACCGGTCAGTCTTATTAGCGAAACCGCTCATCATCAAGTAATTAGTCATAACAGAACTTTCTTAGAATTAGAACTAGCTCACCGAACCCATCGAGCAAGGCATGTTGAAATAACCAGCAATGCATGCTAGACCCTCCAGTACTGTGCATATATATTGTTCACATGTTGACATGTATTTATTTTCTCCTAAAAAAAAGATCCAAATTAAACCCTGATTTTCTTACTCCTAATAATTCTCCATGAAAAAAAATCCAGGGAACACAATTATGAGTATTAGCACACTAGTCCATCAAAGCATGCTCTCCCACAGGCAAGAATCAAATGTATAGGAAAAGTCATAGAAGTTTATGCATCGGTCAATTGTGCATGTGTATGCTCGTGCATGTGTGTGACTTGCATAAGTAAGCACCAAAGTCAAAACAATCAACATAACTGAAATATTTAAAAAATTGAACGCAAATTCTCTGCATTTTGACATGGTTTATTTTATCTAGCAAATAATATCATGCCTTGCACCGGTGCCAACAGCATTGATTTGTTATGTCCGTGCGTGGCTACGGAAACAAAATAATATCACAGTAATTTTAAGCTTAATCATACATATTAGCCTATGAGTGTTATTTCTTTACGTGATTGCAGCATTTCATCAGATTTCTCAGCTTTTCTTTAACAGTCTCCATAAGGGAACCTGTGCATTGTAGAGATATGATTTTCGATGTGGAAGAGTTTGTTTCTGAAACGGTTTTTTTTCTACTATATCTTTTTTTCGCAAACTCTTTTTTACCGTTTTTTTTTGGAAATGGGGACGTGGAAGAGTTTGATTTTTTTTGCCTTGTATATGTTTTTTTCGAAATGTTTTTTTTGCCGTATTTGATTTTTTTCGGTTTGGAAACGGGGAGGTTGGTTTTATTTAGTTAGTTTTTTTTTGCCGTGGGGCGGGGCGACGCAGACGATAGCTATAGGGATTTTTTAGGTGTAGATAGATAGATAGAAGATAGCTACCTATGTGGACGTGCCGATCGCGTACACAATGATCATCTCCCTTGTTAGGTAGTCCGATCCAGATTGCATGTGGACATGCTAAGACTGATCTGGAATTTTTCTTTTGGCCAAGACCAATCCGGATTTTGCATGTGGGCATGCACGGGCACCGTATATCCTAGGGGCGAGCGTTCGGAATTTTTCTTTTGGCAAGACCGATCAACGTATTCTCGGGGGCAAGCGCGTACACTCTAAGGTTTTTTAGGTGGTACTAATTGGCGGTGTGGGGTGATTGCGTAATTGATCATGATTGTTACGGGAATTGATTTTTGTCTTCCTGATTTGCTACGGCTGTTATGGGGATTGAGCTGATCGCATGGAGCGACTTTGGTGTAGCACCTGTGGACGGAATAGTTATGAATGTTTTAGTTGTAAATAGAGATACTCCCCTTACTGATGATGTTGACAGAACAATTTATGTGCTGACTACCGATACTTAACCGTAATTGTGCAGGCAGTTCATGCCTTGGGCCGGTACCAAACGCGTGGTGACCGTGGATATTGCATTCATTATTTCTGAACGGACATGGTAATAATGTAAACAATGGCCCCTTTCGCTTCGCTGAAAAAGCCGAAACACTGTTGTGGCCGATTTGTTGTAAGAGAAAAACTCTGTTCCAGCTGAAAAAAAAAGCCGAAAAAGACGGATTATAAGAGAAGCGAACAGGGCCAATATAGTACATGATATGAATCATTTAATGCATTCATCCGTGTTCCTGGTTTGCATGTTTACTCAGTAGACGGGCTTGAAATTTGAAGTTGAATTGATGACTTGACTCGTGTCGTGGCGGAAGTTGCATTGCCTTGTGCCGGTAGGAAACGCGGGATCAACAACCCTATATACCCGCTCCATCGTCAAATTTCCAGGGGCAATCCGACGCTCACAATATATATAACCGTTAAATATATACAAATAATATTTAAACTCTCATTGCATGGACTGAGTGTAATGGGATGATTTTCAACAGCATATACGATTGATTCATATAGTGTAACACCCTAAAATTTGCATGATTTTATAATAGGAGAAAATAAATTAATTATGTATTTTTGTGAGCATTTAAATTTAGGAAAATAATAATTTTGTTAAAAATAAAATCGAATATAGGTCTACCTAGATGTTTATGCATTCATGTTGTTGCATATTATTTTTATATTGTGTAGTTTGAAGTCAGATTTCAAATTGATTTGAATTTGCATTCAAAATTTATTTGGAAATTGGCTTAGAAAATGGAAAAGGAATTTTTCTCCTCCACTTGCTTTTGGCCCGATGGCCCAGGCGCATGCCCGCTTCCCCGCTCTCCTTCGCTTCAGCGCGGCCTCGCTCTTTCTACCCTCGCTGGGCCCAGCTGCGGCCCAGCAGGCCGTGCCGCCGCGCCCCTCCTCTCCCTTCTCTCGATGACACACCGGTCCCGCGTCTTCTTTCGCCGACGGGTGGGCCCGCCTTGTCAGCCGCGTCTCTTTCCTCCATCTCGTGTCCGGCACGGACAACGCGCCGCCGAGTCCACCTCTGCCCCGATGCGCTCGGATGGCTTACGCCCCACGCCTCTGGCCCTCATATAAGTCGGCCCGCACTGCGCCGCCCTGAGCAAATCCTATAACGTCAGCCGCCGCCCTCGCTTTTGCTCCAACCACCGCAGAACCCTAGTAGCTTGCGTCGCCGTCGACGCCATCCGCTTCGCCGAGCCTCACGTCGCTGTAGTCCCGCCATTGTTCGCGAAAAGCCCTTCGTTGAGTCCGCCATCATCTCCTCTCTCTCCCCATGCCTCTGATTCGCTCAGTCGTGGACCGTAGGCCGTGAATAGCTAGCGCCGCCCGCTCTGACCATGGCGCCGCCATAGACTAGCTCGCCGCCGGTCACTTCCCCCTCCCGAACCAATCTCAGCAGCTCAAATCTAATTGAACGGTGGAGATCAGCCGATACCCCTTCGCCGGTCACTTTTGCAAAGAAGTCCTTACAACTATTTAGACCTCAACCCGTCGTCCCTGGTTTCTTTCAAAAGGACCCCTATCTTTTCTTCAAATTATGGCCACAGTCCTTATTTCGGTTTAAAATCAGATTTTAATTATTTTAAATCCAAAAATCAAGTTTCCTCTATTTACAGAACTGCCACTACCTTCTATAGGCCATAAAATCTTTGTTTTAACTCCCATTTGGTCCGTTCAACTTGTGTTCGATTCGTAATTCCATAATCTACATGATCGTACTACTGTTAAGTATGTTTTCAACTTTTAAAATTCGAGGTTAGATTTAATCTATTATTTTACTAAAGGAAATCTTGTTTAATTCATAACTTCTTCGTTTTAGCTCCGATTTTTGTGATCTTCGCGCGTGTGCGTTCGTTGTGAGACCTATATTCATTTTACAAACTTTTTATCTTGACTTTATGCTAATTGGTGTACTGTTCTAATCTATAGCTTTTGTTTGCTATCCATGATTGCTTCTGGATGCTTGTATGTTGCTGTGATTATTGAGTATAGACGGTGAGCAATTCGTGGGAGACCAAGAGTATTACTTTGACGAGCAGGATCAGCAGGAGCAGTTTGTTCAAGGCAAGGATAGCATGAGATTATCCTTATTTCCTATTCACCTTAATACATTTAATTCATATTGCATGTATCACCTTGATAGGGATTCCCCTAGAATTGAACTTATACCTTATCACCTACGGGATATGCATTTGGTAGCTTTGTTAGTGCTCAATTAAACCATGATCTTATAACTTGACTACTGGTATATGCAATAGACATTAAAATATGACTTTTTAGCAACATGGAACCAGGGGGCTAGAGCATTGGGCTGTTTTTATGGTGCTCTAGATTCCTCTCCCTAAGGACTTATCTGTAAGTGATCATCCGGGACTTACAGTATAGCTGTGAGGGCTATATGGCTCTGGCTTTAGCTCAGTATGAGGACATTTTCTAGCTTGTTAGTGGTTACCTTTATTGGCGTAAGAATGGCTTGCCGAATCAGGTATAGTGCGACCTCTGTCCCCATGAGTATAGGCTGCGCATCAATGTGCCATCGGGAAGGGGGCTCTACATCTGTTTGTTGAGTGAATCTAATAGCCCTAACTTGTTAGACGAACCTTTGAAAGGCTTCATAGTGAACCCTGCTGAGCTTCCTTGGTAGTGGGTTAAGAGGCTCGTGACCTCGGGCGAAAGGGTAAATCACGACTCATAGTGAAAGTGTACAACCTCTGTAGAGTGTAAAACTGGTATATCAACCATGGTCATGGTCACGAGCGGCCTTGGAACATTTATGGAATAGATAATCACTAAGAATTATCTGTTTAGGAAATTCATTATTCATGTTTACATTGATCATGTGTTCTGCATTGGGATTGAAACAACTTGTTGCTACTCGTATGCTAAAAATTGTGATAACTAAAAGCTAAATGCTGTTAAACCTGTGTCAAGCCTTTTGAGCCTCATGAACCCCATGTTACACTTGTTGAGTACGACATGTACTTACGCTTGTTTATTTTTATTATTTGGATAAAAATCCCGGATGGGTAACAAATGGCTATGGTAATGACGAGTTTTCTGAGAATTACTAGACTTGTGGTCAACTAGTTGACGTCCCTGTGATATGGAGCTTCCACAAGAGAATTTACTTAATACTTCTGCTACATATATGTGAAGACTATGTTCTATTATTCGAGATGTAATAAACACTTGTGATGACACTTTTCATAATTTGTCGGCTTATGTGTATGACTGATCTCTGGACGCACATAAGATTTTGCATCCCATTTTTTCCTTAAAATCAGGTGTGACAGATTGGTATCAGAGCCGTGTTGACTGTAGGACGCAAGCCTTGTTAGCAATGGTCATGTTAGCTTCTTTTGCTTCACTCATTTCATGCTTCCCATCTCACCCTTGTTATTTGCTAAAGTTTTATGCTTCTTTTGCCTCACTCTGTTATGAAAACTATTACTTCTAATATGACTAAATCTAATTCTGTAGATGTCTCGTGCCAATAAGACCGCTCGCATCAGCACCGGAGGCTACTACCTGTCTCGTGGCTTGTATGAGTCCATGGAGCCACATGAGGAGGAGGAACCCCAGGAGCAAGAGGTTGATTCGCCAGCACTTGCACCTATGCCAGAGCCATTCTAGGAAGAGCCCAAAGAAGAACCTGAAGAAGTGGAGGTCGTTACATTGTCTAATGATGTTGAGGAGGAAGACGTCGTTCAAGAGGATGAGCTGATCCCTCCCCTGGGATAGACTACGAAGGTATGGTACAAGCTAGGGTGTGAATCTTCTATCTCGCACCACCGACTTATGGGGATTCTTCAGACCTACTATGCTGATTGAGACGCAGCTGTGGAGTACATCTGCAATGAGCATACGCACCCTCTAGAGGACACTTATTGGAAGACCAAGGTGTGCATCTCCATCAAGGACGAACAGAAGGAAGCATACCAGCTGGACTAAAACTATGCGCATCACGCTCATTGTGTCACCATGGAAGATAGCATAGAAGATGCAGCCGATGTAGCCTGCATGGGTCTCCGTGGTCGTCGCTTTGAGGATATGAAGGAGGATCAATATCGCTTTCTCCCTCGCCAACACCCTGACTTGGGATGGGCAATGATGGACCCTGAAGGCATGGATCCCACTACTCAAGTGATGGTGAACTATGCCTATGAATTTGTAGACAAGAATTGACGGTTGGAAGATCAGTTGAAGGCTTAGGAGGCGACCCTTAAGAGATACCGACAAGTGATAGATGAGCAAAAGGTGTGCCTCAACCTGCCAAGGATGTACGAGGAGCTTCCCCATAAATTTCGTGCATAGGTGATTGGAGTCCTTTCTATGTAATAAGGCGTTTGTAGCACGGGTCGAGTTAGGTCAAGTCGAGTCTATTAGTGCGGTATGAACATTGGTGTGCCTAGTTGATTTGTTATTATGTTTATGTGTGAGTTGGATTTTTGTAATGAGTGCTGAAACTTTGTGGGCATGTCCGCAAGTTCCATAGTTAAGAATATTAAAGTTTGAGTCAATAAATAAATAGTTGAGTTTGGTACATCTTGTTCTCTCGTAATCTGTTTTTTGGAGAAGTCTGCCCTTATCTCAATGCCAATCTAAATCTATTTGACGAAAAATTATGAAACTTTTTATGGGAACAACTAGACTTAATTATCTTTCCAATGCCTCTGGAATCACCCCTATATCTGATCTGGTTTGAGAGATATAACAGTTTTAAGTTGAAGTTTTTGTGCAATCTGGAATCTAGAACCGTTTTGGTTGTGTTCTGTTTTTGGGTAAACTAACGATAGAATCTGGGCATGTGTTCTGAATAAAAGTTGTAGATAATTTCTTAAGCTTTCCAACCATATACATTACATCTCTTTTGGATATCTGGAACTTGAGATATGGCTGTTTTACCGAGCTGCTTATGTTGAGACTCGTCCAAAAAATTTTCAGAATGTATTCTATATCTCTATAAGTGTCTATAACATGGAAATCTCTAAATTTTGAATATTTGTGTTGGAGGTCAGATGTCTGGAAGAGGAATAGGCCAAGGCCGTGGAGGTGTTCTGTCACATCCACCACCACCACCGCCACCAACTATTGAGCAACTCTTGGCAGTGCAGACACAACTTATGCAAGCTCCGGTGCAGAATCAGCGGAATCATCCAATTGGTGGAGCACCGCGTGACAAGCGTGGTGAATTCTTGAAGGGCCATCCCCCGGTGTTCTCTCATGCCACTGATCCACTAGAAGCAGATGATTGACTCTATGTAGTGGAAAAGCACCTCAACATAGCACAGTGTGATGACCAGCAGAAGGTGTTGTACGTGTCAGGACAACTCCAAGGAGAAGCTCAAGATTGGTGGGAGGCATTCGAGTATGGACGTCCCACCAATGCTCCTCCTGTCACCTGGTAGGAGTTTAGAGAGAATTTCAAATTCTACCACATACTAGAAGGATTGATAGAGCTCAAGCAGGAGGAATTCAGAGCTCTAAAGCAGGGATCTATGTTCATAGCTGAGTATCATGACAAGTTTGCTCAGTTGTCATGTTACGCTTCGAAAGAGGTGGCTAATGATGCTGATAAGCAACGCCACTTTCTCAAGGGTATGTATGATGGTCTGCAACTCCAGCTTATGTCCAATACATACCCTAATTTCCAGACGGTGGTGAATCACGCCATTGTTATTGATAATAAGCGTAAAGAGATGGAGGCTAAGAAGAGGAGACTTCAGGGATAGGCCTCTGGAAGCAATACTAGTCCATACACCAATGCTCAGCAAGGCTTCCAGCAGAGGTACCAGGGACCACGTAATTAGGGGAATCGTGGTCAGTACCCTCAGTGCAACCCGAACCAGCAACGTCCACTATACCAGCAACAGAATGGCAATCAACATCCCCAGCCGCAGGATGGTCAGCAAACACCACAACAGGGAGCGCCTAACAACACTCCCATGAAGACTAGTGCCCCTAGCACTCTCAACAAGTGTTTTCGCTGTGGTAAAGAGGGTCACATGTCTTATAATTGCCCTGAGAAGCCGAACTAGCAAACCCCACAGAGGCAGAATACTTACCAGAAGCCAGCACCCAACACAGGAAAGGTGAATCATGTGTCTACATAGACGGCGCTTGCGGAACCAGAAGTCATGCTCGGTTTTCTTCGATGTCAACTCAACTCCTGCCACTGTTCTTTTTTATTCTGAAGCTTCGCATTCATTCATATCACAAGCATTTGTTAGAACGCATAGCATACCCTTATATGCCATGCAAAATCTCATATTAGTAAACTCACCAGGAGGTAGTATGCAAGCTTCTTATCGTTGTCTTCCAACTAGTCTATCCTTAAGGGGGGTAGAGTTCAAAGTGAGCCCTATTGTGTTGAGAACATCTAGCATTGATGTGATTCTAGGTATGGACTGGATGAAGCAAAACTAAGCAGTCATTCAATGTCAATAGACGGTAGTTGTGGTGACCGCACCAAATGGAGACAGAATCAGTGTCGATGTTGTAGTACAAGCACAGCCGATAGCCACAGTGAACCAACTTGATGAACGCGCCAATAAGGAGGACCCGGTAGTGGATGAGTTTCTAGATGTGTTCCCCGATGACTTGCCAGGCATGCCACCTGACCGTGACATTGAGTTTATTATTGAATTATTACCTGGAACTACACCTATAGCTAAGCGTCCATATAGAGTGGGGGTTAATGAATTAGAGGAACTTAAGAAACAAATAAAGGAGTTACAGGAGAAAGGTTTTATTCATCCTAGTTCATCACCTTGGGAAGCACCGGTTGTATTTGTTGACAAGAAGGATGGTACTCAGAGGATATGTGTGGATTATTGGTCACTCAATGAGGTTACTATCAAGAACAATTACCTGCTACCTAGAATCAATGACTTGTTTGATCAGTTGAGAGGTGCTTGTATTTTCTCTAAGATTGATCTCCACTCTAGTTATCATCTATTGAAGATTCGTGCAACTGACATACCCAAGATAGCTTTTACTACGAGGTATGGTTTGTACGAGTATACCGTTATGTCCTTTGGTTTGACCAATGCACCTGCATACTTTATGTACTTGATGAACAAGGTGTTCATGGAATTTTTGGATAAGTTCGTGGTGGTATTTATTGATGATATATTGATATTCTCCAAAATGGAAGAAGAGCATGCTAAACATCTAAGGTTGGTCTTGCAGAAGCTCAAGGAACACAAGTTGTATGCTAAGCGAAGCAAGTGTGAGTTTTGGTTGAAGGAAGTTTCTTTCCTAGGTCATGTTGTCTCTAATGGTGAAATAGCAGTAGATCCAAGCAAGGTGATAGATGTGTTGAATTAGAAACCACCAACCGATGTGAGAGAGATTCGAAGTTTCTTGGGATTGGCTGGATACTACAGAAGGTTCATAGAAAGTTTTTCTAAACTTGCCAAGTCTATGACAGCTCTGTTGGAGAAAAATGCTAAGTTTGTGTGGTCCGAGGAGTGCCAGGCTAACTTTGAAGAGTTGAACAAGAGGTTGACTACCGCCCCAGTGTTGGTTTTGCCAGATTTGAACAAGAGTTTTTCTATCTATTGTGATGCTTCTCGTGAAGGTCTCGGATGTGTTCTTATGCAAGAAGGCAGAGTAGTGGCCTATGCATCCCGACAGCTGAGAAAGCATGAGCTACACTATCCTACTCATGATTTGGAATTAGCAGCAGTGGTTCATACTTTGAAAATATGGAGGCACTATCTTATCGGACATAAGAGTGACATCTATACTGACCAGAAGAGTCTGAAGTACATTTTCACTCAGACAGATCTGAATATGAGACAGCATCGATGGTTAGACTTGATTAAGGATTACGATCTAGAGGTACACTATCATCCTAGAAAGGCGAATGTTGTTGCCGATGCTCTTAGCAGTAAGAGTTATGCCAATGAGGTGCAAGCGACACCTATGTCAAGTGAGTTGTGTGTTGAATTTGAGCGACTAGACTTGGGCTTCATCACTAATGCAGTGGAGTTGGTGTTGGAGCCTAAACTGGAGCAAGAAATACGTAAGTGCGAGTTACAGGATGCGAAGTTGAAAAAAATAGCGGAAAACATAGTGATTGGTAAGGCACCAGGATTCCGTATGGATGATAATGGAACTTTGTGGTTTGGGAAAAGGCTATGTGTGCCTGAGAATAAGGCTATACGAGATGCAATTCTTCGTGAGGCACATGAGTCTGCTTACTCTATTCATCTCAGGAGTACCCAGATGTACTTGGATTTGAAGGAGAAGTATTGGTGGTACAGGATGAAGAGGGATGTTGTTGAGTATGTTGCTTTATGTGATACATGTCAGAGAGTCAAAGCTGAACATCAAAGACCTGCAGGATTATTACAACCAATGAAGATACCTGAGTGGAAGTGGGAAGAAGTTGGTATGGACTTTATTGTTGGGTTACCACGCACTCAGAGAGGTTATGATTCAATATGAGTGATAGTGGATCGGTTAACTAAAGTTGCTCACTTCTTACCGATCAAGACTACCTATACTGGTCCCCAGTTGGTTGCATTATATATAGAAAGAATAGTATGTCTGCACGGAGTTCCCAAGAAAATTGTGTCCGATCGAGGTACACAATTTACATCTCATTTTTGGCAGCAAGTACATAGTTCGTTGGGAACAAAGTTGAATTTTAGTATGGCATATCATCCTCAGACAGATGGACAAACTGAGAGGATTAATCATATATTAGAGGACATGTTGCGAGCTTGTGCATTGCAGTACGGTAAAAGTTGGGACAAGAGTTTGCCTTATGCAGAGTTTTCCGATAACAATTGTTATCAGAAGAGTCTCAATATGGCACCTTTTGAAGCTTTCTATGGACGAAAGTGTAGAACCCCGTTGTTTTGGAATCAAACTGGAGAAACTCAAGTTTTTGGACCGGATGTTTTAAGAGACACAGAAGAGCAAGTAAGGATGATTAGAGATAACTTGAGAGTAGCATAGTCTCGATAGAAGAGTTATGCCGACACTAGGAGAAGGGAATTGGTTTTCGAAATATGTGATTATATTTACCTGAAGGTGTCATGAATGAGAAGTGTGAGAAGGTTTAACATAAAAGGAAAGTTAGCACCAAGGTATATTGGGCCTTTCAAGATTTTAGAGAGACATGGAGAAGTAGCTTATCAGTTGGAATTGCCTGAGAGTTTGTCAGGTGTACACAATGTGTTCCATGTGTCTCAATTAAAGATGTGTTTGCGTGTACTGGAGGAGCAGATACCGTTAGAAGACCTTACAGTTAAGGAAGATCTAACTTATGAGGAGTTTCCAGTAAGGATTTTGGAGACGGCAGAAAGAGTTACAAGGAGCCAAGTTATAAAGATGTGGAAGGTTCTGTGCAATCGGTATACAGAAGATGAGGCCACCTGGGAAAGAGAAGAGGATCTGAGAATAACATACCCACAGTTATTTGAGTAAGCATTGTCCGAATCTCGGGGACGAGATTAATTTTAAGGGGGGTAGAATTGTAACACGCTAAAATTTACATGATTTTAAAATAGGAGAAAATGAATTAATTATGTATTTTTGTGAGCATTTTAATTTAGGAAAATAATAATTTTGTTAAAAATAAAATCGAATATAGGTCTACCTACATGTTTATGCATTCATGCTGCTGCATATTATTTTTGTATTATGTGGTTTGAAGTCAGATTTTAAATTGATTTGAATTTGCGTTCAAAATTTGTTTAGAAAATGGAAAAGGAATTTTTCTCCTCCACTTGCTTTCGACCCGAAGGCCTAAGCGCTGGCCTGCTTCCCCGCTCTCCTTCGCTCTAGCACGACCTTGCGTTTTCTCCCCTCGCTCGGCCCAGCTGTAGCTGTAACACCCCAGGCGTTTGTCACCAGTTAAGCAATAGGTTTGAACTCAAACATGGCATGTTAAGTGGTGATGAAGGTGTCAAGATCAAATCTACAAGAGTGAGCTCCAAGTTAAACTCGGGCAACACACCTTTGCTTGCATATTGGCCCTTTTTGGATATTAATCTAAGTAATGTTGAAGGTGCTTATTTCATGTGTCTCGCATCAATATCCATCTATATTGATCCATGGAAAAGTTTCATGAAGTTTGGAATCAAGAAGTGACATGAAATGATAAGTTATATCTTTGTTGGATTACTTTATTAAGTGAATGGAATTATGGATCAACAACCAAACCTTGATACTTTGCCCAAGTGACTCTAATCGAACTCTACAACAAAAGTTATGAAGGGTTCGTGTTGAGCAGAGATCAAGAAAATACCTCAATCGGTCTAAAACTCGGATTTAAGCTTTACCGTGATGCTATTTTGACCTATGTTGACCAATCGCTTACATTGCTTGCATGGAGTTGCACCTTAAATAAAAGTTGCAGTCTAAGTGGAGTAGAACAAAATTTGTTTTTGGACCAAGAGCCAGATCAGCTTGGAAATAAGTCAAACAGAGGCTCGAAGACTGAATCATCAGCTGTTTTCGGTACTTAGAATTTTTCTTAGTCTGGAATTCATCGTCGTCGACGTTGGCATGTCGCGTTCTCATGTTTTCGTTAAGCAACTTGACTTGACCCCAAAATAGAAGTTGGAGCTAATTCATTGGAGAAGATCATACAAAAGGTTGGGATCAATTGGACCATGTTTGGACCTCGTAGTTCGACTTCAAGCAGAGCGACACTTAACCCTTGTTAAGTCACTGACAGTGTCAACTTGAGGCTTGATTAGCTACTAATCCAAGAGTTTAATGTCTATGCACCCTTAATAAAAGTTGGAGAGCAGCTTGTGCACAACAACTTTGCTACAGGCACCCAGGTCCGAATCCAAGCCGAATATGCAGTTTTGGACTGCGAAGTCGGGAACTCTCTTACGCACCAGGAGTTCGACGGTGGGCCCCAAAAGGGGACACGCGGTCGCCATGCTCCTCGCCTCTGCTCCACGCGTCGAGGGCGCCCCGCCGAAGCCATCTACCCCTGCCTGCGTAAATGGGGAGCACCAGAGCGCCCTCACTCGCCTCTCTGCTTGCCCTGCTCTCCTCCTCCCTCGCCCTCTGCGCCGCACGCGCGCGCCAGAGCGCGTCCGCCATGGACAAGCCGAGCGAAGCTCCTCACCACTGCTACTGCCTCCACTCCATCCCTCCTTCGTCCGAACCAAGCGCGGCATCACCTTCACCGTCATTTGCCGCCCCTCCTGCGCCCCTTTTCCTGTTGCCACGAACGCCCTAGTGCCGTCGCCGCCGGAGCAGCCGCCGGCGTCTCTCCTGCTCGCCCGGCCGTGCCGAGGACACCAACGGGCCCGCGCGAGCCCGTCGCAGCTGCAGCACCCCTCCTTCGCCGCCGATGAGCACCGTAGTGGCCGGAATCGCGAGCTCCGGCGAGCTCCTCTGCTCTGCTCGGCCAGAGAAGGAGAGGAGGACCTCGCGCGAGAAGAAAACAAGTCCAGGGGGTTTTCTGCAGAACCGTAGACTCAGATGAATAGTGACGATAAGGACCTATGTGCTGGAAATCGGCTGGAACTTTGGAAATTCATAGTAAATAGTAGAGGAATCCAAAAATAGTAAGTGAGGACTTTTTGGAATCCTTGTGAAATTATCTATGTAGTAGATCTATAATATGGCATGTTTTAGTTTGAAGTTTTAGCTGTAAAAATGGATTTGTGTAGTTAGGGTTTTAATGCTAGTTGAATTTGTTATTTTCCATAACTGCAGATCTAGGGCTCCAAATGAAGTGAAATTTTTGTGGCATGCTACACATGTTGTGTTTGATGTGTGGTAAAAATTTCATGGTCATTGGTTGCTGCATGAGTGAGTTATTGGTTTATCTTTCTCTCACATGATTTCTTGCTTTAGCAACTTATTCTTTTCATAGAGATTACTATACATATTCAAATGGAGTAAAATTTGTACATTAGACTATTGAGAGAATATGTGAGCCACTGTAATTTTTGTAGAAGTTATTGTGTACTTTCCAGAATGTCTTGTTGCATGGCTATTGGATTTGTATAACTCTAGTTATGATCCAAACATGAAGCTGTTGTTTCCAGTCCAGAAATAGACATATGCTAGTTGTGGTTGTTTACTCCATGTGTTGCTAAGTGTGGCTTATGCCCTTGTTGATGGTCAAGTTATGATACTTATGACCTTGTTAAACTTGTGTTATGATTGATGTGCTTGCTCTCTATAGTTAGTTGTGTGATGTTAGTTAAATAGCTATTGGTGTCTATGTCTTGCATAATCTTGTGTTACCATTCATCACATTCATACACATGCATCTTGCATCTCATTTAAGTACGCTAGATGAACCACGTGAAGGAGGTGATGTGGAGCCAAACTCGAAGTTTGGGTTTGGTGGATCTATCTCGAAGATGGAAGGACTAAGCAAGTGCTAGGACCGGAGATGTCACCAAGACGGTGCAATCTAACTGAACTGACTTGTGTCGGATCCCAAGCAAGCCCCAGAGCATTATAAGTCTCCGACTTTATAAAAGCAATTCTTTCTATATATATGAGTTTATATATTGTTGCATTAAGTTGTAGGAGTTGATTGAAACCGTTGATGCATTTATTACTATCCTTGCCTACCTTATTACCTTTTACCCTGTTAGGTCAGGATCGAATAACTGCTTAGCCTTGCTTAGACCGATAGCGATCGGTGATATCCGGTCACCTACATTATAGGTGGTTACTGGAAGAAATTGGCTATGGAAAGAATGATATCCTGGAATTAACCATATGTGATGGAAAATTGGAGACCAGACGGAAAAGTTGGAGGCAACCAGACAGGGTTCTGGGGTGCTGTTAGTTTCCATCTGTGTCGATTAAGGACATATCGTTGCTCGTCCCTCTTGTCATGTTGAACGCATGGCTCACATTTAGCTGGCCGAATAAAGTACCTTTCTACCGCGAAGCTAGTGGCACTTTTCGGGCCTGGATCTACACGAGTGCGCGTATTGGTGCTGATGGGGGTATGATAGAGGCACGAAGAGTGAGCCCAAGGGCAGGTGTGACCTGATTCCTGGCAGTCGGGCGGTCCCTGGGTACTACGGCTCCAGATTGTCCCCCGGCTACCTGAAAAGTGTCATTGGTGATCTGTAGCTCACTTGATCGGTGAGTGTGGTTTGTGTGAGGAATAAATCACCAGCTAGTTAGGAATCGATTCGAATCGCCATCGCTCCTGGATAGTGAGCACTTGACTCAAGCTATGGCATCGTAGTAATTATTATGGAACAATGATGGTTATCTGGATGGTATGGGATATGCTAAATCTAAATTGGTAATTGGATGTTATTGGTTAATCAAGTGATTGCTATAGTATAGGTGCTTACCTAGATGGATAGGTCATAATAAAGATGATGCAAAGTACTTAAAATGGTTTCTTCATGATAGCTTATGCTTTTCGCAAACAAGTCAGCTAGCCCACTAAAGAAAGCCTTACATAATCCTTGGTGTCGTTTTATTTCTGGTTTATGACGGGTAAGTCTAGCTGAGTACATTCGAGTACTCAGGGTTTATCCCACCATGTTGCAGGTGAAGTTCTTGTCCTGTGGAAGATGGTGGCTAACCGCCGGTGGGCTCGGTGATTCTATAGTTACTTCTCATCTATATGCTTTTGTCTGAGGATATCACTTATGCTAGCAATGTATTTGGAACTTATATTAATGTAATCATTTGAAAGCTATGTTGTTTTCTCTAATCGGTTTTAAAATCCAAACTTGTACTATTACATGTGAACCCATTTGTAATATTATTTCTACTGCAACTCTGCGTATGTGATGTGTATTTGCTTAATCATACGATCTTGGTTGTGATGTTGATTTACCGAGGTATTTCGAGACACTCGACGGACTACCGGGTTTATATAAGTGAAAGTATGTGTGTGTCAATGTGTTAGCGGGGACAACCGTACTTGATCTTGTATAAATTGGGCGGTTATGTCACAGCTGGCATCAGAGCAAGATTAAGCATAATACTATCATGTACATAGTTTTAAAAACAAAGTTTTGGTTTTAAAACTCCTATTTTGACTAAAACTTTAGCTACAGGCAAAATTGTCAAAACTTATTTGTAAAACTATGCTAGCGACATCCTTCTTTATGCCCAGTTAAGGACTATTAGGTGGTTATCTAAGTACTAAGATGGGGGTTTTACTTTTGTCGTCCATACGACATGCTATTGTATGGATGCCATTCGCTTGAATGGTAATGTATGGATCAATTGCCTCTACGCCCAGGTAAGTGTGAGTTGTGAGAGCATGACCGTCCAACTATCGGTCTAGGGGAGAGTTAGCTGTGGTTACTAGAATATTTATAGGTTACACATGTATATATGAAGGTACTTAATTATGAGTATATCTGTCGGGTAGCCATGGATACCGAAGTATATATATCTGGGGATGTATATATGGAGAGTATCTTAGTTTACTGCTTTCATTGTGTGCTTATTTATCTCTTGTGGGGATGGGATGCAATGAATTTGCCTGCAAGTACACTAACCACGAATGCGTAGATTGAATGTAGCTGACGACTAGCTATATATCGAGAGAGTACGTGTTATGCCACCGACATAGAACGTGATTGCCACCTTAGGCTGGCAATTTCGTGAGGACGAATAGGACGAGCATGCATCATGATTGTACTTGTGCATAAATATGCTTCCCTCACCTTGTTCTAATATTAAGTAACTTGTGATCCATGTGTGGTTGCTATCTTCCCTATGTGAAGCTAGATTTAATGCCTTGTTCCATGCCGCTTGAATAGCTGTGCTTGAAGATAGGGTGTGATTAGCTTTGCCTTGTATGTGTGCTTCCAAAGGAAATAGATGACAAGTTAATAGTTAACAAAAAGTTCACCTCTTTGAAAACTAAATTGCTAAATGTAAGTAAAACTTGTTTTGTAGAGATATCCACCTACTTAGTAAAAAGGAAAAGATAACAGTACCTTACTACCACGTTCGCAAGTTTATGTGTAGTGGTGTTGCTGTAGGTGCCTGCTTGTTATGAACGAGCTTTGTGCTTAGTAATAGTCACTTAAGCTAATCGGATTGAGTGTTTTGAAATGCTCGCTTAAGACCATGATGTAGGCGTGGATGCTCGTTATCTAGGTAGTGCCGTAGTTGTCACCCTTTTGTCCTCGGTAAGCATATGAGTGTGGAAGAGCACTATCCTGGAGCAGCGTCCAAGTTTTGATAATCTCATGGTTGTCGTCTCCAATTAGGTTCTCTCTTGGGAGCCTGAGCCTAAGCCTGTAGACGTGGTCACTAGCCCTTGAACGTTTGTGTATCTATGCCTTGCTTGAACCGTAGGCCCTAGCGTAGTTCCCTTATATGTTTGCTTAGGCCTTGGACGTCTGCTACCTTTTGGAGAATGCCATTGTTCGATCGACCAACCAAGTTAAGTCCTAATGAATGCCGGTCTTGGCCACAGTTGTTGCTGCCAAGTTTTGGAGACCATACCCAATTTCATGTTGGACCTCCTGATTCTCTCTCCTACAGGTGATCTAGGCAACGCTAATCTCTCGCTGCTTGATCTTGAAATCTTCTACTAGCAAATCATGTGATTGCCTTATCGACTCAACCTCTGATTGGCATAGCGGTTTTGCCTTGAAGTTTGCTTAATCCATCTGCAACCTTCCCATGTCTTGGGATGTCTATCAGTCTTGATCTCATGTTGTTGCCCAACATGACTGGATCTTGTGTTAATCTTCCCTTTGGTAATCACCTTGGTGGACGCAAGTCATACGTGGAATTTAAGCACACGTTCCCTGCTCAGTTGTCTTCGACAATTAAGCTATGTCCTCTTGTACTATGTTTTGATCCTCGGATCGCCTCCTTGTTGACTCCAAACCTTGTGACTATCCTTGTTTGCTATCCCTCTTTTGCACAATGCTTGTTCTTACAATCTAATTGGTGCCACTGGAAATTTCACTTTGGTTGTCAGTTCAGTAATGGTGTTATGATTAACATTCTATGGTGCCTCGACGAAACTGAGAGCCTCCTGTGGGCACGCACACAAGGTTGTGCTGCTCGGCACGCACTGGTATCAGGGTTGCTAGTCATAATCCATTATGAAACAACAGCCAATGTGATATTTTTTTGTGATCCTTTCTTGGTTATCTCCCCATATCTTATCAGAAGATCAATCTATTAAGACCATATGTAGTAGAGCTTCCTCCTGATGTCGTCTAGAAGATAACCTTTGAAGAACAGGTCACTGGCATAAACATGAACAGACTGCAAGAGGTGGTAAACAAGCGACTCTACCTAACTGTCCCTGTAATGACGTTGATCATCTGATGAGCAACTTATGTCATCCATGTTGGATCAGAAAGGTACCCAACACTTAATGTTGGACAAGTTATCAATCTAATGATAATGGATGGCGATATCATGTGGTGTAATAGGTCACCGGGTGCTCATGAACCTCCCGTTCAAGTTCTTGATCTGTAGGTGCATGATGGTCATACAGTTGAAATCAACCATCTCTAGTGTGACTCCTTATCTATAGACTTCGATGGCGACCGTCTGTTTGTGCCTTGATTGCAATTATTGCTGTGGTCAAGAGTAAGAATTTGGAACTTTGAGTGTTGAGAGACAAATGATTAGTTACCCATAGTAAAGTTAATCTCCAGCTAGGTAGCGACTTCTTGGTAGCTATGAAGACTATGTCTCACAGAACGATGTTAAGCAAAGAAACAACAAGGACGTTCAGCAATGCAAGATGTTGTATCAGCTAAGTGAAGAACTAGAGAAAGCATGTGCCTAGTTTCGATCAGCATCATTGTGCCCCTAGGTACCACAAACGGATTTGTTCAAGGTTCTATTGGACCAAGTGCCAGAGGATATTCAGAAACGGTTCCTTGTCTATGTAGGAATGCCCTACATGTGGAATAATGCTTTGTGCCTTGCGAAAACAGCCCACAAGTCCAATGCTTGTGCATAGTCAAGTTGGTGTCTAGAACGATGGTTGAAGTGTTACCAGAGAAGCATGTGAGGAAAAACTCTAACCCCCATCCTCAGCTAGGGAAAGGCTGCTGCTGCTATGAGAAAGGTTAGAGAGTGCAAAACACACACCTCAACGTGTGAACCAAAGAAAAGGGAGAACACGAAATATGTCCAGATTTTGTGGCACTTAACCGGTTATATTCAAGCCGGCAATTAGTGACTCAAACGAAGTTGGATTGACCCCAAACTTGGTGATCTCATTTCTCGCTTAGGACCCTTCAATAAGTTTGTTTGAGTATTGGTTGAGTGAAACATCGGATTTGAGAGGTTTTGTCAATTCGGTACGCGATAATTACAGAATAGAGCAGTTTTGGTAGCCGCATTGTTTGCATAGACAAACAGTGTCCGTTTGAGCTGAATTTTGGTGAGCAATTAGGGGACTCAGGGATCTATATTACTACCAAAATTCATGCACAATGGAGCACTAGTTTGTGAAATATGAACATAAAACCAAAGAGTATGGAATCTGTAAATTGTTTGTGACTGCGATCATCCTTCACATTCGAAAGCTGGGTTTGCAATTAATGCCAAGGTATGCAACGCGGTCAATAATTGTTGCTAGATAATCCTTTAGATGCCCTAAAGAAGACTCCATAGACCCCTTTGTACCTTGTTCTTGGCCTCTTCTATCAACAATGTTCGAGCAATCGAGGTGTTCTACGAGTCAATTTGTACCCTTGCAAATCGGAAGCAATTTGAAAGGTGTCAAACAATAGATTTCAAATTGTGATTGGGAGATATTGACTGACATTAGAAATGAAGCCCCAATGTCAAAAGTAGTTCCTCAAAGATAGTTTTGATATAGTGCAAGTCAACCCAACTTACTGCGCCACTGCACCATGAAGACAAATTGTGCTTAACCTGCTTAGTAGTGTACTATTTTTCCAGTCGGTGTATACTTGCAACTCTCGTTGACCTTCAGACCTCGTTGTCATCCTTCTTCAGTAATGTTTCCAAGGCGGACTTATCCTTGGCACCTTCGATGTGTTTTTACCCAAGAGGTTGCATCAAATTCAACCTAGATCACTGTTGCAACTTGGATCCAAAGGCTCCCTAAGGAATGATCATCGAGAACGTGGAGCCCACAGAGTCAGCTATTACATTTACCACTCACTCGATAGACTCAGACCATACAATATTGTTATCAGAGAAAGAGAACTGCACACATGGAACCATTGCAACGAGTATCCTTCAGAAGATTATGATCTAGTGCAAAGTCCATATGGTCTGTGCTATATCCACTAGGGAAGTAGATGCTACAAGTATTTAGTCTACGTTTGTATCGCTCTTCATACATCTAGGACAAAGTACGTAGGATAGTGCTATCTTGGATTCCTCCCAATGTAGCAATGCTTTATGGAAGCCAATAAAAGAAATTCTTTTGACAAAAATTTACTACAAAGAACAAGTATAGAAAGTTGTCTCGACCAATTTGGTCCCTCTAATGCTTGAAGCTATGTAGTCTAAAGCTATCGCTGATATTGGAAACTGGTAACATGTCTCCCTTCCATAAAAAGTCTTTCGTCTTGAATCTCGGGACGCGATTCCTTTAAGGGGGGAGGGCTGTAACACCCCAGGCGTTTGTCACCAGTTAAGCAATAGGTTTGAACTCAAACATGGCATGTTAAGTGGTGATGAAGGTGTCAAGATCAAATCTACAAGAGTGAGCTCCAAGTTAAACTCGGGCAACACACCTTTGCTTGCATATTGGCCCTTTTCGGATATTTACCTAAGTAATGTTGAAGGTGCTTATTTCATGTGTCTCGCATCAATATCCATCTATATTGATCCATGGAAAAGTTTCATGAAGTTTGGAATCAAGAAGACACATGAAATGATAAGTTATATCTTTGTTGGAATGCTTTATTAAGTGAATGGAATTATGGATCAACAACCAAACCTTGATACTTTGCCCAAGTGACTCTAATCGAACTCTACAACAAAAGTCATGAGGGGTTCGTGTTGAGCAGAGATCAAGAAAATACCTCAATCGGTCTAAAACTCGGATTTAAGCTTTACCGTGATGCTACTTTGACCTATGTTGACCAATTGCTTACATTGCTTGCATGGAGTTGCACCTTAAATAAAAGTTGTAGTTTAAGTGGAGTAGAACAAAATTTGTTTTTGGACCAAGAACCAGATCAGCTTGGAAATAAGTCAAACAGAGGCTCGAAGATTGAATCATCAGCTGTTTTCGGTACTTAGAATTTTTCTTAGTGTGGAATTCATCGTCGTCGACGTTGGCATGTCGCGTTCTCGTGTTTTCATTAAGCAACTTGACTTGACCCCAAAATAGAAGTTGGAGCTAATTCATTGGAGAAGATCATACAAAAGGTTGGGATCAGTTTGACCATGTTTGGACCACGTAGTTCGACTTCAAGCAGAGCGACACTTAACACTTGTTAAGTCACTGACAGTGTCAACTTGAGGCTTGATTAGCTACTAATCCAAGAGTTTAATGTCTATGCATCCTTAATAAAAGTTGGAGAGCAGCTTATGCACAACAACTTTGCTACAGGCGCCCAGGTCTGAATCCAAGCCGAATATGCAGTTTTGGACTGCGAAGTCGGGAACTCTCTTGCGCACCAGGTGTTCGACGGTGGGCCCCAAAAGGGTACACGCGGTCACCATGCTCCTCGCCTCTGCTCCACGCGTCGAGGGCGCCCCACCTAAGCCGCCTGCCCCTGCCTGCGTAAATGGGGAGCACCAGAGCGCCCTCACTTGCCTCTCTGCTCGCCCTGCTCTCCTCCTCCCTCGCCCTTTGTGCCGCACGCGCGCGCCAGAGCGCGTCCGCCATGGACAAGCCGAGCGGAGCTCCTCACCGCTGCTACTGCCTCCACTCCATCCCTCCTTCGTACGAACCAAGCGCGGCATCACCTTCACCGTCATTTGCCGCCCCTCCTGCGCCCCTTTTCCAGTCGCCACGGCCGCCCTAGTGCCGTCGCCGCCGGAGCAGCCGCTGGCGTCTCGCCTACTCGCGCGGCCAGCAGGCCACAGGCCACCTTCGGCCGTGTCGAGGACACCCACTGTCGCGCGCGAGCCCGTCGCAGTTGCAGCACCCCTCCTTCGCCACCGATGAGCACCGCAGTGGCCGGAATCGCGAGCTCCGGCAAGCTCCTCTGCTCTGCTCGGCCAGAGAAGGAGAGGAGGACCTCGCGCGAGAAGAGAAACAAGTCTAGGGGGTTTTCTGCAGAACCGTAGACTCAGATGAATAGTTATTAAGGACCTATGTGCTAGAAATCGGCTGGAACTTTGAAAATTCATAGTAAATAGTAGAAGAATCCAAAAATAGTAAATGAGGACTTTTTGGAATCCTTGTGAAATTATCTATGCAGTAGATCTATAATATGGCATGTTTTAGTTTGAAGTTTTAGCTATAAAAATGGATTTGTGCAGTTAGGGTTTTAATGCTAGTTGAATTTGTTATTTTCCATTACTGCAGATCTAGGGCTCCAAATGAAGTGAATTTTTTGTGACATGCTACTCATGTGATGTTTGATGTGTGGTAAAAATTTCATGGTCATTGGTTGCTGCATGAGTGAGTTATTGGTTTATCTTGCTCTCACATGATTTCTTGCTTTAGCAACTTATTCTTTTCATAGAGATTACTATACATATTCAAATGGAGTAAAATTTGTACATTAGACTATTGAGAGTATATGTGAGCCACTGTAATTTTTGTAGAAGTTATTGTGCACTCTTGGTATATGTTCATTAAGTCACCTTGTTATCTAAAATAAATTAAGAAATGCATTAAACGAATTTATTTGGTCATGGACACTAGGTTTTCTGGTGTTCTTTAGTCATGTGTGAAATGTTGGTAAAGTTGGTTTTGCCCAATTATGTGTTTGCAACATAAGTTAATAAATATTTTCTTGCCGATGTGGTTTATGGATAGATCTGAGAACTTAGCAAAGTTCTTCATGTTAATGTGTTTTGTTGTGAAACTTGTTTATACAAAAGTTGTAGATAATTCATGTATCTAGCTTCTGTTAAAATTTGGTGTAATTTGGCCAAGTAGTTCAAGAGTTACAGCTGTTTAAAGTTGGATTACAGAATTGATTGCTCTCTGTGTCTTGTTAGACCAGTTTCTGTAAATATATAATTTCGACCCACTTAACTTGTGAATCATGCTGTGATGGTTATATATGAAATGTAGAGAATTTCATAAGCTTTCCATAATGTCTTGTTGCATGGCTATTGGATTTGTATAACTCTAGTTATGATCCAAACATGAAGCTGTTGTTTCCAGTCCAGAAATAGACATATGCTAGTTGTGGTTGTTTACTCCATGTGTTGCTAAGTGTGGCTTATGCCCTTGTTGATGGTCAAGTTATGATACTTATGACCTTGTTAAACTTGTGTCATGATTGATGTGCTTGCTCTCTATAGTTAGTTGTGTGATGTTAGTTAAATAGCTATTGGTGTCTATGTCTTGCATAATCTTGTGTTACCATTCATCACATTCATACACATGCATCTTGCATCTCATTTAGGTACGCTAGATGAACCACGTGAAGGAGGTGATGTGGAGCCGAACTCGAAGTTTGGGTTTGGTGGATCTATCCCGAAGATGGAAGGACTAAGCAAGTGCTGGGACCGGAGATGTCACCAAGACGGTGCAAGCTAACTGAACTGACTTGTGTCGGATCCCAGGCAAGCCCCGGAGCATTATAAGTCTCCTACTTTATAAAAACAATTCTTTCCATATATATGAGTTTATATATTGTTGCATTAAGTTGTAGGAGTTGATTGAAACCGTTGATGCATTTATTACTATCCTTGCCTACCTTATTACCTTTTATCCTGTTAGGTCAGGATCGAATAACTGCTTAGCCTTGCTTAGACCAGTAGCGATCGGTGATATCCGGTCACCTACATTATAGGTGGTTACTGGAAGAAATTGGCTATGGAAAGAATGATATCCTGGAATTAACCATATGTGATGGAAAATTGGAGACCAGACGGAAAAGTTGGAGGCAACCAGACAGGGTTCTGGGGTGCTGTTAGTTTCCATCTGTGTCGATTAAGGACGGATCGTTGCTCGTCCCTCTTGTCATGTTGAACGCATGCCTCACATTTAGCTGGCCAAATAAAGTACCTTTCGACCGCGAAGCTAGTGGCACTATTCGGGCCGGGATCTACACGAGTGCGCGTATTGGTGCTGATGGGGGTATGACAGGGGCGCGAAGAGTGAGCCCAAGGGCAGGTGCGACTTGATTCCTGGCAGTCGGGCGGTCCCTAGGTACTGCGGCTCCAGATTGTCCCGTGGCTACCTAAAAAGTGTCATTGGTGATCTGTAACTCACTTGATCGGTGAGTGTGGTTTGTGTGAGGAATAAATCACCAGCTGGTTAGGAATCGATTCGAATCACCATCGCTCCTGGATAGTGAGCACTTGACTCGAGCTACGGCATCGTAGTAATTATTATGGAACAATGATGGTTATCTGGATGGTATGGGATATGCTAAATCTAAATTAGTAATTGGATGTTATTGGTTAATCAAGTGATTGCTATAGTATAGGTGCTTACCTAGATGGATAGGTCATAATAAAGATGATGCAAAGTACTTAAAATGGTTTCTTCATGATAGCTTATGCTTTTCGCAAACAAGTCAGCTAGCCCACTAAAGAAAGCCTTGCATAATCCTTGGTGTCGTTTTATTTCTGGTTTATGACGGGTAAGTCTAGCTGAGTACATTCGAGTACTCAAGGTTTATCCGACCATGTTGCAGGTGAAGTTCTTGTCCTGCGGAAGATGGTGGCTAACCGCCGGTGGGCTCGGTGATTCTATAGTTACTTCTCATCTATGTGCTTTTGTTTGAGGATGTCACTTATGCTATTAATGTAATCATTTGAAAGCTATGTTGTTTTTTCTAATCGGTTTTAAAACCCAAACTTGTATTATTATTTGTGAACCCATTTGTAATATTATTTCTGCTGCAACTCTGCGTATGTGATGTGTATTTGCTTAATCATACGATCTTGGTTGTGATGTTGATTTACCGAGGTCTTTCGAGACACTCGGCGGACTACCGGGTTTATATAAGTGAAAGTATGTGTGTGTCAACGTGTTAGCGGGGACAGCCGTACTTGATCTTGTATAAATTAGGCGGTTCTGTCACAGCAGCCCAGCCGGCCGTGCCACCGCACCCCTCCTCTCCCTTCTCTCGTCGACACGCTGGTCCCGTGCCTTCTTTCACCGATGGGTAGGCCCGCCTTGTCAGCCGCGTCTCATTCCTCCATCTCGCGCTCGGCATGGACACCGCACCACCGAGCGCTCGGATGGCGTACGCCCCATGCCTCTAGCCCTCATATAAGCTGGCCCACACTGCGCCGCCCTCAACAAATTCTATAACGTCATCCGCTGCCCTCGCTTTTGCTTCAACTACCGTGGAGCCCTAGTAGATCGTGCCGCCACCGCCATTATCAACTTCGCCGAGCCTCACGTCACTGCAGTCCTACCATTGTTCGTGCAAAGCCCTTCGGTGAGTTCGCCATCATCTCCTCTCTCTCCCCGTGCCTCTGATTCGCTCAGTCGTGGACCGTAGGCCATGAATAGCTTTTGTGTTCTATGCATGATTGCTTCTGGATGCTTGTATGCTGCTATGATTATTGAGTATAGATGGTGAGCAATTCATGGGAGACCAAGAATATTACTTTGATGAGCAGGATCAGCACATCCGAGTGCGCCTTTGTCTTGATGCGCTCGGATGGCGTATGCCCCACGCCGCTGGCCCTCATATAAGCCGGCCCACACTGTGTCGCCCTCACCAAGTCCTATAACGTCATCCGCTACCCTCGCTTTTGCTTCAACTACCACGAAACCCTAGTAGCTCATGCCGCTGCCGCCGTTGTCTACTTTGTCGAGCCTCACGTCGCTGTAGTCCCGCCATTATTCACGAAAAGCCCTTCGGTGAGTCCGCCATCATCTCCTCTCTCTCCCCGTGCCTCTGATTCGCTCAGTTGTGGACCATAGGCCATGAATAGCTTTTGTTTGCTATGCATGATTGCTTCTGGATCCTTGTATGTTGTTGTGATTATTGAGTATAGATGGTGAGCAATTCATGGGAGACCAAGAGTATTACTTTGACGAGCAGGATTAGCAGGAACAATTTGTTCAAGGCAAGTATAGCATGGGATTATCCTTGTTTCCTATTCACCTTAATACATTTAATTCATGTTACATGTGTCACCTTGATAGGGATTTCCCTAGAATAGAACTTAGACCTTGTCACCTACGGGATATGAATTGGGTAGCTTTGCTAGTACTCAATTAAACCATGATCTTGTAACTTGACTAATGGTATATGCAATAGACATTAAAATATGACTTTTTAGCAGCATGGAACCAGGGGGCTAGAGCATTGGGCTGTTTTTATGGTGCTCTAGATTCCTCTCCCTAAGGACTTATCTGTAACTGATCATCCGAGACTTACAGTATAGCTGTGAGGGCTATATGGCTCTGGCTTTAGCTCAGTATGAGGATCTTTTCTAGCTTGTTAGTGGTTACGTTTATTGGTGTAAGAATAGCTTGTCGAATCGAGTATAGTGCGGCCTCTGTCCCTATGAGTATAGGCTGCACGTCAATGTGCCATCGGGAAGGGGGGCTCTACATCTGTTTGCCGAGTGAATCTAATGGCCCTAACTTGTTAGACGAACCTTTGAAAGGCTTCATAGTGAACCCTGATGACCTTCCTTGGTAGTTGGTTAAGAGGCTCGCGACCTTGGGCGAAAGGGCAAATCATGACTCACAGTTAAAGTGTACAACCTCTGTAGAGTGTAAAACTAGTATATCAGTCGTGCTCATGGTCACGAGTAGCCTTGCAATATTTATGGAATATATGATCACTAAGAATTATCTGTTTAGGCTATTCATTATTCATGTTTACATTGATCTTGTGTTCTACGTTGGGATTGAAACAACTTGTTGCTACTCAGATGCTAAAAATTGTGATAACTAAAAGCTGAATGCTGTTAAACCTGTGTCAAGCCTTTTGGGCCTCATGAACCTCATGTTACACTTGTTGAGTACGACATGTACTTACGCTTGTTTATTTTCATTATTTGGATAAAAATCTCGGATGAGTAACAGATGGCTATGGTAATGATGACTTTCCTGAGGATTACTAGATTTGTGGTCAACCAATTGACGTCCCTGTGATATGGAGCTTCCACGAGAGAATTTACTTAATACTTCCGCTACATATATGTGAAGACTATGTTCTATTATTCGTGATGTAATAAACACTTGTGATGATACTTTTCATAATTTGTCGGCTTATGTGTGTGACTGATTTCTGGGCGCACATAAGATTTTGCATCCCATTTTATCCTTAAAATCGGGTGTGACATATAGTTCATGTCCTATCATTTAAAGAAAACAAATGTTTATTCAAAATGAAAATGTTATCCATTTGAAGAGTGGTTTAGCTAATGATATATGGTTCCGAACTAATCATACCTCAGCTAGTTAGGCTATTTGTGGTGGAACATGTTCATCCGAGATTATCCCATAATTTAAAGATGCTATTTTTTTATTGGTAGGCGATGTTTCCATTGACAGCAAGGTGCCATGGTGACTTTTTTTAAAAATCTCGATACCTACTTGCCTAGTTTCCAAGTGTACTTAGGGTAGAGTCTTTGTTTGTCCCTTTATAGAGGTAAGTATGTTTGCATGCATTTGAGCGCCTATGTCTGTATCCGTGATTCGATGACGCCGATATGGGTCACACACTAGGGCTAGCACGCCTGAGGCCACATATGGCCTAGCACGCAGCAAGAAAGCCCTAGAACAGCAATGCTGACCAGCAAGTCGGCCATGTCGATCCAACGCCCATTCTTTGCCCAAAAATCTCACGAACACCTCACGGGAAGACCTGTTAGGGTAGGCACATCGATGTTTTTTCGAATTTCCATCACCCCAACTAACAATTGCTCAGATGGTACACGCTCGGATCCTCTCCGTGAAGTTTGAATCCCATGGCAGCCCCACGATAGGATGTTTTTTGATTTAACTATGGTGGGAGGTCACTAGGAATCCCAAAAATTAAGTTTCATATATTTTTATGGTAAATTAGCTAATTTCTGCAGGTTTTCAAGAGTGGGTATGAAGTATGTTTCACGGTTCTCCCATGATGAATCACAGAGATATATACTGTTTTTAGGGCATGGATATAGACCCATGGAAAAATTTGACCTCATCATTGACATAGAGTAGTATATAGAAAATGGGAATTATGATCTGCAGGACAACCATTTTGTAGTAGTGTGCATGTTTTGGAAGCTTTGAAAAAAATTGATGCAAGACTTTAGCTTGCACTTTCCTATGCCATTTCCTGTAAATTAACCCCAAGTCTTTTATTTCAGTAGTGATCCATGTTTCACGACAAAAGTAGCCATAAATTGAATCCTGATATTTTTCAGTAAAAATGACATGCATTCTATAAATTTGCAACATGCAAGAAACAGAAAAATAGATGTGTAGAAACACACGGTCTCAAGATTTTCCATGGTTCATGATTAATCGAGAAGATCTCGTTCAGTTTAGTTCTAGAGATTAGCATAATGCAAGATGCTGCTTTTCAGTTAAATAGGCTTCAAAATATATACACAGAGGGAGATCTGCCATATTTACTACTGCTCTAATATTCAATCTATGCTAATTAAATTACTTGAGACATCTTGATGTGATTACTGAAAGAGTTCAGTACTTTCAGTGTAGTTTGAGATTCATTCCTAGTCAAAATTCAACTATTTTTACAATACAAGTGTGCTGTGTTTGTTTTTTTTATGAGTGAAATAATGTTAGTCCACTCAAGAGACCAGACTAATCCTTTTTGTTGTTCTTGTTGCCGTCCTTCCTGAGTATTACATTTTCAGGAAACCCTGCAAGAGTGCTTCCTGAGTATTACATTATGCTGTTATCTCTAATACAATTTGAGAAATTGGAAATCACATGCAAGTTCTACGCAATTAACAACCCTTTTCCTCAAACCTTTACGTGGTTTAAACAGTCTTGAATTTATTAATTGGTGTTCCAAATGCTGGTGGTATCAGTTGCATCTTTTGTTACCTTAAAATAAATTAATAATATTTTGTTTCTGAAAACCAAAAAACACAGAGAAAAACTTTCTAGTCTGGACCACACAGGAAAATGAAGAAATGATATTTGCACTGATATAAACATGTGTTCTCCCTTCGTGGTTCATTTAAAATTAGCAAAAGCTTCTCTGGTCGATATTTGTAGTTTGTTGTACTTGCAACAGGTCAATATGTTAATTAATGTTTATAAATTTTCTATAGGACAACATCGTCTTAGGACTCTGTCAGTTGGTGTAGTATGCGCATGTACATTTCCCTCTCACCTCCCAAGTTCAAGTTGTTAGCGCGTAAAATTCAGGCATTATATTCATTGGTAATTAGTCAGAAGATGAAGAGAACACAGTAGGTAGAATCGGATTGATTGAATTTCTTGACTGTAGACGGTCCTATAGCTAGCTTGCAGCAGTCATTGCCAAACTTCCGTCCAACTACGAGACAAGAATGGCTTGCGTGCAGTTATATTAGTTCCCCTGTTACCTTGACCGTACCAGGAGTTTAAATGAAAATATTAGATGATAGATTTATTACGTCTGTAAGTGATTCTATATATGTTTGTTCAGTTTATTCTAGGTACCATATTATAGAAACATTTGCAGCTGTAAACTCTACCCTAAAACCATAGCATATACATGGTTGCTAATCACTATACTTCTTGCAATGCTACTGGATCCCGGCTGCCAGCGCCGCAGCGCTGGCATGTAGGTCCCGGCTGCTAGCGACTGCACGCGGTGTGGGAGTGGGCCACGCGGCTGCTCTGCAGCTGCACGGGGCTGGGCCGCTTTCTGCCCTTGAACATATGCTGGATTATGATATATATGATGAGGACCATTAAAAATATAAGCATCAGTTGATGCAACATATTATCTGCTATTATCATGAGTAGCAACACCGGCATGAGAATTCATAGGACTTGCAAAATAATTATTAGAATCATATGATATATTTGCAAGCTGTACCTTGGGGTAGTTGTAATAATATTGCGATGTAACACCTTGGTACTCCATAATATAGAATTTGACCACCTTGCTAAATTTTTTCAATGACAAGAGCAACACGTTGCAAAACCGCAAGCAAGATCTCAAGGGGTCAAAACTAGATACGGTCGGCCTTTTGGACCAGATGCAATAGTAATGGCGAGTACAAGATAGATCAATCAAGGATATGGCTAGCGCAAAGAAATTCACCAAAAAGTGTGTTGATGCATAGATCGGTCACACACCAGCTATGACTAGATCGCTCTGGGTCACCAAAGACCGAGCGCAATGAATAACTATCATGCTTTCACGGCGAAGAGCGGGTATAGGTTTACAAGGAAACTACCAAAGGATAACCGATCGTGCTTATGTAACGAAGAATGGCTAGTTTCCAGACACACTAGCAAAGGGTAACCAATCGTGATTGCGTGATGAAGAACGCCTAGTTTCTGAGCAAACTAGAAAAGGAAACGTTGAAACTCTCGTCTGGAGGGACCATCGGGGCAAGGATATCGTCAAGTTGCCCTAGGTTGGTTGGCAAGACTAGGGCGCCATCCTTGGTCGTCGGATCAAGTGATGAGCAACAGCATGGGGTTGGAAAAAGGATTAAGAAAAAATGGTATTATAAATGTAAATTTATTGGTGGGATGTTGGATACATCAATCGATCATGTACCACCTATTTTATAGGGAGTAAGAGTGGTCTTATCCCGTTGCAAAACCAATGTGGTACAATTTTTATATGTCGCTTTATAGAGTTTTTCTTAGATTGGGCCAAAATTGGCATTGGCCTCTTAAAATGGGTCCTAGGCCCAATTTAAGTGTCAAGAATAGTTGTATTACATAAATAGCTGTGTAAACTATTTAGAGACTGGCGGTTAGTTTAAGCCTACCACTAGTGTAAAATCAATTCATTACACTGGCGACAGTCTTAAGGCAATTGTCATTGTAAATTGATTTATACATGCGGTTCAAATTAAGTAGACGCTAGTGAAACACACTACCTTAATTGACTTTTCACACCGGTGGCTTTGAAAACCGCACACCAGTATAAAATGGAAAAAGCACTGCTAGTAGAGACTGATTCTGTATTAGTGTAAGGAACGAATTAGGCAAGCTCTGTATACAAATGAATGTGCAAGGGTCTTTACATATTATACATTATGTCAGGGATATGAGAGCAAATACAATCAACGCATCAAATAATCACTTTTTTACATATAAATAAACAAACAGAATCCATTTTTTTTGTCTGCCATCCAACTAGCTAGCTCACACATGGATCGATCTTTAACCACCTCCATATGTGATATATATATTTAACGTTGACCCATCGCTGGCATGGTAGTAGACATACCGCTAGCTGGTAGGGGCCGGCATGGGAGACACTACACCACAACACCAAGATTAGCGATGGACGATCTGACGCTCAAAGCGGCTACATCGACAGACAATCTGACGTTAAAAAGTTATAGCGACAGACTTCTGCAGACGCTGTAAGTCCTGTCACCAAAAATCTTTAGCGTCAGACAATACTTTTAGCGTCAGATAGTCTATTGCCCTGAATTTTTTAACGACAGATAGTCTGCTGCTACTCTTTAGCGGCAGATAGCCTGCCAGTACTCATAGGGACAGACAATTTGAAGTTACAAATGTTTTTAGTGGCTGATGGTTTGACGAGATCATTTAAATGCATTTAAAAAAAATAAAAGGCCATTTGGTTGCAAATTAATACAAAAGTAACATCATTGTGCACATTTCTCATACAAATAGATTCATTCATGAACCTGAAACATAGATCTATGATCAGATAGAGGTACTATGCTTCAGTATGATGTATTATTACAAAACTAGGAATCACTCCATTTTAGATGCATATAAACACTGCTTTCAAAACAAGCAAAGTTACATGCCTGTAAAAATTGTAAACCTGCACAATCAACAAGTCTATACTCTTTCACTACAGGATATAAATATTATTGATTTCGTCTAAGTAGTTGACTAGATGAAAAGCATAGTATATTTTCTCGACTAATGCCAGGTTGCTTCGAGTTAGATAAGATGTTTCGCCTTCTGATCGGTAGGGCATCATCTTCCACTGCTTCTATACATAAGAACGATCTGTTGAAGAGAGAAGCAACATGGATCAGAATTTTGGGTTCGCGGAATCCAAATGTACCGAATTGCAACTTATCATGGCCATATACTAACAAAGAACATAAGAAAGAAAGTACTAGCTCGATGGCACCAAGTACAAGTGGGTCTCTGAAGACGGTACATAATGCATATGATACAGGTTGTTGGGATGTAATAGATCTTAGAAGTAACCCACAGAGTATCAGACTTCTTGTTATGTCGTGCCACGGCCAAACTACATAAGGTGACCAAGTACAAGTGGCTGCTTACCTTTGAGTCATAGAACTTGAGGTAGAAGCGCGACTTGGGTACGGACAGCTTTGACTCCAGGATAGAAGCAATGCCAGCACTCAGCTTCTTATTCACATCAGGGTTCAGGCCTCCAATGGAAACCAGCTCACCGTAAGTTGCGGGCTCCTGGGTACCTCCAAATGCCATAGGCACAGAACCCTTGAGAACAACCATCACGTACTGTGGGAGGACAACCATTCCAGTTAGTTCCTCAAGATGATAGTACTTAAGAGAAATGGCTTCATCCAAATATAAGTCAAGAACAGAGAAACAATAAAGGCTAAAGTTCAGTAATTTGAGCCTAGCACCACAGGTCAACAACCACGAACCAAATAATGTTAGTATATGAGAATGAGATTAGCATGGTCAGGTTATGAACACAATGTATTCACTATTCAGAGAGGTCATTTTTGTCCTTGATAGTAGCAAAGCAGCTGCTTGACTAACACTACATGGACTAAAAGCTGTGACCTCTAGTACGGGGCATAAAAAATTGGATACTAAACTACATAGCAAAGTAGCTGCATGAGTAACACTAACACGAAGTGACCGATCGACATGAACTGTGAGCTGGTTTCCACTAGGGGGTTGCTGGTTGATAGAAATCTGGTCTAGAAAAACTGTGAGCACAGACTTTCATCAGTTAGTTTGCTATAAATACATTTGTTAAATTGGAAGACGAATGGTTTGGCATTTCTTGTATTGAGTGACCACAATGGTCAGTATATCAGTCCCACATAGACATTGGGTGTGCAATCTGATACTTTGAGTTATCTAGTTATTTCCTCAATGCTGAAACTACTAAAATGAAAAAATACAGTTTAATTATATATGAAGTGCAAAAGAAAATGAAAATACCTGCACTTTGGTGTCATTTTCACCAAATTCTCTCGACTTTTATACCTAGAATGCTCCTCCTACAAAAATTGACGAGGGCCACACATCAGGATGAAATAAAACCCAAAACGTAATGAGCACAGTCACTCAGAGAGGGAAGGGGCTAGAGAGGGAGGGAGGGAGAGAGAGATCTCCCTGACTCGTCCACAGCCTTGTGATCATCCACTTCCATATCAGAGTCAGGATCATGTCGTTCATCTGGATCATCTTGATCTGCTAACACATGCAAAATAGAAGAAAGGAAATTACCACTACTTTTACCTTCTATCCATTGCACAATCTCTGAAGGAGTGATACTTTGTAAGCAGAATGCAAAGAAAACAACTGTTCCTACCTGCTACCTAGTGAACTGAACTATGAAAGAAAAGAAGTAAACTGAGCTAACAGGCAAAATGAACAGATTCCGTAGGACTTGAGCAAAATAGTAAAAATGTAAGAATTGATGTAGTGGAGGTGGGCATAGCTGACGAGCAGTATAGTGAATCTAGCAAAATGTACAGTGATAATAAAGAGTAAGAATTGACCTTACAAAACCAAACCATTTTTTGAATCATAATTTTCCTTTGCCAGAAGCAGCACTTGTGCACCACTGGACGACTACTGAGTAACCAGCAGACATATGTACGAAAGAGTTCTCTTTTTGAATTATAGTTATAACAAAGCACAATCACAACAATAAACAAATGGAGGATAGTGCTCTCATATATGATGGCAAGAAAATAGTTGAATCAAAGTTAGTAGATGTGCAGAGTGGCTGAGACCAATTGCTAAATAAAAGTGTTGGGAGTCAAACTAAATCGATTTCACCTTTAATCAGCTCTTGAGAGCAGCAACGCTACAAAATAGAAATATCTCTGAGCAGCAACACTACAAGATAGAAGTATCCCCTTTACAAACTGGCATGACAATTTAAATTGGAGGTTACATGTTTCCTGCAGGCTAAGTGCTTCAATAAAGGCTACATGTTACCCTTACAAAAAAAAAATCTTTGTTCTGGCTCTGTAAATTTCTGAAAGTACACTGAGAAAAGAATAACAAAATATAAGGGAATGGCTATAGGCAAATGACCTAGACACATGTGAGCAATGTGTTTAGAGCAATTTGTTTAGGAAAAAACATGTGAATTTGAGCTCAGCAGTCAAGTGTAATTGAATAAATAATTTAAGCATCGGTTAGAAATATGCACAGCTTTGCAACGTTTAAAGGCCAGGAGATTTGGCACATTTATCCAAAACCAAAAAGATCTAATGCAAAACCGGCCAACCGCATCTCTAAAATAAAAGCTGGGGCATGCTTAGTGGATTAGTGATTGAGGGACCACCAGCTACCGAAATAAGATGGATTCATGAGCTTCCTGAATCAGTTCGATTGGAATACTAAACCTTCAGGTCATATTTTTCGCAAGATAAGCAACACTTAGTTTGCAGTTGAGTATGTAATAATGCCTTGCAGTTCGCAGAAAATGCAAGCACAGGCAAACTGTCTTTGAATGCCACACGAAAAGAACAATGAAATCAAAACCAAAGGAAGGACAAAGACAAGCATGTTCTCATTTTTCTTCTTTTTTGTTTTTTAATCGGAGATTCATCTGGCTGTACATCAAACATGTCCAAAAAGAATCAGGTTTTGACTTATCACTTCCAATAGAATACCAGGGCAAATTCAACCAACACTAAAGATCATTTGTAAAGTTACATTTGTGATAGCTTAACACTTGTTGCCAATCACTTTATGTAGATAGTTGAAGACTTGAAGGATAAAACTAACTAAAATAAATTATCAATCATCCAATTTTTGTTCATGTTGGCATAAATGATATATGTTCAATTCAGCATGATAAGTCCTAATATTCAGACTGATTGAGGCCATGGAGAATAACACTAAGCTTGAAAATAGCATCAAAGTGTGCTTCAAATAAAAGAATATTCTGTGGCAAAAGTCACTCTTAATTTTTAACTATAACACAGTCTCTGATACACGAATAATTCAAATGAACTGAATATCAAACAAAATATGGATGAGAAGAAATCCACAAAAAATGTGGAAACTGGAATGTGTGCACTATCTTCTTATGCCAGCTCAGCTGAGAAGCATAGCACATGCATGTATATCACAACATTGAGGCACATAGCACGTCCACTGTATCATTCATACACATAGCACATGCATGATATGCAGTGTAATATGCCCTGGTAAGGCCTGAATTCTTTTTTTTTTGAAAACCACATGGCATAAAAAACTAGAGAAACATTTCAACCTACAAAATTATGATATGCTAGTCACATCAAATTATAATTTCCAAGATACGCTTAAGCAAAACAAATATAAACAAATTGGCATGTTATTGTCCTGCGTGAGAGAAGACACCAGAAGCAAATAGAAAAATACAGAGTAGAGGAATCAATCAGGTACCTGTTGTCTTGCTCGAGGGAGGGATGCTGTAGCAAGGAATCAATCGGGTGAGCTATGACTTCCGGTTCTTCTCCCCGGCCTCCTCCTCCTCAGATCTGCAAAATATCTTAAGTTAGGGTTCGAGTGCTGGCTTTCACACAACAGCAAGGGAAGAGAAGGGGCGAGCATACCTGGTGGGTGCGCTCATCACCGACGAAGCACAACAGCAAGGGAAGAGAAGGTGGCCGGAGCGGTGGTGTGCTATCGTGGATCTGGCTAGAGGAGAAGGGCAGCCGACTCACCGTGGACCCGGCTAGAGGAGAAGAAGGGCGGCCTTCCCGTAGTAGATTCGGTCGGGGGAGAAGAAGGGCGGCCACCCCGTCGTCAATCTGGCCAGGGGAGAAGAAGGGCAACCACCCCATCGGCCGGCGGCTAGGGTTCTAGTTGGCGGCTATGAGCTTGTGCACCATGCCTGACCCGCGCCACCGTGGCCCGTCTAGGGAGCAGGGCGACCTCAGCGTCGGAGAAGGGAGGGAGGGAGAGCTCACGTTGAGAACGGAAGACCAGGGGCGCCGACGCCGACGTTAGTCTGCTAGGAGGAGGTCGTGAGGGAGAGATAGATGCGGGTGGATGGGGAGAGATGGCCGAACAAAGGGATAAGGCGGCCGGGGCTGCGTGCGTTTGTCATGGGCCATGCAAAAATTTGCGCACGAACTGCTTATGGAGACAGGGCGCGTGAGCTGGGTGTGGGGCCCATTTTTTTAGCGTCAGACAGATCCATGCTATATCTGGTTTTAGCGACAGACGGGCTAACGCTAAACATGAACATCTATAGCGACAGACAACAAATCGCTAAATGAGGATTTAGCGTCAGATGGTCTCTGAGTTATCTTTAGCATCAGATCATCCATCGCCAAATATAATTTTTAGCATCAGATGTCTGACGGTGAAGCGGTGTCGTGGTGTAGTGAGAAAAGATGGAATGTCAGTGTTTGTGAGGCTAAACTCTAAAGATTAGCTTGGGCTCCATAGTTCTCTGTTTTGTGAAGAATTAAGTGCAATCTCCATGTGTCAAGGAACCTTAGATATTAAGTGCATCACATATAAATATCATTCTTGTCTCACACGCAATCTCTTCTCTTTTGTGCAGAATCAATCGGCGGCATCAAGTAATCAACCTCAAGACCCGGAATTATCGCAGTGGTTCTAAGGGCCTCTGCAATGATTGCATTTGCATTTGTGGCTTATTGTGACTTAGTTGTGACTTGTGATGATGGTTTATTATGCTTGTGAAGTTGGTTTATTGTGAAGTGTGATGATAGTTTATTGTGAATTATGATGATGGTTTATTATGTCTGTGACATATAATTATGCCTGTGATGATGATTTATTGTGAATTGTGATGGTTTATTGTGAATTGAGATGGTTTATTGTGATTGAGAGGGGGGTCCATTATGTAACACTCGACAAAGAGATGCGTTTAGTAGTCAAGCCAAAACACTTTCGGCGAAGGGGTTTTGGTTTTTTTGCCGAGGTGTAACTCGACACTCGAAAGTGACCAGAGATGCGTTGTGTCGAGTGTCACACTCCAAAACATTGCACTGTTTTGGCGAGGACAATTTCGCTATTCTAGGAACCTTTTTGTTGACACTTTCGGCAAAGTTTAGAAACTTTGCCGAAAGTGTTTTGGCTTTCACTTTGAAAAGTGCCGTCCCGTTATTTTTGCCGAGAGTTTATTTTTGCCGGACACTCGGCAAAAGTGACCATAAAATCTGGCCGCTCTTTGCCGCTTGTTTGCCGATGTTCTTTGTCGTGTTTTTGGCCCCGCGTGACACTCGTAGTGATAGCATAAATGTGTCTAAACATTGCTTCTTGCAATGTTTTGGCGTTGACACTCTAGTTTGGTTTTGGTTAATTGATGAAACCCTAAGTGCTAACCTAGTTTAGAAACTTTGCCAAAGTGATGTTTTGACAATGGTGATTGACTTGAACTTGGAAAAGAAGAAAGAGAAAAACAAAAGGCTCAAGGCAAAGTTTAGAAACTTTGCCACTTAGTGAGTGTTTTTAGGATAGATAGCCGTACTATTAAGTGTAACTCATATCGAAATCAAATCAAAGTGCCACTAGATGCACTCATTGTATATGCCATCCCATTAACCTTTTTTAGGGTTGAGATGGGTTTGGTGAGAAAAAAATGAAATTTATTTTCTATTGCCGAGTGTTTATTAACACTGAAGGCAAAAGTCCGAAATGATGCCTAGTGATTGACACTTTCGGCAAAGAGCTCTTTGCCGTTAAAATGTAAACGCCGTGTGTTCTTTGCCGGTGTTTTTTGGGGCTTTAACAACGCTTGAAGCCGGTGACGCGGGCGTGCCGAGCGAGTGAGTGACCGGCACTCAAAGTATATGACCGAGCGTCCATCTTGTATCCCGTAGTGATAGCATATACATGGTTGCTAATCAAGGGATATCACTATCTTCTTGCATCATTGATCCATCATCATTGTGAGATTGGATCCAGGCTGCTAGTGGCACGCAGGCTGGCATGCAGGTCCCACCACCTGCACGCTGGTGTGGGAGGATCGGGAGTTGGTGATTGTTCGTGGCCATGATTGTGAGGGAGTTGTACCTTCCCTACAGAGTGTGCCGAAGGTAACTCTAGTAAATTGCTCTCATTGAGTTACCTCACTTGTGGGTCGGTTCTTGCAGGGCTTTGGGCACCTCTTAGCCACCGAACCACCAAGTGTTGGTCAAACATAGCCGTGATTATGATATATATGATGATGACCATTAACAATATAAGCATTAGTTGATGCAATCACTCTATCTCATTATTATCATGATAGCAACATCGTAATTAGAATTGAGAGCTTGCTTTATTTCATTGGACTTGCAAAAGGTTGAGAGCTCTTAGTGAGTAATTACATTTGTGTGCCTAAGTATTCATTGCAACTAGAATTGTTGATAGGTGGCTTGCAACCTTTGTAGAGCTAGAAACAAGTTTGCAAGTATAGTTGATACTACAGTAGGGTAGTTGCCTAATATTATAGATTTTTGTCATACTAATGCAGTTGATTTATAGATTTTTAAATAGGCTATTCACCCCCTCTAGCCATATTAGGACCTTTTGGCATGGGGCATGCAGTGTCCCAAATTGCCACGCCGTGTGTGGAGTGGGCCACGCTACTCTACCATAAACATAGCCCGGATTATGATATATATGATGATGACCATTAACAATATAAGCATTAGTTGATGCAACATATCTGTTATTATCATGAGTAGCAACATCGGCATGAGAATTCATAGGACTTGCAAAATAATTATTAGAATCATATGATATATTTGCAAGTTGTACCTTGGGGTAGTCGTAATAATATTTTAATATAGAATTTGACAACCTTGCTAAATTTTTTCAATGACAAGAGCAACACGTTGCAAAACCGCAAGCAAGATCTCAAGGGGTCAAAACTAGATACGATCGGCCTTTTGGGCCAGATGCAATAGTAATGGCGAGTACAAGATAGATCAATCAAGGATATGGCTAGCGCAAAGAAATTCACCAAAAAGTGTGTTGATGCATAGATCGGTCACACACCAGCTATTACTAGATCGCCAGGGTTGCCAAAGACCGAGCGCAATGAATAACTATCATGCTTTTGCGCGGTGACGAGCGGGTATAGGTTTACAAGGAAACTACCAAAGGATAACCGATCGTGCTTACGTAACGAAGAACGGCTAGTTTCCAGGCATACTAGCAAAGGGTAACCAATCGTGATTGCGTGATGAAGAACGCCTAGTTTCCGAGCAAACTAGCAAAGGAAACATTGAAACTCTCGTCTGGGAGGGACCGTCGGGGCAATGATATCGGCAAGTTGCCCTAGGGCGGTTGGCAAACCTAGGGCGCCATCCTTGATCGTCGGATAAGTGATGAGCAACAGCATGGGGTTGGAAAAAGGATTAAGAAAAAATGGTATTATAAATGTAAATTTATTGATGGGATGTTGGATACATCAATTGATCATGTACCACCTATTTTATAGGGAGTAAGAGTGGTCTTATCCCGTTGAAAAACCAATATGGTACTATTTTTATGTCGCTTTATAGAGTTTTTCTTAGATTGGGCCAAAACTGGCATGAGCCTCTTAAAATGGGCCCTAGGCCCAATTTAAGTGTCAAGAATAGTTGTATTACATAAATAGCTGTGTAAACTATTTAGAGACTGGCGGTTAGTTTAAGCCTTCCACCAGTGTAAAATCAATTCATTACACTAGCGACAGTCTTAAGGCAATTGTCAGTGTAAATTGATTTATACATGCGGTTCTTATTAAGTAGATGCCAGTGAAACACACTACCTTTATTGACTTTTCACACCGGTGGCTTTGAAAACCGCGCGCCAGTATAAAATGGAAAAGCACTACTAGTAGAGACTGATTCTGTATTAGTGTAAGGAACGAATTATGCAAGCTCTGTATACAAATGAATGTACAAGGGTCTTAACATATTATACATTATGTCAGGGATATGAGTGCAAATACAATCAACGCATCAAATAATCACTTTTTTACATATATATAAACAAACAGAATCCATTTTTTTTCTCTGCCATCCGACTAGCTAGCTCACACATGGATCGATCTTCATCCACCTCCATATGTGATATATATATTTTAACGTTGACCCATCACGGGCATAGTAGTAGACATACCGCTAGCTGGTAGGGGCCGGCATGGGAGAAAAGACAGAACGTCAGTGTTTGTCAGGCTAGCTGCAAAGCCCAATTTTCATGCCAGGACACTTTTGCGTGTAAACAATAGTCCAACAAAATGCAGATGGGCACGTACGTACCTGTTGCATTTTTGTTTGTGCTATTGTTTTGACCAGCTTGACCATAGGTGTAAGGCGGTTGGAACTGCGGCCCGGCCTTGAGTACCAGTTGGCGGTACCTTATCCACCAAACCAATATTACATTAGTGAATGAAAAGGAAAAACTGAAAAGGAAAAACTGAAAAGGGATTAGATTAGGTGTAGAAGAAAATAAACAAACTTTTGTGCATGTACAAGTGAAAGGCAAACGGAAAAGATTAGTAAGGATAATAAGGAGAAAAAAATAAACCAAAAATAAAGAGATAATTTTCGAGCATTTGGTTTGAGCGAAATTACAGAACATTTTAGTCATACCTCTTTGTGTGACTAGTCAACGTTTTGGTTCGAACTGGTTTTTTTTTTAATACAGGTTACCTCATCTTCCGTGTTCTAGCTAGCTACTGCAGTATGCATGCATGAGCGCGTCTATCGGCATGCAGGCTTAATTACGTGTCGCCATTCATTCGCTTCTCCATGAAGCTAGCGAGTATGTAGCTAGATTTCTAGGAGTAGCTTAGTCTTCTCTCTTGCAATGCCATGCTATTTTCAGTGATCCTTCGTTCATCATGCACCGACATGTATGCGCCGTAGGTCGGTATGTAAGCATATATATATGTAGCTAGGCATTAGCGCACACGACGACAAACCGTGTTTCCTCAGCCCTCTGTTATCCATTTCTTTGTGTATTCATTGCGATCACACATACCTACATTATTATTCCAAAATTTGCACTTGCTGACGATGCGTTCAGGCACACCATTATTTGTAGTACTAACGAATCACGTCCGGCAGAGGATGGCCGAAAATTCATTTCAATTTTAGCCACCATAGCAATTAGCAACGCATCCTGAGCACGGTACATACGGCGAGATAATTACCTTGTATTTTCTGGCTAGCTAGGTTCCTGCGTGTAAATTAAACAAAAAAAAACTTGGATTACTTGGTCGTTATCCATCCAGCATGCACGAAACTGAAGGAGAAGTTGTGCAGTGTCATGCACTTTCCTTCTTTGTTCCTAGGATTGAAATCCAGTATATATCTCCTAATTTTTAATTTAGTACTACTCGTTGTTATTATTATTATATATGCAGGACGTCATGATGATGTAGCCATGCACCTACCGTATGACGAAGGGATCTAGTTCGTGGCAATTAAGCTTGCATTTAACGACCTCACAACACAAGAATGACTTATCTGCATGCTGTTACTTAGTTTCTTGTTTTTATCAATATAGTAGTAGAGAAAGAATTTTGATTGAGATTGTATTACTCGATCACACGGGGTCAGTTAAGAATTTGCATTGCGTCAGAACCATCATCGTCTATAGTCAACTGAATTTAGTAACTTGTGTTTGACATTCGCCTTTTTTTAGACAGCTGAAATCAATCTCTGATGTGACAGACTTGACAGGCTGCGTAGTCAACCCTTTTCACTCGAGTTGTGGCGACAGCGACATGAGCCAGAGCCTAGAGGCAAACGTTTGGCAATCGTGCGTGTTGCCCGTGAAACAATAATGATTTCAGTGTCAACAACGGTTGTATTACATAAATGGCCTGCGTAAACTATTTAGAGTGGCGGTTGGTTTAAGCCAATCGCCAATGTAAATCGATTTACACCGGCGGCAGTCTCACTACAGGAGGCGCATGCTTTGCCGAGGGCTGTCCAGAAACCCTCGGCAAAGGCTTTGTCGAGGGCTGTCCTCGGCAAAGACCCCTCGGGGAATTTTTAGACGGCGAAGGAGTCTTTGCCGAGGGCCCTTTATCGGGCACTCGGCAAAGCCTTTGCCGAGGGCCAGGACGGCCCTCGGCAAAGAAAAGAAGCCGTCAGGCGCCGGCGCCGTTGGCGGTTTCTTTGCCGAGGGCCGACCCTCGACAAAGAAATGGTTTTTTTTTTGAATTTGTTTGCCGAGGGCCGACCCTCGGCAAATAATTTTTTTTATTTTTTTTAAAAAAAAACCTTTGCCGAGGGCCTCCTCCCTAGCCCTCGGCAAAGAAATTTTCAGGATTTTTAAAAAAAAATTTGCCGAGGACCGGCCCTCGGCAAAGAAATGGTTTTTTTGAATTTTTTTTAACCCTTTGCCGATGGTCTGCTCCCTGGCCCTCGGCAAAGAAATTGTCAGGATTTTTTTTCAAAAAAATCTTTGCCGAGGGCTATTGCTTGGGCCCTCGGCAAATGACCCTTCTTTGCCGAGGGCCTTGGTCATTGCCCTGGGCAAAGAGGCAGAAATTTAAATTTTTTTTTGTTTTTTGCATTCCATCGACACAAGCATTTCATATATATATACATATATATATATATATCACACAGAACCCATTTTCTCACAATATATCACAACCATAATTGTGAACCATAAATCACAATATATTACAACGACAAGTCACATGTTCATCATCATTCATATGTTTATTACGACAAGTTAATGAAATCCAAGCATAAGTCACAACCATAAATCACAAATCACGCTAAAGTCCAACCACATCACCTAGCACGAGTCCTCATCAAGCTAGCCTATGAGACGATGGTGAAGGAAAAGCAGGATCACCTAGTGACGCACTAGCGGGTTGATTGGAACCCGCGGACGAAAGCTGCACAAAGGAGCAGAGATTGCATATGTGAGTAATCCGGGAAAACAGTTTTGGAACTTAGAGATTGCATCTAGTATTGTAGGAATACAAAAAGATTAGACTCAATTGAAAATTTCGGCAGCACCTCCCCTGCACGGGGAGGTTTCCAAAACCTGCAAGAAACGACGGCACGAACGCCGACATCCACAACGGCACGAACGCCGACATACATGCAAAGCACAAGCGAAAAGTGAACTTTCATACTTACAGGAGTAGCTACAGGAGTAGGAGGTGGAGGAGCTGAAAACTGCACAGGTACACCCGATGCTTGCCCAAGACTTTGCATGATCACCATCATCTCCGCCATCTGCTTCTGCGCGGCCTCAAATGCGACCTTCTGGGCCTGCAGCTGTGCGGTCAGCTCCGCGTTCTGCTCTTGACTTTGCCTTTTTGTTTCTTGCTGCTCAGCCTGCAATATTTCACTCCAATGTATCAGTAATGCAAATCTAATTTAGGTGTGTAAATATCTACGTACGATGAGTAAAACAGGAATTACCTGGAGTGCTTGGACCTGCTGCAGTGCTGGAGAAGGCCATGGACGTATGGGCTGGCTGGAGCTCGTGCTCCGTGCTCGGATAGCGTCGAGGGAGGAAATAGTGGTGGAGTCGATGGCACCGTCTGCAATCCACAGCCGCCCGTGCTTCTTGCCTCCTCCGAGCCTCATGATCGCCTCTGCATCAATGGGCTCAGTGCGCACATTGTAATCTTCCCCATAGATCTCCCTTACCGTTGACGTGTACTCTTGGACTTTAGTGTACACGTTCGGGTCGGAGTACACCTGGGGCGGGGCAGCTGGGTCGAAGGAGACAGAGGACGACGCCCTGCCCATGTGGGACATAGCCCACGCAGAGAACTCCGAGACCTCCTCGCCCGGGTGCGCAGCCTCCTGCGAGAAAGACGGGAAGATGGTGAGAAATCAAGCAGAATTGAGCGTCAAAATAAATGAAAGAAATCACTTACGTATGCTTGTTTGTATCCGGGGAGGCTACGGCTGCCTTGATGGTGAGTTGGACCTTGCCTCATCAGACACTGTTCCCGCTGCCTCTCGTGCGTGTCAACAAAGTCATGTGATAACCACTTGTCCACGATCATGGCCCAGCACTCGGGATACGATCGACACCACCAGGGAATCACCTACAAGTCATCGAGTATTTGACATATAAGAAGATGAAATTGAACCTACTTAATATCAAAACGAATCATTATGAATGTTATTCGCCTACCTCAAGGTACTTGTCCCGGGTCAACGTAATCCGTCTTACTTGAGGCTTGGGGAGGGACTGCCTAAGTACCGACCTGTAGTAGTGTATGTGGGCCTGGACGCGCCCATGGTGGTGCATCTCGGTGACGTACTTCCTACAAGCTACGGCAGCCGCCCGATCCACCTGGGCCTCAAGTCCTTCTTTGGCCTTGAAATATTTCTGCATACAAAACCGATGTATCCATTCATTATTTCGATAAAATATTTAACCAATGAATGTGATGTATTAAGCAATGTTGTGCGAGAGAGACTTACCCAAAACTCCGCCAATACTCACTCCTGCTTGTTGCGATAAGTGTCATCCGTGACCAGCGCGTACCTGTCCTAGTTGGAGGCCGGCTCCCGCACCACCGGCTCTTCGGACAGTTGCACAATGCCGGGGTACCATTTCCTGCACAAAACACCAAGGATGCTCACTGGGGTGCGTGCTGGAGTACCCAACAAAACCAACCAGGCCCTGCACAAGTGATTAAGAAAATTTATCAGTTTCTCTTAAGATTTCCAACATATCTTATGAAGTAGTTGTGATAACATCCATAGTTACTTACCTCTTTGCCATAGGCCGAATCACTAAGCGGTTGTGAGGAAGCGGAATCGGAGGGAGGCTCGCGGGACCTCACTCGTAGAGAGTCCGGGTAGCGGTACCCTCTCCCTTGCCCTCGAGCGCCTCGCCTCCCTCGCCCTCGAGCGCCTCGTCTCCCTCGCCCGTCTGCTGACCCCTCTCGTCCTCCGACAAGGACGAGGCCATGGCCGTCACGTGCTCCTCCTCCAGCACCTCGTCACATGTCGAGGGAGGAGACCGCTGCCTCCTGCGGCGGCTGCCCCTAGTCCTCCTCTCGTCACCTCCTGTGGACGCTACCTCGGACGACGACCCCTCACCTCAAAGGAGAGGGCGGTCTCTCCCATAAACCGAGGGTGTGTCATGGCATGGACGTCTGCTCGCCATCTTTGTCCAATCACCTGCAATCACAAAGAATGAACAAGACTAATTAGTACATATATTAGAAATAGATTCAAAATATATAAACAAAACACAAATTAAAAAACCATAGTATTACATGTATTAGGAATAATCTTCATGATTGGGATCATAGGTCTCATCATCACTGTCAAAATTGTCCAAATGGGCAACACTATCCGAAGGTTCTATGTTGTCATCGTCGTCATTGCCTAGAAGTAATCGCTCAAGCATTGCTATGTCCTTGGCATTTACCACCACATCTCCATCGACCTCGTCATCAACCGTTTCGTTGTCTACTTCCATTTCGATTGCTTCGGGTAAGACTATCTCAAACGTGCCTGGTAGCCCATCTTTTTGATAGAACTGACCATCATATGTGTTTGCGTTGAAGTTGTAATCATCATCGTTTGGGGCAGGTAGTTTACCATGTGGAGATACCTGGTGCACAATAGCCCAACCCTTAAGATCCTCTTTGTCTTGGTTGGTGTATCGAGTATAATACACCTGCACGCCCCCCCCCAAACGTGCCTCGGACGGGAGGTGCACAATCAGATGTTGCATGGGCAAGAAGAAGCCGGGTGGAAAGATCTTCTCCAGCTTACAGAGCAACACCGGTGCCGCTTTTTCCAAGTCCTGAGCGACAGTCCCAGATATCTCCTTGGCACAAAGCTGGCAGAAGAAAAAGCTCAACTCTGCCAGCACTTGCCAGACATGCTCAGGGACATAGCCTCGGACCATCGCCGGAAGAAGCTGCTCAATCCATATGTGGTAGTCATGACTCTTCATCCCGTTGACTCGCAGAGTGCCTAAGTTCACTCTCCTGCTAAAATTCGCTGCATATCCATCTGGAAACATTAACATCTGCATCCATTTTAGTACCTCCCTCCTTTGATCGATTTGCAAGACGAAATTGACCTTAGGCCTTTTCCAGTTCTTGTTTCGGCCACTAGGAGGCTGCATCGCTTGATTCGGTCTATCGCACAACGTCGCTAGGTCCACTCTAGCCTTAACGTTGTCCTTAGACTTGTCAGTGTCCATGAGAGTTCCCCAAAGTGCCTCGGCAATATTCTTTTTAGTGTGCATTACATCAATGTTATGTGGCAGAAGAAGGTCATCGAAATAGGGGAGCCTCGTCAAGCCAGGTTTATGAGTCCACATATGTTCCTCACCATATCCCACAAAACCACCTTCTTCATTGGGCATGAGAACATCTATCTGAACACAAACCTCAGCACCAGTCCTCAAGTGCGGTTTAGGGTCTGTCACTTTGACACCTTTCTTAAAGCTCTTGATGTCTTCTCTAAATTCATGGTTTAGAGGGAGGAACTGACGATGCTGGTCGAACGACGAATACTTGCCACCCTTCTTCAACCAAATGAACCTCACGGCTTCCTTTCATACTGGGCATGGGAACTTCCCATGAACACACCAGGCGGCAAATAACCCATACGCTAGGAAGTCATGCAGGGAGTAGTGGTACCAAACGTGCATTTTGAAGCTTGTCTTTGTAGCTCGATCGTATGTCCATACCCCCTTCTCCCAAGCGTGGATCAATTCATCAATCACAGGCTCCATGAACACACCCATATTACTCCCCAGGTGTCCAGGAATTATCAACGACAAGAATACGTTATGCCGTTGAAAGGAGATGCCGGGAGGGAGATTGAGGGGGATAACAAAAACGGGCCAGCATGTGTATGGGGTAGCCATCATTCCATAAGGATTGAACCCATCTGTTGCCAGCGCGACATGTACATTACGAGCCTCAGCTTCTTTGTCACGATGTTTGTCATTGAAATACGTCCATGCTTCAGCATCAGACGGATGTACCATCTTTCCAGGATTGTACCGTTTGCCATCTTTGTGCCATGTCATCTGTTTCGCGGATTCCTCAGTCATGAATAGCCGTTGGATCCTCGGTAGGAAAGGAAGGTGACGTAGCACTCTCGTGGGGATCGAAAGCTGCTTCTTCTGACCATCACTAGAGTCTACCTCCAGGTACCTGGAGGATTTACACTTCGGACAGTAATTTGCATCCTTGTGTTCTTTCCTAAATAGGACGCACCCCTTCGGACAAACATGTATCTTGTCATACGGCATCTTAAGCATACGAAGGAGTTTCTCTGCCTCGTACAAGTTCATCGGCAAAGTGTGCTTCTCCGGTAGCATGGTGCCAAACACGGCCAACATCTTATCGAAGCCTTCTCGACTCAGGTTTAACTCGGCCTTGAACCCCATTACGCATCCAATCGCATCTAGCTGAGAAATCATTATACGCTCGTGAAGGGGTTTCTGTGCCGAGTCCAACATTTTGTAGAAGTCCTTTGCGGATTCCTCCATCTCCTCCTTCTCACGTCGTTCAGCGAAGTGAGCTTGGTGGGCGTCATCTAGCATGTCTGCTACCCCGGCATCATCATCAAAAGCCTCGAGGTGTGCTCTCACCACCTCCGCTCTTATACGATCTACTTCACCATGGTAGATCCACTGGTGGTAGCCAGGCATATAACCATTGAACACAAGATGTCTACCCATGGTCTTCTCGTCTACTTTTCTCCTGTTGTCACATTTGCTTTGTAGGGACACCAAACTAGAGAATGTCCTCCCGCTCCCCGGCCAAATGCATGTTTCAAGAAACCATCTGTCCCTTCACCCATTCATAGTCGTAGTCACTCCCTTCTCCAGCCCGTGTACATCCCATCGACGGTCCTCCATCCTTTAACATTTACACATAGAGTATTGTGACCATCAATTGCATCTACGCGGTGTTCCTACTTTCCTAATAGGTGAGGATAGGTCCTAATCCCACCACGGGATGCGTAGATGAGGTCGGTTTCCATGCTCCGCCTCTCCGAGATGTAATTTGATGACACCTCCCCGCTGTTCTCCCGATACACGTCCTGCAAGGGAGAGTGTGTATCCGGAGAACAACAGGGAGGTGTTGCCGAAACTCCTTCTCGGACCGGAGCGGACCATGGAAACTAACCCATCTACGCATCCACGGGCTGTCCAAAAAACATGGACAATCCAAAACAGATACGGTCGCAGATACGCAAAGATCCGCATACCTACGACCGTATCTCTTTTGGATGAGAGTCGCCTAACTGGGTTACGCGCGGGCTACGACAGACATGCGCAAAAAGAGGTTATTTATACCTAGGGTGTCGGTGAAGTAAGGCTAGCGGGGCAGTGGTGAATCGACGCAGTGGCGAGGCGACGCAGTGCAGGCAGAACCGCGACGTCGACGAAGACGATCGGGGTCCTCTGGGTCCCCTCCGACGTACTCTTCTCCTGCATAAAAAGACAATAGGTTATTTTTTGTTCAAAATTTGGCAAAGACTCTCCCTACACGGGGAGGTTTCCAAACTCGCAAAAAACGACACGATGGCCGACATTCACAATGGCACGAAGGCCGACAACCACAATGGCACGAAGGCCCTCATATCAACTTATGGCACGAAGGCCCACACAACCACATACGGCACGAAGGCCGACAACGAGAGTTTTACCTAGGGTTGCGGTGGAGTCGGGCGTCATGGCGTGCAGGGGTCACTTTCTTCTCCCGGTGAGGTCGAGCGGCGTTGGAGTACTCCTCTCCCTTCTTCCCTTCTCTTCTCTCCTTTTCCCTTCTTCTCCTTCTCTTCCTTCCTCCTTCTCCTCTCTTCTCTTCCCTTTTCTTCCCTTCCTCCTTCTCCTCTTCTCCTTCTCTTCTTCCTCCAACTTTACCCTCCCCTCCAACAAGAACCCGGCGACGGGCGGCACTGGGGCTAGGGTCGGGGCGGGAAGGCCAACGAGGGGAGCCCACCGAGGAACGGCCAGGTGGTCGACCTCCCCTTGCTCGACGGAGATGGGGAACGGAGGCGGGGCGTGACCTCGGCCTTCACTAGGCATGGTGGGCGGCGGCGGCGGCGTGGCCGCTGCAGCGCTTAGGCGGCCGGCGCTGGGCGAGGGGGCGATGGCTGGGGCAGCGCAGTAGCGGCCTGCGCAATGGCTGTGATGCTGCAGCGGCAGCTGGCACGCGCAAGCCGATGGCGGTGGTGGAGGCAGGGGCGACTAGGCTGCGCTGAAGCGGCTGGGCGCAAGCAGCAAGGTGGCGGGGCTGGCGGCGGCTAGCGCGGTGGTGGAGGCGGCGGGCGGCCGGGCAGGCACGCGCTGAAGGTGGGGCGCGCTGGGCGGCTGGCCGGAACCAGCCAGGCGTGGCACCAGCGGGCAGGCTGGCGCGGCGGGGATGCTCGGGCGGCCCAGTGGTGGACGCCAGGGCCGGCCATGGCGGGCGCGGGGGAGGAGAGATGGTCGAGCGTTTTTTTCACAATTTCGATCGGGAATTTGGGTTGCGTGCGCCCGATTTAGGGTTCGGTCCTTTGCCGAGGGCCCAGATCCACGACCCTCGACAAAGATTTTTATTTTTATTTTTAAATTCTTTCTTGCCGAGGGCCACGGGCGAGCCCTCGGCAATTTTTTTTTTTTTTAGCCCAGTTTTTTGTGGTGCTACAATACATTGTTTTGAACTCAATTTTAAAATTTAGGCCAATTTTGATTTTGTTTTTTGTATATTTCCTTAATTTATTTTGATTCTTTGATTTTTTTTGAATATGTCAAATTTGAACTACGCCTGCATGGAATATTGCAATGTAGTGTTTGAAAAATATTATTCATATTAATTAGTGCATATTACATGCGTCCCTATCCACGACATCTCATCAAGTTTTCATTTTTGCATCTTGTTGGATTTTAACATAATTTTAAAACACTTTTCCTTAAGTCGTCATGTTTTAAAAACATATGCGTGAAAATTTGATGCTTTCATGGATAGAGACTCAACATGCACCAATTAACATGAATAACATTTTTTGAAACACTACATTGCAATATTCCATGCACCTGCAGTTCAAATTTGACATATTCGAAAAAAATCAAAGAATCAAAATAAATTAAGGAAATATACAAACCAAAATCAAAATTGGCCTAAATTTTAAAATTGAGTTCAAAACAATGTATTGTAGCACCACAAAAAAACTGGGCTAAAAAAACTAAAAAAAAATTGCCGAGGGCTCTTTGCCGTGGGCCTGGCCCGTGGCCCTCGGCAAAAAAATTTAAAAAAAAAATAAAAAATCTTTGCCGAGGGCCTATCCTGGCCCTTGGCAAAGGTTCTTTGTCGAGGGCCTAGCCTCGGGCCCTCGGCAAAGGCGATTTATAAAAAAAAAATTTGGCCGAAAAACTGGTTTTAAAAAAATCTTTGCCGAGGGCCTGGTCTAGGGCCCTCGGCAAAGAGTTTAAAAAAATTTTTTACCGAATAACCTAGTTTCAAGAAAAAAAAAACCTTTGCCGAGGGCCCAACGGGTGGCCCTCGGCAAAGCTTGACGAGGAATGGCCGCCGTGACCCAACGGGCCTAATTTGCCGAGGGCATCTTTGCCGAGTGCCGCGGCCCTCGGCAAAGATTTGATTTGCCGTGGGCCTGTCTTTGCCGAGGGTCGTACCCTCGACAAAGGCCTCTTTGCCGAGGGCCGTTCTTTGCCGAGGGCTCCTGTGGCTGGCCCTCGGCAAAGAGTGTCTTTGCCGAGTGCCCGAGATTTGGCCCTTTGCCGAGTGCCCGAGATTTGGCCCTCGGCAAAGCCTCAGGCCCTCGGCAAAGCACGCGTTTCCAGTAGTGTCTTATGGAAACAGTTAGTGTAAATTAATTTATACATGTGGTTCGTATTAAGCTGACGCTAGTGAAACACACCACTTTTACAGACTTTTCACACCGACGGTTTTTTTAATAACCACCTGTATAAAATGAAAAAAAGCACGGCTAGTAGAAACTGATTCTGTATTAGTGTAAGGAACGAATTATACAAGCTATGTATACAAACGAGTGTACATGGGTCTTTACATATTATATACATTATGTCAGGGATATGAGTGCAAATACAATCAACGAATCAAATAAACAAATAGAATTATAAATAAACAGAATTCATTTTTTTCTTCCTGCCATACGACTAGCTAGCACACACATGCATATGGATCGATCTTCTTCCTCCACCATATGCTATATATTTAACATTTGACCCATCACGGCATGGTAGTAGACATTCCGATAGCTGGTAGGGGCGAGAAAAGACTAGAACGTCAGTGTTTGTCAAGCTAGCTACATACTAGTCCAACAAAATGTCTCAGGTGAGCACGTACGTACCTGTTGCATTTTTGTTTCTGTTCTTGTTTTGACCAGCTTGACCTTGGGTGTAAGGCGATTGGAACTTCGGTCCTGGAGTACCAGTTGGCGGTACCTTATCCACCAAACCAATATAGCTCGATGCTGCAGGCACACAAAATATATTTAGGTCTACTATTAGTCGCGTACAGTGAATGAAAAGGAAAAAGAATGAAAAAGGGACTAGTAGATTAGGTGTAGAAGAAAACAAACAAACTTTCGTGCATGTGCAAGTGAAAGGCAAACGGAAAGGATTAGTAAGGATAATAAATATGGAGAGAATTTTTGAGCATTTGGTTTGAGCGAAATTACAGAACTTTTCAGTCATGCCTCCTCTTTGTGTGACTAGTCAACGTTTTTTGTTTGAACTGTTTTTTTTTATACGGGGTATAGTAGTAGCAGTAGGTAAAAAAAAATGTGTACTCAGATCGATGAAGATGTTCTGTTAAAACCGATAGGGAAAGAGGACAGTAAGAAAGGCGTGCAAGCGGCAGTAAACAAAAAAAAAAGGACGATGTGGATGCATGGTACAGCATATCACAGATGCAGAATTGATCATGAGCTTTAACCAAATGGAATAGAGCTTTACTTTCCGTAGTAACGCGAGAGCCGAAAAAAAGGAAAAAGAAACGCTGAACTATGATGGTAGCTTTTTTTTTGAAGCGAAACAGGAGGGGTTTGAGCCCTGCTGCGCGATTTTATTGCAAAAAAAAAAGAACAATGGTTCGATACAAAAGATCATGAAACAAAAAAAAAAAGGTATGCAAAGACGAAGGTATGGATGATACTAACCAGGAGAGGATGATGATGATGCCTGTGGTCGATGAGGGTACTCCGGACGGCTTTGTGGTCCTCCCTGGTAATAATATTTATTATTATGCACTGCGCTATGTAACCCTGCGCACATATCAAATTTAACTTGTTAAGCATGACAATAATATGATGCACGTACGTAGGTGTGCAATCAGAGAAACAGCATTATTTACAATTTTACTAATAGATAAGAGAGGCTTACCATTACTTCTGGAGTTCATTGAGGCTCTCGACATGTCTACCTACGAGTAGCTGAAACTTCAGGTGTGTGATCTCGCTCTCCTTGCTCTTGCCTTGATCGATCGTGTTTCCTTTGATTTTGATGAGGCAGTAGTACTGGACGCTATTCAGATGCATGGGCCTCCCCTATATAGCTAGCTTATATAGCATTTGGGCTTGGTAGAATCATGGAAGTTCCATGGTATAATCCTGGAAGCCTTATCTTCCGTGTTCTAGCTAGCCACTGTAGTATGCATGCATGAGCGCGTCTATCGGCATGCAGGCTTAATTACGTGTCGCCATTCATTCGCTTCTCCATGAAGCTAGCGAGTATGTAGCTCGATTTCTAGGAGTAATTAACTTAATTAGTCTTCTCTCTTGCATGCAATGCCGTGCTATTTTCAGTGATCCTTCGCTCATCACCGACACGTATGCGCCCTAGGTCGGTATGTAAGCATATATATGTATGCATTAGCACACACGTCGACACAAACCGTGTTTCTCCGGTCCTTCTAGATCTGTTATCCATTTCTTTCTGTATTGTTCATTGCGATCGCATATACATTGTTCCAAAATTTGCTCTTGCCGACGATGCATTAATGGTGAGATAATTACCTTATTTTCTGGATAGCTAGGTTCCTGCGTGTAAATTAAACAAAAAAAACTTGGATTACTTGGTCGTCATCCATCTAGCATGCATTTACATACCTCAATTCTGATATTTTCTGGATAGCTAGGTTCCTTCAGAACGTGTGCAGTGTCATTATTATTATGCAAGACGTCGTGATTATTATTATGCAAGACGTCGTGATGATGTAGCCATGCACCTACCGTATGATGAAGGGATCGAGTTCGGCCAATTAATCTTGCATTTAACGACCTCACAACACAAGAATGACTTATCTGCACGCTGTTACTTAGTTTCTTGTTTTATCAATAGAGTAGTAGAAAAAGAATTTTGATTGAGATTATATTACTCGATCATAGAATTTGCGTCAGAACCATCGTCTATAGTCAACTGAATTTAGTTGCTAGCAACTAATTAAGAATCAGCCCGGATAAAGCAACTTCAGTTGACATTCGCCTTTTTTTAGACAGAAATCAATCACTGATGTGACAGACTTGACAGGCTGCGTCGTCAACCCTTTTCACTTGAATTCGGTCGACATGAGCCAGAGGCCAACGTTTGGCAATCGTGCGTGTTGCCCATGAAATTTCCCATTTTACTATTGATTTGTGTGCTTGATTGCCACGTAAGCATTCCAGGGGTCATCAAAACAAAACATCGGAAGGTTCAAAAATTTTCTCAACCTATGTTACGTTTAGCCTTTGCTTAATCGAGATATTACCACCACGGTTGCTTGCAATTACATAACATATATTATCGATCGGCAGGTAAACTCTGAGTCCTCTCCGTGTTATTGCCCTGCAAATTTCACCGACTATTCTTCGATCTCTTACGTACATGTATCATGTCCAAAAGCATGCATGTACCTAGATTATTGCTTGCTTCTGAGAGACAACTCAGAAACCGGACAAATCTGAGTACGGTTGGAAACATAGATCGGTCACCGGCCTCATCGTAAACCATGTTTTCCTGTTGCTCGTCGTTACTGCAAAGCCTTGTGATTTTTAGGAAAATGAATATTATTGCGGTGTTTGCAAGAGTTTTGCACACAACCAATTCTTATTACAGTTCCAGCATCTTGCTGTTTTAGATCTCAAAAAGCGAAACTAAACAAAAGGATAACCAATTCTTATTACAGTTCTAGCCTTGTGATGAAGACCCGGTCCGTTTCTTTGTGTGTTCCATCCTTTGTCCCAAACTATACGCTATCAGGTCATCGTTGCCGGTGAGTGGATAGACGACATCGTCGTCATCCGCCATGGCGACCTTGACCGCGGACGACTGATCTCCAGCACCGTTCCTCAACGGTGCGCGCGAACCGCTGTGCCCGGTCTATGCCACAGGAAGAGGACGAGGCATCGGCAACTGACCTGCGCGGAGGAGAAAAACTAGAGAGATAGAGATCTAGATCCAGGGTTAGTCACTCAGTCTTAGAGACACAAGAAGATAGATCTAGGGTTAGGGTTAGGTTTAGGGTTAGGGTTCGTGGACAACCTGCACAACCGGAGCCCGGTGCCGGAGATGACGAGGGCCACCCAGAGGAGAGACACGGATTAGAAACGACAGCGAATGACGGAGGAGGGACGGACGGGAACACAGTCACGAACTCACATAGTTCACCGAGAGCGAGAGGTCGAGAGGAGAGAGGGAGAAGGGAGGAGAGTGGAGATATGGTCAGACAGGCGGATCGAGGTCACCGGAGTCGGGGACGACGGACAAGAGAGAGCTCAGATTCACCACCGGTGGATCGTGGATGCAGCCGATGTGGGAGAGAGAGAGCAGAGATGCGCTGCGGCAAGCGAGAGAGTGGGGATTAGGGTTAGGGTTGGGAGTGGGCGAGCGGCTCAGCCGACGCTCCCCACTTACATACTCGAGCGGGGCGCGGGGCTCTGCGGGCCTGCGGGGAGGGGGCCGGCCGGTGGCAGGCCAGCCTGCCAGCGGGCCTACCATTGAGGAGCGGGCCGTGCTGTGCCAGCCCACGTGCCTTGGGTAAGGCCCAGGCACGGCCTGCTCCTCCGGGCCATGCCAGCCTAGGCCCGCTTGCCGCCGGCCGGGCCGTGCTTGGGCCGGGCCGACGGGCTCGGGCTGTATGGCATATATAATGGTTTGCATGCATCATTGCATATATATGTAAGTACGTTGTAGACGGGCTTAAATCTGAATTGTCGAGTTGATGACTTGACTCGTCACGGCTGTTGTTGCATTGCCTTGTGCCGGTACCAAATGCCAGATCAACATCCCTATAGCCGGTTCGATCCATTGTGAAATTTCCACCGACACTCCAACGCTCACAACCATGACGTGTGTGTGTGTGTGTATATATATATATATATATATATATGAGATACCGTGTGAGCTACGTTGATGAAACAGGAAAATAGTATTTGAACTCTCATGCATATGTGATGACCTGTATATACCCAGTCGTCTAAAGAAAATCTAAACCATTTAAAGTGTGGTGTGGCTAATGATATATGGTTGTCAACCGCATAAAGCTTAGCTATTTGGGCTACTTATGATGGAATATGTCCATTCGGGTTTATTTAATGGCGTTATTCTTTCAGTAAATTGATTTTTGGAGGTGGTTATTTTTTTTATTTTCATCGGCACACAAGCCTCTGACCAATCATCATAGTTAATCACTATTTACAAAGGTGGTCGGCATGTACAACCTACTACTCAGCAATAACGCTTCCCTACCACTACACCAGACACCCATTTGTGAGTATATATATGATATCTTTTTATATCAACATTTCGTAATTTCTTATTGAATATTTTGGTTACGAAATAAGCTCAAATGAAAAAAATGTTTCAAGTACAAGTGTTAAATCTTGTCAAGTACTACAACTTTGCTATAGGGTGTGTCTCCATTTGAGATTGTTTAAATTTTTTAAAAATTAAATCTTAAAATATGTGAATTTAAAACAAATATTTGAAACACTAAACAACTTCAAATCGAAAAATTGTCAACTGAAAACATGTAGATCAGGTTGGTCACTATAACTTTGATATTAACTATGTGAACATTCAAAGTCATTTAGAAATTTTAAATTTTGAACTTTTCAACTACAAAGTTGTAGATTGTGTGTTGTAGATTGTGTAAGAACTATAACTTTGGTATAGACCCACTGCACTAAGACAGTACATCATTGCCGGGTCAAAACCCCATCACTACCTAAATTGCTTCCGGTAGAGGATAATCGACAGTGGTGGGTTGCCTATCACTGCCGAGTTGATCACCCGGAAGGCATATCACTGCCGGGTCTAGTCATAAACCGGTAATGATATCAAATAGTATCATTGCCGGGTTGACGCATGAACCGATGGTGACATGGCCAGTGTCAATGTTGGCTTAAAACATGACCCGATAGTGGCACTTATGGCACCATAGCTGGATCAGTGCATACTCATCAGTGAATTGTTGAGTGCCCCTGCCGACCCAATACCACACTCGGCAGCTATTACTATAGTACATCAGAGAATTCTCATTGCCATCACAAGTCTTACAAGATAAGATATGTGAATACATCATAACTAGAAAAACTTAATAGGTAGAGATGAAGTCATTATGAACCAAAGTCATTAAAACTCAAAATATATATGGTTGAGTACTTGAAGCAATGTCCCCCTAATTATTTCTAAAGTGGCATGCAAATTTCTATTTCTTTATTTCTCTACAGTCCCCTTATATATATTGTCAGGCCCAAAACTAAATATGTTCTTTCAGAAGACGCAAGATTGGTATACATAGGATTGCTTGAAATGACTTATGTAGCACCCGGTTTTAAGAAAAAAACCAGATACACACATATGTGAGCCCAGAAATCAAATCTCACATATAGCTACAAATAAGGGTAATATCAAAAGACAATGCTTAAATACATAGTGTATTAGTATAAAGAATATAACATCAGAGTATAGACAGCGGAAAGACAACTCCGATCTTCAGGCGAATACTCCAAATCCACAGGGACAACTGACTGGTTGATCACAAGCCTAATCCCTCCAAACTCTAGCAATCTGATACCCATCCGGGATTTTTCTAAAGGTTTAAAAAGTAAAGCAAGTGTAAGTACATGTCGTACTTAACAAATATAACATGGGGTTCATGAGGCTCAAAAGGCTGACACTGGTTTAACTGTGATTAGCTTTTAATTATCACAATTTTAGCAAAGGAGTAGCAACAAGTTTATCACAAGCCCAAAAACACATGATTAGGTAAACATGAATAATGAATAGCATAAACAATTAACCATTAGTGAGCATTTTCATCATCCATATCATTAGTGTTCATCATCTATTTCGTAAGGGTTTCCAGGCCGCTCGTGACCGTGAGCACGGCTGATATATCTAGTTTTACACTCTGTAGAGGTTGTACACTTTCACTGTGAGTCGTGATTTACCCTTTTCGCCCGAGGTGATCAGCCTCTTGACCCACTATCAAGAAAGGTCAGCAGGGTTCACTATGAAGCCTTTCAAAGATTCGTCTAACAAGTTTGGGACGCTAAGGTTTTCCCATCAATAAGCATGAGCCCCCACTCTAAGGAGTGACTAACAAAATACCAAGAAACCAAAGTGCACCCTCTTGGCAGGCCGAGATCATACAAATTGGAGCCCTCTTGCGCTATAAAGGTAACCACTAACAAGCTAGAAAAGGTCCTCATACTGAGCTAAAGCCAGAGCCATATAGCCCTCACAACTGTACTGTAAGTCCCGGATGATCACGTATAGATAAGTCCTTAGGGAGAGGAATCTAGAGCACCGTAAAACATCCCAATGCTCTAGCCTCCTGATTCTATGTTGCTAAAAAACATCTTTTAATATTTATTGCATAATCCATTAGTCAAGTTACAAGATCATGGTTGTAGTTGAGCACTAGCATTATACTACCCAATGCAATACCCCATAGGTATCAAGGCACAAGGTACAAAGTACTAGGAAATCCTTAGTGGTAGTCAAGGTAGACACATAAAGTATGAATTAAATGATTAAAGGTGTATAGAACAACAAGAAAGATCACATGCTATACTTGCCTTAAACACTTGCTAAACTCTCATACCATCAGCTTTCGGCCATCACCTTCTGATCTTCAGCGTCCAGAAACTATTCTCGTCTACTCGTAGCAAGCACCACACATAAGCAATCATACAAGCAACAAATAAAAACAACTAAGAACAGTACACCACACAAGATAAAACAACGTACTCAAAGAGAACTAGTTCTACAGTCACGGAATCGCAAGAAACCCCGATAGCGGAACTATCATTAAAAAGAAACGACTATCGATAATTTTATATTATAAAAGAAACATCTACGAGCTTGATTTATTTTAATTTTAATTAAGAAAAGCAATGTGAATTTTAAATTTAAAAAAAAACAAGTAAGAACTAGTCATATTTTATTTATGAACATGTCTGATATTATTTAATAAAGTTAAACTTTAACCTTACATAATAAGACATGTGAGAGCACCTAAACAAGTTTATCCTATGCAACGGGTTTGAACTAATCAGATTATAATTTAGGAACATGTTTATACTAGCAATTAATCATATTAATGTTTATGTATAAAATATCAGAGCATAAAACCTATATCATTTTTAATTACAAAACTAGTTGCACGTATATTAATATTTAACTACATATAGAAAAACATGTGACATACAAAACATTAACACTACTACGTAGAGCATGTCGATACGAATCTAACGCACCTTGAACAGAGCAAAACATAATTCAAACGAAACAAACATCAGAGGATAAAAAAAAACTAAGAGAAGTAGATACGTACTGTGATTGTCCTGTCACGTACTGATATGGATACAAAGTACTATTTCTTTGATGAAAATAGTGATGGAGCTAGCAGACAACCACTTTGGCCTTGGTTACTGGTGACAATCAGGGCAGCACGCAGATCAAGCAGAAGGCCGCAAGGTTCAGTGTAGCAGCAATCCCGGACTTCTTCAAGCAGAGAGATGTGTGCCACAGGTGAAGGAAAAGGAAAGGCCAACTTGTAATGTACATGAACGTGAGGCACACAGATGATTTCTTTACCTCCAGCCAATGATGAACGACAGCGAGACAAACGACAACATTGCCTGACTATGGTGGTGACCGGTTCGTCCTCATGGGCGCAGGCTTCAACAAGGTAGCGCTAAGCCTTGCTGCAGAAGTACGGATCAAGATAGAGGTCGGCCTCCATAGGTTAATATGGAATAAACAGAAAGAAAAGAAAGGAAAATCTCACGCTAAAGTTGAGAAGGAATTGAAGACAAAGCCAGCGAATGTTCGGACGAGGAGTTCGGCAAGAGATCCTCAGGACCGTGGACAGAAAGTCATTGCGAAGGTCATTGTCCAGGTTGAATCCTTCTTACAATCCAAATCTTCAAAGATCTTCTTCTTGATTCACCACATATAGCTCACCGAAGGAAAGTAAAAGTACGGACATATATTCTCCCATTGGCCAATTGCTTCTGCTGCAGTGCATGGGGAAATTTACTTGCTTGTGTGTACAAACGCATGGCCCTTGTTTGCTTTCAGGTGAATGACGAGCTTGCTTGCTTGCTGAACTTCAAGGCTGGAAGCAGATGGACTGCAGGTGCATGGCCGCCTGGGCAGCTTGACGGAGGCCATGTGGCTCGGCAGCAAAACTGCGACCTCAGATTGCATCGGACCGGTGCTAGAGTCTCCGGCTCAAGACTGCGGACCTTGCGAGTTAGGCGGCCAACGGCAGCGGCGGTGGCGCTTGGTAAAGGCACTCGGACGAGGCTACCGTGTTGACATTACGTGTCCGCTGCGGCACACATGGAGAGGAGCAGATTGGCGTTGACAGCTATTCAGCATGTAAATCACGACGTGGACAGAACGGGTTCCTCCAGCGACTCGGCGGCGTGTGTGCGATGCTGTGATGGATGTGGTCGGCATGTACAGTCGGCGAGGCACCATGTGATTGTTGATCAGCAAATAGCATATTGCCGGGAACAAAGACTCGATCGGATGCGGCCATGTTGGAGATCGGCACGAACATGGCAGGCGGCCTTACTTGTTGCCGAGGACAGGATGATCGGGCTGGGCAGCAAGGCGGCAACGGCGAGAGAAGGAGAAAAATCTAATTTACTATATGAGGGATTTTCCAAACTAGAGGCTCCTTTTACGATAGTTTTGGTGTGCTTTGCCCAAGGGGTTGGTACATATTTATTGGGAGAAAAACTCCCCACATCCACGTTAATTACCGATATGGTACTAATTAACGTTGCACCATCCATCTGCACTAATGGGCCTAAATAAACATTAAAGACTATTAGTAAATAAAGACATGTATCTTTAGGATTTATTAGGATTATTGCACATGGACTTTGAGCGTTGAAAAAATGAGAGATTTATTATTTTCGAAATTAATTAATTTCGTGGAGAAAATAATTCTAGAAAAGTCCAGATTTGATATTTAAGCCAAAAAAAATACTCCGAGACCTCCGAAAATTTGGGGAAAATTCTCAGAGACACTTTGAAACATGATGAACCCAAATAAAGTATTTGGAGCTTATAAAAAGATTGTTGAAAACTTGGAACATAAAGATTAAGGTGAAGGAGGTAGGAATTAAATTTCAGAGAGAAGCTGAAAAATTCCTAGAGATAGATATTCGTCTCCTAAACGTATAAAAGCACACATTTGCACATAGAAACACGAGGTGTGATCGGCATGAATGCAACAAACACATTTTTACCTTATGATAAATTTTCAATTAATGAAATTTTTTATTTTCCTATGTTTTCATGTGCACAAAAATTCACAAATAAATAATTTTAACTCTATTTTTAAAAGTGGAAAATTTTGGGGTGTTACAATTCTACGCCCCTTAAGATGAATCTCGCTCTAGATTCAAAAGGCGTCGACTAGGAGATGGGAATACTCCGTCTTTGGATTCTTCTTTACTTCCTCGTGTAGTTCCATCGTCTTGATAAGGATCTCATTTTACTTTGCATACCTATTGACCTTACACCCAATAACTTGCCCAACTGATTTCAAGATTCTAACAGATACTCCAAACAATACTAGGTATCTCTAATCACTAGGCCACCTTTTCTTTTTAGTCCATAATATCAATTCTCTTTTTTAAAATATTCACCTTCTAATGAAAATTCCATACTTTATTGGTCAGAAGGAAATTCTTCCACCAATCTTTAAAACATTAGTGATTCCAGTTAAGTAGCTCGAACTTGGAATACAATTTGTAGTCATTGGTGTCACCCGAACCTTATTAGCACAACTCTCCATTGCTAAGGGCATCGGCTGTGACTTTTGCTTCTCCAAGTGATAGCACTTTTCCAAGTCTTAATCAATTTCATTCCAACGAGGATATCACAAGCTCAAGACCAACTTAGTGAAGATGTCCTATAGATTCTTGTGACCCTCCTATATATCACTTTTACTTCTAAGAAGATATTACTTCCATGCTCCACATTGGATAACTCCAGATAACATGTTAAGTAGTTCAACTCATGCTTCCTTAGTCGACTTAATGAACTAGCCACTATTTTCCCCCCTCATATAAGGACACATTCCACACCTTGACAAGATGCATCCTAGTGGATATAAAGCTCTTGTCCTGATTTGGCAAAGCTAATACATAGGTTTTACTTCAACCTCTTTTTGGACTCCTTCCAACACTTAGCTGAGGTCTTTTGATCCAAACAAACTTAAAAGATTCTCTAGTAGCTCTACCAAAATCTTGATGATCTTGGATAAACTTCCCTTGAATCTTTAGTCAAACCTCATTGAGACTCTAAACTTCTTTCACATCTTTGGGTACCACCACGCTTTCGCTACGCAATCTAGAACGTAGGACACTTCATCTTGCAAATTCTTCAACTTGGCTACCCCCTTAAGAAAAGATAAACTAGGGGACACCAAGCATAGCTTGCATATTCTTTTAGATGATCTAACAAGTATCAAGACGTTCTGACATCCCAATGATACTCTTGTATATGGGCAAGAACAAGAAATCTGGAATTCCTCGCGAGATGAAAAAAAGCAGCGCAGTAAAATAGCTGTAACTCCCACTCTATTAATCCAATGAAGTTGTAGCTTATACCATTGGTAATCTTACCAAATTCTCCACAACTTCCTTATAGAACACTTTTTCAAATTCTTCAGCTAACTTGGTCGAAAATAGTGCACAACAGAAACTACTCTAGATTCTAAACAACACAGATGCATCGCCTTGTGATTTTCGTATCTCCATTACCAAAATAGCTATCAGGCCGATTCTTGCGCTTAGAGAAAGATATTGAAGTCTACTATTGTTCAAAATCTTCTCATATTTTTTTGGTCATCTTAGATTAGAGATACAAGCCGAAGAATGCTGGCTGCTCCAAAACGACAGAATAGAGAGAATAGAAGAAAATCATACCCCAACTATTTGTTTCATTAATCCTTATACCTTAGGCCTATAGACTAAATGAAATTACGGGAACACCCAGCAAGATCAATACAATCATTATAAAGATTCAAAACAATCATAAGCATAATGACAATTCAACAAGCAATAAAGATGCACAATTTAATCATTGACTCAACTTGCGACACTATCGTCCTCATTATGCTAGGGGTAACAATCCTAAGACTTATCTTCAGATTACAGAAGATAGTGGTGAGAAATAGTTCTAAAAGCATATCAAACCAAGGAGTAAAGATAAGAACAAAGACTTTAAAATAAGCATCAAGGAGGAGACAAATATCAAGGATAGAGACATAGTAGAGAAGAAAATATCAAGATTTATAGAATAAGGATTTTATAGCAATTTCAAAACCTTAAGACGGCCAATTTCTAACTAGGCTTGCGTTCTACAGTCAGCATTGCTCTGATACCACTTTGTAGCACCCGGTTTTAAGAAGAAAATCAGATACACACACCATATGTGAGCCCAGGAAGTCAAATCTCACATATAGCTACAAATAAGGGTAATATCAAAAGACAATGCTTAAATACACAGCGTATTAGTATAAAGAATATAACCTCAGAGTATATACAGCGGAAAGACAACTCCGATCTTTAGGCGAAGACTCCAAATCCATAGGGACAACTGACTGGTTGATCACAAGTCTAATCCCTCCAAACCCTAGCAATCTGGTACCCATCCGGAATTTTTCCAAAGATTTAAAAAGTAAAGCAAGTGTAAGTACATGTCGTACTTAACAAATATAATATGGGGTTCATGAGGCTCAAAAGGTTGACAATGGTTTAACTGTGATTAGCTTTTAATTGTCACAATTTTAGCAAAGGAGTAGCAACAAGTTTATCACAAGTCCATAAACACATGATCAGGTAAATATGAATAATGAATATCATAAACAATTAACCATTTGTTGTAACACGGCTTGGTGGTGACGAAGGCCTCCGACAGCATGGTGTCGCTAAGGCATCTTCGACCGTCTTGGGGCGGAGACCTGGCGCTGACTACAGGAACTTTCCTGGCTATACTCGTAGGGCACTACACGAGGCTCGGCAGGCTTGTCACGAATTCCGCCTAAGCCATGCGCTGAGACCTCCGACCTATGCTCAGGCGGACGCCGCCTCCGCTTCAGCTCACAGGCGCCTCCGACCATGAGGGCGGAGGCCGCCTTACCTCTGAACTAATTAAACAAACAATCTTGCCTAAGTGTGTGCAGGTACTCAAGCGCCGGCGCCTGTGGTCCGCGCGAGTGCGCCAGCATGGCCCCTGCGCGTCCGGGCGGAGACCCATGGTTGACGTCTCCAACCGGACCAGTGGAGACCCGCCAAGGCGACGGCGCGCCCCCGATGACGTAGGTCAGCGTCGTGAACCACGGCCCCCGCGCGGCCGGGCGGAGACATACGGACGATGTCTCCGACCGGACCACATGGAGACCCGCCAAGCGACGGCGCGCCCCCCAAAGACGGAGGCCAGCCAAAGATCGGGAACCCGAGTCTTTGGGCGAAGATCGGCATGGTGGGGGCTGGCGCTTATGGAGGCCCATTACTTGGAGACGGCGTGGTGGGATTGCCCATAAACGAGAGACCAACGTCCGAATATTCCGAATGTCTTCATAGCAGCTTGAGGGGCATTGTAATAAATTATGTCAGGAAGTAGTTGAGCCCTATAAATAGGGAACACTTGTAACTGTGCTGGTGGTTGGTGGAAGAATTAATGAAACCCTAGTTTTGCATGTCATTTCCTTACTCGCCCATCTATCGCGCTTGTTTCCCGTGCCTCCTCCAGGAGGAGCGGCATAGCGGTGGAGACCTCTACTTCCTCCACACCATCTGAGAGGCGGAGGCCTCTACCTCCTCCACACTGTCTAAGACCACCAGTCTCAACATTGGCGCCCACCGTGGTTTGGCCAAGGCAAACCAACGATGGCGAGGAAAAAATAAAAACCATCACTAGAGCAAAGAATGACCACGGGTCAGCCGAGGAAGGCCTAGGCGCAACACTCATAGCACCTACACAACCTCGCCAAGGAGGATGACACCAGAGTAGATGCCTGTGGTCAACCACCGGAACCCCAAGATCTAGAGATTCAAGATCCGAGGCCCAACCAAACTCAGCCACAACACCCGAAGCAAGAAGCGCAATAATAGTTGCAAGCACGCTTGCAAAGAGCGCAACAAGAGAGGGACAAAATGGCGGCAACATTCGTAGCTAATCGACAAGCTATTCAAGCGTCAACACAAGCAAGCAGAAATAAGGCAACAGCTTGGCGGTACCCCTACACACCGAGATGCTAAGTATGCAAGATGCGATACCAGCGTTAACCTCCGCAATCCCAGCCTCGCAAACAACACCAATCGCAACCATGCTACAAGGCCCTCGCGGTGATCACCCACCCACGATGCCATCTCGGTGATGTGAGGCCTATCGATCCCAAGTCCCCACTCTCTCGAGGCATAAAAGATCACCATGGCCAACAAAGATACAAGCCAATCACACTACCAAAGTTCAACGGAAAGACAGACCCCAATCAGTTCATTATGAGTTACGAGGCAGCAGTAGCCTCCACCGGCGGAGACGACGCTGTCCTGGCAAAGTCATTTGTTATTGCCGCCGAAGGTGATGCGTTGGCTTGGTATTCCATTCTCAAACCCAGCATAGTCTATTCCTGGGAAAATCTCCAAGATAAGATATTGGCAAACTTCAAGGGGCTAGCAGCATAGTCGCTGATATCCACAGATCTGTTCCAATGCAGACAAATGCAGGGAGAGACACTACACGACTACTTTCGGAAATTCATGCAACTAAATGCGAAGGCACCAGACGTCCTAGAAGAGATCGCCATTGAAGCAGCGATCAAAGGGCTCCGAATCGGGCCGTTCGCAGCACACCTAGCAAAAAGAAACCAACTTCCATACAGCAGTTGTATAATGAGTTCGAGAAGTACTGCAGATCAGACAATGACCTCCGGAAAAGGCTGGAGGAGCAGGGTCAAAACAGATAGCAAAACAACAGCAAAAATTCCATGAAAACCTATAAGAACCAGAATGCATCAAATCAAAAACCAGGCCAGGGGCAAGTGCTCAGCATCGAGGGTCAACCTCACCCCGAGCAAGGGCAACAGGCAGCGCCAACATGGCCAGAGACCCAGACAGAGAATCAAGGTCGGCAAGGTTACCAAGGCAAAAACTGGAATAGAAACCAAAGCTAGAAACAACGTAGGCCATATTGCGTCTTCCACGGCGAAAACGCAGGGCACAGCACCAAAGATTGTCCGGAGACAAAAGAAACACAGGAAAGGATGAAGAACAAGCAGATTGCCCAACCTCCAACATAGCAGAGCGCAAGAGAGGTCAACACCACCTACACAACTGGCCACCAGCAGTACTGCCCAATGTACCCAGCGCTAAACGCAACCCAAATACACCCCTCCACACTGGCCTCTCGCCTATTACCCAAACTTCCTACCAAGATGGCGGTCATCGCCTTCAAAGAAATTCCTCCCCGTGAAAGCAACTACAGTGTCGAGGCAAGCCCGACCTACATAAACCCAAAATCTCCCCATATAACCTACCTCAAAACAAACCCACCGGAACAAAACCAAATAAGGTTTGAGCCTCACGCAACAACACCACATGCACCAACCGCCTCCGCCACCAACTCACAACCAACCCCAACACCAAAAAATGAGCCAAACCCGTAAAAACCAAGTCAACCCTCATGGAGCACTTTGCCAACAATAGGTATGATATTGCTAATCGCCGGAGGATCATCAATGTAGTTTCAAACGAAAAAGTAGAAAAAGGATCACCTCCGCCTGGTAAACAATGTAGCAGTCCAAGGCCCGTCGAAACACACAGATTGGTCCAGAGTCCCAATCACCTTCACAAAAGAAGATCTCCAGCTAGAGAGTTACCCTCACGTGACGCAATGGTGATCTAGACCAACATAGCAAAGATGGGGAGATAAGCGAGTCTTGATCGACCTTTGGCGATTCAATGAGATATCATCTTCGCAAATACCTTCGACCAAATGAAGCTCAGCAGAAATCAACTATAGCCCTCTGAATCCCTTTTAATAGGATTTGAGGCAAACATATACAAGCATTAGAAAAAATCTCACTCCCAGTGTCGTTTGGAACCCAAGCAAATGCCAGAACCGAGTACATAACCTTCGACGTCGTCGATCTATATTACCCATACAATGCCATCTTGGGTAGAGGATTCACAACTAAATTCAATGCAGCCCTGCATATGGCCCACCTGTGCATGAAAATACCAGCACTCCATGGTATTATCACAGTCCGAGGCAGCCAGAAGGAAGCAAGAAACATAGAAAAAGCTATCTATAGAGCCCAAAGAAACATCATGTAGTCGAGTCGGCAGACAAAGAACTAGAGCCTCCAGATATGCCCAGAGGAAAAACAGATATGGCAGGTCAAGAAGAGACAAAGCTGATCCCTCTAGAAAAGGAGTTACCAGACAGAAAAAGTAACAATCAGCTCACAATTGAGTAAGGCAGAGGAGGAAGAGCTCATGGAAACTCTAGTAAAAAACAAGGACATCTTCGCCTGGTCAGCCTCCGACCTCTAGGGAGTCAGCAGGGACATCATACAACATGAACTGGATATCAATGAAAACATGAGACCAAAAAAGCAGAAATAGAGAAAAATGTCGGAGGACAGAATCCTGGCAGCAAAGGCGGAGGTGCAAAGATTGCTAGATGCAAAAGTCATCAGGGAAGTCAAGTATTCAGAATGGCTTGCAAATGTAGTACTGGTACCAAAGAAGAATGGTAAAATGAGAATGTGCTTAGATTTCATAGATATGAATAAAGCTTGCAAAAAAGACCCTTTCCCATTGCCAAGAATAGATGCCTCCGTCGACAAGGTAGCCAGATGCCAGAGGTTCTCTCTCCTCGACTGTTTCTCTGGGTATCACCAAATCTGGATGAAGAAAGAAGACAAAGACAAGACAAGTTTCACCACTCCATTCGGGAAATATTGCTACACCAGAATGCTAGAGGGCCTCAAAAATGCCGGAGCAACCTTTGCCAGAATGACAAAGGAAGTTTTGGGCTCACAAATAGATAGAAACATCATAGCCTACGTCGACGACATAGTGGTCATGAGCAAGAACAAGAATGATCATGTCTCCGACTTACAAGAAACCTTCACCAACCTCAGGACAGCTGGCCTCAGCCTCAACCTAGAAAAATGTATATTTGGAGTCACAAAAGGGAAGATGCTTGGTTATATAATAAGCAGCGAAGGCATCAAAGCAACCCGACAAAACCAGAGCAATAATGACAATGGCAGATCCCAAAAGCAAGAAAGAAGTGCAAAAGCTGACGGGAAGAATAGCAGTGCTCAACATATTCATCTCAAAATCAGCAGAACGCAGCCTACCCTTCTTCCAAGCCCTGAGGGGTGGAGGCAACTTCGAATGGGGGTCCAAGCAGTCGGAGGCATTTCATAACTTGAAAGAGTATCTAGCAAACTCACTGATGGTCTCCGTCCTAGAATCAGACAGCTACCTATTGCTGTATGTGGCGGCCTCCGACCATGCAGTCAGCACAGTCTTAGTCCATGAGCTAGAAAAAGAATCAGGCAAAACTCAAAAACCAGTTTATTTCATCTCAGAAGCACTGGCCGGAGCCAAGCTAAACTACATAGAGGTAGAGAAAGTTGCCTACGCAGTACTGATAGCATCAAGAAAACTAAAGCATTATTTCTAAGCACACGAAATCTCAGTTCCAACATCGCTGCCACTCCAAGACTTGCTCAGAAACAAAGAAGCCTCCGGCAGAATAGGCAAATGGGCTACAGAGCTATCACAGTTTGGTATCTCGTATGTCCCTAGAACAGCAATCAAATCACAAGCATTAGCCGATTTTATAGCAGATTGGACACCTCCGACAGAGCCCAAGGTGCAACCAACAACCCAAGGCTGGATAGCATTCATGGATGGAGCCTGGGGCCAAGCCGGAGCAGGAGCCTTCTCACCGTCCTAACGGCACCCTCCGACGTCAGACTGAAATACGTAGCAAGGCTAGAGTTCAAATCAACAAACAACATAGCAGAATATGAAGGCCTAATCTTAGCGCTGAGCAAAGCAAAGGCCCTAGGGGAAAAACATTGACAGTCAAAACAGATTCTCAAGTGGTCACTGGCCAAGTAGAGAAAAAATACACAGCAAGAGAGCCAGAACTCATCAAATACCTATCCATTATCAGAAATTTGGAGCGGAGATTCAAGGGCTTCACCCTGAAGCACATCCCAAGATCAGAAAATACAGAGGCAGATGAATTGGCAAAGGCTGCGGCAAACAACCTGCCACTGCCACCAAACACTTTTTACTAGATCTTGAAGTCTCCGGCAACTGCAAAGACATCCAAGGCACTAAAGCCCATACTACACCTACAAAATGAAGATTGGAGAAAGGCGATAACAGAATTCCTAGAAGGCAAAACCACCGAAGAAGATGAAGCAAAAGCAGCAAGAATACGAGCCAGGGCAAGAAATTACACAATCATAGATGGTGTACTGTACAAGAAAGGAGTAGTCCAGCCTCTCCTCAGATGCATATCGCAGAGCGAAGGCATAGAGTTGCTTCAAGAAATACACTCAGGAATTTGTGGGTCGCACATTGGCCCTAGAGCTTTATCAACAAAGGCAATAAGGCAAGGCTTTTATTGGCCAACACATATACAAGACGTAGAGCAGACAGTCAGAACATGCAAAGCATGCCAAACATTCTCTCCAGGGCAGTCAAAACCATCGTCGGAGACCCAGCTTATACCTCCGACATGGCCGCTACAAAGATGGGGTATGGACCTGGTCGGCCCATTACCACCATCCCAAGGAGGAAATAGATTCGCAGTAGTGGCAGTAGAATATTTTATAAGATGGATAGAGGCAAAGCCGCTGGTGAAGATAACCTCAGAAACTGTTAGAAAATTCTTGTGGCAAAACATCATTTGCAGATTCGGTGTACCGAGTATTTTGACAGTAGACAATGGAAAACAATTCGATTCAGAGAGCATCAAAGAATTCTGCAAAAGCATTGGGACAAAACTAGCCTTCGCCTCAGTATACCACCCAGAGTCCAATGGTGCTGTGGAGAGAGCAAATAGAATAGTGTTTTCAGCAATATCAAAAACACTGCTGGGCCTACGCAAAGGAAAATGGGTAGATGAATTACCCAGAGTGATTTGGTCACACAATACATCTATCTCAAGAACAACAGGATTCACACCATTCAAACTGCTTTATGGAGAAGAGGCTATGATGCCAGAAGAAATCAAGCACGAAAGCCTCCGCACAACGAGACAGCTAATGTTGCAAGATGAAGAATATGCAAAAGAAACAATTGAAGCCATAAGACTGGAAGTAGTCGAAAGCATTGCAAAATATCAGTCCCAAACCAAGAAGTGGAGAGACTCTCAGGTGGTAAGGAAAGACATAAAACACGGAGACCTCATGCTCAGAAGAAAACCCAATGCACAACTTGTTGGTAAACTACAACCGAAATGGGAAGGCCCATACACAGCAACGGCAGCAGGCCGCCCTGACTCTTTCTACTTGACTGACAGCGAAGGTGTCATGACAACCCACACCTGGAATATCGATAGCCTCCGCAGATATTACATCTAGGCAGTGTACCAAAGGGCAACCTCCGTAAATAATAAGCGGAGGCCCCTCTGTTCATTTACCTTTCAGTTTTTTTTCTTCAACCAAAAAAATGTAAAAGAGCCTGTACTCTTTTTCTCACAGGGGAACTCCAAGCGGAGGTGAGGTTTTTAATGAGGCAGGCTCAATGTAAAAATACTCTACAAGTATAAAGAGGTAATCCCCTAAAAGAACACTTGAAAAGTCTAAAACCGAAAGCGACCAGCTCTGGCGCCGCAATATTCGGTGAACAATAATAAGCACAGGTCCTTTCAAAGCGCCGGCCACAGGCATTGGCAATTTGAAACGACCTCTATGGCCAAACAGGCCTCCGACCCTTGACAAAGACCTGTCCAAATTTAGGCATCAAGGCAGAAATCAACTTGGCCAAACAGGCCTCCGACCTTGACGAAGACCTGACCAAATTCAGGCATCAAGGCAAAAACAACCTTGGCCAAACAGGCCTCCGACCTTGATGAAGACCTGACCAAATTCAGGCATCAAGGCAAAAACAACCTTGGCCAAATAGGCCTCTGACCTTGACGAAGACCTGAAAAAATTCAGGCAGCAAAAAAAAACCCTCGGCCAAAACAGGCCTCCGAAATTAACAAAAAACCAACCCAAGCATTAGAGGCAACACCATTATGGCGCCAGAACCAGGAAGAAGGTCTTCGCCATCGAAAAAATCAAAACGAGGACAAGGTCTGACAAAACCATGTCACTTAGCCACTAGGCCTATTTACTTCAAAAGATCTCAAAAGACACGAATAATACAACCAAGATATAGACTATTAAAGGCAAGATATGTTCCAACAAACAACGTACCAAAAATTTAACAACCAAAAGCCGCCACCCCACTATAAAATGGGTTCCCCCAACGCCCTTAAAACCTCAGTCAGCATAAGGCGCAAGGGGGGAAGAAGGCAGAGCACAAACACAAGCCACAGCAACAACCATGAAGGCAGGGGTCTCCTTAGATATCTAAGTCGGCCGTAGATATTGTATGAAAACTCGTAAAGTCGGAGGCACCAGTAGACGGTCGGAGGCAGTGGGAAAAGAGATAGAAACTACGGCACAGTGATGAACAGCGTAGGCTTACGGAAGAAGGGGGATATCGCACAAAATCTCGTAACATCCCCCTGATGCCGGAAACCTAACCTGTCATCTCCACAAACGAAAGATGTCCCACGGGTGTGCAGCGTCGGAGGCCCAAACCACCAGACAGCTAAAACACCCAGCTAAAGAAATACCGAAAGTCTCCGCCATCTACACAAGCTGCGCCAAACCTCCTATCGGATCAAACATCGATTCAGCAAGCCCCGCTAGGCGGACTTCAAGTACGCCTCCGCCGGTCAAAAAACTGCCAACACTTCTACCCCGGCCATCAAGCAAGCATAGAGAAGGAAAGAACATGGGGTGGAGGTCCTGGGCACCACCTCTGTATCACGCACGTTCTCCCAAGCAAAGGCCCACGGTGTGCAAACTCGGGACTAGACGAGATATGTAAACTAGCACAATAGACCTAAGCCCCCGCACAAACAATCAAGAAAGTGAACCTGTTTTGTATTCCATATAACATCAAGTAGCATTCTTACAGGACGCAAACTTAAAATAAAATCCTAACTATTGTGGCGGAGGTCCGCGCCAGGCAAGCGCGCGAGTAAACCTAGCGCGCGAGTCGTCTATGTCTAACTTAACTGACTCAAACACGTCACGCGCAACGCTGCGTGGAAAAGCCGAACGCCAGTACTCCCAAAGCTCTCCGCTCACGAAAATACCGTCGTTGTAGAGATTCAAAGGCGCAACATCTTGCGCAGGCTCTAGATTTGGAACCTGCGCAAGTTAAAATTTTTCCACAAAATCATTCAGTACAAAAGAAACTTTATTCACAAAAGTCCAACCAGACTGCAATATACAAGTTAAAAGAACTAAATCCTACAAAGAGCCTAGACCTCCGGAGTCCCGGACGCTGTAGAAGTCCCAGGAGCGGAGCCCTTACCAAACACGGATGGAGACGGTGCCTTCGTCTTTCGGGCGTCACCACCGCCGATCGTTGCGCTCTTCGGGGCGTTAGCAGAGGCAGAGGCGTCACCCGTAGTCGCCGGGCTAGGAATCGGCGGAGGCCTGCTCGCCAGACCCTTCTGCGCCTCCTGTTAAAGCACATACCACAATATCAGCTTCACAGAGCAATAAAAGCCTCCACAGCTTCGCAACAAACAAGGAAAGGGAAAAACAACGACAACAAAAGACTACAAATACCTTCGCCCTCATCTCCTCCGCCAGCTTCCGGGCGGCAAGCCTCCCAAACGAAGCCCAAAAGTACCCAATGAAATTCCTCAAGCTTTTGCGCAAACCAGGAGAAGTCTCACCAAGCACCTCCGGACCCGATAGCACACCCCCCGGAATACTCTTAGTATGCGTACACCCACCGCGCACTAGAAGCTTGGTGTAGTTCGTCACCCCCGCCAGCGCCCCATAGTCCGTGCAGCCGTTCAGCAGATCGGGGAGCTTCGCAAGGTGACGCTTTAGCTAGGACGCGAGGGCGTAGACGCTATCTTCCTCTAGAGGAGCGGAGGTTTCGCCATCGAACCCAGCGATGGCGGACCGGTACTGGCTAACGGTTGCAGCAAGAACCACCTTGACCGAGTCCAAACGCCTCGTAATCAAAGTCAGCTGTCCCTCCATCGCAGCTGCGGATTCCTTCTCGGAGGCTAGTTCTCGCCGGAGACCCTCGGCCAACTCGTTCGCCTTGCGGGCCTACTCGGCAGCCTTGGCGAGATTGGCCCTCACCACCTCCGTTTCTTTTTCCTTCTCCGCCAGTGAAAGACGAAGAGCTGCAAGGGAGTTGGTCAAACGCCCTTTTTCACCCTCCAGGCGCTCGTTCTCCGCTTTGAGCGCTTCAATCGTAGAATCTCGGTCGGAGACCTCGTGAGTGCAGTGCTCTTCCATAACAACGCCCGTGTGATACCCCTACAATCAAAAAGAAGAAGACCAAGGCGATCAATAATAGAAATAAATCAAAACAAATGTAAAGGCGAGCATACACCAAAAAACGTAAACTGCCGAAGACGAACCAAGCTCTGGTGTTCTAGATGAAAACGGAGAAGCTGGAAGAAATCCATGTCCCTCAGACGCTGTTTGAAGCGATCTGTTCAAAGAAGAGCAAACAAATACAAAACCATAAGTTGAGGAAAACAAATCTCACAATGAATACAACGACTGCTGGAGACCACCTCCGACGTCTCCAAGAACCCCAAGATAGCACTCTTCCCAACCTGAGATAGAAGTGCCGGAGGAGCCTACGTAAGAAAAAACAACAACTCAGGTCAGAGGGCCGATCAGACATAAGCAATAACAGCAGACCAAGAGACAAGTAAGATAAAAACACTCCACACTCACTTGGACCCGGCGCCATCGACCCTGGCTACCCCGGACCAAACTCAGCGCTTAGCAAGTGACCGCTTTGTTCCTCGGGGAGTGAGGAGTCTGGCCATGACATCACCTGCAAAAGCAACATAGAATACATAAACAAATAAACCGGGCGAAGAGAGTAAACACAAAAGTGTGCCCCAAACCAACTTACTCATAAAAAGCCCAGGATGGGCCGCCTGCTGAGCCCCTTGGGCAGAAGTTTCCACCCTATCATGCGGCGAAAGACTAGAAGGCCGGCTCGGTAGAGGGCTTGAGGAAGACCGAGCCGCCGGGGCCTGCTCTGCCTGCATGGCCTCCGGCTACCCATCGACGGCCTCTAGCGCGGGGGGAGACAAAGCAAAGGCGGGAGCAGGAGGAGCATGCCGCAGGCCGACCTCCGCGCCCTCTTCAGAACTTGAGGACATCCCGCCAAAAATGTCGGGCATAGGATTCACGGCGCTGGCCTCCGGCTGTTCGGCACCACTCATGACACCATGCAAGGATCGTGCCGGAGCAGCGCTGGCCTCTGGCCGCCCCACACCGCTCACAGCGCTGCGCAAAGGATGCACCGAAGCACCAGGAGAGCCGCTATCTCCGCCGATCGCGACTCGGACATCCCTTAATGGGACGGAAGAGCTCTAGCCATCTTCACTGCCGATGGAGGCAACCCCCGCACTACCGAATGAAGACGCGGCCGGCGCAATCACCAGAGTGCCGAACTTCTTCTTCTTTTTCGGAGGCGCCCGCGCAACAGCGGCGCCCTTCCTCTTCTTGGGCTCGGCCTCTGCCATAATGTTCTTCGTGGAGGTCTTCTTCTTCTTCTTCTTCTTATCAAGCGAAGCCAGGACCTCCACAGGAACCTCACGCTCCCGGTAGATGATCCCGAGCTCCTCAAAAACCCGATTGAGCCGCGGCATGGTGCTTGCCATGGCTCTCCGAGACGTGTACTCACGCTCGAAAATTTTGCCGACCAACCCGATGGTGGCTTCTTCAACCTCGGAGACAAAGCTGTCCTCCATCACCCCCTCCCCCAAAGACTGGCCAAAGCGGGGGAACGGAATCCCGGCCTCCGGCCCAAAAACGGGAACCGGCACCGTTTCTAGCTGAAAGGATGGATTGTCTTTGCTCAGGGGCCAATAGTTGGAGGCCATTATCTCCTCCACCAGATCGCGGCCCCCGGACTAACGACACACCAACGCAAAGGCCCGTTCATAGGCTTCCCTCGACAGAGACACCGCCCCAGCGGATCCACGTGTGTATGCGGCGCCATCACCTCCATCCTTGAGGTTAGCGGATATTCCCGGACCTCCGCATCATCCTCGGTGGTGCCACAGACCTCGTAGGTCTTCACGTAGAACCACTGCTCAAGCCTGCCGTGGTCCCATTTGCCCTTCTGGCAGAATGAAATCTCCAGGCGATCTACGCCTTGGTTCCTCTTCGACATGAAGGTGCAACTACCATACTGGTAGATCACCTCCACCTCTTTGCCTTCCCGCATCTCCATCTTCTTTGGCTGCTTCTGTAGCTCATAATAAGTGCAGAAGGTGTCCACATCCGGCTCGGCGCCATAAGAGAGACACGCCTAGTAGAATTTGCTGAGCGTGAGGAAGGCCATAGGAGTCAGGTGATGGAGCTGGACGTTGAAAGTCTCCAATACCTGGCGGAGGAAGGGGACGTAAGGAAGGCAGAGGCCACAGGTGAAGAAGTCCTAGAACACCACTACATATCCCTCCTCCGGCTCCGGAACGGTCTGGCCAAGCGGAAGGATTTTTACCCTCGTAGAAGGAAAATACGATTCCTTCAACATCTCCGCGACCGCCTCCTCAGTAATGGAGGAGGGGCCAAAATCCCATGACTTTATCGCCATGACTCCGGAATCCACGGCGATCAGGTCTCCGACAGACGCAGAGACACTCCCCAAATCCTCCTCAACCAGCTTTTCAAACTCCAACGCGGAGACAGAGGCAAGCATGCACTCCTTAAAGCATGCACCCCAGCCGACGGCCCTAATACCGAGGAGGTGGCAGTAGGGACTGAAAAAGGCGGGCCGGCGAGTTTGGGTGGAGGCGAAAAGAAAAGCCACCGCGACAGCAGCCTAAGCGTGAGACGCAAGCAGACAGACGGAACGCGCGAGGGCAGCGAAAGGCGAAAGCGAAGAGAGCAGAGAGCGATGTCTCAAATACGATGAAAGCGAATCAGCAATGCGGGGGGGGGGACCCCACCACCAACAACACCCTTATATAGGCAGTGGGCAGACGGTCCGGCTCCTGCCACACAACAGTCACCTCCGGAAAATTCGCCTGCCACATAACGGTCATCTTCGAAAAAGTCACAAGGTATGCAATGGAAACTGACACGGCATAAACGGCCGCACCATAGGACAACGACTAGATTTGCTGCCCAACGGCTACTCTCAACGAGACCAGCGGCCACGCCAGAGCGGGCTAGGGGGAAGTAGCGGGGCCTCGCTCAAAGACGCCGATGAATATGGCCTCCGCCCCCGTGGACGTCTTTGGCCAAGGCGTTTTGAGCTCACGGCACGCTCCAGCGAACCGTGGTCTCAAAAGGGGGGAATTGTTGTAACACGGCTTCGGCGGGTGACGAAGGCCTCCAACAGCATGGTGTCGCTAAGGCGTCTTCGACCGTCTTGAGGTGGAGACCTAGCACTGACTAAAGGAAATTTCCTAGCTATGCTCGTAGGGCACTACACGAGGCTCGGCAGGCTTGTCGCGAATTTTGCCTGAGCCATGTGCTGAGACCTCCGACCTATGCTCAGGCGGACGCCGCCTCCGCTTTGGCTCACGGGTGCCTCCGACAATGAGGGTGGAGGCCGCCTTACCTCTGAACTAATTAAACAAACAATCTTGCCTAAGTGTGTGCATGTACTCAAGCGCAGGCGCCCGTGGTCCGTGCGAGTCCGCCAGCATGGCCCCCGCGCGACCGGGCGGAGACCCACGGTTGACGTCTCCGACCGGACCGGCAGAGACCCGCCAAGGCGACGGCGCGCCCCCGATGATGTAGGCCAGCGTCGGGAACCACGACCCCCGTGCGGCCGGGCGGAGACATACGGACGATGTCTCCGACCGGACCGGCGGAGACCCGCCAAGGCGACGGCGCGCCCCCAAAGAGGGAGGCCAAAGATCGGGAACCCGAGTCTTTGGGCGAAGATCGGCACGGTGGGGGGCGACGCTTATGGAGGCCCGTTACTTGGAGAGACGGCGTGGCGGGATTGCCCCACAAACGAGAGACCAGCGTGGAAATATTCCAGAATGTCTTTATGTGAGCAGTTGAGGGCATTGTAATAAATTCTGTCAGGAAGTAGTTGAGCCCTATAAATAGGGAACACTTGTAACCGTGCTGGTGGTTGGTGGAAGAATTAATGAAACCCTAGTTTTGCGTGCCATTTCCTTACTCGCCCATCTATCACACTTGTTTCCCATGCCTCCGCCAGGAGGAGCGGCGTAACGGGCGGAGACCTCTACTTCCTCCACACCGTCTGAGAGGCGGAGGCCTCTACCTCCACACTATCTGAGACCGCCAGTCTCAACACCATTAGTGTTCATCATCTATTCCGTAAGGGTTCCCAGGCCGCTCGTGACCGTGAGCATGGCTGATATACTAGTTTTACACTCTGCAGAGGTTGTACACTTTCACTGTAAGTCATGATTTACCCTTTCGCCCGAGGTGATCAGCCTCTTGACCCACTACTAAGGAAGGTCGGCAGGGTTCACTATGAAGCCTTTCAAAGGTTCGTCTAACATGTTAGGGCCGCTAAGGTTTTCCCATCAATAAGCATGAGCCCCCCTCCAAGGAGTGACTAACAAAATACCAAAAAACAAAAGTGCACCCTCTTGGCAGGCCGAGATCATACAAACCGGAGCCTATTTGTTTTATCTCCAACATAGCAAGCACCACACATAGCCAATCATAGAAGCAACAAATAAAAACAACTAAGAACAGTACACCATACGAGATAAAACAACGTACTCAAAGAGAACTAGTTCTACGGTCACGGAATCGCAAGAAACGCCGATAGCGGAACTATCGTTAAAAAGAAACGACTATCGATAATTTTATATTATAAAAGAAACATCTACGAGCTTGATTTATTTTAATTTTAATTAAGAAAAGCAATGTGAATTTTAAATTTAAAAAAAACAAGTAAGAACTAGTCATATTTTATTTATGAACATGTCTCATATTATTTAATAAAGTTAAACTTTAACCTTACATAATAAGACATGTGAGAGCACCTAAACAAGTTTTTCGTATACAATGGGTTTGAACTAAGCAGATTATAATTTAGGAACATGTTTATACTAGCAATTAATCATATTAATGTTTATGTATAAAATATCGGAGCATAAAACCTATATCAATTTTAATTATAAAACTAGTTGCACGTATATTAATATTTAACTACATATAGAAAAACATATGACATACAAAACATTAACACTACTACGTAGAGCGTGTCGATACGAATCTAACACAACTTGAACAGAGCAAAACAGAATTCAAACGAAACAAACATCAGAGGATAAAAAAAACTAAGAGAAGTAGATACGTCCTGTGATTGTCCTGTCTCGTACTGATATGGATACAAAGTACTATTTCTTTGATTAAAATAGTGATGGAGCTAGCAGACAACCACTTTGGCCTTGGTTATTGGTGACAATCAGGGCAGCACGTAGATCAAGCAGAAGGCCGCAAGGTTCAGTGTAGCAGCAATCCCGGACTTCTTCAAGCAGAGAGATGTGTGCCACAGGTGAAGGAAAAGGAAAGGCCAACTTGTAATGTACATGAACGTGAGGCACACAAATGATTTCTTTACCTTCAGCCAATGATGAACGACAGCGAGACAAACGACAACATTGCCTGACTATGGTGGTGACGGGTTCGTCCTCATGGGCGCAGGCTTCAACAAGGTAGCGCTAAGCCTTACTGCAGAAGTACGGATCAAGATAGAGGTCGGCCTCCATAGGTAAATATGGAATAAACAGAAAGAAAAGAAAGGAAAATCTCACGCTAAAGTTGAGAAGGAATTGAAGACAAAGCCAGCGAACGTTCGGACGAGGAGTTCGGCAAGAGATCCTCAGGACCGTGGACAAAAAGTCATTGCGAAGGTCATGGTCCAGGTTGAATTCTTCTTACAATCCAAATCTTCAAAGATCTGCTTCTTATTCACCACATATAGCTCACCGAAGGAAAGTAAAAGTACGGACATATATTCTCCCATTGGCCAATTGCTTCTGCTGCAGTGCATGGGGAAATTTACTTGCTTGTGTGTACAGACGCATGGCCCTTGTTTGCTTTCAGGTGAATGACGAGCTTGCTTGCTTGCTGAACTTCAAGGCTGGAAGCAGATGGACTGCAGGTGCATGGCCGCCTGGGCAGCTTGACGGAGGTCATGTGGCTCGGCAGCAAAACTGCGACCTCAGATTGCATCGGACCGGTGCTAGAGTCTCCGGCTCAAGACTGCGGACCTTGCGAGTCAGGCGGCCAACGGCAGCGGCGGTGGCGCTCGGTAAAGGCACTCGGACGAGGCTACCGTGCTGACATTACGTGTCCGCTGCGGCACACATGGAGAGGAGCAGATTGGCGTTGACAGCTATTCAGCATGTAAATCACGACGTGGACAGAACGGGTTCCTCCAGCGACTCGGCGGCGTGCGTGCGATGCTGTGATGGATGTGGTCGGCATGTACAGTCGGCGAGGCACCATGTGATTGTTGATCAGCAAATAGCAGATTATCGGGAACAAAGACTCGATCGGATGCGGCCATGTTGGAGATCAGCAGGAACATGGCAGGCGGTCTTACTTGTTGCAGAGGAGAGGATGGTCGGGCTGGGCAGCGCGGCGGCGATGGCGACGACAACGAGAGAAGAGGAGAAAAATCTAATTTACTACACGAAAGATTTTCAAACTAGAGGCTCCCCTTACGGTAGTATTAGTGTGCTTTACCCAAGGAGTTGGTACATATTTATTGGAAGAAAAACTCTCCACATCCACGTCAACTAGCGATATGGTAATAATTGACGTTGCACCATCCGCCTACACTAATGGGCCTAAATAAACATTAAAGCCCATTAGTAAATAAAGACATGTGTCTTTAAGATTTATTAGGATTATTGCACATGAGCTTTGAGCGTTGAAAAAAATGAGAGTTTTATTATTTTCAGAATTAATTAATATCGTGGATAAAATAATTTTAGAAAAGTTCAGAATTGATATTTAAGGCACAAAAAAAATACTCCGAGACCTCCGAAAATTTGGGGAAAATTCTCAGAGACACTTTGGAACATGATGAACCCAAATAAAGTGTTTGGAGCTCATAAAAATATTGTTGGGAACTTGGAACATAAAGATTAAGGTGAAGGAGGTAGGAATTAAATTTCAGAAAGAAGCTGAAAAATTCCTAGAGATAGATATTCGTCTTCTAAACGTATAAAAACACACATTTGCACATAGAAACACAAGGTATGACTGGCATGAATGCAACAAACATGTTTCTACCTTATGATAAATTTTTAATTAATGAATTTTTTTATTTTACTATGTTTTCATGTGCACAAAAATTCACAAATAAATCATTTTAACTCTATTTTCAAAAGTGGCAAATTTTGGGTGTTACAACTTAACCTTATAATTAATATGATACATGATAGAGGATGTTTTTTCATGAAAAGGGAAAATAAAAACGAGATCAATTGATGCGGCTATTTGTACAAAACAAATGAAAACTAAGGGAAAAATCAGTACTTCCTTTCATGTTTCATTAGGCCAGTCTTAGTGGAAAGTTTCGTAGCGTTATTTTTAAGACCGCTATGTCATGTATAATGAAATAAAATATGGATGAAACTTCTGCTCTCAATGGAAAGCTTCATCTATAATTTCATAGATATTTAATTTCATGGCTCATAGAGAGTTGGTAATCGTACTAAGAGAATTTTTTTGATATGAAACTTTTTCTCTCTTCTTGAAAACAGTTTTATGTCATCAAACATGCTTATGTGGCCAGCTGTATGTGGCAGCTTACTAAATACAGATGAAACTCATATGAAACTCTCACCGAGATTGGCCTTACTTATGTACATATTCGGTATTCGGTTGTGTGCAATATCTTCTTGTTCATTTATTTTTTGATATGTATATATATACAAGTATATGACAATATATACATTAACAAATCGAACAAACTAATATCATAAATCAATGTAATAACATTTTTTCCTACCATGCATGTCCTATACTCCTATGTACAGTACAATATATAAATTTACAGTTGCTCATGTAACTAGTATATATAGTAGAACTTGACAGAGACAAGCTGGCATTATATTCTTCTGCTGAGCCAGCTTCTGTAGATCCCTCATATGTAAATGTACGAAATACCAGTAGCTGATGAAAAAGAATTACATATATATATGTCAGTGTCTCACAAGCCCACCAACATGCAGATGATGGATGCATGCATAGAATTTTAGGGAGTATATATCATGCATTCTGCTGGTTTATTTGCCTACCTTTTGGGGCCCCCTTTTGGCCTGGAGCTTGACCAGGAGGTTTGTAATACGGCTTCTGTTGGTTCTGCTTGTTCCATGTCCCTGTCGTGGGCGCAGGGCTTGACTGACCATTACCTCCTGCGGGCATGGACGCACAAAGCAAACCAAACCAAATTAAGCAAAGCAAACGCGAGATAATATGAAGTTCTGCTGGATTAGATGTCTCCCATGCAACGGCGACAATGTTCAGTTGCAAGGGAACGAGATCACCGACGACACTCCGGTCCCATCCCGTCGGATAATTTTGGCTCTATCAAGGCCGCCGGCCGGTCTACCATTCTAGTTAATTAATCTCAAGGATATACAATGACCTGCCGCTCTGGAACTTTGAGAATTGCAAAAAAAGAAGGGGGGGATGAGACAAGGAATAGTTCAACTGGAATCTCCAGACAGGGAGAATAATTGGTTTTCCTAGTAACAGAAAATATAATGCTGGCGGCATGCATTATATTGAAGGTAGTACTGACCAGAAGAAGGAGCCTGTTGTTCATGAGCTTTGGGGCTCTGATATTGCGTTGGAGGGGCTGCTTGCGATCCTTTCAGGTCAGGCACCCTAGTCGATGTCCCTGCATTTCCAGCGCCTCAGACGACACTGCAATCGTAAGTGCGTGCATGCATTGAAATTTCCATATAGGAGTGGCTTACCGTTCGACTTGAACATGGTTCCTGTATGTGCTACTTTTCTCGTGGTTGTGATCGATCGATTGTTACGAGGTGGTGGTGGTGCCAATATGTGTTGATACGTGCCCTATATATACAGCAACCTAGCTAGGAATGAATGGTATAATCATGGAAAGTTAAATTGACTAATAAATGATAAATGCTTCTCTGAGGAATTATTTGTACTCTTATTAGACACGGTATTTTATGAATGGAGTAATTTGCTATACATTCTGCTGGGTCTCATGTCCCAGCCAGTCTTAATACGTTCAGGTAATGTTTATAGGAAGGACTTTCCACGTAACCCGTATTGAACCTAGAGAGTTAATGCATTGCGGACCCAGTATTTTGATCCGATATTTTTAAGCAAGGCGAGACAACAGGAGATGTACCTGCAATTTCTGAACCAATGTTAAAAACTCAATATTAAGAAATAAGAATGTTGGTGTTTTTTTTCTGCAAATGATTCATCTTGTGGGTTTAGTTAATAGCAAAGGCTCGGTTTGGTTGGTAGAGAGTCTTCGAGTTCCATTGAGGAGACCATCCACCTGGTCGTAAACACGCTTCAGAAAATAAAGAAACTATGTGGCAATAGTAATTTCCCCATGCTACGTCAGAGTTTTGTTATATAATTTTTTTGCAATTATTTTTGAAAATAAACAATTGATAATTGATCTATTGGAATAAAAATATGTAAAATTTAAAAAAAATCAAATATTTTTTTTCGAATTTCCATCACCCCTACTAACAATTGCTCAGATGGTACACGCTCCGATCCTCTCCGTGAAGTTTGAATCCCATGGTAGCCCCACGATAGGATGTTTTCTTGATTTAACTATGGTGGGAGGTCACTAGGAAGCCCAAAAATTAAGTTTCATATATTTTTATGGTAAATTAGCTAATTTCTGCAGGTTTTCAAGAGTGGGTATGAAGTATGGTTCACGGTTCTCCCATGATGAATCACGGAGATATATACTGTTTTTAGGGCATGGATATAGACCCATGGAAAAATTTGACCTCATCATTGACATAGACTAGTATATAGAAAATGGGAATTATGATCTGCAGGACATAAACATTTTGTAGTAGTGTGCATGTTTTGGAAGCTTTGAAAAAAAATTGATGCAAGACTTTAGCTTGCACTTTCCTATGCCATTTGCTGTAAATTAACCCCAAGTATTTTATTTCAGTAGTGATCCATGTTTCACGACAAAAGTAGCCATAAATTGAATCTTGATATTTTTCAGTAAAAATGACATGCATTCTATAAATTTGCAACATGCAAGAAACAGAAAAATAGCATGTGTAGAAACACATAGTCTCAAGATTTTCCATGGTTCATGATTAATCGAGAAGATCTCGTTCAGTTTAGTTCTATAGATTAGCATAATGCAAGATGCTGCTTTCAGTTAAATAGGCTTCAAAATATATACACAGAGGGAGATCTGCCATATTTACTACTGCTCTAATATTCAATCTATGCTAATTAAATTACTTGAGACATCTTGATGTCATTACTGAAAGAGTTCAGTACTTTCAGTGTAGTTTGAGATTCATTCCTAGTCAGAATTCAACTATTTTTACAATACAAGTGTGCTGTGTTTGTTTGCTTTTTTTTATGAGTGAAATAATGTTAGTCCACTCAAGAGACCAGACTAATCCTTTTTGTTGTTCTTGTTGCCGTCCTTCCTGAGTATTACATTTTCAGGAAATCCTGCAAGAGTGCTTCCTGAGTATTACATTATGCTGTTATCTCTAATACAATTTGAGAAATTGGAAATCAAATGCAAGTTCTACGCAATTAACAACCCTTTTCCACAGACCTTCACGTAGTTTAAACAGTCTTGAATTTATTAATTGGTGTTCCACATGCTGGTGGTATCAGTTGCATCTTTTGTTACCTTAAAATAAATTAATAATATTTTGTTTCTGAAAACCTAAAAACACAGAGAAAAACTTTATAGTCTGGCCACACAAGAAATTGAAGAAATGATATTTGCACTGATATAAACATGTGTTCTCCCTTCGTGGTTCATTTAAAATTAGCAAAAGCTTCTCTAGTCGATATTTGTAGTTTGTTGTACTTGCAACAGGTCAATATGTTAATTAATGTTTATAAATTTTCTATAAGACAACATGGTCTTAGGACTCTGTCAGTTGGTGTAGTATGCGCATGTACATTTCCCTCTCACCTCCCAAGTTCAAGTCAAATTTAATGCCTTGATGTTCAAGTTGTTAGCGCGTAAAATTCAGGCATTATATTCATTGGTAATTAGTCAGAAGATGAAGAGAACACAATAGGTAGAATCAGATTGTAGCTAGCTTGCAGCAGTCATTGCCAAACTTCCGTCCAACTACGAGACAAGAATGGCTTGCGTGCAGTTATATTAGTTCCGCTGTTACCTTGACCGTACCAGGAGTTTAAATGAAAATATTATGTCTGTGAATGATTCTATATATGTTTGTTCAGTTTATTCTAGGTACCATATTATAGAATGATAGGTGAGAACATTTGCCGCAACTCTGTTGTCGGTGTTTCGAATAAACACCAACTAGTAAATTTATATTTGTTGCGCGTTTGGTCCGGATGGTGTGCTAAAGGACACAAGGTTTATACTGGTTCGAGCAGAATGTCCCTACGTCTAGTCAGCTGCTGCTCATGTTATTAGCACCGAAAAAGGTTCGTAGTAGGGGATACAAACGGTCGAGAGATGGACAGGTCCCAAGTCTCTGATGAAAGATCGAAAGGATGCCAAGAGCTCGGTTGCTACATGGCTATATGTGTGATGTGTGTCGAATTGATCTGTCCCCTTAGTGGGGTGTCCTGCCCTCCCTTTTATAGACCAAGGGGGAGCAGGGGTTACAGATGGGAGAAAGATAGAAAAAACCAATGGTAGAGAAGTTCCTTCGAAGGTGCTGGGTCTTCCTTTTCCCTTGAGCCTGCCCTGCTGACATGGCAGACAATGCCAGAGATAGCATGTTTTCTGATCCTGATAGGGCCGTGCTCTGGCTTTGTTTCAGCAACTGGTCACATCCCATCCTACTCCGACAGATGGTGCGGCGTGCCAGGGTGCCGAGCAGTGACCCTACGGGGAGCAGACAGGGAAGTGACTATACGTTCGTTACTGTAGATGATGCGAGTTCTGACTTGGATTATAGTGGTTGTCGTATGCTTATATCAGGATCCGCGTCCGAGGGCAGATGGCGGCACCCACAACACTGTAAGACAAAAATCGACGCCTACAACACTGTTCGGGCTCTATCATGCCTAGAAGGGCTTAAAGCGCCCGTCCCGTCGTATCCAGACGGTACCTTCCTGTAGGTGGGCAGGGCATGGTCCTCGGTACGGCGGTTGACTCGAATGTCCTGTCTCACCCAGTGCTCGTCATTATGAAGGAGCAGGGTGCAGTCGTTGGGCGAGGCGGAGCCAGCCCCAGGACATCGGGCGAGGTGGAGCCAGCCCTCAGCCGTCGGGTGAGTCGGAGCCATCCCTCAGCCATTGGGTGAGGTGGAGCCAGCCCTCAGTCATCGGGCGAGGCAAAGCCAGCCCTCAGCCATCGGGTGAGGTGGAGCTAGCCCTCAGCCGTCGGGCGAGGCGGAGTCCAGCCCTCGGGGTCAGGCGAGGCAGAGCCAATCCTTCGGGGCTGGGCGAGACGCAGCCAACCTTCGATTGTATGGGCAAGAAGTGTAGTTGCATTCTTGCCTATACGGAAGCATCAGCGTTTGATGGTTATTAGCTCCACCTCATTAGGTACCCTAGTATTAGGTCCCCGACAGTAGCCCCCGAGCCCCCGGGTGATTTGGATAGAATCGCCCGGGGGGTGATTTGACTTGCTAGAGTGTGCGCGTGAGCGCACCCGACGGGTGTAACCCCCGAGCCCCCGGGTGATTCGGATAGAATCACCCGGTTTTTTTTGATTCGCTAGAGGGTGCGCGCGAGTGCAACCGTTGGGTGTAGCCCCCGAGCCCCCGGGCGATTCGGATAGAATCACCCAGGGGGTATTTCGGACCCTTCATGGGTATGGCTATGAGATTTGGTGCTTTTGACAACTAGATAGTTTAAAGGGAACCCCGGTATCCCGTTCGTGGGGATTCGTCCAGGGTGAGCCTGGTTGAGACTCGATTGCGGATCGAGACTCCTTTGAGGCTCATGCGCCTGAGTTTTGGCCGCTCGTGGGCCTATCCCTCATTGGGACGGCCGTCGAAACTATTGGGCTAGCCCTCAAACTCCTAGGCCCGGGTGGGCCGGAGAAATGCTTTTTTGACCCATATCCCCTCTACGGGAAAAGAGTCCTGATCTGCTCGGGAAGGTGAAATGTCCGGCGCGACTTTGGTGGGAAAGGATAGGGATCACGAACGCATATCCCACGACATGACGTGGGGGGTGTATCATGGCAGGCACGGAGATCTAGGCGGGCAGTTGCCCTTCTCGCATCCGTCGCCCCTATAAAACCAAGGGGTTCGCCCCTAGGGTTTCGTACTTTGCCTCCTCGTCGTTGCATCTACAACCTCCACCGCCAATCGCCTGAGCCTCCCGCGCCCGCATTGCAGCCTCCGCCGCCAGTCACCTGAGCCTCCCGCGCCTGCATCACAACTGCCGTCAAGCTCGCATCCAACCACCCCTCCCAATCGTTCAATGGAGCCATGGTGCAGATCTGATATCACCCTTCAGTGCCTAGAGGGCCTCGTTCATCGTGGCCTCCTTTGCCCACGGACCGCCACCGAGGAGTGGCTGCTACCCGGCAATGAAGACGTGCCATCACCGCCCGAAGGCTATGTCGTGTCCTTTGCTCGCTTTCACGAGCGGGGATTCGCCACCCTACCCTCAAGTTCCTTCGGGGCCTGCTGGATTACTACTAGGTGGAGCTGTAGCACCTTACTCCCAATGGGGTCCAGCACATTGCGGTGTTCATCGCCCTGTGTGAGGGGTTATTGGGGATTAGTCCCCACTTCGACCTGTGGCGTTATCTCTTCGCCGTTAACCTTTTGAAGAAGCAGGAGAAGAAGCAAGAGCTGAGCATGCCGGTGGGATGTGCCGGCATTCATCTTCGCAACAACCGGGTAAATGAATACCCGTTGATATGTCTATCGACCTCCAACAAGGGGTGGCATTCGCATTGGTTTTACATCAAGGACGATGTTGTCATCCCCTTGCCAGCGTTCTCCGTGTGCATCATCGAAGAGGTCCCGGAGTCATGGAAGTGGGGTGTCCCAGACAAAGACAAGAAGAAGATCAAGGACCATCTCGCCACCCTCCAAATTCTAAAGGAGAGGGGCATGAAGGGGTCAGGGATCATCGGCGCCTTCCACATGAGGAGGGTAGTGCCGCTGTTGGCGCACGCGCTTCCCCTGCAGCTGATGGCGCCTAGAGCGTCACTCGTAGGGACGACGCTTGCCGAGGGAGCGCTTCCTCCCTCCAAAGTGGTGCAGCGCATCAAGGAGGCGATGGAGCCCTTGAAGGACGGTGCTAGTGCCGCTCTTGATTTTGTGTACCCAGTGCCGGGGCATCCCCCAATGCGGCTAGAATCAGGGTACATTGACTTCGTAAGTTCTCTTTCCCCGTGTCTCCTTTTTAATTGAACTCTTGACCCCTTGGTGCTGACATTGGGATAGCGGGACCAGCCAAAGAAACTTGTCTTTATGGATTACCCGGCTCCACTACCGAAGGACAAGTTTGTGGCGGCGGCCAACTGCGCCATGGCCGAGTGGTAGAGGAAGACGAAGGAGTTCGAACGGAAGAAGAAATAGCAGGCACGGGAGCAAGGAGAGGAGACAAATAGTGATGACGACGATGATGACGATGACGATGATGACGAAGAGGAGGAGGTAGTCACAGACACCGAGTGGGGTGACCTGGGAAGCGAGGATGTGCTGATAGGTACCCATTCGTCAATGCAGGGACCCTTCCTGTTCCATGTAGGGGAGGATGCGGCCATGAGGCTGGAGGAGGTGGCCAGATCGTTGGCCCATCCTTAGAACCATCAGGGGCGGGCAAATCTGCCGCTGCGCTCGAGGTGCCAGCGGGGGGGAGCGACCCCGCCGCCGTGCCTTAGGAATTAGCAGGGATGGGTGGACCCATCGCCACGTCCCAAGAGCTGGAGGGGCCGGACGGATCCGCCGCCATGCCTAGGGTGCTAAGAAAGGGGAGCGGCTCTACCGTTGTGCCCCCAAATACATGGGAGGCGAGCCCCCCGGCCCGGGGGTCGGGGACGGGCTCAAAATGGTCCTGCTCTGACGAGGGGGAGCAGGGGACTAGGGGTTCGTCCCCCAAATGTCTCCACCGCCCCACAGCGCCGATGTAAGTTGCTGATTCCTCTGTTTTTCTTTGTTTTTCATAGCGACTCACGCCTTTTGCTTCTTCTACAGCATCGGGAGACTGGTCAGACAGGGCACTTCCGTAGCACTGGTGCCCAAGAAGACCCTCGCCCATCAGGCAAGGCGAGGGCCGCCACCTGACGCTGCTCCCGTTGTGGGTGAGAGCGGACCTAGCGTCACAGCCTCGTTGACCGGTCTAGTGTCGCCCACAGTGGTGCCTGTGTCCTCGGCGGGTCAAGCTATCGACAAGGCTGTGGAGGCACCGTTGGAGGTTGCTGCTCAACCGGCGACAGAAGCGATGCTGCCGCTAATGTCGGGCCAGGCGGAGCTATCGGACGCACCTGTTGCGTCGACCATGGTAGGCGCGGCGCAGCCGGATGAGGTCCCGCTGATAGAGGCAGAGGTGATGGTGGCTACAATGGATGGGTCGCAGCCAAAAGCTGTGGTGGCAGCGCGCGAGGTAGCGGCGCGTCCCACTCTACCGTCAGCCCCGGAGACGACGCCCGCCATGGGCTGGACCGAGGAGGTTGTGGCCTAGGGACCCTCGAACACCGCGGCGGTTGCCGAGGAGACCGACAGGGAGTTGTCCTTGGTCCAGCCATTGCAGGGCCACCACCCGCCCCGGTGGGTGAGTCTATGGGACCCATCATCAGAATGCTTTACCCTCGATGACGCCACCGAGGGCATGGAGTGGGAGAAGCTCAGCGAGGGGTTTGCGGCCGCGCTGGAAGCTCTAAACCAGGCCAGTGGCGCCCTTTGAGACGTAATCGTTCCCACCGACCGAATATTCCCTTGGTCTTGCCTCTCGATCTCTTTTTCCTTTGTTTATTTTTGTTTTCTGACTGCCTTTTTCCAATCTCTTATTGCTCGTAGCCAGGAGAAATCCCGATTCCTTTGTGAACACAAGGAGGATTGGGACCGCCTCGTCGATGAGGCACGGCTGCACAGGGACGTGACCACCTAGCTCTACCAGAGGGTGGCCGAATTGGCTCCCCTTGCCGCAGAGGTGGACAATCTTCGATGGTGGGAGGCCGAGGCCTGCCATGATGCGGAGCTCGCCGAGAAATCTTTTGATGAGCTATTGGAGAGGACGCGGTGGGATCAGGAGGAGGCCACTAGAGTGTGGAAGGAGTGGGATGAGCTACTCCAGTGGGATGCCGAGGCCCACTAGCGGGTCATCGATCTCCTGAACGAGGCTGAGAAGGAGTGAGATCTTATTCTGGTAGCCGAGGAGAGGTCCACGACCCTAGAGTAGAGGGCGAAACTGGATCAGAGGGCGAAACTGGATGCCGAGATGGTCGCTCGGCTGCGCGAGGAGCAGGATGAGCTACGTGATACTGCGGAGAGGCTCTGCTCGGAGCACGGCGTAGCCTGTGGGAAGCATGATCGGGCCATCCGGGAGCGTGACGAGGCGCAATAGAGGATCTGCTCCCTCTAGGCCGAGCTGGAGACCACGAAAGCCCAGAAGCCGGAGGCCGAGGGTGCTGCTGCCAGATTGGCCATGGATCTCACCGTGGCGAGGAGTCTTCTTCAGGTGGAGAGCGACGAGCTTGATCTCCTAAAGGTTGCCCTTAGTGTAGTCTGTGATGACCTGCAGGTGGCGCAAGCGGAGGGGACCAGCTCGCTTGCGGCCCGTGTCACAGATATCACAGCGCGATGTGCTAGCTGGAGAAGGAAGCTCTTCGCTCTGGGATCACCCAAACCTTCGCCGTCGCCCACTCGCATTATGATGACAACATTGATTTCGAGGCGATGAGCCTTGGCTTCACGCCTGGTTATGAAAACTCCGATCTGGATGCCATAGAAGCGATGGTGACTCCTTTTGTGGAAACCCTGGCAAGCAGAATTGAAGACATGGTTCTCCCTGATAGGGGGTAGTTAGTCGAATGAGTCTGATAAACATTTATCTGTAATCTGTGGACAAGTGTCGGCATTTTTGTGTCGAAAAACAAATTCATAATTTTGTTTCATTTGTTGGATCTTGTTTTCTTCCCTTTTGCATTCAAGAAAAAAGGTTTATGCGATCTGACCCTTCCGTTCATTAAGACCGTAGGGCCCGAGGTGTATAAGGGGGAAATTTGATTATGTTGGTGAGCAAAGTTACCATAGCCATCAGGGCGTGGGTTTTTGTAGTCTTACCAGGCATGCTCGTTTATCTGTTCCCACAAACTTTGCCGCTAACCTTAACACGAGGAAGAGGTCTCACGCAACGACTATTTTGAAAAAAGGAGGTATTTATACCTTTATCAGCCCCCGAGTGAGATTCGACCCCTTGCGGTCGCTGGGGCCGGATGTTACTGGAGACCGAAGCGAGGGTAGCGAACTTACTCTTGTATTCACACGTACCCCTTACTTAGGATTTTAACGATCATTCCATGACCCTGTGTTTGGTCTCATTGCTGGCCCGGCCTTCCCCGAGCCCCCACGCGTGGCGGCGATTCGGTGAAGGGTCAGCTCGTTTTGTGACTATCGCTCCATTCATGGTTTTCACAACTGGAGGGGTTGAGGCGATGTCGTCCGCCTTGACGGCTCGAGGGACGCGCTTGATGAGCTCGCTAACTAGGATGTTCGAATGGAATCTGGTCCCATCGCTTGTGACAGGGTCGGCAAAGCCCTCGGGTGGCATTCCTTTGTTCCGTAACCCGCCTTCCAACAGATTCCCCCTCAATGGGGATTCTTTGGGCTCGGCTAGAGGCTGGATTGAACTAGAAGGTTGAGATGACCCTATCCACCTCTATGTGGGTTGGGCGAAGGCCACTGTGGCTCATCTGCGTTTTCTCCCCTGGCTATTGTTTGACGCGAGGCGTCCTCGGACCCTTCGTGGGCTAGCTTTCAAACCTTGGTCTCTTGATCTGGGATCGAGCAGCTCGAGCCCTCAAGCCCCTTAGGGTCTGATAGGGGTCGTCCGTGTGTTATGCGTCACCCCATCCTTGGTTTCCGACAACCGGAGGGGCTGAGCTAACGACACTTGCCTCGACGGCTCGAGTGTCACACTCAATGAGCTCGCTAATGGGCACATTCGTGTGGAATCCGAGTCTGTCATTCGCTGACGGGATTGGCAGAGCCCTCATGTGACATTCCACTACTTCTTAACCTGCCTCCTGGTAGATGCCTGAGCTGTTCGATAGCCTCGGGTGGCCCATTGACCTCTCCTCGATGAAGATTCAGTGGGTTTGGCTCGAGGTTAGAATCAAATGAGAAAGGTCGAGATGTCCATGTCCGCTTATGAGCGGGGTCAGGCAAGGCCGCTGGGGCTCATCTCGATTTTTCTCCCCTGGCTCTGTTTGACGCGAGGCAGCCTCGAGCCCTTTGCGGGCCAGCCTTCGAACCTCGGTCCATTGCCACTCATATCGAATGAGGTGATTGCATATGCAATGTCTGGATGTATGGGATTAATGTACGATTCAATTGAAATGAAAGCAGGGGTTGGCAATGTTACCTTGGTGGAATGAGCGACGAGAAGCTCTTACCGGACATGTCTGTGCGGGGTTCGGGTCCGACATTTGTGACAGGGCCGGTGTGACCTGCACGAGCATCGCAATTTTTTGTTTGTCTCTCTGTGGCGATCTGAGCTATTCGATTGACTTAGGCGGCCTGATAGCTTCTCCTTGAAGGAGATTCCGTAGGCTGACCCCTCCGAACCCTTCTTGAGAAGGCGAATGCTAAAGCTTAGAGTGTGAGGAACTATGAATTCGATTATGCAAGTGAACAAAAATGCCGTAGCCGCTGGGCCATAGGGTCTAGTGGTTCATCTAATTTTACTCAAAGTTTTACACCCCACACCATGCCTCTGGTTTTTTAACGTAAGGAGGGGTCGGGCGAAGAGGATGTCTAAACGAGTAGACACTCTCGGCAACCCCTAAGCGATGTCCGTGCCCCTACCGTTTGCTGGGGTCGGAGGCTCGATAGTAGAATTGACATGCAAAGTAAGTAAACGAAGGTGCTTATCTTTCGGTGGCCGTTCGTTCGGCGTTGACCTAGGGCTATCCGATTGACCCAAGAGGCCCATTGGGCTCCCCTTGGTGGAGGTTCCGTCGTTGGGTCATCCAGGTCCTGCCTGGGGAAGCGGAGAGTCACCTGTATGTGGGTGCGCCTTATTTCTCACGCCTAGCGTGCGGTAGTGGTGGGCCATGCCCAGGCCACATCCCATTCGACCAGGTGCCATTTCATTCAGCAGAGCACGTGTCCCATCGATCTAGACGTGTCCCCTCGAATTCCCGTCAACATCGATTTCCCATCTGCATTGAATAGGGGAAGAGAGAGGGTTTTTCGTCCCAACCTTTCGCCTTTCTTTAGCTATTGTGTCTCCTCCTTAAATAGGGGGAGGGAGGGGTTCTCATCCCCATTCTTTCACCTATTCTTGAGCTGCTACCTCCTCTCCTTCTTCATTTTCACCGAATGTGTTCGTGCGTCGCTGGTGGTTCCTAAGTGAGAGAGGGGAATGCTAGGAGAGAAAAACTCAAAATCCGCTCATGAATTCATAGCACGATGTCGAGCTAGAGGTCATCCAATGTAGATGATATGGAGTCGGCTACCTTCACCAAGAAGGGGCCGCTTCCATCGAAGGAGGAGGCGCACTGGAGGGTGCTAAGCATTGTCGGCTTTGTCGTCGTCCGCGAGGCCTTCATCGGGATGGATCCGTATGGGGGCCTCCTCCAGCGAATCTTCTTCGGACGAGTCTTGTTGGTGGGGAAGCTGCCCAGGACTAGATCGATGGGGGGCTTTGCCTTTGTAGCCGCTCAGATCAGCCAGTTCATGAAGCTTGATGAGATGTCAGAGACATCCATCAGCCATGGTGGCCTTTCTTTGGCGGGGAGCACCCCCTATCCAGGTGCTATTGTTAGGGTTGTGGCTGATCACAATGGCGTAGTCCCTGGACGCCCCGGTGAAGGTGCCACGGTCATCGACGTGGTGCTCGATGTTGCAGAAGACGGCATCCTCAAGGATCCTGCGGAGCGGTAGGACGTTGCCGATTGGGAGCGTGGCACGTCGATCGTAGTAGTACTAAGAGTAGATCTGGTTAGAAAGTGTAATCATTTAAGTTGTGAGGGGAGCCCCCGTGGGAATAGTCTTTTGTATTCATGAATACATCAGTCCCTTTTTGTGACGAGATTACTTTGTAAGCGATGAATTTGTGCAAAAAATGAACAAGTTCTCAAATTTCATTACGACAAACATCTTCTTAGCTCTACTCCCTCTTTTTGTAAAAGAGGTTCAGTGCCTTCTGACCCTTCCCGTAGTTAAGGTCGCAAAAAAACTCGGTGTGCGGGCGAGCCAATTTTGATCACGCTGGTGAGCAAGGAGACCATAGCCGCTGGGGCATGGGTTTCCCGCAGTCCTACCAGTTATACTCAGATTTTATTCTTGAAATCCTAGTCCTTAGGACTTACCATGAGAAAAGAGGGAAAACATAGGGAATGTTTGCAAGATAACATAGAGAGTGTTTGCAAAGATAAACGTACTCATACCAGCCCCTGAGTGAGGTCCAACCCCTCGCACTTGCAGGGGTCGGATGTCATGAAAGATCGAGGATTTTGATGACAAAACTGGTAAGAGAAAGTATACGTTTATTTAGGGGTAAAAACGACGTAGGTGCTCAGTGTTCTAGGCGTCGGTGAAAACCTCGCTGTCGATGGTTTTCAACTTGTAGGCGCCTGGCCGGAGTACTTCCATGATGATGTACGGCCCCTCCCAGGGCGGGGAGAGCTTGTGGCGGTCCTTGTTGCTCTGCATGAGGCAGAGAACTAGGTCCCCAATGCTAAAGGCTCGGTCCCGCACCCGTCGGTTGTGGTACCGTTGCAGCGCCTGCTGGTATTTGGCCGAACAGAGGAGGGCAATGTTACGAGCTTCGTCTAGCTAGTCCATGGCATCTTCGTGGGATGCCTCAGCTCCCTATTCATCGTATGCTCTAATTCTAGGCATTCCATAGTCGAGGTCAGTTGGGAGGATGGCCTCGGAACCGTAGACCATGAAGAAAGGCGTGTAGCCGGTGGCTCGGCTAGGAGTTATCCTTAGGCTCTAGAGCACCATGGGGAGCTCGGTGACCTAGCGTGCACCAAATTTATTCAACCGGTTGAAGATCCTAGGCTTGAGGCCCTGTAGGAGCATGCCGTTTGCGCGCTCAACCTACCCGTTCATTCGGGGGTGCACGACGGCGTCCCAATCCACCCGGATGTGGTGTTCATCGTAGAATCAAAGGAATTTCTTGCCGGTGAACTATGTGTAGTTGTCCGTGATCATGGAGTTTGGTACTCCAAAGTGATGGGTGATGTCGAGGAAGAACAGCACGGCTTGCTCAGATTTGATCACGGAGATCAGCCGAGCTTCCATCCACTTTGTAAACTTGTCAATGGTGACAAGCAAGTGGGTGTAGCCCTCGAGCGCCTTCTTGAGAGGTCCAACCAGATCGAACCCCTAGACCATGAAGGGCCATGTGATGGGGATCATCTGGAGTGTCTGGGCCGGGAGGTGAGTTTGCCAAGCGTAGTACTGACAACCTTCGTAGGTGCGTATGATCTGCTCGGCGTCGGCTACTGCAGTGGGCTAGTAGAAGCCCTATCGGAATGTGTTCCCTACCAAGGTTCTAGGCATGGCGTGATGACCACAGACCCCACCATGGATACCACTCAGCAAAAGCTTCCCCTATTCGATGGGGATGCAGAGCTGCAGGATCCTGGTGTGGCTTTATTTGTAGAGTTTGCCCTCTACAAGAACGAAGGACTTGGCGCGATGTGCGAGCCATCGAGCTTCCATCTTGTCTATCAACAGCATGTCACATAGGATGTAGTCGAGGTAGAGCGTTCTCTAGTCGACCAGAGGGTCGGGCTCTATCACTGGATCCTCTTCAAGCTCCATGACCTTGGGGCAGGATGGAGCCATCCGTTGGTTAGCCCCCGAGGTTGGATCAGATGGACCATCGTTGGCCTGTTTCAACCCTTTGTAGCGTATCGAGGGCTTGTGTTGGTCACCGGTGAAGAGACCCATTGGCACCGGCTCTCGACCGGATGACTCTTTCGCAAGCGCATCGGCCACCTAGTTGAGGTGCCTTGGGATGTGATTGAGTTCGAGGCCATCGAATTTGTCCTCCAGCCGTCGGACTTCTTGGCAGTATAAAGCCATCTTGGCGTCGTGATAGCTCGACTCCTTCATGACTTGGTTGACCACCAGCTAGGAATCACCCTAGATGTTGAGGCGTCGGATGCCCAACTCGATGGCGATGTGTAGGCCATTGATGAGCGCTTCATACTCAGCCACATTATTGGATGAGGGGAAATGGAGACGAACCATGTACCTCATGCGAACCCTGAGGGGTAATATGAAGACTAGCCCTGTGCCGGCGCCCTTCTTCATTAGTGATCCATTGAAGTACATCGTCTAGTACTCTTGATCGATGACAGGCGGTGGTGTTTGGACCTCGGTCCATTCCACGATGAAGTCAGCCAACACCTGGGACTTGATCTCCGTTCAGAGGCATACGTAATGCCTTGATCCATCAACTCAAGCGCCCACATTGCGGTTCTTCCTATGGCGTCCTAGCTCTAGACGACCTGCCGAGGGGGGACGACATCACGACCGTCACCGGGTGTGACTCGAAGTAGTGGCGTAGCTTCCTTTTGGTGGTGAGGATGGCATATAGGAGCTTCTGGATTTGGTAGTAGCGGGTCTTAGAGTTGGATAGTACCTCGCTGATGAAGTACATAGGGCACTACACCTTGAGGGTGTGCCCCTCTTCTTCCCGCTCCACTACTAGGGTGGCGCTGACCACTTGTGTGGTGGCCGCTATGTATAGTAGAAGGGATTCTCCATCGGTCGGAGGAACCAAGATCGGGGCCCTTGTTAGAAGCAGTTTGACCATGTCAAGTTCCTCCTGGCCTTGGATGTCCACTCGAAGCGGTCGGCTTTCTTCAAGAGTCAATAAAGGGGAGACCTCTTTTGCCATGGCACGAGATGAATCGGCTGAGTGTGGCGAGGCATCCTGTGATTCGCTGAACCCCCTTTATGTTCTGAATCAGGCCCATCCTTGTGATGGTTGAGATTTTCTCCGGGTTGGCTTCGATGCCACGCTTGGAGACGATGAAGCCGAGCAGCATGCCCCTTAGGACCCTGAAAACACATTTCTTGGGATTGAGTTTGATGCCATTCGCTCAGTGTTTTGCAAAGGTTTGCTCAAGATCGGCAATGAGGTGGTCAACCTGTTTGGACTTAACCACGATGTCATCAACGTAGACCTCAACTATCTGCCTGGTGAGGTCCCCGAAGCATTTGAGCTTACAGTGCTGGTACGTAGCCCCAGTGTTCTTCAGACCAAACGGCATTGCGACATGGCAGAATGATTAAAGGGGGTGATGAAAGATGTCGTGAGCTGGTTGGACTCTTTCATCATGATTTGATGGTAGCCGAGTACGCATGAAGGAAGCAGAGGGTTTCGCACCCCGAGGTAGAGTTGACTATTTGGTCTATGTGCGGCAAAGGAAATGGATCCTTTGGGCATGCGTTGTTGAGACCCATATAATCAACACACATCCTCCATTTTCACTCTTCTTTCATACAAGGACGGGATTAGCTAACCACTCTGGGTGGTATACTTCCTTGATGAATCCAGCATCTGATAGTTTTGCTATCTCTTCACCGATGGCCCTACGTTTCTCCTCGTCGAAGCGACGCAAGCGTTGCTTCACCAGCTTAGAGCCTAGGTGGATCTTCAAGGTATGCTCGATGACCTCCCTTGGAATGCTTGGCATATTCAAGGGTTTCATGTAAAGATGTCTTTATTGCCATGGAGGAAGTCGACGAGCGTGCTTTCCTATTCCAAGGAAAGTGTGGTACCAATGCGCACCGCTTTACCCTCGGTGCTCCCGGGTCTACGAGGACTTCTTTAGAGCCCTTGATCGACTTGAATGACCTGGTCAACTTTTTGGCGTCGGGCGCCTCTTTGGTGACCTCCTCCCTGAGGGCGGCGGGTTCCTCGGAGGCGACGATTGCTGCGGCGTGGTCGCAGCACTCGACCTCGCACTCATAGGCCCGCTAGAAGGTGCCGATGGTGATGACCCCATGGGGGCTCGACATCTTCAGTTTGAGATATGTATGTTGGGGATGGCTATGAACTTCTCGTAGCATGGATGTCCCAGAATGGCGTGGAAAGTTCTGGGGAACCCAACCACCTTGATGGTGAGGGCTTCAGTCCTATAATTGAACTAGTCCCCGAAGGTGATGGGCAGATCAATCTGCTCGAGTGGCATGGCCTGCTTCCCGGGCATGATGCCATGGAAAGGCGCTCAAGTTGGGTGGAGGCGTGTCCGGTCGACGCCCATCTCATCGAGCGTCTTGGCATACATGATGTTGAGGCCGCTGCCCCCATCCATTAGTACTTTGGTGAGTCGCTTTAGGCCGACGATTGGGTCGACCACAAGCGGATATCTCCCTGGGTATGGGACACTATCCGGATGGTCGGTCCGGTCGAAGGTTATGGCAGACTTTGACCACCGGAGGAAGGAAGGGGTGGCTGGCTTGGCTGTGTAGACCTCGCGGTGCGTGACCTTCTAACGATGTTTGGAGTCTTAGGCCGTTGATCCTCCAAAGATCATAAGGCAGCCATCCGGGATCAAAAAGCCATCATCCTTCTCCTCGGCATTATCTACGGTGGGGGTATGGTCCTTTCCCTGCTCCCCCTTATTGGAGCCTCTGGACAGGAACCGCCGCATGAGGCTGCAGTCCTTGAGTAGATGCTTTACTGGGAAGAAGTGGTTCGGGCACGACCCCTCGAGTAATTTTTCGAAGTGGTTCGAAGTGCCCTTCGTGGGCTTCCTACCACCCTTGCGGTCAGCAGCAGGCACGAGCGAGTCCTCGCGTCGTTGCTTCTTGTTCTTCCTTTTTGTGGAACGATTGGAGGTGCCTTCACCGGCACCCTCATCCCGCCTTTCCTTGCCCTCAAGACGATCGAAGATCGCTCCGACCGCCTCTTCTCCTGAGGCGTGGCTGGTGGTGATGTCCAGGAGTTCCTTGGTGGTTTGCGGGCCCTTGCGTCCTAGTTTATGAACCAAAGACTCACAGGTCATCCCAGACAGGAAGGCTCCTATCATGTCAGCATCGGCGACGTTACGGAGCTCGTTGCACTACCGGGAGAAGCATCGGATGTACCCTAAGAGGGTCTCACCGGCCTTTTGACGGCAGTTCTTGAGGGCCCTTGGGTTCCTAGGGTGCTTGTATGTGCCCTGGAAGTTCCCCACAAAGATCTCCTTCAGATCTGCCCAACTCTGGATTGTGTTTGACGGTAGGTGTTCCAACCACGCTCATGCCGAATCGGCTAAGAACAGTGGAAGGTTGCGGATAATGAAGTCGTCATTATCCACACCACTGGCTTGACAGGCAAGCCGATAGTCTTTGAGCCAAAGTCCAGGGTTTGTCTCCCCAGAGTTCTTAGAGATATTGGTAGGTGGTCGGTACCTTGGTGGGAAAGCAGTGTTGAGGATGTGCCGGCCGAAGGCCTGAGGGACTAGTAGGTCGGGCTCGGGCTTCGGTCCTCGTTGCTATCGTAGCGTCCGCCGTGATGAGGATGATTGAAAGCTCTAGTTTGGTTTTGGTGAATTGATGAAACCCTAAGTGCTAACCTAGTTTATCAAGTGATCATGAGATAGGTAGCACACTCCAAGTGGTGAAGCAAATGAAGATCATAGCATGATGATGATGATGGCATGGTGATGATCAAGTGCTTCGACATGAAAAGAAGAAAGAGAAAAACAAAAAGTTCAAGGCAAATGTATATTTTGTAGGAGCTATTTTGTTTTGGTGATCAAGACACTTAGAGAGTGTGATCACATTTAGGTTTGATAGCCGTACTATTAAGAGGGGTGAAACACGTATCGGAATGCGGTTATCAAAGTGCCACTAGATGCTCTAACACATTGCATATGCATTTAGGATTTAGTGGAGTGCTAACACCCATGAAAATGTTTGTGAAAATATGATAACACATGTGCACAAGGTGATACACTTGGTGGTTGGCACATTTGAGCAAGGGTGAAGAAGATAGAAGTGAAAAGGAGTTAGTGTCGCTAGCTATACAGTGATCGGACGCTACACCTCTGGGGGATCGGCGCGTCCGGCCATGTATGGCAGTGAAAACGCCAGTGACGGTGAATGACCGGACGCTGGGTCATGGATAGACCGAACGCTAAGGGTCTGGGTCCGATCGTGTTGTCGGCGGGATAGTAAGAAGTCATAGTGTGATCGGATGCTGACAGGGTCCAGTCAAGCATGACTGGACGCGTCCGGTCAAAGAAATGACCGGATGCTGGAGGCTCAGTGTCCGGTCAGTTGTAGAGGAGCGTCCGGTCAACAGATGACCGTTGAGATCAGACGACTCCTGTTAAAAGCACTGTGACACGTGGCTAACATCGAGCGACCGGACGCTGAGTCTAGAGTCCAATCAGTATGACCGGAGCGTCCGGTCCCCCCGCGCTATACCCAGTGATGGGGTACAATGCCTCTATTTCATGGGGGCTTCTATTTAAGCCCCATGGCTGGCTCAAGCTCACTCTTTTGGCCATTTGCATTGACATAACAACCTTGTGAGCTTAGCCAAAGCCCTCCCACTCATCTCCATCATTGATTTATCATCTTTGTGAGATTGGGAGAGAATCCAAGTGCATTGCTTGAGTGTTTGCATCTAGTGGCACTTGGTGTTCGTGTTTTGCTGTGGGATTCGCTTGTTACTCGTGGTGGTTGCCGCCACCTAGACGGCTTGGAGCAGCGAGGATCGTCGAGCAGAGGGTGGTGTCTTGACCTTTCCCCGGTGGAGCGCCAAAAGGTACTCTAGTGGATTGCTAGTGGCTTATGTGATCCTCATCTCGTGTTGATTGTGCGGCACCCTATTGAGGGTTTGGTGTGTGATGCCAATTAGCGCGTAAACCTCCAAGTGAGTGAATCACCACAACGAGGAGTAGCTTGCTGGCAAGCAAGTGAACCTCGGTAAAACATCATTGTGTTCATCATTTGATTCTGAGGTGATTGGTCTTCATTGTTATCCACATTTGTGATTGATTGGTTCCATCATCTACACGGCGGTATAACTTTCTTGATCACTCTTTTTACATTACCGCAAACTAGTTATCAAGCTCTTTAGTGTAGCTAGTTGTGAGAGCTTGCTTGCTTGGTTGGTGTGGCTCTTTAGTTAGCCTTTGAGAGCACACTAACATAGGGAAGTGTCATAGCTATTGTGTCAATAGATACTATCTAAACTAGAATTGTGGTAGGTGGCTTGCATTTTGAGTAGGCTAGCGCAACCCTTGCTTCGCCTTATAATTGTCTAACCTTTTTGTTAAGTGTTGTTGTAGAAATTTTTATTAGGCTATTCACCCCCCCTCTAGCCATTAGGACCTTTCAAGTGGTATTAGAGCCGAGGTCACCATGATTTGAGGCTTAACAACCTTCGGTGTAAAAATGGCTCAAATAAACAACACAAAGAAGCCACCCCAATTTGATGGCACAAATTATCCATATTGGAAGTCAAAGATGACCACACATATTGAGTCAATCAATAGAAAGGTGGAAGGTGGTAGAAACCAAAATTGAGATTGAAGATCCGAAGAATCCCACCGCGGCTAAAGAAGTGCTTCTCCAAAATAATGATATTGCTCTAAGTGCCATTCATGATGCAATTGATGAGAGAACATTTGAGCAAATCAAGAATATTGAAATAGCTCATGAGGCTTGGAAGAAGTTGGAAGAATCTTTTGAAGGCACTCAAGCCATAAAGGGTGCAAAGGCATACATTCTCAAAGAAAAGTTTGCAAGCTTCAAGATGAAGGAGGATGAGAGTGTGCCGGAGATATTTCATAGGCTTCAAGTGCTTGTCAATGATCTCAAAGCACTTGGAGAAGAGGTGAAGGACAAGAACTTCTCCCACAAGTTCTTGAGATGCTTGCCTTCAAGATTTGGTACATTGGTCACTATTCTAGTGAGAAGTGGTTTGAACATCATGACACCAAACCAAGTGTTGGGAGACATAATGACCGATGATACATATAGAGATGATGATGATGAGAAGGAAGAAAAGAGGGAGAAGAAAGATGACAAGAAGAAGAGCACGTGGCATTCAAGTCCACATCATCCAAGGGCAAAGCCAAGCAAGAAACATCAAGTGAAGAAGATGATTCATGGGATGATGATGATGATGAGAAGATGGCTCTCTTTGTCAAGAGATTTGGTAAGTTCATGGTGAAGAAAGGCTATCGTGCTAGAAGAAAGAAGTCTTCATCCAAGAACAAAGAAGAGTCAAGAAGGTGTTTCAAGTGTGGAAGCAAAGATCATCTTGTTGCTCAATGTCCATACAATAGCGACAATGATGATGACAACAAGAAGAACAAGAAGAAGGACAAGAAGGAAAAGAAAGAGAAGAAGGACAAGATGGCCTTCAAGAAGAAGAAGGTGGTTCATATGTGGTCACTTGGGATAGTGATGCTTCCTCAAGTGATGATGATGATGATAGTGATGATCACAAGACCACCAAGAAGAAGGTTCTAGCAAGCATTGCCATCAATGAAAAGCCTTCTCTCTTTGACTCTTCATCATGCTTCATGGCTAAGGCCACTAAGGTACAAACTTGTGATGATGAAAGTGATGAAGAACATGTTGATGATAATGAAAATGAAAATGAAAATGATAGTGATAGTGATGATGATGAACCTACTAAGAATGAATTAATTGACATGCTAGAAGATGCTAGAGAACACTTTGACATCAAGAGAAGGGAATGCAAAAGCTTGCGTAAGGAACTAAAAGCCCTTAAGCAAGCCTTTGATGAGCTCAATGCATCTCATGAGAGGCTAGAGGAAGCCAATGAGAAGCTTGGCAAAGCTCACAAAAAGCTTGAAAAGGCTCATTCCTCTTTGCTTGATGAGCAAAATAAAAAGAAGCATATTAAAACTCGCAATGTAGGTTTAACTTGTGATATAATTGATGAATCACTATCTATGCCTATCATTGTTTCTTCTACTAACCCTTCTTGTAGTACTTCCACTTCCACCTCATCTAGTGGTGATGGTCTCACTTGTGATGCCTCACTAGTGGTTGAGAATGAGAATCTCAAGAAGGAGGTTAACAAGCTCACTCACACTTTGGCTAAGGCCTATGGTGGTGAGGACCGCTTGCTTATGTGCTTGGGTAGCCAAAGAGCTTCTCTCTACAAAGAGGGATTGGGCTATACCCCTAAGAAAGGCAAGGTGACCTTTGATCCTCACAAGACTAGTTTTGTGAAGAACAATGGCCAGTTTTGCACTAGTTACAAGCAAGTTGGTCATAAAGAGCATGAATGCACCAACAAGAGCAAAAATGCTAATGTATCCTCCCTTAAGCTTGATTCATATTACATGCTTACTAAGGGTACAAATGGTGTGAAGGCTAAGTTTATTGGTAAACCATGGATGGGCTCAAAGAAGAAAGCCATTTGGGTACCAAAGAGCTTAGTGACTAACCTTCAAGGACCCAAGCAAGTTTGGGTACCTAAAAGGAATTGATCTTCTTTTGTAGGTCAATTACAAAGCCGGAGAAAGGCATTGGGTTCTTGATAGTGGGTGCACTCAACACAGGACCGGTGATGCAAGAATGTTCAACTCAATCAACACCAATGGCAATGATGGTTATGATAGTATCACATTTGGTGACAATGGCAAAGGCAAGGTCAAAGACCTTGGTAAGATTGCAATATCCAATGACATGAGCATATCCAATGTGTTGCTAGTAGAGATCTTGAATTTCAATTTGCTATCCGTGGCTCAATTGTGTGATCTTGGATTCAAATGCATATTTGAGTAGATGATGTAGAGATCATAAGTGTAGATGGCTCTAACTTGATCTTCAAAGGCTTTAGATATGAGAATCTATACTTGGTTGATTTCAATGCTAGTGAAGCTAAATTATCTACATGCTTGTTCACTAAGTCTAGTATGGGTTGGTTATGGCATAGAAGGCTTGGTCATGTTGGAATGAAACAATTGAATAGATTGGTTAAGCATGACTTGGTTAGAGGCTTGAAAGATGTTGTGTTTGAGAAGGATAAACTTTGTAGCACTTGTAAAGCCGGAAAACAAGTTGAAAACAACCATCCTAAGAAAAGCATGATGAGCACTAGCAAAGCATTTGAGTTATTGCATATGGACTTGTTTTGGCCAACACAATACACTAGCATTGGTGGTAACAAATATGGCTTTGTGATAGTGAATGATTACACTAGATACACATGGGTATTCTTTCTAGTGGACAAAAGTGATATGTTTGCAACATTCAAATCATTTGTCAAGGGCATTCACAATGAGTTTGAAACAACCATCAAGAGAGTTAGAAGTGACAATGGTAGTGAGTTCAAGAACACTAGAATTGATGAGTTGTGTGATGAATTTGGAATTAGACATCAATTCTCGGCCAAGTACACTCCACAATCAAATGGCCTTGTTGAGAGAAAGAATAGAACACTCATTGATATGGCAAGGTCAATGCTTAGTGAGTACAATGTGAGTCAATCCTTTTGGGCCGAAGCTATCAACATGGCTTGCTATTGTAGCAACCGCCTCTATTGTCACCGATTGAAAGAGAAGACACCATATGAGCTCTTGAATGGTAGAAAGCCCAACATTGCATATTTTTGGGTCTTTGGTTGCAAATGCTATATCTTGAAGAAAGGCACTAGATTGGGCAAGTTTGACAAGAAATGTGATGAAGGATTCCTACTTGGTTACTCCACTACAAGCAAAGCATATAGAGTTTGGAATTTGGATAGTGGTGCTCTTGAGGAAGTTCATGATGTTGAATTTGATGAAACCAAGGGTTCACAAAAAGAGAATGAGAACTTGGAAGATGTTAGAGGCATTCAACTTTCAAATGCCATGAAGAATATGGATATTGGTGAATTGAGGCCTAGGCAAGTGAATGATGATGAAGATGATCAAGTGCAAGTGCTCTCCAACTCAAATGTGCAAGATGATACAAATCAAGCTAGTACAAATGGCTCTCATGACAATGAACAAGATCAAGTGGCTAGTACATCATCTCTACCCAATGATCAAGCAAGTGCAAGCAATCAAGTTCCAATCCTCCAACCAACCAATGTTGCAAGGGATCATCCATTGGATACTATAATTAGTGATATTTCAAGAGGTGTGCAAACAAGATCAAGATTGACATCCTTTTGTGAACATTTCTCTTTTGTGTCATCCATTGAACCAAAGAAGATATATGAAGCATTGAAGGATGTTGATTGGGTGAATGCTATGCATGAAGAATTGAATAACTTCACAAGAAATCAAGTATGAGAATTAGTAGAGAGACCAAAGGGACACAATGTGATTGGAACCAAATGGGTCTTTAGAAACAAGCAAGATCAAGATAGGATAGTAGTAAGGAATAAAGCAAGATTGGTAGCACAAGGCTATACACAAGTTGAAGGTCTTGACTTTGGAGAAACATATGCCCCGGTTGCTAGATTGGAATCAATTAGAATCTTGCTAGCCTATGCTTGTGCCCACAACATCAAGCTCTATCAAATGGATGTTAAGAGTGCATTTCTCAATGGCTACATCAATGAAGAAGTATATGTTGAGTAACCTCCTGGTTTTGAAGATGATAAGAAGCCCAACCATGTGTACAAGTTGAAAAAGGCATTGTATGGCTTGAAGCAAGCACCTAGAGCATGGTATGAGAGATTGAGGGACTTCCTACTCTCTAAATGGTTCACAATGGGCAAGGTTGACACCACTCTTTTCATCAAAAAGATTGAAAAAGATCTATTTGTATTGCAAATCTATGTTGATGACATCATATTTGGATCAACCAATCAAGACTTTTGTGATGAATTTGGAAATATGATGGCTAATGAGTTTGAAATGTCCATGATTGGAGAGTTGAGTTACTTCCTTGGTCTTCAAATCAAGCAATTGAAGAATGGTACATTTGTGAGTCAAGGCAAGTATATCAAGGACATGATCAAAAACTTTGGCATGAGTGATAGTAAAGTCATTAACACACCAATGGGAACCAATGGCAACTTGGATAGTGATGCAAGCAGAAATATGGTGGATCAAAAGTTGTATCGGTCTATGATTGGAAGCCTACTCTATGTAACCGCATCAAGGACGGATGTCATGTTTAGTGTATGCATGTGTGCAAGGTTTCAAGCCTCACCAAGAGAAAGCCATTTGAAGGCTACAAAGAGAATATTGAGGTACTTGAAGCATACACCAAATGTTGGTTTGTGATATCCCAAAGGAGCAAAGTTTGAGCTAGTTGGTTATTCCGACGCGGATTATGCGGGATGCAAGGTTGAAAGGAAGAGCACCTCGGGCACATGTCAATTGTTGGGAAGATCACTTGTTTCATGGTCATCAAAGAAGCAAAATAGTATTGCATTATCAACTGCCGAAGCCGAATACATATCCGCCGGTAGTTGTTGTGCACAAATACTTTAGATGAAGGCCACTTTGAATGACTTTGGAATCAAGTTCAAGAAAGTGCCATTGCTATGTGACAATGAGAGTGCAATCAAGCTAACCAATAATCCAATTCAACATGCAAGAACAAAGCACATTGATGTCCGCCACCATTTCATAAGAGATCACCAACAAAAAGGGGACATTTGCATTGAGAGTGTAGGCACCGAAGATCAACTTGCCGATATATTCACCAAGCCATTGGATGAGAAAAGGTTTTGCAAGCTAAGGAATGAGTTGAATATATTGGATTTCTCAAATATGTGTTGATGCACCCCTACTTATATGACATGCCTCTCCTTTGAGCAATCCAAGGTAAAAGTTGATTGGCATGGCATACATCTTTGCTAAGGACATGTTTAGTGCATCTAGTCATCTCTCCATTTTATTAGGCTCATTCATGAAAATCAAATGAATTTGATGTTTATATGGTATCACTATTGCTTCTATGCTTGACTTGATCTAGTGATAGCATATGACATGTTTGTGGGCTTTGTAAACCTAGTGTTTAATCTGGAAAATGAGCTCTAAGTGTTTAACTCAACATGGTACAAGATAACCCTTATTAGGAGGTGTGAAGAAGCTTGTCCTTGGATCAAACCAAGTTAAATATCTTTGGCAAATATTCTAGTTTGAACCAAATTTGGGAAAATGATCCTCACCCCATTGATTGACATTGATAATCTCGACCCTACAAATGGTATTATCTACCTTTTTGAACCTTTGTGGTCATTGATGACAAAGGGGGGAAAATTAGTGTACAAAGATAGTGAAAAAGGGGGAGAGAAAGAGTAATGATATTAATACATGGGGAGAACTTGACATAGGAGGAGAGATATGACAAAGAAAAGGGATCAATTCGAGATATAACAAAGGAAAGGGATCAATTCAAATTCTTGAGCACACAAGTAGGGGGAGCAAGCTCATAAACTTGTATGATGCATTTGAATGTGCATTTCATATGTTTGCTTGCATAACACAAGTTTTAATTTAAATATCCATGATTGTGTGATGAATAATAGTTGTAAACTTGAATGATAAAATAAAAATCTAGCATGCATAGGTTTATTCACAAGTGATATCATTTCCAAGTATCATCAAGTGATATCTATTCCAAATAGATTTTCAAGTAGTATCTTTTACAAAGTTTTTACAAGTCGTATCTAGCTATCCTTCCAAAGATTTTTCAAGTGGTATCTAGCTAACCATGGTGCTAAGGATGGTATAATGGTGCACTCCGATTGGTATCACGCTTCAAAGGTCCATCTTTTATACCTTAGCATCATTTGGTAGACATTGTCTCCTATATTTCCTATCAATCATATGTGCAAGCTACAATCCAAACTCTTAGCACATATATAGGGGGAGCAATTGCTACCATATGGAGTTCATGAAACTTGTCCATATCCTTTTACACATGGTAAATATGCTTGGACAAGCAACATGGATTCAATTGAATCTTATTTCATATCTTTGTATATGGGTTGTCATCAATTACCAAAAAGGGGGAGATTGAAAGCTCTAGTTTGGTTTTGGTGAATTGATGAAACCCTAAGTGCTAACCTAGTTTATCAAGTGATCATGAGATAGGTAGCACACTCCAAGTTGTGAAGCAAATGAAGATCATAGCATGATGATGATGATGGCATGGTGATGATCAAGTGCTTTGACTTGAAAAGAAGAAAGAGAAAAACAAAAAGCTCAATGCAAAGGTATATTTTGTAGGAGCTATTTTGTTTTGGTGATCAAGACACTTAGAGAGTGTGATCACATTTAGGTTTGATAGCCATACTATTAAGAGGGGTGAAACTCGTAATCGAATGCGGTTATCAAAGTGCCACTAGATGCTCTAACTCATTGCATATGCATTTAGGATCTAGTGGAGTGCTAACACCCTTGAAAATGTTTGTGAAAATATGCTAACACATGTGCACAAGGTGATACACTTGGTGGTTGGCACATTTGAGCAAGGGTGAAGAAGATAGAAGTGAAAAGGAGTTAGTGTCGCTGGCTATACAGTGACCGGACACTAGACCTCTGGGGGACCAGCGCGTTCGCCCATGTTTGGTAGTGAAGACGCCAGCGTCGGTGAATGATTGGACACTGGGTCATGGACAGACTAGACACTAAGGGTCTGGGTCCGATCATGTTGTCGGGCGGCACAGTAAGAAGTCATAGTGTGATCGGACGCTGGCAGGGTCCGGTCAAGCATGACTGGACGCGTCCGGTCGAAGAAAATCGTTTCTAGAACCTTACTAGAAATCGACCGGATGCTGGAGGCTCAGTGTTCGGTCAGTTGTAGTGGAGCATCCAGTCAACAGATGACCATTGAGATCAGACGACTCCTATTGAAAGTAGTGTGACATGTAGCTGACATCGAGCGACCGGACGCTGAGTCCAGAGTCCGGTCAGTGTGACCGGAGCATCCTGTCACCCCACGCTGTACCCAGTGAAGGGGTACAACGGCTCTATTTCATGGGGCTTCTATTTAAGCCCCATGGCCAGCTCAAGCTCACTCTCTTGGCCATTTGCATTGACATAGCAACCTTGTGAGTTTAGCCAAAGCCCTCCCACTCATCTCCATCATTGATTCATCATCTTTGTGAGATTGGGAGAGAATCCAAATGCATTGCTTGAGTGTTTGCATCTAGTGGCACTTGGTGTTCGTGTTTCGCTGCGGGATTCGCTTGTTACTCTTGGTGGTTGCCGCCACCTAGATGGCTTGGAGCAGCGAGGATCGTCGAGCGGAGGGTGGTGATTGTCTCCGGCTCCGATCGTGGTGATTGTGAGGGGTTCTTGACGTTTCCCCGGTGGAGCACCAAAAGGTACTCTAGTGGATTGCTCATGGCTTGTGTGATCCTCATCTTGTGTTGGTTATGCGGCACCCTATTGAGGGTTTGGCGTGTGATGCCAATTAGCTCGTGAACCTCCAAGTGAGTGAATCGCCACAACGAGGAGTAGCTTGCCGGCAAGCAAGTGAACCTCGGTAAAAAAATCATTGTGTTCATCATTTGATTCCGAGGTGATTGGTCTTCATTGTTATCCACATTTGTGATTGATTGGTTCCTTCATCTACATGGCGGTATAACTTTCTTGATCACTCTTTTTACATTACCTCAAACTAATTGTCAAGCTCTTTAGTGTAGCTAGTTGTGAGAGCTTGCTTGCTTGGTTGGTGTGGCTCTTTAGTTAGCCTTTGAGAGCACACTAACATAGGGAAGTGTCATAGCTATTGTGTCAATAGATACTATCTATACTAGAATTGTGATAGGTGGCTTGCATTTTGAGTAGGCTAGTGCAACCCTTGCTTCGCCTCATAATTGTCTAACCTTTTTGTTAAGTGTTGTTGTAGAAATTTTTATTAGGCTATTCACCCCCTCTAGCCATTAGGACCATTCAATGATAGCCATGGTAGGCTCCTTCTCTTGGGTCATCGTTGGTGCGTCTATGGGCGTCGAGGGTGCTGCGTGCGTCGCGGTTGTGGCCTAGACGCTGATGTACCAAGACCATAGCGCGCTGCCTACCGCCTTGTGATGCCTGATGGACTGACGCATCCCTAGCAGGGTGTGCCGAGGGCATGTGCTGGCTGGTGTCGAGCTCACGTCATCGAGATAGTGAGCTTTCCGCCTGCTGCACTGTCGCACGCTCGAGTAGCATGTGAATCTCGTGGTGGGCTGACGATCCTCGGAGTCATAGACTCTAGAAGGCCATGGAGCAAGGCCATCACGGTGGCGATGTTCTAGCTTGCCTGGGCGAAGCAAGGAAGGGCTTCATCATCAGCGATGATCCTTTGGTTCACATCACGGGCCCTGGCACGTACGCGCCCACCATCTTTGCGGCGTTCGATCTCGCGATTGACCTCCGCGCATCCCCGCACAAGCTAGATTCCGCTTCCTCGATCTCCTGCTTTTGGGCTCTTAGCTGCTCCACCGCTATGTGAGGTGGGGCCGTTGTCTCCCCTTCGGTTTTGCCACCGAGGTTGCCCGTCGGGGTAGCCTCCTCCATGGAGATGCTTTTGATGTGCCCCTCGGGGTACCCACCATGAAACATTCCTGGGAGGGGTGATGGCTCCCCCTACTAGAGTCAAAGCCAGAGTTCAACCCCGGCTCCTCAGTGAGGAGGCCATGGAGGGATTCCGTGATGCTTTCGATCATCCCCACGAACTTGTTGTTCATGGGGAACAGGATCGCGCGCTGTGCCACAAGGTGGCTAACGGTTGCCACGGCATTGCAGAGTCCGAATGGAAGCACCATCGGGGCACTCCGCATGGAGTGTTACGGAGAGAGGGTGAGGCAGCGTGGGTCCTCCATGGACCACTAGGGTCCAAGGGAGACACCGAGCTGGTGCTCAAGCCTCTCATAGTTGAAGCCGATGGAGGGGAGAGATTGGATGGCGGCATGAGCCAACGCCAACTCTCCTCCCACCGTGACGATGAAGTCTAGGTCACCGAAATGCACGTGTGTGCCTAGGACCCAGCTGATTGCGTGGCTAGCCATCCGAGGCTTGATATGGAATGAGCAAGGGTCCCCTACCTGGTGCGCCAACTGTTGGTGTTTTGAATAAACACCAAATAGTAAATTTATATTTGTTGCGCGTTAGGCCCGGATGGTGCGCTAAAGGACATAAGGTTTATACTAGTTCAGACAGAATGTCCCTATGTCTAGTCTGCTGCTGCTCGTGTTATTAGCACCGAAAAAGGTTCATAGTAGGGGATACAAATGGTCGAGAGAGGGACAGGTCCCAAGTCTCTAATGGAAAGGTCGAAAGGATGCCAAGAGCTCGGTTGCTACTTGGCTGTATGTGTGATGTGTGTTGAATTGATCCATCCCCTTAGTGGGGTGTCCTGCCCTCCCTTTTATAGACCAATTGGGAGCAGGGGTTACAAATGGGAGAAAGATGGAAAAAACCCAAAGGTAGAGAAGTTCCTTCGAAGGTGCCGGGTCTTCCTTTTCCCTTGATCCTGCCCTGCTGACATGGCAGACCATGCCAGGGATAGCATGTTTTCTGATCCTGATAGGACCATGCTCTGGCTTTGTTTCAGCAAGTGGTCATGTCCCATCCTACTCCGGTGGACGGTGCGGTGTGCCAGGGTGACGAGCCATGACCCTACGAGGAGCGGACGGGGAAGTGACTATACGTTCGTTACTATAGATGATGCAAGTTCTCTCTTGGATTGTAGTGGTTGTCGTATGCTTATGTCAGGATCCATGTCCGAGGGCTGATGGCGGCACCCACAACACTATAAGACAAAAGTCGGTGCCTACAACACTATTCGGCTCTGTCATGCCTGGAAGGGCTTAAAGCTCCCATCCCATCGTATCCTGATGGTACCTTCCTCAGCAGCAGCAGGCATGGTCCTCGGTACTATGGTTGACTCGAATGTCCTGTCTTACCCTGTGCTCATCATTATGAAGGAGCATGGTGCAGTCGTTGGGCGAGGCGGAGCTAGCCCTAGAATGTCAGGCGAGGCGGAGCCTGCCCTGGGACATCGAGCAAGGCGACCATCCCTCAGCCGTCGGGCGAGGCGGAGCCAGCCCTCAGCAATCGGGCGAGGCGGAGCCAGCATTCAGCTATCGGGCGAGGCGGAGCCAGCCCTCAGCCATCGGGCGAGGCGGAGCTAGCCCTCCATCGTCGGGCGAGGAGCCAACCCTCCGCCGTCAGGCGAGGCAGAGCTAGCCCTCGGGGGTTGGGCGAGGCAGAGCCAATCTTTCGTGGATAGGCGAGGTGTAGCCAACCTTCGGTTGTATGGGCAAGAAGTGTAGTTGCATTCTTGCCTGTACGAAAGCATCAATGTTTGATGGTTATTAGCTCCACCTCATTGGGTACCCCAGTATTAGGTCCCTGACATCTGTCTTCTGTAAACTCTACCTTAAAACCATAGCATATACATGGTTGCTAATCACTATACTTCCTGCAATGCTACTAGATCCCGGCTGCCAGCGCCGCAATGCTGGCATGCAGGTCCCGGCTGCTAGCGACTATGCGCGGTGTGGGAGTGGGCCACGTGGCTGCTCTACAACTGCACGGGGCTGGGCCGCTTTCTGCCCTTGAACATATCCTAGATTATGATATATATGATGAGGATCATTAACAATATAAGCATTAGTTGTTGCAACGTATCTGCTATTATCATGAGTAGCAACACCAGCATGAGAATTCATAGGACTTGTAAAATAATTATTAGAATCATATGATATATTTGCATGTTGTAACTTGGGGTAGTTGTAATAATATTGCGATGCAACACCTTGGTACTCCATAATATAGAATTTGACCACCTTGCTAAATTTTTTCAATGACAAGAGCAACACGTTGCAAAACCGCAAGCAAGATCTCAAGGGGTCAAAACTAGATACGATCGGCCTTTTAGGCCAGATGCAATAGTAATGGCGAGTACAAGATAGATCAATCAAGGATATGGCTAGCGTAAAGAAATTCACCAAAAAGTGTGTTGATGCAAAGATCGGTCACACACCAGCTATGACTAGATCTCCAGGTCGCCAAAGACCGAGCACAATGAATAACTATCATGCTTTTGCGGTGAAGAGCGGGTATAGGTTTACAAGGAAACAACCAAAGGATAACCGATCATGCTTATGTAACGAAGAACGACTAGTTTTTAGGCACACTAGCAAAGGGTAACCAATCGTGATTGCGTGACGAAGAACGCCTAATTTCCGAGCAAACTAGCAAAGGATATGTTGAAACTCTCATCTAGGAGGGACTGTCGGGGCAAGGATATCGACAAGTTGCTCTAGGTCGGTTGGCAAGCCTAGGACGCCATCCTTGGTCGTCAAATCAAGTGATGAGCAACAACATGGGGTTGGAAAAGGATTAAGAAAAAATGGTATTATAAATGTAAATTTATTGATGGGATGTTGGATACATCAATCGATCATGTACCACCTATTTTATAGGGAGTAAGGGCATGTTTGGTTGGAAGCCTAGATGACTTGCCTGGGGAAAAGTGTTCCCTGAGAGTTGCCTGGAATTATGAGAGAATCTGCTTGGCCAGGACAAGTTGAGAGTTATTCGTTTGGTTAGATGCCTGGCCTGAGAAAGCTAATGAATAGAGATCATGTGTTTTCTTCTCTGCTAGAGAGGTAATTAATTCATTTTCTTAATTAATAATATGTCAAATATACACAAATAAACATACGATGACAAAATAAAAACAGATAAGTGAGTTTTCTTAATTTATAATATGCTTAAATTAATGTGTTTTTTATTTATCTTTGTATAGTTAACATGTATTTTTATAATCTGATTAACCAAAATATATAATTTAGTAAATTGTTGTCACGTGTTAAATATTAGATAATCAGCCAAAGGGCGCCTAGCTCAAACGGTTAGGTGACCTAGCAGCACTCCTCAGGTCGTGAGTTCGACTCCTCGTGGGAGCGAATTTCAGGTTGAGGTTAAAAAAATCCTCTCGTCCGTCCCCATAACCAGAGCACTGGGGGCACCGGTCCAATTTTAACTTGAGCGACGGAAAGCCACCGTGTAAGAGTGGGACCGGGGTTCAAGGGTTTTCTCGACCAGGTGAGAAGGCCCTACTTCTTATTTGTAATGCTGCGGGGGCAGTCTTAACCCCCGGTCCAGTTTTTTTATTAGATAATCATGTTTAATAAGATTAAATAGGAAATATATTGATAAATTATGTCTTTTATTATAAATCATTGCTTTTATAAATAAATAATATAAAAACAAAAAATAATTTTATTATTTTACTTGACAACTATTTACACATATAATTAAGGGTCGGATATTATAAGGAAACATGAGAAGGTGTTTCGGTCACACCTTTATATCTTGATGGCGAGTCAAAAAAACAAAATTAAATGACTACAGAAAATAAAAAACAAGACAAAAAATGCATTATCGTATTGATTTAGCCCAGGCAGCAGCGTGCTATAGCTAGGCGGTCATTTTCGGTGGCCTGGCAGAGGGTGCCTCGCCTGGCCCAGACACGTTTCCAGGGCTTTATCCAAATACACTCCAGGCAGCATCCAGACAGCTGTTTGGCGAGGCAAAATCAGTCTAGGGTACAAACCAAACAAGCACTAAGAGTGGTCTTATCCTATTGGAAAACTAATATGGTACTATTTTTATGTTGCTTTATAAAGTTTTTTTTAGATTGGGCCAAAACTGATATGGGCCTTTTAAAATGGGCCCTAGGCCCAATTTAAGTGTCAAGAATAGTTGTATTACATAAATAGCTGTGTAAACTATTTAGAGACTGACGGTTAGTTTAAGGCTGCCACCAGTGTAAAATTATTTCATTACACTGGCGACAGTTTTAAGGCAATTGTCAGTGTAAATTAATTTATACATGTGGTTCTTATTAAGTAGACGCCAGTGAAACACACTACCTTTATTGACTTTTCACACGGGTGGCTTTGAAAACCACATGCCAGTATAAAATGGAAAAAGCACCGCTAGTAGAGACTGATTCTGTATTAGTGTAAGGAACGAATTATGCAAGCTCTGTATACAAACGAATGTACAAGGGTCTTAACATATTATACATTATGTCAGGGATATGAGTGCAAATACAATCAACGCATCAAATAATCACTTTTTACGTATAAATAAACAAACAGAATCCATTTTTTTTCTCTGCCATCCGACTAGCTAGCTCACACATGGATCGATCTTCATCCACCTCCATATGTGATATATATATTTAACGTTGACCAATCACTGGCATGGTAGTAGACATACCGCTAGCTGGTAGGGGCCGGCATGGAAGAAAAGATGGAACATCAGTGTTTGTCAGGCTAGCTGCAAAGCCCAATTTTCATGCGAGGACACTTTTGCGTGTCAAACAATAGTCCAACAAAATGCAGATGAGCACGTACGTGCCTATTGCATTTTTGTTTGTGCTATTGTTTTGATCAGCTTGACCATAGGTGTGTAAGGCGGTTGGAACTGCGGCCCGGCCTTGAGTACCAGTTGGCGGTACCTTATCCACCAAACCAATATAGCTCGATGCTGCACGCACACAAAATTTAGTCATGTACAGTAATGAATGAAAAGGAAAAACTGAAAAGGGATTAGATTAGGTGTAGAAGAAAATAAACAAACTTTTGTGCATGTACAAGTGAAAGGCAAACGGAAAGGATTAGTAAGGATAATAAGGAGAAAAAAATAAACCAAAAAAATAAAGAGATAATTTTTCGAGCATTTGGTTTGAGCGAAATTACAGAACATTTTAGTCATACCTCTTTGTGTGACTAGTCAACGTTTTACCAAACTCCGGACCCGTCACTCGAGTCATCGAGATAACTTTACCAAACTCCTTTTTTATTTTCTAATGCATGATGATTCATTCATCCTTTCTCATGCATACATTCATACATTCATTCATACATTCATCCCATACATACATGCATTGCATATGCAATTGATGCATCACAACGCTTCGCGTTGCGTCACGAAGTGGTAGTCGCCTCATTTGATATGAGCAACGATCGACCGGTGTTCGAAGGCCAGCTTGCAAAGGGCTCGAGGCCGCCTCGCGTCAAACAAAGCTTAGTTGAGAAAACGTAGAAAAGCCCCAGCGGCCCTCGCCCGATCCGCTCCGAAGCGGACAGGGTCATCTTGACCTTCTTGTCCGATCTTGACCTCGAGCCATGCCTACAGAATCTCCATCGAGGGGAGGCTAGCGGGCCACCTGAGTCGGTCTCTGGAACAGCTCGGGCGTCTACCAGAAGGCGGGTTAAGGAGCAGTGGAATGCCACATGAGGGCTATGCCGACCCCGTTACGAATGATGGATCCGGATTCCACTCGAATGTGCCCGTTATTAAGCTCGCCGAGCGCGTCACTCGAGCCATCGAGGCAAGCGACGTTAGCTCAACCCCTCCGGTTACGAAAACCGCGGATGGGGTAACGCACGAAACTAGACCGACACCTTGGCGGGCCCGACACTTGGGTCCACGCTTCGTCTCGCCGACCCTCGGTCGCGCCCGAACATTTGGGTCCGCACTCCGTCTCGCCCGACCCCTCGGTCGCGCTCGACATTTAGGTCTGCGCTCCGTCTCGCTCGACCCCTCGGCCACGCCCGACACTTGGGTCCGTGCTCCGTCTCGCCCAACTCCTCGGCCACGCCCGACACTTGGGTCCACGCTCTGTCTCGCTCGACCCCTCGGCGCGCCTCGACATTTGGATCTGCGCTCCGTCTCGCCCGACCCCTCGGCCACGCCCGACACTTGGGTCGGCGCTCCGTCTCGTCCGACCCCTCGGCCACGCCTGACACTTGGGTCCACGCTCTGTCTCGCCCGACCCCTCGGCTGCGCCCGACATTTGTGTCCGTGCTCCATCTTGCCCGACCCTTCTACCACGCCTGACATTTGGGTACGCGCTCCATCTCACATGATGCCTCTGCCGCGCTCCGTCTCGTCCGACGACGACCCACAATCTTACACCCACCGGGTGTGCTCACAAAACAAGTATAAACAGCCCCTTCACGACTTCATAGAAGTCCCAAAAGGGCTCGGGGGCTCCTGTCGGGTTCATAAACCCGGGATCCCCAATGGACCTACTTCCTTACAAAAACTCGGCCCATCAGATGGCGTAGCAACAACGCTCACCTCCCGGGTCGGCCCATATACATAATGATAGGTCGGGACAACGATCCGGTCCCCGACTAGAAGCCCTGGCCAAGGTGGGGGTGAGGTCCGACTCCGACCTCCTTTTTCCGACCAAAGATACGCTGGACCTCTACTCATGGTTCTTCCCCGACCAACACGGTCGGGGCCAACTAGGGATGACCGACCGAGGACGCCCGCTCGGTGAGGGCCCAGGGATCAGGTAGAGCAGAGTAAGGTAAGACGCTCAAGTCAACTACAATACCGAGGACCATACCCTGCCATGCCATGCGAACCTTCAGACACGGTGCCACTAGGCCATGCCAGATGAGCACTATGCAACCTTCCAAGCATGTTAGAGTACAAACAGTATTGTAGGCGCTGACGTTTGTCGTACCAGGTGAACATGGTAGAGCCTGCCACATGCATCTGCCATAAACAGTATTGTGGGCGCCGATGACCATCTCGTACCCGACAGCGTGAGTAACAAGACTAGGTAGCACACATATCCATTCTCTCTTTCTCTAACTTGTAAGGCCATCCCCTTCAACTATAAAAGGGGATGAGCTCTCACCTCTCTAGGGGACGTTCTCTCTAGCTTGCTCTTGCTCTCCCCAAAAAGAGAAGCTAGACGATTCTAGGACACGAAACAACTCAATAGCTCTAGAACTCTAAAGCTACACAACGACATACGCTCCAATACTTAGCGTATGTTAGAGCATCCATCATTCTCTGGCCTTTTGGTTTAGAGTCCGATCGGGCCTTTAATACCCCCTTTTTGTTCCTACTCGTTTGTAACCCCGCAGCAAACCTTGAGCACATGGTCTCAGGAATAAAGTCACCGACCAACTAAAACAGGACGTAGCACTACCGAAATCCTCAAATTTGCCGATTGTTTTTATGTTTGCCGAGTGTATTCCCTCGGGCACTCGGCGAACAAGTTCTTTGCCGAGTGCCGTGCTAAAAACACTCGGCAAAAAAAACACTCGACAAACAGGGCATTTTGCCGACTGTCAAAACAAAAACACTCGGCAAACAAAAATAAAATCTTTTTTTTGAAAAGAAGGAGAAGAAAAAAAAATGAAAAAAAAACTTAACGAAGTGCTTAGATCTAAAACACTCGGCAAAAAAAGTAGGAGAAGAAAAAAAATTAAAAAAAACTTTGCCGTGTGCCCCATCTGGGACACTCAGCAAATAACAAAAAATCTACTTAACCTAACCACATCCCCAGAATGGCAGCACCCCACCCGCCCTCCCATCCCCACCCCTTCTCTCTCCTCCCGCGCCCAGCGCCCCCTCTCCTCCCGACAGCCCGCCTCCCTCCCCTCCTCTCCCAGCCGCCCTCTTCCCCTCCGGCTGCCTCCGCCCTCCCAGCCCCCTCATCGGCTCCCCCCTCCCCTACCTTCTTCCTCGACGTGGCCCTTCCTTCCTGTAACAACCCAAAAATCCACACACCAAAAATCACAACTACAAAATTTTTGTTTAAACCCTATGTGATGTTGAGTGACACATGTAGAAGCCAAACCCTAGTTCTGGATTAGATGTGACCCAACTAGGTTAAGATCATAAGCATAGCTTGCTTTTATGCCACATGTGTAATTAAATTCCTAAATAAACAAATCATGCATGCATCCTTAAATTCCACTTGTGATTTGGATTCTTTTGCCTTATGTGATGTTTAACTAACTTACTTAATATTTATGATAAACCCTAATATATGGGATGTATTTTGACCACCATTTGAAACACCTTGTGGGACCCACTACATAACTTGAAGCTCAAGTTTAAACTCTAACTAGAAGTGAATCAAAGCAAAAGAAAGAAAAGAAAAACAAACAGAAAAAGAAAAGGAAAGAAGAGGGAGCACCTTAGTCCAGCCTGCCTCGACCGGCCCAAATTTAGCCCAAAGCCTTTTTCCCGCCTTCCACGCATCGCATCCACCGACAAGCCGGACCCGCCACACCGTCACGCGCATCATCACGCCGCCAAGATCGGGACAAGTGACAAACCGGACCCCACGCGTCATCCACCCCAACAACAGGTTCATCTTCCTCCCCATGCCGACCTCTTCCTTGACCGGGGCGACCGGCAAAGCGAGTGTGCAGCCGGGGTCACGCACATCGCATGACCCCATTTCCCCTTGCGCAGCGCCTTACACTATCAAGACGCTGCGCCGGAGCCGTCGGATCGCGCGCCGCGATCACCACCGCCCGATCACCGTCCACCATTGGAGCCCTTGGAGCTCGGCTATAAAAGCCAACGCCTGCGAGCCCTAACCCTCAGCCCGTTCGCCGCCGCCGCTGGTGGCATAGCACCACACCGCATCAAGCTGATGGAGAGGGAGGAGGAAGAAGCAAGGAGGAGAAGGAAGCCGCTGCAGAACCGGACCTCATCGGAGCTAGGAGCATCGCCCCAATCGGCTACAGCGACGTAGCTGCTCGGCACGGCACTGCATCGCCTCATCACGGCCTCTCCTCGTCACCGCACCGCCATCCTACCACCATGAGCCCTATGGTGAGCCACAACGTTCGCCGCTCACCGCGCTAGCCGTACTTGCCATGAACACCACCGCGTTCCCGCACCTCAGGAACGCAGAGGCGGAGCATTCCCGCTCCTGGACACGATACACACGCACCGCACGCGCACAAGCCCAAGGCCTGGCCTCACCGACCCCTAGCTGCTCGGGAACACTAGCACGACCACACCTAGCCTCTCGGACGCCATGAACGGACCACGTCGGAGCACGAGCTCTTGCTCCGACTTAGCCAACCAGTAGCATAGAAGGACCACCACGACCCTCTTGTTGAGCCAAATGGAAACGCGAAGCAAAGGGAAGAAAGGGGGTGATGCTGAACCCTCTGCTCGGTAACGCCAGCGCCGAGCATGCAAACACATCGCATGCACGCACGCGCTCACCATGGCCAGAGCACAACCATGGCGAGACCACCGCGTCTTCTACGTCATGGTAAAAGCTACGTTGACAACCTGACTGGCTCCGCCATGACAAGAGACACACCGCGCTCACCTTAGCCGAGAATGAAGCCCACCGGAGCCCCACGTTGCCACACCGCACCTCGTCGGAGCGCCACCGCCTCCGCTTTGCCCCCACCACCGTGGCTAGAGCCACTAGGAAGCACCAGGACCTCCTTCAACACGCCTACCATAGTCGTAGAAGCATCGTGGAGCTCACATGCTCCTCCAACTGGGCTCTCGCTACCACTGCAGCCCTGACCATGCATGCCGACAAACCCACGCCGCCGTTCACCATGGCCAGCCAACTGGAGCTGCCCGACCACCATGTTAACTTCACCAGGACACCCGCTATGGCATGGCCAAGCTTTTGCCCACCTTAACTGCACACCCGCACCGCTGGAGGGGCTCGCCGGTGAGCTCACCACCGGCGGGAGCACGACAGGGAAGAAGATTGGGATTTTCCCCTCGCCGGCCACACGTCCGTGCACTTGGTGCACGTGAATCGAACACTGGGAAGGAGTAAGTGGACCAAGTCCTTCATAGACCAGCTCTGCGGTCTATGGACCAACGCAGGCGGGTTCACCATGAACCGCGCCTCACCTGTTAGACACCATTTGACCCCAGACCCACCTGTTAGCCGCAGTTTAGCCCGGATGGCGCCATGCTGACTTTATACCGATGATGAGACCACGCCAGCATCGAGGACTTCGGCAATCTCTCAGACCACGACAGCGACCACTCCGACCACCTCAGCAAGCTCTGCGACCACCTACGCGATCTCACCGACCACCTCGGCCAGCCTTCCGACCACCTCAGCCAGCCTTCCGACCACGATGGTGATCTCACCGACCACCTCGGCGACATCTTCGACCACCGCTGCAACCTTTCCAACCACCTCTGCAACCTCTCCGACCACCTCACCAGCCGATACACCACTCCAAGTCCCCACATGCCACGTGAACCAGTCACAGTCTGACACGTGTCATCCTTGAATTAATCAGCCTTAATTTAATCTTTGGAAATACATAACTAATTCATACGACCTTAGAAAAATACAATACCAGGACCAAAATTCCCCTAAAATCGAGCTCTATGCAATGAACCCATGTTTGAGTGCATTTGGCTCTTTTGAATTTTCATTGCTTCTTTGTGCTATTCTATAGGCGTCGCTAACGCGACTATAATGCGATCGTTTGTAGACTCGGAGGAGAACCAGACGGACGAGGACTGAGAGTAATGTGAGGAGTACAGAGATGACTGCACTGAAGGTGCCACATCCCACCCAACCTAGTAGCACCTATTACGCATGGCTAATATAGAACTGCTAGTGCTTTATTTTATTGTTATGATCACACTATGATAGGACTTGCATGGTAGTATGCTTTCTTGATGGCCTTTACCTTGACGCAACCTTACCCCTGCTCACCCTGCTGTTAGGCTAGTCACACGCTTGCTGCTATATTTCATTGCTTATTACTTCTACTACGCTTGTACTACATTGATGCGTGGTGGAAACTGTTGTTATCTGGACTATGGGGAGAGTGCTGCGCGTTTGTGACTTGGGTGCGTGGAGGGTGAGGGTTGTGTCGACCAAGTTGGAGTATACGACGAGCCTAGGGTAAATCTTGCCGTGGGGTGCTACCTGGGCACTCCTAGAATGGATACCTGTGGCGGGTAAATGGTAATTGGAGGTGGCCTTGGGTGTGAACCTCAGAGAGGTGGAGCCCGGGATAGAGGTGCTATGGTGGCACGTAAAATGGAAACCCTGATGAAGACATTCTGGCTTGGTCAATCACTAAGGACTTACTAGTACTCAGACTCACCAGGATTCCTTTACATCCCACTCACCCTATATGGTGCGGGATGGTCGGACTACTTAGTAGAACGATGCCACTACTATTAGGCGAACGTGTGCAAGGAGGTACGGGGCACGCGGTTTCCCCCCACACCCTTCCGAGACTTCAGGAGGCCTTGTGGACCTGGCTCTTGACATCCGGAGTGCCCCGGCTCTGTCTACGACTCACAGTATCAACCATCCCAGACTAGACTTGAGATGTTCCAGGGCTGAGAGGTAGGGTGACATCGTTCTAGGCTAGCAAGCGATCGGAATTCTACCTAGGAGAAACATGGCTCCGAGGATGGCTAATCTTGTGGATATGTAAAACCTCTGCAGAGTGTTTGGTTGATCGATCGATACATATGCCGACTTGTTGGCTATGTACCTTTCCTGGGTTTTGCTTAAACTAGATAGTGAGATGAGTCCTTCTCTTCTCCCCCCTAGGAGTGAGTGTTCGGACATAGCCGGGGCTACGGGCCATGAGACAGTGCCGAGAGGGATTTGTCCTGTCGACTGAGCGATGGTATGGTTGTGATGTGGTGATGATGTGGAGATAGTGGTATATCGATCCTAGGTTGAAACCTGGCTCTGGACAGGAATGGGGTGGAATGGGTGTGTGAATGGTGTTAAAACTTGACCAACTATTATTATGTACTTGATATGCAAAAACATAGGAAACCCCAGCCTTATAGGTTCCTCTTGATTTTATCCAACTTGCATCCAATTTCCACAAAGCAATGCTCTTAGGGTGGGAGTGGCCAGTACAAATCATACTGATAAATTTTGGCACACAGGTTCTGCTGAAGAGTATAGCCATGAGGAGTTTGACGATTGAGGGGTTCGTTCCTATGCTCGAATTTGGCGATCTTATCTTCAAGCTGTTCTGAATGAATGCTACTTTTGATTCCGCCAATGTGGCGATGTAATAATTTATGTAATTCCGCACTATTTGTACTCTAAAATTACGTTGTATGGATGTGATATTTGACTTGAATTTTGGGTAATATGATCTACAATGGTCTTATTACACTTCAACTCTATGGATTTTCCTTCATGAAAATCAGGTCGCTTCAGTTGGTATCAGAGCCATACTTGACCCTAGGATGAAACTCTCAGAAATGGACGATAGAATAGGACGTGAACAACCCTTCTTTCGGTTATATACCGACCTTGCATTTACTTTTATGCAAGGCTTATCTATTTATTGACCTACTAACACCTGGTTCCTTAAAACATGCAGATGGCAACGAATGTCGAATGGCCACCTCTAGGACCGCTACCTCTGGACCACGCTAAGCTTACCTTCAACCTACGTGAGCTCGGGGGTTTTGCACAGACCCTCTGCCAAGTTCTCATCATGTTTGGAGTCCCTGACGAGCTTGTCAAAGTCACCTACACCGGGAAGTCAGCTCAGGAAGGAGGAATCGAAGGACCGGTTGTCACCTCAGTCGAGTTCCCAGCTAGCACTACCTTACCTTTTATCCTAGCTTTGACCGAGTTGACTATAGAGGACACAGTTGAGGAGGGACTGCGAGCTGTCTCACACAAGGCACTTCGTAGAGTGATGAGGGACCACTACGAGCACCTGAAGATGACAGAGTTCCGTCTACTTCCCTAGGCCCTCGACCTTAGCCTTACCCCTAGTGAGCAGAGTTTCACAGCCGGCAGAGTTATCCTTGCCGAGGAGGACAGATGCCTTCACATCTCGGCTATCCACCTACTAGAGCAGGACAGGTACGTGACCCAGCTTGAGCAGATGAGACGTTAGGACCGGGTCCTTCTGTGGGAGTACCAAGAGCGAGACTCATAGGGAGCACAAGAGCGAGCTAGTCTGCTTGAGACAGTTGCCAAACTACAGGGCGAGCTCAACCATCAAGAAGAAGTCCATAGAGCCGAGGTCGCTGACTTACAGGACAAAGCCGCTGACCTAGGCAACAGGAACTACTACCTCGACAGCAAGGTCTTGGAGTTGTAGAGAGAGTTGGATGACAAGAAGGTCGAGTCCAACCGTAGAGGAGACAGAGAGAGGTCCAAGGGGATTGATATGCTGAAAATCCAATCTCGGAACAAGACCATGACCTAGGAGCTAGAGGAGTTCAGGAAGAAGGCCGTTCGCAACCAGGGTCACCTAATCGAGGCACTCAGGCAAAACGAGTACCTATAGGACAAATGTGAGAGGACTTTGTAGGCTTGGCAGAAGTCTGACAAGAAGCGCCTCAGGGAGATGAAGGGTATGTGGGATCAGCTACCTAAGGAGATTCGCAGCAAGATGAAACCTAGGATAGAGGAGTTTGAGTTAGCCCCGACTCGCCTCAACCTAGACGCTTACCCTACCCTACCTGGAGCCAAGCCTACTGAGGAGCTTGCAGAGGCTTTGAAGTATGTGTCCCGACTTCACAAGTCTGACGAGGAGATCGAGATCGAGAACAGTCGTATCCCAGCTACGGTGTACGAGTTAGAGTAGATGACCCTACGTGGTCATAAGACATGTCAGTGGCTTCCATAAGTTGTACCCCATGATGTACCCCTTATGAGATGTAATATGAGACAGTATGCGTAGTACAATTCTCGCGAGTCTTCAAGTGTAGCTATTGGAGATGATGCTATGTAATAAAACCCATGTAATGAATGTTTTGGACTTATTGCATCTTATGGATCTTATTGCTTCTTTGTAATGAGTGTTGGATAGTATAAATGTTTTTCTTTAAATCATCAGAAATCATGTAATCATACTGAACTATAAGCACTTATGGCACAAACACTAAAATTCCTATGATCTAGGTTGCAGATGCCGAACCGCCGGTCTGCTCACCTAATGAACCATGGACGTGCGCCCACCCCCAAACCAATTGAACAAAATGGGGGGTGTGGTGGCAACAACCATGGCTGTGTCCATGGCCGTGGACGTGGAGGGATACCCTTCAACTTGGAGAATACCCCACCGCCTGTTGAGGAGAACATTCCGCCACCACCACCACCGAACCTGGCAGAAGTGATGGCGCAACAGACCCAACTTCTTGCAGCTCTTGTTGACGGAGCAAACCGTCGCCAGGGAGGTTAGCCGAATGACTTCCAAAGGAAGCTGGAGGGATTTCTGAAGCTAAGGCCACCTACCTATGATGGCACCAACCCTGACCCGCTTGTAGCCGATGACTGGCTCAAGGAGGTGGAAAAGAAGCTCGACCTCACCACCTTCACCGACGATGAGTGTGTTGGAGCTGCCACACACCAGCTCACAGGTGCAGCACACGCCTGGTGGGACAGTTTCAGTGATTCCCATGAGGACCCTGCCAACATCTTGTGGGATGAGTTCGCCGAAGAATTCACTGAGTACCACATTCCCAAGGGTATCATGGAGGCCAAAGCCGAGGAGTTCCGCAACATCAAGATGGGAAAGGATAGGGTGACTGAGTACACTACTCGTTTCACCAACCTTCTACGCTATGCACCTTCCTATGTTGTGAACTCTGAGAAGGAGAAGCTGTACTATTACCGCAAGGGACTTAACCCGCACATCAAGTTGAAGTTTGGCGGTATTGAGAGTAGCACGCTATGTGCTCTGGTGGATCGCTGCATCCAGATTGAGAAGGACCATGCTGAAGCTGGAGAGGAGTCCAGGGAGAGGAAGTGTAAGCCTGAGGAGTCTTTCCGTGGCCGTGATCGCAAGAGGTTCCGAAGAGATGCACCACCAAGGGAACGCTCACGCCACAATAGGGATGACAACCCTGGATCGAGTAGGGGTGGTAGAGGCTACACCACCAAATACTCCCACCATGCTCAGGATCGTTACACCCGGGACCGTTATGCTCAGGACCGCAACACTCAGGACCGTTCCAACCGTTCCCACTCTATGAATGAACGCCCAGCACAGAACCGCTCCGCACCAAGCACTGGAAACTAGAAGGCACCCGCGCCAACCCCTACAGGCGGTGCGCCTTTCACCTGCTTCGCTTGTGGCCAACCGGGTCACAAAGCTGCTGAGTGCCCTCAGAACTCAGCCGCTCAGAAGTCTCAGTTCAAGAAATCTGCTACTCGTGGATGTCTCAACCATTTGGACGCCGAGGAAGCACAGGCTACCCCTAACGTTGTGTACGGTATGTTTTTAGTTAATGACAATACTGCATCAGTTCTATTTGACTCTGGAGCAACTTGTTCTTATATATCATCCAAGTTTGCACGAGAGCATGACCTGCCTGTAACCCCACATGGAAAACCTATCATCACCAGCTCACCGTTAGGAGACCTAAAGTGCACCCACATCTGTAAGGAAGTGAGTCTTACCATTGAGGGTCTTATCTTTAAAGCCGACCTAACCCTGTTACCTTCCACGAGCCTAGATGTCATTTTAGGTATGGATTGGCTAACCATTCACCGAGGTATCATATCATGTTCACCTAGATACGTCCAAGTGACCCACCCATCAGGCCAAGTTATTAGATGTGAACCCCAGTCTGGAAAGTCCACATCTATCCTATGTGCCTTAAAGCCAGTTCAGAATCACAAAAAGAGGAGAAGATAGTTTATGATGTGCCTATGGTCAGAGACTATCCCGATGTATTCCCTAAAGAGTTACCGGGTATGCCACCAGACCGTGATGTAGAGTTCATCATTGATCTTTTGCCAGGAACCAGACCCATTGCCAAGAGACCCTATCGCATGTCAGTTGATGAACTGGGCGAGCTCAAGAAATAGCTTGATAAGCTCATCTTGAAGGGATATATCAGACCTAGTGCTTCACCCTAGGGATCCCCTATTTTGTTTGTTAAGAAGAAGGATGGCTCAATGAGAATGTGCATAGATTATCGTAACTTGAACGTAGTCACCATCAAGAACAAGTACCCTCTGCCAAGGATTGATGATCTGCTTGACCAGCTCAGAGGTGCCAGGTATTTCTCCAAGATTGATCTCAGATCTGGCTTTCATCAGATGAAGATTCGAGAGAGTGACATCCCGAAGACAACTTTTGTGACTAGGTATGGGCAGTTTGAGTTCACTGTGGTGTCCTTTGGACTCACAAATGCTCCCGCATACTTCATGAACATGATGAATAAGGTTTTTATGGATGAACTGGATAAGTTTGTGGTAGTATTCATTGATGACATCCTTGTTTATTCACCCACCGCTGAAGAACATGAACATCACCTGAGAACTATGCTTGAGAAACTAGCCCAACATCAGCTCTACGCAAAGTTTAGCAAATGTGAGTTTTGGCTATAGAAAGTTGCCTTCCTAGGCCATGTACTATCAGCTGAAGGTGTTGCAGTTGACCCAGCTAAGATTGAAGCTGTGAAAGAATGGGATCAACCCCGTAATGTGACAGAAATCAGAAGTTTCTTGGGATTGGCTGGATATTAACGCCGGTTCATCGAGAACTTTTCCAAGATAGCCCGTCCGATGACCAACCTTCTGAAGAAGACTAAGGAGTTTGAATGGACGTCCGAGTGTGAACAAAGCTTTCAAGAGTTGAAATTGAAGCTTACCACAACTCCTGTGCTAGCATTGTCTGATATCAGTAAAGATTTCATGGTCTACTGTGATCCATCCCGTCAAGGACTTGGCTGTGTATTGATGCAAGGTGGAAGAGTGATAGCTTATGCTTCTCGACAGTTGAAAGAACACGAGAACCATTACCCTACTCATGATCTTGAGTTAGCAGCAGTTGTGCATGCCTTGAAAATCTGGAGGCACTACTTGATAGGCAACAAGTGTGATATCTACACCGATCACAAGAGCTTGAAGTACTTTTTCACTCAGGAAGATCTAAATATGAGGCAACGCCGATGGCTAGAGTTGATCAAGGACTATGATCTGGAAATTCACTATCACCCGGGAAAAGCTAATGTAGTCGCAGATGCTCTCAGTCGCAAGAGTTACTGTCACATTTTGATCACAAAATCCATACCACCTAAACTCAAGGAAGAGATTGATGATTTCAAACTTGAGATACTACCGCATGACTTGTTAAATGAGCTCCGCATACAGTATGATCTCACAGATCGCATCCGTCAAGCTCAGAAAAATTGTGAAGAAATTGGGTATCTCCGTGGTCTGATGAAACTAGGCTACAAGACCAACCACCATGAAGATGAACAAGGAACCATCTGGTTCAAGGACAGAATCTGTGTACCTTCTGATCCAGCACTACGAGAGGAAATTCTATTAGAAGCTCATGATTCTAAGTACTGTATTCACCCTAGAGATTCAAAGATGTATCAAGACTTGAAGAAACACTTTTGGTGGAAAGGCATGAAGGCAGACATTGCGGGACATGTGGCACGATGTGACACCTGTATTAGAGTCAAGGCTGAACATCAAAGGCCTATAGGATTGTTGAAGCCTCTTGATGTTCTTGAGTGGAAATGGGAGAGCATATCCATGGATTTCATAGTCGGGCTACCCCGTTCACAGAAAGGCAATGATTCCATTTGGGTGATTGTAGATCGATTGACCAAGGTTGCTCACTTTGTACCCATTAAGACCAAGACCGATGCCGAAAAGTTAGCAGATCTATATGTTGAGCATATCCTCCGACTGCATGGAGCTCCCTCTAGTATTGTATCTGATCGTGGTCCTCAGTTTATGTCTCAATTTTGGGAAGCTCTGCGCAAGTCCATCAGAACCAAACTTAATTTCAATACCGCTTATCACCCACAAATAGATGGACCGACTAAATGAGTAAATCAGATCTTAGAAGACATGCTTCGTGCTAGTATACTGAATTATGGCTCTGATTGGGAGAAATGCCTACCCTATGCAGAGTTCTCTTACAACAACAGTTACCAAGCCAGTATCAAGATGTCGCCGTTTGAAGCTCTGTATGGCAGACCTTGTAAGACGCCTTTGATGTGGTCTCAACTGGGGGAAAGATCGTTCTTTGACTCGGCTAAGATTCAAAATGCCAAAGAAGGAGTTGCTCAAGTGAAGGAGAATTTGAGAATTGCTCAAAGTCGATACAAGAGCTATTCTAACAAAAGAAGAAGAGAACTTGAGTTCAATGTGGGAGATTTTGTCTATCTCAAGGTATCCCCGCTATGTGGAACTATCAGATTCCATGTGAAAGGAAAGCTTGCTCCTAGATTTGTTAGGCCATACAAGATCAGCAAGAGAATTGGAAAACTCGCTTACAAACTTGAGCTACCTGAGGAATTGGCTGGTGTACATCCCGTATTTCATGTATCCCAGCTACGCAAATGCTTGAGAGTGCCTGATGAAGTAGTTCCAACTAATACACTTCACATTCAAGACACTCTTGAGTACAAAGAACATCCTATCAGAATTCTGGGAAGAGACACCAAAGAAACCCGAAGCAAAACTATTCCTATGTGCAAGGTCTAATGGAGCAATCACATTGAGAGTGAAGCAACATGGGAGAAAGAGTCTGACCTCCGGCTACTATATCCTTATCTCTTCGAAGGGTACGCTACACTTTAATCTCAGGGATGAGATTCTGTTAAGGGGGTAGGACTATAACAACCCAAAAATCCACACACCAAAAATCACAACTACAAAATTTTTTGTTTAAACCCTATGTGATGTTGGGTGACACATGTAGAAGCCAAACCCTAGTTCTGGATTAGATGTGACCCAACTAGGTTAAGATCATAAGCATAGCTTGGTTTTATGCCACATGTGTAATTAAATTCCTAAATAAACAAATCATGCATGCATCCTTAAATTCCACTTGTGATTTGGATTCTTTTGCCTTATGTGATGTTTAACTAACTTACTTAATATTTATGATAAACCCTAATATATGGGATGTATTTTGACCACCATTTGAAACACCTTGTGGGACCCACTACATAACTCGAAGCTCAAGTTTAAACTCTAACTAGAAGTGAATCAAAGCAAAAGAAAGAAAAGAGAAACAAACAGAAAAAGAATAGGAAAGAAGAGGGAGCAGCTCAGCCCAGCCTGCCTCGACCGGCCCAGCTAGCCCAGCCAAGCTTCGCCTGCCCTTTCACGCGCGCAGCCACTGACAAACCGGACCCACCCGTCAGCCGTCACGCACCGCACGCCGCCGCATCAGGACAAGCTGACAAACCGGACCCCACGCGTCAGCCACCCCAGCAACAGGATCATCTTCCTCCCCACGCCGACCTCTTCCTCGATCGGGGGCTGACCAGCGTGGCAGGTGCGGGCCAGGGGGTCACGCACATCGCATGACCCTGTTTCCCTTGCGCCGCGCCTACGCTACCGCACGCGGGCTGTCGGATGCGCCGCATGCATCACCACCGCCCGATCGTCGTCCGCCATTGGAGCCCTTGGAGCTTGGCTATAACAGCCAACTCCCACGAGCCCTAACCCTCAGCCCGTTTGCCGCTGCCGCTGGTGGCACAACACCACACTACGTCAAGCCAAGGGAGAGGGAGGAGGAAGAAGCAAGGAGGAGAAGGAAGCCACTGCGGAACCGGACCTCGCCGGAGCCAGGAGCGCCGCCCGATCGGCTACAGCAACGTAGCTGCTCGGCACGGCACTGCATCGCCTCATCACAGCCTCGCCTCGTCACCACACTGCCATCCTACAGCCATGAGCCCTACGGTGAGCCAGAACATTCGCCGCTCACCGTGCTAGTCATACTCGCCATGAACGCCACCGCGTTCCCGCACCTGGGGAACGCAGAGGTGGAGCATTCCCGCTCCTGGACACGCTACACATGCACCGCACGCGCACAAGCCAAAGGCCTGGCCTCACTGACCCCTAGCTGCTCGGGAACACCGGCACGACCACACCTAGCCTCTCAGATGCCATGAACGGACCACATCGGAGCACGAGCTCTTGCTCCGGCTTAGCCAACCAGTAGCATAGAAGGACCACCACAACCCTCTTGTTGAGCCAAATGGAAATGCGAAGCAAAGGGAAGAAAGGGGGCGTCGCCGAGCCCTCTGCTCAGGAACGCCAGCGCCGAGCATGCAAACGCATCGCACGCACGCGCTCACCATGGCCAGAGCACAACCATGGTGAGACCACCGCGTCTTCTACGTCGCGGTAAAGGCGACGTTGACACCCTGGCTGGCTCCGCCATGACAAGAGACACACCACGCTCACCTTAGCCGAGAATGAAGCCCACCGGAGCCCCGTGTTGTTGCACCGCACCTCATCGGAGCGCCACCGCCTCCGCTTTGCCCCCACCACCATGGTCGGAGCCACTAGGAGCACCAGGAGCTCCTTCAACATGCCTACCATAGTCGTAGAAGCACCGTGGAGCTCACACGCTCCTCCAACTAGGCCCTCGCTACCACTGCAGCCCTGACCATGCACGCCGACGAACCCACGCCACCGTTCACCATGCCCAGCCAACTGGAGCCGCCCGACCACCACGTTAACTTCACCGAGACACCCGCTATGGCATGGCCAAGCTTGTTCCCACCTTAATTGCACACCCGCACCGCTGGAGGGGCTCGTCGGTGAGCTCACCACCGGCGGGAGCATGACGGGGAAGAATATTGGGATTTTCCCCTCGCTGGCCACACGTCCGTGCACTTGGTGCACGTGAATCGAACACTGGGAAGGAGTAAGTGGACCAAGTCCTTCATAGACCGGCTCTGCGGTCTATGGACCAACACAGGCAGGTTCACCATGAACCGCGCCTCACCTGTCAGACACCGTTTGACCCCGGACCCACCTGTCAGCCGCAGTTTAGCTCGGATGGCGCCATGCTGACGTCATACCGATGATGAGACCACGCCAGCGTCGGGGACTTCAGCAATCTCTCCGACCACGACGGCGACCACTCCGACCACCTCAGCAAGCTCTCCGACCACCTTCGCGATCTCACCGACCACCTCGGCCAGCCTTTCGACCACGATGGTGATCTCATCGACCACCTCGGCGACATCTCCGACCATCGCTGCAACCTTTCCGACCACCTCTGCAACCTCTCCGACCACCTCACCAGCCGATACACCACTCCAAGTCCCCACATGCCACATGAACCAGTCACAGTCTGACACGTGTCAGCCCTGAATTAATCAGCCTTAATTTAATCTTTGGAAATACATAACTAATTCATACGACCTCAGAAAAATACAAGACCAGGACCAAAATTCCCCTAAAATTGAGCTCTATGCAATGAACCCATGTTTGAGTGCATTTGGCTCTTTTGAATTTTCATTGCTTCTTTGTGCTATTCTGTAGGCATTGCTAACGCGACTATAATGCGATCGTTTGCAGACTCGGAGGAGAACCAGACGGATGAGGACCGAGAGTACCGTGAGGAGTATAGAGACGACTGCACTAAAGGTGCCACATCCCACCCAACCTCGTAGCACCTATTACGCATGGCTAATATAGAACTACTAGTGCTTTATTTATTATTATGATCATACTATGATAGGACTTGCATGGTAGTATGCTTTCTTGATGGCCTTTACCTTGACGCAACCTTACCCCTGCTCACCCTGCTGTTAGGCTAGTCACACGCTTGCTGCTATATTTCATTGCTTATTACTTCTACTACGCTTGTACTACATTGATGCGTGGTGGAAACTGGTGTTATCTGGACTATGGGGAGAGTGCTGCGTGTGTGACTTGGGTGCGTGGAGGGTGTGGGTTGTGTCGACCAAGTTGGAGTATACGACGAGCCTGGGGCAAGTCTTGTCGTGGGGTGCTACCTAGGCACTCCTAGAATGGATACCTGTGGCGGGTAAATGGTAATTGGAGGTGGCCTTGGGTGTGAACCTCGGAGAGGTGGAGCCCGGGGTAGAGGTGCTATGGTGGCACGTAAAATGGAAACCCTGATGAAGACATTCTGGCTTGGTCAATCCCTAAGGACTTACTAGTACTCAGACTCATTAGGAATCCTTTACATCCCACTCGGCCTATATGGTGCGGGACGGTCAGACTACTTGGTAGAATGATGCCACTACTGCTAGGCGAACATGTGCAAGGAGGTACGGGGCGCGCGGTTTCCCCCCACACCCTTCTAAGACTTTAGGAGGCCTTGTGGACCTGGCTCTTGACATCCGGAGGGCCTCGGCTCTGTCTACGACTCACAGTATCAGCCATCCCAGACTAAACTTGGGATGTTCCAGGGCTGAGAGGTAGGGTGACATCGTTCTAGGCTAGCAAGCGACCGAAATTCTGCCTAGGAGATACATGGCTCCGAGGATGGCTAATCTTGTGGATATGTAAAACCTCTGCAGAGTGTTTGGTTGATCGATCAATACATATGTCGACTTGTCGGCTATGGACCTTTCCTAGGTTTCGCTTAAACTAGATAGTGAGATGAGTCCTTCTCTTCTCCCCCCTGGGAGTGAGTGTTCGGATGTAGCCAGGGCTACGGGCCATGAGACAATGTCGAGAGGGAGTTGGCCTGTCGACTGAGCGATGGTATGGTTGTGATGTGGTGATGATGTGGAGATAGTGGTATATCGATCCCAGGATCGAAACCTGGCTCTGGATGGGAATGGGGTGGAATGAGTGTGTGAATGGTGTTAAAACTTGACCAACTATTATTATGTACTTGATATGCAAAAACATAGGAAACCCCAGCCTTATAGGTTCCTCTTGATTTTATCCAACTTGCATCCAATTTCCACAAAGCAATGCTCATAGGGTGGGAGTGGCCTGTACAAATCGTACTGATAAATTTTGGCACACAGGTTCTGCTGAGGAGTATAGCTCTAAGGAGTTTGACGGTTGAGGGGTTCGTCCTACGCTCGAGTTTGGCGATCTTGTCTTCAAGCTGTTCTAAATGAATGCTACTTTTGATTCCGCCAATGCGGCGATGTAATAATTTATGTAATTCCACACTATTTGTACTCTGAAATTACGTTGTATGGATGTGATATTCGACTGGAATTTCGGGTAATATGATCTACAACGGTCTTATTATACTTCGACCCTATGGATTTTCCTTCGTGAAAATCAGGTCGCTTCACTTCCCCTTCTTCTTCCCCGCCGGATCCAGCCCCTCCCCTCCCCTCCTCCCTTCTTCCGTGACGGATCCGGGCCCTCCCTTCTCCCCCCTCCCTTCTTCCCCGCCCCTCCCAACTTCCCCGACACGGCCTCCCAACCAGCGACATCCGGCGGCCAGTGCCGCCCCCTCCCTCCCTCCCTCGCCCAATGACGAGATCCAGTGAGGGGCCACAGCGGCGCACCCCAGGCGGTGGTGGAGGGGTGGCCTGGCGTTGCGGGCGCGGCACGAGCGGTGTGGCTTTGTGGGCGGGGCGGGGCGTGGCGCGGCACGTAGCTGCCTCTCACCCTCGCGGTGCCCGGATCCATGGCGTGGCGTGGCGTGGCCTCTCTCTCTCACCGGTGCTCAGATCCACGGTGGTAGCGGGCGAAGGCGGTGGCCGACAAGCACGGGTCCTCGCGGCAGCTGTCTCCCGCGACACGGATCTAGGGTGGGCCAGCCCCCACCAGTGTCCCCCACCCGTGAAGGCGGCGGCCAACGCCGGTGCGAGCGGGGTGGCCAGATCCAGCTCCCTCCCTCGTTCGCTCCGCACGACGGCTTGGATCCAAGGCAGAGAAGGTGGCCGCGGATCCATGGTAGGGAAGGCGGCCACGCCGTTGCTCAGCACGACAACGCGGGCGTAGACTCCCTCCCTCGCTCGGTGGCGGCGCGGATGGAGGCATGGATCGAGGCGGAGCAGGAACCGGTGGTGGCGTCCGGTGGCTGATGCTTTTTTTATTATTTTTTTCAAAAAATGTTTGCCGAGTGTTTTTTAGGCATTTGGCAAAGTCTTCGCCGAGTGTCAATGAAAAACACTCGGCAAAACAGCGTTTGCCGATAAACCATTTGCCGAGTGTCGTTTCCGAGTGCCCTTGCTCCTGTATCCGGTAGTGCAGGGCACGTTGCCTGAACCAATATAAATCATGTGTCATTGAGTGTTAGGCCATATTCGATCACAACGCACGGCAAAACTACAAATATTTTTACTTGTTAGTCACTTTTCGCACCGACATTATATGTACCAAATTAAATCTAATTCTTGTTCTTACCTCATCTTCCGTGTTCTAGCTAGCTACTGTAGTATGCATGCATGAGCGCGTCTATCGGCATGCCGGCTTAATTACGTGTCGCCATTCATTCGCTTCTCCATGAAGCTAGCGAGTATGTAGCTAGATTTCTAGGAGTAGCTTAGTCTTCTCTCTTGCAATGCCATGCTATTTTCAGTGATCCTTCGTTCATCATGTACCGACATGTATGCGCCGTAGATCGGTATGTAAGCATATATATATATGTAGCTAGGCATTAGCGCACACGACGACAAACCGTGTTTCCTCAGCCCTCTGTTATCCATTTCTTTGTGTATTCATTGCGATCACACATACGTCCATTATTATTCCAAAATTTGCACTTGCTGACGATGCGTTCAGGCACACCATTATTTGTAGTACTAACGAATCACGTCCGGCAGAGGATGGCCGAAAATTCATTTCAATTTTAGCCACCATAGCAATGAGCAACGCATCCTGAGCACGGTACATACGGAAATGGCGAGATAATTACCTTGTATTTTCTGGCTAGCTAGGTTCCTGCGTGTAAATTAAACAAAAAAAAACTTGGATTACTTGGTCGTTATCCATCTAGCATGCACGAAACTGAAGGAGAAGTTGTGCAGTGTAATGCACTTTCCTTCTTTGTTCCTAGTATTGAAATCCAGTATATATCTCCTAGCTATTTTTTAATATAGTACTACTCGTGGTTATTATTATGCAAGACGTCGTGATGATATAGCCATGCACCTACCGTTTGATGAAGGGATCGAGTTCGGCCAATTAATCTTGCATTTAACGACCTCACAACACAAGAATGACTTATCTGCACGCTGTTACTTTGTTTCTTGTTTTATCAATAGAGTAGTAGAAAAAGAATTTTGATTGAGATTATATTACTCGATCATAGAATTTGCGTCAGAACCATCGTCTATAGTCAACTGAATTTAGTTGCTAGGAACTAATTAAGAATCAGCCGGGATAAAGCAACTTCAGTTGACATTCTCCTTTTTTAGACAGAAATCAATCACTGATGTGACAGACTTGACAAGCTGCGTCGTCAACCCTTTTCACTTGAATTCGGGCGACATGAGCCAGAGGCCCGTTTGGCAATCGTGCGTGTTGCCCATGAAATTTCCCATTTTACTATTGATTTGCGTGCTTGATTGCCACGTAAGCATTCCAGGGGTCATCCAAACAAAACATCAGAAGGTTCATAAATTTTCTCAACCTATGTTACGTTTAGCCTTTGCTTAATCGAGATATTACCACCACGGTTGCTTGCAATTACATAACATATATTATCGATCGGCAGGTAAACTAGCTCTGAGTCCTCTCCGTGTTATTGCCCTGCAAATTTCACCGACTATTCTTCGATCTCTTACGTACATGTATCATGTCCAAAAGCATGCATGTACCTAGATTATTGCTTGCTTCTGAGAGACAACTCAGAAACCGGACAAATCTGAGTACGGTTGGAAACATAGATCGGTCACCGGCCTCATCGTAAACCGTGTTTTCTGTTGCTCGTCGTTACTGCAAAGCCTTGTGATTTTTAGGAAAATGAATATTATTGCGGTGTTTGCAAGAGTTTTGCACACAACTAATTCTTATTACAGTTCCAGCATCTTGCTGTTTTTAGATCTCAAAAAGCGAAACTAAACAAAAGGATAACCAATTCTTATTACAGTTCTAGCCTTGTGATGAAGGCCCAGTCCGTTTCTTTGTGTGTTCCATCCTTTGTCCCAAACTATACGCTACCGTATCTAAGGATCTCATCATTTTCAGCCACCGTTGGAAATAGCTGGCATACCAGAAATCCGTTGTAGTCTCAACGCGTCCAGAACATCTCCATAGAATTGAAATGGTATAAAGTAGCAAATCACCAGACCATGTATCAAGCTTCTTGGAGCCATTATATTGATTGCGAATTTTCCATGAATTTGGGATCAAGTTTGACAAATCTCTATAATTGAATCAAATCCTAAATCCTACCATAGTTATCTGGGCTCAATTCTCCCAAGACAAACTCTATTTTCTCTTTCCTGAGCCCACCACCACCAACTCGATCTCTGCCTCACTCCTTCCCAAGCTGCAGTTGCGGCCTAGAAAGTATGGCCAACATTAATCTGCCGCTCACGGGCTGGGCCATCGTGGCCATCTCGGCAGGCTACTAACTGATGCATGGGCCAGAGAGTACTGATTGCCTCCGTTTCAATCAAGCTAATTAGTGATACCCATGAGGGCAGCAACGAGGTAGCTTTTTTTTTCTTTCGAACCAGCAACGAGTACTTTGTTAATAGGCACTAACACATGATTTATTAGAAGATTATAATCATTGGCCTCTTGTGTTACACAGACTAGGCCACGTTGGGAAACATCCAGGAGCCGAGGCATGTTAGTACATGACACGACATTGTTCTAAGTGAAATTTATCTTTAATAACTTGTTAACATATTTTTAGAAAAAAATATATGGACATTTACAAGTTTATTTAAGTTTTCTATCAAAAATATTGTATGAAAATAAAACAAATTTGATATTCGAAATAGTTGTACGTATTTTTCTATGAACTTGCTCAAGTTAACAAAGTTTGATTTAGAACAAATATAAGATTAACTACAATTTGAAACTGAGAGAGCAGCTAAATAGCTTTTATTCGATCCCATCTCTACATGCAGTGGCCCAAACCCATGATGACTTCATTAATAGATCAACCAACTGAGCTATTCTTGTCAAGGTGATCAATATCATAGGTGTGGTTATAAAAATTACCTCTAATCTGCGACTATAGAAAGAGGTTTGGGGAAAAGGCCGGCTACACCTTCCAATAATTTGCCACAAATCCATACAACTAAGCTACTGAAATGACATATATGTTCTTATGGATCATAGGCTCAAGCGTAATGCAAAAATGCCGATCCGACACTGGGGATGCTAGTTTTCCAAAGTAGCTTACAGCTGATTTGGCAAACACACACACAACTTTACCAGCCAACTCAGCCAGCCAACTAACTCTACCATCAAGCAACTAAGCTTTTAGTTCTCCAGCTTAACAGAAACCAGTTTTCCAAAACAAAACAACAAGAAACACACACAACCTAGTTGAGATTACAGACGCGGAATATTATTCTTCGACTGGGCAATCATCCCATCAGCTTTTCCCACCGTCTTCTTCTTCGATCAGCAAAGGCTTCCAGCTTTGTAACATCATCGTCTTGTGGATCACACCACCACCGGCGAGGACAAGAGCTTGTTATTGAACACCAAATGGTTCTTGCACAACATCCATAGCGTACATGCATGTATAAACAAAGAAATCTCTCTCAACATACCTCGGTGTCTATTTTCCACCTCTACAAATAAGAATTCAAAGTTAGTTGGCGATTTTTCCCAGCCAAACGTGTCTCGTAAGAAAGTCCATCCAAAGGACGCTGTTGACGGTTCGTATGTGTGTATATAGGAAAGGGGATTCCGCAAGCACACAAAACTATCGTGTAGCACTTCGCTTAGTGAGAACCAAGTGTCGAATTTATATTTTCTCAAAGGAAGGCGGGAGGACGTGTTTGGGTACTACGGTTAGGTAGACTAAGTCCTAGCAACACGGGGGTGATGAGGGTAGTATGGATGATGGACAGAAAAAGATAAAAAAGGATTTTGATCACACAGATAGAGGTAACTAGAAGTATAGTGTAGCTGAGTGTAAGAAGTAGAGTATGTAATCTTAAAGCAACAAAAGTAACTTAATGATAGTGAGAATGTCCTTAGTACGAGGGGTGTACTTGCTCTGAATTCAATGAGGCACAAAGCACTACGAGTCCTACGTTTTAATAACTAGACCCAACATGGTGGAATACAGAGGAAGGATAGGGCCGTCACTACCTGCCAACTACCACAATCTATCCGAGGATCTAGCTGTACCTACAGGCAAGATATAGTCTAAGCACCACGCTTAATCAATAAACTCGCTGTTTCGATCCGAGCTCCGATGAAATAAGATCAAAACACCCTAACCAGATGGTAGAACAAGTACTAACGATGAACAAACTAAACACTAAGTAATAATGATGCAAATGCCAAGGGACAAGCTCCTAGGCTCACTAATAAAATACAAGAGCAAGACGGGACTTGAACTAAGCAAAGCTATATTACTGAATAAAGTACTTGACAAAGTAAAGTACTAAATAAAGTAAATGCTAAAAGAAAGATTACAAATGAGCTATACTAGACCAGAAGACTCTTCCAGACTCTGAGGCGAGCTCTGCTCTACTCTATCACTACTAGCTAGCTACTACTTCTAAGCTACTACTCTTGGAGAGCTTCTGAGAGCTTGGAACAATTGGAATGCTTGAGAGTTGCTTGAGTGATGATCTCCACCGAGCACCACAACCCCTTTTATAGTGTGTAGAGGGCATGGGGGCACTTGTAGGTGAAGATGAGGCGGTGGAGTGGCAGGGGGCATCGGTTGACCTAGGGGGCGTTGGCTGACCGTCCATCTCGCCGCCTTGCCATCCAATGACGATGGTTGACCCTTGGAGGCGGTTGCATGGCAGGTAGGTCGGTTGCCATGGTTAGAATGGCGGTTTGGAGGTCTGTTTAGGCCCCCAAGTGAATGACGGTGGACCTAGCTATCTGTGGCAGCATGTAGGCCCCTAGTTGGATTTTCGTGATTAATGACAACACAAGATTACTATGACTAACGTGTGTTTTGTAGAGGCAAATTGAGTTAGGTTATGGTAATGGTGATTGATTGGGCAATTATGGTTTTCATAAATCGTTTTGGTTTTCAAAGCATGGATGACAAGGTTAAGGACAGACTAGTTCTAAGTGTCGATTGGTGTTGGAGAGACATTTAGAGTAGTTTAGGACTTTATTTTTTCTTTGGCAATACTATTAAGGGGGGTATGAACTAGGATCTTAACCTAGGTGAGTCTAATATGTTAGGTGTGGTGCACACCTGTCAAACTTAGCACTAGGAAGCTCAGGGACAGCCCAAAGATTAAATGGAACAATTCCCGTTAACAAAGTTTTTGAATCAGAAGTGAAAGAAGGGATTGGGTAGGTGTCGGACCGTGCTGAGGCATGGTCGTCGGACCAACCTACCTAGGTCCGACGCCTACGTGGCGCATCCACAAAGCAGGCGAAGTGAAGAAGAATCGTTGGACCCTGGAGAATGCTGTCCTCGGATAGAACGAGTGAATTGTTCACTCACGCGGTTGAACCAGGAGTCGTCGGGCTCAGAGAACAGGGAAGCATAGGACCGTGCTATGTCTTAGTCCGACGGTTTCCAGACTCTACACCGAGAGGTTTTTGGTGCGTCGGACTAGGGCGACGAGTGGTCGGCGGACCCTACTGTAGGTGGCATGCCACAACGGCTCCTTCTGACTTAGTACGGGTACTGCTTCTTATGTGAGAGTCGGACCGAGGGTCCAGGGTCCGACGCCCCTGAGAGGCCGGGCTGACGGTCCCGCAAAAAAGGGGAGTTGACCCCAATGGTTATGTGTTTGAGTGGGGAGTATTTATACTTCTCCTACTCGTCTAATTCCCCCCTCTTGCCTATTTGTTCAGCTGAGGAAACACTTTGAAGTGCAAGGGAGAGCAAGAGCCTAGTGGGGTGATTGAGATTTGAGAATCCAAGTGTTGGTATTTATTAACGCAAAAAAATGAAGGATTGCGCAAGCGCACAGAATACCATTGTAGCATTTTACCGGGAGTATTTCAGGTATCGTTATTTATATTTTACCACAGAGAAATAATGCAGCAAGACTTATTGAGTAATAGAGGAATATCTATCAATATACCAGCATAGCTTAAGTAGAGGGTAAATATATAGATAGGAATTAAGCATAATGAAACTCAGGGATAGATCTATAAAGATAATGTAAACTAGTCAACTCGGAAGAACAACAGGTGAGGTAGATTCTTATGATATTCTTATTACAAGATCAAAGGATATATATACCCAACTATAGCTAAGACTAACTCTACTCTTGTGCACTTTAGGATGCCACTTAGATGGTAGAGCACCCACAATAGATAACTCTACTGACGCGACTATGGTCCTACAATTTAAGAACCTGCTCAATTCGGAGTGGACTACATAGGATGGATGGGGTTGTCACCTCCCGCTGCTACCACCCAACCCGAGAATAGGATGCACTCACAGGCAGAGCATTGTATAATCACCATGCTTATACGAGACTCGGCTACTTAGCCTAACTGGTAAACTAGCAAGCTAAGCGCTCTATGAACCCGCACACAAAAGTATTGATAACCTTTAACTAAGCAAGATATATATTCAAAGTAAACATAGCCATGTAGATAAGAATATGATAAATTGATAATAAGTCTTACAAGATGTAGAAGTGAAGATACAAGTCTTTGCTGAGCCTCTAAGACTAGATCTAGAACTTGAGCATGAGCTCAACTCGACCCTTACTCCCGACCTACTAATCTAGTACATTGGAGAGTCTAGACCTAATCCTCCTGGTGTATCTTAATCTCTAAATGAGAGATATGAATTAGGGTTTTTAAGATGGCTCTAGGGAGGGGGCTAGGGGCTGCTATATAGGCCGGGGTAGAGTAGGGGGTAAGGAATTGAGGTGGAGTAGGGGGCAAGGAATCGCCACATCATCGATCTGCGTCAACTCCCTCGACCACCGTTGGATAAACCGACCAAAAACCGTCATAAAATCAACGGTGTAGATCGTAGGAAGGAGTACGAAGCTGTGGAGGGTGAGCGGGTTCCGTGGTAGGCCGGCCGGCCCACTTTCATGGCCGTTTGGCCAAGCTTCGGTGTGGTGTCTTCAGGAACCTTCTAGAGTTGTCTTTCACAGTTTTCACGGGTTGAATAACTTATTGTCGTCGGTTTGCTTGTTTGGAGTGTATGACAGTAGTCCCGGGAGCTATTTTATGGATAAATCCTCCTGCATACAAATATTTACCAAAGCTCGTGGAATTCGTTAGTTTAAACCCCTATACCTATGTTTGGTGATGGAATTAAGTACATAAGCAGGATATGTTGACGGTTTATAATTGGTGTTAACGACCGTCAACACCAAGATTAAGGACCTCATTAGTGCATAGGGAGCAGCAAGTGTGCATCCACCTTTCTCATTAACTTGTGTTGGTCAAGTGAGAGATTGTCCTTGTTACTCTTGGTGATCGCAATCACCTAGACGGCTCGGTGGTGATTGGAAGCTTGGTGATCATCCGACGGAGCTTGTGGATGACCTAAGTCATGGTGTGAGTAGTTGTGGGCGATTCACCGCGACGGAGTGTCGAAGAATCAGCCCGTATAGAGTACTTGATCCTTGCGCGGATCAAGGGAGAGCTACACCTTTGCGCGGGTGCTCCAACGAGGATTACACTACACCACAACCCAAAAATAGCGTCGGATGTAGGTCACTAAAAGTACCAAAATATCAATGGACGGTCGGTCGCTAAGAACTTGTAACAGACGGTGGGTCACTATTTCTTATTTCTTCAACCGAACGTCAGTTGCTATTTTTATTTTGCTTTATTGTTGGAGGATCGGTCGCTAAAACCTTATATTTGTATCAACCATCAGTCGCTATATATATATATATATATATATATATATGGCTTGCGCGTGATCAGCTGGCTCATTTCACACCTAAAGAGCCCACTGGTTAGACTGTCTCCAATGACGAAACGCAAACGCAAAATGCGTAGTCAACAGTGGTTTGCGTCGTCGAAAACGCAGTCCAACGGAAGACCCAAACAGCCAACCGATTTTGCGTACCACGCAAAGGGAAAGGCAAATAAGCGTCTTCGGCAGCCGGACGACGCAAATCTCTGCCGCAAGACGACGTAAGAGCTCGAGCGCGAGCTCCGTCGGCGCGGGCGCGAGCTCGGCTAGGCGTGGGCACGAGCTCCATCGAGGCGCGGGCGCGAGCTCGGCCGAGGCCACGGGCACGAGCTCCACCGGGCCGTGGGCGCGAGCTCGGCCGGGCCACGGGCGCGAGCTCCGCCGAGGCGCGGGCGTGAGCTCCGCCGAGGCGCGGGCGCCACCGGCCGGATCCGGGAGAGGGAGGGTCGGGGAAGAAGAAGGGGAGGGAGGGGGTCCGGATCTGGCCGGGAGAGGGAGGGAAGAAGGCAGGCCGCGTTCGTGGCGGGCGCCGCTTGCTCCGAGCGCCGTGCCAGCACCAGCGCGCGCCGTCGCCCCACGCCGTCGCCATGCCCTGCAGACGCGTGGGAGAGAGAGGAAGAGAGGATTCGCCTTTGCTGTTGTTGGAGACGGAACAATCTGGGTAGCACCCTTTGTTTCATGTACATGACCCAAACGCTAAAATTTGGGTCGGCTCCATTGAAGATAGCCTTAGAACCCGATAAATTTTGCCAACCCCAAATTTTCCCTCTCACGCCGCCACAACCCCGCGCCTCACACCTGACACCTCCGGCACAGCGCTCTCTACCCCTCACCGCCGGCTGCGCTCCCTGCTCCTCACGTCTGGCGGCGCGATGTTGATCCCCAACCAAATCCCACGGATGGCGGCGGTGGCAGGCACCTTCCCCTCCTAGATCCGCTGCCATGCCGCTCCCTTCGTCACCGATGGCGGCTCCGTCCACCAGCGGCGGCGTCCTCTCCACTCCCACGCAGGGCGGCGCCACTCGCGGTGGTGGCAGCCTACTTCATTCGGTGTCCTCTCTCCTCACCCCCACTCCCTCCGCACCGACTGCCGGCTGATGGCAACTCCAACTCCCCTTCACCAGCGAAGTTCCTGATCCATGGATCCACGATGATGAGTCGGCGAAACTCCCGATTCATGTATGCCTGCCCCCATCGATAAAGGTTGGTCTCCTTCCCAACTCCCTCCGACTCCTAATCTGCCATCTAATTTGATGAAGAAACGAATTGCTTCTTGCAGTGTTGGAGGAGAAACGTTGTCCAGGTCTCCAGGACCATCCTTTCCTCAGAATCGTTGTGAGTAGGGACTAGGAGGCTTCTTCTTCATTTGCCTGCTCGTGTTCCCGGCAGATCCAGTGCGTTCACAAGTAGTATATTGTATTCTACTTTATTCTTTCAGCAAGTCTGTATGTAGTATTTGGTTTTCTCATTCAATGCTGTTTACTGGTTACTGATAATTGACTTGTCATTGACAGGTCACCGGCATGGTCCCTGCTGAGTATCTTCTGCTGGAGCACTCTTGAATGCTACAAGCACAATGTTGAATCCTGATGCAATCGTTATTGGCTAATTGAAAAGATAGGATTTGTGAGTATATATGGCTCCTAGATCTGTCAGTTCAGTGTTGTTCCAAAATTAATAGTTCGTTTATTGACTAACATATGTTACAAGTTATCTCACACCTTTAACTCAGTTCTTCAAAGTAAACCTTTTAACTCAGCTCTCCAAATTCTTCTCAGATCCATTTTGGGCTAGCCGCAAACACTTTTTAAGTTCGCAGTAGTTCTGGTGGTATAGTAGTACATATTGGAACATAGTAGACTTACCTCTGACACGTTCTCGCATGTTCGCTGGTTGGTTTCTGGGCTGATAAGCCCGGCTGGTGCTGGTTTGTTGTGAGAGAAAAACACTGTTGGCTGGCTGATAAGCCCTGGCTGAAACCAACAAGCGAACAGGCTGAATGAATACTACTTTGTATTAATAGTTTTAGTAGTAACCAAATATTTCATAGGAAAACATGGCAATAGTAGTGTTAGTAGTATCAGACATGGCATTAGTAGTATTCAATGTTTACAAGTCTTGGGCTCATTGAAAAAATTCTCATTTTTGCGGGACCATCTTCATGCCTACCTTAAAATAAGTCAGCCAACACCAGGCAAGTGGTACTCCCTTCCTCGATCCCTTCAAATTAAATTTATTGATCTACAAGTTGAATTTACAAGTACTGGATTGAATAGAGGATAGCTTATCAGCTTGTCTTGTTGAATCATTATCTTTGTTGTTTGCTGCCACATGTTAAGGGATTTCAACTTCAACATCAGCATGCCTCTAATGCCAAGTTCTAACATCAGCATGGAAACATTTTTATCTTGATTGGAAAGACTGAAAGAGAAAAAAGAGGGCTCATCAACACCTTTGCTAAATCATAGAGACCAAGCCCTCCCTTCTCTTGCTGCACAATTTACTTATCCTATTGTATGTGCAACTGTGCTAGTTTTCACTAATCCAAATGACCTTCCAAGGCTGAACCACACACAAAAAGGAGTGATTAAATAGGCTTCAGGAGGGATTGGATGAGGAAAACAAGGGCTAGCAACATTTAGAGTAAAGCAGATCAAAGCACAGAGACCGCAGCCATGTATCCAGTAAAGGACATTGGGTTTGCACATATATGCCTGACAGACACTATCAGGTTCTCTGTATAAAGAGCAATCCATGCCACACTATCACATTATTAATTTTGAGACAACAAACATCCCAATGATCTGCTTAAACTAAGCATATTTAATTCAGTTGCATAGAAACGTATGTCCTCTGCAATGTCTGCCCTTTTATCACTGTCTGTGCACCAATGATATGTTTATGAAATCTGCCATTTAGTACTGGCATTGATCTGGGTTCAGTGATCAAATGTAGCATTAAAGTCTGTATTCACAGTGTGGATTTTGATTTATGTGTTTGTTGGAAGCTTATGAATCTCAGATAAATCTCATTATCCATTTATATATCTGTTGGAAATTGGAATATGAACTAGGTTCCTGTATTCCTTTTTTTTTATATAAGAATGTTCATAGGTTCAGTCCTTTTTCATCACTCATGAGACAACTTGTGAGATGTTCAGAGCCACCAGACATACCTTTGCTGTTATGTTGGTTATATGTTACATAATTTCTTTATTTGCAACAGCAATGCACACTTTACCTTTATCTAAACCTACTACAATGTTGTTTGATACATCAATGTGAGATGTTATGCAGTTGTTCTTTCACAGTTACTAATGCAGCTCTTGACTGAAATTGGAGCAGATTACTTGTGCTAGCTTCTTTCCTTGCATGGCAGCGACAGGCTGGAGTCGGTAACGGTGTTCATGGTGAGACCTCGCCGTCATGGAGGCCAGCATCCAAGCGCAGAACTCATGGTACCCAGGTCCACAACATGTCAGGACACTAGGGCGCGGCGACCTCAAGCCGCAGTTAACAGCACCCCTATGTCATGTGGCTTGCGTGAATCGCTGGTCGCGCTGATAGACCTGCTAATTGGATGAGATGTGCCTCGTGCTGCAATAAGCCTCGAAGAACAGCTCATTGTCTCAAGTGAGTTGAGCCTTCAAATCTCCCATTGTTTCATGATCTCATTCATTTGTTTCTCAATGTTATATATGTATTTTGACTTGGGAACTCAAACAAAAAAATAGAGAAAAAAATCTACTTTTTATTTGTGCAGAAAATTGCTACTCTTGAATGGCATAGCTATGCTGTTGAGCATTGTACAGATAAATGTATAAAATCAATAGTTAACCATGGTAGTTATTGCTATAAAAACTTTTCAGAACAGTAATGAAGCAGGACAAGAACCCAAGGCAATTCTTGAGTTGGCAGAAACTCAGAACTGCCTGTGTTTTGACTATGAAGGATTCACTCCTTACCATTTGTTTAACTATTATTGGCACCCATGTGAGCCCCTTAATAAATCATACTATGGATAAGAAGGAAGAAAATTTATGCTGACTTTGTGAATTTTCATAGGTCACCATGGGTAACCTATGAATTATTTTTAGGTTAACTAGAACTGTATATTTGAACATATTTTCTTTCATATTTGGCTACTAAAATAAGATGCTCACAGAGTAGTCAAACAGGATAGACAATTTGCTCCTTAATCAAGTGCTTTTGTATTATGAAAGAAAAGTAGTCATTCTGGTATGTGTATCATGAATTCATGATTCGAGCTGTCCAAAAAAAATTGGGGAAAGTTTATGCTCATAGCAACATACGGGTTTGAACAAAATTTTATTATATATTGTCATGCTTTATTGTATTGGCTTCGCTTAATGTTGTGCACATGTATTTACATGTATTACTGCATAATCCAGTAGCTAACTGAATGTGATTTATATTCGTGAAACTGTGTCTTCTCACTACCTTATAAGTTGTACATTGGAACTTGTACTTCATTAGGCTACTGATTCTATCATTTTTCAGGAACTTTTGGATGTTGCCACCAGCTTGTTGGTTTTCATGGACATGTGCGATGCTAAACTTTTGATCATCAGCTAGGATTAGCCTTGCTTTTGATCAGCAGATACTTAAAACAAGGACTAGTTTGATGTCAAGTGACATTACATGTATAATGTACTTGTTCAATACCTGAATCAATGTATGGATAATGTGATCACTTTTGAATGCGATCACTTTTGTGTGCGTGAATCAATGTATGGCTAATGTTTGATCATCAGTTATACCTTCAGACCAGCTTTTATTTTTTTATCTATTTACAATTGAACCCGTTGAACTGTTGGTCGCTAAAAATTTTTATAGCATTGGACTGTCGGTTGCTAAAAGCTCTAACATATTGTCGGTCGCTAAAAGTTGGACCGTCGAACTGTTTGTCGCTAAAGATGACGTCCGTCGCTGTTTACATATAATGATGGCTTCATTAGCAACTGTAGGGGTCTGTCGCTATAACCTTTAGCAACTGACTGTCCATCGCTATACGCCTCTTTCAGCAACTCCAAATCGGTCGCTGTTTAAAGGTTGTGGTGTAGTGTTAGCAGGGAGTGGCGACTCTCCGATACCCTAGAAAAATATCGCCACGTTACTCTCCCTCTCTTTACTTTGAGTATTTATATTTGAGCAATTCAATTGATGTCTTTACATTATTAGAATTGTCATGCTAGAGTACGATTGAAACATAGTGTGTAAAACTTTTATGCGGTAGAACAATAGAAACATTTTTAGACATAAGGGGGTGAAATGGCCTAAGTGTAGAGTTTAATTATTTTAAGAAATTTAGAATTAGCCCAATTCACCTCTTCTCTTGGGCATCTTGATTCTTTTAATGAGTATCTTGCATACTATAAAATCACCCTTTAGAGCGGCACGTGAGGGGGTGGGGGACCTCCTCTTTTGACCGTGGAGGCATCATGATGCCGCTTTTATAACCAGAGCCAATAGTGGTAGGTGGGATCAACGGTGAAGAATCAATGTTGTGATAATTAGATAGATCTAACGGCCGAATACAACTAATACTAATGGTCCATAACTAAAACCCGCAGTGATATGAAATATTTCAGTGTCGGGTTGTGCCTTAACCTGGAGGGCTATATCACCACCGGGTGATAGCATTAATCGGTAGTGATATTGTAAATGCACATGTCTATGTCATTTCGTTTTTGCTGATGACAAGCTAATAATTCTGCATGCAATTAATAGCGTACGCGTGTAGGGCTCGCACTGCTTGGTGCTTGCGCGTCCAAGACGGGGCTGGCCATGTTTGACATACGCTCGTCATCACTGCTCCCCTGTATAAGCTGTTGCAGCAAAAGACACGTACCTAAGCTAACGTCCCTCCCTCACGGCGAAGGTCGTCCGCGTGAGCCACCGAAAATTCCGAAACACCTACCCAATTTTGGCTCTATGCGGAGCGATGTCATTATTTTATTGTTTGTGCGATGCAACTAGTTTCAGGCACCTTGTATATATGTAGCTACCCTACGAATGGTGTGTCATGCATGCACCGAAATTGCATTGCATTTACGTTCTTATTTAACAAATTTAATTCATATTTGTTTTTTAATGTAGAATAATTGATTCACTGTACATATATACATACCCCTGTGAAGCTTCTGACAGGCGCTTCGCCCAGTCGATCTTAACCGGTCAGTCTTATTAGGGAAACCGCTCATCATCAAGTAATTAGTCATAAGAGAACTTTCTTAGAATTAGAACTAGCTCACCGAACCCATCGAGCAAGGCATGTTGAAATAACCAGCAATGCATGCTAGACCCTCCAGTACTGTGCATATATATTGTTCACATGTATTTATTTTCCCCACAAAAAAATAGATCCAAATTAAACCCTGATTTTCTTACTCCTAATAATTCTCTATGAAAAAAAATCCAGGGAACACAATTATGAGTATTAGCACACTAGTCCATCAAACTATGCTCTCCCACAGGCAAGAATCAAATGTATAGGAAAAGTCATAGAAGTTTATGCATCGGTCGCTTGTGCGTGTGTATGCTCGTGCATGTGTGTGACTTGCATAAGTAAGCACCAAAGTCAAAACAATCAACATAACTGAAATATTTAAAAAATTGAACGCAAATTCTGTGCATTTTGACATGGTTTATTTTATCTAGCAAATAATATCATGCCTTGCGCCGGTGCCAACAGCATTGATTTGTTCTTATACTCCCCTTACTGATGATGTTGACAGAACAATTTATGTGCTGACTACGAATACTTAACCGTAATTGTGCAGGCAGTTCATGCCTTGTGCCGGTACCAAACGCGTGGTGACCGTGGACATTTAATGCATTCATCCGTGTTCGTGGTTTGCATGTTTATGCAGTAGACGGGCTTGAAATTTGAAGTTGAATTGATGACTCGTGTCCACTAGTAGAGAACAGATCTTTGATCCTCGGTTAAAATGGACTCTAGTCCCGGTGTTTTTTTGTGTCGGGACTAGATATACCTTTAGTCCCGGTTGGTGGTTCCAACCGGGACTAAAGGTCCCTGTCCAACGGCTACTGCGCCAGGCAGAGGTGGCATACTTTTACTCTCGGTTGGTGGATCCAACCGGGAGTAAAGGTCTACTCCCGGGCCGTGGCTGCGCCCGGGGTTGGAAAGTTACCTTTAGTCCCGGTTGGAGCCACCAACCGGGACTAAAGGTCCCCCCTTTATATATCGGCCGTCTCCTTCTTCCTCCCCGAGCTCGAGCTCAACACATTTTGAAGCTCACTGCACTAGTGTTCTTGCTTCCTCCCTCCCTCCATTCCATTGTTCCTCCATCCATTCTTCGATTCCTCCGTCGATTTCTTCAATTCCTCCGTCGATTCTTCAGTTGTAGAGGTTACCAATCTTATACTCTCATTTTTCACCATTGTCTTATGTCATTTTGTTCACTATATATATATGGTTTTTTATTGTGGTTTTTTTCATTTGTACACAATTTGAGATCAAAATCACTTCAAGCTTGCATATTTACATGAAAAGAAGGTTAAAGTAGCTAGTTGAACTTGCGGACCGTGTTCATCTCGGCGACCATGTTCTCTGCCGAGCGGTAACGGACGTCAAGGAGGAGCTTTGATTCTACGAGGGAGAGCGCCAACGGTCGTGGAAGACCGTGTTCCCTTCCTCGTAGAATCGGAGCTTTTTCGTGGCCAAGTACGGTGCCGTCCGGTGGAGAAATGCTCGCCGAGATGATCACGTAAGCAAGTTCAACTAGTACGGATGGTTATTTATTCACATGTCCCGATATCGTCGCAGAGTGATGCATCAATCACCGTACCCAAACGTAGTATATATATAAATATAAACTTAGAAACTAGTTAGAAAATTATAGAAAATCATACTAGTTGAACTTGCGGACCGTGTTCATCTCGGCGAGCATGTTCTCTGCCGAAGATAACGAACGTCAAGGAGGAGCTTTGATTCTACGAGGGAGGCGGCAGCGGTCGTGGAAGACCGTGTTCCCTTCCTCGTAGAATCGGAGCTCTTCCTTGACCAAGTGATGTGCCGTCCGGTGGAGAAATGCTAGCCGAGATGATCACGTAAGCAAGTTCAACTAGTACGGATGATTATTTATTCACATGTCCTGATATCGTCGCAGTAGTCTGTCAATCACCGTACCCAAACATAGTATATATATAAATATATACTTAGAAAATAGTTAGAAAATTATAGAAAATCCATACTAGTTGAACTTGCGGACCGTGTTCAGCTCGGTGAGCATGTTCTCTGCCGAGCGGTAACGAATATCAAGGAGGAGCTTTGATTCTACGAGGGAGAGCGACAACAGTCGTGGAAGACCATGTTCCCTTCCTCGTAGAATCGAAGCTCTTCCTTGACCAAGTACGGTGCCGTCCGGTGGAGAAATGCTCGCCGAGATGATCACGTAAGCAAGGTCAACTAGTACGGATGGTTATTTATTAAAACATGTTTTTGAGCTATAATGTATTAAAAAATGAGTATAGAGATATAGATAATTTTATAGTTTCTTAATTTTATTTGTTTATAAAATGAGGAATTTATAGTGTATTAAAAAATGAGTATAGAGAGTAGATGGCAACTGCTTCATTGTTTAGAGATATAGATAATTTTATAGTTTGTTAATTTTATTTGTTTATAAAATGAGAAATTTATAGTGTATTAAAAAATGAGTATAGAGAGTAGATGGCAACTGCTTCCGGGTCCTCGGGCTCTCATGGGTTTCCAAAGCGACTTAGGCCAGGCCTCCCTCTCATTCCATACGGCAAGTGTCGTGATGAGACGAAGATTGTGATGGAGTACCGAGTGAAGAAGGAGGGTCCCAACAAGGATCGTATCTTCTACAAGTGTCCGGATCGCAATGTGAGTTATTTTATCATATTTAATGATTATGGTTAGTTTATACCTATTTTCATGATGGTTGTGATTAAAGTTCTAATTTTTGTTTTTAATTTCAATTGGGATGGCGGTGGGCGATGTTCAGGCTTCTCTTGGGAGGAAGAGTATGTTGAACTCGTATAAAAATATCTTGCACAACAAAATCACACGGACTAATGAGGCGATGATTCAGCGAAGAAGCCCAAAGATGTTGCACAATCGGGGATCTGTCTGTTTTAGTTGAGATTGGTCATGAAATCCTTGTGCTCCTGAAATGTATTTTAGCTTTAGTTCTTTTAGTGGTAGTTGGAATTGTCTACATTGTAGCGATGCTTTCATAAATTTGTATCTTTTTGTGGTGGCAGCGCAACGACACGTATATATACGTCATTTGTATTCATATGCATGTATATATCGTCGCGAACACCGCCGCCCTCGTTCGCCTATCGTTTCTATGTATCTGGCGAACACCGCCGCCCTCGTTCACCCATGTGTACAAACATATATACGGCGGTGGAGTGGAGCACCGCCACTCTAAATCACACCGTCCTCTCTCGCGGCCTAGTCGATCAACATTCGTATTACGTGTATTAGGCATAAGATATATTGTAGTTAATAAAGTGACTATGTTTAGTTTAAGATATATGATGAATGACTACATGGTTCACATGGTACATAGGATAACAACATCACGCACCGACATACGCCCGCCCCACCTCACGCCGCCGTCGCCAACGACGTTGCGCCTGCCTCACGTCGTCGTCGTCGACCGACACCGACCACCGCGCCGACACGTATATATCGTCATTTGCATTCATATGCATGTATATATATCGTCGCGAGCACCGCCGCCGTTCGTTAAGCCCATGCGTTTCTATGTATACTGGCGAGCACCGCCACTCTTGTCACACCCCCTCTCTCGCGGCCTAGTCGATCAACATTCGTATTATCATTATCGTTAACGCTAAACAATCACACCGGGCGAATTAAATGCGTGACTAGGCGCGAACCGCGTTGTTGATGTCACCGGCGTGGTTCGCCCTAGTCACCGACGCATAATTCATCTCTATCGCTTATGTATAGCCCTAATTAAGCCCTAGTATCGACGCAGCGATTAAGCCCTAGTGTGGCGAATTGGCGTCCGTGACCAAGGGGCAAGATTTAATAATGCATATTGTTCGTAGATTTTACGCATGAAAGCAAAGATTTGACGTACTATATATTGGTTTTGTTTTTTGAAGCTAGATGGCCGACCCGAGAAACATGGATGAGGAGGAGTTGATGATGAATTTGATCAAAACTGGCACACAAGTTGCCGGCAATGATGGTGCTAAAAATAACATGTAAGAGGATGCAGATGACGGGAGTCAGTACTTAGCTCTTGAACAAAATGAGCAACAACATATTGGCCAAGTATATATTTTTTATTATTAGCTATATATATTATCATATGTCTTATGTGTGCTCATGACATTAAAAATAATGTTTATGTTTTGTAGCCCTCTGGATCAACATCAACAACTACAACGAAGAGTAAAAATATTCGAGGTCCCAAGAAGCCATTGGAGGGCCGCTTCATCATCTCGGAGTTCAATGTGGATACAGGCGAACCGGGGGGCCAAATAAAACGAAATTTGTGCACCATTGTGGTTACCTTGTACGGGACCGGCTCCCGATCAGTACCCGTAAATGGAAGAAGAAGACCAATGCTCCTCATATCAGTTTTGTCTCCGATCATGACAAGACATTAATTTGGAAAGATGTCTTGGTACATTTCACACTCCAAACAGATGGTTATGATGATATAATAGATGGTGATGAATTGAAGGAGCGAGTTAGGGATTGGGCAATGAAGAAGATGGTCACCTAGTTTCAGACTTGGAAGAAACACCTATACACGACGTATGTCAAGAAGAACATAGCACCAGATTTCACTGTCCGAAGCCCGATCTCAAAGCGAGAGGCCCTATTGGGATGAGTTTATGCAAGATACAAGGCGTCGGAAGAGGGTGTGAGTCGGGTGATAAAGAACCAACGTAATGCCCAACAGAAGACATACCACCATAACTTGGGATCAGGTGGCTACCCGACTGCCATTAAGAAGTGGAACAAAATGGAAGCAGACCTTCTTGCCAAGGGTATCACACCACAATCACTCGAGTGGGGAGAGCGTGCAAAGAATAGGTTTTTCGCTCATGGGGGAACACTAGACCAAGAGACAGGGAAGTGCATTTATGGCGCAAGACTGCAAGAAGCAGCAGAAAGATTGTTTTATGCTCAGAGTGCTACTGCTAGTGGTGCGTTCAAGCCCAATAGAGAGAAGGATGAGCTGACATACGTCATCGGGACTATTGAACATGGTGGCCGAACTAGAGGCAAAGGAAGTGTCTCATGGGAGCATGGATTCCCTCAGGACAGACCTTCCTACAGAAGCCGCCAGAGAAAGAAGGAAGAAGAGGCACAGCGGCTCCAGAGGTTGGAGGAAGCGGTGCGTGAAGCACAGGAGCGAGAAAAAAACCTTGAAGCGAGAATGCAGGATGAAATTAGAAGGCAAGTGCAAATAGCAGTGAGTGCAAGCAAGCAGGCATCAGAGCCAGGAATCAACATTAGCCAATCTGTTCGGTTGAAAAGCGATTTAAGCTTCCACGGAGATACCAAATCAAGGGACACAGGATGCGCTTCCACATGGATGACGTCACTTGAACCTTGTACATCGTGTGAGCTACACATTTCGAAGGGGAATTCCACAATCAAGGTGGCTATCGGTCTTGTTAATCCTATCGATCGAACCAAGACACCAAGGATTCATGGGAATATAATCCAAGAAGGATATGCTACCATCTCGGTAGATAAAGCTGAAAAAGGTTTCAATGATTTGCCTCTTGACATTCCTGGAGGTGATGGCGAGAAGACTCTCGGAGAAGCAGAGAAGACATTCATTCTATGGCGCAAGTGCTACATCATCATTCCTGGGATGTCGGCTCCACCTCCTCCTGAACTACCTCACCATAGGTGCAGATGAAAACACTACATTATTAATTTATATTGGCTTAAATAATTAACAATCTGCTCATAATAATATGTCATTCCTTTTTTTGTAGCAGATCCTCCCCCAACCTAAATCCAATTGTTCAATCGCCAGATCATCATAGTGCTCTGTACGATGACAATGTGTTGGAAGGCGAGGCTGCATCCACACCATCTCCATGGAGGTCTCCAACGCCGAAGCCGCCACCTCCAAGGAGGTCTCCAACGCCGCCGCCACCATCTCCAAGGAGGTCTCCAACGCCTCCCCCGCCCCCGCCTACCAAGAAGCCAAGTACTAGCAAGAGGCTAGCCCCGCAAACGAAGAACCAGTCCCCGCCGGCAAAGAAAGCCACCGTGAAACCAAGGGCTATTCCCAAAATAGTATCTAAAGAGAAGGAAGAAGTAACTGATGCATATAAAAAAGATATGTCCAGATTCTATGACAAACTTAAAAAGGGTCAAGAAGCAAGGAGAAACCCGGAGAAACTGTACTTCTTCGTAACTCCAGATATTCTAAGAAAAAAGGTGGCTTCTTACCAGCAACAATAGCGGGAATCTCGTAAGCCGTCCAAATCAACGTTAACAGACTATGACCGCACTCTCACCAAGTCAATTGAGGTGGCACAGAAAAAGAAGTGGGCAGGGAAAGGAGTTGCCCAACTCGGACAACAATTGCACCAATCAGTCCCCCCGCTAGTTGTTGGTAATGAATATGGTTTGAATTTAGGATTAATGCATCAGGCAAACATACCTCCGGATGTCGATTTGGATCACCTTGGTGAATTTATTCAAGAGACTGGTCTCGATCTTTACCAGATGTTTGGTGATGGAAACATTGAGAGTGCGGCAGAGGTTGATATTTGGAAGAAAAAATTTGTACTAGGCCAGAGTCTATACAACCCTCAAGCCTTATCTAATCTAGGGACGCAAATGTACCTGCTAAACAAGTGGTACATGCAGGCGTCTACCGGTGGAGACTTCTGCATTGGTGTCAGAATTAGAGACGAACATTGGTTCCGTGGCGATGATGTTATGTATGTTGACTTTGTAGAATTTCATCAACTATGCCACCTGACCTCTCTGGACAAAGTTATCATTAGCTGCTATTGCCTGTAAGTAATAATTCTTTCGATCTATTATTAAACTCATCATATGTGTGTATATGCATATAAATTATCCTAACAAGTACTATATATATGTAGATTTACAATGACAGAGCTCAGAAAGGAAGGCTGCAATGAAATTGGTTTTGTTGATCCCCATATAGTATTCAAAGACCCAGTTACTCTAAAGACTAATTGGAAGTCTGAGTCAGAGAGTAACCTCATGAACTTCTTAGTGAACCAACGCCACAAGAAGGATATACTCTTTCCCTACAACTTCAAGTGAGTGTTAATAATGTTGATCATCCTTAATGTCTCATATGTTGATTCTAGTTAATTAATGAGTGTTATGCGTTATATCCTATAAACATATGCAGCAATCACTGGATATTGATGGACATCGATCTAGTGAAAAGTCACTTGATAATCTATGACTCGATGAGAAAACCACAACAAGACTACCAAGATATGATAGATATTATCCAGAGGTAATTTCGGTATCTCTAGCAACTATATAGACACACAAACATGATGATTAACTATATCTGATGACGTGGCAAATTTTTTATTGGGCAGTGTTTGGAAAACCTTTATTGAGAAGCAACACATCGGAAAATGCAAAGCGCCACTGAATGTAATCCCTTTGAAAGTAAGTCCCCTAGATCACATCATCTTTATTAATTAAACATATAGCTTTCACCGGATCACTAGATTGGATGATAAATCTTTTTCTCGTAAAGTGGTATCTGAGGCAGGAACAGGGGAACAACTACTGTGGTTACTATGTTTGCAAGTTTATCAAGGTGATCTGCAAAAGAACTCCTATAGAGAGACTCAAAGTACGTTAAAAATACACTATATATTCATTTAATTATTATTATTGATTTTGTTACTATGTCTTTATATATATATGTATGTACATATATTAATTTATTTTCCTTTAATTCAAACCTGTAGACTCGATGGTTGGAGGAAAAGGTCATACAGCAAGACCAAATCAAAGCAATTCAAGAGTCTATAGCCGGATTTTTTAATGAGCAGGTCATCGATTCCAAGGGCGAGTTCTACTTTGACCCAACACTGCCATTGAAGCCAAGCTAGAGGATGAGAAGAAATTGTTATATCACAACAACTGTAATGCAATCTTTTGTAATATATGCCCATGAAATAATATAATGTAAAATACACATATGCATGCATGCATGTAAATATATATATGATGCATGCATGCATGCATATATATATATATGCTTGAATTGTGTGATTTAATACATTCATTGTGCTTGAACCGAAACATACTATACACACGTATAAATGTATAATTAGCAGCGTACAATACGACTTCAAAAACCTATTTTGAAAAGAAAACAAAAAATGAAAAGAAAAGAAAAAAAGAAAAAAAACCTTTAGTCCCGGTTCGTATTACCAACCGGGACTAAAGGTGCCGGCCATCGTGGCATGTCAGGAGGCACCTTTAGTCCTGGATCCTAACCCAGGACTAAAGGACCCCCCTTTAGTCCCGGATGCTTGCTCCCGGGTGGGGAACCAGGACTAGAGGGGGTTCCCCACCGGGAGTAAAGCTCTGTTCTCTACCAGTGGTCATGGCGGAAGTTGCATTGCCTTGTGCCGGTAGGAAACGCGCGATCAACAACCCTATATACCCGCTCCATCATCAAATTTCCAGTGGCAATCCAATGCTCACAATATATATAACCGTTATATATATACAAATAATATTTAAACTCTCATTGCATGGATTGAGTGTAATGGGATGATTTTCAACAGCATATATGATGATCCATATAGTTCATTTCCTGTCATCTAAAGAAAACAAATGTTTATTGAAAATCAAAATTTGATCCATTTGAAGAGTGGTTTAGCTAATGATATATGGTTCCGAACTAATCATACCTCAGCTAGTTAGGCTATTTGTGGTGGAACATGTTCATCCGAGATTATCCCATAATTTAAAGATGCTATTTTTTTATTGGTAGGCAATGTTTCCATTGATAGCAAGGTGCCATGGTGACTTTTTTTAAAAATCTCAATACCTACTAGCCTAGTTTCCAAGTGTACTAAGATGAGTCTTTGTTTGTCCCTTTATAGAGGTAAGTATGTATGCATGCATTTGAGCGCCTATGTCTGTACCCGTGATTCGATGATGCCGATTTGGGTCACACACCAGGGCTAGCATGCCTGAGGCCACATATGGCCTAGCACGCAGCAAGAACGCCCTAGAACAGCAATGCCGACCAGCAAGTCGGCCATGTCGATCCAACACCCATTCTTTGCCCAAAAATCTCACGAACACCTCACGGGAAGAACCGTTAGGGTAGGCACATCGAGGTTTTCCTAGGATCGGCAAGGCCACATAGAATGCCAATGAATCTCGTCAAAAGAGGTGCTAGAAAATAGGAGGTTGGAAGAGCTAAAGGCAGGAGCTGATTAAATAGTAGTAGATGTGTTTTTGACGAGTGTGTAGTTGGATTCCATCAATCGGCTGCAATTATCTAATAGATATAGAGGAGGGTGGTCTTATCCAATAAGAAACCATTCCCAAATGAAATCTACAAGTTTCCCACGACAATGGCGAGTTCCTATCAAATTAGACTTATTTCGGGCTTGGACCGGGTTTAGGGCAAAAAAAATTCCTGAGGCTGTAATTTCTTCATCCAAACTCTGACCAAATTGAACATCTCGATGATAGGAATACAATGGTGAAGCCCATTTTACAATATGGAGAAGTCAGAAAATCTGGCTTAGCCGTAAGCCGAGTTCAGCTGGACCAGCACCCCTAAAATCACATTTTCTTCATTCAAACTCCAAGCTAACTAATAGACCACTAAAATCAAGAAATGTCCACTAAAGGGTACAATCTTGTCCATCACCCACTAAATTTACCCTAGTACCATCAAAGATTTGATCTAATTCCTTCCATAATTATCTCAACCATCATGCAAGAGAGCGAAGATAAAAAAAACCTAATTAAGTAACTAATATACCACTAAAACTTCAAAAAGAAGTTTGGAATAGCATTTACTTATCTTCTACAACATCCTCCACCAAAGGATTCAAAATCAAAACCTTCTTCCTTAGATTTGTAAAGTGTTAAATGCACCAGCGGCCCTCAAACTTGTAAGGGTGTGTCATTTAGGTAGTGTTTGGTTTGGAGACAAGGAAGGATGGGACGGACCCACTACTACACAAAATCTTTTGCGATGCATTTTCAAAATGGCCTCGGAGGTGGGCGGGCTAGCTGCCCACCCCGGTTATTCGTGGCAGGGCAGCCGGCCCAACAACCGCCTCGGTTAAAGCTTAACCGAGATGGGCAATGTAAGAGAACCGCCTCGATTAATGTCAATTAACCGAGGCGGGCATGATAACACAACCGCCTCGGTTAATGCATTAACCGAGGCAGTCGCTTCCAAACAACTGCCTCGGCTAATAAATCATTAATCAAGTCGGACTACTTTAAGCCACCTACCGCGGTTATTTGGCACCGCGTTCAGACCTCAAGGCACGGGTGCACAGGAAAGGGAGTGGGAGTCGGAATGGGGCCCGCGTGTCGGTCGTAGTGAGAAAGCACAAATGTGCTACGCGCTGGGGTGATCCGTGTGCTACTCCCTGTCAGCGATCTGGAAGAGGGGCTGGTGGCCACTCGTGGCTTGCCACAGATGCAGCGGTTTCACGAAACAGGTGACGGTGCCAGTGGTTTTCCCATTCCGCCCATAGAAAACGAATTTGAGGTGCGCGAAAATAACTCTCCCTCTTGTTCATCTCTCATCTGTCCCTCTCTCTCTCTCTCGTCTAGTCTCTCGTCCGTCGGTCTCTCTCTCTCGTCTCGCTCGTTGGTCTCTCCCTCCGCTCCATCCCTCCACGCATGCCTCCCTCTCCGACGTGGAGGCAGCGAAGGCAGCTGGCGGGGAGGAGGAGGCACACGGGGAGGAGGAGGAGGCTCACAAGCCAGTCCCCTCCGGTGGTGGCTGTAACACCCCGGGTGTTTTAAATACTAAAACAGGACATGTCATCATATGCATTGCAAAGCATTTGGTCTTATTGAAAAATTTGATATGCATTCACTAAAACAAGTTTACTTTTATGTTGAATGTGTGGACTTGTACTGTTTGAATCAAGTTCTTAAAGTTGTGTTGAATTGGATTTCCGAAAACCCTGATTTCCAGTGATTTATTTTACCCCGAAAAACCTAATTCAAAATTGAAGTACATTTTGGGGTTGAGCCTTAAAGCAAAAATGTAGAGCTTGTTGTGTTGTACAAATTTGGTTTTTGGAGTTTTCAAAGTTGTTTAGTAAAATTTGAAGTAATTTGAAAAGGCGTAATTCTTTAAATGTTCCCTTTTTGAATTCAAATTTGCATTTCAAAATATAGACTGAATTAGGGGGTGGTTATAAAAGCAAAGTTGTAGAACTTTTGATTTTAAACAACTTTTATTTTTGTAGATTTTTGAGTTGTTACATAAATTTGGGAGTAATTTGAGTTTCAAATTGGATGGCAATTCTGTAAATATGGTGAACAGTGCTCGCCGCTTAAGCTACACCGCCGGCGCCCTTCTTCTCGGTTCCAGGCGCGTGCGTGGCCGTCCTCAGCTTCACGCTAGCATCGGGAAGACTCCGTCGTGGCTTCCTCTTGCTTCCTGACCGTCCTTTAAAGGCCGAGATGCCGTCGCCGTCATTCTTTTCTCCCCCTCTGTTTTCCAGTCGCCACCGTCGCTGCTCCGTTGAGCTCTCGTCGTCGATTTAGCGCCTGTGTCATCTCAGCAAAGCGCTCAACAGCTTCGCCTACTCCTTGCGCACCTAGCCAACCAACTGTGGTCGCTTGATTTCGCCAGGAATCACCGCTCGCCGTTCTTCTTCTTCGCGGCCGGCAGTACCACCGCCGAGTGAGCGCCGTCGTGGTCAGCTCTCTATGGTGCGTCCTTGCTCTTGCTCAGTGCACCTCCAGCTCCGTCTTGTTCCCATAATGCTCTATGACCGGTTGATTGCTCATTTTATCCATCACAGTCGTCGGAGCACCGCCGTCGCCGAAGCTTGCTCCGTCGTGGCCGCTGTGAACGTCGACCCGCGTCACCGTTGCTTCTCCGGTCTTGCTCTTTGCTCAATTGAGTTCGGGGTGAGCTGCTGAACCTTCCCATGCCTTTTGTTTAAGCTCTACCGGCCTTGTTTCGCCGGCATAGCGCCACCGAGGTGCCGTGTCCACCATGGCCGGTGTTAAGCTCGATCCTCACCGTAATTAGTCCAGCTGGTGCCCCAAATCGATGCGCCTTGTCTATGTGAACGTGTTGGTGTCTTCGCCGTCGCCGTTGGTCTCACCGATGGTGAGAAATCATCGGTCAGCGCCGTTGCCGCCGCGGTCAAAGCAGGAGGTCGGGGATGACACGTGGGGTCACCCTGTCAGCGACTGTATAGTTGATAAATGAATTTTCTCTTTTTCAGAAATGGATGAATAGTGTATGCTTTTGTTATTTTTGTGTAGAATTATTTAGGGCTCCAAAAATTATGAAAATTTTTGTGTGACCTCTCTGTGATGTATATTATTTAGGAAAAATACGAAATGTTATTTTTAAGTAATTTTTGGATGTGATAAAACTTGCTAAATTAATTAATAAATGAGTTTACATGATTTTTCTAGGCTTATTTATTTGTCCAAAAATTATGAAAATTGTTTCGCCACTTAGTTATCATGTGATGAACCTTTACAAAAATTTTGAGCTCAATTGGAACAAGTTGATTTATTTCATAATTTTTAATTAAATAATTAATTCATAAAAGCAAATAGTAACATTTGATGATTTAGGTTTGGTTTGAATTTTTGATTGAGTGATGACCTTGGGTCATTAGTTGGTAATGATCCTTGGCAATTGATGTAAGTGTTACGAAAAAGGTTTAGTTAGTTTGACTTGTAACTGTACCGCGAAGGAAAGTTGTATTCAAGTTGTTAATTTTTGCATCCATCATCGAGCATCATATTTTGTATCTCACATCATAGTAAACATGGCATTGTTACTACGTGTAGTAAACGAAGGTGAGCACATGGTAGTTAATCCAGTTGCGGAGGAGGTTAATCCGTCTGTTGAGGTTAGATTTGATAATTGTGGAACGACTCCGGATCCTAACTTTTCCGTCAACGAAGGCAAGCCCCGGATGCATTTAAACCTACCTTGTGTTTTACAAAGTTATATCGCTTTTGCTTTTAAATACTGCATTAAGTGATTAGGAGTTAAGTGAAGACCTGATTGGTGCATTACCAACCTTATTTTTTTCATATCTACCTTGTTACCAGTTTTAATTCGTATATGCCTAGTATGCTTAGCTATGCTTAGAACGAGGAAAGTCAGGTGATTACCTGTCATCTGCAAGTTTTAAATGGATATTTGGTTACTTATGTTATCATGTGATATGGGAATGTGGAGTAATAAATCTAGACCGGGCGGACTCGGTGTATGGGAGCCACAAGACATGGAGGTCTTGTGAGCGGGTGCTTTTTGCCTGTGTCGATTAAGGCCCATCCGTTGTTGAACTACGTGAGGTGAGACTTTGTAGTACTAACCACATACTCCGGTAAGCCTTAACTTGGCGATTCTATTACGAGAATGGCTACTCGCGCACTGTGAGTGGAGAGATGGCGGGAATAGCGTGTACCCACGTGGCAATGGGCTGGATTGGTGGAGTACTGTATTCTAGAGTGGCGTGGACCCATTCTTGTTTTAGAGGACCTGAGGGTAGGTTGGTATATGTAGGTCGGGGACCTACATATGTCGTGTGGTTTGGAATCCCTAGCTGGGTTTAATCGGTTCGAATCGTCGTTGCTCCTCGGTTATGGAGACTCACTTCTCTGTTCATCATCGTAGTTTAATAACTGAAACTTGAGGATGGTTTGTGAAGGTGTTGGATATGAAGTTTCATGATCTCAATACGGGTCATGTCAGCTTTGTATATGATCTTTATGAAGTTTTAAATGTTGATATAAAGAATTTTTTTAAAGAGCTTTTACGCAAAAGAACTTTGATTATTGCTAAAGCCACACCTTGAATCCCCGAGCCTGCATTCCTGTGTTCCATCAAAAAAAAATTCGGTTAAGTCTTGTTGAGTACTTTTGTACTCAGGGTTCGTTGACCCTTGTTGCAGGTGAGGCTCATGAGCAGGTCTGCTTTGGACCGTGCTGCATGACTGTTGTTCAATGCGATGACGATAAGTAAATGTGTGGCCCTTAGGCAGGGCAATCCATTTGTGTGTTTCGTATTATGTTATAATGCCACTCCACTACTTCGTTTTGTAATAATTATCGAACTTAATTGTATGGTTTGAAACAAATGGTTTATAAATTATGTTATTGTAAGTCTTCCACTATTTTACTCTAATGTTTATATTTGAATAAATGTTGTAATACTGCAATGACTCTGTAATGTGATCCTGCTCGGAAATCGTGGATGATTCGGGGTTCCCCGAGGACACCCGACAGTCTTCTTAAGTTATCGAGAACATATGTATAGATGTCAAAGGTTGTTGGATAGTGATAGGTGCATGTGGGCCCTATGATTTAGGAGGTTCTACCACAGAATGGTATCAGAGCGATCGTTACAAAGTTTTTGTTGTATTGTTTTACAAAAACTTCAAAATGATTTGGGATGACTAAAATTAACTTGTTAATTTGGTCCAAATTGCTTCTGACTTATCTTATTTCTTTCTCACCATTCCTTATTTGATTAAAAAGGCTTTGTGTGGTGGAGTAGTAAAATTATTATGCCCTATATAAAAACAACTCTTGTTTATGTACTTTATGAGCTTTGATGTTTTTGTTCGTAAGAACGATTCATGCATCTTGATTAATTCACTTGTTACTTCCTTCGCCTCTGAGTCTGGGTTGGGTAGTGAGTCTGGGTTGAGTTGTGTAGTCCACCCTTGCTGCTCTTGAGACTGTTGTCAGATTGTCTTACTTGGATTAATCTTGCTTCCTACAGTATGGCTCTTACCAAGATGACACCCCGTAAGTCCGTTGGACCCAAAGGAGTTTCTCGCCACCAACTTGCACCTAGGAATGACGGTGCTAGCAGTAGCAGCTCTAGGTCTGATCCTCAGGCAGAGATACAAAGAATTTCTACAGAGTTAGCACAATCTACTAGGGATAGGGCCAGGGATGCCATCCAGGTAGGAGAATTACAGGATCAATTAAGGCGTCTCACCACCGCTCACAGGAACTACGAACGTATGTTAGTTCGTATGGTGGACGGAAGAAATGAAGCTTGGCATAGAGAAAATGTAGCTAGAGCTAGAACTCATGAGCTAGAGTTCTATGTAGGAGATTTATAAGAACATAATACTTATCTGCATGAAGAAGTTCATAGCATAAGCAATCTCCTGGATCCAAACCATGAACCTCAAGCTGATGCAATGGACCCAGGTGTTATCCTTGCTGATGATAGTGAATCGAAAGAGGAGGAAGAAGAAGATCCGGAAGAATTAGTGATGATCGATGAAAGTGATAATGAGGGCGAAAATATTTCCAGAATGGATACCGAGCCCGAAGTTTGAGGTGATCAAGGAGACGAGTAGAGTTGCATAACAGTTAGTTCTAGTTAAAGTTAAGTAGTCTTGTTTAGATGCGGTCTTGTGTATAAATTAGTAAACCCTATGTAATGTGTTTTGGAGTAAGCTCTTGTTGCAATTCAATAAAGACTTGTGAGTAAAGTTTGGTTTGTTATAAACAGATGCGTCATACGCGAGGTTCGCATATTCCTGGTACTTCACAAGATGAGGACGGCATTCCTGATCTGCCACCAGTTCCACCAAATCTAGCTGATGCTATCGCCACCCTAGTCAATGTGACTGTTGAAAATGCTCGATTGCTTTGAGAGATAGCTCAGAGTAATTAGAATATGGTGCAAGGAAACCATGGTCGCAATCATAACAGGCAGGAGGCTACGTATGTAGATTTTACAAATACAAGACCACTGGTGTTCACCAAGGCAGATGAACCACTGGAGGCTGATGATTGGCTTTGGACTATGGAGCAGAAATTTGATCTTATTCCCTGCACAGAGATTCAGAAACCTGTGTTTGCCGCCCAGCAACTTCGAGGAGCAGCAGGTGCTTGGTGGGCAAAATTAGTGGCTATGCAACTAGCTGGCATTCCAATAACTTGGGCTGAGTTCCATACTGCCTTCCGAGCCCACTATATTCTAGAGGGAGTGATGACCATGAAGCTGGATGAGTTCCTTACTTTGAAGCAAGGGGATCAAACGGTTATGCAGTATGTGGGAAGATTCAATCACCTGTCACAGTATGCATCTGAACATGTCAATACGGATGCCAAGAAGAAGAGGTGGTTTATGAGAGGTCTGAATACCAAGCTGTAGACAATGATGACTACTTGTACCAATGTCACTTATCATGAGGCAGTGAATATTGCAATTGCTTCGGAAGAAAAGTATCGGCAACACAAGGAGATCAAAAAGAAAAAGAGTGTGTCGTCTAGACCTTTTGGTGGGAATCAAAAGAGGCAGAGGGTGATTTATCATCCAGTAAACCATTATCGTCCTCCTTATCGTCCGCCGCAGTTTCAAGCTAGGCAGCAATCAAATGTCCGTCGTGCTACAACTTATCAGAATCCATAACAGACAAATACTTCTGGTGTCAGTGCTCCAACGCCCCAGGGTCATAAGTATCCATGTTTCAATTGTGGCAAGCCTGGTCATTTCTCGAGGGAATGTCCGTATCCAAGGCAGTCTAATCCAAATTATTAGAAGGCCCCTGGCAATCAACCACAGGGTCAAACACAAAATAAGAACAACAATCAGAATGCCCAGAAAGGCAAAGATGAAAGTAAGATAGGAAGGGTTTTCTATATTCAAGCCGGGGAGATTCCTTAAGGGGAGCCAGTGATGATGGGTATGTTTCCTGTTGCTAATCATCCTGCAGTTATGCTTTTTGATTCAAGTGCATCTCATTCATTCATCAATAGAACATTTGTTGTGAAGCATGAAATTTCTATTGGGGCAACAAAGAAAATTTTTTTTATACAGTCGCCCGGGGGACGTCTGTGTACTAAGGAAATGGTATACCAGGTACCCATAAACCTGGGTGGGCATATTTTTTCCACTACCATGATTATCCTAAAGGATCAGGATATAGATGTAATTTTGGGAATGAATTGGATGTATCAGCATAAGGCTGTTATAGATGCTTTGAATAGAACAATAAGGGTGAGTTTGCCAGATAGTACTTCTCAACTTCTTATCCAACTTCCAACCTTAAGAAGATCAGTGGGCAAAGTTTGTGCAACTACTGTCAAGGAGATTAGAGATATCCCGGTAGTGTGTGAATTTCCTGATGTGTTTCCTGAAGATTTACTCGGTCTACCACCTGATAGGGATGTCTAGTTTAACATAGAGTTGAAACCTAGAACAGCTCTGATTTCTTAGAGAGCTTATAGGATGCCACCCAAGGAATTAGCCGAGTTGAAGACTCAGTTGCAAGAATTGATTGATAAGGGGTTTATCCAACCTAGTTCATCACCTTGGGGATGTCCGGCAATTTTTGTGAAAAAGAAAGATGAGACCCTGAGGTTATGTGTTGACTATCGTCCGTTGAATGAAGTGACCATCAAGAATAAGTATCCCTTACCTCGGATAGATTTGCTTTTTGATCAACTGGTCGGAGCCAAAGTTTTCTCCAAGATAGATTTGAGATCAGGCTATCACCAAATCAAGATTAAGCCTGAAGATATTCCCAAAATGGCATTTACCACGAGATATGGATTATATGAATACTAGGTAATGTCTTTTGATTTGACAAATGCTCCAGCTCATTTCATGTATCTGATGAATTCAGTATTCATGCCTGAGCTAGACAAGTTTGTAGTGGTGTTTATATATGACATTCTAGTATATTCCAAGAATAAGGAAGAACATGCGGAACATCTCAGAATTGTTCTGACCCGCTTGAGAGAACATCAACTATATGCCAAGTTCAGCAAGTGTGATTTTTGGCTTAAGGAAGTACAGTTTCTTGGACATGTTTTGTCAGCTGAAGGAGTTGTAGTTGATCCAAGTAAAGTTAAGGATGTGCTTGATTGGAAACCGCCAACCATATTTCATCAAGTTTGGAGTTTTCTAGGATTGGCGGGGTATTACCGTCGTTTTATTCTAGATTTCTCTAGAGTATCAAAGTCCATTACTGAGTTGTTGAAGAACCAAGTCGAGTTTGTCTGGTCATCTGATTGTGAAGAGGCTTTCCAGACTTTAAAGAGACTGTTGACCACTACACCAGTATTAGCCCAACCTGATATCGAGAAGCCGTTTGATGTTTATTGTGATGCTTCGGGTATTGGTATTGGATGTGTATTGATGCAAGAAGGCTGAGTCATTGCCTATGCATCCAGGCAACTTAAGCAACATGAAGAACACTATCCGACACATGATCTGGAGTTAGCAGCTGTGGTCCATGCTCTGAAGATTTGGTGGCATTACCTGCTTGGTAATACGTGCCATATTTATATAGACCACAAGAGTCTAAAGTATATCTTTACTCAGTCAGAATTGAACATGTGACAAAGAAGATGGTTAGAACTGATTAAAGATTATGACTTGGAGGTACATTATCACCCTAGTAAAGCAAATGTGGTTGCAGATGCCCTCAGTCAGAAAAGTTATTGCAATTGTCTAGCAGTAAGAACAATGGGATTGACTTTATGTCAAGAGATGGAGAAGTTGAATATAGAGGTAATTCAACAAGGTAGCTTGACCAACATACTTGTCGAAGCCAATATTCGAGACCAGATTATTGTTGCTCAGAAAGAAAATAAGGGTGTAGCCCATATCAAGGAAAGAGTCAGGAATGGAAAAGTGGAATGCTTCAGTATAGATGATGAAGGTATGCTATGGTTCAAGGATCGCCTGGTGGTACCAAAAGTTCCTGAGTTGCGATAGTTAATTCTTGAAGAGGCACATGCTACTAGATTATCTATCCATCCGGGGAGTAACAAGATGTACCATGACTTGAAACAAAGATTTTGGTGGACCAAAATGAAGATAGAGATTGCTAGATATATAGTCAAGTGTGATACTTGTCAAAAGGTGAAAGCTATACATTTGAGGTCCGCTGGAGAGTTACAGCCGTTACCTATTCTAGCTTAGAAGTGGGAGGACATTAGTATGGACGTTATTGTTGGTCTACCCAAGACATCAAAGGGCTTTGACTGAATATGGGTTGTTGTAGATCGACTAACCAAGTCAGCACATTTTCTTCTAGTCTAGAATACATATCCCACTATACGGTATGCCAAGATGTATTTAGAGCGAATTGTGAGCCTCCATGGAGTACCAAAGACCATTGTGTCCGATAGGGGTACACAGTTTATCTCTAGCTTTTGGAAACAATTGCATTCTTCGTTGGGAACCAAGCTCCTGTATAGTACAGCTTATCATCCGCAGACTGATGGACAGACTGAAAGAGTCAATCAAGTGCTTGAAGATATGTTAAGGTGTTGTGCCCTTAACTATTCCAATAAGTGGGATGAATGCTTACCTTTGCCCAAGTTCTCATACAACAATAGTTATCAGGAAAGCATTAGAATGGCTCCATTTGAAGCATTCTATGGTCGTAGATGCAGAACATCGTTGAGTTGGTCTGAGCCCAGAGAAAGAAGGTTCTTTGGAGTTTACCTTGTGGAAGAAACAGAAGATAAGGTTAGGCAAATACAAAGTAATTTGAAGATAGCTCAGTCCCGACAAAAGAGTTATGCGGATAAACGACGTAGACCATTGGTGTTTAACAAGGGAGATTTTGTATATTTGAAGGTATCACCAATGAAGGGAGTTACCCGTTTTGGTGTTAAAGGCAAGTTGGCACCTCGATATATTGGACCATTTTAAATTTTAGAGAGGTATGGAAAAGTGGCATATCGCTTGAAATTATCAGAACATCTATCAGCTGTACCTGATGTATTCCATGTTTCTCAATTGAAGAAGCTACTTGGGAATCTGAAGATTACTTGTTAGAAAAATTTCTAGAGTTTCTTGCGTCAATATAGAAGAATGTTAGTTTTGCTGTGTTGTTGCGAACCATGTTTGTAAAGGAACCATGGCTGTTTTATGAATAGGTTTTGGATGTTTTTGGATTGACACATTTCCTTTTCCATCACTTACCCTATGACTTTGAATCTCGGGACAAGATTTCTTTTAGGGGGAAGGATTGTAACACCCTGGGTGTTTTAAATACTAAAACAGGACATGTCATCATATGCATTGCAAAGCATTTGGTCTTATTGAAAAATTTGATATGCATTCACTAAAACAAGTTTACTTTTATGTTGAATGTGTGGACTTGTACTGTTTGAATCAAGTTCTTAAAGTTGTGTTGAATTGGATTTCCGAAAACCCTGATTTCCAGTGATTTATTTTACCCCGAAAAACCTAATTCAAAATTGAAGTACATTTTGGGGTTGAGCCTTAAAGTAAAAATGTAGAGCTTGTTGTGTTGTCAAAGTTAGTTTTTGGAGTTTTCAAAGTTGTTTAGTAAAATTTCAAGTAATTTGAAAAGGCGTAATTCTTTAAATGTTCCCTTTTTGAATTCAAATTTGCATTTCAAAATATAGACTGAATTAGGGGGTGGTTATAAAAGCAAAGTTGTATAACTTTTGATTTTGAACAACTTTTATTTTTGCAGATTTTTGAGTTGTTACATAAATTTGGAAGTAATTTGAGTTTCAAATCGGATGGCAATTCTGTAAATATGGTGAACAGTGCTGGCCGCTTAAGCTACACCGCCGGCGCCCTTCTTCTCGGTTCCAGGTGCGCGCGTGGCCATCCTCAGCTTCACGCTGGCGCGGGGAAGACTCCGTCGTGGCTTCCTCTTGCTTCCTGGCCGTCCTTTAAAGGCCGAGACGCCGTCGCCGTCATTCTTTTCTCCTCCTCTGTTTTCCAGTCGCCACCGCCGCTGCTCCGTTGAGCTCTCGCCGTCGATTTAGCGCTTGTGTCGTCTCAGCAAAGCGCTCAATAGCTTCGCCTACTCCTTGCGCACCTAGCCAACCAACTGTGGTCGCTTGATTTCGCCGGGAATCGCCGCTCGCTGTTCTTCTTCTTCGCGGCCGGCAGTACCACCGCCGAGTGAGCGCTGTCGTGGTCAGCTCTCTGTGGTGCGTCCTTGCTCTTGCTCAGTGCACCTCCAGCTCCGTCTTGTTCCCATAATGCTCTATGACCGGTTGATTGCTCATTTTATCCATCACAGTCGCCAGAGCACCGCCGTCGCCGAAGCTTGCTCCGTCGTGGCCGCTGTGAACGTCGACCCGCGTCACCGTTGCTTCTCCGGTCTTGCTCTTTGCTCAATTGAGTTCGGGGTGAGCTGCTGAACCTTCCCGTGCCTTTTGTTTAAGCTCTACCGGCCTTGTTTCGCCGGCATAGCGCCACTGAGGTGCCGTGTCCGCCATGGCCGGTGTTAAGCTCGATCCTCACCGTAATTAGTCTAGTTGGTGCCCCAAATCGATGCGCCTTGTCTTCATGAACGTGTTGGTGTCTTCGCCGTCGCCGTTGGTCTCACCGACGGTGAGAAATCGTCGGTCAGCGCCGTTGCCGCCACGGTCAAAGCAGGAGGTCGGGGATGACACGTGGGGTCACCCTGTCAGCGACTGTATAGTTGATAAATGAATTTTCTCTTTTTCAAAAATGGATGAATAGTGTATGCTTTTGTTATTTTTGTGTAGAATTATTTAGAGCTCCAAAAATTATGAAAATTTTTGTGTGGCCTCTATGTGATGTATGTTATTTAGGAAAAATATGAAATGTTATTTTAAGTACTTTTTGGATGTGATAAAAATTGCTCAATTAATTAATAAATGAGTTTACATGATTTTTCTAGGCTTATTTATTTGTCCAAAAATTATGAAAATTGTTTCGCCACTTGGCTATCATGTGATGAACCTTTACAAAAATTTTGAGCTCAATTGGAACAAGTTGATTTATTTCATAATTTTTAATTAAATAATTAATTCATAAAAGCAAATAGTAACATTTGATGATTTAGGTTTGGTTTGAATTTTTGATTGAGTGATGACCTTGGGTCATTAGTTGGTAATGATCCTTGGCAATTGATGTAAGTGTTACGAAAAAGGTTTAGTTAGTTTGACTTGTAACTGTACCGCGAAGGAAAGTTGTATTCAAGTTGTTAATTTTTGCATCCATCATCGAGCATCATATTTTGTATCTCGCATCATAGTAAACATGGCATTGTTACTATGTGTAGTGAATGAAGGTGAGCACGTGGTAGTTAATCAAGTTGCGGAGGAGGTTAATCCGTCTGTTGAGGTCAGATTTGATAATTGTGGAACGACTCCGGATCCTAACTTTTCCGTCAACGAAGGCAAGCCCCGGATGCATTTAAACCTACCTTGTGTTTTACAAAGTTATATCGCTTTTGCTTTTAAATACTGCATTAAGTGATTAGGAGTTAAGTGAAGACCTAATTGGTGCATTATCAACCTTATTTTTTTCATATCTTCCTTGTTACCAGTTTTAATTCGTATATGCCTAGTTATGCTTAGCTATGCTTAGAACGAGGAAAGTCGGGTGATTACCTGTCATCTACAAGTTTTAAATGGATATTTGGTTACTTATGTTATCATGTGATATGGGAATGTGGAGTAATAAATCTAGACCGGGCGGACTCGGTGTATGGGAGCCATAAGACATGGAGGTCTTATGAGCGGGTGCTTTCCGCCTGTGTCGATTAAGGCCCGTCCGTTGTTGAACTATGTGAGGTGAGACTTTGTAGTACTAACCACATACTCAGGTAAGCCTTAACTTGGCGATTCTATTACGAGAATGGCTACTCGCGCACTGGGAGTGGAGAGATGGCGGGAATAGCGTGTACCCACGTGGCAATGGGCTGGATTGGTGGAGTACTGTATTCTCGAGTGGCGCGGACCCATTCTTGTTTTAGAGGACCTGAGGGTAGGTTGGTATATGTAGGTCGGGGACCTGCATATATCGTGTGGTCTGGAATCCCAGCTGGGTTTAATCAGTTCGAATCATCGTTGCTCCTTGGTTATGGAGACTCACTTCTTTGTTCATCATCGTAGTTTAATAATTGAAACTTGAGGATGGTTTGTGAAGGTGTTGGATATGAAGTTTCATGATCTCAATACGGGTCATGTCAGATTTGTATATGTTCTTTATGAAGTTTTAAATGTTGATATAAAGAATTTTGTTAAAGAGCTTTTACGCAAAAGAACTTTGATTATTGCTAAAGCCACACCTTGAATCCCCAAGCCTGCATTCCTATGTTCCATCAATTTTTTTCGGTTAAGTCTTGTTGAGTACTTTTGTACTTAGGGTTCGTTGACCCTTGTTGCAGGTGAGGCTCATGAGCAGGTCTGCTTTGGACCGTGCTGCATGACTGTTGTTCCATACGATGACGATAAGTAAATGTGTGGCCCTTAGGCAGGGCAATCTATTTGTGTGTTTTGTATTATGTTATAATGCCACTCCACTACTTCGTTTTGTAATAATTATCGAACTTAGTTCTATGGTTTGAAACAATTTTTTTGTAAATTATGTTATTGTAAGTCTTCCGTTATTTTACTCTGATGTTTATATTTGAATAAATGTTGTAATATTGCAATGACTCTGTAATGTGATCCTGCTCAGAAATTGTGGCTGATTTGGGGTTCCCCGAGGACACCCTACAGTCTTCTTAAGTTACCGAGAACATATGCATAGATGTCAAAGGTCGTTGGACAGTGACAGGTGCATGTGGGCCCTATGATTTAGGAGGTTCTGCTACAGCGGCGGCAACCACGCGTAGCGGTGGTGTGCGGGGAGGCCCACACCGGCGACCGCGGCCCTTCCCTCTCCTCCGAGCATGGCATAGTGACCCCTCCCTCGCTTCCGAGCATGTGCCCCTTCCCTGTCCCTCGTGCGTCGGCCACTAGATCTGGCCTCCAACCATCCACCGGTGGCGGATCCCACCACCGGAGGCGGCAGGGGCGCAAATCCAGTCACCAACAGCGGTGGGGGCGCGGATCTGGCCACCACCGAGCGGATCCGACCACCGATGGCTGTGGCACCGTGGATCCTGCCACGGGCAACGGCGGCACATGGTACCAGGCTCGGTGGGCTATCGGGCTCGGCAAGCTTTTTTATTTCATGAAATTATTAACAGAGGCGGGCTACTTAACTCAACCGCCTTTGTTAATTAACCGTGACCTTTCAACGGAGGCGGTTGGCAAAACTGCCTCCGTTATTGCTTTTTGCCCGCCTCTGTTAAGATCCTTGTAGTAGTGATCTATTCTAGTTTTATGAGATAGGACGATTCCATTTTCTGTTTGGTTGAGAGGATAGGGATGTCCCTATTTTATGTTTGGTTGGATGGATAAAATAAGTTGGGTTGAATGGAGTTTCTTTGTGCTGTTGACCTTCTGTTAACCAAGGGCCCACTTGTCAGCCACTTACCTAGCATGGGCCCACCAGTCAGCCAGCTCATCTTCTTCCTCCGGCTATACCCACATGCCCACAAGCCCATGCGGCCATGCTTGTGCTCGCCCCCTCCCCGCACGCCCACACTTGAGTTCACCACCCTTCCCATGTAGCCACGGAGGAGGTACCCGCCAGCGCCAGTGCTCGTTGCCTATACCCATGCTCGCCAGCGCTGGTGCTCGCCCAGATCTCATGGGAGGAGCTAGGCTGACGGTCGGGGGTGTAGAGGCCAGGGCAACAACGAGGCAGAGCTCTGTGTCATCGGGGATGGGATGAGCCCGGCGTCAGCGTCGGTGGGTAGGACAAGGCGGAGCTCTGCAGCATCGGGCTAGAGCACTCATGGGAACGATACGGCATGGAGGAGGGACAAGCAAGTCCGACCTTTTGGTGGGGACGAGCTCTCCCCCAGATTCACTGGAATATTTGTCCTTCACTCTGCATATCCCCCAACCAAACACCTACAAAATAGGTCCATCCCATCCCCATCCCACCTCATCCCTGAAACTAAACACTACCTTAGATACACGAACTTTGGAAATGCATTTCCGGCTCCCTAAACTTGTTGAGTGGTGCACCGCAGGTCCATGCCAGTTACATGTATGTTCCATGCTGATGTGGCATGCTAGCATGGCATATGTTTTACATTTAGCCCCTCCCCTTTACTCTTCTCTCACCAAAGATCCTTGTTTCCTCTTCTATCACGCAGACCCCAGCCTCGCTGCTGCCAAAACGGTGCCAACTACATTATTTGTTCTCTTGCACTACTTCCCTTAATGATGATGTTGACAGAACAATTAAGTTACTGACTGATTCTTAACAGTAATCATGGAGGCAGTTCATGTCTTGTGCTACGAAACTTCATAACGCGGACATGCATATGGTTATGTGTAAAACCATGATACATGAATCATTTAATGCATTCCGCGTTAACCTTCATGGTTTGCATGCATCGTTGCATATATATGTAAGTACGTAGTAGACGGGCTTGAAATCTTAATTGTCGAGTTGATGACTTGACTCGTCACGGCTGTTGTTGCATTGCCTTGTGCCGGTACCAAATGCCAGATCAACATCCCTATAGCCGGTTCGATCCATTGTGAAATTTCCACCGACACTCCAACGCTCACAACCATGACGTATATATATATATATATCGATCTTGAGATACCGTGTGAGCTACCTTGATGAAACTGGCAAATAATATTTGAACTCTCATGGATTAGTTGTAATTGGACGATGATTTTCAACTGCATATGTGATGACCTGTATATACCCAGTCGTCCGAAGAAAACTAACGTCTAAAAGAAAATCTAAACCATTTAAAGTGTGGTGTGGCTAATGATATATGGTTGTCAACCACATAAAGCTTAGCTATTTGGGTCACTTATGATGGAATATGTCCATTCGGGTTTATTTAATGGCATTATTCTTTCAGTAATAAATGATGTTCTTATGGACAGTGATGCGTTTGTCACTACTATAAATTTGATTTTCGGAGGCGGTCATTTTTTATTTTCATCGGCACACAAGCCTCTGACCAATCATCATAGTTAATCACTATTTACAAAGGTGGTCGGCATGCACAACCTACTACTCAGCAAAAACGCTTCCCTACCACTACACCAGACACCCATTTGTGAGTATATATATGCTATCTTTTTATATCAACATTTCGTAATTTCTTATTGAATATTTTGGTTACGAAATAAACTCAAATGAAAAAATGTTTCAAGTATAAGTGTTAAATCTTGTCAAGCACTACAACTTTGCTATAGGGTGTGTCTCCATTTGAGATTGTTTAAAAAAATTTAAAAATTAAATCTTAAAATATGTGAATTTAAAACAAATATTTGAAACACTAAACAACTTCAAATCAAAAAATTATCAACTGAAAACATGTAGATCAGGTTGGTCACTATAACTTTGATATTAACGATGTGAACATTCAAAGTCGTTTAGAAATTTTAAATTTTGAACTTTTCAACTACAAAGTTGTAGATTGTGTAAGAACTATAACTTTGGTATAGATCCACTACACTAGGACAGTACATCACTGCCGGGTCAGAACCCCATCACTGCCTAAATTGCTTCCGGTAGAGGATAATCGACAGTGGTGGGTGGCCTATCACTGCCGAGTTGATCACCCGGAAGGCATATCACTGCTGGGTCTAGTCATAAACCGGTAGTGATATCAAATAGTATCATTGCCGGGTTGACGCATGAACCGATGGTGACATGGCCAGTGTCAATGTTGGCTTAAAACATGACCCGATAGTGGCACTTATGGCACCACAGCTGGATCAGTGCATACTCATTAGTGAATTGTTGAGTGCCACTGCCGACCCAATACCACATCCGGCAGCTATTACTATAGTACATCAGAGAATTCTCATTGCCATCACAAGTCTTACAAGATAAGATATGTGAATACATCATAACTAGAAAAACTTAATAGGTAGAGATGAAGTCATTACGAACCAAAGTCATTAAAACTCAAAATATATATGGTTGTTGTCCAGCGAGTACTTGAAGCAATGTTCCCCTAATTATTTCTAAAGTGGCATGCTAATTTCTATTTCTTTATTTCTCTGCAGGCCCCTTATATATATTGTCAGGCCCAAAACTAAATATGTTCTTTCAGAAGACGCAAGATTGGTATACATAGGATTGCTTGAAATGACTTAACCTTATAATTAATATGATACATGATAGAGGATGTTTTTTCATGAAAAGGGAAAATAAAAATGAGATCAATTGATGCGGCTATTTGTACAAAACAAATGAAAACTAAGGGGAAAATCAATACTTCCTTTCATGTTTCATTAGGCCAGTCTCAGTGGAAAGTTTCGTAGCATTATTTTTAAGACCGCTATGTCATGTAGAATGAAATAAAATATGGATAAAACTTCCGCTCTCAATGGAAAGTTTCATCTATGGTTTCATAGATATTTAATTTCATGGCTCATAGAGAGTTGATAATCATACTAAGGGAATTTTATTGATATGAAACTTCTTCTCTCTTCTTAAAAACATTTTTATGTCATCAAACATGCTTATGTGGCCAGCTGTATCTGTCATATTATTAAATACAGATGAAACTCATATGAATCTCTCACCGAGATTGGCCTTACTTATATACATATTCGGTTGTGTGCAATATCTTCTTACAAAGAGGATATCTGTTGTTCATTTATTTTTGGATATATATATATATACAAGTATATGACAATACATACATTAACAAATGGAACAAACTAATATCATAAATAAATGTAATAACATTTTTTCCTACCATGCATGTCCTATACTCCTATGTACAGTACAATATATAAATTTACAGTTGCTCATGTAACTAGTATATATAGTAGAACTTGACAGAGACAAGCTGGCATTATATTCTTCTGCTGAGCCAGCTTCTGTAGATCCCTCATTTGTAAATGTACGAAATACCAGTAGCTGATGAAAAAGAATTACAGATATATATGTCAGTGTCTCACAAGCCCACCAACATGCAGATGATGGATGCATGCATAGAATTTTAGGGAGTATATATCATGCATTCTGCTGGTTTATTTGCCTACCTTTTGGGGCCCCCTTTTGGCCTGGAGCTTGACCAGGAGGTTTGTAATACGGCTTCTGTTGGTTCTGCTTGTTCCATGTCCCTGTCGTGGGCACAGGGCTTAACAGACCATTACCTCCTGCGGGCATGGACGCACAAAGCAAACCAAACGAAATTAAGCAAAGCAAACGCGAGATAATATGAAGTTCTGCTGGGTTAGATGTCTCCCATGCAACGGCAACAATGTTCAGTTGCAAGGGAACGAGATCACCGACGACACTCCGGTCCTATCCCGTCGGATAATTTTGGCTCTATCAAGGCCGCCGGCCGGTCTATCATTCTAGTTAATTAATCTCAAGGATATACAATGACCTGCCGCTCTGGAACTTTGAGAATTGCAAAAAAAAAGAGGAAGGGACAAGGAATAGTTCAACTGGAGTCTCCAGACAGGGAGAATAATTGTTTTTCCTAGTACTGACCAGAGGAAGGAGCCTGTTGTTCACGAGCTTTGGGCCTCTGATATTGCGTTGGAGGGGCTGCTTGCGATCCTTTCAGGTCAGGCACCCTAGTAGATGTCCCTGCATTTCCAGCGCCTCAGACGACAATGCAATAGTAAGTGCGTGCATGCATTGAAATTTCCATATAGTAGTGGCTTACCGTTCGACTTGAACATGGTTCCTGTATGTGCTACTTTTCTCGTGGTTGTGATCGATCGATTGTTACGAGGTGGTGGTGGTGCCAATATGTGCTGATACGTGCCCTATATATACAGCAACCTAGCTAGGAATGAATGGTATAATCATGGAAAGTTCAATTGACTAATAAATGATAAATGCTTCTCTGAGGAATTATTTGTACTCTTATTAGCCACGGTATTTTATGAATGGAGTAATTTGCTATACATTCTGCTGGGTCTCAAGTCCCAGCTAGTCTGAATACGTTCAGATAATGTTTATAGGAAGGACTTTCCACGTAACCCGTATTGAACCTAGAGAGTTAATGCATTGCGGACCCAGTATTTTGATCTGATATTTTTAAGCAAGGCGAGACAACAGGAGATGTACCTGCAATTTCTGAACCAATGTTAAAAACTCAATATTAAGAAATAAGAATGTTGGTGTTTTTTTTCTGCAAATGATTCATCTTGTGGGTTTAGTTAATAGCAAAGGCTCGGTTTGGTTGGTAGAGTGTCTTCGAGTTCAATTGAGGAGACCATCCACCTGGCCGTAAACACGCTTCAGAAAATAAAGAAACTATGTGGCAATAGTAATTTCCCCATGCTACGTCAGAGTTTTGTTATATAATTTTTTTGCAATTATTTTTAAAAAATAAACAATTGATAATTGATCCATTGGAATAAAAATATGTAAAATTTAAAAAAAGTCAAATTTTTTTTCGAATTTCCATCACCCCAACTAACAATTGCTCAGATGGTACACGCTCCGATCCTCTCCATGAAGTTTGAATCCCATGGCAGCCCCACGATAGGATGTTTTCTTGATTTAACTATGGTGGGAGGTCACTAGGAAGCCCAAAAATTAAGTTTCATATATTTTTATGGTCAATTAGCTAATTTCTGCAGGTTTTCAAGAGTGGGTATGAAGTATGTTCCACGGTTCTCCCATGATGAATCACGGAGATATATACTGTTTTTAGGGCATGGATATAGACCCATGGAAAAATTTGACCTCATCATTGACATAGACTAGTATATAGAAAATGGGAATTATGATCTGCAGGACATAAACATTTTGTAGTAGTGTGCATGTTTTGGAAGCTTTGAAAAAAAATTGATGCAAGACTTTAGCTTGCACTTTCCTATGCCATTTCCTGTAAATTAACCCCAAGTATTTTATTTCAGTAGTGATCCATGTTTCACGACAAAAGTAGCCATAAATTGAATCTTGATATTTTTCAGTAAAAATGACATGCATTCTATAAATTTGCAACATGCAAGAAACAGAAAAATAGCATGTGTAGAAACACATAGTCTCAAGATTTTCTGGTTCATGATTAATCGAGGTTCAGTTTAGTTCTAGAGATTAGCATAATGCAAGATGCTGCTTTCAGTTAAATAGGCTTCAAAATATATACACAGAGGGAGATCTGCCATATTTACTACTGCTCTAATATTCAATCTATGCTAATTAAATTAATTGAGACATCTTGATGTCATTACTGAAAAAGTTCAGTACTTTCAGTGTAGTTTGAGATTCATTCCTTGTCAAAATTCAACTATTTTTACAATACAAGTGTGCTGTGTTTGTTTGCTTTTTTTTTTATGTGTGAAATAATGTTAGTCCACTCAAGAGACCAGACTAATCCTTTTTGTTGTTCTTGTTGCCGTCCTTCCTGAGTATTACATTTTTAGGAAATCCTGCAAGAGTGCTTCCTGAGTATTACATTATGCTGTTATCTCTAATACAATTTGAGAAATTGGAAATCACATGCAAGTTCTACGCAATTAACAACCCTTTTCCTCAAACCTTCACGTAGTTTAAACACTCTTGAATTTATTAATTGGTGTTCCACATGCTGGTGGTATCAGTTGCATCTTTTGTTACCTTAAAATAAATTAATAATATTTTGTTTCTGAAAACCAAAAAACACAGAGAAAACTTTCTAGTCTGCACCACACAAGAAATTGAAGAAATGATATTTGCACTAATATAAACATGTGTTCTCCCATCGTGGTTCATTCAAAATTAGCAAAAGCTTCTGTGGTCGATATTTGTAGTTTGTTGTACTTGCAACAGGTCAATATGTTAATTAATGTTTATAAATTTTCTATAGGACAACATGTTCTTTGGACTCTGTCAGTTGGTGTAGTATGCGCATGTACATTTCCCTCTCACCTCCCAAGTTCAAGTCAAATTTAATGCCTTGATGTTCAAGTTGTTAGCGCGTAAAATTCAGGCATTATATTCATTGGTAATTAGTCAGAAGATGAAGAGAACACAGTAGGTAGAATCAGATTGATTGAATTTCTTGACTGTGCACGGTCCTATAGCTAGCTTGCAGCAGTCATTGCCAAACTTCCGTCCAACTACGAGACAAGAATGGCTTGCGTGCAGTTATATAAGTTCCGCTGTTACCTTGACCGTACCAGGAGTTTAAATGAAAATATTAGATGATACATTTATTACGTCTGTGAATGATTCTATATATGTTTGTTCAGTTTATTCTAGGTACTATATTATAGAAACATGATAGGGGAGAACATTTGCAACAACTCTGCCTTCTCTAAACTCTACCCTAAAACCATACACTACCGAAAACAGTATAATTGCCGAGTGCACGAGGGTTTGCCGAGTGCATTTCATCGGGCACTCGGCAAATATCCTATTTACCGAGTGTTTTGAATTCAACACTCGGCAAACAGATAGCACTCGGCAAAACTCAACTTTGCCGAGTGCCTAAAAGAAAACACTCGGCAAACTACAATGAAATACTCGGCAAACACAGACACTCGGCAAAGCACAGGCACGTGCGCCGGGCATGCAGCGACCGTGTGACCGCCATTGGGTGCGCCGCCCTACCGTTAGAACTTTGCCGAGTGTCCGTTAGAGACACTCGACAAAGACAAGGTTTGCCGAGTGTTTTTTATTGACACTCGGCAAAATAATGTTGTTGTCGAGTGTTTTTATTAGCACTCAGTAAAATAATAATTTTTTTCCTCTACTTCCCTCCAAACTTTTTCTACTCTCCATATACATCATGTGGTACTACATGTTAAAATTTGATATATTTCTTGATCTGTTTGCTATATTTAATTAATTTATTGCATTTAGAGGAATTTTTTTTGTTTAAGTCAAATTTGAACCGCAAGTGATTCACATAATTGAATAAATTGAGTGGAGAAATCATATTCATGTTATTGAGTCCATTTTGGGGCCTTACCCGGGAAATAAAAAGAAATTTCGAATATTTTGTTCAGGAAACACGACCACGTAAGTGTGGCCGAATGGTTTTTAAATTCTAAAAAGAGCAAACGAAGTCTAAAAATCACGAGATTTGTCAAGATCTCCTGATATCATACGTGGAGACTGTGGAAAAAATTGAGAAGGTTTCGCATAATTTGTCACGTATGACGCTTACAAACCGAAGCATCTCCGAAGAAGAATCAAGGAGTTGAGAAGGATCTGGTAAGATTTAGAATCAAAGTGATGGTTGAATTGGGGTTTGACATCAAAACTTTTTGTACGGGCAATAGACAACATAGATTGGTCCATGTCAATTTTTGGGAATTTTTCGGATCCGTTTCATAATTTTAATTTATTAACTGCAATTACAGAATTTTAATTGATATAAATTAAATTTGAGCTATGACAGCATAAAATAATGGAATAATATTAGTAGAAAAATGAAATATGCATTGTTAAGTGAATTTGGCAAGGTACTTTCAAAGTCCATCATAACAAATTTAGTAGAACACACTATGAAGGAGGACTGTGCAGCATGAAATAATTTTCTTTGCCGAGTGTTCTCTACCTGACACTCGGCAAAAAGAATAGTTGCCGAGTGTCGTACTAGGGACACTCGGCAACTTTGTTGATCCGGCCCCACTGCGAGTACCGGACGCTTTGCAAAATAAAAAAACAGTGCCGAGTGCCCTCGATCTGGACACTCGGCATATCTTTAGTTTGCCGAGTGCCCAGATCAGGGCACTCGGCATACCTTTCATATGACCCAACCCCCTGATGCACACGACACTCACGCACACACGCGCCCGCCCACACTCACACACTCACACACTCACACACGCCGCCACCGCCGCCTTGTGCCCTGGCCGCTGCCCTGAACCCCCGTCGGCCCGGACCCCCGCCAGCCTCCTCGGGACCCCACCGCCGCCCTCGCCCCAGTGGCCGACGCCCTGTGCGGAGCCCGCCACCGCCCAGGGACCCCTCCGCCACCCTCCCCCCAGCTGCCGACGCCCCGGCGGCCCCCTGTCCCCTGCACCACCCCTTGCCGCCACCAGGGAGCCTGCCGGCGCCCCGTGCGGAGCCCGCCGCCGCCCAGGGACCACGCCGCCGCCCTGGGAGCCCGCCGCCACCGCCCCAGGTAGTCTATGTATCATTTTTTAGTTAAGTAATAAGTCGTGACTGTCCTAGTTGGGCATTTTTTTTCTTTTTTTGTTAGAAGTGTATGAAATGCTAGATTTTGTCCATCTGTTGAAACCATGGATTCATTGCACAGTTATGTGATAATCTGCTGCGTTAACATTCAAACTTGCTCCACAAAGTCTAGCCCTGTGTTGCCCTCCAGCACCCAACGTTTACTTGATCTGCAACATTAAGTTTAAAGATCTCCGTCCGTATGGGCAACTATTTATCTAGATATCCTGTTGCCTCAAAAGGAATATATGTGATGGATCTCATCAAAGCTTGTGGGCTATAGGCTGACGCTTATTTTCTTTAACTGCATTGTCTTAATAATTCATATGTCTTTCCATTTGCTAAAGATAGTGAAATGCTTTATAAGGATTATTTGGCAGCATACCTGCATCAAGCCCAATTGCTTATACAAGTAGTTACTTAGGTTTGAGTGTCTGACTTTTTTTTTGCCTGCATTTATATGTAAATTAACATATGGAATTATGACATACAACTTATCTATTTTCTGTCTCCTTGGTATCTTGAATACAAGACGTTTCCTTGCTATATCTGAAATGTTTGTACATTTCCTTAGATTGTGAGTAGGCCAGCTTAGATATCCTGTGTTTGCTTGGAAGTTGGAACCATGAAAGACTTTTGAAAAATTGAGCATCCAACACTAATTTGACTTTCTTGCTTTATTCTTTTTATAATGTGGTATTGTGGTTGGATTTTGGCAAACTGACTGATCTTTTTGAAAACTATATGGTTTCTAGTTTTTCTTGTCATTGTAACATTTGGGAAACTACTTCTGCATGGTAGCTCATGATCAGTGAACCCTATTATTCAATACTCAGTGGTCACTTTGACATATATGCTGTTAGTGGGCATGACTTCTTCCATGTCCCAATGTTATCTACCATGTTACTTCTAGAACCATTTACATATCAAATAGTGCACTTCCTTCAACTAGCTAAGACATTTTATTTGCATACATACACTTCAATAGAAAAAATAAAAGTACATGCTAGCTATGTAGCCTGTTCAATAAGTGGTTGACACATGAAAAAAAAGGGTTCGAAGATTGCTCAGATGTTTTACTGATGGGTTCATGTAATGAAACTTGAGAAATTAACTGATAAAAAGATGGTGTTTAGTTGCCAATTGTGCGCTTGTTCCTTCCTTGGTGCACTTGATGGGAAACTAGAAAATAGAAAAAAGGTTTTTCCTAAAAAAAATTAGTCAGTTTGAGTACCCCGTGCTCTGATGCCCTGCCCTGCTTAACTATAGCAAGCTCAGGACAATTATGGCCTAGGATGTCTCTGTAGTTCTTCCTAGACAACTATCTCTGCTTCCATTTGTCAAGGTCCTCTTTGCTGTAACGATCATCATATTGAACAAACATATGTCACTGGAGTGCCCAGATGCTACTACCACCTGTGTTGGCTTCAATCATTCCATATCAGCTACAGTGTGCTCACACTTGCTGTGAGTCATGACAATGCCTTGGTACTAGCCAGTCATGACAGTGTGCTCCAAAAAAAAGTTTTAGTCATTGTTGTAACCCACCCCTCCTAGTAAGAGGGGTGCTTGTATGGGCCATTTCTTTTCCCTATAATACAAAGATACACAGTTAGAGAAAAAAAAGACATGACAATGCGCTTTCTGCTTTATTTGTTGGCAATGCATTCCACACTGATTTAGGCTACTGTACTATGCTCAAGTCTGCATAGATGATAAACACCTTGCATCTGTTACTTGTATTTATTTTTTTCTTTTATTGAGCTGGGAGGTAAATGAGAAACAAAGAGATGGAAGAAATTCAAACAGTGAGGAATAAGAAAAAGAAAAGAGAGACTGAAAAGGGGGAAGCTATATTTAGTTGGATGGCAAGATCATGGAGGGATGGGCTAAGTTTACAAGTTCTAATACTTCTAGGGGTGAATTACTGAAATAATGTTGTCAGTAACTTCAAGTCATCTTGAATGTGATGGTGATTAATTTGATTCAGTAAAAACTCAAACCTTCTCTGGTCAGTTCTGTCATGATGCATGTTCAGAAAGAAAATCATTGCTTGTGCCTATCTTTAGATGATCCTTTGTTGTTGCCTTGTACAGATGTCATGATAGGGAATAGTTATAGGTTCTCTGTTATCTCATCTCCTTTCTCTGTTATCCCCTGATGTACAGATGATCCTTTGCTGATTGGTTTACTCTTTTTAATTACAGGTGATTGAACAATGGTGGGCGGTACGAGGAAGATCGCGACGCTTTACGAAAAATTCAAAGCTGCAGGTTTAGGGTCAGCTTCATGGAGGGGTCGAGGCAGGGGTCGAGGGAAGGGTAAAGGGGTGAGGCCCCCATCGCCTGTAGCTTCCTCGTCGTCGTCTGAGGAGGAGGAGGTACCTTCCGCGCACGCCTCTGGTGACGAGGAGGAGGTACAGGAGGAGCAGGAGCAGGTGGAGGAGGAGGCAGTTGGTTCCCAGGTCTGGTTGCGAGGTCCCTCGACCCTCCCGAGGCGACTGATACCTCTTGAGAGACGCCCGATGATTCGACCCTCTGGGAAAAAGTAAGTAACTTTAGATGTTTTCAATAATTTTTCGTTTGATATGTTAAAAATTACAATGGAAACTAATAATTTATCTTAATCACTTGGGCATGGGTTGGATTAAGGTCCGTGGGGGTGATCACAACCGCAAGGTCAACGGCATCCTTGGCCTTTTGTGTAGGCTACACTTCCCTGGCTTAGTGTAGTTCGGTGAAGAGCAGTAGCCGGCCTACACGTGGGACCACTACGTCGCCACCCGCGACGCCGCTGATCGTGACGGCGTATTCCCCAACAAGGCGGAGCGGGTGAAGGGCGAGCTGTGAGTAAGTATTCCTCGCACTATATTGCTCAATACATCACATTCACTGGACATTCTTAAAGTAATGACTGTATACATCGCGTCTATATGTAGAACTTCTACAGATGCAAGGAGGGCTACGAGGCCAAGGCGGCCTCCATCTCTGAAGAAGCCGCCAAGAAGCTCGTGAAGGACATGCACTACGAGGCGCGCGTCCAGGCCATCATCGACTACTATGCTCAATACAGAGGGATGAAGGTTAAAAAAGAAGAGGCAAGAACAATGAATCTAACCCAGGAACAATTCTTGAAGGTAAATATAGAACATTAATACTTACTTTTTATGAGATTAATTACGCTTAATTTCATTTTTTCATATGTCATACACTTGATGATGTAGGTGCCTTCGTACTAGTGCGCCCAGCATACCCGGTGCTGGAAATACATGGTGGACAAGTGGTTGGAGCCTGGGTGGGTGGAGACGCACAACGCTTGCCAGGACCGGCGTTTGCTGATGACACGTGCATCACACCATCAAGGCAGCCTGAGCCTCGACGAATACAGGAAAAAACGGGTACGCGAATTCATTTCTTTATTCTAACATTCAATTCTGCATAATTTCTAATCATTTTGCATTTTTGCCGTAGTCGTCGTCGCATGATGGCCAGCCTTGCTCCCAGTTCAAGGCATGGGTTCTGTTCAAAAAGGGCAAGGCGATGGCAAACATCGACTTCAACCCGGAGGACCCGCCCGAGGCGTACAGCGATCCCAGCATCCACAGCCGCGTCACTGAGTACACAGCGATGGCAAGGGTGGTTCATGGGCCAGAGTTCGATCCGAGCACCCAGGATCTTGATGGAGAAATCATGATGAGGGTGGGAGGAGGCAAGAAGTATGACCGGTACTGGATTGGCGACAGTACAATCGACACGACCTCTACTCCCACTCTCTCCCAGAGCCGAGCAAGGAGCACGAGCTCGAGCCCGGTGATACGCCCACAGCCAACCACTATATAGTTCCAGATGAAGGCTCTCCAGGTTATTTCTGTTTTATTCATCGTTCGTTGATAGTTACGTACTTTAGCTTTGCATTGTAACATTGGGATAAAATATTATAGGCCTGGGTGGAAGCAGAAACGAAGAAGCGGAAGGAGATGGAGGCAAGGATGGAGGAGATGATTTAGCAGAGGGTGGTGGCTGAGCGGCAGAACATGGAGGAAGAACAACGGCTAACGATGGAGCGTATGATTCAGTAGAGGATAGAGACCGAGCCACAGAGGATAGAGGAAGAAAATCGGTTGAGGATGGACCAAATGTTCCAATACATGCAGAATTTTGCATCGAGTATGGGTCGAGCTTTGCCACCGCCACTGATGCTATTCCCTCCACCTTAGCCACCCACAACTACTCCTATGAGTCACTTGACACCTTATACTGCAGATTGAATACTTTGACTTAGAGAACTTTAGATGTTAGCTCAAAATGACTTAGAGAACTTTAGATGTTAGCACAAAATGACTTAGAGAACTTTAGATTGAATACTTTGCATGTTTTTGTGACTAGGTAGAGATGTAGAGTCGTGGGTAGTCTTGATGCTTTGTTTAGATAGGTTTTGGTCCATGAGTCGGCTGGATGATATTGGGCATGTGCATTTGCAAAATTGCAACTAAACTCTAAAGATTAGCTTGGGCTCCATAGTTCTCTGTTTTGTGAAGAATTAAGTTCAATCTCCATGTGTCAAGGAACCTTAGATATTAAGTGCATCACATATAAATATCATTCTTGTCTCACACATGCAATCTCTTCTCTTTTGTGCAGAATCAATCGGCGGCATCAAGTAATCAACCTCAAGACCCGGAATTATCGCAGTGGTTTCAAGGGCCTCCGCAGTGATTGCATTTGCATTTGTGGCTTATTGTGACTTAGTTGTGACTTGTGACTTGTGATGATGGTTTATTATGCCTGTGATGATGGTTTATTGTGAAGTGTGATGATGGTTTATTGTGAATTGTGATGATGGTTTATTATGCTTGTGGCATATAATTATGCCTGTGATGATGGTTTATTGTGAATTATGATGGTTTATTGTGAATTGAGAGGGGTCCATCATACGTGATAGATTAGTAAAAAAGGGGGGTTTTGGTCGCTTTGCTGAGTGTAACACTCGACAAAGAGATGTGTTGCCGAGTGTCAAGCCAAAGCACTCAGCGAAGAGGCCAATTTCTGTTATTCTAGGAACCTTCTTTGCCGAGTGTTTTGGCTTTGCTGAGTGTATTATACTGGACACTCGGCAAAGTGACCATAAAATCTAGCCGTTGTGCACTTGTTTGCAGAGTGTTTTGGGCATGACACTCGGCAAAGTGTCTAAACGTTGCTGAGTGTTTTGGCGTTGACACTCGGTAAAGTTTAGAAACTTTGCCAAGTGTTTTGGGCTTGACACTTGGCAAAGTTTAGAAACTTTGCCGAGTGTTTTTTCGTCGTGCACTCGGCAAAAGTGCCATCACCACGCCATCCCGTTAACCTTTTTTGGCCGAGAGTTTATTTTTGCCGAGTGTTTATTGACACTCGGCAAAAGTCTCAGTGTCTGATGATTGACACTCGGCAAAGAGCTCTTTGCTGTTAAAATGTACGTTGTGTGCTATTTGTCGAGTGTTACACTCGGCAAAGCCTTTGCCGAGTGTTTTTGGGGCTTTGCCGAGTGCCCCTGGCACTTGGCAAGCCAACTATATCCTGTAGTGATAGCATATACATGGTTGCTAATCACTATATGTGGCAGAACCGCCTAATCTAATGGCTCCTAGGAGTACTCATGATGAGGACATCACCTGCTCGGATATAACCACATTGGCAACTTTTGATTCATAGGTGAAACAATTCTTTATCAAGATTGTATTTGATACATTTGATGAATTGATGCTGCACCATGAGTCCAGATCCGTTGTGTCAAGTTGCTGGTCTTAGTGTCTATTCCTTTAGAGTTTTGAGTTCTATCACGTTTTGGTCACCACGAGATCCACCATCACCTTATACATCATTGCTGCATTTCTGCCACCACGGATCCATATGATGTCCGATTTGAGAGTTTAAATACAATCTGAAAACTTGAAGTTGTCTTCTTTCCAACGGATCTGACATTGCAGCAAAATTCGATCTGAGCACTCCACAATCTTCCTAGAGATTTCCGCATCTGCTATAATAACCAGAGTTGTTAAATCTGAATTCGAAGGGGCTATGTGCAATAGCCTTATTGTTAGGGTTGTCATAGTACCAAACAAAATATTTAGGGCCCTGTGAAAAAAGAAGAAAAAAAGACGAGAAGGAGAAGAAAGAAGGGGTTGAATCTATTATTTTCTTTGTGCTGTGCTAGTTGCTCTTTTTCAGTGACTACTTTTGTGCCTAGGCTCACGTCTCTAGCATGCTTTAGCCTAGGACCAGCATAGTACCGCCGTTGAACGATTATTCAGCTTGCTTTTGTGACTAATGTGGTGCTAGTACTTCCTTGTCTCAGCCCACCTATAGCTCCACATATTTTGACTACAGCTTGACAGGTGTTGTTGTTGCAGCACCGATACACTTCATTCCACGGTTGTAGACTTGTTGGTTGCCGTCACCTCCTGTTTGGCTTGGTAAGAACTTGTAAGGGCTTGTTTTAACAAGTTGAGTTTGAGAGAATTATAACCGACACATCGTAGTAGTTGATAGAAGGATACATATTATTTTTGTGTTTCTTGTTTTCTACTAATCATGGCAGGTGATATGGAGGTTTTTGAGCTGTTGAAACTAGACCCTCATATTCAGGATGTCATTCAACACTTGCTGTTATATGATGGTAAGTTTGATCCTCAAGCTTACATTGATTGGGAGTTAAAAGTAGACAATGAATTTGATGAGCATGACCTGTCTGAGAAACAAAAGATTTGTATTGCCTCTAATATTTTGATTGAATATGCTTTGCTAGAATGGAAACACATTTGTAGGCACAACAAAGTTCCAGAATCTTGGAAAGACTTCAAATTTCTTTTCAGAGATGCATTCGTTCCTGCATATTATGCTGATTATTTGCTTGCAAAATTAGACAACTTGAAGCAAGATAGTAGGACTGTAAAAGCATACTACCATGATTTTAAGATTTGCATCATGTTTGGTGGATTAGATGAATGCATGGAAGATGTTATGAGTAGGATCATGAGAGGGCTCAATTATGAAATTCAAACCTTGTTAATTAGCAATTTCTTATAGCCATATTGGTCAATTGTTTTGTCTTGCTCTCAATGCTGAAAAGGAGATCCTATTATCTGTGAATACTTGTAAGAATGATGTGACCCATAATGTCCAAAATTTGTCCATTCTGCATGCTAATGAAGAGCAACAAATAGTGGAACCCACTGTTGATTTTCCTTTGTCACAAAATGAATTACTTGCTGTTCCTTGTGATAAAGAGGACTTGTGTGCTGACGATTCTTTTACTCCTATGCCACAAGTAGCAAATAAGTGTGATACTTTTGGCTTGGAACCATACAAATGTGCTGAAGAAAAGATTTTTTATCCTATTACTTGTGCACAAGATGAACTGAATTTATTGTCCTCTTTAAATACTTTGGGTTATATTGAATTTGATATTCTGTGTAATTTAAATTGTCTAAAAGAGAAACTTAAATTTGATTCTAGTTTGCCAAGTTTTAATCATTGTTAAACTTCATGCAATTGGCAAATATGACCGCAAAGGAGAATATTTGGTGTATAAAGTTTATATTTGCTCTAAGATGAAATATCCTTTTGGGCTACAATACCATGATCAAATAGGGGGCTGCACTAACACTAATAACGTCTTGCAAAGTTTTCCTAGTTTTTCTGATATGCAACAAGGTAAGGCCAAAGAAGGGGAGCATTGCTGGTTGTGGCCATGCAGCATAGTCATCGCTCCATGCTCCAACATCAAAGCAAGCACCTTTGAATGCCATTGGAGCAAGTCGAGGACCACTTGCAGGCAAGAAGGGGAGAATGATGAGGACATCACCTGCTCGGATATAACCACATTGGCAACTTTTGATTCACAGGTGAAACAATTCTTTATCATGATTGTATTTGATACATTTGATGAATTGATGCTGCACCATGATGTGTGTTCATTCTCATTTTTAAAATTACTTACATGGATAAAGGGAAGGTTTGATTGCATATGGAAAGCATGGAAGGTTAATGAAGTTGATTGGGGACCAATCCAAGTATTCCTAATGTCCTCCACTAGGCCACCACGTCACTTTGGTTCCAAGGACAGAAAGAGTCCAAGTCCAACACGTTTTGGAAGTTGAATTCGGACTGCAAAATAGTCCCAAATTGCGACGGTCGCCATGTCTTCATATGGACTCCGATTGGGACGTTCTAGCACTTTTTGGAAAGCTTATCAAGTCTATTTTCCAACGGATCTAGACTCATGGCTATATCTTATCCGATGCTGCCACAGTCATCGTTTCAACGCCGGGACCTTTTCTGCCTTTGGTGCTGCGTCACCCTATTTTGGGCCGATGACCCATGTATCAAGTTGGGTCCATTAGGGACGTGTCCTAGGGTTAGAGAATGACCCCAACATACCCCTGGTCGTTCCCCTAGGTATTAATAAGGATTAGAGCCGCCACAAAGAGATTGGGTTTTGTTTGTTGAAAGTTTAGCCATTGCTACTTCCTTGTAGACGCGTGTGTCAACTAGACCATCCGTTCTACTTGATTCAAAATCCCAACTTTGTGAGTTCAGATTGGTTTTTCATCTCCATATTTGCAATTGAGTTGCTTGTTCTACTTGTTCTTGCTTGTTCCTCGATTGCTTGCAGAAATTACCCTAGTGGTTTGGTTGATCGTGCTCCACAAGATCGCGACAGCCGTTGGAGGTGATGTATCGGTTGCTAAGGCGCAGCATCCTTGGATGGTTGTAGTCGGGCCGTGAACGTCATCTCCATCCCCAAATCGAGTTATCCACCTTCTCTCATCGAAAGATCAGGATTCACCCTAGCGGGTTCTTATCAGTTGGTAATAAGAGCAAGGTTTATCGGTGAGAGACTTCCAATCCTTCGCTATTTTAATTTTCCTAGTCCAGAAAAAGCCAAAAAAATATAGTAGATTAGTTTACCCACAATCCTATAAACCGTTTGAGCCTTTACTAGCACTGCTTAGTTAGGGCTTGTTGAGTTTTCGGTTGCATCAGTTGTGTCAAGTTGCTGGTCTTAGTGTCTATTCCTTTAGAGTTTTGAGTTCTATCACGTTTTGGTCACCACGAGATCCACCATCACCATATACATCATTGCTGCATTTCTGCCACCACGGATCCATATGATCTCCGATTTGGGAGTTTAAATACAATCTGAAAACTTGAAGTTGTCTTCTTTCCAACGGATCTGACATTGCAGCAAAATTCGATCTGAGCACTCCACAATCTTCCTAGAGATTTCCGCATCTGCTATAATAACCAGAGTTGTTAAATCTGAATTCGAAGGGGCTATGTGCAATAGCCTTATTGTTAGGGTTGTCATAGTACCAAACAAAATATTTAGGGCCCTGTGAAAAAAGAAGAAAAAAAGAAGAAAAAAAGACAAGAGAAGGAGAAGAAAGAAGGGGTTGAATCTATTATTTTCTTTGTGCTGTGCTAGTTGCTCTTTTTCAGTGACTACCTTTGTGCCTAGGCTCACGTCTCTAGCATGCTTTAGCCTAGGACCAGCATAGTACCGCCGTTGAACGATTATTCAGCTTGCTTTTGTGACTAATGTGGTGCTAGTACTTCCTTGTCTCAGCCCACCTATAGCTCCACATATTTTGACTACAGCTTGACAGGTGTTGTTGTTGCAGCACCGATACACTTCATTCCACGGTTGTAGACTTGTTGGTTGCCGTCACCTCCTGTTTGGCTTGGTAAGAACTTGTAAGGGCTTGTTTTAACAAGTTGAGTTTGAGAGAATTACAACCGACACATCGTAGTAGTTGATAGGAGGATACATATTATTTTTGTATTTCTTGTTTTCTACTAATCATGGCAGGTGATATGGAGGTTTTTGAGCTGTTGAAACTAGACCCTCATATTCAGGATGTCATTCAACACTTGCCGTTATATGATGGTAAGTTTGATCCTCAAGCTTACATTGATTGGGAGTTAAAAGTAGACAATGAATTTGATGAGCATGACCTGTCTGAGAAACAAAAGATTTGTATTGCCTCTAATATTTTGATTGAATATGCTTTGCTAGAATGGAAACACATTTGTAGGCACAACAAAGTTCCAGAATCTTGGGAAGACTTCAAATTTCTTTTCAGAGATGCATTCTTCCTGCATATTATGCTGATTATTTGCTTGCAAAATTAGACAACTTGAAGCAAGATAGTAGGACTATAAAAGCATACTACCATGATTTTAAGATTTGCATCATGTTTGGTGGATTAGATGAATGCATGGAAGATGTTATGAGTAGGTTCATGAGAGGGCTCAATTCTGAAATTCAAACCTTGTTAATTAGCAATTCTTATAGCCATATTGGTCAATTGTTTTGTCTTGCTCTCAATGCTGAAAAGGAGATCCTATTATCTGTGAATACTTGCAAGAATGATGTGACCCATAATGTCCAAAATTTGTCCATTCTGCATGCTAATGAAGAGCAACAAATAGTGGAACCCACTGTTGATTTTCCTTTGTCACAAAATGAATTACTTGCTGTTCCTTGTGATAAAGAGGACTTGTCTTGTTGACGATTCTTTTACTCCTATGCCACAAGTAGCAAATAAGTGTGATACTTTTGGCTTGGAACCATACAAATATGTGAAGAAAAGATTTTTATCCTATTACTTGTGCACAAGATGAACTGAATTTATTGTCCTCTTTAAATACTTTGGGTTATATTGAATTTGATATTACATGTAATCTAAATTGTCTAAAAGAAAACTTAAATTTGATTCTGGTTTGCCAAGTTTTAATCATTGTTAAGCTTCATGCAATTGGCAAATATGACCGCAAAGGAGAATATTTGGTGTATAAAGTTTATATTTGCTCTAAGATGAAATATCCTTTTGGGCTACAATACCATGATCAAATAGGGGCTGCACTAACACTAATAACGTCTTGCAAAGTTTTCCTAGTTTTTCCGATATGCAACAAGGTAAGGCCAAAGAAGGGGAGCATTGCTGGTTGTGGCCATGCAAACATAGTCGTCGCTCCATGCTCCAACATCAAAGCAAGCACCTTTGAATGCCATTGGAGCAAGTCGAGGACGACTTGCGAGCAAGAAGGGGAGAATGATGAGGACATCACCTGCTCGGATATAACCACATTGGCAACTTTTGATTCACAGGTGAAACAATTCTTTATCATGATTGTATTTGATACATTTGATGAATTGATCTTTGCACCATGATGTGTGTTCATTCTCATTTTTAGAATTACTTACATGAATAAAGGGAAGGTTTGATTGCATATGGAAAGCATGGAAGGTTAATGAAGTTGATTGGGGACCAAATCCAAGTATTCCTAATGTCCCCCACTAGGCCACCACGTCACTTTGGTTCCAAGGACAGAAAGAGTCCAAGTCCAACACGTTTTGGAAGTTGAATTCGGACTGCAAAATAGTCCCAAATTGCGACGGTCGCCATGACTTCATATGGACTCCGATTGGGACGTTCTAGCACTTTTTGGAAAGCTTATCAAGTCTATTTTCCAACGGATCTGGACTCATGGCTATATCTTATCCGATGCTGCCACAGTCATCGTTTCAATGCCGGGACCTTTTCTGCCTTTGGTGCTGCGTCACCCTATTTTGGGCCGATGACCCATGTATCAAGTTGGGTCCATTAGGGACGTGTCCTAGGGTTGGAGAATGACCCCAACATACCCCTGGTCGTTCCCCTAGGTATTAATAAGGATTAGAGCCGCCACAAAGAGATTGGGTTTTGTTTGTTGAAAGTTTAGCCATTGCTACTTCCTTGTAGACGCGTGTGTCAACTAGACCATCCGTTCTACTTGATTCAGAATCCCAACTTTGTGAGTTCAGATTAGTTTTTCATCTCCATATTTGCAATTGAGTTGCTTGTTCTACTTGTTCTTGCTTGTTCCTCGATTGCTTGCAGGAATTACCCTAGTGGTTTGGTTGATCGTGCTCCACAAGATCGCGACAGCCGTTGGAGGTGATGTATCGGTTGCTAAGGCGCAGCATCCTTGGATGGTTGTAGTCGGGCCGTGAACGTCATCTCCATCCCCAAATCGAGTTATCCACCTTCTCTCATCGAAAGATCGGGATTCACCCTAGCGGGTTCTTATCAGTTGGTAATCAGAGCAAGGTTTATCGGTGAGAGACTTCCAATCCTTCGCTATTTTAATTTTCCTAGTCCAGAAAAAGCCAAAAAAATATAGTAGATTAGTTTACCCACAATCCTATAAACCGTTTGAGCCTTTACTAGCACTGCTTAGTTAGGGCTTGTTGAGTTTTCGGTTGCATCAGTTGTGTCAAGTTGCTGGTCTTAGTGTCTATTCCTTTAGAGTTTTGAGTTCTATCACGTTTTGGTCACCACGAGATCCACCATCACCATATACATCATTGCTGCATTTCTGCCACCACGGATCCATATGATGTCCGATTTGGGAGTTTAAATACAATCTGAAAACTTGAAGTTGTCTTCTTTCCAACGGATCTGACATTGCAGCAAAATTCGATCTGAGCACTCCACAATCTTCCTAGAGATTTCCGCATCTGCTATAATAACCAGAGTTGTTAAATCTGAATTCGAAGGGGCTATGTGCAATAGCCTTATTGTTAGGGTTGTCATAGTACCAAACAAAATATTTAGGGCCCTGTGAAAAAAGAAGAAAAAAAGACGAGAAGGAGAGGAAAGAAGGGGCTGAATCTGTTATTTTCTTTGTGTTGTGCTAGTTGCTCTTTTTCAGTGACTACCTTTGTGCCTAGGCTCACGTCTCTAGCATGCTTTAGCCTAGGACCAGCATAGTACCGCCGTTGAACGATTATTCAGCTTGCTTTTGTGACTAATGTGGTGCTAGTACTTCCTTGTCTCAGCCCACCTATAGCTCCACATATTTTGACTACAGCTTGACAGGTGTTGTTGTTGCAGCACCGATACACTTCATTCCACGGTTGTAGACTTGTTGGTTGCCGTCACCTCCTGTTTGGCTTGGTAAGAACTTGTAAGGGCTTGTTTTAACAAGTTGAGTTTGAGAGAATTACAACCGACACATCGTAGTAGTTGATAGGAGGATACATATTATTTTTGTATTTCTTGTTTTCTACTAATCATGGCAGGTGATATGGAGGTTTTTGAGCTGTTGAAACTAGACCCTCATATTCAGGATGTCATTCAACACTTGCCGTTATATGATGGTAAGTTTGATCCTCAAGCTTACATTGATTGGGAGTTAAAAGTAGACAATGAATTTGATGAGCATGACACATGTCGAGAAACAAAAAAGATTTGTATTGCCTCTAATATTTTGATTGAATATGCTTTGCTAGAATGGAAACACATTTGTAGGCACAACAAAGTTCCAGAATCTTGGGAAGACTTCAAATTTCTTTTCAGAGATGCATTCGTTCCTGCATATTATGCTGATTATTTGCTTGCAAAATTAGACAACTTGAAGCAAGATAGTAGGACTGTAAAAGCATACTACCATGATTTTAAGATTTGCATCATGTTTGGTGGATTAGATGAATGCATGGAAGATGTTATGAGTAGGATCATGAGAGGGCTCAATTATGAAATTCAAACCTTGTTAATTAGCAATTTCTTATAGCCATATTGGTCAATTGTTTTGTCTTGCTCTCAATGCTGAAAAGGAGATCCTATTATCTGTGAATACTTGCAAGAATGATGTGACCCATAATGTCCAAAATTTTTCCATTCTGCATGCTAATGAAGAGCAACAAATAGTGGAACCCACTGTTGATTTTCCTTTGTCACAAAATGAATTACTTGCTGTTCCTTGTGATAAAGAGGACTTGTGTGCTGGCGATTCTTTTACTCCTATGCCACAAGTAGCAAATAAGTGTGATACTTTTGGCTTGGAACCATACAAATGTGCTGAAGAAAAGATTTTTTATCCTATTACTTGTGCACAAGATGAACTGAATTTATTGTCCTCTTTAAATACTTTGGGTTATATTGAATTTGATATTATGTGTAATCTAAATTGTCTAAAAGAGAAACTTAAATTTGATTCTGGTTTGCCAAGTTTTAATCATTGTTAAACTTCATGCAATTGGCAAATATGACCGCAAAGGAGAATATTTGGTGTATAAAGTTTATATTTGCTCTAAGATGAAATATCCTTTTGGGCTACAATACCATGATCAAATAGGGGCTGCACTAACACTAATAACGTCTTGCAAAGTTTTCCTAGTTTTTTGATATGCAACAAGGTAAGGCCAAAGAAGGGGAGCATTGTTTTGGTTGTGGCCATGCGACATAGTCGTCGCTCCATGCTCCAACATCAAAGCAAGCACCTTTGAATGCCATTGGAGCAAGTCGAGGACCACTTGCGAGCAAGAAGGGAGAATGATGAGGACATCACCTGCTCGGATATAACCACATTGGCAACTTTTGATTCACAGGTGAAACAATTCTTTATCATGATTGTATTTGATACATTTGATGAATTGATGCTGCACCATGATGTGTGTTCATTCTCATTTTCAAAATTACTTACATGGATAAAGGGAAGGTTTGATTGCATATGGAAAGCATGGAAGGTTAATGAAGTTGATTGGGGACCAATCCAAGTATTCCTAATGTCCTCCACTAGGCCACCACGTCACTTTGGTTCCAAGGACAGAAAGAGTCCAAGTCCAACACGTTTTGGAAGTTGAATTCGGACTGCAAAATAGTCCCAAATTGCGACGGTCGCCATGTCTTCATATGGACTCCGATTGGGACGTTCTAGCACTTTTTGGAAAGCTTATCAAGTCTATTTTCCAACGGATCTAGACTCATGGCTATATCTTATCCGATGCTGCCACAGTCATCGTTTCAACGCCGGGACCTTTTCTGCCTTTGGTGCTGCGTCACCCTATTTTGGGCCGATGACCCATGTATCAAGTTGGGTCAATTAGGGACGTGTCCTAGGGTTGGAGAACAACCCCAACATACCCCTGGTCATTCCCCTAGGTATTAATAAGGATTAGAGCTGCCACAAAGAGATTGGGTTTTGTTTGTTGAAAGTTTAGCCATTGCTACTTCCTTGTAGACGCGTGTGTCAACTAGACCATCCGTTCTACTTGATTCAGAATCCCAACTTTGTGAGTTCAGATTGGTTTTTCATCTCCATATTTGCAATTGAGTTGCTTGTTCTACTTGTTCTTGCTTGTTCCTCGATTGCTTGCAGGAATTACCCTATTGGTTTGGTTGATCGTGCTCCACAAGATCGCGACAGCCGTTGGAGGTGATGTATCGGTTGCTAAGGCGCAGCATCCTTGGATGGTTGTAGTCGGGCCGTGAACGTCATCTCCATCCCCAAATCGAGTTATCCACCTTCTCTCATCGAAAGATCGGGATTCACCCTAGCGGGTTCTTATCAACTCGTCTTCCATTAGACACTAAGCACTCAGGGGAGAACACTAAATTACTCGGTTACGTCGGCCATACCCCAGGGGAGAACCCGAAAATCCACATTTTTGCCATCAGGATCACAAATGAGAGAATAAAGCTTACATCATTCATAACCATTTCTTACATCACTTTCAATACAACATCAGAGTGTAACATTTATTATTATAATAGCGGAATGTAATCATATTATCAGAGTTATGAATAATTTAATTAAACAGCGGAATATAACATGTGAACAGAGTTACAGTGGAAATAAACATCTATTAATGACATGATGAAGTATTGATATATAAACTACGACAATATATTATGAAACATTCATTTATAAAAAGCGTTTGGTGAGAGTTATAAATAACAACTACGATTGTAGCGTAAGGGAATCCTCGCTGAGCCCACCAGGAGGTATCCACACACAAGGGTCAGCTCTAGCATCCACCTGTCACCTGCAACAGGGGGAATAAAACCCTGAGTACTCAATTGTACTCAGCAAGACATACCCGACAGGAGAAAAGAAAAGACTCTAAGGATATGCAAGACTATCTGGCTTGTGGGTTTATTGCATTTGTAGGAAGCATTACTAAGCGTACGTCCTTATATTCAATTTTTATTAATAGCCGCATTGGTTCATTAACTAACCATTCTATGTAAGCACCTGTGCTACTTTCAAGCAGGTGATAAGCAATCAGATTTCCTTTCTCCATCTTCCATCTTTCATCTTTCAGTTCTTACTATGATGCTAAACCGTAGACAAGCCATACCGGATCGCCCGGCGATTCACGAATCAATGCCCCCAGCTGGGTACCCCGAAAACACACGCCCCTGGGTACCCCAAAAACACATGCCCTGCTTGTACCCAAGGCACAAGCAGGACCAACCCATCACTCTCCTATCCCGGGTGTCTAGGTCCCCATCCAAACTAGGACTCCAAGCCCCCACCCCTGAGTCCCGGACATAGTGCGGTGCAAGGACCTCCTCCACGAAAATAAAACCCTGACAGTCGGTCCAGAAAGAGCCGGATCCACGATAAGAGAGCAACAAGTCTTCCAAGCACCCATACCCAAGTATGTGCTCAGGATAATAAGTCTGTGACTTACCTAGAGCCTTATGCAACGATTGGTCCTTAATTGACACAGGCAGGGAAAGCAGTGTAACCAAGCCATGCCCCACGTCCACGGCGACACAACCTCTTACACCCACCAATACCCAAACCATATCCCTGCCCGGTCACCATTTATCATTTCCACCATTTATATTTTTCCAAGTGATAATAATGCAGTAATATATTTCCTATAACTTGCGAGTGACAGACAATCACTCAACTTCTACCAGAATCCTGTAGCATAGCATTCTACACGATCCTGTCATACTAGTAAGACTCATAGGATAAAGATATATATATGCAAGTGGGTTTCATTCAACTTCTTAAAACTTAATGCACAAATATAATTTAAACTACAGAAAAGTAGGGGTTATGCACCGGGGCTTGCCTGGGTAAGATATATATTAAAGTTAGTATTTGCATCTTCAGATCATCCACCATCATCCGAATAGAAAGCCCATTGCATCATCTCCTGGAGAGAATGCCATTACACCATCTTCGGATTCCCAATCATCCTTCGATCGATCCGTTGATCCGTCATCGTACCTATATGATATGCATGCGATGCAATGCAAAGATGTAATTAATCAACTGCAATCGTGACCTGTAAAATACGACGTTCGCCTCTCGAGTTAACGGGCTAGTTCTAACGACAACCGTACTTAGGCTACATATACACGTTGTCGGATAAGGCGTTATTTCCCAACAATAATTTTAGTTATATAAACCAAGGTGTTTCTTTATTTTTTTCTATCGATTTAATCATTATTCGAAATAAGACATCATTATCTATTTAGCAAACTAATTATTCTGGAGCTACAAAAATTATAGTGAGTACCTAATATTGTTAGGAGCCTACTGTACAAATTTTAGATTCAACAACATTACCAATTTATCATGGAAACTCCTACAAGTTTATATTTTACAATATTAAGTACCAAAAATTAATTATATAGCTTCCAAGAATATTAGCAAACTATGTGAACAAATTATACTAACACGTAGATCATGATTTTAGGAACTCGATAAAACTGGTTTCACTATTTTATGATTTTTATTTGATTTATTACGGATTTACAAACTTCGGCTATTTTAAACAAATAATGAAACTAGAAGAAAACGGAACACGCACCACGGCCGTATTAGGCCCAGCCGGTCAAGACTGGCCAGCCCCAGGCGAAACTAGGCCACGGCGGTACAAGGTGGCCCAACGCGCGGTAAGGCGCGGCGGCCCAGGCGGGCACAGTGCGCGCGCGGCCAGCGGTCAGCGGCCCAAGACCGACGAGTGCGGCCTTGGCGCGCGTGCCAGCTAAGCACGAGACAGGCGTGGCCCAACGGGGGCATAGTGTGCACGGCCCAACAGCGCAACGCGGCCCACGGGGGTGCGCGCAGCCTTCCAACCAGGCGGCCCAGCCAAGCCGGCCCGCGGCTTAAGCACAACGGCAGCAAGCCAGCCCAGGTGGCTGGTGACGCGGTACATTTGCAAATCAGTCCCCGAGCTTCTACTAAATCAACTCACTGTACAACGCACTATTTACGTGAGACTCGTATTTAGCAAAAATGACCCCGTATAACGCTTCTTCTTGGACTCTTACCCTTCTACCCACCACGTCATCTTCCACGAACAGAGCACTAGCGGAGTACCGGCCGGTAGCGGCAATTGAGGCAGTGCACATGGCAGCGAGGACCGCAATGCGGCCGGGCGCTGCAGCACGGGTGCCGAGGAGCCACGGGTCCAACGCGGGGCCGAGGACATGACATAGCTAGGCGGATGTGGGCAAACCGGTGAGGCATTGCGGCTGCGATCTAGCGTGGGCTCGCGGGCGGTAGTCCAGGCACAGTCTGTGGCAGCACGATGGCGGTGCGCACGTGGGGGAAGGAGCGCGCGGCCGGGCGGTGGCGGCCACGGTGCAGCAAGCTCCTCGGCACCAGCGGCATGGCACGTATTCGAGGGAGGCCGGTCTACGGTGGCGAGTCACTGTGGAGCAGCAGGGAGCACTAGCGCTGGAGGAGCTGCAAGAACGCCAGCGCGCAGCACGAGAGAAGCGGGGACGAGCAGGGCGGCACGTGCGCTCGCGTGGGGGAGGGCCAGCACCAACGGCACAGCCATGGCAGGAGCGCTTCACCGGTGCGGATGACGGCGGGGCGCCGGCGCGCGGGGAATCGGACGGAGCGGCAAAGGAAGAGCAGCGCGAGGTAGAGCAGCATGAGGCGGAGCAGCGCTGCAGCACGAGCATGGCGTGCGCGGGCGACTGGCCATGGCAGCGCTGCAGAGGAGCAAGGCGAGGCAGAAACGGCGCTAGAGGAGAAGCGCCACACAGCCGCGGAGTGGGGTGTGGCCATGACCGGGCACGGGCGCACGGAAGGGCAATGGCCCAGAGCGGACAGGGGAAGTGGCATGCCGGACTCGGCCAAGGGAGATGGCCTGCCACGATGCGGCACGGACGAACTGGCAAACAGGAGGTGCGAGAAGGAAGGCGCAGGAGCTGGGGAGGGAGAGCAGGAACATGGGGCTGTGTCCAGCGTGGTGGCAGGCGAGGGAAAGGAGTCTGCTGCTGCCTGGACACTCAATGATGCAGCAGGGTGCTTGCTCGACTGACGCTCGTCTAAAATTTTCGGATGCGACGCAAGAGAGAGGGACAAGAGTGGAGCCGGTGAGGAAACAAGCACATGTGGGCGGCCGGCCAAGGCGTACGCACGGCAGTGCCAGCGAGGGCAGGGACAATAGAGGCCAGCAAGGATTTGACCGCGCAACAGGAAAGCAAGGACCTTTAGAGTACCTCCAGCGTCGTATTCGAACCATGTTTGGAGTTTTGCTTCGCCGGCCATGGAGATAGCAGAAGCAGCACGACGTGGTTGCATGTGTACATGCACTTGCTTGCTTGCTGAGTGCACATGCGTCCTGTGCGGGTACTGCTACCGGGTAAGCGCTGCTGACACTTGTTGTTTGCTCTAGAATGATGCGACGGAAAGCAAGGCAGAGAGCATAGAAAAGAAAGAGCGAGGAGCAGTCGGTCAACTTATACAGTCAATCGCTACTAGTATCGCTGAGTACATTTGCCCTTTCTTCTAATTCTTTGTTTTAGAGTTATCGTTGTAACATATATGTACCTATATATCTATATATATCTAATGGTTTACTAATTTAGATAATTTGCAACGTCTAGGCACAGGAAAATTTCAACAAAGCTCAAATTTGTAAGTGCAATCAAGCCCTATTGTGGGTTTTGGCATTGATGACCACCAAATTAGAGGACTAATGAGATTTATCGAGATGACAAGCAGGGAATCAAAGAATGAGGATGATGTACAGGTTGCAGGTGTCCTAATTACAAAAGGTGGCCAGACCGAGTTCAAAGGAGGTTTAAATTCTTTTATGTTTTGAATTTGAGTTTAGAAAAAGCCGTACTATCAAGAGGGACTTTAGGACAGTTGGTCAACTGTTGAATCAAATGCTCAAATTCTCAGATTTACATCCTTCAACCTAGTCAAAACATCTAGCCAAATTTCATATCATATTACCTGTTTTGGCCAGGGCGACAGTGGCGCCCTATTAAGATCGGCAGTGGCGCCCTTAACTGACCGTTGGGCTCGGGGGGTATTTATACCCCTCAGGCCCGGCCCACAACGGTCATCTTCTCCACTGAGTCACTCTGCTCGAAAATAGACAGAACCAAAGCTCACCTCTCCTCCATTGTTGCTCCTCCATCCCTCAAGCTAATCCTTGATTCCAACTATCAAAACTTGAGAGAAAAGGCAGCAAAACTCGATTGGAGAGGAGATCCATTGATTCCTAAAGTCTAAGAGCATTTGGTTCACGTTTGGCCGGCGGTTCTAGGGTTTATTACTCTTGGAGCTTGCTCCTAGCCGGCTAGGCATCGCCCTTGTGCTTGCCAACTCGTGTGGCAGCCTTGGGAGGTTTGTAACCTCACTTGAAAGCTAAGAAATCACCCCTCACTTCAAAAGTTCACTCTCTTGATTTGAGAACGAGGGTAAAGCAAGCCTTTGTGGCAAGCTCAAGCCTTTTGTGGCTTCCTCAACAACGTGAACTTAGGCAAGCCTTAGTGGTGAGCTGAACCACGGGATAAATCTTGTGTCTTGCGTGCTTCTTCTTCACTATACTTGCTGTTTACATTATTGCTAGCTGTTGTTAGGGTTCAGTTGATTGATTCACTTTTGTGTGAAGTTTCTGTGGTATCCAGTCTTCGAACTAGATCTTGACTCTATATTGTAGGATTAAGCAGCTAGTGGGGTCAGGTTCATCTTTGTTAAATCTCAACTGTGTTAGATTATTTTTCGTAGAGTGGCAGTGCCGCCCTCTGTTCTAACTGAGTTTCACGTTGAATTTTTACAGGCCTATTCACCCCCCCTCTAGGCCTTCTTTATCTTCTAGTAGATCCTAAAGTGGTATCAGAGTGAGGTTGCTTTGTATACGCTTCACCGCATGAAGTATGGAAGAAGGAGATGGTTCAAAGACCGTTCGCGTTGCGGAAGCAAGTGGTGTGCATGTTGAGGATGTTGGCAGCAGCAGCGAGCTATCCATGTCCACAGCAAGCAATGCCACCATTAAAGAATCCAAGACCACCGATGCCAAAAGAAGAAAGGCAAGAAAAGAAAGAAAAGCCACCAAGATCGCAACAAGAGAAGCTAGAAGAATCACAAGAGAGGCAAGAGCTAAGAGAAGGGCAGCAAGAGCTAAAGAGCAAGAGAAGAATGAGTATGATGCGTCATCTAGTGAGCTCTCTAGTAGCTTGGATGATGGAGATGATGATGTGTCATACCATGCTTCAAAAGATAGCAAGGAGGTGAAGAGCAAGGACAAAAAGAAGGATAGCAAGGACAAGGGCAGCAACAATAACAAGAACAAATATGCCGCCGTATCCTTTAACTATTCTTATTCGTCTAACCATAACAAGAGATCTTTTGTCAATGTGCCCGCAGGCAAGTTGCCTCATTTGGATGGGACAAACTTTGCCAAGTGGAAGCACTTGCTGAGTGCTTATCTTGTAGGTCTTCACCCCGGTCTTTGGGAGATTGTGGTGAATGGATTGCAGCCACCGAAAGATCCTGAAGCACCAACAAATGAAGAGCTAGCTGTTGTCCATCTCAATGGCCAAGCCACAAGTATTCTTCTTAGTGCCTTGGATGGAAATGAGTACAACCGAGTGATGAATGTCAATGTTGCAAAATAGATTTGGGACACTTTGCATCTAGCACATGAAGGTGTTGATAAAGTAAGAAAGGCAAAGATTGATTTGTTGATGGCCAAGCTCAATAGGTTTGTGATTGTTGATGGAGAGGGGCCACAAGAGATGTTTGATAGATTGATGACCTTGGTGGGCAAGATTAGAGGCTATGGATTTGATGAGCTTGATGATCACAAAGTGGTGAAGGTTATGTTGGAAGCTTACTCACAAAGAAATGAGACCGTAGTCACTTTGATTAGAGATAAGAAGAAGTTTGAGCACTTCACACCAAATGATGTGCTTGGAAGATTGTTGACATTTGACATGCAAAGAGAAGAAGCAAATGAGAGAAGAAGACTTGGTGAGTTGCAAGCCAAGTTAGAAGGCGTGAAAATCAAGGAAGTGGCTCTCAAGGCAAATAAATCAAGCAATCAAGGCACCTCCAACAAGGCAAAGGGCAGCAAGCAAGCATCAACAAGTAAATCCAAGGAAATCAAGTCAACTCCACAAAATGATGATCCAAGTTCATCCTCAAGTGAAGATGAAGATGATGGGGCTGATTATATGAAGATTGATGACATGGCTTTGTTCGTGAAAAGCTATCACAAGGGGTTGAAAAAGAATGTGTATAAGATAGTGCAAAGAAGGTTTCCCAACAAGAAGAAGAGGACTTGCTACAATTGTGGTAGCACGGAGCACTTCATTGCTAAGTGTCCCTATGACAAGAAAGAAAACAAATACAAGAGGGACAACAATGAGGGCAAGCATGAACACAAAATGAGATACAAGCAAATGGGAGAGGCACACATTGGGCATGAGTGGGACTCAACTAAGGAGTCAAGTGAAGAGGATGTGAAGGTTGCAACTGTGGCTATTCAAAAGTCATCCTCTACACCAAGGCTCTTCAACAACATGTCCGATGATGATGACCACCGCTCCACTCACGTTTGTCTTATGGCAAAGGGTGAGAAGGTAAAATGAAGAGCCAAATCTCCTCCACCTCCTAGTGACATCTCTAGTAGTGAACTTAGTGATTCTAGTGATGATGATACTAGTGATGTTGAGAAATATGCTAAATTGACTAAGAAGTTGGATTCTAAAACCAAGCTCTTTATTATGAATCTAATGGAGGAATTAGAAAGTGTCAAAGCCGAGCTAGCCGATAGAGATGATTATCTTGAGGAAACCAAAAAGATGTATATTGGCTGCAAGAAAGCTCTTGAGTTAGAGAGAAGTGAGTTGGACTCTTTGAGCAAGGCCTTGGCCGAAGAACAAAGAGAACATGCTCTCACAAAGAAGGCAAATATTGCACTCAATGACAAGTATTGTGTCTTAATTGAAAAGCACAACAAACTTGAGAAGCAATATAACCTTCTATGCGAGAGCACCTCACATCCCTCCAACACAAATGACACTTCTATTCCCTCTACTAGCCAAGGATGTGGAAAATGCTATAATCTTGACTTAAATGTTCATTCCACTAACCTTTCAAACTTGGAGGTTATGAAAAAGGAGATTGCTAGGCTCAATGCTATGTTAGGAAAAAGGTGCATGGAAGGAAAGAAATCTGCTGGTGGCAAAGCTGAAAAACCAAAGAGGCCACAATACAAGGATGGAAGAAATCCACGCATCAAAGATCGGCTTGGGCACACTCATGGAGGTAAAACCAATGGGAGAAAGGTAATCAATGGATATGAGTGTGTTCAGTTCATGAGCAAAGGGCAGGAAGGTACAGATAGGTCTACACAAATGGTGGCACAAGGCCAGCCCAGAGCAGCACTGTGGCCTATGGGCGGCAGTGCCGCCCCCCCACAGAAAAGGGAAGACCACCTCCTCCTCCTCTGCCCATGTCTAGCCCAAGAAGAAGGATTCTCATTCAGAGTAGGTTGTCTAGAAACCAAAGAAATCTATCTAGGTCACTCCAAATAGATATACTTATCAACCAAAGGCAAAAACACCTCCTCAGTGTTTGGATTCTAACTTTGTTTTGCAGCACAATAGCAAGGGGGAGGTGTTTGCTAAGTTTGTTGGAAATAGTCGAAATGTTTCTCATAATGCTTTCATTTGGGTTCCTAAAGTTCTTGTGACTAACATGCAAGGCCCCAAGAATATTTGGGGACCTAAAACTAGAAACTAAACTTGTTTTGCAGGCATACTCCTCCGGTGGGTCCAGTTGGGTGCTTGACAGTGGTTGTACAAATCATATGACCGGAGAAAGGAGTATGTTCTCATCATACTCCCCAACTACAAATTCAGATGAGAATATCATATTTGGTGATAATTCAAAAGGGGGTGTGATTGGACTTGGTAAAGTAGCTATTACACTTGATCATTCAATTACAAATGTCTTACATGTTGATTCCTTGAAATACAATCTGATGTCCGTCTCTCAATTATGTCAGATGGGCTACAATTGTCTTTTCATGGATAAGGGTGTGGAAGTCTCTAAGAGGGAGGATTCGTCTATTGTCTTTACGGGTCACCTCAAGAACAAGCTTTACCTAGTTGATTTCAACAAAGGCAAAGCTAAGCTTGAGACCTGTTTAGTGGCAAAATCTAGCATGGGTTGGCTATGGCATCGCCGACTAGCTCATGTTGCGATGAGGAACTTGGCCAAACTCCTAAAAGACAACCACATTCTTGGACTAACTAATATTCAATTTGAGAAAGATATAATTTGTAGTGCTTGCCAAGCCAGAAAGCAAGTAGGTGTACCTCACCCACCAAAGAGCATCATGACTACCACACAACCATTGGAGTTGATTCACATGAATCTCTTTGGACCGGTCGCCTACATAAGCATCGGGGGTAACAAATATGGTTTAGTTATTGTTGATGATTATTCCCGGTTCACCTGGGTGTTCTTTGTCTATGATAAGTCCCAGGTGCAAGAGAAAGTCAAGATATTTGTGAGAAGGGCACAAAGGGAGTTCGGTCTTCCTATCAAGAAGATAAGAAGTGACAATGGGACCGAATTCAAGAACACTCTAGTTGAAGAGTTTCTTGATGATGAGGGCATCAAGCATGAGTTTTCAACTCCTTACACCCCTCAACAAAACGGTGTAGTAGAGAGGAAGAATTGTACACTTCTTGATATGGCAAGGACAATGCTAGATGAATACAAGACGTCGGACCTCTTTTGGAGTGACTCCATCAACACCGCTTGCCATGCCATCAACTGTCTCTACTTGCACAAGAAACTCAAGAAGACTTCATATGAGCTTCTAACCGGTAACAAACCAAAGGTGTCTTACTTTAGAGTGTTTTGGTGCAAATGTTTTATACTTAACAAAAGACCCAAAATCTCTAAATTTGCACCTAAAGTTGATGAAGGCATTCTTCTTGGTTATGGATCAAATGAGCATGCCTATCATGTCTTCAACAAAACCATGGGTAGAGTTGAAGTCACGGTAGATGTGACATTTGATGAATCTAATGGCTCTCAAGTGGAGCAAGTTGATTCAAGTGTTGTAGGAAAGGAGGATCCACCATGTGAGGCAATCAAGCAAATGGCTATAGGCGATATTAGGCCACAAGAAGATCAAGCCACTGATGATGAGGATCCCTAGGTTGTTGCTGCACAAATTTCTGCTGACGTACTCCATCGAAAAGGGCAGCACTCACCTGTTGAACATTAGCAGGGCGGCAGTGCCACCCCATCTACCTCAGCAGCAGTTCCTTCAACTCCTACTCCACCACCTCAAGGACTCAACCTGGAGCCTATCTTTGAACAAGAAGAGGTTGAAGGTCCAGAAGAGGAACAGGGAGGTGTTGAGCATCTAAGGCTACGTCAAACTATACAATGGGATCACCCCATTGACAACATCCTTGGAAGCATTCGAAAGGGGGTAACAACTCATTCACATTTAGCAAATTTTTGTCAATATTACTCGTTTGTTTCCCCTTTGGAACCTCTCAAGGTAGAATAAGCACTTGGAGATCCGGATTGGGTCATAGCCATGCAAGAAGAGCTCAACAACTTTGAAAGAAATCAAGTGTGGAAATTAGTGGAAAGGCCCAATACCAATGTCATTGGTACCAAGTGGGTCTTCCGCAACAAGCAAGATGAAAATGGCGTGGTGACAAGGAACAAGGCAAGATTGGTGGCCCAAGGCTTCACTCAAGTAGATGTCTTGGACTTTGAAGAAACATATGCACCGTTGGCAAGACTTGAAGCAATCCGAATGCTTCTAGCCTTTGCTGCCCATCATGACTTCAAGCTGTACCAAATGGATGTCAAGAGTGCATTCCTCAATGGCCCAATACAAGAGTTGGTGTATGTGGTGCAGCCACCGGGGTTTGAAGATCCCAAATCTCCTCACCATGTCTATAAACTCCAAAAGGCGCTCTATGGGCTCAAGCAAACACCAAGAGCATGGTATGAATGCCTTAAGGAATTCTTGCTCAAACAAGGCTTTGAAATAGGCAAAACCGACCCTACACTCTTTACTCACAAAGTTAGAAATGATATATTTGTGTGTCAAATATATGTCGATGACATAATATTTGGTAGTACTAATCATGTGTATTGTGATGAGTTTAGTAGGACTATGACTAAGAGATTTGAGATGTCCATGATGGGTGAGATGAAATTCTTCCTTGGATTTCAAATCAAGCAAATGAAGGAAGGGACGTTCATTAGCCAAACCAAATACACCCATGATATGCTCAACAAGTTCGACATGGTGAATGTCAAGCCTATCAAAACTCCCATGCCAACTAATGGACATCTTGATCTAAATGAAGAAGGGAAAGCCATCGACATCAAGGTATATCGCTCCATGATCGGCTCTTTACTTTACTTATGTGCATCTAGGCCGGACATAATGCTTAGTGTGTGCATGTGTGCTAGATTTCAAGCTAACCCGAAAGAGTGTCATTTAGTGGCTGTTAAAAGAATCTTGAGATATTTAGTACACACTCCTAACCTTGGCTTGTGGTATCCTAAGGGCTCCAAGTTCAATCTACTTGGCTATTCGAATTCCGATTATGCCAGTTGCAAGGTAGATAGAAAAAGCACTTCGGGGACATGTCAATTCCTTGGACGGTCCCTAGTGTCTTGGAGTTCTAAAAAGCAAAATTGTGTAGCCCTTTCCATCGCCGAGGCCGAGTATGTTGCAGCCGATGCATGTTGTGCTCAACTACTTTGGATGAGGCAAACCCTTCATGATTTCGGATGTCAATTCACCAAAATCCCACTCTTGTGTGACAATGAAAGTGCCATAAAGCTTGCAAACAATCCCGTAAGCCACTCAAGAACCAAACATATAGACATCCGACATCATTTCTTGAGAGACCACGAAACCAAAGGAGATATCGAAATTCGTCATGTGAGCACTGAAACAACTGGCCGATATCTTCACTAAACCCATCGATGAGTCAAGGTTTTGTGCTTTGCGTAGTGAACTAAATATACTTGATTCTCGTAACTTGGTTTGAATATAGCACACTTCTGTTTGACTAACTAGTGAAGTAGGAAAATAATTTAAAAGGATATTACATTGTGTTTCATAATCATTTCAAAAGGCCAACTAAGTGTCGTGACCATTGTCTGTATTGTTGATTGCTTACTGGTCATGATATTTAGGGAATATATATCCATGTCTGAGGTGAAGGAGGTCATAAAGTTTAAGCGTAATCCCTGCAAAATTGGCAGGGTGGTAGTGCCGCCCATCCTGGCCGGCAGTGCCGCTCTCTGGAAACTGATCCATTTTTAGCCAATTTTGGCTGGGTTGCGGGGCCCGTTTTCTTCTACTTATTCCTTCTCTGGCCCCCGACCCAACTCTCTCCTTCTCTCCCATCCGACGCCGACGCCCGTGCTTCTCTCTTCCTCTCTCTCAAGCACGCGTCACAGCCGTTCTTCGCGACCTGCCACCCCGGCAGTGCCGCTCCTATAGCCAGCCAAGACTCTTCTTCGCTGGTCACTACAGGAGGCTCCTGGCCAAGCCGTTTCTCCTCTTCTCCCTCCACTCCAATGGTTTGGAAGCAAGGTGAAACCCTAACCCCATTCGATCTATGCAATGTGAAGCTTTTAGTCATGGATTTCAGTTTCTAGGCGGAGTATGAAGGGTTTAGAAAGGTTTTTGATGGTTGAATCGAGTTGATTTTGGATTTCACCGGTTGGATGATTTTGGGGAGAGCAGCAATGCCGTTCATAGGACCATTAATGGCATCCCTAGCAGATTCTAACTGTTGTACTCAATCTCACAAATCCGATGAAGTTTAGAATGGATTGGATTCATTTATCAAAAATTGTTACTAAAGTTTTTCATACTCAATCTTTCAAATTCATGGCTAGGGTTTCATGTATTCTTTGCTTAGACTGTGATTCTGAAATTGTGATGATGAATAGACATTGTTGGAAATAGGATTTAGCTAGAATGAGAAAATTGAGGATTAAATAGTGAAGCAACTGAGGGCGGCAGTGCCGGCCTCAGGGGGCGGCAGTGCCGTCTTACTATGCTGATTCCAAATCCAGCAAAGCTTCCTGCTTCATCTTCAAAATTCTTTTTCTGGTTAAAACCTGCTGGCAGCTGTGTCTAACTCATTATCTTATACATTTTATTATCAAGTCTCATTTAATTGCATAGATGGACCAAGGAAAGAGGAAAGTACTGACAACCAAGCAAAAGGTCAAGAGAGGCAGGGGACATGCGAACTATACTCACAGAGACAGAAATCTTGATGAAGACCTTGCTGAAGAGGAAAATATTCAGAGGATGGGAAGAACCATTCGTGTGTGGCCTGATTCTCCTTTACATCTTTCAGAGTTTGATAGCAGCTATATGAGAGATAACACTGATAGGTTCGACCTCATTCCTCCCCAAAACAGTGATGGTCATAGAGTTGTTGATTATTCCATGAGTTGGAAGAAGACAGGTGAAGCTAGAGAGATTGATCCCTACTCCTCTGATAGATCCGATGTCATTGATTATAGATTTTGGAATGCTTTCCAATCTGATTTTTATACTACAGCCATTCTATCCAAGTCGAAGGGCAAAATTAGCAAGATGCAATATGTTGACTTTGGTGACTTGGAGAGCAGGAATGATCATCAATTTGCTACAGCAATCAAGACCTGTGACCGCTTTGAGATGACAGACATCAAGAGTTTCAGGTATGATTGGAACAGGGAGATTCTTGCTTAGTTTCATGCCACTTACTTTTGGAACAGGGAAGTGGATGAGCTTCATTGGATGACTGATGGGTGACATTATCGCATTGATTTTGTCACCTTCTATCGTATTCTTGGTTTTGGTCACATCCACAGGGGATATGAGAGGATACATAATGAGCGTCGTCTTGAGCCAATGGAAGTAAGCTTCATGTGGGAGGATCAAAATCTTGCAGTTCCTGATTGGTCAAGGACAAAGCTCAAGAGCTTTTATTACATCATGAACAATCTCTTCAGGATCACTCTCAACCCTAAAGACAATGCAACAGATTTGAATGGCTATATTACTAATGTGTTGTCTAGGTTTCCCAGCAGTGAAAAGTTTAATGTTCCAAGATTCATTTGGGTTGAGCTAGCATATGCCATGGATGATGGGAGGAGATCTTTGCCCTATGCTCCTTACCTCATGTTTATGATTGAGAGAGTGACTGGCATGTGGTTCCCTAAGGATTGTGAGCACACTGTTTACAAGATTAAGAAGACCCATGGTGGCTAAGGGGGACTTGGTTCAGCTACTCAGCACACTAGTTCTGGAGGACTTGGAGATAGTGGGGCAGCAGGCCTTCACCCTTCTGGAGCTGCACAGAGAGATATTCCTGAGCCGTCTAGGGCTAGGGAACAAAAGAAGAAATCAAAGTGGGGAAAGATGAGTGCATGGATGAAGGCAATCTTTGCTCATTGTGCATATACTTCTCAGACTGTTTATGAGGATAGAATGGAGAATAGGAAAGCTGTGAGTCATGCTAGGGAGATGGCAGGGCTGCCACCACTTCCACCAGTGCAGTCGCCACCTCTGTTTCCTGACTTGCCACGCCTTTCTTCTTCTGATGAGGAGCAGGATCAGTCACATGAGCACCATGATGAGCAGCAGGATGATCAGCAGCATGAGCACTCATATGAGCCATTCAGTCAGTACTATGGATACCCACAGGGGCAGCATTTTGAGGAGCCCCTAATGCAGCAGGACCTTGGTGTAGAGATTAACCCTATAGAGGCCGATCCACGGGTACAGTCAGCTTTGCTTCGCACCTACTCTAGGAGACCACGTCCTTCAATGGATCAGGCAGGGCCTTCTACTTCAGCTGGGGCAGCACCTCCGTGATGTTCAGCATGCTTCACTTCACACACCCATGTTGCCGGACGTGCCCGCGTCGACTCCGACAGTGATGAGTGATTTCTCTTCCTTTTCTACTCTTTTTGGTATTTGATGCCAAAGGGGGAGAAAATTAGAGGGGTCAACAAAGTTTTTCGACGCCATGTGTTCTTCGCTGCTGCGTTTGATGTTCAGATCCATTGAGAGTAGTTAGGTTGTGAGTTTGAGAGTCGCTCAAAACTCTATTTTATGAAATTATGCTATTTTGTGACTTAATTTGCTTCGGATATGGACATGTATTCATGGTTATTGTTTTAGCATGTCATACTCTCAGTTTAAACTATTTTATATTCATATTATCTGCTGTAGAAATCTGATTGCTATCTGACTGACATGGTCAGGACGGTAGTGCCGCCCTGTGTTGTATCAGCTAGAATCTTGTGTGCTTGAACTGATAAAACCTGTCATATGCATCACGTTTATTCCTATGACACTTTGCTCAGCACTCCACAGCAGGCATGGATGTAGGGGGAGATTCCCCATCACACCTAAAATGTGAATCATGGCCTTTTATGCCAGATTGAGAATTCAAATCTCCATTCACATATTTAGGGGGAGGCTCCTACACCCATGATTCGAAAAAAAAACTCAGTTTAGATTTCATATCATTTGTAAGCTCTAATTGGGTTGTCATCAATTACCAAAAAGGGGGAGATTGTAAGTGTAATCAAGCCCTATTGTGGGTTTTGGCATTGATGACCACCAAATCAGAGGACTAATGAGATTTATCGAGATGACAAGCAGGAAATCAAAGAATGAGGATGATGTACAAGTTGCAGGTGTCCTAATTACAAAAGGTGGCTGGACCGAGTTCAAAGGAGGTTTAAATTCTTTTATGTTTTGAATTTGAGTTTAGGAAAAGCCGTACTATCAAGAGGGACTTTAGGACAGCTGGTCAACTGTTAAATCAGATGCTTAAATTCACAGATTTACATCCTTCAACCTAGTCAAAATAGCCAGCCAAATTTCATATCATATTACCTATTTAGGCTAGGGTGGCAGTGCCGCCCTGTTAAGAGCGGCAGTGCCGCACTGTTAAGAGCGGCAGTGCCGCCCTTAACTGACCGTTGGGCTCGGGGGGTATTTATACCCTTCAGGCCTGGCCCACAATGGTCATCTTCTCCACTGAGTCACTTTGCTCGAAAACAGACAGAACCAAAGCTTACCTCTCTCCTCCATTGTTGCTCCTCCATCCCTCAAGCTAATCCTTGATTCCAACCATCAAAACTTGAGAGAAAAGGCAGCAAAACTCGATTGAAGAGGAGATCCACTGATTCCCAAAGTCTGAGAGCATTTGGTTCACGTTTGGTCGGCGGTTCTAGGGTTTATTACTCTTGGAGCTTGCTCCTAGCCGGCTAGACGTCGCCCTTGTGCTTGCCAACTCGTGTAGTAGCCTTGGGAGGTTTGTAACCTCACTTGAAAGCTAAGAAATCACCCCTCACTTCAATAGTTCACTCTCTTGATTTGAGAACGAGGGTCAAGCAAGCCTTTATGGCAAGCGAAAGCCTTTTGTGGCTTCCTCAACAACGTGGACTTAGGCAAACCTTAGTGGTGAGCTGAACCACGGGATAAATCTTGTGTCTTGCGTGCTTCTTCTTCACTATACTTGCTGTTTACATTATTGCTAGCTGTTGTTAGGGTTTAGTTGCTCGATTCACTTTTGTGTGAAGTTTCTGTGGTATCCAGTCTTCGAACTGGATCTTGACTCTATATTGTAGGATTAAGCAGCTAGTGGGGTCAGGTTCATCTCTGTTAAATCTCAACTATGTTAGATTATTTTTCGTAGAGCGGAAGTGCCGCCCTATAAGGCCAGCAGTGTCGCCCTCTGCTCTAACAGAGTTTCAAGTTGAATTTTTACAGGCCTATTCACCCCCCCTCTAGGCCTTCTTTATCTTCCAGTAGATCCTACAGAATTTAAATTTGGTTCAAAGGTATATATTTGTATACCGTTATATTTATTAATTGATTTTATGTTATTTATAAACGTTGCTTTTTCATGCTCAACCTAATAGAACAAACTGTTTGTTAGCATTGTCGTTCGACATTTCTAAATATCCTTATACACTGAGTATTTTAACTTGACCGTTTATTTGAGTCCACAAAATTAAGTCGCACAGGATTCACTCATCACGTCAAGTACGCTTTAAATAAAAAATCCAAAAAACTCTTTTCGAAAATTTTACTTAGGCCTAAATCACAATGATAAACAAGCTCGTAACACTAGGGGTGTTACAACCAACCCCCCTTAAAAAGAATCTCGTCCCGAGATTCGAAGCAAGAACCAGAAGGGGAAAACACGATTACAATTCGTAGATCAGGTATTACCCGAAAGATTACATGACTTCGAATACTAAACCACATGGGGATCAAGGGATACATGGTTAAGAGCAACTTGGTACAATCGAGACTTACTCTAGAAGTTGAGATAGACGAGGACAATGGAGAAACAACAAGAAGATAATTATCCAAAACATGGCGTAGCACCAACAGATCTAGAAACAGTCGACTGAGAAGTAAAACATTGTGAACCCTAAGATTGACTACCCAAAATGGGAACTTGAACTTCTTCGACGAACCGAATCCTTTCTTCTCCTCAGATTACACCATCACCTCAGACTGACAAATCTCGCTTCACAATGGCGACTGGATCTCGTAGCTCTGCTCCGAATGCGAGGGGAATGGGGATGAAGAAGAAGAATAAGGACCAAGGGTATTTTATAGAGGCGAACAGAGGTGTGTTGCAGCACAACGTAAGCGGATGCAGCGGGGATGGGATACACAGATGGTGCATGCTATGGAGATAAGGTTAGAGACATGGTGCGCTTCCTATATGAGCGGCGGAGGGGGAAATAAAGGAGAGGAGAGGGGGTCCGCTCGACAAGGCAGGCGTGCGGGCGGTCGTGTCACCAAAAGAAGAAAGGAGAGGGAAGGGGAAATGAGGGGGGTCCGGTATAGGGAACGACGGTGCAGGGTAGAGAGCCGACCGGACACTAGGAAAAGGAAAAGCGCACAGTGCACAAGGACGGCGAGTGCGGCACAATGCTGCGGCCACGCGAAAACGGGACGATAATGAACCCGACACTGACGGCGTTCGTAGGGCACACAGCGAAATGACCCAACATGCGTAGCGCGGTCAACTCAACACAGGGCTTGGGACATGACATCCACTCAGACCTATACAATCACTCCTGACTACCCGAGGCTAACTTTCCTTACTACTCTTCTTTTTCTTTTCTTTATTCGACCACATCCGTCTTTCATGTATACTGAGACCATGTCATACTTTCTTCCTTCAAAACCACCTCCTCTTGTTTACTTCGAAAGAACGCTATGTCATCAACCCGTTGTGGATTTCCCATTTGAACACCTGAACGGTGGATTTGATTTAAAGAGATTCAAGTATTTTATTGGGACATCCACAATTAGTCGATACAGTGTCCAATGTTCTCCAATCATGACTGGTTTGCTGATATCTAAATGGCAACTTCTCTTGTATCTCGCTTAACTTCGCCCTTGAAACTTTAATCACATCTAACGAAACTTAAGGTAGATGAACGCAATAAACACAGCGAAATAAACAGGATGCATATTCCGAATGGTCTTATACGGGTACAACGTACATGCATTCAGGCTCCCATTCATGACACATCATTCACCTACGATCGAACAAGCTCAACAACTACAGACGACAACAATGGCAAGAGTACAATACCGGAGGACAGTAACGAAAAACACTACTACGGGTACAACATCCCAAGGCAACTAATCTAAATCTTGTCAGGGCAATGACTAAGTGAGAGGAATCAAGGGCTTGACTTTTGACACTTCCGAGGGTGGAGGTGCTGCCGGTGCTGCAACACCAGTTCTTCTTTTTGGCTGGTGGATAGGGTTCCCTTCCAAGATTGGGGCATCTTGCCTTTCATTAGCCAGTGTCCTCCGCTTGGCCCTGGTGACAAGATAGGCCGCACGCAGCTGATGAACATGCTGATCTTCCGCCTCCTTCAGAGCTTCCGACATGGCAGTGTCCCGGCTCTCAGCAGCTGCAGCACTGGCATGCGCTTTGGCGAGCTGCACCTGGAGCATCCGGTTGAAGATCTCGGCTTCCTCGATGCGCCGAAGGCACGCCCCCAGTTCCAAGGCTTGACGGTCGTACTGCTCATCCAGAGCGAGCAGGTACATGGTCAAGTGCACCACGGTGGGACTGTCCTCTTGCACATCCCGCCCTTGCAAAGCCTCCATGCGAGCCCTCCATGCCCGCCGATTCTTGTCCAAAGGAGGAAAGAACCGCATGGGGGTTCGGGCAATGGGCTCCTCATAGATCTGGCAGAGGTACCGCAAGGCTTTGTGGGCCACAACCTGGTAGGTGTCGACGAAGCGAAACCGATTGCGATCACACTCCAGGCTTTAGTGAGGTCGGGGAACTCTTCACTCTTTCTGATGTAGACGGTAACCTCACACCGCTCGGTGCCATGCTCCTCATACTCACGGCCCTCATACTCGGGACGATCCTTGACTCTGAGTCTTTGCAGGGTGGCATGTAGGATTCTAGGAAAACCCTCAACGTTTAGGCAGTAACTACTAACCTAGGCTCCTACCATTTCTGGCGATGGTGGTGAGGAGGGCTGAGCGAAGAGCTAGCTCAAAGGAAAAGCTAAACGAGCTAAAGTGTGCCGAGTGATGGTACCAATGGCTAAGTCAGGCTCTGCTTATAAAGGCGGAGCGTTCAATGGTCCTAGCGCGGTTCACCAGGGTTCTCGCGCGGGATCACTACGATGAATCGACCAAATTACACGCATTCGAGGCGAGCGACGTCCGAGGCCATTACTGACTAGTACGATTGCAGGGCAAGGGTCCGACAAGAGCGCAGAAAAGGGGTATGGGGAGAACGTGGGTCACGACAGGCATGAACCACGAGCGAATGCGGAGCACGAAGCCACAGTGCAGACCTAACTCTGGGACAGAAACGAGCCAATCGTACATAATACGACACACGTGATACCTATGGATGGCGTATCTACAAGTAATACGAGCGCTACAATGCACAAACAGAATATGCATGAATGCACATCCTATACGTCCTTTCACTGTTGCCAGCATATAGGGCAACCGTTCTTAGATTTTTGGCACATCGTTCTCTCCCTGTAGCTAGTCGATACTATCGGACTATGCTCGAGTCAGTGTACCTGTAGAAAACTTGATTAAGCCTACCTAAGTCAGCAGAGTGCCATCTATCCTGGATACATAACCATAGTAATAGGGCTTACTTATATAACTTCGTATAAAGATGTCCTAACTTTTTGAAAAAAAAATTGTTGTCAAATTTTAATTTAGAAAAGGTTTTCGAAGCCTTATTTCCCCATTTGCGCTCTAATACCACTTGTGGCAGAACCGCCTAATCTAATGCCTCCTAGGAGTGCTCGTCTTCCATTAGACACTAAGCACTCAGGGGAGAACACTAAATTACCCGGTTCCATCGGGCACACCCCAGGGGAGAACCCGAAAATCCACATTTTTGCCATCAGGATCACAAATGAGAGAATAAAGCTTACATCATTCATAACCATTTCTTACATCACTTTCAATACAACATCAGAGTGTAACATTTATTATTATAATAGCGGAATGTAATCATATTATCAAAGTTATGAATAATTTAATTAAACAACGGAATATAACATGTGAACAGAGCTACAGCGGAAATAAACATCTATTAATGACATGATGAAGTATTGATATATAAACTACGACAATAGATTGTGAAACATTCATTTATAAAAGTGTTTGGTGAGAGTTATAAATAACAACTACGATTATAGCGTAAAGGAATCCTCGCTGAGCCCACCAGGAGGTATCCACACACAAGGGTCAGCTCTAGCATCCACCTGTCACCTGCAACAGGGGGAATAAAACCCTGAGTACTCAATTGTACTCAGCAAGACTTACCCGACAGGAGAAAAGAAAAGACTCCAAGGATATGCAAGGCTATCTGGCTTGTGGGTTTATTGCATTTGCAGGAAGCATTACTAAGCGTGCGTCCTTATATTCGATTTTTATTAATAGCCGCATTGGTTCATTAACTAACCATTCTATGTAAGCACATGTACTACTTTCAAGCAGGTGATAAGCAATCAAATTTCCTTTCTCCATCTTCCATCTTTCATCTTTCAGTTCTTACTACGATGCTAAACCACAGACAAGCCGTACCGGATCGCCCGATGATTCGCGAATCAATGCCCCCAGCTGGGTACCCGGAAAACACACGCCTCGCTTGTACCCAAGGCACAAGCAGGACCAACCCATCACTCTCCTATCCCGGGTGTCCAGGTCCCCGTCTAAACTTGGACTCTAAGCCCCCGTCCCTGAGTCCCCGACTCAATGCGGTGCAAGGACCTCCTCCACCAAAATAAAACCCTGACAGTCGGTCTGAAAAGAGCCGGATCCACGACAAGAGAGCAACAAGTCTTCCAAGCGCCCATACCTAAGTATGTGCTCGGGATAATAAGTCTGTGACTTGCCTAAAGCCTTAAGCAACGATCGATCCTTAATTAACACAAACAGGGAAAGTAGTGTAATCAAGCCATGCCCCGCGTCCACGGCGACACAACCTCTTACACCCACCAATACCCAAACTATATCCCTGCCCGGTCACCATTTATCATTTCCACCATTTATATTTTTCCAAGTGATAATAATGCAGTAATATATTTCCTATAACTCGTGAGTGACAGGCAATCACTCGACTTCTACCGGAATCCTGTAGCATAGCATTCTACACGATCCTGTCATACTAGTAAGACTCATAGGATAAAGATATATATATGCAAGTGGGTTTCATTAAACTTCTTAAAACTTAATGCACAAATATAATTTAAACTGCAGAAAAGTAGGGGTTATGAACCAGGGCTTGTCTGGGTATGATATATATTAAAGTTAGTATTTGCATCTTCAAATTATCCACCATCATCCGAATAGAAAGCCCATTGCATCATCTCCTGGAGAGAATGCCATTACACCATCTTCGGATTCCGAATCATCCTTCCATCGATCCATTGATCCATCATCGTACCTATATGATATGCATGCGATGCAATGCAAAGATGTAATTAATCAACTACAATCGTGACCCGTAAAATACGACATACGCCTCTCGAGTTAACGGGCTAGTTCTAAAGACGGCCGTACTTAGGCTACATATACACGTTGTCGGATAAGGCGTTATTTCCCAATAATAATTTTAGTTATATAAACCAAGGTGTTTCTTTTTTTTCTATCGATTTAATCATTATTCAAAATAAGACATCATTATCTATTTAGCAAACTAATTATTTTGGAGCTACAAAAATTATAGTGAGTATCTAATATTGTTAGGAGTCTACTGTATAAATTTTAGATTCAACAACATTACCAATTTATCATGGAAACTCCTACAAATTTATATTTTACAATATTAAGTACCTTAAATTAATTATATAGCTTCCAAGAATATTAGCAAACTATGTCAACAAACTATACTAACAGGTATATCATGATTTTAGGAACTCAACAAAAATGGTTTCACTATTTTATGTTTTTTATTTGATTTATTATGAATTTACAAACTTCGGCTATTTTAAACAAATAATGAAACTAGCAGAAAACGGAATACGCACCACGGCCGTATTAGTTCCAGCCGGTCAAGACCGGCCAGGCCCAGGTGAAACCAGGTCACGGCGGTACAAGGTGGCCCAGCGCGCGGTAAGGCGGGCACAGCGCAGGCGCGGCCATAGGCCCAGGCGACGCACGGCCAGCGGTCAGCGGCCCAAGACCGACGAGCGCGGCCCAAGCGCGCATGCCAGCAGCCGGCTCAGCGTGGGACAGGCGTGGCCCAACGGGGGCACAGCGCACACGGCCCAACAGCGCGGCGCGGCCCACGGGGGCGCGCGCGGCCTTCCAACCAAGCGGCGCAGCCAAGCCAGCCCGCAGCTTAAGCACAACAGCAGCAGGGCGGCCCAGGTGGCTGGTGACACAACACATTTGTAAATCGGTCCCTAAGCTTCTACTAAATCAACTCACTGTACAACGCACTATTTACGTGAGACTCGTATTTAGCAAAAAGGACCCCATATAACGCTTCTTCTTTGACTCTTACCCTTCTACCCACCTCTTCATCTTCCATGAACGGAGCACCAGTGGAGTACCGACCGGCAGCGGCAATGGAGGCAGTGCACAGGGCAGCGAGGACCGCGGTGCGGCCGGGCGCTGCGGCACGGGCGCCGAGGAGCTGTGGGTCCAACACGGGACCGGGGACGCGGTGCAGCCAGGCTGATGCGGGTGAACCGGCGAGGCATTGCAGCTGTGGTCCAGTGCGGGCTCGCAGGCGGTACTCCAGGCACGGTCGGTGGCAGCACGATGGTGGTGCGCACGCGGGGAAGGAGCGCGCAGCCGGGCGGTGGTGGCCACGGCGCAGCAAGCTCCTCGGCACTAGCGGCATGGTGCGTATTCGAGGGAGGCCGGTCTACGACGGCGAGTCACCGTGGAGCAGCAGGGAGCACCGACGCTGGAGGATCTGCAAGAACACCGGCGTGTAGCACGAGAGGAGCGGGGACGAGCAGGGCGGCGCGTGCGCTCGCGCAGGGGAGGGCCAGCACCGATGGCGCAGCCATGGTAGGAGCGCTTCACCGGCACGGATGACGGCGGGGCGCCAGCGCACGGGGAATCGGACGGAGCAGCAAAGGAAGAGTAGCGTGAGGCGGAGCAGCTCTGTAGCACGAGCATGGCGTGCGCCGATGACTGGCCATGGCAGCGCTGCAGAGGAGCGAGGCGAGGCAGAAATGGCGCTGGAGAAGGAGCGCCACAGAGCCGCGGAGTGGGGTGAGGCCATGACCGGGCACGTTCGCATGGAAGGGCAACGGCCCGGAGCGAACCGGGGAAGTGGTGTGCCAGACTCGGCCGAGGGAGATGGCCAGCCACGGCGCGGCACGGACGAACTGGCGAATAGGAGGCGTGGGAAGGAAGGCGTAGGAGCTGGGAGGGAGAGCAGGAACACGGGGCTGCGTCCAGCGCGGTGGCAGGCGAGGGAAAGAAGGAGTCTGCTGCTGCTAGGACACTCAATGATGTAGCAGGGTGCTTGCTCGACTGACGCTCGCCTAAAATTTTCGGACGCGACGCAAGAGAGAGGGACAAGAGCGGAGCCGGCGAGGAAACAAACACACATGGGCGGCCGGCCAAGTCGTACGCACGGCAGTGCCAGTGAGGGCAGGGACAACGGAGGTCGGCAAGGATTTGACCGCGCAACAGGAAAGCAAGGACCTTTAGAGTACCTCTAGCATCGTATTCGAACCGTGTTTGGAGTTTTGCATCGCCGGCCACGGAGACAGCAGAAGCAGCACGACGTGGTTGCATGTGTACATGCACTTGGTTGCTTGCTGAGTGCATATGCGTCCTGTGCGGGTACTGCTGTGGGGTAAGCACTGCTGACACTTGTTGTTTGCTCTGAAATAATGCGACGAAAAGCAAGGCAGAGAGCAGAGAAAAGAAAGAGCGAGGAGCAGTCGGTCAACTTATACGGTCAATCGCTACTAGTATCGCTGAGTACATTTGTCCTTTCTTCTAATTCTTTATTTTAGAGTTATCATCGTAACGTATATGTACCTATATATATATATCTCTAACGGTTTACTAATTTAGATAATTTGCAACGTCTAGGCACAAGAAAATTTCAACAAAGCTCGAATTTAAATTTGGTTCAAAGGTATATATTTGTATATCGTTCTATTTATTAATGGATTTTATTTTATTTATAAACGTTGCTTTTCATGCTCAACCTAATAGAACAAACTGTTTGTTAGCATCGTCGTTCGACATTCCTAAATATCTTTACGCACTGAGTATTTTAACTTGACTGTTTATTTGAATCCACAAAATTAAGTCGCACAGGATTCACTCATCACGTCAAGTACGCTTTAAATAAAAAATCCGAGAAACTCGTTTTGAAAATTTTACTTAGGCCTAAATCGCGATGCTAAACAAGCTCGTAACACTAGAAGTGTTACGCTATACACTATACTTCTTGCAATGCTACTGGATCCCGGCTGCCAGCGCCGCAGCACTGGCATGCAGGTCCCGGCTGCTAGCCACTGCACGCGGTGTGGGAGTGGGCCACGCGGCTGCTCTACAGCTGCACGGGGCTGGGCCGCTTTCTGCCCTTGAACATATCCTTGATTATGATGATGACCATTAACAATATAAGCATTAGTTGATGCAACATATCTGCTATTATCATGAGTAGCAACACCGGCATGAGAATTCATAGGACTTGCAAAATAATTATTAGAATCGTATGATATATTTGCAAGCTGTACCTTGGGGTAGTTGTAATAATTTTGCGATGCAACACCTTGGTACTCCATAATATAGAATTTGACCACCTTACTAAATTTTTCAATGACAAGAGCAACACGTTGCAAAACCGCAAGCAAGATCTAAGGGGTCAAAACTAGATACGATTGGCCTTTTGGGCCAGATGCAATAGTAATGGTGAGTACAAGATAGATCAATCAAGGATATGGCTAGCGCAAAGAAATTCACCAAAAAGTGTGTTGATGCATAGATCAGTCACACACCAGCTATGACTAGATCGCCAGGGTCGCCAAAGACCGAGCGCAATGAATAACTATCACGCTTTCACGGTGACGAGCGGGTATAGGTTTACAAGGAAACTACCAAAGGATAACTGATCGTGCTTACGTAACGAAGAACGGCTAGTTTCCAGGCACACTAGCAAAGGGTAACCAATCGTGATTGCATGATGAAAAACGCCTAGTTTTCGAGCAAACTAGCAAAGGAAACATTGAAACTCTCGTCTGGGAGGGACCGTCGGGGCAAGGATAGCGGCAAGTTGCCCTAGGGTGGTTGGCAAGCCTAGGGCGGCATCCTTGGTCGTCGGATCAAGTGATGAGCAATAGCGTCGGGTTGGAAAAAGGATTAAGAAAAAATGGTATTATAAATGTAAATTTATTGATGGGATGTTGGATACATCAATTGATCGTGTACCACCTATTTTATATGGAGTAAGAGTGGTCTTATCCCGTTAGAAAACCAATATGTTACTATTTTTATGTCGCTTTATAGAGTTTTTCTTAGATTGGGCCAAAACTGGCATGAGCCTCTTAAAATGGGCCCTAGGCCTAATTTAAGTGTCAAGAATAGTTGTATTACATAAATAGCTGTGTAAACTATTTAGATACTGGCGGTTAGTTTAAGCCTTCCACCAGTGTGAAATCAATTCATTACACTAGCGACAGTCTTAAGGCAATTGTCAGTGTAAATTGATTTATACATGCGGTTCTTATTAAGTAGACGCCAGTGCAACACACTACCTTTATTGACTTTTCACACCGGTGGCTTTGAAAACCGCGCACCAGTATAAAATGGAAAAAGCACCGCTAGTAGAGACTGATTCTGTATTAGTGTAAGGAACCAATTATGCAAGCTGTATACAAACGAATGTACAAGGGTCTTAACATATTATACATTATGTCAGGGATATGAGTGCAAACACAATCAACGCATCAAATAATCACTTTTTTACATATAAATAAACAAACAGAATCCATTTTTTTCTCTGCCATCCGACTAGCTAGCTCACACATGGATCGATCTTTATCCACCTCCATATGTGATATATATATTTAACGTTGACCCATCACGGGCCTGGTAGTAGACATACCGCTAGCTGGTAGGGGCCGGCATGGGAGAAAAGACAGAACGTCAGTGTTTGTCAGGCTAGCTGCAAAGCCCAATTTTCATGCCAGGACACTTTTGCGTGTAAACAATAGTCCAACAAAATGCAGATGAGCACGTACGTGCCTGCTGCATTTTTGTTTGTGCTATTGTTTTGACCAGCTTGACCATAGGTGTAAGGTGGTTGCAACTGCGGCCCGGCCTTGAGTACCAGTTGGCGGTACCTTATCCACCAAACCAATATAGCTCGATGCTGCCCCCACACAAAATTTAGTCGCGTACAGTAGTGAATGAAAAGGAAAAACTGAAAAGGGATTATATTAGGTGTAGAAGAAAACCCAGGCAGCCGACGTCGCAACTTGCTCGAAACTTTCTCAATTTTTTTACCAGGGCCTCCACATGTGATAACAAGACACATCGACAAGTTTCGTGATTTTCGGACATCGTTTAGATTTTATATAATTTAAATAAACTTCCCCCGCGAGTACATCGTCATGTTACGACAACATGATACGCGACATTTCATGCCACTTCCTGCATACGGCCTCGACATAGCCTAAATATCATGAATACTATTTTTTGAATTACCAAATTCCATTATTTCATGTACCTGCAGTTCAAATTTGGAATAGTCAGAAAAATTCAATGAAACGAAAAAAATTAACGAAATATAGTTAAAAACTCATAATTGTCCCAAATTTTGAAATAGGGATATATTTACTGTAGCAAGTCCCCACAAAAAAATAGGGTCAAAAAAACAAAAAAATAATAATAATTTGCCGGGTGCCACCCAGGGCACCCGACAAAGAAGCCTTTGCCGAGTGCCAAGTCATGGGGCATCCGACAAAGAAATTTAAAAAAATTAAAAAAATTCTTTACCGGGTGCCGTCGTCACCTGGCACCCGGCAAAGGCCCATGACTAAAAAGGCCGGCCCGTCCCAACCCTAACCTGGAATAGACCGACCCGCGCGCACGCAGGTCCGGCAGTCGCCGCTCGCTCACTTGCCGCCCGCGCCTCGCCGCCGGGTCCATCACGCCCCATTACTCGCTCTGCCCCGATCCTGGCGACCACGTGGCGCTTGCACATGCCGTGAACAGCGCCCAGCACGCCACCCCGCCGCCGGGCGCGCTCGCCCGGCGGGCGGCGCGCCTCCCGCCCGGATCCGGTGGCCCAGCGCCGCCCGCCCCAGACGACCCGGCGGCGCTTCGGCCCACCGGCGCCTCCCGCCCAGCCTGACCTCTCACCACACACACCCACGGCCACACACTGCCCCACGTCGCCGGGCTCCCCCGACGAGGCCCGGCTGCCCATGGTCTGGCGGCTGGGCTCCTCCCACCACCGGCCAGCAGTAGAGGAGGTAGGTGGAAGAAGGGAGGAAGGAAGAAGAAAAAAAGGGGGAGGAGGAAGAGGAAAAAAGAGAAGGGTGGAGGAAGAAGAGGAAGAAAGAGAAGGGGGAGGAGGAAGAAGAGGAAGGTGCCGACCCGACCGCCTGTCGATCCCAAGCTGCGTGCCGACCGGCCGTTGATCCTCATGTTGTCTTGGGTCATCCCCCTTGGGCTGTCGCTGCCCCTCGCTCTTGCCATTCTTGCCGCCAAGGTAAGCCCTACCCTTGTAGTGTTAGTAGTAGTAGTAGTTAGTAGTGTTAGTAGTAGTTAGTTGTAGTGTTAGTAGTAGTAGTTAGTAGTTTTAGTTGTAGTAGTTAGTTGTGTTAGTTGTAGGGTTAGTAAATAGTAGTAGTTAGTAAGTAGTAGTGGTTAGTAGTAGTAGTTGTTAATAGTTAAGTAGTTCTTACTATTAGCATTGTTAGTAGTTAAGTAGTTGTTAGTAGCAGTGTTAGTAGTAGTTGTAGGGTTAGTAGTGATTGTTGTTGTACTACTTCAATACTTTCATGTGCATGGAAAGAGAACTAAAGTACATGGCTCCTCTTGATATATTGGTGGTTGTTGGCCTTCGTGTCCATGTTTGGTATATATGTGGTTGTTGGCCTTCGTGCCATGTTTGGTATATATGTGGTTGTTGGCCTTCGTGCCATGTTTTTTGCAGGTTTTGGGAACCTCCCCGTGTAGGGGAGGTGCTGCCGAAATTTTGAGTCGACACTAACCATTTTTGCCCTTTTTTGCAGGAGGACCTATTGGAGGGACTCAGCGACCCCGATCGTCTTCGTCGGCGTTGTGGGTCTTCCTGCACCGCGTCGACTCGCCACTGCACCGACTCTCCACCGCCCCGCTACTCAGACCTCACCGCCACCCTAGGTATAACCCCTCTATCCGTATGTGGTTTTTGGTCGCGTAACCTAGTTAGGTGTCTCCCGTTCGAAAGAGATACGGTCGGAGATATGCAGACCTTTGCATATCTGCGACCGTATCTATTTCGGATTGTCCACGCTTTTTGGACAGCCCGCGGATGCGTAGTTGAGGTTAGTTTTCATGCTCCGCTCCGGTTCGAGACGGTGTTTCGGCATCACCTCTCCATTGTTCTCTGGATACACACTCTCCCTTGCAGGACGTGTATCGGGAGAACAGCGGGGAGGTGCTGCCGAAATTCCATCTCGGATAGGAGCGGAGCATGGAAACTAACCTCATCTACGTATCCGCGGGTGGGATTAGGACCTATCCTCACCTATTAGAGAGTAGGGACACTGCGTAGAGGCAATTGATGGTCACCTATGGTGATGTTATATATGCTAGAGGATGGTGGACCGTCAGTGGATGTACACGGGCCGGACAAGTCGGGGTGATGCCAGCTATGAATGGATGCAGAAGACCGATCGTTTCTTGAATCATGCATTTGGTAAGGCCGCAAAATTACCGAAAATGGCTTTGTGTCCCTGCAGCAAGTGTGGTAACAGGAGAATGCTAGACAAGGAACTCATGGGTACAAGTCTGCACAAGAATGGGTTTACGCCGAACTACACCCGGTGGGTCCACCATGGTGAAGCCGATCGTATGAGAGAGGAGGTGGTGAGACAACGTGTCGAGGCTTTCGATGCTGATGCCGGGGTAGCAGACATGGTAGATGATGTTCACCAAGCATAGTTTGCTGAAGGACGTGAGGAGGCGGAGATGCAAGCAGCCGTAGATGCATTCAAGTACATGATGGACTCAGCACAGAAACCCCTTCACGCTCATTTTGAGGTCTCCCAGCTGGATGCCATAAGTCGCTTGATGGGGTTGAAGTCTGATTTAAACTGGAGTCGAGAAGGCTTCGATAAGGTGTTGGCCGTGGTTGGCACCCTGCTTCCAAAAAACCATGTGTTGCCGAAGACCATGTACGAGGCACACAAGCTCCTTAAAGCACTAAAGATGCCATATGACCAGATACATGCTTGTCCGAACGGGTGTGTCCTATTTCGGGAAGAACTCAAGGAGGCAAAGTACTATCCGAAGTGTAAAGCCTCCAGGTTCCTGGAGGTAGAGTCTAGTGACGGTGGTGGCCAGAAGACCTAGCTTAAGATACCCGCCCGAGTCCTACGGCACCTTCCCTTCTTGCCGAGGATTCAAAGGCTATTCATGACCGAGGAAACTGCAAAACAGATGACGTGGCACAAGAATGGCAAACGCTACCATCCTGACAAGATGGTGCATCCATCTGATGGTGAAGCATGGACCAGCTTTAATGACAAGCATCGTTTGAGATCCGATGAGGCTCGTAATGTACGTGTCGCGCTGGCAACAGATGGGTTCAATCCTTATGGCATGATGTCTGCCCCTTACACATGTTGGCCCGTGTTTGTTATCCCCCTCAATCTCCCCCTGGCGTCGCCTTTCAATGACATAACGTGATCTTGACGTTGATAATTCCCGTGCACCCAGGGAGTAAGATGGGTGTGTTCATGGAGCCTGTGATTGATGAGTTTATCAAAGCTTGGAATGAAGGGGTATGGACATATGACCGAGCTACAAAGGAAAGCTTCAAAATGTACGTCAGGTACCAGTACTCCATGCATGACTTCCTGGCGTATGGGTTATTCAGCGCCTGGTGTGTTCACGGCAAGTTCCCGTGCCCAATATGCCAGGAAGCTATGAGGTTCATTTGGTTGAAGAAGGGTGGTAAGTATTCGTCGTTCGATCAACATCGTCAATTCCTAGATTCCGACAGGACACCAAGAACTTCAGGAAAGGTGTCGCAGTCACGGACCCTAGACCGCACTTGAAGACTGGTGCCGAGGTTCATGCTTAGATAGATGCTCTCTTGCCCAATGAAGAAGGTGGTTTTGTGGGATATGGTGAGCAACACATGTGGACTCATAAGTCCGGCTTGACGAGGCTCCCCTATTTCGATGACCTCCTACTGCCCCATAACATTGATGTAATGCACACTGAAAAGAATATCGCCGAGGCACTTTGGGCAACACTCATGGACACTGACAAGTCTAAGGACAACCCTAAGGCTAGAGTGGACCTGGCGACGTTGTGCGATAGACCACATCAAGTGATGCGGCCTCCTGCAAATGGCAAGAACTGGAAAAGGCCTAAGGCCGATTTCGTCTTGAAACCCGAACAAAGGAGGGAAGTACTACGATGGATCAAGGCGTTAGTGTTCCCTGATGGGTATGCAGCGAACCTGAGCAGGGGAGTGAACTTAGGCACTATGCGAGTCAACGGCATGAAGAGTCATGACTACCACGTATGGATTGAGTGGCTTCTTTTGGCGATGGTACGAGGCTACGTTCCTGAGCATCTCTGGCTAGTGCTGGCAGAGTTGAGCTATTTCTTTCACTAGCTTTTTGCCAAGGAGCTATCTCGGACCGTGGTTGCAAACTTGGAGAAAGTGGCACCTGAGTTGCTTTGTAAGTTGGAGAAGATCTTTCCACCCGGCTTCTTCTTGTCGATGCAGCATTTGACTGGGCACCTCCCGTATGAGGCACGTATGGGGGGGCCATGTAGGCCCGTTGGTGCTACCCAATCGAGAGATGTCTGAAGGCCGTTCACAAAAAATGTAGAAATAAAGCCAAAATTGAGGCTTCCATTGCAGAGGCTTCCATTCTAGAGGAGGTGACAAACTTCACACAACTATACTACACGGAGAACCTTCCTAGCGTGCATAATCCACTCCCTCGCTACAATGTTGACGAGAATGAATCCAACCTTAGCCTTTTCCAAGGGCAACTCGGCAGGTCAAGTGGATCGACCAATAAGAGGTTGGAAAATGAAGAGTGGCGCATGATCATGCTATATGTGTTCCACAACCTACCCGAGGTGAAGTCATTCATTGAGTAAGTTCTCAAAGAACTTGTTTAAATACGCTGTCACTATTCTGCATCCAACTGATTCTTTCTTGTTTGCACAGGGAATTTATTCTTGTATCCTGGCATCAACCAAGGGATCCTACCCCACGGCAAACCGACACCCTTCTTTCACGGGGTCCGGGAGCAGGGAGGCCCGATTTCATTTCTTGGTTCAAAACAAAGGTATTGTCCAATTTACCTCGTACCTAGTTCGAGATTCCGAGTTTCGCGTACTTAGTCCGGCAATCTTTCCTTCTTGCGCTTGCAGGCCCAAACCGATGCAACTATGAGTAAGGAGTTGAGACAGGTTGCAAATGGCTTCGACAGTAAGGTGAAAGCTTATTCAGGTTATGATGTGAATGGATATCGCTTTCACACAAGAAGCTACGAGCGAGCTCGGCCCCATAGAAAAACCACAAACAGTGAAGTTTGTACTCCGGCATTGATGGCCTCGAGTATCATGGCATAATTGAAGATATCTATGAACTTGAATTTTATGGTTCGAAACCTCTTCGTCTCGTCATGTTCAAATGCCACTGGTTCAATCCTCGACTAACAAAACGGAGCCCTAATATTGGTCAAGTCGAGATTCAACATGATTCCATCTATCAAGGAAAAGATGTCTTTATTGTGGCGGATCAAGCCATGCAGGTTTATTATTTGTCATATGCATGCCAAGGCAACAAGGCTCTTCAGGGTTGGTCTATTGTGCACCAGGTATCGCCACATGGTAGACTAGCTATCCCAAACGATGAAGATTACAACTTCAACCCAAACACATATGATGGAGAGTTCTATCAAGAAGATGGGCTACAAGGGAGGTTGGTGATAGACTTAACCGAGGCGATTGGAATGGAAGTAGACAATGAAAGGGTTGATGACGAGGAAGAAGGAGATGAGGTGCAAAATGCCAAGGACATAGAAATGCTTAAGCGATTACATTTAGATGATGACGATGAAGGCAACATTGAACCTTCGGACAGCCTTGTTTATTTGGACAATTTTGATAGTGATGACGAGACATATGATCCAGATAATCCCAATAATGATGATTACTTCTAATACATGTAATACTATGTTATTTTGTAATCGTGTTTTGTTTATTTACTTAGCATCTATTTCTAATACATGTAATGATGTCTTGTTTGTTTCTTTTTAATTATAGGTGATTGAACAAAGATGGCGGGCGGCAGTGGGCCAAGGAACATGAACTCGAGGTACCAGAGGGCACGTGAGGACGCAGATGCCAGAGAGAACGCATCGGACGGGAGGAGGCAGAGGGCCAGGAGCAGCGGTAGCGGGAGCGGCAGCAGGAAGGGCCGGCCTCCTCTAGTCAGGCCGCGTGACGTGCTGGAGGAGGAGCACCGTACCACAGACTCCTTGGAGGACGAGCAGGTTCTGGCGACGGATGAGGTTCGGGTGACGAACAGCGAGGGAGAGGCACAGGAGGGCGGCGAGGCCAGAAGTAGTTCCACTTCCTCTGCTGCGGCTAGCCCCTACTTGCGAGGTCCCTCAAAACTCCCTGGGCCTCCGCTTCCTCCCCTACGCCCAGTGATCCGCCCCCAGGGGGACAGGTAACTAACTTTAGATTTAATCACAGCTACTTCATATAACCTGTTGAAAATTGTCAGAGAAACTAATAATGTTTGTTAATGACTTGTGCAGGCACTGGGAGGTTGTGTCGCCTGGTGACTCACGCAATCCCAACCACATCTTGGGCTTGTGTGCAGGCACTATTACCCTGGCATTGTCACGCACAAGGGGACTGTGGGGCCAGCCAAATCGTGGGACCACTACAAATCTGCCCCCAACACAGATTATGAAGACAAGCAGGAGCGGGTCAGGAGAGAGTTCTGGGTAAGTCTCGTTCACACAACTTTGATCAATACATCGCATTCATTTGACACTTTTTGACATAATGAATTGATACATTGTGTCTGTCTGTAGACTTTTTTTAGGTGTGAAGAGGGACAGGAGGAAAGGGCGGAGAAGAACTTGGTGAAAAGTGCCAGGAAACGCATCAGCGACATGCACTACGAGGAGCGCCTCACTTGCATCATCAAGTACTACGCCACGCGACTTGGTCAGGAAGTCAGCAAGACACAGGAAAGACAGATGCCTCTGACCTGGGAACAGTTCCTTGAGGTAAATGAAGAAGAATAATACTGATTCGTTTTGAGATTAAGTAGCTTTCATTTGGTCGTCTTACATCTCAAATTCTTTATGACATGTAGATGATTCCATGGTGGTGCGAGTCCTTTGCCGACTGCTGGGAGATGATCGTGGATAGGTGGTTCACAGAGGGTTATATCTAGGAACACGAAGCCCACCGGGAGCGGGCTTTGCAGGCGACAGGCCCCACACACCACCAAGGCAGCCGCAGCCTCAGCGCGTACAAGCAAGCTTGGGTACGTGAATTCATTTTTAGTATTCTGACGCTCCATTCTACATGTTTCTTCTAATAATCTTGTTGTCTTTCTCGCAGTCGGCGTCGCATGGTGGCCAGCCTTTGTCCACGTTCATGGCATATGGACTGGCCCGCAAGGGAAAGGCAACTTCCGCTGTCACCTTCAGCCCGGATGACCCACCCGAGTCGTCAAACAACTTTGGCGCCCACACCGCATCAGGCCCTACGCATTGGAGGCAAGGTCGGTCGGGGCGGACCGGGATCCGAGCACCGGCGATGTGATGGCACGGTATCGTCATGAGGATCGTCGGACATGGCAAGAAGCATGGGCGGTACTGGCTTGGCGATGGCACCCTCGAGTCTGGCTCTGTTCCCTCCCTCTCCCAGATCCGAGCAAGTACTCCGAGCGGAGGCCCGGCCATACGCCAACGGCCGTCCCCTTCACAGCAGTGGGTCGACACACTCCAGGTTAGTCCAATTTAACTCTTCATACATTGATCTTTACATAACTTAGTTACCTTTACATTACTAAAACATTCGATTGAAATGTTGCAGGCCAAGAACGAGAGGATGGCTCAGGAGCTGTGGGACCTAGCGTCGAAGACCGAGGTGGCCGAGCGGGAAAGACAAGCCGAGCGGGAGAGACAGGCCAAGCAGCTGGCGGAGATTATGATGTTCCTACAGAACTTTGGGCAAGTGAACGGTGTACACGCGTTGATGTTCTCTCCAGATACGCCGCCAGCATTGTATCTAGTCCAATGAGTATGAATCCATATTGCTTCGACTAGTGCTTTCATTAGATGACCCACTCTAAGCGCCTGAATCTCTTGTCCTTTATGCAGCCTCCGTCGGCGGGTTCGAATAACCCATCTCAGGCGCAAGCAGGCAGTGCCAAGTTTCCTTCACCAGGCACTCAGTTTCCTCCCCACCTTTAGTTTGTATCTCTTTTTCACCGCTTGATGGACATGTGATGCACTGTGATCCACTATCGACTTGTTTCGATGGTAATTGGACCTATTATGTTTGTGATGTCATGTATGTGAGGTATTGTATTCGCGATGTGATATATGTGTGTGGGATTGAGTTTGTGATGAGATGGATGTGATATTTATGTGCTATATTGTCTTTGTGATGCTTCAGATGTGATATATATCTTTTATATGTTGTGTTTGTGATTATAGAATCAAAAACAAAATAAAAAATTAATTTTTGAGGCTTTGCGGGTGCCACAGCCACGCACTTTCGGCAAAAGCTGGGAATTCCTTCCAGCTTTTGCCGAAAGTGCGTGGGCAGGCACCCGCAAAGTTTTTTCAAAAAAAAATTCTTTGCCGGGTGCCTCATGACCGGCACCCAAAAAAGAAATTACGAAAAAATAAAAACTTGCCGGGTGCCCCCGCGGTGCGACACCCGGCAAAGAAATTATAAAAAAAATAAAAAAAATCTTTGCCGGGTGCCTCCCCGGCACGGCACCTGGCAAAGAAAATTTGAAAAAAAATCTTTGCCGGTTGCGTCTAACATGGCACCCGGCAAAGCAAGGGATGACGGAGCCGGCGCCGTAACGACCACTTTTCTTTGCTGGGTGCCGGATTTGCACTCGGCAAAGTCTTTGCCGGGTGCCCGATAAAAAGCACCCGGCAAAAAAATATTTGCCGACTAAATTTTTGCCAGAGGCTCTTTGTCGAGTGCTGCATCCGGCAAAGACTTTGCCGAGTGCAAAGTAACATTTGCCAGGTGCATTCGGCAGCCGGCAAAGCGCGTGAATCCAGTAGCATGTAAGCATATATATATGTAGCTAGGCATTAGCGCACACGACGACAAACCGTGTTTCCTCAGCCCTCTGTTATCCATTTCTTTGTGTATTCATTGCGATCTCACACATACGTCCATTATTATTCCAAAATTTGCACTTGCTGACGATGCGTTCAGGCACACCATTATTTGTAGTACTAACGAATCACGTCCGGCAGAGGATGGCCGAAAATTCATTTCAATTTTAGCCACCATAGCAATGAGCAACGCATCCTGAGCACGGTACATACGGAAATGGCGAGATAATTACCTTGTATTTTCTGGCTAGCTAGGTTCCTGCGTGTAAATTAAACAAAAAAAAACTTGGATTACTTGGTCGTTATCCATCTAGCATGCACGAAACTGAAGGAGAAGTTGTGCAGTGCCATGCACTTTACTTCTTTATTATTATTATTATTATTATTATTATTATTATTATTATTATTATTATTATTATTATATATCTCCTAATTTTTAATTTAGTACTACTCGTTGTTATTATTATTATTATATATGCAAGACATCATGATGATGTAGCCATGCACCTACCGTATGACGCAGGGATCGAGTTCGTGGCAATTAAGCTTGCATTTAACGACCTCACAAGAATGATTTATCTGCATGCTGTTACTTAGTTTCTTGTTTTTATCAATATAGTAGTAGAAAAAGAATTTTGATTGAGATTGTATTACTCGATCACACGGGGTCAGTTAAGAATTTGCATTGCGTCAGAACCATCATCGTCCATAGTCAACTGAATTTAGTAACTTGTGTTTGACATTCGCCTTTTTTTAGACAGCTGAAATCAATCACTGATGTGACAGACTTGACAGGCTGCGTCGTCAACCCTTCTCACTGGAGTTTTTTTTCCTCAACTCTTCGAGTACAAGCTGTAGTATCTGAACGCATACACTAACTTACACCACCACACGCACACAAACTCACACACACATCCACCCTAGTGTGCACGCTAGACCTACACCTACACAAAGAGACTACACGTGGCTAAGAGATATCCGAAGTCATCTGGCTTCGCACATGACGGGCACATCACCCTGACCATTGTGGCACATCCACGCATGAGACTGCAGATACACAGGACCTGCAAATTTATTAAAGGGGAAAAACACCGTGAGGCACGCGAGTGTCAAACCCAAGGTTCGAACTCACACCCGGCTGCTGGCACACCTGGCGAGCAAGCCAACCGAGCTACGCTCGGTCCTCCTTCTCACTCGAGTTGTGGCGACAGCGACATGAGCCAGAGCCTAGAGGCAAACGTTTGGCAATCGTGCGTGTGGCCCATGAAACAATAATGATTTCGGTGTCAACAGCTATTGTATTACATAAATGGCCTGCGTAAACTATTTAGAGTGGCAGTTGATTTAAGCCTATCGCCAGTGTAAATCGATTTACACCGGCCGCAGTCTTTTGGCAACAGTTAGTGTAAATTAATTTATACATGCGGTTCTTATTAAGCTGACGCTAGTGAAACACACCACTTTTACAGACTTTTCACACCGACGGTTTTTTTAATAACCACTAGTATAAAATGAAAAAAAGCACGGCTAGTAGAAACTGATTCTGTATTAGTGTAAGAAACAAATTATGCAAGCTCTGTATACAAATGAATGTACAAGGGTCTTTACATATTATACATTATGTCAGAGATATGAGTGCAAATACAATCAACGAATCAAATAAACAAACAGAATTATAAATAAACAGAATTCATTTTTTTCTTCCTGTCATACGACTAGCTAGCACACACATGCATATGGATCGATCTTCTTCCTCCTCCATATGCTATATATTTAACATTTGACCCATCACGGCATGGTAGTAGACATTCCGCTAGCTGGTAGGGGTGAGAAAAGACCGGAACGTCAGCGTTTGTCAAGCTAGCTACATACTAGTCCAACAAAATGCCTCAGGTGAGCACGTACGTACCTGTTGCATTTTTGTTTCTGTTCTTGTTTTGACCGGCTTGACCTTGGGTGTAAGGCGATTGGAACTTCGGTCCTGGAGTACCAGTTGGCGGTACCTTATCCACCAAACCAATATAGCTCGATGCTGCAGGCACACAAAATATATTTAGGTCTACTATTAGTCGCGTACAGTGAATGAAAAGGAAAAAGAATGAAAAAAGGGACTAGTAGATTAGGTGTAGAAGAAAACAAACAAACTTTCCTGCATGTGCAAGTGAAAGGCAAACGGAAAGGATTAGTAAGGATGATAAATATGGAGAGAATTTTTGAGCATTTGGTTTGAGCGAAATTACAGAACTTTTGAGTCATGCCTCCTCTTTGTGTGACTAGTCAACGTTTTTTGTTTGAACTGTTTTTTTTATACGGGGTATAGTAGTAGCAGTAGGTAAAAAAATGTGTACTCAGATCGATGAAGATGTTCTGTTAAAACCGATAGGGAAAGAGGACAGTAAGAAAGGCGTGCAAACGGCAGTAAACAAAAAAAAAAGGACGATGTGGATGCATGGTACAGCATATCACAGATGCAGAATTGATCATGAGCTTTAACCAAATGGAATAGAGCTTTGCTTTCGGACTATAACACAACATACTTTTGCCGACACTTTCTATTGTAGGCAAAGGGCAACTTTGCCGACAGATAACCTCCCGCGAAAAGTTTTACCGATAGTTTAGAAACAGTCGCGCTAGAAGCCGTCGGCAAAACTTTTGCCGACAGTTAACAGAATCCCCGACACTTTATGTGTAGCCAAACGGTCTACCTACGCCGATATTTGAAACTTTTGCCGACAGTTAACCCTTTGCCGATAGTTAAGACCTACACCGACAATTAAGACCTTTGCCGACAGTTTGTATGTTGGCCAAACCATTTCCAAGATATTTTACAAACCATACCCTGCAAAAAAAACTGTCGACAAAACTGCATAGATATAATTACAATTAAAATAATTTGACAAATCCACTTTTGCTCATATAGAAAGCATCACATTGAACAAATTCACTTGATTTTTGTATAAATAATATATTAGATCTTCCATACATACACCAACTTGATATATATATATAATATAGCCAAAAGATTACAGAAGCAATCCAGCACCCATCAAAACCATACTAAAAAAGACTGAATTCTGACAGACATCAACAACATCCTGAACTTTTGGGGACTGCATCTAAGTGGACACAATCCTCCTCCACTCGCCTCATGAGTCATCACCTCTAAGCTGCGTCTTCATCATGTTCAGTTACATCAGTATCTTGCAGAAGGAGTTGATTCACCTGTCGCGCGGTCTGAGACGCCAAGACTTCTTTCGCCACACGTAGCATCCTATTGGCACCTTCTACCAACTGGTCCTTATCCATTTCAATGACCAAAATTTCATTCGCGCATATGCATGGCAGATTATCTCTAAAGGATTTTTGATCAATTTCTTTTCAAAACAAGCTTTGTTCCTACTCTTCCAAATGGCCCAATAGATAGCGCCAACACCCCATGGGTGGAACTTCTTACCAAATGGCAACCACTTCTCACACCAGAACCAGCATTGTTGTAAGTTACAAGGAATGTTGTTTGCACCAAAATATTTCGCTACCACCATCCAGATTACTTTGACAATGGAGCACTGAAAGAATAAGTGATCAACAGTTTCAACACATTCACAGAACACACATGTATAGACATAGAGAATACAACCAATTCGTGAGCATCAAGGTCTTCAACAAGGGTAGGCTCATCAAACTGAATCCATGAAGCACCAGCTGCCTTCAGTTCAGAAACAACCTCCCTGTATTTCATAACATATCACATTATCAATTAACGAGGATCATGCTGAAAAAAAATTATTGGCTTTTTGTGTGGATGCTTACTTGTAGATGGGAAGAATGCTACCAAGAAGTGAAAGGAGAAAGATTTCTCCACACCCTTGGCAGGCTTAGAGAGGAGCAAGTATGAGACTGGTCCAACAAGCACCGGGACTGTATCAATGCCGAGCTACATGAGGTGCAAAATCATATGTTTGCAGGCATTATTTTCATAAAAGAAAATAGCATGCCCCTTACTTTAAAGGGTGAAAACCACAAACATATAAGAAAAAAAGCACTGCAGGGCATCCTATCATATTGCCATTATGCAACGTTGAATGAGAAAATAGTTTTGTGGCGGTTATGTATTACTGTCAAGATGGCAAAATCAGTAAGCTCCAAGATTGTCCATCTTTGACTTCAAATAAGGTTTGCAAAGACAGTGGATTAACTTATAGTTTACTTCAATGTTATGGAATGTCTTGAAGGCGTCAAACCAGTCAAGGATTCAAATAAGCCATAGGTTTAGTAGAGCTGAAGTTCTTTTATCAAAAGGAAGCGTGTTCTAAGCAAACAATATTTGTCAAATCATAATCAAATAGCTGGGAGACATAAATATCAGTTGCTACATTTTTTCCTATTACTAAACCGTGCAGCCACACAAACAAATTATGATGAGAAGGGTAAATGAACTAAATTACAAACAGCTCAGAGTATCTGTTGTTACAGCAACATACCGCCTTTGCCTCCTTGTACTCAGAGATAGCCTTGTGTGAAGCGTATGTGAACTTGGTGCTTGGGCCAAGCTCAGGGACAATAAAGTGGCTGCAAAGAATAAGGTAATAAAAACGTATAACAATAGAGCATTTAAAAATGACTTAGAACTGCATGGTGTTCTTGATTGAACCCAAGACTGTAGATGACAACAATATATAAAAATTGGTTCACAGTTCATTCCCAAGGACATAAAACTGGTGCTGCAGGCATCCTCTCCTGATGGCCTTTTGCAGGAATAAGAGGACTTCAATTGCTTATCAACAATCGTAATTAACTTTTGTGTTAAAGCAATGGTAGCTCCCTGGTCACACACTAGATTTTTGTTACATGGAGCACATGTGGCAAAGATAACAGTAGACAGATGTTACAATTACCTGCCAAAAGGAGTAGCAACCGTCAACCAATTTATTAGTTCGTCCTTCAAATCTGCATTCCACTCCTTGACGAAAAGCCACCCAACCCTAAATGGTGAAGATGTCAGCAACAACACCAAATGTTGCATCAGCCAAACACACAAGTATCGACTGCTTGTCATGCACTTTCACCAAAGGACCTAAAAGAACAACTTCATGGTCTGATACACAAAACACATCATAATTATAGAAGTAAATTAAATAAACTACGGGCGGAAGAGGTTGTCTTACGATCAAGCTAGGCAAGTCAACTTTCTCTGCCTCATTAAGCAGGATCAAAGCAGCCAATCCACAGAACGTATACCTTATGAAAGCAACTTTTGTTAATGTTCTTAACATATATGTCGGATACCATAAAAAGGGGTACCCTAAGCAAGAACCGAAAAGATTGCTTAGACCTTGCAAAAATCAAAGCCAAGGGACAACCACGAGGTCTCGGTTGATTCACCGATTCGCCCAAGGCCTGCGCCGCAAAGGCCTCGGGTGAAAGTCCAACCCTCCGCCTTGCCGAGGCCCTCTCGCTGAGGCCCCCTTGCTGCGGCCCTCTTGCCGAGGCCCCGCCCCGCTAGGCCTCGGACGGGTTACCGATTCTCCGATTCGACCGAGGCCCCACGCATAAAGCCTTGGATGAAGTACCGATTCTCCGACTCGCTCGAGGCCAGCTCGACAACAACCTCGTCGCCTCCGTCTCGATCGACTTCTCTGACAAAACATCACACATCCAACCACTCCCGCAACGTCAGCCGCACGTCGACGCAGTGCAGCAGAGCGGCCGACGGGATGGAAGACAGGATTGAGCAGGGGTTACCGGCCACTGTGCTCAGCACTACGCCCATGACTGGCGCCCGTACTACACTGTGCCACCTAATCCCTGCTCTAGGAACAGCGCGGCGTGGGGAGTCAGGTTTGGGACACTATAGCCTCGAAATCAGCGTATAGGACCAACTGCTCCCTCCAAGCCTCGGCAATCCACTTTAGGGCCTCGGCAGCCTCAGGATTTGCGCCCGCCGAGCCCCCCACGATGGCTCGGCCTCGGCACCAACTGAGCCTCTCTTTTCACTGTCAACGCACAGCGACTAGCACAACGACGGCCATACCCTGCGCCAAGCTATCACTGGGGCTCCCATGTCGCACAAGATCGGGTGTGACCGGCGTGTTGCTCTAGTGCATCAAGGACAAGACCTCTCCGTTGACCATGCCACCACAGTAGCAAGCTACAGGACTCAGACACGCCACCTTCGCTTACCAGACACTGCATAGCAAATGCATGTATCGCCCCTGTCCCCCCTTCAACTATAAAAGGAGAGGCCGAGGCCGTTTCTAGACAGGAAAAAAGGGAGGAAGTCAGATGAGCACTCGCATAGGCTCACGTAGATTTAGACACATGCTCCCCCGCTGCTTGAGAGCAACGTCTCAAGTAGCCCGCACCGCTCCCCGCAGAGACCTGGGACTAGCTCCCTCTGAGCCCCCCACGATGGCTCGGCCTCGGCACCAACTGAGCTCTCTTTTCACTGTCAACGCATAGCGACTGGCACGACGACGGCCATACCCTGCGCCAAGCTATCACTGGGGCTCCCACGTCGCACAAGATCGGGTGTGACCGGCGCATTGCTCCAGTGCATCAAGGACAAGACCACTCCATTGACCATGCCACCATAGTAGCAAGCTACAGGACTCAGACACGCCACCTCCGCTTACAAGACGCTGCATAGCAAACGCATGTATCGCCCCTATCCCCCCTTCAACTATAAAAGGAGAGGCTGGGGCCGTTTCTAGACAGGGAAAAAGGGAAGAAGTCAGACGATAACTCGCATAGGCTCACGTAGATTCAGACACATGCTCCCCCACTGCCTGAGAGCAACGTCTCAAGCAGCCCGCACCGCTCCCCGCAGAGACCTGGGACTAGCTCCCTCTCTCGCCCAGCTTGTAACCCCCTACTACAAGCACTTCGGTGCAAGGAATACAAGATCGACCTCTCAGACTGGACATAGGGCACCGATTGCCTGAACCAGTATAAACCTTATGTCTCTTTTCATCACCATCCGAGATTAGGGGCACGTAGTTCAGATTCACTAGTTGGTTGAGGACCCCCCGGTCCAAAACACTGACAATATAAATTTGGAACTTTACAGAAATCCTCAGAAACATACCCACCATGTGCTTCAGCATAAGGCTCCCCAGCAATACCACCTTCATAAGTTTGACAACTGCAGTCATATAGTATATCAATTGAACAACATTCTAGAAAAGAACTGTGACCAAGCAACAATTTTTGCAACTGAAAAAAATGCATTTATATAACACAAACAAAACCTTGCTACGAAGTCACCAACACCTTTTGCCAGTTCAACATCAAGAATATTCACAAGGCTGGTAACCTAAGGTCAACATCAGGAAATATCAAGTAACTGCAGAAAAATCGTGAAGGACCTCAAGAAACTCACCGATATAGCGGTGTAGGAAGCACGGACATCAATTTCACCACCATCATGCATTATAGGGCAAAGGAAAAATGAGTGGTAGGCATCACCTCAGAAAGAGCTACAAATGAGAAAGTGGTCTCTGTACATTATCCATGCTGATAGGTTGCGTACCTGAAAGCACCTGATACATCTTTCATCCAAAATATAAACTTGTACAGGTTGTCCCTGACCAACAAGGTTAACATTATTAACAAAAGAACTCATGTAAAGCAGATCTTGCTTTAGAGCAACCATGTGATTTACCTATTGAGTGATGACAGTGCTCTTTCACTCCCTATTGTCACAAGTGTATTCACGGCAGCATAAGTCGTAGCTAGGTGTGGCAACTACAAAGGACATGGACAAAAGAATGTCTTAAAAACTACAATTTACCCTCTTGAATGACTCAAGATAAATGAACTCAAACTAACTTTATAAATCAATAACAAACAAGATTTCTGGTTAAAAACTTATGCTAAATGAATGAGAAGGCTCAATCAAGCACCCAATAATGTGCTTTGCTTTCAAAAAAGATAACCTTGAGTATTCAAATCCAAAGCATAGTGCCCATCGTCACTGCCACGTATTTTGTTTGTTACATGGATATGCTAATATCAATTAAAAATGTTACAATTACAACCGGGTGAGCTAAAGAGGGATTCAAATATTTAATGTGATTGCAACAGCAAACATATATGTCCTCAGTGTTTCATTGGACATATCCAAGACTAATGCATACACTGCATAAATCTAAAATCTTATCTAAAAAAATAAATGCAAATAGCAAAATCAAAGATATTATGCTCAAAAGTGTGGGGCTCAAAAGGTTTTGAGATTGGAGCAACCTGTCCAGGTCCACCACTATATCCACCATCTTTATCCTGACATCGAGCTAAGAAGTCTATGATATCATTCTCAAGATCATCATCAAGTGCTTCATCCAGCAAAGCAAGTGGATGAACCATCCAGTAGCACAGCCAAGGGCGACTGAAACCAATCACCTGCACAAAGGGGAAAAGGTGGAGGGAGAGAGGATCTGGGGGAGGAGTTAGGAGACCGAGGAGGAGAGGAAGAGGGTGACTTACCGCCAGATTCAGCGGGCGAGATAAGGCACCACCACCACCGGCGACGACGAGGCCACGCACAGGCTAGGTCGGCCGGCCTGCGCCGGTCGTGGCTCGCGATGCATCCGGCGTCATTGAGATAAGGCAGCTAGGGTTTCATCGACCACAGTAGCACAGGCAGATCAGTGGAAGGAGGCAGCGCCGGGTGGCACCCGCGCCGGTAGCCACCGGCGGGCCCCAGGCGCGTCGTCGAGGAGGGGGCGCTGTCGGCCGTGGACGGGGCGGCCACCCTCCGCACCGGCGCAACACCCGGCGGGGGGCGCCGTCGGCCCGCGCAGCCACGAGGCGTGAGGAGGGTGTGGAGGAGGAGGAGGAGGGCAGCTGCCGCTGCGTCGAGGGCTGGCACTGCCGAGGTGCGGTGGCGCCGCAGTGGCCGCGTTGGGAGGGGAGGGAGAGAGAGCGCTACGGGAAAGGAAGAGATGGAAAGGGGGAGAGAGAGAGATGGGGGGGAGGAGATATTTTTACCCAGCGTGGGTACTCCTTCGCCGACACTTGTACAGTTGCCCTGTACAGGCTACGCCGACACTTTCTAGGTCTTCTAATTTTTGCCGATAGATAATTTGTAGTCTTACAGTCTTATTGCCGACAGATGATTAGACATTAAAATGCTATACAATTGCCAACACATAATATGTCATCTAAACCTGCCTTTTGCCAACACATAAGTGTAGGCAAATGTGTGTCATGGTGTAGTGCGATCCGTAGTAACGCGAGAGCCGAAAAAAAGGAAAAAGAAACGCTGAACTATGATGGTAGCTTTTTTTTTTGAAGCGAAACAGGAGGGGTTTGAGCCCCTGCTGCGCAATTTTATTGCAAAAAAAAGAACAATGGTTCGATACAAAAGATCATGAAACAAAAAAAAAAGGTTTGCAAAGACTAAGGTATGGATGATACTAACCAGGATAGGATGATGATGATGCCTGTGGTCGATGAGGGTACTCCGGACGGCTTTGTGGTCCACCCTGGTAATAATATTTATTATTATGCACTGCGCTATGTAACCCTGCGCACATATCATATTTAACTTGTTAAGCATGACAATAATATGATGCACGTACGTAGGTGTGCAGTCAGATAAACAGCTTTATTTACAATTTTACTAATAGATAAGAGAGGCTTACCATTACTTCCGGAGTTCATAGAGGCTCTCGACATGTCTACCTACGAGTAGCTGAAACTTCAGGTGTGTGATCTCGCTCTCCTTGCTCTTGTCTTGATCGATCGTGTTTCCTTTGATTTTGATGAGGCAGTAGTACTGGACGCTAATTAAGCTAGCTACTCAGATGCATGCATGGGCCTCCCCTATAGCTAGCTTATATAGCGTTTGGTTTTGGTTGGGCTTGGTAGAATCATGGAAGTTCCATGGTATAATCCTGGAAGTCTTATGGGCTTAATTATGTGTACCAAATTAAATCTAATTCTTCTTATTACCTCATCTTCCGTGTTCTAGCTAGCCACTGTAGTATGCATGCATGAGCGCGTCTATCGGCATGCAGGCTTAATTACGTGTCGCCATTCATTCGCTTCTCCATGAAGCTAGCGAGTATGTAGCTAGATTTCTAGGAGTAATTAACTTAATTAGTCTTCTCTCTTGCATGCAATGCCGTGCTATTTTCAGTGATCCTTCGCTCACCGACATGTATGCGCCGTAGGTCCGTATGTAGCTAGGCATTAGCGCACACGACGACAAACCGTGTTTCTCCGGTCCTTCTAGATCTGTTATCCATTTCTTTCTGTATTGTTCATTGCGATCACATATACATTGTTCCAAAATTTGCTCTTGCCGACGATGCGTTAATGGTGAGATAATTACCTTGTATTTTCTGGATAGCTAGGTTCCTGCGTGTAAATTAAACAAAAAAAACTTGGATTACTTGGTCGTCATCCATCTAGCATGCATTTACATACCTCAATTCTGATATTTTCCCCACCAAATTAATCAAACAACGTGCGAAACGTACAGAGGTACACGGTGCATCCTCTGATGTTTGAACATGCACGAAACTGAAGGAGAACGTGTGCAGTGTCATGCACTTTCCTTCTTTGTTCCTAGTATTGAAATCCAGTATATATCTCCTAGCTAATTTTTAATATAGTACTACTCGTGGTTATTATTATGCAAGACGTCGTGATGATGTAGCCATGCACCTACCGTATGATGAAGGGATCGAATTCGGCCAATTAATCTTGCATTTAACGACCTCACAACACAAGAATGACTTATCTGCACGCTGTTACTTAGTTTCTTGTTTTATCAATAGAGTAGTAGAAAAAGAATTTTCATTGAGATTATATTACTCGATCATAGAATTTGCGTCAGAACCATCGTCTATAGTCAACTGAATTTAGTTGCTAGCAACTAATTAAGAATCAGCCGGGATAAAGCAACTTCAGTTGACATTCTCCTTTTTTAGACAGAAATCAATCACTGATGTGACAGACTTGACAGGCTGCGTCGTCATCCCTTTTCACTTGAATTCGGGCGACATGAGCCAGAGGCCAACGTTTGGCAATCGTGCGTGTTGCCCATGAAATTTCCCATTTTACTATGGACTAGGTAGCGTGTTCTAACGTCGCTACGGGACAGCTAAACTTTTGTTCTAAAAACACACAGATCGCACGATAAGATAACAATACTGTAAAAGTATATGACCGACGTTAAAGTGACATTATTCGAAAAAGCTAAGTTCGTGAAATTTACACTGTCACAGAGAGCATGGCGTCGCAGGTTCACAAACTCTATTGTGTAGATCTTTCCGTGATGCGGCTAAGATCATGTTTTATATCGGTAGAAAGAGATTTCCGATAACCATTTCTTTCGTGCGCCAATAAATCCATGAATAAGTTCCACCACATTTCTATACCATCCTGTATACGGTGCTGGCAAGCAAATTAGCCACAACTTATATAATTAGTTTTATAATTAGCTCATGTTTAGTCCTCCTAATTGATATCTAAAAATTCAATGTGACAGGGACTAAAGTTTAGTCCTGGGATCAAACACCCCATAACTCTTGACTCCGGCTGGCTGCTCACTTGCACCACCATGCCTATGTGTCTGCACGTATATACTCTAATGCCAGAACATCTAAGATAGTATTTATTGTCCACCTTTTGAAAATATCATAACTTTAAGGTTGCCATTTATGTATGTTGTAGGATTGGGATGCTTTGCATTGATCCATGAGGGTGTCCATGAGAGTCAAAATTTTTGATGTCATTATGATGTCTAAGCTTACCAATCAGACAGAGACGAACTTGATTGTTAAAATATTTTAAACACTGCTTTCATATACTCCCTTTGTCCCAAAATAGAATTCATTATCATTTACCGAGAAGTCAACTTTTTTTTAACTTTGACCAATTATATATAAAAGAATATTAATATTTATAATACATAATTAGTATCATTACATAGACCATTGAATATATTTTCATAATAAACTTATTTAGAGAAATAAATATTGCACGTATTTTTTACAAATCTAGTCAAAGTTTAGAAAGTTTGGCCTACACGCATCCTATAATGACTTATATTTTGAGGCAGAGAAAGTATATGCTAATGAGAGTAGTCAACTAGAAGTCATGATGAACACAACAATACTTTCGTACTATATGCTAATGGGAGTATGAAGAAACGCAGGGGAATGGACCTATATACTAATGGTGGGGATATTCGTTTAGAAAATTGCAGAAGGTTCCTAGTATTCAAATCCAGCATATATCTCCTAGCTAATTTTTAATATAGTACTACTCGTGGTTATTATTATGCAAGACGTCGTGATGATGTAGCCATGCGCCTTTCGTCACTACGTCACACAGGGGTTGTAGGGGCGGCTCAAGACCATTTGTAGGGACGGTTTGGTCAGCCGTCCCTATCAAACCGTCTCTATAAATCATGCATTTGCAGGGGCGCACGGGCACGGTGGCGGTGGCGACAGGTTTGGCGGCCTGAAGAATCGCGCCCTAAGTTAGAATCTTTTCGGCGTCCGAGGGCATTTGTAGGGGCGGCTCCTGAGTTAGCCACCCCTACAAGTCGATTTTTAGAGGCGGTTCCTGAGTTAGCCGCCCCTATAAATATTTTTTAATTTATTTTAATCACTAATTCTGTAATTCATTCATATATAAAGAACATATAAATTTATATATTAGTTTGTTTATTATTCTATATATATAAATATATGTATATATAAACAATTTTATTATATATATAGATATAATTTTATATTTTCTTCTTTACAAAAATAATATTTTAAAATTTTAAAATTTGAGTTTCAAAACAATTAATAGAATTTTAGGACACTAAATGATCTCAAATGAAAATTTTGTAAACAACAAAGTTGTAGAAATCATCAAGATGTACAACTTATATTTTGGTCATCTTTTTATTTGATCAAATTTTGAATTTTAATAAATGTCAACTTGAAATAAGATTTTGAAAGCTTAAATGGTTTCAAATAATAAAGTCATAAACATAGAAGTTGTTGAACACATCACTATCTACAACTTTTGTTTTGGTCATCTTTTCATTTGATTAAATTTTAACAGTTGAAATTTTGAATTTCAATAAATGACAACTTCAAACAAGATTTTGAAACCTTAAATGATTTCAACTATAAAAGTCGTAAACATAAAAGTTATTGAACTCATCACCATCTACAACTTTTATTTTGGTCACGTCTTCATGTGACAAAGTATTAGTAAACATTGTTCACAAATTCACATATGACTCATAGTTTCATGAACTATACGAGAGACATGTTGATTTGTGAACAATATTTACTATCACTTTATCAGATAAAGAAATGATCAAAATAAAAGTTATAGATCTTGATGAGTTATACAACTTTGGCATTCATCACTTTTTTAGCTGAAATCATTTAATGGTTGAAAATCTCGTTAGAACTTGTCATTTTTTAAAATTTGAAAATTTGAATTGCTCAAAGTTTGTCAAATGAAAAGAATGACCAAATCAACATAGTAACTTGATAGTGAATGATTTTAGAAAATTTTAGGAAAAAATTTATCATATTTGGAGTTAGTATGAGGGAGAAAGGCTAGTTACAAATTTTACCTAGAGATTAAAAAAAATCACAACTGTTCATGATGATCAATAATGAACAAGTGTGATTTCTCTTTTTAATTTGTGACTGAAACTTGTAACTAGTTTTTCTCCCTCATACTAACTCTAAATGTGATCGTTTTCTCCTAAAATTTTCTAAAATTATGCTCTATCATTTTAGTCTGGTCATCTATCTTTGTTACTAATTTTGGACAATTCAAATTTTTAGTTTCAGAAAATGACAACTTCAAACCTGATTTTTAACCATTAAATGATTTCAGCTGTAAAGGTGATGAATACCAAAGTTGTAGAACTTGTCAAGATGTACAACTTATATTTTGGTCATCTTTTTATTTGACCAAATTTGAACAGTTAAAATTTTGAATTTTAATAAATGTAAACTTCAAATAAGATTTTGAAACCTTAAATGGTTTCAAATAATAAAGTCATGAACATAGAAGTTCTTGAACACATCACTATTTACAACTTTTATTTTGATCATCTTTTTATTTGACCAAATTTGAACAGTTGAAATTTTGAATTTCAATAAATAGCAATTTAAAATAAGATTTTGAAACCTTAAATGATTTCAACTATAAAAATCGTGAACATAAAAGTTGTTGAACTCATCATTATCTACAACTTTTATTTTGGTCATGTCTTTATATGACAAAGTATTAGTAAACATTGTTTATAAATTCACATATGACTCATAGTTTTATGAACTATACGAGAGACATGTTGTTTTATGAACAATGTTTACTATCACTTTATCAGATGAAGAAATGATCAAAATAAAACTTGTAGATCTTGATGAGTTATATAACTTTGGCATTCATCACTTTTTCAGCTAAAATCATTTAACGGTTGAAAATCTCGTTAGAACTTGTAAGTTTTTTAAATTTGAAAATTTGGATTGCTCAAAGTTTGTCAAATGAAAAGAATGACTAAATCAACATAGTAACTAGATAGGGAATGATTTTAGAAAATTTTAGGAAAAAAAATCATCATATTTGGAGTTAGTATGAGAGAGAAAGGCTAGTTACAAATTTTATCCAGAGATTAAAAAGAAAAATCACAACTGTTCATGATGATCAATGATGAACAAGTGTGATTTCTCTTTTTAATCTGTGGCTCAAACTTGTAACAAGTTTTTCTCCCTTATACTAAGTCCAAATGTGATGGTTTTTTTTCTAAAGTTTTCTAAAATCATGCTCTATCATTTTAGTCTGATCATCTATCTTTGTCACTAATTTTGGACAATTAAAATTTTTATTTTCAAAAAATAACAACTTCAAACCTGATTTTTAACTATAAAATGATTTCAGCTGTAAAGGTGATAAATACCAAAGTTGTAGAACTCGTGAAGATGTACAACTTATAGTTTGGTCATCTTTTCATTTGATCAAATTTGAACAGTTAAAATTTTGAATTTCAATAAATATCAACTTCAAATAAGATTTTGAAACCTTAAATGGTTTCAAATAATAAAGTCATGAACATAGAAGTTGTTGAACACATCACAATCTACAACTTTTATTTTGGTCATCTTTTCATTTGACCAAAGTTGAAATTTTGAATTTCAATAAATAGCAACTTCAAACAAGACTTTAAAACCTTAAATGATTTCAACTATAAAAGTCGTAAACAAAAAAGCTGTTGAACTCATTACTATCTACATTTTTTATTTTGGTCATGTCTTCATGTCATAAAGTATTAGTAAACATTGTTCACAAATTCACATATGACTCATAGTTTCATAAACTATACGAGAGACATGTTGATTTATGAACAATGTTTACTATCACTTTGTCAGATAAAGAAATAGCCAAAATAAAAGTTGTAGATCTTGATGAGTTATACAACTTTGGCATTCATCACTTTTTCAGCTGAAATAATTTAATGGTTGAAAATCTCGTTAGAACTTGTCATTTTTTAAAATTTAAAAATTTAAATTGTTCAAACTTTGTCAAATGAAAAGAATGACCAAATCAACATAGTAACTTGATAGGGAATGATTTTAGAAAAATTTAGGAAAAAAAATAATCATATTTGGAATTAGTATGAGGGGGAAAGTATAGTTACAAATTTTACCAGAGATTAAAAATAAAAATCACAACTGTTCATGATGATCAATGATGAATATGTGTGATTTCTCTTTTTAATCTGTGGCTAAAACTTGTAACTAGTTTTTCTTCCTCATACTAACTCCAAATATGATGGTTCTTTTTCTAAAATTTTCTAAAATCCTGCTCTATCATTTTAGTCTGTTCATCTATCTTTGTCACTAATTTTGGACAATTCAAATTTTCAATTTCAGAAAATGACAACTTCAAACCTGATTTTTAACCATTAAATGATTTTAGCTGTAAAGGTGACGAATACCAATGTTGTATAACTCGTCAAGATCTCCAACTTATATTTTGGTCATCTTTTCATTTGACCAAATTTGAACAGTTTAAATTTTGAATTTCAATAAACGTCTACTTTAAATAAGATTTTGAAACCTTAAATGGTTTCAAATAAGAAAGTCATGAACATAGAAGTTGTTGAATACATCACTATCTACAACTTTTATATTGGTCATCTTTTCATTTTACTAAATTTAAACAGTTGAAATTTTGAATTTCAATAAATGGCAACTTCAAACAAGATTTTAAAATCTTAAATGATTTCAACTATAAAAGTCGTGAACATAAAAGTTATTGAACTCATCACTATCTACAACTTTTATTTTGGTCACTTCTTTATGTGACAAAGTATTAGTAAACATTGTTCACAAATTCACATATGACTCATAGAGACATGTTGATTTGTGAACAATGTTTACTATCACTTTGTCAGATAAAGAAATGACCAAAATAAAAGTTGTAGATCTTCATGAGTTATACAACTTTGGTATTCATCACTTTTTCAGCTGAAATCATTTAATGGTTGAAAATCTCGTTAGAACTTGTAATTTTTTTTAAATTTGAAAATTTGAATTGCTCAAATTTTGTCAAATGAAAATAATGACCAAATCAACATAGTAACTTGATAGGGAATGATTTTAGAAAATTTTAAGAAAAAAATCATCACATTTGAAGTTAGTACGAGGGAGAAAGACTAGTTACAAATTTTACTCAGAGATTAAAAAGAAAAATCACAACTGTTCATGATGATCATTGATGAACAAGTGTGATTTCTCTTTTTAATCTATGGCAGAAACTTATAACTAGTTTTTCTCCCTCAAACTAACTCTAAATGTGATTGTTTTTTTTCTAAAATTTTCTAAAATCATGCTCTATCATTTTAGTTTGGTCATCTATCTTTGTCACTAATTTTGGATAATTCAAATTTTCAATTTTAGAAAATGACAACTTCAAACCTGATTTTCAACTATTAAATGATTTTAGCTGTAAAGGTGATGAATACCAAAGTTGTATAACTCGTCAAGATCTCCAATTTATATTTTGGTCATTTCTTCATTTCATAAAGTGTTAAGTGCTTGTTTTAAGTGTTTCAATAGTAGTCTGAACATGTTACAGTAGTAATAAGTGTCTGTTTCAAGTGTTTGCGTGTTACAGCTGTTTTAGTAGTAATAGAGTGGATGTTGCAATAGGTTCATCTAGATGTTGCAAATGGTAGTCTCACACACATGTATAAATGTAGTCTCACACACATACATAAATCTATAGTCTCACACACATACATAAATATATAGTCTCACACACATGTATAAATGAAGTCTTACAAACACACACACTTACACAAATAGTCCACGTTCAACAACTAGCTAGCCCGCTGTAACGACTTTTCCCTTGACACCTTTTTGTTTCCATGGCAATATGTCTTTGGGCAGGTTCTTTTCAACAACACTGATCTTTTTAGGAAAGTCTATGAATAGCGGCATCTCATCGTAGTTATTGTAAGCTTCAACATCGTCCACGCCATTAACTCCGATAATGTGCTGCTTCCCGGAGGCAACCACATGCTTTGTCTTCTTCTTCGGGGGGAGGTTACTTTGTGGGTTAGGCATATAGGAAACTTGTGCGACATGTGAAGCGAGCACTCAAGGGTCATCTTGGTAGCCTAGATTCTCGAGGTCCAGGACTCTTAATCTGATCTCATTCAGTTGGTGTTGTTTGATACAACGGCATCGAAATAGGGCCACCGTTATATCCCTTCCATAGTCAAGTTCTCATATCTTTTCAATGATACCAAAGTATTGGATCTTTTGCTCCACTCCATCGAGAGCTTCTATTTGAACGCCGTTGTTTTGGTTCACATATTTACTATCCTTTACGTGGGTATAGTACGTATACCCATTGATGTCATAAGCATTCTAAGATGTCACTTGTCTCGATGGCCCCTCCGCCATCCTACTAATGGTAATAGAGTCTATGGTTTCTCCAGGCGGTATGTTTTGGTCCTTCAATCATGTAGTTAGCCATTGCTTGTGCTGTTTCATGACCTAATCATCTGAACGACCATTTCTCTCTACCATAATGATAGTCAAGTGTTCATCAATGTATGGTTGCATCAGTTGTGTATTCTATAAGACACTGTAATGCGCTCGACTCACCTCTTTGTAATCATGATCGATGAACACTTTTCTACCACTGGTGCCCTTCCCAGCCAGCCTACCCTTGTGACAAGAATCGGGTTTACCAATCTCTTTCTATACTTTTAGGTACTCTTAACAGCACTCGATGACTTCTTCAGTACTGTAACCCTCTATCATAGAGCCCTCTGGGTATGCTCGAGTATGCACGTATCGACTTAGAACTGACATGAAACGCTCATAGGACCACATTTCATGTAAGTAGCAAGGGCCCATCGCCTGTATCTGATGAACCATGTGAATCATGAGATGTGACATTGTATAAAAAAAAGTAGGAGGTAAACACATCTCTAGTTGGTTTTGTGTCTCCACCACAAATTCATGTAGGTCACTCAGCTCTTACTTGCCAATCGTTTTCTGTGAGATCTTCGAAAAGAGGTAGCACATGCGGGTGATGGCCATTTTCAAGAACTCTAGCTTTATAGCCCTGATTACAATAGGTAGAAATACTGTCAGCATCACATGACAATCGTGAGCCTTGTAGTGTGTTATTGACAAGTCCTTCATCGACACTATCTTCTTCACATTGGCTGAAAACCTAGTCGGAACTTTGATCCCCCTCAGGAAAGTGCATATAGCTCTCTTCTCTTCTGGTATTAGATTGAAGCACGCCATGAGCAGAGTGTATTTTCCATTAGCCTCAGGTACTGGGTGAAGCTATGGCATCATATTTAGCTGCACCATGTCTTTCCATGATTTAGACCATCCTTTGACTTGCCTGTGTCCATCAAGGTAGCAATGAGACTCTCAAAGACATTCTTCTACACGTGCATAGCATCAATGGCATGGGGGACCTCCAAGTCTGGCCAATAAGGCAGATACTGAAAGAAGATCGATTGTTTCTTGAAAGGTATACCTTCGATAGGAGGTGTGCTTCTATCTCTGTTCGTCCCATCCAGATTCTTCTTTCCATAGACGCATATGTTTTTCACCATTCTGTATGTGTGTTCTCCATTATGACGTCTCTACAGAGGGGGTTCAATCTCTGGGGTGTTGTCATAAAATCGAAAGAATAATTTGATGCGGTACTTGTGACTTGTGTTTAAGAAGCGTCGGTTCCTTAGGTAAACTATCTTCTTGGATGCATCCAGGTACACCCATGTAGTACGATCCAAGAAAACCAAGCATCCCGTCTTCCCTTTGATCTGTCCAGACAAAGCAAACAGCGCGGGATAATCATTGGTAGTAAGAAATATTATTGCTCTACATATGAAGTCCTCCTTTTGGAATGCATCGTACATCGGCTCCCCATGCCTCCATAGCTTCTCCATTTCTTGCATCAAAGGCTCGAGGAACACGTCTATATCAATGCCTGTTTGTTTAGGGCCAGAAATAAGAATAGTGAGGAGAAGGTACTTTCTCTTCTAACACAACCACATTGGGATGTTGTACATGGTCAAGATCACTGGTCAAGTGCTATGGTCGCTCATCCTCTCATTGAATGGATTCATTCCATCGGTGCTCAAGCCAAACCGTACATTCCTTGGGTCATCGCTGAATTCTTTGTGCTTCTCATCGAACCTTTGCCACTGACTACAATTAGCCGAGTGTGCAATCTTATCATCATCCACCTTGCGCTCATCATCCCACCATGTCATGAGTGTGGCTTATTTAGAGTTTAGGAAGATACGTCTCAAGCGGTCGATCACTGGCAGGTACCACATTACCAAGGCAGGAATTTTTCTCTGCTTTGCATCGTTGCCTAATGGAGTATCCTCTGAGGGCTGAGATTCTTGTACCACCTTTTTTGTATCCTTTTTATTCCTCTTTTTCCCCATGGAGGCTTCGTCCCCACTGTAAAGGTCATTGTTCTTGTACCGGCTGGCCCCACACCGGGGACATTTATCTAGTGACTTGAATGTTTTGCCATGAAAAAGTATACAGTGGTTAGGGCATGCATGGATTTTTTGAACCCCCATTGTCAATGGACTTATGACATTCTTCACTTGGTATGTGTTGGCGGGAACTAAATTTGGTTGTGGCAGCACCCATGACATGAGACGCAATAGATCATTGAAACTATAGTCTGACCAGCCGTACTTAGCCTTCAGGATGAGTAGCTCAAGCACAAAACATAGCAATGTTCAATGTGTCGGACAGCTCTTTTCAACACCATACACAGTCTCCATCAATGCTTTTATCATCATTTCCAAATTTTCTATACCTTTCGGGCTCTTTAGTAAAATATCTGGTCCAAGGGCTCGAATCATGTCCTCCAAATCATCTTCATCCCTGACACGTGCTTCTCCATCATTATTGGCACCACCTTCGTCGTTACCATCCCAACCACCAGCATCACCACCTTGTTCATTGCCCAACTCGGGATCAATTCGTGCATCATGCTCTGCTAAATATTGGGACAAGGATTCTAGGGTTTCGTCGTCGTATTCCTTCTCATCCTCGTTGTTAACAATAACCGTTTCACCATGATGAATTCACACTATGTAGTCCTCAACAAATCCTCGCATAATCAAATGTGATTTGATGATAGTCACGTCTGCCCATGCCATACGGTTCTTGCAATCTTTATAGGGAAAAATAATTATATCCTTATTCTCTGTCAACGTCGTTGCATGTTTCTTTGTGGCTTCAATAAATTTATCCACCTCTTCACGAAAATCTGCCTTGAACCTTAACGAACCATACATCCAGTAGTTCCTATACTCCATCTTTTACAACAACAATAAAACAAACATTAAAGGACTACTTATTCATATATATATATATAAATGAATCAAATTAATTATTACTTGAGAATAATTGTATATACTTCAGATATATATGAATATAAATCAAATATAATTACATGAAGCATACAAACAAACCGTGGTAGAGGAAAATTAATTAATGGCCTATTTATCCATAAATAATTAAAATACATATTTGTTGATTACAATAAACAATTTCAAAGACAACAATTAGCAACAATTATATTTTACCCAATATCTTTCATGCAAACCCTAGTCTAATTTCATCAAACATAAATTTACAAAAACAAAATTAATAAAAAAACCAAACCCTAGATCTAGATCTATATGCATATGAAATATCCATAAAACTAACCAATTGTTCACTAAAATTAAAAAACTTAGACCAAATAAGGGTATGATCTTGTTCCCCTACCTAATTTATCCAAGTACATTCAAAACTTAGGTCTAATTTGCTTCATAAGTAGCTCAAGCACCATAGAAGAGAGAGAAAAGCAAAACTCTAATTACTCACTAACCAACCATTAAAACTTTAAAAAAAGTGTGGAATATTATTTTCTTACCTTCTACAACCTCTCCATCAAAGGATTTAAGACCAAAACCTTCCCCTCTTAGTAGAGCAATTTTCGAGAGGTGCCAAAGGTCTCTCCACCTTTCTTTCACGGGTTGGAGTGTGTGACCTGAGGAGGAAGAATGTGCAGCAGTTTTTTTATACGTGGGTCATTTATAGGGGTGGCTGGTGATTGAGCCGCCCCTACAAATCGCATGTATTTATACGTGGGGCATTTATAAGGGCGGCTCAATCACCAGCCGCTCCTACAAATAGCAACACCGGGGTCGGTCGGTGAGTGAGCCGTCCTACAAATCCGACCCATTTCTAGGGCCTTATCTACACACTGTTACTTAGTTTCTTGTTTTATCAATAGAGTAGTAGAAAAAGAATTTTGATTGAGATTATATTACTCGATCATAGAATTTGCGTCAGAACCATCGTCTGTAGTCAACTGAATTTAGTTGCTAGCAACTAATTAAGAATCAGCCGGGATAAAGCAACTTCAGGCCACGTTTAGTTCGGCCGAATCGGCGCCGCCCAGTTCACGGTAGCTACAGTGACATTTTGTTTTTATTTGGTACTAATTGTTCAATCGTTGACTAATTAGGTTCAAAACGTTCGTCTCGCAAAGTACAACCAATCTGTGCAATTAGTTTTTTATTTCGTCAACATTTAGTACTCCATACATGTACTGCAAATTTAATGTGACGGAAAATCTTCTTTTTATATAGTGTCAAAGTTTGGAATTAGGGCGAACTAAACACCCCCTCAGTTGACATTCGCCTTTTTTAGACAGAAATCAATCACTGATGTGATAGACTTGACAGGATGCGTCGTCAACCCTTTTCACTTGAATTCGGACGACATGAGCCAGAGGCCAACGTTTGGCAATCGTCCGTGTTGCCCATTTCCCATTTTACTATTGATTTGCGTGCTTGATTGCCACGTAATCATTCCAGAGGTCATCAAAACAAAACATTGGAAGGTTCATAAATTTTCTCAACCTATGTTACGTTTAGCCTTTGTTTAATCGAGATATTACCACCACGGTTGCTTGCAATTACATAACATATATTATCGATCGACAGGTAAACTCTGAGTCCTCTCCGTGTTATTGCCCTGCAAATTTCACCGACTATTCTTCGATCTCTTAAGTACATGTATCATGTCCAAAAGCATGCATGTACCTAGATTATTGCTTGCTTCTGAGAGACAACTCAGAAACCGGAGAAATCTGAGTATGGTTGGAAACATCGATCGGTCACCGGCCTCATCGTAAACCGTGTTTTTCTGTTGCTCATCGTTACTGCAAAGCCTTGTGATTTTTAGGAAAATGAATATTATTGCGGTGTTTGCAAGAGTTTTGCACACAACCAATTCTTATTACAGTTCCAGCATCTTGCTGTTTTTAGATCTCAAAAAGCGAAACTAAACAAAAGGATAACCAATTCTTATTACAGTTCTAGCCTTGTGATGAAGGCCCGGTCTATTTCTTTGTGTGTTCCATCCTTTGTCCCAAACTATATGCTACCATATCTAAGGGATCTCATAGTTTTCAGCCACGGTTGGAAATAGCTGGCATACCAGAAATCCGTTGTAGTCTCAACACGTCCAGAACATCTCCATAGAATTGAAATGGTATAAAGTAGCAAATCACCAGACCATGTATCAAGCTTCTTGGAGCCATTATATTGATTGCGAATTTTCCATGAATTTGGGATCAAGTTTGACTAATCTCTATAATTGAATCAAATCCTAAATCCTACCATAGTTATCTGGGCTCAATTCTCCCAAGACAAACTCTATTTTCTCTTTCCTGAGCCCACCACCACCAACTCGATCTCTGCCTCACTCCTTCCCAAGCTGCAGTTGCGGCCTAGAAAGTATGGCCAACATTAATCTGCCGCTCACGGGCTGGGCCATCGTGGCCATCTCGGCAGGCTACTAACTGATGCATGGGCCAGAGAGTACTGATTGCCTCCGTTTCAATCAAGCTAATTAGTGATACCCATGAGGGCAGCAACGAGGTAGCTTTCTTTTTTTCGAACCAGCAACGAGGTAGATTAATTAATACTTTGTTAATAGGCACTAACACATGATTTATTAGAAGATTATAATCATTGGCCTCTTGTGTTACACAGACTAGGCCACGTTGGGAAACAACCAGGAGCCGAGGCATGTGATTTTCTAGTACATGACACGACATTGTTCTCAGTGAAATTTATCTTTAATAACTTGTTAACACATTTTTAGAAAAAAAATATATGGACATTTACAAGTTTATTTAAGTTTTCTATCAAAATATATTGTATGAAAATAAAACAAATTTGATATTCAAAATAGTTGTACGTATTTTTCTATGAACTTGCTCAAGTTCACAAAGTTTGATTTAGAACAAATATAAGATTAACTACAATTTGAAACTGAGAGAGCAGCTAAATAGCTTTTATTCGATCCCATCTCTACATGAAGTGGCCCAAACCCATGATGACTTCATTAATAGATCAACCAACTGAGCTATTCTTGTCAAGGTGATCAATATCATAGGTGTGGTTATAAAAATTACCTCTGATCTGCGACTATAGAAAGAGGTTTGGGGAAAAGGCCGGCTACACCTTCCAATAATTTGCCACAAATCCATACAACTAAGCTACTGAAATGACATATATGTTCTTATGGATCATAGGCTTGAGCCTAGCTTTATTAGAAAGCGTAATGCTAAAGTGCCGATCCGACACCGGGATGCTAGTTTTCCAAAGTAGCTTACAGCTGATTTGGCAAACACACACACAACTTTACCAGCCAACTCAGCCAGCCGTCTAATTCTACCATCAAGCGACTAAGCTTTTAGTTCTCCAGCTTAACAGAAACCAGTTTTCCAAAACAAAACAGCAAGAAACACACACAACCTAGTTGAGATTACAGACACGGAATATTATTCTTCGACTGGTCAATCATCCCATCAGCTTTTTCCACCGTCTTCTTCGATCGGCAAAGGCTTCCAGCTTTGTAACATCATCGTCTTGTGGATCACACCACCACCGGTGAGGACAAGAGCTTGTTATTGAACACCAAATGGTTCTTGCACAACATCCATAGCGTACGTGCACCTATAAACAAAGAAATCTCTCTCAACATACCTCGGTGTCTATTTTCCACCTCTACAAATAAGAATTCAAAGTTAGTTGGTGATTTTTCCCAGCCAAACGCGTCTCGTAAGAAAGTCCATCCAAAGGACGTTGTTGACGGTTCATATGTGTGTATATAGGAAAAGGGATTCCGTAAGCACACAGAACTATCGTGTAGCACTTCGCTTGGTGAGAACCAAGCGTCGAATTTATATTTTCCCAAAGGAAGGCGGGAGGACGTGTTTGGGTACTGCGGTTAGGTAGACTAAGTTCTAGCAACACGGGGGTGATGAGGGTAGTATGGATGATGGACAGAAAAAGATAAAAAAGAATTTTGATCACATAGACAGAGGTAACTAGAAGTGTAGTGTAGCTGAGTGTAAGAAGTAGAGTATGTAATCTTAAAGCAACAAAAGTAACTTAATGATAGTGAGAACGTCCTTAGTACGAGGGGCGTACTTGCCCTAAATTCAATCAGGCACAAAGCACTACGAGCCCTACGTTTTAATAACTAGACCCAACGTGGTGGAATACAGAGGAAGAACAGGGACGTCACCACCTGCCAACTACCACAATCTATCCGAGGATCTAGCCGTACCTACAGGCAAGATATAGCCTAAGCACCACGCTTAATCTATAAACTCACTGATTTCGATCCGAGCTCTGGTGAAATAAGATCGAAACACCCTAACCAGACGGTAGAACAAGTACTAACGATGAACGAACTAAACACTAAGATAATAATAATGCAAATGCCAAAGGACAAGCACCTAGGCTCACTAATAATATACAAGAGCAAGATAGGACTTGAACTAAACAAAGCTATATTACTGAATAAAGTACTTGACAAAGTAAAGTACTAAATAATGTAAATGCTAAAAGAAAGATTATAAATGAGCTATACCAGACTAGAAGACTCTTCCGGACTCGAGGCGAGCTCTGCTCTGCTCTACTCTATCACTACTAGCTAGCTACTACTTCTAAGCTACTACTCTTGAAGAGCTTTTGAGAGCTTGGAACACTTGGAATGCTTGAGAGTTGCTTGAGTGATGATCTCCACCGAGCACCACAACCCCTTTTATAGTGTGTAGAGGTCATGGGGGTACTTGTAGGCGAAGATGAGGCGGTGGAGTGGTAGGGGGGCGTCGGCTGACCGTCCATCCCACCGCCTTGCCATCCAACGACGATGGTTGGCCCTTGGGGGCGGTTGCATGGCAGGTAGGTCAGTTGCCATGGTCAAAATGGCGGTTTAGAGGTCGGTTTAGGCCCTCAAGTGAATGACGATGGACCCAGCAATCCATGGCAGCTCAACATCGTCCCTTGGATCAAACCGACATGGATCAATGTTGGAGAAGCAGTGTGGAGGCCATCCCGTGGATCAGTGACGTGGCATGGGGGGTCAGGCCATCGGCCGACCCCACATGGCATTGGCTGATGTGGCACTATGGGCCCATGGCTCCCTGCCACGTCCCATTGCCTCCTATGCACGTCATTTGTCCATTTTTGTAATTTTTCCTGCATACAAATAAATTTTCCAAGTACAAGTGGAACTAGGTGAATTATAAACATAATAGGGCACATGTGATGTTGTTTTACCTTGATTTGGGTGGAATGTTGATGGTCAAATTGGGTGTTTGGTGACCATCAACAGACGCCATTGGGCACTAAAACAGAACATGACTGGTTGTCTCTAACTGATCAAACAACCTCCAATTCATTGGCCCTGTCCAATTACGTTTCCGTAGTTGGACCGGACATTGAATCCGATCATGCACTGCCATCAAGATAAAGATTTTCACTTTGAGCGGGATCCTCATCTTCCAGATCACCTCTACCTGCTACTCTCTAACACCTCTGAATGTTATCATTCTGAATAAGGATCGTATGAATATCTGCACGAAGACTCCAAGGCCCAGTATATCTCATCACTTTTAGAACACAAACTGACTTCAAGTAACAACTCCTGTAGTCAACACCTCTCACTCAACTGAAACTCATCCAAATTCCTCCTAAAAGATATATTCTAGTTGTGACCATCCCAAATTTCGCTTACCTCTATTTTTGGATATGAACAGATTGGAAATAGTCCCTAAAATTCAACACTCAAGGAACAGTTGCCCAGCCAATGATCCAACCAAAATCTAGTTTGTAGTTTTGTACCCCACTCCTAATCCTTATACTTCTGCTAATCTAGTAATGAGGGCGAAGGTCCAATAGACTTTTCCAGAATTGAGATCCTTTTCTGCTTTTGACTTGATAGATGCTTTTGTTACCTAGATATTTCCTCCTCAACAAGTCACAACAAACAGCTTGTTGTCCGCTTTCCAATTTATCAATCCACTTACACATCAGACAAATATTCATTGCTCCAACATCTGTAAACCCCAAACCTCCAACATCCTTTGGTCTGTTAAAACCCTCCCATTTGATCATATGATACTTCCTCTTTTTGTTAGTACCTTGCCAAAAGAATCTAGATGTGACGAGTCTAATTGTTGGTAGCTTTCTTTATATAACATATAGACCCCCAGAAGAAAGATAGTCCCCTTGCCATGTGCTCATCCTCTTAACAACCTTCTTATTGATGAAATTAAACAAACTCTTTGTAAGCTTGTACTCACAAGACAAAAAGAAAATCTAGCATACAACAATTCAGAGGTCAACGTCCGCCGTCTCAACTCTATTTCAAGCCCAACAAGTTAGCAACACTGCTGCCATCCAGCTCCTTTCCTTCTCATTGCCATCTACAAACAATTAGATACCTCTTTTTGTTAATGTATCTATGCTAAATTTCTTTGGCAAGCAATTTATTTGGTTCTAGGTCTATCGACCTTGATTAAATATTTTTTATCTTTTCATAAATGGTACAAATAGGGGAGTGGGGCAAACAAACAAATACCTTGCTATTATTAGAAGATGTTGCCATTTGTTGGACAACATGACTTATAATAAATGAAATGGTTTTTGACAATTGTCAATCCAAAACTTTTTTGCAGGTCCTATTTAGGGGAACACGGAGATTGGATTGATGGCAATATGAGTGAGCTAGCAAGTTTGAAAGCTCCTTTTATACTGTAGCTTATGGGCCTGGTATTGCTCCTAAGGGCACTGCTGAGCCTAATCCTATTCCTCCATATGTTTGTATTCATTGTTTGAATACCTAGCAAGCAAAGCAAACTCGTGAGAGGCCGATTAATGTAATCGGCCATACAAATGTTCGGTCATTGGCTAGACCAACGTTTCAAGTTAGACATGCCAATCCTCAACATGGAAGGGCGACTTCGCCATAAGTAAAAGAGATTCTCGCTAAACATGAGGTTTCTATGATTAGAAAAATAAAGGAGAATCTTGGTGTTGATATTAGAGCGATACATCGGTTTATCAAAAGCCCTATCCTTCTCATTTTGATTGGGCCCCGTCACCTGCTAATTTTCATTTACCTCATTTCATCAAATTTAGAGAGGATATTAGGAGTACTAGGGAGCATGTTAGTCAACATTTGGTTCAATTGGGAGAGTATAGTTCGGTTGATGCTTTGAAAGTTCGCATGTTTGCTTTCTCTTTCACTGGAATTGCTTTTTCTTGGTTTGCCTCTTTGGCTCCTGACTCAATCAATTCATGGTTCGATTTAGAGAAGAAGTTTCATGAACACTTTTTCTCTGGCTCTAATGAACTTAAGCTTTCTCACTTGACATCGGTTAAACAACAACATGATGGATCCATTGTTGATTACTTTATAAGGTTTAGAGACACTAAATTCAATGTTTTTATTACTGAAAAAGATTTGGCTGAATTGGCTTATAATGGGTTGCGCTCTCATTTTAAAGAAAAATTGAGACTCCTGATTTCTTTAGCGTGAACCAAGTCATGGAGCTTGGCTATCAAAAGTAGGAGCAAAGAAACTACAAAATATTAGAAGCAACATTGGCCCAATGTGCATGTCATAGACTATTATTTAGATAGTTCGAGACGATGATGGTAATGAATGTTATCTTGCTGAATTTGCATGGCCTCCTACTTCAAAAAATGTTACCATGCCATCTCTTAAGATGATTCAAAAGAATCGGAAAGATGATATGAAGTTTACTTTTGATCTGACTAAGTGTGATAAAAATTTTGATGAATTGCTTAGAAATAGGGTATATCCGATTATCGCATGCTTTACCATCACCTAAAGAATTGAAAAGAAGAGCTTGGTGTAAATAGCATAATTCTGGTTCTTATGCCACTAACGATTGTAATGTTTTTCATCGGTAGATCCAATCGGCTCTCAATGAGGAATGATTGAGTTTAGGTGAGATACAGATTACTAAAGCTCTCTTCCCGGTGAATGTGCTAGAGTGCAACAATCCGGCTATCTTGGTGTAGCCAGATCAAGCCAAATCAACTGCTGGGAAGAATGTGGGGATTATTGAGAGCCAAGGAAAGATGAGAAGAAAATTGCTTGCCGTCAAGTTGCTCTTGAGAATAATGAGATGGGCAAGAACAAACTCATAATTACAATTGGTCCATCTCTGCAAAAAAAAAGACCAGCAAGAAATCAGCATGCAAGCAAGCGGTTGATACTTGTGAAGCTATTGATGATTTTGATGAGCTTGATAAGTTAGGACAATGTTTTACGTTGGCCAACCCATTAGAACAAGTTGATATTGGGAATGGCTCCGTGCCTAGTAGGGATGAAAACGGATCGGATATGAATGGATATCATTGATATTGCATTTGTTTGCATATTTCTGTATGGATTCGGATTCGAATACGGATAGTGTCAACCATGCCGGGTAGGATATGATTCAATATCAACATCATAGATATGTGAATTGAGTATTCGGATACGATACGATATTGGATGTTGAATATCTGGACTCGGATACGGACAGATTTATACCCCTCTAAACGGATTTGGTCTTGAATACGGTCAGAAAATATCCGTACCATTTTCACCCATAGTGCCTAGGCTGACGTTTATAAATCAAAACTTGGGAAGCCAATTATAAAGTTAAGTTAATCAAGCTTCTCAAAGAATATGTTGATTGCTTTACATGAAGTTGCACTGAGATGCCTTGATTAAGCCGCAAGCTCATTGAACATCGGTTGTCCATTAAAGCTGGATTTCAGGCCTCACAAGCAACACCTAAGTCACTTCAATTCTACTATACATGATTGCATTAAAGAGGAGATTAATTAGTTGTTAGAAGCGGGGTTCATTCGTCCATGTAGGTATGCGAAGTGGGTTTCTAATATTGTTCCTGTTGAGAAGAAGGATTCTAGAAAGCTTCGGGTTTGCATTGATTTTAGAGATCTCAATAGATCCACTCTGAAAGATGACTATCCTATGCCTATAGCCGATATGTTTATCAATGATGCATCAGGACAAAGAGTTATTAGCTTTGTTGATGGTAACATTGGTTACAATCAAATCTTTATGGTCGAAGAGGATGCTTCCAAAATGGCCTTTATATGTTCTAGGTTTGTTGGTCTCTTTGAGTGGGTTGTCATGACTTTTGTATTGAAGAATGCTTGGTACAACTTATCAAAGAAATATGAATTTAATCTACCATGATCTGCTTCGTGTGATTATGGATGTCTATATTGATGATATTGTGATCAAATCGGCCGCTCATGATTCTCATTTGGCCAATTTGTGTCTTGCTTTTGAGATGATGCGTCGATATGGTTTGAAGATGAATCCACTATAGTGTGCTTTTGGTGTATCGACTGGTGTTGACGGTAGTTAACAATCATTATAAACCGTCAATTAAACATGGATAAGGGCATAAATGTAATCACCAATGAAGGTTTAGGGGTTTAAATTAATAAATTACATGAGTTTTGGTGAATCTGTGTTTTTAGCAGGGTTTATCTAGAAAACCACCAAGGAGGACCTAATCGTCAAAGGAAATTATGGAATTCCATCGCCGTACCTACGTGGGAAGACTCTAGAAGGCTCCAGAAGGCAAATCACCGAAGCGGGGCTCGACCCACTGCCATGTGGGGCTGGCCGGCCTATAGGTGGGGCCGCTCGGCCCCTGTGGGGCCTACCTGTCAGCCTGCTTCGGAAGTCGGTTCCCCACCGCATTTGAGGATGCATCTAAGCTGTTGCTTAAGTCTGTTTGATCTAAGGGCTCATGTTGGACACTCAGGGCTATATATGCTTGCCCCTACCCCCCTCCCTCAGGGAGATCCAGAAACTCTAATTCATATTCTCCTCATGAGGATCAGAGCTAGCTATCAACAGAAGATTAGACCTCCATAGGATCTAGTCTTTGGAGGAGATGTCAGCCTATCGGTGCTCTCTCTATGGCTTGTACCTTGGCGGAAGTCAACCTTGCATCTGAGATTTCTCTGGTAATCCACTTCTGATTTAAGTAAGTAACATGTTTATATTGTTCTTCTAGTTTGCGAGTCTCTTTTGAGTGCTTTAATCTATTGGACTTAGGTTAAAGTATTATTCATAGAAGACATAGCTTATCGGAATTAGAACTAGAAGACCTTAGCGATCTCCTCTACACTCCTGACATTCTTAAGTCTTGTTGCTACTCCGAGTTAAGTTGGACCATAGTTAACCTAAAACGTTTCCCTGTGGATACGATACTTGGAATACCTCCGCGTGAAATCTACAGCGGTATCCGTGCGCTTGCGGATTTATCTGTGTGCATTAAAATATACTAACAAGCTTTCTAGCGCCGTTGTCGTGGAGATGGTTGCTGAGTTAACTTCGAACCTAGCTTAACCTTGTATCATATTCTTTTATCTTCTTATTCCTTCATTCTTTTCTTTTCTTTTCTATTATGAATTCCACTCGTATCTATCAATACACTAAACCCATGAGCGCGAGCTTTGGGCAACCTAAGTCTGTAGAGCCTATCCTAACACCTAGCTATGAGCTGCACCCGTGTTTAATAAAACTAATTTAGGATCAATCCTTCTCGGGAGAAGGTGATGAAAACCCATACTCACACCTACGAGAGTTTGAGCAGACTTGTGCATGCTTGCATATCGCTGGCATGTCTGACAAGACCTTAAGATGGAAGTTGTTTTTGTTCTATTTGACGAGAAGAGCTAAATATTGGTATAGTCAAACCGTAGGAAGTATGCAAGGAGATTGGGAAACGTTATGCTCTAAATTTTGTTTATGTATCTTTCCCATCTCTAAAGTGGTTAGCCTTCGGAAAGAGGTTCTAAATTTTTTACAACTAGAAGAAGAATCTCTTGGTACATCGTGGGATCATTTTAATGAACTCATCTTCACTGGCCTAGACCTTGCCATTCAAGACTATGTAGTTCTTCAACATTTTTACATGGGTCTTAGCAAGGATTACGGGGAATCCCTTGATACAGCCTCTAGAGGAGCTTTTCTTTATTTGTCTGTTAGTGAAGCAAGGTCTATGCTTAATAGAATTAGTGGAATCACTCCCTGCAATAGCATTCACAATGAACTCCTCAAGAAAGAGAATGAATCACCTTTCAAACAAGAAGAGGAAGTTTTGATAGCCAAATCACAACCACTTCAATCCTAGGATTATCAATACCCCAAAATCCCCCAAGAGAAGAAGTAATTCCACCTTTAGAAATCCCCATTGAAATTAAGGATGACCTTCTTGGTGCTGATTTTGGGAGAACATTAAATTCCCATCTTCATAAGAGACCTTCGAGCAAATATAATTCAAATCCTCTCAAGAAGGGATCTCTTAAGAAGCGTCCTTATTTCCAAATGGGACATTGGGAAGAATTCAAGGATGGCATGTCTAGTGATGCCATAGAAGGAGAGCTAAGCTATTTAGAAGCCAATCCTATCTTCTCCCCTTCTATGCCCACATTAGATGTCTCATCTGAACCCATATTTCAACCCATCCTTGACGCCGATGATCCCACTTATGCTCTTTCTCCTTAGTCTCATGATGACCCTAGAAATCTACTATGACAACCAAAGCATAGGAATCATGAAGGCCATAAGGAAGACCAAGAAGAGCAACAACAATGGCTAGAGGATATTAAGAACTTATGTGCCATTGCCATTGAATGGATGGACGAGGTTTTAGACAAGATCAACCTGAGAGTTACCAATCCAAGGGAAATCCTGGATAATAAAATGTCCAATAAATGTCATAGGCATGGAATGATGGAGACAATGTTTTCGCCTATAGACATTCATAAAGAAACACCCTTGGAGATTGAAAAGGAAGATTTCATCAGCGAACATGGAAGTTATTTCATGAACACCTCATCAAATCCATGCTCACATCAGAAATCTCCTAAACCAATTGGTCTTTCCAACATTGCCACACATGAGATCCTCAACCACCTTATACTTTCTGTTCATAAAGACTTTGAAAGGGTGGTTGTTGATGCATATGTTTATCATAAATATTACAAATCTCATAGACATAAATCTTGACATAGGTACCCAAAGGTTGGTGTTGGAGGGGAAACCACTTCACCAATTAGAAACGCAATTCGAAGGTTTCCCAAGGACAAGCTTTTGTCCTAAAACAAGCACTTTTGGGAGATAACATGAGCTTTTACCCTTTTTGCTGTGATGCCCTTGTGAAATAAGCATATGTAGTTGTGAAAATATTCCTTTGGGTATTATTGTCACTAATCATTCCAGGTCTAAAGCAAAAAGGATGAACGATGATGACTCAAGGTATGTCCAACAAAACACCATGCAACATTTAATCACATCCATCCAAACTTGATTTTTGCCTTGAAAAATTCAAGTGTGGGGGATGAACTTCTCTAAAAAATCTTATGACATATTGCTAATCCACCTTGGTTGTTTCTATCTTTAAGCCATGCTCAATTTGCTAGATAATAATCATGCTATTTCATCTTTATTTGAGTAAATCTCTATAGTGCTTTCATGTTACCTTTGTTTGCCATAGTAAGTTTTGGTTTGGAAGTACTCGACATACTTCCAAAGGTTTTTTAAATTAAGCGAGGTGCTTAGGTTAAAATGCCTTCCTTAATCAAATTAGACATGGAGTCTAGTTTGGTTATTGAACTAAAAATTTCTTTAGTAGATATTGGATATTTTGCTGGACTAACACCGGTAGGAAATTCTCAATTCAATTTGGGTAAGTCACGAGATGAATTCAAATCGAAGATGGAGCAAGGCACATGATGAACACCAATAACATTGCACAAACAAGACACAGCTCATTGATCATGGATGAAAGAACTGCATAAAACAATGAGTGAGGCAGATGGTCTAACAAGGTGACAAAAGATCAAAGAGCAGAAAGATGGCATGACAAAAGGATGAGAAAGGAAGGGTGCAATCTAGGAGACAAGAAGCTCATGAATAGCTCAAGCTATGATACTAGCTGAACAAGGAAAACTTCAAAGGGAAGGATCATCACGAGTCATCTACCCTTTGTCATATGGTGACATCACGCTCGAATGACAAATGTAACATCCTAAGGTAAATGGTAGTTATTTAAAAAGTTTTTCGTTGATTCTGGTAGGCACATAAATAAGAAACAAAACATGTTTAAGTTACAATTTACCTGATCCAAACTGATTAGCTCAACATGTCTTGTTCTTTAAGCTTGATCCCATAGTCTTAACCAAATGAGCTAAAACATTGCACATCTTATCTCTAGAAGATGATAGTCATAATCATGTAAAGATTGATACATTATATAGAGATAGACAATCCTTCCATGGGTTAAACAATTCAACCCTTTCTACCAAATGAACTTAAATGCTACATTCATGCTCAATCTTCTGATCTTATCACCTATGATATAATTGAACACAGCATATAACATCAACTTCATCTTGTTCAATGCGCCTAAAGGTTAGAGAAGAATGAATACAATTTTAGTTCTATTGGTGTTTTCTCACCAACAGAGCCCATGCACTTGATCTCTACCTTGTCTGTATGAGTAGGACACACTTCAAGCAGAGTGTGGGAGAGTTATTGATTCCCCAATTTCTAGTGAAGGTTCCAAACCTGCTAAGCCAAAACTCAAAACCAAGACGGGTTTGACGAAAGAAGGTAACATCATCATTAGAGACACCGTCACAATATATGCAGCCATCTGGGTCTCCATCACTAAGACCGGATGATGCATCTGAAAGGTAAAGGACTCTTCTCCAGCCGAGTCCTATCCGGAGGACTTAAAAATCCGAACCCTAGTCGTGAGGTAACATCAGTCGTTATCCATATTTACTTTTTACCATTGCATGAATTATTTTCACTTTTAGCATATTTATTTTTCTGCATTAGCATTGCATTTAGAAAAGAAAAATAATAAAAAGTTTTTCATTACTGCATTACATCATTGCATCATTAAAGATTAAAGTCCCATGTGAATAAATCTATGGTGTGTAAAAGCCCGTAGGAATATTTACTGTGGTGGCATAAAAATATAAAAATACCATACATACATATTTCTTTCTGCATTATACAAATAAGAAAATAAAAAAATATTAAAAAGGCATCCTGTTAGAACTTGGTCAATTAAGAAATTTGTCTAAACCTCTACGGACAATAAATCTCTAAATGGCTGACCGCTAACCCCTTATCTTAATCTGTGCCATGAGTTTTGGTGTTCTTGTTGGAGTATTTTGCAGGATGATTAGGAGTAATGCCATCCATCCGAAGTACATTCTTCCAAACCGTTGCTACACCCGCTAAGCGAGGAACACAACTATTGGACGAATAAGAAAGACCACGACAACATCCAGCTTGGGGGAGGAGCATCCTCCATGTATCTAGCTAAGTATTTCTTTGTCTTTTTGCTTCTACTATTTTTAAGTTTGCTTCATATTTGCAAAAGAAATAAAAGAGATGCATAACAAACTAAAACAAAATAAAAATTTATCTTAGCTATATATATAATAGTTAGGTGTGATTTTAAATCATGAAAACAAAATAAAAAGTATATGTCTAGTTTTCTGTTTTTAAGAATTGAATAAAATAAAGAGGACTCAGAAAAACCTCTTAAATGGAAATGTTGAATAGATGCTCTATTGTAATTCCTTTCAAGTACCTAGTTTTCAGCCATGAATTCTCCCGAGTTTTGGATACGACTGATTTGATATAAAGATTTACTCTGAACTCAAAACTCATGGGTAGCAAATGCTTGATCTCAGTCTAGGTAATTGACGGATATGATATGAGAAGGTCTGAGCTGTTGTTTATCTTGTTCCTAGTGACAGTAAAAGTCTAGAGATTTACTTTTTGAAAAACACAAAAAATGTTACATGATGAGTTCCTGTATAACAAAGCTTGAATTCCCACCAGAGCCATACATGTTATTTAGGCTAGGAAAAGTTCTATGTATATGTTGCTTGCTTTTGCATTGAGTTTTGTCAAACTTTGTTGACCCTTCTGAGATATTTGTCATGCTCTTAAAATCAAGATCATGTACACACCACCCAAATATGCACTACTCCTACACTGGGGGTAGGCGTAAGGACATGCCTTCCATCTAGATCCACCCAAAAATGTTTTACTCCTACACTGGGAGAAAACACCAAAAATATTCTTGATAGGTTTATCCACCAAATAAGTGCTCCAAAGTTCTTGTTGCTATCTCTCAAAGTTTTGTTGCAGAAAAGAGACATGGGGCTATGCAAGAGTTATTCATATAAAAAAAGAGAGAAAGAGAAAAAAAAGATTGAGAAAAAAATGAACAAGTGTCCGAGATATTTAAAATAATGGGTACTCAGATGCCCGCCTAAAAAAGAGATGAATAAGATAGTCCCTGTTCTCTTGCAAATATTTCTAAGTTTCAAAAGGAGAGATATATTTTCGAGGAGCATAGTAGAATTAGGTTAGCCACCATATATCCACACACATACACATCTTGATTTGATTGTATGACTTAACTCTCTTTGGATCTATTGTTTGACTTTACAATATATGTATTGCAAGTATGCCCTAGCTTTCTCCCTACCTATAAACTCCACATAAAGCCTTAGTGGTAGGAAGAGAAAAAGGCATAACATCTTTTTTGCCTTGGTGAGGATCCACAAATACCACATATATTAAGAGACTTGAGAGTGTCATACAATGAAATCTCTGAGTTTTATTTTGAAAACCTATAAAAACTCTGGAATAATGGTTGAACAAAGAACTTGAGACATAGTGCTTGACTTGATTGTTCTATCTTTCAATCGCTCAAGACCCAAGTGAAGGCTAAGAAGCCCCATGATTGAAGGTAATACGAGTAAGTTTGAAAGTTAGATCAGTTTATTCTACTCTGGAGGAGAATTTTTGATTGAACACCTATGTACTTATGAGGCATGAAAGCATTGTAGCAACTCCTGATCCATTGCTGAGTTTAGTTTTGCTAAGGGACTAGCAAAGGTTAAGCTTGGAGGAATTATTGATGGTATTTAACAATCATTATAAACCGGCAATTAAACATGGATAAGGGCATAAATGTAAGCACCAATGAAGGTTTTGGGGTTTAAACAAAAAAATTCCATGAATTTTGGTGAATCTATGTTTTCAACAGGGTTTATCCAGAAAACCACCAAGAAGGACCAAATCGTCGAAGGAAATTACGGAATTCTACCGCGGTACCTACGTGGGAAGTCTCTAGAAGGGTCCAGAAGGCAAATCAACGAAGCAGGGCTCGACCCACTGCCATGTAGGGCTAGCTATCCTATAGGTGGGGCCGCCTGGCCCCTATGGGCCCCACCTATCAGCCTGCTTCGTATGTCGGTTCCCCACCACCTTTGAGGATGCATCTAAGCCGTTGCTTAAGTAGGTTTGATCCAAGGGCTCACGTTGGACCCTTAGGGCTATATATACCAGCCCCTACCCCCATCCCTCAAGGAGATCTGAAAACCCTAATTCATATACTCCTCATGAGGATCAGAGTTAGCTATCAAGAGAAGATTAGACCTCGATAGGATCTAGTCTTTAGAAATAGAGAGATGGAGAGTGAGGGAAGAGTTTAGAGGAGATGCTGACCTATCAGTGCTCTCTCTAGGGCTTGTACCTTGGCGGAAGTCAACCTTGCGTTTGAGATTTCTCTGGTAATCAACTTTTGATTTAAGTAAGTAACATGTTTACATTGTTCTTCTGGTTTACGGGTCTGTTTTGAGTGCTTTAATCTATTGGCCTTAGGTTAAAGTATTATTCGTAGTGTAAGCGTGGTGCTTAGACTCGGGTAACTCATGGATGTACCCTACATTTGGGATCGGTGGTAGCTCATGAGGGTGACTCTTATAGCCTTGTTGAATCCTCTATAGTCCACCTCCTATTTGTAGGACAAGCAGGATTTAGTTATTATAGGAAACATACTCTGTCTGTGTTTCCCTTAGTAATATCCCCAATCAAACAATAGAAGACATAGCTTATGGAGATTAGAACTAGAAGACCTTAGTGATCTCCTCTAGACTCCCGACTTTCTTAAGTCTTGTTGCTACTCTGGGTTAAGTTGGACCGTAGTTAACCTCATATGTTTGCCTATGGATACGATACTTGGAATACCTCTGGGTGAAAGCTACAACGGTATCCTTGCACTTGTGGATTTATCTGTGTGCGTTAAAATATACCAACAACTAATAAATTCATGATAAAGGCATAGAGATAGATCCCAAGAGAATAGAATTCATCAAGAAGGTTCAATCGCCTAAATACAAAAAGGACTTGCAAAAGTTCTTGGGGAAGGTGAACCCCTTGAGGAGATTTATTGTAAACTTGTCTAGGAAGATTATTCCTTTCACCGTCATACTTCGCTTGAAAGATGAATCTGAATTTACTTTGGAGGCAAAACAACAATAGGCATTTGATAAGATTAAGGAATATCTCTCAACACCATTGGTTCTTCGTGCTCCTAGGAGAGGGGTTCCTTTTAAATTGTATATTGTTGCCGAATAAAAGATCATCAGTGCGGTGTTGACTCAAGAGGACAGCGGTAAGGAATATGTCATTTCATACAGTGGTCGCCGTCTTCTTAATCCTGAGACAAGTCTTGCCCATATTAAAAAATTATGCTTATAATTATACTATGCATGTTCTAAGTTGAGACATTATTTGATTCCTAGTACATGTGTAGTTGCTTGCTAGGCTGTTGTCATCAAACACATGTTGCATCAGCCAATCCTTAATGGAAGGATTGGTAAATGGGTATACGCATTAATTGAATATGATTTGGCCTTTGAACCATAGAAAACTTTAAAAGGCTAAGTTCTTGTTGATTTTATTGTTGACCATGGAATTGACTTAGATGATGAGGTTAATTACACAACTTGCACTCCATGCAGGCATGGAAACTTTATTTTGATGGATCAGCTTGCAATGATGGGCAAGGTGCTGGTATTGTTATTATTTCTCCAAATGGTGCTATTTTTGAGATGCCTTGCCGATTGGATTACATTTGTAGTAACAATCAAGCCAAATATGAAGCTATCTTATTTGGTTTGGAAATATTACAATCTATGGATGTGCAACATGTTTTGGATTTTGGTGATTCCTTAATAATCATGCTGCAAGTCATAGGAGTTTATCATTGTTTAGAAGGATCACTAAACATTTATCTTGACAAGTGCCTTGACATTATTGGGCAATTCGCCGAATTCCAAATTTGGCATATTCCAAGGTATGAGAATCATAAAGCTAACATGTAGGCTCAACAAGCATAAGGTTATGATATGAGTGGGCAAAATTTTCATATAAAAAGGGGCCGATGCATCGCATCGCTGCTGTCGGGCTGCCAAACCTACTAGGCCGGTTTCTAAAACCGGCCAGACCAGTTCTACTGCTACTACAGGCAGCCATGAACCGACCAGGCCGATTCCAGGGGCCGGCTAGCCCGGTTTCATTGAGTTTACTCTAAATCAACCTGATCTACTTCTAATTGATGCAAAGGCTAATTCAAATCATTGGAGGGCTCCCATTATTGGATATCTACATGATCCAAGCATTAAAGCTGACAAGAATATTCGGCAGAGTGCTTTCAAGTTTATCCTACATAATGATGAATTGTACTAGAGAGCTGCCTTAGATTTGTTGCTCAAGTGCTTGGATGATGTTCAAGCCAAAGTGGCCATGGGGGAAGTACATGAAGGTATTTGTGGTACGCATCAATTGGTTTCAAAGATGAAGTGGTTGTTGAGAAGGCCTAATTTTTATTGGCTCACTATGATTTTCAATTGCTTTCACTACTACAAAGGTTGTGAAGGTTGCCAACAGTTTGGTAATGTTCAACCAGTCCCTACTACATTGATGCATCCAATTATCAAACTGTGGCTATTCAGGGATTGGGGTTAGACTTCATTGGCCAAATTCATCCCCCGTCATCAAAGGGACATCGCTTTGTCTTGGTTGCTACAGATTACTTCACTAAATGGACTGAGGCAGTTCCTTTGAAGAATATGACACATAAAGTGTGATTGAGTTCATTATTGAGCATAATACATAGATTTGGCATTCCTCAAACATTAACTATACATTACGGAACTTCTTTTGTGTTAAAGGAAGTGAAGGTTTTTGCTGAATTGTATAAGACTAAGTTGCTTAATTCATCTCCATATTATGCTCAAGCTAATGGCCAAGCTGAATCGAGCAATAATACTTTTATCAAGTTGATGAAGAAACCGATTGAGGACAATCCCAGGAGGTGGCATGAGGTTTGAGGCTTCATGGGCTTATTGTGTCTCTAGGCATCGTACTACTAAGGTTACTCCTTTTGAGCTTGTTTATGGTCAAGAGGCCATGTTACCCATTGAAGTGAATTTGGATGCATATAGAGATGCAAAGCAAAATGATTTATCTATTGTTATGCATCGTGATCTAATGATGGATAATGTTAATGAAGTGACTGACAAGAGCATACAAGCTTTAAAGGAGATTGAGAAGGATAAAGCTAGAGTTGCTCAGGCCTATAACAATAAAGTGATAAGCAAATCTTTCCAAGTTGGCGATTTAGTGTGGAAGACTATTTTATCTCTTGGGATGAAGAGTCTTGACACTTCTTAGCATCAAGAGGAGGAATTCCACAAGCGCATAGAACTATCGTGTAGCAGTTTACCCGGTGAGTACCGAGTGTCAAAATTATATTTTTCCCAAAGGAAGGCGGGAGGCTATGAGTATATATGATTGTTAGGATTGCTAAAGGAAAAGGCTGTTCTTAGCCTAAGTGGGCAAATGGAATGGTGGTTGAGTGAACGAATGAGTGTATGAATGGGTGAACTAGTAAACATGCTAAACTAGAGGTAGGATAGCTAGGTGGGAGAGCTAGCAATATCTTAAGTAACAAAGGTGAACTAGTGAGTAGAAGGAAACTCCTTAGTACTTTGGGGCACAGCTCGCCTACCAACTAGGAGGGTTAAATAGACAATGTCTGCCACAAGCCCTACGATTTAGTAACTAGACATAACATGGTGGAATACAGAGGATGGACAAGGTTATCACCACTTGCCAACTACCACAATCTATCCGGAGGCTTTGCCGTATCCACAGGTAATGACTACTTTGATCTGAGCTCGAATGAAATGGGCTTAATCTATAAACTTACTACTTTGATCTGAGCTCGAATGAAATGGGATTAAAGCACCCTAACCAGACAGTGGAACATGTACTAACGAATGACTACTAAACGAAAGATAACCTATGATACTAATGCTATGAGCAAGCACCTAAGCTCACTAATGATGAACAATACTGAACTAGAACTTGAACAAAGCAAAGCAATAATACTTGTTGACACCGAAATTTGGTTCAGGATGAGAGGACCCTGAGGTCAGAATTTACCAAGAAAAGCCAAAATATTCGGTAAGATCGACTAACTGAATTGCCATCAGAATCAACTGATAAGGTGATATCATCATCTCAAAGGAATGGGCCACTGTCGGTGGGGACGGCAAGACATGAAGCAGGAAGACACGTTGGACTCCAAAGAAGGGTTAGATTGGAGTCCAAGTTATCGTAATTTAGGAAATTTCATTTTCTTTTTTCAAGTTTTGAAACCAGTCTTGTTCGACTAGGACTCGTAGTTGAGCCTCGGGTATAAATATTGAACCCCGGCTATTGTAATAGACATCCACACATCAATCAAAACAAGTACCTTTACTTTTTTAGCCCCATGCCACCCTTAGGAGTAGGAGTAAAGTAGATCTCAGCTGAGTTCTTCAAGCAAGCAGGGCTGCCATCGGTTAGGTCTAACCTCCGGTTTGTTTGTGAGTATCCGTCATGACTTATACTTTATTTGTAAGGCTGCATCGGTTAGGTCTGACCTCTTGCAAGCTTGGTATAAGTTAGTTATCATCAGTTATTATAAGGTTGCATCGGTCTGGCTCGTATCTCTCACAATTACTGATACAAGTTACCCTTTGATTCTAATAGAAATTTGTTCGGTTGCATCAGTCCGGCTCGATCTCATACAGATTTTGATACAGATTAGTTATCGATATTATGTTAAATAGTTTACTATTCAGCATAATATCACCAATTCCTCGATCTAGACTAAAGATTTCTCGGTCTTCATCTTTCGATCTATCGTCTGTTGAATGTTTTTACACCAAAATCCAACTGTTGATATTAGATCCCGTTTATCGACCATTTTATCTTGATCTTGATCGATCATAGTGGGTGTTTGATGTAACACCCCAGGTGTTTGTCACCAGTTAAGCAATGGGTTGGAGCTCAAACATGACATGTTAAGTGGTGATGACGGTGTCAAGATCAATTCTACAAGAGCGAGCTCCAACTTAAACTTGGGCAACACACCTTTGCTTGCTTATTGGCCCTTTTCGGATATATACCTAAGTAAGGTTGAAGGTGCTTCTTTCATGTGCCTCACATCAATTTCCACCCACATGGATGATTGGAAAAGTTTCATAAAGTTTGGAATCAAGAAATCACATGAAATGACAAGTTATGTCCTCGCCTGAATTACTTTATTAGGTGAATAAGAACAGGTAATGACAAACAAACATTGCAACCTTGCTCTAACAACTCTACTTACACTTGTGAATAAAAGTTATGAAGGGTTCATGTTGAACAAGTGGCCAGAAAATGCTCCAATAGATCAAAAATGGTAATTTAAGCTTTATCGTGATGCTACTTTGACTTAGTTTGAACTATGGCTTAGAGTGTTTGCATGGCAGTGGAACCTAAATAAAAGTTGAAGTTTGAGTGGAGTAGAACAAACTTTGTTTTTGGACCAAGAGCTAGATCATCTTGTAAGCAAGTCAAACCGAGGCTCCAACTTTGAATCTATCATGCGGTTTTCGTAGTCCGAAAAATTGGCTAAGTCTGGGATACCTGATTTTCATGATTTTAGTTTTCATGTACCCTCTTCGTAGCCGTGTATCTCTCCAACCAGGCTGAATCGAGACTTTGATGCTTTAAGAAAAGTTGTAGATGTCGCGTAGCTCTACAATTTTGATTACTACAGATTTTGCCAAAACTAAGTGGTTTAGAAGTTACGGAGGCACGAAATATGGGTGTCATGGTATGTTTGAGGTAGAATTGGAATTTTGAAATTTCTGAACAGTGTCGTCACCTTGTTGGCTGTTCAGCCACAAGCGTGGCTCGCTCACACTGCACTCTCTTGCCACCTGCCGTGCCCTCATTGCCACCTTGCCGTGCTTAAGTCCGTGACCAGCACCTCCTCTCCATTCTCCCTCTCCTTCCTCTGCATTTTTTTTCTCTTTCCTTGTTGAGCCAGACACACGGCGATCATGGGCAGCCATTGCACGCTGCCGCCAAGAATGCACCGTAGCAACCACGCCGTCCTTCGGTTCCAAGACCTCATAATGCTCCAACCTCGCTGGGTAACTCCCTCGTTGTCTAGTCCCCAAGCTCTAACCGGCAGCCCTCCTCTCATCATGCTTTGCCACCACGGCGGTTCGTCCTCGCCGGTGCATGCTAGGTGTTGTTGGGCTGCAATGGCCGATCAAGGGTCAGCGCGCCGGGCTGGCCACACCGGATCCAGGATCCCAGCCCAGGTCCAACCCCGACGCCCCCTGCAAGTCGACCCGACGACGCTGCCCCTTCACAAGGCCCCCGGCCGTCGTGAGGTTGAAGAAGACGGGTGAATCGTAAATAGAAGCTCTTTCATGTGTTCACTTTGCATAAAAGCCAGACACATGTATTTACATATATGGGCTTTGTTGGTTTCTAAGATTTCCAGGGTTCCTAATGCAAAAGTATTTTCCTTTTTTCGAAACCCTAGATGGTCTCAACTAGAAAAGTCATGAATACCAAGTTTGTACAACTCATCAAGATCTACAATTGTTATATAGGTCATTTTTGTATTTGAGAAAGTGTTAGGAAAGTTTAGTTCTAAATTGACAAGTCTCTTATATAGTTTCATAAACTTTATGTGAGATTCATGATTTTGTGACTAGTGTTTACTAACACTTTCTCAAATGGAAAAATGACCTATATAACAATTGTAGATCTTGATGAGTTCTAACACCTTTGTATTCAAAAGTTTTTCATCTGAGGTCATTTAGTCTCTCATTTGACAAAGTTTGACCAAGTCAAATTTTAAATTTTAAAAATGACACTTTGACACCAGTTTTGAAACTCTAAATTGTCTCAAATAGAAAAGTCATGAATACCAAGTTTGTTACGCTCATCAAGATCTACATTTGTTGTTTTGTCAACTTTTCATTTGACAAAGTTTGAACGATTCAAATTTTGGATTTTTAAATTTTGATGTTCCCCAAACCAGCTTTTCAAAACCCTAGATGGTCTCAACTAGAAAAGTCATGAATACCAAGTTTGTACAAATCATCAAGATCTACAGTTGTTATATAGGTCATTTTTGCATTTGAGAAAGTGTTAGGAAAGTTTAGTACTAAATTGACAAGTCTCTTATATAGTTTCATAAACTCTGTGAGATTCATGATTTTGTGACTAGTGTTTACTAACACTTTCTCAAATGGAAAAATGACCTATATAACAATTGTAGATCTTGATGAGTTCTAACACCTTTGTATTCAAAAAGTTTTCATCTGAGGTCATTTAGTCTCTCATTTGACAAAGTTTGACCAAGTCAAATTTTAAATTTTAAAAAATGACACTTTGACACCAGTTTTGAAACTCTAAATTGTCTCAAATAGAAAAGTCATGAATACCAAGTTTGTTACGCTCATCAAGATCTACATTTGTTGTTTTTGTCAACTTTTCATTTGACAAAGTTTGAACGATTCAAATTTTGGATTTTAAATTTTGATGACCCCAAACCAGCTTTTCAAAACCCTAGATGGTCTCAACTAGAAAAGTCATGAATACCAAGTTTGTACAAATCATCAAGATCTACAGTTGTTATATAGGTCATTTTTGCATTTGAGAAAGTGTTAGGAAAGTTTAGTACTAAATTGACAAGTCTCTTATATAGTTTCATAAACTCTGTGAGATTCATGATTTTGTTACTAGTGTTTACTAACACTTTCTCAAATGAAAAAATGACCTATATAACAATTGTAGATCTTGATGAGTTATAACACCTTTGTATTCAAAATTTTTTCATCTGAGGTCATTTAGTATCTCATTTGACAAAGTTTGACCAAGTCAATTTTTAAATTTTAAAAAAATGACAGTTTGACACTAGTTTTTGAAACTCTAAATTGTTTCAAATAGAAAAGTCATGAATACCAAGTTTGTTATGCTCATCAAGATCTACATTTGTTGTTTTGGTCAACTTTTCATTTGACAAAGTTTGAACAATTCAAATTTTGGATTTTTAAATTTTGACAGCCCCAAACCAGTTTTCGAAACCCTAGATGGTCTCAACTAGAAAAGTTATGAATACCAAGTTTGTACAACTCATCAAGATCTACCTTCTTTGTTTTGGTTATTTTTTCATATGACATTGTTTGAACAGTTTGAATTTTAAATTTCAAAATATTAGAATGTCGAACATAATTTTAGGGTACTAAGTAATTTCAAATGAAAAAGTCATCAACAAGAACATTGTAAAGCTCATTGAGATCTACAAGCTTCGTTTTGGTCATTTGTTCATTCAACAAAGTGATAGTAACGTTGTTCACAAATTTTACACATCTGTCTCGTAGTTTATGAAACTATAAGAGAGATGTGTAAAATTTGTGAACAACTTTACTATAACTTTATCGGATGAACAAATGACCAAAATAAAAAATGTAGATCTTGATGAATTATACAACCTTTATGTTTATAACTTTTTCATTTGAAATCATTTCAGGTTTCAAAATCTAGTTTGAAGTTGTCATTTTTTTAAAATTTAAAATTCGAATTGGTCAAACTTTGTCATATGAAAAGATGACCAAAATCAATACATTAACTTGATAGATAATGATTTTAGAAAAATCTGGGAAAAAAATCATCACATTTGGAGTTAATATGTGAGAGAAAGACTAGTTACAAGTTTTAACTAGAAATTAAAAAGAGAAATCGTTCTTGTTCATGATGAACAAGTGATTTATAATTTTTTTTAAAAGAAAGAAAAAGAAAAAAACATCTCTCGGGCCTTCTATTTTAGGCTCGGCCTGCCTCCTTCCACCTGGGCCCCCTCTACATTTTTACATGGGCCAAGGCCAAGCTTCGAGCCCAACTGTCATGGGTCGAGGCTCCACCTCATACTGGGGTATTTTATGACATTGGGGGTCGTCATATTTGATAAAACATTCAGTGACGGTCTACTGTCGTCATATAAAAATTGTATAAATCGTCATAAAGTCACAACCGTCAACCGACTCCTGTCGCCTGACAATTTGTGACGAAACTTGCTACCTTTATGTGACACAAGAAACAATGTCGTCATAAATACTTTTGGGTCTCATAATTTTATGACAACACATAACTTTTCGTCATATTATGTTACATTATATGACGAAAACAGGCCTCGTCATGAGGGATTTTGTCATAAAAAGAAGAATTTCTTGTAGTGAGCTTTATCGTGATGCTACTTTGACTTAGTTTGAACTATGGCTTAGAGTGTTTGTATGGCAGTGGAACCTAAATAAAAGTTGAAGTTTGAGTGAAGTAGAACAAACTTTGTTTTTGGACCAAGAGCTAGATCATCTTGTAAGCAAGTCAAACCGAGGCTCCAACTTTGAATCTACTGCGGTTTTCAGAGTCCGAAAAATTGGCTAAGTCTGGGATACCTGATTTTCATGATTTTAGTTTTCATGTACCCCTCTTCGTAGCTGTGTATCTCTCCAACCAGGCTGAATCAGACTTTGACGCTTTAAGAAAAGTTGTAGATGTCGCGTAGCTCTACAATTTTGATTACTACAGATTTTGCCAAAACTAAGTGGTTTAGAAGTTACGGAGGCACGAAATATGGGTGTCAGTGGTATGTTTGAGGTAGAATTGGAATTTTGAAATTTCTGAACAGTGTCATCACCTTGCTTGCTGTTCGCGCCGCGTAGCTCGCCTGCGCTGCACTCTGCTGCCACCTGTCGTGCCTTCGCTGCCACCTTGCCGTGCTTAAGTCCAGGACCAGCACCCTCCTCTCCATTCTCCCTCTCCCTTCCTCTGCATTTTTTTTCTCTTTCCCTTGCTGAGCCAGACACGGCGACCGCGGGCAGCCATTGCCGCTGCCGCAAATGCACCGTAGCAACCACGCCGTCCTTCGGTTCCAAGACCTACAGCTGCTCCAACCTCGCCTGGGTAACTCCCTCGTTGTCTAGTCCCCAAGCTCTAACCGGCAGCCCCTCCTCTGTCGCAGTTCGCCGCCACGGCGGTTCGTCCTCGCCGGTGCCACGGCTAGGCTGCTGCTGGCTGCAGCCGGCCGATCAAGGGTCAGGCGCGGCCGGGGGCTGGCCACAGCCGGATCCCAGCGCCCCAGGTCCAACCCCAACGCCCCCCCTTGCAAGCTAACCCGACGACGCTGCCCCTTCACGGCGTCCGGCGTCGTGAGGTTGAAGAAGACGGGGTGAATCGTAAATAGAAGCTCTTTCATGTGTTCACTTTGCATAAAAGCCAGACACATGTATTTACATATATGGGCTTTGTTGGTTTCTAAGATTTCCAGGGTTCCTAATTCAAAAGTATTTTCCTTTTTTCGGATTAATCTTTTCTTTTGCAGATTTCTGTGCTTAACTTTGGAAAATCGTAATAATTAGTAGACAAATCGTAAAATAACAAATGTGGACCTTTTGGAATCCTTGTGAAATTCTCTATGCACTAGATCTATAATATGTCAGGTTTTAGTTTAAAGTTTTAGCTGTAAAAATGGATTTGTGCAGTCAGGGTTTGAATGCTAGTCTTACTTGTTTTTTTTTATATAACTGCAGTTGATGTGCTCAAATAAATGTGAAATTTTTGTGGAGTGCTACTAAGGTGATTTTTGTTGTCTGGTAAAAATTTCATGAGTTTAGGATTTATAGTTTAAGAGTTATAAAAATAACAAATGCCCTGTTTTGATTTGCTCCTATTCTGAACAGTTCTGCATGTTTGAATTAATTGGCTCAGTTAAGATATGAATCATGATTTGATGACAATACATGAGTTTTAGTACTTTTCTTAAGATTTTCAAAAAGTTCAATATCATGATTTTTGGCTAAGTAGATCTTGAGTTATACTTGCTTGAATCTCAGTGGCTGTTTCTGCCCAAACCCAGACAGGGTTTCCTTGTTCTTACTGTGGATCCTTCTTAGTAGTAGAATTAGCTTTAGGTGTTTACAACAAAGTTGTTTAGAATTTGCTAAGCTTTCTAAAGAGTCTAGAACCACATTTATTGGACATGTATAACTCCATCTATAGCTGTTTAAAGTGGCATGTCAGTTTCTGTCTATGTTTTGGACAGAGATACAATTATTGGATTAATTGACACTTCTAACTGTAGAATCATCTTAATATGAGAATAAGAAAGTTGTAGGTAACTTCCTAAGCTTTTCAAAAAGTTATGGTTCATGTTTGTTGGAGGTCTAGAACTCCAGTTATGCTTCTCTGAAGATGCTATCAGTTTTCTATACCACTGCTGTTGGGCTGGATTTGCAGTTTTGCTTGTGCAATTATTTTCGTGGTGTAAATGATGTTTGCTATGGTTGTAGTGAATACAAAAGTTGTAGAAAATTTAATAATATTGCTTGTGTTCAAATTGTAAGACCATAGGCCTGATAGTTTAGGAGTTACATGACTTTTAAGTCTTCTATCAAGTTTTGATTTTATTCTGAGCAGATCTGAAAGATGCTAGTGTTTGATCTAGTTAGGATTTGAATGAGTTTTTGGTGATAATAACAAAGTTGTATATAATTCATGTATCTAGATTCTGTTAAAATTTGGTGGTATTTGGCTAAGTAGTTTGTGAGTTATGCCTATTTAAAGTTGGGTTACAGAATTGATTACTCTCTGCCTTGTTTAGACCAGTTTCTTTAAATGGGTATATTTGGCTTAGTTAACTTGAGAATCATGCTAAGATGATTAAATATCAATTGTCAAAAATTTCATAAGATTTCCAGAATGTCTTCTTGCAAGTCATTTGGATTTGTGTAACTCCAGTTATAGCTAAATCTTGTAGCTGCTGTTTGCCTGTCTAGAAATTGACAGATTCCCATTTTTGTTGTTTGCTTGTATATTGCTAAGTGTGGCTCATACCTTTGATGATGGTTGAGTTAGAGTACCTGAGATCTTGGGAAACTTGTGTCATGCTTGGTGTTGACATCATCTTTGCTATCGTGGCATGATAAATTGTGCGATATTTATAGTAAGCAATGTGAAGTGCTTGTGCATGTTAATGTAGCCTTGTGCTTGTCTTACTTGCTGCATGCGATGCATTGCCTATTGCACTTCCATGTATTCATACACCTGCATCTTGCATCTCATTTAGGTACGCTAGATAAACCACGTGAAGGATGTGATGTGGAGTCAAACCCGAAGATGGAAGGACTAAGCAAGTGCTAGGGCCGGAGATGTCACCAAGTCGGTACAAGCTAACTGAACTGACTTGTGTCGGATCCTAGGCAAGCCCCGGAGAATTTTAAGTCTCCCAAGATTTTACAAATGATTACTTAAGTACTTATGATTGATGCATTAGGTTATAAGAGTTGAATGGAACCACTTGATGCATATAAATTCCTTGTCCGGAGATATTACACCTTTAACCGGTATAGGTCCAGATCGAATATATGCTTAGCCATGCTTAGACCGGTAGAAGTCGGGTGATATCCTGTCACCGCGAGATATAGGTGGATACCAGAGCACGGTTGGCTATATTTGCTATCGTGGAATAGAACCATGGGGTAAAAGAAAATCGAGGCCGGGTGGAGTCTATGCGTAGGATGACTCATGTGATTCCGTCTATGCCGATCAAGGACCGTACCGTTGTTGGAACTTCTGACAAGATTGAATGCATGCCTATCACTTAGCTGGCCGGATAACTCATTCCGACCGCTGGCCGAGTAGCTCAACTCAGGCCGGGACCCGTTCTGTTGTGCGCTCCTTGCGGGGGGCGATCAGACTAAGCCCAAGGGCAGGCTAGGCCTGAACGTCCTGGCATCTGGTGTCCCAGACTGTGCGGCGCAGTACGGACCCGCGAAATGTGTACCTGAGTTGTACCAAAGGTGACCTAAGGTGACCGTTGATCTAGTCTGCCTGGGTTTGTGTTAGGAATAAATTCCCAGCTGGTTGAAATCGATTCGAATCGCCGTCTCTCCCAGATAGTGAGAAACTTGGCTAGCTCCAACATCGTAGTAACTGTGTATGGAACATGATGGTTCGGATGAATATGGAATTACTACACCTGCTATGGTTACTATTGTATGCTCTAAAACGATATACCACATGTTTGGCACAGGATAGTTGCTAATCTAGAGATGAATAGTTCTAATTAACTTGATGACAGAATTATAATTGTATAATTGAGTTAATCGCTTTTTATGCAAATTGTTGTCAAGCTACCTCCACTTATAAAGCCTTGCATACTCCTTGGAGTCAATTTTATTTCTGGTTATGACGGGTAAGTCTAGCTGAGTACATTCGAGTACTCAGGGTTTATCCCACCATGTTGCAGGTAAGGTTTTGACCTGCTGAGGATGGTGGCTAACCACCGGTGGGCTCGGTGGCTCTATATTCACTTCTCATCTACATGCTTTTGTCTGAGGATGTCACTTATGCTAGCAATGTATTTGGACTCATATTAATGAAATCCTTCGAAAGAAATGTTGTTTTCACTAATCGGTTTTGAAATCTAAACTTGTATTATTATTTATGAACCTAGTTGTAATATTATTTCCGCTGCAACTCTGTGTATGTGATGTGTATTTGCTTAATCACGTGATCTTGGTTGCGATGTTGATTTACCGAGGTCCTGCGTGACACTCGGCGGACTACCGGGTTTATATAAGTGAGAGTATGCGCGTGTCAACGTGTTAAGCGGGGACAGCCATACTTGATCTTGTATAAATTGGGCGGTTCTATCACAGCTGGTATCAGAGCGAGATTAAGCATAATACTGTCATGTACATAGTTTTAAAAGCCAAGTTTTGGTTTTAAAAAGCCTATTTTAACTAAAACTTTAGCTACATGCAAATCTGTCAAATCTTATTTGCAAAACTATGCTAGCGACATCCTCCTTTATGCCCAGTTAAGGACTATTAGGTGGCTATCTAAGTACTAACTGTGGGGGTTTACTTCTTGCAAATTTTACTTTCGTCGTCCATACGGCGTGCTATTGTATGGATGTCGTTCACTTGAATGGTAATGTATGGATCAATTGCCTCTACGCCCAGGTAAGTGTGAGTTGTGAGAGCATGACCGTCCAACTATCGGTCTAGGGGAGAGTTAGCTATGGTTACTAGAATATTTACATGTTACACACATGTATCTATGAAGGTACTTAATTGTGGGTATATCTGTCGGGTAGCTATGGATACCAAAGTATATATATCTGGGGATGTATATATGGAGAGTATCTTAGTTTACTATTTTCATTGTGTGCTTACTTATCTCTTGTGGAAATGGGCTGCAATGAATTTGCCTGCAGGTACACTAACCACGAATGCGTAGCTTGAATATAGCTAACGACTAGCTATATGTCGAGAGAGTATGTGTTATGCCACCGATATAGAACGCGATTGCCACCTTAGGCTGGCAATTTTGTGAGGGCGAATAGGACGAGCATGCATCATGATTGTGCTTGTGCATAAATATGCTTCCCTCACCTTGTTCTAATACTAAGTAACTTGTGACCAATGTGATGCTACTATCTTCCTTGTGTGAAGCTAGACAAAGTGCCTTGTTCCATGCTGCTTGAATAGCTGTGCTTGAAGATAGTGTGTGATTAGCTTTACCTTGTATGTTTGCTTCCAAAGGAACTAGATGACAAGTTATTAATTAGCAAAACTTCACCCCTTCGAAGACTAAATTGCTAAATATAAGACTTATTTTGTAGAGATATCCACCTACTCGGTAAAAAGGAAATAAAAGGTAACAGTACCTTACCACCAGGTTCGCATGTTTATGTGTAGCAATGTTGTCATATGTGACTACTTGTTAGGTGCGAGCTTTGTGCTTAGTAATAGTCGCTTAAGCTAATTAGATTGAGTATTTCGAAATGCTTGCTTAAGACCATGATGTAGGTGCGGATGCTCGTAATCTAGATAGTGCCATAGCTGTCACTCCTTTTGTCCTCGGAAATCATATGAGTGTTGAAGAGCGCTATCCTGGAACAACGTCCAAGTTTTGGTAATCTCATGATTATCGTTTTCAATTAAGTTCTCTCTTAGGAGCCTGAGCCTGTACATGTGGTTGCTAGCCATTGAACGTTGTGCTACGAAGACCTTTATCCTTGTCTTTGCTTGACCTTAGGCCCAAGCTTAGCTCCCTTCTTTGCTTGCATGTGTCATGGTTGTCCCACTCTTGTGTGGAAGGACCTTGCTCCGAAATCCTTGTCGAACTTCATTGCTCCTTCTCCTACTGATGATCTGGTACAACGCTAATCGCTATCTGCTCTGGCTTTGGAACCTTTTCCTCGCAGATCCTGTCATTGCTTTATCAACTGAATTCCTAGTCAGTGCCTTGGCTTTGCCCCTTAAATCTCGTTTGTTTTGTCCCCAACTCTCTCCAGTCTCTGGACATTTATCAGTCTTGATCTCATGTTGCTGCTCGACAAGACCAAATCTTAGGTTAATCATTATTTGGTAATCACTTGGTGGACACAAGACGTATATGGAAATTCGGCAAGAAGTCCCCTGCTCAGTTGTCTTTGGGCAATTAAGCTATGTTCTCTTGCATTGTGTTTTGATCTTCGGATCCCCTGCTTGTTGACTCCTAACCTTGTAACTACCTTTGTTGCTATCCCTCCTTCACATAGTGCTTGCTCCTATGTAACCCAATTTGTGCCACGTGAGATTTCTTGTGGGTTGTATGTTCAGTAATGGTGCCACGATTAGCGATCTATGGTGCCACGATGAAACCGAGAGCCTCCTGTGGGTGCACACACAAGGCTGTGCTGCTCGGCACGCGCTGGTATTGAGGTTTCTAGTCATGATCCATTACAGAACTGCACCGATGTGTTATTTTCACGTGAGCTCTTCCTTGGTTATCTCTCCGTAGCGTGGTAGAAGATCTGTACGTTGAATCAAATGCAATTGGACTCCCTTTTGAAGTCGTCCAATGGTTAACCTTTGAAGAACATGTCACTAACAGGAACATAAATAGACTGCAAGAGGTGGTAGACAAGTGACTCTACTCGACTTGACTGTCCCTGTAATGACGTCGGTCATCTAGTGAGCAACTTATGTCATTTTCGTTGGATCAGAAAGGTGCACCACACTTAAGGTTGAACAAGTAATCAGTCGGATGATAAATTGACCAAGATATTGTGTGCTGTAATAGGTCACCTAGTATATATGAGTTCCTGTCCAAGTTCTCAATCTTTAGGTGCATAAGGATTGTGTAGACGAACTGACCTTCTTTGGTGTGACCCCTTTCTGCTGACTTCAATGGCGACCATATGTATGCTTCGACCACAATTTTGCTATCAAGAGTGAAGATTTGGAACCTTTTTAGTGTTGAGAGACAACTGATTAGTTACCAGTAGGAAAGTTAGTCTCCAGTCAGGTAACGACTAGTTGGTCACTATGAAGACCAGATCTCACAGAACGATGTTGATCAAGGAAACAGCAAACCTGGCCCTGCAATGCAAGTGCTACTTCTTCTCCAAATGTGCTATCAAGTCAATTCCATCTTGGACAATCACGTATATAGTGCAAGATGTTGTATCAGCTAAGTAAAGAACTAGAGAAAGCATATCCCTAGTTTCGATCAGCATCATTGTGCCCCTAGGTACCACAAACGGATTTGTTCAAGGCTCTATTGGACGAGGTGCCAGAGAATATTCAAAAACGGTTCCTTATCTATATAGGGATGCCCTCCATGTGGAGTAATGCTTTGTGCCCTGTGAAGATAGCCCACAAGTCCAATGTTTGTGCATCGTCGAGTTGGTGTCTAAATCAACGGTGGAGGTTGTTTCCTAAGAGGCATGTAAGGAAAACCCTAGCCTCCATCCTCAGCGAGAAAGCTACCGTGGTTATAAAGGAAGAACGAGAAATCTGTCTAGATTTTTTGTGGCACTAAACCGGTTATCTTCAAGCTAGGCAATTAGTGACTCAAACTAAGTTGGATTGACCCCAAACTTGGTGATCTCATTCCTTGCTTAGGATCCTTCAATGTCTTAGGTTGGTTTGAGTATTGGTTGAGTGAAATATTGGATTTGAGAGATATCTTGTTGGCTCGGTTTGCTGTCATTACAGAACAGAGCAGTTTTGGTAGATGAATGGTTTGGATGGTCAAACGGTGTCCGGTTGAGTTGAATTTTGGTGAGTAGTTAGAAGACCCATGGATCTACATGCCCACCAAAATTTGTGCATATTGGAGCATTAGTTTGTGAAATATGAATAGAAAACCAAAGGGTACAGAATCTGCAATTTAGCTGTGACTGCGATCATCCTTTGCATTAGAAGGTTGTGTTTGTAATTCATGCCAAGAAATTACAACTTGTAGGTGTATTGCTATTAGACAACCCTCCATACCCTTGAGAAGACTAATTGCACCCCTATGTGCCTTGCTTTTGCCCTCTTAGATCAGCAATGCGTGAGCAGTCAAGGTGTTCTAGAAGCCAAATTGTGCCCTTGCAATTCAAAAGTAATTGGAAAGGTGTCAAACCATAGATTTTTGGATTATGGTTTTCGAGATATTGATTGGCCTAAGAATGGAAGCCTCGACGTCAAATATAGTTTAAGAAGACTGGTTTTACTACGATACAAGTCAACCCAACTTGCTGAGCAACTGCACCACGAAGGCAAATTGTACTCAACCTGCTTGGTAGTGAACTAGTCCCTAGTTTTGTGATTACTTGCAACTTGTGCTATCCTCCAAGCCTCACTAACATCCTTCTACGTCAATGGTTCTCCAATGCTGACATGCCTTTGGTACCTTATATGTGTTTTTACCCAAGAGGTTGCATCAGATTCAACCCAGATCACTATTGCAACTTGGATCCAAAGGCTCCCTAAGGAATGATCATCGAGAACGTTGAGCCGACAGAGTCAGCTATTACGTTTACCACTCACTCAGCAGACTCAGACCATACAATATTGTTATCAAAGGAAGAGCACTGCGCACATGGAACATTATGTAGCTTTCCATCAGTTGACATTTGAGTGATTGCACCGCTACAACCAGTTTGGATATTGGTTAACTAGCTTCTCATACCCTCAAAGGACGTTTACTGTTTATGATCACCTCCTTTACGAGAAGTTGTGCTCAAGCCACTTTAATAGAGAACTGCTTTTTGAACCTTGGGAGCAAATATAGCACCGTTGCAAGGAATATCCGTCAACCGACTGTGGTCTAGTGCAAAGTCCATAAGGTCTGTGCTATATCCACTAGGAAAGTAGATGTTACAAGTAGTTAGTCTACACTTGAATCACTCTTCGTACATCAAGGAAAGTATGCAGGACAGTGCTATCTTAGATTTCTTCCAATGTAACAATGCTTTATGGACGCCAACGAAGGAGATTCTTCAGACAACAGCTTACGACGAAGAGCAAGTATCAGAAAGTGTCATGACCAAATTAGCCTCTCTGATACTCCAAAGTTAAGTAGCCTAATGCTATCACTGATGTTGGAAACTAGTTGACATGTTTCTTTTCCCTTAAAAGTCTATTGCACCGAATCTCAAGACGCGATTCCTTTAAGGGGGAGGGCTGTAACACCCCAGGTGTTTGTCATCAATTAAGCAATGGGTTGGAGCTCAAACATGACATGTTAAGTGGTGATGACGGTGTCAAGATCAATTCTACAAGAGCGAGCTCCAACTTAAACTTGGGCAACACACCTTTGCTTGCTTATTGGCCCTTTTCGGATATATACCTAAGTAAGGTTGAAGGTGCTTCTTTCATGTGCCTCACATCAATTTCCACCCACATGGATGATTGGAAAAGTTTCATAAAGATTGGAATCAAGAAATCACATGAAATGACAAGTTATGTCCTCACCTGAATTACTTTATTAGGTGAATAAGAACATGTAATGACAAACAAACATTGCAACCTTGCTCTAACAACTCTACTTACACTTGTGAATAAAAGTTATGAAGGGTTCATGTTGAACAAGTGGCCAGAAAATGCTCCAATAGATCAAAAATGGTAATTTAAGCTTTATCGTGATGCTACTTTGACTTAGTTTGAACTATGGCTTAGAGTGTTTGCATGGCAGTGGAACCTAAATAAAAGTTGAAGTTTGAGTGGAGTAGAACAAACTTTGTTTTTGGACCAAGAGCTAGATCATCTTGTAAGCAAGTCAAACCGAGGCTCCAACTTTGAATCTCACTGTGGTTTTCGAGTCCGAAAAATTGGCTAAGTCCGGATACCTGATTTTCACGATTTTAGTTTTCATGTACCCCTCTTCGTAGCCGTGTATCTCTCCAACTAGGCTGAATCAGACTTTGACGCTTTAAGAAAAGTTGTAGATGTCGCGTAGCTCTACAATTTTGATTACTACAGATTTTGCCAAAACTAAGTGGTTTAGAAGTTACGGAGGCACGAAATATGGGTGTCGATGGTATGTTTGAGGTAGAATTGGAATTTTGAAATTTCTAAACAGTGTCGTCACCTTGTTTGTCATTGCTTCACATGGCGTGGCTCGCTTTCTTGCTTGCACTCTCTTGCCCACCTTGCCGTGCTTAAGTCCAGGACCAGCACCCTCCTCTCCATTCTCCCTCTCCTTCCTCTCAGATTTTTTTCTCTTTCCCTTGTTGAGCCAGACACGGCGACCATGGGCAGCCATTGCCATTGCCGCCAAAATGCACCGTAGCAACCACGCCGTCCTTCGGTTCCAAGACCTCAAACCGCTCCAACCTCGCTGGGTAACTCCCTCGTTGTCTAGTCCCCAAGCTCTAACCGCAGCCCTCCTCTCATCATGATTCGCTACCACACGGCGTTCGTCTCGCCCGGTGCAGCAGCTAGATCTTGCTGGTTGCAGCCGGCCGATCAAGGGTCGAGAACACGGCCGGGCTGGCCACACCGATCCCCAACCAGTCCAACCCCGACGCCCCTTGCAAGTCGACCGACGACGCTTGCCCCTTCACGGCGTCCGGCGTCGTGAGGTTGAAGAAGACAGGGTGAATCGTAAATAGAAGCTCTTTCATGTGTTCACTTTGCATAAAAGCCGACACATGTATTTACATATATGGGCTTTGTTGGTTTCTAAGATTTCCGGGTTTCCTAATGCAATAGTATTTTCCTTTTTTCGGATTAATCTTTTCTTTTGCAGATTTCTGTGCTTAACTTTGGAAAATCGTAATAATTAGTAGACAAATCGTAAAATAACAAATGTGGACTTTTTGGAATCCTTGTGAAATTCTCTATGCACTAAATTTATAATATGTCAGGTTTTAGTTTAAAGTTTTAGCTGTAAAAATGGATTTGTGCAGTCAGGGTTTGAATGCTAGTCTTACTTGTTTTTTTTTATATAACTGCAGTTGATGTGCTCAAATAAATGTGAAATTTTTGTGGAGTGCTACTAAGGTGATTTTTGTTGTCTAGTAAAAATTTCATGAGTTTAGGATTTATAGTTTAAGAGTTATAAAAATAACAAATGCCCTGTTTTGATTTGCTCCTATTCTGAACAGTTCTGCATGTTTGAATTAATTGGCTCAGTTAAGTTATGAATCATGATTTGATGACAATACATGAGTTTTAGTACTTTTCTTAATATTTTCAAAAAGTTAAATATCATGATTTTTGGCTAAGTAGATCTTGAGTTATACTTGCTTGAATCTCAGTGGCTGTTTCTGCCCAAACCCAGACAGGGTTTCCTTGTTCTTACTGTGGATCCTTCTTAGTAGTAGAATTAGCTTTAGGTGTTTACAACAAAGTTGTTTAGAATTTGCTAAGCTTTCTAAAGAGTCTAGAACCACATTTATTGGACATGTATAACTCCATCTATAGCTGTTTAAAGTGGCATGTCAGTTTCTGTCTATGTTTTGGATAGAGATACAATTATTGGATTAATTGACCCTTCTAACTGTAGAATCATCTTAATATGAGAATAAGAAAGTTGTAGGTAACTTCCTAAGCTTTTCAGAAAGTTATGGTTCATGTTTGTTGGAGGTCTAGAACTCCAGTTATGCTTCTCTGAAGATGCTATTAGTTTTCTATACCACTGCTGTTGGGCTGGATTTGCAGTTTTGCTTGTGCAATTATTTTCGTGGTGTAAATGATGTTTGCTATGGTTGTAGTGAATACAAAAGTTGTAGAAAATTTAATAATATTGCTTGTGTTCAAATTGTAAGACCATAGGCCTGATAGTTTAGGAGTTACATGACTTTTAAGTCTTCTATCAAGTTTTGATTTTATTCTGAGCAGATCTAAAAGATGCTAGTGTTTGATCTAGTTAGGATTTGAATGAGTTTTTGGTGATAATAACAAAGTTGTATATAATTCATGTATCTAGATTCTGTTAAAATTTGGTGGTATTTGGCTGAGTAGTTTGTGAGTTATGCCTATTTAAATTTGGGTTACATAATTGATTACTCTCTGCCTTGTTTAGACCAGTTTCTGTAAATGGGTATATTTGGCTTAGTTAACTTGAGAATCATGCTAAGATGATTAAATATCAATTGTCAAAAATTTCATAAGCTTTCCAGAATGTCTTCGTGCAAGTCATTTGGATTTGTGTAACTCCAGTTATAGCTAAATCTTGTAGCTGCTGTTTGCCTGTCCAGAAATTGACAGATTCCCATTTTTGTTGTTTGCTTGTATATTGCTAAGTGTGGCTCATACCTTTGATGATGGTTGAGTTAGAGTACCTGAGATCTTGGGAAACTTGTGTCATGCTTGGTGTTGACATCATCTTTGCTATCGTGGCATGATAAATTGTGCGATATTTATAGTAAGCAATGTGAAGTGCTTGTGCATGTTAATGTAGCCTTGTGCTTGTCTTACTTGCTGCATGCGATGCATTGCCTATTGCACTTCCATGTATTCATACACCTGCATCTTGCATCTCATTTAGGTACGCTAGATAAACCACGTGAAGGATGTGATGTGGAGTCAAACCCGAAGATGGAAGGACTAAGCAAGTGCTAGGGCCGGAGATGTCACCAAGTCGGTACAAGCTAACTGAACTGACTTGTGTCGGATCCCAGGCAAGCCCCGGAGAATTTTAAGTCTCCCAGTATTTTACAAATGATTACTTAAGTACTTATGATTGATGCATTAGGTTATAAGAGTTGAATGGAACCACTTGATGCATATAAATTCCTTGTCCAGATATTACACCTTTAACCGGTATAGGTCCAGGATCGAATATATGCTTAGCCATGCTTAGACCGGTAGAAGTCGGGTGATATCCTGTCACCTGCGAGATATAGGTGGATACCAGAGCACGGTTGGCTATATTTGCTATCGTGGAACAGAAACCATGGGGTAAAAGAAAATCGAGGCCGGGCGGAGTCTATGCGTAGGATGACTCATGTGATTCTGTCTATGCCGATCAAGGACCGTACCGTTGTTGGAACTTCTGACAAGATTGAACGCATGCCTATCACTTAGCTGGCGGATAACTCTCGTTTGACCGTGAAGAAGCCGAGTAGCTCAACTCGGCCGGGACCCGCTTACACAGCGCTCCTTGCGGGGGCGATCGAGACTAAGCCCAAGGCGAGCTAGGCCTCAACGTCCTGGCATCTGGTGTCCCAGACTGTGCGGCGCAGTACGGACCTGCGAAATGTGTACCTGAGTTGTACCAAAGGTGACCGTTGATCTAGTCTGCCTGGGTTTGTGTTAGGAATTAATTCCCAGCTGGTTGAAATCGATTCGAATCGCCGTCTCTCCCGGATAGTGAGAAACTTGGCTAGCTCCAACATCGTAGTAACTATGTATGGAACATGATGGTTCGGATGAATATGGAATTACTACACCTGCTATGGTTACTATTGTATGCTCTAAAACGATATACCACATGTTTGGCACAGGATAGTTGCTAATCTAGAGATGAATAGTTCTAATTAACTTGATGACAGAATTATAATTGTATAATTGAGTTAATCGCTTTTTATGCAAATTGTTGTCAAGCTACCTCCACTTATAAAGCCTTGCATACTCCTTGGAGTCAATTTTATTTCTGGTTATGACGGGTAAGTCTGGCTGAGTACATTCGAGTACTCAGGGTTTATCCCACCATGTTGCAGGTAAGGTTTTGACCTGCTGAGGATGGTGGCTAACCACCGGTGGGCTCGGTGGCTCTATATTCACTTCTCATCTACATGCTTTTGTCTGAGGATGTCACTTATGCTAGCAATGTATTTGGACTCATATTAATGAAATCCTTCGAGAGAAATGTTGTTTTCACTAATCGGTTTTGAAATCTAAACTTGTATTATTATTTATGAACCTAATTGTAATATTATTTCCGCTGCAACTCTGTGTATGTGATGTGTATTTGCTTAATCACGCGATCTTGGTTGCGATGTTGATTTACCGAGGTCCTGCGTGACACTCGACGGACTACCGGGTTTATATAAGTGAGAGTATGGGCATGTCAACGTGTTAAGCGGGGACAGCCGTACTTGATCTTGTATAAATTGGGCGGTTCTGTCACATTTGAAGCCCTGTTTCCATTGAGGAATAGGTTTGTTAGTCATCAATCTCCTATGTTGTTAAGGGAGACATGACATCATCCATCCGCCATGTTTCTATCGGCTATTTTAGCCGATAGCTTGAGCTTTCACGTGTATGGCACGCGTTCATGATTCCATCAAAACATAAATAGATTTATAGATCGCTAGGCTTGCAGTTTGTCGTTCTACTATCAATGCTACATCGATTTGGTCGACCTGTTGATAGTGCCATAAATTGGATTTGGTTGGTTTGTAGATTTATTTATGCTTCGGTGGTTGAACGTTCTCATGCTATACGACAAAAACTACTTAGATCGGCCTCTCATCTGGTTGCTTATGCTTTTATGTCCATTACATGTGCTCATAATCTTGTCTAAATATGGATAGATCTATGTGTTTTGAGAGTCTAATTTGTTATCATTATTATGGTGGTCTTCGATCCGCTTGACCCCCCTGTTAATGATGATAGGTTAGATTTTATGGGCTTGTAGGTCCATTTATACTAGATAAGTGATTGATCACATGATATGCATCTGTTTACCTTGGAATTGGCTATTTTTGCCGATGGCCCGTGTATTGCAAATATATTGGCTTTTATTATTGTACTTGTTCTTATCTTGATCTTTAAGCCAATACAGGTATAGTCAATGCAAATGCTTTTGACTCATATAAAGTCTCTACCATGATGCTTGCATGTTTTATGATCATTGGCACTAGATTTACATCATTAATATATGATAATTGCCAATAGTGTTCATTTTTATTATATTATATCATGAACATGTTGGATATCGACTATTTAGTCGATAACCTTATTGAATCGGCTATCTAGCCGCACATTTGGAACTATCTGGAGCAACACCGGCATGTTCCACCTTAAATTACTGATTACCTTTCTCTCCTTGTCAATTATAGGGTCAAATTGATTGACACGCCCTAGGTCACGACCATCCGGTCTGGTGTCCTGCTAACTCCGGGGATAGCTCGGGATCTGCTCCACGCGGTTTCTCTCGGCTTGCTACGTGTGTCGACAGCAAGTTCACTTTTTGCCGTCGACAATACTAAATAAAGTACTAAAAGTAAAGTACTAAATAAAGTACATGCTAGTGAAAGAATTACAAAGGAGCTATACCAGACCCATAAGACTCTTCCAGACTCCAAAGAAGCTCCGCTCTAGCTCTACTTCCACTCCTAAGCTACTTCTACTTCTAAGCTACTAAGCTCAAGAGCTTGGAGAAGCTTGGAATGCTTGAATGTGTATGGGGCACTTCTCCACCAAGCATCACTACCCCTTTTATAGAGTCTAGAGGCAGTGCGGGTACTTATAGGCCATAAAGGAAGGCGTGGAGGTGACTTGGGCATTGGGCGACGTCGAGGGGCGTCGACCGACGTTGGATGTCACCGCCTTTGCATCATAGGGCCTTGATTAGCTCCCAAAGGCGGTTACTTAGACAACACGTGCAAAGATTTGTTCAGGAAGTCGGTAAGTAGGTCAGTGGAGCTCCTCAAGTGTTTGACGGTGGACCCATGGATCCACGGCATCTTAATCTTGTCCATTGATCAAACTAACATAGATCAACGCTGGAGAGACCTTCTGGAGCTCATCCCATGGATCACTAGCGTGGCAGGGGCCAAGGTGGCGTCGAGCGACGTGGCCTTGTGGGCCCTAGCCTCCCTGCCACGTCCACTTGTCTCCTATGTGCATATTTTACACCATTTTTGCCAAGTTTCCCACATACAAATAAATCTCCAAGTACAAGTGGAACTAGGTGAATTATAAAGAAATTGAACACATGTCTTACTTTATCATGCTTTTGGGTTGAAATGTTGATGGTCAAAAATGGGTGTTAGTGACAATCAACAAAGAGCAACAAGTTTGGCAAGTGGTCGCCTAGTTGGGAAGGTCCTTTATGAAAGTGATCCAAGTGGTATTTGGCACCTCATATATGCTGGAGACATTGCAAGGTGATGGTCTCCCTAGAGCAATTAATAGGAGGTATTTGAAAATTACTTTCCAAGTGTTTGGCAAGAGGCTTAGAGTGCTATCCAAACAATGGTCAATACATGAATCGTCCTTAGAACAAATATGGCTGATATATACATCACCCTTAGTCGCTAGATAACTGATGAGTTGGACATCGTTGCTATTTAGTTGTTTATGTTTTCGGGTTCACCAAAAGCTTCACCTAAAAACAAGGGGGCACATGTTGACGACCAAAATATCCCAAGGGCTTTGCAATATTGTTTATAACAAAGGAGGGATCTTAGTGCATGTTTTTTATCATCGCATCAAAGCCCGAAGGAGGAAAGAGGAAAAGGGCAGCGCAACCCTTGCTGAACCGGCCTGGCCGGTCCCCATTTGCTAGCCGATTTGAAACTGGGCAGGTGGCCCACGTGCACCATAGCTTGCCCAACAGGCCTGGCCGGTTTGGGACCCATACTACTACATAATTCTTTATGGAAGCGGGCATTTTTTATTTATGGAGGCGGGCATTGCAATTGCCTCCAATCAAAGGCCATCATTAATGCGAATTAACGGAGGTGGATGCTTTGCCCACCTCAGTTAATCTATTAATGGAGGCGGACGTCTTAAGGTGTCCGCCTTCGTTAATCCCATAAATCGACGAGGGCATCTTAAAACACCCGCCACTATTAATGTTCTCCAAAAAACCAAAAACCAAAAAATTGTCACTTTGGAGAGTTGAAACCACAACCTACCGCGTCTTTACCACTACACCACACACTCATTCATGTTTATAGATAATATGCTATCTTTTTATATCAATATTTCGTAATCTTATATTGGATATTTTGGCTACTAAATGAACTCAAATAAAAAAACTTTTAACTGCAATGTTTTAAATCTTGTCAAGTACTATAACTTTGGTATAGGACGTATCTCAACAAAGATGGTTTGAAAAATTCAAAAAATTGAGTCTCAAAAAATATGAATTTCAAACACATATTTGAGACTCTAGATGACTATAAATCAAAAACTTGTCAATATCAAACATGTAGATCAGGTCGGCTACTAGAACTTTGGTATTAACATCTGAACATTTGAGATCATTTAGGTACTCTAAATTTTAAATTTCAAAATCTATAACCTTCGAACAAATATTTGGGACTCTAAGCATCTTCAAATTAAAAACTTTTCAACTACAAAGTTGTAGATTCTATTGAGAACTATAACTTTTATATAGACCATGTCAACATCCAAGATCGTTTGATAGTATTAAATTTAAAATTTCAAAATCTATGCACTTACAACAATATTTTGGGACCCTAAACTTTTTCAATTCAAAAACTTTTCAACTACAAAGTTATAGATCTCGTCGAGAGATATAATTTTGATATAAAGTTTGTCTTCATCTGAGTTCATATGAAAAAGTTATGAATTATTTTTTTTGCAATAATTAACCGAGGCGGACATCTTAAGATGCCCGCCTCTGTAAATCGATTTACGAGGCGGACACTTAGAACGACCGCCTCCAAAAATAGTCGATTAACAGAGGCGGACGTCTTAAGTTGCCCACCTCTGTTAATGGATTAACGGAGGCGGTTGCCTTATGTTGACCACCTCCATTAATCGAGCATTAACCAAGGCGGACGCCTTATGTCGCCCGCCTCCGTTAATGACTAACCAAGGCAGTCACTTGGCCCATGGCCCGGCCACCGATTAACAGAGGTGGGCAACCAACCTAACCACCTCCGTTAATAAAATCACACCATCTTGCAAAATCATTTGTGTAGTAGTGCCAGCCAAAGCGAATTTGGGGTTAATTTGGGACCACCGGTATGGTCCTTCCGCACCACGCTACCGCCAACCCAACCCGCTTGAGCCGGTTTAGGTCCTAGCCAGCCGGTCTCATAAAAGGGTGACTCAAACTCTATGCATGGCTTGCCATAGGCCTTGGCCTAGGGAGCCCAACAAAACCAGCTTAGTTGGTGGTTTGGAAACCGAGTTATAGGCTGGTTTACCTGCTATAGTTCGAACCGGACTCTTTCCAAATTGATTTTTGGACGTTGTTGGGACACGGTTATGAGTCATGGAGAACAAAGTTCGCAGCAGCAATAAGAACAGATGGTTAACAAGTTTTATGAGCCATGTGCAAGGAAAGAAAGCTAGCCCAACCCCCCGCCATGTACAATAGCTCAACCAACCTTGCACGCCTTACACTTTATGCGTAACCATTGATTCCAAATCACCAATCCGAAGGCATCCAGAGCTCACCTAGGCCTCCCTCCTACAAACCCATAACTTTGCCCAAATTCAATGTGAAGGCCAGGTCCACGAATTCATCATGAGCTGCGAACACGCAAATCTTTCGTCGGAGGCGCATCAGGCTCATCACATATGCATGTACTTGATTTGCTTGTGAATGGTTGGATGATAGAAGTGAGGCCCAACATTAGAGTGAAAGGCTCCCACTCAAGTTGCAAAGCACTTGAATGGGTCAATGGGGCCGATAATGGGTCATCGACCGTGGCCTAACATGCAAAGGCGATTGAAGAAGATGATACCTAGACTACCCCAGGCAACTTGTATTAGCATAGGTATATTCTAGGAATGTACTGTAACCGACAGGGGGTAAAATTGTAAAGAGCAGTTCTAGCAAGTAGTGCCCTATAAAAGGGTGACTCAAACTCTGTACAAAGGAGGTTGGTGAATACATTTATGAAACCCTAATTGAGCTTGGGCCCACCTTCCACATCACATACCTTGGCCCAAGGCATCCAGTTGGGTGGAGGCATTCCTTGTCCCTCCTACTGGAAATCCTTCCAACATTGGCGCCCACCGTGGGTTGGCCGAGCAAAAACCGCGATGGTAGGAAAGAGAGTTGCCTAAGCAAGGGAACCCGTGGATCCTACACCAAGGGATGATCTTTTCCTTGCTCGGGTCCCGGGTTTAATGCTGATGCTCGTAGGGTCATAACACCACACCTCCGGAGCACCTACACTACTAGGTGCGCACGGGCGATTGGCATGGAAGACTCACCGACTGCGGGCCCTTTGTCACCGTAACAAGCTTGAGGCGGGAGTGAGTCCTAGTCCGCGTGGAGGCGCTAATGCAGAGGGATTTTGTTTGTTTATCCTTTTCACATATTTGTGTACCAATCTCCTAGCCGATCAAAAATATAATTTAGGGGAGTTGCTAATTATCTCTTTTAATCATGAATGAAATAGGGTAATTATATCTTTTTCTATGTAGCTCCAAATGGCATGAAATTTTTATGGTGTACTGCCTCATATCATGAATAGCTTGTAGTTAAATTTTCATATATTTTGGACATTGTATGTAGGAGATAGAAAATTTCTCTTATTTGCATGGATGGATCTTAGATCCAAAGAAGGTAAAATTTGGTGAGTGCTATTCTTATGCTAGAATGATGCTAGAAAAAATGTGAAATCTATTGCACACTTTTCAATAGGGTTTCCTAATTATGCTAGAAAATAGCCGCCATCTGTTAATTTTGAAGAAGTTCCCCAATTGCTTTGAAATTTTTATGGTAGTCTATGTGAAGCATGAGGTAGCTACTATAATTTTTGTAGATTTTTCTGTACATGGCACCTAAGGAACAAGAAGCTAAATAGACCAGGCCTATGGCACCTCTGGATGTACGAAGACACTAAATAATTAATTTAGTAAACCTGTCATTTCTAGACCACTTGAGCACCTATGTGTACAAATGCACCCTAGAGCAAGAGATTCCACAATTATAGGATCGATTCTGAGGCTTAGCAAGATAAAGAAAGAGATAGGTCATAGCAGCCTTTTTTTATGTCAAGAAAATCAACTGAGCAGCCAAAACATTTGCTCAGCAATGAGCAGGAGATCGAGAAATGCTGTAGCAAAGCAGTCCTATAGGCCAAGATACAAATTATGCAACCTTTGCAATCTAGCTTCAACACATCCAACCAATTCCACCCAGCAAACCAAAGCTAGCCCAACCCCCCCGCCATGTACAATAGCTCAACCAACCTTTGGAACGCCTTACACTTTGCTAAAAACCCACAGAACCATTGATTCCAAATCACCACTATCCGAAGGCATCCAAAGCTCACCTTGGCCTCCCTCCTACAAACCCATAACTTTTCCCAAATTCAATGGAAGATTAGGTCCACGCCAATTCATCATGAGCTTTGAGGCAGCAGTAGCTTCTGTTGGTGGAAATGAAGCGGTGCTAGCCAAATCTTTCGTCATCGCAGCCGAAGGCGACGCGCTAGCCTGGTATTCGATGTTGAAGCAAAGTTCTGTGTATTCATGGGAAGACCTTCATGACAAGATCTTAGCAAATTTCAAGGGATTCACTAGTGAATCCTTGACTTCCATGGATCTGTTTCAATGCAAGCAAAATCAAGGAGAAGCCTTAAAAGAATACTTCCAAAAATTTGTGCAAATGAAGGCAAAAACACCCAACGTCCCAGAAGACGTTGCTATCAAAGTAGCAATCAAGGGCCTTTGCATAGGACCCTTCACAGCTCATCTAGCTAGGGAAAAGCCAAGGACCATCGAAGACCTTTACAATGAATTTGAGAAATATTGCAGATCTGACAATGACCTCCGCAGAAGGATGGAAGAGCAAAACCAGAGCAAGCAGTTCTAGGGCAACAGCAGGAATGCCCAGAGGGGCAATAGAAGCCAAAGCCAGCCACAACCACTGCAAGGGCAAAGCCAGCATGTCTTTAATATAGAGTAGCAAGGAAGTAGCCAACAAGGGCAACAACCGACAAAGGCAGGCCCAAATAGTGAGCCTCAGAAACAAGCCGAAGGAAAGGGAAATGGCCAAGGCAGGAACTAGAATAGAAACCAAAGCCAAAGGCAGCGAAGGCAGTACTACTTCTTTCATGGAGAGAACAAGGTGCACATCACCAGGGACTACCCGGATGCTAGGGAGACCCAACAAAGGATCAAAAGCAGAGCAAAACTGCAACCTCCGATACAACAATGCGCAAGAGAGGTAAACCATACCTTCGCTGCATCTCCTCAGCAGCAATACTGCCCAATATACCCAAGCCTAAACTCTACCCAAATTCACCCATCCACTTTAGTTGCCGCCTACTATCCAAATTTCCTACCCACATGGCGACCAATTACTCAGCAGCAGGGGCCGACTAGCAACCAATGGGGAGAAGTCAACCTCACCTACACAAACCTGAGGCCTCCGCACATAACATTCATTGAGACCAACCAACCATCCCAAGTACACAATAGGAAGCAAGAGGCATTGCCTCCGCCTCCACTAACACAACTGGCAACACCAAAAAAATGAACCCAACCTAGAAAACCAACTCAACCCTCACACACCCCTACCTACCATCGGCATGATATTGCCTATAGCCGGAGGCTCCTCAATGGAGTTCCAGACAAAGAAGCAGAAGAAAGATCACCTTAGGTTGATCAATAACATAGCAGTTCAAGGCCCAATGCTCTACACAGATTGGTCAAAGACACCAATCACCTTCTCAGAACAAGATTTGCAGTTAGAAAGCTACCCTCATACCGATGCCATGGTAATCAAGGCTAACATTGTAGGATGGGAAATCAATAGGGTCCTCATAGACTCCGGAAGCTCTACATATATTATCTTTGTCAATATCTTCGACCAAATGAAGCTAAGCAGGAGTCAGTTGTAGCCTTTGGACTCACCATTAATTGGTTTCAAGAAAAGAGGATCAATGCATTAGGAAAAATATCCTTGCCAGTCTCCTTCGGAGGTCAGGAAAATGCAAGAACAGAATATGTGACCTTCAACGCAGTAGATCTCTACTACCCCTATAACGCCATCTTCGGAAGAGGGTTTGCAAACATGTTCAATGCAGCCATCCATATGGGCTATTTGTGTATGAAAATGCCAGCCTTGCATGGAACCATTATAGTCCACGATAGTCAGATGGAGGCAAGAAACATAGAAAGAGCCATCTACGAATCGCAGCGCAATATTAACTCTATCAAAGCATCCCAAACCAACTTACCGGAGCCTCCGGACATGTCGAAGGGAAAAACATATCTCAAGGATCAAGAAGAAACAAAGTCAGTCCCATTGGAAGATGTAGTCCTAGACAAAAAGGTCTCTATCGGAGGCAACCTGTCAAAAGAAGAAGAAGCAAAACTCATAGAAACCTTAGCCAAGAACAAAGACGTCTTCGCCTGGTCAACCTCCGACCTAAAAGGAGTCGGCAAGGATATTATACAACACTCCCTTGACATCAACCCCAGAATAAAGCCAAAGAAGCAGCGACAAAGGAAAACATCGGAGAAAACAATCTTAGCAGCAAAGGCCGAAGTTCAGAGGCTGTTAGACACAAACATCATCAGAGAAGTCAAGTACTCAGAATGGCTGGCAAATGTAGTACAAGTACTGAAGAAAAATGGAAAGATGAGAATGTGCATAGACTTCACAGATCTGAACAAAGCATGCAAGAAAGACCTATTTACATTACCAAGGATAGATACCTCTGTTGATAAGGCGGTAGGATGCAAATGCTTCTCCCTCCTGGATTGCTTTTTAGGATATCACCAGATCTGGCTCAACAAAGAAGATGAGGAGAAGACAAGTTTCACTACCCCCTTTGGAAGTTATTGTTACACCAGAATGCCTGAAGGATTAAAGAACGTAGGATCAACCTTTGCCAGAATGACGAAGGCGGTCCTCGGCCCATAGCTGCAGAAAAAAATTATAGCTTATGTTGATGATATTATGGTAATGAGCAAGAATGAAGCAGATCACATAGCAAATTTAAAGAAAACCTTCACCAATCTAAGAGAAGCCGGGCTAAAACTCAATCCAAAAGTGTGTCTTTGGCATGAGTAGAGGTAAAATGCTCGGGTACATCATAGGACCCAAAGGTATAAAAGCCAACCTAGACAAAACAAAGGCCATAATCTCAATGGTGGAGCCATCAACCAAAAAGGAAATCTAAAAACTCACCAGAAGAATAGCAACGCTAAACAGATTCATCTCAAAGTTAGTAGAACGCAGCCTCCCATTCTTCAAGGCTTTGAGAGGCGGAGACAAGGTGGAATGGGGGCTAGATCAGTCAAAGGCCTTTCAACAACTCAAAAATTATTTGGCTACCAAACTCTTGGTGACAGTGCAGATCCGGAGGCCCCATTGTTGTTATATGTTGTAGCCTCCGACCATGCGGTCAATGGAATGCTTGTTCAAGAGAAAGAAGAAGAGTCAAAGGTCATTCAATAGCCTATCTACTACATTTCAGAAGCCCTATGAGGAGCAAAGTTGAACTATACAGAGATAGAAAAACTAGCATATGCAGTGTTGATCTCTTCAAGAAAATTGAAGCACTACTTCTAGGCACATGAAATCACAGTACCCTCTTCACAGCCACTCGGGGACATACTCAGCAACAAAGAAGCCTCCAGAAGAATAGAGAAATAGGCAATAGAACTATCCTAGTTCAAACTCAACTATGCATCAAGAACAACAATCAAATCATAAGTGCTAGCAGATTTTATGGCAGATTGGACACCTTCGGCACACCAAACACCATAGCCGTAGCATCAAATCTGGACACTCTACACAGATGGAGCTTGGGGACCTCTAGGCGCTGGGGCCTCCACTATTTTGATAGCACCATCTGGCCTCTGCACAAAGTATGTAGCAAGGTTAGAATTCAAGGCAACAAATAATATAGCAGAATACGAAGGCCTCAACAAGGCAAAGGCACTCAAAGCAAAAACATTACTGGCAAAAACAGACTCCCAATTCATAGTAGGACAAGTCAAAAAAGAATACATGGCATGGGAACTAGAATTGGTCAAATACCTAGCCACAGTAAGGGCTCTTGAGTGAAGGTTCCAGGGATTCACCCTGAAGTATATACTAAGAGCAAAAATGCAGAAGTGGATGAGCTAGCAAAGGAAGCAGCAAATTACTTACCCATACCAAATGGATCCTTTTACCAAGTGCTACAAGCATTAGCAACACAGCTAATAGCAAAGCCATTCAAAACAATCTTAGTTACTAAGTCTGAAGACTAGATGCAGTTGATCATAGATTGCCTAAACAACGTACATCACATAGAAGATGAGGCGAGCATAGCAAGAATGACAGCAAGAGCAAGAAGCTATACACTGATAGATGGAATATTGTATAAGAAAGGGGTTATCCAACCACTGCTCAAGTGCATACCTTAGAGCGAAGGCAAAAACCTTCTATAAGAAATCCACTCAGGGTTATGTGGCTCACATATTGGTCCGAGGGCATTGTCTGCGAAGGTCATCAGGCAAGGATTCTATTGGCCTACACACATCAAAGACGCAAAAGAGATTGTTAAGACATGCAAAGCATGCCAAAGCACCTCCCCACACCAGTCAAAACCTTCGGCTAATGTACAACTCATCCCACCACCTTGGCCCCTATAAAGATGGGGCATGGACCTTGTTGGGCTGCTACCACCATCGCAAGGGGGGAACAAATTTGCAGTAGTAGCCATAGAATATTTCACAAGATGGATTGAGGCCAAGCCACTTGCAACAATTACATTAGAGACAGTAAAAAAGTTCTTCTGGCAGAACATAATTTGCAGGTTCAGAGTGCCAAGAACCTTAATAGTTGACAATGGGAAACAATTTGACTCAGACAAATTCAAGGAATTTTGTAGAAGCATAGGCACCAAGATAGCCTTCGCTTCAGTCTACCACCCAGAGTCAAATGGGGCGGTTGAAGGAGCCAATAGAGTAATATTCTCAGCAATATCGAAGACTCTATTCAACCTCCGCAAGGGCAAATGGGTAGAGGAACTGCCAAAGGTTGTGTGGTCCCACAACACCATAGCCTCTAGAACAACAGGGTTTACACCATTCAAACTCTTATATGGTGAAGAAGCAATGTTGCCAAAAGAAACCAAGCATCAGAGCCTCCGTGTCATAAAACAAGCCCTAGCAGAAGACAAAGAGTACTCCAAGGAAATGATCGAAGCCACAAGATTGGAAGTAGTGGAAAATATCACAAAATACCAAGAGCAAACCAAAAAGTGGAGAGATAGCTAGGTAGTCAGAAAGCTCGTATGAGACGGAGACCTAGTCCTAAGAAGGAAACCCAATGCGGCCAGTGCGGGAAAGCTCCAACCAAAATGGGAAGGTCCATACATGACGAAGGCCGCCGGGAGACCAGGGTCATTCTTCTTAACATAAAGCGAAGGTAAAACAACCACCCATACATGGAACATCGACAATTTTTGTAGGTTCTACATCTAAAATATAAAAAGGTGGCCTCCATGGAACTATAAGCGAAGGTCACGGCACCTCCCCTAATTTTCATATTTTCTTTACATTTCATGCAAAAGGGCCTGCACTCTTTTCCTCACAAAGGGGCTTCTAACGGAGGTGAGGTTTTAATGAGGCAGGACCCATGTAAAAACCTCTAAAAATATAAAGAGGAATTACCCCAAGAATACCATGAAAAGCGAAGGTCGAAAGTGGCTACCAACGGAGCCACAGCATTCGACAACACAATAAAGAGGACCTTACTTTGCTTTAGTCGAAGGCTCAAAAGCAAGGAACAACCTCCATGGCTAAATTAGCCTACAACCTTGACAAAGCCCTCTCCACATTCAGGCATCAAGGATCGATCAAAATGGCCAAAAAGGCCAAAAATCTTGACAAAGACCTACCTTTGCCCGTAGGCATCGGGCAAGAAAAATGCATGGTGAAAACCTATCCTTATCAGGCACTAGAAGACTATCACGGATTAATAGCGAAAGTACAATAGCAATAAAGGCCAAAGATATGCCTAGTACAAAGAAATCCATTTGTCCTATTGCGATTTCAAAACATATCTAAGCAGTAAACATCGACCAACCACCAAGATTTATTAAATCGTACAAGTAGTGGACTATAAAATCCAGCGCCTTACCCTAGCACTAGCCCCAGTCAGTGCATCTTCATAACCCTACATCCAGAAGAGCGCTAGGGGGGAAGCCAAACCAACCAAAAGCCGGTATATTATAGAGCAAAGCAAGAGAAAAATGGAAGTCGGAGTTTCCTTAGGAAAGAGAGACCAGAAGGTATCGTGCGAAGACTCATAAATCTAGCAGCTCGCGCACTTTGGCGAAGGCCTCATTGAAGTTGTGCGCATCTTCCACTTGGTGTCGTACAGCCTCCACGGGGCGTTGTATGACCATAGTCCGGCAGCAAGCAGTCAGTGTCAGAGGTTGCAAGAGGATATCGCACGAAGTCTCGTAACATCCCCCCACAAGCGAAGACACCATCTGGCGCAACCCAGCATCAACCATGTTCGATGGGAGCACAGCTGCTCCAGCATAGCCGAAGGCAAAAACAAAGCAATCTAGGCACCAGCGAAGACAATGTCCAAGAAATGCTTCTTTGACCTCCGTTGCTTGCTCAAATTGCTCTGTGGCCTCTGGACAAGCATCAAGAATAAAGACTAGCGCCTCCGATAAATGCTCAAATTATGCCAAAGCCTTCACAACATTAACAAGATCAAATATGAGCACCTCAGCTTCTCTGCTGTGATGTGCTAGAGCATCCCTGTCAACTCCAAGCAAGCACAAAGACGAAGGCTAGATCGACAAAATAGACACTGAAGCCTCCACAAGGCATGCAAGGTCAAAGACCAATACCTCAGCCTCTCCGCGCAAGCACACAGACTCATACTCAACGACGACCTGAGAAAAGAGAAGCGGAGGCAAGAGAGAGAAAGTAAGCCATAGAAAATGTAACCCTTCGGCTTAGCTAAAACTCATAGTAAGAATCTTTTATAAAAATAGGAGCTCAGATAAACAATCTAGGAAAAGTTCATTACAAAAGCAGATATGATTACAACAACAGCGCATTAGAAGCGCAATAGTACAAAAGCCCGAAAGCAATAACAGAGCAAAGAAAAAAGGCATTAAGGCCTTCCAAGCAACAGTTACAAAGGGCACGGAGGCCAGTCCAACAAATCAACATGAAACTAAGGTTGAGGCCCTCGCCAGGCTAGCGACCTAGTAAACTCCGCACGTTCAGTGTCAATATCATACTTCACAAAAGCAAACATGTCACAAACAGAATGTCGGGGAAAAGCTTCCTGCCAATATTGCCATAGTTCACCGCTAACATAAATCATGTCTTGATACATAGAAACAGGGGGCACGGCCTACACAGGCCCACCGAAGGAGACCTGCGTAGGATAATTTCACAATTTAGACCTAAATATATATAAAAGGATGGGCGTCTACAGCACATCACCTTCGACCAAGCCTAAAAACTAACTAAAACATAGACACTACACCTCTAGGTTAGTAGGAGCTGGCGTAGGCTCCCTGGGCTTTGGGACTTTGACAGCAGGGGATGGAGCCTTTGAAGCTAGTGCCTCTGTAGCCTGGGAAGATTGCACCCCAGCAGCACCACGCGCAGCCTCCTTCTTCTGCAACTCCTGCAAAACAATACAAAGTCATGAATGCAACAAACAAATGACAACAAACCTAAGTGAAAAACAATAATCTAACGAAAACCAACCTCAGCTAGGTGTGCCTCCGCCATCGAGCGAGCCTCCGCCCGGCCAAACTTCACCCATAATGACTTCATGAAGTGACAAAAGATCTTCTCACAGCGCGAGGAACTCACTCCGAGCTCGGTTGGGCCCTCAAGGTCTTTCTCCTACACGCTTTGATGTGCCAGCAACCATCCTACATCAGCATCTTGGAATGGTTGGTGGTAGAGGCTAGGGCTCCCAAAGTCGATGGCGCCACCAACAAAGTCAGGCAGCTTCTCGAAGTTGGCCTTCATCCATAAAAAGATGTTGAATGCTAATGGCTCGAAGGGCATCGAAGACGTAGAGCCCCTAATCATTCGAGGGCACCCACATCGAGCTCAGCTGCGGCCAATCCAGCAGCCTGAGCATCCTCAAGGCGCTTAGTTAATATGTCCACTTGCACCTTCAAGGTAGCACCAAACTCTCTCTCGGCATCCACCTCCTTGCGAAGGATATCAGCCGTCTCAATAGCCTTTAGGGCGCGTTCCATAGCCAGTGCCTCAGCTGCCTTCATGCCATCCGCCTCCTTGTTTAGCAAATCAACCCTCTTCTATAGCTCCTCCAACTCAGCATGGGTAGTGCAAAGGCCACCAACCTCCCCTACAAGCCGAGCCTTCTTGGCCTCAAGAGTTTCCACTTCTTTCTTCAAGGCCTCGATGGCCAGGTTGCGGTCGACCACCTCCTTCGTACCACACTCCTCGATGGCCTCCGAAAGATAGTGGCTTTGTCAAGACAAACATCAGCCACAGCACAGTAGAGTAACAATAGAGAAAATGAAAAAGAAGTGTACCACACACTGCTGCTCTAAGTTCATCCACAGCAACTTGAAGTAGTCAACATTCTTCAGTGGTGGCGAAGGCAGCCTAACAGCAAATCAAGAGTAAGAAACATAAGACCAAAAGCAAGAAAACAAAAAATATAGAAAAGATAACCTCATGTATCATTGTAAATACCTTCAAGAACATCCGCCCACCCACTTATTGTGCTGTTAGAGGCACCTAGAACAACAACCAAACATCAGCAAAACTCAAATAAAATAAAGATAGTGCAGAAACAGAAAACAAGAAGCAAAAGCAAAAGCAAACCTTCGCTGCCATCCACGCCTAGACTAGATGGGCGAGGAGTCGTGCCCGCAAGCAGAGGCCTCGGAGGTACTCCCAAGACAATCTGGCCGAGGTCCACACCCAAAGGATCGTTAGGGTTGTCGTTAGGGTTCTCGAGGGCCTTCATCAACTCGCTAGAAAAATCAAAATAAGTCCCGATAAAACTAAAAAACACAAATAGCAACGAAAAACAAAGCTAAAAGGCAACTCACCTAGTTGCAAAGGGCTTAGAATAGAATTTGAGCCACCAGCATCTCCACATGATGACTTGTGGCCTAAAACCCCATGCTCTAGAATAGAGCAACTAGAGAACTCACCTCCGCCTCATCCACAGACACCTCAACAAGACTAGTCACAGGACGGCGACATTCAGTGTTAGCGGCCTCCTCTTCTCTCGACGAAGAAACATCACCACTACTAGTACCTTCGCCCTCAGAATTGAAAGACTCATCACCCAAAATATCGGGCATAGGCATCATGGTGGAGGCTTCAGCAGTAAGGCCACCGCCCATTGCTTGAAGGGTGGTGTCAACCAAGTCATCACCACTAAGATCCAAAGAGGCAGCAGAGACCTCACCACACATTTCGGCAGCAACGGACTAGAGCCTTCGCCAATGTTTTTGGCAACCTCCTCCTCATCATTGGTGGAGGCGGTTGCAGATACATCGGTGGAGGCGGCAAGAAGGAGCCATAGTCTTCTATCTTTTTGTGACAACCTTGGGCACACCAACCCCATTTCTCTTCTTTGCCTTTGCCACAGCAGTAACATTCTTGGCAGCAGCCTTCCTCGCTATGTCCTCTAAGGACTTGTGCACCTTCGCAGGAACATCATGTTCCTCGTGGTGGATCCTGAACTCCTCAAAAACTCTATTGAGCCGGGGTGTTGTACCGGCGATGGCCCGACGCGCCAGATACTCCTTGTCAGACATTTCGTTGCGTATCTCATGCGCCCCCACCTTGGCGGACTTCACCAATTTCTTAGCAGCCCGACCCTCCTTCTCAAAGCCAAAGCGGGGAAATAGAACCCCAACACCTTCACCAAAAACAGGAAGATTGACCATCTCAATGGCCATGGTGTGGCAGAACCACCTAATCTAATGCCCTCCCAAGAGTACTTGTCTTCTATTAGACACTAGGTACCCAAGAGAGTGCACTAAATCGTGCTGTTCCGTTGAGCACACCCTAAGGGAGAACTCGGAAATCCACATTTTTCCATCAGGATCATAAATGAGAGAATAAAGCTTACAACATTCCCGAGCCATTTCTTACATCACTTTATTACAGTAACATAATATTACCTCAATTCATTATAACAGCGGAATATAATAATGTTATCAGAGTTACAGAGGAAACAAAGATTAATTTAATAACATGGTGGAGTATTAACATAGTGGACATTTATATACGAGAGATGCTAGTACATTTTGCATCTTTTCTTATAAAAACATTTAGTGACGGATATAAATAAACACTATGGTCGTAGCGTGAAAGAAATCCTCTCTATGCCCACCAGGATGTTTCCACACACAAGAGTCAACTCTATGTATCCTCCGATAACCTGCAACAGGGGGGATAAAACCCTGAGTACTCGATTGTACTCAGCAAGACTTACCCGATAGGAGGAAAATAAAAGACTTCAAGGATATGCAAGGCTTATTTGGCTTGTGGGTTATTGCATCTGCAAAAGCATTACTAAACGTGCATCCTTATATTAAATTTTATGATCAGTCATCATTAGTTCATTAACTATCCATTCTATGTAAGCTCCTGTGCTGCTTTCAAGCAGGTGGTGAGCAATCAGAACCATTTTATCATCTTTCATCTTCTTGTTCTTACTACGGTGCTAGACCATAGCCAAGTCATACCGTCTCATGGAAACGGTGATTCGTAAACCAATGTATCCCAGCTGGATACCCCGAAACACACGCCCCGTTTATACCCAAGGCACAAACAAGACCAACCCGTTCCACTCCTATCAAGGGGTCCATATCCTCGTCCAAACTTGGACTCTAAGCCCCCACACTTGAGGCTCGGTCTCAATATGGTGCTTAGACCTCCTCCTTTCCCTGTCTCCAATCAGTCAGTTCAGAAAGAGCCAGAAACCATGACAAGAGCATAACAAGCCTTTCCGCTCCCATAAGCAAGTATGTGCTCAGGATAATAAGTCTATGACCTAACGACCATCCACAAAGAAGACGGTCCTCAATCGGCATAGGCGGAACAAGTGCAATCTGAGCCTCGCTCGAATGCCTAACAAAGTCTAGATCCAAAGTACCATTCCGCTCGGTCTCCAATTATCATTCATATATATTCCATGTGATAGTAATATAATAACAACAATAATATATTTCCTATCTCTCACGAGTGACGGCTAATCACTCAACTTCTACCGGGTCCTATAGCAGAGCAATCTACATGATCATGACATACTAGTAGGACTCATAGGATAAGGATATATATGCAAGTGGTTTCATTCAACTCCTTAAAACTTAATGCACAAGCATAAAATAAAGTATAGAATAATAGGGGTTACGCACCGGGGCTTGCCTGGGTAAGATATAATCAAAAGTTAGCATTCCATCATGGTGACATGGTCATCAAGGCACCATCCTCTCCGCTACTCTGATCATCTCCATGATCCATCGTTGTTCCTATTATGATATACGTGGATGCAACGCCGAGACATAAATAATCAACGGCAACCGAAACTCTTAGAAATATGATTACGCCTCGCAAACTAATGAGATAGCTCTAACAAATAACATGCTAGGCTATGTATCCATGTTGTCGAATAAGCGTTGTTTCCTAGAAAAATGTTCTAGTTTTAAAATCACAAGGTGTTTTGGCATTTTATTGATTAAATATATATTTTTGAACTAGGGCTCATTTAGCTACCTTAGCAAACTAATTATTATAGATCTACAAAAATTATAGTGAGCACCTAATAATGTTAGAAATTTACTGTGAAAGTTTTAGAGCCAACACTATCACCAATTTATCACAAAAATTCCTACAAGTTTATATTTTACAATATTAAGCATCTCAAATTAATTAGATAACTCCTGGAAATATTATAAAACTATGTGAACAAAATACACTAGTAGATAGATCATGATTTTAGAAATCTAACAAAATTGGTTTCATAATTTTTGGTTAACTTCACAATTTTATATTGAATTTACATGTGTACCTTAGAAACTAACCTAGAAAATGCTTTAGAAAACAAAAAGGGTCGATGGCAAGCATTCGGCCCAGCAAGCGGCCCAACGCAGGATCCCTCACGCATGCTGGCTATTTTGTAGAAAAGACCTTGATCTATCAATTTATTACGTGGCACTATGCAAACTATTCCTACCGTTAGTAATCTGGCAACCAAACCCTCGGATGTTTTCACATTTACCACAGGAAGGTCCCTGAAACCCCGTGCACGCCGATGCAGTGGCCGATGACATAAGGCGGTTACACTGGGCAAATTAGGCTCACTATGACAGAAGTAAGGAGCCGACCACCATCTACAGCTAAACGCGCATGGATGGGTGGCGGTTAGTGACTCGGAGGCGCACTATCGCGAGCTGCAGTAGCGAGCGGCTATCCGTGGTGGTGGCGCACCTGCTCCGATGAACCTATGTATGCTTAGCAGAGTAGAGGTGGTGGATAAGCATCAGTGGCTCACCGTTGTGCATGCCCTACTGATGGTTGAAGCAGGGGAGCGTGCGATGGTATGGCCACATGCGAGCCACCGGGGCGGCGATGCTCCGGGATGGACACCCATGCGTCACCATGTCTCCGGTAAGTGCCCTGGCCAAATGGCGTGAGCACCAGATAGAGGAGGTCAAGGCGAGCTCATGGATACAAATAATTGAACCAATTCGGACCTTACCCCAATTTCACTGGCATGGCGGCGCACCTGGCCGGTGGCGAGAAAGACGCCAAATTGGTGACCAATAGTGCTCGGTTGCGCCAAGGTTTGGGTCGAGCTGCTAGGCTGGCTTTCTATCTAACTTCTGGAACACCAAATTGAGGTGTGGTGCCCCAAACCGCACGTATTTGTCATGCGAAGCGGGGTGATTCTGTCGGTGACAAGGGCAGGCGGGAGCGACAGCTCTTCGAGGCTGTGCCTGCTTCGGTCGATGCTGCGATAATGAAGCGAGGCGTCTGCATGGGGAAGACTCAGAGAGAGAGAGCATCGTGGAGTGCCATGATGGGACTGCTCAGCCATGGCGGGATGCGGGCGGCGGCAGTGAAGCAGCGATCACGCATGGGGCCATCTCGCAGGGCTAGTGCAACAAAACGACATGAGGGAGGGAAGTGACACCGCGACACGACATTAGTGCGACGTGACCTCGGAGGCAGGCAGCGGCTCGGCGAGTAGGTGATTCGAGTGGCAAAACGAGTGTCACGTCGGCTAGACGAAATGCCGCCATGACATTGGCTTGGTCGACAGCGAGGTGGGGCAGCAGCGCGCCGACCCGCAGCTGCAGGGTGATAATAGCGGCCCACTAGGGTCGGCCACGGCCAACCCACGGCTAGATAGGCCGACAGGGCTCGATTCCACGGTGCATGGAACGTGGCCAGCCGCTCGACGCCGAAGCAGATGCGCGAGGTGACCGTGCACATGGGTCAGGCACATGACGTGCATGAATTTTAAAGTGGAACGAAAACTACTAACGATCATAAGTGAGGCCCAACTAATTCCCCTATCCTACAGTCAACATTACCGGCGACCTAGCAAACCCATCGCCATGGCCAGAGAGCACCCAGAGAGGGGGATAGGAGGATGCCAACCTGAGCTCATTGCGTTGAACACCAGTTCACGAACAGATCGCCAACAATGTGGTTTACAGCGTTCTAATGAAGTTTGGGGAATTTTAACGAGAGCCACGTGACACCCAACATAACAACCATCTATGCCAAACTCAAGTACTCACTTTGATGCAATCAACAATAGCAAAGCTTGCAGCTAGTGTTTAAACATTTTAGCTAGAATTTAAATGTCAAGATAGCATTGTCTTACAACTTTTCCCATACTTAGAAAAGTTAAGGTTCAATTCAAACTAACCGCCATTAACGCTTTTGTTACAATTTTTAAAAGGCCTAAACCCTATTAACTGCTACCAACAAGTATTTCATGCAATAGTTCATACCTTATACTAACCCATAGGAGCAAATTACTTAAGCACCATTTAACTATTTTGCTCAATATAATTCGCCAAAAATGGCACTTTACACAATAGTTCAAGTGTTTGCCGACTTAACGAAAAGAGCTTATCTTAACGTCAAATTTGATTTTTGAGCTCCCAAGAGCATTAGTTAACACTATTTATTTTGATTTTCTTTCTCAACCAAAAAAGTGAGTCACATAGAATTGTTCATCATTTCACGTGCGTTATAAATTTTTAAAACCCAAAAACTTGTTTGGCTAATTCCTCTCGGACCTAAATCTCGGTGCTAGGCAAGCTCGTAACAACAGGGGTGTTACACATGGCAGGCTTATTCCTACCAAGGGGCCAGCAGTTAGCCACCACTATCTCCTCCACCAGATCCCGGCCTCCAGAATACCAATAGGCCAAGGCAAAAGCCCTATCGCAGGCTTTGCGACCCTCACCAGTCCTCAGACCGGGGGTCCCTTGAGTAAGAGGCTTCATCGGAGTCATCACTGAAGCCAATGGATAGCGAGTGTTCTTCTTCCCGTCTGAGCTGGTAGATGTCATGACGCCAGTCCTCACGTAGAACCAGTACTGCATCCAATCCTTCGGCCACTTGTTCTTCTGAGCAAAGAAGATCTCCAACTTCTCGCCTTTCTGGTTCCTCCTTGGCATAAAAGGTAGCTTCCATACTACGCCACCATCTGGCCTTCACCAACCCATTTAGGCTCACGCTAGAGCTCGTAATACTCGTAGAAAGTACCAACATTGCGCTCCATGCCATAAGACAAGCAGGCCTAGTAGAACTTACTCAAAGTAACAATACCATTGGGAGTAAGATGATGCAGCTATACCTCAAACGCTTCCAAAACTTGGTGAAGGAAGCGCGCTTCTAGGAAGCGAAGGCCACAAAGGAAAAAATCCTTGAAAACCACAGCATCAGCGGCCTGTGATTTAGGAATTGTCTCCCCTTACGGAGGCTTCACCTTAGCCTCACCAAAGCAACCCAATTCCTGTAGCTCCTCGATCATGTCCTTCATCATGAGCGAAGGCCCAAAATCCCACGTCCTGGATGAGCCAGCCATGTCTCCTGCCTCCTCAACGGATATCAAATCAGCGATGGAGGCCTCAACTCCAAAAAGATCCTCTTCAAGCCCCAATGCATTCGCGCTGACAATCATACACTCCTCAAATTGCATAGACCACCCACTAGACCTAACACCGAGAAGGCAATGGTACGGCCCGAAGAAGGAAGCCCGGTGCGAAGGAGGACTAACAGGCATAGCCACTTCCAAGACTTAGCGATAGCCCAAAGCGAGCGAAGGCAAACACCAACTAAGCAAAAACAAAGCGCAAAGGAACAGTGCAGAAAGAAACAACAGTGAAAGCGATGGCTCAGATAGGGATGGGAGGAGCCTTCACCTACCGACCCTTATATAGCCCCCATGCCGCCGCTTCGACTTTCGGGGCCAACGGTCACATCCATTCAAAAGCACATCGGTTCTAGAGCCACCGCGGTGAATCAAGTAGCAACACGTCACCAACATAATGGTTTGATCCTGGCATCCTAGGGGGGAAAGAGGGAAAGCCTCCATGTGCAAGAGCCTCCATGCCTCAAAGCTTGAGGACCAGGTTTTGAGGGCAAGGCCCACCAAGGGGGAAAGGGGGAAAGCCCCCGCGTGTACAAGAGCCTCCGTGCCTGAGATCCTAAGGACTAGGTTTTGAGGGCAAGGCCCACTAGGGGGGAAGCTTCCACGTGCGCCAGAGCCTCCATACCTCAGAGCCTGAGGACCATGTTTTGAGGGCAAGGCCCACCAGGGGGGAAGCCTACGCGTGCACCAGAGCCTCCTCACCTCAGAGCCTGAGGACTATGTTTTGAGGGCAAGGCCCATCAGCATCAGAACAAGCCCTCAAGGGGGGAATTGTTGGGACACGGTTATGAGTCATGGAGAACAAAGTTTGGAGCAGCAATAAAAACTAACGGTTAACAAGTTTTATGAGCCATGTGCAGGGAAAGAAGGCAGAGGCCTCCGCTCTACCAATAGCCCAAGGCGAAGGCCGGGAAGCTACGCGGCAAAGGCTCTAGAACACAGTCGGAGGTGGAGGCTCTTACGGTATGAGTGAATGCCATGGTTCGGATGACGGAAGTGAAGGCCCCGGTGAAGGCTCCTGCTCGGTGGCAGCACTGGGCCATAGGCCGATAACGGTCATCAACGGTCACCCAACAGGCAAAGGCGGATGAAGAAGAAGATATCTAGACTGCCCTAGACAACTTGTATTAGCATAGGAATATTCTAGGAATGTATTGTAATCAATAGGGGGTAAAATTGTAAAGAGTAGTTCTAGCAAGTAGTGCCCTATAAAAAGGGGACTCAAACTCTGTGCAAAGGCAGTTGGTGAATACATTTATGAAACCCTAATTGAGCTTGGGCCCACCTTCCACATCACATACCTTCGCCTAGGGCATCCGGTTGGGCGAAGGCATTCCTTGTCCCTCTTGTTGGAAATCCCGCTTTCCAACATACAAGATTTCATGTAGAAAACGTAGAGAACACGATTGGAATGTGTTTTCCTACTGTGATAAGACCACCTCCTCTATATATATTGGAGGATCACAGCTGATTAAAGATCCAACACTCAACCATCTTTTTTACATCAATTACCCAACTTTTATATTTTTCTAGCTCTTTCACTATTCATTGCATCTCTCCACGAGATCCACTGCCTTTCTACATTGCCTTGTTGAACCTAGAACAACCCAAAGTGTGCTCCTCCCCAGTAGGTCCTCCTAGGTGGTGTTCTCAGGCTTTTGCGCTAAAGGACGGACTCTAGGTTGGCCTAATCGATCTCTACATCGGTTTAGTCGATCACTAGAGTTGCTTGTTGCGTCCTATTAAATGGTCACAAAATGGTAAATGGTGGTAAACTATTTTGTTTAGGGGGTAAATAAAAATTAAACGATTGACCATTTAAATAGTCAAAAAACGGTCTACACGGCCTACACGGAATGAAAATAAACGGTATTAAACAGGCTAAACAGCTGTTTAAACGGCTGTTTAGGCAAACACGAGGTAAATCTAGTTCAGTTTTATATGGATAAATTTGTATACTTAAGTTTATTATATTCATAAATATGTACACTTGATATATTACATGCATAAATATATATATTTGATTCTTTTCACATGCATAAATATATATACATACCAAAATAATTGATTTTTACTCGGATAAATATGTATAAATGCTAGAATAATTGAGTTTACATCAAAAAATACGCATATTTTGGTAAGATTGTGTAAAACCGTTTAGACCATTTTAATCCATTTAAACACCATTTAAACGCTTAAACAAAACAAAGGGTGACCGAATGTTTAGCGTTTAGGATAACATTGGTGATAGGTTAGTTGCAACCTAGGGCGTGCTAGTACTTGTTGATGTGTGATTTAGATCTCAATCCAATGTCAAGAGTACCATTCCAATAGTTGTTTTTCACGAATATTTGATAGTTTTTTTCCTATTTCAATGCACCGAATTTTTTACATTTTAGCCCTTTTTTTGAAAGTTTCTCACAAATAGACCCCTGGCGGAAAGAATTCAAAAAATGGACCCTTAGCTCGGCGCCATTGATGCTGGCACCGAGCTAACAGGTCTCGTAGCGCCAGCGTCCCTGGCGCCGAGCTCCTAGGCTCGATAGATGACATGGCAGGGAGCTCGGCGCCAGTCACTCTAGCACCGAGCTCAGCGCCATAGATCTTGGCTCCGGGCCTTTATTACCTATGGGCCCCATGCCTCTCTTCCTCTCCTCTCTCTCACCCTAGCAGAGCAGAGCCGCCACCGCCGCCCATGCCTCCACCGGCCGCCCTCGCCCGCGCCATGCCCACATGCAGAGGAGGCTTGGGTTCCTCTAGCCAAGCAGCTACAGGGGACGGGGACGAGGACAAGGAAGACGACGACATGGACAAGAGGCATGAGGAGCTTGACCCCTCTCAGCACCATGATGCTCCCTCGACTCATCCTACACGCCTCTAGGCACTAGGTGATGCTGTCCGTGTGACCCTTACACTCCAGGTACGAGCGCTCTCGATCACAAGGGTAAGGGCAAGAGTAGGAGGCAGTGAGGGATGTGGTAGTTGTTAGTATGCACTATTATGGATTTTGTATTTATTTTTCTGTAACTATTTTGGACTGTATGGACATTGTGGACTATTTGGACTGTGTAGGATATATTATGTTGGTTGTGATGTTTGTTGTGGTTGCATTTTGCTCCTTGGATGATTAAATATTTGGAATATATAATGATGTCTTTATTTGTAACTGTGGATGCTCCTAAAACAAGGGAAACTCTTGTGAATTTTTTTCATGAAACATTAATCATACTACACTGCTAAAAAACACAAATGTAGTACACAGATTAACTATAAATTTATTAGAACGTGTATAATCCAAATGTATCGTATATACGCTTTGTAGATGAATCTAGGGTTACCAAGCAATAGTGAACGAATCTATGCTTTTTAGACAATAAAAATAGACTTTTCAGATACAAGGACAACAGTGATTTATCACATCACTGACGTAGTACTAGCATGCAAGGAAGCACAACTCCACTCTATCTCCACCATCCATCTTATGACTGTTTGATCCAAGGGCTAAGATGAAGAGGCACACGGATCGCTGACATGGCACATTGATAGGCCTCCATTCCTCCTCTCAACCTATAAATAACCATTCCCTCTCATTCACACACAATAGGGAAGAAGAACACTCCTCAGCATTTTCTTTCATTGCAGTATCAATGTCTAGAGGGTCGTCCAGAGGGAGAGGAAAGAGGAAGGGAACTACCATTAGGTGGGAGGGTCCTCTTGGTCCCGATTTCGTTGAGGAAGCTCTTTATGAGAGGTTCCCAGTTGAGAGCAAAAGTGATTTCACCAAAGAGGCACCACTGAGAGGATACGATGAAAGGAAAGAAGAGTAGCCAAAATGCATGCATGGTGAGGACTACCTAGTGCAGATGTTCACCGAGGGAATAGATGGAGGTCATCGTTTCTTCAAATGCCCGCGAGCATGGGTAATTGCTATTACTATTTGTTTCTTCAATATGTTTCTCTTGTATATAACTTACACGACATACTTATTGTAGTCTTCCTTGACCGAAGAAAACTATGGGTTCAGTAGGTGGGTCGATCCTCGACCTATTTATCCGCATGCGGAGTACATCTACTACCTATAGGACCGTTTCTTCGATCTAGAAAGGGAAGTTTGCAGCGGTTACAAGGACGATGGACAGGACGACAACAACAATGGTGCTGATTCACAGGAGGCACTCTACAATGATCCATATTGCACCTGCCCTAACCACAAGAACAAGGGGCCTCCCCCGTCACCCCTGCCACCACCACCACCAACAATGGTAGGCTACTATGGAGAAGATGCAACACAATTTGCTATGTGGCCACACTACTAGGATGACTTTATCTTTTTCACATGCCATATTTATGTGTTTGTTGTTTGGTTTAATTATCTAAGGCATGTTAGGTTTAGTCCAAGGAAACTCTGTACCCAGGTTCGGTACATGTTCTCACATGCCATTTCATGTGTTTCGTGTGTTGAATTATATAATGTCGTACGTCGTTAGGTTTTATTTGTAGCATGTGTTCACATTTCAATACGTCCACAACATTAAGCGGAATATTGAGACCATAAATAATAAAAACAACCACATAATGAAAATTTCAATACTATGCCACATTAAACAACATAATAATACTAGAAGTACGTGCCGACAGTACACATAGGGGCAAATGCACTTCCAAATCCTCAGTCTGAAACATACTGAGTAAGCAACTCATCATCCGAGTACCAATCCTCTACTACAACCCTGTTGCTGTGGCTACGCTCACCTGCGTTGCTTTGACCTGCCTGTCGCCTGTAGTAAGCGGCCTTCGCTTCATCTGCGGCCGCTGCGGCCTGAGTGAAGAACGCGTTGTCATCCTCCTCCGCCTGTAAGCCCGCCTCTGCTAGACCGATGAGCTCACTCAGTCTGCCAGTGTCTTCCTCAGCCTCCTCCGCCTACAAGCCCGCCTCTGCTAGAGCGATGAGCTCGCTCAATCTGCCAGTATCGTCCTCAGCCTCCTATGCCTGCAAGCTTGCCTCTGCTAGAGCAATGAGCTCACTCAATCTGCCAGTGTCGTCCACATCCTCGTCCCCCTCATCAGAAAACACAATCGGTGATTGAACGGTGCGACCAACTCGCGATCTATGCTCATCTAACTTCTTCTCCTCATACCTTGCATGAGCCAGCTCTGTGGCATGTTCCTCGCTGCAACCAATTCCTTCATGTATGAAATGCAATCAGTTAGCAACGCGATTATATTATATTTAAAATCAGGCAACGAAAAAAATGCTTTCAAGCACTCGCTGGCACATAATGCAACAACATACTCATTTAAGACCTGCATCTGTACTCTTGTCTCCTCCCTTGCCTCATTCCTTGCCCTCTCCTCCTCTAACGTCATCCGTCTCTCCAATCCCCATTTGTTAAGCCCAACATCGATCGGGTTATAAATACCGCGTTGTCTAGCAAACTCACGCATCTTTCCTTTGTGATGTTTAACGAATACGTTGACGTAGTCAGGTCCATATCCTCTCTTCCGTGCAATTACTTGCCTTTTCTTTAGTTCATCCAAGAACTTAGCTTGACCATCATAACATTCCCACCTGCATTTCCTAGTTCTCTGTTCAAACGGAAAAATCTATCATATATGTCTTAGCAAAAGAAACAAAATACAATTTTATGTTTACCACAAAAATAACCAACCTCATCATACTCAACCATATGGCCGCAATAATAGCCTATTCCAAGCTCTGAAGGGACTAGGTCATAGTTGGATTTAACACCACATTCGCACATGACAGGAGGTGCTTTGTAAATTACCCTTTCTTTCTTCTTTTCCTTAACCTTTCGTGGTTCTTCCGGCCATTGGTTCTTAGGACCATACAACCACTCCTTAAAACGACACTTCGCCATTGAAAACACCTAAATAAGTAGACATTAGTACATGAACACATATAGCTCAACATTTCAACACATACACTTTGCACTTACTTCATGCTTGTTTGGACACACAAACTCCAACGTATTCTCAGGGTTTATCACATCTCGATCTCCACAATCGCACAGAGGAGGTTCCTCGAGTCGTCTAACTGCGGCTAGGTGCTTCTCCTTAGCCGTCATTGGCGGAGGGTTAGGGGAGATGGAACGCACTGCTTGAAGTGCTCACGTGGATGTCTCCCTCTAAACCAATCGTCGAAAAGGAGGTACCTAGGATCAAACTTGTCTGCACCGTCGATCCACTGAAAGAAAAGGCACCTCTCATGGTCCTACACAACAACATTCCAACAAAATATTAGTAGCATACTTACATAAATAAAGAAAAAGGATAGTGGAAATAATTTCTTACATTAAAACGACTACATGTGTAGAAGCAACGCGCCGCTGTGTCCGGATGTTTCGATTGAAAAACATGGGCCAAGAAACCACAGTCACAGTTAGGGACAGGGAGGTCAGGAGGGACAGGGGCATCTTTGCTAGACGCGTCGGGGTATAATTCTCGAGGACGACCCCGTTTTCACCAAAACTCCTCCTGAAACATTTCTTACATCTAACAAAACGGATGTAATTTAACAAACATAAATCAAAACATCACAAATAAATATCAATGAGAACCATAACTATAATACAACCAATTTCGTTCTAAGAACCGAAAGCAGTTAACATTAAACCCTAAACCTAGGTTTTTCCATTTGATGCACAACAATGAACTCATAACATAACTACATGCGCCTAGGTTTGCTAGCTTTTCCACGCCTTGGCATCATCCTACGGTTGTATAATACATATATTGAGGGATAGAATGAAACCCTAAGTGATGACGATTATTACGTTCAAAAATCAGACTAATATATACCGAATCGATGCGAAAAAACTAGGAGGGGAGCGAGGATACCTTGCTCTCAAAGGTCTACGGATCAAATCAAAGCTTCCAAGGTCCAATATGTCGATTCGTGGGGTAGGGTGAAGTGGGGAGAGAAAAACCCGAGAGGGAGGAGAAAGAAAAGGAAGAACGCTCGGGCAGGAAGGTTGGGTTGGGGTTAAATGGCAGGGAGCTCGGCGCTAGTCACTCTGGCGCCGAGCTCGGCGCCAAGATCTACGGCACCGAGCTCGGCGCCAGAGTGACTGACGCCGAGCTCCCTGCCATGTTATCTACCGAGCCCAGGAGCTCGGCGCCAGGGACACTGGCGCCGAGACGTGTTAGCTCGGCGCTAGAAATAATGGCGCCGACCTAAGGGTCCATTTTCTGAATTCTTTCCACCAATGATCTATTTATGATAAACTTTTTAAAAAAACTTAAAATATAAAAAAATTTGGTTCAACGTACCAGTATATTTGCTATTAAAATAAAAGGAGTACCGTAGCGTGGTCCTACACGCATACAACACTCTAAACTCCATACCACATGCAGTACTCTTATTATTTCTAGATATTTTTACTTCACTGCGGTCCCTGGTAGTAGTAGCTCAAAGCAGTATAGAGTGTTTGCACCAAGGTGGAAATTAGCCCGATGGACGCGGCCATGACCCCGACGACAAGCCACGGATTGGCGGAGTACTTGTGGTACAGCAACGCCATACACCGCCGCGGGCGGCTCCGGTACAAGTTGTCAAGCACCTGGCACATGGCCCTCAGGTAGTTATGGTCGGCGTCGTCAGGGTCAAACAGGACCCCCTTGCAGAGGTCGGAGAAGAAGGCGGCGACCTCGCCATCGTTCGCGAGGAGGTGCACGATGACCCCTGTCCTCGACAGGAGGTCGACGTCACTGGCAGTGCACGCCATCTGCGACATGAAGACGCAGTACGCCGTGACGTGGCTCCCGACTCCGGGGTTGTGCTGCTCTAGCGCCACCAAGTTGCGCAGGATCCGCCCGGTCTCGGCGTCGATCCTCAGGCGGGGCACCACCAGCGTGCCACTGCCGCTGTCCAGCGTCACGTCCAGGATGCAGCGGGCCTCCGTCGACCCGGCGCCGACGGGGCGGCTCTTCAAGTTCACGCCGCTGATGTAGTAGTCCATTGCCGTGCGCCACCTGCCCACTGGCTGCTGCCCGGTTGGTGACGAGGTTACACTACTTACGGTAGAGGTGGGCTTCAAGAAGTGCATGTGCACAAGGTGCAGGAGGTTGCCAGGCTCCGCCCGCGGCGTGATCCTTGCCATCGTGTACTGCTGCTTCTGCAGGATATACTTGGAGAGGTTTTCCGCGATGGTGTCCGAAAGTGGAACAACGCTGCTAGTGCCACCAGAAAAGGTTAGTTTGTGGACCTTGTCGAGGATGAAGTATGGTATCTGGTTCTCGACGAGGTAGAACACGTCGCGCAGCACCGCGAGGACCTCCTGCTTGTTGTCGCTGCCCGCCTGGTGCTGGTGCTGGTGCTGGTGCTGGTGCTGGTAGCCACCCTGAACGTGGCCATTGGGTGCTGGCGCCCTGTTCTGGGAGACGCCGACGACGTTGCCGAACCAGTGGAGCACGTAGCAGGCGTCGAGAAGCAGCATGCGCAGGAAGTCCCCGCTCGTCATGTCGTCGAACGTGTTGGCGTAGTAGCTCCTCGCACGGGCCTCGTCGGCAGCTAGCTCGCCGAGGTACGCCTCCACCGTCTTAGCAGGAGGAGTCGCCGCCGAAAGAATGGCGTCGAGGCTTGCTAGCTTGTCGTTGTACCTCCAGACGTTGGGGCTCCTTTTCCTGTGGTAGGGGCCGATGGAGACATGCTGCGGATCGTACTCCTGCGGATCCACGTTGCGGGTCAGTTCCCGCACCATGCCGATGGTCGGGGTGCATGGTGTAGAGCCACCGAGAAGTCGGCGGTGTATGGTTAGCTCCTGCTCCAGTGCTCCCGCCAGGGATCGGATGTCCACGACAACGGCAGGGGACTGGGAGTCGCCAGATGATCGCTCTGCCGCAGAAAATCAGTCAACAAATGACAGTATATATCTGGTTATTATATTCGTCATCAACTATCACAATTAGCTAGCCATACATCAAGTACTTTGCCGTTCTACTGGTGGGAAAACAACAAAAACTGAGCTGATCAACGGAGAACATTTGTTGGCACCTTGCTGGTCTTCCATTTGTCTGCAAGTTGTTTGGCTGCGTCCCTTGAGCTAGAGCTCACTCACCTTCGGCTAGCCAGCTCCCTAACCAAGCAATGACTACCTGTTCGTGCTTCTTGTGTTTCATAGCCAAGCTAATGGCCAATTGCATGTCTATATATAGATCATTCAACACTATAGCTACACCGGAATGATGATGGTTCCACTTACATTTAACTTTTGCATTCTATTCGAGCAAATAATCGAGCTGAAGGTTCAAGGACACGCACTGCATCAAAAGAAGGGGAAAAAGTACTATGTTTTAGATCGAGCTTTGCCGAAAGCGCCCAACATACAAGTCAGTCAAGCAATAAGATGGATTAAGCTTTTTTATGGAAAGAACAAAGTCACACAAGTCGCTCTTCACAAGAAATTACTCCGAAGGTTGGGCGACCCGGACCCCCCTTGATAGTGCGTACGAGAGGATCTAAGTGGTCCAGTACTCCCAGGGGTGTGCCTTAGGTTCTTGACACACTTTAAAAGCATAATTAGTTCAATCTTGTTTACATTATTAGATACCGTCTGAATTTATCCTTACATCGCATTGACAATTCGTCTCTGTATCTATACGAACCATACCATGATATAATTAAGTTGGATCCATCAATGAGCAACAAAATGAAAATAGCGCATATATACAATACAATGGGGATATACAAATTTTAACCAGCAGTTAAAAACCCTATAGAACAGTCAAAACGTATTATAATTTGGAACATATGGAGTAAGATATTTAAACAAACAAAAATGAAACTAGTTGTATAATATATATGTAATAAGTTTTCTACCTCAAAACTAAGGTATGTTTCTCTTTTATCCTCTGCCATCAGGATCATCAGCAAAAGAGGACGGACCATGAAGTGTATGAATATAAGCAATTGCATGGAAGGAGTGAAAAGGAAGATTATTGTCCTTTTTTTTCTGGATATATAGTTCCTTAGCTTTAGCACCTTTTTCAATCTTCTCGGTTAATCATTGTAATATGACAGGTCACACAGCAAAGCTAACACATAATTTACTTTCCCAGGAAAAGGTATGCTCATAACCTCATATTCATATTTGAAATGAAGATGACTATTACCCTAAAAACTACCTTTACTCTAGGCAACATTTTAGAGGATAGGCCTACACTAGTAGAGAAACAACCTTTCATCCATGGCCAAAAAGTATTTAGTCCCGGTTTCAAAATTGCAACCGTGACTAAAGGGAGGACTGGACCTTTAGTCTCGGTTTGTTATACGAACTAGGACTAATTCCACCCTTTAGTCCTAGTTGTAACGGTTACCGAGGCATGTCAGAGGCGTGTCAGTGCGAGAAGCTTTAGTCCCGGTTTAAGACACGAACATAAACTAAAAGTGTGACTTTTAATCCTGGTTTGGGACACGAACCCAGACTAAAGGTACATTTAGTCCCGGTTTATGTCTCAAACCGGGACTAAAGGGTTTGTGTCTCAAACCGGGACTAAAGGTGCCTCAAAGTGAATTTAAAAGAAAAGTGTATCTTATCTAAGTTAGATATGTGATGGGAGATGAGATGGTAACGTGTGCAAGAGCTGAACTAGAAGGTCTTGGGTTTCAATCTCCACAACCACTCCTTTTTTTCAACCAAGAAACACCTCTAGTCCCAGTTACAGGAACCGGAACTAAAAATTAAGACATTTAGTCCTTCTCAAAACCGGGATTAAAGAGTGGTTTGGGAACCGGGACTAGAACTAGTTTCTCTACTAGTGCTAGATGCCAGTCAAGCACTGAAATAAAAAAATTGCATGCTTAAATGGGGACTCAAGAACAGTTGGAGAAAAGGAATATTCCAGATGATAAGAAATATTTGTGTGTTATCATGAATAAAAATGGAGCACTATTGCTGCAAAAGGTAGAGCTTCTTATTTACTTGATACATGATCGTGAACATGATCGACGAACTAGAAAGCTTCTGTCGACGACATTATCTTCTCTTACTTTCAGCGCCAAACGAGCTGATTGGTAGCCAGCCACGTTAGGAAATGAAGATGTGGAATAACAAGAAAGTAGTAGTCTCCTAATACAAATATGAATGTATCAAAAGGTGATGCCAATCTGATAATCTCATGTACCCTACATCAACAGAGCTGGGCCTACAGCTCTGTTTCCTTGAAGCTGCCTAGATTCCACATTATCCATATTTTATACCATGTGTACGCTAAAGATTCAGTTATGGGATTCCACACACAAAAAAAAGAATTCGCACTGCAGGTGACAAGCAAATAATAAGTGTGTCCAACGAGTGTGATTAGCACAACCCATTAATTAGCTAATAAAAATTACTAATTAGTGTTGTATTTATTTATCCTCTCTTCTTTGTGTTGGTCTTTATTGATATCTATGTGATTTATGTCTAATATTTATGTTTATCTTCTTCCTCTATGTTATTCTTGTTATTATTGTTGTAGTTTTTCCTATAAAACATCTTAGTTGATCTGCATAATATACGACCAATTAGCTAGTTATGACATTAATTAGTGTTTTATCTTCCCCCTCTCTTTTATTCTAGTTATCTCAATGATTTTGTTCTATGAATTAGATTAGTTGGGTAGAGATTAGAGACTTAGGTCTCTTTAATTTTTTTTCATTCGATATAATTTTCAGTATCATTTTAGACATTTAACTGTCTTTTGTATCGCAAAACAAATATTGATTTGGTTATTATTTATACTCTTGCTAACTCAATATACATATGTGTATGTACGCGTGCATATTTTATCATATGTGATTATCATTGGTATACAAAATGGCCGGCCCCTATGATCAAATCCTGGCTCCGTCCCTGCATGATTTCAAACATAGTTTCAGTGCATATATGGAAGACAAAACAAGGAATTCAGCTATTGGCACCTCGTTGACGATCCTCCGTTTGTACAACTAGTGAATTGTACAAGATCCACCGTTTTTGTTTGTCCCAAGTTATCTGCTAGCGTTCTTATACTATATGCTAGCTGCCCCGGACTAACTAGCTAGCTACTACTAGTCTAGTACCACTCTGAAGTGTTCAAGCGATACCTTCCTCAGGCTTCACTGCTTCAGCATATATATATATATATATATATATATATATATATATATATATATCACACACATTGTGAAGGAAAATGAACTAAAATCTCGACAAAAACGAGGAGGCAGGCGTGCGTGTAGGGATTGAAAAGCTTGTTTGCAAGGTACTGTATTGTCATTCAACTTTCCGGAAAAGCACTAAAACGCGTACAAGTCAGTCAAGCACTAAGATGAATAAAGGCAGCATGCATATGGCCGTCCTATCTCTCCTTCTGTTGCATGCATAGATGAAAAAAGAAAGCAAAGCAACCCACAATTCTCTTTAACAGAAGATTTCTCAGAAGCATGCTTGACCCGTCAAATTATCATTCATGAAAGAATTTGAGTGCATCAGTGGTGCTAACAGTACGTACTCAAACAAACCCAAAAGAATACAAGAGCGCTTAGACTCACACCTCAATAAAGAGGTGAACACACAACCAAAAAGGAACTGAAATGGCTAGATTCGGTGAGTGGAAGTCGTCAAGTAGCCACTGCCCCTAGTGCGCCATCGCTGCGAATCTCCACTGGTGCCATCTTCATCCGCTTCAAGTGAGGTGACACCACACATGTCGCCGATTAGCCCACCTTCATCCATCATCACCTAGTCAGAACTAGCCGATCAAACGCGAGCCAACAGGATCCACTTCCGCTTTGCCAAATTCATGTGTAAGGGGATATATAGAGATGCTTCTAATATAAGCAAATGTGTGGAAGGAATGATACCGGAAAAGAGTTTGCACTCACTCAATCGCCTATCATCCTAGCTAGACTAAAATAACTCCTCTCATTGCTAAACTTTGCTCATGGCGCAGCTCACTGTTGGGGGCAAAGCCACAAGCCCCAGAATTCGCTAATACCTTCTCGCTTCTCTTTGCTCAGAACTTGTGATTGCAGGTGTACCTCGGATCCTTCAACGAGGGGTTCCCAAAGGCCCCCGGCTGACGACACTCGGGATCCAACGTGAAGGCCCCAAGAAGCCTTTGTCCATCATAAATCGAAGGCTTCGGCAGAGAACCTTTAGAAGCAACGAGCAGGGGCCTTTAGGAAAACAACAGCGAAGGTCCCTAGCAGTTTCCGAAAGCATCTCCTCCGGGAAACACCAAAGAGCCTTTGGGAACTACTTCCCGGGGTCACTTCGCTCCACGCAAATAAAGACCTTCGGAAAATTTCTCGGTTGTTGGCAAAGTAGAGTCCCGACAGAGGGAGGCGAACGTGCTGCCGCTTGGCCACTACCGGTGGGCCTGCACTCAAGGGCTAAGGCCTTCGGTGGTGAACGAACATGATTATCGAGGTAAAAACTCCTAGGACTTCAAGTTGGAGAGTGATCCCTTTTATTGAAGTTGAGTCCCCTTTTATAGGGTACCATTACACGCATTCATTTGTACACTTTTGCCCCTTGGCAGCTGGAGCATATTCCATATCTACAGAGCCCAACATGCCGAGGGCATTGGAGACATTTACATGCTAAACTGACTCTCCACATGGGCCCTTGTCGAGTCGTAACATAGGCCCATTGGGCTGCTCAAGGTGGCTCAGGAATCTCTTAACACGGAGACCATCTCTTCACTTGATTGTCGCGACCCACCGAAGGCCTTGCAGGTCCTTCGGCGGCTGTTTTCGGCCCTCGCCCTCAAAGGTCTTTGGGGGCGGTGGTGAAGGCCTAGTCTGTCGATCGTCAATGAAGGCTTGTGCCGACCTTCGGGTGTTGAGGATGGCGACCTAATTGTAAGGACCGTGACACCTAAGAGGGGGTGAATTAGCCAACTTAAAACTCTATTTCTAAACTATGGCCTCTAATTCCAACCTTAGCAAAACATATGCAAATAAGTAAACTATCTAAATGTGCAACTACGGTTATGCTAGGTGTGTTGCAATCTCTACCGCAAAAGAGTTATGCAACCTAGGTTCCAATCCTATCAACTAGCCTATCAACTAAGCTAGGAAAGGTAAAGCACACACCCAAGGTAGCAATGTAAATCTAGAAGCTAAAGATGAGGTATAGATGTAAACTCCCATTGATGACTCCGATATTTTTACTGAGATATCGAGAAGCGTGCAATCTTCCTCCAAGTCCTTGTTGGAACACCAAGCTCCCGGTTGGGTAACTCCATGAATAGCCATGGGCCTTCTCCCGGATCGCTCCCCACTATCTTCACTATCAAGCTTCCGACAAAAACATCATGGGACTTGTTCCCTTTGGTACACAGTGGTGCCCACACCCCAAACACGGTTGGTGTGGTCTCGCAAGACTACAAGCCCCACTGAGTACAACAACGGTGCACGCAAGCACCTAAGATCATGAGGTATGCAAACCTCACTAAACACTAGGCTTAACACCTATAGGAAGCGCATAAGCATGGTATAACTAGCCTAAGCACTTCACAAAGCACCTACACTAATCACCTAATCTTCTCGTAAGCATTTATGGTGATCGGAGCACTTGGTGATGAGTGTCAACACTCTCCTATGTTTGGCTGACTCCAACAACACTATCTTGGTCGGTTGGGGTCCTATTTATAAGCCCCAAGTCCAAACTAGCCATTGGCCTCCTTGATACACACTTCTGCGTACCATCGGATGAAAGCTACAGGACCATTGGGCCATTAGTGGGTCAGGGTCCAACGCTTTCCCCAATGGCTCTTTCAAGTAGCCATTACCGACCATTGCACCGTCTCTGTCGCTGACAAGTGGGGACACCGTCGGACTGGTCCAATGCCCTCTGGGCAGACTGGGTCCGACACCTCTAGAACCTATCAGTTCTCTCTATTTCCTTTCCTGAAGCCACTGCAGAACCGTCGGACTATAGGAGGATTGGTCCGATGCTGTTGTTGTAATAGGGTTCGACCATTGTTGCAATAGGGTCCAGTGTTGTTGCAATAGGGTCCAATCGTTGTTCTTCTTCTCTATTTTTTCTTCGGTGAACAGTAACTCAATATGGTTCGGTGCCTGATTTCCTCTAAGTTCGACGCCCTAATGTCATGCACTGTTTTTTTGTCTGTGAGAGTCAGACTAACTCTGTATTGGTCCGATCACTCTAGTCTTCTGGTCCGACATTGTTGTTGCAATAGGGTCCAACATTTGTTGTAATAGGGTCCGACCGTTGTTCTTCCTTTTCTCTGTTTCTTTGCACTCCTTGCATCTAGGCTCGGTTCCATCATATGCCTTGGACTATGCTCGATCTTCTAAGTCTTCTATTGTCTTGTTTGAGGTGTTGATCATCGAGATCATCATGTCGCCTAGGTCTCAATTCACGTTTGTAACCTATTAGACTACAAAACAACACTTGCAAACACATTAGTCCAATTTGGTATTGTTGTTCATCAAACACCAAAATCCAAACTAAATGGGCCAATGGTCCATTTTCTTACACTAGTCTTCAAACCTTCCGCGAGGTTCTGTCCCTCCTTCGGTCCTAGCCTCCTTGCTTAGCCCTTGGTGGTCCACCGCACGCGCTAGAGTCGATACTGCGACCCCTGCATTCATGGACACTCGTGAAGTCTTGTTAGAGTAGTTAGAGAACCGTCTCGGTCCAAGGCTTTGCACCCCAACAGTTCCAACCTTCAATGTAGGGGAGCCTGATTCTCAAGTCTCGCCTTTTGACTTGGGACCCGAGGATTCTTCTCCCCCAGGCTTGTTTGTGTCAAACATGTGCCGTTTTCTCTTTTGACATGGGAAACGCCAATTGGTATTCTCGTTGCGCTGTAGCTGAAATGACCAGGCAAGAGTTTGACCATGACATGGCAGTTCCAGCGAAGGTTTTAGAGCTGGCTATTTAGCGTGGTTACAACCCGTGGTCCAGACTTTTAGCCTACAGGTTCGAAGAGTGAGATTTATATTTTGAGTCATCCATGATGGCAAGTGCTGAGGGCTCAAGATTTGGAGGAGGCTTTACCCAAAAAAAGATTTGGAGGAGGCTTCGGATGATGTCGAAGCCAGCCACAAGATTTGGTCGGTGGTGGAAGTAAAGCTGATGGGGGCAAGGTCGTGTATGCGAATACCTTTGAATTTGGGCCTTCGCTTACCACTGAAACTGACATGAAAAAGGTATGCAAAGCTTGGGCGGTTCGCCGAAGGCCGGGCTAGGGCGCCGAAGGGTGAATCGGTGCCGAAGCCGAGCTTGGTGAGGTAGTTGTTTTTTGGGATTTCTTTGTGTGCGACCCACGTATGCCTCCGGTGAAGTTTGTGAGTGAGGTGATAGATGCCTTCTTTGTGTAGCTGCATCATCTGACGCCAAATGGAATTTTGGCGACGGTTAAGTTCTATTGGGCATGTGATCATACCTTCGATGCCGAGCCTGATATTTACTACTCCTGTGCTCATTACGAGCTTTAGCATCAACCCAAGTGGATTTTTATGAAGGGCGCAACAAAGGAGGCTTAGTTTGCTAGCTGTACCTTTATGTCGAGATAAGGGTCTGGAGAGGTACGAGATTTCGTATGCTCAGTGCAACCGCTGGCCTAACGATTGGTACCGCTACTGGTTTTTCGTGAGGACCCCGAGGTATACTACCAAGGATGAGAAAGGTGATGAGGTCTTCCGGTTTGCTCCTGCATCAAAGATGAAAGAGATGAACCCTATGCCTCAGGTTGTTGGTGAGGACAACGAAAGGCGGGAGGCTTGCCAGAAGGTCTTCGAGTATGCTGTTTGATTCAGTGGTGGGCACGACCTGGTGGAGGAATTTGTTGGAGCGGGTGTGTGGCCTCTAGGCCACAACAATTGGAAGAACTTCTCTTTTGAGAGAATTCGGCTGCCGATCTTTGGCGTGGAGGAGGGCGTACCTTTCCCTCGCTTCGGTCTCCAAATGGCCAAAGGCGAGACTGATGATATGATTAAAAGGTGTGTTGAAGGTCAGGCTCGGGATATCCTTTGAGATATGTCGGAGAGGGGGTACCTTGCTCAGGTCACCATTGGTGGTCATGTGCCTCGACTCAATCAGGTTTTTGAAGAGCTCGGTGTAAAGTATGGGGACCGCGAAGTTCCTAAGAAGTTCCAAAACGTTGTCGTCCTAAAGGTTGACTCATGTAAGGCTAAGGCGAAAAAGAGGAAGGTGGGTTCTCAATGGCCTTCGCAGAAGAAGGCTAAGTTCTTGGGGGATGGAGAGTCCTCAAGGTCGTGGCTGTTGTAAACCTTGAGGGCGAAGGCAACGCCTGTGAGGCATGTGCTAACTCCGATCTAGGCAGTCAGGATTTGAGTCCTCTAAGTTTGGTGGACATGAATTGAGGCATGTGCTAACTCCGATCTAGGCAGTCAGGATTTGAGTCCTCTGAGTTTGGTGGACACGAATTGTTGTGGAGAAGGTTGGCAAGGTTGAGGCTGCGGGACAACCCTTGCTCAACCTACCATCGATGTTTGATGATGATGATCTAGAGCTCAGTTTGGTTGACGACGTTGATGACAAGAAGGCTGAGGAGTCGGTTCGACTGAAGGTCGTCGAGGAAGAGGAGGTAATTGAGATCGATGACGACGATATGTCCTCGAAGGTCCCCCCTACGACCGTGGAACTTCAGGCGGTGGTGGAGGAAAGAAGCTCATCGAGTCAAGGTAGCAGTGGGTCTAGCTCTTCTTCGGGTATCGGGGGACTGACTCAAGTGGATGCTCAGGGGATGGCACGAAGGCTATTCGCACAAAGGTCAAGGGTCTCGAGGCGAAGGTGGTGGATGATGTCCCGGGATGCTCTTTCTGCTTCCGTGCTCTTTGCTAAATGAGGTATTTGTGATTGTGTTTATAATTTACTCTGGCTTTGGTTATTGGTTTTCTAGTTGTGCTATTGTGTTTGACAGATGCTAGGCAGGAGTTGGAAGGTGAGGATGAATATGTTGACCGTATATATGGTTCGATCAAAGGTCGCTCGCGCCTGTTGGTTCTTCTGGCTTGTGTTGGTTATTTACTTTTTTTTACTTGCCTTTTCTTGCAGCAGTCTTTAAACGGCACGGCATTTGGAGGGCTTGGACGCGAGGGTGACAGTGAAGCTGTCTTTGGCGCATGCTTATCAGGTTTGCCGTCTTCGGGCTTCGGTTGTTTTTGGTTCCATCATGGCCTGCTCGCTTGAACTTATCAGCTAGAATCTACAATATTTTTCTCTCACAGCAAAACAGCTTCAACCAGACTTATCAGCTAACTTTAATACCAGCCGAACAAGGGGTACGTGCATTTTGATTTCTGGTGTTCTGGCAAAACTTCCATTTGGCGCAGGCCGCCGAGCAGAAAGTTAACATTGGCTAGTGCCTCAGCTTGGGCAGGCTCCATGGACCCTGGCGACCACCGCGGCAATGAAGACGCTGGGATCTAGTGGGATTCCAGGTGCAGTGCGCGGGGAGCTAGGGTTGGGGCAGGACGTGATGAGATCGCGCACGGAGATTGGGGGCTTCGCGTGAATGAGAATGCCTCAGGGCATGATAGCAGGGCAGAAGTGCTGGAGGGAAATGGGGCAACGAGAACTTTGCCGCTTTTCAGAAGGCTCAAATGTGGGAGTGTGATACGTGCTTGATATGTGATTGCATACGTTCCTTGTAATCGAAAGAGAGCAGCAACTTCTCTTTTTACAAGCAGCATGTGAATATTAGCTCTGCTTAGTTCCGTGGACCACTGAAATTTCTGCATACCTCAGTCGATAAGATAAAAATTTATGTCAAACATTCGACCTGACAGACTGACATACAAATGAACACGGCCAAGATACCAAGTTTCAAAGGATTTGTGTTTCACTGCAAAGCTTGGTCTGAATTTACAGAAGACCATTCTTAGGTCCATACAATATGTACAGCTAGTTACATAGAGCCTTAACCAGTATCAATTATCTGGAATGCATACTGGAATTCAGCTGGGCATCATCTTTATTTACACCATCCAGACATGCAACACTGTTAGAAGTTATCAAGTTAAAAACAATAACAGATCTGCAAATTGACAATTTCTGGATAGAAAAACAGCTCCACAAGTTTAGACTTTAACCTGTCAGGCCCAGTTCTTCCGCTTAGACCTCAGCCGCATCAGTTTGTCCTTCCATGATGCTGTTGAAGTCAACAGATAAATCAATGAACCTTCATATATAAGTACCGCATCTAGGTTTAAACTAATGACAATTATTCTTCAAGATCAATGTGTTTCTTCTTCTCACATAAGGTAATGCACATTACTCGTGTTTTGTTCCATTGCAGAACATGGTTGCAAAGTTAAAGAGATGTGATGTTTGTTCAGCATTCAGACAGTTTTGATAATACAACACTGAGTGGAGTCATTGTCAGATGCTCAATCAGGAGTCCTTGATGAATTGAATGAATACATAAGAAGAATGTATCATTACCAGCATCCTTGTATCTCTCTTCGACGGCTGCAATGAGCATGTTCCTCACCAATCCAAACTCTTGAGCCTCCACACATGGATGTCCATCAGGTCTAACAAAAAAGCAAGTGTAAGAAAAATTAACATACAGATTCATAGATTGGCATTCTGGATCTTAAATGCACAGAATATACTCGAATATAAGAAACCACTTTGTTGGATATATCAGTAAAAGGTCTAAGGAACATATCGATTCATCAGTTGGGGGCAATAAGTTGCAGGGCGGATAACAAGGTAGAAGCAATAAGTTGCAGGGCAGACAAACAACAACAAAGCTTCTTAGACCCAAGCAAAGTTGGGGGCAGATTCAACAAAAAATATGAAAAAGAAATCCTACAAGTACTGTATAATTCTTACTCGCCTTCTAGAATACCTGTCAAGCTCTGTAAATAACAACCCCTCGGATAGGCCAGCTGCTACTGCCATTCTTGCTGGCTCGACTGGTCTGATGCCATCACTGTATGCAAGACTTCTATGGACTTGTACAGGAACCTGTTCTTGCCAAGTGAAACAAGAATGACATAAATATGGAGAATAAAAAAGTTTCACATGTATGCATGACAAATGAACCCACATTACCAAATGTTTCTCAAGATTAAAGCAAAACACAAATAAACAAGAAAATGTGCACACATTTACATGTCACTTTGGAGGACTAAGATAGTAAACATGTGACACATTTACCAATCTTGCATGTTTCTTGACAACATTAACTATCTGGTGCACTTGTGACTTGTGAGTGTGGACTAGGATTGTTATTTGTTTTGAAAAGTAAAAAGTGAAAATATATTCAGAAGCATAATCTGACTAGAAAAATCTGAAAGGAGAACCATGTCAACAAAGAGAAAGCGTAGCCACTGATAAAATAATAGAACCTGCTCCCCACAAATAAGCATGTACTGAAACCTTCAATACGAATAATAAAAATCAGAGTACCAAAAAATTTAGCATGTAGCAAGGACATCGACAGCAAATACCTTGCAACGAACAGCAATGTTTATGGCATCTGAAGGCCGAAGATCGAAGGTGATGCTGTCTGTAGGATCATCAATCTGCAGTGCAGGAGGTTACTACTTTAGAATATTAAGGTTATGGTACACCCACTGAAAAATGCATTAGTTTTCTCTTACAGATTTGCCAACTAGATTTGTACCTTTGTTAGATAAAGTTCAGCACAGTAGGCTTCTTGAATTCTTTTGTTTACCCGAACAAGTTTTACCTGAACCCAAAACCACCATCATGATAAGAGGAATAAGAAGATGAATTAAGTTAACTTCTCCTTGACCAAGTATGCATAACTGCTACAAATGCTTACAAATTAAGGTTACCTCATAGCCCATTTTATCAATCATTTCCTTGACAACTTGATATATGGTCGGTCGTGCCTATAACAGAAAGGTGTTATATAGATTAAATCAAGCAGAATGGACAGTACAAAGCAGTAGTATTAATAACAATACAAGGTATTACAATGTGGACATTACGAATAGCTGCCATCAGAAGTACGCTTGGCATCTCCACTGAGAAAATTGAGAAGGTAGACATGCAATAATGTCAATAAAAATACCTACTTCCGAATTACCAAATCAAACTAAAAGATTTACGTACAAACAATGATTGGAAGTAAAGTTTCGCTTCCATCTTCAATCCTCAAAACAATAGCAGGTTGGGGTGCACTCTCTGGAATATTTCTCCCTTGAGAATTGTTATGGACACATCGCAAGTTTTTCCCATCTCGCATCTTTATCACATATCCTTCTGATCCACTTCTCACCTCAACTGGAAGAGAAAACCACAAAAACAAATTTTACCTTCAGAACAGGTACTGGAGACACATCAAAATACTACTGGTAACTAATTAGCACATTGACTATCAAATATAGTTTGTTATTCCATCAATATAATTCAATTTGTGCCGAGTTTGAACTGTCAACTGTGCAACTTGCATATATTGAAGCAACTAATGTATGGTACCAATGATGATAAAATACGCACAATAGCTAGCCACAGAGGCACAATATCAGCACAGTTGGAAAGCATTCAGATTTTTCATTCACAAAGTCAAGCAACTGATCACGTAGGAAAATCAAATCCAGGATAGCAAATAAATAAAGCCTAAGTAAAACTTGAATGTAGCACGGCATTCTCCATATAAAAGCAGACCACCTTGTGTGAAGAATTACCTGCTTCTAGCACGGTAGAATTAACGTAATCTTCATCACTCCCGCTAAAGTTTCCAGCCATGTATCCATTGCCATCAGAAGACGAGCTGAAGCTACAGCATGGACCTATGCTCTTCGTAGATGGCAGAGAGATGGGAGAAATGAATCTTGAAATGTTCCTGTACTTCGAAATGGCACCAAACAATGCAGTCCCAAGCTGCCCGGATTTCGTCAGGGAGTTGTTGATCAGCGCAGCAGCTGGCAGTTTGGCTTGAATTGCAGGACGGCATAGAACAGGTCCCTCCATCGCCATCAATCTGCCTACGTGGCAAAAATGGGACCAAAAAATAAATATCCGTCACGGTGTGCCCGGATAATGTTGCGGAGAAATAATCAATTGACCTATAGCAGCGGAAAAGTCAGAAAATGATTCTTGCCCTGCGCCTATGCTACAACTATCAGTTTTCAATTTCATGACACTGACGCATCAACCTACAATTTGGATTCAGATATAAGCTGGGTTGCACTCTACAACCCTTGATCCATAATTAAGTGCTGAACCTTATTTTGTATCTCAACCCCAAAAACGTAGCGTCGGATGCCTAAACACTTTTCTGCCGAATCAAGCACCTACACCTGACAGCTTCACATATCATTGATTGCTCCCCTTTACCAAGTTAATGATCCCTTGATTCGGACACTAGTTTCCAAGTCCATCAGCGCCGATGTAAAGAAAAAACACATAACTGACCAACAGATTGCACTGAACGCCCAGGAGAAGACATCCCCAGTTCGCACCCGCCACACCATCCTCATGACGACAGTTATTCAGGAATCAACGGAAGGACAGGTGCAACAATCATGCCCCATCCCCCTTCAGCGCACCGTCCCCAAACATTACAAAGCGAGCAGAAACCAAGAGACCAAGCAAGAATCCAAATCGAAGCTCCGCATCGACCAATAAACACTCACCCGAAGGAAAACCAAATCTCCTTACACGAAGAAGAGGAGCAAGCCGTCGCTGCTCCAATAAACGGGGGGAGAAAAAGAGAAGAAACAAAAGAGTCCACGAAATGGGAAAAGAATCCCAAGCGAGTGAAAGGGAGCCGAAAGAATCGGATCGCGAACCGCGTCAAGAACAAGCCTGATTTGGAAAAGGCGCGAGGGAGGGAGGGGTCGGCTTTACCAGCAGCAATGGCCGCCGCTCCTTGGAACCGAAGAAGCAGAGCACGAGCGCAACTCGAGAGGAAGAGGAGGGGTGAGGAGCGACTTTATTGGCTTGTTACCCTGTGTTTGGGTGGAAAAAGGAATAGAAAAAATGGTGGGGCTTACCTTTCGCTTTATCTGGAAGGGAGCAGAATCGCGAAGCGGTGGGCGAACGGCGGCGAGCAAATGGTCTCTCCGGCACAAATTACTCTTTTGCCCTCCTACATTATTGCCTCGGTCTTCACTCTTTGCTATTTGTTCGTCACCGTGGCAAGTTGTATCGCGCATGAATCAACACACCCTTTTATCCATATATAATACATCTACGAGACTGCGAGTGCGACTTCTCTATCAAGAATCCCTTTTATGTACAAAGGTTCAATAACAACATCGAAATACGAATCTGTGTACCGTATACAACTTTCATGGAAAATAAATCAATGGGACAGTCTTTTGTGGAGACATCATGCAAAATCATCCAATACACGTATGAGTGAGATACAATTATTTTTCCAACTATTAATTTTAAAGTTATACAGCAGTCGTTGAATAGTCGTGAATTTACAGTAGGTGCCCACATACTGCCCATGAGAACCGTTTTCACTAATTTTTTATTACTTTCATCTTAGAAAATATATAATTATAAATCTAGTTGAAGTCAAACTATCTTTAATGTAACTAAGTTATGCAAAATACGATGATATATGTGACTCAAATAGGTGTACTATGTAATAGTATATTTTAATGATACATATCTAGTATAATAAATATTAGTATCTTTTTATATAAAATTGAAAAAGAAAACTTCAAATGAATTAAGACTAATTACGTTCTTTTTTAGAAGGATGGGAGTATTGTTAGGTAGTCCAAATATTTTTCTTCCCTGAAGCAATAGCTTCAAACATCTTTTGCTTTTATAGGGCACTTACCCAAAAATAAGCTGAAAAGGTATCACATTCTATCTTAAACTATAGGACATTTTGGGTTTTCTATATACTGCTATGCACCTACATATATAATATATCTAAAACTTAATAAAATTGTGTATTTATAAAAGCCAAAACAAGCCATAGATTAGAATGGAGGGTGTAGAACGGAAGCAACACTCTATAATGAAAAACAAGAATATACAAAATGTGTGATCGTCGGTGACAGAGGAAGAAGGGAGAAGATGATGAGCGAGGTTCGCTAATCAGTGAGAGAGGGAGAGAGTTGAGTGGGGTGGACTACGAATGACATGTGGGGTCCACTCATAGGTTTGTTTTCCAAAAGCCACAACTGTTTTACTAAACAGCCTTCTGTTTTTTTTCACATTTGCTTTTCCACAGCCCACAGCTCACAACAGCTTTTCCAAAAGCCACAGCTCAACCAAACAACCCCCAATACCCCTAGTTATGCATAGTAACCCTCGGATCTTTGATAGGATATTGCGAGTATGTCACAAGCTTGCACCATATTAAGAACAACATAGATGAATCTCATAGAGAACCTTAGATGACAATAAAGCAACTACTACAAGAGATTAGGATTTGGCGAAGCTTACTACAATTTGTATAAGCACAACTCCAGATGATTACAAGTGACCTTTCCTCTCTCTCAGAATCCTCTTGACTCTCTAGGACCTAGTGATTCTTGCCCCATACAAGAATCTAGTAGGATAGAACTGACTAGCCTTGAGCGCTCCTATCTAATTGCTCCTTGCAAGCCTTTGATGACATGCTTGTGTCAGCTTGGTTTATTTTTATGTCTTCTACCCCTTGTTTATATAATCCCCTTCAAGATCCCATACATACGAGTAGGTGTCCTACTCCTAACCGGATTTTACACTCAAATTCTAATGAAATGTAAGTACTAATAACACACTTTTTATTGAGTCCTATTACAAGTAAGATTTGAGTCACCATACAAAAGTAGACTGGTCCGCCAGAAGAAACCTAACTAGTTAAGCCATACTTAGTTTGCCTAGTTTTCTAATGGAAACGCTCCACCGTGGGCATCCGTCCCGCGCCTGGACGCCGGACGCTACGTGGCCTCATGTGGTCCACATATTTTTTCCACCACACAAATATCTGGCCACTTAGAATTATCTCTCTGGTTCCATCTTGTCTCTCTCTCTCCTCCATCACTCCATTCAAAGCAACAGGGAGAGGAAGGATGTCATGGAGCCTGTGCATGTCCTACCTGTCTCGAACTCGCGTAGCCACCCGCCCCACTCGTGTCACAACCATACCCACCCCTCTCTCTGTGCGCCACCAGCAAGCTCCGCGCGCTTCTACCGGAGAACCAACGAGCTCCGCGCCGTCGACATCCATGCGTTGTCACTGAGCTCTGTGCGCGCTGCCGCCGGTGAGCCGCTTGTTGTTGGCAAGCTCCGCGCTGCTGAGATCCACGCCACTGATGAGCTCTGCACTAGCGACCTCCACGGCATCGAGCTCCGCACTAGCGTCGAGCTCTGCGTCGACAACCTCCATTCATCCAAGCACCAGGTAGATATTGCACTAAAAGCGCATATTGCAAGAGTATGTTTCAAGTGTTTCAGGTGTTTCAGAGGTATATATATTGTAAGTGTTGCATATCGATGTTGCAAAAGTAGATTGGGATGTTGCACATGTTGTAATGGCTACACACGTATGTTTCAAGTCTATGTTCCAAATGTTTCATCTGTTTTCAGACGTACGTTGCAAGTGTTTTATCTGGATGTTGCAAAAGTAGATCTCGATGTTGCATATACATGCATGTTGCAAGCATATGTTTCAAGTGTTTCATATGTATGTTTGTAAATGTTTCATCTAGATGTTGCATATGTTTGCAATGGTTTTCAAGTGTTTTAGGCATTTTCGTAAGTATTTCAGACACTTGTTTCAAGTGTTTCATCTGTCTTCTTTTGTATGTTGCAACTGCTGCATCTGGATGTTTCAAAAGTAGATCGGGTGTTGCACATGGAATGCGCATGGGAAGCGGCTGGTGGCATGGCGACTTCCATGGCGGCGTGGCGTCTAGGACGGCGTGGGCGGCGTCCAAGGAGGCACGGGCCCGCTGCTGGGGTGCTCGCTCGTAGTTGTGTGACACCATCCGAACGCTAGCGCACTGGATCAGAAGTTCAGACGCTAGCAAGTCCATTTTTTAGATAAATAATGTTTAGATAAAAATAATTATTGTATGTTAAGAAAAATGGCAGTCTAATTATGTCATATATTTAAAAGCATAGAACATGGTCCCAAGGACTGAAGTGGGTCCCTAGGACTAAAGTGCTCTAGTGGGAGAGTCCCGTAGTGAGGAAGAGTGGTGTCTCTGCCGGTTCCTCTTTCCCTTCCTCTGAAATCCCTAATTCCCTAACTCCAATCCGCCCGATTCATCCATTCCCATCTCTCTTTGCGTGATTCAATTGCTGATTGACACCTACACCCTTCGATTTCACTCCGCTTCGCTCATCCCGTCGGTGGTCGACATCTGCCCGGGCCCTAGCTCATGCTCTTGGTGACCCCTGCACCTCAACCGCTTTGCTTCGCCACGCGCCGCTCTGTCCTCACTCTCGTTTATGGCGTCGTCCAACTGCAATCCACCGATTTCCTGGTTTGGCATGCTTTACCTCACCGATGAGGTACCAAGTTTCACCTTTCTACTCCCCATTGTTCGCTTCTTCCTCCCCCTTTCCACCATGGACAGCGACCGTACCTCCATCCCGGTCCCCCCGACCATGGAACCTAAGCCACCCGACCACCCTTCTTCCTCTGTGCCTCTAGATCCACCAAGTGCTCCACCCCTCGTTGCCCACTCCGCCACCTTGTCCACATCCACCGCCACCACGCCTCACACTCCCATCCACCCATCCATCCACCCCGCTAGAATTGGATCTTGTGAAGTCCCTCGAGGCTTTACAGGTGTCTACACATGCAGCTCATGTTCAAATTTCTAGTCACCAAGCGGAGAAGCCCTCTCCACCCAGTTCAACCTCCTTTTGAAGGTTGCAGACCCTAGGGGACCACCCAAGTGATCATGGTACATCAGGCCAGGGACGAGCTCAAATTTGCATGGGGAGACAGCTATGCAGCAGTCAACGAGGTATCCAGCAATTTATTTCTCGCAACTTCCCTCAGTAACAGAGCCATGATGTATGTTTTCAAGAGGCAGCCTTGGTTAGTTCGTCATCAAAACCTACTTATCAAGCTATATGCTCCTAAGAAGCCTTTTTACTAACTACCGATTTGAGTACATGTTCACCAATATCAGACTGTATGGTATACCCATTAAGCGACAGATCAGAGAGTCAAAATCCAAAGAGATTCAGCCATCGCCTTTGCTAAGTAGCCTCAGGACTGCATTTGCCAATCCTCCACCAGCAACCCTAGGTGTTCCTCACCTCGGCCCTAATCCACCCAACCAGCAACTTCTATAGGGGCAGGACCATGCTACACCAGTCAATCAGGCAATTATGGATCATGATGTTCAGATGGAAGATCAACAAGACCAACCTGACAAACAAACTATGCACAACAATGCTAGCCAAGTGTAGAATATGCAGTGGCAGCTTGGTGATCAGCCAATGGTCATCCTTCCCCATCCTGCACATCAGTAGAACACTCAGGGCAGTGAACATCAAAAGGGTCAGCAGCAGGACTAGCCCAGCCTCAGAGGAAATGAATCGGTGACTCCTACACCTCCTCAACCACCCACAGTCCAAGACAAGCCAACTCAGGGAACTTAGCCAGTTGGAGGAACTCAACCAGCTAGCTCTCCTCAGTAGCCTACTTCTTCTAGTATGCCAGAGCAGGCAACACATAACCAGAAGCAGGCCATTGTGCAAGGAACTTAGACTCAGGGGAAGGATAGAGCAACCTAGGTAGAGCAGACTCAGAACTGGCATACTCGGGGAACCACACAAACTGAAGGACAACGCACTGTTATGGGACACCTTTTAGTTGAGGTTCAAGGTGGCGATGATGGTGGAGGGTGGTCTCTGGCTCACGGTCATCATCTTCAGTAGCACAACGACGATACTGTCCAGGCTCTGGCGCCGGCCACAAGGGCACTAGGGGGGGCATGACATTCCTCGCCTAGAACTACAGGGGTTTGGGCGGGACCCTTCGTGGTTCTAAGATGATGGACCTCGCCCGCCTTCTAGCGTCCACCAAGGCTCAGGTTTGCTTTATTTCTGAAACAAGAAACTCTACAATTTCCCATACTTCTATTATTAATCATTTTAATGTTGTTGATGCTTTTGTGGTTCCTGCACAAGGCTAATCTGGGGGCCTTTGGTTATTTTGGAACCAGGATGTAAGCCTTACTATAGTAGACCACACAAGCAACTACATATTTGCTTTGTGTAATAGTAATCTTAGTCTATAACAGTTTGGCTTAATATGTATCTATGGTGATCCACATCACCAGAACACCACCACCATATGGTCCCAAGTGCTAAATTTTGTTGTAAATAATAGCAACTTGCATATGCTTTGTATGGGGGATATGAATGACATTATGCATGCTAATGAGAAAATAGGTCCCGGTAGACTTGATATTAGACGTATTAATGTTTTTTGTGATCATGTGAAGCAGTGTGGTTTCATTGACCTAGGATACAATGGGCCAGCTTATACCTGGACAAACAAGTGTTTCAGCACCACGCCCACCTTCCAAAGCCTCGATCGCTATGTTGCCAACGCAGAATGGTGCGCTGCTTATCCCCGGACGACAGTGTACCATTTACCTATGCTTCGTAGCGATCATGCTCCCATTCTAATGCTTTTGAATTCTACTAGACAACGAACTAACAAACCTTTCAAGTTTAAAAATTGGTGGCTTATGGAGCAGGATTATCAAGATGTGGCCAAAAGAAGCAGGGACTGTTTTGAAACAAACCCTTTTACCAAAAAGCGAAGTATCTTGCTGTTGATCTCAAAAAATGGCGTCGAACCAAACCCAAGCTATCGGATCAATTGGCTGCGGTGGAAGACCAACTTCTCCAAGAGCAAACAAAACCTCCCCACCAACAAGACTTCAATATCCAAACTCAACTCACCCAGCAGCACCATCAGTTACTTGCCAAAGATGAAGAATTCCATCTTCAAAGAGCCAAAAAGAACTGGGCCCTCCATGGTGACCGCAACACCTCTTTCTTCCATCAATCTATTGTCAAGAGAACTAGGAAGAAAAGGATCGTCTACCTTCAAAACGCCAACGGTTCTGATTCAACCACACACGAACAACTTTCTGACACTCTTATAGCCTACTTTCAAAATATTTTCTCTAATCATAATTCCACTAATCCTAATCAGATTGATGCAGGCCAACATGTGCTCACCCTCCAAGACGCTCAGCATATTAACTCCATCCCTGACAAGCATGAGCTCCACACCATCATCAAGCACATGCGCAGCATCGCCTCCCCTAGGCCCGACGGACTCAATGCAGCATTCTACAAATCGGCTTAGCCTTGGCTAGTTGATGATGTTTACACTCTAGTAAGGGATTTTTACACATCGGCTTGCTTTCACACTGAATCATACCTATATTGCTATCATTCCCAAAAAATGCAACCCATGGTTACTCAAGATTTTAGACCCAACAGCTTATGCAATGTTATATATAAAGTCATCGCCAAATCTCTAGCGGATAGACTTAAACCTCATCTTCCTGGGTTCATTGACAACGCCCAAGCGGCTTTTATTAAAAATAGGCATATTTCCTCTAATATTGTCCTCACTCAGGAAATCATTCATTCTTTTAATCTTAAAAGTTGGAACCACAAGGGCTTCCTTCTCAAACTTGATCTTGCCAAGGCTTTTGACCACATCAACTGGGAATTCATCGCCGCTGCGCTCAACAGGATGGGATTCTTTGCCACCTTCATTCTTTTGATTCATGGCTGCATTTCCACCCCTACTTTCTCTATCCTTGTTAATGATGAGCCTACCACCTCCTTCACTTCTCATAGGGGGATTCGCCAAGGATACCCCCTCTCTCTTTACCTTTTCGTGGTGGCCATCAATGAGCTTTCCATTCGCCTACAGAATGAACTCCACCGATCCAATTTTATTGGGTATTATGCTTGGGCCCGACTGCCCCCCCCCATCCATTCACTCCTCTTTGCTGATGATCTCATCCTCTATGGTGCTGCCACAATCAATGAGGCTTCTACCATTTGATGAAACATGTCTGACTTCTGCAATGCCTCTGGCCAGACTCCCAACCTCCAGAAGTCTTCTATCCTCTTTAGTAAAAATGTTGATAGCCTCACCAAAGCTAGGATCAGAGATATTTTCCCGGTTCCTGACCTCCTTCCTCATACCTTGCATCTGGGTCACCCAATCATTTTCAACCACGATGACAGGAACAAGGCTTATGATTTTATCATCAACAAGTTCACAGCCAAGTTAATGACGGTCAGAGCGAACAAGCTGAATCACGCTGGTCGTCTTACCTACATCCAATCTGTTCTTTCCTCAATACCAGTCTACTACATGTCTACTGTTCTTTTCTCCAAAACTTTTGTGGAGAAAATCACTGCGATCATCAGATGATTCTGGTGGGCGGGTGTTCAAGAGGATAACCCCACCTCTCCGATTGCCTATAGATCTTGGGACGACATTTGTCAGAGCAAAGACAATGGTGGTCTTGGCATCAGGGGCATTCACACTGTGAACAGAAGCCTCCTTATCCGTGCCGCTTATGACATTGCTAATAACAAAAATCCTTTCCTCACCTCTGTTCTCAAAGCCAAATACTTTCACAACTCCTCTTTCTGGACTGCTAACAATGCTGGACCTAAGTCCATTTTTTGGTCGTCTATCATGCAGGTTAAAAAAGATCTTTGCAACAATGTTGTCTTCCAATCACATGCAGGTAACACTTCTATCTGGTCAGCTCCGTGGTGCTCGGTTTGGGATTCTATCCATGACCATTTATTTTTGCCAGTCACCACAAATCCACTTCCTTCTACAGCTTCTGACCTCTGGATCTCTAATACTAAAAATTGGAATATGCAACTTTTGACTAACACTTTTGACGATCAGGCAGTTCAGGCTATCACCTCTGTTCGTCCTGTCCCTACCGATCAGCAGGATATCCTCCGATGGAAGCCCTCCAGGAACGGCATCTGCACCACTAAGGAAATTTGCGAGCATCTCTCCGCACAGAACTCCATCCAACTCCCTCACCAAGGCTCTCGGAGCATCCTTCCCCAGGCTAACCAGATTCTTTGGAGAGCTTGGAAAAGCAGGGATCTTCCACCCTTAATCAAAGCCTTCACTTGGAGGCTCCTCCACCGAGCTCTTGCCACTGCAGAAAGAGCAGCCAGGTATTCCACCCATATAGATGATCACTGCTCCACTTGCGGTTCTATAGAAGACGATGCCCATCTATTCTGCCACTGCGATCTCCCTAGGGCGGTATGGTTCTCTTTCACCCCTTCCATCAGAACTGACAACCTCCCTCAAGAAACATATGGAATTCAATTAATTATCCAGAGCTTTATATCCAACTCCACATCTGATACTCTTTTTTGTAAAATTCTTTTCACCATGTGGTATATTTGGAAGGCCAGAAATGATAACCGTTTCCATTGGAAAACATGGACCCCTATGCCGGTGCACAATGCAGTTGCTGCCCATATAAATGCCCACACTCACGCAATGGTTCAACCGGCTTCTACTACAGCAAACCACAATAACAGCAGGTCACAGCCAATAAATCAGCCTGCACATACTCAACGAGCACCAGAGCAACCAGAGGCACAGCCACCATCTACTCCACCAGGTATGACGCTCTCGTTGCAACAGGTGCCACTGATGCACAGGTACGAAATCACAGCACCGGCTCTTCTCCAAGGTCCCCGGTGCTATGTGGATGCTTCCACCGCGCCGGACCAACCAAATTTGCAACCCAGGTTCGCTGGTCTTGGTGTTTTCATCCTTAATCTCCAGGACCAACCAGCACAGGCGATTTACATCAAGGCGAAACTTGCTGCATGCACTTCGGTGCTCATGGCTGAGCCTGCTAGCCTGGCTCTTGCTTCAGCTATCATCGACAGGCTCAACCTCACAGGCGTCAGCTACTTGTCCGACTATGAACAATTGGTTCGCTTCCTGAACCGCGATGATCTCTCCAACCCTCCGGACTGGAGAATCAGGTACTTTACTCAAACCTTCTCCAACCATTCAAGAAGCAGTTCATCCAGGGTTTACAAGATACACAGGCGGCTCAACACCACAGCTGATGCTCTAGCAAGACAGGCTACAGAAGACTCTGCCATTCACAGCCACAACTTAGAGCTCTCCTGCTCCTTTGAGCACCATGTCTTTCAATGCAATTTGCCACAAGCTCTACAAGATGTAGGCTTGGACGATGTAACAATCACTGCAGCGCGTTGCTGCTAAATATAAAGTTGTTTGTTGTAAAAAAAAAAGCATAGAACATACGTCTTTCCATATATTTAAGAGAGTTCCTTCTAAAGTTTACTAGCCCTGAAAAATGTCTTATATAGTTGACGGTGGACTGTACTTAGTTCACTATTTGTCATTATCATTAGTTTTTGTAGCTAACGGTGGACACAATAACAATTTGAAAAGCCATTTTCTTTACGAGGGAATCAAAAACACGATGGGATCATCAGGAGGAGCAAGCAAAACCTGGCCAAGACCCAGGAGCACGGAGCACAGGAGGGCAAAGACGTCAAAGCGGGCATCGAGCCCCTAGATTCTAGAAGCCCTCAACGCCGTTGCCTGCTCAGTGCTCACGCACGCACACCCCAGCCAAAAAGACGAAATTGCCTCAGCATAGCCGTATCCTCCGTGGCAAGAGGATCAGTATAGGATTGGGATGAATAAAATAAAAAATGGCCTTTCCGTGCTTGCGCAGTGTGGCGGCAATTTCCGTCGTTGCGCACCGATGGCCTGCCTGGCCGCCTGGCCGTTAGCTGGGAGGAGGGTGCCGTGGAATTGTGGAACTGGTAACTGGAAACCGCGGGCGGACAGAAGGGGCGCAGGCGCAGACAGCAGGGCAGAGCGAGCGCCGACCGGAGACACAAGGACGCGCGTGAACGACGGGGGCGTGCCCCGCATGCAGTGGATGTGGATTGGATAAGTCTGGGACTCTGGTTTCCCTTCCACCACCCGTCCTTTTCTTTCTCTTTCTCTCTCCCCACACTCCTGTTTTTGATATTTTTTTTCTTATCTTCCACGCCTTGGTGCCGTTTTATTTCTTTGATTGAAGCCAACCGCCAGTGTCTGATGGGAGTGATGGCAGACTGATCAAGTCCATTGCCCTAACTTTGGCAATCTTGATTTTGCCAAGCCTATGTTTTGGCTTGGCATAATTTTGGTTGGGAAAAAATTGGTAGTCAAACAATCAAGCCCTACATTTCGCTCTCGTGGCAAGACGAGGACATGGATTAATACCGCTTTGTTCTTCGTACTATTTTAACAGTATTTTTTAGTAAAGAATCAACGCTTTTCTTTCACAACAAATCAACATCAGCATCAGTATCAGCATAAGCCTCAGTGGCTTTAATTTTCCAGTGAAGTCTGTTATACAAACTTTAAATTATATATTTTTGTTCATGATCCGACATACTTCTACTCTACTCGGTAACTCTGAAGCCCAAAACTACAAGTATTGTTTTAGAAAAATTGACGACCAAAAATCCACCGGAGAAAAATATAAACGAGTTTCGGTCTCATCTATGATCTAATGGAGAAACTGATGGATCACCAGTTCATCACACCCACCAGTGGAGCTGCTCGATATCTCGAGCAAAACTTTTTTTTACGGAATAGGAGGGGTTGGAGCCCCCTACTGAGCTTTTATTAAATAAAAAGGTGCAAAAAGGTACAAAATGTAACGGCCCGAATTCTCTACAACCACCCAGGCTCTCAATTTTGGATAATTGGAGAAGTTTCTGCATAAATCCCTACGGGCATTTGGATACCACGGAACTCGCGGATATACTGCTTCTCTAATTCACCAGATGACCCGCAAGTCGGAAGCGCATAAAGTTGACAATGGTCAACACAATCACTGAGGAGCACGTCATCTCAACCCAGGATGTCACTAGTCCGGTTATTAACCCTTGGAACAAGTGAGTTGGCCCCACTGCCAACTCTCAAGTGTTTGGATCAATTTCATGAGTTCAGAGACCATCGAACAATTCGATGTGATATCAGATCATCCGCCAGTAACTGAACTGCATGCAGTGAGTGGGGAATGAGCTATCCTCCACTCAACCCTTAGGCCCACTTGTCATATGCACGAAATGGATACACCAAACCTTAGCTGAAGCAGCACCAACCCATTTCACTCTCCCATTTCTCACCCTCTCCCTCTCTCTCTAAAGGAACAAGAGTGAGGAAGAACTAGCAAGAGATGATGAAGGCTAGAAATGGAGATGAAGGTGGAAGATGAAGTGAAGGGATTGTAACAACCAAGGTTTCCAAATAACAAAAAATCTGAACTTAAAATTTTTTCTAGCAAAACCCATGCATGGTGAGTGTGCATACTAGGAAACCACCCTTGTAGTTGGACAAGTAGATCTCAAGTTAGCATGGATGAGCATTTGCATATTAAACAACTTGTGAGTTGCTTTTTCTTAATTTTATGTGATGTAATAAAATCAATTAAACCTTTTAACCAAACTTGTTGTGTGTATGTTGCCAACCCTTGGCTTTGACCCTCATACCCTAGTTGACCCCTAGTGGACCCCATAAGGGTGTGTGCATGCTTGGTAACACATGTATACACACATAGGAGCCCAAGGTATAGCATAAAAGGGGTATAGGAAATAGAAAAGGAATTAGAAGAGGGGAAACAAATAAAAAAGGGAAAGCAGCCCAGCAGCAGTAGCCGGCCCAGCTCGCACCAGCACCGTCGGCCGGCCTGCTTTGCCCACACAGCCCAACTAGCCACCGCGGCCTAGCACCGCGTCCGCGCTCGCACGCGCGCCCGCTTGGCCCAACAAAACGGCCCACGTCACGCCCACCCGCATCGCAACGAGCCGCTGCCGTCGTTTTCCCCTGCCGCTGACGGGCGGGACCCGCCTATCATCCCCCACCTTTTTCCCCCTCCTCTGCTTTCACGACCGAGGCAGAGCACCCCGCTGGCTAGCATCCGAGGCCACGCCTCACATCCCCACCGCCCGTTCCCAAGCCGTTAGGTGAGGGCGCACGGATGGACAACACGTCCCTAATCCCGTGCTCGCCGCTAGATATGGCCATGCAGCCCGAGCCCATCGGCCCAGCACGAGGCTCATTTTTTTGGCCTGGCCCAAGCACGGCCCAGCCCGATGGCGAGTGGGCCTGGGCTGGCATGGCCCGGAGGAGCAGGCCATGCCTGGGCCTTACCCCAGGCACATGGGCTAGCATGGCATGGCCTGATCCACAGCGCATGGCCCGGTGGCGGCCCGGGCAGCCGGCCTGCTAAGAGCCCCAGCCGGCCTGGCTCGCTCCCACCATAGCCCCCACCCCCTAAACTGCCAAACCCTATCCCTTCCCCTTCCCCATGCAGCCCCCTCCCCATGCCATAGTGCCACTGCCGCACTCGCTCCTCCTCCTCCTCACCTCTGCGCCAGCGCCGCAGACGCCCCCTCCCTTCCCTCGCGTTAGGTGAGGCGAGCACAGACGCGGGACGCCTCCTCCCTCTCCTCGGCATCATCGGCTCCTCGCGCGACCTCTCCTCTCCTCCGGCCTCCTCCTCCACGCCCCCGCACCACTGGGCCGTGTTGCCTCCTCCACGCCCCCCCGCACCACTGACCGGCAGCCGCGTCCTCCACGCACCCCGCACCACCGGCTGACGCCTAGCGACTTTGAGCACGGCGGCGTCGAGCGCACCAGCGTCGAGCGTGGTGGGCAGCCTCGAGCGGCTCCTCTGGATCTAGCTTTGAGGACGTCAGCCTCCTCCACCGCTCCACGCCTCCTACTCCTATGGATCCGTGTCGAGCTCCTCGGTGGTGAGAACGTCGGCCTCCTCCAGATCCGGTGTCGATCTCCTCGGCGGCAAGCGGCGTCGACCCCCTACACCTCTCGGGCTCCCCTTTGCCCTTCCCCTCCCTCTCTGTCGACAGCCAGTGGGCCTTGGGCTAGCATGGCCTGTGAAATTGGTCATGCTTCTTGGGTCGGCCCAGCACGAAAATTGGTCCATAGTGCCGTGCCTGGGCCGGAGGCCAGGCCCGTGGCCTTGTGAGGCATGGCCTGGGAAGCACGGCGTGCCATACCAAACCGACCCCTATCGGGTCGTGCCTGGCATGGGCTCGTGCCATGCTAGGCCGGAACGGCCCGTTGGCCATCTACACTCGCCGCCGTGGACATGCCATGGCCACGCCGCCATGTTCTCCCCCTTTGGAGGGCCAAGGTCCAGCCTTTTTCGCCGTTGTGGTGCACCGCACACACGCACATGAGCCAAGGCTCAGCCTTGCCAAGCCACAAGGGCTCGGGAACGCTGCTGCCACCATGTCACGGCCACCATGCTCGCCATGGCTAGACCCCGCCATGGTGTAGCTTCGTTCTGGCCACCTCGGGCCGGTAGAGGTAGAACGAGCACCTCGGCAAGCTTTGCCTCGTCGAGCGATGCGTCACGCGCTAGATGGAAGAAGAAGAGAAGCCCCGGGGGCCACTGGACGCATCTGCCTCCCCAGACCGCCACGCGCCCATGTCACCGCCGTGCTGGGGATGATCCGGCCAACTCCGACCGCCTCGCGTGACGAGATCTGGTCATGTAGCTGGCTAGACGAAAAGCCCACGCCTTGCCCTAGTTCACCGCAACTGTGAACTCGCTGGAGCTCCGCCGCACACCTTGCCATGGTGTGGACTCCACCGTGCACTTTGGTCGTCGTCGTCGAGTCTTTTGCCTTCCTCATGGCCCCAATCGAAGGAAAGGAGCCACCTTTGGCTCCATTTGAGACCATAGAGACGTCACCGTAGCGCGCCATCGCCGCCGTGTCGCCGCTGCTGTGGTAGAACCGCCTGAAATAACATGCTTCCGAAGACGCTCGTCTTCCACTAGACACTAAGCACCTCAAAAGTGAGCTACATCAAACAGTTCCGTCAAGCACACCCCAAGGGAGAACTTGAAACAATCCACGTTTTTACATCCAGAATCCAATAATGAGTATGAGCTTACAATACTTAGTCCATTTTATGAAACAAGAGTTCTTGAAAATTAGTTATTACAATACCAGAGTTCAGAGTGCCATAATTTACAGCGGAATAAAAATAAACTTCTAGCAGAAATGATACAAGGATCCATCTGTGCCCACCAGAAGAATGCTCCACACAAGAGCTACTCCTCATGTTGCACCTGCAATAGGGGTAAAATAAACCCTGGGTATATAATATACTCGCAAGACTTACCCGACTAGTGGGAATAGTTTCTAGACTCCAAGGAGTATGATAGGCAATATGAGTTTGCTATTTTCTTTTTGTTTGTGAAAAACATTAATAGAAGAATGTCCTTAAGATCAAGTTTAATGAGCAGTCATGATTACTTTATTAGCTAACCATTATAGGTAAGCACCTGTTCTACTTTTAAGCAAGGGTTGAGCACTCAGAACTATTTCACCATCTTTCATCTTCCAGTTCTTACTACGGTGCTAAACCATAGCCAAGTCGTACCGTCTCACGGAAACGACGATTCGTGAACCAATCTATTCCAGCTGGGTACCCCGAAACACACGCCCCATTTGTACCCTAGACAGAAACAAGACCAACCCATTCCACTCCTGTCGAGGGGTCCAGGTCCCCGTCCAAATTTGGACTCCAAGCCCCCACACTTGAGACCCGGTCTCAGTATGGTGCTTAGACCTCCACCTTTCCCCGTCTCCAATCAGTCGGTTTGGAAAGAGCCAAAACCCACGATAAGAGCTTAACGAGCCTTCTCACTCCCATAAGCAAGTATGTGCTCAGGATAATAAGTCTGTGACCTGACTACCATCCATAGCAATGAACGGTCCTTAATCGACATGAATAGGGACAACAGTGTAACCAAGCTGAGCCCCGTTGGTGTGGGGACACAACCTGTTACACCCACCAATACCCATACTGTATCCCTGCCCTGTCTCTATTTTTCCTTTCATCATTTTATTAGGAGAGTAATTATAATAATCACTATTGTGAGTAACGACAGGTTACTCACGCTACCGAAAATCTAAGCATAGTAGCTACCCGAACCTGCACTAGTAGATTCTTAGGACAGATATATTTATGTATGTGGTTTCCATAAAATTCCTGTAACGTAAATGCACAGATCATATATAAACAGTGATTATAAAAAATAAGGGGTTATGCACCGGGGCTTGCCTTGGGCAGGCGCGGTGTCAGCTGAGTCAGTCAGTGGTGGCTCCGGGACCTCCCGCACGAGAATCTCCTCCTCATACTCCTCAATGATCTCCTCAAACTCGTGATCGCCGGTGGTCACGATCTCCGCCAACTCGTTCTCTACATGCATGCGATGATGATGCAACACTTAGCATTTATGCAACAACAACTCTTAAAATAAGAATACACATACTAAGCTACTAAGCTAGCTCTAATGACTAAGGTACTAAGCTAACTATCATCTTTACCAAGCAAAGTGTTGGGTTCAACTAACAAACACCAAGCTTTACAAATTAAGGATATATCTTTATTTCTACTAATGATTTAATGTATATTTGAAACAAAGAGCATTTAACTATCCAAATGTTTAGTATATTCTAAAGATACAAAAATTACAGTGAGCATAAAATAATACCATGAACCTACTATAAATTTTTCAGGACTAAAGCTATCACCAATTTACCATAAAAATTCCTACAATAATTAACTTAATAATATTGAGCACTTTCAAATGATTTAATAGCTCTTGGTATCAACATGTATATATATTTGAACTAAATACACAAACAGATAAAAGCACAATTTTAGGAACCTAACAAAATTTATTTCATAATTTTTGGACACATACATGATTTTATATGATTTATCAAAAATCAGCTCAAAAATTAATTGAGAAAACTATTTCTAATTCCTTATGAACTCTCCCGTGTGGCCCACATGTGCGGCCCATGCGACGCAGCGCGTGCACGAGCGTGCGGCGGCCCGCTGTGCGGCCCACGCGAGGTCGGCCTGTAGCCCCTTGGCTTTCCTAGAATTCCCCCGCGCGCACCCTCCGGTAACTCGGTGCACGGCGGCGCGGCGAGCGGCGGCACTGGGCACCTACGCCGGCCGCCTGGGACCTACGTGAGCCCACCTAATGGGTCGATCACCATCTCTGACTCGAGCGGCTACGCTAAGCGACGGTGCAGGGTGACATGACTAGCTAGGGAAGGCTACAGCGGTGCGCGGCCATCCGCGATGGCGGCGCCACTATTCTGGTGGGCTAGAGTAGCTACAGACCTAATAGCCAAGCACCGCGGCGGGACGGTCGTGTCAGCAACGACGGGGAGGCGGTAGCGGTTCCGTTGACGTGCGCAAGGTGGAGAGGGAGGCAGGGCGAAGCTAGTGGTGCAAGTAAATTGGTTCGGGAGGGACGGTTGAAGGGCTGCCCACATCCACGGCCGGACGCGGCCTTATCGGCACGGCGGTGGGAGAAACTCTAAATTGGAGCTTGGCCTTGCACGGTTGAAGACTGGGTAGGGTCAGGCAGCGAGAGGACGTGATGTTGAAACCGTGGATGCACTGAATTGAATGGAGGTGATCGTTCGCAGGGTAATTTGATGGCGCGGCTCAACGGCGGCAACAGAGGGAGAAAAAGAGAAAGAGAGATGGGCGCGCGTAGGTGGGCTGGGCTCGTTCTCGCCTTGGCGGGACGCGGTCGACGTGGTCGTGGAGGCCCACGCGCAGGCGCTAGCAGGACGCGTTTACGCTGGCGTGGCCCACGCGCCGCAGTGCCATTAATGACAAGGCGACGGTGAGCCCGACCGTGTGTGCGCGGCAGAGGCGGCAATGCACTGGGCTGGCAGCGGCACAGAGATGTAGAGTGAGGCACAGACATGACGACGAGGCGATGGCACCGGCGTGCGTGACGTGAGGCGAAGTCGCGATCTGCGGCGGTCGGTGGGGCGGTGGCGGCAGATCACCCAATGCAAGCAAGCGGCAATGACGACTCAGCGCCGAGCCCAGAGCCGCCGTGCCAGAGCCATCCGAGCCATAGCAAATGTGGTCGGCCACACGCTGCAGCGGCTTCGTGCGTCTTTGGGACAGCCAAAGATGGCAACGTCAAACGCCCAAGCGTGGTGACCGCGCCTACGCGGCCAATCAACCCGAAACCGTGCCGTGCACGAATTTTAAAGCGCCTATAAAAACTAAAAAGTTGCTTCTGGACCTAAACCATCTTCACCGTGCTCAAGATGGCATATGAGACTACCAAATCGAGTTACAACACTACACCACCCATTAACCCAATCTCTTAAAATAATTTACTAAACATAACAATATCTAGCTGTTGACAAACTTGGAAATTTTCTGAGCTGAACTTGATTTCAATTTGCAATTTTTAGGCTAGTAGAAATATTAGTCAGTAATATCATTTTTCAACCGCAAATATTTCACTGTCATCTACAAAATTTATACTTTAAACTTTATTTAAGTATCACACACATGTTCTATAGTATTTTTGCTTAATAAAAATTATTTTTCAACCCTACTCGATATACATGAGCTATTGAATCAACTTTTATTTAGCATTTTTATTGATCATTTTAAGTTACAAAAATTTATCTACACATTCTATCACATGCATTAACATATAAACATGATGCTCATGACATGTTTTAATAAATGATTTAGGTGTAACACCGAGGATGTTACAGCTACAGTGTTAGCCCCGCCGGAGCCCGCAGGGTCACGCCTAGCCCCGCCTGCCGGAGCACCCGGAAGCCGTAGGTAACCCTGTACATGGTCTGGTTTAAACTGGACCCAACCCGTGAACCAGGCCATTGCAAACCGTACTCAGAGGCCATATACGGGTTGGTTTGCACACGGTTCCAAACTGCTTAACCCGCGTCAGTCAGCTTATCTTCTTCCTCCAGCTGCTATTGACGCATGCGCAGCAGCGCAGGGGTGTCCGTCAGTTCATCTTGCTTTTGCAGCCGCTGTTTCGTGTTTGCACAGGCGCACGTATTTACTCGAGATGATGAAACCCGCCTGTCCTCTGCGCTCCATCCCAATCCCAAGCAGCCTGCAAATGTCGCAGTTGTCCGAGGGAGGCATGGCACAAGGCAAGAACTGCACTGAAGGTTGGAGGCAGGGCAAGGATCGATGAACCCGAACAGGGATGCAACCAATGCCATCCCCAATCAAATCCTTCTACTGGATCTACTAGAAGCAATGAAGCAATGAAGCACCCTCGTGAATTCCATCTGCTTCCCCAATCTCTCCCTGATTCAATTTCAGTGACCGTTCGCTCCAAAGCAAATCGAATAAAGAGCTTTCGAATTGACGATTTGGAGCAGCAGGGAGCTACTGGTTCGGCAACAGGGGCAGCAAGGAGATCCACTCTGTCGCCGACGTGATCATGATCTCCAAATTGCTGGCGACCCGAACAGCTGCTGCATCTCGCGGTGGTCCAGCTGGTCCGCCATGGCCCTCGGGGTCCGGCCGCCGTCGCCCTCCCTGTCGGTGTCGGCGCCGTGCTCGAGTAGGAGTACAGGACCCTGACCTTCCCAACGTCCCCTGGAGCACCGCACGGTGACACCGTCGTCCCAGCACGCCCCCGTCACATCCCCGCCATGGCGCGCGACGTCGTCCGGTTCCACAGCCGCGCGGGAGTAGAGCGCCACGTCGCGGGCGGCTAGCTCTGCGCCCGGCGTTCACCAGCAGCTGCGCGGCCGCGCCGTGCCAGGTTGGCTCGTGCGTCGGCATCAACAGCGTTCACTCTTTGCCGAGATTAACCGTGGAAACCGTGAACCCGCTGGTTCTGACCGCCGACGCAACGTCTTCTACGGGTTGGGCTGGATTTTACCCAGAAACCGGTTAAACCGGACCATGAACAGGGTTAGCCGTAGGAGCCCCGTTTGGGCTGTGACGACGTCCCTGGCGCCCTTGCCGTCAATCCGCGCCGCCGCCGTCCGCCGCGACACCTACGCCGGGCGCCAGAGCCACCAAAGCGCCACCTTTGGCCCACCGGTGAACTCACCGTGAGTCCGCGAAGCCGTAGAGCCTCCTAGCAGCCCCGCCGAGCCACCCTAGCACGAGAGCGCCACCGGCGAGGAGCGCTGCCACGAGACAAAGAGAAGAGGGAGCTGCTGCGCCGCTGCTGCCCCGTGCACCCGGCACACCGTGAGCCAGAGAGAGGAGAGGGAGAAATGGACGTGGTCCACTGCGGACCGAGTCGGCGGTCTATGGACCCGCGCGCCTGAGTCCACCGTGAGCCGCGCCTGTGGACTCGAGCCCAGTAGTAGCCCACCTGTGTCACGTGGCAGGCCTGGGCGAGCGACACGTGTTCGGGCCGGGCCGGCCCAACCCGGCCCGCTTGAGCCCAGTCAAGGCCCGGTCAACGTTGACTGTTGACCAGCCAACGCTGACCGTTGACCCGGTCCCACCTATCAGTGACCGCAACCACCTCGTCCAATCCGAACGCGCCACGTGTCAGCCTCTGAATTTTTCCTATCCTTTTTCTTTTTCAAAATATGATTTAAACTTAGAAAATTCATACGACTTCAGAAAAATATGAAACCTGAGTCCTAATTTTTCTAAAAATGAGCTCTACGTCATAGGCTTATGTTTGAGTGCATTTGGATCTTTTGAATTTCTGTTGCTTCTTTGAGATCATCTATAGGAGTCGCTTATCGCGGCTATATGTTTCATTTGGTAGACCCGAAGGAGCCGCAGACTGAGGAGCACGACCCCGACTACACTAAGGAGCTTGGAGACGACCTGCCAGGTGCCACGTCCTACCCAACCTCATAGAATCCTATTCGACATGCTATAATGTAGATGCTAGTGCTTACTTTTATGCAAATGATCTGTGATAGGTTGCATGGTAGATTTGCTTGTGAGCCATTAACTTGTCGCAACCTATACCCCTGAACACCCGCTGTTAGGCTAGATGCTCGCTTACTTACTTGATACTGCTTCTACTATGCATTATATCTGTGATGTGATGCTTGATGGAGGGTTGTTTGTGAGTGGTTAAGGCACTCGGTGCCGTTAATGTGGTAACAACCGGAGAGATCTTGGCATGCGTCTTAGGTGTGTGGTGAGGGTTGAGTCGATCGGGTAGGATCTTATGACGAGTCGTTGGATGAGTCTTGCCTGGGGGTTGCAACCTGAGCATGCCCTATGAGAGGTACCTGCGGCGGGTGCATGTGAGATGGGGAGATCTCGGGGTGGAGTGTCTTTGTGGGATGAAGCCCTGAGATGGATATGCCATCGAGGCATGGGGTGTTGGTTATCCCCTTTGAGAAGATATCCTATCCGACCCCCCTAAGGACTGGTATGTCGAGAGAACCGGATCATAGGACCCTACGTACACACCACTCGCTCCAGAATGGGTAGGGGACAGTTACCTGACCAACTAGGATGGTGCCATTACTGCTAGGTTGGAAGTGGATAGTGTAGGGAGGTACGGGCGTGTGGCCCACACCCTCCTAAGACAGCGTAGTGACCTTTGGGGGCCCACACCTTCCTAAGACAGCGTAGTGACCCTACGCTCGAGTTTGGTTCGTGAAGATGGAGTCGATGCCCGCTGCCGTTTTACTTGATGCTATTCTAGTTGCTGCATGCTCTGAGTGATTCCACCAAGTGGCGATGTAATAATGAGAAAACCTTCCTATTTGTACTCTCTTTAAGATAGGTATTCGAGTATGACCGTGATATTGATCGTTATTTGATAATATGATGGGATGATCTCTTGGGACTATCATATTATACTTCGAATCTGTGGATTTTCCTTTGTGGAAATCAGGATCATTTCAGGGATGCAATCCAAGATCATCATCTCATCAAGGTCAAGCCATCCATATCTCATGATCATGGTTAGCTCATGAGCCCTCATCTCTTTAGTTGAAGATTTCTCTCAAACCCTAATTTCAACCTCTCATGCATGTATGGATCATGGAGTGTGGTGACCTCTCATTCATCACAAAGGCAAGGTTTGTTCAATTTCTCATCATAAAGTCTAGCATCTCATGATCCCTAATCTTGGAGTTGAGCCCTCTTGTTCAATCTCATGTATTTATCACAAGTAGTTCATGGGAAGAGACTTAGCCAAATCACTAGATGCACTAGATAGCCAAAGCCAAAGACTCAGCTAACCTTACCCTAGCATATCCCCAAGGTCATCCTAGAAGTCTAGTACACATGCAAGGATGTTCAAAGTAGCAACTAACCAACCCCAAGAGCATAGAGCATAGGTTTTGTCGCTTGGTTGGCGGAGTGTCCGCCGATGCGGCGGAGTGTCCGATAAACCTCCCCAATTTAGTAAACCTCCCAGCAGAGGCACCTAGACCTTTATGAGTGAGAACAATGGAGTGCCTGACTATCGATCGGAGTATCTGCTGAATTATAAGGACTCATGGCTAGAAGAACCCGAGAGCACTTAGTTCCTACCGGATCACCCATCACTCACTTCGGAGCATCCGATAAATTATATATAGAGTAACCTAGTACCCCGAGAGTGCCCAAAACCTATCGAAGCATCCGTGAATACCGCGGAGCATCCGCTAGAGCCTGAACAGAGTCAACCAGAGATGACTCACCCCGGCACCCGACACAACGGAGTGTCCATCAGTTGGATAGATTGTCCATCAGTCACAGAGTGTGTGTGTTTAATTAACAAGCTTACCCAAACAAGTCAATAATACTAGTTAGTATCCCAAGCCAGCAACACAATAGTAGACCAACCGTTAGGTGTCACTTCCTAGGAACCAACGGTGATCTATCCACATTCCTTATCATCGTTCCGAATCACCGGTGAATCTCTCCAATTGGATCTCTCTCGCTCTTTTCAGGAATCATCTCGATGAGAAGTGCGTATAGGATGACATCGTCAGCTTCTAGATGTCTGAATGGCAACATCATCAGGCAGGCACCCCACTATTATGAACCCTACTTTGGATACTTATCAAGTTGCATTATGAGTTATGCATTGCTTGTAGAGTTGGATAATGAACTCTTTCACATAACACTTAGAGTTACTCTTTAATCTGTTAGAAGCCTCTCACCCAAACAATGGGAATGGGAACGCTTAATGCTTATTGCTTAGTTGCTTGGGCAACGGTTGAAGTCGAGCATGAGAAGGGAACTCATACTCGCGCGTGTAGGATGCTACACCTGAATAATTAACTACTAAAACCAATGAGGGTACAACTTGACCTATCTAACCAATCTAGTTAAGGTATAATCTTCCTAATATGATAATCTTGATGACAACTTGGATATCTTGCTCATGCGAGGGGTAGGTCGTCGTGAGTGTGTGATCTCAAATGACATAGCCCGTGGAGCGGTAAGGACCGTGTATTGGGATATGTAAGTCTGAGTAACCACCCATATAGACCACATCTCGTAGATGGGGTCGACAAGCCAAGTAACTAGTTGCGACCTGTTTATCTGTGAAACTGGCAAGAGGGGTGGCGTCGGTCGAGAATGCCTGGGACATTGACCGGAAACCCAGTCGAACCTTTCATGTGACACTCGGGCCGGATTATGGAAAGGTTGGAGAACATGAGGCAACCCTTACTACCAGACCCGGTGTATGGTGGTTAGTCTCGTTTTCCTTGTGGGTACAGTTGTACACCTCTGCAGAGTCTTGAAAGCCTGGAGTCCTTCACGACGGAACTATTCGGTTGTTCTTTCTTTCTATACCCATGATAGAATGAATGATGGACTATGAGCACTTTTGCTATAATGATAAATACTGTAATTCTAATGTTGAGCATAGCATGTCATACTCTTAACAAATATCATTGCTTTCCGCAACAATACAAGTGTCTGATAATTAACCTATGCATCCACCAAATCTTATATGTTGGAATTAAGTCCTGCGAGTACGCAATGTACTCACGGTGCAGCCGTTAAGTTGTTTTGCAGGTAATCAGGGCATCTCCCCGAGACTAGCTCTGCTGAATGCAAAGGTTAGCAGACCTTGGAACACGCGTTCTCCAAGATGAGCTCTGTGTAACTCAACAAGAGATGAGCGACAAGTGTGGCAACCCAGTGCAGGGATAGAGTTGATCGGAGCATTAGACTTAGTAGTAACCCTATTATCTTAAATCCTAATTTGTTATCAACAATGTTTCAGGAACAAGCGTGAGACTGGAGCGTGTATGTGATTGAGTTGCCTGGTATGCATTATATTGTGTATGTGTGTGTAACTCAGCGCAAAGATCTTGAAGAGGAGTTGCTACGTGCGCTCCTAGGGGCCTCGCGATGTTATGTTGCTTAAATTGAGCTGGTCAAGAGGATGGCACTCGATTTAGGTAAATTAACACGACGGATACCCCCACACAAAGTTACAAACAGGGGATCAATCAAGAAAACAAAAAAAGTAAAGAAGAAAATCGGAAGGATTACACATAGCTGTCTAGCGATAGATCAATGAGTGGATGAAATTTTAATTTTGCGCTTAGGATAACTAGAGTAAATTCCTTTCTGAAGACTGTTGTTGTGCACCTTTGAACTGAATGTAATTTGGTTGTCACCGTTCAAGCTTGCCGCTTGCGTGGATCGTGGAGCACTGATCTTGCGAGCGGCTATACAGTGGTACCGTGCTTTTATATCTAATGTTATCCTTTGTTTAAAACATTTTTAGGATATTGTCTATACAGCGGCTATACAGTGTTATCTTTTGAGGGGCGGAGCCATACCTGCAGGATGGAATGACATTACCATTGTCCTGATTCCAAAGGAACAGAACCCGGAACATGTTAAAGATTTGTGGCCAATCAGCCTTTGCAATGTGCTATACAAAGCAGTGTCAAAAATCCTGGCCAACAGACTCAAAATTATTCTGGCGAGCATTATTTCTCCGTCACATAGTGCTTTTGTCCTGGGTAGATTAATCTCATATAATACTCTTATTGCTTATGAGTTGCTCCATTATATGAGGAACAAAAGGAGGGGTAATGTTGGGTATGCTGCCATCAAATTAGATATGAGCAAAGCTTATGATCGTGTCAAACGGAGTTTTTTGAGGGATATGATGATTCGGCTGGGTTTTTCTTCAACTTGGGTGGAGCTGATTATGAAGTGCGTGCAATCAGTAAGGTACAAGATCAAAATTAATGGCCGCCTAACTGAGGAATTTGTTCCAGACCGTGGGCTGAGGCAGGGCGACCCACTATCACCCTATCTCTTCCTACTTTGTGCAGAGGGTTTTTCCTGCTTTACTCCAGAAAGCTGAGGATGATGGTGAAATTAGAGGAATTAAAATTTGTCAAGGAGCTCCAAGCGGTCTCTCACCTGCTATTTGCCGAGGATTCTTTGATCCTGTTTCGGGCAAACGGGGAGGATGCAACAAAGTTACAGGGTATCCTGTACTTGTATGAGGAGTGTTCGGGGCAGACTATCAACAAAGACAAGCCAGCCATCATGTTTAGCACGAACACAGGTGACGTCAGAGCAAGGAATTGCTGTGATGCAATCTTTGGGGATCAACAGGGAGTCTTTTAATGATAAATACTTGGGGTTACCAATACATGTGGGCAGCAATAAAGCACAAGTCTTTGGCTTTCTAAAGGATCGGGTTTGGCAAAGGATCCAGGGGTGGAAGGAGAAATTTCTATCTCATGCAGGGAAGGAGGTGATGATCAAGGCAGTGGCACAGGCAATTCCTACATATGAAATGGGGTGCTTTGATATAACTAAAGAGCTCTGTGACCAGATTAGTAGGCAGGTGTGTAGGTATTGGTGGAGCCAAAATGATAAAGAGAACAAAATGCATTGGTTAAGCTAGGAAAAGTTAAAAAGACCAAAGAAACAAGGTGGTTTGGGCTTTAGAGACATCCATGTTTTTAACATTGCCATGCTGGCGAAACAGGGCTGGAGAGTGATTCAAAATCTGGACTCCTTGTGCGCAAGAATTCTCAAAGCCAAGTACTTGTGATGGTGATCTGCTCAGTGCAAAGCCAAAGGATGGAATATCTTATGCGTGGCGGAGCATTTTGAGGGGAATTGATTTGCTAAAAAAGGAATTATTTGGCGAGTGAGGAATGGAGAAAATATCAGAGTTTGGTCACACCCATGGATCCCTCGGGGTGTAACACGCCGCCCAATCACACCAAGAGTCGGGAACATCTTATCAAGGGTGGCTGATTTTATAAACCCGAGCACGGGCCAATGGGATAGGGAGCTGCTCCAAAATTGTTTCTGGAGCGAGGATGCGGCCAAAATTCTCGCCATCCCAATTCACCCCGGATATGGACGATGCCATAGCCTGGCATTTTGATCCCAAAGGATTATTCACTGTCGAATCGGCTTATAGAGTCTTTTTGCGACGATTTACAAAGAAATAGCATTAATGGTATGGCAGCTGGGAGTTCACCGAATGATGGTATTGAAGAAGCTCTCTGGTCATCGATATGGAAATTGGATGGTTTGGGCAGGTTGAGACATTTTTTATGGAGGCTGGCGCAAAATTAATTCTCTTGCTCTTTGCTCTAACCTGAATAGACGGGGAGTCAAGGTGGAGGACCACTGCTTTATGTGTGGCCGAACTGGAGAGGATGGAGGCCATCTCTTTTTCAATTGCAAGCACGTGAAGGAGGTTTGGAGATCGGCTGGACTTGAAGCGCAGTAAGATGCCAGCTCCGTTTATGCCAAAGAGACAGTGAAGCAAATTTTGCTCTTGAAGGAGGATGTTCGTCTGAAGGCTGTTTTTATTATGAATAACTGGTGGCATGAGAGAGACACAGTGAGGGAAGGTGCACTGAGAAGGCCAGCTGAGCAGAGAGCGATGCTGAGCGACCGTCAGGCTCGGGAGACTTTGAAATTGGGATTACCTGAAGCAGCGCCGGTCAGCAGACTGGAACGGGGCAAGTGGCAGGCTCCTCAGCGTGATGTTCTGAAAGTGAATGTAGACGGGTCCTTGAGAGAGCAAGAAACGTGCGGAGGCTGGGGCTATGTGATCCGAGATGACGAGGGAACGGTGATCCAGTCGGGCTGGGGGACGAAAGGACTTTGTCAGCAGCCCGTTGCACATGGAGCTTCAGGCGTGTATTCAGGGATTGGTCGTGGCAGTGCAGCTGGGCGCTCAGCCCATCATCATGGAGACGAACGCCAAGCAAATTGTGCATGAGGTGAAGGAACTGCTCGTCGAGAACTTCCTGCACTTTCAAGTGTCATATGCCCCACGTGATTGTAATCGTGTTGCACACGAGCTTGCTGCGTTAGGCTGCAAGTGTGAGGAGACTCAACCTCGTATGTCGGCCGGATTGCCTAATTGTATCCTGAACTTAGTGTCAAGCGATTTGATTAATGGAATTGCGAAATTCCCTAAAAAAAGACGATGTGACGTGTGGTTCATACTTGTTATATATCGGAGTGGTGTGGTGGCGCCTTGTGCATGGTCTATCAACCAGTTGTCAACTGTTGCTAGATGATGTTAGTTAGGAGTATGTGTTAAAATTCGTTTCTTGTTTTTTCCGTTGACATATCCGGAATGAAATGAAAGGGGCTTTCTCGCCCAGAAACAAAAAACTAGAAAAAGTTCATATGACCATAGTACTCCGTGTGTTTTGCAACAATAAAAAATTTGGACATATGTACCCCGTATAAACACAATGTGTTAGCAACGGCTTTTAAACTAAAGGAATGGCTAGAGACACACGGTGTTGGGATTAGAAGTTGTGTATTCAGCACTTACATCAACACGTAGGCGGAGGCAAACGCTGACACATCAGTAATCTTATCCAAGCAAATTATAATAATATCAAAAACTTGTTGCCTGATTCATATACTCATATATACTAGCTAGTCCACGCAGATCACTAATGATGCACGACTTTATTTTGCTCTTACTCTTTCTCAAAACATTGGTTGGCATATAATCATTTTTGGTTCCTTAATTATCATCCAGGACTCAATTTCATCTCTGGGGGTCTCAAAATGATGTTTGTGTCTTTAAATTTTATTTTAGTCCATTTTAAATAAAAAAAACTATGAAAGTGCTTAAGTCGACATACTTGAATCTGAACAAATAAATCCATTAAATTTTGAAATCAATTAATTCAAGAAAACACGAAACTCGCGTCAAGTCGAAGACTTAGGACCAATTTGGCAGAGATTTACTTCTTCATTATTCGATGGAGTGATTCGGGTGGGTGCAGAGGGAGCACATGAGAATTGATTCCGATGTGATTCTTGTTGTGATTGAATAGGGAGCAGCGGGGAACGGTATAAAGTGGATTTTTTTTAGCTCCCAGCTTGTAGGGTAAATGGAGAAGTGATTCTTGTTAGCTCCCCGCTACCATCCATTTGTATTTTTAGCGTTTGGTAGGAATTCATGAAAAGTGGCTCATAAACAAGTATAGATATGTTAGACTACAAAGAGCCTAATCAACTGAGCTTCAGTAGTTGGATTGGATGGCCGTTTACTCATCGTTCAATCTATAAGTCTACGTCGTCGAATAATAAAAAAAGGTTTATATAGCAGAAACTTTGATAAAGGAAGAAATGTTACCGTGGTTGAATTTGTATATTTGTATACGGCTGGTTACCATTGCTCAAACAGATCAATTTGCACTTTTGCAGGCCGGACAAAGACCCGTCGTGGCCCTCCCACGGCTGGGGGACTGCTGCTCCTGATCTGCCCCTAGTGCCACCCGATTAGGCGTGTTTGGAAAATATCCGGTCACATCATTCGGCCTTTGAAGATGAAGAAGAAGAACAAAAAAAAACCATCATTCGCGTCGCTATTCGGCGAGGAGGAATCAGGGAGGGACGACAGGAACGGGAGAAATCAAGAAGCGGATCAGGAATCTGTGGCTTCTTCCACTGGGCCTGTGACTGGACCACCGCGGCCCAGTCAGTTGCTCTATCGGTGCGGTGCCTGCATCTGCATGCATGCGGATTGCGGAAATAACAACGAAGAAGGCGGCGGGGCGGCCGCGCCAGCTCAGCTCTGGAACTGGATCAATCGCCTTGGATCCTGCCCGTGCGGTGCGGATCAGACAGCCTGAACAAACCGTTGGCGGTCTTGAGTCCTGAACCAGGGCAGAACGAAGGCAAATGCGACCGGACCGGACCTCTCTCTCTTTCTGGGCTGCCACATCAGTGGCAGGGAACATGAGACATCCGAGCGAAATCCTTATTAGACGCGTGTATGTAGTAGATTAGAAACGAGAGATTGACACAAACATGGCCCCGCCGCTCCTCAATCTCCATGGTTTGTGTTCTGAGTTCTCTGACGCGGACACGTGAGGCTAGTGCCTGGCCAAAAGTCGACCATATAATAGTATAGTAAAACTCAACTTGGGATTTAGCTGAAGTCGGGCCAAGTGTGTGTGTGGTGGTGGTGGTGGGGGGATGGTTCAGTTTATGGGTCCATGCGTGTGGATTCATTCAAACCTTAGGATTTCCATCGGCCATGAATTAACATCCAAGATGATCACATTTTTCTGCTTCTTTGCTTCCACTAGAGTGGGCTCAATAGGGTGCACTGGGGGGAGGGGGATTTTACCAACCCCTTAGGGTTAGGCGACCAAGCTCCCTTGGCCACTTATGCTCATCTTTTGCACACATACACTCGGGAGGTTGCATGTCATCTTGCCACCTGAGTTGGCATGTCTCGCCGGCAACCCTCTTAGGGGTTAGGTGACCGAGCCTTGTGGCTCCTGTGTCTCATTTTTGCTAGGTGCACTCATGTAATTGAATACACGCCATGTACATGTGGAACCATATTATTTGGACAAAATAAGTTCATGAAATGTTGCTTCCCTTTCACTTGTGTGACATGGTTGACGGTTTTGATCATATGTTTTTATACGAAACAACCGTCAACAAGCCTCTGAAAGTCAGTGGCTATTTTTGGAGACTGCCTAACTTTTTGCCCGCCTTTGTTAATCAAATGCTCTGTCTCCCAAAATCAATTTTGTAGTAGTGACATCCTCCATTCCTAAAATATATATGTCACGGGATGCCTTAGTCCAGGGATATCTCCAAGATGCCTAGCTCAAGTCATAGGTCTATTCTTACCTAGACCATCATCAGTAACAATGGTGAAGCTAGTGTAAATTAGAGGATGGTGCGCTTTTCCTTGTTGGTGCATAGATTTGTACCATAGAGATTATATATATGGTGAAAATTATAGTTAAAACCATTGTTGGTTTCATCATGGTATGCACTCTTGTTGTTGTCCTGTTCTCACCTTGGGTTTCTAGAACTTAATAGCTAGATGGTGTTACAACATCGAGCTCTTAAGACACCACACAAGAGAACACCAGGCCACAACATGGTATTCGGACCCAAATGCCAAGCATGAAGGGAACTGGCCCCGAATGGGCCCAACTCGTGTGAGGTTGCAGATACGTGCATGAGCAAGCCGTGCCCAAGCTAACAACTCATAGCAAGTATAAAAAAGGAGTCAAGCTGTAGAAGAAGTTAAGTTTAAAATAGACCAAGAAAAGACTAGTCTAATCCTTCCTCTGAACTACACCATCTACCTCAATCCCTTGTTGTTCTTCCTACCAATCCCCATTGCTTACACCTAATGTCAGAGTCTCAATGATTCATTTTTCGGATGGCATGATTCTGTAAAGCCATTGATCAATTGGCAAATGGAATTGGTCGTTGATCTCAGATTTGATGTAGCGAGCTCCTGGTCAGTTCTTGAGTTCCTGTAATTCCAAATCCATGTCGCTCGATTTTTGAGGACTTGCCTAATCTGGAGCATCTGCCGCCACCACATGCCACCTCACGACCACTACATGTGTTTCTAGGAAAGCTCAGGGCCATGTGATGAGTACAGGCTCGATCTTCCGAGAGGTAGCCGGTAAGTTCGATTTGTGGAGATCTCGACGTTGGCGATCCGGCTTCAAATCAGACGCGATTCGAACCCTGCAACCGTTACACCACTGCTCCGTTGGTTATCAACCAAGCACAACTTGATTGACCTCGCCAAGAAGGCTTTTCCTGCAAGCGAATCGAAGAGCACAAGCAAGAAGGTAAAACACGCAATCTGATATTGTAAATATGAATGACGCGAATATCAATAGAGGGTTCTAGAACTCGGTTCCAAAGGACTAATCGACACAGTGGAGGAGATCAAGAACGGGGGCCCTGGATCACTGTAAAAGGATTTATCACCACAGTTACAATGAACGATTCAGTTTCTCGATGGAAAACTAAACTCTAAACAAAACCCAATTGTGTAGCAGCGGCGACGGCTGTGTTTATAGTCTAAGACTCGACCTAGGGTTGGGGACGGCCAGGGGTTGGGCGCCCACAACTTGGGCTTAAGGCCCGACACGATACATGGCCAAGTTGGCGCAAATAGGTGATGCAGCACCTTGTCGTGGTCACACAGAATGATCCATGGACCTTCTGGAGCTGGGACCAGATCCAAAACGACGGCGTCGTCATCCCCTTTCCAACGCATCCAAGAACGGCCCGTTTCGATGTCGTATGAGAAAGTTATAACCGAAACAGTGACGACGTGTCTGCTGAATCCGAGGGCGACGTGGCAGCTGAGTTGGAAACAAATTGCAACTTGGGGAAGACCATAGTGTCGGTGTGTTCAGCATGGCGATGTCCTCATCACCATGAATCCCGAGTCAAAGCTTGCGCTTGAAGAGATGCAAAAGATGTTCGCTGATCAGGCTGCTATGATTGACAAGCATTTCACCGAGCATTAGACCTCCCCAAATCAGTGACTCGCCAAATCCAATCTCAATTGGAAGCACCATATCATCGACTCCGAGTTGCATAACAATAGATGCATCACCGCTCTCAAGCAAGTGCTTGGGCCATTTGAGTCCAGCTTGTGAGGAGACTGAGGGTGTCATCGACGACCTCTGTCTCGAGGCACACAAGCTCGCGAAACATTGATCTCGCATCCAGAGCTGGCCACCATGTGCTCACCATGGCCGCTCGGCCTGATGGGCACCATGACTACGCTACTCACTGGGAGGATGGGTTTAGGGTGGTCACTGTAACAGAACCATCCAATTTATAAGAGCACAAGTACAATAACAATCACCAAAGCGATCAAACTATCATACTTGAGCCCATATAAACCCGATAGTCCGATGAAATCACGAAGGATCTCAAACAAACCAATATCGTACATGATTCAACATAACCAGTCACATGTTACATCACAGTTCATAAATAGTTCACAAGTATCTCACATACATCGGAGTTCACATAGTTATTACAAACCAAGTTTAAATAGCGGAAGCAAAGTAGTTTGACATCAACATCACACTCAGTTCAAATACATGCCAGTACCACGGTCATTTCCAGCAAAAGAAGAATAGAGAGGATATCTTAGGAGTACCATGCCCCATGGTTTAGTCCTCATCCATGGCAGGATGAAGGCAGTTCTTACAGTACCCATGATACATCATATCATCTACAACAAGAGGGAATAAACCCTGAGTACGAGAATGTACTGAGCTAGACTTACCCGCTATAAATCAGAAATAATATAACACCAAAGAGTATGCAAGGCTTTATCGTTGGAGCTAGCTTGACAACATTTTGCATAAAAGCTTAAGTAACATAACTTGGAGATTTAATATCTTTAACATCAAATTGAATACCTATTCAATTAAGCACCTATACTAGAGCAATCACTTGATTAAGCTAACAAGCATTAGTATCCATATCCGGTATAATAATTTGAGCATCATCATAACCATCAAGTTCCATCAATTAATGCTATGTTGCCGCTGCTCAGTCAAGTTTTCACTATCCGGGAGAGATGGTGACTCGAATCGATTCCAACCAGCTGGGGAGTTATTCCTAACACAAACCCATACTTCCCCCACCGAGGTCGCGTCGGGTCACTTTTGGTACAATTTAGGTACAGTCGCGGGTCCGAGCAGCGCCGCACCTTTAGGGATTCTACCAGTCTACCAGGAAGTTCGGGCCCAGCATGCCCTTGGACTCACGCCACTGGCTCCTCGCAGATCCTTACTACCTCCAGTGTGCGCACTTTCACTTACCAGGTCCTGGCCTAAATTGAGCTACTCGACTTTGTGGTCAGAACGAGTTATCCGGCCAGCTAAGTGCTAGGCATGCGTTCAACATGACATGAGGACGTATAATGAATTGGTACTTAACCGACATAGACTGGGATAAGTAGGCACCAAGACCTCCATGTCTTGTTGCTTCTCTATCTCAATCCTGCCCAGTCTCCTTTTTATTCATCAACACATGGTTATTTTCACGATAGCAATTATAGCCAACCATGACCAGATATCTACCTATATCTCACAGGTGATAGGAAATCACCCGACTTCTACTAGACTAAGCATGGCTAAGCATATATTCGATCCTGGACCTACATAGGATTCAAGATATATTGGTTTGAACAAGGAAAATATATGCAGCAAGTGTTTCCAATGAACTCCAATAACCTAATGCATCAGACATAAAGGACACAAGTGATATTTGTAAAAACATATGAGGCTTATAATGCTCCGGGGCTTGCCTTTTAGAAACAAGGAAGGTTGGTGGTTAGGACATAAGGAAGATCTTCCACGTTGACTCCTCCTTTCACCTGAACCTCCTGTTCCTAGGCTGCCTGTTGCTCCTCCTAATGCTCGGGTTTGAACTCGAGTAGAGTCACTCCTTCTGTGAAACCTATTGCATGCATATGCACAAATGAGTATCATGAATGCATAAGAGATGAGATGATATGATAAATTGTATATGCATGAGCATGGTTATCCGCAAGATGTATGATAAGTTTAACATTCGTTGACCAATTAGATGTATAACTTTCTTCTAGTTGATCTTTATTGAGTAGGTGCATATCTCTGCTATAGTACAAGAAACATACACTCACCAAGTTCTAGTAACCTAAGGTAAAGTTGTTTATCATTAGTAAGAGGCTTAGAACCTGCAGCTAACAACTAATATCAATTAGCCTAAGCATCTACACAAGCATCACATAAGACAAACAATTACAATTGACTTAGTCATTTCCTGCTGTAAACAGTAGCTATTTATTTCGGCCATATCTAGAGTTCTACTCAACAAAATGCTATGATCTTAGACTTTCTGGAAAGCTTATAAAACTACCTACAACTTTATTATAGTCATCTCAAGATGATTCAATGGCTATCAAGGTCAAACAAAGCAATTTTCCAAATCTATCCAGAAATTCCAAAGAACAAGCATTTTTGGAGACCAACTTTCAACAGCTATAACTCTCAAACCATTTAGCCTATTGCCATGAAAATTTTACACAAGTAATATAAGTAAGTTATCTACAACTTTGTTATTGACAAGATTCATAGCAAACATCATTTTACCCATGTAATTTACTTAACAACCGAAACTGTCCAAAACCATCATTATAATTGAATTATAGAGCAATTCTAAGAAAATTCTAAGAAAATTACAGTAGCCTATATATGACCCCAAAAGTCTACTGTACAAATTTCATGCCATTTAGATTAGTATAGCCATCTCTACAAAAATGACAAGTTGCATAGGCTTATTTTATCAAAAATAGTTTAGACTAGTGAAAAGTGTCAAACAACAGATTTCCTATTTTTCTTACATTCATCCTAGCACCATATCACTGTGTAAACATTTGCATGATCATTAGTTATGTATTTTTACCCCATTTATTTTCACTAGAAACTAGCAATTATTTAAGATTAAATAGGAAAACCATATTCCAAATATGCTTACTATAGGTTTAGAATTTTTCTTAGCTAGAGAATATCAACACAAGATCAGCAAAATTGGAATCACAATTTTATCACTTTCCTGGCTCAAGTTATGCATTTTACAAGATATAAACTACTTTAAAAGCACTTATCTAGCTCAATTTAATTCTCCTAGAAAAATATTCCAAACAGTAGGTTTCATATTTTTATCAAATAGTACACTTCATGATGAATCCAACAAAATTTAGTTCACTTAATTTGGACACTCCTAGCTCCAGATATGAATTTTTTAAACATGTATTCAAATATGTGAAAAAATAAGAAAATCAAAGAACACCCAGACTAACAGATGGGGCCTGCTCGTCAGTGAAATAGAGGCAGGGGACAGAGGTTGACCGGCGATAGCTCGCTGTCGGTGAGGTCTCTGGTGAAACCCTGGGCACCATCATGTTACTCACGTCAACCTACACCCAGGGGTACCCTAGGTTGTATCGGCAGCTCACCGGAGCAAGCTCACCGGCGATCATGGCGGACGACGGTGGTCACGCGTTGGCGCGTCGGCCGTCTCTGGCCATGGCAGGCTCCGGTAAGGACGGTCCTACCTCTATGGTGACCTAGCACAGCTCTAGAGCAAGATCTGGCCATGGTGAAGCAGTGGGGAAGCCTAACCACGTGCATGGCGGCACGGTGGCGCCCAACGCACACGGTGGAGCTCTCCGTTCCGGCTAACCGGTGGGTCTCCATCTTCATGGTAGGAGCTAGCATTCATGGCTATGCATAAACACCTTCAAGCGGGGGATGGCGAGAACTAGGGGCTGCTGGCCACGGGAAGCTCGAGCTCGCGGCCATGGTGGGCACGGCGGGAGCGGCGGTGCATCCCCACGTGACGGTGCAGTAGCATCTACCCTAGCTACGGCTTGAGCAGTAGTGACCTAAGGCAACTATGGACCGGACGATAGGAAGGCAGGCGATGCAGTGGAGCGGCCTGGCCATGGTGAGCCGAGAGCGCGGCGGTGCTCCAGTGATGTCACGGCGGTGGAAACGGCCGTAGGCCTTTACCTTGGGCTCAAATGGTAGCTCTACTGGGTCGAGGTGGTAGAGCAAAGCAAGGCAGAGCTATTGGCATAGGAGATTTAGAAATGGAGTGGTGACGGCTGCGCGCAAGCTCGGCGAAGCTCACAGCGGCGACGACGACGGCGCTCGGTTTCGCATGGCGGGCAAGAGAGAAGCAGAGCGCGGGAGAGAGAGCGATAAGTGGAGAGAGCAGCGACGTCGCCTCACTCTTCACTCCTCTTTAGCCCAACCAGCCGGGCCAATGTCGGTGTATGGTCACCACGCGGCGTGCGCGGCCTGCGCTGGTCGGCCACGATGCACGCGGCGAAGGGCCGGTTCCGGTCGTCTGACGAGCCAACTTTGCGCCTCCATAACTCCTAAACCTTGCGTAATTAGCAAAAACTGTATCAGTGAAAATTGTAGAGCTATGTGAGATCTCCAACTTTTATTTAGGAACTATCATATAATTCTCAATGGTTAGCCAGTTATAATGCTCCGAAGTGAGGCATATTTTAACTATAAATGGCTTTAGGACAGCAAATTCTCCAAGTCCAAAAATAGTATTTCTTTGCTACTTTGGAGCTATTTTGGACTATGTTAGGCACTGAATTAGGTCTTGTCCCAATAATGAAAGTTGTTACTCTAGTCAAGTACTACAACTTTGCTTAAGGGTGCACTACCATGCAAACACTCTATGCTATAGTTCAACTTTGGTCAAATTAGGATCATGAAAATTAGAGTTTCTAGAATAACTATGACTTGGGGGCTATTTTGGTCCAAGTCATGAATACCAAACTTGTTCCATGTACCATCCTATGTGCGTCTAAGGTGTTTTAGTGATCAACATCAATCACTTGCATTAAGAAGCATGACCATAAAGCATACACATGTTGCAACATAGAGTAACAAAGGATATGTTTGATATGTTTCATATGAGTGTTTCAAATGTTTATGCTCATATATGAATGAATGATGCTTATGCTCATGCAATGCAAGTGCAAAAGTGCAAGCCTAACACCTAGGGTGTTACAACCCCTCCCCCTTAGATAAATCTCATCCCAAGTTTCGAAATACCTACCATTTTTCATAAAAGGCGGGATAAACCTCACATAAATAATCTTCCCGTTCCTACGTCGCATCTTGCTCACTATGATTATTTGACATCACTTTGTGAAACTTGATCACACGGTTTTGAGTTACTCTATCCTTGCTATCTATGATTTGCACCGGCTTCTCTTCATAGGCTAGATCCGATTTCAACTTGATATCTCTAACCTCCACTCTTTCTTTTGGAACACGTAAGCATTTCTTTAATTGGGATACATGAAAAATGTTGAAGATAGCCCTCATTTCTGGAGGTAACTGGATCTTGTAGGATACTCTTATGCTTTTCTCAATGATTGGGTATGGACCTACATATCTAGGTGCAAGCTTTCTTTTTACCCCAAACCGTTGTATCTTTTTCATTGGTGACACTTTTAGGTATACATAATCATCTACTTCAAATTCAATGGGTCTTCTTCTCTTGTCTGGATAACTCTTCTGCCTTGATTGAGCGGCTTCTATATGTTGTTGAATGATATGCACCCACTCTTCAGCTTCCTCGACGAAGTCAATACCATAGTATCTCCTTTCTCCGGGTTCAATCCAATTCAAAGGAGTTCTACATTTATGGCTATATAAAACTTCAAAAGGAGCCATCTTAATACTCTCTTGATAACTATTGTTGTAGGAAAACTCAACTAAAAGTAACCATTTTTCCCATGAACCTTTTGAAGAGATGACACAAGCTCTCAACATGTCTTTCAATATTTGATTTACATGTTCAGTTTGCCCGGAGGTCTGAGGGTGATAGATAGAACTTCTGACTAAGTTGGTGCCTAACATCTTGTGCAAATGTTCCCAAAAATGAGCAGTGAACTAAGGCCCTCTGTTAGACACAATGGTTCTTGACACACCATGTAGACGTACTATGTGGGAGAAATACAACTCAGCATACTCATGCGGTCGATAGTTGGTTCTGTCTGGAATGAAATGTGCAGACTTAGTTAGGCGATCCACGATCACCCATATGGAATCTAAATTCTTATGAGTAGGTGGAAGTCCAACAATAAAATCCATGCTAACTTCTTCCCACTTCCAACCTAGAATGGACAGTGGTTGAAGCAGTCCAGCATGTTTCAAATGAATAGCCTTAACTCAGCAACAATTATTACATTTAGCAACATAAGCTACAATTTCTATCTTCATTTTGGTCCACCAAAAATGGGTCTTCAAGTTCTGATATATTTTACTACTATCCGGATGAATGGACAGTTTAGAAGAGTGAGCCTCACCTAAGATCTAGTTTCTAAGTTCCTTATCCTTCGACACTACCAGTCTATCTTTAAACCATAGGACACCGTTCTCATCTATCCTAAAATGCTTAGTCTCTTGCTCTTTCATCTTTCTTTTGTGTGGAACACACCCGGATTGGTCTTCTGAAGCTCGATGATCTTGCTCTCAAGAGAACAACTAATCATAATATTGTATAGCCATCGACGCAAAAACGTGTCGATGCGCCGAGCACACAACAAGCCAGAGGGATCTGCTTAGGATGAGCCTGGAGATCCGCTTGGCTTCAACGCAGGACCCGTCGACCCTGCGAATTCCTCCCGAGGCGTGCCAGTCAATTTGACCTATAATTGATAAGGAGGGAAAGTTTATCAGTAATTTAAGGTGGAACATGCCGGTTTTTGCCCAAACAGTTCTAAGTGTGCCGCTTTGGGAGCAGCTAGATGAGAAAATCAACTAAATAGCTGATATGTGCAGAAATTGGCAGTTACATACTGTAAAGCTAGCGATTGATTTTATGTTGACAGGTATAGTACACATAGACGTAAGTGAGATCATCAGCTAGGTAGAGTTTACCAGTGTAAAGCATTGAGCCAATGAATCTAACGAGAAAGGGTATAACATGCGAACGAATCGACTGTCTAGTACAAATGGACCTATAAATGCTCTGAATCTAATCTGTTACCATCAACAGTGAGGTTCGACCGGATCGATGGCAGCTATGATAATAATAACAAACTAAAACCGAAGAATCCGTAAAACCATCTATACATTGACAGGCTTTCTGAAAAACATGCTATACGTGTGAAAGCTCGAGGGAATCGGCTAAGGAATCGGCTAAAATAGCCGATTCATGTGAAAAGGGACTACAACATGTGAACAATCAACTATTTAACATGGACAAACCTATGAACTCATCAGACTTAACCTACTATCCCTAATAGTGGGGTTCGACCGGATCGATGGCAGCCGTGATAAAGACAACAAATCAAACCTTTAAAGCAAACAGATCTATTCATATTTAACAGAATCATGGAGACACACTGTAGGCGTTAAAGCATAGGCGATCGGCTATTTAGCCGATGCAGGCATAGCAAACAGTTAAGGTCACGCCCGATCGAGAGTAAATTTACCAACTAGCATCCTCCAATCTAAAGTGCTATATGTGGGGATCGATCGGATCGTTACAGCCATAATAGCGAACCATAGACTAGATTTAACTAGCTAGCAAACCTCTTCAAAACCATAAGTGCCTTAACCACGTACTATGCACGATCAAGATCGAGATAGAACAACCGATAAAATGTAACCCATTGCTCATTGTAAGAAACATCGTATTGTAACAAAGCAAACGACGGACTAAAAGGATGTGAGGCCAATCTAGATCGATCTCGACCGGGCAGGTTGATGTTGCTGAAAACTAATGATCAATAAGAACATCAGCAAGATTAGTAACTTAATGAATCTACCCAAAGGACGCCACCCTTAGGTAGAACTGATAACTTGACCTTAATCTAATTCGAGCAGTGGAGGTCGAACTTAACCGATGCAGCCGTACTTGAACTAGATAAGAGTCGATAACTAGCTTATACTAGAGTTCGCAGTGGAGGTCGAACTTAACCGATGTAGCCGTACAAACAGAAGTATAAGCCATGACGGTTCTTATAGACAAGCCGAAGGTCGGCCGGACCGATGCAGCCCTGCTTGTTGAAGAACTCGCCGAGATCTACACTACTCCTACACCTAAGGGTTGGCATAAAGCCAAAAAAATAACTTGTATTGATTGATTGGATGTCTTTTACAATAGTCGGGGTTCAATATTTATACCTGGAGCCTAAGCATTAATTCTACTCAAGTACGACTCATTACAATATTTGGTATAAAGAAAATATTCCTAATATAAGATAACTTGGACCCTAATCTTTCCCTTTTTGTAGAGTCTGACATATATTTCCCGACGCCAACCGTAGCTCATTGTCGTTATCTGCTGACGTCATTCGAATAGAGCCGATTCTAGTGTTGCATCTGAATCAGCTGATATCGATCCTTATGCAATCGATTCCTTGATTGACACAATCTTGGAAGCTTTGAGTCCCCGTGTTCTTCTCAAATTTTGGTGTAAACAACAACACAGCAGGATGTAACAAATTGAAGCCATCTTCTAACAGAGAATTGCAATAAGACTTTTTGCTCAAAGCGTCTGCAACCACATTCGCTTTGCTAGGATGATAATGTACTTCTAAATTTTAATCTTTTATCAATTCTAGCCATCTTATTTGTCTCATATTCAATTCGGGTTGAGTGAAGATATACTTAAGACTCTTATGATCTATGTAAATATGACACACATTGTTAAGCAAATAGTGTCTCCAAATCTTCAATGCATAAACAGCCGCTGTTAATTCCAAGTCATGAGTTGGGTAATTGACTTCATGCTTCTTCAGCTGACATGAGGCATATGCAATGACTCGGCCTTCATGCATAAGAACACATCCAAACACAGTACTTGATGCATCACAAAACACATCAAAAGGTTTCTCGATATCAGGTTGCGCCAAAACAGGAGCTGAAGTCAACAAAGTCCGTAAAGTGTGAAAAGCAGCTTCATACTCTGGAGTCCACACAAACTTCTCATCTTTCTGAAGCAATCTTGTCATTGGCTTGGCAATTTTGGAGAAGTCCAGAATGAACCGATAGTAGTAACCTGCTAAACCAAGAAAGCTTCAAACTTCGTGAACTGAAGTTAGGGCCTTCCAATCCATAACTTCTTGCACCTTAGAGGGGTCTACGGAGATCCCATTTTCTGACAGCACGTGCCCTAGAAAAGGTACCTTCCGAAGCCAAAACCCACACTTGCTAAACTTAGCATACAACTTATGTTCTCTTAGTCTGGTTAGAACAACTCTCAAGTGCTCTATGTGATCCTCCTCGTTTGCTGAATAGATCAGAATGTCATCAATGAACACAACCATGAACTTATCCAGCTTTTCAAGTACCAGCCGCTACCCTGCATCTCCCCTCTTCTCAAATTTATTTAATCCAATTTCTAGGAAATGGGGAACGACATCTTGATTCCATCGGCTGTTGCTCCCAATGTCTATTTTCTCGGGCCTATGGGTGACCCTGATCCATCTGATTTTATCCATCAAGAAACCAACCAAATCCCCTTTAAACAATCTGTAGTTGATTTGTCCTCCTGGAACACCAAAACTCCCTTCAGAAACTGGCCCAAAATGCCTAAGGGATGGAGAGACTGGTTTCATAGGGTATCTGATAAAAAGGCTGGAGATTGGGAGGTTTATGACTTGAATCAATGCCTGACACTCTCATTGTCTGAGATGGAGCGGAACGATTCACTCCTGATTTTGGCATCTTATTTCTAGTCTAACACCCTAAATACTTTTGTCTTTGGTCACGGCCCAATGACCATCACTTTGGTCGATGTTTATATGTTGACTGGCCTTAGAATAACAGGATCAATGCAACCTTATGAATTTTTAAGTGCCAGATCCAAGAAATTAGCCAAAATATCAGACTATACAGGATGGACAAGCTACATTCTGAACCACGTTGGAGATGGGTCAACCGGTAGTGAAAGAGAATATGTAGCCTTCCTGAACATGTGGTTAGAAAGATTCATCTTCTGTGGGTTATCTTGTGGTCTGACTTACAATCATAAACTCATGGCAGAGCATCTTGCAGTAGGCGCTAAAATTCCTCTTGGCAAATTATGTTGGGATCAGCTTACCATTTGATGCATCAGGTGGCCCCTCAGCTACTAAAGAATGAAGCAGTGCACACCATCAGCGGCCCTTGGTGGCTAATACAAATGTGGTTAAACTTGTATATGCATAAGCTTATAAGTCCAAATCTCCAGAATTTGAGCTTCCCTTCCTCCAACTTTGATGAGGAATACAGAGACAAAGAAGGAAGAACCCGCCAGTGCATGAACTATGGTGAAGCCACATCGGCCATAACAATTGATGTCGATGTTGGCCATCTCTTCAAGAGGTTTTATAGAGGGTTTGATATAGATACCCTGACTTGTCTACCCTATGATGAGTATGAGAATAGTGAGTTGGTCTTCCTATTCAAATTTCGATTTGAATCAGGCTGCTCAGACGAAACGGCAGCTGCAATCTTCAACTCCTTCATCAAACCTTGTGTTCTTCTTATCGATTTTCATCATGGCCAAGGCAAAATGTCTACAGGTTCCTTCCTTCTAGGCAACCTTCCAACCTATGAGTTTTACAACCCTTCTTTTGTAGCTCGTCAGTTTGGTCTTCGTCAACTGCTTCCTCAACTGTTCTTCAAGGATATATTGAAGCCAAGAGAGGGTATTAGTGAAGTACTGGAATCCTCTAGAGTCTTCCAACTAGGATTAGATCTTCCTTCCTTTTGCTTGCATGACTGGACAAGAGTCAACTTTTCTTCCAATTTTTTGACTCTTGGTGGCAAGAATGGCACTCCCATCTCTTCTGTTGGCCGGTCCATCCTAGATGCATAGCTCTGGATGGAGAGTTTGCTTCTGACAGTGATGTAACTTACCATTCCTTTTTCAAAAAAATTATTCGATGAATTCCCCTACTAACTATTCTAATAGACCTTTTTAGGACATTGAATTCAATCCCCTAAGCTTGGACAGGAAGGGGCATCCTATAGATTATCAGCCAACATGCCCAGTTTCAAGAATAGGATCAACTGCACCTCTACGGAAGAAGCTGATGAAAACTCATGCGGCCTCCACAATCGTAACGTATCAATCTTCAAAGCGCAAGGCAGCCCAAGGGACAACCTAGAAAATCATTACTGGGAAAAGACTTTGTAGAACGAGACCATCGACTACCCAGGTAAAACAACTACCCCTTATCTGAAAGTGAAATTCAATTTTTAATCCTATTCCTTTCTTTATAGTTATCAACCATTGTGTCTCAACCTACTCTTGGTGCGGAACTGTTGTCCCAGACATTTAATTCAACATTAGTTAGACCTTCATCAGCCGATTCCCAAGAGGAGCCGATTTCGGTTGAACCAACCGATGCCTCTAAGACTACAGAGGATGAGAACCCTTCCACTTCAATCCCTAATGTCGCCAAGGTATCTCCATAAAGTTCTTGATTCTTATTCAATTCTCACCCTTCATCTGACTATTTATCATGCCGGAAACTCTCTGAGGAAATACCCATGTAAGAGCAGGAATCTGACAGTCCTTCGATTGGCGTTGAGAATGATTCTGTTGCTGTTAACACTTAGACTGTCGATTCTTCAGTTTAGTAGACAACTAATGGTAAGGAAGTCATATGCTTAGTTTATCTCTCTGCAACAAATATGAACTAGAAATCTTCCTTGATGCTCGCAGATACTAATGTTGAGAATTTAGAGCCGATTCAACCAGATATCATTGGTGTATCATCAGCCATTCCTTCTTCTTAGATAGAAGCTATCCCAGAAAAGGTACCGTACTTGCTTCACTGTTTGTCTTATTATCAACTGATTCAATCCTCCTAACCAGATTTCCTTATATGTAGGCACTTACTCTTCCAGCTTTGAGCTACTCATTCAATCTTGAAGAGTATTTAGATAAAGACAAAATTAGTTCATCAGCCACCTCTTCTAAGGAAGCTGTCGGTGCAGAAAGTGACCAACACGTAAATATTTGTAGTTTTGCCGTACGTTGTGATCGGAGGTGGCCTAGCACTAAATGACACAGGGTTTATACTAGTTCAGGCAACGTGCCCTACGTCCAGTTTGAGTCAGTTGGTGACTTTATTCCTGAGGCCAGGTGCTAGAAGTCTGCAGTGGGGTTACAAACAAGAGGGAGAAAGACAGGAGCTCCGCTATGAGTTAAGTGTTCAAACGTGTGCTTGAGGTTCGAACCTAGCAGTTCTACGGTTGTGGACTAGTGAACTTGGTCAATCTAATGAATCTAAAAGGACCGAGTTATGTTGGAGGGAGCGCATCCCCTTTTATAGATAAAGGGGATGGCTTTACAAGTGAGAGGGTGAGGGTACGTATGCTACTGAACTTTGTTGCCCATGCCGACGGGTACAAGATAATGGTAGGCGCCCACAACACTGTTAATGTCACTATAGAATGTTAGATGCATGTGGGAGGTTGCGTTGCTTTCTTCAGGTATGGCAGACGTGGGTACATGCATATACTGTTGATGCCTAGAGGCATGTGAGGAGTTGCACCACGTTCACTCGATACGGTAAATCCTGACCCCTACAACACTGTCGATGCTCAGAGGCATGTGGGGGGTGACTTACCGTATGGGAGTTAATGGCGCCCACAATACTGTAGGGGAAATGTCGGCGCCTACAACACTGTTTGTGTCAGGGAAGCTGCAGAGTATGGTTTCTACAGGTGTACAGGGTATGGTCCCGGTATCGTTGTTTGACTTGCGCGCCCCGTCCTTGCTTTCTCCGTTCGTTCCCTGGTCCATTTCGAGCGGGCGTCCCCGGTCGGTTGGTTCTAGTCGGCTCTGATTGTGCCAGTTGGAGAAGAACAGTGAGCAGGTGCTTGGCATATCCCCCGGTCGGAGAGCGCAGGGTCGGAATTGGAAGCGGTGCTTTTGGCCAGGCCTTCTGGCTGGAGAGGCCATTCGATGGTGGGCTGGAGACCCAAGTGTGCGCTCCGGTCGGAGAGGTGGGCCGGAATCTATGAACAGGCGTTGTTCCTCCTTGGTCTGGCCTTCCGGTCGGAGATTGGATCACTCCTCCGCCCTATCGCTCAGGTATTTGGGTCAGCCCACGAGTTGCGTGTTGTCTGCTTGGGTCGAGCTTTTGCGGGGAAGCCGGTCCCCGAGGGACCCTGGGTTTATGAACCCGACAGGAGCCCCCGAGCCCCCGGGCGATTCGGGCGGAATCGTCTGGGGGATTTTTGTCTTGACGGCGGGTGCGCGCGAGCGCACCCATGGGTGTAGCCCCCGAGCCCCCGGGTGGTTTGGGTAGAACCTTCTAGGGGTTTTTTTCGTATTACCAGTGGGGGAGGTTTTTGTTGTTGTCGGTGGGTGTGCACGAGCGCACCCACGGGTGTAGCCCCCGAGCCCCCGGGCAGTTCGGGTAGAACCGGCTGGGGGGTGTTTGCCAGCAGGCGTGTTTGTGCATGCTTTTTAGTCGAGACGGAGTTTGTCAACCAAGGCATCATTGTGCAGCCGAGGTGGTTAGATGTTGGGGATCGGATGAGATGGAGCTCGCGGATCCTATCGTTGGTGTGCGTCATGGGATCGGGCAAGGCAGTTAGTTTGTTAGTTTAGGGATCAGGCGAGGTGACAAGGCGGTGCTCGCGGACCCTGGCCTTGGTGCAGCCCGTGCAACTGAGGTAGTTTAGTTTGTTAGTTTAGGGATCAGGCGAGGCCACAAGGCGGTGCTCGTGGATCCGGATAGGGTGAGTTTGGGGTCACAGACCTAGGCGTTTGGTGTGTAGTCAAAATGTATCCGGATGGGGTGAGTTTGGGGTCACAGACCCATGTGTTTTGGAGCATAGTCAGAGTGTAGCCAGATGGGGCGAGTTTGGGGTCGCAGACCCAGGTGTTTTTGGAGTGCAGTCGGAGCGTAGCCGGATAGGGCGAGTTTGGGGTTGCAGACCCAAGCGTTTTTGGAGCGCAGTCGGAGCATAGCCGGATGGGGCAAGTTCGGGGTCACAGACCTAGGTGTTTTCTGTCTTGAGCCCCCAAGCCCTATTGGGCCTTAGTAGGGGTCGGTGTGAGTTGTGTGCGTTGCCCCGTCCTCGGTTCGTCACAACCGGAGGGGCTGAGTTTTGTCGCTTGTCCCGATCGCTCGGGCTCGAGTGACGCGCTCGGTGAGTTCGCTAATGGGTATGATCGAGCGATATCCGGGTCCGTCATTCATGATAGGGTCAGCATAGCCCTCTTGTGACATTCCCCTGCTTCTTTATCTACAACCCGACAGATGCCTGGGTCATTCTAGAGATCGACCCGGGTGGCCTAACGGCCTCCCCTCGATGAAGATTCTGTGGGCTTGGCAAGATGTTCAGGATCGAACGAGAAGGTTGAGATGACCCTATCTGCCAGACTGGGCGAGGGCCGCATGGGGCTCATCTGCGTTTTTCTCCCCTGGCTTTGTTGTTGCTCATGTCAAATGAGGCAACTGCCGCTTCATGAGGCAACACGGAGCGTTGTGATGCATTTCGCTACACGTGCGATGCTTTAGTTCCCGAGCCCCGAGCGGTTTAGGGCCCGAATCGTCCGAGGGGCATGAGCGTATGGAATGAAATGCGCGTATGGATGTATGAAATGATTTATAAAGAAATAGAGGGGGTCGTCAGTGTTACCTTGATGACTTGAGTGACAGGTTTGGAGAGCTCCAGTCAGAAATGTCCGACCGGGACCCATGCTCGCCATTCGTGACAGAGTCGGCATGGCCTATATGGGGCGTCCCTTTGCTCCTTACCTGTCTCTCGGTGTTTATCCTGAGGGATTCGATCGACTCAGGGGGTCCGATTTTATATCCCGGCGGAGATCCTGTTTTTGGGTTTTTTAGGTCTGGCCTGGGGAAGCGGAGAGCCACCTGCGTGCGGTGGCGCTTTGGTTCTTGTGCCCGGTGTGCGGTAGTGGATGGTCGTGCGGTAGTGGTGGGCCATGCCCAGGCCACGTCCTGTCCGATCAGGAGTCGTTTCATCGGGCAGGGCATGTCTCATTGGTTAGGGCGCGTCTCATCTGCATTAAATGGGAGAGAGAGAGAGTTTTTCGCTTCGCCGTTTCACCTTCTTTGATTGGCGCGTCCTTCCCTAACTGCTGTTACCTTTTCCTTAAGTAGGAGAAGGGAGAAGGTTTTTGCCCTGTTCTTTTGCCTGTTCCTCATCTGCCGCCTCCTTCCCTTTTCCTCCTTGCCGATAGCGTTCTTGAGAGCCGCGGTGGTTACTAGGAAAGAAAAGGGAGAGAGCGAGGGAGAAGAGAAGAACTCACAAATCCTTTTGTGATCCCAGAGTGAAATGTCGGATTGGATGTCATCCACCATGAGGGAGTCGGTGTTGAAGGCCTTTGTCGCGAAGGGGTTTCTGCCGCCGAAGGAGGTGGCCTACTGGAGGGCTCCCGGGAGGGAGGAGTTCCCACAACCTCGGCCCGACAAGGTGGTTTCCTTTCTCACCTTCCATGAGCGCGGGTTAGGATACCCCGCGCACTAGTTCCTACGTGGGCTTCTCAATGAGTGGGGTCTAGAGCTACAGCATCTTAATCCGATGGGGGTGCTGCACATTGCTGGCTTTGTCACCATCTATGAGGCTTTCCTCAGGATGGAGCCGCACATGGACTTCTTTCGGTGGCTATTCTCTAGGAGAGCTCTGATGGCGATGAATTCGTCCAAGGTCACGCCAGTGGGGGGTTTCGCCCTGTAGAGGAAACTGAGCGCGAGAGGCTCGTATCCCGCGTACATTCCCTACGACTCCAACCGGGGGTGGCATGGGGAGGGTTTTACATCCGGAATCCGGTGGAGGCGCTGTTCCTGGCGTTCACCGGCGAGAGGTCGGAGAAGCAGGAAAGTTGGTCATGGGGTTGTGCCCGTAAGGAGAGGAAGAAGGTGGAGGTCATCGAGGAGGAGCTCCAGAAGCTTGTATGGCGCGGTCTTGATGGGGTGCGGGTGTTCCACACCCTCTACCGCCGCCGAGTTGCTCCGTTGGCGGAGAGGGGGCGGCCGATGTGGAAGTACAGCGATGCATCGGACCCTGATCATGTGTGACCGGAGGAGCTGCCAGATAACGAGGTCTGGAGTCACCTCAGACGGGTGCTGTAGCTGAAGCCTAGAGAGAAAGTTGAGGGGAAGCCCATACCTCTCAATGCCTCGGTGGTGTCCAGACTGGTATGCTCCTCTTTCTTTAGTTCGTGCTCTTTTCCCCCTTTGTTTTCCTGCTTTTTTGATCTTGAGTCGCCTGTTGCGTAGGGGCTTGATGCTTATAGGTCCCGGCCTCACCTGTTGAAACGGCTGGAGGGCATGGCCCGGCAGGCCACCCAGAAGGAGGCAGCTGATGCCAGGAAGAAAAAGAGAGCCGAGGTGGCTCATCAGAAGTACAAGAAGGAGAAGGAGGTCACCCAGCGCGTGAAGGTCGGGTAGGGAAAAAGCGATGTCGAGTCCAAGCTCGAGTCAGAGGATCCCCTAGATGTGGATGACATGATTTTCTCTGAGGAGGAGGAAAGTCAGGAGGTCATTGTGACCTTGGCGGAGCGTCATGACCCTACGACGACGTCCGCTGGTGATGAGCAGGAGGCTGCGCGGCGTGCGGTGTTTCCCGCGTCGAGGAAGCGTGCAGCGAGCGCAGACACCGTCGGCGAACGAGAGGCAAAGTGGACGCGGTCACCGTGCCCTTTGGCGGCATCGCCGGTCTTGTCGCCGCCTATGACTGACATGGCTGAGCAAGCCGGGTGGTCCGAGGAGTGGTATGGCACTTGTGCGTCGCCGGGACTAGTGCCAACACGTGACTCACAGCTAGGGGAAGCCCCGCCCACCACGGACGCGGTCGAGCAAGCTGGGTGGTCCGAGGAGCAGACTGGCAAGCACACGTCGCGCGACTCGCAGCCGGAGGATGCCCCGCCCACTAGTCTGGTCGGGGAGTCCCGAGCCGAGGGTCGCGGCGACCCATAGGCCGAGCAAGAGCCGGTTGGGACGACTCCGCCCCCGGCTAAAGTGAGGGGGCGCGGGTTGTAGCCTAGGAGTGGTCCTTGCCCTGCAGGCCCATCGATGTTGGGTCTCGCCTTCAGAGTCATGCCGCTCACCTCTCGGTACATTTTTCTTTGTTTCTTTTTGATCTTTCGTTGTTGAGCCTTTTTTGGAGTGTGACTTACCCGCTCTTTTTGACAGTGGCTGGGAGATGTCGGGGTTGAGCATCTTCCCGACTCCCGTGTGGGAGACTTGGAGGCCCACCCTGCAGCGTGTTGCGGTGAGTGACGGGGGGAACAGGGTGGCGATGGCGAACCCTTCCCTTTTGTGGGTGGTGCCCTCGGGGTCGGCTGCTGGTACAGTGGCAGCATCAACGTCGGTGTTGGTGGCGATGCCAGTGCTGACGGTGAGGGTTGCATCGGAAGTAACCCTCGTGGCCCCTCCTCCACTGGCTGTGGCGGAAGAGGAGAGGGAGACCAAGCTCCCTGCCTCACCGGGTGGAGGGCTACACGGCTCACCCTCGTGGTCGAGCCGAAGGTGCCGGGGGAAAATGCGGCTGGGGACGGTGTCAGAATGCCTGGTGGTGGTCCATGCAACTGAGGTGGTGGACATCCCATTCGATGATGAGGTGGATGACATGGTGGAGCTACCGGTGTCATCGCGGGAGCTGGCGGTGGTCCAGTCGGAGGCTGGGCCCTCTGGTAGGCTGTCGGAGGGTGACCTAGAGTGGCCCTGCCTTGAGGACCCAGTGAAGGTGTGGTTTGTCCTTCAGAATTCCTAGGAGTGTCAGCTCTAGGACATCCTTGGGGAGCAAGGACACGCCGCGGTGTCCGAACTCACCAACTTGTCCGCGAAGCTCGGAGACACCCAGGAGCGGGTTAAGTCCGCTTAGCAGTTAGTCGAGGTCGACCTACAGCTTGCCGCCATGGTGAGTTTCGCGAACTTGTCCTTGACCTCTAAATCTTTTGTTGGTTGCCTTAGCATGCTTGTTTTTCGTAGAGCCTGAAGGGGATGTCATCCCGCAAGTCCCGCTTCCTCTGAATGGAGCACGCCCGGATGGCTGAGCCTGAGCGTCAGCTAGAGTCCGCTCGCCGTGAGTCCCTAGACCGAGCGGCCGAGGCGACCATGGCGCGGGTGGAGGGGCAGCGTGCAGCAGAGCGGGCAATCGCTGCCGAGCGGGGGCTTGAGGCGGTGAAGGCCCGCCGGGCGGAGACCGAGGCGGAGTTGCGGACATCCCTAGCGGACACCGAGGTGGCGCTCCAGAAGTCCCTGGAGATCCTTGAGTTGGAGCAGAGCGCCTTGGTGTCGGAGTGGAATGCCCTGGAGTTGGCGCGGAGAGCCCTAGAGTCAGAGCGGAAGGCCCGGTCAGAAGCAGACCGGGAAGTGCTCGCGCTCCGGGCCTGGTGATGGGGACGGAGGAGGCCCGGCAGACAGAGGATCTTTCCACCCTTGTGAACTTCCACGTCGGTACGTACCTTTTTTGTTTTTTGTTGTGTTGTTTTCTTCCTTCAGCCCGTTTTTGAGCTTGTTGCCCTTCTTTCAGAGCTGGGCAGAAAAGTGAGGTTGCTGGAGCAGGACCTGGAGATGGTTAAGGCGACTTTCAGCCAGAATGCAGAGGAGCTGGCCAAGTCCCGTGAAGAGTGACGTGCACTTAAGGGGAACTTGACCAGATTCACAATGTTGCCCAGCTAGTCGTCTTGGAGATCTTTGGGTCGGTGCCAAGCACTAGCACGCCCACTATCCAGCTGACGGAGGTCCTAGATGCGGTCCAGGACCTCATCACAAGTGGGCTATTCTACGGAGCGTCTGGGGTGTTGACTTTGGTGGTGACGCACCATCTAAACCTAGACTTCGCCACTATCTGCAGTGGGTACGCTGATGGCTTGAGCACGGAGGACATCCAATCGATCGGGGAGAGCTTGCTGCCGCTCGCAAGGTCAGTGGTAGAGCAAGTCTCTGCTCAGTGGGTGATGGACGTCCACCGTGAAGACATGGCCAGAAGCATGCCTCGGGAGGACGTTGCCCAGCCTACGGATGGCACAGAGCCTAGGTCGGAGGTGGACATCGCCCCGGCTTCGACCGAACCGAATGTGGTCCCGCCAGGGAGTGAGCAACCTATGCCTTCGCCGGCTGTACCAACAGTAGATGCCGCCGATCCGACCCAATAGCTTGTAAAGTATGAGTAGTTTTGTAAGCGTAAAAAGTTTAAGTTTGTGAGGGAGCCCCTGTGTAAATGTTCCTATGTACTTAAAGACTACAGTCGGTTTCATTTTCTGTGATGGAGTCACTCCGTTCGGGGAAGCTTGTTCCTTAGTTTTCCCTTGGCATAATTTTGTTTTTTTATTCTTTCTTTCTCATACCTGCCCGTTTGTCCCGTAGGCTGCAACCTTGGGAGCCTGGCGTGGCCCGTGAGGCTCAGCTGCTCATAACCATAGGAAAAGGCGAGGTGTGATCGGTCGGAATGTTTTAAAGCAAAGCTACGTAAGGCAAATTAAAGGAACGAACTACCCTTTTGATCGGGTAGGAAGGAATTTCACCATATGATAGTAAACAAAACAGTGAGGTAGTAGTGCATCCTTGTGGAGCCCCCAAGCGACCCAAGCCAAAAAAGTGTTCGGGTCGGGGTGCTCTTATAGGAGAAAATGCTAAGTAAACAATGGTAAGACTAAAATTTAGGAGAAGAAAAGACGACATAGCTGTTCTAAGCATTTGTTGAGCATGTCGTCGTTGTCGTCCTCTAGTTGGTAGATGCCCAGTCAGATCACTTCAACCTTCAGTCGTCTGGATCCCTGCCCGCTACATCCCATTTCTTGGTCTCTGCTTCTTCACTGTTTTCCTCCTTTGGGCCGCCGGCCTGCCACAGAAGGCGCTTGAGGAGTTGGTAGTCCTCATAGAGGTGTTTGATGGGGTAGTCGTGGTTGGTGGATGGGCTCTCCATGAGCTCGTGGAAGTGGCCCAGAGGGTCCTGCTGGGCCTGCCTGCCCGCGTGGTCAGTCGTGGTGCCCAACGCGGAGTTGGCCGGTCGGCGGCGATCCTTTCTATTATTTTTCCACCTCTACGTGGAGGGGCCCTCGTCCTGATCCTGGCGCTTGGCCTTACCTTTGCCCCGGCCTCCATTGGAGCACGGCGGGAGCGGCGCTTGCTGGAGGTTTTGGACAAAGGTCTGTGGTCCCAAGCCATCAGGGCTGGACTCCGATTGCTGCTACGTGTGTCTCGGTTCGGCCCGAGCCGTGCGCAGACAGGTGGTCGGTATGGAGCGGTTGTGAAGTCAAGATGAGGTGCCAATGCGGTCTCCTGTGCCGCGCTTGGCGGTCGTCGTGGTGATCGGGTGGAGCGACCCATCTGCTGCGTCCCCATTCCCCTGGTGGGGAGTGAGGTCATGGGTTGGAGTCACGATACGGAGCTCTCCGCTTGTTGCACGGCAGTGGTTTCCACTAGTGCCCGGAGGTTCTGGTGGATCGCCTGTTCATGAGGGTCGTTCGGCTCATACAGGCCACGCAGAAGCATTGCCATGGCGGCGATGCTCTGACTGGCCCGAGCGAACTGTGGGGGATCATTCCCCCTGTCCATGGTGTTGCGCTGGACTTGACGGGCATGACCCTGGGCGCCGTTGGCGATCTATGCGCATGGGGCATAGTGTGGTGCGCCGAGCGCGCTGGCGTAGTCGGTGGCTGATGCAGCCATTGTTGTCGTAGTGCCTCATCGTGCTCCCGTGTGAGCTCGGGGGTCTCCGCACAAGAGTCCGGTGAGGTGTGAGTCTATGAGGACTCTACTTCTGCCGGTGGGTGTCCCGGAGCGTCCGCCACAGCGCACTCCCATGAGGGATGGTGGCTAGGCGCCATGTCGCCGATGCTAGAGCCATCACTCTCGCCATCGACATCCATGAGGTTGAGGAAATAGGTGGGAGCATAGCTCGCCATTCCCACGAATTTAGATGCGACAGGGGCGGCGCTGGCATCCTTCGGAGCCCCCGGGCATATGCGTCCATGGAAGACGCGAGGCCATAGGGGAACTGGTCATATGGCGGTCGTGTCGGGGAAAACGGGGTTCCTCTGGGTAATCGGTGAAAGATAGAGAATAGTAAGTAAATAACAGCATGTACATTACTCACAGCGGGTTTTGAGCAGAGAGTTTGTTCAGAATGAAGCGCAGATGCCGCATCGTCGAAGTCGTGAGTCCTAGAGTCAATGGAGGCGCCCCTCTGACAAGTGTCGGGACGTGAGCCTCCTCGCAGAGGTGTAGTACGCCGAGCCAGTCAGTGACGAAGTCTTGGCTTCCAAAGAGGAAGGCCTGGGATGGCTCGAGGACGGGTGGAACCCGCATCCCAACCGGTGGGGGAGCGGGAAACTCGAGCGAGCCAAAGTGAATCGTATCGCCTGAGCCCGCCATGGCGAGGGTGGTTGAAAAGTGGGCCATCCAATGATCAAAAAGTGTTGAACGTACAACGTCTTCCCCACGGACGGCGCCAACTGTCGGTGCATAAAGTGACCAACATGTAAATATTTGTAGTTTTGCCATACGTTGTGATCGGAGGTGGCTTAGCACTCAATGACACAGGGTTTATACTGGTTCAGGCAACGTCCCCTACGTCTAGTTTGAGTCGGTCGGTGACTTTATTCCTAAGCCCAGGTGCTCGAAGTCTATAGTGGGGTTACAAATGAGAGGGAGAAAGATGGGGTGTATGAGAGGTCCGATCGGAAGGGCCAAGAGCGACAGGAGCTCCGCTGCGAGCTAAGTGTTCAAGCGTGTGCTTGACGTTCGAACCTGGTGGTTCTACGGTTGTGGACTAGTGAACTTGGTCGATCTAATGAATCTAAAAGGACTGAGTTATGTTTGAGGGAGCGCATCCCCTTTTATAGATAAAGGGGATGGCTTTACAAGTGAGAGGGTGAGGGTACGTATGCTACTAAACTTTGTTGCCCATGCCGGTGGTTACAAGATAATGGTAGGCGCCCACAACACTATTGATGTCAATGTAGAATGTCAGATGCTTGTGGGAGGTTGCGTTGCTTTCTTTAGGTATGGCAGACGTTGGTACCTACATATACTATTGATGCCTAAAGGCATGTGAGGAGTTGCACCACATTCACTCGGTAGTAAATCCCGGCGCCTACAACACTGTCAATTATCAGAGGCTTGTGGGGGGTGCCTTACCGTATGGGAGTTAATGGCGCCCACAATACTATAGGGGAAATGTCGGCGCCTACAATACTATTTGTGTCAGGGAAGCTACAGAGTACGGTTTCTACAGGTGTACAGGGTATGGTCCCGGTATCGTAATTTGACTTGCGCGCCCTGCCTTCCTTTCTCCGTTCGTTCCCTGGTCCCTTCTGAGCAGGTGTCCTCGGTCGGTTGGTTCAAGTCAGCTCTAATTGTGCCAGTTGGAGAAGAACAGTGAGCAGGTGCTTGGCGTATCCCCTGGTCAGAGAGCACGGGGTCAAAGTTGGAAGTGGTGCTTTTGACCAGGCCTTCCGGTCCGAGAGGTCATCCGGAGGTGGGCTGGAGACCCAAGCGCGCACTCCGGTCGGAGAGGTGGGCCAGAGTCGGTGAACGGGCGCTGTTCCTCCTTGGTCTGGCCTTCCGGTCGAAGATTGGATCACTCCTTCGGCCTGTCGCTCAGGTATTTGGGCCGGCCCATGAGTTGTGTGCTGTCTGCTTGGGCCGAGCTTTTGCAGGGAAGCCAGTCCCCGAGGGACCCCAGCTTTATGAACCTGACAGAAACTTTATTAGAAGAGACCAAAAATGGGCTAAGGGATATATTGACAATGCTTGAGAGGAATATAGCCAATTTGGTCCAGGATGCAGACTCAATGCAGAGAGCCTTCTTGGCCTTTAAGGATAATTCATCCTTGGTTCTTACTAAGGCCTTGTCATCTTTGTGTGTCATCGAAGATCAAGCCCCAAAGGTGAAAAAGGCCCCGATGAACCTGTCTAACTATGAAGCTTTATTTGCCAAGAAGAACTCCAATAAGCAAGAGGCCAAAGAGTTGACATAGCTGATTGATGATTTGAAGAACTCTTCTCTCAAGATCAATCCAGAGCTGACTCAACTGGAAGCTAGACGTGCAGAACTTGAGAAGGAACTAGAGAATGTGAAGGCTGCCATTGATCACCAAAAGTCTAATCTGGCTCAAATACTCGATGCCATCAAGCAGAAGAAACAAGAACTACTGGCCAAGGTCAGAGAAGGCATGGCCATTTGCAGTAGTCTTGAGGACATCCCTGGATCACCTGAAAAAGACAAGCAACAAGTCACAGAAGTAGATGCTATCCGGCTAGAGGCATTGAAAGCCATCCAAGATGTTCTAAACTTGTAATCTATATATCGACATGTATCTTGTGTAGAATCAATGATAACCATATTTTCTGTCGCCTCATTGTATTTCTTGTTTCGGCTAAAGAGCCGATTTGAAAATAGCCAATTCTAGATTTCTGACCTTGATCCAATTAAGTCTGAAAACACGGCCTTTATTAAGAGATCTGCCTCAATCTTCTATCTTCAGTCACCAACGCCGCATTCTCTTCGGCATTAGTGAGGTGGCGCTTCGCCTCCTATTAATTACGGTTGCCTTTTACGTGTCCCGAGACATCTACCACCTCGCTTCGTGGCTTCAAATACCGGCCAAGGGCTCTGGCCTCGAACACATCTACACCCTCAACTGTTCCTGTTCCTTTGCATTTCTCCGCCCTTGCGAATTCTATAGCGATTTTCTTCCCCCTTCTTGTAGATCCAACCGAACTCAATGGCAAGCGAGGGTAACCAAGGCAAACGCATGGCGACAGAGGTCCTAGAGGAGGACATGCTGGTGAGCCAGCGCCTTCGTCGTATGAGGTGAGAGCGATATCTTCTGCTCATGGCGATAAACTCTTCTAACTTGTTTATAGGTTCATCTTGAATGATAGCCTTCGTCCTCTTCCTAGGGCCGGCGAGCCCTCTGATGCTGCATCCTTTGCGCCGGGCTCATCGTCGGACTCCTCCAATTCTTACAACGGCGATGGCATCTGGTGTTTCCTCTAAGAGTGTAGGGCAGCCTAGGACCGTTATTCTAAGGCAACTCAGGAAAATGGCCAGCTTGAGATCCACCTCAGGGTCTCTCAAGCCGCCCTTCATGCCGCCGAGGAAGGGGCCAGCGCTGCTCGGGCGTGGCTGGCCGAGTCTGACGCCATGGTGGCGGGTAAGATGGATTCTAGGAACACCTTTACTCTGATTTCCACTGTCTTTATCTTGATAGCTCTCCTATTTCTGTGATCGCCAGCCCTGACGGTGCAGTTGGAGTCCCTCCAACTGGCGGTGAATGTGGCTATGGAGGTCGTCAATGCTCTGGGCCCCCTCATCAATGCCCGCCTCCACGACGTTTCGGCCCGCGTCTAGGAGATTGCCCTTCATGGCGTCCATCATGGCGCGTTGGTGGCGCTGGCCGTGGCATAGGTCTAGACCGGGTATGAGCTCCACACCATGGAGATCGGCTTCCCAATGGGTGATGGCCCCGAGGAGCATGAGGACTTGATCGCAGAGTTTGTCGACGCAGTGGAGGCCATCGTGGACTTCACATCCGCTCAGGATGTGATAAACAATGTCTTCAATTAGTTTGTATTTAGGGAAAACTGATCAATGAATGAAATCTTCTGTCTTTCTATGATTGTATCTTAGTGTGCTTTTTGCAATGCCTTTGTATATGTCGTGGTCGCTTCTATGTTTGTTTTGCTCTATAGGCCATACATCTCCTATCGGCTTTTCCCCTCTTTTGGGTTCATTTTGAACTAGAGGCGATACCCTTCTGGTACTAGCTATTAGAGCTGATGACTAAACGAATCAGCTGTCAAGTGTTGATCCAAATGCTAGAATAATATTCCTTCAAACATTTTTCATCGATCGCTTTTGACAGGTTACACCAGAACTCTTCAGACCAAAGATTAAATAATTGACTGATCTAGGCCAGGCATATCATTAAGCAAAACAATCTTCAAATTTCCTTTAATAAGTTTACCAACTCTGGCTCGTACTTAGGATTTTGACTTAGCATTTACACATGTTGGCCTAGGCTTATCTCCAGGACCAATGTCTATCTCCCTTAATCCACTAGCCGATGCGAAGCCATGTCTTAGCTTACCACCTGTGCCATCTATTAGATTATTCATTAAAACAAACTCTCAGAGTCGATTGCTTGGATCGGCTATTGGCTTTCATCATTGATTCTAATGAAGCCTCCTTCCCATAGCTTGCTAGAAAAACACTCGAAGTCTCCTAGCTCCCAATATACTGGATTGACTATTGCAATACTCATAGATTCATCAGCGCGAACCAGTTCAACATCATCTCCATGCCATTGAATCAAACATTGTTGCATGGTTGATGGTACACAATAATTTGCATGAATCCAGCATGACCAAGGAGTGGACTATATGAACCTTTTCCATCTTTGACGAAGAATGTGGTGAGCAAAGTTTTACTTCCGATTTTTAATTCGACGTTCATTGCCCCCCTGGTCTTGGATGCATTACCCCCAAAATCCTTAAGCATCATGTCCGTCATAATCAAATCTCCTGGTTCCTTGCCAAGTTTACGAAAAGTGGTATAAGGCAAAAGATTAACAGAAGCACCTCAATCCACTAACATCTTGCTCATTGGCTTCCCATCAACAAAACAAAACCTTTCATATATAAAGCGTTTAAGTGCCGATGCTTGATCGGCTTATCGAATATAGCCTATTGTATCACTGTCAACTTGGCAACTATTTCTTCATAATCTGATTCATCAAAATCCGAATAGATTTCTTGGTCTGCTGGAGCTCTAAATTTCCAATGGTAATAGAAAATCCATTTGAATATTAGTCGATGGTTGACCCCTACTGGCTGTTTGTTTAGCACGCCATACATGAGGTCTACCAGACGCCTGAGCCTATTCTAGCTCTTGGTTCCTTAGGCGTTGCACTCTCCTTTTCTGGCTTCTTGTCAAACCTCTTGGACACCATTGCCCTTTCTGCCAAACATATTCTTCTTCATTACTTTCTTCTTTATAATCGGCCCAATTTTGATCAACAACTCGCTTCCCAAGCCAATAATGAATACTTTTATTTTTTAGCGCCGATCCATATTATGATGATACTCATCTCGAGCATGGATAGATCGGCGATTGACTTGAGATTGCCTAAACTCTCAATATTGTTCACTGCATTCTAGGCAATTATTTCTAGTAGGCAATTTCAAACCTTTATTCCAATAATGTCTGAAGAAAGGACAATTTCAATGTGATTCAGCTTGCTTTCTTTCATACCTCTCTTTCTCTTGTTGACGCAGGCATTCTTTTTCCTTTAACCAACGCTGATAATCCTTTTCCTTTTGCCGCTACCATTTATTCAACAAAATTTGAGATGTGACACGCGGCCTTATCGCCCCATCCTTTGACGTCTCTCCCTTCTCATATCGGCTCTTCTATTGGTCATGATGCCTTTTAATCTCTCTATATTCATCAGCCGATATTTGCATCTCGGGATCAACTGTTCTAGTTTCTCTTGATCTGGTTGATGTCAGGACCTTAGCCTTTCCTTTGAGCAACCTAGCATCAACCATGTTCTGATCTCTTGGGAAAGGATTATCATCAACTTTCATCTTTCGAGGTGTATCAAATTTGAGCCTTTCTTGCTGAATAGCCCTCTATATATGTTGCTGGAAAACTCTGCACTCATTAGTGGAATGAGAGGTAGCGTTATGAAATTTGCAAAACTTCTTATTGTTCAACTGAACAGGGGGCAACATAACATGATTGTCGAGCAACTTAATCTGTCCCTTCTCAAGTAAGAAATCGAAGAGCTTGTCTGATTTTGTGACATCGAAATCATAGCTCTCTTCAACTCCTCTTCTCCAAGGATTTGGCAACCATTACTGTCTTCTTACCCCAATTTTATTTAGCCATGGCAACCTCTTCTTCTTCATCATCTTCATAGCCATCATCAACTGAATATGGATTATAGGTTTTGACAATTGTGGTACTCTTCTAGAATCAGGTATCTCTGCGCATATTCTGGAATTGGCTATTAAGCGCTGCCACTCGTTGAGCCAACTGACCTAAGTTGTCAAACTCTTGCCCAAGCAGCTTCTCTCTCCACGTTGGCAACATTCCTTGAATGGCCAAAGCGGCTAGCTGATCATCAGTCAAGTTCAATGAGAAGCACAAATTTCTGGTCTCTCAGAACCTTTGAAGAAACTCGGTGCTTGATTCATTAGTTCTCTGCCTTATAGTTGTCAAATCAGTAATTTTCTTTTCTCTTGTCCTAGTGTAAAAATATGTATGAAACTTCTTCTCTAGGTCAGCCCAATTAGCCATGGAGTTAACTGGCAGTGATGAAAACCAAGTGAAGGCTGGTCCTGACAGAGACAAGGAGAAGAAACGAACTCGATGGGCCTCTTCAATGGACGCTTCACCCAACTATGTGAGATACCGACTGACATGATCTATTATGCTTGTGCTATCCTGGCCAGTGAACTTAGCAAACTCCAGGAGCCTGTAATTTGTAGGAAGAGCAACCAAATCATACCATTCTGGATATGGGCAATTGTACGAGAAGGTCTGCCCTTTTGGCTTCAAACCGAACTGATTCTTCATCATCTCGGTCACTCTAAGCAACAACTCATCAGCATCTAAATTTGGATTTCTCTGCAATTGCTGACCCATCTGTGGATTAAAATTTTGGATACCTTGATACCCTGGATTTGGAATCATGTGAAAGGTATTTTAATCTGTGCCATAATGATATCCTTGTAGAATCTCTATCTGCTGGGTCCTTTGCTGGTTTGCTGCATGAAGTCTCTGGTTATAGATGTTAGGATCTATATCTCTATGAATCCTTTGAACTGATGGCGCTATTTTTTGAGCCGACGACGATATCTAGCCTGATGTGCCAAAATTGACCATTTGATTCTGAACTTGCCCCATCGACTGTTGCACATGCTGCGCTGACGATCCAGGATTATACTATATCTGTTTAGTTGTAGCACCTTGAATTTGCTCAGATGAGCTCTGAACTGGCTGAACATCATCATTACTAGCTGGTGCTGCTTCTTGATGGCTAGTACCAACTTAATTAGTTCCCTGAGTCGATGGATGTGGAATGTTGTAATAAGCCGGCCTAGCCTGATCAATTGGATATCCATGAAACACCTCTTTCTTGTTGTATTGTGGTTCAATATGGCATCATGAACAGATTTGTTTACAGCCTCCACGAAGAAATGCCTATCCTCAACTTCATCTGCATCTGTCTGCCTAAGCAATAGAACTCTTGGTAGTGGATATTTCTAAACAACTTTATTGTCACGTGTCTTGGTGTAGGACAACAAACACTTGTTCTGAAATTCTTCTATAGCTTTGCTGATGACATCTTTATCCTCATCAGGTAGGTCTTCATAAGGCACCATAAGAATGTCATTGTTGTTGTAAGTTGCCATGATGATTGTGGGGTCCCACCAAGCGTGCCACAATGTGTGTCGGAGCAAAAATGTGTCGATGCGCCGAGCACACATCAAGCTGGAAGGATCTGCTTAGGATGAGCCCAGAGATCCGCTTGGCTTCAACGCAGGACCCATCGACCCTACGAATTTCTCCCAAGGCGTGCTAGTCAATTTAACTTGCAATTAACAAGGAGAGAAAGTTTATCAGCAATTTAAGGTGGAACATGCTAGTTTTTGCCCAAATAGTTCCAAGTGTGTCGCTTCGGGAGCAGCCAGACGGGAAAATCGACTAAATAGCCGATACGTACAGAAATCGGCTGTTACGTACTATAAAGCTAGCGATTGATTTTATGTTGATAGGTACAGTACACACAGACATAAGTGAGATCATCAGCTAGGTAGATTTTACCAGTGTAAAGCATTGAGCCGATGAATCTAACGAGAAAGGGTATAACAAGCGAATGAATCGACTATCTAGTAAAAATGGACCTACAAATGCTCTGAATCTAATCTGTTACCATCAACAGTGAGGTTCGACTAGATCGATGGCAGCTATGATGATAATAACAAACTAAAACCGAAGAATCCGTAAAACCATCTATACATTGACAGGCTTTCCGAAAGACATGCTATACGTGTGAAAGCTCGAGGGAATAGGCTAAAATAGCCGATTTAGGTGAAAAGGGACTACAACATGTGAACAATCAACTATTTAACATGGACAAACCTATGAACTCATCAGACTTAACCTGCTATCTCTAACAGTGGGGTTCGACCAGATCGATGGCAGCCATGATAACTTGTACCCTAATCTTTCCCTTTTTGTAGAGTCCGACATATATTTCCTGACGCCAACCGTAGCTCATTGTCGTTATCTGCTGACGTCATTCGAAGAGAGCCGATTCTAGTGTCGCATCTGAATCAGCTAATATCGATCCTTATGCAATCGATTCCTTGATTGACACAATCTTGGAAGCTTCGAGTTCCCGCGTTCTTCTTCCCAAATTTTGGTGTAAACAACATCACTGCAGGATGTAACAAATTGAAGCCATCTTCTAATAGAGAATTGCAATGAGACTTTTTGCTCAAAGCGTCTGCAACCACATTCGCTTTGCCAGGATGATAATGTACTTCTAAATTATAATCTTTGATCAATTCTAGCCATCTTCTTTGTCTCATATTCAATTCGAGTTGAGTGAAGATATACGTAAGACTCTTATGATTTGTGTAAATATGACACACATTGCCAAGCAAATAGTGTCTCCAAATCTTCAATGCATGAACAACCACTGTTAATTCCAAGTGATGAGTTGGGTAATTGACTTCATGCTTCTTTAGCTGACATGAGGTGTAAGAAATGACTTGGCCTTCCTGCATAAGTACACATCCAAACATGGTACTTGATGCATCACAAAACACATCAAAAGGTTTCTCGATATCAGGTTGCGCCAAAACAGGAGCTGAAGTCAACAAAGTCCGTAAAGTGTGAAAAGCAGCTTCACACTCCGGAGTCCACACAAACTTCTCATCTTTCTAAAGCAATCTTGTCATTGGCTTGGCGATTTTGGAGAAGTCTAGAATGAACCAACGGTAGTATCTTGCTAAACCAATAAAGCTCCAAACTTCGTGAACTGAAGTTGGGGCCTTCCAATCCATAACTTCTTGCACCATAGAGGGGTTTTCGGAGATCGCATTTTCTAACAACACGTGCCCTAGAAAAGGTACCTTCTAAAGCCAAAACTCACACTTGCTAAACTTAGCATACAACTTATGTTCTCTTAGTCTGGTTAGAACAACTCTCAGGTGCTCTGCGTGATCCTCCTCGTTTGCTGAATAGATCAGAATGTCATCGATGAACACAACCACAAACTTATCTAGCTCAGGCATGAACACCGAATTCATCAGATACATGAAATATGCAGGAGGATTTGTCAGCCCAAAAGACATGACCAAATACTCATACAGGCCATACCTAGTGGAGAAAGCAATTTTAGGTATGTCTTCCGGCCTAATTTTAATCTGATGGTAACTAGATCTCAAATCGATCTTGGAGAACACCTTAGCCCTTGACAACTGATCAAACAAGATATCAATTCGAGGCAAGGGATACTTGTTCTTGACCGTTATGGTATTAAGTGGTTGGTAGTCCACACACATCTGCAAGGATTTGTCTTTCTTCTTCACAAATAAGGTGGGACAACCCCACGGAGATGAGCTAGGTCAAATGAGACCTTTCTATAAAAGCTCTTGCAATTGAACCTTAACCTCGGCTAGCTCATCTGGTGGCATTCTATACGACCTCTGAGAGATGGGTGCTGTACCCGGCAATAACTCAATTTTAAACTCTACATCCCTGTCGGGTGGCAACCCAGGCAATTCATCTAGAAACACATTTGGAAACTCACATACCACAGGAATATCAAGGAGGGTTGTGGTCTGAATAGCACAGGCTAAGTTTTGGAGATCAAAACTTCTACGAAGTGGCACTAGGAAAGCATCGTTACTCTGGGGTTCCCTCAACATGATGGTTCTAGTCGAAGTGTCGATGAGAACTCCATAGCCACTCATCCATTTCATACCCAAGATTACATCTATCCCCAACCCTAGCAATACTACAAGATCTAAGATATACTCTTGGTTGCTTATTGAGATGCGCACATCTCTGACTATTAGGTTGGTAGAGATATTATTTCTGGCTACGCTTATGCAATAACCACCCTTATCTATAGTAACTACCCTTTGATCATGCTTGGATGCAAATGTTTGACTCATGAATGAATGTGAAGCTCTAGAATCAAATAAAACAACTGTGGGTGTTGGTTCACAAGAAACGTACCCACAGTAACAACTTCACCTGAAGGGATCTCTTCTAGGGTGGTATAGTGCACGTGTCCCTAACATGCATTTGGATTACCCTGCTTTTGGTTGTTGTTCTTCTTGGGATAGGGGCAATTTTTTGCCCAATGGATAGTCTTGTTGTAGTTCTAGCATGGCATGTTGCTAGGTGGAACACTGGAGCTTCCTTGTCCTGTGCTACCCTTTGGTAGGGCAATAGAAAAGGCCTTGCAATACACTTTCTAGGTCTGACTGGTCTGTACCTTCTTCTGAGGTGGTCTATTCTTTGGAGCAGGTGGGTGGAACTAAGGTCTTGCAGCAATAGGAGCTTTTGACTGAGATGCACCTGCTTCATAAGCTCTCTTATGACTCTTAGATGTTGAATATATATTATTCTTATTCTCCTGAGTTAAAGCATCACTAACAAAGTCATTGAAAGTGGTACACTTGCTGTTAGCTAGAGTCTTCATTAGCTTCGGACTAAGCCCTCTCTTGAAACTAGCAATCTTCATTGCATTAGTGTCAACAAACTCTGTGGCATACCTCGATAGATTGTTAAAGGCAAGCAGATACTCAGTTAGGCTCTTGATACCTTGTGTTAGCCTCATGAATTCTATATGCTTTATGCTGAACTAGTTAGGTTAAAGGCAAGCAGATGCTCAGTTAGGCTCCTCTACTTCCTTAAAGATAGGAGGCTTGGTGTCAAGAAAGTTCTTAAAATTGTTGAACTGGTTAGGTTCAGGTCCTTGGCGTTGGTCCCTTCCTCATCCATGGCCAGCATTCTGCGCAAGACCATGCATCACTTCTCCCATGGAACATTGGGTTTCGATGAGCTAGGCCATCATCTCTGCTAGCGTAGGATGCGGTGGTGGTGAGGGTCCTCATTGTTATTGCCACGGGAACCACTACCACCCGCATCATCTCCACCAGCTCCCCTACGGGTGCACGTCATCTGTAGAATTGCAACCACAAGTAATTATTGATGATGTCAGAAAAATTATAGAGGAATTATATAATTATGCCAAACTGAATTTACTGGAGAGAATTTACATTCATACAATAAAATAGAGGCATAATAATTCATTTCCACAACACAACATCACCAATTATATTACTTAGCGATCATGCAATGCATTCCTGTACATGCCAAATACTTGCCAGCACACAAACTGGACATTTATGAAGGTTCAACAATGACATAGATTAAACATGCAAGGTTCCAAGATTACATCAAAGGAGTACATCATGAGATCGAAACCTAAATTACAAGCTCATTACATAAAGGATCGAAGATAGAGAGCTAGCGCATCTAGCTAGATAGTATAGCTAAGCTACTCCTCAGGGTGGTCGCTATCGATGTCGGACACATCATCACCGTGGTCGTCCTCAAAAGGCTTGACCTCTTCCTCAAGCTCAACCTCGGCATCCACGTCCATGACATCATCCTTAGCAATCAACACATTGGGATCTTCTTCCACCGCCGGAGCTAGAGGAAGAATTGGGTTCACCATATTGTTGAGACGATGAACATCCAGCTGAAGCTCCTTAATCTGGCGTATGAGTTCCTGCTCTCTGCGATCAAACTCCGTTGCCTACCTAGCAGCCTAAAACACAGTCTGGATTCTAGCTGCCTCCCTAGCCTCAGCAAGGAGAATGACCTCATCCCTCTCAGCACGGACATCCTGTATCTCTGCCCTAGCTATATCTCTTTCTGCAACAGCATTTACCAACTGAACTCGGGGAGCTTCCAAAGCTATAATAGCATTATCGGTTTCCTGCTGAGCCTCTCTAGCTGCCCTTCGATGCTTGTGCACACGCCCTCATAGCTAGTGTTGCGCAGCCTATGCTCGCTGGAGCTCTAGCATGCAACTGATGTAGCTATCTTGGTGGGAGTAGAACATCTTCAGGACAGTGAACATAGCACTCATAGCAGCACTAGAGCTCTCTGCTCGCTCATCACGGTCTCTCACTATCGATAGAATATTGTCGGCAGTCCTTCAAGGGGTATCCCACGAAGGTAGATTGATAAGCAGAGGTGCACATAATCAAGAACAAGAAGGCAACAGAGACACAAGAGTTAGACAGGTTCGGGCTGTCAGCATGATATAATACCCTACTCCTGTGGTCTATTGGTTTGTATTGGCTATCATATAATATTGCGTGTGTTTTGAGGGGTCCCTGCCCGCTTTATATAGTTTGGGGGGCAGGATTACAAGTTAGTTAGATCTAGGAGATAACCGGTAAGTAATAACAGATTACATGAATCATGGGATCGAATGTATCCTAACAGATCTCGTAGTATCTTCAGGATATCGCCCTTGATGCCTTGCGGTGCACACCGAGCAGTGTCGTGCACCATAGGTCTTCATCTTGTGGGCTGGACCACCCCTAGGAGCCAGCCCATGTAGTCTGCCATGGGTATCCGGGGTCGTACACCCCCATAGCTAGTCCCCGAGCGCCTTGTATCCGCTGTGCAACATCGTCTTGAGCTTGTTCGAGCAGGTGTAAACAAAGCCAAGCAGCCAGACTCATAGTCTGACCACTCTAATGAGTCATCGAGCAGTTGTGGACCATCGCTGAGCAGAGTATCCCAAGTAAGGCTTGCTAGAAGGATGTAAGGAGCTCAAGTTCAAAATTGAAAATTTCCTCACAATAGACCAAGTGTGACCACTTAGAGTCTGACCACGAGAAAGGGAGATGATCTTCTTCAACTTCAAGAGGCACGGAGTCTTCTAGATTTAAAGAAAACACACTCACCATGAGGTGAAGTGCGCCCACTTAGTCCCCAAGCCCAACAGTAGGTGACGTAGTCACGTGTTGCTAGGGTCCAAAAAGTAGAAGAAAGGTAGAAGACCAGCTGAGCAGGCAACCAGTCCATGGGCAGAGCCCTAAAATGAAAAGCACACATTCACCACAAGGTGAAGTGTGCCCACTTAGTCCTCGAGCCTGACAGTAGGTGACATGGTCACGTGGTGTCAGGGTCAGAAATAATAGTAACCAGAAGAAGTCCCTAGTGTGGTGAGAAACCGAGTCATAATGATGACGTAGTCCACGAGCCACAAGTGGAAATCTCGGATAAATCAAGAAGACCCAATTACGCAATTATGGAGAAAAAGCTAGAGTGATGGCTGTACAGTAGAAATTACTGAGCCTTGATGACATTGCAAAGAAGTCGGCGAATATTTGGTGTGCAGTACCAAGTTGTGTTGAAAAATGGGCGATATGGGCCATAGTTGCGTAGAAGCCCAGACAACGGCCCACCATGCTGCTTTGGGGAATTCGGAAGGGCGTTAATCATGGTGCAGTTTCCCAAAAACCCTTGAATGTGAAAAGTGGAGAGGGTGTCTTTATAACTGCATTGCCGCACTCCACGCTCCCACCTTTGCCACTTCACCACTTCATCTTCCTCCTCAACCTCGTGCTTCCCCATTCGCATTCACATGCGCTCTGCCGCTAGGGCTAAAAAGCTTGTGAAAAATGGCTAGTTCCAATTCAGATCTGAGAGATGGCGCCGAAGTGGGGAGGTGGTAACCCGAAGAAGGTGGCTACTAGAGCAAGCCATGATAAGGAATGGGTACCGTCTCTCATGGGGGAGACGGAGCTGAACGAGATGGTGGAGGCGGGCGTTCTTCCTAACCGTGCCACCACTAGATGGCGTTCGGTTGACGGTGAGCCTTATCCGATGCCACACATCGACGAACTCGTAGTATTCGAGGATTACTTCTAGCATAGATTAGGACTTCTAGTACATCCTTTCTTGTGGGGTCTGTTGGAGTTCTAGGGAGTGACCTTGTGTAATCTTCATCCAAACACCATTTTGCACATTTCCATCTTTATCCATTTCTATGGGCCTATCTTGGCATTCTCCCCCATTTTAACCTCTTTCGACACCTTTTCTGGCTGAAGAAGAAAGGAGGGGCGGCTCCCAAGTGGTCGGCGGTGTGTATCTGCAGCTCCGCGATAGGATGGTGGGCGAATACATTACTGTGCCGCTGAATACCTCGCTGAAGGGGTGGAATGCCAAGTGGTTCTACATGAAGAAGAGTCATCCTACCATCCAATGCGACATCAACCAAATTCTAGAGAACCAGAAGAGCTGGCAAGAGAAGCTGACCAATGCTGATATGGATTAGGTGAAGGAGCTCCTCAAGCTAATGAGGGGCATGAAGATGAATGGAGTGGTGGTGGCGGTGAGCTTCATGGTGCGCCATGTCTAGCCCTGCAAGGAGAGGGCTCATCCGGGCTTTGACTTCAAGGGAGACACTGACGGCACCCGAGAGAGGACAGAGAGACTCACGAAGGAGGCTGTGCTATGCTGAGCAGTGGAACTATTCGCACCGAATGTGCCGTTCAGCGTGCCAGGGTAGCCGAAAGCCTTCAACTGCATGAACCCACCTTCTTAGGTAAAAATCTTGACTGTTGTTCCTGGTCCTTTTTATCCTATGCCAGTGCCAAGCGGTGAACTGATTCACTTGTGGAAAGATCCATTTGTAGGAATGGGTGGTGTACTTCACGGGCATGCTGAGGAGTGATTGGCCGAAGGCAGTGGATGCCATGCCGACCACTCAGCCAGAGGAAGGTGTCGTTATCACCTTGTCCGAATCTAGAGGCGCAGGTGCTGGTCAGAAGGAGAGTCCCCCCCGGTGTCGGAGAAGGTCCGAGGAAAAGGGCGGCGCAAGATGAGCTGGCCTGAAAGAAGAGGAGAACAATGGATGTAGGTCCCCGCAAGCCGGGCGACATCTCGCTTGGTGGCGATCGGACCGCTCGGATGCAAAAGTGCGGTGATGTCCGAGTGGTCGAACGACGATGAGGCTCCAATAGCTCCCCCTCCGAGCACTAAGGCATCATCGCGCAACAAGCGCATGGAGGTGCAATCGGAGGGAGGGAAAGGAGTCCCCGAGCAGTAGGCGGAGGAGACACCGATGGTGGGGGCCATAGGACCTCTAGCCCAGGCCACGTGGGTTCACCCCAGAGCAGTGCCTGGTGCTCAGGGAGGCAGCGCTGGTTTAGAACCGTCTACCGGGAAGCTGACGTGAAAGTATCTTTACCTTGAGATCAGTAGCTATCCGATTTTTATAGTTGCGGTGACCAATGAGCTGATATGCTATAGAACAGGGTGCGTGGAGGACCTAAATCCCTCAGACTAGACTAGCGAGCAGCCGGGGGCTGTTCCCAGTGTGGAGACAACGCGGGCAGACTCGGTCCCAGAGTCCCTAGGCGCTCATCAGTCTGCTAAGGGGTTGACCATCGCTGCTGATGGAGTTGGAGAGGAGCAGTTGGCGATGACGGCGGGCGATGCGATGGAGACACGGGGAGCAACGGCGAGAGCTGCCGAATCTTCGGAGGCAAGAGCGGGAGCTGCCGACGTCATGTCGGAGTCTAGGGTACATAGGCCTGCAGCGTTGGAGGAACAAGCGGCGTGCCTAGAGATGCCACAGGGCATGGTCGGACGCTCTGTGCGGCCCCAAGCCCCTAGGGAGCACCACCGGTTGCGGAGGAAGAGGACGAGGTCAAGGAGATTGAGCGTGAAGAATCATGACCTCAAGCCATCCGCATCCTCTGTAAGCGGGGGGATGAAGTTGTGGTCGTGGAAGAGGAGGACACCACCAGGGAGGTGAAGAGGCTATGGTCCACCCTTTCCATAGCTATGAAACAGATCGAGGTTAGTATTGCATCGGCGATGTCCGTCTTTGGCGTTGGAGAATAGGGTTCTTTATAATCTTAGTGCTTTTGCAGGGCATAGCGTGAATTGTTGTACAATGGCAGCAGCTGATCAAGAGGATGGAGCCCCTAGCCAAGGAGAATGCGAAGCTGAAGGAGGCAATGAAATTGATGGAGAAAAACATCCAGAGGGCCCAACACGAGAGAGATCTTGTTGAATCAAACACGAGGGACCTAGAATACAAAAAGGGCATCCTATCTGAGCAGCTGAAGACCATCTCTGAGTAGCTAGAGCGCACTCTGAGCAGCTGAACAACATCTTCGTGCAGCTATTGCGCACCTCCAAGTAGCTGAGAGGCGTCTCTGAGTAGAAGAAAGGTACTGTGTATCGGTGAGTTTGTTCTGTATTGCCAAACAGTCTTGATGTTGCTGTACACCATTATGTTTGTAGACCAAGATGCGGAGCTCAGCCAGTTGTGTCAAGTTGTCAGTCAACTCCAAGAGGAGAAGGAGAAGGCATCTGGGCAAGCGAAGAAACTGGTCGTGGATCTAGAAGGTGAGTAGTTCGTGGTCAGAGTTGTTGCTGAAATGATTTCTTCATGTGACGAATCCCTTGGGTGTCTGTAGAATACCGTTGAAGGACTACGGCATAGTTCGACGTGCTAGAGCTAGAGGCATGGACCCAGAGGGGAAAACTCGATGTCGTGGTGGGCGGAGTCAAGCCGATGCTCGACTATATTGACATGGAGGTAGCTCCTCAGCCCGACAACAGGCCACCATGTTCGGACGCCATCATCGATAGGTGCAAGGCGGCATGGGAGAACTTCAAGAGCTTCAACCACAATGCCACTATCTCTGTCATGACACACGCCCTGGTGGTGGTACGGTCTCACTACCTTGCCATTAATCTTTGAGCGATAGGGGCTAGATTCGCTAGAGGGACAGGTGCGACCAAGCAGGAGCAGCTGAAGGATGAGGTGGAGGACGCGGCGAAGAGTATGGCCGACGATGTCGATCTATTTGGCGACGTAGACGGTGAGGGCAAGGCTCAATAACCTAAGTGGAGAGAAACCTATATGGAACAACTAGAGAGGAGAGTTAGATGCGTGAGGGCATAAGCGAACATTTATGTATTTGTATAAATGTTGTAAATAGACATCATATGTGTGTTTATGCCGCTTGCTAGCACTTTTGGTGAAAAAGAAACTTGTTGTTACCCTAACACGTTTATACATGGTATAAGTAGCATCCAAGCAGTTAGTTCTTTACTGGGCTCTTGGCCTTGGCTAGCCCGTATTCCATAACGTCGAGCGCTGGAGCCCATGCACGTGTAGGAGGAACAGACATGACCGAAGAACCACAGCGGACCACCCATAATGCATAGCGTGGAGCCCGTAGCACGTGTAGGGAGAGATCTGAGACAAGGTTTTCTCCAAAGAACATAGAGCGGAACATGTGCTACTTGATGGTTGGCGAAATATCTTAGAGATATTTTAGTATGGAGAAGCAGTGCAAAATGTTTATGGAGATCATGTATAATTGTCGGAGTTTGTTAAGGAGCAGCTCGAGTCTGGTAATTGTAAGTGGAGATTAAACTAGAGCAGAGAAATAATGGAGACAAATTATGGCGACAAAAACTTCATTCATTATGGAGTGGAGAGTACATATCTGGAGCATTTCAAGGATAGAAATGTATAAGTTGCTCGATGTGCCATGAATTGAGGATATCAGTTCCATCCATGTCACTTAGCCAGTAAGACCCTGGTCAGGTAACCTCTTTGACCATGTAAGGCCCTTCCTATTGGGAGAAGAGCTTGTGCATCCCTTCGGTTTTCTGCTTCCTACAGAGAATGAGGTCGCCGACCGCAAATGAACGACCTTTGATATTGCGATTGCAGTATCTTCGTAGGCCTTCTAGGTATTTGGCTATGCGGATGCAAGTGATCAGGTGTTCTTCTTCGGCTCTATCGACATCCTCTATCCAAATACTGTGGCTTGCTCTTCTTTATAATGCTCTACTCTGGGCAATGTCTGCGGGAAGTACAACCTCTGAGCCATAGACCAAAAAATATGGAGATACACCAGTGTTGTGACTAGCTTGAGTGCGCAGTCCCCAGACCACAGCTGGGAGCTCTTTGAGCCATCTGCTCAGATGCTTTTCCTCTTTCCAGTATAGTCTCTTTTTGAGGGCATCGTAGATCATGCCGTTCGCCCGTTCGACCTAGCCCAGAAGTCCCAAAAATGGTGACTAGTGAATGTACTTCCGAGGTCGGTGATAATGCTGTTCGGGAGACCGAATCTATGGATGTCATCGAATAGCTCGACAGCCATCTTTATAGTAGCTGAAACAAACGGTTTGTACTCAATCCACTTGGAGAACTTGTTAATGGTGACGTACACGTACCGAAAACCGCCTGGCGCAGGCTTGAAAGGCCCGATCATGTCTAGTCCCCAGCATGCAAAAGGCCAAGAAGTTGGGATCATCTGCAATTCCTGGACCGACACGTGTATTTGCTTGGCGAAAAACTGACATCCTTCACAACGTCGGATGAGGTCTTCTGTGTCGGAGATGGCCGTGGGCCAGTAAAAACCAGCTCAGAAAGCTTTGCCAACTAGGTTTCTAGAGGCCGCGTGATTACCCCAGGAGCCAGCGTGAATTTCAAGTAGTTTCACTCCCTCTTCTTGGGTGATGCATTTCTGCAGTATCCCTTCCTTGGCGCTTTTCCTCATCAAGTTCCCGTCCACCAGCACGTAATGCTTGCTATGATGGATGAGGCATTTGGTTTTGGTCTTATCAGCAGGTATGTCGGCACTGGTGAGGTACATGATGAACTGTTCCCTCCAGTCTATGACTGGCGAAGGTACTGCAAGTACCAGCTACTCGATGGAGGGGATGTCTTGAAGTTTCTTCTCTTCCTTAATAGACGGCGTAAAGAGGTCTTGAACGAAAACCCTAGGTGGAATCATGGCGCGAGAAGAGCCTATCTTAGATAGGTGGTCGGCGAGCTGATTTTGATCTCATACTACGTGGTGGTACTCGATACCGTAGAACTTTTCTTCGAGTTTCCTGATCTCGACGCAGTATACGTCCATCTTCTCGTAGGACCAGGACCAATTTTTGTTGACTTGGTTAATGACCAGCGTGGATTCTCCGCATACCATGAGGCGTTTGATGCCAAGCTCAACGGATATACGGAGTCCGTGGAGACATGCTTCATATTCTACGGCGTTGTTGGAGGCTGGAAAATGAATTCGGAGGATGTATCGGAGCTTGTTCATAGCTGGAGTAATGAATAAAATGCTAGCACCAGCACCGTTGATGTTGAGGGCGCCGTCAAAGTACATCACCCAGTGCTCGGGGCAAGCAGTAGGGATGGGCTCTTGGATCTCGGTCCATTCAGCGATGAAATCAGCCAGCGCCTATGACTTAATGGTAGGCTTGCTCCTGAATTCGATGGAATAAGTGCCAAGCTCAAGTGCCCACTTGATGATGCAGCCATTGGCCTCTTTGTTATGGAGAATGTCTCCTAGAGGGAACTCGGTGACCATGGCAATCTTGTAGTACTCGAAGTAATGGCGGAGCTTGCGTGACTTGACTAGGATGGCATATAATAGCTTCTGAACCTAAGGGTAATTAGTGTTGGACTTATTAAGAACCTCACTGATGAAGTAGAACGGATGTTGCACCTTATAGGCGTGTTCAGCCTCCTTATGCTCAACGACGATAGCTATGCTAACGACACGAGAGGTGGCGGCGATGTAGATCAATGAAGTTTCATCTGGTTGAGGCGCCATCATGATCGGAGGCTTTGTTAGAAACAACTTGAGCTGCAAAGGCCGTATCGGCCTCCTCTGACCAGGAGAAATGCTCGTAGGCCTTGAGTAGTTTGAAAAATGGTAGTCCCTTTTCGCCGAGGCATGATATAAAATAGCTAAGAGTAGCCATGCACCCTGTGAGCTTCTATATATCCTTTACACAGGTTGGCCATTTCATATTGGTAATGATGGAGACCTTGTCGGGGTTGGGTTCGATGCCATGAGCACTGACGATATAGCCCAGGAGTATGCCGGATGGAACTCCAAACATGCACTTTGAAGGGTTCAATTTCCATCTCTATCTTTTTAGATTGGCGAACATTTCTTCGAGGCCGGCGATGAGATTGTCGACGGTTTTGGACTTGATGACCATGTTGTCGATGTAAGCTTTAATGTTGCGGCCTATTTGTTGGTCAAGGCACATCTGGATGGCCCTTTGGTAGGTCGCCCCATCATTTTTGAGTCCAAAGGACATGGTGGTATAGCAATACGCACCGAAAGGCGTGATGAACGATGTTTTGATCTAGTCATCCCCTTTGAGGGATATCTGTTGATAGCCAGAGTAACAATCGAGGAAGGAGAGGAGTTCATAGCTGGCGGTGGAGTCTACAACCTCGTCTATCTAAGGTAGACCAAAGGGGTCTTTAGGGCAGTGTTTGTTGAGATCGGTGTAATCAACGCACATTCTCCATTCTTTATTCTTTTTTAAACAAGAACTGATTTGCTAGCCACTCAGGATGATACACTTCTTTAATAAATCCAGCAGCTAGGAGCTATTTTATTTCTACCCTAATAGCCTCCTTCTTGTCTGGCATGAATCGTCGGAGTTTCTACTTGATCGGCTTGGCGGTCGGTGAGACATTCAAGGAGTGCTTGATCTTCTCCCACGGTACCCCCGGCATGTTTGCAGGTTTCTAAGCAAATATGTCGGCATTGGCACGTAGGAAGGAGATGAGCGTGCTTTCCTATTTGGGGTCAAGATGAGCCCCAATCTTGATGGTCTTGGTGGGGTCGTTGAGGACGAGGCTGACCTCCTTCGTTTCCTTGGACTTGGCGAAGGCACGATGAGGCTCTAGTGCTGGGATCTCTAGGTCATCAGTGGGCACTGTCTTGGCGTCGTTGACCATGCTAGCCATCTGGATGGAGAGGTCGGTGGCCTTGGTGAGGGAGAGACTCTTTGTCTCATAGGTGTAGGCGATGGAGAGGTTGGGCTGTAGAGCCAGAACTCCTATAGGCGAATGCATCTTCAATACCAGATAGGCATAGTGCGGTATGGCCATGAACTTGGCTAGAGCTGGCCGACCAAGTATGGCGTGGTAGGCGGTGTTGAAGTCGGCGACATAAAAGTTGATGTGCTCGACACAGAAGTTGCTTGCCATGCCAAATTGTACCGGGAAGGTGATCTCTCCAAGTGGCTTGGATGCCCTGCTGGGTACCACCCCCTAGAAGGAGGAGTCAGACGGAGTAAGGTCTTCTATTCTGAGGCCTAGCTCCTTTAGGGCTCCGGCGAAGAGGAGATTTAGGGCACTTCCGCCATTGACGAGTACTTTCCTAAAGAGTACTTTCTTGACGGTTGCATCGAGAACGAGGGGGAAATGCCCTATGTAAGGGATGTTCGCCCACTGGTCAGCCCTGCTGAAGGTGATGGGGACCTCAGACTAGGGGCGATAGCTAGGGTTGGTGATAGCATCTTCTGTGTTAACGGCGAGCACCCGGCGGGTGGTGAGCTTTCTATCTCTTTTTGCTCTCGGTGGAGGCGAGGCCCCCAAAGATAGTGGTGACCACTTTGTCGTGATCCTAGAAGGCGTTGTTTGTTGTCCCTAGGTGGTCGGCGATCTCTGGCCCTGTCATCGTTGTTGTCCTCCTTCTTTTTGCCCTAGAATTCCTTAGCCAAGCTAAGGTAGTCCTTCATCTTGTGTTTGCTGTTCTTATGGAGGGAGCATAGTCCTTCAAGGATCTTCTTGTACTGCTCGTTGTAGTTACGCTTGGCGTGAGGCTCGTCAACAGTGGCGATGATGTTGAATGGTCGACGACGGCGATATTGACCAGCTTTGGACCCTTCTGGCCGATCACAGCCACTATCCTGATGGTGGTCGCGGTCGTCGTGGCGGTGGTCACTGTGGCATCGTTCGTTGGGGCACTCATCGCTGCAGCGAGTTGGGCGGTAAGTGCTCGCATCCTCGTTGAAGCGAACTTTGGCCTCTTTAGCGTCGACGTACTGATCGATGGTCATTATTATCTCGCCAATCCCCTTTGGCGTCTTGCGATTGAATTTGGAGCAGAGGTCACGGTGATGGAGTCCTTGGACGAAGGCGATGATGACTTCTGCTTCCATGATGTTGGAAACAAAATTCATCATCTTAGAAAAACGTCTCATGTAGCTTCGGAGGAGCTCAAATGGTTTCTGATAGATGTGATTCAGATCGTGCTTAGTGCCTGGCCAAGTACACGTAGCCATGTAGTTGTCGATGAAGACCTTCTGCTGTTCCCAAGATCTGATGGAATTCAGGACAAGGCTCGTGAGCCAGTTCATCATGGTTGGCGTGAGCATGAAGGGAAGATAGTTCACCATGACAGCTGTATCTCCCTCGGCGGCACGTACGGCAGTGGCATAAGCTTGTAGCCACTGTGTGGGGTTCATCCGCCCCTCATAGGGCTCGACCCCGTTGATTTTGAAACCACGAGGCCACTGGAGTGTTCCGAGTGCTCTCGTGAATGCTCGGGGCCCTTTGGGATCATTGCCGTCGGGATCTGCAATGTTGCCAGCGTTGAGTGGCTGGACGACTGTGTTTGGATTACCGAACTCTTGCTCGTATTCTTGGCACCAATGTACTTCCTCTTCATGGCAAGAGAAATGGCACCCGTCGATGTGACGCCGTGCATCCTGGAGGTTGTTGATGTGTGCTCGGACATCTTGGTCAACTTCTTGGTCATGTTAGCGAGGGTAGTTGATACGGTTCCCCCTAGCTCCCCCCTAGAGGGGCTATCCATCATCACATTGTTGATCGGTAAAACAGCTTCTGCTGGGGCAGTGATTGGATCTTGGTGCGGTGGATCGGTGAATCAAGCTTGTCTAGTAGGAAGGTCTCTGATCCTAGTGGATCTGGTTGACCTAGCAGAGTGCAACTTTAAGCATCACGGCGACCTTGGTGACCTCCAGTGTTTGCTCAAGCCGAGCAAGCTCATTAGCAGCCATAGCCAAGTTGGCGCTTGGGGTCTTATAGACATTGTGGCTGTCGACATGGACGAATTCATCATTGAGGTTGCAGTGGAGTGGGCATGGCCTCCCTTATGAATTGAGCTATTCTCCATTGCGAGCAGCCTCGGCTAGCACAATGGTAGCTTCATTCGCTCGGCGCTGCGCATGGTTGGCATTTCTGTTGACACGAGCTGTGCGGTCCTCGTCGGTTTCTCCATCCCATGGAGGGTTGTCGACACTGACATTGAATATCCTGCCTCCTCAGAAGGGAGGGAGAGGAGGTTCGATGGCGGCGGTTTCAGCGACAGTCTCCGTAAAGCAATGGGACTCAGAGTCTAGGTTTTCCTCCAGGATGGTGTGGAGGGATGTTTCGGGACGTCAGCTGATTTGCAGCATATTGACCGTTGGCGAGAGCTGGTTGGCGATTGGGTTGGTGAGAGGGTAGATGTCTCCCACCTGGTCGATGAATTTGCCCCTTAAGGTGTCCTGATGGATGGTGGCCGTAACCCCTAGAGTTTCTTGATCAACTTCCGTTAGATCAGAATCGGAGGGTGGTCGGCGCTGAACCAGAGTGGTTAGAGCTGATTTCACGATGGAGAGGCAGTCGGCGAGCTTCTAGCCAACCTGATCGATGGATATGATCAGATCGTTGTTGTCGATCCGCTTCATCGGATAGCCGGGGAGTGGGCGGTGAATTGTTGGTGAAGACGACCTCGGAGGCGGTTTTGAGATCAGATCTACTGCTGTAGGTTTCGGTGTGGTCGGCACAGAATTGATCTGCACCAGGTCGATGAACTCTCCATCTCCATCAGCATTGATGACCTAGGAGATCGATCCGACCGTGAAGATTTGGCCGGGCTTCGGAGAGGATGAAGAGCCTACAAAATGTACCATCTTGTTTGTCATAGAAACAGCACGCACACCCCTACCTGTCACACCAACTATCGACAGAATATCATCGGCAGTCCTCCGAGGGGTATCCCACGAAGGTAGATTGATCAGCAGAGGTGCGCGTAATCAAGAACAAGAAGGCAACAGAGACACAAGAGTTAGACTGGTTCGGGCCATCAGCACGACATAATACCCTACTCCTACGGTTTGTTGGTTTGTATTGGCTATCGTATGATATTGTGTATGTTTTGAGGGGGTCCCTGCCTTCCTTATATAGTCTGGGGGGTAGGGTTACAAGTTGGTTAGATCTAGGAGATAACTGGTAAGTAATAACAAATTACATAAATCATGGGATCAAACGTATCCTAACAGATCTCGTAGTATCTTCAGGATATCGCCCTTGATGGCTTGCGGTACACGCCGAGCAGTGCCGTGCACTGTAGGTCTTTGTCTTGTGGGCTAGACCGCCCCTGGGAGCGCAGCCCATGTAGTCTATCGTGGGTATCCGGGGTCGTACCCCCCACTCTCACCAGTGCATTGCCATCCGGCTACATCCAAGCGGTCACCGATGGATCCACCCGGGGAAAGGTTCTGGCTGGACCGTTGACAAGCGGTCACCAAACTCCTGACAGATCTCACTCAGTGCCTCCAAAGCTACCACTTGGGCACCTTCTCAATGAGACTGCCCATCTGACTCAATACTCCAATCTTGCCACTATGGATTGTCTGCATGGGCTGGAATGGTCACCCGCACATCATACCACGGCTGCCCCTCAGCTGCCACTTCCCTCCAGAAGTAGCGGGGTGGCTCAGTGCATCCAATTGAGTTTAGCACCCTCCACAGCAAGGTAGGAGTGCCAAATACAGCCAAGAACATGTCACTGCGAGCCAGGGCTCCTGGTGCTGCCATCTGTAGCAAAGTGTGCAACTCTTGTGAGAGGATATCATATGTGAGATGAAATTTAATGAATGGGGTAAGCAATTATAAGTAAGGGAGGAATGCAAAAATGTAAATGCATGAGTGAACATGATGCATTCACATTTCGTACGTCCTCATGAATCTTAGGAAAAATTTAAAATTCTAACGACATACACGATGGCACACATATGTTCTCTCAATATACGGAACTAATCGGGCTACACGTTTCGCTGTTAGTGTACCTGCACAAGAATTTCATTTCAGCCCAACCCATAACCATATATGCCAAAATGTAAATCTAGGTTGCAACTAAATACTTCCATATATATATACCCATGCATATACTTCTGTATCAAAGCTACTCAAAAGTAAATATGTGCCATACATACATATAAATATGCATCTAGAGCCGTATCAAAGCTAACCCACAATTAAATACCTTAGTATATATATATCTGCAGTACCAAAGCTACCTCTCCCCTTAGACCGCACGCTCACCCTTGTGGTCTTGCCACTCTTACCTTGGGCGTAGAAGCAATTGATCCATACATTACCACTCAAGTGAATGGCATCCATACAGTAGCACGCCGTATGGACGACGAAAGTAGAAACCCCCATGTTAGTACTTATTTAGCCACCTGATAGTCCTTAACTAGGCATAAACAATATGACCACTCGCACACTCTAAATTTAAAATTCATATTTTTAACACACCTATATATATAGCTATACGTTGTCAAACTGATTTTATAAAACAAAACCTTTGTTTTAAATACCCATATGACAAGTTTAATGTTGAACCTTGCTCCGATACCAGCTGTAACAGAACGGTTCAATTTATAAAAGCACAAGTACAATAGCAATCACCGAAGCGATCAAACTATCATACTTGAGCCTATATAAACCCGGTAGTCCGATGTAATCATGAAGGATCTCAAACAAACCAATATATAAACCAAGATCGTACATGATTCAACATAACCAGTCACATGTTACATCACAGTTCATAAATAGTTCACAAGTATCTCACATACATCGGAGTTCACATTGTTATTACAAACCAAGTTTAAATAGCGGAAGCAAAGTACATCACATTTAGTTCAAATACATGCCAGTACCATGGTCATTTCCAACAAAAGCAGAACAGAGAGGATATCTTAGGAGTACCATGCCCCATGGTTTAGTCCTCATCCATGATAGGATGAAGGCAGTTCTTACAGTACCCATGATACATGATATTATCTGTAACAAGAGGGAATAAACCCTGAGTATGAGAATATACTCAGCTAGACTTACCCATCATAAACCAGAACTAATATGACACCAAGGAGTATGCAAGGCTTTATCGTTGGATCTAGCTTGACAACAGTTTGCATAAAAGCTTAAGTAACATAACTTGGAGATTTAATATCTTTAACATTAAACTGAATACCTATTCAATTAAGCACCTCTAGATTAGCACCTGTACTAGAGCAATCACTTGATTAAGCTAACAAGTATTAGTAACCATATCTGGTATAATAATTTGAGCATCATCATAACCATCAAGTTCCATCAATTAATGCTACGTTGCCGCTGCACAGTCAAGTTCTCACTATCCGGGAGAGACGACGACTCAAATCGATTCCAACCAGCTAGGGATTTATTCCTAACACAAACCCATACTTCCCCGTCGGGGTCACGTCGGGTCACCTTTGGTACAATTTAGGTACAGTCGCGGGTCCGAGCAATGCCGCACCCTCAGGTACTAGTCTGCTAAGAAATTCAGGCCTGGCCTACCCTTGGACTCACGCCACTGGCTCCCCGCACATCCTTACTGCCTCCAGTGTGCGCACTTTCATTTATCGAGTCCCAACCTAAATTAAGCTACTCGGCTTCGCGGTCGGAACGAGTTATCTGGCCAGCTAAGTGCTAGGCATGCGTTCAACATGACATGAGGATGTACAACGAATCAGTCCTTAACCGACACAAACGGGGATAAATAGGCACCAAGACTTCCATGCCTTGTTGCTTCTCTATCTCAATCCCGCCCAGTCTCCTTTTTATTCATCAACACATGGTTATTTTCACGATAGCAATTATAGCCAACCGTGACCAGATATCTACATATATCTCGCAGGTGATAGGAAATCATCCAACTTCTACCGGACTAAGCATGGCTAAGCATATATTCGATCTTGGACCTACATATGATTCAAGATATATTGGTCTAGACAAGGAAAATATATGCAGTAAGTATTTCCAATCAACTTCTATAACCTAATGCATCAGACATAAAGGACGCAAGTGATATTTGTAAAAACATAAGAGGCTTATAATGCTCTGGGGCTTGCCTTTTAGAAACGATGAAGGTTGGTGGTCAAGACACTTAGGAAGATCTTCCATGTTGACTCCTCCTTCCGCCTGAGCCTCCTGCTCCTGGGTTGCCTGTTGCTCCTCCTGATGCTCAGGTTCGAACTCGAGTAGTCACTCCTTCTGGGGAACCTATTGCATGCATATGTATAAATGAGTATCATAAATGCATAAGAGATGATATGATATGATAAATTGTATACGCATGAGCATGGTTATCCGCAAAATGTATGATAAGTTTAACATTCGTTGATCAAGTAGATGTATAACTTTCTTCTAGTTGATCTTTACTGAGTAGGTGCATATCTCTTCTATAGTACAAGAAACATACACTCACCAAGTTCTAGTAACATAAGATAAAGTTGTTCATCATTAGTAAGAGGCTTAGAACCTACAGCTAACAACTAATCTCAATTAGTCTAAGCATCTACACAAAGCATCACATAAGACAAACAATTACAATTGACTTAGTCATTTCTTGCTGTAAACATCAGCTACTTATTTTGGTCATATTTAGAGTTCTACTCAACCAAATACTATGATCTTAGACTTTCTGAAAATCTTATAAAACCTCCTACAACCTTATTATAGTCATATCAAGATGATTCAATGGCTATCAAGGTCAAACAAAACAATTTCCCAAATCTATTAAGAAATTCCAGAGAACAAGCATTTTTGGAGACCAACTTTCAATAGCTCTAACACTCAAACCATTTAGCCTATTGCCATGAAAATTTTACACAAGCAATATAAGTAAGCTATCTACAACTTTGTTATTGACAAGATTCACAGCAAACATCATTTTACCCATGCAATTTACTTAACAACCGAAACTGTCCAAAACCATCATTACAATTGAATTATAGAGCAATTCTTACAAAATTTTGAGAAAATTATAGTAGCCTACATATGACCCCAAAAGTCTACTGTATAAATTTCATGCCATTTGGATAAGTATAGCCATCTCTACAAAAATAACAAGTTGCATAGGCTTATTTTAGCAAAAATAGTTTAGCCTAGTGAAAAGTGTCAAACAACAGATTTCTTATTTTTGTTACATGCATCCTAGCACCATATCACTGTGTAAACATTTGCATGATCATTAGTTATGTATTTTTACTACATTTATTTTCACTAGAAACTAGCGATTATTTAAGATTAAATAGGAAGACCTTATTCCAAGTATGCTTACTATAGGTTTAGTATTTTTCTTAGCTAGAGAATGTCAACACAAGATCAGCAAATTGGAATTACAATTTTATCACTTTCCTAGCTCAAGTTATGCATTTTACAAGATATAAACTACTTTAAAAGCACTTATCTAGCTTAATTTAATTCTCCTAGAAAAATATTCCAAATAGTAGGTTTCATTTTTTTATTAAGTAGTACACTTCATGATGAATCCAACAAAATTTGGTTCACTCAATTTGGACACTCCTAGCTCTAGATCTGAATTTTTTAAACATGTATTCAAATCTATGAAAAAAATAAGAAAAATCAAAGAACACACAGACTGACAGATGGGGCCCGCAGTCAACGGGGCCTGCTCGTCAGTGAAACAGAGGCAGGGGACAGAGGTTGACCGGCAATAGCTCGCCGTCGACGAGGTCTCCAGCGAAACCCTAGGCACCATCATGTTCCTCACATCAACCCGCACCCAAGAGTACCCTAGGTTGGGTCAACGGCTCACCGGAGCAAGCTCATCGGCGAGCATGGCGGACGACGATGGTCGTGCGGTGGCGTGCCGACCATCTCCAGCCATGGCAAGCTCCAGCGAGGATGGTCCTACCTCTATGGTGACCTAGCACAGCTCTAGAGTAAGATCTGGCCATGGTGAAGCAGTGGGGAAGCCTGACCGCGTGCATGGTAGCACGGCGGCGCCCAGCGCACACGACAGAGCTCTCCGTTCCGGCTAACCGGCGGCTAGAGGTGTTTCTCCATCTTCATGTTAGGAGCTAGCGTTCATGGCTATGCATAAACACCTTCGAGCAGGGGATGATGAGACCTAGGGGCTGCTGGCCGCGGCGAGCTTGAGCTCACGGCCATGGCGGGCACGGTGGGAGCGACGGAAATGGCCGTAGGCCTTTACCTTGGGCTCAAACGACAGCTCTACTGGGTCGAGGTGGTAGAGTGGAGCAAGGCAAGGCTATTGGCGTGGACGATTTGGAAATGGAGCGGTGACAGCTGCGCGCAAGCTCGGCGAAGCTCACAACGGCAACGGTGATGGCGCTCGGTTTCGCTTAGCGGGCGAGAGAGAAGCAAAGCGAGGGTGAGAGAGCGAGAAATGGAGGGAGCAGTGACGTCGCCTCACTCTTCACTCCCCTTCGGCCCGACCAGCCGAGCCAACGCCGACGTACAGCCGCCACGCGGCGCCCGCGGCCTGCGCTGGTCGGCCACGACGCGCGCGGCGAAGGGCCGGTTCAGGCCGTCTGACGAGCTAACTTTGCGCCTCCATAACTCCTAAACCGTGCGTAATTAGCAAAAACTGTATTAGTGAAAGTTGTAGAGCTATGTGAAATCTTCAACTTTGATTTAGGAACTATCATCTAATTCTCAATGGTTGGCCAGTTACAATGCTCCCAAGTGAGGCAGGCTGAAACTGTAAATGGCTTTAGGACAGCAAATTCTTCAAGTCCAAAAACAGTATTTCTTTGGTACTTTGGAGCTATTTTAGACTATGTTAGGCACTGAATTAGGTCTTGGCCCAAAAATTAAAGTTGTTACTCTTGCCAAGTACTACAACTTTGCTTAAGGGTGCACTACCATGCAAACACTCTATGCTATAGTTCAACTTTGGTCAAAGTAGGATCATGAAAATTGGAGTTTCTAGAATTACTATGACTTGGGGGCTGTTTTGGTCCAAGTCATGAATACCAAACTTGTTCCATGTACCATCCTAAGTGTGTCTAAGGTGTTTTAGTGATCAACATCAACTACTTGCATTAACAAGCATGACCATAAAGCATACACACGTTGCAACATAGAATAACAAAGGGTATGTTTCATATGTTTATGCTCATATATGAATGAATGATGCTTATGCTCATGCAATGCAAGTGCAAAAGTGTAAGCCTAACACCTAGGGTGTTACAGTCACCACCCTGATCCATTCAAGGTCAAGGGTACGCCACTAGCTTAATCCCAGCCACCTCATCCTTCTTAGTTCTTATCATGGTTGTATATTGTTGCTATCGAGCAATCTCGTTCTCATAAGGGATTTCACCATGTCACATGCAAACTTCCTAAAATGAAGTTCCCTAGCTAGTTTTGATGGCGAGAATACTAGATTGTGAATTTCATGTGCTGGGAATTAATTTTGCATTTATTATGCTTTATTAGATGCATTTCTGTGGGATAAGGTTGCCAGTATATGCATTTCATTGGTCAATAAAATAGTCGGTCTATCAGAGTACGTACTTCACGAACTATTTGGGGAAGAGAACTATATATCTCTGGTTTTTGTAGCAAAAAAAAAAAGTGCACATATATAGATGGTGCACTGTACCTTGTTGGTGCCAGATATATAAGCACATGCATGTTCCACCATAAGGATTCCTTACTTAACCAGCAAGTATTGGCACCGCGTGTTTGATACATTATTAACCATATAGGCCCATATAGATTTAGGTGCATGCGGTCCTTTGCTTTAGTTCATCTCTGCTTTGTTGCTTTGGAAGATATGTACAAAGATTTGCGGTCTACTAGCGAATCAGCAACACACGAGTCGTGTCTATCCCTATAGCTAGCGAGGGTCCTTTCACTCCTTACCTAGATTTATATAGTTTCTTGCTTGCTTTTATGAAGAGGGTAACAATAATGAAACCGGATAGCTAGATCGAGAGGAAAGGACTGGCTCGTGTTTAGGTGTTGTACCATGTTCTTGCCTGCATCATTTGAGGATCCAATGAGAAGCAACTATTCTTAGCTCACCACAAGACATTCTTTTGTGCAATAATTTACATGTCAGAAGTAAAATAGCTAGTTTTGGAACATGCCCTCAGCCAACGTGTGGTGAATTTGGATGGCAACCTTCTTCTATGGTGAAATTTAGATATCTTTTGGTACCTTTCGGAGAAAAGATTGAAATATATTTGATTATAATCCGTATCTCTATGCAATCTTTCACAAAGAAAAACCTACTTTTTTTTTGAATCACAATACAGATACATTCATACACACACATTCATCATACTTCTATGAGCACCACAAAAAGACTCGGGCGAAGAATAACACTGTTAAATGTTATGAATAAATATAGTGTCAAATCAAAGACTTAAACCTGGCTCCACCACAAGGAAGCTTCCAGCTGAGCTAGGCTAATTTTGCAAAGAAAAACATATTTTGATTTTTCGAAACCGGAAGTTTTATTAGTTTCAAGAATGTTAAAAACATATTTTGATAATAAAGTACAAAAAGTAAGTAATAAAAATGGATGTATTCCCATGAAATATAACTATAGAAAGACAATATGATGCTTATTTTTACTTCAGTTTTTGGACTTAATTATTAAAACATAGAATTTTTGAGAACAAATAAAAGAGGGAATATATTCGGTTTCCCTCATTGAACACATAAACTTCTTTCAAGAGAATTTAGTTATAAGATATCTTTAGCGTACTTGGACCTTGAAAGCTTTTCTTGTGGAATATTTGCAGTGATTTTATGGACACTGTAGACTGTATAGTATGTTAACACACATAGCATAAGTACACACTATTGATTTAACTAGGATAAAGTCAAATGTTCTAATCTCTAACTCGGACAACAGTCCGATTTTCAATCTTGAAGGATGAAAACTTGTATTGAATGCCCTTACTGGAAATCCATCCTTTGCCGAGGGCTTCTGGATTTGCCAAGGGCTAGATCTCGGGCACTCGGCAAAGGCTCTATTTGCCGAGGGCCAGCCCCATGAGCCCTCGGCAAAAATAGGCCCTCGGCAAAGAAACGGCCATCGGCAAAATAAATCTTTACCGAGGGCTAATCTTTGCCGAGGGCCAAGCCCTCAGCTAATTGGCCCTCGGCAAATATGGTCGGATGGGTCACGGCGGCCACTGGCATCAGTCTTTGCCGAGTACCCGCCGTCAGGCATTCGGCAAAGATTTTTTTTTTAAATTTTCTTTGCCGAGGGCCATTGGCCAAGCTCTCGGCAAAGATCCCCTTTGCCGAGGGCCAGGATAGACCCTCGGCAAAGATTTTTTATTTTTTTTTAAATTTTCTGCCCTCGGCAAAGATCCCCTTTGCCGAGGGTTAGGCTAGGCCCACGGCAAAGATTTTTTTTTGTTTTTTGAACCCAGTTTTTTTGTGGTGCTATAATACATTATTGAAAACTCAATTTTAAAATTTGGGCTAATTTTGACTTTTTTGATATATTTCCCTAATTTATTTCTTTTCGTTGAGTTTTTCGAATATTTCAAATTTGAACTGCAGTTGGATGGAATAATGCGATTTAGTGATTTGAAAAATGTTATTCATGGTATTTGGTGTATGTTGAGTCCCTATCCACGAACTCGCATCAAATTTCGGGCATCTTCTTCAGGTAACATGACGAGGAACTTGTTGGAAAAGTGTTTTTAAATTATATAAAATCCATCCGAAGTCTGAAAATCATGAAACTTGTCGAGGTGTCATGTTATCACATGTGTAGGCTGTGGTAAAAAATTGAGAAGGTTTCGAGCAAGTTGTGACGTCGGATGCCTAAAACCCAGACATCTCCACATGTGATCATTGAGAAGGTTTCGAGCAAGTTGTGACGTCGGATGCCTAAAACCCAGACATCTCCACATGTGATCACTTCGTTTCACAATGATCACATGTGGAGATGTCTGGGTTTTTGGCATCCGACGTCACAACTTACTCGAAACCTTCTCAATTTTTTACCACAGCCTCCACATGCGATAATACGATGCCTTGACAAGTTTCGTGATTTTCAGACTTTGTTTTCATTTTATATAATTTAAAATCACATTTCCGGCAAGTACCTCGACATGTTACGTCAACGAGATGCTCGAGATTTCATGTGAGTTCCTGAATACGTCCTAAACATACCCTAAATATCATGAGTATCAATTTTTGGATGACCAAAGTCCATTATTCCATGTACCTGCAGTTCAAATTTGAAATATCCCGAAAAAATCAACGAAACGAAATAAACTAATGAAATATATCAAAAAAGTCAAAATTGACCCAAATTTTAAAATAGAGTTTGAAATATTGTCACAAGGCCCCAGAAAAAAATTTGGGCCAAAATCAAAAAAAAAATTGCCGAGTGCCATGGGAGCACTCGACAAAGTGGGCTTTGCCGAGTGCCGGCCTAGGAGGCCCTCGACAAAGATGATTTCCAAAAAAAAACGGGCACTACAAGTCCACCAGCCCAACCCCCGTGCGGCCCAACCCTAAGCCATCCGCCCGCTCCCCTGCGCCCACCCTAGCCGTCACCGCGCCCACCCTCGCCGCTGCCGCGCCCTCGCCGGTGAATCGCCACCACGAGAGCCCTCGCTCGCGCCACAGGCGCTTGCACACCCTCCGCCCGGCCTCGCCCATGACCACGCCACGTCGCCGCCCGCCGTGCCCGCCCCCACCGCCGGCCAGCGCCTGCCTGCCTGGCGCAGCTCTCCACGTGGCCGGCCCCCTCGCCTCGGCCGCCTAGATGTGGCTGGCTGGTGCCGGCCGGCCATTTCCGGCAGCGGCGGTCGTGTCCCTCCGTCCGCGCTGTCGTCTTCCTCCCCCACGCCATCTTCTTCCTCCGCGGCGTACCTCCGTCCGCACCGTCTTCTTCCTTCCCCACGCCGTCTTCCTCCTGCTCGGCGTCCCTCCGTCCGTCTTCTTCCTCCTCCGCGCAGGGAGCCTGAACCCTAGCAGGTTTTGGATCCCCTTTTCTTCCTCCCTGCAGGTTTTGGATCCCCTTTTCTTGTTGCCTATGTGATGCCTGTGATTAATTCTATAGCTGCCTATGATGCCTCTATTATTTTTTAATGTGCAATCTGCTAGTTTCTATAACTTGGGTGTGATTGCACTATTGGGCGGACTAATTTGTTGCTCGATGATACAAAGCGGTGTAGTGAGACAACGTGACAGCCGGATTCTAGAGTGTTGATTATTTTCAGCACTGTTTAATTATTTACCTAGCAATTTATCTATTAATTTGAACTGCTTATTAGTTGATCAGTTGGTTAATCCTATGAGCATATAACCTGTTTTGTACTAATCTTCAGTAACTTATTTTCCTGGTTATATTGCTATTTTTCTAGGCACTTAATTTTTGATCTAGAACCTGTTATTTTGGTAAGAAGGGCTGTCACATTAGTCAAGGATCAGTGATCACCAACAAGCGTTGGAAGGCTACTTGGTGCAGCAACCCGCTATTTTGAGAGTAATTATTTACAAACATACATGTTTATGCATTTAATCTGCCTACTGCTACAACTACTGATATCTACTATTACTACTATTACTACTACTACTGCTACTTCATGTACTACTCCTACTATTAGCTCCTATTTCTACTACTCTATCTAGTCTCTACTACTACTACTACTACTAATGGTGTTGGCTGGCTGTTGCTCTCTACTACCCTACTGCTATTTCTTACTATTTGTACTGCTATCTACTACTCACTGAATTCCTACTACTACTGCATCCTGATATCTACTATTACTACTCCTGTTGGTTGTTGATGTAGATGACGAACCCTAGCTAATGTTATGCAATTTTTGGAATTTTGGATTTCCATTGCTAAGCTCAGTTAGCTTCCATTGCTGCCTGTGATGCTAATATTTGGAATGCTTAGCATATGCCATTGCCTATGATGCTAAGTTGTTCTGAGCAAATGCCAGTGCCTATGATGCCAATTTTTTCTGAGCAAATGCCAAATTTTAAGTTGCTTACTACTACTACTTGCTTCTCTATCTACTAACTGAATTTGTGGCATTTGCAATGATGAATTTGTTCAAACTTCTAAACTAATTGTACTGAGGCAATGGCATATGCAATGATGTGAAACTTTGTATGCTAAGGCAGCGGCAATGATGATGAAATGTCCCCATACTTGTGAGCCGCTAAACTAGGATGGCTTGCATACCATATACAAGCAACCAATTTAGAGGCTATGTGATTACAATGGGGCAAATCTGAGCCAAATATGTACTACTACTCCAGGTGTACTACTACTGCATACTGATATCTACTATTACTACTCCTAGTGTACTACTACTACTACTACTATTACTCCTACTCCTAGTACTAGCTGCTACACTTACTCTCCTCCTCCTCCTACTATCTGTTTGGCCAATGATGCAATTTGAAATTTTTGCACGAGCCAAGCCCGGGACCGAGTGATGAGGAAGCCTTGTCATCATCAGACAAGAGCACCTCGTAAGAGGAGGAGGTGCTAACACCGAGGCCAGAGAAGAAAGGTCGTATGGAGGAAGAAGATGATCCGAACTATACGCCGACATCTCCTTTCAACGGCATAACGTATTCACCACTATTCATACGATCATGAGGCTCGGAGGAGGCAAGAAGCACGGGCGGCTGTGGATTGCAGACGGCGCCATCGACTCCACCACTGTTCCCTCCCTCGACGCTATCCGAGCATGGAGCACGAGCTCCAGCCAGCCCATACGCACACGGCCTTCTCCTGCACTGCAGCAGGTCCATGCACTCCAGGTAATTCCTGTTTTACTCGTCGTACGTTGCTATTTACACACCTAAATTAGATTTGCATTACTGATACATTGGAGTGAAATATTGCATGCCGAGCTGCAAGAAACAAAAAGGCAAAGTCAAGAGCAGAACGCGGAACTGACCGCACAGCTACATGCCCAGCAGGTCACGTTTGAGGCCGCGCAGAAGCAGATAGCGGAGATGATGGTGATCATGCAAAGTCTTGGGCAAGCATCGGGTGTACCTGTGCAGTTTTCAGCTCCTCCACCTCCTACTCCTGCAGCTACTCCTGTAAGTATGAAAGTTCACTTTTCGCTTGTGCTTTGCATATATGTCGGCGTTCGTGCCGTTGTGGATGTCGGCATTCGTGCCGTTGTGGATGTCGGCGTTCGTGCCGTTGTGGATGTCGGCGTTCGTGCCATTATTTCTTGCAGGTTTTGGAAACCTCCCCGTGCAGGGGAGGTGCTGCCGAAATTTTCAATTGAGTCTAATCTTTTTGTATTCCTAGATTACTAGATGTAATCTCTAAGTTCCAAAACTGTTTTCCCGGATTACTCACACATGCAATCTCTGCTCCTTTGTGCAGCCTCCGTCCATGGGTTCCAATCATCCCGGTAGTGCGTCACCGGGTGATCCCGCCTTTCCTTCACCACCGTCTCATAGGCTACCTTGATGAGGACTAGTACTAGGTGATGTGGTTGGACTTTATTATAATATTTGTGGTTTATGGTTCTGACTTATGCTTGGATTTCATGAACTTGTTGTAATAAACATGTGAATGATGATGAACACGTGACTTGTCGTTGTAATATATTGTGATTTGTGGTTGACAATTATGGTTGTGATATATTGTGAGAAAATGGGTTCTGTGTGATATATATATGTATATATATGAAATGCTTGTGTCGATGGAATGCAAAAAACAAAACAAAATTTAAATTTCTACCTCTTTACCGAGAGCAATGACCAAGGCCCTCGGCAAAGAAGGGTCCTTTTCCGAGGGCCATCCCATTGCCCTCGGCAAAGATTCATTGGAAAAATTCTGGAACATTTCTTTGCTGAGGGCCATGGTTGGAGGCCCTCGGCAAAGACTTTTTTAAAAAAATTAAAACTTTTTTTGCCGAGAGCCTGCGGGGAAGCCCTCGGCAAAGATTTTTTTTAAAAAAAAGAATAATTCTTTGCCGAGGGCCGTCCCATTGCCCTCGGCAAAGATTTTTTGGAAAAATTCTGCAATATTTCTTTGCCGAGGGCCATGGTTGGAGGCCCTCGGCCCCTCGGCAAAGATTTTTCAAAAAAAAATAATTCTTTGCCGAGGGCCCCCGGAGACGGCCCTCGGCAAAGACTCGTCCCAGGCGCCGACGCCTGTGACGACTGCTTTTCTTTGCTGAGTGCCGGTCCAGCCCTCGGCAAAGGCTTTGCCGAGTGCCCGATAAAAGGGGCCTCGGCAAAGACCCTCTTCGCCGACTCAAAATTCTCCGAGAGCTCTTTGCCGAGGGCCGCCCTCGGCAAAGCCTTTGCCGATGGTTAATGGGCCTTTGCCGAGGGCCTCAGGCCGTCTCCAGCAGTGGCTTCACCCATTGAAACCAAAAACAATTTATTAGCCCTCTAATAACTGTTTCAAATATGTTTTTTATTTTCTAAAAAAAATAGATTTAGTCTCTAAAGTAAAAGTTCATAACTAATTTAAATGAAAAACAAAATTTTCTATAAATATTATTTATTTGTTGGTAATCTACTTAGAGTTATTTGAAACTGTTTCATTTCTATTCCTATTGTTCTATTATTTATAGTCATGCTCATTATTTAGTTAAATTATTATTTGCACTATATCAGACCTAGAGATCGGCTAAGAGAATATGATAGACTATAAGTACAACACAGGAATAGACCTTGTGAAGAATACACCAACCTCATAGACTTTATATGCTACGACAGAGGTATAGATCCTATTTAGACATTGCATGGCTATAGGACGGAGCTTAATTAGTTCATACCAAAGTTGGCCATGGTCTCCTTGTGAAACATATTTGCAATGTTTAAACAATAAACATGATACTGGTTGTTGATGTTTAGAACACGGTTACGTTGATTGGCCCCCTTGATTATTTGGTGATGTCATTGTACCTGCAAATGAAGAAAATTCTTTACTGGGCATCCCCTCCCTTCTAGGATTGTACGTATATTCTTATCTGGGCACGTTAGAAAGTTTTCTCTAAATTTCATTGAAAAAAATGAAATAACTTGATTTTTTTTCTGCTTGTGACAAACAGATATCTATCGTCTTTGAAGAGAGAAAACCTATGTAGCTCTGGTTTCTGCCGTGCCTTACTTTTGAAGAGCCAAACGGGCCTTACAATTACAACATGAGTAGCACTATCTTGAAAAAATAATTACGAAATGTACGTTTGCGTGTCGATCCGAATCACATGATACCTGAGTGCTTATAAGACATACATACGTCTCATTAACGTTTGATTAAGAGTGAGACTTCAGATAAATAAATGTTTAGGTGCTTGTAGAACGGTGTAGCAGACATCAGCTGAGGCGACGAAGCATCTCCATGAATTCCGAATGCAAAAGGCTGTCTGCAGCAGGACTCGTGTGGGTCATTGTCCAACCCCATGTGCTAGTCTTGGAGCATCTAAAGTGAACGAAGAGGATTCCACACGGCAAGAACCGGGAGAGATTCGCTGAATCGGCGCACCTGCTTTAGTTTCTCTCAGTGCATGGTTTTGGAACACTGAAAAATACTCGTAAGGAACAAGCAGCCCGTACATGCCAAGCATTGCTCATTGCCTCATTTGTATATTGAGAAAGAACTGAATTCTAAACTTTTTTTTTCTCAATCAGACGATTGTTTAGTTTTCTTTCAAATAAATACTCAAATTTTCTTTTGTCGGTGAAACCTCTTCAAGTTTCTCCACAATTTTGGTATGAAGCTTTACAAGGAAAATTAGGTGACTTCTTATAATATGCACCAGGCCTCCAGGGATTGGTTCCTTGATCGTAAGACACTCCTAGATCAACATCACGAGTTCAACCATATCATGTCCTATTGTACTGGGAACACATTTCCTTAAACACAATATGATGAATTTCTTCTGAACTTTGTCAGGCAAGAGTTTGTAGTAGGCGCCAATGTGCAGGGATTGTGATGAGGGATGCTACCAGCAGGCACCGCTAGCTGATAGCGAACGCAGAAATTTACCAGCTGGTGCATGAATGTGTTGACATTTTGATACATGGAGAATACTGATCGGCCTTTCCCTCTTCAATTCCTTAGTGCTGTACTCTGTTCATTGCAAGCAGACACTTCATTTTGTCGTCTTTTGCATTGAAGACGATCTGCCAAGGTTTTACGCATGTGCTCAAATATTGAGCTAATGATGCTACTTTATTTAGAATTTTTCTGTGGAATATTCAGCATGAAATTGTTACAGTCATTTCAGGGTAAACAACGGTCATAGTTTCAGAAATTACAAAAGCTAATAACTTACTGAGAATACAACTGAATATATCTTGACATGACGCTTCATTTACTGGTGTTTTAGCTTGTTCCGTTGGCCTGTTCGCTGGTCGGTTTCTGGGCTGATAAACCCGACTGGTACTGATTTGTTGGAAGAGAAAAACACCGTTGACTGACTGATAAGCCCTGGCTAAAACCAACGAGCGGGGGTTATATCACCAGGCCAACAGATAAAGCTGTTTGCCACTAGTGTCATGAAAAATCAATGTCGCACTGTCTATGAGCAGTACTTCACCTTTCCGCAATTCATTGACACGTCACATGGAAAGCAGCCCAAAATACTGGCAGTCAGGGATACATAGTCCAGATGCAACACTAGGCTAGCTGCATTCTCAGCCGTCCAAAGTGATGCATGTGAAGAGCCACTAACTTACATATCTGGTCAATCAATTTGCAATGCTATTGACATGTTAATTTTCAAGTCCGGTATTGCGTTACGATGATTGGCCAACAAAATTTGAAAATTAGGACCCCCAAAATTGTTTCACTAATGTATCAAAACAGAAAAACAAATTGAAACCTTTTTCATGCTGACCTTTGGTTCTCCTAATGGGCAATGCACACATTTTGGGTGTGATTTGATCCTTCTGGATAAGACGAGCCAATTACTGGACTGTACGAGTCATTATCTTCTCAGAAAGCATGTAGTAGGTATTGTGATGTTTGAATTGTTAGAAATGCTAGGTGTTTCTAGTAATACATATATAAACATGCTGTTCAAACCTAATAGCAATGACACTGCAACTAGCATTCATAAGGTGAGATCTCTATCGGTGCCTTCAAGCTTCAAGTGCTAAATATGATGAAATAATTAACAGAGTTTTTACCTTGTCCTCAACAGGATGAAAATATCTGGTCCCACAAAACAAAAGTTCGGAGTAATCATAATTACTAATATGTTACATTCATTTTGAACGACAATTTTTTTTTGAGTGACCAGCCATGAGCCCCATGAAGAGTGTGGTTGTTTCACTTGCAGACCGGTAATAGACAGTTGTGAGCACAGAGGAAAATCTTCAACAGTGACCAAAATTTCTATCAAGAAATTATTGCACTTTCATCTGATAAGAAAGTGTTTGCACCAATCGCAATAGAATTTCCAAACATCCTATTGAAAGTTGTCTGGAAGAAAAATAAGGAACAGTGGTCTAGAATTTGAGCACTGTATCTTATTCAATTTGATTTAAGTCTATACGCAATAAATTAGTTCTTGCTATCAGCAAATAATTGTAAAAACTTTTAACAATGAGAGGCTAGGAACTCACATGATTCTTTTGGACCAGAATCTGCATGATATAGTTATATGGTTTTAAGCATTTTGAGTTGCTCAGCAGCACTTATGTCACTGTGTTCTGTCTGAATACAGAAAGCTAAGAAATGAATAGGTTGTCCACTGGCAGACAACCACTATGACCCGGCAACCTCGAAAGTAAAATCAATACAATCTGTGGATGGCATGTGGTTTCACTTTGTAGACTGGACCACACTAACGTCCCCATGATCTGCAAATATCTTCACAGCTTTTCAACAGAAAATAAATATACCTACCCTCACTAAGTTACTAGAAACATTATTCTTCCTCTGTGCATAGTATTACTACCAGGTAGCAGCAGTTGAACAATTTACTGACTGAACAGTGATACTGCATATATAAGGGAAGCACAAGGTTTGCTCACATGTTTCTGACCTAATAATATGTACAATGAACAAGTTATAGCATAACCCAACAATCATATTTAGCACAGGGTATGTTTCTACTCAAGTTTGCCAAAGCTACATGCATGATTAGTTGATTACCAAAACAATGACCAATGAACCTAACCTTTGGCAATTGTACCAAGATACCAGGGAAGATTCCAACCCCACAAGCAACAGCCCACCATCACCTCTGCTTTTTCCTCCCCATGTTTCTGCCGCAACCAGTCACCCACTCGCCACCACTGCTTTCCATTCCACCACTATGATTTGCATTAATCTTTTTTTTTCCTCTCTCACAAAACTCACAGCATTTCCATCTATAAATGTGCCCCTCTTCCAGGCCTCAATTCCCTTTTCCCCTCCCCCCCTCCTTCCTCACTAAGGTTCCTGTCCTGCGGCCCTGTTGCATGCCATCTTCCTGGCTAGCAAGAATCTCTTGCCCTTGCTCCCTGACCCTGAGCACTTCGATCACCTTCCTTGTGTTCTTAATCGTATTCCCTAGCCTTGTTCTCGTGACCAGATCATCAATCCTTAGGCTTCAAAGACCATATTTCCATCGGAAGCAAATTAAGGTTTCCTGGGGAGACTGCGCCAAAATTTTTACCTGCAGCTAAGCTCATACAGGAGACATTTGTTCCGGTGCATCTGCATCATCAACTTGTTTGTTTCTCTTCTGTAAAAGCTTATTACTGTAAACGTTTTGGCCAATTGATCGATGATAGACTAAAGAGAGGAAGGTCGTGTGGCTTGTTAGATGTCACAAATCCTCTCTGAGGTCAGCCGCTCCGGATTTATGATCAACTCGACGCTCCGGCGAGGCACCCATCTTGTTCTCTCTTTCTCCGTTGTGTTCCTCTACTGGTTCTATGTGTTCTCAGTAAGATCCTAACCACCACTACAAAAATCTCATCCACTGATAGACCATTAAAATAGAAACATTACTAGTATCATATCCTTGTACTGTGTACCTACACTAGCTACTCCTTGGAAATTATAGCCTCTACGTACAACAACTTAATTAGAGGAAGCTTCTAGTCTAGACGACATAACTTTGGGTACGGTGATCGAGCTTAGTGTGAAGGTCGTCAACTCGATCAAAGTATCTGTTGAGGATGACCCTGTCAGGTGGGACCATTTCAAGTGGGACCTCGTCTGGGTCGAGTCATGGGACCCGCAGCTTTGGGTCGGAGGGTGACATGGTGGACCTCCAGGCCCGGATGGAGCTCAAGCGGAAGAGGAGGATGGAATCAAACCGGGAGTCTGCAAAGCGGTCAAGGCAGCGGAAGCAACAACATCTTGACGACCTCAACTCACAGGTTTGTTTGTGTCTCACTCTTATATATATGCAGTATGTTTCTACACATTTGATTTGAAAATTTAACCATGTTTCAATTATTAGTCGGTACATGGATTGCGATGTCTTCAATTATTGAAGCTTGCACTCATGTGCAGGTGAATTTGACACAAAGCAAAATCAGATGAAAAAGGAGACGTGAGCTTCAGGATCTGCTGAGGCAAGCAAACTCCAATAATGCACGGTGTCCCTTTCTCAGGGTCCACCCAACAAAATTGCTTCAAAGTAAGCAGTTGGAACATCCAACCAAAACAAGACATTACAACCTTCCACTATTTACATCTTTTAATAAAGCGGTGATATCGAACTAGCAAAGAACGATGCACGACGTGCCACTGTCAAAATCTTTCTCAAAAGTACGCTCAAACTTTAATGCCTTTCTTTCCCAAATATTATCAATTTTCCACGAATTGAACTACTAGCTAGTACTCATCAAAAAGAAGGAAAAGAAAAATAACATACCATTTCGTTGGGTTGTTTAGATCAACAGTAACGTCAATAATTGTACACGATATTATATTTCTCAACGTAAATTGAACTTATTATTAACCACAATCACCAAATACTCCAGGCAAAAAGACACAGCAGTCCCCTGCGACACAGACTTCATGAATATCAGAAAACTTTCTATCAATCTTAGCCCTCGAAATCTAAAACAAAACCGTCCAATTTGCCGATCGTATATATACATATCTTCCTCCCACGATTTTTTTGTTCTGCCAATCGATGGCGTTTATATCGGAATGTAATTGTCTTCTGTGAATCAAAAAACAGGTGGACAAGCTGAGGACGACGAAACAGCAACTCATGACAGCACTGAACATCACCACCCAGAACTACGCGGCAGCAGAAGCTCAGAACTCGGTGCTGCGCACCCAGATGATGGAGCTGGAGAGCAGACTCTGCGCGCTGCGTCAGATCATATGCTACATGAACGCAAACCATGTTGCTAATCCGCGCGCAACAACAATGAATGCACATCCAGCAACTATCATGAGCGGAGCTGCTAACTACGATACTTTTGGCGCAAGCGCAACTGCATGGAACTCTGGCATGCAAATGGTCCAGCAGCCCATAGATCACTTGATGTACCAGTGCTTCTAGGCTCTCTCTAGCTAGGAAGAGGTAGAGGCCAAGACAAGCAAGGCATGCCTACATGCCTAGGATATATTATATATTTTCTATGTCACAACTCACAAGTAGTGTGTGTCTTTTGATTTAATTTATAAAGGTTTGTGGACCTGTGGGCGAAAACCAGTAGTGTTTTTGCCTTTAACTTGCTCATGTGATAAAGACATGTCAAACACTGGTGAGTGGCAAGTGGCAAACTTGTGTTTTGGCATGTTATGCACTGCCAGATTAGTGGAGTTGAGTGTTTACAAGGAAGCGCACGGGAACCTGAGAATTCCTTGTGCTCAGCATATCCACTAGGGAAAAAATATAACACTAGGGAAATAAGATTTTAACGGAAGTCAGATAACAATGAGGGCTAATAATCCCGTGCCTTTCGTGAACACATGAGCACTAGGGATATATTGTGTTTAACACTCGGGAAGTCAAAGTGCTATATCTTTATATAATACTGTGTATATGCCCAGGGCAATTCAACAGAATTGTTTTTGGGAGAAAAGGAGAAAAGAATGGTATGCTACATACTAAACATGCACTAATTATAACTCACAAATTAACAAACAACGATAGAGAACTGGTAAATTCCAACCCATTCAAAAAATGCATTGGTAAAATAATAAGATACATCAGAACTCAACAACTTGTTCAAAGAACAGACTAGGACTGTTGTAACCAAGATAACATAACTAAAACGTCCTGTTTTCGACGGAATAATTAACTTTTTACCAGACTTATGAGGTGAGTGGTATATAAAATACCATGTCGGTAACTCATGTGTCAGTGACACATGTTATGGTGTCATTCGTAAGAGTGGTAAAAAATTAAATGCCCCATTTTGGACATTGTGGGCGCGGATCTATCAACTGAGGACTTAACCATGGATTGATCTGACAACTGTTATATATACTAAATGCACCAAAACTAATAAGTTAGCAAACCATGAGCACCACAAAAGCGAAATAAAAATGCGAGACCCAGCAGTAATTAATTAAGAGAGAAAATGGGGGAGGGGAAGTGAGTTAATCCGACCTTACGAATAGCAGACGCCCCTGGTGGTGAGAAGGGGAGGGTGCCGTATTAGGGTGGAGGCGACGGCGTTGGTGAACTGTGTGATTGGGGAGGCGGATTCGTAGTGTGGACTGTGGAGGAAGCAGAGTGTCACACCCAGCGATCATTACTGATGGGAGTGACCTGGAGAAGAAGACGTATTCCTCAGTAGCTTACACATTTGTAATATTACGTTTACATTCTTGTACTGAATTGTGGGGCCAAGTGGCCAGTGTCTGTATCGGCACATAAGTGCTTGAACCTGTGTTGTATCCGGCAACAACTCTATTATCCAGAAATCTAAGTCGCCAAGGCAGTGGGGTTTGCCCTGCCGGTGTCCTTGTCCTATATCCAGTCACGAACTCATGTCGACGGTGATTCACCGGTGGCCAGGGGTGACAAGTGGTATTGGAGGCGTTCTATCCTTGGCGTGGGTGGTGGGCGCTTGTCACTCCTCATCACCGCTTCTACCCCAACTCCGACGACCTTCAGCTATGGATCCAACGGACCATCACCACCACCACCACCACCACTACAACGGTGCTCAACCACCCCTCGATAACCGTTTGAAGCCGTTCGCTTAGATCGTAGTTCGTAATTCCGGTGGGTTGGTGATCTCTGTCAGCGCCCACAAGGTGTTCGACATGAGGTCCCATAGGTCCCTCCTTTGGTGGAACTGGGTCAGTGGCGACATCGGTGTCACCAAGCTTGAGCACCAACACATCCACCCTTTGTGGCAGAACCTCCTAAGAAATTGGGCCCACGTGCACCTATCGATGTCTCAACAGACCTCTGATAGCGTACACGAGTTCCCAACAACTTAACAGGTCTATCGGGTGTCCTCGGGAAACCCGAATCATCCACGAATCTTTTCCAAACAGGATCCCAATCACAGACATTACAGATTACAACAGTTTTCAATATACATATCAGAGATTATAAAGCGGAAGACTTAAGTTTTAATATTACAAATCAGTTGTTTCAAACTTACAAAACCATAAGTGTCATACAACCATAGTAGTGGGATAATATTACATTAACATTATTTATTTCACACAAACTAGTGCCTTGTCCAAAGGCCATTCATCATTCCTCATCGTCATCGACTTCAAACACTGACATGCAGCAGGGACCAAAACAAGCTTGCGCATGCGACTCACCTGCAACAAGGGTTAACAAACCCTGAGTACAAAAGTACTCAACAAGACTGACCCGACATAAAAGGGGGTGAAGGTCTTAGGGATGCAGGTGTTGGGTCAAGGTAAGGATGTAGCAAGATTCAAAAGTTCTTTGCCAAAAGCTTACTATTCTTGATCCTATTTTCAAGTTTTACCCCTAAGTCTTCTTAGTTCATTATCTCAAACTAAGTGTTCATATCCCATATTCCAATCCTTCTCATTCCATTCCTTTTTCTCATGTTTTAGTAATTCACCAGTCCTGCATTGCTTCTGTAATGAATTGAGTCTCCATATCCGCGGAGCACCGGCAATTCGAATTGATTCAAGTCCCAGCTGGGGATTCCTTATCACACGACATATGTAGAACTTAATCTTGCATATATCAACCTCGCTATCGGATCCTCCTATACTAAGCCGTCTCCACGCCACCCGATAGCACAGCACACCTCAAATCCGGCCACATTCCAGCCACGAGGGTACACGCTACTCCCACCATCTCTCCACTCCCAGTGCGTGGGCATTCATCTTAGTATCAGATTAGCCGAAGTAGGCTTATTGGAGTATGTGACCAGTACTACAAAGTGTCTCGTTCAGAAGATCCACAATGAGTGGCCTTTAAGCGACATAGTCGGCAACATTACCCAACATTCAAGATAAGTCACCCGACTAGTCTCTAGTTCATTCTATCTTCTTTCTTTCTTTGGCCAGTATGCCATCTTTGATTGTATTGAAACTTTTACTTTGAAAGCCTACCATAAAGCATACTAAGCAATTCTACGCCTTTGTAAATGAGATCATCTTCAAGGATGGTAAACAATTAACAAGGTAGACAATGCATCAAGTAGGTAACATTTGAATTAATCAACTTAATGCAATAAGTAACATAGGTGATAAACTTTTCAAAGTAAACAAGGTAATAGTTTAATGCATAAAACTAGGCTTGCCTTCGTTGACGATCTCGGGTTCCGGATCAGTACCACAAATATCGAATCCCGAGACAACCGAGGATTCTTCCACAACTTGCTCAACTAGGATCGGTTCACTCTCGGATTCTACACGAAATAATAGCATATGCTTCAACATGATGATAATGTAAACATGATGCTTTCATGGTGCATGAAATGTAATAACACCTTGAGTACAACTTTCCTTCATGGTACAGTTGCAAGCCAACAACAACCAACTTGCAATTCTACCAACAAGGATCACACAACAATTATTACTAAGAAACCCTACATTCTTCTAAAGGACTACCCTAAAGTTTCATGCCAAAGTTCTACTCTTAATGAATGAAATCATTCATTAACTATACTCTAACCAAACTTTAATGATCTAGGACTTATAACCTAAGTAACTTGACCAAATTGATCTTGAAACCCTGCTGATCACAAAACATGACCAAAACAAGATCAAACTCTAACCTAACACTTAGGGTTTGCTTTTATTCATTTTTAAATTAATTTGGAATTAAGCTCAAAATGAAATTATTCCAAATGACCTCAAAATTTTATGCAAGCTTGCTCATGACAAATTAGTGTACCAAAATAAATTTCATAATTTTTGGAGTTATACAGTGGCCTACAAAAATTATGGAAATTGCATTTATCAATTAATTGATTGAATTTTTGAACATTAAAAATTTATTCAAATTTCAAGTTTCATATTTTTAAACCATAATAGAACATGTACAGAAGCTACACATAAATTTTCAGAATTTTTAGAGCTGTAATTATTTTCCTATAAATATCCAAAGTTGTTGCACTATTCACAATTCAGAAAATAACAAAATCTCACTGTTCTCTCCCTTCTCTCACTGACAGCCTGGGTCCATTCGTCAGTGACACAAACACAAGGCACGGCGGCGCTGCCAACTCTGGCCAGCCAAAACTCACCGGTGACGAGGTCTCCTGCGACGCGGTTCGCACCGACACGCTCTATTCGACCCTGCGCATACTCTGGGGTAGCCGGTGGAAGCTGAGATGACCGACGGCGAGCACGGCGACGGTGGCTGCGGCACGGTAGGGCTCCGGTGAAATGGAGGTGGCGAACGGGAGCATCTCCGACCACGGTGAAGGCATCTTCGGCTTCCCCTCACTCAGGAGAACACTGCACAACAGCTAATCGAACAAAGCAAGGCTCCTAACGTGCATGGCCACGCACACGGCGGAAAACCGAGCAGAGTTCGCCGGCAAGCACGCGGATCGACGTCAATGGTATGGTAGCGACTAAACAGGCAGCACAGTCGTGATCAGTGACTCGCCACGATGCTCGGATGCTATCTGGTTGAAGGAGAAACCGAACGGAGGGCTCTGGCCACGGCGCGACCGAGCTCGGCGGCGCACTGACCGGGCGCGAGGAAGACGACGTTGCACGGCCCACTCCGGTGCGACGAGGTGTTGTGGCTGGCTCCAACAGGTGCACAAGGGAAAGGCTGGACTTGTGGCGTGGCCAATTTTGGCAGGGGGCGCTTGGCTGAAGCAGCGGCGAGCGGCGGGGCACGACGGCGAGCAGACAAGAGGAAAAAGAAAACGACGGCGGCGGGTGCGACTATTTATAGCAGAGAAGGACGCGTCCGGCTTCGACAGCTCCCGAACAAGGTCGCCACGGAGTCAGAAGCGTGTCACCGCGCGAGAAAGTGGTGAAGATGGTTGGCGGCAAGCAGCTACGTGGCGCCGGCGGCAAGCAGGAGGTGGCGCTCGGCTTTGTTTTGATTTTTGAATTATTTACAGAATTACCACTGAGTTCTTTTTGTAAATTACTCACAAATTTTCTAAAGAAGTTGAAAATCTCCAAAAATGAAAGTTGCTCAACTTTTCAAGCTCTACAACTTTGCTTTAATGAACATTTTCAAATTTCGCCTCTATTTTAAAATTTGAATTTAGGGTGCATTTGAGCATTTGAATCATTTCAAAATTACTCCAAATTTTATATGTAAACTTTAAAAACTTTGAATACCAAAGTTGATCCTTATAAAATAAGCTTCAACTTTGCTTTTTGTCACACCCCCAAATTCGAAATGGATTTTGAAATAGACAAAAGGGGCAAAAAGGACTTTTATAATTTGAATTTGATTTGTTCACCTTTTTACTTAATTATGGTTTTTGACCAATTACATGGCCCATTAGGGTTATTTGAGTCAAATGACACATGGTCTCACATGATCACATGAAATTTGACTCTTGTGGTCATGATCTTTATTTAGAGTTTTGGTTCAAATTACATCACATAAAATAACAACTATGAAATAAAGCTTATTTAGTGAATGCATTCAAAATTTCCTACTTTATGAATGCTTTGCAATGCATATGATAACATATCAAGTTTTAATGCTAGGTCAAAACACCATAGGTGTTACACCCTTCACTCTCCCCAAACCACCATCCACCTCCTCGGATCCACATCATCTATGGCTCGACAAACGACTAGGGGACTACACCAACAACTTTGGTGAGCTACCCAATTCTGCTCCTTTTCCTTCAGTTAGCACGTTTGGGTGAACGACGAGGGTTGCAAGACACTTGTTCTTGTGTAAAATTCCATAGTTGGTTCATTCCAATCGGTGTGGTGGCATTGACGGGGGAGTGTCCTAGAACTTGGGTTGTGGGCCGCTTGTTCCTGTGTAAAATTCCTCGGTTCAGCCTCACTCTTATGCGGCGGTGATAGTGACAGACAGTAACATGGGGAGGAATAGTCAAAACTGGTTGTTTGTTCACACAGTGACTCAGTCTAATTCACATCCTTCATCATGGCTCTAGTAAAACCTTCAAAGCAGACTTAGCTCCTCCTGGACAACATGTTGAAAAATACTGAAGAGGAGAAGACACGGTGGGATCAGGTCATGGAGCAGTTTGATCTGTTGTTCACTAGAGTCAATGACATTGGAGAAGTCAAGCAATAGATGAAAACACAAATGGACATCAAAGCACAAGGCATGGACCATTACATAGCTGAGCAGCACTTGATAGCTCAACAAGTGAAGGCTAATGGTGCAGCGGTAGCTCAACTCATGATGAGATAGTTTAACAATGATGTCCCTTTTGAAGATGACTCCTCAGTATCTGTCATCTTTGATGAGAAGACTTTGAGAATGTGTTTGCCAAAAATAAGGGCATTCACAAAACTGAATCATCCAAGAATAGGAAGCCACCTCCCAAACATGACAAGAAGACTACTTTGCAATCCCAATCTATGCCAAAGATGCAATTCCCAAAGTTTGATGGTCAAAATCCAAAAATCTGGAAAGATAATTGCCTAAGCTACTTTGAGTTGTATCAACTTCCTGAGGGTATGTGGATCACTGCAGCCCATCTCCATTTTGAACGGAATGCTGCTAAGTGGTACCAGGCCTACAGACAGAACCATACCTTCAAGGATTGGGACCATTTCTATTTAGTGGTAGAAGAGGAATTTGGATCTGATGATTTTAGGACTACCATGAATGCCCTACTAGACCTCAAATAGACTGGGACAGTTGAAGATTAAAACTCCTAGTTTCAAGCTCTGTAGTATGATATTACCATGCACAACTCTAACTATGATGAGCTATTTTTCATGCCATAATACATCAGATGGATTAAGGAGGAGATCAGGGGTACAGTGGAGCCTCAAATGCCACAAACAGTGCAGAAGCGTCAACCATTGCCCAGATTCAACAAGGTATGATAGAAAGAAACAAAACAAGATACAATTGGGCAAATAATCAGATCAAGCCTTATGCACCACCAAAGGCTGATTACAAACCACTCCAACAAACATCTACCCTGTGGAAGGACCAACAATTATGGGATTATCACAAAGCAAATGGCCTGTGTTTCTATTGTGGTGAGAAATTTGTGTTAGGACACATTGAGGTCTACTCCAAGAGATAGAAACCACAAGTCAATGCTATTATGCTCAATGACCTAGACAGGGAACTCTCAGATGACGTTCTAAATGAATTGACAGTAGAAGATCAACTACATGTTCTGTCAATTATCTTTGAATGCACTATCCAGTGAAGACCATACTAGCTTCCTGAAGCTTAAAGCTTGAGTCCAAGACAAAGCTTTGCTTATACTGGTTGATAGTGGTAGTACTCATAGCTTCATCAATTCTACTTTTGTTGAGCTAGACAAATTACATACAGTGCCCACAACACCCAGAAAGGTCAAACTTGCAAATGGTGAATGGATGCTCATAGATAAGATGGTGCCTCAGCTTCAATGCTATTGTCAAGGCCAAAGCTTCTCCACTGACATGGTGGTACTGGAGATGCAACCCTATGATGCCATCTTAGGATGTGACTGGCTCCAAGCACACAGTCCTATGGAATGTGATTGGAAGAACAAGACTCTAAAGTTTTCTGAACAAGGTAGAACCATTAAACTTCAAGGCCTTCTTCCACCACCTCCTCAACTATCATCTATTTCAGCCACCAAAGTGTATAATTCAACTAAAGGCAATGATATTTGGGCCTTTTTTTTGCTGGACCACATATCAGAGCATTCTCCCACCATAACCCTAGAGACCAATCACCTCCTAGAAGACATTCAACATGTCTTGGCAGTATATAAAGATGTTTTCACTGATCCCCAAGTCCTTCCACCTTAGAGAAGCTGTGACCATGCCATCCCACTTATTCCTGGTTCCATACCAATCAACTCAAGACCTTACCACTATTCTCCAATCCACAAAACAGAGATAGAACAGCAGGTGCAGAAGCTGTTATAGGTAGGCCTCATTGTTCATAGCCATAGCCCTTTTGCCTCTCCAGTGCTCCTAGTTCAGAAGAAAGATGCATCTTGGAGATTATGTGATGACTACAGAAAGTTAAATGACATCACAATCAAAAATAGATTCCCACTGCCTATAATTGAAGAAATCTTGGATGAACTATCAGGAGCAAAGGTGTTCATAAAGTTAGACATGAGGTCAGGATACCATCAAATTAGAATGCTACCTGAGGATGAGCACAAAACTTCCTTCAAGACACATCAAGGCCATTATCAGTTCAAAGTTATGCCTTTTGGCTTGATAAATGCACCAGCCACATTTCAATGTGTCATGAACCAAATTCTACAACCTTTTCTGAGAAAGTTTATTTTGGTTTTCTTAGATGACATTCTGATATACAATACTTCCCTAGAGCAACATACAGAGCATCTGACACAAGTACTGCATACTTTAAGGTAGCACTAGCTCTATTTGAAGGAATCCAAGTGCACATTTGCTAAGGACAATTTAGAGTACCTCAGCCACATCATATCTTCTAGAGGGGTATCTACTAATCCTAGTAAGATAACAGATATGTGTAGGATCTTTGGTTAGCCTAGAGGGGGGGTGAATGGGCTTGTTAAAACAAAACTTGAACTTTTCTCAAATTTAACCCGCGGCACTGTCGCTCTATACCTGTGACACTGCCAAGCTAGAACAGTGGCACTGCCGCACCTATAGACAACTTCATGATGTAATTCAAAATCTATAAAAGGAACCTTGGATCCAAGAGGTTACTGAGGTCCCTCTAGGTATATTGAACATAGATCGATAGCAAGAAGTGGAAGGAACACCACACACAAGTAGATCGACCACAAACTCTAGAAATCACCTCAACAACAATATGAATCATAAGAATGTAAAGCAAGCAGAAGATGACACAATGATTTATCCCATGGTTCAGCTCACCACTAAGGCTTGCCTAAGTCCACGTTGTTGAGGTTAGCCACTAAGTCTTAGGGCTTTCCAACCCTTCCTCGTTCTCAAGTCAAGAGACTTAACTCTTGAGATGAGGGGTGAGTTTACTAGCTTCAAGAGTTGGTTACAAACCTCCTGGGCCTGCCACACAAGTTGGCAAGCTCCACGGGCAACGCTCTAGCCGGCTAGGAGCCAAGCTCCAAGAGTAACAAACACAACCGCTAGCCAAAACGTGAACCAAGTGCTCTATAGAGTTTGGGAATCAGTGGATCTGCTCTCTAATCGAGTTTGGCACCTTTTTCTCTCAAGGATTGATGGGAAATCAATGGAGAAGCTTGGGAGCTCAAGGTCACCAATGGAGGAGAGAGAGATGAGCACTTTTTTGTTCTTGGGTGAACGGAACAATTGGGGAAGCAGAGAGAGACGTTGGGGAGGAAGGGAAAGGTATAAATACACCCCAGCCCCCAACGGTCACTTAAGTCGTGGCAATGCCACGGCTCAAGTACGGCAGTGCTGCTCTGCGGACAGTGCCTCTCTCTAGGTGCGGCACTACCGCACCAGACAAGACAGCAAGGGTAAGAGTGAAGTGCTAGTTGTCTTGGCTGTGAAACTGAGGATATATGTGTAGCGTTGAGCACTTGGTAGCACATGTTAGCTTAAGCATTATGTCCCCCTTTATATTATGGCTTTTCCTATACTCAAATTCAAAATATAAAAGAATTTAAACCTCCTTTGAATTTGAAGCCATCAACATTTGTAATTGGGAGCTCCTCCGTTTCGTATAACATCCTCGATTATAGATTCGTTGCTTGTCATCTCGATGAATCTCATTAGTCCTCTATTTGCATGGTCATTATCACCAAAACCCACAATTAGGGCTTGATTGCACTTTCAATCTCCCCATTTTTGGTGATTGATGACAACCCAATTAGAGCTTACAACATACAAGAAATAAATACTGAGATTTTTGAGCCATGGGTGTAGAGCCTCCCCCTAAATATGTGAATGGAGAATTTGAATTCTCAAATTGGCATAAGAGGCCAAGATTCACATTTTTAGTGAAAGTGATGGGGCTCCCCCCTACATCCATGCTCCTGTGGGGTGCATCACACTTGTGTCAAATATATAACAGTGATGCAAATGACAGTTCATGCACAACAAGATAGCTTTGATAGCTGGGTGCGGCACTGCCGGTCGTTAGCCGTAGCACTGCCACAGAGCGGCACTGCTGGGCCTGGGTGCGGCACTGCCGCACTTGCTACAACAACACAGATAAGAACAGGCACCACACAACATGTAACACATATAAAGAAGTACATTTTAGCACAATTATGTCACAAGCTACATCATAGATTAATACATGTCCATATCCCACACATATAAAGTACTTAGGTAGCATTATTACACAAATAGAGTTTTGAGTGACTCTCAAACTCTCACCTAACGAAGACTACTCTAAATGTATAGAACATCAAGCCCCTACTGCAGCAACCTCTCCATGACGTCAAAAAAGTTGTTAACCCCTCTAATTTGCTCTCCCTTTGGCATAAAGCACCAAAAGAGAGGAAAAGAAGAAAGACCAACAACTCGCTCCTCTTCTTGGATGTTCTCCCAATCGACATCATCGCCACCAGTAGCTCCACTAGTACCTATAGTAGCCTCCTCACCACCATCATCATCATCATCGTCGTCGTCGGAGGAGGACACCACCGCCCTCCCTTGGCAATGGGTGGTCGAAGTGTGGCGCTTACGCTTGGTGCTCCTCCTCAAGGACCGCAAGGTAGTGCTCAATGTCATGTGAGGGTCAAGCTCTGGCTGCTCCTCCTCATCATCATCCTCTGAATCCGTGTCGAAGAGGCTAGGGAGGTTATCAAACCTCGGTGGTGACTGAGCTAGAGGAAAGGGTGACAGCCCTGCACGCTCTCTAGCCTCCCGGTTGGCTTTACGGTTCTTCAACTGGTCCTCATATGCGGTCCTCATTGCATAGGTGCAAGTAGTGAAAATGTCCTTGATCTATTTCCCAAACTTCTCCATCTTCTTGTCCTTGCGAGACATAGAGCGAGAGGACTCAGGCACGTCTTCAACTGATGGAGTGCGTCTCACTACCTTGCTAGCACCTGAGGCTTGGGTCTTCTTAATCTTGTAGATGGTGTGGAGACCATCTTTGTCAAACTTGTAACTGGTGACCTTCTCAATCATGAACATGAGATAGGGGGCATAGGGCAGCCCCTTTCTCCCATCATCCATGGCATTTATGAGCTCACACCACATGAAGCGAGGGACATTGAACCTATCACCTCCAGGAGTAAATCTAGCAAGCACATTTCTCACATACCCATTAAGATCTGAAGCTGCTCCATCCCTAGGATTTATAGTGTGCCTGATTAGGTTGTTCAAGATATAGTAGTAGCTTTGCAAGCCACTAACCTTGCCATCTGCACCTCTCCTATCAATCCACATGTATGCAATGTCATGAATCTTAGCTCTAGCCTCATCATGGATATAAGTGAAGCCCCGCTCCTCCTCACCAAAACCAAGTCACAAAGTCAATCCGATAGTGTCGACCCTCAGTCATCTAGTGTATCTCATCAGTATAGATGTCATAGAAGAAGGTAGCATGGAACTAGGCTAGCACTTCCTCATTCCAATTATACTGGAAGCTCATGATGTCAGTGAGGCCAAAAAGCTCATAAGCCTTGATTACTTTGTTGAATTCTAGCTCATTCTTCTCCTTCATTTCCTCCAAGTCAACATACCGCATCTTGACAGTCTTGGACTTCTTGGAGTGGAAGATCACAGAGGCATAAAAGTTGGAATGAAACTCATTCCAAAATCTATAGTCCACCCCCAAATCCTTTGGCTATTCAAAAGGTTTGTTCTCACATGCTTCTTCCACCATCTTCTGCTTTCCCGCATAGTTGAGCATGGGATGAGCACGGGTGTCAATTGGATGCCTCACGATCACCTCCTCAGAGTACTCTCTGATATAGCCTCTATCAAACTCCTCAAGGTGAGGTGGAGTGTCTAGGAAAGCATCAGGAGGAATGGTGCGGCCAGCCCTCTGCAATTCCTCCTCTTCTTGGATCAACTGCTCTCTCCTCCCCCTGTCTTTAACATCCTCTCTTGCTGTTGCACTGCTGCTACCAGCTACTGTCCTGCCATGACCACGATGAGGGGCTTGCTTGTCACAAGGCTCGGTCAACTTCCTCTTCCCCCTCCGGTCATCTTCACCTCCGGAGGCCATCTATGCACAATTATAGAACAAAATAAGAAACTGCTTTAATGGGGTGTAGAAGTTAGCCTATAAAACAAGTTAAGTAATCAAGAAGAGTCAAGATGTAAGCGAGTGAAGCAACTGATATGGCACTACCACCAGGCATGCGGCACTATCATGCCTGAGAGCGGAACTACCGCACCAGCTGTTTCACCAGGACTGCATCTTGATTTTTTTTGTTTACCTAAGTTATCTCATAATCCAACTACTATCCAATGTCATAATCTCAGCAAGCCTAGTTCTATCAAGATATGGAGTTACGCAAAAGGGTGCAAGATAGGGTTGTGAAGAGAAGTATGATAATTGGTGACTAAATCCAATCAATATCAAGAGTCACAAATTGTGTGAAGCTGCAATCTTGTTAGGAATGGACTGGTGCTCGGGGCACTGCCACGTGTGCCTGTGGCACTGTTGCAAAGGTAGATTCCACTCCACCCATGAATCTGCATATCGATTCAAGTTAATCATCAATCCAATATCCAATCTATTCACACTACTACTAGAAAGCAACATACATAGCCACAAGACCTCCATTGCATAGATCAGGATGGTTCTAGGGTTATACCTTTGGAACTCATGGATTGAGGAGGAAAGGGAGGAAAGGGAGGAAATGGCTCCACCCAAGAGCCTCAGTACCTGTTGGCGACGAAGAAGAAGACTAGCAGCCGGCGCGACACCGCTGGGGCATGGCATAGAGGCACGGCGATAGCGGGGCGATGCGGATGTGCGATGGAGAGAGAGAGCGCAGCGCGTCGGGTGAAAGAGAAAGAGAGGGAGTTACCCAGGGCTGGATGGGATATGAAGAAAGTAGGGGCCCCATGGTAACTAGCCATTGTGGGCCAAATTCCAATTGGAATTCAAAGTGCGGCACTGCTGCTTGCCACCCGTGGCATTGCCGTGGGACAGGCGCGGCACAACCGCACTCCCCGGAACAACAGGAAATAGCTACTAACAACATAACTCCATATATATAGGATATGGACACATATCTCAAATATACTATGATCAACAACAGATAATCAATACAAACAATGATCATAATGCACTAGTAGCTTTTGAGAAAACATTTTGAAGCACAATATTTAAAACCTTTGCAATTCTTTTCTCCTATCCATGCTAGTTCATCAATTAAAGATGTGCTATAGTTCAAACCACATTACAAGAATCAAGTATATTTAGCTCACTACGCAAAGCACAAAACCTTGACTCATCGAGAGGCTTGGTAAAAATATCGGCAAGATGCTTTTCGGTGCTCACATGGTGAATTTTGATATCTTCTTTGGTTTCATGGTCTCTCAAGAAATGATGTCCAATGTCCATGTGTTTAGTTCTTGAGTGGATTACAGGATTGTTTGTGAGCTTTATGGCACTTTCATTGTCACACAAGAGTAGGATTTTGGTGAAGCGACATCCGAAATCTTGAAGGGTTTGCCTCATCCAAAGTAGTTGAGCACAACATGCACCGGCTGCAACATACTTGGCCTTGGCGGTGGAAAGGGCTACACAATTTTGCTTCTTAGAACTCCAATCATGCACTGGCTACAACATAGTTGAGCACAACATGCGAGCTTGACGGTGGCTATGATGTAGGTGCGGGAGGCTCAGGCGATTGGCGGCGGAGGTTGTAGATGCAAAGGCGAGGAGACAAAGTACGGAACCATAGGGGTGAACCCCTTGGTTTTATAGGGGCGACGGATGCAAGAAGGGCAACTATCCGCCTAGATCTCCATGCCTACCATGATACACCACCACATCACGTCATGGGATATGCACCCGCAATCCCTATCCTTTCCCATGAAAGTTGTGGTGGACGTTTTGCCTTCCCGGGCAGACCCTCTATTGATATTCGCGTCATTCATATTTGCAATATCAGATTGTGTGTTTTACCTTCTTGCTTGTGCTCTTCGATTCGCTTGTAGGAAAAGCCTTCGTGGTGAGGTCAATCAAGTTGTGCTTGGTTGATAACCAATGGAGCAGTGGTGTAACGGTTGCAGGGTTCGAATCGCGTCTGATTTGAAGCCGGATCGCCAACGTCGAGATCTCCACAAATCGAACTTACCGGCTACCTCTCGGAAGATCGGGCCTGTACTCATCAATTGGTATCAGATATTTCAGGTTTACCGCGAGGTATAATCTCGTTTGCCTTAGATTCGTATTTGTTCATTACCTAGAGTCTACAAAAAGCCCAAAAATATTTCAATTTCCGCTGTCCTATCACCCTTTGTGCCTTTGCAATTTCGTTTTAGATTCGTGTTGTTGAGTTTGTGTCCGTGGTCGAGTCTTGTTGCTGGTTTAGGATTGTGTTTGTGGTCGTAGTTCAATCGCCCGTTGCTATGATTTTTGTTTTCCGCCGCTATCCCATCCACTGCTTCCCAAACAACAAGTCGAAGCCACCACATTACTCGACTTGCCCGCTTAGCCGCCTTTGTGTCACTTCTACGCCGCGCAAGCAAACCCTAGACAGGTTGCCGGCCCTCTTATTTTGCTCGCATCGCAGCCCTCCTTACATCATCGGCAAATACCTCATGCTGTTAGTCACGCGTGACGCCTTTGTGATCGGTGTTAGAGTTTCGGGACGCTTTGCCCTAATCGCCGCACCGTGTTATGCCTCTGGAAAACATACCTTGAGATACCTTCGGTAAAACAGGCATAACTTTTCGCTCGTTTATCCGAAAAATCTGAAATTTTTTAGCAGCTTCTTGACACCATTTGGGGCCGACCCAAACTCAGCTTTGCCCTGTTTGGTTTCATCAAAATTGCCAAAAAAAATCGGGAAAATATAGAAAAAAAATTGTCAAAGTTTTTGCACGCTTTTCAGAGAATGTGCTGAATTTCTGTAGAGCACATCCCACCTCAGTTGTAGGTGCCAATTTTTGTGGTTGCATCTTTTGTGATCCTTGTTCAGAGAAAAGTATATAAAAAATAGTAAAAAAATAAAAAAGTTTGTTTCCTACTAGTGCCTTTTGGAAAAATCCGGGAAAAAATTGAGGAAAAAAGGAGAAATCCGGGCTATTTGCTTGTTCTGTGAGTTCTTTCGATCGTCCTTTGTTTTCACCTTGTTGCGCTACGTCTCGACACGTCCTAGCCAGCACCTATGATTTGTACTTTGGATCCGGATTGAACAATCATTAATCTGCATTCGTTAATTGCTAATCCTTGCTGTCATATTGTGTGCCTACCCATAGCTCCACATATTCTTCTGTCAGCACAGGTTCATCTTGCAACTGTTACCCACGCTCCACAACAGATTGCTTCACCATTTTGGTTTTGCTCCTATTTGGCGTTGGTAAGAATATAGGCAAGACGGTGGTAAGCCGCTTGTGATTTTGCATTCCACTTTCACCACCACCACTTGTTTCCTTTTAGTTGATAGGGATAATACTTTGGTGTTGTCTTTTTCTATCTTCTAACCATGGCAGGAACTCCGACGGACTTCAATGAGTGCGTGTCCAAGGGCGAGCTTACAACATTCATGACTGAACAACGCAATCTTATGACCGAGCTGACGCGCAACGTGAACAATCTGGTCACCCGCATTGAACAGCTTGAGCAATGCCCTCCACCTTATCGTGCTGATGATGAAGATGCGGATGCTTTTGGTGATGAAGATGCGTATGCTGACGGTGGTGCCCGTCGCCGCCTCAACTTCAATCGTCGCGGTATGGAAGGTAATAATCATGGTAATAATGATCATTTTGCTAAAATTAAATTTAGTCTACCTCCTTTTGCTGGTAATGTTGATCCAGAGGCATATTTAGATTGGGAGCTTGCTGTTCAACAAAAATTTGATTCTCATAATGTTCCTACTGAGCATAGAGTTAGACTTGCTACTAGTGAGTTTACTAATTTTGCTTTGTTCTGGTGGAGTGATCTTTGCAATGCCAATAATGCTGCTGCTGTGCCTCAAACTTGGAATGTTTTAAAACAACGTATGAAATCTCGTTTTGTTCCTCCTTATTACCAACGTGATTTACGTTTGAAACTACAAACTTTAAAACAAGGTGATAAAGGAGTAGAAGCATACTATCAAGAATTGCTTATTGGTTTAGCACGTTGTGGTATAAATGAAGATGATAATGATGCTAGTGCTAGATTTTTTGGTGGTTTAAACCATGATATACAGAACATACTTGATTACAAAGAATGGTGCAATTTTTCCCAATTGTATCATCTTGCTATTAAGGCCGAATGAGAAGTACAGGGACGCAAACAACACCAGCCTTTCAGGTCTAACAATGGGAGGAATTTTCAGCTGCGTTCCGAGCCGGAGACGCCCAAGCTTCTGTTGCACCACAGCCATCTACACCTCCATTTTCTTCCGGGGTAAGTAAATTGTCTAATGTGCAGTTTCCACAGCTGAAGAAAGGTGGCACTCCGGGTGCTTCTACTTGCTCCTCCTCGTCCAGCTCTAAAATCATTTGCCACCAATGCAAAGGCATGGGACATGTCATGAAGGATTGCCCCAGTCGTCGCTCTTTCATTGCTACCGAGGATGGATATGTAAGTGTTAGTGATGTTGAAGATGATTTAGCCCTTGCTGCTAACATTGATGTAGATCCCACCGAGGGCGATCAAGACAAGGAGGCCATCACCATTGACTCCGTGGCTGCTGCCGCGGACTACCCTAGCCTTCTTGTGCAGCGTGTGTTGAGTACACGTGTGGGACATGAAGAAGAGATGAAGATCCAACGCCACAATTTGTTCCACATGTATCTCATTGTGCAGGGTTGTCGTGTTCTCACTATCATTGATGGCGGGAGTTGCAACAACTTGGTGAGTTCAGATTTGGTTGACAAGCTTGGCTTGACCACACGACAACATTCATATCCATATAAACTTCAATGGTTCAATAATAGTGGTAAGACTAAGGTAACTAAATCAGCACGCATTAGCTTTTTCATAGGCTCTTATCATGATACTGCTGATTTTGATGTTGTCCCTATGCAAGCTTGTTCCATTTTGTTAGGTCGACCATGGGAATTTGATAATGATGCTTTACACCATGGTAGAACTAATACATACACTATCATACATAAGGACAAGAAAATTACATTGCTGCCTTTGTCTCCTACGGATATTGTTAAACATGCTAATGAGATTAAAATAAACCTCCAACAGACATTGCTAAAAATAATTGGATTAAGTTAAAAGGAGGTGCTTTTCTTGCTACAACTTCTTCTTCTTGCTGAGTTATGTGATAATCCTGATGCACCATGTTATACTATGTTTTGTCAACCTTTTATGTACGGTGCATTGCCTGCTGTCACTAACCTTTTGCGGGAGTTCGGCGATGATGGGATGGAGTCGAGGACGACTCCAATTCTAGAAGGAGGGGATGATGAGGACATCGCCAAGATGGAGTCGAGGACGACTCCAATTCGAGAAGAGGAGGATGATGAGGACATCGCCATGCTGGACACACCGACGCCATGGTCTTCCCTAAGTTGCAATTCATTCCCAACTCAGCTGCCACGTCGCCCTCGGATTCAGCAGACACGTCGTCACTGTTTCGGTCATAACTTTCTCATACGACATCGAAACGGGCCGTTCTTGGATGCGTTGGAAAGGGGACGACGACGCCGTCGTTTTGGATCTGGTCCCAGCTCTAGAAGGTCCGTGGATCATTCTGTGTGACCACGGCAAGGTGCTGCATCACCTATTTGGGCCAACTTGGCCATGTATCGTGTCGAGCCTTAAGCCCAAGTTGTGGGCGCCCAAGTTGTGGGCGCCCAACCCCTGGCCGTCCCCAACCCTAGGTCGAGTCTTAGACTATAAACACAGCCGTCGCCGCTGCTACACAATTGGGTTTTGTTTAGAGTTTAGTTTTCCATCGAGAAACTGAATCGTTCATTGTAACTGTGGTGACAAATCCTTTTCTACAGATGATCCGGGGCCCCGTTCTTGATCTCCTCCACTGTGTCGATTAGTCCTTTGGAACCGAGTTCTAGAACCCTCTATTGATATTCGCGTCATTCATATGTGCAATATCAGATTGTGTGTTTTACCTTCTTGCTTGTGCTCTTTGATTCGCTTGCAGGAAAAGCCTTCTTGGTGAGGTCAATCAAGTTGTGCTTGGTTGATAACCAACGGAGCAGTGGTGTAATGGTTGCAGGGTTCGAATCGCGTCTGATTTGAAGCCGGATCACCAACGTCGAGATCTCCACAAATCGAACTTATCGGCTACCTCTTGGAAGATCGGGCCTGTACTCATCACAATTCTATCCGAATCACACGAGGGCTCAGGGGTACACCAGATGGGTGCGCTCGCACACACCCTCTGGCGAATCGAAATATCCCCAGGCGATTCTATCTGAATCACCCGGGGGCTTGGGGCTACACCCGATGGGTGCGCTCGCGCACACCCTCTGGTGAATCGAAATACCCCCTAGGCAATTCGATCCGAATCACCCGGGGGCTCGGGGGCTACACCGCACCCTCTGGCAAGTCAAATCACCCCCGTGCGATTCTATCCAAATCACCCGAGGGCTCGGGGGCTACTGTAGGGGATCAAATGCTGGGGTACCCAAAGAGATGGAGCTAATAACCATCAAACATTGATGCTTCTGAACAGGCAAGAATGTAACTACACTTCTTGCCCATACGACCGAAGGTTGGCTGCGCCTCATCCGGCCCCTCACGGTTCGCTCCGCGTAGTTCGACCTCCGAGGGCTGGACTCCGCCTCGCCCGACGTCTAGGGGCAGACTCCGCCTCGCCCGATGGCTGTGGGCTGGCTCCGCCTCGCCTGACGTCTGGGGGCTAGCTCCACTCACTCGATGTCTCAGGGCAGGCTCCACCTCGCCCGATGTCTCAGGGCAGGCTCTGCCTCGCCCGACGTTCGAGGGCTGGCTCCACGTCGCCTGATGTCTTAGGGCAGGCTCTACCACGCCCGACGTGTGAGGGCTGGCTCTACCTCGCTCGACGTCTGAGGGCTGGCTCCGCCTGGTCTGACGTCTAGGGGTAGGATCCACCTCACATGACGTCCGAGGGCAGGCTCTGCCTTGCCCGACGTCCCAGGGCAGGCTCCGCCTCGCCCGATGTCCTAGGGCTGGCTCTGTCTCACCCAACGTCTACACCATGCACCTTCATAATGACAAGCACAGGGTAAGACAGGACACTCAAGTCAACCGTAGTACCGAGGACCATACCCTGCACGCCTGTGGGAAAGTACTATCAGGATATGATGGGACGGGCGCTTTAAGCCCTTCTAGGCATGGCAGAGCCCAAACAGTGTTGTAGGCGCCGACTTTTGTCTTACAGTGTTGTGGGCACCGCCATCAGCCCTCGGATGTGGATCCTGACATAAGCATACAACAACCACTATGATCCAGGAGGGAACTCACATCATCTACCTTAATAGACGTATGGTCACTTCCCTATCTGCTCCCCGTAGGGTCACGGCTCGATACCCTGGTGCGCCACGCTGCCCGCCGGGGCAGGATGGGATGTGACCACTTGCTGAACGAAGCCAGAGCATGGCCCTGTCAAGATCAGCGAACGTGCTATTCGCGGCACCGTCTGCCATGTTAGTGGGGCTGGCTCAGAGGAAAAGGAAGACATGACACCTTCGAAGGACCTTCTTGGCCTCTGTTTTTTCTTCTTTATCCCATCTGTAACCCCTGCTCCCCCTTGATCTATAAAAGGGAAGGCAGGGCACCCCACTAAGGGGACGGATCAATCCTACACACCACGCACCACATAACACATAGCTGAGCAGCAACCGAGCTCTCATCGCCCTTTTGACCTTTCCATTAGAGACTTGGGACCTATCCCTCTCTCGACCATTTGTACCCCCTACTACGAACCTTTTTAGTGCTAATAACATGAGCAGTAGCAGACTAGACATAGGGACATTCTGCCTAAACTAGTATAAACCTTGTGTCCTTTAGCACACCATCCGGGCCTAACGCACAACAAATATAAATTTACTAGTTAGTGTTTATTCGAAACACTAACAGTTGGCGCGCCAGGTAGGAGACCTTTGCGCTTTCCGATGTTAAACATCAGGCCATAGAAGGCTAGCCATGGTATCAGCTGGGTCCTAGGCACACACGTGCTCTTTGGGAACCTAGACTTCATCATCACGGTGGGAGGAGAGTTAGCATTGGCTCATGCCGCCATCCAATCTCTCCCCTCCATCGGCCTCAACCACAAGAGGATTGAGCGCCAGCTCGGTGTCTCCCTTGGACCCCAGCAGTCTAGGGAGGGGAGGACCAGCGCCGCCTCACCCTTTCTAACGCCAATGACATGACATGGTTTTCTGGAGAAGGATCCCTCTCTTCGAAACACCACATATGGAGCGCCCCGACAGTGCTTTTGTTCGGTCTCTGCAACGCCGCGGCGACCGTTAGCCACCTTGTGGCACGACGCATGATCCTACCACCCACAAACAACGAGTTCGTGGTTGTGATCGAACACATCATGGAATATGTCCACAACCTCCTCACAGAGGAGCCGGGGTCGTCCTCTGGCTTTGACTCCAGTAGGGGGAGCCATCACCCCTCCCGGGAATGCTTCATGACAGGTACCCCCGTGGGACACGTCGAAAGCGTCCCCACGGAGGAGGCTACCCCAATGGGCAACCTTGGTGATGAAACCAAAGGGGAGACAGCGGCCCCACCTCATATGGGGGTGGAGCAGCTGAAAGCCTGACAGCGGGAGATCGAGGAAGCGTGACTCCAGCTTGTGCAGGAATGCACGGAACTCAATCACGCAAAGACGGTGGGCCCACACGCACCATTGCTTGTGATGTAAACAGAAGGATCATCGCTGATGATGAAGCCCTTCCTCACTTCGCTGGGTGAGCCAGAACATCGCTGCCATGATGGCCTTGCTCCATGCCCTTCCAGAGGCCACGACACTCGAGGATCGTCAGTCCCATCGTGAGGTTCGCATGCTGCTCTTGCATGCGGTGGCACAGCAGGCAGAGAGCTTGTTATCTCGGTGATGCAGGCAGGGATGCGTCAGTCCACTAGACACCACAGGGTGGCAGGCAGCGCGCCGTTGTCCCAGTGCATCAGCGTCTCGGCCGTAACCGCGATGCACGCAGCATCTCGACGCCCATAGACGTACCTACGGTGACCTGAGAGAAGGAGCCCACCACGGCTATCATCCTCATCATGATGGACGCCATGACAACGGCGAGGACCGAAGCCCGAGCTTTGGCCTACGGGCCCTCAGGCCTTCGGCCGTCACATCCTCAACGATGCTTTCCCACCAAGGTATCGGCCACCAACCAACATCCCAAAGTACTTTGGGGAGACAAACCCTGGATTATGGCTCAAAGACTATTGGCTTGCCTGCCAAGCCGGTGGTGCAGATAATGATGACTTCATTATCCATAACCTTCCACTGTTCTTAGCCGATTCGGCACGAGTGTGGTTGGAACACGTATCGTCCAATGCAATCCAGAGTTGGGCGGACCTGAAGAAGATCTTTGTGGGAAACTTCTAGGGCACATACAAGCGCCCTGGGAACCCGTGGGACCTCAAAAACTGCCGTCAGAAGACAGGTGAGACCCTCTATGGGTACATCCGGTGCTTCTCCCGGTAGTGCAACGAGCTACCTAACGTCGCCGATGCCGATGTCATAGGAGCTTTCCTATCCGGGACTACCTACGAGTCTCTGGTTCATAAGCTGGGATGCAAGGGCCCATGAACCACCAAGGAACTCCTAGACATCACCACCAGCCATGCCTTGGGAGAGGAGGCGGTCGGAGCGATCTTCGATCATCTCGACGGCAAGGAAAGGCAGGACGAGGGTGCCGGCGAAGGCGCTTCCAATCGTTCCACCAAAAGGAAGAACAAGAAGCAACGGTGCGAGGACTCGCTCATGGCTGCTGTTGACCGCAAGGGTGGTCTGAAGCCCACAGAGGGCACTCCAAACCACTTCGAAAAATTACTCGAGAGGTCATGCCCAAACCATGACTTCCTGATTAATCATCTGCTCAAGGACTATAGCCTCATGCGACGGTTCTTGTCCGGAGGCTCCAAAAAAGGTGAGCACGAAAAGGACCCTACCCCCACCACGGACTACGCCGAGGAGAAGGACGATGGCTTTTCAACGCCAGATGGCTGCCTCATGATCTTCGGAGGATCAACGGCTTATGTTTCCAAACGCCGTCAGAAGGTCACGCGCAACGAGGTCTATACGACTGAACCGGCCACGTCTGCCTTCCTCCGGTGGTCCGAGTCCACCATAACCTTCGATCGGACCGACCACCCAGAGAGCATCCCGCATCCAGGGAGATATCCGCTCATGGTCGACCCGATCATCGGTCCGAAGCGGCTCACCAAAGTACTGATGGATGGAGGCAGCGGCCTCAACATCATGTATGCCAAGATGCTCGACAAGATGGGCATCGACCGGACACGCCTCCACCCAAGCCGAGCACCTTTCCACAGCATCATGCCCAGAAAGCAGGCCATGCCACTTGGGCAGATCGATCTGCCCGTTACCTTCAGGGATCAGTTCAATTACAGGAGCGAAACCCTCACCTTCGAGGTGGTTGGGTTCCCTGGAACCTTCCATGCCATCCTAGGACGTCCATGCTACATGAAGTTCATGGTCATCCCCAACTATACATACCTCAAGCTAAAAATACCAGGCCCCCACGGGGTCATCACCGTCAGCACCTCCTTCCAGCACACCTATGAGTGTGAGGTCGAGTGCTGCGGTCACGTCGTAGCAATCATCGCCTCTAGGGAGCTCACCGCCCTCAAGGAGGAGGTCACTAAAGAAGCACCTGACGCCAAGAAGTCGACCAGGTCGTTCGAGTCTGCAAAGGGCTCTAAAGAAGTCCTCATAGACCCTGGGAGCACCGAGGGTAAAATGGTGCGCATTGGTACCATGCTTTCCTCCAAATAGGAAGACCCGCTCGTTAGCTTCCTCTATGCTAACAGAGACATCTTTGCATGGAAACCCTCGGACATGTCAGGCATCCCGAGGGAAGTCGCCGAGCATACCTTGAAGATCAGACCAGGCTCCAAGCCGGTGAAACAATGCATGCGCCGCTTTGATGAGGAGAAACGTAGGGCCATCGGTGAGGAGATATCAAAACTCTCAGTGGCCTGGATTCATCAAAGAAGTATACCACCCAGAGTAGTTAGCAAACCCCGTCCTTGTACGAAAGAAGAGCGGGAAATAGAGGATGTGTGTTGACTATCCGGGCCTCAACAAGGCATGCCCCAAGGATCCGTTTCCTTTGCCATGCATAGACCAAATAGTCGACTCTACCTCAGGGTGCGAAACGCTCTGCTTCCTTGATGCGTACTCTGGGTACCATCAAATCACGATGAAAGAGTCCGACCAGCTCACGACATGTTTCATCACCCCCTTCGGATCGTTCTGCTATGTATCAATGCCGTTCGGTCTGAAGAACGCTGGGGCTACATACCAGCGTTGTATGCTCAAGTGTTTTAGGGACCTCATCGGGCAGACCGTAGAGGCCTATGTTGATGACATCGTGGTTAAGTCCAAACAGGCTGACCACCTCATTGCCGATCTTGAGCAGACCTTTGCAAAACTCCGAGCGAATGGCATCAAACTCAATCCCGAGAAGTGTGTTTTCGGGGTCCCGAGGGGCATGCTGCTCGGCTTCATCGTCTCCAAGCGTGGCATCAAAGCCAACCGGGAGAAAATTTTAGCCATTACAAGGATGGGCCCGATTTAGAACATAAAGGGGTTCAGCGAATCATAGGGTGCCTCGCCACACTCATGTTATTCATCTCGCGCCTCGGCGAATGAGGTCTCCCCCTTTATCAACTCTTGAAGAAAGCCGACCGCTTCAAATGGACATTTGAGGCCTAGGAGGCACTTGACATGGTCAAACTACTTCTAACAAAGGCCCTGATCTTGGTTCCTCCAACCAATGGAGAATTCCTTCTGCTATACATAGCGGCCACCACGCAAGTGGTTAGCGCCACCCTGGTAGTGGAGCGGGAAGAAGAGGGGCACGCCCTCAAGGTGCAGCGCCCTATGTACTTCATCAGCGAGGTGCTATCCAACTCTAAGACTTGCTACTCCTAAATCCAGAAACTCCTGTACGCCGTCCTCATCACTAGAGGAAGCTACGCCACTATTTCGAGTCACACCTAGTGACGGTCGTGACGTCATTCCCCCTCAATGAGGTTGTCCAAAGCTAGGATGCCATGAGAAGAACCATAAAGTGGGCACTTGAGTTGATGGATCAGGGCATTACGTATGCCTCCTAAAAGACGATCAAGTCCTAGGTGTTGGCTGACTTTATCGTGGAATGGACCGAGGTCCAAATGGCGCTGGCGGCCATCGATCAAGAGTACTAGACCGTGTATTTCAATGGGTCGCTGATGAAGAAAGGTGCCGGTGCGGGGCTGGTCTTCATATCGCCCCTCGAGGTACGCATGAGGTACATGGTTCGTCTCCATTTCCCCTCATCCAATAATGTGGCTGAGTATGAAGCACTCATCAACGGCCTACGCATTGCCATCGACTTGGGCATTCGACGCCTCGACATCCGAGGCAACTCCTAGCTGGTCGTCAACCAAGTCATGAAGGAGTCAATCTATCATGACGCCAAGATGGCTACATACTACCAAGAAGTCCGATGGCTAGAGGACAAATTTGATGGCCTCGAACTAAATCACATCCCAAGGCACCTCAACGAGGCGGCCGACGCGCTTGCGAAGGCGGCATCCATTCGAGAGCCAGTGCCAACAGGTGTCTTCACCAGCTACCAAAACAAGCCCTCGGTGCGCTATGAAGGGTTAGAATAGGCCAACGATGGTCCGCCCGATCTAGCCTCGGGGGCTAACCAACCGATGGCTCTGTCTGGCCCCGAGGTCATGGAGCTTTAAGAAGATCCAGTGACAGAGCCCGACCCTCTAGTCGACTAGAGAACACTCTACCTCGACTACCTACTATATGACAAGTTGCCGATGGACAAGGCGGAGGCTCAACGGCTCACACGCCATGCTAAATCCTTCGAACTTGTGGAGGGCAAACTCTATAAACGAAGCCACACCAGGATCCTATAGCGTTGCATCCCCATCGACCAGGGGAAGCACTTGTTGAGCGATATCCACGGTGGGGTCTACGGTCACCATGCCACACCTAGAACCTTGGTTGGAAACGCATTCCGACAGGGCTTCTATTAGCCCACTATAGTGCCGACATCGAGCAGATCGTGCGCACCTATGAAGGGTGTCAGTACTACGCTCGGCAAACTCACCTCCTAGCCTAGGCACTCCAGATGATCCCCATCACATGGCCCTTCATGGTCTGGGGGCTCGATCTGGTGGGACCTCTCAAGAAGGCGCCCGGAGGATACACCCACTTGCTTGTCACCATAGACAAGTTCACAAAATGGATAGAAGCTCGGCCGATCTCCGCGATCAAGTCCGAGCAAGCCGTGCTGTTCTTCCTCGACATCATCCATCGCTTTGGAGTACCGAACTCCATCATCATGAACAACGGCACGCAATTCACCGACAAGAAGTTCCTTCGATTCTACGATGAATACCACATTCGAGTTGATTGGGCCGCCGTCGCGCACCCCCGAATGAATGGGCAGGTCAAGCGCGCAAACGACATGCTCCTATAGGGCCTCAAGCCTAGGATCTTCAACTGGTTGAACAAATTTGGCTCGCGCTGGGTCACCGAGCTTCCTTCAGTACTCTAGGGCTTGAGAAGAACCCCTAGTCAAGCCACCGGCTACACGCCTTTCTTCATGGTCTACGGTTCTGAGGATGTCCTCCCAACCGACCTCGACTATGGAGGGCCAACAATCTGGGCATATGACAAATAGGGAGCCGAGGCATGCCACGAGGACGCCATGGACCAGCTAGATGAAGCACATGACGTCACCCTCGTCCGCTCGGCCAAGTACCAATAGGCGTTGCGACGGTACCACAACCGATGGGTGCGGGGCTGAGCCTTCAACGTCGAGGGACCTAGTCCTTTGCCTCGTCTAGAGCAACAAGGACCACCACAAGCTCTCCCCGTCCTAGGAGGGGCCATATGTCATCGCAGTACTCCGGCCAGGCGCCTACAGGCTAAAAACCATCAACAGCAAGGTCTTCACCAATGCCTAGAACATGGAGCAGCTATGTTGTTTTTACCCCTAAATAAATGCATACTTTCTCTAATTAGTTTTTGTCATCAAAATCCCCGATCTTTCATGACATCCGACCCCTACAAGTGCAAGGGGTCGGACCTCACTTGGGGGCTGGTATGAGTACGTTTATCGTACAAACATTCTCTGTGTTTTCTCTCTTTTCTCATGGTAAGTCCTAAGGGCTAGGATTTTGGGAACAAGCTTTGAGTATAACTGGTAGGACCGCGGGAAACCCACGCCCCAGCGGCTACGGTCTCCTTGCTCACCAGCATGATCAAAATTGGCTTGCCCGCACTGCAAGCTTTTTGCGACCTTAACTACGAGAAGGGTTGGAAGGCACTGAACCTCCTTTTCAAAATGAGGGAGAAGAGCTGCAAAGCTATTTGTTGTAACGAAATTTGAGAACTTGTTCATTTTTGCACAAATTCGTCGCTTACAAAGTGATTTCATCACCAAAAGGGACCGATGCATTCATGAATACAAAAAACTATTCACACGGGGGCTCCCCCATAGCTTAAAACAATTACATTTGCTGACTAGTTCTACTCTAAAAACTACTGCGACCGCAACGCCACGCTCTCCATCGGCAATGTCCTACCGCTCAGTGGGATCCCTGAGGGTGCCATCGTCTGCAACATCGAGCACCACGTCAGTGACCACGGTGTCTTCGCCGGGGCATCTAGGGACTATGCCATCATGATCAGCCATAACCCTAACAACGGCACCTCAATGAGGGACGCTGCCCGCTGAAGTATGGCCGCCATGACTGGTGGATGTCTCCGACATCTCACCAAACTTCATGAACTGGCCAATCTGAGCGGTTGCAAGGGCGAAGCCTCCCATCAACACAGTCTTGGGTGGCTTCCCCACCGATAAGGCTCGCTCGGAGAGGATTCGCCAGAAGAGGTCTCCATACGGCTCCATCCCAACGAAGGCCTCGCAGGTAGGGACAAAGCTGGCGACATGCAGCACCCTCCAATGCGCTTCCTCCTTTGACGGAAGCGACCCCTTCTCGGCGAAGGCAGACAGCACCATCTCATCTATGTTGGATGACCTCCAGCTCGACATCGCGCTTTGGATTCATGAGCGGATCAGTGAGTTCTCCTCTCCCTTGCATTACCCTCTCTCACTTAGGAACCGCCGTGATGCATGAACGCATTCGGCAAAAAGGAAGGAGGAGAGGTAGCAGTTTAGGAATAGGCAGAGGAATGGGACAAGAACCCTCTCCCTTCTCCTATTTAAGGAGGAGACGTAGCAGTTGGAGAAAGGCGATGGGTTGGGACAAAAAACCCTCTCCCTTCCCCTTTTCAATGCAGATGGGAATTTGATGCTGATGGGAATTCGAGGGGATGTGTCTTGACCGATGGGACACGCCCTGCTCGATGAGATAGCGCCTGGTCAAACAGGATGTAGCCTAGGCATGGCCCACCACTACCACACACCGGACGTGAGAAACAAGGCGCACCTGCATGCAGGCGGCTTTTCGCTTCCCCAGGTAGGACCTGGAAGGACCCAATGATGGAACCTCCATCAAGGGGAGACCATTGGGCCTCCTGGGCCGATCTGATGGCCTAGGCGAACGCCGAATGAACGGTCGCCGAAAGATAAGCACCCTTATTTACTTACTTTACGTGTCAATTTTACTACCGAGCCTCTGACCCCAGCAACGGCAGGGGCGCGGACATCGCTCGGGGGCGGCTGAGAGTGTCTACTCGTTTAGACATTCTCTTTGCCCGATCCCTCGTTACGTTTAAAAACCAGAGGCACGATGTGCAGGTGTAAACTTTGAGTAAAACTGGACGAACCGCTAGACCCTACGCCCCAGCGGCTACGGCGTTTTTTGTTCACTAGCGTAATTGAATTCTTTGTCCCCGCACCCCAAGCTTTAGCATCCACCTTCTCGAGAAGGGTTTAGAGGGGTCTGCCTATGGAATCTCCTTCAAGGAGAAGCTATCAGGTTGCCCAAGTCAATTGAACGGCTCGGATCGCTGCTGAGAAACAGAAACAAAAAATCATGATGCTCATGCAGGTTATGCCAGCCCTCGTGCATGGACATATCTGGTAAGAGCTTCCTATCACTCATGCTACCAAGGTAGCATCAACGACCCTCACTTTTGTTTCCATTATATCGTACATTCATTCCATATATTCAAGTGTTGCATATGCAATCATCGCATCTCAACGCTTCACGTCGCGTCACAAAGCGGTAGTCGCCTCATTCCATATGAGCGGCAACTGACTGAGGTTCGAAGGCCGCCCCACGAAGGGCTCGAGGTCGCCCCATGTCAAACAGAGCCAGGGGAGAAAAACCAAGATGAGCCCAGCGGCCTTGCCTGACCCCGCTCAAAAGCGGACAGGGACATCTCGACCTTTCTCGTTCAATTCTAACCTTGAGCCAAACCCACAGAATCTCCATCGAGGAGAGGCCAATGGACCACCCAAGCCTATCGAATGGCATGGGCATCTACCGAGAGGCGGGTTAAGAAGTAGTGGAATGCCACATGAGGGCTCTACCGACCCTGTCAGCGGATGACGGACCCCGATTCCACACGAACGTGCCTGTTAGAGAGCTCGTTGAGCATGACACTTGAGCCGTCGTGGCAAGTGTCGTGAGCTCAGCACCTCTAGTTGCGAAAACCGAGGATGGGGTGACGTGTCAAACACAACCGACCCCTATCAGACCCCAAGGGGCTCAGGGGCTCGAGCCGTCCGATCCTAGATCGAGAGACCGAGGTTCGAAGGCCGGCTTGCGAAGGGCCCAAGGCCGCCTCGCGTCAAACAAGAGCCAGGGGAGAAAATGTAGATGAGCCTCAGCGGCCTTTGCCCAACCCGCATAGAGGCGGATAGGGTCATCTCAACCTTCTAGTTCAATCTAGCCTCTAGGCGAGCCCATAGAATCCCCGTTGAGGGGGAATCTGTTGGAAGGCGGGTTAAGGAGCAACGGAATGCCACCCAAGGGCCTTTCTGACCCTATCACGAGCGACGGGATCGGATTCCATTCGAACATCCCCGTTTGTGAGCTCATCAAGCACGTCACTCGAGCCATCGAGGCAAGTGATGTCGCCTCAACCCCTCTAGTTGCAAAAACCATGGACGGGGCGACAGTCACAAAAATGAGCCGACCCTTGACTGAATCCCCGCCACGCGTTGGGGCTCGGGGAAGGCCAGACTTGCAATGAGACCGAACACACGGTCACAGAATGATAGCTAAAATCCTAAGTAAGGGGTACATGCGAATACAAGAGTAAGTTCGCTACCCTCGCTTCGGTCTCCAGTGACATCCGGCCCCAGCGACCGCAAGGGGTCGGATCTCACTCGGGGGCTGATAAAGGTATAAATACCCCCTTTCTTCGAAATAGTCGCTGCGTCAAACCTCCTCCACATGTTAAAGTTAGTGACAAGGTTTGTGGGAACAAATAGCCGAGCATGCCTAGTCAGACTGCGAAATACCCACACACCGACGGCTACGGTAACTTTGCTCACCAGCATGTTCGAAGTTTCCCTCTTACACACCTCGGGCCCTATGGTCTTAACAAACGGAAGGGTCGGATTGCATGAGCCCCTTTTTCGATTACAAAAAGGGAAGAAAGCAAGTTCAATCAAAGAAAATGAAATTACGAATTTGTTTAACGAAATGAAATTACGAATCTATTTTTAAGATACAAAAGGGTCGACACTTGTCCATAGATTACAGATAACGTCTATCAAACCCATTCAACTAACTATCCCCTTCGGGGGAGCACCATGTCTTTGATCCTATTCCCCAAGTTCCGCGCAATAGGAGTAACATTTGTCTCGATCTCATCTAGCTCGGTGGCTTCATAGCTAGGTGCGAAGCCAATGCTCATTGTCTCCAAGTGAATGCTCTCCACATAATGAGACCGAGCAACAACAAAGGCTTGGGTGATCCTAGCGTAAAAAGCGTCCTCCTCAAGCTGGCGCACCTGCACCATGATGTCTACGGCAGCAGAGGCGCACCGTGCCACCCCTAGGTCATCAAAGACCACTGTGGCAAAACCTCCTAAATTATAGGGCCCACATGCACCTGTCACTGTCCGATGACCTCTGACAACTATGCATATGTTCCTGGTAACTTAAGAAGACTGTTGGGTGTCCTCGGGGAACCCCGAATCATCCACGATTTCTGAGCAGGGATCACATTACAGAGTCATTGCAGTATTACAACATTTATTCAAATATCTACACCAGAGTAAATCAGCAGAAGACTTACAATAACATAGTTTACAAACCATTTGTTTCAAATCATACAACTAAGTTCGATAATTATTACAAACCAAAGTAGTGGAGTGGCATTATAACATAATACGAACACACAAAAGGATTGCCCTGCCCAAGGGCCACGCATTTACTTATCGTCATCGCATTGAACAACAGTCATACAGCATGGCCCAAAATGGACCTGCTCATGAGGCTCACCTTCAACAAGGGTCAACAAACCCTGTGTACAAAAGTACTCAACAAGACTTAACCGAAATAAAAACTGATAGAACTCAGTAATGTAGGCTCGGGATTTAAGGTATGGCTTTAGCAATAATCAAAGTTCTTTTGCGTAAAAGCTCTTTAATAAAATTCTTTACTTCAACATATAAAACTTCATAAGAACCACCTATGAATCTACCATGATCCGTAATGAGATCATGAACTTCATATCAAACTCTTTCGTATAACCAGCTCAAGTTTCAGTTATTAACTATGATGATGAACAGTGAAGTGAGTCTCCATAACCGAGGAGCAACGATGATTCGAACCGATTAAACTCAGCTGGGAATTCTAGACCACACGACATATGCAGGTCCCCGACTTACATATATCAACCTACCTTTGGATCCTCTAAAACAAGAATGGGTCCGCGCCACCCGAGAATACAGTACTCCACCAATCCAGCCATTGCCACATGGGTACATGCTATTCCCGCCATCTCTCCACTCCCAGTGCGCGAGTAGCCATTCTCGTAATAGAATAGCCAAGTTAAGGCTTACCGGAGTATGTGGTTAGTACTACAAAGTCTCACCTCATGCAATTCAACAACGGACGGACCTTAATCGACACAGGCAAAAGAACCCGCTCACAAGACCTCCACGTCTTGTGGCTCTCACACACGGAGTCCGTCCGGTCTAGATTTATTACTCCACATTCCCATATCACATGATAACATAAGTAACCATTGTTCTTACTGCTAGACAATTGCAATAACTTTTGCGACTAAGGGCATCTACAACCACATTTGCTTTACCAGGGTGATAATGTACTTCCAAGTCATAATCTTTAATCAGTTCTAACCATCTTCTTTGTCGCATGTTCAATTCTGACTGAGTAAAGATATACTTTAAACTCTTGTGGTCTGTATAAATATGACACGTATTACCAAGCAGGTAATGCCGCCAAATCTTCAGAGCATGGACAACAGCTACTAATTCTAGATCATGAGTCGGATAGTGTTCTTCATGTTGCTTTAGTTGTCTGGAAGCATAGTCAATGACTCGGGCTTCTTGCATAAATACACATCCAATACCAATACCCGAAGCATCACAATAAACATCAAATGGCTTCTCGATATCAGGTTGGGCTAATACTGGTGCAGTGGTCAACAGTCTCTTCAAAGTCTAGAAAGCCTCTTCATAATCAGATGACCAGACAAACTTGACTTGGTTCTTCAACAACTCAGTTATGGACTTTGATACTCTAGAGAAATCTGGAATAAAACGACAGTAATACCTCACCAATCCCAGAAAACTCAGAACTTGATGAACTGTGGTTGGCGGTTTCCAATCAAGCACATCCTTAACTTTGCTTGGATCCACTGCAACTCCTTCAGCTGACAAGGCATGTCTAGGAAACTGTACTTCCTTTAGCCAAAAGTCACACTTGCTGAACTTGGCATATAGTTGATGTTCTCTCAAGCGGGTCAGAATAATTCTGAGATGTTCCGCATGTTCTTCCTTATTCTTGGAATATACTAGAATGTCATCTATAAACACCACTACAAACTTGTCTAGCTCAGGCATGAATACTGAATTCATCAGATACATGAAATGAGCTAGAGCATTTGTCAAACCAAAAGACATTACCAAATATTCATATAATCCATATCTTGTGGTAAATGCCGTTTTGGGAATATCTGCAGGCTTAATCTTGATTTGGTGATAGCCTGACCTCAAATCTATCTTGGAGAAAACTTTGGCTCCGGCCAGTTGATCAACAAGCAAATCTATCCGAGGTAAGGGATACTTATTCTTGATGGTCACTTCATTCATCGAACAATAGTCAACACATAACCTTAGGGTCTCATCTTTCTTTTTCACAAAAATAGCAGGACATCCCCAAGGTGATGAACTAGGTTGTATAAACCCCTTATCAATCAATTCTTGCAACTGAGTCTTCAACTCGGCTAATTCCTTGGGTGGCATCCTATAAGCTCTCCTAGAAATCAGAGCTATTCCAGGTTTCAACTCTATGTTAAACTGGACATCCCTATCAGGTAGTAGACCGGGTAAATCTTTAGGAAACACATCAGGAAATTCACACACTACAGGGATATCTCTAATTTCCTTGACAACAGTTGCACAAACTTTGCCCACTGATCTTCTTAAGGTTGGAAGTTGGATAAGAAGTTGAGAAGTACTATCTGACAAACTCACCCTTATAGTCCTATTCAAAGCATCTATAACAGCCTTATGCTGGTACATCCAATTCATCCCCAAGATTACATCTATATCCTAATCCTTTAGGATAATCATGGTAGTGGGAAAAATATGCCCACCCAGGTTTATGGGTACCTAGTATACCATTTCCTTAGTACACAGACGTCCCCGGGCGACTGTATAAAGAAATTTTCCTTTGTTGCCCCAATAGGAATTTCATGCTTCACGACAAATGTTCTATTGATGAATGAATGAGATGCACCCGAATCAAAAAGCATAACTGTAGGATGATTGGCGATAGGAAACATACCCATCATCACTAGCTCTCCTTCAGGAATCTCCCTAGCTTGAATATAGAAAACCCTTCCTGTCTTCCTTTCATCTTTGCCCTTTTGAGCATTCTGATTGTTGTTCTTATTCTGTGCTTGACCCTATGGTTGATTGCAAGGGGCCTTCTGATAATTGGGATTAGACTGCCTTGGATACGGACATTCTCTCGAGAAATGACCAGGCTTGCCACAATTGAAATAGGGATACTTATGACCCTAGGGTGCTGGAGCACTGACACCAGAAGTATTTGTCTGTTGTGGATTATGATAAGTTGTAGCAGGATGGATATTTGATTATTGCCCGGCTTGAAACTGCTGCGGATGATACGGGGGACGATAATGGTTTACTGGATGATAAATCACCCTCTGCCTCTTTTGATTCCCACCAAAAGATCCAGACAGCACACTCTTTTTCTTTTTGATCTCTTTATGTTGCTGATATTTTTCCTCTGAAGCAATTGCAATATTCACTGCCTCATGATAAGTGACATTGGTACAAGTAGTCATCATTGTCTGTAGCTTGGTATTCAGACCTCTCATAAACCACCTCTTCTTCTTGGCATTAGTATTGACATGTTCAGATGCATACTGTGACAGGTGATTGAACCTTCCCACATACTGCATAACCGTTTGATCTCCTTGCTTCAAAGCAAGAAACTCATCCAGCTTCATAGCCATCAGTCCTTCTAGAATATAGTGGGCTCGGAAAGCAGTACGGAACTCAGCCCAAGTCACTAGAATGCCAGCTGGTTGCAAAGCCACTAAGTTTGCCCACCAAGCACCAGCTGCACCTCTAAGTTGCTGGGCGGCAAACACAGGTTTTTGAATCTCCGTGTAGGGAATAAGATCAAATTTCTGCTCCATAGTCCAAAGCCAATCATCAGCCTCCAGTGGTTCATCTGCCTTGGTGAACACCGGTGGTCTTGTATCTGTAAAATCTACATACGTAGCCTCCTGCCTGTTATGATTGTGACCATAGTTTCCTTGCACCATATTCTGATTACTCTGAGCTATCTCTTGAAGCAATCGAGCATTTTCAACAGTCACATTGACAAGGGCGGCGATAGCATCAGCTAGATTTGGTGGAACCAGTGGCGGATCGGGGATACCGTTCTCATCTTGTGAAGTACCAGGAATATGTGAACCCCGCGTACGACGCATCTGTTCATAACAAACCAAACATTACTCACAATTCTTTATTGAATTGCAACACGAGCTTACTCCAAAACACATTACATAGGGTTTACTAATTTATACACAAGACCACATCTAAACAAGACTACTTAACTTTAACTAGAACTAACTATTATATAACTTTACTCCTCTCCTCGATCACCTCAAACTTCAGGCTCGGTATCCATTCCAGAAATATTTCCGCCCTCATTATCACTTTCATCGATCATCACTAATTCTTTTGGATCTTCTTCTTCTTCCTCTTCCGATTCACTATCATCGGCAAGGATGACACCTGGGTCCATTGCATCAGCTTGAGGTTCAAGGTTTGGATCCAAGAGATTGCTTAGCCTATGAACTTCTTCATGCAGATAAGTATTATATTCTTCTAAATCTCCTACATAGAATTCTAGCTCATGAGTTCTAGATCTAGCTACATTTTCTCTATGCCAAGCTTCATTTCTTCCGTCCACCATACGAACTAACATACATTCACAGTTCCTGTGAGCGGTGGTGAGACGCCTCAATTGATCCTGTAATTCTCCTACCTAGATGGCATCCAAGGCCCTATCCCTAGTAGCTTGTGCTAACTCTACAGAAATCCTCTGTATCTCTACCTGAGGATTAGGCCTAGAGCTGCTACTACTAGCACCGTCATTCCTAGGGGCAAGCTGGTGGCGAGGAACTCCTTTGGGTCTAACGGACTTACGGGGTGTCATCTTGGTACGAGCCATACTGTAGGAAGCAAGATTAATCCAATTAAGACAATCTGACAATAGTCTCAAGAGCAGCAAGGGTGGACTACACAACTCAACCCAGACTCACTACCCAACCCAGACTTAGAGGTGAAGGAAGTAACAAGTGAATTAATCATGATGCATGAATCGTTCTTATGAACAAAAACATCAAAGCTCATAAAAGTACATAAACAACAGTTGTTATTAAATAGGGCATAATAATATTACTACTCCATCACACAAAGCCTTTTTAATTAATTAAGGAATGGTGAGAAAGAAATTAGATAAGTCAGAAGCAATTTGGACCAAATTAACAGGTTAAATTTAGTCATCCCAAATCATTTTGAAGTTTTTGTAAAACAATACAACAAAGACTTTGTAACGATCGCTCTGATACCATTCTGTGGTAGAACCTCCTAAATTATAGGGCCCACATGCACCTGTCACTATCCGATGACCTCTGGAAACTATGCATATGTTCTTGGTAACTTAAGAAGACTGTTGGGTGTCCTCGGGGAACCCCGAATCATCCACGATTTCCGAGCAGGATCACATTACAGAGTCATTGTAGTATTACAACATTTATTCAAATATCTACACCAGAGTAAATCAGCGGAAGACTTTTCAATAACATAGTTTACAAACCATTTGTTTCAAACCATACAACTAAGTTCGATAATTATTACAAACCAAAGTAGTGGAGTGGCATTATAACATAATACGAACACACAAAAGGATTGCCCTACCCAAGGGCCACGCATTTACTTATCGTCATAGCATTAAACAACAGTCATGGAGCACGGCCCGAAATAGACCTGCTCATGAGGCTCACCTGCAACAAGGGTCAACGAACCCTGAGTACAAAAGTACTCAACAAGACTTAACCGAAATAAAAACTGATAGAACTCAGTAATGCAGGCTCAGGGATTCAAGGTATGGCTTTAGCAATAATCAAAGTTCTTTTGCGTAAAAGCTCTTTAATAAAATTCTTTTCTTCAACATATAAAACTTCATAAGAACCACCTATGAATCTGCCATGATCCGTAATGAGATCATGAACTTCATATCAAACTCTTTCGTATAACCAGCTCAAGTTTTAGTTATTAACTACGATGATGAACAGTCAAGTGAGTCTTCGTAACCGAGGAGCAACGACGATTCGAACCGATTAAACCCAGCTGGGAATTCCATACCACACGACATATGCAGGTCTCCGACTTACATATATCAACCTACCTTTGGATCCTCTAAAACAAGAACGGGTCCGCGCCACCCGAGAATACAGTACTCCACCAATCCAGCCCATTGCCACGTGGGTACACGCTATTCCCGCTATCTATCCACTCCTAGTGCGTGAGTAGCCATTCTTGTAATAGGATAGCCAAGTTAAGGCTTACCGGAGTATGTGGTTAGTACTACAAAGTCTCACCTCATGCAATTCAACAACGGATGGACCTTAATCGACACAGGCGGAAAGAACCCGCTCACAAGACCTCCACGTCTTGTGGCTCTCACACACCGAGTCCGCCCGGTCTAGATTTATTACTCCACATTCCCATATCACATGATAACATAAGTAACCAAAGTTCCATTTAAAACTTGCAGGTGACAGGTAATCACCCGATTTCATCATTCTAAGCATAGCTAAACATAACTAGGCATATACGAATTAAAACTGGTAACAAGGTAGATATGGAAAAACAAGGTTGGTAATGCACCAATTAGGTTTTCACTTAACTCCTAATCACTTAATGCAGTAAAGAAAAGCAAAAGCGAAATCAATTTGTAAATCACAAGGTAGGTTTAAATGCATCCGGGGCTTGCCTTCGTTGACGGAAAAGTTAGGTTTTGGAGTCGTTCCACAATTATCAAACCCGACCTCAACAGGCGGATTAACTTCCTCAACCACTTGATTAACTACCACGTGCTCACCTTCGTTCACTACACATAGTAACAATGCCATGTTTAACATGATGCGAAATATAAAACATGATGCTCGATGATGGATGCAAAAATTAACAACTTGAATACAACTTTCCTTCGCGGTACAGTTACAAGTCAAACTAACTAAACCTTTTTTGTAACACTTAATTCCATTACCAAGAATCATTATCAACTAATGACCCAAGGTCATCACTCAATCCAAAATTCAATCCAAACCTAAATCATCAAAGGTTACTATTTGCTTTTATGAATTAATTATTTAATTAATAATTATGAAATAAATCAACTTGTTCCAATTGAGGCCAAAATTTTTGTAAATGTTCATCTCATGATAACTAAGTGGCAAAACAATTTTTATAATTTTTGGATAAATAAATAAGCCTAGAAAAATCATGGAATCCCATTTATTAATTAATTGAGCAATTTTTATCACATTTAAAAAGTACTGAAAAACAACATTTCATATTTTTCCAAAATAATATACATCACAGAGAGGTCACACAAAAATTTTCATAATTTTTGGAGCTCTAATTAATTTATACACAAAAATAACAAAAACTATCACTATTGATTCATTTCTGAAAATAGAAAAATTCCATTTTGAACACTGAGTCACTGACACGCAACCCCACCCGTCATCCCCTACCTCCCGCGTTTGACCACGGCGACTACGCGCTGACCGGCGTTTTCTCGCCGCCGGTGAGACCAACGGCGACGGCGAAGACACAAACACGTTCACCATGACTAGGCGCACCAACTGATGTCCCTACTTGCACCGATTACGGCTCCATACTAGCTCAACGCCGGCCATGGCGGACACGGCCGAGTGGCTGCACTACGCCGGCGAAACAAGACCGGTAGAGATCAAACAGAGCGCTTGGGAGGATTAAGCAGCTCACCCCGAACACGCTGGAGTCGAAGACCGGGCCGGAGGATCAGCGGTGAAGTAGGTCGACGATCCGAACAGGCACGACGGAGCAGACCATCGGCGGTGGCGATGTCCCGGCGACTGCGGTGGACAAAATGGTCACTCAACCAGGCACAAAGCACCACGGCATCGTGGCGAAGCTGAAGCAAAGCATCACAAGGTCAGAGGCTCACCGTAGAGCGCTGGCCACGACGACACTCGCTCGACGGAGATCCTGCCGGTCGTGAGGAAAAAAGGCGGCTAGCGGCGTTCCTCGACGAAATCAAGCGACCAAGGTTGGTCGGCTAGGTGCACAAGGAATAGGTGAAGCTAGGAAAGGCTTTGCCGAGATGGCAACGGCGCTTGGTCGATGGCGAAAGCTCGACGGAGCGATGGCGGTGCTACCGGAAAAAACAGAGGAGGAAACGAAGAAGGATGGCGACGGTGGCTGGCTTTATAATGCGGCCAAGGAAGCAAGAGGAAGCCACGACATGGCCTTCTCTGCGCTAGCGCGAAGCTGAGGGCGGCCACAGGCACGACTAGAAGCCAGGAGAAGCACGCCGGCGGTGACAGCTGCCCGCGGCTACTGTTCAACGTGTTTACAGAATTGCCATTCGTCTAAATTTCCAAATTACTCCCAAATTTGTATAACAACTCAAAAATATCCAAAAATAAAAGTTGTTCAAAATTCAAAGTTCTACAACTTTGCTTTTATAACCACCCCCTAATTCAGTCTACATTTTGAAATGCAAGTTTGAATTCAAAAAGGGAATATTTAAAGAATCACGCCTTTTCAAATTACTTCAAATTTTATAAAACAACTTTGAAAACTCCAAAAACCAACTTTGTACAACTTGACAAGCTCTACATTTTTGCTTTAAGGCTCAACCCCAAAATGTACTTTGATTTTGAATTAGGTTTTTCGAGGTAAAACAATTAACTAGAAATCAGGGTTTTCGGAAATCCAATCACAACAATTCTTTGAACTTAATTCAAACAATACAATTCAACACATATAACATAAAGGTAAACTTGTTTTAGTGAATGCATAACAAAATTTTCACTAATACGAAATGATGTACAATGCATATGATGACATGGCAGGTTTTAGTATTTAAAACACCCGAGGTGTTACAACCACCCCGACGGCAGCGCGCAGGAGATCGTGCTCATCGCTCTCCACCTAAAGGATCCCCCGCATCTCGGTCAGCTCCGTGGCTAGCCTGACGAAAACACCCTCGGCCTCCAGCCTTTGGGCTACCGTAGTTCCAAGATCAGCCCTGACCTACTGATGTGCCTCGTCGCGCTTTTAGACGGTCTGGTCACGATCCTCGAGGGCCACACCGCACTCCGAGCGGAGTCTCTCCATAGTCTAGCGCAGCTCGTCATGCTCCTTGTGCAGCCAGGCTATCGCCTCGGTGTCCAGGCTCACCCTCTGTTGTAGGGCCGCGGACCTCTCCTCTGCTCCTAGCTTGAGCTCCAGCTAGGACGCCTTGGCATCCCGCTCACTAGGCCAGAAGGTGCAGGGCCCGCTGGTGGGCCTTGGCATCCTGCTGGAGTAGCTCATCCCACTCCTTCCACAATCTAGTAGCCTCCTCCTTATCCCGCCGCACCCTCTCTGATAGTTCATCAAAGGACTTCTTAGCGTCCTCCACGTCCCGACGCACCTCGGCCTCCTGCTGCAGGAGACTAGCCGCTTCCTCAGCCAAGGGAGTCAGCTCGGCCACCCACTTTTGGGCGGCAGCAAGCTGGACGCTCACATCTCCACGCAACCAAGCCTCCTTGGTGAGGCGGTCCCATTCCACCTTCTGCTTGCGGAGGAACCGAGATTTCTCCCGGCTATGAGCGATAAGGGACTGAAAAGAAGATCAATGTCAAAAACACAAAAATACATGAAGAAAGAAGAAAGCGAGAGGGGAGATTAAGTAGATACCTGACATGTAGGAATGATGACGTCACGCAGGATGCCCCTGGCCAAGTTAAGGCATCCATCATAGCCGAGATCCCTCCGTTGAGACTCTCCCGCTCTATGCTCTCGGTAGCATCGTCGAGCGAGAAGAGAATCGATGTTGGTTCTCAAGGATCCATCCACTAGAGCAGCAACTCACCCCGCGTGGGCAAATGACTACCCCCCAACGTCAGGGCCAAAGGCGACCCCACACTGGTCCTCTCCACCACCGCCACGATGCACGGGGACCCTCCGGCCGTATCCCCCTCCGTCCGACCCACCTCGGGCACCGTCGCCTGGGCCACCAATGGCACGGATCGCGCTGTTCCCTCGGCACCGCCGTGGCTATGTCCGGCTATGCCTAGCTTGTCATGGCCGTGGCCACCTCCGCCTGCGATGCTAGGGCCTCGACCTACAGCACCGCGCCCACCACAGATGGCACCACAAGCACGAGCAGCAACTCCATCCACTCCAACATAGACAGCGGAATCACCTCCACCGTCATTTGCTTGGTGACCCCTAGGGGCGCTCCTTTAGTCCCGGCGTCTGCTTGACCCGCCGAGGGCACGGGCGCCACCGCAGGCGGTGCCTGACCAGCCGACGAGGCTGCAACATCTACTCTGCTCCTGCACGAAACAGGAGCAACATTGGGCGATGGCCCCCGTCTCGCCTAAATGGTGATGCTCTTCTTGGGTGCCACTGCCAAAGAACCACGCCGCCTCAAGACGCTACAAGAACACAAAAAGCATGAGTCACGACAAAAACAGTGAAAAAGCAGAGGAACTGGTGGTTTACACTAGTGCTGTTGGGCGGGGCCATTTGGGGGATGAACCCCTAGGTCTCTGGTCCGCCTCGTCAGGGTAGGACCATTTTGAGCCTGCCCCCTGCTCCTAGACAGAGGGGCCTACCTCCCTTGCATACAGGGTACGGTAGCGGAGCCACCGTGCTCCACCGACACCTCAGGCATGGCGGCAGATCCACTCGCCCCTGCTGGCTCTTGAGGTGTGGCGGCAGGGCCACCCTCTACGCTGGCACCTCGGGTGTGGCCTATTAGACCCACCCGTTCCTGCTATCTCTTAGGGCAGGCCAATGGTTCGACCCATCTCCACCGGCCCCGCAGACGCACTTTCTCCTGCGTGGAACGGGAAGGGTCCCTGCATTGACGAGCGGGTACCTGTCAGCGTGTCCCCACTTCCTAGGTCACCCCACTCAGTGTCTATGACTACCATGTCATCCTCCTCTTTGTCATCATCATCATCGTCATCACTGTCTGTCTCCTCTCCTCGCTCCCATGCCTGCTGTTTCTGTTGCTTCTTCCTCTCGACCTCCTTCGTCTTCTTCTACCACTCGGCCACGGTGCGATTCGCCGCCGCTATGAGCGGGTCCTTCGGCAGCGGAGCTGAGCGATCCATGAAGATGAGTCTCTTGGGCTGGTCCCGCTATCCCAATGTTGGCATCAAGGGGTCGGGAGTTCAATTAAAAAGGAGGCACGGGGAAAGAGAACTTACAAAGTCGATGTACCCCGGTTCCGGTCGCATTGGGGGGTGCCCCCGCACCGGATACACAAAATCAAGAATGACACCGGCATCGTCCTTCGAAGGCTCCATTGCCTCCTTGATACGTTGCACCACTTCGGAGGGGGGAGCGCTCCATAAGCGAGCGTCGTCCCATCGAGGGACGCTCCAGGCACCATCAGGTATAGGGGAAGTGCATGACTCATCAGCGGCGCCACCCTCCACGTATGATAGGCGCCGATGATCCCCGACCCCTTCACGCCCCTCTCCTTCAGAATATGGATGGTGGTGAGATGGTCTAGGATTTTCTTCTTGTCTTTATCCGGGACCCCCCACTTCCTCCATGATTCCAGGGCCTCTTCGATGAGGTGACCGATGAACGCTGGCAAGGGGGCGGCTGCGTCGTTCTTGATGTAGAACCAATGCAAATGCCACACCTTGTTGGAGGTTGAAAGACGCATCAATGGGTATTCATTTACCCGGTTGTTGTGCAGCTAAATGTCAGTGCATCCCATCGGCACGCTCAACTCGTGCTTCTTCTCCCGCTTCTTCAGGAGGGTGACGGCGAAGAAGTGCCACCACAGGTCGAAGTGGGGACTAATCCCTAGAAACCCCTCACATAGGGTAACGAACGCCGCAATGTGCTAGATCCCATTGGGAGTGAGGTGTTGCAGCTCCACATTGTAGTACTTCAGCAACCCCCGAAGGAACTTGTGGGCGGGGGTGGCAAACCCCCACTTGTGGAAGTGAGCGAAGGACACAACATGGCCTTCAGGCAGCGACAATGCGTCCTCATTGTCGGGCAACCACCACTCCTCAATGACGGTCCGCACGCAAAGAAGGCCGCGGCGAATGAGAGGTGCTGGAGGGTGACATCGGATCTGCACCATGGCTCCATTTGACGATTGAGATGGTTGGATGCGAGCTTGATGGCGGCTACGATGCGGGTGCGGGAGGCTTAGGTGATTGGCGGTGGAGGTTGTAGATGCAAAGGCGAGGAGGCAAAGTACGGAACCCTGGGGCGAACCCCTTGGTTTTATAGGGGCGACGGATGCAAGAAGGGCTACCATCCACCTAGATCTCTATGCCTACCATGATACACCACCATGTCACGTCGTAGGATATGCGCCCGCAATCCCTATCCTTTCCCACCAAAGTCACGCCGGACATTTCACCTTCCTGGGCAGACCAACACTCTTTTCCCGCAGAGGGGATACGAGTCAAAAAGCATTTCTCTGGCCCGCCTGGGCCTAGGAGTTCGAGGGCTGGCCCAATAGTTTCAATGGCCGTCCCAACGAAGGATGGCCCCACGAGTGGCCAAAACTCAAGCGCACGAGCCTCAAGAGAGTCTCGATCCATGATCGAGTCTCAACCGGGCTGGCCCTAGACAAATCCCTATGAACGGCATACTAGGGTTCCCTTTAAACTATCCAGTCGTCAAAACACCAAAAATCACAGCCATACCCACGAAGGGTCTGAATTACCCCCCGGACGATTCTATCCGAATCACCCGGGGGCTCGGGGGCTACACCCGATGGGTGCGCTCGTGCGCACCCTCTGGCAAATCGAAATACCCCCTGGGCGATTCTATCCAAATCACCCGGGGGCTCGGGGGTTACACCCATTGGGTGCGCTCGCACGCACCATCTGGCAAGTCAAATCACCCCCCGGGCGATTCTATCTGGATCACCCGAGGGCCTGGGGGCTACTGTCAGGGACCAAATGCAAGGGTACCCAAAGAGATGGAACTAATAACCATCAAACATTGATGCTTCCAAATAGGCAAGAACGTAACTACACTTCTTGCCCATATGACCGAAGGTTGGCTGCGCCTCGTCCAGCCCCTAAGGGTTGGCTCCACGTAGTCTGACCTCCGAGGGCTGGACTCCGCCTCGCCCAACGTCTGGGGGCAGACTCCGCCTTGCCCGAAGCCTGGGGGCGGGCTTCGCCTCACCCTATGTCTGAGAGCAGGCTCCACCTCACCCGATGTCCGAGGGCTGGCTCTGCCTCGCCCGACGTCTAGGGGCAGGTGTAACAGAACCGACCAAATCTTAAGAATGTAAGTACAAAAACAATCACCGAAGCGATCAAATTCCTGTACTTAAGCTCCCATAATCCCGGTAGTCTAGAAATCATGAAGGATTTCAACCAACTCTCGACATATAAACCAAGACCATAGTGATTCAACACAACACATCATCCGTTACAACATTTCATAAGTAGCATTCGGATTACATGCATCAGAGTTCAAATAAAATATTACAAACCAAGTTCAAATGTGCGGAAGCAACATAGTTTAGTACATAACTTCATAGTTCCAAATACATTGCCAGATCTTAGTCATGTCCCACAAAAGCATCATTAGGCATGAGAACTAGTAGAGACCGCACCCAACGGTCTAGTCTTCATCCCCAGCCGGGAGAAGGCAATACTTGCAGCAACCAAAGTAGAACTGGTCATCTGCAACAGGTGGGAGATAAACCCTGAGTACGAGAAGGTACTCAGCTAGACTTACCCGACAAAACCAAAAATAAAAGACACCAAGGATCATGCAAGGCTTATGAGGTGGGCTAGCTTGACACAGTTGCATAAAAGAGCTTATGAATATAGTGACCAATTTAAACTTAGCATCAAGCTTATCATCTTTTACCTATCCACTAGATTAGCACCTGTACTAGAGCACTCACTTATTAGAAGCAAACAATATTAACCATAGCAGGTATAATAAGGTTGTCATCATCATATCATCATTTCTGAACCATTATGTTATTTACTATATCTACATTGGAGATAAGCCCGTCAAGTTCTCACTAACCGGGAGAGACGGCGACTCGAATCGAATTACAACTCAGCTGAGGGGGTATTCCTAACTCTCACCCAGGCATACTTAGCAAGGGTAGCCGTGGGTCACCTTTGGAACAACTCAGGAACCAAATTCGTGGGTTCGATCAGCTCCAGCACTCTCAGGGATTACCCTTCTGCCAGGATGATCAGGACTTTTAAATCACCTACCCTTGGACTCACGCCTATGGCTCCCTTCCGAGGCGCACGTTATACTTATCGACTCCCGGCCTGAGGTGAGCTACTCGGCTTTGTGGTCGGTCTTCGAACATGGCCAACTAAGAGAGAGGCATGCGTTCAACATGAACAGGAAAGGCTCCAAGATTTAGTCCTTAATCGACACAGATGGAGTCACTACAAACCGGCAAGCCTCCGTCCGGTCTTCATTTCAAATTAAGACTGGTTCTTTTCCACGATAGCAAATATAGCCAACCGTGCCATATGTATCTTCCTATATCTCGCAGGTGATAGGAAATCACCTGACTTCTACCGTATTTAAGTAGGGCTAAGCACTACATGAGCCTGAGCTACATAGGATTCAGGGTATCAATATCTGGACAAGGATAGGATAACCAATGCAGCAAGTGTTTGCATCCAACACCTAAACTTAATGCAACAATATATGTAACAATAATACTGTAACTGCATTTCGGAAATTAGGAGGCTTAATATGCTCCGGGGCTTGCCTTTCACAAAGTTGCACGGACGGTGATCCAGGCACTCAATGGCGACCTCGTCTGGCACTTCTCCTGAAGGCTGCACCTCCTGAACCTCTGGTGTCGTCTGCTGCTGCTCACTCAGTTCCTCGAATTCCAGTAGGGTCACTCCTTCCGGTACACCTATTGCATGCTGATGCACAAGATAAATATCATGGATGCATAAGGAATGACATGATGCTCATGATGAATGAATCACAGTAAGTGTTTAACGAAAACATCACTGGACACTCGTTTACCGATTAAGAATAGCTCTATTCAAATCACTTTAAAACAGGTATCTAACTTAACTTGAAGAACAAGATCAACTTACCTAACTTGCATAACCTAAGATAAAGGTGCTCATCTTCAGTTAAAGGCCTAACACCTAGGAACATTACCATAACTTAGAAATAGTAAAGGCATACTTTAAACAACAGTTAAAGTTTCATATGCACACAGTTATCTCCTTAATTCAATCACAACAAGAGTTCTACAAATCCAAATGACTTGCATGAGGACATTATGGAAAGCTTATGAAATTCTCTACAAATCATTTGTAAACATCAAAGCATGATTCTTATGTTAACCAAATCGAATTCCAGTAAACCTAGAATCTGTCCAGAAATGACAGGGTTACTAAATTAATTATTTAATGATGATGCAAAAGCATAATTGGACCAAACCAAGCTTACCAACATGTTTTGCATACCAAAGAAACATCAGAAAGTCTAGTGCCAACTTCTAAACAATATATTTAATGCCCTTTTCTAATTTCTTTAGTTAATTAGGTGATTAAAGCAATATATAGTAAAACTGTTCAGAAAAATCTAAAAAAATTACAGTAGCTATCTCATACTTCACATAGACTACCATAAAAATTTCAAAGCCATTGGGTAAGGAGAACTAGCTGTATCCAAAATAACAGGTAGCATGTCTATTTTTAGCATAATTAGGAAACCCTATTGAAAAGTGTCAAGCAACAGATTTCTAATTTTTCCTAGCATCATTCTAGCATAAGAACAGTACTCACCAATTTTTACCCTAACTGGATCTATAGAAAAATTATGAAAATTCACACAAGATCCATCCATGCGAATAAGAGAATTTTATATCTCCTACATACAGTGTCCAAAATATATGAAAATTTAACTACAAGCTATTCATGATATTAGCAGTACACCATAAAAATTTCATACCATTTGGAGCTGCCTAGAAAAAGATATAATTACCCCTATTTCTTGCATGATTAAAAGAGATAAATAGAAACTCCCATTTTCATAACAGAACATGACATGGATTATATTTTTAATAGAAACTAGACATTATCATGAACTCAACAAAATTGGAACCACATCATTTGGATCTATCATCTAAGAGATACATATTTTTGAAAATGTACATAAATCTGTGAAAAGAATAAAAACCAAAAATGAATTTGAATCCTAACTCTACTTGCTGGGCCGGCCCAAACAGATCCGGCGGCCCACAGCGCATGCGCAAGCGACGCCAGCGTGGCCTAGAACGGCGCGGCCTAGGCTGGCTCCCGCCTACGTTCGGCGGCTGACGAGCGGGGCCCGACGGTCAGAGAGACAGACAGGGGAGGAGAAGGAGACGACGGCGCAACTCGTCGCCGGTGGCTCCTCCGACGAGGTCAGCGGTGCTACGACGTTCACCTTGCCCGGGCGCATCTAGCGGTGTCCCCAATCGATGCTATTGTTGTGGCTACCGAGGTTGGCGACGAGCATGGCGGCGTACGGCCACGGCATGGCCGGCTCCGGCGAGACTATAGCACCACGGCTCGAAAGGGTGACCCTACGAGCATCAGTGGCAAGCACTGGACCTAGCGCAAGGCATAGGAGGGATGGCAAGGACGCGAGGATAGCTGGCCGCACGGAGCGCCATCTCCGGCGAGGTCAGCCATGGCGGCGGTGGAAGAAAACGGCGATTTCGCCCTTACCAAGGCTCAATTGGACCGACGGTGGGGTGGAGGTAGAGGAGATCATTGCGAAGCTACTAACGAGCTGAGCAACGCGTTTTCGTAGTGGCGAGCGCGCACGACAATGGCGACACTCGGTCGGAAATGGGGAAGCTACTGTGGCTCGGCGCTGTGCGCGGTGGAGGCGAGAGAGAAGCAATGGAGTAGGCGAGTGTGTTTGGGTAGGCGCTGGCCTTCTTCTGGAGGTCGAACACGCGACGTGGAGGCTTCGGCCGAGCATGAACGCCATGCGGTGAGCGGCTCCTACGCCGGTCGGCCATGACGTTCGCTGAATGTTTTCTGAAAATGGCGATTCAGAGATCACCGATGGTGACTGACAGAGCAAGTTTGACGGTGATTAGCTCCTAATCCATGATGATTTAGATCATGCCATAGTTAACAAAGTTGATCATCTATATGTGAACTACAACTCTTACCATTGGAGCTCGAGCTGGTTTGGCTTTGTTAGGGAGATACAAGGTGAAAAAGTTGGGTACACGAAACTGCAAAACACTTAAGGACTTAGAAAATTTCTAAGTCTGAAATCAGCATGAAATTCTGACTTGTGGGCCATGTTTGAGCATGTTCTAGCCATTTTCATGAGATGATCATAAAACAACTTTTGTTCCTTGATAAATTATCTACAACTTTGGTAAAGAGTGCACAGCCATGCAAAGTTTCTAAGTTGGTCTTTTGAATCAGTCAAACTGTGGCACTCTAAGGGTCAATTCAAGTCAAACCTCCATTTGAGGGCATTTTTGTCATTTTGATCTACATGAACAATGTCCAAACAATTACCCTAAGTGTAGTTAAGGTGTATTAGAACATGATCAACCACCTTACACAATTGTTATACCATTTCAAATGAGCACATGTGATGAAACAACAAAACAAGCAATTCACCCAATGTTGCAATGCAATGTTTCCCATGTTTCATGACTTTGTTGTCATTTTATAATTGTCCCATTACTACCATATTGCCATGTTTCAAAGTATGAGAAATTCATGTTACATTCACATGTTGCACTACTACCATTCTAAGCAATCCAGTATGAAACACACACAATTGAAAATGTTGCATATGCATGTTTCAGTAACAATGGCGTGATAAGATAGATGATGCACATGTTTATGAAATGAAATGCAATTAGTGGAAGCCAAACACCTAGGGTGTTACAACAGGTTTTGCCTCACCCGAAGCCTAAGGGCTGGCTCCGCCTCGCCTGACATCTGGGGGCAGGCTCTGCCTCACTCGATGTCTGAGGGCTGGCTCCGCCTCGCTCGACATCCTAGGTGGAAGCTCTAGTTTGGTTTTGGTGAATTGATGAAACCCTAAGTGCTAACCTAGTTTATCAAGTGATCATGATATAGGTAGCACACTCCAAGTAGTGAAGTAAATGAAGATCATAACATCATGATGGTGATGCCATGGTGATGATCAAGTGCTCGGACTTGAAAAAAAGGGAAAGAGAAAAACAAAAGGCTCAAGGCAAAGGTATAAATTGTAGGAGCCATTTTGTTTTGGTGATCAAGACACTTAGTGAGTGTGATCACATTTAGGATCGATAGCCATACTATTAAGAGGGGTGAAACTCGTATCAGAATGTGGTTATCAAAGTGCCACTAGATGCTCTAACTCATTGCATATGCATTTAGGATCTAGGTGGAGTGCTAACTCCACCGGCGGAGTGCGGATAGTCTCGACGGTGCCACCGGCACCCTAGAAAATCACTAGTTTGTGAAACCGCACGTAACACATGGCGTGCAAACGATCAAGGTGATACAGGTGCTTCCTTTGGTGACGCTGATGTGAGGCGCATGAGGAGATATTGAGGGACCGGATGTCTTTGGGTGAGTCCGGTTGGGCATGACACATGTTTGGAACCTTATCGAAACGACCGACACCGGTGGCTCGAGTCCGTCGGTTTGTCTGCAGCAGGTCCGGTCGAGATGATGACCGTTGAAATATGATGAAACGAGTTTTGAAGCAGGGACACGTATAGGTGCGTGACAAGGGCCAAAGATCCGGTTGATCGGACCGGAGCATCCGATGACCCCGCGCTGTGCCAAGAGAGGGGGTACAACGGCTCTATTTCATGGGGGCTTCTATTTAAGCCCCATGGTTGGCTCAAGCTCACTCTCTTGGCCATTTGCATTGACATAGCAACCTTGTGAGCTTATCCAAAGCCCTCCCACTCATCTCCATCATTGATTCATCATCTTTGTGAGATTGGGAGAGAATCCAAGTTTGCTTGAGTGTTTGCATCTAGAGGCACTTGGTGTTCAACGCTTGTTACTCTTGGTGGTTGCCACCACCTAGATGCCTTGGAGCAGCGAGCATCGTCAAGCGGAGGGTGGTGATTGTCTCCGGCTCCGATCGTTGTGATTGTGAGGGGTTCTTGACCTTTCCCTAGCGGAGCGCCAAAAGGTACTCTAGTGGATTGCTCATGGCTTGTATGATCCTCATCTTGTGTTGGTTGTGTGGCACCCTATTGAGGGTTTGGCATGTGAAGCCAATTAGCGCATGAACCTCCAAGTGAGTGTATCACCACAACGAGGAGTAGCTTGCCGGCAAGCAAGTGAACCCCGGTAAAAATCATTGTGTTCATCATTTGATTCCAAGGTGATTGGTCTTCATTGTTATTCACTCTTGTGATTGATTGGTTCCTTCATCTACATGGCAGTATAACTTTCTTGATCACTCTCTTTACATTACCACAAACTAGTTGTCAAGCTCTTTAGTGTAGCTAGTTTTGAGAGCTTGTTATTTTGGTTAGTGTGGCTCTTTAGTTAGCCCTTGAGAGCACACTAACTTAGTGTAGTGACATAGCTATTGTGTGGATATAAACTATATAAACTAGAATTGTGATAGGTGGCTTGCTTTTTGAGTAGGCTAGCGCAACTCTTGCTTCGCCTCATAATTATCTAACCATTTTGTTAAGTGTTGTTGTAGAAATTTTATTAGGCTATTCACCCCCCCCCTCTAGCCATTAGGACCTTTCACTAGGGCAGACTCCGCCTCGCCCAACGTCTCAGGGCAGGCGTCGCCTCGCCCAACGTCTGAGGGTTGGCTCTGCCTCACTCGATATCTCAGGGCAGGCTCCGCCTCACCCGACGTCTAAGGGCTGGCTTCGCCTCGCCCGATGTCTGAGGGCTGGCTCCGCCTCGCCCGATGTCCAGGGGCAGGCTCCGCCTCACGTGACATCCGAGGGCTGGATCCACCTCACCCGACGTCCTAGGGGCTAGCTCCGCCTCACCAACGTCTGCACCCTACACCTTAATAATGACGAGCACAGGGTAAGACAGGACACTCAAGTCCTGTGCCTGACATAAGCATATGACAAACGCTACGATCTAGGAGGGAACTCACATCATCTATAGTAACGAACATATGGTCACTTCCCCGTCTGCTCCTTGTAGGGTCGTGGCTTGGTACCCTGGTGCATCGCGCCGCCCACCGGGGCAGGATGGGACGTGACCACTTACTGAATGAAGCTAGAGTGCGGCCCTATCAAGATCAGCGAACATGCTATCCTTGGCATCGTCTGCCATGTCAGCGGGGCTGGCTCAGAGGAAAAGGAAGACCTGGCACCTTCGAAGGACCTTCTTGGCCTCTAGTTTTCTTCTTTCTCCCATCTGTAACCCCTGCTCCCACTTGATCTAAAAAAGGGAAGGCAGGGCACCCCACTAAGGGGACGGATCAATCCTACACACCACGCACCACATAACACATAGCTGAGCAGCAACCGAGCTCTCAGCGCCCTTTCAACCTTTCCATCGAAGACTTGGGACTTATCCCTCTCTTGACCGTTTGTAGCCCCTACTATGAACCTTTTCAGTGCTAATAACATGAGCAACAACAGACTAGACGTAGGGACATTCTGCCCAAACCAGTATAAACATTGTGTCCTTTAGCACACCATCTGGGACTAACGCACAACAAATATAAATTTACTAGTTGGTGTTTACATGAAACACTGACAATGGGTGTCAACTGGATGCCTCACGATCACCTCCTTAGAGTACTCTCTGATATAGCCTCTGTCAAACTCCTCAAGGTGAGGAGGAGTGTCTAGCAAAGCATCAGGAGGAATGGTGCGGCCAGCCCTCTGCAATTCCTCCTCTTCTTGTATCAACTGCTCTCTCCTCCCCTATCTCTAGCATCCCCTCTTGCTATTGCACTGCTTCTACCAGCTACTGTCCTACCATGACCACGATGAGGGCCTTGCTCTTCAAGAGGCTCGGTCAACTTCCTCTTCCCCCTCCGGTCATCTTCACCTCTAGAGGCCATCTATGCACAATGATAGAATGAAATAAGAAACTGCTTTAATGGGGTGTAGAAGTTAGCCTATAAAACAAGTTAAGTAATCAAGAAGAGTCAAGATGTAAGCGAGTGAAGCAACTGATATGGCACTACCATGCCTGAGAGCGGCACTACCGCACCAGCTATTTCACTAGGACTGCATCTTGATTTTTTTTGTTTACATAACTTATCTCATAATCCAACTACTATCCAATGTCATAATCTCAGCAACCCTAGTTCTATCAAGATATGGAGTTAGGCAAAAGGGTGCAAGATAGGGTTGTGAATGAGAAGTATGATAATTGGTGACTAAATCCAATCAATATCGAGAGTCACAAATCGAGTGAAGCTGCAATCTTGTTAGGAATGGACTGCTGCTCACGGCACTGCCACGTCTACCTGTGGCACTGCCGCAAAGGTAGATTCCACTCCACCCATGAATCTCCTTATCGATTCAAGTTAATCATCAATCCAATATCCAATCTATTCACACTACTACTAGAAAGCAACATACATAGCCCCAAGACCTCCATTGCATAGATCAGGATGGTTCTAGGGTTATACCTTTGGAACTCGTGGATTGAGGAGGAAAGGGAGGAAATGGCTCCGCCCAAGAGCCTCAGCAGCTGCTGGCGATGAAGAAGAAGACCAGCAGCCGGTGCGGCACCACCAGGGCATGGCATAGAGGCACGGCGACAGCGGGGCGATGCGGATGCGCGATGGAGAAAGAAAGCAGCATGTTGGGTGAAAGAGAAAGAGAGGGAGTTACCTAGGGCTGGATGGGATATGAAGAAAGTAGGGGCGCCACACGCGGTAACTGGCCATTGTGGTTTGAATTCCAATTGGAATTCAAAGTGCGGCACTGCTGCTTGCCACACATGGCACTACAGCGGGACAGGCACGGCACAGCCACACTCCACAGAATAGCAGGAAATAGCTACTAACAACATAGCTCCATATATATAGGATATGGACACATATCTCAAGTATACTATGATCAGCAGCAGATAATCAATACAAACAATGATCATAATGCACTAGTAGCTTTTGAGAAAACATTTTGAAGCACAATATTTAAAACCTTTGCAATTCTTTTCTCCTATCCATGCTAGTTCATCAATCAAAGATGTGCTATAGTTCAAACCATGTTACAATAATCAAGTATATTTAGCTCACTACACAAAGCACAAAACCTTGACTCATCGAGAGGCTTGGTAAAAATATCGGCTAGTTGCTTTTCGGTGCTCACATGGTGAATTTTGATATCTTCTTTGGTTTCATGGTCTCTCAAGAAATGATGTTCGATGTCTATGTGTTTAGTTCTTGAGTGTCTTACGGGATTGTTTGCGAGCTTTATGGCACTTTCATTGTCACACAAGAGTGGGATTTTGGTGAAGCGACATCCGAAATCTTGAAGGGTTTGCCTCATCCAAAGTAGTTGAGCACAACATGCACCGGCTGCAACATACTTGGCCTCGGTGGTGGAAAGGGCTACACAATTTTGCTTCTTAGAACTCCAATACACTAGGCACCGTGTAAGAAATTGACATGTCCCTGAGGTGCTTTTTTGATCTACTTTGCAACCGGCATAATCGGAATCCGAATAACCAAGTAGATCGAACTTAGATCCCTTAGGATACCACAAGCCAAGGTTAGGAGTGTGTATTAAATATCTCAAGATTCTCTTAACGGCCACTAAGTGGCACTCTTTCGGGTTAGCTTGAAATCTAGCACACATGCACAATAAGCATAATATCAGGTCTAGATGCGCACAAATAAAGTAGAGAGCCGATCAAGGAGCGATATACCTTTGTATCCATGGCTTTCTCTTCATCATTGAGATCTAGATGTCCATTGGTTGGCATGGGAGTTTTGATAGGCTTGGCATTCACCATGTCAAACTTCTTGAGCATATCATGGATGTATGTCATTTGGCTAATAAAAGTTTCATCCTTCATTTGCTTGATTTGAAATCCAAGGAAGAACTTTAATTCACCCATCATGGACATCTCAAATCTCTTGGTCATGATCCTACTAAATTCCTCATAGAAAGAATGATTAGTACTACCAAATATTATGTCATCGACATATATTTGGCACACAAATATATCTTTGCCAACTTTACGAGTGAAAAGGGTAGGATCGACTTTGCCTATTTCAAAGCCTTATTTAAGCAAGAATTTCTTAAGGCATTCATACCATGCTCTTGGTGCTTGCTTAAGCCCATAGAGCGCCTTTTGGAGTTTGTAGACATGGTTGGGAAACTTGTGATCTTCAAAGCCTGGTGATTGCTCAACATAGACAAGTTCTTGAATAGGGCCGATGAGAAATGCACTCTTTACATCCATTTGGTATAGCTTGAAGTTGTGATGAGCGGCATAGGCTAGAAGCATTCAGATTGCTTCAAGCCTTGCCACCGGTGCATATGTTTTTTCAAAGTCCAAGCCCTCTACTTGAGTGAAACCTTAAGCAACCAATCTTGCCTTTTTCCTTGTCACCGCGCCATTCTCATCTTGCTTGTTGTGGAAGACCCACTTGGTGCCAATGACATTGGTATTGGGTCGTTCCACCAAGGTCCACACTTGGTTTCTTTCAAAGTTGTTGAGCTCTTCTTGCATGGCCATCACCCAATCCGGGTCTCCAAGTGCTTCTTCTATCTTAAGAGGTTCCAAAGAGGAAACAAACGAGTTATATTGGCAAAAGTTTGCTAAATGTGAACGAGTTGTTGATGTAGACAAGGCCCGATCTTTCGATAGGTACGATAGCGTCGATTGGTGGAGACTCGATGTTCATGATCTAGGCTTCGAACCAAGACTGATTCGGACCCTCACAACCATTACACCACTGCTCCATTGGTTATCAACCACGCAAACACGATTGACCTCGCCGAGAAGGCTTTCCTGTAAGCGAATCAAGAACACAAGCAAGAACGGGATGAACGCAATCTAAAATTGCAAATAAATATGAGGCTTATGATAATGAGAAGGAGTTCAAGTCTTTATTCAAAAGGACTAATCACCACAGGCGAACAAGATCAAGAACTAGGGCCCTGGTTCACATCAAGCGGCCTTGGCGGCACAGTTGCAGCAAAACGACATCTGTTTCATGAGGAAATCAAGAACTAAACAAAACCCAAACCCTAAGGAGAGTGACGGCTGCAAATTATAGAGCCCCGGACGTCACCCCCCTAGACGTGCCCCCTAGTGGGCTCTAAGATGATACACGGCCCAACAGACCAAAAGACGGTGTCGCAGCACCCTGGTAGATTCTGTACGCTGACTTGTTTCGACGATTCCTATTGATTCTGAAGGGATTTTGACGTGAGACCACTTGGATTGGCTTCCTTATCTAATTAGCTTTCCATCCATATGTGGATCATCAAAAACAGAGCCCAGACGCACCCGTGTGACCAGTTTTATGATAGACTGGTCCTGGAACCCAAGATGGGCTCAAACTTGATTTGGGCCTCCACCTTGGTGACTCGAACCAGATGAGCTTCAGGCCTCCTTCTTGGTTAGGACACCCTCGCTGCTCTCCTCATCCTCTATTTCCAAGCATGGTCATATGCATGGAGCTCATGTCCTTATCAGTTGTTACCCCCTTTTGAAGACTTCTAAGGATGTTATCAATGGGATGATCCTGTTGTATTGTTTGCCTTAGCCTTAGACGCTCAATGGCCTCTTGTTCATCTTCTGGACCTTCATCATCTTCTTGCTCAAATATGGGCTATAGGTCTTGTCCACAAGCTAGAGTCAAATCCGCTGCTGCTGACTGTGTAGACGTGGCACTACCGCTCTCTAGTGCGGCACTGCTGCGTGCAAGTGTTGCAGCAGGGGTCTGCTGCTATTCAGCATCAGGTATGTTAGTGGAAATGGGTGAAGCAGCAACTTGAGGAACCTCCACTTTAGTAACTTTATCTTCTTGTGGTCTAATATCACCAATAGCTAATTGCTAGATTGCTTCACATGGTTGATCCTCCTTTCCTACAAGACTTGAATCAACTTGCTCCACTTGGGAGCCATTAGAATCATCAAATGTCACGTCTACCGCAATCTCAACTCTCCCGGAGATTTTGTTGAAGACACGGTAGGCATGCTCATTTGATCCATAACCAAGAAGAAAACCTTCATAAACTTTAGCGCAAACTTAGAGGTTTTGGGTTTCTTGTTAAGTATGAAACATTTGCACCCAAACACTCTAAAGTAAGACACCTTAGGCTTGTTACCGGTTAGAAGCTCATATGAAGTTTTCTTCAACTTCTTGTGTAGGTAGAGGCGGTTGATGGCATGGCAAGTGGTGTTGACGACATCGCACCAAAAAAGGTCCAGCATCTTGTACTCATCTAGCATTGTCCTTGTCATGTTAATGAGTGTACGATTCTTCCTCTCTATTACACCATTTTGTTGAGGGGTGTATGGAGTTGAAAACTCATGCTTGATGCCCTCTTCATCAAGAAATTCCTCAACTAGAGTATTCTTGAATTCGGTCTCATTGTCGCTTCTGACTTTCTTGATGGGAAGACCAAACTCCTTTTGAGCTCTTGTAACAAATATCTTCACCCTTTCTTGAACTTGGCACTTGTCATACAAGAAAAATACCCAAGTGAAACAGGAATAGTCATCAACAATAACAAGACCATATTTGTTACCCCCAAGACTTAGGTAGGCGACCGGTCCAAAGAGATCCATATGTATTAACTCCAATGGTTGCTTGGTGGTCATGATGCTCTTCAGTGGGTGAGGTACGCCAACTTGCTTTCTAGCTTGACAAACGCTACAAATCCTATCTTTTTTCAAAGTGAACATTTCTTAGTCCAACGATGTGTTCATCTTTTAGAAGTTTTTCCAAGTTCCTCATCCCAACATGGGCTAGTCGGCGATGCCAAAGCTATCCCATGCTAGATTTTGCCACTAAACAAGTCTCAAGCTTAGCTTTACTTTTGTTGAAATCAACTAAGTAAGGCTTGTTCTTTAATCTACCCATAAAGACAATAGAGGAATCCTCCCTTCTAAGGACTTCCACACCCTTATCCATAAAGAGACAATTGTAGCCCATCACACACAATTGAGAAACATACAACAAATTGTAACTTAACGAATCAACATGTAATACATTTGTAATTGAATGCTCAAGGGTTATAGCAACTTTACAGAGACCAATCACATCTCCCTTTAATTTGTCTCCAAAAACAATATTTTCATTTGAGTGCGTCATCGAGGAATATGATGAGAACATACTCCTTTCTCCGGTCATATGATTTGTACATCTGCTATCAAGCACCCAACTTGATCCACCGGAGGAGTATGCCTGCAAAACAAGTTTAGTTGCTAGATTTAGGTCCCCAACTTGACTTGGGGCCTTGCATGTTAGTCACAAGAAACTTAGGAACCCAAATAGAAGTATTCCTATATATGTTGGTTTCCTTTCCAACATATTTGGCAACCACTTTTCCACTGCTGTTGTTCTTCAAAACAAAGCATGATGTTAAACTTTGTCGAGGTGCATAGGTCTTTGGTTGATAGGCACACTTGTTCTTGGTGCCCCGCATTGATTTCTTAGACTTCTGGAAAACCTTCTTCTTGGGCTTAGTTTGATCAGGAACAAAATTGGTAGCCTTCCCATTTTTGTGGGGCACGGCACTACCGCTTGGGGATGCTGCACTGCCGTAGGCTGATCTGTACCAATTCTGCCCTTCCTCTCAAACTGCACACACTCATAGCCATTCACTATCCTTTTCCATTTGTTTTGGCACCTTTTGTGAGCCTAAGCCCATGCTTGATTGAGGGATGCCTTCCTTACTTGTATTGTGGCCCCTTTTGTTCCTCCTTTTTGCCATTGATTTGAGCCTTGTCAATCATGCACCCTTTACCAATGATCTCATTGACCCTTGCAATCTCCTTTCTCATAGCCTCTATATTGGCAAGGTTAGTGGAATAGGCATTCAAATCAAGATTATAACATTTTCCACAACCTTGACTAGTGGAGGGAGTAGAGGTTTCCTTTGCCTTAGGGGGATGTGAGTTGCTATCCTAAAGAATGCCATATTGCAGCTCAAGTTCTTTGTGCTTTTCATCCAAGTCACAATACTTTTCTTGAGAGCATTATTTGCTTTCTTTGTAATAGCATGGTCCTCTTGCTCTTTGGCGAAAGCCTTGTGCATGGATTACACCTCACTTCTCTCTAATGCAAGAGCTTCTTTGCTAGCAATGTAGAGATCCTCTTGTTGGATAAGAGTCTCTTCTCTAGATTCTAGCTCAACTTGGACACTCTATAAATCCTCCTTTAGCTTAGTGAAGAATAATTTGGTCTTTCCATCCAAATTTTTAGTTATTTGATCAATTTCTTCATCACTAGATTCATCATCACTAGAGCTATCACTAATATCACTACTAGAGATATCACTAGGAGGTGGAGGAGATTTGGCCTTCGATTTGGATTTTTACGTTCTCACCCTTTGTCATGAGACAAATGTGTGGGGAGTAGTAGTCATCGTCGGTCATGTTGTTGAAGAGCCTTGGTGTAGGAGATGACTTGTGAAAGCAATGGTTGCAACCTTCTCATCCTCTTCACTTGTGCTCTCTTTAGTTGAGTCCCATTCATGCCCAATGTGAGCCTCTCCCATGTACTTCTTGCTCTTTCTATGGTTGACCTTGTCCACTTTCTTGTCCTTCTTGTATTTGTTGTCTTTGATCTCATATGGACACTTGGCAATGAAGTGATCGGTTGAAAGATCCTAATGGCTAGAGGGGGTGAATAGCCTATTAAAATTTCTACAACAACACTTAGTAAACCAGTTAGACAAATATGAGGTGAAGCGAGTGTTGTGCTAGCCTACTAATAATGCAAGCCACCTACCACAATTCTAGTTTCTATAGTCTCTATTCCACACAATGGCTATGTGACTACACTATGTTAGTATGCTCTCAAATGCTAACTAAAGAGCCACACTAACCAAACTAACAAGTTCTCACGACTAGCTACACTAAAGAGCTTGACAACTAGTTTGCGGTATTGTAAAGAGAGAGCAAGATGGTTATACCATCAAGTCGAGGAATGAACCAATCAATCACAAGAGTGAATACCAATGAATACCAATCACCTCAGAATCAAAAGTTGACACAATGATTTTTTACCGAGGTTCACTTGCTTGTCGGTAAGCTAGTCCTCGTTATGGCGATTCACTCACTTGGAGGTTCACACGGTAATTGGCATCACATGCCAAACCCTCAATAGGGTGCCGCACAACCAACACAAGATTAGGATCACACAAGCCACGAGCAATTTATTAGAGTACCTTTTGGCTCTCCGCTAGGAAAGGTCAAGAACCCCTCACAATCACCATGATCAGAGCCGGAGACAATCACCAACCTCCGCTCGACGATCATCACTGCTCCAAGCCATCTAGGTGGCAGCAACCACTAGGAGTCACAAGCAAATCCCACAGCGAAATATGAACACCAAGTGCCTCTAGATGCAAACACTCAAGCAATGCACTTGGATTCACTCCCAATCTCACAAAGATGATGAATCAATGATGGAGATGAGTGGGAGGGCTTTGGCTAAGCTCACAAGGTTGCTATGTCAATGCAAATGGCCAAGAGAGTGAGCTAGAGTCGGCCAAATGATATTTATAGACACCCCCAAACAATAGAGCAATTGGCACAATTATTGGGCTGACTGCGGGACGACCGGACGTGCATGTCGTGTGCTCCGGATGCGTCCGGTGTGGTGATCAGACACATCTGGTCGCTATGTCCGATAATAGCCAGACCACCACATGTCTCTTTCAATGGCTATCTCTACACATAGTGACACTACATGATCGGACTCCCTGTTAGAAAATGACCGGACACGGGAGACGCAGCGTCCAGTCGAGTCTAAAGAGCTCCTAGAGACGCTCTAGGTTGACCGGATACGTCCAGTCACACCGGACCGGATGCAGGAGATGCAGCGTCCGGTAGAGTCCAGAGAGCTCCTGGAGTTGCTCTAGGCAGACCGGACGCGTCCGGTCACACCGGACCGGACGCTCCCAGCATCCAATCAATTATAGCGCTGAAACCCAAGACTTCCTGGTTCATGGTGACTGGACGCGTCAGGTCGCTGCATCTGGTCATAGCGTTCGGTCGCTATCTGCAATCCAGCTTCAGGCTATATCACTTTGACCTAATGCTGAATAGTAATTCATCAGCGTCCCATCACTCCACTGAGCCAGAGTCCGGTCACATTCACTTAGTCGCTCACTTCGGGTCCAAATATCAGACACGTTCGGTAGTCGCACCGGACGTGTCCGGTCACTTCTGTCTGACTACCTAAAGTCTGGATAAAATACCAGACACGTCCGGTAGTCACACTGGACGCGTCCGGTCACTCTGTGACCAGCGCGACTAACTCCTTTTCAACTCTATCTTCTTTACCCTTGCTCAAATGTGCCAACCACCAAGTGTATCACCTTGGGCACATGTGTTAGCATATTTTCAAAAATGTTTTCAAGGGTGTTAGCACTCCACTAGATCCTAAATGCATATGCAATGAGTTAGAGCATCTAGTGGCACTTTGATAACCGCATTTCAATATGAGTTTCACCCCTCTTAATAGTACGGCTATCGATCCTAAATGTGATCACACTCGCTAAGTGTCTCCATCACTAAACCAAAAAGCTCCTATCAATTTCACCTTTGCCTTAAGCTTTTTGTTTTTCTTACTTCTTTTCCAAGTCTAAGCACTTGATCATCACCATGGTATCACCATCATCATGCTATGATCTTCATTTGCTTCATCACTTGGAGTAGTTCTACCTATCTCATAATCACTTTGATAAACTAGGTTAGCACTAAGGGTTTCATCAATTCACCAAAACCAAACTAGAGCTGTCAATCTCCCCCTTTTTAGTAATTGATGACAACCCTTACACAAAGATATGAATTGAAATTTAATTGAATCCATGTTGCTTGCCCAGGCATATTTACCATGTGTAAAAGGATATGGACAAGTTTCATGAACCCCAAATGGTAGCAATTGCTCCCCCTACATATGTGCTAAGAGTTTGGATTGTAGCTTGCACATATGCTTAGATAGGAAATATGGGAGACAATGACTACCAAATGATGCTAAGGTATAAAAGATGGACCTTTGAAGCGTGATAACAATCGGAGTGCACCAATGTACCATCCTTAGCACCATTAGTAACTAGACATACACAAAAACTAGAATACCCCGTGAGATCAACATTATAAGTAAGGGTCTAGTTTTCATAATGTGAGCATGAGTCTAGTTACTTAACCTATGCATGCTAGTTTTTCATTTCATCATTCAAACCTACAACTAGCATACACCACACAAGCATGGATATTGAAATTTAAAACTTGTGCCATGCAAGCAAATGTATGAAATGCACATTCAAATGCACCATACAAGTTTATGAGCTTGCTCCCCCTACTTGTGTGCTCAAAATTTAATTGATCCCCTTCCTTTGTCATATCTCTCCCCCTATGTCAAATTCTCCCCCTATCACTTATATCTTTGTTTCTCTCCCCCTTTGTTGTCTTTTCACTATCTTTGTACACTATTTCTCCCCCTTTGTCATCAATGACCACAAAGGTTCAAAATGTAGATAGGTTGAGATTATCAAAGTCAATCAAAGGGGTGAGGATCATTTTCCAAAATTTGGTTCAATCTAGAATACTTGCCAATGACATTTAACTCCATTTGATCCAAGGACAAGCTTCTTCACACCTCCAAATAAGGGTTATCTTATACCATGTTGAGTTAAACACTTAGAGCTCATTTTCTAGATCAAACACTAGGTTTACTAGCCCACAAACATGTCATATGCTACCACTAGATCAAATTAAGCATAAAAGCAATAGTGGTACCATACAAACATCCAAATCATTTAATTTTCATGAATGATCCTCTTAAATGTGAAAGATATCTAGATGCACTAAACATGTCCTTATCAAGGATGTATGCCATGACAATCAACTTTTACCTTGGATTGCTCGAAGGAGAGGCATGTCATATAGGTGGGAGGTGCATCAACACATATTTGAGAAATCCAATATATTCAACTCATTCATTAGCTTGCAAAACCTTTTCACATCCAATGGCTTGGTGAATATATCGGCAAGTTGATCTTCGGTGTCTACACTCTCAATGCAAATGTCCCCTTTTTGTTGGTGATCTCTTATGAAATGGTGGCGGACATCAATGTGCTTTATTTTTGCATGTTGAACCGAATTCTTGGTTAACTTGATTGCACTCTCATTGTCACATAGCAATGGCACTTTCTTGAATTTGATTCCAAAGTCATTCAAGGTGGCCTTCATCCAAAGTATTTGTGCACAACAACTACCGGCGGATATGTGTTCGGCTTTGGCGGTTGATAATGCAATACTATTTTGCTTCTTTGATGACCATGAAACAAGTGATCTTCCCAACAATTGACATGTGCCCGAGGTGCTCTTCCTTTCAACCTTGCATCCCGCATAATCTGAGTCAAAGTAACCAACTAGCTCAAACTTTGCTCCTTTAGGATACCATAAACTAACATTTTGTGTATGCTTCAAGTACCTCAATATTCTCTTTGTGGCCTTCAAATGACTTTCTCTTGGTGAGGCTTGAAATCTTGCACACATGCATACACTAAACATGACATCTGGCCTTGATGCGGTCACGTAGAGTAGGCTTCCAATCATAGACTGATACAATTTTTGATCCACCATATTGCCACTTGCATCACTATCCAAGTTTCCATTTGTTCCCATTGGTGCACTAATGGCTTTGCTATCACTCATGCCAAACTTTTTGATCATGTCCTTGATATACTTGCCTTGACTCACAAATATACCATTCTTCAATTGCTTGATTTGAAGACCAAGGAAGTAACTTAACTCTTCAATCATGGACATCTCAAATTCATTAGCCATCATCTTTCCAAACTCTTCATAAAAATCTTGATTGGTTGATCCAAATATGATGTCATCAACATAGATTTGCAACACAAATAAATCTTTTCCAATCTTCTTGATGAAAAGAGTGGTGTCAACCTTGCCCATCATGAACCCTTTAGAGAGTAGGAAGTCCCTCAATCTCTCATACCATGCTCTAGGTGCGTGCTTCAAGCCATACAATGCCTTCTTCAACTTGTACACATGGTTGGCTTCTCATCATTTTAAAACTGGGAGGTTACTCAACATATACTTCTTCATTGATGTAACCATTGAGAAATGCACTCTTAACATCCATTTGATAGAGTTTGATGTTGTGGGCACAAGCATAGGCTAGCAAGATTCTAATTGCTTCCAATCTAGCAACCGGGGCATATGTTTCTCCAAAGTCAAGACCTTCAACTTGTGTATATCCTTGTGCTACCAATCTTGCTTTGTTCCTTACTACTATCCTATCTTGATCTTGCTTGTTTCTAAAGACCCATTTGGTTCCAATCACATTGTGTCCCTTTGGTCTCTCTACTAATTCCCATACTTGATTTCTTGTAAAGTTATTTAATTCTTTATGCATAGCATTCACCCAATCAACATCTTTCAATACTTCATCTATCTTCTTTGGTTCAATGGATGACACAAATGAGAAATGCTCACAAAATGAAGCCAATCTTGATCTAGTTTGCACACCTCTTGAAATATCACCAATGATAGTGTCCAATGGATGATCCCTTGCAATATTGGTTGGTTGGAGGATTGGAACTTGATTGCTTGCACTTGCTTGATCATTGGTTGAGATGATGTACTAGCAACTTGATTTTATTCATTGTCATGAGAGCCACTTGTACTAGCTTGAGTTGTATCATCTTGCACATTTGAGTTAGAGAGCTCTTGCACTTGATCATCTTCATCATTATTCACTTGCCTAGGCCTTAATTCACCAACATCCATGTTCTTCATGGCATTTGAAAGTTGAATGCCTCTAATATATTCTAAGTTCTCATTCTCTTCTTGTGAACCCTTGGTTTCATCAAATTCAACATCATGAACTTCCTCAAGAGTACCACTATTCAAATTCCAAACTCTATATGCTTTGCTAGTAGTTGAGTATCCAAGTAGGAATCCTTCATCACATTTCTTGTCAAACTTGCCCAATCTAGTGCCTTTCTTCAAGATATAGCATTTGCAACCAAAGACCCAAAAATATGCAATGTTGGGCTTTCTACCATTCAAGAGCTCATATGGTGTCTTCTCTTTCAATGGGTGACAATAGAGGCGGTTGCTACAATAGCAAGCCGTGTTGATAGCTTCGGCCCAAAAGGATTGACTCACATTGTACTCACTAAGCATAGACCTTGCCATATCAATGAGTGTTCTATTCTTCCTCTCAATAAGGCCATTTGATTGTGGAGTGTACCTAGCCGAGAATTGATGTCTAATTCCAAATTCATCACACAACTCATCAATTCTAGTGTTCTTGAACTCACTACCATTGTCACTTCTAACTCTCTTGATGGTTGTTTCAAACTCATTGTGAATGCCCTTGACAAATGATTTGAATGTTGCAAACACATCACTTTTATCCACTAGAAAGAATACCCAAGTGTATCTAATATAATCATCCACTATCACAAAGCCATATTTGTTTCTACCAATGCTAGTGTATTGTGTTGGTCCAAATAAATCCATGTGCAATAACTCAAATGCTTTACTAGTGCTCATCATGCTTTTCTTAGGATGGGTGTTTCCAACTTGTTTGCTGGCTTGACAAGAGCTACAAAGCTTATCCTTATCAAACACAACATCTTTCAAGCCTCTTACAAAGTCATGCTTAACCAATCTATTCAATTGTTTCATTCCAACATGACCAAGCCTTCTATGCCATAACCAACCCATGCTACTTGGTGAACAAACATGTAGATAATTTAGCTTCACTAGCATTGAAATCAACCAAGTATAGATTCTCATATCTAAAACCTTTGAAGATCAAGTTAGAGCCATCTACACTTATGATCTCTACATCATCTACCCCAAATATGCATTTGAATCCAAGATCACACAATTGAGCCAGGGATAGCAAGTTGAAGTTCAAGCTCTCTACTAGCAATACATTGGATATGCTCATGTCATTGGATATTGCGATCTTACCAAGCCCTTTGACCTTGTCTTTGCCATTGTCACCAAATGTGATACTATCATAACCATCATTATCATTGGTGTTGATTGAGTTGAACATTCCTGCATCACCGGTCATGTGTTGAGTGCACCCACTATCAAGAACCCAATGCCTTCCTCCGGCTTTGTAATTGACCTACAAAAGAAGATCAAATCTTTTTAGGTACCCAAACTTGCTTGGGTCCTTGAAGGTTAGTGACCAAGCTCTTTGGCACCCAAATGACTTTCTTCTTTGAGCCCATCCATGGTGTGCCGATGAACTTAGCTTTCACACCATTTGTACCCTTAGTAAGCACATAGAAAGAATTAATCTTAATTGAGGATACATTAGCATTTTTGCTCTTGTTCTTGCATTCATGCTCTTTATGACCAACTTGCTTGCAACTAGTGCAAAATCGACCATTGTTCTTCACAAAACTAGTCTTGTGAGGAGCAAAGGCTGCCTTGCCTTTCTTAGGGGTATAGCCCAATCCCTCTTTGTAGAGAGAAGCTCTTTGGCTACCCAAGCACATAAGCAAGCAGTCCTCACCACCATAGGCCTTAGCCAAGGTGTGAGTGAGCTCATTGACCACCTTCTTGAGGGTCTTATTCTCAACCATTAGTGAGGCATCATAAGTGAAACCATCACTAATAGATGAAGTGGAAGTAGAAGTGCTACAAGAAAGGTTAGTGGGAGCAACAATAATAGGCATAGATAATGATTCATCAATTAGGTCACAAGTTAAGCCTACATTACATGTCTCAACATGCTTCTTCTCATTTTGCTCATCAAGCAAAGAGGAATGAGCTTTTTTAAGCTTCTTGTGAGCCTTGCCAAGCTTCTCATGGGCTTCCTCTAGCCTCTCATGAGATACATTGAGATCATCAAAGGCTTGCTTAAGGGCTTTTAGTTCCTTACGCAAGCTTTTGCATTCCCTTCTCTTAATGTCAAAGTGTTCTTTAGCATCATCTAGCATGTCAAGTAGTTCATCCTTAGTTGGTTCATCATCATCACTATCACTTTCATTTTCATTATCATGTTCCTCATCACTTCCATCATCATGAGTTTGTACCTTAGTGGCCTTAGCCATGAAGCATGAGGGAATGTCGAAGAGAGAAGGCTTCTCATTGATAGCAATGCTTGCAAGTGCCTTCTTCTTGGTGGTCTTGTCATCATCACTATCATCATCCTCACTTGAGGAAGCATCACTATCCCAAGTGACCACATATGAACCACCCTTCTTCTTCTTCTTGAAGGTCATTTTGTCCTTCTTCTCTTTCTTTTCCTTCTTGTCCTTCTTCTTGTTCTTCTTGTTGTCATCACCATTTTCTCTATTGTATGGGCATTGAGCAACAAGATGATCCTTGCTTCCACAATTGAAGCACCTTCTTGACTCTTCCTTGTTCTTGGATGAAGATTTCTTCCTTCTAGCACGGTAGCCTTTCTTCACCATAAACTTGCCAAATCTCTTGACAAAGAGAGCCATCTTCTCATCATCATCATCATCATTCTATGAACTATCATCTTTCACTTGATGTGTCTTGCTTTGCCTTGCCCTTGGATGATGTGGCCTTGAACGCCACACTCTTCTTCTTGTCATCCTTCTTCTTATCTTTCTTCTCCTTTTCTTCCTTCTCATTATCATCTCTATATGTGTCATCGGTCATTATATCTCCCAACACTTGGTTTGGTGTCATAGTGTTCAAACCACTCCTTACTAGAATAGTGACCAATGTGCCAAATCTCGAAGGTAAGCATCTCAAGAACGAGTGGGAGAAGTCCTTGTCCTTCACCTCTTCTCTGAGTGCTTTGGGATCAATGACAAGCACTTGAAGCCTATGAAACATCTCTGACACACTCTCATCCTCCTTCATCTTGAAGCTTGCAAACTTCTCCTTGAGAATGTATGCCTTTGCAGCCTTCACGGCTTGAGTAAACTCAAATGATTCCTCCAACTTCTTCCATGCCTCATGAGCTCTCTCAATGTTCTTGATTTTCTCAAATGTTCTCTCATCCAAAGCATCATGGATGGAACTAAGATCAATGTCATTATTTTGGAGAAGCATTTCTTCTGCGGTGGTGGGAGCCTCTTCATCATCGATCTCAATCTTGGTCTCCACCACCTTCCAAACCTTCCTATTGATTAACTTGATATAAGTTGTCATCTTAGCCTTCCAATAGGGATAGTTTGAGCCATCAAATTGGGGTGGCTTCTGGTGTTGTTGATTTGAGCCATTTTTACACCGAAGGTTGTTAAGCCTAAAATCATGGTGACCATGGCTCTAGTACCATTTCAAAGGTCCTAATGGCTATAGGGGGGTGAATAGCCTATTAAAATTTCTACAATAACACTTAGCAAACCAGTTAGACAAATATGAGGCAAAGCGAGCTACTGTTATGCTAGCCTACTAAAAATGCAAGCCACCTACCACAATTCTAGTTTCTATAGTCCCTATCCACACAATGGCTATGTAACTACACTGTTAGTATGCTCTCAAATGCTAACTAAAGAGCCACACTAACCAAACTAACAAGCTCTCATGACTAGCTACACTAAAGAGCTTGACAACTAGTTTGCGGTATTGTAAAGAGAGAGAGCAAGATGGTTATACCGTCGAGTCGAGGAATGAACCAATCAATCACAAGAGTGAATACCAATGAATACCAATCACCTCGAAATCAAATATTGACACAATGATTTTTTACCAAGGTTCACTTGCTTGCCGGTAAGCTAGTCCTCGTTGTGGCGATTCACTCACTTAGAGGTTCACGTGCTAATTGGCATCACACGCCAAACCCTCAACAAGGTGCAGCACAACCAACACAAGATGAGGATCACACAAGCCACGAGCAATTTATTAGAGTACCTTTTGGCTCTCCGCTGGGGAAAGGTCAAGAACCCTTCACAATCACCACGATCGGAGCCAGAGACAATCACCAACCTCTGCTTGGGTAGCCAAAGATTTTCTCTCAACAAAAAGGGATTGGGCTATACCCCCAAGAAAGGCAAGGCGGCCTTTGTCACTCCCAAAGTTAGCTTTGTGAAGGGCAATGGTTGGTTTTGCAATAGATGCAAGCAAGTTGGGCATATAGAGCAATATTGCAAGATTAACAAGAACAAGCTACCTAATGTATCCTCAATTAAATTTGATTCTTGTTACATGCTTTTTAAGGGTGCCAATGGTGTGAAGGCTAAGTTCATTGGTACACCAATTGTGGGCCCAAAGAAGAAGGCCGTTTGGTACCAAAAACCTTGGTAACTAACCTTCAAGTACCCAAGCAAGTTTGGGTACCAAAAAGAATTGATCATCTTTTGTAGGTCAATTATAAAGCCGGAGGAAGGCATTGGGTGCTTGATAGTGGGTGCACACAACACATGACCAGTGATCCAAGAATGTTCGATTCAATCAATGAAAACAAGAGCAATGGGATTGATAGTATCACATTTGGTGACAATGGCAAAGGCAAGGTCAAAGGGCTTGGTAAGATTGCAATATCCAATGACTTGAGCATTTCCAATGTGCTACTAATAGAGAGCTTGAACTTCAACCTATTGTCGGTAGCTCAATTGTGTGATCGTGGTTTCAAGTGCATATTTGGTGTGGATGATGTAGAGATTATAAGTGTAGATGGCTCTAACTTGATATTCAAAGGTTTTAGATATGAGAATCTATACTTAGTTGATTTCAATGCTAGAGAAGCTCAATTGACAACATGTTTGATCACTAAGTCTAGCATGGGTTGGTTATGGCATAGAAGGCTTGGTCATGTTGGAATGAAACAATTAAACAAGTTGATTAAGCATGACTTAGTTAGAGGCTTGAAAGATGTCACTTTTGAAAAAGATAAGCTATGTAGTGCATGTCAAGCCAGAAAGCAAGTTGGTAACACACATCCTAAGAAGAGCATGATGAGCACATTTAAGGCATTTGAGTTGATGCACATGGACTTGTTTGGACCAACCACATACACTAGCATTGGTGGAAACAAATATGGATTTGTGATTGTGGATGATTTCACTAGATACACATAGGTATTCTTTCTAGTGGACAAGAGTGATGTGTTTGCAACATTCAAATCATTTATCAAGGGCATTCACAATGAGTTTGAAACAACCATCAAGAAAGTTAGAAGTCACAATGGTAGTGAGTTCAAGAACACAAAGATTGATGAGTTGTGTAATGAATTTGGAATTAGACATCAATTCTCTACCAAGTACACTCCACAATCAAATGGTCTTGTTGAGAGAAAGAATCGAACACTCATTGACATGGCAAGATCAATGTTGAGTGAGTACAATGTGAGTCATTCATTTTGGGCCGAAGCAATCAACACGGCTTGCTATTATAGCAACCGACTCTATTGTCACCCTATGATGGAGAAGACACCTTATGAGCTATTGAATGGAAGAAAGCCCAACATAGCATACTTTTGGGTTTTTGGTTGTAAATGCTACATATTGAAGAAAGACACTAGATTGAGCAAGTTTGAAAAGAAATGTGATGAAGGTTTCTTGCTTGGTTACTCCACTACTAGCAAGGCTTATAGAGTTTGGAATTTGGCTAGTGGTACTCTTGAGGAGGTTCATGATGTGGAATTTGATGAAACAAATGGTTTCCAAGAGGAAGATGAGAATCTAGATGATGTAAAAGGCACTCAATTGGTCAATGCAATGAACAACATGGACATTGGTGATATAAGACCTAGAGAGGTGATTGATGTTGAAGATGACAAGAATCAAGTGCTCTCTAACTCAAATGTGCAAGCTAGTGGTTCTCATGATCAAGTTCAAGCAAGTACTAGTCATGATAAAGTGCAAGATCAACAACAAGTGGCTAGTTCATCATCTCATCCAAGTGATCAATCAAATCCAAACAATCAAGTGCAAGTGCTTCAACCAACCAATGTTGCAAGACATCATCCATTGGACACTATAATTGGTGATATTTCAAGAGGTGTGCAAACTAGATCAAGATTGGCTTCATTTTGTGAGCATTTCTCATTTGTGTCATTTATTGAACCTAAGAAGATAGATGAAGCTTTGAAGGATGTTGATTGGGTCAATGCTATGCATGAAGAGCTAAACAACTTTATAAGAAACCAAGTATGGGAGTTAGTTGAGAGGCATAAGGATCATAATGTGATTGGAACCAAGTGGGTCTTTTGGAACAAGAAAGATCAAGATGAGATAGTAATAGGAATAAAGCAAGATTAGTGGCTCAAGGTTACACTCAAGTTGAAGGTCTTGACTTTGGAGAAGCATATGCCCCGGTTGCAAGATTGGAAGCAATTAGGATCTTGTTAGCCTATGCTTGTGCCCACAACATCAAGTTGTACCAAATGGATGTGAAAAGTGCATTTCTCAATGGGTACATCAATGAGCTTGTGTATGTTGAACAACCTCCCAGTTTTGAAGATGAAAAGAAACCCAACCATGTTTACAAGTTGAGAAAGGCTTTGTGTGGATTGAAACAAGCACCTAGAGCATGGTATGAGAGATTGAGGGATTTCCTACTCTCTAAGGGGTTCAAGATGGGAAAGGTTGACACAACTCACTTCACCAAGAAGCTTGGAAATGACTTGTTTGTAATGCAAATCTATGTTGATGATATCATTTTTGGGTCAACAAATCAAGATTTTTGTGAGGAGTTTGGCAAGATGATGGCTAGTGAGTTTGAAATGTCCATTATTGGAGAGCTTAGCTACTTCCTTGGTCTTCAAATCAAGCAAATGAAGAATGGCACATTTGTGAGTCAAGGGAAGTATATCAAGGACATGCTCAAGAAGTTTGGAATGGATGATGCTAAAGCTATTAGTACACCAATGGGGACAAGTGGAAGCTTGGATACTGATGCTATTGGCAACATGGTGGATCAAAAGATGTATCGGTCTATGATTGGAAGCCTACTCTATGTGACCACATCAAGGCCGGATGTGATGTTTAGTGTATGCATGTGTGCTAGATTTCAAGCCTCACCAAGAGAAAGTCATTTGAAGGGAACAAAGAGAATATTGAGGTACTTGAAGCGTACACAAAATGTTGGATTGTGGTATCCCAAAGGAGCAAGATTTGAGTTGATTGGATATTCGGACTCCGATTATGTGGGATGCAAAGTTGAGAGAAAGAGCACATCGGGCACATGTCAACTATTAGGAAGATCACTTGTGTCTTGGTCATCAAAGAAGCAAAATAGTGTAGCACTTTCAACCGCCGAAGCGGAGTACATTTCGGCCGGTAGTTGTTGTGCTCAATTACTTTGGATGAAGGCTACTTTGTATGACTTTGGAATCAAATTCAAGCAAGTGCCATTGCTATGTGACAATGAAAGTGCCGTAAAGCTCACCAACAACCTGGTTCAACATTCAAGAACAAAGCATATTGATGTCCGCCATCATTTCATAAGAGATCACCAACAAAAAGGGGACATTTGCATTGAGAGTGTGGGCACCGAAGATCAACTTGCCGATATCTTCACCAAGCCACTTGATGAAAAGAGGTTTTGCAAGCTAAGGAATGAATTGAACATACTTGACTTCTACAATATGTGTTGATGCACCCCCCAATTTATATGACATGCCTCTCCTTCGAGCAATCCAAGGTAAAAGTTGATTGGCATGGCATACATCCTTGCTAAGGACATGACTAGTGCATCTAGACATATTTCACATTTGAATAGGCTCATTCATGAAAATCAAATGAATTTGATGCTTGTATGGTACCACTATTGCTTATATGTTTGAAATAATCTAGTGGTAGCATATGACATGTTTGTGGGCATGTAAACCTAGTGTTTGATCTATAAAATGAGCTATAAGTGTTTAACTCAACATGGTACAAGATAACCCTTATTTGGAGGTGTGAAGAAGCTTGTCCTTGGATCAAACCGAGTTAAATAACTTTTGCAAGTAATCTAGATTGAACCAATTTGGGAAAATGATCCTCACTTCACATGGTTTCACCCCAACCTATCTAAAATTTGAGCCCCCTTTTTGTGCTAATTGTTGACAAAGGGAGAGACATGCACAAAGATAGTAAGATAAATAGGGGGAGCAAACAAATGAAATGACATTGTAAAGGGATCAATCAAAATTGCACACAAGTAGGGGGAGCAAGCTCATAAACTTGTATGTTGAATTTTGATATGCATTTCATATATTTGCTTGCATAGCACAAGTCTTAAATTTCAATATCCATGCTTGTGTGGTGTATGCTAGTTATAGGTTTTAATGATGAAATGAAAAACTAGCATGCATAGGCTAAGTAACTAGACTCATGCTTACATTATGAAAACTAGACCCTTGCTTCTAATGTTGATCTCACGAGGTATTCTAGTTTTTGTGTATGTCTAGTTACTAATGGTGCTAAGGATGGTATATTGGTGCACTCCGATTGGTATCACACTTCAAAGGTCCATCTCTTATACCTTAGCATCATATGGTAGAAATTGTCTCCTATATTTCCTATCTAAGCATATGTGCAAGCTACAATCCAAACTCTTAGCACATATGTAGGGGGAGCAATTACTACCATTTGGAGTTCATGAAACTTGTCCATATTCTTTTACACATGGTAAATATGCTTGGGCAAGCAACGTGGATTCAATTAAATCTCAATTCATATCTTTGTGTAAGAGTTGTCATCAATTACCAAAAATGGGGAGATTGAAAGCTCTAGTTTGGTTTTGGTTAATTGATGAAACCCTAAGTGCTAACCTAGTCTATCAAAGTGATTATGAGATAGGTAGCACTACTCCAAGTGATGAAGCAATGGCGAAGATCATGACGATGGTGATGGCATGGTGATGATCAAATGCTTAAACTTGAAAAAGAAGAAAGAGAAAAACAAAAGGCTCAAGGCAAAGGTAAAAATTGTAGGAGCCATTTTGTTTTAGTGATCGAGACACTTAGCGAGTGTGATCACATTTAGGATCGATAGCCGTACTATTAAGAGGGGTGAAACTCATATCGAAATGCGGTTATCAAAGTGCCACTAGATGCTCTAACTCATTGCATATGCATTTAAGATCTAGTGGAGTGCTAACACCCTTGAAAATGTTTCTAAAAATAAGCTAACACATGTGCACAAGGTGATACACTTGGTGGTTAGCACATTTGAGCAAGGGTAGGAAACTTCACCGGCGCCCTAGACAGAAAAGACAAAGGTCACTGTAAGTGACCGGACGCTGGTCTCAGTTGGACCGGTGCGTCCGGTCAGTAGCAGCAGTGAGCGCGTGGTCTCGGTCTTCGACTGGACGCTGGTGCTAAAAGTGACCGGGCGCTGGCAGGGTGGGTCAGGTCAGTGCTGATGTATGCTGACGTTGGACACATAGAGGAGACATTGAGTAACCGGACGCTAGGTGAGTCCGGTCGGACATGACCGGACGCGTCCGGTCATGAAATCTCGCGTTTGGATCCATACTGGAAATGACCAGACGCTGGGGTCTAGCGTCCGGTCACTTTCTAACTGACGCGTCCGGTCATCACTTCACCGTTGAAATCGGGCGATCGGCGTTTGAAGCCGATGACACGTGGCAAGCATCGGGCGACCAGACACTGGGGTCCTATGTCCGGTCGAACTGACCGAAGCATCTAGTCACCCTGTGTTGTGCCCAGTGAAGGGGTACAACAGCTCTATTTCATGGGGGCTTCTATTTAAGCCCCATGGCCAGCTCAAGCTCACTCTCTTGGCCATTTGCATTGACATAGCAACCTTGTGAGCTTAGCCAAAGTCCTCCCACTCATCTTCATCATTGATTTATCATCATCGTGAGATTGGGAGAGAATCCAAGTGCATTGCTTGAGTGATTGCATCTAGAGGCACTTGGTATTCATGTTTTGCTGTGGATTTCGCTTGTTGCTCTTGGTGGTTGCCACCACCTAGATGGCTTGGTGCAGCGGTGGAGGATTGGCATGAGTTGGTGATTGTTCGTGGCCATCTCCGGTGATTGTGAGGGGATTTGTACCTTCCCTGGTGGAGCGCCGAAAGGTAACTCTAGTGGATTGCTCGTGTCATTGAGTTACCTCACTTGTGGGTAGGTTCTTGCGGTGTCCAATCGTGTGGACGAGGTTTGTGCAACACCTCTTAGCCGCCGAACCACCAAGTGTTGGCCAACACAACGGGGACGTAGCGTGTTGGCAAGCACGTGAACCTCGGGAGAAAATCGGTTGTCTCTTGCCATTTGGCATTCTCTCGGTGATTGATTTCATCTTCATCTTGTGATTGGTTCATCCCTCTACACGGCGGTATAATCACCCTACTCACTCTTTTATATTCTTGCAAACTAATTGTGGCAAGCTCTTTAGTGTAATTAGAATTGAGAGCTTGATTTGTTATTTAAGTTCATCTAGTGGAGCTCCTTAGTGTAGCAAGATTGAGAGCTCTTAGTGAGTAGTATCATTGCAAGTTGTGTGTCTAGTAATCGTTGCAACTAGAATTGTTAGATAGGTGGTTTGCAACCCTCGTAGAGCTAGAGCAAGTTTGCATTACGCTATTTGTCTTACTAATCAAATTGCTCTAGTTGATTTGTAGAATTTTAAATAGGCTATTCATCCCCCCTCTAGCCATATTAGGACCTTTGAACCGTGCTAGAGGTGGATACCTCATCGGATAGCGTATCGTTGGTGGGGAAGTGCAGCCACTGCTTCAACGGCACTGGGAAGACGTGTCGTCGTTGGCTCCGTACCAGCCTAAAATACGACCAAGTCCATGGTTCAAGCTTCAACCCTAGCCAGGTAAGCTCCAACCATGGCCTACCTATTTAGGGTTTCAATGCTATATAAATTCTCTGCTATTGATGTGTGATGAGAAGACAAGCACTTATGTGAACTACCTGATGTTATGATAATATCTACATTTGTTGGTTGGGTTTGATAATATCTGCAGAATGAATTATTGTGACAGTATTTGTGACAATGATGCTACTTTCATATTTGGTATGTGCTATGATGCTACTTTCATGAACAAATCTAAGAGGAGGGAACCTGATGCATCCTAGTTTTAGTGCTAGATCATTTATTGCTGCTAGGAATGAATTGCTGCTACTATTGTAGGGATGAATTTCTCTGTTGTTGGATCACTGTCACAATTACTAAAATTGGCATGTGTTGGAAATAGATGGGTAAGCATGCAGCTCAGGATACTCTCCTTCCAAATTACATTAAGGCTCTAACTGATGTACTATGTTTAGTATCCTTTGCTTAGTTTTTTTTATTTTTGTTGCACAGACTTGTGCTTGAGAAACTTGACTACTTTGTTTGGCTTGGCTTGGACTAGTCTGAAACATGCTTTAGATTAAGCAGTCCTTGTCTACTTCTATTGTAAAACTATGGGTATGTATGAATAGGTTCATAAAGTTGATGACTCTGTTTCTGTGCATATATGTAGGCTCCATCTTTTGCGGTCCCTCGAGCTACCATGCATGAGGCCCTGGAGGCAGTGGTTATGAAACCACTACAAGAAAAGCTCACAACTATTCTCTGGACGCTTGACAATGTCAAGGAGTTGCAGAACAGGCAGGCTGTGGAAATGGAAGAATTGAAGAAGAAGCTGGCTGAGAAGGAGGAGAAGGGAGCTACTAAGGAGATGGACAACTTGGGTGTACAGCTGGCAGCCATGTCTCGGAAGGTGGAGGGCCTAATCAAGGTGGTGGACGATGTCCTGGCTAAGAAGCCCAACTGAGCATGCCAGTGAAATGTGTTGAACATGACCTACAACAGTGATGACCTCAGTTACCTAAGTATATGTATTGTGTATGGACACCTTAAGTTTGTTAATATCTGTACTATGTGGTGATATGCTGTATCGGACACCGGCTAGCCTATGTGTGGTGATATGTTGTATGGACACCTTAAGTTAGCTATATATATATATATATATATGTTATATGTGGTGCCTATTTGTGTTGCTGTGATGACCATAGCAGTCACTGGATGCTGCTAGTTTCATGTATGGACACCTACATGTTAATTAGCTATATATATGTGTGTTGCTCATAAGTGTGTTACTAGATGCTCATATGCTGCTCATGTGCTATGTGCTCATATATTGGATGCTCATATACTGGATGCTCATGTACCAGAACAGTGCTCATGTACTCTGAAGCTCATATACATGTCATGAGAGATCAAATGAAGTAGTCCTGATAAGCAATTACATGAGTTGTGGGGTTAACATTACATGGAGTTGCCGGCTCATGTCCTAGATGACATGAACTTATCTAGTACAATTTACATCTCTCATTCTACAGTTTACATCCTAGATGACATGAACTTCTCTCATTAGCCAGAATCCCTTCCTAAAAGTTTCTGAAAGGAACATCACATTGTAAGTAATAAGAGCGATAAAAAATATATATTGTTAACTAAAAATGAGATTGCACATTGTTAAAAAACTCACATGAGCATCTTTTTTTGCATACTTGCCGCTTTCGGCGTCTTTTTGCCACGGGGGCATCCTCTTTACAGCCATCTCTTAGGTATGGAGTTAGCTCACTCGCCAAAATCACAGGGACGGTGGAAGTATCTAAAGGAGGCACTTCATTGGATTGATTGAACCCTTCCTCATCCACTGGATTTTTAAGTCCGACAACCCGCTTTTTCCTAGGGAGAACCACTTGTCATTTCTTGTTTCTAGTGTCACACACATAGAAGACTTGGGAAACCTGACTTGCAACTACAAATGGCTCATCCCTGTACCCAACTTGTTGAAGGTCAACAGTAGTGAAGCCATACTTGTCTTTCATGACACCTTGACTTCCCTGAACCCATGGACACCAAAAAATGGGCACCTTGAAGCCTAGATACAAGAGTTCCCATATCTCTTCAATCTGACCATAGTACGTTGTCTTCTGCATCTTACTATCAAATACATCTACATGAACTGCACAGTTCCGGTACAAGCTCTTCTTGTCTTGATCAATTGTGTAAAAGGTGTAGCCATTTATGTCATAGCCTTGATAAGTTGTGACTGTGAAGAAAGGGCCCTTTGCTAGCTTTTAAAGCTTTTCATCTATGCAAGAGCTTGAACTACCAAGTCGATTTCTAAACCAAATGTTGAACGACTCATATGTGCCCTCGCTAACCAAGCTTTGCCCCGGTGTGGGTTTTCTTGCCTCAACATCTCCATATGCTCTTTGATGTAAGGTTCCACTTCTGCCATGTGCTGCAACACTAGAAAGTGGGCTCATTGGAAGGCATCTGCATCTAGAGTAATTTGCTTCTCCCCAACACACCCTCTGCCCGCTAGTCTTCCCTCATGGTAAGACTTGGAGATGTCGATTGGATTAGAGGGGTCCATGTAACCGAGGCACCAGTCGACCACCTCCTCATTTGAATAGCACTACGCCATGCTTCCCTTAAGATGGACCTGACTCATGGCATACCTATTTAGAGTACTCATAAATCTCTCATACAGATACATGTGGTGGAGGAACATTGGTCCAAGATAGCTTATCTCCTTACCCAAATGTATAATGAGATGGACAGATATGTCAAAGAAAGTCGGCGAGAAGTAAGCATCAAGGAGACACATCACTTCACACATGTTCTTTTCAAGATCGTCCAGTCATTGTTCATCAATGACATTATGAGAGATTGCATTAAAGAAGAAGCAGAGGCACATGATTGCCATTCGAGTTTTTTCTAGCAATATGTTCCAGATACCAACTGCAAACATCGTTGTGAGCATGACATCGTAATCATGAGCCTTCATGGGAAGCATCTTGTTTTCTCTTGCAGGCACAAGCTTCTAGATGTTGGCTGCGTATCTAGAGGGAAGTTTGACACTATGAAAGAAGTTGCCCAATTCCTGCTTCTCTTCTCGGGTTAGGTTTATGGCAGATAGAGGTGGCTAGGCACTGGTACCATCAGGATGGAGCTCGGGCCTTATGTCCAATTCCTCAAGGTCAGCTCTTGCTTTTGCAAGGTCCTTGGTTTTTCATTTGTCATTCATGACTGTCCCAAGCAAATTCCCACAGACATTCTTTTTCATGTGCATGAGATCGATGTTGTGGCGGACCGCTATGTCTTTCTAGTAAGGCAGTTCCCACAGGATTGACATTTTCTTCTACCTCTTCTTAACGGCACTCTTTGCTTTTGCACTGTGATTTCTCTTTACAAGGATAGTGCTCTTCGAGTCAACTTTAGGCGTGGTATCCTCTACCACCTAGTCATAGACCTGTTGCCCACTGAAATGACTTGTTGTAGATCCTGTCTCCCTCATGCCATCAAACTGATGTTTCATCTCCTGATATGGATGAGACTTTGGAAGGAAACATCGGTGTCTTACATAGACCCTCTTCTTTGAGTTATTTAGCTAAATAGTCTCCATGTCATCTAAGTACTGAAAGCAGTCTTTTTCTCCTTTGCTCTGCCCAGACACGCTACGATGTCCTAGAATATCAGTGATAGTGGTGAAGAGCATGGCACGTAGGTTTAAATGTTCCTCTTGAACCCATCGTACACCCTGATACCCTCTTCTTTCCAGAGTTCCTTGAAATCATCAATAAGCGGCCTCAGATACACCTCGATGTTAACACCTAGTTGACACGGACCAGATATCAAAACTAACATCATCATGTACCTCCTCTTGTTACACAGCCATGGGGGACGGTTGTAGATAGTTAACAGCATGGGACAGACACTATCTGAGCTACTCATGTTACCAAATGGGTTCATGCCATCCATGCTGAGTGCAAACCAAAGATTCCTTGGCTCATCAGCAAAAATTTTATTCTTGTTTGGACGAACCACATACACTAGCATTGGTGGAAACAAATATGGGTTTGTGATTGTGGATGATTTCACTAGATACACATGGGTATTCTTTCTAGTGGATAAGAGTGATGTGTTTGCAACATTCAAATCATTTGTCAAGGGCATTCACAATGAGTTTGAAACAACCATCAAGAAAGTTAGAAGTGACAATGGTAGTAAATTCAAGAACACTAGAATTGATGAGTTGTGTGATGAATTTGGAATTAGACATCAATTCTCAGCCAAGTACACTCCACAATCAAATGGTCTTGTTGAGAGGAAGAATAGAACTTTGATTGACATGGCAAGATCAATGTTGAGTGAGTACAATGTGAGTCATTCATTTTGGGCCAAAGCAATCAACACGGCTTGCTATTATAGCAACCGGCTCTATTGTCACCCCATGATGGAGAAGACACCTTATGAGCTATTGAATGGAAGAAAGCCCAACATAGCATACTTTCGGGTTTTTGGTTGCAAATGCTACATATTGAAGAAAGGCACTAGATTGACCAAGTTTGAGAAGAAATGTGATGAAGGTTTCTTGCTTGGTTACTCCACTACTAGCAAGGCCTATAGAGTTTGGAATTTGGCTAGTGGTACTCTTGAGGAGGTTCATGATGTGGAATTTGATGAAACAAATGGTTCCCAAGAGGAAGATGAGAATCTAAATGATGTAAAAGGCACTCAATTGGTCAATGCAATGAACAACATGGACATTGGTGACATAAGGCCTAGAGAGGTGATTGATGTTGAAGATGACAAGAATCAAGTGCTCTCTAACTCAAATGTGCAAGCTAGTGGTTCTCATGATCAAGTTCAAGCAAGTACTAGTCATGACAAAGTGCAAGATCAACAACAAGTGGCTAGTTCATCATCTCAACCAAGTGATCAATCAAATGCAAGCAATCAAGTGCAAGTGCTTCAACCAACCAATGTTGCAAGAGATCATCCATTGGACACTATCATTGGTGATATTTCAAGAGGTGTGCAAACTATATCAAGATTGGTTCCATTTTATGAGCATTTCTCATTTGTGTCATCCATTGAACCTAAGAAGATAGATGAAGCTTTGAGGGATGTTGACTGGGTCAATGCTATGCATGAAGAGCTAAACAACTTTACAAGAAACCAAGTATGGGAGTTAGTTGAGAGGCCTAAGGATCATAATGTGATTGGAACCAAGTGGGTCTTTCGGAACAAGCAAGATCAAGATGGGATAATAATAAGGAACAAAGCAAGATTAGTGGCTCAAGGTTACACTCAAGTTGAAGGTCTTGACTTTGGAGAAACTTATGCCCCGGTTGCAAGATTGGATGCAATTAGGATCTTGTTAGCCTATGCTTGTGCCCACAACATCAAGTTGTACCAAATGGATGTGAAGAGTGCATTTCTCAATGGGTACATCAATGAGCTTGTGTATGTAGAACAACCTCCCGGTTTTAAAGATGAGAAGAAACCCAACCATGTCTACAAGTTGAGAAAGGCTTTGTATGGATTGAAACAAGCACCTAGAGCATGGTATGAGAGATTGAGGGATTTCCTACTCTCTAAGGGGTTCAAGATGGGAAAGGTTGACACTACTCTCTTCACCAAGAAACTTGGAAATAACTTGTTTGTAATGCAAATCTATGTTGATGATATCATTTTTGGGTCAACAAATCAAGATTTTTGTGAGGAGTTTGGCAAGATGATGGCAAATGAGTTTGAGATGTCCATGATTGGAGAGCTTAGTTACTTCCTTGGTCTTCAAATCAAGCAAATGAAGAATGGCACATTTGTGAGTCAAGGCAAGTATATCAAGGACATGCTCAAGAAGTTTGGAATGGATGATGCTAAAGCTATTAGTACACCAATGGGGACAAGTGGAAGCTTGGATAGTGATGCTAGTGGCAACATGGTGGATCAAAAGATGTATCGGTCTATGATTGGAAGCCTACTCTATGTGACCGCATCAACGCTGGATGTGATGTTTAGTGTTTGCATGTGTGCTAGATTTCAAGCCTCAACAAAAGAAAGTCATTTGAAGGGAACAAAGAGAATATTGAGGTACTTGAAGCATACACAAAATGTTGGATTGTGGTATCCCAAAGGAGCAAGATTTGAGTTGATTGGATATTCGGACTCCGATTATGCGGGATGCAAAGTTGAGAGAAAGAGCACATCGGGGACATGTCAACTATTGGGAAGATAACTTGTATCTTGGTCATCAAAGAAGCAAAATAGTGTAGCACTTTCAACCGCCGAAGCGGAGTACATTTCGGCTGGTAGTTGTTGTGCTCAATTACTTTGGATGAAGGCTACTTTGAGTGACTTTGGAATCAAATTCAAGCAAGTGCCATTGCTATGTGACAATGAAAGTGTCGTGAAGCTCACCAACAACCTGGTTCAACATTCAAGAACAAAGCATATTGATGTCCGCCATCATTTCATAAGAGATCACCAACAAAAAAGGGACATTTGCATTGAGAGTGTGGGCACCGAAGATCAACTTGCCAATATCTTCACCAAGCCACTTGATGAGAAGAGGTTTTGCAAGCTAAGGAATGAATTAAACATACTTGACTTCTCCAATATGTGTTGATACACCCCAAATTATATGACATGCCTCTCCTTCGAGCAATCCAAGGTAAAAGTTGATTGGCATGGCATACATCCTTGCTAAGGACATGACTAGTGCATCTAGACATATTTCACATTTGAATAGGCTCATTCATGAAAATCAAATGAATTTGATGCTTGTATGGTACCACTATTGCTTATATGCTTGAAATGATCTAGTGGTAGCATATGACATGTTTGTGGGCTTGTAAACCTAGTGTTTGATCTAGAAAATAAGCTATAAGTGTTTAACTCAACATGGTACAAGATAACCCTTATTTAGAGGTGTGAAGAAGCTTGTCCTTGGATCAAACCGAGTTAAATATCTTTTGCATGTAATCTTGATTAAACCAAATTGGGAAAATGATCCTCATCTCACATGGTTTCACCCCAACCTATCTATAATTTGAGCTCACCTTTTGTGCTAATTGTTGACAAAGGGGGAGAGAAACAAAGATATGCGTGATAGGGGAGTATTTGACATAGGGGGAGAGATATGAGAAATATGATAAAGGAAAGGGATCAATTAAAATTTTGAGCACACAAGTAGGGGGAGCAAGCTCATAAACTTGTATGTTGCATTTGAATGTGCATTTCATATATTTGCTTGCATGGCACAAGGTTTAAAATCTCAATATCTATGCTAGTTATATGCTTAAATGATGAAATGAAAAACTAGCATGCATAGGTAATCTAGTGACTTTATTTCCAAGTGGTGTCAAACTAAAGTAACTAGACTTATGTTCATCATATGGAAACTAGACCCTTGCTTGTAATAATGGTCTCATGAGGTATTCTAGTTTTTGTGAATGTCTAGTTACTAATGGTGCTAAGGATGGTATATTGGTGCACTCCGATTGGTATCACGCTTCAAAGGTCCATCTCTTATACCTTAGCATCATTTGGTAGAAATTGACTCCTGTATTTCCTATCTAAGCATATGTGCAAGCTATAATCCAAACTCTTAGCACATATGTAGGGGGAGCAATTGCTACCATATGGGATTCATGAAACTTGTCCATATTCTTTTACACATGGTAAATATGCTTGGGCAAGCAACATGGATTCATCTAAAATTCAATTCATATCTTTGTGAAAGGGTTGTCATCAATTACCAAAAGGGGGAGATTGAAAGCTATAGTTTGGTTTGGTTAATTGATGAAACCCTAAGTGCTAACCTAGTTTATCAAAGTGATTATGAGATAGGTAGCACTACTCCAAGTGATGAAGCAATGGCAAAGATCATGACGACCATGATGGCATGGTGATGATCAAATGCTTAAACTTGGAAAAGAAGAAAGAGAAAAACAAAAGGCTCAAGGCAAAGGTATAAATTGCAGGAGCTATTTTGTTTTAGTGATCGAGACACTTAGCGAGTGTGATCACATTTAGGATTGATAGCCGTACTACTAAGAGGGGTGAAACTCGTATCGAAATGCGGTTATCAAAGTGCCACTAGATGCTCTAACTCATTGCATATGCATTTAGGATCTAGTGGAATGCTAACACCTTTGAAAATGTTTGTGAAAATATGCTAACACATGTGCACAAGGTGATACACTTGGTGGTTGGCACATTTAAGCAAGGGTGGAGAAGTTAGAAGTGAAATGGAGTTGGTCGCAATGATGCTAGCGTCGGTCAACTGACCGGACCTGGGTCGCTTAGCGACCGAACGCTGAAGGATTGCGTCCGGTCGGACTAACATGTCGGCACAGTACCTTGGGTATTGCACCGGATGCTGGGCAGTGTCCGGTCGAGGTGGACCGGACGTGTCCGGTCTACAAAAGTCAGATTTGGGAGCTTACTGGAAACGACCGTACACTGGGGTCTGAGCGTCCGGTCACTTGTGCCAGAGCGTCCGGTCATCTCATGACCGTTGAGATCGGGCGATCGGCGTTTGAAGCCGATGACACGTGGAGAAGATCTGAGGACCGGACGCTGGGTCCAGTGTCGGGTCAATATGACCAGAGCATCCGGTCACCCCGTGTTGTGCCCAGTGAAGGGGTACAACAACTCTATTTCGTGGGGGCTTCTATTTAAGCCCCATGGCCGGCTCAAGCTCACTCTCTTGGCCATTTTCATTGACATAGCAACCTTGTGAGCTTAACAAAACACCTCCCACTCATCTCCATCATTGATCCATCATCTTTGTGAGATTGGGAGAGAATCCAAGTGCATTGCTTGAGTGATTACATCTAGAGGCACTTGGCATTCGTGTTGCGCAGCGGATTTCTCTTGTTTCTCTTGGTGGTTGCCACCACCTAGACGGTTGGAGCAGCGGTGGAGGATTGGCATGAGTTGGTGATTGTTCGTGGCCATCTTTGGTGATTGTAAGGGGAGTTGTACCTTCCTCGGCGGAGTGCCGAAAGGTAACTCTAGTAAATTGCTCATGTCATTGAGTTACCGCACTTGTGGGTCAATTCTTGCGGTGTCCTATCATGTGGACGAGGTTTGTGAAACACCTCTTAGCCTCCGAACCACCAAGTGTTGGTCGACACAACGGGGACGTAGCGTGTTGGCAAGCACGTGAACCTCGGGAGAAAATCGATTGTCTCTCGTCTTTGGCATTCTCCCAGTGATTGGCTATATATTCATCTTGTGATTGGTTCATCCCCTACACGGCAGTATAATCATCCTACTCACTTATTTATATTCTTGCAAACTAGTTGATACAAGCTCTTTAGTGTAATTAGAATTGAGAGCTTGCTTTATTATTTACATTCATCTAGTTGAGCTCTTTAGAGTAGCAAGATTGAGAGCTCTTAGTGAGTAGTTGCATAGCAAGTTTGTGTGCCTAAGTAATCATTACAACTAGAATTGTTGGATAGGTGGCTTGCAACCCTTGTAGAGCTAGAGCAAGTTTGCATCACGCTATTTGTCATACTAATCAAATTGCTCTAGTTGATTTGTAGATTTTGAATAGGCTATTCACCCCCCCCCTCTAGCCATATTAGGACCTTTCAACGTCTGGTAGTCGCACCGGACGCATCTGGTCACTTCGTCTGACTACCCGAAGTCTAGATAAAATACCAGACACATCCAGTAGTCACACTGGACGCATCCGGTCACTATGTGACCAGCACGACTAACTCCTTTTCAACTCTATCTTCTTTACCCTTGCTCAAATGTGCCAACCACCAAGTGTATCACCTTGTGCACATGTGTTAGCATGCACTCCACTAGATCCTAAATGCATATGCAATGAGTTAGAGCATCTAGTGGCACTTTGATAACCGCATTTCAATACAAGTTTCACCCCTCTTAATAGTACGGCTATCGATCCTAAATGTGATCACACTCGCTAAGTGTCTCGATCACTAAACCAAAAAGCTCCTATCAATTTCACCTTTGCCTTGAGCTTTTTGTTTTTCTCTTACTTCTTTTCCAAGTCCAAGGACTTGATCATCACCATGGTATTACCATCATCATGTTATGATCTTCATTTGCTTCATCACTTGGAGTAGTGCTACCTATCTCATAATCACTTTGATAAACTAGGTTAGCACTAAGGGTTTCATCAATTCACCAAAACCAAACTAGAGCTTTCATCGGTGCTACCACAATTGTAGCATGTCCTCTTTTTCTAGTTTGGAAATTTCTCTTCACTACCTTATAGCCTTGCTTCTATAGCCCCTTGTGAAACCTCTCCATAAAAAGAGCAACATCATCAACCTTCTCATATTGATCATCATCATTTTCACTTTCACTTGAGGATGATGTGGTTTCTACTCTTTCTTGGACTTGCTTGATTGCTTTGGGCTTGCTAGTTGAAGCTTGCTTGTTGATCTAGGACTTGCTTGTAGAGCCTTGCTTGCTTGATTTGTTGGCCTTGAGAGCTACATCCTTCATCTTGATGCCTTCTAGCTTTGCTTACAATTCTCCAAGATTCTTCCTCCCATTTGCTTCTTCTCTTTGCATGTCAAAGGTCAAAATCCTCCCAAGGACATCATTTGGTGTGAAGTACTCAAACTTCTTCTTGTCTCTAATTAGAGTCACTACGGTCTCATTTCTAGGTGAATAAGGCTCCAACATAATCTTGACAACTTTGTGATCATCTAGCTCATCACAACCGTAGTCTTTAATCTTGCCCACCATTGTCATCATCCTATCAAACATCTCTTGTGGCCCCTCTCCATCCAAGATTACAAACCGGTTGAGCTTTGACATCAACAAATCAATTCTTGCCTTTCTCACTTTGTCAACCCCTTCATGTGCTAGGTGCAAAGTGTCCCATATTTGCATGGCAACATCAACCCCAATCACTCTATTGAACTCATCACCATCCAAAGCACTAAGCAACACACTTGTGGCTAGACCATTGAGGTGAATGATTCTCATCTCTTCTAGTGTTGGGTTCTTGGGATCATCCGGTGGCTCAAATCTATTGCAAACAATCTCCTAAATGCCAGGGTGAAGACCTATAAGATAGGCTCTCATCAAGTGCTTCCACTTAGCAAAGTTAGTCCCATCGAAATGAGGTAGCTTGCCCACGGGCACATTGATGAAAGACCTCCGATCATGGTTAGTCATAGGTATAGAATAATAGTTAAAGGATACGGCGACATATTTGTTGTTGTTGGCTTTGCCGTTTCCTTTCTTCTCCTTCTTGCCCCCCTTCAACACTTGGTAGGACTCATCATCATCTCCATCTTCGGAACTACTTGATATGTCAGTTGATGATGCATTTGTTGCCTTCTCTTCTTCTTCATTATTCTTCCTAGCTTCTCTCCTTTTTCTTCTTGCTTCGCTTTTGAGATTTCTTTCTTCTTTTCTTTGCTTCTTGTCTTCTAACCATTGCTGCTCCTTCTTCTCTCTTGCTTCTGTTTTGAGCTTTCTTGCTTCCTTCCTTTTTCTTCTCTCGTCATCATTGAGAGCTCTTTCGGCATCGGTAGCCTTAAGATGTGGTAGCGTGGTATTGCTTGCTGTCAACATGCTCAACTCGCTGTTGTTGGTGTCGTGCAGATCAACCCGCTCTGGATCAATATCCACCGGCTTCATGCCACTAGTTCCTCCTCTAAGCTCCATACCTCACGTGATGAAGCACACATGAGGTAACCTGCTCTAATACCACTTGTAGGATCTCTGGTTAGCCTAGAGGGGGGTGAATAGGCCTGTTAAAACAAAACTTGAACTTTTGTCAAATTCAACCCGTGGCACTACCGCTCTATACCCACGGCACTACCGAGCCAAAACAGCGGCACTGCTGCACTTGCAGACAACTTCATGATATAATTCAAAATCTATAAAAGGAAACTTGGATCCAAGAGGTTACTGAGGTCCCTATAGGTATATTAAACACAGATCGACAGCAAGAAGTGGTAGGAACACCACACACAAGTAGATCGACCACAAACCCTAGAAATCACCTCAACAACAATATGAATCACAAGAATGTAAAGCAAGCATAAGATGACACAATGATTTATCCCGTGGTTCAGCTCACCACTAAGGCTTAATTAAGTCCACGTTGTTGAGGTTAGCCACTAAGGCTTAGGGCTTTCCAACCCTTTCTTGTTCTAAAGTCAAGAGACTTAACTCTTAAGATGAGGGGTGAGTTTACTAGCTTCAAGAGTTGGTTACAAACCTCCCGGGGCTGCCACACAAGTTGGCAAGCTCCACGGGCGATGCTCTAGCCGGCTAGGAGCCAAGCTCCAAGAGTAACAAACACAACCACCGGTCAAAATGTGAACCAAGTGCTCGTTAGAGTTTGGGAATCAGTGGATCTGCTCTCTAATCGAATTTGGCACCTTTTTCTCTGAAGGATTGATGGGAAAATCAATAGAGAAGCTTGGGAGCTCAAGGTCACCAATGGAGGAGAGAGAGATGAACACTTTTTTGTTCTTCGGTGAACGGAACAATTGGGGAAGATGAGAGAGACGTTGGGGAGGAAGGGGAATGGTATAAATACCCCCTAGTCCCCAACGATCACTTAAGTCATGGCTGTGCCGGGGCTTAAGTGCGACAGTGCCGCTCTACGGTAGTGCCTCTCTCCAGGTGCGTCACTGCCGCACCAGGCAAGACAGCAAGGGTAAGAGTGAAGTGCTAGCTATCTTGGCTATGAAACTGAGGATATATGTGTAGGATTGAGCACTTGGTAGCACATGTTAGCTTAAGCATTGTGTCCCCCTTTATAGTATGGCTTTTCCTATACTCAAATTCAAAATATAAAAGAATTTAAGCCTCCTTTGAATTTGAAGCCATCAACATTTGTAATTGGGGGCTCCTCCGTTTCGTATAACATCCTTGATTATAGATTCCCTGTTGGTCATCTTGATAAATTTCATTAGTCCTCTAATTGCGTGGTCATTATCACCAAAACCCACAATTAGGGCTTGATTGCACTTTTAATATGTTGAATTGGCCTGTGCCTACAACAATGACTTAGTTGAGACCCTTTTTGGGATTAACAGGCTACTACAGAAATTTTGTCAGAAACTATGGAGTCATGACTAAGCCACTGATAGCCATACTCAGACTCAAGCAGTTTGTTTGGAATTCTGCAGCCCAATCAGCTTTTGATGACCTCAAAGTGGCAATGACCAGAACTCCAGTCCTAGCACTGCCCAACTTTCAAGAACCTTTTATTGTGGAAATTGATGCATGCCAATGGCATAGGTAATGCCCAATCATGCAGAAAGGACAGCCCATAGCCTACCTCAGGAAAGCTTTGGGAGAAAAGCATAAGTCTTTATCTATATATGAAAAGGAGTTCTTAGACTTGATCATGGCTATAGAGAGGTGGAGGCATTACCTACAGAGAGGGGAATTTTTTATCCAAACAGACCACAAGTCCCTGGCATACCTCAATGAATAGAATCTGCACTCTGACATGCAGAGAAAAGCAATGACAAGACTCGTGGGGTTACAATTTTGGATCATATACAAGAAAGGCAAAGATAACATTGTAGCTGATGCTCTATCCAGAGTTGGTCACATGATGGCTATTCAAGCAGTATCATCAGTGCAACCAGCCTGGATACAGGAGGTCCTTAATTCTTACACAATTGGTACCCAAGCCCAGCAACTATTACAAAGGTTAGCAATCACCAGTCCAAACAATCAAGGCTACCTTTTGGAGAAAGGACTCATATGGCATCAAGGCAAAGTATGGATTTGCAGTAATTTAGCTCTTCAAAGAAAGATTATAGTTACTTGCCATTCTAGTGCCCTGGGTGGCCATTCTAGAATTGTTGCAGCTTACTACAGACTGAAAAAAAACATTTTGCATGGAAGGGTATGAAGCAAGATGTGGAGAATTTTGTTAAACAATGTATCATTTGTCAACAAGCAAAGCACTCACTTCAGCATCCCTTGGGCCTCCTGCAACCATTACCAATTCCAGAGGGGGTTTGGCAACACTTAACAATGGATTTTATAGAAGGTCTTCCAAAATCAGAAGGTTATTCTATCATCTTGGTGATAGTGGACAGGTTAACAAAATATGCATATTTCTTACCAGTCAAGCACCCTTATACTGCTACAACAATTGCTCAACTATTCATGGATCATGTGGTAAAGCTACATGGATTACCAGCATCCATTGTCTCAGACAGAGACACCATTTTTGTCAGTCATTTCTAGAAGGAGTTATTCAAACTCTACAAGGCGAACTTACAGTTGAGCATGGCTTATCATCCCCAAACTGATGGTCAACTAGAGCAAGTCAACCAATGCTTAGAGATGTACTTGAGTTGTGTTGTTAATGACTCACATAAAGCTTGGAAATTTTGGCTTCCTTTGGTTGACCTCTGGTACAACTCTTCACTGCATTCTGCACTAGGGTGTTCCCCATTAAAGGCATTGTATGTTTATGAGCCCAAGCATTGGTGCAGTAGCATCTCTCCTAGCATCAACATCTACAACAGTGGCTGATATCATTGAACACAGAGAGCTCCATCTACAGTCACTGAAGCAACATCTAGCAAGAGCACAAAATCAAATGAAAATGGTGGCAGATCAAAAGCGCCAAGACTATCAATTTTCTGTTGGTCATAAAGTGTTATTGAAGCTGTAGCCATACACTCAGTCTACTGTGGCTAACAGACCATATCCAAAACTACCATACAAGTACTTCAGTCCATATATCATACTACAAAAAGTGGGTGCAGTAGCATATCGACTGCAGTTGCTTAAAGGCTCTCTGATTCACCCAGTCTTTCACGTATCCCAATTGAAACCATTTACTATAGATTTCTCTCCCGTCTATGACACATTGTCTATCCTCACAGACCTGGAAGCAGCTGGTACAATTCTAAAGCAAATCATTGATCGCCGTATGGTCAAGAAGGGCAATACAGCAGTGCCTCAGGTAAAGCTTACATGGGTGGGTCTGCCAGACACTATCACTACCTGGGAAGATTACTATGTGGCCAAGCATCATTTTCCTGACGCTCTAGCTTGGGGACAAGCTGCAACTCAAGAGGGGGAAGATGTCACACCCATCGATCATCACTGATGGGAGTGACCAAGAGAAGAAGACATATTCCTCAGTAGCTTATGCATTTGTCATATTATGTTTACATTCTTGTATTAAATTGTGGGGCCAAGTGGCCAGTGTCTGTATCAGCACATAAGTGCCTGAACCTGTGCTATATCTGGCAACAACTCTATTATCTAGAAATCTAAGTCACCAAGGCAGTGGGGTTTGCCTTGCCGGCGTCCTCGTCCCGTATCCACTCGCGAACTCACGTCAATGGTGATCCACCAGCGGCCTGGGGTGGCACAGAGAGGGAGGGCGTATCTGGGATGGCGAAGGAGAGAAGCGTCGCAATGTGGGAAAGGCATCGTGGGAGCGGAAGCAGTCGGTGGCGGCGATGCGGAGGTGGGGAAGCCAACCAGCCAGGTAACAAAAGCTAACGGAGGTGGTGGGATTTACCGTTTGGGCTAAGTCCAGCCTAGCATCCGGTCATATCTCCGTGTGTCCATCGATTCGGAATAAAAATTTCCCGAGTGCACATATACATTTCTGGGTAGAAATTCTGCTCGCACGGGATCCTTGTGCTCATGCCAAACGCTCAGATAATTCACATTACTAGAAGAAGAAATTACAGATTCTGATGGTGATGTGAGGTGGTTGTTGTTTTGGTAATTTGATAGGTGAAGGTTGGAGAGAGACGACGTACGGTGGAATGGTATTTAGGAGAAATGGCACCAGGCCTGTCCATCACTATTGCTAATTGCAATGATGACGATCAAGTATTCGTATGTAATGCTGCGAGTTTCATTTTATTTCCTGATTCCCATTGTGTTGTACTTTCAATCCATTCTTTTTTTACTTTTAGTGACATTTATATTGCCCCTTAGCACCTGGTTTCTTGTACACCTCTTGTTTTCCTTTTTCACCTACATTAGGGATTACTACAGCAACAAACAATTGTCTTTGATGCCTTTTTTTCAAAGTCATACATACCTAAATATTTATGACCTATCTGTTTGGTCTCACTAGTTGCAAAACCTGCAAAAGGATGCATAAAATTGTCAAATACGTGTGTGTCACTACTAGAAAATTGATTTTAGAAGACCTGCAAAAGCTCTCTCTGATTATCGGACATGCGCACACCTAGTGACCGCCTCCATAAATGGTCAGGAGAGCTCTAGGAAAATGCCTGCCTCTGAAAATCATTTATGGAGTCGGGCATCCTATCATCGATTAACGTAGGCTATCATCTTAGGATGCCTGTCGCTATAAATTCATTTTCAGAGGTGATCATCTTATGATGCCTTTCTCAATATCACTATTAATAGAGGCAACCGTTCTAAGTGTCTCTAAGAATCATTTTCAAAGGTGGATGTCTTAAGATGTTTGTCTCTATAAATAGTTGCATTAAAAATAATTCATAACTTTTTATATGAACTAGATGAAGATAAAATTTATATCAAAATTATAACCCGTGATCTACAACTTTGTTGTTGAAAACTTCTTGATTGAAAACTGTTTACAGTTCTAAAATATTATTCTAAGTTCCCATATTTTGAATTTTAAAATTTGAAATTTGTGAACAACCACATATTTTGATACGACAAAGTTGTAGTTATAAAGAAAATATACAACTTTATAGTTGAAAAGTTTTTTATTTGAAGTCGTTTAGAGTCCCATATATGTATCATAAGTTCATGGAGTTTGAAATTCAAAATTTGGAATTCCTAAATAACCTTGAATGTTCACATGGTTAATACCAAACTTATAGTGGCCGATCTGATCTACATGTTTGTTGTTAACAAGTTTCTGATTTGAAGTTTTTTAGTGTCTCAAATATTTATTTTAAATACACATATTTGTTTTAATAGAGACACATTCTATACCAAGTTGTAGTGCATGACAAGATTGAAAGCTTTGTAGTTGAAACTTTTATTTGATTTCATTTATTAGCCAACATATCAAATACAAGATTATGGAATATTTATATGAAAAGATACAATCCTATATATGCTCACAAGTCAGTGTATGGTGTAGTGGTAGCATGGTGTTAGTGCTGAGTGGTAGGTCATGAGTCTGAGTATTAGATGAGACAAGATTTTTTGGGGTTTTGAGTTTTCTGAAAACTCCCTCCATTAATGGGATTAACGGCCTCGAAAAGCCTGATTAACTGTGACGCTTTGCCAAAGGCTCTCTAGTAGAGATGGCAACGGGGACCCGATCCCCGATTCCTCACGGGAAATTCCCCTATTAGGAGACAGGGATGGGATGAAATTGTTCCCCACGGGGAATGATACGGTGGAAATATTATCCCCGCTGGGGATCACGGGCGTGGGATGGTTGGTTGTTCCCCGTCCCCATTCCCCACCAACCCGCCTCGCTACGGAAGCACACCGCGAGTGAACACGCAGAAGTGAACAAAGACAAGGCCCATGTGCAGCCTACCGAGTATATATAGCGCAAATAACCCTAATCTGCATAGAGGCACAAACTCCATTCTCGTTCCTCTTCCTATGAACACCAGCCGCCGCTTTTCCTCAACAGGCCAGCCGAAGCCCGAAAGTAGCTACGGCTGCGCTGCTGCAGCGGCAAGGGAGTCTCTAGTAGTGTATAGTTAATGTATGCAAAGTAGCATATTTTACCTCTGGGGTAGGTCATACGGAAAGATTTATGCACATAGTTCGTTACCTTTATAACCCTTTCTTTTGTGTTTATACATGTAGTACCATCCATGTTTATGCATGTAGCACCACCCGTAGGTAGCCACAATTGAAAGGATCTCATATGGGTTCTCTAGAAGAGCGGTCTATCGTATGCATAGTTTTTAGCAAATCATGCAGAGGAAGTACAAGATCACATGACCAGAGTAGTATGATCTTCTCATATGAGCCAAGCTCCTAAACAAGAAGAGGTACCCAAACTTGTACAACATGGTTACCATGCATATGATGCAAGGTCCTTGCGGAGGGCTTAATCATAATTGTCCATGCACAAAAGGTGGTGATTCATGCAAGAACAATTACCCATGACCTTTTAACAAGGTCATAGTATAGGGTAAGGATTCATACCAAGGATTTATACCTAATTTATAGACAATGTGAAGTTGGACAAAAAGAAAATGTTCACAAACACAACCTAGACAACAGATGGGTTCTGCCTTACAACCCATATCTCCTATCCATGTTCAATTGCCACATCAATATTGAGGCATGTGGGAGCATCTAGGTTGTAAAGTACCAATTTAACTACATTTAAAAGGGTCATGCCCGTGTGTCCATGTCTATGAGAGAGGCTGACAAGGAGAACAATGAAGGTAACATCGATGATATCAAGTAGTAGAATGCTAGGTTGATGACCCCTCAAGAAGCCTTGTGGAGGATATACATGTTTGATGTGAGTGAGAGACTTTTTGTTGTCCTTGCAACATCTTCCACACATATAAATGGTGTCATTTCACCAGTGCGAGGGTGTTCGAAAAGTGCTTAATTTAGATGTTGCAAAGTCAATAATTACATCATACTTTGAGAAGAATAGTAAAACTAAACATGCCTGAGGTATCTTGTACTAGGACTTCTCAAGTATAATACGTGGCAGGCCTAGGTAAAAGAATGACGTAGGAGGAAACAAGATAAATTACAATATATTAGAACAATTGTCTTTGCCATTCCAACCAATGTGGAGCGTTACTATTTTAGGGTTTTTCTGAAAACACATGGCTAGCACAACCTCCTTCGATGATCTAAGGACTCTTTTGGCATAATCCTACCAACCTTCTAAGAAGCTATAGAAAGAAGGGGCCAGATCGAAGTAGACAACACGGTGGGTGAGAGACTTGCTGAGGCTACCGAGTGGGTAATGCTACTTGCGTTGTGAAGGCTCTTAGCAACAATATTGGAATTCTGTGAGCGGAGTGATGTGTTCATACTTCATACTCTAGGATAAACAAAGGAACTCTTGATTGCATGCACATGACAGAGGCAAAGAAGCTGGAACACTGAGCATGTCAGGAAATTGATAATCATCTTCTGAATGGTGGGTAGAATGATAGGCTTAGTAGAAGCTCCTTGCTGAATCTCATTAATGGAAAATATGTGGAGCAACACTCGAGTTGGAACACTAGGAGATAGGCCTTGCAGCATTCGATTTGGCCCACATATAGAATGCCCAACCATTTGTGATGCAAGTGAATTTGCATGGGGCTAAACCATTCAAGATAGTCCATACCAACAATAACATCGAAGGCTGACAGTGGAAGCAAATGGAAATCAGACTAAAAGGAACACTAATTGGTAGTCAATGTCACTTGTTTGGACTAGGTGGAACTATGAACTAGTTACTGCTAGCCACCTGAACTGAGGTTGACAACAGGACAATGACAACATGCTAAAGTTGGGCGACTAGTGCTTCATTGACAAAAGATGAAGAACTACCGAAATCTACTAGAATGTGAACCACAAAGCCCTGAATTGACCTAGACAAATGAACTATTCTAGACGTTAGAATACATGACACCAAATTCTTTGACATGGCTAGAAACGACTGCTCTAAAGGGCATAGATCCACATGAGTGTCAATAGGAGTATCATCATGTAAAATGAATCCCAAAGTGTCCCCCACATGAAGGACCTCCAATGAGCAGCGATGGTTGTTGACACTAAATATGGCAAACAGATAAATCCGTAAGCGCACGGATGTCAATGTAGCTTTCACCTAGGAGTATTCTAGGGTATCGAATTTCCACGGGGAATGCGAAGTGTACTAGTGAAGAACTAAGATTGTCCAAGGATAGAACAAGGGTAAAGATAACAGGTAGAGAGGATATCTGTGGCTTCTATGAACTAAGGCAAGACTAAGGCAAGACTAAGTAACACTTTACTATGGTTGTTTACTTTGGGGCGTACCTGCCCTGAATTCAATCAGGCACAAAGCACAACGAGCCCTACTATTTAATAACTAGGCCTAACATGGTGGAATATAGAGGATGGACATGGCTGTCACCACATGCCACCTACCACAATCTATCCGGGGCCTAGCCATAAACTATAACATCCCTGATGTTATAAAGTACTTAAGAAGGTGATCATGTCATCATTATGCATAATCATCATGCATCAACTCATGAATGCATTTCGTGTTTATAATATAGCATGCCAATGTTATTTATGGAGTGTTTTATATATTATATGAAATAATGTTAATATCTATAATTATGAAAAATTTTGTGTGACCTCTCTGTGATGTATACTATTTAGGAAAAATATGAAATGTTGTTTTTCAGTAGTTTTTGAATGTGATAAAAATTGCTCAATTAATTAATAAATGGGTTTCCATGATTTTTCTAGGCTTAATTAATTATCCAAAAATTATAAAAATTGTTTTTCCACTTAGTTATCATGTGATGAACCTTTACAAAAATTTTGAGCCCAATTGGAACAAATTGATTTATTTCATAATTTTTAATTAAATAATTAATTTATAAAAGCAAATAGTAACCTTTAATGACTTAGGTTTTGTTTGAATTTTTTATTGAGTGATGACCTTGGGTCATTAGTTAGTAATGATCCTTGGCAATTGAAGTAAGTGTTACGAAAAAGGTTTAGTTAGTTTGACTTGTAACTGTACCGCGAAGGAAAGTTGTATTCAAGTTGTTAATTTTGCATCCATCATCGAGCATCATATTTTGTATCTCGTATCATGTTAAACATGGCATTGTTACTACGTGTAGTGAACGAAGGTGAGCATGTGGTAGTTAATCAAGTTGTGGAGGAAGTTAATCCGCCTGTTGAGGTCGGATTTGATATTTGTGGAACGACTCCGAAACCAGACTTTTCCGTGAATCAAGGCAAGCCCCGGATGCATTTAAACCTACCTTGTGTTTTACAAATTGATTTCGCTTTTGCTTTTCTATACTGCATTAAGTGATTAGGAGTTAAGTGAAAACCTAATTGGTGCATTACCAACCTTGTTTTCCATATCTACCTTGTTAACCGTTTTAATTCATATATGCCTAGTTATGCTTAGCCATGCTTAGACAGATAAAAGTCGGGTGATTACCTATCACCTGCGAGTTTTAAATAGATCTTTGGTTACGTTTGGTTACTTATGTTATCATGAGATATGAACATGTGGAGTAATAAATCTAGACCAGGCGGACTTGGTGTGTGAGAGCCACAGGACATGGATGTCTTGTGAGCGGGTTCTTTCCGCCTGTGTCGATTAAGGCCTGTCCGTTGTTGAATTGCGTGAGCTGAGACTTTGTAGTACTAACCGCATACTCCGGTAAGCCTTAACTTGGCTATTCTATTACGAGAATGGCTACTCGCGCACTGAGAGTTGAGAGATGGCGGGAATAGCGTGTACCCACGTGGCAATGGGCTGGATTGGTGGAGTACTGTATTCTCGGGTGGCGTAGACCCGTTCTTGTTTTAGAGGATCCGATGGTAGGTTGATATATGTGAGTCGGGGACGTACATATGTCGTGTGGTCTGGAATTCCCAGCTGGGTTATAATCGGTTCGAATCGTCGTTGCTCCTCGGTTATGGAGACTCAACTCTCTGTTCATCATCGTAGTTTAATAACTGGAACTCGAGTAAGGTTTGAGAAAGAGTTTGATATGAAGTTCATGATCTCATTACGGATCATGGCAGATTCATATGTGGTTCTTATAAAGTTTTATATGTTAAAGTAAAGAATTTTGTTAAAGAGCTTTTACGCAAAAGAACTTTGATTATTGCTAAAGCCATACCTTGAATCCCTGAGCCTGCATTCCTGAGTTCTATCAGTTTCTATTTCGGTTAAGTCTTGTTGAGTACTTTTGTACTCAGGGTTCATTGACCCTTGTTGCAGGTGAGGCTCATGAGCAGGTCTGCTTTGGACCGTGATGCATGAGTGTTGTTCAATGCGATGACGATAAGTAAATGCGTGGCCCTTGGGCAGGGCAATCTATTTGTGTGTTTGTATTATGTTATAATACCACTCACTACTACATTTTGTAATAATTATCGAACTTAGTTGTAAGGTTTGAAACTACTGTTTTGTAAACTAAGTTATTGTAAGACTTCCGCTGATTTACTCTGGTGTAGATATTTGAATAAATGTTGTAATACTACAATGACTCTGTAATGTGATCCTGCTTGGAAATCATGGATGATCCGGGGTTCTCCGAGGACACCCGACATTCTTCTTAAGTTACCGGGAACATATGCATAGATGTCAAAGGTCGTTGGACAGTGACAGGTGCATGTGGGCCCTATAATTTAGGAGGTTCTACCACATAAACACATGTACGATATTGCCTAAGCACCACGCTTAATCTATAAACTTACTACTCTAATCCTAGCTGTGAAATAAGATCAGAGTACTCTAACCAAGTGGTGAAACTCGTAAACAACAATAATGTAAAGCAACACTTAAGTAATGCAAAAGAACAAAGTTACCACATAGAAGATGCCGGACTTTACTCGAAGAAGACCTTCATCCGCCGAGGCACAAGTGGAGAGGATGCCGACAACCCCGGCTCCTCCCCAAGCATCTCCTCACTCTCTCCCTATCTTTTACTTATAAGTAGTAGAACTAGAGAGCATAGCTACTACTCTCACTTGGAGTGAGATGGAATGGGATGGTGCATTTACAAATGAGGGAGAGGGGTCCTATTTATAGCTTGAGGTGGAGTAAGGGCTACTCCAGTGCCATGGCAGCGATCCACGTGATCATCCTTCTCCACCTTTGGATGCAACCGACCTCAAACCGCCATAAACAAATGCGTGGATGTGCTCCAAACTGTGCTTTCTTGCATGTATCCGAAGGAGAGGGGGTTTGGGTGACTTAGGCCATCGCCTGACACCGTGGGCCATCGCCCGATGTCCCCAGGGGTGGATGGGGTTGCCCGACGCCCTTAGTGCCCAAATCTAGACCGACTCATTCTTGTGATCTTCAAGAAGGCATAACTTTATCATCTGCACTCCGAATTGGGTGAACCAAAACTTGATTTTGTGTATCTCGATGAGCTCTTTGGCATGGTATAGTCAAAATGAGCATTTGATTAAGTCTTTTTACCATGTATATTGCCATCTTGTTCCTACAATCACATAGTCATCACAACTTGTGGAAATGGTTAGGAATAAACCCTATGACTATGGTTTGTGTCATTTCTATGACCAAATTAGTCATGGTTGATGGTATAAAAAGGTGTGTTAAGGACCATCAACAAGCTCCCCCACACCAAACCTTTGCTCATCTTGAGTAAAGGATTCAAACAATAAAGATGACTAAGCAAAGATTCAGGTGGATTTGATGCACAACTTTCTTCGGATATGATGCAAGCATAAAAGATATTCCAAGTCACATACTCATACCTATGTGTTTTGAAGTGGCTAGAACATCACCTTGGGCAGTTGAGAAATGGAACAGTTCTGACTTAAAGACATAGATCACTTTTCAAGTGAGATGGAGTTTTTGACAAATTTTGCAAAGTAAAACATAGCTCATATTACTCCTCATATGTGGTTCTCTCAAATCACTTAGTAGTGTTTGTGTATGTGTCCTCACCAAGATCTTTTGCTGTTGCCTCAAGGCCTTACAACTATAGCTTATGTGGAGTTTTGGATAGGAGAACTTGAAGGCATACTTAGAATGTTTATATTGTAAAGTCAAAGCATGGATCCATGGAGAAAAATAACATACAAACATGATCAAGAGTGCAAGTGTGTGGATATGAGTGGAAGGTTGACTCCTTAAAGATTCTCTATCCAAATTTGGATGATTGAGATCATGGTCTATCTTTGATGCTCATCCTCTTTTTTTTTTGCTCGACACTTTTTTTACTCATCACTCTCTCTCTTTTCATCCTCTTTTCGCGCTCTCTCCTTTCAACTATCTCTCTCTTTTTTCATCTTTTCCAACTCTTATTTTTCAACTCTCTTTTTTTCATAACATCTAGCCCATGTCTCTTTTTCAGACTTGTATGGAGAATGGAGAGAGATCTTGAATACATGGAGTCTATATTTTATGGAAAGGTGGGAAAGCATGATTGTGGGGAGGTGGAAAGGAATGTTTGTGGAGAGGTAAAAAGGCATATCTATGCTAGCTCTCAGTGTAAGAGCATAGCTAAGTGTGGGAAGCATGTTTTTGCTTACTCTTAGTGTAAGAGTAAAGCATATATGGTGGAGTGTACGTGATCTTGATCATGTAAGCATGGTGCATCACTCACTAGGGTCACACGATTTGATAAAACTCAAAACAAAATCTAAGCAGCAAGAAAGTGTAGGTTTGTCGAGATATTGCCTATGGCTCTAGTAGGACATTTATACCATAGAGGATTGATGAAGCCATGGTTTTAGATTTTGTTCAAAACAAAAGTCTCCAAAACACTTGATTAGAAAGAAGGACTAGTCTTGTCATCACTATATCACACTTCACAACAACTTAGGTAATGTTATCCTAAATGAGTAAGGTTCCCACAAGCATTAAGTGAAAGACAAGGAATAAAGATTATGCAAGCCAATCTCACAAGATAAGTCATGATAAAATCTTGGGGTCATGTTTTAGAGTTCATCAAGTTTAAATAATGAAGAAATTGGCCATTTAAATATTTATTTTCAAGGAGGTAAATGTAGGAGAGGGGTATCAAGATACAAACCAGCATCTCATATTGAGATGAAGTCCATAGAGTTGATGTTGATGTGTTAAGTGCTTCTATGTGTAGCCTCGGTATTTTTCATTGGAGGAGAAGTTGCTTAGGCTAGGGTTGGGTTGCCTAACCCCCATACCTGTTCCTTCGGCATCTGTGCTTATGCAAAGACACAAAGGGTGAAAGCAGCAGGGTTCTACTAGCACAAATGTACTAGTGAACCAAAACTTTATTCCTCTTATTGAAAAAGCAAATAGAGGCATATAGCATGATTGGAAATGAAACAAAAGCGCCTAAACATTTATCATGCCAAAGGAGAGATCAAGGTGAAGGAGAAACATACCTATGTCATGTAAATTGTTAGGTTAAACAGAGGTCCTAGTGAATGTTGTGACACTTCTCAAACCAGTCATTGGAAGAAATGATATATGATGGAAAAGGAGTAAATAAACTCACATTTAATAGTATGTGATATGTGCAATTCATCACACCAAATCAATGTGGTGAGTGGATCTCCTCATGATTGACCCCCACAAGATGACATTTGAGATCATGGAGCTATTATTTATATATATATAAATATACTTTTAAAATATTTGGACCTTCATGTGCCCATATTTTTTTGTTTTTTTATTTTACTTGGACCTTCATGTGCCCAATTTTTTTTGTATTTTTTTATAGCTCCATGTCTCTCTTCACAAAAAGGCAAAAAGGGGTATTTATTTTATATCATATTCTTGAGTTGTCACTACTTCACATGGTCACAAAATTAGCAAAATTTAACATGACAAGAGGTTTTACATAAGAAGAGGTTCATGTTTAAGCATTTGTTTTAGAGCTGAGAATGTACAGACAGAACAAGATCATTTAGTTTTAACATCTCAAACTCCACTCTTCCTATGTTAGATCAAGTTAAGACAAGATAGAAGAACATGTGTACAAGTTTTGGAGTTGAAACATGCTTGTGCAAGGTCGAGCGACCTAGGGCCAGGTCGGCCGACCTCCACAGGTGTCAAAATATGGTACAACTTTTTGTGTAAACTTCCCTAGCTCAAGTTTAACATGAATCTAAAAAAGTTGGCTATGATTATGAATAGAAAGAAGACATGATTCAAAAGCTAAGTTTGACCATTATGCTAGCAAAACTAAACAAGTTCAATCATATCAATTTCTTCATTTTCATGCTTAACGGGTCAAAGGTAATGATTTAAACATTAACCACATACCTTAGAGATGTTACCTTTGTTGCTTTGAAGCGTGATGGCTCATGATGATGTGATGATGATGACATCGAGTGGGTCATCACAATTGCTACTAAGCATTCCATGCCCGAAAGGCCTCACTCTTGAATTGCACATTTGTACCTTGTCCTTGAATTCCTTCCTCTTAATGTCACTCCTGATGCTTGCTCAAAAGTCTTGATTCATGATTTTTATATCTGCAACAAAGACTAGTGAAAGGTGATACTACAAACCTGACCGATGTGTCAGTACATCGGCCAGTACAACAATCAAGCTCAATCTTCACTGGTTCGCTCTATTTTATTTGAAAGGAAAAACATAATCTTAAAAAGGTAAACTATTTTTATTTACTACTACTACTACTACTACTAATACTACTACTACTTATGTTGATATAAACTAAACAAACTTTATTGAATTGAAAATAGCAAGCAAACGGGTTATCTCCCGGCAGTGCTTTGTTTTAAGTAATAAGCTCAACATTTGTAGTTTCAGCTGCAGAACTTGCACCAAGGCAACTATGAGCTTTGGAGTACTTATGGTAAACAAAAGCATCCACAACCATCCTTTTGAAGGTTTGATGAAGGAGAAACATGGGATGGTTGCAACTCTCATTAGTGTAAGCGTCAAAAGAAAAGATTGACTCTGGAGATTTCTCATGAAAGCGTGGATCTTGTGGCTCTTCTAGAATGTAGCTTTGATGTTCATCCACATTGATCCTCCTTTTTGGACTCTAAAGTTGATCTCTCGAGAATGTTCATAGACCAAACACATTCTATGAGTGGATTCTCATCCTCGTCCTCCATTGGTATGGAGATTCTTGCCTCCGATGATTTTAACTCCCATTCGACGTCAACCAAAAGGTTTGAATTGCCTCTTTGGTTTGAATTATCAATAAAGAAACAAGGAGGGTCATATGGGAGATCAAAGTCTAAGGTGGAAGATGACATTGATTCGAGGGCCTCTTGGACAACCAAATCATGAGATGAATAGAGAAGATGATGATTGGGGATCAAGGATGCTAAAGATTTCTCTTGAATTGGATGGTTGAAGGTGTTTCCAACATCGGGAGAGAGATCCTCCTTGAATTTTAAAGGAAACTTTAAAGGATGAATTTCTTCTTCCTTTGGTGTCCCTAGGAATGGTTTAGGAATTGGGATGATATTCAAAGATTTGGCTATTGGAACTTATTCTTACACGGGGTTTGGATTGTACCTTACATCAGGGGAGTAGTTATGGACATCGGTGTAGGGAGTGTTTTCAAGGATTGTATCAAGGATAGCTCTCCCCTCACTATAAAAAAGACATAAGAAGGCTCCTCCTGAAGAGATGTCAAGGAATTGTGCAGATTCTTTGCTAAGACCTAGATAAAAGTGTTGTAAAAGCATGGGATTGGGTATAGCAAGATTAGGGCCGGATGAGAAAAGATCCATCAAGCAGGCCCATGCAGCACCTAGAGATTTCTTCTCTCTTTGCTTGAAGTTTAGGACCTCTTTTCGAAGATGAACCACTCGGGGGATAGGGAAGAAGCTTAAACAAAACTTGACTTGCAATACTTTCCACTCTCCTTGTACACTCTCTACAGTTCGAGCATACCATAGTTTGGTTAATCCCGTCAAAGAGAACAAAAATAGCTTCCACTTAAGGGTTTCATGTGACATGCCCAAAATGTGAAGGCATAAACACACTTGCTCGAACTCTCGAAGATGAGCATACGGGTTTTCATGTTTTTCCCCAGCAAAAGATTGTTCTTGAACTCTAGTTATGAAATAAGGGCGAATTTCATAACTATTGACAAGGATAGGTTTTGATGATGGAGGTGGCTCCAAACTAGCGCCCTTTGGTGCAGCGATTTGAATGATAGGAATGTGATCCATGGTATGAAAGATAAAGGACAAAAAATAATTGGATGACTCGGTCCTAAACTAGAACAGCTACCGTTCTCCGGCAACAGCGCCAGAAAGCTTGTTGACACTAGATATGGCAAACAGATAAATCCACAAAGCACGGATGTTAATGTAGCTTTAACCCGGGAGTATTCCAAGGTATCGAATTTCCATGGGGAACGTGAAGTGGACTAGTGAAGAACTAAGATTGTCCAAGGATAGAACAAGGGTAAAGATAACAGGTAGAGAGGATATATGTGGCTTCTGTGAACTAAGGCAAGACTAAGAAAGACTTTACTATGGTTGTTTACTTTGGGGCATACCTGCCATGAATTCAATCTGGCACAAAGCACAATGAGCCCTACGATTTAATAACTAAGCCTAACGTGGTGAAATACAGAGGATGCATAGGTCTGTCACCACCTGCCACCTACCACAATCTATCCGGGGCCTAGCCATAAACATAGGTAAGATATAGCCTAAGCACCACGCTTAATCTATAAACTTAGTACTCTAATCCCAGCTGTGAAATAAGATCAGAGTACTCTAACCAAGCAGTGAAACTCATAAACAACAATATTGTAAAGCAACACTTAAGTAATGCAAAAGAATAAAGTTACCACACAAAAGATGCCAGACTTCACTCAAAGAAGAGCTACATCCACCGAGGCACAAGTGGAGAGGATGCCGACAACCCCGGCTCCTTCCCAAGCTTCTCCTCACTCTCTCCCTATCTTCTACTTCTAAGTAGTAGAACTACAAAGCATAGCTACTACTCTCACTTGGAGTGAGATGGAATGAGATGGTGCATTTACAAATGAGGGAGAGGGGTCCTATTTATAGCTTGAGGTGGAGTAGGGGCTACTCTAGTGCCACGTCAGTTATCTGCGTGATCATCCTTCTCAGCCCTTGGATGCAACCGACCTCAAACCGCCATAAACCAACTAAACCAATGCATGGATGTGCTCCAAACTGTGCTTTCTTGCATGTGTATGAAGAAGTGGAGATTTGGGTGACTTAGGTCGTCGCCTGACGCCGTGGGCCGTCGCCCGAAGTCCCCAGGTGTGGATGGGGCTTCCCTTGGGCTCCTGGGTGAGTGTGGAGGCATCCCACCAAGTTTGGTGGCCATTGGACAAGGTGGGCCGTCGCCCGACGCCCTCACTACCCAAATCCAGCCCGACTCGTTTTTACAATCTTCTAGAAGGCATAACTTTGTCATCCGGACGTCGAATTGGGTGAACCAAAACTTGATTTCGTGTATCTCGACGATCTCTTCGACATGGTGCAGTCAAAATGAGCATTTGATTAAGTATTTTTATCATGTATATAGCCATCTTGTTCCTACACTCACATAGTCATCACAACTTGTGGAAATGGTTAAAAATAAATCCTATGACTATGGTTTATGTCATTTATATGGCCAAATTAGGCACGGTTGATGGTATAAAAAGGTGTGTTAAGGACCATCAACAATGGTCTTTTCTTCACATGGCATTCCACAAGACATAACCCCATAACGCGACGGTATGATGTGATCACTGCCAATTTGGTGTCCGAAGTCAGAGAACTAGGAGAATCTAGTGTTGCTAAGAGGGCGACAACTTGTCGGGTTGCGATTGAAGTGGTAGTGGCAATAGCACCTTAGGTGCAGCAGATTGATTCTATGGAGCATGCCAATCACTGGTGTGTTGCGGCCACAATGGCGCAACACCACTGACCTCCTCCAGCAACAGAGCGAGTGTAAATGTAGCATTTAAATATTTGAGTCATTGAACCAACACAATCAATTTAATATAAGAGTGCAAGCCATCAATGAAGTCCATGATGAAGTAAAGTTGATATGTGTTAGGAATAGGTTGCAAGCTGATCAACTAATTCAGTGAACTGGGACACAGACTGACATACTCCGAGACATATGTGAGTCGTTTGAGATTGAACAATTGCCGGATGAGGAACTCGTGCTGGTCACGATCGAAATGATCATGGAGGCAACAAAAATGATAACCAACTACATTTTGGAAGTTGTGATTCTACTGGCTTCAACCACAGGGTAGCAGGGACGTCAAAGTGCATTTTGGCAACACGAATCCAAAGGGATTCATCAACGCCACACATATCAAAGTACTTTTAGCAACGGGAGCACCATATAGTCTCGGGTTCACCGTCGAATTTGAGAAAATTGAATTTGGAAAATCAACCCGAAGGGGTGTAAGCGCTGACGACGGTGAGTGGCGCTGGGTGTGTAACATTAAACATTGGCTAGGACAATAAGTGGGGTCGAGGTCGACCCGGACCCATTATTCGTGGGTGTTTTGTCAAAGTAGAGCCCGTTGGACCTAATCAGCGGGGGCAAGTGACCGTGCAATTGCAAACACAGGAGGAACCATGAGACTCGGGTGATGAGACGAAGAGTGTCCATGACAGCGTGGTCCCAGTGCTTCACGATGTTGTGGACTTCCATCTTGATGTTGCAAATGGCATCTTTGATCTCCGGGCGCCACACGACCAAGCTGGCAGCGGCTGCGTCCAACGCCTCGACACACACTCGTCGCACTCATCCTTGATCTGCTTAGGGCGGGTGTTCTCAGGATCGGATAGACATTGCTCCACGTGATCCTTTGGGGTTGACTGTTGGTAGAAGTCTGTATCACGATCGGCGCACTAGCTTTAGATCGACGAAGCGCTTCTCCCACTTCGGTCGTGGTCGGCGTAGTGATTGGTGAGCTCGTCTAGTAGGTTGAGCTTGGTGTTGGGCTCCATGACTGCGAACGTTACCTAGAAGCAGGTGAAGTGAGGATGTGGTAGATCACGATCCAGGACCATGAAGTCTGATACCAATTTGTTATTGTTGCGTGAGAAAGAGCAAGAAGGAAGCAAGCAGCTGACATGGAACAAGGAGAACGACAAGGGGCTAAGAATGATTAGAGGTAGTGTATTCAGTTACAGCTTTGCTGTCAACACAACACAAGGCATATATAGCAACTCAATTGATCCATGACAGGCCGAAGACGCAGGCGATGGCACTTCATCAGTCCTGGCCCAGGAAAGCGTACCTGAAGATGCAGCAGCGTTGACACCCCAGCTCGTCCTGCTCAAGCATTTGTTTTGAATTTCTCATTTATAAAATAAATGTATCCCAGCCAATCGGATGAGAAAAATTCTCACTTTACTATTGTAAATTTTGTTTACGCTACTTATTTTTTCAGAAGAACCTTTTATCTAAAATACTCATTTTTCGAAACTACTGATTGTGCCACATGCATCGTCTTTCTTATTCTACTACTAGTACACAGCGTTACATACTTAAATACCTAGGTCCTGTTTGGCACGGCTTCCGTCGGCTCGGGCTTCCTCGACAACGACACTGTAGCATACTGTTCATATAAGCGGCTTTCCTCTCTCTCCCTCTCACTGACACTCGCACTGTTTATCGAAGCCGGAGAAGCTCGTTTTTCTGGCTTCTCCGGCTTCATCTCCCGCATGCTACAGTACCCACGCTACAGCGAGATAGGAAAGGTGAAGAGAGAAAACCGGCTCATCGCTACAGTGATCAGCGCAGATTTTATCAGCGGAGCCGGAGTCAACGAAAGCCGTGCCAAACGGGCAAAAAAAAAAAAAAAAAAAAAAACGTACACAAGCACCTCAGCTACGGCGTGGCCGCATGGGGTCTGCTGCCTGCCTAGTAGCGCGAGAAGCTCATACGCAGGAACATGATATATTGATATTTATACTAACACTAACATTACATTACTAACATATACAGGAACTGAGGAACATGATAAGATTCAAGCGTCGTCCTAGCCATCTTAGTCCCGCCTCGCCGCCGTGGCACCGGCGCGCCCAACGTGCGCTCCTCCATCGCCGTGTCCTGCACCACCCTCGTTTCCGGCGGCCTTGTGACCCGCCCCATCATGCTGCTGCGGCGGCGCTTCAGCGACGGCGTACTGGCCTACCACCTGCCAGTGCGAGAACCAGAACGGAGCATCACATCAGAAGCAGAAGCAAGCGGCGTCAGCAAATCAGCTCGAGCTTGGAGGCACGCAGGACACGGCATGCATATATACCTGGCCTGCCACGAACTCGGTGACGATGCGGCCACCGGGCACGGCGTCCTGGGTGACGTTGACCCCGTTCTTGGCAACGGCGTCACTCGCCTGGCCCGGGCCGACGGCGCCGACGGCCTGGTTGTACGCGGCGGCGGACTCCATGAAGGCCGCGGCGCTGAACCCGCCGCCGCTCTCCTGCGGGACCTGGACGCCCGGCACGCTGTCCTCGGCGGAGCGCATGGCCGCGGCGTCGCGCGGCGCGATGGGCTGCCCCGCCAGCTCGCCCTTCACAGGGAACGCGTCGCCGTATTTGATGGGCTCCAGCTGCGCCGGGGCCGGGGCCTTGCCGCCCTGCCCCTGCGCCTGGAGCCCTTCGTCTCCTCCTCTTCTTGGCTGCGGCTGCGCCATTGCTACCACTACTCTCCCGGCGTCTAGCTAGTAGCTATATACCTGGCGATGATCGAGAAGACTCCTGGAGACGCACGGAAATTCCTGTTGGCTTGGCTTCTGATCCGTTGGTAAACTGAAGGCCAATACGTGCTGCTTTCAGTACCTTATTATATTATATATAGAGTTGTAAAACCGACGTAATTTTGGACACTTGTTCTTATTATTATTCACCACTGTAGCTAGTAGATAGGAGTTGCTAGATTTTTATACCAAGCAGTAGCTTTCGCTAGGCACGTGGAGGACTCGGGTCACGGGTGGCTGGAATCTAGATGCGTCGGTACGGGCATGGGTCCGTGGTGGCCGGATTGGATTGGTGCGACGGTGCTCCAGCGGCGCCATGGTCGATGCGGTGACTACCGTGTGTGTCGCCTCTCCCGTCGTCGGCGTACATGCGGCGCGGGGAAGCCTGCACGTATGTTTGGCAACTTGTGCTGGTGGCACCCTCGTGCCGTCGCCACAGATCACACAGCTAGCGGATATATGTAATCACGATCGTACTGGCATTTAATTTGTCTCCAAATGACTGTCCTAGAGATAATATCTTAATTATTTATTGTCGTGCACACAAAGGAAAGCTTCTTTGTATCAGCCAGTAGCTTCTCTGGCCTATTAGCATAGAAAAAAGATGAATATATACTAGGGTGTTACTAGCGCCGGGACGTTCGTACCGACATCTGCGGCTTCTTATTTCCTGCACGTAGTGAGTGGACGACACGGATCTCATCTTGATATGGGACCACCACGTGGTCATCGCGCCGCCATCGGCCCATTCGGGGCCAGCATCTTTGCGGGCGTCTGCGTGCTCATCGGGTAGGGTTTTCCTACCAAGCTCAAACTACCGCGGCGCGATGGAGGGAAGGGAAGGGAAGGAAAGGGAGGGGAGCTAGGGAGACGAGGGAGAGGGCAAGGCATGATGTGTGAGGTAGGAGCCTAAGCCTAGCGGCAGGCCGCTGTCCGTCAACCACCGGCGTTAATGCAATAAGTACATCACCCGATCTACTTTTGAAACATTCAAATAAAACATTTACAATATGTCTGAAGACAGACGAAACACTTAAAACTTGCGTCTGAAACACTTGCAAAAACACCTGAAAAACAATTGAAAATTCATTGCAAAACATATGCAACATCGAGATAAAACATTTGCAACATATGTGTGAAACATATGCAACAACCAAATAAACACATTTGCAACATACATCTGAAAAAACAGATGAAACATTTGGAACAGACGCTTGCAACATACGTGTATAGCCATTGCAACATATGCAACATCTCGATCTACTTTTTCAACATCCATACACAAATCTTGCAACATACCTTTGAAATATTTGAAACACTTAAAACATACGCTTGCAACATGCGCTAGTCAAAGAGACGTCAACGGCCCATCGTAGACCCAGACGCAGGCCTCCCCTTCGTGCCGACGAGAGAAGTTGATGGGGGCACAGACGTAGGCCTTCCTAGGACTCCCCAAGCGCAGGCCTCCCTAGGCGTAGGTGCATGTCTCCCCTGGCTCCAGGGGTAGATTTGGGACTAGGGCCACTAGGTCCGTGGCCCTAGGCATGGCCAAAAACTCTTTATAGTATATGTAGTTTCCTGGCCTGGTTTTAGGTATTGGGCCAAATGTTTCAGACTTCCGGCCCAGCAGAGAGAGGAAAGAGGCAGAGAGTAACCAACAACCCATCACGCAACTTGCGAGCGGCCGAGTGCGACGTCCGTCTGACTCTCGCTCGCCGCTCCTGCTTCCCTCCAAACTCTGGTCTCTTTGTTAGGCACTCGAGCTCGATGCTGCTAACCCTAGCCGCCGGCTGCCGTCCTCCGTCGCCGCCGGTCTGCCCTCCTATCGGGCGCTGGTCCTCACTCCACCCCGCTGAGCGCCGGCCGCCACCCTAAGCCCCTGAGTCCGTGATGTCGGACACAAGTCCGGCCACCATGGTGCCACTGCCTCCCGGTGCCCTGCGCCCTCCTAGGCCTGGCCGGCTAGTCGCAGGCCGCAGCTGCTTGCGCTGCCTGGCCGTAGCTGATTGCGTGGGTGCATAGCCATAGGCCGCCAGGCCACACACGGTAACCAGGCTCTATCACTGCTATGTGTTGTTGTTGCCTCTGCCCTCTGTGCTCTGTTACCTGCCAATTGCATTAGAAGAGGATCGACTGTGGCTTGGTAATTCTCGATCACAAATCTAAGTTCTAATTTAATGTTGAACTCATACGGATCTAGTAGAAATTCCATGACTGGTTTATGTGTAGGTCTAGGTTCATATGTTGATGGTGAAGATATGGGAGGCGGGAATGAACCAAACCATCATTAGTCAGTACTTTTGCAACCATTTTCATGTTTTCTCCTACAACTAAAAAGAACAAAGCTTGGACATTTTTTGGTGTGACATTTGTTTTGGGTCTGCCTCTTCACCCCCTATGACCGCTACTTCCCTCCAGCCACCGTGACTTCCCCCGTGCGATCCCTCTCCGCACCGTCAATCACACACCCGGCGCTCCATCCCCCGCACAAACTTACAGGCTAATATTTTTCCAGGGCATGGCCGACGCACGCTGGCAACGCAGTCCTTCCTTCCCCTGTGCGCGTGTTATGATCTTGCGATCCCTCTCCTCCCCGTGGCGGCACCATCACCTGTCAGCCTCGGCAGCACCTAACATCCAGCACCGACAGCAGCATCGACACCGGTCGGTGCATCTGCTCGTAGCCGGCGACTGACGGCACATCACACGGCGCCCGGCGACGCATCCCATCGACCCAGCCTCCTTGGTGGCGATGGCGGGGCTTGGCTGCCTGACACACAGATCCACTATGGTGTCTTGTCCTCGGCTCATCTCCATCTCCGATCCTGGTGTGTGGTGCCCACAGCGTCTTCCTCCTCTGATTGTCCAGTAGTCCCACTCCCACGACCACAAGGTGAGCCCATGGCTTCTTGTGTTCTTAATAAATCAACTCGAGTAATCCATCTCCTTCATATATCTGTGTATCTCTCCATCCCCACCCTCTCTCTCTGCGTACAATAGTTTCTGTATCAATATGGATATGTAATTAGCTAATCTGATGGGTAAAAGATTCTAATCTTAGGTTATGTTGTTATTCTTTTATTACTTGCAGATTGCATATCACTGACAAATTATTCACATAGTTTTTATTTTGTATCTATAATTTCTGAAAATTCATGTGGTCTGCAGTCTAAATATTCATTTTTTAGATAATAAAGTCTGAATATTCATGTGAGTTCAATTTGTTTCATGTGTGTGCAGTAGTATGAAAGTAGTAGAGGTGTAGGCTTTTATTTCATGGTCTCTTAAGGATGTCTTAGAGCATGATTGATGATTATTGAATGTTTTTTTCTATACTACTGCTGCTGCTATCTAGCTTTATTTCATCATCTCCATCAGGTGTGAAAATGTATGCTGTGCTACTTGCAAAGTTTATCACTACCTTAGGAATCATCTTATGGCCGATTTACATGGTGAATCTAACTCGCATAGATCACAGCCAGCTTCTAGATGCACATCTCTCAGTCTACTCACTAGATACCAATCATTTAACTGGGGAGCTAACACAAATACCATAGAAAGCTTTGTATCCTGCTATTGCTTTTCAAAATTTGGGAAACATTATTTCTTTTCAAAACTAATAATAAGCAATAAAAAATGAGGTCATATTAGTTCTTTTTTTAGTGGCAACTTTTTTGATATTTCTAACTAAAGCTATATTATTGTTTATAGGGTAACATTATAGACTGCAGCTATGAAGATGAGGATGCATGATGATTATGACAATGGTGGAGAAAACTACAACCAAAGGGATTATGGCAATTATATGATGATAAATACTATGTCTATGGATTTCAAAAGTGTTCATGGCCTTTGATGATGGATATACACTTTCCCAACAGATTATCAAATTGCTTGTTAACTGTTGTAACTTAGGTATGTTTAATTTGGTTATCAGGAACTCTTCACTTCCTAATTTTTTCCTTCTATCCATTTGTGTCTTCTCCTTCAAACGCTCGATTTTGGGTCGATAGTGCAGCAACCTAAATTTCCTCACCAATGCGTACTCCCTGGGACACAATGCTGGTGCGTGCAAAGGTCAAGGCCAGGGAGGGAGCACGCGCCACCGGAGAGGATTGGCAATGCTGCCATGCTGCTCCCCAATTGGTTCAAGGTTCGCCTCTTACGCCACCTGTGACATGCAACCAAAGGACCACTTCTCTCTCCAGCAGCTAACATTCAGGTAATGTCCAATTATCCATATTTATTCTCTGTAGCTGTCATATGCAAGCGCACAATAATTCTTACATGTATATATTTTTTAAACTATCTAGCATATTTAAGATGATGAGTCCATAATTCAAAATTTGGCAACATTGGTTTTATCCGAAGAAAGTGGCAATAGACTAAATTTTGCTTTATTATGATTCTCTCACTATAGGAACACTTTGTTTTGTGTGTATGTTACTGTAGTGTAATTACAAAATTAATCATTTGCATCTGTACCACAATAGTGTTGGTTACTCTAGATTGTTCAGGTTCATTTTGGTGTGCTTATGCTTAGGGATGCACTACTCAGGTCATTGCTATATATATTCTAATTTTCTATTTATGTATGCCCCCTTTCATGCTTCTAGAGTACATCCAAATATTCTACTATCAATTATGATTTGTCTTATTTTCTTTTTGATGGAACAGTATGTAGTTTTTCAACAGATGTTTGAGCATTTATTTTGTATCTCTTGTGAATTTATGCAGTTGCTCTACTGCATTCTTTGGTTTCAAGTGAATAAAAGATACATTGGCACTTCCTAAAAATGCCAATGGGAAATATTAGGGGAACATAAAAAGTGGAAAAATGGTTGAGGCCGGTTCAGAGAAACTTGAAAAGTGAGGAGCTGGCTAAGGCTAAGAAGCTTGGCAAGGAAAAGGTTGTCCTTGTCTAGAAAGTGGTTATGTTCATTCTTTACACAAACTGTAATAATTGTTTACTTTAACATATGTACTTGAATAAGTTTGCAGCACCATACCATACATAGATTTTGTTGAATTGTGTTCCTCATAATCTACTGAATAATAATATATTATATTTAATATTCACAATCGTCAAATGGTGTCATATAAATAACTTTGTGCTTAGATGCTAAAAGGAAAGGTCTATAGAGTAGAGTTGGTGAGCCTGCGACGCCATGCTCTCTGTAACTGTGTTAATTTCATGAACTTTGCTTTTTGAATTAAATGTCACTTTAATGGTGGTATTTAATTTTACAGTATTGTTATCTTATCGTGCGATCCATGTGTTTTTACTATAAAAGTTTAGTCATTCCATAGCAACGCACGGGCATACTACCTTACTATACAAAACTTGATTGTGAATAGGGGCCATGGCAGCTTAGGAAGCCGTCTGCAGGGATCATCTCCTATTCCAGAGTCACTGAAAAATGTTCAAGTTACAAAAAATTAGAAAGAGATGCTTCTTGTTTGACTACACTGTCTATCCCTTCTATATACAACACCGAGTTCTAAAATCTGAATTGCATTGAAATTTTGCTTGCCTCCTGTAACTACTTGTGTTCTAGAAAGGGTGAGTAGCTTTGTTGTAATTTTATGATCTGCGACTTCTTAAGTATGATAATCCCATTATAGTATGCTAGAATTATAGTCTGTTCGTTACAAGTCTTTTATATTGAATTAAATAATTACCTACATCTCATTGAGTTACTAATGGAACAATGTTTCAAAGCGGCAAAGGCATACTAAACTAGATCATAATTCAATACTAGGGGCATATGGTTGAAGGCATGTTATGTTATTATCTAAAATATGAAGAAGGGTAACTTTGGTATACCTGTCATGTATGAAGCAAACTGATAATTCATGGATATGGTTAGTTTTAAAAGGTTGAGGAATCAATTAATTTTGTTATAGTGATATAAACTTTTATGTGCGTATGCACAAATGTACAATACTATAAATGCATACCTTAATGATTGCAAACCATCGATGAGAGTTTTAGCCATGCACAAGATTCAATTTGTAATATTGAACATATTATCTTTTTTTAACAATAGAACACGTTCATGATCAAATTATTAGGACATTATTTATCCTGTTGCAACACACGGAAAGGTCTATACAGTAGAGTTAGTGAGTTTGTGACGCCACGCTCTCCATGAGAGTGTTATTTTCACAAACTTTGCTTTTTAATTAAATATTACTTTAACGTCCGTATTTAATTTTACAGTATTGTTATCTTATCGTACTATCCGTGTATTTTTAGTATAAAAGTTATGTTAATTTCACAAAATTTTCTTTTTGGATTAAATGTTATTTTAACGTCGGTATTTAATTTCACAGTATTGTTATCTTATCGTGCAATCTATGCGTTTTTAGTACAAAAGTTTAGTTGTTCCGTTGCAACGCACGGACACGCTACCCAGTCAACAATTATGTTGTGGATTTTAAGTATGGGATTCAGATATTATCTAAACTTTATTTATAAGCTAATTTTGTTGTCTATTGGTATTACATCCAGTACGGGCAGTACTTCAATCCGGAATGGGTGGTATATTGGTATATACACTTTGATAGTGGCCCTAGGCGTCAAAATTGACGAGCTCCACCACTGCCTGCCTCTCCTTCCGCGATGGACGAGGTGGATGGAGACACGGTGCGGGATGGTGGCGCAGACCACGGAGCAGCCAGGGATGGAGCGCGGGTGCAATGCAATGCTGCCGCGCTGGAGAAGGCCGCGGTGGGCGGGTGAGCTTCCTGCGTCGAGCGGCTCAGCGCAGCTGTGCTAGAGAAGACGAGCGGCTCTGTCTTCAATTTTTTTTTGAGATACGAAGGCAGAGCGGGCGCGTTCTGAAGCAGCGAGCGGACGTATCATTACCGATACTACTGCTCCCAGATCATTCTATTCTAATTCTAATCCCAAAGAATCCTGCAGATGCGGCTGGGCCGGCTGAGCAGATTACAGGCCCATCACACTCGTACACAGCATTCCAAGCTGATCTTCAAGCTCCTGGCAAATTGTTGTCAAAAAAAAAAGCTCCTGGCAAACAGGCTATTTAGCCCATGCCTGGCGCAGCTGGTTGACATCAACCAGGGCGTGCATGCCTTCGTCTTCATCTAGACAACTTCAAATTTGTGCCATGTGCTGCAATGCTTCTGTGACACAAGAAAATCCCAAAGGCCAGCTAATGTTGGACATATATCCCTGAACCTTCGACACTCTTTGTAGGCCAATGTTGATGGAGGTGCTCAGGGCAATGGGATTCAGCCCGACATGGCACAATGACAATAATTATTTCAAAAATGGCTTTAAATATGAAAGCAATGTTGGAAAGAACACCAGATTACAAAGAGGTTGTTGAAAAGAACGGGAATGATTGCTTCCAGGGCGCAAGAAATCTTCATTCTATTTGGTCCAATCTTGGCAGAATGGACACTTCATTGAAGCAATGGAGCAAAAATACTTTTGGGTCAGTCAAAAAAGATCAAGAACTGGAACAAAGTCTAGCAATATTTCGCTTTTCAAACTCCACTCCAGCCTACTCATCAGAAAAGCGATGGAATGAAATTATGTCACCTGTTTGTATGTGTAGAAATCATGGCTCATCAACGTTCTAGAGTGTATTGCCAACAAGACGGTGACAAAAATACTTCTTTCTTCCATGCCAGAGCATCTGCTACAAGAAAAATAAACAAAACTATATAACTATTGAAAGAAAATAGTTCAGGTGTGAAAGCAAAGATGACATTTGTGAGAAATGAGGGAACGATATACCCTCCTAGGGATATCGGTTGCGTGTTATATTGAGCCGGGAATAGCTCCTGGCGTGGCTTGTACATCAAGCATGAGATTACAACAAACTCAAGATAGAGTCTATCTAAACAACCTTCATCTACAAGCTAGGAAACCTCCTCTACACGTCGGGTCCTAGGTATATGCTAACAACCAGGTACACGTTAACAACCAAACTAACCTTATCATCTAACACTCCCCCTCAATCTTAGCCACTAACAAGGTTAAGATTGATTCTAAACTGTTTCATCTTTGCAGCTGTAATTGCCTTAGTGAAACCATCAACCAACTGATCACCGGAGTTGATAAACCGTATATTCAACAATTTCTGAGCTACTCTTTCTCTGACAAAGTGGAAATCAATCTCTATGTGTTTTGTCCTGGCATGAAACACCGAGTTTGCAGAGAGATATTTAGCACCTAAATTGTCACACCACAACCGAGCTGCAGGAGGAGAGGAATGCGCAGTTCTGTCAACAGCTTCTGAACCCACATCATCTCAGCTATAGCATTGGCCAATGCCTTATATTATGCTTCCGTACTAGATCGAGACACTGTGGCTTGCTTCCTGGCCGTCCACGAAACCAGATTACTTCCAAGAAAAACAGCAAAACCTCCAGTGGATCTTCGATCATCTACACAGCCTGCCCAATCCGCATCTGAAAAGGCACTAGCCATCATGGACTTAGACTTTCTGACCTTCAGGCCAAAATCAATAGTCCCACGGACATATCTCAAGATCCTTTTCACGGCGCTCCAATCAACCGTAGTCGGAGCATGAAGGAATTGACATACTTTATTAACAAAAAGGATATATCCGGCCGTGTAAGCGTTAGATATTGCAATGCTCCAACTAGGCTTCTGTAGTGTGTAGCATCCTCCGATCCAAGCTTATCACCATCAGCTAGACTAAGCTTCTCTGACGTGGGCAATGGAGTTTCAACAATCTTTGCCTTATCCATACCTGACCGGGTAAGGATATCCGCAGCATACCTCCCTTGTGAAAGTACCAAGCCATCTGAAACCTTCTTAACTTCAATCCCTAGAAAATAATGCAGATCCCCCAAGTCTTTAGTGGAAAATCCCGCTGTAGATCTCGGAGTAATGCTTCTGTTGCTTCTTGTGACGAGCTGGCAACAATGATGTCGTCGACATAAACCAACACAAACAAACTATACTTCCCACGGTTGTAGTAAAAAAGAGACGTGTCGACTTTAGATGGAACAAAACCAAGAGACTCCAACCTCTTGCATAACCTTGCATACCATGCGCGCGATGCCTATTTTAAACCATACAGTGCTTTGTCTAGCTTGCAAACATAATTTGGATTCACTTTGTCTGCATAACCCGGGGGTTGCTGCATGTAGACTTCTTACTCCAAGATTCCATGAAGGAATGCATTCTGAACATCAAGTTGACGAAGAGACCAACCTCTTGAGACTGCAATTGATAGAATCAGTCAAATAGTTGCAGCCTTAACAACGGGACTGAATGTATCCTCATAATCAATGCCATAACGCTGTTTGAAACCCTTTGCCACGAGACATGCCTTGTACCGATCAAAAGTGCCATCAGCCTTCTGTTTAATCTTGTACACCCATTTACATCCTATGACATTCTTCCCTTTGAGACGAGGGACAAGATGCAATGTCTTGTTTCGCAACAAACCTTGATGCTCACTATTCATAGCTGCAAGCCAATTCCGATCACCAAGAACCTCATCAAGGTTTGTAGGTTCTTCCGTAGATGTACCGGTATGCATACACCATCTCACGGTCCCATCTGTGTACGTCTTGGGCTTGCAGATCCCCTGGCGGAGACGTGTTGTAGGCCGCTGCACCTCGGTGGCCACAGGATCAACACCAGGCACACCATCCGCAGGAGATCCCGGCGACACAATCTCGGTGGGATCAGGATCAGCCGATGTCTCCCCCTCGCTGGGATCAGTCTACGGCTCAGCTGGTGTGACCGCTGACGGAGACGGTGGAGCGATGGCCATAGAAGATCCGTGCTCAGCGATGCGCGGGGCAGATGGCGGGGACAAATGCGTCACCTGCGCCGATCCCAATGGTGATCCACCTACGCTGCCCGAATCGGGAACAGACGCGCTAGGGGAATAAGCTTTGGGGTGCGTGTTGTCGCCGAGTGGGGCACACATGAAATGACGCCCTCTGGACTCCGTTTCTTCACATTTTCCACCGCGTTTGTTCCTGTGTCATCACCAACAACGCCAGTACTTGGCAAGGGATTAGTAGATGCAGGAGAAGACAAATGCCGATCATGCAAAATTGCATCCCCGAAATTAGATGATGGGTTCTGTAAAACATCGGGAAGAAGAGCAAGCTCGGAGCAGAGGTGAGCACCCTCGTTTGGATTAAGGGTAGTGAATGGGAAAACATGTTCATCAAAGACAACATCCGGTGAGATGTAGACTCGCCCTTCTTTTGGATCAAGACATTTGAAGCCTTTATGTAAATTACTATGCCCAAGAAATACACATTGTTTTGATCAGAACTGTAGCTTCCTAGTATTGTGCGGAGGAAACTATAATCAGTTGACGACCAAGGAGGCGCTCATAGTGAGTTTCATTATTGATCACTTTAGAGGGTAATCTATTATTGAGAAACATGGCTGTGGAAAAAGCTTCATCCCAACATTTCAATGGTAAAGATGCATGAGCAAGAAGAGTAAGCCCCATTTCAACAATAAGCCGGTGCTTACGTTCTGCTAAATCATTTTGTTGATGAGCGTGGGGGGCATGAGACATGATGTTCTATGCCTATGCATTGGAAGAAAGAGTTCAAGGCTTGATACTCTCCCCCCCCCCAATCTGTTTGAATAGCACGAATCTTGCGACCAAATTGATGTTCAACAAGATTTGGGAAATCACAAAAGCATTGAAAAACTTCGGATTTGTGGCGCAATAAGTAAAGCCAAACAAATTTGCTATGATCATCAATAAAACTGACATAATAACTGTGGCGTCCAATAGAAGTTGGGGCAGGCCCCCATACATCAGAAAAAATGAGGTCCATAGGACCAAATGACACACTAGTCGACCTAGGGTAAGGCAACTGATGACTCTTGCCTTGTTGACACATGTCACATACCCTATCATTATTCAAATCATGAAAAAAGAATCTTGTGGTGATCTAGAACTTGTTGGACTACGCGGGTGGATGCATGTCCTAGTCGATGATGCCACAAGGAAGCGGATGGCCTGACAGCACCAAGCGCCTATTTATTCGAGGACGACCGCAATGGATAAAGCCCCCCTTCACATCTGCCTCTATGGAGGGTGGTCCTCGTCACCTGATCCTTGATAAGAAAATGGTTGGGATGAAACTGAAGAAAAACATTATTGTCTTTTGTAAGACGATTGACGGAGCAAAGGTTCTTATTAGCTTGTGGGACATGAAGAATGTTATGTAGATGGAGAGTTTTATTAAGGGAATGCAAACTGCTATGACCGACATTAGCAATCTCCATACCAGTCCTGTTTGCAGCGTGAACTTGCTGCCCACTGTGATACTTGTCACGGATAGTCAGCTTCTCGAGGTCCCCGGTGATGTGATAAGTGGCACCGGAGTCGACGTACTAGTTCGTATCCACACCGTACGAACTAGTTGCTGAGGAGGCACTCTTCTGTGGCGGACCAGAAAACGAGGCATCAAACCTCTTGAAGCAGCGGACGATGGTGTGCCCTTCCTTGTTGCACAGCTGACCGATGATGCCTGGAGAGCCGCCGCCACCCTAGGGACGACCACTGCCATGCCCTCCTTTCTGGCCACGGCCAAAGCCGCCGCGGCCACCACCGCGGTTGTTGTTGGAGCTGTTGCCGCGGCCGCCTCTTGTCGCGATGGTACTCCACAAATCCGAAGGCGACGAGCTGGGTGTAGAGCTCGTTGACGGTGATGGGCTCGACGCGCTCCGCCACCACCGACACCACCAGATTGAATTCAAGATCCAACCCGGTTAGGATGTAGGAGATTAGCTCTTCGTCGTCCAGTTTGCGTCCAGCTGACGCCATTTCATCTGCTAGGGATTTCATTTTGGTAAAGTACTCACTTATAGATGACGATCCCTTGAATGCAGTGGCCAGCGCCATCCTCGTGGTGATGACGCGGGCGCGGGACTGGGAAGTGCGGAGCCCTTCGATGGCGGCCCATGCCGCCGAAGCAGTTGTCGCCGACGAAACCTGCGAGCCAATCTCGCGGGAGAGCGACGTGAGCAAGTAGCTGAGAACTTGCTGGTCCTTGGCCACCCATTTCGAAAACTCATGGTTCTCCACGGGCGGCTCGTCCTTCTTGTCGTCCTTGGGCGGCAAGAACCACGCCGGTGGCTGCACCGCCGGGTCGATAAAGCTCACCACCTCGGCACCCTTCAACGCAGATATGACCTGCGCCTTCCACATTGGATGATTGTTCCTGGTGAGCTTCTCGGTAACGGGGAGGAAACCGAGATGAGAGATAGCAGCAAATGCTACGGAGGAGGATGGGAGCGCCATGTTTGAGTTCCGCTAGGAAAGACGCTCTGATACCATATTAAGTTGCATGCACCGACCAATTCAACTCAAAAGCTTAAGCTGATGGGAATTGATGGGCAATTCACCTATATTCCAACATTTATTCTATGTGCTGAGGTTAGGTTGCTTATTGAATAAAGGAAGCTGAAGGTAAGATTTAAAGGTTGTCGAAAATCGCAAAAGAGGGCCAGTAATATCCTATCTTCTATTTGCAAATGACAATATTTTTTTTAGAGAGGAGATGCCAAGAACCTTCAAGCTCTAAATGAGGTGGTGCAAATTTACAGTGAACGATTGGGGCAACGACTTAATTTTCAAAAGTTTTCTTCTTTCTTTGGTTCTTTGCATAGCGCAAAACTTGAAAAAAAGAAGTCTCAAAAAACTGAATTTAAATCCGGCACTGCAGTGTCCGTTTAGTGAAAGAAGAGCTGTATTTATGGGCTAGGCAGAAGTACAGCAAGTCTCTACTCTTGATGAGTAATCTCCTCAGCAAACGCGCAGGAAGTAGTATGTGTCGTTCCATTCGGCAGTGGAGCGAGGCTCTGCTGTTAGTTTTGAGCCATTTCTTGGCATGCATGTTTGACTATGAACTCGTTTGTACCTGAAAATACGCGATCCACTCGTTAAGCATCGTAGGTATGCAAATCAACGATGACGCAGTTGGTCCCTAGAGCCCCCGTCCGGTTGACGACATCAATCACAATCAGCCGCCAGCGTACGTGAGGCCTCTTCAACGGGACAAAGCATCGATCAGCTTGTTCTATCACTTCATCCTAGCTAGAGATCCCTGACGGAATATCTCTGCTACATGACAGCACTTCACTGCCGCTCTTATCATTGTCGGAATTAGAAGAACCGACAGTGTTGATCCTTCACTATCGGATTTTTGCTCTAAAAGTTAGAAATTAATTTAGGATTTGACCGAAACGGTAGTGATGACAACTATCACTACCGGTCTGTGTCTCTAACCGGCAGTGGCTTGATGGCCACATATCACTGTCGGTTTAAGCCAAGAGCCGACAGTGATTGGGCTCTATTACCGTCGGATTATCCATGAACCAACGGTGATAAGTCTACAGCACGAAAAGGCTGCAGCCGTCCTCTCCTTCCTCCTCTCTTCCAACCCGAGAATAGAGGCGCGCGTTTGGGCCCTTCCCTCTATTGTTGCGGCTACTCTTCACCATGAAGCTAGCGTTTGGATTTTAAAGAATGACTTGGTTTTTTTTCTTTAAGGTTAGTAACAAACATCCACTCCTTTGATTTTGTTGCTTAATTAGCTTCGTTTTGATGGCTACATTGCTTGATTCTCATTTTAGTTCTTTCTTCATTATAGAGAGCACTTTTCTAAATAGACATTTGTGTAAGGCTTAAATTATGGTGAATCCATCGTCCAAAAGGTTGGTGTCTATGAAAATATTTAAATTCCTAGCTAATTATTATATGGTGGTCAAGACCATCATTGTTAGTATGTGATGTTATAATTAGTTCTTAGAAATAGAGTATATTCTTTTATAATTTATTAAAAAAATTAATCTATGTGTCACATAACAACGCATTGTTTGGAGCTATATTGTTGTTCATGATCATGTCTCTAATTTTAGACTTATTTTTAAAATTAGTGTCTCCATTTTTACGTGGTATGGAGTGGAATAATTGTTCTTTATTATTGTGCAATAATTTTTTATGGCGCTGTGTTTTTTAATTTATATGGGCATTGTTTGGAGTTACATTGTTGTTCATAATCATGTCTCTAATTTTAGTTTTTTTTAAATAAGTGTCTCTATTTTTATGTGGCATAGAGTAGAATAGTTGTTCTTTATTATTGTGCAATAATTGTTTTTTTACTATGATTTTCAATTTACAGGGCTGAGGCTACCAATTTCAATTTCTTGATAATTAGTGTACAATAATGTTTTTCAAAAATGGTACTTTCAAGCTACAATTGTTCTTTATGAAGCTCGATTTCTTATTAATTCTTTGTAATTACTGTCTCAATATTTTTTTTGTATAGAGATGGATCGAGAGTGGATGTATCTGTCCCGAATGGACAAGCGGTACATACATAACGTCAGCCAGTTTATCACCGATGCCAAATCCCATGCTGGGAATGGAAACCCTGTTTTCTACCCATGCAAAGATTGCAAGAATCAAACGAACTTTTGTCAAATTAAATTTATACGATCGCATTTGATTAGGGTTGATGCCAAACTAGGGCCGCTGCGCGCAGCCATATCAAATCAGCATGCGAACCACGCCACGCCTGCCAACATGGCCGCCGCTGGAAGCGAGCGCCATGTCTCCCGGAGCGGCGCCATCTTGAGCGGTTGACGAGGTCCCTGCCCGCGCGCCCATGGCGTACGTGGAGGGCTGGAGGCTGGGGGGACGACAGCAGGTCCCAGAATCAGCAGGAGAGCGCGAGATTAGCGGCGCGCACGGAGACGGAGACTGCGAGCGTGTGCAGTAGCATCAGTACAAGACAGGGACATCACGCGCCGCCATGCGCGCGCCTGCTGGCCTTGAGGGCGCGTGCACATGGGACATGGGAGCGCGTACGCGAAGTCGCACACCAACTAGCCATGCTTGTCATTTAGATGCGGTACGTGGCGGCCGTCATGTGAGTTCTGAATTTGCTATTTGCATCGCCGCCGCCGATCGTCGGAGGCCGATGATTAGTAACAGATATTGTTTTCCTCAATTTAGCTAACATTTTTGTAATGCTGGTTCACTTGCTGAAGTGGATACAGGATCGCTGAAAATTTTATGCTACACAACCAAACTTTGTGCATTTCTACATGTCGCTTCTTCTTTTTTATTTTCAAGAAATGAGTGGCCAGGTACTTTCAATTGGCCCCAGTTGTTGCCTAGCGAAAATGCATTCGTTTCTATGCATGTACGTACCTGATGGTCAAACTAAGGATGCTGCCATTATATATATTGACATTGCGGATTCCTTCCTGTTGATGAAGTCGTCATCTGCGAAGCAAATCTGTCGATTAAAGCAAAGCAATCCTATAACCTTTATAACCCTACGGACGCTGAGACAAGGGAATACAAAGCTGATCTTTGAACACTGAATGTGACACACGGCGCCCCGCGAACCTCTTCAAGTGTTTCTGCGATCTTGACCATTCCAACTTTACACGGAATTCAAGGATAGTTTGGAGATCATGTGGTGAAGAAATGTACTAGCTATAGGACGAATCGTCGAATCTCTGAAACCGTAAAGCTACACAGCCTGTCAACACAGTACTTCCTCAGAAGATGAGACCCAACAACATCTATCTATCTATCTATCTATCTATCTATCTATCTACCAAATATTAAAAACCTAAAATTTCATTCTATTTTTTTTCATCCACCTTCCCTAACTATCTGGCCACAGAAGAGTTTCTTCCGTCTCAGTTTTTTACTTGACTCGGAGTTATGACTCACAATCATACAAGTTAGAAGAATAGACATTAAGCGATGTTAGATACAGAGTCCGATTCCAATATATATTGGGTCACACCCTCCGTGTCTCGTATGTGACACAGACTCATGATCCGCGCTCATATAAGTTAAAATACCCACCACCTACTATCCTAAAATGTAAGCGATCCAAAGTTTAAAATTCCATAATGATATGCCACGGTCGTCCGTCCCTGACTCCCGTCCGGACGTGGCTCGAGCGTGCCCCATTTCTCTCATAAACAGAAAAATGAATTCCCACTTGCTCATCCTTATCCGCTCGGTGCCCGACGCAGCAGTGTGGCCGCTCATTCGTCCACGCCCTTCCCCACCGTGTGCTCGTCGGCTGCCACGCCGTGCCCTTCCCCCACCGCTGCGCGCCCCACCACCGGCCACGCCACGCGCCCGTCCCAGTCACCGATGCCGCTTGCTCCCTCGTCGTCCGTCCGTTCGTCTCCCACCACCGTCGCGCACACCGCTGACCCCGCCATGGTCGTTAGGGCGAACGTCCCGTGGCGCCTTAGGTCTTCCCCAACCGAGCCAAGGGCACCCGCGAGCACGGGCGGTGCCGGTGGTGCTCGCACGCCGCGCCTCGCCGCTGGCTGCCACCCCGACGCCCGGAATGGACCGGCCTGACCTTCCCCTTCCCTATGTTGCATATGCATGTTTCAAGTGTTTCAGGCATTTCAGATGTATGTTTCAGTTGTTTCATCTTAATGTTGCAAAAGTAGATCGGGGCATGTTGCACATTTGCATATGTTGCAAGTGTTTCAGAGGCATGTTGCAAGTGTTTGATCAAAATGTTTCATCTGTTTCCAAACGGCAATCATTTTTTATTTGGATGTTGCATATGTTTCAACAGTATGTTCCAAATGTTTCAGCTGTTTTAGTCTTATGTTGCAGCATGTGGTTTCATGTTGCAAGTGTTTTTTTGGATGTTTCATGTATTTCACACACATGTTGCAAGCATGTTCCAAATGTTTCATCTGTTTTCAGTTTTATGCTGCATTCATGTTGTTGCAAGTGTTTTATGTTGTTCGCCCGGTGGGGGGGGGGAGCTGTGGGCCGGCGGACGGGGCACGCGGCGCTACGGGAGGATGACGAATGGGGGTGCTAGGGGCTAGTGGACAGGGGTGCTGCAAGTCGGGGCTTGCTAGAGCGTGCTCATCCGGCTCCCGTGTGTTGCCCGCACGAAGAGTCAGAGAGAGAGGAGGGGGGTCAGGGGAAGGACCGGCAGGCACAGAGATGGGGGTAGAGCGCACTTGTGGGGCGGGGCGAAGGCGGACGGGGGCGGGCTGCGGGGACGGATGGAACACATCTGTCCGGATGTCCAGGCTAGTCACGCCCTTTAAAATCTGTACCAAAATACGCTTCAGGATGTTTGGCTGCACTTAAAATGAGGAAAATAACTAAGGTAAATAACAATTTGATTACTCTCTTCGTCCTAATTAGTGACTAAATATTTCAACTTATATTTAAAAATGGAGGGGATTTAGATGAAATATTATGGAAATAACCATATACTAAACCAAATTGCATTTCTCGTTTGTGGGCCAGGCCCAGTTACTCTGATGGGCTACTTTAAGATCTAGCTGGTCTGGCGAACGTGTGACCGCGAATATTTCCTTTTTCTGTAAGCACCAAGGCCCTCTCAGATTTTGACTTCCATTATAAAAGTTTGGTGCAGTAAAGCCCCAGTAAAGTATACATCAATTGTTTTGCAGATGGAAGCATATCTTTTGAAGTCAATCTTCTAAATTTTTAGTAAACTCGTGAATCCTAATGTCACGTTCTAGCGCATGATTATAAAGTTATGTTCATTGGACAGTACATACATTTCATTACAATCTAGTCGTATCAAGTTTGTGTTACAATACTAAAAATTGTTAGCTAAATCATTGATTAAAGATTATGAAGTCTGAATCTTGATATGCATGGGTGCATTATAAATTGGATGTCATAAAACACTTATATTCTAGTTTTCTCCTAAGTCAAACTATATTCTAACCAATTTTACACAAAATACTAATAATATTTATATATTACCGAATAAGTATGTGGTGTTATAAATATTGACAATCTTAATCAAATTTATGTAGTTTGATTTATTACAAAGCTAGAATGATATTTTTTTATGACAATAGAGGTAGTAGTAAACTATGGGTCTGATTCAATCTCATGGGCTAATAACTAGTAGCAACTAAAAATTAGCTAGTCTATTCAAACTAGCAACTGTTTTATATGATTATTAAGGCATTGTTTGGTAGGGCTCTACCCCAAAGGCTCCTTTGGACCAAAACGGCTCCAGCTCCTCATTTTTTCATTGAAAAATAGCTCCAAACAGCTTGTCCTGCTAAATCATTTGGTAAGACTCCTCCGCAAAAGCTGAAGTCAGAGCGGAAGAGGAGACCTACTAAATGGGCTAAACAAAGTTAAATGAACCATGGATTATCTTTGTTTCGGGATACCTCGAAGTTTGAGACACAGTGCATATATGATACTCCTATATTAATCCATCTCCTGGTGCGGTCTAAATGCCACGTACTACATTGTGGTCCTCTTCGTTGCCTAGGTTGCGTTGTCTTTGAGGATGCCTAGGTTTGTTTCTCCGAGGCAATGAGTTAAAAGAATACTAGATGATACTGTGGTATATCACCATTCTTTTGTTAGCCAAAACAAAGGTAGAATTCCTCTAAAAAAAGGGTAGAATTATAAGTTCTAAAAGAATGATATGCCCTATCTTAACTCCCTTGATATGTTTTGCATGATATAATGACATCCATATATTGCATATAGTTTTTCGTTTCGAATACATTTCAGCCTTATTTAGACTAGAAGAGATGGCCAATCCATGACCCCTCTCCACTGTAAACTGTATCAGAACAGTTCTGGCTGATCACTTCAATACAACCCAGTAACAAAAAATGAGCACTTTCAGTGCAACAATATATAAGAAAGGACTAGAAAAATATATCACGACCTAGGTCTTGCAGTACATATTTTTCCTCCCTTTTTTGACACATGGAAACATGACGACAACATCTCACCGGATTGATGAGCGCTTCGTGTCATCGATCGTCTTGACTCTTATCTTGATCATCAAACAGGCCAGGTGACGAGTTTCTTGTAACCTTCGGGGGGCAGTGGGGAATTCTTGCAACGATAAATAGCAAACCTTCACCATTTGTTGGCGAGAAATGCATCAACCATGTACGTACGTAGTTGAATGCATCCTCACACCCTTTAGCCTCTAGCGAAAGAGGCAGCAGGGAAAAACAAATGTGAAGGAAAAGATCAATCAACCGGTCCCTCCTAAAATGCTATCATGGAAGCATTACATACATGAACATGTGCGAATAAGCACAATGCATGTAAAACAGCAACCATGACGCAGCACAGGAATCTGAAGGCCTGCTGAAATGGCAGGGCCAAAAAAGATCCAAAAACCGGAGGGGCCGATGGATTGAAACAAGATCAATGGAGGCAAATCCATCGATCAATCACTCCAGCGGAGAAGCATGACAACGCAGCGGCGGATGATGTAGAGCTTGGCCCTCTTCTCCCTGAGAGACTTGTTCAGCCTCCCCATCTGCTTCATCTGGCTTCCAACCTTCATGGTAGCTGATAGCTACAAAAATATATATCGATGCAGCTGGTGTTGTTATAGATTAGGGAGACCAAACTATGTTATGGTTCTCAGAAAGCTAGGTTGGTGTGAGTTGGTGGTGTCCCTAGCTAAGTGTTGTGGAGCAAAGATGAAGAGAAGTCCTTATATAGAGGTCAGAGGTGGACGATCTGTAGTGATGAGACTGGAGTGGGCCGGGAGAAATACAGATGGAAGATATCGTATCACAAGAACATCATACCCCTCACATGCAAGAAGCTTGTTTGCCGACTAGGGGACACCCCCTGACACAGGAACTCATCTTGCCATTATTATATCCACAAATTGCTTTGGAGATGGTAATCCATTGGGCGGCCATCACCTCTAATAGAGAATTATTACAGTGGTAAATGACGACAAAGTAGAGTGGACAGCTGGTTACCCAAGCGTGCATGGAACAAAGTTATTAACTCGTCAGATGCATGCATGTAGATTATTGTTTAGTTCCTCCGAGAAAAGTTCTCTGATCTCGATGACTTTTCATCAATGGTGCTGAGGGTTGGTACGGTGAAAGTACTAGGAAGGTAGCTGTGACGTGTAGCATTTCAATTTGCTGAATCATCTGGAACAGAGTTAACTTCTTGAGGGCTTTGGGAACCAAATATAATGAACCAAGTATGAACTTTATGTAAATAAATTGTCTAAACTCTAACTCAAGGAAGGAAGCTTCAGTGCACCTTGCATTGCTAAGGAGAAAAACTAACATATTTCTGACCCCTCGATCTCTGCAAATTGGTAGCCAATCGTTAGCCGACAGCTAAATTGCAACTTATACCTATGACTCAACTAAAGAATTGATGGATAACTATAAGAAATTAAAAACAGTATCCCTCATTGCACTGGATATTGGCAATCTTAGAATGCATAAATCATGTCATCATAATCTTACAAGCTAAACATTAATTGTGTTGCTGAAGTAACAGTGCTCTGACGGACCCATCAGCATTATATCAGCTCCACACAACGTTAGCTTCAAAGTTACTGATCAATTTGTCTGTGTACACATTTTCAGAATAGATGTATGGACATTGAATTAAACATTGATGGGAAAGCAAGCAATATCATTCTCCAGATTCAGAAGCAAAGGGTGGGTTTTCTCCCCTTGCCATGCGCAACTGAATTGTCAAGAGTGATCGACTAGTCAAACACAAACACTTACTCAGTACGTAATAAGAACATCTCCTTAGGGGTTGCATCTAGACAAAATGGCCCTTGACGCATGCGAAATAGTGAATGAACATTCCTTCTGCAACCAACCGTGTTTTTTTCGTACATGGATAAGAGCGCCGTTCAAAAGATACGTGTCATTTTGATAGGATTTCGAGGAGTCGAGGGGTGATTAAATTTTATTTGTTGCTTTGTGTGATTTCAAAAGTTTAGCACACTGGAAGCAGCAAGCACATTGAAAACTGGAACAAGTTCAGTTCATGTACATTATGACAGAGTGCAACAACGAGAATATATAGTAGTACTATATGAGAAGTTATCGCATAGAATGGAAGTTGTTTTTGTGAGCACCACCCCTTTCGGCCCCTGCTGACATGCCTATTCCTGAGGATGAGCAAGGGACAGGGGAGGAAACAGAAACTGCTCAGGCGCCGTCCACTGCTACGAGGCCCAGAAGGCTCACAATGCCCAACATCCGTATCAGCAGCCAAGAGTGGAAGAAGCAAAGTATAAATAGGAAAAAATGTGAGAAGGAGAGAATTATGCAATGTATGAACCAAAATTCTGAAATCAAACAATAACTCCTTGCTACTGTTGCATGTTCATCTTCCCTTCCTTCCTCCCTCCTATCCGTATTGCTAACAAATTGGTATCAGCATCCTCGTCCTCCCAATCCTGGACCCCAATCTCCATCCCCACCACCACTACACCCGATTTCAGTGGTCTCGCGGCGCCATAGAGCCCAACTTCAAGCTCATCCTCAACGAACTGGCGCAGCTCATCCGCCGATTCAACGAGCAGGGCGACCGCTGGAGCCACCGCTGGAGCTGATCTGGAGCGCGGCCTCACCGAGCGTTCCACCACTGTCGACGCCCGTCTCGACACTCTAGGGGCCTCGTACTCCACCAACACTGACGCGCTCACGTGACGCCTCGCCGTCCTAGAGTCCGGTGCCCGAGGATCCACCCACCGCCGCCGTGGAGACCCGCCTCACATCCCTTGAAGGCAACTATACTGACCTCGACGCTGAGTTCACCCAGCGTCTCTCTGATCTGCGTCCTGGCGTGGATGGCTGTTGATGGTCATTAACACCCCATTTTATACCATTAACCATGCCTAATTTGATGATATAAATGATATAAACCATTGTCATAGGGCTTATTTTTAACCATTTCCACAAGTTGTGATGACTATATGAGTGTAGGAACAAGGTGGTCGTATACATGGTAAAAACACTTCATCAAATGCCTATTTTTATTGCACCTTGTCGAAGAACTCGTTGAGATACATGAAACTGAGTTTTGTTTCACCCGATTTGGAGTTCGGATGATAAAGTTATGCCTTTCGGAAGATCGCAAGACAGGTCGGGCTGGGTTGGACACAGATGGACGTCGGGCGACCCCCTAAAAGCATCGGGTGACCTGGACTTATGTCCAATGGCTCCAAAACTTGGTCAGGGGCCTCCACACTCACCCAGGAGCCCATGGGAAGCCTTGTTCACCACACTGGATCACATGGGTGTTCGGGTAGCCCAGACAAGCTGGCCCAATCCAACAAAGTGCATCCACGCCGTTGCTTTGCAAGGTCGGTGCATCCAAGCGTCAGCCAACTCCCAAGTAGGCCGGTCGACACCACCGACCTACCAACCGACCTTCTCAGCTCTCTACAAGCTAGTACCCCCCTACAGGAACCGACCTTGGAGGGCTTTAAATAGTGGTGTTAATTAGGTGCCATTTCTAATAATCCCCAACAATCCCAAGTAGAATAGTAGCATGGTGAAGCTATATGTAGCTCTACCGCTTAGAAGTAGAAGATAGGGAGAGAGTGAGGAGAAGCTTGGGAGGAGCCGGAGTTGTCAGCATCCTCTCCCACTTGTGCCTCGGCAAATGAAGCTCTTCTTCGAGTGAAGTCCGACATCTTCTATGGTAACTCTGATCTTTTGTATTACTTAAGTATTACTTTATATTATTGTTGTTTATGGGTTTCACCGCTTGGTTAGAGTGCTATGATCTTGTTCCACCATATCTGAGGTCAGAGTAGTAAGTGCATAGATTATCCGTGGTGTATAGGCTATAACTTCCCGTGTTTATGGCTAAGCCTCCGGATAGATTGTGGTAGGTGGCAGGTGGTGACTGCCCTATTCATTCGCTGCATTCCACCATGTTGGGTCTAGTTATTAAATCGTTGGGCTCATGATAGACCTTGTCTAGTTAATCTCCTAGGTTGCCTAGGCGGGTTGTGCCCCGAAGTAAACAACTGTAATATAATATTCTTTAGTCTTGCCTTAGTTCATAGAAACCGCAGATATCTTCTCTACCCGTTGTCACCTGCCCTTGCTCTATCCTTGGGCACACTTGTTTCTTAACTAGTTCACTTCATGTTCCGCGTGGAAATTTGATACCTTGGAATACTCTCGGGTGAAAGCTACATTGTCATCCATGTGCTTCAGATTTATCCGTTTGGCATATCTAGTGTCAACAAGCTTTCCGGCGCCGTTGTCGAGGAGCAGTAGTGTTGCGGGGTCGAAATCGCGGCAAGCATTGTTGTTTGTTGGGTGTCACTGAGTGTGTGTCTCCAGTGGCTCGGGTGGACTCAAGAACACAAATAACATAGAGAGGACGCACGGTTTATCCTAGTTCAGGCTGTCGGGGCCCTACGTTTAGCAGTAGATGATCCTTGTATTCAAGAGCACCCGAAATCGAGGGGTTACAATAGAGTGTAAGAGAGAGATTTGGTGGGGGATCGCTCAGTGCTGATCCTTGAGCCTCGTCGCCGGTGAGGTCTTCCCCCTCGTCGGAGAGGATTGTGTGCAAATGTCCCTTCGGTGGTCATGTCGAGGTATAGGGCCGCTTCTATGTCGAGACCCAAACAAAAGAGTTGCAACAACATGCTATCAGGTAAAGACAAGTCTGGGCTAGATTGTATTAAAACTGAAAACCTAGCCCAGGCTGCACCTATAGACTCCTTCTCATACTGCTCAAAGTCGAGGATCGCCCTTGGTAGAGAGACGATACGAGACATAGGGAAGAATGCAGGGCAAAACTTATTCTTGAGTTCATCCCAATCTCCATTCGTACTTCCCACGGCATTAGCGTCCCATTGTTTTGCCCTCTCTGTGAGAGAGAAGGGAAACAACTTCCACTTTAGAGTTTTTTTGTGTCATGCCAAATATGCTCAGGCATGAATACATTTCCTCAAACTCTCGCAGGTGGTGGCAAGGGTCTTCATTATCATGCCCTAAGAAGGGTTGTGCCCCAACCATGGCAATCAAGCCAGGGCGGAGTCCACAGCCAGATGAATGGTTTGGTTTTGAAAGAAGTTGTGGCTCAAGGAACTCGCCCTTTGAAGTGCAAGGATTTTGAATTGGTGTATGCTTCATGGTGGAAAAGATAAAGGAAGATATTTTTGTTTAAAAAAAAAAAGATACAGGATCGAGGACGAACTAGGTTTGAAGAAAATACAGCAAGCATTCCCCAGCAACGGCGCCAGAAATACTTGTTGGTATTTCTTAATGCAAACATAAATAATCCACAAGCACACGGAAGTACCGTTGTAGCACTTCACCTAGAAGTATTTAGGGCATTGTATTTTCCATAAGGAACGGAGGTACTCTTCTAGCTAGTTCATCCAAGGATAACACAAGGATAGAGTTGGCTAGGGTAGAGAAGGATTCCTATGGCTTTAGGGTCTTTGGAAAGATAAACCTTGCTTTTACTTTGCTTACTTCGGGCATCGGAGCACACCTGCTCTGCTAGGTGAGGACATCCTATAGCTCTACGCTGAACCCGGACATGGGGAATTATGAGGGACGGACACTAGGGCTGTCATCACCTTTTGCCTACCCCTCAACCGTGGGGCACGAGGCAAACAAAGGTAGCCAGATAACATAGACACCATGACTACGCTATCGACTACTACTCTAACATTGCGCAGATTTATTCGTCTCTATCAAGGCCCTCTCACTACTATAGATTGATTTATCACTGTCGCCACTTTTGCTGCTGTAGCGATAGAAGCGGCGTGTGATACTTTCACCATCGGTTGGAACAATAACAAGGCCTCCTGGAGAATGAAACCGGCAGCTCAGACTTCTACCACCGATGTGTTAACGTTAGATGCAGTAATGGTATTGGTGTTGCAGTTGCTCCATCGCATGAAAAGCCAGGCTGACTGGGATACGCATTTTGTCCGCCGGCCCTAAACTAGCATTTGGTCAAGCGGCAGTAAATTCAACGTGAATGTTGAATTGCCTCAACTTCCAAGGCCGTAAAATCACCATTACTTCCGCCGCCTAAAGCCTAAGAGCCGTACCCACTACTCTACATATACTTCAAGCCCGATGCCCTCTAAAACCACCCTTCTTCTTCATCCATCATCCCCTTCGCTTCCAATCTACAAAAAAATGTCAGATAGCCCCATCAAGTTTCCAAGTAGCCCATCATCCAATGAGGATGACTTGCCAGCCCACCAGTCCTAGGAGGAGGACGTCTCCTCCGACTGGAGGTCTTCTGATTATAGTCCTCCGTGGAGCTCCGAGAAGGAGGACCCAGTGGGGGAGGACGAGGACGACGAAGACGAGGACGATGCCGATGCCAAAGACGACGACGATGACTTCGACGACTCTGACTCCGACTTCGCCTCGCCTCCTCTCAAGCGAGCGAGGCGAGCAATGATCCTCTCAGTGAGAGAATCATATGTTTAGATTAAGTAGTTTATGGTTAGTATAAGTAGTTTTAATAGTTTAGGTTAGTTATTATGCTTCTGGATGAGTACAATCATATACTCGTCCAAATTGTATCTATATGTTACATATACATAATGAATCAATGAAAAAAATTCTATTCACGCAGATGTGATCTCTTCAGTGCCACTTTTTTATATGAAATGCAAAGCAAGTTCTTTTCGATACTACTTCCAAAATGCCAGTGCACAGATTTGATCTCTCGACGAATGTTTTTTGTTTTTCTGTATATTTGTGAATGGAATGGGAAAAAACTGTCATGTACGATTGTGGTTATTTCCAAGATAATCTAAAAGCAGTTTAACCACTGACAATTGCCGTATTATAGCATTGGATTAGCATGGCAATGGTTGGCTTAATACAGACACTATTTAACTTATCCCGTGTCGTCCGTTCTCGCTGCTGATCAATCTGGACCATCCATTTGGCAACAAACCTAGAAGCCTCCGGCCCATTCCCAACTCCCCTCGGGTCCTGTCGGTGCCTTGGTGGCGGTTCGACCAACTAAAAAACCCTAATACAAATCCATTAGTTCTCCCCACCCGTTGTTGCTTCATCCTCATTCTCTCCACCCGTTGCTGCATCTTCATTTTGACCCATCGCCTGTACTTGCCCTGCCTTGAGCACCTTGCATTGTTGTAGTGGACAACGCCCCATGAAGGTTAGATGGATTTGGTCACCCCCTTGTTAGCATTTGGTTCCAATTGGTTTTGGGTTCGGTATCAGTTTTGTTCATATTAGGAATTTCTTCATTGAAATAGATGTCTTACTTCGGAAGAAGCAATTTCAATGCGAGCAACATTGTGTTTTGGTGGCTAGGGTTGGCACTAGGACCCTAGATGATGTTGTTTGCTACTTGGGGATAGAGCATTCACCTAGACTGACTGTTGATTGTTGAAGCCGCTGTTTGTCACCTTCTAGGACCACAAAATTTGACAAGAATTGTTCAAGACCCTGTTTGTGGAGAGATTTTTGTGCTTTGCAGGACTGGACAGAAAGTAGACATACTTTATAGATACAATGTGTCCATGGACGGAGATGCTATCATCTTCGCTATGGTTCACTACCTCTAGCTTTCGGGACCGCATCAACAAATTTAGTACCTTAGCAACTGCCTACCCATCCGACATTAAGTCTTAGAATTTGTGAAACTTTTATGTTAATGAAGTTTATATGTACTGATGAAACCTCTAGATTAGTATGTATGAGTACTGCATAATCATTGAACTATTACTTTGATTGAACTATTAATTGAATCAGTTGGTCTTGATTGTGGTCCATGTGTACACCTCTATGTAAGCACAGAGGATCCAAAATAGGCCTTCTTCTATAGGCAGATAGTACCCTGAACCAGCGGTGGCACAACATTTCATCTTGGTGGTAGTGTGAGGGTTTTGAAGGATGTTTTAGCGCTTTGGCAGGAGGCAAAAGCATAGGCAAAAGACCTGGCCGACCTCTTCACTCAGAGTCTGCAACACTTTGAACCCTGACTGCTCCATGGCTGCATCTAGCTCCAACTTCTCCAAGTGGTCGGCACCATCCCAAGGCACCATCGTGAGAAGAACATCGGCTTCTAGCAGAGGAGGATACAATGGTAGGGGGCTGACCATCCTGTGCCATGTCGAGAGCCACCCCTACGAATACCAGCCACCACTTTTGTGTCGCTACGGCTTGAAGATGCCTCGATGGATTTCATCGAGTGATGCAAACCTAGGACATCGGTACCATAGATGCTGTAGGGCAAATAATGTAACTCGATTTCTTTCTTGTTCATTCTGTTTTTGCAATGCAAATGCTAAAATCCCGATGTACTTATGGTAATTTGGGTTTTTCGTAGCCCGACTTAGATTGTAGGTTCTTTAAGTGACACGATGCCCCATATAGAAAATTTCTAAGGACTTTGATTTTGGATTTACATAACAATATTTGGGAGCTAAAGGCGGAGGCCAATGTTACAACAAATGAAGAACATCTATTGGAGGAGGAAGAGATTATGCCACAGATTGAAAGAAATGGCTAGTGTTCCAGCAAAGATGATGGAAGATTTTGTACCTTTGAGAAAGAAATGTGCTTCCTATTCTTCTTTCACCTATTTTGTACTTTCCTTAGTTCTTGGCATGTTCATTAGCATGTTGCTTAGTTCATCATAGTAGATTCAAGTGTCAATTTATGATGTATCGGACTGAAATATGTCACTTTTGTACAACTATTGTTGAACTAAATGCAAGGTGATTATCTAGGTGCTCAATTTATTGAACTATAAATGATAGTAGATCCAAGTATCAATTGATGTATTGAAGGCATCCTACTTCCCTAGACACTAGGCCCTAATACAGGGGCAACCAATTTATTGAACTGTATATACAATCCTACGGTCCTACCACACCTTCCTCCCATCCATTCTCCACTTTGCTCCCTTGCTCTGCTTCACCCTGCAAGCGGTGGATGAAAGGCAGCCTCTCGCTTGCTCACTGCTCTTTTACCTCCAACCTCGCCGATGCACAAATCTTCGGCGCGCCATCCTTGCTTCTCTGCTCCATCCGGATCTAAGATAACTGCATTAGATCTGCTCCTCCTTCACCGGATTCTATATTCCTTTGTATTGCTCTCTCGTGCTCTCTGCTCCTTCAACTCCAACCTAGCTATGGTAATTTTGTTGGATCTGTAGATGAAAATGCATCTTCTCGTTCTGGAGTTTGTGGCCTTGTACATCCGTGGAGTGCAGCTTGTGAGCCTTATTGTCCTTAGTACTGGTTCACCGAATCAGTGCTTTGTGAACAAAGTCAATGAGCTAAATGAAAGTGTACCAATGGATGTGGACAGGGTTGTAGTGGTCATGGCTCGGGATGACATGGAGATTGACAACGATCCCTTGGAGGCCGACAATGATCTACAGGATATTATGGAGATTTACAATGATCCCATGGAGGTCGAATAGGATCTACATGGAGAATAATTAATTATGCAACAAATGATGTACATATGAAGGCCTTTTAACTTTTGCATAGTGTCAGCCTAATTAGTATCTATATTTTAGCTTTTGGCATACTTGTTAGTTTGGTAGTGTCCACCTACTTATTCGGTACGAATGTATGAAAGTCAAGTTGGGTTCCATTCAATCCAAGAGTACTAGCATTGTGCTTTCCTTATGTTTTTGAAGTGTGTGTTTTGGCCTTCTCCTCAATGTAAATCTGTGTGCATTATTATTCACCATCGAACTCAAGTTGGCTTCCTTTCAATCTGAGTACTGGAATTGTGCTTTTCTTAGTTTTCTAAGTGTGGGATTGTGTGCCTTAGTGTTCATCACCATATCATATGGAGGTGTTCGATGGTAATAGGACCTAGCTACCGGTGATGGTACTGTGCATTCACCGCTGCTTAGTTGCAAAATTTCCAATCCCGCATTTGAACCCTCCCGCACGGAACTGATGAAAGTTTGATTCTCGCATGCCGTAAAAGTTATGCAGAGAGCAAGCAACCTACTCTAACATCCCCACTAACACCCCCTACACCTCGCACCCCTCCGCCACCCTCCCTCCCCCCCCACACACATAGATTTTCTTTTCCTCATTGCTGTTGTTCGTCATTGCCGCTCCTGCTCATCAGCACTGCTCAACCCTTGCTCCGCGCCGGTGCACATCACCGAATTACCCGCACAGATCCACCGGCGAATGAGCTACTGCTATCACCGATGTTGCCACTCATGCTCACCACCTCTAGATCCAAAGGCAAGTGTAATAAGACCTTACTTGCATCGCCATCCCTTCTCCTCGAAACTCATCTCCTTACTAATGTTTATTGATGCAATTCTTGGCAGAAGGCGGCCTCATCCCTTCGGCTGGTGGTGTCCTTCCAGATGATGGAGGCTCGCAACATGAGGAATGTAGTGTACAGACGATGTGCTTGCCAACATCTTCAGCTACCTCCCCACTCGGTCCTTGTGCTGCTGCAAGTGTGTCTGTCGCTCTTGGAGGTGCATCATCTCCTACTCCTATCAATGTAAGAAGCTTTCACAGACTATCGTCGGCTTCTTCTATGGCAGCTGGTGGAAGGGCAATTGCCACTTCACTAGCATCACCGGTGAATGACCCTCCTTGTCCTTCTTGCCCTTTCCCCTTAAAAAAGTTCTAGTCTCATATTGTTGCAGCGGCCTCATCCTTTGCTGGTGTGCTGGGCTTGATGGATTACGTCGCTATGTTGTCTACAATCCAGCAACCCACAAATGACATGTACTGCCGTGTAGCATCCGTTCTGTTGGTTAGGCTCGCTTAGGTTTTGATCCAACATCCTCGCACTTTCATGTGATTGAATTTGTTGAGGTGGAGGGTGTGTGCGTAGGTGTGGAGATCTACTCATCTAAAACTACAGCATAGATCTTTAAGGAATCTGAATGGGGCGAGGGTAGTATTGTTCTATGTTCAAAATCAAGAAGTGTTTTTCTTAATGGTTTCACGCACATGCTTGAGTACTCTATGATAGTTGCTGTGGATATGGAGAGAAAGACATAGAGGACAATTCATAAACCAGGTGGTGCTAAAATGTCCATCTATCAAGCTTAGGGTCACCTGTGTGTGTGGTGTGCTAATTTTTGGAATAGGTCTTGGCTTTTAGTGTGGATACTTGAATACTATGGTACTGATAACTGGAGTTTGAAGCATGTTGTGGACATGGAGGAACTGTTTGGACGCATGAATATTAAAGTTGGTTTTGAGTTTGTGATGAGGAGTACAGAGTGATTACAGTTCACCTAGAATGGAATTTCATTTTCCTTGTTGGGAAGGATAGAACATTGATTGCATATGACATGGACCACAGAAAGGTTCCTGTCATCCATGCCCGTGTCATCAGCTTTTGTAGATCAATAGGGCGTTTCCATATGAACAGGCCTTACTATCTTCCTTATATTCTCTTGTTCATGGAGTCATTAGCAGAGCAGTAAAGGTGCATTTCCTACATTTGGTCGTCACGGCAGTCTTTGTTCAGGTAGGCAGTTGTTTTCATTCGATATATGTATAGGCCAATTTTGGCTTGTTAACTAAAGGAATGGTATGTTTAATATTATTTCAGGTAGTGGATCAGAGATGAATAAGAGGGGTTCCATGGTGCATTGGCTACCATTCCGAAGGATGCACTAATTATATTCATTTTGCCATGCAAGGAAGAGTGCCACATAGAAGGAGCAAAACTATGTCATTTCGTTATGTAAGTCTATATACATCAGTACCTTTAGTATGCTCTATGTACCACTTGTGTTAGGACATCAGTTGAGAAAGATATTATGGTAGCGTCCATTGTTATTATAAAAAGTACTCTTGTTTGTGAACATGATTTATGGATGTAATGATTATATATCTGTATGCTTTGTGTTCATGAAGCTATTAAGGGCCCAGCTGAATTAGTAACTATTGTGAAACCGGATGAAATTTTTGTCACCGTCGCTATACGTATGATGCGGCAGGGATCAAAAGTATATCACCGCCGAATCCTTTAGTAACTCGACACCGACTAAACGATCATCAAAGAAGGATCGTGGTGCAAGGCGATGGTGACCATGATCTTTGTACTGATGGACCATATCGTCAAGCGACGGTGGTGTTAACCTCTACACAGGTGTCTCGATTATCGAACTGATAGTGAACCCACACCACTGACAGTCGGGTTGAAGTACAAGGCAATGGTGTTGGTGACCACTACACAGGCGGTTGATGTGCCCACATGATAGTTTTGATAGCCTCGATAGTCAAATCATTTGCTAATGCAATGGTGTTAGTGTAGATCCATAGCTGGGTCATGCTCCAATGCGACTGAAGTAAGGACCTAATCACGGACGGGTGATAAGCCAATCGGCCATGTTAGTGTACACCACAATCGGTCCCAGATGCCGACGGTGAAGGCTATGACCATCACTATCGATAGCTTACTGCCGAGGCCAAAATTAGACTACGATATGTGTTACGACATGGCTATGAAAGGTGCGAGTGTTGTAGTGTCTACTAGAGTATTCATCACAAGGACAAATGATGAACTTGTAAACAAGTTAGAGTAAAGCTTAACTAGTCACATAGTTAATTCCATCAGAATCCCGAACACTTACTTAGCGGGGAAACCCATTGAGGTAAAGGTGCTCGTTGAGGTACAAGTTGGGGAGACACCAAGAAACCCAACGCTTCCCCAAGCTCTTCGTCACATCTCTCCCTATCAACTCTAGATAGCTAGCTAGGGCCTAGGCCCATGGAGTGGTGTTCTTATTCTCATATGTAGTGGTGTCCTTGGTATTGTTGTTTTGAGTGTGAGCTCCCCCCTCCTACTTATACTAGTGGACAGGCGGTTGTTGGTGGAATATTCCATGGATCTCTAGCGCACCACCCTCGACAGCACTGATGGCACCGACTGGCGCGAGGTGGGCCTGAGAGGCGGTGCTAGGGGTGTGGGCACAAACAGGTGGTGCCGCCCCACCACCGCCTTCGCCTGGTGGACCGTTGGTTGGGCCTAGACTCCTCCTTGGTGGGTTTGGGGCCCAGGTCTGCAAGGTAAGTTGGCCTTTCTTCTATTTGCTTGAGTGGATCTACGTTATGCTTTCTCTGTTTGCGTATTTTTACTGTATTTTCCACCATATTTCAAGCATGTGTCCTGCAAAACATTGTTCTTCCAATACATGTGGAAATAGGTTAACCTCAATAACATATGTGTTCAAGATGTACTAGTTCTCCCATATTTGTATCTGATTTGGTGGTCAGGATTGGTCAATATATAAGGACCGCCAACAGAGTCGTCCGAGATAGTTGCTATTGATATGGAATAAAAGACATGGAGGAAAATTCATAGGCCACGTAGTCATGCAAGGTCCATCCATGGAGATTAGGGTTAGTTGTGTATGTGTATTGCTGATATTTTCAATATGTATGACCTTTCAATCTGGATCCTTGAGACTATGGTACTAATAAATAGACATTGAAGCATACGATGAACACGCTGCAGCTATTTGGATGGAAATATATTCAACTTGGTTCTAAGGCTGGTGATGTAGACTATAGAGTGATTGTAGTTCACCTAGAATAGAATTTGTTTTTCCTTGTTGGGGAGGATAGAACACTGATGGCATATGACATGAACCGCAAAAAAGTTCATGTCCTCCCTGCCCGGGTCGTCCGATATCCTAGAAGTACCAGGAGTTTTTGTTTGAACGGACCTCACTACTTGCCTTATGTTCCCATTAGCAGAGTAGTAAAGGTACATATGCTGTATTTTGTTGTTAGAACATGTCTTTGTTCTGGTAGGGAGTTGTTTTGAGTCTATATATAGTCAAATTTTGGTTTGGTATCTAAACCAATGATATGTTGAATATTATTAATTAATTCTATTGTTTTGTGCAGATTTTGGAGTCTCAGTGCTTTTGAACAATTTCCCCGCAATGGTTAAGGGAGGAAGAAGAGGGGTTCCATGGTGCATTGGCTACCAAGCTGATCAAGGAAACTTTGTCTTGCAAGCAGGAGTGCTAATCTGAAGGAGCTAAGCACATCTACCTTATTTTCGTTACGTGTTTGTAGGGAGCAGAACCTTTATTATGCTATCTATGTACTGCTTGTGTTAATTCATTAGTTGACACAGTTGTTATGTTAGTGTCGACTATTATTATAATAAGTACTCTTCGTTGTGGACATGATGAATGATGTGTAATGACTATATTTGTATGGTGTGTGTTCAGTAAGTTATTAAGGATTAGCTAAATTAGTAAATACATTGTGAAAACCAGATGCAATCCTGTCACCGTCGGATGTATGGGCCATTTGTTGTTTTGTCATCACCATCGTACCACTCAACGTTGGTGAAGTAGGCGGCCATCACCACTATTTATTCGTTTGATGCGGTAGGGGTCACTAGTTGTGATAGAACCGCCCAATTTATACAAGATCAAGTATGGTTGTCCCTGTTAACATGTTGACAAGCACATACTTTCACTTATATAAACCCAGTAGTCCGCCGAGTGTCACGGAGGACCTCGGTAAATTAACATCACAACCAAGATCGCATGATTAAGCAAATACACATCACATACATGGAGTTGTAGCGGAATAATATTACAACTGAGTTCACAAATAATGGTATAAGTTTGGGTTTCAAAACCGATTGGTAAAAACAACATAACTTTCGAATGATTACACTAGTATAAGTTCCAAATACATTGCTAGCATAAATGATATCCTCTGACAAAAGCATATAGATAAGAAATAAATATAGAGACGCTGAGCCCACCGGTGGTTAACCACTCTCTTGAACAGCCGAGAACTTCACCTGCAATATGGTGGGATAAACCCTGAGTACTCGAATGTACTCAGCTAGACTTACCTACAAGAGAGAAATAAAAAGACTCTTAAGGATATGCAAGGCCTATTTAGTGGAGCTGGTTGGATAGCATAGCTTTGCAAAAAGAGCATTATTATCATGAGTCCTTACTTTCAATCTTTTAGTCAAGTTTTAGCATCAAGTTTAGTGAAGCTTAGTATGACTAAATTTGCACCTATTCTAGAGCAATCACTTCATTAATAAACATCACAATAGTAACCATATCTAGTTTATCATATAATCACCATAACCATCATGTTCCTTCAAGTATTACTACGGTGATGGGGCTCCACCAAGTTTCTCTCTATCCATGAGAGACGGCGATTCGAATCAATTGCAACCAGCTGGGCAGTATTCCTAACACAAACCCTCACTTCCCCTGTTGGGATCACATTGGGTCACCTTTGGTATAATTCAGGTACACATTTCATGGGTTCGATCAACACCGCACCCTCAGGGATAGTACCGGATGCCAGGTCGATCAGGACTCTAACCTGCCCTTGGGCTCACACCAGTTCCCCGCACATCCTTACTACCTCCAGTGTGCGCACTTTGACAGAACGAGGCCCGGCCTGAGTTGAGCTACTCGGCTTCACGGTCGGAATGAGTTATCTAGCTAGCTAAGTGAGAGGCATGCGTTCAAAATGACAAGAGGGCGTCCAGTGATGCGGTCCTTAATCGACACAGACGGAATCACTATAAGTCACAACACCGCCAACATATAAGATTCCTCCTGGTCACCATTTAACTGACTTCACATGGTTCTTTTCCATGATAGCAAATATAGCCAACCGTGACAAGATATTCACCTATATCTCACAGGTGATAGGAAATCACCCGACTTCTACTGACTAAGCATGGCTAAGCATAGATCGGCCTATGCATCTGGTAAGGGTATAGGTATTTATATATAGTGAACAAGGTAGGAAATATGCACCAATGGTTTCATCCAACTCCTATCACCTAATGCATCATACCAAAATTATACTGATGTGAATTTATAAAAAGAGAGAGTAGGAGACTTAGAATGCTCTGGGGCTTGCCTAGGATCCAACACTAGGTCAGTGTTTGTTAGATGACACTCGCTTGGCGAGCATCTCCCATCTCAGCACTTGCTTAGTCCTTCTGTCTGGATGGATTCACCAAACTCCATCTTCGGGTTCAGCTCCAACATCACATCCCTCACGTGGTGTATCTAGCGTACCTATATGAGATGCAATAATGCAAGTGCATGAATGCGAAGGATGGCAATATGAGATGCCTCACATAAAAGTATTCAAGATGAGCACAAGGTTACAATGAACATACATAAGCACTCCACGTTACTTAATTAAACATCACATAACCTATCATACTAGGATAGCAAGGAAGGCAGCACCAATCATGACACAAGTTTCACAAGGTTTTAGGTATATTCACTTAACACCATCAAAGGCATGAGCCACAGTTAGCAACACACGAAGCAAAGCAAGGTGAAGCAAATAATTTTTGGTACAAACATAGATTCCGAACAGCAGCACCACTGTCACTTATTTTAACCATACCCAGAGTTCTAGGCATGAAAAAAGTGTGATCCTAGACTTTTTGGAAAGATTAAGAAATTGTTAATAACTTTGTTTTTCATACCAAAAGCTAATTCACAGGTTAACATGATCAAATATGCCAATATTTCAGGTTTGCACAGAGAAGGACAAAAAACTGATAGTAAATTTAGAGATGCATAACTAGAGTTCTAGACATTCAACAAACATGATTCTTAACTTTATGGAATTCTTATTAAGTTATATATAACTTTATAATTATCATTTTAAGATGATTTTACAGCTAACAAGGTCAAACAATACCAAGAAGGCATCTCTATCTAGACTTGGGACAGAATCTACCATTCCACTTTGGACAGCTATAACTTGAGTTCTAGACCACAAAAAGGGTGTTCTTGGATATTTTGGAAGGATTAACAAAATCCCTACAACTTTTATATTATCACCAATACATGATTCAAAGCTTATCTAATCCAAACAACACAATCTTTGAGATCTGCAGAGATCTCATGCAAAACCTGACATGGGACTTGTAAAATATATAACTCTCAGATCTTTTGCCCTAAAGTCATGAAACTTTAGGAAAAAGAAGGTAAGGGAGTTATCTACAACTTTTATATTCACCACATCTGCATAAAACATCATTATCACCATGAAATTAATTGCTTAACCAAAACTGTGCACGCAGCCCAAACAGTAGAGATATACTGCATTCATCTATCATTTAGTTGTTACAAACTAACATATTCATGACATATATGCTACCCCAAACATCTTGGAATCATATTCAAACAATCATAGCATGTAGGAATAGCTACTAGAAGCATCACATGATAATAAATACATGTATATGCTCACAACATTCATCCTCTACTTTAATAATGCAACATATGTATTATTTTTAGTACTATATGAGAACAACTAGTTTAGGGCTGAGACTTTTATGAGTGGTGGATGTTGTCAAAACATGGCTACTGCGCAAATTTCATATGCTCAAGTTTTATAATTTAATTGCTATGAAAAAGACAAATCTTAATTATTAATAAACATGTGAGAACAAGATAAGTATAAAGATCATTATTTTCTATAAACATATAGGCATATTAGGGTTTCTCAGGCCACATTATCACCATGCAAGGGCAAAGGAACCACATTTCACATTTTTGCATATATAAATTATTTATAAGCCATTTAAAACCATTTTTCAAGCATTAAACCAGTTAAATCAATAACTCAATCATACTGCATCCAATGACCATGAAATTTTTACCACAGCACACACATAGCTTTTGTAGCATGCTATACAAATTTCACAGTAATTGGAGCAATGTAACTTTAGATACGAATTTATTCCTAGAAAACCCTAATTAACATAGATAAATAAAAACAACAAAAACCTTCTACTAACACATATCATATTATGACTCTACTGTATAGATCTACTCACAAGGATTTCAAAACATCTTCATTTGCTATTTAACGAGTTTTCTATGATTTACTATGAATTTCCAAAATTTTAACCGATTAAGAGCAATAATCTAAAAAAGAAAAGGAAAAACATTTTTGCACTGTGAATACTGGACTTTCCTCTAATTAATTAAGCCCATATATGTAAACTGATGTCTCTAGGCATTTTTGCATCTGGAATCAAGGAGTTTCTATTTCGATTTTTACTCCCTCTCTTCTTCAACTCGACGCAGAAACAGAGGAGGACGATGGGGAGGGCCGGCTCTAGCGGGGCAACGGCCAGGCGATGGCTTGGGACACGGCCACGCGGTACTGGAGTGGCAGGAGGAGAGGAACGATGTGGTTGGTGGAGGGACTAGTGGGGAGGAGGGGCTCTGCTCGGTCTCATGGAGGACGAGTGGAGGAGATAGAGAGGGACGGAGCGAGAAAGCGAGGGAGAATGGCAGAGAGGAAGAGCGAGGCAGCGAGCAAGAGGAGGGAGGGCACTCGGTCTTTCCCTTTTACTCGAGCAGGGGGGCAAGGTGGCGCACATGTGAGGGTATGAGGGAGCCACGCGGCCTGCGGTGCCTGCGCACGGTCGGACGACGACACTGCTTCCTACCAATCCAAACAGTCAAGGGATTGACTGAAACCACCAACTTCCCCATCCTCTATCTCCTGGTCCGGTTGTCCTATGATCATGGCGTAAGAGGCAAAGTTGTAGAGATTTGTGAGGTGAACAACATTGATTTAAGGATCAAGAGCTAACTCGGCCTAGATTTGGAGATACGGATCTTCAAAGGAGGATACCCAAAAATGGAACTCTAAATTTTGGTTTCAGGCCAATTGAAATGGCATTATTCTCCCTCTTCCAGCTCCTAATCTGTTTAGTTGTGGCACAAGCTGCAGTAACCAAAGTTGTAGAGCTACGTGAGATAAACAACTTTGATTAAAGGATCTTGTGCTGGTTCAGCATGGTTACAAAGATACAAGCCTCCAAAGTAGGGTATACAGAAACTAAAAACTGAATTCAGTTAAGGGCTGAATTCAAGAAACTTTTTGCTGGTTTTGCAATAACTTTTGAAAGTCCAAATGTTCTCCAAAAGTGATGAGACTTATTCTGTTGTTTTTTCATAAAGTGTACTTCAACTCATATTAAGGAATCCAATTGAGTTGTCATCGAATTCTAGAAGATAAAAATTCAAAAACATATCAACTCGCTGCTATCGATCAGGGACTTAGGAAAAATACTGGAGGGACCAAAACAACACTGTATCCCAATTTGAGGCCACTATTTGAGCCACTTAGGAGTTGAATCAGGGCTTGGTCCAAAAATAAAGTTTGTTGTACTCCACTTAAACTTCAACTTTTATTTAAGTCAAACTTCATATCTGGTCCTGAGATCATTGTTTCATCTTGGTCAAAGCAGCATCACGATAAAGCTTAAATTGTCCTTTTTGATCCATTGAAGTGTTTTCTGGACATTTGCTCAACATGAACCCTTCAAAACTTTTGTTCCTAAGTTTAAGTAGAGTTGTTTGAGCAAGGTTGCAAGGTTTGGTCAGCATCCCATGTTCCCATTGACATGATGAAGCAATCAAGAAAGGTTATAACCTATCATCTCATGTGACTTCTTGGCTCCAAACTTCATGAAACTTTTCCACTGGTCAAGATGGATGCATGTTGATGTAATGTATGCTGAAATAAGCATGTTTGACATTACTCTTGCATAATCTTAACAAGGGTCCGCATGTAAGCAAAGTGTATTGTCCAATTCCAAGTTAGGGCTCATTTTCATAGGTTTGACTTCAGCACCTTCATCATCACTTCAAAATTATGAACTAGAGATCATGATCATGGCTTGACATATCCTACTTAAGTACAAGTTTGCCGCTTAACACATGACTAGCACCTAGGGTGTTACACTAGTGTACCACCATCGAATCGTTTCGTAACCCGACACACGACTAAAGGATCATCATAGGCGGATCATACTGCAATGCAACAGTGACCATGCCCCATAACCCATTGGTTCATATGCTAAAGCAACAATGATGTTCACCTCGACATAGGTGGGTCATGCTCCAATGCAACAGAAACAATGACCTGATCACGGATGGATGATAAGCTAATACGGTGGTGTTAGTGTATAGCCACATAGGCGGGTTGGGCTCCAATGCGATGGATGTTGGCAGTCCTTAACTCCTATTTACAACCATCAACACTTACATAAAATCCACTCAAATGAACACCAAACTTAGTGATAGATTTTATAACTAACGAATTTCATGAGTTTTGGTGTTTAACCATTTGTAGGAGGGCATTTGTGGAAATACACATAAAGGGCTAAGAATGTGCAAAGGAATAGAGCATAAACACCATTCTACACAAGCCCAAGGGAGAGAGGCCAAATCACCAGAAGCATCAGGGCCCATACGATAGGAGAACATAGACAAACCTGAATGAAATTACCTCATCTCTATGCAAAACCAACATAGGCCCACTCTAGAAGATCAAATAAGGCACCCTGACAAAGTTGGACTCAAGGTGGCCCAATAGGGGTGCGGGAGCACCCATGGTGCGGCCGCACCCATGCTGGTGTGCCTCGGGCCCAACCTTCCCCAGGTGGTTCATACCGTCTCTCTATGGTTGGTTCAAGTGGGGATGGCGGTAAATTCAATGCTGAGGAGGCTTTTTGTTCTTTCCATAGCAGGAGATCAAGGGAATACTCCAAGGAACCTCACCGCTCCTCTCCACCTATAAAAGGAGGACCTCCCCCCCTCATTTGACAACAACACACCAAGGGAAAGAGCACCACACTTGAGCATCATCCAAGGCTTAGGCCATAGCTAGTAGAGTTGTGCATTTGGGAGAGATGTGAGGGAAGAGTATGGGGAAGTGCCGGACTTGTCGGTGTCCCCCCGAGAGCTTGTACCTCGATGAACAATTGTGCCTTAATGGAGTATCCGCTAAGTGAGTGTTTGTGGTTCTTATGGCATTAAGTCTTGTAAATAGTTAAGCTTTATTCTTACTTGTTTGCAGGTTCATCGTCCATTTTCATAATAGATGCTGTAGTAGAGGGCCCTAATAAAGACAGATAACCCTACGCATGCTAGAGTAGTAGTCAATAGCATAGACATGGTGTCTAGGCTGGCGGCTACCTTTGTTTGCCTCGTGCCCTATGGTTGAGGGGTAGGCGGCAGGTGGTGACAGCCCTATCCGTCCCTCGTAATCTCCCACATCCGGGTATGGCATAGAGCTAGAGGTCGGCGTCACCTAGCAGACCAGGTGTGATCCGGTGCCCGAAGTAAGCAAGTGAGTGTAGAGTTTATCTTTTTGTAGACCCAAAATCCATAGGAATCCATCTCTATCGTTTCCAGCTTTACCCTTGTGTAGTCCATGGATGTATTAGCTAGAAGAAATGCCTCCGTTCCCTATGAAAATATGATACCCTGAATACTTCTGGGTGAAAGCTACAACGGTAATTTTGTACGCTTGCGGACTAACATCTCTAGACATTAAGAAATACCAACAAGCTTTCTAGCACCATTGTCGAGAAATGGTTGCTATTTTCTTCGAACCTAGTTCATCCTCATATTTGTATCCTTTATTTTTATAAAACCAAAATAGTTTTCTTTTATCTTTTTCATCATGAAGATAGCAACTCCTATCCAAAATCGTTCCTCTTCAAAGGAGTTCCATGAGCCACCACCAAAACCAACACTTTATTCTGGCTGTGAACTCCACCCTGGCTTAATAGCCATGGTTCAGGCACAACCCTTCTTAGGGCATGACAATGAAAACCCTTGCCATCACCTGCACAAGGTCGAGGAGATGTGTTCGTGCCTGAGTATCTCAGGCATGACATAGGAAACACTAAGGTGGAAATTGTTTCCTTTCTCTCTCATGAGGAAGGCGAAGCAATGTACACTCAAGCCATAGAAAGTATGAATGGGAACTTGGATGAACTTAAGGACAAGTTTTGTCTTGCATTCTTTCCTATGTCCCTTATCATCTCTCTACCAAGGGTGATCCTCGACTTTGAGCAGCACGAGGAGTCAATAGGTGTAGCCTAGGCCAGGTTCTCTGTTTTAATACACTCTGGCCTAGACTTGTGTTTACCCGATGGCGTGTTGTTACGTCTCTTTTGTTCGGGTCTTGACATGGAAGCTAACCTATGCCTAGATATGACTGCCGGAGGTAGATTTACACACAAAACTATGATGGAACAAGTGAAATTACTCAAAAACTTCTTAGAAAGTCACACCTCTTCCATCATGAGACCTAGAACCCTCTAGGCAAAAGAAGTCCTCATCAGTCGAATCCAAACCTATACTATCCCTAGATTCAACTTATGAGCCCCAACCCGAACTAAGAACACCGAAGGAAAGAGTAATTCATCATTCGGAGTTCCCTATCAAATTCGAGGATTATGGTAATACCTCGAAACTCTTTTCACATGAAAAGCACACAAAAGAAGTTTTCCCCAAGGTAGAACCATCAAAGGAATGGTTAATGGAAGTGAAACATTCTTCTGAAGCAATTTAGATTCTTTCACCTTCCACGCCTGTTGACGGTAGTTAAGAACCATTATAAACCGTCAATATAACATGCATAAGGGCATAAATATGATAACCAACAAAGGTCTAGGGGTTTAAACTAATAAATTCTAAGTGTTTTGGTGAATCTGTTTTTTCTACAGGGTTTAACCAGAAAACCGTCAGGGTGGACCTATATGTCAAATTTAATGGCGCTTATCCGCCGTGAAACGGACACTAGAAGGTTCTAGAGGATACAGATGACACCACGCCGAGGCAGATGCTGCCAGGTGGGGCCGGCTAGCCCCACCTACAGACCGCCGCCAGCCCCTGGGGCCCACTGTTAGCCTCTGCGTCGCAATGTCGGTTCTCCATCACCTCTTAGGTTGCATCTACACTATTTCTTAAGTCGGTTTGATCCAAGGCTCATGTTTGATGCTCTAGGCTATATATATTAGCCCCTGCCACCCCCCTGAGGCATCAAGTCATTTGAGAAGATAGAAACCCTAATCATTCTCAGAGGTCCATCAATTCTAGGGCATAGCTAGTTAGGTTAGATCTAGAGGGAGGCAAGCAGGCTTCGCTTGGATTCCCGATCGTGTCAAGAGTGTTGTCAGTGCAGAAAGTGACCAACAAGTAAATATTTATAGTTTTGCCATACATTGTGATCGAGAGGTGGCCAAGCACTCAATGACACATGGTTTATACTAGTTCAGGCAACGTGCCCTACGTCCAGTTTGAGTTGGTCGGTGACTTTATTCCTGAGCCCAGGTGCTCGAAGTTTGCAGTGGGGTTACAAACAAGAAGGAGAAAGATGGGGGGTACAAGAGGTCCGATCGGACTCTGGTCGGAAGGGCCGAGAGTGACAAGAGCTCTGCTATGAGCTAAGTGTTCGAGCGTGTGCTCGTGGTTTGAACCTGGTGGTTCTGCTGTTGTGTGCTAGTGAACTTGATCGATCTAATGAATCTAGAATGACTTGAATCTCCCTCCTTGTTGGGAGAGAGCATATCCCCTTTTATATATGAAGGGGATGGCCTTACAAGTGAGAGGGAGAGAGTATGTATGCTTCTAAGCCTTGTTGCCCATGCCGGCGGGTACAGGATGATAGTAGGCGCCCACAACACTGTTGGATGTCAGATGCATGTGGGAGGTTGCGTCATCTTGTTTGGGTATGGCAGATGTCGGTACCTGCTATACTGTTGATGCCTAGAGGCATGTGAGGAGTTTCACCATGTTCACTCGATACGGTAAATGCCGGCGCCCACAACACTGTTGATGCCCAGAGGCATGTGGGGGAGCCTTACCGTATGGGAGTCAATGGCGCCCACAATACTGTAGGAAAAATGTCGGTGCCTACAACACTATTTGGGCTCTGTTGTGCTAGGGAGGTTGCAGAGTACAGTTTCTGCAGGTGTACAGGGTACGGTCCCTGGTATCGTGGTTTGACTTGTGCGCCCTGCCTTGCTTTCTCTGTTCGTTCCCTGGTCCTTTCCGGGCGGGCGTCCCCGGTCGGTTGGTCCCAGTTGGCTCTGATCGTGTCTGTCGGCTCTGATACCATTCTGTAACGTCCCACCTCTCTGAGGCTAGGCCCGCTTACATCTGGTAGCTTTCCTAGGACATAGACTGCCCTCACAGACCAACATTAGTCTTTTCTGCGCACTTTGTCCTCACTCATGCGCCCCCAGGAAGAACTTCCCGGTCGGTCACCCATCGCTTCAGGCCAAGCACGCTTAACCTTGGAGTTCTTAAGAGATGGGCTTCCAGAAAAGAAGTTGCAACTTTTTGGTACGAGTATCCTATTAATCCTATTAAGCCTTGAGCCGGGGTGTTACACGTGAGCAGGGGTTTGGCACATTTCCGGTCGAAGATGCGGGTCGGAGTCGGAAGTACTGCTTTGGCTAGGCCTTCCGGTCGGAGAGGCCGTTCGGAGGTGGGTTGGAGACCGAAGCGAGTGCTCTAGTCGGAGAGGTGGGCCAGAATTAGAAAGTGGGCGGTGTTCTTCCTCGGCCAGGCCTCCCGATTGGATATTCGATCGCCCCTTTGGCCTGTCATTTAGGTACTTGGGCCGGCCCATGAGTTGTGCATTTGTCTGCTTGGGCCGAACCTTTATTGGGAAGCCAGTCCGTGAGGGACCCTGGGTTTATGAACCTGACAGGAGCCCCTGAGCCCCCAGGCGATTCGGGTAGAATCGTCTAGGGGATTTTTTGTCTTGATGGCGGGTGCGTGCGAGCGCACCCGCGGGTGTAACCCATGAGCCCCCGGGTGATTCAGGCAGAATCATCTGGGGGGGTTTTTGTGTTACCAGTGGAGGAAGTTTCGTTTTCTTGGCGGGTGCGTGCGAGCGCACCCACGGGTGTAGCCCCGAGCCCCGAGCGATTTGGGTAGAATCGTCTTGGGGTTTTCCAGCGGGCGTGTGTGCGTGTTTTTTAGTTGAGATGGAGTCGTCAACCAAGGCGTCATTGCGCAACCAAGGCATTTTAGTTTTGGGATTGGGCGAGGTAGAGCTCGTGGATCCTGGCGTCGGTGCGCGCCGTGGGATCGGGCGAGACAGTTAGTTTAGGGATCGGATGAGACGAGTTTGCGGGTCCTGGCATCGGTGCGCACCGTGGGATCGGGTGAGTCGGAGTCATGGATCCTAGCCTCGGTGCAGCCCATGTAGCCGAGGTAGTTAGTTAGTTAGTTTAGGGATTGGGCGAGCCAGAGCTCGTGGATCTGATGGGGCAAGTTCGGGATCGTAGACCTAGGCGTTTGGTGTGTAGTCGAAGCGTAGCCGAGGGATGGGGTGAGTTTAGGGTTGCAGACCAAGGCGTTTGGTGTGTAGTCGAAGCATAGCCAAGTGGATAGGGCGAGTTTAGGGTCGTAGACCTAGGCGTTTGGTGTGTAGTCGAAGCGTAGCCGAGTGGATGGGGCGAGTTTGGGGTCGCAGACCCAGGTGTTTTGGTGTGCATTGAGCCCCCGAGCCCTGTTGGTCTTTTGGTAGGGGTCGGCTTGAGTTGTGTGCGTTACCCCATCCTCGGTTTCTCACAACCGATGGGGCTGAGTTTTGTCACTTGTCCTAATCGCTCGGGCTCGAGTGACGCGCTCGGTGAGTTCGCTAATGGGTATGATCGAGTGGAATCCGGATCCGTTGTTCGTGATAGGGTTGGCATAGCTCTCTTGTGACATTCCACTGCTCCTTTACATGCAACCCAGCAGATGCTTGGGTCATTCCAAAGAATGACCCAGGTGGCCTGATGGCCTCCCCTCGATGGAGATTCTATGGGCTTGGCGGAGATTTTAGATCAAATGAGAAGGTTGAGATGACCCTGTTTGCTTTGGGGCAGAATGGGCGAGGGCCACACGGGGCTCATCTGTGTTTTCTCCCCTGGCTCTGTTTGACGTGGGGTGGCCTCGAGCCCTTCATGGGCTGGCCTTCAAACCCCGATCGGTCGTTGCTCATGTTGAATGAGGCAACTGCCGCTTCATGACGCAACACGAAGCGTTGTGATGTATTTCGCTGCATGTGTGATGCTTAGTTCCTAAGCACCTAGGTGGTTCAGGGCCTGAATCGTCCGGGGGGCATGGGCGTATGGAATGAATGTGTGTATGGATGTATGAAATGATTATAAAGAAATAGCGAGGGTCGGTAGTGTTACCTTGATGACTCAAGTGACGGGGTTTGAAGAGCTCCAATCGGAAATGTCCAACTAGGACCCATGCTCATTGTTTGTGATGGAGTTGGCATGGCCTACATGGGGCATCCCTTCGCTCCTTACCTGTCTCTCGGTGTTATCCTGAGATGTTCGATCGACCTTAGGAAGCCCGATGTTCTCCCCTGGCGAAGATCTTGTTTTGGGTTTTTCCAAGTCCCGCCTAGGGATGCGGAGAGCTACCCATGTGTGGTGGTGCTTTGGTTCTTGTGCCTGGCGTGCAGTAGTGGTTGGTGTGCGGTAGTGGTGGGCCATGCCCAGGCCAGTCCCGTTTGATCAGGCGCCATTCCATCGGGCAGGGCACGTCTCATCGGTCAGGGTGCGTCCCATCTACATTAAATGGGAAAGAGAGAGGGTTTTTCGCTCCGCCATTTTGACTTTCTCGATCAGCGCGCCTTCCCCAACTGTTGCGCCCTTTTCCTTAAGTAGGAGAAGGGAGAAGGTTTTCGCCCCGTTCTTTCGCCTATTCCCCATCTGCTGCCTCCTCTCATTTTCCTTCTTGTCGAGAGCGTCATTGAGAGCCGCGACGGTTCCTAGGAAAGAAAAGGGAGGGAGCGAGGGAGAGGAAAAAACTCACAAATCCTTTCACGAACCCGGAGCAAGATGTTGGACTGGAGGTCATCCACTGTGAGGGAGTCGGTGTTGAAGGCCTTTGCCGTGAATGGGTTTCTGCCGCCAAAGGAGGTGACGCGCTGGAGGGCTCCCGGGAGGGAGGAGTTTCCACAACCTTAGCCCGGTGAGGTGGTTTCCTTTCTCGCCTTCCATGAGTGCGGGTTGGGATACCTCGCGCACTGGTTCCTACGCGGACTCCTCAATGAGTGGGGTCTAGAGCTGTAGCACCTCAATCCGATGGGGGTGCTGCACATCGTCGGCTTTGTCACCATCTGCTAGGCTTTCCTCAGGATGGAGCCGCACGCGGACTTCTTCCGGCGGCTATTCTCTGGGTGAGCTTTGGCGGTGGGGAATCCGCCTAAGGTCGCTGGTGGGGGGTTTTGCCCTATAGAGTAAACCGAGCGCGGGAGGCTCGTATCACACGTACATCCCCTGCGACTCCAACCGGGGGTGGCACGGGGAGTGGTTTTATATCAGGAATCTGGTGGAGGCGCCATTCCCAGCGTTCACCTGTGGGAGACTGGAGAAGCAGGATAGTTAGTCATGGGGTTGTTCCTATCGGGAGAAGAAGAAGGTGGAGATCATCGAGGAGGAGTGCTGGAAGCTCGTGCGGTGCGTCGTTGATGGGGTGCGGGTGTTCCACACCCTCTACCACCGCCGGGTTGCTCCATTGGCGGAGAGGTCGCAGCCGATGTGGAGGTACGGTGGCCCAACGGACCCCGATCGTGCATCGCCGAGGAGCTGTCGGATGATGAGGTCTAGAGTCGCCTTGACTAGGTGCTGCAGCTGAAGTGCAAATAGAAGGTCGATGGAAAGCCCATACCTCTCAACGCCTCGGTGGTGTCCAAACTGGTATGCTCCTCTTTCTTTACTTCATGTTCTTTTTCCCCTTTGCTCTCCAGCTTTTTTTGATTTCTGAGTTGCCTGTTTCATAGGGACTTGATGCTTATAGGTCCCAGCCACACCTTCCATAGGGGCCAAAGGGCGCGACTCGGTAGGCCGCCCAGAAAGAGGCGGCATATGCTAGGAAGAAAAAGAAAGCCGAATTGGCTTAGTAGAAGTATAAGAAGGAGAAAGAGATTGCCCAGCGCGTGAAGGCCAGGGAAAATAAGAGGGACGTCGTGTCCGAGCTCGAGTCGGATGATCCCACAGATGTGGATGACATGGTTTTCTCCGAGGAGGAGGAAAGTCCGGAGGTCATTTTGACCTCGATGGAGCGTCGCGAGCCTGCAGCGATGTCCGCTGGTGATGAGCAGGAGGTGGAGAGGCGCGCTGAGGTTCCTGTGTCAAGGAAGCATGCGGCGAGCGCAGATGCCGCAGGCGAATAGGAGGCGAAGCGGGCACGGTCACCACGCCCCTCGGTGGCTGTCGCTTGTCTTGTCCCCGCCTGCCGTGGGCGCGACCGAGCAAGCCAGGCGGTCAGAGGAGCGGGCTTGCACCCATGCGTCGCTGGGACTAGTGCCAGCGCATGACTCACAGCGGGAGGATGCCATGCCTACCGCACTGGTCGGTACGTCTTGAGCCAAAGGTCACGGTGACCCACAGGCCGGGCAGGAGCCGGTCGGGACAACTTCGCCCCTGGCTGAAGTGAGGGGGCGTGGGTCGTGGCCTGAGAGCAGTCCTCGCCCTGTGGGCCCATTGATACTGGGTCTTGGCTTCAGAGTCATGTCGCTTACCTCCCGGTATGTTTTTCTTTGTTTTCTTTTTTATCTTGTTGTTGAGTCTTTTTTGGAGTATGACTGACCCATACTCCTTGTTAGCCGCTAGGCGATGACAGGGTTGAGTATCGCCCCAACTCCTGTGCAGGAGGTTTGGAGGCCCACCCTGCAGCATGCCGCGGCGAGCAGCGGGGGAACAGGGTGGTGGCGGCAAACCCTTCCCTTCCAGGGGTGGTGCTCCCGGGTTGGTTGTTGGTATGGTGGCAGCGGCGGTGACGGTGCTGGCGGTGATCCCGGTGGTGACCATGGAGGCTTTGCCGGTGGTGTCGCTTGCGGCCCCTCCTCCACCAGCTACGGCAGAAGTGGAGAAGGAGACCGAGCCCCCTGCCTCATCGGGCGGAGGGCTGCACGGCTCACCCTCACAGTCGGAGCAGAAAACACCGGGGGGAGACGCTGCCGGGACGGAGTCAAAATGCCCATCGACGGCCCGTGCAACCAATGTGGTGGAGATCCCATCCAATGACAAAGCGTATGACGCAGTGGAGCTGCCGGTGCCATCACGGGAGCTGGCGGTGGTTCGGTCGGAGGCTGGGCCCTCCGGTGAGCTACCAGAGGGTGATCTGGAGTGGCCCTGCCCTGAGGACCCATCAAAGGTGTGGTTCATCCTTTAGGATTCCTAGGAGTGTCAGCTCTAGGACATCCTTGGGGGAAAGGACTTGCCATGGAGTTCGAACTCGCCAACCTGTCGGTGAAGCTTGAGGACACCCAAGAGCGGGTTAAGTCCGCCTAGTAGTTAGTCAAGGTCGACCTGCAGCTTGCTGTGGAGGTGAGTTTCCCGTATTTGTCCTTAACATCTGAGTCTCTTGTTGGTTGCCTCAGCATGCTTGTTTTTTGTTTTCATAGGGTCAGAAGGAGATGTCGTCCCACAAGTCCCGCTTCCTCCGGATGGAGCATGCCTGGGTGGCTATGCTTGAGCGTCAGCTAGAGTCCGCCACCATGAGTCCTAGGACCAGGCGGCTGAGGTGACCGCGGTGCGGGCAGAGGAGCAGCGTGCAGCGGAGCGGGCGACCACCACCGAGCAGGGGCTTGAGGAGGCGAAGGCCTACCAGGCGGAAACTAAGGCGGGGTTGTGGAAATCCCAGGCGGACACCGAGGCGGCGCTCTAAAAATCCTTAGAGATTCTTGAGTCAGAGCAAAGCGCCTTGGTGTCAGAGCAGAATGCCCTAGAGTTGGCACGAAAGGCCCAGTCGGAGGCAGACTAGGAAGTGCTCGTGCTTCGGGGCCGGGTGATGGGGTCGGAGGAGGCGAGCGCCTGACTGCGTGAGCAGGTGGCCTGGCAGGCGGAGGAATTCTCCACCCTTGAGAACTTCCTACTCGGTACGTACCTTTTCTATTTTTTGTCGCGTTGGTTTCTTCCTTCAGCCTGTTTCTGAGCTTGTCGCCCTTCTTCCAGAGCTGGGTGGAAATGTGAAGTAATTGGAGCGGGACCTGGAGATGGTCAAGGAGACTTTTGGCCGGAATGCATTGGAGCTAGCCAAGTCCCTTGAAGAGCGACGTGCTCTCGAGGGGGAACTTGACCAGATCCACAATGTTACCCAACTTGTCATCTCAGAGGTCTTCGGGTCAGCGCCAAGCACTAGCACGCCCGCCATCCAGCTGGCGGAGGTTTCGGATGAGGTCCGGGCCCTTATCACAAGCGGGCTGTTCTATGGAGCGTCAGGGTGTAGACTTCGGTGGCGACGTACCACCCAAACCTAGACTTAGCCACTATCTGCAGTGGGTATGCTGACGGCTTGAGCATGGAGGACATCTAATCGCTCGAGGAGAGCTTGCTGCCGCACACAAGGTTGGTGGTAGAGCAAGTCTCTGCGTAGTGGGTGATGGATGTCCGCCATGAAGACATGGCCTGAAGCATGCGTCGGGAGGATGTCGCCCTGCCTGCAGATGGCACAGAGCTTGGGACGGAAGTGGACATTGTCCCGCCTTCAGCCGAGCCGAATGTGGTCCCGCCGGGGAGTGAGCAGCTCACGCCTTCGCCGGTCGTACCGACAGTGGATGCCACCGAGCCGTCGCAATAGCTTTGTAAACTATAAGTAGTTTAGTAGATGAAAAAAGTTTAAGTTCGTGGGGGAGCCCCCGTGTAAACGTTCTTGTGTGTTTTAATGACTTCAATCGGTTTCGTTTTTTGTGATGGAGTCACTCCGTTCGGGGAAACTTGTCCCTTTTGTTCCTTAGTTTTACCTTAGCATAATTTTGTTTTTTATTCTTTCTCATACTTGCCCATTTGTCCCATAGGCTGCAACCTTAGGAGCCCAGGGCATGGCCCCCGAGGCTCAGCTGCTCATAACCGTAGGTAGAGGCGAGGTGCAATCGGCCAGAATATTTTAAAGCAAAGCTACATAAGGCAAATTAAAGGAGCAAACTACCCTTTTGTTCAGGTAGGAAGGAGTTTCACCATATGATAATAAACAAAAAAGAGAGGTAGTAGTGCACCCTCATGGAGCCCCCGAGTGACCTAGGGATGAAAAGTGTTTGGGTCGGGGTGCTCTTATAGGAGCAAACGCTAAGTAAACAAAGGTAAGACTGAATTTTAGGGGAAGAAAAACGACATAGCTGTTCCAAGCATTTGGTGAGAATGTTGTCGTTGTCGTCCTTTAGTCGGTAGATGTCTAGTCGGATCACTTCAACCTTCAGTCGTCTGGATCCTTGTCCACTATGCCCCCTTTCTTGGCCGCTGCTTCTATGCCTTTTTCTTCCTTTGGCCCACCGACCTGTCGCAGAAGGTGCTTGAGGAGCTCACAGTCCTTGTAGAGGTATTTGATGGGGTAGGCGTGGTTGGTGCATAGGCTCTCCATGAGCTCGTGGAAGTGGCCCAGAGGGTCCTACTGGGGCTGCTTGCCCGTGTGATCAGCCATGGCGACCAACGCGGAGTTGGCCGGTCGGCGGCGATCTTTTCTATTCTTTTTCCACTTCTATGTGGAGGGGCCCTCATCCTGATCCTAGCGCTTGGTCTTGCCTTTGCCTTGGCCTCCGTTGGAGCATGGCGAGAGCGGCGCTCGCTGGAGGCATTGGACAAAGGTCCATGGTCCTGGGCCATCCGAGCTAGGACTCCGGTTGCTACTGCGTGCGTCTCGGTTTGGCCCAAGCCGCTCATGTATAGGCGGTCGATGCAGAGCGGTCGTCAAGTCAAGACGAGGCTCAGGTGTGGCCTCTTGTGCCGTGCTTGGTGGTTGTAGCGGTGAGTGGGTGGAGCAACTCATTTGCTGCGTCCCCATTCCCCTAGTGGGGAGAGAGGCCATGAGTCGATGTCGCGATACGGAGCTCTCCGCCTATTGAACGGTGGCGGTGTCCACTAGTGCTCGGAGGTTTTGGTGGATCGCCTGTTCCTGAGGGTCGTTCGGCTCGGGAAGGCCGCGTACAAGCATTGCTGCAGCGGCGATGTTCGGATTAGCCCGAGCGAACTATGGGGGATCATTCCCCCTATCCATGGTGTTACGCTGGACCCGACGAGCCGCTTGTCGGTTTATGCGCACGGGGCACAGTGTGGTGCGCCGAGCACGCTGGCGCAGTCGGTGGCTGGTGTAGCCACTATTGTCGTAGCTCCTCGCCGTGCTCCCGTGTGAGCTCAAGGGTCTCCACATGAGGGTTCAGAGGGGCGTGAGTCTGCAAGGACTCCGTTACCACCGGTGGTTATCCTAGAGCATCAGCCATAGCACACTCCTAGGATGGACGATGGCTAGGCGCCACATCGACGATGCTGGAGCCATCACTCTCAACATCGTCATCCATGAGGTCGAGGAAATAGGTGGGAGCATAGCTCACCATCCCCACGAATTCGACATGAGAGGGGGCGGTGCCGGCATCCTTTGGAGCCCCCGGGCGTATGCATCCGTGGGAGACGTGGGGCCATAGGGGAACCGGTCGTATGGCGGTCGTGATGGGGACAATGGGGTCCCTCTGGGTAATTGGCAGCAAATAGAGAATAATATGTAGATAACAGCATGTACATTACTTACAGCAGGATTTGAGTAGAGAGTTTGCTCGAATGAAGCGTAGACACCTCAGTTGTTGAAATCATCGCGTGTCCTAAAGCCGATGGAGGATGCCCCTTCAATGGGCGCCAGAATGAGTGCCTCCTCGCGGAGGTGTAGTACACCGAGCCGGTCATCGACGAAGTCTATGCTTCCGAAGAGGAAGGCCTAGGATGGCTCAAAGATGGGTGGAACCCACATCACAACCGGTGGGAGTGCGGGAAACTCCAGTGAGCCGAAGCGAGTCATATCGCTTGAGCCCGCCATGGCAAAGGTGGCAGAAAAGTGGGCCATGCGATGACCAAAAAGTGTTGAACGTACAACGTCTTCCCCGGGGACGGCGCCAACTATCGATGCAGAAAGTGACCAACAAGTAAATATTTGTAGTTTTGTCGTACGTTTTGGTCGGAGGTGGCCTAGCACTCAATGACATAGGGTTTATACTAGTTTAGGCAACGTGCCCTATGTCGAGTTTGAGTCGGTCGGTGACTTGATTTCAGAGCCTAGGTGCTCGAAGTTTGCAGTGGGGTTACAAACAAGAAGTAGAAAGATAGGGGGTACAAGAGGTCCGGTCAGACTCCGGTCAGAAGGGCCGAGAGTGACAAGAGCTCGGCTATGAGCTAAGTGTTCGAGCGTGTGCTCGTGGTTTGAACTTGGTGGTTCTGCTGTTGTGTGCTAGTGAACTTGATCGATCTAATGAATCTGGAATAACTTGAATCTCCCTCCTTGTTGGGAGAGAGCACATCCCCTTTTATAGATGAAGGGGATGGCCTTACAAGTGAGAGGGAGAGAGTATGTATGCTTCTAAGCCTTGTTGCCCATGCCAGCGGGTATAGGATGATAGTAGGCGCCCACAACACTGTTGGATGGCAGATGCATGTGGGAGGTTGCATCGTCTTGTTTGGGTATGGCAGATGTCGGTACCTGCTATACTATTGATGCCCAGAGGCATGTGAGGAGTTTCACCATGTTCACTTGGTACGGTAAATGCCGGCACCCACAACACTGTCGATGCCCAGAGGCATGTGGGGGGAGCCTTACCGCATGGGAGTTAATGGCACCCACAATACTATAGGGAAAATGTCGGCGCCTACAACACTATTTGGGCTCTGTTGTGCCAGGGAGGTTGCAGAGTACAATTTATGTAGGTGTATATGGTAGGGTCCCTAGTATCGTGGTTTGACTTGTGCGCCCTGCCTTGCTTTCTTCGTTCGTTCCCTGGTTCTTTCCGAGCGGCCGTCCCCGGTCGGTTGGTCCCAGTCGGCTCTGATCGTGCCAGTCGAAGAAGAACTGTAAGCAGGGGTTTGGCACATCCCCGATCGGAGACGTGGGTCGGAGAGGCCGTTCGGAGGCATGCTGGAGACCAAAGCGAGTGCTCTAGTCGGAGAGGTGGGCCAGAATTAGAAAGCGGACGCTGTTCTTCCTCGGCCAGGCCTCCCGGTCGAAGATTCGATCGCCCCTTTGGCCTATCATTTAGGTACTTGGGCCGGCCCATGAGTTGTGCGTTTGTCTGCTTGGGCCAAACCTTTGTTGGAAAGCCAGTCCGCGAGGGACCCTGGGTTTATGAACCCGACAAGCATGGTTTGGTATAATCCTTGTACCCTCTCTCTTTTGTATCTCCATTATTTTTATATGCTTGTTACAATTGTTATAACAATATTAGTATTCATCTTATTCATGTTCTTTGTTATAATGTTCATCGTCTACTTTGATTATATACTTAGTATATCTAGTTTATCATTATGTTTATGCATAAGTTCGCAAAGCGCTCACTCTAAAGTACACGGGGTGAGTGGTCGACATTGTGTAAGTGTGGTGCTTATACGTTGTTTACCTATGGATACACCCTATATTCTGGGCCATGTGGTAGATCGTGGATGTGACACTCCCGTTGAGTCTTTTGTAGTCCACTCCCCGAATATAGGTATACAAGTAGGATCTAGTTACGAAGGAAGACAAGCTCTATTCTTAATCTTCCTTAGTAATATCCCTTATGTGTCGATATAAAGATGATCTTAGCCATGACTACTAGGTGTAATTGCACTAATCAATGTATGCTTTGACTTGTAATTAAGAATGACTTAGGAATTATTCCTCTAACATTCTACCTGACCATGCTAATGCCATAGAAAGGAGTACTCTGAGTGATTTATCATCATCATTGATCAATACTTTTCATATATCGTATCCTATGACTTACCCCTGTTATGAGTAGAATATTGGCTATGGTTTACTTCTCCATGAATGGTATAAGTTATCAATACATGTCCACATTAGACCTTCCCTGTGGTAAAATATAAATTATGATACCTGGAATACTATCAGGTGAAGTGCTACAATGGTATAATTATCTGTGCGCTTGCAGATTCCTTTTCATTCATATGTCTTTATATTCTTTCTAGTCACATAAAATGATAAAGAACTACTTAGTATCATTCTAGTAGTGATGCTAGGCAGTACCAATAAGCATCTCTAGCACTATCACTAGGGATGACAACCTAGTAAAGTAATGTTAGGAGATGTAGGTAATTAATAGGTGGCTACTAAAACAAGTGACAAGTTAATAAATACCAACAATGACCATACCTTGCTCATTAAGGGGAACAAACATTGAAGACCTGCACAACCCCACAACCAGGACTAGTATCATGTCAGAATTCCTAGCAAAAAAACTTTTGGGTAACATGCCGCTAGTCCCGGCCAATAAACTCTTCAAAAGTCCTTTAGGACAATTTTTTGAGTGTTGTGGGATTGCTAGGGCCGTGCTGGTCGCAATTGAGAAAATTGAGGTTTTCATAGACTTCCATATCTATGCCATCCTTGAGTTTGATCTTCTCATAAGCTACCCCTTAGACAAACTTTTTGAAGAAAAACCTTCCCATAGGAACCTTGATGAGAAATTTGGGAAAACTGCTTCCGCCACTCACCTAGAAGTCCCAAAGGCAAAGCATCATCCCAACCATGACTAGTTCAAGGAGGTGAAGTTCATATCCCCGTTTGTTTCACATGAGCTTTCTTGTGAAATGGAATGTCCACCATCACCCTCACTCGAACCCAAGCCTTGTACCTCTAGCCATCAAAATGTTGTTCTCGATAGTGGTCAATGTTGATATTTCTTAATGACTATTGGAGGATTTCACAAGCGCATAGAACTATCGCGTAGCACTTTGCTCGGTGAGTACCGATTGTTGAATTTATATTTTTCCCATGGGAAGGCGGAAGGCTAGAATTTATATTTGACTAAGAATTGCTAAGGTAAAGCCTAAGTTAATCCTAGGTAGGTGAACAAACTCCTTTTTCTTGACCCTCTTATCATGGCATCTTTTGGTTCTCTCCTTATATATCTTGGTGTTATGATATGCTTTTCCACGCCATTCATCAAGCTTAGAGAGTTGCATCTTCCTTTTGATTCATGTGGCTTCAAAGTCCATGTTCCAACGCTTGATGGCCTAGTGAGCTTTGAATTCTAACTCAACAGGTAGATGAGTCTTCCCATAGACAAGTTGATATGGTGACATCCCAAGTGGTGTTTTATAGGCTATTTTGTAAGCCCATAATGCATTGGGTAGTCTATCCTTCCATGTAGTCCCCATCTCATTGACCGTCTTCTACATAATGTTTTTGATTTGTTTGTTCGATGTTTCTGCTTGGCCACTTGTCTGAGGGTGGTATGGAGTAGCGATGTTGTGATAGATCCCATGTCTTAACAAGTACTTGTGAAAGTTCTTATCAGTGAAGTGAGTGCCTCCATCACTAATCATCATCCTTGGAACTCTGAATTGTCAAAATATTGTCTCTTCAAACATCTTTTTGGAGTTTTTAGCATCAGTAGTGCTGCATGGCATGGCTCCAACCCACTTGGAGACATAGTCAATTGCCACCAAGATGTATTCATAGTTCTTCAACTTCAAAAAGGTCCCATGTAGTTGATACCCTATACATCAAAAAGTTTGATCTGGAGGTTGTTGGTGAGTGGCATGGCATCTCTTGAATTGATATTCCCGTGCCTCTAACATGCTCCACACCTCTAGATGAAATCCTTCATATCTTCATACATGGTTGGCTAGAAGAATCCACTTTGTTAGATCTTCGAATGAGTATGGAATGCACCATAATGTATTCCATATGGTGAGGAGTGGCATCGTTCTATAATCTTGATGCCTTCCTCTACCGGTACACACCTTCTGAGCAGGCCGTTAGAGTAGACTCTGAAGAGGTACGGCTCATCCCATATGTGGAGACGACTTTTGTAAATAAGTTTCCTTTTGTTCTCCCCTGGTGGTACATAACCTGCAACCATAAAATTAACAATATTCGCATACCAGGGGTCGGATTTTGTGATCTTGAAGAGCATGTCATCCCGCAGTGAATCATTGATGGGTAGTTCCTGCGAATTCTCAAACTGCATTCTGGACAAGTGATCGGCAACAGAATTTTCTACTCCTCTTTTATCTTTTATTTCTAAATCAAATTCTTGGAGTAGAAAAATCCATCTTATAAGTCATGGTTTAGCATCTTTCTTAGTGAGCGGGTATTTTAAAGCAGCATGATCAGTATAAACAATCACCTTAGCTCCTACTAAGTAAGATCTAAACTTATCAATAGCAAAAACAACAACCAAGAGTTCTTTTTTAGTTGTTGCATAATTAAGTTGAGGTCCTATCAGAGTTTTACTAGCATAAGCAATTGCATGATGCTTTTTATCTTTTGTTTGTCCCAAAACTACCCCCACAGCATAATCACTTGAATAACACATGATTTCAAAAGGTAGCGACCAATTAGGGGGTTGGATGATTGGTGTAGAGATGAGCGCTTTCTTAAGAATGTTAAAAGATTTCAAGCATGCATCATCAAATTCAAAGGGAACATCCTTAGCCAAAAGATTTGTAAGTGGTCTAGCAATGTGTGAAAAATCTTTTATAAAGCAGCGGTAAAACTCCGCATGGCCAAGAAAGCTATGGATCCCTCTGATATTTATGGGAGGAGGTAATTGTTCAATTACTTCAATTTTAGCTCTATCTACGTCAACCCCTCGTTCAGACACCAAGTGTCCAAGCACTATGCCTTCTCTAACCATAAAATGGCATTTTTCTCAATTAAGGACTAGGTGCTTTTCTTCACATCTTTGCAAAACAATGTCTAAATTTTCAAGACAATCATCAAAAGTTTTCCCATAAACAAAAAAGTCATCCACAAAAACTTCCATGATTTCTTTAATCATATCAGAAAATATAGACATGATGCATCTTTGAAAAGAAGCCGGAGCCTTGCATAGTCCAAAAGATATTCTACAATAAGCATAAGTTCCATATGGACATGTAAAGGTGGTTTTGCTTTGGTCATCTGGATGGATTGGTATCTGGTGATAACCTAAATACCCATCAAGGAAATAGAAGAAAGAATGATTTGCTAGTCGCTCCAACATTTCATCAATGAAGGGCAACGGAAAATCATCCTTCTTTGTTGCCTTGTTAAGTTTTTGGTAATCTACGCACATCCGCCATCTAATGACGGATCTTTGAGGGATTAATTCATTCTTTTCATTTTTAACAATAGTCATGCCTCCCTTTTTAGGCACAACTTGAACAGGGCTTACCCACTCATTGTATGGAATGGGATAGATGATCCCGATGTGTAGGAGTTTCAAAACCTCTTTCTTAACAACCTCTCTCATCACATTATTTAGCCTACGCCGTGGCTCCATAGAAGATATAGAGTTAGGATCTATAGCGATGCAATGGGTGCAAAGAGTAGGGCTAATTCCCTTAAGGTGTTGGAGCAAGTAGCCAAAAGCAGAACGATGCTTTTCTAAGACAGTTATCAACTAGAGGGATTCTTCCTAGAGGGTTTATCACTTATGATCATAGGAGAATTCCTAATCATTATTGAGAAAAGCATATCTAAGACCATAAGGCAAGGGTTTAATCTTAATGGTAGGCTAAGGTGGTTCCAGCAATTCATCTAAAGGATAAAACTCCGTAGGATTTTCCTGTTCCTCTTTGATGAAGAATTGGGTTTGATCAAATCATCAAGAGATGCAACCTTAACCTCTTCCATTGGTCTTCCTCGAGAATTAGCTTAGTCTCAGCATTTAAAGAATAAGTAATAGGTATAGAAAGTTTAAAGTTTTTCCCGAGTCTTATCTTTGACTTCCTTGTTTGTCCTTCTTGGATAAGTTTTTCAATTGGTTGTCCTATCAACATGTCAAACTCCATAATATCAATGATATAAAAGCTCAAATGAACCATTGTTCCCTTTACCTAGATAGGAAGGACATAAAGTATTCTCAAACTTGGGAGAATGTGTCCTGAAAGGTTTTTCAATAACTTTCTTACTGGGGTTAATGGCATGTGTTTCAATAAATCATGAGCAAAAGATGTAGACATGATGTTAACACCCACAACTAGATTATAAAGAGCATCAAAAGGAGCTTTGTTAATTTGGCAATGAGTGGAAATAGAAGGTGAGTCTAGATGAATCACATCAGAGGAAAGCTCTGATTCTTCTAACCACCCATTGCTTATAATAGGCACTAGCTCTTTCGTAGTCCTTTTAAGGAAAACTTCCTCATAAGGGTCTAAAGGTTCTACATTAGATAATGATTTCCTAGGCTTCTGGGGTCTCCTCATAGTATGATAATTCAAGGTATTTTCATATTCATCAAAAAGTTCATCCTCGAATTCAAGCATAAAATCCAAAATTGGAGTTTCCTCCTTTTCCGGTGGTTCATGATTTGGGAATAGCCAAAGTTGGTGATGGGTTAGGCAAAAGTTCTGGTTCAGCTATCTAGGGTTCCTCCTCTAGTGGCTTCTTTTCTACTTTCTCAGGGGTGTTCTCTAGAATTTTAGAAAGAATGCTTCTTCCTGAATTAGCGGAGACATGAAAGAACGATCCTCCTGAGGCCGTATCAAGATGCTTCGAGGTTTTCCTATCAAGACCCATGTAAAAATGTTGAAGAAGAATGGGGTCTTGAATGGCAAGGTTAGGGCCAGTATTAATGTGAGCATTAAAATGATCCCATGCCATGCCTAGAGATTCTTGTTCTTCTTGTTTAAAAGTTAGAACCTCTGAACGAAGGATGGCTACTCTAGAGATAGGAAAGAATTGCAAGCAAAAGTTAGAACATAAAGCTCCCCAATCTCCTTGTCTACTCACTATGGTGAGCTTGTACCAATGTTTAGCTCTTCCCTTCAAAGAGAAAGAAAAAAGCTTCCATCATAAGGTTTTGTCTGACATGCCCGCAATGCGTAGGCATGCATAGGTTTGCTCAAACTCATTTAGGTGGGAATAAAGATTTTCATCATCTTCGCTCGAAAAGGATTGATCCTAGACCATGTTGATTAAACATGGGCGTACCTCATAGCTAGGTGTTAGGATAGGCTTTAAGGATTATAGTGGCTCTAGGTGTGTGCTCGTTGGTGCAGCGTATTGGTGGATAGGGGTGGATTCTAGATCCATAATAAAAAGAAAAGGAAAGTAAAAGAATAAAAGAATAATGATACAATGTTAAGCTAGGTTCGAAGTTAACTCAGCAACCGTTTCTTTAACGGCACCGAAAATGCTTGTTGGTATAAATTAGTGCACATAGAATAATCCACAAGCACACGGATATTATACCGATTCAAAATCTAAAAATTTCTTGGTCTTTTGTCGTTGATTCTTAAATCAATGTTGGAGACCAGAGATAGATGAGAAACTTTCATTCTTGGAGTTTTTTGAGTTGTTGTGCAAAATCACAAGAACAAGATAGTGGAAGATGGAGTTTTAGATGATGAACACTGCTTGTCGAGGAGTTGTCACTCTACTTGCTCGCCACCGATGCCACAGCCTCCGTGACCGTTTTCCAACGTTTGGACACGCACTTGCTCACAGTTGCAGCGCAAGCAGGAGATAACTCGACTAGAAACGCCTCACCCCGCCTTCAAATTACCGAACCACCGGCCATCCTCCCGCTCCTTTCTCTTTCAGCGCCACCGCTAGGCCGTCCCACGCGCCGGCAAAATTCATCATTGTCGTGGCGCCACCATTCAATTGCTCATACTAGCAACATCGCCTTGCCCTAGCGCTCCCCGTTGACCCGCTTGCCTCGCCTTTCATCACCGGAATCGACCATGCGCCTTTTTCTCATCACAGCGGTCGCCATAGCCACTGAGCACCACCTCGCCGTGGCCAGCTCGCCTCGCTGGCGCTCTCTCTCCCAATCCCTATTCTAGCTTTGCCTTGCCCTCGTGATGGTCATAGGCCTATTTGTTTTAACTATAGGGCACCAGAATCACTGAAACGCGTGCTCACCGCCCGGTTCACTCCACCAATGTCGCCACTCCGTCGATAGTGTGCTCCGCCATGTCTTTGCTCCAATCTTTGGGCCGAGCAGGTCATGGTGAGTCTCGTCTTGCCTACCCGAACCCTATCGAGGCCATTAGAATGTCGTAGCGTCTGTTCCACCGCCATGCCGCCGTGTCTTGCATCGCCGAGCCACCTTGGCCATGGCCATGCTCGGTGGAGGCTGGAACTTGTTCAACTGATATCTTTGGATGATGCGCAAGATCACTGCGATCATGCCGGTGCTTTTCCCATCGCCGGAAACCCCGCCAACGATGAGCACCTACCGGTCAGATGGCTAGGTGCAGCGGTTAGCGTGGCTAACCCTATGTTGTTGACCCTAGCCCATGCGTTAGTGACCGTGCCTGGCTGGGGCTATGTAACAAAAGATTTTCAACGGTTTTTGATTTTTAGAAATTAATTAAAAGAGTTGATTCTCGCTAAATTCATAACTAAATGTAAAAGCATGAGAAAAATGTGAACCTTTTTGTGTAGCCCTGTTATGATGTGCTCTACATGGTAAAAATGTGAGTTGGAAATTTTCAGTAGTTTTCGTATGCTTAAAATTACCTCTTTTAATTATAAAATTGACCTTGCATAATTTTTATAGGCCAAAATAATTATGCTTTAATGATTAAACTTTTTGTGTAAGCTTTACATGATAATATCTATCTTGAAAAAAAGTTTGGTACTATTTTGATAATTCTAAAATGGTTAATTAATTTAAGTGTGTTTAAATGCCTTTTATCGATTAATAAAAATAACAAAATGGTTTCTATAAATCCCTAAATGACTTTGCTGTGATTTTGGCCTTGATTGTGGACCTTGGATCACTAATCCCTTTGTTGTTCCTTGGCAACTCTTTTACTTATTTGTTATGCTCATATTTAACTTGTTAGTTAATAAATAAAATAGTTTATTCAAATAACTAATTAGTAAAAGCATGTGGTTAGGACATGTAATGATCCTTGCTGCCCTCATGAGTGAACTTGGTGCAATGTTAGTTAAATACCTTGTCTTGCTTGATTAGTTTAATATATTAAGTGTTGCTTTCATGATAACAACTTATTAACTTCTTAGTTAAATAATGAAAATGCTTTTATGATAATAACCCTAGTTCTTTGGGGAAGGAAAGTTGTACTCAACTTTCTTTACTTTGTTAGGGTTCTGTCATGCACTTGTTATGCCTCTCATCATGCATCATAGCATGTAGTCCATCATGTTAAGCAAAGCATCATCTATTACGTGTAGTGCACGTGAGAGTGACAAGGTTTGTGTTGATCAAGTTTCGAAGGAGGTCCATTCACCGGTGGTGTTGGTGCCAAGTCTAATCCTAGACCCTTCTGTGGAACTAACCTTCTCTGCAATGCAGGTAAGCCACAGAGCATACAACCCTTCTCTAGTATTTACAAATCCTTATTACACATTAAGTCTTGTGAGATGTGCATTAAGTATTAGGAGTTGATCGAATACCGTTGTTGCATAATTACCTTGATACACAGGTATATTTAGTTCTATCCTATTAATATGAATAGGTCATTATATCTAATGCTTAGACTTCGATAGAAGTCGAATGATGTTTCATTGTTTGAGAGAAACAGGTTTACCTTACTCTTCTCAACTCTGGATATGGGTTGTGAATTACCATGGTTATGATAATGTTAAATTGAGACTAGGCGGGTAGCTTGCATCAAGAATGGAGTCTCAATGTAGTGTTTCACCTATGTTGGTTAAGGACCGATCATTGTTGGCCCTTGCATCAAGAATTTTTGCAAGTACTGGCCACATACTCCGATAAGCCTAATACCTCAGGCTATTCCATTATGAGAAAGGACGACCACGCACTAGGGAGTGGAGAGATGGCGAGAGTAGCATGTACCCATCCTACGTAAATAGCAGGGATGGCGTACGGCGGTGGAGTCTGTGTTCTTGGGTGGCACAAACCCGTTCTTGTTTTTAGAGGATGCGAGTGAGGGTTGATATATGTACGTCTAGGACCTACATATGTCGTGTGGTAGGGAAACCCTAGCTATCCCTAATCGATTTGAATTGTCGTTTGCTCTATGGTAATAAGAGACTTGATCCTCGCACCATCATCGTAGTAAATCAAGGGAAACATGGTTACTTTTGGATATGAGATAAAGATGAGATGAGATGAGTAAAGAAGTGATTGATTTAGAATAGGTGCAAACTAGATACCGATAAAGACTTAATACGAAGCCAAAATATTGAAAGTATGGATCCACTCATAGTAAGCTTTTCTGCAAAAGTTGTTCTTGCTTCAAACTTTCCTTTCAGCCAGCATGCCCTTGGAGTCTTTTCTTTTAGTCGGGTAAGACTTGTTGAGTACCCTCAAGTACTCAGGGTTTGTTAACCCCTGTTGTAGGTCCTGACTTGTGCTGCTAAATCGAGGTCATGTCATTGGGCTCGACATGATCTGGCTGTCTCTTCTACCTTAGGTGTTCCACCTAAGTTGCTTCTATAGTACTACTCACCTTTTGAAACTTAAGTTAAGTTTTTACTTCAACATGTTTTGTAACTTAATGTTAATAAGTCTTCCGCACTCCAATGTAAGATATTTTTGTATCAAATGTTGTAATGTTGTGGGAACTCCATGTTGATCTGTATGAGTTGTAAAATGTGGATGATTCGGGGTTCCCCGAGGACACCCGACAGACCACCGAAGTTATCTGGCTCTCGTGTGCAGCAGTCAGAGGTCTTTAGGATAACGACATGCACATGTGGACCATATAATTTGGGTGGTTCTACCATAGCTGGTATCAGAGCTCATACATGGATCTGCAACAACATTACTTTTGATAACTTCAAAAGGAACTTATAAATTAAAAGTTTTTGAAGAGTATCAAACTAAAAGTGCTCTTTAATCTCTCTTATGCTTGCTATCTAAGTGCCGTGAAGGCTTTCTGATGACTCAAGTGAAAGGCGGCGAAAAGATTTCAGCTCTTCTTCAGCAAAGCATGTGCAGAGTCGAACTTCTCCGATAATGTTCTATCTAGTGCCTTTCGACATCTGTCTGGGTTAGAGTGAAGATAATGTATAAAATATATTCCTATATAAAGTTGTGTCCTGCTAACATTGAGAAGACATATAGAACGAGCATGCATCATATCATCCATATAAGGTTGAAATGTTATTGAGACTTCCTCCTTTATTCTAGGGACCACAATCCTTCTTTCTAGCTGTTCCGTTTTAATTAAATCTCATCGTGTACCAGGTTTTTGCCAAATAATTACCCTTTGATAATTCTCGCTCCATACGTCCTAATCCTTGGGGAAACTTATGGAGGCACTTTTGTTACACCTCCAACTCAATACAGAAACCTGGGATTAATCCTTGACTCAACTTGTGTATGTGTCATGTCTTCTTCTACATTGACACATGCTATACCCTTGAACTGGATGGCCGACATTTGTTGGTACAGAGTCCCTGCAATTATGCACTATTATGGTGCCATGATCCGTGACCATGGTGCCACGTCAAAACTCGAGGTCTCCTTGGACCGCGGCCATAAGGAGCTACTGCTGGGCACTCGTAGGTATCGAGGTCTATGGTCATGATCCATTATAGCCCCTTAATTAATGTACTCTCTTTCCATGGACCCTCTTTTGGAAATTCATGTTCCGTGCTTCTTCTGAATTTTCTAAATCCCTTGTTAGTTACAACCTTCCTCAGATCCTAGTTATAACCTTCGAAACAACCCTTGTTGTTTTATGAATTTCTTGTAAGTTAATGTGCTTGACACATTTCCTTTTCATTACTCAACCCAAGACTCTTTGTCACTTCTTAATATCGAGACGAGATCTCTTTAAGAGGGGATGATTGTAACATCCTAGATGTTAAAAAAACAAAGCACTTAAAATCTTGATCATGAGCATCATCAAGTATATTTACCAAGCATTGTGGCATAAATGCACTCCATGTTTCATTTATAGCTTTGCTATGTTGCAAATGTGGTCTCTTATGTTGTATGAAATGTTAACAATAATAGTGTTTTATGTTCTTTGTGAATTTATATATGAGAATTTGTTTAAACAATTAAAATTGGGTTAAAATAGACTTTGTTATTTAAAGTATGCTCTTTAATATAGAATAAAAGTTTGTTTGTATTTCCAAGATAAAAATGTTGAAATTAAGCTTCAAAAAACTGAATTTAGCATTGTTTTCCACACTTAGCAAATTTGGTTGTCTTCGAAAAACGGTGTCTAAGTTCAATCTTTGGGGATTTATTAAATCAATTTTCATGAATAAAACTTGTCCAACTTTTGTTCCTTTGCTTGGTAGTATGCTTGAGCTATGTTAATGTGTAATTAGTTGATAGGTTTGATAAATGGTTGATCATTAATTAAATACCAAAATAGCCTAACTAAAACTGTTTCAAAACCAAAAACTAAACCTAGTGTTTCAGTTTCACTAAAACCCTATTTCTAATTCAAAATCTAAAAATTTCTTGGTCTTTTGATGTTGATTCTTAAATAAATGTTGGAGATCAGAGATAGATTAGCAACTTTCATTCTTGGAGTTTTTGAGTTGTTATGCAAAATCACAAGAACGAGAAAGAGGAAGATGGAGTTTTAGACGGTGAATAGTGCTTGCCGGGGAGCTATCACTCTGCTTGCTCACCACCGACGCCACTGCCTCTATGACTGTTTTTGAGCGCTTGGATATGCACCTGCTCACGGTGGCAGCACAAGCAAGAGCTCGCTCGCCTAGAAATGCCATGCCCCGCCTTCAAATTACCAAGCCACCGGCCATCCTCCTGTTAGTATTTATTAACGTAGTTAGAATATGAAGGATTCTGCAAGCACACAGAATACCATTGTAGCATTTTACCGGAGTATTCTAGGTATCATTATTTATATTTTACCATAGGGAAACAATAGAGTAAAGATTTATTGGGTAACAAAGGAATTAAGGTATCTATTAACATACCAACATAGCTAGAGCAAGGGGTAAAGGTAATGATAGGAATTAAGCATAATGGCACTCAGAGGATAGATTACTAAGATAATATAAACTAGTTAACTTAGGAGAACAAATGGTGAGGTAGATTCGTATGATATTCTTATTACGGGATCAAAGTATATATATACCTGACTATAGTTAAGACTCACTCTACTCTTGTGCACTTCGGGACGTCGCTTGGATGGTAGAGCATCCATAATAGATAACTCTACTAGCACGATTATAGTCCTACAATTTAAGAACCTGCTCAATTTGGTGTGGACTACAAAGGATAGATGAGACTGTCACCACCTGCTGCTACCACACAACTAGAGAACAGGGTGTACACACAAGTAGAGCATCATATAAGCACCATGCTTATACGAGGCTCAGCTACTTAGCCCAACCATGGTAAACTAGCAGGCTAAGTGCTCTATGAACCTACACACAAAAGTAATGATAACCTCAACTAAGCAAGATACATATTCAAAGTAAGCATAGCCATGTAGATGGGAATATGATAAATTAATAATAAGTCTTACAAGATGTAGAAGTGAAGATTCAAGGCTTTGCCATGCCTCCAAGACTAGATTGTAACACCCTAGTGTTAAGCATTACATTTGGCACTTGCATTTTATGAGCACAAGCATCATCCAAGCATTCATGAACATAAGAATAAGAAATTTCATCTCATTCTTATACCTTATCACATGAAATGTTGATTTTATATATATGCTTATGCTTACAATCATGTATGACCAATGTATGAGATGGTTGTGAGGTCATGAAGACACCTTAGGTACATCCATGATGGTAAATGGAATAATGTTTGTATTCATGACATGGGCCAATTTTGCTTCTAAGTGTTGGTTTCATTTGAAATGCCATTTTCATAATGCTAGTTTGACTAAAGTTGAACAGTAGCTTAGAGTGTTTGCATGGCTGTGTGACCTAAATAAAAGTTGTAGTTCTTGTCATTGGTAACAAACTTTATTTAAGGGTCATGAGCTAATTTAGTGTCTAACATGGTCAAATAGAGCAGACAAGTATCAACAAAATGTTGTTTTCAAAACTTGAAATTTCGCTGTCTTTAACCGGTTTTCAGTTTCAATGTAGCCCACTTTGGAGCAATGTAGTTTGTAAACCAGTTCAAATGAGACCACGATCGTTAAAGCAAAGTTCTAGTACTCACATAGCTCTACAACTTTCATTAATACTATTTTCACTGATTCACCATGGATTAGGAGTTACATGTACACAAACTTGCTTTGTCAGTCGTTTGTTGCAGGCCTGAAACTGGCTAGAGCTGTGCGGCGTCGTGGCTGACCGGCCACAGGCCGGAGACCTCGTCGATGGTCAAGCCGGTGCTCTACTTTGTCTCTCTGTCATGTGGGTCCCGTTGACCTATGGGTCCCAGTCGTCAGTCGCAACAGGGTGTATACACCAGGTGCACCTAGCAATAGCGCCCGATTTGAAATTTGATTTTTCTTTATTAATTTTTTTCATAGATTTAGTTACAAACTTCAAAAATTCATATCTAGAGCTACGAGTGTCCAAATGGGCTGAACCAAATTTTGTTGGATTTACATGAAGTGTACTATTTGATAAAAATATAAAATCTACTATTTATGGCATTTTTCTAGGTGAATTAAATTGAGCAAGATAAGTGCTTTTAAAGTAGGTTATATGTTTTAAAATGCATAACTTGATCTAGGAAAGTGAGAAAAATGTGATTCTAATTTTGCTGGTCTTGTATTGACATGATATAGCTAGGAAAAATACTAAACCTACAGTAAGCAAACTTGAAATATAGTCTTCCTATTTAATCCTAATTAATTGCTAGTTTCTAGTGAAATTAATTAGGGTAAAAATACATAACATATGATCATACAGATTTTTAGACAGTATTCTTATGCTAGGAGGAAAGTAAGAAAAATATCAAATCTATGGTTTGGCACTTTTCACTATGCTAAACTATTTTTGCTAAAATAATCCTATGTGACTTATCATTTTTGTAGAGGTAGATATACTTATCCAAATGGCATGAAATTTGTACAGTGGACTATTAGGGTCATTTGTAGGCTATTATCATTTTCTTAGAATTTATTAAGAACTAGAAATATTTATCCTTTAAATCACCTTATTGTCTAAGGAAATTAATAAATGAATATAAATAATTTAGTTATGTTTAACCAAGATGTTTTCTATGGTTATTGTGATGCGTATGATTTGTTGATATTATTAGTTAAGCTTAGAAGCAATTGGTTGTATGAAACTAGTTAATTGTTGCTTTATAATTCAACTAGATTACTACATGTGTAGTTTTTGTTGTGGTGATAATATCATGATGATAATGACCTTTTCTGTGAAACTTATTCATAACAAAGTTGTATATAACTTACTTATCTACCTTGTGTTAAATTTTTATAGTCATAGGCCTTATAGTTTAAGAATTATAGCTATTAGAAGTCTGCTATAAAAAATGCTTACTCTCTAGATAGATCTGAAAGATTGAATTGTTTGAGTTAGATAGCTACTGAATAACGTTAAAATGATTAAAATAAAGTTGTAGAAAATTTCATAAGCTTTTCAAAAAGTCTACAAACATATTATTTTGTTGTGTATAACTCCATTTATGATCAAAACAAGTGACTGCTATCTTATAGTCTAAAAAATTATTTACATAAGTGTTTGTTTTAGTTACTAAAGAAGGGATATGCACCTACTCAGTAAAAGTAAATGTTGTCAAAAACACTTATGAGGATGCATTCATCACATCATATCATATTATACATGTCATTATATATGCATTCATGATATCTTATTTCATGTTCTTGCATATAGGATCGTCCGAAGGGATAACCCTTTTGGAGTTTAACGAAGAAGAAGAGAAGGAACAACAGGAAACACCTTAGGCCATAGCTCTAGAAGAAGAGGAGCAAACTCTTGAGGACCTCCTTGAGTGGCCGGTGTGATAAGAGTTGAATTGAAACCACTTGATGCATAGAGCTACCTTATCTAGATATATACACCTTTAACCCTATGTAGGTCCAGGATCAAATATATGCTTAGCCATGCTTAGACCGGTAGAAGTCGGATGATTTCCTATCACTTGCGAGATTTAGGTGGATACCGAATCACGGTTGCCTATATTTTCTATCATGGAAAAGAACCATGGGTTAATATAGTTGGAGGCCAGGTGGAGTCTATGTGTAGGTTGACTCATGTAATTTCGTCTGTGCTACTTAAGGACCATACCATTGTTGGCACTTCTAACAAGATTGAATCCATGCCTCTTACTTAGCTAGTCAGATAACTCGTTCCAACCGCAAAGCCGAGTAGCTCAACTCAGGCCGGCCCCGTTTTGTAAAAGTGCGCACTCTAGATGGTAGTAAGGATGTGCGGGGAGCTAGACGTGAGCGCAAGGGCAGGCCAGGCCTAAACATCCTGGTAGTTGGTTGTCCCTAATTGTGTGTGCATGAACCCACAAAATGTGGACCTAAGTTGTACCAAAGGTGACCATTGATCTGGTCTGCCTGAGTTTTTGTTAGGAATAAATTCCCAGCTGGTTGAAATCGATTCGAATCGCCGTCTCTCACGGATAGTAAGAAACTTGGCTAGCCCCAACATTGTAGTAACTGTATTATGGAATGATGGTTATGATGAACATGGAATTATTATACCGGCTATGGTTACTACTGTATGCTACTAAATGATATACCACATGTTTGGCACATGTTAGTCGCTAATCTAGAGATGAATAGCTATAATTAACTTGATGACCGAATTATAATTATACAACTGAATTAGTTGCTTTTTATGCAAAATGTTGTCAAGCTTGCTTCACTTATAAAGCCTTGCATAATCCTTGGAGTCACTTTATTTTTGGTTTATGACGGGTAAGTCTATCTAAGTACCTTCTCGTACTCAGGGTTTTATTCCTATTATTGCAGATGGTACAGTTTATCATGGCTATTGCAAGAACTACTTCTGTCCCACCATGGATGAGGAGTAAACCTTGAGTAGGAATCTCTTATTAATCCCTCCCTTATGCTTTTGTTGAAGTGTGATCGCGAGCTGGCTCTATATTTAAACAATGTTGCAGATGTTGGTTTCAAACTTTTAATTTGCTTCCACTATTATTTTAGTTGAACGTGGTTTGTAATAACCTAAATTCATACTATGATGGATGAACTATATTTGTGAACGTTATGTAACATGTGACGTGTATGTTATATCATGTACGATCTTGGCTATATATTGATGTTAATCGATACCCTTCATGGTACTCGACGGACTACCGGGTTTATATGGGCTCAAGTATGATAGTGCGACCGCTTGCGGGCTGTCATTGTACTTGTGCTCTTATAAATTGGTCGGTTCTGCTACATAGATCCAGAACTTGAGCATGAGCCCTACTCAACCCTCACTCTCGAGTTACTAATCTACTATAGTGGAGAGTCTAGACCTATTCCTCCTGGTGTATCTTGATCTCTGAATGAGAGATATGAATTGGGGTTTTAGGGATGCCTCTCGGGAGGGGGGTAGGGGCTGCTATATATAGGCCTAAGGTGGAGTAGGGGGGCAAGGAATCGAGGTGAAGTAGGGGCAAGGAATCATCACGTCATCGATCCACGTCAACTCCCTCGATCACCGTTAGATGAACCGACCTATAACCGCCTTAAAATCAATGGTGTAGATCTTGGAAACGCATATGAGGTAGTGGAGGGCGAGTAGGATCTGGAGCAGGCTGGGCAGCCTCCCTAGTGGGTAGGCCGGCCCACTATTGTGTCCATTTGGCCCAAGCTTCGGCGTGGTGTCCTCTGGAACCTTTTAGAGTTGTCTTTCATAGTTTTTTCGGGTTGAATCACTTGTTGTCAACGGTTTGCTTGTTTGGAGTGTATGACAGTGGTCCCAGTAGCTGTTTTCTAGATAAATCCTCCTGCAGTCACATATTCACCAAAGCTTATGGAATTCATTAGTTTAAACCCCTATTCCTACGTTTGGTGATGGAATTAAATATATATGCAGGTTATGTTGACATTTTATAATTGGTGTTAATGACTGTCAATAAGCTCCCCTAAGATTAACCTTTGCCAGTCCCTAAGCAAAGCTAAACTCAGCAATGGATCAGGAGTTGCTACAATGCTTTCACGCCTCAAAAGTACACGTGCGTTCAATCAAGAATTCTCTTCCGGATTAGAATAAACTAATTTGACTTTCAAACTTACCCATATTACCTTTAACCATGGGTTTCTTAGCCTTCACTTGGGTCTTGAGTAATTGAAAGACAGAATGATCAAGTCAAGCACTATGTCTCAAGTTTTTTATTCAACCATTGTTTCAGAGTTTTTATAAGTTTTCAAAATAAAACTCAGAGATTCCATTGCATGACACTCTCAAGTCTCTCAATATATGTGGTATTCATGGATTCTCACTAAGGCAATAAAGATGTTATGCCTTTTCTCTTCCTACCACTAAGGATTATGTGGAGTTTATAGGAAGGGAGAAAGCTAGAAAGAGCATACTTGCAATGCATATGTTGTAAAGCCAAACCTCAGATCCAAAGAGAGTAAAGTCATACAATCAAATCAAGATGTATATGTGTGTGGAAGTATGGTGGATATATATGGTGGCTAAATTAATTCTACTTTTCTCCTTGAAAACGTATCTCTCTCTTGGAACTTGGAAAACTTGCTAGAGAGCAGGGGCTATCTTATTCATCTCTTCATTCTTTTTTTTTTTCAGGCGGGCATCTGAGTACCCATTGTTTTAGATATCTCAGACACTTATCCATTTTTTCTCAACTCTTTTTTTCTTTCTTTTCTTTTTTTTATGAATAACTTTTGCATAGCCCCATGCCTTTTTTCTACAACAAAACTTTTGATAGATAGCAACAAGAACTTGGAGCATTTATTTGGTGGATGGAAAACTTACCATGCATGTTTTTGTGTTCATTCCCAGTATAGGAGTAAAACATTTTTGGGTAGATCTAGATGGAAGGCATGTTTTTGCGCCTACCCCCAGTGTAGGAGTAGTGCATATGTGGGTGGTGTGTAGTGATCTTGACTTTAAGAGCATGACAAAGCTCTCATAAGGGTCAACAAAGCTTGACTAAACTCAATGCAAAAGCAAGCATCATATATGTGAAAGTTTTCCTAGCCTAAATAACATGTATGGCTCTGGTGAGAATTCAAGCTTTGTCATACAAGAACTCATCATATAGCATTTTTTTCAAAAGATAAATCTCTAGAATTTTAGTGTCACTTAGAACAAGATAAACAACAGCTCAGACCTTCTCATATCATATCAGTCAATTACCTAGACTTAGATCAAGCATATGCTACCCATGAGTTTCAAGTTCAAAGTAAATCCTTATATCAAAACAATCTTATCCAAAACTCGGGAGAATTTTAAACTAAAAATTAGGTACTTGAAAGGAATTACAATAGAGCAACTATTCATCATTTCCATTTTAAAAGATTATCTTCAGAGACCTTTTTATTTTATTCAGCTCTTAAAAATAAATTAAAGCAAACTAGACACACTCTTTTTATTTTGTTTTCATTTTTTAGATCACACATTATAACTATATATATTTCTATAAAGATAACTTTTTACTTTGTTTTTAGTTATTTATCTTTTTTTCAAATATATATAAAGCATACTAAGAATAATAAAAGAAAAAGAAATACTTATCTAGATATATGGGGGATGCCTTCTTCCCCAAGCTGGTTGTTGTCATGGTTGCTCAACGAGGTGGCCGGATGTGGAGGTGCTAGAATAGAGCCTCCCAATTTTGATTTTTGCTATTGCTGTAGGCTGGCCATCTCATGTCCCATGCTTACTTGCCATTGTGCATGATTATGTAACTTACCTTGTATGGCAGCATTTGTCTCTTCAATGGTTATGAGTTTGTTGTCAAAGCAGTGGTAGGCCTCCAGTAGTGGTATTTCCACTAGTGGTGCCATTTTATTTTGTCAAACCCGTCTTGGTTTTGAGTTTGATTTAAGTTTGATAGGTTCATCCTTTCTTGACTTGTTCCTCCTCCTTGTTTAGCATTTTGAAGCCAACCATCAGTAATAAAACTAGCGACCTCATGTGTGCATCGTTATTGCCGGTTTAGAACTTTCAGTCGTAGAATTTGGGGGATCGATTCCCCCACACTTTGCTCGAAGTGTGTTCTGCTCATAAAGACAAGGTAGAGATCAAGTGCATGGGCTCTATTGGTGGAAAACACCAACAGAACCAAAACTTCATTTACTCTTCTCTAGCCTAAGGCACATTGAATCATGATAGAGTTATTGTTATGTACATTATTTATTCTTATAACATAGGTGATAAGATCAGAAGGATGATTATTAATGTGGCATTTGAATACATTTGTCAAAAAGAGTGGAGTTGCTTAACCTATAGAAGGACTGTCTATCTTTACAAAATATATCAAACTTTACATAATTATAACTATCATCTTCTAAAGATAAAATATGCAAAATTTTAGCTCATTGGGTTAAGACTATGAGATCAAGAAAGTGGTGCTATGAACAAACTTAAGGAACAAAACATGTTGAGTTAGTCAGGTTGGATTAAGCAAAGTTGTAACCCAAACATGTTTTGTTTCTTCATTTATGTGAATACCAGTATCAAGGGAAAGCTTTTTAAATAATGACCACTTACCTTAAGATGCTACCTTCAGAAGTGTGGTGTAATGACACCATGTGATGGAGGGTAGATGACTTATGGTGGTCTTCTCTTCCTGCTTGAAGCTTTCCTTGCTTGAGCTGTTCATGAGCATCTTGTCTTCTATGTCACACTCCTTTTCTCATCCTTTCATCATGCCATCTTTTTGTTCTTTTTCTTTTTTGGATCTTGGCAATGTGTTGGACCTTTTGCTACTCTCATTCCTGTGAAAGATTAGTGGACAACACATACCCGAAGGAGTATACAAAAATGATTCGAAGCAAGGGTAGTGTTATCGTAGAGCTGAAGGTCAGCCTCTATGTTATAACAAAGTTGGTTTTAACATTTTAATTAGCATAGAACTTTTATCCCATGTTTTAAATAATGTTCCTCAATTGTTGCAAAAACTTCTTCTTGCAAGGATTGATTTTACTTTACATTTTAAGTTTGATTTTCATGTATGAAATTTGTAAACATATTCAAACTTGTAGAAACAAAGCAATATTGAGCAGAGGGATTGCAAACCAGCATGTCAGAGTGACGTGAGTGACGTGAGCCTAGGAGGAAGAAGAGCAGGGTTGTATCTACTATAAAAAAGTTGGCCTTCCTCTCCCAAACTTGGACCTTTATGTCACTCGACACTATCGGTGAAATCTCATGGTTTTAGGTCCATTGAGCAGGACCACTCCTTTGCTTTTAGCTTTTCTTTGCACCATCTGATATTAGAGTTGAGGATATGGACAATTGCATATTCTCCTTCCATCAACCTTTCTTGCTTTTTGATTGCATATTCTCCTTCCATCAACCTTTCTTGATTTTTGTTGATTCTTGGTTGATGAGTTGGGGTTCATTGGAGATGCTAACTCAAGTTCCTCCTTGATTGTCTAGCGGCGTGGCGGAGAGTTGTTCTTCTTCGTTTATAAGCAATACACCAACCATCTTGATTGTCAAGGAAATAACCTCATTGGTACTTGCTTAGAAGCTTCATCTTCAACAACTATGGGATGTTGTCTGATGACCGTGGTCACATCCTTATGAGACACCATCGATAGACCTCCATTGATTTCTGACGTCTGATGATTCAAGGATGCATGCCATGATGTAGTGGCTCTTGTCATCCTAGTCCTTGTTGTCGATGTGCGAGTTGGTCTTTCGAAGATGATGAAAGCAAGCATCAGATTAGCTGATATGAGGTGAGTTGCACCCTACTTCTCATCAGCCTCCTAGCTTGAGTCCTGGAAATGCTAGGTTGCCTTCGACGTTACTTATGGCCTATTGATTTGTTCATCCACTTCCTATGAGTGAGTGATTGTATTGTAGATCCTTTTTGTGGCACTCGTCTCATTTCTCTTTTGCTCCATAGCTGAGGTGATGGTTTGGTTTGGGTTCATACCAAACCATGGATAGGCACAGCGTAGATTTATTCTTTCCTACAAAATATTAATGGACACATACCAGAGGGAATACAACAAATTAGAAATACAGGTTGTTATCCATAATTTGTGTGGTTCTCATCTATGCTAATGAAAAGGTGGCTTTTGAATTACTTTAGCATAGATTGTTTATCATGTTTGATAACAAATTTTATTCATTTGCTGCATTCAAGCATGGTTCAAGGCAAAGGTAACTTGCAGCAAAAGACAAAGTGAGTGAATTTTTATACTCACAGTTCTTCCTTCAATGAAAAATGAGCTGTGTCTTCTTTTGCACAGAGTTGTTGGAGTTCATCGCATGCCTTGATTTATCTCCAATGTGAGTTCATCTCAGGACTTTCCCAAATTAAATTTGAGGATTTCCTGCAAGGGTTAGTCCAACAAAATTAATCAGTGTCTACACAAGCAATTTTTAGTTCAATAACCAAACTAGACTCCATGTCTAATTTTGATTAAGGAAGACATTTTAACCTAAGCACCACGCTTAATTTAAAAGCCAATGGAAGTATGTATAGTACTTCCAAACCAAATCATAATATAGAATACAAAAGTAGCATGAAAGCATTTTAGAAATTTACTCAAATAGAGATGAAAGAGCATGATCATGGTGAGTGATTTTTTAAGATAAAGGATGCAGGTGGCTTGGATATATGCATGGAACTAAACATGTTGTGGATTTGTGAGAATTCAAACTAAACGGAATGGATGCTTGGATTATTCCAAGTAAACATGGAGTGGAAAACAAAATGTTAAAAAGATAATTACTCATTAAATTTAAAGTCCATGAGCATGACTATCTCACCTTTCTTGATCATACTTACCATGACTCACATGATGGAACTTGTGAGTAGTTCAGCGTCTGTTTCCATCACTTGAGATGTGATTTCAATTCTTGTGACGTCGACCTTTTTTCTACAATCTACAAATGGTTAGAATAATATATATATATGTCTATACAAACCTATGAGATGGCTAGGTTCTAGTGTTGTTGGATTTTTGAATGTTCAGGCGCCCTGGGGTTCTTCAATGTTTCTTCTTTTCTTGTGGAAGCTTGCTGAAAGGTCGAAACAGAGTCTATTGTCCTATCTTATTCCACAATTCAATAGAATAGGGGTAAACCTACTAAAGCTAGTGGTATGTTAATGATCTAAATCTTAACACCAATTGTTTCCCCGGCAACGGCGCTAAAAATGCTTGTTGGTATTTATTAACGCAGATAGAATATGAAGGATTTCGTAAGCGCACAAAATACAATTGTAGTATTTTACTGGGAGTATTCCAAGTATTGTTATTTATATTTTACCATAGGAAAACAATAGAGTAATGATTTATTGGGTAACAAAGGAGTATGTATTAACATACCAACATAGCTAGAGCAAGGGGTAAAGGTAATGACAGAAATTAAGCATAATAACACTCAGAGGATAGACCACTAAGATAATGTAAACTAGTTAACTCAGGAGAACAATGGGTGAGGTAGATTCCTATGATATTCTTATTATAGGATCAAAGTATATATATACCCGACTATAGTTAAGACACACGCTACTTTTGTGCACTTTGGGATGCCATTTAGACGGTAGAGCATCCACAATAGATAACTCTACTGATGTGACTACGGTCCTATAATTTAAGAACCTGCTCAATTCGGTGTGGACTACAAAGGATAGACGGGACTGTCACCACCCGCTGCTACCACACAACTAGAGAACAGGGTGTACTCATAGGCAGAGCATCATATAAGAATCATGCTTACACGAGGCTCGGCTACTTAGCCCAACCATGGTAAACTAGCAGGCTAAGCGCTCTATGAACCCACACACAAAACTAATGATAACCTCAACTAAGCAAGATACACATTCAAAGTAAGCATAGCCATGTAGATATGAATATGATAAATTGATAATAAGTCTTACAAGATGAAGAAGTGAAGATTCAAGGCTTTGCCGAGACTCCAAGACTAGATCTAGAACTTGAGCATGAGCCCTACTCGACCCTCACTCCTGAGTTACTAATCTACTACATTGGAGAGTCTAGACCTAATCCTCCTAGTGTATCTTGATCTCTGAATTAGAAATATGAATTAGGGTTTTAGGGATGGCTCTATGGAGGGGGTAGGGGCTGCTATATATAGGCCTAAGGTGGAGTTGGGGGCAAGGAATCACCATGTCATGGATCCGCATCAACTCCCTCGATCACCGTTGGATGAACCGACCTATAACCGCCTTAAAATCAATGGTGTCGATCTTGGAAACACATACGAGGTAGCAGAGGGCAAGCGAGCTCTGGAGCAGGCCGGGTGGCCTCGCTAGTGGGCTGGGCAGCCCACTATTGTTTCCATTTGGCCCAAGCTTCGGTGTGGTGTCCTCTGGAACCTTCTAGAGTTGTCTTTCATAGTTTTGTAGGTTGAATCACTTATTGTCATCGATTTGCTTGTTTGGAGTGTATAAGAGTGGTCCCAGGAGCTGTTTTTGGGATAAATCCTCCTATAGTCACATATTCACCAAAGCTCATGAAATTCATTAGTTTAAACCCCTATTTTTATGTTTGGTGATAGAATTTAATATATATGCAGGTTATGTTGACAGTTTATAATTGGTGTTAATGACCGTCAATACCTCCCCTCCTTTCTCTTTTAGCACCGCCGCCAGGCCGCCGGTGAAATTCATCATCACCATGGCACCACCATTCATTTGCTCATACCAGCAGCATTGCCTCAACCTAGCGCTCCCCGTTGACTCGCTTGCCTCACCTTTCATCACCGGAATCAGCCATGTGCCTTTGTCCCATCGTGGTGGTCGCCATAGCCACCGAGCACCACCTCGCCATGGCTAGCTCGCCTCGCTGCCGCTCTCTCTCTCTCTCCCAAACCCTGTTCTAGCTTTGCCTTGCCCTCATGATGCTCATAGGCCTATTCATTTTAACTATAGAGAACCAAAATCATAGAAACACATGCTTGCCACCCGGTTTGCTCTGCCACCGTCGCCTCTCCATCGATAGCGTGCTTCACCTCTCCTCCGCTCCAATCTTTGGGCTGAGTAGGTCATGGTGAGTCTCGTCATGCCTACCTGAACCCTATCGAGGCCCTTAGAACACCGTAGCGTCTGTTCCACCATCGCACCACCGTGTCTTGCATCGCTGAGCCACCATAGCCATGGCCAAGCTCGGTGGAGGCTGGAACTTGTTCAACCGATATCTTTGGCTGATGCACAAGATTGGCGTGATCACGCCGGTGCTCTTCCCGTCGCCGGAAACCCCGCCGGCGATGAGCACCCGCCAGTCCAACGGCCGGGGGCCGTGATCAGCTCGGCAAACCTTGTGCTATTGACCCTGGCCTATGCGTTAGTGACCATGGCTGGCTGGGGCTGTGTAACAAAAGATTTTCAACGGTTTTTTAGTTTTAGAAATTAATTAAAAGTGCTGATTCTTGCTAAATTCATAACTAAATGTAGAAGCATGAGGAAAATGTGAAAGTTTTTGTGTAGGGTTGCTATGATGTGCTCTACATGGTAAAAATTTGATTTGGTCATTTTCAATAGTTTTGGTATCCTTAAAAAAATACCACTTTTAAGTATAAAATGGACCTTGTATAATTTTTATAGGCTAAAATAATTATGTTTTAATCATGAAATTTTTGTGTATGCTTTAAATGATAATATCTACCTTCACAAAAAGTTTGGTACTATTTTGATAATTCTAAATTGGTTAATTAATTTAAGTGTGTTTAAATGCCTTTTATGGATTAATAAAAATAACAAAATGGTTTCTATAAATCTCTAAATGACTTTGCTGTGATTATGGGCTTGATTGTGGTCCTTGGAACATTAATCCCTTTGCTGTTCCTTGGCAACTCTTTTACTTCTTTGTTATGCTCATACCTAACTTGTTAGTTAATAAATAAAATAGTTTATTCAAATAACTAATTAGTAAAAGCATGTGGTTAGGACATGTAATGATCCTTGCTACCCTCATGAGTGAACTTGGTGCAATGTTAGTTAAATACCTTGATTAGTTTAATATATTAAATGTTGCTTTCATGGTAACAACTAATTAACTTCTTAGTTAAATAATGAAAATGTTTTATGATAATAGCCCTAGTTCTTTGGTGAAGGAAAGTTGTACTCAACTTTCTTAACTTTGTTAGAGTTCTGTCATGCACTTGTTATGCCTCTCATCATGCATCAGGGCATGTAGTCCATCATGTTAAGCAAAGCATCATCTATTACGTGTAGTGCATGCGAGAGTGAGAAGGTTTGTGTTGATCAAGTTTCGGAGGAGGTCCATTCACCGGTGGTGTTGGTGCCAAGTCTAACCCTAGACCCTTCTGTGGAACTAACCTTCTCTGCAACGCAGGCAAGCCCTGGAGCATACAACCCTTCTCTAGTATTTACAAATCCTTATTACACTTTAAGTCTTGTGAGATGTGCATTAAGTATTAGGAGTTGATCGAATACCGTTGTTGCATAATTACCTTGATACACAGGTATACTTAGTTCTACCCTATTAATATGAATAGGTCATTATCTCTAATGCTTAGTAATGCTTAGACTTCGATAGAAGTCGAATGATGGTTTCATTGTTCGAGAGAAACAAGTTTACCTTACTCGTCTCAACTCTAGTTATGGGTTTTGAATTACCATGGTTTTGATAATGTTAAATTGAGATTGGGCGGGTAGGTTGCATCAAGAATGGAGTCTCAATGTAGTGTTCTGCCTATGTTGGTTAAGGACCGATCATTGTTCGCCCTTGGATCAAGAATTTTTGCAAGTACTGGCAACATACTCCGGTAAGCCTAATACCTCGGCTATTCCATTATGAGAAAGGACGACCACGCACTGGGAGTGGAGAGATAGCGAGAGTAGCATGTACCCATCCTACATAAACAGCAGGGATGGTGTACTGCGGTGGAGTCTGTGTTCTTGGGTGGCACAAACCTGTTCTTGTTCTAGAGTATGAGAGTGAGGGTTGATATATGTACGTCTAGGACCTACATATGTTGTGTGGTAAAAAAACCCTAGCTAGCCCTAATCGATTCGAATCATCGTTTGCTCAACGGTAACAGGAGACTTGATCCTCGCACCATCATCATAGTTAATCAGGGGAAACATGGTTACTTTTGGATATGAGATAAAGATGAGATGAGATGAGTAAAGAAGTGATTAATTTAGAACAGGTGCAAACTAGATACCGATAAAGACTTAATATGAAGCTAAAATATTGAAAGTAAGGATCCACTCATAGTAAGCTTTTTTGCAAAAGTTGTTCTTGCTTTAAACTTTCCTTTTAGCCAGCATGCCCTTGGAGTCTTTTCTTTTAGTCGGGTAAGACTAATTGAGTACCCTCAAGTACTTCGGGTTTGTTAACCCCTGTTGTCGGTCCTGACTTGTGCTACTAAATCGAGGTCATATCAATGGGCTCGACATGATCTGGCTGTCTCTTCTACCTTAGGTGTTCCACCTAAGTTGCTTTTGTAGTACTACTCACCTTTTGAAACTTAAGTTAAGTTTTTACTTCAACATGTTTTGTAACTTAATGTTAATAAGTCTTTCGCACTCAATGTAAGATATTTTTGTATCAAATGTTGTAATGTTGTGGTAACTCCATGTTGATCCTGTATCAGTTGTAAAATGTGGATGATTCATGGTTTTCCGAGGACACCCGACAGACCACCAAAGTTATCTGGCTCTCATGTGCAGTCAGTCAGATGTCTTTAGGACAATGACATGCACATGTGGGCCATATAATTTGGGCGGTTCTACCACATTAATTAGCCTGGTTTAGCATCCTACACACGCAAGTATGAGTTTCCTTCTCATACTCGACTTCTAACATTACTAAGCACATAAGCAAATAAGCGTTACCATCCCCGTTGATTACATGAAAGGCTCTAATTTCTTAGTGAGAAATTCTAATGTTAATGAAACATACCTAAGTTATTAACCAAATCTACATGATATGCATGACTCATAATGAAACACAATAAGTATCCAAAATATGGCTTATAGTAGTGGGGTGCCTGCCTGGTTATGCTATTCGAATGAATTCAAAGCTGACGAAGGTGACTTATACACGTTCCTCATGATACATGATTCCCTAAAAGCTACAAAGATCAAGATTGAAGAGAATTAATAAGGAGATAATGATTGAGACTTGAATTGAAGCTTGGGAATAGATGTCCAACATGGCTCTACTATTGCATTGTTTATAACTAGGTTTACTCTAGTATTGTTGACCTCTTGGGTAAGTTTCCTAAACAATCTCATACTTTTTGTTGATTGATAGACACTCCGACAGATGTGGCGGACTCTCTATCATGTTGGTCTTCGAGATAACTTAGTTCTAGTTTGACTCTATTTGTGTTGATGGACGCTCCATGAGAGGTCACAAACACTCCACTAATCGACGGATGCTCCGTAGAACACTCTAATGGTCTAGGACTTAGGCATTTCTAGGGTTCATAGTCATCGGTGGATGGTCCGGTCAATGTGTTAGACTTTCCGGTGAGAACTAGGTGGTTTTAGGTTTCTAGCTGATTGGTCCTATAATTCTGCGGATGTATGGACTCTCTGCTAAGAACTTGGTGTTCTTAGATACTTGGGTTACTTGTTCTATAATTTGGCAGACCCTCTGTAATACCATGACTCTCCACTGGCTCATGTCGAGAGAGGATAGGCTATATCGGCTAGTTTTCTAAGACTGCCGGACACTCCATCATTTTGGCAGACGCTCTGCTAAACGGTCGACAGAACCTACATTCATGGGTGATCTTGGGTTTCAAGCCTAGATGTGTTGAGGTGTGATTCATGCATGCAAAACATTCCTAGGATGGTTTAGGTGGCGCACTAGGTTCAAGATAGCTAGGTTTGAAGCTAGGTTTACTAAGTGCAACTATAGGTTTATGATCAAACTTAGGAATATGAGAATGTGAAGATAAAGGCATGAGATTGAGTTGAAATCCTTAGCTCTGAGATTTGATAGCTTCCGTAGCCAAAAACTTGAAGATCCAACTTCTTCTCATACATGCTTCTTCATCCAAAGAGGGATTGGCTTCCCATGGGCTTCGTCTTGCAATATTTCCAAAAGATGAATCAAAGGATAATCCATAAGAGGATTAGGTGATTGAGCTAGATAAAGATCTCTTGAACTTACTCTACATATGATGGAACCACCACCAGCAAGAAATCTTCAATCTTGCATCAAGAATCATGGATTACGTTTTTGAAGAAAATCTAAGAAATAGGAGCTACTCTTCTTGAGCTTACGATGAATGAGGTTGAAGATGTTGATGGTGTCCATGTGGTGGTGCTAGTGCTTCCCTCCTCCTTCCTTTCCTTCTTCAATCCCTTCTCCAATCCTTTCTCTCTCTAGTTCTAGGGTTCATCCTTATTCTTGAGTTGTAGAGAGAGAGGGAGAGTTATAGATGAATGGGTTGGTGAGAGAGTGAATGGAGGGTTGTGGGTTCAGCTGACGAAATGTCCAAATTTGTGCTGACATGTGGGTCCAACTTCTATAAATGGAAAACAGTTCATTTCCCACTCATTGTTCACTGACCTATGATCTGGCAGACAGTCCGGTATGACTGGCGGATTGTCCGATAGATCTCTGTCTTTGCTAAATTGACTAAGTCACTGAGTGTCTTTGGGTTGGTGACCAAAGTATCATGCTTGAGTGTACTCATTGAGGTTGAATTGGTGTTGATAATGTTAATAAGATGATTATCAATCCAAGTAAGGGTTCTTCACCACTTCGGTTGTTAGCTTGACCGTGGCTATCTAGAGATATTTGCGAGATACTTTTGGTGGATTCTCAATGATTAATCTTGCTTAGAGCATCAGGGATCTCCATAGGAGTTCGATCATCTGCTCCTTCTGTTGGTCAAAAATGATTGCCTATATTGTAACGAACTCGGGACATTACATCGATGAGTCATTCCTAGTGGGTCGTGCATGAGGATTTGTTGGTTTCACTAGTATACAATAGACCTTTGGTTTAGCACATTATTCCTGGCTAGAGTTGGGCCTGAGACTAATGTGAGCATTAGCTCGGGGTCAAAGTTTCATGGGCATCGGAGGACCTTTTTGGTTGGTAATACCAATCTAGAATAAAGGGTCTATATTAGTCTCGGTTGGTGTTACCAACCCAGACTAAAGAGCCTTGAGGCATTAGTATGGTTGGTAACATCGACCTAGACTAAATGGCCATCCACATGATAGTTCAAAAGGAAAGCATCCCATCCAAAGTCACATGTGTTGTGTAGGTGCGGTGGAAAGCTACGCGTGAGGCAATGCATGTGGTCTTGGGTTCGAGTCCCATGAATCATAGTGGTGAGAGGCTTGTGCTAATTGTGTTTTAGCCTCGTAGACCCTTTAGTCCTGATAGAACAACCGAAACTAAAGTACCATTTCCTTAAGTCCTAGATCCCTAGTCCCAGTTAGGAAACCAGGACTAAATCCATTTCCCATCTAGGACTATAGCCACTTTTTGTACTAGTGTTTAGTCCTCAATACTAGGGATGCACAGTTTGGTTCTTTGGGTCTCAAAACCATTAGTGTTGGGTTTGACTAGTTTGGGCCTCAAAACTAGGGAGAGGCAGATCTTTGGAAACATGGTGCATGCTGGCATCTTGAAGCTTGTGTTGAGGTGAAGCAAAGATCAAAAGGCATCGGGTCGTGTAACACCCCAGGTGTTTGGCTTCCACATTTGCACTTGCATTTCATGAACATGAGCATCATGCATCCATTCACAAGCTTATATCACATGAAACATGTTTTTGAAACATTGCAACGTATCGTTATGTTTCATGTGTGTTGTTTCCATTATGAAATGAAAAGTGTGCAACACTTAAGTGCAACAAGTGCCACTCACTTTAGTGAAACAAAGTTAGTTAATACTATGCAACAAGATCATGAAACATGTGAAACATGACTATGAAACAATTGTAACAATTCATGTGTTTTGCATTGTTTCAGTACATACCTTGCTTGATTCTTGTGTGACCAATGTATGGTGTGGCTAAAAATTCTTTTAAGTAACTTAGTTACACCTAGAATGTCATTTGGGACGTTGTTCATGTTGATCATTTTGCCTAACTAGGTTCCTAAGTCATGGTTTGACCATTATGGACCCCTAGAGCTCTTGTGTTTGACTATTTAAAAAGTACAGCTTAGGATGTTTGCATGTCTGAGAAACCTAAAACAAAGTTGTAGCAAATTTTATAAGGAACAAACTTTGTTTAGAAGCCAAGTCATGAAAATGTGCACAACATGTTCAAAAAGGACCCAAAAGTCAGCATTGAAGGTGGATTCAACATTTGAAAAATTTTCTAAGTCCTTAATACAATTCCAGTTTGATCGAGCCAACTTTGGCTTGATACAACTCATGATCCATTGAGAATTAGGTCTTGGTCATTTAACATAAAGTGTAGCTGGTACTTAGGGCTACAATTTGTATCCTGACTGATTTCACTGATAACCAACGGATTAGAAGCTAATCATCGTCAAACTTCGCCTGTCAGTCGCCATTGGTTAACTGAATCGCCGTTTCAGACGTGCTACAGTGGCGACCGGTTTCAGAGAACAATAGCAACATGGCGCCACCCGTCGCCAGTCGCCTGAGCGTGCTGCCATGCGCCGCAGGTGTCCTAGCACGGCCGGCCACGACATGAAACCGCCCGCGTGCCTGCCCGACCTGTTCATCAGCTCAATTTACATTTCCTTCGCCTCCACCACAGCGGCGGCAATGACAGAGCCAAGACAACTTCGCCATTGCCGACCAAGCTTCGCCCTCGCCTAGCTCGCTCGCCGCTGCAAAAACGCGTCGGCCAGCTCGTCCGTAGCTCCGCCGTGTTCTCCTCTACCTTCTCCACCCCTTAGCCGAGCTGTTTGAGCGTTGGTAAGGGCGCATTCACCATTCTAGCCACCGCCGCCATGAGCGTGCCCTCGCCGGAGTTGAGGCCGCCGTGGTCGGGGTAGCTAGGAATCCTCCCCGCCTCTTCTCTTTACTGGGATAGCACCGTGGCGACCTCCTGTAGCTCATGCCATGCATAGATATCTTATTTGATCAGTTGTCTAAAGCAAAAGTCTTTTCCAAGATTGATTTGAGATATGGGTATCATCAAATCAAAATTTGGCCTGATGATGTCCTAAAAACCGCATTCTCTACAAGATATGGTCTATATGAGTACCTGGTTATGTCTTTTGGATTGACCAATGCCCCCGCACATTTTATGTATCTGATGAATTCAGTGTTTATGCCCGAGTTGGACAAATTTGTGGTGGTATTTATAGATGATATCCTGGTCTATTCTGAGAATGAAGATCATGTTGAACATTTCTAGGTGGTTCTCACTAGATTGCGAGAACACCAGCTGTATGCAAAGTTCAGCAAATGTGAATTTTGGCTTTGCGAGGTACCTTTTCTTGGACACGTATTGTCGGATGGTGGAATTATGGTTGATCCCACCAAGGTGCAAGAAGTGTTGAACTGGAAGGCTCCAATCTCGGTGCACGAGGTCCGGAGTTTTCTGGGGTTGGCTGGCTATTATCGTCGCTTCATCCCGGATTTCTCTAAAATGGCCAAGCCTATGACTCGGTTGCTACAAAAAGACATGAAGTTTGTCTAGACACCCGAGTGTGATGTGGCTTTCTATACCCTGCAAACTCTTCTAACTTCGGCTCCGGTTTTGGCACAACCGGATATCGAGAAACCGTTTGATGTGTTCTGTGATGCATCAGGTATTGGGTTAGGAGGTGTTCTTATGCAAGAGGGTAGAGTCATTGCTTATACCTCTCGCCAACTTCGAAAGCATGAAGTGAATTATCCAACGCATGACTTGGAACTCACTACTGTTGTTCATGCTTTGAAGGCCTAGAGACATTATTTACATGGCAATGTGTGCAACATCTACACTGATCATAAAAGTCTCAAGTACATCTTCACTCAGCCAGAGTTGAATATGCGTCAGAGAAGATGGCTCGAGTTGATCAAGGATTACAACCTCCAAGTGCACTATCACCCTGGCAAGGCAAACGTCGTAGCGGATGCCTTAAGCAGGAAGTCTCATTGCCACTCATTGATTGAGAGTGATGTCCATTTGTCAAAGATCCTTCATCCTGCATGTCCTTCACAACATCACTGTCAGTTGTACTGTACAGAGTTGAATTATCGAGCTACAGAAGACAGATGTAGGTGTGTTTCACATCAAGCGCAAGATGAAAGAGCAAGAAACCAAACATTTTCGAGTTGATGAGGAAGGCGTGTTATGGTTCAAGGATAGGTTGGTAGTTCCGAAGGATAGAGAGCTTAGAAATCAAATCATATCCGAAGCTCATTCCTCTAAATTATCTATTCATCCTGGTAGTAGTAAAATGTATCATGATTTGAAGCCTTGATTTTGGTGGACCAAAATAAAGAAAGAGATAGCCGCTTATGTGGCTAGGTGTGACACTTGTTATTGGGTCAAGGCTGTGCACATGAAAGCTGGATTACTTGAGCCACTCTATATCCCAGGTTGGAAATGGGAGGAGATCAGTATGGATTTTATAGTTGGACTCCCTACCACTCAGAGGAATTTTAACTCCATTTGGGTGATTGTAGACCGACTGACCAAGTCTGCACACTTCATTCCTGTCCGCATAGATTTCCATCCAACCGACTACGCGGAGTTATACTTCAATCAGATAGTCCGACTTCATGGGATTCCTCATACTATTGTCTCAGATAGAGGACCACAGTTCACTGCTCACTTTTGGGAGCACTTACACGGATTATTAGGAACTAAGCTAGTAAGAAGTTCTGCTTATCATCCGCAAACCAATGGGCAAACTGAACGAGTGAAACAAATCTTAGAAGATATGTTGAGAGTATGTGTCATCTCGGCTAAGGGCTCATGGGAAAAATGGTTACCCCAAGCTGAATTCTCGTACAATAACAGTTATCAAGAGAGTATAAAGATGTCATCGTTTGAAGCTTTGTATGGCCGGAAGTGTAGAACCCCGTTGAACTGGTGGAAGCCGGTGAAAGGAGATATTATGGAATTGATTTTGTTCAAGAAGCCGAAGAACAAGTCCGTACTATCCAAACCCACATGGCCGTAGCTCAAGCTAGGCAGAAAAGTTATGCTGATCGACGTAGAAAACCTATTGAGTTCGAAGTTGGTGACTTCGTTTATCTGAAAGTCTCACCTATGAAGAGTGTCCAACGCTTTGGTGTGAAGCGAAAGCTTGCGCCGAGATATGTTGGTCTGTTTGAAATCATTGGACAAAGTGGTAAGGTGGCGTACAAGATTCAATTGCCTCCAGAGATGAGTGCTATCTTCAACGTCTTTCATGTATCCCAATTGAAGAAATGTCTTCGCGTCCCTGAAGAGAGAGTTCCATTGGGGGATATCAAGTTAAAATCTGATTTGACCTTTGAAGAAAAGTCGGTCCGAGTGATTGACACTCGTGAGTGAGTGACTCGGAGTCAGGTGGTCAAGTTTTACAAAGTCATGTGGAGTAATCAGGGTAGTGAACGCGATGCAACGTGGGAAAGGGAAGATTATTTGAGGGATGGTTATAAGGAATTCTATCAACAATGGTACGCTTTTCAAATCTCGGGACGAGATTTTTATAAGGGGGAGGGCTGTAACACCCCAGGTGTTTGGCTTCCACATTTGCACTTGCATTTCATGAACATGAGCATCATGCATCCATTCACAAGCTTATATCACATGAAACATGTTTTTGAAACATTATAACATATCTTTATGTTTCATGTGTGTTGTTTCCATTATGAAATGAAAAGTGTGCAACACTTAAGTGCAACATGTGCCACTCACTTTAGTGAAACAAAGTTAGTTAATACTATGCAACAAGATCATGAAACATGTGAAACATGACTATGAAACAATTGTAACAATTCATGTGTTTTGCATTGTTTCAGTACATACCTTGCTTGATTCTTGTGTGACCAATGTATGGTGTGGCTAAAAATTCTTTTAAGTAACTTAGTTGCATCTAGAATGTCATTTGGGACATTGTTCATGTTTATCATTTTGCCTAATTAGGTTCCCAAGTCATGGTTTGACCATTATGGACCCCTAGAGCTCTTGTGTTTGACTATTTAAAAAGTACAGCTTAGGATGTTTGCATGTCTGAGAAACCTAAAACAAAGTTGTAGCAAATTTTATAAGGAACAAACTTTGTTTAGAAGCCAAGTCATGAAAATGTGCACAACATGTTCAAAAAGGACCCAAAAGTCAGCATTGAAGGTGGATTCAACATTTGAAAAATTTTCTAAGTCCTTAATACAATTCCAGTTTGATCGAGCCAACTTTGGCTTGATACAACTCATGATCCATTGAGAATTAGGTCTTGGTCATTTAACATAAAGTGTAGCTGGTACTTAGGGCTACAATTTGTATCCTGACTGATTTCACTGATAACCAACGGATTAGAAGCTAATCATCGTCAAACTTCGCCTGTCAGTCGCCATTGGTTAACTGAATCGCCGTTTCAGACGTGCTACAGTGGCGACCGGTTTCAGAGAACAATAGCAACATGGCGCCACCCGTCGCCAGTCGCCTGAGCGTGCTGCCATGCGCCGCAGGTGTCCTAGCACGGCCGGCCACGACATGAAACCGCCCGCGTGCCTGCCCGACCTGTTCATCAGCTCAATTTACATTTCCTTCGCCTCCACCGCGCGCAGCGACAGAGCCGCAGCAGCTTCGCCATTGCCGACCAAGCTTCGCCCTCGCCTAGCTCGCTCGCCGCTGCAAAAACGCGTCGGCCAGCTCGTCCGTAGCTCCGCCGTGTTCTCCTCTACCTTCTCCACCCCTTAGCCGAGCTGTTTGAGCGTTGGTAAGGGCGCATTCACCATTCTAGCCACCGCCGCCATGAGCGTGCCCTCGCCGGAGTTGAGGCCGCCGTGGTCGGGGTAGCTAGGAATCCTCCCCGCCTCTTCTCTTTACTGGGATAGCACCGTGGCGACCTCCTGTAGCTCATGCCATGCATAGATATCTTATTTGATCAGTTGTCTAAAGCAAAAGTCTTTTCCAAGATTGATTTGAGATATGGGTATCATCAAATCAAAATTTGGCCTGATGATGTCCTAAAAACCGCATTCTCTACAAGATATGGTCTATATGAGTACCTGGTTATGTCTTTTGGATTGACCAATGCCCCCGCACATTTTATGTATCTGATGAATTCAGTGTTTATGCCCGAGTTGGACAAATTTGTGGTGGTATTTATAGATGATATCCTGGTCTATTCTGAGAATGAAGATCATGTTGAACATTTCTAGGTGGTTCTCACTAGATTGCGAGAACACCAGCTGTATGCAAAGTTCAGCAAATGTGAATTTTGGCTTTGCGAGGTACCTTTTCTTGGACACGTATTGTCGGATGGTGGAATTATGGTTGATCCCACCAAGGTGCAAGAAGTGTTGAACTGGAAGGCTCCAATCTCGGTGCACGAGGTCCGGAGTTTTCTGGGGTTGGCTGGCTATTATCGTCGCTTCATCCCGGATTTCTCTAAAATGGCCAAGCCTATGACTCGGTTGCTACAAAAAGACATGAAGTTTGTCTAGACACCCGAGTGTGATGTGGCTTTCTATACCCTGCAAACTCTTCTAACTTCGGCTCCGGTTTTGGCACAACCGGATATCGAGAAACCGTTTGATGTGTTCTGTGATGCATCAGGTATTGGGTTAGGAGGTGTTCTTATGCAAGAGGGTAGAGTCATTGCTTATACCTCTCGCCAACTTCGAAAGCATGAAGTGAATTATCCAACGCATGACTTGGAACTCACTACTGTTGTTCATGCTTTGAAGGCCTAGAGACATTATTTACATGGCAATGTGTGCAACATCTACACTGATCATAAAAGTCTCAAGTACATCTTCACTCAGCCAGAGTTGAATATGCGTCAGAGAAGATGGCTCGAGTTGATCAAGGATTACAACCTCCAAGTGCACTATCACCCTGGCAAGGCAAACGTCGTAGCGGATGCCTTAAGCAGGAAGTCTCATTGCCACTCATTGATTGAGAGTGATGTCCATTTGTCAAAGATCCTTCATCCTGCATGTCCTTCACAACATCACTGTCAGTTGTACTGTACAGAGTTGAATTATCGAGCTACAGAAGACAGATGTAGGTGTGTTTCACATCAAGCGCAAGATGAAAGAGCAAGAAACCAAACATTTTCGAGTTGATGAGGAAGGCGTGTTATGGTTCAAGGATAGGTTGGTAGTTCCGAAGGATAGAGAGCTTAGAAATCAAATCATATCCGAAGCTCATTCCTCTAAATTATCTATTCATCCTGGTAGTAGTAAAATGTATCATGATTTGAAGCCTTGATTTTGGTGGACCAAAATAAAGAAAGAGATAGCCGCTTATGTGGCTAGGTGTGACACTTGTTATTGGGTCAAGGCTGTGCACATGAAAGCTGGATTACTTGAGCCACTCTATATCCCAGGTTGGAAATGGGAGGAGATCAGTATGGATTTTATAGTTGGACTCCCTACCACTCAGAGGAATTTTAACTCCATTTGGGTGATTGTAGACCGACTGACCAAGTCTGCACACTTCATTCCTGTCCGCATAGATTTCCATCCAACCGACTACGCGGAGTTATACTTCAATCAGATAGTCCGACTTCATGGGATTCCTCATACTATTGTCTCAGATAGAGGACCACAGTTCACTGCTCACTTTTGGGAGCACTTACACGGATTATTAGGAACTAAGCTAGTAAGAAGTTCTGCTTATCATCCGCAAACCAATGGGCAAACTGAACGAGTGAAACAAATCTTAGAAGATATGTTGAGAGTATGTGTCATCTCGGCTAAGGGCTCATGGGAAAAATGGTTACCCCAAGCTGAATTCTCGTACAATAACAGTTATCAAGAGAGTATAAAGATGTCATCGTTTGAAGCTTTGTATGGCCGGAAGTGTAGAACCCCGTTGAACTGGTGGAAGCCGGTGAAAGGAGATATTATGGAATTGATTTTGTTCAAGAAGCCGAAGAACAAGTCCGTACTATCCAAACCCACATGGCCGTAGCTCAAGCTAGGCAGAAAAGTTATGCTGATCGACGTAGAAAACCTATTGAGTTCGAAGTTGGTGACTTCGTTTATCTGAAAGTCTCACCTATGAAGAGTGTCCAACGCTTTGGTGTGAAGCGAAAGCTTGCGCCGAGATATGTTGGTCTGTTTGAAATCATTGGACAAAGTGGTAAGGTGGCGTACAAGATTCAATTGCCTCCAGAGATGAGTGCTATCTTCAACGTCTTTCATGTATCCCAATTGAAGAAATGTCTTCGCGTCCCTGAAGAGAGAGTTCCATTGGGGGATATCAAGTTAAAATCTGATTTGACCTTTGAAGAAAAGTCGGTCCGAGTGATTGACACTGTGAGTGAGTGACTTCGAGTCGGTGGTCAAGTTTTACAAAGTCATGTGGAGTAATCAGGGTAGTGAACGCGATGCAACGTGGGAAAGGGAAGATTATTTGAGGGATGGTTATAAGGAATTCTATCAACAATGGTACGCTTTTCAAATCTCGGGACGAGATTTTTATAAGGGGGAGGGCTGTAACACCCCAGGTGTTTGGCTTCCACATTTGCACTTGCATTTCATGAACATGAGCATCATGCATCCATTCACAAGCTTATATCACATGAAACATGTTTTTGAAACATTATAACATATCTTTATGTTTCATGTGTGTTGTTTCCATTATGAAATGAAAAGTGTGCAACACTTAAGTGCAACATGTGCCACTCACTTTAGTGAAACAAAGTTAGTTAATACTATGCAACAAGATCATGAAACATGTGAAACATGACTATGAAACAATTGTAACAATTCATGTGTTTTGCATTGTTTCAGTACATACCTTGCTTGATTCTTGTGTGACCAATGTATGGTGTGGCTAAAAATTCTTTTAAGTAACTTAGTTGCATCTAGAATGTCATTTGGGACATTGTTCATGTTTATCATTTTGCCTAATTAGGTTCCCAAGTCATGGTTTGACCATTATGGACCCCTAGAGCTCTTGTGTTTGACTGTTTAAAAAGTACAGCTTAGGATGTTTGCATGTCTGAGCAAACTAAAACAAAGTTGTAGCAAATTTTATGATGTTTGCATGTCTGAGCAAACTAAAACAAAGTTGTAGCAAATTTTATAAGGAACAAACTTTGTTTAGAAGCCAAGTCATGAAAATGTGCACAACATGTTCAAAAAGGACCCAAAAGTCAGCATTGAAGGTGGATTCAACATATAAAAAAATTTCTAAGTCCTTAATACAATTCCAGTTTGATCGAGCCAACTTTGGCTTGATACAACTCATGATCCATTGAGAATTAGGTCTTGGTCATTTAACATAAAGTGTAGCTGGTACTTAGGGCTACAATTTGTATCTTGACTGATTTCGCTGATAACCAACGGATTAGAAGCTAATCATCGTCAAACTTCGCCTGTCAGTCGCCATTGGTTAACTGAATCGCCGTTTCAGACGTGCTACAGTGGCGACGGATTTTAGAGAACAACAGCCGCGTGGCGCCACCCATCGCCGGTCGCCTGAGCGTGCTGCCATGCGCTGCGGGCGTCCTAGCACGGCCGGCCACGACATGAAACCGCCCGCGCGCCTACCCGACCTGTTCATCAGCTCAATTTACATTTCCTTCGCCTCCACCGCGCACAGCGACAGAGCCACAGCAGCTCCGCCATTGCCGACCAAGCTTCGTCCTCGCCTAGCTCGCTCGCCGCTGCAAAAACGCGTCGGCCAGCTCATCCGTAGCTCCGCCGTGTTCTCCTCTACCTTCTCCACCCCTTAGCCGAGCTGTTTGAGCGTTGGTAAGGGCGCATTCACCATTCCAGCCACCGCCGCCATGAGCGTGCCCTCGCCGGAGTTGAGGCCGCCATGGTCGGGGTAGCTAGGAACCCTCCCCGCCTCTTCTATTTGCTGGGATAGCACCGTGGCGACCTCCTGTAGCTCATGCCGTGCTCGGTTGAGCCAGCCGTGGCTTGCCGTCGCCGGCAGCTCACGCTGGAGCTTTGCCATGCCGCCATCACCGGTGACAAGCTCCCTCTGCTGGGTCGTAGCTCTAGCTGGTAGCACCAATTGAACCACCTCATCACGGAGATCACGCCGGTGTCCTTGGTTTCGCCAGAGGAGCCACCGCCGGCAAGCTACGTCGTTGGCCGCGCCGTCGCGTGCGCCTCCTCTGTTCTGTCTCACTGACAAGCGGGTCCGGCTGACATGCGGGTCCCTGCTGTTAGTGACTGTTTGATTCAAAGCTAGCTCATTTATGCAGAGTTTGATGCTATTTTGTAAATTTTGTATCTCCAAATGTGTAGATCCAAATGATGTGATTCAAATTTTGTTAGACTCACAGTGCGGTCTATTATTTAAGAAAAATATGCCTTGAGCACATTATGTGGAAATTTTGGATGAATTAAATAGGAACTTGAAAAGTGTTTTTGAAGGCATGCAAACTTGTTTAAATCATATCTTGAGTTTTTGTGATCCAAAAATTGTGAAATTTTGTGGGTAAGCTAGTATTGCTTAGTAGAAGCTCTGGTTAAAATTTGAGAGTCATTGCATGTGTAGTTTTTTAGTTATATATTTTCCTTTTATCATTGATGGATACTTGTATGAATTTTTGTAAATTTTCTAAGAATCATATGACCATGAGACTTGATGGGTAGTATCTTAGTACCTTAAGGATGCTAAGAAAAATATAAAATCTGTTGCTTGACACTTTTCATTAGGGTTTCCTAATTATGCCATTTTAAGCCATTATGCCTTATCATTTTTGTGTAGGCTGTTATACTTACTCAAACGGTGTGAAATTTTTATGGTAGTCTACTTAGAGCATGTAGTATCTACTGTAATTTGTGTAGATTTAATGGTGTAGTTTTCATATATGTTTACCATTTCCTCTAATTAATTAAATAAATTAAGAAAGGTATGCAAAGAAATGTTTGGGGGATGAACACCCTACTTTCTGGTGTTCTTGTGATATGTGTAATAAGTGAGTAGAGTTAGTTTTGTCCAATTATTTGTTTACATCATAAGTTAATAAATATTTCGTTTGCATCATGTCCCTCTGGACAGATCTGGGGACTTTGGAAAGTTCCCCATGATATTGTGATTTGCTGTGAATATGATGAATACAAGAGTTGTAGATAATTTATGTATCTAGCTCCTGTCAAAATTTTAGGGCATTTGGCCTAGTAGTTTAGAAACTACAGCTATTTAAACTTAGGTTCCAGTTTTGCTTACTCTCTGTCTTGGGAGGACAGAGTTCTGTTGATCAAAGAATTTGACCTGGTAAAGTGTTGAATCATGCTTTGAGGTCTGAAAATGAATTGTAGACAATTTTATAAGCTTTCCAAATTGTCTTATTGCATGTCAATTGGATTTATAAATCTCCAGTTATGGCTAGTTTACTGTACCGCTACATAGTCTTCATTTTGCTGAAATACAAATACTTGAGTGTATGCTTGATGCAATGTTCTCCTTGATTGTTTAGGGGTTAGCCTAACTTGAGGATATGCTTAGGTACAGGTGCTAGGTCATTAACTAAAGATGAGCAATTATACATTAGGTTGTATAAACTTGGTAAGTAAAGTGATTTGAATAGGGCTTAAGTTGGAATATGCAAACTACAGCGAACATGCGCATTCCCCGAGCATCCCTGACATTCGTTCATGTGCATCCATGATATTTATCTTGCACATTCATGCAATAGGTGTGCCTGAGGGAGTGACGTGGCTGGAGTTCGAGGGAGCCAACCAGGAGGAGGAGCCCGAGGTGCAGGAAGCCGACGAAGCAGTCGCCACGGAGGAATTGCCCGAGTGCCCTGACCACCAGCCTTCCTCGTTCCTAAAAGGCAAGCCCCAGAGCATATTAAGCCTCCCATGCTTTCACAAATACATTGAGTACCTTTTATTGTTGATGATGCATTAAGTATAGGAATTGGTTGGAACCAATTGCTGCATTATATATATCCTTCCTTGTCCAGATATCGCACTGGAATCCTATTTAAGTTCAAGAACGGGTTAAATGCTTAGCCATGCTTAGTGCCATAGAAGTCAAGTGATTTCCTGTCACCTGCGAGCTTTAGGATGAGGTGGATCACGGTTGGCTATATTTGCTATCGTGGAAAAAGAACCATGTGAATAATGAATTAAGACCGGGCGGGGTCTTGTGTAGGTTTGAACATAGTGACTCTGTCTGAGTCGTTTAAGGACCGATACGCTGTACGTCCTCATGTCATGTTGAACACAGCCTAACACTTAGCTGGCCGAAAAAGTCGTTCCCACCGTGAAGCCTAGTAGCTCGACTCAGGCCAGGGACGTGAGCAGTGGCGTGCATTCTGGAGGTAGTAAGGATGTGCGGAGAGCCATTGGCATAAGTCCAAGGCGGGTTAGAGTCCCAAACAACCTTGGCAGAGTGGTTCTCTGAGAATGTCGATCTGTTTGGACTCACGACTCCTGAATCATACCAAAGGTGACTTGTTTGCGACCCTGACCGAGGAAGCAGGGTTTGTGTTTAGGAATACCCCTCCAGCTGGATAGGAATCGATTCGAATCACCGTCTCTCCCGGATAGTGAGAACTTGACTGAGCAGCGGCAACGTAGATTCAATTAATTTAACGATATGGTTAAATGGATGATGATGATAAGGTTGCCATAATGAATACCTGATATGGTTATTAATGTTTGCATATTAATCAAGTGATTGCTTAGTACAGGTGCTAATATAGATGACAGGTTAATGGCTTAAAGTCACTGCTAGCTCAGGTTAAAAGTTAATCATTATTACGTATGCTTTTCCGCAAAAAGGAAGTGTCAGCTAGATCCACTAAATAAAGCTATGCATGATCCTTGGTGTCATTTATTTTGGTTTCCGACAGGTAAGTCTAGCTGAGTACATTCCCGTACTCAGGGTTTATTCCCTCTTGTTGTAGATGACCTTCTATATCAAGAATTCTATAAGTATTGTCTCCACCCGGCGGATGATGAAGACTAGATCATGGGCATGATCTCTGTTCTCTTATCTGAATGCTTTTGCGGGCTGTGATCAGCGAACTAGTATGTGTATTTGAACTCGGGTGTGTAAGTTAAACTATTTGCTTCCGCATGTTTTACAAGACTAGTTTTGTAATAACGATGACTCTGTGATGATGTAATCTATTTGTGAACGTCTATGAAATGTTGTAACGTACGATATGTTATGTTGAATTACTGTGATCTTGGTTGTATGCAAGTTGGTTTGAAATTCTTTGAGATTGCAGTTGACTACCGGGTTTATATGGGCTCAAGTTCGAGAATTTGATCGTTCCGGTGATTGTTTTAGTACTTGTGCTCTTATAAATTGGTCGGCTATGTGACAGCTGGCATCAGAGCTAGATTCAACATTAAACATGTCTTACAGTTATTTAAAACAAAAGCTTTTGTTGTAAAATCGGTTTTCCAACTTATAGTTATATATAAGTGTTCAAAAATCAAAATTTTTGTGGTATACTGGTGATCACATCCTTTATAGCCCACTTAAGGACTTCTAGGTGGCTTATATATAATTACTAACTTGGGGGAATTGATTGTTTCTTTTTCGTCGTCCATGCGGCGTGATATTGCATGGGTGCCACTCGTTTGAATGGTAATGTATGGATCAATTGCCTCTACGCTAAGGTAAGTGTGAGTTACGAGAGCATGACCGTCCAACCGTCGGTCTAGGGGACAGCTAGTTGTGGTTACTAGAGTATTTACATGTTGCATACATGTATATATGAAGGTACTTAATTGTGGGTACATTTGTCAGGTAGTTTGGATATCGAAGTATATATATCGGGGGATGTATATATGGAGAGTATCTTAGTTACTGCTTGTGTAATTAGCATTATATCTTGTTGGGTTGGGCTGCAATGAAGTTTCTGTAGGTACGCTAACAACGCACCGTGTAGATCGACTAGTTACCGCTAATTGAGAGAACGTATGTATGCCACCGTATATTCCGCTAAAGCTTAAATTTTCATAGGTTGGTGAGGACGTATGGAACGAGCATGCATCATATTCACTCATGTCATTCATATTGCATTACTCCCTCCCTTATAAATTGCTCATCCGGTTATTTATGCTTACCTTGAAGGATAATCTCTCTGGTCAATCATCAAATGGTGATGTGGGATGCACCTTTTAATTCGAACTTGGCATGAAATGTACCTTAATCCGCTCCCTTTGGGATGCTTATCTTAGTTGGTGAATTTTTAACTTGTCATGTTGGAATGCATTGCAAATGGCGCTAGTAATCTAACTGATGATGTGGTGATTAGAGAATGAATTATTGCCGCTGTTTTACTACATGAATTTTACATTCTCTCTAGTAAATTCCGTTTGGCATGATTATATTGTTCCTCTCCAATGTGCTGACATCATCAATAATTACTGGTTGTGCATTATGCAGATGCCTCGTACTCGTTCCGCCGGTGCGGGTTATGATGATGATGATCTTCCACCGCCACCACCACCCACACCAACGGAATTGATAGCAATGCTTGCGGAAGGACAACGCACTATGGCTGAGGCCCTCCGTACGATTGCGAATCGTGATGGTCGTGGTCCACGCCAAGGACCGGAACCAAATCAATACAATGATTTCAAGGATTTCCTTGACACGAAACCCTTGATTTTCAAGGAGGCTGAGGATCCTCTACAAGCTAATGAGTGGTTGAATACTCTCGAGCAGAAGTTCCATCTGCTCCGCTTGACTAAGGTGTTGAAGACTGAGTACGCATCTCACCAACCGCATGGGCCAGCTAGCATTTGGTGGAGTCATCATCGGTCCACTATGCCCACTAATGCCCAAATCACTTGGGATCAGTTCAAGTCTGCTTTTAGGGGAAATTATATTCCTCCTGGTCTCATGGCGATCAAGCATACAGAGTTCATGAAGCTAAACCAGGGGAACAAGAGCCTGAATGAATACCTGCAAGCTTTCAACAACCTTGCAAGGTATGCTATCGAGTTTGTGGACACCGATGCCAAGAAGATTGCTAGCTTCAAGCGGGGACTTAGCCCCAAATTGATGAAGACTATGGGAAATTGTAAGTGTGCTTATTTTAATGAGTTTGTTAGTGATGCTCTATCCCAAGAGAACAACAATGCTATATATGCTGCTTCAAAGAACCGTAAGAGGGCCTATGAGGCGGGTGCCTCACAATCCAAGGCTCCCATCACATACAGGGCTCCATTCCATCCTCCAGCGTCAGCCGCTAAGTTTCGCCCACCGCAGAAGCAGAATCCCGCCAAGACTGGGTTTCCCAAGCCATTTACAGTTGCTCTTCCTAAGGGCACTACCAGTTAGGGTAGCTCTAGGGTTCCTCCTAGCAACATGCCATGCTGGAACTGCAACAAGACATGCCACTGGGCAAGGGAGTGCCCTTACCCTAAGAAGAATAACTACCAAGATGTCCGTTAGGGGCAGGTGAACCACACTAATATTACTGAGATTCCTTTAGGAGAGGTAGTGACTGCTGGTAAGTTTCTAATTGATCAACACCCCGCAGTTGTACTATTTGATTCAGGTGCTTCGCATTCCTTTATTAGTCCAGCATTTGCATCCAAGTTTATGCAGAAAACGTATACTGTTGAGGGTGAGGGTTATTGTATTAGGGCTGCCAGTGGTATTATCCCAACCAAGCTGGTAGTTGGGGACGTACAATTGGAGATAGAGGGGCGAAGTTATCAGGTTGATCTGGTAGTTTTACCGGGGCTGGGTATCGATGTGATATTGGGAATGAATTGGATGAGCAGTCACGGGGTGCTTATTGATACATCGACTAGGGTAGTCATGCTTAGAGATCCTAGTAATCAGGAAGGTTTTTTGGTGCAACTACCCAGGGACATCAATCTTTCTCGTGCGGCTAATGCGGTGCAAGCAAAGGCTATTGCAGATATCCTTGTAGTGTGTGACTTTCCGGATGTTTTTCCCGATGATTTGACTGGATTGCCCTCGGATCGGGAAGTGGAGTTCAAGATAGATTTGCTTCCTGGCATAGCTCCTATCTCTAGAAGGCCATATAGAATGCCTCCCAATGAACTAGCTGAACTTAAGACCCAGTTGAATGAACTTCTAAAGAAAGGCCTTATCCATCCTAGTTCAACTCCGTGGGGGTGCCTAGCTATCTTTGTGAAGAAGAAGGATCAATCCCTATGCATGTGTGTAGATTATAGACCTTTGAATGCAGTTACAATCAAGAATAAGTACCCTCTGCCATGCATAGATATCTTATTTGATCAGTTGTCTAAAGCAAAAGTCTTTTCCAAGATTGATTTGAGATCTGGGTATCATCAAATCAAAATTCAGCCTGAGGATGTCCCAAAAATTGCATTCTCTACAAGATATGGTCTATATGAGTACCTGGTTATGTCTTTTGGATTGACCAATGCCCCCGCACATTTTATGTATCTGATGAATTCAATGTTTATGCCCAAGTTGGACAAATTTGTGGTGGTATTTATAGATGATATCCTGGTCTATTCTGAGAATGAAGAAGATCATGTTGAACATTTACGGGTGGTTCTCACTAGATTACGAGAACACCAGCTGTATGCAAAGTTCAGCAAATGTGAATTTTGGCTTCGTGAGGTACCTTTTCTAGGACACGTATTGTCGGATGGTGGAATTATGGTTGATCCCACCAAGGTGCAAGAAGTGTTCAATTGGAAGGCTCCAATCTCGGTGCCCGAGGTCCGGAGTTTTCTGGGGTTGGCTGGCTATTATCATCGCTTCATCCCAGATTTCTCTAAAATGGCCAAGCCTATGACTCGGTTGCTACAAAAAGACATGAAGTTTGTTTGGACTCCCGAGTGTGATGCGGCTTTCCATACCCTACGAACTCTTCTAACTTCGGCTCTGGTTTTGGCACAACCGGATATCGAGAAACCGTTTGATGTGTTCTGTGATGCATCAGGTATTGGATTAGGAGGTGTTCTTATGTAAGAGGGTAGAGTCATTGCTTATACCTCTTGCCAACTTCGAAAGCATGAAGTGAATTATCCAACGCATGACTTGGAACTCGCTGCTGTTGTTCATGCTTTGAAGGCCTGGAGACATTATTTACTTGGCAATGTGTGCAACATCTACACTGATCATAAAAGTCTCAAGTACATCTTCACTCAGCTAGAGTTGAATATGTGTCAGAGAAGATGGCTCGAGTTGATCAAGGATTATAACCTCCAAGTGCACTATCACCCTGGCAAGGCAAACGTCATAGCGGATGCCTTAAGCAGGAAGTCTCATTGCCACTCATTGATTGAGAGTGATGTCCATTTGTCAAAGCTCCTTCATCCTGCAGTCCTTCACAACATCACTGTCAGTTGTACTCTACAGAGTTGAATTATCGATCTACAGAAGACAGATGCAGGTGTGTTTCACATCAAGCGCAAGATGAAAGAGCAAGAAACCAAACATTTTCGAGTTGATGAGGAAGGCGTGTTATGGTTCAAGGATAGGTTGGTAGTTTCGAAGGGTAGAGAGCTTAGAAATCAAATCATATCCGAAGCTCATTCCTCTAAATTATCTATTCATCCTGGTAGTAGTAAAATGTATCACGATTTGAAGCCTCGATTTTGGTGGACCAAAATGAAGAAAGAGATAGCCGCTTATGTGGCTAGGTGTGACACTTGTTGTCGGGTCAAGGCTGTGCACATGAAAGCTGGATTACTTCAGCCACTCTCTATCCCAGGTTGGAAATGGGAGGAGATCAGTATGGATTTTATAGTTGGACTCCCTACCACTCAGAGGAATTTTAACTCCATTTGGGTGATTGTAGACCGACTGACCAAGTCTGCACACTTCATTCCTCTCTACATAGATTTCCATCCAATCGACTACGCGGAGTTGTACTTCAATCAGATAGTTCGACTTCATGGGATTCCTCGTACTATTGTCTCGGATAGAGGACCACAGTTCACTGCTCACTTTTGGGAGCACTTACACGGATTATTAGGAACTAAGCTAGTAAGAAGTTCTGCTTATCATCCGCAAACCAATGGGCAAACTGAACGAGTGAATCAAATCTTAGAAGATATGTTGAGAGAATGTGTCATCTCGGCTAAGGGCTCATGGGAAAAATGGTTACCCCTAGTTGAATTCTCATACAATAACAGTTATCAAGAGAGTATAAAGATGGCACCGTTTGAAGCTTTGTATGGCCAGAAGTGTAGAACCCCGTTGAACTGGGTGAAAGCCGGTGAAAGGAGATATTATGGAATTGATTTTGTTCAAGAAGCCGAAGAACAAGTCCATACTATCCAAACCCACATGGCCACAGCACAAGCTAGGCAGAAAAGTTATGCTGATCGACGTAGAAAATCTATTGAGTTCGAAGTTGGAGAGTTTATTTATCTAAAAGTCTCACCTATGAAGAGTGTCCAACGCTTTGGTGTGAAGTGAAAGCTTGCGCCGAGATATGTTGGTCCATTGAAATCATTGGACAAAGTGGTAAGGTGGCGTACAAGATTCAATTGCCTCCAGAGATGAGTGCTATCTTCAATGTCTTTCATGTATCCCAATTGAAGAAATGTCTTTGCGTCCTTGAAGAGAGAGTTTCATTGGGGGATATCGAGTTAAAATCTGATTTGACCTTTGAAGGAAAGCCGGTCCGAGTGATTGACACTCGTGAGCGAGTGACTCGGAGTCGGGTGGTCAAGTTTTACAAAGTCATGTGGAGTAATCAGGGTAGTGAACGCGATGCAATGTGGGAAAGGGAAGATTATTTAAGGGATGGTTATAAGGAATTCTATCAACAATGGTACGCTTTTCAAATCTCGGGACGAGATTTTTATAAGGGTGGAGGGCTGTAACACCCCAGGTGTTTGGCTTCCACATTTGCACTTGCATTTCATGAACATGAGCATCATGCATCCATTCACAAGCTTATATCACATGAAACATGTTTTTGAAACATTGCAACGTATCGTTATGTTTCATGTGTTGTTGTTTCCATTATGAAATGAAAAGTGTGCAACACTTAAGTGCAACATGTGCCACTCACTTTAGTGAAACAAAGTTAGTTAATACTATGCAACAAGATCATGAAACATGTGAAACATGACTATGAAACAATTGTAACAATTCATGTGTTTTGCATTGTTTCAGTACATACCTTGCTTGATTCTTGTGTGACCAATGTATGGTGTGGCTAAAAATTCTTTTAAGTAACTTAGTTACACCTAGAATGTCATTTGGGACATTGTTCATGTTGATCATTTTGCAAATTAGGTTCCCAAGTCATGGTTTGACCATCATGGACCCCTAGAGCTCTTGTGTTTGACTGTTTAAAAAGTATAGCTTAGGATGTTTGCATGTCTGAGCAACCTAAAACAAAGTTGTAGCAAATTTTATAAGGAACAAACTTTTTTAGAAGCCAAGTCATTAAAATGTGCACAACATGTTAAAAAAGGACCCACAAGTCAACATTGAAGGTGGATTAAACATTTGAAAAAATTTCTAAGTTCTTAATACAATTCCAGTTTGATCGAGCCAACTTTGGCTTGATACAACTCATGATCCATTGAGAATTAGGTCTTGGTCATTTAACATAAAGTGTAACTGGTACTTAGGGCTACAATTTGTATCTTGACTGATTTTGCTGATAACCAACGGATTAGAAGCTAATCATCGTCAAACTTCGCCTGTCAGTCGCCATTGGTTAACTGAATCGCCGTTTTAGACGTGCTACAGTGGCGACCAGTTTTAGAGAACAACGGCCGCGTGGCGCCACCCATCGCCGGTCGCCTGAGCGCGCTGCCATGCGCCGCGGGAGTCCTAGCATGGCCGGCCATGACATGAAACCGCCCGTGCACCTGCCCGACCTGTTCATTAGCTCAATTTACATTTCCTTCGCCTCCACCACGCACGAACGACAGAGCCACAGCAGCTTCGCCATTGCCGACCAAGCTTCGCCCTCGCCTAGCTCGCTCGCCGCTGCAAAAACACATCGGCCAGCTCGTCCGTAGCTTCGCCGTGTTCTCCTCTACCTTCTCCACCCCTTAGCCAAGCTGTTTGAGCATTGGTAAGGGCGCATTCACCATTCTAGCCACCGCCGCCATGAGCGTGCCCTCGCCGGAGTTGAGGCCGCCGTGGTTGGGGTAGCTAGGAACCCTCCCCGCCTCTTCTCTTTGCTGGGATAGCACCGTGGCGACCTCCTATAGCTCATGCCGCGCTCGGTTGAGCCAGCCGTGGCTTGCCGTCACCGGCAGCTCATGCCGGAGCTTTGCCGTGCCGCCATCACCGGCGACAAGTTCCCTCCGCTAGGTCGTAGCTCTAGCTGGTAGCACCAATCGAACCACCTCATCACGGAGATCACGCCGGTGTCCTTGGTTTCGCTAGAGGAGCCACCCCCGGCAAGCTACATCGTTGGCCGCACCATCGCGTGCGCCTCCTCTGTTCTGTCTCACTGACAAGCAAGTCCGGCTGACATGCGGGTCACTGACTGTTTGATTCAAAGCTAGCTCATTTATGCAGAGTTTGATGCTGTTTTGTAAATTTTGTATCTCCAAATGTGTAGATCCAAATGATGTGATTCAAATTTTGTTAGACTCACAGTGGGGCCTAGTATTTAAGAAAAATATGTCTTGAGCACATTATGTAGAAATTTTGGATGAATTAAATAGGAACTTGAAAAGTTTTTTTGAAGGCATGCAAACTTGTTTAAATCATATCTTGAGTTTCTATGATCCAAAAATTGTGAAATTTTGTGGGTAAGCTAGTATTGCTTAGTAGAAGCTCTGGTTAAAATTTGAGAGTCATTGCATGTGTAGTTTTTGAGTTATATATTTTCCTTTTATCATTGATGGATACTTGTATGAATTTTTGTAAATTATCTAAGAATCATATGACCATGAAACTTGGTGGGTAGTATCTTAGTACCTTAAGGATGCTAAGAAAAATATAAAATAAATTGCTTGACACTTTTCAATAGGGTTTCCTAATTATGCCATTTTAAGCCATTATGCCTTATCATTTTTGTGTAGGCTATTATACTTACTCAAATGGTGTGAATTTTTTATGGTAGTCTACTTAGAGCATGTAGTATCTACTGTAATTTGTGTAGATTTAATGGTGTAGTTTTCATATATGGTTACCATTTCCTCTAATTAATTAAATAAATTAAGAAAGGTATGCAAAGAAATGTTTGGGGGATGAACACCCTACTTTCTGGTGTTCTTATGATATGTGTAATAAGTGAGTAGAGTTAGTTTTGTCCAATTATTTGTTTACATCATAAGTTAATAATTATTTCGTTTGCATCATGTCCCTCTGGACAGATCTGGGGACTTTGGAAAGTTCTCCATGATATTTTGATTTACTGTGAATGTGATGAATACAAGAGTTGTAGATAATTTATGTATCTAGCTCCTGTCAAAATTTGAGGGCATTTGGCCTAGTAGTTTAGAAACTACAGCTGTTTAAAGTTAGGTTCCAGTTTTGCTTACTCTCTGTCTTGGGAGGACAGAGTTCTGTTGATCAAAGAATTCGACCTGGTAAAGTGTTGAATCATGCTTTGAGGTTTGAAAATGAATTGTATACAATTTTATAAGCTTTCCAAATTGTCTTGTTGCATGTCAATTGGATTTATAAATCTTCAGTTATTGCTAGATTACTGTACCGCTACATAGTCTTCATTTTGCTGAAATACAAATGCTTGAGTGTATGCTTGATGCAATGTTCTCCTTGATTGTTTAGGGGTTAGCCTAACTTGAGGATATGCTTAGGTGCAGGTGCTAGGTCACTAACTGAAGATGAGCAATTATACATTAGGTTGTATAAACTTGGTAAGTAAAGTGATTTGAATAGGGCTTAAGTTGGAATATGCAAACTACAGCGAATATGCACATTCCCCGAGCATCCCTGACATTTGTTCATGTGCATCCATGATATTTATCTTGCGCATTCATGCAATAGGTGTGCCGGAGGGAGTGATGTTGCTGGAGTTTGAGGGAGCCAACCAGGAGGAGGAGCCCGAGGTGTAGGAAGCCGACGAAGCAGTCGCCGCAGAGGAATTGCCCGAGTGCCCTGAGCACCAGCCTTCCTCATTCCTGAAAGGCAAGCCCCGGAGCATATTAAGCCTCCCATGCTTTCACAAATACATTCAGTACCTTTTATTGTTGACGATGCATTAAGTATAGGAATTGGTTGGAACCAATTGCTGCATTATATATATCCTTCCTTGTCCAGATATCGCATTGGAATCCTATTTAAGTTCAGGAACAGGTTAAATGCTTAGCCATGCTTAGTGCGGTAGAAGTCAGGTGATTTCCTGTCACCTGCGAGCTTTAGGATGAGGTGGATCACGGTTGGCTATATTTGCTATCGTGGAAAAGAACCATGTGAATAATGAATTAAGACCGGGTGGGGTCTTGTGTAGGTTTGAACATAGTGACTCCGTATGAGTTGTTTAAGGACCGATACGCTGTACGTCCTCATGTCATGTTGAACGCAGCCTAACACTTAGCTGGCCGGATAAGTCGTTCCGACCGCGAAGCCTAGTAGTAAGGATAGGCCGGGGACACGAGCAGTGGTGTGCTTTCTGGAGGTAGTAAGGATGTGCGGAGAGCCATTGGCATAAGTCCAAGGCGGGTTAGAGTCCCGAACAACCTTGGCAGAGTGGTTCTCTGAGAATGTCGATCTGTTCGAACTCGCGATTCCTGAATCGTACCAAAGGTGACTTGTTTGCGACCCTGATGGGGGAAGCAGGGTTTGTGTTTAGCAATACCCCTCCAGCTGGATAGGAATCGATTCGAATCGCCATCTCTCCTGGATAGTGAGAACTTGACTGAGCAGCGGCAACGTAGATTCAATTAATTTAACGATATGGTTAAATGGATGATGATGATAAGGTTGCCACAATGAATACCTGATATGGTTATTAATGTTTGCATATTAATCAAGTGATTGCTTAGTACAGGTGCTAATTTAGATGATAGGTTAATGGCTTAAAATCACTGCTAGCTCAGGTTAAAAGTTAATCATTATTACTTATGCTTTTCCGCAAAAAGGAAGTGTCAGCCAGATCCACTAAATAAAGCTATGCATGATCCTTGGTGTCATTTATTTTGGTTTCCGACAGGTAGGTCTAGCTGAGTACATTCCCGTACTTAGGGTTTATTCCCTCTTGTTGCAGATGACCTTCTATATCAAGGATTCTATAAGTATTGTCTCCACCCGGCGGGTGATGAAGACTAGATCATGGGCATGATCTCTGTTCTCTTATCTGAATGCTTTTGTGAGCTGTGATCAGCGAACTAGTATGTGTATTTGAACTCGGGTGTGTAAGTTAAACTATTTGCTTCCGCATGTTTTATAAGACTGGTTTTGTAATAATGATGACTCTGTGATGATGTAATCTATTTGCGAACGTCTGCGAAATGTTGTAACATACGATATGTTATATTGAATTACTGTGATCTTGGTTGCATGCAAGTTGGTTTGAAATCCTTTGAGATTTCAGTTGACTACCGGGTTTATATGGGCTCAAGTTCGAGAATTTGATCGTTCCGTTGATTGTTTTTGTACTTGTGCTCTTATAAATTAGTCGGTTATGTGACAGGTCGGTTGGATCAACTAATAGAAATTTGGAACGTTTTATCCCCGAGGTTATTTGGGTTAACCGTTTCATGTATGGGAAACTTCAAAAATAACCAAGTGTCCATATATATGATAGATGGCTGTGTTTACACCAAAATTTGGAGAGAAGAATGCGAGAACTCGAAGCTTCCAAAATTATGTCGATCAAGGATTCGATTGCATGAAGATTGATATCAGCTGATTCAGAGGAGACACTGGAATCGGCTCTCTTTGAATGACGTCAACAAATAATGATAATGGGCTACAGTTGGCGTCGGGAGACGCATATCAGACTCTACAAAAGGAAAAGATTAGGGTCCAAGTTATCTTAAGATTATGAATGTTCTTTTTTATACCAAAGATTGTAACAAGTCATACTCGAATAGGTTTCATGTTTAGGCTCCGGGTATAAATGTTGGACCCTGGCTATTGTAAAGGAAAACCAATCAATCAAATATAAGTTACTTACTTTTTTTACTCCGGCCACCCCTTAGGAGTAGGAGTAGAGTAGATCTCGGTGAGTACTTCAGCGAGTAGGGCTACATCGGTCCGGCCAACCTCCGGCTTGTCTGTGAGTACCGTCATGGCTTATACTTCTGTTCATACGGCTGCATCGATCCGGTCGACCTCCACTACGACTCTGGTATAAGCTAGTTATCGACTCTTGTCTAGATCAAATATGGCTACATCGATCCGGTTGACCTCTAGTGTTTGAACTAGATTAAGGTCAAGTTATCGGCTCTATCTAAGGGTGGCGTCCTTAAGATAGATTCATTAAGTTACCGATATTGCTTATTGCTTTCATTATTTATTTAATTATAGCAATATCACTTTGCTCAATTGGGATTGATCTAGATCAACCTTATATCTTGTTTAACCCATCATTTATTAATCTAAATTGATCTAATCTGCACTTTAAATGATGAGTTATGTTTTATCGGCTGTTTTATGTCAATCTTGATCGTGCATAGTGTGCGGTTAAGGCATGCCCGGTCTTGAATAGATCTATCGACTAACGAAAATCGTTCCATGGCCCATTATCACGGCCTGTGTGATTCTGCCTCACACCCCACTATTAATATCGTGGAGCGGGGACCATTATTTGGTAGATCTGTTCCTAATAAGGCAAGACCTTAATTGTCCACTATGCCTGAATCGGCTGTTTTAGCCGCTATCGAGTGTCTTCACATATACAGTTCACGCCATGAGACCGTTAAAGTAAGGGTAGATTGAAAGATATGTTAGCCTCATGATCTTATTATTGTGTTACAGCCTGCATGATTCAGCCTCCTGCCCCACTAATATTAGTAATAAGTTAGGGTCATCAAATCTATTATTGTTTCTATGGCCTGCATGATTCTGCCTCATGCCCCACTGGTCATAGCGATAGATGAGATCTAATATGTTCATTAGATTTATCTTTATTAAAATGGTTAATTGATGATGAGCTGTTTCTTTTATATAAAAAGGGATTCGGTTACTTGCTGTCATTGGCTTAGCATAAGCTGATTAGTGTTGACATCCTATTGCCATTGACTAATATTTGTCTAAATAACGATATTCATCCTGAATGATAACCGATTTTTCCATGAGCTTTAACTGATTCATTCTTATGAGTATGTTGGAATCGGCTATTTAGTCGATCTCCTTCCACATCGGCTCTAAGAGCCGAACATTCGGAACTGTCTGGCAATACCAGCATGTTCCGCTTTAAATTACTAATAAACTTTCCCTCCTTGTCAATTGCAGGGTCAAATTAACTAGCACATCTCGGGAGGAGTACGCAGGATTGACCACCCCTGCGTTGAAGCTAGGCGGATCTACAGCTCCATCGAGCAGACCCTTTCGGCTTGCTCATGTGCCCGGTACGAGATGAATTTTCGTGCTGACACACGTTCTGGCACGCCCGGTGGGACCCCACAATCGTCATGGTGGCCTACAATAACAACGACATCCTTCTGATACCTTATGAAGACCTACCTGATGGAGATAAAGATCTCATTAGCAAAGCTATAAAAGAATTTTAGAACAAGTGTTTGTTGTCCTACACCAAAACATGTGACAATACAAATTGTTCAGAAATATCCACTACCAAGAGTTCTGTTGCATGGGCAGACAGATGCTGATGAGACTGAAGACAGGCGTTTCTTCACGGAAGCTATAAACAAATCTGTTCATGATGCCATATCAAACCATAATGAAATTTTCTTGAACACATTCCACAACACCATGAAGGAGGTATTTCATGGGTTCCCTGTTGATCCGGTTAGAAGAGCAAGAATACCAGCGTCAACGGGAAAAAGAGAGGTATGAAAGAAAACAAGCTAAATCACATTGGAATTGTCCTTTCTTTAGACATTGTTGGAACGAAGGTTTGAAATTGCCTACCAGAAATAACTATCTAGAGTGTATCGATCAATATTGGGAGTTTAGGCAATCTCAAGCCAACCGCCAGTCTATCCATGCTCGAGATGCGTATCATCATAATAACATAGATCGGCACTTAAAAAATGAAAGTGTTCATGATGGCTTGGAAAATGAGTTGTTGATCAAAACTAGGCTGATTATGAAAGTAATGAAGAAGAATGTGTTTGGCAGGAAGGCCAATGGTGTCTAGGAGGTTTAATAATAAGCCAGAAGAGAAGAGTGCAACGCCTAAGGAATAGAGAGTTGGAACAGGCTCAGGCATCCGGTAAACCTCAAGTATGGCGTGCTAAGAAAACAACCGATAGAAGGCAACCATCGGCTAATATTCAAATGGCTTTTCTGTTGCCATTAGAGTTCAGAGCTCCGGCAGATCAAGAAGTTTACTCAGATTTTGATGAATCAGAGTATGAGGAGATAGTTGCCAAGTTGATAGTTATACAGCAGGCAATATTTGATAAACCAGTCAAGCATCGACACTTAAAGGCTTTATATGTAAATGGTTTTTTTGATGGGAAGCTGATGAACAAGATGTTGGTGGACGGAGGTGCTTCTGTCAATCTCATGCCTTACACCATTTTTCATAAACTTGGCAAGGGACCAGGAGATTTGATTGAAACCGACATGATGCTTAAGGACTTTGGAGGTAATGCGTCTAAGACCCGGGGGACAATGAACGTCGCATTGACAATCAGGAGTAAGACTCTGCTCACCACATTATTCATCATCAATGGAAAAGGGTCATACAGTTTACTCCTTGGTCGTAATTTGATTCATGCAAACTGTTATGTGCCATCAACCATGCATTAGTGTTTGATTCAATGGCATGGAGATGATGTCGAACTGGTTTGCGCTGATGAGTCGGTGAGTATCACAACAGCCGATCCAGTCTTTTGGGAGCTAGCAGACTTTGAATGCTTTTCTGGCAAGTTATGGGAAGGAGGCTTCATTAAAATCAGCAATGAAAGCCAATAGCCGATCCAAGCAATCGGCTCTAAGAGTTTGTTTTAGTAAATAGTCATGGCTTCACATCGGCCATTAGATTAAGGAAGAATAAGCATTGGTCCTAGAGATAGGCTTAGGCCAACGTATGTGAACGCTAAGTCGAATCATAAGTGCAATTCAGAGTTAACAGATCTATTAAAGGAAGTTTTGTTTCGCTTAATGAGATGCTTGGCCTGGATTGATCGATCGTTTAACCGTTGGTCTAAAAAATTCTGGTAAGTCTGTCAATAGCGATCGATGAAAAATATTTGAAAGGATATTATCCTAGCATTTGATCAATATTTGATAGCCGATTCGTTTAGTCATCGGCTCTAATCACCGGTACCAGAAAGGTATCGCCTCAAGTTCAAAAAATAAAAATCTTTGAAGAAGTGAAAGTCGATACGATACGTGTCGCCTATAGAGCAAAAACAAAAACAAAGACAGTCATGACATATACAAGAGCATTGCACTGAGACACGTTCATGGAAGAGCAAGAGACTTTGTTCATTAATACGCCCTAAGTACAAACTATTCAAAGACCTTGTTCACCACATCCTGAGCAGATATGATGTCCACAATGGCCTCGGCCTCAACAACAAACTCTTCGAGTAGATCCTCATGCTCCTCAGGACCGTCGCCCATTGGGACACTAGTCTCCATGGTGTGGAGCTCATACTCTAGTCTGGACTTGCACTATGGTCAGTGCCACCGACGCGCCATGACGAATGCCATGGAGGGCGATCTCCTGAATGTGGGCTAGAATGTCATGGAGGCAAGCGTTGATGAGGGAGTCCCTAGCGTTAATGGCTTCTCGTGGCCGCGTTCATCGCTAGTTGGAGGGACTCCAACTGTACTATCAGGGCTGATGATCACAAAAAACAAAAGAACTATCAAGATAAGGACAGTGGAAATCAGAATAGAGGCATTCCTGAAGTTCGTCTTACCCACCATCGTGGCGTCAGACTCGGCCAGCCATGCTCGAATGGCGCTGGCCTCCTCCTCGACTGCATGAAGAGCAGCCGGAGAGACCCCAAGGTGGATCTCAAGCTGGCCATTTTCCTATGTTGCCTTGAAATAGCAGTTCTGAGCCACCCTCCACTCTTAGAGAAAACGCCGGGCATCATCACCGTTGTAGGAATCGAAAGAATTCGACGACGAGGCCAACACAGAAGATGCAGCATCAGAGGGCTCACTAGCCCTGGGAAGAGGACAAAGACTGTCATTCAAAATGAATCTATGGGCAAATTAGAATAGTTCATCATCACAAACAGGAGATATCAATCTCACCTCATGTGTTGCAAGCGTTGGTTCACCGGCATGGCTTCCTACGGAATCTCCTCCGCCACACATTTGCCGCGGTTGTCCTCATCGGCCATAGGGTTTGTTTGGGTCTACAAGAAGAGGGGAGAAAATAGCTACAGAGTCTATGAGGGCGGAGAGGTGCAAAGGAACAGGAGTGGTTGCAAGTGTAGATGTGTTTGAGGCCGGAAGCCCTCGGCTGGTATTTGAAGCAATGAAGTGAAGAGGTGGACGCCTCGGGACATGCAAAAGGCAACTGCAATTCATAGAAGATGCCACCTCGCTAATACCGAAGAGAATACGGCGTCGGGTGACTAAGGATAGAAGATCGAGGGGTTCTCTTAATAATAAAGGCCGTGTTTTCAGACTTAGTTGATTAAGGTTGGAATTCTGGATTTGGCTGTTTTTAAATTGGCTCTTTAGCCAAAAACAAGAAGTACAATTATGCGATAGAAAGTATGGTTACCATTGATTCTACACAAGATATATGATATAGGAATTCCAAGCCTAGAACATCCTGGATTGCTTTTAGCACTTCTAGTGGGATAGCATCCACTTCTGCGATTTGTTGCTTATCTTCTGTGGCTGATCCAGGAATGCTCTCGAGGCTACTTCGGATGGCTCTGCCTTCTCTGACTTTGGCCAGCAGTTCCTGTTTCTTTTGTTTAATGGCATCGAGTATTTGAGCCAGGGTAGACTTATGGTGATCAATGGCAGTCTTCACGTTTTCTAGCTCCTTCTCAAGTTCTGCACGCCTGACTTCCAGTTGAGACAACTCTGGGTCGATACTGAGGGAGGTGTTCTTTAAATGATCAATCAACTGTGTCAGCTCTTTGGCCTCTTGCTTGTTGGAGTTCCCCTTGGCCAATAAAGATGCACGGTCTGACAGATTCCTCTGAGCCTTTTTCACCTTCAGGGCCTGATCTTCAAAAATAGATAAAGGTGACAAGACTCTAGAGAGAACTAGGGATGGATTACCCTTAATAGCCAAGGAGACTCTCTACATTGAATCAGTATCTTGGACCAAATTGGCTATATTTTTCTCAAACATTGACAATATGTCTCTTAACTGATTTCTGATCTCTTCTGACAAAGCTTCCTTAGAGGAGGTGGCTGATGAGCTAATTTCAGCTTCATCAAGATACTCCTCAAGATTGAAAGAGTAGCTCTGGGCTGGAAGATCAAGTGCCTGTGTATAAGGAAATCTTGGTTAGGAGGTTTGAATCAGTTTATAACAAAATGGATGAAGAAGAAGATATAGTACCTTTTCTAAAGTAGCCTCTGTCTGAAGAGGAGGAACAACTGATGATGCACCAGTAATATCTGGTTGAATCGGCTCTAGACTCTCAACATTGACATCTGCAAGCATCAGAAGAAAATTTTTAGTTCGTATTTATTGTAGAGAAATAAATTAAGCATGTGACTTTCTTACCATCAGTTGTGTGCTGGATTGGGGAATCGACAGTCTAAATGTCAGCGACGGCAGGATCATTTTCAATGAAGGGACTGTCAGATTCCTGCTCTTGCATCGGTGTTTCCTCAGGATGTACCTAGCATGGTAAGAAGTTAGATGAAGAATAAAAGTTGAATAGAATCAAAAAATTTTGAGGAAATACTTTGGCAACATCAAGGGAAAGATGGGGCGACTCATGTCTTCTGTCGTTCCTAAAGCATCTGTTGTTTCAACCAAAATTGGCTCTTCTTGGGGATCGGTTGATGAAGGTCTAGTTGATGCTGAACCAAACGCCTAAGACAATAGCTCTACACCCAGAACCGATTGGGATGCAATGGTTGATAACTGTGAAGGAAGGGGTCAACAATAGAATGTCATTTTGAGAAGGAAATGAATTGTTTACCTGAGCAGCTGATGGTCTCGGTCTCTGGAGCCTCATCCTAGTAGTGGTTTTCTAGGTTGTCCCTTGAGCCGCCTTGCGCTTTGAAGATTGATATGTTACAATGGTGGAGGCATCATGAGTTTTCATCAATTTCTTCAGTGGGGGCATAACCGATCCCATTCTTGAAACTAGGCATGGTGGCTGGTAATCTATATGGACGCCCCTTCCTATCCAAGCTCGGAGGATCAAATTCAGTATCTTGAAAAGGTTAATTGGAACAGTTGGCAAAGGAATTCGTCGAGCAGTTTTACTGAAAATGAATGACAAGTTACCTCTCTATCAGAAGCAAATTCCCCATCTAGAGCTATACACAAAGGGTGAACCAACCCACAAAAAAGATGAGAGTGCCATTCTTGCCACCAGGAGTCAAAGAGAGTGGAAGAGAAGCTGACTCTGATCCAGTCATGCAAGCAAAGGGAAGGAAGATCTGATCCCAGTTGGAAAACTCTAGAGCCTTTCAGTATTTCACTAATATCCTCTCTTGGCCTCAGTATATCCTTGAAGAAAAGTTGAGGAGGCAATTGACCAAGACCAAACTGACAAGCTATAAAAGAAGGGTTGTAAAATTTGTAGGTTGGAAGGTTGCCTGGAAGGAAGGAACCTATAGCCATTTTGCCACGGCCATGACAAATTCGGCTGGAAGGACGCAAGGCTTGATAAAGGAATTGAAGATTGCAGCCACCGTCTCATCCAAATAGCCTGATTCAAATCAAAATTTGAATGGGAAGATCATCTCATTGTTTTCATCCTCATCGTATGGCAGCCAAGTCAGGATGTCTGCATCAAACCCTATATAAAACCTTTTGAAGAGATGGCCAATGTCAATATCGATTGTTATGGCCGATGCAGCCTCACCATAGCTTGTACACTGACGGGTTCTTCCTTCTTCGCCTCTATATTCCTCATCAAAGTTAGAGAAAGGAAAACTCAGGTTTCTAAGATCAAGCCTTACAATCTTGTGCATGTTCTTTCTTATTCAACCACCATGGGCCACTAATAGTATGCCTCATTCTTCAAAGTTAGAGAACAGGAAATACTCCTAGTTTCTTTCCAAGATCATATCCTTGCCTTACAATCTTGGCCATGAGTTTATGATTGTGTTGGACCACAAGATGACCCACAGATAAATCAACCACATGTTCAAAAATGCCACATATTTCCTTTCATAACGTATGCCCTCTTCTCATTCTTCGAATGTAACTAGCCCATCCCGCATGCGACTACGATATCTTGGCTATTTCTTGGATCCGCACTCAAGTACTCATAAGGCTACATTGATCCTTCTAAGGCCAACATGAAACATCGGATATCCTTGCCGTGACCAAATACAAAGGCATTTAGGATGCTCGGACCATGAGTTTATGATTGTCATTCCTCTCCATCCCGTTGCATTGATTCATCTCCACCTCAATTTTTTCTCTCGGACACCCTATGGAATCAATTTCTCCATCCTTTAGGCATTTTAGGCCAATTTCTGAAGGGAGTTTTTGTATTCCAAGAGGACAAATCCACTGCAGGATGTTTGAAGGGGATTTGGTTGGTTTCTTGATGGATGAAATCAGATGGATTAGGATCACCCATAGGCCCAAGAAAATAACATTGGAAGCAACAACTATGAAATCAAGATTTCGTTCCTCATTTCCTAGAAATTGGATAAAATAAATTTGAGGACAAAGGAAATATAAGGTAGTGACCGACACTTTGAGAATGAGAACTTGAAAGCATACCTCGGGGATGTGGTCGCTGGTCACCATTACTGCCAAGACAGATTTGAACCTGAGGAAGACCGCTTGAATAAAAGTTTGACGGGGCGTAAGATTTGCTAGGGTTGAGGCTTTGGCGATGGCAGTGTCGGCTGTTAAGATTTGCTCAAGAAAAAAGTAGATAGCAAACAACCCGAGTGAGTCAGAAAATATACTATTGGGACATTATATAAAACTTGGCCTAGGAAGTCAGGAATCGTGCGTATATCTCGGAGCAAAACAGTTGTGGCGTGGTAAACAGATAAATAGGAATTTTGGAATAAAATCATTTTTATCCCAAAATTGGGGGGCATGTGTTTACACCAAAATTTGGAGAAAAGAACATGAGAACTTGAAGCTTCCAAAATTGTGTCGATCAAGTATTCGATTGCATGAAGATTGATATTAGGTGATTCAGAGGAGACACTGGAATCGGCTCTCTTTGAATGATGTCAGCAAATAATGATAATGGGCTACGGTTGGCGTCGGGAGATGCATATCGGACTCTACAAAAGGAAAGATTAGGGTCCAAGTTATCTTAAGATTAGGAATATTCTTTTTTATACCAAAGATTGTAACGAGTCGTACTCGAATGGGTTTCATGTTTAGGCTCCGGGTATAAATGTTGGTCCCTGGCTATTGTAAAGGAAAACCAATCAATGAAATACAAGTTACTTACTTTTTTGGCTCCGGCCACCCCTTAGGAGTAGGAGTAGAGTAGATCTTGGCGAGTACATCAGCGAGCGGGCTGCATCGGTCCGACCAACCTCCGGCTTGTCTATAAGTACTATCATAGCTTATACTTCTGTTCGTATTGCTGCATCGATCCGGTCGACCTCCACTACGACTCTGGTATAAGCTAGTTATCGACTCTTGTCTAGTTCAAGTACGGCTGTATTGATCCGGTCGACCTTCACTGCTCAAACTAGATTAAGGTCAAGTTATCGGCTCTATCTAAGGGTGGCGTCCTTTGGATAGATTCATTAAGTTACCGATATTGCTTATTGTTTTCATTATTTATTTAATTACAGCAATATCACTTTACCCGATTGGGATTGATCTAGATCGGCCATATATCCTATTTAACCCATCGTTTATTAATCTAAACTAATCTAATCTACACTTTAAACGATGAATTATGTTTTTATCGACTGTTTTATGTCAATCTTGATCGTGCATAGTGTGCGGTTAAGGCATGCCCGGTCTTGAATAGATCTATCGGCTAACGAAAACCGCTCCATAGCATGTTATCACGGCCTGTGTGATTCTGCCTCACACCCCACTGTTAACACCGTGGAGCGCGGACCATTATTTGGTAGATCTGTTCCTGATAAGGAATGACCTTAATTGTGTGTTATGCTTGAATCGGCTGATTTTAGCCAACATCGAGTGTCTTCACATATACAGTTCGCGCCACGAGACCGTTGAAATAAGGGTAGATTGAAAGATATGTTAGCCCCATGATCTTATTATTGTGTTACGGCCTGCATGATTCTGCCTCATGCCCCACAAATATTAGTAATAAGTTAGGGTCGTCAAATCTATTGTTGTTTCTACGGCCCGCATGATTTTGACTCATGCCCCACTGGTCATAGCGATAGATGAGATCTAATATGTTCATTAGATTTATCTCTATTAAAATGGTTAAATGATGATGAGCTGTTTTTTTATATAAAAAGAGATTCGGTTACTTGCGGTCATTGGCTTAGCATAAACTAATTAGTGTTGACATCCTATTGTCATTGACTAATATTTGTCTAAATAACGATATTCATCCCGAATGATAACCGATTTTTCCATGAGCTTTAACTGATTCATTCTTATGAGTATGCTGGAATCGGCTATTTAGTCGATCTCCTTCCACATCGGCTCTCAGAGCCGCACATTCGGAACTGTCTGGCAACACCGGCATATTCCGCTTTAAATTACTAATAAACTTTCTCTCCTTGTTAATTGCAGGGTCAAATTGACTGGCACATCTCGGGAGGAGTACGCAGGATCAACCACCCCTGCGTTGAAGCCAGGTGGATCTATAGCTCCATCGAGCAGACCCTTCCAACTTGCTCGTGTGCCCGGCACGAGACAAATTTCCGTGCCGACAGGCTGGTTTTGAGACCAAGCTTTTTGGGATTAGGCTCTCATTTTTTAGGTTGAGAGCTTTTCTTAGATCTAGAGAGGGAGAGGAGAGTCTCTTTATTTGATCTTTTTGCCACCATAGCTTTGAGATCTGCTACGAGTCTTGTAATCATAAAGAGTCTCTTTGTTTGAACTTTTTGTCACCATAGCTTTGAGATCTGCTAAGAGTCTTGTAATCATAAATCTTGAGCAAATCTAAGGTTCAAGCTTGTGCACCACTTGTTCCTCTCTCCAAATCTGAAGTCTTCCCATTTCTATGAATTTTGGAGCCATTTTTTAGAAACTTGTTCTTTGCTTTTGTCTTACGATTTTGGATCGCATTTTCAGGGGAAGATTATTAGAGCTAGAACATGTGAGGATATATTCTCTCACAGATCTATCAAATTCCCTCACAAGCACCCTCAATTCTCTCTTTTGCATCTTAGCATGAAAACCCCATTTTGAGAGGGAAAAACTTCAATTCATGGAGAAGCCCAGAGTTTTTTGGAAACATATTGTGGGAATACCTTCACCATGAGTTAGACAAGGTTTCCACCAAGTTTCACAATTTTTGGGGTCTTTTTGAATCGGTTTTGAATTTTTAGAGAAAATTCTCTGTAATATGCTCATACTTGACCAATCCGGTTTGTGGTCCAATATTTATTTGTTATTTTTGGGGAGCTTTTCTAGGGATTTCTTCCTCGTGGTGGATTTTTGGAGATTGTTTGGATGAGTTTTCCCTATTGCTCCTAAAGTCGCTTGTGCTGGAATTGTTATACCGGACTAGTCTCATGTGTGGTCCAATTTACACTAATAAGTTGTGGTTTTCTCCGTTTATTACTTATTTTGCTTAGGCCCCTTCCTAGCTTCTTTTGTAAGGTCAGTAGCACACTATTGCTACTTGATCCCAGTGAAAACTAGAAGAGAAGAGTTGTGTGTCAAATTAGGATATAAGCTAAATTCTCTATCGGAGAAGAATTTTAATTGGTTCCAATTTACTATTGTGTTCATTGCCACGAGATCTATTAAACAAGATCTATATTTGATATGTTTGGAGGCTGGTTTATACGTCTCTTAATTTATATGTAATGTATAGTAGCATTAACTTATATACAAACTATGTTCAACTAATGTAGCAATTGGCAAATCAACATTGCTTGTATTTCTAGTATAAACTAGGGGGCAAAACATAGTCACAACCCTGCAATAACCTTAAATCACAACAAGTTGTAGGGGCAAACATTAGTCACAATCCCTACGGCAAACCTAAATCACAGAAGGCTGAAAACTAAGAGGAAAACCTATAGTCACAACCCTTGCACCAACCCTAAATAAGTAGAAGATGCAAACTAGGGGGTTGGTAAACCATAGTATGTAACAATGCTAAAAATTCTAAAAAGTAGTAACACTAAATAGTCTATGGGATCTGTGTTTGAGAAAACAATATGCATAAATATACAGGACACGTGCTCAAGAAATCTAAAAAGTAGTAATCTGAGCAGTACGTCGGTAGGCCAGATAACCCATAACCATAATCAATATGTCTGTTGCGATCTTTAATCAGTAAGCCTGTTGCAACCCTAATCAGTATGAGTGATGCAATCCCTAATTAGTATGAATACTTCAAGCCTAATCGGTATGAACAAGTACACAAGACACGTGTTTGAGAATTCTAAAAAGCAGCTACCTAAGCAGACAGTAAGACAAACCCCACAACCTAACTAGTATGCATGTTTCTCCTAATAGATATGCCTGCTACAACACTAATTGGTCCATACAGCAGAAATTGTTGGTACACAGAACATGTTGTTGCATCTTCTGCAGAACCTTTAGATAGGCTTATATTAGGTAAAATTATTTTCGTAATTAATACATGTATGTACTTGCCTAATTGGTTGATAGGTTTACTCATAAGTTGGTAACACTTAAAATACGTAGTTATTAGCTGGTACATATAGAACACTGTCAGTACAAAAAAATTATCTCAAAAAAATGTACCATGGGTCTTGTTTTATAGATTTCATCATAAAATTTAGTGGTATGAAAAGGAACTGCAAATAGATACTCTGCGAGGTTACTGCATTTCGAACCTGGTCAAAAGAGTGAAAAAACAACGGCTGGCCTATAGTTATTCAATAGTATTCAGTTGAATACCCAAGATTTTTGACAAAAAAATTATATATGTATAATGTATACAGAATCCAAAACATATATCCTCCTACTACTTTCCCTCCCTACCTAAAGGCCCAATAAGGTGATAAGGCCCAAGGGCCTAAAATGACCACACCTCTGCACAGCCACGGGAGGAGACATTAGGTCATTGGTGTCTCCTAGCCGCATGGCGCACACTCGCACTCCGCTTGCTGCCTTGCTTGTTGTTCCTCCCCGTCTTCTTTTCCTAGACCCCAAACCCTAGCACAATAGCACCAAAGTAGTGGGTGGCGGCGCTGCGACGGAGGCGGATTTTGGCAGTGTGGCGGCACAGGTTGGACTTTGGCAGCACCGCAAACATGACCACACCACCGCGGTCCGCGGTCCGCGCAAGACGGTCCATACTATGAGGTTCTGAGCGGCGAGCACCTAGCACGGTAGCAGCATAGTGCGCCTGCAGTCAGCGCCCGACCGCCTGTGGTGTGAGGTACACCATTGGCCGCCGGCAGGAGAGCTTCTCTTGCTTCTAGATTTCAATCAGTTTCCAATTTCTCATTCACTATATTACTAATTCCTGCAATTTATAAATCACTTGGAAACTAGAATGAGCAGACCCCGAGTTTGTCCACAAACTACATAGTCCCCGGGTCTAATTTACTATTCCCGGAGTCAGTTTTCATGTTTTGCTCTGGTTTCTATTAATTTATAAAATCATGGTGAATTGTGAGTTATATATTTGCTATATACTATACAATTAGAACTTTGTGGTGTCAAATATGCTAAATATTAGGCATTATAGGAGTTTAGGTTGTAAATAAATGGACCACCCTTTCAAATGAAGCTAGAGAGGCTATTCGGCTGGCTGATTGTCGGCTGGCTGGCTGGCTCTGTCACTCACAAAATCACTGTTCACGTCCTGCCAGAACAGTATTTTTCTCTCACAACAATCAGCCGGAACAGTATTTTTCAGTCCGCCGAACAGGCCCAGAGATTTGCATGAAAATGAAATGAGGAACGAATCCGAAAGCCGGTTATGAAGCCATGTTTTGTAGATGCCATCGGCTTCTGCTACTATATTGAACAGTGCGTGTATAATGGTGAGAGGCCGAAGCCAGCTGAAGCCCGGCCAAATAGGACCTTAGACGTGGCCAGATCACGCTGTAAAACCAATACAGGACACGGGGATCCATTGGTCTGGGGTAGTGACAGGACCGGCAAGGTTGGATGCTCCTATGCTAGTCCCAACAAAACTACTAAAGAAAAAGAACAAATGCATGTGTCAGCATTCCCAAAAGAGAAAACCTCACGATGTTCGTATTCGTACAAACAAATCTTCAGACTGACCAGTACACGGCTGTACGAGTGGGCGCGCACATGGCTGGAGAGCGAGAATTGTTGGAGTGTGCAGATGCAATGTCTCCGTATGGTTGGTTTGAACGAATAATGCTCGGTGTTGAGACATATGTTATTAATTAATCAATTGGCAGCTCTTATCAGTACTAGCTTCTTTGCGCTCAGTGGGTGGGAACACTAACGTATCAAGAACCAGATCTCTGTCTCAACTCTCTGCTGGTTGTCGTCTGTTGTTCCGTGGCCATATCTCGATTTCCGAATGAAAAATACATCATCTATCTGCAAAAATAATATAATTCTAATATAGTATAGAGTCAAGGCGTCTCAAACAAGTCTATATAAAAAATCAATATTTATGATACTAGAGTATCATTCAAGTTACACCTAAATATAGCTAAAACTGTATCCTTTTAGAAGAGTTTTGCTCCGGTAGACCTCTTTCTAAAAACTGCACGAATCCCAAACCCACTTATTTAAATAATAATGTAATTACTATTTTTAATCGGGCTGGGCCAGCCCGGCCAGCGGTGCTCAGTCCAACCCAGATCGTATGCATGTACAAGACCGGTTCGTCATTTCGTCAATCATTATTTTGACGCCCGCAGCGGCCACGACTCGCCGTGGTTGCCGAATCTCTGGTGTGTGCTGATGCCTTTCAGGCTTCCGATTCTGCCGGTGACCGGCGACTCTTTGCCCGTCGTTGCTCACTCACTCGTCCTACCACGAATCCCTGGTGCTTGGCGGGCCTTTTGGTTCCGCGCCGCAGCTCCTTTGTTGGTGGCGAGTTCGCCGGGGTCCTCACCATCCGAGTGATATCTCCATCAGTAGTTTCTAAAGCCCATATGCCTTCACATCCAACCTCTCCTCACGACCTCACCGCAGTGAGCCTGCCAGCGCAAATAAGTCATTTTGGGCATGACTAAAGCGGTTATCAATCAAATTCATCGAATTGTGCTATACTCATGACGTATAGATGCTGATAATCTTCAAGCTTTCGAATTACTATGTGCCAACTCTGGCTTAGTTTGGTAGTACTACACTACTTCTGTTCAAGAGCATGACATTGGCGATGACGACGAGGGCCAGGAACAGAGTGCAAGCAAACGAGGGGGAAATTGGTGAGAGAATGGGACAGAGTTGGCAAATTCTAGCAATGCGCGCCCTCACTCTGTTGCAATGGCTAATCGACATATCCAGATGACCGCCGACGGCATGCGAAACGAGAACTGCTCCAGCACACTTGGATTCGATATGGGCTGGGCTAGGCACGGTGGGGCATTGGGCTGACCAACTAACTAATAATAATTTAGTAGTAACTAATTAAAAGGCTGCTTTGGGATTCGTGCATCTTTTAAAAAGAGGTCTACCGGAGCACTTCTCTAGAAGAATGGATCGGAGATAATAAACCTATTGTTGATGTTTAATTAGGTTACACATTGGATAAGCAGCTAGATCGCTCGATGTAGGGCCTAGCCGATTTTCAGATCGGCCGGTGCCTAGGGGATGTCCACACCTGGACTTTGTATCTCCAGCGATGAGCGCGATCCACAAGACACGTCGCCGGAGGAGCCTTGCCCGGAGTGCGATACGCAAGACACGTCGGCGAGGTCTTTTGAGGCCCGAAACCCACACACCTACCTAGGAGAGGGGCGTGCAGCGGCTATGGGCTGCTCTAGCCGGGCTGACCGCTCTAGAGCTTCGCCGTCATCGATCCACCGTCCATGCAGCGCCGACGAAGAACGAGGAGAAGTAGAGGGGAAGAGAGGGTAAAAGAGAGGTAGTAGATTAGTTTTTGTTGTACGATTGTATGTGTTGGGAACCTCAATCGGCCATGGACCCCATATTTATAAGGTGGGGGTGGTCTTATCCCTCAAGAAGTCAAAACCCCTTTCAAATCATGTCAAAACGTGTTTAGATCCGTTCTGAACCGGACAAAGTCGGCGAAGCCAAATCCCGAGTCGGCTAGGCCGACTTCAACAGACCCGAGGTACTATTTTCGGGCTGAAAATAGGGACTCGGCTTAGCCGACTACGGACTCGGCTAAGCCGACTTGGCCCTTGGAAATTCGGGCCAAAATGTTTCAAAATTCATAATTAATTTATCCGGACTCCAAATCAGACGAACCATATATGTTTTTTGATCATCTCGACGAGAGGAACGCAATGGTGAAGTTCGTTCTTGCATTTGAGGAAGTTGGTCAAGTCAGCTTAGCCGACTTAGGGAGTCGGCTCAGTCGACTCTAGCTAAATCAGGCCCCTAAAAAGTTGTTTCAAAGTGATGTCTTCAACTGTTTCAATCAAATCCTTGCATATGCACCACACGATCAATTGCCACCATCCATAATCTTTCCTGATCTTAATTCTGAAATTGGTTTGGTGCAGCCAATATGTAGCCTATGTGTTTCTCCAAAACATAATATATTTAATGAATTTGGTCTCCCAACAAGTCTGAATTAGTACCTTGTTTAAATAGACTAGATGGATGAACTCACAGACACCATGGCTTAACAATAGGATGTGTTAAAGTGGCAAGCTTCAAGTTGGCATCAACATCCTAATTCAAGCATTCGGCAGAAAGTCATTTAAATCATCATTGATCATAATATCGTTGCATGCCAATTGCCAAAAACTTTTATCAACTTTAGCACTTGGGTTACTTAATTAATCCATAATTGGAGTTCTTCAAGCATCCAAATCGCCTCAACATCTCTAGAGTTCAAAACGAGCCCATTTGGGACCCCATTGGGCAAACCGGTCTGGCTAGCCCTGGTAGTCGGCTTGGCCTGTAACACCCTAGTGTTAAGCATTTTATTTGGCACTTACATTTCATTAGCACAAGCATCATCCATTCATTCATGACCATCAACATATAAAATTTCATCTCATTCTTTATATGTTATCACATGTGATGTTGATTATATACATGCATATGCTTGTGATAATGTGTGACCAATGCAAGAGATGGTTGTGAGGTCACAAAAACACCTTAGACACATCTAGGATGGTAAATGGAATCATGTTTATATTCATGACATGTGTCAATTTTGCTTCTAAGTCCTAGTTTACTCAAAATGTTATTTTTCAAGATGCTAGTTTGATCAAAATTGAACAGTAGCTTAGAGTATTTGCATGGCAGTGCACCCTCAATAAAAGTTGTAGTTCTTGACATGGGTAACAAACTTTATTTTAGGGTCATGAGCTAATTCAGTGCCTAACATGGTCAAATAGAGTCTACAAGTAGCAATGAAATGTTGTTTTCAAACTTAGAAATTTTGGTAAGTCTAAAGCTAGTTTTTAGTTTCAAAGTAGCCTACTTTGGACCATTGTAGTTTGAAAACCATGACGAATTAGACAAAACTCCTTTAAGCAATCTTGTAGTACTCATGTAGCTCTACACTTTGTATTACTGAAGTTTTCACAAATTCGCCACAGATTAGGAGATAGAGGGAGGGATGATGGCAGTTTCAGTCGACTGAATCGGCTTCACCGATTCAAATCGGCCGGGCTCGGTGGCTGTTTACACCAAAATTTGGGAAGAAGAACGCGGGAACTCGAAGCTCCCAAGATTGTGTCATTAAGGAATCGATTGCATAAGGATCGATATCAGCTAATTCAGATGCGGTACTGGGATCAGCTCTCTTCGGATGACATCAGCAGATAACGTCAATGAGCTACGGTTGGCGTCGGGAAAAATATGTTGGACTCTACAAAAAGGAAAGATTAGGGTCCAAGTTATCTTAAGTTAGAAATGTTTTCTTTTATTCCAAATATTGTAATGAGTCGTATTTGAGTAAGATTCATGCTTAGGTTCTGGGTATAAGTATTGGACCTCGTCTATTGTAAAAGACATCCAATCAATCAATACCAATTACTTTTTTGGCTTCATGCCAACCCTTAGGAGTAGGAGTACTGTAGATCTCGGTGAGTTCTTCAACAAGCAGGGCTACATTGATTCGGTCGACCTCTGGCTTGTCTGTAAGTACCGTCATGGCTTATACTTTTGTTTGTAAGGCTACATCGATCCGGCTGACCTCTTACGAGCTCTAGTATAATCTAGTTATCGATCCTTATCTAGTTCAAGTACGGCTGCATCGATTAAGTTTGACCTCCACTGCTCGAATTAGATTAAGGTCAAGTTATCAGCTCTACCTAAGGGTGGCATCTTTCGGGTAGATTCATTAATATCAACCTGTCTAATCGAGATCGATCTAGATCGGCCTCACATCCTTTTTAGTCCATCGTTTATTTTGTCACATTACGATGGTTCTTACTTTAAGCGACGGATTACATTTTATTGGTTGTTCTACTTCGATCTTGATCATGCATAGTACACAGCTAAGGCATGTCTGATCTTCAGAAGGTTTTACTAGCTAGTTGAATCTGGTCTATAGCTCGCTATTATGGCTATAACGATCTGGTTGATTCCCACTGATAGCACATTAAATCGGAGTATACTAGTTGGTAGATTTGCTTTCGACCAGGCGTGACCTTGGTTATTTGCTATGCCTACATCGGCTAAATAGCCAATTGCCCATACTTTAATGCTTATAATGTGTCTTCATGATTCTTTTAAATGTGAATAGATCTGTTTACTTTAAAGATTTGATATGTTATCTTTATCACGACTGCCATTGATCCGGTCGAACTCCACTGTTAAGGATAACATGTTAGATTTGATGAGTTGATAGATCTGTCCATATTAAACAGTCGATTGTTCACATGCTATAATCCCTTTTCTACCTGAATCGTCTATTTTAGCCGATCCCCCTGTGCTTTCACATATATGGCACGCTTTTATGAACATGTTGATGTATGGTCAGTTCTATGGATTTTCTAGTTCTAGACTATCATCATCATCATAACTGCATCAATCCAGTCAAACCTCCCTGTTGACGGTAATAGATTAGATCTAGACGGCTATCCCTTGTTTGCGTGGCATATCCCTTTTCACCGAATTCATTGGCTCTACACCATGTATTGATCAAACTCTAATTTAGCCAGTGGTGTATCTTTGACGCATACATGTTAATAGCTTAAGGGAAAGGATCATTAAAACTAGGCACGTTGCATTTATTACTATAAAATCAATCATGGGCAAAAACCAGCATGTTCCACTCTAAATTACTGATAAACTTTCTCTCCTTGTCAATTGCAGGTCAAATTGACTGCCACACGGACCTCTGGGCTAACTCCAAGTAGATCCTTCCGGCTTGCTATGTGTTGGTCACATCGTCACATTTTTGTGTCAACAGTGGTCGACCACGCATAGGACATGGCTACCACCTGGTGGTCGTATGCCAGTGTCGGGCCCGCCGATCAGGCCGAAGGGGAGTGAAGAGGGAGGCGACGCCACTGCTCCCTCCCATTCTCACTCTCTCGCCCTCGCTCTTCCTCTCTTACGCTCGTCAAAGCGAAGCGGAGCACCGCACCATCACCGCCGCACCACTGCCACGCTCGCTCACCGCCCACGCAGCACCACCACCCAATCCACCTCGCCCACAGCTCTACCGTGAGCCGCTCCACCTTCCTGACCCGTTAGTGCCACCATCCGAGCCGAGGTAAAGCCACATTTCGCATCGCCATTGCCACCAAGGCCGTAGAGCGCCACCGAGCTTTGAGCTCGCCCATGGCTAGCCACCATCGTAGCATCTTTGACCTCTCTCTCCCTCGTCTGGTCATCGCCGTGGGGACCAGTTGCTAAGACTGCAACCAGCTAAACTGCTACCACCGCCGTCGCGTAGGAACACATCGTCATACTGAGCACGCCTACCATGGCCACGAGCACAAGCTTGCCGTGGCTAGCCCTCGCTAGATCCCATCTTCCCCTCCTATGTTTGTTTCTGCACCGCCGTGACCCGTAGCACCTTATCCTATGATGGAGGCCCATCACCAACCACCGTCTCATCGAAACGGCAAGCGCCGCCGCGTGCACTGTGCGCCGCCATGCCGCCATGCACGTGGTCGAGCTCATCGCTGCTTCACCGTGGCTCGATCCACACCATAGAGCTCCACTAGGGTTTGTAGAAGTTGTAGTCGCACTCGCCTGGCAGAGCCATCGTCGGAGACAGTGAGTCCGCATCGTCGCGGCTGTCATCAAGCCGCCATGCTCGCCAGCGAGGTTGCTCTTGTGATGCACCAAGCCAACTGAGGGTATCCCTCGATGTGGCTTGACAAGGCGAGTATAGTGGTGAAGACCTCACCGCCGGTGACCTCGCCGTCGGTGAGTTATCGCCGATCAAATGCCGCACTCTGCTCTTGTGTCGCTGACGTGTGGGACCCATTGACCTATGGGCCCCCACTGTCAGCCACCGTGGGTGCATGGACCAGGTGTACCTAGCTGCTGGGCGCAATTTGAAATTGATTTTCTTTATTTATTTTCATAGATTTGAATTCAAACTTCAAAAATTTATATCTTGAGTTAGGAGTGTCCAATTTTGGTGAACCAAATTTTGTTGGATTTATCATGAAGTGTACTATTTGATAAAAATATGAAATCTACTATTTTGGGTATTTTCTGAGGGAATTAAATTAAGCTAGATAAGTGCTTTTAAATTTGTTTCTATCTTGTAAAATGTATAACTTGAGCTAAGGAAGTGCTAAAATTGTGATTCCAATATTGTGGGTCTTGCGTTGGCATGCTCTAGATAGAAAAAATACTAAACCTACATAAGACATACTTGAAATACGGTCTTTCTATTGAACCTTGAGTATTTGCTAGTTTCTAGTGAAAATAAATAGGGTAAAAATATATAACATATGATCATTTAAATTTTTACACAGCGTTCTTATGCTACGATGAAAGTAAGAAAAATATCAAATCTGTTGTTTGACAGTTTTAACTAGGCTAAACTATTTTTGCTAAAATAAGCCTATGTAATTTGTCATTTTTTTAGAGGTTGCTATACTTGTCCAAATAGAATGAAATTTCTACAATAGAATATTGGGGTTATATGTAACCTACTGTAATTTTCTTAGAATTTATTGAGCACTGGAAATATTTATCCTCTAAATCACCCTATTATATAAGGAAAATTAATAAATGAATATAAATAAATTATTTGGGATTAACCATGATGTTTTCTAGGGTGCTTGTGATGCATATGATATATTGATGTTAGTAGTGGCGCTCAGAATAATTGGTTATAGGCAACTAGTTAATTATGGCTCTATAATTCAATTGGATGAGTGCGTGTATATTTTCTATTGTCATGGTGTTTTCATAATGAAGATGAAGTTTGTTGTGAATCTTGTTAATAACAAAGTTGTAGATAACTTACTCATCTTGCTTTTCCTAAAGTTTCATGATCATAGGACTAATGGTTTAAGAGTTATAGCTGTTAGAAGTCTACTATCAGATTTGCTTATCCTCTGGATAGATATGGAAGATTAAATTGTTTAACCTAGATAGCTATGGAATCACCTTAAGATGATTGAAAACAAGGTTGTAAGTAATTTCATAAGATTTCTAGAAAGTCCATAACCATATTGTTTAGATGTGTATAACTCTAGTTATGGTCAAAACAAGTAGCCGCTGTCTTGCAGCCTAGAAAATGCTAAATAGGTGTTTGTTTAATTACTAGAGAGAAGATTGAATTCATTTATTAGTCAGACTTTTGCATATAAGCATGATCAGAAAATAATTGAGGTGGACAAGGGTGGCTATAGTATAAGTTCAGTGGGGGCTCCTAACTCCAGATATGATTTTTGCAAGTTTGGTACAAAATCTAGAAAAACAAATAAAGAAAAATCAAATTTCCAACTGGGAGCTACAACTAGGTACACCCGGTCTACGCACCCACGGTGGCTGACAATGGGGGCCCACAGGTCAATCAGTCCCACACGATAGAGAAACAAAGGCAGGGGCACGGCGGTTGACCGGCGATAACTCACCGACGGTGAGGTCACCGGCGGTGTGGTCTTCACCACTATACTCGCCTCATCAAGCTGCATCGAGGGGTACCCTTAGTTGGCTCAACGCATCACCAGAGCAACCTCACCGATGAGCATGGTGGCTTGGTGGTGGCACGCGGTGGTGGACTCGCCGATCTCCGGCGATGGCACGGCTAGACGAGCGTGGCTACACTTTCTACAGACCCTATCGGAGCTCTATAGTGCGGATCGAGCCATGGTGAAGCGCGTGGTGAGCTCTAGCCACATGCATGGCGGCACGGTGGCGCACAGCGCACGTGGCGGCGCTTGCCGTTCTAACGAGATAGTGGTTGGTGACGGGTCTCCATCATAGGAGAAGGTGCTATGGGTCATTGCGGTGAGGAAACAAACACAGGAGGGGGAGACGGGATCTAGCGAGGGCCGGCGGCGGCAAGCTTGAGCTCACGGCCATGGTAGCCGTGCTCGGTGCGGCGGCGCATTCCCGCACAATGGCGGTGGTAGCAGTTATGCCGTCTGCGGTCTTAGCAACTAGTCCCTACGATGATAACCAGACAAGGGAGAGAGAAGTCAGAGATGCTATGGTGGTGGCTAGCCATAGGCGAGCTTGGAGCTTAGCGGCGCTCCGCGACCATGGCAGCAATGGCGACGTGAAATGTGGCTTTATCTCGTCTCAGATGGTGGCACTGGTGGGTTGGGAAGGTAGAGCGGCTCATGGCGGAGCTATGGGCGAGGTGGATTGGGTGGTGGTGCTGCGTGGACGGCGAGCGAGCACGGCGGTGGTGCGGCGATGATGGTGCGGAGCTCCACTTCGCTTCAGCAAGCACGAGAGAGGTAGATCGAGGGCAAGAGAGTGAGAATGGGCAAGCGCAGTGGCTTTGCCTCCCTTTTCTCCCCCTACTGGCCTGACCGGCTGGGCCGACACCAGCGAGCGGACGCCACGTGATCCGCATGGCCTGGCAGCGGTCGGCCATGACGCGCTCGGCCGGTTGACCGAAATGATTGCACTATCATACTTGAGCCCATATAAACCCAATAGTCCGTCGAGTACCACGAAGGGTCTCGATTCATCGCCAACATACAACCAAGATCGTACATGATTCAACATACATGCCACATATTACATAGAGTTCACAATTACATTACCATCCATCGGAGTACAATTAAAAGTTATTACAACCCAAGTTCAAATAAAGTAGTAGTAGTAGTAGTAGTAGCGGAAGCAAAGGTAGTTTTGAAACTAACATCTCGCACCATTGTTCAAATACTTGCCAATTTGTGATCACATCCCACAAAAGCATCATAGATTAGATATATAGAAGCACCTTGCCCATGGGCAACTCCTCGTCCACGGCAAGACAGAAGCGGTTCATACAATATCCATGACAGACTGTATTACCTGCAACAAGTGGGAAATAAACCCTGAGTACTAGAAGATACTCAGCTAGACTTAGTTGTCATAAAACAAAATTAATGTGACTCCAAGGATCATGCAAGGCTTTATAAGTGGAGCTAGCTTGACAATATTTTGCATAAAAAGCCACTAGTACAACTATACATTTTATAATTGAGGTATCAAGTTAATTATAGCTATTCACCTCTAGATTAACAACTAACCTGTGCCAAACATGTGATATATCATTATGTAGCATCATAATAATAACCATAGCCGGTGTAGCATTCCCATGTCCAATATGACCATCAAATTCCATAGTCCAGTTACTACGATGCTGGGACTAATCGAGTTTCTCACTATCCGAGAGAGACGGCAATTCAAATCAGTTGCAACCAGTTGGGTAGTTATTCCTAACACAAACCCACACTTCCTCCATTGGGGTCATGTTGGGTCACCTTTGGTACAATTCAGGTACACATTTTGTGGTTTTGATCAGCGCCGCACAACCAGGGACAACCAACTTCCAGGACGTTTAGGCTCGGCCTGCCCTTGGGCTCACGTCTGGCTCCATGCACATTCTTACTACCATCTAGAGTGCGCACTCTAACAGAATGAGACCCGGCCTAAGTTGAGCTACTTGGCTTCGCGGTCAGAATGAGTTATCTGTCTAGCTAAGTGAGAGGCATGCGTTCAATCTCGACAGAAGCGCCAACAATGTTACGGCCCTTAATCGACACAGATAGGATCAACATAGCCAACCCACACCATGTACATATAAGATCCCACCTGGTCTCCACTTAGGTAACATCCCATGGTTATTTTCCATGATAGCAAATATAGCCAACCGTGCTTCAGTATCCACCTATACCTCATAGGTGACAGGAAATCACCCTACTTCTACCGGTCTAAGCATGGCTATGCATATATTCGATCCTGAACCTACATAGGGTTTAAGGTGTATATATCCGAACAAGGTAGTTCTATGCATCAAGTGTTTCTAAATCAACTCTTATAACCTAATGCATCAAACATAAAGGACTCAAGTGATATTTGTTAAAACATAGGAGGCTTAGAATGCTCTAGGGCTTGCCTTTCAGAAAGGAGGTAGGCCTGTGATCGGGGCATTCCGGTAATTCCTCAGGAGCCTGCTCCTCGCTTTTAGGGACTACCTACTATGGTGCCTCCAGATTCTCCTCCTCCTCTGCTTCAAACTCCAAGAGTGTGATTCCTTCTGGCGATCCTATATGCATGAGCGCAAAATAAGATACAAGAATGCACGGTAATGATATGGATGATATGATATGATGCATAAACATAAATGTCCTTAACAACAAGGTATTAGGGTGATAACAAAATTAACATTCTTTTACTGAGTAGGTGCATATATCCTCTCTAGTAATTAAACAAACACCTATTTAGCATTTTCTGGGCTATAAGATAGCAGCTACTTGTTTTAACCATAACTAGAGTTATACACATCCAAACAATATGGTTGTGGACTTTATGGAAATCTTATGAAATTTCCTACAACTCTTTTTTAATCATCTTAAGGTGATTCAGTATCTATCTAGGTCAAACAATTCAATCTTCCAGATCTATCCAAAGGATAAGCAAATCTGACAGCAGACTTCTAACAGTTATAACTCTCAAACCATCAGTCCTACAACCATGAAATTTTAGGATGAGACAAATGAGTAAGTTATCTACAACTTTGTTATTAACAAGATTCACAACAACTTCATCTTCATTATGAAAACACCATGACAACAGAAACTATACATGCAGTCATCGAATTGAATTATAGAGCCATCATTAACTAGTTGCCTATAACCAATTATTTTTTAGCACTACTACTAACATCAACAGAACATATGCATCACAAGTGCCCTAGAAAATATCATGGTTAAGCCCAAATAATTTATTTATATTCATTTATTAATTTTTCTTATATAACAGGTCACATATAAATATGTCCAGGGCTCAATAAATTTAGAAAAAATTACAGTAGGTTATATATAACCCCAATAGTGTACTGTATAAATTTCATGCCATTGGGATATGTATAGCAACCTCTACAAAAATGACAAGTTGCCACATGTGTATTTAAAACAAAGACAAATTAATTATGGCTCTATAATTCAATTGAATGACTACATGTATAGTTGTTATAGATGGTATGTATCTTGTTAACAAACACCCAACAATTATTTTATTTGATTCTGGAGCTTCGCATTCATTTATGAGTCAGACTTTTGCATCTAAGCATGATCAGAAAATAATTGAGGTAGACAATGGTGGCTATAGTATAAGTTTAGCGCAACTTTCACTAATACTGTTTTTGTTAAATCTCCACGTATTAGGTGTAATGACGGTGTGAAAACACGTCACCGGTCGGTCTAAAATCGTCGATCAAGCAACAAGAAGGGAGATCCGAGCCACGTGCCATAACAACATGGCGTGCGTGCACAAGCCAGGGCTAGGCCGCGTCACAGCTAGGCACATGCTGAAGAGGCAGCCGCGCATCCCTGCCCTCACTCGCTCCCCTCGCTCGCTCTCCCACCCACAGCAACAAAGTCGAGCGCCGCCGTCACCATTGCCGAGCTCCGCCGACAGCGCTCGCCACCCAGCACAACCAAGATCGATTTGAAACAAATTTTGTTTTAAATTCACATGTGGCCTGATCTCATAGTATTGCTAGTGACTTAGCAAAATTTGTTTTAAATACACATATACCTAGTTAATTATAATTTGGGTATCAAGTTAATTATAGCTATTCACGTCTAGATTAACAACTAACCTATGCCAAACATGTGATATATCATTATATAGCATCACAATAATAATCATAGCTAGTGTAGCATTCCCATGTCCAATATAACCATCAAATTCCATAGTCCCATTACTACGATGCTAGGACAAGTCGAGTTTCTCACTATCCGGGAGAGACGGCGATTCGAATCAGTTGCAACCAACTGGGTAGTTATTCCTAACACAAACCCACACTTCCCCCATCGGGGTCACGTTGGGTCACCTTTGGTACAACTCAGGTACACATTTCGCCTACAAAAAATGACAAGTTGCCACATGATTCTCTAAGGTCAGTTTGAGATCAGGCTACCACCAGATTAAGATCAGGCCAGAAGATGTACCTAAGACATCTTTCTCAACTAGGTACGGCTTGTATGAGTATTTGGTCATATCTTTTGGACTGACAAATACTCCTACCTATTTCATGTATTTGATGAATTCGGTATTCGTGCCCGAGCTCGATAAGTTTGTGGTCGTGTTTATTGATGATATCCTGATCTACTATGAGAATGAGACAGATCATGCAGAGCATCTAAGGATTGTCTTGTCTAAGCTAAGAGAGCATATGCAAAGTTTAGCAAGTGTGAATTCTGGCTAAAGAAAGTACCTTTCTTGGTTCATATATTATCTGAAAATGGAATTTCTGTAGACCCATCTAAAGTGCAAGAGTTCATGGAGTGGAAGGCCCCGACTTTGGTTCATGAAGTTCAGAGTTTTCTAGGGCTAGCAGGCTATTATCGTCGTTTCATTCTAGATTTTTCCAAAATAGCTAAGCCCATGACCAGATTACTCTAGAAGGATGAAAAGTTTAATTGGACTCCGGACTATGAGGCTTCTTTTCACACTCTGCCAACCTTGCTAACCACTGCTCCTGTTCTGGCACAACCCGACATTGAAAAGAAATTCGATGTATTCTGTGATGCATTAGGTACAGGTTTAGGGTGTGTGCTTATGCAAGAAGGTCGAGTTATTGCATATACTTCTCAGCAGTTGAGAAGGCATGAAGTCAATTACCCACCCATGATTTAGAGCTTGCCGCATTTGTCCATGCATTGAAGATATGGAGACATTATTTGTTGGGGAATATATGTCACATATACACTAATCACAAAAGTCTCAAATACATCTTCACTCAACCTGAACTGAATATGAGATAGTGTAGATGGTTAGAGCTAATTAAGGACTATAATTTGGAAGTGCACTATCATCCGGGAAAGCCAATGTTGTAGAATATGCACTTAGTCAGAAATCTCATTGTAACACCTTAGAAGCCTTATTGGAAGATGGGTTTAATCTGTTGCATCCTGTTGTGCTACACAACATTACTGTCAGTTGCTCACTTGAGAGCAAGATCATCGAACTACAGAAGATAGATGTAGGTGTGTTTCACATCAAGAGAAAGATGAAGGAACAGGAAACCAAAAATTTTAGGTTAGATGAAAGAGGTGTTCTATGGTTCAAGGACCGACTTGTGGTACCAAAAGACCGTGAACTTAGAAATTAAATTTTAGATGAAGCTCATTCATCCAACTTGTCTATCCATCTGGGCAGTAGCAAAATGTATCAAGATTTGAAAACTCATTATTGGTGGACCAAGATGAAGAAATAAATCACCGCCTATGTTGCTAGATGTGATACTTGCAGTAGGGTCAAAGCGGATCATCTAAAACCTGCTAGACTGCTTCAACCATTGTCCATTTCGGCCTAGAAATGGGAGGAAATAAGTATGGACTTTATTATGGGTCTCCCACACACGCAGCAGGGTCATGATTCCATATGGGTCATTGTGAACCGCCTCACCAAGTCAACGCATTTCGTACTGGTCAACATAAAGTATCCCACTGGGAAGTACGCCGAGCTATATGTTTCTCAGATCATGAGGTTACATGGGGTACCAAGGACCATAATCTTAGATCGAGGACCACATTTTATAGCTCGGTTTTGGGAACATTTGCATTAGGTGTTGGGAACTAAACTAATCAGAAGTTTAGCATACCGTCCGCAAACCTCTGGGCAGACCGAGCGAGTGAATCAAATCTTAGAAGATATGTTGAGAGCATGTGTTGTATACTCTAAGGGATCGTGGAAGAAGTGGTTACCTCTCATGGAATTCTCTTACAATAATAGCTACCAAGAGAGTATCAAGATGGCTCCTTTCGAAGCAGTTTATGGCAAAAAATGTAGGACCCCCTTGAACTGGGTTGAGCTCAGGGAAAGGAGGTACTATGGTATTGATTTTGTCAAGGAAGCCGAACAACAGGTTCTAGTTATACAAGGCCATATTGAAGCAGCCCAAGCACGACAAAAGAGTTATGCTGATAAAAGAAGAAGGCCACTAACCTTTGAAGTGCGAGATTATGTGTACTTAAAAGTTTCGCCCATGAGGGGTGTATAGAGATTTGGAGTAAAAAAGAAGCTTTTACCCAAATATGTAGGGCCGTATCAGATTATTGAATGGAAGGGAAAGGTAGCCTACAAGTTGCAACTTCCACCAGAGATGAGTGCTATCTTCAATGTCTTCCATGTTTCTCAGCTGAGGATATGTCTTCACATGCCTGATGAGGCGATTGAACCCACAAATATTAAGCTCCAATCATATTTGACTTATGAAGAGAAACCAATCCGAGTGCTAGAAGAAATGGAAAGAGTAACCTAGAGCAAAGTCATCAAGTTCTACAAAGTGGTGTGGAATAACCACGTGAGAGTCTTTGTCCCTTGTGTTAGGTTCATAAACTCAGCGTCCTTCATCTGCATCAGCCCCGGGGGTATGTGATGCCCCCTAAAGGCTGTCTTGAATTGCTCCTAAGTAACACATGTTCCAGCAGGTAATGCAGACAAATAATGAATCCACCAGATACATGCAGGCCCCTACAGTTGATGCGATGCATACTCGGCCTTCATCATTTTGGTGACCCACAACAGACGGAACTTCTGTTCAATAATGTTCAACCACTCATTAGCCTGGAATGGTTCTTCTACCTCTTTAAAGATAGGAGGCTTAGTCTTCGTAAAGTCCTTGAATGTACTATATTGATTGGGTTCTCCCCCGATTTTGCTAGCGGGCACAGGCGATATTCTCATGCAATGAGGCGCAGTGTTTGTTCCATTGCTCGCTGATTCCCTAAGAATTGCGTGAAAAACTCATTCACAGAAGGTGGCGGTGGTGGTGGTAGGTCACCATCATTGCCACCTTAGCTAGTACATGCCCCAACGCGAGTTCGAGTCATGTGCAAAATTACAACAATAAGTGATTATTGGTCGATGTCAAGAAATTACGTAAGAATTGTGTAATCATGCCAAACTAAATTTACTAGATAGAATCTAAATTCATATAATAAAATAGAGGCACAATAATTCATTCTCACAACATGACATCACCAATTTGATCACTTATCGTACTCGTAATACGTTCACATGGATGTCACATTTTACCAGTAAAACAAAACTAGAATTTCATTAGAGTTTGACCCATAGTGGACCAACATGCAATGTTCTAATATTACATTAATGATACATCTGAAGATCAAAACTTAAATCTCATGTCCATTACATAAAAGATAAAAAAAGATAAGGAGCTATCGCATCCAGCTAAGCACTATAGCTGAGTTATGCCTCGGATTGGTCACTGTCAACACCGGACATAACATTTGCATCATCATTGTCCACAGGCACAAGTTGTTCTTCCTCTTCATCTTCCCAGCCGTCATCTTCCACGAACATTTCTGGATCTTCCTCTTCTTCTTCCATGGCTACTAGGGGAGGAATAGGATTAATGATGTTGTTGAGGCGATGAACATCTTGTTGAAGCTCCGCAATGGTGTTCTAGTGCTCCTGAATCTGACGTCGGTACTCCATCTCCCAACAACGGTACTCATTCTCTAGCTGCCTAGCTAGAACCATAGTCCTAGTCCTAGCCTCCTCTCTAGCTTCTGCAAGATGGTAGGCCTCATCCCTCTGCTGGATGGCCTGCACCCTCTAAGCATGAGCGGGCTGTGTCTCTGCCTGTGCTACGTTCCTATTTGTAACAACATTCTCCATCTAAGTCTAGAGGGCTCCCAATGCTGTATGAGCATCATCAGTGTCCCAAAGAGCCTACCTAGCTGTCTTCTTGTGCTTATGCACACGCTTCTTGAGCCTTCGCTGTACTTCCCTAGCCTCCATGAGCTTGTTCACACAGATGTTATAAGACTCTTGCTAGACATAGCGGGCGTCTTCTCAGGCATCAAACATCTGCATGATAGCGAACATGGCACTCATAGCAGGACTCGAGCTCTGTGCCCACTCGTCAAGGTCCCGTACCATAGAAACGCGATCATGCTGCCTCCAAACTGCCGTAGTTGGATCCACCTGAGGAATAGATCCCACTGCACTATTGGTGAGTGAATCACCATGCTGCTGACAAAGTGTGCTCAAGATCTCAAAGGCTGCCACTTGAGCACCTTCCCAAGGGGTTCTTCCCTCAGACTCTGCTTTCTGGCCCTGGTACTGCGGTGCCCATGTACAAGCTAGGATGGACACTTGCACCTCAAACCATGGTTCCTCCTACACATGCCTCTATGTCCAAAAGTATTGGGGTGGCTCTGTGTACCCCACAAAGTGCAACACTCTCTAGAGCAAGGCAGGTGTGCCAAAGATACCCAAGAACGCCTCATTCCCTTCCGGTGGGTAATAGGCTACCATTTGTAGCAAAAATGGTACAACTCTCATAAGAATAATGTTATAATAGAAAAGAGTTACTTAAACAAATAAGAACTTATAAGGGGAGTCCTGAGCGAGCCCCCTGGTACTCCACCGCCATCACTCGTTGTCGGAGGTCGACCACCTCATTGGAAAATCGAGCGGCCGTCGACCTCCTCTGCTCCAACTCGCATCGGGGACCTCGCTCTCAAATAGGAAGAAAGGGAAGGGCCTAACTGCAAAGCTATTGTCTCATGTGAATAGTGCCTAGAAGGACCTTTTTGCTAGAATTTGTTTTCGTGGAAGTTCAGGGTCTCCGATGCACATGTGTTTCTTCTTTATTGCTTTTAATTTAGCTAAAACTTTGTAAAATCATAATAAATTGTAGAAAAATCATAAAATAACAAATGAACACTTTTTACAATCCTTGAGAGTAGATATATGCAGTAGAGTCATCTTATGATATGTGTTAGTAGAAGGTATTTGATGTTTTTATTTATCCATGTTAATTAGGGTTTCCTAGAAATAAATTCATATCTAAAGTTGTGGTGCTCCAATTGCTTTGAAATTTTTATGGTAGGCTAGTGATGTAATATGTGCGTTGTAGTAAAAATTTCATGTTTATTGGTGCATATGTGTCTGAGTTATTGATTTAACTTGTTTAGTGCTTGATAAATGGTTTTAAATAAGTTATAATTTTTATGAAGGTGTAAAAATAGAAAATGTTGTTCCTCTACCTTTGTATGATGTTGTGCTACCATAATAACATATAATATGGTCATGTGTTTATAGGAAATAGTGTGTTTTAGATTTATCTTGCTCTCACATGTTTTCTTGCATTAGCAATTTGTCTTTTTTAAATAATTAATCTATAAAACATGAGCATGTAAGATTTATATAGTAATCATGTTTTGTCATCATCTATCTCTCATAAAAATTTGAGATCCAAATGAGATGTTTGCAACATCACCTATAATTAATATATAGGTTTTTATATATAGAAAAGCTAATGAAAGTTTGTTAGTAGATGCTTGTGTTTATGCCATGTAATACTTCTAATAATTGGTGCTAGGTAATGTGATTGCTTGGTTATAGTTAGGAGTTGCATGGAGCTACATATATAGGAACAAAATGTTAGTTGTTAACAACATAAATGGTTAATGCATGTAGTTGTATCTCTGCTGTTATGGCTGCATGCCTAGTTTCTTTGGTGGTGATATTTTCATGATGCAAATGATGTTTTATGTATATATGTTGAATACAAAATTTGTATATAATTTCCTTATCTTTCTTGTCCTAAAATTTCATGATTTTAGGCCTACTGGTTTAGGAGTTATAGATTTTATAATTTTGCTGTCAGCTTTTGCATGTGCTCTGAACAGATCTGAATGATTATATTGTTTGGCTTATTTAAACATGGAATCATGTATTAGTGATACTAGTAGAGTTGTAGTGCTTTTCTGAATCTTTCTAAAATGTCTAAGATCACTGCTTTTGGTGGTCTAGAACTCAAGTTATTGCTGTTCAGAGTGGAATGATAGGTTCTGTTCAAATCTGGACAGAGATGTCTTCATTGTGTTGTTTAACCTTGTTAGCTATAGAATCATCTGAAGATGATAATAATAAAGTTATAGGTAACTTAATAAGATTTCCATAAAGTTAAGAATCATGCTTGCTGGATGATTAGAATTCCAGTTATGCATTTCAGAAGTTCATGTCAGTTTTTTGTCCTAGTTGTTGCAGATCTGCTTGTTAGTATTTTTCAACATTGTTAACCTTTGAATCAGTTCTAGATGTAAATAATAAAGTTGTAGGCAATTTTCTAAGATTTCCAGAAAGTCTAGGATCACCTTTGTTTGATGCCTATAGCTCTAGTTATAGTTGAAACAAGTGCCTATTGTGCTGCTACCTAGAATCTGAGCATGTACCTAAAGTTGTTTGCTTGACTTTGCATTGCTTTGTATGCTTGTTAGTTTTAGCTCATGACCCTACTAGAGTTAAATTGATCTACCTGAGGTATCTTATAAATGTGTTATATAATGTTGGTCAAGCACGTAACTAATAAATGGTCATGTATGCATGTTGCCACAAAATGATCTTGATGCATGTTTTGCTAGAGCTTTAATTATGTTGGTGTCGTTCACCGTAGCCCTAGTTCTTATGTGATGCTAGGCTTAATTAGTTCTTGATTGTTAAATGCTTGTGATAGTTAGACTTGAGTTAACTGGTGTGCCATGCTTGTTATGCTTGCTATCCCTATGCTAGACTTGAGTGTTAGTTAAATGACTTGCTCTCTAAGTGCATATGTCTTGAGGTATAACCTTATACTTGTTTTGAATCCTTTTATATGATGCATCTCATGTTACCATTCTTCTCATTCATGCACATGCATCTTGCATCTCATTTAGGTACGCTAGATGAACCACGTGGAGAACCGAAGGACATGATGTTGGAGCCAAACCCGAAGATGGTGTGATAAGGACATGAGCTCCATGCATATGGCCATGCTTGGAGATAGAGGACGAGGAGATCAGTGAGGGTGTCCTGACCGAGAAGGAGGCCCGAAGCTCATCCGGTTCGAGTCACCAAGGTGGAGGCCTAAATCAAGTTTGATCCCATGTCGGGTTCTAGGACCAGTCTCTCATAAAACTGGTCACACGGGCGTGTCTGGGCTCCATTTTTTATGATCCACATATGGATGGAAGGCTAATTAGATAAGGAATCCAATGCAAGTGGTCTCACATAAAAAGCCCATCGGAATCAACGGGGATCATCGAAACAAGTCAGCATCCAGAATCTGCCACTGTCCATGCTCCATTTTTGACGATCCACATATGGATGGAAAGCTAATTAGATAAGGAAGCCAATGCAAGTGGTCTCACATCAAAATATCTTCAGAATCAATGGGAATCATCGAAACAAGTCAGCGTCCAGAATCTGTCAGGGTGCTGTGACACCGTCTTTTGGTCCGTTGGGCTGTGTATCGTCTTAGAGCCCATTAGGGGGCGCATCCAGGGGGGTGACATCCAGGGCTCTATAATTAGCAGCCGTCGCTCTTCTTAGGGTTTGGGTTTTTTTTACTTCTTAATTTCCTCATGAAACAGATATCGTTTTGCTGCAACTGTGCCACCAAGGTCGCTTGCTGTGAACAAGGGCCCTGGTTCTTGATCTTGTTCGCCTATGGTGATAGTCCTTTCGAATAAAGACTTGAACTCCTTCTCATTATCATAAGCCTCATATTTATTTACAATTTCAGATTGCGTTCATCCCATTCTTGCTTGTGTTCTTGATTCGCTTGCAGAAAAGCCTTCTCGGCGAGGTCAATCACGTTCGCGTGGTTGATAACCAACGGAGCAGTGGTTTAACGGTTGCGAGGGTCCAAATTAGTCTTGGTTCGAAGCCTAGATCGTGAACATCGAGTCTCGACCAATCGACGCTATCGTACCTATCAGAAGATCAGGCCTTGTCTACATTAAGTGGTATCAGAGACCTTCTTGCCCGTGAGGTATACTTTTATTTTCCCTTTAGATTGTTACTATTTTTACTTTACCTATAGTCCACAAAAAGCCAAAAAAAATATATACACCACCTCATCTTCCATGTCCTATAGCCTTGTTGTGCTGTGCAATTTCATATCTGTTTCGCATTGTTGAGTTTGTGTCCTAGGCAAGTTCTAGTTGCTGGTTATAGATCATTTTTTAGTCCAGTTTGTGTATTTTTTTCCTTTGTTGTTCATCATAATCCGTGAACACCTTCATGTCTTATTGTGTTTCCCTTGTATACATCAAACCCTAGTCCACGCCATCTAATTTGTTACACTTATCTTCACTGTTTGCATCTATCCATAGCCGTCGCAACAACTTTTGCGTGCATTGTTCCTGTTTTGTCCTCTAATTCGAAGTCAGTTCTCAAAACTGGTCTAGTTTTCGCATACGAACTCGGATTTTGACGTTCCATATATCAAAATCGATCAGAAAATTTTTTTGGATCCGCTCGTCCCTCGATTCACTAGGTTCAGAAAATTTTATTTTGGCCAAAAACTGGTCACAAGATCCTCTTTTCGTGGTCATAAGCTTTTTGTTAATTTTGAGCACGTCTTCTGAATTTTCCACAGGCCACACCTTTCACTTGTTTAAGCTCATATTTTCTATGGTTACTTCTTTTGTGCTCCTAAGTGAATAAAAAATATCAAAAAAATAAAAAGAAAAAGTCAAAGAATTCCAAAAAAACAACGACAGCCCAAAAATAGAGAAAAAAGATAGGGGCAAAAGTGGAACAATATCTAGAGGAGCACATAGAGAGCGCCATTTGAGTTGTGTTTGCGTGTGTTGATTTCTGCCTTATTCCTAATTATATTTCTGCTGTTCCCATCACTTGATACATCTGGTACTTGGAACGTAAATAGGCTAGCAACTAAGACAAGTACTCGGGATACTTATTCAGCTTTGCTATTTAGTTGCGAATATTGCTAATCCTTGCTACTATATTGTGTCTGTCCAAGCTCCACTTTCTTCTGACCAAGTACAGGTTCACCTTACAACTGTTACACTCAAGCTACAACTGTATCACAGTTACCGACTGATTACACCGCCTGTTGCTTTGGTAAGAACACTTATAAGACCATGGTAAGACGCTTGAGAGTGTGTGACCTTACTCCTTGACCACATCCTATAGTAGCTGATAGGAAAATACATACTTGTGTGTTTTCTTGTTTGATGCTAACAATGACAGGTTACAACACGTACCGATATGAGACATCAATGATGCATGAGCCACGCACTATTGCTACTACACCTCCTCCTGCAGGTCAATCTATTCTTTCTTCCCCACCTACTTATGATGGTATTGGTGCTGATGAGTATATTGAGTGAGAAACTAAAATAGATAATATTTTTGCACAAAGTTATATGTGCCAACGGAGGAAAATTAAAAATGCAACTAGTGTTTTGAGACAATCTACATCAACTTGGTGGGAGTCTTTAAGTTTTTCAGATAAACCTCACACATGGAATGATATGCAAGATCTTATGAGAGAAAATTTTGTTAATCTATCTCTAGTAATTAATTCAAATGATGAGGTGCATCAACTAGATCAATATCTTGTTATTCCTCCTGCTATGTCTAACCTTTTGTAGAACAATGTACAAAAGAGCAAGGATGACGTGATAGAAAATGAGATGCTCATAGCCTCATGTGAAAATTCAGAACCATCACCTATTACTCTTGCTGAACATGAGAGCAAAGATAATGCCCATGATGCTAAACTCATGGAAGGTGAGAGTTCTCTTGATATGCTGAATTTTTCCACCAATCATGCTATGATAGAGCAAATTTTAGTGGAGCCTTCGCTTGATTTACCTTTGTCACAAGATGATTTGCTTGATGTTCCTTGTGACAAAGATGACCTGCATGATGATATTTATGTTATACCCATGCAATCATTGAAGAATGATCATGCTATACGTGTGCTGAAATTGAACACTTGTGCTGAAAATAAACTTGTTATTCGTAATGCTAGTGAAGTTGATGAGCTAAAATTGTTGTCTTCTTTAAATACTTTGGGTTACATTGAATTTGATGTTCCATGTAATCTTAGTTCTTCAGAGGAGAAACTTTATGCCTATGTTGATTTGTCATGGTTCTCTAGACATACATATCATGTTTTTGGCAAATATAACAACCAAGGACAATATTTGATACAACGAGTTTACATTTGTACAGATCTGAATTCTCCTTTTGTTGTGCAAAGTAATGATCAACTAGAGGACAATAAAATCAACACTATTGTTATGCCATATTCCTCTAGTTTTACTTTCTGAACACAAGTGGAATCCAAAGAAAGGGAGCATATGTTTCTTGTTAGTACTAATCTTTTGCAGGATAGTATTAGCAAAGATCGTGTGTATTTCAATCGAGCAGACTACATGTCTGTAGAACAAGACATGCTACAAACCTGGACATGTGGTCATATTCTTTCTCATAACATTGTCCATTCCCATTACTTTTGAAAACCTCGTTTGTCCTCATGTTGTGCAGGATTGGCTTCAAGCAAAATCGACGCCGAGGACGACTTTTCATCAAGAAAGGGAGGATGATAAGGACATGAGCTCCATGCATACGACCATGCTTGGAGATAGAGACAAGGAGATAAGCGAGGGTGTCCTAACCAAGAAGGAGGCCTGAAGCTCATCTAGTTCGAGTCACCAAGGTGAGGCCCAAATCAAGTTTGAGCCCATCTCGGGTTCCAGGACCAGTCTGTCATAAAACTGATCACATGGGTGCGTCCATGCTCTATTTTCAACAATCCACATATGGATGGAAAGCTAATTAGATAAGGAAGCCAATGCAAGTGGTCTCACATCAAAAGCCCTTTAGAATCAACGGGAATCATCGAAACAAGTCAGCGTCCAGAATCTGACAGGGTGCTGTGACACCATCTTTTGGTCCGTTGGGCCGTGTATCCTCTTAGAGCCCATTAGGGGGCACGTCCAGGGGGTGGCATCCGGGGCTCTATAATTAGCAGTCGTCGCTCTCCTTAGGGTTTGGGTTTTGTTTAGTTCTTGATTTCCTCATGAAACAGACGTCATTTTGCTGCAACTGTGCCGCCAAGGTCGCTTGCTGTGAACCAAGGCCCCGGTTCTTGATCTTGTTCGTCTGTGGCAATTAGTCCTTTTGAATAAATACTTGAACTCCTCATTATCATAAGCCTCATATTTATTTACAATTTCAGATTGCATTCATCCCGTTCTTGCTTGTGTTCTCGATTCGCTTGCAGGAAAGCCTTCTCGGTGAGGTCAATCGCGTTTGTGTGGTTGATAACCAATGGAGCAATGGTGTAATGGTTGTGAGGGTCTGAATCAGTCTTGGTTCAAAGCCGAGGTCATGAATGTCGAGTCTCCACCAATCGACGATATTGTACCTATCGGAAGATCGGGCCTTGTCTATATTATGGTGTTTGGTGGACCTATCCCGGAGATGGAAGGACCCTTGAAGTGCATGCCTAGAGCGGAGATGCCACCAAGACGGTGCAAGCTAATTAAGCTGACTTATGTCGGATCCCAGGCAAGCCCCGAAGCATTCTAAGTCTCCTATGTTTTATAAAATATCACTTGAGTCCTTTAGGTTTGATGCATTAGGCTATAAGAGTTGATTTGGAAACACTTGATGCATAGAACTACCTTCTCCAGATATATACACCTTAAACTCTGTGTAGGTCTAGGAACGATTATATGCTTAGCCATGCTTAGACCGGTAGAAGTTGGGTGATTTCCTATCACCTGCGAGGTATAGGTGGGATACCGGTGCACGGTTGGCTATATTTGCTATCGTGGAAAATAACCATGGGATGTTATCTAAGTGGAGACCGGACGGGACCTTATATGCACATGGTGTGGGTTGGCTATGTTGATCTTCTCTGTGTTGATTAAGGATTGTACCAATGTTGGCGTTTTGGTCGAGATTGAACACATGCCTCTCACTTAGCTGGCTGGATAAATTGTTTCGACAGTGAAGCCGAGTAGCTCAACTCAGGCCAGGCCTTGTTCTATTAGAGTGCGCACTCTGGATGGTAGTAAGGATGTGTGGGGAGCCAGACGTGAGCCCAAGGGCAGGCCAGGCCTAAATGTCCTAGCAGCTGGTTGCCCTATTTGTGCGGCGCTTATCGAACCCGCGAAATGTGTACAAAAGGTGACCCGACACGACCTTGATGGGGGAAGTGTGGGTTTGTGTTAGAAATAACTGCCTAGCTGGTTGCAACCAATTCGAATCGCCATCTCTCCCGGATAGTGAGAAACTCGACTTGTCCTAGCATCGTAGTAACTGGACTATGGAATTTGATGGTCATATTGGACATGGGAATGCTACACCGGCTATGGTTATTATTGTGATGCTATATAATGATATATCACATGTTTGGCACAGGTTAGATGATAATCTAGAGATGAATAGCTACAATTAACTTGGAATCGAATTATAAAATGTGTAACTCAACTAGTGGCTTTTTATGCAAAATGTTGTCAAGCTAGCTCCACTTATAAATCCTTGCATGTTCCTTGGTGTCACTTTATTTTTGGTTTATGATGGGTAAGTCTAGCTGAGTACATTCGAGTACTCAGGGTTTATCCCACCATGTTGCAGGTGAAGTTCTTGGCCTGCTGAAGATGGTGGCTAACTGCCGGTGGGCTCGGCATCTCTATATAGTGTTCTTATCTATATGGTTTTGTCAGAGGATGTCATGTATGCTAGCAATGTATTTAGAACTTATATTATTGTAATTATTTGAAAGCTATGTTATTTTCACTAATCGGTTTTGAAGCCCAAACTTGTACTATTATTTGTGAACCCATTTGTAATATTATTTCCGCTACAACTTCGTGTTTAAAACAAAGGTTTTTGTTTGAGTATACTCTAACAAAGGTACATGTGTATTTAAAACAAATTTTGCTAAGTCATTGGCAAGATTTAACATTATTTACCACATGTGTATACTCTAACAAATACTCATACAAGCCATACCTAGTTGAGAAAGCTATCGTAGGTCCTTCGTATTTAAAACAAATTTTGCTAAGTCATTATCAAGATTTAACATTGTTTGCCACATGTCTATTTAATACAAAGGTTTTTGTTTTCCAAAACCAGTTTTTGGAAACTTATAGTTATATATATAGGTGTTCAAATCTGAAATTTAAATCTAAAGTGTGCCAGTGATCATTTCATTTATGCCCAGTTAAGGATTTTAGGTGGCTAAATAAGTACTAACATGGGGATTTTTATTTTCGTTGTCCATACGGTGTGCTATTGTATGGATGCCATTCACTTGAGTGGTAATGTATGGATCAAATACCTTTGCACCCAAGGTAAGATGATGAGTGGCATGACCGCAAGATGTGAGCGTGCGGTCTTAGGGGAGAGGTAGCTTTGATACTAAAGTATATATATGTCACATATATATATATATACGGAGGTATTTAATTGTGGGTTAGCTTTGATACGGCTTTATATGCATATTTATATGTATATATAGGACGTATTTACTATCGGGTAGCTTTGATATGGAAGTATATATATATATGGGTGTATATATATGGAAATATTTAGCTTGCAACGTAGAGCCCAAATGTTCATTTCTACAGATATAATTATGGGGTTGGGCTGAAATGAAATTCTTATGTAGGTACACTAACAGCAAAACGTGTAGCCCGACTAGTTACGTTATTTATGAGAGAACGTATGTATGCCACTGTGTATGCCGCTAGAAGTTTCAAATTTCCTAAGTTTGTGAGGATGTATGGAACGTGCATGCATCATGATAAATCATTCATTACATACTTGCATTGTTCCTCCCCTTATAAGTTCTTATTCGGTTAAGTAACTCTTTTCTATTATAACGTTGTTCTCATGAGAGTTGCACAATTTTTGTTACACATGGCAGCCTATTACCCACCAGAAAGGAACGAGGCATTCTTGGGTATCTTTGGTACACCTGCCTTGCCCTAGAGAGTGTTGCACTTTGTGGGGTACATAGAGCCGCCCCAATACTTTTGGACATAGAGGCATGTGCAGGAGAAACCATGGTTTGAGGTGCAAGTGTCCATCCTAGCTTGTACATGGGCACCATAGTACCAGGGCTGGAAAGCAGAGTCTGAGGGAAGAACCCCTTGGGAAGGCGCTCAAATGACAGCCTTTCAGATCTTGAGCACACTTTGTCAGCAGCATGGTGATTCACTCACCAATAGTGCAGCAGGATCTATTCCTCAGGTGGATACAACTACGGTAGTTTGGAGGCAGCATGATTGTGTTTCTGTGGTATGGGACCGTGACGATCAGGCACAGAGCTTGAGTCCTGCTATGAGTGCCATGTTCGCTGTCATGCAGATGTTTTATGCCCGAGAAGACACCCGCTATGTCTGGCAAGAGTCTTATAACATCTGTGTGAACATGATCATGGAGGCTAGGGAAGTACATCGAAGGCTGAAGAAGCGTGTGCGTAAGCACAAGAAGACAGCTAGGTGGGCTCAGATGGAGAATGCTGTTGCAGATAAGAACATAGCATAGGAAGAGACATGGGCCGCTCATGCTCAGAGGGTGCAGGCCATCCAGCAGAGGGATGAGGCCTACCATCTTGTAGAAGCTAGATAGGAGGCTAGGAATAGGACTATGGTTCTAGCTGGGCGGCTCGAGAATGACTACCGTTGGAGGAAGATGGAGTACCAGCGTCAGATTCAGGAGCACCAGAACACCATTGCGGAGCTTTAGCATGATGTTCATCGCCTCAACAACATCATTAATCCTATTCCTCCCCCTGTAGCCGTGGAAGAACAAGAGGAAGATCCACAAATGTTCATGGAAGATGATGACTAGGAAGAGGAAGAACAACTTGTTCCTGTGGACAATGATGAGGCAAATGATATGTCCGGTGTTGACAGTGACCACTCCGAGGCATAACTCAGCTATAGTGCTTAGCTAGATGCGATAGCTCCTTATCTTTTTCGATCTTTTATGTAATGGACACGAGATTTAAGTTTCGATCTTTAGATGTATCGTTAATGTAATATTGGAACCTTGCATGTTGGTCCACTATGGGTCGAACTCTAATGAAATTCCAGTTTCGTTTTACTAGTAAAATGTGACATGCATGTGAATGTATTGCGAGTACGATAAGTGATCAAATTGGTGATGTCATGTTGTGAGAATGAATTATTGTGACTCTATTTTATTGTATGAATTTAGATTCTCTCTAGTAAATTTAGTTTGGCATGATTACACAATTCTTCTGGAATTTCTTGACACCCGCCAATAATCACTTATTTTTACAATTTTGCAGATGACTCGCACTCATGCTGGGGCATGTACCAGCCAAGGTGGCAGTGATGGTGACCTACCACCACCACCACCACCCTTCGTGAATGAGTTTTTCGCGCAATTCTTGGGGAATCAGCGAGCAATGGAAGAAACATTGTGCCTCATTGCACAGAATACTGCCCGTGCCTGCCAAAAAAATTAGGGGCCAGAACCCAATCAATATAGTACATTCAAGGACTTTCTGAAGACTAAGCCTCCTATCTTTAAAGAGGCAGAAGAACCACTCCTGGCTGATGAGTGGTTGAACACTATTCAATAGAAGTTCCGTCTATTGAGGGTCACCAAAATGATGAAGGCCGAGTATGCATCGCATCAAATGCAGGGGTCTGCAGGTATCTGGTGCACTCATTATTTGTCGGCCTTACCTGCTGGAGCAAATGTTACCTAGGAGCAATTCAAGACACCCTTTAGGCGGCATCATATACCCTTGGGGCTGATGCGGTTGAAGGCTGCTGAGTTTATGAAGCTAACACAGGGGACAAAGACTCTCACCGAGTATATGCATGCATTCAACAACTTGTCCAGATATGCACCAAAGATTCATTGATACCAAGAGAAAAAGATGGAAAGCTTCAAGAGACGCCTTGTCACCAAGTTGATGAAAAACATGGCCAACTCTAGATGTGCTACATATAATGAATTTGTTAGCGATGCCCTCACGGAAAAGAACTAGAACAACTTACATGCGGCAGCAAAAGGCCGCAAGCAAGCCGCTGAGGTGGGTGCCTTAGGCTCATCTTAGTCAAGGGCTTCCATGGTAGCAAGGCCACAATTCTGCCCCCAAACATAAGTTTAGGACTCCCTGAAGAACACCTAGCCTAGCCAACCTCGTAAGGTATTTCATAAGGCATTCACCATTGCCATGCCCAAGGGAAACGCAGGCAAGGAAGCCTCGTAAGACCAAGAAACAACCAGCCAAGCTTCAACTACAATCGACAAAGCATCGGGCCAAAGAGTGCCCATATCCTAAAAAGGGCAAGAATCGTAATCAAGGCAACCAAAAGCAAGCCAATCCTAAAAAACGTCTGGTATGTGCATTATACAAACCGTGGAGGAAATCCCCATGGGAGAAGTTGTTACAAATGGTATGTTTCTTGTAAACAAAGACCTCGCAAAATGTTTTATTTGATTCTAGAGCTTCGCATTCATTTATGAGTCGACTTTTGCATCTAAGCATGATCAGAAAATAATTAAGGTAGACAAGGGTAATATGGAATTGGCAAGATTTGAACATCTATATATATAACTATAAGTTGCCAAAAACTGGTTTTGGAAAACAAAAACCTATGTTACATATTAGCACAAGCATCATCCAAGCATTCATGAGCATGAGCATATGGAATTTCATCTTATTCTTACACATTATCACATGTGATGTTGATTATATACATGCATATGCTTGTGACAATGTGTGACCAATGCAAGAGATGGTTGCGAAGTCACAAAAACACCTTAGACACATCTAGGATGGTAAATGGAACAATGCTTGTATTCATGACATAGCCCAATTTTGCTTCTAAGTCCTAGTTTACTCAAAATGTCATTTTTCATGATGCTAGTTTGACCAAAGTTGAACAGTAGCTTAGATTGGTTGCATGGCAGTGCACCCTTAATAAAAGTTGTAGCTTATCTCATGGGGAACAAACTTTATTTAAGGGTCATGAGATAATTTAGTGACCAACATAGTCAAAAATAGCTCCAAAGTAGCAATCAAATGCTATTTAGGGACAGAAATTTTGCTAAGTCTAAAGCTGATTTTCAGTTTCAAAGTAGCCTATTTGGAGCACTGTAGTTTGAAAACCATCGTGAATTTGACAAAACTTTCTGAAGCAAAGTTGTAGATCTCTTATAGCTCTACAATTTCTATTAATGGACTTTTTGCTAACTCGAACTAGATTAGGAGTTATATAGGTGCAAAGTAGTTTGTGAGTTTCCTGATATATTCCCAGATGAGTTGCCTAGTTTGCCACCTGATAGGGATGTGGAATTTAAGATTGAGTAGTGCCAGGTATAGCACCTATTTCAAGAAGACCCTATAGGATGCCACCCAATGAGTTAGTTGAACTTAAAATTCAGCTATAACAACTTTTGGACAAAGGTCTCATTCGACCTAATCCGCTTCGCTTTGGCGAGCGCGAGAGAGGCAAAGTGAGGGCGAGTGAGTGAGAATAGGCGAGCGCAGTGGCTTTGCCTCCCTTTTCTCCCCCTGCTGGCCTAACCAGCCAGGAGGATGCCGACGAGCGGCCACCACGCGGCACACATGGCCTGGCAGCGGTCGGCCATGATGCGCTCGGCCGGCCGATTCAAATCGGCCATCAGGCCGACTGATAGTGCCACTTTGCACCTCTATAACTCCAAATCCAGTTCGAGTTAGCAAAACATCCATTAATAGAAATTGTATAGCTATAAGAGGTATACAACTTTGCTTCAGAAAGTTTCATATATTCACAATGGTTCTCAAACTACAATGCTCCAAAGTAGGCTATTTTGAAACTAAAAACTAGCTTTAGACTTAGCAAAAATTCTAAGTCCCTAAACAGCATTTGATTGCTACTTTGGAGCTATTTTTTACTATGTTGGGCACTGAATTAGCTCATGACCTATAAATAAAGTTTGTTCCCCATGAGATAAGCTACAACTTTTATTAAGAGTGCATTGCCATGCAAACACTCTAAGCTACTGTTCAACTTTGGTCAAACTAGCATCATGAAAAAGTCATTTCAAAGTAAACCAAAACTTAAAAGCAAAATTGACCCATGTCATGAATACAAACATTGTTCCATTTACCATCCTAGATGTGTCTAAGGTGTTTTTGTGACCTCACAACCATCTCTTGCATTGGTCACACATTGTCACAAGCATATGCATGTATATAATCAACACCACATGTGATGATATGTAAGAATAAGATTAAATTCCATATGCTCATGCTCATGAATGCTTGGATGATGCTTGTGCTCATGAAATGTAAGTGTCAAATGCAATGCTTAACACTAGGGTGTTACAGCCCCTCCCCCTTATAGAAACCTCACATAAATAATCCTCCTGTTCCCACGTGGCATCTTGTTCACCATGGTCATTCCACAGCACCTTGTAGAACTTAATGACTTTGCTCCGGGTTACTCTTTCCATTTCTTCTAGCACTCGGATTGGTTTCTCTTCATAAGTCAAATCTGATTGGAGCTTAATATTGGTGAGTTCAATCGCCTCATCTAGCACGCGAAGACATTTCCTTAGTTGAGAAACATGGAAGACATTGAAGATAACACTCATATCTGGTGGAAGTTGCAACTTGTAGGCTACCGTTCCCTTCCGTTCAATAATCTGATATGGCCCTACATATTTGGGTGCGAGCTTCTTCTTTACTCCTTATTTACGTCCACCGACGCCAAAGCCAGATGCTTGTTGAGCTAACATGTTGGCCTTCAAATCCTCATGCTTTGGAATATGCCGGTTTTAAAATTCAACAAATGTATTAAAAACGTTAAGGCACATATCAAGACGCATATCAAATGGTGACCCTTTTAATCATTGAAACTTGCTAGCCACTTGCTCTACCACTAGCAAGGAATCACCAAAGGCCTTAACATGTTTCACCTCCATAGAGTGCAATATTTCCAAGCCGAATAAAAGAACTTCACATTTGGCTTGAATGTTGGTGCAAATGTGCTTTTAATCGGCTTGATGTCTCAAACAACACCATTGTGAGAAATAATGACTATGCCAACACATTGGCCCTTTTTGCAAGCTGATTAATCGAAATAAAGCCTCCATGGGGTAGAAAACAGGTAATTGATCTCATCTCCTAAATCAATTCCATGCTCAACAATCAAATTGACGAGGATTTGACCTTTCAAAATACACAATAACTCAAGAGCCAAATCACAAATAATTAATGTGTATGCCCATTCACCAATCTTTCTACTAAGGATTGGTCGATGCAACATGTGCTTAATAACATCGTCCTGGCAAGCCAATCCTTCTACTAGATCAATTAATGTTTCAATTCAGCACATGCATAGTACAACGCTAAGCAAAATTTAAAGCATGGGCATACCTTGTATTAAGATCAAGAAGACATCAACCAACATGAATGATAACACATCCTTTCCTTTTGTCTTCTTGAATTAACACAACACCGATACATGCTTTTCGGCAATAATATATAATGTGAATGGGCTTCACTCTTAGATGCACAAAGAACTGGTGGTGTTGATAGAGAATTCTTGAGAAACGCGATTAACTTATTTATAACCAGCTTCTAAATTTTGTCCTACATACGTCATCTGTGGTCTAATGCCAAACCCAATGCCAATTTGCTCACATGGGTTGGTCGACGCAATCCCCTGTCCAAATAGAATTTACACTACATGACGATATGGAGACGATCATCAATCGGATCTAGAGGAACAAAGCCTCCTCTAGTGACTCAAAACCGTAAAGATCTCTCCCGACAAGCAAATCATATCATCATGCCCCCAAGCAAAGGGGCATCGGCTATGGCATAGGCCGATGAGTCTACATGAACAATCTCAACTTTGTTATCCACCCACTGAATGAGGAACTGGCGCAAGCTAGAAGGCATACATCGATTGCCATGAATCCATTCGCTCCCAAGAATCAAACTATAGCTCCCTTGCACCTTTGCAACAAAGAAGAAGGTGGCCAATGTTTTGCACCCGATAGTATGCTTCATCAAGGCAATTCCCTTGGCCGAAATAGAATTTCCTCCAACACCTTTGATCATCCTCTTGGTTTGAATCAACACCTCATCAGATCCGCCAAGCTTCTTATAAAGTGAATATGGCATTAGATTTACCATGGCACCGTTATCCACTAACATGTTGTTGACCAGTTTGTCATTGATGAAGCCGTTCACATGCAGTGGCTTGAGGTGATTCACGTGGTATGCTAGCTTCTGGAAAATAGCTTGACCTCTGTTGGCATTTCTTAGCATCACCTTAATACTAAGTTGTCATCCCTAACAATGATGCCAGAAATGTGTTGTTTGGTAATTATTGAGAACACTTGAAAATTTATACCATTGTAGCATTTCACCCGAGAGTATACTAGGTATCGTTATTTATATTTTCCATAGGGAGGAGCGATGGGGTGGCTAGAAATATTGTCAAATATGCATACTTATGGCAGGACCATTAACTCTCATGCTATAGCAGGGGTAAGTCAAATGATAAATATATGATAAGTGTAAGGCATTGATAGTAATCAAGAGATAGAAATAGATACTCATAAATATAGTATGGCTAGGCAAGAGATTAATTAAGAGCAAAAGATTTCTAAGTCATTCCTTATTTACTAAGTATTTTATACACCCAAGTATATACACTCTCATCTATAGCATAATTAACTCTGTATCTATGCATAAGGAACATTACTAAGGACATCAAGAACAAAGCTTGACTTCCTTCGCAATAGGGTCCTACTTGTTCTACAAACCGGGAGTGGACTACAAAGGACTCAATGAGAGGGTCACACTCGCGATCTACAACATGGCTTGAAGTGTAGAGTGCATCCATAGGTAAACATTATTTAAACACCACGCTTACATAATGTTGACCACTTAACCTACTCGAGTATTGAGCTAAGCGCTTTGCGAACATATGCAAAAATTAATCATAAATCATAACTATATCAAGCAAATAACTAGAGCAAACTAGGAACATAATAAATAGCAACATAATATTGAAGTTGCACAAAGTTGAAATATAGAGGGATACAATGGATTTACTAGCCTCTAGACGGTGAATCCAGAATCCTGAGCAATAGCCCAAACTCTACTTGATTCTTGCTAGCTAGCCTATACTAGAACTTGAAGAATTAGAGCTCTATTCTCTTCTATCTGGAAACCCTAATTCTGGTTTGATCTTGACTTATGCAATGCAGATCATTCAGGGAGGGGGCAGGGGCTATTATATATACACCGGAGCATCAATTCTGAGCCCTCGGATCAAACTGACTTGAATAAATGGCAAAGATGTAATCTAGGAGGCAGTGGAAGAACCGACATCAAAGCGGAGGCTGAATGGTGGGCGCAGGGGTCCGGGTGGCCTGTAGGTGGGGCCGGTCGACCCCACCTAGCATCCTCTCATGCCCCGCTTTGGTGGAGTGTCTTTTATGTCCTCGGGAACCTTCTGGAGTTGTTTACGCCATGGATAATCACGATTTAATTTGACGAATTGATCCACCTTGTCGGTTTTCTGAATAAACCCAGTTGAAAACATAGATTCACCAAAACTCATGGAAATTGTCAGTTTAAACCCCTAAGTCTATGTTGGTGATCATTTTCATGCATGATTTTAAGTTATATTGATGGTTTATAATCGATGGTAACTACTGTCAACAAACTCCCCCAGGCTTAACCTTTGCTTGTCCCTAAGCAATGCCAAACTTAGCAATGGATCAGGAGATGCTACAATGTTTTCACTCCTCAAAAGTACACATGCGTTCAAACAAGAATTCTCCTCTGGATTAGAATTAACCGATCTAACTTTTCAAACTCACCCATATTACCTTCAACCATGGGGCTTGTAGCCTTCATTTGGGTCTTGAGCAATTGAAAAACAGAACGATCAAGTCAAGCACTATGTGTTAAGTTCTTTGTTCAACCATTGTTCTATAGTTTTTATAAGTTTTCAAAATAAAACTCAGAGATTCTGTTCTATGACACTCTCAAGTCTCTCAATATATGTGTTATTCGTGGATTCTCACCAAGGCAATAAAGATGTTATGCCTTTTCTCTTCCTACCACTAAGGCTTATGTGGAGTTTATAGGTAGGGAGAAAGCTAGAAAGAGTATACTTGCAATGCATATGTTGTAAAGCCAAACCTTGGATCCAAAGAGAGTTAAGTCATACAATCAAATCAAGATGTGCATGTGTATGGAAGTATGGTGGATATATATGGTGGCTAACCTAATTCTACTTTGCTCCTTGAAAACATATCTCTCTCTTGGAACTTGAAAAACTTGCTAGAGAGCAGGGGCTATCTTATTCATCTCTTCTTTCTTTCTTTTTTTAGGCGGGCTTCTGAGTACCCATTGTTTTAGATATCTCGGACACTTGTCCATTTTTTCTCAACTCATTTTTTCTTTCTTTTCTTTCTTTTTTTAATGAATAACTTTTGCATAGCCCATGCCTTTTTTGCAACAAAACTTTTGAGAGATAGCAACAAGAACTTGGAGCATTAAGCATAATGGCATAATGGCTAGAGCAAGGGTAAAAGGTAATGATATGAATTAAGCATAATGGCACTCAGAGGATAGATCAATAAGATAATGTAAACTAGTTAACTTAGGAGAACAAAGGGTGAGGTAGATTCCTATGATATTCTTATTATAGGATCACAGTATATATATACCCGACTATAATTAAGACTCACTCTACTCTTGTGCACTATTGGACACCGCTTAGACGGTAGAGTATCCACAATAGATAACTCTACTAACGCGACTATGGTCCTACAATTTAAGAACCTGCTTAATTCGGTGTGGACTACAAACGATAGACGGGACTGTCACCACTCGCTGCTACCACACAACTAGAGAACATGGTGTACTCATAGGCAGAGCATCATATAAGCACCATGCTTACATGAGGCTCAGGTACTTAGCCCAACAATGGTAAACTAGTAGGCTAAGGGCTCTATGAACCCCCTCACAAAAGTAATGATAACCTCAACTAAGCAAGATACATATTCAAAGTAAGCATAGCCATGTAGATAGGAATATGCTAAATTGATAATAAGTCTTACAAGATGTAGAAGTGAATATTCAAGGCTTTGCCGAGCCTCCAAGACTAGATCCGAAACTTGAGCATGAGCCCTACTCGACCCTCACTCCCGAGTTACTAATCTACTACATTTGAGAGTCTAGACCTAATCCTCCTGGTGTATCTTGATCTCTGAATGAGAGATATGAATTAGGGTTTTAGGGATGGCTCGAGGGAGGGGGGTAGGGGCTGCTATATATAGGCCTAAGGTGGAGTAGGGGGCAAGGAATCAAGGTGGAGTAGGGGGCAAGGAATCACCACATCATCGATCCACGTCAACTCCCTCAATCACCGTGGGATGAACCGACCTATAACCACCTTAAAATCAATGGTGTAGATCATGGAAACGCATACGAGGCAGCGGAGGGCGAGCGGGCTCTGGAGCTGGCCGAGCAGCCTCTCTAGTGGGTCGGCTGGCCCACTATTGTGGCCATTTGGCCCAAGCTTTGGCATGGTGTCCTCTGCAACCTTCTAGAGTTGTCTTTCATAGTTTTTGCGGGTTGAATCACTTGTTGTCATCGGTTTGCTTATTTAGAGTGTATGACAGTGGTCCTAGGAGCTATTTTCTGGATAAATCCTCCGGCAGTCATATATTCACCAAAGCTCGTGGAATTCATTAGTTTAAACCCCTATTTCTATGTTTGGTGATGGAATTAAATATATATGCAGGTTATGTTGATGGTTTTATAATTGGTGTTAATGACGATCAACAAGCTCCCCCAAGCACCAGTCCTTGAGCAAAGCTAAACTCAGCAATGGATCAAGAGTTGCTACAATGCTTTGACACCTCAAAAGTACACATGCATTCAATCAAGAATTCTCCTCTGGATTAGAATAAACTAAAATAACTTTCAAACTTACCCATATTACCTTTAACCATGGGGCTTCTTACCCTTCACTTGGGTTTTGAGTAATTGAAAAATAGAATGATCAAGTCAAGCACTATGTCTCAAGTTCTTTGTTCAACCATTGTTCTGGAGTTTTTATAAGTTTTCAAAATAAAACTAAGAGATTCCATTGTATGATACTCTCAAGTCTCACAAAATATGTGGTATTTGTGGATCCTAACCAAGGCAAAAATAATGTTATGCCTTTCTTCCTACAACTAGAACTTATGTGGAGCTCATAGGAATGGTGATAGCATGAAAGAGCATACTGCAATACATATATTGTAAAGTCAAATCTCGGATCCAAAGAGAGTTAAGTCATACAATCAAATCAAGATGTGCATGTATGTGGAATATGGTGGATATTTATGGTGGCTAGCCTAATTCTATTATGCTCCTTGAAAACATATCTCTCTTTTAAAACTTGGAAATATTTGCAAGAGAACATGGGCTATCTGATTCATCTCATCATTTTTTCAAGCGGGCATCTAAGTACCCATTGTTTTCAATATTTTGGACACTTGTCCATTTTTTCAGTACTTTCTTCTTTTTTATTTTTTTATGAATACTTTTGCATACCCATGCTTCTTCTCTGCAACAAAACTTTTGTGATATAGCAATAAGAACTTGGAGCATTTTATTTGGTGGAAAACCTACCAAACATATTTTTGGTGTTTACTCCCAGTGTAGGAGTAGAACATTTTTTGGTGGATCTAGATGGGAGGCATGTTTTTGCCCCTACCCTCCCAGTGTAGGAGTAGTGCATATGTGATGATGTGTATGTGATCTTGATTTTAAGAGCATGACAAATCTCTCATAAGGATCAACAAGGCTTGACCAAACTTAATGCAAAACAAGTAGCATAAGTGAGTGGAAGTTTTCCTATCCCAAAAATAAGCATGTTTGGCTCTGGTAGGATTTCAAGCTTTGTCTTACAGGAACTCATAATGTTGCCTTTTTATGTTTTTCAAAAGAAATCTCTAGAACTTAGTATCACTTAGAACGAGATAAATAGCAGCTCAGACCATCTCATATCATATCCGTCAATTACCTAGACTTAGATCAAGCATTCCTACCCACGAGTTTCAAGTTTAGAGCAAATTCTCATGTCGAAACAGTCATATCCAAAACTCGGGAGAATTCAAGGCTAAAAACTAGGCACTTGAAAGGAATTACAACAGAGCAACTATTCATCATTTCCATTATGAGAATTCACCTTCAAGTTCTTTTTATTTATTTAGCTCTTAAAAACAGAAACTTAAAGCAAACTTTATACACACTCTTTTTATTTTGTTTTTATTTTTTTATATCACACATTACTAATATATATATAAAGATAAAGGCAAATTTTTATTTTGTTTTTAGGTATGCATCTTTTTTTAATAAATAGGAAAAACTCGAAAAATAAAGAAAAGGAAACGGAAACAAAATATTAGAAAAGAGAACTTACCTTAGATAACGGGGGGATCCTCCTCCCCCAAGCTGGATGTTGCTACAGTTCTTTAGAATGGCGGGTCAAAGTTAAGCTTTCCGAACAAATAGTTCCAATTCTCATTCTCCTACTGCTGGTGTTGCTGGATGTTGGTGAGGCGGTCTCCTACTTCTGCTTGCCACTAGAAGTGTTGGTGAACCATGTTCTGGATGTCTTGCTGCATCTCTTCTATGTTTGTCAACCTGGTGTCAAGGCGAGAATGCTCCATCTGCTGGTCATGATAGCCCATTGGCTGATCATAGTAGCCACGGGTAGAGAAGGACATATGTCCTCCCTGGTGGCCGCTTGAAACCTCTTCATAGGGCTACTGCTGATAGTAGTCGAAGTTGCCATACTACCATTGCTCACTTGAGCCCTGCTGCTAGGAGCTCTCTGAGTGCTGAGGAGTGGGCTACTCCTAGCCAGCATGCTCGGGCTGGTATATGCAGGAAGATTTTGGCTGATCCCAGCCTGCATAGCTGGTGAAAGCCGGTCCCTCTGGAATCGGGTCATCACCGCGGTACTAGGGCTGCGGGTTGCGAGTTATTCTTTCAGAAGCACTTCTGTGAGGCGCTGCTTCCTTGACCTATAAATCAAAAACAAAAGAATTCACCGCATACAACCCGAGGTTTCAGTCTGGTAATGGAATCTCGGTTTTATATCCCAGGTACATCATGACAAGTTGACCATTGTTGTTCTTTTTTAGCATGTGAGCCTTGAGGAAGTATTCAGAGTCAATGTACTAGCAGTCAGTGTCTTCAATGTAAGAAAGTGAAGCCTTTTTCAATAAACCCAAATTTTGGGCAATGCGAGTGACCAAAGAGGTACACCCAATATCTCCCTTGAGCTCAAAAACTTCCTTCCATTGATTCATCATGAACTTAATAGGTGAAACTTTCCTTCTATTAACAATGGCATAAAGTAACTTAAGTTCATCCATCCTTACGGTGCGAAAGTCATTTCTAGGAAATAAAGAAAATCCTAGCCACTTATGTATAAAGCGCTAGGTAGGGTGATGAATGTCACTAGTGTCAGGACGGTGACAATTGGGTTCTTTGGATATTTCTCTCTAGAATTTCACTCTATCATAATCTTGTTGAGCAGAGTCTACATCAACTACGCACTATGCATTAAATCCTAGAAGCGCACTAAACTGCTTCCAGGGGATAGAAAAATCTTTCCCAAAGAGTCTAAATGTAACTTCAGTATTAGTGGTTTGGAAGGTGCATAGAAATTCCAATGTTAAGAGTTTAGACCCCGGCTCATCAATTTGCCAAACCTTTTCCCATCCAACAGTTCTAAATATGATTTCAAATTCAATGTCCATACCTATTGCATGTAGAAGGGTTGGGTCATAGGCAGGAGTAAGAATGAACCTTCGGGTCTTCAGTTGCTTGAAGGCATCTTTCTCCGTCTTGTTCTGGAACTTCAGGTGCTTCTCTTCTAGGAGAATGTTCTTTTCGGCTGAGGATGACTGAGATGGCGCTTCAACAGCGGGAGATGGAGCGTTGATCTACATGTCAGTGCTCCCTAGGGAAGAAGAGCTTCTCGTTGAATGGAACGATGCCGCACGCTTGAGCTTACTTACAAACTTGCTCATCTTCCTGCAAAATAAACAGACAACACAACTCATGGAACGGATTAGGAAACTAAAATGTCAGTGTTTAGCCATCCGTGGTTAGTCGTCCAAGGGTTAGTCGTTCGAGGGTTAGTCATTCTTGACTTCCTAATGAATTTTCTAATCAAGATTTTGATGTAACTTTCACCCTAATCTTTTTATTTTCCTCTTAATTTTAACAGCCCTTCCACTCTTAACCTCTCTCACTCTTCTTCAAATTTCGACAAACACATTCACTCTTGCTCTTTCTCAACTTTCCTAATTCCAATAACACTCTTATTAAGTGGATTCTTAAACTATGAACTTGGGGATTCAAAATTTCGAACTTGGATGCTGGATTGTGAGTGTGTGTGAGGCCAAGAGCAAGCAGGAGGAGTACCATTTATAAGCGGCATAGTAGTAGGATGGATGGCAAAGTGGTGGGGCCAACCTCCTCTCCTTCCTCCGTGATATTTCCTAACTTCGTGATTAAGTGAGAATGGATGGCCGTCAAAAGCGAAATTCGGTGGAGACATGACCTGAGTGGAGATGGAGGTGGAAATAGAGGTGACGGATGGTGGTTGAGTGGGCCCTCCATGTTTCTATGGGTCCTGGTTGTATGTATTTTTACCGTATACACACGTATATATTCAATGTAAAAATATTTTATGATACTATAAGATATAAGAAGATGAATGGATGGTATTTTTAAATTTTTATGCCTCCAAAGTAAATTTTTCTTATGGGTTTCACACCGTAAAAATTATTCACATGGGGCTTGAATATATTTTATAATGTAGTGATGAATTTTATTTTATTTTTCTAAGTGCAGTGCAAATGCAGAAAAGTAAATATGCTAAGGTAAAAGTAAATTTATGCAAAGTAAATATGAATAGCTACCAATTTTACCTCTCGGCGAGTGTTTGGAATTTTAAGTCTGCCGAACCAGACTTCTCCAGTTGTATTTATTCTTCGGGTGCATTAGTCAGTCTCAGAGATGGAGACCTTGATGGTTGTATTTGCTTCTCACGCCACTCCAAATTATAGCATTGTTCTAGTCTTGGCTTGAAGGCGAATCACTCTTCCTTCCCATTGATATGGAATTTAATTTCTCCAGCTCTGACATCAATGTGTGCATTTGTAGTTCTCAGGAAGGGTCTCCCAAGAATGAGGGGTGTCTTCATGTCTTCCTGCATGTCAAGTACTACAAAATCCACTGGAACAAAGAAGTTTCTTATTTTTACCAGAATATTCTTGGCGATTCCTGCAGGGTAGCGAACCGATTGGTCGGCTAGTTGCAGACACATTGATGTTGGCGTGAGCGTTGAATAGTTGAGCTTGTTGAAAACCTTCTTGGGCATGACACTGACACTTGCTCCAAGATCACATAGCGTATTCTCAAAGTTTTGGTTTCTGATCGAACAATCAATTATGGGACATCTTGGATCCTTCTTCTTCACTGGTGATGTGTTCAGGATGGCTACACTACACTCCTCTGTTAATTTGATTACCTTAGTGGTGGGCAGTGGCCTTTTGTTGTTGAGGATGTCTCTAAGGTACTTCGCATAGGTGGGTACCTGAATGGCATCTAGTAGAGGAATACGGATATATAACTTTTGAATTATCTCTACAAACTTACCAAACTACTCATCCATTTTAGCGTTTTGATTTTTGTGTGGAAACGGTAGGAGGATGGTGTCATGAAAATCTTGCATCATCTCTTATGCTTGTGGCTCAACTTCTTCAACTTCATCGTCCTTCTTCTCCTCTTGTACTGCTACCTATGTCTTTCATGTCCTTGTTGGATATGGTGGATCACGAGTAGACTTGCCACCTCTTGTGGTTATGGTGTTGAACTTTTCAAGGTTAGTGGCAAAAGGCAGAGCAGCAGCCAATTGGGCTAATTGTGATTCTATCTTTTTATTATAGCTAAGTTGGTCATTTATAGCAGAAGAAAAACTATCCATTTTAGTATTTATGTTTTCTAGGACCTTATCATTAAAAGCAAGCTTTTTAGAAATATTCTCATTAATCCTAGCTTGTTCTAAGATCAAGTCTCTCACGGATGGTTGCTTAGGATTAAGGGAATAATTACCTGGGTACTTACCTTGGGAATTTGGGCGTTGTTGTAGTTGATTCCATCCTTGTCTTTGTTGTTGTGGAGCAAAGTTGATGACGATGTTTGCATCCTCTGGATATTTGGGGAAATCAACCCCCAAATATTCTCCACATGTGTTTTGTGCATTGTAAGCATGTTGTATAGCTTGACGGTATTTCTTGTAATTGGCTCACTGTTCAAGCCAATTCAATAAGACATCCATCTTGGTTGACAGTGCACACACCTCTTCTGGTACTTATTCACTCTTGTTGCATGCTTGAATATTGAATTGAGACCAACCTTGGTTAGAGGCTATCTTCTCCATAAGAGTTTTAGCTTTTCCAAGGGTGAGTGACATAAATGATCCTCCAACAGTAGCATCTAGTTGTTCATGAGCTTTCTGAGTTAATCCATGGTAAAAGCTTTGCATGAGCAACTAATCTTCCATCCCATGATGAGGACAATTTGCAACGTATTCTTGAAAACATTCCCATGCTTCTGGAATGGTTTCTCCTTTCTGTTATTGGAAGTTGGAAATCTTTCCTCTTAAGGCATTGGTTTTGCCTATAGGGAAAAACTTTGCTAGAAAGGCCTTTGAACATCTTGCCCATGTGTTGATGTTATCTTTATTGGTGTAGAACCATTGCTTTGCCCTTCCCACTAGCAAGAATGGAAATAGGTGGAGTAGTATGATATCTTGAGCAACGTCCTTGATGGTGATTGTGCTGCTAATCTCTAGAAAATTTTGAAGATGAGCACTAGCATCTTCATGTTCCTTTCCGCTATATGGGGTAGTTTGGACCATGTTGATGAGGCATGGCTTGAGCTCGAACTCAAGATTGTTAGTTTCAAGTGTTGGTCCTATGTGGATGTTCTCGGTGCTTGTTGCAGAGAATTCACACAGAGTCTTTTCAGCCATAGCTTCAGAAACTGGTGTTCAGCTTCCTCTTTATTGGTTTGATTATGATTGATGGAATTTGTTGATGAATCAGAACCAATCCTGCAATACCCTGTCTAAGATATGAACAAACACAAACAAGGGTAAGCCTGCTAAAGCAGAGGTATAAAGTTATGATCTCATCTATAAGTATTTATTTGATCAATTCTCTTAGCCTTGTGCCTCTCCCCGACAACAGCGCCAGAAATGCTTTTTGGCATTTCTTAGCATCACCTTAATACTAAGTTATCATCCCTAACAATGATGCCAGAAATGCGTTGTTTGGTAATTATTGAGAACACTTGAAAACCTATATATATTAAGTATCCACAAGCGTACAGATAATATACCATTATAGCATTTCACCAGAGAGTATACCAGGTATCGTTATTTATATTTTCCACAAGGAGTGATGGGGTGGCCAGAGATATTATCAAATATGCATACTTATGACAGGACCATTAACTCTCATGCAATAGCAGGGGTAAGTCAAATGATAAATATATGATAACTGTAAGGCATTGATAATAATCTAGAGATAGAAATAGATACTCATAAATGTAGTATGGCTAGGAAGGAGATTAGTTAAGAGCAAAAGATTCCAAAGTAATTCCTTATTTAATAAGTCTTTTGTACACCCAAGTATATACACTCTCATCTATAGCATAATTAACTCGGTATCTATGCATAAGGAACATTACTAAGGAAGATCAAGAACAGAGCTTGACTCCCTTCGCAACCGGGTTCTACTTGTTCTACAAACAGGGAGTGGACTAGAAAGGCCACAACGAGAGTGTCACACTCAAGATCTACCACGTGGCCTAGAGTGTAGAGTGCATCCGCAGGTAAACAATATTTAAGCACCACGCTTACATAATGTCGACCACTTAACCCACTCGAGTATTGAGCTAAGCGCTTATAACATATGCAAAAATTCATCATCAAACATGACTATATCAAGCATATAAATAGAGAAAACTAGGAATATAATAAATAGTAACATAATATTGAAGTAGCACAAAGTCAAAATATAGAGGGATACAATGGCTTTACCAAATTTCTAGATGGCGAATCCAGAATCCTGAGCAGTAGCCCAAACTCTACTTGAATCTTGCTAGCTAGCCTATACTAGAACTTGAAGAATTGGAGCTCTATTCTCTTCTCTCTAGAAACCCAAATTTTTGGTCTAATCTGGACTTATGCAATGCAGATCATTTAGGAGGGGGCAGGGGCTGGTATATATAGGTCGAAGCTCCAATTCTGAGCCCTCAGATCAAACTGACTTGAATAAATGGCATAGATGCAATCTAGGAGGCGGTGGAGGAACTGACATCGAAGCGGAGGCTGACTGGTGGGCCTAGGGGGCTGGGCAGCTAGCCCCACCTAGCATCCTCTCATGCCCCACTTCGGTGGAGTGTCTTCTGTGTCCTCTGAACCTTCAGAGTTATTTACGCCATGGATAATCATGATTTAATTTGATGAATTGATCCACCTTATCGGTTTTCTGAATAAACCCTGCTGAAAACACAGATTCACCAAAACTCATAGAAATTGTCAGTTTAAACCCCTAAGTCTATGTTGGTGATCATTTTCATGCATGCTTTTAAGTTATATTGATGGTTTATAATGGATGGTAACTACCGTCAACAACCTCCAGAAAGCTCCTCAACACCAGCAGAGACCAGATCCACAAAAACGGGATCCGAATCAACTGGAGATGCCTCGAAGGCACCCAGGCCTAAAAAAGTCAGCTCAGCCGACTCTGAAGTTGGCTTAGCCGACTGGGGGTCAGCCAGGGTAGCAAGTACAGGGGGAGTTGGCTCAGCTGACTCAAGAGTCAGCTTAGCCGACTAGGGAGTTGGCTTCGACCAGGAACTTAGCTCAGCTAACTTTGAGCAGGCAACTGGTTCTTTCTTGATTGATTTAGGGACATGTTTACACCAAAATTTGGAGAGAAGGGCGTGGGAACTCGAAGCTCCCAAAATTATGTCGATCAAGGACCCGATTGCATGAAGATCGATATCAGCTGATTCAGAGGAGACACTAGAATCGGCTCTCTTTGAATGATGTTAGCTAGAAAATGATAATGGGCTATGGTTGGCGTCGGGAGATGCATATCGGACTCTACAAAAAGGGAAAGATTAGGGTCCAAGTTATCTTAAGTTAGGAATGTTCTCTTTTATACCAAACATTGTAATGAGTCGTACTGGAGTAGGATTCATGTTTAGGCCCCAGGTATAAATATTGGACCCCGGCTATTGTAAAGGACACAATCAATTAAATACAAGTTACTTACTTTTTCGGCTCCGGCCACCCCTTAGGAGTAGGAGTAGAGTAGATCTCGGTGAGTTCTTCAGCGAGCAAGGCTGCATCGGTCTAGCCGACCTCCGGCTTGTCTGTAAGTACCATCATGGCTTATACTTCTGTTCGTACGGCTACATCGATCCGGTCGACCTCCACTGCGACTCTGGTATAAGCTAGTTATCGACTCTTGTCTAGTTCAAGTACGGCTGCATCGATCCAGTCGACCTCCACTACTCGAACTAGATTAAGGTCAAGTTATCGGCTCTATCTAAGGGTGGCATCCTTTGGGTAGATTCATTAAGTTACCAATCTTGCTGATGCTTTTCATTATTATTAGTTTACAACAATATCAATCCGCCCGGTCGAGATCGAATTAGATCGGCCTTATATCCTTTCAGTCCATCGTTCACTTTGTTACAACATAATATTTCTTACTCTAAACGACGGGTTTATGCTTCATCGGCTGTTTTTACTTCAATCTTGATTGTGCATAGTACGTGGTTGAGGTAGGAATAATCTTGAAGAGGTTTGCTAGCTAGTTGAATCTAGTTTATAGTTCACCATTATGGTTGTAATGATCCGGTTGATCCCCACTGATGGCACTGTACATTGGGGGATGCTAGTTAGTAGATCTATTCCTAGTTAGGCGTGACCTTAGTTGTTTGCTATGCTTGCATCGGCCAAATAGCCGATAGCCTGTGCATTAACGCATACGGTGTGCGTCCATGATTCTGTTAAGCGTGAATAGATCTGTGTGCTTTGAGGGCTTGATTCGTCGTCTTTTTCACGGCTGCATCGATCCGGTCGAACCCCACTATTAGGGATAGCGAGTTGAGTCTAAGGAGTCCATAGTTTGTTCATGTGAAATAGTCGATTGTTCACACGTTGTAGTCCTTTTCACCTGAATTGGCTATTTTAGCCAATTCATCCGAGCCTTCACGTATAGCATGTCTTTCGGAAAGCCTGTCGAAGTATGGATGTGTTTGCAGATTCTTTGGTTTTAGTTTGTTACTATCATCATAGTTGCCATCGATCCGGTCGAACCTCACTGTTGGTGGTAACAGATTAGATTCAGAGCGTTTGTAGATCTGTTCATATCAGATAGTTGATTCGTTCATGTGCTATATCTTTTCCTGATTAGATTTATCGGCTTAATGGTTTACACTAGCAATATCTGTCGAGCTAATGATCTTATTTACATATACATGTACTGTACCTATCAATATGAAATTAATCGCTACTCATAAGCTTTACAGTCCGTAACACCCGATTTCTGTGCGAATCGGCTATTTAGTCGCCTTTCGCGTCTGGCTGCTCTCGAAGCGGCACACTTGGAACTATCTGGGCATAGACCGGCATGTTCCACCTTAAATTACTGATAAACTTTCTCTCCTTGTCAATTGCAGGGTCAAATTGATTGGTACGTCTCGGGAGGAGTACGCAGGATCGATCATCTATGTGTTGAAGCCAGGCGGATCTCCAGCTCCATCCATTAGACCCTTCTAGCTTGCTCGTGTGCCCGGCACGAGACAAATTTTTGTGCCAACGGGACAATTGGATCCTTGCTGAATATTTATTTCCCCATCTTTGTTAACCCTTCTTCCTTGAACTTCTTGCAATGAGCACGCTTGAGTTTGCGCTTTTGCGTTCTTGAGAAACCCAAAGGGCACCATGTCGGTTGGAAATTCTTGGGAGCTGATATGCTACTTTGGGCATCATGATCATTGGTAGTAGTGACCCTTGATATTTTCTCCACATCAAATGGGTCTAGATTATCAATGACAATCGGTCCCTCACTTTCTTTGATTGGAGCATCATTTTTGTTGGACCTGATTAGCAAGTTTAACCAAAACTAGCTTAATCAATCCTACCTTGCTGGAGCTCAATTGGTCGTAGCTCAATTGGCTCTGAGGGACACACTGTTGCTCATTGTGAGCTAAACCAGCACACATCCTCCACCAGTGAGGATTTTGACATATTAATGGGTAAGGAATCAACACTCCATCTTTATATGTGGGCTGCAATTTTTGTTCACAACTAGCTTGACCAATTTGGGAAATTGGTCTTGCTGATTTTCTGTCCACCAACATTAAAATTAGTTTGGCTGACTTTTAAAGTCGACCTAATCGATCCTCTCTGAACAATAGTGTTAGTGGCTGATTTCTGCTTCTCCACGGGAGTTTGGGCCTACCCCCTGAGCCTAGAAGATTTGATAGTGATCTTAAGGCTCTCCCGATTATCATTGGACTTTTCTAGCACCACCTAGTGATCTAAAACTTCCTTTCCGTTCTTAGGTTCTGTAGGCTAGCCGATTATCACATTTTTTCCAATAGTGGAATCGGCTTTCTTCAACCGTTTCAAGATGGCTGGATTATTGATCTCTAGAGTTTTAGCCATGGAAGGTGTCTTTTTGCAAGGCAAAGGATGTGCATCTTCATTATGAGTAGCTTGCATGTCGAACTTTGCCTCTTTTGATTTCCAAAAACGATTAATAAATTTTTTGAATCATTTTGGGAGGCATCACTTGAAGCTTTAGGCATTGGAACTGATGAGATCCTAACATATGGGTATGTTAAGCCTCAGGATCAATGGTTCCTGACCGAAGAGGCCCCCGACCGACCCCTCCAGGATCGCTCGGGGGCTCGGGGGCTATACCCATCGGGTATGCTCATGCGCACCCTTAGACCAAGAAACACGGCCAAGCTTGAGCTTGCCGCGGCCTCTGCTTAGGGCTCAAGGGCTCGCCAAAGCCTTAGGCTCCCAATGAACGGGAAGCCTAAGCCCGATCCCTGGCTCCTGCCCGGCCTACGATGCCAGCCTAGGCCAGGGCACAAGAAGACACGCCCTGAGCCATCGAGGCTCGGTGGCTCCCTAACGCTGCACTTTGGACACGGCGCTGCCAGCCGCTCCCCTGATAGGGTCACGCAAGGGACTCAAAGGCTTCTGGGCTAGCACGTCAGCCCCTCGAGCTGACCTCCCTCGCCACCAAGAAGACTCTAGAAAGGCCCCTAGAGGAGGCCGGTCCAAGTCGACATAGCCTGACACTAAGTGTGTCAGAATAGGCCAGCCGAACGATGCCCAGGCCTTCTTGGTCGCGTAACCGACCAATTTATAAGAGCACAAGTACAATGGCAGCCCGCAAGCGGTCGCACTGTCATACTTGAGCCCATATAAACCCGGTAGTCCATCGAGTACCACGACGGGTCTCGATAAATGATCCACATACAACCCAGATCGTACATGATTCAACATACATGTCACATGTTCATAAAGTCCATAGATACAGTTCATTCATCAGAGTGCGGAATAAGGTTATTACAAACCAAGTTCAGTAAATAGTAGTGGAAGCAAATTAAAGTTTGAAACTAGCATTTGCCAACTTAGTTCAAATACAGTGCCAACTCATGATCACGATCCACAAAAGCATATAAGAAGGATTATGAAAGATGCCTGCCCAGGGCTCACTCCCCATCCATGGCAGGATAGAAGTAGTTCTGCAATAGCCGTGATAAACTATACCATCTGCAAACAATGGGAATAAAACCCTGAGTACGAGAAGGTACTCAGCTAGACTTACCCGTCATAAACCAAAAATAAATTGACTCCAAGGATTATGCAAGGCTTTATAAGTGGAGGTAGCTTGACAACTTTTTGCATAAATGCGATTAACTCAGTTATACAATTCTACCTTGGTCATCAAGTTAATTATAGCTATTCATCTCTAGATTAGCAACTATCCTGTGCCAAACATGTGGTATATCTTTTAAGAGCATCTAATAGTAACCATAGCAGGTGTAGTAATTCCTTGTTTATCCGTACCATCACATTCCACAATACAATTACTACGATGTTGGAACTAGCCAAGTTTCTCACTATTTGGGAGAGACGGCGATTCGAATCGATTTCAACCAGCTAGGAATTTATTCCTAACACAAACCCAGGCAGACCAGACCAACGGTCACCTTAGGTCACCTTTGGTACAACTCAAGTCCATATTTTGCGGGTTCGCCCAGCGCTGCACAATCAAGGACAACCAGCTGCCAAGACGTTCAGGCCCGGTCTACCCTTGGGCTCACGCCTAGCTCCCCAAGATTCTAGAGTGCGCACTTTTACAAAGCGGGGCTCGCCCTGAGTTGAGTTACTCGGCTTCGCGGTCGGAATGAGTTATCCGGCCAGCTAAGTGATAGGCATGCGTTCAATCTTGTCAGAAGGGCCAACAATGGTATGGTCCTTAATCGGCACAGACGGAATCACATGAGTTTTCCTACACATGGATTCCACCCAGCCTCCATTTACATTACCCCAAGATTCTTTTCCACGATAGCAAATATACCCAACCGTGCTTCGGTATCCACCTATATCTCGCAGGTGACAGGAAATCACCCGACTTCTACCGGTCTAAGCATGGCTAAGCATATATTCGATCTTGGACCTACACAGGGTTAAAGGTATATGTATCTGGATAAGGTAGTTCCATGCATCAAGTGTTTCCAATCAACTCTTATAACCTAATGCATCAAACATAAAGGATTCAAGTAATATTTGGTAAAACATGGGAGACTTAGAATGCTCTGGGGCTTGCCTTTGACGAAAGAGGTGGGTTGGTGATCTAGGCACTCAGAGAGCTCTTCGGGAGTATGCTCTTCTTCTCCTGGAGCTGCGGCTTGAGGAGTCTCCTGTTGATCCCCTTCCACTTCTTCGTTGAACTCCAACAGTGTTATCTCTTCGGTCGATCCTATATGCATGAGCATGGAATAAGATATCGCGAATGCATATATGATGACACGTATAATATGATACAACTTGATAAATGCATCATCATAAGTATTTTCAACAGCATAGTGTTAAAGTAATAACAAGTGCATCCTATTCTACTGAGTAGGTGCATAACTCTTCTCTGCCACTTAAGTAAACACTTCTGTAATTTATTTTCTGAACTACAAGATAGCAACTACTCGTTTTAACCATAACTGGAGTTATATACATCGAAATAATATGTTCAAGGTCATTCTGGAAATCCTATGAAATTATCTACAACTTTCTTTTAATATCCTAAATGTGATTCAACATCTATCTATGTCAAACAATTCAATTATTCAAATCTGTCTAGAAAGTAAACATTTCGGACAGCAAACTTCTAACAACCAAAACTCTTAAACCCTATGGCCTATGACTATGAAAATTTAACATAAGGTAGATTAGTAAGTTATCTACAACTTTTTGATTAACAAGTTTTACAGAGAAGGCCATTATCAACATGAAATTATCAACTCAACCAAAACTATACATGCAGCCATTTAGTTGAATTATAAAGCAATAATTAATTAGTTGCATACAACCAATTGTTTCTAAGCCTTACTACTAACATCAACAGTTCATACGTATCACAAGCACCATAGAAAACATCATGGTCAAGCACAATTTTTTTATTTTCATGCCTTTATTAATTTAATTAGAGAATTAAGTGAAATAACAAACATAAATCAAATGTGCACAATAAATTCTCATAGAATTACAGTAGCTTCCAAGTGCTGCCAATAGACTACTGTAAAAATTTCATACCAATTGGACATGCATAACATCCTCTACAAAAATAACAAGCTAGTAAGGTTTGTTTTAGTAAAAATAGTTAACCCTATAGAAAAGTGTTAAACAATAGATTCTATATTTTTCTTAGCTTCCTCCTAGTTCCATAACACTGTACAAAAATTTTTATGGCAATATGTTCCTTCTTTTTATCCCTATAATTTTCCTCAAAAAATAATATTTATTAATAGATAAATAGAACGACCCTACTTCAATCCTGTATACTGCAAGTTTATTATTTTTCCTAGCTAGAGCATATCAACACAAGACCAGCAAAATTGGAATCAAAATTTTATCACATTCCTAGCACAAGTTACACATTTTACAAAATTGTAAACATTCAAAAAGCATTTATCTAGCTATATTTTATTCACCTAGAAAAGTACCAAAAATAGTGCATCTCATATTTTTATAAAATACAACACTTCATGAGGAATCCAACTAAATTTGGTTCACCAAAATTGGACATTTCTAGCTCTAGATATGATTTTCCAAAGTTAGTACAAAAATATGGAAAAGAATAAACCAAAACCCTAACTTCCAGTCGCTAACGTATGGGACCCACTAGTCAACCGGACCTGCGTGTCATATGCACAAAGCTGAGCACCGACACTGATCGGCCGGAATTCACCAACGGTGAGCTCTCCGGCGAAACCAACCCCACCTACATGCTCTACTCACTATCCCGCATCGATTGATACCCGTGGTGGCAGCGCGGACGCACCGGAGCTACCTCGTCGCCGGCCATGGCGGCACGGAGGCACTGTGTGGTGGTACGCCGGCTGCTATAGGCCACGGCAAGGCTCGGTGAGAAGCGCATGAGCTCCATGGTGACTACACGGATCTAACGAGATGACCTAGGCTAGATGGCACATGCCGATGAGGTCTGCACGCGTGCACGGTAGCGCGGCGGTGAGAGTGCGGTGGCACTGCGTGTCGTGTTCCGCGCCAGCGAGGCAATGGCTCACTGTAACATCATGCTACAAGCTAGTACACATCCTAACCAAGCTCTAACGTGAAGAAGGTGGATGAAATGGCAAGCGAGCCAAGCGGCGGCGAGCTCGCCGTGAAGAAGGCCATGGAGTCTGAGCTTTCCGACGAGGACGAGAACGGTGATTTCGCCCTCATTGTAGCTCCTCTGGCACTGATAACGTGTCAAGGAGGTAGAGGAGAAGATAGCGCAACTGCTGGCTAGATGGAGGCAGCAATGGCAAGGTGGAGCGAGCTCTAGGCGATGGCGGAGCTGTGCGGTGATGCGGCGACGCTCAGTGCTTCCGCGGCGAGAACGAGAGAGAGCAGTGGAGACGGAGAGAGTGTGAGCGTGAGTGTGGAATGAACAGCGTGGCCTCTTCTGATATCACGTGCCACATGGCCACGACGGAGGCCCGATGCCGGCCAGCAGTGGCCATGCGGCGGCCAGGTGCTACGCCTGGTCGGCCATGACACGGCGCGACGCAACGTCCATCAGAGCCCGATGGCATACCCCTAGGCTTCTTCACAATAAACTCGTGGTCCTGATCTATTCAAAATTTATTTTTGTTTAACCCCCTTTGCTTTTCCAAAATAGAACGCGCAATCCACCCAAGGTAGTTTTACACATTAGACCCTATAGTTATGCGTTTAATTATGTACATGCCCACATTAAATTTACAATTATGCCCCTGTAGCTTGTTTAACTCGTAGTTTCTCCATTTTGACTCGATCTTTTTGCATTGGATTTGTAGCAAGGTAATCTATGTGTTAGAAATGATGTTTACCATATTAAATTTCTATATTTTTGTAATTTAAATATTAACTTGAATTATGTTTATGTAATTAGTTTGCTAATTAAAACCAACTTAGGGTTGCACCATTGGTCTTTTGTAAATACTTATTAATTTGATTAATACCAACTTAACATGTTTTATTAATTATAATTTGATTAGTTTAAACACAAGTTGTATTAAATTCGATTAGATGCTCTTTCACATGTAGTTTCTTTTGCAAAGTTAAAATTTAACTTGCTTAAATGATGCAACAATATTATATAAAATGTGACTAATATTGCTTTGACTTTTCAAAAGTCAAATGTTGGGGAATGCCTTTGAGCGCCACCCCGGTCTACCCTCAGCTACAGACGAAACCCTCGATGATTCCTGCGGGGAATCCCATCGAGAGACACCCTCGGCGAAGGTTATCTGGCTAACAGACAAGGTGGAGGTAACTCTGGTCATGTATTGGTGCAGGACAGGCATCGCTTGGGGCATCATCTTCCGGGCAAGAGGCACCTTCGCTAGGTTACTGTGTTAGTTTGCTTGTATGTTTGTATATGTGCTTGGTGTTTGCTACGTGTAGAAGGAGAACCATACGTAAACACTGAAGACCAGAAGTTAAAGATTAGAGGACAAAGACTGAAGATCCTCTACAATAGCTATACATAGAGTGCAAAGCAAGTGTAAAAGGAAGGCATGTATAATATGTGGCTCTTCTTGATAATTAATAAACTTAATGTCACTATATTCATCTATGCATGTGTGTAGCTGAAAGGTCCTTGTTTCGTTTTGTTAATTGAGTGACACAACCTAGATGGACTAATAAGTGTTTGTGTTGAAATACACGATAATTAATCCACATGTACACTAGTGTGAGCAACCTTGAGCCATGGAGGTCGAGCTGGCTTGGATATGTTGCAATGCTCACCTATGTGTTAATGAAGGAGCTTATTGCATATGATGCATGACATGAAGTCATGTGCCTAGGTGGAGAAGATCAAGATAACGTTTCGTGTCGATGGACCGGTTGCGAGTGTGAAGGGCAAGTCGGAGGCTTTAAAGCGACACACCGTACGTAGCGAAGAAGCTTGAACAAAGACTTTGCACCGTGGACAAGGGCAACGGTGAAGAGCATGCAGAGTTATGATCGATGAACCATATCATTCAACGAAGATCAAGCCAAGTGTTGACTCATGATGATGATCAAAAGGCTTGATGAAGAATTGGTGCTTGCGTGGCATCACCAACATAGAGATGAAATGAATACGCAAGGCAAAGTTATATTTGTAGGGCATTTCATTTCGCCGGTTAAAGATGTGTCACTACAAGAAACCTGTTAATCCATGACGAATTCTCAATGACGGATTTAGAGACCGTCACTGACATACGCAATCCGTGACGATCAATTTTTTCCGTCATAGATGTGCACCAGTGGATATTTTCGGCCCGTTAACTTATGATCCGTCACTGACATACGCAATCCGCGACGATCAATTTTTTCCGTCATAGATGTGCACCAGTGGATATTTTTGGCCCGTTAACTTATGATGGTTTTATCCACACCATCATAGTGTATGATTTTCAATCTGTCATACTCTAGTTAGCCCAAAACAATAGACGTGCTGTCACATATTCAGTGCAAAAAAATTAAAAAATGTGATTGCAAAAAAAATCTTCCATAGCACACGAGATTTGAACCTAGCCCAACAACATGTCTTATCACTGAGCTATTGGTCCTATGTGCAATTGAATATTTTTATTTATTTTTCTGCTCATGTGTACCGTAGCTACTACTGATCCACGTTGTAAATAAACAGAAAAAAAATTGCGCCAACTAGAGATCGAACACAATGCACTAGTTATTATTCAGCTATGTGTGTTGTAGGATTCTGTGTTCATTTTGATCTGTATATGTACGAGTAAGTTTTTCCTAAATCGAACCAAAAAATCAAAAACAGTTCGTATGAATGAAAATTTTAAACAAATGTGAGGGGAAAAAATAAACAAAAGATCCAAAAATATTGAACGAAATAGGAATTAAGGCCCTGTTTGGTTGGACTTTTGGCTTTGGCTTTTAGCCCCAAAAGCTAAAAGCCCAACCAAAGGGGCTGATTTTAGAGGGTGCTTTTTCAGAAGCAGCTGTTTTTCCGTAGTTCATTTTTGAAAGCTGGTTTGACCCTGCTTTTGGCTTTTGGCTTTCTGCTTTTCGAAATTGGTAGAATAAAAAGCTCTTCTATAGTTGTTTCAAGAGAGATAAAGATAAAAGGTATATTTTATACTTGTTTAACCAAACAGCTTTCAGCTTTTCTACAGCTCACAGCCCACAGCAGCTTTTCCACAGCTCACAGCCCACAGCAGCTTTTTTCCACAGCCACAGCCCAACCAAACAGGGCCTAAGACCATTAGATCATACATACATGAACTAAACTACCACTAGGCTCCGATGATCATTTGCGACAACTTTGGAAACTAATTGCTACAATGGTTATTTGTAACAAAATAGAAAAAATGTTGTTGGTCGGAATTAAACCTGCGAGGAAGCAAATGAGGAGAGCGCCACTTGTGTCTTCATTTACATTTGGTTATTTCAACATTTTATTCCTGGTTTGTCTAAATAAAATTAAAATTAAATTGAAAAAGGAAAAAAATATGAACTAAACAGGATTGAACCCAGAACTTCACAAAAAAGAAATGCATGCCTTACCGCTGCACCACCCTTGCTATTATGCTATAGTTGGTAATTTAACCTTTTTTATCCGTTAATTTTATTCCTGGTTTCTCTAATTATATGAAAATAGCAAAAATTATGTTAGTTCCTTACTCCTTTGGTCACATATATACACGTACAATTTCCTTACGGTCGAAGAGGGTAGAGTTCAGTCACGCAGAAACAAGTCATGATGACATCATAAATGTTAACTTAAAAAAAAACACCAATACACCGTATATACTAATGCTCAGACCCCACATGTCATTCTGTCATGACCTTTCCATATGAGTTTTAGTAGAAAAATAAATTGCTTAAATACTGGAAAATCAAGAACATGAACACAAGCTTTTTCTCTTTTTAATCTGTAGTCAAAATTTGTAACGAGTCTTTCTCCCACATGCTAACTCCAAATGAGATGATTCTTTTTCCTAATTTTTTTTCTAAACTTATGATCTACCAATTGGGAGCATTTTTTCGATGCCAATTAGTTTTCTTAGTTCTATTGTATATGGCATGTTTTCCATTCTTTTGTATATACAGAAAGCGTATTTAGATTTCAAATTGTTCAAACAAAGTTGGATGAAAAAATGACCAAAACAATAGTTTGCTAGGGATAATTAATCCTTCTATTCCTAAATTACCATAAAATAATTATGATAACTCTAAATTTTGTCAGAAAATTATAAATTTTTGCATGGTAATATGTTTTCGTTACATAGTCTATACGTAAAAAAACTCAATTGATTTTAACAAGGTAGCAGTATACATTTTTCACAATTGATACATATCTCACATAGTTATTTGTGAAAATATGAAAGATCTATTCTATTGTGAACAATGTATACTACAATTTTGTCGGATGGAAAATTTACCAAAACAAAAGTTATAGATCTCGATGAGTTCTACAACTTTGTTGTTGACAATTTTTCTAATTTGAAGTTGTCATATTTTGAAATTCAAATTTTGAATTATTCAAATAAACTCATATGGTGAAAGAACAAATACCAAAGATGTAGATCTCGATGAGGTCTACAACTTTGTATAGTACGATTTTTTCGTCTGAAATCATTTATGTTCCCAAATTTAAGTATGAAATTCTGAAATATTGAAATTCAAAATTTGGAATCATTGAAAAAGCGTGGTTTCTCTTTTCAATCTCTAGCTAAAACTTATGAATAGTCTTTCTCTCTCGTACTACCTTAAAATGCGATGATTCTTTTTCCTAAAAGTTCTAAAATCATATTATATTTATACATGATATGATTGTTAATTAAAATGTTTAAACAATCCACTCATATAAAATAACAAAATTAACTTAAAATCTGTAAATTTAAGAACTTAATTTTGGCTTATATACACGATGGCCCGCGCGCTTCACCCCTTAAGCCCATCAGCAACCCAACTACTAGAGGAAACCTAGACTGAAGCATTTTCATCCATCCGATCAAGATCGACGACGGCAGTGCGTGTAGGTCTCGGTGGATCCGGGCGGAGGTGACCTGGTGGCTAGCGGCTCCGGGCGGCTTGGTGGTGAACAGCTCCGGGCGAAGGCGACTTGGCGGCACACGGCTTGAGGCAAATTCGGCCTAAAGGCGCGCTGCTCTGTGCGGAAGCGGTCGGGCGGATTTGGCCTGACGGCGCGCGAATCCAGATGGAGCGGCTCTGGGCGAATTCAACGAAGGAGGTTCGAGCGGATTCCGCCTAGGGATCCTTCAGGAGGCGTTCATCATGCAAGTAGGGATGAAAACGGATCGGATACGAACGGATATCACTCATATTATATTTGTTTTCATATTTCTGTTCGGATTCGGATTCGGACACGGATAGCGTTCGGATACATATACGATACATATTGACTCGATTCTGGGATTGAATAATGAGTATCGGATACGGTATGAATAATGAGAATCGAATACAAATATCTATTCGGATTTGAGTAAAAGGTCGATATAATATATCTATATCATATCATATATATATATATCATACTTATATATATATATATATATATATATATATATATATATATATATATATATATATATATATATATATATATATATATCATACTTGCAAAAAACCATTACACCACTCTATGAGTCCATAATCCATCTAGATTAAGCCGAAAGACTAAAGAGTAAAGCAACAAATAAGATAAAGATACAGATACATCATACATCAAACATCATACAAGCACCAATCTTCGCGGCATGAGTAGAAATAGCCAAGCTCATGGCTTCATGGGTCTCATGGAGTCATGGTCATGGATTCAAGATCTACAATCCTTATATAGGCCATTTTTCATTTGAGAAAGTTTGAATAAAATGTAGTTCAAATTTCACAAGTGTGTGACATAGTTTTAGAAAGTCTGTATGAGATTCAAGAATTTGTGACTAGTGTTTGATAAAACTTTCTCAAATGGAAAAATGAGCTATGTAACAATTGTAGATCTTGCTGAGATGATCAAACTTGGTATTCAGAGTTTTTTCATCTGAGGTCATTTAGTGTCTCATTTGAGCAAGTTTGACCAAGTCAAATTTGGTCAAATGAAAAAACAACACTTTGACTCTAGTATTATGAACTCTAAATGACTTCAAATTGAAAAGTTTTGAGTACCAAGTTTGTTCAACTCATCAAGATCTACAATTCTTGTTTTGGTCAACTTTCCATTTGAGATAGTTTGGACGGTTCAAATTTGTGATTTTTAAATTTCGATGCTTACAAACTAGTTTTCGGAACCCTAGATTGTCTCAAATTGAAAAGTTTTGAATACCAAGTTTGTTCATATAATCAAGATCTACAATCCTTATATAGGATATTTTTTCATTTGAGAAAGTTTTGAACAAAATGTAGTTCAAATTTCACAAGTGTGTAACATAGTTTCAAAAAGTCTATATAAGATTCAAGAATTTGTGACTAGTGTTTGATAAAACTTTCTCAAATGAGAAAATGATCTATGTAACAATTGTATATCTTGCTGAGACGATCAAACTTGGTATTCAGAATTTTTTCATCTGAGGTCATTTAGTGTCTCATTTGAGCAAGTTTGACCAAGTCAAATTTGGTCAAATGAAAAAACAACACTTTGACTCTAGTATTATGAACTCTAAATGACTTCAAATTGAAAAGTTTTGAATACCAAGTTTGTTCAACTCATCAAGATCTACAATTGTTGTTTTGGTCAACTTTCCATTTGAGATAGTTTGGATGGTTCAAATTTGTGATTTTTAAATTTTAACGTTTACAAACTAGTTTTTAGAACCCTAGATTGTCTCAAATTGAAAAGTTTTGAATACCAAATTTGTTCATCTCATCAAGATCTACAATCCTTATATAGGCCATTTTTTCATTTGAGAAAGTTTGAACAAAATATAGTTCAAATTTCACAAGTGTGTGACATAGTTTCAAAAAGTCTATATGAGATTCAAGAATTTGTGACTAGTGTTTGATAAAACTTTCTCAAATGGGAAAATGAGCTATGTAAAAATTGTAGATCTTGCTGAGATGATCAAAACTTGGTATTCGGAGTTTTTTCATCTGAGGTCATTTAGTGTCTCATTTGAGCAAGTTTGACCAAGTCAAATTTGGTCAAATGAAAAAACAACACTTTGACTCTAGTATTATGAACTCTAAATGACTTTAAATTGAAAAGTTTTGAATACCAAGTTTGTTCAACTCATCAAGATCTACAATTGTTGTTTTGGTCAACTTTCCATTTGAGATAGTTTGGATGGTTCAAATTTGTGATTTTTAAATTTTGACGCCTATAAACTAGTTTTCCATTTGAGAAAGTTTGGACGGTTTAAATTTTGAAGCACTAAATGATTTCAAACGAAAAAGTTGTAAACAACAAAGTTTCATAACTTTTTGAGATCTACAATTTTTATTTTGATCATTTCTCCATCCAAGGTCGTTTGAATAATATCCCGATAATATCCGTTTTTAAATATCCGGATATATCCGATACTTAACCGGATTATCCGATATCCGCCGGATATCGATGATATTACATCCGTATTTGATATCCGCCTAAGATATTCGTTTTAGTATCCGTATCCGAAAAAATTACGGATATCCGAGTAACTATCCAGATAAGTGTTCATATTTGTTTGATCGAACGAGACGGTCGAATAAATATCCATACCGTTTTCATCCATACGTGCAAGGCATGTGCGAGCGTTGGGCGGCTCCATCGCCAAGGCATGTGCGAGCGTTGGGCGGCTCCATCGCCCTACTCTGCGTGCTCGCACAACACGGCAGAGGTAGCAAGAGGTATCTTGGTTGTTCGAAGAAATGGTAGCAAGAGGTTGCCTGACATCTTGTGTGCTATTTTCTTGTTCAAATAATCTCATATTTGGTACAACGTACTCCTTTAAATCAGAACTGGAAGACCTTGTAGCAGAATCAATAAAAAAGGAAGTCAAAACATATGTAGACATTAAGATGCTTATCAGTTAGAAAATGTTACAAGTTCAGCTTGTGTTTTATATACCTCATCTACGTATGAAGTCCCTCGCCCAAAATATGTGTCGTTTTCATTTCTTCAGAAATACTTTGACAAAATATATATAAAAAAATATTAATATTGATGGTACATAATTGATATTATTGAAAAGATCTTTGAATCTAGTTTTTAATAAATTTATTTAAAAATATAAATGTTACACGTATTTTCTATAAATCGAGTCAAACTTGGGACATTAAAATCAAAATGACTGATAATTTGGAACTGAGCGAGTAGCAAGTAGCCAGCTCCACCTGGTGTCGGGCATCCTGTTTCTGTGAGAAGCTCTGCTTGGTGTCAGCCTGGTGTCAAGTCAAGTATGTAGTGCCATTTAATTTGCAGTTATTGTCTTTTGCTTTTCTCTATTCAATTGCTGCTCAATGGTTGTTATCAACAACTGCAGTGTAATAGCTCGAGCTTAGAACATCTTCAACAGTATCTTAAAAAAATAATCCTAAAAACAGTTTTTTCAACCTGTGCAAAATATATTGGGAGACATAAAAAGCTACAACTCCAACCGTTTCGAAAATCTCGCGCATAAAAGATGAAAGGTAATTTTACATCAGGAATCCTCAACTATTTTTAAATCACACTAACTAATTTTATACTTTATTTCTCTCTTGTACATTTGCATCAGGAACTCTATCCTATTTTTTTCTTTCCCACATCCTTCCACCTCCAAATTAGCATGACGATACTTACGTGTGTGGGGGTGGTTTTTTCCAAATGCCAAAAGACTGGAAGGTGGGTTTGGGAGTTGTTGAAGATGAGTTTTTTTTTTCAATCTTGCCGAAATTCCTAGATTGGGAGACTGTTTTGGTACTCTTGCATATGCTCTTAGCATGCCTTTTAGCATCTCATTTAGCAAGTGGTGAAGCTGCTGTTCAGCATCAATAACAGCAAAAATTTGACAAGTTCAGAGACCGACATTGCTTTCAGGTTTGTGGTTCATTCAACTCAGCATGGTCTTCTTTCTTGTGCTCCATTTATGCTGCAGAAATGAAATGTCAAATTAGCAGTAACACTTTTTTATTAGTAGCAGCATGTGTGCTAGTGTATCAACATGAAATGTCTGACTAGCAGCAGGACAATGTAGCGTATAATCTGAATTTCAGTTTAGATCACGAAGAAGCTTCCTGTGTAGGGTATTCTTCCTCATGTGGCATCTATTGCAAGCTATTTCAATTATGCTCAAGTGTATTAGGTGTCATTAACATGCTTTCTAAATCCTGTGTTTGGTCTTTCATTTTTCAGGCTACCAAACTAGAAGTAGAAGTAGAGAAGAGGGCAAGGAAGGCGACTAAAGCTTGGCACCATGCCTGTCTCCCGTCCCTCGTTCCGGACCCGGTGACCAACCTCGCAGCGGGCCGTAACCCCCGCGGCAAGGGTTTTTCCTCCCGGTCCCTCCCTTTCAGGTGCTTTATACAGGGTTTTGACTCGAGGGTCAACAAAGGAGGAGGAGGATCCAAGGCCACCAGCGAAGAAGAGGGCCCCAAGCCAAAACGGCGAGGGTCCGCCGAGGATCATAGGCCACCTCCACAAAGAGTCGGCGGCCGCCCTGCGCGTCCGGTTAGGGTAGAGAGTGGTGGGTTAGGGGTACGGAGGATTACCTCACTACCCTTGGACGCTGCATTACAGTTGATGGTCCTACGCCAACCCTTTTGTAATTTCATTGCGGCCCTGGGTATGAGCTATAAATACCCGGGGGCACTCGTGTACAGGGGAGGCCATTTTGCCAATTTACGGAGCAATTAATCCGCATTTATTTCTCGCTCTCCCTTCGGGATACCTTTGCTCCGCATGCTCGCATTCGTTATATTCCCTGTGGGAAACCCTCGGTCTCCCCCCCGCGTAATCTCTAGCGAGGGTGGGAGGCTAGGAGTGACCCCACAGTTGGCGCCGTCCGTGGGGACCTATCGTGGGGTTAGAACCGTGGCAAGCATTGCTGTTCGAGTTGGGGTAAGAGTACGTGTCTCCAGTGGCTCGGGTGGACTCAAGAACACAAGAATTACAGAGAGGACGCGACGGTTTATCCTGGTTTGGGCCGATCGATGCCCTACGTCCAGCAGCTGATGATCCTTATACTCAAGAACACCTAAAATCGGGGGTTACAACAGAGTGTACAGGAGGTAGAGAGAGATTTGGTAGGAGGTTAGCTTGGTGCTAATCCTGAGGTTGCCTCACCACAGGTGGAGCCTTCCCCTCATCGGAGAGGAGGAAGACGACGGATGCGATGGAGGAGCTCTTGGTGCCCCTCTCTGGGTTGCTCTACTCTCAGTGCCGAGCAGGAGCGGATCGATGAGGAATGGAATGATCCATCTTGGATCGTCCTCTCCCCTCTAGTATCCGACCTCATCCCTTATATACCGAGATAGGTCAGTTACATGGTGGTTTAGGGGGTTGATCCTATGTTCTACATGCACTGGAGTCCAAGAGGGTCTTGCAGCAGTGCTCTATGGACCGTGGCAATGTCGTGGAGACAAAGAAGCCCTAGGCATCGTCCGACTGGCCTATTCTGATACATTAAGTGTCAGGCTGTGTCGGCTTGGACTGGCCTCCCCCAGGCACTCCTTCTAGAGTCCTCTTTGTGGTGAGGGAGGTCGGCTCGAGGGGCTGACGCACGAGCTCGGAAGCCCCCGAGCCCCTGGAGGCCGAAGAGAGCTTGTCTTCTTATGTCACGCCCTGTGCGTGACCCTATCGAGGGAGCGGTCGGCAAGGCCGCACCCAAAGTGCTGGAGTCGTGGAGCCCCCGAGCCTTGATGGCTCGGGGCGTATCTTCTAGTGTCCAGGCCTTGGCTAGCATCGTAGGCCGGGCAAGAGGTAAGGGTCGGGCTCAGGTTTCCCATCGATCAGGAGCCTGAGGATCGGGCGAGTGCTCAAGCCCTAAGCAGAGGCCTTGGCGTGCTTAGGCTCGGGCAGGTTCTTTGGTCTGAGGGTGCGTGCGAGCGTACCCAATGGATATAGTCCCTGAGCCCCCGGGTGATCTTGGAGGGGTCGGTCGGGGGGTCTCTTCGGCCGGGAACCAATGATCCTGCGGCTTAACATACCCATATGTTAGGATCTCGTCAGGAGCCCCCGAGCCCTTCATGGCCTCACTTGGCCTAGTTCATGATGATGATGAAGGGTTGAATTCGATCTTCTGGTGACCGAACTAGCCATGGCAGGGATGGCTTCCGCTGATGAGAGTGCGATGCCCTGCGTGTGGCCCTATCCCTAAGTGTAAAGGGGTGCTCGGCTATCAAGGCTGAGCAGTAGTGGTGCTGACCCCTTCTCTGGTCCTATGTCGTGTAGTTTTGTAGCCCGAGCGAGGGTTCGGAGAACTCATCTGGGAGTTACCGGACTTCAAGCCTGAGGGCACCCTTCTTTTTGGCCAGAGCCTGCCATGGGTCGAGTGATCGAGAGCATCTAGGCTCTGGCTCGAGGCCACCTGATCACCCGACACGCCACACTCTTTTGGGGGTTTCGGAAGTAGGCCTCGATCCTCTCGGATTGTCCTTCTTAGACCGAGGTTATGGTGCCATAGGTCGGGGCGTGGGGAGTGTGCCGAGCTCGGGCGGGGGACTCTCGTTGGGCCTACCGCTCAGCGGCTCCTGACCCAACTTCGGTGAGCTAGATGGTTTTAGGGGTGCACCACCCGAGCGCCCATCGATCGAGGGTTGAGTTGCTCCATCTTGGGAGCCAACGCAGCCCCAAGGCTATCGTGGGGCCTCCTTATCAGCGGGCATGATGGCTTCTAGGCATGTCCCTTCCGCTAACAGTGTGTGCAGGCGGTTGATGGTGCCTAGGGTGCCGCACCTGGTGAAGGAGTTATGGTGTGCACTCCTGGGCCATCCCACTTCGTTTGGGAGATGGGATGTCGGGCCACGCGGAGTAGATCTGGTGGACGAGAAGCCACGACACTTGGTGCACGTGGATCTAGGCCATTGATTGCGGCTAGTGGGCTCGAGGGGAGTCGGGTCCCCTCAAGTCTCACGATGAGACGTACGCGGAGTGGGCGGCACGCTTTGGTGGAAAGTGGAGCGGGGACTTGACTCGTTGTCAATGCCCTCCTGACTCCACCTTTACTGTGCGACCACCATCATGCAACTGCTCTGAGGTGTGCTGTGGGGATTGAAGGAGCACCCGGCCGGTTCCCCGTGGCCTTTTTAGCCATCGATGGCTCAGTGGAGGGCCCAGAGCCGCTCTTAGCGCATCGACTGGGGCTATAAAAGGGGGCCTTGGGGACACGGTACCTTCTATCCCTCCTCCGGCTCCTTCTCTTCTTCCTCTCAGATCCAACTCCTGGTGGCCATGGCGATGATGAAGTGCGACATCTCCCTTTGAGTGAGCCTGGTTCCTTCCACTGGGTGATCGCTCCCACGAGAATGCAAGGATCCCAGCGAGGCCCTAGCCATGGCTCAAGGTTGAGGTGGTCGCATGGCTGGGGCCTTCTATGGAGGCACCGGGGTGCGTAGGCCACGACGGCATCGATCAGCCGCTGACCTGCCCTCTTGGGCTGCTCTTGAGCCACCGCCGGTGTGTATGGTGCAGAGCGAGAAGGCAAAGCGGTGGCACCCACAGGCTTCTAGGCACCTGTGGGGCTTGCGGGTGCGTTAGCCATTTGTCGCCATTCACGTGATGCGCGGTGCCGTCGCTGGCCCATGGTCAGGCTAGACTTGGCTCTCTTTGGAAGGCTCGAGCAGCTGAGGTCGGGGCCAGTCTCCAAGATACAGCTAGGAGATATCTGGCTCTTCTCAATGTGCTCCGACCCTTTTGTGAGCGACTCACCAAGCTTGGGGCTTGAATCCCCTGATCTCCCCCTTCAACCTCTTTGAGGGCTGACCCGTCGGGTGGAGGTCGGGTCACTTGCAGACCTTCCTCGTTGCTCGGCCGCAATGCCAGCACTCTGCATCCCCTAGCGGTTTTTGCCGCCATACATTGTAATCGGCTCGTCCCCAAATAATGAAATGAAATTACTTTTGTTTGTAATCTTATTGCTCATGAGTCGTGCTTGGAGACTTAGGTCCCTCGTTGGGATGGGTCTAATATGACAATGGCCTCGGTGGATAGGATTGTCACGCCCGTGCTGCTAGCGGGTGAGTCTATGAGAACCCTAGGTTTGCGGTCGTTCTATGCCCTGGTCATGTCCGCTAGAGGGGAGATCCTCAGCTTTCCGACCGAGCCACTCGTATAGTTCCTGAGCCCGTCTATCGGTGCTCGGGGGCTCGCTGCCTCCCTCGTTGGGTCACCACGAGTGGCTCGAGGTCGGTACTCAGACATCGTTCGAAGGTCGGTCGATTTCACTTCTGAGCACCCGGCTAAGGCCTTTAGTGCCCGACCTTGAACGTCCCTCACACTTTAGGATGCTTCGGGTGGTCTTGAAGCCTAGTGGGCTAGCCTTAGAACCCTCGGCGATGCCCCTTCTGGGGGGCGCCATACCATCATGCAGCTGGGAGACACGATCCGATGAAGGATCAGGAAACAGAGAGATAGCTGCAAAAGAACGAAATGGACACAAGAGAAGGGAAGGATGACATAGCTAGTAACGCGGCGGTCGGGGTCGTTCCATTAGCGCTTTTGCCGATCTCTCGCTCGGTCCTCCCGCTCCATCCGTCCCATCCTTGCCTCGCTTGGAGGCCTTTTGCTGTAGTCCTCCTTCAAAGAGGGCAACGATTGGTTAGCTTAGTCGATCCTTTGGCATAGTGGAGTGTTGGTATTTGTTAACGCAAACAGAGAAATCCCCAAGCGCATGGATACCATTATAGCTTTCACCTAGGAGTATTCCAGGGTATCGTATTTATCCTCAGGGAAGCAATGGTTAAAGAAGTTGATAATTAACCATCATGTATCTACTAACTAGTATACCAACTAGACTAATGTTGGGATAAGTGAAAAGATAGTAGTTTTTGGATAAATGACACACATAGGAGACCTCCATGGTAAGATACGAGAATAGACAGGCTAAGATGGGAGGACAACAGGAGAGTTCAAGGTTCCTTTATACTTCTCTATTACTTATGGTTCTATTCTAGAGTAGACCAGAGTTAACTAAACATGAGTAAGACATAGCGATTACACCATAACACTTCGGGACATCAAAACACTAGCCTCGGAAAGGGATGAGAAGGGGCTAGGAAGATTCAACTACGGTCCTGCAAACACCAACCCGAACGTGGTGGAATACGTCGGCCGTTAGGGCTATCACCACCTGGGGCTACCACAGCTATCCGTGAGGTTGGGTGCCATCTCAGGTAACCTATAGGCTAGACACCATGTCTAGCTTATCGATTACTACTCTAGTCATGATCTATAACTAGAGCACTCGATGCGAGCGAAGATCCCATGCTAAGGTGTAGACAACTATTTTTACCATGCTTAGCTAAACACTAAGGTAAGAACTAGATAACCATGAGAGACATTCAAGTAATTAGAGAAAATAAATATATATTAAATACTCGAGTCTTACAAAGGTATGATAAAAATATACCAGACCTCCGAGGACTACTCTGGAACTTGAGCATCTCTCGCTAACTCCCAACTAGCCTATACTACTTTTACATCTTGGAAATGAAGAGAGGAGATCCCTTGTGGGTGTGTGTAATGAGAGGGAGTGAGGGGGTATTTATAGTTGAAGAGGAGGAATAAGGGCCACTCCTTGTGCCATGTCATCAATCCATGTGACATTGTTTATTAGCCCATGGATCAAACCGTCCTTGAATTGATGGTGGAGATGAAGTATAATTGTGCTTCTTTGCATGAGAGCATGCATAAGGTCGGTGGTTCCTGCATGGGGGGCAAGTGTGGGCCGCCCGTGCCTCCTGGCTATTCTGTGGATGCATGTTGCTATTGGTAAACAAATTGCTATATTTGCTTGTTACGTAAAATAGGAGTTGGTGCATGGTTGCATGCTGCGGTCGATATTGATTGCTTTCCTTTGGGAGCATGGCGTACGGCTATTGGTTGACTCGCATAATATACATTTGATTGTTTCCTCATGTTACCAGACATGCATATATTCCCAAATAATATTATTTCTTGTATATTTGAGTATATCTTGCAAAATAACTCTGAGCACCAAAACTTGTGGAACTTGTTAAATAAAATAATATTTTGCTATGAAGGAGATATCGTCTCTTCTTGTGCTCACTGTCCCTGCTGCCCCACAGCCACGCTGCTGCTAGTTGGCATGTGTGTTCCCAGACATTCGCCACTCCGGTGGTTAAGCCTTTCGACCACATTGTGTATCACAGACTTACGCACATCCATGCAAGTTGGATTGGTCATATGAACTATGACACTGAAATTATCAACATCGCCGTTGTTGCTGCTCTGCCATGCCACAGCCACAAAGTCTAGTCTTGCAATCGCGTTTCACGCTAATCTGCTATCCAAATAACCAAACCCTTCAACCAACTTGTGCATTTAGTCCTTGCACATGACTCAGAACTTTGGTTCGGCCATTCGTGCTATGATGGCTGAGATATTGATGTCACAGTGTTGCTGCCCCTGCTGTACCTGCAGCAGCACACACCCATTTTTACAATCACGTTTTCCAGCCAACCATTGCTCAAAATGGCATGCCCTTTTGCCAACACATACTCCATACAGTGCTCAACATCCCCACAAGAAAGATCACCGTTTGATGCTGTTATGGCCATGCCCTTGCTGATCATAACCTTGCTGTCCGATGTACACGTGCACTAGCATCTTGCTGCATTCCCTGCTGAATCATTCTGCGGATGGCTGAGCCCTCTGGTGTGACTGTGTGTTTGTTGGTCGCACATGACCCCACCAAGTTTCATGCCAAGCAATTCAGTGTGGCCCTTCCTTTTGATGGTCACATCCATCGCTGCCCATTGCACGAGCATGTTCAGTCGGCGCACAAATTGTTGTAATTGTGTCCCTTGTTGATCTAGCATCTGCCTCAGCGCATCCCTCGCAGTCCAGAAATCATGTGTTACGTGATAGTTTTCTTTGTCCGGTCATGTCATTCCTTCATGATGTAAACATCATCTTGTACATCTGTCCTACTCAAGCCATGATATATCAACTCTACTAAACCACATCACCACCACAAAAGCACAACATTCTAGTTATCGATCTTGATGCCTCACCTCAGTTTAGTCATCACTATACCATCTCACTCTTGCATAGTCAATACCATGTATATGTTCCCTCTCATCAAGCTTTCATAGTCATCTCGTGTGATCTAGCCCTTAAATATTTGTATGCTTACTTCATTCTTCATAATGTCCTATCCATCTTGTATACAATCCTATGATCATTTGTCGTTCATCCATAAATCCTTATGTCCTCTAAATGTTTCAAGTTAGCCAACATCCATCATGTGTATTCTATCCTCAACATTTATCAAACCTTCTGTATTCTACCTTCAAACTTCCATGCCTTCTAAATAGTAGCTTCGCTTAGTTGTTTTTTTGCGCTCATACGTTCGTAGCTACAAGCCCTACATGTTTAAAAACCTTTATATCCTATTTTTTGTAATGCTCGGTGTATTATTTTTAGGTTCTCTTGTGATGCTTGTACCGATTGATTGCCGACGTTAGAAGAAGCCGTACAAGGATGACCAGAAGGAAAGTTGGACAAGTTTGAGCACTATTTGAGGCAAGTGTAACATGAGTTCCTTTTGTTACCCAATAACCATATAATCACCTTTCATATGCATGTGTCTAATATGATGAACCCTAAGGACTTTACATAGAACCTTTGTTATCCTGTATTCCTTGTTACCTTTGGGTTATGCAGATGGGTAATTTTGCTTAGCCTGCAATCACCGAACTGTATAACAATAATATTGATTAATGTATTATGGAATTAATATTAAAATGATGCTTTTTACCAACATGGACAGAAGGGGGCTAGACCGTTGGTTTTGGGTGCTCTAGTCTGCCCTCCATAAGGACTGAATCTTAAAGCGGCAACCCAGGACATACAATACAACCATGAGAATCACATGGCTCTGATCCTAATCAAGTAACTAGTACGTCTCTAGCTTGTTAGTGGTTACTGAAAGGCGCAAGAGGGGGGTGCCTCGTGGTGTATAGTTGTTATCCTACCTTGGTGTGTACAGTGTCGTGACCACATGTGCCTCTCGGAGGAGGACATCTATGCACACTTGCCGCTGAAACCTAACGGCCACTAACTAGTTAGGGTGAAAGTGCATCTAGCCCTTTAGTGGGTTTTGGATGATTGAATGACAACGTGATTAAAGGTCTAACCCATTTGCTAAGTGTGGACAGGTAATAGGTTATCTCATAGGTACTTAATGAAAGCCAAAATAATGTGTTGTTGTATAAACAATCTAGTTCAAGCACAAGACAACAATGCAAATGGAATTCATGCAAAGACTTATTTATTGTAGGATTTCCATATACTATGTGAAAGCAAGCCTGGTAAAAATTAGTTGATGAGACATGAGGGATCGCATATGGAATGGTCTCATATTTGAAGCTTGCTAAATTGAAATGAAAAAGATAACAATACAAATGAATGGATGATTCAACACAAGATGTAACTTGATGGCTTGAGATGGTGATGATAGCAAGGAAAGGCTTTGAGGTACTAAGCAAGGGTGAAGGGCAAGCGATGGCTTGGTGGCCGAAGAACCTAGCTAGGGTGAAGAAGAAAGTTGTCGGGTTCATAAACCCAGGGTCCCTCGTAGACCGGCTTCCCAACAAAGGCTCGGCCCAAGCAGACAACGCGCAACTCATGGGCTGGCCCAAGTATCGGAACGATAGGCCAGGAGGGTGATCCAATCACCGACCAAAAGGCCTGGACGAGGAGGAATGTCACTAGCCATCTGACTCAGACCCACCTCTCCGATCGGAGCGCTCGCTTCGGTCTCCAGCCCACCTTCGGACGGCCTCTCCGACCGGAAGGCCTGGCTAAAGCACTACTTTTGACTCTGACCCCACGTCTCTGACCGGGGTACGCGAATACCTTGCTCACTGCTCTTCTCCGACTGGTGCAATCAGAGCCAGCTGGGACCAACCGACCGGGGACACCTGCTCGGAAAGGACCAGGAAACGGACGAAGAAAGTAAGGCAGGGCGCACAAGTCAAACCTCAATACCGGGACCATACCCTATACACTTGCAAAAATAGTACTCTACAACCTCCCTAACACAAACAGTGTTATAGGCGCCGACATTTTCCCCTACAGTATTGTGGGCGCCATTAACTCCCATACGGTGAGGCTCCCCCCACATGCCTCTAGGCATCGATAGTGTTGTGGGCGCCGGGATTTACCGTACCAAGTGAACATGGTGAAACTCCTCACATGTCTCTAGGCATCAACAATATATGCAGGTACCGACATCTGCCATACCCGAACAAAGACGACGTAACCTCCCACGTGCATCTGACATCCAATATTGTGGGCGCCTACCATCAACCTATACCTACCGGCATGGGCAACAAGGTTTAGAAGCATACGTACTCTCTCCCTCTCACTTGTAAGGCCATCCCCTTCATCTATAAAAGGGGATGCGCTCTCTCCCAAGAAACTCAGTTAACCCAGGTCAATTCAAGTGATTCTAGATTCATTAGATCGATCAATTTCACTAGCTCACAACCACAGAACCACCAGGTTCTAACCTCAAGAACACGCTTGAACACTTAGCTCATAGCGGAGCTCCTGTCGCTCTCGGCCCTTCCGACTAGAGCCGACCGGACCTCTTATATACCCCATCTTTCTCCTTCTCGTTTGTAACCCCACTGCAAACTTCGAGCACCTGGGCTCAGGAATAAAGTCACCGACTAACTCAAACTGGACATAGGGCACGTTGCCTGAACCAGTATAAACCCTATGTCATTGAGTGCTAGGCCACCTCCGATCATAACGTATGGCAAAACTATAAATATTTACTTGTTGGCCACTTTCTGCACCAACAATTATCGCCGTCCATGGGGAAGATGTTGTATGTTCAACACTTTTTGATCATCGGATGGCCCACTTTTCCGCCACCTTCGCCATGGTGGGTCTCAGGCAATACGATTCGCTTTGGCTCACTAGGAGTTTCCCGCACTCCCTCCTATTGGGATGTGGGTTCCACCTGTCTTTGAGCCATCCTAGGCCTTCCACTTTGGAAGCCTAGACTTCTTCGCCGATTGGCTCGGCGTACTACACCTCCGCGAGGAGGCACCCGTTCTGGCGCTTGTCTGAGGGGCACCCTCCACTGGTTCTAGGATGCACGACGACTTCAACAACGCAGCATCTGCGCTTCATTTTGAGCAAACACTCTGCTCAAACCCCGCTGTAAGTAATATGCGTACTGTTATTTACTCTTTATTTACTATCTCCTGCCGATCATCCGGAGGGACCGTATTGCCCATGCCACGAACACCGTACGATCGGTTCCCCTATGGCCTCGCATTCCCCGTGGATGCGTACGCTCGGGAGCTCCGAAGGATGCTGGCGCCATCCCCCCTCACATTCGAATTCATGGGAATGGCGAGCTACGCTCCTGCCACTTTCCATGAACTCTCGGATGACGAGGGTGAGAGCGATGGCTCTAGCATCGGCGACGTGGCACCTCGCCACTGTTTGTCCCAGGAGTGCGCTATGGCGGACGCTCCGAGACAGTTGTCGGTGGTTGTGGAACATGCGTAGACTCACATCCCTCCGGACCCGCGTGTAGGGCCCCCCACGTCTGCGCAGGCGCACGCTGAGGAATTAAGACAACGGCGGCAGAACTAGCCACCGCCTGCGCCGGCGCGCTTGGTACAGCACGTTGTGCCCCATGCGCATGGCCCGGCGGGTGGCGCCCGAGGTTGCGCCTGCCAGGTCCAACATGACATCATGAATGAGGGGAACGATCTCCTACAGTTCGCTCAGGCTAGCCAGAACATCGCTACTGCAGCAATGCTTCTGCGTGGCGTTCCCGAGCCCGTCGACCCCCAAGAGCGGGCAGTCTACTGAAACCTCCATGTTCTAGTAGAAGCCACCGCTGTTCAACAGGCGGAAGGCTCCGCCTCGCGACTCTAACATGCGCCCTCTCTCCCCATTGGGGGAACGGGGGCACGCCAGATGGATCGCTCCATCCACTCATCGCTACAGCCGGTAGGTGCAGCTCGGGAGGCGGCAGCCGTGCCTCGGTCCGACCTGGCGCCTGCTCCACACCGACCGCCAGTACACGAGCGGCCCGGTTCACACTAGGACGCTCGCAGCATCATCAGCAACTGGCATCGGGTCTGGCACGATGGTGACATCCACCGGGCGGTGGCGAGAGCAGGCGACACGGATCCCGGCCGAACCATCGAGGGGAGTGGTGAAACGCGCCCCAGGCATGGTTGTCAGTCGGACGACCAGAGTCCTAGCCCTAAGGGCCCGGGGCCATGGGCCTTTGACCGGCATATCCGGAGAGCGCCATTCCCACCATGCTTCCGACCGCCCACCAACATTACCAAGTACACCGGGGAGACAAACCCCGATATTTGGCTCGAAGATTTCTGGCTCGCCTACCGAGCTGGAGGAGTGGATGATGACTATTTCATCATTCAGTATCTCCCCATCTATGTGGGGGAACATGTTCGAGCTTGGCTTGAATTCCTCCCACATGACAGCATCCGCAACTGGGCGGACCTCAAGAGGATCTTCGTCGGGAATTTCTAGGGGACGTATGTCCACCCTGGGAACTCCTGGGACCTCAAGAGTTGCCAGCAGGAGCCCAGCGAGTCCCTGCGGGACTACATCCAAAGGTTCTCCCAACGATGCAACTCCCTCCCTGATGTCGTCGATGTGGACATCATCAGCGCATTCCTCTCTGGGATGACCTGCGAGTCCCTAATCCATAAGCTTGGATGCCTGAAGCCCGTACCACCTGCAACCTGCTCGACGTCACCACTAACCATGCCTCCGGCGAGGAAGCGGTCTTCAATGGGGGCCGGGACAAAGGCAAGGCCAAGCGCACGAACCAAGACGAGGGCCCCTCCACATAGAGGGGCAAGAAGAACAAAAAGGACCGGCGCCGACCGGACAACACCGCGTTGGTCGCCGCAACTGACCGCACGGGCAAGCAGCCCCAACAGGGCCTGCCTGACCACTTCAACAAACTCATGGATAGCCCGTGCACCAACCACGCCTACCCCGTCAAACACCTCTACAAGGACTGCGAGCTCCTCAAATGTTTCATATGATAGGCCGGTGGGCCGAAAGAAGGGGACCACAAAGAGGCGGCAGCCAAGAAAGGAGGCGCGGCGAGCAAGGACGGAGATGGTTTCCCCAACGCTGATGAATGCATCATGATCTTTGGTGGATCCGACGTCATCTAGTCCAAGCGCCAGCACAAGGTACACTATAGGAAGGCATGTGCCGCCGAGACAGTTGTCCCCTCCTTCCTTAGCTGGTCGGAATCTTCGATCACCTTCGATCAGAGGGACCATCCTTCCCACATCGTGAGACTGGGACGCTACCCGCTCGTCATTGATCCCATCGTCCGCAAGAAGCACCTCACCAAGGTGCTGATGGACGAAGGTAGCGGCCTCAACATCCTCTACGTTGACACCCTCGATGCCATGCGCATCCCATGATCAGAGCTCCGCCTGGCGGGCTCTCCCTTCCATGGAGTGATCCTAGGAGCGCAGGCATACCAGCTTGGGCAAATCGACCTGCCCATCACGTTCGGCAACCGAGCCAACTTCTGCTCGGAGGTCCTCACATTCAAAGTGGTGGACTTTCCAGGGTCCTACCTTGCCATCTTGGGGGGCCATGCTACGCCAAATTCATGGCAATGCCCAACTACACCTACCTCAAGCTGAAGATGCCAGAACCGAATGGCCTCATCACCATGAGCAGCGCCTTCTTGCACGCCTTCATGTGCGACCACGAGCACTACGAGCTCGCCACTGCGGTCGTCAACTCAGCCGAACTCCCGCGGCTCGAGGAATCGTCGATCCCGTAGTCCTAGACTGCAAGAAACCAACCTCCTCGATGGCCTTCCGTCCGCTCGAGGAAACCAAGGCGGTGGGGGTCGACCCCACTGACCCGGCCAAGATGGTGTGGATCGGGACCCAGCTCCTGGGCAACTAGGAATACGAGCTCACCGACTTCCTACGCGCCAATCGCGATGTCTTCGCATGGAAGCCCTCTAACATGCCTAGCATACCGCGGGAGGTCACCGAGCACGCACTGCGCCTCATCCTGGGCTCGAAGCTCGCCAAGCAGTGCTTGCGTCGCTTCGATGATGAGAGGCATAGGGCCATAGGCGAAGAGATCACCAAACTCCTGGCAGTCGGATTCATTAGAGAGGTTTTCCACTCCGACTGGCTTGCCAATCCCGTTCTTATTAAAAAGAAGACCGGGAAGTGGAGAATGTGCGTTGATTATACTGGCCTCAACAAAGCGTGCCCAAATGATCACTTCCCTTTGCCACGCATAGACCAGATAGTCGACTCCACCTCGGGTTGTGAGATCCTCTGCTTTCTGGATGCCTACTCGGGCTATCACCAGATCACGATGAAAGAGTCCGAGCAGCTCGCAACCTCGTTCATCACCCCGTATGGTTCGTACTGCTACGTAACCATGCCATTTGGCTTGAAGAACGCTGGTGCCACCTACCAAAGGTGCATGCAGCAATGCTTCATCGACCAAATCAACCCGCTCGATCAGCCTGATCAAACCGAGTGGTCAAAGCAACTCAAGCTTGCGACCTAATCACAAACTTGGTCACAACGTTCACGAACCTCCTGAAGATTCAACATCAGGCTGAATCTTGAAAATGTGTTTTCGGGGTTCCAAAGGGGAAGCTGCTAGGATACATTGTGTCCTAGTGCGGCATCGAGGCCAACCCCAAAAAAATCATGGCCATCTCCAACACGGGTCCCATACACAACGTCAAGGGCATGCAAAGGCTCATCGGCTATCTAGCTGCCCTAAGTTGATTCATCTCTCGACTTGGTGAATGGGGGATGCCACTCTACAAGCTCCTCAAAAAGACAGACACTTTCATCTAGACTGAGGAAGCCCAACAGGCCCTGGAGAGCCTCAAAGCGTCCCTGACGTCAGCCCCGATCCTCGTCGCTCCCGAACAGGGAGAACCCCTTCTCCTCTACATCGTGGCTAGCAACCATGTGGTAAGCGCTGCGCTGGTCATCGAAAGGGAGGAGATGGGACACCAACTTAAGGTCCAGCGGCCCATATACTTCATCGGGGAAGTACTCACTGACCCCAAGGTCCATTACCCCTTGGTGCAGAAACTCCTATACGCTGTGCTGATGGCGACCTGGAAGCTCCTGCACTACTTCACCGACCACGAAGTTCTAGTCGTCACTTCATACCCACTCGGGGACATCATCCACAACCACGATGCCGCGGGACGGATCTCTAAGTGGGCACTCAAACTCATGGGCCACGACATGAGATACATCCCCCGTACCACAATTAAATCTCAGGCTCTCATGGATTTTGTCGCCGAATGGACAGAGGTATAGCTACCGACCCCGGATGTCACCCATGAGTACTGGACAATGTACTTCGACGGATCCATAATGGCACCCGGCTCGGGGGTTGGAGTGGTTCTGATCTCTCTGGATGGGAGAAGTCTCCGCTACGCCATCCGCCTCCACTTTTTAGCCTCAAACAATGCCGTGGAGTATGAGGCCCTCATCAACGGACTATGCATCGCCATCGAGCTCGGTGCTACGCGACTCTACGTTCGCGGCGACTCGGAGCTAGTCATTGATCAGGTCATGAAGGAGTCCTACAAAAGCCCCCTCATGGCAGCATACTACCAAGAGGTGCGTAAGCTCGAGGACAAATTCTAGGGGATTGAGCTACATCACGTCCCTCGAAGGGACAACGATGCCACCAATTTTCTTGCGAAATTGGCCACCAGGCGGGATCCATCCCCAAGCGGGGTCTTCATCAACAACGTCCACGAGCCACCGCCCGCATCCTGGAAGGTTCGATCCAGACATAGCTCGACGCCCAACCAACACCCGGGGGCTCTGACCCCAACGCCAAGCCAGCGCTCGGGGGCTCCGATCCCAGTACCTACATGACGATGTCACCCGCAAACATCGCCATATTGGCACTCGATCAAACCGACTGGCGAGTGCTGCTACTTGCCTACCCCCTCAAGGAGGTTCTCCCACCCAAAAGGACTAAAGCCCGATGGATTGCTCGACAGGCCAAGACCTTTGTCACGCTCGGTGATGAGCTCTACAAACGGAGTCCATCAGAGGTGCTCATGAAGTGCATACCCACCAACTAAGGGAAGCAGCTCCTCCTCAAGGTCCATGCTGGGATTTGTGGACATCACGTGGCCCCAAGGTCGCTGGTCGAAAAAGCCTTTCACCAAGATTTTTACTGGCCCACCGCGCTATGAGATGCGGAGGAGGTCGTCCGTAGGTGTGAAGGATGCCAGTTCTACGCTTGGCAAACCCATTTGCCGGCACAGGAGCTCCGAACCATCCCCATCACCTGGCCATTCGCGGTCAGGGGCCTCGACATGGTGGGACCCCTCAAAAAGGGCCCAAGTGGCTTCACTCACCTACTCGTAGCAGTCGACAAGTTCACCAAGTGGATAGAGGCCAAGCCCATCACCAACATCCGTTCGAAAGAGGCAGTCAAATTCTTAATCGACATCATCTACTGGTTCGGCGTTCCTAACTGTATCATCACCGACCACGGGACTAACTTCACTAAAAAGAAGTTCCTAGACTTTAGTGATGGATACGGCATCAGGATCGACTGGGCCTCGGTCGGACATCCACGAACTAACGGTCAGGTCGAGCGTGCCAATGGCATGGTCCTCCAAGGACTTAAGTCACGCATCTTCGACCAACTCAACAAATACACCGAGCGATGGGTTGTAGAGGTCCCAATGATCCTCTAGAGCCTGAGAATGATCACAAACCGATCCATAGGGTTCACACCCTTCTTTCTGGCCTATGGAGCTGAGGCAGTACTGCCCTCCGACCTCAACCACGGTGCCCCAAGAGTGAAAGCTTTCGACCGCGACCGAGCCGTGGAGGCTCAGCAAGATGCAGTCGACCTACTCGAAGAGGCCCGCGAGACGATCGTCATCCATTTCGCTCGCTACCAACAAACCCTGCGTAGGTACCACGAAAGGAAGATCAGGGGGAGGATACTCAAAGTCGGCGATCTCATACTCCGGAGGACCCAATCAACAAAGGAAAAACACAAACTCTCTCCACCATGGGAAGGGCCCTATACGGTAACCGAAGTAATCCGACCGGGCACCTACCGACTAGAGGACAACAATGGCAATGTTCTCACCAACACTTGGAACATTGAACAACTACGTCGTTTTCCCCTAAATTTGGTCTTACCGCTTTTTTAGTTGACACTTGCCCCTGTAAAGCACACCAGCCCGAACACTTTCAGCCCGGGTCGCTCGGGGGCTCCATAAGGGTACAATACTGAATACTACCTCTCTTTTTTACTCTCTTTTTTACTGTCACATGGTAAACAACTTCGTCCCCGAACGGAAGTGCTTTCCTTTTCCTTTGATTGTCCTACGTAACTTTATTCTTACTCCTAACCGAACGCACCCCGCCATGACCTACGGTTACGAGCAGCTGAGCCCCGCGGGCCATGCCTAGGCTCTTAAAAAAGCTGTAGCCTACGGAACTAACAGGCATGTGCAAAAAAGAAAGGACAAAGACAATAGCTATGCTAGGATAAAAATAAGGAACAGATAGTGATTCTATCACAAGAGCAGTACTGATGTATTCATCGATACAAAAAACTATTCACACGAGGACTCACCAACTATATTTTCTACTACTACTCCAAATACTACTGCGGTCGCTCGATGACATCGCCTGAACATCATCGGACATAACCACCGCCGCTGGGGCCCCGCCCGGTTCCACTCCCTCAACTTTAGCGAGCGCAACGGGTACCTCAAGGGACCTGCCCGGTTCCGCTCCCTCGACTTCAGCGAGCGCAACGGGTACCTCAAGGGTGTCGCACCCATAGATGCTCAGCAGAAGAGCATGGAGCTCCTGACCTTCTCATGCAGTCGAGGTAGCTCCTGGGCAGGGACGCAGCCACTGGGGTATGGCCACCATGGCTAGAAGAGATCTCATCAAACTTTATTAACTGGCCAACCCGAGCAGCTGCAGGCGTGGAACCCTCCACCGGCATGATCCTGAGGGACTTCCCCTCCAACAAGGCTCACCCGGTGAAGATCCACCGGAGAAAGTCCACACACGGCTCCATCCCGAAGAAGGCCTCATAGATAAATCCAGCACCGCCCCTGGCAGCCTCTAGCTCGACATCACGCTCCGGATTCACGAAAGGATCTATAAGTCCTCCCCCTCGCTCACCCCCTCTCTCACTTAGGAATGGCTGTGGCATACAGGCACTCTCGGTGAGGAGGAAGAAGGAGAAGAGACAATAGTTGGAGAACAGGCAAAGGACTGCAACGAAGAGCCCTCAACCTCCCCCTATTTAAAGGAAGAAATGAGATAGCCAAAGAGGGGCAAAAGATCAGAGCAAAAAACTCTTTCCCTTTCCCCATTCAATGCGGATGGGAAATGATGGGACACACCCTGACCGATGGGACACACGCTGACCGACGGAATGACGCCTGGTCAGAGGAATGCCGCCTGGTGAGACGAGACATGGCCTGCGTATGGCCCACCACTATCGCACGACCGGACGCGTAAAACCGAAGCATCACCACACGCAGGCAGCTCTCTGCCTCCCCAGGCGGGACTTGGAAAAACCTAAAAAATAGGATCTCCTCCAGGAGAGACCATCGGGCTTTCTAAAAATCGATCGAACGGCTCAGAAAGACACACCGAGGGACAGGTAAGGAGCAAAGGGATGCCCCATGTAGGCCATGCCGACTCTGTCACAAACGACGAGCACGGGTCTCGGTCACACATTTCCGACTAGAGCTCTTCAAACCCCGTCACTCGAGTCATCAAGGTAACGCTACCGACCCCCGCTATTCCTTTATTTAAATCATTTCATACATCCATACGCGCATTCATTCCATACGCCCGTGCCCCCCAGACGATTCGGGCCCTGAACCGCCCGGGGGCTCGGGAACTAAGCATCGCACATGCAGAAAATGCATCACAACGCTCCGTGTTGCGTCATGAAGCGACAGTTGCCTCATTCGACATGAGCAACGACAGAGCCAGGGGAGAAAAATGCCAATGAGCCCCATGCGGCCCTCACCTAGTATGGCAGATAGGGTCATCTCAAACCTTCTCGCTCGATCCTAAGCCTCTGCCAAGCCCACATAATCTCCATCGAGGGGAGGCCATTAGGCCACCTGGGTCGGTCTCCAGAACGACCTAGGCATCTGCCAGGTTGCAAGTGAAGGAGCAGTGGAATATCACAAGAGGGCTATGTCGACCCCATCATGAAGGATGGACCCGGATTCAACTCAATCATACCCGTTAGCGAACTCACCAAGCGCGTCACTCCAGCCCGAGCGATCGGGACAAGCGATAAAACTCAGCCCCTCCGATGTGAGGAACCAAGGACGGGGTAACACACACAGCTCAAACTGACCCCTACTAAAGCCCAACGGGGCTCGGGGGCTCAAGACACAAAACGCCTGGGTCTGCGACCCTGAACTCACCCCATCCGGCTACATTTCGACTGAACTCCAAAACTACCTGGGTCTATGACCCCAAACTCGCCCCATCCGGCTTTATACTTCGACTGCACTCCAAAACTACCTGGGTCTGCGACGTCTGCGACCTCAAACTCACCCCATTCGGCTATGCTTCTACTACACTCCAAAATGCCTAGGTTTGCGACCCTGAACTCGCTTCATCAGGATCCACGACTCCGACTCGCCCGATCCCATGGTGCACACAGACGCCAGGATCAGCGAGCTCTGTCTCAACCGATACCTAAACTAACTAACTAGCTACCTCAGCTACACAGACTGCACTGAGGTCAGGATCCATGACTCCGACTCGCCCGATCCCACGGTGTGCACCGACGCCAGGATCAGCGAGCTCTGTCTTGTTCGATCCCTATACTAAAACCTCCTTGGCTGCATAGGTAGCACCAAGGCCAGGATCCACGACTCTGACTCGCCCGATCTCATGGCGCGCACTAACGCTAGAACCCACGAGCTCCACCTTGTCCAATCCCTTGACTAACTGCCTTGCCCGATCCCACGGCACGCATCGACGCTAGGATCCGCGAGCTCCGTCTCACCTGATCCCTAAAAAACTAAACACCACGGCTGCGCAACGACGCCTTTGTTGACAATCTTGTCTCGACTAAAAAACATGCATGCATACCCGCTAACAAACACCCCCAGATGATTCTGCCCGAATCACCCAGGGGCTCGAGGGCTAACAAAACAAAAAAACCTCCCCCGCGGCAACACGAACCCCCCCGGACAATTCTGCCCGAATCACCCGGGGGCTACACCCGCGGGTGCGCTCGCGCACACCTGTCGTCAAGACAAAAAATCCCCCAGACGATTCTGCCTGAAATCGCCCGGGGGCTCGGGGGCTCCTGTCGGGTTCATAAACCTGGGGTCCCTCGTGGACCGTCTTTCCAACAAAGGCTCGGCCCAAGCAGACAACGCGCAACTCATGGGCCGGCCCAAGTATCGAAACAACAGGCCAGGAGGGTGATCCAATCACCGAGGAGGAACGGCACCCGCCTTCCGACTCCGCCCCACCTCTCCGACCGGAGCGCTCGCTTCGGTCTCCAGCCCGCCTCCGGATGGCCTCTCTGACCTGATGGCCTGGCCAAAGCACTACTTCTGACTCTGACCCCACGTCTCCGACCGGGGTACACGAATACCTTGCTCACTACTCTTCTCACATACTCTCTCCCTCTCACTTGTAAGGCCATCCCCTTCATCTATAAAAGGGGATGCACTCTCTCCCAATAAACTCAGTTAACCTAGGTTGATTCAAGTGATTCTAGATTCATTAGATTGATCAATTTCACTAGCTCACAACCACAGAACTGCTAGGTTAGGACTTCAAGCACACGCTTGAACACTTAGCTCATAGCGAGCTCTTGTCGCTCTCGGCCCTTCCGACCGGAGCCGACCGGGCCTCTTGTACACCCCATCTTTCTCCTTCTCGTTTGTAACCCCACTGCAAACTTTGAGCACCTGGGCTTAGGAATAAAGTCACCGACCGACTCAAACTGGACGTAGGGCACGTTGCCTGAACTAGTATAAACCCTATGTCATTGAGTGCTAGGCCACCTCCGATCACAACGCATGGCAAAACTACAAATATTTACTTGTTGGTCACTTTCTACACCGACAAAAGTACTTGCATTTAGTTGAGGTACTAATCAAGCTATGATGGTCATATTGATGTGGAGGATCAAATCTATATTGGACAAAGTGTTGGAAGTGACTTGATGCATTTGGAGTTATTCATATTTGATGAATGGAATCAAGTCACGTGCTCAAGATGGCTATGCTCAAGTCAAAAAAGATCAAAGTTGATATGTTGGCACCCTCACTTGGTGAAGATTAGAATACACGGCTTTGGTTGAAAGAGATCAACTCAATAGGTTTAAATTCGTTATACATTTGAATTTGAGTTAATAGGAATGCCATACTATTAAGAGGGATGCATCATGTTGATAGATAATATTTCATAAAGTGCTCATGCCTACCCATGTGAGTTTTAGAGTGTTTGAGAGACAAAAGAGCTAACTTGTTTTTGCTGGTCTGGTAATACCGGACGTGCCCGGTATGTGCCCAGCCACGATAAAATTCTTAATGTTCTTGGATTGGTTCGTCGGGAGTTCCGACGTATGTCGGGAGTTCCGGCAATGGTCGGGAGTTCCGACGTCTCACGCTTAAACTGACTTGGAGAGTTCACTGTCCTGGTCATACCAGATGTGTCCGGTATTCATACCGGACGTGTCCGGTATGGAGAGCCAGAGGCCAACGGCTAGTTTTCAAATGCCTTGAGGGTCGGGAGTTCCAACGTGAGTCGGGAGTTCCGACTATCGGGAGTTCCAGCATGCATCAGGAGTTCCGACACCTCACATACTTTAACTTAGTTACCATGGTTTTCAAATGTGCTGAGGGTTGGGAGTTCCGACGTCTCGCGCTTAAACTAACTTGGAGAGTTCACTGTCCTAGTCATACCGAACGTGTCCGGTATTCATACCGGACGTGTACGATATGGAGAGCTAGAGGCCAACGGCTTGTTTTCAAATGCCTTGAGGTTCGGGAGTTCCAACATGAGTCGGGAGTTTTGGCATGCATCAGGAGTTCCGACACCTCACATACTTTAACTCAGTTACCATGGTTTTCAAATGTGCTGAGGGTTGGGAGTTCCAACATGAGTCAGGAGTTTCGGCATTCATCGGGAGTTCCGATGCCTCACAACGTTACTGTAACTCAGTTACCGTTGGCGCAGTGTAAGTCATACCGGACGTGTCCGGTATGATGGCAACGGCTATAAAACGGCTAGTTTTTTCAAGGGGGCTATAAATACCCCCAAGCCTCCACCTTTGGAAGCTGTTGATTATGCTGATCCTCTAGCATGTTTGTGAGCTTTGCCAACTCTCCCAAACCCTCTCTTAGTGAGTGATTCATCTAATTGCCAAATTCATTTGTGGGTTAAGAGAGAATTTGAAAAAGAGAGCAAGCCACAACTTGAGCACTTGTCGATATTGTCAATCTCGTGATTTGCATTTGTTACTCTTGGACTCTTCGGTTCTAGACGGTTAGGCGTCGCCGGAGAGCACCCAAGAGATTGTGGTGTGCCTCGAAAAGTTTGTAACAGTCGATTACGCCGCCTCGAAATCAACTAGTGGAAGGAGTTGTAACAGTCGATTACCTTCGCTGGGTTGCCCGCAGCCCCTCAACGGAGAGTAGGACTCGAACGAGTCCGAACTTCGATAAAACAAATATCGTGTCTCAATTCGCATTTTATTTGATATTTGTGTTGCTCCTTCTCTTGTTCAGGTTCTCTATGTATATTGTCATCTCTAGTAGGTGCCTGCAGTTTTGTTTGAAGATAGAAATCGAAAGGAGCAAGTTTGGGGCTGCTCTGCAGAAATCGTGTATACCAGACACGTTCGGTATTCATACCGGACACGTCCGGTATTTCCTATCTATGTTGAAAATATTTATTCTCTGTGGCTAACTTGTGAGGGGTGGTATTACTCTTAATTTGGAGTTTCTATTTTGGAAACTCCCTTTCCTAATTGTTTCCACATTTAAAGGTGCTAATTTTCAGAAACGCCTATTTACCCCCCCTCTAGGTGGCATCCTAGGTCCTTTCAATTGGTATCGGAGCTAGGTTCTCACCTAAAGATTCACCACCATGAGAAAATGATGTCGACGCCTATCGAGTTGGAGCCGGTGCTTCTCCAAAATGGTGGTTCAAACTTTCTACCTTGGTCAATTCATGTACTCAGTGCTTTTAGAGATATTAGTCCTCTTGTTGAGTATATTGTGGATGCAAGCATACCTCTTCCTATAGTTGATTGGAGTAACTACAAAAATTTGTCAAAAGATGAAGAGATATGCGTGCAACTCAATGCTCAAGCTATTAATGTCATTTTAAGTACATTAAGTGTAGAGGTTCAAGATGAGGCAATCTTCAATGGACAACCACCTCCGGAGAGTGCTCATCTCATTTGGACTAGGCTTGTTGAGTTATATGGAAAATCCAAATGTGATGATGCACTTGAGATCGAGTCAATGGAAAATTTGTCCATTGTGTCTTCATGCAGCGAAGAAGCCTCACAAGACCTCAAGAGCGCCGAGCCAGAGCAAGAAGTGCAAACAACGCATGACCTACTGTCTACCTGCACATACCGAACGTGTCCGGTATGCCTACCGGACGTGTCTGGTATGGCCATGGCAGCAGGACAGCAGACTGTCTGTGATGATGAGGCTCAAGCCCGGTGGTGACCAAGTGATGAGTCAACCTTAGTATCTCATGATACTCATCACTTGTGTCTCATGGCCAAGAAAAGCAAGAAGAAGATTAACAAGAAAGATCAAGAAAAGGAGAAAGTACAAGTAGATGATCACGATGAGAGTGATGTTGAAGTTGAAGACAACTACAACCTTGATCATCTCAACCACAAAGACAAGTTCATCATCATGAAGATAGTTGAAAAGAATGATGAGCTTGATGAAGAGATTGAGAAGCAAGAGCAATCACTTCAAAAGCAAGAATTATTTCTCATCTCTAAGATGGAAGAACTAAAGGCTCTAAGTGAAAGGTATGAAAATTTGTCAATTGAGCATGCTTTAGTTACTAACTCCTCTTCTAGTGTTTCACAACTAGAAAAGGAAAACTTTGAGCTCAAGGCAAGGCTAGATGAACTATCAAGCAAGTATAATGTGCTACAAGCAAACTATATTCATCTAAAGTGCTCTCATGAGGAAGTAGTAGAATCAAGCATCATGCTTGAGGTAGCTCATGAGGTTGTGATTACATCGGTAAAATTTTCTCAACCTCTCACACATTCACTCACTAGTACACCATCTCAATTAAATATTTCTTGTACTAATGAGTGTGCTCTTTAAGCAAGCCAATCTTCGATTGAGCTAAATCTCATAGAAAACATAGAGCTCAAAGAAGAGGTGGAAAGATTAAAGAAAGATGTTATTCGGTTGAAGGGTATGGAGAAAGCACAACCTTCTCAAGATAACCGTGATAACATGGTGAAGAAGCTTGAGAAGGGTTCAAACCTTGCTTCCTCCAAAACCCAACAAAAGAATCACATTTCAAGCAAGTCCAACACAACCAAGAGCAAGAAACATGGAAAAAGGTTATGCTATGGTTGTGGGTTATATGGACATGAGTGGTCAATGTGTCCACATAAGAGTTGGGCCGACAAGTGTCAAGCGGCCAAACAAAAGGCCTCAAACAAGTTGGCCAACCAAAAGAAAAGTGATGGACAAAGCGCTTGTCTCATGAGCAAGAAATTGGGGTATCCTACCAAGAAATGCCCAATGTACAATGAGGCAAGAAAGGAAGCCCAAGTTGCAACAAGAAGATGCTATGGATGCAATGAGATGGGCCACAAGGTTGATAGATGTCCATACAAGCAAAACAAGCATAGAGCAAACAAAGGCCGCATATGCTATGCTTGTAGAAGTAAGGGGCATCTAAGCTTTGAATGCCCAAATGGTAACACTCCTAAGCCGAACACATTTGTTTATAATGATATGCTTAGGAAGACCGCAAATGGAGTAAGCACTAGCAAGGTGATGTGTTCACCACAAACTAGTACTAAAGCCATTTGGGTACCTAAGCAATTATTAACTAACCCAAAAGGACCCAACAAGACTTGGGTACCAAAGTGTGCTTAGGTTAATGATGTAGGTACTTGGTGATGAGATGAAGGCTTTGGGGTGGTTGAGCGAGCAAATTGATAATATTCACTCAATCTATCAACCAATTCTTATCATAATCTCCTATATGGTTGACCCGAAGATAATTTAATGAATATATCATCTACTTCATCCTCACCATTGGTATAACCTAAACCTTATAGGATAGCCACTTTATATATTTTGTGCTCAACAGCTCATAAATAGGCATATTTGTGAAATATTGAAAATGGCTAATTAGATTCAATTGAAAAGTATTTTATTTTGCCATATGATGCTTTTAATGGCTCTCTAGTAGAGCAATTTATTTGTTGAGATGCAGGGCATAAAATAAATACTATAGCTAAAATGAAGAATCACAAGCAGCGGGTTATTTGGTTCTGACCTACACCTATCAGACGTGTTCGGTATTACTATCGGACATGTCCGGTATGGCCAGAGACAGAAAGAAAGTGTTTCTGTTCTGTGTATTCCAGACGTGTTCGGTATACCTACCGGACGTGTCCGGTATTGCATGAACCAGAACACTAATAGGATTGCAACTGAGTCTTTGATCCATATATCTTCATATATCCACAATTTACTCAGAAGCTTGTGGTTTACCAAATCTAAGTGGATTGTGAGCATCTCTTGAACTCAAATTTAAATAAAATTATTTGGTTGTGGTTCAAAATAGAAAATTGACTCCCAAATTCTTAATAGAATAAAGTGCTTGATAAAAGTCATTCAAATTACTTAAAGCACTTATTTAGGGGGAGCTCAGTTTCTATTTTGCACCTTGTGGACTAACAAATTTATCTAGCATTCTTTGTAGTCCTTTAGATGAAAAATTGATTTCGTAGCTAGCATGATTATTTGGCAATTAAGGTCAACATAAAGATTATCATGCTATGTATCTTCTTAGTGGCATTCTTGTGGGCTCAAGGCAAAGGTATGTATTTACATACATGCATTGTAAGTGCATCTAAGGCCCTTTATATGTTAGAATGTGCATTTGTGTGACATAGGAGAGATGTTTTTCAAAACCCATAACTAGCATGTGTAGGTGGTCTGAATTTGAAAAACTATTTGAATCTTGGTCTTTGTGACCTAGCCTTGTCATGTGACAATTATAACTCTCCTTGATTGTTTGATTTGCTAATTACACATGACATGGCTTTCTTAAGTCCACAATCTACTATGTCTCACAATATCTCTCTCAAGTAATCAAAATCTATATATGCCAAATATTTGGAAAAGAGAAGTGATACTCTTGGCATTGGATAAGAAAAGTAACGATACTCAGTTTGGATCAAGATTATATACCTTTTTTGGACTGAGCAATAACAGAGAAGGGGATTGGAAGAGAGAAAACATCTTTTGGAACAATTTGGGCCAGCCCGCATATACCGGACGTGTCTAGTATTTATACCGGACGTGTCCGGTATGAGCGGGGTTATAAAACGGCCAGAACCCCTTCGGCCCTAGTCCTCTATCTCTCTTTTCTCTCCTCCAAGCCGACGCCACCACCACTATTCCACCGCATTGGTGATCGAGTGATTCCACCAAGAAAAAGAAGAGAGGGAGATTGGATCGGAGGAGATTTGCATCAAGATTGAAGGCTCTGGGACTTGGATTTCCAATAGCATCTTCATTCACTCTCTCAAGGTACCCTAATCCTGGACCTCATCTGATCTAAGCGGTTAGGGCATGTTTTTGAAATCCATTCAGTAGAGATGCTACATTACCTATCTAGAAGCAATGCCTAGAGTTTGGATTCAATTGGTAGAAGATTGAGTGAAGGACCCCGGTTAGGGTTGCTGTCCGCTCATACAGGACGTGTCCGGTATGCGGTATGGGACAGCAGAGCAGGTTTTGCTCCCTTGTTTTAATCTTCTCAGTGGTTGATTCTTAGGACTAAGTTTAATTGTCTATTGTGTTTTATGAACCTTGTAACCTAGTTTAGTTGAGGTGATTGCAAAGCATAGGATAATTATTCTTATTTCTATATTTCAACTAAAATAAGCTATCTCTTGGGCATGTATCTAAAATTCCTTTCAAATCTTTGGATACAGGGCTGCAGCCATGAGCGAAAGACAGGAGCCTAGGTCCAAGCATAGGCATGATCCAGCATTAGAGAAATACAAGAAGGCGAGGCACGACATGCATCCCAGATACAGTCAGCAGGAGCAGGGCAACAGCAGGGGACTCTCTAGGGCTACCAGGGGTGCTGCATAGTACAGAGATGGAGATAGCAGTTCTTCTTCTAACACAGATACAAAGGAGTATAGAGTGGAGCCCAGTACCAGAAAGAGGAAGAGCACTGACAGAGGTTCCGATGGTGGCAGCTCAGATGATGAGCAAGAGATTGAGGAGGAGCAGGCAGCACCTCCAACTCATCACCAACCAGGTCAGGGTATGCACTATGGATTACTTGAGACACATCCACCTAGTGTACCCTCTTATGTGTCCAGAGTTGACTATCGAGGGAAAGGCATGACTAGAAGAGCTAGAGATGAGAGGAGAATTGATCCAAGGGGCTTGCCTAGGATTTAGTTTGATCATTGATTTCAGACAACCTTTCATATGGACTTCTACACCAGTGTGATCCTCACCAGGAACCTAGTGATTGCTAGGTCTCAGTGGATTGACTGGAAGTACATCAGAGATTTGTAGAAGGCCTCCATTGATCACGCTATTGCCATTTGCTATCATACAGGGGTTTATGAGATTATGGAGTTTCAGCATGATTGGAACACAGAGGTGATTGCTCAATTCTATGCCACTCTGTATGTTGAGGAGGATGAGAGGTGTATTCACTAGATGCTTGAGGGCCAGTGGTACAGTGTTGATTATGATGCTTTTGCAGCTCTACTTGGCTTCTCAGATGATGATCTTCAGAAAGATAGAATCCACACCGAGCAGGTGTTGCCTCCAGAATAGCTCGCCTACATGTATCCACCAGGAGGTGAGAGAGGAGCTGTGGGGAAGGTTCTAGGTCTTCACCCTACCTATATATACCTGGACAGGATGTTCAAGAACACCATTGATTGCAAGGGTGGAGACAAGGGAAACATTGCAGATTATTCTAGGAACCTGCTCCACAGGATGGCACCTGATGCATGACCCTTCAGCGTCTTTGACTTCATATGGTGCAAGATCAGGAGCATTGGTGAGAAGCCCCTCAAGCGCTGTGGTTTTACTCCCTACATTATGCACATGATTGAGCAGGTCATAGGGCACACCTTTGAGTATGACAAGGTACATAAGGCCCTAAAGATTATTGTGGACTTGCCTGAGATTAGGGTACCTCCAGTAGGACCAGGAGGAGTAGTAGCACCACCAGAGGCAGATGCACCTACAGGTGGTGCAGCAGCAGGATGAACTTCCCCTCTACCACATGCTCCTTCATGTTCTTCTACACATCGCCGCAGTCCTCCTCTCCTATTCATAAGATGTTCAGTGCCATCTTTGGGATGTGCAAGGACATTCAGGTCAGGCAATAGAAGGAGAGGGATGCTAGGAGGAAGGACACTTGGACTTTGAAGCAGATTGCTGCTACACTTGAGCTTGATCCTCCTAGGTCTCCACAATCAAATGAGGGAGCCAGTGAGCCTAAGACTGAGGAGCAGCAGCAGGCCAGGTATGACAGAGAGTATGCTGAGTTTCTTTAGCAATAGTAGCAGCAGCAGGCACTAGAGCATCCTAACACTTTACCACTACAGGCTCAGGTGCCTACTCACTCTTAGCCATGTCCCAGTGCTGTAGACGAGTATGCTTCAGACTGGTGGAGTGACCTCATAGGTGGTTTCAGCTACTACGGGTCTGGTGGCTATGACCCGTCTGGTGAGGGTGGTTCTCGTCCAGCCAGTGCTCCACACTCAGATGATGAGGATGTTGGAGATGAAGATGGTGATGAGTGATCACAGCTTTCAGAGACAGCTTGCAGCCCCTTTGTCCTTAGTATGTCATTGTTGGACCTTGTGGTGATAGATGACAAAGGGGGAGAGAGACTGATTAAAGCTTCAGGATATTTGTTTCATTTGCTTATCTTTGTACCTGAAGATATGTACTACAGGCCGTAGTTTTTGAGCTTCATTGATGTATCTTGAGTATGAGATAGATTATATCATGTGAGAGATGTGACTTACTTATGCTTTATCTATGTATCTCTTGAGACATGATCTTTATTTATATATTAGTGGCTTATATTAGTGGCTTATGGACTTGAGAAAATGTATAATGAGTGCTATGTGTGACATACATGTGTTATATTTATTTTCATAAGGATCATGCATGCTAGAATGAAAATATTTGATGTGATGATTTTATATTTATTCTTGTGTGATATATCTTGGCATATGCATCACGGTTTTACTTTGTTACACACACATGCACCCCATGGATGCAATGATTTAGGGGGAGTCTCCTATATGTTTTAGTATGTGTAATTGACATTTGAGGTCATTTTGTGAATTCTAATCATAAGCACATATTAAGGGAGAGCCTCTCATAAATCATTGAACCCAAAAGCTTAAATGTTTATATTATTTTGTAAGCTTTAATCAAGTTGTCATCAATCACCAAAAAGGGGGAGATTGAAAATGCATCTAACCCTTTAGTGGGTTTTGGATGATTGAATGACAACGTGATTAAAGGTCTAACCCGTTTGCTAAGTATGGATAGGTAATAGGTTATCACATAGGTACTTAATGAAAGCCAAAATGATGTGTTGTTGTATAAATAATCTAGTTCAAGCACAAGATAACAATGCAAATGGAATTCATGCAAAGGCTTATTTATTGTCGGATTTCCATGTACTATGTGAAAGCAAGCCCGGTAAAAATTAGTTGATGAGACATGAGGGATTGCATATGGAATGGTCTCATATTTGAAGCTTGCTAAATTGAAATGAAAAAGATAACAATACAAATGAATGGATGATTCAACACAAGATGTGACTTGATGGCTTGAGATGGTGAAGATAGCAAGGAAAGGCTTCGAGGTACTAAGCAAGGGTGAAGGGCAAGCGATGGCTTCGCGGCCGAAGAACCTAGCTAGGGTGAAGAAGAAAGTACTTGCATTTAGTTGAGGTACTAATCAAGCTATGATGGACATATTGATGTGGAGGATCAAATCTATATTGGACAAAGTGTTGGAAGTGACTTGATGCATTTGGAGTTATTCATATTTGATGAATGGAATCAAGTCACATGCTCAAGATGGCTATGCTCAAGTGAAAAAGATCAAAGTTGACATGTTGGCACCCTCACTTGGTGAAGATTGGAATACACGACTTCGGTTGAAAGAGATCACCTCAAAAGGTTTAAATTTCTTATACATTTGAATTTGAGTTAATAGGAATGCCATACTATTAAGAGGGATTCATCATGTTGATAGATAATGTTTCATAAAGTACTCAAGCCAACCCATGTGAGTTTTAGAGTGTTTGAGAGACAAAAGAGCTAACTTGTTTTTGCTGGTCTGGTAATACCGGACGTGTCTGGTATTGATACCGGATGTGTCCGGTATGTGCCCAGCCACAATAAAATTCTTAATGTTCTTGGGTTGGTTCGTCGGGAGTTCCGACGTAAGTTGGGAGTTTCGACAGTCAGGAGTTCCGGCAATGGTCACGAGTTCCGATGTCTCGTGCTTAAACTGACTTGGAGAGTTCACTGTCCTGGTCATACCAGACGTGTCCGGTATGGACGGCCAGAGGCCAACGGCTAGTTCTCAAATGCCTTGAGGGTTGGGAGTTCCAACGTGAGTCGGGAGTTCCGACAGTCGGGAGTTCCGGCATGCATCGGGAGTTCTGACACCTCACATACTTTAACTCAGTTATCGTGGTTTTTAAATGTGTTGAGGGTCGGGAGTTCCAACGTGAGTCGGGAGTTTCGGCATTCATTGGGAGTTTCGACGCCTCACAACGTTACTGTAACTCAGTTACCATTGGCGCAGTGTAAGTCATACCGGTCGTGTCTGGTATGCATACCGGACGTGTCCGGTACGGCAACGGCTATAAAATAGCTAGTTTTTTCTAAGGGGGCTATAAATACCCCCAAGCCTCCACCTTTGGAAGCTGCTGATTCTGCTGATCCTCTAGCACATTTTTGAGCTTTGCCAACTCTCCCAAACCCTCTCTTAGTGAGTGATTCATCCAATTGCCAAATTCATTTGTGGGTTAAGAGAGAATTTGAAAAAGAGAGCAAGCCACAACTTGAGCACTTGTGCATATTGTCAATCTCATGATTTGCATTTGTTACTCTTGGACTCTTTGGTCCTAGACGGTTAGGTGTCGCCGGAGAGCACCCGAGAGATTGTGGTGTGCCTCGGAAAGTTTGTAACGGTCGATTCCGCCGCCTCGGAATCAACTAGTGGAAGGAGGAAAAGAAGTTGGAAAAGACTCTGGCTAGAGTGACCTTCGTGGTACCCTCTAGGGCTAACCTTCGCTGGGTCGCCCACAGCCCCCTCAATGGAGAGTAGGACTCGAATGAGTCCGAACTTCGATAAAACAAATATCGTGTCTCAATTTGCATTTCATTTGATATTTGTGTTGCTCCAGCTCTTGTTTAGGTTCTCTGTGTATATTGTCATCTCTAGTAGGTGCCTGCAGTTTGGTTTGAAGATAGAAATCGAGAAAGGAGCAAGTTTGGGGTTGCTCTGCAGAAATCGTGTATACCGGACACGTCCGGTATTCATACCGGACACGTCCGGTAGTTCCTATCTGTGCTAAAAATATTTATTCTCTATGGCTAACTTGTGAGGGGTGGTATTACTCTTAATTTGGAGTTTCCATTCCTAATCGTTTTGGCATTTAAAGGCATTAATTTTTAGAAACGCCTATTCACCCCCCTCTAGGCGGCATCCTAGGTCCTTTCATAGGGTGTCTAGTGAAAGGTTACGTAGTGATCCCTGCCAACTTACCTTGGAAGTGAGTCAAGAGGTTGGACACCTCGGGCAAAGGGAAATCATGACTCATGGTGAAAGTGTACAAACTTTGCATAGTTGTTTTAATACTAATATATCAATCGTGCTCATGGACACGAGTGGCCTGGATCCTTTTCGAGATAGATGGTTCTATGGATGGTTTGGGTGATGGCTAACCTTGATGATAATTATTATACATTCACCTTGGGAGCTTAAGCATAACCTAGCAACATAGGTTTAATAAAATAAAATATGACCAACTAAAAGTGCTTACCGCAGTTTAGCCGTGTCCAGCCTTTTTAGCCTTGCATACCCTCATGTTATACTTGTTGAGTATGGTGCGCTCACACTTACTTTACAATCAATAAAAACCCGGATGGGTACCAGATGGTGGATCAAGTGAAGAGTTTCTTGCAAAGTCCATGGGTACTAGGTGAGTGTTTCCCCCAGTCAACCATCCCTGTGGAGTATGGAGACCTGAAGAGAAGATATAGAATAGTTTCCGCTATGCTTTGTAATAGATGAAAGTCTTGTTGTAAATATGTTTCGATATATATAATAAAGCATTGTTCTCGATATTCTCCATATTTGTCACTATATGTGTCGTGTGGACATCCTGGGCACACATATAGTTAGTGCTTGGTATTCTTCGGAAAACTGGGTGTGACAATGCCATGCCGGCTGGCCCCACAAGGGCGCCGCCCAAGGTGCCAAGTGGCGTTGCCACATCACTGATCCATGGGAGCTGCTCCACAAGCCTTCCCAAGCATCCATTCAACATCGGTTTGCATCAAGGGACGAGATGGAGTGGTGTTGGATCCATGGGCCCATTGTCATACACATGGAGGCCTCCAACCGACCTTCTGTCAGAAATTCGACATGTGTTGCCTCTACAACCGCCATTAGGAGCCAACCAGCGTCGTAGGATGTAAAGGCGGTGCATCCTAGGGCCGCTCGATGCCCCCTTGCCGCCGCCCGGTGCCCTAGGTGCCCCATCGACCTCCTGGCTGCCTACAAGTACCCCCACTGCCTCTCCACACTATAAATAGGGGCAGTGGTGCTCGGTGGAGAAGTGCCCCATTCATTTCCAAGCTCTCCAAGCTTCTCCAAGCTCTCTAACTTTGTAGCTTAGTAATAGAAGTAGTCTGGTAGTGGAGTAGAGCAAGAACAGAGCTTCTCTCAGAGTCTAGAAGAGTCTTCTAGGTCTAGTATAGCTCCTTTGTAATTCTTTCATTTTTTTCATTTACTTTATTTAGTACTTTACTTTCTAGTACTTTATTTAGTAATTATTGCTTTGCTTAGTCCAAGTTCTAGTTCATTATTGTTCATCATTAGTGAGCTTAGGTGCTTGTTACTTGGCATTAGTAGCCTAGGTTATCTTCTAATTAGTAGTCTTTCATTAGTACCTATTCCACCATCTCGTTAGGGTACTTTGATCTCATTTCATCGGAGCTCAGATCAAAGTAGTAAGCCTATAGATTAAGCGAGGTGCTTAGGCTATAGATTACCTATGGATACGACTAGGCCTCTGGATAGATTGTGGTAGTTGGCAAGTGGTGACAGCCTTGTCCATCCTCTGTATTCCACCACGCTAGGTCTAGTTATTAAATCATTGGGCTCGTGGCAGACCTTGTCTATTTAACTCTTCTAGTTGGTAGGCGGGCTGTGCCCCGAAGTACTAGCTCATTTCTCCTAGTCACTTGTTTACCCTTTGTTACTAAACTGCTCGCTCTCCCACCTAGCTATCTTACTTCTAGTGTAGCTTGTTTAGTAGTTTACTAGGTAGTTCACCCAAATCACCATTATCGTTCACTCACTTAGGATACACTTAGGCTTTCCTTTAGCAATTGTCGTGGGTCAAAACCTTGGCAAGCATTGTTGTTTGAGTCGGTGTCAGAGTATATGTCTCCGGTGTCTCGGGTGGACTCAAGAACACAAGAATCACAGAGGGGACACAATGGTGTATCCTGGTTCAGGCCGATCGGTGCCTTATGTCTAGAGATATTTGGTAGAGGGTTAGCTCGGTGCTAATCCTAAGGTTGGCTCACCACCGGTGGAGTCTTCCCCTCATCGGAGAGGAGGAAGACGATGGATGCAGTAGAGGAGCTCTCGATGCCCCTCTCTGGGTTGCCCCTACCCTCGGTGCTGAGAAGAAGTGAATCAAATGAGGAGTCGAATGATCTGTCTAGGATCCTCCTCACCCTAAGGTCTGACCTTATCCCTTATATACCGAGATAGGTCGGGTACATGGTGGTTTAGTGAGAAGTGTCTATGGTCTACATGCGCTAGAGTCCATGAGGCTCTTGCAGCGGTGCTCTGTGGACCGTGGTGGTGTTGTGGAGTCGAAGAAGCCTTGGGCGTCGTTCGGCTGCTCAGTTCTGACACTCTGTGTGTCAGGCTATGTCGGCTTGGATCGGCCTCCCCTAGGTGGACATTATGGGGTCTTCTTGGTGGTGAAGGAGGTCAGCTCTAGGGGCTGACATGCGGGCCTAGGAGCCACCCAGCCCCTAGAGGCCGATGGGACTTGTCTTCTTGTGTCACACCCCATGCGTGACCCTATCGCGGGAGTAGCCGACAAGGCCACGTCTGGAGCATTGCGCCTGGGAGCCCCCGAGCCTCGATGGATCGGGGCTTGTTTTCTTGCACCCAGCCCTTGGCTGCCATCGTAGGCCAGGCAGGAGCCAAGGGCTGAGTACGGGCCTGTCATCAATTGGGAGCCTAAGGCTCGGGCGAGCCCTTGAGCCCTGAGCTAGGGTTGCGGCGTGCCTAGGCTTGGTTAGGTCTCTTTGGTCGAGGACCATTGATCCCGAGGCTTAACATACCCATTTGTTAGGATCTCATCAGTAATCCTAATGTGTAAATATAAATTTAGCCATCAGCCTTCCTGTGGGAAAAATATAAATTTGACACTCGGTACTCACCGAGCGAAATGCTACGCGATAGTTCTATGCGCTTGTGAAATCCCTCCACTGGTCATTAAGAAGTATCAACACTAATCCTAAGGTTGCATCGCCGCTGGTGGAGCCTTCCCCTCGTTAGAGAGGAGGAAGATGATGGCTGCGGTGGAGGAGCTCTCGGTGCCCCTCTCTTGGTTGCTCTGCTCTCGGTGCCGAGCAGGAGCGGATCGGTGAGGAACGGAATGATCTGTCTCAAATCGTCCTCCTCCCTCTAGGATCCAACCTATCCCTTATATACCAAGATAGGTCAGTTACATGGTAGTTTGGGGGGTTGAGCCTATTGTCTACATGTGTCGGAGTCTAGGATGGTCTTACAGTGGCGCTCTATGGACTGTGGCGGTGTTGTGGAGCTAAAGAAGCTCTAGGCATTATCTAGCTGCTCTGTCCTAACACGCTGAGTGTCAAGCTGTGTTAGCTTAGACCGGCCTTCCCTAGGTGCGCCTTATGGAGACTTCTTGGTGGTGAAGGAGGTCGGCTCGAGGGGCTGACGCATGGCCTAGAAGCCCTCGAGCCCCTAGAGGTAGCGGAGGGCCTTGTCTTCTTGTGTCACGCCCTATGTGTGACCGTGTCGGGGGAGCGGTTGACAAAGCCACACCCAAAGGGTAGCGCCGGGGAGCCCCTGAGCCTTGGTGGCTCAGGGTGTGTCTTCTTATGCTCGGGCTTTGGCTAGCACCCAAGGCCAGGAAGGTGGCCAAGGATTGGGTCTAGGCCCCTATCGACAAGGAGCCTCGAGTTTGAGCAAGTCCTTGACCGTCGAGCAGAGGCGGCAGGCTTGCTCGAGCTTGGCCTGATCCCTTGGTCTAAAGGTGCGCATGAGCGTACCTAATGGGTATAGCCCCCGAGCCCCTAGGTGATCATGGAGGGATCAGTCGGGGGTCCATTGGTTGGGAACCCTTGATGTCGAGGCTTAACATACGCATATGTTAGGATCTCATCACTACCCAAGCACTTTAGCAAGCGGGCCTCACCACCATAGGCATTGCCGAAGGCAGGAGTAAGCTCATTGACCTCCATCCTTAAGGTCTCATTCTCAACCATAAGTGAGGCATCACAAGTGAAACCATCACTTATAGGTGAAGTAGTGGTGCTAGATGAGGTACAAGAAGGGTTAGCGGGAGCAACAACAATAAGCTTGTAGAAAGATTCATCAAGAATATCACAATTCAAGCCTACATCACATGTTATAATTACCCTCTCATTTTGCTTAATAAGAGTGGAATGAGCCTTTTTAAGCTTCTTGTGAGCTTTGCCAAGCTTCTCATGGGCTTCCTCTAGCCTCTCATGAGTAGCATTGAGGTCATCAAAGGCTTGCTTAAGGGCTTTTAGTTCCTTACGCATGTCTTTATTTGCATTCCCTTCTCTTAATGTCAAAATGAGTGTGAGCATCTTTTAACATGTCGATGAGTTCATCCTCGGATGGCACATCCTCCTCATCACTCTCACTATTGCTCTCACCATTGGATTGTATCTTAGTGGCCTTAGCCATGAAGCATGTCGATGGAGTGTTAAAAAGCAAAGGCTTTTCATTGATAGCAATGCTTGCAAGAGCCTTCTTCTTGCTTGCCTTCTTCTCATCATCACTATCATCATCACTTGAGGAACCATCACTATCCCAAGAGACCACATATGAGCCTCCCTTCTTCTTCTTCTTGAAGGACATCTTGCTCTCCTTCTCTTTATTTTCCTTCTTCTTGCCCTTCTTATTATCATCATCATTGTCACTATTATATGGACAATCAGCAATGAGATGATCCTTGCTATTGCACTTGAAGTACCTTCTTGGTTTGTCCTTGTTCTTAGATGATGACTTCTTCTAGCACGAGAGCCCTTCTTCATCATGAATTTGCCAAATCTCTTCACAAAGAGGCCATCTTCTCATCATTGTTGATGATAGTTAACAACCAATATAAACCATCAATTAAACATGCATAAGGGCATAAATATAATCACCAATGAAGGTTTAGGGGTTTAAACTAATAAATTCCACAAGTTTTGTTGAATCTGTGTTTCCAGCAGGGTTTAATCAGAAAAGCACCAAGGAAGACCTAATTGTCAAAGGAAAATATGGAGTTCCACCATGGTACCTATGTGGGAAGACTCTAGAAGGGTCCAGAAGCCACTTCACCAAGCAGAGCACCACCTCGGTAGGGCCACCCCCTTGTGGGCCCCCTATCTGTCACTTCGCCGCCATGTCGGTTTCCCACCTCCTTTGAGGATGCATCTTGGTCGGATTGATCCAAGGGCTCGGACCTTGTGGCATAACCTAAGTCATCACCTATTAATCCTTAGAGTTCATCCTCCATAGCTAGCTATTAGTAGGTTTCCCACCTCCTTTGAGGATGCATCTAGGCTCTCTCTCTCTTGTTTCTCCATTATTTTTATATGCTAGTTATAATTGTTATAAGTTTATCTTATTCATTGATCCAAGGGCTCACGTTGGACCCTCGGGGGGTGGGTGGTCTATATAATCCAACCCCACGCCTCTTCCCCCACTCCCGTTAAGTCCTTTGTAGTCATAACCCAATAAGTCATCAAGTCATTTGAGAAGACTAAAGAACTGCTTACCCTAATCTCCTTAGAGCTCATCCTCCATACTATGTAGTACCAATAGCATAGCTAGTTAGGATAGGTCTAATAGGTGGCTAAGTACTCAAACAAGTGACACGTTAATAAACACCAACAATCATCGACTTCATCAAAGCTCAAGCCTTCATCTTCATTCCTTTGATCTTGTCAAGAGTGTGGCCTTGAATATAAATCTTTCTTTGTTCTTCTCTCTCATCTCTATCTGTCATCGGTGTTTCTCAATTATTTTTATATATTGTGACCAGTTAAGCATCTCAATAATTGTTATGACCTCAATCTCTTTAGATAATTAACCAATACTTGGAGCCTTCTATCTTATTCATGTTCATCTTGATTATGATCTTCAACATCTATGATTGATTATGTACTCTTCCAAGCATATAGCCATTTCCAAATTCTTGATTTGCTATGGATGTTTATCATTATGTTTTGTTATGCACAAGTTCAGTATATGTGCCATATCTTTCTATTGGGACTTGATGTGAGTCATCTTTGCTCCAATAGCCATACATGTGGGGTGGCTTCCTAGTGGTCAATATTATTAAGCCTCAAATAAACGTGACCACCGCTTATACATGGAAGACAATGTGACACAATAATTTTTCTTACAATTGGTTAGACAACTAAATGGCGAGACCAAATGTTGCACTAGCATTACAAGGGTTGCAAGCCACCCTATCCACAAGTCTAGTATACATCTATGTATGATTTACTCACTTGAGAGCTAGTTCACGCACTACTCTATAGGCATCTATCACGCCAATTACCCAAGAATGATTGGGTGCCACACAATGAACACAAATGATGGGGATCCAATAATTTTTCAGGTTCACTTGCCAAGCTAATCCTCGAGCAATCCAACGCACTAATAGGCATCACATGCCTTTCATGATCTCCCATGGGGAAGGCTCAAGAACCCCTCACAATCTTTGGGAGGTGGTCAAGAACAATCACCAACTCTTGCCAACACTCATCCTCTACTCCAAGCCATCTAGGCATTGGCAAACGCCAAGAGTAACAAGAAAACCGTAGCAAATCGATCCCCAAGTGCCACTAGAAGCAATCACTCAAGCAAATGCACTTTGGATCACTCCCAACTCACTAAGGATGCACAACAAAGCAAGAGAATGAGTGGGAGAGGTTTGGCTCATCTCAAAGGATGCTATCACATGTAAGAATGACAAAGAGAGTGAGCCAAACATGACCAAGCTCTATTTATAGGTGCTCAATCCCACTTTGTAGAGAGATGCTCTTTGGCTACCCAAGCACATAAGCAAGCGGTCCTCACCATTATAGGCTTTACCTAAGGCACGGGTGAGCTCATTGACCTCCATCTTGAGGGTCTCATTCTCAACCATTAGTGAGGCATCACAAGTTAAACCATTACTTATAGATGAGGTGGAAGTGGAAGTGCTACAGAAGGGTTAGTGGGAGCAACAATGATAGGTTCATAGAAAGATTCATTAATTAGATCACATGTAGAACCCACATCACATGTTAGAACAACCTCCTTGTTTTGATCAAGGAGGGAGGAGTGATCTTTTTCAAGCTTTGTGTGAGCCTTCCCAAGCTCCTCAGGGTCTTCCTTTAGACTCTCATGAGAGGCATTGAGCTCATCAAAGGATTGCTTGAGAGCTTTAAGCTCCTTTCGCAACTCTTTGCACTCCTTCCTCTTTATCTGAAGACATTCATGAGCTTGTTCTAGCATGTCCATGAGATCTACCTTCTCATCACTATCACTATCACTCTCATCATTTTGTACCTTAGCGGACTTAGCCATTAAGCATGTTGAAGAAGTGTCAAAGAGAGAAGGTTTGTTGTTGATGGCGATGCTTGCTAGTGCCTTCTTGATGGATTTCTTGTCATCATCACTAGAATAATCATCATCCAAACTGCCATCACTATCCCAAGTGACCACATAGCCGCCACCCTTCTTCTTCTTGAATTTCATCTTCTTCTCTTTCTTTTCTTTCTTCTCCTTCTTTTCTTTCTTCTTCAAATCCTCATCATTCTCACTATTGTAGGGACAATCTGCTACAACCTAATCCTTGCTCTTGCACTTGTAGCATCTCCTCACATACTCCTTGTTGTGATCTCTTCTCTTTCTTGCATCATAGCCCTTTTTCTTCATGAATTTGCCCATCTTGCGCACAAAGAGAGTCATAGCTTCATCATCAAAGTCACTAGCTTCTTCCTCTTCACTTGATTCTTCTTTCTTGGCCCTGCCCTTACTCTTGGATGAGGTGCTAGCCTTGAATGCTATACTCTTCTTCTTCTTGTCTTTATCCTTCTTCTCATCTTGGTCAACCCCTTCCCTTTTCACATGGTATGTCTCTTGTGTCATGACATCACCTAGTACTTGGTTGGAGGTTAGCTGCTTCAATCCTCCTCTAATGATGATCAATCTCAATGTCTCAAATCTTGGAGGTAGGCTCATCAAGAAACGATGAGAGACATCATCATCATTGATCTTCTCACCCAATGCCTTCAAGTCATTCAAAATCACTTGGAGCCTATGGAACATCTTTGGGATACTCTCATCATCCTTCATCTTGAAACTTGTTAACTTGTCCTTGAGAATATATAGCTTGGCACTCTTAACCGCCGGTGTCCCCTCATAGGTTTCCTCTAATCTCTTCCATGCTTCACTTGCTCTTTCACAATCTTTGATTTGCTCAAACACCTTTGAATCAATTGCATTGTATATGGTGTTGGGACCCATAGTGTTGCATTGCTTGTTTGCTTTGTCATTGTTGGTGAGGTTGGTGGGATCAATAATCACATAATCATTCTCGGTCACATCCCACACTTGATCATTGATTGAACCAAGATACATCTTCATCTTTTGCTACAATAATCATAGCATGTACCATCAAAGAACGGTGGTTTGCCCCCCACATGGTTGAACACAACTTGAGACATCTTTTGACACCGAGGTTGTTAAGCCTTCAATCAAACGGTGACCATGACTCCGATACCACTTGAAAGGTCCTAAATGGCTAGAGGGGGTGAATAGCCTATAAAAATTCTCTACAAATTCACTAGAGCAAAAGGTTAGTAACCTAAATGGTGAAATGTAATTTTGCTCTAGCTCTACAAGGGTTGCAAGCCACCTATACTAACAATTTGAGTTGCTATGATGTCTAGGTTCACACAAAGGCTATGTCACTACTCTCTAAGCTAGTGAGCTCTCAAAGACTAACTAAAAAGCCTCACTAACCAAACTAACAAGCTCTCAAAGACTGACTACACTAAAGAGATTGCCTAGGCAAGAATGTAAACAAAGTAAATATAAGAGAGTGTGTAGTAAGATTATACCGCCGTGGCAAGAGAGATGAACCAATCAATGAATACCAAAACAATCACTAGGAGAAATCCAGGGGACAAATGACACACAATTTTTCTCCCATGGTTCACGTGCTTGCCGGCACGCTAGAACCCATTGTGTCAACCAACACTTGGTGGTTTTGTGGCTAATAGGTATCACACACCTAGCCAACACTTGGCGCCGCAAGAACCTACCCACAAATGAGGTAACTCAATGACACGATCAATTTACTAGAGTTACATTTTGGCTCTCCACCGAGAAGGTACAAGACCCCTCACAATCACCGAGAGATGGCCACGAACAATCATCAACTCGTGCCAATGCTCCTCTATGGCTCCAAGTTGTCTAAGTATCGGCAAACACCAAGAGTAACAAGAAATCAGCAGCCACAACTATCCCCAAGTGCCACTAGATGCAATCACTCAAGCAAATACACTTGGAATCACTCCCAATCTCACTATGATGATGAATCAATGATAGAGATGAGTGGGAGGTGTTTACTGAGGCTCACAAGAATGTCAAGTATGTCAAAGTGCCAAGAGAGTGAGCCCCAAGCCGGCCAAGAACTATTTATAGGGCCCCCTTGGCTCAGAGAGCCATTGGGCTCGCGTAGGCAGGACCGGCCTCACCGACCAGACCCTGAGCAGAGTTTGGTCGCCTGGGTCCGGTCGCTCCTGGCCATCCACATGTCCCTGATTTGAACTTTGACCATCGATCTCCAATGGTTACTTAAGTCATGCCCAAATGTCAACTCCGGACTAGACCCATAGCCCCTGGGTATGGTCATTAATATGCGCGCGAGTCCGAACATTTTCAGAGAGTTCTCGAGCCCCTATAATGTGACCGAACTTGGTCCAACAAAGCAAGACCGAACCCATAGCCTAGGTCCAATCCTCACAACTCCACGCGTGTGCGCCTAGAGTAGCAGATGACCGGACCCACCAGTTAGAATGACCGAACCCACTAATCACCTAAGTCCGGTCATGCCCAGAGACATCCAGAGAGCGTCCAAGTGCTTTGGACCGAGTCCGGCGCTCATGACCGGACTCATAGCCTGGATCCGGTCCTCATCATCACGCCACGTCACCCTCTCTCGCTTCAGAGTCCATGTCACCACCTAACCGTATTCAGCCGGCAGGGTCCGGTCCTACAACGCGCCTAGGCCCAGTCCTCACTAGGCCTTCTCAGCCGCGCCCTCAACATTGATCAAACTCACCCCGGTCAGGGTCCGGTCACCCTGCAGGCAGGGTCCGGTCCTGAGTTTCGCCTCCTTTTCCTTTTCTAACTCCTCAACCGCTTCACCCTTGCTTCCAAGATGCTAACCATAAAGTGTAGAACTTGTATGCCCATGTGTTAGCATTTTTCAAAGTATTTTTGAAGGGTTAATTGTTAGCACACTAGGTCCCCAATGCATGTGCAAGAATCATGTCACCTATTGGCACTCGATAACCGCTTAGCCAAAGATTTCCCCTCTTTATAGTATGGCTATCGATCCTAAATATGATCACACTATCTATAGTGTCTTGATCACCAAAACAAAAACCTATTTGATATCTTTTCCTTGATTAACACTTGGTTTTTGTTTTTCTCTTTCTTCTTTTCTATATTGGAGCACTTGATCTTCAAGTTTGGCCACCTCCATCACCACGACCATCATCTAGCTCCATTACTTGGTGTGTACAACACTAGATGCCAAGGGTTAGTACACTAGGTTTCATCAATTATCCAAAACCAAACTAGGGCTTTCAACCTCCCCGAGGGCATAACGGCTATAACATGTTGGGGGCACTATAAATAGGACTTGGTCGTGTTTGGCTCACTCCCTTGGTCATTCTTACATGTGATATCATCCTTTGAGCTGAGTCAAACCTCTCCCACTCATTCTCTTGCTTGGTTGTGCATCCTAAGTGAGTTGGGAGTGATCCAAAGTGCATTAGCTTGAGTGATTGCATCTAGTGGCACTTGGGGATTGATTTGTTGTGGTTTTCTTGTTACTCTTGAAGTTTGCCGATGCCTAGATGGCTTGGTGCAGCGGAGGAGTGTTGGCAAGAGTTGGTGATTGTTCATGGCCATGTCCCAAAGATTGTGAGGGGTTCTTGAGCCTTCCCCATGGGAGATCACGAAAGGCATCTTTAGTGGATTGCTCGTGGATTGTGGATCCCCATCTTGTGTTCATTGTGTGGCACCCGATTGCGGGTTAGGCATGTGATGCCTATTAGCACGTGAACCTCCAAGTGGGTAAATCACCACAACGGGGATTAGCTTGCCGGCAAGCAAGTGAACCTCGGAAGAAAAAATATTGTGTCACATTATCTTCCATGGTATTCATTGGTATTCAATGTTGATCTCTTGCCCGGCTCTGTATAATCACTCTATCATTCTTGGTATTTACATTTCATAATTGTGTAGTGATAGTTGTAGCTAGTTCAATAGAGTAGCTTAATTAGTGGTAATTAGTTTTGCTATCTTGCTCACCTAGTGTAAAGTAGTGACATAGCCATTGATTGATACATAGAGATCATAGTATACTAGACTTGTGGATAGGTGGCTTGCAACCCTTTTAGTGCTAGCGCAACATTCACTTCACCATTTAGTTGTCTAATTAACCAATTGTATTAATGTTGTTGTAGAAAATTTTTATAGGCTATTCACCCCCTATAGCCATTTAGGACCTTTCAAGTGGTATCAGAGTGGTGGTCACCGTTTATTTGAGGCTTAACAACCTTCGGTGTCAAAATGGCTCAAATCAACAACACCAAGAAGCCACCCCAATTTGATGGCACAAACTATGGCTATTGGAAGGCAAAGATGACCACTCACATCAAGTCAATCAATAGAAATATAAAGATATGGCATACAGTGGAAACAAAATTTGAGGTACCAAATCTAGCCCAACCCACCGTGGCCGAAGAAGAGAAGCTACAAAACATTGATATTGCTCTTAGTGTCATCCATGATGCTATCAATCAAAGAGTGTTTGAGCAAATCAAGAATTTGGAGATGGCTCATGATGCTTGGAAGAAGCTAGGAGAGTCATATGAGGGCACTTAAGCGGTCAAGGGAGCCAAGGCATGCAAACTTAAGGAGAAGTTTGCAAGCTTCAAGATGAAGGAAGATGAAAGTGTGCCGGAGATGTTTGATAGGGTCCAAGTATTGTTGAATTATCTAAAGGAACTTGGTGAGGAGGTGAAGGACAAGGATTTCTCTCATAAGTTCTTGAGATGCTTTCCTTCAAGATTTGGCACGTTGGTCACTATACTAGTGAGGAGTGGTTTGGACACCTTGACACCAAACCAAATATTGAGAGGTGATGTCCGATGACACATATAGAGATAACAATGAGAATAAGAGAAGAACAATGAGAAGAAGGATGAGAAGAAGAAGAGTGGCATTTAAGGCCACATCATCATCCAAGGACAAAGCAAAGCAAGACACATCAAGTGAAGATGAAGGCTCGAGCTTTGATGAAGACGATGATGAGAAGATGGCTCTCTTTGTGAAGAGATTTGGCAAATTTATGATGAAGAAGGGCTATCATGCTAGAAGGAAGGAGTCATCATCCAAGAACAAGGATGAAGCAAGAAGGTGCTTCAAGTGCAATAGCAAGGATCATCTCATTGTTGATTATCCATATAATAGTGACAATGACGATGATAATAAGAAGGGCAAGAAGAAGGAAAAGAAAGAGAAGAAGGAGAGCAAGATGACCTTCAAGAAGAAGAACAAGGGAGGCTCATATGTGGTCACTTGGGATACAGATGCTTCCTCAAGTGATGATGATAGTGATGATGAGAAGAAGTCAAGCAAGAAGAATGCTCTTGTAAGCATTGCTATCAATGAGAAGCCTTCGCTCTTCGACACTCCATCAACATGCTTCATGGCTAAGGCCACTAAGGGTTTGTGGTACCAACCGGTGGTGAAAATCTTTTTACTAACGGTTCATAATATGAACCGGCGGTGATGATTTATGCTGTAGCACAATAAAATTCATAACTTTTACAAACAAAATCAGATGAAAACAAACTTTATATGATGACTTTTTCATTTGAAATTGTTTACAGTCCTAGAATTCTGTTTGAAGCTATTATATTTTAAATTTTTTTTTGAATTATACAAACAATGTCAAATGAAAAAATGATCACAAGCAAAGTTGCAGATCTCGCTATGATCTATAACTTTGTAGTCGACTACTTTTTCATTATAAATCATTTAGGGTCTCAAATTTATATCTGAAGTTCAAAAATTTTGAAATTCAAATTTTGCAAATGACCTCGGATGTAGAATCGACCAAAGCCAAAGTTGTAGATCTTGATGAGTACTACAGAAAGTCTATTCACCGCCGGCACCTTAACTAACAGTTTTGAGATAACTTGCGGTGATTACCGGTTTCACCGCCGGTCCGGCGTAAGATCCGATGATGAACGCAATTTCTCCCTTCACCGCCGTGTCGTCCGTCGAGCTTGCGGTAAAGGGTTTTCACCACCGGTTGCTCATTCTATGTCCGACGCTCGGGAAACCCACAGAGATAATAGTTTTTTCGCTGGTACCAAGATGGACGCATGCACTATAGTAAGATCTCGGCGGTGAAGCAAGTTACCACCGTCGGATTACCGTATGAACCAGTGGTGAAGCAACCATTGTTTGAATGGACGCGTTGGGTATGCTGCCAGGCGAGGCGATAATTGATGTCTAATTCCAGATTCATTGCATAACAGAGTTCATCCGATCAAGTCTCGCATTACATTTTTTGTGAGGAATTAAATTAAAAGCCAAGCAGAAGACAGTACATGTGACCACGTCCCTCTATTAAAAGCCAAGAAGAGGAGCCATTGGTGTTGAAATGTTTTTGTAACACCACTGTAACGCATGTGTGCACCAAATAAATAATTCAATTTGCAAACAAAACAAATATGGCACACTAGTTTAGCTAAAATTATGACAACATCCATCATTGAGGAAATTAATATGTCTACAGACAAGCAAACAACATTGGTCCATTTAAAATGCATGATAGAGAGATACATAAAATGTAGCTTTATTTATAGCTCTGCTAATGAATCCAAGAACAAGGGAACATATAGAAGATAGTATGGTCTACAGATGAACTCTTTTCTAACACTATGTCTACCATACTGAAAGACACGGGCAGGGATGACATGAACTTTTATGCAGTCCATGTCATATGCGATGATTGTTCCATCCTCCCCAGCAAAGAAAATCATATTCCATTCTAGGTGAACTATAATCAGTGTGTACTTACCAACACAATCCATGAAACCAAATGTAATATTAATCCATCCAAATAGGATCCGCGTGCTAACCGTATGCTTCAATGTCCAATTATTAGTACCATAGTCTTCAAGGATCCAGATTGAAAGCTTGGAATCATTGGGACTAGCAACAGTACATACACACAAGTGACCCTGAGCTTGATGCATGGAGTGTTGAGGACCACTAGGCCTATCAATTTTCCTCCATGTGTTTCCCTCCATATCCATAGCAAGTATCATAGAGTACCCCGTAGAGTGCCCCATAATGTGCAGACAACCGTTAAGAAACACACTTGGTGATCTATAAAATGTCACATCAGTATCCTCGCTCCATTCAGATTCCTTATAGATCCATGCTATAGTTTCGGATGAGTAGATCTCCACACCTTTGCACACACTATCGACATCCACATATTCAATCACATGGAAGTGCGAGGAGACCGTCGAATCGAACCCCTAGCGAGCCTCACCAACAGAATGGCCAACATCATGGGTGCTAGGCGATAGTATATTAAACTTCTGTGTCATTAGATTGCAGACAACATAGAGGTATCCATCAGCCCCAAGGCACTAGCATAGGATGAGGCCGTTGTAGCAACCTGAGATGGCTACATTGTCAATGTTGAAGGGCAACAATTCCAAGGAGGGGGGAGTACACCAGGGATACTTGTGAAATGTCCATTGCTATTCTCACTATCATAGAAGAAGCCAGCCATAGTCTAGGGTGGATTCTTATGGTTGTTGGAGTTTGAGATGAGGCATTTCCAGGAGCAATAGACACATTTGCAGCAGAACAAAGAGCGAGCAGGGAGGCGGCGGAGGATCTCCAAAACAACATCCTCTGTGAGGCTGGCCAACACGTTCAGTGTGCAATAGGATTAGAGCTTCCTTAGTAATGAGGTCACTAAAGCGGAAAATAATCCAACAAAGATCCATCAATGAAGTCCACAACTCATACCAAAGTGCAACTTTAACAACCACTAACAATTTTCATGGTACGACCTCATCTAAATTTAGAGTAGCACTACATAAATATATATAACTCAAACTAGAGTAGTAGTTAATGTAGCTATAACCATTACAATTTTAGCTAAATCAAGTCTAACCATCACACTTGCAATCAGTACATGAGCTCAGAGCTTCTTCTATAGGAGATAGACAAAGATTAATAGGACTAAAATTATAACAGTTTTGAAGGAGAAAGAGGGTGGGGTAGCTGTTGGGTTTTGAAGATAGAAGGGTGGATTTGAGTTGGTTCTTGACTTGAAGGCAGAAATTCCATCTTCATAGGAGTTGTACTTTTTATAACATGCACCACAAAACCCATGAACTTTTTCCTAGTAGTCAGGCCAGTTGTAGTAAACTCCTGGCTGACGGCCGTTGAACACAACATAGCAGGGACTCATCTCTAATCTACACAACCCAAATAGGCTGCCTCAGTTTTCACAAGTAGAATGTTAGTGAACAAGTGGTAGTCATCATCATTGGCATCAGTAGCAACATGTGCAGCTTAAACATTAGTGGCCCTAGTCATGTAAATGATGGACACAAAGCATTGATTTTCTTTCGATGCCTTTCTCTTGTTAGGAACCAAATGGATAACTATAACTTGGTTGTCAACAAGGAGAAGACACAAAAAGCAACCATATGAGCTGCATCCTAATACATCCAATAGCCATGTAGACATTATTGGCACAGAAATGTGGCCTCAGATATGTTACAAGTTCAAAATAGGTATAATCAAGCAAGCACTTGATAATTAACAAGCCTAATTGCACACAACCATTTACAGTAAGAACACTGAATGCAGAACACCAACACATCAGCAGAAAACCAACCAGTGCCACCTCCTAGTTCTTTTTATCATCATTGGCCTAACCAGATCTCCAACGCTAGAATGTTTGTTGTATACCTCATGTTTGTTGAAGGTCGTTAACATCAATCATAAACCATCACCATATCCTGCATATGTACTTAATTTCATCACCAAACATAGGCATAAGGGTTTAAATGAATGAATTCCTTGAACTTTGGTGAATATGTGAATGCAGATGGATTTATCTAGAAAACAGTCCCTGGGACCACCGTCATACTCTCCAAACAAGCAAACTGACATTAGAAAGAGATTCAGCTCGCAAAACCTGACGAAAAACAACTCAAGACAGAGTCTAGAAGCTTCCACCGGAGGGTGGGGCCCAACTGTAGGCCGGCCAGCCTATGGATCTCACCGATCAGCGTCTCCTTTCTACGTCGCTTTCCCACTGCCTTAAAGATCAAATCTCCACCATTACTTTAAGTTAGTTTGATCTGAGGGTCCAGAATTGACGTCTCCCCCCATATATAGCAGCCCCTACCCCCCTCCCTAAAGACATCCTAAAACCCTAATTCATATCTCTCATTCAGATCAACACACACCAGGAGGATTAGGTCTAGAACTTTCCAATGTAGTAGATTAGTAGCTCAGGAGTGAGGGTCAAGTTGGGCTCATGCTCAAGTTCCGGATCTAGTCTTGGAGGCTCGGCAAAGCCTTGTATCTTTACTTCTACATCTTGTAAGACTTATTATTAATTTATCATATTCCTATCTACATGGCTATGGTTACTTTGAATATATATCTCGCTTAGTTAGAGGTTATCATTACTTTTGTGTATGGGTTCATAGAGCACTTAGCCTGCTAGTTTATCGGTTGGGCTAAGTAGCCGAGCCTCGTGTAAGCATGGTGCTTATACGATGCTCTGCCTATGAGTGCACCTAGTTCCCTAGCCGTGAGGTAGTAGTGGGAGGTGATAGCCCTGTCTATCCTCTGTAGTCCACCCCATGTGAGCAGGTTCTTAAATTATAGGACCGTAGTCGCGTTAGTAGAGTTATCCTTTGCGGTGCTCTATCGTCTAAGCAGCGTCCCGAAGTGCACAAGAGTAGAGTTAGTCTTAGCTATAGTCGGGTATATATATACTTTGATCATGTAATAAGAATATCATAGGAATCTACCTCACCCTTTGTTCTCCTGAGTTAACTAGTTTACATTATCTTAGTGATCTATCCCCTGAGTGTCATTATACATAAATTCCTATCATTGCATTTACCCCTTGCTCTAGATATGCTGGTATGTTGACTGATAGATATTCCCTTATTACTCAATAAGTCTTTACTCCATTGTTTCCATGTGGTAAAATATAAATAACGATACCTGGAATACTCCTGGTAAAATGCTACAGTGGTATTCTGAGCGCTTGTGGAATCCTTCATATTCTATTTGCATTAATAAATACCAACAAGCATTTTTGGCACCGTTGTCAGAGAAATAATTGGCGTAAAGATTTAGATCATTAACATACCACTAGCTTTAGTAGGATTACCCCTGTTCTATTATATTGTGAAACAGACATGACAATAGATGCCGTTTTGACCATCCAGCAAGCTTCCACAAGAAAAGAAGAAAGACATTGAAGAACCTAGGGTGCCTAAACATTCATGATCCATCAGCATTGGAACCCTGTCATCTCATAGGTTTGTATGAACAGGTATATTATTCTAACCATGTATAGATTCGAGAAAAAGGTCAACGTCACAAGAATTCAAATCATATCTCAAGTGACGGAAACAAATGCTACACTACTCATAAATTCCATCTTGTGAGTCATGGTGAGTTTGATCAAGGAAGGTGAGATAGTCCTGCTCATGCACTTTAAACTTGATGAGCAGTTATCTTTTAAATTTTTGCATTCCACTGCATGTTTACTTCAAATAATCCATGCATCCATCTCATTTAGTTTATATTTTTTCATATCAAATCCACAGCATGTTTAGTTCCATTCATATATCCATCCCACATGCATCTTTAAAAAAAATCTCACCATGATCATGCTCTTTCATCTCTAAACTAAATACATCTCTATAGTGTTTTCATGCTACCTTTGCCTGCCATAGAAAGTTTTGGTTTGGAAGTACTGCACATACTTCCATAGGCGTTTAAATTAAGCATGGTGCTTAGGTTAAATAGCCTTCCTTAATCAAATTAGACATGTAGTCTAGTTTGGTTATTGAACTAAAAATTGCTTGTGTAGACACTAGATATTTTGTTGGACTAACTCCTGTACGAAAACTCTCAAATCCAATCTGGGTAAGTCAAGAGATAAATTCACACTGGAGATGGAGCAAGGCATATGATGAATTTCAATAACTTTGCACAAAGAAGACACAACTCATTCATCACGAATGGAAGAACTGTGAGTATCAAGGTTTATTCACTTATCTTTTGTTGTAAATTATCTTTGCCTTGAACCATGCTAGAATGCAGCTAACACATAAAAATTGCTATAAGACACGATAAACAAAATCTATGCTAAGATAATTCTAAAAACCATCCTTTCATTAGCATAGAGGAAAAAATCACAAAAATTATGGACAACAACCCGTGCTTCAAATTCATTATATCCTTCGGGTATGTGTCCAATAACATTTTGCAGGAAGAATAAATATAAGTTATGCTTGTTTATGGTTTGGTATGAACCTGCAAACCCAATCCAAACCATCACTATAGCTATGGAAGAAGGTGAGTGCCATCAAACGGATCTATAATAAAAGCACTCACTCATAGGAAATGGACGAACAAATCGGTGGGCTATGAGTAACATCAAAGACAACATAGCTTTGAGCCTTCCCAAGACTCAAGCTAGGATGCTGATGATAAGCAAGATGCAATCCACCTTGTTTTAGCCAGAATATACCTACCAGCTCTATTTATAAAGCCTTGCATACTCCTTGGTGTCTTAGTATTTAGTTGATGACGAGTAAGTCTAGCTGAGTACCTTCTCGTACTCAGGGTTTTATTCCTATTATTGCAGATAATGTTATGTACCACGACTACTATAAGAACTGCTTTGCTCCTGTAGTGGATGAGGAATAGGACCATGGGCATGGGCATTCTGTATATCATCTCATCCTTGTGCTTTTGGTTGGAGATGACTATGAAACTGGCTATGTATTAAACTACGTGTGATGTTGATGTTAAACTATATTGCTTCCTCTACTTTTAAACTTGGTTTGTAATAACTATGTGAACTCCGATGTATGTGAGATATTTGTGAACTGTGATGTAACATGTGACTGGTTATGTTGAATCATGTATGATCTTGGCTTGTATGTTGGTTGAATCGAGATCCTTTGTGATACTCGACGGACTACCGGATTTATATAGGCTCAAGTGTGATGGTTTGACTGCCTTGGTGGTTGCTATTGTACTTGTGCTCTTATAAATTGAACAGTTCTATGACAAACTCCCCACATCTACATCAACTAGCAATATGATACTAATTGATGTTGCACTCTCCACATTTACTAATGGACCTAAATAATCATTAAAGTCCATTAGTAAATAAATGCATGGGCCTTTGAGATTTATTAGGACTATTGCACATGGGCTTTGACAGTTGGTTGAAAAATGAGATATATTATTTATTTTTGGAATTAATTAATTTCGCAAATAAAATAATTCTAGAAAAGTCCAGAATTGATATTTAAGCCACAAAAATACTCCGAGACCTCTGAAAATTTGGGGAAAATTCCTAGAGATACTTTAGAACATGATGAACCCAAATAAAGTATTTGGAGCATGAAAAGATTGTTGGGAACTTGGAACATAAAGATTAAGGTGAATGAGGTAGGAATTAAATTCCAGAAAGGAGCTGGAAAATTCCTAGAGATAGATATTCGTCTCCTAAACGTATTTTTTTTAAAATCACATTTTGCATATAGAAACACAAGGTGCGACCGACATGAATGCAAGAAACATGTTTCTACCTTAAGATAAATTTTAATCTAATGAAAATGTATTATTTCCCCATGTTTTCATGAGCATAAAAATATAAAATTAAATTATTTTAGCTCTATTTCAAGAGAAGCAAATTTTAGGGTGTTACAGCACTAGATAGTATCAATAAGCATTTTTGGCACCATCGCTAGGGATGACAACTTAGTAAAGATGATGCTAAGAAATATCAACAATCATTAGGTGACTACTTAAACAAGTGACAAGTTAATAAATATCAACACCATGACACTTCCCCGGAATACGGATGATAGGACAGAGACCATGATGCCGCCCATGTTATATAGGACAGTAGGTGAACAACCACGACCCACACAGTGTCGCCATGACATCCCAAGACCAGCATAGTGCCACCATGACGCGCCATGCCTTCGTGTAAGGAGCAAGAACCAGACGACCATGCTTGGACGTGTCAACCGGAGCAAGGACAAGACAAGGAGGGCCCTCGCTAACTTCACCCTCTCCTCGGGCTCTTGCCCACTCGAGTCAGGAAAACCCTCCTCTTCTCACTTGTTTCTCAGCCTCTAAGACTATAAAGGGGCTGGGCCTTCCTTCAAATGGATCGAATTCTCCTACCTGGCTTGCATACCCCCATTGTAAGCCTTTTGGGGCACTTGAACTGAGGAACATGAACTCACAATCTCTAGCACTGGACATAGGGCTTCGTCCCTGTTGGTATTTCTTATTGCAAACAGAAATAATCCGCAAGCGCACGGAATTACTATTGTAGCACTTCACCTAGAAGTATTCAGGGCATCGTATTTTTCACAGAGAACGGAGGTACTCTTCTAGCTAGTTCATCCAAGGACAACACAAGGGTAGAGTTGTTAGAGTTTGAGATGGATTTCTATGGTTTTAGGCTCTATGTATAGATAAACTCTACTATTACTCGCTTACTTCGGGCATCGAATTGCACCTGGTCTGCTCTATGCTGAACCCAAATGTGGGGGATTATAAGGGACAGACAGGGCTATCACCACCTACCCTCTACCCCTCAACCGTGGGGCATGAGGCAAACGAAGGTAACCTCTAGCCTAGACACCACGTCTACGCTATTGACTACTACTTTTGCGTCATACTGGGTTATCCGTCTTTATTAGGGCCCTCTACTAGAGTATCTGCTATGAGAACGAACGATAAACTCGCAAGCAAGTAACCGTAAAGGTTAGCTAATCAAAAGACATAATACCATAAGAACCACAAACACTTACTTAGTGGAAGAACCTGTTGAGGTACAATGCAGTTGTTCATCGAGGTACAAGGTCAGAGAGACTACCGACAGGTTTGGCACTTCCTCATACTCTCCCTCACATCTCTTCCTACTACTCAACTCTAGGTAGCTATGGCCTAAGCCTTGGAGTGAAGCTCAAGTGTGATGTTGCTCTTCTGTGTGTGTGTTGTTTTTGAGGAGGGGAGGCCTCCTTTTATAGGTGGAGAGGTTGGTTTCCGAGGAATATCTAGGGGAATCACCCCGCACCGCCCTCTACTGCATTGATTGTACCGACATGCCAAAGCTAGGCCTGAAACATGCCATAAAGGGTGCGGGCGACCCCAGGGTGTGGCCACACCCCAACTGGGCTCAAATGAGCCCATCTTTGTTGGTTTGCTTCCTTTGGACTTCTTGAGTGGGCCCATGGGTGATTGGAGTGGAGTTGAGATGGTTTTGCTTTGGATATGGGCTTGTTCTCCACATAACTGGACCCTGATTTTCCTAGTAAGTGGGCCTTCTCCCCTTGGGCTCATGTCGGATGTTATTTTACTGTCATGACTCTTACTGTTTTTAGTAGAATCACCAATTATCGATCTTGCTATATTTGGTAATTTTATTAAATTTAGCAATATCACCAATTTACCTGCCTAGATTAAGATCCATCGGCTCTTATCATATCAATCTTTCGTCTTGATTGCGTACGACGTTTAATTTATTTATATTGACGTCAGATTCTACTATATCAGCTGGTTTATCTTAATCTTAGTCAAACATAGCGCGTGTTCAAAGCATTGTTTTACTATAAACGGATCTATCAACTAATAATCTCGGGCTTCTCGGTTGTTATCAATGCTTTATCGTTTTGACCTGTTTGATAATGAAGCTAAGTTAGATTATGTCAGTTTATGGATTTATTTATTAGGAAAATAAGGGTTTGTTCATTCATTATATCTGCATCGGCTATATAGCTGATGGCTTGTGCCATCATTATTTATAGTATGTTTTCAAGATTCTATTTGGTTATAAATAGATTTATTTACTCAATTAGCTTTAATTCATTATCTTTACCAATGCTGCATAGGTTTGAACTATTTGGTGGTGATAGTAGATTGGATCTGGTTAGGTTATAGATTTATCTATGTTAAGTCAGAGATTGTTTGCATGCTACACATTAAATACATCACATCGGCTCTATAGCTGATAGCCTGTGCTCTCATGATCCATCTTATTTTATGATCATCAGCTCTTTAACGTATACTGCTTGCACATGGATATAGCCGATGATGCTTATTTTAATCATTTTATATCATCAACTTGATGGATATTGACTCTTTAGTCGATAGCCTTACTCATCAGCTCTTTAGCCACACATTGGAACTGCCTGGAGCAACACCAACATATTCTACCTTAAATTATTGATCATCTTGTTAATTTCCTTGTCAATTACAAGTCAAATTGACTGGCACGCCTACGAACTCAAAATTGACTTATCTAGCATTGGAGTTAAGCAGATCTCCCAAGCTTGTCTTTGTGTCCTGTGCAGTGTTCAGATTTCTGCGTAACTCCCTTCTATCTTTAGTAGTATAGGATATCTTAGTGTGAGAGTTAGAGAAAGTAGTGAGCTTTGCTCGGGTTTCCGGATTTGGTCTTCTAGAAAGTCCGGTATAGCTCTTATACCTTTCTCTTTTTAGTAGGACTCTACATTATTTAACATATTATTATTCTTTCTCTACTTTACTTAGTCTTTACTTTGTGCAACTTATACTTGTTATATTGTTGTTGTGGTATATCTTAGCATATAGTCATTGCATAATAGATTGCTGATCCTGTGATCCACACTTGTATACGATCATCACCTTTCATTAGGTCCTCTAGTTGATCTATGTGTACACAATTTTTTTGATGTAATTGTATGTACACAATTAGCTTGGATGGCTCTTGCCATTCACCCACTTTGCCAGCATCGGCGGGTTGAGATGGACGCCAATGTTCTTTACCAACAAAACAACTTAACGGCAGCACCGTGAGTACATTGCATACTCACAGTACTTAATTCCAACATGTATATTTGCTGGATGCAAAGGGGTTAATAGGCATTTGTGAATTTGTAGAAAAGCATGGCATTTATTAAAAAGATTTCATGCTCATGATTCATAATAAATTAACTATTAAATTATAAGTTCATAACAAGTAGTGATGAGTAACATAATTAAAGTGATCAACAGTATAATTCATCTCATAATCAAGTGACATGATCAACACTACAATGAGTCTAGAAGTAAGAACAACCGGTTCCGTCCTAAAGAACTTCAGGCTTTCAAATAAACTCTACAGAGGTGTACAATTATACCAACACGGAGAATGGGACGAACCTCCATACCCGAGCGATAGGTAAGGGTTGCCTCACATCTCCAATCTTTCCTCAGTGTGGCTCTCAAATCAATGACTGATTTAAGCGGGGTCTCGGTGCAATGTCGTAGCAACTACACCCACACTACCCCCTGTGCCAACATCGCCCGATAAACAAGTCACCACCGAGTAATCAGCTTACCAGCCTCATTCCCGGTATATGGTTTGTATGGGTGGTTACTTAGACTTACTATCCCAATGGACTGTCCTTAGATACTCCGCGGGCTACGTCACTTGAGATCCAACAGTCACAGTGACCTTAGCCCTCGCTTGAGTAGAGATTGCCAAAATTGATCATCATGTTAAATATCTCAAGTTGGGGTTGGTCCTTAGTCAATTGAGCAAACTAAATCAAGTTGATACCCTTGCAAGTTTTAAGTAATTAATTATCCCCGTGTAGCTCCTACACGCGCGAGAATGAGTTCCCTTCTCACACTTGACTTCTAACGAAGCTAGCCAACTAAGCAATTAAGCGATTCCCAAACCCATTGGTTAAGTAGAGGCTATGGTTACTTAGGTGAGTAGTTCTAGATTAATGAAGCAATATTGAGTTGTTAATCATATTCAAATGAAATGCATAACTCATAATGAAACAAGTAATAAGTATACAAAATAGGGTTCATAGTAGTGGGGTGCCTACCTGGTGAAAGAGCAATGTCCCAATAGCATGGAACGTCACTTGATGTCTCTCCGATATCGAGTTCCTATATGTATGCATATGTATGAGATGTTATGGTTATGCATCAATATATTAAGTAAAAGAGAGAACATAGAAGAGATAGCATAACATGAGAGATGTGGGTGTGTGGTTCAAGTCTTATGTGAATGCAGGATGCAATACATAAATATGATGATTATGTTGGATATGATATGCTTAGACATGGATATGATTAAGTACTAAAGACATAGTACTAGGTGTGTGCAACATGTGTGCTTAACATAGGATTGATGTTCTGACAGTTAGTATTGACGGACGCTCCGTTAATCCTAAGGACAGTCTATGGTTTCACGGTACGTTCCTTGGAATACTCCAGAGAGTTAGGACTTAGGCATTTTGAGTGTTGGGTGCCCACGTGGACACTCCACGACTCTTGGCTGACACTCCACCAAGAACTGGCCGCTCTCAGGTCCTCTGGAGATAGTTATAATTTGGCAGACACTCTGTGAGATTCCATGGAGACTCTGCTAGTTCACTCAGGGAAGGTTTAAGTGCTTTGCCGTGAGTTTTTGACTAAGTGTATGGGTTGACAGACTCTCCACGGGTTGTGGCGGACACTCCGTCGTTTCAAGTCCGCAACTTCTAATCTCCCTGTGTTGATGAGTAATTTTGTGGACACTTCGCCAATGGTGGCAGATGCTCCATGAGATTATTCAGTGCTCCACTTAAGTGTTTACATGATGTAGCATTGACAGCCGTCAGGAGTGACGGACACTCCACCAGATGCTGGACAGTGCTGTGTTGGTGTTGGCGGTCCCTAACTCACATATTTTGACCACCAAATTAATCTTAAATGACAATATTCCATACTACATCAGAGTAAAATATTATTATCTAACAAGTTCCACGAGTTTTTGTGATCTCACTTGTTTTGCAGGGTATTTAATTTTTCACAATACAAAAATATCTCAAATGATGAGTTGGAGTGCACCATTCCGAAGAGCTCATCGAGACAATGAAGATGGATATATTATTTGTTATATTTGGATCACATATGCAAAAGATATGAGAACAATAAAATATGCTCGGTGGCATCCAACTAGGAGCTTAAGCTATGTGTATTTCCTTCTCACTGCTGGTGATGGTGTGGTCTTGTTGGTTTTTTTGAGCCACCCCTCCCTCTCTCATGTACATGTTACTACCTAGATGTCCAACCAAATAAGTTCAAATGACAACATGATGAATTCAGTTGTTTTTATTAAAGTTCTCACAAAAAACCTCTGTAAACACAACCAACTCAAATCAGCACTAACACCAACCAAATTGTGGAAATAGGCCCCTGAGTGGCAATTCCATGTTTGAATAGCCGTTGCTGCTCTGCAAAGCAGCATGCCTTTTTTTCCATTGTTTCGCCCTCTCTAGACCTTCACACCATGCTCTCATCAAAATGAAATTTACAGCATTAGGTGGGTGGCTTCCACGCATGATACCTTGAGTCTAGCGCATGCTGGGTGGGTCACGTTGGCTGCACGTGCTCCCCATTTGAGCCAGAGCTGGTGGGCGACAGAACAACCAAGCGGGCCAGAGCTACTTCCGCCATGACTCCCACACACACCGAGGCGCACTCAACTCGGCTGGCCTACCAGAGTGTAAGATGGTTAGAGCTAGACCTAAGTGTAAGATGGATGGGGATTACAAGGGACGAGAGACTTTAAGACTCCTACACAATACCCGAGCGTGGGGGATTATAAGGACCTGACTAGAAATGCTCATATATTCCTTTTTAGGGTTTTCACCACCACCACCCTTACCCCCTCAACTATGGAGTACCATCATATCCAAAGAAACGAAGGTTCCTGGTGCACCGGTTTACCACACCCATGTACAAAGAAACTACCCATATCCCAGGACTCCAATTTATATGGTTAGAGCTAGACCTATAGATCGACAAGCATAGGACATGGGCAAACCCAAGGAACAACGAACCGCCACCTCAACTTAGCTCTACTTCTAATAATACAAGTCATATGAATGATTAAGCATAAGGTTCTACATGTTAAGTTCATAATATAGAAACTATATGCTAGTTCATATATCAAGATTATAACATGAAGACTATACTCTAATTCAATAGCACAACTATATTGATAATATGAGAGCAAGACTTTGGAAGATTTCTTCATAATATTCATACCAAGATTTCTCTCTTCTAAGGAGCCAAGCTCTCCTTGATAACTTTGTGTTGCTTACAAATACTACTAAAATGTAAAAGAGATACAAGGTGTGGTATGAGGTGTAGAGCCCAAATGAGTTGTGTGTTACATAAGAGCACCACCCCCCTACTTATACTATTTCGTGGTCGGTTTGGGGGAGGTAAAATAGAAAACCACCTAAAACCACCTATGCATACCGCTATGCAACCGCCATAGCGAGATAGGGCCGAGCGGGCTTGGGGGCGGTGCGGACATAGGGCTGGCCCGTTTGCCACCGCCTTGCTCTGGTGGGCTCCTAGCTAGACCTGGGTCGCTCCCATGTCGGTGCTCGGCCCAGGTTTGGCGTGTAGGTGGGCTTTTTCCTTTTATTCCATTACGCATTTCTGCTTTACGCTTTACGAGTTGCGCCTTTTGTCTTGTTTTCCACTTGTATTCAAATATATGTCCTGCATAACATGATTCTTCCCATACAAGTGGAACTATACCAATAATAAATGCATATGTGTCATAAATTTGTTTATTTCTCCTATTTTGGATCTTAATTGATGGTCAGATTTGGGGAGTGTTTGGTTGGTTACCAAACTACGCCGTAGCCTGCCGCACTTTTTGCGCCATAGACAAGGCAAGCGTTTGGTTCGCTTCCTTAATCTGCCGCGGCCGCAACCCACTTGCACAGTTCATTTGCGAGGCCACAATTTGCTGTAGTTGTGGCGGCCGCAGCTGAGGCGCGGCATCACACGGCAAGAACCAAACTGGCCCTTGGTCTTTAAGGACTGCTAACAAATCCCCCAAGCTTAACATTTGCTCATCCCGAGCAAATAGGTAAGTACTTGGTTGTTAATCCGGAGTTGCTACTATGCCAAATATATTTCATAAGTGCCATGCCTATAACAAAGTGTTTTCCGCATTTTAAATAAGTCGGCATTTTTATCCACCCCTTTTCCTTGATTCCTATGGGGCGTATAGCTTTTCTAAGTTCTTGGGAGGTTGCAAGATAGAATGGTTATAACAGAATCACCAATCATTCATTCTTCGATCAACTGTCTATCTAGAGGTTTTATGATTTTTTGTAAAGAAAATGTAAGTTCCTCAAATGATTTTCTCGATCGCTCAATGTGTTTCAGACCTCACCAAGGCATTTTGATATTTGCTTTCTTTTCATCCTACCACTAAATGCTTTTTCGTGGAGTTTTAGGTAGGTATGAAATTGAGGCATACTTGTATCAAATATTTTGGTAAGTCAAAAACCGGACCTTAAGGAGATGCAAGTCATACACCTTGATCAAGACGTGCAAGTGTGTGGGATTTTTTTATAATGTTCCTAATTCTAAAAAATTTATGTACTCCTTTGATCATGAATCTCTCTCTTTTGAAGAAATGTCTTTTATTTGAAAGTATGGGCTATCTTTATTTTTTATTTTTTTACTTTTCTTTTTTTCTTCTCTCGTGTCTTTTGGCATAGATATTTTTTCTTTTCTCTTTTTTTAGCATAACCCATACTTTCTTTTTTGCATATGGAACTTTAGAATGAGAGACTCATGATAAATAAATGGAGTAATTATTTTGGTGGGTGGAAAAACATGTTTTGCGTAACTTTCAGTGTAAGAGTCAGTAGTTTTATTTGTGGGTATATGTGTGTCTTGATCATGGGCGCATGACGAGAATCTCAACAAGGGTCACAAACAATTTGATAAATCTCAATGTAATAACAAGTAGCATATGACTAAGGTTTTACATGTGTATGTTGTCATATGGCCTTGGTAGGTATTCTTAATCATTGAGAAACTTTTGAATTTTAGTATTTTTAAAATTAAAAATTTTGGATGTCTAGTCTCTCTTAGAAAAAAAATCATAGCAAATTTTATTTGTACCGTATCATAACTCGCAACAACTTAGAAAAGGAGCATGCATTTGCAACCCACAAGTTTTTAAGTTTTTAGGACGAGACATTTTTAGCCAACAAACTTAAATCTCGGGGAATACTAAGTTATAGCCTAGGCACAAATGAATTATAGATAGAGTAACTATTCATTATTTTAACTCAGAAAAAACTAAACGTTCTTAAAACACATATGAAGACTGGAATTCATATTTTTATTGTTTTTATCATATTTCATTTTTTTGTATTTTTTATTTTTAGATTTTTTTAAATGCTAATAAATAAATAAACGCATAAAATAAATGTGGAATTTTTTTAAAAAAGATACAAGTTACCTCTACGGGGTCCTCCCCCAAACTAGCTCGAGGTCTATGGTCCAGGATTGTATCCCATGGACCGCCAGTAGGCCACCTGTGCATCGTGTTGTTGCTTCAGCAGCGCATTAATTTACACGAACTGTTGTTGCTGCTGAAGCTGCCACTGAGCCGAATCATGAACGTGAGTGTTAAGCGTATTTTGAGTCTCACATGTGCGGATCTCCAATCCTCTGAGGCGAGTGTTGATGCCGTCCAATTCCTAACATTCTGAAGTAGACTGTCGTCGATGGACAGGTGGTGGTAGCCCCTCAGAGTCGGACGAGTGTCTTGTCCACATCGCGGCATCGGCTTCTCGCCATCCCGACCCTCTAGCCTCGTGTTGTTGTGGGGTGTGATCCCAGCCTGGCTAGTACCTAGGTGTGAACCCAGGCACCTGCATGGCTAGGAACCACTCCGCATGGTACGCCTGAGGAACAAGTGGTGTCGGTGTTGGCGGTGGTCGTTGAGAGCTGCCTGCTTCGTTCCTAGTCCTGCTCCTGTGTTGACCAACGAGAAATAGAACTCCTGCGTGCTTCCTCTTGCTCGACAAGAGCGAAGGTTAGCTCCGAGGACTTATACAAAGAGAGTTCCGGGTTAGGTAACGGAATCTCATTTGTATATCCCGGGAAGAAAAATACAAGGTTCCCTGCATCATCATATTTCAAATGATGCCCTTGCATCAAGTAGTCCTGTAACACCCTAAAATTTGCAATATTTTAAAATAGCGGAATTTGATTTATTATGCATTTTTTGGCATTTGAATTTAGGAAAATAATAACTTTATTAAAAATAAAATCAAATATAAGGTCACAATCATGTATGTGCATTCATGCTGCTACATATTATTTTCTTGTATTGTGTGGTTTGAAATTATATTTCAAAAAGATTTGAATTTGCATTCAAAATTTGGGTGGAAATTAGAAAAACAAAAAGAAAAGGATTTTTCCTCCCTTCCCTTTATTCCGTCTCTGTTGGCCCAGTCGCTGGCCAGTCTTCCCATGTGGCCTTGCTTCCCCACGCTGGTCCATCTCCCTCGGCCCGCTTCCAGCGTCGGTCGCCTCACTCCCTCCTGCTCCTGCACCGCACGGCCCAGCAGCGCGCACCCCGGCCAAGCCAGACGCCCACGCCGCATATTCTCCTCCCCTCCCTCTCACTGACCACGTTGGCCCACCTGGCAGCCGTCTTCTTCCTTCGGATCGAGTCCGAGCCGGACTCTATCGGCCGCCATGTCCGGCTTCATTACGCCGCCGCGTGTGCCGTGCTGCCCAAGCTCCCGCGCCTCTTAAATACCGGATGCCCCATGCCCGTGCCTCCCTATCCAAACCCCAGAGCAAACACCGCCCATGCTCGAGCCTGAGGTAGCCAACTCTAGCACCACCGCGTGCTTGGAGAGCCATCGCCGTTTCGCCGAGCGCCACGCCGCCCTCCGTTGCTTCCCGTTCATTCTTTTCGGTTCCGGTGAGTTCCCCACCCTCTCCTCTCTCTCCTGGGCTTCTCCGTTCAGAAAACCGAGCACCGTAGGCTCTTAACCATCTTCTCCAATGAGCCCATCCATGGCGCTGCCACGGATACCTTGCCGCTGGCCCTGTTCCGGCCAGCCAGGCTCCCTCTCATCCGCCCGATCTAATCTCCACCGCCCATCTCAGATTCAATAGCCGTGGATGACCGATACCCCTTCGCTGGTGTTTTTAAAAAAAAAACCTTACAACTAATTAGATCTTAACACGCGGTCCATAGCGTCTTTCTAGATTTTATTTTCTTCTTTTGAAAGCATACTTTGTTTCAGTTTAGATCCAAAATACGTTTTCAACTATTTACAGTTTTGCCACTAATCTTGTTTTAGCCATAAAATCTCCGTTTTAACACCGATTTGATCCATTCAAGTTGCGTTAGGTTTATAATTCCATAATCTACATGTTCATACTACTGTTATGTAGGTTTTCAACTTTTAAAATTCAAGGTTAGATTTAATCTATTATTTTACTAAAGGAAATCTTGTTTAATTCATAACTTCTTCGTTTTAGCTCCGATTTTTGTGATCTTCGCATCTGTGTGTTCATAGCGAGACGTAGATTCGTTTTCCAAACTTTTCATCTTGATTTTATGTTGTTGGTGTAATGTTCTAATCTATAGCTTTTGTTTGCTATGCATGATTGCTCCTGGATGCTTGTGTGTTGCTGTGATTATCGAGTATAGATGGTGAGCAATTCGTGGGAGATCAAGGGTACTACTTTGACGAGCAGGATCAGCAGGAGTACTTTGTTCAAGGCAAGTATAGCATGGGATTATCCTTGTTTCCTATTCACTTTAATACATTAAATTCATGTTGCATGTGTCACCTTGATAGGAATTCCCTAGAATTGAACTTATACCTTATCACCTACGGGATATGCATTGGGTAGCTTTGCTAGTGCTCAATTAAACCGTTATCTTGTAACTTGACTAATGGTATATGCAATAAACATTAAAATAAGACTTTTTAGCAACTTGGAATCAGGGGGGCTGAAGTGTTTAGCTACTTTCTAAATGCTTTAGATTCATCTCCCTAAGGACTTATCTATAAGTGATCATCCAGGACTTACAGTACAGCTGTGAGGGCTACATGGCTCTAGCTTTAGCTCAGTATGAGGACCTTTTTTAGCTTGTTAGTGGTTACCGTTATTGGCATAAGAATGGCTTGCTGAATCGGGTATAGTGCGGCCTTTGTCCCCATGTGTATAGGCTGCATGTCAATGTGCCATCAGGAACGGGGGCTCTACATCTGTTTGCCGAGTGAATCTAATGGCCCTAACTTGTTAGACGAACCTTTGAAAGGCTTCATAGTGACCCCTACCTGCTTTTCTTGGAAGTGTTTTGAGAGTAATTAACCTCGGCATATGGGTATCACGCCTCACAGTGAAAGTGTACAACCTCTGCAGAGTGTAAAACTAGTATATCAGCCGAGCTCACGGTCACGAGTGGCCTTGGAACATTTACGGAATAGATGAACACTAGGAATTATCTATTTATGCTATTCATTATTCATGTTTACATTGATCATGTGTTTTGCATTGGGAATTGAAAAACTTGTTGCTACTCTCAAGCTAAAATTGTGACAACTAAAAGCTGAATGTTGTAAGACCTGTGTCAAGCCTTTTGAGCCTCATGAACCCTATGTTACACTTGTTGAGTACGACATGTACTTTTGTTTGTTTGTTTTTATTATTTGGATAAAAATCCCGAATGGGTAACAGATGGCTATGGTAATGATGAGTTCCCTGAGGATTACTAGACTTGTGGTCAACCAGTTGACGTCCCTGTGATATGGATCTTCCGCGAGAGATCTTTTCTTTATACTTCCGCTACAGTTATGTGAAAACTCTATCTTAATCGTGATGTAATAAACACTTGTGATGATACTATTCATAATTTATCGGCTTATGTGTGTGACTGATCTCTGGGCGCACATAAGATTTTGCATCACATTTTATCCTTAAAATCGGAAGTGACAGATTGGTATCAGAGCTGTGTTGACTATAGGACGCAAGCCTAGTTAGCAATGGTCGTTTTAGCTTCTTTTGCTTCACTCATTTCATGCTTTCTATCTCACCATTGTTATTTGCTAAAGTTTTATGCTTCTTTTGCCTTACTCTATTATGAAAATTATTGCTTCTAATCTAACTAACTAAATCTAATTCTGTAGATGCCTTGTGCCAATAAGACTGCCCGCGTCAGCACCGGAGGTTACTACCCACCTCGTGGTTTGTCTATGGAGCCTGAGGAGGAGGAACCCCAGGAACAAGAATTTGATTTGCCAACACCTGTACCTACGCCTGAGCCAGTCCAGGAGGAACCCGAAGAAGTCAAGGTTGTCCAACTGTCCGATGAGGAGGAGGAGGAAGATGTCATAGAAGAGGATGAGCTGATCCTTCCCCTAGGATGGACGACAAAGGTCTGATATAAGCCAGGGTGTGAATCCTCCATTTTGCATCACTGACTCATGGGCATTCTTCAGACCTACTACGGAGATTGGGATGTAGCTGTGGAGTACATCTGTAATGAACATACGCACCCTTTAGAAGACACCTATTAGAGGACCAGGGTGTGCATCTCCATCAAGGATGAACAGAAGGGCACATATCAGCTGGATTAAAACTATGCGCATCATGCTCACTGTGTCACCATGGAGGATAGCATAGAAGATGCAGCCGCTGAAGCTTGCATGGGCCTCCGTGGTTGTCAATTTGAGGATATGAAGGAGGACCAATATTGATTCCTCCCTCACCAACACCTGGAATTGGGATGGGCAATGATGGACCTGTAGGGCATCAATCCAACTACCCAAGTGATGGTACACTTTGGCTATGAGTCCATAGCAAAGATTCGCCGACTGGAGGATCAGTTGAAGGCACAGCAGAAAACCATCAAGAGACACCAACAGGTGATAGATGAACAAAGGGTGTGCCTCAACCTACCAAAGATGTACGAGGAGCTTCCCCATAAACCTCGCCCATAGATGTTGGAGTCCCTTTTATGTAATAAAACGATAGTAGAACGAGTCAAGTTGAGTCTGGTCGAGTCTATTAGTGCGGTGTGAACATTGGTGTGCCTAGTTGAATTGTTATTATGTTTATGTGTGAGTTGGATTTTTGTAATGCGTGCTGGAACTTTGTGGGCATGTCCGCAAGTTCCATAGTTAAGAATATTAAAGTTTGAGTCAATAAATAAATAGTTGGGTTTGGTATATCTTGTTCTCTCGGAATCTGTTTTTTGGAGCAGTATGCACTTATCTCCATTCCAATTAAAATCTACTCGACCAAAAATTATGAAATTTTTATGGGAATAATTAGACTTAAGTATCTTTCCAATGACTCTATAATCACCCTCATATCTGATCTGATTTGTGAGATATCGCTGTTTCAAGATAAAGTTTCTGTGTTGTCTGGAATCTAGGAACAGTTTCGGTTGAATCCTATTTTTGAGTAACCAAACGACAGAATCTAGGAATGTGGTATGAATAAAAGTTGTACATAATTTCTTAATCTTTCTAACTATATAAAGTATGTCTCTTTTGTATATCTGGAATTCGAGATATAACTGTTTTACCAAGCTACTAATGTTGGCACTCGTCCAGAAAATTTTCAGAATGTGTTCTAACTTGGAAGTCTCTAAATTTTGAATATTTGTGTTGGATGTCAGATGTCTAGAAGAGAAAGAGGCCAAGGTCGTGGAGGTGTTCCCCCACATCCACCACCACCACCGACACCGACAATTGAGCAACTTCTAGCAGTGCAGACATAGCTCATGCAAGCGTTGGTGCAGAATCAGCAGAACCATCCAGTTGGTGGAGCACCGCGTGATAAGCATGGTGAATTTTTGAAGGGCCATCCCCCGGTGTTTTCTCATGCCACTGGTCCACTAGAAGCAGATGATTAGCTTTGTGCAGTGAAAAAATAGCTCAACATAGCGCAATGAGTTGACCAGCAGAAGGTGTTGTACGCGTCAGGACAACTCCAAGGAGAAGCTCAAGACTGGTGGGAGTCATTTGAGTATGGACGTCCCACTAATGCTCCTCTTGTCACCTGGCGGGAGTTTAGAGAGAATTTCAGGTCCTACCACATACCTGAAGGATTGATAGAGCTCAAGTAGGAGGAGTTCAGAGCTCTGAAGCAGGGATCCATGTCCGTAGCTGAGTATCATGACAAGTTTGCTCAGTTGTCACGTTATGCTCCGAATGAAGTGGCTGATGATGCCGACAAGCAGCGTCATTTTCTCAAGGGTCTGTATGATGGTCTACAGCTCCAGCTTATGTCCAATACATACCCCAACTATTAGACGCTGGTGAATCACGCCATTGTTATTGACAATAAGCGCAAAGAAATAGAGGCTAAGAAGAGGAGGCTTCAGGGATAGGCCTCTAGAAGTAATACCCGTCCACGTACCAATCCTTAGCAAGGCTTCCAGCAGAGGTTCTAGGGACCACCTAATCAGTGGAATCATGGTCAATACCCTCAACGCAACCAGAACTAGTAGCAGAATGGTAATCAACATCCTCGGCAGCAGAGTGGTCTATAGACAACACGACAGGGATCGCCTAACAATACTCCTATGAAGACTAGTGCCCCTAGCACTCCCAGCAAGTGTTTCCATTATGGTAAAGAAGGTCACTTGTCTTATAATTGACCTAAGAAGCCAAGCCAGCAGACCTCACAGAGGCAGAATAGTTATCAGAAGCCAGCACCCAACACAGGAAAGGTGAACCATGTGTCTACCGAGATGGCGCCTGCGGAACCAGAAGTCATGCTCGGTACGTTCAATGTTAACTCAACCCCTGCCACTATTCTTTTTGATTCTGGAGCTTCGGATTCATTCATATCACAAGCATTTGTTAGAAACCATAGCATATCATTATGTGCCATGCAAAATCCTCTATTAGTAAACTCACCGGGAGGTAGTATGCAAGCTTCTTATCGTTGTCTTCCGACTAGTCTATCCTTAAGGGGGGTAGAGTTTAAAGTGAGCCCCATTGTGTTGAGGACATCTGGCATTGATATGATTCTGGGTATGGACTGGATGAAACAACAACAAGTAGTCATTCAATGTTGGGAGAAGGTAGTTGTTGTGACCGTACCAAACGGGGATAGAATTAGTGTTGATGTTGTGGTACAAGCATAGCCGATAGCCACAGTGAACCAGCTTGATGATCGCATCAACAAGGAAGACCCAGTGGTGGATGAGTTTCCAGATGTGTTCCCCGATGATTTGCCAGGTATGCCACCTGACCGCAACATTGAGTTTATTATTTAATTATTACCTGGAACTGCACCTATAGCTAAGCGTCCATATAGAATGGGGGTTAACGAACTAGAAGAACTTAAGAAACAAATAAAGGAGTTATAGGAAAAAGGTTTCATTTGTCCTAGTTCGTCATCTTGGGGAGCACCAGTTATATTTGTTGATAAGAAGGATGGTACTCAGAGGATGTGTGTTGATTATCGGTCACTCAATGAGGCTACTATCAAGAACAAATATCCGTTGCCTAGAATTGATGATTTGTTTGATCAGTTGAGAGGTGCTTGTGTTTTCTCTAAGATTGATCTTCGTTCTGGTTATCATCAGTTGAAGATTCATGCAACTAACATACCCAAGATGGCTTTTACTACGAGGTATGGTTTGTATGAGTACACCGTTATATCCTTTGGTTTGACCAATGCACCTGCATACTTTATGTACTTGATGAATAAGGTGTTCATGGAGTTTCTAGATAAGTTTGTGGTGGTATTTATCGATGATATATTGGTATTCTCCAAAACAGAAGAAGAGCATGATGAACATCTAAGGTTGGTCTTGTAGAAGCTCAGGGAACACAAATTGTATGCTAAGCGAAGCAAGTGTGAATTATTGTTGAAGGAAGTTTCTTTCCTAGATCATGTTGTCTCCAATGGTGGAATAGCAGTAGATCCAAGCAAGGTGAAAGATGTATTGAATTGGAAACCACCAACCGATGTGGGAGAGATTCGTAGTTTCTTGGGATTGGCTGGATACTATAGAAGGTTCATAGAAGGTTTCTCTAAACTTGCCAAGCCTATGATAGCTTTGTTGGAGAAAAATGCCAAGTTTGTGTGGTCCGAGAAGTGTCAGGCTAACTTTGAAGAGTTGAAGAAGAGGTTGACTACTGCTCCAGTGTTGGCTTTACTAGATTTGAATAAGAGCTTTTTGATCTATTGTGATGCATCTCGTCAAGGTCTCGGATGTGCTCTTATGCAAGAAGGCAGAGTAGTGGCTTATGCATCTCGATAGTTGAGAAAGCATGAGTTAAATTATCCTACTCATGACTTGGAGTTAGCAGCAGTGGTTCATGCTTTGAAGATATGGAGGCACTATCTTATCGGGCATAAGAGTGACATCTATACTGATCATAAAAGTCTGAAGTACATTTTCACTCAGACAGACCTGAATATGAGACAGCGTCGATGGTTGGAGTTGATTAAAGATTATGATCAGGAGGTACACTATCATCCTGGGAAGGTGAATGTTGTTGCTGATGCTCTTAGTAGGAAGAGTTATGCCAATGAGGTGCAAGTGGCACCTATGTCAAGTGAGTTGTGTGTTGAATTCAAGCGACTAAATTTGGGCTTTGTCACTAATTCAGTGGAGTTGGTGTTGGAGCCTAAATTGGAGCAAGAAATACGTAAAGGACAGTTACAGGATGCGAAGTTAAAAGAGATAGCGGAGAACATAGTGATTGGCAAGGCACCAGGTTTCTATATGGATGATAATAGAACTCTATGGTTTGGGAAAAGACTATGTGTGCCTGAGGATAAGGCCATACAAGAGGCAATTCTTCATGAGGCACATGAGTCTGCTTATTCTAATCATCCTGGGAGTACTAAGATGTATTTGGATCTGAAGGAGAAGTATTGGTGGTATGGAGTTAAAAGATATGTTGCAGAATATGTTGCTTTATGTGATACATGTCAGAGAGTCAAAGCTGAACATCAAAGACCTATAGGATTGCTACAACCAATGAAGATACCTGAGTAGAAGTGGGAAGAAGTTGGTATGTATTTTATAGTTGGGTTACCACGCACTTAGAGAGGTTATGATTCAATTTGGGTAATAGTGGATCGGTTAACTAAAGTTGCTCACTTCTTATCGGTCAAGACTACCTATATTGGTCCCCAATTGGGTGCATTATATATGGAGAGAAGAGTGTGTCTACATGGAGTTTCCAAGAAAATTGTATCTGATCAAGGTACTCAATTTACATCTCATTTTTGGCAGCAAGTACATAGTTCGTTGGGAACAAAGTTGAATTTTAGTACAGCATATCATCCTCAAACAGATGGGCAAACTGAGAGGATTAATTAGATATTAGAGGACATGTTGAGAGCTTGTGCATTGCAGTATGGTACAAGTTGGGACAAGAGTTTGTCTTATGCAGAGTTCTCGTATAACAACAGTTATCAGAAGAGTCTCAATATGGCACCTTTCGAAGCTTTGTATGGACGAAAGTGTAGAACCCCATTATTTTGGAATCAAACAAGAGAAACTCAGGTCTTTGAACTAGATGTTTTAAGAGACGCAGAAGAGCAAGTAAGGATGATCGGAGATAATTTGAGAGTGGCTCAGTCTTGATAGAAGAGTTATGCCGACACTAAGAGAAGAGAATTGGTTTTTGAAGTAGGGGATTATGTTTACTTGAAGGTGTCACCTATGAGAAGTGTGAGGAGGTTTAACATGAAAGGAAAGTTAGCACCAAGGTATATTGGACCTTTCAAGATTTTAGAGAGACGTGGTGAAGTAGCTTATCAGTTGGAATTGCCTGAGAGTTTATCAGGTGTACATGATGTGTTCTTTGTGTCTCAACTAAAGAAGTGTTTGCGTGTACCCGAGGCGTAGATACCATTAGAGGAGCTTAAAGTTAAGGAAGATCTCACTTATGAGGAGTTTCTAGTAAGGATTTGGAGACAGCAGAAAGAGTTACAAGGAGCCGAGTTATAAAGATGTGTAAGGTTCAGTGGAATCGGTATACAGAAGATGAGGCTACTTGGGAAAGAGAAGAGGATTTAACGAAAACATACCCGCAGTTATTTGAGTAAGCATCGTCCAAATCTCAAGGACGAGATTCATTTTAAGGGGGGTAGAATTATAAAACCCTAAAATTTGCAATATTTTAAAATAGCGGAATTTGATTTATTATGCATTTTTGGGCATTTGAATTTAGGAAAATAATAATTTTATTAAAAATAAAAACAAATATAAGGTCACAATCATGTATGTGCATTCATGATGCTGCATATTGTTTTCTTGTATTGTGTGGTTTGAAATTACATTTCAAAAAGATTTGAATTTGCATTCAAAATTTGGGTGGAAATTAGAAAAAGAAAAAGAAAAGGATTTTTCCTCCCTTCCCTCTATTCTGGCCTGTTGGCCCAGTCGCTAGCCAGTCTTCCAGTGTGGCCTTGCTTCCCCACGCTAGCCCATCTCCCTCAGCCCGCTTCTAGCGCCGGCCGCCTCACTCCCTCCCGTGCCCGCACTGCACGGCCCAGCAGCGCGTGCCCCAGCCCAGCCAGACACCCACGCCGCGTGTTCTCCTCCCCTCCCTCTCGCTAACCGCATTGGCCCACCTAGCAGCCGTCTTCTTCCTTCGGATCAAGTCCAAGCCGGACTCTACCGGTCGCCATGTCTGGCATCGTTACGCCACCGCGTGTGCCGTGCCACCCAAGCTCCCGTGCCTTTTAAATATCGGATGCCCCATGCCCGTGCCTCCATATCTAAACCCCAGAGCAAGCGCCGCCCTTGCTCGAGCCTAAGGCAGCCAACCCTAGCACCACCATGAGCTTGGAGAGTCGTCGCCGTTTCGCCGAGCGCTGCACCGCCCTTTGTTGCTTCATGTTCGTTCTTTTCGGTTTCGGTGAGTTCCCCACCCTCCCCTCTCTCTCCTGGGCTTCTCCGTTCAGAAAACCGAGCACCATAGGCTCTTAACCATCTTCTCCGGTGAGCCCATCCATGGCGCCGCCATGGATACCTCGCTGTCGGCCCTGTTCCGGCTAGCCAAGCTCCCTCTCATCCGCCCGATATAATCTCCACTGCCCATCTCAGATTCAACGTCCGTGGATGATCGATACCCCTTCGCTGGCATTTTTGCAAAAAAAAACCCCTTACAACTAATTAGATCTTAACCCACAGTCCATAGTGTCTTTCCAGATTTCGTTTTCTTCTTTTGAAAGCGTACTTTGTTTCAGTTTAGATCAAAAATATGTTTTCAGCTATTTACAGTTTTGCCACTAATCTTGTTTTAGCCATAAAATCTTTGTTTTAACTCTGATTTGATCTGTTCAAGTTGCATTAGGTTCATAATTACATAATCTTCATGTTCATACTACGGTTTTGTAGGTTTTCAACTTTTAAAATTTGAGGTTAGATTGAATCTTTTATTTTACTAAAGAAAATCTTGTTTAATTCATAACTTCTTCGTTTTAGCTCCGATTTTTGTGATCTTCGCATCTGTGTGTTCGTAGCGAGATGTAGATTCGTTTTCCAAACTTTTCATCTTGATTTTATGCTATTGGTGTACTATTCAAATCTATAGCTTTTGTTTGCTATGCATGATTGCTCCTGGATGCTTGTATGTTGCTATCATTATCGAGTATAGACGGTGAGCAATTCGTGGGAGGATCAGCAGGAGTACTTTGCTCAAGGCAAGTATAGCATGGGATCATCCTTGTTTTCTATTCACTTTAATGCATTAAATTCATGTTGCATGTGTCACCTTGATAGGAATTCCCTAGAATTGAACTTATACCTTATCACCTACGGGATATGCATTGGGTAGCTTTGCTAGTGCTCAATTAAACTATGATCTTGTAACTTGACTAATGGTATATGCAATAAACATTAAATTAACACTTTTTAGCAACTTGGAATCAGGGGTTGAAGTGTTTAGCTACTTTCTAAATGCTTCAGATTCCTCTCCCTAAGGACTTATCTGTAAGTGATCATCCGGGACTTACAGTGTAGCTGTGAGGGCTACATGGCTCTAGCTTTAGCTCAGTATGAGGACCTTTTCTAGCTTGTTTGTGGTTACCTTTACTGGCGTAAGAATGGCTTGCCGAATCAGGTATAGTGTGGCCTCTATCCCCATGTGTATAGGCTGCATGTCAATGTGCCATCGGGAAGGATGGCTCTACATCTGTTTGCCGAGTGAATCTAATGGCCCTAACTTGTTAGACAAACCTTTGAAAGGCTTCATAGTGACCCCTGCCTGCTCAGCTTAGAAGTGTTTTGGGAGTAATTAACCCAGGCATATGGGTATCATGACTCACAGTGAAAGTGTACAACCTCTGCAGAGTGTAAAACTAGTATATCAGCCGTGCTCACGATCACGAGCGGCCTTGGAACATTTACGGAATAGATTAATACTAAGAATTATCTATTTATGCTATTCATTATTCATGTTTATATTGATCATGTGTTTTGCATTGGGAATTGAAACAACTTGTTGCTACTCTCAAGCTAAAATTGTGACAACTAAAAGCTGAATGTTGTTAGACCTGTGTCAAGCGTTTTGAGCCTCATGAACCCCATGTTACACTTGTTGAGTACGACATGTACTTACGCTTGTTTATTATTTGGATAAAAATCCTAGATGGGTAACAGATGGCTATGGTAATAACGTGTTCCCTGAGGATTACTAGACTTGTGGTCAACCAGTTGACGTCCTTGTGATATGGAGCTTCCGCAAGAGATCTTTTCTTGATACTTCCGCTACATTTATGTGAAAACTCTATCTTAATCATGATGTAATAAACACTTGTGATGATACTGTTCATAATTTGTCGGCTTATGTGTGTGACTGACCTCTCGGCGCATATAAGATTTTGCATCCCATTTTATCCTAAAAATCGGGTGTGACAAGTACTCATTAATACTGATGCGTAGAGTAGAGATGTATGTCACATCTTGTCCATCCAATGCACCAATACTAGTGGCAATACGTATCACAAGGGATGTGTAAGAAATAGATGTGGAAGCCTTGAATGTTTCTAACCAATGTTTAAACATTTCTTTTATAGGAGCAACTTTAATCTTATTAAGCATGGCATAGAGCAGTTGCATTTCAGTATGATAAATAAATCTTATGTCTTGTCTAACAAACAAAATCATCACAATCCATGGATGCACGAACCTCAAAGTTGGATGCTGAATATTCATATTTCAAGGTTGAAACTTGCCAATCACATTTTGACTAGAAATTACTCTCCAAAATTCATGACGATTAAAGCCTTTGAGAGCATGATCTAAGTCAATTGAGCAATTGGTACTGAAGCCTAAGTGAGAACTGAGATTTCTCCATGTGAGACAATATTCTTGCTCAAAAAGACGGAAAGTAATCTCATTCTCAACCTCTTGTAAAGAGCATAGAAACTGGATTGTTATGAGGCGAGAACCTTGCTCCTCAATGGGAGCAACGTTCTCCCATCCAACGGCTTTCTAGATGGTGCCAAATTCGGTGTCCATACATATCTTTTCAAGGAGGTCGGAGTCATATGCCGGCATGTGGATGAACTCGCAGTTCTTGATGAGGTTGTACGCCTGCATCTCCCATTCTCCTTCCAAATCAAGGTGGGAACCGTCATCACCTTCCTCCATCGGTTGTTCTTGCTCTTCTTCTTGCTCCTCTGTTGGCATAGTTGCTTCATCTTCATGCATCAGGCTCTCTTCATGTTCGGTGTAGCGCGCACTTGAGCTTCCACGGGAGCGACTTGAGCTTGACCCCATGATCTTCTTGATGGCGCCGGCGATGCTTTTTCTGAACATGCCCATGGCAAAAAATAACACAACAAGCTCGAAAACGGGGTTATGTTAGTGAAAACAAAACAAGCAACCCGTGAGTTTGGCTTGGTGGTCTTGAGCTTAGGAATTTCTACAGAGTTTCCTTGCTCTCAAGCTTCGTGGAAAAATATTTTTCCAGTGGTGAAGCAAAGAGAGAGTGAGAGTAAGAGCTCACACCCAAGCTCTCAGTTTAAATAGAGCAAAGCATCGGCCGAGCAGGGGGAGGGCAAAGGCTAGGAGCCGTTGGAGGAGCAGCAGCATGCAAGGCGTGGGGCAGGGTGCGGTCGCACCAGAGGTGGGCCCACTCGGTCCCCCCCTTTGGCCGGTTGGTCCCAACGGCTAAGTGGGAGCTAGACATTGGGGTTTTGCAATTTTTTCAAACTTCCTCTTCTCAAAATTGATTTTCCACAAAACTTTTATTAAATTTTGAATTTTCATAAATATTTTAAAATGAGAAATGATAATAGAAAAAACTAAACTATCAGAAAATGATTTTTATTTTATTTTTCTAAAAAGTTTATTTTGAAGTAAAATTTTAAATTTTGAATTTTTTTCAAAGATAACTGCCGATTTACCTTTGGCAAGGGCTCGACTTTTATAGTCCATCGGCAAGGCTTCTCCTCCTTTATTGCTCTATAGCTGCATGATATGAATAAATAGTCGGGTTTATTTTTATCCTACTATCCATTATGTATCATGCTAAGCAGTCCACCTTTATCAGTTCATATCTCATGTTCTAGATATTCAATGGTCATGAAAATTTTATGAAGATAAGTAGACTTCTACATCTTTCTTTTAGCTCTGGAATCACCTTAATAGCTATCACGAATTGTGAGATACAGCTGTTGTAAGTTGATGTTTCTGTGCTGTCAGAATTCTGGAGCAGTACTGCTTGTCGTCTGTTTTTTGCCTGACAAAACGTCAGAATCTGAGAATCTGTTCTAAATGAAAGTTGTAGAGAATTTCATAAGATTTCAAGAAAGATAAAATTTGCATTCAGATGATAAATAGAGAGTGAGATATGCTCATTTTATTGCACTGATGTTTGTCTAACTCGCCGGAAAGTTCAGAACAATTATCTTCTTGTATACCCTATATATATCTCTTGTCTTGATCTTGTGATACCTACTCTCAATAGGCCATTATCTCTTAATGGTTATATGTTTTGGATATATCAGACTTATATGATATATCTACAGATGGTGAACACCAGGAGGAACAACTAAGGAGGCGAGGACTTGCCGCCGCCACCCCCTATCACCATGGAGCAACTGATGATGATGCAAACTCAATTGCTTCAGTAGATGGCTCAGAGCATGCAGAATATTGGGAATGGGAATGGAAATGCACCCCCTCAAGTTAGAGACAAGAGGGGAGAGTTTCTAAAGGGACATCCGCCTGTTTTCAAACATTCCACTGACCCACTCCAAGCTGATGACTGGCTGCGTGCAATTGAGAGGCAACTTGAGATTGCACAGTGTGATGACAAAGAGAAGGTTTTGTATGCTTCTGGACAGCTGCAAGGGGCTGCACTTGACTGGTGGGACTCTTTCCGCTTTGGCCGTACTAAAGCTAATCCCATCACTTGGCAAGAGTTTCGCAAGAGCCTTTCGCTCTCATCATGTGCCTGCTGGGTTGATGAAGCTAAAGAAGAAGGAATTGTTGGCTCTCAAGTAGGGGAGCATGTCTGTTGCGGAGTATCGTGATAAGTTCATACAATTATCATGGTACGCACCTACTGAAGTGGAAGATGATGAGAAGAGGTAGGAGCTATTCATGGAAGGTCTGAATGATGGTCTCCAGTACCAACTGTTGTCCCATACTTTTGCTAGTTTCTAATAGCTAGTGGACAAGGCCTTGGTTATAGAGAACAAGCGTCGCCAAATGGAAGACAAGAGGAAATTCTAGGGGCAACAGCCTAGGAGTAACTCTCGTGCCCGCACTGCTCCTCAGCAAGCTTACCCATAGTAGCGCTATCAGGGTCAGTCCAGTCTGATCAACCACAACCAGCAACCACAGCGTGCACAGCAGCAGCAGCAACAGTATAAGGCACTAGTCCAGTGCCAGCAGCAAACTAATAATGCTCTTGTAAAGAATAATGTACCCAATGCTCCATAGAAGAATGGCGCACCAAAGGTGCCAAATGTAGTCAATGATAATAGATGCTTCAACTGTGGAGAACTAGGACATTACTCCAACCGATGCCCCAAGAACACGGCTAATATGCAGCAGAATTATGTCCATGGGAAGGTGAATCATGTGGCTGTAGAGACAGCTTAGGAGGCACCTGATGCGGTGATCGGTACGTTTCCAGTCAACTCAAACTCAGCTACAGTTCTTTTCGATTCTGGTGCTTGGCATTCCTTCATAGCATATACTTTCATAAAGAAGCATGGTAGTCCCGTATGTGTTATGAAGAAACCCATGTTAGTAAACTCACCTGGAGGGGAAATGAAAGCAAATTGGATATGCTTAGCTGCTAGTCTCATCATAAGGGGTGTACAATTTCAAGCCAACCTTGTAGTCATAGACTCATCTAGAATTGATGTTATCTTGGGTATGGATTGTGAGGTCCCAAAAGGCAGTTATATATTGTGGGAACAGTTCCGTGAATCTAACCACTCCATCTGGAGAGAAAGTTGAGTATGTGGCAACATAGTCAGCCTCGGAAATCTGTCGGGTTAATCAATTGGAGGGCACAACCCTAGAGGATATATGGATAGTAAATGAGTATCCAGATGTCTTCCCTAAGGAGTTACTAGGTATGCCACCTGAACGAGATATTGAGTTTATAATTGAACTTTTACCTAGAACTACACCCATAGCTAAGAGACCTTATAGAATGGAAGTGAATGAATTAGCAGAACTTAAGAAACAAATAAGGGAACTGCTAGATAAGGGTTATGACCAACCTAGTTCTTTACCTTGGGGTGCACCAGTATTGTTTGTGGAGAAGAAAGATGGTACACAAAGAATGTGCATAGATTATAGATCACTTAATGAGGTCACAATTAAGAACAAGTATCCACTACCTAGAATTGATGACCTGTTTGACCAGTTGAAAGGAGCTTGTGTATTTTCCAAGATCGACCTCCGATCTAGATACCATCAGTTGAGAAGAAGACGTTCTGACATTCCCAAAACCACTTTTGTGACCTGATATGGATTATATGAGTTCACAATCATGTCCTTTTGTCTGACAAATGCACCTGCTTACTTCATGTATTTAATGAACAAAGTATTCATGGAGTACCTTGACAAGTTTGTCGTTGTGTTCATTGATGATATATTAGTCTACTCTAAGAATGAAGAAGAACATGAGGAACATTTGAGGCTAGTATTGCAAAAGCTTAGAGAACATCAACTCTATGCTAAGTTTAGCAAATGTGAGTTCTGGCTAAAAGAAGTATCTTTCCTTGGTCACATAATCTCTAATGGAGGAGTAGTAGTAGATCCCAATAAGGTTAGGGATGTGTTGAGTTGGAAGCCACCTTAGGACGTCAGTGAGATTTAGAGTTTCCTTGGTATGGCTGGGTACTATAGGAAATTCATCGAGGGATTCTCTAAGTTAGCAAAACCTATAACTGCTCTGTTAGAAAAGAATGCCAAATTTGTATGGTCTAAGCAATGTCAGGATAGTTTTGAGGAGTTGAAAAAGAGACTGACTTCTGCCCCAGTGCTTGTCTTACCTGATCTTACCAAAAGCTTCTCTATCTATTGTGATGCCTCACGGCAAGGTCTAGGCTACGTTCTTATACAAGAGGGTAGAGTTGTTGCCTACGCATCCAAATAGCTAAGAAAACATGAGTTAAATTATCCGACTCATGATCTAGAGTTAGCAGCTGTGGTACATGTTCTCAAGATTTGGAGGCATTACCTGATTGGTCATAAGTGTGAGATTTATACCGATCACAAGAGTTTGAAGTATATATTCACTCAGTCAGATCTAAATTTGAGGCAGTGTAGATGGCTAGAGTTAATCAAGGATTATGATTTGGAGATACACTATCATCCAGGAAAAGCTAACATTGTAGCAGATGCCTTGAGTAGGAGGAGTTATGTGAACATGGCCTATGCAACTCAATTACCTAAAGAGTTGTGTGAGGAGTTCGAACACCTGAATTTAGGTATTGTGGCTAACACTATGGAGTTAAAGGTGGAACCTACTCTAGAACGAGAGATTCGTAAGGGACAGTTGAATGATGAGAGGATCAAAGATATTGTTGAATGTATAGTGATTGGTAAAGCCCTAGGTTTCCACATGGATGATCAATGAACAGTATGGTTTGGTAAAAGGATTTGTGTGTCAGAAGTGAAGTCTATTAAAGAGTCTATTTTGAGGGAAGCTCATGACTCGGCCTATTCTATACACCCGGGGAGTACTAAAATGTATCTTGATCTTAAAGAGAGATATTGGTGGTATGGACTAAAAAGAGATGTAGCTGAACATGTGGCCATATGTGATACGTGCCAAAGAGAAAAGGCAGAGCATCAGAGGCCAGCAGGTTTACTTCACCTATGAAGATACCCGAGTGGAAATGGGAAGTAGTTGGAATGGATTTCATAGTGGGATTACACCGTACACAGAGGGGATACGACTCTATCTTGGTAATTGTAGCCCGTCTGACAAAAGTAGCACATTTCATTCCTGTCAAGACAACTTATTCTGGTGCAAAGTTGGCAGAGCTATACATGGAAAGGATTGTAAGTTTACATGGAGTACTAAAGAAGATTGTTTCAGATAGGGGTACACAGTTCACACCTCAATTTTGGCAGAAGTTGCATGAGTCCATGGACACGAAGTTGAACTTTAGCTCAGCTTATCATCCTCAGATAGATGGGTAGACCAAAAGAACAAATCAGATTTTAGAGGATATGTTGAGAGCTTGTGCTTTATAGTATGTGACAAGTTGGGATAAGAGTTTGCCCTATGCTGAATTCTCTTATAATAATAGCTACCAGAAAAGTCTTAAGATGGCACCATTTGAAGTGTTGTATGGCAGAAAGTGCAGGACACCACTGTTTTGGAATCAAATGGGGGAAAGTCAAGTCTTTGGACCAGAAGTCATGCAACAGGCGGAGAGACAGGTACAAACAATAAGGCAAAACTTGAAGGTCGCACAGTCTCGACAGAAAAGCTATGCTGACATGAGAAGGGATTTGGTGTTTGAGATTGGTGATTTTGTTTATCTCAAAGTTTCACCTATGAGAGGAGTTAAGAGGTTTCATACCAAGGGAAAGTTGTCACCTAGGTATGTGGGACCCTTCAAGATCATCAACAGGAGAGGAGAAGATTGCTTACCAGCTGGAATTACCGGAACAGCTCTCAGGTGTTCATGATGTCTTCCATGTATCGCAGCTTAAGAAATGTTTAAGAGTACCTGAGGAATAGTTACCTTTGGATGAATTGGATATCTAGGAGGATCTTTCATACAAAGAATATCCAGTGAGAATTTTGGAAACAGCTAAGAGAATCACAAGGAGCGGGATTATAAGAATGTGTAAGGTTCAGTGGAACAGGCATTCGGTGGATGAGGCAACCTGGGAAAGAGAGGATGATATGAAATCTGACGACCCTAATCTTTTCGAATCATCCGAATCTCGAGGACGAGATTCATCTTAAGGGGGTAGGTTTGTAACACCCTAAAAATTCATTTATAATCTAGATATTAAATTTGAGCATTTACTCAATTTTTTATGCATTATAACCTAGGTAAAGTAATAATTTTTTGCTAAATAAAATTTACTATAAGACTTAGAAACATGATTGATTGCATTCATGCTGAAGTACATGATTTTGGTTAAGTGTAGGGCTAAGTTGTTTGGAGTTAAAAAATTCAAACTTATTTTAATTTTGGCTTGGATTTGAAAACTAGAAATGGAAAAGGATTTATTTTTGAAAAACTTTCTCCTTTTCCCTTTCCAACCCAACCCTAGGCCGGCCTAGCCCTTCTTCCTTCCCCTTCCTGCGCCTGGCCTGCTGGTAGCCCAGCCCCGCGCGCCTTTCCATCCCTCCTTCGCGCACGCGGCCCAACAGCTTCGACCTACTTGTGGCCCGCTCCGCACCATAGCTTCGCGCCGCACGCGCGCGCAAGACCGCGGCCCAGTTCGGCATGCTTGGCCTAGCTCTCCATGCCCATGCCCGCATGCCGCTTCTCTCTCACTCACTGCATGTGGGACCCACTCGTTAGTCGCCTTTCTTCCTTCTTCGTTCCCGATGATGGCGCACACCATGCACGGCAACTTGCCGCCACGCCCGCACCAGCAATGAGAAGCTCTCAAAATCCGTTGATTTCATAGCTTCGCACGCCCTCTTCCCATCTCTACCACGTCCGCTCACCTATAAAGCCCACTGTCGAGCCCTCTCTCTCTCTCTCCTTTTTTCCCGTCCTCACCCAAGCTCGCACTGTCGCCGTAATCCACCCGCGTTAGTGCTCCAACGTCGTCGACAACGAACCCAGAAGCTCCGCCATCACTCATCGCGTCCGTAGGTGCCCTCATCTCTTCATTTTGGCCTCGGATTGCACATGATTGCACTCACCCGCGACGCTTTCTTTTCCTCAGCTCGCCGCCGCACACCGCCGGTCTCATTGAAGCCCTCCCGGACGTCGAGAACCCCGTCATCGAGTTCACGGTATACTACTCATGCTCCCCGCCCTTCCTATTTAGAGCTTGGTGCTCTAGAGTGCCGTATCGGCAAGATCCAGTGCTCGCCGGCCATGGCGCCTCCACGGAGCCATTGTCCCAACGAGGTCTTCCACCTTGCTTGGTGATGTATCGAATTCGCATCACCGCACGCGTCGTCTAGATGTAGTCCGCGTCGAGTTTGTCCTTTGGAATCGCCGTTCTGGTGTTTTCCCGATGAGCTCAGGTGCTGGTGTCAATGGCGGTGGCCGCGTAGGGCTTCTTCTACGGCGGTCCATGCTCCCCCTTCATTTGGCGCTGTCCGTTCTTGGATGGACGGCCACAATTAGGCCATACCGGTTCGGTATGTAGCCGGTCCACCGGAGAACCATGGACTCGGCTCACCGCCACCACACGCCGCGTCCATGCGCACGTGGTGCACCACACCAATCCCGTGTAGCCGCATGTCAGCCAGCTCTTTTGCAATTTAGTCCCTCGGTTTTCATGGAATCAACCCGTGGTCCAAGATAGTTCAAACGTATTACTTTTTAGTCCTGTTTTCTTCTGTTTTAGCCCCTGTAGTTTTAGGAAATAGTGTGCGCCGTCCATAATTCGTTTAAATTCAGATTTTATTAGTTTAAATTCGAATTTGAGTTCAGTTTATTTACAGAAATGCCATTGAAACTTATTTCATGCATAACTTTTTTGTTTTAAGTCCGATTAGATTGATTCTTTCGCTCATGTGTTCGTACCAGTACGTAGTTTAGTTTTATAAGCTTTTCAGTCTATGTTTTTACTATTTGGTGTATTGTTCTAATAGAAGTATCTTTGTATGCATGTGATGATTGTAATGGATGCTTGATTGGTGAATTGGAACACGTTTAGAGGGTGATCAGTTCGAGGTTACTGAGGACCAGCAGGGTGATCAGCAGTACCAAGAGGAGAACTTTGAGGAAGGCAAGTGTAGCAAAGGCCCCTTGTCCCTATGAACTCTACAATTCATATACATGCATGTGTCTAAATTTGAATTACCTTTAAGGACTTTACCTAGATTACTACTTGTACCACATATCCTTGATACCTATGGTTTGGGATGCATTTTGGATAGATGCTGCAGTGCTCAACATAAAATAATTGTTAAACATGACTAAAGGTATTATGCAATGTGTTAAAATGGAGCTTTTTAGCAACAATTAGGGGGCTAGAGTATGGGGTTGAGTGCTCTAGTGCCTCTCCATAAGGACTTAATCCTGAAGCGGCCACCCAAGAGGTTTCGTACAACCCCGAGTGTCATATGGCTCTAGCTTTAACCTGTTAACTAGATTATACTAGCTCATCTGTAGCTTTCTGTAAGGGCAAGAGGGGGGCACTAGTTGGTATGTTTCTTTTCCTGCTAGGGTGTGTACCGTGCCACGACCACGAGTGCCACTCCTAGAGGAGGGCCACATACGGCTAGACGGCTGAAACCTTAGCAGCTACGACTTGTTAGTGCGACTAGCGAAGGGTTACATAGTGAAACCCAGCCACACTTCCTAGGTAGAGGTGTTGTGGGCTTTGCAAACCCTAGCATTGGGAATCATGGCTCGGTGGGTAAAATTGTACAATTTCTGCAGAAATATTTAACCTATTATAACAGCCATGCTCACAGATACGAGCGATCTGGATCCTTCATGATTAGTGGTTACTATGGATGGTTGGGAAATTGATATAATCATGATTATTCACTATTACCACTTGGGTTGGGTTTACTCACTAAAGTAGTGATTCAGGATGCTAAAACTTGACCAACTAAAATTGCTAACCGCAGTCAAACCGTGTCTAGCCTTTGAGCCTCATAGATCCCTTTGATATACTTGCTAAGCATGGTGAGCTTACACTTGTTTTACATTCAATGAAAATCCCAGATGGGTAACAGATAATACATATGAAGAGTTTCCAGAGGATGTCCAGGACTACTAGATTGATGTTCACCAGTTGGAGTCCCTGTGGCGTTTGGGCTTAGTTTTCCGCTTTTATGTAATAATGTTGCTAATGAGCAAGACTATGTGATAACAATATGATGAGATATGCGATGTAATAAAGTACTTTACTTTGATATTATTGCAATTTGGGATTATATGTGTGTTTGGACATCCTGGGCGCACATATATGAGCACTTGGTTTTGTTTTGCAAAATTGGGTGCGACAGGCAGGAGCTAGAGGCGTGTGATGCCCTACTCCCCCCGCTGTCCCCAGAGGAGGAGCACGACCTCATCGGACGGGTGCGCTCCCTCATGGTGCATGTTCCGCGAGTCGTTAGGAGTATGGTCTACCAGGGGGGCGCCGTGGCCTTGACCTTGACGAAGCTTCAGCTCCCACAGGTTGACTTGGGAGAAGTGGCCCTGGGTATGCCCAAGGAGACCTCCAATAAGGAGCTTGAGGAAGCTGAGAGCGCGGTGGCGCCCTTGGTTGCTGCTACAGCGAGCATCATCGATGATAGACTACTCCTGATCGACGAGTATCCAGAAGAGGAGGATGTACCCGCTGGCCCTCCGGCGTCCCTGTGACCTGCACAAGGACTAGGCTATAAAACCTACTACTGTAATTCTAGGATTTTTGTCCCCCTTCAAACAATTGTGACACTGGGGGAATGCCCGCCCATCAAATCTTTGCGCTTTCATCGATGCTCCCACTCCATGCTCAGTTCATCTCGGTGGGGAGCGTCCTTGGTGTCTGCTTCCCCCTTTCTAAGCCTAGTGGTCATTAGTTGTTAGCTCCGTTAGCCTAGGTCATGCCCGTGTGGCGTTAGGGCATTAGCCTATCTCGTCCGATGGTCAGGAGAGGGAGAACATGGTGGCTTTGCCCCCTGACCATGAGATCCATGTGAGGAGGTTCGTGGCCCAAAAGTGGGTTGATTCAAGCAGGGTGGGTGCATTCCCCAATGGCAATTTGAGAGGTGAAGAACGCATGGAAAAGAGCTTAACGGCCGAGGAACTTAGTTTTGCGGAGTTAACATGTCGATCCATTTGTCGGGCGAGCCCCTTTCTATTTGGGGCTCCTACATCAAGGAGTGCACTGGCCGTGACAGAGAACACGCTAGGGAAGTGGACACTATCGTCTGGGGCGGTGCCGCTTGCTCCGATGACGAGGCGGTGGCTCCAGCCACCGTAGAGCCTAAATCGCACTTGACGCTGCCCCCTACCTGGTGCGCCAGCTGTCATGGGGTCAGAACCACGGCTAGCATTGTTGTTCAAGTCAGTGTCAGAGTACGGGTCTTCGATGGCTCGGGTGGACTCTAGCATACAAGAATCACAGAGAGGACGCAACTGTTTATCCTAGTTCGGGCCAATCGGTGCCCTACGTCCAGCAGCTGATGATCCTTATACTCAAAAGCACCCAAAATCGGGGGGTTACAACAGGGTTGTAGAGAGAGATTTAGTAGGGGTTTAGCTCAGTGCTAATCCTAAGGTTGCCTTGCCAGCGGTGGAGCCTTCCCCTCATCGAAGAGGAGAAAGATGACAGGATGTGGTGGAGGAGCTCTTGGTGCCCCTCTCTAGGTTGCCTTGCTCTCGATGCTGAGCAGAGGCCAAGGAAATGGAATGGAATGGTCTATCTTCTCATGATCGTCTCCCCCTAGGTCTGACCTTATCCCTTATATAACGAGATAGATCAGGTACATGGCGGTTTGGGGGAACGAGTCTACGGTCTACATGCGCCAGAGTCTAGGAGGGCCTTGCAATGATCTATTGTGGCCCATGGCGGTGTCATGGAGCCGAAGAAGCCTTGGGTGTCGTCTGCCTGCTCTGTTCTGACACTCTACGTGTTAGGCTGTGTTGGCTTGGACTGGCCTCCCCTAGGTGGACCTTTTGGAGTCTTCTTGACAGTGAAGGAGGTCAGCTCCAGGGGCTAACATGTGGGCACAGGAGCGTCCAAGCCCCTAGAGGCCGTAGGGAAGCTTTGTCTTCTTATGTCACGCCTCGTGCATGACCTTGTCGGGAAAGTAGCCGACAATGCCGTGCCCAAGTGGCAGCGCCGGGGAGCCCCTGAGCCTCGATAGCTTAGGGCGCGTCTTCTTGCGCCCGAGCCTTGGCTAGTGTCATTGGCCGGTAGGAGCCAAGGGCTAGGCCGGAGTGTTGGCATAGATCAGGAGCCTCAGGGCTCGGCTGAGCCCCTGAGCCCCAAGTGAAGGTCGCAGGCGTAGTCAAGCTCGGTAGGGTTTCTTCTCCAGAGGATGCGCGTGAGCGTACCAATGGGTATAGCCCCCAAGCCCCCAGGCGATCCTAGAGGGGTCAGTCGGGGGGTCCTCTTCATTCAGGAACCATTGGACCCAAGGCTTAACATACCCATATGTTAGGATCTCATCACTACCATTCATGCATATGATCATGATCTTATCCTACTAGATTGTTTTAACCTATGCCTTCCCCGGCAATGGCGCTAGAAATGCTTGTGGGCATTTCTTAGCATAATCACCAAGTATGGAGATGGAATCCATTCCTGGCAACAACACTAGAAATGTCTGTTGGTAGTCCTTAGCACCAACACTAAGATTTGGATAAATCTTAGCAATGCCACCAAGGAACACCAACATAATAGTTCTTAACGATTACAGAAACAATATCTGCAAGTGCACGGATCTATCATTGTAGCATTTCACCCAGAAGTATTTAGGGTATCGTTATTTATATTTTCTCAAAGGAAGGCATGGTGTAAAGAGTCTAGCATGGATATGAACAAGATTACATGCTTGCATAGTGAACCAAAGTTTATAATAGGGGTAAAATGGTATATTAAAGATAGTGGACACACACTTAGGCCAACCTCAAGGATAAAAGGAAAACAAAGAATAAAAGAATATTCCTAAGTGGAGCAGGCTTGGTCTAATATAGTCGTGCAAAGAATAGTTGATGATCATACAATTTACATGGTTAGAGCTAGACCTAAGTGTAAGATGGATGGGGATTACAAGGGACGAGAGACTTTAAGACTCCTACACAATACCCGAACGTGGGGGATTATAAGGGACGGACAGGGTTTTCACCACCAGCCACCTACCCCTCAACTGTGGAGTACCATCATATCCGAAGGTTCCTATGCACCGGGCACCACACCCATGTACAAAGAAACTACCCATATCCCCTGGGACTCCGACCCTATAGATCGACAAGCATAGGACATGGGCAAACCCGAAGGAACAACGAACCGCCACCTCAACTTAGCTCTACTTCTAATCATACAAGTCATATGAATGATTAAGCATAAGGTTCTACATGTTAAGTTCATAACATAGAAACTATATGCTAGTTCATATGTCAATATTATAACATGAAGCTATACTCTAATTCAATAGCACAACTATATTTATAATATGAGAGCAAAACATTGGAAGATTTCTTCATAATATTCATACCAAGATTTCTCTTATCCAAGGAGCCAAGCTCTCCTTGATAGCTTTACCTTGCTCACAAATACTACTAAAATGTAAAAGAGATACAAGGTGTGGTGTGAGGTGTAGAGCCCAAATGAGGTGTGTGTTACATGAGAGCACCACCCCCCTACTTATACTATATGGTGGCCCATTTGGGGGAGGTAAAATAGGAAACCACCTAAAACCGCCTATGCATGCTGCGATGCAACCGCCATAACAAGGTGGGGCCGAGCAGGCTTGGGGGCAGTGCGGCCACACCCTAGGCTAGCCTATTGGCCACCGCCTTGCTCTGGTGGACTCCTGGCTAGGCCTAGGTGGCTCCCACGTCGGTGCTCGGCCCAGGTTTGGCGTGTAGGTGGGCTATCTCCTTTTATTCCATTGCGCAATTCTGCTTTACGCTTTCTGAGTTGCACCTTTTGTCTTGTTTTCCACTTGTATTCAAATATATGTCCTGCATAACATGATTCTTCCAATACAAGTGGAACTATGTCAATAATAAATGCATATGTGTCATAAGTTTGTTTATTTCTTCTATTTTGGATCTTAATTGGTGGTCGGATTTGGTCGTTAAGGACCGCCAACAGACCCTCTATCAAACTACGAATCATCATTAGTGCAAAAATGTCGGGATCGATTCCTAGGGCATCCGGACTCTGAATCGAGTGCGGTTTGTTCCTATAACTTTATAGTGATGTGGGGAAGCTAATCCAATTGTTGGATGTTCCATGCATGGTGTGTGTGGAGCCCACCCCTATCAATGGTGAAAATCACCATTGAAGGCTAAGGAGCTCAATGGGGAGAGCTATGGAGATGGGGATGATGGGGAAGAAGGCTTGGAGCTTGCTCACCAAGTCGAGGAGGTGCTCCATGTTCAGCAGCTCGTGCCAAAATGGATTGGGGTGGGAGATCGAGCTCTAGGCTCCTCCATGGCTTGAGGTTGAAGAAGACCTTGGGGGCTTCCTCTCCAACTCTGGCGAGGTAGAGGACGATGTGGTGGAGCAGCTCACTGGCGTCCTCTAGCAAGGGTGGGCACCATCCTCCTCCTCCTCTCCTTATCCTTCTTCCTCTTCTCCTCCTCTCCTTTCTCCTTCTTCCTCTTCTCCTCTCTTTCTCCTCTCATTCTCTTCTCTGGTTTCCTGAACGTGGGTGTGTGTGTGAGAGAGAGTGGGGAGAGAGGGGGTGGAGGGCTGGTGGTGTATGTGAGGGAGGTGGGCTGATGTGTGGGCCCAGTGTGTGTGGGTGAGACAGCAAAGCAAATTGCATGGGACAGGTGTCGCTGTGATTTTGCGGACAGTCCACCAGTCCTAGTGGACACTCCGCCAGTGCATGAAGTGCGCTAACAAAACCTGACAACTGTCAGTATGTGCATTTGGCTCGACAGACACTCATCAAATGTGACAGACACTCTGCCAGAACCAACAGTGAGCAGTTTCATTCTAGTTTGCACAAGTTAATTTCTAATTTAAATTAAAAATGCACATGATGCTCAGCAAGTTTTAGAAGTAACATGCAAGGTTTTCTATTATAGGAATTTTTAGGTGCATTTTATGCTCATGATGCTTGTGAAAAAAAATTGGCATGACATTTTGGGTCGTGACAGTGACAGCCCTATGTAGCCTTTGTATTCCACCATGTGTTGTAGGCAAGTTCTTAAAATGTAATACCCCATAAAAAGGTAGTCGCTTTAGGTCAGAGTTGTCTCCTATTATCTCACCTATCGCCTAGTATACCCATTGTGTGGACTCAATTTATGTGTTGCAATTGTGAGATTAAGATAGAACCATAGAAGTAGAGTTAAAAACTTGAATAGGAATCCTTTACTCTCTCGTTGTCCTTCCACTTAGCTAGACCTTACTAGTTATCTTGAGCTATCTTTATCTTGACTTGTTTCATCATCCTTCCAATTAATATTTGATTACCCCTCTACACTATTTGACACTAAGTTGTGGTAAATATAAGATCTCTTATTTATTATCATTCCTGGCTACCGCTTTACCTTGGGATAAAATAAAGAGTTAAATACACCAAGGGTCCATGATCTTGTCACAGTGTGTCATTTAGGTACATGAACTTTGAAAATGCATTTTTGAGTCCTAGTGCCATGTAACAAGAAAGCCACAGCCCAATCGAAGAACCAATGCCATGTTGGTATTCTTAACGTTTACAGATATAACCTGCAAGCGCATAGATACTATTCTAGCATTTCACCGGGAGTATTTCAGGTATTGTTATTTATATTTTTACCATAGGGAAGGATGGTATGACTATTGACATACTTACGATCATAGCATACTAAGCATCAAAGTCTAAGTAGGGGTTAAAGATGATAATATTCGTATTGTGATACACACATAGAGTCTACTCTCTATAAAGAATAATCCTAAGTCTAGTAAACAATAACTATAGCAAGCAAGTTAATCATACATCATCTTGATTCCTTTGGTCTTAAAGAATAAATGAATGAATATTAAAGTACATAGCTAGTGCCTTGATTCCATGCCCAATAGATGTATCGGGGATACCTCACCGGACTAGTTTTACGTAGCCCATGGAATAACTTCTTATGGCCAAGCGCCTATGCCATAACCGAATGTGGGGGATTACAAGGGATGGACAAGGCTATCACCACCTGCCGTCTACCCCTATAAACCATGGAGGATTACGTTCATATTTGATGGTGCTCACTAACCTAAGTACCACACTTAGACTAATCGGCACCACTCTTATCCTCTTGGAAAGAACAAGATCAAACCTGAGAGATCACCAAACCAACATCGTAGCATGAATCAAAACCCTAACAAGGCATTTGCATAAGTCAAATAGATAAACTTTGGTAACCAACATACTAATAAGATCGAACTGGTTCTTGAACGATGAACATATATCAACTTGATCATACTAGATGTTGAATGATGAACAAACAAGATCATACTAGAATGAAGAACTAGTATAATCAAGATCACTCCAAGAAAATGTTCTCTTATGAACAAACTCATAAGAACATAAGAACAATGAACTAGTAGGATCAAAGTAGCATGAACATGATGAACATTGCAAGAACAAGATGAATATTCCATCGATGATTGAAAGGTAATACAAGATGGTTAAGCTTTTATTAGAGAGCTAGACCCACCAAGAACACCTCCTGATCTACTTGAGCTTCCTAGAACTAATTGTCCACTAAGGACTTGGAAACTAGGGTTACAAGTGCGGGATTTGTAGCTCTGATGTGTATTGTTGAATACAGGGGTCACACTATGCTTTTATAGGTGGGAATGACCCCCTAAGGTAGTGCACTGAAGATCGCACTGAGGGGAGATCCCAGGGGATCAGCCGAACTGCCTCTCCCCTAGGATCGGTCAACCCTTGGATTAACCGCCTTGGGCTTGAACTACATAGATGTACCCCTAGCGTCGATTGGGAGATCCTAGAGGCGGTTGGGCCTAGGAGGAGCCCATAGGGGTTCGCTCAAATCCCCTTTGGGCCAGGGATCAGCCGATCCTTGGTGGGCTCCATTGAGGTCCAACTTTGGTGGGGTGGCCCACCAGGGCCTTGTGGTCAAATTCTTCCCTACATGCCTCTCATTTGGGCCAAATTGGAGTTGAAGTGGCCTTTGGCTCTTTACACAAATGTTGGTGATGTGTTAGAGGATTAAAAGTGGGTTCCTTCGTCTTATTCCATGTGTTTATTTATGAGAAGTAACCTGTAATCAAAATTCTCCAAGTAAATGTGGAACTACGTTATTCGGAAACAAATATACATGTTAGTGATGACCCCCTGAAGCTAAACTCTTGCTCGTCCCGAAGCAAGAATTAGACTTAGGCTCGGTGGATCACGAGTTGCTACAATGTTCTTTTTCTCAAATGTACCTTTGCTTTTCCAAAATTTGAATAAGTTAGCAAAGGTAGCTCTCACTCATTTTACCTTCTTACGCATGGTGCTTTTGTCCTTCTCTTTGTCTTAGGTGCCTGAGAGATAGAACGGCATGAAAGTGAACCCTTCTCTTGTCCTTAATTATGCTTTCATCTCCGGAGGTTTTTTATAAGTTTTAAAAACAAAAGTTAAGTTCCTCAAGTGATGATCTCAAATCGTTCATAATTTGCTTGTATTGGATCCTCACCAAAGGCTTTTGAGTATAGCCTCTTTTTCTTCCTATCATCTAATAAGCTTACATGGATAGTTAAGTATAGAAAAAATAAGACATACTTGCATCACATATCTTATACTTTTATAAAGCAAAACCCCATTATCTATTTATCTCAATGTGCAAGTTGTCTAACTAGGCAATATACTATCATACCATTAAAATCTACTAAGCAAAACTCCATTAGCTATTTATCTCAACATATAAACTTTTCAACTAGGCAATGCACTATCACATACAATTAAATCCACTAGCACATACAACTATAGTGTCCATGTCAGCAAGACACATAAGCATTTTGTTGTCCACGTCATCATACCACATAATCCACTAATCCGTAATTCCCGCAGCAACGTAACGTGTAAGTCAAAAACCCACATTGTCACTTGTGATCTAATGTATATTGTGTATATTAATCCAGTGAACTCTATTTAAGTGAGATTGACGAATGTTTAACTATGAATTTATTATCTGTTATTAATGTGATTTTATTATCTGAATTGACGCGCGCTGGGCCAATAAAGGGGTCGCTGGAGATGGGAGGCTCGGATTTCATTTGGCTCTGTTGGTTTGTGGGTGATCCACTCATTCTTCTCCCCACGCGCCAAAACCCCAGCCACGGGGCCACGGCCATCTCCTCCTCCCGTTCGTCACTTCGTCCCCATCCAAAAGCTGCCCAGGAGGGGGGGAAACACTTATTTGCAGCGCGAACACCTCAAAAATCACTCGCTACTGCTGTTGACGCGCGGCGGAGAAAGAGAGCGAGGGAGAGATGTCTCTGCAGTGCGTGGCGCACGCGGTCCGAGCGCTTGCCGTGCTTCCGGCGCCAGCCTCCCCTCGCCGCCGGACAAGCCATGTGTCCCTATCCCTTCCGACCCGGCGGCCAGGGCTCGCCGTCGCGCCGATCCACGCGGCGGAGTCGTCCTCCCCGCCCGCCGTGCCCGCCTCCGCGGCCGGCAAGGCCGTCGTCCTGGACGACGAGTTCTCCCTCGCCAAGGTGGGCAGCCTCGGCTATTTCTTGCTTCTGGGAACATGGTTGCAGCCCCGTGGCGGTTGTCACCCCGAGCAATCAAATGCTGAATCTGCCGTCGTTTGCAGGTGTCCTTCGGTGTGATTGGGCTGGGGGTTGGGCTCTCGCTCCTTTCGTGAGTTCTGAATTTTTCCAGTCTTGTCAGTCTAAGAGATTCAGAATGATGTGTCGTGGAGGTCATGTGTTCTTGCATCTCAGGTACGGATTCGGGTCGTATTTCAACCTGCTTCCTGGTTCGGAGTGGTCAGCTTTGCTGCTAACCTACGGGTTTCCTCTCACAATCATCGGCATGGCCTTGAAGGCAAGAACTCTCCTTATGTACAAGACATTACTGGATGACATCTATAGGGACGATCCTCTCAAACTCTACGGGTGCCTATGACCGTCATTTGTCTTCTCTAAATTATGTGGCTTGATGTTTCGAGCTTGATATTAAGTTTGGGATGCAGCTTGCACCTAGAATATCAATTGGGTGATAGTGATTTAGTAATTTATTAGGTTGAAGCTGCTCAGTTTCTTTGCTGCTGTATGTTTTCATTCTGAATTTTCTAAATGCAGTATGCAGAACTGAAACCAGTGCCCTGCATAACCTACGCTGATGCCTTTGCTCTAAGAGAAAAGTGTGCTACCCCTATTCTGAAGCAGGTAATATTTCTTTTATACAATCAAACATAACTACTTAGTATGATGTTGTGAACTGTTTATATTCTGTTATATTGTTGTCATAAGTAAAATTTGGTTATATTAACAACAGTTTCCTAAAGGTGGAACTTCAAAATGAGATGAACTTGAAATTTGTATGGAAAAGAGGTATTCTGCATAGTGCATAGATGGGAAAAGAAACTGACACTATTTCAACACCACCTAGATAATACACCATGAAGTCAGACGTTTCAGTCTTGAGGATCAAAAAAGAAGAGTGTTAATACTAAGATTCTTAGTTAATTTCCAGCAATCTCCATGGAGGATCTGACTAAGGCAAACAAATAACTCCTTGATTAATTTTTGTTTCTTGCCAAAGTGATATTGACTGTCACTTATTTAGATAGATATAAGAAATTTAATAAATTTTGGCATCACAATATCATTTAAACTTACGTCCAACCACAATCCCTGATAGTGAATACAACTAAAGCTTGATGATATATTTGATTCTTTTGCAGCACACTTTGGTAGCTTAGATCATTGGTGAATTTTTTGTAAATGCTAAATCATTCTAATCAGTAATTATCAAAATGGTTCAGCACATGTTTTAGAGCTAATAGTGCATTATCGTTTAAGCTCTTGCTCTCATGCCTGAACTTGGCCTTTTGGTTATTAATATTTTCACACGTTTTCAAGGAAAAGAATTGAAGTTGTGATCTGAACTGACAATATAGCATAGAAGGATCAAGCATGCATTCAAATAACAGCAAATTTCTACGTTGCCATTTGTTTAATCTGACATAGTTGCTTATCTCTAGGTCAGGAGTGATGTTACACGTTTTAGATATGGTGATGAGCAACACCTGGATGAAGCACTACAGAGAATCTTTCAATATGGTTTGGTAATTCTTCATTCTGTCCATTTCATGAAATTAACATTGTTTTTCTTTATTGACATGGGCCATTTTCAAGCTATGCAAATGGCCACTGATATGTCTTACAAAATGTCTCTCTTTCGTGGTAAGGATTTTGTTGTTATCTTATGGCTCCTTTCTCCCGTACATGGTAGGGTGGTGGCATTCCTAGACGTAATGCACCTATATTACAAAAGATTCGAGAAGAAGTAAGTTCAATGTCTGTTCGTTTTATTCTTGGAAGTGGTAATCTTCATATATTGCAAATTGTAATTACATTTCATTTTGGGTTTTGTATAATGTACTGACTTTTAAGAGTTGAGTCAAATTCATAGTAGTCTAGGGAAATCAACTACGTGGGCCAAATAGACTTCAGACAATCCACACAATTTGTGTGGTGTGCGTCATTGTGGATTAAAAAAATCGACATGCGGGAAGTAAGACAGCCCCGGAGCACTCATTAAGATCTTCTTACGCAGGTCGAGAAAACCCCCAAACCCTTGTCCCACCCATACACAGCAGCACCGTAGCCCATGTGGGAACAACCACGACCGGGACCACAACCGTATGCTTTGGTATGGGGCAGGGGATTTTTTAACCCCAGTCTAAAAATTCGATCCCACGGGGAGAAAATTCTGATTTTCTGCAACGGGCATAACTTCTTAATTGGTTAATTGGAAGGATTCTCCAATCTAATTAGACGATAAAAATATAATGCAGGGAAATGTTAGGTTTTCCTATGAGTGGACCCTTTACCTTTTTTAAAAATCCTAATTATTCTTGATTATGGATTGAAAAGGGATGTTATGAATTGAATATGTAAAAGAAACAATGTATTGATAAAGAAACTCTATTTCAAAGTCAAAAGAGAGATTGAGCACCTGAGGAGTGCTATTCAAGCCACCTAACCAACTCAGCTAGAGACCCTTTGGTAGTCATTGTGGATTTGACATTTCTCACTATAGGATATTACTGAATCATTTTATGCTGTTATTTCAAGCAAAATTAATGATAAAATTAAGTTAGGATGGACATCTTCTGTTTTTCAGTCTACAAATTATCTACATGAGTTACTAAATGGCCAGCTCAATTTCCTTGGCGTGTTTCTCTTACAAGATTCACTGTAATATTTTGAATGTAGGTAACTGAGGATGGGAAATACAGTTTAGTACTCGTATTTGAAGCCAAAGCATTGGAGCTATCTGATTTTGAGAAGAGACAGGTGAAAACACCTTCTTTAGTTACCTGTATTGTCTGAAGCATGAAACAATACTAATATTGTGTTAACAACAACAACAACAACATAGCCTTTCAGTCCCAAGCAAGTTAGGGTAGACTAGAGTTGAAACCCACCAAAAGCCCCAAGTCACGGTTCAGGCACTTCAATAGCTGCTTTCCAAGTACTCATATTCAAATTATCTCTAGGTATATCATAAGCTTTCAAATCTCTTTTTATTACCTTTCCCATGTCAATTTCGGTCTTCCTCTACCTCTCCTCATATTATTAGCTTGGCTTAGGACTCCACAATGCACTGGTGCCTCTGGAGGTCTTCTTTGGACATGGTCAAACTACCTCAACCGATGTTGGACAAGTTTTTCTTCAATTGGTGCTACCTCTAGGCGATCACGTATATCATTGTTCCGAACTCGGTCTATTCTTGTGTGACCGCAAATCCATCGCAACATACGCATTTCTGCAACACTCGGTTGTCGAACATGTCGAATCTTTTTAGGCCAACATTCTGCTCCATACAACATAGCTGGTCTAATCTCCCTTCTATAGAATTTTCCTTTTAGCTTTTGTGGTACCCTCTTGTCACAGAGAATGTCAGAAGCTTGTCGATTCTATGGCTAACGTCCGCATCAGTATCTCCATCCCTTTGTAGCATCGATCCCAGATACAGAAAGGTATCCTTCTTATGCACTACTTGACCTTCCAAACTCATATCTCCCTCCTCCTGTACAACTCCGCCAAAGTCGTATCTCATGTATTCAGTTTTAGTTCTGCTCAATCTAAAACCTTTAGACTTAAGGGTCTGCCGCCATAACTCTAGTTTCCTATTTACTCCTGCCTGGCTTTCATCCACTAACACTATATCATCAGCGAACAACATACACCAAGGGATATCCCCTTGTATGTTTCTGGTAACCTCATCCATTACCAAGGCAAAGAGATACGGGCTTAAGGCTGATCCTTGATGAAGTCCAATTTTAATCGAGAAGTAATCTGTGTTACCATCGTTTGTTCGAACACTAGTCACAACATTGTTGTACATGTCCTTGACGAGGGTCATGTACTTTGAGTCGGTGTTTCGAATAAACGCCAACGAGTAAATTTGTATTTATTGCGCGTTGGGCCCGGATGGTGTGCTAAAAGACAAGGTTTATACTGGTTCGGGCAGATGTCCCTACGTCCAATTTGCGGCTGCTGCTCGTATTATTAGCACTGAAAGGTTCGTAGTAGGGGGTACAAACGTGCGAGAGAGGGACAGGTCCCAAGTCTGTGATGGAAAGGTCGAACGGGTGCTAAGAGTGTGGATGCTGCTTAGCTATGTGGTGTGATGTGTGTGGAATCGATTCGTTCGGGTGCCCTGTCCTCCCTTTTATAGATCAAGGGGAAGCAGGGATTACAGATGGGAGAAAGAAGAAAAACCAGAGGCAAAGAAGGTCCTTCGAAGGTGCCGGGTCTTTCTTTTCCTTTGAGCCTGCCCTACTGACACGGCAGACGATGCCAGGGATAGCACGTTCGCTGATCCTGATAGGGCCGTGCTCTGGCCTCGTTCAGCAAGTGGTTACGTCTCATCCCGCCCCGGCGGGCGGTGCGACGCACCAGGGTGCCGAGCCGCGACCCTACGGGGAGCAGACGTCGTAGAGGCCCCACGTTCGTTACTGTAGATGATATGAGTTTCCTCCTGGACCGTAGTGGTTGCCTTCCTCCTGGACCGTAGTGGTTGTCGTATATTTCCGTCAGGATTTGTGTCCGAGGGCAAATGCCGGCGCCCATAACACTGTAGGACAAATGTTGGCGCCCACAACACCGTTTGGGCTCTGACATGCCTGGAAGGGCTTAAAGTGCCCGTCTGGTCATATCCTGATGGTATTTTCCTGCAGGCGTGCAGGGTATGGTCCTCGATATTGCGGTAGACTTGAGTGCCCCGTCTTATCTGCGTGCGTAGTTATGAAGGAGTAGCGCACAAACGTCGGGCGAGGCGGAGCCTGCCCCCGGACGTCGGGCGAGGCGGAGCTTGTCCTCAGACGTCGGACGAGGCGGAGCCCGCCCCCGGACGTCGGGCGAGGTAGAGCCAGCCCTCAGGGGTCGGACGAGGCGGAGTTAGCCCTCAGGGGTCGGACGAGGCGGAGTTAGCCCTCAGGGGTCGGACGAGGCGGAGTTAACCCTCGGTCGTTGGGCAAGAGGTGTAGTCGCGTTCTTGTCCGTTCGGAACCATCAATATTTGATGGTTATTAGCTCCTCTTTGGGTACCCCAGTATTCAATCCCTGACAGGACTTTATGTTTGTTCAAAGACCATCACATAACATTTCTTGGTATCTTGTTATAAGCCTTCTCCAAGTCAATGAAAATCAAGTGGAGGTCCTTCTTCTGCTCTCTAAACCGCTCCATAACCTGTCTTATTAAGAAGATTGCTTTTGTGCTTGACCTTCTGGGCATGAAACCAAATTGGTTTGTTGATATCTGCGTCGTTCCTCGCAGGCGTTGCTCGATGACTCTCTCCCATAACTTAATAGTGTGGCTCATCAACTTAATTCCCCGATAATTAGTACAACTTTGGATATCTCCCTTGTTTTTGTAGATTGGTACCAATATGTTTCTTCTCCACTTCTCAGGCATCTTGTTCGATCGAAAGATATTGTGGAACATCTTGATTAGCCATACTATAGCTATAACCCCGAGACATCTCCACATCTTGATTGGGATACCATCAGGGCCCATCGTTTTGCCCTCTTTCATCCTTTTTAAGGCTTCTCTGACCTCCGATTCTTTTAATCCTCCGCACAAAGCGTCTGTTAGTGTCATCAAACGAGTCGTCCAGCTGAACGGCGGTGTTCTCGTTCTCACCATTGAACAATTTATCAAAATATTCTTGCCATTTATGTCTGATCTCATCCTCCTTCATCAAGAGCTGCTCTCTCTCATCCTTTATGCACTTGACTTGGTTGAAGTCCCTTGTCTTCCTATCGCGAACTCTAGCCATCCTATAAATATCCTTCTCTCATTCCTTCGTACTCAAACGTCGGTAAAGATCCTCATAGGCCCACCCATTTGCCTCACTCACCGCTCGTTTTGCAGTCTTCTTTGTCACCTTGTACTTCTCTATATTATTTGCACACCTGTCATGATACAAGCGCTTATAGCACTCCTTTTCCTTAATAGCCTTTTGCACATCTTCATTCCACCACCAAGTGTCTTTCGAGTTGCATCCGCTCCCTTTTGTCACTCCAAGCACCTCTGAAGCAACCTTCCGAACGCATGTTGCCATCTTCTCCCATATGTTGTTTGCATCACCTTCATCATTCCAAGGGCCCTCTTCAATGACCTTTTCCTTAAAGACTTTTGATGCCTCCCCGTCTAATTTCCACCACTTCGTTCTAGCAACCCTAGCTTGTTTATTACCACGAGCTTGCACCAGAAAGCGGAAGTCAGCCACCACCAGCTTGTGTTGAGCGACCACACATTCTCCAGGTATCACCTTACAGTCCACACATGTTCGTTTATCCCTCTTTCTTGTAAGGACAAAGTCGATTTGACTAGAGTACTGGCCGTTACTAAAGGTCACTAAATGGAACTGTCTCTTATGGAAGAAAGTGTTAGCTATCATCGGATCAAAAGCTATGGCGAAGTCTAAGACTTCCTCTCCCTCCTGGTTCATACTACCATATCTGAAACCCACATGAACCGCCTCGAAACTTGCACTTGATGTACCTACATGGCCATTAAGATCACCTCCTATAAAGAGCGTATCGCTACTATGGACAGCTCTAACCAAGCGATCTAAGTCTTCCCAGAAAAGCCGCTTAGCACTCTCATCATGGCCTACTTTAGGGGCATACGCACTAATTACGTTTAAGACCATATCACTAATGACAAGTTTAACTAAGATGATCCTATCCCTTGCCTTCTCACCTCCACCACACCATCCCTAAGGCTCTTATCAATCAAAAGTCCTACTCTATTTTTATTTGAAGTTGTTCCTGTGTACCAGAGCTTGAAGCCGGTATTGTCCACCTCCTTCGCCTTTTGCCCCTTCCATTTAGTCTCTTGGACGTATAAGATATTTACACGCCTCCTAACCGTTGTGTCCACTAACTCTCTTAACTTATCTGTAAGGGACCCTACATTCCAGCTACCTAAACGGATCTTAGTTGGCTCGACTAGCTTCCTTACCCTTCGCACCCGCCGAGGTAGGTGTGAAGACCCTTGCTCATTTTGCACTACACCCGGGCGCCGATGTGGCGCGCCACTAAGGATGTGACGACCCAATCCTTGCTCACTTACACCGTGTCCAAATCGCGACACGGCGCGTCACGGGGGTGACGACCCGGCCCTTGCTCATTTAACACCATACCCGGGTTCCGACATGGCGCGTCGCTAAGAGGGTTACGCCCCAACAGGATTCTTTTGGGTTTCATCTCCATTAAAGTGGCTAAGTTTTTACATTGGCTTGCCGCGCCTAACACAACCCTTCTTCTTTACCAGGGCTTGAGACCTGCTATGCTGGGACACCAAAGGCGCCCCATCATAGGCGGAGTTAATACTAATATTGTGTTTAGAAATATTAGAAGCAGTTTGAGTTTGAAATAGATTTCCTGAACAGTCAACTGTTTAAAAAATAGGTTTTGAATAAAAACGACCAACCTAGGAGGGACTAGGTGTCATTATAAATAATAAGAATAAGGCACCCCAAATCAATTTGAATAGGACTTGAACATGGGTGGTGGGTTTGTACACCCACACCTCGCACCGAGTAAGCCTAGCTTAGTTCCTTTCAACTAAGGAGTTATTTCCACAGCTTTGACAATGGCTACCACTTTAGCCAAAATTATATGATGTTGAACAAATCTTGTTGCACAAACAATCCAACTGCTCTAAATATTATTCCTGCTGACAAACGAAGCTCTTAAACTTTTCTCTCAAAAATTAACAGCACAACCACTGAAGATGCTTCATCCATGTAGGGATGCTGCTTATATTGTCTGTTGGGGTGTACTATCTTGAATAGCTAAGCTGTTACACCACGAAACACATCTTGTCTTTTTACCCAAAATCCATAATGGCAGAATTGAATATGTAAGATTATTTGAGTATTGATGCCTTGCACATATTTTTCTGCAGGCTAAATTCACCTCCTTTTTTGGTCCTGGGATTAAGGCAGAAATTGGTAGGTTTTATTAATTTTTGTATTCCTCCAGAATACTATGAAGGCTATATTATCTGTCTCACCCATGGTTGCAACATTATTGTATCAATGCAGGAAAAGATGGCGATGATCTATATGAAGTTTGTCTTATCTCAGAGACTACTTAGAAACAAAGTTTGGGAGTTTTCTCTAATACAATACTAAACTTATTCCTTTTTTTTTCCTTTCATCCACTGATTTTGCATATATGATGTTAATAGTGTCAGATTTTACCCTTGTTTTTGTTGTGCCTCTGAGCTTTGATGTATATTGGTTGTTGATTCTTGACTGCGGCCTGACACCTTCATACACTCCATGGACATGTGCAAAGAAAAAGCTGTTGTATATAGATGTAAATGGACTTGATTCTGAACGCTGTCCATATAGTTAAAAGCTATTTTGCTATGTTTTTTTCATGGCGTTGAATAGTGGTTGATTCGATAAATACTTCTTTCTAATGTCATTGGCTAACTTTTGTCCACATGAGAAACGTAGTGCCACTGCTACATAGTTTACTTCTTGGGAAGGCAGCAGCAGAGTATTTGTATATATAGACATACAATTCAGACATTGTTTCTTGACAGTGGACTTTGTAAAAGTTCTTCACTGGTGTAGCATACACAATTCTGTACTTTTGGCATGTATTGTGGATCACTTCTCTCCTGCATTCACATGCAGAGTGAAACGTTTCAGCGAAGGATCGACAAAGCTGTGAACTGTGATGAATAGAGAATTGCTGCAACAGATCTGAGGATCATGAAAGCCTCGAGTAATTAATTCATTCCAGGATCTGGATCTAGGTAAACACTGAGCACTGACAATAGTAGATCCTTCTTCTGGTAGGCCAGATTACTGACAAAGAGCAGATGAAAAATATTTGCAATCAAGTGAATGTTTGCTGTGTTGCATCTAGAACCCCATGATTCTGGGTCCCAACTCCAGAAGCAGAACATCCTGGTGAATCTGCAGCAGGTTTACAGGAAGTCAGTCAGGACCCTGGCATGGTTTGCTCACTGGAAAGCATTACAGTAAGCTAGCAGCAGTCCAGGATGCAGACTGACACTGTGGAGGGTGAGAACAAGAACCTCCCACATGCTGAAGGCGTGATGCTTTCTGGAGGTCATGTGAGCAGTGGCTGTAGTTGTCCTGCAGCTTCCACTCACATGTATGACTCCCAAGCCACATGCATCCATGATTAATGTAGTGTGTGGCTACACTAGAAAGGAGATTTAGACTGATGCCTTCTACATCTACATATGATGGTCAAATGAGGAATCTTATGGCCAGTCAGCCACATCTGCTACCTCGTCCTTGCGGAATTATTGGCAGCTTCACGAATCACGATCTGGGGGGAGCTCGATTTGATCCGAATGGGGTTTTATTTGTAGCCGTGATGTGGCATACGAGGTCCGTGTCAAGATTTCTAAGAACAACTGATCCAAAATTGAGACAACCAAATAACAAGCACAAGATTCTACAGATAGAAGGAAAATGTTTATTAGGGGGGGTGAAGAAACGATGCCCACCAAACAATGTCACTGTTCAATAGAAAAAATAATAAGCCAAAACTTTAACATAATTCAGAAACCCCATCCTGTTTTGACATTGATAAGCCATAGTTTTAACATAATTCGACAAGATCGTACCTGGGCCCAACCAAAGTATTACAGTTGAGCCTTGACTCTGAGTGAACGCATGTTCTTGCTCCGCGCCGTCACGTGCATGGTAATGCGTGCACGGCGTGGCGTGGCGTGCAACGCTCCCAGATCTTCCCCCGGCCGGTTTGGTTGGCGGTGCCGCTGCGGCGAGCCTCTCGCTGCAGGTAGACATGCATGCATCCACGATCCATGTGGTACACTTGCCGTGCTGTTCGCGCTAGAGGAGCTCTCATGTGGAAGCATGACCAGTCCATGCATGCATCCTTTCTCTCCGATCCCTAGCTTGCTAATCTATTCCTCTTAACTGTCTCATTAGCCTTTACAACAGCCCTCTAGTTGTCCTTGGTGCACTTTTCATCTATAGATCCCACTCGCCTGCAGCCTAGGAACTAAAGCTAGTTAACTCGTTTAGCTTTTGACAAAACCATCAGGCCACAAAGCTGTAATTATACTCGATCCCAATCATGCATATCAGGAGCTAGCTGCAACTTCCTTTTTAATAATTGGCATGTATGTAATACTTGATGGTCAAGGCACACACACACACATATGGCATTCACATGAGAATATCAATGCTGCCTGATCGAGAAGATGCCTCATCAGATCAGAAGCTATAAGTCATGTCCACAGCACACAATATTCCAGCCTCCACTCTCTTCAGCTTCTCACAAAGCAGCACCATTATGAAGTCTCCTCCCACTGCCAAGGCACTTGTTGTAGCCACCCTCTCAGCCCTGCTGCTCCTTCTCTTCTTTGTCCTGCTCTGTGGCTCTTCTTCATCATCGCCATCGCCGCAGCTGCATTCGCGACCGTCTATTGTGAGGAGCAGAAGGCTTCTATCGACGCAATGCCGTGATGCCAACTCTTGTTCGACGCCTGTGAGCGGGTTCAGTCAATTCTTCAAGGCACCAGCGACAGTGTTCGAGAGCTTGAAGAAGCTGCCCAAGAGCAGGTCCAATCCATCTCACAATTAGGCATCCCATGTGTGGTTAGTAGCGCTTGAGTTAGCCTAGTTTGTTTTTCAGTGTTCTTCTCAACCTGGCCTCTCTACTTTGTTCTTTTTGTAGTGGTGGATCACTTCAGCTGGTCCATTTAGTTCAGGATAGGCACCAGTATGTACATTTTGGGGGCAAAGCTAGCTAGCTTAACTGCAGCTCGGCATATGTATGTACGTTTTGAAGCAAAATCGATGTTTAGATCTATGTAGTATATCTGCTTATTCACATTAGATGAGAGGATATCGACGGTAATATCGTACACTTTTAGTGGATTCCCTTCTTTTTCTTTGAAATCTCAGAAGGCTTTGTACATTGCGTTAGATCTCACATGGTTCATGCATTCATCATTCATGTGTTGCAACTTGCAATAACTTTATTTGGGGCCTGTTTGCAACATTACAATTGTCCATTCAATTTCGTGACATGGCGAAGTTCTTGGATTAGAAGATCAACATAACCAATGTAATGTGACTGTCGTTGACTCGTTGGCACTGCAGGATCTCTAGGCCCTCAAGGCTAAAAAAAAGAGAGAATTTTGTTTGGGTTCAGCTCAAATTTAAATTATTCAATCCTTAAATGTAATATCTTGCATGCCAACAACAGAAACTTTTCATTTTTCGGTTTAAAACAAAAACGGTACATGCTGATGAGTAGCAACCAAAAATCGCAGTCTTATATCACTCAAAAAATACACCCTCAGAAAATAGGAAGAACACAATGAAATTAAGAAGAAAAAAACTAGACAACATTATACTCCCAGGGTTTTTCTTCGACGAGTGACATGCTCAAACCCATTGTTTACAGTAAAAAGGAACAAAGTTCAAGCTTTTCTTCATTATTACACACAAGGGTCATTACGTGATTAATGAAAAGCCCAAGGGCCTAGGCCCCTTGCGGACGGACCGAACCCAGTAACTACCAGAAACCAGTCACAGTACTACCCAATTATTCATGGTCCAACACAGCAGATGTATTACTCGTGGGTCTGCACATAAACAATAAATGTGGTCTTAACGAATCCTTAAAATTGAGGACATGACTGATTCTGAGAAAGTGAATCATTTGTCAGAATTGCAGAAGTACTGAAATTCTAAAGACAGTTTGCAATCCGTTCGCAGGTTGTCGGACAATTTCATTACAGCCAAAGGGGGACCTTGAAACAAACTTTCCATAACACAGCAGTGCTAAACCAACTATTCACATTGTCGCTGGAAACATAAACATTCACTGCCATTTACAGCTAACCACAACAGATGCTATGTCATGGTATTAAGGCCTGCTGGGCAGTTACAAGAAACCGTGGATCATCAGAAGGCGATAGATATACCTCCATACTTTTCACATTGGACGGCTACATGATGAAACCACAAAACTCATCGTGCTTCCAGAATTTGAAGGAATGGACGAACTAGCACCTCGGACAAACTCACAGTGGCATGCTTCTTCATGGTCTCCTGCCAGACTCCATTGACTCCAAGATAGGGCTGGTGTCCCTCAGGGCAATGCCACCATGGTCTTCTTGTTCATCTTCAGACTCTGTAGGTCTTATGTTGATTGAGTTTGCATTACCATCGCTGTGCGTCTCAGCTAGCTGTTGGAAGTATGCGTGTGGCCATAGAGCTGCAAATGAATAGGAACGGGAACATGTAGTAAAATGTATGAGTTCAATATCTCATCAGCATATATTATTGAGAAGGGCAAAAAAGGTACCATCATTGTCAAAGGGAAACGGGAAGAACTGCAGGTAACAGAATGAAGCAACTGTAAGACCTGAAAAGAAATAAGAGAATGACACTCCACATATGACTTCTGATTGTAAAGCGTGTTCTAAATGTTAAATTCAATAGGGCATCAAATAGTAGCAAACCTAAGATGCCGCCAGCAAAGACATCTTGCCAGTGATGCCAGTAATCATCAACTCGAGAAACCGCCACAAGTGACGCGACAAGTAGAGGCAGAAAAACTAAGCACAGTTTTGCAATGTGACCTTTGCGATCAAAAGCTTTAAGTTTTCCAGCCAAGTACCACGCAAGAAAACCTAGACCGGCAAAAGACCCTGCAGTAGGTGACAAAGAACAGAAACAGATTCATCAATTCACCTTCTGAAAAGGGGAAAATTTAGCATATTATGGCAAACACCCAGCAGGAAACCCCCTCAACTGAGAAAGCGTAAACAACCTGCTTGCAAAGGTGATGCATGCCTCAAAATGATATGCTGAAACCAAATGCTGCTAACAAGTAACCAATGCCAAGAGAATCCATTAATATCATGGAAACTGTGTACTGTGTGACAAGAATTATCAAAAGGCTATATAGCTCAAGAATATATAACAAGTAACCAATGCCGAGAGAATTCATCAATATCATGGGAACTGTGTACTGCGTGACAAGAATTATAAGAAGGATAATCTCTGATTGTCAGACATAGCTATTTATTAAGATTTTGGAGAACTGTATTAGGAAGAAAAAACAGCAATTCCAAGAGGGCACAGGGCAGTAGCTAAAGTAATTCTGAATACATAAATAACATGAAAGGAAAGAAAATGCAGGATATCCTCAAACGAAAGGAGAGTTACAATCATAGTCCAACAGTGTTTTCAGGTAAAGGTATTCATGTGGAGAAACAATTGCATCAGCACTGCAACCAAATCATTGACCTTTGTTTATTCATTGTTTAGTTGTTTACCGATGTTCTCTCTTTTCTTATTAGTGAAGTTGCAATATTATAATGTATTACCTTTCAATAAAAAAAAGTTGAACCACTGACAAAGTAATTAACAAGTACATGACACAAACGAAATAACTAATGTACTAGTTTGATTAAAGATTTGAGATAGCGTCACAAATTTCCTAAGTTTTTCCTCTTAGCAGGAACTCACTCTGCAAAGTTCTTATATAGGAGAGTGCTCGAACAAAACCATTAACAAGCAATAGAATATAAAAGATAAACAGTGACTGAACTCAGCTGAAGGATTAGTACATCATAAAGGATTCAAAATAACAAGTGTTTCATATACAGAAGCAAGTATTGTCAAACCTCATAAAGTTCTCACAACTACATCCCAAGACAGTGGATCAATCAATCACTACAACATGAGTTCTCACAACTAGATCTCAAGATAGTGGATCAATCAACCACTACAACATATCAAAATAACCACAAAGCATAATGGACATAATATACCAAGTAATTTCATTTCTTACATGAAGAATGCCCACTTGGGAAGCTCTTATGACCTTCCTTGATGACACTCTTTTCTCCATGGCAAATCACATCGGTGGTGATATTATCATAATTCTGGATAACAAATATCGGATTTAGTGACTACGGGTTTAAACTTTGACCTTAGAGCATGTCAGCAGTATGAACTTGCATAAGAAAAAATGGCACTGATGGAAGGATTTACAGGTTTGCCATCAGGAAAACAACGCCAAAAGAAATCTGGCCGAGGGCGGCCAACACCATCCTTAATTGCATCAGTGATCACAGCAGTTATAAGCACTGAATATAAGATCCCTGCATAATTTTTTTTAAGTTCAGCAAAAACTAAAACTGTCCATTGACAAATAACATCTTTAGAATGTCAGGTACCTAGTATGCCATGGTGTAAATCATAGACATTTTTCTTTTTGAAGTAAATGACGCCAAAGATGACCCAGGGTAGCACGATGGCAATCAGCTGTAATCAAGAAAAAAATAACATGCCTAAGGACATATTGTGCATAGCACAGTTAAATCAATATTTGAAATCAAAATATGAAGTACCAGAGCAAGAACATACTGGAACAGCCCAAAATGGGATTGTGTTGCCCTTGAGTGGATAACTCAAGTCAGTCATCATCTCGCGTCCAACAAAGCGGTGAAAGGGTTCGATTATGTTTAACAGTCCATCAAGTACAGCAAGACATAAAAGTATAATCCAGTCATACATGTGTACTCTTGCCAATTTGGTGCCATGGGACTGTATAGTGTGGCATCCTAGCTGGATATCAGGCATTCTCCCCTAGAATTGAAAAGCAAAAGAAAGAACTTTGTAGTTAGCAAATAAAAGATTGAGTCATGCATGGACTGAAGATGACATGTGAGGAGATTATAAGAAAAAAAAAAAGAAGGGGGTTGTGAAACATTTCAAGCAGAATGTATTCTCATGTGGTCCAAAATTTGTTACTTAAGTGTTAAGAAAGAAAAAACATTATCCCATAAAGCTTGTATTGTGCAGAAAACAGAAACTCTTTAAACATTTACAATGAATTGAAAAGACCCAGAGTGTAAATAACCACAATTAGATTTTAAAAAAAAATCATGTAAGCAGTCAAATCAATATGGAGTCCAAAACAGTCCTAAAGAGGGCAAGGTCAAAACAGACCAAGCTATTCAAAAGAAAAAAGAATCAAGTGGTAACGTCCATTTTCAGTTTAGTAGAAACGAAGGACTGTCTAGCTCCAGGTAGTGGAAGTGGGACAGCAACATTTCCATGGCTCAAACATTGATAACATCCCCCTTCACAGAATATGCAGCATAGTACGCAGTGGATGAAACTTAAATGGAATATTGGTGTATACGATATAAATGCTTTTTCTTGCTACTCAGAACAAAGTAACCCTAGCTGTTTAACCAAAGAAACAACAAAATGATGATGGCTTCAGCCAAATGTAAAGGTGTTTCAAATATAAAGTGATCCGAAATAATATAATCCACATAGGACTACATATAACTGCAGCTCAACTAAAGCATTGCAGGAGTAACTCTCTCGTGTTGCTTTAAAGAACAAAAAAAATCCCAAAAAAAACTGAATGAACAAAAAGAGGTTTGAGTTGGAAAATGCACAGGTCCCATTATGCAGAAGCTGAGCACTGCTAGTTCTACCACTGTAACCACAAAAAATTTGATACTAGCGACTAATGACTCCACAAAAGATGGGAGTAATTTTCATACAAATTGCAGACAAGTTCAGCAACAAAAACATCAAGACTAGCTGGAAAACACTAGTTGACACAAGGTGCCGATTCCCATTAAACTATACAAAGATTTGTTACTGATTTCCCAGTTAGTAACATTTCAGCCTACACTCCTGAATAAATACAAAGAAAAATAGAAAAAAGGTAGGGTTTATCTGAGCCGAGAGAACTTACCAACTCACTCACTCCCTGATAAACTGTGCTGGTTCAGATCGATTCTCGGACGCCACAACCGCTCTACAAGAACCACTCGGAACGAAGACATTTAATCAGCGAAAGGAACGGAACCTCGACGAATTTCGCCGCAACGAAAGTGGAGGAACGCTCGGAGCCCTCTCACTTACCTCCCAAATCAGGGTATCAGCCGCCGTCGCGAGGTGGTCCGCAACGGATTCCGCCGGAAGAGAAGGGACCAAGAACGAAGTCGGCCACTGGCCGCCGATATCAGGGAACCTGTACTTCGTTTCAAAAACATAAAATACAAAGAACCCGATCGGGTTATCGGCACAAGAATCTTGTAAAGAGGAAACCTTTTTCTTATGAAAAAAGTAAAAGAATAAAAGAAAAGAAGAAGGAATTAGGGGGTGGACCTGCGGCGGAACGGAACGGGGCCCTGAAACATCTGCCAGTCCGCCGAGCTGGGTTCGGCTGGCTTGGCTCACACTAGGCCACTAGGGATGGAGAGTTCTTTTTCTTTTCTGAAACAGGTAGGGTTAGAGATTAGAGAGGAAGAGACGAGTGGAGACAGCAGCAGCAAGTAGTAGGGAGTAGGGACGGGTACTCGGGAGGAGATGGATATGGGGTTCGGCTCTGATTTGCGTTGGTTCCACTTGGAACCGGCAGGATGGATTGGGCGGTGCGCCTGTGTTTGTGAATGTGAAGAGATAAGCACAACGATAGCCGGAAAAACTCTTCCGCGTTCATCGCCAGACTTTTCGTGGAATATTTGCCACTCTTACGCCTTTTGGGTTGACTTACTAGTGAAGCCATTTTTTTTTTAACTTCGACTTAACAGCACCCACTGGAGTGAAGCGAGCTTTTGTAAAACCGTTTGGCAAAATGGCTTCCCTGTGAGAGCATGTTTTTAGGGGCAGGAGGAGCCGGGAGAAGCCACTATTTTTGGCTCCTTCCCACCCCAAAGCTCTGTGAGAGCATGTTTTAGGGCTTCATCGGTGGAGCCGCTTTTATTTTACCCCGCTTGGCGTAAAATCTCCCAAACGGCCTCGGTTACTGGAGAAGCCCTGCCAAACGGGGCCTTACTCTTACGGAGTCCGTCTCTCTGATCGTTAACTTTGTGGTGGCAACTACAAAAATATCTCAGAAAATAGTAACTCGCCTAATATTTTGCTATTTTTACTGACGTGGCATGCCAGATTAGCCAATCAGCTTGGGAACGGGTCGTTGACGCTCGAAGACCGAAGGCAAAAGATCATTTTGCCCCCGCCGTGTATTGCTTAACAAGCGCCGTCTCCTCCCATCTGCTCAGTCCACTCGCTATTTTTCCGTCCCTCCCCTTTCATTCCCCGTGGCGGCGCGAGCTCGAGGCGGGCAGGCGGGAGCTCGACGGCGGCGCCAAGTCGCAGGACGGCACGACGCCTGCAAGGTTAGATCTACTTTCTTCTTCTACCTACGCGCGGCATCTGTGAATGGGGGGATTCCTGATGCTAGGGTTTCTTAATTTTCGTGTGTTGATGTAGGATTCGGATGTAGAGCAAACCATTAGCCACGATGGTGTTGTCTCCGTATCCCCCGTGGTATGTTTCATTGTTATGGCATGTATGTGAGGGAATCCCGTATGTGAGGGATGTCCTGACTCCCAATTTTTTTGTTTTGCTTGTCACTGTCAGGATTGATCCTGACAATGCTTTTAGAATCCATGTTAGCGTTGATAAATACACTTTGGTTAACGACTATGGAGTGGTTGACCTAGATGCTCAAGAACATGACCTGTGGTTTGACAAAGAGCAATGTGTACAACCAATAGCTTTGTAGATGATATGGCCAGCAAGATCATTTGGGGCCGCAGTCGAAGAATCGCTTATTTGGGGTGTTGACATTGACAGTGGAACATAGTGGAAGGTTACTAGCAGTAATCAGTTTGAGGAGATGATAATGTCTAGGATGGATGAGAAGGTAATGCATGTTAGCCGTGATGTTATTGAGAAAGATGCAATCTCAATGATGTTGTTAGCAGAGCAAACAAAGGTGGGTCTTCTACTACTGCCGCCCACTCGTGTGACAAATGCAGGACATGCAGAATGCGTAGGCTTAGGTGACACTTGTAGTACTCCTGAGAAGGTAGAGTCAAGAAAATGTGGTTGATTGGAACACGTTGACTATATTGGTGATGAGAACTGTGATGGTGAAGCTAATGTCAGGGTAGATGAGGATCAAATCTATGAGGCTTTTTGGATTCAAGGCAACAGATGAGGCTCCTGCATATGAGGTTCCTATTCCTAACATACCTGGCGATGTGGAGGATGAAATGAATGAGGCAAAGAATCCTCATAATGATGACCTAGGAGATGAGCCAATGTTTGGTTGGGATAGAGACAACCCTGGCATAAGTGTTGGGACACTGTATCCTTGCATGGATGATTTTAGGATGGCGCTTAAAAGATGCTATTGTGAATGAGTTTCAATTGGGGACAGAGAGAAGTCCTGACAAGGAGAGGTTTAGGGGCCACTACAGTTCAAGGGTCATCCATGGAAAATTAGAGCTAGGACACGAAGGATGATGGCAGTGTCGTCGGTACCAATACTAACACTTTTTTTGTCCTTCTGATATAACCTTATTTCTGATATTTGCATGTTGTATATGAATTTATCTTAACTATTTCTGACATTTCTTCATGTATGTGCATATTCAAATCAATAAGGGTACCCACAAGTGTCCTTCAAAGAGTAGAGTTCTTAGGAGGATGGCATCCTAGAAGTGGATTGCTGAGAGGGCTATACCACTATTGAAGGACAATCCTGAGATGGGTCCCAAAGCTGTGAAGGAAGAGTTAGAGAAGAAGTACAACATAAAGATTCCATATCAGACTGTATTTTATGGGAGACAGAGGGCTGCAGATAAATTATTTGGTAAGTAGGATGATTGTTTTGATTATTTGTTTAGATTCAAGGCTGAGATTGAACTTAGGTCTCCTGGTAGTGTAGTTGAGATAGATACAGTTACTGTGGAAGGCAAGGTACACTTCAGTAGATTTTTTTGTGCCTTCAAAGCAAGTATAGATGGATTTAGAGATGGTTGCAGACCCTATATTAGTATAGATTCAACTGCTCTCAATAGTGAGTGGAATGGCCACATGCCTGCAGCCAATGCAATAGATGGCCACAATTGGTTGTACCCAATTGCTTTTGGCTTCTTTGATTCAGAGACCAAGGATAATTGGACTTGGTTCATGGAACAGTTAGGGAAAGCTTTAGGGCCAATGAACCACTTGGCTATATGCACTGATGCCTGCAAATGGCTAGAAGCAGCCAAATATGGAGCAACATGTGGATGTGGCCTACTCAGTGCACAAGTTCGAAGCAGCATATGCAGGAATAATTCATGTCATCACTGATAAGAGCCAGTGGCCGGTAGTTGAGAAGGGATTCAAGCTTCTTCCACCAATTGGGAAGAAAAGAGGACTTGGGAGGCAAAGGAAGAAGAGGATTAAGGGATGCCTAGAGAGAAGTGGCAAAGCCACAAGGCAGGTTACTTGCAAGGGCTGTGGTGAATTAGGCCATAGAAGGACCAGTTGGAGGTGCCCACTAAGTGGCACTAAAAAAAGGTAACTTACTAACCTACTTTTGCTAAAATTCTTTCACCATTGTTAACTAACTTAATGAAATTGCAGGAAGAGGACAAGAAAGACAAAGACCAAAAAGGGGCCAAAGAAGGGTGCTGACAAGGAGTATGAACCTACTCCAGCTAGTGAAACTGCAGCAGCACCACCTGAGCCTTCACCAGCTCCACCAGCAGCAGCAGCACCTGAGCCTTCACCAGCTCCACCAGCAGTAGCAGCACCATCACCAAGGACTCCAAGAACAAGGGCAGCAGTAGCAAGGGAAAGAGAGGCAGAGGAAGCAGCAGCAGCAAGGTAAAATCTGAACCTAAATTATCACTCAGGAACTTGTCATCTCGACAACAGCTCACTAAACCACTTCAAATGCAGGAGGTTGAACTTGGAAGCTCCACAGCCCCTTGAAATGATCATTCCAGAGGCTGAATCTCTGCCAAACCCTGCACCAACCAAGAAGATGACCCCTAGGAGGAAGCAGCTAGCCACAAAGGTGAAGAAGATGACCCCATGAATCCTTGTGATCCATATTTTAGGAACTTTGTTATGTCATTGAAAGGTGCATGAACAACTTGTTATGGTATTGTAAGTTGAATGGACAACTTGTAATGTATTGCCTTATAGGCCTGAACAACTTGTGATGACTTTGCTAGGGTTGTGTCATGTATGCAGACTGAACTTGCTATGTTTGTGTCATGTATGCAGACTGAACTTGCTATGGTTGTCAAGAGCATATCAGTGGTCTTGCGGTGATGATTTTTGGATATCATGTACAAGTGGAATAACATAAACAATATTCCATTAACCATTCAACATTTTCACACATATATGCCCACTGATTGGTCAGACTCATACTGAAACACAGAGCTCATTACTCAACTAAGATACAGCTTGAAGTAGTTCAACTAACAAACAAGGGAACTAACAACTAGTGAAACTAACAGAGAACTACTACATCACATACATAGCTCCAACCACTACACCAGCACCCATGACCACTACACCAGCACCCATGACCAAGCTCAAAGCCTTCACTACGCCAACCAAAGCATCCAGCTTCACCTCCATTGAGTTTTTCTGCACACGCACTAGTGCCCTTGAATCAGCTTCTTCCTCTACTGTGCCATGTTGTTCTAGATTCATCACAATCTTCCCCTGGTCCACCAATATGGCTAGGTACTCTCGCTGCCACTCAAAAAACCTACAAGATCCTGGAACCTAAACACATGGAAACATATTTTATGTGACAATCGATTCAAAACCCTAACAAATCGGAACCCAAAGAATGTGGCTTACCCCTTGCATGTTCCTGGGACATTTGAAGAAGACATGGCCCTTGTTGCCTTTCTCATCTGTCTGGGCCACGAGCTCGAGCACCCTCTGCAACCCACACTCGTCGCACATGATGAGGGGGGAGCCCTATCTGCCTCCCGAGTGGGTACTCCTCTATCCTATCCGGCAGCTACAGACGCCTATTGCGCGTTGATGAGCTCGCTCGACGGGACATGGCGGCTAGGGTTGGGGAGGGCAATGGAGGGGCGGCGGCGACCAAGGACGGGGAGACGAAGGAAGAAGAAGAAGTGCGGAGAGAACCGTTGGGATTGGGACTGAGCAGATGGGAGGAGACGGCGCTTGTTAAGCAATACACGGCGGGGGTAGAATGGTCTTTTGCCTTCGGTCTTCGAGTGTCAACGGCCCGTTCCCAAGCTGGCTGGCTGATTTGGCATGCCACGTCAGCAAAAATGGCAAAATATTAGGCGAGTTACTATTTTCTAGGACATTTTTGTAGTTGCCACCACAAAGTTGGCAATCAGAGAGGCGACCTCCGTAAGAGTGGCAAATAATTAGATGTCCCGACTTTTGTTACCGACATTTTGGGTTGATTAGGTTTTAGACTGCACCGTTGGTTGTGTTGACGTTGGAAAGATTCATGGCATAGGCCCAAAGGTGCAGCGTGCCACAGGTCCTTTTGCTCGCCATTTACACTACAACAACCCGCTCCAGGGCAAGTACATTATTATTATATGTGTGGTCTCATACTCTGTCTCACAAAGATTTTTGATGATACGAAGAAACGACAGAGCGGAAAGAGAAGATCGAACAACCAGCTCATGAACTAAAAGTTCTTTTTTTTCTCGAATACGAAGGAGAGCTTCGTATCTTTGTATTATAGAGAGAAAGAACCGGCCCCTTACAATCACCATCACCTCACTCCGAGCCGAGCCATGAGAACTATGAGACAACGATTATACTAACGTATGAGTTGTTATTGTCATGCAACTCGTAACTTTACTTTTATTTTACCCGTCAATTAAGAAATTCTAAGTTACTATAAGACAACTTAAAAGACAAGCACTATACATATTATCAATTAAGTCGTCTTAAAATTACTGGCACTATTTGAGAGTAGACAGCACCAATATGCATATATTTTACCCTTAAAGTTGAGTACACATGTTCGAGAAATGTGTCAGTTACTCCCACCGTCGAGGAAAAAGGTAATTTTTCTCTTATTAGACAAGTGATAGAATTTTAAATTAAATTAAGTATAAACAAAAATACTAACATTTATAGTATCAATTAATTATCATTAGATTAATCATAGACTATTTTTATAGTAAAATATTAAGAGATATAAATGTTGAAATTATTTTCTATAAATTTAGTCAAGTTTAAGAAAGTTTAGCTTGGTTCAAATCTAGAATTGTATTTATTTTTTGGGACATGCGAATTTCTCAGTTCAGCTGACAAATCAATTCGGCTGTCCTTTTGCCTGCCAATGGATTATCTGGTGTTTGCAAATTCTACAATAAGAGACATTCCCCACCCATATAATTAGCAGTAACCTCAACCATTCCAGCCATGTTGAAAAACAAAAGAGCCGAATGTGACCAGAGTTTATGGCTCAAGAAAAAGCTAAAGTGCAGATACATTAGGTTATGAGCTTTGATTCAGAGTCAACATGTTCCCTTGGAAATTACGACGATATCTGGATGAGATCATCTTTAGGCGTGCATGGTTATGGGCAAGTTTGCCCCTGCCCTTGCCTCAAGCAACAAGATACTTGCCAGGCTAGGAGAGTCAATTTGACTCACCTATGCAAAGCAAGCAAGGAAAATCTTGCCTGTACGGAAATCAAAGATAATTAGCTACTCATCGAACACTTTGCTCACTTCAATTTCTAGCTCAGCTAGGTAACACAGTGGTGGGCAAATAATCAAGCATACCATTAATTCCCAAGTAGTACAGGCGTAAGCACCAACCATAATACCATCTTAGCTGGCTAGATTGCCTAGATGTGCATGATTTCAGAGCACCGTCGGCAATGGTCATGGCAACAGCGCACATGGACAAGACACCATCACGTTTCCTGTTGCCACCTTTCTTTTTGTCTACTATATAGGCCAACTGGCAAATAATGTGGATCTCAGCTCACAACGGAATATCAAAGCGAAAAAACAAGGATCAAATCCATCATGTCCCGACTTTCCAAACCTCTTGCTGTCTTGTTGCCTTGCTGGTCATCATCATTCATTCTTCAGAAAAAGGATACTGCTAGAAACAAAGCCTATACGGAGTTAGTCACCATGTGCACAGACACTAAGCACAATGCTTTGTTGAGCCTCTGACAGACTGCTGTAATCAAAGGCACATGTAATGTTGGGATGTTCCTCTCTTTACTTATATATTTACTTCCAGAATGAAGCCACAAAAATCAACAGTTTTACACAAACTTGCATGTCAACGAAGTATCCACCTGAGTTTAAAAAACAACAAACAAAAGGTTACATCGTAGTAAGAGATCCATGGTACAACTTCTTTGACCTCGGCTTCCTGTTCCTGGGAGTACATGTAAACCTACTGTAATTTTTTCAACCTTTTTTCCACAACAAGATTAGCACTAACGTTTCCTCAAAAAGGGAAAGGGAGAAGCACTAACCGATGCTTGTTACAAGGATACATCAGATGAGTTTGTGTATTTGTTTTCTCCAACACACACGAGAGCTCGTGCATTCACCTATTTTCTGGCCATTGATTGAGGAGACCATGGAAAAGATTGTTCAGCTCAACTTAAAAACCTTTGAGATGAACATGTTGTTAAGTTACTCGGTGTTAGCATCATCATATAATCAATCAACAACCATCATGGCGAGAGAGGAACTCTATGATACATGGATACACATCATCGATCGCCTGCGCAATACAGAAATCATATCAGTGCTGTGCAAAACAGAAATCGTAACAGTGATGTGCAAAGATAGGTCCCATAAAACATGCCAAAATTCAATTTGAACTCCTGATGCTAGGAGTCATCAGATGGAGTACATACCAGTCGACCTCCAACCAAGTCATAATGTGCATAATGTGGGCCTTGTGGCTTTCCAAACACCCTATAGTCCACCTTGTGCTTCGGAATGAGTTTCACAGTTTCTAACAAATGGGAATTCGGACCAAACTGAAATTAGCAATCTGCACAGTGAAGTAATTAAGCTAGCAGAAGACAAAAGCCATGCACTACCTACCATAAACAGCCTTGGGAGGGCAGATTAGGTCTTTATCTCCAGCCAATGCAAGGACAGGAGTCTGACACTCTTGCAAATGATCCTTATACAAGAAGGTTCCATTTCGGTTGCACAGCCCACCTTCCCTGAATGCGGTTGTAAGTTGCAGGACAACCTTTGCAGGCACTGTACCTGCAAACCGTACGATTATATCAGCTTCCATAAACATATATGGATCATAACTATCAGAAGTAGCACATGGCTAATTATATGGATCCGGAGGTTGTAAAATGCACAAATGCAGAAGAGAAATCCTATTACATGAAGACAAGACAGTGTGTTATGAAAGACTACTTACAAAAGTTGTTGAAAACAAGCTTAGACAGCAACTCCGGATGCATCATGTCCTGAGCTGATATTTGAGGATTAAGCCAGGAAAAAAGATATGGTGGACCAGATGCCCACGGATATGCTGCTGCCAACAACATACCCAATGGAACAGCAGGGACATTAAGAGCTTGTGCAGGATGAGCCTGATAACAAACACATTAGCATAGTTTGAATTATGAAAATATTGAATCAATTAAATAGCAATGCTCATAGCAATCATCTCAAGCTGCCAGTTTGTTTACTCACAAGAGGCAGTAACAGCTTCAGTGATGAATTGGATGTTGTGTAGTCAACAGAAGAAGCCAAAGTGACAATGGCCGCTAAATTTGACGAAACTCCTTCCAAACCTTGAAGATTGGAGAAAAATAAATAAGATATGGTGATACATAGAAAGGCATAAACTCTAAAGAATTATGATATTTCTCAACAAATGGAAAGCTTCACTGATATACACAAAATATGCTTGCTGGCTCGGTTAAAAAGGGGGGCAGACCCAGTGCCGGAGGCTCCCACATGAGTGGGGTCTGGGGAAGGGAAAAACCGAGGCAAGCCTTCCCCCCGCAAAATCTGCGGAGAGGCTGCTTCGAACCCGCGACCTGGTGACTCAGTGAGACAGCTCTCACCACTACACCAGGCCTGCCCTTCTTGCTGGCTCAGTTAATTAAATAAAAATACACATTTGATGTGTGCTTCAGAACAAAAGGGATAAAATGTGAAGGAGACAGGAGGCCGCATGAAAGCTCAGATAAAAAGCAGTATTAGTGCCTCACCAGATCTTGACAGCATTGCATATAACAAAATTCCCCCCATTGAATGTCCAATGGCAAGCAACTTCCCATCTTTTGCTTTACTGTGCTGTCTAATATACTCCACCTGTACAAATAGACGGTAAACTTGACAATATTCCATTAAAAAGAATCGTGATTACACTAATAGCAATGAAATCTTCCTGCAATTTGGCAAGTAACAATTTAGAAAAGAGCACTTCAACTCACCGCAGCAGGTATATCCTCCTCTAGGTAATGGTCGAAGTCCCAATTATATTCAGAAGTCAGATCCATCTGTGTAGCTACAAAACGCTCCCATGAATCCAACTGGTCCTGGAAATTCTTCAGAAGACGTAGACTTTCTTCTCTCACTGGACCAATAATGGTAGAGCTCTCTACCATTTCTGAGAGAACAGAAACTTTTTCTGCGATCTCATGAAAATTTCCATTAACTACAGCCTCTTCCATGAGCTTTGATATTCGATCAAAAAAATTAGAAAGCTCAGCAAGTAAAGGTGGTTCATCCAAAGCAATTATTCCAAGGTCATCACAATCACTAGCATAGCCACCAGAACTCTGAAGGGATGTAGCCTCGAATGTACTCTGTTTATTAAGAGGCTGAATACCACCAGAGACATCCTCAAAAGTGACTGAACCAGATGCAGCAGAATCGTCATAGTCACGCATGCTAAGACCAGCACCTCTTACTTCAACTATCCACGTATCAAATCCTTGGCTAGACATGTGCCGGGCAAATGAAGCCTGAAGGTAAAATTAAAAAAGCAAGATAAAAGATATGCTAGACAAGACTAGTCTAAATAACTTGTTAGAAGAATACAGTGCCATTGCTGCCTACATATTTCCGCTGTGTGCACACTTGACAAAATTAAACAAGGTACAGAAATAACGGGGAAAAGAACAATTTTTAGCTTCTTTAATCCTATCCCTACATTATTTCCTCAAACTCTTATTTATGAGTATCAATGATAATGACTCAAACCAAAAAAAAGCAGGACACGAGATGGCAACAGTGATGCAAGCAAATAAAAACACAGCATTTCTCTCATGCGTTGAATGCAAAGGGTTAAGTAGTAAGTTTATAATTAATTTGGCAATTGATGGGACAGGTGGAACAAAAGAAGAGTGATGATAGGCCCTGGGGTAATTTTTTTCAGTTGCAGCTTGATGGTTTTTATCATGAACTGATGAAAAATTAGAAAACATTACCAGACTCACCAGCCAGTTACAATAATGCATTTACTGACTAAATTTAGGATAAAGACAAACTTAAGCAACCACAAAGAAATGAAATTTCAATCATGGCTTTCTTTGCTCCAGTTGACTAAACAAATAGGTCCTGAAGTCCCTAGCCCCTCAGAACTCCAAACTGAAACTAAATGAACACTTGATTAAACACCAACAAACAAAAGAACCAGTAGCAATCATATTCCAAACATTTATCTAAACAACACATGCAGATCACAGTTCAGGTTCGTAACAACCGTCATCTTTTTTATTTTTTGATTGACATGTTTAATTCGATTCGAAGATAATAACAAGAGGAACACCAAGCTCACCCCGGGGGAGAGGTCGAATCCGACGGCGTTCGTCCCGACTCCCGACAGCAGCATCAGCGGGTGATTCCTGACGGGAGCCTGCACGCACGCAACGCCAAATCGAATCAACTCAAATGAAACACCATTTTCGCTGTGACGAAGAAACCAAACCAAACCGAAGCGAAGCGCACATACATTGCGCGGTGGCCTGTACCGCCAGAGCGCGAGTCGCCACCCGGCGCCGTCGACGGGGGCGTAGTGGAGCTCGTCGGCGGTGCAAGCGGCCGGCTTGGCCGGCCGCGAGGGGGCGGAGGCCGAGAGGGGGATCCGGGTCGAGTCCGCGCGGATTGGGAGGAGCACACAGCGGCGGCGGCGGCAGCGAGAGGGGAAGGGAGCCTCGCCGGAGCTCCGTCGAGCGGCGAGGGTGGCGGTGGGGATCGGCTGGAGAAGCATGGCTGCCGTTCCGGGCTTAGGGGGGCCGTCCCGTGGGTCAACGTGATTCTGCTTCCCGGTGTCAAGGATATTAGGGCCCGCCTCAACGAAATTGCCTGGGCCAAATCAAATAGTAATAGAAATTCATGTAATTACAAATTTGAGCATTTTTTTGTTTGGCAGGTGACCAAACTGAGACAGAAGAAGTCTTGTAACTCCGTCCTCAAATGTGTCATTGCTGCTGACCAGCTGCCTTTGGTGGCGCTGTAACAGAAAATGGAGTCACGGTTAGAATGTGATTTTTCTTTGGACATGAATTTGATTTTGAATCTTTATTTGTCCTCCATCTCAAATTATAAGACATTTAATTTTTTTTTTACACCAAATTTGATCACTCATTTTATTAAAAAATTTGGGACGGAGGAAGTACTTACCACCGTGGACATCTTATCTCCTGCGGCTACAAGTTTGGGCTATCTCCCTACCACTACGATGGTAGAAGTTCGCCAGCAAATGGGAGAGGAGGCCACGTCATTATTGCCGTCATGGTCAGATGGTTTGGTCGTTGGAACTTGGAAGGTTGCCGAAGGACAGCGACCGGGAGAAGCCTGTGGCCCACGGGAAATCGGATGAAGCCAACTGCACCACGCCAGCGCCATTTCCCAATACTCCCAATGTGCACGTGTTTTACTCTCCTCCCAAACACGTGTTAGTACGGGAGATAAGAGATGGCCAATGCCCAACGGCGGACACAAACCCAAACAACCCAATCTTATATGTTTAAAGAAACCGATCAGACGGACCATTATATCGGTTAGTACTCATGACCCAAACAACCCAATCTTATCTTTGTTTCCAAATAAATTTATTAAAAAACTAGATTCAAATATCTTTCCAATGATACTAATTATGTACTATAAATATTAATATTTTTAATATATATTTAATCAAAGTTGTTTCTTGGGAAGCGCAAACGACAGATAAAAAGGGACAGAGGGAGTACTTAGTACTCACTTTTCAAAAAGTCAAATCAAATAGTTTAAATGTTGGTTGAAGTTATATAAAAATATTAATATTGTTTACTATAAAATTAGTGAAAGTTAAGCTAGTTTGACCGGCACGGATCCAATAATTGTATTTTTTTTTTTTTACGAAGAGAGTACCATCAAACATAACAAATGAAAAAAAAACATCAACCCAATGCGTCTTCTGTTGAACAGGAGCAAACCAAAAAATTGCTCCATGGACCTGATTGATATGCATGGCTAGTTATTAATTGAGACAAATTAATCTCAATTAGTTGTGATTAGCTAGATAGTTTACTAACAACTAGTTAAAGACTTAACTAAAAAAATTAGCTCACATGTTAACCCTCTTGATTGTATACACTAGAGATAATTTTAGTTATTTTTTAGCTAACTAATAATTAGCCTTTGCATCCAAACAAACTCCATGTCGGGTTAGGCTAACCTAAAGAGTGTCCACACAAATCAAACTCGATCTGACACAGCACATGGATAGGTTTATATGTACTCATTATATTTTTAGAAAATATATATTTAATGTAAAATAATCACAAACTCATGTTATATGTAACATCTTGCTCGATTTGAATTTAGCGATGGTAGTTCATATTATGTATTGGCGTGTAAGGTGTAAAGGAGAAAATGAGTTAAACCCAAATATAAGGCTTCTAGAGTCTATATCTTCAATCAATGGTGAATTCGGAAATCTCCTAAAGCCTGATCGAACATAACAATGGAGAACAAGTTCACATAAACATATTGGCCACCGATATAAACCAAGTTACATATAATAATTTTGAAACTAAAATCACCATTCAACATTACACATCTGAATTTGCACTATACGAAAAGTGTTATCGCAGCATCCCTTATCATTGTCATTTATTACATAACCGGTTTCACCGCCGGTTTGAGGGGTGGCCAGATGCAAAGACTATTCGAACCGGTGGTGAAAAGTCTATTCATCGTCGACATAGAGTACGATCTAGTGGTGATCTTTAATGACCTTGTCACCGCCGGTTCAAACGCCGAGCCAGCAGCGATAGTAGTTATCTCCGTTGGCCTAAAAGGGCCACATATGGATTGCGGTCAAAAATCTCCGTGAATGTTCAGTGTCCTAATATTTGACGCTATATGCCCTCTGAAACTACCCCTATGGTTTCTTCACTCCCTTCCTTCAACTTCAATCATGACAAGCTTCAAGCTATCCGACAACTACTCCAACAAGAAAGAATACGAGCGTTGGGCGAGTATTGTCGATGGGGGGTCCAGCAACGAGAGCTCGCCTGATTGAAGTCTGTGGGACTCTGATGATGATTGTGTGTTTATGATGATGGTGACGGCGTTGAGGAGGAGGAGGATGAGGATAAGGATGAGGACGAGGAAGAGGCCACCGATGAACCTCCAGCAAAGCAGCAAAGGAAAACGATCCTAGCTCGGATAGCAGGGATCTAGAGTAGATTTAGTTTAGTTTAAGAGAAAATTCCTTATATAGTCCTCTTAAAACTTAACCTTCCCTCTATGGCCCTCGGCATTTTGAACTTTCCTATTTTACCTCAAAACCACCTTTCATTCCATATTTGACCATCGGTTCTATAAAAAGGGTAATGTTAAGTCACCTATACAGCAATGCGAAATGACTTAATTACCCTACTCTTCCTTCCCTATCCTGATTGAACGCACGGGGGGCACCCACCGACGACGAGCAAAGCGAGCAGGCAGCTTATCGGTGACACTGTAGCGACTGAAACCCCATCTTCAGCTCGCTCGTTCTCTCGATTCCATGCAGAAACTCGATCATCCCCTTTAACAAAAGTTGCTCTCAGAGAGCTGCCTGCTCGCTTGCTCGTCGGTGGTCGCCTGCCGCCCTTTAGTGCCGCACTCGCGCACGCCTACACGCAGCTGCCTGTGTGGAGTAGCAAAGCACGAGCTGGAGGCCTCTCCTGCGTCGCCCTCACCCTTAAAACAGCTCGAGCCGCCGGAGCCTTCTTCCGTTTTCCTTCTCTGCTCCGCCACGGCCGTCCTCCATGGCCATCGCGCAAGGGCCGACGTGCGCTCGCCCTCTCCAGTTCACCGCCGCTCAAGACGGCCACACCCTCACCTTCCCCAATTAGCGCCGCATCTCCCGCGGCCCTCCTCCAACCGCCACCGCCATAGGAGCACCGCCTGCAGCAGCTGCCGCCATCACGACCACCATTGGTCCACCCACGCGCGGTTCATTCTCTCTTTTTTTTCCTTTGCACTGATAGCGGCTCTCGCGAGCTGAAACCCTAACCCACACGGATGGAGGTTCTCATGCTGAAACTCAATTTACCAAACGTGATTTACTTGTGTTTCCTATGTTTATGTTAGCTTGAGCTATGTTGCATAATGTCTAATAGAGGCTACGACTAAAGCAAGCAACCAATTACACATATACTCCTTTCGTAACAAAATGTAGGTTGATTTAGTTTCATAGTTAAACTTATCTAACTTTAAAAAAAATCATAGTTGATGTACTAAAACTACTATGATAAAATCTAACAGGTGGGTCTAATATATTAGAAGAGGTGATTAGTGATCTAAACAAGAATATCCCTTAATAATCCAGAATGCGGTATTGTCCTATCCCATTACCACTTCTTACCGTGGGAGTTGTATTGAGATGCTCTAAGGGAACCAAACAAATGCGCTAAAGTATTCTAAGAACAGACCATTCGAGGCCCCAGCTTTCCATTTTAGTATGAAGCCAAAACCCACACAGAAGAAAAGCAATCCAGTAAACCAAACTCCAGCACATGAATGGCGACCAGGAAGCATCACGGAAACAAAATCCATAATATGCTGAGCACTACACTCGGATGCCCAGTTAAAGACGGAACGTAAATTTTCATGGCAAGTCACTGGGACCGGCCAGTGCCACAACGTAAAGGTTTGTCCTCCGATTCAGCAGAATTAACATGGGGATACAATCTAGTTTAGATCATGTCGGAAGCATCTTCAACTGCTCTGAGCTGCCTCAGTCTTGGCTTCCGCCGACTCCGTCTTCTCGGCCTCAACAGCCTTGCCTGCAGCTTGAGGTTTCGACACTTCTTCTAAAAACGGGGGCAGAAGGAAAAAAATGATAATGTTAGGATGTCAGATTGATACAACACTACATGTAGTTGTTTTTTCTCTGCATAAGCATTACAGCATAGTTATCCAGGTCACATAAATGTAAACACAATTAAGGGTCTCAATACTAAGTATACACTGAGCTGAAACCAAATTATCAAATTTTCTTTGGTGAAGTTTATTCAGCAACAAGCCAACATGAACCAACACTATTGCTCTGGCCGTTAAGCTTATGTAAGCTTATTATGTAGCACTAGATGTATAATGATATAATGGAGTAATCATTAATATCAAACATTCTGGACAATGTAATTACGTAAGAAACAAGGAAAAAACTTCAATTTTAAAACTCAAATTATCTAGTTAAACCATTTTTCACAAGTCTGCATTTCACACCAAACAGTAAATTCATAATTTCCAAAATCTGATTGCACCCTCTTATTAGAATATTGAATATGTAATCCCCTTGTGGAAAAGGATAATGGGTTTTCTTGATCATGCATTGAAAACTGATTAGTATGGCACATGTACACATTTGACTAGCACTACATGATTCACTACTAGATGGGAAATTTACAATCTTTCAGCAATTCAACCTTTTGCTTAATGTCAACCTACATTACATAAGTTGGATTTCATGTGATTTTTGTTATCTTCTAGCTAAAAGAAGCAACAAGAAAACTAATAAGTGGGAGAGGTATAACAGCAGAAGAAATACAAACCTTCATCATCACTCTCATCCTCGAAATCATCCATTCCCATACCGCCCATGCCACCCATGCCACCAAGACCACCCATACCACCCATGCCACCCATGCCACCAAGACCACCCATACCACCCATGCCACCAAGACCACCCATACCACCCATGCCACCAAGACCACCCAAACCAGCCATATCACCCATGCCGCCCATACCACCCATACCAGCGAAATTCTACAAAACAAAGAAAAATATCAAACCAATTTTCCACAATGTCAAGGAGTCTTAGAAGAAAAACTGGTGAAAGAATTATTTACCGAGAAGTCCATCCCATCCAACTTCACATCAGTACCTAAAAAAAGGAATAGACAAATATAAGAACTTTTACATGCCCATGCCCAATGTAATGGGCAATCTTCTTGCATAACGTGTCAAACAAAATATTTTCTAGTTCATATCTATGACAACGTTGCACTATTTAAGCTTGTACATCGAATATACAAAATGATGTGGTGAAATCTAAGGCAAGTGTGCAGCCTCCAGGAAGTTGGGCACACTGTTCTTATGCCTAAGAGGTGGTGTTTGGGTATAATCTAAGGCAGAGGTGTTGCCCATGACATATTTTTCAGGTAGAAGCAGTTACAGGTAATAATCCACTACTCCACAGTGTAAATTTATCAAGTAACAAGGTTCTTGCTGTGTCTGCGGTTTACTAAGATCATGGTTCGTCATTGCGCATTAAACTTGGAAGTGTTAAACACTTGAACCAAATTTTTGTGTACTGACATCGAGTCATGTGCATGTATCAGTTTGTGTATCACCCTAGTTAATTTCCTTCAATAGTATCCAAGAATACAAGTACATAGCGTACCATCATCATCTTCGTCAACCCATTTGTCCCAATCAACTTTCACAAAGTGAGGTGCCCTTTGATCATCTCGAACAAGTTTCTTCCACCATTTGGCCTCAGCTTTTTCTACAATACAGAATATGGACCTGACCCCCACACTTATTTTGCTAGCCTGTTATATTAAGAAGTAACGTTGGGTAAGGAGGAACAACTTTAAACATCAAGGATTTAAAGTAAATAAACCTATACACATTTATATCACATGAAAATGCATTACCTCAACGTTTACTTTGTCATTCAGATCTAGTTTCAATTCATACACGTTTGTACCAGCACTGCCAGAGAATGTGAAGACACCATCTGGTTCCAAATTGACCTTAGCATCCTTGGCGTCAGGTAACTGTACAGTGATGTAAACCTTGTCGATCCTCTGGGCCCACTTCACTTCAGGGTGCCGACTACAGAAGACAATGCCACTTGTCAATCAAGAAACCAACATATAAACAGGAATTCACCTCTCTACAACCTTAATAGTTTGCATGAGAACATCTGCATAAATCCACAAGTGGGACTAGTGCAAATACACAAACCCATTGTGTAGGGGTATTATCGATCATACACAAGAGCAAATAGGAGTGATTAGAATAGAAAAACAGAAAATCAAGAACCAATTGTCCATTAGCATTAGTACCAATGTTGGCTAGCCAAACTATCCAACTAATGAATATTTTACCATCAAATTTGGTTTATAGATAGATCGGAATAAACAACAACAACGAAGCCTTTCAGTGCCAAGCAAGTTGGGGATGCGACAGCCCGGTCCTTGCTCACTTGACACCATGCCCAGATCACGACACAGCGCGTCACAGGGTGACGACCCAGGCCTTGCCCATTTAACACTATACCCGGGTTCCGATATGGCACGTCGCTAAGAGGGTTACGCCCCGACAGAGTTATCTTGGGTTTCATCTCCAATGAGTAGCTAAGTTTGACGTTGGCTCACCAAGCCTAAATATTATAAAGGAAAAGATAACCATAAACTCAAACAGAACATGATAGCTTAACACTTCCTGTAACAAGTAATCATAGATCGTTCCCAGCTGCAAGCATGTGCATACTTTCATCAACACCATTCAACAAAAATGAAGTTGAGAATCATTACAGAAGTCATGCATGACAGAATAAAACTACCAACTATCACTATAAGAAAGCAGAATTTTGGCATCTCATGTTTCAAATAACATTATTAGTATTACATTTTGAACGTTTGCATGCGGTAATGCATGTTAGATGATAGTTGACAGGCACCTTCAAGGAAAGCAGTACCAGGCAGCAAATCTGTACTCTTTTCAATGTTGAAACACGGCCCAAATAATTTAGTCACATAAGAAATTGGCAAAAAAGAATCCCAAATGCTAAACAGTCAAAATATAGCCAAACTGCGTTAAGAAATAAGAAATGCAATCTGAGACCTGCCTCCAAAATATCAAGGAATATGCAAAACGTAGCAACATATTACATTTCATGGAAAAAATCACTTCAGTGTTATGATTTTAGAAAATGTCATAATATATTAGAGAAGCAGTGATCAAAGTTATTTTTAGCTAGCATGCCATGTCTGAACGATACTTGATTGGAAGGAGTAGAAGTGGTGATTGGAACCAGAACATGCAGGAAAGTATAAATGAACAGAAGTTTGTAGGAATGAGAGGAGCCATCACTCTCTAATGGAAAAACAATTGAAGAACTATGCCACTCTAGGCATGTCTGTGATTGTGAAACTAGCTATGAAAACCAAATGGGACAACAGAAATTATACCATGCCACTCTAGGCACGTCGATCAACTTTACGTCCTGAAACAAATAACTAAACCATAAATTTGCCCACATATTGCACACTACTAGAACATCTGAAACAAACTAGACTTGTAGACTAAGAAGCCAAACCTTAAGTGCCAAAAATGCCAGATGAATGCCATGTATATCTCCAAAACCCGTGCATATCAATCTAAGCATGGTTAATTAGTGAGCCATTACCAGCACTGAAAAGCAACTGCAATTGCAGAACTATGAACACATGGACACCACACCATCACACAAAACCATGGACAACAAGCCATAATCTGCAGTTACCAGCATAACCATCTAAAGCTTTGCCCCCAACAACCCATCCACACCCAACCAACAGAACCATTCAAAACCGCGGCACCACGAAATGAACCACGCGCCCCGCCCAAACCCTAGGGGCACATCGTAACTCGAATTAAACTACAGGAAACCCAACGGTTCCATCGAGCCCAGCCACATCTCGGCGGGAAACCCCTAGGGCTCGTGCTGAGCCATGGACATGGCAGAGCGTGACCATGTGCACCCCCGCCCCCAAGATCCGCCGCGCAGCCGTAGGCGGCCGCTGCGAATGATCTTGTTCCCACCGACCCGCGGAGCGAGACCGCCGAATCTAGAGAGAAGAGTAGATGCTGGATCGAGAGCACCCGGCGGATTTTGGCTCACCTCATCTTGACGCGGCTGGTACAGGCGGCGGCGTGGGCGGCGGCGGGTGGTGGGGAGCGAGGGTTTCGTGAGGTTTTCGGGGGTGGGAGGCTGGGAGAGCAGAGGAGAGATGGAAGTTTGGGACGAGTCAAGTAGGCGGTGGGAGCGCACGGAGCGCAGTAGCAGGCCGAAATGGGCTGAGATTTCGTCGTAAGTATAAATGGGCCTAGTTGGTCCTGTGTCTGTTTATATAAAAGGAAAACGTCTATTTGACCTAATAGACCTTCTTTTATTTAACTATTACACGTGAGTTCAGTAAAACCGGACTTTTAGATTCCTTAAAACTCTCGAAATCTTCCGATTTTATCTCTTTGAGTGATTTGAAAAGGTTTTTAACAAATGTGATGTCATGTCAGTTGTTCTAAATGGCGTCACGTTAACCGCGAGGAGGGTAAATCCAAATTGGATTCGTGATAGTTCAAAGAGCTCAAATAGACTTTATAAAGAAATGAAGAAATAATTTTCAAAAAATTCTAAATACTTTTAAATGCATATGCGTTTAAAATACTAAATGTGATTTAATATTAGAAATCATAGAGATTTTGTTTTAACTCAAAAAAATGAAGCCAAATTCATTTTTTTTCCTAAAGTCATGCTTTATATTTCTACTATGAGCTAGGCACCTTAATATATAAAGAATAATTTTAGAAAACGCAAAAGGTCGGCATCCGGAACCTATCCAAATTGCCTTCCTGGTTGATCATGTGCTCCCGCGACGTGCACATATCTACAACAGTGATGACGAACGAGGAAGCAGCTGCACCTGTCCGGATGTTGTCGGCCAAGTCGCATACGTCGATTCAGGAGTCTGAGAAGTCGCACGCCAGATGGTCCAACGAGTTTACACACGTCATCGTCGTGATGTCCCATGAAGAAGAAATGCTGCTATAAATTTAAACCACAGGACACATGTTGTTAATGTGCAAACAAAGCTTGAATTATAATTTTTATTTTGAATTTCTCGTGCATGTCTTGATGGTTAAGCAATGTAACATTGCTAATGAGGAAACCTTTTTTTCAATTTGCATGGCAGGTTGCACGGTGATTCACACTGCAGTTTGCAAGGATTTTGTTTTGATCTACATTCTTCATTTCATATTTAGCCTAGTTTCAAATTTAAGAGACCATGTGAGATTCAAATAATTCTAAGAAAATGACATAAAAGTAACATTAATATAACAATAGGTTCTTATAGAATAAACAGCCAAATGAATATATTGACGAGGTAATTTAGAGTGACTCTTAGAGACGTTCTTGCTCTCTGTCATGCTTTTTATTCCATTTTATTTATTTGGTTATAGAATGTTGCTGTATACATGATACATGCACACATGACACACATTGCTACTGCACGTCTATATGCACGCATGTCACTCATACTCCATAAAATACACATATATACCCCTAGCTAATACACATATACATTGTTTACAGCCCCACACAGCCATATTTGTGTGGATCGGTTGATTCATCCGAGATCCTTATGGTTTTACTCTAAGATATTCTGTCCGTTTCAAATGATAAGTTGTTCTAATTTTATTCCAACAAGTTAAACTTATCTAAGTTTGACTAAATTTATAGAAAAATATATAAAGATTTATAATGTCAAACTGGATTCATTAGACACCATAGCGTATAATTTGACAATAATGTATTTGTTTGATATTGTAGGTGTTAACATATTTTTTTCTATAAATTTGTTTAAAATTAAACAATTTTAATTTATAACAAGTTAAACTACTTTAGGCCACATTGAAATGCTGGAACTTTATACTCCCTCAGTCCCAAAAAGAATGTAATCCTAGGTTTCAAATCTTGTCTCAAAAAGAATGTAAATGTAGATTTAAAATCAACTTTTCCAATAGGACTCACCTATTAAAAATACAACTACATGTCTAAAAATTATCGTATTCTATTCATCCACGAGAAGAAAACATTCCAGAATGTAACCATTGTTTTTTAGTTTCTAGAATGATAGAGTATGGGTAAATGCGTAATTTGACACCTACACTAATCTTACCTTAAAAAGTGAGATTTACATTCTTTCTGGGACGGACGAAGTAGCAATTTCATGGGAATCATTTTCTTCTCTACAACTAAAACATTCGTAACTATTCCGTCCACAGGTGCGACACCAAAGCCGCTCCATGCGATCAGGTCAGGAAGGCAACGCGCACTTGCTCCATGCGATCAGCTCAATCCCCATAACAGCCGTAGCAAATCAGGAAGGCAAAAATCAATCCCCATAACTGCTGCAGCGGCACCATGGCGGCCACGCTGCTCATGTTCCTGCTCACCAACGTCGTCTCCGTCGTTGTCATCTCCTCGGGCGTCGGGCCCTCCCTCCTCCGTCGCTATAGCAGCAGCGGCTACAGGCCCGCCGCCACCATCGTCCACCTCTGGGACAGCTCCGCGGCGCTCCAAGCGGACCTCCACACCCGCGTCCGCACCGCCAACGAGCTCCTCCAGACGCTCCTCCAAGCCATGTAGGACCACGCCGCCCGGGACCTCCCTGCGACGCCAGACCGTGCCGTCGGGGCCGCATCGCAAGGTGGCCGGGGCTGCGGCGGGGGAGGTGTTCCCGGTGCTGGGCCACGCGTGCGTCCACGTCCAGGACGACCTGGAACGCTACATGGACTACGCGCCCGCGCGGGGAGTGCCCGTCCGACGAGCCGCTCGTGCACAGGCTCATGCTCAGCGGCTACGAACCGCTGCCGCGCCGCTGGTGTCGCCCGCGGTCGCCCAAGGGGTACCCGCTGCCGCTGCCGCTGTCCCGGAGCCTCTGGACCACGCCGCCGGACACCACCGTCGTGTGGAATGCGTACGCGTGCAAGAACTACTCGTGCCTCGTGGCCGCCGCCCGCGGCGACGGCATCAGCGGCTGTGACGACGGATGCTTCGACCTGCGTCGCGGGAGGGGGAATAAGAATAAGGCCAACAGATGGGCGCGCGACGACGGCGCGCTGTCCTACTCCATCGATGTCATTCTTCGTGCGCAGCCCAACAGCACGGTACGCATCGGCCTGGACCTCGGTGGCGGCTCCCCCTCCGGCACATTCACGACGTGGATGCTGGAGCGCGCGCGGGTCACCGTGCTCATCGCGGCCGTCAACTCCAGCGCGTCGTTCGACAGCTTCATCGCATCGCACGGCTTGGTGCCGCTGCACGTCACCGCCGCGCACCGGTGCCCCTGTTCGACGATACCATGGACACCGTACACGCCGGGCACGACCTCGGCAGCGGCAGGTGGATGGCCCCCGGCGTGATGCTGGAGTTCACATTGTTCGATGTGTACAGGGGGCTTGTTCTGGCTGGACCACTTCGTCTACGCCGCCGCGTAGCTGAACGTGACGTTCGCGCCGATGATTGATCGTGTCGGGTTCAGGAAGCTGCGGTGGAACACCGGCAGGGGAAAGGAGAAGGAGAAGCGGTACGTGTCGGTGCTGTTGGAGAAGCCCCTGACATGACATGAGCATGAGAACATTTGTGTGCGTTTGTTTTTTTTACAGGGAAATTGTGGCTGTAATAATCCTATGAATTATGTCTATGAATTATGTCTTGTTCATTCTTGCTTCTGGTGTACTATGACTTTTTGCCCAATTGCAGAAAAATGCAATACATTACGTGTCAGCTTCCTATTGGTTGATAATTGTCTAAGACCAAAAAGAAAATTTAGTGAATTACGGTGCCTAATTGAAAATTTTTGAGGTGAAATTAGAATCTCTACAACTAAAACATTCATAACTAAATCTTCTGGATCATTATTGATTGGTGACCAACTGCAGCTTGGTATTCGTGCAAAGTATGTTCTCTTAGTCGAACTATTGAGAGATTAGATTCTTAATTATAGAATAGATTCTAAAACATATAATGTAAAACACAAACTTGTTATGATTATCTTTCCGTAGCACTTGATTCCTAAAGAAGTGCAAGCTTATCTTTCACGTATCGTAGGCATGAAGTGATGCGACAATTGAAGTTGATGTTTTAGTTTTGCATTCAAATTTAGAGTTATATTTTAACTATCTATCTTTCGTGAAGACTTATATAATATTGATTGGAACATTATGATTACGATATCTATTTTAGATAACAGTATAACACACACTCATACATATGTTATTGTGGCATTATATGTTCCCGTTGCAACGCACGGGCATTTTTCTAGTACAAGAAAAACATAGAAAACGAAACACAATTCCTGCGATTCAAATGGGCCCTTACAATTTGTAATAGAAGGAATAGTATTTTAGGCCACGGTTGAAAGATATATTAAAACAGCAGCATCAACCTTGGGCAATGCATGGCATGGTACAGAAATTTAGAGCATGGATCTTCGACCCGTACAAGCCCAACTTTGAATTCCGCCGGAAGAGTGAAGACCTGTATCGTCGCTTAACAAAGCCGATCGAGAAGTAACGAAGTCGCGAAGGAAATCCAATCCATCCCGGTTCGGATCCAAAAGCCTCCGCGCGGCGTGCGCATGGATTGGGCGTCATGTCTGGCTGATCCGGCTCGAGGGGGACCAATCATCAGTCACAGTGAGAGATCCAAAAGACGATGGCACGTCGGTCGGTTGCACGACACGCGCGTGCTAGCCAAGGGCCAAGGCCACCGCCCTTTGATTTGGCGAACGAAAGGCGGCAGGTCGGTTTGACGGTGTCGGTCTCCGTCCGGCCATCCGTTGGGGGCGGGGAGGGGTCACGGGAGGCCAGGGGAGTCGGGGAGATGAGACAACTCAGTGACTGACGAATCGACGCGGCAACCACATGGGAGCCACGCAAACACCTCTTGCACTCTCGCTCGTGAAATTGAACAGTCCTGTGAAATTCGTGTGAAATTCCCGTGTTCCAGATAGGCCCACTGGTCGCAAGTCCCTGCGGGGGCTGTGGCGTACGTCAGGGAGGAGGCAGGGCACACCGCGCAACAATCAACAAGGGACGACGCAACGCAATCACGCAAGAGGCAGGCAATAGCGGCACATGATGCCGTCGTGCTCATGCTCGTTGCGGCGTTGCGCTGCTCAAACTGCCAGTGGATGCGGCCGACCAGCCTCGCTTTCTCTCGTGCCGACGAGTCCTTTTCCGCCCTTTGTTTCTTTTGCTAGCGCCTAGCGGCTACTGCCTACTGCCCCGGATGGGATCATGGGAATGGGATGGCCGGCCTTGTTTGAGAACGAGCGAGATCTCCATTGCACCAACCCAGTGTGTTTCGTCTTGGATCAGGCCTCTACGTCGTCCATAGTCACCTGCCTTAGCAAAATCGAGCATTATTGCTTCTTCCTTCTTCTTTTTTGGCTTTGTGTAAAACAAAACATTGGTGTCCGCGCAAGTGCAATGGAGGTGATAGACGATCGAGCTAGAGTTACGGAACAAAACAACTGATGTCCTAACAAGTAACAAGTAGTAACAAGCAGCGGAGGATTCACAGTCACAGCTGAGATTGTAAGGTTGAACGCTTTAATTAATCATGCACGCTGGGTCTATTGCACGGCCTCTTGCATGGCAACCACCAGCGGCGGATCCAGAAAAAATTTTAGGAGGAGTTGAACAAAAGTGCGACAGCAACATACCTCCGACTGATGCTCGATTTTAAGTCTCAATCCCATCTACACGATAGAACTTTGTCTAAAAATTCATAGAGGCTCCATTTCCCCCCCCACCGTTGAATCCGCCGCTGGCAACCACTGACATGAGCGTACGTAGCAGCCTATTCCACGGCTTAATTACGCTTCGCCAACCACACCTCAATCTTCAGATGGGACATTGAGTTAAGCAACACACAACCCTACATCTCTTAAAGAGTCTACACAACAAATTTAAATAATACTCTCTCTCCCTTTTCAAATTGTTCTGGCTTTTCTAAATACATAGATTTTATTATATATTTATATATAGCCTATATCTATATGCATAAAAAACAATATACTTTGAAAAGCTAGAGATTTAACATTTGGAACTAATGGAGTATTATAGACTACACATCTCCTATATATAGATGTTTAAAATCAAGATCAATTTGAGGCGGCACTCTCTCCACGCTCCGGTGACTCAATGAAGACATTAGGGCTAGCAGGAGTTGTGGGTTTGTGAGGCGGTGAGGCTGCAACTAAGCGCTAGCCATTGTCCACATGCGGAAAGACGGTTGGATAGTGTCAGAGTGGTAAGGCAAAAGGAGAGAACGGTGCAAGGTTAACATGGAGAGGATAGTGTAGCGACAGGACACAACGACTGACAAGAGGCCATCAAGGATGGAGTGGGTCGAAAGATGAGGGATCTAGATGTGGATAGAAAGAAGACATGCAAAACGTACTCAAGCACTTGGCGTGAGAAAGAAGATGACCTGGTGAGTCGTTTGATCGAAATCAACAGTCAAATTTTACTGCCTAAAAAAATAAAGCAAAAAAGCCCCATTTTACCATCTAAAAATAAACAAAAAAATCATAGCATCTCCGAGGAAACTAGATACCAACATTTTTGGGACACTCGGATGAAAAGTGTGTAATCACTTGAAAAAAGCACAATGGAATAGCATAGCAATAAAGCGCTCTCAAAATGGTTTCAAAACTATGGGGAGGGGGAGAATCATATGCCACCCTTTGCAGACCACACATTTGCGGCCTGTTCGGTTGGCTGATTCGTATTGTTGCTGGTTTGTGAAAAAGTACAGTTGACTGCTTTGTGTGAGAAAAAAATATTATTCCAACTAAAAATATACGATCGTTTACGACAAGCCACAGCCAATCGAAGAGTCTGGTGGTCCTTCACGGTTGAGGTGGTCCTTCCTGCCTGCCTCACCCTCCCATCCCCATCCCCATCCCCATCCCATCCCATCAAAAGCGCAGGCACCAGCACCACCCCACCCCAACAGCATCAAGCCCCATCTCGGCCGTCCGTTCACTCCCGTCGTCGCGGATCACGAAGCCCTCGCCAAGACAAAACGCTCGCACGGACTCCAACAAAGCCCCCGTCCATATCGCGCACACACCACTGACACGCACAGAAGGAGAGAGAGCGTGAGGGAGGGAGGCGGCCGCAATCGCAATGGCGACGCTGCCGCAGCGGTTCAAGCTGCTGGCGACGCGGTGCGCGGCGGGGGCGCCGAGCCCGTCGCGCAGCCCGGCGCCGGCCTACGCGGGGGCCGCCAGCCCGGGGTACCGCCTGCGCCGCCAGGGGGTCCGGGGCGCCGGCGGGGCCACTGCCAGCGCCAGGCGCCGCGGCCGCCTGCGCCGCTTCCTGTGCCGCCGCGGCGGCGGCGAGTCTGGGGTAGAGACGCTGGCGGCCGCGCGGCAGGAGGACGACAGGAAGCCGCTCTTCGGCGGCCGGCCGGGCGGGGGCCGCACGCTGCGGGATCTGTTCGTCGCGTCCCCGGAGGCCGGGCGCCGCAAAGGTGGGTGCAGCTGCGACTGCGGCGGCGACGACGAAGACGACGGAAGGGCTGGCGGTGCCAGCTCGGATCCCGGCGCCGGCGCCGGCGCGTGGCGAGGGGGCCGGAGGTTCGGCTCCGGCGGGCTGCGAAGCCTGCTGATGCGCCGGAGCTGGCGGCCGGTGCTGGTGGCCATCCCGGAGGGGGACGGCGGCAGCAAGATCCAGCTCGGCGCCATCGAGGAATAAATAGATAGATAGATAGAGTGGAAACGGCTGGGGGAATTGGATTCTTGCGCCGTCTTCTTTCCGTCGTACAGTAGCTCTGTTCTTCTTCATCCGATTTCCTCTTTGTTGTTTGTTGGCTTTGCCTCCCTGTAGGTGACTGCATGCCCCTGTGAATACGATGCAACGAAAGCTTGCAGGTTGCAAGAAACAACAATCTATCGGTCCGTTCGTTTGGCACCGGCCACACTTATCAGCCTAATAAATCAGCATCCGCCGAGTTTATCATCCAGAAAAAACCAATCAACGAACAGCCCGTATAACTTCAGTTACAATTCTGAGACCAAAAAATGGCTATACTTCTTCAGTTGCAGGTTTACGTTGGGACATTGCTCGTCTAGTCGTCTTGCCGTCTTCTTCCTTGGACCTTGCAGAGTTGCAGAAGCCATGGGCAGATGCAGCAGCGAGTTGCTGGACAGTGGACACAGCTTGTGCGACGGCCGGCAGCCGCACTACTAGCGGCCAAGATGCATCATCATGTTCGCTTTCTCGTATACGACAGTAGATTATAAACTAAAATAATATTTTTTTTCTCACATTAAACTAGCCAACAATAAATAATCCACGATCGTTTACGATCAAACGAACCGTCTGCGTGCCCGTCCGTTACCTTGTACAGGCTGCTGAGTGCTGACTCCAAACTCCAGCTCGGAGTCGGGTTCAGCCATCAATAGTTGTGTGGTGAAGACGAACCTGGAGTGCGGGTGTTCGGAGGCCAGGACCCACGAGCATTGAATGTGGAGGTCCGGTCAGGACCAGACGAGCAAGCTGCAGAGTGGCACGCGAACGGTGGGCTCGAGTTACGATGTTGATGCCGACCGCCAACCTTTGTACGCCTCCCAGTCGCAGACGGTCACTTTTGACTCGAGACTCCCAGGCTTTGTACGCTCGTACACCTTCATCAGGATTGAGGACATCAAAATTCAAAACTCATCTGTTGCGTGATTCGACCGACCGATCGACTCACCCAAGAGAATCGGATACATTTTAGGATATATTTTTCAGATATCGAATACATATTCAGATAGTTGTTTCAGATATCGGATTAATATAAGATGGGCATTATATCTGTACTAATCGGAAATGTCAAAGTCTGTTTCTCAAAAAGAAAAAAAAAGTCAAAGTCGGATAATCCGGATAGCTAGTTCGGATATTGTATTTGGATAGTTCTATCGCATGTCCATTAGAAGTTGACGGTAAGCTCAAGCTAAATTTCAGTCCAAAACGGATAAGCGAAGTGTAATTGGTTATTATTTCGAAAGCACACAGAAGTATGCGTTAACTAAGTTCAAATTTAACTTCATTAAAATATTTAGATAAACTCGAAGTGAATTGATAAAATACAAATGATCACTTAATGCAATTATCATTTTGCAAAAAGAAGACATTGAGAATAGTTTGAGCCATTTGACAAAAAGTTTAAATACACGCTCTTGCTCTTAATATGAGAGAAATTGTACTTTTTTTTGGCATTTTAAAGTATCTTGCAGAAATAAAAACATGTGATATATATGTAGTTAGTGCCTTTACTTAATATCTAGGAAAATATTCAGATCCGGCTTGATCCATATCTGATGATGACTTGGTTTTGATGATGAGTCTGAGAGCATCTTCAGCTATAAAGAAAAAAAAAGCTTTGATGAGTCCCAGCCTTTTTTCCCGGGCAATGTATCAAGTGCAAACCAATATCTCCGTGCAAACCGTGCAAACCAACTGCGGGGGAGAGGTGGGAGGGGGGATTTGCAAAAGTGTAATTAGGAGCGGCGTTATTACACTTTTGCAAATCTCCCCTCCCACCTCTCTCCCGCAGTTGGTTTGCACGGTTTACACGGAGAGGTTGGTTTGCCCTGGATATGCTCCCTTTTTCCCGAGGCCAACTCAAATTCAGTCATCCAGTGTGACCAGAGACAGGCGGATACGGAGATACTAGTAGTAGCTACCCTTCTCGATCGTGCCGTTGGGCTGCTCATCTCAGTGAGAAGTGCGTGCGGGCGCTGGTGAGATCAGGATTCAGGAGGGCCACGTGCGCAGCGAGACCGTCCGGCGATGTTCGCGACGGCAGCGCGGTGGGCGGCCAAGAAGGGGAAGCCCAAGATGGCGCCGATCGAGCTGACAGCGCCGCCGGAGCAGGCGCAGTCCATCACGCGCGCCATCTTCGACGTCGTCCGGGAGCACGGCCCGCTCACCATCTCCGACGTCTGGGACCACGTCAAGGTACAAGAGCATCCACCCCTGCTGCCCCTTGCGCACCACGGTCACATCCATGAATGAATAGAAACTGTTCGACGGAATGCTTCTCCAAAGACCTCTCGTTCGGACTGGACTCCGGCGGTGCATCCTTTCTTTAAGTGCATGGGTTCCTCTAACAGGCAGCTGAGATTGATCTTTGCTTTCATCCTCAGGATGTCGGGCTTCGAGGTCTGACAAGTAAGAGGCAGATGAAGATCATGCTGAGGTGGATGAGGGAGCGCCAGAAGCTAAGGCTCATCTGCGACCACGACGGCCCGCACAAGCAGTTCCTCTACACCACCTGGTTCACCAACCCCAGGAACGCGCCGCAGAGGCCCAAGCCGGAGCTCAAGGCCAAAGCGGAGACGCTCCCCACCTTCCCTTCCCTTCTAAGCAACCGTGACAAGCAACCTTGACGAGGACCTGTTTCTGTGCTCTCTGCACTTGTTTCTGCTATCCTGGCATAATGTTCAGCTTGGTAACAAATGCTGGATTTGTTGAGGCGAATTTAAGCTTGTTATGGCTATATTGTTCTGTACAAACACCTAATTGTTGCCTATAAAGTTGCATAATTAAGCTGTGTGCCTTCTCCGTTTCCCACCGTCAAGGGCGCTTTCTGGGCTAATCAGCCTCCTCTGTCTAGCGCGCAACAGAGACAGCAAAACATGCAGGGAAATGGTTGACTGCTCTCAAACAAAAAGTGAAGAAGCGGGCCATGCTTGTTCTGCCACCATCTGAATAGTTATCAGGTAATGACGAAATTTTGCCAAGACAGAAGAAATTTCACTTACTTTCATGAAATGTGAGTAAAGTGGCACATATGTACAACAGACTATTATATAAGCTGTACACTTTAGAATTGTTCATTTTGGGATTCACAGTTTACAGGGCTATCCCATATTAAGAAAAAAAATCTGGATGCAATCATTATTACAATTTGCACATATCATTTACTAACCATACTATCCAACCTCTTCATGATCATGGGGTTCCATACTTGATTTGCCTTGTCACATATCTCTGTAGCATTAAAATAAAATAACATCAGGGCAAAAATTTCTAGCTACAGAAGTGTACCAAGAGTGTATATTACTGACCAGTCTTCTTTTCAATTCTAAAATGGACTTCTGTCTCTCCCGAACAAAGTATTTCATTGACTGCATATATTCGATTGAAGGGCATGAGATTGCCAGCAAGAGAACAAAATGGAAGTTTTAGTGGATGAATGTTATATGCTGATTCTTACCCCTCGTCGTTGGACCTCAATTGATCTTCGGAGTGCTTCTCTTTTCGTTAGCAGATTACTAAATGATGATTTTGCTGGGCGGCGATAGTTTTTTCCACGGTAAAGTATTATGGCATGGCTGGTTGTGAGCTTTTCTACTGATATTAATATTCCACCTGTCTCAACCTCAAGTAGATTCGCTGTGTACATGATCTGTCGGACTTGATTCTGCTTTGTAATTACTTTCACAACCTCTTTATGTTTCCAGTGCTGATGAATCTCTTCAATTACACCATCAAACATACCACGCCTTCCTGTATGGGGAAACAAATGGTATGCAGATTCAGTGATCAGACAACAACAACAACAACAACAACAACAACAACAACAACAACAACAACAAAGCCTTTTAGTCCCAAGCAAGTTGGGGTAGGCTAGAGTTGAAACCCAACATGAGCCCCTAAGATTCAGTGATCAGAGGAAGATAAAATGTATATTGTAGGTCAGTGGTACAGTAGTAAGAGCACATATAGATAGCTGTACCTAGGAGAACAAGCCCATCCATTTTGCGGCCAATCCGGCGGAACATTATCTTTTCCTCTTCTGTCAAGAGTTCTCTATCAGCAGACTGCTCTGAAGGGCTCCAAGAACTGTGAAGCTTTGCCAGTGCCTGGTTAGATCTTTCGATCTTCCTGTTGAGCTGCAAAAAATAATTGTGTTAGACTGCAACCAATAACATTACAAGTCAATGACTTCAAATCAGAGCATGAGATGCTTCACATGAACACATACAATGCAAAGCTTCCATTCATGGTCTTTCAGTTCCTTTTCCAATCTATACTTCTCGGCCTCTAGTTCAATCATGGTGTTAGAGTTTTCAGTATTTTCATGCACAAAGTCAGCATGGAAATCCTGATACTCCCTGAAAGTTCCTACAGAACTTTCTTCAGATGATAATTCATCAACCATCTGAAGTGAGTCAACTGCTTTCAGTCGAGCTTCCTCTTCCTTCACCTGTTCATCATGTACCTGAGCTTCTCGTTGAATAACAGTTTGAGCAACTCCACCAGGAAGAAAATCCTTGCCTCTATATAGAATAATAAAATCCTTGTTTCTCAATATCACAGTGCCTCCTGTAAGATGCTGCACTGAGGAGCTCCAGTGTTACACAAGAAAATACAAATAAAGGACCAATATCAACAGAAAGGCGTGGATATCTGATTAAGAACCATGTAAACTTGCAGTACGAAACTAAGGATTCATGTTTAGTCCAATTCATTACCATACTCTAGGTCACTAGTTTAGCCTATGATAAAAAACAAAAACAGGAAGTAGCAAATCACTTTAAAATGTAGTAATGCAAGATAAACCAAGCATCGTAATTACCAAGGAGGTGACTGACAACATTTTATGTTTTGCTAGTCAAAGGAATTGACTACAATGCAGTTCAATAACATAAACATCAGAAGGTATTTCATCAGGAATAATACTTGCCTTAAGGTTCCATGCCATTTGTTCATTGTTCGTATTTTGGATACCTACTTTCACTGCAATTTTTGCTATAAGGCTTTTCTCCCAAAGCTTCAGTATAGCAGCAGCCAAACCCTGCAATCTTGTATTTCTACCTGCCAAAGACACACAAAATTATGATTGTCTTGTTCATATTGTAAAATTAACGTGACATAACCCTAAGATGGTAATCATATAAACAGAAGTGGATGACACGTATTGAACACATAGACTGCAGGCCCATAGATTCAGTGATGAAAAGTGCCCTGTCTTTCTTTCTTGTATAGCTGCCCTAGATTAGTCCTGCAGCCCACCTCGGGCTGGCTTCTCTGTTGCTCTTTTGCTGTTCATTTGACCTTTGTACAGTGTTGTTCTTGTTTCCTTTTGTTTAATAAAACTTTTGTTTAATAAAACTTACAGTGGGGGTCTCCCCTGCTGTATTTTCCGTAAAAAAAAAAACACATAGACTGTGATGTATGTATAAGACAAAAAGGATATAGACAACATAAATGCTTACCACTCAATGTGCGTATAAAATCACAACACAAGTACCAATTTACTTGTATACTTAACAAAAAGTGCATCTGGTAACTAAATGCATACTCACCAAGGGCAAAATGTGTTGGCAAAGGACGTGCAAGCTTGCGCAAGTATGTCAGCTCCTCATCAGCTAGTGTTGGTCTCACACCAGGAGGGCACTGCCTAAATGGAGTCTGAAAGCCTGGAACAAACTCTGGGAGGAGATCAGCATCCACAGGCAATGGTGTGTCCCACCACCAATCAACAAAACGAGGGCCCAAAGTGTCCAATAGTCTATTGACCTCTCTCTCATATAGTGTTCCCTTGACAGGTCCTTCATCCTTCTGGTCACAAATGCCTTGATCATTTTCTTGAAAAGCATCATCTGCTTCACCATAACCGTTTGTTAATGCTGGACCTTTGTTCCCATTTTTAAGTAGGGTTGTAGGAACATTATGTCTTACTAGAGAGCCTTTATGAACATTATTAGTTAGAAAAGTGTGGCTATGCTTTGCATTTTGCTGATATTTACTTCCTCTGCACACAAAATGTATGTCTCCTTTTGTCCAGACAACTAAGCCTCCTGTTTTTATCTGAGAAAAAAATTATAATCCATCAAAGAAATTTGTAAGTTTTTGAATTCAACAATATTAATTGAGTAATCATACAACTAACAAAGGTAAAAACAAATATGCTTAGAGTGAAAACAATAATCTTTTATTTTGTAACCACCGCAGTTACACTAAGAACAATACAGTTGGTATAAAACAATCTTTCTCTGCAAGTATTGGCATAATGACTGTCAATTGCACTACAACACAATGTCAAACTCACAATACACTGTGACATTGAAAGTGCATCTAGCCCTTTAGTGGGTTTTTGATGATTGAACGACAACGTGATTAAAGGTCTAACCCGTTTACTAAGTGTGGACAGGTAATAGGTTATCTCACAGGTACTTAATAAAAGCCAAAATGATGTGTTGTTGTATAAACAATCTAATTCAAGCACAAGACAACAATGCAAATAGAATTCATACAAAGGCTTATTTATTGTGAAATTTCCATGTACTATGTGAAAGCAAGCCCGGTAAAAATTAGTTGATGAGACATGAGGGATCGCATATGGAATGGTCTCATATTTGAAGCTTGCTAAATTGAAATGAAAAAGATGACAATACAAATGAATGGATGATTCAACACAAGATGTGACTTGATGGCTTGAGATGGTGAAGATAGCAAGGAAAGGTTTCGAGGTACTAAGCAAGGGTGAAGGGCAAACGATGGCTTAGCGGCCGAAGAACCTAGCTAGGGTGAAGAAGAAAGTACTTGCATTTAATTGAGGTACTAATCAAGCTATGATGGTCATATTGATGTGGAGGATCAAATCTATATTGGACAAAGTGTTGAAAGTGACTTGATGCATTTGGAGTTATTCGTATTTAATGAATAGAATCAAGTCACGTGCTCAAAATGGCTATGCTCAAGTGAAAAAGATTAAAGTTGACATGTTGGCACCCTCACTTGATGAAGATTGGAATACACGGCTTCGGTTGAAAGAGATTAACTCAAAAGGTTTAAATTCGTTATACTTTTAAATTAGAGTTAATAGGAATGCCGTACTATTAAGAGGGATGCATCATGTTGATAGATAATGTTTCATAAGTGCTCAAGCCAACACATGTAAGTTTTTAGAGTGTTTGAGAGACAAAAGAGCTAACTTGTTTTTGCTGGTCTGGCAATACCGGTACCGGACGTGTCCGGTATGTGCCCAGCCACGATAAAATTCTCAATGTTCTTGGGTTGGTTCGTTGGGAGTTCCAATGTAAGTCGAGAGTTCCGACGGTCGGGAGTTCCGACGTCTCGTGCTTAATTGACTTGGAGAGTTCACTGTCCTGGTCATGCCGGACGTGTCCGGTATGGACGGCCAGAGGCCAACGGCTAATTTTCAAATGCCTTGAGAGTCGGGAGTTCCGGCATGCATCAGGAGTTCCGACACCTCACATACTTTAACTCAGTTACCATTGTTTTCGAATGTGCTGAGGGTCGGGAGTTCCGACGTGTGTCAGGAGTTCCGACAGTCGAAAGTTTCGGCATTCATCGGGAGTTCCGACGCCTCACAACGACACTGTTACTCAGTTACCGTTGGGACAGTATAAGTAATACCGGACGTGGTATGGCAACGGCTATAAAACGGCTAGTTTTTGAAAGGGGCTATAAATACCCCCAAGCCTTCACCTTTAGAGGCTACTGATTCTGCTGACATACATACACGTTTTTGAGGCTTGCAAACATTCTCCAACCCTCTCTTAGTGAGTGATTCATCCAATTGCCAAATCCATTTGTGGGTTAAGAGAGAATTTAAAAAAGAGAGCAAGCCACCACTTGAGCACTTGTGCATATTGTCTATTTCGTTATTTGCATTTGTTAGCCTTGGACTCTTCGGTCCTAGACGGCTAGGCGTCGTCGGAGAGCACCCGAGAGATTGTAGTGTGCCTCGAAAAGTTTGTAACGGTCGATTCCGCCGCCTCGGAATCAACTAGTGGAAGAAAGAAAAGGAGTTGAAAAAGACTCCGACTAGAGTGACCTTCGTAGTACCCTCTAGGGCTGATTTTCGCTGGGTCGCCCACAGCCCTCTCAACGGAGAGTAGAACTCAAACAAGTCGGTAAAACAAATATCGTGTTTCAATTCGCATTTCATTCGATATTTGTGTTGCTCTAGCTCTGGTGAAGGTTCTCTGTGTATATTGTCATCTCTAGTAGATACCTGCAGTTTGATTTGAAGATAGAAATTGAAAGGAGCAAGTTTGGGGCTGCTCTGCAGAAATCGTGTATACCGGACACATCCGGTATTTCCTACCTGTGCTGAAAATATTTATTCTCTGTTTTTACTTTGTGTTGCAGGGTTGTAACTTCTATATATATTCTTTATACCTTGTATACTCTGTGTCTAATTTGTGAGGGGTGGTATTACTCTTTATTTGGAGTTTCCATTTTGGAAACTCCCTTTACTAATCATTTCCGTATTTAAAGGTGTTAATTTTCAGAAACGCCTATTCACCCTCCCTCTAGGCGGCATCCTAAGTCCTTTCAATTGGTATCAGAGCGAGGTTCTCACCTAAAGCTTCACCGCCGTGAGAAAAGGATGTCGATGCCTATCGAGTTGGAGCCGGTGCTTCTCCAAAATGATGGTTCAAACTTTCACCTTGGTCAATTCATGTATTCAATGCTTTTAGAGATATCAGTCCTCTTGTTGAGCATATTGTGGATGCAAGCATACCTCTTTCTATAATTGATTGGAGCAACTACAAAAATTTGTCAAAAGAGGAAGAGATATGCGTGCAACTCAATGCTCAAGCTATTAATATTATTTTGAGTACATTGAGTGCAGAGGTTCAAGATAAGGCAATCTTCAATGGACAACCACATTCGGAGAGTGCTCATCTCATTTGGACTAGACTTGTTGAATTATATGAAAAATCCAAATGTGATGATGCTATTGAGTGCAATTCAATGAAAAGTATGTCCATTGTGTCTTCATGCAGTGAAGAAGCCTCACAAGACCTCAAGAGCGTCGAGCCGGAGTAAGAAGTGCAAGCAACAAGATGACCTGTTTGCTTGCTCAAGACATACTGGATTGCCTACTGGGATGTGTCCGGTATGGTCAGTGCACAGGACAAAGAAGTCATCTGTGATGATGAGAAACAAGCCCTAATTTTACCAAGTGATGAGTCAACCTCAGTATCTTATGATACTCATCACTTGTGTCTCATGGCCAAGAAAAGCAAAAAAACAGTAACAAGAAAGATCAAGAAAAGGAGAAAGCACAAGTGGATGATCAAGATAAAAGTGATGTTAAAGTTGAAGACAACTACAACCTTGATCATCTCAACCGCAAGGACAAGTTCATCGTCATGAAGATAGTTGAAAAGAATGATGAGCTTGAAGAAGAGATGAGAAGCAAGAGCAATCACTTCAAAAGCAAGAATTGTTTCTCATCTCAAGATGGAAGAACTAAAGGCTCTAAGTGAAAGGTATGAAAAATTATCATTTGAGCATGCTTTAGTTACTAACTCCTCTTTTAATGTTTCACAACTAGAGAAGAAAAACTTTGAGCTCAAGGCAAGGCTAGATGAACTATCAAGCAAGTATAATGTGCTACAAGCAAACTATGTTCATCTAAAGTGCTCTCATGAGGAAGTAGTAGAATCAAGCATCATGCTTGAGGTAGCTCATGAGGTTGTGATCACATCGGTAAAATTTTCTCAACCTCTTACACATTCACTCACTAGTACACCATCTCAATTAAATATTTCTTGTATTAATGAGTGTGCTCCTAAAGCAAGCCAATCTTCGATTGAGCTAAATCTTGTAGAAAACATAGAGCTCAAAGAAGAGGTGAAAATATTAAAGAAAGATGTGATTCGGTTGAAGGGTAAGAAAAAAGTACAACCTTCTCAAGATAACCATGATAACATGGTGAAGAAGCTTGAGAAGGGTTCAAACCTTGCTTCCTCCAAAGCCCAACAAAAGAATCATATTTCAAGCAAGGCCAACACAACCAAGAGCAAGAAACATGAAAGAAGGTTATGCTATGGTTGTGGATTACATGGACATGAATGAGCAATGTGTCTATATAAGAATTGGACCGACAAGTGTGAAGCGGCCGAACAAAAGGCCTCAAATAAGTTGGCCAACCAAAAGAAAAGTGATGAACAAAGCGTTTGTCTCATGAGCAAGAAATTGGGGCATCCTAGCAAGAAATGCCCAATGTACAAAGAGACAAGAAAGGAATCCCAAGTTATAACAAGAAGATGCTATGGAGGCAATAAGATCGGTCACAAGGTTGATAAATGTTCATACAAGCAAAACAAGCAAAGAGCAAACAAAGGCCGCATATGCTATGCTTGTAGAAGAAAGAGGCATTTAAGCTATGAATGTCCAAATGGTAACACTTCTAAGCCAAACACATTTGTTTATAATGATATGCTTAGGAATACCACAAATGGAGTTAGCACTAGCAAGGTGATGTGTTCACCACAAACCGATGTTAAAGCCATTTGGGTGCCTAAGCAATTGTTGACTAACTCAAAAGGACCCAATAAGAATTGGGTACCAAAGTGTGCTTAGGTTAATGATGTAGGTACTTGGTGATGAGATGAGGCCTCGGGGTGGTTGAGCGAGCAAATTGATAATATTCACTCAATCTATCAACCAATTTTTATCATAATCTCCTATATGGTTGACCCGAAGATAATTTAATGAATATAACATCCACTTCCTCCTCACCATTGGTAACAAGTAGCTAAACCTTATAGGATAGCCACTTTGTATATTTTGTGCTCAATGGCTCACAAATAGGTCTATTTGTGAAATATTGAAAGTGACTAATTAAATTCAATTGAAAAGTATTTTATTTTGTCATATGATGTTTTTAATGGCTATCTAGTAGAGCAATTTATTTGTTGAGATACAGGGCATAAAATAAATACTATACTAAAACGAAGAATCACAAGTAGCGGGTTATTTGTTTCTGTCCTACACCTATCGGACGTGTCCGGTATGGCCAGGGACAGAAAGAGAGTGTTTCTGTTCTGCGTATTCCAGATGTGTCCGGTATACCTACCGGACGTGTCCGGTATTGTATGAACCAGAACACTAATTGGATTGCAACTGAGTCTTTGATCCATACATTTTCATATATCCTTAATTTACTCAGATGCTTGTGATTTACCAAATCTTAATGGATTGTGAGCATCTCTTGAACTCAAATTTAAATATGGCAAATTATTTGGTTGTGGTTCAAAATAGAAAATTGACTTCTAAATTCTTAATAGAATAAAGTGCTAGTTGAAAGTCATTCAAATTACTTAAAACACTTATTTAGGGGGAGCTCAATTTCTATTTTGCACCTTGTGAACTAACAAATTTTTCTAGCATTCTTTGTAGTCCTTTGGATGAAAAATTAATTTCGTACCTAGCATGATTATTTGGTAATTAAGGTCAACATAAAGATTATCATGCTATGTATCTTTTAGTGATATTCTTGAGGGCTCAAGACAAAGGTATGTATTTACATACATGCATTGTTAGTGCATCTAAGGTCCTTTATATGTTAGAATGTGCATTTGTGTGACATAGAAGAGATGATTTTCAAAACCCATAACTAGCATGTGTAGGTAATGTGAATTTTAAAAACTATTTGAATTTTGGTCTTTATGACCTAGCCTTGTCATGTGATGATTATAGCTCTCCTTGATTGTTTGATTGGCTAATCACACATGACATGACTTTCTTAAGTCCACAATCCTTTATATCTCACAATATCTCTCTTAAGTAATCAAAATCTATATATGCAAAATATTTGGAAAAGAGAAGTGATACTCATGGCATTTGGATAAGAAAAGTAATTACACCTTATTTGGATCAAGGACATACATGTTTTTGGATCAAGAAATAATAGAGAAGGGGATTGGAATTAAGTGAATGAAATTTGAAATAAGAACAGACAGCCCGCAAATACCGGATGTGTCCAGTATGTCCGGTATGAGCGGGGTTATAAAACGGCCGGTACCCCTTCGGCCCTGGTCCTCTATCTCTCTTTTCTCTCCTCCAAGCCGACGCCACCACCGCTGTTCCACCGCATTAGGCAATCGAGTGATTCCATCGGGAAAAAGAAGAGAGGGAGATTGGATCGGAGGAGATATGCATCAAGATTGAAGGCTCCGGGACTTGGATTTCCAATCGCATCTTCATTCACTCTCTCAAGGTACCCTAATCCCGGACCTCATCCGATCTAAGCGGTTAGGGTATGATTTTGAAATCCCTTCGGTAGAGATGCTACATTACCTGTCTAGAAGCAATGGCCAGAGTTTGAATTAGATTGGTTGAAGATTGAGCGAAGGACCCTGGTTAGGGTTGCTGTCCGCTCATACCGCATCCGGTATGAGACAGCAGAGCAGGTTTTGCTCCCTTGTTTCAATCTTCTCTGTGGTTGATTCATAGGACTAAGTTTAATTGTCTATTGTGTTTTGTGAACCTTGTTGCCTAGTTTGGTTGAGGTGATTATAAAGCATAGGATAATTATTCTTATTTCTATATTTCAACTAAAATAAGCTATCGTTTGGGCATGTATCTAAAATTCCTTGCATATCTTTGGATACAGGACGGCAGCCATGAGCGGAAGACAGGAGCCTAGGTCCAAGCATAGGCATAATCCAGCTTTGGAGAAATACAAGAAGGCAAGACAGGATTTGAATCCCAGATTCAGTCAGCAGGAGCAGGGCAGCAGCAGGAGACCCTCTAGAGCCACTAGGGGCGCTCCACAGTACAGAGAGGGTGGTGATGGTGATAGCAGCCCCTCTTCTAGTGATGAAACTGAGGATTACAGACTTGAGCACAGGAAAAGAAAGAGCACTGACAGAGACTCAGACAGAGAGTCAGATGATGGTGACAGCTCTATGGAGATAGAGGAGGAGCAGCAGGCACCTCCAGTGCACCACCCAGGTCAGGGCATGGACTATGGCCTTCTTGAAGTACATGCTCCCGTTTTACCCAACTATATTGTCAGAGTCAACTACAAAGGAAAGGGTATGACTTTGAGAGCAAGAGTTCAGAGGAGGATTGATCCCAGAGGTTTGCCTAGGATTCAATATGATCATCGCTTTCACACTATATTCCATCTAAATTATTACACTAGTGTGATACTTGCTAGAAATTCTGTGGTAGCCAAGTCTCAGTGGATAGATTGGAAACATATCAGAGAGCTACGGAAGTCCTCCATTGACTATGCTATTGCCACTTGTCAGCGCACAGGTGTATACACGCTCCTGGAGTTTGTGCATGATTGGAACTCTGAAGTCATTGCACAGTTTTATGCCACTCTGTTTGTGGAAGAGGAGCCGAGGCATATGCATTGGATGCTTGAGGGCCAGTGGTACAGTGTTGACTACGACGCCTTTGCAGCTTTTCTTGGCTTCTCAGAGGAGGACCTTCAGAGAGACAGGATCCACACAGAGCAGGTGTTAACTCCTGAGCAGCTCGCCTACATCCAGGAGGTGAGAGAGGAGCAGTGGGAAAGGTTCTAGGTCTTCACCCTACCTACAGATACCTGGACAGGATGTTCAGGAAGACCATTGACTGCAAGGGAGGAGACAAGGGCAACATTGCAAATTATTCTAGGAACCTGCTCCACAGGATGACATATGATGCACAACCATTCAGTGTTTTTGACTTTATTTGGTCAGAGATCAGGAGTGTGGGAGAGAGGCTCCTTAAGGGCTGTGGATTTGCACCTTACATCATATTTATGATTGAGAAGATCACATGACACATTTGAGTATGACAAGAAGCATAAAGTCCTGAAGATAGTAGATGACTTGACTGAGATTGGGGTACCTCCAGAGGACCAGGAGGAGCAGCAGCAACACCAGAGGCAGATGCACCTGCAGGTGGTGCAGCAGCAGGACGAGCTTCCCCTCTACCACATGCTCCTTCACGTTCTTCTTCATGTCGCCGCAGTCCTCCTATTCGCAAGATGTTCAGTGCTATCTTTGAGATGTGCAAGGACATACGGACCTGTCAGCAGAAGGAGAGGGAGGCTAGGAGGGACACTCGGACTCTGAAGCAGATTGCTGCTAGACTTGAGCTTGATCCTCCTAGATCTCCACTATCAGATGAGACAGCTAGTGAGCCCGAGGCCGAGGAGCGGCCAGCAGGCATGTCACGACCACGAGTTTGCTTTGAGTTCCTTCAATGACACGAGCAAAGCAGCCAAGCGAGCACCAGAGCACCCTGACACTTTACCACTACAGGCTTGGGTGCCTACTCACTCTCAGCCACGTTCTAGTGCTTTGATTTAGTATGCTTCAGACTGGTTGGAGTGATCTCACGGGTAGTTTCGGCTACTACGGGTCCAGTGGCTATGACCCATCTAGTGCGGGTGGTTCTCGTCCAGCCGGTGCTCTACGCTTAGATGATGAGGATGTTGGTAGAGATGAAGATGATGAGTGATCTCAACTTTAAGAGACAGCTTGCAGCCCTTTTGTCCTTAGTATGTCATTGTTGGATCTTCGTGGTGATAAATGACAAAGGGAGAGAGAGACTGATTAAAGCTTTAGGATAGTTTCATTTGCTTATCTTTATACCTGAAGATATGTACTACAGGCTGTAGTTTCTTGAGCTTCTTTTTAGTTTCTGAGCTTCATTGATGTATCTTGAGTTTGAGATGAGGCTTACTTATGCTTTATCTATGTATCTCTTGAGACATGATCTTTATTTATATTATATTAGTGGCTTGTGGACTTGAGAAAATGTGTAATGAGTGTTATGTGTGACATACATGTGTTGTATTTATTTTTATAAGGACTATGCATGCTAGAATGAAAATACTTGATGTAATGCCTTTATATTTATTCTTGTGTGATATATCTTGTCATATGCATCACAGTTTTACTTTGTCACACACACATGCACCCCATGGATGCAATGATTTAGGGGGAGTCTCCTATTTGTTTTAGTCTGTGAAATTGACATTTGAGGTCATTTTGTGAATTCTAATCATAAGCACATATTAAGGGGGAGCCTCTCATAAATCATTGAACACAAAAGCTTAAATATTTATATTCTTTTGTAAGCTTTAATCAAGTTGTCATCAATCACTAAAAAGGGAGATTAAAAGTACATCTAGCCCTTTAGTGGGTTTTGGATGATTGAACGACAACGTGATTAAAGGTCTAACCCGTTTGCTAAGTGTGGACAAGTAATAGGTTATCTCACAGGTACTTAATAAAAGCCAAAATGATGTGTTGTTGTATAAATAATCTAATTCAAGCACAAGACAATAATGCAAATGGAATGCATGCAAAGACTTATTAATTGTGGGATTTCCATGTACTATGTGAAAGCAAGCCCGGTAAAAATTAGTTGATGAGATATGAGGGATCGCATATGGAATGGTCTCATATTTAAAGCTTGCTAAATTGAAATAAAAAAGATGACAATACAAATGAATGGATGATTCAACACAATATGTGACTTGATGGCTTGAGATGGTGAAGATAGTAAGAAAAGGTTTCGAGGTACTAAGCAAGGGTGAAGGGCAAGCGACGGCTTGACGGCCAAAGAACCTAGCTAGGGTGAAGAAAAAAGTACTTGCATTTAGTTGAGGTACTAATCAAACTATGATGGTCATATTGATGTGGAGGATCAAATCTATATTGGACAAAGTGTTGAAAGTGACTTGATGCATTTGGAGTTATTCGTATTTAATGAATAGAATTAAGTCACGTGCTCAAAATGGCTATGCTCAAGTGAAAAAGATTAAAGTTGACATGTTGGTACCCTCACTTGATGAAGATTGGAATACACGGCTTCGGTTGAAAGAGATCAACATAAAAGGTTTAAATTCATTATACTTTTAAATTTGAGTTAATAGGAATGCCGTACTATTAAGAGGGATGCATCATGTTGATAGATAATGTTTCATAAGTGCTCAAGCCAACCCATGTAAGTTTTTAGAGTGTTTGAAAGACAAAAGAGCTAACTTGTTTTTGCTGGTCTGGCAATACCGGTACCGGACATGTCCGGTATGTGCCCAGCCACGATAAAATTCTCAATGTTCTTGGGTTGGTTCGTCGGGAGTTCCGACGTAAGTTGAGAGTTCCGACGGTCGGGAGTTCCGGTAATGGTCGGGAGTTCCGATGTCTCGTGCTTAACTGACTTGGGGAGTTCACTGTCCTGGTCATGCCGGACGTGTTCGGTATGAACGGCCAAAGGCCAACGACTAATTTTCAAATGCTTTGAGAGTCAGGAGTTCCGGCATGCGTCAGGAGTTCCGACACCTCACATACTTTAACTCAGTTACCATAGTTTTCGAATGTGCTGAGGGTCGGGAGTTCCGACAGTCGGAAGTTCCGGCATTCATCGGGAGTTCCGACGCCTCACAACGACACTATTACTCAGTTACCGTTGGGGCAGCACGGCTATAAAACGGCTAGTTTTTCAAGGGGGCTATAAATACCCCCAAGCCTCCACCTTTGAAGGCTGTTGATTCTGCTGACATAAATACACGTTTTTGAGCCTTGCAAACACTCTCCAACCCTCTCTTAGTGAGTGATTCATCCAATTGCCAAATCCATTTGTGGGTTAAGAGAGAATTTGAAAAAGAGAGCAAGTCACCACTTGAGCACTTAAGCATATTGTCTATTTCGTGATTTGCATTTGTTACTCTTGGACTCTTCGATCCTAGACGGCTAGACGTCGCCGGAGAGCACCCGAGAGATTGTGGTGTGCCTCGAAAAGTTTGTAACGGTCGATTCTGCCGCCTCGGAATCAACTAGTGGAAGGCGGAAAATGAGTTGAAAAGGACTCCGGCTAGAGTGACCTTCGTGGTACCCTCTAGGGCTGATCTTCGCTGGGTCACCTGCAGCCCCCTCAACGGAGAGTAGGACTCAAGCGAGTCCGAACTTCGGTAAAACAAATATCGTGTCTCAATTCGTATTTCATTCGATATTTGTGTTGCTCTAGCTCTTGTGAAGGTTCTGTGTGTATATTGTCATCTCCAATAGATACTTGCAGTTTGATTTAAGGATAGAAATTGAAAGGAGCAAGTTTGGGGCTGCTCTGCACAAATCGTGTATACCGGACACGTCCGGTATTTCCTACCTGTGCTGAAAATATTTATTCTCTGTTTTAACTTTGTGTTGTAGGATTGTAGCTTATATATATATTCTTTATACCTTGTATACTCTGTGTCTAACTTGTGAGAGGTGGTATTACTCTTTATTTGAAGAGTGTTAATTTTTAGAAACGTCTATTCACCCCCTCTAGACGACATCCGAGGTCCTTTCAGACACTACATTAGTTAGCACCGTTTTGAGGTCCATATTCTTCTTTGCATCAGTTTAGACACCCTCCACTCACCATTTCCTTATTACTACAGTACTCCCAACTAAATCTGCATTTGGCAGTCTGAAGTTTTAGATGGTGGCAACTGGTAAGAACGACCATGATTACACTCTTGCACTGCCAATGTTCATTTGCATCAAAATCAATTTGCCAAAGAAAAACTTTCAAAGATTGCATCAAAACTGCAACTTACTAGCTACGTTGGTTTAATTGAAGCTCAAATTCAAATCTCTAAGTGCTAAGGTCAAAATCATCATGCCGAGAGCATACAGTTCTCAGGGGATCAGACCCCAAGGAACAAAATACATTGAGCGAGAATAGCCTCGTGGTCTCACTCACCTCAAGAATCTCCCTGGCGCGGTCCATGGACCGGCGGAGTGGCTCGACGATGCGCACGGCGGCGAGCTCCTCGCCACTGGCCCATTCCCTTCGCATCTCCTCGACCACCTCGTCGGTGATCCCGGCCTTCTTGGCCCGCGCCCACCTGCCCATCCCTCGCGCCAACCGCCGCAGGCGGTCCAGCTCGTCGGTCTCCAGCTCGGTCTCGGCGCGCGTCGGCTCCCGCGGCTTCTTCTCCCGCCGCAGGGCGACCTTGAGGTCCTCGTCCCTAGCAGCCGCCCACGGAACCGCCCGCGGCTTCGCCTTCTCCACCACTTCTTGGCCTGGTTCCCGCGGCGGGGACGGCTCGATTGGAAGGTGGAACGCGGTGGCGGTGGCACCGGCATTGCTGGCGTGGACGGAACTCGGGCTCGGAGCATCGGAGACCTCGAGGGAGCGGACGCGCCGGATGATGCCGAGGACCGCTCGGTGGGTGCGGCCCCCGGGGACTCCGGCAGTGAGGGGCTTGGCTGTTGTTTTGGTGTTTTTCCTTGCCGGTGCCGGTTTGGGGCTGTCGGTGCGGGGCTTGGGAGGAGTTGCCTCCGCAGGGGGTGGAGGCACCGGGGGTGCGGAGTCGCGGCTTTGGGTGGAGGACCCGTGGAGCCATGGCGGCGGAGGCGGGGCCTTTGGGGACGGGGAGAAGAGGGGCAGCAGCGGTGGCAACATGGCGGGCTCGGCTCTGGTCCGTTGCTCACTCTGCTTCTCTCATCCGTCCACATGGAGTCATGGACCGTGTGCCGAGCGCGTGTGGCCAGGATGAGTGGGTGTGGTCTGCCTTCAGCCAGAACCCTGAAGCATTGGATTGGGTCTTCAGTCTCCTGTAGCACAGCACACGTCATAATAATAGATGCTACTGCTACTGTATATCAGATGCCCTATCTCATCTTCTATACATATTTTTTTTTTCTAAAAGAATCTCCTAAAAATAACTTCCTTTCTTCCAAATATAAAAGATAACACTCTCTTATATATCCCAAAAATATAAAACATAAGTTTCAAATATCAAAAATGTTGTGGGGCGTACGATCGTCCAGACGCTCCTGTTCGCAAGCCGCGACACCAGCCCAACGGCCCAACAGTCGTATCGTCTCAACACTCGGACGCTTCCGTTCTCCTAAAGGCTTCCAACACTCGGACGGTTCCGTTCCGCAGCGCCATGACCACACTCCGCCGTGCCGCCTCGGCATTCTTCACGACATCCTGAGTGCCCGTCGGCTGGCATCTCCACCGTGCCCGAGTGCGGCCGCCCGCCTTCCTCCATTTCCATCGCGCCTCAGCCCGCCGTGGCCGCCCGCCTTCCTCCATCTCCACCACAGTCTTCTTCAGCGTGCGAACGACCTTCTCCACCGGAGCGGTGACAGCTCATGCCAGATCCGTCATGGCCTTCTCCACCAGACCTGTCGTGGCCTTCTCCACCGGAGCGCCGAGCTCCGCTCCACCGGTGAGCTCTACACCGGTGAACTCCACACGCCGATGAGCCTCCATTCCCAAGCAGCAAGGAGATGTAGTTGTGCTGAAAGCGCATGTTGTAAACATATGTTTCAGGTGTTTCAGAGGTATGTTGCAATTGTTTCGTATCAGTGTTGCAAAAGTAGATCGGGATGTTGCACATGTTGCAATGGCTATGCATGTATGTTTCAAGTGTATATTTCAAATGTTTCATCTGTATCAGACATATGTTGCAAGTGTTTTTATCTGAATGTTGCAAAAGTAGATTTAGATGTTGCATATACATGCATGTTGCAAGCGTATGTTTCAAGTATTTCAAATGTTTTATACGTCTGTTGCAAGTGTTTCATCTGGATGTTGCATATGTTTGCAGTGGTTTTCAAGGGGTTTTAGGTGTTTTTGTAAGTATTTTCAGACGCATGTTTCAAGTGTTTCATCTGTCTTCTTTTGTATATTGCAACTGTTGCATATGGATGTTTAAAAAGTAAATCGTGTGTTGCACATGGGATACACGTGGGAAGCGGCTGGCGGTGCGGTTGACGTCCGGGGCAGCGCAAGCCTGCTGCTGGGGTGCTCACTCGCTTGCTGAGTGGGTATCGTCCAACGCTAGCGCCTCGGATCGGACGTCCGGGCACTAGTAAGTCCATTTAAATAATCTGCTACAACAACATATCATAAATAGATTTTAATATATCCTTCTAATACAATTTATAGGAAATACAATATAAGAGATATGGTGGAATTATTGATAGCATGTAATAGCCCTTTTGCGGTACTCTTTGGATGAGGGTCGATTAGAGATGCGAACGTGGAACTTCTCGTAGGGGGTTAGGTTTCTATTTTCAACCTTGCGAATGTCGTCGGGACCCTTTTGTTCCCATCCTGGCCCCAATCTTTGCGAGTTATTCCGTGTCCCTGTGCAAACTTCTCACAAAGTAAACAATAGACCAACAACTAACAGATAAAAAGGCCATCCACTACTAGAATCCACCTATTTCCCTAGGATCGAAAACCATAGGGAAAGTCTTAAAATACCCTAGGGATCGGACGTGTTTCCCTTGAGTGTTTCGTAGGACAGGGATTTGGAGTTGGTGAAACCACATATGCTGGAGGTAGAGATGGTAGAGTCGGGGAGAAGGAACTGTCATGGCAGGCGTTCAAATGTAGCAAGCAACACTCTACAATTCAATTTTAGCTCAATTGACACTAGATGAATACTAAAGAATGTATGCAATAGCTCACCTCCATTATTTCCTGAACGCTTTCATTGTAAGCATGTACCATTCTACCCTCACTCAAATATATGTTGGGCATATTACTTCCAAGCCCGGCCCTGAGGGGGATCGAGCTGGGCGGCCACACGGAGCCCTTAAAAGCAAGAGGTCCAATTCCAGATAGGATTCCAGATATGTATGCTGTAGGTGCATGAGATCTCTGGCCAAGTAAAAAATAAGCATACATGCAAGTCCATAGCCCAGCTAGATGTGGTCCCTAGATGTGCCCACCTCCATTAATCAGGGAGCCTATCTCCTAAAGACATTTTTCTAGTGCTCGTTTGTCAAAGATAAAAAGCGGAATTGGCTCTCAAAATACCAAATAAGATATAGAGAATTTGCTTTGAAGGGTGGAGATATATAGAGAGCGTTTTTATTAAAATAACTCTTGAAATTACAATCTAGAGAATAGGTCTAAGAAGGCTCTTATTAATTAATTTTGGATTCTTCGTAGGCGAGTTATTGCATGGTTACTTGTCGCTCTCCGGAGGATATTCCTAGAAATTCTAGGTAAGCCGCTAGTTAGTAATCAGTGACTCCACTTTGTGGTGGCCGCATTTGACGGCGGTAGATCATTTTCTTGGTCGTTTATTTAATTTATTTATATAATATAATATATATTAATATATATCGAATACAACAGGGAGATTGATTGAACTACTTGTGCGCTGGGTCTACACCCTGTTCGCTTGGTCATATTCGGCTTATAAGTCATGGCTTATCAGCCAACAAACAATATTTTTCTCTCATACCAAATCAGCCAACAGTACTTTCAGTCATGGCTTATAAGCCAAACAAGTCCAAACGAACAGGGCGTAGTCCTCAACACACTTGATGGGCAGTTGTGCTACCCATCAGGCATCAGAACGTACGGACATTCATATATAGGCCTTGTTTAGTTTATCTTCTAAAGTTACTCTCTATCATATCATATATTTAGACACATGCATGGAGTATTAAATATAGACTAAAAACTAATTAATTGCACAGATTGTGACTAATTTACGAGACGAATTTTTGAAGTCTAATTAGTTCATGGTTTGGCTATGTGGTGCATCTTTGTGCTCGTATTTTTCTGGATTTATTCTAGAATTTAACGGCGCTATGCTTTCAGTGGTAGGCGACATCCCGTCGACAGCGAGGCGCCAGTGGTGACTTCGTGAATCTCGATATCTGTCGGCTCAATCCTTCGAAAGTGCTCATAGAGGTAGGGTTTGCGTACGTATATTCATAGGGGTGAGTGTGCGTATATGTTATGGACGTTTGCGTTGTACTGTGTAACTCTAAAAAAAACTTCTTCTCCGTGCAGTCTCGCAGAGCCGTTTTATGAGCTAATGTTTAGTAAAGCTTCATCTGAAGAGCCAGAGAAGATAGAGCTGAAACCCATTATTAAGAAGCCCTGCCAAATTTAGAGAGCCTAATAATGCACTATTACAATTTATAAAAAAGGTATCATGATATTTAAAAGATTTTGATAATAAATCTACCTTATATCATTCATGTTTAAAAAACTAGTCCATCATCCTGTGCTCCAGTTTTAATATTCGTACAACATAAAAGTTATGGATATTATATCTCATATAACCGGTCAAAATTGATTATCTTCATACTATCTCTACATTTATTTGGTAGCACAATATCTCTTAGTCTCTCTCCAGTTGTCATAACATTAATATAAATTATATTAAGTTGTCATAACATTAATATATATTATATTGGATCCTGTTGCATCCTTGTGAAAAAATAATCATTTTAGCTAGAACTAAGGTACTCAAGATATGATTTAACCTATCAGAGAATTATAATTATAAGTGTAGTAGTATTAGCTTATGAAAACAATAGAGGTCCTACAATTAGACTACATGTATTGTTATGTCATATTTTTTAGTAAAAATATATAAACTTGCCTAAAGTAACAACTTGCAAAATTCAATGTAGTAGAATTTGAATGTAATTTAACATGAATTCTCACTATAAGTATATTTACTATAGATGTGGACACATATAATTTATGTTTACTTTGAATTTAACAGCGATAGAACGAGGTAGTTTAGACATATATATATATATATATATATATATATATATATATATATAGTATTGTCGGTGCGAAAAATGACCAACACGTAAATATTTATAGTTTTGCTGTACGTTGTGATCGGATGTGGCCTAGCACTCAATGACACAGGGTTTATACTGGTTCAGGCAACGTGCCCTACGTCTAGTTTGAGTCACCGGTGACTTTATTCCTGAGCCTAGGTACTTGAAGTTTGCTATGGGGTTATAAACGAGTGGGAATAAGATGGGGGTATTAGAGGTCAGATCAGACTCCGGACTAGAGGGCCAAGAGTGACGGAAACTCCTATGTGCGCTAAGTATTAGAACGTATGCTCTGTGTAGCTTTAGAGTTTTAGAGCAGTGAAGCTGTTCTAGTGCTCAGAATGTCTAAAGCTAGTAGAGAGAGAGTCGAAATGATCCGTTCTTCGTTGGGAGAGAGCGCATCCCCTTTTCTAGATGAAGGGGACGACCTTACAAGTTTCAAGAGAGAGAGAGAGAGTGCCCTAGTCTTGTTGCCCACGCCGTTGGGTACAAGACAATTTGTCGGCGCCTACAATACTGTTAACGCCCAGATGCATGCGACATGCTCCATCGTGTTCTTCTGATATGGCAAATGTCAGTGCCTACCATACTATAGGACAAATGTCGGCGCCCATAACACTATTTGTGTTCTGACATGTCTGGAAGGCTGCAAAGTACTCTTCTAGCATGGCCTGACAGTGCTGTCCTGCAGGTGTGTAGGGTACGGTCCTCGGTATTGCGGTTGACTTGAGCGCCTTACCTTATCCGCTCCACCTAATTTCTTAGGTCCTCACCGAGCGAGCGTCCCTGGCCGGTAGTTCCCAATTGGCTCCGACCGCGCCGATCGGAGAAGAGTTGTAAGCAGAGGTTTGGTGTATTCCCGATCGGAAAAGCGGGTCGAAGTCAGAAGCGAGCGTCGTTCCCTCCTTTGCCAGGCCTTTCGGTCGGAGAAGTGGGTCGAAGTCAGAAACGAGCGTCGTCCCCTCTTTGGCCAGGCCTTCCGGTTGGAGGCTGGATCGCCCTTCTGGCCTGTCATTAGGTATCTGGGCTGGCCCAGGAGTTGCGCGTCGTTTGTAATGTCGTCTGCTGGGCCGAGCTTTTGCTGAGAAGGGGTCCATTAGGGACCCCAGGTTTATGAACCCTACAAGTATACTTTATGGCTATTTTTTTCCATAGCAGGTTATATATTGGACCTAAATTCGAGGGATATTTTATTTAATGTTTGATAATGGCAATTTAGATGTAACTAAAGGGGTTACTTTGTATTATATTTTATAATTTTAGTGGTGGACAATTGAAAGGTCCTAATGGCTATAGGGGGGTGAATAGCATATTGAAAATTTCTACAACAACACTTAGCAAAGAGGTTAGACAATTAAATGGTGAAGCGAGAGTTGCGCTAGACTACTAAAAATGCAAGCCACCTACCATAATCCTGATATCTATAGTTTCTATCCACACAAAGCTATGTCACTACACTAAGTTAGTGAGCTCTCAAAGGCTAACTAAAGAGCCTCACTAACTACTAGACCCGACACAAGCTAGCTGTAGCACCCGGTTTTATGAACAAAACCAGATACACACCATATGTGATCCCAGGAAGTCAAATCTCACATATAGCTATAAATAAGGGTAATATCGAAAGACAATGCTCAATATATAATATACTTAGTATAAAGGATATAATCTTAGACAACAAACAGTGGAAAGATAACTCCGATCTTCGGGTGAAGACTCCAATTCCATAGGAACAACTAACTGGTTGATCACAAGCTTAATTCCTTCAAACTCTAGCAATCTGGTACCCATCCGGGATTTTTTTTCTAAATATGTGAAAAATAAAGCAAGCGTAAGTACATGTCGTACTCAACAAATATAACATGGGGTTCATGAGGCTCAAAAGGCTGACACTGGTTCAACTGCGATTACCTTTTAATGAGTCATGATTTTAGTAATTGAGTAGCAACAAGTTTATCATAAGCCCATATAAACATATGATCAGGTAAATATGAATAATGAATAGCATAAACAGTAATCATTAATGATCATCTTCATCATCCGTATCATTAGTGTTCATCATCTATTCCATAAGGGTCCAAGGCCGCTCGTGACCGAGAGCATGGCCGATATACCAATTTTACACTCTGCAGAGGTTGTACACTTTCACTATGAGTCATAATTTACCCTTTCGCCTGAGGTAGCTAATCTCTTGACCCACTTCCAAGGAAGGTCGACAGGGTTCACTATGAAGCCTTTCAAAGGTTCGTCTAACAAGTTAGGGCCATTAGATTTACTCGGCAAACAGATGTAGGAACCCCCTTCCCGGTGGCACAATGACACGCAACCTATACACAAGGGGACAAAGGCCGTCTTACATCCGATTCGTCAAGCCATTCTTATGCCAATAAAGGTAACATCTAACAAGCTAGAAAAGGTCCTCATACTGAGCTAAACCCAGAGCCATGTAGCCCTCACAGCTATACTATAAGTCTCAAATGATCACATACAAATAAGTTCTTAGGGAGAGAAATCTAGATCACCATAAAAATAGCCCAATGCTCTAGCCCCCTGATTCCATGTTGCTAAAAAGCATATTTTAGTGTTTATTACATATACCATTAGTCAAGTTACAAGATCATGGTCTTTAATTGAGCACTAGCATCATACTACCCAATGCAATACCATATAGGTAACAAGGCACAAGGTAACAAAGCACTAGGAAATCCTTAGTGGCAGTCAAGGTAGACACATACAGTATGAATTAAATGATTAAAGGTGTATAGGACGACAAGGATGATCCCATGCTATACTTGCCTTAAACTTAGATCCTTATTCTAGTCCAAACCTTCAAAGATCTACTTCTTGATTCACCACTTATAGCTCACCGACTGGACATGATCATAGAGCACCATACAAGCATCCATACAATCATACACCAAGCAAACAATAGATCTAAATTAAAACAGTACACCAAACATAAAATCAAGATGAAAAATTTGTAAAATGAATCTACGTCTTGCTAGGAACACACAGACGCGAAAAACACTCCAATTGGAGCTATAATGAAAAAGTTATAAATTAAACAAGATTTCCTTTAATAAAATAATAAATTAAATCTAACCTTGAATTTCAAAAGTTGAAAATATATTTAACAGTAGGATAAACATATAGATTACTCAATTACAAATCTAACGTAACTTGAATGGATCAAAACGGAGTTAAAATAAAGATTTTATGGCATAAATAAGACTAGTGGCAAAACTGTAAATAGATGAAAGCGTAATTTGGATCTAACCGAAGAAACTATGTTTTCAAAAGAAGAAAACGTATTTTGAATCTAACAGAGGGATTTTACGCTTTCTAAAAGAGAAAACGTATTCTGAATCTACTAGAAAGAAACTACGCTTTCGGAATAGGAAAACGTATGCGCCATGGACTGTAGGTTATATTACGCGAAACTGCAGGGGCTCTTTTGCAAATAAACCCAGCGAAGGGGTATGGGTGATCTTGGACCATTGGATTGAATCTGGATGGCCTAGATTAGAAAGGTGGGGGAGAGAGTCACCGGCTAGAGAAGAAAGCCGTCGCGGCGGAGCTCCATTACCGGCGACGAGAAGCTCCCCGGAGCGTTTGGTTTGGGTCCTAGAGGCCACGGTTTGACGAGCCGAGAGCACAGGAAACAAGAGGAGAAGACAACGAACTCACCTAGGGCCTTCTTGCAGTCGACGACGGGTCTACGACATCGAGCAGCGCGACGGCGACAGCGAGAGAAGGAGGTGAAAAATATAATTTACTACACGAGGGAGTTCTCAAACTAGGGGCTCCCCTTACGGTAGTTTTGGTGTGCTTTGCCCAAGGAGTTGGTACATATTTATAGGGAGAAAACTTCTCACATCTACGTCAACTAGCAATATGATACTAATTGATGTTGCACCCTCCACATTTACTAATGTACCTAAATAATCATTAAAGCCCATTAGTAAATAATTGCATAGACCTTTGAGATTTATTAGGATTATTGCACATGGGCTTTGAGAGTTGGTTGGAAAATGAGATATATTATTTATTTTCAGAATTAATTAATTTCACGAATAAAATAATTCTAGAAAAGTCCAGAATTGATATTTAAGCCATGAAAAATACTCCGAGACCTTTGAAAATTTGGGGAAAATTTCCAGAGACACTTTGGAACATGATGAACCAAAATAAAGTATTTGGAGCTCATAAAAAGATTGTTGGGAACTTGGAACATAAAGATTAAGGTGAAGGAGATAGGAATTAAATTCTAGGAAGAAGCTGAAAAATTCCTAGAGATAGATATTCGTCTCCTAAACGTATTTAAAAAAACACATTTTGCACATAGGAACACAAGGTGCGACCGGTATGAATGTAACAAACACGTTTCTACCTTAAGATAATTTTTAATCTAATAAAAATTTATTATTTTCCCATGTTTTCATGAGCATAAAAATACAAAATTAAATCATTTTAGCTTTATTTCAAGAAAAGCAAATTTTAGGGTGTTACAGTAGCTCTCAAAACTAATTACACTAAAGGGTGTAGCAACGCTAGAAATGTAAATACAAGAGAGGGGATGTGATGATTATATCGCCGTGTCGAGGAATTGAGCTAATCACAAGATGAAGCCAATCAATCACAAGATAACTAATGAAATCCTCGGACAAGATGACACAAGATTTTTTACCGAGGTTCACTTGCTTGCTGACAAGCTAGTCCTCGTTGTGGTGATTCACTGACTTAGAGGTTCACACGCTAATTGGCATCACACGCCAAACCCGTAACTGGGTGCCGCACAACCAACACAAGATGAGGATCACACAAGCCACACGTAATCCACTAGAGTTGCCTTTGGCGTTCCGCCGGGGAAGGCACAAGAACCCCTCACAATCACAATGATCAGAGCCAAAGATAATCACCTTCCTCCGCTCAACAATCCACCAATCATCGGGCCATCTAGGTGTTGGCAAACACCAAGAGTAACAAGATCTCCACCAGCCCAAATCTTCTAACTAGTGCCACAAGATGCTAGAACACTAAGCAATACACTAGAGGCTCTCCAATCTCACTCAAGATGATGAAATCAATTGTGCAAGTGAGTGGAGTGGTGTGCTCAGCTCTCAAAGGGTGTATGCAGCTGTTAGAAGTGCCATGAGAGTGGCCAAGGCCGGCCACTAGCTCTATTTATAAGCCCACAAGCAAATAGAGCCGTTACCCCTTTGGAGCCACTACTAAATTTTGACCCTGTTTCAACGCCCGAAAAGTGTTGCAATAGGCCCGAAATAGTTGCAATATCAGAAATAACAACACTTTTTTTGTTGGGAGGCGTTGCAGGCACTTGCGTGGGTAAAGCTTTGGACAACGCTTTTCTGCTTAGCATTGCAAAATGTGTTTTGGATTTGCAACACCTAGGTGTTGCAACATAAGCTTTTGCTATGGTTGTAGGTGTGGCAACAACAACTAATGCAACGCCTTAGGTGTTGCTGGACCTTGCAATGGCAACTTGCCCATGCCATAGCAAATGGTGCACTAGCAACGTTGAACTTGTGTTGCAACACAATGTATTGCCATGCATATCATGTGTGGCAACAGGACTTATGTCGCAATACCAAGAAGTGGTGGTAACATGTTTAATTGCCACACCCAAAATTTGGTTGCTATAAGGTGCAGTCGCTATTGCTACGCATAACGAGTGTGTCAACAAGGATTGTGTTGCAACACCAAAAAGTGGTGGCAACATGTTCAATTGCCACATCCAAGATTTGGTTGCTATATGGCGCAGTCGCTATTGCTACGCATAATGAGTGTGGCAACAAGGATTATGTCGCAACACCTAGAAGTGGTGGCGACATGTGCAATTGCCACGTTCACTGTGTCGTTGCTATAAGGTGCAGCCTTAATTGCTACGTGGATTGTTCGTTGCTATAGGATATATTGCCACAGAAAATATGGTTGCCAATAATCACTTTTACATCGCTTTTGGTTTGGTTCCACCGAACAATATTGCAATGCCATTAATTAATTAGAAACTCAATAGACATCAACAAAGCATTTGAATAATGCCATTAAACCAAAATATGATTTTTTTTGTTCACATCTAAAATTAAATGATCCAATATCAAACTCAGGCTAGACACACACAATATTCAAACCATCCCACAATAAAGATATTCAACACATTTGTTCTCAAACAACATCTAAAATGCCTACACTAGTGAAGCTTGGCTTGGCTTGATTTGGACCATCCCATCACTCGTGCGCTCCACTCAAACTCCACTTTCGCCCTGAAAAGAAAGAACATTGACATTTGGCATAGGCATCAGTTTTCCAATGCAGTGACAATGCAAATCACATGTTCATAAGGATATGTTATTGTCATAGAAACAATGAAGCTATAAATAAGGTAACACAATGAAAACTAGATCATGTGTACTGAACTAAATTGTGAAATGTAAACCTCAACTTACAGATATGGATAACACAGCATGTACAGAATGTGCCAAATGATATCAAAAGGTGACTATAAAATCTATTGATAGCATACAATTATTGATACTGTGGTTTTTAATTTTTAAGTGCATCATGACAAGGAGTATAAAGACGAAACATTGCTTGATCAAAAGGATCATTTTTAGGTGATACTATGGTTTTACAAGGATCATAGATCGGCAGTATAACTGTGAGGTGATCTATGGCAACTAACAACGAAATGTTACTTCAGAGCAGAGCTTGTGATTCCTCTAAATTATATTCATAGTGCGTGGGAGTAGAGATTCAGATTAGCGGTGCACTGCACTCATCGAGATTACCAATGAAGCTACACGACAACACAATAGAACCACCGTGAAGTGTCCTAGACACTACCCACTTTGACTGATCCTAGAAACACAGATGAAAAACAAATCCAAAGAATAGCATGAAGCAATTGCAGATCGAGTCCTCACCACTCAAGGTTGCACTAGTGGTGGAACTCATGCTCTTGGACACCTAGTGGAGGCAGGAAGAGGGTCAAGAAGCCAGAGCTGCTTCCACGAACAATACCTGCAACACAATTATCAAAATAAATAAAAAAGAAAAAAACTTTCAACACAAACCATCTCCCTACAGGATCTGAATCTGATTAAATATGCAGATGGAACACATGCTTCTACTATCCATCAATCTCTCAAATTCTAAGAAGCATATAACTGTGTATTACTATATTCATATTTTAGACTTTCCGAGTGAAGAACCTAAGTGCTAGAGCTAACAGCCTAAGTGCCTAATACAATAATACACATAGACACACACCTAACATGAATAAAGTGATTTAACAAATGCATCATGTAGCAGTCTGGCATTAGCAAGCAATCCAATCTCTATCTATGTTCTTTACAAGAGCAACACATTATTTAGTTCTTAAGAACAAAGCACGCGTTGATTCCTAGAGAGGAGGATGGAGCACTAGTACTAGACTAGTAGTACACACATGCTGGAGCATATCTGAGTTGATTTCTAGAGAAGATATAGAGCATTAGTACTAGTCTGTACATGCTGGAGCACATAACAATTAACAATTGACAAATGTCAGCTACTCTTAACATGTTATCAGCTCAGTTTAGTAGCATGTAACATCACATGAGTGCATAAATTCAGGATACATCATGTCTATCATGTCTAAATAACACTGGTCATCACATAACTAAAAAATAGACCGAAGACAAATTAGTTCATATGCAAAAGCACCTATTGATGTCAAGGCGTCAAGTTCTCAGTTTCTAACAAGACTCAGTCACACTCACATGTCAGGTCATCGCAGTAAGAGTCACAAGCAAAAGCATAAGGCAAAGATCAGCTAACCCCATCTGCTAGCCATGCAAAACTGAAATTCAGCAGCTCGGTCTGTAACTGTAGGTGGCTGGTCATTATTCTCCCACTCCTCACCCCCTAGAATTTAGCAGCTCAGACGACATCCTACAACTATAAATGAGCAAACTATAGACAGTGAGAAAACAACAGCAGACCAAATTAGCCAGTCAGGCAACAATTTCACAACTGTAAATGGTTGAATGTATTTGTCAAATTGATAGTTTGAGACTATGATTGATGTTGCAATTTGAGAAGGCCAAGATTGTAATTGCATATGTAAATTAAGTATGTCAACTTTGATTAATTGCTCAATATCGCAAAAGAATGTCAATTCAGTATGCTTAGCTCTTTTGCCATCTTTTCGAACGAGAGAAATGAATAGCATAAAGAGTGAATATAGCATGTCAATGTCATTATATGCATTTAAGCCCTACAGTTTGATTAGTTCAGGAAAAAAACAAATTACCTTGCCCACTATTAAGCCTATTTGCTGATTGGTTCTATCTATCTATGCTAGAATTGTTGGATGCAAACCTGTAGTACTATAGGTCATCAGGTAGTGGCATATTAGCTCCTACTACATTACTGGGAAACACCAATAGAGACTTTTACCTACAAGCCATTATAAAAGTTTCTAATTCCTTCTCTGCCACAGAAATTTTGGCTGCCCCTCCTCAGTCCCTCGCGCAAACTTTTCTGGTCCTATGTGCCACTTCCGTCAGTTTAGAGCGTGATGGCCGATAATGGAGGGATAGAATGACCCTTTTTCCCCTGTGTCGAGGCGTCAAGAGCATAATCTTCCACTTGCCCTTGACGCCACGCGGGAGTCTAGCATTCTAGAGGGATAAAATGTGCTATGCATTTTCTCTCAGTTGTAGCATGTCATTAATTGACATCTAGTTACACAGATTCAGAAACCAGAACAACAAATTTGACAAACCAGTTACAAAAATTTCACAAACCATAATAGCATTTCATAAACCAGTCATGACATAGACCAAACCATTGTTTTGGTCATGACATAGACCAGACCACTGTTTTGGTCATGCACAGACCACTGTTTTAGTCTTACAAAATGCAGGTTATGGTCAATAGACATACCACATGAGTTACAAAATATCTAGAGTTTTGAGCCATCCCACAGACAACAACTAAATGTCTAGCTTCCTTTTGCTTCTGGTACCCATAGCAGGACTATCTGGAGTTGTAGATACCTTGGCTCTTGTATTCATAGCAGGTCTATCTCCATTGTGTTGCTTTCCTACTAACTTCTTATTCACTGCTGTCTTGAGTCTCCCTTTGTTCTCAGTTGTGTTGATATCGTTAGTAGTGTTGACATGCTGAGGTTCTGGCTCCAGGCTAGCAGGGAACAAAATGCTCAAAGGCACAGGTTGCAGGCTTCCAGTTTCTAGCTAGTTGGAGCCTGTTCCAGATCTTCTAAAGCAAAAAAAAGTATTGGGTTAGTTGACTTATAAACCTGTAGTACAAGGAAAATGTCAAGAACATGAGCCTACCTGATTGAAGCTGCTGAGGCAGAGGATGAGCTCTTTGATTTCTTAGAACCTGCTGCTGTTGTTTTCCTCTTATTTCCAGCAGCTGCTTCAGTTGTGGCAGTTGTACCAGGGGGCAAATCACGGAACACCATTTTGGTAGGAACAGGAACAATGCTTGTTTTAGTTGAGGCTGGGGTTGCCTTTTTCTTCTTCTTTTTTGGTGGTCCCCTACAATAGATAAATACAAACTGTCAATACTAATAAGTATGTCACATACAACCCAACCCAAAAATCTAAAACAAAGAATCTCACCTATCAACAAACATTGCTGCAATGTCTGCAGGATCTCCATCTTTACAAGTGTACTAGTGATGCCCATATTCATGGCAAATAGGGCACTGTTGCCTGCCTTTATAGCCTTTGTTGCCACCTTCAACACCTCCTCTGAACCTTGTCTGCCTCCTTCTACCAGCAGTTGATTTGAGAAGAGGTGGGCGCATGAAGAAGCCATGATCAGATTTGGGCCACATGGACTAATCAGGAATGGCAGGGATGATACCCTCATAAGCTAACCTAAACTTTTGCACTGAGTAGTAGTTGTCCACATGGTCTTCAATTTTCTCTCTACTTATGCTAGTGATGTAGGCCAGTGCATGCTTACATGGTAGGCCTGAAACCTGCCAAGCCCTACAAGTGCAAGTCCTTTGGTCCAAATTCACAACATATCTGAAGCTTGATCCTCCTCTTGCACACACCTCTGCAATGCCATCGCCGCTAGTTATGACATCAATATCTAGGTTCCTGCTTTGCTCCTTTAGCTTGTCCACAATTGTGGAAGTATCTTGCCCTACATCTGCCTTGCAATCTTCCTTCTATGGTTCCATTTGATTAATAACTTATGTCTGATTGTATCAAGCAAGTCATCCAAATGCCTACCTTTTTCACCTTTGATCCAGTTGTTGAAGCTCTCAGCTAAATTATTTGTGACATAGCCTATCTTAGATGTGACTCCAAATTGACTTCTGGTTCATAGCTTCTTATGGTTCTGCTGTAGATAAACCATAGCTGCTGGCTTAGCTACTGCCATTGCTGACCAGTGTTTCTCAAAAAGGTATGAGTTCCAACTATAAGATGGTGCCCACAAATGATCATCAAACACCTTTCCATGGAACCTTTTCTTAAAATTTTGAACAAGATGCCACATACACTCTCTGTGCTCTGCATTAGGAAATACCTCACTCACACCGGCTATCACTGCTTGACCACAATTGGTACAAAAGGTCCGACCTGGTGGACTCCCTATAGCATCTCTTAGTCTCTCCATGAACCATATCCAATTCTCATTTGTTTCTGAATCTATGACTCCAACTACAACTGGATACATACAGTTGTGCCCATCTACCGCACATGCTATACATAGTTGACCTCTAAACTTGCCCGTGAGAAATGTACTATCAACTGACAAGTATGGCCTACAGCCTTGAAGAAACCCATCAATACATGGCTTCATGGCAAAGAACAGTCTATTGAACCTAATCTTGTTATTAATGGTATGATGATCAATAACTACAAAGCTACCAGGACAAGATTCCTCAATTTGCAACTTGAACCTATACAGATTATCAAAACTAGACTTCCAATCTCCAAATAATTGGCTGTGAGCTAGTTCCTTACCATTATATACTCTCTTGTAAGGCACAACCACCTTGAATTGATCCTTGATTCTCTTCTGTAGCTCCATAGTTGACACCCTAGGATCCTCAAATACCCAGTCCTTCACCTTTTCACAAACCCAAAACTTGGTTGCAAACTTCACTTTACCACCTCTTCTTGTGCTCTGACACTCATGAGGATATGGGTTCTTCTTCACCTGCAAATATGTCACACCAATTATAAGTAAATCAACAAAAAAAAGAAAGATGGCAAGAGTTACCTTCACTGTTAAGTTGTCTGTAGTTGTAGATGCATGAATCCTCCACCTACATCCATAAATTTTGGCACTGCAGTAGGCCCTGTACCTCCTTGGATCACTCTTCTCTCTGTTAAACTCAAACTCATTTCTGATTGCATGTGTAGCCAAAGCTAACTTAAAATAAGACATATTTTCATAGATGCTGCCTACTGTCATTGGTGGGTGATTTTTGTCATACACTATTTTAGGATTACTAAGTGGAACTTTATCTTTGACCATTTCATCTGTCTCATCCTCCTCATAGTCATCATCAGAATCAGATTCACATTCAGAGTTAGAAACAGGTACATCCTCCTCAAATGCATTAGTACCCTTGGTCTGTGGCTCTAATTCTAGGTACATGCCCTCCTCATCCACACCCACATGCTCATTCTGTGGCTCAGGATTGTTTAGGTAGTTGTTATCATCAGTGGTTGTTGTCGCTTGAGAGGAAGCTTGAGTTTGGGTTGAAGCTGGTTTTTGAGTGGAAGCTTGTGTTTGGGTTGGTGCTGGTGTAGGCTCAGCTAGGTTATAGGCTTGCATAGAGGAGTTAGGCATTTCAGCTAAATCATGCCATAGTGGAATGACTGGTGTATCAGTACCCATAGGATGGTAAGCAAAGGTTAACAAGCAGGTCTTGGCACTAGCATTTTTGGAAAACATAGCAACTAAATCATGGTCACTGCTGACTTTGATGTTGGACTTGGTTTCACCACAGTAGTAGAACATGTCAACAATGTCACCATAACCACAAGGGTACTTATCCACAATGTCTTTGACCAAATCCTTGAAATTTGTTGTGTCAACATCTACAACTATGCTTATGCTAAACCAACGGCATCGAGAATTTGTCGCAATGATCCTTATTTCTAATCTGTAGCTCGTTTTGGGGTCCATCCTACATACGAACACCCATTGATTAAGGCAGATCTACGACAACAAACTAAGCACCTACAATTAGGCTAAGTGCATGACAATGGAGGACAACAAGAGAAGAAGAAGACAACAGCCTACCCGTCTAAAAGCCACGCCGGGCGCACCTCCGGCTCCACCATGGCGACTCCCTAGATCTCGCGGTCACCATCAACCAAGGCCCCTGCTGCACGTGGTCTTGGATCCAGTGGGTCAACCTCTTGATCCCTACCCCATGAGACCCCCTCCTCACGTGTGCAGATCTACTTGGTCACCGCCGCCTCTTCTCGCCGCCGCCTTGGTTCCTTCGGCTAGGGTTTTGAGAGAGAGGAGCTCGAGAGAGAGAGAGAGACGAGAAATGAGGAGTTGGAGACTGGGGGTGTCTTGTGGGACTTAAGTGGAAAATTCTGCTCCTGACGCCTAGATACAGGGGCAAAAGGGTCGTTCTATCCCTCCGTTACCGGCCGTCACGCTCTAAACTGATGGAAGTGGCACACAGGACCAAGAAAGTTTGCGTGAGGGACTGAGGAGGGGCAGCCAAAATTTCTGTGGCAGAGAAGGAATTATAAACTTTTATAATGGCCTGTAGGTAAAAGTCTCACACCAATATCTGCCTAGGTGAAAGGTTGCAACATTCGGTACTCTCATCACAAACTGAATTCAACATCCAGTCAAAATGTTCAGTGAACTCCAGATGCTCCTACCCTGCTGCCCGGCTGGCCCTACATCGGCTTCTCAAGGTACTGTTCCTAACATCATAAAAAAAGACCAGAAGCACTGGTGCGCTCTCTGTGTAAATTTATTATCCTATCTAATCTATCAAGCAAATATCAAGTAAAGCAAATATCAAGTCTCAATTGACTAGAGCAGTACTATCTAGAGACTTGGGTCGTGGCAGCTTGGTCCCTACCTCCCTGCGTAGCCCCTGGATGATGGCGCGGGTGCCGGATGCCGAGGCTCCGGCGCCGGGCGTGGGTGGTCTCATCTCTCGGCAGGCGGCGTTGGTGAGTCACGCCACTCACAGAGGAACGGCTCACGCTGCGTGCCTGCGCTACCTCGCTTGGAGCGCGTCGCCGACATGTGACTGACCAAATGCGAAGATGACGGCGGCACCACGTCGGGCCTGTACCTGCAGCACGAGGGCACGACCGTGGGGGCTGGCAGTTTGCGCGGATGCCGGCGGACCTCCGTGGCCTCTAGCCCTGGAGCGCGGTGCCACCGGAAGAGGAAGAGAGAGCGGAAGAGGAACAGCGGAACTAAGCGGCGGTGGCTGGGTGAGACAATGAATAGCTGAATGGTTTTTTAGGGTTAGGCTGCCGCAGGATTTATTAGTCCTCGCTCTGGGCTCTCTGGCGTTGCGCGTAGGGGCCGAAATTGTGGCGGGTTAATTTTAAACCCATGAAATTTTTTATAAGAACATGTATTTTAAAATTTCACTAAAAGATTTGTATTTCAAAATGTAAAGTAATTCAAATAAATTCATAGAGGCATATTGAAATTCTAAAAAAGTTACTTTAGTGCCAACAAATTAAACTATTTTTGTGATTAAACATAACAAATTATTTTTTTATTGAAACTTGTTTGATGTTCCTGATGAAACATACCAACTAATCACCTTCAATCTTAGAGGAGGAGTGGGACTTGACTATAATCATGTGCTTATAAAAAAGCAACCCGTTATCTCAATTTAGTTTTTTTATTGAAACTTGTTTACTGAATTTGGTATGTTTTTATAAATTCATATAGGCCCTGTTCGCTTGGAGGAATTTGAAGGAATCTAGATGAATCTGGAGAAATTTGTGAGAAAAACCATCCGTAAACAGTGAAATTCCTCCATGAACAGTGCTCCATCCATACCAGCCGAACGAGCCCATAAAATTTACTACTAATCACCTTAAATTTTGCTAGAGAGAGTTCGCCACATAAGCTATATAAAAGCTCAAACCGAAAGATTCAGATAGGAGTGAGGAATGGACCAGCGAGATTATGTGCTATGAAATAAATAAACAATAAAAAATGAATAATCATGTGCTATGAAATGAATAAACAATAAAACAAAATATTATCCCAATTTGATTTTTAATTCAAGCTTGATTATAGATGATATAAGAATGTATTTTTGAGTTTTTGTCCAACATCATGTACGATGTTTAGCTAAAAATAGCGAAGAACTTGTCCACTACTTGGGTGGTAGAAAACATGCCATTTAAAAAAGAACCAGTAACAAAATTTAATATCCAAAAGAATATCATCAATGGATAGATCATTATTTTAGAAAACATTGAGAAAATAATCATCTCATTTTGATCTCGTATGAGGGAGAAAGACTAGTTACAAGTTTTTATTTCTAGACTAAATAGAGATGTGGAATTAGAATTTGAGTGTAGAATCCTACTATTCCAATTTGTATGTATGGGATCCTTGGAGAGAGGACTATATAAACAAAAGGTAGATGCCATATGCATCAACCAAGTCAACACCAGGATATCATCCGAGGCTTGTAATTAGCAATTAGGAGTGCTGAAGCTAGAGGATTATGCTAGATAGTTCTATTGCATTAGATAGATTCTTGTACAACGCAAGAATCAGTTGGTCGCAGAAGTAAGGTTGTGAGAGAGCAACAATCACTTTACTAAGAGTTGTGCTTATGAAATTTATGGTCGGCTTTATCAAAATCCTAATCTCTTGTCATGGTTGCTCTAACGTCGTCGGCTAGGGTTTTCTAGCTACATGATTCGACTACATCGTTTTTAACACGGTGCAAAAGCTTGTGTTATCCTCGCAATATATTTTTCAAAGGTCTGAGGGCTGCTACGAGCAAGGTAACAAATAGCGAATAGCAGGTCTGTAACAGATAGCGGGCGCTATAGCGGACGCTAAGTTGCAATAATATTATATAATAAACTCATATAATTTAGGTATATGTATATCTTAGAAAATGACTTTCTTACACATTAACAAATCAACTAAAAACAATTTAATGATAGTAGACTAATAAATATATAACTTAAATAGTGTAAGTAGATATTTAATAGTATTTGAAGAGTTGATTCTCGATTAAATATATCTTAAATTAAGAATGAACTAGTTATGTTTTGGACTTTGGCCACTATAGCGGACTACTACGTTAAATAATGGCCACTATAGCAGCTTGCTGTGTCAAATAGCGGACGTTAAGTTCTGTTCCGCTATATAAAAACCGCTATGCTGTAGCGATAGTCGTAAGGGACTGCTACCACTATTGCGGCCCCTATAGCAGCCGCTACGAATACTATTTAGTACCTTGGCTGCAAGTAGCTAAGGGTATTAAGTCATTAACTTAGTCTACTCGTGTTTTGACTATATATTGGAACTTTTAATTGTCTATTAAGATCCTGATAGACAATTGCATTAAATCGGAGATGTTTTATGTAAAGTATATTTTAAACCGAATTGGTGAAATTTTCTACAAAGATAACAATGATCTTCAATTCTTCATCCTTGTATCCGCGGTGCTCTCAGGCAAACGTTTTCACTTTTCAGCTCCCCGCTCGCGCCCCCGCCTCCCACCATGGCGCCACACCGCGGGCGGAAAACCCGCACACGCCCAAACTCCAGTGCGCAGTCTCCCCTCAGATTTAGCGTTCCTCATTCTTGGATTCTCCTCCAAATTTCCCCATATCTCCCTCGCACCGCACCTTCACTAACCCTACCTGCGCAACGGCGGCGGCACGAAGGGGACCTTCGCAGCTATAGTTCGACGGCCGACAGAGGCCTGCAGTGCGACACGCGCGGATACTCTACCGGCGGTGCTCAGGCCCCTTCCCCGGCCAGCGGCACTCGGCCACCTCGCCACGGCAGCGGCTCACGGCGAGCGCCCCCTCCACCCAACCGGCGGGGCAGACCCATGCCTCCCCCGACCAACGCCTCATTCGGTCGTCTCTCCAAACTCTGTGTCTTGTGAGAGCGATTCCTCGCCCAGCGTCGCCCCTGTCCCCTACCAAAAGCCGCCCAGCGTCACCCCTGTCCACTACCAAAAGCCGCCCTCGTCGGCCACGAAGGGGATGCTGCGGCAGTTGAAGGCGAGGAGGGCGTTGGGGGCTATGCACAGAGGCGCGGAACCATGACGCCAGCTGCACCCCCCACAGGGCACTCACGCCGAAGGTGCTTGCCACGCACGAGGGACAGGTTGGTCAGTATGCTGCCCCCTCTTCCCCACGTTCTTCTCACGCGATCTACTATGGCTATGATTGTGTCTCTTGTTGGTTGTTTTCTTTTGGGATGATGCCCTTTAATTACTCTGTACTATCTCATAGCAGCAGTAATACAATTATACGCATTTTATTGCCGATCATAGGCAAACGATTAACAAATCTGAATGATGGAAACTTGAGATGAGATACAGATCTACAGTTGAGCTTTTGCTTTGTTTTGCCATTTTTTTTTTGCCATGAATGCGATTTATTGGGCACATTATTTCAAAGGCACAGTATTACCGAAAGTACACTAAATGGGTTGTTTAGCCATTTTCTTCTTTGTTTGAATAACGAGGCTCTTGAATTTAGAATTATAGATGGAGTATGCTGCTAGCTTATGAAACTAGAACATTAGGACTTTGAATGATGCGGCCTGTGCACCCCTACATTGACTGGTGCACAATGTATCTAGCTTATGAAATTAGGTATGTCATGCTAATTTAGTAGAGACCTTAGATCTTGCATCCTGGTTTGATCATTAGAGATCTGACAATTACTCTGCAAAAATGTTGATCACATCTTAGATAAATCGACCCACTGTTTTCATGATCTCGTGCATGACCACAGATTATTGGATGGGACTGGTATGTTTTGGGGCCATGTTAAATATTAAACAACATGGTTCAGATTATTTGAGTTCTTTGGGAATTTCATTGTATATGTGACATGCCATTTTCACAGTGACTTGAGAATTTTTTAGCTGAACCAGATCTTAACCCGGTAACACCATCTGTTTATGGATTTTGTCCTCTGAACCAGCAACTTTTCAGTGTTAAGGTTTATCAATCATGCCAATGCCTATTTTTAGTCGTTAATTTTAGAAAGATAGGACCTGAGACCTGAAAGATATCCATGTTTCATATCATGTTTTTATTTATATACCAAGTTATGATATTTTTTCTGTGAGATGTAAAGGGAGCAAGGGAACACTGGAAGATGATTATCCTCTGGAGAATGAGCGATGCAAGTCAACAATTCAGGAGTTATGCCTATCTAAGCGTTACTATTGTTAATGTTGTTAATGTGTTAAAACTGTAGCAGTGCTATTAGGACGTTAGTTAAGGCCTTGTTTAGATCACCTCCAAATTCCAAGTTTTTTCACTCTCTCTCCATCACATCAATTTTTGGACGCATGCATGGAGCATTAAATGTAGGTAAAAAAAAAAAACTAATGACATAGTTTGGTTGTAAATCACGAGATGGATCTTTTGAGCCTAGTTAGTCCATGATCGGACAAAGTTTGTCAAATACAAACGAAACGTGCTACAGTGTCCAGGTTGCAAAAATTTGCAATCTAAACAAGGCCTAAGAGGACATTAAATAGTATCCTGAAAAATTTGATGATACGTACAAGGTTGCAGAGACTCATTCAAGCTTTCCATCCATGTATAGTGCACATTCATAGCAGTTCTAGGTTGGGAATTTTGTGTCTAAAACTTGCACTTCTGTTTTTCAGTTTATATTCAGAGGGTATTAAAGGGCCATGACCATTCAACTAGAAAAATAATCTTGTACTTTTTTCAAGCTCTTTGTTCTTAGTGTCTTATGAAGTGTTTCTTCCTTGTAGGATGGTTTGATTTCAGGTGTCACTGGCCTTAGAGCCCATTTAAAGAAAGTCTGAGTGATGCCCTCAAATTCGCATGTATGCAATATCTGTCCTTTGCTGGCTACAGAGTGCAAATAAAAAATTGCTGGAAATAAGAAGAGAGGCTTGAACTATGTAGTGCTTTGTGTTATCAAATTCGCAAGCTGAACTATATGTGCATCAATATTGAAAACTAATGGCTGTAAATTTGCATATTATTACTTCAGCATGTATTGGTTTGCTAATCTTGCTTTTACTTAGTTTGCAAACCTCAGCAGAACTTTGATGCCAACAACTTTGCTGTTTGTTCTTGAGCTTGGCTAATGACTTGAAAATTGAATGCCTTGACCAATTTAAAATTTATAGTCAGTTATTTGGTTAATTAACAGACTATAACACATTTAATCAAATTGTTCCTTTCCATGAGACTATGACATTTCTTTGTCGATGATTAGCTACTGCAATTTACTAATGTGAAAGAAATTCAGCCAATTTGGTATTACATGACCAATCAGATTACTAGGATATAGTTCTCGAGGACAACAGTATACATTTCTATGAGAAACTGTCCACCAATTGCTTGCTAGGTATTGATTGCCAGTACTACCATGGACATTATTGTCCTCCTTTTCTAATTGGTCAGCACCATAGAGAGCATTTTTTAGTTAATGGCTTATTTCTGTTAATTGCAGATATGTTTTTTTGCTCTAGCACTGTGTTTTAGAGTTCAAACTGAGGAAATTTCTTTCGGTATTCATTGTTACCTTGAGTATTGTTAGATATATATGGTGTATAGCATATTTTCCTCTTTGTGTAAGGGCTTAGATGCATATATGCCCAACTCATGTACATGTTTGGGTCGTTGCCCCTAGGAATGTAGTGAGCTTCATTCCTTCAAACATGGTACCAGAGCCTAGAATCTAGGGCTTACCTCGCTCTCTCGTGCGCTCTTCCCGTTGCGCTTGCCTGGAGCTCCGCCGCCCGTTGGCTCTCTCCCTCACGTGCTCTTCCCGTTGCACGCTCCGTAGCTGGGCGTGGCCCCGCCGTCGCGCGTCCTCCGTGGCCCCGTCGCTGGGTGCCCCGCCGCCGCGCGCCCTTCCTCCGCTGCTCTGCTGGGCGCGGCTCTGCTCTGCGGCCATCCGTTCGAGTGCTCTGTTTTTCTCTGTTCCCGCACGCGCCCTTGCTCCGCTCTTCCCACGTGCGCGCGCGATTCTATGCGCTCATCTCCCGCACCGCTCGCGCCCCTCTCGCATCCTTTGCTGCTTGCTCTGTTTTAGATTAGGTTAAAAAAAAAGGAAGAAGAGTCAGATCTCGCTTTGCTGCTGCTGTTTTTCTGCTTTTCTGGAGAAAGAAAGATGGCATCTCCTCCTGTTCCTCCCTCTGGAGGCGCTCAAATCCCGCGTTGTCCAGTGATTTTCGATGGCACCAATTATCATGACTGGGTTCCACATATGCGGTGGCATATGCGTGGTCTCCGACTCTGGGAGTTTCTTAGTGGTGAGCTACCTTGTCCAGCATTGCCTGATCGTCCAATGCAGCCGGTGATTCCTCCAGAAATATCTGAAGAGGAACAAAAGAAGTTGCGCGAAGCTTATGATGATGATATGGCCTCTTACATGTCTCATTATCGGGCTAATCAGACTTGGTTGGATGAAGATGCTCGTGCTGGGGCTGTTCTTGTTGCTAGTATGGAAAAGCATATGGCAGGAGAGGTTATTCGGCTTGATCATGCTGCTCAGATGTGGGTTGTTCTTCGTCAGCGCTATGAGCCCTCTGGTCAATCCACTTATATTGCCGCCCTACGTCAAGAACAACTGTTGCAGCAGGGTGATAGTTCAGTTGAGGATTTCTTTCGACAGCTATCTGCAATATGGCGTGAGCTTGACACTCTTAGTCCTTAGTTGTCCCCGGACACTTGTGACTCCTGCAGGAAGCAACAGAGCCACCTCGAGCTTCGTCGCACCTATGACTTCCTGACTCGTCTGCGTGCTGAGTTTGAGCCCCTTCGTGCTCAATTACTTGCTCGTGAGCCGTGCGTGTCTTTGATGGAGGCTCTTGCTGCTGTTCGTAATGAGGAGACTCGCCTTTGTTCTGCTGGTCTACTTCAGTCGACGTCCTCCTCAGTTCTGGCTGCTCGGTCTGGAATTCTTGGTTCTCCCAAAGTGCCTGCTTCAGCAGCCTCTGGCGGCTCGGGGACTCGCAACTCAGGTGGCCTTCATTGTAAGCACTGTGGCAGAGATGGACATGATGAGGATCATTGTTACAAGAAGAAGAGGCAGGCTCAGTCTCATTCTCGCCGAGGTGGGCGTTCCTCACATGCTCAGTCTCAGCATCCTGATGCACAACAGGAGATACTCATGTTACTTCGTCGTCTTGCTGTTCCTCCACCTACTGGAGCTTCTTGTTCTGTCACTACTGGAGCTGTTGGTTCTGTCACTCCTGCCCCAGTACTCTCTGCTGCTACTTCTCAGTCTTTTATTGAGACCACCATCCACTTCAGGTATCTTGCCATGGATTCTTGATTCTGGTGCTTCTTTTCATATGACACCTGATAGTACCTCTCTTTCTTCTATTTGCTCTCCTTCCATTCCTCTCACTGTTCAAATTGCTGATGGCTCATCTCTTTCGGTTGTTGGTCGTGGCACTCTTTCTTCTTCATTTCATGTTCCTAATGTTTCTTATGTTCCTGATTTGACCATGCAACTTATTTCTGCTGGCCAGCTCACTGATCATGGTTGTCGTGTTATTTTTGATTCTGACTCTTGCCGTGTTCAGGATCTCAGCATGGGTCTCCTAGTTGGTACTGGCCCTCGCCGCCGTGATTCTTCGCATCTCTAGGAACTCGATTGGCTTCGTCTTCCTTCTGCTGCCTCTGCCGGTCTTGTGAGCTCTGCTTCTCCTGCATCGGCTTCTTCCTCTTTTGCTCAGCGGCATCATCGCCTGGGACATCTATGTGGTTCCCGCTTATCCGCTCTTGTCCGTCGTGGTGTTGTAGGAAATGTCTCTGGTGATGTTTCTTTAGATCAGTGTCAGGGCTGTAAGCTTGGCAAACAGATCCAGCTTCCATATCCCTCTAGTGGGTCTGTGTCACAGCGTCCTTTTGATCTTGTTCATTCAGATGTATGGGGTCTTGCACCTTTTGTTTCAAAAGGGGGTCATCAATATTATGTCATTTATTGATGATTTCTCTCGCTTCACATGGGTGTATTTCATGAAACATCGTAATGAGGTGTTATCCATATATAAAACTTTTGTTCGGATGATTCACACTCATTTTGATGCTCCTATTCGTGTTTTTCAGGCTGACTCTGCCGGGGAATATCTTTCGGGTGCTCTTCGCCAATTTCTTTCTGAGCAAGGGACTCACAATTTTCTTGTCCTGGTGCGCACGCTCAGAATAGTGTTGCTGAGCATAAACATCATCACCTTCTTGAATCTGCTCGTGCTCTTATGATTGCTTCCTCGGTCCCACATCATTTCTGGGCTGAAGCAATCTCCACTGCCACCTATTTAACCAACATTCAACCCTCATCTGCTCTTAAAGGTGGCATCCCATATGAGCGCCTTTTTGGACATCCACCTGATTACTCTAGTCTTCGCCTTTTTGGATGTTTGTGCTATGTTCTTCTTGCTCCTCGTGAACGCACTAAACTCACCCATCAATCTGTTGAGTGTGTTTTCTTAGGCTATAGTGCTGAGCACAAGGGCTATCGTTGTTGGGACCCGACTGCTCGTCGTATGCGGATCTCTCGGGACGTTACTTTTGATGAGTCTCGTTCCTTCTATCCTCGGCCCTCCTCTGATGTTTCTCCTCAGGCCGTTGTTGAGCCTCTGTCCTTCTTGACTTTTCCTGATACACCTATCTCCACTGTGCTTCTTCCTCCGTCACCATCTCCACCTCCTAAACCATCTTCACCTTCTCCTCCGCTGCCCTCTGAGTTGTCTTCACATGCTCCTCGGTCCATTTATGATTCCAAACCTCCCGTGATTCACACCTACAGTCGTCGGCTCCGGGATTCCTCGCCTCCTGTTGAGTTGCCTTCTGATGTCTCCTCTCCTGCTGAGCCATCTTCAGTTGACGATTCTTTATCTCAGCCCTCCTCTCATTATAATCTTCGCGATCGTGGCTCGCTGAAGCCTCTTGATAGGTATGGTTTTGCTGGCACTGTCTTTTCTGAGCCGGCCACATACCATGATGCCATTTGTCATCCTGAATGGCAACTAGCCATGGCTGAGGAGATTGCTTGCCCTTTGAGCGCATCGCACTTGGGACCTTGTCCCTCTTCCTTCTCATGCTCGTCCCATCACGTGCAAGTGGGTTTATAAGATCAAGACTCGCTCTGATGGCTCTCTCGAAAGTTATAAGGCTCGTCTTATTGCTCGTGGTTTTCAACAAGAGTATGGTCGTGATTATGATGAGACATTTGCTCCCGTGGGCTCACATGACCACTTGTTTGCACTCTCCTTTCTTTGTGGCCTCTCTGCGTGCTTGGTCCATTTCTCAACTTGATGTCAAAAATGCCTTCCTTAATGGTGAACTCGTGAGGAGGTCTACATGCGACCACCTCCTGGGTATCTTGTTCTGATGGCATGGTTTGTCGTCTTCGCCGCTTCTCTTTTATGGTCTCAAACAAGCTCCTCGTGCTTGGTTTCAGCCTTTGCTCGATCATTCTTCTGCCGGTTTTCCCCATGCAATCATGACCTCGCCTTGTTTATTCACACATCCCCTCGTGGTCGCACTCTTCTTCTTCTTTATGTTGATGATATGATTATCACCGGTGATGATTACGAGTATATTGCCTTTGTCAAGGCACGCCTCGTGACGAGCTTCTTATGTCGATCTTGGTCCTCTTCGTTATTTCCTTGGGATTGAGGTCTCTTCCACCTCGATGGCATTTACTTATCCCAAGAAAAATACATTCAGGATCTTCTTGCTCGCTCTTGCCTCCTTGATCATCGTGACCGTTGAGACTCCCATCGAGCTTAATCTTCACTCCGTACTCTTGATGGTAAACCTCTCACCGATCCCACTCGGTATCGTCATATTGTTGGGAGTCTTGTCTATCTAGCTGTGACCCGTCCTGATATCTCATATGCTGTGCACATTCTTAGTCAATTTGTTTCTTCTCCCACTCATGTCCATTATAGCCATCTTCTTCGTGTCTTGCGTTATCTTCGTGGGACCATTACTCGTCGTCTGTTCTTCCTGCGTTCTAGCTCTTTTCAACTCCAAGCCTACTCTGATGCTACTTGGGCTAGTGACTCTGATCGTCACTCTCTTTCTGCCTATTGTATTTTTCTTGGTGGCTCTCTCATTGCTTGGAAGACAAAGAAGCAGACCGCGGTCTCTCGTTCGAGTGCAGAGGCCGAGTTGCGAGCTATAGCTCTTGCGACAGCAGAGGTTACTTGGCTTCGATGGTTACTTGAGGATTTCGGTGTTTCAGTTTCTATGCCCACTCCTCTTCTCTCTGATCCTGTGAAGCATGAGCTCACCAAGCATATTGGAGTTGATGCATATTACACTCGGGCTCAGGTGCAGGATGATGTCATTGCTCTTCGCTATGTGCCCTCCGAGCTCCAGGTGGCTGATTTCTTCACCAAGGCGCAGACGCGAGTTCAACATCGTTTCTTTCTCTCCAAACTCAGTGTTTGTGATTCACCCTGAGTTTGAGGGGGGGTGTTAGATATATATGGTGTATAGCATATTTTCCTCTTTGTGTAAGGGCTTAGATGCATATATGCCCAACTCATGTACATGTTTGGGTCGTTGCCCCCAGGAATGTAGTGAGCTTCATTCCTTCAAACAAGTATATGATCACATCGTTTACAAAAATGCAGACCTCTGCATGGGTGGTTCAACTTTTTCCTTTTCTTCTACCTTTTTCATCATATGCAGTTTCTTTCATAAATTAGTTAACAGAAAATTTAGAATTGTACATGGTATTAGCTAAACATTTAAAAATGCTCCTAAGTCCCAAGGTAGCACAAAACTTGGTAGACAACCTGATCAAACAACATAGTGAAAAGGTGGATTTGATCATTATTGGTAGACCAACCTGATCAAACAACATAGTCAAAAAGGTGGATTGTTCACTGTGTTGTTTGATCAGGTTGTCTACCAAGTTTTGTGCTACCTTGGGACTTAGGAGCATTTTTAAATGTTGAGCTAATACCATGTCAGTTCAGTGCATCAGGTACTTCAAAGTTAGCATTGTTACTGTGCAATAAATACTTCTAGATTGCCCAAACATTTGTGTTTTGTGATTGATGATAGATTTCTCCATTTCATTTCTTTCCAAATTTAGTTTTTGTATTCTCCACTGAATCAGTTTCTTTCATACCAGAAATTCCTGATCCTTCATCTATGATTGAGTTTTAGAAAAAAAGGATTTATCATATACCTCTTCAACTCTGAGATTTTTTTCATGTGTTCATCGTAAATCTTAATATACTCTCCTTAGCATAATAAAAACATATGAACTTTAAACATATTCATCTTATGTTCCCTCCTAAGTGGGTGGTAATTCATTTCCTTTCGAGCTTACCATTTCGTTCTCACCCTGCTTAAAGTTTGTGCTTTAGCCAAAGGAAAGATGCAGATATTATGTCATTCATAATATTCCAGCCATAATAAGTTGAAATGTATTTTCTCCCTGCTCTCTCTTTGATACATTATAGGTATTATAGGATTTTCTCCCCAAAGTGGAAATTGTTGACTTGCTGTATTGATCTATGTTTTTTCTTTCTATTTTTATGTTTTTATTTGCTTTACTTTACCTCAGTAAGTTTTTCTGATTCCACTTCCTTCTTTGTATGAGTATAGACTACACCTGTACTGACTGTTGTGCCTAGTGCCCGGCCCTCTACCTAGGTGGGCTCAAGCACCCTGCTTGATTAGGACACCAATTTAGTCCACCTGAGTGAAAGTGAGCACCTGATTATTTGATATTGGTTATCATTGTTGGATCCATCATGCATAACATCCATTGTGTTCTAGCATCATTTAACTAAATGGTTTGGGTTCCAGGCAGCTTCACTGCCATTTTTGGGATGATACCTGTAGTTTATATATGTTTTCTTAATTGCCATTACTTGATTGATTGCTTGGTTTAGTCATGTGCTAAAGAAGAATATGTGTAAGGATACATGATGACAGTACAAAAAGGAAGATTCAACTTCCTTTCCTGCAGACAGGAAAGATAAATCCTTTCCCCTCAAAATTTTCTTTGATCTCTAATATGTGCGGTTCTCAGTTTTGGCTGATCTTGTGCTTTAGTGGTTAGTGAACAACCATAGTTCCTGTGCTTTGGCGAACCCTTCTGGAATTGCTGGGCTACAAGGTGTGAATCCGTCTTTTGCCTGGAACATAGAATTGTTGTATGTGGCTATAGAGGTTGTTTCACAATTCTTTGTAAATTTGCCATCCAAGGCTGCTTATCGAGATCATCCCTGCAATTTTTGTAGTCTTTGTTCTACTTTTGTGTACTATTCTGTGTTCTCATTGGGGGATGTCCATATAGGTGAAGACAGCCCTAGCATCAAGCAAAGGTTAATTATAGTACACATAACACAGATTTTTTGTGCACACGTCTCATCATTATCATGTACATGTTCAAAATTTTCATGGAATTCACATGCTTTTATTGCTTGCAACATGTATCTTCATGGTTTAACAAAGCAGGTAGAGTTTTAACTAGAGTATAACTTTCCAAATTGTGCATACCTATATGGCTCTGTTGTTGGAGAGACATATTTACACTTCTGTTTATAATGACATTGCCAAATCTTTATTTCATGTGTTTATTGTGCTTCATTGTTTGCAGGAAAGGTATGATTTCAAGAGTCCAAAGGTGATATGGCCTGCACAATGCAACGCGTTGGGTGGTGTGTAGCATTGCACATTGATACGTCAGACACTTAAACTAGGATTCTAAACGAATGTAACTATTTCGATTCTAGCCTATGTTATATATGTCTAGATTTTTCAACACTGATCTTTGCTTTTTCAATTCCCACAGACCAATGTTACATGAACTGAATCTATTTTTACTTTTTGTGCAAAAGCTAGAAATGCATAACATTTGCTCTCAATATCATATATCATATTCCCACCAAAATTGTAGATAAGAAATTTAAGCTGAAAGCCCATCTTTTCATGCTAAATACGGCTAACAAATCAAATTAAAGTAGCCAGTAGTCGGTGTGGCCATAAACTAGCTCACCGCGCGTGTGTCGTCAAGAGCCAGCAGTGACGAGGCACTTTCCCTTCTCTTGCTAGAGGATTCCCTTCTCTCGCCGGAGGATCGAGGAGTTTCCTACAACAGCATGTTACAACAGCACTAGAAATTATAGCAACTAAACACATCTGTGGCAATAGAAAATGACTTGTTGCTCACCACGCGTATCGTTAAGAGCCAGCAGCGACATGAGGCCATGGCACTTTCCCTTCTCTCACTGGAGGATCAGACTGAACCCTTGATTGATCGATGTGGGCGCCGCACCGTGCGCCGTTGCGTCGTTTTCCACGGTGATAGACGTTAGGAGTTGAGGAGCGCGATAGCAGTTCTCGTAAGCTGTTGGTTTAGATGACTGGTTTGCAGGCCTAGGCCCTTCTGTTATACCGAAAGGCCACTAATCAGAGGTGTTTCCTACAGCAACATATTACAACGACACTAGAAATTATAGCAACCAAACACAGCCGTGGTAATAGCAACATACTATTATCTCACTCTAGATATTTAGTTGCAATAAACAGCTACCTATTGCAATGGTCGTGAGAAATATTACAACCAACAAAAATTGTGGCAATAGCAACAAACTATTACATAGTCTTAGAAATTTAGTTGCAATACACGGTCTACCTATTGCAATAGTCATGAGAAATATTACAACCCAACAATACTGTGGCAATAATTTCAAGCAATAGCAACACTGTTATATTTGGTTGCAAGAGCATCAGACATATGCAACGCCAATCAATACTAATGCAACTATATGTCATCATGGCAATATTATTAACCAATAGCAACATTTTTCAAAAAAGGGTTGCTATAGGTCTCACCTCTTGCAACACTAAACATAAAAATTGCAATGCACTATTTTTATGGCAACACAATCCCCCTCTTGACATATTTTTGAACAAATGTTGCAAAACACACCCCTATTAGAACACAATTTGTGGTGATGCAAATGGCGTCAAGTGGCAATAGGGTCAAAATCTAGTAGTGAGTAGCTTTCTGCGAGGGCACCGGACACGGCGGTGGTGGCACCGCCCTAGGGGTGGCAGTGCCCCTCCAACGGTCAGCCCAATGGCTAGTTTGACTCGTAGGCGGGCACCGGACAGGCGGCGGTGGCATCGACCCTAGGGTGGCGGTGACCACCCGGCCTGCTGCCCGAGAGACAAGTCTCTGGAGAAAAGAGGTGGTGCACCGCCCTTAGGGTGGCCGTGCCCGTGGCGGTGGCCTCCCCATTTTTCCCCGCTCTCTGGATTTTTATGGCGGTGCCACCAGACACCCATGGCGGTGCCAGGGGCGGTGCACCGCCCTGCGCACGGTGGTGCACACCGGTCGCTCTAGTGGCCGCCTCGCTCTTCCTCATCTCGGTTGGGTCTAGGTGGGCACCGCCGGGTGGCGGTGCCCCACCAGAGCACCCCACTCTCGGCCTCCTCTGTCGATCACCACCACAGGGGTGGCGGTGCACCGGACAGGGCATGGCGGTGCCCCCGTGGCAGCACCCCGAGCCCGGCAATGCCTCCTTTTCTTCACCTTTTTCACCACCTTTGCAAATGTGCTAACACTCTAAGTGTTTCACCATCACGTGCAAGTGTGTTAGCATTTTTACAATCATTTTTCAAAGGTTAATCACTTTCTCAGCGAATGTGCACTAGGCCTAAAATACAATGCAAGTATTTCAACACCTAGTGGAACTAGATGATCGAGTTGTCTGATAAGAGCTCCCCTCTTAATAGTACGACCATCTATCCTAAATGTGATCACACTCTCTATAGTGTCTTGATTACCAAAACAAAAAGGCCCTATTGATATCACCTTTGCCTTTAGCCCTTTTTGTTTTTGTCTTTCTTCTTTTCCAAGTATCGGAGCTTGATCACCATCATCACATGTCCACCAACATCACCATGGACTTCATCTTGCTCCACCTCTTGGATTGGACCATCCTATCTAGTCACACACTTAGATGAAAGGATTAGTCCAACTAGGTTTGATCAATTATCCAAAACCAAACTAGGGCTTTCAATCTCCCCCTTTTTGGTAATTGATGACAACCTTCACAAAGATATGAAATAAATTCAAATGAATCCATATTGCTTGCCCAAGCATATTTACCATGTGTAAAAGGATTTGGACAAGTTTCATGAACCCCCATTGGTAGCATTAGCTCCCCCTACATATGTGCTAAGAATTTGGATTTGAAGCTTGCACATATGTATAGATTTGAGTTGTGGGAGAGTAATTTCTACTAAATGATGCTAAGGTATAAGAAATGGACCTTTGAAGCATGATACCAATTGGAGTGCACCAATATACCATCCTTAGCACCATTAGTAGCTAGACATATACAAAAACTAGAATACCCCATGAGATCAACATTAGAAGCAAGAGTCTAGTTTTTACATTATAAAATCAAGTATAGTTACTAAACCTATGCATGCTAGTTTTCATTTCATCAATCAAACTTACAACTAACATACACCACACAAGCATGTATATTGAATTTAAACTTTTCAAATACAAGCAAGCATGTGTGAATGCACATTCAAATGCATCAATCAAGTTTATGAGCTTGCTCCCCCTACTTGTGTGCTTCAAATTTTAATTGATCCCCTTACTTTCATATTTCTTCCCCTATGTTAACCTTTCACTATCTTTGCACATTACTTCTCCCCCTTTGTCATCAATGACCACAAAGGTTCAATTTTAGATAGATTAAGATTATCAAAGTAAATCAATGGGATGAGGATCATTTTTCCAAATTTGGTTCAATCTAGAACACTTGCCAAAGATATTTAACTCGGTTTGATCCGAGGACAAGCTTCTTCGCACCTTATTTCAAGGGTTATCTTGTACCATGTTGAGTTAAACACTTATAGCTCATTTTCTAGATCAAACACTGGGTTCACAAGCCCACAAACATGTCATATGCTACCACTAGATCAAATCAAACATAGAAGCAATAGTGGTACCATACAAGCATCAAATTCATTTGATTTTCATGAAAGAGCCTATAAGACATGAGAAATGACTAGATGCACTAAACAAGTCCTTAGCAAAGGATGTATGCATGCCAATCAACTTTTACCTTGGTTTGCTCGAAGGAGAGGCATGTCATATAAGTGTGTGTGTGTGTGGGGGGGTGCATCAACACATATTTGAGAAATCCAATATGTTCAACTCATTCCTTAGCTTGCAAAACCTCTTCTCATCAAGTGGCTTGGTGCATATGTCGGTAAGTTGATCTTTGGTGCCCACACTCTTAATGCAAATGTTCCCTTTTTGTTGATGATCTCTAATGAAATGGTGGCGGATATCAATGTGCTTTGTTCTTGCATGTTGAACTGGATTGTTGGTTAGCTTGATTGCACTCTCACTGTCACACAGCAATGGCACTTTCTTGAACTTGATTCCAAAGTCATTCAAGGTGGCCTTCATCCAAAGAATTTGTGCACAACAACTACCGGTAGATATGTATTCGGCTTCGAAGGTTGATAATGTAACACTATTTTGCTTCTTTAATGACCGTAAAACAAGTGATCTTCCCAACACTTGACATGTGACCGAGGTGCTCTTCCTTTCAATCTTGCATCCCGCATAGTCATAGTCCGAGTATCCAACAAGTTCAAACTTTGTTCCTCTAGGATACCACAAACCAATATTTTGTGTTTGCTTCAAGTACCTCAATATTCTCTTTGTAGCCTTCAAATGACTTTCTCTTGGTGAAGCTTGAAATCTTGCACACATGCACTCACTAAACATGACATTCGTCCTTGATGTGGTCACATAGAGTATGCTTCCAATCATAGACCGATACAACTTTTGATCCACCATGTTGTCACTTGCATCATTATCCAAATTTCCATTTGTTCCCATTAGTGTGCTAATGGCCTTTGCTTCATTCATGCCAAACTTCTTGAGCATGTCTTTGATGTACTTGCCTTGACTCACAAATGTACCATTCTTCAATTATTTGATTTAAAGACCAAGGAAGTAATTCAACTCTCCAATCATGGACATCTCAAACTCATTAGCCATCATCTTCCCAGACTCTTCACAAAAATCTTGATTGGTTGATCCAAATATGATATCATCAATATAGATTTGCAACACAAACAAGTCTTTGCCAATCTTCTTGGTGAAAAGAGTGGTGTCGACCTTGCCCATCATGAACCCTTTTGAGAGTAGGAAGTCCCTCAACCTCTCATACCATGCTCTAGGTGCTTGCTTCAAGGCATACAATGCCTTCTTCAACTTGTACACATGGTTGAGCTTCTTGTCATCTTCAAAACTGGATGGTTGCTCAACATATACTTCTTCATTGATGTAGCCATTGAGAAATGCACTCTTGACATCCATTTGATAGAGCTTGATGTTGTGGGCACAAGCATAGGCCATCAAGATTTTAATTGCTTCCAATATAGCAACTGGGGCATATGTTTCTCCAAAGTCAAGACCTTCAACTTGTGTAGAGCCTTATGCTACCAATCTTGCTTTGTTCCTTACTACTATCCCATCTTGATCTTGCTTGTTTCTATAGACCTATTTGGTTCCAATCACATTGTGTCCCTTTGGTCTTTTCACTAACTCCCATACTTGATTTCTTGTGAAGTTGTTTAATTCTTCATGCATTGCATTCACCCAATCAACGTCCTTCAATGCTTCTTCTAACTTTTTTGGTTCAATGTATCACACAAATGAGAAATGCTCACAAAATAAAGCCAATGTTGATCTAGTTTGCACACCTCTAGAAATATCTCCAATTATATTGTCCAATGGATGATCCCTTGCAATATGAGTTGGTTGGAGTATTGGAACATTGTTTGCACTTGCTTGATCATTGGGTTGAGGTGATGTACTAGCCATTTGATCTTGCACATTGTCATGAGAGCCACTTGAACTTGCTTGATTTGTATCATCTTGCACATTTGAGTTAGAGAGCACTTACACTTGATCATCTTCATCATCAATTACTTGCCTAGGACTCAATTCACCAATATCCATGTTCTTCACGACATTTGAAAGTTGAATGCCTCAAACATCATTAAGATTCTCATTCTCATCTTGGGAACCTTTGGTTTCATCAAATTCAACATCATGCACCTCTTCAAGAGTACTACTTGCCAAATTCTAAACTCTATATGCTTTGCTAGTGGTTGAGTATCCAAGTAAGAATCCTTCATCACATTTCTTGTCAAACTTGCTCAATCTAGTGCCTTTCTTCAAGTTATAACATTTGCATCCAAAGACCCAAAAATATGCAATGTTGGGCTTTCAAGCATTCAAGAGCTGATATGGTGTCTTCTCTTTCAAGGGGTGACAATAGAGGCTGTTACTACAATAGCAAGCCATGTTGATTGCTTCAGCCCAAAAGGATTCTCTCACATTGTACTCACTGAGCATAGACCTTGCCATATCAATGAGTATTCTATTCTTCCTCTCAACAAGGCTATTTGATTGTGGAGTGTACTTGGCTGAGAATTGATGTCTAATTCCAAAATCATCACACAAGTCATCAATTCTAGTGTTCTTGAACTCACTACCATTGTCACTTCTAACTCTCTTGATGGTTGTTTCAAACTCATTGTGAATGCCCTTGACAAATGATTTTAAAGTTGCAAACACATCACTCTTGTCCACTAGAAAGAATACCCAAGTGTATCTTGTATAGTCATCCACTATCATAAAGCCATATTTGTTTTCACCGATGCTAGTGTATTGTGTTGGCCCAAACAAATCCATGTGCAATAACTCAAATGCCTTGCTAGTGCTCATTATGCTTTTCTTAGGATAGGTGTTTCCAACTTGTTTGCCGGCTTGACAAGAGCTACAAAGCTTATCCTTCTCAAACACAACATCTATCAAGCCTCTAACCAAGTCATACTTAACCAATTTATTCAATTGTTTCATTTCAATATGACCAAGCCTTCTATGCCATAACCAACCTATACTAGACTTAGTGAACAAGCATGTTGACAATTGAGCTTCACTAGCATTGAAATCAACCAAGTATAGATTTTTATATCTAAAGCCTTTGAAGATCAAGTTAGAGCCATCTACACTTATGATCTCTACACCATCTACCCCAAATATGCATTTGAATCCAAGATCACACAATTGAGCCACGGATAGAAAATTGAAGTTCAAGCTCTCAACTAGCAACACATTGGAAATGCTCATGTCATTGGATATTGCAATCTTACTAAGCCCTTTGACCTTGCCTTTGCCATTGTCACCAAATGTGGTACTATCATAACCATCATTGTCATTGGTATTGGTTGAGTTGAACATTCTTGCATCACCGATCATGTGTTGAGTGCACCCACTATCAAGAATCCAATGCCTTCCTTCGGCTTTATAATTGATCTACATAAGAAGATCAATTCTTTTTAGGTACCCAAACATGCTTGGGTCCTTGAAGGTTAGTGACCAAGCTCTTTGGCACCCATATAGCTTTCTTCTTTGAGCTCATCCATGGTGCACCAATGAACTTAGCCTTCACACTATTTGTACCCTTAGTAAGCACATAGAAAGAACCAAGCTTAATTGAGGATACATTGGCTTGAGACTTCTTTTTCATGCACTTTTGCTCTATATGACCAACTTGCTTGTAACTAGTGCAAAACCGACCATTGTTCTTCACAAAACTAGTCTTGTGAGGAGCAAAGGCCGCCTTGCCTTTCTTGGGGGTATAGCCCAATCCCTCTTTGTAGAGAGAAGCTCTTTGGCTACCCAAGCACATAAGCAAGTAGTCCTCACCACCATAGGCTTTGCCTAAGGAGCGAGTGAGCTCATTAACCTCCTTCTTGAGGGTCTCATTCTCAACCATTAGTGAGGCATCACAAGTAAAACCATCACTACTAGATGAGGTAGAAGTGGAAGTGCTACAAGAAGAATTAGTATAAGCAACAATGGTAGGCTTATAGAATGATTCATCAATTATATCACAAGTTAAGCCTACATCACATGTTTCAACGTGCTCTTTCACACTTTGCTCATTAAGTAGAGAGGAATGAGATTTCTCAAGCTTCTTGTGAGCCTTGCCAAGCTTCTCATGGGCTTCCTCTAGCCTCTCATGAGATTCATTGAGCTCATCAAAGGCTTGCTTAAGGGCTTTTAGTTTCTTACGCAAGTCTTTGCATTCCCTTCTCTTAATGTCAAAATGCTCCTTAGCATCATCTAACATGTCAAGTAGTTCATCTTTAGTTGGTTCATCATCATCACTTTCACTTTCATTTTCATTATCATGTTCCTCATCACATCCATTATCACAAGTTTGTACCTTAGTGGCCTTAGCCATGAAGCATGATGGAGTGTCGAAGAGAGAAGGCTTCTCATTAATAGCAATGCTTGCAAGAGCCTTCTTCTTGGTGGTCTTGTCATCATCACTATCATCATTATCACTTGAAGAAGCATCACTATCCCAAGTGTCCACATATGAACCACCCTTCTTCTTCTTCTTGAAGGTCATCTTGTCCTTCTTCTCTTTCTTTTCCTTCTTGTCCTTCTTGCTGTTCTTGTCATCATCATCATTGTCGCTATTGTATGGACATTGAGCAACAAGATGGTCATTGCTTCCACACTTGAAGCACCTTCTTGATTCTTTCTTGTTCTTGGATGAATATTTCTTCCTTCTAGCATGATAGCCCTTCTTCACCATGAACTTGCCAAATCTCTTCACAAAGAGAGCCATCTTCTCATCATCATCATCATCCCAAGAGAATGAGCCTTCATATTCACTTGATGTGTCTTTCTTGGCCTTGCCCTTGGATGATGTGGCTTTGAATGCCACACTCTTCTTCTTGTCATCCTTCTTCTCATCTTTCTTCTCCTTCTTTTCTTCCTTCTCATCATCATCTCTATAAGCATCATCGGTCATGGTATCTCCCAAGATTTGGTTTGGTGTCATTGTGTCCAAACCGATCCTCACTAGCAAGGTGACCAACATGCCAAATCTTGTGGGTAAGCATCTCAAGAACTTATAAGAGAAGTCCTTGTCCTTCACTTTCTCACCATGTGCTTTGAGATCATTGACAAGCACCTCCATCTGATGGAACATGTCCGGCACACTCTCATCTTCCTTCATCTTGAAGCTAGCAAACTTCTCCTTGAGAATTTATGCCTTTGCACCCTTTGTTGCCTTGGTGCCCTCAAATGATTCTTCCAAGCCTCATGAGCTATCTCAATGTTCTTGATTTGCTCAAATGTTCTCTCATCAATAGCATCATGAATAGCACTAAGAGCAATATCATTGTTTTGGAGTAGCACATCTTCGGCCGCGGTGGGATTCTTTGGATCAGCTATCTCAATTTTGGTCTCCACCATCTTCCACGCCTTTCTATTGATTGACTTGATGTGTGTGGTCATCTTAGACTTTCAATATGGATAATTTGTGCCATCAAATTGGGGTAGCTTCTTGGTGTTGTTGATTTGAGCCATTTTAACACCGAAGGTTGTTAAGCCTCAAATCACGGTGACCACAGCCCCGATACCACTTGAAAGGTCCTAATGGCTAGAGGGGGGGGGGTGAATAGCCTATTGAAAATTTCTACAACAACACTTAGCAAAGATGTTAGACAATTAAATGCCGAAGCGAGAGTTGTGCTAGCCTACTAAAAATACAAGCCACCTACCACAATATAGTCTCTATCCACACAAAGGCTATGCCACTACACTAAATTAGTGAGCTCTCAAAGGCTATCTAAAGAATCTCACTAACCGCTAGACCCGACACAAGCTAGCTCTCAAAACTAATTACACTAAAGAGCATAGAAACACTAGAAATATGTAAGTACAAGAGAAGGGATGTGATGATTATACCGCCGTGTCGAGGAATTGAGCCAATCACAAGATGAAAGCCAATCAATCACAAGATAACCAATGAAATCCTTAGACAAGATGACACAAGATTTTTTTACCGAGGTTCACTTGCTTGCTGGCAAGTTAGTCCTCATTGTGGCGATTCACTGACTTGGAGGTTTACGCGCTAATTGACATCACACACCAAACCCGCAACCGGGTGCCACACAACCAACACAAGATGAGGATCATACAAGCCACGCGCAATCCACTAGAGTTGCCTTTGGTGCTCCGCCGGGGAAGGCACAAGAACCCCTCACAATTACAATGATCGGAGCCAGAGACAATCACCTTCCTCCGCTCGATGATCCACCAATCACTGGGCCATCTAGGTGTTGGAAAACACCAAGAGTAACAAGATCTCCACCAGCCCAAATCATCCAACTAGTGCCACAAGATGCTAGAACACTAAGCAATACACTAGAGGCTCTCCAATCTGACTCAAAATGATGAAATCAAGTGTGCAAGTGAGTGGAGTGGAGTGCTCAGCTCTCAAAGGGTGTATGTAGCTGTTAGAAGTGCCAAGAGAGTAGTCGAGGCTGGCCACTAGCTCTATTTATAAGCCCACAAGCAAATAGAGCCATTACCCCTTTGGTGTAGCTTTCTACGAGAGCACCGGACATGGCGGTGGTGGTGCCCTCCAACGGTCGGCCCAACGGCTAGTTTGACTCGTAGGCGGGCACCGGACAGGCAGCGATGGCACCGCCCCTGGGGTGGTGGTGACCACCAGGCCAGCTGCCCGAGAGATCAAGTCTCTAGAGAAAAGAGGCAGTGCACCGCCCTCAGGGTGGCGGTGCCCACGGCGGTGACCTCCCCATTTTTCCCCGCTCTCTGGATTTTTATGGCGGTGCCACCAGACACCCATGGCGGTGCCAGGGGTGGTGCACCGCCCTGCGCATGGTGGTGCACACCGGTCATTCCGGTGGTCGCCTCACTCTTTCTCTTCTCTGCCGGGTCCAGGTGGGCACCGCCCTAGGGGTGGCGGTGCCACCGGATAGGGTGGCGGTGCCCCACCAGAGCACCCCACTCTTGGCCTCCTCTACTGATCACTGCCACAGGGGTGGCGGTGCACCGGACAGGGCATGGCAGTGCCCCTGTGGTAGCACCTCGAGCCCGGCAATGCCTCCTTTTCTTCACCTTTTTCACCACTTTTGCAAATGTGCTAACACTCTAAGTGTTTCACCATCACATGCAAGTGTGTTATCATTTTGACAGTCATTTTTCAAAGGTTAATCACTTTCTCAATGAATGTACACTAGGCCTAAAATGCAATGCAAGTATTTCAACACCTAGTGGCACTAGATGATCGAGTTGTCCGATAAGAGCTCCCCTCTTAATAGTATGACCATCTATCCTAAATGTGATCACACTCTCTATACTGTCTTGATCACCAAAACAAAAAGGCCCTATTGATATCATCTTTGCCTTGAGCCCTTTTTGTTTTTCTCTTTCTTCTTTTCCAAGTCCCGAAGCTTGATCACCATCATCACATGTCCACCAACATCACCATGGACTTCATCTTGCTTCACCACTTGGATTGGACCATCCTATCTAGTCACACACTTAGATGAAAGGACGAGTCTAACTAGGTTTCATCAATTATCCAAAACCAAACTTGGGCTTTCAATAATTTAAAAGAAAATTTAGATGTTACTTTAAATTATCTTTTCTAACAACATAGGTAAGTAGTTTGGATGTAGATTATGGTTTATTTATGTTTTTTCTCATAATGATGGATTTATCTTTTGTCTAATGCATCATGTAAGGATCAACATGGAGTCTCTGTTGAGAACCTCTAGTTAGTAATATTAAGATATATGTTATCGTTTTTTGCATTGCATCTTAGTGGGTCTTCAATATGTGTGACTGGTTGTTTACATTAGCCTTAGCTTGCATTAGATCTTGTGCAGCACCCAAAGAAAACATAAACATATGCAACATCTTGGTGTTTGGTTGCCTTGCATAGGCAAACTATGTTTGGTAAGATTGTGTTTCGTTGCTCACATTGTGTGACATCAAGATATCTAATGTTCTAGTAGAGATAGGGGAAGTCAGGAGATTTTATTTTTGTGTGCCCCACCGTATTGCAAAAATTTGCATCACCTAATAATATGACCAGATCGACGTGGTAGCTAATGTTGCATTGAACTTGCTTTTTACACCATACAAGTTTGCATAAGTTCCTCCGAGGGGGACCAAATATGGGTAAACTACATTACATAAGCATGGACATAGGTTGATGCGGGCAACCAAACATGCCTTATGTATTTAGTTGAAACCTAAGCTTGAGTTATTTTAGTTCTCATTGCATTCCTTTACGTGAGATCATGAATCTATATTTTGGATTTTAATTTTGATCTTATTATTTGTTGTAACTTTATAGCCCCATTTAAGTTGAAACTCTAGTTATTATTGTATCATTTATTCAAAACCTTGATTTTATATTTTGTCAAAAATAAATTATTGGTCCTAAACTACAATCTTAGTTGCTACAATAGCGCAAAACAATTGTTTTAGCTTGCACCACATCACTCAAGATGTTGAATTTGCTGTATTGAATGATTATAAATATAATAGTATTATTTTATAAAAATATAAAGTGCTTAAATTAAATTTCCAACATTGATATGACACAATAATTTAGTCAAAGTATATAAACATATCTAAATAACTTCAATCTATTATCCTTGAGTATTAATAGAATTTCAAATGTGGCATGGTACATGGTTTGTTATGGAAATATTTTTTACACTTGATAGTAAATATTTATCCTAATGTGTGCATACTTATTTTTCCTATGTGGTGGCACATAAGCGCTGCAGCAACTGGACATTAACGTTCCCTCCAGTGCATACCAACTAAACTACGCTTCACATGTAACTATATAGCTGGCGCTATTCTTTTAACTAAATAATTTTAAATTTTATATTGTATATTTGACACCACAAATGATCTCAAATAAAAAAGTTGTTAACTGCAAAGTTATAGATCTCGTCGAGTAGTACAACTTTGAAGCCGACTTCATCTCCATTAGACACTGTAAATCATCCCAAATCTTATTTGAGAAATTATATTGCATATTTGGACTTGTAAACCATTTCAATACAAAAAGTTGTCAACTACAAAGTTTTACAGCTCTTTAAACTCTACAATTGTGAAATAAAGTTTATCTTAACCCTATGCCATATGAAAAAGTTAAGAATTTTTTGTGTGCAAAACATGCTATCATTACCGGTTCGTGACTTCAACTGGCAGTGATAGTACCATGTATATCACCGCTGGTTGGAGCCATGAACCGGTAGTGATAGGCCACCTATCACTGCCAGTTGTGCTATCACTGTTGGTTGATGCCATGAACCGACAGTGATATACTTGTCACAGTCAGCTCCACCATAATCAGTAGTGATGGTTCGACAGTGATTGCGTGTCTTAACATAGTGATTTATGCTTATTTTAATATATATAATATGTTGGCACATTTATTACGTCAGTATGGGTAATTTAGATATAAATTCAAGGAGACACTTTATATTATCTTTCAAAAGGGTAAGTATGGAGGGGTTACTTTGCATTATCTTTTATAATTACAAAGGTGAATAATTCGATGAAAATTTAGGTGGTGATTTTGTATTATCTTTTATAGTGACATTATGGGTAATAGTTTAGGGGTTGTTCTAAGTTATGTTTCATAATATTATGGGTGGATAATTTATTATATATGAAATTAGAGGGTTACTTTTTGACTTTTCTTTATAATTGCACAGTTAGGTAAATTTTAGAAAACATAATATATCCAATGGCATCTTCTTATGATATGATGATGATTAGATCCTACGTAAGTGAAAGCCTTATGTTAGGTTTGGTAAATTGAGACAACTAGTGGAATAAAGTCTAAACCCACTTTATGGACGAACGGATAATTATCGTCTTGTTTTCAACCCTCACGAAGATTAACAAGGATGCTTCATTGGAGGACGCTGATTTATAATATTACCTTTGCCCAATTTCATGAAATAACATGTTAGTCCAACTCATACATATGCAACAATTTTATTTCTAAGAAAGTCTAGCAACAAAAAAGAAGGTATCCCTCTAGTATTAAGATATTAGCAATTAAGGACCTGTTTGGATCCAGGTGATTAAAGTTTAGTCACCCCCTTTTAGTCGCTAAAGACCCAAACAGGGTGACCAAAGGGATTAGTCCATTAGTCCCTTTGGGGTGACTAAAGAGGACTAAAGGGCCAAAAAGACACCCGCTACCCCACCAGACAAAACACCATTGTGCCTGGGTCGCTGCTTGCCATGCGCGTGAGGACGGGGCCTGCCATCGCCAGTTGGTGACCCACGCCGCTGTCGCTGGTGGAGGAGATTCGCGTTGCTGCCACTGTCGACACTGCTGGGAACACCACCATCGGGTGGATGGAGGTGTCGCCACGACTAGTGAAGGGGAGGCGCGCTGTAGCCGGTGAGGAGGAAGCCTGCCAGGGCCAGTGGGGCAAGGCTCACCGCTGTCGGTGGGGGAGAGGCCCACCGCGGCCAGGTGAGTCCCACCGCGACTGGTGAGGGCGAGGCTCGCAGCCGCCCGTGGGGAGGAGGCGGGCGCCGCCACCGGTGGATGGGGGAGCAGGAGAGGAAGGGGTGCCGCCGGCCCTCATGCTTTGATCCGCATAAGCCACCGCCGCCCGTGAGAACCAGATGTGAGAAATAGAGAGGAGAGAGAAAAGTTGGAGAGAAATGAAAGGAGACTGTGTGCATTAATTAGGGTTGGTCTTTGTACATCAGCTTTAATGGCCATTAATCCCTCCATCCAAACAGGTAGGGACTAAATGATCCAAACAGACCTTAAGTTTATAACAATGGTCAAAGTTTTCAAATTTTGATGGCCCTAATTCATTTTAAAATGATGCTCAGTAACTAAAACACGGTTACAATATGTAGTACTCTAAAGTTGGTGCAATAACTTAACTGACGGGAACTGTAACACCCCAGCCCATTAGTGCCCATTAGTAGCCTATAGTAGTCGTGAAGTTGGACCATGTAGCCCAAGTGGCACATGTGGAGTTATTGCTGGTGGGTTTAATACCATCTTAGTAGTTTAGGAGGGTGGGGGCCAGCTTATAAGCCTTCACTACTAGAAACTCGAATATTTCTGTATGTGCAAAAACCCACAGAAAAATTCGAATACCCACAGAAAAATATTTTTCTGACGGTGTACCGTCAGAAAATAACACACAGAAATAGAATAACAGAAAAAATCAAATTTTTCTGTGGGTTCACTGTCAGAAACAATTTTTCTGTGGGTCTCACACGCACAGAAAAATTGTGTTCGCCCAGATTAAAACTAATTTTTCTATGTGTTAATCCACACAGAAAAAAGAAATAAACGCACCGAAAAACACATGTTTTTTTTGTCGGTCTAGGTGAACTCACAGAAAAATTCATTTCGCTCAGATTAAAAATAATATTTTTGTGTAGCCAGCCTCACAGGAAAAAAGAGTTAAACACATAAAAAAATTATTTTAAAACAGTAGCAACAACATATTAATATATATATTTTCCATACAATAATTTCTGTGCATGACCAACAAGGTTTGATTCAAATAATACACAAATCAGTAGTTCATCATGAATGGAGTCAACACTTATGTCAAAAATAGAATCAGTCTGATCTATCAGCACATATATCATATATACAGATATGATATCTGGTCATCTACATGTTCAACATGAATACTACAATGAATTCACAAATATGGATATCGAAAAAGAAACCAAACTATTTTTTCTTGTTCAACCAATTGTAAACTGCTTCACCTTGCACTCCATCTCTACATGTAAGAACAGTCAAATGAAATCATGGTGACAAATTCAATGGAAATAGTAAGGCTATTTGGTTAATCTAGATTCCACTCAATACATATCATAACACTGGGTCAGTATCAGTCATCACAGTATGCGCTCACCTGCACTGACATGCATCTATTTGCCAAATCAGAGTAAAGAACTAAAGAAACTAGAAAACAATACCTCATTGGTGCTCGTCAACGAAGGACTGAGGAGAGGAGGAACCAGGCACCACCTCCAGCTAGTGGCAGCACCACAGCACGACGGACTAGGCACTGGGTGGCGTTGGCAGTATGAGGGCGCATAGTGGGGACTGCTCAGTACATTTCATCTCAGGTCACAAACCAATTCGATTTGCACCTAAATGGAAATAAAAACTCACAAAATATTTCACTGATTGGGGAGGCTGGAGTAGTAGAGGTGGAGCGGCTGCAAAGCCAGTAGATCAAGATAATTCATGGGAAGTGCATGCTAAGGTGCAGGACAATTCCACTGATTGGGGAGGCTGGAGCACAGAGAAGCCAACAGGCGAGGCAACTGTATATGGACAACCAGCTGAAATGGATACTTGGGCTGATAAGGGTGCTAAAATGGATTCATGGGAAGTGCATGCTAAGGTGCAAAAAGAAGGCAGATGGTAACTGCTAATGGGAGGAGCAACCAAGCACTTACAAACGGAAGAAGACAAATGTTGATCATGATTCCTCCTATAACAATGTGATGCCACCATCAGGCAATGCTTGGAATGCTGGAGATGGAATTGGAAGACCAAATGCCAAGTCTAATACAGGATCCAGTCAAGCAAACAAAATTAGTATTAAACCGTGCAGTGTTGGGAGTATGGTAAGAGCCACAAGACAGTGATCATCTCCAAAAATTTCACATTTGAAAGTATTACCTAAGTTTCACAGTCCAAGGCAACAAATATATGATTTGCATGCAAAAAAGTCATGTTCTTCTACAAATAGCAATGCAAAAATCACAGAGCTCTATTGAATTGAGCTAATAGAAAAGAAACTATTGGTCATTCCAGATCCATTAGAGAGCAGTATGTCAAAAGCACAAGAACTATATATATTTCACCTGGAGCAAAAGAAAAAGAGCAAAAGAACTCGAGAAATGGCTCAGATTTACCCATTATCAGCATGACAACTGCAACTTAATTTTACCTGGAACTTAATTTAATTCTCTCTCTCTAATGGGAATTCAACTGGCCATAGAACTGGTTGCTTGTACTGGTACAAGCCATCCTAGTTAAGCAGCAAACAGAATAAAATATCCCAAGTACCAGCTCGTAAGGTGCTAAAGTGCAGAAGTTCTCTAATGGAAACTTGATTCATCACAGCCACTCAAGAGTAGTACAAAACAAAAAAAGTCACAAGGCATAGTTAGGGAAGGGGAGAGCAGCGCGACATGAGACTAGAGTTCCATATCATCTTAGCTCCGCAAATATCACATATCAAAATGATTGATCAGGTTGATATATGCAAGATATTCAAGATATTGTTTTCATAGCATCTCACCTGAAAAGCAACCAGGGTAACAAAACAAACAAGTTAAAATTGTATTTTAACTTTGCAGTAAATTGTAGTAAAATCTTCTTATTACATTGCTCCCTCAAATTCAAATATAATGACATTATTTGAGTGGTCTATCCATGTATATTTCTTACATTACAGTAAATTATGTTAGTATAGTTCTACTTGTGATTTTCAAAGATGTCAAGTTACTGATAAAAGACAATGAAGAGCTCCCATTTGGATCAAACTGACAGCTCATTGCTCATATATGTTCAAGAAATATTTGATGCACTACTAATCGTGAATTATGTTAGTATAGTTCTACTTGTGATTTTCATGAATCAAAATGGCAGTGCAGTTTCTTCATACAACAAATCAGAGGTGCTACTACTAATAAACTAGCTGGAACAACCCAACAATGCAACCAAGAGGTCATCTTACTGTTAATAAAACAGGAGCAGTGGAGGAAGCAGCTCCAGTAGTGAATACATACCCATGGTGGTAGTAGCTCCAACAACTCCAGATCCGGGAGAGGGAGGGACGGCACTAGGGAAGAAGGCCGGGGAGGGGCGGCGTCAGGGACCACCACCACCACGCCAGCACCACGAAGCCCGCCACCACGCCGCACGTCGCCCGCCGCCCGCCACCACCAGAGCCCAGATCCGGCCGCCACCGGCCTCCACCGACCGGATCCGGGATAGGGAGGGCCAGATCCGGGAGAGGTAGGGGCGGCGCCGGGGAAAAAGGCTGGGGAGGGGTGGCACCGGGGACCACCACCACCACGCCAAGACCACGAAGCCACCACCACGCCATCACGCCAAGACGCCGCCCACCACCACCACAGAGCCAGATCCGTACCACCGGCCTCCACCGGCCGGATCCGGGAGAGGAGGGCGGCGCTGGGAAGAAGAAGGCCGGTGAGGGGGCGCCAGGAAGAAGGGGAGGGCGGCGGGGGAGGGGAGGCGCCTGGGGCCAAAGTCTGGGGAAGAAGAAGGGAGGTGCCTGGGTCCCAAAAGTGAGTAAGAAGAAGGGAGGGGAGGGCGCTCGGGTAAGAAGAAGGGAGGGGAGGGGCGCCTGGGTAAGGGTGTGGAGGAAGACGGGACTTTCTTTGTTTTTTAATTATTTTTTCTGTGCGTGCATACATTTTTTCTGTGCGTTTTTAAAGAACCGATAGAATAAATTGTATTTTTCTGTGAGTGCTTATTTTTTCGTGTGTGTATTGTCATGCACAGAAAAATCATATAATTATTTTATGGGTTTTCGTATTTTTCTGTCGAGATATTTTGAAACCGACAGAATAATCGTAATTTTTCTGTGCGTACCGAAAAACACGCAAAGAAAAATTTGTCACCCACAGGGCAATTCGAGTTTCCAGTAGTGCTTGTCGTTCCAAATGTAGCATCTCCGGGTTAACCCTTTTACACGAAGCGAGGACGAAAATGTAAGAGAGGTGCTATGCGTATGCAGGCCCGTTCCATGTGCGGAGCTGGGCCATATAAGCAGTTTTGGACCCGGGGTGTTACATATGGTATTTAGAGCATCAACCTTTGCTGCACATGCCCATGGAAGGGTGTACCAAGGGTTGCTCCTGGACATCTGCCACATATATGTGGTTTGCTGCCGAGGGCGTCAGCCCTTAAGGGGGGTTGAATGTAACACCCCAGCCCATTAGTGCTCATTAGTAGCCTGTAGCACTAGTAGAGAACAGACCTTGGATCCTCGACCAAAATGGGCTCTAGTCCCGGAATTTTTTGCGCCCGGGACTAGAGATACCTTTAGTCCTGGTTGGTGGCTCCAACCGGGACTAAAGGTCCCTGCCCAACAACTCTCATCAAGGCGAGATAGAGGTGGCGGGACCTTTAGTCCTAGTTGGAGCTACCAACCGGGACTAAAATGAGACTTTACTCCCTTGTTGGTGGCTCCAACCGGGAGTAAAGGTCTACTCTCGGGCCGTGGCTGCACTTTGCTTTGGGTTGAAAGTTACCTTTAGTCCCGCTTGGAACCACCAACCGGGACTAAAGGTCCCCTTTATATCTTGGTGTCTCCTTCCTCCCCGAGCCCGAGCTCAAAGACATTTTGAAGCTCACTTGCACTAGTGTTCTTGCTTCCTCCCTCCATTATTCCTCCATCCATTATTCGATTCCTCCGTCGATTTCTTCGATTCCTCCGTCGATTCTTCAGTTGTAAAGGTTACCAATCTCATACTCTCATTTTTCACCATTGTCTTATCTCATTTTGATCACTATATATATATGGTTCTTTATTGTGGTTTTTTTTATTTGTAAGCAATTTGAGCTCAAAATCACTTCAAGCTTGCATATTTACATGAAAGAAGGTTAAAGTTGCTAGTTGAACTTGCGGACCGTGTTCATCTCGGCGAGCATGTTCTCTGTCGAGCGGTAACGGACGTCAAGGAGGAGCTTTGATTCTACGAGGGAGAGCGACAACGGTCGTGGAAGACCGTGTTCCCTTCCTCATAGAATCGGAGCTCTTCCATGGTCAAGTACGGTGCCGTCCGGTGGAGAAATGCTCACCGAGATGATCACGTAAGCAAGGTCAACTAGTACGGATGGTTATTTATTCACATGTCCCGATATCGTCGCAGTAGTCCGTCAATCACCGTACCCAAACGTAATATATATATAATTATAAACAATAATCGATTGTTATGTGTGTACACTCCCATTCTTCTGTTAATTTACGGAAATATCATGTGGATTACTTACCTGCCGCAGTAAAAGACGAGAACACAATGACCATGGCCACGGCAAGCAGAGTAGTGTTAAACGCTCTGGAAACCTTTAAACTTCAAGCTTGTATATTTACATGAAGGAAGGTTAAAGTAGCTATTAAAAACTAGTATTCACCGTTCATTTGTAGCATGCATAGCACACTTCATTGTTTAGAGATATAGAGAATTTTAGAGTTTTTTTTAATTTTATTTGTTTATAAAATAAGAAATTTATAGTGTATTAAAAATGAGTATAGGGACTAGTGCCTCCGACTGGTATGACAGATGCAATGCAAGACCGTGCAATAGGAAGCAAATCCGTTCTCTTTTGATGATACGCCCGAACAGCCGGGCCTGACAGATTTGGTGGTTGAACGGGTCCGTCGGCCGTCGCCGTGCGACTGTACGACAAAGAACGACATCGATCGACCATAGTATTTTATTGTCCGGAGTCCGGTCCGGGGTGCAATGCAACGCAATGACAATTGACAATGCGTTGCTAGGTCAAAATATGGTCATTTCTATGGACTCCGCGACTAAACATTTTTTAACTTTTTATGAAATAAAAAACATAGAAAATAGTTAGAAAATTCTAGAAAATCCGTACTAGTTGAACTTGCGGACCGTGTTTAGCTCGGCGAGCATGTTCTCTGCCGAGCGGTAACGGACATCAAGGAGGAGCTTTGATTCTACGAGGGAGAGCGGCAACGGTCGTGGAATACCGTTTTCCCTTCCTGCCGTAGTAAAAGACGAGAACACAATGACCATTAAAAATATCTCATTGTTTAGAGATATAGATAATTTTATAGTTTCTTAATTTTATTTGTTTATAAAATGAGAAATTTATAGTGTATTAAAAAATGAGTATAGAGAGTAGATGGCAACTGCTTCCGGGTCCTTGGCCTCTCATGGGTTTCCAAAGCGACTTAGGCCGGGCCTCCCTCTCATTCCGTGCGGCAAGTGTCGTGATGAGACGAAGATTGTGATGGAGTACCGAGTGAAGAAGGAGGGTCCCAACAAGGATCGTATCTTCTACAAGTGTCCGGATCGCAATGTGAATTATTTTATCATATTTAATGATTATGGTTAGTTTATACCTATTTTCATGATGGTTGTGATTAAAGTTCTAATTTTTTGTTTTAATTTCAGTGGGATGGCAGTGGTCAATGTTCAGGCTTCTACTAGGAGGAAGAGTATGTTGAACTCGTGCAAAAATATCTTGCACAACAGGCAGATACGACGGCTAATGAGGCAGTGATCCAGCCGAAGAAGCCCAAAGATGTTGCACAATCGGGGGATCTGTCTGTTTTAGTTGAGATTGGTCGCGAAATCCTTGTGCTCCTGAAATATATTTTAGCTTTAGTTCTTTTAGTGGTAGTTGGGATTGTCGATATTGTAGCGATGTTTTCATAAATTTGTACCTTTTGTGGTGGCATGCATGTTGTATAAATAATTAATTATGATCTATGTTTTAATATGGTATTTATGTCATGTAATGCAGATGAGCCGGCATTGGATGTACAATGCTGATCGCCGCTCCCAAGAGTTCATTGACGGCGTGCATTCTTTGTTATGTGCGGCCGAGGCAAACAAACGCGACGGTTTCATGTGCTGCCCATGTGCCATATGTAAGAATACGGTGGAATATCCTTGCTCAAGGACTCTTCATTCACACTTGTTCAAGTCAGGTTTCATGCCAAACTATATTTGTTGGACGAAGCACGGAGAAATCGGCGTTGTAATGGAAGAAGGTGAAGAAGAACAATGGGACGACAATGATATTATTCCCGATGATGCGTGCTTCAATGATACTGCAATGGGAGAAGCTGAAGAAGAGGTAGCCGCAGAAGATGAGCCTGCTGATGATCTTTGTCAGGTCATTCATGACGCACAAAGAGAATGTGAAAGTGAAAAAGGAGAAGATCAAGTTCGAAAGGATGCTAGAAGATCACAAGAAATTGTTGTACCCGACTTGTGATGCAGAGGCGAGAAAAAAGTTGGGAACCACACTAAATTGCTATAATGGAAGGCAAAGAATGGTGTATCTCGATAAGGGATTTGGAGAGTTACTAAAATCCAAAAGAAGATGCTTCGAAGGACAATGAATTGCCCGTCACTACCTCTGAAGCAAAACAAAGTTGTCATCCTATGGGGCTAGAAATCGAGAAGATACATGCATGTCCTAATGATCGCATCCCGCACTGCGGCAAAGAGTACGAAAAATTGGATGCATGCCCGGTATGCCATGCATCGCGGTATAAGATCGTGCGAGATGACCCCTGGTGATGTTGAGGGCGAACGTCCATGGAAGAGAATCCTGCCAAGGTTATGTGGTATGCTCCTATAATACCACGCTTGAAACGCGTCTGCTCGTAAACACAAAGAACATGCAAAATTGTTGCGATGGCACAAAGAAGACCGTAAGGTAGACAATATGTTGAGACACCTGGCGATGGGTCCCGTGGCGAAACCTCCTAAGAAATTGGGCCCACGTGCACCTATCGATGTCTCAACAGGACCTCGATAGCGTGCACAAAGTTCCCAACAACTTAACAGATCTGTCGGGTGTCCTCGAAACCCGAATCATCCACGAATCTTTTTCAAACAGGATCCTAATCACAGTCATTGCAGATTACAACAGTTTTCAATATACATACCAGAGATTATAAAGCGGAAGACTTTAAGTTTTAATATTATAAACCAGTTGTTTCAAACTTACAAAACCATAAGTGTCATACAACCATAGTAGCGGGATAATATTACATTAACATTATTTATTTCACACAAACTAGTGCCTTGTCCAAAGGCCATTCATCATTCCTCATCGTCATCGACTTCAAACACTGACATGCAGTAGGGACCAAAACAAGCCTGCACATGCGACTCACCTGCAACAAGGGTTAACAAACCCTGAGTACAAAAGTACTCAACAAGACTGACCCGACCAAAAAGGGTGAAGGTCTTAGGGATGCAGGTGTTGGGTCAAGGTAAGGATGTAGAAAGATTCAAAAGTTATTTGCCAAAAGCTTACTATTCTTGATCCTAGTTTCAAGTTTTACCCCTAAATCTTCTTAGTTCAATATCTCCAACTAAGTGTTCATGTCCCATGTTCCAATCCTTCTCATTCCATTCTTTTTCTCATGTTTTAGTAATTCACCAGTCCTGCATTGCTTCTGTAATGAATCGAGTCTCTATATCCGCGGAGCACCGGCAATTCGAATTGATTCAAGTCCCAGCTAGGGATTCCTTATCACACGACATATGTAGAACTTAATCTTGCATATATCAACCTCGCTACTGGATCCTCCTATACTAAGCCATCTCCACGCCACCCGAGAGCACAGCATGCCTCAAATCTGGCCACATTCAAGCCACGAGGGTACACGCTACTCCCGCCATCTCACCACTCCCAGTGCGTGGGCATTCGTCTTAGTATCGAATTAGCTAAAGTAGGCTTACCGGAGTATGTGACCAGTACTACAAAGTGTCTCGTTCAGAAGATCCACAATGAGTGGCCTTTAAGCGACATAGTCGGCAACATTACCCAACATTCAAGATAAGTCACCTGACTAGTCTCTAGTTCATTCTACCTTTTTTTTCTTTCTTTGGCCAGTATGCCATCTTTGATTGTATCAAAACTTTTACTTGGAAAACCTACCATAAGCATTCTAAGCATTCTATGCCTTTGTAAATGAAAACATCTTCAAGGAAGGTAAACAATTAACAAGGTAGGCAATGCATCAAGTAGGCAACATTTGAAGTAAATCAACTTAATGCAATAGGTAACATAGGTGATAAACTTTTCAAAGTAAACAAGGTAATGGTTTAATGCATAAACCGGGGCTTGCCTTCGTTGACGATCTCAGGTTCTGGATCAGTACCATAATTATCAAATCTCATGACAACCGGGGATTCTTCCAGGACTTGCTCAACTAGAATCATTTCACTCTCAGGTTCTACACGAAATGATAACAGATGCTTTAACATGATGATAATGTAAACATGATGCTTTCACGGTACATGAAATGTAACAACACCCTGAATACGATTTTACTTCACGGTACAGTTGCAAGCCAACAAAACCAACTTGCAATTCTTCCGGCAAGAACCACACATGTGACTTGACCAAACTGATCTTGAAACCCTACTGGTCACACAACATGACCCAAACAAAAATTAAACTCTAACCCTAACAATTACGGTTGCTTTTATTCAATTTTTAATTAATTTGAAATAAGCCCAAAAATAAACTTGTTCCAAATAACCTCAAAATTTTATGTAAGCTTCCTAATAACAAATTAGTGTACCAAAATAAATTTCATAATTTTTGGAGCTATACGGTGACCTACAAAAATTATGGAAATTGCATTTATCAATTAATTAACTAAATTTTTGAACATTAAAAATTTATTCAAATTTCAATTTTCAAAATTTTAAACCATAATAGAGCATGTACAGAAGCTACACAAAATTGTTTAGAATTTTTGGAGCTATGATTATTTTCCTACAAATTTCCAAAGATTCAGCACTATTCAAAATTAGAAAATAACAAAAGGCACTATTCTCTCTCTTGCTCTCACTGACAGCCGGCCCCCACCTGCCATCCCCAACCTCGGGCATTGACGGTGGCTGCGACGGCGCTGACCGGCGCAAACTCATCGACGATGAGCCCAACAGCGACTGCCAAAGCACTAACATGTTCATAAGAGCTAGGCGCATCGATTAGTGGCACTTTGGAGGTTGATTACGGCATGGAATAAGGCTGACACCGTCCATGGCGGACGTAGTGGCACGGTGGCATTATGCCAACGAAACAAGGCCGGTAACGGTGAAATAGAGCGTACAGGAATCATCAGTGGCTCACCCCGATCGTGTTGAAGCAACAAGCGGGACCGGAGAAGCTCTGGTGACGCGTTTCGACGGTAACCGGGATCACGGCGGAGCGTACCTCGTCGATGATGGAGTTCCGGCGACTGCAGTGGGAAAAAAGAGCAGATAAGAGTGGAATGAGCACTACAGCATTGCGACAAAACTAGAGAGCCAACAATCGAGGGCAACGGCTCACCGGATGAGGCTGGCCACGGTGAATTGACGTTTTCGTTGAGGTCGCCGGCCGCGAGGAAGATGAACGTGGACAACGAACTCTCTACGAACTCAGGCGGTAGCAACAGCTTGGTCGGATGCGCGAGGAGCAGGCGGAACTAGAACATGGCTTTTACGGGGATTGCTTGCGCTGAGGAGATGAGAGAAGCTCGCCGGAGTTGAGACGGCGGCGTTGGAAAAGCAGAGGGAAGGAAGAAAAGTGAACGGCGTCGTCTGGGTCTTATAGCTCGGCCAGGAGCGCGCGGACTCGACACGCAGTGTGCTCCCCGTGCCAGCGCAAAGCCAAGGGCAGTCGCAGACGCGCCTGGAAGGCCGGAGAAAGGACGCCGGCGGTGGGGCGGTGGTCAGGCTACTGTTCCGAGAAATTACAGAATTGCCACCGAGTTCATTTTGCAAATTACTCTCAAATTTTCTAAAGAAGTTGAAAATCTCCAAAAATGAAAGTTGCTCAACTTTTCAAACTCTACAACTTTGCTTCAATGAACATTTTCAAATTCTGCCTCCATTTTGAAATTTGAATTTGGGGTGCATTTGAGTATTTGAATCATTTCAAAATTACTCCAAATTTTATATGTAAACTTGAAAAACTTTGAATACGAAAGTTGATCCACATAAAATAATCTTCAACTTTGCTTTTTGCCTCAACCCCAAATTCCACATGGATTTTGAATTAGTTAAAAGGGGCAAAAAGGACTTTTGTGATTTGAATTTGAATTCAAAATTGATTTGTCTTCCTTTTACTTAAATTTTGATTTTTGACCAGTAACATGGCCCATTAGGGTTATTTGAGTCAAATGACACATGGCCTCACATGATCACATGAAATTTGACCCTTGTGGTCATGATCTTTATTTAGGGTTTTGAAACACATCACATGAAATAACAACATTATGAAATAAACTTTATTTAGTGAATGCATTCAAAATTTTCTACTCTATGAATGCTTTGCAATGCATATGATGACATGTCAAAATTTTAATGATAGGTCAAAACACCAGAGGTGTTACAGGTCCCAGTGGAGAGCAATCGACAGAGAATTCCCGGAGTTTGCAAATGACGCAAGAAACTTAAGGTTTGCTTTAAGTACAGATGATATCAATGCTTTTGGAGAGCAGAACAGTAGTCATAGCACTTGGCCTGTTACTCTAAGTATCTACAACCTTCCTCCTTGGTTATGCATGAAGCGGAAGTTCATTGTGATGCCTGTGCTCATCCAAGGCCCGAAGCAACCTGGCAATGACATCGATGTGTACCTGAGACCACTTATTGACGAACTTCTCATTTTGTGGAATAAAGAAGGTGTACGTGTGTGGGATGAGTACAAACAGGAACACTTTGATCTACGAGCATTGTTGTTCGTAACAATCAATGATTGGCCTGCTCTAAGTAATCTTTCAGGATAGTCAAACAAGGGATATAATGCATGCACACACTGCTTCGGTGATATTAGAGGTGTATTCTTGAAAAAATGTCGAAAGGTTGTGTACCTTGGCCATCGTCGATTTCTTCCTGCAAATCACTCGTAAGAAAGAAAGGTAAGCATTTTAAAGGGAAGGCAGACCACCTGACCAAGCCTTGCAACCGAACCGGTGAGGATGTACTCGATATGGTCAATGATGTGAAAGTCGTCTTTGGAAAAGGACATGGCAGCCAACCTGTTCCGAACGACGCTAACGGTCACGCACCCATGTGGAAGAAGTCCCTATTTTGGGACCTACCCTATTGGCAAGTCCTAGAGGTCCGCAACTCGATCGACGTGATGCACCTGACGAAGAATCTTTGTGTGAACCTGCTAGGCTTCATGGGTGTGTATGGAAAGCACATGGAAACTTTCGGTGGTTGGTTGCGAAAAAAATGTCAAGGTGATGAGAGCATCCATGAGCAACTGTATTTATTGGCTATGCAACCATCATGGCATATCGTCACATACAAAGGGTACGAGATAAATGGGAACATATTCTACACAGTAGCCCAAGATAAAAGGAGTACCAACCAAAACAGTGGTGTCCGCATAGATGCCACAGACCCGAATGGGAATAAGCAGACATATTATGGACGCATAGATGAAATATGGGAACTAGAATATGCACCTACTTTGAAGATCCCATTGTTCAAGTGCCAATGGGTCAAGGTGACCGGAGGCGGGGTAACAGTAGACAACGAGTATGGAATGACAACAGTAGACCTTAGTAATATTGGGTACAAAGACGAACCATTCGTCCTTGCCAAGGATGTGAATCAGGTGTTCTATGTCAATGATATGTCTACCAAACCAAAAAGAGGGAAAAACGATAATGACTCAACCAAAGAGCCAAAGCGCCACATAGTTCTTTCAGGGAAAAGAGTCATCGTGGGAATTGAGGACAAGTCGGACATGTTAGAAGATTATGAAAAGGATGACCGAATTCCGCCCTTCAAAGTGAACAAAGACCCTAGCATCTTGGTAAATGATGAGGACACTCCATGGTTACGAAGCGATCATAACCAAGGGACATACGTAAAGAAGAAGTTCACTGCTGTGCCCACTTGATGATATAGTGATTTAATGTAGTGTGTGTTTGAGATATTATGTAATAATTATGAATTCAGATGTTTATTATGTCGTGTTTCAAATTAAATCAATGTTTGATTTGGTGGGATTTCTCTCTCGAAAAGTTAAATTAGGATATTGAGTGATGAAAAATTAAAATATTAACGTTAAAATGATGTGAAAACAAATTTCCTGTCCAAAAACAATAGGTTTAATAATTTTAATTAAACACTACATTTTTGCATTAACGAAATAATAAATATTAGTTACATTATGTTTTATAATTATAACAAAAAATAAAAAAAGTTAGGTTATAGATTTTTCCTATGTGCAATAAAGAAAAAAATCCATATTTTTAACAAAATAATTTTATGCCTTTTATTTAATTTACTATTTATTTAACAGGACAATTGCATTTTATTAAAAAAATTTGCTCAAAACAGGCGGGAAACGAAACTGCAGCCCACCTTTACTCCTGGGTGGGAAGCCCACCCGGGAGTAAAGTTGGGCTGCAGTTTCGTGGCCCGCCAAAAAAACCTTTACTCCCGGTTGGTGGCTAGAACCAGGAGTAAATCTCCCTGGTATATATGCGCCAGTGCTTGGCGCAGATCGATCCCCTCCTCTTCTTCCTCGTTGAACAGCCGCCCTTTCTCCTCTTCTTCCTCGCGCCGCCGCCGGTCGCCACCCCACCACGCGCCGACGAGCCCTCCACCGCACGCGCCTCCGCAGTCTTGAGGTGAGTTCTCTCGGCTTTCGCATTCCGGGTCGAAGATGAAGAACCCGTGGCCCTGGCCCCCTCTGAACACGGCAAGTTTAGCTTCCCCATCGCCGTCAACCCGCTGCCCGCTGCCGTAACGGATGACGGGGTCGAGGGCGAGCTGCCCGCTGCCGTACCAGACGACGACGTGGTGCGCGATGTTGCTGCCGGCTGAGTCACCGCAGACGAACACCCTGCCTAGGTCGGCCGAGTCGTCGGCCGGCCAGCCACGGGTCGGCCTCGGCCTGGGCGCGGAGCCACAACAGGACGGCCTCGGGCGCCAGGCGGTAGTCGGCGGAGAGCACGAGCGTCGGGAGCTCCACAGCGAGCCTGAGCGTGCCGGCATGGAAGTGGGCAGCTCAAAGCTGCACAGGCAGAAGTCACCGCCGTGGAAGTAGACGAGCACCGACAGCTTATTATTGGCCATCATCGTGTTGTCGTCGGTGGGCCTGTACATGCGGAGGCGGAGCGCGTGAGCGGCGTTGTAGACGTCGTCCTTCCACTGGACGGGCAGGTTGGATGGCACCTCGCTCTAGAGAGGGAGCGCGAGTACTTTGCATGCGCGCCCGTCGGTTGCCGTCGCTAAGAAGCCGCACGATCTTTGAAAGCGGCGTCCCACGACGTGCGCGCGATCGCTAAGAAGAAGTTCACTCCTCGGCTAGCTCCACGATGTTTAGGGTTTATACGGCGGAGCACCGCCGCCCTCGTTCGCCCTAGGGTTTAGGGTTTATACGGCGGAGCACCGCCGCCCTCGTTCACCCATGTGTACAAACATATATACGATGGAGTGGAGCACCGCCACTCTCGTCACACCGCCCTCTCTCGCGGCCTAGTCGATCAACATTCGTATTATCGTTATCGTTAACGCTAAACAATCACACTAGGGCGAATTGCATCGGTGACTAGGGCGAACCGCGTTGTTGATGTCACCGACGTGGTTCGCCCTAGTCACCGACGCATAATTAAGCCCTCGACCGCTTATGTATAGCCCTAATTCGCCTAGTATCGACGCAGTTCGCCCTAGTGTGGCTTATTGCGTCCGTGACCGAGGGGCAAGATTTAATAATGCATATTGTTCGTAGATTTTACGCATGTAAGCAAAGATTTGACGTACTATATATTAGTTTTGTTTTTTGCTAGATGGCCGACCGAGAAACATGGATGAGGAGGAGTTGATGATGAATTTGATCAACACCGGCACTCAAGTTGCCGGCGATGATGGTGCTAAAAATAACGTGCAAGAGGATGCGATGACGGAGTCAAGATTAGCTCTTGAACAAAATGAGCAACAACATATTGGCCAAGTATATATTTTTTATTATTAGCTATATATATTATCATATGTCTTATGTGTGCTTATGACATTAAAAATAATGTTTATGTTTTGTAGCCCTCTGGATCGACATCAACAACTACAACGAAGAGTAAAAATGTTTGAGGTCCCAAAAAGCCATTGGAGGGCCGCTTCATTATCTCGGAGTTCAATGTGGATACAGGCGAACCGGGGGGGCCAAATAAAACGAAATTCGTGCACCACTGTGGTTACCTTGTATGGGACCGGCTCCCGATCAGTACCCGCAAATGGAAGAAGAAGACCAATGCTCCTCATATCAGTTTTGTCTCCGATCGTGACAAGACGTTAATTTGGAAAGATGTCTTGGTACATTTCACGCTCCAAATAGATGGTTATGATGATATAATAGATGGTGATGAATTGAAGGAGCGAGTTAGGGATTGGGCAATGAAGAAGATGGCCACTCAGTTTTAGACTTAGAAGAAACACCTATACACGACGTATGTCAAGAAGAACATAGCACCAGATTTCACTGTCCCAAGCCCGATATCAAAGCAGAGGCCCTATTGGGATGAGTTTGTACAGTACAAGACGTCGGGAAGAGGGTGTGAGTCGGTGATAAAGAACCAACGTAATGCCCAATGTAAGACATACCACCATAACTTGGGATCGGTGGCTACCCGACCGCCATTAAGAAGTGGAACAAAATGGAAGCAGACCTTCTTGCCAAGGGTATCACACCAGAATCACTCGAGTGGGGAGAGCGTGCAAAGAATTGGTTTTTTGCTCATGGGGGAACACCGGACCAGGGACAGAGGGAAGTGCATTTATGGCGCAAGACCGCAAGCGGCGAGAAGATTGTTTTATGCTCAGAGAGCTACTGCTAGTGGTGCGTTCAGGCCCAATAGAGAGAAGGATGAATTGACATACGCCATCAGGACTATTGAACACGGTGGCCGAACTAGAGGCAAAGGAAGTGTCTCGTGGGAGCATGGATTCCCTCAGGACAGACCTTCCTATAGAAGCCACCAGAGAAAGAAGGAAGAAGAGGCACAACAGCTCCAGAGGTTGGAGGAAGTGGTGCGTGAAGCACGAGGCGGGGAAAAACCTTGAAGCGAGAATGCAGGAGGAAATCGAAGGCAAGTGCAAATAGCGGTGAGTGCAAGCAAGCGAGCATCGAGCCGAGAATCAACATTAGCTAATCTGCTCAGCTTGAAAAGCAAACAAGGCTTCCACGGAGATACAAAATCAAGGGACACAGGACCGCTTCCCTGTGGATGACGCCATCAACCTTGTACATCGTGTGAGCTACACATTCCGAAGGGGAATTCCACAATCAAGGTGGCTATCGGTCTTGTTAATCCTATCGACCGAACCAAGACACCAAGGATTCATGGGAATATAATCCAAGAAGGATATGCTACCATCTCGGTAGATAAAGTTGAAAAAGGTTTTAGTGATTTGCCTCTTGACATTCCTAGAGGTGATGGCGAGAAGACTCTAGGAGAAGCAGAGAAGACATTCATTCTATGGCGCAAGCGCTACATCATCATTCCCGGGATGTCGCCTCCACCTCCTCCTGAACTACCTCACCATAGGTGTGGATGAAAACACTACATCATTAATTTATATTGGCTTAAATAATTAACAATCTGCTCATAATAATATGTCATTCCTTTTTTTGTAGCAGATCCTCCCCCAACCTAAATCCAATTGTTCAATCGCCAGATCATCATAGTGCTCTGTACGATAACAATGTGTTGGAAGGCGAGGTTGCATCCACACCATCTCCAAGGAGGTCTCAACGCCATGCAATGCCACCTCCAAGGAGGTCTCCAACGCCACTGCCACCACCTCCAAGGAGGTCTCCAACGCCTCCCGCCCCGCCTACCAAGAAGCCAAGTACTAGCAAGAGGCCACCCATCAAAATGAAGAACCAGGTCCTCACGAAAGAAAGCCACCGTGAAACCAAGGGCTATTCCCAAAATAATATCTCAAGAGAAGGAAGAAGTAATCATGCATATAAAAAGATATATCCAGATTTTATGACAAACTTAAAAGGATCAAGAAGCAAGGAGAAATCAAGAAAAACCGCTTCTTCTTCGTAGCTCTAGATATTCTAAGAAAAAGGTGGCTTCTTACCAAAGAACAACAAATGGAAATCTCGTAAGCCGTCCAAATCAACGTTAACGGACTATGACCGCACTCTCACCAAGTCAATTGAGGCGACATGTAAAAAGAAGCGGACAGGGAAAGGAGTTGCACAACTCGGACAACAATCGCACCAATCACCCCCGCTTAGTTGTTGGTAATGAATATGGTTCAATTTAGGATTAATGCATCGAGCAAACATACCTCCGGATGTCGATTTGGATCACCTTGGTGAATTTATTGAAGAGACTGGTCTCGACCTTTACCAGATGTTTGGTGATGGAAATATTGAGAGTGCGGCGGAGGTTGATATTTGGAGGAAAAAATTTGTACTAGGCCAGAGTCTATACAACCCTCAAGCCTTATGTGATCTGGGGACACAAATGTATCTGCTAAACAAGTGGTACATGTAGGCGTCTACCGGTGGAGACTTCTACGTTGGTGTCAGAATTAGAGACGAACATTGGTTCCGTGGCGATGATGTTATGTATGTTGACTTTGCAGAATTTCATCAACTATGCCACCTGACCTCTCTGGACAAAGTTATCATTAGCTGCTATTGCCTGTAAGTAATAATTCTTTCGATCTATTATTAAACTCATCATATGTGTGTATATGCATATAAATTATCCTAACAAGTACTATATATATGCAGATTTACAATGATAGAGCTCAGAAAGAAAGTCTGCAATGAAATTGGTTTTGTTGATCCCCATATAGTATTTAAAGACCCAGTTACTCCAAAGCCTAATTGGAAGTCTGAGTCAGAGAGTAACCTCATGAACTTCTTAGTGAACCAACGCCACAAGAAGGATATACTCTTTCCCTACAACTTCAAGTGAGTGTTAATAATGTCGATCATCCTTAATGGCTCATATGTTGATTCTAGTTAATTAATGAGTGTTATGCGTTATATCCTATAAACACATGCAGCAATCACTGGATATTAGCAATCACTGGATATTGATGGACATCGATCTGGTGAAAAGTCACTTGATAATCTATGACTCGATGAGAAAACCACAACAAGACTACCAAGATATGATAGATATTATCCAGATGTAATTTCGGTATCTCTAGCAACTATATATATACACAAACATGATGATTAACTATATCTGATGACGTGGCAAAATTTTTATTGGGCAGTGTTTGGAAAACCTTTATTGAGAAGCAACACATGGGAAAATGTAAAGCGCCACTAAATGTAATCACTTTGAAAGTAAGTCCCCTAAATCGCATCATCTTTATTAATTAAACATATAGCTTTCACCGGATCACCAGATTGGATGACAAATTTTTTTCTCGTAAAATGGTGTCTGAGGCAGGAACAGGGGAACAACTACTGTGGTTACTATGTTTGCAAGTTTATCAAGGTGGTCTCCCAAAGAACTCCTACAGAGAGACTCAAAGTACGTTAAAAATACACTATATATTCATTTAATTATTATTATTGATTGTGTTACTATGTCTTTATATATATATATGTATGTACATATATTAATTTATTTTCCTTTAATTCAAACCGTAGGCTCGATGGTTGGAGGAAAAGGTCATACGGCAAGACCAAATCAAAGCAATTCAAGAGTCTATAGCCGGATTTTTTAATGACCAGGTCATCGATTCCAAGGGCGAGTTCTACTTCGACCCAACACTGCCATGGAAACCAAGCTAGAGGATGAGAGGAAACTTGTTATATCACAACAACTGTAATGCAATCTTTTGTAATATATGCACATGAAATAATATAATATAAAATACACATATGCATGCATGCATGTAAATATATATATGATGCATGCATGCATATATATATATATATATATATATTTCTATGCTTGAATTGTGTGATTTAATACGTTCATTGTGCTTGAACCGAAACATACTATACGCGCGTATAAATGTATAATTAGCAGCGTACAATACGACTTCAAAAACCTATTTTAAAAAGAAAACAAAAAAAATAAAAAGAAAAGAAAAAAGAAAAAAAACCTTTAGTCCCGGTTCGTATTACCAACCGGGACTAAAGGGTATCGGCCATCGTGGCATGTCAGGAGGCACCTTTAGTTCCGGTTGATGTTACCCACCGAGACTAAGGTCCCCCTTTAGTCCCGGTTCCTGACCCGGGGCTAAAGGACCCCCTTTAGTCCCGGATGCTTGCTCCCGGGTGGGGAACCGGGACTAAAGGGGGTTCCCCACCGAGAGTAAAGCTCTGTTCTCTACCAGTGTAGTAGTTGTGAAGTTGGCCCATGTAGCCCAAGTGGCACATGTGGAGTTGTTGTTGGTAGGTTTAGTACCACCTTAGTAGTTTAGGAGGGTGAGGGTCAGCTTATAAGCCTTGTCGTTCCAAATGTAGCACCTCCGGGTTAACCCTTTTACACGAAGTGATGACGAAAGTGTGAGAGAGATGCTACGCGTATGCAGGCCCGTTCCACGTACGGAGCTAGGCCATATAAGCAGTTTTGGACGCGGGGTGTTACATGAAAGCTATTAGAAAGAGACTAATATAATTAAGATGCCAATGCTAATAATATATACAACAAGAAAATATCTATATGTTGCAAAAGGGATTTTAAATTCTGATGAACTGTCACAAACATGTATCCAGGTACTAGCTAGTCGAAGTGATGAGTTGCTTTTTTGGCTTATTGGGAAGAACGAAGGTGCATAGAAAATAGCAGGAAGGTACGTAAGTTGCAAATAGATTAGCTAGTAAGTAGAAATTAGTCCCTTTCAGTCGATCCAGCTAGCTAGCTTAGCTATATAGTATGGTGATTCTTATACGTACAGAAATTAAAGGCACATTAATTAATGTAGATATATATATTCAAGAAAGAAACTAACGTTTGGATGTAACGTAACCGAGCAATGCATGCAAGATCCTGGTACCTGATGGGTGGCTTCCGAGCAAGACGACGAACCAGCTGCGTAGTATATGTTCTCTGTCACAGTCACCATGGTTCTTCGTTGCTGTACAATGCAATGCAAGGAACGCCAAACGTATGTGCGCAAGCAATGCAAGAGGAGAGCTTGTTTCCGAGCAAAAGCCCAACAAAGACTTGTTTGTCCACCCCGGTCGTGGTCTGGTCACGTACGAATGAACACGCACGACCGACTCGGGAAAAGTGGCCAAACTAACCAGTCTTGCTAGCGGCAGCTTAGTCGTCGTCATGTCCAGGAAGCTGCGCCCGCACCAGCCGACCAGCCTTGGAATTCACGGCCGGTCCCACCTGGCATCCAGCGACACGCGCAAGACGAGATGTTCACCACCATAGAACTTTTTGACGAACGTTACGTGATGCATCTGGCCTAGCTATCTTCCGAAAGCACATATGATGAGGCCGAGGCCGGCCGGTGTTGCTGCTGCCTGCTGCGTGCAAAGCCAAGCCAAGGCCTTCACTCTGCTCTCAGCATGACCAATGACCAGCAATCTATCGAAGCATACAATGCCATGAACTTACGCAGTGCGTGACGCCGGTTTCCGGCCACCTTCCCGGAGCCTGCCTCGAACGCGTTCTCCTGACGTGTGGTTGCCCTTTAATTTCGACCGGCGGCCGGAAAATGTACTTCTAGGAGCCAGGCTGCCTAGCTATATATACGCTATGCCGGCAGAGTTGCTTTCGAGCATATATGCTAACGTAATACTCATCAGTGTCTTAATTAGCAAGCTCAGGCGACCACAAACTGCAGGTACTAGCTACGGTCTGCTAGCTAGGTTAGTTTTGCTTTTGCCGCAACCAAAAGCCGTCTTCTTCTTCTTTCCTCGATCTCTCCTCCGATCCTCGATCTCGTTTCATCTGGAGCACAAATCAAACATATCAACCTCTATTAAGCTGATTAATTCTTCTCCTAAACTCTTGTTCTTCTTCCCTGATAGATCTTGATTGTTGAATCAGCTGAAGATGGCAGCGCGGAGGCCGCGCGACGACGGCGACCACGAGGAGGAGGATGAGGACGGGGGCGGAGCCGATGATCATCCGCACAGGCGTGGCCGTAGGCGGATCCGGCCAGCGCCACTTGCTTTTACCGCGTAACAACTACTTGAGTTCACCGCCTCCATCAATTAGTTCATTTTTGCATGCTTTGGTTGACTCAAGTTTCCTTGCAACTACGTACTTGGCCTCATCTCCACATATATTACTGATCGATCTGCGGCGCCCTAGCTGCTGCCCGTTCAATTCTCCAATCATTTATTTATATTCTGTTTAAAGTTTGAAGAACTCCGCAAAGAACAAGGTAAGATGTATTCGTCGGTTTGAGTCGAGATAGATTGATCGTCAGTTCACCACCTGTGGAGGACGACTAGAGAGCAAAATCCCATACTAAATAAATCCATGGAATCACGGAAAAAACGATTTGTAACTTTTAACTGGAAGAAACCCTATCTAGCTACTTAACCCTACCTTTGTGTTACTTGACAATTTGACATCAAGAAAACGTATCCTTTGGTTTGAATTATTAGGCCACCTTATGAACTCCAATTTTCGAATTCATGTTCTAATGGAAACTAAATTAATGAGGTTTCTCATATAGGCGTATGTATGTGTCAATATATTCATTTACTAGCTTCCCTCTCAAAGATTCATTTCCCAGCTGGTTAACTTTCTTATTTTTGATTTCTGTACTCCTTTCGCAGTGTGGTAAGAAGAGTTGTGGCCCAAGAAACTATTCAACAAATAGTCCACAATCTGGAACCACTTATTCGTAGAGTGGTAAGACTACATGAAGCATGCACATTTTTATGTGTCAACAGTACAGTCTATCACTTTTATTTTTAGCCTGAAATATTGGTATGAAACTTAGTTCTTGATTGAGGAAATAATTTTTTCTACTGATTGTCCTCAAAAGACAATGCAAATTGGTCTGAACGATTCTTCAAATGCCATCATATATAAGTTGTAGTTTATATTGAGAACACTGCTACATTTGCGCGCGTTAAGTGTCAACATACACTGATCCTAATTTATTTCATCATCTCCGTGAGTTTTGGAGTGCACCTCAGCTAATAACTTCATATACAATGTTATGCTTAGGTGCGTGAGGAAATCCAGAACATGTTTTCTCATCACCAAGATCACATGCCACTCAGGTATCTGAAAATTCGTTTGTTTATTTTTATTATCTGGATATTTTCTTTAAGTTTGCAGGATTCATATGTCATTGAACAACCAAATCCAAATCTAAATTAATCAGATTACCTGAATAAGGAAAAGGCACAGCTAGCTAATCTGTTTCTGCTAGCTAGGGTAACTTTAAACCTGGCAACTGTATTCTGACAAGATCAAATATTCTCTATCAGATCTCTTCCTCTACGCATCCAAGAGGCAGATGTCCTGCCTCCTCCTCTGAAGTTAGTCTTTGCTAAGCAGCTCAAACTACCAATCTTCACAAACAACAAACTTGTTGATATTGCGAACAACCCAATTGAAATCCAGCTCATGGACACAAGAACCAACTCTATGATCGAACCACCAGATATTCACCTTGGATCTTCATCAGTCAGACTAGAAGTGGTGGTTCTGGATGGTGATTTTCAGTGTGACGACCGTGATGTGTGGACGGCTGACCAGTTTAATGCAGCGATTGTGAAGGCCAGAGAAGGGAAGAGACCATTGCTCGTGGGCTCACTCAGTGTCCCTATGAACAACCATGGTGTGGCTGTGATTGATGATGTGTCCTTCACTGACAATTCAAGCTGGATAAGGTGCCGGAAGTTTCGAATTGGTGTGCGCCTCATGCCCGTGGGTCATCTCGGATCAAGAGTCAAAGAGGCAGTGAGTGGCAGCTTCACCGTCAAAGATCATCGAGGTGAATGTAAGTTTGATTCCAACCTGTATATGTTCTATGCAGTTAATTAGCATATTTTCAGAATTTAAAATATAATTTACATGCCATGAGTTATGAGAAATATAATGCATGTCGATCGTCACCAATCCGCTGGTGTATCTTCTCATATCATACTTGAGAGTTGATATATACGTTTGCATTTCCTTTACTAGTGTACAAAAAGCACTACCCTCCTTTTCTGACTGACAACATATGGAGGCTCAAGAACATTGGAAAAGATGGACCGATTGACAAGAGGTTGGAGTCTGAGGGGATTAGGAACGTCCAGGACTTCTTGAAGCTTAACACTATAGATCCTGAAAAGCTCAAAGCTGTAAGAACTCGTACACATGATATTTCTACACACATACAAATATTTAGGCACGAGTTGTATATACATCCATGCATGCTATTGAATTCAAATCATTGCTATGTTCTTCAGCTCGTCGGCATGTCAGATAGGCCATGGAACGCAACGCTGAATCATGCAAAAACGTGTGACATGGGACGGAAATGCTATGTTTTCAAGACTGTAGAGTGTGACATTACCTTTAACCCTATAGGAGAGGTCCTAGGAGCAAGAATTGGAGACCAGACATTTGCTCTGCAAGAACTGCACCCACATCAACAGGTAACGTACAATAATCACATTGATTTATATATGGTAACTGAAAATTTGCAGCCTTGACCTCATCAGTGAATCTCTAAATGTTATTTCCTTGCGTGATGTTCTCAAACGCAGTTCCATGTGAAGCAGTTGGCCACTCAGGCATACCAGATGTGGGATCAACTGGAGGAAGTAGCTAATGAAATGCCACTTGCTGCGAATAAGAGCTTTGTTCCCACAAGTAATTCTGATCGGGAGCCGAGTGAGAGTCAAGGGAGCATGATCAGCTCAGGATCTCAGAACGCTAAGTATCTTGACTGCACCGGAATCGCTACCTCCAGTGCCGCAGCAATGTCGACCAACAGCAGCAGCACCTCAGATTCTACAGCAGCTGCTCCAGCTAATGATGCCATGTTCTGGAGCCCGAGCATAGCACCGGAATGTGACTTCAGCTGGCAGGACTCGGCAGGTTGTTGGGATCAAGTGGATTAACCTTAGCTTTGATCGATGCTGTTTGTTTCCTGTTTTCAATAATGGCCAGTTTGATCCGTATAGTAGTTATTGTACTATTTCCTGAAAAGTTATGCTTTTGAACATGCGGCTTGCATATGGTTTTGCAATTCAATAAGACTAAGAATGCAATGTACAAATAGAGCTGAATCACATGTTCTAATAAGTCCCCACTTATCCATGAGCCGGTGGTGAACGCCATGTTTGAGGCTTCAGTTTCCGTCGCCCTTGGCGATGGTGTATATCAGCAAAAGTTTGGACTGACTGCTGGCTTCCGGTAGAACGTTATCACAGGCTCACAGCAGGACGTTGACGGAGGCGCTTATAGATGTACATGTAGCCCTCAGCCGAAAGCCAGCTATTTTTGGCCCAGCATAAGCACGGCACAACATGGTGTTCCGCAAGCCCAGGCCAGCCCGGCCCGATGCATAGGGCCGTGCCTGGGCCGCTACTTAGACACACTAAGCAACACGGCCTGCCCCGACATTTAAAGGTAAGCACGGTTGGCGGCCTGGTTACCACCGCAGCCTGCTAAGAGCCCACCAGGCCACCACACCTCGTTTCTATCCCTAAGGACCTTAACCCAAACTTCATTTCTCCAATCCCTCACCCCATGCGTCACACTCACCACTCAACTATGCTCCTCCCACTCTGCTCCTCCATGTCATCCCCAGCACCGCCAATGGCCACCTTCTCCTCGCCTCCACACCACCGGCAGACGAGCATTGAGTGTGCCGGCCTCCTCCACGCCCCTCCCCCCGCGCGGCCTCCTCCACGCCCCCCGCATAGCCGCCTCCATGCCCCAGTGTCAGCCTCCTCCACGCTCCCCGCGCTAGCGTCCTCCATGCGCGGTGGCGTCGAACGCGGCAGTCGGTTTCTGATAAGGGTAATCTGTTCCTTTGCCCCTCACCTCTTTGGCGCTGTGTCGAAACGTTATCACAGTAGGAGATCATGATGGTGGTGATGGCTATGGTGATGATCAAGTACTCGGGCTTGGAAAAGAAGAAAGAGAAAAATAAAATGGGCTCAAGGCAAAGGTGAAATCAATAGGGCCATTTTGTTTTAGTGATCAAGACACCTAGTGGGTGTGATCACATTTAGGATAGATAGCCGTACTATTAAGAGGGGTGAAACTCATTGTGAAATACGGTTATCAAAGTGCCACTAGATGTTCTAACTAATTGCATATGCATTTAGATTCTAGTGAGTGCTAACACGCTTAGAAATGTTTGTGAAAATATGCTGACACACGTGCACAAGGTGATACACTTGGTGGTTAGCACATTTGAGCAAGGGTGGTGAAGTCGGTGAAGTGGAGGAGCTGTTTTCCACCGACCGGACACTGCATCGGACTCAGGTCGTGCGTCTGGTCAGTAGAAGCCGAGACTAAGCCGCTACGGTTTGGCGTTGGACGCTGAGTGAAGTATGGACCGGACGCACAGGGCCTACGTCTGGTCATGCACTGACGTATGCTGACGTAGGCTTGTGTGCGATGCTTGTGTGGATCGGACGTAGGGGTGCGTTCGGTCACGTTCGAGCAGACGCGTCCGATCATGTTTTGCCGGCTTTGGAACCTCTCTGGAATCGACCAGACTCCACATAGGCACAGCGTCAGGTGGGACTCCGGTGAGTCCGGTTATGGCGTGGCTTTGGCGCGGGCGTGATCTAATGCGGTTCGGCACGTCCAGTCTTCGGGACGACGCGTCAGGTCGTTACTTAACCACGCGAGGGAGGCTAGTGATTGTTGGGATCATGTGCCCAAGGATGAATCGCGAGGACACGTGGACGGCTATGCGTGACTGGACGCTGGGGCAGGTGCATCCGGTCGATTCGACTGGCATGTCCATTCAGTGCGCAAGGGCACTCCCCTTGACCCTAATGGCCCTATTTCGTGGGGGTGCCTATATAAGGTGTTTGGTCGGCTCTTGCTCACTCTCTTGGCCATTTGCATTGCCTATACACTCTTATGAGCCTAACCAACTCTCTCTAACCCACCTTGCTTGATTGGATTATCATCTAGTGAGATTTGAGAGCATCCAAGTGCATTGCTTGAGTGATTGTATCTAGAGGCACTTGTTGATTGTATTTCGCTGCGGATTTTGGTTGTTACTCTTGGTGGTTGCTGCCACCTAGATGGCTTGATACAGCGAGGATCGTCGAGCGGAGGAAGGTGATTGTCTTCGACTCCGATCGTGGTATTTGTGAGGGGTTCTTGACCTTACCCCGGTGGAGAGCCAATAGGTACTCTAGTGGATTGCTCGTGGCATGTGTGATCCTCATCTTATGTTGGTTGTGCGGCACCCGATTGCGGGTTAGGTGTGTAATGCCTATTAGCGCGTGAACTTCCAAGTATGTGAATCGCCACAATGGGGACTAGCTTGCTGACAAGCAAGTGAACCTCGGTGAAAAATCATTGTCATCTTGTCTTTGAGGATTTAATTAGTATTCATTGTGATTGATTGATTGTCTCTTGCCACGGCGGTATAACTTCACTTCCTCACTCTTGTATTTACATTCCTTGTGTAGCTAAGCTCTTTAGTGTAGTTAGTTTTGAGAGCTAGCTTGTGTCTTGTCTAGTGGTTAGTGAGGCTCTTTAGTTAGTCCTTGAGAGTTCACTAACTTAGTGGTAGCGACTTAGCCTCTTGTGTGTGGAATAGAGGTCATAGCAACTAGAATTGTGGATATGAGTCTTGCATTTTGAGTAGGCTAGCGCAACACTCGCTTCGCTTTATAATTGTCTAACCACTTGGCTTAGGTGTTGTTGTAGAAAATTTTATAGGCTATCCACCCCTCTATCCATTAAGACCTTTCAAGTGGTATTGGAGCTGTGGACACCGTGATTTGAGGCTTAACAACCTTCGGTGTTAAAATGGCTCAAATCATCAACACCAAGAAGCCACCCTAATTTGATGGCTCCAATTATCCTTATTGGAAGGCTAAGATGACAACATACATCAAGTCAATCAATAGAAAGGTGTGGAAGGTGGTGGAGACCAAGATTGAGGTTGCCAATTCTGAAGCTTCCACCGCCGTCGAAGAAGTGTTGCTACAAAACAATGATATTGCTCTTAGTGCCATTCATGATGCCTTGGATGAGAGAACATTTGAGCAAATCAAGAACATTGAGATGGCTCATGAGGCTTGGAAGAAGTTGGAGGAATCATTTGAGGGCACTCAAGTGGTGAAGGGCATCAAAGCATACATTCTCAAAGAAAAGTTTGCAAGCTTCAAGATGAAGGATGATGAGAGTGTGTCGGAGATGTTCCATAGGCTCCAAGTGCTTATCAATGATCTCAAAGCACTTGGTGAGAAAGTGAAGGATAAGGACTTCTCCCATAAGTTTTTGAGATGCCTACCATCAAGATTTGTCATGTTGGTCACTTTGCTAGTGAGGAGCGGTTTGGATACTATGACACCAAACCAAGTGTTGGGAGATGTGATGACCGATGACACATATAGAGATGATGATGAGAAAGAAGAAAATAACAAGGAGAAGAAAGATGAGAAGAAGGATGAGAAGAAGAAGAGTGTGGCATTCAAGGCCGGTTCTTTATCCAAGGGCAAGGCAAAGCAAGAATCATCAAGTGAGGATGAAGAGGACATGAGCATTGATGAGCTAGATGATGAGAAGATGGCTCTCTTTGTGAAGAAGTTTGGCAAGTTCATGATGAAGAAGGGCTATCGTGCAAGAAGGAAGAAGCCATCATCAAGGAACAAGGATGAACCAAGTAGGTGCTTCAAGTGCTATAGCAAGGATCATCTCATTGCCGATTGCCCATACAATAGTGACAATGATGATGACAACAAGAAGATCAAGAAGAAGGACAAGAAGGAGAAGAAGGAAAAGAAAGATAAGATGACCTTCAAGAAGAAGATGAAAGGTGGTTCATATGTGGTCACTTGGGATAGCGATGCTTCCACAAGTGATGATGATGATAGTGATGATGACAAGACCACCAAGAAGAAGACCCTTGCAAACATTGCTATAAATGAGAAGCCTTCTCTCTTCGACACTCCATCGACATGCTTCATGGCTAAGGCCACTAAGGTACAATCCGATGATGAGTGTGATGAGAAAAATAATGAAAATGAAAGTGATAGTGATGATGATGAACCAACTAAAGATGAACTATTTGACATGTTAGAAGATGCTAAGGAACATTTTGACATTAAGATAAGGGAATGCAAAGACTTGCTTAAGGAGCTTAAAGCCCTTAAGCAAGCCTTTGAAGAGTTCAATGCATCTCATGAGAATCTAAAGGAAGACCATGAGGAGCTTGGCAAGGCTCACAAGAATTGAAAAAGCTCATTCCTCTCTACTTAATGAGCAAAATGAGAAAGAGCATGTTGTAACAAATGACATAGGCATAACATGTGACATAATTGAGGAATCATTCTATAAGCCTATTGTTGTTGGTTCCACTAACCCTTCTTGTAGCACTTCCACTTCTACCTCATCTAGTAGTGATGGTTTCACATGTGATGCATCACTAATGGTTGAGAATGAAACCCTCAAGAAGGAGGTAAATTAGCTCACTCGTGCCTTAGGCAATGCCTATGGTGGTGAGGCCCGCTTGCTAAAGTGGTTGGGTAGCCAAAGGTTTTCTCTCAATAAAGAGGGATTAAGCTATACCCCAAGAAAGGCAGGACGGCCCTTGCAACTCACAAGACTAGTTTTATGATGGACAATGATCAGTTTTTCAATAGATGCAAGCAAGTTGGGCATGTAGAGCAATATTGCAAGAACAAGAACAAGGACTCTCATGTATCCTCAATTAAGTTTGATTCTTGTTATTTGCTTACCCAGGGTGTGAATGGAGTGAAAGCTAAGTTTGTTGGTACACCAATTGTGAGCTCAAAGAAGAAAGCCATTTGGATGCCAAAAAGCTTAGTCACTAACCTTCAAGTATCTAAGCATGTTTGGATACCTAAAAAGAATTGATCTTCTTTTGTAGGTCAATTACAAAGCTAGAGGAAGGCATTGGATTCTTGAAAGTGGGTGCACTCAACACATGACCGTTGATGCAAGAATGTTCAACTCAATCAACACCAATGATAGCAATGGTTATGATAGTATCACATTTGGTGACAATGGTAAAGGCAAGGTCAAAGGGCTTGGTAAGATTGCAATATCCAATGACATGAGCATTTCTAATGTGTTGCTCGTTGAAAGCTTGAACTTCAGTTTGCTATTCGTAGCTCAGTTGTGTGATCTTAGATTTAAGTGCATAATTGGAGTAGATGATGTAGAAATCATAAGTGTAGATGGCTCTAATTTGATCAACAAAGGCTTTAGAAATGAGAATATATACTTGGTTGATTTCAATGCTAGTGAAGCTCAATTATCAACATGCTTGTTCACTAAATCTAACATGGGTTGGTTATGGCATAGATGACTTGGTGTTGATATTCCTTAGCGTCGTTACTAAGAACAGAGTTGAATCTAGTCCCTGGCAATGGCACCAAAAATGCTTGTTGGTATTTATTAACTTGCCACTTGTTTTAGTAGCCACCTATTAATTACCTACATCTCCTAACATTACTTTACTAGGTTGTCAACCCTAGTGATGGTGCCAGAGATGCTTGTTGGTACTGCCTAGCATCACTACTAGAATGATACGAAGTAGTTCTTTATTATTTTATGTGACTAGAAAGAATATAAAGATATATGAATGAAAAGGAATCTGCAAGCACATAGATAATGATACCATTGTAGCTCTTCACCCGGGAGTATTCTAGGTATCGTTATTTATATTTTACCACATGGAAGGTCTAGCATGGACAAGTATTGATAACTTATACTATTGATGGAGAAGTAAACCATAACCAATATTCTACTCATAATAGGGGTATGTCAAAGGATAAGATATATATATGATAAGTATTGATCATCAATAATGATAAATCACTCAGAGTACTCCTTTCTATGGCATTAGCATGTTCAGGTAGAATATTAGAGGAATAATTTCTAGGTTATTCTTAATTACAAGTCAAAGCATACATTGATTAGTGCAATTACACCTAGTAATCATGGCTAAGATCATCTTTATATCTACACATAAGGGATATTACTAAGAAAGATTAAGAACAAAGCTTGTCTTCCTTCGGAACTAGATCCTACTTGTATACCTATATTCGGGGAGTAGACTACAAAGGAGTCAACGGGGGTGTCACATCCGCGATCTACCACATGGCACGAAATATAGGGTGTATCTGCAAATAAACAACGTATAAGCTCCACGCTTACACAATGTCGACCACTCACCCCGTGTACTTTGGAGCGAGCACAATGCGAACTTATGCATAAACATAATAATTAACTAGCTATACTAAGTATATAATCAAAGTAGACGATGAACATTATAACAAAGAACATGAATAAGATGAATACTAATATTGTCATAACAATTGTAGCAAGCATATAAAAATAATGGAAATACAAAAGAGAGAGGGTATAAGGATTATACCAAACCATGCTCTTGACACAATCGGGAATCCAAGCGAAGCCTGCATGCCTTCCTCTAGATCTAACCTAGCTAGCTATGCCCTTGAATTGATGGAGCTCTGAGAATGATTAGGGTTTCTATCTTCTAAAATGACTTCATGATGGGTTATGCCTGGGGGGTGGCAGGGGCTGGTATATATAGGCCAGAACATCCAACGTGAGCCCTTGGATCAAAACGACTTAAGGAATGATGTAGATGCAACCTAGGAGGCGGTGGAGAATCAACAATGCAATGCGGAGATCGACAGGTGGGCCTGGGGTCTAGGCGGCCTGCAGGTGGGGCTGGCTAGCCCCACCTAGTAGCCTCTGCCTCTCTGCCTCGGTGTGGTGTCTTTTGGTGTCCTCTAGAACCTTCTAGTGTCCGTTTCACGGTGGATAAGCGCAATTAAATCTGGCATGTAGGTCCACCTTGACGGTTTTCTGGTTAAACCCTGGAGAAAATATAGATTCACCAAACCTCATGAAATTTATTAGTTTAAACCCCTAGACCTTTGTTGGTCATCATATTTATGCCCTTATGCATATTATATTGACGCTTTATAATGGTTGTTAACTACCATCAACAGTTGGTCATGTTGGAATGAAACAATTGAATAGATTGGTTAAGCATGATCTATTTAGAGGCTTTAAAGATGTGGTATTTGAGAAGGATAAGCTTTGTTGCTCTTGTCAAGCCGGCAAACAAGTTGAAAACACCCATCCTAAGAAAAGCATAATGAGCACTAGTAAGGCATTTGAGTTGTTGCACATGGACTTGTTTGGGCCAACACAATACACTAGCATCGGTGGAAACAAATATGGCTTTGTGATAGTGGATGACTACACTAGATACACTTGGGCATTCTTTCTAGTGGACTAGAGTGATGTGTTTGCAACTTTCAAATCATTTGTCAAGGGCATACACAATGAGTTTGAAGCAACCATCAAGAGAGTTAGAAGTGACAATGATAGTGAATTCAAGAACACTAGAATTGATGAGTTGTGTGATGAATTTGGAATTAGACATCAATTCTCGGTCAAGTACACTCCACAATCAAATGGCCTTGTTGAGAGGAAAAATAGAACCTTGATTGACATGGCAAGATCAATGTTGAGTGAGTACAATGTGAGTCAATCTTTTTGGGCCGAAGCAATCAACACGGCTTGTTATTGTAGCGACCACCTATATTGTCACCCATTGAAAGAGAAGACACCTTATGAGCTCTTGAATGGTAGAAGGCCCAACATTGCATATTTTTGGATTTTTGGTTGCAAATGCTACATATTGAGAAAAGGCAGTAGATTGAGCAAGTTTGACAAAAAGTGTGATGAAGGATTCTTGCTTGGATACTCAACCACAAGCAAAGCATATAGAGTTTGGAATTTGGCAAGTGGTACTCTTGAGAAAGTTCATGATGTGGAATTTGATGAAACCAAGGGTTCCCAAGATGAGAATGAAAATCTTGAAGATATTAGAGGCATTCAACTTTCAAATGCCATGAAGAATATGGATGTTGGTGAATTAAGGCCTAGGTAAGTGATAGATGAAGAAGATGATCAAGTGCAAGTGCTATCTAACTCAAATGTGCAAGATGATAGAAATCAAGCTAGTTCATCATCTCAAGTGCAAGATCAACAAGTGGCTAGTACATCATCTCAACCGAATGATCAAGCAAATGCAAGCAATGTTCCAATACTCCAACCAACCAATATTGCAAGAGATCATCCATTGGACACTATAATTGGAGATATTTCTAGAGGTGTACAAGCAAGATCAAGATTGGCTTTATTTTGTGAGTATTTCTCATTTGTGTCATCCATAGAACCAAAGAAGATAGAAGAAGCATTAAAGGATGTTGATTGGGTGAATGCTATGTATGAAGAATTGAACAACTTTACAAAAAATCAAGTATGAGAGTTAGTTGAGATACCGAAGAACCACAATGTGATTGGAACTAAATGGGTCTTTAGAAACAAACAAGATCAAGATGGTATAGTAGTAAGGAACAAAGCAAGATTGGTAGCATAAGGTTACACTCAAGTAGAGGGTCTTGACTTTGGAGAAACATATGCCCCGGTTGCTAGATTAGAAGGAATTAGAATCTTGCTAGCCTATGCTTGTGCCCACAACATCAAGCTCTATCAAATGGATGTCAAGAGTGCATTTCTCAATGGCTACATCAATGAAGAAGTTTATGTTGAGCAACCTCCCGGTTTTGAAGATGTCAAGAAGCCCAACAATGTGTGCAAGTTGAAGAAGGCATTGTATGGTTTGAAGCAAGCACCTAGAGCATGGTATGAGAGGTTGAGGGACTTCCTACTCTCTAAAGGGTTCACAATGGGTAAGGTTGATACTACTCTTTTCACTAAGAAGATTGGCAAGGACTTGTTTGTGTTGCAAATCTATGTGGATGATATCATATTTGGATCAATCAATCAAGACTTTGATGAAGGGTTTGGAAAGATAATGGCAAATGAGTTTGAGATGTCCATGATTGAAGAGTTGAATTACTTCCTTGGTCTTCAAATCAAGCAATTAAAGAATGGTACATTTGTGAGTCAAGGGAAGTACATCAAAGACATGCTCAAGAAGTTTGGCATGAATGAGAGCAAAGTCATTAGGACACCAATGGGAACAAATAGCAACTTGGATAGTGATGCAAGTGGCAACATGGTGGATCAAAAGTTGTATCAGTCTATAATTGGAAGCCTACTCTATGTAACCGCATCAAGACCGGATGTCATGTTTAGTGTGTGCATGTGTGCAAGATTTCAAGCCTCACCAAGAGAAAGTCATTTGAAAGCTACAAAGAGAATATTGAGGTACTTGAAGCATACACAAAATATTGGTTTGTGGTATCCCAAAGGAGCAAAGTTTGAGCTTATTGGATATTCGGACTCCGATTATGCAGGATGCAAAGTGGAAAGGAAAGGCACATCGGCCACTTGTCAACTATTGGGAAGATCACTTGTTTCATGGTCATCAAAGAAACAAAATAGTGTTGCATTATCTACCGCCGAAGCCGAATACATATCCACCGGTAGTTGTTGTGCACAAATTCTTTGGATGAAGACCACCTTGAATGACTTTGGAATCAAGTTCAAGAAAGTGCCATTACTATATGACAATGAGAGTGTAATCAAGCTAACCAACAACCCGGTTCAACATGCAAGAACAAAGCACATTGATGTCCGCCACCATTTCATTAGAGATCATCAACAAAAGGAGGACATTTCAATTGAAAGTGTGGGCACCAAAGATCAACTTGCTGACATATTCACCAAGCCACTTGATGAGAAAAGGTTTTGCAAGCTAAAGAATGAGTTGAACGTATTGGATTTCTCAAATATGTGTTGATGCACCCCCACTTATATGACATGCCTCTCCATCAAGCAATCCAAGGTAAAAGTTGATTGGCATGCATACATTCTTTGTTAAGGACATGTTTAGTGCATCTAGTCATTCTTCATGTTTATAGGCTCACTCATGAAAAATAAATGAATTTGATGCTTGTATGGTACCACTATTGCTTCTATGTTTGATATGATCTAGTGGTAGCATATGACATGTTTGTGGACTTGTGAACCTAGTGTTTGATCTAGAAAATGAGCTATAAGTGTTTAACTCAACATGGTCAAGATAACCCTTGAAATGAGGTGTGAAGAAGCTTGTCCTTGGATCAAACTGAGTTAAATATCTTTGGCAACTGTTCTAGATTGAATCAAATTTGGGAAAATGATTCTCACCCCATTGATTGACTTTGATAATCTTAACCTATCTAAAATTGAACCTTTGTGGTCATTGATGACAGAGGGGGAGAACTAATGCACAAAGATTAGGAAAAGATGACAAAGGGGGAGAACTTTGAGAACTTTGACATAGGGAGAGAAGTATGAAAGTAAGGGATCAATTAAAATTTGAGCACACAAGTAGGGGGAGCAAACTCATAAATTTGATTGATGCATTTGAATGTGCATTTCATATGTTTGCTTGCATGACACAAGTTTTCAATTAAAAATTCCAAGCTTGTGTGGTGTATGCTAGTTGTAGGTTTGATTGATGAAATAAAAAACTAGCATGCATAGGTGATAGCTAGATATACCTTGCTTACTTGCTTGTGTTTTCAAGTGGTACTAGAGCCTTGCATATATTGTTGATCTCATGAGGTATCTAGTGTTTGTGCTTTGCAAGTAATTCCAAGTGGTATCTAACTAACAATGGTGCTAAGGATGGTATATTTGGTGCACTCCGATTATATCACGCTTCAAAGGTCCATCTCTTACACCTTAGCATCATTTGGTAGACATTACTCTCCCACAACTCTAATCCATGCATATGTGCAAGCTTCAATCCAAACTCTTAGCACATATGTAGGGGGAGCTAATGCTACCAAATCAGGTTCATGAAACTTGTCCAAAATCCTTTACACATGGTAAAAATTCTTGGGCAAGCAACATGGATTCAAATGAATTTCAATTCATATCTTTGTGAAAGGCTTGTCATCAATTACGAAAATGGGGGAGATTAAAAGCTCTAGTTTGGTTTTGGTGAATTAATGAAAGCCTAGGTGCTAATCCTTTGCTCTAAGTGATCATGAGTTAGGTTAGTACTATTCCAAGTGGTGAAGCAAATGGTGAAGATCATGATGATGGTGATGACCATGGTGATGATCAAGTGCTCGGGCTTGGAAAAGAAGAAAGAGAAAAACAAAATGGGCTCAAGGCAAAGGTGAAATCAATAGGGCCATTTTGTTTTGGTGATCAAGACACCTAGTGGGTGTGATCACATTTAGGATAGATAGACATACTATTAAGAGGGGTGAAACTTATTGTGAAATGCAGTTATCAAAGTGCCACTAGATGTTTTAACTTATTGCATATGCATTTAGATTCTAGTGAGTGCTAACACCCTTAGAAATGTTTGTGAAAATATGCTGACACACGTGCACAAGGTGATACACTTGGTGGTTAGCACATTTGAGCAAGGGTGGTGAAGTCGGTGAAGTGGAGGACCTATTTTCCACCGATCGGACGCTGCATCGAACTCAGGTCGTGCGTCCAGTCAGTAGAAGCCAAGACTAAGCCACTATGGTTTGGCGTTGGACACTGAGTGAAGTATGGACCGGACGCGCAGGGCTTGCGTCCGGTCATGCACTGACGTACGCTGACGTAGGCTTGTGTGCGAGGCTTGTGTGGATCGGACATAGGGGTGTATTCGGCCATGTTCGAGCGAACGTGTTTGATCGCTTTTTGCCAGCTCTAGAATTGACCTGACTCCGTGTAGGCACAGCGTCAGGTGGGACTCCGGTTAGTCCGGTCATGGCATGGCTTTGGCATGCGCGCACGTGATCTAATGCGGTTCGACGCATCTGGTCTTTGGGACGGTGCGTCAGGTCGTTACTTAACCACTCGAGGGAGGCCGATAACCGTTGGGATCACGCGGCCGAGGATGAATCACGAGGACACGTGGACGGCTACGCGTGACAGGACATTGGGTCAGGTGTGTCTGGTCGATTTGACCGGTGCATCTAGTCATTGCGTAGGAGCACTCCCCTTGACTCTAATGACTTTATTTTATGGGGGTACCTATATAAGGTGTTTGGCCGGCTCTTGCTCACTCTCTTGGCCATTTGCATTGCCTATACACTCTTGTGAGCCTAGCCAACTCTCTCCAACTCACCTTGCTTGATTGGATCATCATCTAGTGAGATTGGAGAGCATCCAAGTGCATTGCTTGAGTGATTACATCTAGAGGCACTTGGTGATTGTGTTTCGCTGTGGATTTCACTTGTTACTCTTAGTGGTTGCCGCCACCTAGACAGCTTGGTGCAGCGAGGATCGTCGAGCGAAGGAAGGTGATTGTCTCTGACTCCGATCGTGGTATTTGTGAGGGGTTCTTGACCTTTCCCCAACGGAGAGCCAAAAGGTATTCTAGTGGATTGCTCATGGTTTGTGTGATCCTCATCTTGTGTTGGTTGTGTGGCACCCGATTGCGGGTTAGGCGTGTGATGCCTATTAGTGCGTGAACCTCCAAGTGAGTGAATTGCCACAATGGGGACTAGCTTGCTGACAAGTAAGTGAACCTCGGTAAAAAATTATTGTGATGGTGACATACTCCTAGGATTCCCGACGATTGGATATGCTGGTACCGAATCCGTACCGAAGAGTGCCCGAAGGTTCACGACTCGCCTATTCAAGGAAGGATATGTGAAGATCACGCCAAGACTCCAACTAGGGCATGACTATGTAACTTGTAGGGCAAGTAGGCCTCGGATATAAATAACTAGCTATCCGCCCTATTGTAATCATCGAAATTCTCAAAGGCATAGCCATCTTGTAATTGCCATCTCGCTATTCGACGAGATCGTAATACAAACAAGTAGCAACTGGATGTACAACTTTTCTACTATGCTTGCTCTTTGCATTAGGCGTATTCCTCCAAGAACCAAATATCTACCAATAAAAAACATCGATAGAGGCGTGCTAGGTAGGGGGATATCACGCAAAGAGTGATCATGCCAATCATCAGCGGAGTTTGGTATGCTGATCCGACGTGTTCTGACATCAATGTATTGCTGACTTCTGTCAAATCTGAGACATGCCACAACCTATCCACTTTGGAAGATTGGTATTCGAGCATGACGGTGATTTCAATCTCAAGTTGACGGGGATCGATGATCCCGATCTAACCCACACTGGCTGAGAGGTTTTCGCCTACTGGACACACCCAACCAAAAAGGAGAAGAATGACAAAACCGCTCAACTCGATCTAGACTTTGAGGACTTGAACAATGAGTTAGATCCCTTCAAAAGTCGTCGAGTCTATATGGCTTGTCGTGATCAAACCCCGGCAGATGAGGCTGGGTCATCAGCTACTCGACCACCTCCATGCCTCAGCAACGCACCAACACTCAATACAGTTGCGCCCCTTGCACTGACTCAATCAACCCTGGCTCCAAGGAATCTAAGTTCTGACTTCCGAGCAGCCTAGGAAGATAACATCTAGCTCAGAACGCTCCTGGGAACTATGGGGACCCTAGCTGAAGAAGGCATGCCTTTGGCAAAAATCATCGAGCAGGCTCAGGATCTGGCTAACCAGATGAAGTAACGCATAGATGCCAAAGTGGACAAGTCCCGGTCTCAGTCCAGAGGTCATAATCCTCCTCCCGAGAGATCCAATCGATTGGTAGGAAACCGCTACCAATCAAGTCGAGGCCGAGATCTATGGGCCGAACTTGAGACGCATCGTAGAAATTGTGATGCTCGGGAAACCATCAACATCAACATGGCCCAGCATAGGAACTATTTGGTCACCCCCTATTCAGCATTTGCGCATAGATTGCGTCAGGTGATATGGCCTGACAAGTTCCGCCCTGCACCCATTGAGAAGTACGATGGGACTACTAACCCCAAGGAGTGGATCTAGATCTATGAGATGGTGATCGAGGTAGCAGCAGGAGATGACTATGTGAAAGCCAATTTCCTGCCGACTGTCCTTCAGGGGTCTACCCCAACTTGGCTGATGAATTTGCCTGAGTGCACGGTCCAATCTTGGAGCCATATGCGCCAACTATTTGAAGCCAACTTTCATGTAACTTATAGCCATCCTGGCCACGAGGATGATCTATTTGCGTGCGTTCAGAAATTCGATGAGCATCTTCAGGACTTTATCCACAGGTTTAGTGAGATTCGTAACCCGATCCATGACATTAGTGAAGATTGGGTGATTGTAGTCTTCAAGCAAGGGTGCAGGGATGAATGAACGGCAAAGAAGTTAGCTACCAAGAACCCAAAGATGGTTGCTGAACTCTACAAGATCCTCGAAGCAATGACAAAGGCAGCCGACGCCCGAGACCGAATGCACGGACAGTCCGACGTGGAAGATAAGAAGAAGAACAAGGACAAGAAGCACAAGACTGGTGAAGCTGAAGTCCTCATCACAGGGAAAGGAAAGGCACCGCTATGCCGACAAGGTAAACCTAAAGACCTTCCTATCTATTGTCCTATTCACCGTTCTACCAAGCACAATTTTGTAGACTGTTTGGTCTACAAGAAACAGAAGCACGAAGATGAATAGGCACATAAGCCCGAGGGGCCAATTAGGCAAGAGCCACCCCGACACCGAGTTGACCCCCATAACGACGATGATCTAATTGCCTTGGGGGAAAATGAGATCGCCATAATCTATGGCGGCATGGCCACGCCAGCCTCCAAGACCAAGTTAAAGCAAGTCGAGTGCTAGGTGAATAGCACCCAACCCTCGGACAAAAGGCTTAAATGGTCAGAGGTGCCAATCTAATTTGATATTCGGGACAATCCCTTAAATTTGTACGACAGTACACTACTCCCGCTGATCATAAAGCCCTACATCGAGAATTATTAGGTCGGTCGAACCTTAATTGATAGCAGTAGTGGCCTCAACCTCCTCTTCACCAACGCATATGACAATCTAGGATTGCTCAGAAAGCGCCTCCTTCCGATCAAAGAACCCTTCTATGGGATAATGCTGAGCATGTCAGCGTACCCCCTCAGGAGAATCAACCTACAAGTTACCCTCAGAGAAGGCAAGAACACTAGGTCTGAGTTCCTCACATTTGAGGTTGCTGACTTCGATTCAGCATATAAATGCATCTTGGGCAGACCGTTCCTAAAGAAGTTCATGGTAGTCGCCCATTTTGCCTACTCGGTACTCAAGGTACCCGGCCCTCATGGCCTGATGACTATACATGGTGCTCATAAGGGCACCATCGCCTGTGACATGAAAACCCTTGACATGATCAGGCAGTATGCATAGGTCCTGGTAGATCCAAAGGAGCCACCAGCTAATCAACAGAAGACAACTGTGGTGGCGGCGATGATACCGGCTACCCTAAAGCTGAAGAAAACGCCAAAAGACCCCGAGTCCTCCAAAGCAACTACGGCATGAGCTAAGGCTCCGGCACCACTAGCTTAGGAACTGGTGGCCACTGCCAGTGAAAGTCATGAAGATGATGAGTTGGCGAAAGCTCCTGATTCTACTCCTCAAGCAAGGGAGACCTAGGATGATGCGTCAACAAAGAAAGTCCAACTGGATCCCAAAGATCTAGCTAAAACCACCAATATCAGGTCAAACCTAGATCCTCAATAGGAACTCGAGCTCATTACTTTTCTCTAGGCAAATAAAGATGTGTTCGTTTGGGAACCGTCCGACATGCCTGGGATCCCTAGAGAAGTAATTGAGCACAAAGTTGGTCTACCAGCTGGCGCCCAACCAGTCAAACAGAAGCAAAGATGCTACACCCCGAAAAAGTGAGCTGCCATACGTGACATAATTAACCATCTGTTGAAGGCAGGTTTCATGCGAGAGGTCCCTTTTCTAGAGTGGCTAGCGAACCCCATCATGGTGAAGAAGCCCAATGGTACATGGTAGATGTGCGTGGACTACACTGACTTGAATAAAGCAAGCCCAAAGGATGAATATCCCCTTCTGAGGATAGATCAAATTGTAGATTCAACCTCCAGATGCGAATTGCTATGCTTTCTAGATGCCTATTTGGGGTATCATCAAATTAGCATGTGCATAGATGATGAGGAAAAAACTGCATTTGTAACTCCTTTCGGTGTATACTGTTATATTAAGATGCCTTTTAGCCTAAAGAATGCTGGTTCTACATATCAAAAGTGTGTTCATATTGTCCTTGAAGGCCAAACTGGCCGCAATGTCAAATCATATATTGATGACATAGTTGTTAAAAGCAAATCCAGAGGTGATTTAATCACCGACTTAAAGGAAACTTTTAACAATTTACGTAAGAACAAAATGATGCTCAATCCTGATAAATGCTTGTTCAACGTTTCTTTGGGTAAGCTACTCTGGTATTTGGTGTCTCAGCGTTGCATCGAAGCAAACCCCAAGAAGGTCAAGGCTATCGAAGATATGCAATCCCCACGCAGCCATAAGGAAGTCTAGAAACTAGCTGGAATGATGGCAGCCCTAAGTCGATTCGTATCCAAGTCAGGCGAATGAGGTATGCCATTTTATAGATTGCTACATAAACATGATGGTTTCTAATGGGATGAACAGGCCGAGGAAGTGTTCCAGAAATTCAAGCAATACCTGAAACAATTACCGACCATCGTGTCTCCAAAGGATGGCGAAGTCATGCTCCTATACGTAGCAGCAACCCCCAAAGTTATTAGCGTGGTCTTGGTGGTCGAGCGTCAGGTGGAAAAATCCATGAAGCAGCACCCGTTCTATTTCGTAAGTGAAGTCCTACATGACGCCCGATCCAGGTACCCTAACGTCCAAAAATAATTGTATGCCATACTAATGTCTTCTCGAAAGCTTAAGCATTATTTCTTGAGTCATAAGATCAAGGTGGTCTCATCCTATCCGCTTGGTACTATTGTTCATAATCAGGATGTCATTGGTAGGATAGCCCAATGGTCTATAGAGCTAGGACAATACGCCATACAATTTGTACCTCGAACTACGATCAAATCGCAGGCTCTAGCTGATTTCGTTGCAGAGTGGATAAACCCCGAACTTGACAAGGCAGCACAGAACCCTGAGCATTGGCTCATGCTTTACGATGGCGCAAAGTGTAAAAACAGTGCAGGGGCTGCAGTTGTGCTGGTATCACTAGAGGGAGACGCTATGAGGTACGCAACTCAAATTGATTTCACTAACCCAACTCCGACCAACAATATTGCTGAGTATGAAGGACTGTTGTGGTAGAACCGCCTAGTCTAATGCCTTCCATAAGTACTTGTCTTCCATTAGACACTAAGTACCCAAGAGAGACACTAAACTACGCAGTTCCGTCGAGCACACCCCAAGGAAGAACTCAAAAATCCACATTTTTCCATCAGGATCATAAATGAAAGAATAAAGCTTACAACATTCTTAAGTCATTTCTTACATCACTTTATTACAGTACCAGAATATTACCTCAATTTATTATAACAGCGGAATATAACAATGTTATCAGAGTTACAGATGAAGCAAGATTAATTTAATGACATGGTGGAGCATTAGCATAGTGGATATTTTTATACAAGAGATGCTAGCAGATTTTACATCTTTTCTTATAAAAACCTTTCGTGAGGGTTATAAATAAACACTACGGTCATAGCGTGAAATGAATCATCTCTGAGCCCATCAGGAGGTTTCCACACACAAGAGTCAGCTCTAAGTATCCTCCAATCACCTACAACAGGGGAATAAAACCATGAGTACTCGATTATACTCAGCAAGACTTACCCGACATGAGAAAAATAAAAAACTCCAAGGATATGCAAGGCTATCTGGCTTGTGAGTTATTGCATCTGCGAAAGCATAATTAAACGTGCGTCCTTATATTCAATTTTATTAGCACTCATCATTAGTTCATTAACTAACCATTCTATGTAAGCACCTATGCTACTTTCAAGCAGATGTTAAGCAATAAGAACCATTTTACCATCTTTCATATTCCTGTTCTTACTACGGTGCTAGACCATAGTGTTGACACCAAAATTTCATAATTTTGTTGCCAATAAAATATACAGAAGGAAGCCGATAATTTGATGACTAATGAGTTAAAGACAGCAGATTCCAGGAAACACAAGGAAGGATACGTGCTGGCTAATTCTCCAATACAATCAGTCCAGAAGTACTATATTAATGTTCAATAAGAAAACAAGCCGGTTTTGAAAATTGACATGCTAGGCACGAGCAAGTAAGATGGTCCAATTATATACGTGTATATGGCATACACGTTTTGGGGTGGTTAATAGTTACTAATCTGTTAAAGATGCATGTATACACGTACACAAGGCTATTGTGGGAAAAGTTTCCAGGCTCAGCCAGAGGAAGGAAAGAGGCAAGAAAATCCATGGTTATTTGCTTCAGCAACATACAGGTCGGATAACAAAAGAATATGCAAGTACAAGTGCAACACGTATGTGGTTGCTGGAGTCATTAACGTGCAAGGAGCTAGCACAGGATTCGGAGGATTGGCTATGGAGCAACATATCTGTTGATATATGGATATACGCTTGTTTGGCTGGGCCGCATAAGGAAATAAATCAATGGTGACGTAAAGTTTCTTGATTAACATGGAGTCCGTGCATGAGGGAAACAATCCTGGTTGCCAATGTGGTGAAGACGCAAGCCACACATGCATATGTACACATCACCAGATTCTCGGATTATTTGGTCAGACATGCAAGGAAGTAGCACGAGAGTTGCATAGCCAAATACAGGAAATTTGGGAAAAATGCAATGTCCAGGTGCACATCAACAATGAAGGAAACAAGGACACATATCATGTGTATCATGTACATGTCATGTGCATGCGTATACATGCATAACCGCCCAGGTGTCATATTCATATATGTGCTCGGCGAGATAATGTGTCTACGACTCTTGCCGATTGAACCAGACACGCGTCGGTCAAGAAAGCTTCAACAAGTATTCAGAAGAGAAAGCCATAGTCCATGTATCTTAGTATTTCCATTTATTTAGATATTTCTCTTGAGGCATGTTTTGTACATCATTAGCCTAGAGTATAAATATAAACCCCCGACCATTGTATCAGGACATCCAATCAATCAATACAAATTATTTTTTTGGCTTTACGCCAACCCTAGGAGTAGGGGTAATGTAGATCTCCGCGAGTTCTTTAAGAAGCAGGGCTGCATCGGTCCGACCGACCTCTGGCTTGTCTGTAAGTACCATCATGGCTTATGCTTTGGTTTATAAGGATGCATCGGTTAAGTTTGACCTCCACTGCGAGCTCTAGCATAAGCTAGTTATCGATCTTTATCTAGTTCAAGTATGGCTGCATCGATTAAGTTCGACCTCCACTGTTCGAATTAGATTAAGGTCAAGTTATCGGCTCTACCTAAGGGTGGCATCCTTCGGGTAGATTCATTAAGTTACCGATCTTGCTGATGTTCTTATTGTTATTAGTTTTCAGCAACATCAACCTGCCCCATCAAGATCGATCGAGATCGTCCTCATATCCTTTTAGTCCGTCGTTTGCTTTGTTGCAACACGATGTTTCTTACTTTGAGCGACGGGTTATGTTTCATCGGCTGTTCTACTTCAATCTTGATCGTGCATAGTACATAGTTAAGTCATGTCTGATCTTGAGGAGGTTTGCTGGCTAGTTAAATCTGGTATATAGTTCACTATTATGGCTGTAACAATCCGGTCGATCCCCACTGATGGCACTTTAGATCGGATGATGCTAGTTGGTAGATCTATTTTCAATCAGGCGTGACCTTGGCTGTTTGCTATGCCTGCATCCGCTAAATAGCCGGTCGCCTATGCTTTAACGCCTATAGTGTGTCTCCATGATTCTGTTAAATGTGAATAGATCTGTTTACTTTAATGGTTTGATTTGTTGTCTTTATCACGGCTGCCATCGATCCGGTCGAACCCCACTGTTAGAGATAACATGTTAAGTCTGATAAGTTCATAGATTTATCCATGTTAAATAGTCGATTGTTCACATGCTAGTCCCTCTTTCACCTGAATCAGCTATTTCAGCCGATTCGCTCGAGCTTTCACCCATATAGTATGTCTTTCGAAAAGCCTGTCAATGTATAGATGGTTTTATGGATTCTTCGGTTTTAGTTTGTTATTATCATCATAGCTGCCATCGATCCGGTTGAACCTCACTGTTGATGGTAATAGATTATATTCAGAGCATTTGTAGATCCAATTATACTAGATAGTCGATTTGTTCGCATGTTATATCCTTTCTCGTTAGATTCATCGACTCAATGCTTTAGACTGGTAATATCTACCTAGCTGATGATTTTTACTTACATCTGCATGCATTGTCCTTGTCAACATAAAATCAATCACAACCCACGAGCTTTACAGTCTGCAACAGCCGATTTCTGCGCGTATCGGCCGTTTAGTCGATTTTCCCGTCTGGCTGCTCTTGAAGCGGCACACTTGGAACTGTCTGCGCAAAACTATCATGTTCTACCTTAAATTACTGATAAACTTTCTCTTCTTGTCAATTGCAGGTCAAATTGACTGGCACGCCTCGGGAGGAGTTCGTAGGATCGGCTAGCCCTGCGTTGAAGCCAAGCGGATCTCCAGCCTTGCTACATCAAGCAGATCCTTCCGGCTTGCTGTGTGCCAGGCGCATTGACACATTTTTGCACCGATACATAGCCAAGTCATACCGCATCACATGGCAATTCATGAACCAATGTATTCTAGCTAGGTACCCCGAAACACACGCCCTGCTTGTACCCCAGGCACAAGCAAGACCAACCCACCACTCTCCTGTCAAGGGGTCCAAGTCCCCGTACAAACTTGGAGTCCAAGCCCCCTCTCCTAAGTCTCGGACTCTGTGTGGTGCTTAGACCTCCACCATCCTTGCCTCCAATTAGTCGGTCCAGAAAGAGCAGGAACCTACGACAAGAGAGCAACAAGCCTTTCCGCTCCCATAAGCAAGTATGTGCTCAGGATAATAAGTTTGTGACCTGACTACCATCCACAACAACAGACGGTCCTCAATCAACACAGGCGGAACAAGTGCAATCCGAGCCTCGCTCGAATGCCAAACCAAGTCTAGATCCAAAATACCATTCCGCCCGGTCTCCAATTATCATTTATATATATTCCCAATGATAGTAATATAATAACAACAATAATATCTTTCCTATCTCTCGCGGGTGACAGGTAATCACTCGACTTCTATCGGATCCTATAACATAGCAATCTACACGGTCCTGACATACTAGTAGGACTCATATGATAAGGATATATATATATATAGTGGTTTTCATTCAACTCCTTAAAACTTAATGCATAAGCATAAGATAAAGTGCAGAATGATAGGGGTTATGCACCGAGGCTTGCCTGGGTAAGATATAACCAAAAGTTCGCATTCCATCATAGTGACACGATCATCATCTTTTCCGCTACTTCAGTCGACTCCATGATCCATCATTGTTTCTATTATGATATACGTGGATACAATGTAGAGGCACAATTAATCAACGGTAACCGCAACTCTTAAATATACGATTACGCTCCGCAAGCTAACGAGCTAGATTTAATGAGTAATGTGCTGGTCTCCGTTTCCACGTCGTCAAGTAAGGCTTTATCTCTGGAAAAATGTTCTAGTTTTAAAATCCCAAGGTGCTTTGGCATTTTATTGGTAAAATATATATTTTCGAACTATGGCTCATTTAGCTACCTTAGCAAACTAATTATTATGGAGCTACAAAAATTACAGTGAGCACCTAATAATGTTAGGGATTTACTGTGAAAGTTTCAGAGCCAACACTATCATCAATTTATCACAAAAATTCCTTCAATTTTATATCTTATAATATTAAGCATCTCAAATTAATTATATAACTCCTAAAAATATTATAAAACTATGCGAACAAAATATACTAGCGGATAGATCACAATTTTAGGAACCTAACAAAATTTGTTTCATGATTTTTGAACATTCGTATGAATTTATATTAAATTTACAAATCTAACTCAGAATTGAAATAGAAAAGCTTTACAAATTCGGCTAGAAAAAGAAAAAGACCAAAACGGCCCAACGCGGCCCAACTCGAGATTGGCCCACGCGTGAAGATGGCCCACGCGGGGAGCCCGCAGGCGCGCTGATGCTCTTGTAGAAAAGCCCTTGGCTTTTGGACAAACAACCCGAGGTCCATGCTACTATTCCTAGAGACAACACTTATGCACAAAGGCCCTCGCATTTCCTCTTCTTTCCTCGCTGGCGTGGCATCAGCCAGCATAGGGTGGTCACGCCAGCTGACTGGGGACCTCCACGCCTCACCTAGAGGTCGATGCTCACCTAGGGGTCGACGCGTGGCACCGGGCCACGGTTCGAAGGCCGGAGACAAGGTACGATGGCTTCGCCCACGGTGGCGGGCAACCTGCAGTGGTAGCGGTCGCGTGTAACAGAACCGTCCAATTTATAAGAGCACAAGTACAATAGCAATCACCGAAGTGATCAAGCCGTCATACTTGAACCCATATAAACCCAATAGTTCGATGAAATCACAGGGGATTTCAAACAAACCAATGTACAAACCAAGATCGTACATGATTCAACACAACCTGTCACATGTTACAACAGGTTCACAAATAGTTCTCATACAACAGAGTTTCATCAAAAGTTATTACCACTCAAATTTAGAAGTAGCGGAAGCAACATAGTTTTGAAACAACATCAAGATAGTTCAAATACATAGCCACTTTAGGATCATATCCAACAAAAGCACATAGAGGAGATGATATAGAATAACCATGCCCTTGGTCTTACTCTCCATCAACAGTAGAAGTTATGCAGTGCTTGTAATAACCATGGTACATCACATCTTCTACAACAAATGGGAATAAACCCTGAGTACGAGAATGTACTCAGCTAGACTTACCCGTCATAAACCAAAATAATAAGACACCAAGGAGTATGCAAGGCTTTATCGGTGGAGTTAGCTTGACAACATTTTGCATAAAAGCTTAAGTAATATAACTTGGAGATTTAGTACCTCTAGCATCAATTTGAATACCTATTCAATTAAGCATCTCTAGATTAGCACCTGTACTAGAGCAATCGCTTGATTAAGCTAACAAGCATTAGTAACCATATCCGGTATAAGAGTAGTTTGAGCATCATCATAACCATCAAGTTTCCATTAGTGCTTCTACGTTGCCGCTGCTCTGTCAAGTTCTCACTATTCGGGAGAGACGGCAATTCGAATCGATTCCTACCCAGCTGGAGAATTTATTCCTAACACAAACCAAGGCACACCTCACGAAGGTAGCCTCAGGTCACCTTTCGTACAATTTAGGACTAACTCATGGGTCCGATCAGTGGCGCACCCTCAAAGATTCTACCAATCTTCCAGGAAGATCGGGACCCGGTCCCACCCTTGGACTCACGCCATTGGCTCTCCGCACATCCTTACTGCCATCAGTGTGCGCACTTTCACTTATCGGGGCCCGACCTAAATTGAGATACTCGGCTTCGCAGTCGTATCATCGGATCTGGGCAACTAAGTGCTAGGCATGCGTTCAACATGACATGAGGGTGTACAGCGAATCAGTCCTTAACCGACACAAACGGGGATAAATAGACACCCAAGACCTCCATGCCTTATTGTTTCTTTATCATGATCCCGCCCGGTCTCCTTTATTTATTAACACATGGTTATATTCCACGCTAGCACATATAGCCAACCCTGATTAGTTATCCACCTATATCATTTAGGTGACAGGTAATCACCTGGCTTCTACCGACTAAGCATGGCTAAGGACATATTCGATCCTGAACCTACATAGGATACAAGATATGTATATCTGAACAAGGAAAATATATGCAGCAAGTGGTTCCAATCAATTCCTAGTACTTAATGCACCAACATAAAAGGACTCAAGTTGATAGTTCGAAAACATAGGAGGCTTAAAATTCTCCGGGGCTTGCCTTTCATGAAGGTGTAGGGCTGGTGATTTGGGCACTCAGGCAACTATTCACCATCGGGCTCGCCTTCTCCTCGGGCCCCCTGTTGCAGCACTTCCGGATGCTCTTCCTGGGGATCGGCTACGTACTCCAACATGGTGATTTCTTCTGTTGCACCTATTGTATGCATATGCAAAAAGTGAGGATCATAAATGCATAAGAAGGGCTATGGATGACATGTCATGATAATGCGCATGGTTAAATGATGACTATCATATTAGATCATTAGGATGATAACAAGGTGAAATTCTTATTTACTGAGTAGTTGCAAATCTCTTCTCTAGAAATTTCCGATCATAACTAGAGTTCTACTCAACCAAATGCTATTATCCTAGACTTTCTGGAAAGCTTATAAAATTTCCTACAACTTTCATTTAATCACCAAAAGCTGATTCAACTACTATCCATAATTTCTAGAGAGTAAGCATCTCAGAAAACCAAATTCTAACAGCTATAACTCTCAAACCATTTGGCTTATTGCCCTAAAATTTTGACACAATTTATATAAAGAAATTCCTTACAACTTTGTTATTAACCATTTTTACAACAAACTCCATTTTACCTATGCAAAACACCTAGCAACAGAATCTGTCCAAACAACTTCTATGATTGAATTTTAGAGCCATAATATTTTATTGCATATTAGAAATTAAAATTAGGCACAACCAAAGGTACCAACAGTTCATAGGCATCATACACACTCTAGAAAATATAATGGTCAAGCCCAAATAAATTATTTAAATGTCTTTCTTAATTTATTTGGACACTAAGGTGAAATAAAGAAAATATATAAAATAGTGCACAATAAATTCTAAGAAAATTACAGTAGTCTACATATGATCCCAATAGGCTACAGTAAAAAATTCATAGCATTTGAACATGTAGAAACATTCTACACAAAAATGACAAGTTTTAAGGGCTGATTTTAGTGAAAATAGTTATCCCTACTAAAAGTGTCCAACAACAGGTTTCACATTTTTCTTAGCTTTCCTACAACCCATCAACACTGTACAAAAATTTGCAAGGCAATATGTTACTTATTTTTAACCTTATGAATTTCCTCAAAAAACACCATTTATTAAAAGATAAATAGCAAGACCCAACTCCAATCAAGTTTACTGCAAGTTCAATAGTTTTTCTTACTAGACCAAGTCAATATAATATCAGCAAAATTGGAATCACAATTTTATCACTTTCCTAGCTCAAGTTATACATTTTACAAGATTGTAAATAGTTGAAAGGCACTTATCTAGCTCCATTTAATTCTTCTAGAAAAACATCCCAAACAGTAAGATTCATATTTTTATCAAATACTACATTTCATGGTGCATCCAACAAAATTTTGGTTCACTCCATTTAGACATTCCAAGCTCTAGATATGAATTTTTAAAGTTGGCATTCAAATCTGTGAAAAGTAAGAAAAATCAATACAACACAGTGACTGACAGATGGGACCCGCTGGTCAGCAGGACCCACGCGTCAATGACCTACAATAGAGGCGGCGTTCCGGCCAGCCAAAATCTCACTGGTGGTGAGATCACCGGTGACGACAGTGACACCATCGTGCTCGTCACAACAAGCCGCGTCGGTTGGTGGTGAAGACGCGACCTATGAAGTTCACCGGAGACAGCTCGCCGACGACAATGGCGGATGGCGGAGGAGGCACGGCGGTATGCCGGTGTTCTCCGGCCATCATGGGCTCTGGTGAGGTGCGCTACGGCTTCATGGACTCCTAGAGACACTATCAAGGGTGGTTAGAGTTCTGACGAGGCGACAGTGAGCTCCGACCACGTGCATGCCGCAGTGGCACACAGAGCATGGTGGTGCTCACGGCGTTCCGGCAAGACGACGATGAGAGGCGAGTCTCCGTCATGCCATCCGCTAGGCCTAGCTTAATCATCCTAATGCGCATGAAAGAGATAGGAGGCGATGGGTTAGCTCAGTAACGGCGAGCTCGAACACCTCAGTGGCCGTGGCGGCCGCGACGAAGCAGCGGCGCGTTCCTGCACGACCAAGCAGTAGCGTCTAACCTAGTTCCTACCTAAGCACAAGGATCACAAGGTGGCTACAGATCGGTAAAAAGGATAGGAGATGCGGTGGATTGGTGTGGCCACGGTAAGCCGAGCGCGTGGCGGCGCTCCGACGAGGTCATGGCGATGGCGATGCAAAATACGGCCTTACTAAGGCTTGGCAAGTGAGGCTAGCGGGTCAGGGTGGAAGAGGTGACTATGGTGGAGTTGCTGGCGAACTGAATTAGATGGGGGGTGCAGCGATGATGGCGCTACATGGTGGCAGAGCACGGTGGCGGAAATGGCGAGTGCGGTGCTTCAGTGGCGGGCGTGAGAAGAGAGCAGCGAGCGAGATGCAAAATGGGAGCGGCAGTAGCACGACGCTGGGTTCATCTACTTCGGCACGGCATCACGGGGCCAACAGCGTCGTACGGGCGCCATGCGGTAGGCACGCACTGCGCACAGTCGGCCATGACAGCGTCAGTTTGAATCCGGTCAGTTGATTTAGTCCCCTCCATGGCCCGACTGACATCGCTAGTTTGCAATCAAATAACTCCAAATCCGTGGCAATTCAGCGAAAACTATAAGAATCAAAGTTGTAGAGCTTCATGAGTACTCCAACTTTGCTTAAATGTGTTTGATATGAATTGGCCTAGTTTACAATCTATAGCATGACAAATATAGGTACCTCAAAACTGTAAACCCAATCTAGACTTAGAAAATATTTCCAACTCAAAAACAGTAATTTATTGCTACTTGTGAGCTGTTTTTAGCAAGTTAGGAGCCGAATTAGACCATGACCCAAAAATAAAAGTTGTTACCCTTGTCAAGTACTACAACTTTGCTTAAGGGTGCACTACCATGAAAACAATCTATGTTATAGTTCAACTTAGGTCAAATATACAACTTGAAAATGGTAAGTTACACTATAACCATGACTTAGGGGCCAAAATTGGTCTAAGTCATGTATAAGAAAGTTGTTCCATATGACATTCTAAACATGTTTAAGGTACCCCTAAGGTCGCACAAGCATTTTATACATTGGTCACATGTAAACCCTAGCATATGTAAAGCACTTAGTGACAACACATGTAATATAAGCAATCATAGAGATACAATTTGAGATGCTCATGCTCATGAATGATCAATGATGCGTGTGCTCATGAAATGACAATGCCAAATGCATGCTTAACACTAGGGTGTTATAGCCCCTCCCCCCTTATAGAAATCGCATCCTGAGATTGGAAAGACCTACCAATCCTTGTAGAAAGTGGGGTAGGCGTCACGCAGAAAATCTTTCCGTTCCCACGTTGCATCTTGTTCACTATGGTTGTTCCACACCACCTTATAAAACTTAACCACATTACTTCTAGTCACTCTCTCCATTTCTTCTATCACCCGGATAGGTTTTTCTTCATACGTCAAATTAGATTGGATCTTGACATTAGCAGGTTCAATGGCTTCTTTGGGCACACGAAGACATTTCTTCAGTTGAGAGACGTGGAAAACATTGAAGATGGCGCTCATCTCTGGTGGTAGTTGAAGTCTATAAGCTACTGGCCCACATTGCTCAATAATTTTGTATGGGCCCACATACCGGGGCGCCAACTTTCGCTTCATACCAAATCGCTATACCTTTTTCATCGGTGATACTTTCAAGTACACGTAATCACCAACTTCAAATACAAGAGCACTTCTTCTCTTGTCTGCATAACTTTTCTATCTTGATTGAGTGGCTTCTATATGTTGCTGAATGATCCGAACTTGCTCTTGGCTTCTTTGACAAAGTCAATACCATAATACCTTCTTTCACCTGGCTCAACCCAATTCAGAGGAGTTCTACACTTGTGGCCATATAAAGCTTCAAAAGGGGTCATCTTGATGCTTTCCTGATAGCTATTGTTATAGGAAAACTCAGCCAAAGGTAGCCATTTCTCCCACAACCCTTTGAAGATATTACATAGGCTCTTAACATGTCTTCAAGAATCTGATTCACTCGCTCTGTTTGCCCAGCAGTTTGAGGGTGATAAGCAGAACTTCAAATCAATTTGGTACCCAACTGATTATGCAAATGTTCCCAAAAATGATTTACAAACTGTGAACCTCTATCAGAAACAATGGTTCTTGGCATCCCATGCAATCGCACTATGTGGGTGATATACAGCTCTGCATATTGATGTGGGCGGTAAACTGTCTGAACTAGAATGAAATGTGCAGACTTCGTCAGACGGTCCACAATTACCCAGATGGAATCGTTACCCTTCTGAGTGGTTGGAATACCAATAATGAAATCCATGCTGATTTCTTCCCATTTCCAACCTGGAATAGGCAGTGGTTGGAGTAGCCCTGTTGGCTTCAAATGAACGACTTTGACTTGGCAGCAAGTATCACATCTAGCCACATATGCAGCAATTTCTTTCTTCATGTTTGTCCACTAAAACTGGGTCTTCAAATCCTAATACATCTTGCTACTACTAGGATGGATGGACAATTAAGAAGAGTGTGCTTCATCTAAGATTTGGTTTTTAAGTTCTCTATCCTTAGGTACAACAAGTCCATCTTTAAACCAGAGTACACCTCTCTCATCTAATCTAAAATGTTTAGTCTCTTTTTCTTCCATCTTTCTCTTGATATGAAATATACCCACGCCGGTCTTTTGGAGTTCCATGACCTTAGCTTCAATAGAGCAACTGATAGTGAGGTTACGTAAAACTACACGATGCAGTAGGTTGAAGCCATCTTCCAGTAATGGTTTGCTATGATGCTTTTGGCTCAAAGCATCTGCAACTACATTTGCCTTGCCCGGATAATAATGCACCTCTAGGTTGTAATCCTTGATTAGCTCTAACCATCTTCTTTGTCTCATGTTCAACTCAGGTTGCGTGAAAATGTACTTAAGGCTCTTGTGATCAGTGTAAATGTGACATACATTGCCAAGCAAATAGTGCCTCCAAATCTTCAAAGCATGAACAACCACGGCTAGTTCTAAATCATGAGTTGGGTAATTAACCTCATGTTTCCTCAGTTGACGTGAGGCATAGGCAATGGCTCGGCCTTCCTGCATAAGCACAAACTCCAAACCAGTACCAGATGCGTCGCAAAACACATCAAATGGTTTTTCTATGTTGTGCTTTGCTAAAACTAGGGCGGTGGTCAACAAAGTCCGTAAAGTATGAAAAGCAGCTTCACACTCTGAAGTCCACACAAATTTCTCATCTTTCTAAAGTAATCTGGTCATGGGCTTGACTATCTTAGAGAAGTCTAGAATGAAACGACGATAATAACCTGCTAATCCAAGGAAACTCCAAACTTCATGAACTAAAGTCGGGGCCTTCTAATCCATAACTTCTTGCACTTTGCTTGGATCTATTGAGATTCCATCTTCAGATAACACATGACCAAGGAATGGTACTTTCTTTATCCAAAATTTGCATTTGCTAAACTTAGCATACAGCTTATGTTCTCGCAATCTTGTTACGACAATTCTTAGGTGTTCTTCATGATCTTCCGTATTCTCAGAAGAAACTAAGATGTCATCAATAAACACCACTACAATTTTATCAAGCTCAGGCATGAACACCGAATTCATGAGATACATGAAATGGGCAGGAGCATTGGTCAGCCCAAAAGACATGACAAGATACTCATATATACCATACCTAGTAGAGAAATCAGTCTTAGGTATGTCTTCCAGCCTGATCTTAATATGGTGGTACCCCAATCTCAAATCGATCTTGGAGAACACTTTAGCCTTTGATAGCTGATCAAACAAGATATCAATTCGAGGCAATGGATACTTGTTCTTGATCGTTACCACATTAAGGGGTCGGTAGTCCACACACATCCGTAAAGATTTATCCTTCTTTTTCACAAATATGGCAGGACAACCCCATGGTGATGAGCTAGGTCGAATGAGACCTTTTTCAAGGATCTCCTGCAATTGCACTTTGAGCTCAGCTAATTCATTGGGTGCCATCCTCTAAGGCCTTCATGAGATAGGTGTCATGCCTGATAATAATTAAATCTTGAACTCTACATCTCTATCAGGCGGTAACCCAGACAACTCATCCGGAAATACGTCTGGGAATTCATGGGCTGGATAGCATTAGCTACATTTTGAAGGTCAAAATCTCTGGGAAGTGGCACCAAGAAAGCATTCTTACTGTCTGGTTCCCTTAACGTAACCACATGAGTGGAAGTATTAATAAGAACTCCATGGCCACTCATCCATCTCATTCCTAGGATTACATCTATCCCCAACCCGGGCAATACTACAAGATCTGCGGTATACTCTCGGTTGCTTATGGAGATGCGCACATCTCTAACTATTTGGTTGGTGGATATTTGATTTCTAGCTACACTTATGTAGTAACTACCCTTATCTATAGTAACTACCCTCTGGTTATGCTTGGATACAAATGTTTGACTCATAAATGAATGCAATGCTCCAGAATCAAACAAAACAACTACAGGATGTTGGTTCACAAGAAACGTACCCACAGTAACAACTTCATCGGCAGGAATTTCTACAATAGTGGTATAGTGTACATGTCCCTAACGCACATTGGAATTACCCTGCTTCTGGATGTTCTTCTTGGGATAGGGGCAATTTCTTGCCCAATGGTCGGGCTTGTTGTAGTTCCAACATGGCAGGTTGCTGGGTGGAACATTGGAACTTCCTTGTCCTGAGCCGCCCTTTAGTAGAGCAATAGAATAGGCCTTGCGAAATAATTTCTGGTTCTGAACAGTTTGCACCTTTTTCTAAGGTGGCCTAAACTTGGAAGCAGGTGGAAGAAACTGAGGTCTCGTAGCAACTAGAGCTTTTGACTGAGAAGCGCCTATTTCAAAGGCTCTCTTCTGATTCTTAGATGCATCATAAATGTTGTTTTGATTGTCTTGAGTTAAGGCATCACTGACAAATTCAATGAAAGTGGCAGACTTGTTGTTAGCAATAGTCTTCATCAGCTTGGGACCAAGCCCCCACTTGAAACTAGCAATTTTCTTCGCCTCAGTATCAACAAATTCTATGGCAAATCTTGACAAGTTGTTGAAAGCATATAGATATTTAGTCAAGCTCTTGGTACCTTGTGTCAGCTCCATAAACTCGGTATGCTTGATACTCAACAGACCTGGAGGAATATAGTGTCCCCGAAAAGCAGCCTTAAACTAGTTCTAGGTAATGTGAGCATTCTCATGCAGGGTGGCTCGATGATGACTCCACCAAATGCCTGCAGGCCCATGCAACTGGTGGGATGCATACTCAGTTTTTAGTGGCTCAGTCAGCCTTAGCAAACGAAACTTTTGTTCAAGTGTGTTCAGCCATAACTCTGCTTGGAGTGGCTCTTCAGCCTCCTTTACAATAGGCAGCTTGGGATCCAAGAACTCCTTGAAATCACTGTATTGGTTTGGCTCATCACCCTAGCGCTGATGTCTGCCATGGGTGACTTGTTGTGCCATGGTGCGCATAGCCTCGCCCATAGCACGTTGCACTTCAACGAGCATAGCCATCAACTCTGCCAGAGTGGGTGGTGGTGGTGGTGGTGGCAAATCTTCATTGTCATGACCATTCAAGCCACTACCCCCGGCACCATCATTCCCATTGTTCCCACAGGCTCCAGAACGGGTGCGAGGCATGTGCAGAATTGCAACAATAAGCAATTATTGATGATGTCAAAAAATTGTAGAGGAATTGTATAATTATGCCAAACTGAATTTACTGGAGAGAATATAAATTCATACAATAAAACAGAGGCACAATAATTCATTTCTACAACCATACATCATCAATTATATTACTTAACGCCATTCGCAATGCATTCCGTATATGTCAAATTGCTTGCCAACACAACGGGCATTCATTAAAAGTGCAACCACAACATGGATTACATGCAAAGTTTCTAGAGTACATCAAAGGGTACACCATGAGATCGAACTAAATTATGAGTTCATTACATAAATGATCGAAGATAGGGAGCTAACGTATCTAATTAGATACTAAAGCTAAGCTACTCCTCGAGGTGGTCGCTGTCGATGTCGAACACACCATCACCATGGTCGTCCTCAAAATGCTCAATCTCCTCATCTTTAGGCTCATCCTCGATGTCCACCTCCATGCCATAGTCCTTGGCAATCAACACATTGGGATCTTCTTCCACTACTGGAGCATTTGGAGGAAGAATTGGGTTCACCATGTTGTTGAGACGATGAACATCCAGCTGAAGCTCCTCAACCTGGTGTATAAGTTCCTGCTCTCTGTGATCAAACTCCGTTGCCTGCCTAGCAACTTGAAACACCGTCTGGATTCTCGCTGCCTCCCTATTCTCAGCAAGACGAATAGCCTTGTCTCTCTCCACGCGGATCCCCTGAACCTCTGCTATGGCTGCATCCCTCTCAGCAACAGCAGGGACAAACTACCCCCGATGAGCTTCCAAAGCTATCATATAATTACCTATCTCATTCTGAACTGCTCTAACTGTCCTTTTGTGCCTACGCACACGTACTCGCATCCTGCGTTGTGTAGCGTGTGCTCTTTGGAGCTCTTACATACAGCTGATGTAGCTATCCTGGTGAGAGTAAAACATCTTCATAACAACATACATGGCACTCATGGTAGAAGTACTACTTCCTGCTCTTTCATCCAAGTCTCTTACCAAAGCATTACCGCCTAGTTGGGCCCAAGCGGTTTGCGAGGGGTCCACACGAGGAAAGGATCTGACAGGACCATTGACAAGTTCATCCCCAAACTCCTGACATATCTCACTGAGGACCTCGAAAGCTACAACTTGGACACCCTCCCAAGGTGTCAGTCCATCTAACTCCACACTCCAGCCTTGCCACTATGGGTGATCAGCATGGGCTGGGACTGTCACCTGTATGTCGTACCACTATTGTCCATTAGTTACCACTTCGTTTCAAAAGTAGCGAGGCGGTTCTAAATACCGACCGAATGCAGTACCCTCCATAGTAGGGTGGGAGTTCCAAACAGTGCCAAAAAGGTGTCGCTTGCAACAAGGACTCCTAGGGCTGCCATCTATATTAAAATGGTACAACTCTTGTGAGACAACACGATCATAGAAAAGGGTTACATAACATAATCTGAAACTTAAAAGGGAAGGAACAATGTAATGATATGAATGAATGATTTATCATGATACATGCATGTTCCATACATCCTTACAAACTTAGGAAAAAAATAAATCCTTAACGATATACGCGGTGGCATACAAACGTTCTCTCAATATAATCGTAACTACACGAGCGACATGTTTCATTGTTAGTGTACCTACAGAAGATTCATTTCAGCCCATCCCACAATTAAATGTACAAGAATGTAATCTGGGCTCTAGGTTGAATATATGAGAGCGGTAAACTAAATATTTCCATATATATATATATATCCCAATATATATACCTCTATATCAAAGCTACCCGATGACAATTTATTACCCACAATTAAATATGCACCATACACACAAGCAAGCATGCATATATAGCCGTATCAAGGCTAGCTCTCCCCGACCGCACGCTCACATCTTGCAGTCATGCCACTCATCAACTTACCTTCTTACCAGGTTGTAGAGGCCTTTGATCCATACATTACCACTCAAGTGAATGGCATCCATACAATAACATGACGTATGGACGACGAAAGTAAAAACCCATCCCATGTTAGTACTTAAATAGCCACCTAAAAGTCCTTAACTGGGCATAAAGGAAATGACCACTGGCATACTTTATAATTTTATAATATAAAACCTTTGTTTGAAGCACACATATGACCAGTTTAATGTTGAACCTTGCTCCGATGCCAGCTGTAACAGAACCATCCAATTTATAAGAGCACAAGTATAATAACAATCACCGAAGTGATCAAACCAACATACTTGAACCCATATAAACCCGGTAGTCCGATGAAATCACGGGGATTTCAAACAAACCAACGTACAAACCAAGATCGTACATGATTTAACACAACCAGTCACATGTTACAATAGGTTCACAAATAGTTCTCATACATCGGAGTTTCATCAAAAGTTATTACAACTCAAATTTAGAAGTAGCGAAAGCAACATAGTTTTGAAACAACATCAAGATAGTTCAAATACATAGCCAGTTTAGGATCATCTCCAACAAAAGCACATAGAGGAGATGATATAGAATGACCATGCCCTTGGTCTTACTCTCCATCAACAGCAGGAGTTATGCAGTGCTTGCAATAACCAGGGTACATCATGTCATCTGCAACAAATGGGAATAAACCCTGAGTATGAGAATGACTCAGCTAGACTTACCCGTCATAAACAAAAATAATAAGACGCCAAGGAGTATGCAAGGCTTTATCGGTGGAGTTAGCTTGACAACATTTTGCATAAAAGCTTAAGTAATATAACTTGGAGATTTAGTACCTCTAGCATCAATTTGAATACCTATTCAATTAAGCATCTCTAGATTAGCACCTGTACTAGAGCAATCGCTTGATTAAGCTAACAAGCATTAGTAACCATATCCGGTATAAGAGTAGTTTGAGCATCATCATAACCATCAAGTTTCCATTAGTGCTTCTACGTTGCCGCTGCTCTATCAAGTTCTCACTATTCGGGAGAGACGGCAATTCGAATCGATTCCTACCTAGCTGGAGAATTTATTCCTAACACAAACCGAGGCACACCTCATGAAGGTAGACTCAGGTCACCTTTGGTACAATTTAGGACTAACTCATGGGTCCGATCAGTGGCGCACCCTCAAAGATTCTACCAATCTTCCAGGAAGATCGGGACCCGGTCCCACCCTTGGACTCACGCCATTGGCTCTCCGCACATCCTTACTGCCATCAGTGTGCGCACTTTCACTTATCGGGGCCCGGCCTAAATTGAGATACTCGGCTTCGCAGTCGTATCATCGGATCTGGGCAACTAAGTGCTAGGCATGTGTTCAACATGACATGAGGACGTACAGCGAATCGGTCCTTAACCAACACAGACGGGGACAAATAGGCACATAAGAACTCCATGCCTTATTGCTTCTTTATCACGATCCCGCCCGGTCTCCTTTATTTATTAACACATGGTTATATTCTATGCTAGCACATATAGCCAACCATGATTAGTTATCTACCTATATTATGCAGGTGACAGGTTATCACCTGGCTTCTACCGACTAAGCATGGTTAAGCACACATTCGATCCTGAACCTACATAGGATACAAGATATGTATATCTAAACAAGGAAGATATATGCAGTAAGTGGTTCCAATCAACTCCTAGTACTTAATGCATCAACATAAAAGGACTCAAGTTGATAGTTCGAAAACATATGAGGCTTAAAATACTCCAGGGCTTGCCTTTCACGAAGGTGGAGGGCTGGTGATCTGGGCACTCAGGCAACTGTTCACTATTAGGCTTGCCTTCTCCTAGGGCCTCATGTTCCAGCACTTCCTGATGCTCTTCCTGGGGATCGGCTTTGTACTCCAACACGGTGATTTCTTCCGTCGCACCTATTGTATGCATATGCAAAAAGTGAGGATCATGAATGCATAAGAAGGGTTATGGATGACATGTCATGATAATGTGCATGGTTAAATGATGACTATCATATTAGATCATTAGGATGATAACAAGGTGAAATTCTTATTTACTGAGTAGGTGCATATCTCTTCTCTAGAAATTTCAAGAATCCACACTAAGTCCATTTCTGGACCACAATACAACAACTACAACTTCCGATCATAACTGGAGTTCTACTCAACCAAATGCTATGATCCTAGACTTTCTGGAAAGCTTAAAAATTTACTACAACTTTCATTTAATCACCAAAACCTAATTCAACTACTATCCTAGCCAAAATAGGTAAACTTTCCAGGTCTGTCCAGAATTTCCAGGGAGTAAGCATTTCGGAAAACCAACTTTTAACAGCTATAACTCTCAAACCATTTGGCCTATTCCCCTGAAATTTTGACACAAGCTATATAAATAAATGCCCTACAACTTTTTTATTCACCATTTTTACAGCAAACTCCATTTTACCTATGCAAACACCTACCAACACTAATCTGTCCAAACAACTTCTATAATTGAATTTTAGAGCCATAATCATTTACTGCATACTAGAAATCAAAACTGGGCACAACCAAAGATACCAACAGTTTATAGGCATCATACACACTCTAGAAAATATAATGGTCAAGCCCAAATAAATTATTTAAATGTCTTTCTTAATTTATTTGGACACTAAGGTGAAATAAAGAAAATATATAAAACAGTGCACAATAAATTCTGAGAAAATTACAGTAGTCTACATAGGACCCCAATCAGCTACAGTAAAAATTTCATAGCATTTGAACATGTAGAAACATCCTACACAAAAATGACAAGTTTCAAGGGCTGATTTTAGTGAAAATAGTTATCCCTACTAAAAGTGTCAAACAACCGGTTTCATATTTTTCTTAGCTTTCCTACAACCCATCAATATTGTACAAAAATTTGCAAGGCAATATGTTACTTATTTTTATCATTATGAATTTTCTCAGAAAACACCATTTATTAAAAGATAAATAGCAAGACCCTACTCCAATCAAGTTTACTGCAAGTTCAACATTTTTCCTAACTATAGCAAGTCAACATAATATCATCAAAATTAGAATCACAATTTTATCACTTTCCTAGCTCAAGTTATACATTTTATAAGATTGCAAATAGTTTAAAAGCACTTATCTAGCTCCATTTAATTCTCCCAAAAAAAACATCCCAAACAGTAAGTTTCATATTTTTATCAAATACTACACTTCATGATGAATCCAATAAAATTTTGTTCACTCCATTTAGACATTCCTAGCTCTAGATATGAATTTTTGAAGTTGGCATTCAAATCCATGAAAAGTAAGAAAAATCAATACAACACAGTGACTGACAGATGGGACCCGCTGGTCAGCAGGACCCACGCGTTACTGACCTGGAAAAGAGGCGGCGTTCTGGCCAGCCAAAATCTCACTGACGGTGAGATCATCGGCGACGACAGTGACACCATCATGCTCCTCACAATGAGCCGCATTGGTTGGTGGTGAAGGCGCGATCTGTGAGGTTCACCGGAGACAGCTCGCCGGCGACAATGGCGGATGGCGGAGGAGGCACGGCGGTACGCCGGCGTTCTCCGGTCATCATGGGTTTCGGTGAGGCGTGCTACGGTTTCACGGTCTCCTAGAGACGCTATCAAGGGTGGTTAGGGTTCCGGCGAGGTGATGGTCAGCTTCGACCGCGTGCATGCCGTGGCAGCGGCGCACAGAGCACGGTGGTGCTCATGGTGTTCTGCAAGACGGCGGCGAGAGGTGGGTCTCCATCATGCCATCCGCTAGGTCTAGCTTAATCATCCTAATGCGCACAAAAGAGACAGGAGGCGATGGGTTAGCTCAGTAACGGCGAGCTCAAACACCTCGGCGGCCATGGCGGCCGCGGCAAAAGCGGCGGCGCGTTCCTACATGACCAAGCAGTAGCGTCTAACCTAGTTCCTACCTAAGCACAAGGATCACAAGGCATCTATAGATCGGTGAAAAGGAGGATAGGAGATGCAGGGGATTGGTGTGGCCACGGTAAGCCAAGCGCATGGCGGCACTCCGACGAGGTCGTGGTGACGGTGATGCAAAATACGGCCTTACTAAGGCTCGATAAGAGAGGCTAGCGGGTCAGGGTGGAAGAGGTGACTACGGTGGAGTTGCTGGCGAACTGAATTGGATGGTGGTGCAGCGACGATGGCGCTACGCAGTGGCAGAGCACGGTGGTGGCAATGGCGAGTGCGGTGCTTCGGTGGCGGGCACAAGTAGAGAGCAGCGAGCGAGATGCGAAATGGGAGCGGTAGCAGCACGATGCTGGGTTCATCTACTTTGACACGACATCATGAGGCCAACAGCGGCGTAAGGGCGCCATGCGGTAGGCATGCATAGCGCATCAGTGGCGGGCGCAAGAAGAGAGCAGCGAGCGAGATGCGAAATGGGAGCGGCAGCAGCATGACGCTGGGTTCATCTACTTCGGCACGACGTCACGGGGGCCAATGACAATGTACGGGTGCCACACGGTAGGCACACGCTGTGCGCAGTCGGCCATGACCACACCAGTTTGAATCCCGTCAGTTGATTCAGTCCCCTCCATGTCCTGACTGACAGCGCTAGTTTGCAATCAAATAACTCCAACTTTTGTTAAATGAGTTTGATCGGAATCGACCTAGTTTACAAGCTACAGCATGACAAACATAGGTACCTCCAAACTGTAAACCCAATCTAGACTTAGAAAAATTTTCCAACTCAAAAACAGTAATTTATTGCTACTTCTGAGCAGTTTTTGAGCAAGTTAGGATCCGAATTAGACCATGACCTAAAAATATAAGTTGTTACCCTTGTCACATACTAAAACTTTGCTTAAGGGTGCACTACCATGAAAATACTCTATGCTATAGTTCAACTTATGTCAAACATACAACTTGAAAATGGTAAGTTACACTAACCATGACTTAGAGGCCAAAATTGGTCCAAGTCATGAATGCCAAAGTTGTTCCATATGACATTCTAAACATGTTTAAGGTACCCCTAAGGTACCACAAGCATTTTATACATTGGTCACATGTAAACCCTAGCATATGTAAAGCACTTAGTGACAACACCTGTAATATAAGCAATCATAGAAATACAATTTGAGATGCTTATGCTCATGAATGATCAGTGATGCTTGTGCTCATGAAATGCCAATGCCAAATGCATGCTTAACACCAGGGTGTTACACCGTGTTCTGGTGAGCTGCTACACTCATGGGGCAGTAGCAATAGCGGGTGAGTATTAGGGACTCACCACGATCCTGGCGAAGGCGATGGTTCGGCCGGAGACGCCCGAGCAAGGCTGGCCGCGTACGCGCGGCGAGCTCGGCGATGAGCCACGGTGGACACGACCACATCAGTAGCGTTGGGACAACGTTAGGGGTATGGCTCAGGTGCACCTGGCGAGGAGGGGTTCGAGGCAAGACTAGTGGTGTAGCCAATTTGGCTCTAGGCAGTCTGATGGGAGCTGCCCATGGTGATGGGTGGCTTGGCCTTAACAACACGGTGGTGGGGCAAAGCTCCAAAATTGGAGCTCGGTCGGGCACCAATCAAGGTGGGGTGAGGACAGCCAGCTAGGTGTCATGATGGCGACGCCAGAGACACCACAACACAACCCAAGATGACCTCTCCCTGCCGCACTTAAAGTCATGGCTCAGTCGGCCATGGTGGGAGAGAGAAGAGAGGGGAGGGGAATACGGGAACTCGATACAACATTGGCTTGGTGGGACATGACCGATGCGACCAGGGCAACACGCACTCTGGCTACAAAGCCAAAACATGCGCGTGCAGGCGGTGGGGTAGCGCGGTGTGAATGCGGCCACAGCTCCATTAATGGCAGTGCGTTGCACATGGCGACAGAAAAGGAGAGGAAAGCCCACATACACAAAGGGACACAGCAGCTCAGCAGTGTGAGGTAGAGGCAGTGCAGCAGTGGCAGCATAGAGCTAGGCAGGGGAGCAGCATGATGGGCGGTAGCGGTAGCGGGGCACCGTGGCCCACGACCGACCGACAGCTGGTGCTGCGGCCAGAGCGGATAGGCTCAACCGAGCCATGGCCAGGCCGAGACGGCCATGGCCGGCCAATGCACGGCAGTGCACATGCACATGGTGCACCCAAGCACGACGACGCTGAGTTCCCGTATGAGGTGACCGTGCACACAGGGACAGCCAGTCCGAGACGAGCGATGTGCACAAATTTTAAAGCACGTGTAGCAACTAATCCATGCAAATTGAAACTAAACCACCTTTGCTACATCATGGAGAACACATTAGGCTATTGAAAAGAGATTACACATGACACCATTTTCTAACTAATTTTCTCAGAATAAATCCCCAAACATAGCCTCGCCATTCTGTTTTTTAGACTTAGGAAATTGACTAAGTCTTGGCTGAGGGTGTTACAGCTCTACCTCCCTTAAACAAAATCTTGTCTCGAGATTTGAAACACGAATCAGAAGGAGAAAAATACAATTACACTTTGTAGATCTGAAATTACATGAAAGATTACATGACGTCGAACGCTAAAGCACACAGGGATTTAGTGATACATGGTTAAGAGCAACCTAGTACAACCAAGGCTTAATCTAGAAGTCGAGATAGACGAGGACAATGGAGAAACAACAAGAAATGATTATCCAAAACATTGTGTATGTCCAATAGATCCAGAAACAAGAGATTGAGAACTTAAACATCGTGAATGCTAAGACCAACTAACCAAAAGTGGACTTGAACTTCTTCGACAAAAACTAGATCCCTTCTTCTTTTTGGATTATGCAATCACCTCAGCTGACGACCCTAGTTCCTACGAACGATGACTAGATCTCGTATCTCTGCTTCGGATTCGAGGGGATGGGGATGAAGAAGGAGAGCAAAGGCCAAGGGCATCTTATAGTGGTGAATGGAGGTGCTGGTGCAGTGCATCGGGAGTGAAGGCGGCATGTGGATGGAAGACACTGATGGTTTACATAGTGAGGAAAAGGTCGGCCATGGTGCGCTCCCTATGCGAGCTTGAGTGGAGGGAGGAAAAAGGAGAGGAGAGGGGTTCGCTCGAAGAGGGAGGCGTCGGGCGGCCATGTCCCCAAAAGAGGAAAACAGGAGGGGGTCCGGTAAGGGAACAAGGGTGAGGATCATGAGCCGACCGAATGCTGGGAAAAGGAGAAGCGCACAGTGCACGAGTATGGTGGATGCGGCATAATGTCGTGGTTACACGAGGATAGGTTGCTAGTGGACCCTGACCCTGACGGTGTCCACAGGACATGCAGCAATAGTGACCTGGTGTGCGTAGTGCGGCCAAGCTAGACACAGTGCTTGGGACATGACATCCACTCAGCCTTTTTCCAATCACTCACTACCACCCGAGGGCTAACTTTTCCTTGTTGTTTTTCTTTTCCTTCCCTTCCTTGTTCACCATATGCGGCAACCTTTTGTACGAACTAAGATCACAACATACATGCTTCCTCCAAAACCACATTCTCTTGTTTACTTTGGGGGAACACTATTTCATCAATCCGTTGTGGATTTCCCGTTCAAACACCCGAATATTTCCAAGAAGAATATTTTGTATCAATAAGTGGTACGGCGGTGTAACTTGGTAAAGGTGCTTGGTCAACAACCTCGATACCAGCGCGTGCCGAGCAGCATCACCATGTGGCAGCTGTTCCATAGGGGCCCTCAGTTTCATCGCGGCACCATAAGCTATTAACCAGGCAACTATTACCAACTTACACACAATGAAGGTAGTGGGGTCATAGACCATGGAATTAGAGGAGTATTGCAAGGGAAGATTCAAACATCAAGGGTTCCTTTTGTAACAAGGGACAAAGAAATTCAAATCCCACAATGGATTTGATTTAAAGAGATTCAAGTGCTCTACTAGGACATCCACAATTAGTTAATACAGTGTCCTACGTTATCCTATCATGGTCAGTTTGCTGGCATCTGAATGGTGGCCCTCTTGTAACCCACTTAACGTCACCCTTGAAAACCCTAAGCACGTTTAACGAGACCTAAGGATAGATGGACGCAATAAACACAACGACATAAATAAAATGCACATCCCAAATGTCCTTATACTGGTGCAACATACATGCATTCACTCTCCCATTGTTGACACATCGTTCACCTTCCTTATGACCAGACCATCTTAACAACTACGGAAAAAATACAACGAAAAGATTACAATACTAGAGGACAGTGATGAGAGACACCACTAACTATGGGTACATCTTCCCAAGGCAACTAATCTACTTTGTTGGACCACACATCTTCATTCCCGGGCTCGGTGGATTCTTTTACCGCCCAGGCTATGGATCTGCCTCCTCTCTAGGCAGTGGCTGAGTGAGGGGAAACAAGGGCTCTACTTCTAACACTTCCGAGGGTGGGGGTGCTGGCAGTACTGCAACATCGGTTCTCCTTTTCGACAGATGGATAGGGATTCCCTCCAAGATCATGGGATCCTGCCTTTCGGTGGCCAGCGTCCTACGCTTAGCCCTGGTAACAAGGTAGGCCTCTCCCAGCTGATGGGCATGCCAATCTTCAGCCTCCTTTAGGGCTTCCGATATGGCAGTCTCCCGAATCTCTACAGCTACCACACTAGCATGCGCTTCAGCAAGCTGCACCTGGAGCATCCTAGAGAAGATCTCAGCTTCCTCGGCTCACCGGAGGCACTTCCTCAGCTCCGAGGCTTGCCGGTCATACTGCTCATCCAGAGCAAGTAGGTACGTGGTCAAGTGCACCACGGTTGGACTATCTTCTTGCGCATCCTGCCCTTGCAAAGCCTCCATGTGAGCCCTCCATACCCGTCGATTCTTTTCCAAAGGAGGAAAGAACCTCATGGGGTTACGAGCAATGGGCTCTTCATAGATCTAGCAATGGTGCTGCAAGGCTTTGTGGGCCACCACTTGGTAGGTGTCGACGAAGCAAAACATGGTTGTGGTCACATTCCAAGCTTCAATGATGTCAGGAAACTACTCGCTCTTTCCAATATAGATGGTAACTTCACACCGCTCCGTGCCATGCTTTTCATACTCACAGCCCTCATACTCGAGACGATCTTTGACCCTAGTTTTTGTAGGGTGGCATACAGGATTTTGGGGAAACCCTCAGTGTTCAGGCAGTAACTGCTAACCTAGGCTCCTGCCATTCCTGGTGGGTGGTTGCAAGGAAGGATTGAGCAAAAAGCTTGCTCAAAAGAAAAAAGCTAGGTGAGCTAGAGTGCACCGGGTGGTGGTACCAATGGCTAGGCTAGGCCCTTCTTATAATGGTAGAGCGGTCAGTGGTCCTAGTGCAGTCCACTAAGGTTCCTGCACGGGATCACTACAAATGAATCGACCAAATTTTTCGCGTGTTCGAGACGAATGATGTCCGAGGCCATTAATGACTAGTACAGCTACAGGGCAAGGATCTGATAAGAGCACAGAAAGGAGTACGGAGAGACATGAGTCACGACAGGCGTGAACCATAGGCGAACATGAAGCACGAAGCCACAGTACCGCAATAACTCCTGTACCGGGATTGGTCAGTCATGCACCATACGACTCGCGTGGCATCTATGAAGGGCGCATATATCAACAATACAGTCAAGACGACTTAAAACAGTACCAGCGCGACCGACTTAAAGATCGTATGCTACGCGAGAGTCAGTCCACCAGAGAAAAACTAGTTAAACCTATTCCGGATGCTCAACTATAGCAATATGGCTACTTATATACTTCGTAGTTAAATGCCCTAACTTTTTGCACAAATAGGTTGTCAAATTTTAGTTTAGAAAATGATTTTGAAGCTTTATTTCCTCATTTATGCTCTGATACCACCTATGGCAGAACCGCCTAATATAAGGCCGCCTAGGAGAACTTGTCTTCCATTAGACACTAAGTAACCAAGAGAGGACACTAAACTACGCAGTTTCGTTGAGCACACCCTAAGGGAGAACTCAAAAATCCACATTTTTCGATCAGGATCATAAATGACAGAATAAAACTTACAACATTCTTAAGTCATTTCTTACATCACTTTATTACAGTACCAGAATATTACCTCAATTTATTATAACAACGGAATATAACAATGTTATCAGAGTTACAGAGGAAGCAGGATTAATTTAATGACATCGTGAGAGTATTAACATAGTGGATATTTTTATACAAGAGATGCTAGCAGATTTTACATCTTTTCTTATAAAAACCTTTCGTGGGGGTATAAATAAACACTACGGTCATAGCGTGAAAGGAATCCTCTCTGAGCCTACCATGAGGTTTCCACACACAAGAGTTAGCTCTAAGTATCCTCCGATCACCTGCAATAGGGGAATAAAACCCTGAGTACTCGATTGTACTCAGCAAGACTTACCCGACAGGAGGAAAATAAAAGACTCCAAGGATATGCAAGGCTATCTGGCTTGGGGGTTATTACATCTGCGGAAGCATTACTAAACATGCGTCCTTATATTCAATTTTATTAGCAGTCATCATTAGTTCATTAACTAACCATTCTATGTAAGCACCTATGCTACTTTCAAGCAGGTGTTAAGCAATCAGAACCATTTTACCATCTTTCATATTCCAGTTCTTACTATGGTGCTAGACCATAGCCAAGTCATACTGCATCACACGACAATTCATGAACCAATGTATCCCAGCTGAGTACCCCAAAACACATGCCCCGCTTGTACCTCAGGCACAAGCAAGACCAACCCACCACTCTTCTGTCAAGGGGTCTAGGTCTCCATCCAAACTTGGATTCCAAGCCCCTACTCCTTGGTCCTGGACTTAGTGTGGTGCTGAGACCTCCACCATCCCTGCCTCCAATCAGTCGATCCAGAAAGAGCCAGAACCCATGACAAGAGAGCAACGAGCCTTCCCGCTCCCATAAACAAGTATGTGCTCAAGATAATAAGTCTGTGACCTGACTACCATCCACAGCAATGGACAGTCCTCAATCGACACAAGCAGAACAAGTGCAATCCGAGCCTCGCTCGAATGCCAAACCAAGTCTAGATCTAAAGTACCATTCCGCCCAGTCTCCAATTATCATTTATATATATTCCATGTGACAGTAATATAATAATAATAATATATTTCCTATCTCTCACGAGTGACAGGTAATCACTCGACTTCTACCAGATCCTATAACATAGTAATCTACATGGTCCTAACATACTAGTAGGACTCATAGGATAAGGATATATATACAAGTGGTTTTCATTCAACTCCTTAAAACTTAATGCACAAGCACAAGATAAAGTGTAGAATGATAGGGGTTATGCATCGGGGCTTGCCTGGGTAAGATATAACCAAAAGTTCACATTCCATCATAGTGACACGATCACCAAGGCATCATCTTTTCCACTACTTTAGTCGACTCCATGATCCATCGTTGTTCATATTATGATATACGTGGATACAACGCCGAGGCGTAATTAATCAACGATAACCGCAACTCTTAAATATATGATTACGCTCCGCAAGCTAGCGAGCTAGATTTAATGAGTAACGTACTGGCCTCCATATCCACGTCATTAAGTAAGGCTTTGCCTCTGGAAAAATGTTCTAGTTTTAAATCCCAAGGTGCTTTGGCATTTTATTTGTTAAATATATATTTTCGAACTAGGGCTCATTTAGCTACCTTAGCAAACTAATTATCATGGAGCTACAAAAATTACAGTAAGCACCTAATAATGTTAGGGATTTACTATGAAAGTTTTAGAACCAACACTATCACCAATTTATCATAAAAATTCCTTGAAGTTTATATCTTACAATATTAAGCATCTCAAATTAATTATATAACTCCTAAAAATAATATAAAACTATGTGAACAAAATATACTAGCAGATAGACCACAATTTTAGGAACCTAACAAAATTTGTTTCATGATTTTTGGACATTCGTCGGAATTTATATTAAATATACAAATCAAACTCAGAATTCAAATAGAAAAGCTTTACTAATTCGGATAGAAAAAGAAAAAGACCAACACGGCCCAACTCGAGCTTGGCCCTCGCGCGAAGAAGGCCCACGTGGGGAGCCCACAGGCGCACTGACGCTCTTGCAGAAAAGCCCTTCGCTTTTGGACAAACAACCCACGGTCCATGCTACTATTCCTAGAGACAGCACTTATGCACAAAGGCCCTCGCATTTCCTCTTCTTTACAACGGGTAGGTCCCCGACACCCTCGCGCTCGCCGGCGTGGCATCGGCCAGCATAGGGTGGTCACGCCGGTCGACTGGGGACCTCCACGCCTCACCTAGAGGTCGATGCTCACCTAGGGGTCGACGCGTGGCACCGGGCCACGGTTCGGAGGCCGGAGACAAGGTACGACGGCTTTCCCCACAGCGGCGGGCAACCTACAGCGGTGGCGGCCATGTTTCGGTGAGCTGCTACACTCGTGGGGCAGTAGCGATAGAGGGTGAGTATTAGGGACACACCAAGGTCCTGGCGGAGGTGATGGTTCGGCCAAAGACGCCCCGAGCAAGGCTGGCCACGTACGTGCGGTGAGCTCGGCGATGAGCCACGGCGGACATGATCGCGTCAGCAGCGTTGGGACAGCGGTAGGGGTACAGCTCAAGTGCGCATGGTGAGAAGGGGTTTGAGGCAAGTCTAGCTATGTAGCCAATTTGGCTCTAGGTGGTCCGATGGGAGCTGCCCACGCTGATGGGCGACTCAGCCTTAACGGCACGGTGGCGGGGCAAAGCTCCAAAATTGGAGCTCGGCCGAGCGCCAATCAAGGCGGGTGAGGACAACCGGCTAGGCATCATGATGGCGGCGCTAGAGACACCACGACACGACCCGAGATGACCTCTCCCTACCACACTTAAAGTCGTGGCTTAGTCGGCCATGGTGGGAGAGGGAAGAGAGGGAAGGGGAATATTGGAACTCGATGCGACGTTGGTTTGGAGGGACGCGATCGACGTGACCAGGGCGACACGTGCTCTGGCGCCAAAGCCAAAACATGCGCATGCTGGCAGTGGGGTAGCGCGGTGTGAATGTGGCCATGCTCCATTAATGGCGGAGCGTCGCGCATGGCGATAGCGAAGGAGAGGCAAGCCCACATGCGCAACGCGACGAGGAAGGGTCATAGCAGCTCAGCAATGTGAGGTAGAGGCAGCGTAGTAGCGACGACATAGAGCTAGGTAGGGGAGCAGCATGCACGTTGGCAGCGGTAGTGGGGCACCGTGGCCTGTGGCCAACCGACAGCAGGTGCTACGGCCAGAGCGGCCAAGGCACAATCGAGCCACGGCTAGGCCGAGACGGCCTCGGTTGGCCAACGCATGGCAGTGCGCATGCACGTGGTGCACCCAAGCACGGCAACGCTGAGTTCCCGCACAAGGTGACCGCGCACATAGGGATAGTCTGTCTGAGACATGCGACGTGCATGAATTTTAAAGCATGTGTAGCAACTAATCCATGCGAGTTGAGACTAAACCACCTTTGCTACATCATGCAGAACACATTAGGCTATCGAAAAGAGATTACACGTGACACCATTTTCTAACTAATTTTCTCAGAATGAATCCCCAAACATAGCCTTGCATTCTGTTTTTCAGACTTAGGAAATTGATTGTCTTGGCTGATGTTTGTTTCAAATTCGATTTCCAAGCTATTAGAAATATTAGCTAGCGTTATTATGTTGTTAAAACAAAAGTTGCACTATCTTCTATAAAGTGTGTACTTCAAACTTTCTTAAGGTGTCACATATATGTTCTATAACATTTTTGCTTAATAAAAATTAGTTTTAGACCCTACTTGATATACATGAGCTATTGCATCAACATTGATTTAACATTTTATTGATTATTTTAGGCTACAAGAATTTATCAACACCTTCTATCACATGCATTATTACACAAGCACGATGCTCGTGACATGATTTAGTAGTCAATTTAGGGCATAACACTGAGGGTGTTTCAACTGTTGACTGGTTTGCGAATTGCCATATCCTTGGGAATCCGAAGGCTACTTGTGAAAGGGGATTTAGAAGTAGTTGCCCAACAAACATCTAAAGGACATCGAGCAACGAACGAGAACATGGCCTCATATTTACAGGCATATCGACGGTTAGAGTCAAAATTTGACAGACTTGAAGTCCAGTACATTCCACGAAAATATAATATCGATGCCGACTCTTTAGCCAGTTGGGCAGCTTGATGACAGCACCTACCAGGAGACGTCCTAGTCGAAGTGCTTGAAAAAACCTCTATCCTGATCTCAAAATTGGGTCCAAACCCCACGCTTGATCCATCAAGAGACGAGGCAATACTCAGTGAATTCCTCGGGAAGTCTGCGCTGGGCGATCCGGCTCGTGTAGCCGCTCTACTTGGAAATAGGGAGAACTAGATGGATCCAATCTAGGCGTACCTCACAAAGTAGGATACTCTGGTCGATGGTGCAAATATGGAACGAACCAGCCGTAAAGCCATGCTCTATACAATGGTTGACGGTATCCTCTATAAACGGGGCCGTAATGGGGTTCTTCTCAAATGCTTCACATAGACCGAGGGCATTAGTTTGCTCCATGACATTCATGGAGGAATCTGTGGATCCCATATCTCTCATCAAGCATTGGTAGGTAAAACTGTTCGAAAAGGATTTTACTGACCAACAGCTCTTCAAGATGCCACCGAACTGGTCAACACCTATGAATCATGTCATTTTTTCACAAAATAGATACACCAGCCGGCCCAAGCATTGAATACAATTCCACTATCATGGCCTTTCGTCACATGGGGTATCAACATACTAGGACCATTTCCAAAGGCTCGAGGAGGATACAAGTTCCTGATCATTGCCATCGATACTTTTACTAAATGGGTCAAGGCAGAGCCGGTCGGACGTATCACCAAGGAAAACACAGTCAAATTCTTGCATGGCATAGTAATCCATTTTGGCATACCCAACCAACTAATATCGGACAATGCCACACAACTTATAAGCAAGAAGTTTGAAAATTTCTGTGCCACCTACAGGATAAAACATCCTCGGTCCTCAGTAAACCACCCGATGACCAACGGAAATGCCAAACGAGCAAATGGTATCATATTGCAAGGGACTAAGACCCGAATTTTTGACAGGCTTAAAGCCTATGACAAAAAGTGGGCACAAGAAGCCCCGATGGTATTATGGTCAATGCGCACGACATCCAGCCGCGCTACGGGTGAAACCCCATTCTTGCTTGTGTACGGTGCCGAAGCAGTACTCCCACCAGATATACGACTTAAGTCACCACGAGTATTGATGTTTTCCAAAGAAGAAGCGTCTGAGCATCACAATCTTGACCTAATGCTACTCGAGGAAGAGCATGATAGAACTGCTTACCGAGTACAGCAATATCAGCAATCCCTTCGGAAATATCACAATCGCTGTGTGTGCAGTCGGGCTTTAAGAATCGGGGATTTAGTACTAAAAAAGGACCAATGTACAAAGGACAAAACCAAACTGTCTTCTCCTTGGCAGGGACCATACATCATAGTCGAGATCGCTCGCCCGAGGGCTCACAGGTTGGCTGAAATTAACGATGATATACTCCCCAATACGTGGAATATGGATCAACTACGGCGTTTCTACGCCTAAAGATAAGTTTTTCTTCTGTTTTGTGCTATTCAGTCAACATTTCCTCCACATTTATGGTTTAATATCTTGTCCCTTCGTAATCCACATGCTCGGGGGCTGGAGCCTGCTGGTAGCGTCGTGCAACCCCGTTGAAAACTCAGCCAAAGGCTCAAGGGCTACCCTGATTGTTTGTTCGACAGACGCCCAAGCAGATCATTGCTCTCTATCTAGAATTTTGCCCGAATATTCACATCGAGAGCAACCAAGCTATCAAAATTTACCCACTAAGTCTTTACTCTTCATCTGAATTCCAATTCAGACAAAGAGTCAGGGGCTACCATATACATATTCTTTAGTATAAAATTTTGTCGATCATGCAAAGCTAAAATGCCCGAGTTCATATAAATGTGGGGAGATACACAAACCCACGGCTTATGTGTGAAGGAAAAAACAGCGACATATTTGGTTAACAAACGAGAATTTGCTAAAGTTCGATCAGCTCGGGATGAGCAGATCAACTCGTTAACCATTAATAATTCAACGACATAAGTCATTATCAGCCTATTACTATGCAGACAATGTGCAAACATTAGAATGCAAAAATGGACTGATAAAAGAGTTTTTCTTTACTGATAAACTTCGCTGAAATGTGAATGTACAAAAGAGGTATCCTAAATACCCTAATTAACTACCCTTAGACCGATCACCAAGTCGGGCCACAACGAATCCTGATCCACAAAGATGACGAGGTCCTTGCGGTACAGGGATAGAATGGCACGATCCAGGTGACCGTCGCCAAGCTCAGGCACTTGGTGGAGGACTAGGAGGCACGACGGCTTGCTCCGGTGGCCCATCGTGCACCACGGCGCCCTCCTCTTCGTCGTCGCCAAGAATGACTTCCTTCGCCACTTCACCAGCACCTGCAGCTGCGGTGTCTTCATCATTGCTAACCAAGTCCACCAGGGCCCCATCATCAGGGATTCCGAGGGCTTCCTGGTTCAGCTCGACGAAGAGTTTCTAGGCAAGCTCCCCGTCGCCGAGGATCTCTTCCCAGTTCAGATCAGCAGAGAGCTGGCGGGCAAACTCCCAGTCACCGCTTGTATCAGGTACGGCAGTGCCCTGCTTTGAAGTTCCAACAAAGACTATTAACGGGCCGTGCCTGCAGATCTATGATAGGTATATATCACTACCTGGAACAGTAATAAGACACTGTTACTATACATACAAGTTACAAGGAAAGGTTGATAGGTTAACAAGAACTCACATGTACACATAATCAATAATGGAAGGTAGATACTAGATATGTTGATTCTTGTGCTCCTTGTGACACCACAGTCCACACGGCATGCATAAGTGCATAACACTGCAGATTCAAAACTATCGGTACATTGTACCAAAGTAAATTCACACAAACATACACACACAGCAGCACGCAGAGTCGTCGCTACTCTGTTATGTGACAACTAGAGCTTAGTAGCTAGATGTTTATCAGTCTTCAGAAAAAACTCGCACCAAACCTCTACCAGCATGCCTTCTCAGTGCCCAAAACTACAAACAAAAAAGACCCACTCCGGCAACAGATGTAAAGAGAAGTAGATAACCTGAGCTAATTAACACAACGTGCAGTACTGCTGTCTTCACTATTTAAGCAGCACTGCATGATGTGTGGCTGAGCATCGATCGTTGCCCAAATTAAGGCCAAATAATCAAGCACAGCAGCCTCACGCGCACACAGAGAAAAGAAAAGCATGCACATGGAGAAGGCTCTGGCCCTAGTTCTACTGGTGTCAGCTGGCCTGCTCCTGAGCGGGCACCAGCCGGCAAGCTCTCAGGTGTTCTGTCGGTCGCAGTTCAACCTGGCCAACGAGGCGTGCAGCATGCGGAATTTCATCCCGGGCCCCGGGGTGAGGCGCGGGGCCCTGCCGCGGCAGCAGCAGCTCAATGAGACGACGACGACGTCGACGTCGTCCACGGCCGCCGCCACCGTCGCCAGCGGCGTCAGCCAGCAGGGGCTGCAGTCCCGGAGGGGCGACGATGATGACGACGACGACAGCCACGGCGGCGGGAGGCGGTCCCGGCACCGGCACCAGCACCGGCACAGCGAGGAGGGGGAGGGGTCGGACCCGCGCGACACCGCGTGCTGCCGCAGGCTCATGGGCCTCGACAACTCGTGCGCCTGCCAGGCCACCGCGCGCCTCCCGCCCTTCATGAACTCCGTCAGGCACGTCGTCACGCTCACGCCCGTCGACGGCTGCGAGATCTCCTTCGAGTGCCCTGGCCCGCTCTTCTAAGCCCAGAAGACATCGCCGGCCGCCGTCGTGTCTCGATCGCCTCATCTAATGGATCGATGGATTATGGTTAATAACTTAGCATATATCAATTGTAGTTATAATATGTTTCCTATTAATCATCAGATATAATACTTGTGATATTGTGAATTCATAGTAAAGCCAAACAGAATAAATGAGATTTGCATGCAGGACTCTCTTGTGATCAAAATTTAGATTACATGTTATTCCATAAACATTACAGTTGTACGCAAAGATTAGTTAGAAATTGAAGTCATCATTTTCTCATCAGAAAGAAAAAAAAAAGGAAATATTGGATACCAAATCCTAACAGATACTAGCGATTAGTTGGGCGTAAAACTTGCAAATACATTGACTTTCTACTCACGGAAAATCTTGCGATGGCATTGCGAAAATTACTGAGAAGGTTTATTGCCATTGAATTTCTACAGATCGATCGAAATAATTACGAATTGTACTGAAAACATTTACACTTACTTGTCATCTTGTTGTTGATGCATGCATGCATATACCGTTCGTCACAAGAAACCATCAAACAGCGACAAATCAGCAGGATCAAAGTCCATGCTTCCATCCGAGAACGGCAATGGCAGGTGTCCAAGATCAGCTAACCCTACAAGATCATCGTCGGCGGGCTCGTCCGCCCAGAACGAATGAACACTCGGCAGCGCATCATCAGTATGCGGTTCCGCATTCTCGAACCCTGTCGGTGGCGCTGGCACCAGCCGCGGCGGCGGCGGCGGCGACGCCGACGTGGAGGACGAGACGCATGGCGCACTCGCAGGCGCAGGCGCGGACGGCAACGGCGGCAGCGTTATCCCAGTCGCCGCCAAAGCCTGTACAATCTGTCGCTTCTCAGTATCAGGCGGTGGATGTGGATGTCGTTGTCGATGTGGATGTGATGCTCTCTGTGAAGGCCAGCAGCGCGGCCATGGCCGCGGCTCCAACGCCGGCAGCGGCAGCGGCAGGCCACACCGCCGCAACGGGACAAACTGTTTCTCGAAATCGTCGTACGCGGCCTTGGCCTCCTCCTCGGTGGCGAACGTGCCGATCCAATGCCGGGCCTTGTGTCTGTGGCTCCGAAACTCCGCTGCCCACCGACCAGGCTGCCGCTCGTACACGCCGCGGCACCGCTTCATCACGGGGGCCGAACTGACGACGGCGCGCTCCCGGCAGCTCGCCGACGACGATCGGATTGCTTGCCTTTGTTGCGAACCACAGCCACCAGGGTTCTTCCTGGCGCTGCTGCTGCTACTGCAATGCAAGATTACAATCTTTGTCTTGCGGCCACAGGAAGCGGAACTCGCATCCTCGCCGGAGTCTGAATCGGTTGCATCAGGATCGGAGAAGGAGATCCGGATCCTCCTCCTCCGAACTTCCATGCCTCCAACTCCAATCCTGCTAAATTTCCTCGTAGAAGAGAAGACGTCTACGACCGAAAAGGCGGAGGGATCGGGCCGGAGGCGGCTCCGCGGCAAACAGGAGGGAGTGGCGCATCGGATGGCCAGCCCAATTAAACTCGCCGCGTAATGTTTCTTCTATTGGGCCGGGTGCGTTTTGTCCAACAGGTGAGTCACAACGCAAGCACCATCCTCCGTACGTTTATATATATATATATATATATATATATATATATATATATATATATATATATATATATATATATATATCGTTTCCTGGATATATCCGTCCGATATATATATATTCTAATATATACTCGTTCATCTGCTCAACTCCTATCTCAACTCCACTCGCGATCCAAATCGTTTCCTGGATCGGTAATGGCTGGAAACGTCCGTCCGACCGCCCAGATCCTCCGTTGGTGGGCCGCGTGACGCCAGCTGAAGACCTCCCGCTCATTATTTTCTAAATAAAAAAATTCACTCGTTCACATACTCGTTCATATCTGCTCACTTGCTCCTAGTTGTACACGTATGTTGCAAGTGTCTATCCCCGATGTTTTATCTGTTTTTTTTTGTACACGTATATTACAAGTGTTTCACACGAATGTCTCAAAGTGTTTCATGTCTTCTTTTGTATGTTGCAAGTGTTGCATCTGGATATTTCAAAAGTAGGTCGGGATGTTGCGCATATGGCAATGATATTTATGGATGAAAACGGTACGGATATTTATTCGATCGTCCGCTCGACCCGAACAAATATGAACACTTATTTGGATAGTTACTTTCGGATCCGGTTTTTTTTCGGATCTGGATACTAAAACGGATATCTTAGGCGGATATCAAATACGGATCATGTGGATATCGCTAATCCGGGGTGTATCGTGCAGGATATTTAAAAACGGATATTATCCTCACGTTTATTCAAAATTTAAAAATCACAAATTTGAACCATCCAAACTATCTCAAATGGAAAGTTGACCAAAACAACAATTGTAGATCTTGATGAGTCAAACTTGCAAAACTTTTCAATTTGAAGTCGCATAATACTAGAGTCATGTGGTTTTTTCATTTGACTTTGACTTGGTCAAACTTGCTCAAATGAGACACTAAATGACCTCAGATGAAAAACTCTGAATACCAAGTTTGATCATCTCAGCAAGATCTACAATTGTTACATAGCTCATTTTCCCATTTGATAAAGTTTTATCAAACACTAGTCATAAATTCTTGAATCTCCATATAGACTTTCAAAACTATGTCAGGTGACATTACTGTTCAAACTTTCTCAAATGAAAAACATGTTGCAATGAGATATGTTTCAAGTGTTTAGGATGTTTTGTATCGCGAAATTTAAAAATCACAAATTTGGATGTTGGAAAGTTGTTACATGTGGATGTTGATGAGTTGAAAAAATAGATCGGAAGTCATATTATATATGTTGCAATACCAAATTTGTTGTCAAACTTACTCATGATACACTGACCTCAGATGAAAAAAACTGTCTTTGATCCTCAGCAAGATGTTTTACATATCTCATTTTTTAGTCACGTTCTATTACAAGTGTTTCTATGTCACACACTTGAATGTCTCAAAAAATGTTTCTTGATGTCTTCTTTTTTCAATTTGAGACAATCTAGGGTTGCAAACTGTTGTAAGCATCTTTAAAAATCACAAATTTGATATTTCAAAAAAGTAGGTAGATCTTGATGAGTTGAACAAACTTGGTATTCAAAATTTTCAATTTGAAGTCATTTAGAGTTCATAATGATATTTCATTTGACCAAATTTGACTTGGTCAAACTTGCTCAAATGGATGTCCCAAAAAAAAAACTGTTTCACCTTTTTTATCATCGATATGTTGCAAAGGTTCCATCTGGATGTTGCAAATGTAGATCTGATGTTTGAATGTTGTAGTGGGACCCACTTCCCATAGTCATTTGCTTGAATCATGACCATGACTCCATGAGACCCATGGCAATGTGCTTGCTATTTCTACTCATGCATTGGTGCTTATATGATGTTTGATGTAAGCGGTTGCTTTACTCTTTAGTCTTTCGGCTTAATCTAGATAGATTATGGACTCATAGAGTGGTGTAATGGTTTATGCGATGATGAGATCGAGTATATATATATATATATATATATATATATATATATATATATATATATATATATATATATGCCGCTTTTACTCAATATCGAGCCATGCATACCGTATTCGAACTCATTATTCGCGGAGAGTCAATCCAGCGTGTATCCCCCGCTATCCGTGTCCGAATCCGAATCGAATAGCAAATATAATATGAGGATATCGTTAATCGTCCGACACTAACACCAATTAGACATCCCAAATGTTTCACCTGACGCTAGCAAATTCCACGTTCCTATATGGTGTTGTAGTGGGACCCACTTCCCATAGTCATTTGCTTGCGAGGGCCGCCATCTTTGGGGATGGAGGATGGCGACTGGCCGGGCCGAGGGCATCACCATTGGCACATTTTGGCCCCGTTCGCTTGAAAGAATCTGGAGGAATTTGTGAGAGGAAATCAGCCGTGAACAATAAATTTCAGCCATGAATAGTTTTTTTCCCACCAGACGAACAAGGCCTTGAAGGGATCTGTCGAGTGCTTGTGCAAGAGGCCAAGTGGATCCATCGCATCTACGCCTGCATCCTTCATGTCGTCTCCTCGTCGGATCCAAACAAGCTCAATCGGATTCGGCCAATGATGTTGAGCAGGCGCAGATTATACATACATGCCCTAATAATGTGTTTATATGAGCTTATTGAAAATCCAAAACTTTATCGGGATTCTAATTTGGCTAGGCGGATTAGATGGGCATATATCTCTACGCTCTTGAAGACAGCTGACAGCATAGTATATTGTCTGCGAGTTGTACATGTCTTAATGTTTATGAGCTTACTTTTTTTCTCAATCGGATCTTTTACCCGTTTTTCATTAAAAGGAAAGACCATAAGAAAGACTGGAATACGGATACAAATGACTCTCAAGTAATCCTAGGATTACCGATGAAATCCCAAAGACACAAATGAACAGTAAGAATACACGAGGAGGGAAACCTCCACCTCAATAGACCAACTGACTATGCCTGCCAAGAAAAATACATCCGCGCAATGCTCGCCAACAGAGGGTGGGTGAAGCCGTGGTGGCAAAGCATCCACCGGTAGAAAAAGCACAGCATCCATCCGCAAGCGACCAGGTAGCCGCTGCGGAGAGCACAACATCCATCCACAAAGCGACTAGGTAGCCGCTGCGAAGGAGAAGACGACAATGTCCGCCAATGACCAGGTAGCCACTACGAAGAAGAAGGCGACCGTATCCGTCAGCGACTAGGTAGCCACTGCAAAAAAGGACAAGTATCCGCCATCGACCAGGTAGCCGCTACAAAGAAGGCGATGTATCCGCCAGCGACTAGGTAGCCGCTGCTAAGAAATACACGACTGCGGCAACACCAACACCCGAGGTAGACATACCAAAGCGAAGATGAGCTTGAAGGACACAGAGGCATAGCAGATGACGAAGCGGCTCCGGCAAGAGTAGCGTAAGGCGTGCTGCAGAAGTGCACCAGCGATGCCTTTAGGAAGAATATTGACATCCACGGACGCCAACATCGCAGGAGAAGCACTCGAGTAGGTCTTTCAACCCTAACCTACCCCGGAACACCAAAATCATCGACGACTCCTTCAGGAAGGTAAATGGCGCAGGTTGTGTCACCGCCGTTGGCCTGGTTCCCCGGAGGAACCGGGCGGGTTTACACCCTAACTCTGTACATCCACAAGAGCAGGCCCCATGGCACCCACAATGGCGGCACCACACCATCAGAATGGGCACCAAGGCACAGCCGCCGGCCGAAGCTCTGACCGGCCAGATCTGGCCGCTGGCCCTTGCCCTGCCACGGTCCCGCCTGGAGAAGCAGGGGCAAGCCGGGGACGTGGCGAGGACACCCACCGACAACTGACTCGCCTGTCGGCCGCCAAATCAGCGAGTTCGGCAGCGTCGCCGCATCCTCTAGGCCTAGTAGCGTTCGGGACCAGGGGTGCGCCGTGGTACAGCAGCCGGCCATCAACGACGTTGCGTCGTCGGCCAGCACGCACGCCGGTGGCCACGGCCTTTCACCCGCCGCGTGCCGGATCCGTGGCATCGTCGCCAGATCCGTGGCCAGCGGGCCCGGATCTGGAGCATCCAGCCCGCCGCGACCGTCCTTGCTGTCGAAAAGCTGCTGGCCGCCGCCAACCCTGGCCCTAGGCGCGACGAGTCAGGAGCACGCTCCAGAAGGTGTAGCCGCCAGATCCGGCCCTTGGGAGCCAAGATCATGCCAGCCGCCCGTGCTACCTCGCCGGAGAAGGGGGGGTGAGATGGGGAGGTGGAGGAGTGAGGGGGAGGGAGGGAGGGGGGAGGAGGAGGGGCAGCGGACGGCCCCTTTTTTCGGGTCGCCAGCCACCACCGCCGCCACGCCGGGGGCGGCGACGGCGGCGGGGGGGGGAAAGGCGGGAGGGGCAGCGCTAGTGTGGTCGCCCCAGTCGCCTCGCTCGGGGAGACGACGCGGGGGGAGACGGGTTGGCAAAACCTAAAGTGTTTATGAGCTTACGTAATGAATATCCAAAACTTTAGCACGATTCTAATTTGTGGAGGCAGATTTTTGGACATATATCTGTATGCTCTGTAAGGCAGCATTTACTCTTCATCTTGTTCCGTGCATTATTTGTCACATGTAAAGTTTCAATAGGACACCGTAGTAATGTGTTTACGAGCTCAATGAATATCCAACACTTTCAAAAGAGAAAAAAAAGCTTAATGAAAATCCAAAACTTCATAAGAGCTTAATGAATAGTATTAGTTGAACGCATATCCTTTTTAGCTAAAAAAAAAGAGGTTCCTACCATGGCGACACAAAATGAAAACAACTGGAATCAGCAAAGTATAATAAAGAAAATGTCGTCCTACAACCACACATATGTCATTGTCTCCATGTACCTTGTCGCAGGAAATCTCGGTCCGATCAACTACCCTTTGGCAATGTGGTAATGAGCGTCACTTTGTTACTTTCCCGTGGCCACCACACAAGGTCTGAAACCCTCGCCCTCGCATCAATGCGAACATTGCGTGGTCTTGGCCTCCACAGCATGGCAAGGCTCAGCTTTGAATGTGCACTATATCAGACGCGGAAGTAAAGGTTTTGGGGTGCAGGAAAAGATGTGGAGAGGGATGATGTTAGCGCCACGATGCATGGGGAGTGTATGAAAAGAGAGGATACGATGTGGGTGTGAAGTGAATAAATTTTGTTTTAACAGGAAACATGTACGATGTGGGTGCGCGGCTCGCCGGGGTCCCGAAGCCGTGGATGGGCTGCAGCGGAGGGAGCCACGGCTCCCCTGGCAGCGCACAGCAGTGGATGTCACACTGCCCTCCAAGACGAAGCCGAAGCCGCCCGTATCGGAAGAGGTAGCGGCTGCGAGAGAGATGGTGTGGGGTTGGAGGCTGATACCGAGGAACGCGCAGCGCACGATGAAGTCCATCAGCTGGCTGGGGTTGGAGAAGAAGCGGCCAGAGTGCGAGGTGGCGAGCGCCGCCATCGAGCAGGGCACGCATGCCGCTGCTAGGGCGAGGCACGTACGGGTGCCCCCGCCGCCACCACCAAGCCGGGCAAGGACACCGGCACCGCAGCTGAGCCAGGCGCGGGCTGCCGAGCAGTCGTGAGGGGCGCCGTCGGGGGGCACGGGCCATCGGATAGGTCGGCACCGCTGGGGTAGGTGGGGTCGCTGGGGCGCGGTCGTGCGCGGCCACCGGAGCACCGGCGCGACCGCCGGGGTGAGTGCGAGCGCGGCCTTCGGGGCGTGCACGAGCACGACTGCCAAGGTGCGTGCTACCTGGGTCAGCACTGCTATCATCGCGTGAGGAAGAAGGGCCGGCGCACGATCATGGAGAAGGGTCACGTGGAGAAGAAAACGGAGAAAAGGGCATTCTAGTCATTGATTATTTTGTTCCATCAAGTGAAGCTATTTTGGCAAACCGGATAAAAATAGCTCAACTTCACTTAAAAAAAGCTGCTTGTGAAATTATATTTAAAAAAAACAACTTCACTAGTGAAGTTGAGCTATGCCAAACGAGGCATAAGCTACAATAACCACCCACTGGATACATTGTGTATGCTCTTTTCTAGAGCGAGAGAGTCAATTAAGCTGTTGATTTCATTATTTGTAGCGAGTTGAAAACTCAACCATAACTCGTGGGTTCAAAATGCACCTTTTCATTTTTTTTCTTCTATGTAAGCCAAATGCCCATTCGGGGGACTTCTCTCATGCTTCTGGGGAAAATTCTGCACTGTAGTAAAGAGCCGCTTTTATGTCTCTTCTAGAATTGAATTAGGGCAGTCCCAATGAAAGAAACTGATGCGGTTTCCATAGCACAAGAAATCATCTATAGAAACTACCTTCTACAGTGGAGGTGTCCTTGTATAATAATTATTTTCTCTTTCTCTCTCCCAACTCTATCTTCTTCCTCCAATGGAAGTGTGGCACGAGCCCCCTGGAAACTGGTGGTTTATCCCCAATAGCGATTTCATGGTTTATTGATGCATTGGGTCAAGAGAAGACCTAATTTCTTCATGAGAAAACCATTTCTTGTATTTTTGCTCTCTTTCTTCATTAATTACGTTGCCATGTCAACATTTTATCTATGTGGTAAGTCATTTAATGAGGATAGAAACCATCATCAATATACCATTAGGACTACCCTTAGAAGCCGGTAAAGCTAATATTTCTATCTTCACTGGCTCTAGCTCCTCCGACCCTAAGAAGCTATGCCAAACAGACCTCACCGACCTCGAGCATGGCTTTTAATTTGCGCAATCAGGGGCTGGTATAACTAGCTTACTAGCTAGCGCCCATCAGATCACAGAGTCTTAAAAAAGCGAGATCATGGCTATGTGGCTGCTCATCTTGGCCTATACTAGTAGGTAAGTAGGAACTTTTACTTTGTGCGCTGGACAAGAGACAACTGATAAAGTATTAACTGCAGTGTGCATTGAGACTTGAGAGAGAGAGATATCATATCATAAGCTGCTAGCTGTTTGGTCATGGCAGCCGCCATGCTTCCCTGCACGAGGCAGCCTTACGTGCAACCCTCCCACACAACCATGCATCCTAGGCTTCTCATGGCTGCTCGCCTCGGGGACACACAGCGGCTGAAGAATCTCCTGGATGCTGGAGGAAGCGATAGCGTTGGGGCACATGCACATCCCGGTTTGGTTGTCCGAGTTGAGGGCTCATCGTCATCGTCAGGACCTTCAGCAGCAACGACGCCCCTTACCACCTGCAGCTCCAGCTGCTCCCTGCTCCACGTAGTAGCAGCGTGTGGCGATGGCGATGAGTTCTTGGAGTCAGCAAAGGTGATCCACGACAGGGCCAGACACCTCCTGGGCATTCCCGACAGGAACGGTGACACGCCGCTGCACCTCGCCGCTAGGGCTGGGAATACCAGGATGGTGTCTCACCTGATTCATCTGGCCAAAACCACCGACGACGAGGGCGAGGGACACGGCGCCGACGAGAGCTCGAGGTTAGTGAAGGAGCTGTTGCGCGCCGAGAACAGGCTCGGCGAGACAGCTCTGCACGATGCGGTCCGCGTGGGGAGCCGGGGCATGGTCATCCGGCTAATGGAGGAGGATCCTGAGTTGGCCAGCTTCCCAAGGGAAGGAGGTGCATCGCCGCTGTACCTCGCCGTCGTGATGGAGGAGGTCGCTATTGCGCGGTCACTGCATGACATGAGTCATGGCAGCCTTTCGTATGCTGGACCAAATGGGCAAAATGCTTTACATGCTGCAGTTCTCCGAGGCAAAGGTACCCACCCTATCTTGATCTTTTAGTGTGTGTAACCATAACCATGCATGGTTCCTTCTAACTTCACTAAGTTGAAAGATGCATGCATTCTTCCCATTTAAACTGTATTTTTATGTTCATATCCTAATCGTTCAGTCTTTTAGTTGTGAGTTTCAAATTCCTGTAGTCGAGAAAGCTTCGTCGCTACTTTGGAAATGTTAATGATCAAATAATGGCCACCACAAAAGTTAGAAATTTTAAGCTAATTAATAAAGTTTTGAAGATGGGCAATTTAAGTTTTGCATTTGATAGCCCAGCTTTTCAGGTTGAACTTAACGGGAAGTGTTAACTAATTAGTTGAGGGGAATCATGCATGTACCAAATTTCACTGTGCTTGATTTTTCCTTATAGATAGAGACTAATCTTATGGACTGGACATTTTTGTAAGAGTTTAAATCTCAGGTCGAACTTTTAGAATTGTGGGGCGTTGTTCTCGTACCATGAAATTAAATCCTCCATGGCATCTCAAGCTAACCCCTTCTGCACCTGCAGAGCCCATGCCCTTGCAGGCTGGCATGATGCCCAAGGAGTTTGATCAAATATCAAGATTATCTGTACTATGTTTTCCGATGATGGATTGGGGGGCGGCGTACGTAAACCTTTTTAGGCATCGTCCGGTTCTCAGAGCACCATGCCCCTGGAACGATTTCTACTAGGAATGCTTGGCTAATTTATATAAACTATGGTCAGCTAGAATGATTCCTAGGTGTAATCCTCTTCAACCTAACAAGCCCTTAACGATAACTATGTATGGCATCGTCTCATCAAAATTAATTGTATCACCAGATGAGATCTGTTATGTTACAAGCTCTTGTGCAAAGGTAGCTAGGAGTACAAGATAAAAAAGAAGTAAATGTGAAATACTGTTGAAATTAAAGCGAAAAATTAACAAAGTAAATGGCATCTCATCATAACATGTTCTATATAGTACCAAGCAATAAGGGTCGTCCATTTGCATGGTGGCAGTAATAACAGCTATGCTACTGGGTTGGAACGAGGTCCTTACCGAAGAAGGGGACCATGATGGCTGCACGCCTCTTCATTTCGCCACATCGCAACAACCAGAAGAAGGAAGAAGCTTGCTGTGCAGGATCTCACAGCACTCCAACAAGTTCCCCTGGATTCGCTTTACGACGACGACATCGACGGCCGCCGCTGACATCCCGCTCTTGTTACTGCAAACCAATCCTTGCTCGGCGTACTGCCGTGACGCCGGCGGGGCATTCCCTATCCATGTCGCCGCTGCAGTTGGCGCGCACAAGGCGGTCTCCACTCTCCTTGGCATGTTTCCGGACAGTGCAGGCCTGCGCGACGCCGACGGGAGGACTTTCCTCCACGTTGCAGTGGAGAAGAAGAGACACAGCGTAGTTAAGCATGCATGCCGGGCGCCATCGTTGGCGTGGATTCTCAACATGCAAGACAAGGACGGGAACACTGCGCTGCACCGCGCTGTGAAGGCTGCGGATACCGACACGTTCTTCCTCCTGTTCGGGAACCGGCAGGTGCGGATGGATTTGGCAAACAACGATGGGCAGACTTGTCGAGACCTGTCACTCATTGACATCCCTCCAGGGTTGTCGTATAAATGGGTATGTTAGTTATTATTAGTTACTCCCATGTATAATGAAGTAGATATAAAGCATGCATTTGGTAATTAACCAAAACTAAAATCTCTTTATGCATGCAGAACCCCAAGCAAATGATCCATCGTGCTTTGACCCGTGCGAGCGCTGCCCATGGCATCCGTCGCTGGGACCAGTTTGAGGAGGAGTACATCCTGCGACCAAGACGAGAGGACGAGGAGAAAGAGTCGGAGAAGCTCAACAACTCGACGCAGACTCTTGGCATCAGCTCCGTGCTCATAGCGACGGTGACGTTCGGCGCCACTTTCGCCCTCCCGGGAGGCTACATCGCCGACGACCATGCCAACGGCGGCGCGCCGACGCTCGCGGGGAGGCACGCCTTCCGGGTGTTCGTCGTGGCCAACGCGCTGGCGTTCATCTGCTCCTCGCTGGGCACCGTCGGCCTCATGTACTCCGGCATCACCACCGTCGATCTCCCGATCCGCCAGAGGCACTTCCTCAGGTCGCTGTTCTTCGTGTCGAGCTCCTTGACTTCCCTCGTCGTTGCCTTCGCTTGGGGCAGCTACACGGTGCTGTCCCCGGTTGCTCACAGCACCGCCGTTGCAATCTGTGTGATAAGCATGGTGGTCATCGTCTACCGAAGCGTAGGGCGTTTCCAGAGGATGTATGCCCTGGCTGCACCGCTATATGTGAGAGCTGGGATCCGGCCACTGCTGATGCTAGCCAAAGACATCTTCACTAGGATGTTAAGGTTGTATTGGCCCTTGATAGTCATATTTACTTGGGCCGCTTGCGCAACAAGCCATGCATAGCACATATATATATATATATATATATATATATATATATATATATATATATATATATATATATATATATATATAGCAGGCAACAATATATATCTTGAAGAGATGTGTGGAAGAAGTGCAATAGCACGCTGATCACTTTCTAAATGAACATCGTTATCTTTTGTTTGACACAAGTGACAAGTTTTACCTGGCTTGCGCCTATAACTTAATATTTAATTTGCTGCTGCATGTCTGTTATAGTCAGATGGATCTCTCGACCATATAATCAGGGTTATGATTTTCTAACTTACAATTTGTATGAATTAAACAGAAAAGATGAAAGCAGACTTTAGGGAATACTAGACAAATGAAACTGAACTATAACACTAATTACGGGAAGATATAAGGAGCGGCATGCCATCAAGTGCAAAAACAGACTGATGTGACAATTTTGTGAGCTTTTTTTTAGAGGATGGCTACTGAGTGATGACTGTTCGGTAATGTGGCAAATACTATAATTTCCCTCCTAGGGATTAAAGGGAATATATAAATTGTTATTTGTATTTGATTTTTTTCCAAGAAATTAAGTCTTGACAAATAATGTCCAGAGCAGAAAATATTGGATTAGACATGGGGAAACAGTTACGAATGCATAAGACAATAATTTGGGGCACCTCAAGCCTTAAGAAGTGGAAACAAGAAGAAAATGACTTTCTGATGTGGAAATTGTGTTTCTCACTATATATTAGCTTATTATCAATAGTAACTAGATGGAAAGGAATAAAAAAACTGCAACTTTGTGGTTACACGGGTAAACCTTCGGCACTTGAAATTTCGAATCTTTAAACAATATTTAAGCTTTCAATTTGCAACTCAAATCTTCTATTATTTTAATTTGGAATCCATTACTCCATTCATTCCAAATTATAAGTCATTTTTATTTTTCATAGATACATTGTCTATGTATCTAAACATACTCTATTTCTAGATATCTAGATACATAGTTAAAACTATATATCTATAAAACCAAAATAACTTATAATATGGAGCAGGTGAAGTACTTATTTTTTTTATTCAAGCCCAATCTACGTACTCACTAAAGTAATTGATTATAGAAACACTAAATAATTTATTCAATATTTTGCTCAAAGCGTGAAACTTGAATATCAAAATATCAAACTTCTAGTTTTACCTCAGCTCATGAACTCAAGACTTCTGTTGAAAAAGAAACAATTATCAACTATTATTACATTAATCCAAATACAATAATAAATAAACTACTGGAAATGGTATTTTTTTCTGTGTCATGTATTTTTTTTTGAAGGGCATAAAAATACTCACAAAGAAATTTTGTTTAACATGTCGGCTCACTTGGTACATAGGAAGATATAAATAACCCTGTAAGTTTTTACGAAACACAGAAAAAATTGGCATACAGGGTAATTAAATTATATCCTTATGTGCTTTCTTTTTTCTGTCGGATTTAGCACACAGGCCAATTAGCATGTTCCTTGCCGCTGAAAAATTATCAGCCGACGCGTTTTGACGCGCAAAAATTTCATTACCACGCTTTTCTAGTTATGCGTGAGACGTCTATAGTGATAAAGTGAGACTTAAATGAAATGGATGGCTGTTCACTTTTGTTTTTCTTATATAAGACTTTTGAGAAATTTACACTCTTTTTTTTTGCCTAAATCAAACACCATATGTTTGCGTAGCTTTTTCTTCACAGAGAAAAAACATGCCACGTGGTAGAAACTGTGGCGTGTAGCCGTGTACTCACTTTTCTGCAAAACTCCACTCGCTGCAACGGCGTGGGTAGTGCATTTGCCACGATATAAACATTACTTCCTTCGTTTTAGATTATAGTTCACTTTAATTTATCATATTTTAACTTTAATCAAATTTATACGAACCATATTAACACTTGCATGCACTATCAATATATATTTTATTTTGATTTAATTGGACTACTTGGTCAAAATTAGATAAATCTGATTTAAAACAAAGTTAAATGAACTATAATTTAGAATGGATGAATTGGTAAACTTTGTAAGGAATTCAATATTTCAAATCATTTTGAAAAGTTAGAGGTTACTACTTCTGTCACTATTTATCTGTCGCTATGGGAAGCATGCTGGTCAAACATTTTTTAAGTTTGGCTGGGTTTGTAAAAAAATATTAGCAACATTTATATCTTTAAATAAGTTTATTATAAAAATAGATCCAATGATACTAATTACGTCTTATAAATATTAGTATTTTCTTGTATACATTTGGTTAAATATAAGTATGTTTGATTTCTTGAAAAACAAGAACGATAGTAAAGGGGACGGAGGGAGTATGCATTTTTAGGGCCCCTTGGTTCGTAGGATTTCTATAGGAAAAAACATAGGAACCAGCAATCCTATTGATAAAAGCACTATAGGGGTCTGGTTCACGAAACTGTGGAAGGAAAACCACAGAAAAATTTCCTATCCTTTAACTTTTGTAGGAAAAATGAAGAAAAAAACATCTAGCGAAACCTCATTGTTTTTGTTTCCTATGCTTTTCCTACACTTTCAATCAAACACCCAGCTTAAACAAAATTCTTATGTTTTTCATTCCTCCTTTTTCTCATGGTTTCCTATTCTATTCCTATAATAATTTTCTATTTCTATGTTTTTTATCGTGCGTTCTAAAGGGGGGTCTTAATTTTTATTTGAAGTGGACTAAAGGGGGTCATTTTTTTTTGAAAAAGACTAAAGGTTTTTTTTAATCAGAAGACTAAAGGGGGTCTCAAGGCTATCTCCAACAACAACACAAAAAATACAAGACCCATTTGTCTTTTGGATAGCGGTATAGGCAAAATGTTTAATATATATTCGGCATTTTCTCCAACAACAAGACCCAAAAGAGAATCCTTTCTGCAAATGGGTTTCCGAGAGAGGATGTCTATATTTGGGTTGTGCCTCTCAGGTAAACTAAAATAGGTCTTTCATATAGTTACTCTATTGAAAGTTAATTTTAGATCTCTTACTATCTATTTTGGATTTGGACGTTCCTGTAGGTTTTTGGTGGAGACGGTCTAATTGTGAGACAAGTCTCTCTCCCAGGCCCTCGAGTGAGGCCCAGAGCGCACCAAAGCCCAATCTGAGAACCAACCGACTAATCCGAGATGCAGAGCCTCCGCCTCCCGATCCGTCTGGATCCGACCTCGAGGCTACGAGGCATGGCCACGCCGCTCGCTCGTGCGGCGCTCCCGCGGGCCCTACCCCTACTTTGCCCAGCTCCCGCCGTCCGGTTGGCCTCGCGCGGCCGTTTCCGTGCCACGGCGGCCAGCGCCGAAGGCGCGGCTAGGCCGGTGCTCCGCACCTGCAAGAACTGCAAGCAGCAGTACGACCCGTCGGTGAACCACCCCTCCGCTTGCCGCTACCACACCGCCCACTTCGGAGGTGAGACAAACATCCACAATCCCAGTAACTCCCGTGGCCTAATGTTCTGAATTGGTTTAGCCGGGGTATCAAAAAAAAATGAACAAACGGTTTAGTTCTTTGGTCGGAAGATTATACCGATTCAGTTAACTTTCTGTTCAACGAGTTTCCAAGGGTGAATATAGGATCAATTTTTTGGTTCAGAAAAGCAAAAAGATTGTCTCACTTGGTGTGCATTGGCAAGCTGTTCTGTACAATTATGTGTGCACACATTTTAAGTTCGAGGTCAGGGTTTTCCAATTTGAATTTGAATAGAAAAACATGTGATTTTGCTTGTAATGTACTATGTCCCAGTTCCAAACTCTCACCCTGTTATTATGACCGGCATCCAGTACTCCAGGCGAAGGCCCAGTAGTGGCTAGAGGAGGCCGGCGGGTTAGGGGGCTCAAGGCCCATATTTATCATATTTTACATAATATTAGAGTTATTTTCTATTATTATTATTCAGAGACATATAAATACCTGTAAACTCTATTGAGGAAGGTAAGCAGAAACAATTATTGTTTTCGGCTTCCTCAGGGAGCCGGGAGAAACCCTAGCCGCCTTCTCTCTTCCATGAACAGTACCGCGGCACTGTAGCGCCGGTACTGTAGCGCCGCCACCCTCTCCCTTCGCGAGATCACGGCGCCCCGCCGTGGTCCATCGCGGTTTAATCCTCGGCCCCCGATCATCCACCGCTACAACCTACGCTCGGTCAGAGGAGGAACCTCGGTTCCTATCAGCTTGGTACCAGAGACCTTGTCGATCATGGACACCCCCGCTGTCTCCTCCGCCGCGCCATCGCCGGCGATCCCGCCGGTGCCGACCGCCTCCACCGCGCCCCCTACTACGGTGGGCGTTCTGGTGGTGCCGCCCTCCCAATCCTTGACGACCACCGTCGCGCCGCGGCAGGTGTTAACGCCCAAGGAGGTGATGACCTCCATCGTCAATCTCAGCCATGGCGTGAAGTAGCTGCAGGACATGATGAAGGCGTTTCTGAGCGGCCAGTACGTGGTTCCACCACCGCAGCCGTCACATCCTCCTCCTCCGCCACGCCGCTGCCCTCATCCGCCTCGATGCCGCAAATCACCTACCCCTACGGGATGCCTCACGGACTCCATCTTTGTCGCCGTCGACTTCCGTTCAGCCGTCGGTGTCCCGTGTCCCGATCCATATGCTTTGCAATTTCCGCGACTCGCCGCCGTCGCCGATTCCGGCTTGGGCCCTTGATCCTCGGCGGCGCACCACTCCATGACCGCGCCATTATACTCCTCGGCGCCGCTCGGTCCACCATCCTCGAGCTCCATCGACGGTCGCCCATGGGGACCCTATCGTGCAGAGGATCTGACGGCGGCGTGGGCGGGCGGCCGCTCCACGACACCGCGCCTACTGTGGCGGCCCTTACGCGGCCGTGCCACCGGGCCGACCAGGAGGGTCCCTACGAGCGCCCTCAGCAGGCCATGGGGGGCGGTCTCGACCGCTTGCCGCCCAAGACGCATCGCCTCGAGTTCGCAACGTACGACGGCACGGAAGACCCCTCAATTGGCTCAACCATCGCGAGCAATTCTTCCGGGCCAACGATGGCGGCCTCCGACGAAACGTGGATTGCGTCATACCACCTCCGGCTCTGGCGCAAACTCGGTACTACGCCCTCGGCGGTGATGAGGGCATGCCTTCTTGGGAGCGCTTCATCGAGCTGTGCCGCCAACGCTTCGGACCGCCAGTTCGCGGTACTCGGCTGGCGGAGTTGGGGCGCTTGCCGTTCCAATCTATGGTCCAGGAGTTCGCCGACCGCTTTCAGGCGGTGTCCTGCCATGCACGTGGCGTCTCAGCCAAACAGAAGGCCGATCTCTTCGTCGGGGGCCTTCCCGAGTACATTCGGTGGATGTGGAGATGCGCGATCCCGGGACATCCAGACGGCCATGTACTTGGCACGGCTTTCGGCGTCGGCGGCGGCGGCCATGCCCACAGCGCGCCACCCCCACGGGTGCCCGCCTCCCACCTCGTCCCGGCCTGCCCCCACGTGCCCCGCCACCAGCAGCGGGGGCTCCAGCTCATCCGGGCGCTGGCCCCACGGGCGGGCAGGGCGCCCCTCCCGTGCGTCAGTTCCGTCGCCTCACGTCGGCCGGAGCGAATAGCTTGAGCGCCGCCGTCAAGGGCTGTGCTTCAACTGCGATGAGCCCTATGTCCGGGGCCATGTGTGCCCCCGGCTGTTTTACCTCGAGTCTACGGACTTCGTCGACGAGGCGGCCGGGGAGGTGCCTGCTGCAGAAGCCGACGCCGCCGCCTTTCCAAACAAGCCGGCCGGCCAAGGTGTGGCCGGTGATGCAGCAGACGCTGCTAACGCCCTTGTCGTTTCTCTCCATGCTGTTGCAGGAATCCGGCCGCCCAACGCCATGCTACTCTCCGTCACCGTCAAAGATGAGAGTTTCCTCGCCCTCCTCGACACCGGCTCCACTCATAATTTTGTCCAAGGGGCTGTGTTGCGCCGTTTGGGCCTGTCTCCAGCTAGGGGTGACCACCTCCGTGTCATGGTCGCCAATGGTGAGCATGTGGCGTGTGAGGGCATTGCTCGGAACGTGCCCGTCCGCATCGGCGACGAGGACTTCACCATCACGTGTGTTGGCCTCAACCTGGGCGCCTTCGACTTCATCATCGGCTTCGACTTCATTCGCACATTGGGCCCCGTGTTGTGGGACTGCGACGCCCTTACCATGGCGTTCTGGAGGGAGGGCCGCGCGTCACTGGCGGCGTGCACGCCCTCGACGCCCTCCCCACAGCAGCCGGTGACCGCGATCACGACTGACCCGCGGCTACCTCTCCTGGATCGCCTGTTGGCGCAGCACGGTGACATCTTCGACGAGCCTACTAGGCTCCTCCGGCGCCTTCTCGACCACCGCATCCACTGCTGCCCGGGGCGGCCCGGTGGCGGTGCGGCGCCGCATCGATACCGTAGCTGCGGAAGGGACGAGCTCGAGCGCCAATGTGCGCCGATGCTTGCCTGCCCCAAGGATCATTCGGCCGAAACACCGCCGTTCTCGTGCCCGTCTGCTGCTGGTGCGCAAGGCGGACAAGTCGTGGCGCTTCAGATCGACTATCGCTCCCTCAACGCCAAGACCTCCAAGGACAAATTCCCAATTACGTGGTTGGCGAGTTCTTGGATGAGCTCCATGGGGCTCGTTTCTTCACCAAGCTTGACCTTCGTTCGGCTATCATCAAAAGCGCATGCACCGGAGGACATCGACAAGACGGCTTTCCGCACCCATCGTGGCCACTTCGAGTTTCTGGTGATGCCATTTGGGCTCTCCATGCCCCGCAACCTTCCAGCGCCGATGAATGACGCCCTTCGCCTTACTGCGGCGGTTTGTCTTTGGTATTTTTGATGATATATTAATTTATAGTCCATCATGGGCCGAGCACTTGCAGCATGTCAACATCGTCCTCCACGCGCTTCGGGTACACCACCTTCACTTGAAACGATCCAAGTGCTCGTTTGGCGCATCGTCAGTGGCCTACCTGGGCCACGTGATCTCCGAGGGCAGCGCCGCCATGGACGCCGACAAGGTCGCCGCCGTGGGCTGCGTGGCTCTGCCGCGCTCTACACCGTAACTGCGTGGTTTCCTCGGCCTCGCGGGCTACTACCGGAAATTCATTCAGACTTGGCATCATCGCCGCCCCCACTCACGCTGCTCTCTTGCGGCGGGGCGCGCGTTTGTGTGGGGCGACGATGCTTCGGGCATTCGAGGCGCTCAAGCGCTTTGACCACCACGGACTGTTCTTCGGATGCCGACTTTACTAAGCCCTTCGTGGTCGATCGCGACGCTGCCGGGCGCGAGGGTTCGGCGCCGTCCTCCACCACGGCGTCGGGCCCTCGCCTACCTACTTCACCGTCCCTTCGCCAGCGTCCCACATCAACTCGCGGCCTATGAGCGGGAGTTGATCGGCTTGGTTCAAAGCCGTTAGCCATTGGCGCCCATATTTGTGGGGGCGCCACTTTTTGGTTCAGACCGACCATTACAGACTTGAAATTTTGCTTGATCAACAATTGTCTACATTCCGCAGAAGATCAATGGATCGACAAGCTATTTGGTTTCGACTTCTCGGTGAGTACCGTCCGGGCCGCTTGAACATCGTGGCAGACGCTCTCTCTCACCGGGACTTGGTAGATGGGGGGGCAGCCGTCCTGGTGGCCGCGGCTGCAGCAGCCCTCCCCGTGTCGGGACCATCCTTCGAGCTTCTGGACGCCATCCGGCGGGCAACAACAACAAGCCGACGCCCGAAGAATCGCCGGCGCAGCTCGGCGGGGGCTCAGGTGGCCCCATGGCGCCTAGCTGACGGCCTTCTGATCCATGGCTCCCGCGTCTACGTGCCGGACCAAGAGGACTTGCGTCAGCAAGTGCTCCTCTTGGCTCACTCAGCTGGCCATGAGGGCACCCAGAAGACGCTACATCGACTCCGTGCAGATTTCTACATCCCTCGTGATCGTGTGTTGGTGCAGGACCTGGTGCGTTCTTGCACCACGTGCCAGCGCAATAAGACGGAGACGGTTCAGCCCGCGGGCTTGCTGCAGCCCCTAGACGTCCCCACCCAAGTGTGGGCGGATATCTTGCTGGACTTCATCGAGGGCTTGCCCAAGGTTGCGGGCAAGTCGGTCATCCTCACGGTGGTGGATCGCTTCTCCAAGTACGCCTACTTCATCGCGCTCGGCCACCCCTACACTGCTACGTCCGTCGCTCGTGCCTTCTTCGACGGCATCGTTCGCCTTCACGGGTTTCCGTTGTCCATTGTCAGGGACCGGGACCCCATGTTCACCGGGCACGTTTGGCGAGACATCTTCAAGATGGCGGGCGTCCAGTTGCGCATGAGCACAACTTTCCATCCGCAAACGGATGGCCAGTCCGAAGTGGTGAACAAGGTCATCGCCATGTACCTCCGTTGTGTGACGGGGGATCGCCCCCGCGCGTGGGTGGATTGGCTGTCGTGGGCGGAGTACTGCTACAACACCTCCTTCCACACGGCTCTTCGCGCCACACCGTTTGAGGTCGTCTACGGTCGCCCTCCTCCGCCGCTGCTGCCCTATTCGCCGGGTACAGCTCGGACCGAGGCTGCAGATGCGCTTCTTCAGTCCCGTGATGAGATCCTCGCCGAGGTGCGCCAACGTCTTTTGCAGGCTCAGCAGCTGTCCAAAAAATATTATGATGCCGGCCACCGCGACGTCGAGTTCCAGGTGGGTGACTGGGTGTGGCTGCGGCTGCTCAACCGCACAGCCCATGCACTCTCTCCAGGGGCCAAGGGCAAACTCGGTCCTCGCTATGCCGGGCCGTTCCGCGTCTTGGAGCGTCTTGGGGCGGTAGCGTATCGTCTACAGCTGCCCGAGGGTGCCCGTCTTCATGATGTCTTCCACGTGGGATTGCTCAAGCGCCACCGCGGTGACGCTCCAGCAACGCCGGCCAGCCTGGCGCCGACCTTTGACGGCCGTTACACTCCTGCCCCGGCCAAGGCGCTACGTGTCCAGCGGCGCCGTGACACCTGGCAGGTGCTGATCCAGTGGCATGGTTTTCCAGAAGAGGATGCGACATGGGAGTCCGTCGACGAGTTCCGCTCCTTCTACCCCGACTTCCAGCTCGAGGACGAGCTGTTTGAGAAGGCGGGGAGAGATGTTATGACCGGCATCCAGTACTCCAGGCGAAGGCCCAGTAGTGGCTAGAGGAGGCCGGCGGGTTAGGGGGCTCAAGGCCCATATTTATCATATTTTACATAATATTAGAGTTATTTTCTATTATTATTATTCAGAGACATATAAATACCTGTAAACTCTATTGAGGAAGGTAAGCAGAAACAATTATTGTTTCCGGCTTCCTCAGGGAGCCGGGAGAAACCCTAGCCGCCTTCTCTCTTCCATGAACAGTACCGCGGCACTGTAGCGCCGGTACTGTAACGCCGCCACCCTCTCCCTTCGCGAGATCACGACGCCCCGCCGTGGTCCATCGCGGTTTAAGCCTCGGCCCCCGATCACCCACCGCTACAACCTACGCTCGGTCAGAGGAGGAACCTCGGTTCTTATCACACCCCCTCTCACACAACACTTAGAATGAAGCTCCTTGATTGTTTTTGTTCGAATCTATTCATGTCCTCATGAGACGGCTTAGCAACCTGATTAACGAGAGATGTTAACAGAGATGTTTCTCACTGAAACATTTTAACCCATTAAATTTTGGGTAATGTTTATCCATATCTAAATGATCAGTTTCTTCCGTGGCAGGAGAAACAAAGAGAAAATTTGAGAGCGTTTATGCTGGAGGGACTATGGATACTCCAAATTCAGGCAAAGTGTTCCAGTATTGGCATTGCTGTGGGTCGGAAGACCCATTTGATGCGGGCTGTACTGCTTCTACTCACTGTTCATATGATGATTGAATACCTCATGGTAGCATTATGTTCGTGTGATTGTACTTATTAATTAATGTTTCACATGAATATTTGTTCCCAGGTTGTTATTGTTTCTTACATGGGAGAGTGGATATATACATGAAATACTTCTAAACTATAGTCTCATGTTTAGATTTAGCCTCTTATCACTCAACCCTTAAGTGTTCCTTCTGGATACATTTGATCGACTTATTCTTTGATGTGTTTGGTAAAAATACAGTTTACTCAGTATTCTTACGATGATTGAATACCTCATATTTGTGTCTTATTCTTGTGATTGTACTATTGATTTCACATGGATACCGGTTCACATATTCCCTGGTAACATTGTTCTTACATGGGAGAATGGATGAATGCTTTGAATACAGTCAGATTTTGTTTCTTACATAGCTCCATTACTTTGGAAGTTGAATGTCCCCTCTCGATATATATTGCCATTATTGTTGTTTGATGTATTAGATAGTACATGCCATTCTACTCTCAACTATAAAATTATTGTCGGATGTGTCTTTTTTTTCTGTTTATTTTCAGCCATTTTATCTATTTTGGCAAATTGTAATCATTAATTCAGTTTGCTTATATAAATTCAAACTTCACCGAGATGGAATTGTACAAATGGCGGATTTACATGGGCTACTCTTTCCCTTTGGTTGAGGCAAGTACATTTTGCATAGGGTTAAATGAACGGAGGATTAACATCCACGTGATGCATCCTGTAGTCTGTTATAGACAATGAATCATAAGGCTTTACTAGCAAGCGAGATCAATTCCCACTGTTCTGATGGAAAAGTAATTCCGATAAGTGATTCATGTTACTGTTATCTTTTTTGTTGCCCTCTTTTAGGAATCTTAGTCTGCCATGCTTTCATTTTGTAGTTCCATGTAAGCAGACGAGAATTTTTTAGATTACAAAGACATTCTTGTTTTACGTCTTTACGTGTTCTGCTAATGAGTTTATCCAAGAGGATCATCAGTCCTCTTATCTCAAGCATTTTTTGGTTTCATATTTGCACTTCAGTATTAGACTATACCTGGGGGGCAATTCCAGTTGTCCTGGTTGCTAGAGACACTCCGTGTGTTCAAATGCTCGTAGAGGGATAATGTGGGGTGAACATTAATGTCCCTGCTGAAACTCACAATCCTTCTAAGATTCAATATATCACAATACCTTTCTTCAGTTTGTGCCTGTTACGATTTAATTTCATCACCGGCAACCGAAATGATACAAAGTTGATTCAATCTATAGAGGTTATTGTCAGATTCAAAACTAGTTTCATTTGCAGGTTAAGTGCTTGTGAGGCTGCCTCCCTGAAAGCAGATATGGCTTAGGAATAATAGTAAATTGATTATCAGGAGTATAAGGGACGTACAATATATAGAAGGATGACCTGGGGTTTTATAGATCAATACCCAATCAGGAGAATCCTTGCCTAATACCAAATCACCTACTATAACAGCTCTAGCGTCTAGGCTCATGTGGCTAGCAGCCCAATAAGCCTCACGCTAACATGCCCGCAGTCTGATTGTCAGCTACTGCGCATGTTCAGACTGGACCTAAACTCCGTGAAAATTGAAGAAGGAAGTCCCTTGGTGAAGATGTCCGCATACTGAGACGAAGTCGGTACATGAAAGACACAGAAGATCACCAATTGCAACTCGCTCCCAGACAAAGTGAAGATCAATCTCAATGTGCTTAGTGTGCTGGTGCTGAACCGGGTTGGAGGACATGTAGACCGCGCTAATGTTGTCACAGTACACCAATGTAGCGCGGTGCAAAGGGGAGTGAAGCTCCTGAAGGAGCTGGCGCAGCCAGGTGGCCTCGGCGACACCATTAGCCACTGTGCGATACTCAGCTTCAGCATTGGATCTGGAGACGGTATTCTGACGCTTGGAGGACCAGGAGACGAGGTTGTGACCAAGAAACACAGCATAGCCTGAGGTGGACTTGCGCGTATCTGGACAACCGGCCCAGTTAGCATCAGTGTAGACCATAAGATCAGCGGATATAGATGGTCGCAGCGGAAGGCCCAAGTGAAGAGTGCCTCGAACGTAGCGTAGAATCCGCTTGAGGGCAGCCAAATGAGGTTCACGAGGATCATGCATGTGTAGACATATCTGCTGAACAGCATAGGAAATATCCGGTCGAGTGAACGTCAAGTACTGCAAGGCACCAGCGAGACTCCGAAAATCTGATGCGTCAGCCACAGGCGCACCATCAGCAGCGGCAACCTTTGGATTTGTGTCAACCAGAGTAGAGCACGGCTTGCACTCTGCCATCCCAGCACGGTCAAGAATATCCATCATGTACTGCCACTGGGAGAGAAGAAGACCATCGCCTGAACGTTAAACATGCATACCAAGGAAGTGATGCAGTTCACTAAGGTCCTTCATGGAGAACTCCTGCTTGAGGGCTGAAATAGTCCGTCGAAGTAGACCGGGTGAGGAAGCTGTAAGGACAATGTCATCAACGTAAAGCAGCAAATAAGCCATGTCTGAACCACGCCGATAGACAAAGAGTGAAGTGTCGGACTTGGCTTCAACAAATCAAAGGGAAACAAGATATGTAGCGAACCGACTGTACCAAGCATGAGGAGCCTGCTTCAACCCAGGAGCCTGCTTCAACCCATACAGTGACTTGTTGAGCCGACAAACGAAGTCAGGATGGGTGGGATCCTCAAAACCGGATGGCTATGCACAGTAGACTGTCTCAGTCAATGTTCTGTGGAGAAAGGCATTCTTGACATCAAGCTGGTGAATAGGCCAGTATCGAGAGAGCCAAGGAGAGCACTGTGCAGAATGTAGCTGGTTTGACCACGGGGCTGAACGTCTTGGAGAAGTCCATGCCAGGGCGCTGGGTAAAGCCACAAAGAACTCAGCGCGCCTTGTACCGCTCACGAGACCCACCAGCATTGAACTTATGCTTGAAGATCCACTTCCCAGTGACCACATTGGCGTGAGGGGGCCGAGGTATGAGATCCTATGTGTGGTTCTTCAGCAAGGCAACATGTTCTTCTTCCATAGCAGCGTGCCAACACGGGTCGGCAAGGGCACTGCAGAAGGTCTTGGGCACAGGAGACAGCGGTGTGGCGTGGTAGAGAGCTGGAATCCGGTAGCCGCTCTTCGCACGCGATGCCATGGAGTGCTGGTTGCGTACTGGTGGAATAGCAACCTCACCCTTGGGCAGCGGTGCAGCAAGAGGACCGCCAGACGCTGCAGCAGGGCTGCTGGCAGGCGCTGCAGCAGGGCTGCTAGCAGAAGGCACCACCACAGCGGTCGGTCCCCGGCGAGTTTAGACATGCTTGATGATGGGCGCCGGGAACGGCTGCAGGGCGGCCACCAGCGGCGGAGGACCACGCGCGCCCGGCGACAGCGAAGGCAAAGTAGTCATTGTGGACGAGGGTGGAGGAGCCACACGTGGCTGTGCGGATGGAGTAGTCATCATGGACGAAGGCGCCAGGGCCACACATGGCTCTGTAGGCAGGGGCGTGAGGCCGGATGGGAGCGCATCAAGCGCTGCTGGACCATCCATGACATTGTCGGGTGCAGCTGCACGTGGCTGTGCAGGAGGGCGGGCGCTAGAATCTGCAGAGATAAACCTTTGTGGGGATCCGATAGGAGACGAGACATAGTCAGTCACATCCAAAAAATCAAAGTCGACCTGTGATGGGGAAGAATCACGCTCAGCATAGGGAAAGGACGACTCGTCAAAAACAACATGGCGATAGATGATCAATCTATTGGAAGAGAGATCAAGGCAGCGGTATCCTTTGTGATGAGCTGAATAACCCAGAAAAACACATAGGGTAGACCAAGGTGAGAGTTTGTGGGTGGCTATGGTGGACATGTTGGGATAATATTTGCAACCAAAGACGCGAAGGTGGTCATAGGAAGGCATAGTACCGAAGAGGGCAAAGTGCGGGGTGGATGATCGAAGCGTCTTGGTGGGCAAAATGTTGATGTGGTAGGTGGCTGTTTGTAGGGCTTCGACCCAGAGGGAGGGTGGAAGAGATGCCTGGAACATAAGACAGCGCACAAAATTGTTAAGGGGACGAATGATGCGCTCGGCCTTACCGTTCTGAGGCGAAGTGTAGGGGCATGACATACGAAGATGAACACCATGAGTGAGGAAGAACGTAAGAGAACTAGAGTTGTCGATCTCCCATCCGTTGTCGCACTGAACTGCCTTGACTGTGGTGCTGAACTGGATAGAAATATAGGCAAAAAAGGAAACTAGCGTCAAAAAAGCGTCAGATTTAAGTTTCAAAGGAAACGTCCGTGTATAATGAGAGCAATCATCAAGTATGACCAAATAGTGTTTATAGCCTGATACACTGAGAACAGGGGATGTCCATAGATCACAATGTATAAGATCAAAATTATTGGACGCTCTAGACGCTGACATATGAAATGGAAGACGCACATGGCGGCCTAACTGACAAGCATGACAAAGAGATGAACTATCATGACGACAAGCAGGAAGACTGGACGACGCTAGTTTGGAGATGGCCTCGTGTCTAGGATGACCGAGGCGGCGATGCCAAAGCGAAGACCTAGAGTCGGCGACCAGGGAGTGCGCAACCGGCAGATGAAGAGGGTACAATGGCCCAGAGCTATTGCACCTGACGATCACGTTCCGAGACTGAAGATCCTTCACAGAACAACCAGTCAGGTCAAACTCAACAGAGCAATTGTTATTGAGAGTAAACTGGCGAACAGAAATAAGATTCTTAATAAGCTGTGGAGAGACCAAAACATTATTAAGATGTAAGGAATGTGAAATAACAGTAGCGCCAGTAGCTATAACGGGAAGTAAAGAATCGTTACCGACAACAACGGAGGAAGGAGTAGGATACCACGGGGAAGTTGTATGTGGAAGAATATTGGAACGTGAGGCCATGTTAGATGTAGCACCTGAATCGAAGTACCACTCGTTGTTGTTCTAGAGTTGGTTTAGTGTCATGGTGCTGAACGTTGAGGCCAGGGAGGGTTGATCCTAGGAGGGAAGCCTAGCCATCGGGTTGTAGAACCCAGGAGGAGGTGGCGCCGCCCACTAACTGGTGGGAGAAGGCCATTGGCTAGCGTGGTCCATAGCAGGGCCGACCGTGGCTGGCTGCTGGGGTGACGGCTGCACCAGCAGCGCCTGCTGGTGCATGGGCGTCGACAGAGGTGCGAGCGGAGGCCACGGACCGGGCCACTGGATGGATGTGACCCACGGGTTGTAGAAGGAGGGCCATGGGGCGCCCCTGGTGCCAGAACTGCCAGGCTTGGACGGCGCAACGGGCTGGGAGCCGGCGCCTGTAGGCTGGCCGCCAACCTACTGTCCAAAGCCATCACGCTTGCCACCACGCTTGGCGGGCTGCTGAGCAGTTGGAGGGCGCGGGTTGGCAAAGAGCTGATGTCGGTGGAAGTAGCGAGGGCGGTTTGCTGAGAGTGCGCCTGGTTGTCCATCGTCAGCTCCTCCATGAAGAGATCAGCTTTGGCATCCAGGAACGTGGGGAAGGGACGACCATGCTGGAGATGCATGCTGATGTCTTGAACCGCTCGTTCAGACCCCGGATGACATTAAGAACCAGAGTGCGGTCGGTGACGACCTCACCCAAGTCACCGAGCATGTCTACCATGCGCTTGAAGTCCCTGCAGTAATCTATGATGGACAGATCACCTTGAATGAAGTTCCAAAACTTGGCGTCGAGGTAGGGGGCTCGTGTCTTGTGGTTGCTGAAGAACTGGGACTCAACAGCACGCCAGGTGGTGCGGGCAGTGCCGTTCCAGGCCGAGATCGTCTCGGCAAGGTCGTCGAAGATGGTGTTGAGGATCCATGACTTGACAACGCAGTCCATGTGTGCCCAGTCAGGGAAGCCAGGTGTTGGAGCATCCTGCAGGACATGATCCTAAAGGGAGAACTTCCCGACGATAAGGAGGAATTGATCGCGCCACCGATTATAGTTGCCAGAATTGAGGTCGAGGACGACCCTAACAAGGTTTCGGATGTTCTGTACAGTGACTGCCTGGGCATGAAGATTGGCGATGGTGACAGCTTCATGCAGGAGCAGGTCTTGATGAAGATCGTGGTGGTTGGAGGTGCGATCCTCCACATCAAAAGGGGGTTCGTCATCGGCGCCGGGCGCGTCCTCGTCATCGGTGCCGGGCGCGCTAGCAGTGGCACACTCCTATTCAGCATGGGCCAAGGCGTCACGAGTGCGCGCCGCAGTGGTATCGTGCTCCAAAGCGGCGTCCTGAGCCTCCTTCTCGGCAGTGGCGGCACATGCCAAGGCGTCAGCCTAGGCCTTCTTGCGGGAGGCCACACAGGCGCGCAACAGCGTCTACATCAGCCACGGCGACGACGACCTTTCCCTTGGCATCAGACTCCAGGGTTGAGGCCGGGGGTTCAGAGCCGGAGGCAGCGGCGGCGTGAGGAGTAAGAGGGGGGAGTCCCACCCATGGAGATCGCTGCACAGCAGGGGATGCCAGCGCGAAGGGCGTAGACAGGAGAGGAGGCACGCTGGGAGGGGGGAGGCGCAGCTGGAGAGGCGCGCTAGGGCAGCGGAAGGTGAATCAGGGTGATGACCCAGACTCGTGATACCATGAGAGCAGATATGGCTTAGGAATAATAGTAGATTGATTATCAAGAGTACAAGGGATGTACAAGGTTTATAGATCAATACCCAATCAGGAGGATCCTTGCCTAATACCAAATCACCTAATATAACAGCCCTGGGCGTCTAGGCCCATGTGGCTAGCAGCCCAATAAGCCTCACGCTAACACTCCCTACACACACAAATCTCGTTTCTCTTTTTCCTTAATTTTGTTGAAAATTTTGTTCTTGGAACTGATTAGGAGTTGGAAAGGGAATCAAAAGTGTTAGTGGTATATAAATCTCATTAAGAATAGTTTTACGTCTAGAGGTGTAGCAAGGGCAGCAATAATGGCCAGCTTCAGATTGTGTACTCTGTAATGGAAGAGATACTTCATCAATGTTAACATCGACATAAAGGCAGCAGTTTCACATTCAGTGGCACCTAGTGAATATCAAAACTTGGATCCTACAAATATTAAGTATAGTTGGCATTCTATTTGAGTTGTTCTTTCATGAGCTTTACCATATTCAATTGGTCCTCTGTTTTAATTTACAAATACTCTGTTGAAATCTAAATTCTCCTATCTAAGCTAGTTCGGACTTTGGAGATATTAGACTATCATAAGTATGATGGAAAACGGACTCTGTTTACTTGATAGCTTTTGTAATGATTTGAGGTATTCCTGTTTGTAAATTTGCGTTGATATTTTTTGGACTATATATGTTGGTTTTTTTTGTTTTTTCAGTGTTATGCTTGCCGCTCTTCTTTCGACAATGGTTTTGTTAGGTCTTCACTTTTGTTGATCTCCCGGTGTAGAGGAGCCATTGCAGCATATCACTACACGATTGAACAACAGAGCATGGAAACAGAGGGTACTTTCTACTTAGAAACTAGATGATTTTTATGTTTGTTAATTAAGATGTTAACTAAGCAGAATAATGTTGTGGCAATGGAATTAAAGAAGAGAGAGGGGGGGGGTGGAAATAGTTTTTTAGATGAGAAATTATGTATACACGGGAGCCAAAATGTGAAGAGATATAATAGGTAGATGATGGAGAAAGAAAACATATGATCGGCAGAGATTTATTTTGAAAAAAAAATATTGAGAATATAGTTTCTATATTTAATGTCTCTATGATTTTGGCACGTATAGAAACTATCTTAGAGTTTCTAGGTTGAGATTGCTCTAAGAGCAACTTTTTTTTTTGACAATGCATACCACGAGCTTTATTATTGAAGAATATTTACATCGTCCAGCACAAACTCAAGGATAAAACTAGGGGGCTCATCGTCCCAAATACAATTTGTCTTAGTTTGCATAGCTAGCCTTGCCAACTCATGTGCTACACGGTTTGCATCCCTGTTGCAGTGCTCTATAGAAATCTCCTGGAAACCACTCCATATATTGTTGCATTCGTCATAGATGGATGTTGCCGAGTTTGCCGAGAAACCACCTTCATTGTTCCTTCTACCTCCATACAATCAGACTGGATGATGAGACGATTACCTCCAATGTGTTGTGCCAGCAGTAGACCTTCCTTTAGTGCATGTGCCTCAGCCATAGGCGCATCAATCACATGAGCAACAAAGCTATGTGCAGCAGCTAGCACCCCCCTGAGTGGTCTATGATTACTACTACTATACTACCACACCCCACATCATCATCAAACGATGCAGCAACATTCACCATTATCGTTCCTTCCTAAGGCTTTTGCCATCCCTTGCGAATTGTTGATGTCATCTTTGTAGCCAATTTATAATTCCTAGATAGAGCCGCAATAGACATTGCTGACCTGGAAGGTCTCTGAATAGCTTCACCGTGTACATGTTGTCGACGCTCCCACCAAATATACCAGCCTCCGGTCAATACCAGCTCTGTTAAACCAACGTCCAATGATCGGACATGTTCGCCCTTTCGAATCACCTCCTCCAGAACTACTAAGCCAGACCAGTCCACAGTGAGCATCTGTCCAATCGAGTCCCAAATGCCCGGCGCCCTCCATACTTCCTTGGCTCTATCACATGAAAAGAGTATAAGCTTAATATCCTCCACACCATTTGACACATAGGACAGCCCCCCGTGTTTCCAATATGGCGATTAGCAAGAATTGCGCAACCTGGAATCAAGCCATGGAGAGCACACCATCCGAATATTTTTATCTTCCCCGGAACCTGCAGCTTCCACAACTTCTTCCAAACATGACTCCTTCCTGCACCACTCGCTTGCATTGAATAATTTCTCCATCCATATGTATCCTCCCGTTGATAGAGGTACGCTGATCGGACCGAGAAAAGTCCGTTCCTATTATAATGCCAGGCTACAAAATCCTCTCTTCCAGAAGTAATAGGGATTTGTAAAATCATAGCTGCATAGACTGCGCAAAAGATATACTTCACCAAATCTGTATCCCATGTTGAATTAACTGGGTTTATAAGCTCATCAACAGTTCTAATAATATTATTACCTCTCGGCATTAAGATTTTCAGATTATGACTCCTGGAATCCAGTGATCCTCCCATATATTAATTTGAGTACCATCTCCTACTCTCCAAATATAACCTTTCTTAAAGCATTCAAACCCCGCCATCACACTCTGCCATGTATAAGAGCTTCCACTTCTCACCTTTGCTTTGAGTAACCTTCCATCAGGATACTATCTTGCCCTGAGGACTCTTGCACATAGAGAGTCCGGTTCACTTAGCAATCTCAAAACTTGTTTTGCCAACATTGCTAGATTGAATGAATGCAAATTCCTGAACCCCATGCCTCCTTTGCACTTCGGCATACATAGCTTCCACCACTCTTGCCAATGAATCCTCTTATGTTCACCGTCATCTCCCCACCAGTATTGAGAGATGGCCATTGTTATTCCTTTGCATATTTTCCTTGGAATTTTGAAAACACCATCACTTATATCGGTCCAGCTTGAGCAATGGACTTAATCAGGATCTCCTTCCCACCCATGCTTAGCAACTTTTCCATCCACCCATTTATTCTAGATATGACTCTATCAATCAAGTGCTGAAAGCAGTCACTTCGGTCTGCCCCCACTAATGTCGGCAAACCCAAATATTTGTCATTTAGTGTTTCTGTCATGATATTTAGCACTTCACACACATCCATCTTAACATCAACATCTGTATTGCTAGAGAAAAAAAAATGCTAGACTTTGCCTCACTAACCTTCTGCCCCGAGCCTGCACAATAGCATGATAAAATATCCGACAGACAATCCGCATTCTTTTTGTCAGCTTTCATAAGAATAAGCGAATCATCTGCAAACAGAAGATGTGAGACCATAGGAGCATCTCTCCATACCTTCACTCCCTCCAATTCTCCCCTCTCCTTGTCCCCTCTTATCATACAAGATAGGCCTTTAGCAACAATTAAGAATAGATACGGAGACAGTGGATCTCCCTATCTCAATCCCCTTGTGGGAGTAAAAACATCTGTCTCCATAGAATTGAATATAACATTATAACAAACCAAAGTCACACAAGCCATAATCAGCTTTATCCATATCTGATCAAAACCTAACTTAGACATGATCTTCTCCTAGAACACCCATTCCACCCTATCATATGCTTTGTTCATATCCAGCTTCACCGCACAAAGCCCCTTCTGCCCTTTCTTCTTTTTTATAGTATGGATACATTCATAGGCCAGTAAAATATTATCCATAATTAATCTACCAGGGACAAAAGTACTTTGATGATCACTAATTATATCCAGTAGAATAACTTTCATCCTACTAGACAACATCTTTGAAATAACTTTGTAGACCACATTGCATAAACAAATAGGGCGAAATTGAGCTACCTTGTCAGAGTTTTCAACCTTCAGAATCATGACAATAGTAATATCATTCCACCCGCTTGGAATCGTGGCATTGTTCACCGCCTCTAGAACCTCCTACACCATATCGACCCTGTCGGTGTTTTGTAAACCAGACTAGTAAACTTATACGATTGCCGCGCTGCTCTAGGAAGATGATGGTTGCATCCAATAGACACGAGGATTTATACTGGTTCAGGCCAAAGCCCTATGTCCAGTCTCAGAGATGATCGAGAGCGTGTTCCTCGCTTGAATGCTCTAAAGTTCTTACAATGGGGGTGCAAGAATGGTGAAAGATATGGAAGGACCTATGCTAGGCGGAGGGCTGCCCGAAGAGAAGCTCCAGGAGCCCTACTACAATGGTGAATGAATGGAATGGAAGAGGATGTCCCGTGCATTGCCCTAGCGGTCCTTATATAGAGTTTGGGGCCAGGGCTGATACAAAGAAGAGGTTCCCCCGACCGAAGGGTCGTGAGCCTGAGGGGGGTCCTAGCTAACTTGGCTTGAAAGCTACGTCGTCTTCTGGTGTATCTTCATGGTCTGGAGGCCACGTCGTGGCAGGGTGTGACGTGGTGCTACTGTGCTAGGCATGGTGGCACTATAGACACGGTGGTGGTTCGTCAGTTGTCCTGTGCGACGCGGTATCCGTCATGGCCTTTGTTGCCATCTCCTAGTTGCACGGGAGTTGGTAGCCGCCCTGGTGAAAGGTCCTTGTGTGGTTTTGGTAATTTAGTGACAACCTAGGTGAACTAATTGTGTTTATATGAGATACACAGGTGATTAGTCCACAGGTACATGTGTGTGAGCAACATATGCCATGAGGGTGAAAATGGCTCAGAGATGTTGCAAAGCTCACACATGTAATGATGAAGGAGCTCATTGCACATGAGACATGACATTGAGTCATGTGATCAAGGTGGAGAAGATCAAGACAAGACTTGGCTTGATAGACCGGTTGCAAGCGTGAAGGGCAAGTCAGAGGCTTTGGAGCGATGGACCGCGTGGCGGTGAAGCTTGAGCAAGACTTGGCGTCGATGGACGAAGGCAATGGTGAAAAGCAAGTGAAGTCAAGATCGATGAACCAATATGATCACATGATGATATGAAGTGGATCATATCATTGTTGATCGTGTTGGTGCATGTGTTGCATCTACATTGGAGGAGATGGAATGGAATGCGCAAGGCAAAGGTATAACATAGGGCATTTCATTTCACCGGTCATTGGTGTGTAGAGAAGTTTATGACCGGGTTTAGGATAGATGGCTGTACTATTGAGAGGGGCAAACTTGTTTGCATATTGGTCATCTAGTGCCACTTGAGTGATCTAACTTTGCATCGTCGCTAGGATCGAGTGGCGTGGCAAGTTGAGTGACTAATCCTTTGGAAAATGTTTATGAAAAGCTAATACACATACACATGGTGGTGTACACTTGGTGGTGTTGGCATATTTGCAAAGGAGAAGAAGTTAAAGTTGACGTGGATCAACTCGGTGAAGAAACAGAGGTGAAAGGTGATACACATTGTGTTTAGCACTTGGGAGCAAGGGTTCAAAACTTCACCGGTGGAGTGTCCACTGATGCCCTATATAGAAAAGACAGGGTTTCACAGAGTGCACCAGACGCTAGTCACGCAGTGGCCGGACTCTAACCCAACGTCCGATCAGTTGGCACGCAGTGAAGGCCACCCTCGGTCTCTTGACCGGACGCATGCGACCAGACTCTGGCTAAACACTGTTTAGCGTCTGGTCCTGCTGATGTGGCAGCACACAGAGAAGACGGTGAGTGATCGAACACTAGGCAAGTCCGGTCAGACATGACCGGACGCGTCCGGTCGTGACTGGAACCTTACTGGAAGTGACCGGACGCTGGGATCCTATGTCCGGTCGTACACTGTAGTGCGTCTGGTCACAACTTAAGTATACTGATGACCGTTGAGATCGGGCAATTAGTATTTGAAGCAGGTGCCACATGGCGTGCATCGCGCGACCGGACGCTAGGGTCCTGCGTCCGGTCAATACGCTCGGAGCGTCTGGTCGCCCTGAGCTATGCCCAGTGAAGGGGTACAACGGCTCTATTTTCATGGGGGCTATAAATAGAAGGTGGTTTCGGGCATGGCTGTTGTTGAGCACCTTGGGGACTTTGTGTCTATGCTTGAGAGTGCTTGGGAGCCCTCCATCTCACATATGCTTGATAGTGATCTTTCGATTGTGTGAGAGAGCGATTCTAGTGCGATTGCATCATGAGGTTGCATCGAGTGGCACTAGGTGATCAAGTCGCAAGCTGGTGGTGCTTGTTACTCTTAGGGGTTGCCACCTCCTAGATGGCTTGGTGGTGGTCTCCATTCAAGCCCACAAGAAGCTTGTGCGGTGCTCCAGAGAAGAGCTTTGTGAGGAGCATTGTGCTCGCCCCACGGGAGCCACGAAGAGCAACTCTAGTAAAGCAAGATGCGAAGGGTGACAAGTGGTCCGGCTGGGTCAAGTGCTAGAGCTTGTGGTAAGCACTCCACGTGGGAGAGTGTGACTTGTGGGTCACCACTAGCAAGAGGACCGGCGGCAACCTTGGAGCTTGTCTCAACGGGGACTAGCGTGTTGGCAAGCACTGAACCTCGGGAAAAAATCATCGTGTCATCCTTGTATTCCCGTTGGTTTGCATCCTCGTTACACAAGCTTGTATTTACTTTCATATACATTGTGCTTGTGTAGTTGCTTTTGTAATTAGTTAGCTTGTGTAGCTTGCTAGTTACCTTCTAGCTTGTGTAGCATAGAAGTAGCTCCCTTGCGTGGCTAATTTGGTTTGTGTAACCTTGTTAGTCACATTGCTTAGGTTGTGTAGCTAAGTATTTGTGCTCTCTAATTTGGCATCAGTTGCCTTGTTATTGAGCATTGCTAGTGAGCTTAGGTGGCTTTGTGCTTTTGCTTACTAGCATGAGTAGGAGCTCCCTCATTGCTTGAAGTACTAGTGGCATAGGTTTATGTGACCTTGCTTCTAGAATTGGTTAGGTAAGCTCTAGCTAGCCTAGCACCTTTGTTGCTTAATTAGGATCTTTGCATGGTGCAAGAGAACATAGAAAGAGGGGTGTAGTCTTGGCTAGACCGATTGTTTTAATTCCGCATTTATATCGGTTAGCCGACGCGATTAAATTTTAGAAAGGACTATTCAGCCCCCCTCTAGTCACCATCTCGACCCTACACCCAGGTCGTCAATCGCCTGGTTGCTTCATGGGGCTGAGGGCCACGACCCCGATTGTCGGGGTCATGGCTTTTAGCTGGTCTAGATGGCTTCTGTGTTGAGACCCATGTCATGGATCCCATCCTATAGTGGGTAGGACCGTATACCTGCCTTGTTGGGCTGTATTTGGCTGGTGGTCATCGTACTTGTCGTTATCGCCTCGAGGCAGTGTTGTCTTTTCTATGTAGCATGGCACAAGATTGGCGTCTGACTGGGCTGAGGTGACTACTATCGCCTCGGTCCTTGTGGGGTCAGTGCGACATGCTTGCTCCTGCTAGAGCAGGCACGCTTGATTGGTCATGACCTCTCTCCATCCCTTTCGGAGGTCGTGAGGGGAGAGGTCGTGAGCCCTACGGGCATCATGCGACTAAGGCAGGTGTAAGGGGTCATGGGCAACCTCGACCCTAACGCCTGGCCTGCTCTTTTTGGCTCTTGCCAGGCCTCAGTCATTTGGGCCTTTGTCTGATGATGTGTCGCGGGCTACGTGGCCCGCTATCTAATTGGTGCCTTAAGATACCCCGGGGCTACAACCCCGACAGTAACCCCGAGTGTTTTTGTGATCACAAAGTGATCGTGAAAGTGCTAGTACGCGTTTATGTCAAGGCGCGGGCTCACGGTCATAGCCTACTCAAGCTTCATTGCTCGGCCCCCTATAGGCCGGTGCATTTAATGCGGCAAGCGGCCGCCATGTTTTGCCTTGTCAGGATGTCCTAATAATGCGGTATGCGTTTGCTGTGTCTTGTCATGTCGGTGGGCTGTGCATCGGGGCTTGCAATCTAGGTGGGGCCGTGCGGTCTCGTCGACGTTGTTCCAGTCCCGCCTTTTGGAAGATCTCAATTATCCCAATCTTTTGTGGGCGCCTGCTGTTGGTCACGACTTCCCATGGTTCGCCACGCAGCGCGGGAGTCTCAGGCTGCATAGTTTGCCCTTGGGCTTATAACTAAGGGCTTTTCTCCCGTTCGAGCTACTTCTGTCGCTGAGTTCCCTCTGACCTCTTTTGGGGGCTAAACCTTTGAAAGGGGACAGAAAAAAGTTTTTGAAAGGAACCACACGGTTCTCAGGAACCACGCAGTTCTTAGATATGTGTCTTGCTAGGGATCAATTGTGGTGACCAGAGGCCATTGTGCTAGTTCCAATAGCTGGTGCTAGGAGGAATCTTGCGAGTCGAAGGGCAAGGAGTAGCATGGCCACTGTGTCAGGTCGTACGCGACATCGGTATGCCATCTCGTCGCCATTTCTTGCTCTGAGCCTAGGCGGCTTGTGTGTTCGAAATGGGCAATGGTCAGAGTAGCTCTTGGCTCCCCTTGGAGGCCTATGTGCTGGTCATTGGCCCACCCAGACTGCTGGTCAGAACAGGAGGAGGATAAAGCAGTGCTTCCCTGTCGCTCCACCCCTTCTAGACGAGGTAAGATGGTGACATGGCCGTACTGCTGCTGCCGACCGATCCTTCCTCGAAAGCCAAAGGAGTTGTTGTGGCCCTCTTGTGGGTCGTCCTTCAGTGGCATGATGCCATCGGAGGAGCTGGTGGGGAGTCTACGGCCCCTGTCTTCCCGGCGACGCCTGGCACAGGGTTGTCAATTGGCATCACCATCGAGGTGACACCTTTTATTGATGTTTTGGTGGCATGGCTGCTTTTGTACCTGTGGGAGGGATTTCCTTTTTGATACCTTTGGTAGCAACGTCGTGAGCCCCTGAGACGTGGGTTTGGGATCATTCCTTTGACCCAGGTTTGATTAGAGGGGTTGTTTCCCTGACCTCTTATTGCACAGTCACGGGGTTTCTTGTGGTCATGCATCGGCTCATAGGTCTTAGACTCTTTGTTTTTTCCTCGTGACCGAGCCATGATCACATCATGGGTTTCGCATTGCGCGTTACCTCGGCCGTTCGCTTTGTCGATCTCTCCTGGAGAGGTTGTAGACCTCTAATAGTTTATCAGCGTCCGAAGTTGGCCTTTGGTCTAAGACCTGGGTCGTAGGGAGGAGTTGGCTGAGACTTGTCCCCGGCTCCTTTTGGGGTCACGAGGACCTGGCTCTATTTTTCCCTTGTGTCCCCGCCTACCTCAAGAGGTCGTGTTGCCCTATTATAGGCGGGTTTGGTTTCGTCCCATGCGGGGAGAGGCATGTCCACCGTAACCACACGGTCGGAGCGGTGCGCCTCATTGGGGTCTATGGGTAATTCGAGTGGGACCCGATATCCTCCCCAATTGATGTGGAGTTCGGCTGTGCCTCACGTGAGACATCCTATAAATTGTCGGCCGTCAATCCCATTGGTCCCCAACCGCCTCCGCAGCAGCCAGACGACAAGATGCCTCCCCCCAAAGGGGGTCAACCCGGGAGACTTCGAAGCGGATGACTCAAACATAGGGAGAGAAGGTCATGTGGCTCTACCCCACCGATTAGAGCCATGGGGGCCCATCTCCTCCTTGCCCCTATCCCTTTTGTTCCCTCGAGCCCTTCTAAAGACCGGCCCAAGAGTGGGGGGTTTCCTAAGTATGACACAGGGTCATGATCGCGGCGGGCTGCTTGGCGCACGATCTCGGGGGGTGGTCGGCCTCCCCATTCACTTCGTGGCGTAATGGCGAGTGCTCGCGTATGGTCATGCGCCATGAGATGCAGGCGCGTAAATTGAAACAACATGGAGAAAGTGGGGGGTGCAGCTTACTTGATCCGCGTCGTTGCATGGGCGACCGTCATTTCACCTCCCCTCCGATCGCTTCACCTGCTCTGCGGGGTTTTCCAAGCAGTTAGTAAATGTAGTTGTGCGCGCGTGCGCCCTGAGCGTCCTTAGTGGCTACAAATACGCTTGGAGTAGTGCAGCAAAGATGTGTTCGCCCTGAGTCGCCTGCTCCTCCACTTCTTTGTTCTTGCCCAAGCTCATCTGGGGTTCCTTTCCTATCGATGAGGATGAGTCATGGCAAGCAGCCGCAGGAAGAGTCATTGGGTGCCAGCGGGGGGCCACCACCTATCCGTCCTTACCTGCGCAACCAAGGGTAAGTGCATTTGGATGATCCTCGAGTTCGAGGGTCTGACCTATGTTGATCATGTGTGGTCTGCAGGGCTGTCTCCCACGCCGCGCCCACGGGGATCGCCAATGCCGCTCGCGCTGTGACCCCACCCACTGGGGAGTCGAGTTCGTCGTCATCTTCCTCAGATGATCGTCGTGAATTTCATGAGCTCATCCGCGGGGCGGACGAGGCCCGCCAGCGCTTCTCCGATGCCACCTGTGAGGTGAGTCGGCTAGAGCGCTGTCTTGAGGCCATCCGGGTGGCCCTCGAGGCCTCGAAGAGGGAGACCACGACTGCTGATGCCTAGGCCCGCATCGTGGGTAAGGATGCTTCTGCGTCTTGTTGTCCCATTTTTTATTCGTCATCCCTGATCTTTTCTTGTTGTCAGCGTTGGAGGAGTAGCTAGCAGCTTCCCGCCTCGATACGGAGGAGGCCCACCTCTGGGAGGTTCTTTTGATGGAGGACCATGAACATGTGGTGGTGACTGGAATCCGGTAGGGGGTTAGCGTTGCTCTCGCCACCGTACAGCTTCGCACCACCAAAGACTTCCGTCAGGTGGCACCTGGGTTTTCAGACCATGCCAGCTAGGCGGAGAGAGCGGAGCTGGTCGACGGCTTCGCCGCTGTAGCTACCGCCATCGTGGCCACTGTGAATGTGGAGGACATCCTCCGTAGTGGTGGCTAGGGGCCTTAGGTTGTACCTAGGGTTCTTCAATGAATGAAATCCTTCAGCTTGTGTCCCGTGCTTCTTTTTCTTTCGTGCATCCATTGTTTATCTGTTCGTTTGAACGTTGTAGTCACGAGCTTGCCTAGGGATCGACCTGAATAGTTTGGCTTGGTGCGACTCCATTTTCGAGACCTTAGTGTCGTAGGAGCAGTCCAATGGCAGCGCACCTGGTGTCGTTCTCTTTTCTATAGATCGTGATGATTTTTCCGGCGAGCATCGATGCATAGTATGCTGCGGTTTAGCCCCGTGAGTGAGCCATGTCGTTAGGCATGCGCCGATCAACACGGGTCCCTTGGGGTTGCACGCATTGTTAGAGTGTCGCCTTGACACGCACTTGTTAGGGCGTTGAAAGCATCTAGGCCCCTAGTTGGGTTTCGGTGATTAATGACAATACATGATATTGTGACTAACGTGTGTTTTGCAGAGGCAATTAAGTTAGGTCACGGTAATGGAAATTGATTGGGCAATCATGGTTGTCATGCCCCTATGATGGAAATCATTTCGGTTTTCAAAGGATGGACGACAAGGTTAAGGATGGACTAGTTCTAAGTGTCGTTTGGAGTTGAAGAGACACTTAGAGTAGTTTAGGACTTTGTTTTTCCTTTGGCTGTACTATTAAGGGGGGTATGGACGGGTAGCTTGACCTAGGTGAGTCTAGTGGGTAAGGTGTGGTGCACACTTGTCAAAACTAGCACTAGGTAGCTCCAAAACAGCCCTTAGATCAATTGAAGCAAACTTCATTCACATATGATTGCGAGATGGAAGTGAATGGAGGGTCAAATGCTGACCAAACGTTGGTTTCGGTGTGACCGGACGCTGGCGCAGAGTCCAGTCAGTTCATTTGATCAAGGTGAAGTCATCTGGTGCGACCGGACGCTAAGAGGTGAGTGACCAGATGCTAGGTCCCAGCGTCCAATCGACTCCAGTAAGGTTCCAGAGAGGGAAAATCATGACCGGACGTGTCCGGTCACAACTTTAACACTGGGTTTCGGGGTGAACTGACCAGAGCGTCCGGTCACCCCGCAGAGGCACATAACGGTTCGTTTTGAACACGGGTGTATAAATACTTCCTCCATTCATGTGAGGGGGTACTTTTGCTCATTCCAACAGCTGAGAAACACCCGTGAGAGTGCCAAGAAGAGCAAGGTCCTAGTGAGGTGATTGAGATTTGAGAATCCAAAAGAGAGCCCTCATTAGTGAAAGCAAGAGTAGCAAAGTGTGCATCCACCCTTCTCATTAGGCTTGTCATGGTCAAGTGAGAGTTCGTGCTTGTTACACTTGGTGATCGCCATCACCTAGACGGCTTGGTGGTGATTGGGAGCTTGGTGATCATTTGGCGGAGCTTCTGGATGACCTAACTCAAGTTGGGAGCGGTTGTGGAGATTCACCGCGACGGAGTGTCAAAGAATCAACCCGTAGAGAGCACTTGATCCTTGTGCGGATCAAGGGGGAGCTACACCCTTGCGCGGGTGCTCCAACGAGGACTAGTGGGGAGTGGCGACTCTCCGATACCTCGGCAAAACATTGCCGCATTCCTCCTTCTCTCTTTACTTTGAGCAATTCAATTCTTGTCTTTACATTCATAGAATTGCCATGCTAGAGTAGGATTGGAACTTAGGTTGCAAGACTTTTTGTGCGGTAGAACATTAGAAACACTTTCTAGGCACAAGGGGTGAAGTGGGCTAACCATAGGGTTTAATTATTGCAAAGAAATTTAGAATTAGCCCAATTCACCCCCCCCCCCCTCTTGGGCATCTTGATCCTTTCATTCGTGTCATGATCTCTGGGCACAGAAAGGACTTATTGATGATTATGTACAAAATTTTCAGTGGGCTGGGAGTAGCCTTGATGCGAATACTAAGTGCCCATGCCACAGGTCGTGGCCTTCGTCATTCGTGGTGTCTGACATGGCGGGGCCCAAGGCTCAAGGCTCGATGAGTCATGGAGCATGTTGTGCTGCAAGCCCTCTGGTGCTTGTCGATCGTGCCATCATAGAGCTGTGTCGTCGCCTGCCTCGCTGCGTGTCGCAATTGAGGTCGCAGAGTGCATCCTTCACGTGCTCCCCTACCGCATAGGGAAGTCATGTTCGAACTTAGTCCCCGAGGGCTGGCACACGGCTGTCATGATGTCATAATTTTCCCGTTCGTAGAGGTGGGCCTGCTGAAGGTCTCCCCCATAGTGATGACACCATGAGGGCCGGGCATCTTGAGCTTCAGATAGGTGTAGTTTGGAACGATGATGAACTTGGTGTAGCATGGCCGGCCCAGGATGGCGTTGTAGGTGCTAGGGAAGTCTGCTATCTCGAAGGTGAGAATCTCCGTGCAAAAGTTGGCTCGACCACCGAACGTCATGGGTAAGTCAACCTACCCACGGGGGATGGCTTGGAGCTCGGGTATGACTCCATGGAATGGAGCGCCGGACGGTCGTATAGCTGACCGTGAAAGCCCCATGGCATCGTAAGTCTCAGCCTAGAGAAGGTTGAGGCCACTCCCGCTGTCCATGAGGACTCGAGATAGGTGGGTCTTGCCGATAATCAGGTCGACGATGAGGGGAAAGCATCTCGGTTGTAGAATATGGTCGGGGTGATCCTTTCTGTCAAAAGTGATCGTGGTTTCCGACCATTTTATGAATGCCAGGATGGCTTCACCCAAGGCGACCACGTTGACCTCCCTAGCTATGAGCTTCTATCAGCATCTGGACTCGTATGCCATCGGTCCACCGAAGATCATGAGGCACCCTCTCGGGTCAGGATACGCATCCCCCTTCTCTTCGTTGTCAGCGGGTCCGGACGGCGCATCCGTGCCGGTCGTCTTGTAGTCACCACTGAAGTAGCGCTTGATGAGGTCGCATTCTTCAATGGTGTGCTTGACTAGATAGCTGTGGTTGTTACACGGTATCTTGACCATGCTGTCGAAACTGACATGCTTGAGCTTGCCAGTTTTTTGCTTGTGGACCCTATAGATGGTCACGATGAACTTGCTGTCGTGGCGCCTCTAACTGTCCTTCTTGCCTTTTATACACCGGTTGCGGTCCCTAGCCTTGTCCATGGGTTCAGCTTACGCCTTGCCCTTGTGCTTGCAAAAGATTGCAAGGACGACCTCCAAGCCGGAGGCGTGGCTTGTTGCGAGGTCGACCAACTCCCACGTCGTCCGTGGTTTGTAGCGTCCGAGCTCGTGGACGAGTGCTTTGTTGGTCGTGTTGAAGATGAACGCTCTGATCATGTCTGTATCCATGATATCGAGAAGCTCATTGCACTGCTTGGAAAAGGGGCGGATGTACTCGCATAGAGTCTCTCCCACCTTCTGCTTGCAGGCTTTGAGATCCTAGGAATTTCCAGGGCGCACATACATGCCTTGAAAGTTCCCAACGAAGACGCACTTGAAGTCTGCCCACGAATGGATGTTGTTCGCGGGGAGATGCTTCGAGCCATGCTCAGGCGCTCTCCGTAAGGTAGAGTGGCAAATATGGGATGATGAAGAGATCATCGTCTGCTCCGCCTGCTCGATAGGCGAGGTGGAAGTCTTACAACCATACGTCGGGGTTGGTATCCCCAGAGTACTTGATGATGTTCAGCGACGTGCGGAAGCACGCCGGGAACGACGTCTACTGGATCCTTTTTGCGAATGCCTGCGGGCCGCAGGCATCCAGGCTCAGGCTACGTCGAGTGTCCCGCACCCTGGGATGTGGTCAAAGGTTGTCCGGTCGCTGTCACCGTAGTGCAGCTAATCTTTGCCTTCCCAGTCTGGCCCAGGGCGCTTGACACCTGGAGTTGGTCGGGCATTGTGGTTTCCGACATAGTGGCTACGCGTTGGGGAAGGTTCCCGCCTTCACGCCGCTCCGCCGTCGTCTGGTCGGAGCTCACTTGGCGCGTGGTGCCCCTTGGGGGCACCACGTGCCGAGGAGATGTGTACGAAGCTGGCCTCGGGATGTCGCCTCCCTGTGGAACTTTGAGCCTTTTGTACCACCATGGTCTCCAGCAGGTCTCGCAGCTCCTGATGGACACGCTTTCCCTCATTGGTCGACGGCTCAAGGGTCGTCCGCATGATCATGGCAACTGTCGTGACATTCTAGCAGGCTCAAGGGAAGATTGGCGTTTCCCTCTTACCTTGTTGGATTTGATCATACACGTGGCGTGCCCGTGCCCGCGTGCCTTCAATGTCTAGGTGTTGCGGGCTAGGGCATCCATCGTTGCGACGTGCGTTGGCCTGATCAGCTTCCCGCGCCTTGGCTTGTTCCAAGCGCTCCTGGTCGTACTCGGCCTATTCCCCAGGGGGTGTGGGGAATCAGATAGGCATCATCCTCTGCATCCTCTGCTGGCGCTGCCCCATCCTTCGAGGGGTGCAACATGTTGCATTCCCTCGACGGAGAGCAGCTCTCCTCGAAATCAGACTCAAAGTCCGTGTTCTTAGGGGTTGCCAGCAAGAGGTCAAAGAAGGACTCCAGATCCTGTTCCATCATCCCCACAAACCCGGGTGAATCTGGCGCTATTGTTCGGCCATTGCACCTGGCCAGCTCTCGCTCGAAGAGAGCGATCACGTCCCTCATTTCAGAGGACAGTAGAGTGTCGGGGTTCCAGAATTCAGCCTTTGGCGGCAGGGGGCCACTTTCGGAGAGTTGGGCAAAAGTGTTTGCCAACACGTAAAACACGCGTCAGCTCAGCTCTGGCTCGGGGTTCGCCCCGAGGTATGCGTCGATCCTACATGCTAACGCTCCAGATTCAATGATCGTGGGACTAGCTTGCGTCAGTCCGTGATCAGGTGTCGAGATGTATGGCGGAGCTGCATTCTCTTCGATCAGTCGCAGCCGACCCAGGCGGTCAGCCATGAAGTCCAAATCCCCAAAGTGTAAGGCTTAGCTGGGGAGAAGACCGTCTACGGGAGCTGGCCCGTTGATGTCGGTAAACTCAAGGCTTCCAAAGCGGATGCGGCCGCCGGGGGCCGCGCCAAGAGCAAGTCCGACGTAGGTGCAGGGAGCCATCGCTTCCTTCTTAACAATCGAGAGCACGCGACTGTCCCCTACCTGGCGCGCCAACTGTCGATGTTTTATAAACCGGACTAGTAAACTTATACGATTGCCGCGCTGCTCTATGAAGATGATGGTAGCATCCAATAGACACGAGGATTTATACTGGTTCAGGCCGGAGCCCTACGTCTAGTCTCACACATGATCGACTGTGTGTTCCTCGCTTGAATGCTCTGAAGTTCTTACAATGGGGGGTGCAAGAATGGTGAAAGAGATGGAAGGACCAATGCTAGGCGGAGGGCTATCCGAAGAGAAGCTCCAGGAGCCCTACTACAATGGTGAATGAATGGAATGGTAGAGGATGTCCCGTGCATTGCCCTGGCGGTCCTTATATAGAGTTTGGGGCCAGGGCTGATACAAAGAGGAGGTTCCCCCGACCGAAGGGTCGTGAGCCTGAGGGAGGTCCTAGCTAACTTGGCTTGCAAGCTACGCCGTCTTCTGGTGCTCGTCTAGGCGTGGCTATCGTCATGGTCTGGAGGCCACGTCACGGCAGGGTGTGACGTGGTGCTACTATGCTGGCCATGGTGGCACTGTAGACGCGATGGTGGTTCGTCAGCCGTCCTGTGCGACGCGGTATCCGTCATGGCCTTTGTTGTCATCTCCTGGTTGCACGGGAGTTAGTAGCCGCCCCGAGTCGTCGATCGCCTGGTCGCTTCATGGGGCTGGGGGCCACGACCCCGATCATCGGGGTCGGGGCTTTTAGCTGGTCTGGATGGCTTCTATGTTGAGACCCTTGTCATGGATCCCATCCTGTAGTGGGTAGGACCGTATACCTACCTTGTTGGGCCGTATCCGGCCGGTGGTCATCGTACCTGTTGTTACCGCCTCGAGGCGGTGTTGTCTTGTCCGTGTAGCATGGCACAGGGTTGGCGTCTGACCGGGCTGAGGTGACTAATATCGCCTCGGTCCTTGCGGGGTCAGTGCGGCGTGTTTGCTCCTGTCAGAGCAGGCACGCTTGATTGGGCGTGACCTCTCTCCGTCCCTTTCAGAGCTCGTGAGGGGAGAGGTCGTGAGGCCTGCAGGCGTCATGCAACTAAGGCGGGTGGAAGGGGTCGTGGGCAACCTCAGCCCTAGCGCCTGGCCTGTTCTTTTTGGCTCTTGCTAGGCCTCAGTCGTTTGGGCCTTTGTCTGCTGATGCGTCGCGGGCTATGCGACCCGCTATCTAATCGGTGCCTTGAGATACCCTAAGGTTACAACCCTAACAGTCCCCCAGCACGTTCCAAAAACCACTTAAAAATAGCATGGAGGCCATCGGGTCCGGAGCTTTTAAATCCCCACTGCTGAAAAGAGCTTTCTGAACTTTTTCTCTTGAGAAAGGGGCATTTAACAATTGATTCATCTCTGGTGTTACTTTCCTGGCCACATCCCCCCAACACTCCCCCATCTACTCTTGGTCTCTCCGATGTGAAGAGACTACTAAAATACTCTTTCACCATTTGACTCATCGTCACTTGGTCCTCATGCCTAACCCCTTGGTCATCAACTAGACCTCGGACCATATTCTTCTTCTTTCGGCTAGAAGCAAAGTGATGGAAAAATTTGTATTCCGATCACCGTGTTTAAGCCAGTTTGCTCTAGCTCTTTGGAACCAAAAAAATCTCCTCCTGTTCTTGGAGCAATTCCGGCCGGAAGAGAGTTTCTTTTTATGCTGCAATGGACTCATCAGTCATCGGTCCTCTTCTCAAGGTTTCAAGCTCCCTATTAAGCCTCTTAATTATTTGAACCGGCTGTTTAAGAGTTTCTCTGTCCCAACGATTCAGGTCAGCATGCACTTGATTTTCCTTCATCATAAACGTCAGCCCTTGGCCCTGAGACCGAGCACGCGCCCACGCTGCTTGGACCACCTCTTCCACTGTCTCTCCTTAATCCACCTAGCTTCGAATCTCCATGGACCAGAATTACCTTGTACCGATTGGTCCTGCAAGTATTCTGTATCCACAACACTCGGCCGATGATCAGATTTGAAAGTTTCAGCATTCACCAACTTGGCATTTGGGAACATGATACTCCACTGAGCCTTTGCCACACCCCAGTCCAACCGCTCTCTGATCTTTCGTCTGTGCCAAGTAAAAATATCTCCTATAAATCCAATGTCCACCAAACCACACTCCTCCAAAGTATCATGGAACTCTTACACCTGCCGCTGAGTTCTCATCCGTCCCCCTTTCTTTTCATGATGAAAAAGGATTTCATTGAAATCCCCTAGCGCCAACCAAGGAAGAGTCCCTCCATTATATATGTAGAGAAAAGTCTAAGAGCAACTTTAATTGAACTCCTCCTTTACCCTATCCTATTTTTGATATTTTTAGGGTAACCTATCCTATTTTTGATGGGCAGACATAAAATGGTCCAACCGGGCCTCCAAGGGAGGAGCCTCATTTGTCTCTCAATCCAAAACCCCTATGCGTTTGGAAGGCCAAATCCATGGGGCTTTCCTGACCATTTTCTATGGCTGGAGCCTCGCGGGGAAACTGATCATGCCCATTTTTAATTTTTAAATAACAGAGGCGTTCAGGCTGACCGTTGATCCATAGAGGTGCACCATAATACTTTCTAGGATTTGAACACATGACTTCTAGTATCGCATGACCTCTCTCTAGCATTGCACTACACACTTGTGAGTTAGTATATGATGCTATATTTTTTATATTAACATCTTAGAATCTTATATTGAATATTTTGAACGCTAAATGATCTGAAATGAAAGAAATTTCAACTTCAAAGTTTTAGATCTTGTAAGCACTACAACTTTATTAGACGGCACATCTCCATCTGAGTTTGTTTGAAAAAAAAATCAAAATATGAGAACTTGAAACCAATATTTGAAACTCTAAATGACGTCAAATAAAAAATCTGTCAACTACAAAATTGTAGATCGCATAGACCAACACAAATTTGGTATTACCATGTAAACTGTTGAGGTCACTTGGAAATTTTAATATTTGAATTTCAAATTTTAAGAATTTCAAACACATATTTGGGACTCTAAATGACATTAAATTAAAACTTGTCAACTATAAAGTTGTAGACTGCATTGAGTACTAAAACTTTTATATAGACCATGTCAAAATACGAGATCATTCTAAAAGTAAATTTTGAATTCTAAAAATTAAAATAATATTTTAGGACTCTATATAGTTTGAAATAAAAAAACTTGTCAACTACAGAGTTGTAGATCACACCGACCTATGCAATTTGATATAACATTTGTATTCATTCGACTTCATATAAAAAGTTATGAATTATTTTTTGTGTAACTATTTCTAGATACGGCCTCTTAAGAGTGTCGGTGCCTCTGTTAGTCGATTTCTAGAGATAGTGCCCTTAGAATGCCTGCATCTGTTAATAGCCATTTTCAGTGACGGGCGTTTTAAGAAGTCCAGCTCTGTTAGTTAGTTAACTTAGGCGGCTGGGAGTCTAATATGACTGCATGTATTACTAGCCTATAAACAGAAGCGGTCTCCTTTGGACATCCGCCTACGAAAATGATAACACAGGCAGGCATTTGCTTAGAGCCCGCTTTGTCATTTGCAGAGATGGTGCCCAAAAATGTATGCCTATGTTAATCAAAGGACCTGTCCTAAAATCCTTTTTTATAAAGAAGAATTTTATTAATTCATGATCTTTACGTCGAGTTGATACAATAATCATGAACCCACTTCTTAGCTCTGCATAAAAGCACACGGCCTGAAATTAAGGAACATTCCATAATAAGAGAGCATAGCACTTTAATGACTATCAATCCTGAGACTAGATCGTCGTTCATGTGCCTAGTAGAAGAAAATATGCCATGACTGCCTGTGTCAATTATTGCTAGCTAAAATCCTCTTCGTAGTAGTGTCTGGCTTGAGACCAAACAAATCGTTACAAAACTCAATTGCCACCTCTAATATTAGCTACTAGATAACATGTAATATTTCACTTTCACCTTGGTATATCTTGGATGATGATGATGAGTATAGCACGCAGAAGATCAATATGTGAATACCATTGTTAATATTTGAAGTGCAAGTTTCATCCCAAGATGGATGAAGAGTGTGATGAAAGCCTTGTTCCCACACCCACACTGAGGAAAATATATGCATGTTCCTGTTCTCGGCCTCGGCTCCCAATAATGATAGGATGGCAACACCCTGATTCGCACTAGAGAGTGTGGACAGAGCCCCCTTAAAAGGCTGCTTGCTTTCAGGTAAACCCAAATCATTCAACCACAAAGGCATGCAGGCACAAATGCAGTACTGCTCCACTAGAACTGGATGCATTCCAACCCTAGCTAAGCTACCACCGCCAAACGATTCCATTCCAATCATGCATTGCATGCATCGGTCGATCTCGGCTATAGCTGCTGACCTTTTCCTCTTTGGCAACAAGAAAAGGAAGAAAGAGTATCGATTGGAGTGTGAACTGCCCAAAACGGCTCGGGGCCTTTAATTTCCCGGTTCTGCCATTATTGTCGTTCCCACAGCCATATACGGAGTATCATCTCTCTCATGTGTAGTCGGGGATTCCCTACATCTTTTCTCATTTAAGGTTGTACTCCTTTCCTCCCAAAATAAGTGTTGTTCTCGCTTCCTTAGGAGTCAAACTTTTTTAACTTTGACCTAATATATATAAGAAAATATAAATATTTATACTACATAATTAGTACCATTAGATATATCATTGAATCTATTTTTATAATAAACTTATTTGGAGATATAAATATTGCTAATATTTTTTACAGATCTAGTCAAAGTTAAGAATATTTGACCGGCACTAAACAAAAAAACGACACTTATTGGGACGGGGGAGTACATGATAGATAGAGCATCATGCCTTCATATATACGTGGACTGCACAAAGATATTTAGCATAATCCATGCATGATACGGTGACAAAGGCACTTGGCATGCATGGCTATGGTAAAAGAGACTCATCGAAATAGGTGTTCCTCGCCTGGTTCCCAAGCAGCAAAATAAGCAAACCATCCCTGGCTACGACAAAGGCTTTGTCTGGGATCATTTTAATTAACATGGTACTAGAAGCTCGATATAGTAGTAGATATTTGCTCAAAATGTTTTTTTACATTATTTTACAGATCATCAGATGCATGGCAGACCAATAAGCGGAAAGGTATTGTCGAACTGGAATACATTTCCGACGCACTTTTTACTAGTAGTGCTTGATATTGGCTAGTATAAGAGACGGCTGCCTTGTTCCACTAGATACTGGCCAAATGCTCGGAATTGACCGGTTCAAACTGGTGCACAAATCACCACCTCATGACGATATTCATTGATGACACCTTTAACGGGTCAATTTGGAATTTTTGTGGCACTGCATAGATGAAACGAGGGATCGGACTACCAAGTACGTATGTATCACTAGTCACTACTATATTACACAAGAGTTTTTTCATGGGTTTTTACTCTTTTGACTTCGTACACTGAGACTTTTACCCCTTTTGTGTTCACACGCTTAACGCTGTACCAACACTATATGTAACTACTACTGAACTCCCTCCATACCAAAATAAGTGTCGCTTTGGGTTCTTTGCAGGTCAAACTTTATTATATTTAATTAGATTTTTAAAAAAATGTTAGCAACATTTATATCTTTAAATAAGTTTACTATGGATATGTATTCAACAATTAATCTAATAAACTTATTATGCACCATGAATATTAATGATTTCTTATATATATTTGGTAAAAATAAAAACGTTTGACTTCTCGAGATATATATATATATATATATATATATATATATATATATATATATATATATATATATATATATATATATATATATATATATATATATATATATTGCTCATTGTGGACTTAATTTACGCGGTCTCCACCCCCCCCCCCCACCCACCCATTAAGGAACTGCTTCAGATTTACGGTGTAATTTCATTAAAAAAACATGCACGAATGATATTTCACAAATATATGCGGTACTTTGTGTGAAACTCTTGAGTTGAAAAGTCTAAGCTTGTTACTTTCTTTGTCCCCTTTCACCAACTGAAAGACTTATATAGAAATATTGTTTTTAATAAAGCAAGTGCAGCCTCTATGTTTTTTATTTAATTTCATAATTCATACCATTGATTTTCAAATTCTAAGCACATTAATATGTTTAACGCTATCATGGCTGGCTTTATGAAAAAAATAAGGATACTTCTGTCATTACTTCGAAAACAATTTTGGAATACATCCCATTGTATTTACAGATAGGAGACAAAAAAAGTGTTTGTCTTCAAAACACTATGCGAATTTATGAGACGGTCCATTCATGGAGATAATCCAAAAAAAATGAAGAACCGTCTTCTTAAATGGATTTTCATAGATAGCTTAAGAAAGATGCCTATGTAGATGGCTGTTTACAAAGACAGGTCTCTTTCGCCTCTATAAATCAATTTATAGAGGCGCCAAGTTGTAGCACCCGGTTTTAAGAACAAAATTAGATACACACCATATATGAGCCTAGGAAGTCAAATCTCATATATAACTACAAATAAGGGTAATATCAAAAGACAATGCTCAATATATAACATACTTAGCATAAAGGATACAACCTTAGACAGCAAACAGCGGAAAGACTACTCCGATCTTCGGGTGAAGACTCCAATTAATAGGGACAACTGATTGGTTGATCACAAGCCTAATTCCTTCAAACTCTAGCAATTTGGTACCCATCCGGATTTTTTTCAAATATGTGAAAAATAAAGCAAGCGTAAGTACAAGTCGTACTCAACAAATATAACATGGGGTTCATGAGGCTCAAAAGGCTGATACTGGTTTAACTGTGATTAGCTTTTAATTATCACAATTTTAGCATAGGAGTAGCAACAAGTTTATCACAAACCCATATAAACACATGATCAGGTATACATGAATAATGAATAGCATAAATAATTAACCATTAATGAGAATCTTTATCATTAGTATCATTAATGTTCATCATCATTAACCATTAATGATCATCTATTCCGTAAATATTCCAAGGCCGCTCGTGACCGTGAGCACGCCTGATATACCAGTTTTACACTCTGCAGAGGTTGTACACTTTCACTGTGAATCATGATTTACCCTTTCGTCCGAGGTAGCTAATCTCTTGACCCACTTTCAAGGAAGGTCGGCAGGATTCACTATGAAGCCTTTCAAAGGTTCATCTAATAAGTTAGGGACATTAGATTTACTCGGCAAACAGATATAGGAACCCCCTTCCCAATGGCACAATGACACACAACCCATATACAAGGGGACAGAGGCTGTCCTATACCCGATTCGGCAAGCCATTCTTATGCCACAGAGGTAACCTCTAACAAGCTAGAAAAGGTCCTCATACTAAGCTAAAGCCAGAGTCATATAGCTCTCACAGTTGTACTGTAAGTATCGGATGTTTGCTTACAGATAAGTTCTTAGGGAGAGAAATCTAAAGCATTTAGAAAGTAGTTAAAGACTCCAGCTCCCTGTTTCTAAGTTGCTAAAAAGTCATGTTTTAATGTTTATTGCATATACCATTAGTCAAGTTACAAGATCATGGTTTAGTTGAGCAGTAGCAAAGCTACCCAATGCATATCCCATAGGAGACAAGGTATAAGTCCAATTCTAGGGAAATCCTATTCAAGGTGACACATGCAAATATGAATTAAATGTATTAAAGTTGATAGAAAACAAGGATAATTCCATGCTATACTTGCCTTGAACAAAGTGTTCCTTCTGATCCTGTTCATCAAAGTAGTACTCTTGATCACCCACGAATTGCTCGCCGTCTATACTCGATAATCACAGCAACATACAAGCATCTAGAAGCAATCATGCAAAGCAAACAAGGACTATAGATTAGAACAGTATGCCAATAACTTAAAATCAAGATAAAAAGTTTGTAAAATGAATCTACGTCAAGTTATGAACACACAGACGCGAAGATCACGAAAATCAGAGCTAAAACGAAAAAGTTATGAATTAAACAAGATTTTCTTTATTAAAATAATAGATTAAATCTAACCTCGAATTTTAAAAGTTGAAAATATACTTAACAGTAGTATGAACATGTAGATTACTCAATAACGAATCTAACGCAACTTGAACGGATCAAATCAGAGTTAAAACGAAGATGTTATGGCTAAAACAAGATTAGCGGCAAAACTATAAATAGCTGAAAGCGTATTTTAAATCTAACCAAAGAAACTACATTTTCAGAAGAAGAAAGCGTATTTTAAATTTAATCCGAAAGAAAATACATTTTCAAAAGCAGAAAACGTATTCTAGGGAATACGCTTTGGACCGCGGGTTTAGTCTTAGAAAACTTCAGGGGTTCTTTTGCAAATAGACCGGGCGAATCGGTACGGGTTGATTTCCACCATCGGATCACGATCGGATGGAGCAGATTTGATCGGGCGGGGGAAAGCTCGCCGACGACATTGTGCGTGGTGGTGGCTCCATGGCCGAAGGGGAAAAGCTCACCGGAGCTATTGCAGAAGGGCCTACAGGTCTCGGGGAAGCAAGCCAAGGGCACCGGGAGATAGAGGAAGAAGCAGCGAACTCACCAAGGCGATTTACCATGGTGAAGATGACACGGAAGGCGGAGCTCGATGACGGCAGTGGCGGCACTAGGGCTTGGCATGGCACGGCATCTCGATGAGGCGGCTGATGGTCTGGAGCTCGGGATAGGGAGGTGCAGCTCGGTCGGCTGCTATTTATGGCCCGAGGAGCCTTGGGCTACACGGCGAGGAGGCGTAACAACGGCAGAATCGGAGGCGGTGGTCGTGACCGACTCGGTCTCACGCGGGGAGGAAGAAGATAAGTCTGACCAGTGGAGTCCGCCTGTCAGCGTCACTCGTGGGAGGAGAGGTGAACGACGCGCGGTGCAGCGATGCCGGGCTGAAACAGGGAAGCGGGCCGCGTTGCTCGGCTGGGCCGGTGCGCGTGGGAGAAGGCAAGGCCCAGCTGGGCTGCGAGAGAGGCACAGGAATGGCCGGCGAGGAAAGGTCAAGCGGGGGAGTCGTGGGCCGTGGCGGAAGAATAAGGGCAGCTACTGGGCTGCTGTGGGAGGAAAGGCCGAGCAGGCCAAAAGAGAGGGAGGAGGAAGAATTCTTTCTTTTTTTCAATTTCATTTTCAAATCCAAATTCGAATCAAACTCGAATTCTTTTGCAATTTTGATCAAACCCAAGCATCACAAAAATACAGAAATGCTATACAACATATATGTGTTTTAGCACAAAAAACACATGGATTTTTTTTATCTCTCTCCCTCTCTCTTTCTCACTGGTGACCACCGGCGCCGGCGCCGGCGACCACGCCTGGCGCGCCTCCCCGCTCCCGCGCCGGCCATGGCAGTGGCGGCGGCGCCCGCGCCCGCGCTCGGCGTGCCTCCCCGCGCCTGTGCCGGCCATGGCAGTGTCGGCGGCGCCGGCGGCGGCGGATATGTGATTTGTCCTTCCATAGAAAAAAATTGTGATCTGTGATCTGTGATCTGTGGAGGCTAGAGGTAAAAGAAGGGTGGAGGCTGTTGGATCTTAATCCTATGGTAAAAAAAAAATCATGTGTTGAAACTGCATAAAACACATGGTTGTGTAGTAGAATGACTCAAAAAATAAGTATGCATCAGCATGAATGCACAAACATGTAGCTAGATCTTATATTTGATTTTAATTTTAACAAAGTTATTATTTTTCTAAATTTAAATGCTCACAAAATGTATAATTAAATCAAATTCACCTATTTTAAAATGATGTAATTTTTTAGGTGTTAAAACCCAAAAGCTTAAACTGATAGGGGAAGATGGGCAATTCACTTATATTCCAACAGAAATACTTACTTTCCCTTTGCTTCAATTTACTATAAAGCATTTGTTGTAGATCACGGATCAAACTTTATACTTTCTAACCAATTTTTTTGTTAATTTTATTGTACTATACAAACATGATATTATTAAATTCATAATCAACTATACTATCCAATAATCATAAATATAATTTATAATCATAAAAATATATATAATAAATTAATGGTTAAAGTATAATTTAGGAGACTATACCATATTAGAAGACGCCTTATAAACAAAGGAGTACTTTCAAAGAAAATACAATTTTACTACAATATGATCATATACAGTCTTAGAAAATATATGTTGGTCTAATTTGCACTTATACCATCCTGACGCTACAGAAGCGGTCATTTGCTATGACAACTTCTGCACGTAATAATTTATTAGCAAAGTCTTGGAAACCTTTGCATCCCGTGTTCACATAGTGACAGCTATTGACAGGCCAGCTCTATGGCCATTCCTGGTGTTCGATTTAATTTCATTGCAGTGTTTATAAGAGTAAATTCTAGAAAATGAAATGAATATAAGATTTATAATGCATGATTTTATTTACATTTTATAGGTCTACATATTTAAATATTACATGATGTTGTAAAATGACATTGCTCCCAATAAAGTTTCACTTAGTTTCTAAAATGTGTGAGCATAAAAATGCTCACAATGAAATTTCACTCTATTTACAATCTGTTGTTGGTAACTGTGCATGTTGGTTCTGAAAGGCTCTAGTTTGATTTTGGTAATTGAGTGACAATTTAGGTGCACTAATATGTATTTGATGTGAGATACACATGTGATTAGTCTACATGTACATTAGTGTGAGCAACACTTAAAGCTAGCATGGTGAAGTGGCTCAGTTATGTTGCAAGTGCTCAACTTGTGTGATGAAGGAGCTCATGTGTATGAGACATGACATGATGTCATGTGGCTAGGTGAAGAAGATTAAGAGGCATGGCTTGGCTACGATGGACCGGCTTCCAAGCGTGAAGGGAAAGCTAGAGGAGCGCAAGTAGAGGGCTGTTGGCTTTGTACTTGTTGCTCACTAATATGTGTAGGAGCTTGCTTTGTGCTTAGTTGTGTAGGTTTATGTGATCTTGCTAATAACTGAACTTGATTAGGTGAGCTCACTCTAGCTCAGTGGCTTAGACATTTCTTGTAGTATCTTTTGTAAGGTACTTGTGATAAATAGGAGGGTGTAGTCCAAACTAGACCGATTAGTTTAATCATGCATTTGCTTCGATTAGTTGGTGCATTTAGTTTTTAGAATTGACTATTCACCCTACCTCTAGTTAGCTCTGTGTTCATAAAAGTTTTATCTAGATGAAATATATCTCCTCTCTCTCCTCATAATTTCTCTGCACATCATTATTTTTGCTGATGTGTCACCTCATTAAATGAAAATAAACTACCACTGAGACTGGCCTAATGCCTTTCTATATATAAATCTATATTTTCAAAACACAATACACACTCCGATAAGCACCACTGACCCAATAGATGCAGATTTGGAGATTGGCCAAGTCACCATAGATAACTCGGCATCGAGAATTGTCGTGCAAAGAAAATCTTTTTGATGGCATAAAAGAACTTTATTTGATATATCATTTTTGTTTGTATATGTGATCCTTTCTTTATGAATTATGAGGATTCTTAGATACTCTCTGCTCTTTCCGGATACAAATATGATGTAAGCTAGGCAAACTATTTTGATCTATGAAGACATGCCCCACTGTATGACTATATTATTGTTCATCATGGACACATTTTACTCTCTCTCTCTCTCTCTCTCTCTCTCTCTCTCTCCATTAAGGAACTACTTGAAATTATGGTTAGAATTTCATAAAAAAGAAACATGCATGGACCATATTTTTTCGTAAATGTTTGTGTCAGTGAGACTGAAATTCTTGTGTTCCAAAAATCAAGGGTCACTTTCTCCGTCCCCTTCCACCATCTGAAAAATATATTTTGTAAGCTGAGTTGCTTTTAACCACTTTCTCCCTCTATCCTTTTTATTTGATGTTACTGAATTCATGCCATTTGAACGTTAAAAATTATGACAATTAATACGTTTAACACTATCATGGTTGGTTTTATGAAAACTGAAGAATACATCATGTTTTAATAAGAAACGCTTTCACAAGAATATAATTTTTCTAGTACATATATTATTCATATAAAGTCATGAAAAATATTGGCCCAAAACTTGCACTGCTTCTTCCTTCGCCACTAGACTATCTGCCATGACGCTACAGCCGACGACTTACAGAAGTATTCATTCATACTCTGTCTACTACTTCTGTATAGTCATGGTTGAGATTGACCTTACAGAAACTGTCATTCACTATGACTACTTCCACGTAGTTTAGCGCACCGCGCTGAAAACCGTGCGCCTAGCGTTCACATAGTGAAAGCTACTATACAACAATCCAGTTCTAGCATCTGCATATCAGCCTTTTGGTTTCGGCTCGATTGACTTATAAGCCATAGCTGGAAGTCCTGCTGGTTGGTTTGGTGTGAGAGAAAAATATTGTTTAAGCCATGGATTATAAGCTAGATATGAGCAATCCAGCCGGAACGAACAGCAGGCTGCATGTACACCTATTCATTCAATCGCAAGAAATCTCTTCTTTATAGTTGCCATTAAAAAGTAAAGTTGTAACTTGTTTGTAGGTTCTCTGATTGTTCTTTGCTTATTATCAAGTGTCCTGACGACCTTGCTTGCTTAATGAAATGGATGAAGAAAAACGTACCATCAAGTCTTGAATTCTTTAGGCTTGAGCAAAGAAAATCTTTGCGGTGACATAAATTCGTTTCACACTAAGAAAACTTGGATACATGACATTATTTTTGTTTGCATATGTTATCCTCTTATGAACTATGAGGACTCTTAGCGCTACATGGTAGAAAACAGATATGTACACATCAGTTATTTGTATATTGAAAGAGCAGATGTGTGCTTTGCTTGTCCTAACTGAGATTTGGAATAATTATATTCCAGAACACGTGATTTATTTGGATATCACTGTGTTCACACCGCAGCAGTTTATTTATTTATATATAAAAATATTCATGGGATCTTTGGCTCAGCTGACCCACCTCTATCTAAAAGTAAAAGGCTCATTTGACATGGCTCCTTGAGGGCTCCACCTAGTGAAAAAGTGAATCTGGATCTATGTTCACTTGGATCCACTGTAGAGCAGCTTCACCAGTGGAGCTGGTGGAGCTAGAGGTGTTTGGTACAGCTCCACATCCATCTCTATTTCACTTACACATGGGCCCCATGTGTTACGGAGAAAATTGAAAAACTAAAGAAAAAAACACGGTCGTCTTCCTCCCAACGCGCGCGGGAGGAGAGACGCAGCCTCGTCGGGCTGGTGCAGCCACGCCGGGCGGGCGCACGGCCTCACCTCCCGACCGGTGCCGGATCTAGACGCCGGGGTGGCCATGAGCGAGCGGAGCGCTGCCAGGGGAGGTCTCCTCCGGTGTTCTTCTTCCCTGCCTCCGGCTCCAGCCGGCCACGCGCAACCGTGGGCGCGGCCCCCCATCGGCCACGAACAGCTGCAGGCGCGGGTCCCGCCGGTCACGCGCAGCCGCGAGCTAGGCCGGTCGCAGAGGGACTGAGGGAATGAGGCGCCGTCGCCGGGGGAGCGGGAAAAGGCGTTGGGCGCGGCCAGGGCGTCGGAGTTGGAGGCGGCTCTCGTGCGAGTTGCGACGGGAGAAGCGGGGGTGAAAAATTAGAACCAACCGTTTTCTTCTGTGTAATCAGTAGCATGGTGGGTAATTTTTCCCATCTTGACCAAAGTTGGATCTAGTGGAGCACCCCTTGAGGAGATCCACCAATTTGGTGAATCTGGGGCCAGATCCGCCAATACGATAGAGCAGATTCACTAGTAGAGCTGGAAGTGTTTGGCAAACTTTTTTGGATCTGGATATGAATTTCGTGGATCTGGATTTGGTAGAGCTGTCCCAAACATGCCGTTAGTTTCGGCAACTACTAGTCTAGGACGTGTACCGTAGTGTCCTGTAGCACAAAGTCATTTTTCTCTCCTAGCAACTAGCAAACAGAGCAAACGAGTGAAGCTACATTTTCTGTTTGGTCGTGTTTCTTACTATAATCTAGTTAGAAAAATAAGTCTGGCTAGTCCAAGCCAGCATAGGATAGTACAAGATCATTTGTTTGATTTGACTCAGCTAGTTAAGCTTGGCTATCTAAAATCTTATTTGGGCCCAGTTTAGCTCACGAATTTTTTTTGGCCAAATGCAAAAAATTTGACGTTTTGACATTTGGGAACTAAACAGGCTCGAAAAATTTCGGGCCAAAAAATTTTGCGAATTCGGCCTGCTATGGCCGTGGCCTGCGTGCCCAACCCTATCCCTCCGTCCCGCAGCCGACGCCGAACCCTATCCATTCAGCTTGCTCGCCCAACCCTATCCGCGCCTCTCTCGTCGTCTCCATCGCAACGCCGCCGCTCTCGTCCTCGCCATCCCAGCGCCGCCGCACTCGCTCCATTCCACCACCGGCATTCAGATCCACCACCTCCACCTGTAGATCTACCCCGCCGTCGTCCGGATCGACAAGTTCCTTTGCGCGGATTCGATGGCAGGACATGGCGACGACTTCCATGGCGAGCCCGCCGCATGCGGGGACGCCGACGCCGGCTTTACCCTAGATTTCTTGGGTAATGTCGGCGCGAGCCGAGTCTACAACGACGCTCCGGGTTCCAGCTCGTTACACGCCGCCGTCGGGTCCAGCAGCCACCAGAACCCCAACGAGCAGATGGGCCGGCTTGACCTAAACGGCGGCCTCTCCGGCGTTTACCAGCAGTACGCTGACCACATTCAAGGAGCCCAGGACGTCTTGCCTCCCGTTCGCGTTCCGAGGGGCGGCGTGTCTCGGAGCCTCAGTTTCCGGCCGCCTAGCCACGTCGGAGTAGGTGGAGCTGCAGAAGGTGCTGCCTTCGATGGTCCGCCCGCATCCATCGGAGGTGGCTTCGTCTGTCCTCTGCCGCGTCCAGGAATCGGTTCAATCCATCGGCGGGCCGGCCGCTCCCGTGCACGGGGGCCAGGGCCAGCCATCCATGGCGACAATTTCGACGGCTCCTACGGTGTCCCTAACCCGGCAAGCACCTTCTCTGATGCATGTCTATTGTTCAAGTATCCTGATGTATGTTGATGTGTTACAAGCTCAGTTAAATGCATGTGTATTGTTCAAGTATGTTGATGTATGTTCATCTGTTAGATGCTCAGTTTATGAATTGTTCATGTATGCTGATGTGTTAGATGCTTAGTTTTTGAATTGGTCTTGTATGCTCGTTATTGTTAGCTGCATGTGTATTGTTCAAGTATGTTCATGTATGTTGATCTGTTAGAAGCTCAGTTTATGAATTGTTCTTGTATGCTTGTTAGTTTCAGCTGCATGTCTATTGTTAAAGCTTGTCAGTGTTTATTGTTCAATATTGCTGTCCCTCTTCACCGTTTAGGTTCAGAAGCATAAAGCAAATTGGTTACCAAACAACATAGAGAAGTTATATGACTCCTACCTTGCCGAGATACATGCTGGGAACTGTCCAGGAGGACAGATGAACAAATTTGGGTGGAAGAACGTCGCTCGGCGGTACTATTTAGCATCAGGATTGATGCATGACAGAGAACAGCTTCAAGGCAAGCTGAGGACACTCAGGAAAATATGGACATTGTGTGACAAAGCACAAAACCACACTGGCTTAGGTATAGATGCAGATGGAAAGATTCATGCTTCTGACCAATGGTGTAATGACAATGCTCAGGTAATTTGTTATATAGGTTGCTCTGTTATTAACAAATGTTAATTCCCTAATTGCTTGACAACTACATCAGTCTATATTGTATAGGGTGACAATGATTTGCTGAAGATTAGAAGGGAAGGTGTGCCTGCATACTTGGACCAGCTGCATGGCATGTTCAAAGGAAACACAGTTGATGGGACAACCTCCTTTGTTTCTGCTGCAAGAGAGACCATTGACTTGAATGATGATGATTCTGATGAAGAAGCATGACACGAGCAGGAGGACGAACTGACCCCTATGAGTGTTGGAAACAAGAGGACCAGCAGTACAAGCATAACTGCATCCAGCCCCAGCAAGAGGTCAAAGAGCCCAGCTGTGAGGGCAATGACCATCCAAATGACCACACACAATGACTTAAGCAGAGAGAGGCTACAGTTCTTCAAGGATAGAGAGAGCAGAAGGGAGGAAGTGCTGCAGAGATTAGTTAAGGACAAGTCCTGGAAGATAACAGAGTGCACCAGGATAGCTCTACAAGAGCTGGGCATCAGTAGTACAACGAAGACTTTGTTTTCTGGGTTACACAAGCTAGTGCAATCAGAAACTGAAATGGACTTCTTCCTTGCCCAAGACACTAAGGAAGGGAAGATGCATGTCATCGAGCTGAATATCCCGCAGCATGGCCCGATGGACAACTAGAAAACTTAGCCTTATTTGCATGTAGGGCATTTGGTGCAGGGCATAGGAACTTGTTGTGTCCTGTTGTGATGTGTCAGTTAAATTTGAACTTGTTATGCATGTATGATGGGTTTATTTGCTGTTTTCCTATATTAACTTGTGGAATGGATATATGTGTCAGTTAAATTTGAACTTGATCATGTGGGATGGCAGGGAGTGATGCATGGGATTCATGGACTGTTTGATCAAATCACTGACTTGCTCTTCTCTCTGTCCATGACAGGTTGGTGATGATGATCAGGATACAAGAAGACAACAGTTGCTGCAGATGATATTGGATGATGATGATGATGAGTTGATGGAAGAGCTAATGAATGATGACGAGGATGATGAGTTTCTCCATGGTATGTACCAGTTTGCTGTTCACATTGACAAGTATATGAATAGGGCTCAGTATAGGAGTCCAAGAGTGAGTGGTTTCCAGTGGGTGCATAATAAGCTTGCCAACATTAATTCTTGTTACAACATGTTTAGAATGACCCCAACAATGTTCTATAGCCTTCATAACTTGTTAGTGGACAAATATGGGCTCAAGTCTACCACTAAGTCCACATCTGTTGAGGCTTTAGGGATGTTTCTTTGGATGGTAGGAGCACCACAGTCTGTTAGGCAAGCAGAGGACAGGTTTGAGAGGTCATTGGGCACTGTTTCAATAATGTTTACCAAAGTTTTGAGGTGTCTGGTCAGGCTTGCTGCAGACTATATTAAGCCAGTAGATCCACAGTTCAGAACAATGCATCCTACACTCAGAAGTAGTAGATTTTATCCCTACTTCAACAACTGCATAGGGGCTATAGATGGGACTCATGTCCCTTGTGTCGTGCCAAACCATTTGTTTATTCAGCACTTGTGCCGCAAGAGCATCACTACACAAAATGTAATGCCCTGTTGTGACTTCGACATGAGGTTCACATTTGTTAATGCTAGCTGGCCTGGATCTGTTCATGACATGAGAGTGTTCAATGACTCTACAACAACATACTCCGCAGTCTTTCCACATCCACCAAATGGTACGTAGGTACACATGAGTGCAATTGTTCCTTGTTGGTTATGTACCTGTTGTTCATAATTTGTTTGCTGCTGTAGGCAAATACTATCTAGTGGACTCCGGGTATCCTAACCGGCTAGGTTATCTTGCTCCATACAAGGGAAGCAAGTACCATCTCCAGGACTTCCGCGATGGCCCCGAGCCACAGGGTAAAGAAGAGCTCTTCAATTACACACACTCTTCTCTTAGGAATGTTATTGAGAGGTCATTCGGGGTACTTAAAATGAAGTGGCGGATCTTGCAAAAGATCCCTCCTTATTCACCTGAGAAGCAAGCCCAAATCATTTGTGCATGTATGGCTCTTCATAATTTTGTGAGGACTAGTGGCTTAGCAGATAAGCATTTCGGTAGGTGTGACCGAAATGAGAACTTTGTGCCGAGACAAGCTTATCAAAATCAACCTCAACCCGAGGTAGTGGAGGATGAGGAGTGGTCATGCATGAATGCCATCCGTGATTCGCTTGCTAATGCTCTGATGGATCGTAATTGACAGTTTTGTGTGGTTCATTACATGTTTCTATAGTACAGTGTGTTACGGCTTCTGTGAATGCTTGAGCAGTCTGTGATGTAATAGGGATGAATAATTGTTGTGAATGTTGCATGAGAAAAGTCTGTTCATTATGTGTTTGAATAATTGATGAATGAGAAAATTCTTTTCAAAAATCTGCATGGAACCAGTTTGATTGAGTCTGCACCAGCAGTTTGCATGGAACACATTTAATGCAACCAAAATCTACTATTCAATGCTGACTGTTGGTGCAAAATTCTTGGCAAGTAAACAGCAAACTGCAAAAACTTGTCAGTGTCAGCATTTTGGTGTGCTGGTACCCCATTTTGGATTTCATGTATTTGGCAAAATTTTTAGGGAACTAAACTGGCCCTTGATCGGTAGGATAGTTTTGGTACAGTCATCTCATATTTATTGGCACTTTATTGAACAGCTAGTGCCCACGGCCCACCACCGTGCGCGCTCGTCGTCGCTACCTCACTCGTCTCGCGCTACACCTCTCCTCCTCGAGCGTCGACGCCTATGGTCTTGCCGAGGCCCGCGCTGCTCCAGCCCGTGCACCGACGAGAGAGCTCCCGTCTTGCCTTACCAATGACGGCGGCAAGAATGGAGGGGGAGAGGATAGAGCTCATCTCCATGCCTGTTCTCTAGCCACCAGAACCTACGACCGCCGCCATCGTCGTTGTCGCCTCACCGTTTGCCTCGCCCGACGAAGAAGAACAAGGGACCGGAGAAGGGAAGGCGGGAACCATGTGCCGTCGCCACCAGACTTTGCCGCCTCGCCTCTTCGTCACAACCGGGAAGGGAGGGAAGGAGGGAGCTGTTCCGTCGGACTTTGTAGCCCACTTCTCCATTGCGAACAGAGAAGGAAGGGAAGGCAAGAGCCGCCACACCATTGCCACGGGGGATGTGTGCGGGCATGGAAGGCAAGAGCCGCTCAGACCATTGCCGCGGGGAATGTGTGCGGACATGCAGGGAGGGACCGCGTGCTTGAGGATGCTTGGTGGCTTACCTGGGCCAGGCTCCAGGCTCTAAACACGCTGAATGTGGCTTCCTAGTGTTTTTGGGGGAGTTTGTCGCCAAACCAAACAGGACCTTAGCGCGTGTTTAGTTCCAAAATAACTTCCTAAAAAGTGCTACAGTACACATCACATCAAATCTTGCGATATGTGCATGGAGCATTAAATATAGACAAAAAAACTAATTACACAGTTTGGCAGGGCCATCTCAATAATTTTGAGGGCCCTCGTGCAAACAAGGCACAAAGGGCCCGGCAATCTAATGTTTAATATAACGATTCAAATACATAGTACTACTAATAAGAGATAACTTGCAGCATATATTTAGTTCAATAAAAAATGACATTACATCATATCGAAGAAGCTAAAAGAGCTGTAAGATAACTATTATAGTTACCTCAAATGTAGTGTTTTAGTGCTTTTTAAAAAACCTCCTTCGGGCATTTCTTGATGCAAAATCTTCAATAACAATATCGAGATCAATTTTATCCAAAATATCCTTCTCAATGCTGCACATAGCCAAGCCATTTAATCTTTCTTGTAGCATAGTTGATCTCAAACAATTTTTCAATAGCTTCAATTTAGAGAAGCTTCTTTTCGGTGATGCTCTCATCACGAGAGCAGCTAAGAGAATCCGATATGCAATAGAGACATTTGGATAGCAATCTAAATCTTTAACAAAGTGAAGAATCTCAAGTGCTGACATTAATTTATCCGGCAAAGTAACTTGCAACACTTTCAATTCGAGAGAAAAATCATCTAACTCAACATCGAGACTTGTTGTCATGAGAAAATTTGTTTACAAAAGTGGTGCAACACTTTCGTAGATCAGTAGCATCCAAGGACTTCAGATTTTCCGAGTTGAACAAGAAACCAAATATTTCTTCAAATTTCTTTAGCTGATCAAATCGACTAGTCAATGAAACAATTGCATGATCAACAATAACTAGGAAGTACTCTTCTTTGAAGGAATCTATAGCTGAACGTTGTAATTCTTCGGTTTCATCATTTTGTTCATCAAAATTCTTCTTTCTTTTACCTTGACGTTTTGTAGGAAATGTTGGCTCTACATCCATACTAGATGCAATGGATTTTGCGTCTCAATGCTAGCACCAAGCCTCATATCTCTCGTAGTCCCGGAAATATGTTATGACCCCTTCAATGCATTTAAGAGTACCATCTAAGGACACAATCGGAGACTCAACTTTTTGCTCACCATGTTGATAGTAGATAAAATATCATCCCAAATAACCATACCAACTAAAAATTCAAAATTCTCAAGTGTTGTTACCAATGATTGAGCATCACTCACTGCTTTTGGGTCATCGGAAGATGTTCTTTCCACCTCCTACAGAGCTGATCTTATTTGAGGGCTTGATACCTGATAGGTTGCACACTCTTTATTCGACTCTCCCAACGAGTATCAGACAAGGGCTTGACAGTGAACCTCTCAACATTATCAGTCAAAATTTTCCACCTTTTAGTAGAACGTGAAAACAATGCATATATCCGTTGTATGACACCAAAAAACGAAATAGCTTTTCTGCAAGATTTTGCCATATCACAAAGAGTAAGGTTCAGACTGTGACATGCACATGGCATATACAATGCTCTTGGATTAATTTCAAGCACACGTGTCTGCACACCTTGATGTTTTCCCTTCATATTGGAACCATTGTCATACCCTTGACCTCTTACATCATCAATGTTCAAATCAAGAGTCTGCAATGCATCCAACAATACATTAAAAAGCCCCAATCCTGATGTGTCATCAACCTTTAAGAACTCTAGAAAAAATTCCTCTACTCTTGGAATGGCACTTGACATATTAACACAACGCACAATTAGTGTCATTTGTTCTTCATGGCTCACATCTGGGGTACAATCCAAGATAACAGAGAAATACTTGGAATCTTTTATAATCTTTAAGATATGTGTTTTCACAGCATCAGCAAGAATAGCAATTAACTCATTCTGAATACTAGGACCAAGATAATGATGATAAATCTCACTATTATGAATGCGCCTAATATGTTCTTGCATCACAGGATCAAATTCAGCAATCATTTCTACCGTGGCCAAGAAATTACCATTATTTGGTTGATAAAGTTTTGCATTTGATCCTCGAAAGGCTAGATTTTGTTTAGCAAGAAACTTCACAAAGAAAAACTATTCTTACCAAACTTGTCTCCAACGCTCCTTCTCTTTTTGCAATTTCCATTGCATTTCATCATCAATTGTTTGATTTTTGCTTAATCTAATCCGAAGATCATTCCATGTATTCATGTTTGTCAAATGCTCCACACTGTTCTCATGCTGTTTTAGTTTCACACTCAAGTGCCTCCAATCCCTCACTCCTTCAGATGCAAAATTAGACTTGTTCTGATTTGATTTGAACAACTTAAAAAAAAAACAATAGACCTTGTCCACATGTTTAGAGTAAACCAGCCACTTCACATCAACAACTTCACCATTAGTTAGCTTTCTAGAGTAATAAGCATATGAAAAATGCCTATTACTAGGATCACTACGGAATTCTAAATCCATTTCTCTCATAGGCCCTTTCTCAATTAAGATATCCCTTTTGCTATTATCAATATTTTCCCATGTTCTAGGATCAAAGATAGCCGACAGTGAATCTTCTTGTTCATCCATGTTTACATTTTCTCAGATCATCCGAAGGTCAAATTTTCCTGTAAATTTTCCTCCTCAGTAGCACCTTCATTGGAATCTTGTGCAATTATTGGTTGATCATGTTCTCGCCTCGATCTTGAATGACTCGGCATTTCTTGAACTTGAAAAAACTTATGTATAGCACCCTTTTGCGATTCTTTCGATTGCTCTTCTAGTTTTCTTTTTTTCCTTTTCTCATAACCGCACAAAATGTTTTTTTGGCGGCATCTATCATTTACAAAAAATATATTTCAATTAGAATTTAGAAATTAGATCCCTCTTGATCGATAATCGAACTAGAATCGCAAATTGGCAAATGCAATCACTTACTTGCTAGGTGTTGGCCCACGAGTCACGAGTTACTGGCGGAGTGCCTAGTGCCGAATCGACGAAATGAATTGAAAAAAAAAGTGATCGAGGGACAGGGAGGCTAGAGGATGGAGATCTTGTTAGTGCAATCGGCCAGCCCTAATCGAATCTGAAATTACTTACCAAGTTACCGTCTTGGTCCGGATCTCTAACTGCGTCAAGATCAAGGAACGGCCGAACGGGGAACTCCAGATATGATCACGGTCTCACGGATGACGGATTGGGGATTGATCGACGAGAACGCCAGCACGGGAATGCGGAACGACGCAAGCCAGCGGCAGCCAAGACAAAGAACACGCCGTCACCACGTCCAGGGCAAGGAAGTCACGCGTGAATACGAAGCGCTGGCCAAGCGGACTAGCTGCAGGATAATCAAATGGACCGTATGAACCTGAATAGATATACTATAGATGGGTATGCTCATGGCCCCTTAGGGCCATGGGCCCCCGGCTGTCGCACTACCTGCCCCTCCCTATGAGACGGGCCTGCAGTTTGGTGGGAAATTGCGAGACGAACGTTTTAAGCCTAATTAGTCCATGATTAAACACTAATTACTAAATAAAAACGAAAATGCTACAATAGCCAAATTCCAAAATTTCCACCAACTAAACACGCGCTTAGTTTCTTTAACATTGGCTCTTGTTCGAAAGAGAGGAGTAACAAGTACGAGTGGTCTGAAGTCTGAACAGTTTCTGCAGGAAGGAGGAAGAGCAGCAGCCGTACTGGCCGTAACCAGCTAGTAGGTGGGTAGTAGAGCTCAGCTGGACAGCTGATTATGTTTGGTACGGGCCAACTACTAGCCAACAATCAACAATGACAAATGCATCAAGCATGTTCACACTAGCTAAGCTACAATACTGCTTCTAGTTACATGAATGTTGCTTTACCACGTACATACTCACTCTGTCAAAAAAAATACTGTTCGAAATTTAGAATTAGTCTATGATTGATCAAATTTATAGAATGTAGTATCAATATTTATTATATCTTAAAATAAGTTTATTATGAAAATATAGTTCATAAACAATTTAATTTTATTTATTTAGTATTATAAATATAATTAGTTTTTATAAGTTAAATTTGAAACTATTTGACTTTTTAGTAAATGAGAATTACTTTTTTTTTGGAACGAAGGGATTATATATACGTGTATGTAGTCTATCCATTTTTCACCACATGCGCTAGCTCCATTTGTTTGTACACCAATGCCAGTCAGCCGTGGCTTTAAGGTTCGATGCCATGTTGTACAAAATGTATGCGCTCTACATGTATCATAGTTACCTGCAGAAGCTACATATGATTAGAAGAGAGAAGGTTGTCCATGCAAGATAAGAAGAGGAAGAGAGAGATATAAAAGTGAGGCACGTTGAAAGAAAAAAAGCAAGATGGAGACCATAAGTAGAAAAGACACGGTGGTTTGCATTGTGTGAAGCCTTAATATCTCCTAGTGTACATGGATTACTTTAATTGTAGTGAGAACACTAGCCGTGTTAGCCTGCATTGGGCGGATCTCCTAGTGTACATGGATTACTTTAATTGTAGTGAGAACACTAGCCGTGTTAGCCTGCATTGGGCGTGCCCTCATGCTCACACTGAGCATACCCTGTTATATAGTCCCTCCTAACAGACAACACCTCTTTTGAAGTGCAAATGTAAGCAGTTATCGCATAAGAAAGGGAAGAAACATATAGAAGTACTGCTACCTGCTCCCACCATAACTGATTTGGTACGTAAACTCAGCTGGCCAGACTGATTTGGCTCCAACCTAACTTGCAGACAACCAGCATAGACAAATAAATCAATGCAAGGCCATTCACACCAGTGACAGAGCGACATGAAGATGGCTTCCCACATACTACTCCGTCTATTTTTTTTTCCTTGTTAGGCTCGTTCGACTTACCTTATAATCCGCATTATTCAGCTTTTTTTTGACCGGAACAATATTTTTCTCTCACAATAATTCAGTCAGAACAGTGTTTTTCAATCAATTCAGCTAAGTTTCAGCAAGCCGAACGGGGCCTTAGTTTTCAAACTATAAAGCATGGATGTGGTTTAAACCCATCCCTAGCCTCTCCAACATACACGGAGTTTGATCCACAATGTCAGTCAGCATGTTCGTTTGTTGGTTTCAGCCAGGGCTTATCAGCCAGCCAACAGTGTTTTCCTCTCACAGCAAATCAGCACCAGTCGAACTTATCAGCCCAGAAACCAACTAGCGAACAGGCCGAGTATCTCTGTCTCTCTATCTCTCATCCATATGGATTTAACGTCATGTGCATAATTGTTCGACCGACCGGCCAAAATGAAACACACTACCTAATTGCCATTATTCCTTTAGACAAGAGAGGGGAAAAGGTAATCTCCCTTTACAATTAGAAATTTTAGGACATATTATATGGTAAGCCAATTGACACATATAACCCTACTTGGTTACCATGTTTAGGTTGGTAATAAAAATTAATGGTAGATATACATGTGAATGTTGTCCTTGAAATAAACTAAGTTGGAGGTTTAGATTATCTAAAATCCCCTATAATTTCTGACAATTTTTGAATGCTTAGATATCTTGAATTTCAGAACAGAAGGGAGGAGTAGCAGGTATCATAAACTGTAAGCCACTCTTAGGATGAAGCAAGCGGGAGGTAGGGGTGCACCGTGTTGGTGTCAGGGGTTGAGGCTAGTCTGGGAGTTCAAGGAGTCATTAGATGGGAAGGACTGGCACAAGAGCCCCCCACATCCGTGTCGTGTTCCTATATGTCGTGTGAGCCTCGGGTTGCTAACATGCCATCCCGCCTTGAGGATGGAAGTCCATCAAGATGTGCACGCCGCAACCCTAGAATCCTAGATCCTCGCTCACCGAAAACATATCTAGGTTGAGCTAGGGAGCTCAGGTCATGTAATAATAATTAGAGAAATGAAGTTGTTGACAGAAAAAATTGCCGAAGAGCGTAACAGACTCTACCATCACGTTTCTATCGTCAAGATGATTGAAAAGCATATATGGATCATCTCGTTTGGAGTCCAAATGAAGGACAAGAGATTTTGGGAGCTGATGCAGCAAAACAGGCCTAGCTGGAATTCAGAACTGACCAAGCCTGATTTCCAAAAAAAAAAAGCCGGATTTCAGAACTGGCTAGGCCGGATTTCTCAGCCAACGTTGGGCTACCCCACAAAAAGTAGCGAGGCTGGTTTTAGGATGCGAGGCCGGTTTTCCTAGTTCAAGCTCGAGTTGAATCTAACTCGATTGGAACTTGCCCAATGTTGTGGGAAACTTGTAAATTTTGTTTGGAAGATGTTTCGTACTAGGATAAGACCACCTCCTCTTTCTCTCTCTCTCTCTCTATATATATATATATATATATATATATATTAGAGGATTGACTGTGATTGAGGTAATCCAACTGCTCAATCGTCAAAAACACATCTACTACTTCTTTTACCTTCTCTTTCACTCTTTCACATCTACTACTTCTCGTTCTTTGTTGCTGTTGCATGGTCGATGGATCAACGACGAGAAAGCTCTAGACAAGTCAGGTCAACCCATAGCGGCTGCATTCCTCGACGGGGTCCCTCCTGGGCGTGTGGGGTTTCAGGTTTGAAGAGACCACATTGTTGTATTGTTTTGCGTATCACGCTCTTAACGTTTCTTGTATATCACGCTCATCAATGGTGGCATCAGGTGAAGCGTTCGTCTGTCAACACAATGTCATGCTGCTTTAGTCGACGTAATAGTCGGTTAGGCTAATCTTTGGTCCGTCTATATTGAGGGATCTACCTCCTTACCTGTGTGTAGTAGACTGAATAAGATTGAGGGGATTAATCAATCAAGTGCATCAGAGAAAGCCAAAAATTTACTCCCTGCTTATTTTTGCCAGGAATAATCAATGATGTAGCAAATATTTCCAGAGATGCTTGATACTGATAGGCTTTTCCTTTTTCAATAATGGATGTATTCTACGTACACGTGCTTCTCTAGTCGCCATCATCTCACTGTGACTGCATGGTCTGCCCACTGGCAGCGAACAAAACAAGAAGATGCTGCCATCCCCTCCTCCATTCCATCCAAATCCAAGATCTGGCGACTGGTGGAATCGCACGGACGGACGGACGGCCCTAGTCGTCACTCACGGATGCTGCTGCCACGACAACCTCCGCGTTCACACTCCCATCTGCCACGACAACCTCGGCGTCAGGTCAGAGGCGGCCGTGGAGGTGGGTGGGACCACCCGCATCGCGCGCCCACGCCACACACGCACACCGCAGCAGCGCAAGCACGCAACCGCCGGACAAAAGCCGCCGGGCCCCACCCGCGACGGGCGTTCACACCTGTTGTGTCCACACACATGAGCATGACACACCGAGCGGAGCGAGCGTCTGGTTCACGCGATTACGCTCTCCGTGTTCTTCTGCCTCTCCTCCAGCCCGGCTACCCTCTCGCCGCGGGTATTTAAACGCCGGCGCCGTGGCGACCACCACCACCGTACCCCCTTCCGCTGTTCATTTGCTCCACGGGACAGCCTGCCACTCCTTAGTCCGTACACACACACACTACTGTAGAAACTATACTATACGCGCCGCGCGCCGCCATGTCTGCCGCCACTGCTTGCATGCCCCTGGTCCCTCCGTCGTCTCCTCTCCATGGATCGGCGGCAATGGCGGCCGTTGAGAGGCTGCAGCCCGGTGCCATGGAGACCACCAAAACCACCGGTTCCGAGGGGACGGTCGGCTGCGTCGTCAAGAGGTACACGCACGGAAACCTCTGTTCTTGATGGCCTATAGCTCCTCGCTAGCTAGCTGCAGCTGCCCGCCGGGTGGCCGGCCGGCGTAACCATAAAACGCCCGCCGCTGGTTGACTTGACCGACCGACCGGCCGGCCAGCCTCCTCCTCCTCCTCGATCGTGTGCCTTCATCATTTTGCATATTTTTCGTGGCATATATACTTGATCTGACAACATGTGTCGAATACTCACTCCATCATCAGCCATGGCAACGAGGACGACCGTGCTGGGGACGACGACGGCGACGTGACGATGAGCAGGCCGCGGGCGGTGGTCCAGACACTGGCGTGCGAGCGCAAGCCCTTCTGTGAGGGCTTCGCGCTCTGGCGGAGCATCGGCAGGTAACCAAACCACCCATGGGTCCATCCATTCTGATTCTGTGCCGATCGACTCGCCATCGGCAGGATCAATCTCATTTTGTAATAATAATCCTCATATTCATGTACAAAACTGATACGATGACGATTATACTAAGCTGTGATCGATCGTTTCGTTTGTTGCTGCAGGCCTGAGCTTCAGGAACTGGATCCTATCTTGTCCTTCGACGAGTTCGAGTGTATGTTGTTAACTTCACGATATACACGCAGCTGCATGCTTATGCTGTAGTCAAGAACATATGATTGTTTCTGTTAACATTCATCAAGATGATACTGACATATACTGGCCATCTTGTTCCTGAACATAACAAAAATGGCAACTGATAAAGTGGCCATATACACCATACTTATCGTACGCGTAAGTGTACATATAAATAAACCTCATTATTAAGTAATTATAACGCACCTTTAATTTGAACGAAACCACATAAAAGTTTTGATGGGTAGTCTGATGGAAAATTTTAAATAATACTGTATGGAATCATATATAACACAAAATCCATTCACACGCACCTTTCTCATTTTTCTGTGTTTCAGTTTCTGCGCCAGCTGGCTTCCCTGACCATCCTCACAGAGGTTTGTAATAACTTAATTTCCTCTTACATCATGAATCAATTTAGTACTTGAATAATGTAGCAAAACAATCATTTCTGAATCAATCCTGACTGCCTTTTGTTTAATTTTCATCGGTGTTTCACGCCCTACCTCAGGATTTGAGAATGTTACCTATATGCTCGAGGTATGAATTGATATGGTTTATTCTCATTTATCCTTATGACTCCTTACTCAATATACTGTTGCATAGGCTGATATAAATAAAATTTAACGACGTTAATTTTTCGTCAATTTAAATTGCTTTCCAAATTAATTAATGTTTGTCCACCGGCTGCTTTCACTTTCAGGGCGGAATCAGTTACCATGACTTTTCAGGCCACAAGGGAACCATCAGCACAGGAGACGTTCAGGTTAGGTCTCCCATCAACAGCAGCATTGAACATGCAAACACTATGGCCCCGTTCGGCTTCAATTCGCTGGCCCCTGTTCTATTCTAATTCTAATAGTAGGTTTAGTTAAGGATGTTGTATGTACAATTTCCTAAATTTGAATATTAGCTCAATATTGTTTTCGGTGACTGATAAACACACAAATTAACAAGTGAAGAAAAGTAGGGAGAAAAAAAAAAATAGTTGCCCCAAACCCCCTCTAGCTAGAAACTAATCTCACCTTCACCTTAAGATGAAGGGTTATGCAAATCAAATTCTTTCATAGTGAAAAAGTAAACCAAAAAATTGTAGATTGTTCGTGAATTATATACTGATGAATTTGTTTGATATATTGAAAAGCAGCGTGGATAAATCAAGGGTTGTGCAAATCAAACTCTACTGACAGTGCAAAGTAAAAAAAAAAAACTGTAGATTGTTCGTCAATTACATACTGAATTTGCTAGGTGCAACAGCATCACAGATCAATTAAAAGGTTAGTACCAAATATACCCTGTAAAAGATGCATATGATGCTTGCCTGTGTGAAAGCAAAAGGCGCTTCGGTCCATGCATGCAAAGTGGCATGTAGCATGTCCGGACCCGGTTCCTTTCATCCTGGCGGCCTCATGTCAAAATCCAGCGTCAAAAGTAGACGTACCGCTACCACGTACTAGATGACACAAACGCTGCTCCATGGAGCGGTGACAGCAGCTGACCACCACGAGCATTATTTGAGCGAGTCAACACTTACTCATGAAAATAAATAGCGGCGTGTAGAATTGGTCAGACTAGTGCATGGTAACAGAGTTGACATATATGCATGCATGTGGTGGTATGTGCCGTATTTGTTTGTGCCATTGGTCGGTCATCGTGTCGATCGACAACTGACTCGCCGCCGTACCGTACGTGTGTGCATGCAGTGGCTGACGGCGGGGCGCGGCGTCGTGCACGCGGAGATGCCCGCCGGCCAGGGCGTGCAGCGGGGCGTCAACATCTGGATCAACCTCTCCGCCGCCGACAAGATGTATGCCGTGCATGCGCATCATCATCCTTCCTCATCTTCGACGATACGATTCTGTGCCGGCCATTTGGTTGGTTGCTAACATATACATGCTGCGTCCGCAGGGTACAGCCGAGGTACCAGGACCTGGCGAGCCACGACATCCCCGCCGTCACCGCCGACGGCGTCACCGTCAAGGTCATCGCGGGCGAGTGCCTCAGGACGCGGTCCCCGCTGCGGCCCGGCACCCCGGCGCTGTGCCTCGACGTCGCGCTGCGGCCCGGCGCGCGCCTGCGCCAGCCCGTCCCGCGCGGGTGGAGCGCGTGCGCGTACGTCATCCACGGCGAGGCCGCCTTCGTCGACGGCAGCTCTACTACCGTCGTCGCCGCCGCCGCGCGCACGCTCGTCGTGTTCGGTGGCGACGGCGACGGCGTGGAGGTGCGGGCTGGCCAGGCCGATGATGCAGCGGGGCAGGGCCAGGGAGCGAGGGTCATGCTGGTGGCGGCGCGGCCGCACGGCGAGGCGGTGGTGCGGGACGGGCCCTTCGTCATGAGCACCCGGGAGGAGGTGGAGCAGGCAAGGGAGGACTACCGCCGCCGCCGCAACGGCTTCGAGATGGCCGACGGCTGGACCTCCGACCACGCATCCACCGTTGCAATGCGTTGATGGGATACACGGTACACCTACCTAGGCTAGCCGCGCGTGGATGGATCGCAAGTATAGTATCTAAGTTAAGTTGTGGAATTTTGCCCAAAAATATATATGTTGGCTTCGTATCGTAGCATAGAAAAGTGTTTGCAATAAGGTGAAATATTATATAATCAATTTGGAATCCGGCGCCAACGAGTATGTACTTCTATAAAAATGTGGTTAAACGTGCACTAAAGCACACAAAAGAGAAAGAAAGAAAGGAAGAAAAATACCTCTTAAACATCACTCATTCGTTGCAAATAACAAGTATAATTACGTTTCTTTTTGAATTACGACGCTCATAACGCACGTACACTCTAACAAAGCCAGTTTCAAAAATAAAATTTTGGTAAAGCCATATGTCAGCTTGACAAGCTTTTTGTCACGGCCCTGTAGGCCAGTGAGAAAGAAGAGGGAGTCTCTGGCCCAAAGCAGGCGTGACAAAGTAAGGACAAAATTTCTTATTTGCCTCAAAAACTTCATTGACTTCCTTGTGGAGAAAATATCTCTTCCCTATTTTACATATGGTATATTATTTGTACCCATATTGCCTTACGGATAGTTTTTTTTTGAGTTTATAGAGTTAAAATGCAGCTAAAAATACTATCTTGCCTCATTCTTATTCTAAGTTTCAAGTACAAGTGCCCAGTACGTGGACCTCCAGTATCCCAACCAAGATCATAATCAGTACTCGAAGGCCAGATACGTTGTGGGCAATCAGCCTGTTCGCTCGATCGTATTTGGCTTATAAGACATGGTTTATCAGCCAACGAATAGTATTTTTCTCTCACATCAAACCAACCAACGGTACTATTAACCATGGCTTATAAGCCAAACCAGCCCAAACGAACAGGGCGAATATCTTAAAGTTAAGAAAGCACTAACCAACAGGACCCTAAGTTGAAGAATGAGAACGCCACTTAGCAGAGGAAACACTCTAGATAAGCATCTGAATGAAGCTACAGTGCACTTTAGCCTCATTTGGTGCCGCTCCTGATGGCTCCGCCTCCCAGGTCACTTTAGCGCACCGTAGGATCCTGTAGATCACTATAGCGCTTGGAGAAATGGCTCCACCTGAGAACAACAACGAACGGCGAGCAGCCACTGGAGCTTTCATAGTTGTGGCTCCGCCTGACTCTGTCACAGTACTTCCACAGTACCGCTACAAGGCGAGAGCTGCAGCGCCAGCCCGTCGGAGCCCTATATTGAGAAGGCCACAACACGGTCTTGCCGCAGCATGACGATGGGCACCGTCATATTGTTTAGTTTTAAAAATATATATAGTTGTGGCCAATTTAAAAAATAATAATTCTTCCTCCCCAAAAGAAACCTGTCATTCTAGAAAACTACAAGAATACCCTATGTGTTGTCGTGGGAATCACATATTGAACTATACTACTTATATTTACTTATATAAATAAATAAATATCATAATTGCATATGTGAGTTGATGTTGATGTGGACAGCTTCTTGCACGACGAAATAGGATGCTAATGGGGATTGAAAATATAAGATATACAGATTTTAAACAAATTAGTGTGGAAGTCAAGTAATGACCATAGTACCCTTTGCTATGCTCGGCTGTGATTGCTGCAGGAGCACCGAGCACCCTGCTTATTTATTAGACATGTCCTATGAAAAGATTGGTTGTCATATGGGTAAAATGTGAGTGCATCTATAACTAAGGAGATGCAGCCATGCAAATGGTGATTGCGAAAATAAAATGTCCAAGGATTAGTCACCCATGTTTAGGGGTGAAAACGGATAGGATACGAACGGGTATCGCCGATATTATATTTGTTTTTTATATTCTTATCCGGATTCGGATAAGGACACGGATAGCTATCGGATACATATATATACATACAAAATAAAGATTGTGTCGGTTACGGATACGAATAATGACTATCGAATATGGTATGAATCGGATTCAGAGAATGTTAGAAACAAATATCTATTTGGATATTGAGTAAAAGCAACATTTATACATATATTAGGTGTGCAAACCATTATACTACTCTATGAGTTCAGAATCCATCTAGATTAAGCCTAAAGAGTAAAGCAACAAATAAGAGATAAGATACAAATACATCATACAATTACTGATCTTCATTGCACGAGTGGGAAGTAGTCAAGCTCATGGGTCATTTGCATTGACAACTAATGTTAGAAATCAAATATCTATTGTAGTCGTAGTGGTGCCTATTCTCATTGCATTATAAAAACCTGGTCCACTATATTTATAGCACATGACATGGCTAGCACTATGAAACATTAATATTAATTTTCATTATTTACCTTTGAAAACAAAATTTAAAAAACATGGAAGGTGAAAGAAATGCAAACTAGCTAGGCTACTCAACGTGAGAGCTCGAGCCATGTTATTAGGAGGGACGGAGATTGAACCAAGCAAGCAAGGCCATCGGTTCAGAATCCATTGAACTAGATTAAGTTTTTGAAGAGGATAATTGAACAACAAATATTTTGAGATAAGATATAATAATATACAATAAATAATCAATAACATATAATTGAATAATTGATTACATATGCAAATTAGATGATAAAGAAACATAAAATGGAATGAAAAGATAATATATGGAGTATTTATAAATTGGTAAAAAAAACTAAATAGGTTTAAATTTCATCATTGAAAAATCTCAAATAATTGGCAATGGAGTGCACTATTGATCATTCGGAAATTAAAATGGATATATTCAAATTGCTCATTATTTCATGGTTTAACTAGTCGTAGTGGTGCCTCATAGTTCTCGAGTGGTTTTGAATTTTAGAAAAAAGACCTGAAGGTCCACTATAAAGTCCAATCAACGAACCACCTGCGTGAGCGCGTGACATGGCTAGGACCATCTATGATGCACGCCAACAGAGCAGACTGCACGCACAGCAGTAAGCACCATTCCGGACCGGCCGGTTCAATGCATTTGGATTTCCACCTTACCCCTAACTAGAAAGGTCGTCCTGAGTGTCCTGAGTGCACAAAATTTTGAAAACTCAAAACTGGAAGGTGATCCTGGTTCCGTAAAAACCGGTCGGTTCAACTTTTAGCTTCGATTACTCAACGGTCTTTTAAGTGAGAGCTCCGGTGTAGACTTTAGTCCCAGGCTCGTCACTCCGGATTTAGGGCTCAGAGACTATAGTCCCAGGCTCGTCACTGGATTTGGGCCAAACCAGCGCTATTGGGCCCAGTCAGCGCTGATGCTGCTGACGCAGGGAATCAAATTTATCCCACCTCGCTAGCACAACAAAGCACTCATGCCCAGGTATACTATAAAGTAGGAGGGATGGGGCCTGTCCGAACTCCAAAGGCAATGTAGCCTTGTTGCCTTGTTCAGGTAATAACTTTGAGAAGACGAAATATTAATTTGGGAAATTGAAAATATATTGGTTTTGGTTGTGGGTTTGGTGCTGATTGAACTGTGCCAGCAGGTGTGACAGCAGAAGCAGCGGATGCTCCCGTGCTTGCACATGCTACGCTACAACATCTCTATCTATATTCTGTGTATATCTATTACCTATTATTATTATTATTATATATATATATATATATATACACACTAAGACACATGTAAGGTTATCGATCTGCGTCGCTCCGCCTCGGACGTCTGTCAATTTGTTTACCCCGCTCGTTTCAAAAAATAAATAAATAAAATAAATTTGTTTATCCCGCTGAGGCAGCCAACCGACGAAGCTCTACGCGAAACGCCGCGATCCACAAGGCGATCGATCCATAGTGGGCAAGCACATGCGGCAGGCACACAGCTGCCGAGCATCAGCGCAGGAAGGTGACGCGCTTCCAGGCGGGAGGCGGCCGCATTAGTTCTATTCTATCTTCGTCAGATCCGAGCGGAAGTGGAGTAGGCAACGAGCAGGTACTTCTATCTGTTTTGTTCTAATGATGGAGCGATGGTTAATGGTTAATTTAGGCATTTAGCCGTGTGCGCTGTTGTCGATTAATTGTTGTGTACTTTTGTTTTTCATTGATTCATTCATTGTCTGATATACTTCAGAAGTTCGACGTTATGCAGGGAATTCCAAAGGTAAGGGAAAGACAAATGCCAAAAAGAGGTATGTGTACTGAAATTTGCAACTTTTTATACAGTTTTATATTTTTGAAAATATCTATATTTAAGCTTATACTTCTGTATAAGAAAAGATAAATATTAGAATTCTAGATTTCTTAACATGTTTGACTAAGCCACGCGTTAGACATAGACGAAAATTAGTGACCCCGGTGCAACGCACGGGTGTATATGTAATATACAAATAAAAACCCAACAATGGTGAGCCTGATTGGCTGACCACTGCTAGCCGGATACTATCCGCCATGGGCAGGTCACCCTGATGGCCAACAAGTTAAAAAAACTGAATCACTATTATGAAAGACTGAATGGAAACTTAAAAAGAAAAAGAAAAACTGGAATGCCATAGCACGAGAAGGAAAAATGCAAACCAAGGAGAACTGATGTACCAGAAGCTGACAAGCGCAGAGTTGAAGCAAGGAACCAAATGGTTGATACAGACGGATATCAGTATGTATGATAGCAGATTTCTTTACCCCAAACAGGATCTCGTCACAAAATGCAGAAACAATTGAACTCTAATAGCAGAACAAATAAACAGAGCAGCATAACAAGGACTGACAGAGTTGCAGAGAGACTGAAAGAATAGGATAAAAGATCAGGCTACGCACCTTTCAAAAAACAAAGAACACAAGCAAACTGACTGAAGAGTTCTCGGCGCTTCACTGGAGCAAGTAATCTTGGAGAGTCGCATTACTTTCACTGTATCCATACAAGTGCCACAAAACCGTATCCAGTCTTAAGATCTGAAAGTTCAGTAAATAGTCAATACTTAGTCCAGTGCAATCCAGATTCACGCAGGGGTAAATATGAACTAGTAAATGGCAGAATATGACAGTTTGGACAGACCTCCTTGCTATACTTTTAGGTAAATATAACACACTGAATTGAAGCAGCAAGCCATCCCATGCTGCCTACAAAAATGCATATCACTGTACAAAGATCCAGCAAGCACCAACTCATCAAATGAGTCAGCAACTCTTGAACACATGCATATTAAGTTAGAAGGATAAAAGTGCAAACTTCATACGTCAAATGACGCATCAGTACCAGCTGGTCTGCTACTCGTCGAAGGATCAGAGGATGGCAGTGATGAGAAATGCTCACAAAATGAAACCAATCTTGATCTTGTCTGTATATCTCTAGAAATATCTCCAATTATAGTCTCCAATGGATAATCTCTTGCAATATTGGTTGGTTGAAGTATTGGAACATTGCTTACACTTAATTGCTCATTCGGTTGAGATGGTGAACTAGCCACTTGTTGATCTTGCACATTGTCATGAGAGCCACATGTACTTGCTTGACTAGTGTCATCTTGCATATTTGAGTTAGAGAGCACTTGCACTTGATCATCTTCTTCATCTATCATTTGTATAGGTCTCAATTCACCAACATCTATGTCCTTCATGCCATTTGAAAGTTGGATGCCTCTAACATCTTCAAGACTCTCATTCTCATCTTGAGAACCCTTGGTTTCATCAAATTCAACATCATAAACTTCTTCAAGAGTACCACTGGCCAAATTCCAAACTCTATAAGTTTTACTAATGGTTGAGTATCAAGCAAGAATCATTCATCATATTTCTTGTCAAACTTGCTCAATCTAGTGCCTTTCTTCAATATGTAGTATTTACATCCAAATACATAAAAATATGCAATTTTGGGCTTTCTACCATTCAATAGCTCATAAGGTGTCTTCTCTTTCAATGAGTAACAATATAAGCGGTTGCTACAATAACAAGCCATGTTGATAGCTTCGGCTCAAAAGGATTGACTCACATTGTACTCACTCAACATTGATCTTGCCATGTCAATCAAGGTTCTATTCTTTCTCTTAACAAGGCCATTTGATTGTGGAGTGTACTTGACTGAGAATTGATGTCTAATTTCAAATTCATCACACAACTCATCAATTCTAGTATTCTTGAACTCACTACCATTGTCACTTCTAACTCTCTTGATGGTTGTTTCAAACTCATTATGAATATCCTTGACAAATGATTTGAATGTTGCAAATACATCACTCTTGTCCACTAGAAAGAATACCCAAGTGTATCTAGTGTAGTCATCAACTATCACAAAGCCATATATGTTTTCACCGATGCTAGTGTATTGTGTTGGTCCAAACAAGTCCATGTGCAATAACTCAAATGCTTTGCTAGAGCTCATTATGCTCTTCTTAGGATGGGTGTTTCCAACTTGTTTGTCGGCTTGACAAGAGCTACAAAGTTTATCCTTCTCAAATACCACATCTTTCAAGCCTCTAACCAAGTCATACTTAACCAATCTATTTAATTGTTTCATTCCAACATGACTAAGTCTTTTATGCCATAACCAACCCATACTAGACTTAGTGAACAAGCATGTTGATAATTTAGCTTCACTAGCATTGAAATCAATCAAGTATAGATTCTCATATCTAAAACCTTTATAGATCAAATTAGAGCCATCTACACTTATGATCTCTACATCATCTACTCTAAATATGCACTTAAATTCAAGATCACACAATTGAGCCATGGATAGCAAATTGAAGTTCAAGCTCTCTACTAGCAACATATTAGAAATGCTCATATCATTGAATATTGCAATCTTACCAAGCTCTTTGACCTTGCCTTTTCCATTGTCACCAAATGTGATACTATCATAACTATTGTTATCATTGGTGTTGATTGAGTTGAACATTCTTGCATCACCGGTCATGTGTTGAGTGCACCCACTATCAAAAACCCAATGCCTTTCTCTGGCTTTGTAATTGACCTACAAAAGAAGATCAATTCTTTTTAGGTATCCAAACTTGTTTGGGTCCTTGAAGGTTAGTCACTAAGCTTTTTGGTACCCAAATGGCCTTCTTCTTTAGGCCCAACATGAATGTACCAACAAATTTAGCCTTCACACCATTGGCACCCTTAGTGAGCAAGTAACAAGAATCCACTCCAATAGAGGATACAATAGCATTCTTCTTCTTGTTCTTGCAATCATACTCTTTGTGACTAACTTGCTTGCAACTAGTGTAAAACCGACCATTGTTCTTCACAAAACTAGTCTTGTGAGGAGTAAAGGTTGCCTTGCCTTTCTTGGGGGTATAGTTCAATCCCTCTTTATAGAGAGAAGCTCTTTCGCTACCCAAGCACATAAGCAAGCGGTCTGTTGGTATTTCTCAACGCAAACAAAAGGTTCAACAAGTGCACGGAATTACCGTTGTAGCTTTCATCCAGAAGTATTCAGGGTATCGTATTTTCAACAGGGAACGGAGGTACTTCTTCTAGCTAGTTCACCCAAGGACAACACAAGGGGTAAAGTTGGTAAGGGTAGAGAAGGATTCCTATGACTTAGGGTATAAGGATAGATAAACTCCACTTTTACTTGCTTATTTCGGGCACCGGATCACACCTGCTCTGTCAGGCGAGGCCGGCCTATAGCTCTATGTCGTATCCAAACATGGGGGATTATGAAGGATGTACATCGCTGTCACCACTTGCCGCCTACCCCTCAACCGGAGGACATGGGGCAAACGAAGGTAGCCTCTAGACTAGACACCATGTCTATGCTATCGACTACTACTCTAGCGTTGAAAAGGGTTATCCGTCTTTATTAGGTCCCTCTACTAGAGCATCCGCTATGAGAGCGGACGACGAACCCGCAAACAAGTATAAATAAAGCTTAATTAATCAAAAGACTTTATACCATAAGAACCCCGAACACTTACTTAGCGAATATTCATCGAGGTACAAGTGTTCGCTGAGGTAAAAGTTCAGGGAGACACCGACAAGTCCGGCTCTTCCCCATACTCTCCCTCACATCTCTCCCAAACCAATTCTACTAGCTAACTAGGGCCTAGACCCTTTGGAGGATGTTCTTGTGGTGTAGCTCTTGCCTTGGTGTGTTGTTGTAATGATGGGGAAGAGAGCCTCCTTTTATAGGTGGAGAGGAGGGGTTCTTTAGAAAATGCATCATCCCCTCATGGAAGGTACCAAACTGATCTCAAACCGACCTCAAGATGCGTTTAACCTGGCCGGGCACCTACGTAACCGCCTTTGCAACGTCGGTGGGAGATAGCCCACCAAAGATGGCCTCGAGATGCGCCTGTAGGGGTGCGAGCGCACCAGGGGTGCAAGCGCACCCTGGAGGTGCCGTCTTGGCCCAATATTTGTTCTGTAGGCCTCTAGGGCTGCATGGGCCACTCCTGCAAAGTTTGGACCTATTTGGAGCATGTTTGCTTTTAGTTTTGGGCCTATTTCTCCACATGACAGTTTTTGTTGGTTGTAATATTTCTCACGACCATTGCAATAGATAGTTGTTTATTGTAACTAAATATCTAGAACGAGACAATAGTATGTTGCTATTACCACGGCTGTGTTTGGTTGCTATAATTTCTAGTGTCATTGTAATATGTTGCTGTAGGAAACACCTCTGATTAGTGGCCTTTTGGTATAACAGAAGGGCCTAGGCCTGCAAATGAGTCATCTGAACTAGTAGCTTACGAGAACTGCTATCACGCTCCTCAACTCCTGACGTCTATCACCGTGGAAAATGACGTGACGGCACACGGTGCGGCACCCACATCGATCAATCAAGGGTTCAGTCCAATCCTCTAGCGAGATAAGGGAAAGTGCCATGGCCTCATGTTGCTGCTGGCTCTTAACGATACACGTGGTGAGCAACAAGTCATTTTCTATTGCCACAGGTGTGTTTAGTTGTTATAATTTCTAGTGTTGTTGTAACTTGCTGTTGTAGGAAACTCCTCTATCCTCCAGTGAGAGAAGGGAATCCTCTAGCAAGAGAAGGGAAAGTGCCTTGTCACTACTGGCTCTTGATGACACGCGCGCGGTGAGCTAGTTTATGGTCACACTGACTACTAGCTACTTTAATTTGATTTGCTAGCCGTATTTAGCATGAAAAGATGGGCTTTCAGCTTGAATCTCTTATCTACAATTTTGGTGGGAATATGATATATGATATAGAGAGCAAATGTTATGCATTTCTAGCTTTCGCACAAAAAGTAAAAATAGATTATGACCACATCCTATAAGTTCATGTAACATTGGTCTGTGGGAATTGAAAAAGCAAATATCAGTGTTGAAAAATCTAGACATATATAACACATGCTAGAATCGAAATAGTTACATTCGTTTAGAATCCTAGTTTAAGTGTCTGACGTATCAATGTGCAATGCTACACACCACCCAACGCGTTGCATTGTGCAGGCCATATCACCTTTGGACTCTTGAAATCATACCTTTCCTGCAAACAATGAAGCACAATAAACACATGGAATAAAGATCTGGCAATGTCATTATAAACAGAAGTGTCAATATGTCTCTCCAACAACATAGAGCCATATAGGTATGCACAATTTGGAAAATTATACTCTAGTTAAAACTCTACCTACTTTGTTAACCCATGAAGATACATGTTGCAAGCAATAAAAGCATGTGAATTCCATGAAAAATTTGAACATGTACATGATAATGATGAGACGTGTGCACAAAAAATCTGTGTTATGTGTACTATAATTAACCTTTGCTTGATGCTAGGGCTGTCTTCACTTGTATGGACATCCCCCAATGAGAACACATAAAAGTACACAAAAGTAGAACAAAGACTACAAAAAATTGCAGGGATGATCTCGATAAGCAGCCTTGGATGGTAAATTTACAAAGAATTGTGAAACAACCTCTATAGCCACATACAACAATTCTATGTTCTAGGCAAAATACAGATTCACACCTTGTAGCCCAGCAATTCCAGAAGGGTTCGCCAAAGCACAGGAACTATGGTTGTTCACTAACCACTAAAGCACAAGATCAGCCAAAACTGAGAACCGCACATATTAGAGATCAAAGAAAATTTTGAGGGGGAAAGGATTTATCTTTCCTGTCTACAGGAAAGGAAGTTGAATCTTCCTTTTTGTACTGTCATCATGTATTCTTACACATATTCTTCGTTAGCACATGACTGAACCAAGCAATCAATCAAGTAGTGGCAATTAAGAAAACATATCTAAACTACAGGTATCAGCCCAAAAATGGCAGTGAAGCTGCATGGAGCCCAAACCATTTAGTTAAATTATGCTAGAACACAATGGATGTTATGCATGATGGATCCAACAATGGTAACCAATATCAAATAATCATGTGCTCACTTTCACTCAAGTGGACTGAATTGGTGTCCTAATCAAGCAGGGTGCTTGAGCCCACCTAGGTAGAGATCAGGGCACTAAGCACAACAGTCAGTACAGGTGTAGTCTATACTCATACATAGAAGGAAGTGGAATCAGAAAAACTTACTGAGGTAAAGTAAAGCAAATAAAACAGAAAAATAGAAGAAAAAACATAGATCAATACAACAAGTCAACAATTTCCACTTTGGAGAGAAAATCCTATAATACCTATAATGTATCAAAGAGAGCAGGGAGAAAATACATTTCAACTTATTATGGCTGGAATATTATGAATGTCATAATATCTGCATCTTTCCTTTGTCTAAAGCACATAAACTTTTAAGCAGGGTGAGAACGAAATGGTAAGCTCGAAAGGAAATGAATTACCACCCACTTAGGAGGGAACAACAGATGAATATGTTTAAAGTTCATATGTTTTTCTTATGCTAAGGAGAGTATATTAAGATTTATGATGAACACATGAAAAAAATCTTAGAGTTGAAGAGGTATATGATAAATCCTTTTTTCTGAAACTCAATCATAGATGAAGGATCAGGAATTTCTGGTATGAAAGAAACTGATTCAGTGGAGAATACAGAAACTAGATTTAGAAAGAAATGAAATGGAGAAATCTATCATCAGTCACAAAACACAAATGTTTGGGCAATCTAGAAGTATTTATTGCCCAGTAACAATGCTAACTTTGAAGTACCTGATAAACTGAACTGACATGGTATTAGCTAAACATTTAAAAATGCTCCCAAGTCTCAAGGTAGCACAAAACTTGGTAGACAACCTGATCAAACAACATAGTGAATAGATTGTTTACTATGTTGTTTGATCAGGTTGGTCTACCAATAATGATCAAATCCACCTTTTTCAAATACTATTAAATATCTACTTACACTATTTAAGATATATATTTATTAGTCTACTATCATTAAATTGTTTTTAGTCAATTTGTTAATGTGTAAGAAAGTCATTTTCTAAGATATACATATATCTAAATTATATGAGTTTATTATATAATATTATTAGAACTTAGCATCCGCTATAGTGCCCTCTATCTGTTACAGACCCGCTATTCGCTATTTGTTACCTTGTTCGCAGCAGCCCTCGGACCTTTGAAAAATATATTGCGAGGATAGCACAAGCTTTTGCACCGTGTTAAAAATGATGTAGTAGAATCATGTAGCTAGAAAACCCTAGCCGACGATGTTAGAGCAACCATGATAAGAGATTAGGATTTTGATAAAGCCGACCATAAATTTCATAAGCACAACTCCAAAAGAGTAAAGTGATTGTCGCTCTCTCACAACCTTACTTCTGCGACCAACTGATTCTTGCGCTGTATAAGAATCTATCTAATGCAATAGAACTATCTAGCATAATCCTCTAGCTTGAGCACTCCTAATTGCTAATTACAAGCCTCGGATGATATCCTTGTGTTGACTTGGTTGATGCATATGGCATCTACCTTTTGTTTATATAGTCCTCTCTCCAAGGATCCCATACATACAAATTGGAGTAGTAGGATTCTACACTCAAATTCTAATTCCACATCTCTATTTAGTCTAGAAATAAAACTTGTAACTAGCCTTTCTCCCTCATAAAAGATCAAAATGAGATGATTATTTTCTCAATGTTTTCTAAAATAATGATCTATCCATTGATGATATTATTTTGGATATTAAATTTTGTTACTGGTTCTTTTTTATATGGCTTGTTTTCTACCACCCAAGTAGTGGACAAGTTTTTCGTTGTTTTTAGCTAAACATCGTACATGATGTTGGACAAAAACTCAAAAATATATTCTTATATCATCTATAATCAAGCTTGAATTAAAAATCAAATTGGGATAACATTTTGTTTTATTGTTTATTCATTTCATAGCACATGATTATTCATTTTTTTGTTGTTTATTTATTTCATAGCACATAATCTCGCTGGTCCATTCCTCACTCCTATCTGAATCTTTTGGTTTGAGCTTTTATATAGCTTATGTGGCGAACTCTCTCTAGCAAAATTTAATGTAATTAGTAGTAGATTTTATATGAATTTATAAAAACATACCAAATTCAGTAAACAAGTTTCAATAAAAAACTAAATTGAGATAACGGGTTGCTTTTTTCATAAGCACATGATTATAGTCAAGTCCCACTCCTCTTCTAAGATTGAAGGTGATTAGTTGGTATGTTTCATCAGGAACATCAAACAAGTTTCAATAAAACAAATAATTTGGTATGTTTAATCACGAAAATAGTTTAATTTGTTGGCACTAAAGTAACTTTTTTAGAATTTCAATATGCCTCTACGAATTTATTCGAATTACTTTACATTTTGAAATACATATTTATTTTAGTGAAATTTTAAAATACACGTGCTTTTGAAAAATTTCATAGATTTAAAATTAGCCCGCCACAATTTTGGCCCATGCGCGTGACACCATAGACCCAAGACCGAGGACTCATAAATCCCGCAACAGCCTAACCCTAAAAACCCATTCAGCTATTCACGGTCTCACCCAGTCGCCGCCGCTCAGTTCCACTGTTCCTCTTCCACTCTCTCTTCCTCTTTCGGCGGCGCCACACTCTAGGGCTAGAGGCCACGGAGGTCCGCCGGCATCCATGCAAGCTGCCAGCCCCCGCGGCCGTGCCCTCATGCTGCAGGTAAAGGCCCGACGTGGTGCAGCCATCGTCTTCGCATATGCTCAGTCACATGTCGGTGGCGCGCTCCATGCTAGGTAGCGTAGACACGCAGCGCGAGCCATTCCTCCGCGAGTGGCATGACTCACCAGTGCCGCCTATAGATAGATGAGACCACCCGCACCCGGTGCCGGAGCCTCAGCATCCGGCACCCGCGCCACCACGCCGTCATCCAAGGGCCACGCAGGGAGGTAGGGGCCAAGCTGCCACGACCCAGGTCTCCAGATAGTACTACTCTAGTCAATTGAGACTTGATATTTGCTTGATAGATTAGATAGGATAATAAATTTACACGGAGAGCGCACCAGTGCTTCTGGTCTTTTTTGATGATGCTAGGAACAGTACCTTGAGAAGCCGATGTAGGGGCAGCCGGGCAGTAGGGTAGGTGCATCTAGAGTTCACTGAACATTTTGACTGGATGTTGAATTCAGTTTGTGATGAGAGTACTGAATGTTGCAACCTTTCACCTAAGCAGATATTGATGTTTCCTAGTAATGTAGTAGGAGCTAATATGCCACTACCTGATGACCTATAGTACTACAGGTTTGCATCCAACAATTCTAGCATAGATAGATAGAACCAATCAGCAAATAGGCTTAATAGTGGGCAAGGTAATTTGTTTTTTTTTCATGAACTAATCAAACTGTAGGGCTTAAATGCATATAACGACATTGACATACTATATTCACTCTTTATGCAAAAGAAAGCTATTCATTTCTCCCATTCAAAAAGATGGCAAAAGAGCTAAACATACTGAATTGACATTCTTTTGCGATATTGAGAAATTAATCAAAGTTGACATACTTAATTTACATATGCAATTACAATCTTGGCCTTCTCAAATTGCCACATCAATCATAGTCTCAAACTATCAATTTGACAAATACATTCAACCATTTACAGTTGTGAAATTGTTGCCTGACCGGCTAATTTGGTCTGCTGTTGTTTTCTCACTATCTATAGTTTGCTCATTTACAGTTGCAGGATGTCGTCTGAGGTGCTAAATTGTAGGGGATGAGGAGTGGGAGAATAATGTCCAGTCACTTACAGTTACAGACCGAGCTGCTGAATTTCAGTTTTGCATGGCTAGCAGGTGGGGTTAGCTAATCTTTGCCTTATGCTTTTGCTTGTGACTCTTACTACAATGACCTGACATGTGAGTGTGACTGAGTCTTGTTAGAAATTGAGAACTCAACTGAGAACTTGACGCCTTGACATCAATAGGTGCTTTTGCATATGAACTAATTTGTCTTTGGTCTATTTTTTTAGTTATGTGATGACCAGTGTTATTTAGACATGATGTATCCTGAATTTATGCACTCATGTGATGTTACATGCTACTAAACTGAGTTGATAACATGTTAAGTAGCTGACATTTGTCAATTGTTAATTGTTATGTGCTCCAGCATGTACAGACTAGTACTAATGCTCTATATCTTCTCTAGAAATCAACTCAGATATGCTCCAGCATGTGTGTACTGGTAGTCTAGTACTAGTGCTCCATCCTCCTCTCTAGGAATCAACGCATGCTTTGTTCTTTAGAACTAAATAATGTGTTGCTCTTGTAAAGAACATAGATAGAGATTGGATTGCTTGCTAATGCCAGACTACTACATGATGCATTTGTTAAATCACTTTATTCATGTTAGGTGTGTGTATGTGTGTATTATTGTATTAGGCACTTAGGCCGTTAGCTCTAACACTTAGGTTCTTAATTCGGAAAGTCTAAAATATGAATATAGTAAGTACACAGTTATATGCTTCTTAGAATTTGAGAGATTGATGGATAGTAAGTACACAAGTAAGTTAAGAGATTTAGTTGATACCGTGACTAGGAGGTGTGTAAATATATTATGTGTTCAAGAGATTAAATGGAAGGGTCAGAAGGCGAAGGAGGTGGACAATACAGGTTTCAAGCTTTGGTACACAGGGACAGTCGCAAATAGAAATAGAGTAGGAGTTTTGATTGATAAGAGCCTCAAGAATAGTGTGGTGGGAGTGAGAAGTCAAGGAGATAGGATTATCTTAGTCAAGCTTGTCGTTGGTGATATGGTCTTGAACGTAATTAGTGTGTATGCCCCCCAAGTAGGCCTCGACAAGAGTGCTAAGAGACAGTTCTGGGAAGACTTAGATGGCTTGATTAGAGCTGTACCTAGTAGTGAGAAGCCTTTTATAGGAGGAGATCTTAATGGGCATGTAGGTACTACAAGCGCAGGTTTCGAGGCAGTTCATGGAGGTTTTGGGTATGGTAGTAGGAATCAGGAGGGGGAGGAAGTTCTGGACTATGCGGTAGCTTTTGATCTGATGATAGCCAACACTTTCTTTAGAAAGAGAGAATCTCGTCTAGTGACCTTCAGTAGCGAACAACACTCTAGCCAGATTGACTTTGTCCTCGCAAGAAGAAAGGACAAACGAGCATGCTTGGGTTGCAAGGTGATACCAGGGGAGTGTGTTGTTTCTCAACATAAGCTTTTGGTGGCAGACTTTCATTTTCAGGTGCGTGCCCGTAGGGATAAACAAGCTAAGATTGAAAGAACAAAGTGGTGGAAACTAAAAGGGGAGACGTCAGAGGTATTCAGGGAAAGGGTTATCAAAGAGGGCTCTTCTAAGGAAGAAGAGGACATAAACATGTGGGAGAAGATGGCAACTAACATTCAGAAGGTGGCCTCAGAGGTGTGTGGAGTAACCAAAAGAAGTGGAGGCAAGGCTAAAGATACTTGGTGGTGGAATGAGGAAGTCCAACAGGCTATTAAGGAGAAGAAAGAATGCTATAGATGCTTGTACCATGATAGGAGTGTGGACAACATAGAGAAGTACAAGGTGGCAAAGAAGACTGCAAAGCGAGCTATAAGTGTGGCAAATGGTAGAGCATACGAGGATCTTTACCAACATTTGAGTACGAAGGATGGAGAGAAGGATATTTATAGGATGGCTAGGGTTCGTGAGAGAAAGACAAGGGACTTCAACCAAGTTAAGTGCATTAAGAATGAAAAGGAGCATCTCTTGGTGAAGGAGGATGAGATCCAACATTGGTGGCAAGAGTATTTTGACAAATTGTTCAATGGTGAGAATACGGACACAACCTTTTAGTTGGATGACTCTTTTGATGACACCAATAGGCGCTTTGTGTGGAGAATCCAAGAATTTGAGGTCAGAGAGGCGTTGAAAAGGATGAAAGGAGGTAAGGCGATGGGACCAGATGGTATCCTAATCGAGGTGTGGAGATGCCTCGGGGACATAGCTATAGTATGGCCAACCAAGCTGTTCAACCATATTTTTCGATCGAACAAGATGCCTGATGAGTGGAGAAGTATATTGGTACCAATCTACAAGAATAAAGGGGATATTCAAAGTTGTACTAATTACCGAGGAATTAAGTTGATGAGCCATACTATGAAGCTATGGGAGAGAGTTATCGAGCATCGCTTGAGAGCAATAACACGGGTCTCTATGAACCAATTTGGTTTCATGCCCGGAAGGTCAACGATGGAAGCCATTTTCTTAATAAGACAAGTTATGGAGCGGTATAGGGAGAAGAAGAATGACCTACACATGGTTTTTATTGACTTGGAGAAGGCTTATGATGAAATACCAAGGAATGTTATGTGGTGGGCTTTAGACAAACGTAAAGTCCCAATGAAGTACGACGGGCTCATTAAGGACATGTACAACAATGTTGTGACTAGTGTTCGAACAAGTGATGGAGACACGGATGACTTCCTAATTAGGATAGGACTACATCAAGGGTCAGCTTTGAGCCCTTATCTGTTTGCCTTAGTGATGGATGAGGTCACAAGAGACATACAAGGGGATATCCCTTGGTGTATGCTTTTTGCGGACGATGTAGTGCTAGTTGATGAAAGCCGGACAGGAGTGAATCAGAAACTAGAGTTATGGTGGGAGACTTTGGAGTCCAAAGGTTTTAGACTCAATAGAACTAAAACTGAGTATATGAGATGTGACTTCGGCACTACTACTCGGGAGGAGGAAGATATTAGTTTGGAAGGTCAAGTAGTGCCTAGGAAGGATACCGTTCGATATTTAGGATCAATGCTACAGAGAGACGGGGATATTGATGAAGATGTTAGCCATAGAATTAAAGCAGGGTGGATAAAGTGGCACCAAGCATCTAATGTCCTATGTGACAAAAGGGTACTACAGAAGCTAAAAGGCAAGTTTTATAGGACGGCGATTAGACCTGCTATGTTGTATGGTGTAGATTGTTGGCCTACGAAAAGACGACATGTTCAATAGATAAGTGTCGCAAAAATGCATATGTTGCGTTGGATTTGTGGTCATACAATAAGTGATTCAGTTTGGAACGATGATATATGTGATAGATTAGGGGTAGCACCAATTGAAGAAAAGCTTGTCCAACACTAGTTGAGATGGTTTGGACATGTCCAACGAAGACCTCCAGAGGCACCGGTGCGTAGTGGAATCCTAAGTCAGGATAGTAACATGAAGAGAGACAGAGGAAGACCAAACATGAATTGGGTAGAGGCAATAAAAGGAGACTTGAAAGGATGGAATATACCTAAAGACTTAGCCTTAGATAGGAGTGCATGGAAAACAACTATTCATGTGTCTGAACCTTGATTGCTTCTGCTGGGTTTCAACTCTAGCCTACCCCAACTTGTTTGGGACTAAAAGACTTTGTTGTTATTGTTGTTGTTGTTGTTGATGATGGATAGTAGAAGCATGTGTTCCATCTACATATTTAATCAGATTCAGATCCTGTAGGACGATGGTTTGTGTTGAAAGCTTTTTTCTTTTTTATTTATTTTGATAATTGTGTTGCAGGTATTGTTCGTGGAAGCGGCTCCGGCTTCTTGACCCTCTTCCTGCCTTCGCTAGGTGTCCAAGAGCATGAGTTCCACCACTAGTGTAACCTTTAGTGGTGAGGACTCGATGTGCAATTGCTTCATGCTATTCTTTGGATTTGTTTTTCATCTGTGTTTCTAGGATCAGTCAAAGTGGGTAGTGTCTATGACACTTCATAGTGGTTCTATTGTGTTGCCATGTAGCTTCATTGGTAGTCTTGATGAGTGCAGTGCACCGCTAATCTGAATCTCTACTCCCACGCACTATGAATATAATTCAGAGGAATCACAAGCTCTGCTCTGAAGTAACATTTGGTTGTAAGTTGCCATAGATCACCTCTCAATTATACTACCGATCTATGATCCTTGTAAAACCATAGTATCACCTAAAAATGATCCTTTTGATCAAGCAATGTTCTGTCTTTGTACTCCTTGTCATGATGCACTTAAAAATTAAAAACCACAATATTAGTAATTGTATGCTATCAATAGATTTTATAGTCACCTTTTGATATCATTTGGCACATTCTGTACATGTTGTGTTATCCATATCTGTAAGTTGAGGTTTACATTTCACAATTTAGTTCAGTACACATGATCTAGTTTTCATTGTGTTACCTTATTTATAGCTTCATTTTTCTATGACAATTACATATCCTTATGAACATGTGATTTGCAATGTCACTGCACTGAAAAATTGATGCCTATGCCAAATGTCAATGTTCTTTCTTTTTAGGGCAAAAGTGGAGTTTGAGTGGAGCGCACGAGTGATGGGATGGTCCAAATTAAGCCAAGCCAAGCCAAGCTTCACTAGTGTAGGCATTTTATATGTTGTTTCAGAACAAATGTGTTGAATATCTTTATTGTGGGATGGTTTGAATATTGTGTGTCTCTAGCTTGAGTTTGATATTGGATCATTTAATTTTAGATGTGAACAAAATAAATCATATTTTGGTTTAATGGCTTTATTCAAATGCTTTGTTGATGTCTATTGAGTTTCTAATTAATTAATGGCATTGCAATATTGTCCGGTGGTACCAAACCAAAAGCATTGTAAAAGTGATTATTGGCAACCATATTTTATGTGGCAATATATCCTATAGCAACAAACAATCCACGTAGCAATTAAGGCTGCACCTTATAGCAATGACACAGTGAACGTGGCAATTGCACATGTTGCCACCACTTCTAGGTGTTGCGACATAATCCTTGTTGCCACACTCATTATGCATAGCAATAGCGCCGCACCATAAAGCAACCAAATCTTGGATGTGGCAATTGAACATGTTGCCACCACTTTTTGGTGTTGCGACACAATCCTTGTGGTCACACTCGTTATGCGTAGCAATAGCGACTGCACCTTATAGCAACCAAATCTTGGGTGTGGCAATTGAACATGTTTCCACCACTTCTTGGTGTTGCAACATAAGTCCTGTTGCCACACATGATATGCGTGGCAATACATTGTGTTGCAACACAAGTTCAACATTGCTAGTGCACCATTTGCTATGACATGGGCAAGTTACCATTGCAAGGTCCAGCAACGCCTAAGGCATTGCATTAGTTGTTGTTGCCACACCTACAACCATAGCAAAAGCTTATGTGGCAACGCCTAGGTGTTGCAAATCCAAAACACATTTTGCAATGCTAAGCAGAAAAGCATTGTCCAAAGCTTTACTCACGCAAGCGCCTGCAACACCTCCCAACGAAAAAAGTGTTGCTATTTCTGATATTGCAACTATTTTTGGGCCAATTGCAACACTTTTCGTGAGTTGAAACAGGGTCAAAATTTAGTAGTGTGTGCAATGTCGGGGGTCTCCCTTTGAGTGTGTTCCATCACCAAAGAACATCGATGTGTATGGTTGATGCAGCTCCTCATGTTCTCAAGCATTATACATCCCCTCTTCTTGATCTCTTCCTAAAAAGGTTAGTAACCAAGAATACCCGAAGGTTCATACTAACTTGACAAGATGATCTTGCTTTTATTGAATGAGAATTTTTTTTATTTGTATATTTTTTACGATAATCCGGGGTATCTCTTGGCAGTGCTTTGTTTATGGTCGTAAGCTTGACCTTGGGAACTTCATCTTGTAGCTATCAATGGTGGTGTAGTTCCCACCTCCACCACCAAACATTTAGCATCTTTGTTCAAGCTACAAGTTTAGTACATAGTGCTACTATGGAATTTGCAATACTTATGATAAACAAAAGCATCCACAACCATCCTCTTGAAATTTTTTGAAATGAGGATTAGGAGATGGTTGGAATCTTCGTAGGGGCACGGGGCACTAAACAACATGTCCATGGCACAAAAAATTCATTGTGTAGGATCAACGTTGAATCTTGACTACTATCAAGAACAACATCCTGATGGCCAGGGGAACATGGCTTAGGTTCGAGCGAGGGTGATGATGGATGTTTCGTTTCACAAGATAGTGAAACAAACGGGAAATGAACTTTACCTCCTCGAACTGGTCATGATTGGAATGCTGCTTTGCCATTGAATTTTTGGGACAAGGGATAGGAGTGGCGGAAGCAGTTGTTCCAAAGGGTCACCTATGAGAATATCAAACTCAAGGATGGCATAGATATGGAAGTCTATGAAAACCTTGATTTTGTCAATTATGACTGACACGGCCCTGGTGATACCAGAACAATCGAAAAATAGTCCCAAAGGACTTTTGAAGAGTTTATTGGTCGGGACTAGCGGCATGTTACCCAAAAGGTTTTTTGCTAGGAAGTCTGACATGATACTAGTCCCGATTGTGGGGTTGTGTAGGGCTTCTATGTTTGTTCCCCTTAACGAGCAAGGTATAGTCATGGAAGGTGAAAGAATCTAAATTTCTTTAGAGGAACGTTTCACTTCCATTAACCATTCCTTTGATGGTTCCACTCTAGGGGAAACTTCCTTTGTGTGCTTTTCATGTTGTGATATCTTTGAGGTATTGCCATAATCCTCGAATTTGATCATGAACTCCGAAGGATGAATTACTCGTTCCTTCGGTTTTCGTGGTTCGGATCAGGGCCCATGAGTCGATCCTAATGATGCAAAAGGTTTGGACTCGACTGATGAGGACTCCTCAACACTCATCGTGACTTTTGCCTAGAGGTGTTTTATAATGGAAGAAGTGTGTTTGTCTGTGAAGTGCTCAAGGAATGTCACTTATTCCATCATAGTTTTATGTGTAAATCTACTTCTGGCGGTCATGTCAAGGCACAAGTCAGCTTCTATGTTGATACCCAAACAAAAGAGTCGCAGTAATATGGTGCTGGGTAAAGACAAGTCTAGGCTAGTGTGTATTAACACTAAAAACCTAGCCCAGGCTATACCTATAGACTCCTTCTCATACTGCTCAAAGTCAAGGATTGCCCTAGGTAGAGAGCCAATACGGGACATAGGAAAAAATGCAAGATAAAATTTGTCTTTAAGTTCGTCCCAGTCCCCATTCATACTTCCTACGACAAGAGTGTACCATTGCTTCACCTTCCCCATCAGAGAAAAGGGAAACAATGTCCACCTTAGTGTTTTCTGTGTCATGCCTGAGTGCTCAGGCACAAACACATTTCCTCGAACTCTAGTAGGTGATTGCATGGGTTTTCACTATCATGCACGGAGAAGGGTTGTGCCCGAACCGTGGCTATTAAGCCAGGGTGGAATTCACTGCCAGATGAAAGTTTTGGTTTTGGTGGTGGCTTAGCGAACTTCCCATTTGAAGCGGAAAGGTAAGGATTTGAAGTTGGCCTCATAATGGAAAAGATAAAAAGAAAATATTTTTGTTTTTATAAAAATAAAGGATACAGATACGAGGATGAACTAGGTTCAAAGAAAATACGGCAATCGTTCCCCAGCAACGGCACCAGAAAGCTTATTGGTATTTCTTAACGCAAATAGAAAGGTTCCGCAAGCGCACGGAATTACCGTTGTAGCTTTCACCTGGAAGTATTCAGGGTATCGTATTTTCCACGTGGAATGGAGGTACTTCTTCTAGCTAGTTCATCCAAGGACAACACAAGGGGTAAAGTTGGTAAGTGTAGAGAAGGATTCCTATGGCTTAGGGTCTAAGGATAGGTAAACTCCACTTTTACTTGCTTACTTTGGGCACCAAATCACACCTGGTCTGCCAGGCGAGGCCAACCTATAGCTCTACGCCATATCCGAACATGGGGAATTATGAAGGATGGATAGGGCTATCACCACCTGCCGCCTACCCCTCAACCGAAGGATACAAGGCAAATGAAGGTAGCCTCTAGCCTAAACACCATGTCTATGCTATTGACTACTACTCTAGCGTTGTGCAGGGTTATCTATCTTTATCAGGGCCCTCTACTAGAGCATCCACTATGAGAGCGGATGATGAACCCACAAACAAGTATAAATAAAGCTTAACTAATCAAAAGACATTATACCATAAGAAACCTTAACACTTACTTAGCGAATATTCGCCGAGGTACAAGTGTTCACCGAGGTACAAGTTCGGGGAGACGCCGACAAGTCCGTCTCTTCATCGTACTCTCCCTCACATCTCTCCCAAACTAATTCTACTAGCTAACTAGGGCCTAGACCCTTTGGAGTGATGTTGTTGTGGTGTAGCTTTTGCCTTGGTGTGTTTTTGTAATGAGAGGGAAGAGAGCCTCCTTTTATAGTTGGAGAGGAGGGGGTTCTTTGGAAAATGCGTCATCCCCTCATGGAAGTTACCAAACTGACCTCAAGATGTGTTGAACCTGGCCTGGCACCTATGTAACCGCCTTTGCAACATGGGTGGGATATAGCCCACCAAAGAGGGGCATGTGATGCGCCTATAGGGGTGCAGGCGCACTAGTGGTGCAGCCACACCCTAGAGGTGCTGTCTTGGTCCAATCTTTGTTCTGTAGGCCTCTAGGACTGCATGGGCCACTCCTACAAAGTTTGGACCTATTTGGAGCACCTTTGCTTTTAGTTTTGGGCCTTTTCTCCATGTGACAGGGCCCTAATTTGCCTGGTAAGTGGGCCTTCTCCCCCTGGGCTCATGTCGGGTGATGTTACACCTTCTCCTATTGCGTATTTGGGCGTGTTTTCCTTATTATTCTGACATGTCCGCCTGTAAATGGTAAGACACCAAAACTCATGGAAATAGTTAGTTCTAAAGCCCTATGTTTAAGTTTGGTGTCTGTATGCTTAGGTTTGTATGCAAGTGTTGGCGGTAAAAGTGTGAGTTAAGGACCACCAACATGGTCTTCACCACCATAGGCTTTGTCTAAGGCGAGAGTGAGCTCATTGACCTCCTTCTTGAAGGTCTTATTTTCAACCATTAGTGAGGCATCACAAGTGAAACCATCACTCATAGGTGAAGTGGAAGTGGATGATGCACTACATAAAGGGTTATCAAGAGCAACAACAATAGGCTTATAGAAAGATTCATCAATTGTGTCACAAGTTTAACCTTTGTCACATGTTACAATATGCTCCTTCTCATTTTGCTCATCAAGTAGAGAGGAATGAGCTTTTTCAAGCTTCTTGTGAGCCTTGCCAAGCTTCTCATGGGCTTCCTCTAGCCTCTCATGAGATGCATTGAGCTCATCAAAGGCTTGCTTAAGGTCTTTTAGTTCCTTACGCAAGTCTTTGCATTTCCTTCTCTTAATGTCAAAATGTTCTTTAACATCTTCTAACATGTCAATTAGTTCATCTTTAGTGGGTTCATCATCATCATTACTTTCACTTTCATTATCATGTTCCTCATCACATCTATCATCACAAGTTTGTACCTTAGTGGCCTTAGCCATGAAGCATGTAGATGGACTATCAAAGAGAGAAGGATTCTCATTTATGGCAATGCTTGCAAGAGCCTTCTTCTTGGTGGTCTTGTCATCATCACTTGAGGAAGCATCACTATCCCAAGTGACCACATATGAACCACCCTTCTTATTCTTCTTGAAGGTCATCTTGTCATTCTTCTCCTTCTTGTCCTTCTTCTTGCCCTTCTTGTCATCATCTTCATTCTCACTATTGCAGGGGCATTGAGCAACAAGATGATCCTTGCTACCACACTTGAAGCACCTTCTTGCTTCATCCTTGCTCTTGGATGATGAATTCTTCCTTCTTGCTCGATAGCCCTTCTTCACCATGAATTTTCCAAACCTCTTCACAAAGAGAACCATCTTGTCATCATCCATATCATCAAAGCTTGAATCATCATCTTCACTTGAAGTATCTTGCTTGACCTTGCCCTTTGATGATGATGTGGATTTGAATGCCACACTCTTCTTCTTCTCATCCTTATTCTCCTTTTTTTCTTCCTTCTCATCATCATCTCTATAAGTGTCATCAGTCATCACATCTCCCAACACTTGCTTTGGTGTCATGGTGTCCAAACCACTCCTCACTAGAATAGTGACCAATGTGCCAAATCTTGATGGTAAGCATCTTAAGAACTTATGGGACAAGTCCTTGTCCTTCACTTCTTCACCAAGTGCTTTGGGATCATTGACAAGCACTTGGAGCCTATGAAACATCTCCGACACACTCTCATCTTCCTTCATCTTGAAGCTTGCAAACTTTTCCTTGAGAATGTACGCCTTGGCACCCTTCACGGCTTGAGTGCCCTCAAATGATTCCTCCAATTTCTTCCAAGCATCATGAGCTATCTCAATGTTCTTTATTTGCTCAAATGTTCTCTCATCAATGCATCATGAATGACACTAAGAGCAATGTCATTGTTTTGGAGCAACACCTCTTCTGGCGGTGGTGGGATTCTCTAGATCAGCTACCTTAAATTTGGTCTCCACCACCTTCCACACTTTTCTATTGATTGACTTGATATATGTTGTCATCTTTGCTTTCCAATACAGATAATTGGAGCCATCAAATTGGGGTGGCTTCTTAGTGTTGTTGATTTGAGCCATTTTCACACTATAGGTTGTTAAGCCTTAGATCACGGTGGTCACGGCTCTAATACCACTTAAAAGGTCCTAATGGCTAGAGGGAGGTCAATAACCTATTGAAAATTTCTACAACAACACTGAAGCCAACATGTTAGACAATTAAACGGTGAAGCAAGTGTTGCGCTAGCCTACTCAAAATGCAAGTCTCCTATTCACAATTCTAGTTATTTATGATCTCTATGTCACACAAGAGGCTAAGTCACTACCACTAAGTTAGTAAGCTCTCAAATACTAACTAAAGAGCCTCACTAACCACTAGATAAGACACAAGCTACTCTCAAAACTAAAAACACTAAAGAGCTTAGATACACTAGGAATGTAAATACAAGTGAGGTAGTGAGGTTTATATCGCTGTGGCAAGAGACAACCAATCAATCACAATGAATTCCAATGAAATCCTCGAAGACAAGATGACACAATGATTTTTCACCGAGGTTCACTTGCTTGTCGGCAAGCTAGTCCCCGTTGTGGCGATTCACTCATGTAACACCCTAGGTGTTAGGCTGGCATAATTTGACTTGCATCGCATGAGCATAAACATCAAGCATTCATATATAAGCTTTTACATGTGGAACATATGATTGAAACATATTAAACATGCCTTGTTATTTTATATTTCCTTATGTGTATGCTTATGATCATGAGTGAATAAGTGTAAATGGTTGATGTTGGTCACTCAAGCACCTTAGCTACACTTAGGATGACTAATGAAACATTGTTCATGTAGATCACTTTGTCTAATTAAGCTCCTAAGTGATGATATGCATGTTGACCTTGGAAGTAATTTATGCACTCAATGTATGAAATGATTGTGTGACCTTAGGAATACATTAAACATGTTTAGAATGTCATTATGAACAACTTTGGTACTCATGACTAGGGCTAGTTTGGTCACTAAGTCATAGCTCTAGTGTAAGCCATCATTTGAAAGTAGTATGTTTGACTAGAGTTGAACTACATTTTAGAAACTTTGCATGGATGTGTTCACCAAAGCAAAGTTGTAGTATTTGATGAGGGCAATAACTTTTATTTTTGGGTCATAGGCTAGTTCATCTCCTAACATGCTTGAATTTGGCTCACAAGATGCAACATTGTGTTGTTTTCACACTTGAGAAAATTTCTAAGTCCTAACTGCGTTTCCAGTTTGACGTAGCCAACTTTGGGTTGATGTAACTCTTAATCCATTGTGAATTAGCTAATGCTTTCGAAAGAAAAATTATAGCTCTATCGTAGCTCTACAACTTTGATTTAAAGGGATTTTGCTAACTCGCCACCGATTCGGTTTTAGAAGGGAATGAAATGCCTCTATCAGTCGTCGTCGCTGGCTCTGATGGCCATGGCATTCATGCCGTCATGGCCGACAGAGCGCTGGCCGCGCTCAACATTTGGTGGTCGTACGCCGGTGTCGCCCCCACAAGTCAGGCCGCCGTGGACACGATGACGCCACTCACCCCCCTACCTCCTTATCTGCCTTCGCCTGCGCCCAGTTACTTCATTCGAGTGCGCAAGAGCCGAGCGCTACATCCCGCCATTGTTGTCGAGCCAGTCGCCGTCGCCATGACTGGTGCCACGCCGGACAGCGAGCTCGTCGTGGCCCGAGGTCACCACCATTCCTCCGAGCTTCTTTTCTTGTGCATTGTCTTTTCCATGGCTTGTAGATGCTGTTACCCCACCTAATCTAACCGCTACCGCTTGCACATCACCTGCGTGTGAACCTTGCCAGAGTGAGCTCCGTCGCCATGCAAGCATTCCCGTGGCTAGGCGTCTCGAGCGCATCCCCTAACCCTAGAGTAGCAGGAATAGTTTTGCCTGAGCACCGTGGTACCGTGGCACCTCTCGCCTAGCATTGTCGTGGCCGGAGACAGCCAGCGCACCGTTGTGCCGCCATGGCCGGTGACGAGCCACCTCTAGTGCACCTCCGAGCCAACCTTGTGTACCCATCGCTGCGGGGCGTTGTGGTGAAGACATCGGTGGTGACCTCACCGCTGGTGAACTCACCGGTGACAAGCTAGGGCCGGTCAGCGCCGTGCTCTGCTTTACTGTGACTGACGGGTGGGCCCTGTTGACCGTGGCCCCCGGATGTCAGTGTGCACACGCTTTGATTTTCTAATTTATTTCACAGTTTTGAATGCCTGTTTCAAAAATCCATATCTCAAGATAGAAGTGTCCTTTTTTGGTGAACCAAATTTTGTTGTGTTCCTTAAGAAGTGTAGTATTTTATAAAAATATGAAATATACAGTTTCTAATATTTTTATTGGTGATTAAAATGTATGTATATAAATGCTTTTTGAATGTTTACAATCTTGTAAATTATATATCTTGAGCTAAAAATGTGATAAAATTGTGATTCCAATTTTGCTAGTCTTATGTTGACATGTTCTAGCTAGGAAAAATATTAAGCTTGCAGTAAACTTGATTGAAATATGATCTTTTTATTTATCTATTAATAAATGGCATTTACTGAGGAAAATTGTAGTGATAAAAATATGTAACATGTTGATATGAAAACTTTTGTACAGTAGTATGGCACTAATATGAAGCTAGGAAAAATATATAATCTGTTGTTTGACACTTTTCTATAGGGTTTACTATTTTTACTAAAATAGGCCTTGTTAGGTTGTCATTTCTGTAAAGGATGTTATACATGTCCAAATGGTATGAAATTCTCACAGTAGAATATTGTGAGCACTAGGACACTACTGTAATGTTATAAGAATTTATTGTACATATTTGTATATGTTTGTTATTTTCTCTAATTATCTAATTAAATTAATAAAGGCATTTAAATAAATAGATTGTGCTTGACCATGATGTTTGTGATACACTTGAACTGTTGATGTTCATAGTAAGGCTTAGAAGCAATTGATTGTATGCAACTAATTAATTATTGCTTGATAATTCAAATAAATGGTTGCATGTATAGTTTTGATTGTGTGGTTGATTTCACGTGGATAATGATATTTGCTGTAAAACTTGTTAATAACAAAGTTATAGATAACTTACTAATATTCCTTGTGTTAAATTTTCATGGTCATAGGCCTTATGGTTTAAGAGTTTTGGCTGTTAGAGTTTTGCTGCCCTAATTGCTTGTTCTCTGGACAGATTTGATTGACTGAATTGTTTGACCTAGATAACTGTTGAATCACCTTGAGAGTATTAAAAGAAAGTTGTAGAAAATTTCATAATATTTCCAGAATGTCCACAATTATATTATTTTGATGTATATAACTCCAGTTATGGGTAAAACAAATAGCTGCTATTTTGTAGTTCGGCAAATAAATTGCAGAAGTGTTTGCTTAAGTAATAGAGACCGGCTATATTTGCTATTGTGGAAAAGAACCATGGGGTAATGTAAATGGAGACCGGGCGGGATGTTGATAGAGAAGCAATAAGACATGGAGATCTTGGGTGTGGATCTATCCCCGTCTGTGTCGATTAAGGACCGTACCGTTGTTGGCACTTCTGACAAGATTGAACACATACCTATCACTTAGCTGTCGCAGAACCGACCAATTTATAAGAGTACAAGTACAATGGCGTCCCGCAAGCGGTCGCACTGTCATACTTGAACCCATATAAACCCGGTAGTCCGTCGAGTACCACGACGGGTCTTGATAAACGATTTACAACAACCAAGATCGTACATGATTCAACATATATGCCACATATTACATAAAGTTCACAGATACATTTTCATCATCAGAGTATGAAATCAGTTATTACAAACTGAGTTTGATAGATAAAAGCGGAAGCAAATTAAATTTGAAAGTAAACTTTCCAACATAGTTTAGTACAGTGCCGAAATACGATCACGATCCACAAAAGCATGTAGAAGGATTAATAAGAAGCCTGCCCAAGGCTTACTCCTCATCCACAGTGGGATAGAAGCAACTCTTGCAATAACCATGATACACAGTGCCATCTGCAACATGGGAAATAAAACCCTGAGTATGAGAAGGTACTCAGCTAGACTTGCCCGTCATAAACCAGAAATAAAATGACTCCAAGGATTATGCAAGGCTGTATAAGTGGGGATAGCTTGACAACATTTTGCATAAAAGCGATTAACTTAGCTATACAATTATGGTTCCAATATAAAGTTAATTATAACTATCCATCTCTAGATTAGCAACTATCCTATGCCAAACATGTGGTATATCCATTTAAAAGCATACAATAGTAACCATAGCAGGTATTGCAATTCCATATTCATCCGAACCATCATGTTCCATAGCACAGTTACTACGATGTTGGGACTAGCCAAGTTTCTCACTATCCAGGAGAGATGGCGATTTGAATCGATTTCAACCAGCTGGGAATTTTTTCCTAACACAAACCCAGGCATACCACGCGAAGGCAACCTTAGGTCACCTTTGGTACAACTCAGGTACACATTTCGTGGGTGCGTACCGCGCCGCACAATCTGGGACACCAGATGCTAGGACGTTCAGGCCTAGCCTGCCCTTGGGCTCAGTCTGATCGCCCCCGCAAGGAGCGCACAATAGAACGGGTCCCGGCCTGAGTTGAGCTACTCGGCTTCGCGGTCGGAACGAGTTATCCGGCCAGCTAAGTGATAGGCATGCGTTCAATCTTGTCACAAGCACCAACAATGGTACGGTCCTTAATCGACACAGATGGGGATAGATCCACACCCAAGACCTCCATGTCTTGTTGCTTCTCTATCGACATCCCGCTCGGTCTCCATTTACCTTACCCCATGGTTCTTTTCCACGATAGCAAATATAGCCAACCGTGCTCCGGTATCCACCTATATCTCGCAGGTGACAGGAAATCACCCGACTTCTACCAGTCTAAGCATGGCTAAGCATATATTCGATCCTGGACCTATACCGGTTAAAGGTGTAATAGCTGGACAAGGAATTTATATGCATCAAGTGGTCCCATTCAACTCTTATAACCTAATGCATCAATCATAATTACTTAAGTAATCGTTTGTAAAATACTGGGAGACTTATAATGCTCTGGGGCTTGCCTTTCAGAAAGGAAGTAGGGCGGTTATCAGGGCACTCCGGAAGCACTTTAGGATTCTGCTCCTCACCTTCGGGAGCTGCGACTTGAGGATTCTCCTGCTGGTCCCCTTCCTCTACTTTGTCAAATTCCAGCAAATTTATTTCTTCCTCCGATCCTAGATGCATGAATATGGCATAAGATATTGCGAATGCATACATGCGTACAAGTATAAAATGATGACACAGGATGAATGCATTCGTATAAGTAGTCTTAACAGCATGGTGTTAACAAATGCATCATATTTTACCGAGTAGGTGCATATCTCTTCTTGATTACTTAATCAAACACATTTACAATTCATCCACTACACACAAAACAGCAGCTACTTGTTTTACTTATAACTGAAGTTCTACTTATCCAAATGCTGTGATCTTAAACTTTCTGGAAAGCTTATAAAATTGTCTACAACCCTTATTTAATCACCAAAAGCTAATTCACAATTTATCTTAACCAAAACAGACAATCAATCCAGCGCTGTCCAGAAATTCCAGAGAACAAGCAAATTCGGAAAGGCTAACTTTAAACAGCTGTAACTCCTAAACCGTTTGACCTATGGTCCTGAAATTTTAACACAAGACATATGATGAAGTTATCTACAACTTTGTTATTAACTATTTTTACAGCAAACATCATTTTTATCATGCAACTTATCAAACTACCGAATCTGTCCGGAAACTATTCCAATTCGCATTATAAAGTAACAATACTTCTACTTCATATAAGCATTCAAATTTTTACAACCCAAAGTCTACCAATAGTTTAAGCATACCAAATACATCCAAGAAAATATAATGGTGAAGCCCAAACTATTTCTTATTATGCCTTTATTATTTTATTTAGATACATAGGTTAAATAATAAACATATACCAAATGTGCATCATAAATTCTCAGAAACTTACAGTGGCTTACTAGTGCTACCAATAGACTACTGTAAAAGTTTCATACCATTTTACCAAGTAAAACATCCTATACAAAAATGACAAGGCAGTAAGGCTTGAAATTGCATAAATAGAAAACCCTATTGAAAAGTGTCAAGCAACAGATTTCCTATTTTTCTTAGCATCCATATGGTACTAGGATATCCTCCAACAAATTTCATCAATATTGGATTCATAAATAATTTATAAAAATTCATACAAGGATCTCCTAATTATAAAAGGAAAAATCTATAACTACAAATCTATGCATGCACTGATCCTCAAATTTTTACCAGAGCTCATACATGCAAGAATAGTTTACCACAAAAATTTCATAATTTTTGGAGCACAGGAACTCTAGATATAAAATAAACAAGTTTACATGCATTCAAAAACATATTTCAAATCTCCTTTTAAATCTTCTAAAATTTCTACTGAACTTGCTAATCTCATATTTTTCCTAAATACTACACTTCATGAGGAACACTACCAAATTTATTTTGCCATTTTTGAAGCTACCAAATTGGAGATCTAAAAATTACAAAACAGTGCAAACTCTGGAATAAAATTAACTAGCTTTAAAATACAGAGTCGCTGACCGGTGGGACCCGCTGACAGGGGACCCCACACGTCATTGAGACAAGAACAGAGCAGCTACGCTGCGTGACAGTGGCGCGGCCAAAGCTCACCGACGGCAAACTCGCCGGCGGTGATATCTTCACTACGTGATCTACTCAACCTCGCGCACACGTTGGACTACTTGGTGGGACCTCTCGTCGTAGCTAGCGACTACGATGGCGCCAATGGCGGGGCGGAGGTGTGGGTCGACGGCGTTACGCCGGTGGAAGCCACGGTGACTCGACCTAGAGCTCGGACGAGCATAACTGAGCTACGGTGAACCTATCTAGCGCTCTATTGTGGCCTACAGTGGTCGGGTTGGGTCTGACCACGGCGACGGGGGCGACAGCGGAGCTCTGGCAAGGCTGTGTGCGGGGCTGGAGCTTACCGAGCACCGACAGCGGGCGCTGGGAGAAGCAGTGGGGTGCTGGGGAGGCGGTGGTGCTGTTGCAGTGATGGAGAAGCGGCTAGGACAGCCGGTGACTGGCAACGGCGATGGCGGCGAGCGGCGCTGCTGCTGCGGGCGTTGCCAGCGACGAAGGAGAAGGCGAAATGCAAAATGGAGGCGCGGCTGAGTGTGGGCGGGTGCTGGGGTGATAATGCCGTGCTCAGGCGCATCGTGGCCTACGCGGTCAGGGCAACAGCGACGCATGGCCATCACGGCCACCACCACGCAGCCAGCGCAGCTCGCTCTGCTCATCGGCCAACGACGGCCGATTCAGTTGGTTTAGCTTCATGAAACCGATCGACGGCCGCATTTTGGCGAGGCACAAACTTCTAATCCGTGAAGAGTTAGCGTACAAAATCTAAAACAAAGTCATAGACCTACATACCAGCTACCATTCTTGTTCAAGGCTCCAGTCCTAATTCTCAAACAAAATATCGAGTAAAATCATCGCAAAACTGGCTGCATCAACACTGTCAGTCGAAAATGACTTAGCAAAAATTTGAAGTGTTGAAAAGAGTGAAAAGTTGATTTTTGTGAGTCCATTTCAAGCATGTTAGAAGCTAAATCAGTTAATGACCCAAAAATAAAAGTTGTTCCTTATACCAAATACTACAACTTTGCTTTAGTGACCACCTCCATGCAAGGTCTCTAACACATAGTTCAAACTTGGTCAAACAAGCTACATTCAAATGATGACTTGAACAAGAACTATGGCTTAGTGATCTATTTAGCCCTAGCTATGAATATCAAAGTTGTTCATAATGATACTCTAAACATGTTTAGGCTAATTGCAAGGTCATACAATCATTTCATGTATTAGTCACTCATAGAGCTATTTAGTGTAATCACATGAAACATGACTTAAGGGCTTGATCATGGGAAGTGACATTCATGAACCATGTTCCATTTGCTAACCTAAGTATTGCCAATATATTTTTGTGACTCATACCAACCATCTACATGTATACTCTTATGATCATATGCATATACACATGGAGACATGAAATAATGAGAAAAGTTGCATACGTTCAAGGAAACATGCGATAACAAGCAAATGTTGCAGATGTTTCAATCTAATGTTTCAATTGTAAATGCTTGTTTATGAATGCTTGATGCTCATGCTCATGTTATGCAAGTCAAGTTATGCAAGGCTAACACCTAGGGTGTTACATTAGCTGGCTAGATAACTCGTTCTGACCGCGAAGCCGAGTAGCTGAACTCAGGCCAAGCCCTGCTCTATCAAAGTGCACACTCTGGATGGAAGTAAGGATGTGCGGGGTGTGGATCAATAGACCATGGGCAAGCATGACCTAAGCGACCTGGTCCAGGACCGTGGGCAGGCATGGCTTGAGCGACCTGGCTACTGTCAGTCCTTGATTGTGCGACAGCTGGGCGAACCCACGAAATGTGGACCTAAGTTGTACCAAAGTTGACCTAAGGCAACTAATGATCTGGTCTGCCTAGGGTTTGTGTTAGGAATAAATTCCCAGGTTGAAATCGATTCAAATCATCGTCTCTCCCGGATAGTGAGAAACTTGGCTAGCTCCAACATCATAGTAATTGTAATATGGAATGTGATGGTTCGGATAAACATGGAATTACTACACCGGCTATGGTTACTATTGTATGCTCTTAAAATGATATACAACATGCTTGGCACGGGATAGTTGCTAATCTAGAGATGGAAAGCTATAATTAACTTGATGACCAAAGTATAATTGTATAACTGAGTTAATCGCTTTTTATGCAAAATATTGTTAAGCTACCTCCACTTGTACAGCCTTGCATAATCCTTGGAGTCAATTTATTTCTAGTTTATGACGGGTATGTCTATCTGAGTACCTTCTCGTACTCAGGGTTTTATTCCTATTGTTGCAGATGGTACCATCTATCATGGCTATTGCAAGAATTGATTCTATCCCGCCATGGATGAGGAGTGATCCTTGGGTAGGCATCTTTAATAATCCTTCTATATGCTTTTGTGGATGGTGATCAAGGGTTGGCACTGTATTTGAACTATGTTGGCAAATGCTACTTTCGAACTTTAATTTGCTTCCGCTACTATCTATCAAACTTGGTTTGTAATAACTCTATGTCGTACTCTGATGAAGGATCTATATCTGTGAACTTTATGTAACATATGACATGTATGTTGAATCCTGTACGATCTTGGTTGTAGGTGGATCATTTATCGAGACCCGTGGTGGTACTCGATAGACTACTGGGTTTATATGGGCTCAAGTATGATAGTGCGACCGCTTGCGGGCTGCCATTATACTTGTGCTCTTATAAATTGGTCAGTTCTGCGATAGCAGGCATCAGAGCAAGATTCAACATTAATTGCCACATGTGTATTTAAAACAAAGGTTTTTGTTTTCTAAAACCAATTTCTAGCAACTAATAGCTATATAAATAGGTATTTGAAACCTAGAGTTGAAATTTAAAGTGTGCCAGTGATCACTTTCTTATGCCCTGATAAGGACTCTTAGGTGGCTATTTAAGTACTAACATGGGGTTTTTTACTTTAGTCGTCCATATGGCGTGCTATTGTATGAATGCCATCCACTTGAGTGGTAATGTATGGATCAAATGCCTCTACGCCAAGGTAAGAAGGTAAGTTGATGAGTGGCATGGCCGCAAGATGTGAGCGTGCGGTCGGGGAGAGCTAGTTTTGATACGGATGTGTATGCATGCTTGCATGTGTGTATGGTGCGTATTTAATTGTGGGTAATAAATTGTCATCGGGTAGCTTTGATATGGAAGTATATGTATGGGTATACATATATAGAAGTATTTAGATTGCAACTTAGAGCCCAGATTTAGATTATGCATGTATAATTGTGGGGTTGGGCTGAAATGAAACTCTTATGCAGGTACACTAACAGCGAAACGTGTAGCCCGACTAGCTATGTTATATATGAGAGAACGTATGTATGCCACCGTGTATGTTGTTAGAGATAAATTTTTCCTAAGTTTGTAAGGACGTACGGAACATGCATGCATCATGATAAATATATTTAATACTTGCATTGTTCCTCCCCTTATAGATCTCTTTACTCGGTTATTTAACTCTTATCCATTATGATTTTGTCTCACGAGAGTTGCATATGTTGTTGGTACAAATGGCAGCACCAGCTAGAAGTGAGAGTTTCCTATTGATGTTCGAACTCCTACTCTACTTTGGAGAGTCTTGCACTTTGTGGGGTATCATGAACCGCCCCTCTATCACTGGAATGAAGAGTACCTAGAGGGACAACCATGGTATGAGGTACAGTTGATCATACCAGCTTGTACCCAAGCACCCTTCTGGCAAGAATGGAAGGCGGAATCTAAAGGAAGGACTCCTTGGGAGGCTACCCAAGTAGTAGCCTTCGAGGTACTAAGTCAGATCTGTCAGCAGCACGAGGATGAACTTACCGCCAGTGCCGCTGGTGTTTTTCAATGGGTGGATCCATCCACAGCAATATGGGCACAATGCAACCGCATTGCATTGATCCAAGATCGGGATGAGTGGGCCAATAGTTCTAGTCCCGCTATGAGTGCCATGTTTGCTGTAATGAAGAAGTTCTACACATGCCAGGACACCAGGGATTTCTGGCAGGAATCCTATACCACTTGCATGGATAAGCTCATGAGGGCTGAAGCCGCACAACATAAGCTCAAGAAGCATGTGCGCAAGCACAAGAAGGTAACAAGTGAGGCTCGATGGGAAACCGATCAAGCCTATGTAGCTTTGGGAAATCTCCACACTCAAATGGAGCAAGTGGATCAATAGAGAGCTGTAGCCCAAGAAGCAAGAGCAGATGATCAAGCAATGCTAGCAGGACTGCAGGAGCAGCTGGAGGCCGCCCGTGCTGAGGCATCCATAGCTATGCGCCAGCGAAACCTAGCAAACAACCATCCCGCTACAGCAGAAGCAGAATGAGATAGGACCCACATCGTGAGCGCCATGTAGGACCATGTTGAGAGGGACTTGCGCCAGCAACTTGCACAGGCCCAGCATGCAGTGATGGATCTTCAGCATGAGGTGCATTATCTGAACAACCAACTGCATCAGATCCTTGATGACGAAGATCTAGATATGTTAGTAGAAGATGATGGCTAGGACGAGGAAGAAGTGGAGCCAGAGAATGGGGATGATCCTATCTCCTACCTCGACAGTGATCATAATGAAGATTAGAATCGCTTAGTGACTAGTGGAAACGCTAGATGTATCCTCGCTATTTATGTAATGGACCTATAGTTTAAGTTTGGTATTTGTGATTGGACTATCATGTAATATTGGTACTTGCATGTTATCTCACGTTTGGTTGAACGTTAATGCAATTCCAGTTCGTTTTATCGGTGATTATGACTTGAATGTTAACGCGCTGCGAGCCCGATAAGTGATCAAATTGGTGATATCATATTACGAGAATGAATTATTGTGCCTCTGCTTTATTGTATGAATTTAAGATTCTCTCCAGTAATTTTAGTTTAGCATGATTATACAATTCATCTGCAATCTCTTGACATCATCCAATAATCACTTATTGTTGCAACTTTGTAGATGACTCGCACTCATGCCGGAGCAGGCAGTAGCCAAGAGGGCAATGATGGTGACTTACCACCACCGCCACCACCCTTTTTCTAATGAGTTCCTTGCCCAATTCTTGGGAAGTTAGAGGACTATGGAGGAAGCCCTACGCCTCATTGCGAGAACACAACTAACGCCCGCCAAAGAACAATAGGGGGCCTGAGCCGAATCAGTACAACACCTTCAAAGATTTTCTAGATACCAAGCCTCCTATCTTCAAGGTGGCCAAGGAACCGCTCTAGGTAGATGAGTGGCTCAACACTATTGAGCAAAAGTTCTATCTGCTGAGGGTCACCGAACACCAGAAGGCAGAGTATGCATCCCATCAGCTATAGGGACCGACCAAGATTTGGTGGACCCATTTCCTGTCCTCTCTACCTTGATGCATAGGTCACATGGGAGCAGTTCAAGTTAGCCTTTAGGGGACAATTCCCCCAGGGCTGATGCGCATGAAGGCAGCTGAGTTTATGTGGCTCACACAAGGGACCAAGACCCTTATTGAGTATATGCATGCTTTCAACAATCTATCCCGGTATGCCCCAAGTTTTGTTGACACCAAAGAAAAGAAGATAGAAAGCTTCAAGAGAGGTCTTAGCACTAAGTTGATGAAGACTATGGCCAACTCAAAGTGCACTATTTACAATGAGTTCATCAATGATGCATTGACTCAGGAGAACCACAATAATCTACATGCGGCAGCGAAGGGAAGCAAGAGGGCAGCTGATGTAGGTGCCTCAGGGTCATCATAGTCTAGAGCTCTAGTGGCAGCTAGGCCATAGTTCTGACCACCAGTGCCCAAGTTCGGGCCTCCTCCACCAAAAGCTCAGAACAACCGACCTCAGAAGGTGTTCCATAAGGCATTCACCATTGCCTTACCCAAGGGGAATGGAGGGCAAGGAAGCTCAACAGGACCCAAGAGCAATCAACCTTGCTTCAACTATAATCAAGTGGGTCATTGGGCTAAGGAATGCCCCCATCCAAAGAAGAACAACAATCAGAACTAGAACAATCGAGAGGCACGTCCTAGATACATGCACTATACTATTGTTGAAGAGGTTCCTACGGGAGAAGTTGTCACTACTGGTATGTTTCTTGTTAACAAGCATCCCACCATTGTTTTATTTGATTCGGGAGCTTCTCATTCATTTATGAGCCAAGCATTTGCATCTAGACATGATCAGAAAGTAATTGAGGTAAGCAATGGTGGTTATAGTATAAATTCAGCTGGGGCTACTATCTCTACAAATAAGATGGTTAGAAATGTGCTCATCTCTATACAAGGGAGGGAGTATACAATAGATTTGATAGTATTACCCAAATTATCCATAAGTGTAATTTTAGGCATGAAATGGATGAGCGATCATGAAGTTCTCATTAACACTAGCACTTGGACCATTATGTTGAGAGAACCCAAGGGAGGTAATGCTTTCCTAGTACCACTTTCCCACAACTTTGAACTCTAGAACTTGTCTTGTGCTATCCAAGCCACTACCCTTTGTGATATTCTAGTGGTTTATGAGTTTCCTAATGTATTCCTAGATGAGTTACCAGGTTTACCACCTGATAGGGATGTGGAATTCAAGATTGAGTTGGTGCTAGGTACGGCACCTATCTCAAGAAGACCCTATAGGATGCCACCAAATGAGCTAGCTGAACTTAAAATTCAGTTACAAGAACTATTGGACAAAGGACTCATTCAACCTAGTTCGTCTCCATGGGGATGTCCAGCTTTGTTTGTGAAGAAGGACAAGTCCTTGAGAATGTGTGTGGATTATAGGCCACTTAATGCTGTGACCATCAAAAACAAGTATCCTTTGCCTCACATCGACATCTTGTTCGATCGACTGGCAAAAGCAAAGGTATTCTCCAATAATGACTTGAGGTTAGGCTATCATCAGATAAAGATCAGGCCAGAGGACATACCTAAAACTGCTTTCTCCACTAGGTACGGCTTGTATGAGTATTTGGTCATGTCTTTCAGACTAATGAATGCTCCTGCCTACTTTATGTACTTGACAAATTCGGTATTCATGCCCATGCTCAACAAGTTCATGGTTGTGTTTATCGATGATATCTTGATTTATTCAGAGAATGAGGCAGATCATGCAGAGCATCTGAGAATTGTTCTGTCCAGATTGAGGGAACATAAGTTATAAGCAAAGTTTAGCAAGCGTGAATTTTGGTTGAGTAAAGTACCTTTCTTGGGTCACGTCTTATCGAGAGATGGAATTTTTGTAGACCCATCTAAAGTACAAGAGGTCATGGATTAGAAGGCACCGACTTTGGTTCATGAAGTTCAGAGTTTTGTAGGATTAGCAGGTTACTATCGTCGTTTCATTCTAGATTTCTCCAAGATAGCTAAGCCCATGACTAGGCTACTTCAGAAAGATGAGAAGTTTAGTTGGACACCAGAGTGTGAAGCAGCTTTTCACACCCTAAGGACTCTGTTAACTATAGCTCCTATTTTAGCACAACCCGACATTGAAAAGCCTTTTGATGTGTTTTGTGATGCATCGGGTATAGGTTTGGGGTGTGTGCTCATGCAAGAAGGAAGAGTTATTGCCTATGCTTCACGGTAGTTGAGAAAACATGAAGTAAATTACCCTACACATGATTTAGAGCTTGCAGCAGTAGTTCATGCATTAAAGATATGGAGACATTATTTGTTGGGCAATGTATGTCACATATATACTAACCACAAAAGTCTCAAATATATCTTTACCCAACCTGAGCTAAATATGAGACAGCAAAGATGGTTAGAGCTGATTAAGGACTACAATTTGGAAGTGCACTACCATCTTGGGAAAGCCAATGTTATAGCCGATGCACTTAGTCGAAAATCTCATTGCAACACTATGGAAGCATTGTTGGAAGATGGATTTAATTTGTTATATCCTGTTGTATTGCACAATATCACTATCAGTTGTTCACTTGAGAGCAAAATCATAGAACTACAGAAGATAGATGTAGGTATATTTCATATCAAGAGAAAGATGCAAGAGCAAGAAACCAAACATTTTAGGTTAGATGGAAGAGGTGTGCTATGGTTTGAGGACCGACTTGTGGTACCGAAAGACCATGAGCTTAGAAATCAAATTTTAGATGAAGCACATTCATCCAAGTTGTCTATCCATCTGGGTAGTAGCAAAATGTATCAAGATTTGAAAACCCATTTTTGGTGGACCAAGATGAAGAAAGATATAGCCGCCTATGTCGCTAGGTGCAATAATTGCAGTAGAGTAAGGGCCGTTCATTTGATATCTGCTGGATTACTTCAGCCATTGCCTATTCCAGGGTGGAAATGGGAAGAAATAAGTATGGACTTTATTACATGCCTTCCGCTGACACAACAAGGTCACGATTCCATACGGGTCAATGTAGATCGTCTTACCAAGTCAGCACATTTTATACCGGTGAACACAAGGTATCTAGCGGGGAAGTACGCTGAGTTGTACATTTCTCAGATCGTAAGACTACATGGAATACCTAGAACTATAATCTCAGATCATGGACCACAATTTATAGCTCATTTTTTGGAACACTTGCACTAGGCTTTGGGGACTAAACTAATCAAAAGTTCAGCATACCATCCACAAACTTCTAGATAGACTGAGCGAGTAAACCAGATCCTAGAAGATTTGTTGAGAGCTTGTGTTATATCTTCCAAGAGTTCATAAGAGAAATGGCTACCTTTAGCTGAGTTGTCCTACAACAACAGTTATCAAGCAAGCATGAAGATGGCGCCGTTTGAAGCCTTGTACGGCAGGAAATGTAGAACTCCGTTGAATTGAATTGAGCTAGGCGAAAGAAGATACTTCGGCATTGACTTTGTCACTAAAGCTGAAGAGCAAGTGCGCATTATCCAACAGCATATGAAAGCAGCCCAGTCAAGACAGAAGAGTTATGCTGATAAAAGAAGAAGACCACTGACTTTTGAAGTTGGAGATTATGTATACTAGAAAGTGTCACCCATGGAGGGAGTGTAGAGATTTGGAGTGAAAAGAAAGCTTGCGCCTATATATGTAGGGCCATACAAGATTACTAAACAAAAAGGGAATATCGCTTACAAGTTACAACTTCCACAAGAGATGAGTGCAATATTCGATGTTTTTCATGTTTCTCAGTTGAAGAGATGTCTTCGCATACCAGAGGAAGCCATTGCACCCACCAACATTAAGCTCCAATCGGATTTGACCTATGAAGAGAAACCAATCTGAGTGGCCCGAGCTCGCCACCATTCCTCTGAGCTTCTTTTCTTGTACAATGTCTTTTCCATGGCTTGTAGATGCTGTTACCCCACCTAATCTAACCGCTACCGCTCGCACATCATCGGTGTCTGAACCTCGCTGGAGTGAGCTCCACCACCACGTGGGCATTCCGGCGGCCAGGCATCCCGAGCGCATCCCCAAACCCTAGAGTAGCAGGAATAGTTTCGCTTGAGCACCGTGGTACCGTGGCACCTCTTGCCTAGCCTTGCCGTGGTCGGAGATGGCCGGCGCACCGCCATTCCGCGCCGTTGTGCCGCCATGGCCGGTGACTAGCCTCCTCAGTGCACCTCCGAGCCAACCTTGTGTACCCATCGCTACGGGGCGTCATGGCAAATTTTGTTGTGTTCCTTAGGAAGCGTAGTATTTTATAAAAATATGAAATATACAGTTTCTAGTATTTTTATTGGTGATTAAAATGTATTTATATAAATGTTTTTTGAATGTTTACAATCTTGTAAATTATATATCTTGAGCTAGAAATGTGATAAAATTGTGATTCCAATTTTGCTAGTCTTGTGTTGACATGTTCAAGCTAGGAAAAATATTAAGCTTGTAGTAAACTTGATTGAAATATGATCTTTCTATTTATCTATTAATAAATGGCATTTTCTAAGAAAATTGTAGGGATAAAAATATGTAACATATTGATATGAAAATTTTTGTACAGTAGTATGGAAGTATGGAACTAATATGAAGCTAGTAAAAATATATAATCTGTTGTTTGACACTTTTCTATAGGGTTTACTATTTTCATTAAAATAGGCGTTGTTAGGTTATCATTTTTGTAAAGGATGTTATACATGTCCAAATGGTATGAAATTTTCGTAGTAGACTATTGTGAGCACTAAGAGGATACTATAATTTTATGAGAATTTATTGTGCATATTTGTATATGTTTGTTATTTTCTCTAATTATCTAATTAAATTAATAAAGACATTTAAATAAATAGATTGTGCTTGACCATGATGTTTTCTATGATGTTTGTGATACACTTGAACTGTTGATGTTCATAGTAAGGCTTAGAAGCAATTGATTGTATGCAACTAATTAATTATTGCTTGATAATTCAAATAAATGGTTGCATGTATAGTTTTGATTATGTGGATGATTTCATGTGGATAATGATCTTTACTATAAAACTTGTTAATAACAAAGTTGTAGATAACTTACTAATCTACCTTGTGTTAAATTTTCATGGTCATAGGCCTTAGGGTTTAAGAGTTTTGGCTATTAGAGGTTTGCTACCCTAATTGCTTGTTCTCTAGACAGATTTGATTGACTGAATTGTTTGACCAAGATAACTCTTGAATCACCTTGAGAGTATTAAAATAAAGTTGTAGACAATTTAATAAGATTTCCAGAATGTCCACAATCATATTATTTTGATGTATATAACTCAAGTTATGGGTAAAACAAGTAGCTGTTGTTTTGTAGTTTGGCAAATAAATTGCAGAAGTGTTTGCTTAAGTAATAGAGAAGAGATATGCACCTACTCGGTAGACTATGATGCAATTGTTATTACTTTAATACCATGCTATGGAAAATACTTGTGAAGATGCATTCATCATGTTTTATCATATTATACTTGTTGTCATACATGCATTCACAATATCTTATTCCATGATCATGCATATAGAATCGACCGAGGAGATATCGTTGCTAGAATTCAATGAAAAAGAGGAAGGGGACCAGCAGGGGACTCCTCAAATTGCAGCTCCCAAAGAAGAGGAGCAGACTCTAGAAGAGCTCCCTAAGTGCCTAGATCACCGCCCCACCTCTTTTCTCAAAGGCAAGCCCCGGAGCATTCTAAGTATCCCAGTGTTTTACAAAATATTACTTGAGTCCTTTATGATTGATGCATTCAGTTATAAGAGTTGACTGAAAACACTTGATGTATGGAACTACCTTGTCCAGATACATATACCTTTAACCCTGTGTAGGTCCAGGATCGAATATATGCTTAGCCATGCTTAGACCGGTAGAAGTCGGGTGATTTCCTGTCACCTGCGAGATATAGGTGGATACCAAAGCATGGTTGGCTATATTTGCTATCGTGGAAAAGAACCATGGGGTAATGTAAATAGAGACTGGGCAGGATGTCAATAGAGAAGCAACAAGACATGGAGGTCTTGGGTGTGGATCCATCCTCATCTGTGTCCATTAAGGACTGTACCATTGTTGGCACTTCTGACAAGATTGAACACATGCCTATCACTTAGCTAGCTAGATAACTCGTTCTAACCACGAAGATGAGTAGATCAGCTCAGGCCGGGCCCCACTCTATCAAAGTGTGCACTCTAGATGGAAGTAAGGATGTGCAGGGAGCGGATCAATAGACCATGGGCAAGCATGACCTGAGCGACCTGGTCCGGGACCGTGGGCAGGCATGGCTTGAGCGACCTAGCTACCATGAGTCCCTAATTATGCAGCACTGGGCGAACCCACAAAATATGGACCTGAGTTGTACCAAAGGTGACCAAAGGCGACTAATGATCTGGTCTGCCGGGGTTTGTGTTAGGAATAAATTCCCAACTGGTTGAAATCGATTTGAATCGCCGTCTCTCCCGGATATTGAGAAACTTGGCTAGCTCCAACATCGTAGTAATTGTATTATGGAATGTCATGGTTCGGATAAACATAGAATTACTACACTGGCTATGGTCACTATTGTATGCTCTTAAAATGATATACCACATGCTTGGCATAGGATAGTTGCTAATCTAGAGATGGATAACTATAAGGCTAGATAACGAGCTAGCTCGGCTCGTTACGGCTCGGCTCGTTATGGCTCGTTAAGATAACAAGCTAGCTCGGCTCGGCTCGTTATCCTAACGAGCCAGAAAGCCAGCTTGGCTTGGCTCATTAAAAGCTCGAGCTGGCTCGTTAAGCTCGCGAGCCAAGTATAAAAAATACACAAAATATAATATTTGCATTTATCTAAAGTTTGAGAATAATAATAATATAAAAGAAATGCATCTAGACTAGTTACCAAACAGTTTATAGGGTCTAGACCAGTTACTAGTCAATTGTAAAGTGTAAGACATGAAGTAATACAAAAACTAATATAAGTTTTGATACTTTTTTCCTGGAAGCTTGGCTTGTTTAGCTCGCGAGCGGCTCACGAGCTGGCTCGAGTTGGCTCGTTATTGCTAACGAGCTAAAATCTTGGCTCGGCTTGGCTCGTTATCATAACGAGCCGAGCCAAGCCGAGTTGAGCCAGCCACGAGCCGAGCGAGCTAACGAGCTTCGAGTTTTTCGTCCAGCCTTAGATAGCTATAATTAACTTGATGACCAAAGAATAATTGTATAACTGAGTTAATCGCTTTTTATGCAAAATGTTGTCAAGCTACCTCCACTTATACAGCCTTGCATAATCCTTGGAGTTAATTTATTTCTGGTTTATGATGGGTAAGTCTAGCTGAGTACCTTCTTGTACTCAGGGTTTTATTCCCATTGTTGCAGATGGTACCGTCTATCACGGCTATTGCAAGAATTGCTTCTATCCCACCATGGATGAGGAGTGAGCCTTGGGCAGGCATCTTTAATAATCCTTCTATATGCTTTTGTGGATGGTGATCATGGGTTGGCACTGTATTTGAACTATGTTGGCAAATGCTACTTTCGAACTTTAATTTGCTTCCGCTACTATCTATCAAACTTGGTTTGTAATAACTCAATTTCATACTCTGATGAAGGATCTATATATGTGAACTTTATGTGACATGTGACATGTATGTTGAATCCTGTACGATCTTGGTTGTATGTGGATCATTTATCGAGACCCGTCGTGGTACTCGACAGACTACCGGGTTTATATGGGCTCAAGTATGATAGTGCGACCGCTTGTGGGCTGCCATTGTACTTGTGCTATTATAAATTGGTCGGTTCTATGACAGCTCACATGGAGGTTCACGCACTTATAGGAATCACACGCCTAACCCACAATCAAGTGCCGCACAACCAACACAAGATAAGGATCACACAAGCCATGAGCAATCCACTAGAGTACCTTTAGGCTCTTTGCTAGGGAGAGGTCAAGAACCCCTCACAATCACCATGATTGGAGCCGAGACAATCACCTTCCTCCGCTCGACGATCCTCGCTGCACCAAGCCATCTAGGTGGCAGCATCCACCAAGAGAAACAAGCGAATCCCGTAGCAAACCACAATCACCAAGTACCTCTAGATGCAATCACTCAAGCAATGCACTTGGATTCACTCCCAATCTCATAAAGATGATGAATCAATGATGGAGATGATTGGGACGGTTTTAGCTTAGCTCACTAGGTTTCCATGTCAATGAAAATTGCCAAAAGAGAGAGCTAGAGCTGGCCATGGGTCTTAAATAGAAGCCCCCACGAAATAGAGCCGTTGGGACACATAAGTGACCATCGAACTCACTAGCATGGGGCCGTTGGACCATCCAATGCTTGGTCTGATGCCCTACCACATCCACTCTTGCACTACCATGCGTCTCGAGTCAAATGGATTTGACCGTTGCCACCAACGGTCACTTTCCACACGTTGATCACCAATGGTCGGATCTAGGCCATCGGGCCCGCCATCGGACTCCACACAGGGAGGGTCCGATGCAGTCCAGTAAGGTCCAGAGAGGGTAAAATCGGTTGGACCCCGGTCCGACGCCCACCGTTGGACCTAGGCGCGAAGTCCGACGCCGCCACACATTGTGCCTACACGAGCCACACACTTGCCGCGCTGAGGAACAGTGCACTTGACCTGTCCGATGCCTCCTTTCAACAGGGTCGACGCCTATCAAAACTACACCAAGAGGTTCCAAGGCCATTGGACCAAGTCTGAACCCTAGCCATCGGACCTATGCAGGTTCGACGCTCTCCTTCGAGCGCTCACAGGCTGCCACGTTAGCACCCCACCTAGGGTTAGCCGTTGGACTCGAGAAAGTCCGATGCTCCGAGAAGCAAGGTCTAACACCCCTGAATCAACTCCTTCACTTCTCAAACTTTGCCACCCTTGCTCAAATGTGCCAACCACCAAGTATATCACCTTATGCACGTGTGTTAGCATATTTTCACAAACATTGTCAAGGGTGTTAGCACTCACTAGAATCTAAATGCATATGCAATGAGTTAGAACATCTAGTGGCACTTTGATAACCACATTTCACGATGAGTTTCACCCCTCTTAATAGTACGACTATCTATCCCAAATGTTATCACACTCGCTAAGTGTCTTGATCACCAAAACACAAAAGCTCCTATCAAATTATACCTTTGCCTTGAGCTTTTTGTTTTTCTCTTTCTTCTTTTCTAAGTCCAAGCACTTGATCACCATGGCCATCACTACCTTCATGATCTTCTCCATTTGCTCCATCACTTGGAATGTGCTACCCTATCTCATGATCACTTAGAGTAAAAGGGTTAGCACCTAGGTTTTCATTAATTCACCAAAACCAAACTAGAGCTTTCACTAGGGGCCCACATGCCATGCCGACCGGCCCCACCATGTCACCGATCTGTGGGAGAGGTTCTTCAAGGCTTCTCCACCACTGATCTCAAGTTGGTTCAACATCAAAGGCTCAAATGGAGCATCACACGAATCGATGATGTGTCATGGCAATATAACCAATGTGGCAAATATCTACAACCATCCACACCCATTCATGACATGTGGGCCAAGCTTCTAGAAGAAGGGGGGAGGCCCCACCTATCATAGGGGGGCCAGCCGGCGCCACCTCCATTCGCCCGGTGCCCTTTAGTGGCTCCACCGCCATTTGCATGCCTCCATGCAAAGAAGCACATCCTCAATTATCCTCCACCCTTGATTATATGATAGTTTGATCTAATGGAGGAGGATGGAGAGCACGTGGATCATTGATATGGCGATGGAGTAGCCCCTACTCCACCTCAAACTATAAATAGGACCCCTCTTCATCATTTGTAAAGGCGCCATCTCTTTCCATCACTCCAAGTGATGAGTAGTAGCTAGGCCAGCTCTATAGCTCTACTACTTAGAAGTAGAAGATAGGGAGAGAGTGAGGAGAAGCTTGGAGAAGGGCTAGGGTTGTCGACATCCTCTCCACTGGTGCTTTGGTGGATGAAGCTCCTCTTCGAGTGAAGTCCAGCATCTTATGTGGTAACTCTACTCTTTTGCATTACTTAAGTATTTATTTATATTATTATTGTACTAGTTCACCACTTGGTTAGGGTGCTTTGATCTATTAGCTAGGATTAGAGTAGTGAGTTTATAGATTAAGCGTGGTGCTTAGGCTATAACTTACCTGTGTTAGCGGCTAAGCCTCCAGATAGATTGTGGTAGGTGGCAAGTGGTAACAGCCCTGTCCATCCTCTGTATTTCACCACGATAGGTCCAGTTATTAAATCGTAGGGCTCATGACAGACCTTGTCTAGTTATCTCTCCTAGGTTGCTAGGTGGGCTGTGCCCCAAAGTAAACAACCTTGATATAGCTTTCTTAAGCCTTGCCTTAGTTCATAGGAACCACAGATATCCTCTCTACCTATTACTTTTACCCTTGGACACTCTTAGTTCTTAACTAGTCCACTTCGCGTTCCCCGTGGAAATTTGATACCTTGGAATACTCCTGGGTGAAAGCTACATTGACATCCGTGCGCTTGCGGATTTATCTATTTGCCATATCTAGTGTCAACTAGCTTTCTGGCGTCATTGCAAGGAATGGTAGCTGTTCTAGTTTAGAACCAAGTCATTCAAGTATCTTTTATCCTTTATGTTTCATACCATGGATCACATTCCTATCATTCAATTCGCTGCTCCAATGGGCGCTAGTTTGGAGCCACCTCCATCATCAAAACCTATCATCACCCATAGTTATGAACTTCGCCCTTGTTTCATAACTAAAGTTTAGGAGCAATCATTTTTGGGGGAAAAAGATGACAACCCATATGCCCATCTATGAGAGTTCGAGCAGGTGTGTTCATGCCTTTACATTTTGAGCATGTCACCTAAGACCTTTAAGTGGAAGCTATTTCCTTTCTCTTTGATGGGATTAGCCAAACAGTGGTATACTCGAACCATAGAGAGTGCATAAACAGGGAGGGAAGTTCTTCAAGCCAAGTTTGCCTTAACATTCTTTCCCATCACCCGAGTGGTTCATCTTCAAAGAGAGGTCCTAAGCATCAAGCAAAGGGAGAAAGAATCTCTAGGTGCTTCATGGGCCCATTTGATGGATCTTTATTCATCTAGCCCTGATCTTGCTCTACCCGAACCTATACTTTTACAACACTTCTATTTAGGTCTTAGTGAGAAATCTGCACAATTCCTTGACATCGCTTTAGGAGGAGCCTTCTTACATCTTCCTATTAGTGAGGGGAGAGCTATCCTTGATACAATCCTTGAAAACTCTCCCTACACCGATGGCCATCATGACTCCCTGAAGAAAAGGATAATCCCATCCCCACACAAGAAGATGTTTTGACATCTGAGTCATTGCCAATTCCACCTAAATCCTTCACTGCCAACCATATTCTTGAACCATTCCTAGGGACACCAAAGGAAGAAGAAATCCATCCTATGGAGTTTCCTTTTGAATTTGAGGAGGATCTCTCTTCTGATGTTGGGAACACCTTCAACCACCCAATCCAACAGAGATCTTTGGCATCCTTGACCCCAAATCAGCATCTTCTTTGTTTATCTCAAGGTTTGGTTGCCCAAGAGCACCTCGAATCAACATTATTTCCCACCTCAGACTTTGACCTCCTGATGTCCATCCTTGCTTCTTTGTTGATAATTCAAACCAAGGAGGCACTTCACCCCTTTTGGTAGACACTAAATGGGAGCATTAATCATCTAAGGTTAGGATCCCCATCCTAATGGAGGACGAGGATGAAAATGAAAATCCACATGTAGAATGTCATAGACAAGAGACGATCGATGAATATGTTTGGTCCATGGACATTCTCGAGGGATCAACTTTGGAGTCCAAAAAAGAGCATTATGTGGATGAACATCAAAGTTACATTATGGAAGAGCCACTATTGGTATTTCTTAACGCATACAGAAATAATCCACAAGCGCATGGAATTACCGTTGTAGCATTTCACCCGGAAGTATTTGGGGTATCGTATTTGCACAAGGAACGGATGTGTAAAAGTCTCTTAGCAAGTTCACCTAGAATAACAAGAAGAAAGATAGCTTGGGTAGCAAGGTTTTCTAAGAATAGAGATCCTAAGCTAAAATAGCTTTGCCACTATAGACTTGTTTCGGGCACCAGCTTATACTTGGTCTGCCAAGTACCTCTGGCTTCCAGCTCTACGCTGAACCCAAATGTGGGGGATTACAAGGGATAGACAGGGCTATCATCACCTACCGCCTACCCCTCAACCATAGGGAACAAGGCAAACAAAGGTAGCCTCTAGCCTAGACACCACGTCTACACTATCGACTATTACTCTAGCGCCGTACAGGGTTATCCATCTTTTTCAGGAGCGACCGCACATTCCTGGCGATTTTACATCTGTAGTGGGAATGGAAAGGATCGGGGAAGGAAGGAAAACAAGCGGAGTTGTAGAAGAGATTGCGGTGGTTAATATATCACTACTAGAGAGGAGCCATTGGTGTTTTTTGGAACAAAGATGAACCATTGGTGTTGAAATGTTACTTCACAAGCAAGAAAGTCTGACCTCTATAGGTTTGAACGTGTCTGACACACTGCACAATCCTTAGCTTACATTACAAACAAGTAAAAGTTGCTGTAAAATAATGACAACATCCATCCAAGAGGAAATTAACATGTCCATAGACAATCAAACAACATTAATCCATTTAAAACATGTCATGTCAGAGAGATACATCAAGTGCAGCTTTATTTGCTACTTTGCTAATGACTCCAACTCCACAATTAAGGGAACATAGGGAAGATAGTAAGGTCTCCGATGATTTCTAGCAGGATGTCATGTCTATAAGGAATGTAATGTGTAGGGATGACATTAACTTTTCTGTTGTCCATGTTATATGCGATGATGACTCTTTCCATCCCAACCCCAACAAAGAAAATCAAATTCCATTCTAGGTGAACTATAACCTCTGTGTAGCACGACTCCAGATCAAAGTAACCTATTTGTTTCTTAGTATTTCCAAACAACTTACATAGGCTGATAGTATGATTCAATGTCCATTTATTAGTACCATAGTCTTCAAGGATCTAGATTAAAAGCTTGGACATATTGGGACCACTAACAATACATTGACACAAGTGACCCTGAGCTTGATGGATGGAGCATGAAAAACCACGCGGCCTGTTAGGAATTTTCCTCCATGTCTTTCCCTCCATATCCATAGCAAGTATATGAGGGTAATAACCCTCCTAGTATAGTGCAGACAACCATTAAGAAACACAGTTGCTAATTTTGAAGATTTCACCTCAGCCTCCTTGCCCCATTTAGATTCCTTAAAGATCCATGCTACAGTTTTAGATGAGTAGATGTCCACACCCACACACTCATCCTCCTCCTCCATATATTCAATCACATGGAAGTGTGAGGAGGCAGTCAGATCAAACCCTAATCGAGCCTCACCAATAGAATGGATGCTAGGTGGTAGTACCTTCAACTTCTGGGTTGCCAGATTGCAGACGACATAGCGGTATCCATCAGACCCAAGGCACCAGCATAGTATGAGGCCGTTGCAGCAATCTAAGACAGCTACATTGTCCATGGTGAAGGTCAAGAAGGACAAGGAGGGGTGTTCAGCGGTGATGCTGGTGAAGTTTCAATGGCCGTATGTAACACCCTAAAATTTGCTCCTTTTGAAATAGATGTAAATTGAGGTAATTTTGAATTTTTGTGCTCATGAAAACATAGGGACATAATAATTTCTCATTAAATTAAAATTTATCATAAGGTAGCAACATGTTTGAGCATACATGCCATTGCATTTTATTTATTGTGATGAGTGGTTTGATCCAAAACTCAAAATAATTCAACTTGTTTTTGAAAAGGGTATTGAAATGGCTTTGAAATAAAGGAAAACAAAATGAAAAGAGAAAACACTCCATGTTGGCATTTCTTAGCGCAATCACCAAGTGAGGACGTAACACCATTACTAAGATTGAGTTAATCTTAGCAACTCCACCAAGAAACACCAACTATGATAGTTCTTAATGATTACAGAGAATATCCGCAAGCGCACGGATTTATCGTTGTAGTGTTTCACCCGGAAGTATTTAGGATATCATTATTTATATTTTCTCAAACGAGGGAAAGGTATTAAGAGTCTAGCATGAGCATGAACAAGATTACAAAGTTGCATAGTGAACCATAGTACATGACAGGGGTAAAAATGGTATTTCATGGATAGTGGACACACATCTGGGCCAACTTCAAGGATAAAAGGGAAACAAAGAATAAAAGAATGTTCCTCTGTGGAGCCAGCATGTTCTAATTTAGCCATGCAAAGAACAGTTAATGATCATAGAAGTTACATGATTAGAGCTAGAGCTTAGTGTCAGATAGGTCGGGAGGCCACCGAGTACTGGTCTGCCAGCAACCTCATGTGACAATTTAGACTCCTACAGCCTACCCAAACATGGAGGATTACAAGGGACGGATAGGGCTGTCATCACCTGCCGCCTACCCCTCAACCGTGGAGTAGGAAATGTATTCACCTGCTCCAATGTACCCGGGCACCACGCCCAATTACACAGAAGCTACCCACATCCCCCGGGGACTCTGACCCTATGGATCGACAAGCATAGGACATGGGCACACCCAAAGGCACGATGAACCGCCACCTCAACTTTGCTCTAATTCTACTCACACAAGGTGTATGAATGATTAAGCATGAAGTTCTACATGTCAAGATCGTAGCATAAAAACTATATATTAGTTCATATATCATGATTATAACATGAGAACTATAGTCTAGTTCATATGCATTGCTATATTGTAAGTATGAGAGGATGACTACGAAAGAACTCTTTATATTCAAACCAAGTGTTGCTTTTCTTCCAAGGAGACAAGCTCTCCATGTAGCTCTTGCCTTGCTCACAATACTACTACTAAAACTAAAAGAGTACAAGAGATGAGTAGTGAGGTAGAGGCTCCAAATGTTGGTGTGTGTTGAGTATGAGCTCTAGCCCTTCTTTTATAGTGGAGTGAGGATGGTTTGGCACTGGTAAAATAGGAAACAACCCTGAGCTGCCTCTGCATGCTGCCATCAACCGCCAGAGCAAGGTGGGCCCAAGAGGCGGTGTTGGGGGTGCGCGCACACCCCTGCTAGCCACTGCCTTGCTCTGGTGGGTTGCTAGTTGTGCCTCAGCTCCTCCCTCGGTGGTGCTTAGCCTAGATTTTGCATGAAGGCGGGCTTTTGCTTGTTCCTTGTAGAATCTGTATTACACTTTCTGGTTTTGCGCTTTTTGCATATTTCCACTTGTATTCAAATATTTGTCCTGCAAAATATGTTTTCTCCAATACAAGTGGAACTAGGTCAATAGTATATGCATATGTGTCAAAAGTATGTTTATTTCTCCTATTTTAGACTATAATTGGCTGTCGGATTTGGTCGTTAGTGACCGCCAACACTCCCTCTCTCCTTTTTGGCCCAAAGGCCCAAAGGTATGGAATTAGCAACAGATGTCGAACTACCAAGGTATTTACTGATGAGGACATCACTCCTTCGGATGTACCCACTGATCCTCCTCCAACCGTTATGCAAGGTCCAATGACCCAAGCTCGAATGCGTCAACTCAATTTAGAGGTGAGCTCGTTCTTAAGTGATCCTTTTCATACTTTTGAGAATAGACTACTACCTAATGATGTTATCTTGCTTAGGAACATAGGAGAGGGTCATGAGGAACTTGTACAAAGGTATAGAGGTGGAGAAGACCATCAAGGATGACCAACACAAGCTGGAGGCCCAGTCAATTGAAGTTGGAGCCCATCTTGGGTTCTAGGACCAGTCTATCATAAAACTAGTCACACAGGCATGTCTGGGCTCTGTTTTCAATGATCCACATATGGATGGAAACCTAATTAGATAAGGAAGCCAATTCAAGTGGTCTCACCTCAAAAGCCCTTCAAAATCAACGGAAATCGTCAAAACAAGTTAGCGTCCAGAATCTGTTAGGGTGCTACTACACCGTCTTTTGGTCCGTTGGACCGTGTATCATGTTTGGGCCCATTAGGGGTGCGTCCAAGGGTCTTTGCACGACCCTAGAGTCTTCATAAAGAGCCGCCATCCCTCCATTAGGGTTTGGGTTTTGCTTAGATTAATCTATCAAGAATAGTTTCGCCGTTCATTGGTTTGTGAGACCCCAACATCGTGAGATTAATCATTCATCTACAATTTGGTTGTTTTCTTTCCTGTTCCTTCTACTCCTTGGGGATAACTTTCACCATTTGTTCCTATTTTTGTGTTTGCAATGGTAGGAGATGATCAGACTAGAGATAACAATCCCAAGGATTTCAACGAGTGTGTCAGCTAAGAGCAACTGCAAGCTGTTGTAGAGAATGCCCAAAAAAGGATGAATGAGGCCATCAGGAAGGCCGTCACTGACGCACTCATTGAACTCAACATTGGCAATAGCATGGAGAGATTGGACAAATGAATTTCCACGCTAACGGACAAGATTACTGAGTTGGAAACCTTTGTGGCGGCCAACAACGACGTCTTCGGCAGCAACACCGATGGTCTCTTGCCAGAAGACTCGGTGTATGATGCCAATGGGAACATAGATCGAGCAGCCTTTCGACAAGCAAGATTACAACGATGTCTTCATCGTAACACGACAGGTATGGGTGGTGTCCACCACCATCAAGGTAATAATCATCGTGTGCCCGATGATCCTTATGCTAAGATTAAGTTCACAATACCATTTTTTGGTCATTATGATGCTGAGGGATATCTTGATTGGGAGATGACGGTAGAACAAAAGTTTAGTGCCCACCTTGTGCCTGAGCAACATAGAGTTCGACAAGCTACTAGTGAGTTTAAGGACTTTGCCATTATTTGGTGGAATGGGCTAGCTGCAGCAGGATGCTTTACCATAGAGACTTGCGTAAGAAATTGATGCATTTAGAACAAGGAGAGAACTTAAGATAGCTATGCATGATCGTTTTGTTCCTCCTTATCATAGAGACTTGCATAAGAAATTGATGCGTTTAAAATAAGGAGAGAAATCTATACAGGATTACTATGGTGAGCTCCAAAAGGGATTGATGTGTTGTAGTGTTGTGGAGGGGAACAAAGATTCCATTTGTCATTTTTATTTGGGTTTGAGGCATGAGATTTAGGACATTGTTGATTATAAAGAATTTCACACTCTCAACCAGTTGTTTCAGTTCGCTATGCTTGCAGAAAAGGAATTGCAGGGGCGTGAACAGCAGAGTAAGAGCAAGGTCAGCACCACATACACGCCATGCTTGGCACCATCTTCGGGGCTGACCAAGCCAACCACTTTTCGGGCACCTCCACCAGCGAGCAAGCGACCAGCAGCCTTTGAAGTTACCGCTACACCTAAGGCACCTCCCGCACGACCTTCAGATTGAGGTAAAAATTCTTTGTAGGTGCCTACCAAGAGTGCCTCATCCATTGCATCGACGGGACGCACTTTGGGTATTCAGTGCCACCGCTGCCATGGAATTGGCCATGTGTAGAAGGACTGCACCAGTCAGCGGGCATACATTGCTATAGAAGATAGTTACATCAGTACCTCTGACATTGAAGATGAAGATACAGATGAGGAGGGCGGCGAAGTCCTTGGTGACAAGGCCACGGCGGCCTATAGGAGCATCATTGTACAATGGGTGCTTAGCTCACAAGTATAGCAACCTGAGAAGCTACAACGCCATAACTTGTTCTAGATTTTCTTTGTCATCAGCAACCGATGAGCATGTGTCATTATTGATGGAGGTAGCTGCAATAATTTGGTGAGTTCTAATTTGGTCAAGAAGCTTGGCTTGACCACACGCCCGCACCCACATCCATACCATATTCAGTGGCTAAATGATTCTGCAAAAGCAAAGGTAACACAAACTTGCAGGTTTCATTTTCCATTGGTTCTTATGCTGATTCTATTGATTGTGATGTGGTACCTATGCAAGCATGTTCATTCTTATTGGGTCATCCTTGGGAACATGCCAATGATGCTATACACCATGGTAGAAGTAATAAATACACTTTTGTGCATAAAGGAAATAAAATTACTTTGGTACCTTTGACCCCTTCTCAAATTGTACAAGCTGATAGAGAACGCGCTGCTAGTTTGAATGATGTTCAATCTAAAAATCAGCCAAGTTGCTAATTCTATTCTCCCACCTAAAAGGATAAGTCTACATCTATTTCTAAGGCCGAGGGGATTAAATTGAAGGGTGGTGTTATGCTTGCAACAAAATGTGACTTTGCTAAAATTTATAGTGATGATATTTGCTATGCTTTGGTATGCAAACAAGCTATGTTTTCGCTTGATGATATTGTTAGTTCGGTGCCTTCTGTTGTCACTAACCTTTTGCAAGAGTATGAGGAAATTTTTCTAGCTGAGATACCCCCGGGGCTACCACCTATGAGAGGGATAGAGCATCAAATCGATTTGATTCCGGGAGCAACCTTGCCCAACCGTGCTGCCTATCGAACCAATCCTGAGGAGACTAAGGAAATTCAGCGGCAAGTCCAAGACCTTTTGGACTGTGGGTATGTATGTGAAAGCCTTAGTCCTTGTGCTGTTCCTATACTTTTGGTTCCTAAGAAAGATGGAACTTGGCGTATGTGTGTTGATTGTAGAGCCATCAATAATATTACTATTTGGTGTCATCATCCTATTCCTAGGCTAGACGACATGCTTGATGAGTTGTGTGGCTCTATAATTTTCACCAAGATTGACTTGCGAAGTGGCTACCACCAAATTAGAATGAAACTTGGAGATAAATGGAAAACCACGTTTAAAACCAAATTTGGGTTGTATGAGTGGTTAGTAATGTCTTTTGGTTTGACAAATGCACCTAGCACTTTCATACGCTTAATGAATGAGGTTTTAAGAGCTTTTATTGGTTGTTTTATGGTAGTTTACTTTGATGATATATTGATTTACAGCAAGTCTTTTGTTGAACATATGGATTACTTACGTGTTGTTTTTAATGCTTTACGTGATGCACGATTATTTGGTAACATTGAGAAGTGCATCTTTTTCACGGATCGAGTTTCTTTTCTTGGCTATGTTGTAACTCCATAGGGAATTGAGGTGGACAAGATGAAAAAATTGAAGCCATAAAGAGCTGGTCGGTTACCCAAACCGTCACACAGGTGAGGAGTTTTCTTGGTCTTGCACAATTCTACTGCCGCTTCATCAAAGATTTCAGCACCATTGCTGCCCCATTGCATGAGTTGACGAAGAAAGGGGTGGTGTTTCATTGGGGAAAGGCACATGAGGAGTCCTTTGACACTTTGAAGGACAAGCTCACACACGCACCATTGTTGCAACTTCCAAACTTTGGTAAGACTTTTGAGCTAGAATGTGATGCTAGTGGAGTTGGCATTGGGGGTGTTTTGATGCAAGATGGTAAACCCATTGCTTACTTTAGTGAAAAATTGCATGGCCCTGTTCTGAATTATTCCACGTATGATAAGGAATTGTATGCACTTGTTTGTTCTTTAGAGATGTGGCGTCATTATTTGTGGCCTAAAGAATTTGTTATTCATTCTGATCATGAATCGCTTAAGTATCTTCGCTCTCAACATAATCTGAATCGTAGGCATGCTAAATGGGTTGAATTTATTGAATCTTTTCCTTATATTATCAAACACAAGAAAGGGAACGATAATGTGATTGCTGATGCTTTGTCTAGATGATATACATTGCTATCCCAACTTGATTGTCAGATTTTTGGGCTTGAATCAGTAAAAGAACAATATGCGCTTGATCCTAATTTTAAGGACGTGTTGCTGAATTATAGAGAGGGACGTACATGGAATAAGTTTATGATCAATGATGGGTTTTTGTTTAGAGCTAACCGCCTATGCATTCCAGTTGGCTCCGTTCATCTTTTGTTGTTGCAGGAGGCACATGGAGGTGGATTGATGGGACATTTTGGTGCCAAGAAGACGAAGGAGGTGTTGTCCACACATTTCTTTTGGCCAAGGATGAGGCGAGATGTAGAACGGTACGTGGCTCGGTGCGCCACCTGTCAAAAAGCTAAGTCGCGGTTGAACCCACATGGTTTGTATATGCCTCTTCCTGTTCCTTCTACTCCTTGGGCTAATATATCTATGGATTTTGTGTTGGGTTTGTCAAGGACTAAGAGGGGAGGGATAGTATTTTTGTGGTGGTTGATCGTTTTTCTAAGATGGCACATTTTATTCCTTGTCATAAGAGCGACGATGATGTTCATATTGCTGACCTTTTCTTTCAAGAAATCGTTCGCTTGCATGGTATGCCTTCTACTATTGTTTTAGATCACGATGCAAAATTCTTGAGTCATTTTTGGCGCACTTTGTGGAATAAATTGGGGACCAAGCAGCTGTTTTCTACAACATGTCATCCCCAAACTGATGGGCAAACTGAGGTAGTGAATCAAACATTGTCCACCATGTTGAGAGCAATTTTGAAGCGCAATTTGAAGATGTGGGAAGAGTGTTTGCCACATGTGGAGTTTGCATATAACAGGGCGGAACATTCTACCACCAAGGTAAGTCCTTTTAAGGTAGTGTATGGTTTTAACCCCCGCGCTCCTATTGATCTTTTGCCTTTACCTACCACTGAAAGAACACATAGTGATGCTAGAGAGCGTGCTGATTTCATTCGTAAGTTGCATGAAACAACTAAACCAAATATTGAAAGAATGAATGAAAAGTATAGAAATGCTGGTAGTAAAGGTAGAAAAGAAATTAAACTTGAACCGGGTGATTTGGTTTGGTTACATTTGAGAAAAGATAGATTTTCTGAGCTACATAAGTTCGGGGTTAAAACCATTGTAGATCCACATAATGCCTACAAACTTGATGCCAAGAGCAGCTGGTCCTTATAAGATAATTGAGAAAATAAATGATAATGCCTACAAACTTGAGTTCCCACCCGAGTTCAGGGTTAGTCCCACCTTTAACATTGCAGATTTCAAACCTTATTTGGGAGAAGAAGATGAGCTTGAGTCGAGGACAACTCAGTTTCAAGAGGGGGAGGATGATGAGGACATCACTCCTTCGGATGTACCTGCTGATCCTCCTCCAACTATTATGCAAGGTCCAATGACCCGAGCTCGAATGCATCAACTGAATTTAGAGGTGAGCTCGTTATTAAGTGATCATTTTCATACTTTTGAGAATAGACTACTACCTAAAGATGTTATCTTGCTTAGGAACATAGGAGAGGGTCATGAGGAACTTGGAGAAAGGTATAAAGGTGGAGAAGACCAGCAAGGACGACCAACACAAGCTGGAGGCCTAGTTCAATTGAAGTTGTAGCCCATCTCGAGTTATAGGACCAGTTTGTCATACAACTGGTCACACGGGCGCGTCCGGGCTCTGTTTTTGACAATCCACATATGGATGGAAAGCTAATTAGATAAGGAAGCCAATGCAAGTGGTCTCACATCAAAATCCCTTCGAAATCAATGGGAATCATCAAAACAAGTCAGCATCCAGAATCTGCCAGGGTACTGCGACACCGTCTTTTGATCTGTTGGACCGTGTATCGTGTTTGGGCCCATTAGGGGCGCGTCCAGGGCTCTTTGCACCACCCTAGAGTCTTCATAAACAGCCTCCACCCCTCCATTAGGGTTTGGGTTTTTCTTAGATTAATCTATCAAGAATAGTTTCATCGTTCATCGGTTTGTGAGACCCCAACATCGTGAGATTAATCATTCATCTGCAATTTGGTTGTTTTCTTTCTTGTTCTTGCTTGTGTTCTTCGTTGCATAGGCAGGGATTAGCCTTCTTGGTGAGGTCAATCTAATCCATGTCTCGGTTGATAACCAGAGGAGTTGTGGTGCTAAGATTGCAGGGTTCAATCTTTTGATCTGAAGCCGGATCGGTGTGTCATTCTCCGCCACAACGATAGTTACCTCTACCTAACGGAAGATTGGGATCCCTGTCCCCATTATTTACCAAGGTAACCCTCAAGGTAATAATTTCAATCAACCACCCTTGAGAGAGTTGATTTCTGGCCAAAAATCAACTCTCTCAAGGGTGGTTGATTGAAATACCTTTGGGCCTTCGGGCCAAAAAGGAGAGAGGGAGTGTTGGCGGTCACTAACGACCAAATCTGACCGCCAATTATAGTCCAAAATATGAGAAATAAACATACTTTTTACACATATACATCTACTATTGACCTAGTTCCACTTGTATTGGATAAAACATGTTTTGCAAGACAAATATTTGAATACAAGTGGAAAATAAGCAAAAGGCGCAAAACCAGAAAGCGTAAGCCCACCTTCGTGCAAAATCTGGGCCAAGCACCACCGAGGGAGTAGCCTAGGCCTAGATAGCAACCCACCAGATCAAGGCGGTGGTCAGCAAGGCCCGACCTGGTGCAGAGCACGCACGGGGCACCTGCACCCCTAGCACCGCCTCTTGGGCCCACCTTGCTACGACGGTTGCATGGCGGCATGCAGAGGTGGCTCAGGGTTGTTTCCTATTTTACTAGTGCCAAACCATCCTCACTACACTATAAAAGCAGGGCTAGAGCTCATACTCAACACACACCAACATTTGGAGCCTCTATATCACTACTCATCTCTTGTACTCTTTTAGTTTTAGTAGTATTATGAGCAAGGCAAGAGCTACTTGGAGAGCTTGTCTCCTGGGAAGAAAAGCAACACTTGGTATGAATATAAAGAGTTCTTCCATAGTCATTCTCTCATACTTACACTATAGCAATGCATATGAACTAGACTATAGTTCTCATGTTATAATCAAGATATATGAACAAGTATATAGTTTGTATGCTATGATCTTGACATGTAGAACTTCATGCTTAATCATTCATACATCTTGTATGAGTAGAATTAGAGCAAAGTTGAGGTGGCGGTTCATCATGCCTTCTGGTGTGCCCATGTCCTATGCTTGTTGATCCGTAGGGTCGAGTCCCGGGGGGATGTGGGTAGCTTCTGTGTAATCGGGTGTGGTGCCCGAGTACATGGGAGCAGGTGAATACATTTCCTACTCCATGGTTGAGGGGTAGGCGGCAGGTGGTGATAGCCCTATCTATCCCTTGTAACCCCCCATGATCGGGTAGGGTGTAGGAGTCTAAATTATCACACGAGGTTGCTGGCAAACCAGTACTCGGTGGCCTCCCGACCTATCTCACACTTAGCTCTAGCTCTAATCATATAACTTGTATGATCATTAACTGTTCTTTACATGGCTATATTAGAACATGTCGGCTCCATGTAGGAACATCCTTTTATTCTTTGTTTTCCTTTTATCCTTGAGGTTGGCCCAGATGTGTGTCCACTATCCATGAAATACCATTTTTACCCCTTTCATGTACTATGGTTCACTATGCAAGTATGTAATCTTGTTCATGATCATGCTAGACTCTTAATACATTGCCCTCCTTTGGGAAAATATAAATAATGATACCCTGAATACTTCCGGGTGAAATGCTACAATGATAGATCCGTGCGCTTACGGATATTCTCTATAATCGTTAAGAACTATCGTAGTTGGTGTTTCTTGGCGGCGTTGCTAAGATTAACTCAATCTTAGTAATGGTGTTAAGAAATACTAACAGGCATTTCTGGCGCCGTTGCTGGTAATGGACTTAAAACCTCCTCACTTGTTGATTGCGCTAAGAAATGCCAACAAGCTTTTCTAGCGCCGTTGCCAGGGTGGGCATAGGTTGTATAGAATCTAGTAGAACATGATCATGAGCAGATACATGTAATGGTAGCCATAGTTTATGCAGGCTATTTCTGCTTGTTTTCTTCCTATTGTGGATGAAAACAGGATAGTGTATGAGTGGTTTTGATCTGCCGAACAACTACATCGATAATCTAGAGGCATTTCTAAGGAAGAGCCGGTCTCGTACCGCTTCTTCTTCTGCTACTCCACCGGCAGTTGAACTAGTCACCCCCATACCATCTGCTACTACCATCATGGCCAAGTCACTCCGCGACTACTCCACCCCAACTGTTGCCAACGTGCCCTTTGGGCCCGCTGTCAACACGGGCACCAGAAACTTTGAGCTACGCACTTGCCTCATCACAATGGTACAGGAAAACCAATTTTGTGGTTTGCCTAGCGAGAGACGCAAGTGCACACTTACAACACTTCCTGGAGCTGTGCGACACCATAGTTGTAACAACCCAAAAATCCACACACCAAAATTCCAACTACAAAATTTTTTTCTTCAAAACCCCATGTGATGTTGAGTGACATATAGAAGTCAAACCCTAGTTTGCATTTAGTTGTAACCTAATTACTCATTTTCATATGCAAAGTATGTCACTTATCATACATGTTTAAATTCCTAACAAATAAATCATTCATGTGCTTAATACCAAATTATGAGTTGGTTCTCATTGCCCTTTTGTTGTGCAAATAAAAGCAACAACCTATAATTAATTAATCATGTAATTAATTAATTAAGTAAGTGCCACCTAAGTATGTGGACTCCACATATAAGCCCAAAACTCTTGCCCAAACCAAAATGAAGGTATTGTAACTATAATTATGAGACTAAATAAATCAAACCCTAAACAAATTGGCAACAAATAAAAGAGAAAGGAAAACAAAATAGAAAAAGAATAAAAAAAGAGAAAGGAAAGAATAGGGAGAAGCAGCAGTCCAGGCCTGCTTGGCCTTGCGAGCCAACCCACCCGCTTCCCCCCACTCACAAGCATGCTGCCCACGGCTTGGCTCAGCTTAGCCCACGCCACCCACACTGCAGAGACAGCCCACCGGTCCCACCTGCCAGCCACATCCGCTTCACCAAGATCGCGACGCTGCTGAGCCGCACCCGCTACTAACCGGACCCCACGCGTCGACCACCCCCAAAGAATAGGGTCTTCTTCCTCCCCACGCCAGCCTCTCCTCCCGACCAAGCCCCGACCGAAGCAGCAGGCATGGGCCTAGGGTCACACAAATCGCATGACCCTGTTTCCCCCCTTGCGCCGCGCCTATGCTACCGCACCCGGGCCGTTAGATGCGCCGCACGCATCACCACCGCTTGATCGCCGTCCACCATTGGAGCCCTTGGAGCTCGGCTATAAAAGCCAACGTCCGTGAGCCCTAACCCTCAGCCCGTTTCACACCGCCGTTGGCACAAAGACCACACCGCGTCGTCAAGCCGAGAGAGAGGGAGGAGGGAGAAGCAAGGAGGAGAAGGAAGCCACTGCGGGGAGGAGCTCGCCGGAGCCGGAGCGAGCGACGCCGCACTGCACTGCTTCCGGAGCTGCACGGCCACCACTACACGGCACCGCCACCGCCTTCAAACTCCCCATGGTGAGCACACTTCGCTGAGACCACTCCTAGCCTCTCGGACGCCATGAATGGACCACGCCGGAGCATGAGCTCTTGCTCCGGCTTAGCCAACCGGTTGCATAGAAGGACCACCATGACCCTCTTGTTGAGCCAAACGGAAACACGAAGCAAAGGGAAGAAAGGGGGCGACGCCGAGCCCTCTGCTTGGGAACACCAGCGCCGAGCGCTCTGCTCATGCCATGCATATGCATCGCACGCATGCAAGCGCTCACCATGGCCTGGAGCACGGCCATGGCAAGGCCGCCTTGGCCACCCCACCGCGGACACGCCGCCGTTAACATCACACCAAGCTCCGCCGTTCTGAGGAACATGCCACGCGCATGCTTAGTGAGCAAGAAGATCGCCGTAGCCCTGCTTTCGACCACGCGGCACTATCACCAGAGCGCCGCCATGACCAAGCCCGCTGTCACCATGGCCGGAGGTGTTCAGAGCTCCCGGAGCCCCTTTGACCACCACTCGCCATGGCCAGTAGCAGGCGTCGGGAGCTCACGCACCACCAATCTCGATCGCCACCGCCCACACACCACCACTCACTGCTTTCGCCGGTGTACGAGGACCGCCGCCACCGCGGCCAGCCAACTGGAGCCACTCGGCCACCATGTTAACTTCACTGGGGCACCCGCCATGGTGAGGCCAAGCTTTTGCTCACCTTATTTGCACACCCACGCCACTGGAGGGGCTCGCCGGTGAGCTCACCGCCGGCGGGAGCGTCGGGGATGATGGGGAATTCTCCCGCTGGTTCACACACGCGTGCACCCGGTCCTGGTGAACCAAATGAAGGAGAAGGAGAGGTGGACCCAGACTACGTAGACTATGTCTGCGGTCCATGAACCAACACCGCATAGTCCACCATGCCTCGGATCGGTGGACCAAAGCCCAATAGAGGCCCAAGGTCGTGACGTGGCTGCACCGATGCACGACACATGGCGGGCTAAGCCCAGCCCAAATCCAGCCATGTCTAGGCCCAACCAGCCCAGTTTGGACCCGGCCTGAGCTGACCGTTGACCGGGCCCACAAGTCGGCGACACAGAGCCGCTGGACCCACTTGTCAATGGGGGATGTCATGCTGATGTCAGCGGGACCCCACCTGTCAGTACCAAAACTGAGACGATGATGTCATGCTGACGTCAGCATGCCACGTGGACCAACAGGAGCATGACACATGTCAGCACGATATTAATTCAGCCTTTTCCCATTTTCAGAAATGATTTAAACTTCGGAAATTCATAACTAATTCATACGAACTCGGAAAATATGAAACCAGGACCAAAATTCATCTAAAATCGAGCTCTACGCAATGGACCCCTATTTGTGTGCATTTGGCTCCTTTGAATTTTCATTGCTTCTTTGTGCTATTCTATAGACGTCGCTAACACGACTATAATGCGATCGTTTGTAGACTCGGAGGAGAACCAGACGGATGAGGACCGATAGTACCGTGATGAGTACGGAGACGACTACACTGAAGGTGCCACATCCCACCCAACCTCGTAGCACCTATTACGCATGGCTAATATAGAATTGCTATTGCTTTACTTTATTGTTATATTCACACTATGATAGGACTTGCATGGTAGTATGCTTACTTGATGGTCTTTACCTTGACACAACCTTACCCCTGCTTACCCTGCTATTAGGCTAGACACACGCTTGCAGCTATATTTCATTGCTTATTACTTCTACTACGCTTGTACTACATTGATGCATGGTGGAAACTAGTGTTATCTGGACTAAGGGGAGAGTGCTGCGTGTGTGACTTGGGTGCGTGGAGGGTGAGGGTTGTGTCGACCAAGTTGGAATATACGACGAGCTTGGTTAAGTCTTGCCGCGGGGTGCTACCTGGACACCCCTGGAAATGGATACCTGTGGTGGGTAAATGGTATATGAGGTGGCCCTGGGTGTGAACCTGTGATGGGAGGAGCCCGGGGTGGAGGTGCTATGGTGGCACGGTAAATGGAAACCCTGATGAAGACATTCTGGCTTGGTCATCCCTATGGACTTACTAGTACTCAGATTCACTAGGAAGCCTTACGTACCACTCGCCCTATATGGTGCGGGATGGCCGGACTACTTGGTAGGATATTACCACTACTGCTAGGTTGATAGCGGATAGTGCAAGGAAGTACGGGCGCGAAGGATTCCCCCCACACCCTTCCGAGATTTCATGGAGACCTTGTGGACCCGGGTCATGACTCACAGTTTTAGCCACCCCAGACTAGACTTGGGGTGTACCAGGGCTGAATGGTAGGGTGGCATTATCCTAGGCTAGCAAGCGGCCGAAATCAGCCCAGTTGACGACGGTCAGCGAGGAAGGCGGATCTTGTGGTTATGTAAAACCTCTGCAGAGTGTATGGTTGATCGATCGATACATATGCCGACTTGTCGGCTATGGACCTTTCCTAGGTTTCGCTTAAACTAGATAGTGAGATAAGTCCTTCTCTTCTTCCCCCGTGAGAGAGTGTCGGTCGTAGCCAGGGGCTACGGGCCATGAGACAGTGCCGAGAGGGAGTTAGCCTGTCGACTGAGCGATGGTATGGTGGTGATGTGGTGATGATGTGGAGATGGTGGTATATTGATCCTAGGATTGAAACCTGGCTCTAGACGGAAATGGGGTGGAATGGGTGTGGGAATGGTGTTAAAACTTGACCAACTATTAATATATATATATATATACTTGATATGCTAAAACATAGGAAACCCCAGCCTTATAGGTTCCTTTTGAATATATCCAACTTGCATCCAATTTCCACAAAGCAATGCTCATAGGGTGAGAGTGGCAAGTACAAATCGTACTGATAAATTTTGGCACACAGGTTCTGCTGAGAAGTATAGCTCTGAGGAGTTTGACGGTTGAGGGGTTCGTTCTTATGCTCGAGTTTGGCATCTTGTCTTCAAGCTGTTCTGAATGAATGCTATTTTGACTCTCCAGGGCGGCGATGTAATAATTTTTGTAATTCCGCACTATTTGTACTCTGCTATTATCGTTGTATGGATGTGGTATTCAACTAGAATTTGGGTAATATGATCTACAACGGTCATAATACACTTCGACTCTGTGGATTTCCCTTCACGGAAATTAGGTCGTTTCAATAGTCATCAAAGACGTCAATGAGGCTAGTGTCAGGCTCTATCTATTTCCCTTCTCCCTCGTGGAGAAGGCCAAACAATGGTTCTACAAGGAGAAGGAAGCTATCAGTACATGGGACAAATGTTTCACGATGTTCCTCGCGAAGTTTTTTCCCATGGGCAAAACCAATGCCCTGAGGGGGAAAATTTCAAACTTCTAGCAATCTTCACTCGAATCCATCCCCAAGGCGTGTGATAGGCTCCAGGATTACATCCAGGCATGCCCGCACCATGGAATGGAGAACTGGCTCGTGCTCCAGAATTTCTATGAGGGGCTTACGCCCATGTTGAAGGGGCACGTAGATGTCGCTGCTGGAGGAGCATTTCTCTCCCTCACCATCAAGAATGCCACAGCTCTTATTGAGAAGATGGTGGCCAATCAAAGCTAGGGGGACGAACGGAAATAACAAAAAGGCATGCATACCATGAAGGAGACGGATATGCTTGCCACAAAAATAGATCTGTTACTCTCAAGACTGAACGAAAGGGCCCATGAAAAGGAAGCAATGAAGGCCACCATTCAGGCCACGGATTAGCAAATGACTTGCGAAGTCTATGGTGAGGTCGGACATTCGGGGAACAACTGCCCCAAAACCCATGAAGACATCGCATACATCAACAATGGGTTCTGACAAGGTAACAATAATGGGTGGAAGAACCAGTCCCGCCCGTAAGGAGATAATTCTAACTTCAACTCAAATTTCAATTTGAATCAACCTTCCTTGAAAGACTTGGTCCAAGGCCAAGCTAAAATAAATGAAAATCTTACTAAAAAGTTAATGTATAATGATAAAATGATAGAAAGCATAAATACAAAACTTGAAAACCTATCTTCATCTATTAAAAACCAATTGTGCTTTAATAAAATGATCGAAACTCAAATAGCTCAAAATGCTGCCATGCTGCCTGTTTCTAATTCAGGAAAGATTTCGAGGAAACCTAAAACTTCTCTCGAATTTGTTAAAATGGTCTCAACGAGGTTTGATAAGCCTCTATGTCGGGAAAGCCATGATTATTTCATAGATCCACCTTTCGGCACCAAGAAAAAAGATCCTAGCTGCCCGACAATCACATGCTCAATAGGCCCACATGTTTTCCACAATGCCTTCTACAACCTTGGAGCAAGCATCAACATTATGTCCAAGCTAATATATGATAAGATTTTGGGTGGACCTTTGTCCACTGCAAATTTCAGACTACAGATGGTGGATCAGACTTCACGACATCCGGAGGGATTAGCCAAGGATATCTTGGGAAGAATTCAAGACACAACGTCCCCCACGGACTTCGTTGTTCTAGACATGGGTCGTAATGAGGAAGTTCCCCTCCTCCTAGGGAGACCATTCCTTAACACCATAAATGCAGCACTACATGTGGGATCCGGGCATGTTTGCATTCATATTCAAGGGCAAACAATAAGATGCCCATTTAATGGATTTAACATGCATAAACACCTTAAAAACAAACAGCCCAAGAAACAACCACATAAAGGAATCAAATAGGTATGGCAGATAAAAGGATCAACATCCACGCCTACTTCTCCAGGCATGGGCACACCATCATCAAGTAAGCACTGAAAGGAGAAGAGTCCTGCTCATTGGACTTAACAGTGAGCCCTTGCCGAAAGTAAATCGGTAGTTATCCTTTATAACTTACTTAGAATTCCTATATAATAAAACTATAGATTATGCTAAAATTAAAAATAATTAGTTCACATTTCCATATATTTCCACTTGAATAAATCTTGTTTATCCCTTCATGTTCCATACGAGTATGTTATGGTTTGAGGTATGGTTAGTGTGCAATCATACTCTAATGGACTTATCAAATTAAGCATGGTGCTTAGGTTGTTTAGTCTACCTTGATCAAATTAAAACATGATGTTTAGTTTGATCATTGAACTAGAACTACTGAGTATAAACATGGTTGAGTTAATCAAAGTGAAAACCACATAAAACAAATAATATACCTTCTTGGGAGTCTTCACCAAGCAATCCCGAACCATAGGCCTAGAGCTAGCTTGGGGGAGGACCCCTGCAGAGGTACCCTTGTATCTTTTAAATTTTCGCATTTATTTTCTGCATTTATTATTTATTAGCATTTAAAAAAATCTAAAATTTAGAAATACCCAAAATATGAATTCCACTCTCATATGTGCTTTAAAGAATGTTTAGTTTTTCCTATGTTGAAATGATGAATAGTTGCTCTGTCTGTAATTCATCTGTGCCTAGGTTATAGCTTAGTATTTCCCAAGAATTAAGTTTGTTGGCTAAAAATGTCTCATCCTAAAAACTTGAAAACTAGTGAGTTTGTAAATGCATGCTCCTTTTCTAAGTTGTTGCGAGTTATGATATGGTACAAATAGAATTTACTATGACTTTATTATAAGAGAAACTTGACATCTGGAGATTTTACTTTCAAAAATGCTAAAATTCAAAGTTCCTCAATGATTATGAATACCTACCAAGGCCATATGACATGATTCAAAATTCAAACCTTAGTCATATGCTACTTGTTTGAGCATTGAGCTTTGTCAAATTGTTGTGACCCTTGTTGAGATTCTCATCATGCACCCATGATCAAGACACACATACACCCACAAATAAACTGTTGACTCTTACACCGAGAGTTACGCACAAACATGTTCCCCTCCGTCCACCAAAATAATTACTCCATTCATTTATCATGTGTCTCTCAAAAAATCACATATGCCAAAAAGAATAGTATAGCTATGCTAAAAAAATCATGTCAAAAGGCATGAGAGAAAAAAATGCATGCCAAAGAGCATGAAGAAAAGAAAACAAAAAGAAAGAAAGAAAGAAAGAAAGATGGCCCATACTTTCAAATAAAGGCATTCATCCAAAAGAGAGAGAGTCATGATTCAAGGAGTACCAAAAAATACTTAGAATTAGGAAGTTATAAAAGAATTACACACACTTGCACGTCTTGATCAAAGTGTATGACTTACATCTCCTTGAGGTCCGGTTTTTGACTTAGCAAAATATGTGATGCGAGTATGCCCCACTTTCATACCTACCCAAAACTCCACTCAAAAGCCTTAGTGGTAGGATATGAAAAAGAAGGCAAAATATCAAATACCTTTGGTGAGGTTTCATACACATTTGAGCGATAGAGAGAATCATTTGAGAAACTTACATTTGTTTTACAAAACTCATAAAACCTTCGGATAGATGGTTAATCAAGGAATGAATGATTGGTGATTTAGTTATAGCTGTTCTATCTTGCAACCACCCAAGAACTTGAAAAAGCTATACGCCCCATAGGGATCAAGATAAAGGGTGGATAAAATGCCAACTTATTTAAATTATAGAAGAATACTTTGTTATAGGCATGGCACTTATGAAATATATTTAGCAAGAGCCCATAGGAGGTCCAGGCCCAACCAAGAGCTCATAGGAGCAAGGCGGTGGTGAGCGAGGCTAGCCAGGGTGTGGCCACACCCTGGGTGCGCCCGCACCCCCACAACCGCCTCTTGGGCCCACCTCACTCAGGCGGTGCCATCAATGCACCTAGGGTCGGTTCATGATAGTTTCCTATTTTTCCTTAGGCAAACCGACCCCAAACCTATATAAATAGAGGGGTGGAGTTCATTCTACATACACACACCAACATTTGGAGCCGACCTCACTACTCATCTCATGTACTCTTTTAGTTTTAGTAGTAGTATTATGAGCAAGGCAAGAGCTACATGGAGAGCTTGTCTCCTTGGAAGAAAAGCAACACTTGGTATGAATATAAAGAGTTTTTCCATAGTCATCCTCTCATACTTACAATATAGCAATACATATGAACTAGACTATAGTTCTCAAGTTATAATCATGATATATGAACTAGTATATAGTTTGTATGCTATGATCTTGACATGTAGAACTTCATGCTTAATCATTCATCCATCTTGTATGAGTAGAATTAGAGCAAAGTTGAGGTGGTGGTTTATCGTGCCTTCGGGTGTGCCCATGTCCTATGCTTGTTGATCCATAGGGTCAGAGTCCTAGGGGATGTGGGTAGCTTCTATGTAATCGAGAGTGGTGCCTAGGTACATGAGAGCAGGTAAATGCATTTCCTACTCCATGGTTGAGGGGTAGGCGGCAGGTGGTGATAGCCATGTCCATCCCTTGTAATCCTCCACATTTGGGTAGGGTGTAGGAGTCTAAATTGTCACATGAGGTTGCTGGCAGACCAGTACTTGGTGGCCTCCCAACCTATCTCACACTTAGCACTAGCTCTAATCATGTAACTTGTATGATCCATGCGCTTGTGGATATTCTCTGTAATCGTTAAGAACTATCGTAGCTGGTTTTTCTTGGCGGCGTTGCTAAGATTAACTCAATCTAAGTAATGGTGTTAAGAAATACCAACAAGCATTTCTGGCGTCGTTGCTGGTGATGGACTTAAAACCTCCTCACTTGGTGATTGCGCTAAGAAATACCAACACCTATAGATTTTGTAGTTTTGGAAACAGGTGGAGATGTAAGGGCACCCATTATCTTGGGCCGACCTTTCCTAAGCACCATAAAAGCCATCATCTACATGGACAATGCTAAGGTTTGCTTCACAATCAAGGATAAAAAGAAGAAGGTTTGTTTCAAAAATTGTATCTTGCAATCTCCTGCACATCCACAAATGTCGTACCAGCCCAAAGAGATGACAGCAAGAAGAAAAACAACAGGAGAAGAAGGAAGAACAAGGTCAGGCAGCCATAAGAAGAATCAGTCAACATGATCAACACACTCCGATCAGAGTATGACCACCTCCTCGCTTCACCATTCCTTGCTAAGAAGGATGATCTAGGCGTACCCACGATCGATTGTACCATTGGACAAAGAATCTTCCACAACACCTTCTACGACATTGGATCGGGTGTCAATATAATGTCCAACGTAATGTATGAATACTTATTTGGTGACGAACCTTTGTTCCCTACATATATGCAATTGCAGATGGTGGACCAATCAGTCCGATTTTCGGAGGGAATAGCGAAAGATGTCATGGTAAGAATACATTATCACTATGCCCCTGCCAACTTCATGGTTCTAGACATGGGTGAAGAAAAATACGACACACCCATCATCCTTGGAAGACCGTTCCTCAACACCACCAACGTAATCATCTACGTCGAATCTGAACAAGTCCACTTCCAATTCCCTAGAGAAAAGGTACGTTGCTATTTTAATAGTTATACCACTTATGAACAGCCAAAGAAGACCCGCTCTAGGAGGAGACATCGATTATCCCGACGCCAAAGGAATCAACCCCCAAGGAATGAATGGGAAGAAGATGAAGAACCTAAAGAAGTTATGAAAGATAAATCCTACTCCACCTAAGACTAGTCCACAGACGAAGTAGGTATGGAAAGAAAAGGTGACATCATCCGAGTCACCATCACTAGAGGTGCAACCATCAAGGTCTCCATCCCTAGGACCGACAGATGCTCCAAAAGAATGAACAATATAGGAGAAGAGTCATGTCCGAAGGACTTAAAAATCCGAACCCTCGCTGTGAGGTAATAACGGTAGTTATCCATATTTACTTTCTAGCATTGCATGAATTATTTTTTATTTTAGCATATTTACTTTCCTGTATTTACATTATGCTAATAAAAGAAAGATAAAAAGTTTCATGACTGTATTTTTTCATTGCGTTATAAATCCTAAGCCCCATGTGACTAAATCTACGGTATAAATACCCATGGGAATATTTATTGTGGTGGCATAAAAATTAAAAATACCATGCATACATATTTTCTGTTCTACATAGCATAAATAAGAAAATTAAAAAATATATTAGGTAAATATCCTACTAAATTCTACCAATACAAAAATATTTCTAACCCTAAAGAACAACTAATCTCTGGACGGCTAACCACTAACCCTTTATCCTAATCCATTTCACGAGTTTTGATATTCTTGTTGGTATTATGCAGGATGATGCACAAAGATCAAGAGCAAGTTCACCCGGTCCTCTTCATCTCGCTCCACTTCAGGACGAGAACGACATCCGTTGGCAAATCTACTCTAAGAAGGATCACTCAACTTCAACATTCGACCACGTCAATATCCAACTTGGGGGAAAGGCATCCCCTGTGTATCTAGCTAAGTATTTCTTTTCTTTTGTTATTCTTAAGTTTGTTCTACATTTGCTAAAAAAGATGCATAACTAAAAGCAAAATAAAAATTTATCTTTGTCTTATATATATTAGTAAGGTGTGATCTGAAAAAAATAAGAAATCAAAATAAAAGGTGTGTCTAGATTTTTAAGAGCTAAATAAATGGACTCTAAGAATAATCTCCTATAATAGAAATGATGAATAGTTGTAATTCCTTCAAGTAACTAGTTTTTAGTCTTGAATTCTCTCGAGTTTTGGATACGACTGACTCTGAACTAAAAATTAGTGAGTAGTATATGCTTGATCGAAGTCTAGGTAATTGACGAATTTGATATGAGAAGATCTGAGCTGCTGTTTTTCTTATTCCAAGTGATAATAGAGTTCTGAAGATTTATCTTTTGAAAAACACAAAAAATGTTTCATGATAAGTTCCTGTATGACAAAGCTTGAATTCCTACTAAAGCCATATATGTTATTTAGACTTAGAAAACTTCCACATATATGTTGTTTGTTTGCATTGAGTTTACTCAAGCTTTAATTATAGGATTTTTCAAAGTGCATATAGCTATACAACATGTAGTGGGTTGATGGTGTGTGTTTAGTTTAACGGCAATGGTCGTTCATGTATTTTGTGATCGATTTATCCATGCTTCCTGGCTGAATGGATAGGGCGAACTATTTTTCTATTTAGTTGAATGGATGAGGTGGATGAAACGAGAATAGATGACTAACTATATCTATTATTTAAAATAATAACAACTAATTATATACTAATCACTAACACTAATTTTGTCATGATAGTCACTAATTAATATAAAATATGTTAATTAGCACTACTACCCCTAATTGGTACATATGACGTAGACTAATTCACATATTAGCACTTATATAAATCATCATAGTTACTAAATAATAATATCACATACTAATAATCTTTAATTTATTTACTAATTACAAAGATTACAAAACATAGATGAGCTTGTCTGTTAATTTTCGGTGGCAAGAATATTCAGTGCCTAGAAAACTATTCTCCTATCGAGAATATCTATATCTAACTCATCCATAAACCAAACATCTATTCATCGGTGGCCATATCTCATCCAAGATAGCCAGCCAACCAAATGCACGTCCAGTGATGAACATGCAACCCTAAAATCTAGTCAAAATCGATCTTGCAATAGAGAGATTGATTAGGGATGGTTTTTCTTCGTATTTGTTTCTCCACGACCATAATTTCTCTGCTGGAGTGACTAAAGCGATGATGGTCATGAGGTGACTTCCCAACTGTAAAATTGCAACCAAATTAATCCATCTCACAACTGTAAAATTATGTACTGATGCTGGGCATATTTTTAATTTCTCTATGAGAACCCTATTATCTTGTGGCGGCTATTAGGGATAAGACGACATAAGTTTCAGTTGGGATGCCTAACAATAATATCAAATTGAAGTTGATCTAAAACCATGGTTGTAGACTGTGACGCCTAAGAAGAAGATGGATTGGGTCACTTAAAACCTAATGGCCTCTAAAACGTACTTATCAAAACCTATGCAAGATATCTATCTAAATGTCCACTATGGTTTTGTTAAGTATAGCTATCTCTAACCTAAAAAGTTATGCAAACTAAGTTCCAATCATAATCACTATCCTAGCAAGATAGACTAATAAACTAATGAAAGGATCTAGATGGCTTGAGGGGTTGAATCGCTACCAGAAACTGGGTGTTTGCCGAGTGCAAGAATGTTTGTCGAGTGATTCTATTGGGCACTCGGCAATTTGCCGAGTGTTGTAAAAAAACACTCGGCAAAATAATTGCACTCGGCAAAGTTTGGCACTCGTCAAACTTCCAGATTCCGGTAGTGAATAGCCTATATACAATTCTCTACAAAATCACATGACTAGAGAAAAGTTGATTAGTACAAAATATGGCCCTAATAGCAACTACTTAAATTTGCATCAGCTCTATTTCACCCAAGCAAACTTCTATACAATACTAGTAGCAAATGATTTCTAATCTAAACCACTTCAACACACAAAGCTACAAGCACCACCGTCATCGTCTCCTCCATGACAGTCTCCTCCATGACGGAAGGAACCCGTCGGGGCAATGTGAAACCTCCTCCACATCTCGCGCAGCTTCCCACAGTCGCCAGATGGTCTTTCAGTGAGACCACGGTGCACCATCGGACTACCGATAGATTTCAGGAGGAACCGGCCGAAATCTCAGATCCTTGCGCACCTCGCACTCCCAGACCCATCATTCCTAGGAGACATCAAGGCGACAAGGTTGCGGAACAGGCCATGATGGCATCTCGCACACCACTGCTCGCAAGCATTCTTCTAGCACCAGATGTTGGTAGGCATGCCGCCGCCGTCCGGCGAACGTAACCGGCCCCTAGAACTAGAAGGCCACATCCTATCTTTAGGAGCTCAAACACACAAGTATATGCTGAAGGTTTGGCTAAGGATGACTCAAAGCGGACGAAAAAAGCCCTTATTTATAGGCCCAAGTGCGATTGTGCAACGCGTGAGCCTTGCGCCGCGTGGCACAAGACGGAGCGACAAAGGGTAAAGCTTGCACACGGCCACAACCTCGAGATTCCCCGAAGGGCACAGAGCTTGCAGCACGGTGAGCAGGCTCGACAAGACCGCACAGCATAGACAGAGTTGCCAAACTCTAACCGGTCGAGCGGAGGCCGCAAGTGGCTGACGACTGGTGGACAAGACAGCACGCAACGGCTGCATTCCGCATTAACATGGTGACCACGCGAGCGCCGCTCACAGAGAAGAGTGTCTTCACGATTATTTCTAAATCATAAAGACACTCGGGGGCTACTGTCGGGGTACATAACCGGGTACCCAAGGCTCGCCTAACAAATCACTCGGGACAGCCCAGCTCCTGTGGCCCATCTCGACCACTCATTCCCCCGATCCAAACGGCATGTGGCCCGCCTCGACCACTCCCTCCTTGACCATGCACCACGCAGTTGCCTCAACCACCTCCGGCCTCAGCCACAAGGAAAGGGTAGGAGGTAGGTATAGGCATTAAATGTGCATGCCCCTGATCCCCTACCCCTCTGACCACTGGATCCCAGGGCAAAGCGTCACCCCTTGGCCGCACCCTTCACAAGACCACACCCTGACCAAGCTACGTTAGGGGCATGGCTCAGCGCCACCTGATCCCTGCCTAACTCTATAGACAGACGTACGGCCGTACCCACTACGGGCATAGAGCTCACGACCAAGAATCAAATCTCACCAAACGCCGTACCCACTACGGGCATAGAGCTCACGACCAAGAATCAAATCTCACCAAACCAGCCGGATTCAAGGTCCCTCAACCCGACCACAGAGGACAACACTGCCACGACCAAGGAGGCAGGCAACCCACAAAGGAAGCAGGCAACCCAGTACAGACGCAGACGCTCACATACACGAACGCACACTCACCCCTATAAACGCAGACGAGCACTAATAGTAAAACAAATTTCCAAAGCCCACCTAGTTTAAGGCCATACCAATACAATACGAGCAGCTACGTGAATAGCTTCAGTTCCACTGCTGCAACTTTGGGACGTCACGGTCTTCAAATTGACTACCGGTATAACTCGATTGATTGTCACACGAGGCTGATAGGAAGTATTCATCATACAGCTACAACACAAGTTTCCTGGATCATGGGCAATTTATCCGCTGCCCCCCCATTGAATATTGAATATAATAATATAGTCCTAGGCTTACATATAAGCCCCAGCCCAGCTTTGGCTCTGCGGTCTCTGAATTACATGATCATACAAGGCAAGATGAAGTGAACATAAGTCGAAATGACAAAATAATTTACAACTCCATATGGTAAGTTCAAGCTCCCCAAGGAATAATACATGAATCATATCCCATCAGTACAGGTATCTTGTTTCCTCTGTAGCAGCGTAGCATTGAATATTTTTTCCATCTGCGATAACTGCATCTATGACATAAAACAAGTGTTGTTAGATTGGTCAGGTGGTACACCGAAAACAAGAACAGTATGCTTTTATCTCGAGATAAAGATTCAAATCATAATAATTCTTGAGCATTCTTTAAAAAAAATCATTGCACTACTTCAATGATAACGATGTGGCCAAAACAACTCTTTTAGAAACCGGAAAGACGATGACAAGGAAATTTTAAAAACGTGAAATATAAAAACAGCAAAGTGCAAAAATTCGCAAAGGCTTCAATTCCTTAGTTGTTTCAGTGGCCAGGCAGATTTGGAAGCATAGAAATTTGTGTTTTTGAGGGAGCTTCCAAATGTCAATGATGTTATGCAGAACATTAGGGATGAAGCCCAATTGTGGTGTAGGCAGGTGGCAAGTCCTCAGTAGCGTTTAGCCATAATTATTTTGCTTATAGGACATTGGCCGTAGTTTCTTTATTTGGTCAATCCTCTTGTAGGAACCATATAGTAACATGCTTGTATGAGTAATTGATTATTCTAAGACTCCCTCCTTTTTTTCCTTATAATAGAGTAAAGTCCACTGGCAGTCCTTAAGCTTGTTTATTGTGTCATCTCGGTCCTTAGACTCGCAAATCGTCCATTTAGCTCCTCAATCTCTGTTCGGGTCTAAGAGCCCGTCCAAGCAGGTCTAGAACCTTGCATGTAGGCTGATGTGGCATACTAACATGAGCTTCACCCCTCGCCTCTCCCCTGAGCTCCATCTCTCCTCTCTCTCAGTTGCTCAGAGGCCACGTGTCGCCCTAGGCTTGGATGGCCATGCATCGTGCATGCCAAGATGTCTGGCTAGAGCTGGTGGCAGCGTAAGCTGCTCTGGCAGGGAAAGCGTGCTGGCGCCACCCTAGCTGAGTGGGTTGTGCCCCTGGCCGCACATCCGAATCAAAGCAACTGTCATCCTTAAACTCGATGGGCACGAAAACCGGCACCGATGATGGCCATGGGATCTCAACAGGTACGCAAAGAAGCCACCGCTCATGGGGATCTCAACGGTGAACTTGGTGAGCATGAAGATGTCGACGCCAATGACGAAGCCAAAGCTGAGCCACGTGAGGCACCGGCGCATCTCGTTCTAGATGCATGTGGACCAGTCGTGGAGGCGGGTCGGCGTCTCGCCCAGCTCCCGATGGTAGGCGCCCAGCTCACGAGCGACAACTCCAGTAGTCCCTGTGCCGCCGCCAGTAGCTCCTCGTCGTTGCTGCAGCTTTGCCTGTGCCCATGCTCCCTCTCTCCTAAGCTAAGCAGTGGCAGGGCCACAGCACCCGAGCCCCTAGCAACACCTTCCCAAGTCAGACGTGCGCCTCCCCAATCCACGCCAAAGAGAGAGGAGAATGGCGGAGAATGGGCTAGACCCACATGTCAGCATGCACAATAGTATACAGGCATGGGCTAGATCCATTTTACTGGATCTGAGACCCGAATAGAGATTGTGGAATTAAATGGTCGATTTGGGAGTTTAGAGACCAAGATGGCACAGCAAAACAAGTTTGAGGACAGCCAGTGGAGTTTACTCTTTAAAATATAATGATGCACAACTCCTGCACGTTCAAGGAAAAAATAAAGAACTATGACATCCAATTTTGTTATTTTGCACAGTTCATCTCTTCATTTCCAATTCTCCCATCATCTAAACCTGTTTTCTGCGTTTTCTTTGTGAGAAAATACCCATAATGAATAATCATCTTATCTTTATTAGAGTAGCATACCATGTATTGCACTAGTTAATCTATGCCAAACTCCAAATGAAGAACAGCTGGTCATGCAAATAAAGTTATATAAAGTTAATCATACTTATGTACTCTAAAGGCAAAACTTCACTCAAAGAAAATGGAAGTATATGGCTCTAAATGAAGAATAAGATGCCCAAATATGCAAATAAAGTTATATATAGCACGCAATTAAGCATATCTAAATAAATTAACCAATAGACTACAAGAGGTCAAGAAGCACATACCTTTGCCAGAAGAAATGTGGAAAAGAAACAATTTAGAGCCACTCATTAACAACATAAATGGAGTTGAACTAAAATAGAAACATCGGCTGCCAATTAACGAAGTCCATCATACATTTCACTGATTTTTGTGCTTTTGTGCTGTCATAAACAGACAAGGACAAAATGGCAATATTAGGAAATATTTATTTTAATTATGGAAATATGATAAAATAATATATACGATACAGTACTTTTCTTGTGATTTTGGACATTTGCCGAACTTCCAGTTACTTCTTGCTTTCTCTTCTGAAATAATAATGGAAGATATTAGAGCATAGAAATCCTCAGTTCAGACAAGCTCATATCTAAAATAAATAGGATAGATCAGGTAACCTTCTCATGTTTCTTGGAATGATCACCTCCTGAATCATGATTCCCACTCTTGTCCTTTTTCTTTTCTTTGTCTTTGTCCTTATCTTTATCTTTATCCTTACTCCGATCTTTATGCCGATGTTTGTGTTTCTTCTGCTCCTTCTCCTTGTCTCTATCTTTCTCTTTGTGTTTCTTATGCTTCTTTACTTTACCCTTGGACTTGACCTTGGACTTCCCAGATATGGTTGGTGTACCTTTTTCAGCCTGTTTTGAGTACAGATTACTTCAGTAATAAGGAAGAGTCAATATAATCAAAGACATAAAATTCTAACCGAACATATCTTACAGAAGGCAAGTCTACTGGTGCAGTTTCTCGCAGCTGAAATGCTTGTCCTAGTATTTCCATGTCAAATGGCTGAATGTAAGCAGTCTTCTCACTTGAATATGAGTTCTGAAAGAGTTGGTCCAACTCCATCCCTTCCCCCTTACGAATTTCTGTGTCGCCCACAACATTGTTAAGATAATTTGTATCTGAAATTGCCAATGGCAAAGGTTTCTTGCAAAAGAAACTATGATGATTCAGCAGCTTGTAGCGACTAATTAAGTCCACAGCACCACTAAGCTCCCGAGGACCTGAAATACCGAAAGAAATCATGGTGCTTGAGTATCTACTCTGGGCAATAGAACTAGCAATTGTGAATAACAAGGATCCAGGCTCTTGGAGTCAAAGACTGGAAAACGGTGATGCTTTGTGCATCATAAACAAAAGAGACTTAATTGAAACGAATATATTTGCCATCGGAAGTAAAGAAGTCAACAAGCTAGCCATAGTTTGTACTCCCTCCGTCCCAAAAAGAGTGTCGTTTTTTACTTTTAGACATCTTGTTTGACCATGTCTTATTCAAATTTTTTGTATAAATATCATATATTTTGTTATGACTTATTTTATCATTAGAGATACTTTACTAATGATTTATTTATTTTATAATTTACATAAAAAAATTTAATAAGACGAAAGGTCAAACACGATGTCTAAAAGTAAAAAACGTCACTCTTTCAGGGACGGAGGGAGTATACTCAAAGTTCAGCTAGGCGCTAGGCGGAATCTAAGCGCTGACCCATTGCCTAGCGCCTAGTCGGGAGTACTCGGTCCTAGGCGCTCCTAGGCGTTTGCCTAGGCGTTTTGGCAACGGAGCTCTCCTCTGCTCCAAGAGAAAGCAGGGCAGAGCAGCTGCTCCAAGAGAAAGCAGAGCAGAGTAGAGGGCCGCGCCTGGTTCCCCGAGCGAAGCAGAGCAGGGGGCGGCGAGCAGAGCAGAGGGCCGTGCCTGGTTCCCCGAGCGAAGCTGAGCAGGGGCGGCGAGCAGAGCAGAGGGCCGCGAGCAGGGGCGGCGAGGCAGAGCAGAGGGCCGCGCCTGGTTCCCCGAGTGAAGCAGAGCAGGGGCGGCTTCAACCAGAGGGCCGCGCCCGGCGTGGGGAGGGGCAGCAGGCGGCAGCCAGGGGAGGTGCGGCGTCCACCGGAGGCCGCGGCCAGCCGGAGCGGGCACACGCGCACGCGCGGCCGCCCGACGACTAAGGCTGGCGCACGTGCGGCTGCGCCCAACGGCTGCGGCTGGGCAGTGGCCGCGACGGCGTGCGGACGGCTCCGCCTAGCGCCGCGATGCGCGACTATGCCCCTAGTCGCGGCGACGGGCTTCGCCCAGCGACTAGGCGCGCGTAGTCACCGAGTAGTCGCCGCCTAGCCGAACTTTGAGTATACTACATAGAACCTCTAATATCATTACAGGCACCAAGAAACCAACAGCATACATGGTGCTAGTGTCACATCAAAAACTAATTCCCTAAGGGCATGCACAACACTTACGGCCACCTGATAAAGTGAGCTTTATTACCTCCTCCATCACAACTTGTATCGCTCAAAGAAGGTTGTTGGCAGGTCACAAGGCATAATATAAATAGAAAAACAAAACCTATAGCTCCAATCATCCCTCCCACCTTCTGCAACTATGGGTGTGTTTGGTTGGTGGATGGGGTTGCATTGTATATCCTAGCTGAGGGAATGCAGGCTGAGTGGAACCGTATTTTAGAAAAGGTGTTTGGTGGGGTTGCATGAGCGGAAGCAAAAAAAACTAAGATGTTTGGTTGCCTGCATGAGCGGATGCAACCAGTCTAACCTGTGAGACTAACACGTGGGCCCGTCACCCTCATACTGTATCCACTCAGTCTAGCCAGGCAGTGAAGCTCGATTTGGGCGTATTTCGCCAACCTGTATCCACTCATGCAATTGCATGCAGCCAACCAAACAGACTTCAGACTTCTCACTCAGCTTTATATGGCTCAGCCCATGCAGGATGAGTGGAGCAGACCAACCAAACACACCCTATGTCATTCCTGCACCATTACAGCAGCAGCGCCTCTCTGCTTCCACTCCCCAGCGATGAGATCCTCTTCCTGTTCCCATTCCCATTCCCCGTTCCCTTCGCAGCGATTTCCCTGAATACCGGCACCTCTTCCCCTGCTTCTCCATGGCTGTGACACCCCTCCACCAAAATCGGAGATGCTACATATAGAATCGAGCTCTCGGCTGCCAGATTGAGCTACTCTCTGGCTGAGTGAAGGTCCTTATCACCAGATTTACCTCCCCACCAACCACATCAAGCCTCAAGCAGTCGGATCAGGAGGTGCCACCGTGCCAGTACCTGGGTCGAGTCTCTAGCGTCTCTGTCTACACCATGGCCAAATTCAACCAACTGGAATCAGATCTCGTGGTGCCTAGCAGTTCACAGAGCTGTGGCGCACCTCTGTGGCCGTCATCTTATTTAGCTCCGCTTATGCTCCCGGTGAGGGAGCCAACACAACAGCCCAATGGAACCAGAGGGAGACAAGAGAAAGTTTTTTTTTAATTCCTTATTATTGCCACACAGTAAGCTTTACAGTGGGCCATAAGTTTTTTTTTCTAAGGTGTATTTGCGCAATGTTTATGGCCGGCAACAAACCTGCATTTATTGTTTATTAAGGTGTACTTTTCATTCACAATCCGGTTGCCCTAATTAGCTGTATCAAAAAGGTGCATTATTACCAAGGTCTCCTGGACTAGGTCCAATGCAAATGCCACCAGGGCTGCAAAATTAAAGTACAAAGTTGATTGTGTTGAAGTCAAGTTACTTAAAAATTCTACATGGCATTGTCAAAAGGTACAGTCAATACTAATAGTGCAATAGAGGGTAGCAAGAGCATGAACCTAACAAGAAATAGCCTTAGCAAGAGCACTATCACTGCAACATTTGCAAATGATCCACAAGTCAATTTGTGCCTTGATCATAAATCAAAATATCCATAAGTCTATATGTTTCCTTTATTCATTTATCTATGTTTGTATCAAAAGTAGTTCCAAACTTAACCATTTGTGAAATTTATGCAACATGCTACCTCAAAAGATGGCCTGGAACTCTACAGGATTTCCTTTCTCAGTTAAAAGTAAGGCGAGTTGAATTAAGAACCAAAAAGCTTACCTCTCCCAAACTTGCCATCAGAACACATCTGGTTAGAGCTTGACATATTGTCCACCAAACCAATACACGTGACCTGAGCATACAAAGTCAGGTTAGCAAGTTATAAAAGTACAACAACAATCTCAAATCAGTAATTTGCCTGAAAAAAATCTCAAACCAGTAGTGATGCTTTGAAAAAAGACCAATCGGCTCGGAATATCTACTAGAGAGAAGAAGTAACCATGTCTCCCATTTTTCAACAGCCAGTGGCTAAAATTGGACATCTTCCACCTGATCTAACCATATCCAACAACTTTATAGAACCCTAGTTGCCCAAATCGAATTCCACGGGTAACGGAGGTAAAGTTAGGGTTGGGGCTCACCTTGGAGTGGACTGAAGGAGGACGTGTGGACGTCGGCCGGATTGGTGAGGGAGAGTCGCCGCAGGGGGTCTAGGAGGAGAGTGCCGGTCGGGGACTTGTGGTGCGGTGCGGGCGACAGCATACGGCGTGGGACGGTAGCGGGGTGCGGCCGGGAGCCGGCAGCGGGACCAGGAGCGACTGCGACGAAGTCTGGATTCCCCCGCGCGGCCGCGCGGCGTGGGGCGGTGCGGGGTGTCGTGTGTGGCTTGACTGATTTGGCTGAACGCCCTAGTGGCTACTGTGTGTTGAATTGAATATCAAAAATTAATTGCACAGTTTAGTTGTACTTTTTTTGAGCCTAATTAATCAACGATTGGACAATTATTATCAAATAAAAACAAAACGCGCTACCGCAACGGTCTTGCGAAATTTGGGCGGCGCCAATCTTTTAAACGCTCCTTGACTGATTTGGCTGAACGCCCTAGTGGCGACTGTGCGTTGAATTGAATCCGTTCGTTTGATCATTTTGGCTTATAACTCATGACTTATCACCAACAAACGAACGGACTCACACCAAACCAATATCTCCTGTAGGGAACCAGCCCAAACAAACAGGGCATCTCCCAGAGGAGCCAGAAATGGGCATCGCGCCGCTCTCTAGTCGCCAGCGACACTTTGGGGTGGGCCGGTGGGGTTGCGCCAGCATTTTTATTTTTATTTTTTGTGTGGGCACAGTTATGCCAGCAAACAACCTTAGAACAACTTTTTTTTTCAGGAATGCAATTGCAAAACAGAAGATCCAAAAACCCTTTTTAAACTTTGAATGATGTGATCACATTAAACTATAAATCTAAGCCGGGTTGTATTCTTCTCCTATCTAGGATTTTCGAGGCGTGAGTTTTTACCTACATAGCTTTTTAACGAGTCAGTCATTGTACGAACAACTCAATATTTATGTTCTCTCTTCTATGGTTATCTATGTGATCATGTGATATGTTATGTGTTATGTGTATCTCTGATTTTGAAGATCTGTTAGGGGCGTGCTTGGTTGGCTGGTTTCAGCCGAACCAGGCCCTCCACATGCATGGAGCGATTGATTGGTTGGCTGCAGTAGGCACCGGGCATGTCCGACTCGGTGCAACGAGAAATTTCCTCGTTTCTGACGGCCTTGGTTGCCGCAGTGCGCGTGATGCCTGACGAGAGAGTGTTCATGCGGCAAGAGAGAGGCAACCAAACACCATTACTCTATGGTTTGGCTGGAATAGAAATGAGAACCAAACAATGGTAGCTGTATCCGATAAAGCGTGCCTGACCACGGGCCAGGCTTTACCCGCAAAGAAACCAATCATGCCCTAGTTTGATGTTGTTATGCGATTTTGAACAATTTTGGTTATGAATATAAGGGCTTGTTTGGATAGATTAGGACTAATAACTAGTTCTATTAGCTCTTATAAGTGAACTAGTGAACTAATAACTAGTCTATGACTAGTAGACTAACCATTAGTCCGCATGTTTCAAAGGAAACAATTAGTCCGTATGTTTGATGTTTAAAGACTAAAAATTAGTCACTTAGTTGTTAGTTCTATGAATCCAAATAGGACCTAAATTATTGTATTGGCTCTGTTCGCTTGGCTAAAATTGGCTGAAAAAATAAGGCAAAGCTGAATTGTTGGGAGAGAAAAATACTGTTTCGACTGAAAAAAAAAAGAAACCAAATAAGCCGGCTTTTAAGTTAAGTCGAACGGAGCCATTATGTGTATTCGCTGTTTCCTGATGATCGTGCCTGAGCATGACAGTGACACGGTGATCCACCGTGCCCAACGACATAGCACAGCATGATACACTTGAGGACTGAGAGTACGTGCCTAGGCCGTAAAGCTAGCACGGTGAATCGGTGATACAGCACGACACGACCAAGACGTCGTGCCTGATCGTGCCGTGCTAGGACCGGGCCACCCTTAACCGTTGGCAATCATCAATCCGTATCGTGCGCCTTGCTGCCGTGCTCCTGTCATCCTGCGGGCTGTGGCTTCGCCTGCCGTTCCTCTTCGTGAAACCGAACCGTGCAAGAGTATTGAGGAGCAACTGAGCTTTCATCATTTTCCTCGAGTGGGACACTTTGTTAATATTTTTTTTCTCAAGACAAGAAAATGGTGAGGTGGCTTCTTACATGTCAGAACTTATGCCATGTTAATTCAAAACAAGGGTCAAAACAACCCTGGGGGAAATAACTGATATTGCGAGTTTAGGAAAGGTTCTGTCTAGTATATGGTTAAAGGAAATAAAACCTCCACAGTAATCTAGGGAGGTCAAAAACACACGTCCAAGTTGCACTCACAGATTTCAAAGTTTGAGCTATGCAGGTGAGATAAAAAAAAAGCTAGCATTTTCACTTCTTGTATACAAAATGCAACCAAAAAAAAACAAAAATAGCTGTTATTACTTTGTTAAAAGTGCAAAGGCCTACCAACAGAAACCCCTCTTCCTGTCTTCCACTCCTATCATTGGAGTTGCAGCCCAAAGTGCCGCCAGTATGTAAGTATATTGTGTCCAAATGCTTGAATCTTAGTTGCCTCATCATTTCACCATAATGAACAATGTACTTCGAACAAAAGAAAAATATCAAAAACTGGCAAACAAAATTTCAGGGGACACCCTGCACTCCACTCCATGGGTATAGGTTCACCATCTGATTGCAGAAAGTGCTGATACCCCTACTGTAAGTTGCGGGTGTCAAACATTGAATTTCAATCCCTTTCGTTTATTCATCTTTCTCTCCAACATTGAATTTCGCAATGAAGAAACCAATGGTATCCACTGATGATGACGGATCAAACCTCTGAACAAGTTCAGCTTCATCCTCTCTCAACCATTCTCTGCAAGGGCATGAACGTTTAAGAGATGGAAAATCAACTTTTCAGTAAGGTGCATTTGAAAGATTTTTCAGAGTTGGAAGGACAACTTTCAGTAAGGTGCATCATGAAAGGAAAGCCTCACTGATGAATAATAATCTTAGAAGTTATAACTAACACGATTAAGTCCATTTTGCCAAACCGCCACCCCCCCAAAAAAAAAAAAAAAAAAAAAGGCCCTGTGTTAAATTAAGCCCCCAACTACAGAATCGAGTATGTTTGGCACCTCAACTATTTGGCTCAACCAGATTTGTAGTTGGGGGTTAAAATTAGACAAACGCAAGAGTTAAGGGAGGAAAATTGGACTTAATCCTAACTAATATGCCTCACTAATGATTATATACATAAACAACTGATTATTTGGCTCCTAACCAATGATATAAGTGACAAAAAACATGTAACTAGTTTCACTTGATAAAGAAGTTATCCATATTCCAATGCCATGTATAACATATATGGTACAGCACCCTAATGATTTGAATTTGGACATGAGGAAAAGTTACATGCACCTTAAGAACTAACAGAACTGTTTCTGGCCTGAAAATCGCCAGTTTGGCCAACAAGTGGAACAGTCCTGTTCCAGTTTTAGGGGGAGTTGCCAATAATTACCAATAAATGAAATTGAATTGTCCAAGCAATATCTGAATAACAGGCTCAGCTGTTGAATTTCTGACAAGGTGATAACAATAATCTTACTCAGTATATGTCTTGTTGAACAGCTCACACGAACCAACAATACCAGGCCCTCCAACTTTCGGAAACTGAAAAAGAAGAATGAAGATGATGTGGAAAATGCAGTCAAGAGTCCTGTAAATATCAATTTTAGTAGCCTGGAAAATCTCGCATCCATCTTTTGAACAATAATGTGAAGACCAGAGCCATGATGTGCAAGATTACAAGATTTAATGTCTGAACTCTGAAGTGACATGTTATCAGTGTACACTATCAAATCAAGTTCCTTGGCATCTCAGCCCACATCCAACAGTTCCAAAAACCGAAGCAGGTATATATCACATGGTTTGCTGCATTCTATGGAGTATGGCTTTATGAATTACTTTCTTATTTTGCAATCTACTTCCTGATGTAGTTTAAGATAATATTGGTGAAATTTTTTTAGCAATGTACAAATTAATCAGTTGCAAATAATGGAACTTACCTGTGATACCAGTGACAGATATTTGTAGGTATCCAATGCATATCTCACCAAAGCCTCATTCTCCCCTGGATTTATAGTACACCTGCAACGCAGAAAAGAAAGGCACGAGCACTAATAAAAAAGCTATTCACTGAGCTCTGCTTTATACTACATTGGCAATGCAGAAAAAAAGGATGAGCACTAATAAACAAACTATTCACTGAGCTCTGTTGTTCGTCCTTTGAATTGATGATCACATCTACCACTATACCAGTTCGTATTGTATGACATGCAGATACTAGATAGGACAACATTGTAAATTAGCAACATGTACACAAACTAGGATTACAAATCAAGTTCTTCAATCAAATAGCAATCAAGGATAGTCCTGCAATATATGAACAACTAGTTGTTTTCTTGACTACATGGGTAACAACAAAATGCTAAATTTCTTGACTACATAGTTATGACTTATGACTGGTATTTATGCAGCAACTACAATGAACTTCTGATGATAATAAATCACTAGCTCCACTGTTGTATCCTGGCCCTGTCCTTTATGTTCAATCTCTGGATAGGACAAATAAGGTGGCCTTAGGAGCTCTTAGCCATGTCCAATAAGTGTTTACTAGGCACGTGAGTTGTATTTTCTGCTAGGTGTATATATGTGTGTGATCTGTATGGAGCTCTAATCCCCCTCCTTTTCTTCTTAATATAATGATACACAACTCTCCTACATGTTCGAGAAAAAATCCATGTCCAGTAAGCAACTGCTGTAAGTTGAAATGTTGGTCATCCAGCTAACAGCTAAAATAACTACATGTGCAAGTTCTTTTTAATCTTCTACCACAGGTGAAGTATGGAGTTGAACAGAAACTCACGTTGAATAAACAATCACCCCACCAGGACGAACTAATTTGACAGCTTGATCAAACATTCTCCTCTGATACTTCGCATGATTTTTCAGCGATTCTAGAGTTTCCTGTCATAATAATGGATCTAAAAAATCAAAAGAAATCTTCCATGCTATTAACTGGTACGAGCAAATACTCAAGGTAACAAGATAAAAAGCACATCAAGCTATTAACTGGAACGATGTCAAGCTCAGCTCTGAAAATTTGCCAAGAAACAAAGCATATATTCAGGAGTTTCAAAAATCCAGGTGATAACTGATAGGCAGAACGAATTAAATGCCAAAAGATACAATAGCATATAAGACTATACAATCATTTTAAGGTTACTGCACTAGCTGAACATTATGAACTGCTGTCAGTTGCTATCCAGGTGGGCAAAAAAGTAGCACTATCTATTCTCTAATCACCATATTCTTCTCAACATTAAATTTATGACACAAAAATGCTGGCAATCAACTATGAGCCCGTTACGTTATTTTAACTGATGCAAAAATAAATTGAGTCTTTTTTACAGCATTGATGCATTGGTAATCAACAACATAACTAAATTAGGTAGAACTTACCTCACCAGCAAAGAGCCGAGGTCTCAAGCCAAGCGCAGAGCATGGAGCATCTAGGAGGACACGATCAAAGCTGTTAGGATAAAATCCTTTTGACTTTTCAACTCTACCACCAGAGCAATTATTTCTTCCAGGTCCATTCTTCATCCGCCTTAAATTCTTCCTGAGTTCTGCCTTGCTAATATATCTTTTGGCATTTAGGTTATCATCTACTGAAAAAGAATGTTCAGTTTCTGTATCAGGAATACACTTCATCTAGAGTGAATGAGTGATCTAGCCTAGAGGCTGTGTGATGATGATACCACACTACCTCTCACAACATATAAGTTGTTTAGGACATCAAAACTGTTTCAAATAATTCAACAAGCACACTATGTGATTATTTTAAATAGAAAGAGTCAGATATTATATAAGTGTTTTCATGATGAATCTAATAACACCAAGAATATATTGGTGAATCTATGTAACTTTTTATATATCGATTGTCAAGGCTATAAGCATTTGAATAACAAAAATTCTAATAAATATATATATTTGCAATCAGAAGTAATAATCTCTACTCCCTCTGTTAAAGAGTGTGACGCTTTGGACAAGATATTGTCTCCAATAAGGAATTTGAGAACAGGAGCAATAACATGCTTTTGTTCAGTTGTTAAAACATCTCATGTTATCACTCAGCTCTTGCTTGGTTAGTAGTGTCTCCAAGGCAGCCCATCCACCAGGCTGACAGGCTCAAACCTAGGTGCTCACAAAATGTGGATACCTCCCTGAGAACTTTTTTTTTCCGAAAACGCAGGAGAGCTGCGCTTCATTGTATTGTCCCCATACATCACACACATCTCATACGGGGACCAAATATGAGAGGTGGTTATGTTAAATTACATGATCATCTTGAGTACAAAAAAAGGACTCGGCCACCACATTAGACTCTAGCACTAAGCTCTAGACCCTGAAGTTTCTTAGCTCCGGCCATGCACCAAAGGCTATGCTCATCCTTGAATTCCCTTAGAATGGCGTTTACAGATGCAGAAGCACCCTCGAAGACGCAAGCATTCCTATGTGTTGACACTCAAATTGGGCCCACGCCAGTTTTGGCCCAATCTAAGGAAAACTCTATAAAGCAACATAATAACATTGGTTTTCCAACATCCAATCGACATTTACATTTAATATCCCCTTTCTCCTAATCCTTTTTCCAACCCCATGCTGCTGTTCATCTCTTGATCCGACGACCAAGGATGGCGCCCTAGGCTTGCCAGCCGACCTAGGGCAACCCGCCGATCCTTGCCCTGACGGGGTCCCTCCCAGGCGAGAGCTTCGACAGTTTCTTTGCTAGTTTGCTCGTAAACTAGTTGTTCTTCGTCGCGCAAGCATGATGATTATCCTTTGGTGGTTTGCTCGTAAACCTCTCCGTTCTTCACCACAAAAGAGTGCTGGTTATCCTTTGCTGGTTTCCTCATAAACCTCGCCGGTCTTCACCGCGAAATCGTGTTGGTTACCCGCTGGTGTGTAGTCCAATTCGGCGGGTGTGTAGTCCAATTCGGCGTCAACACTATGCTTCCATATAATCCAAGCACCTAGGATAATTAAAGAATTCAGTCCCTTCCTGTGCTTCTTCTCAGTTCTTATTATTTTGCGCCACCAATTAGCAAAGCTAAGTTCAGTGCATCTAGGAACAGACCCAGCCAATCCAATTTGACGGAACAATTTGTACCTCCCTGAGAACTGGTTAACTAGTTTCTTGGCCAGCTAGGGTTTGGTACTTCCCACATCAAGGCAAAGCCAGGGGATGTCATCCCCCACCAGTCGATTTTTTCTTTTTTTCCTCAAATAAGGCACTTTGACCATCAATTTTTGCTGTATATGTTAGTAATAATCATTAAAAACATATAATTTTTTAAGCATCTCTTAGAAAATATCCAATAGCAGCACTTTCTAGGGCATCAATCTAAATAGTATTGTACACCTTAGTGATCCAAGTTGAGGAATTTTGACCACTTAAATTTAAAATGCCATGTAGTTTTGAATAGAGGAAATAAGTGGTATCTAAACAATTTAGGCATAGCTCATTGCACCGAACGTGGAGTACTTAAATAAGCTATTGAATGTACATGCAATCCATCAAGTGAAAGAAAGGATCACAGGAACTCACAAGCATAATGTGTAAGCTGACATAATATCAATAGTGTAGAAAGAAATGGGTGCAAATCTGCATGCTCCTTACCAGAATGCACCACTGTTGTTGTTGAGTTGTCTTCATCTACACTGGTAGATCTGCCATCTACTCTGGCATGGCAAGGGTCCTCTGTTGGTATCTCAACTGCTTCACTGTGATTATCAGCCATGCCAAGGTTTCTTGCTTCATCAGTTTTCCGTACAGATTTGAGGGCATCAAGTTTATAAGCTTTAATACAACTCAAGTCCATCTCAGAAGCCAACTTTAGAATATCCATCACCTGTAATCTACTTTCATGTTAGAGAAGCACAGTTACATATAGTTTTAATTTTATCAAGCATGAAAAAGAACTGTATTCATTTAGTATGACTATGACCTAGTGGGGTGTGTGGTGGGTTGTATGGGATATTGCCCCCATTTTTTCTTCTTAATATAATGATACGCAGCTCTCCTGTGTGTTCGAGAAAAAAAGAACTGCATACATTGCATTAAAGAAGGAATAAAGTATCTTTACAAGGTTGGACCACCCCCATTAAAATAAACAAAACAAGATTGGGATGGAAGGAGGGAGGACAAAAAGAAACAAACATGCCAAAGAGAAACTGCAATGCTAAGCTACAGGCTTGGTTGAGAGCAAATAAGCTAGGCCCCTTGTTCCACCATCAATCAGTTTCTGTGAACACTACACACACCACTCAGCTAACATTTTTTTATGACTTACAAAAGGATATGTGTTCATGAAGCTATAATCCTTATTGTGAGATCATAGACCTAGGTCAAAATATATGTTAAAATCTGATGTGAAAAAACAGTTTACCTTATTGTGAGATCTATCAAGGGCAACAACTTCTCCTTTGTCCCTCATAAGGATAGCAATTGCTGTTGTTTTTCCTCCAGGAGCAGCGCACATATCTAGTATTCGCTCTCCTGACTGGGGATCTATAAAATGGGTCACAAATTTTATGCAATACATATCAAGTTTGGTTGAAATCTTGTTGTGATGCTGTACAAATATATGGAATGTATAGCATGAAAAATGCATAATCCGAGCTATTTGTGAATTATATACCCCAAAAAAATCATATGTTCCACACAGCAAAGTTAATCAGTAGTACCATTGAAGAAACAAATTCTCAAAAGCATGCAAGTGACATTCAAGCCAACCAAATGTAAAAAGGTCAGCGTCTAGGGGGGAAACAAGTATTGAGATAGCCTGGATTCAACTGTTTATTTCTAGCAAGATTATGTGCAGTGGTTTTTCAACTTGGCAAATTGCTTTGGTTTTTTAAACTGCAAACACAAGGGAGTTTTAGGCTCTCTTTGACTAGAAGCCAATCAATGCAGTGAACTCCTCTAACATCTGCAAACTAAACATGCATTTTCTCCAAGGTTCATCACGAGTGCTTCATATTATTCCATATGATGCACAGTCCTCTATGTAATCGTTTGGTTTTCTATACTGCCTGGATTTAAACTAACACAATCAGCACCGTGTTGGATATTTGTAACAATTGCATGGTAAAGATCATAATATTGGGTGAAACATTACATTGAAACTAGCAGCCAAAAAATATATAGAAATCATACCAAGGACACAAGCAGTCACAACACTTGGTAAATTTTGAAGAAATATCTCCCCTTCAAGCACATCTACAGACGAAACGAATTATTAATTAGGCTTAAAATCAATAATATGACAAAAGGTGTCGGTGCAGAAAGTAACCAACACGTAAATATTTGTAGTTTTGCCGTACGTTGTGATCGGAGGTGGCCTAACACTCAATGACACAGGATTTATACTGTTTCCGGCAACGTGCCCTACTTCCAGTTTGGGTCGGTCGGTGACTTTATTCCTGAGCCAAGGTGCTCGAAGTTTGCAGTGGGGTTACAAACGAGAAGGAGAAAGATGGGGTGTACAAGAGGTCCGGTCGGACTCTGGTCAGAGGGGCCGAGAGTGACGGGAGCTCCGCTATGTGCTAAGTGAACTTGATCGATCTGATTGAATCTGAATGAACTTATCTTTGTTGGAGAGAGCGCATCCCCTTTTATAGATGAAGGGGAAGGCCTTACAAGTGAGAGGGAGAAAGTGCGTGTGCTACTAAGCCTTGTTGCCAACGCCGACGGGTCCAGGATGATGGTAGGCGTCCACAATACTATTGAATGTCAGATGCACGTGGGAGGTTTGTGTTGTCTTCTTCGGGTATGGCAGACGTCGACGCCTACCACACTGTTGATACCTGGAGGCATGCAAGGGGTTTTACCATGTTCGTCTGGTATGGTAAATGCCGACGCCCACAACACTGTCGATGCCCAGAGGCATGTGGGGGGAGCCTTACCGTATTTGTCGGGTATGGGAGTTGATGGCGCCCACAACACTGTAGGGGAAAATATCGGCGTCTTCAACACTGCTTGAGTTCTGTCGTGCCAGGAGGGTCGCAGGGCACTGCCTGGCAGGTGCACAGGGTACGGTCCCTGGTATTGCGGTTTTGACTTGTGCGCCCTGCCTCAATTTCTTCGTCCATTCCCTGATCCTTACCGAGCGGGCGTCCCCGATCGGTTAGTCCCAGTCGGCTCTGAATGCGCCAGTTGGAGAAGAGCAGTGAGCAGGGGCCAGTCGGAGACGCAGGTCGGAGTTGGAAGTAGTGCTTTGGCCAGGCCTTCCAGTTGGAGAGGCCGTCCGGAGCGGGCCCGAGACCAAAAGCAGCGCTCCGGTCGGAGAAAGGGGCCGAGTCGGAAGCGGCGCCGTTCCTCCTCGGCCAGCCTTCCTACGGAGATTGGATCCTCCTTCGGCTCATTGTCTCTAGGTATTTTGGCCGACCCATGAGTTGCGCGTTGCTCGCATAACGTTGTCCGCTTAGCGAGCCTTTGTTGGGAAGCCGGTCCATGAGGGACCCCGGGTTTATGAACCCGACAAAAGGGTAATTAGATAAATTAGTTGACAATTTATATCAACTCAATCAAAGTATTGTTTTTGAAATCCTTTTCAAAGTAAAAGTAGATGGACAGAATTCAAAAGTAGGTATGCAAGAAACAAAATTAAGGAGTTGGCAACATTCACACCATTTTACATTGGTGCCTTTTGGGTTTCTTCTGATGGAAAATGAAGCCCTAATACAGCTTAAGGCATGTTTGTCTATTATTTTCAGATGGTGGGTCGGAGCAGAGCTTATCCAAATGTAATTCCTGGGTAGCTGCCACGAGAGAACAGCTGGGCAAAGGAGCAAAGCCCGGCTAGCTGCATGAGTTGTAGTTGAGGGTTGAAATGATAAAAATACCATTCAGAGAAATGATAGTATGTGTATGTTGTTTGCCAACCAAAGGGTTTATACAGTCTGTCCTCAAGTTCTATATTAACACTGTAAGGCTGCATATCTGTCAATAACAAAAAAAAGGGGGGCAGACCCAGTGCCGGAGGCTCCCACATGAGTGGGGTCTGGGGAAGGGATTGATAGCATAAAAATGATTTGTAGATTGCTACAACACATTGCATATAAAGTATAAACTAATGAAAGATGCTTACATATATTGCTAAAAATTATACAACAAATTAAGAAAAATGCAAATATACCGTTGAAAGATGGGAGCTTGTATACCCTCTCAGTCATCTCTACTGCAATCCCATGAGGAACACGAAATATCGCAGACCTTGACATTGCAGCGGTTCCTTGACCAATGTACAAACCCTTCCTTTCTTCATAATGTGCATCTGCAACATTGTGTATGTAAATAGTTCATGAATATGCCACCTTTATCAATGAAAAAACCTTGCAGCACAACCTAAAACAATAGTACAACACCAAGTGCAACCATCTATTTCAAGGGAAAATAGACACTTACAAACGAAACAAAATCAATCTATTTAACAAGTATAAAACACACTAAAAGCATCCACTGAAAAACAAGCTTGCCTGATTGCAATCCCTGTAAAACAGTTCCTCGTGTTATGCCCACAGCCCAGCCATCTTCCTTGACAGGCTGCTCAATAGCGACTGACACTGCAACCTTATCACCCTTTTCAACATGTGAACTACAAGCTAAAACACCAGGAACATACACCTGAACACAACGAATGGAAAAGATCAAACACAAGTAGAGATTTACAACAATGAAGTTGTGTAGTGGCACGGATTCAAAATCAAAATACAGGAAAATCATATTTGAACTTAGACAATGAAGTTTATGCAGCACACTATTCAGTTTAAATTCAAGGACTAAACATTACTAATTCCTTCAGAAAATTCCGGCAAGATCAGAAAAGGGTACAAAAATTGCTGAATCAAAACGAAGAGGGGAAGAGGGAGTGTTAAGGATGCAATATTACAATAGTCAGGGTTCAACCAAATAAAAAGGTATATTAGCCTGATTATTGAAGGTTAACACATTAAACACTGTGAACCTGTTCGACCAAATACAGCAGAATATAACAAGTGTTCACCATATAACATGCATATAAGCTTTGTGACACCAGAAAACAACAATAATTTTACTCATATCATGAACTATGTAGGCACAGAATGCACCAAAAACATGCAGCTGTTGTGCTCATGAAAGGACAGCAATGTTAGGTATTAATTCAATTTTACACCTCCTTTTCAAAGATTCTGCCGGGGCCAGTCCCCAAAAATCTAGATTCTATTTGATCCTGAAAAAAAATATCAAGCAGAATGTCCCAAATAGGGAAGTGATCACCAGTGTTCAACATGTGTCAGTCTAAATGCTGCAGATTCAATCCAATGGCCCATATTATAATGTGGAGGGAAGTGATAGTGGATACGAGACAACTTAGAAGGTGTTTCGCCAAATGTCTGACGGTTCTTGTAGATTTATATCAGCTGCTGAGATCACAACCGCTGGCAAACATAGACGGTTATCATTTTCTTATTTTAGGAGTGGCTCTCACTCATTAGTCATTAGACTCGTTTGCTACATATAGGCACACATGCAGGAAAAGAAAGATATACCTGGGCACCCCGAAGAACTGACTCTGCACATTTTCGACTTACAACTACTTCCTTAACAGCTTGATCTGGTTGGCTACCATAATGCAGCACATGTGGTCCTGATCCCTGAACAAACAAAACATTTTCAAGGCCCGCATAGGGGCACTTGTGGACCAGAGAGCCCCGTTCATGTTGTTGCTCTCCACCATTCAGCTCCACAACCTCCAAACCATTGATTACAGCAGAGAGCTCATTTTCGCATATTAGATCCATCAGTTTATGCATGACAGCATCAGTGGAAGACTTCAGAGTATTGACACGAATACAAGAATAATAAGAAGGATGCCTGCACCAGTAATAGTCATATATAACAGTAACAGCCATCACTAACTGAAAATTAGCACCAATTTGGCATAAGCACCCTAAACACAAACTGAAAATTAGCAATGGAGTTCAGAACAGTACCCTAAACACAAATTGGCTAAGATAAGCACATAGAAGTTCATACTTCAGAAAAATTATGTAGCGAGTCGAAGCCAAGAACTAACTATAACATAACATTGCGCATTTGAATAACTATGAACAAAGACACCAATCACATACCTAAATACTAGTCTCTTCAGACCAACCGTCTGATGTGCTAATCTAGTGATCATCTTATCTTCCAAATATTTTAAACGATAACTGTGCACTAAGTTGACTTGTTTAGTGTTTATAACCTGAGAAAAGCATGTGATGCAGAAATGTTTCATCAGGTTGGCAAATTTTCATGTGATGAACGTGTTCAACAGCATGAGATTCACTGATTCAGAATATACTTAATAACCAAGTATTATTGGTTGTCCGTTGCCAAGATCCCAAACAGTAGCATGTTTTGTATTTCCTGACAACATAATATATCCTTCTTGTTAATTGAGGCTTTTACATGTATGCCATTAAAAAAGTTTGTAATTACACACAGGCCATTAAAAAAGTTGACTGCACACAGATGCCACCGTTCTGAACTTCTTTGTTCTCCAAGCCATTCCATCCGCATTCCGTTCGTTTTTCACCGTTTGGGAGTCCTGACAAGTGGGTCAGGTCAGTCAAAACGTCCATAATACCCCTCTCATCCCTATCCTCTCTCTCTCTCTCAAACTCGATCTCTCTTCTCTCGCCCGCGCTCACGGCGGCTGTCCGGGGCCGAGCTCGCCCGCGCACGCCCGCGGCGGCCGGGGCCGAGCGCGCCCGCGCCCGCGGCCCGGCCGGGGCCGAGCTTGCCCGCGGCGGCCGGGGCGGAGCTCGCCCGCGCGCTCCAGAGGCGGCCGGGGCGGAGCTCGCCCGCGCCCACGGCGGCCGGGGCGGACCTCCTCGCATCACCTCCACGCACGCTGCGTCAGATCCACGGCGAGGACCGGCTGCGGCAGCTCCACGCGCGCCGCCTCCTGGCTCTTGCCGCCGCCATTGGGGACGAGGCCGCCTCCCTGCACGCTGGGGCCCTCGACGTCGCTGTCGGGGCTCATGCCGCTGCTGCAGCTCCCCGCCATCTCCTTCTTCTTGGCCGCGGCGGCGCGGGAGGCGCGCCTGCACCTCGCCCGAGCGCGGAGCACGCGGCGGCACAGCGCGGCGGGCACGCCCACGGCCGCGAGCAAGACAAGCTCCACCACCGCGAAGGGGAAGCAGCAGCACACCGCGGGGAGGAGACGCATTCGCCCGCGCCGCGACGACGAGCAGGAGCACGGGGAGCGCGGAATGGAGGCGCAAGAGAAAGAGAAAGTTTGGGTGGCTGGCAAACGGACCCCACCATAGGGTAAAATGGTCATTTCACCTGTCTGTTTGACACCGTTAAATAGAAAAGCGGACAGAATGGCTTGGAGAGCAAAGAAGTTCAGAACGGTGGCATCTGTGTGCGGTCAACTTTTTTAATGGCCTGTGTGTAATTACAAACTTTTTAATGGCACACTTGTTAATTCTGAATCATTCTGTTACTAATCAATGGAAGGGCTGATGTAAGACTCGAGCATCTTGGCCACTGGATATGCAAAGAACCTGCGTTTTCTGTTCGGGCCTACATTTCATTATCAATCTGCGGAGTCTACTCAGGTAGAACATTACACTACACAGCTACAGCTAATAAGAACCCTAGAACCTGGATTTAAAACACAGGAATCCTAGAATCAGCAGCAACCTATCAAAGGAGAGAAGGGGAACAGCCAGAGGCAGCAACTGGTGGGCGGAAGAGTACTCACGCGAGGGCCTCGGAGATGCGGGCGAAGTGGTCGCGGCCGTACGCCTCGGCGAAGTACTCCTCCACCTTCGGCTGCCACCGCAGCCTCGGGCTGTACGTGTACCGCCCCGCTTCAGCGGCGGCCGGCGGTGCTGCCGAGGGGGAGGAGTCAGAGTCCATCGGCGGCGAGGGACGCCGGTTGCGGCTTGCGGGCCAAAGGCGGATGGGGAGGTGATGTAGGACTTGGGGAGGGAAGAAGCGGCGGAATGGAGAGCACGAGGCGGTGGGAGAGCGGGAGAATCGGAACAGAGGCAGCTGAAAACACTGGAGCAGAGTTGGGAGTCGGAAGGCTGGAGCAAGCCAACAGTGGGGTTTGCGGGTTTTGCAGACAAGGGGTTTTGGACGCTGGGCAGAATTGGAGAAGCACGAGCAACAACCAAAAAGTTTATTTTTGCCCTTTAACTAGAACTGCAGTTTATTTCTAGCCCTCTAATTCGAAAATCAGACATGCGTGGTCTCTTAACTCTCTAAACCAGTTAAAATTGACCCTCGCGCCGGCACAACGACGGTTTCCGCTCAGTCAACCCACCACGACCGCGGTTTCGGCCCATTCTCCTCGTCTTCGCAGCCCAAGTACCCCCGCACTCTCCTCTCACTCTCGTTCCTTTCCCAACCCCGAACCCAGCGACAGCGACGGCGACGGCGACTGCGGAGGGTGCTGGTGTGGGTGCGGATCAACAGCATGGCGAGCTCGAGCAACGCGAGTAGCTGGAGGGGAGGAGGAAGGTCCGACCATGGTGGCTTTCGGTCGTACCCCTTGCAATGTCGCCGAGGCCCTCTTGATTATTGGCCGCCCGTGATTTGCAATTGCGGAGCGAAGGCGGCAAAGTGGACATCGTGGACCAATGATAATCTGGACCACAGGTTCTACAATTGCTTCGGATCTCAGGTGAGTTCGATCGATGACTTGTTTAGGATTTGGTTCTTTGTTGGATGTCATGATTGAAGTTGTCTTGGTTTTGGTTGTAATCATGGTTGTAGAGCAATATGCGGCCATGCCAATTTTATCGCTAGATTGATCCACCAAACCCGGAGCACCTTGTACCCGTTCTTATTGAGCTCCGTGACCAAGTGCGAGCAATGAGGACGGCTAACAGACGGGGAAATGGTCACATGAATCTGGCATTAGTTGATGCAGCATTCGTTGATGCAGAAGCATTAAGGCAGCAAGAAAGAGTCATGGTGGAAACAGGATTTGCAGGCACAGATGATGTGGCAGCAATGGTGCAAACAGCTACAACAGAAGATGTTCAGTTGAAATGCAGGATGGTAGAGAAGGAAATAGGTTTGTTGAAGTTTGTATTGGCGGCCTGTGTGATTCTAGTGCTTGCTGTACTTTTTAGGAAGTAGATGTTTCTTGCTTTTTTAGTTGTGATGGAAGACAATGGTAGTAGTTGGATGCTTGTTAGTTTGTGGTGTAGAAATATGGAAGATGTATTGAATTGAAGATGTATTTTGCTATCTTTGAATCGATTATGAATTCCAAGATAAGGCTTTCAGGTTTTGGTTGCTCATCATCTCCCTATTGTCATGCCTCTGCATGCTTGCCCTTTTCAATTCAATTCAACTTTGCACAGCTTCGAATTGCCAATGCTTGCTGAACTGCAGAACTTATAGCCTCAAAGGCAACCAAGGAGTGATAGAAATGACTGAACATTACAACCTGGAAGTCTGGCATTACATTACATTATAGGTGAAGAACATCACAAATGCCTTAAAAGTCTGGTATTACATTACAAGTTCAACAATCTAAAAGCCTTGAAAGTCTGACAGTACAATACAAGTTAACATCACAATATGGCAATACATGCTCTTAAGGATCAGCACGGTCTTTGAGAAGTAGCAGTTAGCTTGGTTGTGTGCGCTTCTTCACTGATTGCTTCTTCCTTGGAGGTTCCTCGTCAGTGACTGTAACACATGCTTTTCCACCTTTAAAACTCAAGTTCACAGAAGAACTTGCCTGGGACAATGGAACATTGGCTTATAAATGCATGTTAGCTTGCCCAGGCGTTTGCACTCTAGCTGTGGCAGTGCACTTGATCTTTTTCTGCATGTGAGTTAAAATATAAGAAATTGGAGGCAAAATTAAAAAAAGAAAACAACATACGAAGTAGCACATACAGTTACTTGGCTTCGCTGAGATGCTCTTCTTTTCCCTCTTCCTCTACTGCTTTCATTAGAGGTAGCAGTGGGTACAAAGTTGCCAGTACAAAGCTACCATGTGTAGAAGCATCAGCTAATAGATTACTTGGTTGTGGAGCAGCATGACCTGTGCCTCCTAGAGTTTCACTGCTAGATGGAACCCCATGTCTCTTGTCACAAGTGGACCTATTGTGGCCTATTCCCTTACATTTCCTGCGTCTGATGACTGTCCCTACCTTAGAAAATCTCTTTGCCTTTGGTTGTTCTTGTGGCTCCCTCTTCCTTTCTTTTTTAGGTCTGCCTGGCATTCTCACATATCCAGGTGCCTTCAAGGGTGGGAGATCAGACTCTGGCCAATTCTACATACCCTTCAATGGGTTTAGGCAGTGAAAATAAGTATTGTTGAACTCAATAATATGATAATAAGTGAAGGGTCTTAATATGGCTAGAGGGGGGTAAATAGCCTATTTAAAAATCTACAAACCAACTAGAGCAATTTGATTAGTATAACAAATAGCGGAATGCAAACTTGCTCTAGCTCTACAAGGGTTGCAAGCCACCTATCCAGCAATTCTAGTTACTATGATCACGAGACACTCAATTTGCTAAGTCACTACTCACTAAGAGCTCTCACACTTGCTACACTAAAGAGCTCCACTAGATGAACACAAAACAACAAAGCAAGCTCTCAATTGTAACTACACTAAAGAGCTTGCTACAACTAGTTTGCACGAATATAAATGAGTGAATAGGGTGATTATACCGTCGTGTAGAGGAGTGAACCAATCACAAGATGAACACTAAATCAATCACCGGGAGAATACCAAAGGGTAAGAGACAACCAATTTTCTCCCAATGTTCACGTGTTTGCCAACACGCTACATCCCCGTTGTGTCGACCAACACTTGGTGGTTCAGCGGCTAAGAGGTGTTGCACGAACCTCGTCCACACAATTGGACACCGCAAGAACCTACCCACAAGTGAGGTAACTTAATGACACGAGCAATCCAGTAGGGTTATCTTTCAGCGCTCCACCGGGGAAGGCACAAGTCCCCTCACAATCACCGAAGATGGCCACGAACAATCACCAACTCATGCCAATCCTCCTCCGCTGCTCCAAGGTGTCTAGGTGGTGGCAACCACGAAGAGCAACAAGCAAATCCCGCAGCAAAACACGAACACCAAGTGCCTCTAGATGCAATCACTCAAGCAATGCACTTGGATTCTCTCCCAATCCCACAAAGATGATGAATCAATGATGAAGATGAGTGGGAGGGTTTTGGCTAAACTCACAAGGTTGCTATGTCAATGCAAATGGGCAAGAGAGTGAGCTTAAGCCAGCCATGGGGCTTAAATAGAAGCCCCCACGAAATAGAGCCGTTGTACCTCTTCACTGGGCACTGCTCAGGGTGACCTGATGCTCCTGTCAGATCGACCGGACGTAGGACCTCAGCGTCCGTTCATGCGATGCACGACACGTGGCACCTGCTTCAAACTCTGATCGTCCGATCTCAATGGTCATCAGTACATTTAAGTTGTGATTGGACGTGCTGCTTGAAAGTGACCAGACGCAGGACCCCAACGTCTGGTCGTTTCCAGTAAGGTTCTACTCGTGATCTGATGTGTCCGGTCACCACCGACCGGACTCGCCCAGCGTTCGATCACTCACTGTTTCATCTGTGCGCCACCACAACAAAGATGACCGGATCTTTGAATAGTTGTTCACCAAGGTCCGGTCACTGTGTCCGTCAAGAGACCGAGGGCGGCCTTCACTGCGCGCCACTGACCGGACACAGGACCCCAGAGTCTGGTCATTGCGTGACCAGCGTCCGGTGCACTCTGTGAAACCCTGTCTTTTCTGTACAGGGCGTCGGTGGCACCGTCGGACTGTCCGCACTCTACGGACGGACACTCCACCGGTGGAGTTTCAAACCCTTGCTCCCAAGTGCTAAACACAATGTGCATCACCTTTGTGCATGTGTGTTAGCATATTTTCATAAACATTTTCAAGGGTGTTAGCACTCCACTAGATTCTAAATGCATATGCAATGAGTTAGTTCATCTAGTGGCACTTTGATAACCATATTTCGATACGAGTTTCATCCCTCTTAATAGTACGGCTATCCATCCTAAATGTGATTACACTCTCTAAGTGTCTTGATCACTAAACCAAAAAGCTCTTTTCAATTTCACCTTTGCCTTGAGATTTTTTATTTTCTTTCTCTTCTTTTCCAAGTCCAAGCACTTGATCATCACCATGTCATCACCATTATCATGTCATGATCTTCATTTGCTTCACTACTTGGAGTAGTGCTACCTATCTCATAATCACTTTGATAAACTAGGTTAGCACTTAGGATTTCATCAATTCACCAAAACCAAACTAGAGCTTTCAACAAGCTGCAATGTAATCATCTAGCACATTTGTGTTGTAAAATATGCATGAAATAGCATGGCAGCATGGCAACCCAGACAACTGCCAATACCTATAAGAACACTCTCTAGCCTGTAGGTCACCTGTGAACCTATTGTCCCAATGATTGACTTCAAATCTGTCAGCTCCATTGCTAATAACATGGCATACCCCTAAAAGGGTGATACTTGCATTTAGCTTTTTAAGGATGTTGGGGCACTGATGTGAGTACGTGTATGGAACACACGACTGCAACTTGTATAGCCTGATCTTCATAGTAGAGCATAAGTAAACTTGATAACTATCGTTGCATGACCTGATGGAGAGGTAGCGCACCACGAGATCTTGCACCCGCGACGAACTGCCGAGACATCCACCCTTCCATGCACCGACAAAACCAGTCCACGCAATCACGCCATATAGACATGAAGGCACGAAATGGATGAACTGAAGTTCGGTGTTCTACAACCCCCTCAGGAGTCGAAAGAACGAATGTTGCAAAGCACTCATGCCTTACCAAAGATTCCAAATATTCTCTCCATGAGAGGAGAAAAACACACACAAGGTGGTTGTATTTTAACCAAAAAAAGCCTCTTACATAGAAGGATTACATGGGTATTTATACAATGACGAAAAGTATGTGAAAAGTTGACACTTAATCTGGGTGCTAACCACCATACCAAAGGTCCTCTTTACTTTTGGCTAACTGAAGTGGAAACTCAAGCAATCTCTTCAATTCTCATTGCAGGTCTTTGGGCTGCATGTGCACCTTCCACTAAAACGATCATAACTCTTAGCTCGGAAGTCCAAAAGATGCACCGTTTGTTGCGTTGGAAACTAGACTTCAATATCTTTCTGTTGATATGGAATAAGGATGCAGAAACGTGGGCCAGTTTTGCAGGTATAGCTGTAACAAACTGTTGAATCATAGTTGAGGTTGAGTTATCCTTGTCCACATCAGGCACACTGTTCTTGTCCATGTTTGTGACTTAGACCTATTCTGTTGGATCATCACCATCACCTTCCTTCTAATTGTCTCCAACATAGTTACAATAGGAAAGAACCTAGCTTCCACAATCCATTTGTTAAATGTTTCACACATGTTGTTATCAACAGAATCACAATTTGATCCTATTTTAAACCAGGCCCTGCTCCAATGAGCTGGATCAGTGTTCATCAAGGCTTGTGCACCACCTGGTGTATACTTTGCTAGTCTGGCCCTTACAAGATTGAACAATGATGGACAGGGTGCCTTTGCACAATGCCAGAATTTCTTTTGCCACTCCTTATTCTTGAATTTCTTTCTCCAGTTGGCATATATATGCTTGGCATAGTTTCTGTGTTCAGCACTGGGAGCCCATTTCTGTACTACGTTGAGGATACCCTTCTATTGATCAGATATGATAACCCACCCCTCCCCATCTCCCACTCCAACATCTCTGAACAAAATGTCACAAAACTAGTCCCATGATTCATTGTTTTCCTTCTCTACTACTGCCCATGCTATGGGATATATCTGGCTGTTGGCATCCCTTCCTATTGCACACAGAAGCTCCCCATTCGTTGCACCCTTAAAGAAGCAGCCATCTAGACCTAACATGTTTCTACACCCTACCATGAATCCTTTTTTACAAGCATCCAGGCAAATATACATTCTTTGAAATACTGGTGGTTCCAACTGAAGCTCTTTTTTGACAATGACTGTGTTGCCAGAATTACTTCTCAACAATTCAAGCTGATATCTGTACAGAAGTTGGTACTGGCCTTTGGTTGCATCTAGTGCTTTCTGCATGACAATTGCCTTTGCTCTTTTCAGTTTTGAGATGCTTACCATAGCAAACATCTCCTCTTGAATTGTGGTTCTGAAAGGTCCTAATATGGCTAGAGGGGGGTGAATAGCCTATTTAAAAATCTACAAATCAACTAGAGCAATTTGATTAGTATGACAAATAGCGAAATGCAAACTTGCTCTAGCTCTACAAGGGTTGCAAGCCACCTATCCAATAATTCTAGTTGCAATGATTACTAGACACACAACTTGCAATGTTACTACTCACTAAGAGCTCTCAAATTTACTACTCTAAAGAGCTCCACTAGATGAACTTAAACTAACAAAGCAAGCTCTCAATTCTAATTACACTGAAGAGCTTGACACAACTAGTTTGCAAGAATGTAAATGAGTGAGTAGGGTGATTATACCGCCGTGTAGAGGAGTGAACCAATCAAAAGGTGAATATTAAATCAATCACTGAGAGAATACCAAATGGCAAGAGAACCAATTTTCTCCCGAGGTTCACGTGCTTACCAACACGCTACGTCCCCATTGTGTCGACCAACACTTGGTGGTTCGGCGGCTAAGAGGTGTTGCATAAACCTCGTCCACACAATTGGACACCACAAGAACCTACCCACAAGTGAGATAACTCAATGATATGAGCAATCCACTAAGTTACCTTTCGGCGCTCCGCCGAGGAAGGTACAAATCCTGTCATAATGATCAGAGATGGCCACGAACAATCACCAACTCGTGCCAATCCTCCTCCGCTGCTCTAAGCCATCTAGGTGGTGGCAACCACCAAGAGCAACAAGCGAATCCCGCAGCAAAACACAAACACCAAGTGCCTCTAGATGCAATCACTCAAGTAATGCACTTGGATTCTCTCCCAATCTCGCAAGGATGATGAATCAATGATGGAGATGAGTGGGAGGGCTTTGGCTAAGCTCATAAGGTTGCTAAGTCAATGCAAATGACCAAGAGAGTGAACTTGAGCTGGCCATGGGGCTTAAATAGAAGCCCCCATGAAATAGAGCCGTTGAGCTCCTCACTGCACAGAACACGGGCCGACCGGACATATCGGTCAGATTGACTAGACGCTCGACCCCAGCGTCCGGTCCTCATATCTTCGCCATGTGTCCCCTGCTTCAAACGCTGTTCGTCCAATCTCAACGGTCAGAAGACGACCGGACGCAGCAGCGAACAGTGACCGGACACTGAACCCCCAGCGTTCGGTCATTTCCAGTAAGCTTCCAGAGACGGTTTTCCCGACCGGACGCGTCCGGTCAGGCTTGATCGGACACAGCCAGTGTCTGGTCACACGGTGTCTTCCTTTGTGCTGCCACGTCAACATGACCGGACACAGCTTGCTAGCGTCTGATCGCTGAGCGACCCAGCGTCCGATCATTTGACCGACGCCATCGTCTTCGTTGTTACTACTGACCGGACATGCTGGTCTCTCTGAGACCAGCGTCCAGTCACCTTGTGACCAGCGAGACCAATTCCTTTTTACCTCTATTTTCTTCACCCTTGCTCAAATGTGCCAACCACCAAGTGTATCACCTTGTGTACAAGTGTTAGCATATTTTCACAAACATTTTCAAGGGTGATAGCACTCCACTAGATCCTAAATGCATATGCAATGAGTTAGAGCATCTAGTGGCACTTTGATAACCGTATTTCGATACGAGTTTCACTCCTCTTAATAGTACGGCTATCTAATCTAAATGTGATCACACTCGCTAAGTGTCTTGATCACCGAAACAAAATGACTCCTACTATTTATACCTTTGCCTTGAGCCTTTTGTTTTTCTCTTTCTTCTTTTTCAAGTTCAAGCATTTGATCATCACCATGCCATCACCATCGTCATGATCTTCTCCATTGCTTCATCACTTGGAGTAGTGCTACCTATCTCATAATCACTTTGATAAACTAGGTTAGCACTTAGGGTTTCATCAATTAACCAAAACCAAACTAGAGCTTTCAGGTTCTCATTCTTTCCAAACTCTATGTTGGGTTGGCCATTATGAACTTCTCATACTTCTCTACAATCCTACTAGCAGTTACTAACTTGTTGTCCCTCCTTGGGGGGCATGTGTGCAAATCATTTAAACTAGCCACCTGCCAGCTGTCTGTCCTTAAATTGGTTGACAACAAACATCTCTAGGTACATGTGCCCCAATCACATAGAGCTAACATCCTGTGTGACTCATTCCTCCTAAGCCTAATCACCCTTCTCTCTAGCAAACTTTGCCTGATAACTGCTTTCTTGAACTGTTTTTTCCCGGTGAACTTCATGCCAATCACAAACTTAGGACTAGGTACATTCTTGTTGAACCTTTGGTAATAGTTGTGCTTGGTCTCTAAGTGCCCCTCACTTGCTTCCTCCTCTGACTCATCCTCTGCATTGTTGTTAGCATATGGGGTGTCATTTGCATCATCATCAAGCTCAAACATGGTTGGCCCAAAATTTGGCCTATCCAAGATGACATCATCCAGATTTGCTACTTGTCCACTCTTCATGCTCTTCTTGAATTCCTTGAACTTCTTTTGAATTTGTACAACTTCTCCATCTTCCTCAGATAAATTGTCATCTCCAGGCAAAAACTCAATATCACTGTTGTCCTCTAAATTTTCTGTCATTCAAAACACTTGAAATATTTTGTTGACTAGCAACTGGCTGACTCCCTTGGTCATCAACCACCTGCTTCCCCTTGTCCATCTTGCTAGGGTTGTACCACTCCCTTACAAATTTGATATGTTTCTCTACATCTTCCCTACTTTCATTCTTATTATGAGCAACCAAGACATCTTCACCTGGATCTGTCAGTTCCTCATATCCACCTTCAAACTCACTGTCATCATGTTCTTCTTGCTCACCTTCAATCTCATCTTCAAAGTTGTTGTCCTCATCATCCTCTTCCTCTTCATCATCAACTGCATGTCCTTCAACATATATCTCTATTACATCTCCTTCCTCAGTGTTGTTTGCCATTTCAATGCAAGCCTGATCATCCATTAGAACACGTAGGCCATTAGAAAGCTGTCTTCCAAGAACAAGCCAGTGCAACAATGCTCATTCTTCAATAGTGCAATGATCATTAAGGTGCCCCATAACCTCAGGGAGAGAGACTTTATCACGATCAATGTACGACACCTCCACTTGCCCTCCCAAGTAATACACATTATTTCCTCTTCTCAAGAATTTTCCTCCATAATGAAACCAAATAGTAAGAGTATCCAGAGGGTCCATGGCGCATAAAATGTCCTACATTACATGCAACAGGAAGATAATTAACATCACACTTGCAACCGCATAAATAATTACATAGTTACACAACACACGAAGTCTGCTTAAACAAACGGAATTCCTAAACTAATCATATACCACGTCGGCTAATGGTAAAAATGACTTCAACCACCTGATCCCTAAAAAGGAACTTCTATTCCATAAAAAAGGCTTCGATTCAAACTAAAGAACAACAACCTGGCCTTTGGCGCAGCACGGGGACCACCTAGCCTCGCATCTGATGCCCCTAGCACCCTCAGCGTTGGAGCACCTGCACCGCACCCACACTAGCAACCTCCGCCGTCACCGTCGCCGCCGCCGCTGACGGGAGTTAGGGTTCGGGGTTGGGGAAGGAACGTGTGGCAGAACCGCCCAAAATAGCGTACTTACGGAGGCGCTCGTCTTCCACCAAACACTAAGCACCCCGAAAGTAACTACAGCAAGCGGTGTCCGTTAGGCACACCCCGAGGGAGAACCCAAAAGATCCACATTTTTCCCAAGGATCCAATAATGAGAACGAGTTACAACAGAAGTCCATCTCATACATTAGAGTCTCTTTAAAAGTACATTATTACAATACCAAATACAAAGTGCGGAATAATAAACAGCGGAATATTAAAAAGATAACATCTAGCGATAAGATAGCTAGGAGTCCGTCTGAGCCCACCAGAAGGATCCTCCACACAAGGTACTCCTCAAGCATCACCTGCAACAGGGGTAAATAAACCCTGAGTACACAGTGTACTCGCAAGACTTACCCGACTAGTGGGAATAATTTCCCGACTCCAAGGGGTATGATAGGCTTTATGGTTGGCTGGTCTTCTTTAGCATAAAGCAATACTAATAGTAAGTCCTTATTTATGTATTATTATTAACAGTCGCATTAAGTTATCACCTAGCCAGTCTATATAAGCACCTGTCTACTTTCAAGCAAGGGTTGAGCAATCAGTTATATTCTTCTTCGTTCTCCACTTTCAGTTCTTACTACGGTGCTAAACCACAGACAAGCCGTACCGGATCCCCCGGCGATTCGCAAATCATTGTGCCCAGCTGGGTGCCCCGAAACACAAGCCCCGCTTGTACCCCAGGCACAAGCAGGACTAACCCATCACCCTCCTGTCCCGGGTGTCTAGGTCCCCGTCCAAACTTGAACTCCAAGCCCCCACATCCTGAGTCCTGGACTCAGTGTGGTGCAAGGACCTCCACCACCTCCTCTTCCCATCAGTCGGTCCGGAAAGAGCCGGATCCGCGAAAAGAGAGCAACAGGCCTTCCCTGCGCCCATACCCAAGTATGTGCTCGGGACAATAATCTGTAACTTGCCTAGAGTCATATGCAACGACCGGTCCTTAATCGACACAGATAGGGAAAAAGTGTAACCGAGCTATGCCCTGTTGGCCACAGGACACAACCCTTTACACCCACCAATCCCCAAACCACATCCCTATCCGGTCACCAGTTACATTTCCATCATTTTATCATGAATTTTCATATTTTATCCCTATTTGCGAGTAACGACAGGTTACTCACGCTACCGATATCCTGAGCATAGCAGCTACTCAACCTGTACTAGTAGGACTCATGGGTAGATATATTTATGCATGTAGTTTCCATAAAATGCCTATAACGTAAATGCACATCATATATATATTCAGTGATCATTTAAAAATAGGGGTAGTTCACCTCGTGCTTCTTTAGTTGGCGCGAAGCATAAGCTATCACACGCCCATCTTGCATCAACACAGACCCCAATCCCGTCTTCGAGGCATCACAATACACATCAAAGGGCCTCTTAATATCTGGTTGGGCCAACACAGGAGCAGTGGTCAGAAAAGTCTTCAGAGACTAAAAAGCTTCTTCACATGCTGGACTCTAGTCAAACTTGGCTTCTTTCTGGAGCAGCTTGGTCATGGGCTAGGCTACCTTGGAGAAATCAGGGATGAAACGCCGATAGTATCCAGCTAGACTAAGGAACTGACGGATCTGATGAACAGACTTGGGGGACTTCCAATCCAATACATCTTGCACCTTGGTGGGATCTATAGAAACACCTTCAGGTGTCAACATATGCCCCAAAAACTGCACTCGATCTAACCAAAACTCGCACTTGCTGAATTTGGCATACAGCTTGTGCTCCCTTAGTCGAGTCAGTACTATCTTGATGTGTCGGGCATGCTCTTCATCATTCTTGGAATAGATCAAGATGTCATCAATAAAAACCACCACAAACTTATCCAGCTCTGGCATGAAAACTGAATTCATCAGATACATGAAGAAGGCAGGAGCATTGGTAAAGACCAAAAGATATCACCAGGTACTCATATAGCCCATACCTAGTAGAGAAAGCTATCTTTGGTATATCTTGTGGCCTGATCTTGATCTGATGATAGCCCGATCTGAGATCAATCTTCGAGAACACCTTAGCACCAACCAATTGGTCAAACAAGGTATCTATGCGGGGCAAAGGATACTTGTTCTTCACTGTTACCGCATTAAGGGGGCGGTAATCCACACACATCCGCAAGGTACCATCCTTCTTATTCACGAAAATAGCTGGGCAACCCCATGGTGAGGAACTCGGGCGGATGAAACCTTCGTCCATCAATTCTTCCAGCTGCTTCTTCATTTCTGCTAGTTCTCTTAGAGCCATGCGGTACAGACGTCTAGAGATGGGGGCAGTACCAGGCTCAAGCTCAATGGAAAATTCTACCTCACAGTCCGGTGGCAAACCAGGGAAGATCCTTAGGGAAAACATCTGGGAACTCACATACTACCGGAATGGAGGTAAGATCAGGAACGGCTTCAGCATGGGCGGCCACAGGTAAGACTGGTTCAGAGGGTATAATAAGGGACATCCTATCCTCAGAAGAAGGAAGCCGAAACTCCACACTTCACCTCTTCATATCCAATACTACCCCATACACCCGCAACCAGTTCATTCCAAGAATAGCATCAATGCCTTGCCTAGGCATTATCATGAACTATAGACAGTAAGTGTGGGTGGCTAATACCAAACTTACTGTATCTGTACAGGTATTGATGAACATCTATGAACCCGCAGTACGGTCTTATAGGCATACGGTATAGCCAATAGTGATAAGTTGTGCCGCTCTACAAACCCCATGCTCATGAAAGAATGTGATGCACCAGAATCGAACAACACCAAAGCTGGATGGGAGTCGATGGTGAACATACCAGCCATAACTGTCTCCTACTGCATGACCTGCTGAGCATTTGTGAAGTTCACTTGGCCAGAACTGCTGGGCACTTTCTTTTTGATGACAGTCCTCTTGATAAGCCTGGAATTGGCGGACGGTTGGGATGACTGAGCGGGCTGGTTCTGGGGACAGGCCCGGGCATAGTGGCCATCTTTGCCACATTTGAAACAAGCCCCCGACCTATTCCCAAACCCCTGACGAGGTGGGACCTGCTGTCCCTAAGATTGTTGCGGCTACACCTGCTGCGGAGGTGCACGGTACTGAGTGGAGGAAGTCTGCGAAGTCTGCTGAGGCTGCCGGAACGAAGGCCCGCCGGATGGTTAATAGGACCCCCGCCGAACAATCTGAACCTTCTGAGTATGGGGGTGGCTAGAAGACCCTGTGTCCCCCCGCTTCCTCTTCCAATCAGCTTGAGATGACCGCTGGAAACCTTCAACGGCAATGGCGGCGTTCATCATAGCCCCAAAGGTCTGATAGTTCCCCAGATACACTTTCCCCTGAAGGGCGGGAGTGAGACCACGAAAGAAGTGGTCCTTCTTCTTGTCATCCGTATCCACCTGGCTGCCAGCATACTGAGCCAAGTGGTTGAATTGGTTCACATACTCCATCACAGTCTTGTTTCCCTAGCGCAGCTCTAGGAACTCGGTCACCTTCTGGTTGATAACACCAGCAAGGATGAAGAACTCTCTGAAGGCGGTGGAGAACTCCTGCCATGTTGCCGGATGATCTGGTAGCTCCGTGGCCTAGAAAGTTTCCCACCAGGCACCAGCAGACCCCAAAAGCTACTGGGACGCAAAGTACACCTTCTGCTCGTCGGTCACTCCGAGCAGCCGAAACTTCTGCTCCATAGTGCGAAGCCAGTGCTCCACCTCCAGGGGCCCGTCAGACGACATGAACGTGGGCGGGTGGATCTTGAGGAAGTCCTGGTAAGAGGACTGTCCCTCAGGACGATGGGCACCACCCCCGTTCCCACTGTTGCCCCCGGGACCTCCACGGACAAGGCCCGCGACGGCCTGTGCCATAATCTCCATGGCACGAGCTATCTCCTGGCAAGCAGCAGCTGACTCCCGATGAGCAGCCAACAGCTCCGCCATTATCTCAGCAGGGGTCATCGGCGGAGGCAGTGGCGGCAGCGGAAAAGGATGAGGAACCAGAGGTGGGACCCCCTGACCTCCCCCGCTGCCGTGCTCCACGGGCCAACCACTGTCACCCTAGCCCTCGTTAGCCGCCCCTGAACTGGTGCTCCCACGTCCAGATCTCTTAGGTTCATCTATAAGAGACAGGAAGCATCCATCAGAACACCCTTCCGATCAGAACCAAGGGATTAGAGAGATGATAGCACAATTATTAAAGCATTTCATTTAGTTAGTCCTACCAATTGCTACTAATTCTTATACGTGAAGGGGGAATTTCAATTCAGGTAAGATGCTATTATCATGATGCATGTTTCGACCTATACGTTCATTCAGGCTGGAAATATAGCGGCATTCGTATCGCACACTCACTTTCCGTATGCTAAGCGGTTTCTTACGCAACGTAAGTTAGTATACCTGTAGAAAACTGATTAGATAAAACCAGTGCCGCTATCCTAGATAGACCATATTGCTAGGGCTTATACTTATATACCTAATTTAATCGCATCCTATTTTTCGCAAAACTTTTGTTGGTCAAATTTTTAAGTTTTGAAAAAAGTGATGAAACTCATAACCATTATTGGCTTTGGTACCAACTGTGGCAAAACCGCCCGAAATAGCGTACTTACGGCGACGCTCGTCTTCCACCAGACACTAAGCACCCCGAAAGTAACTACAGCGAGCGGTGTCCGTCGGGCACACCCCGAGGGAGAACTCGAAAGATCCACATTTTTCCCAAGGATCCAATAATGAGAACGAGTTACAACACAAGTCCATCTCATACATTAGAGTCTCTTTAAAAGTACATTATTACAATACCAAATACAGAGTGCGGAATGATAAACAGCGGAATATTAAAAAGATAACATCTAGCGATAAGATAGCGAGGAATCCGTCTGAGCCCACCAGAAGGATCCTCCACACAAGGTACTCCTCAAGCATCACCTGCAATAGGGGTAAATAAACCCTGAGTACATAGTGTACTCGCAAGACTTACCCGACTAGTGAGAATAATTTCCCGACTCCAAGGGGTATGATAGGCTTTATGGTTGGCTGGTCTTCTTTAGCAGAAAGCAAACTAATAGTGAGTCCTTATTTATGTATTATTATTAACAGCCGCATTAAGTTATCACCTAGCCAGTCTATATAAGCACCTGTCTACTTTCAAGCAAGAGTTGAGCAATCAGTTATATTCTTCTTCGTTCTCCACTTTCAGTTCTTACTACGGCGCTAAATCGCAGACAAGTCGTACCGGATCCCCCGATGATTCACGAATCAATGTGCCCAGCTAGGTGCCCCGAAACACAAGCCCCGCTTGTACCCCAGGCACAAGTAGGACTAACCCATCACCCTCCTGTCCCGGGTGTCTAGGTCCCCGTCCAAACTTGAACTCCAAGCCCCCACATCCTGAGTCCTGGACTCAGTGTGGTGCAAGGACCTCCACCACCTCCTCTTCCCATCAGTCAGTCCGGAAAGAGCCGGATCCACGAAAAGAGAGCAACAGGCCTTCCCTGCGCCCATACCCAAGTATGTGCTCGGGACAATAATCTGTAACTTGCCTAGAGTCATATGCAACGACCGGTCCTTAATCGACACAGATAGGGAAAAAGTGTAACCGAGCTATGCCCTGTTGGCCACAGGACACAACCCTTTACACCCACCAATCCCCAAACCACATCCCTATCCGGTCACCAGTTACATTTCCATCATTTTATCATGAATTTTCATATTTTATCCCTATTTGCGAGTAACGACAGGTTACTCACGCTACCGATATCCTGAGCATAGCAGCTACTCAACCTGTACTAGTAGGACTCATGGGTAGATATATTTATGCATGTAGTTTCCATAAAATGCCTATAACGTAAATGCACATCATATATATATTCAGTGATCATTTAAAAATAGGGGTAGTTCACCTCGTGCTTCTTTAGTTGGCGCGAAGCATAAGCTATCACACGCCCATCTTGCATCAACACAGACCCCAATCCCGTCTTCGAGGCATCACAATACACATCAAAGGGCCTCTTAATATCTGGTTGGGCCAACACAGGAGCAGTGGTCAGAAAAGTCTTCAGAGACTAAAAAGCTTCTTCACATGCTGGACTCTAGTCAAACTTGGCTTCTTTCTGGAGCAGCTTGGTCATGGGCTAGGCTACCTTGGAGAAATCAGGGATGAAACGCCGATAGTATCCAGCTAGACTAAGGAACTGACGGATCTGATGAACAGACTTGGGGGACTTCCAATCCAATACATCTTGCACCTTGGTGGGATCTATAGAAACACCTTCAGGTGTCAACATATGCCCCAAAAACTGCACTCGATCTAACCAAAACTCGCACTTGCTGAATTTGGCATACAGCTTGTGCTCCCTTAGTCGAGTCAGTACTATCTTGATGTGTCGGGCATGCTCTTCATCATTCTTGGAATAGATCAAGATGTCATCAATAAAAACCACCACAAACTTATCCAGCTCTGGCATGAAAACTGAATTCATCAGATACATGAAGAAGGCAGGAGCATTGGTAAAGACCAAAAGATATCACCAGGTACTCATATAGCCCATACCTAGTAGAGAAAGCTATCTTTGGTATATCTTGTGGCCTGATCTTGATCTGATGATAGCCCGATCTGAGATCAATCTTCGAGAACACCTTAGCACCAACCAATTGGTCAAACAAGGTATCTATGCGGGGCAAAGGATACTTGTTCTTCACTGTTACCGCATTAAGGGGGCGGTAATCCACACACATCCGCAAGGTACCATCCTTCTTATTCACGAAAATAGCTGGGCAACCCCATGGTGAGGAACTCGGGCGGATGAAACCTTCGTCCATCAATTCTTCCAGCTGCTTCTTCATTTCTGCTAGTTCTCTTAGAGCCATGCGGTACAGACGTCTAGAGATGGGGGCAGTACCAGGCTCAAGCTCAATGGAAAATTCTACCTCACAGTCCGGTGGCAAACCAGGAAGATCCTTAGGGAAAACATCTGGGAACTCACATACTACCGGAATGGAGGTAAGATCAGGAACGGCTTCAGCATGGGCGGCCACAGGTAAGACTGGTTCAGAGGGTATAATAAGGGACATCCTATCCTCAGAAGAAGGAAGCCGAAACTCCACACTTCACCTCTTCATATCCAATACTACCCCATACACCCGCAACCAGTTCATTCCAAGAATAGCATCAATGCCTTGCCTAGGCATTATCATGAACTATAGACAGTAAGTGTGGGTGGCTAATACCAAACTTACTGTATCTGTACAGGTATTGATGAACATCTATGAACCCGCAGTACGGTCTTATAGGCATACGGTATAGCCAATAGTGATAAGTTGTGCCGCTCTACAAACCCCATGCTCATGAAAGAATGTGATGCACCAGAATCGAACAACACCAAAGCTGGATGGGAGTCGATGGTGAACATACCAGCCATAACTGTCTCCTACTGCATGACCTGCTGAGCATTTGTGAAGTTCACTTGGCCAGAACTGCTGGGCACTTTCTTTTTGATGACAGTCCTCTTGATAAGCCTGGAATTGGCGGACGGTTGGGATGACTGAGCGGGCTGGTTCTGGGGACAGGCCCGGGCATAGTGGCCATCTTTGCCACATTTGAAACAAGCCCCCGACCTATTCCCAAACCCCTGACGAGGTGGGACCTGCTGTCCCTAAGATTGTTGCGGCTACACCTGCTGCGGAGGTGCACGGTACTGAGTGGAGGAAGTCTGCGAAGTCTGCTGAGGCTGCCGGAACGAAGGCCCGCCGGATGGTTAATAGGACCCCCGCCGAACAATCTGAACCTTCTGAGTATGGGGGTGGCTAGAAGACCCTGTGTCCCCCCGCTTCCTCTTCCAATCAGCTTGAGATGACCGCTGGAAACCTTCAACGGCAATGGCGGCGTTCATCATAGCCCCAAAGGTCTGATAGTTCCCCAGATACACTTTCCCCTGAAGGGCGGGAGTGAGACCACGAAAGAAGTGGTCCTTCTTCTTGTCATCCGTATCCACCTGGCTGCCAGCATACTGAGCCAAGTGGTTGAATTGGTTCACATACTCCATCACAGTCTTGTTTCCCTAGCGCAGCTCTAGGAACTCGGTCACCTTCTGGTTGATAACACCAGCAAGGATGAAGAACTCTCTGAAAGGCGGTGGAGAACTCCTGCCATGTTGCCGGATGATCTGGTAGCTCCGTGGCCTAGAAAGTTTCCCACCAGGCACCAGCAGACCCCAAAAGCTACTGGGACGCAAAGTACACCTTCTGCTCGTCGGTCACTCCGAGCAGCCGAAACTTCTGCTCCATAGTGCGAAGCCAGTGCTCCACCTCCAGGGGCCCGTCAGACGACATGAACGTGGGCGGGTGGATCTTGAGGAAGTCCTGGTAAGAGGACTGTCCCTCAGGACGATGGGCACCACCCCCGTTCCCACTGTTGCCCCCGGGACCTCCACGGACAAGGCCCGCGACGGCCTGTGCCATAATCTCCATGGCACGAGCTATCTCCTGGCAAGCAACAGCTGACTCCCGATGAGCAGCCAACAGCTCCGCCATTATCTCAGCAGGGGTCATCGGCGGAGGCAGTGGCGGCAGCGGAAAAGGATGAGGAACCAGAGGTGGGACCCCCTGACCTCCCCTGCTGCCGTGCTCCACGGGCCAACCACTGTCACCCTAGCCCTCGTTAGCCGCCCCTGAACTGGTGCTCCCACGTCCAGATCTCTTAGGTTCATCTATAAGAGACAGGAAGCATCCATCAGAACACCCTTCCGATCAGAACCAAGGGATTAGAGAGATGATAGCACAATTATTAAAGCATTTCATTTAGTTAGTCCTACCAATTGCTACTAATTCTTATACGTGAAGGGGGAATTTCAATTCAGGTAAGATGCTATTATCATGATGCATGTTTCGACCTATACGTTCATTCAGCCTGGAAATATAGCGGCATTCGTATCGCACACTCACTTTCCGTATGCTAAGCGGTTTCTTACGCAACGTAAGTTAGTATACCTGTAGAAAACTGATTAGATAAAACCAGTGCCGCTATCCTAGATAGACCATATTGCTAGGGCTTATACTTATATACCTAATTTAATCGCATCCTATTTTTCGCAAAACTTTTGTTGGTCAAATTTTTAAGTTTTGAAAAAAGTGATGAAACTCATAACCATTATTGGCTTTGGTACCAACTGTGGCAAAACCGCCCGAAATAGCGTACTTACGGCGACGCTCGTCTTCCACGAGACACTAAGCACCCCGAAAGTAACTACAGCGAGCGGTGTCCGTCGGGCACACCCCGAGGGAGAACTCGAAAGATCCACATTTTTCCCAAGGATCCAATAATGAGAACGAGTTACAACACAAGTCCATCTCATACATTAGAGTCTCTTTAAAAGTACATTATTACAATACCAAATACAGAGTGCGGAATGATAAACAGCGGAATATTAAAAAGATAACATCTAGCGATAAGATAGCGAGGAATCCGTCTGAGCCCACCAGAAGGATCCTCCACACAAGGTACTCCTCAAGCATCACCTGCAATAGGGGTAAATAAACCCTGAGTACATAGTGTACTCGCAAGACTTACCCGACTAGTGAGAATAATTTCCCGACTCCAAGGGGTATGATAGGCTTTATGGTTGGCTGGTCTTCTTTAGCAGAAAGCAAACTAATAGTGAGTCCTTATTTATGTATTATTATTAACAGCCGCATTAAGTTATCACCTAGCCAGTCTATATAAGCACCTGTCTACTTTCAAGCAAGAGTTGAGCAATCAGTTATATTCTTCTTCGTTCTCCACTTTCAGTTCTTACTACGGCGCTAAATCGCAGACAAGTCGTACCGGATCCCCCGATGATTCACGAATCAATGTGCCCAGCTAGGTGCCCCGAAACACAAGCCCCGCTTGTACCCCAGGCACAAGTAGGACTAACCCATCACCCTCCTGTCCCGGGTGTCTAGGTCCCCGTCCAAACTTGGACTCCAAGCCCCCACATCCTGAGTCCCGGACTCAGTGTGGTGCAAGGACCTCCACCACCTCCTCTTCCCATCAGTCAGTCCGGAAAGAGCCGGATCCACGAAAAGAGAGCAACAGGCCTTCCCTGCGCCCATACCCAAGTATGTGCTCGGGACAATAATCTGTAACTTGTCTAGAGTCATATGCAACGACCGGTCCTTAATCGACACAGATAGGGAAAAAGTGTAACCGAGCTATGCCCTGTTGGTCGCAGGACACAACCCTTTACACCCACCAATCCCCAAACCACATCCCTGTCCGGTCACCAGTTACATTTCCATCATTTTATCATGAATTTTCATATTTTATCCCTATTTGCGAGTAACGGCAGGTTACTCACGCTACCGATATCCTGAGCATAGCAGCTACTCAACCTGTACTAGTAGGACTCATGGGTAGATATATTTATGCATGTAGTTTCCATAAAATGCCTGTAACGTAAATGCACATCATATATATATTCAGTGATCATTTAAAAATAGGGGTTATGCACCGGGGCTTGCCTTGGGCAGGTGCCGGGTCAGCAAGGTCAGTACCAACAGGCTCCTGGGCTTCCTCCTGTGCGAAGATCTCCTCCTCGTATTCCTCGATAACCTCGTCGTACTCCGGCTCGCCGACGGGTACGAAGTCTACCTGTTCGTGATCTACATGAAATGATGATGCAATGCTTTAATAAGATGACAACAACAATTCTTCGCCTAAAAGTACATCTATTAAACTACTAAGTGAGGTCTACCCACTAAGGCTAAGATACATACCAGCACCACTAACGAGTATGAACGTGACATACATTCTTACGGTGACTACGGATATTCCTACTCCTAACGCCAATTTACGATACATACAATAAAGCAAGGATAATAACTATGCTATTAAGCAACCCGCTCTCTGGCTACCAATTTTACAAAGAGTATATAAGGGTCGCGAGGAACCCATCAGTAATAATTTCAAAGCTAAAGCTATTGTCGGTTTCCCACAATAATTTCTGCAATTATTGATCGATATAACGCTAAGCTTTCTACTTAAATCTTATGAGCCTATCATCCCTAACACTAACGGTGAACTAACTATACTAACGGTGTAGATGGCATTTTGCGAACATAACAAACTTAGTTTCACTATTTTTGGACAACCATGCAATTTACTATGATTTATTGAAGTTGGATTCATAACAAAAAAAACAAATAAGCATTTCTATTCTCGGAAAATAAGAAACCAAATTCTCCCCATCGGGACCTGGCGGCTCGGCCCAGGCGCCATCTCGCCCATCATGCACAGTGAAGCGAAGCCACCGCGCAGCCCACTACGCAGAGCGCTGCCTAGCCGCCAAACGGCCGCGACGGGGAGGGGGATCACCGCGACGCTCAAAATATGCACGGCACCCCAAGTCCTAGATAATCTCCATGAGCACCACAAAGACTATTTCCTCGGTCTACCGCTCTACAATCGCACCTCCCATTTCTACTTCTTCACCATGGCTAAGTCCTCAGCGCCCAGTGTATGCAGACACGGCTGCACAGCGACGACAGCAGCAGCACGAGCGCAGCACGGCCTCACCCGAACCTCTACTACCTTCCTAAGGAGTCGATAGGTACCTTGACGACAAGTAGAAGCTACTGGAGGCGACACGACGAGCGCAGAGGCGCGATCCACGAACTCCCTCCCATGGCGGTGAGCCTAGACACACAATGGCGGGCACGTTCCCGTGAGCAACAGCGAAGGAAAGGCTAGCCCACGAGCTAGCGAGCACCAGGGAGTACTCATGGATACCTTCGCGTTGACGGTTCGGTTGGAGGCGGTCTGAGCAGAGCTAGCCACGTGCGCCCGCGGCGGTGCCCGACGGTGGCACGACCGCGGCGGTGGGGGCGGCTGGCTTCGCGATGCTACTACTGAGGTCGCGCTGGGTGCTCGAGAGGGTACGGCGCGAGGTCAGGTGCCTTGAATTGCTACGGGGTGCTTGGTGTGGCTGGCTTGCCGTCTGGGAGCGTCCGGCCGGTCTTAAGGACCCGGTGGCGCGGTAATTCGAAATTGAAGCACAGTGAGGTGAGGACGGCAGTGCGGTGGGGTAGGTTGGACGACCGGCTGCCTAATGGAGCTGAGCGAGAGCCAGATTGGAGTCTAATGCTACGGCCACGACGAATTGAAAGTAATTGCTTCGGCGGCCAAGGGGACAACGGAGACAGGGGAGGTCATGGCTTGGCTCGTCTGCGGCGTCAACACACGGGCCACATCACCACTACGGAACAACGGGACAAGCGGGACATCTTCCCCAGACGGCTGCCTGCACGGCCACAGCAGCAAGCGACGAACGCGGTATGGCGCCATGGCTGCGGGCATCGCCAGACAACCGACGCAGAGCGATGTGACGCGGAGGGTATGGCGGGGCAGGCGGACGTCCTTCGAGCACACAGCCAAGGAGTCAACGGAGCAGAGCTGGCCTAGCCGCTGGCGACGTGCATTGAATGGCCTGGCGCGCTCCCGACCAAGACAGTGCAGAGCAAGGCATGGCGCGGCAGTCACTGGCAGAGCCAGGGGCAGGGGCCATGGCCCCCCCCCCCCAATATTTCACAACAACAAAAATTAGTAGTATGATTTAATAGTTTTTATTTATATTAAGAGGGAGATTATATAAAATTCTTGTCATATATATCTATTAATATCTTTTAGATAATATAATCATACAAAACATAACTTTGCTTGTCACAAGGAACCTAATGAGTTCAGTTGCACTTAGTTTTTACATGTTGGCTCTTTTGGCTGGCCCCCTAAGTATAATTCTGACGGCCGCCCCCCTCGAACATAATTCTGGCTCCGCCATGGGCGGCATTTGGTCGTGAGGCGGCAAGACATGGCCGAGGCCGACATGGGCTGGGTCATGGACAACATGATGGCAGCGGCCTTATGCGCTGCGATGCCGATGCAGCCGCTGCGTGGTCGACGGGCGGTAGATGATGAGGCAGCGCTCTTGTGCCGACAGCAAGATGGCGAAAGGCCGGCAATGCCAAAGAAGCCGCGTTGTGCCAATAGCGATGACCGCAACCAGTGCCATTTCTAGTGGCGTGCACGCTTTTTAAAGCAGGCAGAAAACTTGTACACGATGCTCCAATCGCTACACTAATTGCTCGATGCGCAAGAAGGTTCATTAAGCTATCTAACGGAGCCAAGATATCGTCCTACTGCTTAAGCCGATCGTTCCACAGAGTTTGCCAAAAGTGGCATCGTCGGCCACTTCCGAAACTTACGCGAACGACGTTGAAACGAACGGTTCCGCGTCGGAATCCAACCCAGCCTACGCGAGGTACTAACCAGCTATCTTTGTCCGACCACACCTATTTTATCGCCGTTAGCCAAACGTTCTTTAGCCCTTTTTGTTTCCAGAACAATGCGATTACACAGTATTAGATGAAACGTAATCACGGACTCATGTTTCGAATTAATATTTCAAGTGCCGAACATCGAGTTATACTTTATGTCATACACATATGCACATAATTCCAGATGCTTACGAAATGTTTAAGCAAAACATTACATTGTAACACCAGGGTGTTACAGAACGAGAGTGAGAGGAGAGTGCAGGAGTACTTGGGCCGCGAGACAAGGCGAATGGGCTGAAACCGCGGTCGTGGCGGGTTGACTGGACGAAAACCGCCGTCACGCCGGCGCGAGGGCCAATTTTAACTGGTTTAGAGAGTTAAGAGACTGCGCGTGTCTGGTTTTCGAGTTAGAGGGCTAGAAACAAACTGCAGCCATAGTTGGAGGGCCAAAAATGGACTTTTTCCAAGCAACAATGGTGAATTGGTGATTGAACGGGGACATGCAAGGTGTGAGGGTTTTTTTGCAAGCCTGCCTCGTCCTCTCTGGCTAGTTTGGGTGTCGTCCTCTCGACCAACCCGACCTAGTTGTGACCGATATGAGCCTCACTTTCTCTTAAGATCTTTCTAACATTCGAGTTACATAGCTGAGTTACACAGCACGAACCAATCATCAAATACATCGCATATCACAATTATCTACAATCGAGGAGTGAGATCTCTGACTGATTGCAAAGCAGATATATGTCATTATGCAAAGCAAGGATCAACGGGAAATTCGTGGAATTTCTGAGTTGTGACCCTTGTAATACAAAATTGCATGCTTGCAGTGGCCCAACGGGAAGGAGAAGGAAAGCAGCATGGCCCACAGCCCACAGCTGGGTCTGGACGAAAAACTTGTAACTCGCTAGCTCACTCGACTGGCTCGTTAGTAGCTCGCCTCGAGCTCGGCTCGTTTGAATTTTTAAACAAGCTGAGCCAGCATTTTAGCTCGGTTAATTAACGAGCCAGCTCGATTCAGCTCGCGAGTCGCTCGTGAACCAAAACGAGCCAAGGTAATTCACATGACAACCATTAGAATCGGCCCATATATCCCTCGGCCCAGCCCAACATAGTAAAACCTTAACCAATACACCAGTCCCCTCCCACCCCCTTCCACACAGGCGCAGTCGCGCTCATTTCTCCTCCCGAGCCGCCGCACGCGCACGCACCGACACCGCACGGTGCTTTGGAACCATGGACGGTGAGCCTGGACTTGATGGATTGGGGATTAATGATCATTCTTTATTGGATTTTTGTATATATTTTGTTTGGATTGGGGATTAGCGAATATTTTTTATTTGATTCTTGTAAAGATTGTTGCTGTTTTCTCTTGAGCGATGAAAGATTGTTGTTCCTTGCGTTGACTATTGGTGTTTATTTGCACCAGTGAGCTCACGAGGCTAGAACATGCTGATTTTCCTTCTCTCCTCCTTTGCACTAGTGAGCTCGCGAGCCAAACGACTCAAGCTAACAGACGAGTCGAGCTAAGCTAACATTCTAGCTAGTTAGTATAATAAGCCGAGCCGAGTCAGCTCAATAACGAGCCAAACTGGCTCAACATCTAGCCCTACCCACAGCAGAAACAAAAGGCGGCCGTGCACAGTGAGTGATCCACAGCAGCTGCCAGTGCCACACTTGGGCAACACAGCTGCTGCTAGTCGTCTACAGTAGTAATATACTTCTCTTTCCAGATAGTATATGCACTGATTTTTTTTACTAGCTTTATAATTTGGCATTAGTTTCCGAATAATTTCTTAGCAAGTTGGAGTAAATATCACTTCTTGGCAAGAGAATAATGAAATAGGTTCCAGCCTCGAATTCAGCATACACAAATAGGTGTCATGTTCCATATTAACAATCCAACATGATAAGAGAACAGGTGATACGCTCCCTACCAGGTCAGATTCATGTCAAATCATGCATCTTTGACATCAAATCTAAAAAGAACATAAGAGTAAATTGGAGGTAGGAATGGACCAATCAGTACATTGAGGAACATATCCTATGCTGCACCTGTTTTGGTCCCAAAGCAACGAGATATCACAGCAGAGACGAACTGCAGGGAAATAATCTAGTGATGTGGCCAATGGCACCAGTTCAGCAGTTGTAAACTGTAGGGTTATACAACTGCTGAACTTCTACTTGCTAACATATATATAGCAGAACCAATGAGGCAGAAAAACACCGTTCGCTTGGCTGAAATTAGCTGAAAACACTGTTCCTGCTGAATTGTTGTGAGAGAAAAACACTGTTCTGACTGAAAAAAAAAAAGAAGCCGAATAAGTCGAAATATAAGGTAAGCCGAACGGGCTATTGCTAATACATCACCAATGGCACCAGTCAAAATCCAATGATGGCCATCACAGAAGCACCATGTGAATAAGACACAAACACAAGCCAACATATCACGGCCAATAAGACACTGCATCTTTGCAGCCTGAACGCCCATGTCAATTCGAAGACAATGCAAGAAAACGACAGGACACCCAATATTTATACGTGTGACATTTCAGTAAATTTTGTAATAAGATCATTAATAGCATAAAACAAGTTCAGATCCAATTCACTAGCAGGAAAAAAAAAATCCCACCAAAAGTCACAATGATTTTCAGGCCTAAGAAAGACAACTTCCACAGAAGCTTAGTATGAGGACGAACAGAAAAAAAAAATGATAATGTCATCACTTTTTCTTTTTCCCGCCTTTTGTGTTCTTTGAACTGCCACCGGCTGAAGAACTGGGCGCTGATTCCTGCTTCTTTGTCCTTCCGTGATGCTTGGGAACTAGCTCTGCTATTTGGATCATCAGCTGCTTCTCTGTAATATGGGAAGCCCATAAATAAATTAACTAATGGTGGACTCCCACATCTACAACTGGAAGCTGCAGAGTTTCATACTTCATTTTTACAAAATGAAAAAATAAGGACATGCTAAAGCAAAATAAATATGGCATCAAATTTCAAGGTATGCAATTTGGAATAAAGCATCATATCAGTGCGAGCCCTTAAAGTCTTTCTTGTAGTCCTTAAACACCTCTATTTAGCTCAGCATAAACCCCCTCTAGGTGATAGAAGATAGATGTAGCTAAGTCACCATAAACACAGGTAATGAAAAAACATTCCACCAATCATTCACACAACTGTACTTAACAAAGACTGGTCTACTGATTGCTCGCACAGCAGTACAGCAATATTAGGAGCTTGAGGGCATCAGTTCCTCAGGCCCCATCGCTTCTCCATCCATCGCCAAGATCCGTCGTCCGGTGCGCCTCTCCGCCGCCAGGCCCGCCGAGGTCTCCGCGCCCACGCCTTCCATGAAGAAGAAGAAGAAGCCCTCCTCGTTCTCCAAGAGCAAGAAGAAGAAGTCCAAGGTTCTCCTACGCCCACAACTCCGCTGCCAGTTGTGCCTCACTGTCCGATCGATCCTACCGCTCCAGAGAGGCCGGCCGCTAGGGAGCCATCACCTTGGTTGCTACAGATTCCTTCTTGCATTGTTGGTCCATTTTATTTTAATATATAATGGATGCTACATATAACGGCCAGGTTCTTCACTCAAAAGTACGAACTTGAAAAGTCTGCTGATATACATAATGAACTAGAACAGTCTGCTGATATAGCAAGCCATTCATAATGAACTACAACAGTCTGCTGATATACAAACACCATATAGATAAAATGTGTTCTGCCCAATTGAGATTTGCATTGAATGTTTAGTGAAATTAAGAGAGTTTTAAACAGAAATTTAGAAACACAAGGGAACATATACAAACACCATATGTTAAGTAGTAATATGGATATTGCAAGAGTCATTAGTTTTACATGTTGATGCAGGGGAATTTTGGATGGATTATATACACTAAGAATAATCAGCAAATAATGCTAAATCATACAGAATATATATTCTCTAGTGTTTTAAAAATGTTCTTGAAGTTCAGTTCTAAGCCCCTGCTGGTTGCCTGGCCACGCTTTCTGGTTCAGTTCTAAGCCCCTGCTGAAGCCCAGGGCAGTGTCCATGTCTCTACAAGATAGTTCAGGTGCAAACTTTTGTGGTTTAATCTTTTGTGCATTTATTCAGAGAAGTTATTATTACATTTTCTGCTATATGTATTAGTTAAAGCCCGAAAACAATTATCTGAAATTTTTGTCTATACACCCAACTGACAAAGCTCAACTTGGCATATGGGGGCACATCTTTATAATTTTGAGTTATTGAAGCGTGAAACTGAAATTGGCTCAGCTGGCCCAAATTTGAGTGAGCCCTTATCAAGTTAGGTCTTATCTAGTTAAAGGAACACACCACCCACTTTCCACATTTACATATATTGATTGATGCCTGGGAAATTTTATTATGAGTTGACATGGATTTGAAACTATAGCTGTAGCACAGTACCTACTACCTACTATGCACATGAAGCATGGAGTTCTTTTTTTTCACTGGTGCCTCTGCCTAGTCATATAGTTGATGAAGCATGAAGTTTTAGCATAGCTGCAGTTGACATCCCAAGTCCATTCATTGATCTTTGGAAGTAACAAGTTTATGAGTTTTGTGCTTGGTGTCTTTGCAGATTGTGGGTTCATGGCTGATTGTTGTTGCTAGCAAGAGCTCATTGATCTCTGATGTGCGGCGCAGGCTCACTGATCACTGAACCTTTGCATAATGTTTGCAAGTCATAATAATCAACTTTTATTGTTCTTGTTGGATTCATCCAGATCGTATGGCCAGAAATTTGTAATTTGTTTTAGCATGTTGATTCATGCTCAATCCTAATTAATCCTTTAAGCTACTTAATTAATCCTTTTAGCTACTTCTGTGTACTATGAAACACATCCAACATGCTACTTGTCGGTGTTTTGAGTAAACACCAACGAGTAAATTTGTATATTACGCGTCTGGCCCGGATGGTGTGCTAAGAAGACACAAGGCTTATACTGGTTCGGGCAAAATGTCCCTACGTCCAGTTCTTGGCTACTGTTTGTATTACTTAGCACTGAAAGTTCGTAGTAGGGGGTTACAAACTGGCGAGAGATGGACTGGTCCCAAGTCTCTGGTGATGTGTTATTCGTGATGAGGTGCGGTGAACCGGTGCTATGTGATGCACTTGTTCGATGTCCCCTAGTGGGACGCCCTGCTTTCCCTTTTATAGCCTAAGGGAAAGCAGGGGTTACAACCGAAGGGAAGAGGGAAAGAGAAAATAGGCTCCCGGAGGTGTGCCGTTCTCCTCTTCAGCTTGGTCCCGTGACTCCAGAGAGATCGTAGTAGCAACTGACAATCTCGAAGTCTGCTTGGCCGCAGCATGCATGCAAAGCGCTATCGTCGTTCTTGTCTTCCATCTCATCCGAGCGGACGGAATGGTCAAAGGGTCCCTGACAAAGGCCATCTGAGGGCTAATGCATGCAGGCCATCCACCGACGCCGGTCGACCGACGTTGGGCGGTGGTCGAGCGGGAGTTGGCGCAATGACAAAGGTTGGCTTGTTGACGGGGGGCGACGTGAGTCTCCCAAAGATGGCTCGATGCAACCGCTTAGTCGCATCGGTCGCGTCCGAGACGTGCTCCCGGGCGTGCGCCTCCATGCCGTAGTGGTTGAAGCGGTTCAGGTCCTACCCCGAGGCCACTGCTTTTGTCCGTTAGCAAATCCGACTCCCAGGGAACGGGCGAGGCGGAAATTTCGCCCTGGGGGCCGGGCGAGACGGAATCCGACCCTCGGTGGTCGGACGAGGCGGAGCCCTTCCTGTGGGACCGGACGAGTCGGAACCCACGCCTTGGGGTCGGACGAGGCGGAAACCTCGTCCTCGAGGTTGGACGAGGTGTGGCCCGGCCCTTGGGGGTCGGACGAGGCGGAAACCTCGTCCTCGGAGTTGGACGAGGCGTGGCCCAGCCCTTGGGGTCGGACGAGGCGGAAACTTCATCCTCGGAGTTGGACGAGGCCCCGCCCGGCCCGTGGGGTCGGACGAGGCGGAAACCACGTCCTCGGAGTTGGACGAGGCCCCACCCGGCCCCTGGGGGGCGGACGAGGCCGCAGTTGCGTCCTTAACCATCGGATGAGGCGACGTGAAGCTCATTAATCTTTTGGCTCGAATACCTGGGTATAGATATCCGACACTACTTCTGTCAGGATTCAGACTGCAAATGTTCTGTGTACATGCAAACGTGCAAGCATTGTATTTCTGTGTACATGCAAACAATGCAAGCATTGTATTTCTGTGTACATGCAAGCATGCAAGTTGTAGCCTGCGCAGGGCCCAAGGGCTGAGTTGTGCAAACAGTAACAGATTTGGGCCTAGGATTTAATTAGGATCAGGATAGGAGTGAGATTTCATTCTCAAGGGGCCAAGCTGGATTAGGATATAAAGCTGCCAGTGGATTGGATCAGGATCAGGCCATCCCATCTAAAAAATAGAGTTGCGGTTGGATTAGGGGTGGGCCACGACTCATTCCCAGGCTTAACTACAACCCACTAACAGTACCAGTTTGCCGCCTTCCTTCCTAGATGCGATCATCAATAAGCAAAAACTATATGATATTTACGCGAAGGAAACGCTTGCATACTTACCCAGATGAATCGCTAGCAATTCATGATATCTTGAACACATTCTTCGGAATAGAGTATAATATGTATGCAGTCCCATTCTAAATTCAGCTTAGGTGAAAGCAAGTATGCAGTTCAGGCACTTACTTGTTTTAATAGCAGGATTGACGGGGGAGCCGTCATCTTTCTTGAGCTGCACCCTGACCCTCCCCACCTGGAAGAAATCCCTTGGGTACGCCTTATCCAACTACGCATAGCAACAATTGGCCCATCAGTCAGATGTGCAAACAAACGATACTGTCAATCCTGAACTGGAAAAGGAAACAATCGGAGAAGGAATCAGGGTGGGTACCTCGATAGCGTGGGGGATCTTGAGGTGCGAACAGCAGTCAGCGATCTCGATGCAGGTGGGGTCCGGGCAGGCCTTGGCGGTGGCGATGCAGCGGCCCTCGGCGACCGTCTTCTTGGAGTTGAGGTAGACAGGGTAGATGACGTTCCACTTCTTGATGGTGCTCCGCAGGTCACTGCCGCTGCCGTCCATACGTGTGGTGTTCGGCGTCGCCACCGCGGAACAGATCCTGTCACGTGGCACAAAACCAAAGGGGGAGCGAGGTTTTAGGCCTTGTTCGGTTGTTCCAGGTTGAAAACAAGGCTTGTTTCTCTTCCTGGGCCGGATCGAGTGGATCCTGGTGGTTCACTAAAACCTGGTCACCAATGGATCTGGCTCAGGAATCAAAACTCTACAACATGAGGCCCATTCGTTTCAGCCAGGAATGAAAACATTAGCAACTTGACGTAAACGCTTGTTTGACAGCAAATCAAGGTCACTTGTTTGACAGCAGCTTGACAGCTTGTTTGACAGCAACTTGACAGTAAACATTTATCTACATGCATGAAAAGCAAGGGACTGAAATGAGGGAGAAGTAGCAGACAAGTAGCAAACAAAAATAGAGTCTTGATCAATAAAAAATAGCAACATCCTTTCAGTCTTTCAGTCTTGATCAAGACAAAATAGAGTTTGAACTGGCAGAAGCATAAATCTCTCATAGAAGTTACAAGCACTCTAGGTTATCTATTGATCTTGATAAATATGTGAAGACTCCTTAGACCTCCTGCACACTCAAGCCTAGTAGACAAAAGGTTCAACATCAGTTCCAGTGGCATGACAATAGTATTTGGATTCATAATCAGGAACAGTGACAAATCTAGAAAATGATACTATGCAAGGAAATAGAAATATGATACTATGCAAGGAAATAGAAATATGATACTATGCAATGATACTACTAGACAGTAAGGAAACAAAAAGAATGTCCAGGTTAATATATCTTTAGTTCTTTCCCATCAGTTATGCATTGCTAGATGCAGAATAATGAGCAGTGCACGAAACCAAAAACCAAGCTCTCAGTCTCAGTTGCTAGAATGCACATGGCCATCTATTGCCAAGAAATTTAAACTCACACTGTGTGCTAATAAGGCCGGCATGGATTAAAAACGAACATGACCAGATGTGGTGCTCATTAGTTAGCAAATCCTTTCACCTCCGATACAATCGAGTGAGATCTCTGATTGAGAAGCCTTGCAAAGCACATATAAGTCAATATGCAAAGCAAGGATCAACAGGAATTCATATTCCTATTTTCTCAGGATCAAACTCTGAGTGGTCTCGAAAGATGATAGTGCAAAATTGCTAAGATTTGGAGAAAAATTATTGGAATATACATTATCATAACAATGATCTAGGTGGGGACCAAACTCCCTAAATTATTAGTCTCTAAAAAGAACATTCTTATGCTGCACCTGTTTTGGTCCCAAAGCAACGAGATATCACAGCAGAGACTAAAACTGCAGGGAAAAAAATCCAATGATGGCCAGTGGCACCAGTTCAACAGTTGTAAACTGTAGGGTTATACAACTGCTGAACTTCTACTTGCTAAGATATATATAGCAGAACATATGAGACAGATTGCTATTGCTAATACATCGCCAATGGCACCAGTCAAAATCCAATGATGGCCATCATAGAAGCACCATGTGAATAAGACACAAGCCAACATATCACGGCACAATAAGACACTGCATCTTTGCAGCCTGAACGCCCATGTCAATTTGAAGACAATGCAAGAAAACGACTGGACACCCAATATTTATACGTGAGACATTTCAGTAAATTTTGTAATAAGATCATTAATAGCATAAAACAACTTCAGATCCAATTCACTAGCAGAGGAAAAATCAGTTCACATCCACTTTCTTTGATCATTTTTCCATTTTTTAGCCATCTAGCCAAAATCAATTTTCCGTTCTCTTACCATCTAAATCGATGGAAACAACTACCAAAATGGTCCCAACTAAGCACTAAACAAGCAAGCAGCAAACATATACCTCTATCAATTATTCCTTCTCCACTTACTTCCACATGAGCACAGCAGCTAGCACCTCCCTACACCCATCTGCACCTGGGCAAATTTCTCTCTTTCTCTGTGCTAGTTATTCATCACGAGCAGATCAACATCAGGCCAGAAGTAGCAGCTCACACTTCTCCCTCTGTTCTCTATTCCCCCAAAAAAATCAGATGAAGCATCCAAGCTACAGCAGTCCGGAAGCTACATGGATGCCTCACATCAGGCACGAGACACCACCACCACCAAAAATCCTTCTCGTTCGCAGCCATGCTGCTCTGCATCAGAAACGACTGCTCCAGTAATTAAAACTACTACTACTACTCTACTAGTACGACTGCTCACTGCAACTACGATATGGACCGCAACCAGGAGACCTCGGAGGACCCATTCGATTCCCACCCCCTACTCGATCTTGATCTCGAACACGTCCTTGCGCTCCTCGTCCTTGATCTTGGGAACGGTCACCCTGAGCACGTCCGTGCAATCTGCCAGGCCACCCTTCCCCACCAACCAAAAAACTGCATCGAATCCTCGCCGCGCCGCCAGGAGCCTAGCCGACGGCATGCCGCCGCCGCCGCCGCTGACTCCGCTCCCCGCATGGCCCGATCCCGATCCCAGACCCAGTTCCAGGCGGACCTCAAGAACAGGAAACGCGAGGACCGAAGAGGGAAGGAAGAGAGGGCGGCGCCTTACTGGTGAGAAGGCGGGGGAGAGGGCGGACGTTGGGTGGGAGATGGTCGCAGTCGGTGCTGTGCCGCGCCGTCGCCTCGTCGCCTCTTGCGCCCCTCCACTCCAATCCAGCAGCAAAGTTAGGCCGAAACGAACAGGCCTTCCAATTCACCACCTGGCTTCGAAACGGGCCGCTCTGATCCATTTGGAATGGGCTCCAGAATGGGCCATTCCGACGAACGAGACCTTGTGGGCGCATCCGGCGTGCCTAGCGGCCGGACATCTAGACGCTGGCCCGCCCCGTCCGAACGTCCGCACATGCCTGCCCCTACACACGCCGCTGCTGGACTGCCATTAATTAATTAATCAATTCCGTCTGTATCCATTGTCTATCTCTGCTGCTCCCGTCTTCGCATCCCGTCCAACACCCCGCATCTCGAGTCAGCACCCCGCGCTCACGTTTTTTCCCCTCTCGTCTACGTACAACTGCACATTAACACCACACACTCACACACACCTTATATACACAAACAGACCCTACAACTACACCTAGATTTCAAGATCGCGTCCTTAAGGAGATCACCGAAACCATCCAAGACTCTATAAGCGACGGGTGCGCCGCTATCCTTTTGTAGCTTCACACGAGAGAGGCTGCACCTATTAAAAATGAGGAAAAACCCCGGTGGGGATCGTGAGTCGAGCAGAGCTCGAACCCACGACCGGCCGTTGCACCACCACCAGCGTTTGCCACTCGAGCAACGGCTCGACCCCCCCCCCTGCGCTCACGTTTGTCGTAGGGACTCACGTCCTCGAACCCATCCCGCGCCCCGGGAAACCCACGCCGGTTGGCGCATGGCTGTACCCCAGCTGCAGCGACAACTACCGACCGCGCCATGCAACACTTTGTCTACTTTTATAACATCCAGATAAAAACTTTATAACATACGTCTAAAATAGATGAAACATTTAGAACATACAGTTGAAACACTATTGCAACATGTGCAACATCCCGATCTACTTTTGAAACATCCAGATGCAACACTTACAACATACAAAAGAAGACAGACATGCGTCTTAAACACTTGCAACATACGTGTACAAAAAACAGATAAAACATTATGGATAGACGTTTGAAACATACGTGTACAACCATTGCAACATATGCAACATCCGCATGAAACAATTGAAACATACATCTGAAACAACTAAAACACCCGAAACATGAGATTGCAACATGTCTATAAAGCATCCAAAAACACTTGAAATACAGCATCGCCGCGCGGCCATGACCTACCTGGTGGCCAATTGCGGTGGCGCAGGCTCGGTGGATGGTGCGCGCCTGCACGCCCTCGCCATGCCCGCCATCGACTGAGGGAGAGGAGACGTTGCCGGATCTGGGGACGGCGCCGCTAGCCGGGGTAGGGGAGGGCTAGATCTGGTGGGACACGGGGGAGGGGCGCAGCCGCCATGAAGTGGGGGAGGGGGACGCCATGGAAGGCCGCCGGACGTGAGGAAAGACACACGTGGAGGAAGGGTGGCTGGATCTATGAAGGGGAGGGGAGAAGGCTTGCTCGAGCCGCTATGGAGTTGGGGGAGCGGCCACCATGGAGTGGGGGAGAGGGTCGTGGCCGCAGCGGCGGAGAAGAAGCGAGCTAACGGTGGCGGTGCGCGGGAGGCGCTCGCAGCGGCGATGCGGAATGAGAAACGATGCGTCGCTCTCTATTTTATTTCTGTATGTGGGCCGGGAGCAACCGTGGGCTAGTCCCGCAGGGCCAGCTAGCAGCGTCCAACACGGGACAAACACCTGAGTAGTATTATTATCGTATGCGCATCTGAAGATTTCGGGAGGGAGAGTGATAGAAGAGAGGGGAGGGAGGGGCGGCCTGCCACCTATGTCACCTGCCACCATTGGTCGGAAAGAGAGGTCACGAAGAGAGAAGACGGTCAGTTGCTCGGTTTGGCGTTGGAGGGCATATACTGCCCTGTTGGGCTGTTGCCTCACGAGTGACGAGGAGCAGCTTGTTTGGTCCATCGGCTCATCAGTTTTAAAAAGAAAAACACCGGAAAGAACTTGCAACGAGATCTCTGTGCCATCTTCGTTTCTCTTATAATTTATCTTTTTCAGCTTATTTTTTTAATTGAAATAGTATTTTTCTCTCACAACAAATCAGCTGGAACAATATTTCACCTTTTTTTAGCGAAGCAAACAGGGCCTGTATCGACAATTCGACATACGTTCTCCTTTTTTCCCAATGCCCACGTATACATTCATTTACACGTACGAGGTCTTATGAGCGCATAGAAAGACCGAACCGATTAAATTTGTAGCAAGACATCAGCCCTGATCAGTCCTGCTACACCGTGTTGTTGTTGCTCCACAGATGCCATCATGCCAAGGTGCTACTAGCACCGGTCCTATGATTTTGAGGGCCCTTCGACGGACTCATCGCGACGGCTCTCTAGACCATAAAATTTTATAATATATAGACTAATTTTACTTGTAAAGGAAAAGCAAATCCAATAATATATTTTTAATTTAACATGTCTGATAATTATCGAGAGCTAGAAACAACATAGACTTAAATTATCATTAACTTGTTGTTACTCTTCTTCTTGATTATCAGGTATATCTATAGGGTTGTCATCACACACAACACTACTTGAAGCTAAAAAAAACTTATCTAAAGCACCTTGTTGTGACTGAACAACTGTTCTTCTTGTCTTCTTCGTTTTCTTTTCGCAGCCCCTGACAAATGTTTCTTAGGTAATATTCTAAAATTCTTACACCTGACCTAAATTACAAGAAAAAAACATGACTATATGAGTACAAAGTACTAGACAAAAATTGAACAAGGAAAAAAATTAGGGCCTAGACAATTTGGACATGAACGAATTCAGAACCAAGATTCACAAATCACAAAAAAGGGCATAAGGCAACCAAGATTAGATACTCAGATATCGTACCTCGGCTACCTTTGTCGCGTGGTGATCGCCCGATCGACGTTGCGTCTCGCCGTCTCGCCGTTTGCGGAAGTCTGGTCGCAATCGCTGTGCGGGGCTGCGGAAGTCGCGATCGCTGTGCGGGGCTACGGCGTTGGTGGCTCGGCTCCTCGCCTCCTGAAAAGAAAAAGGCCGACGCTGATGGCCTGCTGGCTGCTGCACCTTCTCATTAATCCTAAATTATAATGGACTATAGCTAAAAGGTATGGGGTCTTATATACTTGGGCTTGGGCCCCATCCTGCCTGGGCCCTCGGCCATCGCGCCGCCTGCCCCCCCCTAGGGCCGGCACTGGTGCTACCTACAGCAGCGAGCTCAAGAGGGGATCTTTTTTAGACCAGTTTTAGTGACGTGCCAGTTTTCAATACTGTCATGTATTAGACAAACTTATTTTATGTCATGAAATTTTTATTATATTTTTTATTATACTATATCATGTTAACTTATTTAATATCATAAAACCTCACCGAGACACTAAAAAAATAAAAACATTCATTTTGTACTAGGGAGTGGGGAGAAATAGCGCTAATCTTCCGGTCCGACCAGTCTGAAGGAAGTCACGCGCCGACCAGTTCTCCTAGATTATTTTATTGGGTCGATTTTAATGCGTAACAAGCCCATGCACCTCGCGCAGGTCTCATCACGTCGGGCAGCGCCGAGCAGTCATTCGGCGTGTTCGCCTGTAGTATCTGACTTATAAGGTTTATTGGTCAATAAATAGTATTTTTATTTCACACTAAATCAGTTAATAATATTTTTAGCTATGGATTATAAGCCAAATCAGCCCAAACGAACATGACGACTAGCATGTCCACATACACGTTCGGATTTATCTTTTTTCCTTTCCTTCTTCTTTTTTCTTTATATTCTTTTTAGCATCTATTCATTTTATTTATTATTTTCCCTTTATGTTTTTTATTTTCTTTTATTTATTAATTTTTTTATTCTATGTAGTGTTATTCTTTATTTCTTATACTTTCTATTTTTGCTAAATAGTTGTTTTCTTTATTTTTATTTTTCACTTCTCTATATATGGTGTGTTCTTGAGATGCTATATGGTGTATTTTTATTATTAATATGATGTTTCACGGTCTATCTTTTATTCTTTTTCCTTTCTCTTTTATCTTATATTTTATGTGGATTGTTTTATTTTTATTTTTTTCTCATTTTTATTTTATTATACTTATTTTTTTTTATGTTTCTATATTTTATGAGATACGTATACATGTGATATTCTATGCTATTTTATGTTGTCTTTCCACTTTTTTACATTTAACTATTATTTTTTATTCATTATTTCTTTCATATTTTCATTTGATTTCCACGGGTACTTGGCTTTTTTTGTTTGTCTTTTCCTTTTTACTCGTTTGTTTTTCCTATCATGTTGTTTTTACTCTTTTAATCTCTACATTTTCATGAGATATATATGGAGTTTGTGTAGTATACATTTAATGTTCTACGATATGTTCTCATAGTATATGTGAGATCCTCCATGATTATCTTTGAGTATATTCATATAATACTTGTTAGATGCTCTGTGATATATTTTTAGATTGTTCAAGTAATACCTTATGTTTTTTTATTTTTCTCTATTACATGTTTTTTCATTATTTATGTTTTTTCTTATGTTTAGTTGTGATTTTCACGTAGTATACATATCATGTTCTATGATGTATTTTGTGATGTTCACTCAATATAAATATGATGTTCTACGATGATCTTTGAGTATCAACGTATACTCGTGGCATGTTCTATGTATATATTAGGTTATTCTAGTAGTATCTATATGATGTTGTATGTGTTTTTGTTACGTTTCTTTTTTATACGTTGTTCCATATTATATTTTATTTTTCCTTCATTGATTTACATTTAATTATTATTTTCTTTTATTTCATACTTTTATTTTATTTCCATTGTTATGTGACTTTTTTCCTTGTTTGTTTTTACTGTTATGTTTGTTTTTACTGTTATGTAGTTTTTCCCCATTCTATGAGGTGACCCATGATATATTTTTTGGACAACTGGATCAGGCCAAGCAATTTTGAAACAAACAACCGCTTGGTGCTTACTGTTTTGTTTGTCTCCTCTTCTCACGTCTCTGCATTTGTGGGATGTGGTCACTGGTCAGGCATAGGCAACAGAGAGGCCACGGAAGGCAACAAGGACACTTCTATTTTTTCTGGACAAACCAGAGCTGACGTGCGCTAAACAGCGAAGCGAAAGCAGAAAACGCGGGAATTGGGCCGTGCGGACACGCGGAAGTGGGCCATGCGCGGAACAGAAGCGGACACGAGGGGTGAGAAAGCTGGTCGGCGCGATCCTGCGTGCCACCCTGGTCGATGCATAGCACGCCCCGAGAAAGAGTATGGAATATCAATTTTGCCCTTGCAAAAGTGGGTCGACATGTCAGTTTTTCGTCCGCGTTTTCCCCATCCGCTGTTTAATTGTCGTTGTCCTTTGGGTGACCAAAGCTTTCCAGACATCACATCGTTACTTGGATAGAAGTGTTGGCCCTTGATCCTATAGGACACTAACTGCTATGAAAATGTTATAATATTTCCTCCATTCTAAATTATAAGATGTTTTACCTTTTCTAAATGTTGTATATAGTTTTTGCTATATATTTAGATATACATCATGTCTAGATATATAGTAAAAACAATGTTAAAGATTTTGTTTTGCATGAACTCTTTTATCGTAGTGCTGCCATAGGACCACACCTCAATCGATGGAATGACTCCACTAGATCCGAACCCTTCTAAGTTTGCCTTGTAGTAGTCACCACGAAAAAAACAAATACACGAAGGCCTCGCTACATCCGCTGATAGCTCCACGCTAGGTCACTTTCGTATATTGCCATTGGTAGGGTGTACAAGGCTCAAGGCTGCCTTGTAACTCAAAGATCTCTTAAGCCAGTACCAAAAACCTCAACCCAAGCACACAGCTCTCGCCACCACTAAACTAATGGAACCCTCTTAACATTTATTATGCATGGCTGAAGAAGAGAAAGGGGGAAAAATGAGAAAGATGAAGAGAATGTGAAGAAGAGAAATAGCAAGCTACTTGCCACCAACCATTGTCTTTGAAGATTATGATGCTTGTGTTATGCAGATGAAAACATGTTATATCAACAACAATATTACTAGATATATTTCTTAAAGTTGTTTTATCCTCATGAATTATAAAAGAATAGGGAAGTAGAGAATTTGCAAAACAAGCCTTTGTGATAATCATACGTATTTATTCACAAAGGCTATATATATGCACAAGCTAGATCAATAGCTTATGCCTAAAGGGACACGTGCATGGCTAAGAGCCTAAGAGGTACCCGAAGTCATAAATGGTACCTTACATGGTACCTTACTTCAAGCATTGTGGAACATCCGTGTTGAACAATATGGATTTTGGGATAAAACCGACGCACAAGAAGACAGGAATAATCCTTACTTCAAAAAAAAAAAAAAGGAATAATCGGGAATCAATCCGGCTCGCGCAGCAAAGCTCACCACCACGCATTCTCAACCTATATTGAAGACCTTTGACTTGACTGATGCTGGGAGATGGTAAGGAAAAGAAGAGGAAGAAGATGAAACTGGTTAGAAGATGCAGTGAGATTCATGCAGCCATGAATAACTACCATATGCGTTTCCGACAAGCCTTTAATAGCCTGTGTTAGGTTTCTGCTATATTCCACTTCAATCTTTAATTCATACTCCCTTTGACTTGGAATATATAAGAGATTAAAATTTGTCCTAAGTCAAACTATCTTAAATATGATCGACTTTAGAAAGAAGAATGTTAATATCTACCACATTATGAGATAAATTATTAAACTACATAATGTATCTAATGGTGCTAAGCTGAAGTTGTAAGTATTATTGTTTTTTTCTAAAAGTTTGGTCAAACTTATGATAGTCTGACTTAGGACAAATTTTGATACCTTATATTTTAGGATGAAGGTAGTACGGTGCAACAAGTAACAAATTTAGCTCTTAATAATGAACACGGTAAAAAATTTGACAATATATAAACTTAACTTTGAATTATTAATAAGTTCCGTATTGCTGTTCTGGTACATAATTCATTATTGCCAATGGGGAAAGTCAAAGAAGCAGCTACATCGGCAAAAATATTGGGCCGAGAGCAAATGATCAGATTCAAGGCACACTTAAGGTCATTTCTTGGCTTAACCAGTGTTCTGCATCCCAGCAGCAATGCCCTTCATGGTAAGGATGAGGGTGTCCTCCAGCCCCGGCGCATACTCGCTGGTCGGGTTCAGCTTCACGAGCTCTGCAGCAGGCTTGTTCCAGTCCATGATTTCCTTGGACAGGTGGGGCCGCAGTGTGACATGGTAATCTGGGTCACGGATGCGCTTCATCGTGTAGGCTTGGCAGACATTCAGTGTGGTGATGTACGCGTCACGGAGGCGGAGACGCTGCTTCAGGTATAAATCCCCTTCAAGAAGATCCTTGTGTCCAGCAACCTGAAATTTTAAGTAGCCAGTCGCATTAGTTTACGACAATAGAGGATTCTTATAACTGCATACACTGTTGTTCTGTTAATTGGACAAGGATTCAGTCTTATGAACTGGACATGGATACAGTGTTTTTTTAGTTGGCACACTAACCTGAAGGAGAAGACGTTTGGTCTCTTCATAATTTGCCCTCAGCTTGTCCCCAAGAGGCCAGAGCTCTGAAGAAACAAGGAGTTTATCGTACAAGGCAGCGATGCCTGGGTCACCCTTGGCGAATACCATCTCAACTAGATCAATTGTCACCCTGAAGAATGGCCACTCATTGTACATCTCCTGAAGCATGTGGAGGTTCCTAATGTCCTTTTCCAGGATGTGCCTGAAGGCAGCCCCAAAACCGAGCCAGACAGGGAGGTGGAAGCGTGTCTGTGTCCATGCAAAGATCCATGGAATGGCACGTAGAGACTCAATCCCACCACTTGGTTTTCTCTTGGATGGTCTGCTCCCTATGTTCATCCTTCCATACTCCATTTCAGGTGTTGCCTGTTGACATTATCATTATAAATAAAATTAACTTCATGCTAAAGGTAGAGTCCACCTAAGAAATCCACTCTTTTTTGCTCAGTGCCTTGAGTGTATTGTATGTTTAACCTTCATGTATTTAAGTGTTGGAGAAAATATAATATAGTAGATAGTAGTAACATGAGAATCCTCCATGCGAACATTTGCACAGTAAATCATCAGAACATCACAATCTACATTTAACAATCTGATGAAGATGAAATGAAGTACTCACAAGGCGGAAATACTCGACAAAGCGTGGTTCTTGGAAGACAATGGACCGATATTCCTTTGTTGCCACAACAGCCATCTCATCAAGCAGAGCACGCCATTCAGGTTTTGGGGAAATTGGTGGATGCATGCCATGCTCAAGAGTAGCAGACGTGAAACGCTGCAGTGTCCTGAAACACAGGTGCTCCTCACCAAAGGACTGTTCAATGACTTCCCCCTGAACAGTGACCCTGAGGGATCCATGGATTGTGTCCGGTGGCTGAGATAAAATGGCAAGATGAGTGGGGCCTCCACCTCTTCCAACAGTACCACCTCGCCCATGGAACATGGTCAACTTCACCCCAAATTGCTTAGCGACTTTGATAAGCTCCTCCTGAGCCTTGTACAGCTGCCAAGCTGCTGAGAGACGACCAGCATCCTTACCTGAGTCTGAGTAGCCAATCATGACCTCCTGTTTGCCATTAATCCTTTCTCTATACCAATCCACTGAGAACAGTCTGGCCAATGCAGCTGGGGCACCTTCAAGATCAGCCAACTTCTCAAACAGTGGGACAACTCTAAGTGGTGTCTTCACATGACATTCACGCTGGAGAAGCTCAACAGCAAGAACATCAGATGGAGCTGTTGCCATAGAAATAATGTATGCTCCAAAGTTGTCCGCAGGAAGTTCAGCTATCACACGGAATGTGTCTAGGACATCAGCAATCTCATCAGTAGTGGGAAGGTCTGGACCAAACAATGGACGCTTCCCATTGAGTTCAGACAAAAGCCACTCCTGACGGCGTTCCTCAGACCACTCACGGTATGACCCTATTCCTAAGTAGGTGGTAATAGCATCAAGGACATCAGTGTGCCTATCAGATTCCTGCCTTATGTCAAGCCTCACAAGGCACAACCCAAAGGTAGAAACTTGGCGCAAGAAATCAAGAAGGCTTCCATCAGCAATTACACGGTCACCACAAGCACAGAGAGACCTGTAGCATAGCTCCAAAGGCTCTAAGAACTGCAAGTGAACAGTTTTTCAGATCAATGATCAATCCAAAAAACTTAAGAAAAAAATTCACTATTCAACTGGTGCAGTTCAAAGATTCTTTGATCAATAGTTGACCTGCTCAACGTTTGTGACAGTAGATTCTTCAGGAATGTCAGAATATCCACTGGATAACAACTGGCATGCCCGCTCACGTGTATTGTAAAGCTTGTCTCTCAAATCACCAAGTATAACCCGATATGGCTCACTCGGAGGAACCTTCTTCCAGAACTCTGTTACAGAAGAAACAATGGTTAATAGGAACAGCCAAGTAGCCATCTACCATCAGATATTCTGAAGAAAAAAAATCTAAATGTCAAACAGTATTATTTGCTAATCCAACGTACCTATATAGTGCTTTGCATCTTTCTTTGACGAGCGATGTAACTCATCTGCTCGTGCCCGAAGCTCATCATTGCACCGCCACATAGACAACTGAAAAAAAATTGCACAAATTTTGTCACTTCATAGTGCCAATTAGTTCATATAAGTATAACAAAGAAAAATTAAGTAATCAGTCATTTGTACCTCGAACATGAGATCCTCAATCTGTGAGCAATACAAATTTGCAGCCATCATTCTGGCAAGCAAACAGACATCCCTTGTAACCTCTGGTGTCACTCTTGGATTTCCTAAATTGGTTAAAGGCATTAGGATGCAAATAACATAGCAATGAGATGGCAGAAACATTATTAAGCTGTCTCTTGTTTACCATCACGATCTCCTCCCATCCAAGAAGAGAACTGAATGAGAGGGGCATTATAGGGCACACGCTCATCAATTCCAATGTTCTTCAAGGCAGTATCCACACGGCGTAAAAACTTTGGAACACCTTTCCATATTGTTTCATGGAAGTAACTCATACCAGCCCGCATTTCATCTTGTGGAGTAGGCTGGGTTCTTCTGATCTCATCAGTTCTGAAGGCTGCCTGGATCTGAAAATAATGAATTGAAGTTAATACTTGGATTATTAATGTACCAACGTAGGTGGCATACAGGAACAGAATAAATGACAACATTAACGTTGTATATGCTGATAAGATGAGCAAATGCTTCGTAGTTTGCACAAATCAGAGCTGAAGAAATTTATCATGTAGGCAAGGAGCTGCCTTAGATAAAACAAAAGTCTAATGCTCATAGTATAGGTTCAATGTGTTACCTCCCTCTGGAGAGCCTCATCAAGCTCCTGTTTGTCATCTGGTGTGATGTCCTTAGAGCACAGTTGAACCAAACAATTCCTTATCCTAGATTTATATTTTCAGTCATGCCAGTTAGAGAACAGAAGTATTTCATATATTTGTGTTAGATTTCAAGGCATCGTTTTTTCTGACTCACCGTGAATGCTTCTGTAGCAGTGATCTCCTCACTGACTGGGTTGGATGTGCAGTCAAAACCAGGTCAACAGTCTGACTCTTCAGAGCATCAAAAACCTCAGCTGGTGACTTCTTAAGGTCAACTACGAGCCGCTTAAAAGTTTCCTCAATGTCAGATTCAGTCAGTGCTGAGTTCTCATCAGCAAAGTCCCCCTTCTTGAGCTTGATTCTCCTCCGATAAGCAATCTGGACTTCCTCAGCCAAGTTGGCCAAATTAAGCATATGTGAGAATGCTTTCGCCATTACAATCGAATCACCAGGATCCAAACTGGTCAACATGTCGCCAAGTTCATCGAGCTTTTCTGAGTCATGCTTCCTTTCATACTCGGCAGCTATCTCATAGCACTCTTGTACCTACAGAGCAGGGTGAAACTATCATATTAACAGATCATGGTAAAAACAGCACACAGATTAACTGATTAAGGTCTGACTATCTGACTAATCACAACAAGGCAAATGAGAATTGTCCTTTTCATATGCATACACAAGGGTTGCAACCAACCCAATCAATTTATTTTCCGAAAATAGTAGCTTGGCAAGAGTTAATTCAAATCAACTCGATATCAGTTATCACTCTTGGACAATTGTCTACCATAGTTATTCCCTTTCTCTACGTGGGGAAACTGAGGTGTTTCAAAATTTTTTCTTTCCCGGGGATATGCAGGAGAATTGTGTAAGGCCTGTTTAAGCAAGTCAAAATTTTGTTTATCATTCCAGTTCGCAAACAAAATAAACTCAAATTTGACTTGCACAATCAAACAGTCAAATCCAATGAACACAGTCCTGCAAGACAATACTCCAAGAGTAATTTATATCAGGAAGTGGCAGGTGCGCCTAGAATACGTTGTAAGTACCTGCACGTTTGCGCTTTATTTCTCTGAAATAAAGCTGGGGAGACCTTTTCTCTAAAAAAAGTTGTATCAGGAAGTAAAGTCAACATCCCAACTCCATTTAGTGCCCTCATTACATGCTCTATAAGCACTAAGAATAACATAGTATTCTGGAAAAAAAGGTTACTAGTAAAGATTAACATCCAGGAGAGGAATCAGAGAAATCATCCAAAGCCCTGTTGTTCTCTAAGTAAGCTCCAACTTCCAGCTCTCTCTTTTTTTTTAGAATAACTTCCAGCTCAAATTATTAATCCAGTCTATCAAGCTTGGCCCATATTGCCCAAGCCTCCGGTTTATATAAAATAACAAGATGGCGCATAAACCAGTGCAAATAGCCTGATCCGGAATATCAACCGACCATATAAGGCGGATCCAGGATAGAAGGAAAGGATAAAAGAGACATTTCATGTTACCAGCTCACGGAGATCCTCGCCGTGGAGGTCCTGGAGGATGTCGAGGAAGCGGTCGAGGAGGAGGGCGTCGTACTCCACCAGCTTGTCGTCCTCCGACAGCTTCGCCGGCGCCAGCATCCGCAGCTGCGCGTCGATCGACGCCATCTTCTCCAACTTCTCGGCCATATCACACTGCCCCCAGAAACCACCACTTGCTCGATTCGATGCAACAACTCAACACACAAACTTCACTAAAAACGCAGGTTCGATCCAGGAAAGAGTAGAGCGAAGCAGAGCTGCGATTCAAGATTCTCTTTATTCTTTTTTATTTATTATTATATTCATCTTTCTGCAAGTATGATTTGATTTTCTGATGAAAGAAGAAATAACAGGCGACGGATCTAATGCTGGAGATCGGTGGGGATGGATGCAATGTGACTGGATGAAAGGGATCGGATCGTGGCGAGAAGCGAGCAAGGGAGCAGCGCAGCGAGATTGTTGGAAGGGAGTGGGCCTTAGTGGACTAGTGGTGGAAGCTGGCTACCGAAGATACATTTGGAGGGGTATTTATAGACGAAAATCGTCGCATTTCGTGACGGGAGTATACCCGCTCTGTCGGTAAATATTTCCTCACGATCTACGTGTCGATAACTTTGATTTATTTATAAAAAATATATGTATCATTTTTATCTTTAAATAAATTTATTAAAAAACTAAATTCAAATATCTATCAATGGTACTAATTATGTATCATAAATATTAATATTTTTTAATATATATTTAGTCAAAGTTGTTTCTCGGAAAATAAAAACGACATATATTTAAGGACGGATGGAGTATTAGAGATCTCGGGGTGTTTAATATAGTTTACTTTCTAAACCAATAGATCTAGCAAGTTAACAGAAGATATAACAACCTTAAATTTTGTCCTTCTTCAACAGTTTGGTATAGTAGCTTTCTAAATGATTTTGCATGGGGACCCGAACTATTTTTAACCATCTAAATATTTTTTAATAGTTTCTTTGTCGCTCACCGTTTTCTCATATTGAATCATTTATTTTCTTAATTTACCCATACGTCTAATTTACTCTTAACTTCCCGAGAAAATATTGGATGGTGAGCGGATATAGAGTTCTTCTCAACTGCGAAACTTACTGAATTGGAGAGGATAGTTAGCAACTTTTTATATTTTTAAAGAGCTCTTTTACTAAACTGTTGAAGGATATTTTTTTGCTTTTTCCCCAAAATAGAGAGTTGTTTTATTAAACTCCTAAAGATGCTCTTATATATCACTAAAAGGACAAAAAGATAAAAAAAAAGGCAATTGCAAATGAAAATCGTACTGTTCCTCAAACTTACTGACCGTGGAGTCTAATTCAGCATCTACCTTTGCTATGTCATCTCCAAATTATGTATTCATTGTTAAAAACAATTAACACTAGATCGTAAACACTCAACACATGTTTTGATAAGATGTTTTAGCTGAAAACGTAAAAATTTACTGAATTATAATTTAGACCTAAGCTAGGATTATTCTATTTCATTGCAAACGTACGTTTTCTTTTGGACAGACATGTTCTTTTGATGCGCACTTGATCTAATGATCGGTGTGTGCGGTCCATCTATGACCCATAAATTCATCCATCAACACTAGCACTATGGGACCATATAATCAATTGCTAAGTATCAAAGCCGGAAATTTGATTTCGAATAAACTGAGAGAATACTGGCTATAATTATTCTTTTTTCTTGCAAAACTATGTTTTGTTTTACGTAGACATGCACTAGTACGTAATTGATTTATAGAGATGTCTCCTTTTTTTAATCGGACAATTGTCTGGCGGACATCCAAAGTGAGGTCGTTAGCTAACGGACACCCCGTTTTGAATATTTTACCAGAAAACACTCTGGTTCGGTGAAATTATACTACAGGACACCGCGGACCGGTTGCAGGCAGTTGAGGAGAGAGAACCGCGGTGAAATGACATTTTGCCCTAACCGCTTTCTTCTTCTCTCTCTCCTTTCCCTTTTTTTCATTTCTGTCCCGCCACCACACAGACCAAAAAAATATTTCGAGAAATGAACAACACCATTGTTCGATCTTAAGTCTCAAATTTCTACACTATAGAACTTTACCTAAAATTCATAAGGACTCCACAGGGGTTCCACTGCTGCGATATATGGGTAGGGGCTTGAGCCCCCGCCCTTCTGCCGTGTGTTCCGCCCACCACCACCTCTCCACCTCCCGCACTTTCACCGTCAGGTATCACGCCACAGTCGCGGCCAATTTCACGCCTCCGACCTTGCCAAGCGCCTCCGTGCATGTAACACCCTCGGTATTACATTGTACAGTTTTGCTAAAACATTGCATAAATATCATACTTGTGTGTAATATAGAGTATAAATCAATGTACGGTACTTGAAACGTTCATCTGAAATAAGAAACGAACACTACATTTCATGTCGCTTTATACCGTTTAGGGTTCTAAGTGAATTTTTATCGAACAAAGTGCTATAGAATGCTTATGTAAAACTTTGATAAAGCTCGGTAGTACGAACTTCAGTGGCTGACGATAAAATACGTGCGGTCGAGGACGGGGTTCGCTAGTTAGTGTATCGAGTGGCTCAGGAATGGAATTCGACGTGAAACCGTTTGAAGTTAGTCATTTCGCGTAAGTCCGAAAATGGGTCGACGAAGCCGTGTTCGACATTTTTCGTAGAACGATCGGGTTAAAAAGTGGCTAGATGTTTTGGCTTAGCTCGATGGCCCTTTGTACCCTCTTGAGAATAGAAGAGCTAGTTTAGCTACGGGATCATCGGGTAGAGTTTTTCAACAGCTATAAAAAGCGTGCAAGTCATATATTTTGAACAGAGCCAGCGTTGGCTGCGGTCACCGCCTCTGCTCGGCCTGGCACCGCTGCTGGCCCGCCCAGCGTGAGCCGTCGCGCCGGCCGCGTCCTCACTCCCGCCCCTGTGCAAGCACGCCCGCGCGTGTGGTCCTTGCGCTGCTGGCCACGGCCGCCTGCCACCACGCGCTGGTGCGCAGTTCGCACCGCCGCTGTTGACGTGCCGCGTCCGGGACGCCGCCCGCGCCCTACCCATGCACTGGCCGGACTTGCCGCCGGGTTCCGCGCTGCAGCTCGATCGGTCGTATCTGCCCGGCACACATCACGCACGCATGCACGTGCACTGCGCCGGTGGTCCTGGTAGCTCTGCCTCGCCGTCACGTCGCACGGCACCCCGATCGCGCTGCGTACTGTCCATCGCCACTGCCCGGCACTGGCCTCGTTGACCCACCATGGCTGCACGCGCGTGGGATGGTTGCCTACTTCGCCAGCACGTCCGTGTCCGCTACCGCGCTACGCCACGGTCTCCCCTGCCCTACCAGCCTCTGCGGCGACAGCGCCGAACCGATGTGCCTACTTCCCCCTGCTCCTCTGTCGCCGGGCCGCGCCGAGATAGCACGCAGCGTCGGCCAAAGCAGTGAGATTGCGTATGCCTTAGGATGGAGTGAGTACTTAGCCACATGCCAAAAACATCCACTGCTATTGTCGGCCGTTGCCAAGCCTAATTTGGACGGTTCTGTCGTCATCGGTCGTTTTAAGACCCACAGCAACGCCGTGAAATTCCCCTTACCCACGTCCACCGCTGTCTAATTCCTTGGCATTGAACCTTCGCCCTGCTCCACTCTACCACGTGCGCGCCCTAGTTTGCCCTGCTGCGGCCTGCCCAGCGCTGCCACCGTAGTTGCGCCATCGCCGCCGTCGTAAGGCCTGCTAGGTGCACGTGGCTAGGTCCATTCGAGCAGTCTCCGGTCAAGCCACCATGACCGATTGGCACGGGGTGAGTCTCTATCGCCTATCCGTGAGCTGGTTCACACTGTCTGAGTTTTGGCTCACAGGAACGCGTCTGTCGGCGCAGGGAGAGGTCCACCGCCGGGGAGGGAGCACGGGATAGCGTCCCCGTTCGCCGTATCGCCTCCAACCGCTTCGCGTTGATGTCAATGTGAGCATCGGCTCCTTAGATAGGAATTGGTGGGTCGGGTGTGGCCGGCGTAGCCGCCCGATGCTCGCGCCGTCACGACGGTGCGTGCACGGGTGCCGAGGGACGTCGCCGCGGTGAAGAAGGGAAAGGGGAGGGTGGTAGATGAAAAACCTATGACTCGGCATAATAGTGCTTGGGTTAGTTTTGCGAATAGGGTAGGGAACTGAGGCTCTTTCGCAAAAGAGCCAGCTGCGTGCGGGTCCTCCCCGCCGTGGGCCGTCGTCCGGCTGGGCCACGCCCCCGCGTGGGCCACGTCGTGCGCCCGCGTGTGTTGCGCCTGGTTGGGCTGAGCCGCTCGAGTCAGGCCATGGGATAGGAATTAGTTTTCATTTTCTAATAAATTCGTGAATGTTTATTCAATAATAGTTTGAGCTGAACTTTAATAAATTATAGTAAATCGTGTAGATGCCCAAAAATAGTGAAACCAAGTTTGTTAGATTTGCAAAAATACCATCCACCTGTTGGTGTAGTTAGATTACAGTTAGCTATGGCAATGATAGGTTTATAAATTTCAACTAGAAAAGCTTAGTATTTTATAGATTAATAATTGTAGGAATTTTTGTGGTAAATTGGTGATAGCTATAGCTATAAAAGTTTTACAGTAGGCTCACTAGATTATTATTTACTTGCTGTAAATTTTGTAGCCTTAGAGTAGGTTAATAAATAGAGTAGCTATTATCCCTGCTTTATCATATGTAGCGTAAATCAGCATTAGGAGTGAGAATGCCTGTAGTTGCTATAATAATCTATGACATGCTTCTTACTTGTTAGTGGTAACAGTAGGTAGCTTAGCACTTTAGTGGGTAGAACGCGCTTAGTAGTTTACTAGATGTATTCTTATTTTAAGAGTTGTTGTTGCCGTAATTGTAACACCCAAAATATTTCATTCTTTTAAATTAAGTAAATTTGATTTAATTATGTTATTAAGTGTGCACTCAATTATAGGAAATTAATAATTTTGGGGGATTAAAATAAATTATAAGATTTGAACTTTTGATGCATACATGCTGCTGCACTATTTATTCATGTGATGATTGTTCTTAAATTAGTGTTCAAATGAGTTCAAAAATAATTTGAAAATGCTTTTGGGAAAATTTGTTGGAAAAAAAGGGAAAATGATTATCTCCTCCCCTTCCTCATTTTCGGCCCGCATGGCCTTTTTTCCTGTGACATTCACTCTCCTCTCCTCTTCCCCCTTCGGCCCACCAAACCACCTGCCCACCCTTGCCCCACCACTCCCGCCCAAAGAAATGGCCACCAATGAAAGAAGCGTCAGAAACCGCCACGCGCTGGCGCCCAGACGCTGACCGCCTTGGGCCGCTTGTCGGCGCCGTCTTCACCCACAAGGCCTCGGAACCGCCCTGGCCAGGGCCGCATGATGTCAGAACCGCCCCACTCCGCGTTGTGGGGCGTGCCCTCCCTCGCCCGGCCGCTTTAAATCGGCACCGAGCCGCCTCCGCCTCCCCTGCCTGCTCTCGTTTTTTTGCTTGCCGTGCACCGAGGAAGGCCGCAACTGTCGCCGGGATCTCCGAAGCGTCGATCGCCCCTCAGCGACAGACCTCCTCCGAGCCGCCTCCGTCTCCATTTCCCACTTGGTGAGCTTCTCCGTCCTCCCCTATATCTCCCCGTGCATCTCACTCCTCGTTTTGTTGGCTTCTTGAGCCTTGGCCGCAAGCTCATGGGCCATGGTCGCCAAACCATGGCGGCCACCGCTGCTGCTGCCGTTCCGGCCAAAACGGCATGGCAAGAACCCCCCTTCTCCCCGAGCTCTCCGGTGCCCTCGGTGGTCGGTTTGGTGAGCCGTAGACCCCTAACCGCTGGCGCTCGGCCACCTCCTCCACGCCAAGCAATAATGGCGCCTGCCCTTGGAAGCTACTCGCTCCGCCGCCACCCACCTTGTTCTCTCTCCCCCGAATCTATTCCTGGCCGCTCATTTCTAATCCAACGGCCGAGATCATCCGATACCCCTTCGCGTGGCTGATTTGCATAAGAGCCCCTGGACTTTTCTAAGTCTTAACCCGCAGCCCAAAACATATTTCCCGAACGTGCAATCCCGTTTGGAAAGCGTAAACTCCACGGCTTAAGTCAAAAATACGTTTTCAGTATTTACAGAAATGCCATTTGAACTGTTTCGCTTATAAAATTATCGTTTTAGCTCCGAATTGATCCATTCAAATCGCGTTAGCTTCGTAATTTCATAAGCTACATGTTGGAGCTACTGTTAGTCAAGTTTGGAACTTTTTAATTTCATGATTAGATTTAATTAAATATAGGGCTATAGGAAAACCCGTTTGAATCATAACTTTCGTATTTTAGCTCTGTTTTTCGTGAACTTCGCGTTGACGTGATCGTAGCGAAACGTAGATTAGTTTTACAAACATTTTATCTTGATTTCAGTACTATTGGTGTACTGTTCTAATGATAGGAATGTTTGCTTTGCATGAATGGTTTTGGAATGTTGTATGTTGCCGTGTGGTGGTGGCGTTAGAACGGTGAGAAAACGTTGGAGACCAAGAACTCTTCGACGACCAAACAGGACCAGCACGAGTTTGTGAACCAAGGCAAGTATAACATGGGCCTTCCTTGATGTCCTATTTCACTTTAATCAATTACTCATTTGCATGTGTCTAATTTTGATACCCGTAAGGACATCCTAGTGATTGTTATCCTGTTCCTTGTCTCCTATGGGTTAAATGCATATAGGTAGATTGCTAGTGCTCTAACTGAACTTGATATACCTGTTGATGAATGATACTATGGAACAAAGTGAGTAACATGATTTATAACAACTGTTCCATAGGGCGAAAGTGCAAATGACCCTTGTTCATGTTGCTCCCTGCCCTCCATAAGGACTTATCTGTCTCAGCAAAAAGCTGGGGACCCACAAAGGCAACCGGGAGAGTCATATGGCTCTGACTTTAGCTCAATAATAGGACCTTTTCTAGCTAGTTAGAGGTTACCTTTTTGCGCAAATGGGGCTTGCCACGTTGGGTATAGGGCTGCCTCTGTTCCTATGTGTATAGCCATGATGGATATGTGCCATAGGAAAGGGGGCTCCTACATCTGCACGCCAAGGAAACCTAGCGGCCCTAACTTATTAGGGAAACCTATGAAATGGCTTCATAGTGTACCCTGCCTGCTCACCTTGGAAGTGACATGGGAGTAATTAACCCGGGCATATGGGGATCACGACTCATGGTGAATGTGCACCACCTCTGCAGAGGGTAACAAATCTGTTATAACAACCGTGCTCACTTGATTCTGAGCGGCCCTAAAACTCACAGAATAACTGGATACTTGATGATGATCTTATAAAGTTGTTTAGTGATGATATATGGTACACATGACTCCGATATATGTTCTTATGGGAATTAAATGGGAGCTTAAGCATAACTTGATAATACTTGAGAATAAAAGCTTGACCTATTAAAAATGCTAACTGCAGTAAACCAGAGTCTAACCTTTTGAGCTTCATAACCCCATGTTAGCTTGTTTGAAATACGGAATGTACTTACACTTGTTTATTTTCTTTACTTGGATAAAAATCCCGGATGGGTAACAGATGACAACGGGTATGAGGATTTCCCGAGAGGATTATTAGGCTTGTGGTCAACCAGTTGACCTTCCCTGTGATGACGGCCACGAGAGTTTTATTATCTTTTTATTATTCCGCTGTGATGTATAAGACTAAGTTTTATTATAACTCTGATGTATGAGACACCGTGATGATACTTTATGTAATTTGTCAGCTTGTGTGTGTGATTGATTCCTGGGCACACACGAGTTATGTGCATTCAATTTTATCCTTAAAATTGGGTGCGACAAATTGGTATCAGAGCCGTGTTGACTGTAGGACGCAAAGCCTAGTTAGAAAATGGTCGTTTTAGCATCTTTGCTCCTCTGGTTTCTTGCTTACTGACTTATCCTTGTTATTTTATTAAAACGTTTATGCTTTTCATACCTTAATCTATTATTTAAAATTGTTGATTCTAATTCTATCTCACTTTAAATCTATAGATGTCTCATAATCCAAAGATCGCTTTCGCCTCAAAGACCGCCACGGCTATCGTGCCATGTTCACCCAGCGTGCCCCACAAAAGTGAGAGAGGAGATTGTGATCATCTCCGACGACGAGGAGATGGCTACACCGACGCCTACACTGCTCCTACACCAGCCGCCGCGTGCCTCACTACCCTGTGGTAGCTACACCGAGGAGTCGACGGCTACTTCCCTACACCTACACCATCCCCAAATGTGTTCCCATGGTGGATGAAGAGATTGGCGGGAGTGCAAGTACTACTTCAAGCCAGCTCCAGAGACAGCCTACTACCACACTCTCCTCACCCACGTGCTGGACGACTACTTCCCCGACTTGCACGCCTCCATCAGCTACCACTGCGCCGAGTACAAGCACCCACTAGAGGCTACCTTCTAGAAGGTAGAGCTGGTGGTCACCGCATGGAACGATATCATTAATGGACACGAGGTGGAGACTGTCCACTGTGCCCCTGCCAGGAGAGCCCATGCTTTGGATGGCATGGAGGATGCGGCCTGCAGATGCCTACATCCACTACCATGGTCGCCGCTTGAGGCCATGAAGGAGGACCGCTTCAGGTTCCTTCCTCTAAATGATCATGAGGGTGTTTGGCAGGTTTTGGCTCCACCAGAGAATGACCCAACTCTGAGGCAGCGGTGCAAAGATGTCCACGCTATGCAGGGAGTGGATGAGGAAGTCAAAGGAGAACTGCGTGCATCTCAGAGGGCTCAGAGACGCCTCCAGAAGCAAGTGGATGAACTTCGAGCACAACTGGGACAGCCTTCCATCTACAAAAAGAAGTGCCGTTCCTTCACCATGATTGACACCGCTCCATAGGTGTTAGGTGCCTTGATCTAGATTATCACGTCGTTAGTTCGTGTCCTTATTTAGTCTTGTTTGGTCTTGTGAACTTGGATGATTAGATGTTTAATTTGTGAACTTGGTTGATTTGGTATTTTGCTTGATTGCTGAAAGTTTGTGGGCATGTCCACAACTTCCTTAGATGGGAACTTTAAATTTAGAATGAAATCTGAATGCAGATGTTTCGTTTAAACTTATCTCTGCTATGCTGATTTCTAGAGCAGCCTGTGATCTTTATCTGGTATCTCGAAATCTGGGATGATAAAAATTCTGAAATTTTTGTGGAGATAACTAGACCTCTGTATCTTTCAAGTGTCTTTGGAATCACGTCAATAGCTGTTCATATTTGGGAGATCTAGCTGTCACAAGTTGATGTTCCTGCGCTGTCTGGAACTCAGAACAGTTTTGGTTTAGCTCTACTTTTGACTATGTGTGAGTCCGAATCTGTAAAAGTGGTCTAAATGAAAGTTGTAGCTGATGTCCTAAGCTTTCTAACAAATCTTGGTGCACCTCTGTTGGATCTCTGAAACTCGAGTTATAACAGTTTTACTGAACTGCTGAATTTGAATCTAGTCCAGAAATTTCTCAGCATTGTTTCTTATCTTTTGTAAACTCTCTATAATTGGAAAATCTCTAAATTTTGCACATTTGTTGGAAAACAGATGGCCGCAAGAGGAGGAAGAGGCAGAGGCCGTGGTCATGGACGTGATGCTGTCATAAATCCACCACCACCGCCACCTGTGACCATGGAACAGATATTGGGAATGCAAGCGCAGCTGATGCAAGCTATGATGCAGCGCTTGGACAATGAACCTGCAAGAGGGCCACCGCCTGTCCAGGTTAGAGATAAGCGTGGAGAGTTTATGAAAGGTCGTCCACCGGTGTTCACCCATGCCTCAGACCCTATGGAGGCAGATGATTGGTTGCGTGCTGTGGAGAAGCAACTGAACATAGCACAATGCAACGACCTTGAGAAGGTGTTGTACGCTTTCGGGCAACTCCAAGGAGCTGCTCAGGATTGGTGGGAATCATTCCAGTTTGGACGTCCCAACAATGCTCCTGCTATCACTTGGCAGGAATTTAAGGACAGTTTTCGGTCATACCATATTCCTGATGGACTAGTGGAACTGAAGCAGGAAGAATTCAGATCTCTCAAGCAAGGATCAATGACTGTGGCGGAGTATCGGGACAAGTTCGCACAACTATCATGCTACGCTCCTCATGATGTAGCGGATGACAAGGATAAGCAACGCCGTTTCCTCAAGGGACTCTATGATGGACTGCAGCTCCAGCTGATGTCTAATACTTATCCTAACTTCCAGTCTTTGGTGAATCGCGCAATCGTGATTGATGATAAGCGCAAGGAGATGGAAGCTAAGAAGAGAAGGCTCCAAGGGCAAGCTTCTGGAAGCAACACTCGCCCACGTGCTTATCCCCAGCAAGGTTTCCAGCAGAGGAATCAAGGACCAACTCACCAGGGAAACCGTGGTCAGTATCCTCAGCAGAACCAGTTCCAGCAACGCCCTCAATATCAGCCACAGTTTGGAAATCAGCGTCCCCCGCAACAGACTAGCAATCCTGCAACACGCCTGGGAGTGCCCAACAATGCTCCTATGAAGAGTGGTGCATCCAACAATCCCAATGCCTGCTACCGATGCGGAGAAATAGGTCACTATGCTCATCAGTGTCCTAAGAAGCAGAACCAACAGGCACCTCAGAACCAGACCAACAATCAGAAGTTCAACGCCTGACCACCTCACACAGCGAAGGTGAACTATGTGTCATCTGATGCAGCTCAGGAGACGCCTGAGGTCATGTTGGGTACGTTCAGCGTCAACTCTATTTCTGCTACCGTACTTTTTGATTCTGGTGCTTCACATTCTTTTATCTCCCAAGCTTTTGTTAGAATGCATAGCATACCGTTGTGTGCCATGAAAAACCCCATACTAGTGAATTCCCCGGGAGGTAGTATGCCCGCTTCTTATTGGAGCCCCTCAACTAGCATTTCCTTAAGGGGGGTAGATTTCAAAGTGAAGCCTATTGTGTTGAGAACAGCGGGAATCGATCTTATTCTGGGAATGGATTGGATGAAACAACACCGGGCAGTAATTCAGTGTCAGGAGAAATCTGTGGTTGTGACATCACTCAATGGAGATAGAATCTGTGTAGAAGTAGTAGTGCAAGCTCAGCCTTCAGCCACAGTGAATCAGCTAGATGGTGAAGTCAATGAACAAGATCGTGTCGTGGAGGAGTTCCCGGATGTCTTCCCCGATGACTTGCCAGGTATGCCACTTGACCGAGACATTGAATTCATTATTGAATTATTACCTAGTACTGCACCAATAGCTAAACGTCCATATAGAATGGGAGTTAATGAATTAGAAGAGCTTAAGAAACAACTAAAAGAGTTGCAAGAAAAAGGTTTCACACGCCCCAGTTCTTCCCCATGGGGGGCACCTGTGATCTTTGTGGATAAGAAGGATGGTAGTCAACGGATGTGTGTGGATTACCGCTCACTTAATGAGGTTACCATCAAGAATAAATACCCTTTGCCTAGGATTGATGATTTGTTTGATCAGTTGAGAGGAGCTCATGTGTTCTCCAAGATTGATCTCCGATCCGGTTATCATCGACTTAAGATTCGAACTTCGGACATACCCAAGACAAAGATTCACTACACGGTATGGACTATATGAGTACACCGTTATGTCTTTTGGATTGACCAATGCACTGCATACTTCATGTATCCGATGAATAAGGTGTTCATGGAGTTTCGGATAAATTTGTGGTAGTATTCATAGATGACATACTAATATTCTCCAAGATCAAGAAGAACATGCGAACACATAAGGATGGTCTTGCAAAAGCTTAGAGAACATAAGTTGTACGCTAAGCGAGCAAGTGTGAGTTTTGGTTAAAGGAAGTCTCTTTTAAGGGTCATGTTGTCTCCAATGGTGAAATAGCAAAGGATCCGGGCAAAGTACAAGATGTACTGAATTGGAAACCACCAACAACTGTAAGTGAGATTCGTAGCTTTTTGGGATTAGCTGGATATTACCGAAGGTTTATTAAAGGTTTTTCCAAGCTAGCCAAGCCTATGACAGCTCTGTTGGAAAAGAATGCTAAGTATGTATGGTCGGATAAATGCAAGGCAAACTTTGAAGAGTTAAAGAAGAGATTGACTACAGCTCCAGTATTAATCTTGCCTGATTTAAGCAAGAACTTCTCTATATATTGTGATGCATCCCGTTTGGGTCTTGGATGTGTGCTTATGCAAGAAGGAAGAGTGGTGGCATATGCATCTAGACAATTGAGGAAGCATGAGTTGAATTATCCTACTCATGACTTGCAATTGGCAGCTGTGGTTCATGCCTTAAAGATCTGGAGACATTATCTAATTGGACATAAGAGTGATATCTATACTGATCATAAGAGTTTGAAGTATATCTTCACCTAATCAGATCTGAATCTAAGACAACGTCGTTGGTTGGAATTGATCAAAGACTATGATTTGGAAGTACATTATCACCCGGAAAGGCAAACGTCAGAGTTGATGCACTTAGTAGAAAGAGCTATGCCAATGGAATTCGAGATAACATCTATGCCAAAGAGAGTTGTGTGTTGAAATGGAGTATCTCAACTTGAGCACAGTCACTAATGCAATGGAATTGGTGATAGAGCCTACATTGGAGCAGGAGATACGCAAAGGACAATTGGAGGATGAAAAACTTAAGGAGATAGCAGAGAGAATGTAGTGCTTGGAAAGGCACCCGGATTCGTAATGGATGAGAATGGAACTCTTTGGTTCGGGAAAAGGATATGTGTGTACCTAAGTGAAAGTTATCCGAGATGCAATTCTGCAAGAGGCCCATGAGTCTGCTTATTCTATACATCCCGGAAGTACCAAGATGTACTTGGATCTCAAAGAAAAGTACTGGTGGTATGGTTTGAAGAGAGATGTGGCAGAATATGTGGCGTTGTGTGACACTTGTCAAAGAGTGAAAGCTGAGCATCAAAGACCTGCAGGTTACTACTACAACCAATGAGGATTCCTGAATGGAAATGGGAAGAAGTTGGTATGGATTTTATTGTAGGATCGCCCAAGACTCAAAGAGGTTATGATTCGATATGGGTAATAGTGGATCGACTCACCAAGGTTGCTCACTTTTTACCAGTCAAGACTACCTATAATGGTGCAAGATTAGCGAGTTGTACATGGAAAGAATAGTGTGCTTACATGGTGTTCCCAAAAAAATTGTGTCGGATAGAGGCACTCAGCCACATCGCAATTACGCATAAAGTACATAGATCTTTGGGAACAAAGTTGAAGTTCAGTTCGCTTACCACCCACAAACCGATGGATGAGACGGAAAGGATCAACCAGATTTTGGAAGATATGTTGAGAGCACATGCACTTCAAGATGGTGATAGTTGGGATAAGAGTCCGCCTTACGCAGAGTTCTCGTACAACAACAGTTATCAAAAGAGCCTCAAGATGGCACCTTTCGAGGCGTTGTATGGACGTAAGTGTAGAACACCTTTGTTTTGGAATCAGACTGGAGAAACTCAAGTGTTTGGTCCCGATGTCCTTAGAGACGCGGAAGAACAAGTGAGAATGATTAGAGACAATTTGAGAGTAGCTCAGTCTCGACAGAAGAGTTACGCTGATACCCGCAGAAGAGAGCTGACTTTCGAGATTGGTGATTATGTGTACCTGAAAGTGTCACCAATGAGAAGTGTGAGAAGATTCAATATGAAGGGAAAGTTAGCCCCAAGGTATATAGGACCTTTTAAGATTCTAGAGAGACGTGGAGAAGTAGCTTATCAGTTGGAACTACCTGAGAGCTTGTTCGGTGTGCACGACGTGTTCCACGTTTCCTAGTTGAAAAAGTGTCTGAGGGTACCAGAAGAACAAATTCCTTTGGAAGAACTTGTTGTCAAGGAAGATCTTACTTATGAAGAGTATCCGATAAAGATTTTGGAAACTGCCGAAAGAGTTACGAGAAGCCGAACAGTAAAGATGTGCAAGGTGCAGTGGAATCGTTATACAGAGGATGAGGCTACTTGGGAAAGAGAAGAGGATCTGAGAAAGACTTATCCCCAACTGTTTGAGTAAGCAATCACCCGAATCTCGGGGACGAGATTCATCTTAAGGGGGGTAGATTTGTAACACCCAAAATATTTCATTCTTTTAAATTAAGTAAATTTGATTTAATTATGTTATTAAGTGTGCACTCAATTATAGGAAATTAATAATTTTGGGGGATTAAAATAAATTATAAGATTTGAACTTTTGATGCATACATGCTGCTGCACTATTTATTCATGTGATGATTGTTCTTAAATTAGTGTTCAAATGAGTTCAAAAATAATTTGAAAATGCTTTTGGGAAAATTTGTTGGAAAAAAGGGAAAATGATTATCTCCTCCCCTTCCTCATTTTCGGCCCGCATGGCCTTTTTCCCGCGCGGCCGCTCACTCTCCTCTCCCTCTTCCCTTTCGGCCCTTGACCACTGCCCACCATACATACACTGCCGGCCCAAAGCCCAGCCCACAAACAAGCCGCCAGCGGGCAACCATGCGCCACGCCCAGCCCAGACGACCGACCGCCCGGCCCGCTTGTCGGCGTCGTCTTCACCCAGCTCCTCGGAACCGCCGGCCAGCCAAGCATGCCGCAACCGCCCCACTCAGCGTCGTGGGGCGTGCCCCCCCGCCCGGCCATTTAAATCGTCACCGAGCCGTCTCCGCCCTCCTGCTGCCCTGCTCTCGCTTCGTTTAAACTTGCCGTGCTGCACCGAGGAAGGCCGCAACCGTCGCCCGGGATCTCCGAGCTCAGTCCGACCGCCTCCGCCAGACAGCCTCCTCCGAGCCGCCTCCGTCTCCATTTCCCACTTGGTGAGCTTCTCTGTCCTCCCATCTATCTCCCGTGCATCTCACTCCTCGTTTTGTTGGCTTCTTGAGCCTTGGCCGCAAGCTACGTGGGCCATGGTCGCCGGGCCATGGCGGCCACCCGCTTGCTTAGCCGTTCCGGCCGCCAAAACGGCATGGCAAGAACCCCTTCTCCCCGAGCTCTGGGTGCCCTCGATGGTCGAGTATGGTGAGTCGTGGAGACCCCTAACCCATGGCGCCCGGCGACCTCCACGCCACGCCGCCCGGCAATGGCGCCCGCCATGAAGCTACTTTATTCCGCCGGCCACCCTTGTTCTCTCTCCCGAATCTATTCTCGGCCGCTCATTTCTAATCCAACGGCCGAGATCATCCGATACCCCTTCGCGTGGCTGATTTGCATAAGAGCCCCTGGACTTTTCTAAGTCTTAACCCGCAGCCCAAAACGTATTTCCCGAACGCGCAATCCCGTTTGGAAAGCGTAAACTCCACGGCTTAAGTCAAAAATACGTTTTCAGTATTTACAGAAATGCCATTTGAACTGTTTCGCTTATAAAATTGTCGTTTTAGCTCCGAATTGATCCATTCAAATCGCGTTAGCTTCGTAATTTCGTAAGCTACATGTTGGAGCTACTGTTAGTCAAGTTTGGAACTTTTTAATTTCATGATTAGATTTAATTAAATATCTATAGGAAAACCCGTTTTAATCATAACTTTCGTATTTTAGCTCTGTTTTTCGTGAACTTCGCGTTGACGTGATCGTAGCGAAACGTAGATTAGTTTTACAAACATTTTATCTTGATTTCAATACTGTTGGTGTACTGTTCTAATGATAGGAATGTTTGCTTTGCATGAATGGTTTTGGAATGTTGTATGTTGCCGTGTTGGTCGCGTTCAGACGGTGAGGAAAACGTTGGAGACCAAGAACTCTTCGACGACCAGCAGGACCAGCACGAGTTTGTGAACCAAGGCAAGTATAACATGGGCCTTCCTTGATGTCCTATTTCACTTTAATCAATTACTCATTTGCATGTGTCTAATTTTGATACCCGTAAGGACATCCTAGTGATTGTTATCCTGTTCCTTGTCTCCTATGGGTTAAATGCATATGGGTAGATTGCTAGTGCTCTAACTGAACTTGATATACCTGTTGATGAATGATACTATGGAACAAAGTGAGTAACATGATTTATAACAACTGTTCCATAGGGCGAAAGTGCAAATGACCCTTGTTCATGTTGCTCCTGCCCTCCATAAGGACTTATCTGTCGGCAAAAGCTGGGACCGACAATTAGGTAACCGGAGAGTCATATGGCTCGACTTTAGCTCAATAATAGGACCTTTTCTAGCTAGTTAGAGGTTACCTTTTTGGCGCAAATGGGGCTTGCCACGTTGGGTATAGGGCTGCCTCTGTTTCTATGTGTATATAAGCACTGATGGATATGTGCCATAGGAAAGGGGGCTCCTACATCTGCTCTGCCAAGGAAACCTAGCGGCCCTAACTTGTTAGGGAAACCTATGAAATGGCTTCATAGTGTACCTGCCCGCTCACCTTGGAAGTGACATGGGAGTAATTAACTTGGGCATATGGGGATCACGACTCATGGTGAATGTGCACCACCTCTGCAGAGAGGTAACAAATCTGTTATAACAAACCGTGCTCACTGATTCTGACTGCGTCTTGAAAACTCACGAGAATAACTGGATACTTGATGATGATCTTATAAAGTTGTTTAGTGATGATATATGGTACACATGACTCCGATATATGTTCTTATGGGAATTAAATGGGAGCTTAAGCATAACTTGATAATACTTGAGAATAAAAGCTTGACCTATTAAAAATGCTAACTCGCAGAAACCGTAGTCTAACCTTTTGAGCTTCATAACCCCATGTTAGCTTGCTTTGATACGGAATGTACTTACACTTGTTTATTTTCTTTACTTGGATAAAAATCCTGATGGGTAACGAGATGACAACGGGTATGAGGATTTCCCGAGGATTATTAGGCTTGTGGTCAACCAGTTGACCTTCCCTGTGATGACGCGACCACGAGAGTTTTATTATCTTTTATTATTCCGCTGTGATGTATAAGACTAAGTTTTATTATAACTCTGATGTATGAGACACCGTGATGATACTTTATGTAATTTGTCAGCTTGTGTGTGTGATTGATTCCTGGGCACACACGAGTTATGTGCATTCAATTTTATCCTTAAAATTGGGTGTGACAGTAATATTAAGTGTTGCATTATCATTTCATGCATATAGATCACGAGTTGGTAGAGTTCATGTCGGTGGACGAACAGGAGTACGAGAAGGTCATCGAGGAGTACGAAGAGGAGATCCTTGTGCAGGAGGGAGCCCCAGAGCCTTTTGGTGCTGACCTCACTGACACGTCGCCTGCCCAAGGCAAGCTCCAGTGCATAACCCCTATTTTTATGATCACTGAATATATATATATATATATGATGTGCATTTAAACTGCAGGCATTTTATGAAAACTACATGTATAGATATATCTACCTATGAGTCCTACTAGTATAGTTCGAGTAGTTGCTATGCTCAGGATACCGGTAGCGTGAGTAACCTGCCGTTACTCGCAAATAGGTGATAAATATGATCACTCATGATAAAATGGTGGAAAGGAAAATGGCGACCGGACAGGGATATGGCATGGGAACTGGTGGGTGTAAGGGGTTGTGTCCTGCGGCCAACAGGGCATAGCTCGGTTACACTTTTTTCCTGTCTGTGTCAATTAAGGACCGGTCGTTGCATAAGTCTCGAGGCAAGTCACAAATATATTATGCCGAGCGCATACTTGTATATGGGCGTAGGGAAGACTCGTTGCTCTCTTGTTGTGGATCCGGCTTTTTCTGGACCGACTGATTAGAGGCGGGGTGGTGGAGGTCCTTGCACCGCACTGAGTCCGGGACTTAGGAGTGGGGGCTTGGAGTCCAAGTTTGGACGGGGACTTGGACACCCAGGACATGAGGGTGATGGGTTAGTCCTACTTGTGCCTGGGGTACAAGCAGAGCGTGTGTTTTCGGGGTACCTAGCTGGGGGCATTGATTCGCGAATCACCGGGCAATCCAATACGGCTTGTTTTTGGGTCTAGCACCGTAGTAAGAACTGAAAGATGACAGGTGATGAAATGGAACTAATTGCTCAACTCTTGCTGGAAAGTAGAACATGTGCTTATATAGACTGGATAGATAATAACTTAATACGGCTGATAATAATAACATAAATAAGGACTCACTATTAGTATTGCTTTCTGCTAAAAGAAAATCAGCAAACCATGAAGCTTTGCATATTCCTTGGTGTCGGGAAATTATTCCCACTAGACGAATAAGTCTTGCGAGTACATTGTGTACTCAGGGTTTATTTACCCCTGTTGCAGGCCACACTTGAGGAGTACCTTTGTGTGGAGGATTCTTCTGGTGGGCACAGACGGATCCTCGTTCTTTATCGCTAGTTGTTTACCTTAATTCCGCTGTTTATTATTCCGTACTCTGACATTTGGTAATGTAATAATGTACTTTTTAAGAACTTCTGATGTATGAAATGGACAAGTATTGTAACCCGTTCTCATTGTTGGATCCTTGGAAAAAATGTGGATCTTTTGGGTTCTCCCTTGGGGTGTGCCCGACGGATATCGACCGCTGTAGGTTGCTTTCGGGGTGCTTAGTGTCTGGTGGAAGACGAGCACCTTCGTAAGTATGCTATTTTGGACGGTTCTGCCACAGGCAGCCCGCTTCGGCGCCACGCTGGGCCACGGCTTTTTCATCCACACAGCGGTGATAGCGGCTCTCCATGGCGGCAGCGCATCCCCAAGGCTGAGTGTCGTCCACCTCCATCCTGGTGGCCGCGCGGCCTCCCTTTTCTCCCTTGCCGGCGGAGGAGTGGCCTGAGATGCTCCTGGGCGCCGCAGGCCGTGCACCCTAGAGGCGGCCTCTCCAGCGGTAGCGCCCTCCATGGCCCGATTGGGGGCGACGGTGGCGCCCTCCATGGTCACCTCGGCATCTTCGGCAACTGCGGCGGCGGTCGAGGACGAGGTGCAGGGGAGGTGCGGCGGCCTTCGATGGCCACCTCTGGGGCTACGCGTGGCCCTCCACGGCAACATCTGTAGCGATAGCGCCCTCCATGGCCAGATTGGGGCCGTGACACTCCTATTGCCGGCAGCAGCAGCGCCCTCCATGGCCTGATTGGGGGCAGCGGCGGCTCCCTCCATGGTCACCTCGGCATCTTCGGCAACGGCGGCGGCAGTCGAGCACGAGGTGCAGGGGAGGTGCGGCGGCCTTCCATGGCCACCTCTGGGGCTGCGGCGGCCCTCCACGGTAACCTTTGCAACGGCAGCGCCCTCCATGGCCAGATTGGGGCCACGGCGCTCCTATCGCCGGCAGCAGCAGCACCCGCATGGCCGCGGCTGTGGCAGCTCGCTAGCTCGTCCATGCGCCTGCGTGGCCGGGGCTGGTCGACGGCGGTGGCTACTGCTCAGCAATGGAAGAAGAGAAGAGGAGAAAAGGAGGAAGAAGAAGATGGCAGGTGGGGCCCGCGCATTAGTGAGAGTGAGAGGGGTGGACCCAACTGTGGTTCAAGAGCACCGGATGTCCAAAAAAAATTTATCTCCCCTCAACCGGCTGCAACCGGTCCGCGGTGTCCTGTGGCCTAATTTCACTGAACCAAAATGTCTTCTGGCAAACTGCTCAAAACGAGTTGTCCGCCAGCCAACGACCATTACTTTGAATGTCCGCCAGACAATTGTCCCTTTTTAATAGAGGCGGCTCAAACTGGTTTCCAAAATAAGTCGTCTCGAAATGCATAGGGGAGGCTGATATTTTTTAGCCACCTCTACAAATGTCCATATCTTTCAAGGTGGCTCTAGATCCAACCTCCTCTACAAAATGGATTTCTAAATGCCGATATATCTAGAGCCACCTTTAAAATTCAATTTGTAGAGGCAGCTAGATCTATAGGCGGCTCTAAAAGTAGGTGCAGCACATTAAAATTTGGATTTTTCAAAAGTCCTCAGATGGAGAAACGATAAAACCAAAGTTGTAGATCTCGAAAAGTTATACAACTTTGTAGTTGACAACTTTTTCATTTGAAATCATTTATCTAAGAAAAATTATGATTGAATTTCTCACATTTGAAATTCAAAATATTTAAACAACCTCGGATGGAGAAACGACCAAAACCAAAGTTGTAGTCTCGACGATAGCTGTAACTTTGTCGTTAAAAACTTTTTCATTTAAATTCGTTTAGGGTTCCAAATACTCATTTTAAAATCTAGAAAAGTAAATATAAGGAGAATTGATATGCCTTATAGACACAACTGTCTTTGGGGGTGGAGTGGTTAGAAGAGCTACATGCGTAGCCACTGGTCCGAGGTTGAACCCCGCTTGACTTGTGACTTGCGACGTGCTGGGAAATGATTTGTATAAATCACTGATTTCTAGTCATGCAAGAGTAGAGGTGGTTGGGCCACCTGCCTCTATGAATAGCTGATTTATATAATTGTGGTTAAAAACAAATCTTTTTCGGAATTTTAGCCACAGTTATATAATGTGGATGAATTGTAATGCTTAAATAATATATATTAGCAAAACAAAATTATTTGGAAATTTTAACCACATCTATATAAATGTGGATGAATTTTAATGCCAAAATAATGCATAGAAATAGGTTGTGTCATATAGGGAACAAGTGTATTTTCTAACATCACATGGAGCCTGTGTCCTATAGGCCCTGGTCGCTTCTCTTATAATCCGTACTTTTCAGCTTATTTTTTCAGCCGGAACAGTGTTTTTCTCTCATAACAAATCAGCCGGAACAGTATTTCGGCTTATTTTTTTTAGCGAAGCGAACGGGGCCTAGGGACTTAGTGCATTTTCTTAGAACAGGGGTATTCTGGTCATTTCACATGAGACTTAATGGTGTTAGCCTCCAAAAATTAGGGTAGTGTCATATAAAGAAACAAATTCAGACACAGTGTCATACAAGAAATGCTGAAATTTGCAAGACCATAAAAGAAATAAGTGAGTTTCACAGGACATACAGATAATATTCTCTTGTATAAAAAGGTTGCATTGATCAAAGGATTATTTTAAATGACAAACACATATAGATAGGATTGAGAAATTTAGAATACCTTATAATTTGAAACAAATTTTAACCTTTGGTACTTTATATTTTAGGATGGAGGAGGTACTCTTTAATTTCTAGTAATAATGGCAAGCAGTTCTCTTTTAATGAAATGCTCTAAAAAGAAGTAACGGATATGCCCTAAGCATCCTGCTAAAACGGTAATAAGTTTCTTTTTAAATAAAATAGAACATACTTGAAGGTAAGGATTCCGTATAGAACTATTCCTAACAAATACTACCAACCAGCCGTTGCTAAAGCAAAAGGCATGCAAAAAGAGCCCAGACCACAAGATGCAAGAGGATAACACGGACAATTATGATCATCTAGAATGTGTCTATCGGTTGATCATGTGGCATAGCGCACATGATTTCATTTAATTGTATAGGCATGACATGCCGTGCTTCCAGCACATTTTCGAAAAAGGTTTGTCATGCATACTCTAAGATAATAATCACTGGCATTAACTAAATCGAAAGCGTCTGTTAGCCTTGCAAATACTTTTCTTCTCATGCAATTGAGTTGTTTTATTCAATCATAAACACCAAACTAATAAAGAAAAAAATTCAGGTTCATGACATATACTCCTATGTACTTTCCCTCTCATGCAACTGAGTTGTTCTATTCAATAATAAACTTGAAAATGACAAAAGAAAAAAAAAAGGCTAATGGCGGCATGCGCAGAAGTTTGAAAAATAGGAAGCCTGCTTAGGAGTATCGGAATGAAAAGACACGGAAACTTTGGTTCGAATGCAATCACAAAATAAAACACGGGTTTGAATGCAATCACAAAAATAAAACACGTAGAATACGTAAAACAAATTTTGTTCTGGGACATCGTTCAATCATGTAATTTATTGATGTACATCGCCAACTCCAAAATATGTCCAATACAATATAAAACTGTGGTTCTTTGCTACTAGACACTACAATATTAAAATATTCATTATCGCAATTTGTGAGAGACAAAAGATGGTGAATAGATCATATTACCCCTACGGTCTTCTTCCTCCTCCAACCTTTTCCTAGGCTTCACATGCGTCCGGGCGATAGGCCCAGTGGCGCCACAGAGGTGGATGTCGCCAGTGCACGCGGCGGCGAGGCAGCTGCCGTGACCGCTATCCTTGGGACGTGGTTCAACGATGGTTGGACCCATTCCCAGAAGAAGTCAAGGAGTAGTGGCGTTGTCCGCGAAGGCTTGCCACCTCGCCTTTGTCGGCGCCACCACCGCCGTTGCAAGCTACCCCCGTGGCGCCGTGCTCGTCGCCGCCACCACCGCTGTTGCAAGCTGCCCTATGGTGCCGTGCGCGTCACCGCCACTGCTTCTTCCACTGAAGAACCCGCGCGCCGCATCATCCGCCACCGAGTCAGCATGGCTCTACGACCGCGGACCCCGATCCCAGCTATCCGTTGCGGAGGTGTGCCGCTCCATCAGCGTCTCCGACGACGCTACATTGGCCGCCGCATCCATGGAGACAAAAACTCCGTGTTCATGGATCTCATCGCTAGCATACCCAGCGGGCAGTTGGAGAGTGAGCTGGCGAGGCTGGCGCAGGGGAGGCCCTCACGCCGCTTGTGGAGGGATCCAGCGGCGGTGCACGAAGGGAGGGGTGGGTGCGCGGCCAACTTCGGTTGGAAGTCCGAGGAGGAAGAAGACCACAGGGGCAATATGGTCTATTCACCGCCTTTTCTCTCTTCCAAACTATGAAATTGAATATTTTAATGGCTGCGGTGTCCAGCGGCAAAAAAACTACGATTTCATAATGGTGCTGAGCATTTTTTAGAGCTGGTGGTGTCCATCAACAAATTACACAACTGAACGGTGTCTCTGAGCAAAATTTGCCAATACATAAGTATTGCTGAAATGCTCATTATAAAGTGCAGGAGAACCAAACAGATGGAATGGCAATGAGGCTATAACTCCTCTATGAGGTTTAACATCATATAAAATTTCATTCAAAATTTGTGTCTAACAAATCATATGCAGTAATTGTAGCGACTAAATCCTTTGTTCCAGGCAGTCTGAAACGAAACATTCTTGTAGAATTCAATTAGTTTCATATTACACTATACTTTCTTTTTCGAGGACGGCAAAAAAAAATTCATTTTCTAGCATATTCCTTCGCGTATAAAGGATGTTCCCCGACAGTTCCATAGAAGTCGGCATCAATTATTGGAGAAGAAAGAAATGACTTTGCTTTTGCTCCCCAGTAGCAGAAATTTGAATGAAGGACTATATAATTCAAATTGAATACGGTCCAAAACTTTTGGACTGCTCTGCCTGTGCCTGCCTGATTCCATTGCAACCTCCTGAAGGTGTAATAACAAATGGCATCTTGCTGAAACAATGTTGTCAGGACCTAAATAAACAGTGATAAGCTGGCATCAGTCACAACATTATTGCAAAGATTCTCCTTCCCATTTCGGGGGTTTGGATGATTGACAACTGATCTATTCTCTCTCACGATCGATCGGTTGGCTACCCACATCCACATGGAGGGGATGGCATCTTGTACCATTTTATAGTTGTAATAATTGAGACCTGTTAGTTGTTGCAGGAATGGTTATAATATATGGCATTGGGTTAATGGAGCATTTGGTTTCATACGGGTCACCTGATGATGCCACACGAACCCATCGAGTGTTTGACTTTTTGCGCCATCGAGTCTTCAATATGCGTTTAGTTGAAACGTCACTTAAGCTATACGAGCTCTTGTTGTAGCCCATCTATTGTAACATGACATTAACCTAGATTCTGGCTTTAAAATTGAGATCTTATTAGCTGATGCACCTTTTATCCACATTTTAAGTTGAAAGTATATGTCCTATTGTGTCTTTCAGTCAAAACTCTGCCTTTTATTTTATTAAAAATTGATCATAAGTCCTAGATCATACTTTTAGTTACTACAATAGCATAAATAGTCATTCTAGTGCTCTAGATGTTGAATTTTCTCTTTCAAAGAATTGTGTATCTTTAGTATTTATTTAATAAAAATAGATTGCTTGAAAACATTATCAATGCAAATATGTACAAATTCGTATAAAGCAACAACCAACATAACCTATCATCATGAGTATCGATATAATTTTAAATGATCTATCAGCATCACTAACATGTGATTCGTTAAGAGAATATTTTTCATGATTGTTAAACTATAAAAATATATCTTATCATGATACATATACATACTTGGTCTGCATGGTTGCACAAAGCAATAATTGTTTATATTTATATTAATAGTGGTAGAAGCGTGACATATATATCGGCATGGTTGTTTTTTTCATGTTAATAGATGTTGGTAACTTATAAATAAAATTGAGATATTTTAGTTCATTTTAATAATTACATAGGTAAGTAATTTATATACAAATTTGAGAGTTTATTTAAATTATCTATTATAATGCTAAATGTGAGTAATTTATGTAACTACTTATGGATTATTATTATTATTATTGTTGTTGTTGTTGTTGTTGTTGTTGTTGTTGTTGTTATAGATATATTTCATAATGGCATGTAGGTACTTTAGATTCAAACTTAGATGGTACTTTATGCCTTGTTTTATAATAGCATGGTGGTTAGTTTAGATGTAAAGGAGGCTATTTTATGTTATTTTTTATAATAGAAAATGTGAATAATTTTTAGACAACAAAATAGACTCATTGACTATTATTAGTCATAATGATTAAACTCTATTGAATTAATGGTAGGATATTTATGATTTTTTGAGAGAACTTTTAGAATTTATCATTTTCTCCTCATGCCACAACGAAGATCAGTAAAGACTTGGCTGCGATATCCAATTAGCAATATCCTGAAAATTTTCTCTAGAAGGATATATAGTCTCATGTGTTCAATCAAAGCAACGTGGCATGCGCTGACAAGATTGGTGGAAAGGATCTCATATGAGATTAGTGGGTTGTATGGGGACCATTTTCTTCTCTAATATAATGAAGTGTAGCTCTCATGTGTGTGTGTTTTTAAAGAATTGATGAAAAGCAAATACATAGTACAATTATTCATCGAAACGAAAGTGACCGATATTTGCACTACCCAAGTAGGGAAAGGAAAGAGACGTGACAGTGATATAAAAGAAAATTGTTCAAAATAGTGAAAATCTACTTTTGACTTCACGGATGAGTCCCTCGTGTTCGTCGGTAGCCTTCTTGCCCTGTACGGTAGGGCAATGAAGCCCTACGCGGCAGGCCATGGTCAAAGTTGGGGGCTCCTTTTCAAATCAAATAAAAAAAAACAAGAAGTTGGGGGGCTTGGGCCGGCTATCTGGAGTAGAGCGATCAATCAATATTTTATTTTCTCCTGCATAATAGACCATATATACTACTATATATGCGTGTTTTTCTTTTTTAAAAAACTTTAAAAGGGGACCAACCGTCCAACCGTGACGGTGTTGGGATTCGTGCAAAAAAGAAAAATGGCACTAGGTCGCCGCTGGTGGACAGGGACTGATTTGGAAGCTGCTGCCGTCAATTTCCGCGAAGGAGACAAGGTTGCTTCGGCTGGCTCCACTCCATGTGAGGAGACTCGAAGCAGAGCACCAATCGCTGTCGGCCAACTGTCTCGTTGCAATTCCATTCGCGGTGCGTGGACTGCACACAGCCGTGCGAGTGCGAGTAGGAGTACTTGTTCCATTGAGATTGAGGGTGTCTCCGACAAGAGAACGAACCGGAAGAAAGTACTCTTCAGCTGGCCCTTTGCCTGGGACCGGGGGTGGCCCTCCTCTCAATTTGATGGCATAGAGCCAGAAGGATATCCCGGGTGTTGGCGTGTTGCTACAGTGATCATAAAACAAATTTTAGTAAACTAGATATATACCCGTGCGTTACACGGAGAAACGAATTTTTATGCAAATTCTATTACGCGACACGTCCTACGACACGCCGAGAGCGCGACACCCACACGCCTGCGCCCGCGCCTGCACCTGCGTCTGCGCTAGAGAGGAAGAAGTTGAGGAGGTCGCGGACGGTAGGGTCCTGGCGGGGTTAGGGTTTTCCCCGGTGGTGGCGCGAGAGATGGTGTCGGGGCGGGGACGCGGGTGATGGCGTTTGGGCAGGGTTGGCAGTGGGGGTGTCACGACGATGCTCGCCGACGAGCTGCTGTGATTGGGGTGGGCGGGGGTCGAGGGTCGGGGGTGTGTTGCACGTGGCGCGGCGAGGCGATGGGAGTCGCCCGCCGCCGGTGGAGGAAGCCTGGGGCGAGGACGAGGACTTCGCCGCTGGCGTGCCACCCTGTGGTGGTGGTGGGCGGGGCAGGGGGCGGCGGAGGAAGAAGACCGCGGGGGAGGCACGTGGCGAGGAGGAAGAAGAGTCGCGCAACTACGACGATGCAGATGGCTTTTGGTTTAGAGGAACATACTAAACTCTACAAATCTAATTATGAAGGGTATTTCATGATCTTTATCACATATATTGTGTAGATATAGTTTCACTTTTTTTAGTTATTTGTGTGATTTATTTTACACAATTTTTTTAGAGATTAATAACAATCTAATAAACACTTTTACATTGGGAACCCTAAACAATTTGTAAATTCATTCAGGATTTCCCAGCGTGGTGTTATTCTCCCGGAAACACCAGCAAAGGATCCTGTTACGTTTTTTTTTTGTGTGTGGAACTTGTCCTATTACGTGCGCTGTGCGGGCATTAGGTCTGTCCATTCGGCCCAGGATCGCTTAAACTAATGGGCCACGTTGTTTTCCTTCGCTGCTATACCCGCACACTGGTGAGCGAGGTGCTGACGCGCGCCCAGCGGACAGCGACGCTTAGCCTAGGAAGCACGCTTGTTTTCTCCGATGCCGTCTCGCAGTTAGACTGGGAGGGCGCGCGCACCAAATTAGATTGGATGAAAGTCGTCCATATTTTTTATGTGGTACTAGATACATACTCCCTACGTCCTAAATTATAAGACGTTTGATTTTTTTACCTCAAATTTGACCACTCGTCTTATTAAAAAAAATTATGCAAATATAGTCAAATTTAAGTCATTCTTGAAGGATTTTTATTAATAAACCAAACCACGACGAAAGATCTGATATTTTATACAAATTTTTGAATAAGACGAGTGGTCAAATTTGATGTAAAAAAAGTCAAACGTCTTACAATTTGGGATGGATTGAGTAGTATGGTGGCATACACAAATAAATGCATGTTAGCGGATGACGTGGCTCACTGACGTAGATAGCTTACATGAATAGATATGTGTCATAATTGCGTGCGCTAGTGGGCTGCTGATGTAGATGACTTGTATGTCGAGATTGACTTTTAGTGGGGTTTAGGATTATAAGAGATACATATATAACAATAAAGATGTTTGTAGGATGTACTGGAAGATAAAGAAGGCCTAGAGGGGGGTAAATAGGCCTGTAAAAATTTAACTCGAAACTCTGTTAGAACAGAAGACGGCACTGTCGGCCTTACATGGCGGCACTACCGCTCTACGAAAAATAATCTAACACAGTTGAGATTTAACAGAGATGAACCTAACCCCACTAGCTGCTTAATCCTACAATATAGAGTCAAGATCCAGTTCGAAGACTGGATACCACAGAAACTTCACACAAGAATGAATCGAGCAACTAAACCCTAACAACAGCTAGCAATAATATAAACAACAAGTATAGTGAAGAGTAAGCACGCGAAACACAAGATTTATCACGTAGTTCAGCTCACCACTAAGGTTTGTCTAAGTTCACGTTGTTGAGGAAGCCACAAAAAAGGTTTGAGATTGCCACAAAGGCTTGCTTTACCCTCGTTCTCAAATCAAGAGAGTGAACTCTTGAAGTGAGGGGTGATTTCTTAGCTTTCGAATGATGTTACAAACCTCACAAGACTGTCACACGAGTTAGCAAGCACAACGGCGACGCCTAGCCGGCTAGGAGCAAGCTCCAAGAGTAACAAACCCTAGAACCGCCAGCCAAACGTGAACCAAATGCTCTTAGACTTTGGGAATCAGTGGATCTCCTCTCCAATCGAGTTTTGCTGTTTTTTCTCTCAAGTTTTGATGGTTGGAATCAAAGATTAGCTTAAGAGATGGAGGAGCAACAATAGAGAAGAGGGATGAGCCTTGGTTCTGTCTGTTTTTTAGCAGAGCGAGTCAGTAGAGAAGATGACCGTTGTGGGCTGGGTCTGAAAGGTATAAATACCCCTCGAGCCCAACGGTCAGTTAAGGGCGGTAGTGCCGCTCTTAACAGGGCGACACTGCCGCCCTAGCCAAAACAAGTAATATGATATGAAATTTGGCTGGCTGTTTTGACTAGGTGGGAGGATGTAGATCTGTGAATTTGAACATCTGATTCAACAGTTGATCAACTGTCCTAAAATCTCTCTTGATAGTACAACTTTACCTAAACTCAATTTCAAAACATAAAAGAATTTAAACCTCCTTTGAGCTAGGTCCAGCCACCTTTTGTAATTAGGACACCTGCAACCTGTACATCATCTTCATTCTTTGATTTCCTGCTTGCCATCTCGATAAATCTTATTAGTCCTCTAATTTGGTGGTCATCAATACCAAAACCCACAATAGAGCTTGATTGCACTTACAATCTCCCCCTTTTTGGTAATTGGTGACAACCAAATTAGAGCTTACAAATGATATGAAATCTATACTGAGATTTTCGAACCATGGGTGTAGGAGCCTCCCCCCTAAATATGTGAATAAAGATTTGAATTCTCAATTTGACATAAAAGGCCATGATTCACATTTTAGGTGTGTGATGGGAACCTCCCCCTACATCCATGCCTGCTGTGGGGTGCTGAACAAAGTGTCACAAGAATAATCATGATACATATGATAGGTTTTATCAGTTCAAGCACACAAGATTCTGGTTGATACAGCAGAGGGCGGCACTACCATCCTGACTATATCAGTCAGATAGCAATTAGATTTCTACAGCAGATCATATGAATATAAATCAATCTAAACTCAGAATATGACAAGCTGAAATTGTAATCATGAATACATGTCCATATCCAAAGCAAATAAAGTCATAAAGTAGCATAATTTTATAAAATAGAGTTTTGAGCGACTTTCAAACTCACAACCTAACAGCTACTCTCATCGGATCTGAACATGAAGCGCAGCAGCAAGGCATCGAAAAACCATTGATCCCTCTAATTTTCTCCCCCTTTGGCATCAAATACCAAAAAGAGAAGGAAAAGAAGAGAAGTCACTCGTCACTGTCGGAGTCGACGCGGACACGTCCGGCAACGTGGGTGTGCGAAGTGAAGCATGCTAAACGTCGCGGAGGTGTTGCCCCAGCTGATGTAGAAGGCCCTGGCTGATCTATCGAAGGACGCGGTCTCCTAGAATAAGTGTGAAATAAAGCTGCATGTACCTGTGGATCGGCCTCTGTAGGGTGAATTTCTATACCAAGGTCCTGCTGCATTAGGGGCTCCTCAAAATACTGCCCCTGTGGGTATTCATAGTACTAACTGAATGGCTCATATGAGTGCTCATGTTGCTGATCATCCTGCTGCTCCTCACTGTGCTCATGTGACTGATCCTGCTCCTCATTAGAAGAAGAAGAAAGACGAGGCAAGTTAGGAAACCGAGGTGGCGACTGCACTGGTGGAAGTGGTGGTAGCCCAGCCATCTCCCTAGCATGCCTCACAGCTTCCCTATTCTCCATTCTGTCCTCATAAACAGTCTGTGAAGTATATGCACAATGAGCAAAGATTGCCTTCATTCATGCACTCATCTTTCCCCGCTTTTATTTCTTCTTTTGTTCCCTAGCCCTGGACGGCTCAGGAACATCTCTCTGTGCAGCTCCAGAAGGGTGAAGGCCTGCTGCCCCACTATCTCCAAGTCCTCTAGAACTAGTGTGCTGAGTAGCTAAACTAAGTACCCCTAAGCCACCATGGGTCTTCTTGATCTTGTAAACAGTGTGCTCACCATCCTTAGGGAACCACATGCCAGTCACTCTCTCAATCATAAACATGAGGTAAGGAGCATAGGGCAAAGATCTCCCATCATCCATGGCATAAGCTAGCTCAACCCAAATGAATCTTGGAACATTAAACTTTTCACTGCTGGGAAACCTAGACAACACATTAGTAATATAGCCATTTAAATCCGTTGCATTATCTTTAGGGTTGAGAGTGATCCTGAACAGATTGTTCATGATATAATAAAAACTCTTGAGCTTTGTCCTTGACCAATCAGGAATTGCAAGATTTTGATCCTCCCACATGAAGCTTACTTCCATTGGCTCAAGACGACGCTTATTATGTATCCTCTCATATCCCCTGTGGATGTGACCAAAGCCAAGAATACGACAGAAGATGACAAAATCAATGCGATAATGTCACCCATCAGTCATCCAATGAAGCTCATCCATTTCCCTGTTCCAAAAGTAAGTGGCATGAAACTGAGCAAGAATCTCTCTGTTCCAATCATACCTGAAACTCATGATGTCTGTCATCTCAAAGCGGTCACAGGTCTTGATTGCTGTAGCAAATTGATGATCATTCCTGCTCTCCAAGTCACCAAAGTCAATGTACTGCATCTTACTAATCTTGCCCTTTAACTTGGATAGAATGGCTGTAGCATAAAAATCAGATTGAAAAGCATTCCAAAATCTATAATTAATGCCATTTGATCTGTCAGAGGAGTAGGGATCAATCTCTCTGGCTTCACCTGTCTTCTTCCAACTCATAGAATAATTAATAACTCTATGACCATCACTGTTCTAGGGAGGAATAAGGTCGAACCTATCAGTGTTATCTCTCATGTAGCTGCTATCAAACTCTGAAAGATGTAAAGGAGAGTCATGCCCCACACGAATGGTTCTTCCCATCCTCTGAATATTTTCCTCTTTAGCAAGGTCTTCATCAAGATTTCTATCTCTGTGAGTATAGCTTGCCTGTCCCCTGCCTCTCTTGACCTTTTGCTTAGTTGTCAACAACTTCCTTTTTCCTTGGTCCATCTATATAATTAAATGAGACTTGATAAGAAACTGTATAAGATAATGAGTTAGACACAGCTGCAGGCAGGTTTTAACAAGAAAAAGAATTTTGAAGATGACACAGGAAGTTGTGCTGGCTTTGGAATCAGCATGGTAGCGCAGCACTACCGCCCCCTGAGACCGGCACTGCCGCCCTCAGTTGCTTCACTATTTTATCTTCAACTTTCTCGTTCTGGTTAAATCCTATTTCTAACAATGTCTATTCATCATCACAATTTCAGAATCACAGTCTAAGCAAAGAATACATGAAACCCTAGCCATAGATTTGAAAGATTGAGTATGAATTTTTTTTAAATAGTTCTTGATAAATGAATCCACTCCATTCTAAACTTTATCGGATTTATGAGCGTGAGTATAGCAGTTAGAATCTGCTAGGGGTGCCATTAATGGTCCCAAGGGCGGCATTGCCGCTCTCCCCAAAATCATCCAACCGGTGAAATCCAAAATCAACTCGATTCATCCATCAAGAACCTTTCTAAACCCTTCATACTCCTCCTAGAAACTGAAATCCATGACTGAAAGCTTCACATTGCATAGAACGAATGGGGTTAGGGTTTCACTTGCTTCCAAACCATTGGAGTGGAGGGAGAAGAGGAGAAACGGCTTGGCCAAGAGCCTCCTGCAGTGATCAGCGAAAAATAGACCAGGCTGGCTGCAGGAGCGGCATTGCTGGGGTGGTAGGTCGCTAAGAACAGCGGCGGCACGTGCTTGAGAGAGAAGAAAAGAGGAGCACATGCATCGGCATCGGCTAGGAGAGAAGGAGAGAGTTGGGACGGGGGCCAGAGAAGGAATAAGTAGAAGAAAATGGGCCCCACAACCCAGCCAAAATTGGCTGAAAACGGATCAGTTTCTAGAGAGTGGCACTGCCAGCCAGGATGGGCGGCACTGCCGCCCTGCCAATTTTGCAGGGATTACGCTTAAACTTTATGACCTCCTTCACCTCAGACATGGAAATATATTCTCTAAATATCATGACCAGTAAGCACTCAACAATACAGACAATGGTCACGACACTTAGTTGGCCTTTTGAAATAATTTTGAAACACAATATAATATCTTTTTAAATCATTTTCCTACTTCACTAGGTAGTCAAACAGATGTGTGCTATATTTCAAACCATGTTACGAGAATCAAGTATATTTAGCTCACTACGCAAAGCATAAAACCTTGACTCATCGAGAGGCTTAGTGAAGATATCGGCTAGTTGTTTTTTGGTGCTCACATGACAAATTTCGATATCTCCTTTGGTTTCGTGGTCTCTCAAGAAATGATGTCGGATGTCTATATGTTTGGTTCTTGAGTGGCTTACGGGATTGTTTGCAAGCTTTATGGCACTTTTATTATCACACAAGAGTGGGATTTTGGTGAATTGACATCCGAAATCACGAAGGGTTTGTCTCATCCAAAGTAGTTGAGCACAACATGCACCGGCTGCAACATACTCGGCCTTGGCGGTGGAAAGGGCTACATAATTTTGCTTCTTAGAACTCCAAGACACTAGGGACCGTCCAAGGAATTGACATGTCCCCAAAGTGCTTTTTCTATATACCATGCAACCGGCATAATCGGAATCCGAATAGCCAAGTAGATTGAAATTAGAGCCCTTAGGATACCACAAGCCAAGGTTAGGAGTGTGTACTAAATATCTCAAGATTCTCTTAACAGCCACTAAATGGCACTCTTTCGGGTTGGCTTTAAATCTAGCACACATGCACACACTAAGCATTATGTCCGGCCTAGATGCACATAAGTAAAGTAGAGAGCCGATCATGGAACGATATACCTTGATGTCTATAGCTTTCCCTTCTTCATTTAGATCAAGATGTCCATTGGTTGGCATGGGAGTTTTGATAGGCTTGGCATTCACCATGTTGAACTTGTTAAGCATATCATGGGTGTACTTGGTTTGGCTAATGAACGTCCCTTCCTTCATTTGCTTGATTTGAAATCCAAGGAAGAATTTCATCTCACCCATTATGGACATCTCAAATCTCTTAGTCATAATCCTACTAAACTCATCACAATATACATGGTTAGTATTACCAAATATTATGTCATCGATATATATTTGGCACACAAATATATCATTTCTAACTTTATGAGTAAAGAGTGTAGGGTCGGCTTTGCCTATTTCAAAGCCTTGTTTGAGGAAGAATTCCTTAAGGCATTCATACCATGCTCTTGGTGCTTGCTTAAGCTCATAGAGCGCCTTTTGGAGTTTATAGACATGGTTTGTGAACTTGGGATCTTCAAACCCTGGTGGCTGCTCCACATACACCAATTCTTGTATTGGGCCATTGAGGAATGCACTCTTGACATCTATTTGGTACAGCTTGAAGTCATGATGGGCAGCAAAGGCTAGAAGCATTCGAATTGCTTTAAGTCTTGCCACCGGTGCATATGTTTCTTCAAAGTCCAAGCCCTCTACTTGAGTGAAGCCTTGGGCCACCAATCTTGCCTTGTTCCTTGTCACCACGCCATTTTCATCTTGCTTGTTGTGGAAGACCCACTTGGTACCAATGATATTGGTATTGGGCCTTTCCACCAATTTCCACACTTGATTTCTTTCAAAGTTGTTGAGCTCTTCTTGCATGGCCAAGACCCAATCCGGATCTCCAAGTGCTTGTTCTACCTTGAGAGGTTCCAAAGAGGAAACAAACGAGTAATATTGACAAAAATTTGCTAAATATGAACGAGTTGTTATCCCCTTTCGAATGCTTCTAAGGATGTTGTCAACGGGGTGATCCCGTTGTATAGTTTGACGTAGCCTTGGATGCTCAACACCTCCCTGTTCCTCTTCTGAACCTCTAGTCTCTTCTAGTTCAAAGATAGGCTCCAGGTTGAGTCCTTGAGGTGATAGAGTAGGAGTTGAAGGAGCTGCTGCTGAGGTGGATGGGGTGGCACTGCCGCCCTCATGAGCGGCACTGCCACCCTACTGATGTTCAGCAGGTGAGTGCTGCCCTTGTCGATGGAGTATGTCAGCGGAAATTTGTGCAGCAATGTCCTGGGGATCCTCATCATCAGTGGCTTGATCTTCTTGTGGCATAATATCGCCTATAGCCATTTGCTTGATTGCCTCACATGGTGGATCCTCCTTTCCTACAACACTTGAATCAACTTGCTCCACTTAAGAGCCATTAGATTCATCAAATGTCACATCTACCGTGACTTCAACTCTACCCATGGTTTTGTTGAATACCCGATAGGCATGCTCATTTGATCCATAACCAAGAAGAATGCCTTCATCAACTTTAGGTGTAAATTTAGAGGTTTTGGGTCTTTTGTTAAGTATAAAACATTTGCACCCAAACACTCTAAAGTAAGACACCTTTGGTTTGTTACCGATTAGAAGCTCATATGAAGTCTTCTTGAGTTTCTTGTGTAAGTAGAGACGGTTGATGGCATGGCAAGCGGCGTTGACGGCGTCACTCCAAAAAAGGTCCGACGTCTTGTATTCATCTAGCATTGTCCTTGCCATATCAAGAAGTGTATGGGTCTTTCTCTCTACTACACCATTTTGTCGAGGGGTGTAAGGAGTTGAAAACTCATGCTTGACGCCCTCATCATTAAGAAACTCTTCAACTAGAGTGTTCTTGAATTCGGTCCCATTGTTACTCCTTATCTTCTTGATAGGAAGACCGAACTCCCTTTGTGCCCTTCTCACAAATATCTTGACTTTCTCTTGCACCTGGGACTTATCATAAACAAAGAACACCCAAGTAAAACGAAAATAATCATTAACAATAACTAGACTATATTTGTTACCCCCGATACTTATGTAGGCGATCGGTCCAAAGAGATCCATATGAATTAACTCCAACGGTTGTGTCGTAGTCATCATGCTCTTTGGTGGGTGAGATACACCTACTTGCTTTCTGGCTTGGCAAGCACTACAAATCCTGTCTTTCTCAAATTGAACATTGGTTAGTCCAAGGATGTGGTTGTCTTTTAGTAGTTTGGCCAAGTTCCTCATCCCAACATGAGCCCAGCTTAGCTTTCCCTTTGCTGAAATCAACTAGGTAAAGCTTGTTCTTCAGGTGACTCGTAAAGACAGTAGAGGAATCCTCCCTCTTAGAGACTTCCACACCCTTATCCACGAAGAGACAATTGTAGCTCATCTCACATAACTGTGAGACGAACAACAGATTGTATTTCAAGGAATCAACATGTAAGACATTTGTAATTGAATGATCAAGTGTAATAGCTACTTTACCAAGTCCAATCACACCCCCTTTTGAATTGTCACCAAATATGATATTCTCATCTAAATTTATAGTTAGGGAATATGATGAGAACATACTCCTTTCTCCGGTCATATGATTTGTACAGCCGCTGTCAAGCACCCAACTTGACCCACCAGAGGAGTATGCCTGCAACACAAGTTTAGTTTCTAGTTTTAGGTCCTCAAATATTCTTGGAGCATTGCATGTTAGTCACAAGAACTTTAGGAACCCAAATAAAAGCATTATGATAAACATTTTGACCATTGCCAACAAACTTGGCAAACACCCCCCCTTGCTGTTGTGCTGCAAAACAAAGTTAGAATCCAAACATTGTGGAGGTGTTTTTGCCTTTGGTTGGTAAACATATCTATTTGGAGTGACCCAGATGGATTTCTTTGGTTTCTAGACAACCTGCTCTGGATGAGACACCTTCTTCTTGGGCTTGACATGAGCAGAGGAGGAGGAGGTGGTCTTCCCTTTTCTGTGGGGGGCGGCACTACCGCCCTTCATAGCGGCACTGCCGCCCATAGGCTGTGGTGCTGCTCTAGGCTGGCCTTGTGCCACCATCTATGCAGACCTATCTGTACCTTCCTATCCTTTGCTCACGAACTAAACACACTCATATCCATTGATTACCTTTCTTCCATTCGTTTTACCTCCATGAGTGTGCCCAAGCCCATCTTTGATGCGTAGATTTCTTCCATCTTTGTATTGTGGCCTCTTTGGTTTCTCACCTTTGCCACCAGCAGGTTTCTTGCCTTCCATGCACCTTTTTCCTAACATAGCATTGAGCCTAGCAATCTCCCTTTTCATAATCTCTAAGTTTGTAAGGTTAGTGGAATAAACATTTAAGTCAAGATTATAGCATTTTCCACATCCTTGGCTAGTGGAGAGAATAGAAGTGTCATTTGTGTTGGAGGGAAGTGGGGTGCTCTTGCATAGAAGGTTATATTGCTTCTCAAGTTTATTGTGCTTTTCAACTAAGACACAATACTTGTCATTGAGTGCAATATTTGCCTTCTTTGTGAGAGCATGTTCTCTTTGTTCTTCGGCTAAGGCCTTGTTCAAAGAGTCCACCTCACTTCTCTCTAACTCAAGAGCTTCCTTGCAGCCAATATACATCTTTTCGGTTTCCTCAAGATAATCATCTATATCGTCTAGCTCGGCTTTGACACTTTCTAATTTCTCCATTAGATTCATGATGAAGAGCTTGGTTTTAGAATCTAACTTTTTAGTCAATTTAGCATATTTCTCAACATCACTAGTATCATCATCAATAGAATCACTAAGTTCACTACTAGAGATGTCACTAGGAGGTGGAGGAGATTTAGCTCTTCGTTTTACCTTCTCACCCTTTGCCATAAGACAAACATGAGTGGAGCGGTGATCATCATCATCGGACATGTTGTTGAAAAGCCTTGGTGTAGAGGATGACTTTTGAATAGCCACGGTTGCAATCTTCACATCCTCTTCACTTGACTCTTTAGTTCAGTCCCACTCATGCCCAATGTGTGCCTCTCCTACTTGCTTGTATCTCTTTTTGTGCTCATGCTTGCCATCATTGTTGTCCCTCTTGTATTTGTTTTCTTTCTTGTCATAGGGACACTTAGTAATGAAGTGCTTCGTGCTGCCACAATTGTAGCAAGTCCTCTTCTTCTTATTTGGAAACCTTCTTTGCACTATTTTGTACCCATTCTTTTTCAACCCATTGTGATAGCTTTTCGTGAACAAAGCCATGTCATCGATCTTCATGTAATCAGCCCCATCATCTTCATCTTCACTTGAGGATGAACTTGGATCATCATTTTGTGGAGTTGACTTGATTTCTTTGGGTTGACTTGTTGATGCTTGCTTGCTGCCCTTAGCCTTGTTGGAGGTGTCTTGATTGCTTGATTTATTGGCCTTAAGAGCTACTTCCTTGATTTTCATGCCATCTAGCTTGGCTTGCAACTCACCAAGTCTTCTTCTCTCATTAGCTTCTTCTCTTTGCTTGTCAAATGTCAACAATCTTCTAAGCATATCATTAGGTGTGAAGTGCTCAAACTTCTTCTTATCCCTAATCAAGGTGACTACGGCCTCATTTCTTGGTGAATATACTTCCAACATAACCTTCACCACCTTGTGATCAGCAAGCTCATCACATCCATAGCCTCTAATCTTGCCCACCAAGGTCATCAATCTATCAAACATCTCTTGTGGCCCCTCTCCATCTACAATCACAAACCTATTGAGCTTGGCCATCAACAAATCAATCTTTGCCTTCCTTACTTTATCAACACCTTTATGTGCTAGATGCAAAGTGTCCCAAATCTGCTTTGCAACATTGACATTCATCACTCGGTTGTACTCATTTCCATCCAAGGCATTAAGAAGAATACTTGTGGCTTGGCCATTGAGATGGACAACAACTAGCTCTTCATTTGTTGGTGCTTCGGGATCTTCCAGTGGCTGCAATCCATTCACCACAATCTCCCAAAGACCGGGGTAAAGACCTATAAGATACGCACTCATCAAGTGCTTCCACTTGGCAAAGTTTGTCCCATCAAAATGAGGCAACTTGTCCGCCGGCACATTGACAAAAGATCTTTTGTTATGGTTAGACAAATAAGAATAATTAAAGGATACGGCGGCATATTTGTTCTTATTGTTGTTGCTGCCCTTATCCTTGCTATCCTTCTTTTTGTCCTTGCTCTTCACCTCCTTGCTATCTTTTGAAGCATGGTATCACACATCATCATCTCCATCGTCCGAGCTACTAGAGAGCTCACTAGATGATGCATCATACTCATTCTTCTCTTGCTCTTGAGCTCTTGCTGCTCTTCTCTTAGCTCTTGCCTCTCTTGTGATTCTTCTAGCTTTTTTCTCTTTTTCTTGTCTTTGAGCTACTGCTCTTCTTTCTTCTTTTCTCTAGCTTCTTGTGTTGCAATCTTTGTGGCTTTTCTTTATTTTCTTGTCTTTTTTCTTTCGGCATCGGTGGTCTTGGGTTCTTTGATGGTGGCATCACTTGCTGTGGACATGGACAGCTCGCTGCTGCTGCCGACATCCTCAACGTGCACACCACTTGCGTCCGTAATGCGAACGTTCTTCGAACCTTCTCCTTCTTCCCTACTTCACGCGGTAAAGCGTATACGAAGCAACCTCGCTCTGATACCACTTGTAGGATCTACTGGAACATAAAGAAGGCCTAGAGAGGGGGGTGAATAGGCTTGTAAAAATTCAACTCGAAACTCTGTTAGAACAGAGGGTGGCACTGCCGCTCTACGAAAAATAATCTAACACAGTTGAGATTTAACAGAGATGAACCTGACCCCACTAGCTGCTTAATCTTACAATATAGAGTCAAGATCCAATTCGAAGACCGGATACCACAGAAACTTCACACAAGAGTGAATCGAGCAACTAAACCCTAACAACAGCTAGCAATAATGTAAACATCAAGTATAGTGAAGAGGAAACACGTGAAACATAAGATTTATCCCATGGTTCAGCTCACCACTAAGGTTTGCCTAAGTCCACGTTGTTGAGGAAGCAACAAAAGGCTTGAGCTTGTCACAAAGGCTTGCTTTACCCTCGTTCTCAAATCAAGAGAGTGAACTCTTAAAGTGAGGGGGTGATTTCTTAGCTTTCGAATGATGTTACAAACCTCACAAGGCTGCCACACGAGTTAGCAAGCACAAGGGCGACGCCTAGCCGGCTAGGAGCAAGCTCCAAGAGTAACAAACCATAGAACCGCTGGCCAAACGTGAACCAAATGCTCTTAGACTTTGAGAATCAGTGGATCTCCTCTCCAATCGAGTTTTGCTGCCTTTTCTCTCAAGTTTTGATGCTTGGAATCAATGATTAGCTTGAGGGATGGAGGAGCAACAATGGAGGAGAGGGATGAGCCTTGGTTCTGTCTGTTTTTGAGCAGAGTGAGTCAGTGGAGAAGATGACCGTTGTGGGCTGGGTCTGAAGGGTATAAATACCCCTCGAGCCCAACGGTCAGTTATGGGCGGTAGTGCCGCTCTTAACAGGGCGACACTGCCGCCCTAGCCAAAACAGGTAATATGATATGAAATTTGGCTGGCTGTTTTGACTAGGTGGGAGGATGTAGATCTGTGAATTTGAACATCTGATTCAACAGTTGACCAACTGTCCTAAATCCCTCTTGATAGTATGGCTTTCTCTAAACTCAATTTTAAAATATAAAAGAATTTAAACCTCCTTTGAGCTAGGTCCAACCACCTTTTGTAATTAGGACACCTGCAACCTGTACATCATTCTCATTCTTTGATTCTCTGCTTGTCATCTCGATAAATCTTATTAGTCCTCTAATTTGGTGGTCATCAATACCAAAACCCACAATAGGGCTTGATTGCACTTACAATGTTTTCAATAAACTTTAATGCATCCAAAAAAAACTTTTTTATCAAACAAATTATAAGCATTACCTTAAAAAAATTCTTCTAACATATACATAAATGAAGTCACCGATGATCACATCAATATTAATTTCATCTAAAAATTTCATCTTAATAATGTATAAAGTCACCAGGTCGTGGGTTCGAAGCAGCCTCTCCGTAGATTTTGTGGGGGAAAGACTTGTCTTGGTTTATCCCTTTCCCAGACCCCACTTATGTGGGAGCGTCCGGCACTGAGTCTGTCCTTTTTTTTAATGTATAAAGTTGCCAAACCATTTAACCTTTCTTGAGAGACCTCAAATGATTCTTCAATAGTTTCAACTTTGAAAAGGAACATTTTTAAGTAATTTACCCAAAAAAAATGTCATACTAGATTCAACGTTAAAATCAAAAGTTAGTAAATTACCTAGTTGGGAACTTTAGATAATGATTATCCACTAAATAGTCTCAACTCTCACATCACAATGCCCTAAATGCACGTACGCACTCTGGGCCTATGGGATTGCCAAATCTTGTCCTCTAAAGAATAAAAAATTGGAGGTAAAGATAAATTAAACATTGATTAAATATATAATTGCTATAGATGATAGATCAAGATCAACAAAAAGGGACTTAGGAGCAATTTGGCAAATGTAAACTGAAGATTGAACTGGAGCACCTGGGACTTAGGAGCAATTTGGCAAATGTAAACTGAAGATTGAACTGGAGCACCTGGTTCATGTGTGAACTTGACGACTTGTCACTCGCGTCGCGTACTTGTTTAGACGTGGCTTCGGTCGCAGCTTCTCACGAACTCAGCGCGTGTTTAGTTCTCATCCTAAATTTCTAAAAAATGCTACAGTAGCCATCACATCGAATCTTGCGATACATGTATGGAGTATTAAACATAGACGAAAAAAAATTAATTGCATAGTTTGGTTGGAAATTGCGAGACGAACGTTTTGAGCCTAATTAGTCCATGATTAAACACTATTTACCAAATAAAAATGAAAGTGATATCGTAGCCAAATTTCCAACTTTCTCCCAACTAAACACGCGCTCATACAGGTTTAGCTAATTAGTTAGCTTCTTCCTTCTTCCTGGGCCACGCACGAGCAGCGGAGCAGGCTTCAGCATTGAGCATGTTGGGCCAACGGCCATCTATACCTATTTCGCCAGCGCCTCCAGTTTGCAGCGTGGCAGCATAAATACGTGGTGGGGCGGCGTCGGCAAGTGGAGAGGACAGGAGTGACCTCGACGAGCCACTGTGAGCCTGCGACAAATCGGGGCTAGGAGGTGCGACACGGCGAGCGAAGGTGCAGTGTCTTCAACATCACGATAAATCTGCAAATATGTGGTAAGCTCACAGATCTTTTTCATCTTCGCATCAAGTTCTGTTGTTGTCTCCTCTCCTATTTCATCTTTGTGTCAAGTTAAGAGCAACAGATATGTATTGCGTTGATGATTCAGTTCTTTCAGCACGAAAGAGATTCACTTTATTATTCTAAAAGGCAATGCTAAGGTACAAACTTTACCTCTAAGGAGGTAATATCTCAAATTAATCCGAGCCATTAATTTTTCTGATTTTATGATTTACTTAATGAATTAAAAATCCAGAAAAACAAAATTAATCCCTCCAGATTCCCCAAATAACGGGAGAAGAAGATTCTAAGTGATCTCCCTAATCACGCGAGACTAGATGGGCCTAGCCGGATCTGGACCTATTGGAATGACCAGGATGTCTATTATTTTAAATACTAATAAAATAGATTATATGCGCATGACATGTTACCAAATTGTGGTCTACTGTAATGTTGACTACGGCTACGACAATCAATTATGGGCAGAGGATTATTATATGTATATATATGGCATGACACTTTTCTTTAAAGTGACATGACACGTTACATGGATAAAAACCTTTCAATCGTGTATTTTTATTAGTAGATTCAAAAGTTGCAAACAGTAATTCATTGCATGCACTGACTCACTCTAACACACATGCAAGTCACGTTACAGGCCTCTCATGTGACACGCGTATACACATGCTAACACACACATGTAAGTCACGTACACGTACTCACGTTACCGGCCACTCACTAACACGTATACACACGCTACACACATGTTAAGTCACGTACAAAAATACACGGTAATCACGCATGCATCAATCAAATCTAGAAAAAAATTATATCGAAAACTTTCCTTATTTATCTTAATTTATAAATTAAATAAATATATATTTCACATATTACCTCTTAGGAGGTAACACGTGGTTGTAACCGTCCGATCAAAATAAATGAACGGCTCACGGTCATTTGGAGGTACCGCAACACAGGCATATTCTAAAATGAGAACAAAAAATAGGAATATTTGGTGCAGAAACTACAACATCTAGCATTTTAACAATCAGTTCAACAAATATTCAATCAATAGGTGGTTGGTTGGAAATTTTTTCTCAATGATGCTCACAAGTTTTCCTTTGGTTGAGGAATCAAAGGTGGTTTGAGGCAGGGTTCTGAAAAGTTAGACAGTCCTTGTATACGTATATTGCAGTAGCAGATAGGAAATCTGGTCTTCAACTTCTGATTCAGATTAACGTTTGTACACCTTGGAAGCCATTTTATGACGGGAGTTTCTACTTGAAGCCTCTAAAAGGCTATCACCAATTTTGTGCAGTAACCGCTTAGGCAGTGGAAACTGATTACTAGTAGTTTCATAATTTTCTTTCTCAGCAGTAGCTACTTATTAATCTCAGCTAGAATCTTGAGTTAATCTGATATGTATGTGTGAACCTGTCAACCTGATGCTATCTTGATGCATGCGTGAGGTTGAAACCTAATGCATTTGTGAACCTGAACTGAACTGAAGAAGGCAGACTCTGACAAAAATATAGAACTGAACTGAAAACGTGCTTGTCTTCCAAGCTACTTCAATTCATATGTGCCTAGATCATCTATCTATGCATATTCGCTTTTAAATGATGCCTATTCTCTACTAGCAAGTTGTTTTATGTGAGTGAAACCAGCTTGCATGTAGTTTCTTGATACAGGCTGTTGCAGTTTCTTGATCCAGCTGAGGGCACGTTGATGGCCAAGGACTTGATCCTCTTGGCTATTATATGTCCTTGGCTGAGACCAACAGAGGACGGAAGAAGAGCTGCCAGACTCTCGTGACTTCGACGCCAAGAAGACCGTCAGGAAACTATATACTCACAGATTGCAAACCATTTTGAGCAAAATATGGAGTGCCTTATTTCTGACTCCTTTTTCACTAAGGCTTAGCTCTAGTTTATTTAATGTCCATAGCTTTTTTTTAGCTTTGCTTGTAATCTCGATATATCCATCATTATTCCTTTGTGATATATATTCCGCGTCCTCATGTGTGGACCTGCAGCCTGTTCGGTTGGCTGATTCGTATCGTTCATTGATTAAGTGAAGAAATCTTTCTTTGGTTGGTTTGTGTGGAAGAAAAAATATCTTTATTCGGTTTGAAATTTACGATCGTTCTGACAAGCCACGACCAAACGAACAGCAATTTGCTAATATTCAATTGCCACGAAACCTGATGCATGTGTGAACCTGGTATATGTGGTGTCAAAACAAGTTCACACTAGCATGAAAACAAGCAGCCTGTTCGTTTGCTCGTAAACGATCGTAAATTTCCAGCCGAGAACAATATTTTTCTCTCACACTAAACCAGCCAACAGTAAATAATCCACGATACGATACAGCCTCTCGAACAGGCTGAAGCTTGACGTGTGAAGCCTGGCTTTGTGCCTAAGTTTAGATATAACTTGTCTTGAAAATAGTAAAATGAAACCTTCCATTAAGAAAGTCAGTTTCATTTCTCAGTCAAGTCTATAAAACTGACGTGACGTTCTTGGAATCAGTGAATGAGACCCACCATGAGACTAGCATTGGGCCTGTTCGCTGGTTGGTTTCTGGGCTGGTTTGGGCTGGCTGGTGCTGGTTTATTGTGAGAGGAAAACACTGTTGGCTGGCTGGTTTGGGCTGGTTGAAACCAACAAGCGAACAGGCTGATTATATGCAAATGTTTACAAAAGTGAACTAAGACCAGTCTCATGGGTTTTTAATAGCTGGCCCTACTCTGCTGCACTACTTCAGCGGTACTTTTCGACGGCCGAACATTGTTTTTCTCTCATAACAAATCAGCATAAGCCAACTTTCAACGAAACGAGAAGGGCCAGTTGTTTCCAAGAATTCCACATCAAGTAAAATGCAATGAAACTTGAATGAAACAGCCACTCTCAATGCATAATTTCATTCTATAGTTTCATAAACATTTAATTCTATGATCATTGCAAGTTGGTAAGGAGAGTTTCATCCTCATGAAACTTATTTCTCCTCTCTCTTCTTAAATACGGTACCATATCATCGAAAATGCCTACACGACATCTTATTAAATGTGGATGAAATTTGAATGAAACTCCCACAGCACTGGCCTTAAATAATGGTTTCTCGACCACTATCAAGGTAATAGTTCCGTTTTTGTTTTTCCTGTAGTATATCGATGCTGTTTACTTCCGGTAATAACGTATTTGATTTTGCTTGTGAAAAAAAACTAAAACTATATATACGATTGTATATTGGACTGCTTTCATCCCTGCCTGGTTACACGATTGACACAAAACAGCCCAAAAGACATGTTGGGCTCTGTCGTCCTTATGGGCCTGAGTTCTTACACATGATGACACGAATGACAGGCTCGAGCCTTATCCAAACACAAGAACAAAGGGCCCGTGTCTTTCCATGGGTAGGTGAGAAAATATCTGGCACACCGACGTTCGCAAAGAAATCTTCACTGACATACCGGTCCCAGCACGTCCTGTCCCACCTGTCATGCCCGTTCCCGTCTCGCACATAATTGTCCCCTGCGGCCTCCTGATTAGGACTCCAGAAGGTTCCCCTTCCGCCTCCACATCTTCTTCTTGGTCCTCCTCCGCCTCCACTTCGCCTTCCCTGCGTTGCGTCTTGAGAGAGAGAGAAGTGGGAGACCTGCGAGAGGCTGCCGCGTAGGGACCGTAGAGTCAGCGACTGCGAAGGAGGGAGAGGGGATGGCCGGGATCGGGCCGATCAGGCAGGACTGGGAGCCGGTGGTGGTGCGGAAGAAGGCACCCACCGCCGCCGCCAAGAAGGATGAGAAGGCCGTCAACGCCGCGCGCCGCGCCGGCGCGGAGATCGAGTCCACGAAGAAGTGTAAGTGGTTTCGTAGCTTTCGGTTGGTACTTTCTTTTTCTTCTAACTTGATTTTTGGGGTCTTTTTTCTTTCGGGTTCCGATTTAATCTGTTTTGCAGCCCAGCCGTGTGTGCTGTTCGGTTGATGGGATTCGACGAATAGGGTTTCGTTCTTTTTTTTATTCGTTGATTATGATCCTTTTTTTTTGTTCACTTTGGGGATTTTTCTTGCTTTTGCCTGCTAGGGTTTGAGGAAGAGTTGATCTCTTATTCTTGTGTCTTCTGATAGATTCCTTAGCTGCTATGTTTTTTTTCTTTGCTATATCCTTCTCTGATTCTGCTTGATCTGTGTCTGTCTGCAGACAACGCTGGTACGAACAAGGCGGCGTCCAGCGGCACATCCCTCAACACCAAGCGCCTGGACGACGACACTGAAAACCTCGCCCGTGAGCAATCATTTCTCATGAACAATTCGGTCGATGCTTGTTTGCTTAGGATCCCAATACAATACATAAATTCGGCCACTTGTCCACCGTGGATGTGATAAATGATTTAGGACTTAGGAGATGTATATGTTCATGTTCATATGTCTCGCAGTTGCTGTTTTCTCTTCTTAAGAGAAAACCTAGTGCTTCAACCCTCCCACTTTATTAGCAACACTGTCCAAAGTTTCTCTTCTTAAGATTAAGATGGGAAAGTGAAATCGATTATGTGTGCACAACTGTTAAAGTGTCATTGTGCATCCATAGTTTCGTTGTTTCTGGTCATTACATTAAGTTATGGCAAAGCATGGATGTTTTATAAAATGATGCTTTCTTGGTTGGCCATTTTGTTCTGACACAGTCTGTGCATATTTTTTTTATGACATTGATTTAGTTAGGGGAGTAAGTTTTGAAATATTACAGTATTTGTGTTCATAACTATTTTGCTTGTTGCATCAATCAACATTGATAACATTTGGTATTTTCAACAAATGAGCGATTTGCACGCCATTATTATATAATATATTTGTTTGTGTTAAAGTTTCTATTGAAAATGAATTACTAAGTGGACATGCCTTGAATAAGTGTCTTGGTGAATTCATTGAGGCTTAAGTGGCAATATATTTGTTATATATAAGCATCTTGTATGAGACTCTTTGTGGCTTGTTAGTGCACATGATAATTTTGTGGCAATATATTTGTTGTATAAGCATCTTGTATGAGACTCTTTGTGGCTTGTTAGTGCACATGATAATTTGTGATAAGTACTAGATATGAGTCTGTGAAGTTGTTCCATCCTCTGCAACCTGCATAGCCTGATTCCTATTCATCTCGAATATTACTGTAACTGAAATTCATACAGCAGATCAAAAACATGCCACATTTGCGCTCAGTGTACCCTGACCCAGTGTCATTTTTTTTTGGACATGGTACGCATGGCAAGTAAAAAGGGTACTTATGCATTGCAAGTAGAAAGGATACTGCTGAACCATGGTCCTTTGCTCATTAGGGTGCTTCAAGCACCCTTTGCCCTATTCCTAATGTCAACAGTCAAGTGTGTCTAGGTTCACTCTCCATAAGTCTCTAATTTCATTTACTCTGGTGTGGGTGTTTGCTTCACAATGGTTATTGCCTCTGCTTTTATCTGTGATGCTGGTGTTGGAGGTAGAAAGTGTTAAGGTATAATAGTCTAGGGTTTCCCTCCTGAGATTACACTAATACCCTTGACTATTATACCTTAACAGAAAGAAGTTTCTGGCCAGGGCAAGGTGCAACATTTTGATGATCACCTTGTTATGCTTGTACCATGTACCAGTAGTACAACTTAACAGAAAGAAGTTTCTGGCCAGGGCAAGGTGCAACATTTTGATGATCACCTTGTTATGCTTGTACCATGTACCAGTAGTACAATGCTAATGACCATGGTCTCATTTTAGTTGCAAGGATATAAAAAATTACTACAGATTAAATTTGGTTTTTCTCTATAAGGATTTCAAAATGGTGGAACTATTGAACCTGCGAACGGAAGTAAACATGATTCGAGTCATATGCAGAAGATTGCACTAAGCTTTCTTCATGATAATAATAACTCGGCTCTCCTCACTTCATGCTAGATGAGCGAGTTCCAAGTGACCTGAAGAAAAATCTCATGCAAGCAAGGCTCGATAAGAAGATGACCCAGGCACAGCTTGCTCAGGTACTTTTTGAACATTAGATTTCAGAACTACAATAGTTCCATTCGTAGCTGAGAAGTAGCTTGACCCTTCTGGCCTTGTTTGGCCTCTTAATGAGATGAGGATATGGTGTTTATTGCAGATGATCAATGAGAAGCCACAGGTGATCCAGGAGTATGAGTCGGGCAAGGCAATCCCCAACCAGCAGATCATTGGCAAGCTCGAGAGGGCCCTGGGAACGAAGCTGCGTGGCAAGAAATAGCTTTGGTACGAGTTATGTGTCCCCGGAGCAGCATAGGGGAGACAAGGCAAACTGTCTGCTTATTATTATCTATGTTTGGCATCTCAAGTCATGCGAACTGTTTCTGTTGGTACAAGAGTGAGTAACTGTGTTCTCAGACCTTGTAATGCTTGCTGCTTGTCATATGACCTAGCTCTAAAAAAATTGTGATGAAGCTGTCAACTGATATGATAACCTCATAACCAGCGTGGTCATGATATGCTCATTCCTGCTGTTCGGCACTGACCTCTGTCACCGGTATTATATATTTTGTATGCTACCTATACATTTTAGCCTATTCAGCGATGTCAGTAAGCATATCAGTGTTGACGAGCGTCGCAAATAGCAGTTATAAAACTCAAAACGGGACTGCGATCCGTGTATCAATGTTAGGGTTGCTCTCTGTGATCCTATTTGTATGTTGCCTGTCACTTCGATTTGGCAGGGCTTCTGGAATGGCTCCTGCTGAAGCCCTGCCAAACGTCTCCATACAGGAGGGCTCCGTCTCCAGAAAACGAAACGCCTCCATACAGAAGGGCTCTCGTCCGCCTGGCCTGAAAACGAACTAGGTAGAGGGAGCTCAAAATTGTGGCTTGTGCTCTCCTTTTCTCTGGTCACGTGCACAGCCATGGTTGGCTGGAGGAGTATGATGTTTGAGCAAATGAAGAGGCAGTGGGCCATGACTATATAAATAGCGTGGTTTCGAAATTTTGAAAGCAATTTTCTCCTAAACCGTGTATCCATTTCTAAATCCGTTTTGACCATGATGTTATTTATAATTAATGGAATAAAATAAGATCAAACATGATTATATTTTGATTTTTTATTAAAAAGTTAATATTTTTATTTAGAAATACAATTTTCTCTTTTGCTTGAAACATTTTTCTTTATTCTCATGACACATTTTGTGCTAACTCTTCCACGTAAACGTGGTGCATAACAGCCTTTTTAATATCGACCATCAAAGAAGCCAAAACATGAGGAGCCGTTTTGCCAAACGTTTTTCAGAACGGCTTCTGCTCATCCAGAGGAGCCACAACCAGAGCCGTTTTCGGAGGAGCCAGAGCCCTGCCAAACAGGCCCTAAGTTGAAATACTATTGACGTTGAAACAATGCACATGAAGTCAAATTTTATCATTTGTAGGCTTATAAGCAATTTGTGAACTTGTCTTGTGAAGGAATTTGGTTGAAACATGTATTGTCCTGAGATACTTCCCCATTCTAAATCGTAAATTGTTTTGGTTTTTCTTCTCCGATCTAAATTGCAAGTTGTTTTGGTTTTTCTAATTCATAGCCGAGGCTAACCCACCCATCGGCGAGTCCCTAGGGCAAGACCTTGTCCCCTAGCTCCAGAGTGCCAGGCGCGGGCGGCAGACCGACCATCGTCTGTCAAGTGGCCGAGTGTGAGGTCAAAGATGATGCGCCAAGCGGCCAAGCACAAGGTTGAAGACGACGACACGATGGGAGCTTCTGCCTTCTAGTGGCGACGTGGAGTGGTGGGCTTTTGGGGGACTCTGGACTGGCCCATCGCGTGGCCTTAGAGCAAGGGGCCACAGGGTAGGATCGCCTCCATCTTAAGTAGAGTACATCATTTTTGCTCAAAAAAAGTAGAGTTCATCATTATTTAGATAATAAATTTAATCGGTCATTCAGGTGCACTACTCATATGATGTACTAAACCAACCTTTAACCAGATCATGCGGATGGACAGGATCATTCCAACATACATCAAGTTCACACCATACTAAAAGTAGTACATTAAGTTTACAACACTTGTTTTACACTTAATCATTACATCACATCATCCAGAGTACACTAGCAGAAGTCTTTTACGAAAACAACATAAGTTTTAAGATACAATGCATGGGTGTGCCATTTCCATGCATCAAAGTATCACTGCATCTTCTACCACTCTTGATCCTCAAAGTAATCAGGTGCATAGAAGAATTTATAGGCGGGGCCAGAGATACCTGCAAGACTTAAACAATCACATAGTGAGTACTCGATTGTATTCAACATGACTTACCCAATATAATACAAGGATTATGCATTTGGTTCATTAGCAAGGACTGCGGTGAGTTTTGCATAAATGCATTTTTTTACAGGGATGAAAATGTGATCTTAACAACTAAGCAAGCATCACATGGTTAATAAGAAAATGTAAGCAATTAGCAATTGGAGCTCGATCTTCCACGAGTCCTTTCCCGTCACTAGTCTATATCTAGAAGCATAGAACTTATAGCATAAAATTCAAGATTCTGTAGAGGGGTACACATTAACCCTAGCAATGACAAGGGATATAGCCCATACGACTCGTCGGTATATAAGAGGTACCTTGATGTCTCAACCTCTTCCAAGTCTGGCCAAGGATGCCCACGAATGGTTTGATTGAGGGCCAAGTTACTAGCTTATTCTAGCTACCTCGTGCCACGCCTCACGCCGAATCCACGGGAAAGTTGGTCGCACCCATATATGACAAGTGGTTTGTACAAGATGTCTTACTACAACAAATACACGGTCCTTAACTAGTCCGGCGAGCTACACCATTCAAGATCTCACCTGTCTTGCCATGGTCCAACCCCTTGCTAGCCCATGATTCATTCTCATCATCTTGGTCAAGTTTTAGATCATATCTCCAATATATGTTGCTTAGTGGACAAGCATGCCCTAACCACGTGAGAGATGAGAAACTCATCATCACCTTGACTTCTACCATCTAAGCAAACTAAGCATGGATTATTATGCGTTAACAAAAGTAAATAAGCAATGTTATAAGGCATTGGATCAATTACAAGGATGAAAGCTCAAGTAGGCGAGTATAGGAAATTCTAGTCATATAGTAACGTAGCAATGCACATATACTTAACCTTTAGGCACATTATGCAATCCGCAAAACAAGTTAGAAATGCTTAGGTGCCTACCTTGCAAGGGTTCAAGTGGTGACTCGTCGAAGGGTAGGGGTCTCCTCGATGGTGATCTCTCGAGAACATCGTCACCTATTGAATGCATGATGTGAGATGAGTACAATGATATGAACTAGAGTATATGACATGCTTTGCAATGATGTATAACATATGGGCAACAATAATATATAACCTATGTGTGAAATGTAGTTGATCAGGTGATATTGATGTCCTGTCGTACAGTCCGGGTGAGCATTGAATGGTCCGTGGGAACAGTCCATGGAAACATCTTGAAAAGTTTTTAAGTGTTGGGTTCACGAACGGTCCATCGGAGCGGCGGATGGTTCATGAGTACAAGACCCGAAAGGGGTACCCTCGGTTTTGAATATTTAATTTTTACCGGTCAGTTCGGTGTTCTCAAGGACGGTCTACGGGAACATCGGCCGTGGAGACTAAGTGTTGATTCTTAGTGAGCATTCTCATGAACTGTCTGGTGTTCTTTGTCCGATGTTCTCCGGACAGTCCACGGGAACACAATTCATGTGTTCTAAGACTTCAAAAATTAAATCCACCTCTAGGGCTTGTGCTTGTGCAAACTATGTTTGTGGGGTGTTCCTAGGGTTCCATAGAATATTTCTAGTTAAGTGAATCTAGCTACATTGCATCCAATCATTGAAATCTTTATTGGGGTCATTTTTTAGGTGATGAACAACTAAATTGGTCATTTGTGCATCTTGGTGTTTGGAGCTTGAGATTCACTCACCAAAGGGTGGAGGAGGTGTTGTTGAGCCTCTCGAGATGTGGTGAAGCTAGATCCACCTCTTCCTTCCCCTGGTCACCTTCTTGATTTCTCCTCCAAGCTCCTTGTTGCTTAGGGAGAGAGGGCTCCTCCGTCTTCAATCCCCAGCAACTTGTGGACTTCTAGTGTTGATCTCCATGGTCTTCTTGCTGGACATGTTCTCCCGGTCACTGTTCTCCTCCCTCCCTTGCTCTTGGTGGTTTGTAGAGTGAGCAAGAGAGATGAACTAGAGAGAGTTACACCTTAAACAAACTACCAAATCATGTCATGAGCATCATGTTTATGTGATAATACATGTGATAGAGTGTGTAGATAAATTTCTTGTAGCCTAAAATGACCAATAAAAAGGTTAAATAAAACTTGATTCAAAGCTCATGTTGTATCAAGTGGGGTTGAAAACCAATTTTTATTGAGCAAAAACATTATAGAACATGTGTGTGACACCTTAATAAAGTTTGAAGCACAAACTTTGTAGATGATAATGCAATTCTTGCTGTAGAAAAATAATATTGCTAGATAGTATTTCCAATGGCTTGGAAATGGAACTTGGAATTTAAAATCAGCCAAACTTGAGAAGTTACTAAGTCTAAATACAAGTTTGACAACACCAAGTTCATGAATTAATTCTGAGCAATCTAGCTAAGACTGGGTACCATGTTCTAGCCTTTATGGGTAGCATGATATGCCCTCTTTAGCATAGTGAAGGTGGTTTAGCTTCAACTTCGATAGTTTAGTTTTTACGGATACTTTAAAATTCGTGCATGCACACGGTCACTAGCTGACTGGACTGCGTGCGCAGTCACCACGCGTGGCTGCTCTGCGTCACCGTGCAGCCATGCCCTGCACGCCCATGCTGCCGCACGCTGGTCGACCGAGACCGACCTGGCCTGGCCATGGCTTGGCTGCGGCTTGGTCACTCCGACCGCAGCGCCTGCTGCCCCGTAGGCCGCCGCTGCCCTACCCGCTACCGCTGCTGCCCTCCCTGCTTCGCACTGCCGTGCTGTGGCTGCTACCACTACATCTTGCTATCGCGCACGTGGGCTAGCCCTTGCTGCCTTGCGCTATCTTCTCGCCATTATGGTGCTGTGCCGCTCTAACCACATTAGCCTATAGCACGCACACATGTGCCATTCTGCTAGCAGCCAGCCTAGTCCTACCAAGACGAGGACGAGCCGAGCTAGACCTGCCCCCCTCTCTTTTCTGCTGCCATGTTTGCCGAGCCACGCCATCAAATTTGGCATGGTTGAGTCACCATCGCCCGATTCATCACGTCCCTAGCTCTACCATTAAGTTGTCTTGCTAATCGACCCCACCCCGCCTTAAATCATGCCCGGCCGAGCTCTAATTTTGGAGTTTCCCCGACGCCGAGCCGTTAAGGCCACATTCGGCCGGCGTGGTGGCAACCCTTCCCAGTAGCCGTTCGTGCTCAACCAGCTGCACCACTAGCCTCACCTTGACTCCGTCTTCATCCTACGCTCATCAGCTGTACCTCTATTGCTGTCCCAGCGCCGCTGACGCAGCCATGTCGCCGTGGCTCATCGTCGAGTTTGCCGCACACACATGGCCAGCCTAGCTCAGGTAGTCTCTGGCCGAACCATCACCTCAACTAGGACCACGGTAAGCTCCTGATGCTCACTCGCTAGTTGGTTAGGCTTGTAGCTACCCTAGTGCACCGAAACGACTGCACCGCCGCTGTGGATGGCCGCGCACTGCTGTCACCCGCTCCAGTGTGTCTCGCTGCTCCTCACCACCGCTTAGTGTAAGCGCTTAGGTTGTAGATGGCGGTCAACCCTTTAGGTAGGTCCGCGCGAACCCTAGATGGCCAGCGTGGCCAGCCAGTGCTAGTGCTCGCCACACCGCCGCTCGCCCTGCTTCAAGGGCGTGCGTGGAAGAATTAAGAAAAACCTAGGGGGATAAGTGCATAGGTTAGAGAGAGGAAGAAATGGTGAAAAGATAGTGACGTGGTTTGGAGCAAGTATGAGGTCTCTTTTGTAAAAACGCCAACGCGCGCGGGCTCCCCCGCCGTGGGCCGCGCCCGCGTTGGGCCACGCTGGGCCAGTTCGCTTCCTCTTTTTCGTAAAGAATTAGAAATAGCTTTTTATTTTTAATTGTGAGCCAGTTTTGTTTAATTAATATAAAATCGTATAGGTGTCCAAAAATCGTGAAACTAATTTTGTTAGGTTCCACAAATTATTGTCTATTTGTTAGTGTAGTTGGTTCATACATATCTGTGTTGATGCGGAGAGCTATTAAATCATTTGAAAGTGTTTAATATTGTTAGGTTAATTATTGTAGGAATTTTTGTGGTAAATTGGTGATAGCTTTGATCCTAAAATTTTTATAGTAGCTTCATTGTATTATTATGTGCTCACTGTAATTTTTGTAGCCTTAGACTAGACTAAACATTAGGGTAGTTAAATATTCCTTGTTTAAATCTACATTAAATCTTTAATAGAAATAAAGGCATACCATTCATGTGCGAAACTAGGTGCTTGTTTGTTGAACTCAATACTTTACTTGATGAAGATGATAGTTAGCTTAGTATCTTAGTCGTTAGAGCTAGCTTAGTAGCTTAACATGTGTATACTTATTTTAAGAGTTGCTGTTGCCTAAATACTAAATTATTGCATCATCATCATCGCATGCATATAGAGAACAAGTTGGTGGAGATTGTGACCACCGACGAGCACGAGTTTGAGGAGATCGTCGAGGAGTACGAGGAGGAGATTCTCATGCAGGAGGAGGTCCTAGAGCCATCGCTGACTGACTCAGCTGACACCGTGCCTTCCCAAGGCAAGCCCCGGTGCATAACCCTTATTTTTTATAATAACTGAATATATATATGTGACGTGCATTTAAGTTATAGGAATTTTATGGAAACCACATGCATAGATATATCTGCCCTATGAGTCCTACTAGTACATGTTCGAGTAGCTGCTATGCTTAGGTTTTTAAAAGCGTGAGTAACCTGTCGTTACTCACAATAGCTGATTATTATAATTACTCTCATGATAAAAATGATGAAAAAAATGAAGACCGGGCAGGAATATGGTATGGGTTATGGTGGGTGTGACTAGTTGTGTCTCGCAGCCACGAGGCTTAGCTTAGTTACACTGTTTCCCTGTTCGTGTTGATTGACCGTCCATTGCTGTGGATGGTAGTTAGGTCACAGAATTATTATCCTGAGCACATACTTGCTTATGGGAGCGGGAAGGCTCATTACGCTCTTGTCGTGGGTTCTAGCTCTTTCTGGACCGACTGATTGGAGGCGGGGAAAGGTGGAGGTCTAAGCACTACGTTGAGACCAGGTCTCGAGAGTGGGGGCTTGGAGTCCAAGTTTGGACGAGGGCCTAGACCTCTCAACAGGAGTGGAATGGGTTGGTCTTGTTTGTGCCTAGGGTACAAACGAGATGTGTTTTTTGAGGTACCCAGCTATGATACATTGGTTTGGGAATCGTCGTTTTTGTGACACGGTACGACTGGGCTATGGTCTTGCACCGTAGTAAGAACTGGAATATGAAAGATGGTAAATTGTTTCTGATGCTCAACCCTTGCTTGAAAGTAGAACATGTGCTTACCTAGAATGGTTAGCTAATGAAGTAATCATGACTGCTAATTAAACTTGATTTTAAGGATGTACTTCTAGTAATGCTTTTCACAAACAAAAAGAAAACAACAAACCCATATTGTCTATCATATCCTTGAGAGACGGGAAACTATTCCCTCTAGTCGGATAAGTCTTGCGAGTACATTGTGTACTCAGGGTCTATTTTCCCCTCTTTCAGGTGCAGCTTGAGGAGTAGCTCTTGTGTGGAGGATTTTTTTGGTGGGCACAAGCGGATCCTTGTATCAGAGCCAATAATGAGTCTACGAGTTTAAAAACTCTTTTCAAAACCTAAAATTTGACCAATAAAAGCTTTGCAAAAAGTAGGATGCGATAAATTATGTAACTAAGTATAAGCCCTAGTAATATGATCAATCTAGGATAGTGACACTGGTGTTATCTAATCAATCTTCTATAGGTACACTAACTTACGTTGCGTAAGAATCGTTTAGCGTACGGAAAGTGAGTGTGTGTCGTGCCAAAAATTATATGCGAATGCCGCTATATTCTGGCTTGAGCGAACGAATAGGTCGATCCATGCATCATGAAAAAAGAATCTTGCTTAAACTAAACTCCCCTACACGTATAATTTTGGGTAGTAAATTGATAGGATAATAAATAAAGAGAAATGCTTCCCCTCTTAATGAAAAGTTTTAGCATGTAACAAATTATCGGGCCTTATCCTCTCTCTAGTCGTTTGATTTTAAATATGGAGGCCTGGTCCCTAACAGTGGGTTCCTTTATGTTTACAGGTGAACCTGTGGTCTGGTTGCGGGAGCATCGGTGCTAGGATGGGCCGTGGTCTTGGTGAAGACCAGGGCGAAAATGGTCGTGGCGATGATCATGGCAATGCCAATTGGGAGAGCCACGAGGCCCCACACCTTGGCCCTCCTCCTTCACCACCACCACCGCCTCCGATGACCCATGTGGAGATGATGGCCGAGATGATGGTTGCTCATCGTGAGTCAGCCCATGCCCTGGAGATGCTAGCACAGGCTATTGGTGGCTTCGCCCGTGGAGGCCCCGGTGGCAATGGTGGGAACGAGGGTGGTGCCCGCGGTCCCAAGAGGCCCTGTTCCTATCAAGACTTCTTGGGGACACACCCACTCACATTCACACCGATTGCTAAGCCTCTAGACATGGAGCATTAGCTTCGTATTCTGGAGCAGAAGTTTCAGCTGCTTAATGTGATGGATGAGCAGAGGGTGCGCTTTGCCACACAACAGCTTCTGGGATCTGCCAGTGCTTGGTGGGACACTTTCTATGCCATGCAACCTATGGACCACCATGTGACTTGGCGGGAGTTTACCACTGCTTTTCATTAGTACTATATTCCTGCTGGTTTGCTGAACAGGAAGCTATCCGAGTTTCTGGAGCTGAAGCAAGGAAACATGCCTGTGATGGAATATGTGAACAAGTTCAACCACCTTGCATTGTATGCTGGGACTCATGTGGATAGTGATGTGTCGGTGTTTCGTACAAGCACCGGCAAGTGAATTTATAGTAATGCGCGTTAGGCTCGGATGGTGCGCTAAAGGACACAGGATTTATACTGGTTCGGGCGAAACGTCCCTACGTCCAGTTTGTTGCTGCTTGTGTTATTAGCACCGTAACGATCTGTAGTAAGGGATACAAACTGCCGAGAGAGGGACTGGTCCCAAGTCTCTGATCGAAGGATTGAAAGGTGGTCAAGAGCTTCGTCGCTGCTTGAATGTGTGTGAGTGCGTTCTATTGTTTTGTCCTCCTTTTTCTTCCGTCCCCCTTTGATGGAAGAAGCGCATCCCCTTTTATAGACGAAGGGGCCGGCTTTACAAGGGTAAGGGCTCTAGGACGCGTACTCTACTTAGTCTTGTGGCTCACGTCTACCTGGTCAGGTCCTCCACTCTGATGAGTGCGAAGGAAGATAAGTGTTTACAATGTTGTCGATGTCTCTGTAGGATGTCGTGTTAGTCACGAGAATCGCCGCCTACTAGCGTATGGGCTGCAAGATGATGGTTTTGACTTATGAGCCTCCCCACCTTGCTCCGCACGCCTTGTGTTCTCATGAGTCCTTGTTGGGAGAATGCGGGGTCGGGGTCCGGTGTAACGCCGTGGTCAAGGCCTTCGACCGGGAGGACCCGAGGGTCGGGAAGCGAGCGCGCCGCTCCCTCGGGTCCACCGTGTGGTGACGGAATACCCATCGTTAAGTGGAGATAGCAAATCCTTTCCCGGGCGTGGCGGTTGTCGATATATCTTCGTCGGGTTCCGTGTCCCAGCCGAAGGCGGCGCCTACAACTCTGAGGTGAGGTGCACGCACTGTAATACCTTTTGGGCTCTGCGGCGCCCGGAAGGGTCTAAAGCTTCATCTGTCGCTCCTCGGCAGGTCCTTTTCTGCCAGGCGCAGGTATGGTCGTTGGAGCCATGGTTGACCCGAACGTCTTGTCTCGTCCTGTACCCATTATTATGAGGGATAGATATCGATCGTATGAGGCTCGCTCAGGCCATCGGGTGAGGTGACCCCGCCCCTCCCGGGTCAGGCGAGACGAATCCATCCTCACCCTCGGGGCGAGACCGAGCCCGCCTCAAGGCGTCGGGCGAGGCGGAGTTTATCCCTCGGCCCTCGGGCGAGACCGAGCCCGCCCTATAGGCGTCAGGCGAGACGGAGATTAGCCTTGAGCTTTTGGGCGAGGCGGGGTTATCCTACAAAGGTGTCGGTAGGTGACCCGCCTCCCCGGTCGGGGCGAGACGGAATTCATCCTCAAATTTCTCGGGCGAGACCGAGCCCGCCCTCAAGGCGTCGGGCGAGGCGGAACCGAACTCCTGCATTACTCGAACAAGGGATGACATGGAGCCCTTATGCATCTAGAAGTTTTTCACGTTCGGTGGTCATCGGTTCCACCTTCCAGGGTACCTGGTATTAGATCCCCGACAAGAGCCCCTCGAGACTCTGTGTGATTCGGGTAGAACCGCTGGAGGGTGTTTTTCCGAGTGGGTCGTGGCGTCCTGCTTACTGGGGGGCGATTCGGGCCGTCCTCACCGGTGCTTCGCCCTTGGTGGCGGATTGTTCGTGGATTCCTTCTTAGTTGGGCCGGTAAGTGAGTTCTTTGGGCCCTAGGTGGGCCAAAGAGAAAAGAAACGGGCCTTTGTGGCTTGTGCTTCCCGGTGGGTGGAGAGTCCAGATTCGCTTGGGGAAGGCTAACCGTCCGCCGAGATTTTTGGGATGAGAGGATAGGGATCACAGCAGCGTCGTGTCCCGCGACGTGACGCGGTGGCGTGCGTGGCGGAACCCGGAGATCGAGGCGACGGCGGTTGCCCTTCTCGCGTCCGTCGCCTCCTCCTATAAAACCGCTGGGTTCTCCCCGTGGTCCCGTGTTTCACTCCCTTTCTTTGCGTTCAAAACATCCGCCGCCAATCTTCCCACCTCTTGCGCCCGCCGCCACCGTCCGACCGCCTGCGCGTGTGTTTCGACCACCGTTAGCTTCAGCTCGCCGCCTTTTCCCCCCCTGCTTCAATGGAGTTGTGGGGGCGATCAAGCATCACTTCCCTGGTCTGAGGGCCTCGTCCGCCGTGGCCTTCTCCACCCACTATCCACCGTCCGGGAGTGGTTACTCCCACGGCGAGGGTGAGCCAGGTGCCACTGAAGGGTATGTCGCCTCCTTTGCCATCTTCCATGAGCGGGGATTCGGGTACCAGCGCATAGATTTCTTCGGGGCTATTAGATTACTATGAGGTAGAGCTGCATCTCACTCCCAATGGGATTCAAAGATATGGCGGCGTTCGTTGCCTGTCATGAGGGTTTCTGAGGATCGATCCCCATTTTGATCTGTGGCGGTATTTCTTTAGAATTAGTCTCCGTCAAGAGGAAGATTGGGGGAAAGAAGTGGATGCGCCGATGGGGTGTGCCAAGATTCACCGCGCCATACCCGGTCGAAGGTTACCCGCACAAGCGTCTCGCTACATCCAACAAGGGATGGCATTCGCAGTGGTTTTATGTTAGGGATGATGTGAGTGCCACCCTACCGGTACACCGGACGTCTTATTGTGGGTGCCCCGTCGTCAGGTCAAGGCGTCCGGACTAAAGACAAGAAGCACATCTCCGACCTTCTCTCCGCCCTCCATGCCTCAAGGGTCGGGGTGTAAAGGGGTCGGGATTATCGGTGCCTACCACGCGAGGAGGGTGGCGCCACCGATGGCGCGTGTGCTTCCCCGCACCGGATGACGCCAGGATATCGTTCGAGGGGCGGTGCTCGTTGACGGCGCTCCCTTATTCGGAAGTGGCGCAGCGTATCAAGGAGGCGCGACGGAGCCGACGAAGGATTCCGCCGGCGAGGTCCTCGACATCGTGTATCCGGTGTGCGGGCATCCTCCAATGTGGTCGAGCTCGGGTTCTTCGAATTGTAAGCCCCTTTCTCCCGCATTCTTTTCTTTCTCCTGAATCTCCCTCTTTTAACACTTGCTTCAGAATGTTGGGGCTAGCCGAGGGGCTAGTCTTCAAGGATAGCCTAGTCCCACGCCGAAGGACAAGGTTGTGGCGGCGGCGAATCGACTTCATGGCCGAAGCGGGACAAGGAGGCAAAGGAGGAGATGAAGAAGGCGAAACGATCAAGCAGAGGCACGGGATCGGGAGAGGACGGAGCGTGGCGGTGTGGATGGCGATGATGATGATGATGACGACGGTGACGACGAGGTAGCCATCGACGTGGATTGGGGCGCCCCGAGAGGATGAGGAGACGCCGACAAGTGGCCACCCACCGTGGTGGGGCCCTTCGCCTTTCATGCGGAGGAGAAGTGAATCGATGAGGTCGGTGGAGGCCGGCGAGTCCGCCTCTTCGCGGGCATGCCGCCGAGAGACCGTGGATGGGGAAGGGCGAACTGCGCCGCCGCCATCCCCGAGGCGACGATGAAGGGGAGCAGCTCCGGTCGCACACCGGTGAGACGATGGAGGGGGACGGCCCGGTGCCGCGCCCGACGAGACGATGGAGAGGAGCGACTCGGGGCGCACCGACGAGATGGACCCCCGCCCGGGCGGGGGGGTAGGCATGAAACGGTCCCGCCGCCCGATGAGCTGTGGCGGTGGGTCCGGGATCCATCCCCAAAACGCTTCACCGCCGAGGACGCCAACGTAAGCTGTTGATTCCTCTGTTTTCATCCTTTTTCCCTTTTTATTTTGACTTAATGGTTATTACCTTTACGCAGTTCTTGCGGACGGGTCACCCCACTCGGGCCGGCGCCCAAGAAGAGTCTCGCCTTCAAGTGGGACGACGGCGTCCGCCGAGCCACCTGCTTGAGCAGGAGTGGTGCCGATGTCGGGCGCGTTAAGCGAACCGACGGCGTCAAGGTGGCTCCTACATCCGCGGAGGTTACTTGGCGAAGCGGTCTCTTCCGCAAGGCGGGCGTGGAACAATGGCCGAGGACCGCATACCGCCCGGTGATGGGTCGTGGATCGCGCAAGCCGAGATCAGCCGACGCTTGCTGTGGTGGTGGCACCGGCGTGGTGCAGATCCACATCGCCAGCGCCCATGTGGATCCACCCGTGGCGCTCGGCGGCCCAGACGGAGGAGGGTCCAGCCGGAGGGTCTCGAGTGTGGCGGTGGTGCCGACGAGGTCGAGGGAGGAGCCGCCACCGCCCCTTTGTCGAGGAAAACCGCTCCCTGCGTGGGGAGAGCCGCCGCTCCAAAGGATGGATGCTCGGGAGACCCGGCGTCGGCTTTTTTCTCACTCGATGATCATTCCGAGAGCATGGAGCGGGAGGGTCTTGACATCGGGATCTCGACCATGTTTGAACGCCTGACCAAGCCGGAGGAGCCCTCCATGAGATCGTTATCCCTACCACTCGTGTATTTTCTGGACTTTCTTCTTTCTTCATGTGTTTTGTGTTCTCGTATTCCCGACGATATCAGCCTTCTTCCTCCTCGGACTCTTGTTGCTCGTGGCCGGATAAATCCCAATTCCTCCACGACAATGTATAGGCGGAGAGGGATCGCCTTCCGAGGAGGCCCTACCAAGCGGCGGAGACTTGGCCGCCCAACTTGCTACTGTTCGAGAGCGGGAGGCCCAGCGCGTCAGATGCGAGGAGGCGCACGGAATGTTCGAGGACCTGTCGGCGAGGTCTAAGCCGGATGGAGAGGAGATTGCCGGACTCAAAAGAGTGAGACGAGCTGCTGCGCAGAGAGAATGCCGCGGCCAATGAGAAGGCCAAGTCCTGAAGGAGCTGGAGATGGAGCGGGACCTTCATGGAAGGCCGAGAGTAGGGCCACAGCCCTCCAGCGGAAGGTGGACGAGGACATCGAGGTGGTCTGCTCTCTCCGGGCGGAGCTTGACGACGTGGTGAAAGGAAAGTTGAGTGCTGAGAACGCCGCCACCAAGCTAGAGAAAGAGGTTGCCTATACGCGCAGAGCCCTTCAGGCTGAGAGTGATGAGCACGATCTTCTACAAGCTACGGTCGGGGTTGTTCTTAACGCCCTGAATGTGACGGAGCCGGTGGAGACCAGCCCGCTCACGGCTCGTGTCGGAGGTATCACGGCTCGGGTGGGCCAGCTTGAGGAGAGTGCCTTTCACGCCGGGATTACCCAGGCCTTCACCGTCGCCCACGCCCACTATGAGAAGGAAATAAACCTGAAAGTGATGAGCGAAGGCTTTCCGTCCTCCTACGAGGATGAAGAGCTGGAGGAAATGGAGCAGATGGTCGCTCCCCTTGCGAAGAACCTGGCAGACAATCTGAAAGAGATGGTTCTCCCTCCGCGGAAGTAATTAGTCGAACAATTTTGAGAATAACTTATATGTAATATGTGAACATGTGTCGGTACTTTTTCGAGTCCGGGCGCCTTTCGTGCTTTTAAGCGTCTTAATTTCGTTTTGTTTGATTTTTTGCGATTTCATTTTTTACGGTCTTACCAATATGTTCCCCTGAATTATGCCGCTAATTATAATGCGAGGAGATTGTTCGAAAGAAGGAGAGGAGGTAGCCGTACCTTACAGCCCCGTAAAGTCCCGACCCCGCACTTCTTTGGGGTGGGTGTTCTTGGAGACCGGAATCGTGGTTCGGTGATAATGGATGCCATCGCAATAATCCCATACTGTCTTCCAAATGTAAATCCCAACCGGGAACTCTATGGGCTCGGCAAGGTGGGGCCTTTGTCCTCTGCATTGTTTGGCCCGAGCCCCGAGCCTTGTCGAGGGTCTCGATAGGGTCGGCCGTTATTTGCGTGTTACCCCGCCCTCGGTTTTCGCAATCGGAGGGGCTGAGTGAACGACACTTGCCTCGACGGCTTGAGTACCGCGCTCAACGAGCTCGCTAACGGGAATGCGTTAAATGCGGAATCCGAGTCCATCATTTGCTTGATGGGGTCGGCAGAGCCCTCTGGTGGCACTCCACAACTTCTTAACCCGCCTCCGGCAGATGCCCGAGTCGCTCGATAAGCTCGGGGGGCCCGATGGCCTCTCCTCGATGGAGATTCTGTGGGTTTGGCTCGAGGTTAGAATCGAACGAGAGAAGGTCGAGACGTCCGGTTCGCTTCTGAGCGGGGTCGGGCAGGGCCGCTGGGGCTCGTCTCGGTTATCTCTCCCTGGCTCTGTTCGGCGTGAGGCGGCCTCGAGCCCTTCGCGGGCCGACCTTGAACCTCACCGTGGTTGCCTATATCGGATAAAGCGACGATCGTTTTACGTGGTGCGACACGAATCATTGGGATGCAACGTAGATGAGATGGTGCGCGCGCCCTTTGCCGAGGAGTCGCCTGGGGCGAAGAAAGGAGGCGTCGGTGGGCGTCGTGACGTCGTTGATCGCGCCATTTTTGCTCGCGCCCCTCCCTTGGCGGGAGGCGTTTCACCCCATATGCCGTTATCGTGGTTATGGTGAATAGATGATGGCGTAGTCTTGAGACGTCATGGCGGTGGCGTCGCTGCCGCCGGGCGTCGCGGTAAGACGACGATAAGCGTAGTCCCCGGACATTCCGGCGGAGGCGTCGTTGCGGGTCGCGGTACGACGATGGCGTGGTCTCCGGACGTTCCGGAGGGAGGCGTTGTTGCCGGTCGCGGTAGACGATAATGCGTGGTCCCCGACGTTCCGGCGGAGTCGTCGTAGATGGTGGCGCCGCCGAGATCCAGCGAAGATGTCGCCGACGGAGAGCGTGGCACGGCGACCGTAGTAGACGAGAGCCGGCCCATGTACACGCCCAGACGCCGCCGATGGAGAGCGTGGCACGGTGACCGCATGATGACGACTGGCCCGTGTACGCCCGGACGTCGCCGATGGAGGGTGTAAGCGGCGACCGCAAAGAATAACTTGTGGTAGAGCCGAGCCGAGACCGTAATGAAATAACGCTGTGGGAAGCCCGGGCAAACAGTCCTCGGAGTATATTGTTCCTTTTTGTAATGACATCGCTTTGTAAGTGGTGAATTTATGCAAAAATGAACAAAATTGCATCCTTGGCTTATGGCAAGTCATTTTAACGCTTTCCAACCCTTCTCATGGTCTAAGTCATAGGAAACTAGGAACGTGGGGCGAACTAATTCGATTGAACTGGTGAGCAAAGAGGTTGCGTACCATTGGGGCGTGGGTGCCTGCAGTCCTACCATTGTATTCGAATTGGTTCCCAAGATCTTAGCCCTCAAACTTCGTTCTGGGCGAATGGAAAACTTAGAAAATGTTTGCAAGTATAACAGAGGATTTTTTACAAGCGTAATAAGTAATACTTGTATTACACATGACATATGTTACGATCATATGCCACCCCGAGTGAGGTCGACCCCTCGCGATTTGCGGTCGATGAGTCACTAAGGATCGGGGTTCTGTTAGGACAAAACCGATAAGGAAAAGTGTAAGCTTATTTTAAGGATAGAAACGACGTAGCTGCTCAATGTTCCAGGCGTTGGTGAAGACCTCGCCTTTGATGGTTTTCAACCGGTAGGCGCCTGGGCGAAGTATTTCCGCGACGATGTAGGGCCCTTCCTGTATGGGAGAGAGTTTGTGGCGATCCTTGTTGCTCGCTGCACAAGGCGGAGGACGAGGTCTCCGGCGTTGAAGGCTCGATCCGCACCCATCGGGCTGTGGTACCGCCGTAACGCTTGCTGGTACTTGGCTGAACGGAGGAGGGCGATGTCGCGGGCCTCATCCAGCTGGTCCATGGCGTCTTGGTGAGATGCCTCGGCTCCCTGTTCGTCATATGCTCTGATTCTTGGCGCTCCATAGTCGAGGTCCGTCGGGAGAACGGCCTCGGAGCCGTAGATCATAAAAAAGGTGTGTAGCCGGTGGCCCAGCTAGGAGTCGCCCTTAGGCTCCGAGAGCACAGCCGGAGCTCAGCCGAGCCAACGCTACCAACTTGTTCAACCGGTTGAAAATTCTGGGTTTGAGGCCTTGAAGGAGCATGCCGCTTTATAAGGCTTTCGACCCGTCCGTGCTCGTCCGGGGTGCGCGACGGCTGCCCAATCGATTCGGATGTGTTGTTCATCACAGAAACGAACGAATTTCCTACCGGTGAACTGCGTGCCGTTATCTGTGATGATGGAATTCGGTACTCCAAAGCGATGGATGATGTCGAGAAAGAACAAAACAGCTTGCTCGGATTTGATTGTGGATATTGGCCGAGCTTCAATCCATTTTGTGAACTTGTCTATGGCGACAAGCGGTGGGTAAAGCCTCGGGCGCTTTTTTAAGTGGCCCAACCAGGTCAAGCCCCCTGCACCGCGAAGGGCCACGTGATGGGGATCATCTGGAGAGCTGGGCGGGAGGTGCGTTTGAGGCGTAGTATTGGCACCCTTCAGCAGTGCGTATAATTTGCTTTCGGCATCGGCTACTGCGGTGGGCCAATAGAAACCCCGCGGAATGCCTTCCCAACCAAGGTTCTTGGTGCGGCATGGTGTCCGCATGCCCTCCGTGGATGTCGCTCAAGAGGGAGTTTTCCCCTGCTCGCCAGGATACAAAGTTGCAGAATTCGATGTGACTTCGTTTGTAGAGTTCGCCCTCTACAAGAACGAAGATTTACGCGTCGCGTGCCGCCGTCGAGCTTCGTCTTGTTGGTTGGTAGTACGTCGTGGAGGAGATAGTCGATGTAAAGTGTTCTCCGGTCATTGGGAGGATCGGACTCCATTGCCGGGTCTTCTTCAAGCTCCATGACCTCGGGGTCGGAGGAACAGGTTGGCGGATCGGCCTTGGGGGTCGGACTAGAAGGGCCATCGTCGGCTTGTTCCGACCCGCGTAGAAGCGCATCGAGGGTTTGTGTTGGTCGTTGGCGAAGACGCTGCTGGAACCGGCTCTCGGTGGATGTCGCTTTTGAGTGTATCGGCCGCTTCGTTGAGGCGCTGGGATATGATTGAGCTCGAGGCCGTCGAATTTGTCCTCCAGACGTCGGACCTCTTGACAAGATGCCTCCATCTTGGTATCGTGGCAGCCCGACTCTTTCATGACTCGTTGACGACCACCGAGAGTCGCCCACGACGTCAAGGCGTCGGATGCCCACTTCGATGGCGATTCGTAGAGTCGTTGATGAGCGCTTCAGTATTCTGCGGTATTGTTTGATGAGGGAAATGAAGCGAACCATGTACCTCATGTGGACCCCGAGGGGGGATACAAAGACTAGTCCTGCTCCGGCGCCCTTCTTCATCAGTGATCCATCGAAGTACATTATCCAGTACTCTTGATCGACGGCTGCTGGAGGCATCTGGACCTCGGTCCACTCACGATGAAGTCACCAAAGGCCGATTCGAGATTTGATCGCCGTTCGGGGACATAAGAAATGCCCCGATCCATCACTCGAGTGCCCACTTTGCGGTTCTTCCCGTAGCGTCATGGCTACGAACGACCTCACCGAGGGGGAACGACGTCACTACCGTCACGGGGTGTGACTCGAAGTAGTGGTGTAGCTTCCTTTTGGTGATGAGGACGGTGTAGAGGAGTTTCTAGATCTGGGAGTAGCGGGTTTTGGAGTCGGATAACACCTCGCTGATGAAATATACAGGGCGCTGCACCTTGAAGGCGTGCCCCTCTTCTTCTCGCTCTACTATTAAGGCGGAGCTAACCACTTGGGTGGTGGCCGATATATATAGTAAGAGAGATTCTCCATCGCATGGAGGGACTAGGACCGGCGGCTTAGTTAAAAATCGTTTAACCATGTCAAGTGCTTCCTGAGCCTCGGCTGTCCACTCAAAGCGGTCAGTTTTCTTCAGGAGTCGATAAAGGGGGAGTCCTCGTTCGCCGAGGCGTGAAATGAATCGACTGAGAGCGGCAAGGCACCCGGTGATCCGCTGAACCCCCTTTATGTTTTGGATCGGGCCCATCCTCGTGATGGCTGATATCTTCTCTGGGTTGGCTTCGATGCCACGTTCGGAGACGATAAAGCCGAAAGCAAAGATGCCCTCGGGACCCCGAAAACACATTTTTCGAGATTGAGCTTGATGCCGTTTCGCCGGAGTTTCATGAAAGGTACGTTCAAGGTCGGTGACAAGGTGGTCACCGCTTGGATTTGACTACGATGTCGTCGACATAGGCCTCAACGGTTCGCCCGATGAGGTCTCCGAGGCAACTAAGCATACAGCGCTGGTACGTTGCCCCAGCGTTCTTCAAACCAAACGGCATTGAAACGTAGCAAAATGATCCGAAGGGCGTGATAAAGGATGTCGCGAGCTGGTCGGACTCTTTCATCGCGATCTGATGGTAGCCTGAGTATGCGTCCAGGAAACAGAGGGTTTCGCACCCTGAGGTGGAATCGACTATTTGGTCTATTCGTGGCAAAGGAAATGGATCCTTTGGACACGCTTTGTTGAGGCCAGTATAATCAACACATATTCTCCATTTCCTGCTTTTTTTTCGAACAAGAACAGGATTCGCTAACCACTCCGGGTGGTACACTTCCTTAATGAATCCTGCGGTCAGTAGTTTGGCTATCTCCTTGCCGATGGCCCTGCGTTTCTCCTCGTCGAAGTGGCGCAGGCGTTGTTTCACTGGCTTGGAGCCAGGAAGGATTTGGAGAGTATGCTCGGCGACCTCCCTCGGGATGCCCGTCATATCCGAGGGTTTCCACGCAAAGATGTCCTTGTTGGCGCGGAGGAAGTCGACGAGTGCGCTTTCCTATGCGGAGGAGAGCGCGGTCCCGATTCGGACTTTTTTGCCCTCGGAGCTACTGGGATCCAAGAGGACGTCCCTGGAACCCTCTGCCGATTCGAACGATCCAGACGACTTCTTTGCGTCGGGTGTCCCATCACTGACCTCCTCCCTGAGGGTGACGAGCTCTTCGGATGCGATGACCGCGGATGCGTGTCCGCAGCATTCGACCTCGCACTCGTAAGCGCGCTGGAAGGAGGTGCCGATGGTGATGATCCCACGGGGGCCCGGCATCTTCAGCTTCAGATATGTGTAATTGGGTACGGCCATGAACTTCACGTAACATGGTCGCCCCAGAATGGCGTGGAAAGTCCCTGGGAACCCCACTACATCGAAGGTGAGGGTCTCGGTCCGGTAATTGGATCGATCCCCAAAAGTGACGGGCAGGTCAATCTGCCCTAGTGGCATGGCTTGCCTTCCTGGTACGACGCCATGGAAAGGTGCTCGGACGGGCGGGCGGCGTTCGATCGACGCCCATCTCATCGAGCGTCTTGGCGTACATGATGTTGAGGCCACGCCCCATCCATTAGTACCTTGGTGAGCCGCTTTGGACCGACGATCGGGTCGACGACAAGCGGATACCTTCCCGGGTGTGGGATGGCATCCGGATGGTCGGTCCGGTCGAAGGTTATGGCGGATTCCGACCACCGGAGATAGGTTGGCATAGCCGGTCCAGCGGTATAGACCTCTCGACGTGCGACCTTCTGGCGGCGCTTGGAGTCGTAGGCCGTTGATCCTCCGAAGATCATGAGGGCACCGGTCGGAGTTGGGAAGGTGTCGTCCTTCGCCTCCGTGTCGTTAGTGGTGGGAACAGCTCCTTCCCTGCTCCTCCTTGTTAAGGCCCCGACCAAGTATTTATGCATAAGGCCGCATTCCTTGTATAGGTGCTTGGCCGGGAAGGCGTGGTTTGGGCATGGCCCCTCGAGCATTTTCTCGAAGTGGTTCGGAGTGCCCTCCGCGGGCTTCTGGCCACCTTTGCGGTCGGCAGCGGCCGCGAGTAAGTTGTCGCGCCGTTGCTTCTTATTTTCCCTTTGGCGGGACGGTTGGGGCGCCTTGGCGGCGTCCTCGTCCCGCCTTTGTTTTTCCATCGATGACGATCAAAGATGGCCCTCAACCCTCTTCTCCGTGGGCGTGACTAGTGGCGATGTCCAGGAGTTCCTTGGTAGTTCACGGGCCCCTGCGTCCCAGCTTGTGGACCAGGGATTCGCAGGTCGTTCCGGACAGAAAGGCTCCTATTACGTCGGCGTCGGCGACGTTCGGGAGCTCATTGCACTGTCGGGAAAAGCGCCGGATGTACCCGCGGAGGGTTTCACGGGCTTTCTGACGGCAGTTCTTGAGGTCCCATGGGTTTCTGTATGCGTTTATGCGTGCCACGAAATTACCCACGAAGATCTCAGTCAGATCCGCCCAACTCTGAATAGTATTGGACGGTAGGTGCTCCAGCCACGCTCGTGCTGAGTCGGCCAGGAACAGCGGGAGATTGCGAATAATGAAATTATCATCGCTAGCACCACCGGCCTGACATGCAAGCCGATAGTCTTCGAGCCAAAGCCCGGGGTTTGTTTCGCCAGAATATTTAGGAATGTTCGTAGGCGGTCGATACCTTAGAGGGAACGCAGCGTTGAGGATGTGTCGGCCAAAGGCCTGAGGGCCTGGCAGGACGGGGCTCGGGCTTCGGTCCTCGTTGCTGTCGTAGCGCCCGCCACGTCGGGGATGATAGCCGCGGCGCGCTGCTTCTCCCTCGTCGCCGTGGGCACGTCTCCGAGCGTCGATGATGCTACGTACGTCGCGGCCACGGCCGAGGCGTTGATGTACAGGGACGACGGAGGGCTGCCCGCCGGCCGGCGGTGTTTGGTGTACGGATGCGTCCTTGGTGGGATGCACCGAAGGTGCGCTACCGGCTGGTGTCGGGTTCGCGTCGTCGAGACAACGAACTTTCCGCTTTCTTCTTGGCTGCGCTGCGCTTCGAGCAACGTCACGAATCTCCCGATAAGCACGCCGATCCTCGGACGTCGTGGCCTCCGGGAGACCATGCAGCAAAGGCGGTCGCCGCGGCGATGTTCTGGCCGGCTCGAAAGCAAAGTGAGGAAAGGCCCCATCGTCGGTGAGGATCCTTTGATGTACGGTGCGGGCGCGTGGCGCGCGCTTCTCCCTTTTGCGGCGTTCAATCTCGCGATTGATGTCCGCGTATTCCGTCATGCGAGCCCTTGCCCGGCCTCATCGATCTCTTGGCGGACGAGCCCTTAGTCGCTCCATCCTCATGCGAGATGGGGCTGTCCTTCTTCCCGGATCTGCTTTGTCGATTGTTCGTGAGGGGTGGCCTCTTCCTGAGGCGCTTTCGGCGTGACCCTCGAGGGTCTGCGTCATGTAGCATTCTTGGGAAGGGTGGTGGCTCCCCTCTTTGGAATCCGAGCTGAGAGCGACATGTGCTCCTCGTTGAGGAGCTCGTAGAGGTCTCTCCGTATCCCGCTCAATCGCCCCCACGAACTCGATGTCCGTGGGTGGTTGAACCACCCGTAGCGCCAGAAGACGGCCAGCGGTTGCCGCAACGTTGCGGAGACCTAACGGAAACGCTGTCGGGGCGCTCCATACGGACCCTTCCGGACACATGGTGGCGTTGTGAGAGGCTTCTTTGGGTGACGGGACTCCCCGGGAGTTGCCCGGTGGACCCTCAAGCCTGAGACGGCTGAGGTTGATGGAAGGGGGAGATGGGGCGGCTGAGTGAGTCAGTGCCAGCTCTCCTTCTAGTGTGATGATGAAATCCAGGTCGCCGAAACGCACGTGTGCGCCCGGGGCCCAGGTGATTGCGTGGGTGGTCATCCGAGACCTGGTTTGGAACACGCAAAGCCCCTACAGGCGCTAACCGCCGGTGTTTCGTACAAGCACCGGCAAGTGAATTTATAGTAAAGCGTGTTAGGCTCGGATGGTGCGCTAAAGGACACAGGATTTATACTAGTTCGGTCGAAACGTCCCTACGTCCGGGCTTTCTTGTCGCTTGTGTTATTAGCACCGTAACGATCTGTAGTAAGGGATACAAACTGCCGAGAGAGGGACTGGTCCCAAGTCTCGATCGAAGGATTGAAAGGTGGTCAAGAGCTTCGTCATTTGCTTGAATGTGTGTGAGTGCGTTCTATTGTTTTGTCCTCCTTTTCTTCCGTCCCCCTTTGATGGAAGAAGCGCATCCCCTTTATATAGGCGAAGGGCCGGCTTTACAAGGGTAAGGGCTCCGGGCCGCGTACTCTACTTAGTCTTGTGGCTCACGCTCTACTGGTCGGGTCCTCCACTCGATGAGTGTGAAGGAAGATAAGTGTTTACAATGTTGTCGATGTCTCTGTAGGATGTCAGGTTAGTCACAGAATGCTGCCCTGCGCAGGGTATGGGCTGCAGTACAGTGGTTTTGACTTATGAGCCTCCCCCAGCCTTGCTCCGCACGCCTTCAGGTTCTCATGAGTCCTCGTTGGGAGAATGCGGGTCGTCGGGTCCGTGTAACGCCGTGGTCAAGGCCTTCTTTGACCGGGAGGACCTGAGGGGTCGGGAAGCGGGCGCCGCTCCCTCGGGTCCACCGTGTGGTGACGGAATACCCATCGTTCGTGGAGATAGCAAATCCTTTCCTGGAGCGTAGCGGTTGTCGTATATCTTCGTCGGGTTCTGTGTCCCAGAGCTGAAGGCGGCGCCTACAACTCTACAGGGTGAGGTGCACGCACCTGTAATACCTTTTGGGCTCTGCGGCGCCCGGAAGGGTCTAAAGCTTCAGTCCTGTCGTTCCCTGGCAGTCCTTTTCCTGCCAGGGCGCAGGGTATGGTCGTTGGAGCCATGGTTGACCCGAACGTCTTGTCTCGTCCTGTACCCATTATTATGAGGGATAGATATCGATCAGGGCGAGGCTCGTTCTGGGCCGTCGGGTGAGGCTGACCCCGCCCCTCCGGGGTCGGGCGAGACGGAATCCATCCCTCAGCCCTCGGGTGAGACCGAGCCCGCCCTCAAGGCGTCGGGCGAGGCGGAGTTTATCCCTCGGCCCTCGGGCGAGACCGAGCCCGCCCTATAGGCGTCGGGCGAGACGGAGATTAGCCTTGAGCTTTTGGGGCGAGGCAGGGTTATCCTACAAAGGTGTCGGGTAAGGCTGACCCCGCCCCTCCGGGGTCGGGCGAGATGGAATTCATCCCTCAGCCCTCGGGCGAGACCGAGCCCGCCCTCAAGGCGTTGGGCGAGGCGGAACCGAACTCCTATTACTCGAACAAGGGATGACATGGAGCCCTTATGCATCTAGAAGTTTTTCACGTTCGGTGGTCATCGGTTCCACCTTCTGGGGTACCCTGGTATTAGATCCCCGACATGATGAGAAGAAGATGGACCATTTCAATCGTGGTCTCTCTTGCATCTTGCAAGAGAAGCTGTATACACGGGGCTATCAGACCTTTGGTGCTTTGATGAATGCTGCCATTGCTATGGAGAGACTTCAGCGTGACTCTCAGGCTGAGTGGAAGTGTAAGAGGGTGATCACTGGGTCTTCTAGTCACCCACAGTCTTAGAAGGTATAGGTTGTGAGGAGGGTGTCCTATCACTCTCCAAGTGGACAGTCGTCTCGCCAGACTCAACAGACTCACTAGGCACTTCCCACTTAGTACCGTACACCTACTTAGTAGGTGCAGCAGCCTCAAGGATAGCAGGTTTCGCCTCATCAGGGATAGGGGAACAAGTTGGGCACTTGTTTCAAGTGTGGCAAGGAAGGCCACTATGCTCGTGAGTGCCCCTAGAATCAGCTTACTCAGTCTTCTCAGCCTTCAGCCAACTCTCATTTGGTCAAGAGGACTATCATCAGGAAGAAGGTGCCCGTGAGCCACTTAGGACAGGTTAACTTCACTGAGGCTGAGGAGGTCCCACAGGGAGAGCCTATGATGGCTGGTATGTTCACCATTGATTCCCACCCATCATATGTATTATTTGATTCTGGTGCATCACATTCATTCATGAGTATAGGGTTTGCACAAAGGCACAATATATCTATTATGGCTATTCCTATTGCCTATAGAATCAGAACCCTTGGTGCGTAGTTGTGCATTAAAAATCAGACAGACACAATGAGACTAGTGCTAGCAACTCACTCTTATCGTCTCCAGTTCATGGTGCTACCTGGTCAAGGCATAGATGCAATTCTAGGAATGAACTGGTTGAGAAATTATGGGGTAGTCCTAAACCTTAGACAGAGAATTGTTGAGTTGAAGCTCCCTTCTTCTGAGGATAGAATGTCTCTCCTTATGCATTCAGTCCCCACCTTGCTAGTTGTGGCTGATGCTGAAGCTTCTCCAGACCTTTCTTCTATTCCTGTGGTCTGTGAGTTTCTGGATGTCTTTCCCTAGGATCTACCCAGGTTACCACCGGACCAGGATGTGGAGTTTGCCATTGAGTTAGAACCTGGTACTACTCCTATTTCACGATGTCCTTACCGCATGGCTCCAAAGGAATTGGCTGAGATGAAAAAATAGTTAGAGAAATTGTTGGAGAAGGCCTTTGCAATTTGAAGTTGGTGACCATGTGTATCTCAAGGTATATTCGATTAGAGGAGTGCATCGGTTTAGAGTCCATGGGAAATTAGCTCCTCATTATGTTGGACCTTACAAAGTTTTTGAACGGTGTGGTTCTGTTGCTTATCCTATCCAGCTCCTGGATATTTTGTTAGTAGTCCATAAGGTTTTCCATGTTTCCCAACTAAAATAGTGTTTGCTAGTTCCTGATGAGGTGGTGGAAATTGAAGGACTTCCTCTCCAGCCTGATCTTTCTTATATTGAGCATCCCGTTAAAATCTTAGATGAAAGAGAAAGAGTGACTAGAAACAAAGTGGTGAAATTTTATAAGGTCTAATGGTAAAATCATTCAGAGGACGAAGCAACTTGGGAACAAGAAAGCTATATTTTTAAATATTATCCTCATCTCCTTTCTAGTTCACCAAGGTAGTTATGTAAACTTAAATTTATTTCTTATCCCTTCCCACACTAGGCACACACATGAAATCTCGGGACGAGATTTTCTTTAAGGGGGGAGGTGCTATAACACCATCGGTGTTACTCCCTAAACAAACTACCAAATCATGTCACGAGCATCATGTTTATGAGATAATGCATGTGATAGAGTGTGTAGATAAATTTCTTGTAGCCTAAAATGACTAATAAAAAGGTTAAATGAAAATTGATTCAAAGCTCATGTTGTATCAAGTAGGGTTGAAAACTAATTTTTATTGAGCAAAACATTATAGAACATGTGTGTGACACCTTAATAAAGTTTGAAGCACAAACTTTGTAGATGACAATGCAATTCTTGTTGTAGAAAAATAATATTGCTAGATAGTATTTCCAATGGCTTGGAAATGGAACTTGGAATTTAAAATCAGCCAAACTTGAGAAGTTACGAAGTCTAAATATAAGTTTGACAACACCAAGTTCATGAATTAATTCTGAGCAATCTAGCTAAGACTGGGTACCATGTTCTAGCCTTTATGGGTAGCCTGATATGCCCTCTTTAGCATAGTGAAGGTGGTTTAGTTTCAACTCCGATAGTTTGGTTTTTACGGACGCTTTAAAATTCGTGCATGCAGATAGTCACTGGCTGACTGGCCTACATGCGCGGTCACCATGTGCGGCTGCTCTATGCTGCCGTGCAGCCATGCCCTACACACCCACACTGCCACACGCTCGCTGGCCGAGGCTGACTTGGCCTGGCCGTGGTCTGGTTGCGGCTTGGCCGCTCCGACCGCAGCGCCCGTTGCCGGCCGGCCGCGGGGCACGTTGCCCCGTAGGCCACCGCTGCCCTACCTGCTTCTGCCGCTGCCCTGCACACTACTGCCCTCCCTGCTTTGCACTACCGTGCTGTGGCTGGTACCACTATATCTCGCTACCGCGCACATGGGCTAGCCCTTGCTGCCCTGCGCCGTCTTCTTGCCATTATTGCGTTGTGCCGCACTTGGCTTGGTCTTGGCTGGGGACACATGCGCACGTTCCCTCTGACCACATTGGCATGTAGCATGCGCATGTGTGCCATTCCGCTAGCAGCCATCCACGTCCCGCCAAGGCGAAGACGAGCCGAGCTAGACCGCTGCTTAGTGTAGGCGCTTAGGTCGTAGATGGCGGTCGACCCTTTAGGTAGGTCCGCGCGAACCCTAGATGGCCAGTGTGGCCGGCCAGTGCCAGTGCTCGCCACACCGCCGCTCGTCCTACCTCTGGGGCATGCACGGAAGAATTAAGAAAAACCCAGGGGGTAAGTGCATAGGTCAGAGAGGGAAAGAAATAGTGAAAAGACAGTGACGTAGTTTGGAGCAAGTATGCGGTCTCTTTTGTAAAAATGCCAGCGTGCACGCTGGCTCCCCTGCTGTGGGCCACTTCCGCGCATGGGCCGCACCCATGTTGGGCCGCGCTGGGCCAGTTCGCTTCCTCTTTTTCGTAAAGAATTAGAAATATTTTTAATTGTGAGCCAGTTTTGTTTAATTAATATAAAATCGTAGAGGTGTCCAAAAATCATGAACCTAATTTTGTTAGGTTCCACAAATTATTGTCTATTTGTTAGTGTAGTTGGTTCATACATATCTGTGTTGATGCGGAGAGCTATTAAATCATTTGAAAGTGTTTAATATTGTTAGGTTAATTATTGTAGGAATTTTTGTGGTAAATTGGTGATAGCTTTGATCCTAAAATTTTTACAGTAGCTTCATTGTATTATTATGTGCTCACTGTAAGTTTTATAGGCTTAGACTAGACTAAACATTATGGTAGTTAAATGTTCCTCGTTTAAATCTACATTAAATCTTTAATAGAAATAAAGGATTCATGTGCGAAACTAGGTGCTTGTTAGTTGAACTCAATACTTTGCTTGATGAAGATGATAGTTAGCTTAGTATCTTAGTCGTTAGAGCTAGCTTAGTAGCTTAACATGTGTATCCTTATTTTAAGAGTTGTTGTTGCCTAAATACTAAATTGTTGCGTTATCATCATCGCATGCATATATTGAACGAGTTGGCGGAGATTGTGACCACTGGCGAGCACGAGTTCAAGGAGTATGAGGAAGAGATTCTCGTGTAGGTGGAGGTCCCGTAGCCGCCGCTGACTAACTCAGCTGACACAGCGCCTGCCCCAGGCAAGCCCGGTGCATAACCCTTATTTTTGATAATCACTGAATATATATATATATATATATATATATATATATATATGATGTGCATTTACGTTATAGGAATTTTATGGAAATCACATGCATAGATATATCTGCCCTATGAGTCCTACTAGTACAGGTTCGAGTAGCTGCTATGCTTAGGTTTTCGGTAGTGTGAGTAACCTGCCGTTACTCACAATAGGTGATAATTATAATTACTCTCATGATAAAAATGATGAAAGGAAAATGGAGACCGGGTAGGGATATGGTATGGGTTATGGTGGGTGTGACTAGTTGTGTCCCGTGGCCATGGGGCTTAGCTTAGTTACACTATTTCCTTGTTCATGTCTATTGAGGACCGTCCGTTGCTGTGGATGGTAGTCAGGTCACAAACTTATTATCCTGAGCACATACTTGCTTATGGGAGCGGGAAGGCTCGTTATGCTCTTATCGTGGGTTCTGGATCTTTTCAAACCAACTAATTGGATGCGGAGAATGGTGGAGGTCTAAGCACCACATTGAGACCGGGTCTCAAGAGTGGGGGCTTGGAGTCCAAGTTTGGACGGGGACCTAGACCTCTCAACAGGAGTGGAATGGGTTGGTCTTGTTTGTGCCTAGGGTACAAATGGGGTGTGTGTTTTTGGGTACCTAGCTGGGATACATTGGTTCACGAATCATCGTTTCCATGAGACAGTATGACTTGGCTATGGTCTAGCACCATAGTAAGTTCTGGAATATGAAAGATGGTAAATTGGTTCTGATTGATCAACCCTTGCTTGAAAGTAGAACATGTGCTTACCTAGAATGGTTAGCTATTGAAGCAATCATGACTGCTAATTGAACTTGATTTTAAGGACGTACTTCTAGTAATGCTTTTCACAAACAAAAAGAAAACAGCAAACCCATATTGCCTATCATATCCTTGAGAGTCAGGAAACTATTCCCTCTAGTCGGGTAAGTCTTACAAGTACATTGTGTACTTAGGGTTTATTTACCCCTGTTGCAGGTGCAGCTTGAGGAGTAGCTCTTGTGTGGAGGATTCTTCTGGTGGGCACAGATGGATCCTTGTATCGATTCCACTAGATGTTCATTTTATTTCTGCTATTTAATTATCACACTCTGAACTCTAGTATTGTAATAAATAATTTCCAAGAATTCTTTGTTGTATGAAATGGACTAAGTTTTGTAAACTTGTACTCATTATTGGATCCTGGCGGTAAAACGTGGATTGTTTTGAGTTCTCCCTTGGGGTGGGCTCGACAGAACAGTCCGATGTAGCTCACTTTTGAGGTGCTTAGTGTCTGGTGGAAGACGAACGCATATGAAAGTGTGCTAATTCGGGCGGTTCTACCATAGAGAGAGACAGTGGAGATGAGAGTGTGAGAGAGTGAGGGAGTGTGAGTGTGCTGCTGGTGAGTGTATCCATGAAATAGAGATAGGAGTTGCTGACATGTGGGTCAAGGAGTGCCCAGGTGAGGATAGCTCACTATTTTGCATGAAGTGATCTCGCAAACGGTCCGAGGAATCATCGGACAGTCTGTGGGGACATCAAGTTTGTGAAAATTGTTGTCTGTAACCATGTTCTCATGGACTATCTGGGAGTGCGCCGGATTGTCCGCCAGAACATGACAAAGCCAAAAAAATTTAGTTATAGAGAGTGAGAGTGTACAAACCAAATTTTGAACATGTCGGTCTTTTGTGCAACTTTTTGAGGAGAGATGCTTGTGTGGGCCGTCTCCCCCACTTGTTTTTGTACCTGTCTTGTTTTTATTTGGAGACAAAAGTGTATACAAAAACAAGTGGAGACAATAATTTTAATAATATAAACTTTATGAAATCATAAAAAATTTGGCATAAGCGCATTACATGATGAAATCAAAATGATAGGAATGTAAAGCAGGAATAAAATTTGTGTCCTAATTATTTGATAGAAGTGGCCTAAAAATATTGATCAAGAAAGCCTGCCACTCCTACTGCCCTTGCCAGCCTAGCAATTTTCTATCCCAGATCATGGCGAAGGGTATTGATGTGATCTTCAAGATCTCTGATCTTGATGAGACTCTTGGCTAAGCGAGCATTGAGGCTCCTAATATCCTAGTGCATGGTTTTGTTTTTGGCGCTAAGCGAGGTGATGGTAGGACCTTTAGGTGGTGCCTCGTCTTCCTCATCACTCTCAAAAGGAGCGGGAGGGCGCCGGATAGAGGTTGGCTTCCTAACCCGCTTGATCCTAAGTGGCTGAGATGATGACTCCACTTGCTCCTTTTCCTTAGGAGTAAGCTTGGACATGAGAGCCTTTCCATATCCTTAGTCATGCTTGTGCATGCCCACTATATAGTGAAATGAGAGTTGGGGCAGGGGCTGCTAGGACGTGCAGTCATGGAGGAGAAGGAGTAGTATACTACATCGCCCGAAGGCGTTACAAGGGAGCCACTATACGCTTCTCCTTGGCAAAGACTTGATCTACCTACTTCAGCGCCTTTCTCTTGAGCCCAATGGCGCCGATGGACATCCTCTTTGGAGGCACCCGCTTGACCTTGGCTTCTATCGTGGGGTCGAAACTGCGACAAGCATGTTGTTCGAGTTGATGCCAGAGTATGGGTCTCCGGTGGCTCGGGTGGACTTAGGAACACAAGAATCATGCATAGGAGATGCAATGGTTTATCCTGGTTTGGGCCATTTCGGTCCCTACGTACCCAAAATCGGGGGGTTACAACAGAGTGTAAAGGAAGAAGGTTTGGTAGGGGGTTAGCTCGGTGCTAATCCTAAGGTTGCCTCACCGCTGGTGGAGCATTCCCCCTCATCGAAGAGGAGGAAGGCGATGGGATGCGGTGGAGGAGAGGCTCTCGGTGCCCCTCTCTAGGTTGCCTTGCCCTCTGTACAGAGCGAAGGCCGATGTAATGGAGTGTCTGGTGATCGAAATGTGATCCTCTCCCCTTGAGGTCCAACCTTATCCCTTATATAACAAGATAGGTCAGGTACATGGTGGTTTGGGGGTTTGGACTACAGTCTACGTGCACCGGAGTCCAAGAGGGTCTTGCAGCGGTGCGCCCTGGACCATGGCGGTGTCTTGGAACTGAAGAAGCCTTGGGCGTCGTCTGGCTTCTCTGTTCTGACACTCTGCATGTCAGGCGGTGTCAGCTTGGACCGGCCTCCCCTGGGTGAGACCTTCTGGAGTCTTCTTGGTGGAGGATGAGGTTGGCTCTAGGGGCTGATGCGTGATCCTAGAAGCCCACGAGCCCTCGAAGGTCATGGGAAGCTTTGTCTTCTTGTGTCATGCCCTGGACATGACCCTATCAGTGGAGCAGTTGGTAGGGCCACGCCTAGGGAGCGGCGCTAAGGAGCCCCCGAGCATTGATAGCTCAGGGCCTGTATTCTTGTGCCCGGGCCTTGGTTGGCGTCGTGAGCTGGGCAGGAGCCAAGGACCAGGTTTGGTCATGCCAAAGATTGGTAGCCCAAGGCTCGGTGAAGCCCTCGAGCCCTAGGTTGAGGCTGTGGTCGAGTCAGGCTCGGTTAGATCTCTTTGCCAGACTATGCACATGAGCATGCCCGATGGGCACAACCCCTGTGCCCCTGGGCAATCCTAAAGGGGTCGGTCAGGGGGTCTTCTTTGTTCGGTAACCATCGGACCTGAGGCTTAACATAGCTGTATGTTAGGATCTCATGAGGAGCCCCCAAGCCCTTCTTGGCCTTACCTAGTGTGATGGCAACGAAGGGCTGAATTCGATCATCGGGAGACTAAACCCTCCTTGGTGGGGACGTCTTCCGCTGGTGAGAGCTTGTGCCCTGCTTGGGGCCATCTTCTCCAAAGTGATGGGCGTTACTCGACTGTCGGGGCTGAGTGAAGATGGTGTTGATCCCTTTGGGAGCCTATGTTGCATGGGTCTTTAACTCGAGCGAGAGCTCGGTGAACTCATCTAGGAGGTGCCGACTATAGGCCCATGGGAACCCTTTTTTTTGATCGGAGCCTGCCATGGGCTGGGTGATCAACAGCGCTGGGCTCTGGCTTGGGGCTGTCTAATCAACCAGAGCACCATGCCCTTCTAGGGGCTACGATAACAAGTCCTAATCTTCCCGAGCCAGCCTTTTGGGGCCGACCCTCTACGGCCATAGGTCAGGGAGACGGGAGCGCACCGAGGCTTGGGCGAAGGCCCTCATTGGGCCCACTACTCAGCGGCTCCTGACCCAACTCTAGGGAGCTGGTTGGTTTTTGGGGGATGCGCCACCTGAGTGTCCGTCGATCGGGGGGTCAAGCTGCTCCGTCTGGGGAGCTAGCACAACCCCTGAGGCCATTGTGGGGCCTCCTTGCCAGTGGAAGGGGCAGCTTCTAGGCACATCCCATCTACTGACGCCTTGCGTAGGTGGTTGATGGCGTCTGGGCTATCATGCCTGGTGGAGGAGTTACAGCGCGCAGCCCTCGTGCCATCCTACCTTGTCTGGGAGGTTGGACATCAGGGCTATGTGGAGTAGATCTGGTGGAGGAGGAGCCATGGCGCTTGTTGAACGTGGATCCAAGCTGTCGATGATGGCTGGTGGGCCCGAGGGGAGCCAGATCCCCCCAAGTCCTGCGAGGAGGCATGCACGGAGTGGGAGGCGCGCGTGGTGGAAAGTGGAGTGGGGACTTGACTCATTGTCAGCGGTTCCTTAACTCCACCTTTATTGCGTGACCACCATTACGCAACCACCTGAGGCGTGCTGTGGGGATTGAAGGGATGCCTAGCTGGTTCCCCAAGGCCCTTTCTGACCATTGATGGTTGATCGGAGGGGCTAGGGCCCTCATAGCACATCGACCATGCTATAAAGGGGAACCCCTAGGGGATGTGGCATCTTCAATCCCTTCCTCTGACCCCATCTCTTCTTCTTCCTTAGATCCATCTTCTTCGGTGGCGATGAAGTGCGATGCTTCCCTCCAAGTGAGCTTGGTGATGTCCACCGTGCGACTACTTCTTCGAGGGTGGAAGGACTCCAGCGAAGGAGAACCAGCAGCGTGGCATAGAGGCAGCCATGGAACCACAGCGTTGGGCAGAAGACCGGGGCCTCCAATGCCGCCGGTGACCTGAGCGTCCGCGGTCTTGCTCTGAGCTACCAATGCCGATGCCTCCCTAGTGTTGGGGCCCATCAAGTCCCCGTCTCGCTGTCCTTGAGAGAGAGGAAGGATCCCGATGGCTTGGGCATCGAAGTCTTTCTATTTTGTCGATGGAAGAGCCAGTGGGCTAGGGACCCACCGAGCCTTCGCGTCGGTGAGCTTGGTCATGGGCCGTTGGCTCCAAGGGGGATCGGCTCCTGAGCACCAGTGAGGAGGGGTTGGCCCTGCCATCAAAGTGCTTGTCTGTGTGCCATGGGAGCTTGGCCTTGAGTCCCGGCCGAGTGACCGCAACCTTGGCTGCCGCGGCGGTGGGCCGGTAGTGGTTTTTGCTGCCATATACTATAATCAGGTCGTTCCCAATTTGATGAAATGAAATTACTTTTGTTTGTAATCCCATTTTGCTCTTGAGTCATGCTTAGAGACATATCCCTTGTTGGGCTGGGCTGTTACGATGATGGCTTCGTTGGCCAAGATCACCCCACCCATGCTGCTAACGGGTAAGTCCGTGAGAACCCTAGGTTTATGGTCGTTCCGTGCCCCGGTCATGTCCCCCTAAGGGGAGATCTTCGACTTCCTGACCGAGCCACTCGTATAGTTCCCAAGCCCATCTGTCGGTACTCGGGGGCTCACTGCCTCCCTTGTTGGGTCACCACGAGCTGCTCTAGGTCAGTACTCAGACATCGCTTGTCTAGATGGTCAGGGCACTTCTGGGTGCCCTAGCTACAGCCACGTGGGCTCATCCCCCGAGCATCCCTCGCACTTTTAGTTGCTTTGGGCAATCTTGAAGCCCAGTGGGCTGGCCTTGAACCCTTGGTGGTGCCCCTTTTGGGGGCCCCCTAGACTGACATGCGGTGGGGTGGAACGATCCGATGAAGGATCGAGAGATAGGTAGATACCTACAAAGAAAATAGAATGGTCACAAGAGAGGGGAAAGAGGACATAGCTGGTAATGCGATGGCCGGGGCCACTCCATTAGCGCCTTGCTGATGTTTCACCTGCTCCTCCTGGTTCGTTCACCCATCCTAGCCTCGCTCGAGGGCCTTGTACAGCGGTTCTCCTTTAGAAAGGTCAGCAGAAGGTTAGTTTAGTCGATCCTGTGGTGCAGTCGAGCTTTCGCTGGGGTCACTCAAGTTAAAGGAGACAATGACTAAAGCAAGTGAAGCAAGACGGTCAGGAGGACAAGACTTATCTTGGTCTTTGTTGTTGTAGAGGTAGGCCGGCGAAGTAGGTCGGCAGGCGGGCCTTGGCTTGGGAGGCGTTACTTCTGGGTGGATGGCTCGACGATGGCCTTCCCTCATGGGAAAAGGTAAGAACTCACCTTGATCGGGTCAACCACTTTTGGGGGACCGAGCGCCTGGATGGAGGGGCCACCACTACCGCCAGAAGCCTTGGGCGCCTCGCCAATGCTTGGTTGGTCGAGCACCGCCGTTGCCTTGGTTGCTTCCTCCACCGGCGCCCCTTCTGTGTCGTGGCCTGAGCCATCGTGAGCATAGGGGATGATGAGTGCGGCTGCTTGGGCGACGCAATCTTGCTCGCAGTAGTAGGCTTGCTTGAAGCTACCCTCGACGGTGATGACCCCCTTCGGGCCAGGCATCTTGAGCTTCAGGTAGGTGTAGTTGGGGACGGCCATGAACTTGGCGAAGCACGGTCGATCAAGTGGCGTGTGGTAGATGCCGAGGAAGTCAACGACCTCGAAGGTGAGTGGCTCATTGTGGAAGGTTGTCTAGCTGGCTGAAGGTGACGTTGAGCAAGATGCACCCAAGGGGCATGGCTTCCTTCCCTGGCATGATCCCATAGAATGACACCTTGCTAGGGCGTAGGCTGCTCTGAGGGATGGCCATCTTGTTAAGGGTGCTGGCGTAGAGTATGTTGATGCCGCTCCCCCATCCATCAGCACCTTGGAGAGGCGCATGGTACCCACCACCGGGCTAACCATGAGCGAGTAGCGCCCTGGATGAGGGATACAGTCAGGGTGATCATCTTTGTCGAAGGTGATGGCCATCTAGGACCATCGGAGCCACATTAGGGCAGCGAGGTTGTGGACGGTGTTAACCTCCTGCTCGGTGATGCGGTGCTTCCGGTGGGACTCATTTTCCTAAGAGCCCCCAAAGATCATGAGGCAATGCTTGGCCTTGAGGAACTTACTATCTTCCTCCTGGGCACCATCCACTAGGTCGTCGGCCTTTGAGGCCAGCTTCTGGGCCTTTCCCTATTGGCCGAGGGTGCTATGGATGTAGCCCTTCATGGTAACGCAATCCTTGAGGAGGTGCCTGGCTTGCTCCCTATGGAACGGGCAGGGGGACTCAAGCGCCTTCTTGCAGTGCTCCAGGCGTGCACCCCACCCGTGGGGCTAACGTCTGGTGGCATGGTCGGCCGTGGCCACTGTCTCCTCCCCATGGTGCTTTTGGTCCTTGTTCTGCTTGTCGCGGTGTTGCTGGGACAAGGCAGGATTGTCACCGCCGTCGCCACCACTAAGGTGGTCGTTGGCCTTGACTTTCTTGCTGAAGTTGGCCTAGACCGCCTCCTCGCTGGTGGCATACTAGGTGGGGACATCCAGGAGGTCCCACATTGTGTGTGGGGTCATGTGGCTGAGCACGTGGATGAGGGTCTCGCAGGTCGTGCCTTAGTTGAAGGTGTTGATGACATCGGCGTCGATGATGTTGGGAAGCTCATTGCGCTTCTTGGAGAAGCGCTAAATGTACTCCCGAAGGGTCTTGTCGGCCCTCTGCCTGCACTTGTGGAGATCTTAGGAGTTCCCTAGGCGGGTGTAGGTACCCTAGAAGTGGCCGATGAAAACCGAACGAAGATCTCCCCAACAGCGGATGCTGCCAAGCTCGAGCTACTCGAGCCAAGCACTAGTCGAGGTTGACAGATGCAGAGGAAGGTTCTGGACAACAAAGTTGTCGTCTGACCCCCGGCCTTCATGGCGAGGTGGTAGTCCTCCAACCAGTGGTCTAGGTTGGTCTTGCTGTCGTACTTGGAGATGTGCATCGATGGCTGGAAACGCCTAGAGTAGGGGGCCACCTAGATCACAACCCTGAATGTTAGGGGGCCAAAATGATCTAGGGCGAGGCCCTTGCCCCATCGCTCAGGGGTATGGGACTACGCCTGAGTATGGCGCCTGGCCTCAATGGTGTCATGGATGTCGCGATCATCGCCGATCTAGTGGTGCACGGGGGGATGTCAAGGAGAAAGGTCATGCCTTCGCTCTTGCCAAGGCTTGGTGCCCCGAGCCCACGACTGGTTGGAGATGTTACCGGAGGTGTCGCCGCTACTTCCCCCCACCGGTGGGGCGTGAGCATCAGAGTGGTTCCCATTGGCGGTGGCCGTCGTCTGGTACAGCCAGGAGAATGCGGAGCAGCGTCAGTAGGCTGAACTCTCTGCCTGCTGTTTGAGAGCGACACGGAGGAGCCGCTTCACCCCATTCAGCCGCTCGTTGGTCTTTGGGTCTAGCATGTTGGAGATGTTTTCTAGGCGGCGGATGCCATGTTGTACACTGCACGGGGGGAGTAGAGGCCACTGGGAGCCCCTATACGGGTGTCGTCATTATTGCCGAGAGGGTGCGTGGCTTGCTGCCATGCAAGGGCCTGGTTTTGGCGCTCGTGCTCTGCCTTGATGGCCTCCAAGTCCACCTGCCGAGCTTGCAAGTGGTCCACCTTCTCCTGAAGGTAGGCCGCGTAGCTGCGGGGACTCTAGTCTAACGGCGTGAGCCCAGGCGCCTCCTCAGGTAGAACCTCACTATCGATGTAGTAGCATAGACGTTGAAGGGTGTTGTAGTCAATGTCATCAGAGTCGTACTCTGGGCCGTCCCTCATGAGGATCTTGAGGAAGGTGCGGAGCTAGGGGATGTCAGCCCCCACTGTGCCAGAAAGGAAGGCGCTTCACGGCGCCTCACGACTAATGAGGTGCTCTAGCTCCAGCTTGAAGGACACCACCGTGTTCTGTATCTAGAAAGGTATGTCTAGGAGGTAATATCAAAAGCGGTTAGGCAGTGGGAGCACCTCACCAATAGCGATCTGGTGGTGGACGTTGGCTAGCATGTAGAACATCTGGCGATGGTTCAACACGGTGGGGTTTCGACCCAGACCGTGCTAGATCTGGCGGGCTAGGACCTCGAGATATGCTCCTAAGAGTCCTAGCGGAGGAGGCGATGTCGGGGACTCATTGCCCACCAACGTAGCCCCATGGAGTGGATGAAGCTCGCCATAGTAGTCGGTGACATTGGCCAGGGTCCCAATGTTGAGGACCTGGCCTAGAGCAAAGTTGCCAGCCATGACGGAGAGCTCGCTGGGGAAGCGGACACCACTTTCTATGGCATTGCCACATGCTCTGGCGACGAGGAGGGTGGCTCCAGCCACTGTAGAGCTAGAATCGCACTTGATGCTGCCCCCTACCTGGCGCGCTAGCTATCGTGGGGTCGAAACTATGGCAAGCATGTTGTTTGAATCAGTGTCAGAGTGCGGGTCTCTAGTGGCTCAGGTGGACTTAGGAATAGAAGAATCACATAGAGGAGACGCAACGGTTTATCTTGGTTTGGGCCAATTTGGTCCCTATGTCCAGTAGCTGATGATCCTTATACTCAAGAGCACCCTAAATCATGGGTTACAACAGAGTCTAAAGGAAGAAGATTTGGTAGGGGTTAGCTCGGTGTTAATCCTAAGGTTGCCTCACCACCGGTGGAGCCTTCCCCCTCATTAGAGAGGAGGAAGACGATGGGATGCGGTGGAGGAGAGGCTCTCGGTGCCCCTCTCCGGGTTGCCTTGCCCTCTGTGAAGAGCGGAGGCCGATGGAATGGAGTGTTTGGTGGTCAAAATGGGATCCTCTCCCCTCTAGGTCCGACCTTATCCCTTATATAATAAGATAGGTCGGGTACATGGTGGTTTGGGGGTTTAGTCTATGGTCTACGTGTGCCAAAGTATAGGAGGGTCTTGCAGCAGTGCGTCATGGACCTTGGCGGTGTCTTGGAGCTAAAGAAGCCTTGGGCGTCGTCCGGTTGCTCTGTTCTGACACTCTACGTGTCAGGCGGTGTCAGCTTGGACCAGCCTCACCTGGGTGAGACCTTCTGGAGTCTTCTTGGTGGTAGAAGAGGTCAGCTCCAGGGGCTGACACCCGGGCACAAAAGCCCGTGAGCCCCTGGAGGCTGTGGGAAGCTTTGTCTTCTTGTCTTACGCCTATTGATTATAGTCAACAACCATTATAAACTATCAATATAACATGAATAAGGGCATAAATATGATCACCAACAAAGTTCTAGGGGTTTAAACTAATAAATTCCATGAGTTTTGGTGAATCTATATTTTCTGCTTGGTTTAACCAAAAAACCGTCAAGGTGGACCTACATGTATGATTTAATTGCACTTATCCATCGCAAAACGGACACTAGAAGGTTCTAGAGGACATCAGAGGACACCACACTTGGGTAGAGAGGCAGAGGCTGCTAGGTGGGGCCGGTCGGCCCCACCTACAGGCTACCCGGCCCCTGTGCCCACCTATCAGTCTCCGCGCTGCAATGTCGGTTCTCCACCGCCTCCTAGGTTGCATCTACGTTGTTCCTTAAGTCGGTTTGATCCAAGGGCTCATGTTGGATGCTATGGCCTATATATATCACCCCCTACCATCCCCTTGAGGCATCAAGTCATTTGAGAAGACAGAAAACCTAATCATCCTCAGAGCTCCATCAATTCTAGGGGCATAGCTAGTTAGGTTAGATCTAGAGGAAGGCAAGCAGGCTTCGCTTAGATTCTTGATCGTGTAAAGAGTGTAACACCCCAGTGTTATGGTTGCATTAAAACACTTGCATCACATGAGCATGAGCATCATCATCTCATTCATAAGCATCATACCATTATGAATGTTATCATTTCATGTGTGTTTCTATTTGAACTGCTTGGTTTTATGCTAGCAATTGTGTGTGCTCATGTGTGGTCTATGCAAATGTGTGTCAAATGTCCTCTTAAACAACTTAGCTACACTTATAATGTCATTAGCAACAATGTTCATGTTGACCATATTGCCTAAATTACACTTCCAAGTAATAGCTTGACTTGTGTTGACCCTAGAGCTCTTATCTTTGACTGTTTAAAAAGTACAACTTAGAGTGTTTGCATGTTTGAGAAACCTAAAGAAAAGTTGTAGAAAACTTTATAAGGAACAAAAGTTGTTTTATGACCAACTCATGAAAATGTGCACAACATGCTCAAAAAGGTCCCACAAGTCAGAATTGGGGTTGGATTCAACACTTAGAAATTTTCTAAGTCTGGACTGCATTTATAGTTTGTTGAAGCTAACTTTGGCTTGATGTAACTCGTGATTGGTTGAGAGTTAGCTGATACTTGCTAAAGAAATGTTGTAGCCCTATTGTAGCTCTACAACTTTGCTTCAAGGAGAATTTGCTAACTCGCCACCGTTTTTGAGTTGGGAGGCGATGAAAATGCGCTGTCAGTCGGTTGATCGGCGACTGAATGCTGAAAGATTGAACTCGGCACAGTGCCGACCGGGCTCAGACACCAGCCGCCGCATGGCCGCCACGCGCCATGGATGGCCTGACGCTGCTGCCCGCTGGCGACCGCTTGAAGGCCATGCCGCCTGCCCTCCCACTCGCCCTTGCTCTCTATTTCCTTCTCGCGCGCGTCTGAGCCACCGAGAGCGAAGCTGCCGTCGCACCATTGCCGCTGAGCTAGTGTCGCCATCACGTATCTTCCTCACCGTCGTGTTGTGGCTCACTCCAGCTAGCCCACAACTCCACCATCGTCCTCTGTAGCTCGTCCACCTCGCCTTTGAGCCAGTGAGTCAAGGTAGAGGCCGTATTTCTTCTTCTCCGTGGCGGAGCGCCATTGCCGCCGTGAGCTCCGTCGAGCTCCCACGCGCTCATCACCGCGTCTCATATTGCCCCATCTCACCCACAGCTTCCCCGCCATATCCTCTACCTCGTCCACCCTTTAGTCGAGCCTATCATGCTGAGTAGAGGGCACATTCACCGAATCCGCCGCCGCCATGACTCGACCTCACCGGAGATCGAGCTCACCGTGGCCGGAGCACTGGAGGCTCCCCTTCTCCCCTTTCTCTTCTCAAATGGCTTTGCCGTGAACCTGTGTAGCTCGTACCGAGCTTGGGTGGGGCAATGGGGGCTCGCCGTCGCCGGAGCACCGTCGGAAACTCACCGCAGTCCACCATTGCCGACGCCATCGTTGCTAGAGCTTGGTAGTGGTCAGGAAAAGGGCATAGTTAGGTCCGGCTCGTCGCGTGGAGCATGCCAGTTCCCTTGGTTTCGCCGGCGAAGTCGCCACCGACGAGAGGGCGTCGTTTTCGCTCTGATTTCCTGCCGTCCCCTGTTTTGTTTCGCTGACAGGTGGGGTCCCCTGACCGGTGGGTCCCAAGCGCTAGTGACTCAAGCCAGTGAAGCTAGTTCATTATTTCAGATTTTGATGCTATTTTGTGAATTTTGTATCTCCAAATTGGTAGATCCAAATGGAGTGATGCTAATTTTGGTAGAATCACAGTGAAGTGTAGTATTTAGGAAAAATATAACATGAGCACTTGTAGTGGAATTTTTGGAAGATTTAAATTGAAACTTGAAATGTGTTTTTAAATGCATGCAAACTTGTTTAAATTATATCTTGAGTTCCTGTGCTCCAAAAATTATGAAATTTTGTGGGTGAGCTATTATTGATGATTATAAGCTTTGGTAAAAATTTGAGAGTCATTGCATGGATAGTGTTTGAGTTATTAATTTCCCTTTTATAATTAGGAGATTCTTGTGCTATTTTTCATGGTAAAAATATGTATCCAGTGAGCATGAAACTTTTTGTACAGTGTTATGGTGTTATGATGAACCTAAGAAAAATATAAAATCTGTTGCTTGACACTTTTCACTAGGGTTTTCTATTTATGCTATTTTAAGCCCTATGGTCTTGTCATTTTTGTGTAGGATGTTATGTTTGTTGAAATGATATGAAATTTATACAGTAGTCTATTTGGGACATGTATAAGCTACTGTAATTTTTGTAGAATTTTCTATACACTTTGGATAGGTGTTTGTTATTTAACCTAAGTATCTAAATAAATTAATAACGGCATGAAAATAATTTATTTTGGAATGGCCACTATGTTTTCTTATGTTCATTTGATGTATGTTAACTGTTGGTAGCATTGGTAGTACTCATGGTGTTATTCTTGTATGTAATGAAATATTATTTTCACTATAATTCATTTATAGTGACTTTCTGGACATATTTTAGAGTTAAGCAAATTAACTGGTGAATTTGATGTTTGCTGTGAATTTGGTCAATAATAAAGTTGTAGGGAACTTGTTTATCTAGCTTGTGTGAAAGTTTCAAGGCATTTGGTCTAGTAGTTTGAGTGTTATGTCAGTTGGAAGACAGCACTCCCAACTGCCTGCTCTCTGGAATCCACGGACAGTTTTGCAAGATCAGTCTGTGTGACCTAGTTTGAGTTTGAATTAGACTTTGATGATTAAACGAAAGTTGTACACAATTTTATAAGCTTTCCAGAAAGTCTTAAGTCATGGTATTTGGATCTGTAGAACTCCAGTTATGGATCAAACTTGTAGCTTCTGTTTGCTGCCTAAAAACTGTTGAGTGCAGTGAATAACTTGTTTGCTTGATATGAGTCGATGTGATGAGTTAGATGCTAGGCTAATTAAAATAACTTGTTAGTTGCAGGTGCTAGACCTCTTACTGAAGATGAACGGCTTTATCTTAGGTTATTAGAGCTTGGTGAGTATGCCGTTCTTGTTTTCTAAAAGAGATATGCACCTATTCGGTAAAATAGATGTTAATCTTATATCATCGTGTCTTTCATGCGTCCATCTATACATGGCTGTACATTTCATCATCACCTTCCATCTCTTGTGCATGCATGATTCTTATACTATGCATATGCATGCAATAGGTGTTCCGGAGGGAGTCACGTTTCTGGAATTCGAGCCAGTACATCTGGAGGAGGAGCAGCAAGCTCAGGAGCCGGAGGTGCAGACACCCGAAGAAGGAGCCAGCGAAGAAGTTCTTGAGTGCCCCGATCACCAACCTTCATCTTTTCTGAAAGGCAAGCCCCGGAGCATTCTAAGTCTCCTATGTTTTGAAAATGGTTACTTTGAGTATCTTTAATTATTGATGCATTAAGTGATATGAATTGGATGCAAACACTTGCTGCATATATATCTACTCCTTGGTCAATATACGTACCCTGAATCCTACTTAGGTCCTAGAGCGAATCAAAGCTTAGCCATGCTTAGACCGGTAAAAGTCAGGTGATTTCCTGTCACCTGCAAGTTAGGATGGTGTCCGGTCATGGTTGGCTATATTTGCTATCGTGGAAGATAACCATGTGTTAATCATGAATTGTGATCGGGCGGGATGTCGATAGAGAAGCAACAAGGCAAGGAGGTCTTGGGTGTGGATCTATCCCCGTCTGTGTCGGTTAAGGACCGATTCGCTGTACGTCTTCATGTCATGTTGAACGCATGCCTATCACTTAGTTGGCCGGATAACTTGTTCCGACCGCGAAGCCGAGTAGCTCAATTCAGGCCAGAAGTCTGGGAAGTGAAAGTGCGCACCCTGGCGGTAGTAAGGATGTGCGGGGAGCTATTGGCGTAAGTCCGATGTGAGATTGACCACCTGGTAGAGTGGACTCCCTGAGGGTGCGGCGCTGCTCAGAACAGCGATTCCTGAGTTGTACCAAAGGTGACCTAAGGCTACCTTCGCGCGGTATGCCTGGGTTTGTGTTAGGAATACCCCTCCAGCTGGATAGGAATCGATTCGAATCGCCGTCTCTCTCGGATAGTGAGAACTTGACTGAGCAGCGGCAACGTAGATTCACTAAATGTAAAGATACGGTTAAATGATGATGATCATGAGGAGGATGATAATGATGAGCCATGAAATACCTGATATGGTTATTATTATTTGCAACTAAATCAAATGATTGATTAGTACAGGTGCAATATAGATGGTAGGAAATGGCTAAAAGTCACTGCTAGTACAGGTGAATAATGCTAATAGTTACTCAAGCTTTTATGCAAAAAGGTTGTCCAGCAAGATCCACTGATAAAGCCTTGCATACTCCTTGGTGTCATTTATTTTTGGTTTATGACGAGTAAGTCTAGCTGAGTACATTCTCGTACTCAGGGGTTATTCTCTCTTGTTGCAGATGACGTGCTCTATAACGGCTACTGCAAGTATTGTCTCCACCCTGCTGGGGATGAAGACTAGATCATGGGCATGATCATCTATGTTATCTTATCTTACTGCTTTTGCTGGATATGACTATGGTGCTGGCTTGTATTTGAACTAAGTGTGTGTGATGGTCTCAAACTACTTTGCTTCCGCTATTTGTGAACTCGTTTTGTAATAACTATGTGTACTCTGATGTATGAGGTACTTGCGAACTACTTGTGAAATGGATGTAACATGTGGCTTGTTATGTTGAATTACTGTGATCTTGGTTGTATGCAAGTTGGTTTGAAATCCTTCGTGGTTTTAGTTGACTACTGGGTTTATATGGGTTCAAGTATGACGGTTTGATCACTTCGGTGATTGCTTTCGTACTTGTGCTCTTATAAATTGGTCGGTTCTGTTACAAAGAGCGTGGTTTGGTATAATCCTTGTTGGATACAATGGATTCGAGCTCAAGCCAGCTCTCATCAACATGGTGCAAGCTAGCCAGTTTTATGGAAAGGCACATGAAGATGCGAGTGCACATCTCCAACACTTCCTGGAGATCTGTAGCACTTTCACCATTAAAGGAGTAACCAAGGACGCCATACTACTTTGCCTCTTCCCATTCTCACTTTTGGGGAAGGAGAAGCAGTGGTTCTATGCCAACAAAGATAGAAATACTACATGGGATAACTGCTCTACTGCCTTCCTAGCCAAGTTCTTTCCCACGGGCAAGGCCAATGCTCTGCGTGGGAGAATCTCAAGCTTTCAGCAACAACATGATGAATCTGTCCCTGAGGCATGGGAATGCTTTCAAGATTACATATCAGAATGTCCTCATTATGGGATGGAAAATTAGCTACTCATGCAGACCTTCTACCATGGGTTGACCAACAGTACCCGTGAGACTATGGATGCTGCTCCTGGAGGTGCATTTCTATCACTCATGCTTCTAGCTGCAACAACTCTTGTAGAGAAGATGGCCTCCAACCAAGGTTGGAATGAAGAATGTATTCAGATCCTAAAGAGAGGTTGAGGTGTGCATCAACTCAAGGAGGTAGACATGCTGTCTGCCAAGATGGACCTGCTGATGAAGAAGCTCAAAGGCCGAGCTAATGAGAAGAAAGAAGTCATGCACATTCATGATTCTGGCATGACATGTGAAGAGTGTGGAAACACTGGGCATTCAGGGAACAACTGCCCTGAAATTCATGAGGATGTGAACTTTGTCAACAACTACTATCATCCTCAACAAAATCAAGGATGGAACCAGCAAGAGAGGCCGAACTACCAAAGTAACTACCAAGGTAACCCTCAAGGTAACAATTATAATAGCTTCAATCAACCACCCTTGAGAGAATTAATTGCAACCAATGATAAAATTCTAGAGAATATAAGTAATAGAATGGATAGCTTTGCTTCTGCCATTAAGAACCAGCATAGCTTTAATAGAATCACAAATAGCTCAACTGTTGGCTGATGTTCCTCTATTCGACAAAGGTAACATTTTGGGGCAACCGGAAGATCTAGAAACTACAAATCTTGTCTATATTCACAATGCAACTTACTACTACACGGAGCTATCGATGGGAAGGTGGATAGATTATTCCCTACCCGACAAGAAGAACGATCCAGTGAGACTTGACATCCCCATTGCCATTGGACCTCACATCTTCCAAGAAGCTGTCTGTGACTTTGGAGCAAGTGTCAACATCATGCCAAAGGTAATTTATGAGAAAATCCTAGGAGATCCTTTGTTATACATAAATATGCGTTTGCAGCTTGCAGATTAGTCGCTCTGCTACCCCAAGAGAGTTCTTGAAGATGCTATTATTCAAGTGGGACAATCATATGTTCGTGTAGACTTTGTGGTTTTGGAAACAGGTGGAGATGAAAGGGCACCCATCATCTTGGGCTGACTTTTCCTAAGCACCACAAAGGCATCATCTACGTAGACAGTGCCAAGATATGCTTCACAATCAAGGACAAGAAAGAGAAGTTTTGTTTCAAGAATCATATCATGCAATATCCTGCACATCCACAAACACCGTACCTGCCCGAAGAGACAACAATGACTAAGAAGAAGAACAAAAGAAGAAGAAGGAAGAACAAGGTTAGGCAGCCACTAGAAGAATCAGTCAACATGATCAGCACACTCAGATCAGAGGATGACCTCCTCCTCGCTTCACCATTCCTTGCCAAGAAGGATGATCCTAGTGTACCTACGATTGAGTGTACCACTGGACAAAGAATCTTCCACAAGATCTTCTGCGACATTGGATCGGGTGTCAATATAATGTCCAAGGTAACATATGAATATTTATTTGGTAACAAACCCTTGTACCCTACATATATGTAGTTGCAGATGGCGGACTAATCAACCTGATTCTCGGAAGGAATAGCAAATGACGTTATGGTAAGAATACACTACCACTTTGCCCCTACCGACTTCTTGGTTTTGGACATGGGAGAAGAAGACGATACACCCATCATCCTAGGAAGACCGTTCCTTAACACCACCAACGTGATCATCTACGTCGGATCTGGACAAGTCCACTTCTAATTCCCTGGAGAAAAGGTACGTATTTATTTCAATAGTTATACTACTTATGAGTAGCCAAAGAAGAACCGCTCTAGGAGGAGACATCGATCATCTCGATGTCAAGGGAACCAACCCCTGTGGAATGAATGGGAGGAAGATAAACAACCTGAAGAATTTGTGAAAAAGGAACCTACACCGCCTAAGTCAAGCCCACCGGCCAAGCAGGTGTGGAAGGAGAAGGTGACATCATCAGAATCACAAGAGGTGCAACCATCAGGGTCTCCATCACCGAGATCGAATGATGCACCCAAAGAATGAATAAGACTTGAGTAAAGTCCTGTCCGGAGGACTTAAAAATCTGAACCCTCGTCGTGAGGTAATATCGGTAGTTATCCATATTTATTTTTAGTATTGCATGAATTGATCTTACTTTAGCATATATACTTTTCTACATTAGCATTGCATTAGTGAAAAATATATGCATACATCTAGTTATATTTCATTTTCGGCATATAAAGAAAAATAAAAAGTTTTATTACTATAAATCATCATCGCATAAGAAAATAAAATAAAAATATTATTGCATCCTTAAGCCCCATGTGAATAATTTTCATGGTGTAACAAGCCCAAGAAATATTCACCGTGGTGGCATAAAAATTATATATATATATAAAGAAAATCCAAAAATATTAGATAGACATCCTGTTAAAATTCTACAATTAGAAAATCTATCTAAACCCACAAGAACAAATCTCTGAATGGCTGACCGCTAACCCCTTATCCTAATCGAGCCACGAGTTTGTTCTTGTTGGAGTATTTTGTAGGATGGTTCACATGATCAAGAGCAAGTTCACTTGTCTTCATCTCACTCCACTCATGGATGAGAAGGACATACACCGACAAATCCGCTCTAAGAAAGATCAATCAACATCCAACAATAGACCACGGCAACATCCAGTTTGGGGGAGGAGCATCCCCCGTGTATCTAGCTAAGTATTTCCTTCCTTTTGTTTTACTATTAGTAAGTTTGCTTTATATTAGCTAAAGAAATAAAAAGATGCATAGCAAAATAAAAATTTGTCCTAGCTAGTTATATATATAAATATTATTAAGGTGTGATCTTAAATCTTGAAAATAAAATAAAAAAGTGTGTGTCTAGTTTTCTGTTTTTAAGAGCTGAATAAATGGACTCTAAAGATAATCTCTTACAATGGAAATAATGAATAGTTGCTCTATTGTAATTCATTTCAAGTACCTAGTTTTTAGCCTTGAATTCTCCTGGGTTTTGGATAAGACTATTTTGATATAAGAATTTACTTTGAACATGAAACTCGTGGGTAGCATATGCTTGATCTAAGTCTAGGTAATTGACGGATATGATATGAGAAAGTCTGAGCTGCTATTTATCTTGTTCCAAGTGATACTAGAGTTCCAGAGATTTATCTTTTGAAAAAATATAAAAGTGCTTCATGATGAGTTCCTTGTATGACAAAACTTGAATTCCTACTAGAGCCATAAATGATATTTAGACTTGGAAAACTTTCACTCATATATGCTGCCTACTTTTGCATTGAGTTTAGTCAAGCTTTGTTGACCCTTATGAGAGATTTGTCATGCTCTTAAAATCAAGATCACGTACACATCACCCACATATGCACTACTCCTACTCTGTGGGTAGGCGCAAAAACATGCCATTCCATTTAGATCCATTTAAAAATGTTTTACTCCTACGCTGGGAGTGAACACCAAAAATATACCCTATAGGATATCCCCAAATAAATGCTCCAAAGTTCTTGTTGCTATCTCTCAAAAAAAATTTATAGAAAAAGAAGCATTGGGCTATGCAAAAGTTATTCATAAAAAAGAGAAAGAGTATTGAAAAAAATGGACAAGTGTCCGAGATATCTAAAACAATGGGTACTTAGATGCCCGCTAGAAAAAAAGAGAAGAAAGATAAATAAGATAGCCCATGTTTTCTTGCAAGGTCATGTTTTCAAATTCCAGAAAAAGAGATAAGTTTTCAAGGAGCAAAGTAGAATTAGGTTAGCCACCATATATACACCATACATTCACACACATGCACATCTTGATTTGATTGTATGATTCAACTCTCTATGGATCCGAGGTTTGACTTTATAATATATGTAGTGCAAGTATGCTCTTTCATGCTTTTTCCACTCCTATGAGCTCCATATAAGCTTTAGTTGTAGGAAGAGAAAGGCATAACATCACAATTGCCTTTGGTAAGGATCCACAAATACCACATATATTGAGAGACTTGAGAGTGTCATACAATGGAAGCTCTGAGTTTTATTTCGAAAACTTACAAAAACTCCAAAATACTAGTTGAACAAAGAACTAGAGATATAGTGCTTGACTTGATCGTTCTGTCTTTCGATTTCTCAAGACCTAAGTGAAGGCTAAAAATCCCCATGGTTGAAGATAATATGTGTGAGTTTGAAAGTCAGATCGGTTTATTCTAATCCGAAGGAGAATTCTTGTTTGAACACATGTGTAATTTTGAGGAGTGACAGCATTGAAGTAACTCCTAATCGAATTTCTGCTAAGGGACTAGCAAAGGTTAAGCTTGGGGGAGCTTGTTGATGGTAGTTAACAACCATTATAAACCATCAATATAACATGAATAAGTGCATAAATATGATCAGTAACAAAGGTTTAGGGGTTTAAACTAATAAATTCCACGAGTTTTGGTGAATCTGTATTTTCTGCAGGGTTTAACTAGAAAACCATCAAGGTAGACCTACATGTCAGATTCAATTGCGCTGATCCGCCACGAAATGAACACTAGAAGGTTCTAGAGGACACCACACCGAGGCAGAGAGGCAGAGGCTGCTAGGTGGGGCTAGCCAGCGCCATCTGCTAGCCACCTAGCCCCTAGGCCCACCTGTCAGTCTCTGCATTGCAATGTCGGTTCTCCACCACCTCCTAGGTTGCATCTACGCTGTTCCTTAAGTCGGTTTGATCCAAGGGCTCACGTTGGATGCTCTGGCCTATATATCAGCCCCTGCCACCCCCCTAAGGCATCAAGTCATTTGATAAGACAGAAACCCTAATCATCCTCAGAGCTCCATCAATTCTAGGGCATAGCTAGTTAGGTTAGATCTAGAGGGAGGCAAGTAGGCTTCGCTTGGATTCCCGATCCTGTCAAGAGCGTGGTTTGGTATAATTCTTATACCCTCTCTCTTTTGTATCTCCATTATTTTTATATGCTTGCTATAATTGTTATGACAATATTAGTATTCATCTTATTCATGTTCTTTGTTATAATGTTCATTGTCTACTTTGTTTATATACTTAGTATAGCTAGTTTATCATTATGTTTATGCATAAGTTCACAAAGCGCTCGCTCCAAAGTACACGGGGTGAGTGGTCGACATTGTGTAAGCGTGGTGCTTATACATTATTTACCTATGGATACACCCTATATTCCGAGCCATGTGGTAGATCACGGATGTGACACTCCTGTTGAGTCCATTGTTGTCCACTCCCCGAATATAGGTATACAAGTAGGATCTAGTTACGAAGGAAGACAAGCTCTGTTCTTAATCTTCCTTAGTAATATCCCTTATGTGTAGATATAAAGATGATCTCAGCCATGATTACTAGGTGTAATTGCACTAATCAATGTATGCTTTGACTTGTAATTAAGAATGACTTAGGAATTATTCCTCTAATATTCTACCTAACCATGCTAATGCCATAGAAAGGAGTACTCTGAGTGATTTATCATTATCGTGGATCAATATTTATCATGTATATATATCTTATCCTATGACTTACCCCTGTTATGAGTAGAATATTGGTTATGGTTTACTTCTCCATCAATAGTATAAGTTATCAATACTTGTCCATGCTAGACCTTCCCTGTGGTAAAATATAAATAACGATACCTAGAATACTCCCGGGTGCAGTGCTACAATGGTATAATTATCTGTGTGCTTGTAGATTCCTTTTCATTCATATATCTTTATATTCTCTCTAGTCACATAAAATGATAAAGAACTACTTAGTATCATTCTAGTAGTGATGCTAGTCAATACCAACAAGCATCTCTGGCACCATCACTAGGGATGACAACCTAGTAAAATAATGTTAGGAGATGTAGGTAATTAATAGGTGGCTACTAAAACAAGTGACAAGTTAATAAATACCAACAACACCTCAGATGTGACCCTATCGGAGGAGTAGTTAGTAGGGCCACGCCTAGGAGCGGCACCGAGGAGCCCCCGAGCATTGGTAGCTCAGGGCCTGTCTTCTTGTGCCCAGGCCTTGGTTGGCGTCGTGAGCCAGGCAAGAGCCAAGGACCGGGCTTGGTAGTGCAGAAGATCAGGAGCCCAAGGCTCGAGGAAGCCACTGAGCCCTAGGTGGAGGCTGCAGTCGAGTCAGGCTAGGTCGGATCTCTTTGCTAGAGGGTGCTCGCGAGCGTGCCCAATGGGCACAGCCCCTGAGCCCTCAAGCTGGTCGGGGGTCTTCTTCGTTTGGGAACCATTGGACCCGAGGCTTAACATACCTGTATGTTAGGGTCTCATCAGCGCTGCTGTGAGGCGCCATGGTACGTATCGTGGATCTCATGCTAGTACCTCCACTTGTAGCGCTGTTCGGCAGTGACATGATTGCTAATGGCGCCATGGTGATCGCCGCTTCCTCCTCTAGGAAAAACTTGGTAGTAGGCAAGAGTTCGTTGGCTGGTGTTGGCATTCCGCTAAGGGCGAATGTGGTGTTTGAGCCGGTGCGAGAAACGAGGGCACGACCAATCATGGCTAGAGCTTTGAGAGAGAATAGGTGAAGTAGAGAGAAGCTCTTGGTGATTGTTATGAAGAGCTAGGAGAAGGGAGGCCAAGGGGGTGCTACTTATAGTACTTTAGGCCTCTACTGTGATGGAAACCGGATCAATGCACCACCATACCTCAAGATTTAGATGATACACAGTATATTGAGCAAATGCCTAAAAGAAGGGGATCAATGGGGCCAAGGGTGGTGCGGCCACACCAAGGGTGCGCCCGCACCCCTGGTGCATCCCCCCCCGAGATGAGATTTCGTCCTCACTCTTGTGCATGCTCGAGATTGTCAAATATCGTGGTTTGAGATTTTTATTCACCAGGATCATTGAGTGATTGAGCAATATGAGCACTATCATGGTGTATCAAGAAGTATCCAAGTTGTTATTTTCACATGATTTGTGTTCATGAGTGAGATTTGCATGTGATCAAGTGTGATTTTAGTGAGAGCATAATAGTAATTAACCAAGATTTTTTGCTTAAAGAGAAAAATGTTTTAGATTTTAATTAAATGAAATGAATATGTTAGAAATATTTTTTAAATTTTGATTAATTTAGAATAAATTTATCAAAAGCAATTAGCTCTATCATACCTATTTCTTGGTCAATGTTATGAGAAGGCTCCAGGAAAAATTTTAAACATTGACCATTTACTTTAAAGGTGTTACCGTCACCATCTTGAATTGTGATCGCCTCATTTGATGATATGTTGATGATGGTGTATGGCCCTTTCCATTTGTTGCGCAATTTTTCTTCACCGAAGAGCTTGACCTGGGAGTTGAAAAGTAGCACTTTGTTTCCCTCCTTGAACTTTTTTTGTTGGATTCGGTGATCGTGCCATCTTTTAGTCTTTCCTTGTAAAGCTTGGCGCTATGATAAGCCTCCTCTCGCCATTCTTCTAGCTCTGCAATTTGCTTCTGTCTGTTCTTGCCGGCTGGTAAATGGCAGCTTTTTCCATAGACGAGCTAGAATGGTGAGTGCCGATGGGGTTTTGTACGCTGTCCTGTATGCCAAGAGCGCATCAGGAAGCTTGTTCTTCCAACCCTTCCCCATCTCATTGACCATTTTTTGTAGGATATTTTTGATTTGTTTGTTTGAGGTCTCTGCTTGACCGCTTGTTTGAGAGTGGTAAAGGGTGGCAATGTTGTGCTTGGCTCTAAGATCCCTCAGGAAGGTTCAGAATATCTTGTCGATGAAGTGAGATCCCCCATCACTTATCACCATCCTCGGTGTTCCAAAGCAAGGGAAATTCACTTGATGAAACATCTTCCTTGCCTGCTTGGCATCAGCGGCTTTGCATGGTAACGCTTCCACCCACTTGGACACATAGTCAACGGCGACAAGGATACGTAGTCGTAGTCTTGGGACTTCTGAAATGTCCCCATGAAATCAATGCACTAGACGTGAAATATCTCCACTTGCAAGTTGTAGTGGAGGGGCATTGCATTGCGAGCAGTGATGCCTCCTTGCAGCTGGCATTTCCGACACCTTCGGATGAATTCTCTGGTGTCTTCGTACATCATCGGCCAGAAGAACCCGCACTGCTAGATTTTGGCTTATGTGCGGAATACTCCATAGTGGCCTCTGTATGGTCCTGCATGGCATTTCTCGATGATTTGTACTCCTTCTGCCATTGGCACGCACCTCCTCAACTAGTCATGAGAGCATACCCTATACAAGTACGGGTCATCCCAAAGGTGACTGTCGACACAGAATTTTCATCCCGTGCTGAGGACACATGCAACAAGCCGGAAGGGTCTGCTCGATGGAGTTGTTGATCCACCTAGCTTCAGCGTAGGGATGGTCGATCCTGCGCACTCCTCTCGAGACATGCTAGTCAATTTGACCCTATAATTGATAAGGAGAGAAAGCTCATCAGTAATTAAGGGCGGAACATGCCGGTGTTGCCAGACAGTCCCGAATGTGCGGCTCTGAAAGCCGATATGAAAGGAGATCGACTAAATAGTCGATTTCAGCATATTTATGAGAATAAATCAGTTAAAACTCATTGGGTTGTATAAGAAGAATCGATTATCGTTTATGATAAATATCATTAATTGAACAAATGTTAATCAATGGCAATAAGATGTCAACGATGATTGGTTCATGCTAAGCCAATGATTACAAGTAACCGAACCCCTTTTTATATAAAGAAACAATTCAACACCATTTAACCGTTTGATAAAGATAAATCTAATGAACATGTTAGATCTCATCTATCACTATAACCAGTGGGGCATGAGGCAGAATCATGTAGGCCGTAGAAAAAACAACAGACTTGACGACCCTAACTCATTACTAATATCAGTGGGCATGAGGCAGAATCATGTAGTCCATAATACAATAATAAGATCATGGGGCTAACACATCTTTCAATCTATCTTTACTTCAATGGTCTCGTAATGCGAACTATTCATGAAAGCACTCGATATCGGCTAAAACAGCCGATTCAGGCATAGCGCACAGTTAAAGTCATGCCTTATCAGGAATAGATCTACCAAATAACGATCCCCACTCCACGGTGCTAACAGTGGGGTGTGAGGCAGAATCACACAGGCCGTGATAACGGGCCATGAAACGGTTCTCGCTAGCCAATAAATCTACTCAAGACGCAACATGCTTTAACCGCACGCTATGCACGATCAAGATTGATGTAAAACAGCCGATAAAACGTAACTCATCATTTAACGTGTAGATGAAATTAGTTTCAGATTAACAAACGATGGGCTAAACAAGATATAAGGCCGATCTAAATCAATCTCAATCGAGCAGAGTGATATTGCTGTAATTTAGATAAACAATGAAAGCAATAAGCAATATCGGTAACTTAATGAATCTACCAAAGACTGCCATTCTAAGGTAGAGCCGATAACTTGACCTTGTTCTAGTTCATGCAGTGGGGGTTGACCGGATCGATGCAGCCATACTTGAACTAGGCAAGAGTCAATAAATAACTTATACCAGAGTCGTAGTGGAGGTTGACCGGATCGATGCAGCCATATGAACAGAGGTATAAGCCATGACGGTACTTACAACAAGCAGTGGAGGTCGACCAGATCGATGCAGCCATACTTGCTGAAGAACTCACCGAGATCTACTCTACTCCTACTCCTAAGGGGTGGCCGAAGCCAAAAAAGTAAGTAACTTGTATATTGGATTGATTGGTTGTTTTTACAATAGTCGGGGTTTGGTATTTATACCCTGAGTCTAAACATGAATCCTACTCGACCATGATTCGTTACAATTTTAGGTATAAAGGAAAACATTCCTAATTTAAGATAAGTTTGACTCTAATCTTTCCCTTTTTGCAGAGTCCATCATGTTCCGTCCTGGCGCTGATCGTAGCCTTTGTCCTTATCTGCTGGCGCTATCTGAAGAAAGCCGATTCTAGTTCCTGCATTCGAATTAGCTGGTTCCGATCTGCACGTAATTGATTCCTTGATGACATGGTCTTGGGAGCTTTCGAGTCCCTATGGCTCTTCTTCCAAATTTTGGTGTAAACACATGCCCCCCCAATTTTGGGATAAAAGAAATTTTATTCCAAAATTATCATGTCTGTGCCCCCAATAGATCCGCAGTCATGGGTAAAGAATCTTGTTCTAGGGTCTACTGTGTATTGCCGTCCATGCCAACTTATGAGCCCATGCTTCAAAATTTTTTTACGAGAGCATCATTGCTTCATGGGCACGTGGATTCATCCTTCCAGGCCAGCTATAAAATGCCTATCCGACCCTAGTGAGAGCAACTCAACAATTCAGCCATGTTTCTCTTCTATCTGCCTCCTTGAGTGCTCCCGACTCCGCTGGACCCTCCATGGTCTATCTTATGAAGATTTCAAGCGGTTAGAAGAATTCTTGTGCATAGGGTGATAGTGTCATTTATTCTAGCGCCTCGTTGAGCAAGAAGACCAACTATTGCGGTTAGAAGAATTCTTGTGATATCACCTAAGTCTTCTCTCCATGCTCACAAAGTTGTCCTAGTGTTTTGTGAGGGCTAGAACATGTGGACACCTTCCCCTTGTTGCTCCTCCAAACGCCCACCTGGGAAAGCCTCAGGCTCCTTTCCCATAGTTCCTCAATTTACCGAGAAATCTGCTGAGCATATGTCAAGCGGGCGACCTTTCCTTTTCTCTGGTACAGTTTTATCGATAGGCCAATGTGACTTGGTTCACAATGAGTTTCGGCCTTGTGGAGATCCGGACTCCCTTCAATCCAAAGAAGTCTTGGTGGGTCAATCTCTGGTCAATGTATCCTTCCCACGATATTTTGTAATCTGGGGAAGCAATAAATTTGAGTCCGTTATCTCTTCGTTATCCGTCCCCTGAATTCCTAGAGTGTCATTCCGCTTCTGTTTTTTATTCCAATTTCACACCCCCGGTGAGATCTATCTTCTCGCCTTCCTGGGCTATATATACGGGCCACAACTGTGTATCTAACAACAACCCGCTTTGTCCCAAACCTTCTGCATCCTTAGTATAGCTCCCGCTTTTCCGTAGGTTTGAGATCATGGAGAACAGCAAGAGGTCTACTGAGGAGGCCCTCGATGGATCTGCATCATCATGCCAGCGCATCCATCGTCAAGAGGGTGCACCTTGCGATGCTCCTGTTGTTCCAGAGTAGTTGGCCGACTCTACTCAGCCTTTGGGGTCATCCTCAGCACCAATTTGTCGCCAGCTCCCCTGCTATCCGAGGAGGCCGAGAGATAATGACAACCTGATCGCTTCCATTGACCGGACCGGTGAGAAACTTGCTGACTGCCTCTCTATCGCGGAGTCTACTCTGGCCATAATTCAGGGCCGATCACCTCCTGAGGCCAACCCGGTGTGGGAGAGGTTGGCTAAGGCTAAAGCCAGAATTACCGGTGAGACCTTTACCATAAGTTTTCTTTTTCTTCTTCATTTTGCCCTCAAGATTTCTGATCACTCTCTTCTTGAATATTTTAGATTTAATTGCTCAGTTGGAGAGTCTTCGATCAACGGTGGATCACGCAGCAGGATTTGTCAATGCCAGGGGCGCCATTCCGGTGGCTCGCTTGCATGACATCCCGAATCATGTTAGGGAGATCGCCCTTCATGGCGTTCGTCATGGTGCTGCAATGGCGTTGGCTGCTGCACAAGCCCATTCTGGCCATAATCTTCGGCTTCTTCCCCATGGTTTCCTGACGCAACGTACCCTAGGGAGAATGAGTGCTTGGTCGAGGACTTCACGGGCGCCGCCAACTCTGTAGTCTTCAACACCCTGGCCGATGATATAGTAGGCAAGGTGTTTTCTGGCCCATAGCTTGTAATTGGTGGCATTTAGCACACAATTTCCTCATCTCGAGTGATTCTCTTTTGCTTCGTGTTTTATACACATTACTCTATCCGTGTTTGCTTTGCTTCTATAGGCGATACACATCGTATCGGCTCTTACCCCTTTGGATTCATTTTTGCACTGGAGGCGATACCTTTACGATATCGTCTATTTAAAGCTATCGACCGAACAAACCACTTATTAAGTATTGATCCAAACGCTAGGATAATATTTCTTTAAATATTTCTCATTGATTGCTCGGCCAAATTCTTTCTCTCCTTTCAGTGTTTCCAAAATATAAGCATTACCAGACGCACAACGTTTGATTCGATAAGGTCCTTCCCAGTTAGGTGACCATTTGCTGAATTACTTAACCTTTAGAGAATTGCTTAACCTTAACCTGTTTATTGTAATATTTCGCAACCCTCAATTTATTGGCTTCGATATTTTCAAGAGCGCGCATCCGAAGGCAACTCAAGTCCTTCAAGTTGTCTATCATAAGATTCTTGTATACCTCTGCTGACAAATCATTCTACAGTGTGATGCGTCTTGATCCTGTCCGAACTTCCCAAGGAAGAACTGCATTATGGCCATACACAAGTTCATAGGGCGACGTTTTAATTGATCCATGGCAGGCCATCCTATATGCCCACAGCGCATCATTTAGCGTCGAATGCCACTTCCTTGGCTATTCCTCGATCTTTTTCTTAATCAGCTTAATCATAATCTAGTTGGATGCCTCTGCCTGGCCATTAGCCTAAGCATAGTAAGGAGAGGAATTCAGTAGCTTGATTCCCATACTAGCAGCAAAATCCCTAAATTCTTCTGATGTGAACATTGTTCCTTGATCTGTAGTTATAGTTTGAGGAATCCCAAAATGATGCACAATGTGTTCCTTGACAAAATCAATCATGTTCTTTGAGGTCACCATCTTCAAAGGAATTGCCTAAACCCATTTAGTGAAGTAATCTGTTGCTACCAATATAAACTTATGTCCTTTGCTTGAAGGCGGAAAAATCTGGCCAATTAGATCAATTCCCCAACCTCAAAACAGCCAGGGCTTGATTATTGGATTCATGGCCGATGTGGGTGATCTCTGGACATTACCAAAACGTTGATAGTCCTGGCACCCCTTGTAATATTCAAAACAGTCTTCTAGCATCGTTGGCCAAAAATATCCAGTCCTGCGGATAATCCACTTCATCTTGTAAGCCGATTGATGAGCTCCACATATCCCTTCATGCACTTCACCCATCAATACCTTAGCTTCTTCTGGGTTTAAGCATTTGAGCAACACCCCGTCGACTGTTTTATAATATAACTGGTCATTTAACAAAACATATTTAGTCGATTTATACCTTAGCTTTCTGGTAACTTTCTGAGACGGATCCCTAAGGTAATTGACTATTTCAACTCTCCAATCATCACTTGAGGCTTCACTACTCAAGATTTCTTGAAACACTCAATATCCTGATGCACTTTGAGCTAGACGGTTAGCTTCTTGGTTTTGCACTCTCAGGATATGTTGGAAAGAGATATGAAGAAACCCCTTGATTAACTTTTGGCATTCATCATAGTATTCTTTCAAAGTCTCTTCTTTGTACTCATACAGGCCGATCAACTAATTGATAATTAACTATGAATCTCCAAATACTTCAATTGCTTCGGCCTTTACTTCATGAAGAAGTTGAAGTCCCTTGAGAATAGCCTCATACTCTGCTTGATTGTTAGTAATCATCGGTTCAATTGGAAAAGCAAACTCAAAACTTGCCCCCCGAGGCGAAATAATAACAATACCAATGCCACCACCCTGCTTGCATGATGACCCATCAAAGAACAACGTCCAAGGCATCGGCTCTACATAACTAATGCTTGGCTTGTGATGCTGGGTGATAAAATTGGCCATTACTTGTCCTTTGACTGCTTTAGCCGATTCGTACTTCAAGTCGAATTCCGATAACGCAAGAATCCACTTTCCCACTCTTCCATTCAGTATTGGCATTGATAACATGTGCTTAACCACATCAGCCTTGGAAACAACTGTACACTCGGCCGATAATAAGTAGTGTCACAATTTAGTGCAAGAGAAATATAAACATAAGCATAATTTTTCGGTGGGAGAATATCTCGTTTTTGGATCCAATAGTCTTCTACTCAGATAGAAAACAACTCTTTCTTTGCCTTCAAATTCTTGCATCAGGGCCGATCCAATTGTCTTGTCATCAGCCGATATGTACAACTTAAATGGCTTACCTTGCTGAGGAGGGACCAACACAGGTGGACATTTCATATATTCTTTTATCTCTTGAAACGCCCTTTGTTGTATGTCACTCCACTTGAACTCTTGATCATTTTTCAATTTCAACAAGGGAGAAAATGGCAGGATCCTTTCCGACAAATTTGAAATGAATCTTCTAATGAAATTAATCTTACCAAGCAGAGACTACAACTCTGTTTTGGTAGTTGGGGGAACCACTTCATCAATTGCCTTTACGCTTTTCTGACCAACTTCGATTCCTCTCTTGTGGACCATGAATCCTAAAAATTGTCCGGCTGATACTCCAAAAGCACACTTGTTAGGATTCATCTTCAAACTATGCTTCCTCATGCATTCCAGAGTCTCACACAAGTCAGGCAGGTGTTCTTTGTATCCTTTGGATTTTATCATCACATCATCGATGTAGATCTCAACAATCCTGCCGATCAACTTATGGAAAATGTATTTCATTGCCCTTTGATAAGTTGCACCAGCATTCTTCAGACCAAAGGTCATCACAACCCACTCAAATAGACCAATTGCGCCGGGGCACCTGAAAGCGGTCTTTGCTATGTCTTCCTCAGCCATGAAAATTTGGTTATATCCTGCATTACCGACCATGAAGCTAATAACCTTGTGCCCGGCCGCTGCATCTACTAACATATCAGCTATCGGCATCGGATAACTGTCCATAGGTGTGTCTTTGTTCAGATCCCTGAAATCAATGCAAACTCTCAATTTTCCATGCTTTTTATATACAGGGACAACATTCGATATCCACTCCGCATATCGACACGGGCGGATAAATTTTGCTTCCAGTAACCTTTCAGTCTCCTTTTTGATATCATCAACCACATTCGGGTTGAATATCCTTAGAGCTTGTTTAAACGGCCGATATCCAGGTTTGATTGGCAACCGATGTTCAACAATTGACCGGTCTAAACCAAGCATCTCATAGTATTCCCAAGTAAAGCAGTCTTTAAATTCCTTTAATAAACTAATTAATTCCCGCTTATACTCTGGATCCAACTTAGCACTTACGTACGTCGACCTAGGTCTATCTCCAGGACCAATATCTACCTCTTCTAATTCATCGGCCGATGTTAAGCCATGTCCTAGTTTGCCATCTATACCATCTATTGGATTATCCATTAATACAAATTGTCAAAGCCGACTGCTTAGATCGGCTGTTGGCTTTTGCCATTGACTCTGAATTCTGATGGCAATAGAAAAGCCATTTGGATATTAGCTGATGGTTGCTTTCTATCGACTGTTTGCTTGACGCGCCATACTTGAGGTTTATCGGATGCCTGACCCTGTTCCATCTCTTTATTCCTTAGGCGTTGCACCCTTCTTTTCTGGCTTCTTGTTAATCCTCCTGGACACCATTGGCCTTTCTGCCAAACATACTTTGTTTCGTTGTCTTCCTCTTCATGATCAGCCCAATTCTTATTATTCTCCACGGTCGTCATTCCTCCTTTCTTAGGTACCACTTGGACAGGACTAACCTAGTTGCTATGTGGTATAGGATAAATTACCTAGCATGAAGAAGTTTGAGGACTTCTTTCTTTATGACTTCCCTCACTGCGTTGTTCAGCCTACGCTGGGGTTCTCTAGACGGTGTGCTAGAGGGATCAATTGGAATGCGATGGGTGTAGAGCATTGGACTTATCCCCTTAATGTCTTGAAGTGAATACCCAAAGACAGGCCTATGATTTTCTAAGACGACGATGAGTTGGCTGTCTCCTCATCAGTAAGCTTGTCGCTTATGATTATAGGAGTTTCGGTGTCACCATTCAAGAAAGCATAATGTAGGCCAACGGGTAGGGGCTTAAGTTCAATCAGAGGTCGTGCCAGTGCTTCCTCCTTGGGAAGTTCTATGGTCTCTCCTAGGTCATCCTCTTCTTGAATGAAGAGTTTGGAATCTTTTTCTAGAGATGACTCAGGAGATTCAAAGGGTGAAACCGACATGACTTCCTTGGGCAGTTTAGGATAGGGGAGTGATTCTACCACCAAGTTTTTAGTTCGAGTGATAGGAATGGAAAAAGTGTCTCTCCCTAGCTTACGTCTAGGTCTCCTGATCTTGGTGATTCTACAAAGAGTTTCTCTAGGGGATGCTCTATCATGATGTCAAAATCTTGAATGTCAAAGACATGGAAATCAAGAGCCATTTCGACCTCGCCATGATATACTATTACATTGTGCAGGAGTCCACGTCCTTTGAAGTTAGAACATGGAGCAATTCTAAGGGATTTATTTGTTGGAGCAAAGTGTTCATCACCTAGGTGAGTGCATGCAAAGGATGTGGAAATGAGATTTGCTCCAACAATAGGATTGTAAAATATATCCACCATGGTCCTAAAAAGTTAGCAATGGATGGTTGAAGAAGGGGTGTGAATCTGAATTTCTTCAGAAGAATGCTCCACTTCATGTACCCATTCACTGCTCATGATAGCAGTCAACTCCTTAATGGATTCTTTGAGGATTTCTTTATCTAAGGGATCAAGGGGAGTGAAGGGAACCAGTGGTTTCTTTTGGTATGAGTATTTCAATGTGTTCCCAAAATCTTCGAATAGATCATTCTCAAAAAATGGAAAGTCCGAAGGTTGGAAACCTTCCTCTGGATCTTCCTGTTCGGGTGAGGATCTTTGGATAGGAGCTATAGATTTGGCATCGACCGAAGAGACTTCCGCATGGCTTGACTCGGGTTCTACATGGAGGGGTTCTAGGGGAGGAGTGTTCTCTAGAATGCGGTCTAGAAGAGCTTCTCCATCCTCTATGGTTTTCTGAGTGAATGAACCTCCGGCAGCTATGTCAAGATGTAGGGAAGATTCCTTGCTAAGACCTAACTAAAAATGTTGTAACAACACGTGGTTTGGTATAGATAAGTCTGACCAGAATGTGTTAAGATTGAAAATTTGTCCCAGGTTGCAACTATGAATTCCTTCTCTTTTTGTTGGAAGTTGAGAATCTCTTGTCATAGGGCAGTAATTCAAGATATAGGAAAGAACACGAGATAGAATGTCGATAGAATATCAATGGCAATCCTCCGAGGGGTATCCCATGAAGGTAGATTGATCAGTAGGGGTGTGCGTAATCAAGAACAAGAAGGCAAAAGAGACACAAGAGTTAGACAGGTTCGGGCCATCTGCATGATGTAATACCCTACTCCTATGGTCTATTTGTTTGTATTGGCTATCGTATGATATTGTGTGTGTTTTGAGGGGGTCCCCAACCCGCCTTATATAGCCGGGGGTAGGGTTACAAGTCAGTTAGATCTAGGAGATAATCGGTAAGTAATAACAGATTACATGAATCAAGGGATCGAGCATATCCTAATAGATCTTATAGCATCTTTTAGGATATCACCCTTGATGTCTTGCGGTACACGCAGAGCAGTACCGTACACCATAAGTCTTCATCTTGTGGGCTAGACCACCCCTGGCGGCGCAACCCATGTAGTCTACCATGGGTATCTAGGGTCATACCCCCCATAGCTAGTCCTCGAGCGCCTTGTATCCGTTGTGTAATGCCGTCTTGAGCTTATCAGAGCAGGTGTAAACAAAGCCGAGCAGTCAGACTCATAGTCTGACCATCCTAATGAGTCACCGAGCAGTTGTGGACCGTAACCGTCCAGCTTAACTATCTGACCAAGCCTGGGCTTACCCAAGTAAGGCTTGCCAGAAGGATGTAAGGAGCTCAAGTTTAAAATAAAAAATATCCTCGCTGTGAACCAAGTATGCCCACTTAGAGTCTGACCACGAGAAATGGAGATAATACTCTTCAACTTCAGGAGGCATGGAGTCTTCCAATGAATAGATTAAAGAAAACACACTCACCATAAGGTGAAGTATGCCCACTTAGTTCTTGAGCCTAATAGTAGGTGACGTGTTCACGTGGTGCTAGGGTCCAGAAAGTAGAAGAAAGACAGAAGACCAGCCGAACAGGCAACTAGTCCATGGGTTGAGCCCTGAAATGAAAAGCACACATTCACCACAAAGGTGAAGTGTGCCCACTTAGTCCCCGAGACTGACAGTAGGTGATGTGGTCACGTGGTGCCAGGGTCAGAAACAACAGTAACCAGAAAAAATTCCCTAGTATGGTGAGAAACTGAATCATAATGATGACATAGTCCCCGAGCCACAAGTGGAAATCTCGAATAAATCAAGAAGTGTCGATTACTCAAATCATGGAAAAACCGAAGTAATGCCTATACAGTAGAAATTACTGAGCCTTGATGGTATTGCGGATAGGTCGGTGAATATGCGATGTGCAGTACCGAGTTGCGTCGAAAAATGGGCGATATGGGCCATAGTTGCACGAAACCCTAGATAACAGCCCAGCACGACACTTTGGGGAATTCGGAAGGGCACAGATCAGCATGGTACGGTTTTCCAAAAACCCTTGAATGCGAAAAGTTGGGAGGGTGTCTTTATAATTCCATCACCGCATTCCACGCTCCCATCTTTGCCACTCCATCACTTCATCTTCCTCCTCGCCCTTGCACTCCCCCATTCACATTCACACACACTCCGCCGCTAGAGCTAAAAAAGCTTGCGTAAAGGGACCAATCCCGATCCAGATCTGAGTGATGGCGCCAAAGAGAGGAGGTGGTAACGTAAAGAAGGCGGCCACCATGGCGAGCCACAATAAGGAATGGGTACCGTCACTCATGGGGGAGACGGATCTCAACGAGATGGTGGAGGCGGGCATTCTTCCTGATCGTGTCACCGCCGGATGTCATTCGGCCAATGGTGAGCCCTATCCGATACCACACACCGACGAACTCGTTGTATTCGAAGATAACTTCTGGTGTGGATTAGGGCTTCTGGTACATCCTTTCTTGCGAGATCTATTGGAGTATTGGGGAGTGAGCTTATGTAACCTTCATTCGAACACTATTTTGCACATTTCTGTGTTTATCCACATCTATGAGGTTTATCTTGGCATTCTTCCCCATTTTAATCTCTTCCGACACTTTTTCTGGCTCAAGAAGAAAGGAGGGGGTGGTTCCAAAGTTGTTGGCGGTGTGTATCTACAACTCCACGATGGGATGGCGAGTGAATACATTTCGATGTTGCTGAATACCTTGCTGAAGGGTTGGAATGCCAGGTGGTTCTATATGAAGCAAACTAATTCTGCTATCCGATGTGATATCGAATAGATTCTGGAGAATCAAAGGAGTTGGTCAGAGAAACCAACTAGTGCCGATATGGAATAGGTGAAGGAGCTCCTTGAGCTAACGAGGGTCATGAAGATGAGTGGAGTGGTGGTGGTAGTGAACATCATACTACACCACGTCTAGCCCTAACGAAGGAGGCTATGCTACACCGGGCCGCTAAACTATTCGCTCCAAATGTGTCGTACACCGTGCCGTGCGAAGGGCCAAAACCCTTCAACTGCACGAACTCACCTCCTCAGGTAAAAATCTCAACTGTTGTTCCTAGTGTTTTTTATCCTGTGCTCGGCTCTGAGTAGTGGAATAATTCACTTGTGGAAAGATCCATCGGCAGGAACGGGTGGCGTACTTCTGGGTATGCCGAGGAGCGATTGGCGAGGCAGGTAGGACGTCAGGCTGTCCACTTAGCTAGAGGAAGGTGCCATCAGCACCTTGTCTGAATCCAGAGGCAAAGGTGATGGTCAAAAGGAGAGTCCTCCCCCGGTATCAGAGAAGGTTCGGGGGAAAAGGGCGGTGAAAGTTGAGCCGGCCTGAAAGAAAAGAAGAACGACAGATGTAGGTCACCGCAAGCCAATTGGCATCTCATTTGGTGGCGGTCGGACCGCTCAGACATAGAGTGCGGTGATATCTGAGTGGTCGGGCGACAACGAGGCTCCAGTAGCTCCCCCTTCGAGCACCAAAACATCGTCGCGCGGAACGCGCGCAGAGGTACGATTGAAGGGAGCAACAGACGCCCATCATCGAGTCCCTGAGAAGCAGCCAGCGGACAAGACACTGATGGTGGGGGCCACAAGACTAGCAGCCTAGGATGCGTAGGTTGACCCTAGAGCAGGGCCTGGGAGCTCAGGGAGGCAGTGCTGATTCAGAACCGTTCATCAAGAAGCTGACGTGTAAGTATCTTTGCTTTGGGATCGGTGGCTGTCCAATCTTTATAGCAGCGGTGATTGATGGGCTAATATGATGCAGAACGGGGCATGCGGAGGATCTAAATCCTTCAGGCTAGACTAGCGAGCAGCCAGGGGCTGGTCCTAGCGTAGAGACATTATGGACAGACGCCGTCCCAGAGTTGTCGGGTGCTCGTCGGTTTGCGGAGGATTCAACCACCGCTGCTGATGGAGTTGGAGGTGGAGAGCGGTCAGCGACAACAACAGGAGATTCAATGGAGACGCTAGGAGCAACAGCGAGAGCCACCGAGTCTTCGAAGGCTGAAGCGAGAGCTACCAGAGCTGTGGTGGAATTGGGGGTGCAGAGGCCAGCAGGGTCGAAGGAGTAAGCATTGCACCCTGAGATGCCGTAGGGCGTGGTCGGTCGCTCTATGTGGCCACTGAGCCCGCATGGAGCACTACCAGCTGTGGAGGAAGAGGACAAGGTCGAGGAGATCGAGTTTGGAGGATCACGACCTCATACCATCCGCCTCTTCCGCAAACAAGGGTAGGAAATTGTGGTCATAGAAGAGGAGGACACCACCAGGGATGTGAAGAGGCTAGGGTCCACCCTTTGCACAGCTATGAAGCAAATTGTGGTTAGTGTTGCGTCAGCGGTGTCCGTCTTTGGCATTGAAGACTATGGTCTTTTATAATCTTGGTGCTTTGTAGGGCATAGCGTGGACTGCCGTACAACGGCATTAGTTGATCAAAAGGATGGAGCCCCTCGCCAAGGAGAACGAGAAACTAAGGGAGGCAACAAAACTGATGGAGAAGAACATCCAGAGGGCCAAGCGCGAAAGGGATCTTGCTGAATCAAACACCAAGGACCTAGAGTACCAAAAGGGCACCTTATCGGAGCAGTTGAAGACCGTCTCCGAGCAGCTGGAGCGCACCTCTGAGCAGCTAAAAAGCGTCTCCAAACAGAAGAAAGGTATTGCGGATTGGTGAATTTGTTCTGCATTGCCAAACAGTCTTGATGTTGCTGTCGACTATTATGTTTGTAGAACAACATGCAGAGCTCGGTCGGTTGCGTCAAGTCATCGGTCAACTCCAAGAGGAGAAGGAAAAAGCATCTGGGTGAGTGAAGAAACTGGCAAGGATCTAGAAGGTGAGTCATTCATGGTTGGGGGTGTTGCTGATATGATTTCTTCGTTTGACGGATCCTTTTGGTGTCTGTAGAATACCATCAAAAAACCAAGGTGTAGTTTGATGCGCTGGAGCTAGAGGCAAAAATCCAGAGGGGAAAATTTGATGGCGTGGTGGCCGAAGTCAGGCCAGTGCTCGACTGTATCGATATGGAGGTAGCTCCTCATCCCGAAGATAGGCCGCCCCGTCCGGACTCCATCATTGATAGGTGCAAGGCGGCATGGAAAAACTTCAAAGGCTTCAACCGAGATGCCACTATCTCCGTCATGACGCATGCCTTGGCGGTGGTCTGGTCCCACTTCCCTATGATCAATCTTTGAGCGATAGGGGCTGGATTCGCTAGAGGGACGAGTGCGATGAAAGAGGAGCAGCTGAAAGATGAGGTGGAGGACGCGGCGAAGAGGCTGGCCGGTGATGTTGATCTATTCGGCAAGGTAGATGGTGACGGCCAAGCATAATAGCCTGAGTGGGGAGGAACCTATATGAAACAACTAGAAAGGGGAGTTAGATGCATGAGGGGCGAAAACATTTGGGTATTTGTATAAATGTTGTAAGTAGACGACATATGCGTGTTCAGGCGACTTGCTAGCGCTTGCGATGAAAAAGAGACGTGTTGTTAACCCTAACGCGTTTATACATGGTATAAGTAGTGTTCGAGCAGTTAGTTCATTACTAGGCTCTTGGCCTTGGCTAGCCCGTATTCCATAACATCGATCGCTAGAGCCCGTGCACGTGTAGGAGAGACAGACGTGACCGAGGAACCACTGTTGACCACCCATAACGCAGAGCGCTAGAGCCCTTAGCACGTGTAGGGAGAGATCAGAGATAGGGTTTTCTCCAAGGAACATAGAGCGAAATGGTTGCTGCTCGATGGTTGGTGGAATATCTTAAAGATATTTTAGTATGGAGAAACATGGCAAAGCATTTATGGAGATCACGTATAATTGTTGGAGTTTGTTAAGGAGTAGCTTGGAGCTGGTAATCGCAAATGGCGATTAAACTGGAGTGGAGGAATAATGGAGACAAATTATGGTGACAAAAACTTTATTCACTATGGAGTGAAGAGTACATATCTAGAGCGTATAAGGTGCTCGATGTGCCATGAATTGGGGATATCGATTCCCTCCATGTCACATAGCCGGTAAGACCCTAGTTGGGTAACCTCTTTGACTACGTAAGGCCCTTCCCATGGCGAGGAGAGATTGTGCATCCCTTTGGTTTTCTGCTTTATACAGAGAACGAGGTTGCCAACCGCAAATGAATGACCTTTGATATTGTGATTGTAGTATCTTCATAGGCCTTCTAGGTATTTGGCTATGTGGATGCAAGTGATCAGGCATTCTTCTTTGGCTCTATCGACGTCCTCTGTCCGAACAGCTGTGGCTTGCTCTTCATTATAATGCTCCACCCTAGGTGCTCGGAAGGCAATGTCTATAGGAAGTATGGCTTCTGAGCTATAGACCAAAAAATATGGAGATACGCCGGTGTTGCGACTAGTTTGAGTGCGCAGTCCCTAGACCATAGCTGGGAGCTCTTTGAGCCATTTGCCCGGATGTTTTTCCTCTTTTTAGTATAGCCTCTTTTTGAGGGCATCGAGGAGCATGCCGTTCGCCCGTTCGACCTGACCATTGGCTCTAGGATGGGCAACAGAGACGTATTTGACAGAGATGCATCGGTCCTCACAGAAATCCCAAAAATGATAACCAGTGAATGTAGTTCTGAGGTTGGTGATAATGCTGTTCAGGAGACCGAATCTATGGATGATATCTTCAAAGAGCTCAACTACCTTCTTTGTAGTAGCCGAACCAAGCGGCTTGTATTTGATCCACTTGGAGAACTTGTTAATGGCGATGTATACGTACCAAAAACCGCCTGGCACAGGCTTGAAAGGCCCAATCATGTCCAGTCCCCAGCATGCAAAAGGCCAAGAATCTGGGATGGTCTGCAATTCCTGCGCCGGCACGTGTATTTGCTTGGTGAAAAATTGACATCCTTCATAATGTTGGATGAGGTCTTCTACATTGGAGATGGCCGTGGGCTAGTAAAAACCAGCTCGGAAAGCTTTGCTGACTAGGTTTCTAGAGGCCGCGTGATTGCCATAGGAGCCAGAGTGAATTTTAAGAAGTAATTTCACTCCCTCTTCTTGGGTGATGCATTTCTACAGTATCCCTTCCTTGGCGCTTTTCCTCATCAACTTCCCATCTATCAGCACGTAATGCTTGCTGCGACGAATGAGACATTCAGTTTTAGTCTTATCGGCGGGTACGCCGGCACTATTGAGGTACTTGATGAACTGTTCCTACCAATCTACGACTGGCGAAGGTATTGTAAGTACTAGTTGCTCAGCAGGGGGACCTTCTTGAGCTTCCTTCTCTTCCATAACAGATGGCGTAAAGAGGTCTTGAACGAAGACCCAAGGCAGAATCGTGGCGCGAGAAGAGCCAATCTTAGATAGGTGGTTGGTGTAACACCCTAGGTGTTTAGCATGCATTTAACCTTGACATTGTGTGAGCACAAGCATCATTGAGCATTCATGAGCATGAGCATCTCAAATATTATCTATATGTTGGCTTATATTGCATGTGTTGTCACTAAATTGCCTTACATATTCTAGGGTTTACGTGTAACCAATGTATGAAATGATTGTTGAACCGTAGGTGTACCTTAAACATGTTTAGAATATCACATGGAACAACTTTGGTATTCATGACTAAGGCTAGTTTGGTCTCTACGTCATAGTTATAATGTAAGTCATCATTTTCAAGTGGTATGCTTGACCTAGGTTGAACTATGTCATAGATTGTTTGCATGGTAGAGCACCCTTAAGCAAAGTTGAACTACTTATTTAGAGCAACAACTTTTATTTTTGGGTCATGAGCTAATTCAGTGCCTAGCTTGGTTATTTAGTGCTCCAAAAAATTAGCAAAACACTATTTTTGGCACTTAGGAAATTTTCTATGTCCTAACTGGTTTTTCAGTTCGATGTACCTGACTTGGTGATGTTATAACTTGCAAACCATTGCGAATGAGACCTAGATCATTTAGCATTATTGGAGCTGGTATGTAGGTCTACAACTTTTGTTATGAGAGTTTTTGCTAATTAGCCGTGGATTAGGCGCTTAAGCATCGTCATTTGGTGCTGTCAGGCATGAACCCGGTGCTCTAAAGACGCCATCGCCTCGCCGTGGGTGGCCGACCACGTCAGGCCGCTGACGCCGTGTGGGGGCCATACAATGTCGATAGTTCAGCCGGTCGGGCCACGATGGGCACAAAGATGCCCCGCGCTCGCCCGTTCATGCCCGTGCCTCCACTTGCTCTCTGTGCCTCCCCCTTCACTCGCTTTCACAGCGCCCATAGCAGCGCCCCGCCGCCAAAGACATTGCCGGCCGCTCGGCACCTCACCATGCTCGCACCGCCCTCTCGCCTCAGTCATAGCTTTGCTGTGTTCCCACCACCTCATTGAACCCTTCACGTAGCTAGCAGAGCATGGTAAGGCCTCCTGTTCAGCGCCACGGCCATCACCATCGTCCTCTCTGCCATGCCACACCGCACTTGGCCAGGCCGCTTCCGACCACCATTCGCCGTGATTGTGTGTGCGCTAGGTTTGCCGTAGAGTGTAGAAGCTTGGCCGAACCCTAATTGGTGCCATCTCGGCCAACTCCGTCGGCACATCGTCGACTCCCGTCCGCCGTGCCACCATTAGCGCCGCCATCGCCCTTAGCTTCAGTAATCGACCCAACTTACTACCCCATTGCGTGCGGGAGGTCATGGGGAACCTTGTGGTGCTGGTGCCGTCGTCGGAGGGCTCACCGTCGGTGAACTCCGGCCGATCAGCGCCGGTGCTCTGTTTTGTACCACTAACGCGCGGGCCTGGCTGACTCATGGGCCCCAGCTGTCAGTAGCCGTTGATTTAAATTCTAATGCATTTATTTCTGAAATGTATGCAAACTTTGAAAAATCATAAGTTGAGTTGTAGATGTCTAATTTTGGTGAACCAAATTTTGTTGTATTCCTCATGAAGTGTAGTATTTTACAAAAATATGAAACATACAATTTCTAGTATTTTTATAGGTGAATAAAATATAGCTAGAAAAGTGCTTTTTGAATGTTTGCTATATTGTAAAATGTATATCTTCAGCTAGAAATATGATAAAATTGTGATTCTAATTTTGCTGGTCTTGTGTTGACATGATCTAGCAAGAAAAAATAATAAAATTGCTGTAAACTTGTTTGGAGTAGGGTCTTTCTATTTATCTATTAATAAATGGTATTTTCTGAGGAAATTTGTAGGGATAAAAATAAGTAACATATGGCCATGCAAATTTCTGTACAGTAGTATGGCACTAGTATTAAGCTAAGTAAAATATATAATCTGTTGTTTGACACTTTTCTTTAGGGTTAACTATTTTCACTAAAATAGACCTTGCTAGCTTGTCATTTTTGTAGAGAATGTTATACATGTTCAAATGGTATGAAATTTTTACAGTAGTCTATTGGAAGCACTTGGAAGCCACTGTAATTTTTGAGAATTTATTGTATACATTTGGTATATGTTTGTTATTTCACCTAATTATCTAATTAAATTAATAAAGGCATTTAAATAAATAGATTGGGCTTGACCATTATGTTTTCTTGGGTGTATTTGATATTCCTGAACTGTTGGTATGTTTGGTGATGTCCAATTTTGAATGCTTACATGTAGTAAAAATATTATTGCTCTATAATTCAATCTAAAGTTGTTTTAGGATAGATTCCATTGTTGGGTATGTTACGTAGTCATAATGATGTTTACTGTAAAAATGGTTAATAACAAAGTTGTATATAACTTCTTCATCTATCTTTTGTAAAAATTTTAGGGCAATAGACCAAATGGTTTAGGAGTTATAGCTTTTTAAAGTTGATCTCCCGAAATGCTTGTTCTCTGGAATTTCTGGACAGAACTAGAAATATTGCCTATTTTGGTTAGGATAGAGTTTGAATTAGTTTTTGGTGATTAAATAAGAGTTGTAGGAATTTTTATAAGATTTCCATAAAGTCCAAGATCATGGCATTTGGATAAGCAGAACTTCAGTTATGATGTAAACTAGTAGCTGCTATGTGTAGCTCTAAAATTGTCTTGTGTAGAATATCGAAAAGGAATAGAGAAGAGATATGCACCTACTCAGTAAACAAGGAGTTGACATTGTTATCATTGTGTAACTTAACATCATTATCACAACATGTACATTCCCTATCACATCATCCATGATCCTTCTTATGCATTCATGGGACTTACTTATGCATATGCATGCAATAGGTACAACCGAGGAGATCATGTTGGTGGAACTCGACGTTAATCCATATGAGGAGAACCAAGCGGTGCAGCATCAGGAGGTTCTTGGAGAAGGAGAGCCTGAAGCCAATCATCTTCCCGAGTGCCCGGATCACTAGCCTACAACTTTCGTGAAAGGCAAGCCTCGGAGCATCATAAGTCTCCCTACTTTATTAATGTCACCTAAAGTTATTCGTATTGATGCATTACGTGATAGGAGTTGTTTGGAAACACTTGTTGCATATTACCTTTCCTTGTTTAGAAATATCTACCATGAATCCTATTTAAGTCCAGGAATGCTTATTATGCTTAGCTATGCTTAGACCGGTAGAAGTCGGGTGATTTCCTATCACCTGCGAGCTATAGGTTATAACTTGATCACGGTTGGCTATATTGTGCTATCGTGGAACATAACTTGATGATGTTGAATAATTGGAGACCGAGCGGAGTCTTATGTTGTGGTAATCATAGTGATTCCATCTGTGTTATTTAAGGACCGGTCGTCGGAGGTCATCTTGTCATGTTGAACGCATGCCTCTCACATAGTTGTCCGGATAAGTCATTCCGACCGCAAAGCCGAGTAGCTCAACTCAGGCCAGGGACACGAGTAGTTAAAGTGCGCACCCTAGAGGCAATAAGGATGTGCAGAGAGCCAATGGCATAAGCCCAAGGGTGGGTTAGAGTCTCGAGCCTCCTGGCAGATTGGTTGTATCTTTGAGGGTGCGGCGTTGGTCTTACCCGTGATTGTACTTGAGTTGTCCTAAAGGTGACCTAATGCAACCCCGACGGGGGAAGTATGGGTGTGTGTTAGGAATAATTGCCCAGCTGGGTAGGAATCAATTTGAATCGCCGTCTCTCCTGGATAGTGAGAACTTGACAGGAGCACGCTTCATCGTAATAATTGATGGAAGTGTTGGTTATGAGATTATGAAAGAACTCAACTGGATATGGTTATTATTGTGACGACTTAATGGTACCAACATGTTTGGCATAGGATAGTTGCTAATGTAGTATGAGATAGGATTAATAACTGGTGATTTACATTCTAAAAGATATTGGACAACTTATGCTTTTATGCAAATAAAGTTTACTAGCTCTACTGATAAAGCCTTGCATACTCCTTGGTGTCTTAGTATGTTAGTAGATGATGGGTAAGTCTAGCTAAGTACCTTCTCGTACTTAGGGTTTTATTCCCATTGTTGTAGATAATGTTATGTACCACGGCTACTGCAAGAACTGCTTTGCTCCTATAGTGGATGAGGAATAGGACCATGGGCATGGTCATTCTGTATTTCATCTCACCCTTATGCTTTTGGTTGGAGATGACTATGAAACTAGCTTTGTATTAAATTGTGTGATGTTGATGTTAAACTACTTTGCTTCTGCTACTTTAAACCTGGTTTGTAATAACTATGTGAACTCCGATGTATGTGAGATATTTGTGAACTGTGATGTAACATGTGACTGGTTATGTTGAATCATGTATGATCTTGGCTTGTATGTTGGTTGAATCAAGATCCTTCGTGATACTCAATGGACTACCGGATTTATATGGGCTCATGTGTGATTGTTTGACTGCCTTGGTGATTGCTATTGTACTTGTGCTCTTATAAATTGGACGGTTCTGTGATAGTCGGCGAGCTAATTTTGGTCTCGTACCACGTGGTGGTACTTGATATCATAGAACTTTCCTTCGAGTTTCCTGATCTCGGCACAGTATGCGTCCATCTTTTCACTAGAACAGGACCAATCTTTGTTGACTTGGTTGATGACTAGCGCAGAGTCTCCGTATACCATGAGGCATTTGACGCCGAGCTCGACGGCTATACGAAGTCCATGGAGACATGCTTCATACTCCGCAGCGTTGTTGGAAGCTAGAAAATGAATTCGGAGGACGTAATAGAGCTTGTCCTTAGTCAGAGTAATGAATAAAATGCTAGCACCACAACCGCTGATGCTGAGGGCGCCATTGAAATAGATCACCCAGTGCTCGGGGCTAGCAGCGGGGATGGGCTCTTGGGTCTCGATCCACTCAGCAATGAAGTCAGCCATCGCCTATGACTTAATGGTAGGCCTGCTTCTAAATTCTATAGAATAAGTGCCAAGCTCGACTGTCCACTTAATGATGTGGCCATTGGCCTCTTTGTTACAGAGGATGTCCCCTAGAGGGAACTCGGTGACCACGGTGATCTTATAGTACTCGAAGTAATGGCAGAGCTTGCGTGACGTGACCAGAACGGCTTATAACAACTTCTGAACTTGAGGGTAATGAGTTTTGGACTCATTAAGAACCTCACTGATGAAGTAGACCAGACATTGCACCTTATAGGCGTGTCTGACCTCCTTGCGCTCGATGATGATGGTTGTGCTAACGATGCAAGATGTAGCGGCGATGTAGATCAATAGGGTTTCATCTGGTTGAGGCGCCATCATATCGGGGGCTTCGTTAAAAACAACTTGAGCTGCTCGAAGGCCATATCAGCTTCCTCCAACTAGGAGAAGCGCTCGGAGGCCTTGAGTAGTTTGAAGAATGGTAGTCCTTTTTCATCAAGGCTTGATATAAAGTGGCTAAGAGCAGTCATGCACCCTGTGAGCTTCTATATATCCTTTACGCAAGTCGGCCGTTTCATATTTGTAATGGCGGAGAACTTGTCGGGGTTGGGTTCGATGCCACGGGCGCTGACGACATAGCCCAGGAGTATGCCGGATGGAACTCCAAAGCTGCACTTTGAAGGGTTCAACTTCCATCGGTATCTTTTCAGGTTGGCGAACATTTCTTTGAGGTCGGCGATGAGATTGTGGGCGGTTTTGGATTGACGACCGCATCATCAATGTAAGCTTCAACATTGTGGCCAATCTATAGGTCAAGGCACATCTGGATGGCCCTTTGGTAGGTCACCCGGGCGTTTTGAGTCCAAAAGACATGGTGATATAGCAATACGCACCAAAAGGCTTGATGAACAATGTTTTGATCTGGTCGTCCTCTTTGAGGGATATCTAGTGATAGCCGAAGTAACAGTCGAGGAAGGAGAGGAGTTCGCAGCCAGCAGTGGAGTTTACAACCTCATCTATCTGAGGCAGACCGAAGGGCCCCTTAGGGCAGTGTTTATTGAGATCAGTGTAATCAACGCACATTCTCCATTCTTTATTCTTCTTTTGAACAAGAACTAGGTTTGCCAGCCACTCAGGATGATATACTTCTTTAATAAATCCGGCTGCTAGGAGCCATTTTATTTCTACCCTAATAGCCTCCTTCTTGTCTGGCGTGAATCATCGAGCTTCTGCTTGATCGGCTTGGCGGTCGGTGAGACATTTAAGGAGTGCTCGATCTTCTCCCGTGGTACCCCCGGCATGTCTACAGGTTTCCAAGCAAACACGTCGGTGTTGGCATGTAGGAAGGAGATGAGCGTGCTTTCCTATTTGGGGTCAAGATGAGACCTAAAAGGATTAAGATGCCCAAGAGGGGGGTGAATTGGGCTAATTCTAAAATTGTTTGTAATAATTAAGCCCTATGGTTAGCCCAATTAACCCCTTGTGCCTAGAAAGTGTTTTTATTGATCTATCGCATAAAAGTTTAGCAACCTATGTTCCAATCGTACTCTAGCATGACAATTCTATGAATGTAAAGACAAGAATTGAATTGTTCAAAGTAAATGCTCAAAGTAAAGAGAGAAGGAGGAACACGGCGATGTTTTGCCGAGGTATCAGAGAGTCGCCACTCCCCACTAGTCCTCGTTGGAGCACCTGCGCGAGGGTGTAGCTCCCCCTTGATCCGTGCAAGGATCAAGTGCTCTCTACAGGTTGATTCTTTGACACTCCATCGCGGTGAATCACCCACAACCGCTCAAAACTTGAGTTGGGTCACCCACAAGCTCCGCCAGATGATCACCAAGCTCCCAATCACCACCAAGCCGTCTAGGTGATGGCGATCACCAAGAGTAACAAGCATGAACTCTCACTTGACCACGACAAGCCTAATGAGAAGGGTGGATGCACACTTTGCTACTCTTGCTTTCACTAATGAGGCCTCTCTCTTGGATTCTCAAATCTCAATCACCTCACTAGGACCTTGCTCTTCTTGGCACTCTCAAGGGTGTTTCAAAGCTGTTGGAATGAGCAAAAGTAATCCCTTGAGTGAATAGAGGAAGTATTTATAACCCCTCCTTCAAAACGAACCGTTATGTGCCTCTGCGGGGTGGCCGGACGCTCCGGTCAAGGTGATCGGACTCTCCAGCCGGTCAGTTCACCCGCATCTATGTAGTTTAAGTTGTGACCAGACATTGGCCAGCGTCCGGTCAGCACTGACAGAACACGTCCGGTCACGAAAACTACCCTCTAGAACCTTACTAATGTTGACCGGACTTTGGAATCCCAGCGTTCCGGTCACTTTGATGCTCAGCATTCGGTTAGTAGCCAGAACCTAACCAGCGTCCGATCAGGATTCTCCTTCTCTAGGACCTTACTGGAGTCGACCGGATGCTGGGACCCAGCGTCCGGTCACTCACTTCTCAGTGTCTGGTCACTTCCAGATGACTTCACCTTGATCAAATGAACTGACCGGACTCTGCGCCAGCGTCCGGTCAGCATTTGACCCTCCATTCACTTCCAACTCGCAATCATATGTGAATGAAGTTTGCTCCAATTGATCTATGGGCTTTTAGGAGGTACCTAGTGCTAGATTTAACAAATGTGCACCACACCTAACCCACTAGACTCACCTAGGTCAAGCTTCCCATCCATAAACCCCTTAATAGTACGACCAAAGGAAAAACAAAGTCCTAAACTACTCTAAGTGTCTCTTCAACACCAAATGACACTTAGAACTAGTCCATCCTTAACCTTGTCGTCCATCCTTTGAAAACCGAAACGATTTCCATCGTAGGGGCATGACCACCATGATTGCCCAATCAATTGCCATTACTAGTGACCTAACTTAATTGCCTTTACAAAACACACGTTAGTCACAGTAATCTTGTATTGTCATTAATCATCGAAACCCAACTAGGGGCCTAGATGCTTTCAATCTCCCCCTTTTTGGTGATTGATGACAACACTACCTTGAGTATGTGAAAGAGATGAGGTTTTTAACATGCTTGGTTCATATAAGCTTTTGTCAATAAGAACAAAAGAGTTAGGCAAGCTTATATGACCCAAGCCAACATGATGTACTCAATAGATATGAAATAAGCATGAGTACAAGAAATAAAGCTCATTTGCATCGGAGTAAAACGTGGAAGCAAAACAAATGAGCATAACACAAGTGATATGGCATATAAATACTTCAAATAGAAAGCACACATGTCACATATCACATAAATATCATGATCACATAGATATCACTATCACATAAATATAGTTCGATGCATGAAAGTAAACACATGAATGCATAATAGTGTATCACACATAAAACTCCAAATGTAATAGATAAGCTAATAAGTAAGCTCCCCCTAAGTATGTCGCTCCCCCTAAGTCTAACATACTCGATCCCTCTCCCCCTTTAGCGTCAAGCACCCAAACCTAAGGGTCGGTCGACGGGGCTATAGCGAACGAGTCGGGCGCTGAGGTACGAGGAGCGAGCTGGAACTGTGTGCCATCATCATCTAATCCCGAGCTCTGTGCTATCTGACCCTCTATAGCTGGCAGCGTTGCTAAAGCGGTCTGGGTCAGAGCGGGGATTGATGCAGCCTGAGACTCTGTAGGTATGACTAACGCAGGCGGCTCTGATGATGCAACTGAGGAAGGGAGCGTCTGTGTCGTCGTAGTGATAGGCACAGCTATAAAAGGACCAGGGACATGGAGATATGGCGGAGTAGGCTGCCCTATGAACTCACTGAATGTCGCTCCAAGGCTCCTGGAGATGAGGTATCTGGCACAAGCAGCGAGGAAGTCTAAGCCGGTGTGAAGCCCATCTGAAGAGGTGTGAACTGTGGGGCTAGCACTAGCGAGGCAACCACTGGGACACCTGCTCTATAGGAGAAGGAAACTGTGCTGGTGGCTGTCCCTGACTCTGAATGAAGTTTGCTCCAATTGATCTAAGGGCTTTTTAGGAGCTACCTAGTGCTAGATTTAACAAGTGTGCATCACACCTAACCCACTAGACTCACCTAGGTCAAGCTACCTATCCATACCCCCCTTAATAGTATGGCCAAAGGAAAGACAAAGTCCTAAACTACTCTAAGTGTCTCTTCCACACCAAACGACACTTAGAACTAGTCCATCCTTAACCTTGTCGTCCATCCTTTGAAAACCAAAATGATTTCCATCGTAGGGGCATGACCACCATGATTGCCCAATCAATTGCCATTACCGTGACCTAACTTAATTGCCTCTGCAAAACACACGTTAGTCACAGTAATCTCGTATTGTTATTAATCACCAAAACCCAACTAGGGGCCTAGATGCTTTCAAGCCCCAATCTTAGCGATCTTGGTGGGGTCATCGAGGCCGAGGCCGACCTTCTTCATTTCCTTAGAGTTGGCGGAGGCATGTGGAGGCTCTAGTGCTGGGATCTCCAGGTCATAGGCGAGCACCGTCTTGGCGTCGGTGACCATACTAGCCATCTAGATGGAGAGGTCGGTGACTTCGGCGAGGGAGAGACTCTCTATTTTGTAGGCGTAGGTGATGGAGAGGTTGGCCCACAGAGCCAGAACTTCTACAGGCATGGGCATCTTCAATACCAGATAGGCATAGTGCGGTATGGCCATGAACTTGGCCAGAGCTAGCCGACCCAGTATGGCGTGGTAGGCGGTGTTGAAGTCAGCGACGTAGAAGTTGATGTGCTTGACATGGAAGTTACTAGCCATGCCAAATTGTATCGGGAGGGTGATCTCTCCAAGTGGTTGGGATGCCCTACTAGGTACCACCCCCCGGAAGAGTCAGAGGGAGTGAGGTCTTCTATTCCAAGGCCTAGCTCCTTTATGGCTCTGATGAAGAGTAGGTTCAGGGCGCTTCTGCCGTCGATGAGTACTTTCATGAAGAGTACTTTCTTGACGGTTGCATCGAGAATGAGGGGGAAATGCCCTATGTAAGGGATGTCCACCAACTGGTCAGCCCTGCTGAGGTGATAGGGACCTCAGACCAGGGGCGATAGCTGGGGTTGGCGATAGAGTCTTCTGTGTTGACGGCGAGCACCCAGCGGGTGGTGAGTTTTCGATCTCTTTTGTTCTCAACGGTGGTGAGGCCCCCAAAGATAGTGGCGACCACTTTGTCGTGATCCTAGAAGGCATTATTGTTGTCCCTAGGTGGTCAGCGACCTCTGGCTTTATCGTCGTTGTCGTCGTCCTTCTTTTTTGGCCTAGAACTCCTTAGCCAAGCCAAGGCAGTCCTTCATCTTGTGCTTGCTGTTCTTGTGGAGCGGGCACGGGCCTTCGAGGATTTTCTTGTACTGCTCGTAATAGTTACGTTTGGCGTGAGGTTCGTTAATGGTGGCGACGATGTTGTCTAGTCGGCGACGGTGATACTGACTAGCTTTAGACCCTTCCGGCCGATCATGGCCACTGTCCTGATGGCGGCCATGGTCGTCATAGCGGCGGTCACTGTGGTGTCGTTCATCGGGGCGATGATCGTCGCTATAGCGAGTTGGGCAGTGAGTGCCCGCATCCTCATTGAAGCAAACTTTGGCCTGTTCAGCGTCAGCATATTGATCGGCGGTCATGATCATCTCGCCAATCCCCTTTGGCAGCTTACGTTTTAATTTGGAGCGGAGGTCGCAGTGATGGAGTCCTCTAACAAAGGTGGTGATGACTTCTGCTTCCATGATGTTGGGAATAGAATTCCTCATCTCAGAAAATCATCTGATGTAACTACGGAGGAGCTCGGACGGTTTCTAATAAATGCAATTCAGATCGTGCTTTGTGCCCGACCGAGTACACGTAGCCATGTAATTGTTGGTGAAGACCTTCTTCAACTGCTCCCAAGATTCGATGGAATCTGGGGCGAGGCTCGTGAGCCAGTTCATTGCGGTTGGCATGAGCATGATGGGAAGATAGTTCACCATGACACTAGTATCTCCCCCGGTGGCACGCACAGTGGTGGCATAAGCTTGTAGCCACTGTGTGGGGTTCATCCACCCCTCATAGGGCTCGACCTCGGTGATTTTGAAACCATAGGGTCACTAGAGTGTTCAGAGTGCTCTCATGAATGCTCGGGGGCCTTCGGGATCATCACCATCGGGATCAGCAGCATTGCCGATGTTAAGTGGATGGAGGGCTACATCCGGATTACCGAATTCTTGCTCGTATTCTTGACGCCGGCGTACTTCGTCCTCGTGCTGAGAGAAATGGCGCCTATCGATATGACATCGTGCATCCCGGAGTTTGTTGATGTGTTCTCGGACATCTTGATCGACTTTTTGGTTGTGTTAGCGAGGGTTGTTGATATGGTTTCCCCTAGCTCCTCCCGGAGGGGTTGTCTATCATCACGATGTTGGTTGGCAAAATGGCTTCTGCTGGGGCAGCGATTGGATCTTGGCACGGTAGATCGGGATTCGAGCTTGTTGAGTAGGAAGGTCCCTGATCCTGGCGGATCTCGTTGACCTGGCAGTGTGCAACTTTAAGCATTGCGGCAACCTTGGCGACCTCTGGCGTTTGTTTGAGCCGAGCAAGCTCGTTAGCGGCCACAGCCAGGTTGGCGCTTGGGGTCTTGTAGACATCGTGGCCATCGACATAGACAAATTCGTTGTCGAGGTTGCGGCAGAGTGGGTGTGGCCTCCCTTGTGAGTCGAGTTGTTCTCCATTGCGAGCAGCCTCAGCTAGCACAATGGCGGCCTCATTTGCTCAGTGCTGCGCACGGTGGTTGGCATTTCTATTGATGTGAGCTGCGTGGTCCCCATCGGTTTCAACATCCCACGGAGGGCTATCGATGCTGACATTAAAAATCCCACCTCTATGGAAGGGTGGAAAAGGAGGTTGGACGGCGGCGGTTTCGGCGACAATCTCCGTAGAGCCCTAGGATTCAGAGTCTGGATTTTCCTCTAGGATGGTGTGGAGGGATTCTTTGGGACGTTGGCCGATTTGGAGTATATTGACAGTCGGCGAGAGCTGGTCGGCGATCGGGTTGGCGAGAGGATAGATGTCTCCAATCTAGTTGGCAAATTTGTCCCTTAGGGCATCCTGATGGATGGTGGCCATATCCCCTAGAGTTTGCCAATCGGCTTTCGATAGATCGGAACCGAAAGGTGGTTGGCGCTGGACCAAAGTGGCCAGAGCCGATTCCGCGAGAGAGAGGCAGTCAGCGAGCTTTTGGCTGACCTGATCGATAGATGTGATTAGATCATTGTTGTTGACCTGCTTCCTCGAGTAACGGGGCAGCAAGCGGCGAGTTGTTGGTGAAGACGACCTCAGAGGCTGTTTCGAGATTGGATCTGCTGTTGCAGGCGTTGGTGTGGTCGGCGTAGAATCGATCTACACCGGCTTGATGATGTCTCCATCTCTGTCAGCATTGATGACCCAGGAGATTGATCTGACCATAAAGATCTAGCCAGGCTTTAGAGAGGACGAAGAGCCCAAAAAGTGTACCATCTTGTTCCTCATGGAAACAGCACGCACACCCCTACCTAGCACGCCAACTGTCGATAGAATATCATCGGTAGTCCTCCGAGGGGTATCCCACCAAAGTAGATTGATTGGTAGGGGTGCGCGTAATCAAGAACAAGAAGGCAACAGAGACACAAGAGTTAGACAGGTTTGGGCCATCTACACGACGTAATACCCTACTCCTATGGTCCGTTAGTTTGTATTGGCTATCGTATGATATTGCGTGTGTTTTGAGAGGGTCCCCTACCCTCCTTATATAGCCGGGGGGTAGGGTTACAAGTCGGTTGGATCTAGGAGATAACCGGTAAGTAATAACAGATTACAAGAATCACGAGATCAAGCATATCCTAACAGATCTTGTAGCATCTTCAGGATATCGCCCTTGATGTATTGCGGTACACGCCGAGCAGTACCGTGCACCATAAGTCTTTGTCTTATGGGCTGGACCACCCCTGGCGGCGCATCCCATGTAGTCTGCCATGGGTATCTGGGGTCATACCCCCCACACAGAATCTGTTCCTCAGTTCTTCCCAATCTCCATTTACCTTGCCTTTGTTATGCACGTATCATTGTTTCACCCTCTCATCAAGAGAGAAGGGGAACAACTTGCACTGAAGTGTTTCTTGTGACATGCCCGAAATGGTTAGGCATGCACAGAGCTACTTAAACTCCTATAAGTGTGTGTTTGGGTTTTCATAGTCTAATCCTGAGAAGGTTTGTTTCTGAACCATGGCTATAAAGCCAGGGCGGAGTTCTTAGCTGGAAGCTATGATTGGCTTCGATGATTGTGGTGGCTCTAGAACTCATCCTTGGGTGTAGAAAGTTGCTAGATAGTTTTGTGCTCCATTAGAAAAGAATAAAATAAAAGAAAGGTAAAACAAAGGATACACAGGCGAACTAGGTTTGGTCATAATTACGACAACTGTTCCCCGATAACGGCGCCATAAATGCTTCCTGGTATTTCTTAACAAATGCAAAAGGAATCCACAAGTGCACGGATATACTGTTGTAGCACTTCACCCGAAAGTTTTCAGGGTATCGTATTTCTCAAGGAACGGAGGTGTAAAAAGTCTCTTTAGCTAGTTCACCTCAGTAAACAAGAAGAAGGATATCTTGGGTTGTGAGGTTCTTCTAAGGATAGAGATCCTAAGCGAAGATAGCTTTGCTATTACAAACTTGGTTCGGGCATCGGATATCACCTGGCCTGCCAGGCAATGCCGGCCTGTAACTCTACGCCGAATCCGAACGTGGGGGATTATGAGGGACGGACAGGGCTATCACCACCTACTGCCTACCCCTCAACCATGGGGAACGAGGCAAACGAAGGTAACTTCCAGCTTAGACACCACATCTACGCTATCAGCTACTACTCTAGCGTTGGCCAGGAACTTCCATCTTTATTAGGAGTCCTTTATTAGAGTATCCACCATGGGGACGGATGATGAACCCACAAGTAAGTAGTAACAAAGATAACTTAAGAAATCAACACCAAAGTTGAACACAAACTTCTTACTTCAAGTAGTAAGATGATCATAGAGGTATAAGTGTAGAGGAGCTAGCAATCCCTAGCACTCCTTCCGCTATGTGTACAAGGGCACTGAGTACACTAGTGGAGGTAGCCGACAACTCTGGTACTTCTCCAACTCTTCTCTCTCTCACTCCCTATACTAATCTAGCTAGAAGCTAATGTGGAAATGGAGCTTGCTATTCTTTTTCTCTTCTTGTGGATGATTTGAAATGAGGAGGCCTCCCCCATCTATTTATAGCACCTTGTTGGTCGGTTTGGCGGAATATTCCTAGGGTATCCGCATGCAACTGACCCCTACAACATTCAATGTACCGCCTCCCGAAGGGTGGGCCCGAGTGGCAATAGGGGGGTGTGGCTGCACCCTGGGTGGTGCCCCCTCGCACCGCCTTCTGGGGGTGGTTACTGAGTGGGCCTTCTTTACACTTCGTGGGTTTGGGGCCAGAATCCTTAAGTACGTGGGCCTTCTTTCCATTTCTTGGCATGGGACTGCTTTACGCTTTGCCTGATTGCGTATTTTGATAGGTTTTCACATGTATTCCATGTATATGTCCTGCAAAACTTATAAATACCAAAACTTGTGGAACTTGTGAGTTGTAATCCCTAATTCTAAGTTTTGGTATTCATATTTGTTCATTTTATTCAAATGTTGGCTGTAAGAAATGTGAGTTAAGCACCGCCAACAGCTAGTCATGGCTAGTTGCATGTGCCCAACTCCTACCATCCCACCTGGTTGCAACTAGGTCTATTGGGATACATGGTGTCACGACTAGTTTTGGGCTGGTTAATTCCAACTAGGTCTGTTGGGGCTATTGTGGTGTCATAATTTGTTTTTGTGGATGGTTCCAACTGGTTTGCGACTGGTTGCAACTAGCTTTGCTGAAGTTGTTGTAGGGTCACGATTAGTTGTGACTAGTTTTAACTAGATCTGTTGGGGCTATTGTGGTGTCATGACTTGTTTTGGGGCCGGTTCCAACTAGATCATGACTTGCGACTAGATGTAACTGGGTCTGCGGGGCTATTGTTGGGTCTACGGGGCTGTTGTTGTGTTGTGACTAATTGCAAATGGGTTCAGCTGGGTCAGGTCTAGCATCATGACTAGTTTTGGGGCTGGGTGCGCTAATTGCAACTGGGTCTGTGGGGCTATTGTTGTGTCATGACTAGTTACAAATCAAGCTAGTCTATTCAATTCTAGTGACATAGCTAAGCTCTTATCTTCGAGACTAGAATCGTGTAGGTTGTTGATCACCAAAGGTTTGCAAAACTCTAGTTAGAGTAGTATTATAGGGTCTCCTTTGTATTAACCTTTTTGCCTAGTGTTTATGTGTTTGTAGAATTTTAAATTAGACTATTCACCCCCTCTAGCCATCTCATTAAAGATCCTTTCAACAACGCACCTACAAATAAACGGGTGAAGCTCCCGGCATCACCACCATGCAGCGCTAGAGGACTTAGGAAGGTTGAGATCCAGTTCAAGCCAGTGTTGGTGGCATCCAAAAGGAAGGTGCTGCCATACTGCATCTAATCTTCATCAACTAAGGCCCTCAAGACCTCAAATTGGTGAAGCCAGTTGTTCACACCATCTAATGCAACAACTATAGAGGTACTAATGCCATCCTTAAACTCTGGTCTACCATCTACTCAGTATTCCGCATTTATGTAACATATGTGATCATGTTCAGACTATGCCTATGATCTTGTATGAGTAAAACTTCTGTTTAGCCTAATTTACTTGAGATTAGGTGAAATTTGTCTGTACTAAAATCCAAAAATTCTTCAGTAACAGTATCCAAGGAAATAAAATTATTATATCTACTAAAAATGTTCACCACAAGTCACACTTGAACAAAGGTAAAAAAATTAATAATATTAATGAGTATTGTTAACGGGTTGCAACAAATGAAGTAGTTAATTTTTCACCAGAAGTATACGAGGTAGAATATTATTTATTTTAAGATATTTTACCACGCATTGCAAGAAAGACACTTGAGCGTTACTTCACTAGTGGCATCCAAGGCAACTTCCCCTCTATTTAAACGACATCGATAGGAAGGAGAACAAACACCTCAACAATAGCCAAGAACCTAACATTGGCCTCTAGTTAACACATCCTTGGTAGCAAAATCCTTCTTGGGATAATATATTTTCTGCGGATCTAGGATTAATCACCCCATAGCAGGTATGTTTCTTAGATTCAACAAGTTGTGACCCACATATTTTTTACACAAATTCTATTACGCGACGCATCGCATAACGCGCCGAGTGCGGCGCATGGCCAACGCGTCCGCGTCCACACCGGAGAGGAAGAAGGCGAGGTGGTCGCCCGTGGTAGGGTTCCGGCGGGGTTAGGGTTTTCCCTGGTGACCTTAGAAGGAGGATTTAGGGAGAGGCGGCTGCAACACGGTGGTGGTGGTGAGAGAGACGACGGCGAGAGATGGTGATTGAGCGGGGTTGGTGGCAGGGGCGTCGCGGCGGTGCTCGCCGGATGAACTGCTACTATTAGGGTGGGTGGTGTCAAGGGGCGGGGGTGGGTTATAGGTCGGTGGGGCGGCGGGAGCGGCCCGTCGCCAGTGGTGGAAGCTGGGGGCAGGGGCGGGGGCGAGGACGAAGATTTCGCCATCGGCGCGCCGCCCTGTGGTTAGGGGAGGGCAGGGTCAAAAAGAGGCCTGGCGGACGGTGGGCGAGGCGACGGGAGCCATCAGCCGCCAGTGGTGGAGGGTGGGGGAGGGGCGGCAGAGGAAGGGCGCGGGGAGGAAGAGGATGACCGCTGCGGAGGCGCGTCGCGAGGAGGAAGAAAGGTTGACAATATCGTTGTCCTATTTCTTGTGGGTCATCACATACTAGGTAATTTTCTTAGATTTGACAAGCAATGCTGCAAATCACCACATACAAGTATAACTTCCATATAAACTTTGTAGATCTAGGATAGAGAGTTATATATATATGTGGTAACTTTCTTTGATTCAGCAAAAGGCTTTCATGGAATTATTAAGTGGAATTTATATACTTTGTAATAATATATTGAGAAGATATAAGTGCCTCTAATTTTGCCTAAAAATGTTTCTTTTTCAACTTGAGTCCCATAAACCTTCTCGATGGCAATGGTTATCAATCGCCTCATCTTCTTTGTTGTAAGTTGATGGTCAGGCATCCCATATCTACAAACAAATGAGAATAATGAAGCATGTTGTGAGGCTTGGCCCCCAGGTGCAGCTCCTACTATTGTTCTTGTTGGTAGTTGGCACATCATGTATGTCAACCACGACGACGATGATGTTGATTCTCCTCCTCACCGTTTGGAACTACCAATAGGTGAATGCATTATTTCTTAATTACCTGCATAATTATTAGTTTTAAGTTAAATAATTGTTATTCTACAACTCCCAACTGTGTTTCCATATGTGTTCAAATCTGGATTGGGACATAAACAAGGTGTCCGCTTTTTGAAAAGAATGAACTCTACACATAATAGTCATTCTGTATCACTTTGCTTATTTCTTTGCTAGGTTAAGAACTTTGTGATTTGGCTTCTATTGGTGTTTTTTCTATGCTAGTCTCATGTCAGACTTTCAAATCTAATTATATGTATGTCTGTATGTGTATATATTGTATTATTTGGTGTTCATTATACTATCTATTGCATAGATTCATATACTTATTTATTCCTAGAGGTAAATCTTCCATACATCACCATGTTACAATGAATATGCCTGATTAAAAGAAAAGGGAGTCACCAAATGGGGTTTTGCTGCACTATCTCTCAATGCACAGCTCATATTGCCACACTTTCAAATAATCGTAGAGATAGAAAGCTAATGTATAAATCTTACTAGTTAATAGGCTAGGCCTCACTCGCAGTGACACATAACTATTGTTACACTACCAAACAAATGCAGATAAATAATATTTTTATTAATGATATTGTCTCACTACTGCTGAACAAGCTTAGAGATATAATTTTTTTATGTGAACGTTACAAATAGAGATAGACACCTCACTCAATTGCACACTACTATTAATGTTGTCACACTAGCAAACAATATTAGAGATAGAAAGCTGCAACTGATTGTTATTTGTTTTACTATTAAACACAATATATAGATAGAAAGCTAGTATGTAAACGTTACTAGTAGATGGCCCCACTCGTAGAGGCACACATTTTTGTGTTGTGACACTGCCTAACAATCTTAAAGATAGAAAGTCGATGCTTGATTATTATTAAGTCGCTATCGAATAATGTTAGAGACAAAGTTGCTTCATAAACTCATTATTGTCTCTCTCTCTCTCTCTCTCTCTCTCTCTCTCTCTGACACAGACTAATAATCTTAGAGAGAAAATTGTTGCTTGGTTGTCATTATCTCATGAACAAAACAATCTTCCAGATACAAATCTACTTTGTAAATATTAGTATAAATTGGACTAACTCGGAGTGGCACATAATATATTAGCAATATTAAATTAGAAATATGTTGCTTAATTTTCATTGCTTTGCTAGTAAACAGTATTAGAGATTGAAAGCTAGTATGATAGTGTGACTAACAGACAGATGAGCCCTACTCAACGTGCTCAAAACAGTCACACTGTTTGGCAGAATAACTTACTCTTTCACATAACCAAACAATTTAAAGATAAAAAGAGGATCGTCATTGCCTCATCACTATTATATTAAACAATCTTAGAGATAAAAATGTGGTGTTACCAGTAGATAGGCTCTACTCACTATGACATGCAATTCGTTGTCAAGCTGCTAAAACAGTCTTAGAGATAGATAGATCCCAGTCTACCAAACAATCTTAGAGATATAAATGTTACTACTAGATGCCACCTGTTATATAGAACTAACAGCTGTCATATTACTAAAATTTTTTAGAGATAATAACCTCGCAAAAAAAATTAGAGATAATAAGTTGCTACAGTACTTAATTATTATCACTATATCTCGGTATCAGGCAATAATCTTAGCGATAGAAAGATATTGTGTAACGTTATTAGTAGATGGCCCTGCATATGCTCTTAGACAAACAATCTAAAAACATAGAAAGCTTTTTTTAGAATTAAAAAACATAGAAAGCTTTTTTTTAGAATTAAAAACATAGAAAGCTAGTACTGCTTTACTAATTGCATCACTGCCGAGCGACCTTTTATTAGAGGTAGAAAACTCTTAACGGCACGTAGGGCATGGGCCCACCTGCAGTGGCACGCTGTCGGTCTCTCATGTGACAACTGACAAGGAAAGTATCTGTCCAATTTAATCTCTACCTAGGCAAAGGCAGAGGAGAGGAGAGGAGAGAGAGACAGTCCAGTGAGTTAATATGAGAGAAGAGTAGCATAGTTGAGTAGAGTGATGAAATGAAGTGCATGCAAACAACAAAGCAATGCATGTAGAGGCGTTTACATGTGTGCTGTTAAAAAGAGTTTATAATTACGCATAAGCCATTAAAAAGTTGAGCTTCCACGGGTGCCATCGTTCTAAACTTTTTTGCTCTCCAAGCAATTCCATTTGTGTTTTGTTTGTTTTTTACCGTTTGGCAGCCCTTACATATGGGCCCGGTCAGTGTAAACGTCCAAAATACCCTTCTCTTGTCCTATCCTCTTGCTTCTTTCTCTCTCTCTAGTGGGGCCAAACTGTCAGCGACCCGGCTCCACCTTCCTCCTTGCCGTGCGCCAACCTCGCGCTGCGCCGATGCCGAGGTGGAGCTCGCTCGCCCGCGCAGCGGCGGCGGCGGGCGGAGCTCCTCCGCACAGCGTGCCCGTGGCGGCCAGGCAGAGCTCGCCTGCGCCTACACCCACGGGTGGCCGGGGTGGAGCTGCCCTCCACGCGCACCATGGCGGTGGGGCGGAGCCCCCCCTGAGCGCGCTCGCAGCGGCAGGTCTTGGCGAGCAGGTTGTCGATGGCGGAGAAGATGATGAGCTCGGCCTCGGCGCGGGAGGACTCGAGGTCACCCGACGGCGGGATGTAGTGCTGCACGTACGGCAAGCACGTCTCCTCCCCGAGCCGGACCGCTCTAGCAGCCACGTCATGAAACGGACACTGCGCTCGTCGAAGCCCGGCCACACGCGGGAGTGCTCCAAGAACGTCGTGAACGGGATGTGGTGTAACTCCCTCGAGCATCTGGTTTATGTGTTAGTGCATGTGATAGAATGTGTAGAGAAATTTCTTGTAACTTAAAATGATCAATAAAAATGTTAAACGAAAGTTGATTCAATAGTTCATGTATATCAAGTAGGGTTTAAAACTAATTTTTATTAAGCAAAAATACTATATAACATGTGTGTGATACTTAAATAAAGTTTGAAGTACAAACTTTGTAGATGACAGTCAAATACTTGCTATCGAAAAATGATATTACTAACTAATATTTCTACTAGCCTAGAAATTGCAAATTGAAATCAAGTTTAGCTCAAAAACTTTGAAAATTTCCAAGTTTGTTAACAGCCAGACATTGCTATGTTTAGCAAATTATTTGGAGAGATTAGGTTAAGGGGTGGTGTAGTGTTATAGCTCAATTTGGTAGTCTCATATGCCATCTTGAGCATGGTGAAGATGGTTTGGCTCCTGAAGCAACCGTTTAGTCTTTTGGATGCTTTAAAATTTATGCACGACACAGCCTCGGGATGGTTGGCGCCATGCGCGCGGTCACCGCGCAGCCACCCCATGCTGCGCACATGGCCATGTCCTATGCAGTCACACTGTGCCACCACGCTGGGTTGGTCGAGCCACCTGGGCTTAGCCGAGGCTGGCCGCAGCGAGACGCTAGACCCATGCCCTGCTGTGATGCCTCGCACTGTCACCATTGGTGCTGCCACGGCCACACTACGCTGTCGTCGCCTCACCGTCGCATCCAGACCCCCCGCGGCTCTGCACCGCTGTCCGCCCTATCGGTGGCCCTACCGCTATTGCGTGCGAGCTTGGTGTATCCACGGCATCGGCACATGGCCGTGCCTGCTGTCGCCTTCCCCATTAAGGCATGGTAGTCACTCGCACCATGATGGTTGCGGACGTGTGCACACCTTGTCCATAGCGCTTGCATGTGTGCATCCTGATAGCGCCGCTCACATCCCGCTAAGGCGAGGATGAGCTGAGCTCTGACCTACCCCCCTCCCCTCTCTCTTCGCTGCTGCCTTGGTGGACTGAGCCGCACCATTAAAACAAGCAGGGAGGAGTCACCATCGCCCGATTCATCGCATCACTGGCTCTGTAACCCAGCTGCCTAGCTACCCGCCCCAACCTCGCCTTGAATGGCGCCCGGTTGAGCTTCAATTTTGGAGCTTTTCCCCACCACTGTGCCGATAAGGCCGAGTTTGCCCATCACCAAGGGCAGCTCCCAACTAACCACCTCGAGCCCAATTGGTTGCACCTCTAGACTCGCCTCAAACCCCTCCTCGCCATGCGCACCTAAGCTATACCCCTACCATTGTCCTAACATAGCTGACGCGGTCATGTCCACCATGGCTCGTCGTCGAGCTCGCTGTGCGTACGTGGCTAGCCTTGCTCGGGGCATCTCCAGCCGATCCATCGCCTCGACCAGGTCCTTGGTGAGTCGCTGATGCTTACCCGCTACCTCTACTGCTTCCTTAGCGTCGTGGCTCACTGGAACATTGTCGTTGCCATCGTAGGTTGCCCGCCGATGCAGAGAAGTCGCCCTACTTTATCTCCGGTCTTCTAACCAATGCCCAGCGTTGCGCGTCGGTCTGTAGGTGAGCATCGACCTCCTAGCTAGGTCTGTGTGGGTCCTAGTTGGTCGACTGAAAGCTCTAGTTTGGTTTTGGTTAATTAATGAAACCCTAAGTGCTAACATAGTTTGTCAAAGTGATTATGAGATAGATAGCACTACTCCAAGTGATGAAGCAATGGTGAAGATCATGACGATGGTGATGGCATGGTGATGATCAAATGCTTGAACTTGGAAAAGAAGAAAGAGAAAAACAAAAGGCTCAAGGCAAAGGTATAAATAGTAGGAGACATTTTGTTTCGGTGATCAAGAACACTTAGCGAGTGTGATCACATTTAGGTTAGATAGCCATACTATTAAGAGGGGTGAAACCCGTATTGAAATGCGGTTATCAAAGTGCCACTAGATGCTCTAACTCATTGCATATGCATTTAGGATCTAGTGGAGTGCTAACACCCTTGACAATGTTTGTGAAAATATGCTAACACATGTGCACAAGGTGATACACTTGGTGGTTGGCACATTTGAGCAACAATTAGAAACTTCACCGGCGCTCTATACAGAAAAGACGGAGGTCACTGTGAGTGACCGGATGCTGGTCTTAGAAGGATCGGCGCGTCCGATCAGTAGAAGCAGCGAAGATGTTGGCGTCGGTCTATGACCGGACGCTGGGTCACTTAGTGACCGGACACTGGAGGGGTGTGTCCGGTCCTACTGACGTGGCAGCGCACAGAGGAGACGCCGAGTGACCGGACGCTAGGTGAGTCCAGTCGAGCATGTTCGGACGCGTCCGGTCGTGGATTTTCGCAAATGGATGCTTACTAGAAACGACCGGACGCTGGGCTTCTGCGTCCGGTCACTTTGGAGCAGCGCGTCCGGTCACAACTTAACCATTGAGATCGGCTGGCTCTAGTTGAACGCAGAGTGACACGTGGCATGCATCGTGCGACTGGACACTGGGGTCCAGCGTCCGGTCGATCTGACTGGCGAGTCCGGTCGCCCTGTTTTTCAGTGGACTAAGGAGCCAACAACTCTATTTCGTGGGGGCTTCTATTTAAGCCCCATGGCCGGCTCAAGCTCACTCTCTTGGCCATTTGCATTGACATAGCAACCTTGTGAGCTTAGCCAAAGCCCTCCCACTCATTTCCGTCATTGATTCATCATCTTTGTGAGATTGGGAGAGAATCCAAGTGCATTGCTTGAGTGATTACATCTAGTGGCACTTGGCATTCGTGTTTCACTGCTGGATTCACTTGTTACTCTTGGTGGTTGCTGCCACCTAGACGGCTTGGAGCAGCGAGGATCGTTGAACGGAGGTTGGTGATTGTCTCTGGCTCCGATCGTGTTGATTGTGAGGGGTCTTGTGCCTTCCCCGACGGAGCACCGAAAGGTAACTCTAGTGGATTGCTCGTGTCATTGAGTTACCTCACTTATGGGTAGGTTCTTGCGGTGTCCAATTGTGTGGACGAGGTTCGTGCAACACCTCTTAGCTGTTGAACCACCAAGTGTTGGTCGACACACGGGGACTAGTGTGCCGGCAAGCATGTGAACCTCGGGAGAAAATTGGTTGTCTCTTGCCCTTTGGTATTCTCCCGGTGATTCATTTAGTATTCATCTTGTGATTGGTTCACTCCTCTACACAGCGGTAAAATCACCCTACTCACTCATTTATATTCTTGCAAACTAGTTGTAGCAAGCTCTTTAGTGTAATTAGAATTGAGAGCTTGCTTTGTTGTTTTAAGTTCATCTAGTGTAGCTCTTTAGTGTAGCAAGTGTGAGAGCTCTTAGTGAGTAGTGACATAGCAAATTGTGTGTCTAGAGATCATAGCAACTAGAATTATTGAATTGGTGGCTTGCAACCCTTGTAGAGCTAGAGCAAGTTTGCATTTTGCTATTTGTTATACTAATCAAATTGCTCTAGTTGATTTGTAGATTTTTACATAGGCTATTCACCCCCCCTCTAGCCATATTAGGGCCTTTCAAGTGGTATCAGAGCCATGGTCACCATTTGATTAAAGGCTTAACAACCTCGGTGTCAAATTATAACTCAAGTTGTGTTCAACCATGTGGGGGGCAACCCACCATTCTTTTATGGCACATGCTATGATTATTGGAAGAGAAATATTAGGATGTATCTTGGTTCAATCAATGATCAAGTATGGGATGTGACCGAGAATGACTATGTTATCATTGATCCCGATGATCCCACCAACCAAGACAAGACCAACAAGCAATGCAATACAATGGCTCTCAACACCATATACAATGCCATTGATTCCAAGGTGTTTGAGCAAATCAAAGATTGTGAAAGAGCTAATGAGGTATGGAGGAGATTGGAGGAAACATATGAGGGCACACCAGCGGTGAAAAGTGCCAAGTTGTACATCCTCAAGGATAAGTTGACAAGCTTCAAGATGAAGGATGATGAGAGCATTCCGGAAATGTTCCATCGGTTGCAAGTGATTGTAAATGACTTGAAGGCTTTGGGAGAGAAGATCAAGGATGATGATGTCTCTCATCGGTTCTTGATGTGCCTACCTCCAAGATTTGAGATGTTGAGATTGCTCATCATAAGAGGAGGATTGAAGGAGATTACCCCTAACCAAGTACTAGGTGATGTCATGACACAAGAGACATACCATGTGGAAAGGGAAGGGGTTGACAAGGATGACAAGAAGGAAGAAGCAGAGTGTAGCATTCAAGGCTAGCTCATCATCCAAGAACAAGGGCAAGTCCAAGAAAGTATCAAGTGATGATGAGGATCTTAGTGACATTGATGATGAGGCCATGGCTCTATTTGTGCGCAAGATGGGCAAATTCATGAAGAAGAAGGGCTATGGTGCAAGAAAGAGAAGAGATCACACCAAAAGCAAAGAATATGTGAGAAGATGCTACAATTGCAAGAGCCCCGATCATGTTGTAGTGGATTGTCCCTACAATAGTGACAATGATGAGGATAAGAAGAAGAACAAGAAGGAGAAGAAGGAAAAGAAGGAGACCTTCCAAAAGAAGAAGAAAGGTGGAGGCTATGTGGTCACTTGGGATAGTGATGGCTCATTGGATAGTGATGACTCTAGTGATGATGGCAAGAAATCTATTAAGAAAGCACTAGCAAGCATCGCCATCAACAAGCCGTCCATCTTTGACACTCCAACGACATGCCTCATGGCAAAGCCTACCAAGATAAAATATGATGTGAGTGATGATGATGAATGTGAAAGTGATGCTTGTAGGAGTGATGATGATGATGAAGAGTACTCCAAGGAGGAGCTCATGGACATGTGTGAGCAAGTGCACACTTGCTTTGAGATGAAGAGAAAGGAGTGCAAAGAATTGAACAAGAAAGTCAAATTTCTTGAGCAATCATGTGATGAGCTCAATGCCACTCATGAGAGGCTAATGGAAGCCCATGAGAAGCTTGACAAAGCTCACTCTAAGCTTGAGAAAGCTCACTCCTCTCTCATTGAGCAAGTCAAGAAGGAGGAGGCCAAGAAGGAGCAAGTGATCGTGTGTTGTGATGTGGGACTAACATGTAATCTTATTGGTGAATCTTTTTATAAGCCCATTGTAGTTGCTCCCACTAACACTTCTTGTAGCACTACTACTTCTACTTCACCTTTGAGTGATGGTCTCACTTGTGATGCCTCACTAATGGTGGAAAATGAGACCCTCAAGAAGGAGGTGAATGAGCTCACTCGTGCCTTAGGCAATGCCTATGGTGGAGATGCCCGCTTGCTAAAGTGCTTGGGTAGCCAAATGTTTTCTCTCAATAAAGAGGGATTAGGCTATACCCCCAAGAAAGGTAAGAAGGCCTTTGTCACTCCCAAAGTTAGCTTTGTCAAGGCAATGGTCGGTTTTGCAATAGATGCAAGCAAGTTGGGCATGTAGAGCAATATTGCAAGATTAACAAGAACAAGCTACCTAATGTATCCTCAATTAAATTTGATTCTTGTTACATGTTTTTAAGGGTGCCAATGGTGTGAAGTCTAAGTTCATTAGTACACCAATTGTGGGCCCAAAGAAGAAGGCCATTTGGGTACCAAAGACCTTGGTAACTAACCTTTAAGGACCCAAGCAAGTTTGGGTACCTAAAAAGAATTGATCTTCTTTTGTAGGTCAATTATAAAGCCAGAGGAAGGCATTGGGTACTTGATAGTGGGTGCACACAACACATGACCGGTGATTCAAGAATGTTCAATTCAATCAATGAAAACAAGAGCAATGGGATTGATAGTATCACATTTGGTGATAATGGCAAAGGCAAGGTCAAAGGGCTTGGTGAGATTGCAATATCCAATGACTTGAGCATTTCCAATGTGCTACTAGTAGAGAGCTTGAACTTCAACCTATTGTCAATGGCTCAATTATGTGATCTTGGTTTCAAGTGCATATTTGGTGTGGATGATGTAGAGATCATAAGTGTAGATGGCTCTAACTTGATATTCAAAGGATTTATATATGAGAATCTATACTTGGTTGATTTCAATGCTAGAGAGGCTCAATTGTCAACTTGTTTGATCACTAAGTCTAGCATGGGTTGGTTATGACATAGAAGGCTTGGTCATGTTGGAATGAAACAATTGAACAAGTTGATCAAGCATGACTTAGTTAGAGGTTTGAAAGATGTCACATTTGAGAAGGATAAGCTATGTAGTGCATGTCAAGCCGAAAAGCAAGTTGGTAATACACATCCTAAGAAGAGCATGATGAGCACATCTAAGGCATTTGAGTTGATGCACATGGACTTGTTTGGACCAACCACATACACTAGCATTGGTGGAAACAAATATGGATTTGTGATTGTGGATGATTTCACTAGATACACATGGGTATTCTTTCTAGTGGATAAGAGTGTTGTGTTTGAAACATTCAAATCATTTGTCAAGGGCATTCACAACAAGTTTGAAACAACCATCAAGAAAGTGAGAAGTGACAATGGAAGTGAGTTCAAGAACACTAGAATTGATGAGTTGTGTGATGAATTTGGAATTAGACATCAATTCTCGACCAAGTACACTCCACAATCAAACGGCCTAGTTGAAAGAAAGAATAGAACTTTGATTGACATGGCAAGATCAATGTTGAGTGAGTACAATGTGAGTCATTCATTTTGGGCCGAAGCAATCAACACGGCTTGCTATTATAGCAACCGACTCTATTGTCACCCCATGATGGAGAAGACACCTTATGAGCTATTGAATGGAAGAAAGCCCAACACAGCATACTTTAGAGTTTTTGGTTGTAAATGCTACATATTGAAGAAAGGCACTAGATTGAGCAAGTTTGAAAAGAAGTGTGATGAAGGTTTCTTGCTTGGTTACTCCACTACTAGCAAGGCTTATAGAGTTTTGAATTTGGCTAGTGGTACTCTTGAGGAGGTTCATGATGTGGAGTTTGATGAAACAAATGGTTTCCAAGAGGAAGATGAGAATCTAGATGATGTAAGAGGCACTCAATTGGTCAATGCAATGAAGAACATGGACATTGGTGATATAAGGCCTAGAGAGGTGATTGATGTTGAAGATGACAAGAATCAAGTGCTCTCTAACTCAAATGTGCAAGCTAGTGGTTCTCATGATCAAGTTCAAGCAAGAACTAGTGATGACAAAGTGCAAGATCAACAAGTGGCTAGTTCATCATCTCAACCAAGTGATCAATCAAATGCAAGCAATCAAGTGCAAGTGCTTCAACCAACCAATGTTGCAAGAGATCATCCATTGGATACTATCATTGGTGATATTGCAAGAGGTGTGCAAACTAGATCAAGATTGGCTTCATTTTGTGAGCATTTTTTATTTGTGTCATCCATTTAACCTAAGAAGATAGATAAAGCTTTGAAGGATGTTGATTGGATCAATGCTATGCATGAAGAGCTAAACAACTTCACAAGAAACCAAGTATGGGAGTTAGTTGAGAGGCCTAAGGATCATAATGTGATCGGAACTAAGTGGGTCCTTCAGAACAAACAAGATCAAGATGGGATAGTAATAAGGAACAAAGAAAGATTAGTGGTTCAAGGTTACACTCAAGTTGAAGGTCTTGACTTTGGAGAAACATATGCCCCGGTTGTAAGATTGAAAGCAATTAGGATCTTGTTAGCCTATGCTTGTGCCCACAACATCAAGTTATATCAAATGGATGTGAAGAGTGCATTTCTCAATGGGTACATCAATGAGCTTGTATATGTTGAGCAACCTCCCGATTTTGATGATGAAAAGAAACCCAACCATGTTTATAAGTTGAGAAAGGCTTTGTATGGATTTAAATAGGCACATAGAGCATGGTATGAGAGATTGAGGGATTTCCTACTCTCTAAGGGATTCAAGATGGGAAAGGTTGACATCACTCTCTTCACCAAGAAGCTTGGAAATGACTTGTTTGTAACGCAAATCTATGTTGATGATATCATATTTGGGTCAACAAATCAAGATTTTTGTGAGGAGTTTGGCAAGATGGTGGCAAGTGAGTTTGAGATGTCTATGATTGGAGAGTTTAGTTACTTCCTTGGTCTTGAAATCAAGCAAATGAAGAATGGCACTTTTGTGAGTCAAGGCAAGTATATCAAGGACATGCTCAAGAAGTTTGGAATGGATGATTATCACACCCAATTTTAAGGATAAAATTGAATGCACTAACTCATGTGTGCCCAGGGATCAATCACACACACAAGCTGACAAATTATAAAAGAGTATCATCACAATGTATCTTACATCACGATAATAACATAACTTAGTCTTATACATCACAGCGGAAAATGAAAGATAACTCTCTCGTGGAACACCATCATAGGGAAGGTCAACTGGTTGACCACAAGCCTAATAATCCTCAGGAAACTCCTCATACACGTTGTCATTTGTTACCCATCCGGGATTTTTATCCAAATAAAGAAAATAAACAAGCATAAGTACGTCCCGTACTCAACAAGATAACATGGGGTTCATGAGGCTAAAAAAGGTTGACACTGGTATACTGCAGTTAGCACTTTTAGTAAGTCAAGATTTTATTATCAAGTATTATCAAGTTATGCTTAAGCTCCCATTTAAACCCACTTAATCAGATATCAGCATCATTTGGATCATATCATCATAAACCATCATAAATGAACAACAATGAGTAACCAATTATTCTGTGAGTTTTCTGGGCCGCTCGTGACCGTGAGCACGGCTGCTATAACAGTTTGTTACCCTCTGCAGAGGTGGTGCACATTCACCGTGAGTCATGATCCCCATATGCCCGGGTTAATTACTCCCATATCACTACCAAGGTGAGCGGGCAGGGTACACTATGAAGCCATTTCATAGGTTTCTCTAACAAGTTAGGGCCGCTAGGTTTCCTTGGCAGGCAGATGTAGGAACCCCCCTTTCTATGGCACATATCCATCGTGGCTATACACATAGGAACAGAGGCAGTCCTATATCCAACGTGGCAAGCCCCTTTTGCGCCATAAAGGTAACCTCTAACAAGCTAGAAAAGGTCCTATTACTGAGCTAAAGTCAGAGCCATATGACCCTCACGGTTGCACTGTTAGTCCCAGCTTTTGCCGACACATAAGTCCTTATGGAGGGCCGAGAGCAATATGATCAAAAGTCATTTGCACCATCGCCCTATGGATCAGTTGTTATAAAGCATGTTTTACCTTTAGTTCCATAGAACCATTCACCATCAAATAGATCATGTTCAGTTAGAGCACTAGCAATCTACCCATATGCAATTAACCCATAGGAGCCAAGGGAACAAGTCATCAAATGACTAGAATGTCCTTATGGTTATCAAAGTTAGACACATGCACATGAGTGAATGATTAAAGTGAATAGGACATCAAGGTAGGCCCATGCTATACTTGCCTTGGTTCACAAACTCTTGCTGGTCCTGCTGGTCATCGAAGAATTCTTGGCCTCCAACGTTCTCTTCACCGTCTGAACGCGACCAACACGGCAACATACAACATTCCAAAAGCATTCATGCAAAGCAAACATTCCTATCATTAGAATAGTACACCAACAGTATAGAAAACAAGATAAAATGTTTGTAAAAATAATCTACGTCTCGCTACGATCACGTCAACGTGAAGTTCACAAAAAACGGAGCTAAAATACGAAAGTTATGATTAAAACGAGATTTCCTATAGCAATATATTTAATTAAATCTAACCATGAAATTAAAAAGTTCCAAACTTGACTAACAGTGGTTCTAACATGTAGATTATGGAATTACGAAGCTAACGCGATTTGAACGGATCAATTCGGAGCTAAAACGACGATTTTATAATCAAAACAGTTCAAATGGCATTTCTGTAAATACTAAAAACGTATTCTAGACTAAAAAAGTGAACTTTACGGTTTCAAAACGAGAATGCGTACTCAGGGAAATGCGCTTTGGACTACGGATTCTATTACGCGAAAACATGAGGGCTCTTTAGCAAATCCACCCGCGAAGGGGTATCAGTCACTGGTGGTCGTTGATCTCGCGATGGGCGGTTGAAATTAAACAGAGGAGGGAGAACAAGGGGGGGCTGGTCAGAACAGTGCTCCAGGCGGCCAGGCGCCATGGCCGACGGTGAAGGCTCACCGGCGAGCTCGGTTAGGGGGGCCACGGTCCATGAAAAGCATATCCAAAACACCGGGAAGATGTGGAGGAGCAGGGGATCACGTCTAGGCCAAAAAGGTGGTCGGAGGGGAAGGTTGAAGCGGCGGCCGCCATGGCCGACGGCCAAAAGCTTCTCGGCCGCACGCAAAACGGCCATACAAGCCATCAAACGCCAAAGGAGAAGGTCGGGGAGATAGAGGAGAGCGAGGGGATTCTCACCGCGGGGAAAAGCAAGGACGGGAAGGCTCGGGGACGGTGGTCCGTGCGGAGGTGAGGACGGTGGATCGGCGGAGCTCTTCCGTGCGGCGGTTGCAGCCTCCATGGCGTGAGCGCGAGTGAGAAATAGAGCGGGGACAGCATGGGAGCGCGCGGGGGGCTCGGCTCCTTTAAATCGAGGCCGAGGAGCGGGGGCACTCCCACGACGCATGACGTGGGGCGGGCGGCCAACAAGCTACGTCCAGTCTTGGTGGGGGCGGTTCCGAGCCATGCGGGGGAGAAGGGACGGCGCCGACAGTGAAGGCCCGAAGCGCCATGGTGAGGAAAGGGGAGGCTCGGCGATTGTTGCGATGTTGGGCAGCCAGGCGGTCTTTGGCCTCTGCTTGGCAGCATAAGGCAAGGGGAGGCGAAATGGTGGCGAGCATCATCGCGCGAAGAGCTAGGCCACGGAGGGGAGCCGGGCCAATGAGAAGGAAAGGCATGCGAGCAAGGGAGGGAAAAAATGAATTTTGCATATTTTTTTTCAAAAACAGATTTCCAAAAGCATTTTCAAATAGGTTTTGAATTCATTTGAACTTTGAATCAAGATCAATCATCACAAAATTAGATATGCAGCAACATGTATGCATCAAAAAGTTTCTAACCTTATTTTTAATTTTAATTCCACAAAATTTATTATTTTCCTATATTTTAATGCACACATATTTGCATAAATAAATCATATTTACTAATTTTAAAAGAATGTAATTTTTAGGGTGTTACAATGATGCTAAATCAATTAGTACACCAATGGGGACAAATGGAAGCTTGAATAGTGATGCTAGTGGCAACATGGTGGATCAAAAGATGTATCGGTCTATGATTGGAAGCCTACTCTATGTGACCGCATCAAGGCCATGCATCAAGGCCGGATGTGATGTTTAGTGTATGCATGTGTGCTAGATTCCAAGCCTCGCCAAGAGAAAGTCATTCGAAAGCAACAAAAAGAATATTGAGGTACTTGAAGCATACACAAAATGTTGGATTGTGGTATCCCAAAGGAGCAAGATTTGAGTTGATTGGATATTCGGACTCCGATTATGCGGGATGCAAAGTTGAGAGAAAGAGCACATCGGGCACATGTCAACTATTGGGAAGATCACTTGTGTCTTGGTCATCAAAGAAGCAAAATAGTGTACCACTTTCAACCGCCGAAGCGGAGTACATTTTGGCCGGTAGTTGTTGTACTCAATTACTTTGGATGAAGGCAACTTTAAGTTACTTTGGAATCAAATTCAAGCAAGTGCCATTGCTATGTGACAATGAGAGTGCCATAAAGCTCACCAACAACCCGGTTCAACATTCAAGAACAAAGCATATTGATGTCCGCCATCATTTCATAAGAGATCACCAACAAAAAGGGATATTTGCATTGAGAGTGTGGGCACCAAAGATCAACTTGTTGATATCTTCACCAAGCCACTTGATGAGAAGAGGTTTTGCAAGTTAAGGAATGAATTGAACATACTTGACTTCTCCAATATGTGTTGATGCACCCCCCCAGTTATATGACAAGCCTCTAATTCAAGCAATCCAAGGTAAAAGTTGATTGGCATGGCATACATCCTTGCTAAGGACATGTTTAGTGCATCTAGACATATTTCACATTTGAATAGGCTCATTCATGAAAATCAAATGAATTTGATGCTTGTATGGTACCACTATTGCTTGTATGCTTGAAATGATCTAGTGGTAGCGTATGACATGTTTGTGGGCTTGTAAACCTAGTGTTTGATATAGAAAATAAGCTATAAGTGTTTAACTGAACATGGTACAAGATAACCCTTATTTGGAGGTGTGAAGAAGCTTGTCCTTGAATCAAACCGAGTTAAATATCTTTCGCAAGTAATCTAGATTGAACCAAATTGGGAAAATGATCCTCACTTCACATGGTTTCACCCCAACCTATCTATAATTTGAGCTCACCTTTTGTACTAATTATTGACAAAGGGGGAGAGAAATTCACAAAGATAGTAAGATAGGAGGAGCAAACAAATGAAATGACATTGTAAGGGGATCAATCAAAAATGCACACAAGTAGGGGGAGCAAGCTCATAAACTTGTATATTGTATTTGAATATGCATTTCATATATTTGCTTGCATGGCACATATTTTAAATTTCAATATCCATGCTTGTGTGGTGTATGCTAGCTATATACTTGAATGGCAAAATGAAAAACTAGCATGCATAGGCTAAAGTAACTAGACTTATGTTCATCGTATGAAAACTAGACCCTTGCTTGTAATGTTGATCTCATGGGGTATTCTAGTTTTTGTGTATGTCTAGTTACTAATGGTGCTAAGGATGGTATATTGGTGCACTCCGATTGGTATCACGCTTTAAAGGTCCATCTCTTATACCTTAGCATCATTTGGTAGAAATTGTCTCCTAAATTTCCTATCTAAGCATATGTGCAAGCTACAATCCAAACTCTTAGCACATATGTAGGAGGAGCAATTGCTACCATTTGGAGTTCATGAAACTTGTCCATATTCTTTCACACATGGTAAATATGCTTGGGCAAGCAACATGGATTCAATTAAATTTCAATTCATATCTTTGTGTAAGGGTTGTCATCAATTACCAAAAAGGGGGAGATTGAAAGCTCTAGTTTGGTTTTGGTTAATTGATGAAACTCTAAGTGCTAACCTAGTTTGTCAAAGTGATTATGAGATAGGTAGCACTACTCCAAGTGATGAAGCAATGGCAAAGATCATGACGATGGTGATGGCATGGTGATGATCAAATGCTTGAACTTAGAAAAGAAGAAAGAGAAAAACAAAAGGCTCAAGGCAAAGGTATAAATAGTAGGAGCCATTTTGTTTCGATGATCAAGAATACTTAGCGAGTGTGATCACATTTAGGTTAGATAGTTGTACTATTAAGAGGGGTGAAACCCGTATTGAAATGCGGTTATCAAAGTGCCACTAGATGCTCTAACTCATTGCATATGCATTTAGGATCTAGTGGAGTGCTAACACCCTTGACAATGTTTGTGAAAATATGCTAACACATGTGCATAAGGTGATACACTTGGTGGTTGGCACATTTGAGCACGGGTTAGAAACTTCACCGGCGGAGTGTCCACCCGTAGAGTGCGGATAGTCCGACGGTGCCATCGGCACTCTATACAGAAAAGACAAAGGTCACTGTGAGTGACCGGACGCTGGTCTCGGAAGGACCGTCGTGTCCGGTTAGTAGAAGTAGTGAAGACACTGGCGTCGGTCTATGACTAGACACTGGGTCACTTAGTGACCGAATGCTAGAGGGGTGCGTCCGGTCCTACTGATGTGCCAGCGCACATAGAGGAGACGCCGAGTGACCAAACGCTGGGTGAGTCCGGTCGAGCATGTCCGAACACCTCCGGTCATGGATTTTCGCAAATGGATGCTTACTAGAAACGACCGGACGCTGGGGTTTTGCGTTTGGTCACTTCGGAGCAGCGCGTCCGGTCACAACTTAACCATTGAGATTGGGTGGCTCTAGTTGAACGCAGAGCGACACGTGGCATGCATCGCACAACCGGACACTAGGGTCTAGTGTCCGGTCGATCTGACCGACGCGTCCGGTCGCCTGGTTTTTAGTGGACTGAGGAGCCAATGGCTCTATTTTGTGGGGGCTTCTATTTAAGCCCCATGGCCAGCTCAAGCTCACTCTCTTGGCCATTTACATTGACATAGCAACCTTGTGAGCTTAGCCAAAGCCCTCCCACTCATTTCCATCATTGATTCATCATCTTTGTGAGATTGGGAGAGAATCCAAGTGCATTGCTTGAGTGATTGCATCTAGTGGCACTTGGCATTGTGTTTCACTGTAGGATTCACTTGTTACTCTTGGTGGTTACCGCCACCTAGATGGCTTGGAGCAGCGAGGATCGTTGAGCGGAGGTTGGTGATTGTCTCCGGCTCCGATCGTGGTGATTGTGAGGGGTCTTGTGCCTTCCCCGGCGGAGCGTTGAAAGGTAACTCTAGTGGATTGCTTGTGTCATTGAGTTACCTCACTTGTGGGTAGGTTCTTGTGGTGTCCAATTGTGTGGACGAGGTTTGTGCAACACCTCTTAGCCGCCGAACCACCAAGTGTTGGTCAACATAATAGGGACTAGCGTGCCGGCAAGCACATGAACCTTGGGAGAAAAATTGGTTGTCCCTTGCCCTTTGGTATTCTCCCGATGATTGATTGAGTATTCATCTTGTGATTGGTTCACTCCTCTACACGGTGGTAAAATCACCATACTCACTCATTTATATTCTTGCAAAATAGTTATAGCAAGCTCTTTAGTGTAATTAGAATTGAGAGCTTGCTTTGTTGTTTTAAGTTCATCTAGTGGAGCTCTTTAGTGTAGCAATTGTGAGAGCTCTTAGTGAGTAGTGACATAGCAAATTGTGTGTCTAGAGATCATAGCAACTAGAATTATTGAATTGGTGGCTTGCAACCCTTGTAGAGCTAGAGCAAGTTTGCATTTAGCTATTTGTTATACTAATCAAATTGCTCTAGTTGATTTGCAGAATTTTAAATAGGCTATTCACCCCCCTCTAGCCATATCAGGACCTTTCACCAGCGTAGCGGCTCCATGCCAGCCACCGCCGCGCCAGCGAGAGCGAGGGCTTCGGGGACCTCCCCGATGCGAAGATGAGTCTCTTCGAGGGCCTTCGTGCATAATCGCTGACTAAAGGAATAGGGCGCATAGTGGTCGCATTAATAGCAGTAAGCGTGGGGGCTTTTCTGCTAAAACGCCAGCATGTGTGGGCTTCTCCACCATGGGCTGGCCTCACGTGGGCCGCGTGGCAGGTTTCATTTTTCTTTTCCTAAGGAATTAGAAATAGTTTTCTAATTTATTTTTTTAGCTGATCTTTGGTAAATCATATAAAATTATATAGGTGTCCAAAAATTGTGAATTAAATTTTGTTAGGTTCCTAAACTTGTGCTCTATCTGTTAGTGTATTTAGTACATATATGTACATGATGATACTAGGAGCTATTAAATCATTTGAGAGTGCTTGATATTATTAGGTTAAATATTGTAGGAATTTTTGTGGTAAATTGGTTATATCTTTAGTCCTCAAATTTTTATAGTAGCTTCATGGTATTATTATGTGCTCAATGTAATTTTTGTAGCTTTAGAATAGACAAAACATTAGAATAGTTAAAGGCTCTTTATTTCAATATACATTAAATCATTAGTAGAAATAAAGATATATCCTTCATTTGTAAAGCTAGGTGTTTGTTAGTTGAACCCAACACTTTGCTTAGGTAAAGATGATAGTTAGCTTAGTACCTTAGTTATTAGAGCTAGCTTAGTAGCTTAGTATGTGTATTCTTAGTTTCGGAGTTGTTGTTGCCTAAATGCTAACTGTTGCATATCATCGCATGCATATAGAGAACGAGTTGGTGGAGATTATGACCATCGGCGATCACGAGTTCGAGGAGATTGTCGAGGAGTACGAGGAGGAGATTTTCATGCAGGAGGAGGTCCTAGAGCCGCCACTGACTGACTCAGCTAACATAGTGCCTGCCCAAGGCAAGCCTCGGTGCATAACCCCTTATTTTTTATAATCACTGTTTATATATGTTATGTGCATTTATGTTACAAGAATTTTATGGAAACCACCTACATAAATATATCTGTCATATGAGTCCTACTAGTACAGGTTCGAGTAGCTGCTATGCTTTGGTTTTCGATAGCGTGAGTAACCTGCCATTACTCACAATAGGTGATTATTATAAATACTCTCATGATAAAAAGAGTGAAAGGAAAAATGGAGATAGTGCAGGGATATGGTATGGGTATTGATGGGTGTAACAGGTTGTGTCCCGCGGCCAATAGGACTTAGCTTGGTTACACTGTTTTCTCTGTTTATGTTGATTAAGGACCGTCCGTTGTTGTGGATGGTAGTCAGGTCACAGACTTATTATCCTGAGCACATACATGCTTATGGGAGCAGGAAGGCTCGTTAAGCTCTTGTCATGGGTTCTGGCTCTTTTCTGACCGACTGATTGGAGGCGGGAAAGGTGGAGGTCTAAGCACCATACTGAGACCGGGTCTCAAGTGTGGGGTCTTGGAGTCCAAGTTTGGACGGGGACCTAGACCCCTTCATAGGAGTGGAATGGGTTGGTCTTGTTTGTGCCTAGGGTACAAGCGGGGTGTGTGTTTTGAGGTACCTAGCTGGGATACATTGGTTCATGAATCACCATTTTCGTGAGACGGTACGACTTGGTTATGATCTAGCACCATAGTAAGAACTGGAAGATGAAAGATGGTAAAATAGTTATGATTGTTCAACCCTTGCTTGAAAGTAGAACGGGTGCTTACCTAGAATGGTTAGCTAATGAATTAATCATGACTGCTAATTAAATTTCATCTTAATGATGTACTTCTAGTCATGTTTTTTGCAAACAAAAGAAAACAGCAAACCCATATTGCCTATCATACCCCTTGAAGTCGGGAAACTATTCCCACTAGTCGGGTAAGTCTTGCGAGTACATTGTGTACTTAGGGTTTATTTTACCCCTGTTCCAGGTGTAGCTTGAGGAGTAGCTCTTGTGTGGAGGATTCTTCTGGTAAGCATACAGACAGATCCTAATATCGATTCCGCTAGATGTTTATTTTCATTCCGCTGTTTAATTATCACACTCTGAACTCTGGTATTGTAATAAATAATTTCTAAGAACTCTTGTTGTATGAAATGGACTAAGTATTGTAAGCTCATACTCATTATTGGATTCTGGATGTGAAACATGGATTGTTTCGAGTTCTCCCTTGGGGTGTGCTTGATGGAACTATTCAAGGTAGCTAACTTTTAGGGTGCTTAGTGTCTAGTGGAAGATGAGCACCTCCGAAAGTGCGTTATTTCAGGCGGTTCTGCCACAGGTGGTATCAGAGCCAATAATGAGTCTTCCAGTTTTAAAACCCTTTTCAAAACCTAAAATTTGACCAACAAAAGCTTTGCAAAAAGCAGGATGCGGTAAATTACGTAAATAAGTATAAGACCTAGTAATATGGTCTATCTAGGATAGTGGCACTGATTTTATCTAATCAATCTTCTGCAGGTACACTAACTTACGCTGCGTAAGAATCGTTAGCTTACGAAAAGTGAGTGTACAATGTGCCAAAAATTATATGCGAATGCCACTATATTCTGGCCTGAGCGAACGAATCGGCCAATCCATGAATCATGAAGAGAGAATCTTGCTTATGCTAGGGATGGAATGGGTTGGTCTTGTTTGTGCCTGGGGTACAAACGGGGCGTGTTTTTCGAGGTACCCAGCTATGATACATTGGTTTGTGAATCGTCATTTCCGTGAGACGGTACGACTTGGCTATGGTCTAGCACCGTAGTAAGAACTGAAATATGAAAGATGGTAAATTGGTTCTAATTGCTCAACCCTTGCTTGAAAGTAGAACATGTGCTTACCTAGAATGGTTAGCTAATGAAGTAATCATGACTGCTAATTAAACTTGATTTTAAGGACGTACTTCTAGCAATGCTTTTCGCAAACAAAAAGAAAACAAACCCATATTGCCTATCATATCCTTGAGAGTCGGGAAACTATTCCCTCTAGTTGGGTAAGTCTTGCGAGTACATTGTGTACTTAGGTTTTATTTTCCCTTGTTGTAGGTGTAGCTTGAGGAGTAGCTCTTATGTGGAGGATTCTTTTGGTGGGCACAGACGGATCCTTGTATCATAGCCAATAATGAGTCTATGAGTTTAAAAACTCTTTTCAAAACCTAAAATTTGACCAAAAAAGCTTTGCGAAAAGTATGATGCGATAAATTACGTAAATAAATATAAGCCCTAGTAATATGATCTATCTAGGATAGTGGCACTGGTATTATCTAATCAATCTTATGCAGGTACACTAACTTACGCTGCGTAAGAATCGTTTAGCGTACGGGAAGTGAGTGTGTGTTGTGCCAAAAATTATATGCGAATGTCGCTATATTCTGGCTTGAGCAAACGAATAGGTCGATCCATGCATCATGAAAAGAGAATCTTGCTTAAACTAAACTCCCCCACACATATAATTTTTGGATAGTAAATTGATAGGATAATAAATAAAGAGAAATGCTTTAATTCTTAAGGAAAAGATCTTGTTAGTAACCCTTTATTGGGCCTTATCATCTCTTTAGCCTTTTCTTTCCAAATATGGAAGCTTTGTCCCTAATGGTGGGTTCTTATCTGTTTATAGATGAACCTGAGGTCTGGTCGCGGGAGCATCAGGGCTGGGACGGGATGTGGTCTTGGTGAAGACCTGGGCACAAATGGTCATGGCGATGATCATGGCAATGCCAACGGGGAGAGCCACGAGGCCCCATTCCTTGGTCCTCCTCTGCCACCACCACCGCCTCCGATGACCCATGTTGAGATGATGGCTGAGATGTTGGCTACTCATCGTGAGTCGGCCCATGCCTTGGAGATGCAGGCACAGGCTATTGGTGGCTTCAACCGTGGAGGCCCCAGTGGCAATGGTGGGAACGGGTGTGGTGCCCGCGGTCCTGAGAGGCCCTGTTCCTATCAAGACATTTTTGGGGACACAGTCGCCCACATTCATGCCGACTGCTGAGCCTCTAGACAGAGCATTGGCTTCGTATTCTAGAGCAGAAATTTCAGCTGCTCAATGTGACTGATGAGCAGAAGGTGCGCTTTGCCGCACAAGAGCTTCCAGGATCTGCTAGTGCTTGGTGGGACACTTTTAATGCCATGCAGCCTGTGGACCACCATGTGACTTGGCGAGAGTTTACCACTGCTTTCCGTCAGTACTATATTCCTGCTAGTTTGTTGAACAAGAAGCTGTCAGAGTTTTTGGAGCTAAAGCAAGGAAACATAACTGTGATGGAGTATGTGAACAAGTTCAACCATCTTGCATAGTATGCTAGGACTCATGTGGATACTAATGAGAAGAAGATGGATTGCTTGAATCATGGTCTCTCTTGCATCTTGCAAGAGAAGCTGTATTCGAGGGCTATCAAACATTTGGTGCTTTGATGAATGCTACCATTGCTATGGAGGGACTTCAGCATGACCCTCAGGTTGAGTGGAAGTGCAAGAGGGTGATCACTGGGTCTTCTAGTCACCCATAGTTTCATAAGGTACATGTTGTGAGGAGGGTGTCCTATCAATCTCCAAGTGGACAGTCATCTCGCCAGACTCAACAACTCACCAGGCACCTCCCACTCAATACCATGCACCTACTCAGCATGTGCAGTAGCCTCAGGGACAGCAGGTTCCAACTCATTAGGGATAGGGTAACAAGCCGGGTGCTTGTTTCAAGTGTGGCAAGGAAGGCCACTATGCTCGTGAGTGCCCCTAGAACCAGCTTACTCAGTCTTCTCAGCCTTCGGCCAACTCTTGTTTGGTCAAGAGCAATATCATCAGGAAGAATGTGCCCATGAGCCGCTCGAGACAAGTTAACTTCACCGAGGCTAAGGAGTTCCTATAGGGAGAGCCCATGATGGCTGGTATGTTCACCATTGATTCCCACCCAGCATATGTATTATTTGATTCTGGTGCATCACATTCATTCATGAGTATGGGGTTTGCACAAAGGCATAATATATCTATTACGGCTATTCGTATTGCCTATAGAATCAAAGCTCCGGTGTATAGTTGTGCGTTAACACTCGGACGGACACAGTGAGACTAGTGCTAGCAACTCACTCTTATCGTCTCTAGTTCATGTTATTGCATGGGCAAGGCATAGATGTAATTCTGGAAATGAACTGGTTGATAACTTATGGGGTAGTCCTAAACCTTAGGCAGAGAGTTATTGAGTTGAAGCTTCCTTCTTCTGAGGATAGAATGTCTCTCCTTATGTCTTCAGTCCCCACCTTGCCAGTTGTTGCTCATACCAAAGCTTCTTCCTGACCTTGCCTCTATTCCTGTGGTCTATGAGCTTCCTGGATGTCTTTCCCAAAGATCTACCTAGGTTACCACTAGACCGGGATGTGGAGTTTGCCATTGAGTTAGAACCTGGTATTGCTCCTATTTTGTGGTGTCCCTACCACATGGCTCCAAAGGAACTAGCTGAGATGAAGAAATAGTTAGAGGAATTGTTGGAGAAGGGATTCATCTGTCCTAGTTCTTCACCATGGGGTTGTCCAGCTATTTTTGTGAAGAAGAAGGACATCACTCTTTGGATGTGTGTGGATTATCGCCCTTTCAATGTGGTAACCATCAAGAACAAGTATCCTTTACCTCGTATTGATACTTTATTCAATCAGTTGGCTGGTGCCAAGGTGTTTTCAAAGATTGATCTTTGTTCTGGGTATCACCAAATTAAGATCCAGCCACAAGATATACCAAAGACAACTTTCTCTACTAGGTATGGGCTTTATGAATAACTAGTCATGTATTTTGGCTTCACCAATGCTCCTGCATTCTTCATGTATCTCAAGAATTTGGTCTTCATGTCGGAGTTAGACAAGTTTGTGGTGGTGTTCATTGATGACATATTGATATATTCTAAGGACAATGAAGAGCATGCCAAATTCGGACAATGAACACAAGCCGTATGCCAAATTCAGCAAGTGTGAGTTTTGGTTGGATCGAGTGCAGTTTTTGGGACATATCCTGACACCTGAAGGCATATCTATGGATCCTAGCAAGGTGCCAGATGTGTTAAATTAGAAATCTCCAAAGTCATGCGACATATTTGTTAGTTCCTTGGTCTTGCTGGGTATTATTGGCGCTTCATCCCTGATTTTTCCAAAATAGCTCAATCAATGACCAAGTTGCTCCAAAAGGATGTCAAGTTTGTATGGAGTCCGGCTTATGAAGAAGCTTTCCAAGACTTGAAGAAGTTTCTTACCTCTACTCCTATTCTTGCCAACCAAATATTGATAGGATGTTTGATGTGTATGGTGATGCCTCTAGGACTAGACTGGGATATGTGCTTATGCAAGGCGAACGTGTGATCGCTTATGCTTCACGTTGGCTAAAAAAGCACGAGTTAAATTATCCCACCCATGATTTAGAGCTGGCTGGAGTGGTGCACGCTCTAAAATTTGGAGACATTACTTGTTGGGAAATAAAGTACACATTTTTGGATCATAAGAGCCTCAAATATATTTCACTCAATCTGTGTTGAATATGAGGCAACAAAGGTGGCTTGAGTTAATCAAAGATTATAACTTAGAAGTTCATTATCACCCTAGAAAAGCTAATATGGTGGCTGATGCCTTAAGTCAGAAGTCGCATCAAGTAGAAGAAGAATCTTTGTCTCTCAACCATTCTGAGGTTTTAGCCCATATTGCTCTAGTCTCGGATCTACTTGAGCAAATTATTATAGAACAAAGGCAAGATGCTTTGGAAATTCCGCATATCAGGAAGTTAATTGCTGAAGGGCATGGTCCTTATTTCAATGTTGATGATCAAGGTGTGGTGAAGTTCAAGAACCGATTGGTAGTTCCCTCAAGTGATGAGCTTAGGAGAAAAAATTTGGATGAAGCTCACAACTCCAAATTATCCATTCATCCAGGAAGTAACAAGATGTATCATGATTTGTGTCACTTGTATTGGTGGCTAAATATGAAACATGATATTACCAAATACATCTCAGAATCTGACATTTGTGGAAGGGTTAAGGCGGACCATATGCGTACGCCTAGATTTCTACAGCCCTTGCCTATTCCTATTTGGAAATGGGAGGATATTTCCATAGACTTTGTGGTGGGTTTGCCCCGCACAGCAAAGGGGTATGATTCTATTTGGGTCATTGTGGACCGCCTCACCAAGTCTGCTCATTTCCTCCCAGTGGATACAAGGTATTCAGCCAAGAAGTATGCCAAGCTGTATTTTGATCGGATTGTAACCTTGCATGGGGTTCCTCTTACCATTGTTTCAGATAGAGGGTCAGTTTTTGTCTCTCGTTTCTAGGAGCAACTCCAAAAATGTCTTGGTACCCGTATCCTCAGGAGTTCGGCTTATCACCCGCAAACTGATAGTCAGACAGAAAGGGTCAATCAAGTACTTGAAGACATATTGAGAGCTTGTGTCATCTCTTATCCAGAAAAATGGGATGAATGCTTGACTTTAGCTAAGTTTTCCTATAACAATAGCTATCAAGAGAGCATTTGAATGGCACCGTTCGAGGCCCTATATGGTAAGAAATGTAGAACACCTCTTAACTAGGTTGAAGTGGGTGATCGTGGTTACTTTGGACATGATTTTATCAAGGAAGCTTGAGAGCAAGTTAGTGTTATTCAGAGTCACTTGAAGGCAGCTCAGAATTGTTAGAAAACTTATGCCGACAAGCGAAGGAGGCCCTTGTAGTTTGAAGTTGGTGACCATGTGTACCTAAAGGTATCCCCAATGAGAGGTGTGCATCAGTTCGGAGTCCGTGGAAAGTTAGCTCCTCGTTATGTCGGGCGTTATAAGATTTTGGAGCGATGTGGTGCGGTTGCTTATCGTCTCCAACTTCTGGATATTTTGTCAGCAGTACATAATGTCTTTCATGTTTCCCAATTAAAGAAGTGTTTATGGGTTCTTGAGGAAGTGGTGAAAATTAAAGGACTCCCTCTCCAACCTGATTTTTCTTATATTGAGCATCTTGTCAAAATCTTGGATGAAAAAGAGTGAGTTACTAGAAACAAAGTGGTGAAATTTTATAAAGTCCAGTGGTAAAACCATTCGGAGGATGAAGCAACTTGGGAGCAGGAGAGTTATATTTTGGAGCATTATCCCCATCTTCTCCCCGGTGTGCCGAGGTAATAGTTTATGTTAAAAGTTCACTCTTACCCTTTTTCCTACACTAGGCACTCACATGAAATCTTGGAATGAGATTTTGTTTAAGGGGGAGAGTTGTAACCCCCTCGGTGTTACACCCTAAATCATTTACTAAAATATGTCATGAGCATCCGGTTTATGTGTTAGTGCATGTGATAGAATGTGTAGATAAATTTCTTATAACTTAAAATGATCGATAAAAATGGTAAACGAAAGTTGATTCGATAGTTCATGTATATCAAGTAGGGTTTAAAACTAATTTTTATTAAGCAAAAATACTATAGAACATGTGTGTGATACTTAAATAAAGTTTGAAGTACGAACTTTGTAGATGACAGTGAAATACTTGCTATCGAAAAATGATACTACTAGCTAATATTTCTACTAGCCTAGAAATTGCAAATTGAAATCAAGTTCAGCTCAAAAACTTAGAAAATTTCCAAGTTTGTCAACAACTAGACATTGCTATGTTTAGCAAATTATTTAGAGAGATTGGGTTAAGGGGTGGCATAGTGTTATAGCTCAATTTGGTAGTCTCATATGCCATCTTGAGCATGGTGAAGATGGTTTGGCTCCTGAAGCATCCGTTTAGTCATTTTGGGCGCTTTAAAATTCATGCACGACACAGCCTCGGGATGGTTGGTGTCGTGCGCGTGGTCACCGCCATGGCCACCCCGCACCGTGCACATGGCCACGTCTACGCGGTCACACCATGCCACCACGCTGAGGTCGGTCGAGCCGCCTGGGCTTGGCCGAGGCAGGCCACAGTGAGCCGCTGGCCCCGCGCCCTGCTACCCTACCTCGCGCTACCACCATTGGTGCCGCCACGGTCATGCTATGTTGTCATCGCCTCACCATCATATCTACACCCCCATGTGGCTCTGCACCACCATCCGCCTTGTCGGTGGCCCTACCGCTGCTGCGCGCGCGCGGTTGGCGTATCCGCGGCATCGGCACATGGCCGTGCCTGCTGTCGCCTCGCCCATTAAGGCACAACAGTCGACTCATGCCATGTCGGTTGCGCAGACGCGGGCACGCCTTCTCCGTAGCACCTGCATGTGTGTGTCCTAATCAAGCCGCTTGTGTCCCGCCAAGGCGACGATGAGCTGAGCTCTGACCAACCCCCTCCCCACTCTCTTCACTGCTGCCTTGGTAGACTAAGCCGCACCACTAAAACAAGTAGGGAGGAGTCGCCATCACCCTATTCATTGTGTCGCTGGCTCTGTAACCTAGCTGCCTAGCTACCCACCCCACCCCACCTTGAATGGCGCCCGGTCAAGCTTCAATTTTGGAGCTTTTCCCTGCCACCATGCCGATAAGGCCGAGTCCGTCCATCACCTAGGGCAGCTCCCATCTGACCACCTCAAGCCCAATTGTCTGCACCGCTAGACTCACCTCGAACCCCTCCTCACCATGCGCACCTGAGCTGTACCCCTACCGTTGTCTCGACACTGCTGACATGATCGTGTCCGTCCGTGGCTCATCGCCGAGCTCATCGCGCGTACGTGGGCAGCCTTACTCGGGGCGTCTCTGGCGGAACCACCATGTCGGCCAAGTCCTTGGTGAGTCGCTGATGCTCACCCGCTACCTCTACTGCTTCCTTAGTGCCATGGCTCACCGGAACATTGTCGTCGCCACCACAGGTTGCCCACCGATGCGAAGAAGTTGCCCTACTTCGTCTCCTGTCTTCTAACCGCTACCCAGCATTGCACATCGGTCCATAGGTGAGCATCAACATCCTAGCTAGGTCTATGTGGGTCCCAGTTGGCTAGCGTAGCGGCTTCGTGACAACCACCGCTACGCCGGTGAGCGCGATAGCTTCGGGGACCTCCCCGATGCGAAGATGAGTCTCTTCGAGGACCTTCGTGCATAATCACTGACTAAAGGAATAGGGCGCATAGTGGTCGCGTTAATAGCAGAAAGCACGGGGGCTTTTCTACTAAAATGCCAGCACGCGCGAGCTTCTCCGTCGTGGGCTGGCCTCGTGTGGGCCGCGTCGCGTGGGCCACGCGGGAGGTTTAGTTTTTCTTTTCCTAAGGAATTAGAAATAGTTTTCTAATTTAATTTTTAAGCTGATCTTTGGTAAATCATATAAAATCATGTAAGTGTCCAAAAATTGTGAAATAAATTTTGTTAGGTTCCTAAAAATGTGCTCTATCTGTTAGTGTATTTAGTTCATATATGTACATGCTGATACCATAAGCTATTAAATCATTTGAGAGTGCTTGATATTATTATGTTAAATATTGTAGGAAATTTTGTGGTAAATTGGTGATAGCTTTAGTCCTAAAATTTTTATAGTACCTTCATGGTATTATTATGTGCTCACTGTAATTTTTGTAGATTTAGAATAGGCTAAACATTAGAATAGTTAAATGCTCTTTGTTTCAATATAAATTAAATCATTAGTAGAAATAAAGATATATCCTTCATTTGTAAAGCTAGGTGTTTGTTAGTTGAACCCAACACTTTGCTTGGTAAAGTTGATAGTTAGCTTAGTACCTTAGTCATTAGAGCTAGCTTAGTAGCTTAGTATGCGTATTCTTAGTTTAGGAGTTGTTGTTGCCTAAATGCTAAGTGTTGCATCATCATTGCATGTATGTAGAGAACGAGTTGGCGGAGATCGTGACCACTGGCGATCACGAGTTCAAGGAGATCGTCGAGGAGTACGAGCAGTAGATTCTCGTGCAGGAGGAGGTCCTGGAGCCACCACTGACGGACTCAGTTGACACCGCGTCTGCCCAAGGCATGCCTCGGTGCATAACCTCTTATTTTTTATAATCACTGTTTATATCTGTTATGTGCATTTACGTTACAAGAATTTTATGAAAACCACCTGTATAAATATATCTGTCCTATGAGTCCTACTAGTACAGGTTCAAGTAGTTGCTTGCTTAGGTCTTCGGTAGTGTGAGTAACCTGTCGTTACTCATAATAGGTGATTATTATAAATACTCTCATGGTAAAAAGAGTGAAAGAAAAAATGGAGACAAGGCAGGGATATGGTATGGGTATTGGTGGGTGTAACAGGTTATGTCCTGCGGCCAATGGGGCTTAGCTTGGTTACACTGTTTTCCCTGTTTATGTCGATTAAGGACCGTCCATTGCTATGGATGGTAGTCAGGTCACAGACTTATTATCCTGAGCACATACTTGCTTATGGGAGCGGGAAGGCTCGTTACGCTCTTATCATGGGTTCTGGCTCTTTCTGGACCGACTGGTTGGAGGCGAGGAAAGGTGGAGGTCTAAGCACCATACTGAGACTGGGTCTCAAATGTGGGGTCTTGGAGTCTAAGTTTGGACGGGGACCTAGACCCCTTGACAGGAGTAGAATGGGTTGGTCTTGTTTGTGCATAGGGGTACAAATAGGGCGTGTGTTTTGGGGTACCCAGCTAGGATACATTGGTTCATGAATCGCCGTTTCTGTGAGACGGTACGACTTGGCTATGGTCTAGCACCGTAGTAAGAACCAAAAGATAAAAGATGGTAAAATGGTTTTGATTGCTCAACCCTTGCTGAAAGTAGAACATGTGCTTACCTAGAATGGTTAGCTAATGAATTAATCATGACTGCTAATTAAACTTGATCTTATGGACGTACTTCTAGTAATGTTTTTCGCAAACAAAAGAAAAAATGAAACCCATATTACCTATCATATCCCTTGGAGTCGGAAAACTATTCTCACTAGTCAGGTAAGTCTTACGAGTACGTTGTGTACTCAGGGTTTATTTTACCCCTGTTGCAGGTGCAGCTTGAGGAGTAGCTCTTGTGTGGAGGATTATTCTGGTGGGCATAGATGGATCCTTGTATCAATTCCGCTAGATGTTTACTTTCATTCCGCTGTTTAATTATCGCACTCTAAACTCTGGTATTGTAATAAATAATTTCTATGAACTCTTGTTGTATGAAATGGGCTAAATATTGTAAGCTCATACTCATTATTGGATTCTAGATGTGAAACGTGGATTGTTTCGAGTTCTCCCTTGGGATGTGCTCGATGGAACTGTCTGAGGTAGCTAACTTTCGGGTGCTTAGTGTTTAGTACAAGGTGAGAGCCTCTAAAAGTGCGTTATTTTGGGTGGTTCTGCCACACGCAGCAATTGGGTTTGGTGCGGAAGCACGCGAAGTCCACCAGGTACACCACGCGTGCTCGGAGCATCAGGTATAGGGCTTTAGCCGCTTGAGCTACGCGAGGAGCTGCAATGGAGAAGGGCGTGGGGAGGCGGCATCCGCGATGCGCGGGTGATCTCCACCAGGCGCGTGAGACGGTTGGTTGCGGCGAGTTCCACCAGGACACGTGCAAGACGATGGCCGCCTCGAGCACAGCTGGCAGTTGCGCCTATGGAGGGCCATTCAGGCAAGTAGCGGCAACATAGTCGAGCGCGATGCAATGCTCGGCAGCGGCCGCGTCGGTGCAAGGCAGCGTGAAGCAGTTAACATGTGCTTCGACAATGGCATTGGCAGCGGCGCGATGTCGCCGGGGTCAGCAGCGTGGGTAGCAACGCAATGCCTTCTCGTGTTCGTGCTCACCGTGTCGCACGATCGCCGGTTGAGGGGACATGAGCCGTGGCTCATCGCTCTGGACGTTGGCATCTCCATGTCTCCGTTGACCTTGGCCTTCGCCTCCTGCACCGCTGAGGCTCGCCGCCACGCCAAGCCGGGAGCCAACCCCACCATCTGCGACCTCGTCAAACCGGTGTTCGAGCCTACGGCCACACCACCTTGAGCACTCGGGATGGCAACAAGGGCGGAGAACCAAGACGCATCGCAGAGCTCCCTCGGCCCTTTGTGTACACAGGAAAGAGAAGAGAAAGAGAGAGAAAGAGAAAGTTTGGGTGGCTAACAAACGGACCCCACTGTAGGGTAAAATGGTCATTTCATCTGTCTGTTTAACACCGTTAAATAGAAAAACGGACGGAATACTTGGAGAGCAAAGAAGTTTAAAAACAGTGACACTTGTGGAAGCTCAATTTTTAATGGCTTCTATGTAATTATAAATCTTTTTAATAGCACGCCTATAAAAGCCTAGTAGTACAGTCCCTCCCTCTGTCTTATTGATTTTCTCTCCCTCTCTCTGATTGATTCCCTCTTTTGTCCCGTCCCCGGTTTCCCCCTTCCTGGCAGCATAGGCTCCCCTCTAAACCCCTCTACCTCCACTGTAAATCTTTGGAAAACTGTATTTTTTTACAGCAACAATTCGCTGTTTCCGTTACCGCACCCTCCAGGGGCCTATAAATCCAGCGCCTTCCTGGCTTGCTTCATTCGTGGATCTGAGAGCATTTTTCAGCATTCAGTAACATTCTCGGAGGGGATTTCTCCCTTGCTGCTTCTGCGGATTTCTCCGAGAATTTTCAGCGGGATCCAGTGAGCATTTTGTGTGGTGCTTTTCATGGTTTATTTGTTTGGCATGTGATTAGCAAATTCCTCAGCGTTGAAGATTTTGGGTTCCCTCTGGAGTGTTTAGTTCTTGATCATTCTCTAAACATTGTTTTTCCAGTTTTGGTTTCATGTTTAGAGAGACATTGGTACTGTTTTGCAACCCTTCCAGATTGTTTGTTGCACATCTGAAAGTTTGCACACCTTTGTGGGAAAAGAACGACGCTTTATTTTTTCTGGAGAATGAATTCCTGTGGTATCTGATGCTGTAGGACCATAACGCTCACTAAAGCTTGCAACTTTACTGCTGTCCTACCTCTACCTCACTAAACTGCCAGATGGAATAAACATTGAAGCTGTTTTTTTTTTCCTGCTTGGTTGGTATTGATCGTCGTGGGCAAAGCAGAGGAAGACCCTCCCATGGAGATGACTGACATGAAACCAGAGGAGATGAGCCACCCTCCCATGGATCATCTGCTGGGAATGGAGTACTGCATAGACTCCAACCCTTCCTGGGGTAAGTACTCAGGCACCTAGGCTTGTATGACTCATTCATCTAACTATGGGCCTGTTCGGCTGGTATTAAAGCCGGCTGATAAGCCGGTCTTGGCTGATTTGTTGTGAGAGAAAAATACCGTAGATTCTATGTTGTGAGTGACTTTATGGTACTAAATATGCGTGTCTGTTTGATGGCGCAGGAGGGGCTGTTTTGCTGGGCTTCCAGCATTTCATCCTTTGCATGGGGACGGCAGTGATGATCCCCACCTTGCTGGTTCCCCTCATGGGAGGAAATGCCGTAAGAGTCCTTTCATTATTCAGCTTTGTTGTTGCTAATAGATGATGCCATATCTGACTGCTCTGTGCCATATTGTTGTTTATCTTGAAAAAAATTAGAATTAAATAGTTAGATTTGATTCTGGATTATCCATGTCATTTAAGCACAGAAAGTTATGTCTTTGATATCATCATTTCCAGTGTAAATGTGTAGTAAGGTTGATGGTACTGGTCACGTTATTTGATTTCATATGTATTTTATCACTACATATCTATAGAATTAATAGCCTCGATGTTTAAAACTAAGATATCTTCTGTTCCATCTAGTATCCGTGAGATTTTGTTAGCCTTTTGCCATGATAATGTGCTCACACTAGTGCCTCATTTGCATGTATCCAGAATTCATCTTTTTGGATGATGGATCTTTTCATGTACTGTTTCTCATTGATAGAGTCCATACTGATTGGTACATTATTGCCTGTTTGTTTGCTTCCAGCATGACAAGGCAAAGGTGGTACTGACAATGCTGCTTGTGACTGGGATAAATACAATGCTCCAAACTCTGTTTGGAACTCGTCTGCCCACCGTCATCAGTGGGTCTTATGCATTCCTAATCCCAGTCATATCAATAATCAGTGACCCCTCACTGATACAAATTGCTGATGGTCATACAGTAAGTGTGCAATGATCATTGTTCTTTTTAGTTAGTATATTAGAAGTCATCTCAGTGCCACAACTCACATGTTTTCTCTTATTGCAGAGGTTCAAAATGACCATGAGAGCCATACAGGGGGCCCTGATAATATCGTCCTGCATTCAGATAATACTTGGCTACAGCCAATTGTGGGAGGTATGCTCCAGGTACAGACGAGTCACGCATTCAATTGTTGTATCATGTCAACTAATGTTCAAACACTTGCTTGCCCCTATCATAATACTATTATTTTGTCATCTTAGATGTATGGCCAACTGGCCATTAAACTGACCACTGGTTTGGTTACTTGTGTTGCAACTTCCATACAAGGTGTATTTCTAACAGTCATTGTTTCTTTACGTGTGAAACTTTTAGCTTGATATATGTGTTGACAATAAGGTCATATGATTGATCAATAGGTTATTTCTTTGTTTATTATTTGTACTAGCAACGGGCCCTTTGATAATCCACTTTGGGTTCTCAATTTAAGAATTGGGCTTTACATTCAGGAAAATAAAATATGCCGATATGATAATCAATGGGTGAAATTAGCCAAAAGCAGTGTGACATGGCTGCAACCTTTGAATTGATGATAGGAATCGTAAGATGTTGTTTTGATGTTCCTGTTGCAGGTTCTTCAGCCCACTTGGGATGGTTCCAGTTATTGCATTGGCGGGGCTTGGTCTTTTCGAGAGAGGATTCCCAGTGGTAAAGGCTCAACTAATAATTTGCTCTTATCATTGTCAATAATACGTGGCTTGTACTGTCAGAATATATGTTTCTTACATGGGGAAGTTCGTTTAAATCATATTAATTCAGTTACTATGAAGGACTGTAGCCTAAATGTGCATTATAGTAGTGTATATCAGTATTCTTCCCAGAAGCTAATTAGTCGATTTGATGTTCTTAGATTGGAACGTGTGTGGAGATTGGTCTTCCGATGCTTGTCCTGTTTGTGGCACTTTCCCAATATCTGAAGCACGTACAAGTGTGCCATTTTCCGATATTGGAGAGGTTCTCAGTGCTCATCTCCATCGCACTTGTCTGGTTATATGCCCACATCCTCACTGTGAGTGGGGCATACAAACATAGTTCGCAGGTCACCCAGCTCAACTGCCGAACTGACCGTGCCAACCTCATCACAACCATGCCATGGTCTGTAGATTGATGCTTCAACCATTGCTTTATTTTCATCTCATTCTTTCACACTTATGGAATGAACTTGTTTGATCTCCTCAGGTTTGATGTTCCATACCCACTGCAATGGGGTCCCCCAACTTTCAGCGCAGATCATTCATTCGGCATGATGGCTGCTGTGGTGGTGTCCTTGGTAGAGGTAAGGGCATCTCCAAGGAAACCCCTTAAAACACTTCCCCATCTGTTTTCTCTCCTCATTGTACAAAACAGCAATCTAATAGCACTCATCTGTTCACCCATCTCTCCCATCTCTCTCTCAAATTTGGGGGAGGTTTGAGGGGTCTCCCATCTGTGCAATCCTACATGGCAGTATGCTTTTGGGTAGACAAAGTGGCTTTCACTTTTAAATAAGGGATCAAATATTTAAACAAAGTGTACGGTCGTATTTCTTGCAATTAACCCAATAACTCAAGATCCATATCATATCAACTATGTTTTATTGTTTTAAAAAGTATGACTTGCGAAAATTCAAATTATTCGAACTATGACATCTAAAAATTTAAATTTGAAATGTTGTCGAATGCTATGTGATTGAATATTTACATTCAAGTTATTGTGATGCCAAAGGAGACCTGAACTATAGTATAGTGTTGTTGTAGAATGTAAGAGAGAAGAAAAGATGGGGCATGAGAAAAACTAGTGGATACCATTCCCCCAGCCCTCAAATGCACAGATAGAAATAGCAGATGGGGGCAAATGGTTCCAGGCGCCATAACATCCCATTACTCCATGTGACCTCTTGTAGCATAGACAATGCAGTTACTTGACATTGTGCTGAACTGATTTGTCTGACTATTTTGAGCATTGCAGTCTACCGGAGCATTTAAGGCTGCTGCCCGGTTGGCAAGTGCCACGCCCCCACCACCATTTGTCCTGAGCAGGGGAATTGGATGGCAGGTCAGTTCTTGTCATACACTAAGGCCTCGTTCACTTTGCAAAAAAAGTGAACCCGATTTGTCCTTTCGATTTGGGGTCCAATCGTGGATGGCAAAAGATTCATCTCATTTCCAACTAAACTGTGTAATTAGTTTTTTTACCTACATTTAATACTCTTGCAAGCATACAGAGAGAGTGAAAAAACTTGGAATTTGGATGGCATCTAAACAAGGCGTAAGAAACATTGAGATACTATCTTGTTGGTGACTCCTCTATGAGAAGATTAATATTTATTTTCTGTCTTCTGAGATGTGAAAAATCAGGGAATTGGGCTGCTATTAGATGGGCTATTTGGTACTGCCAGCGGCTCTACTGTCTCTGTGTAAGTGTGTCTGCTTATTTGTCACAACAAGTTTGCATCCAGATCTCCAGTGTCATGCCATGCCTGACATCGTGTATATTACTTTGCCTATCAGGGAGAACGTCGGTCTCCTAGAATCAACCAGGATTGGTAGCAGAAGAGTCATTCAGATCTCCGCTGGTTTCATGATCTTCTCCATCCTAGGTGAAATACTATTGTCAGTACAGTCAATAAAATGACACTGAACCAATTTTTCTCTGGTTCTCAACTCATTTTGTGGTTTCAGGGAAATTCGGAGTGCTGTTCGCCTCAATTCCATTCACACTGTTTGCTGCTGGATACTGTGTATTGTTTGGCTATGTTGGTATGTAGTATTTGAAATGTCAAAAGAAAATATCTCTGTTATCCATTGTTCTCTCGATAGTCTGTGATCGGGTTTGTTTATTTCACCAGACAGAGCTCACTAAGTGCTGTCTTGTTTGGTGTTTTCAGGTGCTGTGGGCCTCTCCTTTATGCAGTTCATCAACATGAACTCAATGCTCAGCCTCTTCATTATCGGCATGTCACTGTTCCTTGGCATCTCCATCCCGGAGTACTTTTTCCGGTTTACAATGGGCAATCATCACGGACTGTCACACACGAGAGCTGGATGGGTATGTAGCCCTCGTCCTGCTCTCCGAAACTTGCTGCCTGTCAGCTGAAAACTTGCTTGAGTTCTGAACTAAACCTAACAATTTTTGTGCAATATGCAGTTCAATGACCTTATCAACGCCATCTTCTCCTCACCCCCGACCGTCGGGTTCATCATTTCGGTGGTCCTAGACAACACGCTGGATGTGAGTAACAGAGCTAAGGACCGTGGGATGCCTTGGTGGGCTAGGTTCAGGACATTTCGCTGGGACAGCCGGAACGAGGAGTTCTACAATCTGCCATTCATGCTCAACCGGTTCTTCCCACGATCGTAAGATGAGCTGGATGACTGATTGAGCAGTAGGCTTTTTAGTGCAATTGAAGCCAACCATAGAGTGACTGTAGCCACCAAATATCATTGTAGTTGTGGTTTGGCTTCCAAAAGATTAGAGGAGATTTAGGACTAGGGGATAGAACTAGAGCAAAGAAATGCTGGGCACTTTACCAACAAGAAAGCAAGGATTTGTTGGCTGTGTTGGGAGGTCGAGGTTCCTGCCTTACTGGAGTGGATGTACTCATGTACGTGCTTCAGTTTGTTGTTGGAGATGAGCAATGAGCATCAATTACTTAGCTTTCAGGTCACTTTCTTGCTCCTGTGTTTAATTTATCAGTATTCGGTTATGAAAACATTTAAAAAATCATTAATACATGACCAAACAAAAACAAATTTTGTAAGTCCTAAATAGAAAGCACATGAAGAACCCTTGAACAAAGATGGTCTAAGTAATACTTGTTTGTGCTGGGCTCATTTAGCAGCTCATGTGCCATCTAAACATGGGTTATGGGTGGAACTCGAAACATGTTGTAGAACAGGAGAAAGTGAGACGGACTACGTTTTACATGGTGAGAACAGGTGAGAAAAAATGTATTAGGCCTTGTTTGACGGACTACGTTTTACATGGTGAAAGCAATTGCTTTTTAGTAGTATTTTTTGAAAGTTGGGTTGATCTGCTTTTGACTTTTAACTTCTTGGTGAATAAAAAGCTCTTCCATAGTTGTTTCAAGAGAGAAAAAATGTATTTTATACTTGTTTAACCAAACGCTTTCAGCTTTTCAGTCCACTCACAAAAACATCAGTTTTTTTTGACAAACAAACTACAGAGCCTTAGTAAAATCCCGTCACAAACTACTTGTAAATTTGAGTTTATTTGACAGTCTTTTTTCCAAATACGTAAGCATACAATAAGCCTACAACTACAATGCTCTTAAACGTACTTTTCATATACAAAATCTAACAGAACACTTAATACAGTAATTACTGAAAATTAAAAGTTCGATGGTCAAACCATGATTAGTTTTAAAGCCATTTCTTTATACCAAAACAAATATTTGATATGGATCATATTTTAAATTACAAAATTCATTGCGTGGAAGTTATTCAAATGTCCTACTGAAAAAGATGGAGAAACCCTGCACAAAAACAAAAATAAAAAAATGCGAAAAATATATCCGACCTGCCGGATTCGAACCAGCGACCTAAGGATTGAATCTGCAATTCACTACAGTCCTCCGCTCTACCAACTGAGCTAAGGTCGGTTTCTGATATTAGACCAACCTAATTATAATTATCACTTTACGCATCATTCTTGTCTGTCATGCAAGTGTCTCGCTGCAACTGCAATTACTCACTGGTGAACCCTTTCCGGAGCCGCAGTAAATACTGATTTCTTTTGTTGTCCAGGCGTTGGGCAACCGGCCATGTGCTTATTCCACAGTGGCAGTAGGTGTAGGAGCACACCCAAACACCGGCAAAGTCACTATGGATGGTACAACTTTTGCTTCCGCAACTGCAAGGGAAATGATGAAATGTGAAAAAGCTCCGGGGCCCCAAAGCCCAAACTACCCTTATCACAATTCACAACGACCAGAAAAAAGATGGGCCAAATTTGTTAGACTATCCACAGTGTATCCGATGCTGAAAAAAAAAATCTCTAGGCGCCACCTCATCTCACATGTCAAAAACCACACGTGTCAGCATCGAGGTTTAGAGTGTACGGGACCTGAGTGGTTAGAACCATCTGCTTCCTTACGTAGTCCTTCGTGTGGGAAAGATACTTTTCTATTTGGCTACCATCGTGAGAATCAACGGCTGGTTTGAAAATTACTTTTTTTTTTATTTGGCCCTGCATCGAGGAGTGAATATTATCTGGGTCATGTGTTTTTTTGTTTGAACATCGATACACACCGCGTTTTACCTTTATGCTTTGTTACTCTCTTTCATTTCTCAACATTGGTAAAAAGGCACAATGTGGGTAGTTTTAGGAAAGCTTAGGGATGGATTCAGATTAGATCCACATGGAATCGGACACGGATAGCACTACTTACCATATTTTAATTCGAATACAGATACAAATACAAATATTATCAGATATGAATTGAAAATGGATGTCTCGAATTCAGATTCACGTTCGGATATCTACTAGATTTTGATGAGAACATATATCTATTTGTTTGTCGATATTATTAGTAGAACAAAGCCATTATACATGTAGAGAATATGATTATATAAAACCTGTAGATAACGACAACTCATAAAATAACATCTATAATAAATATTTCAATAGTTAAATAATCAAAAATAATAACACTATAAATAATATTTATCAATAAATAGTTTAAAATATATACAAATAATTTTATCAATATATGAATAACTAAAGTACTTAAAATTAATATGATTAGACATATTAAAATTAACCTTTATATATTATTAATAATAATAATAAATTAATATAATGTTATTAGCCATAGAGATAAGTTCTAATAGTTTAAATGATGCATACCATTTGTTATATTAAAGTTGATATCATTTACATTACTAATTAGTCATAGATATAAGTTTTAGATGCCTTTACATGGTACTTTGTTATTCGGGGATATGGATAATGTTGGATATTTTACATTTTTTTGAATGTGGATGTGGAATGGGATTTAGAAAAATTATAGAAAATAGATAAAAAAAACATCCACTTAGTATCCATATTAAAATCGAATATGAATATGAATATCCATTTTGGTACTAAAACAAATACGGATATCGAATCTTTTAGATATTTTATCGTCCGCATCCATCCCTAGGAAGACTTTACAAAACTGTCCTCATAATATTAGATGCTTTCTATCGGTGTTTCGAGTTACCAACTAGTAAATTTTTAGTATTGTGCGTCTAACTCGGATGGTGTGCTTAAAGGACACGAGGTTTATACTGGTTCGGGTAAAAAGTCCCTACGTCTAGTTCGTCGCTGCTGCTCATGTTACTAGCACTGAAAGTTTATAGTAGGGGTTACAAACGAGCGAGAGAGGGATAGGTCCCAAGTCTCTGATGTGCGTGTGCTCCTAAGGCGTGTTAGGACGTGTGTTTTGATGTCTACAGACGTATAGAGTGGTGAACCGCCCTCCTCTCTCTTAGGGTGTCCTGCTTCCCCTTTTATAGACGAAGGGGAAGAGCAGGTTACACAGAGAGAAAGAGGGAGAAGAGCCAAGGAGAGGAAGGCTTCTAGGACCGTCGGACCTTTCTTCTCCTTTTATGCGGGTCCTGTTGACATTGCAGATGATGACAGGGATGACTCCACGCTGGGCGCCTGTTCGCCGCTGATGCCATGCCCCGGCGTTGTCAGCGGGTCATGACGTCCCATTCTATCCCGGTGGGCGACACGACGAACCAGCGTGCTGGTCAGTGGCCGTACAGGGAGTAGGAAGCATAGTGACCACGCGTCCGTCACTGTTGGTGATGTGAGTTCCCTGGAGTGACATGTCGCGGGCACGGGTCATGTTGAGATGTGCCCGCTCCCTACACGATGCCAGAAGTTTAACCTTGGGTTGTACTTTCTAGCCCATAGTGGTTGGCGGTGGTACGAACTTCTGTCAGGAGCCACGCCTGAGGGGCGGGCGAGACGAAGCCCCCGACCCAAAGGCCGGGTGAGATAGAGCCCCCAACCCAGAGGTCGGACAAGGTGGAGCCTGCCCCCAGAGGTCGGCTGAGGCAGTGCCCGTGCACCTGGGTGTCGGGCAAGGCGAGGCCCCTGACCCAGAGGTCGGGCAAGGCGGAGCCCGTCCCCAGAGGTCGAGCGAGGCAGAGCCCACGCACCTAGGGGTTGGTTGGAGCTGTAGTCGCGCTCTTAACTGCTCGGATGAATCAATGTTGATGACCATTAGCTCCTCCTCTTCGGGTACCCTAGTATTGGTCCCTGACAGTAGCCTCCGAGCCTGCGGAGGAGTAGAATACTCCTTCGGAGGCTTTTCCAAATGGGAGGACTCTAAGGACCTTGGCCTTCTTTTGTCGCCCACGACATGTCCTGGGGACAGCGATTCCCTTTCGTCGTGATCAGACCCCTCGGGGGTATAGCCACAAGATTTGGTGGGTCAGAAAAGGTCTTTCCTGATTTCAATGCCTACGGGGGTCTGTCGTTCTGCGACTATGCATTTGGTCTCCTTACGAGTACAACTTTCCTCGAGCCCCACCCGTAGCTGGGGTCCAGTCGAGAGTCGGCTCATCTTTGTGATCGTCTTCCCTCAAGCGTTTTTTCTGATAAAAACGGAGGGGCTAAGCCATGCCATAATTTTTCTCTATGGACGAATCATGGTGCTCGGTGAGCTATTAACGGGCTAGTCCGAGTGGGGCCCTGACATCCCATTCGTGGGGGTCCGGCTTGGGTCAGCTAGTGACCGAGTCCAGATTCTTAGCGGTCAATCCATATTGTTCTCGGGTCCGTTCGATCGGTCCCGAGGGCTCTCTGCCTTTCTTCTAGGAAAAACCATGGATCATATCTGGTCGAGACTCGTACATGGGCCAGGATGCCCATGGCGCTCGTGCGCCCGGGTACTGGCCGCTAGCGGGCCCATCCCTTTCCTCCCCTCACTCTTAAGGTGCGCTTGAGGTGGTGCGGTCGGAGGGGACCAGCTCGTTCGTGGCTCGTGCCATCAAGATCATGGCTCAGGTGTGCTAGCTTGAGAAGAATGCTCTTCAGCTGGGGTCAATCAGTCCTTCACGATTGCTCATTCTCATTATGGGGACAGCATCGATCTGGAGGCAATGAGCCATGGCTACGCGCCCGGTTATGAAGTCCACGAGCAGGAGGAGATGGAAACGGTGGTGGCTCCCCTTTCATAGGACCTGGCGAACAGGATAGAAGGCATAGTTCTCCCTCAGAGGGGCTAGTTAGTTAAATGGGTTGGGTGGTTGTTTTTGTAATAAGCGGACAAGTTCCATCCATTTTGTTTCGTTTTGAACAAATTTGTTCTTTCTCCCCTTTTTATGTGTAAAAAAGGGGTAAACTCTCCGACCCTTCCCGTTGTTAAGATTGTAGAGCTCGAGGTGCGGGCGGGAAACTCTGATCATGCTAGTAAGCAAGAGTGCCGTAGCCGCTGGGGCGTAGGTTTCTTGCAGTCTGACCAACCTTACTCAGTCATTCGTTTATGCAAACCTTGCCTCTAGGTTTTTAACGTGAGAAAGGGGTCAGGCATGATGACTATTTCGGAAAGGGTATATATATACCCTTATCAGCCAGAGACCCGACCCTTTGTCATTGCTAAGGTCGGGTTACACTAAAGATCGAGAAGATGATAGCAAAACTGGTAGGAGAAAGTGTTTTTTGTTTTAGAAACGTTATTCTTAGTTTTCGTTCGTATCCCCTCCCTAGGATCCAAGCCATCATTCTACGATCGCGCATTCGGTCTCCTTGTGAGTCCAACTTTCCTCGAGCCCCCGCGCGTAGCGGGGGTCTGGTCGAGGGTCAGCTCGTCTTTGTGATCGTGACCCCGTCTACGGTTTCCGCAATAAGAGGGGTTGAGCTAACGTCACTTGCCTTGATGGCTCGGGTGTCACACTCGGTGAGCTCACTAATGGGCATGTCCTAGTGGAATCTAGGTCCATCGTTCATAACAGGGTCGACATAGCCCTCATGTGGCATTCCACTGACCCGCCTCCTGACAGATGCCCAAGTCATTCCGGAGATCGATTCTGGTGGCCCGCTGGCCTCTCCTCAATGGAGATTCTGTGGGCATGGCTTGAGGTTAGGATCGAACGAGAAGGTCAAGATGACCCTGTCTACTTCTGAGCGGGTCGGGCGAAGGCCGCTGGGGCTCATCTGTATTTTCTCCCCTGGCTCTGTTCGATGCAAGGCAACCTCGAGCCCTTTATGGGCTAGCCTTCGAACCCCGGTCAGTTGTTGCTCATGTTTACGTGAGGCAGCCTCGTGCCCTTCGTGGGCCGGCCTTCGAACCCTAGTCGGTTGTCGCTCATGTTGAATGAGACGACTATCGCTTCATGTCGCGACGCGAAGCATCGTGATGCAATAATTGCATATGCGATGCTTGGAATGTATGAGACTGGATGAATGAATGCTCATGCACTAGAAAAGTAAAGTGGGGCTTGGTAAAGTTTGAGGAGCTCTTACCGGCTATGTCCGAGTGGAATCCGGGTCCGTCATTCATGATAGAGTCAGCATAACCCGCATGGGGCATTCTACTGCTCCTTACCCGTCTCTCGGCAGTGGCCCAAGCCGTTCGATCGACTTGGGTGACCCGTTGGCCTCTCCTCGATGGAGATTCCACTGGTGGGCCCCTCGAAACCCTTCCTGGGAAGGCAGAAGCTAAAGCTCGGGGTGCGAGGAAAAAACTCTGATCATGCTGGTGAGCAAAATGCCGTAGCCATTGGGGAGTAGGTTTCTTGTGGTCCAACCAGTTTTACTCAGCGTTTGTTTCCACAAACCTTGCCTTTACATTTTTTAACGTGATAAAGGGTCGGGCATAGAGAATGTCTACCAAATAGACATACTCTTACCAGCTCCCGAGTGAGGCCTGACCCCTTATCGTTGCTGGGGTCGGGCGTCACTTAAAGATCATGGAGTTGATAGCAAAACTAATAAGAGAAAACGTGCGTAAATTAAGGGTGACCCGTCTCTCGACAGCGGCCCAAGCCGTCCGATCGATTTGGGTGACCCACTGGCACAGGACTTACCTTGATGGCTCGAGTGATGGGTTCAAGGAGCTCTTACTAGATATGTTCGAGTGGAATCTGGGTTCGTCGTTCATGACAGAGTCGACATAACCCACATGGGGCATCCTACTGCTCCTTACCCATCTCTCGGCAGCGGCCCGAGCCGTCCGATCGACTTGGGTGCCCTGCTAGCAAAGGACTTACCTATGGAGATAGAGGATGAGATCATCCCCTAAGAAATTAGTTAGGTAGATAAGCCAGGCGGCGAACTCATAATAAGTGGACAAGCTCTTAAATTTCGTTATGGCCAAACAGATTTTTAGCCCTTCTCCCCTTTTTGTATATAAAAGGTTAATGCGTTTCGACCCTTTCCATTGTTAAGGCTGTAAAGCTCGGGGTGCGGGTGAACAAACTCTAATCACGCTGGTGAGAAAAAATGTCGTAGCCGTTGGGGCGTAGGTTTCTTGCAGTCCGACCAGTTTTACTCAGCGTTCGTTTCCGCAACCCTTGCTTCTAGATCTTAACATGAGAGAGGGTCGGGCACAAAGAATGTTTACCAGGTGGATATGCTCCTAAATGCGTCCTAGATCTTTCCTTAGTTAAAGCTTAAGAAGCTCAGGGTGCGGGAAAAAACTCTGACATGCTGGTGAGCAAAAACGCCGTAGCCGCTGGGGCGTAGGTTTCTTGAAGTTCGACCAGTTTTACTCAGCGTTTGATTCTGTGACCTTCGCTTCTAGGTCTTAACGTGAGAAAGTGTTGGGCATAGAGAATGTCTATCGGATAGATATGCTCTTATCAGCCCCCGAGTGAGGCCCGACCCCCTGCCGTTGCTAGGGTCGGGTGTCACTAAAGATCGAGGAGTTGATAGCGAAACAAATAAGAGAAAGCATGCGTAAATTAAGGGTAAAAGTGACGTAGATGTTTGATGTTCTAGGCATTGACAAAGACTTCGCCGTCGATGGTCCTAAGCTTGTAGGTGCCTGGTCGGAGCACCTCCGCGATGACGTATGGTCCCTCCCATGGCAGAGAGAGCTTGTGGCGGTTCTTGTTGCTCTGGATGAGATGGAGCACTAGGTCCCCGCACTTGATGGCTGTGGTACTGGCATAACGCTTGCTGGTACTTGGCCGAGTGGAGGAAGGCAATGTCGTGTGCTTCATTTAGTTGGTCCAAGGCATCCTCATCGTACGCCCTGACCCTTGGCGCTCCATAGTTGAGGTTGGTCAGGAGGATAGCCTCGAAACCGTAGACCATGAAGAATGGCGTGTAGCCGGTGGCCCGGATGGGGGTCGTCCTTAGACTCCAGATCACCGTGGGAAGATCTACGACCCATCGTCCACAAAATTTGTTCAACTGGTTGAAGATCCTAGGCTTGAGGTCTTGTAGGACCATGTCGTTCGTGCGCTCGACCTACCCGTTTGTGTGGGGGTGCGCCACGGCAGCCCAATCGATGCGGATGTGGTATTCATCGCAGAATCGGAAGATAGCACTGTACTTTGTTCCTAGGATACAGAGATTGTTATGGAGCATAAACTAACTACTCACAAGTATTTGTTTCTCTAGGGAAAATGACATGTACAACTTTCCATGAGGGGTGAGATCATAAACGGGGTAAACATCCTTGGAGGCTGTGAGAAACCGACTAACCAACAGACAAAGTCTATGCTGGTTGTAACTGTTCAATCACTCAGATGCCAACTGATGGAAAACTACATAATGTTCCATGTGTGTAGTTCTCTTTCTCAGATAACAACACTATATTATCTGAGTCTGTTCGGGAAAGCAGTGAATGTGATAGCTGACTCTGTTGACTTAGCGTTTTTGATGATCATTCTTTGAGGGAATCCTCGTATCCAAGCGGCAATAGTTATCTAGGTTGAATCTGATGCAACCTCTTGGATAAAAACACATGGAAGGTACCAAGGGATAAGTCTACCTTAGAAATTATTACTGAAGAAGGATGATAACGAGGTCTGGAGGACAACAAAGGTTGCAAGTATTCACTAACTAGAGAAACAGTACACCAAGATTGAGTACAATTTTCCTTCATGGTGTGGTTGCACAGTAAGTTGGGTTGACTTGCACTGTAGCAAAACTAGCCTTGTTGGACTACTTTTGACATTGAGGCTTCTTTCTAATGTCAATCAACAACTCAAAATCATAATCTAAAATCTGTTGTTTGACACTTTTTAAATTGTTTTCGACTCGTAATGGCACAAATTGACTTGTAGAACACCTTGACTGCTCAACATTGTTGATATGAGAGGGCAAAAGCAAGCCACAAAGGGGTGCAAGGAGTCTCCTCTAGGGCACCTAAAGGATTATCTAACGGCAAAACATTGACCATGTTGCTAATCTTGGCATCAATTACAAACACAACCTTCTATTTGGAGGGGTGATAGCAGTCCACAGAGAAATCACAGATTCTATGCACTTTGGTTTTTAGTTCATATCTCACAAACTACTACTCCATTGTGCACAAATTTTGGTAGTCATATAGACCCATGAGTCTTCTAATTACTAACCAAAATTCAACTCAAAAGGACACCATTTGGCTATCCAAATAAATCATCTACCAAAACTGGTTTGTTCTGAAATTTTTGTGACCCGAACTGATAAAACATCTCTCAAATCCGATGCTTTACTCAACCAATACTCAAACCAACTTAAGGCGTCGAAGCATCCTAAGCAAGGAATTAGCTCATCAGGTTTTGTGGCAATACAACTATGTTTGAGCCTCTAATCACTAGCTTAAGGATAACCGGTTTAGTGCCATGAAATCTGGACAAATTTCCTACTCTTGTTTTCCTTTGCATCATACATTGTGGATTGTGTTCTGCACGCTTTAACTCTCCTTATAGAAGCAGCAGTAGCTTGCTCGCTAAGGATGGAGGCTAGGGTTTTCCTCACATGCTTCTCAGGGAACAACTCCAACCGTTGATTTAGACACCAACTCGACAATGCACAAGCGTTGGACTTGTGGACTGTTTTTGCAGGGCACAATGCATACTCCACGTGGAGGGGCAGTCCTAAAAGATAAGGGATCGTTTCTGATTATCCTTTTGTGCTTCATCCAATAGAGTCCTGAACAAATTCTTTTGCAGCACCAAGATGCATAGTGACGCTATCCTCAACTAAGGATGTGCTCTATCTAGCTCTTTACCTAGCTGATACAACATATTGTACTATTTGTGTGATTGTCCAAGATGGAATTGCCTTGACAACACCAGGTCTAGAGAAGAAAGCAGTACTTGCATCGCCGGCCGGCTTTGTTGTTCCTTCGTCTAACATTGTTCTGTGAGACATAGCGTTCGGAGCTACCAAAGAGTTATTACCTAGCTGTAACTTAACTTTCCTATTGGTAACTAATTAGTTGTCTCTCAACATTTAAAAAGCTCCAAAATTCCCATTTGGATAGCAACAATTGTAGTGGATGCGCAAACAAACAGTCGCCATGGAAGTCAGACGAGAAGGGGTGACACCGAAGAAGGTCGGTTTTTGTCTACATGATCCTTATGCACCTAAAGATTTAGAACTTGGAGAGGAAGATCATGAGTACTAGGTGATCTATTACAGGACATAATATCCCGGTCCATTTATCATTCGATTGATAACTTGTCCAAATTTAAGTGTTGTGTACCTTTCTGATCCAACGGGATGACATAAGTTGCTCACTAGATTACCGATGTCATTGTAGGGATAGTCAAGTAGAGTCACTTGTCTACCATCCTTTGTAGTCGGTTAATGTTTGGTTAATGTTTATGTTAGTGACCTATTCTTCAAAGGTTATCCTCTAGATGACTTCAGAAGGGAGTCCTATTGCATCTGGTCCGACATACAGATCTTTTGACAAGATACGGAGAGATAACCAAGGAAGAGCTCATGTGAAAATAACACATCGATGGAGTTCTACAATGGATCATGACTAGAAACCTCAATACCAGCGCTTGCCGAGCAGCACAACCTTGTGGCCACGGTCCATAGGATGCCCTTGGTTTCATCGCGGCACCATAGTTGCTACTCATAACACCATTACCGATCACACTACCAAGGTGAAATTTCAAGTGGCATAGATTGGGTTGTGTGAACAAGCACTATGCAAAGGAGGGATAGCAAGCAAAGGTAGTCACAAGGTTAGGAGCCAATGAGGGGTGGTCCAAGGTAAAGATATGGCACAAGAGAAACATAGATTAACTAATGTAGGCAACTAAGCATGAGACGCTTGCTTTATTTCCATCTGCGCCTTGTGTCCACAAAAGTGATTACCAGATAAAGATTAACATGAGATTTGGTCTTGTCGAGCAGCAACATGAGATCAAGACTGATAAACATCTAGAGACTTGAAAGGATTGGAGACAAAACAAACAAGATTTGAGGGAAAGAGTTGATACACTGACTAGGGATTGAGTTGATAAAGCAACAAAATTATTTGCAAGGAAAAGATTCTGAGGTTCAGGCAGCGAGAGGTTAGTGTTGCACCAGATCATCTGTAAGATAAAGGGCAGCGATGTCCGACATGGATTTTTGGGTAAGGTCTTCACACACAGGAGCAAGACACCCACGACACATGCAAGCGTTCAAGGGGACTAAGCTTAGGCTCATGAGTTAAGCAAAGGCATGGATACACAAATATTCAAGGGTTAACAATCAGACATATAGGCTCAAGATCCTAAGCAAGGGAATCTACTTGGAGACAACAATGAGATTAACGTAACTAGAGTACGGTTCCAGGATTAGGCTCTTCAACACTTGTATGCTCACCGTGGACAAAAGGGGTAACGACTATGATACTACCTAGGTAACAAAGCATCCACATATACATCATGGTCTTAAGCAAGCATTTGAAAACTCAATCAAATTAGCTTAAGCATCTAATAGCAAGCACAAAGCTCGCACATAACAAGCAGTCACTTACAACAACAACACTACACATAAACATGTGAACATGGTGGTAAGGTACTGTTATCTTTTATTTCCTTTTCACTAAGTAGGTGTACATCTCTTCAAAATGAGTTTTACTTACATTTAGCAAATTAGTTTTTGGTCATGCACAATATGACCATATGGTTACAAAGCTATCCATTAATAGAACAAGGGTGAGAGGAGCAAGTTTATGCACAAGCAACAATCATGATGTATGCTCATCCTATTCGTCCTCATAAAATTGCCAGCCTAAGGTGGCAATCATGTTCTATGTCGGTGGCATAACACGTACTCTCTCAATATATAGCTAGTCGTCAGCTACATTCAAACTACGCATTCATGGTTAGCATACCTGCAGAAGGATTTTATTTCAGCCCAACCCCACAATTATATATGCAGAAATGAAAGTCTGGGCTCTAGGTTAGAAGCTAAATACTTCTATATATATACCCATATATATACTTTCGTATCAAAGCTACCCGAAAGTAAATACGTCTATACATACATATAGAATATACATATATAGCCGTACCAAAGCTAACCCACAATTAAATACTTCCATACATATATAAGATATATATACTTAAGTATCAAAACTACCTCTTCCCTTTGACCGCACGCTCACATCTTGCGTTCATGCCACTCACCAACTTACCTGGGCGTAGAGGTATATTGATCCATACATTACCATTCAAGCGAATGTCATCCATGCAATAGCACGCCGTATGGACAACGAAATAAACATTGCAAGAAAGTAAACCCCCCATAGTTAGTATTAGTTTACCTATTGCCACCTAAAGGTCCTTAATTGGGCTTAACTGGAGGTTGTCGCTAGCATAGTCTTGCAAATTAGTTTTGATAAATTTTTCTGTAGCTAAAGTTTTAGTCAAAATAGGCTTTTTTTAAAACTAAAAATTTGCTTTTTAAAACTATGTACATGACAGTATTATGCTTAATCTTGCTCTGATACCAATTGTGACAGAACCATACAATTTATACAAGATCAAATACGGTTGTACCCATTTAACACGTTGACGCGCGCATACTTTCACTTATATAAACCCGGTAGTCCGCCAAGCGTCATGAAGGACCTCGGTAAGTCAACATCACAACCAAGATCGTATGATTAAGCGATTACCCATCACATACACAGAGTTGCAGCAGAAGTAATATTACAAATGGGTTCACAAATAATAGTATAATTTTGGGTTTCAAAACCGATTAAAGGAAAACAACATAGCTTCCAAATGATTACACTAATATAAGTTCCAAATACATTGCTAGCATAAGTGGCCTCCTCTGATAAAAGTATATAGATGAGAAATAAATATAGAGTCACCGAGCCCACCAGTGGTTAGCCACCATCTTCAGCAGGCCAAAACATCACTTGCAACATGGTGGGATAAACCCTGAGTACTCGAATGTACTCAGCTAGACTTACCCATCATAAACTAAAAATAAAGTGACACCAAGGATCATTTAGTAGCATACCAATAGTAGCCATAGCCGGTGTAATAATTCCATGTTTATCATAACAATCATATTCCATAATCCAGTTACTATAATGTTGGGACTAGCTAAGTTTCTCACTATCCAGGAGAGACGACGATTTAAATTGATTTCAACTAGCTGGGAATTTAGTCCTAACACAAACCCAGACATACCTGCGCCAAGGTAGTCTTAGGTCACCTTTGGTACAACTCAGGTACACATTTCATGGGTTTGACCAGCGCCGCATAATTAGGGACAACCAGCTGCTAGGACAATCAGGACTACCTTGCCCATGGGCTCACGTCTAGCTACCCACACATCCTTACTACCATCCAGAGTGCGCACTTTTACAGAATGGGGCCCGGCCTGAGTTGAGCTACTCAGCTTCGTGGTCGGAACAAGTTATCCGACCAGCTAAGTGAGAGGCATGCGTTCAATCTCAATAGAAGCGCAAACAACGGTAGGGTCCTTAATCGACACAAATGGAATCACATGAGTCAACCTACACATAGACTCCGCCTGGCCTCCAGTTACATTACCCCATGGTTTGGTTCCATCATAGCAAATATAGCCAACCGTGCTTTGGTACCCACCTATATCTCATAGGTGACAGGAAATTACCTGACTTCTACCGGTCTAAGCATTGCTAAGCATATATTCGATCCTGGACCTACATAGGGTTCAAGGTATATTTCTGGACAAGGAAATTATATGCATCAAGTGGTTCCAATCAACTCTTATAACCTAATGCATCAAACATAAAAGGACTCAAGTTGATATTTGTGAAACATAGGAGGCTTAGAATGCTCCAGGGCTTGCCTGGGATCCAATACTAGGTCAGTGTTTGTTAGATGACACTCGCTTGGTCCTTCCGTTTTTGGGATGGATTCACCAAACTCCATCTTTGGGTTTGGTTCCAACACCACATCCTTCACGTGGTGCATCTAGCATACCTAAATGAGGTGCAACAATGCATACGTATGAATGCATGGAACTGCAACACGTAAAGCATTCCTAAAAGTACACCAAACCAATGTAAGCACCTAGAGCTATTTAACTTAATCATCACTCAAGCATAACATAGGAGATGGCAAGCACATCAAGCATGGCACCCAAATTACTTGCGTGTATCCATGGCAAGTATTCATCAATCGATGTCAACTTAACATGTTTAACCAACCAGGGCAAGCTAAAGCAATCAACCTACACATGCAGTTCTTGGACAGCGGCACAATAGTCACTTGTTTCAGTCATAAACAGAGACCCTGGCATCCAATAAAGGTGATCCTAGACTTTATGGAAAGCTAAAGAAATTGTATACAACTATTTTATTTACACCTAGAGCAGATTTAAAGGTTAACAAAGTTGAAAAAATACTAACAAGCATATCTACACAAACTAGGATAGAAATCTAATAGTAATTGCATAAATGTACATCTGAAGTTCTAGACATCCAGTAAATATGATTCTTAACATTATAGAAGGATTATTAAGTTATCTATAACTTTATTATTATCATCTTAAGATGATTCTATAGCTAACAAGGTTAAACAACATCAAGAAGGAATCTATGTCCAGATTTGGACAGAATCTGCCATTCCACTTTGAACAACAATAACTAGAGTTCTAGACCACCAAAAACAGTGATCTTAGGAAGTTTGGAAATCTTAGGAAAATCACTACAACTCTCCTATTATCACCAATACATGATTCCATGTTTAAATAAGTCAACCAAAGCAATCATTCAGATCTATTCAGAGCACATGCAAAAGTTGACAGCAAACTTGTAAAATCTATAACTCCTAAACCAGTAGGCCTAAATCTGGTATAGAAACTTCAAATCTGGTATAGAAACCATTGCTTCATCTTGGTCAAAGCAGCACCTCGTTAAACCCTAGAATTAGGGTTTTCGCCAATTGAGGCATTTTCTTAACATTTGCTCAACACGAACCCTTGATGACTTTTGTTGTAGAGTTCAATTAGAGTCATTTGGGCAAGGTAGCAAGGTTTGGTCGACATCTCATATTCCCATTTACTTAATAAAGCAATTCAATCAAGGTTATAACTTATCATTTCATGTGACTTCTTGGCTCCAAACTTCACGAAACTTTTCCACTGGTCAAGATGGATGCATGTTGATGTAATGTTCATGAAATAAGCATGTTTAACATTACTCATGCCTAATCTTAACCAAGGTCCACATGTAAGCAAAGTGTATTGTCTGAGTCCAAGTTGGGGCTCATTTTCATAGGTTTGACCTCAATACCTTCATCATTACTTCTAGATTATGAACTAGAGATCATAATCATTGCTTGACATATCCTACTTAAGTCCAATTTCACTACTTAACTCATGACTAACACCCGGGGTGTTACACGAAACACAATCACCAAGCAAGTGCCTCTAGATGCAATCACTCAAAGCAATGCACTTGGATGCTCTCCAATCTCACCAAATGACGAATCAATCAATCTAGATGAGTGAGAGAGGAATGGGTAGGCTCACTATGGTGTATTCTTAATAAAAATGGCCAAGGGTATGAGTCCAAGCCAGCCAAGCTCTATTTATAGAGCCCCCAAACGAATAGAGCCGTTGGGCACATGAGGGGCAGCTCTGCGTGTTGACCGGACACGCTGGTCGAGGTGACTAGACTCACCCGAGCCAGCGTCTAGTCCACCAGATGCTACCATTCATCCCCCATGTTTGACGGCAGCTGCTCGATTCCAACGGTCATAGAACAGCACGCCAACGGCTATGTTACAACAGACGCGCCCCAGGCAGGACCAAACGCATTGGCGCAGCGTCTACTCGCGCACGTGCCCACACCACCAAGCCACTAACCGGACGCACCAAAGACTGACTGGACTCGCCACCAACGTGGAGTCCGGTTGAGTCCATTAAGCATCCAGAGAGGGAAAATCGTGACCTAATGCATCCGGTCAAGGGTGACCGGACTCGCTCAGCATTCGATCCTCTTTGGCCTCCAACTCATGTGCTACATCAGCATATGTCACCTATGATCGGAGGCACCCCCTGCATGTCCGATCGCTTCAGGTACTCAGGGACGGGTCACAAGACTAAGACCATGCCCTTCTGCACCACTGACCGGACGCGCACGACCAGCGTCCAGTCCTACGTTCGATCATAGGAAATAGCGCCTCCTTAACTCAAACTTCTCCACCCTTGCTAAAATGTGCTAACCACCAAGTCTATCACCTTGTGCACGTGTGTTAGCAACTTTTCACAAGCATTTTCATGGGTGTTAGCACTCACTAGAATCTAAATGCATATGCAATGAATTAGAACATCTAGTGGCACTTTGATAATCGTATTTCATGACGAGTTTCACCCCTCTTAATAGTATGGCTATCTATCCTAAATGCACTCACACCCACTTGGTGTCTTGAGTGCCAAAACAAAAATCTCCTATCAAATATACCTTTGCCTTGAGCCTTTTTGTTTTTCTCTTTCTTCTTTTCCAAGCTTTGATCACTTGATCATCACCATGGCCTCCACCATCATCATGATCTTCATTCACTTGCTCCATCACTTGGATTGTGCTAACCTATCTCATATACACTTAGAGCCAAAGGTTAGCAACTAGTGTTTCATCAATTCACCAAAACCAAACTAGAGCTTTGTATCTCCCCATTTTTGGTAATTGATGACAACCCTTTCACAAAGATATGAAATAAAATCATTTTGAATCCATGTAGTTTTCCCAAGAATTTTTACCATGTGTAAAGAATTTGGACAACTTTCATGAACTTGAATTTGTAGCATTAGCCCCCCCTACATATGTGCTAAAAGTTTGGATAGAAGCTTGCACATATGCATAGATAGGAAATGTGGGAGAGTAATGTCTACCAAATGATGCTAAGTTGTAAGAGATGCACCTTTGAAGCGTGATACCAATCGGAGTGCACCAAATATACCATCCTTAGCACCATGGTTAGTTAGATAGCTCTTGCAAAACACACACACTAGATACCTCGTGAGATCAACATTATAGGCAAGGCTCTAGAACCACTTGTGAAAATAAATGCAAGGCACATCTAACTATCATCCTATGCATGCTAGTTTTTCATATCATCATTCAAGCCTACAACTAGCATACACCACACAAGCATGTATATTGAATTTAAACTTTTCAAATGCAAGCAAACATATGTGAATGCACATTCAAAATGCATCAAACAAGTTTATGAGCTTGGTCCCCCTACTTGTGTGCTCAAAATTTTAAATTGATCCCCTTCCTTTGTCATATTTCTCCCCCTATCATAATTATCTTTGTTTCTCCGCCTTTTGCATCATTTCTTATCTTTGTACTACTTCTCCCCCTTTGTCATCAATGACCACAAAGGTTCAATTTTAGATAGGTTAAGATTATCAATGTCAATCAATGTGGTGAGGATCATTTTCCCAAATTTGGTTCAATCTAGAACACTTGCCAAAGATATTTAACTCGGTTTGATCCAAGGACAATATTCTTCACACCTCATTTCTAGGGTTATCTTGACCATGTTGAGTTAAACACTTATAGTTCATTTTCTAGATTAAACACTAGGTTCACAAGCCCACAAACATGTTATATGCTACCACTAGATCAAGTCAGGCATAAAAGCAATAGTGGTACCATCAATCATCAAATTCATTTGATTTTCATGAATGAGCCTATAGAACATGAGGAATGACTAGATGCTCTAAACATGTCCTTAGCAACATATGTGTGCATGCCAATCAACTTTTACCTTGGATTACTCGAAGGAGAGGCATGTCATATTAGTGGGGGGTGCATCAACACATATTTGAGAAATCCAATATGTTCAACTCATTCCTTAGCTTGCAAATCCTCTTCTCATCAAGTGGCGTGGTGAATATGTTGGCAAGTTGATCTTCGGTGCCCACACTCTCAATTGAAATGTCAACTTTTTGTTGATGATCTCTAATAAAATGGTGGTGGACATCAATGTGCTTTGTTCTTGCATGTTGAACCGTGTTGTTGGTGAGCTTGATAGCACTCTCATTGTCACATAGCTATGGCACTTGTTTGAATCTTGTTCCAAAGTCATTCAAGGTGGCCTTCATCCAAAGAATTTGTGCACAACAACTACCGGTGGATATATATTCAGCTTTGGCGGTTGATAATGCAACACTATTTTGCTTCTTTGATGACCAAGAAATAAGTGATCTTCCCAACAATTGACAAGTGCCTGAAGTGCTCTTTCTTTCAACCTTGCATCCCGCATAATCGGAGTCTGAATATTCAACTAACTCCAACTTTGCTCCTTTGGGAGACCACAAACCAACATTTTGTGTATGCTTCAAGTACCTCAAAATTCTCTTTATAGCCTTCAAATGACTTTCTCTTGGTGAGGCTTGGGATCTTGCACACATACATACACTAAACATAACATCCAGCCTTGATGCGGTCACATAGAGTAGGCTTCAAATCATAGAACGATACAACTTTTGATCCACCATGTTGCCGCCTCCACCCACTGGTGGGGCATGCATGTCGGAGCGGTCCCTGTTGATGGTGGTCGTTGGCTAGGACGGCTGGGAGAGCGCGGCGCAACGCCAGGTGGCCGAACTCTCGGCCTGCTGCTCGAGGGCGATGCGGAGGAGCCATCTTGCCTCATGTAGCCGCTCCTTGGTCATTAGGTCCGGTGTGTCAGAGATGTCCTCTAATCGATAGGTGGCGGCCACCATGTTGTTGGCTGCCCAAGGGAAGTGTAGGGCACTAGGAGCCCTCGTATGAGCATTGCCATCATTGATGGGGGTAGCACGGCATGCTACCACACAAGCTCCTGCCTTTAGAGCTCAGCTCTGCCTCGGCAGCCTCTAGGTCCACCTACCAGACCCATAGGCAAGCCGCCTTCTCTAGAAGGTAGCTTGTGCGGCTGTAGGGACTCTGGTCCAGTGACATGAGCTCGAGTGCCTCCTCAGCACGATCCTTGCCATCAATGTGGTAGCACATGTTAGGTAGGGCGTAGCAGTCGATGTCATCGAAGCCATACTCTGGGTCATTCCCTAAGAGGATCTCGAGGAAGGTGCACAGTGAGGGGACGTCAGCCTCTACTGCGCTAGAGAGGATGGTGCTCCGAGGCGCCTCACGGCTGACGAGGTGCTCTAGCTCTAGCTGGAAGGATGCCACTGCATTCTTGATCCTGAAAGGCAGGTCTAGGAGGTAGTACCAGAAGCGGTCAAGTGGTGGGAGCACCTCGCCGGTGGCGATCTGGTGATGGACGTTGGCCAGCATGTAGTACATCTAGCGGTGGTCCAACACGATGGGGTTCGGGCCCAAACTGCATCGGATCTGCCGAGCTAGAATCTTGAGATCTGTTCCTCAGAGGCCCGACGGGGGGGGTGGCACTAGGGACTTGGTGTCCGCCGGCATGGCCCCGTCGATTGGATGAAGCTCGTCGTAGCAGTCGGTGATGTAGGCTAGGCTCCTAAAGTTGAGGACCTGGCCTAGAGTGAAGGCACCAGCCATGATGAAGAACTCATTAGGGAAGCAGATGTCTCCGTCTAGGGTGGCACCACTTGCTCCAGCGAACGAGGCAGCTAGCTCCAGCCACCATAGAGCCTAAATCACACTTGATGTTGCCCCCTACCTAGCGCGCTAGCTGTTGCATGGTTGAAACCATGGCAAGCATTGTTATTCAATGTGGTGTCATAGTACGTGTCTCTGGTGGCTCGGGTGGACTCAAGAACACAAGAATCACAGAGAGGGGACGCAATAGTTTATCCTAGTTTGGGCCTATCTATGCCCTACGTCCAGCAGCTGATGATCCTTGTACTCAAGAGCACACAAAATTGGGGGGTTACAGCAGAGTGTACATGAGAAAGAGAGAGATTTGGTAGGGGGATAGCATAGTGCTAATCCTGAGGTTGCCTCACCACCGGTGGAGCCTTCCCCTTGATGGAGAGGAATACGATGGGTGCGATGGAGGAGCTCTTGGTGCCCCTGTCTGGGTTGCTCTGCTCTTGGTGCCAAGCGGTTGCGAATTGGTGAGGAACCGAATGATATGTCTCGGATCCTCCTTCCCCCTCTAGGATCCGACCTATCCCTTATATACCGAGATATAGGTCGGGTACATGGCAATTTGGGGGTTGAGCCTATGGTCTACATGCATCAGAGTCTAGGAGAGTCTTGCCGTAGTGCTCTGTGGACCGTGGCAGTGTCGTGGAGCCGAAGAAGCTCTGGGCAATGTCCAGTGCTTTGTCCTAACATGCTGAGTGTTAGGCTATGTCGGCTTGGACCAGCCTCCCCTAGGTGCACCTTCTAGAGACTTCTTGGTGGCAAGGAGGCCTGCTCGAGAGGCTATTACGTGGGCCCAGAAGCCCCCGAGCCCCTAGAGGCCATGGAGGGACTTGTCTTCTTGTGTCACGCCCCTATTGGGGCAGCAGTTTGTAGAGCCATGGCCAAGGGGTAGCATCGGGGAGCCCCTAAGCCTTGATGGCTCAGGGCGTGTCTTCTTGTGCCCGTGCCTTAGCTAGCGCCCAAGGCCAGGAGGTGGCCAAGGATCGGGTCTAGGGCCCTGTCGATCGGGAGCCTCGAGCTCGGGCGAGCCCCCGAGCATCGAGCGGAGGTGGTGGGCTAGCTTAGGCTCATCCTGATCCTTGGTCTAAGGGTGCACATGAGCGTACCCGATGGGTATAGCCCCCGGGAAATCCTAAAGGGATCGGTTAGGGGTCTATTGGTCAGGAACCCTTGATCATGAGGCTTAATATACTCATATGTTAGGATCTCGTCACAAAGCTATAAATGAAATAGGATTTTGTTTTGGCACTCAAGACATCTTAGAGGGTGAGAGTGTATTTATGATAGATAGTCGTACTATGAAGAGGGAAAAATCATAGTTGATGCGGTTGTTAAGTGCCATTAGGTGATCGAACTCGATTGCATGTGCATTGGAACCTAATGAGCTAACACACCCTTGGGAATTGAATTAGAATTTTGCTAACTCACATACACATGTGTCAGAATACTTGGAGTTGGCGCACATGCACAAGGGTGAAGAGATTGGTGAAGAAATGGAGAAGATAGCTAGAGGCGACCGGACTCAATGCTTTGAGGGGACCGGACCTTGCCTAGGCAAGGGACTAGACTCTCCCGGTAGAGTTTGGTTGTTTAGGTGTCGGCAGCGATGTGGTCACATGGTGTCTCCCAGTGCATCGAACTTAGTGGGTGAGTCCGATCGGTGATGACCGGACTTGGTCTGAAGTCGCTAGGAGCTCTCGGTGTAATTTTGGACGTGATCGGACTTTGGCTTGGTGAGGCGATCGGACCCAACGCAGGCGAGTCCGGTCATGACTTCATAACGCGCGGGTGTGATCGTTGGATAGGATCAGACCCTGGCTGCGTCCACTCATCTGGACCGAACTCGGTCCGATCATTTTCGAGCGCTCTAGGAGCTCTCTGGAAACGACCAGGCCCTAGGTCGTGTAGAGTCCGATCATAGTAGAGGGGCATCTGGTCATTGGCGTGCGTGTGCGCACGAGGGCGGCAATGGTTGGATTTTAATCTATGGTGGCGTGGCAATCCGTGATTGGCTGGGAGGTGTGATAGGATCCGCTGGACCAGACGCAGTTGCGAGTCTGATCAGTGTGTCCGGTACTCCTTCAGGAGCCCAATGGCTTTATTTGTTGAGGGCGCCTATTTAACTGAATTGACTGGCCTTGGGGTGTCGCTCTTGGCACTTTGACATACTTGACATCCCTTTAAGCTAAGATACTCCACTCCCACTCATCTCTCATGATAGTTGATCATCCAAGTGAGTTGGGAGAGCATCCAAGTGCATTTGCCTCACGTTGGAGCATCTAGTGGCACTTGTGGTTGCTTTGGCTATGGTTTCTCTTGTTACTCTTGGTGGTAGCTGCCACCTAGATGGCTTGGAACAGCGGAGGAGCATTGGCATGAGTTGGTGACTGTTCATGGCCATCTACCAGTGATTTGTGTGGGTTCTTGACCTTCTCCCAATGAAGAGCCAAAAGGTACTCTAGTAAACTGCTCATGTCATTGAGTTACCCTCACTTGTAGGTAGGTTCTTGTGGTGCCCATTTGTTGGGCTAGGTTTGTGAAACACCTATTAGCCGCCGAACCACCAAGTTTGTGGTCGACACAACAGGGACTAGCGTGTCGGCAAGCATGTGAACCTCGGGAGAAAAATCGTGTGTCCCTTGCCTTATTGGACTTCCCCCGGTATTCATTTGGTGCTCATATTGTGATTCATTGTCTCTTGCCACGGACGGTAAACCCTCCTTACACTCTTGTACTTACTTTACTTGTTTCACTTGTGTAGTGTAGCTATCTAGTTTGCCTAGTCGAGTAGCTTGCTAGTTGTTTAGTTAGTTGCTTTAGTTTCTTGCTAGCTCCACTAGGGTAAGAGTAGTGACTTAGCCTCTTGATAGTGCCTAGAGATTATAGCATACTAGAATTGTTGGGATAGGTGGCTTGCAACCTTGACTAGAGCTAGAGCCAAAAGCTACGCTTATTATTTGACTAACACCTTGCCCTAGTATTTTGTAGAGAATTTTATTTGGCTATTCACCCCCTCTAGCCATTAGGACCTTTCACACATGCAGAAGTCTAATAATCGTATTGCTTATGAAATATGTTGAACACAGAGTTATGAATTGGTGTGTATTCAAGAAAATTATTAGCACTCAGTGCACTTGAAGCATTAACGATAACAAATTCTGTAGTCTTTCATGCGCTAATACAAGTTTCAATTTTGCAATTAATTATTATTTTGGTAATGACAATACACTAAAAATAACAACAAAAACCACAACATCGTAAGTGTTGGTGAATTTTTATTGGTATATAGTGTGCAAGAAGTTTCTTTAGTCTACATCCTGATTGTCCATCCCCTCCTTAATCCTGAATTGTGGAGGCCTTCCTAATGGATGACCGATAGTGTTCCTTGAGGTAGTTGCTTTTTATTCCGGCAGCCTTCTTGCTTGTAATGTTTTTCTTCTTTAGACTCATTTGGTGAACCTATGCCACCTGAGGTATCACTGTTGGCGGTCACTAACGACCATTTCTAAATGCCAATTATAGTCCAAAACAGGAGAAATAAACATACTTTTGACATGTATGCCTTTACTATTGACCTAGTTCCACTGGTATTCGAGAAAACATGTTTAGCAGGTCACAAGTTTGAATACAAGTGGAAAACATACCAAAATGGGCAAACACAAAAGCGTAAAGCAGATTCCATACCAAAGTAGAAAGAAGCCCACCTACAAAACTTACCTGGGCATACTACCACCGAGGATGCAACCCAGGCCCAGCTAGCAGCCCACCAGAGCAAGGCGGTGGCCAGCATAGGCGGTTCTCTAGGGTTTCCTTATTTTCCAATGCTAAACCGTCCTCACTTCACTATATAAAGAGGACTAAAGCTCACCTCTAACACACACCATCATTTGGAGCTACACCTCACCTCTCTACTTGTACTCTTTTAGTTCTTAGCTTTAGTAGTATTTGAGAGCAAGGCAAGAGTTACTTGAGATCTTGTCTCCTTGGAAGAAAGAGCAACTTTGGTATGAATAATACTATGAAAAGTTCTTCCATAGTCATGCTCTCATATCATTTATATAGTAGTGCATATGAACTAGAGTATAGTTTTCATGTTATAATCATGATATATGAACTAGCATATAGTTTGTGTGTTATGATCTTAACATGTTCAACTTTGAGCTTAATCATTCATATGACTTGTATGAGTAGAAGTAGAGCTAGGGTTGGGGTGGTGGTTCGTCGTTCTTTCGGGTTTGCCCATATTCTTGCTTGTCAATCCGTAGGGTTGGCGTCCCAGGGGGATATGGGTAGTTTCCTTGTACATGGGCGTGCTGCTCGGGTGCACGGGAACGTTCAGATATGACGGTATCCCACGGTTGAGAGGTAGGCGGCAGGTGGTGACAACCCTGTCTGTCCCTTGTAATCCCCCACATTTGGGTATTGTGTAGGAGTCTTAAAGTCTCTCACGCTTGCTGGCAGACCAGTGCTCGGAGATCTCCCTGTCCATCTTAAACTTAGCTCTAACTCTAATCATATAACTTGTATGATCATTAACTATTATTTGCATGGCTATATTAGAACTTGCTGGCTCCACGTAGAAATATTCTTTTATTCTTTGTTTTCCTTTTATCCTTGAGGTTGGCCCAGATGTGTGTCCACTTTCCTTGATATACCACTTTTACCCCTATCATGCACTATGGTCCACTATGTAATAATGTAATCTTGATCATGCTCATGCTAGACTCTGCATACCTTGCCCTCCTTTGGGAAAATATAAATAATGATACCCTGAAAACTTCCGGGTGAAATGCTACAACGATAGATCCGTGCGATTGCGGATATTTTCTGTAATCGTTAAGAACTATCGTAGTTGGTGTTTCTTATCGGCGTTACAAAGATTAACTCAATCTTAGTAATGGTGTTAAGAAATACCAACAGGCATTTCTGGCGCCTTTGCCGGTGATGGACTTAAAACATCCTCACTTGGTGATTGCACTAAGAAATGCCAACAAGCATTTCTGGCGTCATTGCTGGAGAGGGCATAGGTTGAAAAGAATCTAGCATAACATGAACAATGATCACATGCATGAAATGGTAGCCATAGTTTATGTAGGCTAATTCTGCTTGTTTTCTTCCTGTTGTGGAATGAAAACAGGATAGTGTATGAATGGTTTTGATCTACCGAACAACTACACTGATAATTCGAAGGCACTCCTAAGGAAGAATAGGTCTCATACTATTTCTTCTTCTACTACTCCATCGGCAGTCGCACTAGTCACCCCCGTACCATCCGCTACTATAGACATGGCCAAGTCACTCCGCGACTACTCCACCCCCGCTGTTGCAAATGTGCCCATTGGGCCCACTGTCAACATGGGCACCAGAAACTTTGAGCTCCGGACTAGCCTGATTACGATGGTGTAGGCAAGCCAGTTCTATGGCTTGACAAGCGAGGACACAAGTGCACACTTGCAACACTTCCTTGAGTTGTGCGACACCATCATCATCAAAGATGTCGCACCAGCTAGCATCAGGCAACCCGAGAATTCCCCAAATTTGTTCATGCAGCTATAGAGCAATGAAGGAGAAAGTCTTGCTGATAGACTATAAATGTCGAGCCCTTGCCGAAGGTAAATCGGTAGTTATCTTTTAAAAATCCAAAAAATCAAAATTTTAATTTTTTTTAAATTCAAATTTTAAAATTTACTTCTAAATAATCTTTTCAGAAAAATAAAATAAAAATTATTTTATGATAGTATAGATTTTACTGTTATCATTTCATATTTTTAAAATATTTATGAAAATTCAAAAATATAATAAAAGTTCTGTGAAAAATCAAAATCGGGAGCAAATTTTTGAATCAGAGGGAAGCACCAACGGCTCCATTTGGAAAATGACCATTGGGAGCTACTGGCCAAAGGGGGCAGCAACGAACCCACCTCTGGTGCGGCCGCACCCCAATAGGCACCGCCGCTACTGCTACTTCTCCAATGGCTCCTAGCCCTTGCACCCTCCCCCTCTCAGCCGGTATTCTGCTCTATAAAAGCCGAGAGCCCGGGATTGAGCCCTCCTCACCCTCACACTCTCCATTTTCACTCCCTCTCACACTCTCTTGTTTCATCACTTGCAAAAATATTTTTCCACAAAGATCAAGGGCAAGGAAACTCTGCAGAAAATTCCTAAGCTCATCACCACCAAGCCAAGCTCATGGGTTGTTTGATTTGTTTTTCACTAACGTAACCCCATTTGCGAGTTTTTGTTGTTGTATTTTTCACCATGGGCAAGTTCGGAAGGAAGCTTGCCGGTGCATTCAAGAAGGCCATGGGAGCTAGCTCAAGTTTCTCCTGCGGTAGCTCAAGCACACATGTCTCCGAGCCCGAAGAAAGCCCGATGCATGAAGAAGAAGAAACGGTGCCAACAAAGCAAGAAGAGCTAGAGCAATCGATGGAGGAAGGTGACGATGATCCTCACCTTGACTTGGAGGGAGATGGGGAGATGCAGGTGTACAACCACACCGGCATACGACCCCGACCTCCTCAAAAAGATAGGTATGGACACTGAATTCACCACCATTTGGAAGGACGTAGGATGGGACAAAGTTGCTCCCGTTGATGAGCAAGGTTCTCACAACCTAACCATTCAATTTCTATGCTCTTTAAAATAAGTTGAGGGTGGGATTACTTTCCATTTCTTTGAGAAGGAATATTATCTTACATGGAAAAATCTTGGCTCTCACTTAGGCTTCAGTACAGAATGCTCAATTGATCTAGATTATTCTCTCAGAGGTTTTAATCGTCATGAATTTTGGAGAGTAATTTCTAGTCAAAATGTATTTGGCAAGTTTCAATCTCAAAATATGAATATTCATCATCCTACTTTGAGGTTCATGCATCGTTGGATTGCCATGACTTTGTTCGCTAGACAAGACATTCATTTTGTTTACCATGACAAAATGCAACTGCTCAATGCCATGTTTAAAAAGACAAAAGTTGCTCCTATGAAAGAAGTGTTTAATCATTGGTTAGAAACAATCAAGGCTTCCACTGCTATTACTTGCACGTCCCTTGTGACTCGTATTGCTGCCAGCATTGGTGCATTGGATGGACAAGATGTGACATACATCTCTACTCCACGCATCAAAATTGACGAGCATTACTTGATGCAAGGGCACCATTTGAAATATGATGATGCAGGGAACCTTGTATTTTTCTTTGCGGGATATACAAAGGAGATCCTGCTCCCTAATCTAGAATTCTCTATGTACAAATCCCCATCACTCACCTTCACTCTTGTCGAACAAGAGGAAGCACGCAGGAGTTCCCTTTCTCATAGGTCAACAAGGAGCAGGGATAGAGACGAAGCTAATAGCTCTCAGCAGCCACCACCCACACTGACACCACCTGTACCTCAGATGCCATGCGGGATGGTTCCTAGCTATGTAGATGCCTAGGTTCGCGCCTGGGTTTTAGCCTGGCTGGGGATACGCCCTGCATCCACATGAGGCTAGAGGGTCAGGATGGCACGAGGCCGGAGGATTAGGATGGCACGAGGCCGAAGGATTAGGATGGCAAGAGAGCCAGGCTCATTCCTCCGACTCTGAGGGGCTACTACCACCCGTCCATCCACGACAGTCCACTTTGGACCGTCGGGAGTTGGACGACATCAATACCCACCTCGGAGGGTTAGAACTCTACATAGGTGAGATCCAAGATACACTTAACACTCACGTGTAGAATTTGACCTAGTGGCACCTACAATAGCAGCAACAATTGTGGACATCAACATGCTGCTGAGACAACAGGAGGCGCAGGCGGCCTACTAACGGTCCATGGGATACAATCCTAGACCTTAGGCCTCGAGCTAGCTTGGGGGAGGACCCCTGTAGAGGTACCTTGTATCTTTTGTTTTTACAATTTATTTTCTGCATTTATTTATTTATTAGCATCTAAAAAAATCTAAAAATTAAAACAATACTAAAAAAATAAAATATAACAAAATACCAAAAAATATTTATTCCACTCTCATATATGTTTTAATAATGTTTAGTTTCTCCTATGTTGAAATGATGAATAGTTGTTCTATCTATAATTCATCTGTGCCTAGGTTATAACTTAGTATTCCCCAAGATTTAAGCTTGTTGGCTAAAAATGTCTCATCCTAAAAACTTGAAAACTTATGGGTTTGCAAGTTTCTCGTGCTTGCTGGCAGACCAATACTCGAAGATCTCCCCGTCTATCTTAAACTTAGCTCTAACAATAAGCATATAACTTGTTTGATCATTAACTGTTCTTTGCACGGCTACATTAGAATATGCCACCTCCACGTAGAAATATTCTTTTATTCTTTGTTTTCCGTTTATCCTTGAGGTTGGCCTAGATTTGTGTCCACTATCCTTGATATACCGCTTTCACCCCTGTCATGCACCATGGTCCACTATGCAAGTATGTAATCTTGATCATGCTCGTGCTAGGCTCTGCATACCTTGCCCTCCTTTGGGAAAATATAAATAACGATACCCTGAATACTTCCGGGTGAAATGCTACAACGATAGATCCGTGCGCTTGCGGATATTTTCTGTAATCGTTAAGAACTATCGTAGTTGGTGTTTTTTGGCGGTGTTCCTAAGATTAACTCAATCTTAGTAATGGTGTTAAGAAATACCAACAGGCATTTCTAGCGCCCTTGCCAGTAATGGACTTAAAACCTCCTCACTTGGTGATTGCGCTAAGAAATGCCAACAATCACCATCTTTCACTAGCATAAAAAACATAAATTATGTATAGAGCATGGAAGGGAAAATGTTGACGGTCACTAACACCAATTATAAACCATCAACATAACCTGCATTTATATTTAATTCCATCACCAAAAATAGGTATAGGGGTTTAAACTAATGAATTCCACGAGCTTTGATGAATATGTGACTGCAGGAGGATGTATTCAGAAAACAGCTCCCGGGACCACTGTCATACACTCCAAACAAGCAAACCGATAACAACAAGTGATTCAACCCGCGAAACCTATGAAAGATGACTCAAGACGGAGCCCAAGCCTCGCCACCAGAAGGAGGAGCCCACCTGGCACCATAATGGGTTGCCCAGCCCACTAGGGAGGACACCCGGCCCATGGGGGTGGCCCGTCACCTCCCACCGCCTCGTACTCCTTCCTACGATGTACATCGTTGATTCTAAGGTGGTTTTACGTCAGTTTATCCAATGGTGGTCGGGAGAGTTGACACGGACCGATGACATGGTGATTCCTTGCCCCTTACTCCACCTAGAGTCCTTGCCCTCTACTCCACCTTGATTCCTTGGCCGCTACTCTAGCTCCTCCCTATATAAGGGTGCCTAGACCCCCTCCAGGAGATACACCTCTACATACCCTATGCTTTAGAGCTTCATAATTTCATACCCTTTGTAGTAGTGTCCCTCTAGATGATTTCCATCTAGTTGTAAAATAGAAAATAGGGAGAGAGAAGAGGAGAGAGCTAAGGAGGAGCCGGATCTATCGGATCTTCCTCGAATTTGTACTTCTACAAAATGGATTCATCCTTGAGTAATCTCTAGGTTCTTCAATTACTATTGCTAAGTTCTCTATTTACTTAATTTCAGTATTTACTTTAAGTTATTTATTGGATTCTCGGTTGCATCAAGTGCTCTAGTCTTTGCAAAACTAGAGTAGTAATCAATAGAATAGGCGTGGTGCTTAGTCTTACAATTACCTAGAATTGCAACCATCCCTACGATTAGTTGTGGTAGCCCTAGGTGGTGACAGTCCTGACGGCCGACGTAGTCCACCACGTTTGGGTTGGTGTTTGTAGGACCATAGTTAGAACTTCCTAGCTCCTTTCTCATCTCAGTCTGAGGCTAGTGTTCTAATGTCCTGAAGTAAGTAAACTTATAGTAACTTTGATTCCTAGATCAACTAGAGAAACTTTAGGAAATTCCTCTCTCCCCACACACCTATCTTTATCCTTGAACGATCTTGATCCTTAATTAGTACACTTCACGTTCCCCATGGAAATCAACACCTTGGAATACTCCCGGGTGAAAGCTATAGCGGTATCCGTGTGCTTACGGATTTATCTATTTGCGTTAATAAATACCAACAAGCTTTCCGGCGCTGTTGCCGAGGAATGGTAGTTGTGCTAGTTTCAAACCAAGTTCATCCATGTATCTTTCTTTTTCTTTTACCACAATATTCATCTTACCACATGAATTCCACTCCTATTTATAAACTCTCCACTCCAAAGGGCAAATTGTTGGAGCCTCCACCATCATCACATCCTATACTTACAAATGGCTATGAGCTTCACCCTGCTTTCATAGCCATGGTTCAGGAGCAAACCTTCTCTAGAGAAGAAACCAAAAATCTGTATGTTCACCTTCGGGAATTTGAGCAACTGTGTTCATGCCTGAATATTCTAGGCATGACACATGAGACCTTAAAGTGGAAATTGTTTCTGTTCTCCCTTTCTGAGAGGGCGAAACAATGGTATGCCCATACCGTAAGAAGGGTAAATGGAGATTGGGATAAACTTCAAGACAAATTTAATCTTGCTTTCTTCCCTATTTCTCGTATTATCACTCTTTGTCTAGAAAATCTTACTTTTCAACAAAAGGAGAAGAAAACTTTAGGAGCAGCTTGGGCAAGATTTTCAAATTTAATTATATCTGGGCCAGATTTGTCTATGCCTGACCATGTTCTTCTACATCACTTCCATTATGGCCTTAGCAAAGAAGCTACCCTTTTTCTTGATATCTCTTCAACAGGATCATTCTCTCATAAAACCATTAGTGAGGGGAAAACAATCCTTAATAAAATCCTTGAAAACACCCCTTACACTGGCATTTATGATGAATTCCCCAAAGAAGATGTCGAACTAAGCCCCGAGCCAAAAAGAGGAGGAACACGCAACTGAATTGGAAATTCCAATTGATTCTTCTCATGATTTGGTTGCTGAAAAACCTTCTGATAAGGGAACGCAAAACCAAATAGAGGATGATGAAACATCTCCTTTAGAGCTTCCCTTTGAATTCGAGGAAGATCTCTTTGAAGATTATGGAAATACCTCGAATTTGCCTGTTTAAGCGAGACCTCTGACACAAACCACTTCATCTGACCCGCACGAAGAATCGGTCCATATAGAACACATCAAAAGCCTCTCGTTAGTCATGAGTTATGAATGGCTAAGGGAAGCAGAGTTATCTCCTGAGGTAGCTCGAATCATCTCCCCTTCAACCATTCTTTTGTGCCAAGTTAGGGGTCCGCTATGAAAATCTAGTATAATCCTTCCGTCGGGATAAACTTCATTTCAAAGGCATTAGCCGATACTCTTTACCCCGACACATCCTTAACCCCATCTTGAAAACTTCTACAAAACCCAGCAGGATTCATTCTTGAAAGCCATGGGGTCTTAAGGGTTGTTCCTATCACAATTAATAACTCTAGGATATGTTTATATCTTCATATCTTTGACATCTAGGAGATTCCTCTCTTGATTGGCAGACCAATTATGAGACTTCTATAGGAAAAACCATTATAAGGTCATTTAGACTTCAAGGTTGGGAGTTCCACTATTACCATCCCTCTAGCTCGTTCAATTAACATGATGGTCGAACCCAAACCCAAACAAGACTCCATTGAGGAAGTTTTAATGGCGTCTCTTGAAGAGATGGCTCAACCTACCCTCGATGATGAACACTTTGTTCAAGAAGAGGAAGAACTAGTAGATCCCATTGAGCTCGACAAAAATGAGGAGTCATCACCTCCTTCGACCAAGCTAAAACCCCTCCCTCTTGGCCTAAAATATGTCTTTCTTCACAATAATCGGGAAACCCCGGTGATCATCAGTGACAAGCTCTCCGATGATGAAACACAAAAGCTTGTCACCATTCTTGAAAGACATAGATCTGTTATAGGCTACTCACTCCAAGACCTCAAGGGTATTAGACCCACTCTTTGCACTCACCGCATCCCTATCGAGCCCGACTGCACACCTTCAAGGGAGCCACAGCGGAGACTTAACAATGCTATGCGAGAAGTTGTTAAGAAAGAGGTCCTTAAACTCTTGCATGCTGGGATTATTTATCATGTGCCTCATAGTGAGTGGGTTAGCCCTGTCCAAGTTGTGCCAAAGAAAGGAGGAATGACTATTGTTAGGAATGAGAAGAATGGACTCATTCCCCAACGAACTGTCATTGGGTGGCGGATGTGCATTGACTACCGGAAGCTAAACAAGGCCACTAAGAAGGACCACTTCCCATTGCCATTCATCGATGAGATGTTAGAACATCTTGCGAATCATTCCTTCTTTTGTTTCCTTGATGGGTATTCCAGGTATCATCAAATCCTGATCCACCCAAATGACCAATGTAAGACTACTTTCACATGCCCGTATGGAACTTATGCATACTGATGAATGTCGTCTGGGTTGTGCAATGCTCCAGCTTCTTTCCAACGGTGCATGATGTCTATTTTCTCTGATATGATCGAGAAAATCATGGAGGTGTTCATGGATGACTTTACTGTCTATGGCAAAACCTTTGTTGATTGTTTGAAGAATTTAGACAAAGTCTTACAATGGTGTGAAGAAAAGCACTTAGTCCTGAACTGGGAGAAATGCCATTTTATGGTTTGGGAAGGAATTGTGCTAGGACACAAGGTGTCTGAGCGTGGGATAGAGGTGGATAGAGCAAAGATTGAAGTTATTAAACAACTTCTACCTCCCATAAATGTGAAAGGAATCCATAGCTTCCTGGGACATGCGGGGTTCTACAGGCGCTTTATTAAAGACTTTTCTCAAATTGCTAGACCCCTAACTAGTCTCCAAGCTAAGGATGCACCTTTCATTTTTAATGATGAGTGCCATGAAGCCTTTCAAATCCTTAAAAGGCACTCATCTTAGCCCCAATTATTCAACCACCTGATTGAGACCTTCCTTTTGAGATCATGTGTGATGCTAGTGACTTTTCGGTTGGAGCCGTTTTAGGCCAAACCAAGGATAAGAAGCATTATGCCATATCCTACGCTAGCAAGACCTTGGCTGGACCTCAGCTCAACTATGCTACCACTGAAAAAGAGATGTTGGCTGTTGTCTTTGCTATAGACAAGTTTAGATCTTACTTAGTGGGGGCAAAGGTAATCATTTATATAGATCATGCTGCTCTCAAGTACATCCTCACTAAGAAAGATGCTAAACCTCGGCTGATTCGATGGATCCTTCTACTCCAAGAGTTTGACATAGAAATTAGAGATAAGAAAGGAGTAGAGAACTCGATAGCTGACCACTTGTCTAGGTTTAGTTTAAGGAAACACATGAGTTACCCATCAATGAATACGTATGGGATGACACCCTACTCAAGATAATAGACTCCGATCCATGGTATGCAAACATCGTGAATTTTATAGTGACAGGCTATGTCCCACCTGGGAGAACAAAAGAAAGTTGATCCATGAGAGTTGTTTTCACCTATGGGATGAGCCATACCTATATCAAGTTTGAGCTGATGGATTGTTGAGAAGATGTGTCCCTATGGCTGAGGCTGTCAAGATTATGGAGAGATGTCATGCCTCACCATATGGAGGACATTATGGAGCATTCCGAACACATGCCAAGATCTAGCAGAGTGGTTTTTTCTGGCCAACGATGTATGAAGATACAAGGGAGTTTGTCAAGAGATGCCACCGTTGTCATAAACAAGGGAACATCAACTCACGAGATGCGATGCCTCTCATGAACAATCTCCAAGTAGAACTCTTTGATGTGTGGAGGATTGATTTCATGGGGTCGTTCCCTAAGTCTGGGAACTATGAATACATCTTGGTGGCCGTGGACTATGTATCCAAATGGGTAGAAGCACTGCCATGTTGAACTGCCGATTCAAAATATGGCAAGAGAATGTTCCACGAAGTCATATTTCCTCGCTTTGGTGTACCCTAGATGGTCATAAGCAATGGAGGATCCCATTTCATAGATAAAGTCTTCCATAAGTACCTAGCGGAACATGGAGTTCGTCATAACATCGCAATGCCATACCATCCCCAAACTATCGGTCAGGCAGAAACATCTAACAAACAAATCAAGAATATTTTGCAAAAGACCAAAGATGAAATGGGTAAGGGATGGAAGGAAAAACTCCCAGATGCACTTTGGGCTTACCGAACTGCATATAAGACACCGATTGGCATGTCACCTTATCAACTTGTCTATGGAAAAACATGTCATTGCCCGTTGAATTGGAATTCAGGGCCCATTGGGTAATCAAGAAATGGAACATGGATCTCCACCTAGCTGGTAAGAATCGTCAAATGCAATTATCTGAGCTTGAAGAATGGAGAGAAAAGGCTTATCACAACTCCAAGATTTACAAAGAGAGAATGAAGAGATGGCATGATAAGAGAATCAAGCACAAGGAGTTCAAGCCTGGAGACAAAGTTCTACTATTCAATTCAAGAGTAAAGCTCTTTAGACATGGTAAACTACGAAGCAAGTGGGATGGACCTTATGAGGTCATCAACACTTCAACCCATGGGGCCAGTACCATCCAAGATGATACAGGTAACACCTTTAAGGTAAATGGCCAACGGTTGAAAATTTATTTTGAGCCATAAGTTAACATGGTTGAGGAACTTGATGTGATTGAGTTCATAGAATTTTCACATTAAAATTCATTCAATCTTCTTCATAAAATTGGAACCTTTCCTTAGTATAAAATTTTGAAAATTTAAATTTTGTCATCATTTGATTTTAGTTGAATAAATGTTGACTCCCTAGTGTCTCTCACTAGAAGAGTCCCCTTTTGTTTTCACCATTTCTATCTATGAATAAAAGCCAGGTATAGTTTTGGAGAAGTGTGGGGGTCGTGCCAACTCCCATTGATGAACATATGCTTTGAAGCACATCATGAACTAGTGAAGGAGTCTGCACGCAACTTCTGGAATTTGGTTTGATCCTTCTCCACTTGTTCACAAGCTTACTCCTTGCTTGCACTTGTTTAAACATGCAAATTTAAAAAGAACCAAGTTTCACATTTAAAGATAAATTTTTGAAAGTGAATATAAATATAGCTATTTAAGATTGGCAAGCATAATGTTTATTCCTTACATATACTTAGTGCTTGTGGGAAAAATATCATATAGGAAAATCATATTGACTAAGTTGTTGTGGAGTGTGATATAGTTCTAGCTTAGAAATCCTACCGGTTCTAGTCAAGGTGCTTGGAGAATTTGTTTTTGAAAAAAATATTATAAACCATAGTATCACATACTCCTTAGTGGTGATAAATTCCTATCAAAGCCATATACGTATTTGTAGGATACAAACCTTCCACATGCTGCTTGCTTTGTGTTGAGTTTTGTCAAGTCTTGTTGACCCTTGTTGAGAGATTTATCATGCTCCTAAGATCAAGAACACGTACACGTCACATATATGTGCTGCTTCTACACTGGAAGTACGCAAAACATGCTTTTCATCAATCTTAAAATGTTTGACTCCTACACTAGGGGTGAACACAAAATATGCTTGATAGGTTTATCCACCAAATAAATGCTCCAAGTTCTTGTGAATGTCTCTTTTGAAATGTTTTGTTGCAGAAAAGAGACATGGAGCTATGCAAAAGGAAAACAGTAAAAAAAGAAGAAAGAAAAAAAGAGACGAAGTTGAAAAAACGGACACAAAGATGTCTAGAGTATTGAAAACAATGGGTACTTAGATGTCCGCCATGAAAAAAAGAGATAGCCCTGCTCTTGCAAATATTTCAAGTCTCAACAAGAGAGATATCTTTTCGAGGAGCATAGTAGAATTAGGTTAGCCACCAAATATTCCACACATATGCACATCTTGATCTAAGAGTATAACATTTCCATCCTTGGATCCGGGATTTGATTTTACAATATATGCAAGGCAAGTATGCTACATATTTTATCCCTACCTAATTAAAACTCCACATAAGCTTTTTTTAAAAGTAGGAAGAAAAATAAGGCATTGTTGAGTTGTGCCTTGGTGAGGAATCATACACCATTGAGAAATTTGAGAGTACCATTTGAGGAGTATAAAGTGAACTATGCTTTTCATGTGAAAATTTAAAAAAAAATCCAAGTTACTGAGATGAGATTTGGGAAGATGGCTTTGCTTCGAGAGTTGTTCCACTTTTCAACCGCTCAAGGAGATATGTTAGCCACTCCACATATCCTACAGGTACGAGGAATGTTTTGGAATAATTTGTATGCTAGTTCCATTCTTGAATAGTTATGTTTATGCTTACTTTATTCTAACCTTTACTCAAGGACGAGCAAAGAACTAGTGTGGGAGAGTTTGTTGACGGTCACTAACATCAATTATAAACCATCAACATAACCTACATTTATATTTAATTCTATCACCAAACATAGGTATAGGGGTTTAACCTAATGAATTCCACGAGCTTTGGTGAATATGTGACTATAGGAGGATTTATCCAGAAAACAGCTCTCGGAACCACTGTCATATACTCCAAACAAGCAACACCAACGACAACAAGTGATTCAACCCACAAAACCTGTGAAAGATGACTCAAGACGGAGCCCAAGCCTCACCACCAGAAGGAGGAGCCCACCTGGCACCATAATGGGCCGCTCGGCCCACTAGGGAGGCCACCCGGGCCATGGGGGTGGCCCATCACCTCCCGCCGCCTCGTACTCCTTCCTATGATCTACACCGTTGATTCTAAGGCAGTTTTAGGTTGGTTTATCCAACGGTGGTCGGGGAGTTGACACGGATCGATGACGTGGTGATTCCTTGCCCCTTACTCCACCTAGAGTCCTTGCCCTCTACTCCACCTCGATTCCTTGGCCTAGACCCCCTCCAGGAGATACACATCTACATACCCTACGCTTCAGAGCTTCATAATTTCATACCCTTTGTAGTAGTGTCCCTCTAGATGATTTCCATCTAGATGTAAAATAGAAAATAGGGAGAGAGAAGAGGAGAGAGCTAAGGAGGAGCCAGATCTGTTGGATCATCCTCGAATTTGTACTTCTACAGAACGGATTCATCCTTGAGTAATCTCCAGGTTCTTCAATTACTATTCCTAAGTTCTTTATTTACTTAATTTCAGTATTTACTTTAAGTTATTTATTGGATTCTCGCTTGCATCAAGTGCTCTAGTCTTTGCAAAACTAGAGTAGTCATCAATAGAATAGGCATGGTACTTAGTCTTACGATTACCTGGAATTGCACCCATCCCTACGCTTAGTTGTGGTAGCCCCAGTTGGTGACAGCCTTGATGGCCGACGTAGTCCACCACGTTCGGGTTGGTGTTTGTAGGACCATAGTCAGAACTTCCTAGCTCCTTTCTCATCTCAGTCTGAGGCTAGTGTTCTGATGTCCCAAAGTAATTAAACTTATAGTAACTTTGATTCCTAGATCAACTACAGAAACTTTTGGAAATTCCTCTCTCCCCCCAAAAACACCTATCTTTATCCTTGGACGATCTTGATCCTTAATTAGTACACTTCACGTTTCCCGTGGAAATCGATACCTTGAAATACTCCTGGGTGAAAGCTACAGCGGTATCCGTGCGCTTGCGGAATTTATTTGTTTACGTTAATAAATACCAACAAAAAACACAACATATTAAACAATAATAAAATAATCATATTTGTTTAAATGGAACTATACATGTATACTAACTTGTACCATTCAAATCAAATGTATAATTTGTTATTGAACATGCGCGCTGCCTAGTTCCATATGTAAACAAACTTTCTATTGAGGCATGTGTTTGAATCAAGAAGGTTGGATGCATCTAATCAACCGCACAAGTTTGTACCTTGAGATTGTAGTTCATCACTGAAAGTGGTATTCACTAAATAACCAAGGCTATCCCTTCTGTCCTAGTTTGACATGGATTCAAAGGAAATTCCACATTAGAAGATTTAGGAGGAGGTGAACATGAACTTAGTGTTGCACAGCGATAGACCAACTTAGAATATCAATATTAACTAGTATTGTGTGCTATGCATGCCAAGAATTATGGGCATTTGGTCTGGTTAATCATCTATCTAGCACTACTCTTGAAACTTTTATTTGTAAAGTTAACTCTTCGCTTACTTACTTGGGCTGCTTACAAATTGAGTAAAAGTCACAATACAAGCCAAATAATTAAAGACCAAAGTTCAATCTTGCCTGTTGTCCCGTAGCAAATCTAGTATTAAAAAAGATATAAAGAGTCTTTTAAGATAGTCTCGCCGTACATTTTACTCATTTTATAACCATGATACATTTTGTACTGCTTCTGGAGTTCTACAACCGTGGTGGAGCTGCCGGAATCCACAGCCTGTTCGTTTGGCTGTGGCTTGTCGTAAACGATCATAAATTTTCAGCTGGAACAGTATTTTTCTCTCACACAAACCAGCCAGCAGTACTTCTTCACGAACCAGCAACGAAACGAACCAGCCAGCAGTACTTCTTCACGAACTAACCACGAAACGAAACGAACAGTATTTGTTTATTAATTGGGAAATTCCGTATCTACGAGTTTCTTGTTTGAATGTAAGAACTTGCATACAAATCGAAGAACATTACAATAGGATATAACTTGTTTAATTGCAATTACTAGTTACTATGAGAGCCTAAAAGTAAAGTAAAACCAGCAACATATATATAATATAGCAATGGTACCAACTAACTAAACTCGTGGTTGTATACCTTGTACATCTTGTCTGTCTTCTCCCCACCGGCTCTTACCTCCATCACCCACCCTTTTGGAAGCCATTCATGTTGTCTCTGAATATGCAAGCATAATGAACAAACAAAAAATTGTAATAACACATATATAATAAAAAGTTGGTCATACATAAAAAATTGTAGTCATGCACCTGAAGCTTGTTTTCTGCACCACGTTCCTTCGATTCTAGCATACGCCCATCTGTCCTAGAAAAAAGGTACTCCAATACCTCTGACTTCGTGTTGAATGTGTAATTTGATATGGGAGAAGTATAGTACTGCTTGCAAAATAGTTCAAAGGTTCAAAGGAAATTCATAAATCTGAGTAATAAGAAAATCTAGTTTATAGGTGACATTTCATATGGCACAATTACTTGTTGAATCATATACAAGCACTATTTCTATTGTTTGAGAAACATACTCGAATAATGGTGCCATCTTCAGTGCGGTAGACCTCCATGATCCATCCATCGGGGAGCCAATCCGGTGGCTCCACTAATTCCTCAATATCCTCCTCCTCATCTAGACTAGTTGGTTCCTTTGCTTCATCATCCGATATCATAGTCATAGGTTTGTCACCCATTTTTGATGGTTTGGCTACAATCTACTTATGCTTACCTTCTAGCTTTGGATCTATCAAAGCAAAGGATTGCTTGAACGATGGGTATTTATACTAATCTTCCTATCCAACTAGTGCTAGCTGGTATCCACCATAGGCTGGAAATTGTCTGGCTGTTTGGTAAGGAACAACTCAAAGATTCCTTTTCAAGATCTAACAGATAGTGTAACGCCTAGCTCATTTATTGTTGTAGATACTACAGATTTGAAATGCAGATTACATTATTAATACATAGAACATAAAATAGGAAGGTGGGTGAGCCCATATCCCTCGCAACGGTCATCATCATCTGGTGCGGTGCTGACTCATGGGGATGAAGACCTCAGACTGGATCGTCGGTCCTCCGTACCCTCGAACACCCATTGGTATGCTTCCTCTCCTTTAGGGGCAGTGGCTGTAAGTGGGCCACCAATCCAAGGGAGGCTCCACCTCGGCCCTTGGATGCCACTGACTTAAATCAAGGGTGGAGAAGCCTCCTGTGTGTGCTTCCTTGCCTCTCCCATGGATTAGTGACGTGGCAAGGGGGTAGGCCCACGATCAAAGAAAGCCGATCATCGCCATTCCAAATGCGACCCGGGGCCATGAACGGATCGAGGTCTCAAGAGCCATCTCTTGCTTGGGAGCTCAAGGACTTAGCCAAGGCATAGGGAATTCCCAAACCCAGGAGAGCTCTGACCAAGCCAAGGCCCCCGCAGTCATCCCAGCCTTGGTTAAGGTGAATGTTTGCCCTAGGCAAAGCCAGAAGCTAGCTCCAGAATCTGTCAGGCGCCTAGAGCCTAACAGACACAGAAGCACTACACCGTCATCTCGCTCCACAGCCATGAGGTGTTGTTTGCCACTACCTCAGTAGGGTCATGTCTGGGCTTGACACGTTAGGACAAGGAACGCCCCCAAGACCTCGAAAGTGGTGGGCTCTGGGCCTGCTTGGCAACCTCTTCGGGTAGAAGTAGAAGCCTGGTGTCGCAGGTTCATATAACCATGGCGAGCATCGTGGTTGCTCGTCGAAAATCGATATGTGGGTCTCCGGTGGCTCGAGCACTCAACAACACAAGAGGGACACGACGATCTATCTTGGTTCAGGCTTGAGCCCTACATCTAGCAGTGTAGTGTTCTCTGTGTTAAGAGTACCCAAATCAGGGATTACAATGATGGAGATTGAGAGTATGTTCAACGCAAACCATGACCCTATCTTGTGCCGGGATTAATATTGTTTCAAAAGGACCAAAGGGGCACAGTTTGAACTGAACATACCACGTCGCAACGTTCTGGATCCCATATGGGAGATCTGGGAGAACATACCAGAAGCGTTGAGACGGCGATGGCACCTCTCTGGCGGCGATCTGGTGATGGACGTTCGCCAGCATGTAGAGCATCTGGCAACGCTCTGACACAGTGGGGTTTGGGCCAAACCAAGTCGAATCTATCGGGCGAGGGCCTCGAGGTCTGCTCCCAGGAGGCCCAGCGGATGATATGACACCGAGGACTCAGTTGTCCGCCAATGCAGTCTCCTTGAGGGGGTGAAGTTCGCTGCTGTACCCTTGATGTAACTTCACATGGTCCTTCATGAATATGATAATTCTAATGTGCTGAATAATTTGGACAGAAAGGAATGATCTAATCTTCAAAGGAGTTCATCCTTCTCTTTAGGATTGCAGGGCTTTTCTCTATAAACAAATCTCTTTGCTGAAGTTGAGAGCAAATGAGGCTTCCGGCTTTTTTTGACTTATTATGGATCCAAAATCTGTTATAATCTGCCTTTTAGCTTTCATCTTTTTTTGTTTCTTGAACTCTTTCTTGTGATGTTGAACTTTTGCTTGTTTTAATTATAGCCCAAGCCCTCCTAAAATAAATATAGCAAGGAAAACGTAGGTTAAAAACTTAAAATGTGAAATCAATGGATTTATTTAAGCACATGGCTAAAATCTGATTCTCACAAAACTGCTTAAACACTAAAGCATGCTTTTATTTTTTCAAAAAATGAAAGATTTTATTAATTCACAATCATTACATCGAGTTGATACAATATTTGTGGAAGGACTAAATTTTAAAATGACCTATTGTTCACCCACACGCCAAGCTCTTTAACTTAGAAGGACAAATAAACATATCATGTATGTAACTGTACCCACTTGTCAAGTTTCTGAACTTAGCTAGCGTTTAGTTGGGAGACAAAGTAGAGTGGAATGATCCCATCTTTGTTTTGAGGGACGGAATGGTTTCATTTTTTGTTTGGTTGAGGAAAGATAGGACGGATATGTTTTCTGTTTGGTCAAGAGACATCAAAAGTGGGATCGGCTATCTGACTGGTAGAGTCCACGTGCCAGTCTCTTCTCATGCTTCTTAATTTTTTATTTTTCTTCGTCTTCCTTATCCCTTCGTTCTTCTTATCCCAACTGTACCCGCGCTTCATCCTCCGACAGCGCTTGGTCGTGCGCCCATCGTCTTCCTCCCCTCCTCCACCGTGCGCCTAGGGGTGGAACTGCCCACGTGTGCGCGGGGGCCGGGTGCGGAGCCGGCCATGCGTGCCCCAGGGCTGGGGGTGGATCGGCTGCGCGGGCGCCGGTGTTAGGCGGAGCTCGGCCGCACGCGCCGGGGGCGAAGACGGAGCGCACCGAGGCCGGCCGTGCGCTAGGGCCAGGCGACGCTGGAGCTCACGAGGCCGGTCATGCTTGTCTTCCGCCGCACCTCCGAAGGCAGGCGCAGGTGAGCTCGGGGACGCGTGCTCCTTCCTCCCCTTCTCCACCGGCCGACGCTCCTAAGTCCTACCTCTCCTCCTCCATCGGACCTCGCTGGTGCCTAGGCCGCGGTCTCCTCACGCACGCATTGATAACGCTCGTCCCACTTGGGACGTCCCCGTCCGTCGTTTTTTCGGGGGCAACGTGAGTCCGAATGTGACGGGAATATACCTAAGTGGGATGTCCTCGCTCCCGATAGCCTCCCAACCAAACACAGCCTGGGTCCATCCCATCCCGTCCCTACTCATCCTCGCATCCAAACACACAGTTAAATGAGCAATCGGAAAGATGATGTATCTGTGTGCATCCACCTAACAAGTTAGTGCACCGAGAGCATCTCCGAGAGCCTTTCTAAAATCTACTCTTTAAATCATCATTTGGAAAGTCATTTGAGTAAAAGTTATTTTCTAAATCTTTGTATTCCCCAACAATTTTTCTATAACTTGTACGCAGTATAGAGAGCCATCCTTTCTCTACATCTTTAACTACCGAGAAATCTGGAATAGAGGATATTTATATTTAGATATTCAAATGAAGAGGATGTTAGAGGCTATTTTTTTCACTAAAATCTCTGTACCTGTATATTAAAAAAAGATATAAAGAGTCTTTTAGACGTAGTCTCGCCGTGCATTTTACTCATTTTATAACCATGATACATTTCGTACTGCTTCTGGAGTTCTACAACCGTGGTGGAGCTGCCGGAATCCAGTTGTCCTCCCCACTCACACCACCAGATACCGAAACCGACCGTAGCAAAGCAAAAGCAAGGCAAGTTTGGAACGGCCCTGCCTCATATCGTATGGGCCCCACTGCTCATACTCTCAGACCGATCCGACCCAAAGCCGAACACCCGAACCCGATTCCCCTTGTTTCTCATCGCGCCACCGCTTACCCCGCCGCCGCCGCCGCCGCGTCGGCAGCGGCGATGGCGGCGTCGTCGTCGCGGCCGCTGCTCCGCCGCCTCGCAGAACTGGCCAGAGGCCGCGTCCGCGCCAACCACCGCATGCTCTCATCCGCCTCCTCGTCCACCGCCGACATCGAGAGGGCTTCGCAGTCGCCGGCGGAGGCCCAGTTCGTGCGCATGACGGAGGGTTGCGTGCGGGTACGTACATCCCTCCTACTACCTACTAGTAGATCGTTCCGCTGCATTTTTCCAAATCTGTAGGCTATTCTAGTTTGTTTTCTGTTTTAGTTGGGATTAATTTTGTGGTAGCAATCGGCAATTTTAGAGAGGGTTTCCTCTTCCTAGTAGACTCTCGCCTCCTATAGAGTATATGCGGGGGGTTTTTTTTTTTTGTGCTAGCTTAAATTGGTTCCGATTGGGTAAGCTAGAAATACTTAAGATTTATAGTTCTGAATAAATCCAACATATTTTGGGTCATGCTGAACTCATACTGAATTGAATCCTAGAAACATGATTCATGCCGGAGCTCCCTTTTATTATTGTTTATGTTGCACTCAGCAATTTAACACTTTGCAGAGATTAAAAGAATTACATGCTAAAGAACCATCTGCTGAAGGTAAGATGCTGCGCTTAAGCGTTGAAGCTGGTGGATGTTCTGGGTTCCAATATTCTTTCGCTCTTGATGACAAGAAAAACTCAGATGACCGGTGAGTCGTTTATTTTGATTAGTTTTCTAGATTTTTTTCATTGTGGAGCCTATGAGTTTATTGTGCATTGCAGTGTGACCTGCAGTTTTCCTTACTTCTTCCCTCAATAATTGTATAATTTACTTGTAGGGTTTTTGAGACTGATGGTGTTAAATTGGTCGTGGATGACATCTCATATGACTTTGTAAAAGGTGCCACTGTGGATTATGAGGAGGAACTTATACGTTCAGCGTTTGTGGTTAGTTTGATCTTTGGCTTTCATTTCTTTTATTGGAATGTTTTATCAAGGGTGTCTTAGTTTATATATTTTTCTGCATACTAGGCCAAGTAGATCAAAATATGTTTACTCTTAAAGGTTCTTCCTTAGGCCCTGTTCGTTTCCCGGGAAACGACGTCCCGGATCCATTCCGGCCAGGAATGCCTATTTAATTTATACTCAGCAGACTTGAGCAGGAATTATTTCGGGGAGGGAATGACTCAAACGAACGAGCCCTTAATTGGTGTTGCGTTTTCTTGCCTTGTGGTAACATGGCGTCTAGTGAGCCAGAGTTTAATGCCAAGGGCCTTGCCTATCTTTCCTGACATATAGGCGACACATGTGGTCTGATTTTAGGGCCTGTTTGGTGTGGCTCCTGCACCGGCTGCTCCACAGTCTCTGGCACCGGAGCCGGCAAAGCTGCACCAAACGCAGCAGCAGCAAGCAGCACTTCTCGCCTCGAATGGGAGGAGCCAGAGCTGTTTTTTGCATAGGGTGCCGGAGCCACGATTTGTGGCTTCGTCTCGGGGGCTCAGGCTCCATCACCTGAGCGGCGCAAGCGGAGCCCTCCCAAACGTGGCCTTAGTTTTTACTAGTCAATTTTGCCATTGCTGGCCCTCACTGGTTCAACCTCCCACCATTCACCAGTCAATTCTGCTGCCTCCTGCTCCATTTCATATTCCCATTTTTCCTGAGGACGGACCTCCATTTCAGAACTGCAGAATTGGGATAGGGAGGGAAGAGAAGAAAGTTTCTGGTGCCCGGAGGCTTCGTACCCGACGAGGATATGTCGGAGCGGCACTCCTGCTTGAGCTCGTCGACCAAAGCTTCCAGGGACTGGACGGTCTCGGTCAAGGAGTTGACGAGGGCGACGAGGTCGGCAGGTGATGGTCCCGACATGTTGGAAGTCATAGACGCAGCGCGTGGCGGTGGCGAGGCTGGAGCAGTGGGCGTTGGCACGGTGGGGTTGAGCGGCGGGGTGGTGGCTGATGAGGATCGCCTGGATCGTGATACCAGGTTGTTAAGGGCGTCGAGGTCAGATAACTGGACCGCGGCTACGAAGGTCGTAGCCTCGATCACTAGGATTGGGGCGAGGTTTTTCCCCTCAGCGCCCAATTATTGAAGGGGGGTGAGATTGAGAGAGGAGATAGGGAATAAAATTGTCTGATTAATTGTTGAATTCCAAATGTTCGCAATACATCATATAAAAAGCTATCCTGGCCGCGGCTTGCGCGCCTACGGCGCTGCTGATTCGCGCTGCTCAGACGCGTTCGTGTCCTTGGCTGTCCATGGTGATCGCGCGCCGATGCGCTGTGCGGACGCATTCGCGCCCCTGGCTGACTCCCTGGTGCGGCCCCTTCGCTGGTAATGGCGGCCCCACATGACAACAGTGGTCATGGGGCTAATGCAACCATTTCTGAGCCAGCCATGCTGTTATGGGCGTCAACAAAGGCCAATGGAGCCAATGAGCTAGCCAGCCAGGGAAGAGGTGCATGGGCAACACATGTGGCAATGGATCAGATTTGTTAGGATGATTAAATTAAGCTGTGAAATTATTGTATGGGTTAGACTGGGATTGTGTCAGCGGGCTCTATAGAAACACGCTCTGTATCCTCATTGAAATTAAGCAATGGAGGCTCAATTTAATTTAAGCATTTCAAATCTATAATCTAATCCCTCCCCTAGCAGCTGACTCCACCTGGCTGTCATCCTGGTGGTTTTGACCCCAAATGAACAGTTCACAACAGAGGCGTACCATACTGCAACCGATACAGATACACGTTTTTTTTTTGGGACTGTCTGTGTTTAAGACAGGCTGAAAGGATGAAGACTAGTTATTTCCTCTGTACAAAAATGGCTACGTGCTGTAGTGTATGGTTTGGTTCATTGTGATGGTGGTTTTCCCAGTCCTAGGTAGCTTCTACTTGAAAATAGTGTCATTGAAATAATTTGTGTTGAGATGTTGACGAAAGTTCTGGAATTAGACTTTAAATACCTATTGCCAGAGCCTTATTTTTTAGCCTTGAAGGCTAACATGTTGAAGTTCTGAAATGAATGAGATGTTTTGTCTTTTAGGCTTTAATGTTTGCCTCTTTCACTTTCCCCAGCACACATGTTTCATGTAGTTATACTTCTCATTGCTTTAAAACCTGAACTTTTTTGGTATGTTCACATGGTTTTTGTTTTCTGGGTAGTGGATGGGCTATGGGCTATGGGCTATGGAGTGGGTTTAGGGTATTGGGCCACTGGGCAAATGGTCCTTGAACTTACATACAGGCTATTTTTGTTAGTTTCATGCTACACAACTATCTTGGCTGTTGAACTCAACTTGAGAACTTCTATATTCTTGAGTTCTGTTGTGATTTATACCTGCCTTTACGATATGCAGGTTTCAACAAATCCTAGTGCTGTTGGGGGCTGCAGCTGCAAGAGTTCTTTCATGGTGAAATAGCTTCAATGTTACCTTGAAGAGATCAATAACCAGAAATAGCATTCTGTAGAAAACATTCGCTTTGGATCTGAGTGTACAATTGGTATTTTTTGGTAGTTCTGAAGATGTTTCTTTTTGAGTTTTGTTACTGTTAGAAATATCATCACAAACTGTCTGGTTCAATCTGTATGCCACTAACTTGTGATAGTTATGATATGGTGAAAATTTTATGTACATGTAATCTTGTGGCTATTAACATTTTACTTTATGTTGCTTCTTACAAAAATGATAAATAAGAGGAACAGTCTATTGTTCTATTGATATGACTGAATATACTGAGAATGTCTTTTAGTATCAATCCTCAATAATTCTCACTCCATGTAATAATGTATTTCCACATGCTTGAGTGTGAAAATGTAATGATAATGCAACCATACCACTACTCCCCCCATATCTCTGCATTCTGGTTTGTTCGGATGGAAACATAGTGCATGCTATTTTTCAGGTTCTGTTCAGTCTTTTGGTAGTGTGTGATGCCGAGGATGACATGGAGTTAATTGTATCTTTTTGAAGGTTTTGGTGAACTTGCTGTTAAACCTCCCCGCATGTTGGTGGGTCACCTCATTGTCTTCATTATGTGAGTACTAGCTGTTTTGGCATAAGTTACTCCTGTTTATAATTGTTCATAGATGATCCACAAAAATAACTTCAGATTTGTCAGAGGCAGGCATTCTTTCTCGTCTTGGAAAAACCTCTTTCGTGAAGAGGCCAAATTTCAAGCTCCTAGAATGAGGAATGACAAACGTGCAACCTTTTTCCTTTGTTTAGATCTTCTTTCTTAGTCCCTCTTGGCTTTTTGGCCTGCTGTGTTCCTCCCTGTTGTGGCTACCTCAGCCCTCCGGCTGCTTGTTCTTTGTAATCGCACTTCCTTTTGTACAGTGTTTTTGTTTTTAATAAAATCCTACAGTAGGAGCTTCCCCTGATGTATTTCCCGTTCAAAATACAAACCTGATTGGAGGGTCTTGCAATACAACAACGTTGGACCATCTCGGTGCTAGCAAACACCAAATATAACAAGTGTTTATTGCTCACCTATCCCAGCTCTAAGATAATAATCTATCATGATTCACGCTAGGCTTAAACTACCAATAATTCCTTAATCTTGTTCTAATTGTCTTGATATTGCATATCTTCACTTGGGCGGCAGAGAACTCCAAATACATGTATGATACCTTTCCTTGAGTTGTAGCAACCTCAAATAGCCAATTGGAGTGGTGTTCATGAGGCCCTCTTCTGACTTTGAATGCATCCGTGGAGATGTTTGGTTCTCCAAGTTCATCACCATCCATGTAACTAAAATATTTTTGTCCTCCGTTTGTGTAAAAAAGACTGGATGTGCTATGTTTGGAACTACAAAAATTACATACTATCCCCAACCTATTTAGATAACCAATGTGAGACCAATTTCACTAGAACAAAACACATGGGACGAATCGAGTCAAAATCAGAACATTGATGGGCCAGTGCATTGTAGACACTGAGGTGGATCTAACGTCCCATAGGGGCAAACCCGTCGATGACAGTAATGACAAACCATGCTGTGGCTAGGTCCTCAATGAAGACGTCCATGTCATCTATGAAGGGGAGGTCCAGGGTTTGGGAAGGATGAGTGGAGCTCGGAGAGGGGGAGGTAGGGGTATTTTGGTCTAACTTTTTGAGGAAAAAAAACAAAGGGTAAGGAATGCATGTCTCAAAAACCCATGACATTGTAATGGCACGACTAGAATATCATGAAATTGTAATGGCATAGATTGAATTAATTTTTTGGTAATGACAAGTTTCCTGAGCTCATAGCAAGTTCTTTCTATTTTTTGTGAGAATTTCTAGATGTATCTCTTTTTGTCACTTGTGAAGATTAACGTAGTGGCCCAAAAAATTGCCTTGAATTAGTAATAGTAAAATAGAAGATGTTGCTCCTTGGGGTATGCAATGATACACATGAGAGAAGAGCTCTTGGAACACTTGTATTATTTCAAAATTAGTTTTGAAGGATTTAGTATTTGAGAATATATTGGCAGACAAGAAACCATTCACTGGTTGTAGATAATCATTTATTATTAGATTAAGAATATATGTTTATGTACTTGGTGCTTAGAGCAAGGGGGTTTATTGGCCGAAAGGTTAACAATATTTAGAAATCTAATATACAAAATTAACTACACATTCATCAAAAGTAAGCTTTTGTGTTAGTATCAGTTGCCTAGGGAAAAGTGATGGTTGTGAATAACAATTTTTTTGTTTGGCTGTTTACTTTGGAAGATCCTACATCTTACTAACAACTTTGAATAAATCATGTGCAAGTACTTCATTATATTGTAGTAGATGACATATGGAGTATAGAAATTTGGGACATTATTAAATATGCAATTCCTCGAAATTTATGTGGTAGTGGGATAATCAAAACATCATGTATAAAACATGTTTCTGAATCATGTTGTTCCTTGTATGGAGATCATGATTATGAATTAAGGCCTCTTCGTCCCGTGGACTGAAAGAGGTTTTTCCTCATATATATGGAGATCATGTCTACCAAATTGTTGGACATGGTCTTAGGTATAGTGTGGTGGTTTGGAGATGATGATGAGATGAGATGGATGAGATGGAGCGCATGCACTTTGTGGGTGTTTTGTTTAGAGACATGAAGGGCAGAGTCATCCCACCTAGAATATATTTTCATCATATGCACGATGAGCTCGTTCCTATAAAAGAAAGCAGATTTACTAGTGCATCCCTCACGGCTGAGCTCATTGGTGGAGGAGAGGAGGAAGAGGTGCGGGGAGGAAGAGCAATCAAAAGGTTGAGGAACTGCTATGAGCAAGCTCGGTCGGAGGTTGGGTGCGGCCGTTGTTTGGACAGAGGTTGAAGAAAGGGAAAGAAATGTGAGGCCGGCAGGTGACACCCTCCTTATCCCATTTTTTATGTCCCTAAACCAAATACACAATAAGGATCATCCTATCTTTTAGACCGAAGGCACATTGGCCCAGCTTCTATTGAAAGCTTTAACAGAGTAACTGTTGGGACTACCAGCTATGCCCAGACCCAAGCTAACAGTATCAACGACACAGCAAACCACCACGCACACCTAATGCAAAAGATAAAAAAGAAACCACTGACCAAAAAGAGGTGCATTTACAAAAGCTAGATGACCCATAACAGAAAAGGAAATGAACATCTTCGGGGTCTTCATCTTCATCAAGAAACATAAGTCACCAGGCTGACAGCCCCTCCTCCAGTTTCCCTAGCGCTACCTCCATCTTGCTGCGGTCCTCCACCTTCATTAACTTGATCCACTATTTTAAGAAACCGTAAGCTCTATAAGCAACTTGTTTAGGGGATTTATCAATAATATTTGAGAAAACTAGGTCATTCCTAAACTTCCACAGAGCCCACCCTACGGCTGCTACTATCCACCACATAATATCACTACTAAAGTTATCACCCCCTCTCTTCCCAAATCTTGATAAGAAATAATGGATGTTGGGATTTTAGGCCAGCCCAGACTATCCCTCACCCAACACCAAGTCACCATCGCCGTAGGACATTGAAAGAGAAGATGATCAGCCGATTCTTCTAGTCCACAATATTTACACCGTTTGGAGCCATCCCAATTCCTTCTCTTAAGTTGTTGAGCAGTTTGAATTCTATCGTGCCACGCCATCCAAGGAAGATCTTTAGTTTTAGTGAAATCTTTGCTCTCCAAATCTCCATCATTCTAAGATCTATCACCCCTCCAAATGTAATGAATCTGTACACACTCCTAGTTGTGAATTTGCCAGATTTCTCTAATTTCCATACTAACTTATCAGTGAGCACCACCCCCTCTAGTTTCCCCCTCTATTTCTTTATCCCAAAATTTCTTCTATAATCCAGCCTCCATTGTCTTCTGCTAGCCTCCTCCACAGACACATCTTGGTCATGACAGATTCTGAATAGATTTGGAAAGTAAATCTTGAGTGAGCACTCCCCTAGCCATACATCTTTCCAAAATCTTGTCTCTTTACCTCCACTCACCACATATCCTTTTCCTCTCTCATAGCATGTCATGTGGGGCCGCCCCTATGCAAGGAAACGGCATGCCCGAGACATACGCCGCGCCGTCAAGTGCGTTGCTGGGGCCGCGCCGTCGCCCTCTGGGCATGCAGAGCAGGTTGAGCCATCTAGTGGCTAGGATAGAAAGAGTATCAAGTCAGTTCCATAGATTAAGGAACAATTAGCTCCTGATTTGTTAGCCTCTAAGGCCTATTTAGTCTGGTACGGTGACAATGGAAGAAAGCAAGCAAGATATTGTCATCTAATCTCTCTTTCTCTCTTCTTCCAAACAAACTAGGCGCAGAGGGGTAAAACCTCGCCTTAGTCACGGATCACGACTACGAACTACGTAGTTGGGGTCCTGCTACCCTTAACGCCGACGTCCTTGACAACCTGGTATCACGATCCCGGCGTTCCTCGCCTGTGCGTGGTGCCTCTCCACCGCCGCCGCACTCTGCATCTTCACCGCCCGTCGCTCGCAGCGCCTCCACCATGGGGGACAACGCCGACCTCAAGGCCACACTGGAGACCCTGGCCGCCACCCTCAAGACCCTACAGACCTCGGTCGAGGCCAATTCCTGGGCCATTGAACGCCTGGCCGCCGAACCACGATCGTCCTCTAGCAAGTCCAGCGCCGGCGAGCACCACCAGGACCGTCCGCCACGGTTCTAGAAGATGGATTTCCCACGGTACGACGGCAAGTCTAATCCTCTCATCTTCATCAATAGGTGCGATCGTATTTTCATCAGCAGCGGATCATGGAGGAGGAGAAGGTGTGGATGGCCTCCTACAACCTGGAGGAGGGCGCCCAGATGTGGTACATCCAGGTCCAGCAGGACGAAGGCATTCCGTCCTGGCGGCGTTTCAAGGACTTGCTGAACCTCCGCTACGGCCCTCCCTTACTATCCAACCCCCTCTTCGAGTTGGCGGACTGCAGGCGCACCGGCACCATCATCGAGTACCAGGACCGCTTCTAGGTGCTCCTTCCCCGTGCGGGGCCCGTCGACGAGGCTCAGCAGGTGCAACTCTTCACCGGCGGCCTGCTACCGCCGCTCAGCTTCGACGTCGAGGTCCACAACCCGCAGACCCTCGCCGATGCGATGAGTTTGGCCCGCAAGCTGGAGCTGCGGGAGCAGTACACCACGACGCCACCCCGCGCTGCCACGCGCAGCCTCCTGCCGGCGCCCGTTCAGCGTCTCGCCCTTCCAGCGCCCCCCGCGACGACATCATCCACCTCGGCTACCGTCACCGTGGAGGGCCGGCCGATCAAGCGCTTGACCACAGTCGAGCAGGAGGAGCGCCGCCGCTTGGGCCTCTGCTACAACTGCGACGAGAAATTCGTACGCGGTCATAACAAGGTCTACAAACGCATGTTCTTGCTGGACAGCGCGGTGGATGACACGGAGGAGGCCCCGGAGTCGTCCGAACCGGTGGCCACCGAGGAGGAGTCGCCCATGTTCTCTCTCCACGCCATCGCGGGCGTTCGTTTCATCGACACCATGCAGCTCCACGTCAGCCTCGGCGGTACTTCGTTCCCAGCGCTCCTGGACTCGGGGTCTACACACAATTTCATCTCCGAGTCCGTGGCACAGCGCACCGGTCTCCCTCTACAACGCCGCCCTAGGCTCACGGCGACAGTGGCGAACGCGTCTCCTGCGTGGGCGTCATCCGCCGGGCCACGATCACCATCCACGGTGACACCTTTCACGCTGATCTGTTTGTCATGCCCCTTGTAGGTTTCGATATGGTTTTGGGCACTCAATGGCTGGCATCGTTGGGCCCTGTCCTCTAGGATTTTGGTGCCCGGCGCATGACGTTCCACCGGAATGGCCAGCTGGTCTGTTGGCAGGGCATCCAGGGCCCTGAGGCGCCCACCATCTGCACCACCACGGTGATGCCATCCCTGCTGGACGAGCTCCTCGCCTCCTTCGCCAACATTTTCGACGAACCGCACGGGCTGCCACCACCCCGTGCCCGCGCCCGCAACCACGGCATCACCCTTGTTCTTGGTTCGCATCCAATCGTGGTGCGCCCCTACCGCTACCCGGCCACGCACAAGGACGAGCTGGAACGCCAGTGCGCCATGATGCTGGCGCAAGGACTCATCCGACGGAGCTCCTCGGCGTTCTCCTTGCCCATCCTCCTCGTCAAGAAAGCCGACGGATCGTGGAGGTTCTGCGTCGACTACCGCGCCCTGAACACCATCACCGTCAAGGACGCCTTCCTCATACCCATCGTCAATGAGCTTCTAGATGAGCTCCACGGCGCCAAGTTCTTCACCAAGCTCGACCTGCGTTCGGGCTACCATCAGGTCCGCATGCGCCCCGACGACATCGCTAAGACGGCGTTCTGCACCCACGATGGTCTGTATGAGTTCCTGGTCATGCCGTTTGGGCTGTGCAACGCCCCGGCGACGTTCCAGGCCCTAATGAACGACGTGTTGTGGCCTTTTCTTTGTCGCTTTGTACTCATGTTTTTCGATGATATTTTGATCTACAGTGCATCATGGGCTGATCATCTTTGCCACCTGCGGGCCATCTTCGTCGTGCTGCAGCAGCACCGCCTCTTCGTCAAGCGCTCTAAATGCGCTTTTGGCGAGCGCTCCATTGCCTACCTGGGGCACGTCATCTCCGATGCCGGCGTCACCAAGGTGCAGGCTGTCTGTGACTGGCCCCAACCTCGCTCGGCGCGTGCAGTGCGGGGGTTCTTGGGCCTTGCGGGCTATTACCGCAAGTTCATCCATGACTACGGCGCCATCGCAACTCCGCTAACGGCGCTGTTGAAGAAGGAGGGCTTCACCTAGAACGACACCGCCGCTGTGGCCTTCCAGGCTCTGAAAGCCGCGGTCATCACGGCCCCGGTCCTGGCGCTCTCGAACTTCGCACGGCCATTCGTCGTCAAGTGCGATGCGTCCACCCACGGCTTCGAGGCAGTGCTGATCCAGGATAAGCACCCCATTGCATACTTCAGTCGGCCGGTGGCGCCCCGACACCGCTCCCTCGCCGCCTACGAGCGCGAGCTCATTGGCCTCGTCCACACCATCCGAAACTGGAGCTCATATCTTTGGGGTCGTCGCTTCGCGGTGCGCATAGACCACTACATCCTGAAGTTCCTCCTCGACCAGTGCCTCACCATGATTCCGCAGCACCATTGGGTCGGGAAGCTGCTCGGGTTCGACTTCACCATCGAGTACAAGCCCGGCGCACTCAACACTATCGTGGACGCGCTCTCCCGCCGTGATACGGACGATGGCGTTGTGCTGGCCATCTCCGCGCAGCACTTCGACTTCATCACGCGCCTTCGCCAAGCTCAGGCCATCGATCCAGCCTTGGTCGCCATCCGGGACGATATCGCTGCAAGATCGCGCGCTGCCCCGTGGTCTCTCATCGACGACCTGGTGACCTACGACAGCTGGTTGTATGTGCCTCCGACATCGCCCCTTCTTCCAGAGATCATGGCTGTGGTGCTTGAGGACGCCCACGAGGGCGTGCAGCGCACTTTGCATCGTCTCCTCTGGGACTTTCACTTCCCCGACATGCACCGCCTCGTCCAAGACTTCGTGCGTGCCTGCGCCACGTGCCAGCGCTACAAATCGGAGCACCTCCACCCGGCTGGCCTGCTCCTGCCCCTTCCGGTCCCGACAGTGGTCTGGGCTGATATCGGCCTCGACTTCGTGGAGGCGCTACCACGCATGCGGGGGAAGTCCGTCATCTTAATGGTGGTGGACCACTTTAGCAAGTACTGCCACTTCACCCCCTCGCGCACCCATACTTGGCGGAGTCCGTGGCCCAGGCGTTATTCACTAACATTGTACGCCTCCATGGGATGCCACAGTCCATGGTGTCGGACCGGGACCCCATGTTCACCTCCACGTTCTGGAAGGAGCTGATGCGACTCATGGGCACCAAGTTACACATGACGTCGGTGTTCCACCCACAATCGGATGGCTAGACAGAGGCGGCCAACCGCGTCATCGCCATGTACCTGAGGTGCTTCACCGGCGACCGCCCACGTCAATGGCTCCACTAGCTGCCGTGGGCCGAGTACATCTACAACACGGCATACCATACCTCGCTGCACGACACGCCATTCAGGGTGGTCTATGGCCGCGATCCTCCAACCATCCGCTCCTATGAGCCCGGGGACATGCGCATGGCTGTTGTGGCCCAAATGATGGCCGAACGCGAGGAGTTCTTGGCGGCCGCGCGGTACCGGCTGGAGCAAGCTCAAGCTGTCTAGAAGCTCCATTACGACAAGCATCACCGGCGCGTCTCCTACGCCGTGGGCGACTGGGTCCTGCTCCGCTTACGCCATCGCCCAGTAGCGTCGCTGTCCCAGGCGCCCAAAGGGAAGCTGCAGCCACGCTTCTTCGGGCCCTACCGCGTCACGGAGCTCATCAACAACGTGGTTGTTCGCCTTGCCTTACCCCTGCACACTAAGCTCCATGATGTCATCCACGTCGGCCTCTTGAAGAAGTGGGTGGGCAACCCTCCAGCTACTCCGCCACCTCTCCCAGCTATGCACAACGGTGTGGTGGAGCCGGAGCCGAACACGCGGTGCGCGCTCGCCTGGCCTGTGGAATCCGCCAGGTGCTCATCCAGTGGAAAGGCGAACCTGCGGCCTCTGCTACATGGGAAGACTTGGACCTCTTTCGTGATAGGTTTCCATCCTTCCAGCTCGAGGACGAGCTGCTCGTCGAGGGGGGGGGAGAGATGTCATATGAGGCCGCCCCTATGCAAGGAAACGGCGTGCCCGAGACATACGCCGCGCCGTCAAGCGTGCTGCTAGGGCCGCGCCGTCGCCCTCTGGGCATGCAGAGCAGGTTGAGCCATCTAGTGGCTAGGATAGAAAGAGTATCAAGTCAGTTCCTTAGATTAAGGAACAATTAGCTCCTGGTTTGTTAGCCTCTAAGGCTTATTTAGTCTGGTACGGTGACAATGGAAGAAAGCAAGCAAGATATTGTCATCTAATCTCTCTTTCTCTCTTCTTCCAAACAAACTAGGCGCAAAGGGGTAAAACCTCACCTTAGTCACAGATCGCGACTACGAACTACGTAGTCGGGGTCCTGCTACCCTTAACGCCGACGTCCTTGACATACCACTCCTTAACTGAATGTAAACCTTGCAAAAATTGTGAACTCCCTCTACTGGAGCTTTGGCAGAAACCTTTACCTCTGAGGTATTTCCTCTTCAATAAGTTAATACATAAACTGTTTTTCCCACTTTCTATTCTATAATTCCATTTGCATAGTAAAGCAGAGTTCATAGCCCTAGTGTCAATAAAACCCAGCCCTCTAAACTCTTTGGGCTTATCCAGAGCCTCCCACTTAATCATGTGATACTTTTTCTTGTTTCCTACTCCTTCCCAAAAATATTTGCCTCTTGTAGAATCAAACCTCTGATGGGTTCCTTCATGCACCCAGTAGAAACCCATAGTGTACATGGGGATGTTAGTAAGACAGCTATCGATTAGTATAGATCTCCCCCCAAAAGACAGATGACCACACTTCCTGGTCTGCAACCTTTTCTCCATTTTCTTAGCAGCATCACTCAATTCAGCCATGGAGAGTCTACTATCACTAATAGGAAGGCCCAGATACTTCATAGGGAACTTGCCTAGTTTACAATTGAAAGCATCTGCCACCTCTTGCCCAGCTTCCTCTGATAAGCCAACATTAAAAACTTCACTCTTAGAGTAATTAATCCTCATTCCAGACATCTCTTCGTAGCAGAATAATATGAACTTGAGATTTATGATATCCTCCTTGGAATTTTGTAAGAAAAGTATAGTATCATCTGCATATTGCAGATGTGTCAGACCACCCTCAACTAACCAGGTACCACTCCATGTATGACCCCTCTTGACTGGGCCTTTTCCAACATCTCTAAAAGAGCATCATCCACCAGGTTAAAGAGTAAAGAGGAAAGAGGATCTCCCTGCCTAAGCCCCTTGTAGCTCCTGGAATAAGAGCCAACTTCACCATTTAAGTTCACAGCCACTTTACCCCCTTGCACAGCGCTGATCACCAAATCAATCCACTTTTCACTGAAATTTTTCCTCAACAAAACATCCCTCAGGAAGCTCCAGTTCACCTTGTCGTAGGCCTTCTCAAAGTCAAGTTTTAGTACAATTCCTTCTTTCTTCTTCACCCTCAACTCATGCAGGACCTCATGAACAATCAACACACCATCCAAGATGAACCTCCCAGGGATAAAAGCTGTTTGAGCTTCACTAATTACTTTACTAGCCACATTGTTTAGCCTCAAAGTAAGAACTTTAGTGATAATCTTATAAATCACATTAAGCAAGCAAATTGGTCTAAACTGTTTAATTTGGTTAGCCCCCTTGATCTTAGGAATTAGTACTAGCACCCCATAGTTGAGCCTAGCAATGTCCAACTTGTTCTGGTGCAGCATTTGAAGCATCTCAAAGATATTATCCTTCACCAAACCCCCAAAAAGATTTGAAAAACAGAGTGGAGAAACCATCAGGCCCAGGTGCAGAGTTAGCCTTCATCTCCTTGACAGCATTTTTCTAACTCCTCTATAGAAAAAGGTTTAATTAAAGCTTGATTGTCTGATGCCTCCACTCTTCCTCAAATCTCCAGAAATCTTCCCCTAGTTTGATTCTGGGATCTCTTTCACTTCCAAACAATCCCTTATAGAAATCAGTTATGTATTTCTTCAGCTCCTCTTTCTCCTCAATCAATCTGTCCCCATCAACCAAACTCTTTATTAAACATTTTCTCTTTCTGCCATTTGCCAGCCCCATGAAAATACCCTGTGTTAGAGTCACCTTGCAGCAGCCAATTCTCCCCTCCTCTTCTTTGCCACATTAATTCCTTAGCCTCATAAATAGCTACTAGTTCATTCTCCTTCTCATATCTGCCCAGCCATTCCTGACTGTTCAAGCCTCTGCTTTCTGCTAGCTTATCCCACTCCTCAATACATGTCAACAGTTTTTGTTTCAGTTTCCTCTGATCACTCCCCCAATTTCAGCTCCATCCTTTCAAACTTCTCCTAAGACTTGAGGCCAAAATCTTCAAATGATCTAAAATATACTGTTTATTCCTTTGAGGCCATTTGTCTACCACCCACTCCCTGAAACCTTCCTGTAACAACCAAGCTGACTCAAATCTAAAAACTGATGATCTCACTCTACTATCACTTTCAGTTTGGACTAATAGAGGGTTATGATCAGAACCTAATCTTGACAAGGTCTACACTGTAGCTAATGGAAATTGAGAGTCCAAATGTGCAGAAACAAAAACTCTGTCCAGAACTGCCATAATTGGATTCTCTTGCTTATCTGTCCAAGTATAACTACCACCATGCCTGTGAAGTTCTCTCAAACTAGTATCATTCACAAATTGATTAAAAATATGAACCAAATTTCTATTAATGACCCCATTAGATTTCTCTGCCATATCTCTTACCAAGTTGAAATCCCCACCTACAATTACAGGGTTCTGCTGAAATAAAATTTCCTCCATAAGCTCCTTCAAAAAGTCAGTCTTGAGGTCCAACTGTACAGGCCATAAACATTTAAAATATCCCACTTAAATCTAGAATCAATAGATTTCAGACTAAACCTTTGGAATAACTACCCTCCTTGTAATACAGCACCTCCAAAGAGTCCTTGTTAACCCCTAACAGCAAACCACCAGATCTCCCCCTAGGAGCAATCCACCTCCAATCCATGTCTTCCCCTCTAACTAGATTACTTAGCTCTCTTGGCTTCAAAGATTGTTTGATTGTTTCTTGTAGACATACCACTTCTACTTGATGTTTATGGCAGAGTTCTCCTAGCTGTACACAATAAGGATCATCCTATCTACACAACTAAACAAGAAATGAGATCATCTCATTTGAGAAATCAGAGATAGGGTCATCTCATCACTAGCTATCTTCAAACCAAACACAACCTTATATATTCAGAAAAGAAATAGATCTTTTAGATAGTCCATGGCTCCCGTAAGAAGTTGAGAGGAATAGGTCAAGGCTTTGTCCAAGCACCTCGATCCCTCGAAAGGGACAAACAACTGCACTGAGCATGAACTGGTCCTCCTCCACGGCTGCACCCAGGCCAGATTGACCGCCTGAGTGTCTCCGTCCGTGGTGGTCGTGGTCACCAACTTGTCATGGTAGAGGCCGATGTGGTGTGCCATTGACGAATCATGCCACTATCCCTGAATCATTTGCTGCTGCATCCGTCCAAACTTTAGAGAGCACAGCCGCCGTGACGAACGAATACTTATTAGTAAGTTGCATGCACTGCCAGTTCAACCCAAAAGCTTAAGCTGAATGGGGAGAGGTGGACAATTCATTTATATTCCAACACTTTCCTCACGTGGAGGCTCCCTCAGGCCTCAGACGTGGAATAGGAGCGAGCAGCAATTATTTTATTTAATTGCACTAATCAGGATTCGAACTCAAGACCTCTGACTCCGATACTATATTAAGTTGCATACACCAACCCAAAAGCTAAAGTTGATGAGGAGAGGTGACAATTCACTTATGTTCCAACACTTATGACTGTTGCTGCTCTTTCTCTCCTTCAGTGCTATTTTTTATGGAAGGATTGAAGAACACTCCATTGGTAGGACCCCTATTTTGCGAGTCTTTTTTCCTTTTGGGCAGCGCATCGAGTGACACCAGAGTAGACAATCATTCAGTGATTCACGCCTTATTCGATTTGATGGGAATTGAAAACGATTCAAAGGAATTAAGGGGATTAACTAAACGAGTCTTTGAGAACATAAAAAAATAAAGGGTGTAAATCGATGTAAAAAAAATGGCGACCTCAAAACTTCATTGCGGAATGCCTAGAGCACCGAAGGTTTAACATTCGCATCTTCGAAAATGGTGTAAAGCTAAAGTAAAATTGTTGCCTAGGAACTCGGCGAGTGTCAGTCTCAACAGGAAGTTTTATGACACAGTTACAATAAAATAAAACTCTCTCTATCTCTCTCCACATTTAACCTGCCAACTTATGACGTGTCACAATATTAAATAAGAATGAAACCTGTTTGAAAACCCTATTGAGACTGGTTTTAAACAATTTTTATCCGAAAACATGCAATACGGTTTTGTCCGTTCAGTTTGTTTTACTACCCCGTTGAGAGAAGAATATAGTTCTAGAATAATGTTAAATAAAAAAAATTAAAGTTTTTACCAAGGTTATATAAAAAACACTGACATTTATCATATTAAATAAATAAAATATATTTTATATTATATTTATTTAGAGTCAGACATGTTAGTAACATTTTCGTAAATTTAGTTATTAAGTTTAAAATAGTTTAATTTTAACTAGACCTATTACATTATTTTTTGAGACTGAGATTGTTGTATTTATCTTTGTTGCATCAAGGAAGGATGGCAAGGTAGGAGTAGAATACAAACCATAATGACACACAAAAATAAAATGAGTGATGTGGTACATCAGCAGCTATCCTACCATCGCCCAGAAACCCAGCAATACCAGTACAGCGTGTGCCGTCGGGGAGACCCTGTGCGTGCCTGCCGCCCGTGGGATCTGCCTGCCTGACGGCGGCCAAGAAGACGACCTGTCGCTGGACGGGCCGCCGGCGTGAGCTGGAGGGCTTGCGGCAGCCCCGACAGTGAGGACGAGCTTGCCCATGGCAGCCAGGTTTTCGGGGGCCATGGCGTGCACATCGGGCGCTCCTCTGGTGACGGAGGACCCGACCTGCCACACCTGGTTCACCACCTCCATCCCCTTGCCCAGCTGCAGCGTGGCGTACAGCCGGATCCTCCCGCCGCTGCCCACGTCGGCGGCGAGGCCGTCGGCGGGGAACGCGATGGGCGTCGAGGCGGCGCCGACCGCGTAGTAGCTGGTGATGTTGTAGGTTCTGACGGTGGGCGTGGACGCGGACGAGGAGGCGCCGCCAGCGACGAACGCCAGCAGCGCCTGCGTGCCCACCATGCCGTTGCCGCCAGTGGGGTTGATGCCCCAGGCCACCCACCCGCCGGGCGCTGCCGGCACGGCCACGAACGCCAGCGACAGCGACGGCCCGGACGCGTCGTCGTAGTAGGTCCAGTGCAGCGCCGCGCCGAGCTGTGGGAGGTCCTGGCACGTCACGTAGGTCTTCCCTGATGGGAAGACCTCACTGGTGCACGCGGACATGGCGGCCGGCAAGGCCAGAGCGAGCAGGAGCACCACGAGCTGGTGCACCGTCGCCGAAGCCATGAACAGTTGAAGCTGATCCCCTGACTACTTGTACTTGAGCAGCCGCCTCTGCTTCTGCTAGGTGCTGCTCTGTTTTACTACTAGCAAGTGGAGGATTAATTCGACTGGATCAGGCGTAATAATGCTGTGGCGACTTGCGACGTCCAATGAAAGTATCAAAGGTTGGTTAATGGATATGTGATGGACAAACTTCCATGGAATGGAAGAGCAGTGAGTACCCGAGACGTTGACACTGGCGTCAACACGAGCTCGAAAGGATTCATCTTTTTGCCAACCAAACATCATGCCTGGAGAATGGTCTACTTTGGTGGACGCGTGCAACGGGTTGCCGGAGACGTGAGTATTACGGGTGCCGTCAGATTTTAAATGTCTCTCCATCTCTCTAAAATATCTCCCCATCGCTTGCTGCTGCGTCTTGCGCTCGCTGCTGCCATCTTCCCCGCCGTGCACCCCATCTCGCGCTGCAGCTCCTCTAGCGTCGCGCTCCATCCCCCGCTACGCTTGCTCCAGCTCGCTGCGCGCTGCGCACCGTGCCCGTGCCCCGTCCTCCGTGCGCCGAGGTGCTACTGGGGTGCTGCCGTGGTGCCGCCGCCGCCGCCACCGTTCCCCACCAGAAGGTCGTGGCGTCGACACCGTGGCCGCTGCGATGCGCGACCTCTGCAAGAAGATGTTGCGATGAAAGCGCATGTTGCAAATATATGTTTCAAGTGTTTCAGACATTTCAGAGGTATGTTGTAATTGTTTCGTATGAATGTCGCAAAAGTTGATCGGGAATATTGCACATGTTGTATATGTTGAAAGTGCTTCAGAGGCATGTTGGAAGTGTTTCAGAGGCAAACATTCTGATCTGGATGTTGCATATGTTTTACACATATGTTGCAACAATATATTCCAAATGTTTTAGTTGTTTGAATCTCATGTTGCAATAAGTGTTTTCTTGTCACAAGTTGCAAGTGTTTGATCTGGATGTTGCATATGTTTCACACATATATTGCAAGTGTATATTCCAGATATTTCATCTGTTGCATACGTATGTTGCATTCAAGTGTTTCATTTATACATCTTTCATGTTGTTTGGAGAGTTAGGGACACGGGGAGTGATGGTAGCATGGCATGGGCACCGGGGAATGGGGCGTAGCGAGCTGGAGGTCATGGTGCGCGGCGCGCCGGTGTCCTACGGACGGGGGGGAGGGGGCGCTCAGGGCCACGATCGGGGCGCGACTACGGGGTGGGCGAACTGCCTCGAATCGAGGCAGATAGGGCAGGCTGCGAGTGCGCCTGTCCGGATGCCCGCGCACTAGCACCTCCCATTGTAGTTTTGTCCATAGTTAAATTTGTCTAATTTGATCAAATTTATAGAAAAAAAAATATTGATATCTAAACTACAGAACAAATACACTGTCAAAATATATTTCATTGTGGAAATCTAGTTTATTGTTGTATATGTTTGAGTATTTTTCTATAAACATGATTAAAGATGGAGAAAATTGATTTAGGAAAAAACTAAAATGACTTATAGTTGGGATGGTGGGACTATTTTCGGATTATATCTTCTTTGTTAGTATATTTGTTCCTATAGTTCATCAATTGGAATGTTGTGGCATATGTGTTCAAAAATAAAAATAAAAATAAAAAGTCAAAAAATAAGCTTCGCATTCCTCAACTGATATAATCAAGGAGTTGCACCTAGACTAGGCAACAAGTCGTGGTAATAAATAAGTAAATAACAGTGTCCTCGTTACAATTTATAGCACGAATGTCAGACGTCAATAGAGATTAAGCCATTAAGGCATTGTTTGTTTCCACTTTGATAGCAGATCGTGGGCTGTGAAAAATCTATAATTAATTTGGATTATAACATGTGAGGTTGTTTGGCATCCTGGATTGTTGGATGGTTAGATTCCCGTCTTTTGTTGTCAAATATTTTTAGTACATTCGTGTTGTGAGCCAAGCTATTAGGACCGGACCGGAGATCGAACCGGCGAGGCTGTCGGTTCACTGGTTCACTGGTCCAACCGTTTAGAACCGGTTGAACCGCCGGTTTAATTGTTTTGGACCGTTGAATCAAACCGGCCAGAAATATAATGAACCGATGTATATATATATATATATATATATATATATATATATATATGATATAATTAATAATTTATAGATGGTAAACAACACAAATTAATTGTTCAACCATAAGATTCATACATGCAAATTAATTCAAAACATCAAGTGTGAGAATAATCTCATTGTGATAATTCAAAACATAATAAATAGAATAGTAATTGAAATATTCACAAATCACAAATGCAGAACAATCTCAAATGCTAAATATAAGTGCACCATTGCAAAGAGCTCGTTGTGGTAATCAAAATAGATATATTATTTGTCTAATTTGGAGCTAGTATGAAAAAGATATGAAAATTTGAAATTTATATATTATACATATTATTTAATATATGTATTATATATTTCATTTGGTGACGTCACAGCCACCAAAATTCAAACGGGACACACATCCTCTCCAAAGCGTGATGCGTGAACACCATGTTTAACATAACCAAAGGGGGCAGCAGCTGACGCATACCCACAAAGATGTGGCACTGTATCAGCGATTTAGCAGTCTGCAGTGACACACGCCGACTACCAAAGATCGACTTCGGCGGGTTCGCATGGAGCCTTGGTTCGCCAGAAAACCGGCGGTTTAACCGTTTTAGCGGTTCGATTGCATAGACGGTCTTTTAAGTGAACCGGACCGTCTAAGCTCTGGTTCGGTCTTTTAGCGGTCCAACCGCCGGTCCGGTCCGGTCTGAATAACTAGGGTTGTGAGTGTATCTATATATTTTGAAACGTTATTTGTTCCAATAGAAGATAGAAGAGGTATAGATAGAGATCTATGATCATAATAAGATTCTAATAAAATATTTCTAGTTTAATTACTTTTTAGATCCCAGGAATCTATTTTACCATTGCCACCAGAAACCTACTTTAGTTACAAAGTATATTTATGTTTTCTTTATAATTGAGATTTGAGAGTCGAGACACGGCTGAATTGATAGACGTTACGTGTTCATTCATATATATACAAGCGTTGTATGGGTCACCACCACTTATTTTTGGATCTTAGAGCATCTCTACAGATTGAGAAAACAGATCTCTTCTCAATTGACAAAAAACATCCCTCAATCTCTCAAAGAAAAGGGAGAGCAATTCATCCCTTTCCACAAGCTAGTGAGTATGTGAACTTTAAACTTTGGACAAACTTAAACACATGATTCTTCGAAGCCCTATGTTATGTTGGTTCCATTTGATAACCGAGTATTTTAGATCTATGTTAAATTCAAACCAATTTTCCAAATTTTCTGGACCAACCCACCCTTTTTTGAGTAAGGGTAAGTAACTCGATTGCATGGTATGTGCTATGAAGGTGCACAATAGAGAGGGAGTAGAAAAGGGTGCAATATATTGGAGGAAGGGTGTCAGCTTAACATTGATAGGAACCTGACACTTTAGTATATAATAAATAATAAATAATAAATTTATACATTGGGTCTTTTATTTGCTAGTAGAGCACCCTATGACTGTCACACTCACACCTTGTACCTTACTAAGAAAATAAACATTGGCTGCGTTCGGCTGGTACTAAAAAAAAAGTACTGCACACAGCTGGAAAACACTGTTCACGGATGATTCCTCACACAAATTCTCCTCCCAGATTCATCCAACGAACGGGGCCATTACAGCAGCCGCAAGGTGTAAGGAGCTGCTGATCTATACCAACAAAATGTTAGACCGTGGAGAAATGACATGACAGTCTGAATTCCCAAGTAACCGTGGCTCGCGACTGCTCAAATTCATAACACACGTAGGTCGATTAATGACCATGCAACATATTGGATGACAAAATAGTGTAAGAATGACATGATAACCAGTCCAAGATCTTCTGGACAACAATATTTAATAGGACACGCAAACTTCAATCTGTACAATGGCACTGAAGTTCTGCTACTGTTTCTGTCCAAAAAAAATTATAATAAAGGGCAACATCGCAACAAACTCAAGGGTGCAATGCAATATCATACCCAGTTGAATACCTACTAAATTGTTGGGAAAGTCTGCTTCCAAATTTCATATCACCACGTTTGCAGCAAACATTCAGTACACAAAGGCGATATCACATAAGAGCATTGCACTATCTAAATTTTTCCCTGCTCTAAAAACATTACAGCTATATCTGCAATTATGCTGAGGGGTCTAACAAGAAGCACAGGAAATAAGAGATCTTGTTAACAGCTGAAATCTAAAGCAATAATCAAATTGAATACTATGCTGACTACACTAAAGGGCACATCGACAGAAAACAAGGTATTGGTTATGTCAGAAGGGATTAGAAGGACCAGGTTCCTTCATGGATTAATGTTGCATTCCCGCAGGAAAGATTGGTCATAATCCAGATACTTGGACCAGTAGCTCCGGAACTTGGGCAGGCCAATCTCCAGCCAGGGCTTCATGTTGCCATTGTAATGTATGACCGCAGCACGCTCAATGTCTCTGCTGTTTACATGGGGATTGTAACCTAGACCAAGAACATGCCATGACCGGCTGAGGGGAAATGTCTTGTTCCAGAATGTGATCAAACCCGGAGGGAGTGTACCAAGTTTCCAGAGCGATCTATCTTCATTCTGCAAAAAGATTAAAAAAAAGAGAGGAATCAACTTAAAACTACTCAGTACTGAATCATAATCAGTGCATGTAACCAAAGTTCCCATGAAAGAAGACAAACAGAATAGAATCAAATATATTTGAGTGAATATAAGTTATGAAACAAAGTTTTCTACATTATTTAAAACAGAGAAAAATTGTTCAAAAATATTTATATACATTCTCTATAGAAATTATGGTCCCAAATCTTTTCTTGAGTTTTAATGTCCTCATAATGTAAGCTTAATGCTGAATGCAGAAATCACAAAAAAAAAAAAAAAAAAACTGCAACACAATTAATATCTTCTCTGGTGGCACAGTATAGACTAACACTCCGCAGAATATATGGTTCAAATCATTGTGGGTATTTCCAGTGCATCCTTTCTAGGTATAAAACCCAAGAAAGTTCTAGTTTACTACTGAACCCTAACACAAACAAACACTGCTACTCACAATTGCAGCACAGTTAATTTCTTTTTCATGAACATGTATGAAAAAATGAGAAAAATGAGCTGACATAAATAACCCAGTGTGACAAGGGTGTGAGAATCTTACAAGCTTCTGCCACAAGTGATAGACTTGTGTTATGTTCTGCCGCCTCCATTCAGCCAGGTCAAACACATTCATTCCAAAAGCCCAACCACAAGCATGCGGGTCAAAACTCTTGGCGATAATAGGATTTGAAAAATTCAGGTATTGATCATAGCGATGGAAATTCTCTCCACAAGTCTCAACAGCACCATTTATCTTCCCCTTCATATTGATTGACCAAAGGCCAGTCAGATCCTTCTTTACTACTATGTCATCATCAAGAAAGACCATCTTGTCAAGCTTTGGATAAATCTCAGGCAGGTAAAAACGCAGATGATTAAGGATTGACAGGTACTTTGGGTTTCGATATTTCAAGTTTGAATCTGACTTTGCACGATTCGTTCCGAAGTAGTAATCAATCATGGATTGGGACCCAAGTTGTTTGAGTACTGGACTGTAGTTGTCATTTAGCCATGTGAACTCCCCAATATGCTGTACTTCAATTGTTGCTTTCCCCGGAGGATTAGAGAGGAACCACATTCTCATTGGAGCATAATTCAGTTTGTCAGTTACTATGTGGAAAACATGATCAGAAGGATGCTGGAAACAATAGTTCCACTCAGTATGATGCCATCATTCAGTTAAAAGTCAAATATAGAACCATATACTAAACTTACATACCTTAGCATTTAACACTGTCGAATTAACAACAACCGCTGTTGCTAGTATATTATCCGAGAACAAGGCATAATGATACAGTTTTGGGTTAATGAGTTTTTGTTGGTTTGGGAACTGCTGCCGAACAGGATCCAATGAAAAGTATTCATTAGCTAGTCTCAGGGGGAGGCAGTGAAGACCTTTAGGAAGGGTTTTAGCTGCAAGTTGTGTCAGAAAAACAGTCTGCTTTTTGTGTGCATGCAGCTGCTCCTCTGCTGAATGAAGCATAGCTCGAAGCTTTTTGACAACAATAGAACAATCATCCTGCATCTGTTTTCCCTTAATCAGCATCTGTTCCAGTGCTTTAACCTTCTCATTTGCACTGAACAAGTAGATGAAAATGTTACTGCATCCAACTGATTCCTATGCACAACAAAATGCTATAATATGTAGCAAGTCAGCAGAACTAATGAGAGCCTTACTTCTTTGGTAGATCAGAGTCCTTGGATGCATCACCAAGCACCTTTTGAACTTCTCGTATCCTCTGTCGTAAGTCTTTAAGATACTGGGAATTCGCTCTAATGGATCCAAGACCAAGGTAGACCTTCGCCTTGATTAACTGATCCTTGATATTTCGGATCCGCACATCAGGTAAAACAGTAATTTTAGTTTTACCATCTGTTTTAGCTGATCGGAAGTTCTCCATTATAACCTTTGCAGGTGACTGTTTAGGCATAGTGTCCTGTGAACTTTCCTGTAAATAGGTCATGCGATAAGGTCATAGATCCATCAAAAACTATGAAAGTAATTTTCTACCAAATAAAATACAACATACTATGGCAAAAGATTAAGGTGTAAGTGATTGGCTGATTGCAGTATGTAGACAAATATTTTACAATGTAAACGAAACAAAAGAGGAAAATATTGACTAAATGATTGGGCATCATGGCTTCTTGAGTATGAGACCATGCCTGTTTGGTTTATTTGGTCAGAAACTGCAACTTTCCTATTGGCACTAAATTTGAGGGAATATTTGGATGATGTTCTACTTTAGATAAGCCACAAAGTGGGGCCTTAGTTCAAGCTTTTAGCATTACTTGCAAAGCTGATACAAGAATCCCAAGTTAAGTGATGATTTAACATATTAGAAGGAAAAGAATATTGGGAGGCAAAACTTGGGGGCTAGTATAAGCATGTGAACGAAAAAAGAATGAAGCCAAACCACCAAGATTCCAGAACAGTTGCATTTTTCACGTAGTGCCTCATCTGTACCTCAAGAATGAAACAAACAGGGCTGAGCTAATCATGGACCAATGCAAACGTGGATGAACTACAACTCAATGAATCCCTAGCTGACAACTGGACGAGAACAACTCCGCCACAGCTGTAGTTCATATTGTAAAAGGGATTGATGCAAACTTGTTCATTAAGAATCGACAGAGAAAACAAAGAGAGCCCCATCATAACATTTAGTACACATTGAACTTGTGATGTAAGTGCGCGGAGCCACTCAAAACTCCACACCAGAATTTATTGGTTAAGTTTAGTCACGACAAACTAATACTTTAACCCATTTACATAACCCTCAGAATATTTAACCAGACAAAACAAGTGTATTCCTCATAACATAAATTGCCGAATAACATTAGAATTAATTTTGACATGCTGTGCCAAGAAAAATGAAAGATATCACAACCCTCCAGCAGCCACAACATTTTTTTATAAAAAGCACTAATAGGATTGGGCACCATGGGGTTAGGTGCAATAAGTGCAGATAGACATCACCTACCAACCGATTTCAAAGCTTGGTCTTAACTCCAATAATGCAAATGACAATTCATGGTCCCAAATCTCACAAAACTAATCCTCAGGTGACAACTCAACTAAAATTTGTAAATACCAACCTCAGAAGAAGATTGCTGCTGTGATCCAATGTTTTTCTCCTGCTCATCTGAAACGCCTGCTCCCTTCACCAAGCCGCCATCCTGTGCTTCCAGCGTCGTCACTTGCTTGATCACTTCATTAGCTTTCAATGCGGTGCCATCAGCAGCAACCGTCACTTCAGAGAGCACGCGGCTCTTGTGCTCCCCTACTTTCGTCAATGGCAAATCTACACACAGTTTATGTGCAATCGGTCTTAGACAAACAATGAAAATGGAAGTCTTGAACTGCTTAATCTCCTCCGAAACCACGTTTGCACCAACTTTACAAACACAAGAACGAGTTCCTTCGAAACAACAATGGTGAATTGGTGATCAATGTACCTTGGCTCTTAGACTCAGTCAGTTCCTCTGAGAAGACAATGCCGACAGGTTCTTTCAAAGAGCTCACGGTTTCCTGCATCCAAAGGAAACGGAAATCCGTGACTAATTGCCCCTCTGACCAAGAAAAAAATCCCAAAAAGGTGGGCCGCGATTTACCAGAGAAAGTGCATTCAGCTTGTCTGCCTTGCCGCCACGGCCCTACAACGACATTTAATAACCAATAAACATAACCATCAAGATCCAGAGAAAAATCCCCAAGGATCTCAAATCCACCGAGGAAAGCCCCCCCCCCCCCCAAAAAAAAAAACCACTCACCTGATTCGTGATTTCTCCAGGAAAATCCCGCGTTTCTGCAAAAATGGGGCAGCAAAATCGTTAAGAACCCTAACACCAACAAGAAAACGCCCAAGTAGGGAGTCAAATCTTGTACAGATCACGCAGAGGGAGGGAGCGCTTACGGATGGGGTTAAGCGCCGCGGGGAGGCGGCTAGTGTAGAGCGCGAGCGGGGAAAGCACCGTGAGGGCGAGGAGCAGCAGCAGCAGCAACCTCGTCCTCGTCCTCACCATCTCGGCGCTTGGTTTTCCTCGATGAGTTTGTCTGGGCCTTGGGTTCCCCTCAGTCCCTCACTGCAGACATTCCTCCTGCAATCCTGGGCAGACGAGGTGGATGCGGGTACGAGCAGACACGGTGAGGGAGGAAGGCGCCCCGGGTTGCTTCGTGCCTGCACGGACTGCTTCTTGCAGAGGAAGACGAGGACGCCAGCGATGCGCACAGGAGTCGAGGGAGTAGTTGGTCCGCCCAGGATACGATTCTTCCTAGCTAGGGAAGGAGTACGTGCGCGCTGCAGCAGCGGGGGGGGGGGGGGCGGAGGTGTCCACCTCTCCAGATGCGCCGCTCGACGCCGCCACAGAAACCGAGCGATGGGGCGGTGAGTGAAACCGAGGGAGGGAGAGGGAGTCGGGCGATGAAAGGAAATCGCGCGTGAGCCGACGGAGCGTAGGTACGGCGCCGTCCCACTGCCACGGGTAAAAGGGGGACATTTAACTTTTTTACATGGTTACGGATGGCACACCTACGTATTTCTCATTGTAGACAGTAACTCTCTTAATTTATTATTTTTTTTGTTAACATGGCATGCCATGCGGTCAGTCAGCGTGGCAGCGCCTTTCCTCCCGTTGCTGCTTCTCTCTCTCTCCACTCGTTGACATGTGGGCCCCACCAGTCAGGTTCATTTTCAACCTCTGGCCACCGGAGAAGGGGTGAGCATGCATGCGGGAGGGGGACCATGTTCCTGTCCGAAGCAGAGCAGCGTCGTTAGGGACAAGGCATACGCCCAACTCGGATGCCCTGCGCCACGACAAACGAGCCCAATCGACGCAAAGATCGAAAGCAGATGCATATGGTCATTGGTACACAAGCCGCCGCGCAAAGCGTCAGCCGCCGTCGCGCTGCTCTGCTCGCTCCTCGTCCACGCCGCTTTGCTTTCGCCGCATCGTCATCGCCGCCGCCGCCGACCTCCGTGGTGGGCTTCTACCGGTGACCTACCCAGTGCAGAGTCCATCGTTCGTAACGCCACTGGCGCGCGGGTGGCCGTGGACCCAAGCTTGGCGAGCAAGCCGCTGCGGCTCTACTTCCACGATCGCTTCCTCAGGGGTGTGACGCGCGTCGGTCTTCTTTGGACGGCCGGCACGGAGAAGTCGGCGCCACCGAACCGGGCCATTGGGCGGGCGGACGTTGTCGACGCCGCCAAGGCGGCGGCCGGAGGCGGCTTTGCCCGCACCGTCATCATGCGCGGATGTCATGGCGATGGCCGCCGCGACGCCGTCTCCTTCTAGTTCCACCGCCATTGTGGCAAGTCGAGACGGCCGCCGCGACACCCGCTTCTCTCGATGAGGCGCACGCCACGCACCCCCAAACCGAGTTTGTGTTCACGCCTCAGCGCACGCGTCGGAGCGGCGCTATGGGGGCCTATTGTCTCAGCGCGAGGCATCCGAAGTCGGCGCCGCCGCCCCTAACGGCTGCGCTTGCTTTGCACGACAGAACATGGTCCCCCTCCCGCACGCATGCTCGCCCCTTCTCCGGTGGCCAGAGGTTGAAGATGAACCTGACTGGTGGGGCCCACATGTCAGCGAGTGGAGGGAGAGAGAAGCAGCAGCGGGAGGAGAGGCGTTGTCACGCTGGCTGATTGCGTGGCATGCCACATCAGCAAAAATGGCAAAAAAATAGGAGGGTTACTATTTGTGATGGCAAATGTGTAGGTGCCCGTGTAAAAATGGCAAACGAATGAGTGCCATCCGTAACGATGGTAAAAAGTTAAATATCCCGGTAAAAGGGGGCATGCACATGCGCCATCCCACGGGAAAAGGGCAGGCCCATGATTTTAATCCTCCCTCCGTGGATCGTAGCCCACACGAGGTAAAGATGGCGGTGGATACCAGAAATCCGGCTACCAATGTGTTTTACCAGATAAAGAGGAGGGTATGGGAACAATTCTTCACCCACGGGTATACTAATGGGTAAAAATCTCTACCCATCGGATATGCGGGTACGGGTACGGGGACATACTGCCCACATCCGTGTACCCGCGGGTAAATTATATGTGCCTTAGCAACACATATGTATTCATTAATTACTATGAAATACACATATATCTAATATATCTATGACTATTATACTATTAACTAGTGTAGGTTTTTTGCTCTTATAATTGTTGATTTCTATTGACAAAGAATTGACGATATTTGATTATAATAATATAATATATTAATGTTCTTTTGGTTTGTAGCATGTATGTATTAGGATATGGGTTACCCGTCGGGTTTTTTTACCCGCGCGGTATGGGTATGGGTGAAGTCTTCTACCCGTGTGCAGGTATGGGTAATTTAGCGGGTAAAATTTATCTCGCGGGTATGGGTATGGAATAGCAATACCCAACAGGTATATACCCGTTGCCATCTCTACACCGAGGGCGTCCCGCACCCGCAGCCCAAAGTTGGGTTTAGTAGTGTCGGTATGGGAATGAATAGTCCATTTTTGCCTTGCTTGCTGCTCTACACAGGTTGGTTTCCTCCTTGATCTCCAAACCGAATAAACTAGGGGTGTGGCTAGCGCCCAGACATCCGGACACCCGCGCAGCCCGCCCTCATCCGCCTTTGTCCCAACCCTGTCCGCCTTCATCTTGACCCACGCGCGCACTTCGCCATGTCTCTGTGCCTACCGGTCGCCCCTGACCCCTCCTCTCTCTCCATGCGGGCAGCACTCAGGAGCCGAGATGAACAACTGAGGACGAGCACACCCCCAGCACACCCCAACCGTAGCACCACCTTCCGTCGGCCCCCCTAGCGCGCCGCGCGCCTAGTCTGCTCGCCCCCGGCAGTACAACATAAAACACTTGCAACATAAAAATATTTGAATGCAACATACATCTAAAAGTAGATGAAACAATAGGAACACGCACTTGCAACATGTGTGTGAAACACACGAAACAATCAGATTTGCAACTGGCAATATGAAACCACTTGCTACAACATAAGACTGAAATAGCTGAAACATTTAGAACATACTGTTGCAATATATGTATGAAACATATGCAATATCTAGATAAAAAAGACTGCAACAAATGTCTTGAAACAGATGAAACATTTGGAAGAAACGCTTGCAACATGACTCTGAAACACTTGCAACATGTGCAACATCCCCGCATTTTGCAACATCAAGATTAAATAATTACAACATACATCTGAAACGTCTAAAACATTTGAAGCATACGTATGCAACATAGGGGAGGAAAGGCCAGGCCAGTCGATTCCGACCGTCGGGTTGGGAACCGGCAACAAGCTACGGCACATGAGCACCACCAGCGCCGACCACGCTCGTGGGTGCCCTTGGCTCGGCCGGGGAAGACCTGAGCCGCCACGGCACATGTGCCCCAGCGGCCATGGCGGGGCAGCATCGCGCCCAACAGCGATATATGGGCGACGGACGGATGGCGAGGGAGCGAGCGACACTGGTGACTACCATGCAGGTGAGCGGTGCAGGGAGCGAGACACGCGGCATGTCCGGTGATGGGGGGAAGGGAATGGCGCGGTAGCCCGATGAGCGTGCTAGGGATGGGGCGGACGGATGAGCAGCCATGCAGGAGCAACGCTACCATGCAGGTGAGCGCGCGCAGGGAGCGAGGGCGCGCGGCGCGGCCGGTGATGGGGAAAGGAACAGGGGTGGTAGCCAGACGAGCACGCGTTGGAGAAGGGGGGATGGATGAGCAGCCACGATGTTTTGGGGCTGGGCGGATAAGCATGAAGGAGTGGGGTGTGGGCTCAAGAGGGACGGGCGAATAAGCACAAGGGAATGGGGATTTGTTTTTTATTTGGGGCCCACTCCTGGGAACCACATCCTGACATAGAGTCATGAACGAAAGCCCTGCTAGAAGCATTTCCATTTGTTTTTTTTGTTGGGGGCTGCTCCTAGGGAGCCGCGTCCGGAAGCAGAGTCACGAACGGACACCCTACAAGAAGTATTTCTGATAAACTAGCTCCTTAACTCTTAAAACCATTTAGAATATAGCTTTGCACCGAGCAGAGGTGGTTTTTTCAAGGGATTTTATTATTTTTATTAAAAATTTAAAAAAGCTAGTAAATACATGATACAACTAAGCTTTTAAAAAATCAATGAAAAATCATAGCAACATATTGGGGCACGTGAAACTCAAACCAAATATTTAGAGCTCATATGTCATAACAATATCTCTAGAAGCTTCTAAAATTGGATTTAGCTCTACCAAAACGAAAAAAATCAGAAAAAATCCATAAAATTCTAAAACATTAGAATAGTTGATGAGGACATGATACATATGGATACGTTGATAAAAGTTAAACAAGGTGATCCTAGCAACTGAAATTTTCCTTCTCTTCTCAAACAAAACCAGTGTCTTGATGCTGATTGCATCTGCAAGTGAATCCACTGGCATGTCCTTGAACTCTTTGATCCAAGCATTTAAGCACTCAGCAAGGCTGTTGTTTATGTAGTCACACTTGATATCTGGTGAGAACTTGCTTCTTGTCCAGAGTAGTTTACATCCTCTTTTAGCCAAGGTAGTATGCCTGGTCAAGCTTCACTCACCTTGGCAGTGAGTCCACTGGCAATCCCCCTAGCATAATCCAGGCCGGCTTCAACATTAATGACAACAATGTTCAAATCCTATAGCTTCTTCAAATAAGCATTCTACCATTCGTAGAACACACATCTACCAGTTGTTTGGGAAAGGTGCAACAATTAGGGTTCTTCAATCAAAACCAGGAACAATGTGAAAGAAAACTTACATCGGGAACATTTCGAGGGCATTTGAAGAACACACACACTTGTGCTTCTCCTTTATCTTCACCCTCAGCTCGATTACCCTTTCCATCCTGCATCTAGGGCACTGAATCAAAGGGAGCCCAGTCTCTGTCCCCGTCTTTAACTAAGTTCCCGTTCCAAGCTCCTTTGCCCACGACGCCAAGCTCCTTGAAGACGTGGGCTCCATCCTCGGAGGCATTGTGATGAAGGGGAAGGAACAGCCACCATCACCATCGCCAGGGAAGAGAACGAAGGAGAGAGGGTGTCGGCTACGGAGTGGGTTTGACCAAAGGAGGGAGCAGCTGGTGCCAAATAAAGATGGCGAGGGCAAAACACCCTTTTCCCATGCCAAGTTAGGGTTCCTAGGGGTGCTGTCGTGCTGGCATGCCCACGTGGTGTGTCACATCAGCGTGACAAAAACGTAGAAGGTTCGCTATTCGGAATGCCAATTCTATAGGTTTCCGTTTAAAACTGTCAATTGGAGAGATGACATTCATAAGGATGGCAATAAGTTAAAAATTCTGAATGATCGGGTGGGAGTCGGGCGAGGAAAGGAAATCGCGCGTGACCCACACGTGAGTTGCAAACTTTTTGCCATAAAGTGGTAAAAACGAAAAAATGAAAAAGGGATGATGCGTCGATGTGTCATGGGCTTCCTTCACAGGCCACGCCACGGGTGTCCCCCACCCAGCCCAAAATTGGATTTGGCTATGCAGGTATGGGAATGAATCAAGGCTTCAAAAGGTCCATTTTATTTTATATCTTTCCTCAATTATCGTCTGAGTTTGGTGTCCATCTCAAACTCCAAACAAGATAAACTATAGCTCCTTAACTATCAAAACCATTTAGATATAATAACTTTTCACCCACTAGAAGGGGTTTTCAAGAGGTTTGTCATTTTTAAATTTTTTATTATAAAAATTTTGTAAGCACCAGATAAGTTTTTTTTAAACCACAAAAAATATGTAAACTTTTAAAAGATTCCAAGAAAAATCCTAGAAACAAATTGGGACACGAGAAACTCAAACAAAATATTTAGACCTCATAAAATATATCAAGAGCTTCTAAAACTTTTGCTCTAAATGGAAAAATATTTAGAAAAATCTATAAAATTCTAAAACATTCTAGTGTTTAATTACATTTTGAAAATTTTCCACAACAAAAAACAAGATGCCACAACAAAAAGCATTCATGTTGGTTGCATCTTATAATTTTGTTATGGGAAAGTTTTTAAAATGCATGTAGACATTGATTAGAATGTTTTGGAAATTTCCCATTGTTTATCATTGTTTTTCATTTTTATAGAGATACAAATCTAATTTTTGAAAGCTTCTACATATATTTTAATGAGTTGTAAATATTTTATTTGGGTTTCTCATGTCCTAATATATCTCTAGAAATTTTCTTGTAATTTGAAGAAGTTTAAAAGTATTTTTCACGGTTTAAAAACTTTATTAGGTGTTTATTGGATATTTTGAAATGAAAAATGACAAAGCCTCCTTGAAAACAACTTCTAACTGGGTTTGGGAGGTAATTCGAATGGTTTTGAAAGTTAAGAGAGGCAGTTTATCTGGTTTTAAAGTTTGAGGAGAAAACTTCGACTCTAATGATAGTCCAGCGAGGAAAAAAAGGACTTATTTTGATCTACTTAAACAGAAAGCTCTTTGTTTTCTTCATATGATATGGTCGAAGATTGTTCATATAGATGATAGTGCATTCATGGATTCCTTGGTATATTAGATGGATTAGCCATTAAGCGGCATTCACATTTCATATTGTCATATGTTACATGGTTACTTGTATATGGATCATGCCTTTAAATATATTTTATAAATAGTAACTAAATTGCTATATTGAAATCTACTAAAGCTATGAAATTAGGTTCATATTACAATCAGGAAGAGAATCAACGCACGAAGTCTGGAAGGGCGGTGAACTAAGTTAAATGACAACTTAGTATTGCTACTAATCTATTATGGTAGTGCGCTTCTAGTTGGTAGTTTTTACTTTCTGCACTTAAGGACACTAGTGTTAGTGTGATCTTGGTTAGGAACTCATCTTAGCGTGTACGCCCTAAGGATCAATCTTAATGTGCAGTGGAGGAAGGAATAAAACGAAGTTATGGTGAAATTGATAATATTAACAACTAGATAAGACTCAAAATTACCAAAAAATTATATCTATAAGAGACAAAATAAAGAAGTTCATATCATCAAAATAGATATTCGGAAGCCAAGCAAACCAATAGCCCTAATAAGCATAAGCCGCAGCCTCCGCAGCTGTTTGTAGTTCTTTTTGGCTGTTACATATACTAAAATCCTGCAGCCGCAGCAGCTTAAAGCTGCAGCGAACAGGCAGAAATAATTTTGAAGATACCTGTGAGGATCTGCCTGTCATGTGGGGCCAAGCCAGGCTGGCACACGTGAGGGCTCCATCTACATAAGGGAACCAGTAGGCCAGAAGCAAGCCATCAACCAAACTATCAAACAGAATATCTCTTTTACCTTTACTAGTTTACTGTTCTTCTTCCTTGTAAGACTCTGTATCCGATTCCTGCTACTGGAATCAAGTTATCTGTGAGCAATCCAGTTGGGGTTGCTGGCAATACCTCACAAATTGATAATCAAACTCTATGTTAATAACATCTCTATGAGCATAAAACATAGGAGTTATATCAACACGGAAACGATGGCCTTAAGTAGCCATAAGTGCTAGGCCCGGTGCCCCCTACCGGCAGCCGGATCATCCTGATTGCCCCTCCGTGCCCTTGCGCAGCGTTGTGCCCCCACGGGTCCTGTGTAGCTAACAACAACATACAAGTATATTTCGTATAAGACCAACTTAATTGATTTGTATCTAAATTATAATTATTAGAATAGATCCAAATATGACCTAGGTTTTATCTATCTAAGACTTGCCACTTTCAGTTAAAAAGTTCCTTTTGCCTTGGATGCACGCAGCTAGCACCCTATGTATGCTATACTCTCTCCGTCCCATAAAGAATCAAATAATTTTAATTTTGATCATATATGTAATATTATATATGATATATAATTAATATTATTAGATATATCATTGAATATATTTTTATAAAAAAATTATTTAGAGAAACAATATTGCTAATATTTTGATCTAAGTAAATTTAAGAAAAATTGACTACCACGGATATGGTAGTGACATTTTTTTTTTACAAAGGGAGAGACTATCCATCTCATCAAATCACCGATACTGGTAGCAAGTCAAATGGGCGAAGTCTATGGATACTACGTTGGTCGCGAAATATAGCCGGGGTAAAGGACCTATATAGGGTGTGTGGTTCGATCGGAGGCCTGTGGTCTTCCACTGGCTGGGCGGCAGGAACCGGTGAGACCTTTTCATTATTCGATGAAGGTGTGGACTAGTAGTATCGGTCTATAGAAAGAAGCAGTTGTCTTATTATACGGTGCTTTGGACGGAAGCAGTTGTCTTATAGGTGCTTTTGACGGTCTAATTGATCAATTTCATTGTGATGTGATATGATGCAGCAGCTATCTTGACCTTGACGACACTAGCGCGCGAGTCTAGTTTGTAATTATACAGGTCATGTTTGCCTCTACCTCTAAAAAGGATCTGTAGATTTCTTTAGAGCTCGTTATCCGAAGCGTTATAAAATCGTAGATCTGTAGCAATAGATATGTTAAATACATTTATATGACTCATTTTTTTATTTATATTTAAGAAATAATAAAAATATTTAAAAAACTTTAATTTAGTCGATAACTTACGAATCTAGCATAGATTTTGAAGTTAGAGCTACAACAAATGGGTCAATAATAATCCTCGGAGCAACCATGCGTTTCTATAGATTTTGATGAATTGTTAGGGTTGTTTTTATTCGTCTCTGGTTGAGATTTACACCCTCCGTCTCTAGATGAGTATAATTCTAGATATGTTTGTAAACATGCATATACAAAACACTACTAAAATGATAGAGTTCTTTTAGTATTTTTAAGTAGTAGTTGTCGGTGTTTCGAGTTGTCACCAACTAGTAAATTTCTAATATTGCGCGTCTAGCTCGGATGGTGTGCTAAGAGGATACGAGGTTTATACTGGTTCGGACGGAATGTCCCTAAGTCCAGTTCGTTGCTGCTGCTCGTGTTATTAGCACTGAAAGTTTGTAGTAGGGGTTACAAACGGGCGAGAGAGACATGTCCCAAGTCTCTGGTCGAAAGAATGAATGGGTGCTGAGAGCTCGGTCGCCGCTCGGCTGTGTATTCGAGGTTTGATGGGTTCGTTGGTCAGATGATCAGATGAGTCGATCGTCCGATGATCCGATGCCCCTTATCAGGGCGCCCTGCTTTCTCTTTTATAGACCAAGGGAAAGCAGGGGTTACAGCGAAGGAAGAGAAGAGAATGAGAGGGAGAAGGAGTCCTTCAGGATAGTCGGGTCCTTCCTTTCCTTCATGCGAGTCCCACCGACCCTGTAGACGTCAACAGGGACAGCTCCACGTTGCGGCCCTGTCCGTCACCGGCGCCTATGCGCAGGCGTCGTCCCTGGTTGTGGCGCTCCACTCTGTCCTGGCGGGACGTCGTGGTGAAATGATGCACCTGCCAGTGTTCGTATAAGGGTTAGGCAGAACAATCACCGGTACGCCGACACTGTTCCTGATGTGAACCCCCAGATATGGTTTGTCACGGCCACGGGTTATATCAAGGCGTGTCAGTCACTCCCTAGTGTTAGAGCTTTGACCCAGACCCATACGCTTGGGCCTAAAGTGGTTGGCGGTGGTATGGGTCTCCATCGGGCAAGACGGAGCCCCCCGGCCTCGGGGTCGGGCGAGGCGGAGTCCCTCCCCAGTGGCCGGGCGAAGCGGAGCGTAAACCCGAGGGTCGAGCGAGGCGGAGCCTAAACCCAAGGGTCGGTCGAGGCGGAGCCAGCCCTCAGAGGTCGGGGCGTGGCGGAGCCCGTGGCCTCGGTGTCGGACGAGGCGGAGCCAGCCCTCAGAGGTCGGGTGAGGCGGAGCCCGTGGCCTCGGTGTGGGGCGGGACGGAGCCTTCCCCTAGAGGTCGGGCGAGGCGGAGTCCGCCCTCAGAGGTCGGGCGAGGCGGAGCTTGTGCACCTGGTGGTCGGTTGGAGCTGTAGTAGCGCTCTTGACTACTCGGATGAATCAATGTTGACAGTTATTAGCTCCCTCTCTTCGGATACCCTACTATTGATCCCCGATAGTAGTAAAATACTACCACTAGTCATAGCACATGAGAATTCTCACTAGAAGGTATTTGATAGGAAAAGTTTATACTAAATGTTAAATACTAAAACACTAAAAGAACCCCATATCACTGGGAGAAGTTCCAGATTCTATTTGTGAAACTGCACTTACTCTATCAATTCTTAAATTGTAAATTGTTTTAGTTTGTTTTATGTCTAACTTTTCTAGTTTTGATCAAGTCTAGAATAATAATGTATAAACATATACACATCAAACTAGATTGTTTAACTACATGTGTGTTTATTTGATATTATATGTGCTAACATATATAGTTGTATAAACTTGGTCGAAATTAGAAGAATTCGATTTAGAACAAATCTAAAACGACTTAGATGAAGTATTTTGGAATGGAGGCCCGCCAATGATGAGCCCTGAGTGATGAGACGACCAGAAATCCCAAGCTGCTGTTACTTTTCTCCGACACCCAAGGACCAAGATTTTTGTGGGTGATGCGCGTCGGTGTCTCTGCTCAAGAACAAGCCAGGCCAGGACCGGATTTTGGGGGCTTAGAGTCGAACAGAGAGATTCCTGGGAAGTTTCCAATGAGTTAGGCAGCAGCCGAGGAAAGCAGCATGACGTGCGTTCTAATTCTGGTATTCCGGTAAATTGCGTCTTCATTGTAATAAGAACAAATAATTGATGTACTTCCCAGCTCTTGACGGGCATGTCGCATCGGTTTGACTTACTGTGCATCGTCCCTACGACCTAACTTTGGCCATCAATCGATCAATCAATATATATACACTACTAAAAAAGTTCATCGTCGCCGGTTCTAAACCCTTCTTCACCACCCATTATTTCCGTCACCGGAGAAAGTCATTGGTGATTCCTCGCTTATCACCGCCGATTCAAAACTGGCTGTGGTAAACTTCATCACCGCCGAATCGTCCTTCAATCTGGCAATGATGTCGTTACTATTACCGCCGCGTCAGAGTTCGATCCAGCGACAATATGTTGAATACCACCGCCGGTTGGGCAAATGATCCGGTGGTGATGATGGAGATATCAACGTCGGTCGGACGTACACTACTACACAATATATTTATAGGGGCCGCCTATCGCGAGGTCGGAACCGCGACAAGCATTGTTGTTCGATGTGATGTCAGAGTGCGTGTCTCCGGTGGCTCGGGCAGACTCAAGAACATAAGAATCACAGAGGGATGCAACGATTTATCCTGGTTCGGGCCAATCGATGCCCTATGTCCAACAACTGATGATCCTTATACTTAAGAGCACCCAAAATCTAGGGGGTTACAACAGAGTGTAAGGAAGAAAGAGAGATTTGGTAGGGGATCGCTCGGTGCTGATCCTAGGGTCGTCTCGCTGCCGGTGGAGCCTTCCCCCTCATCGGAGAGGAGGAAGACGGAGGATGCGGTGGAGGATCTCTCGGTGCCCATCTCTGGGTTGCTCTGCTCTCGGTGTAGAGCCTGAGCGGAACAGTGAGGATGCGAATGATCTATCTCGGATTGTCCTCCCCCTCTTAGGATTCGACCTATCTCTTATATACCGAGATAGGTCGGGTACATGACGGTTTAGGGAGTTGTGCCTATGGTCTACATGCGCCAGAGTCCAGGAGGGTCTTGCTTTGTGGACCGTGGCGATGTCGTGGAGCCGAAGAAGACCTGAGCGTCGTCCGGTTGTTCTATTCGGATATGAAAATATTTAAAGTCCTAGATATTTGTTTCAAAATTATCAGATTTTGAGATTCAAATTTTCAAATTTTTTGAACTCTGGCGGAGACACACCCCATAAGCTTGACAAATTCTAAAACTTTATAGTTGAAACTTTTTTCATTTGGAATCATTCAGGGCTGAAATATTTAATAAAATAATTTTAAAAGCTAATATGAACAAATCAGTGTATAGTGTAGTATGGGGTGGAACACATGAGTTCAAAGATAATATGTCTGATTGTTGGAAGTGCAAAATTGTTTCTTTCGTAATTCATTTACAAAGATGGGTTTTAACATTTTAAGATGCACGTCTCTATTCACCGAATTATAGAGACGGTCCTACAAATGGCTTATTAACATTGCGTATCAACAAAAAAAATGGTCTATTAACATTGATAGAGGAGGGCCTACAGAAAAGAATCACCTTTGCAAATAGCCTATTAATTTTGATGGAGGGCGATTAGGCTGCCCGCCTTTGAAAAAGAACCGTTGTTCTCTGAAAATACTTCCTCTCCTACAGCAGTGGACGGACTAACTCAGAATATGCACATTGAATTAGTGTGAAACACTGCAACCTTATATAAACGATAATGCTCCTATCAGGAATTCCTTCTATGACTTTGTTTCTGGACACGGCTCCCTAGGAGTGGACCCCAAACAAAATAATCCCCATTCGGACGGCCTCCCACCGCTCACTCCTACACGGTCGTCCTCGCTTCCTCCTCCCAATTCTTATCTCTTCTGCGCTCGCGCCCTACTCCACCCCGACGTAGCCATGGCTGCCTCCATGGCCGGCGGCGGCGCCCCCACCCACCCCGACGTGCGCGCTCCACCACCCCGACGTCCTCCTCCCGTACCCCGGCACCCTCCTCCCCTACCCCGACGGGTCCTTCTTCCCCTACCCTGGCGGCGCCCCTGCCCCCACCCCGGCATCCTCAACCACTAGGAGTGCTCAACGCCCGTGGATCTGGTGGCCCTCTCCCCTACCCCGACGAGATCCATGGAGCACGAGCGAGATCCATGGAGGTGGAGCGGCGGTGTTGTAGGCGAGTGGGCGGCTCTCCCCCGCCCCGGTGCGGCACCCACCCCACCCTCGGCGGCACCCTCTCTCACCCTGGCGACCGAGCTCCCCCCCCCCCGACGCCTGGAATCGACCGGACCAGCCTCCCCCTCTCCTATGTTCATACATATGTTTCAAGTGTTTCAGGCGTTTCAAATGTATGTTGCATTTGTTTTATATAGATGTTGCAGAAGTAGATCAAGGATGTTGCACATGTTGCATATTGCAATTGTTTCAGAGGCATGTTGTAAGCGTATGTTTCGAGTGTTTCAGATATTTCATATATATGTTTCATCTGTGTGTTTCCGAAGGCATGTTGCAAGTGTGTTTATCTGGATGTTGCATATGTTTCACACATACGTTGCATGTGTTTTATTTAGATGTTGCGTATGGTTGCAATGGTTTTCGTGTGTTTTCAGGTGTTTCTTTCAAGTGTTTCAGAAGCATGTTTCAAGTGTTTCAACTGCCTTCAGACGTATGTTGCAGTTGTTGTATTTGGATGTTTCAAAAGTAGATCGGATGTTGCATCTCTCCTCCCCACACCTTCTGCTGCATCGTCTCAGGGCATCCATTCGACGTCATTGCCGGGTCCTTCCGAATCGGAGGCACCGCGCACCTTCCCCCTCTTGTCGCTCGGGCGGCGCGGGCCCTGCGTGGAGCGCGAAACGGAATACAGCGTGCGAATATCCGGACGCTAGCACTACCGTTATATAAACAGGAGGTGCAGCAAGGATTAGGCAATAGCAGTGGTGAGTAAGTGAAGTGCTCCAGTGAACAAACAACACTCAATGGCCATAGGCTCAGCAGCTTTCGCGGTGGTGTTAGCGATCGCGGCGGCCGCGGCAGAGTCGCCAGCACCAGCAGCGCCGATAGGGCTGGCCGACTGCAACACCAGCTGCGGGGGCGTGAGCGTGCCGTACCCTTTCGGCTTCGGGCCGCCGCGCTGCTACTGGCCGGGGTTCAACCTGACCTGCGACCGGAGCAGCGGCCAGCTGCTCCTCGGCGACGGCACGCTCCGTGTCGCCGAGATCTCCCTCCGGAACGCCACGGTGCGCGTGGTGCGCAGCGGCTCCATCATCGACAGCGCCAGCATCACCTCAGACCGGAACGTCTCCTTCGGCGGCAGCTTCATGAACCACGGCTACATGCTGTCCAACGGCAACGAGCTGGTGCTCTCCGGGTGCAACCTGGTGGCGACGCTGGTGGAGGACCTCGGCGTCGGGCCCGGCAGGTCGGGCATCATCAGCGGCTGCGCGTCCTTTTGCTCGTTCCGCAACAAGAAGGTGGACAGCGTCGGGCAGACGGGGGCGGGCAGCAAGTACTGCTCCGGCATGGCGTGCTGCCAGGCGCCCATCAACTACCACAGCTCCCCCACGCAGGTGCGCCTCAGGTGGCTGGACGCCGGGAACCACAGCGAGGCGCTGACGTTCCTGCCGACCTACGTGTTCGTGGCGGAGGAGGGCTGGTTCGACCAGAGGCCGCTGCCCGACGAGCTGCTGAGCGTGAAGCAGAGCCCGCCGAGGGCGGCGCTCGAGGTGCCCCTTGTCCTCCTGTGGGGGGTCAGGCAGGGCCTTCCATCGCTGCCCAACTTGCCGGCCAACGCCACTACGGCATGCTCCGCCGACGCAGACCGCGTGCTCTGCAAGAGCGACCACAGCGTGTGCGCGGCCGGAAACTTGGGCTATACGTGCCAGTGCCAACAAGGTTACGACGGCAATCCTTATCTCGCCCATGGATGCCAAGGTTAGTTACCTGTTACTCCAGCTCTCTACTACTAATGTGCCTGATGGTGGTTTCCACAAATGGTTTCTACATGAAATTTTCAGTGATTACTGAATATCTTCACAGTTAGTTTCAATCAATAACTTTTTTTGGTTCTCACATGGAATGGTCTCTAATAATCCTTCATCATAAAACGTTTTTTGTGCCCGAGTCATCCGTGCTTGACGATGGCCTTTTTTATGGTGCCAATCCTGTGGTGCTGGCTACCAAGTTTATAGCCATACTTGAATCAGACAACATTTATTTCAACTTTTTTATATCTTCTATTCAAAAAAGATAGTTTGCTTCTATTGAAAATAGATTTTGATTCTATAATTAAATTGATTGTGACAATCAAGATCTAGGACTCCCTCCATACGGTAATTCAAGTTGTTTTGGATAAGGCTTGGATCAAACATTAGAAATATAAATCATGAATAACTTTTAAATTGTTGAGTTTGAAAATGTGAAAACCATATGAATAGATTTGTCTTAAAAAGAACTTTCACAATAATATACATATATCACTTTCTAATAAATATTTGTTTATAAAAATAAGAAGTCAAAGTTATGCTTTGGAGATCATATTACTGTTCAAAACGACTTGAATTACCAATATGGAGAGCGTATCTTTGAGTAAATGTATGACGTTGTCCGAAGCTGCGTCGTGATTCAAGACCTATATTTTACTGAGAACCATGACGTTGTCTGAAACTGATTTGTGAATCAATATCTATCTTTTACTGAGCTCCATGACCTTGTCTGAGGCTGCTCTGTCAACTCGGAAGGAAAACGTCCGAATGACTGCCACCGGAGTCTAGGGCCTCGTTTAGATTGGGGTTATGAATTAGTATTTGGTATTATAGTAATTTTATTTGTATTTGACAATTATTGTTCAATTATGGTCTAACTAGGTTCAAAAGATTTGTCTTATAATTTATAATCAAACTGTGTAATTAGTTATTTTTTTATCTACATTTAATACTCCATACATGTGTCAAAAGATTTGATGTGATGAAGAGAGAGTAAAAAACTTGCAATCTAAATAAAGCCTAGCTAGATATATATGACAGTAAACTAATTCTCCTTGAAATTCGCTGAACTTAATTATATCCTTGGATATGCAACTGGGTCATGCATATGAATAGAAGCCAGGTCCACCTAGACCGAGTGAAACGACGGGAGTAGTGGACTTGCATTATTAGGCACATTAACTTAAGTCGTCGTCGATACGGTGGCACGCAGCAGGTCAGGCTCAGATATGTGCGTGGGCTAGCAAATTTAGGGCTTGTTTAGTTTCTCTCTAAAAATTTATATTTTATCTTATTAAATATTTGGACACATGTATAGAATATTAAATATAGACTAAAAAAATAACTAATTGTATAGATTACGATTACTTTGCGAGACGAATTTTTTAAACCTAATTAGTCCATGATTTGACAATAAAATGATATATTAACACATGTGTTAATGATGGATTAATAGAGCTTAATAAATTCGTCTCGTGATTTATTGACGGATTCTGTAATTTATTTTTTATTAGTATCCGAACACCCCATGCTATATCCCCACGTAATACTCACCCTAAAATTTTACATCCTAAAACTAAATAAGACCTTCGAGGAAGGCCAATATAAAAGCAGGTATAATAAGACACGTCAGCATGTGTTATAGCCAAGCCACGTGGATGAGAGAGAAAACCGAATAACCGAGCTGTAGCAAGATCTGGCGCCGAGCGCTAGCCCTGTACCACTTCCGTGACCCGTACATCCAATGAATGACAGCCAACGGTGAGCTTGCTCGGCGTGTTCATCCACCAGGAACTTGCCAAGAAGAAAGAGGATAAGGATGAACATGTAAAGAAAAAAATAGTGACATGTAGAACCCACTTAATAAAAGAAGGAATATTTGAACCATAAGAGGAGACAAATTGTTGTATCATTTGTCTGCAAAGCTTGTCTCTAGATGACATGGCTTGGCTTAAAACTAAGCTTATTGAACCTGCTCTAAGACTCTTAAGTTTTATTTAGTCTATCCATATAGTAGTTAGCTCTTCACTATTAATACATGACCTAATTATCTCTCTCATAGAGTTTTTTGGTTGTTGTGCCCAAGCCGGCTATAAGCTTACAACCCGCTTCTCCTCTCTCTTCTCCCTTCTCTCCTCCACCTTAACATTTAATTAGCTTTAAGCCTGTTATTATACTTGCTATTGGAGATGGAGATCTCCACCGGCTTTCTAATAACTTATTACTATTGCTTTTTAAATATTAGGAAAGTTGCTACAATATTAACCCAATATATCTCCTCTAATACCCATGTGCAAGATAGGTCCCACAGGTGTGCGGGTGAAAAGATAGTTCAAAAATGGTAGTTAGAGTGGTCATGAGAAAAATATTAGTGGCCACAAAAACAAGGAGAGGTATTGAGAAACTACCGGAGCAAGAAAAACATAGCTATCCTTAATATAACTGTTTTATAGAGATAAGATGATGTATTAGGGTACTGCTGAGATGCTATTGGGGTCTGTTTATTTCATCTTGCATCTGGCTTTTATCTGCCAAAAGTTAGAAGCTGAAATAAACCTCTTAGTCATCGAGTTGGTTTTTAAAAAGCTCAAAACTCGCTTATGAGAAAATAAACTCAAAGTTGAAAAGCACATTGAGAATAACTTTTCTAATTTTTGGTGTGCTGAAAAGCTAATAACAAAAAATCAATACCTAATTAAAAGCCAAATGCCAAAAAGCCACCTTTTAAGTCAAAATACCAAAACCTACATCTCAAACAACCAAACCCTTAGCACCACCAGAGGTAATAATATATACCCTAGCCTGAATCTGCCGAGAATGAAAGTAGTCCTCACCATGCACAACATGCTAGGTGTGCATGCATTTTTTTACGAATTACATATAGTATAACGCAGACACTCACAATGTGCACATACTCACCTCTATGAACGCATGAACACAAACCCTACCTTTATAAGCAACTACTGAAAGCATAACGTCATTAAATCCTACACACTCACCCCTATTAACGTACGCACACAAACCTTACCTTTATAAGCATCTTCGATGACTGGGCCGACAAATCCTCGAGATTGACAAAGTCACCACAGATGCGTCACTGTCGACGGGAGTGTTGCCTATCACTGAAAGTATAACGCTATTAAATCATAGAAAATTCACTCCCATGGAAAGTCGAACATAGGACATGAGGTGCTACTGAGGCTCTTGTAACCAGTAGGCTACATGCCTTTTTGCGGGTGTGCACGCATTCTATATGGCTCCAAACTAATTATTAGACATAGTTGAAGCATTGCAGGGTCTCATATGAACTAATTATGCTAGAGCTCCAAACTAATTATTAGATTATGAGAGATGAAGAAGAGAATCTGACAATTGAGCCAGTTGTATGTCTGGCAGTAGTACAACAATACTCGATCAGACAAAAAGGACTCATCAGAAGCTTTCAAGCAATCGGCCCTTCCTTCCTTGCCCATAGTCAGTCCGTGTGGTGATGTTATTTAGCCGGCCGGGTCTTTTTTAGACAGCCAGATAGTGTCCCTGAGAACCCCATTGGCCCTGCCACGATGAAGGTCTTGATTCCGCTAGGGATGGAAATGGGTTGACCTACAGCCTTTGCTTTAGACCCGTCCTGGCTTTGAACCCAACCCCGTGGCTTCAAGGTAAATTTTAAGGTTAATGGGTCAACCCATTTCACTTAAAGACTGTGACTTTCCTGTCTCAATGGATAGAATTAGTCGAACCAAATATTTTGTGCTATCATAGGTCATAGTCTCTTAGTGCTTATTCTGAAAGAAGAAGAAGACCAATAAATTTCAAAAAAGGTTGTTATCTAATGATTAGATCAACCCATCATGTTACCGATTGTGTCAATAGGTTTTGGCCCTATTGACCTAATTTAGGCTTTTGAGGCCGGCCCATGTGAGCCATTGGCCTTACTTTTATGAATCGGATAAACTACTCAATGGGTCAACCTGGCCCATTCCATTCCTACCACCTAGCATTCGAGCAAACTTGTTCATTTGGCGGACATCAACATTTAGCGTATAGCTGCTCTTGCCTGGCTAGGAGCTGGTTGTGTTTGACTTCTAGCTCTCTCTAGTATGAAGTTTCCTCTTATTAGGATAAAGAGCACCAAAAGGGGGAATAGCTGTCCGTGCTATTGTCCACATCCAATCCGTATTTGAGGATAGGCAGTAACAACTTATTAAACACGCTGACCAGTCAAGATACATAAAATTGATTGAAGACATATGTATGGGGTGCATATCCATTTTTTGGGCGTGATTTCATGGACAGTGGAAGCCAAGTTCTGCATCCCAAATGAACTTCCAAGTGGGGAACATGGTAGAGCCCATGTCGGCTAGTTGTGCATTGAGTCATGGAGGTGAGGTTTGCTAAACTTCTTGTCGATGATCAAGTCCAATTTTCTAAAGTGGAAGGTTTAGTCTTTGGTGAAGGTGGTCACAAGGGTAAGGTTGTTTGCCTTGATGGCAATGAAGTCTAGTCTCCAAATGCAAAAAACCTAGCTTAGAGAAAAGTTGACGACGACCCATCTAGCTTTCATAGCTCGATCTACACACACAACCTCCTATTTTGCACATCAATTGTTGGTGTTTTGTCACTGGCAATATGGTTAAGGGGCATTTTGTGTGAGGTAGATTTAGATGGTGGCACAATACATGATAATTTATACAGGTTTTGGGTGTCATGAGGACATAATACCCTATGTCATGTTTTGTTGGATTTATTGCTTGTGCCCAATATACATGGTGAATGATTGGATACCCGATTGGGAGCTAGCCAGTAGGGTTACCAAGCTCTATTGTCCTCGATTGTTAGTAGATATGTTTTCCAATTGGTTACAAGGTCTCCATGATATTAAGGATATAGTCAATCTATGTCTTATGTATCAAGTATACCTAAGTGATACTCAGACTCTATGGTCTTAGCCCACCCTTTCTCTAGGGGGCTAGATATGCACATCTTGGTAGTACACATTGGTCGTATCATCCATAACCTCCATTATAGTTTCTTCATGAAGGGCCAATTCATCCAAGACAATTTCATATACATGTAGAGGACATTTGAATCCCTCTACAACAGTGGTCACCCAAACTACTCTTGAAGCTAGACATCACTAAGGCGTTCAACTCTATTCTTTGGTCTTTCAGTTGGACCCTCTAGACCATGGTTTTCTCCATAGCTTAGTGAGTAGGGATTCCGATAATTGTACCCATGGCCAGAAGCATGGCCCTATCAATGGTACCCTTGGTTGTCGCATCTACCATGTCTGTGGTCTCCTGTGGGGGGTACAATCCCTCCATGTTCTTCCTCTTAGTAACTGATGCAACAGATGCAAGGGGGATTCTCTCACCAATAGATTGTTCATCATTAGGCATCTCTTTCATTGACATTGTGGTGTTCTTGACCCCCTAGACTAGACCTGACCCTACTTAAGGAAGTCATGTTCTCTTTAGGGGAACCTCATGACTAGCAACCAACTTTGTGAACTTCTAGATTTTTCTAATCCATTGAGAGCAAGAGATTCTACCTTGTGTGGTTCTTTCCCCTGCAAATACTAGGGGTCAACGGTTCCCATCTCACTTTGCAAGATCTCAAAGGCAGACTTCGAGCCCCTAGTTGATAAGGTTGCTGGTCATATCCCAAGCTCGAAAGGCTACTTCCTTAATAAGAAGGTTAGGTTCATCCTCACATAGTCCACTCTCTCCAACATCCCTGTCTATGTTGATATTGCCCCCATCCTCTGTCATTGGGTAGATGATTCCATCAATCGCCTTGGCAAGGCATTCCTTTGGACTAGATCCAATGTAGTTTCTAGCACAACTATGCAGTGTCTTAGTGAGGGCTTGCCTCCCCAAGGAGCCTGGGGCTAGGAAAACCCAATCTCAAGGTTCTTAGCTAGGCTTTATACAACATGTGCTGGCTTTGGCTATGCATATGTGTAGAACTATTTGTCAAGGTAGATGCATGCAATCATCAAGGCCATGTTCGAGACCTCCATCTCCATGGCCATCAAAGATGGGAGGCGTGCCCTCTTTTGTTTATTCCACTGACTTGTTGGAGCATCGTTGCTAGAAGTTTCCTAGCCTTTTGCTCCTCTATTCAGGACAAAATCATGGCCACCCAAATAGTTTGGTAGGCCATGTTTGATAATCTGTATATCAAAGATGTTTATGGCACTCCATCTCTTCAAGGTTTCTTAAAATATTTGCAGGTGTATGTAAGACTCTGACACATCTATCTCTCATAGAGGAGGGCATAGTTTTTGTTTGGACTTTGATGTGGTCGTTTGATGGAAAATTTGCCTTTTATTCATCCTACTATACAAAGCTTTCTTCCTTTGTAAAATACAGGTTAAGGGGCTAGAATATTTGGAAAACATGGACCCAACAAGTGATTGTTTTTGTCTAGCTAGATTTTTTCATCATCCTTGGACATCGAACAACGAGATGTAGAGACATGACCTCCAAGATGATATCAAGCCCTCTGTGCACAAAAGTCGTAGACTATATATTTGACTGCCTACTCATTGACTCCATATATAGAACGGAGATTTGTTTCTCTCCCTAGGTCTCTTCAGCTTATGCAGCTCATCGTGCCAGCTATACCACATATTTCCCCATCATAGTTTGGTGAGTTGATGGACGTAGGTGTGAGGGCAAATCCTTTACAAAGGCTTCTGATACCATGGTTGTGTTGGTCGTTTGGAGCCTCTATAAGGAGCCAAACATCTCGGTGTTTTATGCTCCACCCAGGAGTTGGTTACCGTACCCTTTCAATCGTGGAGGAGGCATCTACATGGGCTCGGGCTACTTCCAAGATGCATGTGGTGCTCTTCTGGTGCCTAGGGCTCTTTTGATCTACTACTTTCGGTTTTTATCCTTAGAGTTTTTTCTTGTTTTATGCCAGGCTACCAAGCTTTTCTGCTTTGTTTGGTGATTCTTTTGTATTGTGGTCACATGCTCATTTACATTAGACTTCCTTTCTTCATAATAAATACATGATGTGCATTTTTTTTTAAAAAATTGATCTGATGGTAGAGGCATAAAAGGGGTGAAGTTTTAGACTCGGATGGTGTCCAAACAGTTAAAAATAGTTGGTGTGCTGAGGAAAATGTCAAAGTTAAAATAGAGAGTGAGTAATTTATTATATACGTCCACATCAAAATTCAGTCTGCAAATCAATTTTGCCAAGCTGCAATCTAGAGTCAGTTTTTCCCTTCCAAAATGGAAGTTCAAAGAAACAACTACAATTTATATTGTTAAGTTGACCAATGTGAGTATTGTTTTTTCGCTATAGGAATCAGATGAGCCCAGACACTAATCTGGCTATCTATGCATGTGGGTGGCGAGGCAAACGAACCACCAATTTTTTTTTACCAAATATAAATTGTTATAAAATATATAGTAAGAGGCTATAGGAAATGACAATGCTACAAAATCAAGTGTATTATGCAAATAATCAGATTTTTGAGAGATGTTTACGTTTATTAGGAAATAAAAAATGGATATAAAATTAGTGACTTCACTTATCATGTAAGGGACAAGAAAGTAAAATAAACCAAATCACTTCTGATATTGTGCAAATGACTTGAATTTGTTGTAGCGTGTGGATTTCTAAGAAAACATATATTTCTCGACTTGCTATTTGGAACAAAGGAAATCTGCATTCCTTTCCAAAGGAAAGGCTAACTTTGTTTCACAAAAAACAGGAAAAAAGCATCCAAGGAAACCCAAAGGAAAATTTTCCGCAATGTTTTTGTCAAGTTCTGAAGCCTGAAACCTTGCTTCTTGGGCACATGTGACATTTCTGTTTTCCTGCAATCCAAACAGCCCAAAGTTTCTATTCCTATGTTTTCCCAAAGTTTCTATTCATGTGTTTTCAAATCATGTAGTTTTCTACTTTTCGCTCTATTCCATTTCTGCATTTTTTTCCATTCCTTTGTTTTGCGTTCCTGTGTTCCAAACATGCCCTATATCAATTTTTAGTCTGCACATGTTCTCAAAATTCAGTCTGCGATGCAAATCAATTTTGCTAAGCTGTAATCTAGAATCAGTTTTTCTCCTCCAAAATGGAAGTTAAAATAAATGAGTGCAATTTATATTGTTAAATTGATCAATCAGCATTGTTTTTTCCTATAGGAATCAAATGAGGCTAGACACTGATCTGGCTATGTATGCATATGTGGGTGGAGAGGCAAAAAAACGAACCACCAATTTTTTTTACCAAATATAATAAATTATTATAAAATAGTAAGAGCAACTCCAAGAATAACTAAAATAGCCTCCCAATCTAGGAATTTTGGCAAGATTGAAAAAAACTCATCTCCAATAACTCTCAAACCCATCTCCCAATCTTTTGGCACTTGGAAAAAAACCATCTCCACGCGCGTAAAGTTACGCACGTATCGTCGCGCCAATCTGGAGGTGGAAGGACGTAGGGAAGAAAAAAAAGTAGGACACAGTTCCTGATGCAAATGTACAATAGAGAAATAACGTAAAAAAGTGGTTAGTGTGATTTAGAAATAGTTTAGGATCCCTGATGTAAAATTCCCTTCTATCTTTTAGGCGCAAGATTTTGGAAACTGTTGAAGTTGTAGCTTTTTTTTTGTGTCTCCCAATATATTTTGCAAAGGTTGGAAAACCTGTTTTTGGGAGTAATTTTTTTTAGATACTGTTGTAGATGCTCTAAGAGGCTATAGGAAATGACCATGTTACAAATCAAATGTATTCTGCTAATAATCAAATTATTAGAGAGATGTTACATTTATTAGGAAAAAAATGGATATAAAATTAGTGAATTTACTTATCATGCAAGAAAAAACTAGAAAGTAAAATAAAAAAATCATTTCTGATATTGTGCAAATGACTTGAATTTGTTGTAGCGTGTGAATGCCTATTTAAGAAGACATATATTTGGAGTAGACGGCATTTGTTTCCATGAAAATGTATGTGTTATGTACTAACGTTGGAATAATCAAATTATGTTAATCATAGATATCAATGAATGTGAGCGGCCACAAGACCATGGGTGCTTCGGCGAGTGTATCAACACAATTGGAGGTTACAAATGCCAGTGCCCTCGAGGAACCCATGGCAACTACACCGTGAGCGATGGCTGCATCAAGTCCTCAACTACAGGTTACTACGTTTCATCTTCTTTTAACTTCATTGGTACCACCTATTGGTACATTAGTACCCCATATGCTCTTCCTTAACTACTTTGACCGGGTTTAGTGATGGATTGCCTTCCATACATATTTGTTTTCAATGGGCGAGCATTTTTTGCAAACAGAAAAAAACGACCGTCCAACAGTTTTGTATCTCAACTCCCTAAATAAGTGGTCGATAAGTCTCTCCTCATGCCTCCCAGCCCTCCTCTCACCTAGTTTATTATTGTGCCCTAGCCGGGGTACCTCTAGATGCCGCCTCTGTCCATAGTTGCCGGCACTCTGCCATGCTCGTCCGCCCAGACAGCTAGGAGGCTTCTACGGCTAGCTAGCTAGGCAGCAGCAGCGGTGGGTGGACGGCTGGGCGGTGGGCTGATTGGAGGTGGTAGAGAAAGGAAAAAAAATAGTTCCCTATTAAATTTGGGCACTTGGTATAATCTATGATTTGACAAGTGTTTTTAAGTAGCTTTGGGGATGTTCTTATGTATTTGTTATTTTTATTTAGGAATACAGTAGGAAAATGCCACAATACATATTTACATAATAATATAATAGTGTTTGAAATGTTTATTACTAATAAAGTGTTTGAAATGTTTTCATTCTACAAATAATATAATAATGATAATTTCATCAAAGAAATATAATAGTCATAAGAAAAAACGTGTACATTACTACCCTAGTTTGACCTATGTTCAGATAACCCTAAACTAACATTTGGTTTGATTTACTCCCTCAAACTATTTCATTTGGTCTAGTTTACCCTTTAATAGGATTTGGGCTTTTTGCTTCTCCATGTTCAAGCTAATTTTAAATTTTAAATTTTATGAGATGATAGGTGGCACCATAATTTTTGTAAACAAAATACATCATAGCTGTTTATCATTATTTTGATAGGTGAAGACATCTAATAATAATTGAAAGTTTGACAATAGAAATATAAAATTGTATGAAACATACCGATGAAAAGTTCATAATGTATTTTAAAAAATGTGGTATGATGTTTTCTATCACCTCACAAATTTTAGAATTATAACTCAACTTGGATGTGGAGAAATAAAAAAATTAAGTCTTGTTAATGGGTAAATTGAACTGTCTCTAGAATAGTTGAGCAAGTAAATCGAATCAAATATTAGTTTAGGGTTACACAGACATAGGCCATATTTTGATGGAGTAACTTGGACTTTTTAAAGATAAACATAGATCTTTTTCTTCTTTTGGCTAGACTCCAAGAGCACAGACTAAAGGTATACAGTTCTCCAAGATGTAATTGCCTTTCGAACTTGTGGTCTACAAGATTTTTTCTGTTGCATCATATTATTCCATATATTTCAAGACACGTTGTCACGGAAATTACATTTTGATTCAACTCTTGTATCAACTGGCTGAATGACCCACGCAAGGTCGTAGTCTTGTACCATAATGCAAAATATGTTCTGGTTACATTTCTAACTTTTTGAGGTTACAACTATTGATCAAGCTTCTTTGTTATTTGAGCTTAGATGAGGTGGATAAGGTTTTAATTCTCGCTGCACAGTGCACACTGGCACTCAAGTATTACAATATGCTCACTCCATCCCAAAACACATTACGTTTTAGGATTTTAGGATAGATTAGTGCTCAAATTATGCATATGTACCCCTACTTATTAAAGGTAATACATGCTAATTAAGGAATAAGCTGCTCACTAAAAGAAATGCACGGAGCCATGGAGACCACAATCTGAAGCTGATATGGCCCAACTAACGTAGTCCCAAGAGCTAAAACATAAATTGTTTTGGAACAAATTTTGAATTCTAAAATATAATTTTTTTTGGAACAGAGAGAGTAGAATCTAAAGATGTTAGGAAAAAAATATGCAAATACTTTGAGGTTAAATAAGAGTATAAGACTTTTAGAGCAGCGATAAGATTGTATATGTCCCTTAAATAGTCATGGTTGCACTTGGTGTTTTAATTTAATTTAATTTCCTTCTAAGATAGAAAGCCTTGTAGTCCAAATATTGGATGCCATGACTTCAAGTTCTTGTTATCGATCGAGCGAGTAATATTACTAATACCCTACACACATACAGGAATAAGCATCGGTATAGGAGTTGGCAGTGCAGCAGGATTTATGCTTCTGGTTCTCGCTGGAATCTTCGTGACCCAAAGGATTAAACATAAGAGGCAAATAATGTTGAAGCAAAAGTTTTTCAAGCAAAATCGTGGACAACTGTTGCAACAATTGGTATCCCCAAGGGCAGACATTGCAGAAAGGATGATCATACCTGTAGATGAACTTGCAAAGGCAACAAATAACTTTGATAAAGCTCGTGAGCTTGGTGGTGGAGGGCATGGTACTGTCTACAAAGGTATTTTATCGGATCTACACGTTGTTGCCATCAAGAAGTCAAAGGTAGCTGTTCAGAAGGAGATAGATGAGTTCATAAATGAGGTGGCCATCCTCTCACAAATTAATCACAGGAACGTAGTGAAACTTCTTGGATGTTGCCTAGAGACGAAGGTTCCATTGTTGGTTTACGAATTTATTTCAAATGGAACGCTCTATGACCATCTCCATGTTGAAGGGCCAAAGTCCCTTTCTTGGGTCACTAGGTTGAGGATTGCAACTGAAACTGCAAGTGCTCTTGCCTATCTTCATTCATCAGTTTCAATTCCAATTATCCATAGAGATATCAAGTCTAGTAACATACTTTTGGAAGAAACTATGACATCCAAGGTGTCCGACTTCGGAGCTTCAAGATACATTCCAATGGATAAAACAGGACTAACAACAATGGTGCAAGGAACAATTGGATACTTGGACCCTATGTACTTCTACACAGGACGCCTTACAGAGAAAAGTGATGTGTATAGCTTTGGTGTCATTCTTGTGGAACTACTAACAAGGAAGAAACCATTTTCGTATTTTTTCCATGATGGAGATGGCCTTGTTTCCCATTTTGTCAACTTGCTTGCTACAGAAAATCTGGCCGAAATACTAGATCCTCAAGTCATTCATGAGGGAGGCAAAGAAGTACATGAGGTCTCCATACTTGCAGCATCATGTATAAAGTTAAATGCCGAGGACCGGCCCACAATGCGACAGGTGGAACATGCACTCGAAGGTCTTGTATCCAAGAAGTATGTCCAAACTGATATGAATGTAGGGACAAATGAAGAGAATGACATTGTTATGATGAATTGCTCATCGAAAATGGAAAGACGAAGCACGCAAGAGTGGAGCAGAAGATATAGCATGGAAGAAGAAATCTTGATGTCTGCAAGGTATCCTCGGTAGAGAGGCTTTTTTGCCAAGTATGTATGTAAAAAGCATCATAGCTAGAATAGACATCATGTATTGATATGTAACACCCTCGGTGTTACACCATAAATCATTAACTAAAACATATTATGAGCATCATGTTTATGTGTTAATGCATATGATAAAGTGTGTAGATCAATTTCTATAACTCGAAACGATCAACTAAAATGCGAAACGAAAGTTGATTCGATAGTCATGTTATATCACTTTGGATGTTGACATAATCTATAACAAAGTTGTAGCTATAAATGCATTTTGCAACTTTGTAGTTGACAAGTTTTGATATGAAAATATTTAAAGTCGTAGATATTTGTTTCAAAATTATCAGATTTTGAGATTCAAATTTTCAAATTTTTTGAACTCTGACGGACACACGCCCCATATATACCAAATTATAAAGCTTGACAAATTCTAAAACTTTATAGTTGAAACTTTTTTCATTTGGAATCATTCAGGGCTGAAATATTTAATAAAATAATTTTAAAAGCTAATATGAACAAATCAGTGTATAGTGTAGTATGGGGTGGAACACATGAGTTCAAAGATAATGTCTGATTGTTGGAAGTGCAAAATTGTTTCTTTCGTAATTCATTTACAAAGATGGGTTTTAACATTTTAAGATGCACGTCTCTATTCACCGAATTAATAGAGATGGTCCTACAAATGGCTTATTAACATTGCATATCAACAAAAAAATGGTCTATTAACATTGACAGAGGAGGGCCTATAGAAAAGAATCACCTCTGCAAATAGCCTATTAATTTTGATGGAGGGCGATTAGGCTGCCCGCCTTTGAAAAAGAACCGTCGTTCTCTGAAAATACTTCCTCTCCTACAGCAATGGACGGACTAACCCAGAATACACACGTCAAATTAGTGTGAAACACTGCAACCTTATATAAACGATAATGCTCCTATCAGGAATTCCTTCTATGACTCTGTTTCTAGACACGGCTCCCTAGGAGTGGACCCCAAACAAAATAATCCCATTCAGACGGCCTCCCACCGTTCACTCCTGCACGGTCGTCCTCGCTTCCTCCTCCCAATTCTTATCTCTTCTGTGCTCGCGCCCTGCTCCACCCCGACGCAGCCATGGCTGCCTCCATGGATGGTGGCGGCACCCCCACCCACCCCGGCGTGCGCGCTCCCCCACCCCGACATCCTCCTCCCGTACCCTGGCACCCTCCTCCCCTACCCCGACGTCCTCCTCCCGTACCCTGGCGGCGCCCCTGCCCCCACACCGGCATCCTCACCCACTGGGAGTGCTCAATGCCCGTGGATCTAGTGGCCCTCTCCCCTACCCCAGCGAGATCCATGGAGCACGAGCGAGATCCATGGACTTGGAGCGGCGGTGTTGTAGGGGAGTGGGCTGCTCTCCCCCACCCTGGTGTGTGTGGCAGAACCACATAATCTAATACCTCCCAGGAGTACTTATCTTCCATTAGACACTAAGTACTAAAGGAGAAACACCAAATTACGCGGTTCTGTCGAGCACACCCCAAGGGAGAACCCGAAAATCCACATTTTTCCATCAAGATCACAAATGAGAGAATAAAGCTTACAACTTTCTTAAATCATTTCTTACATCACTTTACATGCAGCATTAGAGTATAATATTTATTATTTATAACAGCGGTGTCGGTGCAGAAAGTGACCAACAAGTAAATATTTATAGTTTTGCCGTACGTTGTGATTGGAGGTGGCTTAGCACTCAATGACACAGGGTTTATACTGGTTTAGGCAACGTGCCCTACGTCCAGTTTGCGTCGGTTGGTGACTTTATTCCTGAGCCTAGGTGCTCGAAGTTTGCAGTGGGGTTACAAACGAGAAGGAGAAAGATGGGGTGTGCAAGAGGTCCGGTCGGCTCTGGTCGGAAGGGCCGAGAGCGACAGGGGCTCCACTATGAGCTAAGTGTTCAAGCGAGTGCTTGAGGTCTGAACCTGGCGGTTCTGTGGTTGTGAGCTAGTGAACTTGATCGATCTAATGAATCTAGAATAACTTGTATGAACTTGAATCCACTGAGTCTCTTGGGAGAGAGCGCATCCCCTTTTATAGATGAAGGGGATGGCCTTATAAGTGAGAGGGAGAGAGTATGTATGCTTCTAAACCTTGTTGCCCACGCCGGCAGGTACATGATGATGGTAGGCGCCCACAACACTATTGGATGTCGGATGCATGTGGGAGGTTATGTCGTCTTGTTTTGGGTATGGCAGATGTCGGTACCTACATGTACCGTTGATGCCCAGAGGCATGTGAGGAGTTTCACCATGTTCACTTGGTACGGTAAATTCCGGCACTGACAACACTGTCGATGCCCAAAGGCATGTGGGGGGCCTTACCATATGGGAGTTAATGGCGCCCACAATACTATAGGTAAAATGTCGGCGCCTACAACACTGTTCATGGCAGGGTGGTTGCAGAGTACTGTTCCTGCAGGTGTATAGGGTACGGTCCCTGGTATCATGGTTTGACTTGTGCGCCTTGCCTTGCTTTCTCCATTCGTTCCCTAGTTCTTTCCGGGCGGGCGTCCCTGTCGGTTGGTCCTAGTCGGCTCTAGTCGCGCCAGTCGAAGAAGAGCAGTGAGCAGGGTCTTTGCATACCCTGGTCGGAGACATGGGGTCGGAGTCGGAGGTAGTGCTTTGCTAGGCCTTCCGGTTGGAGAGACCGTCGGAGGTGGGCTAGAGACCGAAATGGGTGCTCCGGTCAGAGAGGTGGGCCGAGTCGGAAGGCGGGTGCCGTTTCTCCTCGGCCAGACCTTCCGATCGGTGCTTGGATTGCCCTTCTGGCCTATCGTTTAGATACTTGGGCTAGCCCACGAGTTGTGCGTTTGTCTGCTTGGGCCGAGCCTTTGTTAGGAAGCCGGTCTGCGAGGGACCCCGGGTTTATGAACTCGACAGGAGCCCCCAAGTGATTCGGGCAGAATCATCTGGGGGATTTTTGTCTTGATGGCGGGTGTGCGTGAGCACACCCGGGTGGTGTAGCCCCCGAGCTCCCGGGCGGTTCGGGTAGAACCGTCTGGGGGTTTTCCGTGTTGCCAGTGGGGGAGGTTTTCGTTTTGTCGGTGGGTGTGCGCGAGCGCACCCGCGGGTGTAGCCCCGAGCCCTCGGGCAGTTCGGTGGAACCGTCTGGGTGGTGTTTGTTTAGCGGGTGTGTGTGCATGTTTTTTAGTCAAGATAGAGTTGTTAACCAAGTTGTTGTTGTGCGGCCGAGGTGTTTTTTTGGGGATCGGGTAAGACACGGCTCACGGATCCTGCGTCGAATGCGCATCGTGGGCATCGGGCGAGGCAGTTAGTCTTTTAGGGATCGGATGAGACAGAGCTCGCGGATCCTAGAGTCGGTGCAGCCCGCACAACTGAGGCAGTTAGTTTAGTTAGTTTGGGATTGGGTGAGCCAAAGCTCATAGATCCTGATGGGGCGAGTTTGGGGTCGCAGACCCGAGTGTTTTTGGAGTGTAGTCGAAGCGTAGCTGGATGGGGTGAGTTCGGGGTTGTAGACCTAGGTATTTTTGGAGTGCAGTCAAAGCGTAGCTGGATGGGGTGAGTTTGGGGTTGCATACCTAGGTATTTTTGGAGTGCAGTCGAAGCGTAGCCGGATGGGGAGAGTTCAGGGTCACAGACCCAAGTATTTTTTGGAGTGCAGTTGAAGCGTAGCCGGATGGGGCGAGTTCGGGGTCGCAGACCTAGGCATTTTGTGTCTTGAGCCCCCGAGCCCCGTTGGGCTTTAGTATGGGTCGGTTTGAGTTGTGTGCGTTACCCCATCCTCGGTTCCTCACATTTGGAGGGGTTGAGTTTTGTCGCTTGTCCCGATTGCTCGGGCTCAAGTGACAAGCTCGGTGAGTTCGCTAACGGGTATGATCGAGTGGAATCTGGGTCCGTCGTTCATGATGGGGTCAACATAGCCCTCTTGTGACATTCCATTGCTCCTTTACCTGCACCCCGGTAGATGCCTAGGTCGTTCTGGAGACCGACCCGGGTGGCCTAATGGCCTCCCCTCGATGGAGATTCTGTGGGCTTGGTAGAGGCTTAGGATCGAACGAGAAGGTTGAGATGACCCTGTCTGCAAGACTGGGCGAGGGCCGCATAGGGCTTATCTGTGTTTTTCTCCCCTGGCTTTGTCGTTGCTCATGTCGAATGAGGCAACTGCCGCTTCGTGATGCAACACGGAGCGTTGTGATGCATTTCGCTGCACGTGCGATGCTTAGTTCCCAAGCCCCCGGGAGTTTCAGGGCCCAAATCGTCCGGGGGACACGGGCGTATGGAATGAATGCACGTATGGATGTATGAAATGATTTAAATAAAGAAATAGCGGGGGTCGGTAGTGTTACCTTGATGACTCGAGTGACAGGGTTTTGGAGAGCTTCAGTCAGAAATGTTCGATCAGGACCCATGCTCATCGTTCGTGACAGAGTCAGCATGGCCTACATGGGGCATCCCTTCGCTCCCTACCTGTCTCTCGGTGTGTTCTTCTGAGCCATTCGATCGACTTAGGAAGCCCGATGGTCTCTCCCGGCAGAGATCCTATTTTGGGTTTTTCCAAGTCCCGCCTGGGGATGCGGAGAGCTGCCTGCGTGTGGTGGCGCTTCAGTTTTTGTGCCCGGTCGTGCGATAGTGGTGGGCCATACCCAGGCCACATTTCGTCTTACCAGGCGACATTCTGTCTGATCAAGCATCGTTCCGTCGGTCAGCGTGTGTCCCATCGGTCAGGATGTGTCCCATCATTTCCCATCCGCATTAAATGGGGCAAGGGAGAAGGTTTTTCGCTCTGATCTTTTGCCCCTCTTTGGCCATCGCGTTTCTTCCTTAAATAGGGGGAGGAAGAGGGCTCTCCGTCGCAGTCCTTTGCCTGTTCTCCAACTATTGGCTCTCTTCCTTCTTCCTCCTCACCGAGAGTGCATGTATGCCACGGTGGTTCCTAAGTGAGAGGGGATGAGCGAGGGGGAGGACTTATAGATCCTTCTATGAATCCGGAGTGCGATGTTGGGCTGGAGGCTACCTGGGGCGGTGCTGGCCGTCTCTGCCTGAGAAGGGGCGGCTTCCATCGAAGGGGGTGGCGTGCTGGATTTGTCTATGAGGCTTTCTTCGGGATGGAGCCGTGTGTGAACTTTCTCCGGTGGATTTTCATCGGGCGAGCCTTGTCGGAGGGGAAGTTGCTCAGGATCATGCCGGTGGAGGGTTCCGCTGCCAGCAGCTGCTCGAGTTGGCCAGTTAATAAAGTTTGATGAGATCTCTTTCAGCCATGGTGGCCATACCCTGGTGGTGTGTCCCTGCCCAGGAGCTGCCTTGACTGCATGAGAAGGTCAAGAGCTCCATGCTCTTCTGCTGAGCATCTATGGGTGCAACGCCCTTGAGGTACCCGTTGCGCTCATTGAAGTCAAGGGAGCGGAACCGGTAGGTCCCTTGAGGTACCCGTTGTGCTCGCCGAAGTCGAGGGAGCGGAATCGGGCGGGGCCCCAGCGGCGGTGGTTATGTCCGGCAGTGTTTAGGCGATGTCGTCAAGCGACCGCAGTAGTATTTGGAGTAGTAGTAGAAAATTTAATAGTTGAGTTCATGGGTGAGTCCCCGTGTGAACAATTTTTTGTATCGATGAATACATCAGTACTACTCTTGTGATAGAATCACTATCCGTTCCTTGTTTTTATCCTAGCATAGCTAATGCTTTTGTCCTTTCTTTTTTGCACCTGCCCGTTAGTTCCGTAGGCTACAACTTTTTAAGAACCTGGGCATGGCCCGTGGGGCTCGGCTGCTCGTAACCGTAGGTCGTGGCGGGGTGCGTTCGGTTAGGAGTAAGAACAAAGTTACGTAGGACAATCAAAGGAAAAAGAATGCGCTTCCATTTGGAGACAAAGTTGTTTACCATGTGATAGTAAAAAAGAGAGTAAAAAAGAGAGGTAGTATTGAGTATTGTACCCTCATGGAGCCCCCGAGCGACCCAGGCTAAAAGTGTTCGGGCTGGGGTGCTTTTTATAGGGGCAAGTTTGACTAAAAAGTGGTAAGACCAAATTTTAGGGGAAAACACGACGTAACATTTCAATGTTCCAAGTGTTGGTGAGAACGTTACCGTTGTTATCCTCCAGTTGGTAGGAGCCCGGTCGGATTACTTGGTCACCATGTAGGGCCCTTCCCATGGTGGAGAGAGTTTGTGTTTTTCCTTCATTGATTGGGTCCTCCGGAGTACGAGATCGCCAACTTTGAGTATCCTCTCCCTGATCTTCCTTTCGTGGTACCTATGTAGGGTTTGTTGGTAGCGAGCGGAACAGATGACGGTCATCTCACGGGCCTCTTCGAGCAGGTCGACTATGTCCTGCTGAGCCTCCACGACTCGGTCATGGTCAAAAGCCTTCACTCTTGGGGCGCCGTGGTTGAGGTCGGAGGGTAGCACTGCCTTAGCTCCGTAGGCCAGAAATAAGGGTGTGAACCCTGTGGATCGGTTTGGGGTCGTTCTCAGGCTCCAAAGGATCGCTGGGACCTCTGCAACCCATCGCTCGGTGTATTTGTTGAGTCGGTCAAAGATGCATGTCTTAAGTCCTTGGAGGACCATGCCATTGGCACGCTCAACCTGACCGTTAGTTCTTGGATGTTCGACTGAGGCCCAGTCGATCCTGATGCCATATCCATCACTGAAGTCTAGGAACTTCCTTCCGGTGAAGTTAGTCTCGTGGTCGGTGATGATACAGTTAGGAACACCAAACCGATAGATGATGTCGAGGAAGAATTTGACTGCCTCTTCCGAATAGATGTTGGTGATGGGCTTGGCCTCTATCCACTTGGTGAACTTATCGACTGCTATGAGTAGGTGAGTGAAACTATCTAGGCTCTTTTTGAGGGGTCCCACCATGTCAAGGCCCCAGACCACGAATGGCCAGGTGATGGGGATGGTTCAGAGCTCCTATGCTGGCAAATGGGTTTGCCGAACGTAGAACTGGCATCCTTCACACCTGCGGACGACCTCCTCTGCATCTCATAGTGCGGTGGCCCAGTAAAAACCTTGGTGAAAGGCTTTTCTGACCAGTGACCTTGGGGCGCGCGTGATGTCCACAAATCCTAGCATGCACCTCAAGGAGGAGCTGCTTCCCTTGGTTGGTGGGGATGCACTTCATGAGCACCCCTGATGGACTCCATTTGTAGAGCTCGTCACTGAGCGCGACGAAGGTCTTGGTGCATCGAGCGATCTATCGGGCTTCAGTCTTTTCGAGCAGGAGAACCTCCTCGAGGAGATAGGTGAGTAGCGGCGCTCGCCAGTCGGTTTGATCGAGTGCCAATACGGCGATGTTTGCGGGTGACGTCGTCATGGGGGTACTTGGATTGGAGCTCCCGAGCGCCGGCTTGTTGTTGGGGTCAGAGCCCCTAGGTGCTGGCTTGGCGTCAGGGTCAGAGCCCCCGAGTGCCACCGGGCATCGGGGTGTGTCTGGGTCGGACCTTCTAGGATGCGGGTGGACGACTCATGGACGTCGTTGATGAAGACCCCGCTTGGGGATGGATCCCGCCTAGCGGCCAATTTCGCAAGTAAATCGGTGGCATCGTTGTCCCTTCAAGGGATGTGACATAGCTCGATCCCCTAGAATTTATCCTCGAGCTTGCGCACCTCTTGGTTGTATGCTGCCATGAGGGGACTTTTGCAGGAGGACTCCTTCATGACCTGATCAACGACTAGCTCTGAGTCACCGCGAACATAGAGTCACGTAGCATCGAGCTCGATGGTGATGTGTAGTCCGTTGATGAGGGCCTTGTACTCCATGGCGTTGTTTAAGGCTGAAAAGTGGAGGCAGATGGCGTAGCAGAGCCTACTCCCATCCGGGGAGATCAGAACCACTCCAGCCTTCGAGTCGGCGCCATTATGGACCCGTCGAAGTACATTGTCTAGTACTCATGGGTGATGTCCAGGGTCGGTAGCTGTACCTCTGTCCATTCGGCGACAAAATCCATGAGAGCCTGAGATTTAATGGCGGTACAAGGGATGTACCTTATGTCATGGCCCATGAGCTTGAGTGCCCACTTAGAGATCTGTTCCGTGGTGTTGCGGTTATGGATGATGTCCCTGAGTGGGTATGAAGTGATGACCACAACTTCGTGGTCGGTGAAGTAGTGCAGGAGCTTCCAGGTCGCCATCAGCATGTCATATAGGAGTTTCTGAACCTAGGGGTACCGGACCTTGAGGTCGGTGAGCACTTCCACGATGAAGTATACGGGCCGCTGGACCTTAAGTTGGTGTCCTGGCTCCTCCCTTTTGACGACCAGCGCGACGCTTACCACATGGTTGCTAGCTGCGATGTAGAGAAGGGGTTCTCCCCATTTGGGAGCGACAAGGATCAGGGCTGACGTCAAGGACGCTTTGAGGCTCTCTAGGGCCTACCAGGCTTCCTCAGTACAGACAAAAGTGTCTGTCTTTTTGAGGAGCTTGTAGAGTGGCATCCTTGTTCGCCAAGCTAGGAGATGAATCGACTTAGGGCAGCCAGACAGCTGGTGAGCCTTTGCACGCCCTTGACGTTGCGTATGGGACCCATGTTGGAGATGGCTATGAGTTTTTCAGGGTTGGCCTTGATGCCGCGCTCAAACACAATGTATCCTAGCAGCTTACCCTTTGGAACCCCGAAAACACATTTTTTGGGATTCAACCCGATGTTGAATCTTCGGAGGTTCATGAATGTTGCGGCCAAGTTTGTGATCAGGTCGCAGGCTTGAGTTGTTTCGACCACTATGTCATCAACATAGACGGCGATCGTTGGTCTTGGTCGCTCGGTTTGGTCATGCTGATCGAGCGGGTCGATTTGGTCAGCGAAGCATTGCTGCATGCACCTTTGGTAGGTGGCGCCAACGTTCTTCAAGCCGAATGGCATGGTTACGTAGCTATATGAACCATACAGGGTGGTAAACGAGGTTGCGAGCTGATCAAACTCTTTCATCATGATCTGGTGATAGCCGGAGTAGGCATCCAGAAAGGAGAGGACCTCGCAACCTGAGGTGGAGTCGACTATCTGGTCTATGCGCGGCAAAGGAAAGTGATCCTTTGGACACGCTTTGTTGAGGCCAGTATAATCAACGCACATTTTCCACTTCTCAGTCTTCTTTTTACCAAGAACGGGATTGGTAAGCCAGTCAGAGTGGAATACCTCTTTGATGAATCCGGCTGCCAGGAGTTTGGTGATTTCTTCGCCTATGGCCCTGCGCCTCTCGTCATCGAAGCAATGCAGGCGCTGCTTGGCGGGTTTTGAGCCCGGGATGAGGCGCAGTGCGTGCTCGGCGACCTCCCGTGGTATGCCCGGCAGGTCAGAAACTTGCCATGCGAACACATCGCGGTTGTCGCACAGGAAGTTGATGAGCTCGCATTCCTATTTGGTCAGGAGCTGGGTCCCGATCCACATCATCTTGGCCGGGTCGGTGGGGTTGACCCCCACCATCTTGGTTTCCTCGAGCGGATGGAAGGCCATCGAGGAGGTTAGTTTGTTGTAGTCTGGGACTGCCGGGATCGATGTTTCCCTGAGCCGTGGGAGTTTGGCCAAGTTAATGACCACAGTGGCGAGCTCGTAGTGCTCGTGGTCGCACATGAAGGCGTGCAAGAAGGCGCTACTCATGGTTATGACACCGTTCGGTCCCGGCATCTTCAGCTTGAGGTAGGTGTAGTTCGGGATTGCCATGAATTTGGCGTAGCATGGCCGCCCCAAGATGGTGTGGTAGGACCCCGGAAAGTCCACCACTTTGAAGGTGTGGACCTCCGAGCGGAAGTTGGCTCCGTTGCCGAACATGACGGGCAGGTCGATTTGCCCAAGCGGGTATGCGTGCGCTCCCGGGATCACTCCGTGGAAGGGAGAGCCCGCCAGGCGGAGCTCTGATCGAGGGATGTGCATAGCGTCAAGGGTGTTGACGTAGAGGATGTTGAGGCCGCTACCTCCGTCCATCAGCACCTTGGTGAGGCGCTTCTTGCGGACGATGGGATCGATGATGAGCGGGTAGCGTCCCAGCTTTGCGACGCGGGAAGGATGGTCCCTCTGATCGAAGGTGATCGAAGATTTCGACCAGCTGAGGAAGGAGGGGACAGCCGTCTCAACGACGCATGCCTCCCTATAGCGTACCTTGTGCTGTCACTTGGACCAGATGAAGTCGGATCCACCGAAGATCATGATGCATTCATCAGCGTCAGGGAAACCATCTCTATCCTTGCCCACCGTGCCTCCTTTCTTGGCCGCCACCTCTTTGCCATCCCCTTCTTTCGGCCCGCCGACCTATCGTAGGAAATGTTTGAGGAGCTCATAGTCCTTGTAAAGGTGTTTGATGGGGTAGGCGTGATTGGTGCACGTGCTATCCATGAGTTTGTTGAAGAGGTCAGGCAGGCCCTATTGGGGCTGCTTGCCCGTGCGGTTAGTTGCAGCGACCAACGCGGTGTTGTCCGGTCGGCGACGGTCCTTTTTGTTCTTCTTGCCCCTCTATGTGGACGGGCCTTCGTCTTGGTCCGTGCACTTGGCCTTGCCTTTGTCTCAGCCCCCGTTGAAGGCCGCTCTGACTGCTTCCTCACCGGAGGTGTGGTTAGTGGCGACGTCAAGCAGGTCATGGGTGGTACGGGGCTTCAGGCATCCAAGCTTGTGGATCAGGGACTCACAGGTCATCCCGGAGAGGAATGCGTTGATGACGTCCGTGTCGACGACATCAGGGAGGGAGTTGCATCATTGGGAGAACCTACGGATGTAGTCCCGCAGGGACTCGCTGGGCTCCTGCTGGCAACTCTTGAGGTCCTAGGAGTTCCCAGGGCGAACATACGTCCCCTAGAAATTCCCAATGAAGACCCTCTTGAGGTGCACCTAGTCGTGGATGCTGTCGTGTGGGAGGAATTCAAGCCACGCCCAAACATGTTCCCCCACGCAGATGGGGAGATACTGAATGATGAAATAGTCATCATCCACCCCTCCGGCTCGGTAGGCGAGCTGGAAATCTTCGAGCCAAATACCAGGGTTTGTCTCCTCGTGTACTTGGTGATGTTGGTGGATGGTCGGAAGCGCGGTGGGAATGGCGCTCTCTCGGGTACATCGGTCAAAGTCCTGTGGTCCCAGGCCCTCAGGGCTAGGACTCTAGTCGTTCGGCCGGTGACCGTGCCTGGGGCATGTTTCACCGCTCCCCTTGATGGTTCGGTCGAGATCCATGTCACCTACTCTTGCCGCCGCTCGATGGATGTCATCATCATGCTGGGCCCGATGCCGGTTGCTGATGACGCTGCGAGCGTCCTAGTGCGGACCGGGCTGCTCGTGTATCATCGGTCGGTGTGGAGCAGCCGCTAGGTCAGACCGAGGCGCGGCTGCCGCCCCCTGAGCCGCACCTAGCGGCTATAGCGGCGAGCGGATGGAGCGATTCGTCTGGCGCATCCCCGTTCCCCCGGTGGGGAGAGAGGGCGCGTGTCGGAGTCGCGATGCGGAGCTTTCCACCTCTTGAACAGCTACGGCTTCTACTAGAACTTCGAAGGTTCCGGTAGACTACCCGCTCCTGGGGGTCGACGGGCTCGGGAACGCCACGCAAAAGCATTGCTGCAGCAGCGATGTTCTGGTTAGCCCGAGCAAACTATGGGAGACCGTTTCCCTCGTTTATGATGTCGTGTTGGACCTGGCAGGCGTGACCCTGGGTGCCACCTGCCGGGCCTTGCGCATGGGGCGCAACGTGCTGTACCGAGCGCGCCGGGGTAGGCGGTGGCTGGTTCTGCCACCGTTGTTATAATTCCTCGGCGTGCGCTTGCACAAACGCGAGGGCCCCCGCATGCGGGTCCGGAGAGGTGTGAGTCTGCGCAGATTCCACAACCACCGGCGGCTGTCCCGGAGAGTCCGCCATAGCGCACTCCCGGGATGGACGATGGCGAGGTGCCACGTCGCTGATGCTGGATCCGTCGCTCTCACCCTCGTCATCCAGGAATTCATGGAAGGTGGTGGGAGCGTAACTCGCCATTCCCACGAATTCGGATGTGAGGGGGGATGGCGCCAGCATCCTTTGGAGCCCCTGAGCGTACGCATCCACAGGGGACACGAGGCCGTAGGGGAACCGATCGTACGGTGTTCGTGGCGTGGGCAATATGGTCCCTCCGGATGATCGGTGGGAGATAGTAAATAAAGAGTAAATAACAGTATGCATATTACTTACAGTGGGGTGTGAGCAGAGAGTTTGCTCAGAATGAAGTGCAGATGCCACGTTGTTGAAGTCATGCGTCCTAGAGTCGATGGAGGGCGCCCGTTCGACGGGTGCCGGAACGAGTGCCTCCTCGCGGAGGTGCAGTATGCCGAGCCAGTCGACGACGAAGTCTAGGCTTCCAAGGAGGAAGGGCTAGGCCGGCTCAAAGATGGGTGGAACCCACATCCCAACAGGTGGGAGTGTGGGAAACTCCATTGAGCCAAAGCGAATCATATCGCCTGAGCCCGCCATGGCGAAGGTGGTGGAAAAGTGGGCCATCTGATGACCAAAAATTGTTGAACGTACAACGTCTTCCCCACGGACGGCGCCAACTGTCGGTGCAGAAAGTGACCAACAAGTAAATATTTGTAGTTTTGCCGTACGTTGTAATCGAAGGTGGCCTAGCACTCAATGACACAGTGTTTATACTGGTTCAGGCAACTTGCCTTACATCCAGTTTGCGTCGGTCAGTGACTTTATTCCTGAGCCTAGGTGCTCGAAGTTTGCAGTGAGGTTACAAATGAGAAGGAGAAAGATGGGGTGTGCAAGAGGTCTGGTCGGAAGGGCAAAGAGCGACAGGGGCTCCGCTATGAGCTAAGTGTTCAAGCGAGTGCTTGAGGTCTGAACCTGGTGGTTCTGTGGTTGTGAGCTAGTGAACTTGATCGATCTAATGAATCTGGAATAACTTGTATGAACTTGAATCCACTGAGTCTCTTGGGAGGGAGTGCATCCCCTTTTATAGATGATGGGGATAGCCTTACAAGTGAGAGGGGGAGAGTACGTATGCTTCTAAACCTTGTTGCCCATGCCAGCAGGTACAGGATGATGGTAGGCACCCACAACACTGTTGAATGTCGGATGCATGTGGGAGGTTATGTTGTCTTGTTTCAGGTATGGCAGATGTCGGTACCTGCATGTACTGTTGATGCCCAAAGGCATGTGAGGAGTTTCACCATGTTCACTCGGTATGGTAAATTCCGGCGGCCACAACACTGTCGATGCCCAGAGGCATGTGGGGGGGCCTTACCGTATGGGAGTTAATGTCGCCCACAATACTGTAGGTAAAATGTCAGCGCCTACAACACTGTTCATGTTAGGGCGGTTGTAGAGTAGTGTTCCTGCAGGTGTACAGGGTACGGTCCCTAGTATCGTGGTTTGACTTGTGCGCCTTGCCTTGCTTTCTCCATTCATTCCCTGGTCCTTTCTGGGCGGGCGTCCTTGGTCGGTTGGTCCTAATCGGCTCTGGTCGCGCCAGTCGGAGAAGAGTAGTGAGCAGGGTCTTCGCATACCCCGGTCGGAGACATGGGGTCAGAGTCGAAGGTAGTGCTTTGCCAGGCCTTCCGGTCGGAGAGATCGTCTGGAGGCGGGCTGGAGACCGAAACAGGCCCTTCGGTCAGAGAGGTGGACCGGAGTCGGAAGGCGGGTGCCGTTCCTTCTCGGCCAGACCTTCTGGTCGGTGCTTGGATTGCCCTTCTGGCCTATCATTCAGATACTTGGGCTGGCCCATGAGTTGCGCGTTTGTCTGCTTGGGCCGAGCCTTTGTTAGGAAGCCAGTCCGTGAGGGACCCCGGGTTTATGAACCCGACAAGCGGAATATGAACAAGTTATCAGAGTTATGAAAAATTTAATTTAACAGCGAATATAAACATGTGAACAGAGTTACAGCAGAAATAAATATCTATTCCTGACATGATAAAGCAATGATATATAAACTATGACAACAGATTATAAAACTTCCATTTAGAAAAACATTTAGTGAGAGTTATAAATAAAAACTATGGTCGCAGCGTAAAGGAATCCTCTCTGAGTCCACTAGGAGGAATCCACACACAAGGATCAGCTCTAGCATCCTCCTATCACCTGCAACAGGGGGAAATAAAACCCTAAGTACTCAATTGTACTCAACAAGACTTACCCGACAGGAGAAAAGAAAAGACTCTAAGGACACGCAAGGCTATCTGGCTTGTGGGTTTATTGCATCTGTAGGAGCTTTACTAAACGTGCGTCCTTATATTTGATTTTATGAGCAGTCATCATTGGTTCATTAACTAACCATTCTATATAAGCACCTGTGCTACTTTCAAGCAGATGATAAGCAATCAGAATCATTTTAGCATCTTTCATCTTCCAGTTCTTACTACGATGCTAGAGTTTAGACAAGTCATACCGACATAGCGGTGATTCACGAATCAATGAGCCTAGCTGGGTACCCCGAAACACATGTCCTGCTTGTACCACAGGCACAAGCAGGACCAACCCACTACCCTCCTATCACGGGGTCCTGGTCCCCGTCTAAACTTGGACTCTAAGCCCTCGCTCCTGAGTCCTAGACTTAGAGCGGTGCAAGGACCTCCACCCAAAAACCACCATGAAAGTCGGTCTGGAAATAGCTGAAACCCATGACAAGAGAGTAACAAGTCTTCCCTGCGCCCATACCCAAGTATGTGCTCGGGATAATAAGTCTGTGACTTGCTTAGAGTCTAATGCAACGGCCGGTCCTTAACTGACACAGACAGGGAAAACAGTATAACCAAGCTATGCCCCATTGGCCGCGGAATACAACCTCTTACACCCACCAATACCCATACCATATCCTTGCCCGGTCACCATTTTTCCTTTCACCATTTATATATTCCAAGTGATAATAATATAGTAACAACAGTAATATATTTCCTATCTCTCGCGAGTGACAGGCAATCACTCGACTTCTACCGGAGTCCTGTAGCATAGCAATCTACACGATCCTGTCATACTAGTAAGACTCATGGGATAAAGATATATATATGCAAGTGGGTTTCATTCAACTCCTTAAAACTTAATGCACAAATATAATTTAAAGTGCAGAAAAGTAGGGGTTATGCACCGGGGCTTGCCTGGGTAAGATATAACCAAAAGTTAGCATTCCATCTTTGTGTCCTGATCCCTGGCACCATCTTTTCAGCTACTCTATTTGATACCATCGATCCATTGTCATTCCTATTATGATATGCAATGCGTTGCAGGATGATGCAACAGTTAATTAACCAGGCAACAACAACTCTTAAAATAGAGTACATACTACGAACTAACAAGCTAGCTCTAATGACTAATGTACTAATCTACGTATCAACATCGTCGAGAAAGGTGTCATTTCCCAACAAGTGTTTTAGTTATACAATTCCAAGGTGTTTCTCTATTTCATTTATTTGATTTACTATATATTCAAACTAGGGCTCATCTGCCATCTTAGCAATTCAATTAGTCTACAGCTACAACAATTATAGTGGACACCTAACCATATGATGAACCTACCATAAAAATTTCATAGCATTTGGAGCAAGGAAACTAATTTAATTAATTACAACAACAATATATTAATTTTTAAGGCAAATTATTTTGCACTAAAGCATGTGATTTTATGTGTTCACTGTGTAGTACAATCTGTGTAGAGTTCAACAAAATTGGATTTGTCATTTTATGATTTTTATTTGATTTATAATGAATTTTACAAGTTTCAGCCGATTTAATAGAAAAGATTAAATCTAAATAAAAAGAAACGGAGCTTGTGGGCCAAATATGGCCCGACTCGTCCCAGTCCGGGCGGACGCGCGGCCCAGGCGCGGGCAGGTGGCCTAGGCGTCAGGCAGGCCGCAGCCCAACAAGCCGGCCCACGCGCCAGGTCAAGGCGGCGGCGGTACCACTTTGCGCCGAGACCCCTGATCTTCGAACAATTTACCCCGCAGTACATCAGGCACTCCGAAGTGCTATTCATCTAAGTCTAGTGTTTTGCATCTAGACCCAAAGAAAGGTTCTATTTCCATTTCTCACCTTCTTTCCCTCCCTAAAAGCAGAGCACGAGCAGAGGACGGCGGCTCCAGCCGATTCCCGTCAAAGGGACGGTGGCACAGGAGTAGCAGAGGACCCGGGCATGCACGCGGTCGACAACGGCATGGCCTGAGGTGGCCCGCGCCATGGTGGCCACTCACACACATGGGCGGCCGTGGGGCGACGACGGCGAAGGTGATACAGCTCAGCGGATGAGCAGCGCGCGCTCGAGGTGCGCTTTGGCGTCGGGGCGGGGAGGGGGGAGGGGGCGGCGCATGGGGCACATGAGGAGCCACGGGGTGCGAGGAGGAGCAGTGCTGTGGGACCATGGGGATTCATGTGTGCTCACAAGGTGGGGCCGACGGACGGCGGAAGGCGCAGCGATGGCGTCGTAGACCTAGAGCAGGGCGCGTTAGGGTCGGCGACATGAGGCAATGGAAAGGATGGGCTCACAACGACGTGGTGGCTCGGGTGAATGGCGGGTGTGGCCTAGGCAGGTGCTACGTGTCAGGGGTCAATGGAAGTGGAGCGGTGGGGCAACACGGGCCTAGGTACGCTCGCGCGCATGACGGCAGACGAAGGAAGTAGCCACGCAGTGGAGCCGCAAGTCTAGCGCGGGGCCATGGATCTCGCACATGCGCGCGTGAGGGGCCAATGACGGACGGCAGCAGGCGCGGTGACGGTGGCCTAGCGTAGGAGCAAGCAATGAAAGGGAGGTAGACAGCGACAGACACCGAGAGGGTGAGAGAGAAAAAGTAGTACGAAGGCAGGGACAACACGACATGAGCTATGGCAGGGCTTTAAAGCATGCCCGCGTGCATCCACGCGCACACAGCAGCGCGATGTCATGATGCAGCAGGCTATGCGACGGCATCGAGCATGGCTTGGTAGGTGGTTCGTGCAGTGGGCGAAGCACCACGTCGGCCAAATGGCTGGCAGGTAGTGCACATGGCAACTACAGGCCGAGCCATATGACGGTTAGTAGTGACGCGCACGAATTTTAAAGAGGCGCAAAACCCATGGATTAGCTCGCTAAGTTTCGACCAAAATGCACTACCATAGAGTTGAGACTACCATCTCCCCACCGAAACAACCCATACGACCAGAAGATGACCACCGAGAAGGAAAGAGAGACGCCAAGATAGACTGGTCGCGTAGGACACCGATTCATGGACAGAGCGCCACAAACATGGTTAACATGTTCAATGCATTCTAGCGAAGTTCGGTTAATTTTAGAGTGATCGTCGTAACCCCTAACGCAACTATGACCTGTCCCAAGCTCAAGAGCTCACTCTGATGCAGCCCACTATGCAAAAGCAAAACATTAGTGTTGAGGTATGTTTGTCAAAATTTAAATGCCAACATAGCACTGTCTATTATCGTTTCTGACTTAGAAAATTATAGCTTTTAGTTTTGAACTAACATCCACTAGCGCTTTTTGCCTTAATTTCTAAAAGGTCTAAACCCTGTCTATTTCAACTAACAAGTATATCAAGACCTAGCCCATACTGCATACTAACCCATAGGAGCAAAATACTTAAGCACTATTGAACTATTTTGCTCAACATAATTTGCCAAAATTGACCTTTCGAACATAAATCCAATTTCTCGCCGACTCAACAAAAAGTTCTAGTTTAAATCTCAGATTCGATTTCTGAGCTATCATATATACTATTGAATAACTTTTACTCACCAAAACAAGAGTTGCATTTTCATCTATTAAACTTGCGCTCCAGATTTATTCAAGTACTAAATACAAGTTATATTTTATTTTGTTTATAAAAATTGCTTTTCATGCTTAATCTAATAGAACAAACCGTTCGCTATCTATTTGCTAGAATTGTTCTGCGACATTCCTAAATATCTTTATGCATTGATTAATTTAACTTGGGTAATTATTTGAGTCCACAAAACTAAGTCACACAGGATTCACCTATCGCTTCAAGTATGTTTTTAAATAAAAAATCCGAGAAACTCGTTTTAGAAATTTTTCTTAGGCTTAAATCTCGGTGCTAAATGAGCTCGTAACACCAGAGGTGTTACAACCATCCCCCCTTAAAAAGAATCTCATCCCGAGATTCGGAGCAAGAATCAGAAAAGCGGAAAACGCGATTACATTTCATAAATATGAGATTACGCAAAAGATTACATGACTTCGAATACTAAACAACATGGGGATTTAGGAATACATGGCTAAGAGCAACCTAGCACAACCAAAGCTTAATCTAGAAGTCGAGATTGACGAGGACAATGGAGAAACAATAAGATAATGATTATCCAAAACATGGCGTATGACCAACAGATCCAGAAACAGGAGACTGAGAAGTCAAACATCGTGAACCCCAAGACCAACTAATCAAAGGGAGCTTGAACTTCTTTGAAAACCAGATCCCTTCTTCTTCTTAGATTACACCATCACCTCAGACTGTCAATGATGACTGGATCTCATAGCTCTGCTCCGAATGCGAGGGGAATAGGGATGAAGAAGAAGAGCAAGGACCAAGGGCATCTTAGAGCAGCGAACGGAGGTGGAATGCAACACACCGGAAGTGGAGATGGCGTGGATGGGATACATAGATGGTTCATGTTGTGGGGATAAAGTCGGCCATGGTGCACTTCCTACGCGAACAGGCAGAGGATAAGGGAGAGGAGAGGAGAGGGGTTCACTCAATGAGGTAGGCGTGCGGGTGGCCGTGTCCCCAAAAGAAGAAAGCAGGGAGGGGGAAAGGGTTGGGTCTAGTATGGGGACGGGGCGTGGGGGTCGAGAGCCGACCGGATGCCAGGAAAAGGAGAGGCGCACAGTGCACGAGGACAGCTAGTTCGACACGATGCCGCGGCCACGCGAAAATGGGGTGCTAAAGGGCCAGACATAGACGGTGTCCACAGGGCACGCAGCGAAATAACCCAGCATGCATAGTGCGGTCAAGCTAGACACAGGGCTTGGGACAAGACGTCCACTTAGGCTTTTCCAATCACTCTCGACTACCCATGGCTAACTTTCCTTGCTAGCTCTTCTTTTTCTTTCTCCTTCCTTGACCACATCCATCTTTTATGTAAACTAAGACCATGTCATACATTCTTCCTCCAAAACCACATTCTCTTGCTTACCTTGAGAGAACACTATTTCATCAACCCGTTGTGGATTTCCCGTTCAAACACACGAATATTTTCAAGGAGAATATTTTGTAGCAAAAGCGGTATGGCGGTGTAACTTGGTAAAGGTACTTGTTCAACAACCTCGATACCAGCGCATGCCGAGCAGCGTCACCATGTGATAGCTGTTCCACAGAGAGCCCTCGATTTTGTTTTGGCACCATAAACTATTAATCAGGCAACTACTACCAACTTACACGCAATGAAGGCAGTGGGGTCATAAACCATAGAATAAGAGGAGTATTGCAAGGGAAGATTCAAACAACAAGGGTTCCCTTCACAACAAGGGACAAGGAATTCAAATCCAACGACGGATTTGTTTTAAAGAGATTCAAGTGTTCTGCTGGGACATCCACAATTAGTCGATATAGTGTCCTAAGTTTTTCAATCACGGCTGGTCTATTAGCATCTAAATGACAACTTCTCTTGTAACCCACTTAACATCGCCCTTGAAAACTCTAAGCACGTCTAATGAACTTAAGGGTAGATGGACGTACTGAACACAATGAAATAAACAAAATACACATTCCAACAGTCTTATATGGGTACATCATACAGGCATTCACTCTCCCCTTCTCGACACATCATTCACTTTCCCTACGGCGGACAATCTCAACAACTACGGACAAACAACAACAGCAAGAGTACAATATCGGAGGACAGCGACAAAAAACACTACTACTACGGGTACAACATCCAAAGGCAACTAATCTACTCTGGACCACGCATCTTCATTCCTGGGCTCAACGGATTCTTCTACCGCCCTGGCTATGGATCTGCCTCCTCTCTAGGCAATGATTGAGTGAGATGAATCAAGGGTTCTACTTCTGACACTTCTGAGGGTGGAGGTGCTGGCGGTACTGCAACACCGGTTCTCCTTCTTTCTGGTGGGTGGACAGGGATCCCCTCCATTATCAAGGGATCCTACCATTCCACAACCAACGTTCTCTGCTTGGCCCTGGTGACAAGATAGTCTTCTCCCAACTAATGGACATGTCAATCTTTAGCCTCCTTCAGAGCTTTCGACATGGCAGTCTCCCGACTCTCCGTGGTTGTCGCACTGGCATGCGCTTCAGCGAGCTGCACCTAGAGCATCCTGGAGAAGATCTTAGCTTCCTCGGCTCAATGGAGGCACTTCCTTAGCTCCGAGGCTTGCTGGTCATACTGCTCATCTAGAGCAAGCAGATACGTGGTCAAGTGCACCATGGTAGGACTATCTTCTTGCGCATCTCGCCCTTGGAAAGCCTCCATGCGAGCCCTCCATGCCTGTCGATTCTTTTCTAAGGGTGGAAAGAACCTCATGGGGGTATGAGCAATGGGCTCTTCATAGATCTGACAAAGATACCACAAGGCTTTGTGGGCCACAACCTGGTAGGTGTCGACGAGGTGAAACCCGGTTGCGGTCACATTTTAGGCTTCAGTGATGTCGGGGAACTATTCACTCTTTCCAATGTAGACGGTAACCTCACACTGCTCAGTGCCATGCTTCTCATACTCACGACCCTTATACTCAGGACGATCTTTGACTCTGATCTTTTGTAGGGTGGCATGCAGTATTCTAGGAAAACCCTCAACATTTAGGCAATAACTACTAACTCAGGCTCCTGCCATCCCTGGCGGTGGTTGTGAGGAAGGACTGAGCGAAAAGCTTGCTCAAAGGAAAAGCTAGACTAGCTAAAGTGCGCCGAGTGGTGGTACCAACGGCTAAGCCAGGCCCTACTTATAAAGGCAGAGCGGTCAGTGGTCTTGGGGCGGTCCACCAAGGTTCCTACACGGGGTCACTACGAATGACTAGTACGTCTGCAGGGCAAGGGTCTGACAAGAGCGCATAAAAGAGTACAGGGAGACGTGGGTCACGACAGGCGTGAACCACGGGCGAACGCGAAGCACGAAGCCACAGTGCAGAAATAACTTTGGAACAGGAATGAGTCAGTCGTGCACAATACGACATGCGTAACACCTATGGATGGCATATCTGCAAGCAATATGGGTACTATAATGCACAACCAGGATATGCATGAATGCACGTCCTATACGTCCTTCCACTGTTGCCAACATATAGGGCAACCGTTCTCAGTTTTTTGGCACATCGTTCTCTCCCTGTAGCTAGTCGATACTATCGTACTATGTTAGGGGTCAAGGTACCTGCAGAAAAATTGATTAAGCCTACCTAAGTCAGCAGAGTGCCATCTATCCTGGATATATAACCATAGTAATAGGGCTACTTATATATCTTCGCATGCAACGTCCTGACTTTTTGAAAAGAATTTGTTGTCAAATTTTATTATAGAAATAGGTTCTGAAGCTTTATTTCCTCATTTATGCTCTGATACCACCTGTGGTAGAACCGCCTAATCTAATACCTCCCAGGAGTACTTGTCTTCCATTAGACACTAAGTACTCAAGGGGAAACACCAAATTACGCGGTTCCGTCGAGCCCACCCCAGGGGAGAACCCAAAAATCCATATTTTTCCATCAGGATCACAAATGAAAGAATAAAGCTTACAACATTCTTAAATCATTTGTTACATCACTTTACATGCAGCATCAAAGTATAATATTTATTATTTATAACAGCGGAATATGAACAAGTTATCAGAGTTATGAACAATTTAATTTAACAACGGAATATAAACATGTGAACAGAGTTACAGCAAAAATAAATATCTATTCCTAACATGATGAAGCATTGATATATAAACTATGACAACAGATTATAAAACTTTCATTTAGAAAAACATTTAGTGAGAGTTATAAATAAAAACTATGATCGCAGCATAAAGGAATCCTCTCTGAGCCCACTAGGAGGAATCCACACACAAGGGTCAGCTCTAGCATCCGCTTGTCACCAGCAACAGGGGGAAATAAAACCCTAAGTACTCAATTGTACTCAGCAAGATGTACCCGACAGGAGAAAATAAAAGACTCCAAGGATATGCATGGCTATCTGGCTTGTGGGTTTATTGCATCTACAGGAGTATTACTAAACGTGTGTCTTTATATTCGATTTTATTAGCAGTCATCATTGGTTCATTAACTAACCATTCTATGTAAGCACCAATGCTACTTTCAAGCAGGTGATAAGCAATCAGAATCATTTTACCATCTTTCATCTTCCAATTCTTACTCTGATGCTAGAGTTTAGACAAGTCGTACCAACACGGCGGCGATTCATGAATCAATGAGCCCAGCTGGATACCTCGAAACACACGCCTCGCTTCTACCCTAGGCACAAGCAGGACCAACCCACTACCCTCCTATCATGGGGTCTAGGTCCCCGTCCAAATTTAGACTCCAAGCCCCCGCTCTTGAGTCTCGGACTCAGAGCGGTGCAAGGACCTCCACCCAAAAACCACCATGAAAGTTGGTTCGGAAAGACCCATAACCCATGACAAGAGAGTAACAAGTCTTCCCTGCACCCATACCCAAGTATGTGCTCGGGATAATAAGTCTGTGACTTGCCTAGAGTCCAATGCAACGGCCGGTCCTTAACCGACACAGACAGGAAAAATAGTGTAGCCAAGCTATGCCCCGTTGGTCATGGAATACAACCTCTTACACCCACCAATACCCATACCATATCCCTGCCCGGTCACCATTTTTTCTTTCACCATTTATATATTCCAAGTGATAATAATATAGTAACAATATATATGCAAGTGGGTTTCATTCAACTCCTTAATATATTTCCTATCTCTCAGCTTGAGTGATAGACAATCACTTGACTTCTCGATCCACCGTCATTTCTATTATGATATGCAATACAATAGTTAATTAACCAGTGCAACAACAACTCTTAAAACAGAGTACACATACTACTGTAGCATAGCAATCTACATGATCCTAAGGTGTTTCTCTATTTCATTTATTTGATTTACTATATATTCAAACTAGGGCTCATTTTCTATCTTAGCAATTCAATTACTCTGCAGCTACCAAAATTACAGTGGACACCTAACCATATGATGAACCTACCATAAAAATTTCATAGCATTTGGAGCAAGAAAACTAATTTAATTAATTACAACAACAATAGATTAATTTTAAGGCAAATTATTTTTGCACTAAAGCATGTGATTTTATGTGTTCACTGTGTAGTACAATCTGTGTAGAGTTCAACAAAATTGGATTTGTCATTTTACGATTTTTATTTGATTTATTATGAATTTTACAAGTTTTAGCCGATTTAATAGAAAAGATTAAATCTAAATAAAAAGAAACGGAGCTTGTGGGCCAAATATGGCCCGACTCAGCCCAGTCCGGGCGGACGCGTGGCCTAGGCACGGGCCGGCAACGCGGATGGCCCAGGCGATAGGCAGGCCGCAGCCCAACAAGTCGGCCCACACGCTAGGGCAAGGCGGCGGCGGTACCACTTTGCGCCGAGACCCCTGATCTTCTAACAATTTACACCGCAATACATCAGGCACTCCAAAGTACTATTCATCTGAGTCTAGTGTTTCGCATCTGGACCCAAAGAATGGTTCTATTTCCATTTCTCACCTTCTTTCCCTCCCCAAAAGTAGAGCACGAGCAGAGGACGGCGGCTCCAGCCGATTCCCGCCGGAGGGACGGCGACCAGGCGGCATAGGAGTAGCAGAGGACCCGGCCGTGCACGTGGTCGTCGATGGTATGGCCCAAGGAAGCCCATGCCACGGCGGCCACACACGCACACGGGTGGCCATGGGGCGACATCGGCGGAGGTGAAATGGCTCAACGGATGAGCAGCGCGCGCTCGAGGTGCGCTTTGGCATTGCGGAGGGGGGGGGGCACCGGCGCATGGGGCACGGGAGGAGCCACGTGGTGCGAGGAGGAGTAGTGCTGTGAGACCATGGCAATTCGTGTGCCCTCGCGAGTGGGGGGCGACGGACGGCGGAAGGCGCAGCGACGGCGTCGTAGACCTAGAGCAGGGTGCGTCGGGGTCGGCGACACGAGGCGATGGGAAGGACGGGCTCACAGCAACGCGGTGGCTTGAGCGACGACGGGCGTGGCCTAGGCAGGTGCTACGGGGCAACGGGCAATGGAAGTGGAGCGACGCGGCAACACAGGCCCAGGCGCGCTCGCGCGCACGGCGACAGGCGAAGGAAGCGTCCGCGCAATGGAGCCGCAAGTCCAGCGCGGGGCCATGGGTCTCTCTCGCGCGCGTGAGGGGCCAGCGACGAACGGCAGGAAGCGCGGTGACGGCGGCCCGGCGTAGGAGCAAGCAAAGAAAGGGAGGTAGACAGCGACAGACACCGAGAGAGTGAGAGAGAAAAAGTAGTACGAAGGCAGGGACAACACGGCATGAGCTGCGGCAGGGCATTAAAGCGTGCTCGCGTGCAGCCACGCGCACACAGCAGCGCGATGTTGTGATGCAGCAGGCTACGCGATGGCGTAGAGCATGGCTTGGTAGGTGGTTCGTGCAGTGGGCGGAGCACCACGTTAGCCAGACGGCTGGCAGACAGTGCACGCGGCGACCGCAGGTCGAGCCGTACGACGGTCAGTAGTGATGCGCACAAAATTTAAAGAGACGCAAAAACCACGGATTAGCTCGCTAAGTTCCGACCAAAATGCACTACCCTAGAGTTGACACTACCATCTCCCCACCGAAACAACCCATACGACCAGAAGATGACCAACGAGAAGGAAAGAAAGACGCCAAGATAGACTGGTCGCGCAGGACGCCGGTTCACAGAAAGAGCGCCACTAACATAGTTAACATGTTCAATACGTTCTAGCGAAGTTCGGTTAATTTTAGAGTGATCGTCGTAACCCCTAACGCAACTACGACCCGTGCTATGCTCAAGTGCTTACTCCGATGCAACCCACTGTGCAAAAACATAACATTAGTGTTGAGGTATGTTTGTCGAAATTTAAATGTCAACATAGCACTGTCTTTTATTATCGTTTCCGACTTAGAAAATTATAGCTTTTAGTTTTGAACTAACATCCACCGGCGCTTTTTGTCTTAATTTCTAAAAGGTCTAGACCCTCTCGATTTCAACTAACAAGTATATCATGACCTAGCCCATACTGCATACTAACCCATAGGAGCAAAATACTTAAGAACTATTGAACTATTTTGCTCAACATAATTTGCCAAAATTGACCTTTCGAACATAAATCCAATTTCTCGCCGACTCAACGAAAAGTTCTAGTTTAAATCTCGGATTCAATTTCTAAGCTATCATATATACTATTGAATAAGTGTTACTCACCAAAACAAGAGTTGCATTTTCATCTATTAAACTTGCGCTCCAGATTTATTCAAGTACTAAATACAAGTTATATTTTATTTTGTTTATAAAAATTGTTTTTCATGCTTAATCTAATAGAACAAACCGTTCGCTATCTATTTGCTAGAATTGTTGTCCGACATTTCTAAATATCTTTATGCACTGAGTAATTTAACTTGGGTGTTTATTTGAGTCCACAAAACTGAGTCACACAGGATTCACCTATCGCTTCAAGTATGTTTTTAAATAAAAAATCCGAGAAACTCATTTCGGAAAAATTTTTTAGGCCTAAATCTCGGTGCTAAACGAGCTCATAACACCAGAGGTGTTACAGTGCGGCACCCTCCCCACCCTCGGTGGCGCCCTCTCTCACCCTGGCGACCAAGCTCCCCCCACCTCGGCGGCCGGAATCGATCGGACCAGCCTTTCCCTCTTCTATGTTCATACGTATGTTTTAAGTATTTTAGGCGTTTCAGATATATGTTGCATTTGTTTTATATAGATGTTGCAGAAGTAGATTAATGTTGCATGTTGCATATTGTAATTGTTTCAAAGGCATGTTGCAAACGTATGTTTCGAGTGTTTGAGATATTTCAGATATATATTTCATCTATGTGTTTCCGAACGCATGTTGCAAGTGTGTTTATTTGGATGTTGCATATGTTTCACACATACGTTGCATGTGTTTTATTTGGATGTTTCGTATGGTTGCAATGGTTTTCAAGTATTTTCAGGTATTTCTTTCAAGTGTTTCATAAGCATGCTTCAAGTGTTTAACTGCCTTCAGACGTATGTTGCAGTTATTGTATTTGGATGTTTTAAAAATAGATCGGGTGTTGTATCGCTCCTCCCCATACCTTCTGCTGCATCGTCTCAGGGCATCCATTCAACGCCATAGCCGGGTCCTTCCGAATCGGAGGCACCGCGCACCTTTCCCCTCTTGTCGCTCGGGCAGCGCGGGCCTTGTATGGAGCGCGAAACGGAGTACAGCGTGCAAATGTCCGGACGCTAGCACTACCGTTATATAAACAGGAGGTGCAGCAAGGATTAGGCAATAGCAGTGGCGAGTAAGTGAAGTGCTCCAGTGAACAAACAACACTCAATGGCCATAGGCTCAGCAGCTTTCGCGGTGGTGTTAGCGATCGCGGCAGAGTCTCCAGCACCAGCAGCGCCGATAGGGCTGGCCGACTGCAACACCAGCTGCGGGCGCGTGAGCGTGCCGTACCCTTTCGGCTTCGGGCCGCCGCGCTGCTACTGGCCGGGGTTCAACCTGACCTGCTCCTCAGCGATGGCACGCTCCGTGTCGCCGAGATCTCCCTCCGGAACGCCACGGTGCGCGTGGTGCGCAGCGGCTCCATCATCGACAGCGCCAGCATCACCTCAGACCGGAACGTCTCCTTCGGCGGCAGCTTCATGAAGCACGGCTACATGCTGTCCAACGGCAACGAGCTGGTGCTCTCCGGGTGCAACCTGGTGGCGACGCTGGTGGAGGACCTCGGCGTCGGGCCCGGCAGGTCGGGCATCATCAGCGGCTGCGCGTCCTTTTGCACGTTCCGCAACAAGAAGGTGGACAGCGTCGGGCAGACGAGGGCGGGCAGCAAGTACTGCTCCGGCATGGCGTGCTGCCAGGCGCCCATCAACTACCACGCAGGTGCGCCTCAGGTGGCTGGACGCCGGGAACCACAGCGAGGCGCTGACGTTCCTGCCGACCTACGTGTTCGTGGCGGAGGAGGGCTGGTTCGACCAGAGGCCGCTGGCCGACGAGCTGCTGAGCGTGAAGCAGAGCCCGCCGAGGGCGGCGCTCGAGGTGCCCCTTGTCCTCCTGTGGGGGGTCAGGCAGGGCCTTCCACCGCTGCCCAACTTGCCGGCCAACGCCACTACGGCATGCTCCGCCGACGCAGACCGCGTGCTCTGCAAGAGCGACCACAGCGTGTGCGCGGCCGGAAACTTGGGCTATACGTGCCAGTGCCAACAAGGTTACGACGGCAATCCTTATCTCGCCCCTGGATGCCAAGGATAGTTACCTGTTACTCCAGCTCTCTACTACTAATGTGTCTGATGGTGGTTTCCACAAATGGTTTCTACATGAAATTTTCAGTGATTACTGAATATCTTCACAGTTCGTTTCAATCAATAACTTTTTTTGGTTCTCACATGGAATGGTCTCTAATAATCCTTCATCATAAAACGTTTTTTGTTCCCGAGTCATCCGTGCTTGACGATGGCCTTTTTTATGGTGCCAATCCTGTGGTGCTGGTTACCAAGTTTATAGCCATACTTGAATCATACAACATTTATTTCAACTTTTTTTTATCTTCTATTCAAAAAAGATAGTTTGCTTCTATTGAAAATAGATTTTGATTCTATAATTAAATTGATTGTGACAATCAAGATCTAGTACTCCCTCCGTATGGTAATTCAAATCGTTTTGGACAAGGCTTGATCAAACATTAGCAATATAAATCATGAATAACTTTTAAGTTTTTAAGTTTGAAAATATGAAAACCATACGAATAGATTTGTCTTACTAAGGACTTTCATAACAATATACAGATATCACTTTCTAATAAATATTTATTTATAAAAATAAAAAATCAAAGTTACGCTTTGGAGACCGTGTTATTGTAAAAACGACTTGAATTACTAAAATAAAGAGAGTATCTTTAGTAAATCTATGACGTTGTCCGAAGCTGCTTCGTGATTCAAGACCTATATTTTACTGAAAACCATGACGTTGTCTGAAATTGCTTTGTGAATCAAGATCTATCTTTTACTGAACTCCATGACCTTGTCTGACGCTGCTTTGTCAACTCGGAAGGAAAACGTCCGAATGACTGCCACTAGAGTCTAGCTAGATATATATGACAGTAAACTAATTGTCCTTGAAATTCGCCGAACTTAATTATATCCTTGGATATGCAACTGGGTCATGGATATGAATAGAAGCCAGGTCCACCTAGACCGAGTGAAACGACGGGAGTTGTGGACTTGCATTATTAGGCGACTTGCATTATTAGGCACATTAACTTAAGTCGTCGTCGGTACGGTGGCACGCAGCAGGTCAGGCTCAGACATGTGCGTGGGCTAGCAAATTTAGGGTTTGTTTAATTTCTCCCTAAAAATTTATATCCTATTCCATCGAATGTTTTTTTATTACCTCTCATCTGGGTACAGCTGTAGCATCTTTTCGTATACACGCACGCCCACTCAACACACGCACACTACACACCACCCGTGTACAAACAAACCTCTATAACTATACCTAGATCTAAAGACCGCGTCCTTCTTGAGATCACCGAAATTCACTGATTTCGTAGGTGACGGGCACGTCACGATCCCATTGTGGCATCACGCGCGAGTCGCAAATCCCGAGAAAATCCCAGGCAACGGTGAGGCACGCGAAGTCGATCAAGGATCGAACTCAGGTGGGCTGCTCGCACGTCTGGCGCAGCTAGCCAACCGAGCCATGCTCGATCCTCATCCCATCGAAAGTTTGATACATGCATGGAGTATTAAATATAGACTAAAAAATAAATAATTGCACAGATTACGACTACTTTACGAGATGAATCTTTTAAACCTAATTAGTCCATGATTTAATAACAAAGTGCTACAGTACATATGTGATAATGACGTATTAATTAGGCTTAATAAATTTATGTCGTGGTTTACTGACGGAGTCTGTAATTTATTTTTATATTAGTATCTGAACACCCCATTCGACACTTCACGTGACACTCAATGTAACATCCCAAAATTTTACTAGAACTAAACAAGACCTTTGAGGAAGGCCAATATAAGAGCAGGTACAATAAGACACCTCAGCTTTTGTTATAGCCAAGCCACGTGGATGAGAGAGAAAACCAAACAACCGAGCTGCTTGTAGCAAGATCTGGCGCCGAGCACTAGCCCTGTTCCCGAGTTTTGCGGGGCCCGCCACCACTTCCGTGACCCGTACTCTAGAATGAATGACAGCCGCGCGCAGGCCGTAGGCTCGCCGGCTGTCGTTGTCTGCGACACAGCTCGTCGCTCGCCCACCACTGGCCAGCTTCGCGCCGCCGTCGGCCGCCCACAGGGTCGGCTTCGCGACGCCTGCAGGCCGCTGCTTGCAGGTTTTGTGCGCTGGCTACCTCCATCTGCGCGACTTGCTGTGCCTCTGGCGGCTGCTGGCTGCTGCTCCAGCCGCCGACGCCGCGGCGACCGTGTGCGAGCCAAGACAGGCATAGCGAGGTGAAGGGGCCAGGGCATACGAGCTCGTGACCATGGCTGTCAGCGAGCTCGATACCTAAAAGCGAGCCGGCGATGTGCTCGTCGGTTCTTGGGCAAGTGAGCGGTGGCCTCCAGCCAACGGTGAGCTTGCTCGGCGTGTTCATCCACCAGGAACTTGCCAAGAAGAAAGAGGATAAGGATGAACATGTAAAGAAAAAATAGTGACATGTAGGATCCACTTAATAAAAGAAGGAATATTTTAACCGTAAGAGGAGACAAATTGTTGTATCATTTGTCTACAAAGCTTGCCTCAAGATGACATGGCTTGGCTTAAAGCCAAGGTTATTGAACCTGCTCTAAGACTTTTAAGCTTTCTTTCAGCATACCCATATATAGTTATTAGTTCTTCACTGTTAATACATGGTTTAATTATCTCTCTCATAGAGTTTCTTGGTTGTTCTGCCCAAGCTGGCTATAAGCTTACGACCCGCTTTTCCTCTCTCTTCTCCCTTCTCTCCTTCGCCTTAGCATTTAATCAGCTTTAAGCCTGTTATTATACATGCTATTGGAGATCGAGATTTCCACCAGCTTTCTAATAACTTATTACTATTGCTTTTTAAATATTAGGAAAGTTGCTACAATATTAACCCAATATATCTCCTCTAATACCCATATGCAAGATAGGTCCCACAGGTGTGCGGGTGAAAAGATAGTTCAAAAATGGTAGTTAGGTTGGTCTCCAATCTATTGGGGCAATATAATTCCCCTTTATTTGAGGGAAGATGAGAAAAATATTAGTGGCCACAGAAAACAAGGAGGTACCAGAGCAAGAAAAAAACATAGCTATCCTGTTTACACCAAAATTTGGAAGAAGAGTTGTAGGGACTCGAGAGCTCCCAAGATCATGTCGTCAAGGAATCAATTGCGTGCAGATTGAAACCAGCTGATTCGGATGCAAAAACTAGAATCGGCTTTCTTCAAATAGCGCTAGTGGATAACGACAAAGGCTACGCTCGGCACCAGGACGAAACATGTTGGACTCCACAAAAAGGGAGAGATTAGAGTCCAAGTTATCTTAAATTAGGAATGTTTTCTTTATGGTCAAAAGTTGTGATGAGTCGTGCTTAGACAGGAGTCATGTGCAGGTCCCGAGTATAAATATCAGGCCCCGGCTATTGTAAAAAAAAGAACAATCAATCCAGTATACCAGTTATTTACTTTTTCGGCTCCGGCCACCCTTAGGAGTAGGAGTAGAGTAGATTTCGGTGAGTTCTTCAGCAAGTACGACTACATCGATCCGGTCGACCTCCACTGCTTGTTGTAAGTACCGTCATGGCTTATACCTCTATTCGTACGGCTGCATTGATCCGGTCGACCTCCACTGCGACTCTGGTATAAGTTAGTTATCGACTCTTGCCTAGTTCAAGTATGGCTGCATCGATCCGGTCGAACCCCATTGCATGAACTAGATCAAGGTCAAGTTATCGGCTTTACCTTAGGATGACAGTCTTTGGTAGATTCATTAAGTTACCGATATTGCTTATTGCTTTTATTATCTATCTAATTACAGCAATATCACTCTGCCCGATTGGGATTGATCTAGATCGGCCTTATATCTTATTTAGCTCATCTTTTGCTTATCTAAATTGATCTAATTTATACCTTAAACGATGAGTTATGTTTTATCGGCTGTTTTATGTCAATCCTGATCGTGCATAGCGTGCGGTTAAGGCGTGTTGTGTCTTGAGTAGATTTATTGGCTAGCGAGAATCGTTCCATGGCCCGTTATCATGGTCTATATGATTCTGCCTCACACCGCACTGTTAGCACCATGGAGTAGGGATCGTTATTTGATAGATCTATTCCTGATAAAGCATGACTTTAACTATGCGCTATGCCTGAATCGGCTATTCTTGCCGTTATCGAGTGCTTTCACGAACAGTTTGCATCGTGAGACCGTTGAAGTAAAGATAGGTTGAAAGATATATTAGTCCCATGATCTTATTATTGTATTACGACCAATATGATTCTGCCTCAAGCCCCACAGATATTTGTAATGAGTTAGGGTCGTCGAGTCTATCGTTATTTCTATAGCCTATATGATTCTGCCTCATGCCCCACTGGTCATAGCGATAGATGAGATCTAACATGTTCATTAGATTTATCTTTATTAAATGGTGTTGAATTATTTCTTTATATAAAAAGGGGTTCGATTACTTGTAATTATTGGCTCAGCATAAATCGATCATTGTTGATATCTTATTACCATTGATTAATATTTGTGTAAATAATGACATTTATCCTGAATGATAACCGATTCTTCTTATGCAACCCAACGATTTCTTATTACCATTGAATATCTAATCGACTATTTAGTCGATCTCCTTTCATATCGACATTTATCCGCATTCGATATGTCTAGCAACACCTTCCGCCCTTATACTTGATGAACTTTCTCTCCTTGTCAAAGGGTTAAATTGAAGCGTACGCGTCGGGAGGAGTGCATAGGATCGATCACCCCAATGTCTTTGAAGCAAAGGCGGATCTATAGCTCCATCGAGTAGACCCTTCCGCTTGCAAGCGTGTGTCCTCGGCATGGGATGAAAATTGCATAGATTTTCACGCTTACAGCACGCCTAGTGGGACCCCAATCGTCATGGTGGTTCACAACATCCTTATCTTTGCATTATGAAGATCTATCTGATGGGGATAAGGGTATCATCAGCAAAGCTATAGAAGAATTTTAGAACAAGTGTTTGTTGTCCTACACCAAAACATGTGATAACACAATTGTTTAGAAATTTCCACTACCAAGAGTTCTGTTACACGGACAGACAGACACAACTGAAGCTAAAGATAGACATTTCTTTAAGGAAGTTGTAGACAAATCTGTTCGTGATGTCATATCAAGATGTAATGAAGCTTTCATGGACGTATTCCACAACGTCATGAAAGAGGCGATTCATGGATTTCCAGTTGGTCAAGGCAGACTGGCTTATTACAACATTCCAGATCCATCGACCCAAGGGACCAGTGAAGTCGGTACCAGCCATCAAAAAGCAGCACCGGCTGGTAGTGGTGATGCCTAGACAGTTCAAGGTTTATCTAAACAAACTCAAGGAACTACTGCAAATCAAACACAGTACAATCCTAGACCATCAGTACAGCATGTGCAACAGCCGGCGGGGCAAAGTTAGAACCAGGTGATCAATTTTGGCATATCAGGCCACATACCGTCGTCGGTTCAAAAAATAGCACCATCAATTCAAAGGATCCGTAGGGATTTAGATCCTTATATCTATAATTAGAGACTTCAAGCAGCGAGCCAGCAAATGACCCAGTAGATTGAGATTCCACAAGGGTATCACTATGGCACGGATTATAATACCCTCCACATGATGCTAAATCTAGGATATCAAGGCACGCGAGATTTCAATCCACAGATGGGTCAGCAGGTGCAAAGAAATCCAAATCCGCAAGCTGAGGAATTATTACTGAGGGTGACCGAGATGATGAAGAATCAGTTCGGTCTAAAGCCAAAAGGGCTGACCTTTTTGTACAAACGCCCATATCTAGAATTGTATGATTTGGTCACTCTTCCCACAAATTATAGGCTCCCAGAATTTGCTAAGTTCACTGGCCAAGACAGTACAAGCACGATAGAACATGTCAGTCGGTATCTTGCACAATTGGGTGAAGCGTCAGTGGAGGATGCCCATCGAGTTTGTTTCTTCTCTCTGTCCTTATCAGGGCCAACCTTCACTTGGTTTTTATCATTGCCAGTCAATTCCATTGCCAATTGGGCTGACCTGGAGAAGAAGTTTCATACATATTTTTACACTGGGACTGGAGAAAAGAAGATTACCGATCTGACAACTATAAGACAAAAGACTAATGAATCGGGCACTGAATTTCTTTAGAGGTTCCGAGAAACCAGGAACTTGTGCTTTTCCTTAAACTTGGCCGATGATCAATTAGCTGCTCTAGCTGTTCAAGGAATGCTACCAATGTGGAAAGAAAAGCTACTAGGACAAGAATTTGACAACTTGGGTCAATTGGCTCAATGAGTAGCAGCGTTCAATAGCCAATTCCAGAGTATGTGCAGAGATACCCGATTTCAGAAGAGTACCACAGTAGCTGAAGCTTATAATCCATACTTAGTCGATGACGACTATGAAGATGAAGAAGAAGAGGTTGCTGCGGCTGAATGGAATTGGGGCAAGAAGACAGTGATGGTGCCCAATCCTTAGGGAAGAGGAGTCGAGGAAAGCTATGACTTTGATATCACCAAATCAGATAAGCTCTTCGATTTCTTGCTAGAGAAAGGGCAGATCAAGTTGCCCGATGGTCATGTCATGTTGCCCCTTGATCAGTTGAAGAATAAGAAGTTCTGCAAGTTCCATAATGCCACTTCTTATTCCACTAATGAATGCAGAATCTTCAGGCAGCATATACAGAGAGCTATTCAGCAGGGGAGGCTCAAATTTGATACGCCTCGGAAAATTAAAATTGATAATAATCCTTTCCTAGGAGATCAAAACATGGTTGATGCTGGGCTATTCAAAGGAAAAACTAAGGTCCTAACATCAACCAAATCAAAAGAAGCTGAAACAGTCGACCCCAAGATGCAAATATCGGCTGACGAGTACAAAGAAATTAGAAGACATCGTGCCGAGCAAAAGAGGCGATACGAGCAGGGGAAGATGTCAAAAGCAGAGACCACAAAGCCACGGGTCATGTCTCGGATTCTGTTGAATAAATGGCAGGGGCAGAAGGAAAAGGATTATCAGCATTGGTTAAAAGATCAAGCGTACCAGCATCAACTAAAACAAGAGAGTATGAAAGGGAACAAGCCAAATTACATTGGAATTGTCCTTTCTTCAGACATTGCTAGAATGAAGGTTTGAAGTTGCCTACCAGACATGACTATTTAGAATGCAGCAATCAATATTGGGAGTATAGGCAGACTCAAACCAACCGCTGGTCTATCCATGCTCAAGATACGTATCATCATAATAACGTGGACCAGCGCTTAAAAATAAAAGTGTTCATGAACGGCTTGGAAAAAGAGTCATTGATCAGGACTGGGCTAATCATGAAGAGGAAGGCACTGAAAGAAGATATATGTGGCAGGAAGGCCAGTGGTGCCCAGGAGGTTTAACAAGAAGCCAAAAGAGAAGGGTGCAACATCTAAGGAATAAAGAGATGGAGCAGGCTCAGGCATCCGATAAAACTCAAGTGTGGCGTACCAAGCAAATAGCCGATAGGAAGCAACCATTGGCTAATATCTAAATGGCTTTTCTGTTGCCATCAGAATTCAGAGCTTCGATAGATCAAGAAGTTTATTCGGATTTCGATGAATCAGAGTATGAGGAGATAGTTGCCAAGTTAATGGTTGTACATCAAGCAATATTTGACAAACCAGTTAAACATCGGCACTTAAAAGCTTTATATGTGAAAGATCTTGTCGATGGGAAGCCAATGAGCAAGATGTTGGTGGACGGAGGTGCTTCTGTCAATCTTATGTCTTACACCACTTTTCGTAAACTTGGCAAAGGGCTAGAAGATCTGATGGAGACTGACATGATGCTTAAGGACTTCGGGGGTAATACATCTAAGACACGGGGGACAATAAACGTCGAGTTAACAATCGGAAGCAAGATTCTGCTCACTACATTCTTCGTCATCGATGGAAAAGGGTCGTACAGTTTGCTCCTCGATCGTGATTGGATTCATGCAAACTGTTGTATACCATCAACCATGCATCAGTGTTTGATTCAATGGCATGGAGATGATGTCGAACTGGTTCGCGCTGATGAGTCCGTGAGCATCGCAACAGCCGATCCAGTCTTTTTGGAACTAGGAGACTTCGAATGTTTTTCTGGCAAGTCATGGGAAAGAGGCTTCATTAAGATCAGTAATGAAAGCCAACAACCGATGCAAGTGATTGGCTCTGAGATTTTGTTTTAGTAGAAACATTCGCGTCTTCACATCGGCCATTGGATTAAAGGAAAAATAAGCGTTGAGTCTTGAAGATGGGTTTAGGCCGACGTATGTGAATGCTGAGTCAAGGTGTAAGTGCAATTCAGAGTTAATGGATTTCTTAAAGAGGTTCTGTTTTGCTTAGTAGGACACTTGACCTGGGTTGATTGATCATTTGACTTTTGATATGAAGAAGTTCTGCGGGGTGTTATCCAAACATTTGATCAACACTTGATAGCCGATTCGTTCTCGGCTCTAATAGCCGGTACTAGAAAGGTATCGCCTCTTGTTCAAAAAATGAAAATCTTCACAGACAATAAAAGCCAATACGAAATGTATCGCCTATAGAGCAAAAACAAAAGATAAAAATAATTATACACAAAGGCATTGCACTGAGGCGCATTCATGAAAGAGAAGTCTTTGTTCATTGGATTCCCTAAGTACAATCTAGTCGAAGACTTTGTTCACCACATCCTTAGCGGATGTGATGTCTACAATGGCCTCCGCTGCTGCGGTGAAATCTTCCATCAAATCTTCATGTCCTTCAGGGGAGCTAACGACAAGTTGTTGAGGAAGAAGACCCTAAAGGTTAAATGGAGTTGGTCCTATTCCCCGAGACAGTGGGGGCACCATGAGTTGTACCCTCCTGATGATGAAGGCACAGATGCGATGATACAGGTCCATTGAGAGTCTCCTCGGTGAACTTCTTGTTGTTCTCCATGATCTCAAGCCTACGAAGAAGCAGGAACTATACTAAGGACGCGGAAGGTTTGAGGTGAAGCGAGTTATTTTTTCGATCCCCAACCGTGGCCTGTATATATAGCCCAGGAAGGTAGAGAGATAGATCTCGCCAGCGGTGTGAAATTGAAATCAGATACGGAAAAGGATCGACATTCTGAGAATTCAGGGAAAAGATAACGAAGAAATAACAGATTCGGACTTATTGCTCTCCCAAATTACAGAATGCCATGGGATAGATGCAAAAGATTTACATTGACCAGTAATCAACCCACCAATGCCTCTTTGGATTGAAGGAAGTTCGAATCCCCACAGGGCCGGAAGTCATCATAAACTAAGTCACATCGGCCCGTTCATAAAATTGCGACAGGAAAGGAAAAGGCCGCTCGTCTAACAAATGCCCAACTGATTTCTCAAAGCCGCTGGAAAGAAGCTTGTGGCTTTCTCGGTGGGCATTTGATTAAGCAAACAAGGGGAAAGTGTCCACGCATTTTAGCCTATGCAAACACTAGAATAGCTCTGCGAGCATGGAGAGAAGACCTAGGCGATATCACAAGGATTCTTCTAACCGCAGTAGCTGATTCTCTTACTCGACAAGGTGCTAAGATGGGAGACACAATCGCCCTATGCACAAGAATTCTTCTAGCCGCTCAGATCTTCATAGCAAAAGGATAGTCCATGGAGGGTCCAGCGGAGTCGAGAGCACTCGAGGAGACAGGTAGAGGAGAAACATGGCTGAATTGTTGAATTGCTCCCGCCAGGGTCGGATAGGCATTTTATAGCCGGTCCGGGAAGATGAATCCAAATGCCCGTGAAGCAGTGACGCTTTTGTAAGAAGTTTTGAGGCACAGGCTCATGAGTGGACGCAAGCGGCGACAAACAATGGACCCTAGATCAAGGTTCTCTACCCGTGACTGTGGACCAATCAGGGATACATACATGATAATTTTGGAATAAAATTAATTTTATCCCAAAATTGGGGGCATGTGTTTACACCAAAATTTGGAAGAAGAGTTGTAGGGACTCGAGAGCTCCCAAGATCATGTCATCAAGGAATCAATTACGTGCAGATTGGAACCAGCTGATTCGGATGCAAAAACTGGAATCGGCTTTCTTCAGATAGCGCCAGTGGATAATGACAAAGGCTACGCTCGGCGCCAGGACAAAACATGTTGGACTCCACAAAAAGGGAAAGATTAGAGTTCAAGTTATCTTAAATTAGGACTGTTTTCTTTAGGGTCAAAAGTTGTGATGAGTCGTGCTTAGACAGGAGTCATGTGTAGGTCCCGGGTATAAATATTAGGCCCCGGCTATTGTAAAAAAAAGAACAATCAATCCAATATACCAGTTATTTACTTTTTCGGCTCCGGCCACCCTTAGGAGTAGGAGTAGAGTAGATTTTGGTGAGTTCTTCAGTAAGTACGATTGCAACGATCCGGTCGACCTCCACTACTTGTTGTAAGTACTGTCATGGCTTATACCTCTGTTCATATGGCTGCATCGATCCGGTCGACCTCCACTACGACCCTAGTATAAGTTAGTTATCGACTCTTGCCTAGTTCATGTATGGTTGCATCGATCCGGTCGACCCCCACTGCATGAACTAGATCAAGGTCAAGTTATCGGCTCTACCTTAGGATGACAGTCTTTGGTAGATTCATTAAGTTACCGATATTGCTTATTGCTTTCATTATCTATCTAATTACAGCAATATCACTCTGCCCGATTCGGATTGATCTAGATCGGCCTTATATCTTGTTTAGCCCATTGTTTGCTAATCTAAATTGATCTAATCTATACCTTAAATGATGAGTTATGTTTTATCGGCTGTTTTATGTCAATCCTGATCGTGCATAGCATGCGGTTAAGGCGTGTTGTGTCTTGAGTAGATTTATTGGCTAGCGAGAACCGTTCCATGGCCTGTTATCACGGCCTGTGTGATTCTGCTTCACACCCCTCTATTAGCACCGTGGAGTATGGATCGTTATTTGATAGATCTATTCCTGATAAGGCATGACTTTAACTGTGCGCTATGCCTGAATCGGCTGTTCTAGCCGATATCGAGTGCTTTTACGAACAATTCGCATCATGAGACCGTTGAAGTAAAGATAGGTTGAAAGATATGTTAGCCCCATGATCTTAATATTGTATTATGGCCTGCATAATTCTGCTTCATGCCCCACTGATATTAGTAATGAGTTAGTGTCGTCAAGTCTATCGTTATTTCTACGGCCTGCATGATTTTGCCTCATGCCCCATTGGTCATAGCGATAGATGAGATCTAACATGTTCATTAGATTTATCTTTATTAAACGGTTAAATGGTGTTGAATTGTTTCTTTATATAAAAAGGGGTTTGGTTATTTGTAATCATTGGCTCAGTATAAACCGATCATTGTTGATATCTTATTGCCATTGATTAATATTTGTGTAAATAATGACATTTATCCTGAATGATAACCGATTCTTCTTATGCAACCTAATGAGCTTTAACCGATTGATTCTCATGATTATAATTGGGTCAAATTGATCTCCTTTCATATCGGCTCTCATAGCGCACTCGAGAGACTGCAGCAACACCGCAAGTTCCACCCTTAATTCTTGATGAACTTTCTCTCCTTGTCAATTACAGGGTCAAATTGGCTGGCACGTCTCGAGAGGAGTGTACAGGATCGACCACCCCTGTGCTGAAGCTAGGCGGATCTACAGCTCCATCGAGTCGAGCAGACGATTCCGACTTGCTGCGTGTGTCCTCGGCACGAGACAAAAATTCTGTGTCGACAATCCCTAATATAATAGTTTTATAGAGATAAGATGATATATTGGGGTACTGCTGAGATGCTATTAGGGTCTGTTTATTTCATCTTGCATCTGGCTTTTATCTGCCAAAAGTTAGAAGCTGAAATAAACCTCTTAGTCATCGAGTTGGTTTTTAAAAAGCTCAAAAGCTCGCTTCTAAGAAAATAAACTCAAAGTTGAAAAGCACATTGAGAATAACTTTTCTAATTTTTGGTGTGCTGAAAAGCTAATAACAAAAAACCAATACCTAATTAAAAGCCAAATGCCAAAAAGCCAGCTTTTAAGTCAAAATACCAAAACCTAGATCTCAGACAACCAAACCCTTAGCACCACCAGAGGTAATAATATATACCCGAGCCTAAATCTGCCGAGAATGAAAGTAGTCCTCACCATGCACAACGTGCTAGGTGTGCATGCATTTTTTTATGAGTTACATATAGTATAACGCAGACACTCACAATGTGCACATACTCACCCCTATGAACGCACGAACACAAACCCTACCTTTATAAGCTACCACTGAAAAGCATAACGCCGTTAAATCCTACACAGTCACCTCTATTAACGCACGCACACAAATCTTACCTTTATAAGCATCTTCGAAGACTGGGCCGATAAATCCTTGAGATTGACAAAGTCACCACAAACGCCTCACTGTCGACGAGAGCGTTGCCTACCACTGAAAGTATAACGCCGTTAAATCATAGAAAATTCACCCCCATGGGAAGTCGAACCCAGGACATGAGATGCTACTGAGGCTCTTGTAACCAGTAGGCTACATGCCTTTTTGTGGGTGTGCATGCATTCTATACGGCTCCAAACTAATTATTAGACATAGTTGAAGCATTGTAGGGTCTGATATGAACTAATTATGCAAGAGCTCCAAACTAATTATTAGATTATGAAAGATGAAGAAGAGAATCTGATAATTGAGCCAGTTGTATGTCTGGTAGTAGTGCAACAATACTCGATCAGACAAAAAGGACTCATCAGAAGCTTTCAAGCAATCGGCCCTTCCTTCCTTGCCCGTAATCAGTCCATGTGGTGATGTTGTTTAGCCGGCCGGGTCTTTTTTAGAGAGCCAGATAGTGTCTATGAGAACCCCATTGGCCCTACCACGACAAAGGTCTTGATTCTGCTAGGGATGGAAATGGGTTGACCTACAGCCTTTGCTTTTGACCTGTCCTGGCTTTGAACCCAGCCCCGTGGCTTCAAGGTAAAATTTAAGGTTCATGGGTCAACCCAATTCACTTAAAGACTATGACTTTCCTATCTCAATGGATAGAATTAGTCAAACCAAATATTTTGTGCTATCATAGGTCATAGTCTCTTAGTGCTTATTCTGAAAAAAGAAGAAGACCAATTAATTTCAAAAAAGGTTGTTATGTAATGATTAGATCAACCCATCATGTTACTGATTGGGTCAATAGGTTTTGGCCCTATTGACCTATTTTAGGCTTTGAGGCAGGCCCATGTGAGCCATTGGCCTTACTTTTATGAATCGGATAAACTACTCAATGGGTCAACCTGGCCCATTCCATTCCTACCGCCTAGCATTCGAGCAAACTTGTTCATTTGGTGGACATCAACATTTAGCGTATAGCTGCTCTTGCGTGGCCAGGAGCTGGTTGTGTTTGAGTTCTAGCTCTCTCTAGTACTGAGCTTTTGAAGTTTCCTCTTGTTAGGACAAAGAGCACCAAAAGGGGGAATAGCTGTCCGTGCTATTGTCCACATCCAATCCGTATTTGAGGATAGGCAATCGCAACAAGAGACATAAAATTGATAGAAGACCTATGTATGGGGTGCATATCCATTTTTTGGGCGTGATTTCATGGACAGTGGAAGCCAAGTTCTGCAGCCCAAATGAACTTCCAAGTGGGGAACATGGCAGAGCCCATGTCGGCTTGTTGTGCATTGAGTCATGGAGGTGAGGTTTTGCTAAACTTCTTGTCGATGATCAAGTCCAGTTTTCTAAAGTGGAAGGTTTAGTCCTTGGTGAAGGTGGTCACAAGGGTAAGGTTGTTTGCCTTGATGGCAATGAAGTCTAGTCTCCAAATGCAAAAAACCTAGCTTAGAGAAAAGTCGATGACGATCCATCTAGCTTTCATAACTCGATCTACAAACACAACCTCCTATTTTGCACATCAATTGTTGGTGTTTTGTTAGTCACAATATGGTTAAGGGGCATTTTGTGTGAGGTAGAGTTAGATGGTGGCACAATACATGATAATTTATACAGGTTTTGGGCGTCATGAGGACATAATACCCTATGTCATGTTTTGGTGGATTTATTGCTTGTGCCCAATATACAGGGTGAATGATTGGATACCCGATTGGGAGCTAGCCAGTAGGGTTACCAAGCTCTATTGTCCTCGATTATTAGTAGATATGTTTTCCAATTGGTTACAAGGTCTCCATGATATTAAGGATATAGTTAATCTATGTCTTATGTATCAAATATACCTAAGTGATAATCAGACTCTATGGCCTTAGCCCACCCTTTCTCTAGGGGGCTAGATATGCACATCTTGGTAGTACACATTGGTTGTATCATCCATAACCTCCATTATAGTTTCTTCATGAAGGGCGAATTCATCCAAGACAATTTCATATACATGTAGAGGACATTTGAATCCCTCTACAACAGTGGTCACCTAAACTACTCTTGAAGCTAGACATCACCAAGGCGTTCAACTCTGTTCTTTGGTCTTTCAGTTGGACCCTCTAGACCATGGCTTTCTCCATAGCTTAGTGAGTAGGGATTCCGATCATTTTACCCATGTCCAGAAGCATGGTCCTATCAATGGTACCCTTGGTTGTCGCATCTACCATGTCTATGGTCTCCTATGGGGGGTACAATCCCTCCATGTTCTTCCTCTTAGTATCTGATGCAACAGATGCAAGGGGGATTCTCTCACCAATAGATTGTTCATCATTAGGCATCTCTTTCATTAACATTGTGGTGTTCTTGACCCCCTAGACTAGACCTGACCCTACTTAAGGAAGTCATGTTCTCTTTAGGGGAACCTCGTGACTAGCAACCAACTTTGTGAAGTTCTAGATTTTTCTAATCCATCGAGAGCAAGAGAGTCTACCTTGTGTGGTTCTTTCTCCTACAAATACTAGGGGTCTACGGTTCCCATCTCACTTTGCAAGATCTCAAAGGTATACTTCGAGCCCCTAGTTGATAAGGTTGCTGGTCATATCCCAAGCTCGAAAGGCAACTTCCTTAATAAGAAGGTTAGGTTCATCCTCACATAGTCCACTCTCTCCAACATCCCTGTCTACGTTGATATTGCCACCATCCTCTATCATTAGGTAGATGATTCCATCAATCGCCTTGGCAAGGCGTTCCTTTGGACTAGATCCAATGTAGTTTCTAGCACAACTATGCAGTGTCTTTGTGAGGGCTTGCCTCCCCAAGGAGCTCGGGGCTAGGAAAACCCAATCTCAAGGTTCTTAGTTAGGCTTTATACAACATGTGCTGGCTTTGGCTATGCATATGTGTAGAACTATTTGTCAAGGTAGATGCATGCAATCATCAAGGCCATGTTCGAGACCTCCATCTCCATGGCCATCAAAGATGGGAGGCGTGCCCTCTTTTGGTTATACCACTGACTTGTTGGAGCATCGTTGCTAGAAGTTTCCTAGCCTTTTGCTCCTCTATTCAGGACAAAATCATGGCCACCCAAATAGTTTGGTAGGCCATGTTTGATAATCTGTATATCAAAGATGTTAATGGCACTCCATCTCTTCAAGGTTTCTTAAAATATTTGCAGGTGTATGTAAGACTCTGACACATCTATCTCTCATAGAGGAGGGCATAGTTTTGTTTGAACTTTGATGTGGTCGTTTGATGGAAAATTTGCCTTTTATTCATCCTACTATACAAAGCGTTCTTCCTTTGTAAAATACAGGTTAAGGGGGCTAGAATATTTGGAAAACATGGACCCAACAAGTGATTGTTTTTGTCTAGCTAGATTTTTTCATCATCCTTGGACATCAAACAACGAGATGCAGAGACATGAACTACAAGATGATATCAAGCCCTCTGTGCACAAAAGTTGTAGACTATATATTTGACTGCCTACTCATTGACTCCATATATAGAACAGAGATTTGTTTCTCTCCCTAGGTCTCTTCAGCTTATGCAGCTCATCGTGCCAGCTATACCACATATTTCCCCATCATAGTTTGGTGAGTTGATGGACGTAGGTGTGAGGGCAAATCCTTTACAAAGGCTTCTGATACCATGGTTGTGTTGGTCGTCTGGAGCCTCTATAAGGAGCCAAACATCTCGGTGTTTTATGCTCCACCCAGGAGTTGGTTACTGTACCCTTTCAATCGTGGAGGAGGCATCTACATGGGCTCGGGCTACTTCCAAGATGCTTGTGCTACTCTTCTGGTGCGTAGGGCTCTTTTGATCTACTACTTTCGGTTTTTCTCCTTGGAGTTTTTTCTTGTTTTATGCTAGGCTGCCAAGCTTTTCTGCTTTGTTTGGTGATCCTTTTGTATTGTGGTCACATGCTCATTTACATTAGACTTCCTTTCTTCATAATAAATACATGATGTGCAGTTTTTTTTAAAAAAATGATCTGACGGTAGAGGCATAAAAGGGGTGAAGTTTTAGACTCGGATGGTGTCCAAACAGTTAAGTTGAAAGAAAATGGAAGTTCAAAGAAACAACTACAATTTATATTGTTAAGTTGACCAATGTGAGTATTGTTTTTTCGCTATAGGAATCAGATGAGCCCAGACACTAATCTGGCTATCTACGCATGTGGGTGGCGAGGCAAACGAACCACCATTTTTTTTACCAAATATAAATTGTTATAAAATATATAGTAAGAGGCTATAGGAAATGACAATGCTACAAAATCAAGTGTATTATGCAAATAATCAGATTTTTGAGAGATGTTTACGTTTATTAGGAAATAAAAAATGGATATAAAATTAGTGACTTCACTTATCATGTAAGGGACAAGAAAGTAAAATAAACCAAATCACTTCTGATATTGTGCAAATGACTTGAATTTGTTGTAGCGTGTGGATTTCTAAGAAAACATATATTTCTCGACTTGCTATTTGGAACAAAGGAAATTTGCATTCCTTTCCAAAGGAAAGGCTAACTTTGTTTCACAAAAAACAGGAAAAAAGCATCCAAGGAAACCCAAAGGAAAATTTCCCTCAATGTTTTCTCGAGTTCTGAAGCCTGAAACCTTGCTTCTTGGGCACATGTGACATTTCTGTTTTCATGCAATCCAAACAGCCCAAAGTTTCTATTCCTATGTTTTCCTAAAGTTTCTATTCATGTGTTTTCAAATCATGTAGTTTTGTACTTTTCGCTCTATTCCATTTCTGCATTTTTTTCCATTCCTTTGTTTTGCGTTCCTCTGTTCTAAACATGCCCTATATCAATTTTTAGTCTGCACATGTTCTCAAAATTCAGTCTGCGATGCAAATCAATTTTGCTAAGCTGTAATCTAGAATCAGTTTTTCTCCTCCAAACTGGAAGTTAAAATAAATGATTGCAATTTATATTGTTATATTGATCAATCAGCATTGTTTTTTTCCTATAGGAATCAAATGAGGCTAGACACTGATCTGGCTATGTATGCATATGTGGGTGGAGAGGCAAAAAACGAACCACCAATTTTTTTACCAAATATAATAAATTATTATAAAATGGTAAGAGCATCTCCAAGAATACCTAAAATAGTCTCCCAATCCAGGAATTTTGGCAAGATTGAAAAAAAACTCATCTCCAACAACTCCCAAACCCACCTTCCAATCTTTTGGCACATGGAAAAACCACCTCCACGCGCGTAAAGTTACACACGTATCATCACACCAATCTGGAGGTGGAAGGACGTAGGAAAGAAAAAAAAAGTAGGACATGGTTCCTCATGCAAATGTACAAGAGAGAAATAACGTAAAAAAAGTGGTTAGTGTGATTTAGAAATAGTTTAGGATCCTTGATGTAAAATTCCCTTCTATCTTTTAGGCGCAAGATTTTGGAAACTGTTGGAGTTGTAGCTTTTTTTGTGTCTCCCAATATATATTGCAAAGGTTGAAAAACCTTTTTTTGTGAGTATTTTTTTAGATACTATTGTAGATGCTCTAAGAGGCTATAGGAAATGACCATGTTACAAATCAAATGTATTCTGCTAATAATCAAATTATTAGAGAGATGTTACATTTATTAGGAAAAATGGATATAAAATTAGTGAATTTACTTATCATGCAAGAAAAAACTAGAAAGTAAAATAAAAAATCATTTCTGATATTGTGCAAATGACTTGAATTTGTTGTAGCGTGTGAATGCCTAATTAAGAAGACATATATTTGGAGTAGAAGGCATTTGTTTCCATGAAAATGTATGTGTTATGTACTAACGTTGGAATAATGAAATTATGTCAATCATAGATATCAATGAATGTGAGCGGCCACAAGACCATGGGTGCTTCGGCGAGTGTATCAACACAATTGGAGGTTACAAATGCCAGTGCCCTCGAGGAACCCATGGCAACTACACCGTGAGAGATGGCTGCATCAAGTCCTCAACTACAGGTTAGTAAGTTTCATTTTCTTTTAACTTCATTGGTACCACCTATTGGTACATTAGTACCCCATATGCTCTTCCTTAACTACTTTGACTGGGTTTAGTGATGGATTGCCTTCCATACACATTTGTTTTCAATGGGCGAGCATTTTTTGCAAACAGAAAAAAACAACCGTCCAACAGTTTTGTATCTCAACTCCCTAAATAAGTGGTCGATAAGTCTCTCCTCATGCCTCCCAGCCCTCCTCTCATCTAGTTTATTATTGTGCCCTAGCCGGGGTACCTCTAGATGCCGCCTCTGTCCATAGTTGCCAGCACTCTGCCATGCTCGTCCGCCCAGACAGCTAGGAGGCTTCTACGGCTAGCTAGGCAGCAGCAGCGGTGGGTGGACGGCTGGGCGGTGGGCTGATTGGAGGTGGTAGAGAAAGGGAAAAAATAGTTCCCTATTAAATTTGGGCACTTGGTATAATCTATGATTTGACAAGTGTTTTTAAGTAGCTTTGGGGATGTTCTTATGTATTTGTTATTTTTGTTTAGGAATACAGTAGGAAAATGCCACAATACATATTTTACAGTAGGAAAATGCCACAATACATATTTACATAATAATATAATAGTGTTTGAAATGTTTATTACTAATAAAGTGTTTGAAATGTTTTCATTCTACAAATAATATAATAATGATAATTTCATCAAAGAAATATAATAGTGATAAGAAAAAAAACGTGTACATTACTACCCTAGTTTGACCTATGTTCAGATAACCCTAAACTAACATTTGGTTTGGTTTACTCCCTCAAACTATTTTAGTTGGTCTAGTTTACCCTTTAACAGGATTTGGGCTTTTTGCTTCTCCATGTTCAAGCTGATTTTAAATTTTAAATTTTATGAGATGATAGGTGGCACCATAATTTTTGTAAACAAAATACATCATAGCTGTTTATCATTATTTTGATAGGTGAAGACATCTAATAATAATTGAAAGTTTGACAATAGAAATATAAAATTGTATGAAACATACCGATGAAAAGTTCATAATGTATTTTAAAAAATGTGGTATGATGTTTTCTATCACCTCACAAATTTTAGAATTATAACTCAACTTGGATGTGGAGAAATAAAAAAATTAAGTCTTGTTAATGGGTAAATTGAACTGTCTCTAGAATAGTTGAGCAAGTAAATCGAATCAAATATTAGTTTAGGGTTACACAGACATAGGCCATATTTTGATGGAGTAACTTGGACTTTTTAAAGATAAACATAGATCTTTTTCTTCTTTTGGCTAGACTCCAAGAGCACAGACTAAAGGTATACAGTTCTTCAAGATGTAATTGCCTTTCGAACTTGTGGTCTACAAGATTTTTCTGTTGCATCATATTATTCCATATATTTCAAGACACGTTGTCACGGAAATTACATTTTGATTCAACTCTTGTATCAACTGGCTGAATGACCCACGCAAGGTCGTAGTCTTGTACCATAATGCAAAATATGTTCTGGTTACATTTCTAACTTTTTGAGTTTACAACTATTGATCAAGCTTCTTTGTTATTTGAGCTTAGATGAGGTGGATAAGGTTTTAATTCTCGCTGCACAGTGCACACTGGCACTCAAGTATTACAATATGCTCACTCCATCCCAAAACACATTACGTTTTAGGATTTTAGGATAGATTAGTGCTCAAATTATGCCCAAAACACTCAAGGTAATACATGCTAATTAAGGAATAAGCTGCTCACTAAAAGAAATGCACGGAGCCATGAAGACCACAATCTGAAGCTGATATGGCCCAACTAACGTAGTTCCAAGAGCTAAAACATAAATTGTTTTGGAACAAATTTTGAATTCTAAAACATAATTTTTTTTGGAACAGAGAGAGTAGAATCTAAAGATGTTAGGAAAAAAAATATGCAAATACTTTGAGGTTAAATAAGAGTATAAGACTTTTAGAGCAGCGATAAGATTGTATATGTCCCTTAAATAGTCATGGTTGCACTTGGTGTTTTAATTTCATTTCATTTCCTTCTAAGATATAAAGCCTTGTAGTCCAAATATTGGATGCCATGACTTCAAGTTCTTGTTATCGATTGAGCGAGTAATATTACTAATACCCTACACACATACAGGAATAAGCATCGGTATAGGAGTTGGCAGTGCAGCAGGATTTATGCTTCTGGTTCTCGCTGGAATCTTCGTGACCCAAAGGATTAAACATAAGAGGCAAATAATGTTGAAGCAAAAGTTTTTCATGCAAAATCGTGGACAACTGTTGCAACAATTGGTATCCCCAAGGGCAGACATTGCAGAAAGGATGATCATACCTGTAGATGAACTTGCAAAGGCAACAAATAACTTTGATAAAGCTCGTGAGCTTGGTGGTGGAGGGCATGGTACTGTCTACAAAGGTATTTTATCGGATCTACACGTTGTTGCCATCAAGAAGTCAAAGGTAGCTGTTCAGAAGGAGATAGATGAGTTCATAAATGAGGTGGCCATCCTCTCACAAATTAATCACAGGAACGTAGTGAAACTTCTTGGATGTTGCCTAGAGACGAAGGTTCCATTGTTGGTTTACGAATTTATTTCAAATGGAACGCTCTATGACCATCTCCATGTTGAAGGGCCAAAGTCCCTTTCTTGGGTCACTAGGTTGAGGATTGCAACTGAAACTGCAAGTGCTCTTGCCTATCTTCATTCATCAGTTTCAATTCCAATTATCCATAGAGATATCAAGTCTAGTAACATACTTTTGGAAGAAACTATGACATCCAAGGTGTCTGACTTCGGAGCTTCAAGATACATTGATAAAACAGGACTAACAACAATGGTGCAAGGAACATTTGGATACTTGGACCCTATGTACTTCTACACAGGACGCCTTACAGAGAAAAGTGATGTGTATAGCTTTGGTGTCATTCTTGTGGAACTACTAACAAGGAAGAAACCATTTTCGTATTTTTTCCATGATGGAGATGGCCTTGTTTCCCATTTTGTCAACTTGCTTGCTACAGAAAATCTAGCCGAAATACTAGATCCTCAAGTCATTCATGAGGGAGGCAAAGAAGTACATAAGGTCTCCATACTTGCAGCATCATGTATAAAGTTAAATGCCGAGGACCGGCCCACAATGCGACAGGTGGAACATGCACTAGAAGGTCTTGTATTCAAGAAGTATGTCCAAACTGATATGAATGTAGGGACAAATGAAGAGAGTGACATTGTTATGATGAATTGCTCATCGAAAATGGAAAGACGAAGCATGCAAGAGTGGAGCAAAAGATATAGCATGGAAGAAGAAATCTTGATGTCTACAAGGTATCCTCGGTAGAGAGGATTTTTTGCCAAGTATGTACGTAAAAAGCATCATAGCTAGAATAGACATCATGTATTGATATGTAACACCCTCGGTGTTACACCAGAAATCATTTACTAAAACATGTCATGAGCATCATGTTTATGTGTTAATGCATATGATAAAGTGTGTAGATCAATTTCTATAACTCGAAACGATCAACTAAAATGCGAAACGAAAGTTGATTCGATAGTCATGTTATATCACTTAGGGTTTAAAACCAATTTTTATTAAGCAAAAATGCTATATAACATGTATGTGATACTTAAATAAAGTTTGAAGTACAAACTTTGTAGATGACAATGAAATACTTGTGGTCGAAAAATGATATTACTAGCTAATATTTCCACTAGCTTAAAAATCGCAAATGGAAATCAAACTCAGCTAAAAAACTTAGAATTTTTCAAGTCTGCCAACAGTTAGACACTGCTACGTTTAACAATTTATTGTGAGAGATTGGGTTAAGGAGTGGTGTAGTGTTATAGCTCGATTTGGTAGTCTCATGTGCCATCTTGAGCATGGTGAAGATGGTTTAGGTCCTAAAGCAACCGTTTGATCGTGTTGAACGCTTTAAAATTCGTGCGTGTCACTGTCTCGGGTTGGTTGGCGCCGGGTGCGCGGTCACCTCGCGGCCTTCTCACGCCGCGCACATGGTCGCATCCCATGCGGTCAACCATGCTGCCACGCTTGGTCGGTCGAGCCGCCTGGGCTTGGCCGAGGCCGGCCGCAGCGAGCCACTGGCCCCGCGCCCTGCTGCTCTGCCTCGTGCTACCGTCTTGGGTGCCGCCGTGGCCACACTGCATTGCCGTCATGTCCGCACTGCCGACGCTCCTTGCGTTGCGATGCTACCGCTGCCGTCGCATCATCGTCGCGTCCATGCCGGTCCGCTGCATCTCTGTGCTGTTGCCGACCCTATGTCTGTCGCCTCTGTCGCGCGCACGTGGGCGAACCACCATCGCCATGCCATTTATGGCACTGCGGCGCGCGGGCCACGCTGGTCGGATGCACACACATGTTGTCCGTAGCGCCGGCACGTGGCCCTCCTGAGCTCGTTGCTCGCGTCCCGCCAAGGCAAGGATGAGCCAAGCCCACTACTGCGCTCCATTTCTCTTTCTCTCTTCTCTCTCTGCTTTCCGCCGCCGTCGTGTCACGTCAAGTTGAGCCAGAGAGTGAGCACCTCTCATCAATTTCTCGTGCTTGCGTCTCCGCCTTCATGTCCCCTCTCCAGCGGACCCCACCCCACTTTGATTGCAGCTCAGCCGAGCTCTAATTTTGGATGCTTTGCCCGCCACCATGCCGTTAAGGCCCATCGCAGCCCGCGTCGTGGCCAGCCTCCACCACTTTACCTGCGCAAATTCCTCTACATCACTAGCTTGCCTTGGCTCCCTCTCCACCATGCGCACTCTAGTGGGAGCGCTACCACCTCTCCACTACCGCTGACACGATCGTGTCCGCCGTGGTTCATCACCATGCTCGTTGCGCTGGCCAGCACTGCTCAGGTAGTCGCCGGTCGAACCACCACTTCAGCCTAGTTTGCGGTGTGCCCCTGGTGCTTATCCCCTATCTCTACCGTCCTATTAGTGTTGTGGCTCACCGGAACACTGTTGCCACCATTGTAGGTTGCCCGCTACCGGGGAGAGCCCGCTTTGCTTCACCCCCGTTCATGCCACCACCGCCCATTGCTTTGCGTCGAACCCTAGGTGAGCGTCGGCCTTGTAGATAGGTTAGCGTGGGTCCTGTGTGGCCGGCGTAAGCGCCAGTGCCACCTCTTACTACATGGGAGTGGGAGGGGAAGGCGGGGACCTTGCCGTTGTAAAGAGGAGAAAGATCCGAGGGTTCCGTTGCAAAGTCGCTGTCTATAGAAATAGTACATGTAGTGTTCGTGCTATTTTCTGATAACACGAGGGCATTTTTGCAAGAGTGCCAGCATGTGCTGGCTTCCTCGCCGTGGGCCACCTCCACGCGGGCTGCGTTGGACCGAAAGCACTTTAGCTTTTTCATGGAGAATAGAAATAGCTTTTCATTTGTATTTCTGAGCTGATCTTTGGTAAATCATATAAAATCATGTAGGTATCCAAAAATTGTGAAACCAATTTGGTTAAGTTCCTAAAATTGTGCTCTATCTATTAGTGTATTTAGTTCATATATATACTTGTTGATGCCAGGAGCTATTAAATCATTTGAGAGTGCTTAATATTATTAGGTTAAATATTGTAGGAATTTTTGTGGCAAAATGGTGATAGGTTTAGCTTTGAAACTTTTATAGTAGCTTCATGGTATTATTATGTGTTCACTGTAATTTTTGTAGCTTTAGAATAGACTTAACATAAGGGTAGTTAAATGTTCTTTGTTTTAAATATACATTAAGTCATTAGTAGAAATAAAGATATATCCTTCATTTATAAAGCTAGGTGTTTGTTAGTTGAACCCAACACTTTATTTGATAAAGATGATAGTTAACTTAGTATCTTAGTCATTTGAGCTAGCTTAGTAGTTTACCATGTGTATTCTTATTTTAAGAGTTGATGTTGCTGAAATGCTAAGTGTTACATCATCATCGCATGCATATAGAGAATGAGTTAGCGGAAATCATGACCATCGGAGATCACGAGTTCGAGGAGGTGATCGAAAAGTACGAGGAGGAGATCCTCGTGCAGGAGGAGGTCTCGGAGCCGTCACTAACTGACTGAGCTGACACCGCGCCTACCCAAGGCAAGCCCCAGTGCATAACCCTGATTTTGAATAATCACTTAATATATTTATCTGTGATGTGCATTTATGTTACACACATTTTATGGAAACCACCTGCATAAATATATCTATCCTATGAGTCCTACTAATACAGGTGCGAGTAGCTGCTATGCTTAGGTTTTTTCGGTAGCGTGAGTAACCTGTCGTTACTCACAATAGATAATTATTATTATCACTCTTATGTTACGATGGTGAAGAGAAATGGAGACTGGGCAGGGATATGGTACGAGTATTAGTGGGTGTAATAGGTTATGTCCCACGACCAATGGGGCATAGCTTGGTTACACTATTTTCCCTGTCCGTGTCGATTAAGGACCGGCCGTTGCATTGGATTCTAGTCAGGTCACAGACTTATTATCCTGAGCACATACTTGCTTATGGGAGCAGGAAAGGCTCGTTGCTCTCTTGTCATGGGTTCTGGCTCTTTCCGGACCGACTGATTGGAGGCGGGGATGGTGGAGGTCTAAGCACCACACTGGGTCTAGGACTCAAGAGTAGGGGCTTGGAGTCCAAGTTTGGACGGGGACCTGAACCCCTTGACAGGAGAGTGGTGGGTTGGTCTTGCTTGTGCCTAGGGTACAAGCGGGGCATCTATTTTGGGGTACCCAGCTGAGGCTACATTGGTTCTCGAATCACCGTGTAATACGGTACGACTTGTCTACGATCTAGCATCGTAGTAAGAACTAGAAGATGAAAGATGGTGAAAAGAATCTGATTGCTCAACTTTTGCTTAAAAGTAGAACATGTGCTTACATAGAATGGTTAGATAATGAACTAATCATGACAGCTAATAAAACACATATATAAGGATTCCCAACTAGTATTGCTTTTTTTGGCAAAAGGAAACCCAACAAATCATAAAGCTTATTATATCTTTTGGAGTCGGGAAATTATTCCCACTAGTTGGGTAAGTCTTGCGAGTATATTGTGTACTCAGGGTTTATTTACCCCTGTTGCAGGTGCAGTTTGAGGAGTAGCTGTTGTGTGGAGGATTCTTCTAGTGGGCACAGATGGATCCTTGTATCTTATCGTTAGATGTTTATTTTAATTCCGCTCTCTGAACTTGGTATTGTAATAATGTATTTCCGACAACTCTTGATGTATGAAATGAACTAAATATTGTAAACTCGTTCTCATTATTGGATCCTAGAGGAAAAACATGGATGATTCGAGTTCTCTCTTAGGGTGTGCTCGACGGAACCGTCCGATATAGCTTGCTTTCGGGGTGCTTAGTATCTAGTGAAAGACGAGCGCCTCTGAAGGTGTGTTATTTCGGACGATTTTGCCACATGATATGGGCTAATCTCACCTATAACCTTTGTTACCGTAATTTTTATTTTATTACCATAAAAAGTCTTAATTAGCATATGGAAAAAGTAAATCCAAAAAACTAATAATACTTTTTTTAAAATTTTCTCCTGTAACTGAATTTCCTTAGTAAAACCATTAAATATATCTAGTTATATTTTTCAGATACACATTTTAGATGATATTTTGTTACCATATATATAGTATATCTAGTGTCTACTACCTCCGCCGTGAAAAGAATGCAACTATGAGTTGTGTGTCATGAAAAGTGGTTCACATTTGACAAGCTTTTAGTGAATAATATTCACAGTTATGTCTTTAAATTAATTTATTATAAAACTACATTTCATAATTAATGTGTTGGTATTTATTTGGTATCATAAATATGGATACTTTTTTATTTATAACTTGTCAAACTTAAGGTACTAAAACATGACACTGTGCTAGAATTGCATTCTTTTGGGGTCGGAGGTAGTATATGAAAAAACATTGAACAAAATCAAGAACTTTTTAATTAAATGACAATTGCATGTATATATGTACTCAACACTACTACATAAACCATTTCACGAGACACTGTCCAATCATTAATGGAGGCGGTCACAAAATTCAACTGTCTCCTAAAATACCTGATGATTTTCTAAGGCGGACGTTTTATTTATGGAGGCAGTCAGGAAATGTCCATCTCACAAAATTGATTTACGGAGGTGGTCATTTTATTTACGAAGGCGGTCCTTTTCATGGGCCCTTTCATTCAGTCTTGAGAGTAACAAGTCTATTTTTGTGGCAAGCATATCCGTTGTAGCATCCGATTTTAAGAACAAAACCAGACACACACCATATGTGAGCCCAGGAAGTCAAATCTCACATATAGCTACAAATAAGGGTAATATCAATAGACAATGCTCAATATATAACGTACTTAGTATAAAGAATATAACCTTAGACAGCAAACAGCGGAAAAGACAACTTCGATCTTTAGACGAAGACTCCAAATCCACAGGGACAACTGACTGGTTGATCACAAGCCTAATTCCTCCAAACTCTAACAATCTGGTACCCATCTAGGATTTTCATCCAAATATTTGAAAAGTAAAGCAAGCGTAAGTACATGTTGTACTCAACAAATATAACACAGGGTTCATGAGGCTCAAAAAGGCTGACACTAGGTTTAACTGCGATTAGCTTTTAATGAGTCATGATTTTAGCAATTGAGTAGCAACAAGTTTATCACAAGCCCATATAAACACATGATCAGGTAAACATGAATAATGAATAGCATAAACAGTAATCATTAGTGAGCATATTTATTATTAGTATCATCAGTGTTCATCATCATTAACCATTAGTGATCATCTATTCCATAAGGGTTCCAAGGCCGCTCGTGACCGTGAGCACGGCTGATATACTAGTTTTACACTCTGCAGAGGTTGTACACTTTCACTGTGAGTCGTGATTTACCCTTTCGATCGAGGTAGCTAATCTCTTGACTCACTTCCAAGGAAGGTCGGCAGGGTTCACTATGAAGCCTTTCAAAGGTTCGTCTAACAAGTTAGGGCCATTAGATTCACTCGGCAAACAGATGTAGAGCCCCCCTTCCCGATGACACAATGACACGCAGCCTATACACAAGGGGACAGAGGCCGCACTATACCCGATTCGGCAAGCCATTCTTACGCCAATAAAGGTAACCATTAACAAACTAGAAAAGATCCTCATACTGAGCTAAAGCCAGAGCCATATAGCCCTCACAGTTGTACTATAAGTCCCGGATGATCACTTACAGATAAGTCCTTAGAGAGAGGAATCTAGAGCACCATAAAAATAACCCAATGCTCTAGCCCCCTTGTTCCATATTGCTAAAAAGCATCTTTTAGTGTTTATTGCATATGCCATTAGTCAAGTTACAAGATCATGGTTGTAGTTGAGCACTAGCCAAGCTACTCAATGCAATAACCCAAAGGTGTCAAGGCACAAGTACAAAAGACTAGGATATCCTTAATAGCAATCAAGGTAGACACATGCAATATAAATTAAATGATTAAAGGTGAATAGGTAACAAGAAAGATCCCATGCTATACTTGCCTTAAACTTGCTTTACACCCAAAGCAACTTGCTCAGAGAAGTTTCAACTTTATCTTCCATTCTGCAACTTCTGTAGCTTCGTGCACTCAACTTCTGATCTCCACTGCTTAGTACGATTCTCTTCTACTCGTGGCAAACACCAAGCACAAAGAAACATACAAGCAAGCAAGCAAAGTAAACTAAGAACAATACACCAAACATAGCAAAAGCTTTAAAACCACGTACTAGAGGGAGGGCTCGTTGCTATGATTTCAAAAATGCAAGAAACGCCGAAAACGGAGCTACGTATAAAAGAAACAACTATCGAATGGTCTAATTTGTAGATAAAAGAAAACCTATAAGCTTCATTTATTTTAATTAGATAAAACCATGTGAAGGTTATTAATTCAAGTTATATTTTGATTCAAAAGCGAGTTAAACTGCTCATATTTTATTCATAAATGTTGCCGTATAAATTAAGCTATTTAAACTTTAACTTTACAAAATAAAATGACATACGAGAACACCTACTTTGGAGTTTAGTATATGCAACGTGGTTTAACTAATCAAGTTATAAAGAAAGGAAATATATTCATGTAGCAGTTAATCATATTTAACATTTATTTATATATCAAATACAGTAGTGTAACACCTATATTGCTTTTAGATTAGAAAACTAGTTGCACAGAAACATCAATAACAGTAATATTTTAAATTATAAAATTCAAAAATATTTGGCATGGTCGCTTTTAACATTTAAATTATGAGACTAACGCCACTAGATCAGAGCTAGGATATTGAAACTACCGAATTTTAAAGCTGTAGCTAATTATTTAAAGAGAAGACCATACGTTAGATAGAATGGATTATAAACAAAACGTGAAGGATAGATGTACTGTGCCGTACGTGGAATTTCAGGTATGCATGGCGCTTGAGTTGGGAGCATGTAGGTGTGCTTGCATAGCAACGTGATGAGCAGCAGGGTATGTTCGATGAACAGTTTGACACTCGATCGAGCTGAGGCAAGATGAGACTTATGGCGCTGATTCTGCTGATTCTGGCTTCGTTGAGACGGTAGATGTACGCCGGCAGGCTTGGCCATGGGAGTTCGGCTGCAGCGCGTATGTGGTGTGAGCTACAGGGCAAAAAGAGGAAGGAAGGGAAGCGTCGATGGATTCAACACCTCGATTCGAACCTCAGCAGCGGTGTAGCGAACGGCGGTGAAGCAGCTGGTGGTGCCAGCGGTGGCGGCGGCGTGTCTTCATGGGCAAAGAGCTCCAGCGATGAGTAGAAGAACGATGACGTACAGCTCGACGAGGCGGCAACGGGCAGCGCGGCAGCGGCGGCGATGACGGCGAGAGAAGGGGAGAAAAATCAAATTTACTACACAAGGGATTTTCTAAACTAGGGGCTTTCTTACGGTAGTTTTGGTGTGCTTTGCCCAAGAAGTTGGTAGATATATATAGGAAGAAAAACTCCACACATCCACGTCAACTAGAGATATGGTACTAATTGACGTTGCACCATTCGCCTGCACTAATGAGCCTAAATAAATATTAAAGCCCATTAGTAAATAAAGACATGTGCCTTTAGGATTTATTATAATTATTGCATATGGGTTTTGAGCGTTGGGATAAATGAGAGATTTATTATTTTTGGAATTAATTAATTCCGTGTATAAAATAATTCTAGAAAAGTCCAGAATTGATATTTAAGCCACGAAAAATACTCCGAGACCTCCGAAAATTTGGGGAAAATTTTCAGAGACACTTTGAAACATGATGAACCCAAGTAAAGTATTTGGAGCTCATAAAAAGATTATTGGGAACTTAGAACATAAAGATTAAGGTGAAGGAGGTAGGAATTAAATTCCAGAAAGAAGCTGAAAAATTCCTAGAGATAGATATTCGTCTCCTAAACATATAAAAACACATATTTTGCATATAGAAACACAAGGTGCGACCGGCATGAATGCAACAAACACGTTTCTACCTTATGATAATTTTTAAATTAATGAAAAATTTTATTTTCCTATATTTTATGAGTACCAAAATTTAGAAATAAATCATTTTATCCTATTTTCCAAAAGAGACAAATTTTAGGGTGTTACATCCGTCTCCTTCATGGTATGCATGCATTTTTGTTGCTTGCGTTCCTCTTCCCAGCTCTGATTGGCCACCATCTTCTCGATAAGAGCTGTGGCATTGTTGATGTCGAGGGAGAGAAACGCTCCTCCAGTAGCGGCATCCACGTGCCCCTTTGACATGGGCGTAAGCCCTTCATAGAAATTTTGGAGCACGGGCTAGTTTTCCATTCCGTGGTGCGGGCAGGTCTGGATGTAATCCTAGAGCCTTTCCCATGCCTCGGGATTGGATTCAAGTGAAGTCTGCTGGAAGTTTGAAATCTTCCCCCTCAGGGCATTGGTTTTGCCCATGGGGAAAAACTTCATGAAGAACACCGTAGAACATTTGTCCCACGTGTTGATAGCTTCCTTCTCTTTATAGAACCACTGTTTCACCTTCCTTGCAAGGGAGAAGGGAAACAGATGGAGCCTGATGCTAGCTGGTGCGACATCTTTGATGACGATGGTGTCGCAGAGCTCCAGGAAGTGTTGCAAGTGTGCACTTGCGTCCTCGCTTGGCAAACCACAAAATTGGTTTGCCTGTACCATCATGATTAGGCCAGTGCATAGCTCAAAGTTTCTGGTACCCATGTTGACAGCGGGCCCAACGGGCACGTTGGCAACAACGGGGGTGGAGTAGTTATGGAGTGACTTGGCTATAGCGATAGTGGCGGATGGTACGGGGGTGACTGGTTCAACTGTTGGCAGAGTAGCAGAAGAAGAAGCGGTATGAGACCGGCTCTTCCTTAGGAGTGCCTCTGGATTATCGGTGTAGTTATTCCGCAGATCAAAACTACTCATACACTATCCTGTTTCCATCCACAACAGGAAGAAAACAAGCAGAATTAGCCAGCATAAACTATGCCTACCATTACATGCATGTGCTTATGATCATGTCCTACTAGATTCTTTAACCTATGCCCTCCCCGACAACGGTGCTAGAAATGCTTGTTGGCATTTCTTAGCGCAATCACCAAGTGTGGAGGTTTTCAGTCCATCCTCGGCAACGACGCCAGAAATGCTTGTTGGCATTTCTTAGTGCAATCACCAAGTGTGGAGGTTTTAAGTCCATCCTCGGTAACGACACTAGAAATGCATGTTGGTATTTCTTAGCAGCACTAAGATTGAGTTAACCTTAGCGACGCCGCCAAGAAACACCAACTACGATAGTTCTTAACGATTACAAAAAATATCCGCAAGCGCAAGGATCTATTGTTGTAGCATTTCACCCAAAAGTATTCAAGGTATCGTTATTTATATTTTCCCAAAGGAGGGCAAGGTATGAGAGTCTAGCATGAGCATGAACAAGATTACATACTTGCATTAGTAGACCATAGTTCATGGTAGGGGAAAAAACGGTAATCTTAGGATAGTGGACACACATCTGAGCCAACCTCAAGGATAAAAGGAAAATAAAGAACAAAAGAATATTCCTATGTGGAGCCGGCATGATCAAATATAGCCGTGCAAAGAATAGTTAATGATCATACAAGTTATATGACTAGAGTTAGAATAAGTGTAAGATGAACAGGGAGATCTCCGAGCACTGGTCTGCTAGCTAGTGCGAAAGACTTTAAGACTCCTACACAATACCCGAACATGGGGGATTACAAAGAATGAACAGGGCTGTCACCACCTGCCGTCTACCCCTCAACCGTGGGGCACCGTCATATCTGAAGGTTCCCATGTACCCGAGCACCACACCCGTGTATAAGGAAACTACCCATATCCCCTGGGACTCCGACCCTATGAATTGACAAGCAAGAATATGGGCAAACCCGAAGGAATGATGAACCGTCACCTCAACCCTAGCTCTACTTCTCATACAAATCATATGAATGATTAAGCATAAAGTTGAACATGTTAAGATCATAACACACAAACTATATGCTAGTTCATATATCATGATTATAACAAGACAACTATACTCTAGTTCATAAGCACTACTATATAAATGATATGACAACATGACTATGGAAGAACTCTTCATAGTATTCATACCAAGATTCTTCTTCTTCCAAGGAGCCAAGCCCTCCTTGATAGCTTTGCTAGCTCACAAAACTGCTAAGAAAGTAAAAGTACAAGATGTGGTAGTGAGGTGTAGCTCCAAATGATGTATGTGTTGTACAGGACCACTACCCCCTTATTTATACTAGCTAGAGGTCGGTTTAGGGGGAGATAAAATAGGAAACTAGACTAAACAGACCCCAAGTGTCATTAATGCACCGCTTGTGCAAGGTGGGCCAGGAGGAGGTAGCGGCGGTGCGCCCACAGCCCTGGTGCGGTCACACCTAGGGCTGGCTTGCCTCGGCACCGCCTTCGCGCTGTGGGCTGGTGCCTGGGCCTAGGCCCCTCCCACGTCGATGCTCGGCCCAGATTCTTCGTTGGAGTGGGACTTTGCTTGGTTCTTTGATGTAGGACCTACATTACGCTTTCTGGATTGTGCATTTTTCTTTGTTTTCCACTTGTATTCAGATGTGTGCCCTGCAAAACATATTTCTTCAAATACAAGTGGAACTATGTCAAAGTAAAAGCATATGTGTATTAAGTTTGCTTAATTTCTCCTGTTTTGGATAGTAATTGGCGGTTAGATTTGATCGTTAGTGACCGCCAACACCGTCCTATGACTAGACAAGGAACCTCGACTATCAGAGTTGAAAATATAAATTCGATGCATCATACCTTCACCAAACCATTTCAAAACTGTTTTCAGCTTCCAACTAAACACATTTTCAAAATTGTCCTTCCTTCTTTTGGTTGAAAAAGTCCTTTCTTTAACAAAAGCAATTCCATTTCAAAGAAAAATGGTTTCAGAACTTCTTGAAAGGTCTTCCTTTTTAAAAAGAAAGCAATTTTAGTTCCTCTCTCAACTTGATTTGATTTCAAAACTATCTACAAAACAGTTTGAAAACCAGTTCTCTTTCAAAAGGTGTTACAAATTCACTTCCAAAAAACAAAAGTTTTGCTTTTCAATCAACAAAGTGTTTTCAAACCAAAGATCTTTTGGCTCCATTTTGTTTTAACCGCTTTGATTTTACCCTGAAAGCCAAATCCTTTTCAAAAATAAACCTTGCCATAAAAAAGGTTTGTAGTTGTTTTATTAAACAAAATCCTTGTGAAAAGATTTTGTTGGCAAAAATGAAAATGAGCTTCCAAAATCTAGTTTTCAAAGTGTTGTTTTGAAAAATGGTTTTCTGAAAACAAAGTTTGATTACGAAAGCTTTACCTTTCAAAATGAGAAATGATTTCAAATCATTTTCAAAACTAGTTATGTTTGATTCAAACAAAAGGGGAGTAACGCTTTGTTTCAAAAATAAATTGTGTTTCCAAAATCACTTGATTTGAAATCATTCAAAAAAAGGGTGTGTTTGTTTTAGAAAACAAAGACCTTCAACAAATTTTGTTTTCCAAACTTGCATTGATTTCAACCCTTTTAAAAAATCCGATTTGCCCTAGATTTCAAAAGTTTTGCAAATTCTCCCCCCCCCCTCATTCTTCAAGCAGTATTTCAAAACTTCTTGTCTTGAAAAGTTTTGGTATTTGCAAAATGTTTTCATCAAAATGGTTTCAAACTCTACGTAGTCACTATTCAAAACATCTTTTGTCCAAAAGCCCGTTCGAAAAAGTTTATAAAATGATTTGAATTCTAAGACTTCCCCTTCAAAAGGCCCAAATGTTCTTCAAAATCGTTTCAAAAGAGGTTCGGAAAACAAAAACCTTTTATAAAAGTTTTGATTTCATAAACTAAAACCTATTTAAAAGCATTTTCAAAATCTCTTTTGAGGTTTTGTTCTAGTTTGCCCAAAAATCGAAAACCAATGATTTGGGTTTCAAAAACCAAAGTGGGATACAACCTATTTCAAACATCTTTGTGTTGATTTCAAAATCAAAATCCTAAGGTTGTAACCTTCTTTGTTGCAAGATTTGTAAAACAAAGGATTTAAAACTGTGTTTTAAAAAAGAGGACTTCCAAAACCTTTTATAAAGGCTCTCATCTTTTCTAAAAACTCCCCTCTCCCTTTAAGCTTGGGATATCGAGTTGTTGCCGGTGACTTATTTGGTAGAGTGTCACGATCATAACCCATGGTGCCATGACGAAACCTGGGCCCCATGTGTGATGCATCCACATGGCTTGCTACCGGGCGTACGCTGGTATTGAGGTACGTGACCGTGACTGCTCCAAGGGGTACCCGCATACCACCATAATCCTAGGCTTAACTTTTCAAAATCTTCCTACAAAAATAACCATTTCAAAAGAGTTTCCCCTAAAACAAAGCATGCTTTGGATTTCAAAATCTCTGTTCAAATACCCTATCTTGTTTAAACAGAGAGATTTTAAAACCCAAAGCCTTGCCCAAAGCAACCCTTGTTTGAAAAAAATAACTTTCAAAAAGGGCAAAATTTGAAAAAGTTTTGTTCCCTTAATTTCTTTATTGTAAAAAAACTCTTGGCCTGTTTCAAATGTTTTGAAAACCTTGCTCCTATTTCAAAATGCTATATGAAAAGATGCTTCAAACCCTTTTTGTGTGTTCTTAAAAATTTGAGAAAAGCTCTTTTCTTTCAAATAGCATTTTCCAAAAAAGGATTTATGAAAACCTATTTTTCAAAGCTTCTTTGAAATGCTTTGCAAATTGATAAAAGTTTTTGTTTTTTCAAAAATTCAAAAACCGACTTCAAAAGGGACTTTGTTTTCAAGTGAAACTATTTCAAGTTGCTTTCCTATCTTGCAAAAAAGGGGGATTTCGTTTTGGGATGAAAACTATTTCCAAAGTCTTTTTTTGTTCAAAAAAACATTGTTCAAAGAAAAAAGTTTCCTAAATGGCATTTAAACTTGCTTTACAAAGTTTTGGTGCTTGAAAATGTTTCAACTTGCTTCCCAAAACCTTGGGTTTCAAAAACAAAATGATTTCAAAAGGAATTTTGAACTTGGTTTGCGGTAGTTTCAAAAGCTCTTTTGAAAAATAAGCTTTCTTCGAAAACCAATTTGATCTTGTGAAAATTGCTTTTACCCTAGTTAAAAACAACTTTCTCCATTCAAAAGGTTTTATTCAAACTGCTTTCCAAAAATCCCCTCTTTCAAAACCTTTCATGAAAAAGCTTCTTTGCAAAACTTGGTACATTAATGCATGTAGAACATTCGATGAAAGCTATCCACCCTAGAGAAACCCATAGAGCCATCCCTCATGAGTAGTAACCCCTAAATCTTGGGGACGAGATTCCTATAAGGGGGTGGACTGTAACAACCTAGGTTTTCATGCATCCAAAAATACGAACTTTTTAAAAATTTTCCTACAAATGTGTGAAACATATAGTCGCTAGGGCAAACCTAGAAGAGCTTGCCAATAAATCATTGCATTCATATAGAATTGATCGTAGGAGAGTGCCCGTGTTCTTGAGTTGGTTTTGAGTTGAGTCTTGTTTGGAGTTTGGAGTGCACAAATCCGTAGCAAAGTTCCTCTCAATCTCTTTTGAATCCATGTCAAATCCTTTTGGAATTCCTTCTCAAATTCCTTGAGTCATAATTCATAAAAGGAAAAATCCTTTTTTCCTTTTTCTATTCCCAACCAGCCCACCTCCTCTTCTTGGGCCAGCTCCCCTCCCTTCTTTCCTTTTCGGCCCATTCCTCCTCCTCATCTCTAGTGGCCCATGCGAATAGGCCAAGCCTAGCTCGTAGCTGCCCCCTTGCCGGTGTTGATGGTCACTAACACCCATTTTGACCAACAACATTCCACCCAAAAGTATGGAAAAGCATCACCACATCTAAAGAATTATGTTTAAATTTCACCTAGTTCTACTTGTACTTAGAGAATTATTTGTATGTAGGAAATATGGCAAATTTTGGCCAAAATGGTGACAAACATGGACCATAGGAGCAAGTGTACATGGCAGGGCCACCTGGGCCCACAGGTAGGCACCGCCCATCCCCACAAGCGCGCCGCTTAGCCCCACCTATGGCCATGCCACGTCAGTGATCCATGGGAGCTCCTCCTCAGCCAATGAGAAGTCTTCATTCAAGTCGATTTGATCAAGGGCCAAGATTAACTCACGGTGGATTGATGGGCCCATTGTCATACACTTGGAGCTCTCCACCCACTTACCAACTGATGTGCCTACCAAGTTTCACCATGTGCTGGCTTCACAACCGCCATTGGGAGCCAACCAGCACCCTTGGATGCTAAGGCGGTGGATCCAAGGGCCGCTCGGTGCCCAAGTCACCTCAACCGACCTCTGCCTACCTACAAATACCCCTCCCCTCACTCTACACTATAAATAGGGGGGTGGAGCTTGGTGGAAGGAGTCCCATTCAATTCTAGTCATTTCCAAGCTCTCCAAGCTTCTCTAGCTTAGCTTTAGCTATAGAGTAGTAGTCTAATAGTGGAGTAGAGAAAGAGCGGAACTTTTTGGAGTCCGAAAGAGTCTTCTGGGTCTGGTATAGCTCCTTTGTAATTCTTTCATTTTTGCATTACTTTATTCAATATTTATTTCAGTTCTTTATTCTAGTATTGCTTGCTTTACTTTAAGTACTTAGTCATTAGTGTTCGTCATTAGTGAGCTTAGGTGCTTATTGTTTGGCATTAGTAGCATAGGTTATCTTATCATTAGTAGTCTTTTGTTATTACCGGTTCCACCATCTGATTAGGGTGCTTTAATCTCATTTCATCGGAGCTCGAATCGAAGTAGTAAGCCCATAGATTAAGCGTGGTGCTTAGGTTATAGATTACCTGTGTATACGGCTAGTCCTCTGGATAAATTGGGGTAGGTGGCAAGTGGTGACAGCCTTATCCATCCTCTGTATTCCCCTATGATAGGTCTAGTTATTAAATCATAGGGCTCATGGCAAACCTCATCTATTTAACTCTCCTAGTTGGTATGTGGGCTGTGCCCCAAAGTACTATCACATTTCTCCTAGTTATTTGTTTACCCTTAGTTACTAGAAAGATAAATCACTCACTCTCCCACCTAGCCATCTCTGGTTAGCTTGTTAATAGTAGTTAGTTTAGGTAATTTACCCTCATCCTTCACTATCGTCCACCTACCTAGGATTAACTTAGAACCTACCTTTAACAAATCCTAGTCCTATATAAATTGTAGCCTTTCGCCTTCCTGTGGGATAAATTATAAATTCGACACTCGGAATCCTCCAATAGTCGTTAAGAAGTATCAACAAGCATTTCTGGCGCCGCTGCCGGGGAAGGCAACTAGCTCAAATTTATAAGGTTGAATTTGTTAGCTAGGTTGTTTTTAGTTATCCTAGTTAGTTTATCTTTTTTCCTCATATCCTATTACTACCTACACGATCATGGATGATAAGTCCATTCATGATTTTTCTGCACCCTCGGCTGCTAATGTAGCCACCGGACCCAATGTTATCAATGGGGATGCTAACTTTGAGCTTAAGCCAGCATTAATTACAATGGTTCAAGCTAGTCCATTCTGTGGGAAAGCCCACGAGGATGCAAATGCTCACCTCCAATATTTCTTGGAGATTTGTAGCACATTCACCGTTAAGGGAGTGAGCCAAGAGGCTATACGTCTTCACCTTTTCCCCTTCTCTTTGTTAGGAAAGGCTAAGCAATGGTTTTACGTCTTCACCTTTGCCCCTTCTCTTTGTTCCAACGCTTTCCTAGTTAAGTTTTTTCCCTTGGGGAAGACTAACGCTCTGCGCAATGAAATATCTAGTTTTCAATAACTAGCAGATGAGTCGATTCTCGAAGCTTGGGAACGAATGCAAGAGTATGTCTCTGCATGCCCACACCATGGCATGGAGGACTGGCTTTTGATCCAGAACTTCTACCATGGATTAGTGCCGTTAGATAGGACGAGCCATTTAGATGCTGCTAGTGGTGGTGCATTCTTCTCGCTAAGTGTTGCAGATGCAAAGACGCTGATCGAGAATATGGTCTCCAACCAAGGATGGAGCGATGATCGACTCCAACCTCATAAACGAGGTATGCATTCAATTAAAGAAATTGACATGCTTGCAGCTAAGATGTATCTACTCGCAAAGCGAGTGGAACATTATGAGAAGGTGAGTGCCCAAGAGACACTCAAAGCCATGGATTTCCACATGACTTGCGAAGTCTGTGAAGATGTTGGACATTCGGGCAATTCCTATCCCAAAACCCAAGAGGACCTCAACTTTGTCAACACCAACAATGGGTTCCATCCACAACATCAAGGCTGGAATCAGCACTCCAACAACCAGGGAGGTAATAATTATTACTCTTCTTCTTGTTTGAATAATCAAGGTAATAATAGTTATGCTTTCTTGAAAGATCTTGTTTATAGCAATGGTAGAATGACTGATAGTATAAATAAAAAGTTGCATGCTCATGACAAGATGTTGGAAAACATAAATACTAAATTGGATGAGTTTTCTTCTGCCTTAAAGAATCAACTTAGCTTTAATAAGATGATAGAAATCCAATTAGCTCAAATTGCTGCTGCTATCCCATCCTATGAAAAAGATAGAATTCCTGGCAATCCTGAGGGAACCATGGAGACAACCAACCTTATCACTTCAAGGTATGACTTCTCTGAGAATGGTTGGGGATTTCCTATTAAGAAAGGTGATCCTAGAAACCCAGTCATTACTTGCTCCATAGGACCCCACACTTTTCATAATGCCATTTGTGATCTAGGGTCTAGTATTAACATCAGGTCTAAGGAAACTTATGATAGATTGTTTTATACTCCCCTAGCTTCTACCTCAGTTTACTTGCAATTAGCAGATCAATCTACCCGTTATCTCGAGGGAGTAGCCACTAATTTACTAGTTAAAGTTAGAAGTGCTTATGTTCCTACAGATTTTATGATATTAGACATGGGTAACGCCGAGGATACACCTTTAATCCTTGGTCATCCTTTCCTTAATACTGCAAATGCTTGCATATATGTGGCTTATGGGCAAATCCAATTCCACTTTGCTAGAAGAAAAGAAATATTTGCTTTTGCCTCTATACAACCCCTCTTTGATGAGAAATAGGTAAAGAAGAAGCATTTGAAGAGAATCAAGATGAAGAAACCAAAGCCAATTGAAGAGCTGTAGAAACCTATCAAGAAGAAGAAGAATAGAAAGCGATGGTGTAAAAGGAAAGATCCATTCTCAAACTCGTCATCCCCTGATCCTGATCCTGATAAGGCCTCCGAGGTGGAACAAGAGGAAACACCTCCGCCCAAGGACGAATGACCTTGAGCCCAACAAAAAGGTAAGTTATCTATTCCTTGCATTTATTTACCACATTTTGTTAGTTGCATCGCATTTAAATTTTCAATAAAATTGCTTTACATTGCATGATAGGTTAGTTGCATTTAGCTACTCTATGTTAATAAATAAAGTTTGTAGTAGCTAATGCTTGATAGGATTGATATGCATTAAAGCAACACATATAAAAAAATAAAAATAAATATTTAATATTAATGAATAAAATTCAGTAGCATCCCTACTGAATAAGTTATCTAGTAGTTATAGGTTTAGCTAGTCATTTATTGCATTCTAGTAGTAATTAGTTAGTCAATAAAGAAAAGAATCAAAAGAGCTGCCAGAAGACATTCCAATCTATACAAAAGGCAAGCTTGGGGGAGACGTCTCTCCCCGCTCAGGTATGAAAATATTAAATCCTCTCTTTACATTCATGTTTGCTTTATGTTTCAATATTTATGATCATAGAATGTAGAGAGGAGTGCCTTTAAATTATTTCGAGAGAAACTCTGCTCTAATAAAATGATGATAAAATTAATTGGAGATGATGAATAGTTGCTCTGTGATACTTTGCAAAAGCTTGTCATACAACCTTATACTCTTTAAGTTTTGAGCATTATAAACTTAGAGTTCATCTTAAGTTAAATGCTTTCGTGGGTTGCAAATGCTAGAACCAAGAATAGGCTTTTGTGAGATGTGTTGTAGTCATGATTAGAGTAAATCTTTGAACCTATCTGAGGAATAGTAAAGACAACCTGGAGTTTTGTTTTGCAAAATGCTAAACTCTCTTGCTAGAAGTTCCTCAATGCTGATAAATTCCTACCAGAGACAAATATTTACTTACACATTCATACATGATAAAGCCACCATAAAAGCTGCTTGTTTGTTTTGAGCTTTTTCAAGCCTTGTTGATCTAAGTAGTGAAACTTTTCATGCTTTTTGATCAAGATCACGTACACCCACATATTTATGCTATTCCTGCACTGGGGATACGCATCCACACATGCATTCCATTTGCTATTGCTCTATGAGAATCAAAGTTACCTCTCTATGCTGTCTTACATCAAAAGAGAGGCATGGGCTATAGAAAAAAATGAGAGAGAATAAAAGAGCAAAAAGCTCTAGTATTAAAAAAAGAGAGAGAAAGAGAGTGAGAAAAAAAGAAAAGTAGACATGCCCACTCAAAAAGAAGCTAGAGAAGGGAAACTTCTCAAAGGAGTACCACTTCCAACAAATATACCACACACATGCACCTCTTGATCAATTTGTATGACTCGTTGCTCCTTGTGATCCAAGTGTTTGACTTAGCAATAGATTCAATTCAAGTAAGCTATGCTTTTACCCCTACCTTGAGCTCCACATAAGCTTTAGGATAGAAATTATGGCTAACATTCATGGCCTTGGTGAGGATTTCAAACACCATTGAGTGACTTGAGTGTACCATCTAAGGAACTTAGGCAAGTTTTCTTTCAAAATCATTTGAAAACCTCCGGGAAGTTTGAGCTAAACCAAAGTAGGCAAAAAGTATCTATCTAGCTACACTCTCTTGCACTTGCTTGTATGAAGGTGAAAGCTATAAGCCCCACATTGCTAAGACTGATGGTGAAATTTCTAAGTGCTAACATGTTCAATTCAAGAGATAGTATCTGTTTGTATATGAGTTTTTGCAGGGCATTACATTATAGGCAACTCCTGATCCAACAACCTATTCCAAGCTAAACCTGCATCTTTGCTGAGGACAGCAAAGGGGTAGCTTGGGGGAGCTTGTTGATGGTCACTAACATCTGTTTTGACCATCAACATTCCCCCCAAAAGTATGGAAAATCCTCATCACATGTGAAGAATTATGTTTAAATTTCACCTAGTTCCACTTATACTTGGAGAATTATTTGTATGCAGGAAATATGTCAAATTTTGGCCAAAATGGTGACAAACATGGACCATAGGAGCAAGTGGACGTGGCAGGGCCACCTGGGCCCACAGGTAGGCGCCGTCCAGCCCCACAAGGGCACCGCCCGGCCCTATCTATGGCCATGCCACGTCAGTGATCCATGGGAGCTCCTCCTCAGCTAATGAGAAGCCTCCATTCAAGTCGGTTTGATCAAGGGCCAAGATTAACTCACGGTGGATTGATGGGCCCATTGTCATACACTTGGAGCTCTCCACCGACTTACCAACTGATGTACCTACCAAGTTTCACCACGTGCTGGCTTCACAACCACCATTGGGAGCCAACCAGCACCCTTGGATGCTAAGGCGGTGGATCCAAGGGTCGGCCGGTGCCCTACTGCCACCGCTCGGCGCCCAAGTCACCTCAACTGACCTCTAGCTACCTACAAATACCCCTCCCCTCACTCTACACTATACATAGGGGGGTGTGGAGCTTGGTGGAAGGAGTCCCATTCAGTTCTAGTCATTTTCAAGCTCTCCAAGCTTCTCTAGCTTAGCTTTAGCTATAGAGTAGTAGTCTAGTAGTGGAGTAGAGCAAGAGCGGAGCTTTTCAGAGTCTGAAAGAGTCTTCTATTTCTGGTATAGCTCCTTTGTAATTCTTTCATTTCTGCATTACTTTATTCAGTATTTATTTTAGTACTTTATTCTAGTATTGCTTGCTTTAGTTTAAGTGCTTAGTCATTAGTGTTCGTCATTAGTGAGCTTAGGTGCTTATTGTTTGGCATTAGTAGCATAGGTTATCTTATCATTAGTAGTCTTTTGTTAGTACCGGTTCCACCATCTGGTTAGGGTGCTTTGATCTTGTTTCATCGGAGCTCGGATCGAAGTAGTAAGCCTATAGATTAAGCGTGGTGCTTAGGCTATAGATTACCTATGTATATGGCTAGGCCTCCGGATAAATTAGGGTAGATGTCAAGTGGTGACAGCCTTGTCCATCCTCTGTATTCTCCCACGATAGGTCTAGTTATTAAATCGTAGGGCTCGTGGCGGACCTCGGCTATTTAACTCTCCTAGTTGGTAGGCGGGCTGTGCCTTGAAGTACTATCGCATTTCTCCTAGTTATTTGTTTACCCTTGGTTACTAGAAAGATAAATCGCTCGCTCTCCCACCTAGCTATCTCTGGTTAGCTTGTTAATAGTAGTTAGTTTAGGTAATTTACCCTCATCCTTCACTATCGTCCACCTACCTAGGATCAACTTGGAACCTACCTTTAGCAAATCCTAGTCCTATATAAATTCTAGCCTTCCACCTTCCTGTGGGACAAATTATAAATTTGACACTCGGTACTCACCGAGCGAAGTGCAACGCGATAGTTTTGTGTGCTTGCGGAATCCTCCAATAGTCATTAAGAAATATCAATAGCTGGCCCATCTTCTCTCTCCCCCATGCCACCAGCCAGCCTCAACCCAGCAGCCCCACAGGCCCAGCCTCTCTAGCGCCCTCTCCCTTGGCCCTCTCGCCCCTCCATCCTACCAGTGAAGGTGGCGGCCCAACTGGCCCAAGCTGCCGCGCCCTTAGGGTTGGGAGCGAGCAAAGCGCTCCTAGGCGATGCAGCCATCACATCCCTTTAGACGTGCATGCTCCTGCACGGATGCCGTCTTGCAGACTCACCTGGCAGTCAGGAACCAAATGGGGAATTGTAACTCCGGTCTCATTCCCAAGTCCCCCATTAGCCTTCCGTCGCTTCCCCCATTGCTTTTCCATATCAAGCAGTGTCGTCTTCTTCTTCTACTTGCTCCATCCCTTGCTTTTCATCTGGTCAAGGAGGTCGCCGCTGCATTTCCATCGGTGGCAGCCAGTGTCCGAGTGAAGCCAAGCCGATCCCCTTGTGGACCTCACCAGCGATGCGCCCATGATCGCCTTGGACCGGTGCCACGATCCGCCCCTCCTCGAAGCTTCCCCACCTCACTCACCTGCCCATGCCTTCGGATGGACACCACGTGCACTGGCCATCCCATCGACGCCGCAGACGCCAAAGCGCCCTCATGAACCCTAGCGAACCACCCATAAAAGCCGAGCACCTTGTGTCCCCTTCCCAACTCCCTCTTCTAGCCGTCACCACCTCTCTTTCCCTTCTCCCCCATGAATCCTGCTCTGTGGCTACCTATGAGAGTGTTGTTAAGCCACGCAGAGCCCTCACCATCGCCTAGCCCTACACCCGCACATTGGGCAAGAGGCGTTCGACGCTGCCTCACCTCACACCATGGACGCCATGGGCACTACAGCCTCACCACCGCATCACCAGCGTTCCTCATCGGCACCGTCGTGCTCCGCTTCGACCATGTCCACCATGACGATGAACACCTCGCCATCATGTTGACATCCTCGCCATGACCCACCTTGTCGAGCATGGAGCCAAGCCAGCCACACCATGCTTCATCTCCATCCTCGCCACATCGCGTCTCCTTCAACTCTGTTCGGCGACGACCATGAGCGCACAGACACCCTCCACCTCGACTTGTACCGCGATGATCCCAAGCCAAAGCCTTGAACCCTAACCTCGCTGGATTCATGGCATTCCGAGCCCCTGCCCTGTCCTCGATCGACTAGACCCATCAAGCCAAAGACCAACGCTATGAACCTCACCCTACATGCCATCGAAATGAACCATGACCACGTTCTATGACCACAACGTCCCTGTCCGCATCCAAGCAGTCGCCTTCTGGGATACCGACCTCACCATCGCTGAGCAGCCGGCCTCGTCTCCGCCAAGACCACATCGACGCCCTCTATTTTGGGCCCAACCCCGATGCCATCAACCATGACCAACGCCATCTCTGACCCAAGCTGCTCGCCAAGCCCTCCTGCTCCTTTGTCGTGTTGTCTCCTGGGCACCAACAATGATGACCACGAGTAGCAGCATCACGCTGCCTTGCCACCACGGCCATGATGTCACCCCTTGTGCCGAACCATGTCGCTCGATGAGCCATGGCCTTACCCTAGCCATCTTCACAGCATGAGTAAGCCCCTCCCAAGCCAAGCCCCCACCTTTTGGTCGGATCAACGACCTTGACCGGTTTTCCCACTGCGAGCCCAAAGCTGCAGCCTTGCAGCTCTTCTTGTTAGTCGGAGGCAACGGCTTCACCACCACCCTCCGACGCACAGCAGCAGCACCGTGATGTCGTCCCTACCCCCACCACAAGCCGTATCCACCGCGTTGCCCTCCTCGCTGCATTGGGCCAAGCCGAGCAGTGGCCAAGCATCCACCATGCCGCCGGACTTCTTCACCGGCGCCGTTCCCTGCTCACCATCATGCCAACCCCGAGCACCTCCGACCCGCCAATGAGCCACTAAAGCCAAGCCCCATATTTTTCCCTTCTCATCGATGATCTCATCTGAGACCAGTCGTCGTACCGTGTTCTACCCTTGCAGGGAGGCCGTGCCTTGCCTTTTCCTCGGCATGGCTCCCTCGTACGCATCGTTGGAGCTATGATGCCTCCTGGACACTTGCTACCACGTCCAGCCAGCAACAGCCGTGACCCGGCCACCTACAGCCATGTCCGGCTAGCCGCAGCTAGCTTATGCAAGCTGCAGCTAGCCATCGCCAACCTGTAGCAAGCCATAATCGGCCAATGCTTGCTGCAGCTAGCCATAGCTTGCCCGGACGCTCCGCAACGAGCCTCGCCTCCCCTACCATCATCAAGGTCAAGCCTTTCAACCTTTGTTGGTGCCATTTCCAACATCGACAACACGCTCCTTTTAATTATCGCTTATCCTTGTTCATATACATGCTCTACCAATATCTATGACTGCCTGTCGTGCCTTCGTGCCGGTCTATCTCTTATGCTATGGATATGTGCTACTCTATTTTGTGGTTTGTGTTGTTAGTTCATTTGTGTGTTGTTCTTTGTCGTCTATGGATAGAGCCTTTGAGCTGGTCGAGGGATCGTACCTTGCTCGAACATCTCGGCCGTGGGTTCATCCCGCCATGGCCATGATACCGATCATAACTCGACCCCTCACTTTTAGTTGACTTTGTAGTGTCGTGATCATTGGCCCCTCTGGCTCTAGGGTGTGGCCACCATGGGCTCAATATTGGGCGTTATGGACACGATGAGCCCATAATGACCTAGTCTATAGGAGACGAACTAGGGGACGACCATCGTGGGATTTATGGAAGCTGACTCGTGTAGGTGAAGCTCATGGTCGCGAGTTGCCTCACCATGACCATTGGGCTCTACCTCTTTTGCTCTTTTGCTCTCTTGATTCCATCCCTTCCTCCTTAGCCTGTTCTGTTCGATCCCGTCCTTAGCCATGATGACCGGATCAAAGACCAGACTATCACTTCTAGTTAGTAAGGTTAGCATCTATGTCGTGTTCTCAGAATCATGTGAGTCGACCCGATCGACCATAAGAGTGCCATATAAACCTAGGGTGTGACATGGACATGCCTAGCTAACTTTCTCCCTCGCTCCTTTGTAAGCCCGAGGAAAACGGACTCACTTCATGAGGGCTAGCCTTGTTTTTTGTGGCATTTGCTTAAGTTGAGCTAGGGTCCCAGCCATTAGTCTTGAAGCCGTACAGGTCGACACGATTGGCCTAGGAAGTACTGGCTAGGCTGTGACTTGAGCTTGTGCTTAGCAAACAACCACTTCTACCTCTTTTCGTCCCAAGGATCGGAAATCTTCTGCTAGGGCTAAGTCTTTCCCCTTGGTGTTCTTTTGGTGTTATTCGATCTTTTCGTGTGTTGTTGCCTCTTTATTCATAGTCTTTCTAGGTTTAGTGTGTTGATTGTTCTTTGGCCTTGTTTGTCGCTCTATCGTAGTAGCTGCATCGAGGATAGCGTTGATTGGACCAGAACCCGTTGGAGGAAGGAAACGTGAACGACAATAGGGATTTGAGGAGAACAACTATGAGTACACTGAGGATCTCGGAGTCGACCAATCAACAGGTGCCACGTCCCACCCAACCTCATAGAATCCTATTAGACATGCAATAATGTAGCTACTAGTGCTTTACTTTCATGCAAATAATCTGTGATAGGTTGCATGGTAGAATTGCTTGAAAGCCATTACCTTAATGCGACTTTTACCCCTGCACACCCGCTGATAGGTTAGACGCTCGCTTATTACTTGCTTCTGCTTCTACTATGCATTATATCTGTGATGTGATGCTTGGTGGAGGATTGTTTGTGAGTGGCTAAGGCACATGGTGCCGATAATGTGGTAATAATCGGGGAGATCTTGACGTGCGTTTCGGGTGTGTGGTGAGGGTCAAGTCAATCAGGCAGGATTCTACGACGAGTCTTGGACGAGTGTTGTCAAGGGGCTGCGACCTCGGCATTCCCTACGAGAGGTACCTGTGGTGGGTACATGTGAGATGAGAAGGTCCCGGGGTGGAGTGTCTTTGTGGGATGAAGCCCCGGGATGGAGGTGTCGTCAAGGCACGGGGTGTTGGTTATCCCCTTTGAGAAGATATCCTGCCTGGTCCCCCTAAGGACTGGTATGTCAAGAGAACCGGATCATAGGATCCTACGTGCACGCCACTCGTTCCTGAATGGGCGGGGGATGGATGCTGACCAGCTAGGACGGTGCCACTACTGCCAGGTTAAAAGTCGATAGTGTAGGGAGGTACGGGCGTATGGCTCACACCCTCCTAAGATAGCGTAGAGACCTCTAGGGCCCGGTAATACGTCTCACAGTCTCAGCGTGTTGGTGGACTCCGGGGTGGCCTAGGGCTGATTGGTAGGGTGGCATCGCACAGGTTGGAAGGTAGCCCGGTATCAGCCTAGGCGAGGCACCGCCGATGATGGTGATCTTGTGGTTCCAGATGTACACACTCTGAAAAGTTGATCAATCTATACGTATAGCCGTGTCCACGGATGTGGACATTCCTATGACATACGCTTCCCTTGATTAGTGAGTGGAGTCATTTCTTCTTCTCCCCCCGGGTTTGATGGATTTCGGTTGTTAACCGTTAAGGCAAGGCACGAGGGGGAGTCGTCCTTGCCGCCTAGAGAGTGAGAATGTGGTGAGATGTGTGTGATGGGATGGGTGAATGTGTGGATGAGATGGGTTAAAACTTGAAGAACTATTAAAAAATATTGATGAACTTGCATAGGAAAACTACAACTATAAATAGGTCTTTTGTTGTACCCTTGCATTCCACTTACCACAAAGCAAACGCAAAGCATAGGGTGGGAGCCAGTGGCCAGATAATTGTTCAGCAGGATTTGGATGCCATCTACGACAACAACAATAGAGATTAGAAGAATTAGATGGTCTCATACCTACGCTCAAGTTTGGTTCAGGAGATAAAGACTACGCCCGTTGACACTCTACGCCTACTCTGATGATTGCCCATGAAGGAGGAGCCTTCACCCGCTGACGCTCTACGTCTACTCTGATGTTGTTCTCTATGCGTTTCCGCTAGAATAACATTGTACTTAGGTGGGTTACTAAGTGTTGCAATATCTTGTAAACTTGTAATTCCGCGATGTATGAACTGTGGTATCAACTGAATAAATGATAATGTGACAGTTTGGTCTTTCTGAACTATCATATTATACCCTAGTTCTACTGGACTAGAACATGTTGGCCCGGAATCACTCTCTCCATCGCTTGAAACATTTAGCTTCAGTGTCCTATGTCCAGTAACGCACCATTACAAGGAAGCTAAAATCTCCCGTATCTCCATGGCTGCCTGTGCAAGGTTGGTGAACTTCACATTGGATGGATCTCTCCAGAACCTTGAGGAGCTGGACCTCTCAAACACATCAGTCAAAACACTTGATCTCACAGAGGTGCATGTCCCATGTCTACGACAGCTCATTTTGATGGGATGTAAGCGCCTCCGTGCTGTACTTTGGCCAAAAAGGGGAATGCCTAAACTAATGGTACTAGGCATCGACACTCAAGGAGGAGGAGGAGAAACAATCAAGTAAAAAATGTCACGTGATTCTTTGATCGGTAAACAAGAAGAAGAATATAGGCGTTCAAGTGTTGTTTATGCTACAGACTTAAGGTTCCTTCAGTCATTGATGGCAGCAAGTGGCGAGGGATTTGGCTGGAACACTGCTAGCAAAGAAAATGCAAATAGCAACAAGGAAGATAAAGGCAACTGTTGATCATGATGGCAGCAGTGCGCAGCAGTTTGAACCACTGGAACTCCATTTAGAGATTGGTGGAGGAATAAGAAACAGTAATGTAGTCAGTAAACAAGGAACGAGGGCTCTAATATTTTTTATGAATAATGTTGATTCGTTGCTACTGCACGACAATTCTTCCATCAGCACTGTTATCACCAAAGACACAATGTGCATAGAGGTAGAAGAGGAGGATCGGTGGACGTCAGAGATGATAACAAAAAAGATGATGGTTGATTGGTCTTGCCTCAAGTGGTGCCGTGTTGAGAGATGCCCCGTACTGGACACTGTCTTTGCCATTAACATTAACAATGATATAAGCTGCTTTCATCAACTGGAGACCTTTTGGGGGCAGGATCTCTTGATGACCCGTTGTATTTGGAGCAAAGGAAGACCGGTGAATATGACGGACCATAACTCCTTTGCAAAACTCAAGACGATACATCTGCACTCCTGTCCCAGGCTCACATTTGTGCTCCCACTGTCATGGTTTACCTTGTCCAGCCTGGAAACCATCCACAGTGTTTATTGTGGTAACCTCAGTCAGGTCTTCCCCATAGAAGCTGAGCTGCTAAAGAAGCTAACTACTGACCACCGTCCAAAAGGGGTACTAGAATTCCCAAAGCTGAAGAACATCTACCTACATGAGCTCCCCAAGCTGCATCAGATATGTGAGGCCAAGATCTTTGCTCCTGAGCTCCAGAACATCTGGGTGAGGGGATGCTGGAGCCTCAAGCGCCTCCCAGCCACCTCTGACTGCCGGCATAGCTGCCCCGTCGTGGACTGCGAGAAGGACTGGTGGAAAAACCTGAAGTGGGATGGGAAGGAGGCTGGCCACCACCCCTCCCTCTTTGAACCACGCCACTCCAATTACTACAAGAAGACCCTGCTCAGAAGCTCAGTTCTCCGGTGAGCTGAGCTTACGATGTACTGGCTGTTCCAATCAATCCACAAGTCCAGGTACAGATGAATAACTAGTTTCTTCTCCAATGTTTGTTTTTCTCAAGCTCTTTAGTACTTCCTCCGTTTCAAATTATAAGTCACTTTGACTTTTTTTTAGTACATTCATTTTGCTATGCATCTAGATATAACGCATGTCTATATATAGCAAATTTAAGTCAAAGCGATTTATAATTTGGAATGGAGGGAGTAGTACGTATCATATGCAATTGTTTTTTTTATAACCACTTTTTTATTGACTCCTTAGATTTGGTGGTGGATACATGGCGTCGATTCTCAGCTGCTTCCTACAGCGTGCTTCCATTCTGTTGCTTTGCCAAGTCTTCTGCTTGTTTTCTCAAGAATAAATTGGTGGTTGATGATGCTGGTTCCATCGTATCCACCAAGTAGCATGCACCGGGTGTGCTTGATACCGTCTTTGTTTGTGTGCGTCTCTCTTGTTGGTGTTGTCTATCTCTGTGTCTATGCTTGAAATAAGAGAGAGGGTCCCCATGTGCCTTGATTGGCGCGTCTATACCATTTCCATCGTCACAATATGACCCTCATGGTGTGAGTATTTGAGCTGCAAAAAGACTAGAGAGTTGTATGCGTGGAGATTATTGACTCTAGCAGCATGCTAATGCTGCATATATATTTGCAAATGGTTTGGTGTGATCTATCTACAGCAAGTGTTTTATTCCGTTGAAATGGTATAGTTAATTATTTATCTGGTGTATGCATGCATGGGGAGACCATGTCTGTCCGCTGGTGCGTGTTCTCTGTCCAGTGTCCAAGCGTTTGCGGTTGCAAAGACATACAAATGAAAACTTAGGGCCTGTTTGGATGATGCAGTTTTCGAAAATTGTAGTATCACAAAGCTATGGTTTTATAAGTTAAAGATACACAAAACAGTAGTTTAAAAAAAAAGGAGGTCATGAGTAGAGTTTCTAAAACTCAAAAAGACTTTTTTTTATAAATCCATGGTTTTAGAGACTACAAGATTTGTTGCATCCAAACGCAACCAAAGTATTTTATAAACTATAGTATTTGTTCAAAACCTTCATCTAATAGAATATTTTGCCTATAGGCCATTATAAAAGATTAAAATTCTAAGTGTGCCCCTCAAAAAGTCCAGTACATCACTTACTGTTCCAAAGACTTTTATGCCATCCTTATCAATATTTTTTTAAATCCAAGGCTCAGCCCGGCTTTATTGGAATGCTTACGACGAACCTTGAATCCATAACTGGGGATACCAGTTCACAAGGAAAAGACTACAACATCTAGCAGAACTAAAACTCTGAGCATCACAAGCAAACAACTTCAACGATCGCAAAAACACTTGCTCGTGCCCCTCAACTACCAACAACGATCTAACCATACAACACAACCAGACCCAACAACTAAACCCTTGAGCCAACTTATGGGTAAACACAGAACAAAAGATAGCAATCCTCCGACACACTTCACGCCTCCACAAGGCCTTGCTGAATCTTCTCGATAAAGCCTCTGCCATAGCCAAAGTTTTTGTTTTGAGTACAGGCTTCTAGTAGATGAATAACATGATCGTCTTGTGGATCACCGCCATTGGAAAAGCAAGCACCTTGCTGTTGAAGACTACATCATTCCTCAACATCCAAAGAGCACCTACACAGCCGAACAACATAACACTCCACAACCCATGTTTTGGTCCAACACCTTAATGAACAATGACTCCAAACTACTTGGTGACTTCAACCACCCAAGGTCAGTGCGAAAGATGGTCCACAAAAAAGAGGCTAAAGGGCATTGGAAGAGGATGTGATATGTTGTTTCCAACTGAACACAAGTCTTACAATTGACTGAACCCGACCAGTTTTTTTTTCAACTAAACCCCACATTGAATCTTATCATTGAATGCCATTCAAAGAAAAAATTGTACTTTATGGGGCGCCCTGCAGCCCTAGATCTCATTGAACCTTGGGTTTTTGACCGCTCCAAGGGTCAAAAAATTACATAACGATTTAGTTGTATATCTCCCAGAGTTTTCAAATCCCTAGTAGACATCATCTCTACCTGCTGATAACTGAGTCTCACTCAACCAGTCCTGCAAGACAACCCACTCAACCAACATTTGTTCATTCAAGATTGTTCTAAAATTTGTTCTTCATTGGCCATTTTGCCACACTTTTGCCACCTCTATTTCAGGATCTGAGCAAATATGAACCAACTCCCAAAACTCCACCTGAATGGGAATCTCACCCAACCACACATCCATTCAAAATCTTGTTTGTTCTCCACTCTTGATTTTGATACATCTCCCAATCTGGTATCTATCTCTCCATCACACTTCTCCAGAATTGAGATACACTCTTCCTCCTAATCTGAAAGATACTCTTTTGTCCCAAGTACTTTCTCCTCAACAATCACAACAGACACTACTATTCCCTCTCTCTAGTCTATCAATCCATTTACACACTAGGCAACTGTTCATCACTCTAATATCTATGAAGCCTAAACCACCAAAATCCTTTGGTCTATTAAGAGCTTCCCATTTAACCATATGATATTTTGTTTTCTTGTTTGTCCCTTGCCAAAAGAACCTGAATCTTAAACAATCCAGCAACTAGTAATTGCCCTCATACAGCACATGTACCCCTATAGTATAAAGAGGAATACTAGATAGACAAGATCCAATGAGGATGGACTTTACCCCCTTAAGATAAGTAGTCACACTGCCAGGTACCCATCCTCCTAGATGTTTTATCACCAACAAAATCAGCTGGCTCTTAGAGAGTTTGGAATCACTAATAGGCAAACCCAAATAAATGATAGGAAATTTACCAATCTTGCAATGGAACAAATCAGCAATCCTCTCCTACTCTAGATCTGAAGAGCCAACATACACCTCACTCTTCTCATAGTTGATCTTCATGCCTGACATGCCCTCATAATAGGCCAAAATAAACTTTATATTCTCCACATTTTCATCCTCCTTTTCCATAAAAATTATGGTATCATCAACATACTACAAGTGAGTTAATCTCCCTCTACCAACTCTAGAACTAGTCCTGACACAAAGCCCTCTCTACTTGCTTTACTTAACATTGTAGATAGCACATCTGTCACAAAACTAAACAGGACCAGAGATAAAGGATCTCCTTGCCTTAGCCCTTTGCAACTTCTAAAAATTGACCCCTCTCCCCATTCAAATTTATAGCATCTCTTCCCCCTTGGACAGCTCATAACACCCACTCAACCCATTTTGCAAAAAAAACTTTCCTCAGCAAACTTCCTCAAGAAAACCCCAATGAACCTTATCATAAGCTTTCTCAAAATTAAGTTTTGAAATGACTCCTTGCCTTTTATTCACCCTTAGCTAATGTAGGACCTCTTGTAGAATAACAAACCACCTTTTGCAGCCACTTCTGTTAATCTTAAAGTACGAACTTTCGTAATGATCTTATAAATAGCATTCAATAAGCATATAGTCTTGAACTACTTTATCTTGCTTGCTGGCGCCACCTTTGGAAGTAGAGTAATAATACCAAAGTTCATCCTTCTCAAATCCAGTCTTTAATCAAACCCCTCAACTTCTGCCAAAAGGCCTTAAAAACTCAACTGAGAACCTATCAGGACCTAGAGATGTGTTATTAATTCTTCATCTCCCTAATAGCACATTCTACTTCCTCAAATGTAAAAGGTTTCACAAGCCCCTCATTGTCCCTTGATGATGGCAATTCCTCTTTAGCCCATAAATTAGGATGGATGTGAATATCTACCACCTCCTCTCTACCAAAGAGGATTTTTTTTGTAAAACTCCATAACATGTTGTTACCGATCCTCACCAGTTACAACACTACCTCCTCATCCTCAAGCTCAAGTATCCTCCTTTTCCTCTTCCTTCCATTAGCACATTTATGAAAATAACCTCCATTTGGGTCCTCCTTGAAGGATCCATTGTTCCCCTCCTCTCCTTTGCTTATATATCTCCTCACCCTGTAAAATTTGTTGCACCTGTTTATCCAAGTGAAATATTAGCTTCTCTGCCATTCCTGACTTGTCAAACTTCTCTATCCACTCCAAACATCCAATTGGTCAATTTCCAACATTAACCCTACTTTCTGAATCCTTCTCTGACTGTCATAATTAAGACCCCACCCTTTGATTGCTCTCCTCAATTAACTAGATGCCACATGCCAATGGTTAAGAGAATAAGTCTCCAATCTTGCTGGCCATTTTTGGTAGACCCACTCTGAGAACCCCTCCTATTGCAAATAACTAGAATTAAACCTGAAGTAAAATTGTTGCACTTGATTGGTACCTTTAGTGTCTACTATTAGTGGATTATGATCAGACCAACCTTGAGATCCAGTATGGACATGAGAAAGATTGGATCTGTTTTCCCAAGAATTACTGACGACAATTCTATCAAGGACCCCCAAGATTGGAGGAGTATGATTATTTGACCAAATGAATCTACTTATAGTTCTACTTAGTTCCCTCAACTCAGTAGTATCAATTACATCATTAAAAGGCATCCATATAGACTGTGTTAACAATTCCATTTGATTTCTCACACATTCTTCTGACAATATCAAAGTCTCCCCCACAACAAAATAGGAAATAAGGCATTTGACATCTTATCTCTGAGTTCACTGATGAAATCCATCTTTCTATCCTCATGAGAAGTACCATATACATTCATCAACTCCCACTCAAAACAAACAACATCCTGTTGGATGAGAAAATTCTGATAGAATTCACCAGCATGTACCCTCGTCACTTGAAATAAACCTTTGTCCACTTCTGTAAACAAGCTCCCTGAGTGACCTCAAAGGTCCACTTCTGTCAACAAGTCCCTTGAGTGACCTCTTGCAGGCATTTAGTCCCAAAAAAGTCTTTCCCAGTAGCAAATCTTTCTAGTTCCCTTGGTTTGAAAGAACTCTTGATACTCAATTGTAAGAAAATACCAACAAAGTCATGTTTATGAACCAACTCTACTAACTGTTTTCTTCTACCAGCAGAACCCAAGCCCCTAATATTCCAAAAAGCAATTTCATCTACACAGCTTCACCTGGGCTCCCCATTTCTTTAGGGAGGTCATTGACAGTATTTGCATCCCCCTCTACTTTCCTTTTGGACTCCTCTCTTATCCTCATTTTAGTAGCAATTAGAGCTCTTTGAGCTTCTTCCTTAGACTCTAACAAACTAATATTAGCTAGTTTCTCAATTTGTTCTTCCCTAAATGAATTCCACATGAATTAGCAACCTTAAGGAACTTACTAGCTAGACTTAACCACATGGGCGAAATGGTCCAAGTCGAGTTCCTTGCATTGAATGACCACAGACCCTTCATGAAGAATCTTAGCCTTGACTCAAGCTCTCAAATGATGCCACATGCCGCCTTGAGATGCTCCTCGGGTTTTGAGGCCCAAACCCACAAACCTGCCGCCCGTGGTTTTAAGGCAGAAAGTGCCAAACCCAAGCTAGAGTCACGTATCTGCTATGCCTCCTCCCCAATCTTAATGCTTGTATGATAGGTTGAGATGGTGGACTAGAGGGGAGGATGAATAGTTCTTTCTAAAATTAAACGCGCCGGTAAACCAAAATAATTACGGAATTAAAACTATCAGTCTAGCCAAGACTACACCTCTCTATATAAATTCATAAGCACCTTACAAAGATCCTAATATGAGCAACTAAGGTGTCGTCTAGGTAGAGCTCACCTAAAAAATTTTGGTTTGCAAGGTCACACAAATGTATGCAACTAGTACTCAATCAACCGGGGAGCTCCTACACATGCTAGTATGCAAAGCGCACAAAGCCTAAGCTCACCAGCAATGCTTAATAAAAGGCTACACAAGCCAAACTAGAGAGCTCAAATTACTTAGCTACACATGCTAGTATGCAAAGCGCACAAATCCTAAGCTCACATGCAATGTAACTAGCAAGGCTACACAAGCCAACTAGTTACGCAAGAGAGAAACAACTTTGCTACAGAAAAAAAAACTAGCTACACAAGAGCAACAACACAAGCGCAATATATGAACAAGTAAATTCAAGCTTGTGTTTGGAGTAAGCAAACCAACGGGATGAACAATGTTGACACGGTGATTTTATCTTGAGGTTCAGTGGCTTGCCAACCACCTACTCCCCGTTGAGACAAGCTCAAGGTTGTCGCCGGTCCTCTTGCTAGTGGTGACCCTCAAGTCACACTCTCCCACGTTGAGTGCTCACCATGAGCTCCAGTACGTGACACAGCTAGATCACATGACGCTCTTCACGTTTTGCTTAACTAGAGTTGCTCTTCGCGTCTCCCGTGGGGCGAGCACAACAACCCTCACAATACCTTCTCTAGAGCCACGCACAAGCTTCTTGCGTGCTTCAACAGAGACTACAACCTCTAAGCCATCTAGGAGGTGGCAACCACTAAGAGTAACAAACACCACTGGCTTGCAACTTGATCATCTAGTGCCAACACTTGATATCTCACACCACAACACACTAGCGATCACTCACTCACTATCGACTGCAATCTCCACAAGCACAAGTGAGTTAGAGGGCTTCCCAATCACACCTATCATAGCCACAAATAAAGTCCTATGGGTGCTCAGTAGCCGGCCAAGGCTAGCCACAACTCCATTTTATAGCAACAAACCTGAAAAAGCCGTTGCCCATTTCACTCAGCCAAAACGACCGTCGGACCGGACCACTTTGGGTACGTTAGACTAGTTCTGCAGGGTCTGACTCCCCTGAAAGCGCCACATGCAAATGACCATTTGAAGCCAACCATTGGCTTCTAATGGCTACCTACACGCACCTGTGATCACTAGGGTCACACCATTTCACCACTGGTCAAACTAATCTGACCATGCGGTCCGACCCACTCCAAAATGCTCCTGGAGAGCTCCAAACTCGGTCGGACCGAGTCTGACCTAGCACCGTTGGACCGTACATGTGGTAGAACCGCCCAAGTTATATGGCCCGCATGTGCCTATCATTGTCTTTTAGACTTTTGATGGCTGCACATGGGAGATAGACAACTCTGGTAGTCTGTTAGGTGTCTTCCGGGAACCCCAAATCATCCACTTTAACTTTTTGAGCAGGATACATTATAGAAGACGTTACAGTATTACAATAGTTTATACAAATATATAACATCAGAATAAATAGCGGAAGACTTACAAACCATAAGTTTACTAATCATTCATTGAGTTAATACAAATTGTAGGTTTTAGCCAACTAGGCAGTAGGGTAGCATGACAGGTACCACCTTTGATACACACAAGAGAGATTCATCCTGCCCAAGGGTGCACAACAAACTCTTCTACTATTGGCTCTCCTCCTGCAACAAGGGTTTAACAAACCCCGAGTACAAAGGTACTCAACAAGACTTAACTGACAAAAAGGAAAGACTCCAAGGATATGTAGGCTTACGGGGAATCAAGGTAAGTCTGAAGCAAGAATCAAGATTAACTTTTGCAAAAAAAGCTTACTAATGATTGATCCTTACTTTCAATGTTTTGGCTCAAGTTAAATCATTATACTCTCTAGTTTGTACCTGATCTAAATCAATCACTTCTTTAACCATCTCATCTCATGATCACAAGAACCAGTGTTTCATTAATTAACTATGATGTATGGTCAGAGGGTCGAGTCTCCTTCTCTGAGAAGCAACAACGATTTGAATCGATTAGGCCCAACTAGGGTTTTCTTACCACACGACATATGCAGGTCTAGGTCCGAACCCGAACCTATATATATCAACCTTTACTTGGATCCTCCAAAACGTGAACGGGTTTGTGCTACCCAAGAGCACAATACTCCACCTCCCTGCGCCGCTCCTAGCGGATACACAGGATGTGCACATGCTACTCTCGCCATCTCTCCACTCCTAGTGTGCGGTTGGCCTTTCACATAATGGAATAGCCAAGGTATCAGGCTTACCGGAGTATGTGGCCAATACTACAAAGTCTCAACCACACACAGCCCTACAACGAACGGTCCTTAATCGACACAGGTGGGGCACTACGTCAAGACTTAAACTTGATGCAAGCAAAGAGTCCGCCCAGTCTCAAATTAATTTCATCATCATCATTAAACCTCAAGACCAACCCTGAGTATAGAACCATTAACTTATTTCTCAACTCTTATCAACTAAGCATGGCTAAGCATCATTATTCTAGTATAACTAACTAGGGTGACAAAGATGAGTATTGAAAAGTCATGACAGGCATGCAGGGCACCGGTGAGCACTGTTCACGCCTGACAAAGCTTCTTCTTCATCTCTTTTCTCCTGATTCCATATGACAACTTGAAAAACTCCAAGAACAAAAGTTGTTCATCTTGCTGAGATCTACAACTTTGCTTTAAAGCTCAAACTCAGATTCTAACTGGATTGAGAGATCAGGAGAGATAAATAGACAAACTTTGCAATTGTTCTTCTAAAACTTCAGTTAGGGTTTTGGCAATTGGTTTGATTAGCTATGTTAGGTGAACTAATTAATGATTAATTAGCAAACAACCCTCTAAATCAATAGCATCATTGCAAAGCACAAACTTTGTACTAACCAATGGTACTAATGTTTGAGCAAAGTTATTTATGAAATTCATTTTATTAAATACTCCAAAATTGAATCAAACATTGAATTCCAAGACTTAGGCATAAATGTAGAAGTAATGGACTTCAATTCTGAATTCAATTTTGAGGTTCAAATTTTACCGAGTTGGACTTGAATCCATACCCCACACTTGACACTAGTGTAAAGTAGTCACTTTACACTTCAAAGTTTATTGAGGCATAAATTCAAGTGTTTAAGTGAAATTCAAAAAATAGAAGGTCACCAAGTACCTTGAAAAGGTTTTTGGTTTTAACACATTACATCACATATGCATTACAAAACCTAACAAAATAACATTGATTTTAGTTAATGCAAGGCATAGTTAGCTACCATGGATGATTACATGCATGATGATGACATGATCCAGTTTTAGTGATGCTTAACACCAGGGGTGTTACAGCTCCTTCCCCTTACAAAAATCTCACCCCGAGATTACGAAACACCTAAAGCCTAGGGTTAAGTAATGGAAAAGGAAATGTGTCAAACACATAATACAAGCAAGGTTTCTGTAAAACAACAAGGGGTTTACAACATTTACATCAACTTTCAAAAAAAAGATTACAACTGTAGAGGAGTTAGCAACCTAAGTAGATCCAAGGAAATCCGGATGATTCTCCATCAGATAATCCTCTGATTCCCATGTAGCCTCCTCTTCTGAATGCTTGTTCTACTAAACCTTATAAAACTTGATCGTTCTCTTTCGAGTAACTCGATCTTTCTGATCTAGGATTCTAATGAGATATTCTGCATTAAGTTAGATCTGGTTTGAGTTCAACTCCTTCAATATCAATGGCATGTCCTGGCACTCGCAAACACTTCTTCAATTGAGATACGTGAAACACATCATGTACAGCTGACAGTTGTTCTAGTAACTTAAGACGATATGCTACAGGTCCACCCTGTTGCAGAATTGGAAAAGGACCAACGTAGCGAGGTGCTAACTTTCCTCTAACTCCAAAACGGTTAAGTCCTTTCATAGGTGACACTTTCAGATACACATGGTCTCCCACCTTGAACGCTAAGGGTCAACGCCTCTTGTCAGTATAACTTTTCTGATGGGGCATTGCTACTTTCATATTAGCTTGTATACGTCAAACCTTTTCTTCAGTTTCTTTTACCAAATCCAATCCAAAGAACCATCTTTCTCCGGGTTTAGACCAATTCAGTGGAGTTCTACACCTTCGATCATACAGAGCTTCAAAAGGTGCCATTTTAATGCTTTCCTGATAACTATTGTTGTAGGAGAACTCTGCCAAGGATAAACACTCATCCCACTTATCTGAATAAGTGAGAACATAAGCTCTTAGCATGTCTTCTAGAATTTGATTTACTCTTTCAGTTTGTCCTCCAGTCTGTGGATGATAAGCTGAACTGTGGATAAAGTTAGTACCCAAGGATTTATGAAGTTCTTTCTAAAATTTGGAGACAAACTGTGTACCTCTATCTGAAATAATTGTTTTAGGTACTCCATGGAGACTCAGGATGCGATCAACATATAGTTTGGCATAGCATATGGCCAGATAGTCTATTCTTACTGGTAGGAAATGAGCTTGCTTTGTGAGGTGATCAGTGATAACCCAAATGGAATCACAACCATTGGATGTCTTGGGCAGACCAATAATAAAGTCCATATTGATATCCTCCCACTTCCAAGATGGAACAGATAAGGGTTGCAATGGAGCAGCAGATTTTAGATGGATAGCCTTTACACGCTAACAAGTATCACACCTAGCCACATACCAAGCAATTTCTATCTTCATTTTGGTCCACTAGAACCTCTGTTTCATGTCCTAATACTTCTTATTACTTCCTGGATGAATAGAGACTCTGGATAAGAGAGCTTCATCGAGGATCTGCTGACGTAACTCAGGAACTTTTGGTACTATCAGACGATTCTTGAACCAAAGAACTCCTTCATCATCAATATGAAAACAAGGGGCCTTTCTGGTCATAACTCTTTCTTTGATATGAGCTATTCCTTTGTTTTCTTTCTGAGCAGCAACAATCTGACTCTGAATAGTAGGTTCAACAGTGATATTAGCTAAAGTTCCCTGTGAAACAATCTCAAGATTCAGCTTCTCCATCTCCTGACATAAAGTTCTATCAAACGGCCTTACTGTAAGACAATTGCAATGAGACTTACGGCTGAGAGCATCTGTAACAACATTGGCTTTACCCAGATGATAATGCACTTCTAAATCATAATCTTTTATCAGCTCTAACCATCTTCTCTAACGCATGTTTAATTCAGACTGGGTAAAGATATATTTTAAACTCTTGTGATCAATATATATATGACAACTACTACCCAATAAGTCGTGACGTCAGATCTTGAGTGCATGAACAACCGCAGCTAACTCCAAATCATGAGTAGGATAGTGCTCTTCATGACACTTGAGCTGCTTAGAAGCATAAGCAATTACTCGTCCTTCTTGCATCAGTACACACCCAATACCAATTCCTGAAGCATCACAGTACACATCAAACAACTTTTCAATGTTTGGCTGAGATAGAATAGGAGCGATGGTCAGAAGCTTCTTTAAGGTTTCAAAAGCTTCATTGCATTCAGGTGACCAGGCAAACTTGGTTTGGTTTTTAGCAATTTAGTGATAGGCTTAGATACTTTGGAGAAGTCAGGGATGAAACAACGGTAATATCCTGCCATTCCCAGAAAACCGTAGACTTGGTGAACAGAAATAGGTGGCTTCCAATTCAGGATATCTCTCACTTTGCCAGGGTCTACAGCAACACCCTCGGTAGGCAGAACATGCGCAAGGAATAGCACTTCATAAAGACAGAATTCACACTTGCTAAAGTTAGCAAATAATTGGTGTTCTCTCAGATGGCTTAGAACGATGCATAAGTGTTCCACATGTTGTTCTTTGTTCTTGGAGTATATCAAGATATCATCAATGAAGACAACAACGAACTTGTCGAGCTCCGGCATGAAAACGGAGTTCATTAGGTACATAAAGTGAGCTAGAACATTGGTTAAGCCAAAATACTTGACCAGATATTCATACAGACCATATCTGGTAGTGAAAGCAGTCTTAGGAATATCTTCAAGATGAATCTTTATTTGATGGTAGCCAGATCTGAGATCTATCTTAGAGAACACTTTAGCTCCCACAAGTTGATCAAAGAGTAGATCAATGCGAGGAAGGGGGTACTTGTTTTTGATAGTCACCTCATTCAATGGACGGTAATCGACACATAGCCTCAAAGTTTTGTCCATCTTCACAAATATAGCAGGACATCCCCAAGGTGATGAACTTGGTCTGACATAATCCTTGTCAAGCAACTCATGCAACTGAATCTTAAGTTCCGCTAACTCTTTCGAAAGCATCCGATAAGCTCTTCTGGACACTGGAGCAGTGCCAGGTTTCAACTCAATCACAAACTCGACATCTCTATCTAGAGGTAGACCAGGTAAGTCATCTGGAAACTCTCTCACTACAAGAATATCTTTTACTTCCTTAACAGTGGTTCCATAAGATCTCTCAACTGCCCTCTGTTGGTATTTATTAACTTGTCACTTGTTTTAATATCCACCTATTAATTATCTACATCTCCTAACATTACTTTACTAGGTTGTCATCCCTAGTGATGGTGCCAGAGATGCTTGTTGGTGCTGCCTAGCATCACTACTACAATGATACTAAGTAGTTCTTTATCATCTTATGTAACTAGAAAGAATATATAGATATGAATGAAAAGCATCTACAAGCGCACAAATAATATGCCATTGTAGCACTTCACTTGAGAGTATTCTAGGTATTGTTATTTATATTTTTACCATAGGGAAGGTCTAGCATGGACATGTATTGATAACTTATACTATTGATGAAGAAGTAGACCATAACCAATGTTCTACTCATAACAGGGGTAAGTCATAGGATAAAAGATATATATATATATATATATATATATATATATATATATATATATATATATATATATATATATAATAAGTATTGATCAATGATAAATCACTCAGAGTACTTCTCTCTATGGCAATAGCATGGTCAGGTAGAATATTAGAAGAATAATTCCTATGTCATTCTTAATTACAAGTCAAAGCATACATTGATTAGTGTAATTACACCTAGTAATCATGGCTAAGATCATCTTCATATCTACACATAAGGGATATTACTAGGGAAGAGTAAGAATAGAGCTTATCTTCCTTCGTAATCAGATCCTATGTGCTACCTACATCGGGGAGTGGACTACAAAGGACTCAATGGGAGTGTCACGTCCGTGATCTACCACATCACCTAGAATATTGAGTGTATTCGTTGGTAAACAATGTATAAGCACCACGCTTATACAATGTCGACCACCCACCCATGGTACCTTAGAGTGAGTGCTATATTATATGAACTTATGCATGAACATGATGATAATCCAACTATACTAAGCATATAATCAAAGTAGACGATGAACATTATAATGAAGAACATAAATGAGATGAATACTGATATAGTCATAATAATTGTAGCTAGCATATAAAAGTAATGGAGATACAAAAGAGAGGGGGTACAAAGATTATACCAAACCACGCTCTTGGCACGATCAAGAATCCAAGCGAAGCCTGCTTGCCTCCGTCTAGACCTAGTCTAACTAGCTATGCCCTAGAATATGATGGAGCTCTAAGGATGATTAGGGTTTTTGTCTTCTCAAATGACTTGATGCCTTAGGGGGGTGGCAGGGGCTGGTATATATAGGCCGGAGCGTCCAACGTGAGCCATCTCTTCTTCTTCTCTTTTTTTTTTTTTCAGCGGGCATCTGAGTACCCATTGTTTTAGATATCTCAGACACTTATCCTTTTTTCAACTTTTTTTCTTCTTTTTTTATGAATAACTTTTGCATAGTCCAATGCTTCTTTTCTGCAACAAAACTTTTGAGAGACAACAACAAGAACTTGGAGCATTTATTTGATGAATATTCTATAGGGCATATTTTTGGTGTTCACTTCTAGTGTAGGAGTACAACATTTTTGGGTGGATCTAGATGGAATGGCATGTTTTGCACCAACCCCAAGTGTAGGAGTAGTGCATATGTGGGTGGTGTGTACATGATCTTGATTTTAAGAGCATGACAAACCTCTCATAAGGGTCAACAAAGCTTGACTAAACTCAATGCAAAACAAGCAGCATATATGAGGAAGTTTTCCTAGTCTAAATATCACTTTGGCTTTGGTAGGAACTCAAGCTTATTATACAAGAGCTCATCATATAGAATTTTTATGTTTTTTAAAAGATAAATCTCTAGAACTCTAGTATCACTTGGAATAAGATAAACAACAGCTCAGACCTTCTCATATCATATCCATCAATTACCTAGACTTAGATCAAGCATATGCTACCCACGAGTTACAAATTTAAAGTAAATTCTTATATCAAGACAGTCGTATCCAAAATTCGGGAGAATTCAAGGCTAAAAACTAGGTACATGAAAGGAATTACAACAGAGCAACTATTTATTATTTCCATTGCAAGCGATTATCTTAGAGTCCAATTATTTATAGAGCTCTTAAAAAGATCAAACTTAAAGAAATCTAGACACACACTTTTTATTTTGTTTTCGGTTTTAAGATCACACTTTACTAATATATATATATATATATATATATAACTCGCTAGGACAAATTTTTATTTTGTTTTAGTTTGTTATGCATCTTTTTATTTCTTTAGCTAATATAAAGCAAACTCAAAAATAGTAAAACTAAAGGAAATAAATACTTAGCTAGATACACGGGGGATCCTCTTCCCCCAAGCTAAATGTTGTCGTGGTCGATTGTTGAATGTTGAGTGATCTTTCTCAGAGCGGGTTTGCCAGCGTATGTCCTTCTCGTCCATGGGTGGAGCGAGATGACTATAGCTGAGTAAACTTTCTCTTGGTCTTATTTATCATCCTGTAGAATACTCAAACAAAAACACCAAAACTCATGGCATAGATTAGGATATGGGGTTAGCGGTCAGCCATTCGGAGATTAGTTGTCCTTGTGGGTTTATACAAATTTTCTAGTAGGATGTCTATCTAATAAATTTTTGGATTTTCTTATTTATATAATGGAGAAAGAAAATATGCATATATGGTATTTTTAATATTTATGCCACCACGGTGAATATTCCCATGGGCTTTTACATCATAGAATTATTCACATGGGGCTTAGGATTTTTATAATGCAATAATGAAATTTTTATTCTCTTTTACTAATGCAATGCTAATGCAGAAAAGTAAATATGCTAAAGATACAAATAATTTATGCAATGCTAGAAAGTAAATATGGATAACTACCGATGTTACCTCATAGCGAGGGTTCAGAATTTTAAGTCCTCTGGACAGGACTCGGCTAGAGGAAAATCCTTCATTCTTCAGGTGCATCATCTGGTCTTGGCGGTGGAGACCTAGATGGCTGCACATCTCGTGATGGTAACTCTGATAGTGATATCACCTTCTCTTTCCATACTTGCTTAGTCTGTGGTCTTAACTTTGACAGAGCGGGTTCATATTTCATAGGCTCTTTAGGTTCTTCATCTTCCCATTCATTCCATAGGGGTTGGTTCTTTTGATGTTGGGACATTCGACGTCTCCTCCTAGAGTAGCTCTTCTTCGGCTGCTCATAAGTAGTATAACTATTGAAATAACAACGTGCCTTTTCTCTAGAGAATTGGAAGTGGACTTGTCCAGATCCAACGTAGATGATTGCGTTGGTGGTGTTGAGGAACGGCCTTCCCAAGATGATGGGTGTATCATCCTCTTCTTCTCCCATGTCTAGAACCATGAAGTCAGCAGGTGCAAAGTGATCTTGTATTCTTACCATGACATCTTTTGCTATGCCTTCCAAGAATCGGATTGATTGGTCCGCCATCTGCAATTGCATATATGTAGGGTATAAAGGTTTGTTACCAAATAAGTATTCATATGTTACCTTGGACATTATGTTGACTCCTGATCCAATGTCGCAGAAGGTCTTGTGGAAGATTCTTTGTCCAATGGTACACTCAATTGTTGGTATGCTAGGATCATCCTTCTTGGCAAGGAATGGTGAAGTGAGGAGGTGGTCGTACTCAGATCGGAGTGTGTTGATCATGTTGACTGATTCTTCTGGTGAATACCTGGTCTTGTTCTTCCTCCTTCTCCTGTTGTTTTTCTTCTTGGTCATTGTTGTTTCTTCGGGCATGTATGCTTTTTGTGGATGACTAGGAGATTGTAGGATGCCATTCTTGAAAGAAAACTTCTCCTTTCTATCCTTGATTGTGAAGCAGATCTTGGCACTATCCATGTAGATGATGGCTTTTGCGGTGCTTAGGAAAGCTCAGCCTAAGATAATGGGTGCCCTAACACCTCCACCTGTTTCCAAAACTACAAAATCTACTGGAAGATATGATTGTCCCACTCGAACAATGGCATCTTTAAGAACTCCCTTGGGGTAGCAGAGTGACTGATCTACAAGCTGCAAATGCATATTTGTGTACAATAAAGGATCTCCTAAAATTTTCTCATAGATTACCTTAGGCATGATGTTGACACTTGCTCCGAAGTCACAGATAGCTTCTTGGAAAATGTGAGGTCCAATGGCGATGGGGATGATAGGTCTCCCTAGATCACCTTTCTTGCCCAACAAGGTATAATCTATCTGCCTTCCCATCGATGGCTCCATGTAGTAGTAAGCTACATTGTGAATATCGACAAGATTTGTAGTTTCTAGATCTTCCGGCTGCCCCGGAATCTTACCTTTGTTGGATGGAGGAACTACAGCTACCAACTGAGCTATTTGTGATTCTATCATTTTATTAAAGCTATGCTGGTTCTTAATGGTAGAAGCAAAGCTATCCATTCTATTATTTATGTTCTCTAGAATCTTATCATTGGTAGCTGCCTTTATAGATAATCCCTCCAAAAGTTTGGATTGGCCAGCAATTAATTCTCTCAAAGGTGGTTGATTGAAATTATTATAATTGTTACCTTGATAGTTTGGCCTCTGTTGTTGGTTCCATCCTTGATTCTGTTGAGGACGATAGTAGTTATTGTTGATGAAGTTCACATCCTCATGAATTTTAGGGCAACTATTCCCTGAATGCCTAGTGTTTCTACACTCTCCACTTGTCATGCGAGAATCATGAATGTGCATGACTTCTTGCTTCTCATTGGCTCGGTCTTTGAGCTTCTTCATGAGCAAGTCCATCTTGGTAGATAGCATGTCTAACTCCTTGAGTTGATGCATACCTCCACCTCTCTTGCGGGTCTAAACACGTTCTTCATTCCAACATTAATTGGAGGCCATCTTCTCTATGAGAGCTATCGTAGCTAGGAGTGTGAGTAACAGGAATACACCTCCAGCAGTAGCATCCATAGTCTCATAGGTACTATTAGTCAACCCGTGGTAGAAAGTCTGCATGAGTAGCCAATTCTCCATCCCATGATGAGGGCATTCTGATATGTAGTCTTGAAAATGTTCCCATGCCTTAGGGATAGATTCATCATGTTGCTGCTGAAAACTTGAAATTCTCCCATGTAGAGCATTGGTCTCGCCTGTGGGAAAGAACTTTGCTAGGAAGGCAGTGGAGCAGTTATCCCATGTAGTGTTTCTATCTTTGTTGGCGTAGAACAATTGTTTTGCCTTCCCCAAGAGTGAGAATGGGAAAAGGCGAAGTAGTATGGCGTCTCTGGTTACTCCTTTGATGGTGAAAGTGCTGTAGATCTCCAAAAAGTGTTGGAGATGAGCACTCGCATCTTCATGTGCCTTTCCACAAAATTGGCTTGCTTGCACCATATTGATGAGAACTGGCTTGAGTTCAAATCCATCATCTTCGACATTGGTTGTCAGTCTAGTACGGATGTTGGCCATAGTTGGAGCAGAGAATTCGCAGAGAGTCTTGTTAGCCATAGCTTCAAATTCAGGTTTTAAGCTTCGCCTTATTTGGTTGTCTTCCAAATCTAAAGCTAAAACTTTCTTGAGTTTAGCCTTAGTTCTCTTAAGTAGTGCTTCTGGATCATCAACGTAGTTTGTTAGAAGATCAAAACTGGTCATACATTACCCTACATAAGATACATAAGTAGACAACATAAGGGTAAGCCTGTTTGAGCAGAGGTCAACTGTTATCTCGATCATATCAATAAGTATAAGTTTATCAATACTTCCTTTGCCTAGCTACCTTCCCCGGCAATAGCGCCAGAAATGCTTATTGGTATTTATTAACTTGTCACTTGTTTTAATAGCCACTTATTAATTACATACATCACCTAACATTACTTTACTCGGTTGTCATCCCTAGTGATCGATAAGGGTCGGAGATCACCAACAACAAGATACCGATGGAAACCTCCTCGGAGTGGCCCGATCTTCATGACAGTAGGTTGGAAATCACAAGATAACTTGCTGTGAACAGCAGAGGATAACTAGCTTTATACCTGCCAAGGTTGGATGCGACCAAGCGACGGGGAGAGAGGCACCGAAACCGCGAAGACTTCGACTCGATCTCCAAACGACCGCAGAACCACAACCGGAGCTAATCCACATAAGGCAGGGCAGCCGTGCTGGAACCCACAAAGCATGAACTAGTGGATCCCAGAGGAATCTCTTCACAAGTCCAGGAAGAACAAGGAAGAACAAGGGTTTGAGTAAGCACTCGGCAGCTCGGCTGCAATATTACTGGAATTATCAAATCATCATAAAAGTCCTTTTCTAGTAGCCTAGAAGTAAATTTTATACTATGAGAAGTCTCTAAGATAGATTTGAACTGAAGAAGCCATGTTGGGAGGTGGAAGATCAACGCACGAGGTGGTCTTCAGTTTTCTCGTGTCTTCTGGGCTTCTGGGCAGTCTTTAATGTTTTGGTCATAACTCCTTCCTGGAAAGTCCAAATGACGAACCGTTGGATGCATTGGAAAGCTAACTTCATCATCTTTCCAACCATGTATGCTATGCACCACGAATTATTGTAGAATGGTACAATTTTTGCACAGGATCTTTAGCTTCATGCAGACTATTAGGCTTCGGAGCAATCTTCACTAAAACTGGTCGGATGCCATGCTGGACACTCCAAACTAGTTGGCATGATAGCATTGGAAACTAGGCTTCAAGATCTCTCCAACAAGTACTCAGTCACCTTCATAGCCTTTGGGAGACAAAAGATATGATTGTTTCTTCTGGATGGTTCTGTCATGCTGGGTTGACTCGAACGTAGCTCTTCTCTCTAATCCATCCTTGATGTATCCTTGTCTTCCTTCTCGGAGAACCTGAGTAATAACAACATGCACGACTTAGGTAGCTCGAAATTACCATCAATGTTTAATTGAAACTCACAAAGTAGCGCGTGCACCTCTTGCTGTATCTTTTGGGCGTGACTACGTGTGATTGGTCCAGTAAGGACTTGGACTGGTGTATCAGCTGGTGAGGTGGTCGAAGAGGTTGCCAAGGTCGGTGAAGTGGTCGGAGAGGTCGCCGAGGTGGTTGGAGAGATCGCTGAAGTGGTCGGAGAGGTCACCGAGGTCGGTGAAGTGGTCGGAGAGATCGCCGAGGTGGTCGGAGAGGTCGCCGAGGTCCCCGAAGCTGACGTGGTCACATCATCCTCCCCCCCTTGAAAAAGAGTCATCCTCGACTCTTCCAATCCAAAGAATGGAGATAGGTCGGCCACATTAAAACTGGTACTCACACCATAAGTACTAGGTAGATCAATTTCATAAGCGTTGTCGTTGATCTTGCGTAGCACTTTGAATGGGCCATCAGCTCGGGCTTGCAAATTGTTTTTAAATTGTTCAGGAAACCTGTCTTTGCGTAGATGCACCCAAACCAAGTCTCCTGGTTCAAATAACACCTTCCTTCGACCTTTATTGGCGTGCTTCTCATACATCCTTGTCATCTTTTCAATGTTTGTCCGAGCTCTATCATGAAGGTTCTTGACAAACTCGGCTCGCTTACTTGCATCAAAGTTTACTTGTTCCTACATAGGTAAAGGCAAAAGATCTATGGGAGCAGTGGGTTTAAACCCATATACAATTTCAAATGGACAAAATTTAGTGGTCGAGTGTACTGCCCTGTTGTATGCAAATTCGACATGTGGCAAACTTTCTTCCCAAAGTTTCAAGTTCTTCTTGAGGATAGCTCGCAGTAGCATTGATAGAGTACGGTTCACAACTTTAGTTTGTCCATCCATTTGTGGATGACACGTCGTAGAGAACATCAATCGTGTTCCAAGTTTGCCCCACAAAGTTTTCCAAAAATAACTCAAAAATTTAGTGTCATGATCAGAAACAATGGTTCGTGGCACTCCATGTAGTCATATAATTTCTTTGAAAAACAATTCAGCGATATGTGAAGCATCATCGCTCTTGGGGCATGGAATAAAATGTGCCATTTTGCTAAAACGATCAACCACAACAAAAATGGAATCCCTTCCCCGCTTGGTTCGAGGTAAACCAAGAACAAAATCCATGGAGATATCTTCCCAAGGCACACTAGGGATAGGCAGAGGAGTGTATAATCCATGAGGATTCACACGGGACTTAGCTTTGTGGCATGATTCGCAATGAAGAACATGTCTCTCCACATCTCTTCTCATCTTGGGCCAAAAGAAGTGATCGGTAAGGACTTGTTCTGTCTTCTTGGCACCGAAATGTCCCATGAGTCCTCCTGCGTGGGCTTCTGCATAAGTAAAATTTGAGCAGAGCAATCTGGAATACAAAGTTTGTTAGCTCGAAACAAAAACCCATTATTCACATGAAATTTTTCCCATCCTTTGCCTTCTCGACACTTGGAATATGGTTCAGCAAAATATAAATTAGTTGCATATAAATCTTTTATGCTTTCTAAGCCAAGAATCTTAGCGTCAAGTTTGGTTAACAAAGTGTGACGTCGAGACAAAGCATCTACCACAACATTCTCTTTTCCTTTCTTGTACTTGACAATATAGGGAAATGACTCAATGAATTCACACCATTTTGCATGCCTTCTATTCAGTTTTAGTTGTCCTTTAAGGTGTTTCAATGATTCATGATCTGAATGTATCACAAATTCTTTACGAAAAAGGTAATGTTGCCAAGTTTCCAAACTCCGAACGAGAGCATATAATTCTTTATCATAAACTGAATAATTTAGAGTTGGACCACTTAGCTTTTCACTGAAGTATGCAACTGGCCTTCGTTCTTTGATGAGCACACCTCCAATCCCAACTCCACTTGCATCACATTCTATTTCAAATGTCTTACCAAAATCTGGGAGGGCAAGGACTGGGGCTGTTGTTAACTTCATCTTCAATTCTTCAAATGCCTTCTGTTGTTCTTCTCCCCACTTGAAAAAGCACTTCTTTCTTGGTCAACTCATTGATTGGTGCAGCAATAGTGTTGAAATCCTTCACGAACCGCCGATAGAAACCAGCAAGTCCAAGGAAGCTTCAAACTTGGCTCACGTTCTGTGGAGGCATCCAGTCTCGTACAGTCTTGATCTTTTCTTCATCTACCTCCACTCCTTGTCCTGTAACAACAAATCCAAGAAAGACTACCTTGTCGGTGAAAAAGGTGCACTTCTCAAGGTTAGCATACAATTCCTATTTACGTAGGACAGCAAGCACACATTGGATATGTTCAATATGTTCATCAAGAGACTTGCTGTAAATCAAGATATCATCAAAGTAAACAACAACAAACTTGCCAATAAAAGTTCTAAGTACATGATTCATCAATCTCATGAAGGTGCTCGGTGCATTGGTCAAACCAAATGGCATTACCAACCATTCATACAGCCCAAACTTGGTTTTGAAGGCTGTTTTCCATTCATCTCCTCTCATTTGGATTTGGTGGTAGCCACTTCTCAAATCAATTTTGGTGAAAATGATAGCACTGCTAAGCTCATCAAGCATATCATCAAGTCAAGGTATGGGTTGTATATACCTTATGGTGATGTTATTAATGGCTCGGCAATCAACACACATTCTCCAAGAGCTATCTTTTTTGGAACTAAAAGGATAGGAACAGCACAAGGTGATAGACTTTCCTTTACATAACCTTTGTTGATGAGCTCCTGCACTTGGCACTGAATTTCTTTTGTTTCCTCTGGATTGGTGCGATATTGTGCACGGTTAGGAAGTGGAGCACCAGGAACAAGGTCGATTTGATGTTCAATCCCTCTCTTTGGTGGCAGCCCTAGTGGTACTTCCTCAGGAAACACATCTTCATATTCCTGTGACACATCAAAAATATCTCTAGGCAAAGTAGAGGGTAAGTCGTTAGTGACAAGAAAATTGTCCTTGTACAGGAGTACATAGAACACAACATTGGGTTCACTCAATTCTTTTAAATCCCCCTTCCTAGCCATCATCACTAAACCCTCTTTTCCCTTTGGCTTGGTTCTTTGCAGCTGTGGAGTTTTATTTGGCTTTGGAAACACTCCTTCACTATGTTTGTGTGTCACTCATAAGTGGTTCTTGCTTGCTCGCTGTTTTCTTTTCAGTTCATCTCTCACAATCTCCTCCGGTGACAAGGGAAGCAAAGTGATGTGCTCTCCTTTGTACATGAGAACAATCTTGTTGGTGCGACCGCAAATCTGAGCATCTCGGTCATACAACCAAGGTCTTCCTAACAGCAATTGGCATGCTTCCCTTAGAACCACATCACACTCCACATGATCATTGTACCGCCAATGGAGAAGGGAACGGTCACAATATTTGTTACACGCAGCGCACCACAATCATTTAACCATTGCATCTTGTATGGAGAAGGCTGGCGCCGCTGTTTCACTCCCAATCTTTCAACTAATTCTCGACTTGCAATATTATTGTAGCTACCATTGTCAACAATGATTTGACACAACTTATCCTTGATCATGCCCCGGGTGTGAAATAGATTGTGCCGCTGATTATTCTCTTCTTGGACAGCAGTAACACTAAGCACTCGGCGAGAAATGAAGCAATTGTTGTCTCCATCATCAGGTTGAATTTCATCACCTTTATCTTGCATAATTTCTTCATCATATATTGGAGCTTCTTCCTCATCGAATATTGGGGGCTGTTCATAATTCACCACATCATTTTCTACATGAGTCTGCATCACACAAGGAACAAGACTAGAAGAAGGTATTATCATGTTAGTAGTAAATAATTCCTCACATGATTCATCTTCTTTTTCTGCTCAATTTTTGTGTATCTCTCTCACACGTAATTTTGTGGCTCTCCTCCTCACATATGGTGGAATCTCTCATCTTTTCATTTTGAACTATCACACTCAATTTTGGTTGGTGGCACTCTTTCTCACATGGGTTTTGCTGTCCATAGGACCTTCCTCGTGTCTCTTGCTGAATTTTTCTTTTGGTGGACACAATAATATTCAACACCAATGAGCACACGGGGGTGAAAACTACGCCCACGAGCACCTCCATCATGCTGTCCACTATGGCCAAAGAGACCACGACGAGACTTGGTCAGGCTATGTTGTTGTGGAGCCTGCGTGCCCGTTGTAGGAAGATGTTCATTGAACATCCTCTCCATGGCATGCAACAGCGAGTTTTCAAATTGACGTAACTCAGCTCGTGATATCGGTGGTTCTTCTTTTCCATGTCGACCACCACGAACACTCGAATTGGATCCTACCATGTTAGACTAGTTGCAAGAAAAAGTAAAATAGGTAAATTTGTGGAAACACACAATCTCACCTCTTACTTACCCAAGTTCTTGCTCGTTCTCAAGGACCGTGACGGTGCTGGTATGGCAGCTTCAACGGAGGTGGTAGAGAGGTCGTAAGGATTATGAATCGAACGTCCTAGTTCAGGTTTTGGTGGACCTATAGGTGGCTAACAAGGAAGGCTACGGTACTACCAATCGAGTGGTTTGATGTGCTCAAAGACATGATGTTGCTGCTAACAAGATTACCACCAACTCAAATATGTAAACTGAAATTTTCAGCAATACACCGCAACACAGATCCATCAACTTCTTTTCACTTCTCCTTTTTCTTGAAACTAATCTCTTTCTTTTTTTATAACACTAACAACGGTAACGAACGAAACAACTCAATTTATATAAACGGTGGTGACTAGCAACTCGATTAACACAAAACACAACGTAACAGTACCGCGAAATGGTTATAGGTATTTTTTGTGTGGCTTTGGACTATAGGATATGGAAAAACAAATATATGTGATGGATAAAAGCAGTAGTAGATGGTAAACGAATAGATAGATAAGTTGGTAATAACAAAACCTACCGTGACAACGATAGCTCTGATACCACATGATAAGGGTCGAAGATCACCAACAGCAAGATACCGATGGAAACCTCCTCGGAGTGGCCCGATCTTCATGATAGTAGGTTGGAAAATCACAAGATAACTTGCTGCAAACAGTGGAGGATAACTAGCTTTATACCTGCCAAGGTTGGATGCGACCAAGCGATGGGGAGAGAGGCACCGAAACCACGAAGACTTCGACTCGATCTCCGAACGACCGTGGAACCACAACCGGAGCTAATCCACACAAGGCGGGGTAGCCATGCTGGAACCCGTAAAGCATGAACTAGTGGATCCCAGAGGAATCTCTTCACAAGTCTAGGAAGAACAAGGGTTTGAGTAAGCACTCGGTAGCTCGGCTGCAATATTACTGGAATTATCAAATCATCATAAAAGTCCTTTTCTAGTAGCCTAGAAGTAAAATTTATACTATGAGAAGTCTTTAAGATATATGTGAACTGAAGAAGCCATGTTGGGAGGTGGAAGATCAACGCACGAGGTGGTCTTCAGTTTCCGCGTGTCTTCTGGGCTTCTAGGCAGTCTTTAATGTTTTGGTCATAACTCCTTCCTAGAAAGTCCAAATGACAAATCGTTGGATGCGTTGGAAAGCTAACTTCATCATCTTTCCAACCATGTATGCTATGGACCACGAATTATTGTAGAATGGTATAGTTTTTGCATGGGATCTTTAGCTTCATGCAGACTATTGAGCTTCGAGCAATCTTCACTAAAACTGGTCGGATGCCACACTGGACACTCCAAACTAGTCGGCATGACAACATTGGAAACTAGGCTTCAAGATCTCTCCAACAAGTACTTATTCACCTTCATAGCATTTGGGAGACAAAAGATATGACTGTTTCTTCTGGATGGTTCTATCATGTTGGGTTGACTCGAACGTAGCTCTTCTCTCTGATCCATCCTTAATGTATCCTTGTCTTCCTTCTTGGAGAACCTGAGTAATAACAACATGCACGACTTAGGTAGCTCGAAATTACCATCAATGTTTAATTGAAACTCACAAAGTAGCGCGTGCACCTCTTGCTGTATCTTTTGGGCGCGGCTACGGGTGATTGGTCCAGTAAGGACTTGGAGTGGTGTATCAACTGGTGAGGTGGTCGGAGAGGTTGCTGAGGTCGGTGAAGTGGTCGGAGAGGTCACCGAGGTGGTCGGAGAGATCGCCAAGGTGGTCGGAGAGATCACCGAGGTGGTCGGAGAGGTCGCCGAGGTCGGTGAAGTGGTCGGAGAGATCACCGAGGTGGTCGGAGAGGTCACCGAGGTCCCCGATGCTGACGTGGTCACATCAGTGATGGTGCCAAAGATGCTTGTTGGTGCTGCCTAGCATCACTACTAGAATGATACTAAGTAGTTCTTTATCATTTTATGTGGCTATAATGAATATATAGATATAAATGAAAAGGTATCTGTAAGCGCACAGATAATATACCATTGTAGCACTTCATTCAAGAGTATTCCAGGTATCATTATTTATATTTTTACCATAGGGAAGGTCTAGCATGGACATATATTGATAACTTATACTATTGATGGAGAAGTAAACCATAACCAATATTCTACTCATAACAGGGGTAAGTCATAGGATAATATATATATATATAATAAGTATAGATCAATGATAAATCACTCAGAGTTCTCCTTTCTATGGCAATCTCATGGTCAGGTAGAATATTAGAGGAATAATTCCTATGTCATTCTTAATTACAAGTCAAAGCATACATTGATTAGTGCAATTACACCTAGTAATCATGGCTAAGATCATCTTCATATCTACACATAAGGGATATTACTAGGGAAGAGTAAGAACAGAGCTTATCTTCCTTCGTAATCAGATCCTACGTGCTACCTACATCGGGAGTGGACTACAAAGGACTCAATGAGAGTGTCACGTCCGTGATCTACCACATGACCCAGAATATAGGGTGTATTCACAAGTAAACAATGTATAAGCACCATGTTTACACAATGTCGACCACCCACCCATGGTGCCTTAGAGTGAGTGCTATACGAACTTATGCATGAACATGATGATAATCCAACTATACTAAGCATATAATCAAAGTAGACGATGAACATTATAATGAAGAACATAAATGAGATGAATATTGATATTGTCATAACAATTGTAGCTAGCATATAAAAGTAATGGAGATACAAAAGATAGGGGGTACAAAGATTATATCAAACCACGCTCTTGACACGATTAGGAATCCAAGAGAAGCAAGCTTGCCTTCCTCTACACCTAGCCTAACTAGCTATGCCCTAGAATATGATGGAGCTCTATTGACATTTCTTAGCATCACTCTTAACTAAGTGGTCATCCCTAGCATTATGCTAGAAATGCGTTGTTGGTAATTATGAGAACACTTGTAAACTATATATATAAGGTATCCACAAGCGCACAGATAATATACCATTGTAGCATTTCACCCGGGACTATACCGAGTATCGTTATTTATATTTTATCCACAGGGAGGAGCTATGGGGTTGTGCTGGCATAGAGATATTGACAAATATGTATACTTATGATAAACCACTCTCATGCTATGGCAGGGGTAAGTCAAGTGATAAATAAATGATAAGTGTAAGGTAATAATGGTATTCCAGAGATAGAAATAGATACTCATAAAATGTAGTAAGCCTAAGCAAGAGATTCGTCAAGGGCAAAAGATTCCTAAGTCATTATTTATCTACTAAGTCTTTTGTACACCCAAGTATATACACCCTCATCTATAGTATAACTAACTTTGGATCTACGCATAAGGAACATTACTAAGGAAGATTAAGAACAGAGCTTGTCTTCCTTCGCAATCATGTTCTACGTGCTCTACAAATGGGGAGTGGACTACAAAGGACTCAACGGGAGTGTCACATCTGCGATCTACCACATGACCCAGAGTGCAGAATGCATCTGCAAGCAAACAATATCTAAGCACCATGCTTACATAATGTCGACCACTTAACTCTCTCGAGAACTGAGCTAAGAGCTTTGCGAACATATGCATATATTCATCATCAATCATAACTATATCAAGCATATTACTAGTGCAAACTAGTAATATAATAAATAGCAACATAATATTAAAGTAGCACAAAGTCATAAATAAAGAGATATAATGGCTATACCAGTCTCCAGATGGTAGATCTAGAATCCTGAGCGATAGCCCAAACTCTACTTGAACCTTGCTAGCTAGCCTATACTAGAAACTTGAAGAATTGGAGCTCTATTCTCTTCTCTCTAGAAACCCTAATTTTTGGTCTACTCTTGACTTATGGCAGCATGCTCTGGCCCTTGCCCCACCTCTGCCCCTAGAGCATTCAATGTGAGCCCTTGGATCAAACCAAATTAAAGGACGGTGTAGATGCATCCTAAGAGGCGGTGGGAAACCGACATATGAAGGAGGCTGACAGGTGGGTCCCCCAGGGGCCGGGCGGCCTCTGGAGTCCTCTCGAGTCTTCTGGAACCTTCTGGTGTTCATTTCTCCATGGATAAGTGTGATTTTATTTGACAATTTGATCCTCCTTAACTGTTTTCTGGATAAGCCCTGTGGAAAACACAGATTCACCAAAACTTATGGAAATTGTCAGTTTAAACTCCTAGGTCTATATTGGTGATCCTTTTTATGCATTTATACAAGTAAAGTTGACTGTTTATGTTGGATGATAACTACCGTCAACAAACTCCCCCAAGCTTAACCTTTGCTCATCTCTGAGCAATGCCAAACTTAGCAATGGATCAGAAAGTTAGGATTTTTGAAAATATTGATGCAACTCCTTAAAAGTACACATGCATTCAAACAAGAATCCCCCTCTAGATTAAAATTCATCGATCTAACTTTCAAACTTACCCATATTACCTTCAACCATGGGGCTTTCTAGCTTTCACTTGGATCTTGAACAATTGAAAGAAGTCATCAAGTCAAGCACTATGTCTCAGGTTCTTTTGTTCAACCATTATTCTGGAGTTTTTGCAAGTTTTCAAAACAAAACTCAGAGATTCCATTGCATGACAATCTCAAGTCTCTCATATATGTGGTATTTGTGGATCCTCACCAAGGCAATAATAATGTTATGCCTTTTCTTCTCCTATAACTAATGCTTATGTGGAGCTCATTAGGAAGGGTAATTGCATGAAGAGAGCATACTTGCAATACATATATTGTAAAGTCAAACCTCGGATCCAAAAAGAGTTAAGTCATACAATCAAATCAAAATATGCATGTGTATGGAATATGGTGGATATATATGGTGGCTAGCATGATTCTACTATGCTCCCTTAAAACATATCTCTCATTTTAAAACTTAAAAACAATTGTAAGAAAACATGGGCTATATTATTCATCTCTTTTTTCAGGCGGGCATCTAAGTACCCATTGTTTTAATACTTCGGACACTTGTCCATTTTTTAAAATTCTTCTTTCTTCTTCTCTTTTTTTTTTTTTATGAATAACTTTTGCATAGCCCATGCCTCTTTTCTGCAGCAAACTTTTGAGAGATAGCAACAAGAACTTGGAGCATTTATTTGGTGGAAAACCTATGAAGCATATTTTTGGTGTTTACTCCCAGTGTAGGAGTAAAACATTTTTGGGTGGATCTAGATGTAAGACATGTTTTGCACCTACCCTCAGTGTAGGAGTAGTGCATATGTGGGTGGTGTGTATGTGATCTTGATTTTAAGAGTACGACAAACCTCTCATAAGGCATCAACAAAGCTTGACTGAACTCAATGCAAAACAAGTAGCATATAAGTGGAAGTTTTCCTAGTCTAGATAAACATGTTTGGCTCTAGTAGGAATTCAAAGCTTTGTCATACATGATCTCATCATGTTGCTCTTTTATATTTTTCAAAAGAAATCTCCATAATTTAGTATCACTTGGAACAAGATAAATAGCAGCTCATACCTTCTCATATCATATCCATCAATTATCTAGACTGATCAAGCATATGCTACCCACGAGTTTCAAGTTTAGAGCAAATTCTCATGTCAAATCAATCTCATCCAAAACTCGAGAAAATTCAAGGATGGAAACTAGGTACTTTAAAGGAATTATAACAGAGCAACTATTCATCATTTCCATCATGTGAGATCATCTTCAAGTTTTATTTATTTATTGACTCTTAAAAACAAACTAAAGAACACCTTAAGCAAACTATATACACACTCTTTTTATTTGGTTTCCATCATTTTTTTAGATCATACCATAGTAATATATATATAAAAGACAAAGGCAAATTTTTATGTTGTTTTCTTAGTTTTGCATTTTTTTAACTAATACAAATTCAAAAATTAAATAAACTAAATAAAATAATAAAATACTAGAAAGAAAACTTACCTTAGGTAAATGGGGTTCCTCCCCTAAGCTAGGTGTTGCTATGGTCCTTCAGCGAGGTGGGCGGTCAATGTGGAAATGACCAAACAAGTAGTTCCAGTTGTCATTCTCCTGTTGCTGTTGTTGTTGGATGGCGACGAGGCATTGTCCTGCTTCTTCTTGCCACTAGGAATGTTGGTGAAGAGTGTTTTGGATCTCCTACTGGTTCTCCTCGATGGTGATGAGCCTAGTGTCAAAATGAGCGTACTCCATCTGCTGCTCATGATAACCTGTGGGATGGTCATGGTAGCCATGGGCAGAGAAGGACATGCGTCCTCCTTGGTGGCCATTGGAGATCTCCTTATAAAACTGCTGCTGGTAGTAGTCAAAATTGCCATCCTACCATTGCCCAATTGGGCCCTATTGCCAGGAACTCTCTGAATGATGCGGAGAAGGTTGCTCCCACCCAGCATGCTTAGGTTGGTGCATACGAGAAGATCTCGGCTAGTCCTAGACTATATGCATAGGATGGTGTACCTGGGAAGGTAGGGCCTTCTAGAATGGGGTCGTCTCCATAGTACCGAGGCTGTGGGTTGCGAGTGATCCTTGCAGAGGCACTCCTATGAGGTGCTTGCTCTATTTTCTACAAATCAAAGACAAACGAATCTACCACATACAGACCGAGGTTTCGGATCTAGTAATGGAAATTCATTTATGTTGTCCATATACATCATGACTATTTTCCCATCCTTGCCCTTTTTTTAACATGTGTGCATGATAGCCATAATCAATAATCCATCAGGGACTGTCAATGTATGTAATAGAAGCGTTTGCTAGTAAACCCAAATTTCTAGCTATGCGGGTGACCAAAGAAGTGCACCCAACATCTCCCTTATGTCCAGGAATTAATGCCCAATGTGTTATCATGAATTTTACAGGTGAAACCTTCTTTCTTTTAACCATGGCATATAATAACTTTAGTTCATCATTCCTAACTGTGCGGAAATCATTTCTAGGAAAAAGAGAAAATCCTAGCCATTTGTGCATGAACCACAAAGTAGGGTGGTGAATGTCATTGGTGCTAGGGCGGTAGAAAACAATTTCTTTTGATATCTCCCTCCAAAACTTATTCCTATCCAAGTCTTGTATAGCTGAGTCAACATCAATTGTGCACTGAGCAGGGAATCCTAGAAGCTCACTAAAGCTCTTCCAAGGAAAAGAAAATTATTTCCCAAATAACCTAAATGAGACTTTCGAGTTGGTGGTTTGTAAAATGCATAAAAATTCAAAATTCAAAAGCTTGCACCTTGACTCATCTATTTCCCATGCATCATCCCATTCTATGGCCTTGAAAATGAGTTCAAATTTAGAGTCCATACTTGTGGACTAAAGTAGGGCTGGATCGAAGGTAGGGGTGAGGACGAAATCCTAATCCTTCAGCTTCTTGTAGATGTTCTTCTCCCTATCATCCCGAAGCTTGAGCTGCTTTTCTTGTACAAAAACGTTCCTCTCCATGGGGGCTGATCGGGATGGTGCTCCAACAGCGGGAGACGGAGGATCAACCTCCATGTCGGTGCTTGCTCGGGATGAAGAACTTCTTGTTGAATGGAACGATATTGCCCGCTTGAGCTTGCCGGCGATCTTGCTCATTTTCCTACAAAATAGACAAAAACAACACAACTCGTGGAATAGGATAAAAATGTTAATGGTTTAGCCATTCCAAAAGTTAGTCGTCCAGAGATTGCCTAGTGAATATTCTAATCAAGATTTTGGCATGTCTTCCACCCTAATTCTTTTTAATTTCCTCTCTTGATTTGGATAGCACTACCACTCTTAAACTCTATCTTTCTTGTTTAAATTTCAGCAACACCTCTTCCTCTCTTTCTCAAAATTTTTGCACTACTTTCACACTCAATCTTTCCCATACTCTTTCTTTCTCCAACACTACTTCTACCAAAGGAAATTCAACTATGAAATTTTGAACTAGAATTTCGAGCTTGGACGGTTGTTTTGTGTTGTGCCTGAGGCCAAGAACAACCAGGAAGGAGTGGCATTTATAGCCGAGGCAATAGCAGGCCGGCCGGCCTAGTGGTGGGGCTGGCCGGCCCCACAAGGTGGCCAAATGGCCTCTCCATTTTCCTGATCCTTCTTTGCTTCATGGTTAAATAAGGTGAGTGCTCCTTTTGGTGGAAATGCGCTCTGGATGGTGCAGAGTGAAGGTGGTGGAGATATGAAGGTGAAAGTGGAGATATGGAGGTGATGGTGGTTGAGTGGGCCCCATGTGTCTCCCATATGTCTCCGTATACATGTATAAATATGCAATGCAAAAATACTTTTGTGATACTATGAAATATAAGAAGATGAATGATGATATTTTTTATATTTTTACGCCTCCACGGTAAATATTTCTTATGGGTTTTTACGCTCCGTAAAAATTATTTACATGGGGCTTGAATTTTTAGTCTGCCATGATGAGAATTGTTTATTTATTTTTTTTAAAAAAGTTTTAAGAAGTAAATGTGCCGAAGTAAAAATATAATGTGAAAAGTAAATATGGATGACTACCAAGTTACCTCATAGCGAGGGTTCGGAATTTTGAGTCCACCGAACCAGACTTCTTCGTTCGGGTTCATTCTTCAGGTGTATCCTTCGGTCCCGAGATGGCGAGCTTGATACTTGCTTCTTAAGACACTCCAAATTGGAGCATTGTTCCGGTCTTGGCTTGAAAGCGAACCGCTCTTCCTTTCCGTTAATATGGAATTTGATCTCGTCGCCTCTGGTATCAATGTGTGCATTTGTAGTGCTCAGGAAGGGTCTCCCAAGAATGAGTGGTGTCTTCATGTCCTCCTGCATGTCAAGTACCACAAAATCTATAGGAATAAAGAAATTTCATATTTTTACTAGAATATTCCTAGTGATTCCTGTAGGGTAGCGGACCGATTGGTCCGCTAGTTGTAAACACATCGATATTGGTGTGAGTGTTGAATGGTTGAGCTTGTCGAAGACCTTCTTGGGCATGACACTAACACTTTCTCCAAGATGGCATAACGCATTCTCAAAGTTCTGGCTCCCGATCAAACAGTTGATAGTGGGGCATCCTGGATCCTTCTTCTTGATTGGTGAAGTGTTTAGGACTGCCGCACTACACTCCTCTGTTAACTTGATTACCTCAGTGGAGGGCAGTGGTCTTTTGTTGTTAAGGTTGTCTCTGAGATACTTCGTGTAGGTAGGCACCTGTGTGGCATCTAGAAACGGAATATTGATATATAGCTTTTGAATTACCTCTATAGACTTATCAAACTGCTCATCCATTTTGGCTTTTCCATTTCTATGTGGAAATAGTAGGAGGGTCATGTCATGAAAATCTTGTTGTAACTCTTGCTCTTGTGGCCCAACTTCTTCGTCTTCATCATTTCTCTTCTCCTCCTGCACTACCACTAGTGTCTTACCTATCCTTGTCGGATATGGTGGATCATGAGTAGACTTACCACCTCTTGTGGTTATGGCGTTAACCTTATCAAGGTTAGCGGCAAAAGGCAGAGCAGCGGCCAACTGGGCTAATTGAGATTCTATCTTTTTATTATAGTTAAGTTGGTCTTTTATAACAGAGGAAAAACTATCCATTTTAGTATTTATATTTTCTAGGACCTTATCATTAAAAGCAAGTTTTTTAGAAATATTCTCGTTAATACTAGCTTGTTCTAAGATTAAGCCTCTTAAGTATGGTTGCATGGGATTAGAAGAATTATAATAATTACCTGGGTACTTACCTTGGTAAGTTGACCATTGTTGTTGTTTCCATCCTTGTCTCTGTTGTTGTCAACCTGAATTGTTGCCAATGATGTTTACATCCTCTTGCGATTTAGGGAATTCAATCCCCAAATATTCCCCACATAAATTTTGAGCATTGAATGCATCTTGAATGGCCTGATGATCTTTCTTGTAATTATCTCGCTGTTTGAGCCATTTCAATGGTACGTCCATCTTAGTTGATAGTGCACACACATCTTCTGATACTTCTTCACTCTTATTGCATGATTGAATATTGCATGATGACCAGCCTTGATTAGAGGCTATCTTTTCCATCAAGAGTTTTAGCTTTTCCAAGAGTGAGTGACATAAATGATCCTCCAGCAGTGGCATCGAGTTGTTCATGGGCTTTCTGAGTTAATTCATGGTAGAAACTTTGCATGAGCAACCAATCTTTCATTCCATGATGAGGGCAATCTAAAACATATTCTTGAAAACGTTCCCATGCTTCTAGAATGGTCTCTCATTTCTATTGTTGGAAGTTTGAAATCTTTCATCTTAAGGCATTGGTCTTGCCTATAGGGAAGAACTTTTCTAGGAAGGCCTTTGAACACTTTGCCCATGTACTGATATGATCTTTGTTGGTGTAGAACCATTGCTTCGCTCTTCCCACAAGTAAGAATGGAAAGAGGTAGAGTAGTACAATGTCTTGAGCAACGTCCTTGATGATGACCGTGCTACTTATCTCCAGAAAATTCTGAAGATGAGCACTAGCATCTTCATGTGCCTTTCCGCTGAATGGGGTAGCTTGCACCATGTTGATGAGGCTTCGCTTGAGCTCGAACTCAAGATTATCGGTTTTGAGTGTTGGTCCAGTGCGAACGTTCTCGGTGCTTGGAGCAGAGAACTCACACAGAGTCTTGTCAGCCATAGCTTCATAAACTAGTGTTGAGCTTCCTATTGATTTGGTTGATTCTGATTGATGGAAATTATTGTTAAATCACAACCAATCCTACAATACCCTGTATAAGATATGAACAAAGACAAACAAGGGTAAGCCTGCTAAAGCAGAGGTTATGATTTTATCAATAAGTATTTACTTGGTCAATTCTCTTAGCCATGTGCCCCTCGCTTGCAACGGCGCTAGAAATGCTTATTGACATTTCTTAGCATCACTCTTAACTAAGTTGTCATCCCTAGCATGATGCCAGAAATGTGTAGTTGGTAATTATGAGAACACTTCTGGATTCCTAAGCAATAGCCCAAACTCTACTTGAATCTTGCTAGCTAGCCTATACTAGAAACTTGAAGAATTGGAGCTCTATTCTCCTCTCTGGAAACCCTAATTTCTAGTCTACTCTTGACTTATGGCAGCGTGCTTTGGAGGGGGGCAGGGCTGGTTATATAGGCTAGAGCATCCAACATGAGCCCTTGGATCAAACAGACTCAAAGGATGGCGTAGATGCATCCTAAGAGGCGGTGGGAAACCAACATATGAAGGAGGATGACAGGTGGGTCCCCTAGGGGCCAGGTAGCCTCTAGGTGGGGTTGGCCAGCCCACCTGGCACTGGCTTGGCCACCACTTCGGTGTGGAGTCCTCTCGAGTTTTCTAGAACCTTCTGGTGTCCGTTTCGCCAAGGATAAGCCTGATTTTATTTGATGATTTGATACTCCTTGACTGTTTTCTGGATAAGACCTGCGAAAAACACAGATTCACCAAAACTTATGGAAATTGTCAGTTTAAACCCCAAGGTATATATTGGTGATTCTTTTTATGCATTTATACAATTAAAGTTGACTGTTTATGCTGGATGATAACTACCGTCAACAACTTCTGAGGATGACTAGGGTTTCTGTCTTCTCAAATGACTTGATGCCTCAGGGGGTGGTAGGGGCTGGTATATATAGGCCGAGTGTCCAACCTGAGCCCTTGGATCAAACCGACTTAAAGGATGGTGTAGATGCAACCTAGGAGACGGTGGAGAACCGACATTACGACAAGGCTGATAGATGGGACCCTAGGAGGCCGGGCAGCCTCTAGGTGGGGCTGGCCAGCCCCACCTACTGGTGTCTTGGCTCCCACTTCGGTGTGGAGTCCTCTCAAGTCTTCTAGAGCCTTCTAGTGTCTGTTTCGCGGTGGATATGTGTAACTAATTCTGACATCTAGGTCCACCTTGACGGTTTTCTGGATAAACTCTACAGAAATCACGGATTCACCAAAACTCATGGAATTTATTAGTTTAGACCCCCTAGACCTTGGTTGGTGATCACATTTATACCCCCTAGACCTTGACTGTAGCAGGCGGCTCTGATGATGCAACTAAAGAAGGGATCGTCTCTGTAGTCTCGGTAATAGGAGCAACTATGGAAGGACCTGGGACATGTAGATATGGCAGAGTAGGCTGCCCTGTCAACTCACTGAATGTCGCACCAAGGCTCCTAGAGACTGAGGTATCTAGCACAAGCAGCGAGGAAGTTTGAGCCGGTGTGAAGCTCATCTACAGAGGTGTGAACAGTGGGGCTAGCACTGGCGAGGCAAACCACTAGGATACCTGCTCTGTAGGTGAAGGAAACTGTGATGCTGGTTGTCCCTGACTCTGAAGCCCACTGGGATGTACAACTAGAGTCTGTGAAGTGGTGGCAGGTTGACCAAGCTAAGGTGTATGCTGTGGCGGTGGAGCTCCAATTGCAGAGACAACATGCTGCATGAATCCGAGTAACTACTGCTACATGAGGAGCTGCTGCTGCTGCTACATGGCCTACTGCTGCTGCTAGATAGCCTGCTGCTATCGCTGAAACTCATCCTGTCTAGCCTGAAACTGGGCAAATATAGCAGCGGTCTCCTAGGCCAGGCGAGCCTGATCCTGCCTCATTCGCTCAAGGATAGCAAGTAGGGCGAGGTCTGTGTGTGGTGTAGGTGGAGCTGAACTAGAGCTGTCGGTCTCATGGTCATGTCGTCGTGGAGGCATCTGAGGGATATCCGGGTAGTCATCATTTGAGTTGTCACTAGGGTCGCTCTCTACCATACCCTCCTGCTGAGCATCAAGCTGCTCCTCCTCTGTAGCTGCAATGCCCCTGATGGTCTCAACCTGCTGGGCTACAATCTTTGGCACCTCTGGGCAACGGCGCGGCTGGCTAGGTGCACTTGACCTACTGTGATGGAGCATCTAGGTCAAGTTATATGCAGGGAACTCAGTAGTAGCACCAGAATACTCTACCAACATCTCTAGAGGCCTCACTGTAACTGCCCTATGAATTAGAAAGGTAATCCAGTGTGCATAAGGCAGCTATCTGTGTCCTCTAAATCCCTCTGCAAGGGTATCCTCCATCTCAGAAAGTATGACATCCCAAACATCAAAGACAGTCTGCTGCATCAGGGCATTCAGTAGCCACAACTGAATGCGAGTCAATCCCTTGCGATATCCCATCCTCGGAAGCAGGGTCCTCCTCATGATAGCATCTAGCAGTCTAGCTATAGGAGTAAGATCCCTGGGAGTCCTGCTTGACCCCTCGCCGAATGGCTCTGTGAAGCACTAGCGGACTAGATCTATAGGAGGCACAAGATCGCCGTGAGGGCGTCTAGGAGGCTCTGTATGTCCATAGCAAACCTCGTGAATGAGGATGGGTGAATCCTATAGCCTGAGTATCTCTCGAACCCTGAAGCTCATCAACCTGTAATACCGGCCTCTGAATGCAAAGTGAATAAATCTATGGCCCGGGTCAATCCAAAGTGTAGCATAGAACTCTCGGACCCAAGATGGAACATATCTACCTGTCCATCCAAGTAGATCTGTCAGCCCTGGCAGCTAAGAAAGGTGAGGACGAATCTGCTCTCCCGCTGCTGCTGCAATGGCCTCAATAGAACAAACCCTCTGAGACATAAATGCAACCCCACTATTAAGATATGCATTATAAAAATCCTCCTGCAGTGGTGTGTAGAAACCCTTAGAAGCACGCTCATCCCTCCTAGGTAGGAACCACTCCTTGAACTGCACAAATCTGAGCTACTGCACCTGTTTGGCCGTGGCGGCCCTCAAATCCAGATGAGTCACTAGAGGTGGACCCTTTGGTCTAGGAGGCAGACAAGAACCCCTTCGTTGTGTCTCTACCCTCAGTGTCACCTGGGTACGGGTACGACTAGAGCGGCGAAGCTGAGGCTGAGGTGCCTGCTTTGTCTCCTCGGTCTGCTCTCCCTCCTGAACCTACTTTGACTGCTGTTGTGGCTCTCCCTGAGGCTGAGTCTCCTCCAAAGCAACACGGCGTCCCTCAAGCATGACAGTCCCAGCTGGACTACCATGATGACGCTCAACCTGCTCAATAGCTGCCCTCTATGCTGGTGAAAGCTGATCTACAATCTGAACTCCACTCCTAGCACCTCCTCTCTCAGCAAGCTCTGCGACGGCTGTAGCTACGGTTGCTCTCGCTGTATCTGCATCTGCATACTTCCGCTTCTTTGACGTTATCTTCTTCGTCACCTTGCCTTTCACATCAGTAGGCCAGCGAGGCAGAGGCCTCGGATCCTCATCACCTGGACCACCTCCGGCGTTCTTGACACGAGCCATTTGGAATGATCTGCTACCTCGTACAAGAAACAACTGTCATTGACACTTCCGAGGCTTGGCCTCGATCCATACTCATGAGCTTGGCCCCGAGTTTACTGTCAACTGCCAAAGTGACCTTAGAAACACCGACTCGCTGCATGTTAGAATAGATCGGATATATGAATAATTTCAATGTACATCTAGATATACAAAACCCTAAGAAGCAAGCATTAGGTACGAAATTAGAATTGAGGGCTTGCTACCTGATGAACCGGTGAATCAATGAGAAGAGGAATGAATCAGGGAACCACCGGATCGGCAACTAGAGGTTAGGGCTTCGGCGACGGCTCTAAGGCGCTGGTCGATGGCACTGGATGGGAATTGGGGTCTTCGGCGAGGATGCAATGTGGGCGCGTGACCGAGTTGGGGCACGGTGGCGCTGGGCTAGGGCACGGTGAGTGGCTCGCGGCGCTGCTGCAGTGGGCACGATGGCACAGGGAGGCAGCGCAAGCAGAGGACGCGAGCGTGGGACTGACACAGCTGCGACTGGCGGTGGCGTGGAGTGCTACAGGTGTGGACATCGGGCACGAGCGTGGGGCAAGGTCACGGCGGCGTGGGAGTGGGAGCAAGGTGGTGCGGTGAGCTATGGAGGCGTGGCTAGGGATTCGGCGATGTCGGCGTGGGTTAGCGGCGGATAAGGCCTTAGGTCAACCAGCGATTGGATTATATGGTGGCCCCCGACATATTAGAAAAGGAAACGAGAAAGAGTTGGAATCCCGCATGATATCTATTGACCGGACGCTCCGGTGGCAACGACCTAACGCTGCCACCCAGAGTCCAGTCGACTCCAAAGAGGTCCAAATTCCCTCGAGTCGCGACTGGATGCGTCCGATCACCACTGATCGGACGCAGCCAGAGTTCGGTCGATCCTGTCTTTCTCTTCTTCGCTTGACCGGATGTAGGATCACCTTCTGACCGGACATAGGGAGAACACTGTTCTAGCATCTTGTCACTCCTTCGCAGTAATGGTTCACCACCTATGAACTGACCGGACGTAGGGGAGCAAAGTTCGGTCCATCGTCCGGTCACTCTTTTTCAGCAAATCTTCAAAGTTCCTTCGTGCTGCCTGTTCCCAATCAAGTCCCAACTTCAATAAGACCCAAATAAACACCAATTGGGACTGATGTGAGTGACCTCTCTCAAACCCTCAAATTTTTCAAAATATTTTGTCTTAGGCTATAATTCTTTTTAAGAAAATAGGCAATAAAAGGGTGATTGAAGAGAAACGACAAAACAACATTCATGCATATGCAATGTAATACTTGAAAGTAATTCTAGTTGCTTGTCAAGTTTGATCCAAGGTTAAGCTTCTTCACACGCTTTTAGGTGGTTATCTTAACAATATTAAACAAGCCCTAAATGCATTACCAAAGATTAAACATGTTATATATTACAATGCAATGCAAGGGACAACACAAGCTCATTTTCTAGTGAAGTTGCTAAAATCAAGCACATTGAGCTCATTCCTCAACCTACAAAATGTTGCCTCATCTAGCAGTTTAGTGAAGATATCCGCCAATTGATCCTCGGTCCTTACACCTTCTAATGATATATCATTCTTAGCAACATGATCTCTAAGAAAGTGATGGCGGATATCTATGTGCTTGGTGCGAGAGTGTTGAATCGGATTATTAGTAAGTTTTACCGCACTCTCATTGTCACACAAAAGAGGTACCTTTTCCAGAACTACTCCATAGTCTAGCAAAGTTTGTTTCATGTAAAGTATTTGTGCACAACAAGCACCTACGGCAATGTATTCTGCTTCGGCAGTGGACAAAGCCACACTATTTTGCTTCTTGGAGGACCAAGACACAAGTGATCTACCAAGTAAATGGCACCCTTCGGATGTGCTTTTTCTATCAACTTTGCAACCGGCATAATCCGAATCGGAATAGCCAACTAATTCAAATCTAGCTCCTTTGGGATACCAAAGGCCAATGCTTGGTGTGTGCTTAAGATACCTAAGGATTCTTTTAACGGCAATCAAATGAGTTTCCTTAGGATTAGCTTGAAATCTAGCACATATACACACACTAAACATGATGTCGGCCCTAGATGTGGTTAAATATAATAAGCTACCAATCATAGAGCGGTAGAGAGTTTGATCAACCGTGTTACCTCCCTCATCTAGGTCGAGATGTCCATTAGTTGGCATTGGTGTCTTGATTAGCTTACATTCATCCATCTTGAATCTCTTGAGAAGATCATTTGTATATTTCTCTTGAGAGATGAAAATCCCTTCTCTCATTTGCTTGACTTGAAAACCAAGAAAAAATGTAAGCTCTCCAATCATTGACATCTCGAACTCTTTAGACATCAATTCACCAAACTCTTTGCAAGAATCTTCATTTGATGATCCAAAGATGATATCATCAACATATACTTGACAAATGAAGATATATCCATCAAGCTTCTTGGTGAATAGTGTGGTGTCGACCTTCCCAATGGTGAAGCTCTTCTCAATGAGAAAGTCCCGAAGGCGCTCATACCAAGCTCTTGGGGCTTGCTTAAGCCCATATAACGCCTTGGACAACCTATAAACAAGATTAGGATATCTAGGGTCTTCAAACCCAGGAGGTTGATCAACATAGACTAGTTCATTAATAAAGCCATTGAAAAATGCACTTTTCACATCCATTTGATATAGTTTCATTTCATGATGTGATGCATATGCAAGGAGGATATAAATGGCTTCTAGTCTTACAATTGGTGCAAATGTCTCTCCAAAGTCCAACCAATCAACTTGAGAGAACCCCTTTGCAACTAGTCTTACCTTGTTCCTCACAACAACGCCTTGATCATCTTGCTTGTTGCGGAACACCCACTTTGTTCCAATGACTCTTGCACTTTGTGGTCGCTCTTTAAGAGTCCAAACTTCATTGCAAGTGAAGTTGTTCAACTCTTCATGCATGGCATTTATCCAATCTGGATCTTGAAGAGCTTCTTCTACCTTAGTAGGTTCAAAGTAAGAGACAAAAGAGTGATGTTCAATAAACAAAGCAAGCTTTTGAGAGTGAGTCATTACTCCCTTTGATGGACTCCCTATGATGAGATCTTTTGGATGAGCTTATAGTAGAGGTGATTTTCTTCTATCAACCACTTGAGGGGGAGGTTGTGGAGCATCAATATCATGTGCTTGTGTCACCATTTGCTCATGGGAGACATGAGTGTCTTCATTTTCTACTCTCCCATCTTTATCACCATCTTGTGGCACATTTGATAAAGAAGGTGGATTGATCACTTGCACATCATCTTCATCATCTTGTGGCTTGATGTCTCCAACCAGAATGTTCTTCATAGCCTCCCTCAATGGTTCATCACCTACATCATCAAGATTCTCATGTGCTCCTTGGGAGCCATTAGATTCATCAAATTCCACATCATATGTTTCTTCAACCAAGCCGGTGGCATGATTAAATACTCTATATGCTTTGGACTTTGATGAGTAACCAACAAGAAAACCAATATCACAACATCTTTGAAACTTCCCTAGGTGTTACCGCTTCTTGTAGATGTAGCATTTGTAACCAAACACCCTAAAGAAGGAGACGTCCGGCTTCTTCCCATTGAGCAACTCATAAGGTGTCTTGCTAAGAAACTTTTGAAGGAATAGATGGTTGGATGCATAGCATGCGGTGTTGATAGCTTCCGCCCATAGAGCTTAGGGAGTGTTGTACTCATCAAGCATTGTTCTTGCTAGTGTGATCAATGTCCTGTTCTTTCTCTCAACTACACCATTTTGTTGAGGAGTATATGTTGCGGAGACCTCATGCTTGATCCCAACTTCATCACAATAGGCTTCAATGTTTGTGTTGTCAAATTCTTTCTTATTGTCTCTTCTAATCTTCTTTAGCTTCACTTCAAACTCATTTTGTGCTCTCTTGACAAACTTCTTGAAGCATGATGCAACTTCGATTTATCATGAAGGAAGAACACCCATTTGTATCTTGAGTAGTCATCAACAATCACAAGACAATAAAGATTTCCTCCCAAACTCTTGTATGTTGTTGGTCCAAATAAGTCCATGTGAAGGAGCTCTAGCACTCTTATGGTTGACATAAAAGCTTTTGTAGGATGAGTGTTTGTAACTTGTTTGCTGGCTTGACATGCACTACAAAGCTTGTCCTTCTCAAACTTCACATCCTTCAACCCTCTCACCAAATCATTCTTCATTAGCTTCTTGAGTGAGCTCATCCTAACATGAGCAAGTCTTCTATACCATAGCCACCCAAGTGTTGTTTTGGTGAATAGGCAAGTCTTCAAAGTAGCATCTTCGGAGGTGAAGTCCACTAGATATAGGTTGTTGTATCTAAATCCCTTGAATATCACTTGATCATCATCTTTTTGGATACAACCACTTCCTTCTCGGTAAATAGGCATTGAAAGCCAAGATAACATAATTGTCCAACGGATAGCAAGTTGAAACTCAATGAAGCAACATATAGCACATTTGAGATTGAATGATCATTTGATATTGCCACTTTGCCCAATCATTTAACCTTGCCCTTTGAATTATCTCCAAATGTGATTCTTTCTTGTCCATCTACTTCTTCATCTAGTGAGGTGAACATACGAGGATCATCAGTCATATGTTGTGTGCAACCACTATAAATTACCTAATGACTTCCACCGGTCTTGTAGTTCACCTACACACAAGAGATCAAGCTTTAGAACCCAAACTTGTTGAGGGCCCTTCACCTTCTCAACAAGTGACTTTGCTACCCAAATTTTCTTAGGCCTATTCTTGTTGGGAGGTCATAAGAACATAACTTTCATCTTTCCACTAGAGTCCTTTCTAAGCATGTAATGAGCATTGAAAGCAAAGGGTCTAGCATGCTTGGGCAAGGGTTGTGGTGGTGGAGTTTGACACTCATGGGCAAAGTGCTTCTTGTCCACACTCAAAACATCTCTTTGGCTTTGGCTTTGGCTTTGACTTGTGTTGTTGTTGTTGAACTTGAGCTTTCTTCTCTTAGTTTGCCAAATACCCAATGCCACTTATATCCATCTTCATGACGGTGTTCATTAGTAGCTCATTTTGAAGATGCATGCCTCTTGTGAACTTGTTCAATCCAATCTTGAGATGTTCTTTCTCCAACTTGAGCTTCTTGTTCTCTTCCTTGAGTGCATCATTATTTTTCTCTTCCTTGAGTTTCTTGTTCTCTTCTTTGAGCTTCTCATTCTCAAGAATCAAATCACCATCATTATCAAGAGTTTCTAGCACTATTGTGTTGGTGGTTTTGAGCTCTTCAAGATCTTTCTTGAGCTTTTCATTATCATGGTTGAGCTTGACATACTCATCATAGTTGTCGGTTTCAACCACTTGCTTGCCTTTGCTACTAGATCCTTGCTCAATGCTCTCAATAATTAAATCATCATATGATGTAGCTATATCAATCTTAACAACATCGTTAGTAGCATCATGTGGCTCATTGGATAAGAATTCTTGAGCAATAACAAGATTATCATGATTGATCTTGAGAGTTGTATATTCTTCTTTTAGCATATTATGGCTAGTGATGAGCTCATTATGTATCTCTCTCAAGTTTATCATGTTTATCTTTAAGCTCTTTCTTAGAAGATTTGAGCTCCTTGAGTTTGGATGACATAGCATCATTTACTTCTCTAAGCTCCACACTAGCCTTTTCCGCTATATCACATTTAGCTAAAAGAGAATCATTCTTAGCTTCAAGCTTGTCATTCTTAGCTCTAGTCTTTCTAATGATCTTAGTGTATTGATTTAGCAATTTAACAAGATCATTATATGAGGGTGATTCAAATTCATCATCATCACTATCACTATCACTATCATCATTATTGGCATGATCATCACCACTACTATCATCATCATTTGATACCTTTCGTTCACCTTTGGCCATAAGGCATAGGTGTGTAGAGGATGATGGCGATGGTGTCGGTGAAGATGATGAAGAGTCAATCACAATGGCGGCCACCTTCTCATTATCACTATCATCATCGGATGAGCAACTTGATGAATCAATGTCCGTGAGCCAATCACCGACGATGTATGCCTTGCCTTGCCATTCTTCTTTTTCTTGTGGAAGTCCTTCTTCTTGCCATCCTTCTTCTTATATGGCTTGTTTTTCTTCTTCTCATCTTCTTCTTCATTACTTGAGTCATCTTTCTTGCCCTTGTACTTGTTCTTGTACTTGTCTTTCTTGGGCTTGGTGCATTAATGTGCTAGATGACCAAGTTCTCCAGAATTGTAGCAATCCATCTCCGAGATTGGCTTCCTTCTTGTACTAGTGAAGAACTTCTTTTTCTTGCCATCAAACTTGATGCCACTCTTATAAAGCTTCTTTAGCATCTTGGCGGTTCTTCTCACCATGAGAGCAAGACTTGCATCATCAACTTCATCATCACTTGAGCTCTCATACTCAATTCTTGCTTCGCCCTTCTCTTGGCTAGCCTTGAATGCTAAGTCTTTGTCTTTCTTCTTGGTAGAGGATGAGCCATCTTGTGGTGTGATGTGCATGTACATCTCATGAGCATTGATCTTTCCTAAGATTTGAGTCGGTGTAGCGGTAGAAAGATCACCTTGATGAAGCATGGTCACAATATGCCCATATTTATCAATGGGGAGGACACTCAAGATTTTTCTTACGACATCAGATGGTTGCATTTGAGTGAGTCCAAGCCCATTGACTTCCTCTATAAGAACATTCAAACGTGAGTACATTTCATTAGCACTCTCTTTAGGAAGCATCTCAAAAGAATTAAGCTTTTTCATAATGAGATGATAGTGTTCCTCACGCTCGCTCTTAGTTCCCTCATGGAGTGCACAAATGTCCAACATAGTGCATGGGTGTCTTTGTGGTTCCTCACCCAGTTAAACACATCTTTGCAAAGGCCTCTAAAGATGGTGTTTCTAGCCTTTGCATTCCATTTCTCATAGTTCACTTCATTGCCTTGAAGGTGCGGGGATCCCGAGGTTTTGGGAATCCTTGTGAGGTGGCTCTAAGTATTCCAATATCTAGAGCTTCTAAATACGCCTCCATGTGGATTTTCCAATAAGGAAAATCATCCCCCTCAAAGATAGGAGGAGGTCCATCCCCGTGAGACATCTTTCTCTAGGTGGTTAAGCCTAAATACGTGAGCACGGGCTCTAATACCAATTGAAAGGATCAAGATGCCCAAGAGGGGGGTGAATTGGGCTAATTCTAAAATTCTTTGCAATAATTAAACCCTACGGTTAGCCCACTTCACCCCTTATGCCTAGAAAATGTTTCTATTGTTCTAACGCACAAAAGTTTAGCAACCTATGTTCCAATCCTACTCTAGCATGGCAATTCTATGAATGTAAAGACAAGAATTGAATTACTCAAAGTAAATGCTTAAAGTAAAGAGAGAAGGAGGAACGCGGCGATGTTTTGCTGAGGTATCGGAGAGTCGCCACTCCCCACTAGTCCTCGTTGGAGCACCCGTGCAAGGGTGTAGCTCCCCTTGATCCGCGCAAGGATCAAGTGCTCTCTACGGGTTGATTCTTCGACACTCCGATCACGGTGAATCACCCACAACCGCTCACAACTTGAGTTGGGTCATCCACAAGCTCTGTCGGATGATCACCAGGCTCCCAATCACCACCAAGCCATCTAGGTGATGGCGATCACCAAGAGTAACAAGCATGAACTCTCACTTGACCACGACAAGCCTAATGAGAAGGGTGGATGCACACTTTGCTACTCTTGCTTTCACTAATGAGGCCTCTCTTGAATTCTCAAATCTCAATCACCTCACTAGGACCTTGCTTTTCTTTGCACTCTCAAGGGTGTTTCTCAACTGTTGGAATGAGCAAAAGTAATCCCTTGAGTGAATAGAGGAAGTATTTATAACCCCTCATTCAAAACGAACCGTTATGTGCCTCTGCGGGGTGACCGGACGCTCTGGTCAGTTCTCCCGCCACTGAGTAGTTTAAGTTGTGACCGGACATCGACCGTCGTCCGGTCAAGACTTGACGGACGCGTCCGTCACGGTCCGCCTCCCTCTGAACCTTATCGATGTTGACCGAACTCTGGCACCCAGCGTCCGGTCACTTTGCTTCTCAGCGTCCGGTCAGTAGCCGAAACCTAACCAGCGTCCGGTCAACACTGACCGGACGCGTCCGATCAGGATTCTCCCACTCTAGGACCTTACTAGAGTTGACCGGACTCTGGCACCCAGCGTCCGGTCACATTTCACTCAGTGTCCGGTTGCATCCAGATGACTTCACCTTGATCAAATGAACTGATCGGACTCTGCTGCCAGCGTCTGGTCACACCGGAACCAGCGTCCGGTCAATATTTGACCCTCCATTCACTTCCAACTCGCAATCATATGTTAATGAAGTTCGCTCCAATTGATCTAAGGGCTTTTTAGGAGCTACCTAGTGCTAGATTAGACAAGTGTGCACCACACCTAACCCACTAGACTCACCTAGGTTAAGCTACCCGTCCATACCCCCCTTAATAGTACGGCCAAAGGAAAAATAAAGTCCTAAACTACTCTAAGTGTCTCTTCAACACCAAACGACACTTAGAACTAGTACATCCTTAACCTTGCCGTCCATCCTTTGAAAACCGAAACTATTTCCATCGTATGGGCATGACAACCATTATTGCCCAATCAGTTGCCATTACTATGACCTAACTTAATTACATTTGCAAAACACACGTTAGTCACAGTAATCTCGTATTGTCATTAATCACCGAAACCCAACTAGGGGCCTAGATGCTTTCACAATGGTATAAATGTTTGAGAAAAGTTATTTATGAAATTCATTTTATTAAATAATCCAAAATTGAATCAAACATTGAATTCCAAGACTTAGGCAAAAATGTATAAGTAATGGATTTCAATTCTGAATTCAATTTTGAGGTTCAAATTTTATCGAGTTGGACTTGAATCCATACCCAACTTCAAAGTTTATTGAGGCATAAATTCAAGTGTTTAAGTGAAATTCAAAAATAGAAGGTCACCAAGTACCTTGAAATGGTTTTTGGTTTTAACACATTACATCACATATGCATTGCAAAACCTAACAAAATAACATTGATTTTTGTTAATGCAAGGTATAGTTAGCTACCATGGATGATTACATGCATGATGATGACATGATCTAGTTTTAGTGATGCTTAACACCAGGGGTGTTACAGTACAGGGTTCGACTCTCTCACACACTGTGCCACATGTCACCTGCTCGCGTAGACTCTACTACCGAGATGGGTCAGACTAGTGAACAGTGTCACCGATCGGTCCAACCCCCTCTCTCTGCGTGGTCTGAGCTGATTTCCTCGCTCTTTGTCTATTGTCGTGCCATGTCGGACTAGTCCCATAGGATTCTGACTTGGCGCCATCGGCTGAGAGCTGATACAGCCGCGTGCTTAGGGTTACCAAAGAGTCAGACTGGCCGACCCAAGGCTGGGACAGGGTCCAACCCCCTTGCTTTTCCGCTATTCAAGCGCAACACTTCACCTTTGCTTCCAACTTCTTTTCCTATGCAAATATGCCGACACCACCAAGTGAACAACACTTTTATGCACATGTGTTAGCTTTTCACAGACATTTTCCAAAGGATACTTCAATCTTTTCACCATGGCACTCAATCCTAGCACGCATGCAAAGTTAGATCACTCGAGTGGCACTAAATGATGGATATGCAAACAAGTTTGCCCGTCTTGATAGTACGACCATCTATTCTAAACCCGATCATGCACTTCCCTACACAACCTTTGACCAGTGAAATGAAATGCCCTAAAAATGATACATTTGCCTTGCACATTCCATTTTATCTCCTCCAATGTTGATGCCACACAAGCACCAACCTTCATCAACAAATGATATGATCCATTTCATATCATCATGTGACCTTTGGTTCATCGGCCACAACCTTGCTAGATCTTCAATGTTGCCATTGTCCATCGGCGCCAAGTCTTTGCTCAAGCTTCTCCGCCACGTGTGGTCCGTCGGTCGAAAGCCTCCGACTTGCCCTTCACACTTGCAACTGGTCCATCGATGCTAAGCCTTGCCTTGATCTTCTCCACCCAGCCACATGACTCCATGTCATGCATCATATGCAAAGGTTCCTTCATCACATGTGCGAGCATTGCAATATATCCAAGCCATTTCCACCTCCATGACAAAGGTTGCTCACACTAGTGTACCTGTGGACTAATTCACCTATGTATCTTACATAACCACATATTAGTCCACCAGGTAGTCACTCAATTACCAAAACCAAACAAGGACCTCTAAGTGTCACCGCTTGTTCTCGATCACCGAATAACCAAGTCCTCGCGCACCCGTCTTGACTTGGTCAACTATCGTCTTAACTTTGGTCAACATCGTCTATTCCGTCTTCACATGTACACTTGCTCATCAACATCGCCAACCAGTTCAAGCCTCTACATCTGTCCTTCACCACACCCGGTCCATCGGCAAGAACTTGCTTGACCTTCTCCATTGCCGTTAACCGTCTCAATGCTCAACACCGGCACATCACAAGACCAGAGACATGTTGCACACACCACTGCTCACGCCATGGTTAGTCTCAATATGAAGCCAAAGCTCGATCATTTCTTGACAATCAATCATTATTTTCACACATGGGCACATATCCACCATATGTTCGCAGTAGCTATGTATACGATAAATTGTTTCTATTTCCACTCCTTTTCTTGACACATATGCATCGAGGAACCAACTCGCCAATTTTTCAATGAAGGAATGACCAGTCAATGATCCTATTTATCATATTAGACAGTGTTTATTAATAGCAAGCTAGCTAGTTGAATGGTTATGTATCACTCTCATTTGGATTTTGGACTAACACAACATAGTTTTGTATCACATATGTTCAATAGCTGGTTAACAGGGTTAGCCAAAGATGTGAAACCACTAGTGTTGCTAGGTGTCGTAGCTATATGTTGGTCCATTTGTTTAAACATAAATGATATGGTTTTTTAAAAGAAAAGAACTACTTCTCCTTTGCAGGTTATCTTTGCAGTCTCCCACTGGCTTCTTACTTGGTCCATCCTCCAGAAGCTGAATTTACAGGTTTTGATTGTGGAGGCCTCGCGACATTTGGTGCAGGTGGCCACATACTTTTTTCCCCAGCACATGAGTGTCGATCTAGTCTACGGATTGATAGCCACTAGAGTGTGTGAGATCCTTTTTGTTTGTTTGGTTGTATGCTTCTTGTTAGGCAAAGGCCGGAAGTACCCTCCAAGACTATGTATCCAATGTATTGTTCTCGGAGTGTTTAACAAAGTCTTCCATCTTTTTTAAAAAAAAGCTAGTTGAACAGTCCAACGTTTGAACGTGTGTGTATATAATTGAGGGCTGTTTCCTTTTTATTTTCTAATGAAAATAACTAAACTAAAAAACAGTATATGCATTCGCATGTGCGATGGAATGATATGCTATGCTTTAATACTAAGGGGGTTTTGTTCTTTAGTCGCTCCTAAAATTTATGTCACATCAAATGTTTAGGTACTAATAAAGAGCATTAAATATAGATTAATTACAAAACCAATTACATAGATGGAGGCTAATTTGCGAGACGATTTTTTAAACCTAATTAATCTATCATTAGCACATGTTTACTGTAGCATCACGTTATCAAATCATGGACTAATTAGGCTTAAAAGATTCGTCTCGCAAATTAGTCGTAAGTTATGTAATTAGTTTTATAATTAGTCTATATTTAATACTCCATACATGTGTCTAAATATTCAATGTGACAGAAATTTTAGAGGACCCGTAGAAACCAAACACCCACTAAGATATGACCATCGTTGGCATGAATGTAGGAAGCAGGTGATGCTTTTTCCTTACATGGATCCACGCTCCACGGCCATCCAACAGCTATGAATGGCACCTCTATGAATCTGAGAGCAACGACTGTGATGCTTTTGCCGTATATCGGCTTGAAGTCAAGTCTTCAGATGCAATCAAATCAAAATTAGCTTGTAATCCACTGAATGAGATTTAGCACCGAAGAATGAGGAGAAGAAATAGATGGGAAAAGGGAGGGTAAAAGGTGTAGTAGATGCGTTTTTGACGATTGTGTGTTGGATATCTTAATCGGTCATGATCCTCCAATATATATAAAGTGGTGGTCTTATCACATTAGAAAACCTTTCCAAGACGTCATTTTCATGTTTCCTACGAGTTTGTAACAGTTTGGATCAGGATAAAAAATGTTAGATCCGAACAGGGTCTTTTTTTAGTTTTGTCAGCGTTGGAACTTTGGATTGCCGGAAGTTCTGACATTTGTCGGAATCGCTGACGTGGAGATGACACCGGCCATCCAAACAAGTTTTTTTAGGTTTCTCGGAAGTTCCAATCTGTGCCAGAACTTGTGATGTTGGAGCATCTTTCCAAGGGTGTAACTACTTCATCAGGACTCTAAATTATGTTTTTGACCATCTCAACGAAAGGAACACAATGGTAAGGTCTATTTCACATTTTGATAACCTTTTTTTAAAGCAATTTTGGTTGTCAACACTAACATCTATTCAGTTAAAAAAACACAGTACAAGCTAATGTTCCAAATGCTTACCACCAGATGATATATTTGAATGATGGTGTCGTTTATGGGTCTCATCTGCCGTATTACTACTCGACTGAAAGAAGTCACCTTTATTGGAACTCAAATGACGGAACATGAGAAGATTTATGGTATATACTTCAAGTTTTAACAGTTACAGCTGTGATTATTGGGTCTACTCTGTTGCATGGCACCCAGAATAACAATTATGCATCATCGTCATTATGCATGTCGTGGACATGACACCACAAGTACAATCATTTTCATCTTATGTAGTTATGTTGTATCATCTTGACAAAAAAAATTCCACGATTCTTTTATTACATGGAAATTTTGATGTTGATCATGGTACATGTTATCCGTGATAAACCTTTTTTTCCCGTTGCAATGTACAACCTAGTACACAAAAATATCTAGACTCAAGTTATAAACTCATAATCTCTTCTTCCAACTATCCGCAATCAAACAAGCCATAAGAGCATCTCAAGAGTTCCCAAAAAATTCTTCCTAAAACCATGGAGTTTAACAACTCGCCAAAAAGTATTGATCCAATAGTTCACTCCTAAAATAAAAAAGATAATTTTACATCAGGAATCATATACTATATATAAATTATCCTAATCACTTTTATATATTTTTTCTTTCTTGTATATTATTTCTACTCTTTATTCTTTCTCCACCCTTCCACCTTTAGATTGGCCGAAGGATACGGCGTTTGGATCGGCCGTGGGACACTAGTACAGAAATGATTTTTAGAGGTGCCTCCCTTTTATAACAGAAGCAGTTGTCTTAGCACGCTGTCACTAACCTTCACAGGAGGCACTATAGCTATATAACCGTTGCTAGAAATCAATTTTTAGAGGTGGTCCACCTTTGAAAATGCTATTTTCAAGGACAGTTGCTTATGTCAACCGTCTTTGAAAATGAGTGATTTTCAGATGCGGTTCTCTTAAGACAACCACCTCTGACTAAGTCAACCGTCTTGAAAAATAATTACAGCACAAATAAATTTATATCTTTTTTAAATGAAGTGGGATGAAGACAGACTTTATATCAAAATTGTAGAGTTCGACAAGATCTAAAACTTTGTAGTTAATAAAATTTTTGTTTGAGATCATTTAGGGTTCCAAATATATAAATTAACTCTCAAATTTTGAATTTCAAAATTTTGAATTTTTCAAATGACCTTGGATGAAGAAATGTTCTATACCAAAGTTGTAGTACTTTTATTTATATCTAAAACTTTGTAGTTGAAAGTTTTCTCATTTAAGATTGTTTATGAGTTAAAATATTAATTACAAGATTCATACATATTAGTACAAATAGACAGCATCGTAGTACTAGACACAAGTGACTGTGTGGTGCGGTGGTAGGGGAGGGATCACGCAAGTGAGATGTTGTGGGTTCAAATACTGGGTGTCGGCACTTATTCAAAACAAGTGAAAAATAAATCCCCTGTATTGTGGCTGGTCCTCAGGCCTTCGGGCTCCATTAGAAATAATTTTTCTTATTTTTATTAGACTCTAAATGATTTTGAAAAAAATTTAAAAAATATTTTTAGCAGTAGTTACTTAAGTCAACCGTCTCTGAAAATCAATTTTCAGAGGCGGTTGTATTAAGAGAATCGCCTCTTAAACTCGATTTTTAGAGGCGGTTTTAAAACCGCTCTGAAAATCACTTATTATTACCATCACTGGCATAGTAACGTTTTTAAAACCGTTTCTGAAGATCACTTTTGACCGTCTCTAAAAATATTTTCGGTACTAGTGGGAGAAGATACGTCCGACCTAGAGTCCGCGCATCTTTACGTGTAAGGAGGGGATTTTTACGAAGTGCCAAAAGATTGAGAGGTGAGTTTGAGTGTTGTTGAAGATGGATTTTTTTTCTTTCCAAAAATTATAGATTGAAAAGGATTATTGGGTACTCTTAGAGATGTAAGCAGGAAGAGAAGAGAAAGAGGGTTTCTAAGTCCGAAAGAAAGATCCTGAACCTTATCCGCAACCACAAGTCGTAAGTAGGAAGAGGAGAGAAAAGGGTTTTCTAAATGCCATATCCGTCAGAGTTCTCCGAAAGAAAGATTGTGGACCTAATAAATTTAGGTCAGGTTTGGAAGCCCAGTATTTTCCTAAAACCATTGTAAATTACAGGCTCTATATTTTTTTCGACAAAGGACGCAATTACATGTTTGATGACCAGTGAGCCCAATAATTTTACATCCGGTTTGGCCCAAAAACAGGTGGAAAAAAAGTGTCCTCTCATGAGGCCTGAAAAAAAATACGACCCGTCGATCCTTCCAACCACTCCTCGATGACCACTCGCCTCTCCACAGAGCCAACAACAGTCTCGATCTCGGGGCAAGGTCGCGCCCCTGATCTGTAACCTGATCTTGGGGCACGGGTGTGCTTGGCAGGAGGTGGGCAGATCGACAACGGGCTGGGATCGGAAGCGGAGATCGGTGGCGGAGAAGCTTCGTGTGCAGCGGGATTCGGTGCGCAAGTCGGAAATTTTAACGGAAGATTCGGCGCTGCGATGTCGAAAATAGAATGCCTATTTTCTATTGGACGCGTCGGATGCAAGTTCTTGTGGTTAGCACATTGGAGCAAGGGTGATGAAGTTAGTTAGTGAAAATCAATGAACGTCGCGAAGATGCAGGAATCAAGTTGCCGGCACAACCGACCGGACGCTTGATCTGAAATGCACCGGACGCTGCAGTGATGCGGTAAACCCGTCAGTAAGACGATTACTTCCTTAAATTTTCTTATTTTCAACGATTACTTCCTTGTGATGATTTGCGACGCAGAAGTATGGAGGTGACCGACGCCGCTTTCTGGTCCGATGCATGTGACCGGACGCGTTTTCAGGATCGAGGTCGGTTCTACTGCATTTTGTTTTGGAAACGACCGACGGTTGGGGAGTTCAAATGTCCGGTCGGGCTTTTTTCCGAAACTGTAGTCTTGCGCGTCACACATTGAAGTCAATCTGACTTTTGGAACCGAGACTTGGGTTGCCTTAACTAATTGACGGTGTGCAGTTCTCTCGGCCTTCAGGTCAACAGCGAATCCACTTGAGCTTCAACACGCACCAAGCTTAGTCCGATCGGCCCCGACCGCTGCCCAATATAAAGGGGTAACGGCTAGTTTAGCCTTTGGGGCTATAAATAGAAGTGGCCTCGCCATGGCAGGGCTGAGAGCACCTCAAGGGACTTAGTGTCCATGCTTGTGAGTGCTTGGGAGCCCTCCATCACACATATATAACTTGATAGTGATCATTCGATTGCGTGAGTGAGCGATTCTAGTGCGATTGCATCGTGAGGTTACATCGAGACAAGTGCACTAGGTGGTCGTGTTGTTAAGCCGGTGGTGCTTGTTACTCTTGGAGGTTACCACCTCCTAGACGGCATGGTGGTGGTGATCCACTGATAATCTTGTTATGAAGCCCGCAAGAAAGCTTGTGCGGTTCGCTTCTACTGGATTGATGTGTGCTTGTGAGGGGTACTTGTGCTTCAGCCCTTGAAGAGTCAACCTAAGATGCAACTTTAGTAAAGCGTGTCATTGAGCTACCCTCAATCAAGGGGTAGGTTCTTGCGGCGCATGTGCATGGTTTTGCGTTTCAACTTTTTTTGCGGGTGATGCTAATTAGCCACCGAACCACCAAGTGTTGCGGTCCACATCAACGGGACTAGCGTGTTGTGCAAACACGTGAACCTCGGGAGAAAATCATCGTGTCAACCTTGTTCTTCCCACTTGGTTTATGGATCCCCATTACACAAGCTTGCAATTACTTTTATACATATTAAGCTTGTGTAGTTGCTCTTGTAATTAGATAGCTTGTGTAGCTTGCTAATTATCTTCTTGCTTGTCCATGTTTTTGTTTTGTTCTTCCTGTCTAGTGTCAAGATAAACACAGTAGCATAGAAGTAGCTTACTTTGGAACTGGCTAATTTGGTTTTAGTAACCTTGTTAGTCACATTGCTTAGTTTGTGTAGCTAAGTATTTGCGCTCTCTAATTAGGCATTGGTTGCCTTGTTATTGATCTTTGTTAGTGAGCTTAGTTGGCTTTGTGCTTTTGCTTACTAGCATGTGTAGGTGCTTCCTTGTTGCTTAAAGTACTAGTGGCATAGGTTTGTGTGACCTTGCTCCTAGAATTGTTTAGGAAAGCTCTAGCTAGCCCTAGTGCTCTTAGTTGCATAATTAGTATCTTTGCAAGGTGCTAGTGAACATATATAGAGGGGTGTAGTCTTGGCTTTTTCTCGATTGTTTTTATTCCCATTTATATCGGTTAGCACAAGTTTTTTCGATTAATTTTTTAGAAAGGACTATTCAACCCCCCACGTGATGTCTAGTCCGCCATCTCGACTCAGCTTTCAACGAACTCCCCACGGGCCGCACGAGCCCCCACGGTCTCCAGCTGCCACCACGCCACGCGACATGCCGGTTGCGCTGTTGTCGCCGAGCGTGCCCTACTCTGCGCGCGAAGCCACCTCATGGTGGTACAGCGTGAAACGCGACGAGAGGAAGAAGAATGGAGTAAGGGATTTCACGTAGTCACTGATAGGAGGGGCGACATGTAAAGGGGTGAGGATTTCTCAATTTGCTGCAGCACATGTCCCCTATATGCTGTAATCAAGTTTTCTCAATCTCCTATACTAAAGTTTAAGGGAAAATAAATAGGGGATCTGGTGGAGATGCTCTAAGAAAGCAGAAAGCACCCGAAAGCACCTTGTTGCTTGGCTTAGCCACCGTTTGGTAGCAGACAATGGGTCAGTTTGGTAGAGCTCCCTTTCCTGATTCATGAACTTCAGTGGTAGAGCTCCCTTCCTGATTCATGAACTTCATTTCTTGATTTTTTGGTGAAGTAATTCAGGTGGAAGAGTAAGGTGGGGAGCATGTGAGAATAAAGTGATTCTAGTGGCAATCGAATAGGAATAGTGGGTAGCGGTCACTACTAAATTTTAACCCTATTTCAACTCCCGAAAAGTGTTGCAATAGGCCCGAAATAGTTGCAATATCAGAAATAGCAACACTTTTTTCCGTAGGGAGGCGTTGCCGGCGCTTGCATGGGTAAAGCTTTGGACAACGCTTTTCTGCTTAGCGTTGCAAAATGCGTTTTGGATTCGCATCACCTAGGCGTTGCAACATAAGCTTTTGCTACAGTTGTAGGTGTGGCAACAACAACTAATGCAACGCCTTAGGCGTTGCTGGACTTGGCAATGGCAACTTGCCCATGGCGTAGCAAATGGTGCACTAGCAACGCCGAACGTGTGTTGCAACACAATGTATTGCCACACATATCGATAGTGGCAAAAGGATTATGTCGCAACACCAAAAAGTGGTGGCAACATGTGCAATTGCAACGGCCAACATTTGGTCGCTATAAGGTGCAGTCGCTATTGCTGCGCAAAATGAGTGTGGCAACTTGGATTATGTCACAACACCAAGAAGAGGTGGCAACATGTGCAATTTCCGCACCCAACATTTGGTTGCTATAAGGTGCAGCCGTTATTGCTACACATAACGAGTGTGGCAATAAGAATTATGTTGCAACACCAAGAAGTGGTGGCAAAATGGGCAATTGCCACGTTCACAATGCCGTTGCTATAAGGTGCAACCTCTATTGCTACACCGATTGTACGTTGCTATAGGATATATTGCCACAAAAAATAGGGTTGCCAATATCCACTTTTACAACGCTTTTTGTTTGGTGCCACGGACAATATTAAAACGCCATTAATTAATTAGAAACTCAATAGACATCAACAAAACATTTGAATAAAGTCATTGAACCAAAATAGACATCTATTCATTAAATAGACAATCTGTTGAAATGGTATCTACACCGAGAATTTCATGAAATCTCAAAATTTGCAGAACTACGTCATATTCTAACATCTCTACAACTCTTGCACCGGCCTGAGCATGCTTGGGCGTAGCTTGTTTCGTATTTTACAATTGCTTCACTTGTGATAATGTCATGACTCCGAGCATTCCACTAAGTTGCATCTTCCTGCTGAATAAAAACGTTCATATTAGCATGTGATTAGCAAATTTAACAACTTAGATGCAAATAGAAAAGATTAACTAAATAATGCAACATACAGGCTAGCAAATTCACAATGGCAACATCTCTGATTTATCCGTAGTAGCTAGTTGATGTTAACTAATTCTCAACACACAAACAGCTATATATTCTAACAGATATAACAAGCATGGATTTATACAGCTCTACGTCACAAACAAAATATCAGGATTGAGGAAGCCGATGACAATGAAAACAGTTAGTCGTAGATGCTGTCAGGACACGATAAGATATATGTCCATCAGAGGAACTAGAAATAATTAAAAGGTCCATTGTAGAGGAACTAAACTAATAAACAAAAAGATTCAACAGACAGGCGCTAATCAGGACTAAGTCACAAACATGCATTGACAGATAGTTCATCAGAAACATTAAATGAAGCAGAACATACAAGCAGTCCAAAACTCCAGAAGAATGCCATCCTGTGCACAGAACATAGAAGCTCTTTTAGTCTAACTGGTTCAGAACATACCTACATACCTTCCGGTCTAAAATTTTGGTATTTCTACATCCGAACACATCCAATTGGGTACAGCCGAACACTATGTAGGCTAGTAGAATTCAAAACATTATGTAGGCTATTAGAGAATCTGAAGTTCTGAATCATCATGGAAAGATGATGGCATTACTGTGGAAGCTTGTTCACTGATATCATGGAATTAACAACATTACATGTTTTCGAAAGAGCTGACGAGTTAAGTAGCCAACAAAGGAAATAAAAACATAAAATTTTAAGAACCCAACCTGCAGATTTGAAGAATTATAAGCTCCTAGCCTTCCCATGACATACCAAGCCTGTGTAAAGAACACTTCACGTCAAGATAGTATGTTGTTTTCTTTTTGCCTGATTGATAGATTAAATATTTATTCCTAAATATTGGCAAATTGCCTGTCAATATTTATGATTTATAAAATGTATTCTAATGGTAGCGATGAAGCATTCGTACAGATTAAGTTTACACTTACAGATTGCTACTAATTTGGTGTGACTCTCAGCAGGTAGTACACAAAGATGGGGTTGGCGGGGCATGTGGATCCCTGCTTCATCACTTCCACTGTCATTCATGTTAACTACTTTGCCCAGCTAGCATTGAGGGTGCCCTGTCACGGAAAGACGTCATGGCCGACCTCCAGTTCTACGTTGGGAAAGTGCTTATAGTATTACTTGTTGATTGAATTTGAATAATATGAGAATGTGTTTTGTCCGTTCTAACCTACAATTTCTAGATTTATTCTTCTGCCACCAACTACTCAAAGGTTGGTAACATTTGTGTATTAATCAATACAATACTTGTTTATGATGTAAAATGTAAATTGATTGCACATGTACAGTTAATCAAGATGACTAATGTCAATTTTGTGGCTATGTTTTCGCTCAAAACTCATGACTAAATATCAATAGCCGATCAGATCAACAACCGAGACATGATCAAATTAAAGTAGCTAGCCGGCGTGGCCATGCACTTGGTCACCCGTGTGCGAGTCATCCAGAGCCAATAGCGACGAGGCACTTTCCCTTCTCTCGCCCAAGGATCAAGGAGCCTCCTCTCTTGATCGATCGATGGGCGTGCCATGCGCCGTCACGTCATTTCCACGACGATAGGACGTTGGGAGCTGGGGGGTCTTAGTGTAACAGCAGTTCACGTAAGCCGCCGGCTGAGATGATTCGTTTGCAGGCTTGGGCCCTTTTGCTATACTCAAAGCCCATGAAATACAGGTGCCAAACCGACATGTGGCAATAGCAACATACTTGTCGGGTTCATAAACCCGCTTCCCTGCAAAACCCGGCCCAGCAGGCGGCGCAGTGACAACGCGCGCCTGGGCCGGCCCAGATACATAATGACATGCTGAGACAATGATCCGGTCCCCAACCGGAAGGCCTGACCAAGGTGGGACCGCAGTCCGACTCTGACCGAGGATACGCCAAATCTTTGCTCGCTGCTCTTTCCCGACCGACACGATCGGGACCGACTGGAAACGACTGACCGGGGACACCCGCTCGGTGAGGGCCCGGGAATCAGGCAGAGCAGATAAGGTAAGGCGCTCAAGTCAACCGTAATACCGAGGACCGTATCCTACCATGCCCTGCGCACCTGCAGGACGGTGCCACCAGCTCATGCCAGAAGGGCACTATACAACCTTCCGGACGTGTCAGAGCACAAACAGTATTATAGGCGCCGACATGTGCCGTACCAAGCAAACATGGTAGAGCCTGCCAGATGCATCTGAACATAAACAGTATTGTGGGCACCGACGACCATCTCGTACCCGACAACGTGGGCAACAAGACTAGGTAGCACACGTATACACACTCTCTCTTTCTCTCTAACTTGTAAGGCTATCCCTTTCAACTATAAAAGGGGATACGCTCTCTCCCAACAGAAGAGGCTAGACGATTCGAGGACTCGACGACCTGAGGACTCGAACAACTCAATAGCTCTAGAACTCGACAACTATACAGAACATACGCTCCAATACTTAGCGCACGTTAGAGCACCCGTCACTCTCTTCCATTCGGTTCAGAGTCCGACCGGGCCTTTAACAACCCCCTTCTCATTCCTACTCATTTGTAACCCCACAGCAAACTTCGAGCACCTGGGCTCAGGAATAAAGTCACCGACCGACTGAAACTAGACGTAGGGCACGTTGCCTGAACCAGTATAAATCTTGTGTCATTGAGTGCTAGGCCACATCCGTGGGGAAGACGCCGTGCGTTCACGCTTTTGGTCATCGGATGGCCCAGCTGTAACACCCTCGGTGTTACGCCTTAATCAAAATATTAAACCATGTCATGAGCATCATGTTTATGTATTATTGCATGTGGTAAATGAGAAATTAAATTTTATTGCACTAATTCTCAAATTGAGCTCTAATTTATTCCTTGTCCATGTTGTCCTTCCAGCACGTCATCTCTCTCCACGTGAGAGCTCCTTAGCCACAAAGTCAAATGATAAATTATTGTCATTCACTAATTATTAGCATACCACTTGGCAAGATTTATATCTTCATCAATCTCGCGACGCGCCTCTGTCATCTCTCGTTGTTCTAATTATCCCGCCTTTACTTCGCTTGCTAATCGCCTTGCAAAATTATCAGCGCACGTCGCGCTGTCGCTGCCATAGTGTGTCGCACACGCTACGCATTTATATCACTCACAAGCTCAGCCGCTGAGCACTCCGCTCGATCACTGCTCAGCTGTTTTGCAAATGAAGGACAGGCACTTTTTCCACACGTCGACACTGTAGCAGCATAGGAACACTGTTCATAGTAGAAAACACGGTTCCTGATATTTTGATCCTTTCTACACGTAGCACTGTAGCAGTGACGGAGCGCTGTTCACCCACGGAACACTGTTCACCCGTAGACAACACGGTTCCTGCTGTTTCGATCAAATCGCTGTAGCACGAAGAATCACTAAGAATCGCTGTTTTGGTACAGGAGTGTAAGCACATGCACCAGTTTCCTAGTTAAATGATCACAGATGACATATGAGCCCTGATATTGTGATCGGATCCACATTATACCTATGAATGGTTGAAATCATTGGATCGAGTAAAACCGTTCATGTTCTGAAAAGATCAGGATAGTTCTACTAGTCATAAAGCAAGTCAAGTTTTCGGTTAGTCAAGGAGACAAGGACTAGGACACTAGACTCCCTTTTCCACTGCAGGAGAAAGATAATCACTGACTTGAAGGAACCTGCACAGCACGGCATTGCAGCAAAGGCTCTGTCCTGGCTTGGAGACATGGCTCATCTACTCAGCTTCACTCTCGTGGCCCATTCCCTAGTCTTGATCCAAAGACTTAGACTATACTCGTACACTATAGCTGAACCGTGTCACACGTTTGTCAGAAGCCTGAAGGCACTGGCTCTGCTTTGACTTGTTAGGTGACGAAACACTGTTCACATTTCCACACGCATCCATTGTCAGCACGGCAGCGGTACGAGCATGACTGACCGTGACCGCGTGCAACGAGCCAGCTTCTCCCTCCCCGCGTCTTTTGCCTTTTTAAGGACATGCCGAGCCATCGAGCTGTTTCGCTCCACTGATCATTCACTTCTCTCAAATCAAGTAACCAACATCTCACATCCGATTCACCGCTTCGTGTTCTACATTTTCCAAGAACATGCAAAGGTGCGAATAGATCAGTTGGTTAATCAAGCTAATTGGCCTCCTCCAATAATATCGTTTTCTTCATCTCTAGAGCTCATTTGAATTTATTTATTGATTGTGAAATAAATTTTGTTAGATTCCTAAATTCATGATCTATCTGTTAGTGTAATTAGTTCGTATAGTTCAGTGATACCTTTAGGGTTACTTTATTATTTTGAAATGCTTATTATGGTTATTTAGAGAATGAATTTTTTATGATGCATGGTAGCTAGTGCATCTTGTTTTATTATATATATAGTAAATTGATATTAACAATAAGGATGCCTTTAGTTGCTAAGATAATACATGAAATGTTTCATACTTGTTTAGTGGGAATAATAGGTAACTTTGCGTATTAGTCATTAGAGTTAGCTTAGTAGCTTGGTAGATGTATTCTTATTTTAAGAGTTGCGGTTGCCTATATATTAATTATTGCATCATCATCACTGCATGCATATAGAGGACGAGCCACTGGAGATCGTGACATTCGGCGAGCAGGAGTACGACGAAGTCATCGAAGAGTACGAGGAGATCCTCGTGCGTATGACGCCCGAGCCACCACATCGACTTTTGTTGACACCGCTACCGCCCAAGGCAAGCCCCGGTGCATAACCCCTATTTTTAAATGATCTCAATATATTTATATGATATGCATTTACGTTACAGGCATTTTATGAAAGCTACATGCATAAATATATCCACCATGAGTCCTACTAGTATAGGTCGAGTAGTTGCTATGCTCAGGATGTCGGTAGCGTGAGTAACCTATCGTTACTCGCAAATAGGTGTTTAAACTGTGATATCATGATGAAATAATGGAAAGGAAAATGGTGAACGGATAGGGATGTGGATTTGGTACTGGTGGGTGTGAGGGGTTGTGTCCTGTGGCCAACAGGGCATAGCTCGGTTACACTTTTTCCCTGCCTGTGTCGATTAAGGACCGGTCGTTGCATATGACTCTAGGCAAGTCACAGATTATTGTCCCGAGCACATACTTGGGTATGGGCGCAGGAAGGCTTGTTGCTCTTGTCGCGGATCCGCTCTTTCGGACCGACCGATGGGAAGAGGAGGTGGTGGAGGTCCTTGCACCGCACCGAGTCCGGGACTCGGGATGTGGGGCTTGAGTCCAAGTTTGGACGGGGACCTGGACACCCGGGACAGGAGAGTGGTGGGTTAGTCCTGCTTGTGCCTGGGGTACAAGCGGGCGTAGGTCTTCGGGGCACCCAAATGGGCACATTGATTCACGAATCGCCGGGTTATCCGATGACGGCTTGTCTCATGTTTAGCACCGTAGTAATAACTGAAAGTTGAAAGGAGAAGAAATGGAACCGATTGCTCAACTCTTGCTTGAAAGTAGAACAGCTTATATAGATTGACTAGATGAAAACTTAATACGGTGATGATAATAATGTATCAATAAGGACTCACTATTAGTATTGCTTTTTGCTAAAAGAGAACCAAAGAAACCATAAAGCCTAGCATATTCCTTGGAGTCGGAAAGTATTCCCACCGTCGGATAAGTCTTGCTAGTACATTGTGTACTCGTGGTTTATTTACCCCTCACAGGTGTGACGCTTGAGGAGTTCCTTGTGTGGAGGATCCATCTGGTGGGCTCTGACGGAATCCTCGTTATCTTATCGCTAGATGTTATCTTTTAATATTCCGCTGTTTATCATTCCGCACTCTATATTTGGTATTGTAATAATGTACTTTTCAAGAAACTCTAATGTATGAGATAGACTTGTGTTGTAACTCGTTTTCATTATTGGATCCTTGGGAAAAATGTGGATCCTTCGGGTTCTCCCTTGAGGTGTGCTCGACGGACACCGCTCGCTGTAGTTACTTTCGAGGTGCTTAGTGTCTGATGGAAGACAAGCGCCTTCGTAAGTACGCTATTTCGGGTGGTTCTGCCACACCAGCTTTCCACCATCTTCGGCATGGCAGGCTCAAGTGATACAATTCGCTTCGGCTTGCTGCAGTTTCCCACGCTCCCACCTGTTGGGATGTGGGTTACTTCCGTCTTCGAGCCGCTCCAGACTTTCCTCTTCGAAAGCCTAGACTTCATCACGTCTGAGTTCGTGGGGATGGCAGGCTACGCTCCCACCTCCTTCCATGACCTCGTCGATGACGAGGTCGAAAGCGATGGATCCAGCCGGCGACGTTGTGGCACCTGGCCACCCTCTATCCTAGGAGTGCGCTATGGTGGACGCCCCAGGACAGACACCGGTGGTAGTGGAGTCTCTGCAGACTCACCCCTCTAGACCCCCGTGCGAACGCCCTGGTGCATGCGTAGGAGCAAGGCGAGGAGTTACGACAAAGGTGGCAGAGCCAGCCGCCACCTGCGCTGGCACGCTCGGCGCAACACGCTGCACCACATGTGCGTTACCTGACGAGCGGCGCTCGGGGTCACGCCCGTCAGGTCTAGCGTAACATCCTAGACGGAGGGAACAACCCCCCCCCCCTCAGTTTGCTCAGGCTAGCCAGACCATCGCTGTTGCGGCGATGCTTTTGCGCGGCCTCCCCGATCCTGCCGACCCCTAGGAACAGGCAATCCACCGGGCGTTCAGCAAGCGGAGAGCTTCACGTCATGACACCGCCTCGTGGCCTCTTGCCCAATCGGGGGACTAGGGCCGCACTAGTCGAATTGCTCCGTCCGCTCACCACTTTAGTTGCCAGGCGTGTGGTAGGAAGCCGCGACTGCACCGCAGCCCAACCTGGCGCCCGCTCCACATAGACCACCATGCGCAAACGGCTTCGGCCAAACCATGACGCTCGCAGCGTCATCAACAATCGACGCCATCCTCGGCATGGTGATGACGTCCATCGAGTGGCGGCGAGAGCAGGCGGTGCAGGCCCCGGCCTGACCATCGAGGAGTGCGGGGACACGCACCCCAGGCATGGTGGCCGACCAAACAACTGGAGCCCTAGCCCGGATGGCCTAGGGCCACTGGCCTTTGGTCGTCACATATAGAAAGCGTCGTTCCCTTAGCGCTTTCGACCGCCCACCAACATCGCTAGATACACAGGGGAGACGAACCCCGGTATATGGCTCGAAGACTTTCGACTCGCTTGTTGAGCCGGAGGAGTGGATGATGACTACTTCATCATCCAGTACCTCCCCATCTGCGTGGGGGAGCATGTTCGAGCATGGCTCAAATTCCTTCCTTCCGACAGCATCAATGATTGGACAGATCCCAAGAGGGTCTTTGTTAGAAATTTCCAGGGGACGTATGTCCATCTTGGGAATTCCTGGGACCTCAAGAGCTACCAGCAGGAGCCCAACGAGTCCCTGTGGGATTACATCCATAGAATCTCAAAGCAGTGCAACTCTCTTCCTAAAGTCGTCGACGCAGACGTCATCAGCACATTCCTCTCTAGGACAACCTGCGAGTCCTTGATCCACAAGCTCGGCTATGTGAAGCCCCGTACCACCAGCGACCTGCTCAACATCGCCACGAACCACGCCTCTGGTGAGGAGGTGGTTGGGGTGGTCTTCAGTGGCAGTCAGGACAGGGGTGAGTGCCCCTCCACATAAAGGGGCAAGAAGAACAAGAAGGATCAGTGCTAACCAGGAAACCCAGCTTTGGTTGCTGCGGCCGACCGAGCGGGCAGGTAGCCCCAGCAGGGCCAGCCCGACCACTTTGACAAGCTCATGGAGAGTCCATACACCAACCACGCCTAACCCGTCAAGCACCTCTACAAGGACTGCGAGCTCCATAAACGCTTTCTGCGACAAGCCAAAGGAAGGGAAAGGCAAGGAGGAGGCGGTCAAGAAAGGAGGCATGGAGGGCAAGGATGAAGACGGCTTCCCTGACCCCGAGGAATGCCTCATGATCTTTGGGGGACCCAACGTCATCCACTCCAAGCGCCAGCACAAGGTATGCTATAGAGAGGCAAGCGCCGCTGAGTCAGCCATCCCCTCTTTTCTTAGCTGGTCAGACTCCCCAATCATTTTTTATCAGAGAGACTATCCTTCCCACGTCGCCTGACCAGGTCACTACCCGCTCGTCGTCGACCCCATCATCCGCAAGAAGCGCCTCACCAAGGTGCTGATGGACGGAGGCAGCGGCCTCAACATTCTCTATGTCGACACCCTCGACGCAATGTGCATCCCCTGGTTGGAGCTTTGCCCAGTGAGCTCTCCCTTCCATGGCGTGATCCTAGGGACGCAGGCATACCCACTCGGGCAGATCGACCTACCCATCACGTTTGGTGACTGAGCCAACTTCCGCTCGGAGGTCCTGACCTTTGAGGTGGTGGACTTTCCGGGGTCCTACAATGCCATCTTGGGGCGGCCATGCTACGTCAAGTTCATGGCAATCCCCAACTACACCTACCTCAAGCTAAAGATGCTAGGGCCAAACAGCATCATCACCATAGGTAGCACCTTCTCGCATGCCTACACGTGCGACCACGAACATTACGAGCTCGCCACTACCGTCATCAACTCCACCGAGCTCCTGGAGCTCAGGAATTCGGCGACTCTAGCAGTCCCCGACTGCAATGAGATGACCTCCTCAAGCGCCTTCCATCCAACCAAGGAAACCAAGGCGGTGGGGATGGATCCCACCGACCCGACCAAGACGGTGCAGATCGGGACCAAGCTCCCGGCCAAATAGGAAAGCGAGCTCGCCGATTTCCTACATGCCAATCATGATGTCTTCACATGGAAACCTTCTGACATGCCGGGCATACCAAGGGAGGTCACTGAGCATGCACTACACGTCGTCCCGGGCTCAAAACCTACCAAGCAACGCCTATGTCGCTTTGATGATGAGATGCGTAGGGCCATAGGCGAGGAGGTCGCCAAACTCCTAGCAGCCGGATTCATCAAAGAGGTATACCACTCCAACTGGCTAGCTAATCCTATTTTTGTGAAGAAGAGGAATGGGAAATAGAGAATGTGTGTTGATTATACTGGCCTCAACAAGACGTGTCCAAAGGACCATTTTCCTTTGCCACGCATAGACCAGATAGTCGACTCCAGCTCAGGGTGCGAAATCCTCTCTTTCCTGGATGCCTACTCAGGCTACCACCAGATTGCAATGAAAGAGTCCGACTAGGTCATGACTTCATTCATCACCCCGTATGGTTCATACTACTACGTAACCATGCCTTTTGGTCTGAAGAACGCTGGCGCCACATATCAACGGTGCATGCAGCGATGCTTCGCCGACCAAATCGACCCGCCCAACCATCCTGACCAAGTCGAACGGCCAAAACCAACAATCGCCGTCTATGTAGATGACGTAGTGGTGAAAACGGCTCAAGCTAGCGACCTGATCGCAAACTTGGCCGCAACATTCACGAACCTCCGAAGGTTCAGCATCAAATTGAATACCGAAAAATGTGTTTTCGGGGTTCCCAAGGGGAAGCTGCTCGGATACATCATGTTCGAGCGCGGCATTGAAGCCAACCCCAAAAAAATCATGGCCATATCCAACAAGGGCCCTATACGCAACGTCAAGGGCGTACTGAGGCTCATCGGCTGTTTGGCCGCCCTAAGCCAGTTCATCTCCCGACTAGGCAAATGGGGGATGCCTCTCTACAAACTTCTCAAGAAGACAGATGCATTCGTCTGGATAGAGGAAGCACAGCAGGCTTTAGAAAGCCTCAAAACATCACTGATGTCGGCCCAATCCTTGTTGCTCCCGAACAAGGAGAATCCCTCGTCCTCTACATCGCGGCAAGAAACCATGTTGTAAGCGCCGCCCTCATCATCGAGAGGGAGGAGCCGGGACACCCCCTGAAGGTCCAACAATCGGTGTACTTCGTCGGCGAGGTACTCGTCGATGCCAAGGTTCGCTACCCCTAGGTCCAGAAGCTTCCATACGTCATTTTGATGGCGACCCAAAAGCTCCTGCACTACTTCACCGATCACGAGGTCATCGTTGTCACTTCGTACCCGCTAGGAGACATCGTCCGCAACCACGACGCCATGGGACGAATCTCCAAATGGGCACTCGAGCTCATGGGCCATGACATCAGGTATCTCCCCTGCACCGCTATTAAGTCTTAGGCTCTCGCCGACTTCATTACCGAATGGACGGAAGTCTAGCTCCCAACCCCGAACGTCACCCATGAGTACTGGATGATGTACTTCGATGGGTCGGTCATGGCACCCGGCTCAAGGGCCAAAGTGGTTCTAATCTCCCCAGATGGGGGTAGACTCTGCTACGCGATCTGTCTCCATTTTTCAGCCTCGAACAATGCCACAGAGTACAAGGCCCTCATCAATGGACTACGCATCGCGGTCGAGCTCAGCGCCACGCGGCTGTATGTCCGCGGTGACTCAGAGTTGGTCATCGACCAAGTCATGAAGGAGTCCTCCTGCAAGATCCTACACATGGCGGTGTACTACCAAGAGGTGTGCAAGCTCAAGGACATGTTCCGAGGGATCGAACTGCTTCACGTCCCTCGAAAGGACAATGACACAACTGACTTCCTCGCAAACTTGGCTGTCAAACAGGAACCGCCCGCCGATAGGGTCTTTGTAAATGACCTCCACGAGTCGTCTGCTCGTATCCAAGAGGATCTGACCCAGACGCGCTCCAACACCAATCTGGCACTCGGGGGCTCCAACCCCCCGACATGCCCGACCCCAACCAAGTGCTCGGGGGCTCTGACCTTGGTGCCTCGATGGCAACATCGCCCAGCGACATCACCATGATGGCACTCGATCCGGTCAACTAGAGAGCACCACTGCTCGCCTACCTCCTCGAGGAGGTTCTCCCACTGGAAAGGACTAAAGCGCAACGAATCACTCGACGCGCCAAGACGTTCGTCACCATTAGTAACAAACTTTACAAGCGAAGTCCATCAAGAGTGCTCATGAAGTGCATCCCGACCGACGAGGGGAAACAGCTTCTCCTCAAAGTCCATGCCGGAATCTATGGACATCATGTGGCCCCAAGGTCGCTGGTCAGGAAAGCCTTTGGCCAAGGTTTTTACTGGCCCACTGAGCTGCGAGATGCAGAGGAGGTGGTTCGCAGGTGTGAAGGATGCCAGATCTACGCTCGATAGACTCATCTGTCGGTGCAGGAACTTCAGACCATCCCCATCACCTGGCCATTTGCGGTTTCGGGCCTCGACATGGTCGGACCCCTCAAAAGGGCCCCGGGTGGCTTCACTCACCTACTCATGGTAGTGGGCAAGTTCACCAAGTGGATAGAGGCAAAGCCCATCACCAATATCCACTTGGAAGAGGCGGTCAAGTTCTTCCTCGACATCATCTATCGGTTTGGTGTTCCTAACTGTATCATCACCGACCACAGAACAAACTTCACCGGGAAGAAGTTCCTAGACTTCTATGATGGATACGGCATTAGGATCGATTGGGCCTCGGTCGGATACCCACGTACTAAGGGTCAGGTCAAGCGGGCCAATGGCATTGTCCTCCAAGGACTCAAGCCTCGCATCTTCGATCGACTCAAAAAATATGCCGGGCGATGGGTTGCAGAGGTCCCAGCGATCCTCTGGAGCCTAAGAATGACCCCAAACCAATCCACGGGGTTCACCCCTTTCTTCCTAGCATACGAAGCTGAAGCAGTGTTGCCATCTGACCTCAATCACGATGCCCTGAGAGTAAAGGCCTTCGACCGAGACTGAGCCACGGAGGCTCAGCAGGACATGGTCGACCTGCTCGAGGAAGCTCATGAGACAATCATCATTCGCTCCATTCGTTACCAGCAAACTCTCCATATGTACCATGAAAGAAAAATCAGGGGGAGGATCCTCGAAGTCGGTGATCTCGTACTCTGGAGGACCCAATCAACCAAGGAGAAACATAAGCTCTCTCCACCATGGGAAGGACCCTACATGATTACCGAGGTAATCCAATCGAGCGCCTACCGGCTGAAAGACGACAACGGCAATGTTCTCACCAACACATGGAACATCGAACAGTTACGTCGTTTCTTTCTCTAAAGCTCGGTCCTACCATTTATTTCCATTCAACGTTTGCTCCTACAGTGCACCAGCCCGAGCACTCTCGGCCTAGGTCGCTCGGGGGCTCTAGGGGTGCAATACCACCCTTTTTTTACTATCATGTAGTAATACTTTTCGCCCAAATGAAAGGGTGTCGCCCAAACGAAAGTGCATTCCGTTCATTTGATTACCCTACGTAACTTGCGCTTTAACCTCCCGACCGATCACACCCCACCACGACCTATGGTTACAAGCAGCTGAGCCTCGTAGGACATGCCCAGGTTCTTAAGGTTGCAGCCTACGGGTCAATGGGTAGGTGCAAAAAAGAAAGGACAAAAGACAAAATTATGCAAGGATAAAAACAATGGCGGAGGAGACAAGCCTCCCCTCACGAGTGATTTCATCACAAAACAAACTTAAAATATTCATGAATGTAAACTATTCACACGGGGGCTCCCCCACGAATTCATTTTTTATATAAACTGACTATTTCTACTCTAACTCTATTGTGGCCCCCGGTGGCATCGATTGACGGTGTGGTTGGCGAGGACGAAGGCAGCTCAGCTATGGTTGGGACGACGTTTGGCTCGGTTGGGGGTGGGACAACGCTCGCCTCCGACCTGACCTCTGCTTCCTCCGCAGGCTAAATGACATCTTCTCGGTGCATGTCTGCGGCCACAGTCGAATGATGAGCCTCCATCACCCACTGCGCGATGACCTACTCAACGACTATCTGTGCATGCGGCACCAAACTTTCCCCCAGCGCATGGATCTCATCTGTGCTCCACCCGTCATCATCTCCTCTGCAGATGGCCACAAAATCCAGATCGAGGTAGTGGGTCGCCACCGAGGTCAGCACCCCCGATGTCCCATAGAACTTTCCGTTGGAGATGAGCGCCCAAACTTCATTCGAGACCTTCGCCAGCTGGATGGCGGGCGTACTGGTGCACAGTCCCGACCCGAACACCTCGGAGACCACCACCTGCACGATATTGCGAATCTAGTCGAGCTCTCCCTTGAGAGTACGTTGCTCCTCAAGGGACTAGGCTAGTGCCTACACCCTTACCGACCGCTGCTTTGACCGTCTCCAACTCTTGCTCCAGAGAGCCGATCTTTCCACTCAGTTCTGGAAACGGATGACAAATTCAGGAGCAAGGAAAAGAAAAATTCAAGGCATCAACTGGGGGCAGAACAGGTACGTACTAAGCCGGGCGCTTTTGAGAATGGAGAGCCCTTCCTCTTGTTGGGTCACCCTCTCGAGCAGTTGAACGTTTGACTCCTCTGCCCCGAGCATCTGCCCCCGAAGCGCACCACTTCTTGCTCGATGTCCGATCGGGCCTTCCGCTCTGCTTCTAGAGCCTCCAAAGACTTCTGGAGCGCTGCCTCAGCCTCCGCCAAGTGGTCCTTTGCTGCATCGAGTTCCCACTAGGCAGCAGTCGCCCGCTCAACCGCATGCAGCTCCGCAGCCCGTGCTCCCGTCGCCTCGACCGCCCGGTCTTGGGACTCACGACGGGCGGACTGTAGCTGGTGCCGGAGCTCGTTGACCCACCGTGATGCCACCGCTTCTTGCTCCATCTGACCATGCTCCTCCCAAAGAAATCAGGACTTACTGATCGACATCATCTCCAGGTCCTGCGAGACAAGAAGCAGGCGTGCTGAGACAACCATTTAAAAGCTAAGGAATCAAAGATAACACCAAGAATGTAGAAAACTTACCCCTACAATGCATGATAGGTCCACAGTCATGGCCTGATGGATGAGCTCAACCCTCTCCAAGGCCTCCTTGAGCCTCACCTTGGTAAGGGTGAGATTGGACTCCATTGACAGCCCTCTCTCCCCGAGAAGGTGCCAAAGCTTCACCTCCTCCTCATCGCGAAGGATGAACCGAGCCTTTCCTGGCTCATCGGGGCAAGGCCACACCAGCTCGTGGGTCACCCTGATCCACTGGAAGATCTAGCCATCGTAGTATCAAGCGACGACCGGATCATCACCAACTCCCGAGATGGCGGGATGGCTGGTGGCTCCACCCTAGTGTTTTCCTCGCCATCGAAGGGGATGTCCAACGCCAGGACTCCATGGCTTGTCGGTGGCTGCTCTACCTCCGGCCTAGTCGTGGTTCCTCTAGACCCCTCCAGCTCTGACCAGGCGTGCAAACCGTGCGCTCCTCCACAACCGTCGGAGGAGGGACTGCAAGAGTCACCTCTGACCCAACCTCCACCGTCACCACAAGGATCACCGCCATCACCGCATCCGCCACTGCTGCCGTGCTCACAATCGGCCGAGAAGACACAACCCCCTTTAAGGAAGGTCACGCCTCTGCCAACTTGCTTCCCCCGCTCGTCGCGACCCGCTATAGGCTGGGTCTCCACTCTTCTCACATGGGAGGTGGGGAGATCCCCAGTCCTGCTAGCCCTTGGCCGCTGTCAAACAAGCGCAGGTTAGTCACACTCAAAAACTCAACTATGAGAACAAAAGGGAGCATGAATACATACCTAGATGAAAGAGGTAGAACCCTGAAGCCCTAACCGGCTGACGATGAGCCGATCGGACAAGGATCACTCAGGGGTCGTGACCCGCGCCCCCTCGCATCAACTGAGGGAGGAGGCGACCTGGCCGGTTCTCGATCGGCCCACCAACGACCACGACCGCCAGCTCATGGTGAAACCACCGAAGCAACTAGAGGGGCATCTCCTCATTGGGGGTCGCGCACATGCGTCGACCCCAGAGACGCAGGGGAATGATCACGACCCCCCAACCGACTGACGTGCTCTGCCACACTCAGAGCAGGGGGCCACAAAGCCGATGATGCCTCCAAAGGGCGTGGCAAATGTGCCCGCTTCGCATCTCGTTCGAGGGCGGCATCTTCAATCGCGGCATGCTTCCTCGACTCAGGAACGTCACCGTGTACCTCCGTACCATGCCCGCCACCGACAGGCACAGCCGTGGGCTAACGGTAGTCCACCAAGGTCATAGCAACACCCATATCTTCCTCGTCCTCTGAGGAACTCGTGTCATCACCCATCTCCATGGGTTCCTCCGACTCGAGCTCCGCCTCTACGTCGCTTTGGCTCTCGCCACCAAGGACCCGCCGGTTGATCTCCTTATCAAACCTCCTCCAGGCCTTCTCGGTTTTGTTCTTCTTCTTGGCAAGCATGGCCTCCCTCTAGGCATCTTGCCGAACCATGCCTTTCGGCCCTCTTGGAAGATGCGGTTAGGATTTATAGCCTGCGAGTCCCTTCGAAATAGGCAACTTGAAATCAATCAAAGCATCAAAACAAGAAGGAAAAGGTCACGGGAAAAAAGCATACCAAATTGGATAGCTTCGCGGCATGAAGGGGACCGGGCGTCCCTTTGAGGGAGTCTTCATCCCTCAACTACAGCACCCAACCGAGATGACTCCAGACTTCATCCTTTGGCAACTCGTCCGGTGACGTGCGGTCGGGATCCACCGGGCCAGAGTATTCCCACATCGGCCGCGTTCTCTCTACCAACGGGGCAACCCAATGGCGGAAGAAGGTAAGGAAGATATGCAACCCATCGAGGCCGTGCCGCACGAGCCTCCGAAGCTCTGTCTCGACAATCTCCAGCTTGTTCTGCCGACGGGCGAGACCCCATGACCAGCTTTCCCTCCTCTTCGGCCTCTCCCCGGTGAATGTCGAGAATGGCACCTTCGTCGAGTTCTTAATGTAGAACCACTCACCATGCCACCCCCGATTAGAGTCACAGGGGAGTACACGTGGTAGGGGACTGATGTCTTCGGCCTCTTCTGCAGGGCAAACCCCCCACCCGGTGTGATTCTGGGCGGCTTCCCCTTGGACAGGGCTCGCCTGTTGAAAATCCGCCGGAAGAGGTCCACGTGCGGCTCCATCCCGAGGAAGGCCTCGCAGATAGTGATGAAGCCGGCGATGTGCAGTACCCAATCGGGTTGAGGTGTCAGGTCCCTACTTAAGAACCTGACTAACCACAAAGGTTGCGATCGGAACGGACACGGGCGAACACCCCGACCGGAAGGAACACAAGAGTCTGCAGCCCTAGAAAAGAGTACCAAGGTTCTCAGCCTTTGACCGACTCTCCAGTCGGCTGCAGGCTCGGGGGCTACGCCCACCTCCATCTCAGCCGACCCCAAGGCCACGGGCTCCGTCTCACCCGACCCTTGGGTTCGCACTCCGTCTCGCTCGACACCTCGGCCGCGGGCTCCATCTCACCTGACCCTTGGGTTCATGCTCCGTCTCAACCGACCCTAAGGCCACAGGCTCCGTCTCGCCTGACCCCTCGGGTTCGGGCTCCGTGTGTGAACAGCCCTTCATGGCTTCACAGAAGTCCCAGAGGGGCTCGGGGGCTCCTGTCGGGTTTATAAACCCAGAGTCCCCAATGGACCCGCTTCCCTACAAAATCTAGCCCAGCAGGCGGGGCAGCGACAACACGCGCCTGGGCTGGCCTAGATACATAATGACAGGCCGAGACAACGATCCGGTCCTCGACCGGAAGGCCTGGCCAAGGTGGGACCATAGTCGGACTCCGACCGAGGATACGCTAGACCTCTGCTCGCTGCTCTTTCCCAACCGACACGGTTGAGACCGACTGGGAACGACTGACCGGGGACGCCCGCTCGATGAGGGCCCAAGAACCAGGCAGAGCAGATAAGGTAAGGCGCTCAATTCAACCGCAATACCGAGGATCGTACCCTACCATGCCCTACGCACCTGCAGGACAGTGCCACCAGGTCATGCCAGACGGGAACTATACAACCTTACAGATGTGTTAGAGCACAAATAGTATTGTAGGCACCGACGTTTGCCTTACCAGGCGAACATGGTAGAGCCTGCCAGATGTGTCATAACATAAACATTATTGTGGGCGCCGACGACCATCTCATACCCGACACTGTGGGCAATAAGACTAGGTAGCACACGTATACACACACTCTCTCTCTCTCTTTCTTTGACTTGTAAGGCCGTCCCTTTCAACTATAAAAGGGAATACGCTCTCTCCCAACAGAAGAGGCTAAACGATTCGTGGACTCGACGACCTGAGGACTCGAACAACTCAATAGCTCTAGAACTCGACAACTATACAGAACATATGCTCCAATACTTAGCGCACGTTAGAGCACCCTTCACTCTCTTCCATTTGGTTAAAAGTCCAATCGAGTCTTTAACATCCCTTTCTCATTTCTACTCGTTTGTAAACCCACAGCAAACTTCGAGCACCTGGGCTCAGGAATAAAGTCACCGACCAACTGAAACTAGATGTAGGGCATGTTGCCTGAACGAGTATAAATTTTGTGTAATTGAGTGCTAGGCCACATCCGATCACAACGCATGAGAAAACTACAAATATTTACTTGTTGGTCACTTTTCGCACCGATAATAGTATTGCATCGCTTTAGATATTTAGTTTCAATAAACATCTAGCTATTGCAATGGTCGTGATAAATATTACAACCAAACAAAACTATGACAACAACAACAAACTATTGCATCGCCTTAAAATTTTTGTTGCAATACACGGTCTACCTATTGCAGTGGTCGTGTGAAATATTACAACCAAGCAAAATTGTGGCAATAATTTCAAGCAATAGCAACACTATTCTATATGGTTGCAAGAGCACCAGACAGTTGTAACACCAATCAATACTAATGCAACGCAATATCATCATGGCAATATTTTAAACCTATAGCAACACTTTTCAAAAAAGAGTTGCTATAGGGCTCACCTCTTGCAATGGTGAACATAAATATTGCAATGCACTATTTTTGTGGCAACACAGTCCCCATGTGGCCACTTTTTTGGATAAATATTACAAAACACACCCTATTACAACACAATTTGTGGCGTTGCAAAGGACGTCATGTGGCAATAGGGTCGAAATCTAGAAGTGGGTGGAGAGCGTGTTTTTCAGCTCGCACCTCGTAATGTAAATAGAATAGTGATTCTCATCAGCTTCCCACCAGAATTCAGTTGTATTTTAAGTGTTTGATAGAGATCTACATAGCGGAATTGGCCTTATTACTACCAAATAAGAGAGCTTTTATGCTATATTTTAGGTACTTGAATTTTCGTGTAATAATCTTAAACAACTAAATACTATAATTAAAAATAATTTACAATAGATAATTCGTAATTTGTTTGGCAATCAAACAATGATAAAATTATATGTTGTTCGAAAAAATCAAGTATATGAAACATAGGAGAAGTGACGAAATAAAATATAAGGTATAACTTGAAGACGCGACATTGTTGAAATGACATGTACAGTATTCTTTTATCTTAGAGGAGACTTAGATGTGTTTGGTTAGTCTGTTCCACCCATCCTATATGAATGGAGAATGGAGTCTATAAAACTAAGCGAGTTGCGTGTTTTGTTGACCGAATGACTGCATGAGTGGATGCAATTGTATAGTTAGATATAGACTGGCGGGATATGTCCAATTGAGATTTATTCGCAAGCTAGTTCCGGTGGATGCGGAGATGGGGAGCAGGGTCCACACGCCAGCCTCATATGTTACATAGATTATATCTGCTCATGCATCCAACGGAACAACGTCTCAATTTGTTTACATCTGCTTATATACGGTGTGTTCGCTGATTGGTTTCTGGGATGGTTTGGGCTGGCTGGTGCTGGTTTGTTGTGAGAGAAAAACACTGTTGGCTGGTTGAATAAGCCTGGCTGAAACCAACAAGCGAACAGTATGATAATTCACTAAACACTCTTTTTTAATACTATTTCACTTAGGCTGCATCACTCATTTATAGATATATAGGATATAGGATGCAACCTTTATATGGCAACCAAAGACGGCTCTGTTCGGCAGGACTTATTGCTGCTGCAGCTGATTTGTATGGCTAATTTATTGTGAGAGAAAAACATTGTTTCATGACTGAAAATATAAGGCTGATTCTGGCTTATAAGCTCAAACGAACAGAGCCAACGGGAGTGTTCGGCTGTCATTATAAGCTGACTTAAGCCATAGTATAGCATTTTTCTCTCCTAACAAATTAGCCAACAAATCAGTACAAACGGCTTTACGAGCAGCCGAAGATAGCTTTCATCTCTGGAAGTTGTGTCGTGTACGTGTGAGGGAGACACGTACGTGCATAAACCATAGAGCATAATAACACTCCTATATATGGATCATATAATAAAGGAGCAAGCAATCAACGGGAAAATCCACTTGCACAACCTGTGTTGACGAGGCAGCAGGACCAGGAGGTAGAGGACTGCTGCCCCACTTTGCGGTAGTGGATGGTTCCTGTTCCCGTGTTCCGCACCCGCCTCGATTCCCGCTGTTACCATCGCCGTCGTGGGCGTCGCAACCTCCCTCGCGACCGCGACGCCGTACGAGCGGCGCCCCGCCCCGCCACGACACAGCACCCACCCACCCACCCATCCAACCAGGCCAACTCGCGCGCGCTCCCGTAGCCACACGCCCGCCTCAAAAGATTTGTCGCGTCGCGTCGCCGTCGTCGTGGAGCGCCCAGCCCGCGCTCCACCCGTCGAACAGCAACGGTCGGCTCCTCCTCGACCGCAGGATGCGGCGGCCCTGCTGGCGACCCCGATCGATCGGGCCCGGCGTGGTGCCGAGCTGGCCGCGGGAGAGGGGGACCGGTGGCCCTTGCGCGGCCGCGGAAACAGGTGGAGCTGGAGGGGCGGGACGACCGTGAGTCGCTCACACGGGCCGGATTGCATTATCCGCTCGCTGCGCCTGCCCTGCTTCTCCCGCCATTCTTTCCGTCTCTGCTTTCTTGGTTGCCTGCCCTGCTTTTTCCTGTGCTCTTGCCTGCAACGGGTGATTCGGGGCATATGGTTGTTCTCCCGCACCTGCACCGCCGTTGATCGCGGCAGTCTCGTAGTCTTCGAGGGAAGGGGAGCATCACCGGCGTCCGACGTCCATGACGGGGTCATCAAGGCAAGCGGCCGAGAAGGTGGAGAAGTGGATGGCGTTCCCGTCTGGCTCCGACGACGCCGGCAGCGGCTTCACGTTCCCGCAGCCACGGTCAGTGTCGGGCGGGGGCAAGGAGATCGTGGAGGAGGCGTCGTCCTCCACGGTCAGTGCCGGCAACAGGCAGGCCTCGTTCCAGCGCGGCCGCGACAGCGGCGTGGGCAGCGCCAAGTCGTCGCGTGGGTCGGGGGACTCGCTGCCGCGGGTGTCGCAGGAGCTCAAGGACGCCCTGTCCAGCCTGCAGCAGACGTTCGTGGTCTCCGACGCCACCCGCCCGGACTGCCCCATCATCTACGCCAGCGCCGGCTTCTACACCATGACCGGCTACGCCCCCAAGGACGTCGTCGGCCGCAACTGCCGCTTCCTGCAGGGCCCCGACACGGACATGGACGAGGTCGCCAAGATCCGGGACGCCGTCAAGACCGGCCGCAGCTTCTGCGGCCGCTTGCTCAACTACCGCAAGGACGGCACGCCCTTCTGGAACATGCTCACCGTCACCCCCATCCGCGACGACCACGGCAAGGTCATCAAGTTCATCGGGTACCCATCCTCTTGGTGGATTGACACTCTGCTCTGCTCAGCTCGTGCCCATGCCTGATGCCCTGACCTCAAGTGCTCTGCTCTGCCTTGTGATTGATGGAATTGCCGTGACTGACAGGATGCAAGTCGAGGTGAGCAAGTACACGGAGGGGCTCAGCGAAAAGCGCATGCGGCCAAACGAGATGCCAGTCTCCCTCATCCACTACGACGGTGAGTCCACGACCCCCCCTGCGTTCTCGGCTCCCTTATGCCCTGTCCTTGTCCTGCCAATCCGGCAAATTAAGCTTGTTGGCGGCGCTGATCACGTCTCTATTCTTTGATTTGACACCGTAGACCGGCAGAAGGAGACGGCCATGTCATCGATCACGGAGGTGGTGCAGACGGTGAAGCACCCGCGCGCTCGCTCCGAGGGCGAACAGGAGCCCGTGGAGCCTGCACCGCTCGTCACAGCGCCGCCGTTGGTGGTCCCTGGCACGCCGCTCTGGGACGTGAAGAAGGAGGACTCGCGGCTGAGCCGGAAGTTGAGCCGCCGCCGCTCCTCCCTCATGGGGTCAGTCAGAAACTCGGACACTTCAAACAAGCTCAGACTCAGGGCTCCATGTGACTGACATGACATATAAGGATGGTTTCTCGGCAGGTTCAAGATGGGGAAGAGGAGCTCGGTAGGAAGCAAGGAGGCCCTTCCAGCGGAGGTGGAGGCTATGGCGCCGGCGCCGGCGACACCGGAGTCAACGACGGAGAAGGAGCGCAAGAACAGCTGGGAGCAAGAGGGAAGGGAGAGGGACATCAGGCAGGGGATCGATCTAGCCACCACGCTAGAGCGCATCGAGAAGAACTTCGTCATCACGGATCCCAGGCTCCCCGACAACCCCATTGTAAGCACGGCATCCCGCCATAGCTGGACAGCTTCTCGCAGTTACTCAGCGTAGAATGCTTGGGTTGTGCTTGTGCAGATCTTCGCGTCGGATAGCTTCTTGGAGCTGACGGAGTACACGCGGGAAGAGATCCTCGGGAGGAATTGCAGGTGAGCAGTACCCAACCTGTCACTAAAGATGATAGTTTTAAATCTTCCGCTATAGCCCGCTATAGCCTTTTGAGGCAGTGTGTCACTATTTGGGTTTATGTACAATTTAGTTGTTATATCCTCGCTATAGTCCGATATAGCTCCGCTATTAGTTGTTTTAGAGATATACGCTAAACAGTTTAGCCCGCTATTTAAAACATTGCTAAAGATAAACAATTTGGCAAATTTCTTTTCAAACTTGGCAACTTTGATTCATGGCCGTAGCTTTGCTACATGACACATCCATTTGGATTGGTGCCATTTGCACGGAACAAGTGCCGTTACTATTTACCTTTTCCAAAGTATGTCATTTTAGTTTTTCTCTGCCCAACATATGCCATTGCTATAAGCTTTGGATGTTATTGGGCCACATGAAAAACACCTTATTCTTGTATGTCCAAAATACCCCTCTTCCCTCTTATGTTTGTGTCACTGACACAAGCACCCCACAAGTCATCTCCTTCTCAGCAAGTCACGTTGTAACTTTCCCTGCCAAATCCACCGTTCATCCAAGATCGAACGGCTGCAGCCACTTTTAGTCTGGTTTCGGCTTCTCTCCCGCAAAGACTCAGGGAGCTCGTGGCCAGCGTGCGTGGCCGGAGCAACGGGCACGCGGCCGACGTGGTGAGCGCGCGGCCAGTGTGGAGTGAGTGCGCGTGGTCGGCGCAGAGAGCGACACGGCGAGCATGCGATGGGCGCAGAGGGCGGCGAGGCAAGCTCGCGACCAGCACGGAGATCAAAGCTGCGAGAAACGGCGCGGGCCTGGAGCGTGGCGAGCGTGCACGGCCACCGCGGAGGGTGGGGCGGCCGGTGCGGATGGCGGCGCCGCCGGCGCGAGCTCTGAGTTTTCACCATGCGGGAGCATTCCAGGCAGAGGATGCGAGAACGGGCCATGGACCTGCTCTTCTCCTCCATGACGCCGCTTCTCCTCCATGATGCCGGGGGGCGCAAGAACAGGCATGCTGCTACCTGAGACGACGATGGCGACCCAGAGCTGGAGTCGCACTGGCACAGTGCCACCAAGCTAATGCTGCCGGCCGAGACAATAGACGAAGCCGACGCCCGCCGGATGTTTGACGAAATGATGATCCCAGACCACGAGCGCGACGGGCCTGGCCGCCTCCACGGACGAAGTCCCACGCAGTAGTGGTGGCGGCGGAGGCGCCTCAGCTCTACATCTACTCCGGGCTCCGGCGCGCAGGCCGTGGCCACGGACGACTGCCTGGCTGTGCACGGCCCGCTGGCGCACATCCGCCGCCACTCCTCAGCCACGGGACTCTCGGAGACTCGGAGTTCACGCGTCTACCTCAGCGCACTCTGTGGCGAATTCCTCTGCGGCAGGCAGGGGCAGGGGCGACCTGGACCCTGCATGCTGGATTCTAGAATGCGAATGCACGGAACGTGCGGTGTGCCCACTGGAACGTGCGAGGAGCAGAGGCATTTGCCGATGCCGAATGCGAACTGGAGCGCGAGCATGCGGACGCAGCTGGCCGACGGACTGGGCCAGCGCGTCTCCTTCTCCCGCAGTAGCCTGGACAGTGGTGTTGCCCCACGCCTCGACGACCCCCATTGGAGACTTGGAGCAGGAGGGGCTGGCGGCGTCGCCTCCGGCCGCGTCGAGGCCACCTCCACTACGCTGCTCCCCTTCGTCTCGCGGGCGACCGACACAGCGCCGCAGCCGACCTGGGCGGCTTGGCCTACACCGACCTGCGACCAGGGCTACTCTGCTCCTCCTCGTCTCCAAAGCTACACCGCGTCGCTCCGTGCTCCTCTGCGTCGCGCCGCACGCGCCACTGCAGCTTGGTGCTCGGCTCCCTCTGCCAACGCGCGCTCGCCTGGCACGCACTCGCGTTCCTGGACAACATGGGCGATGTGCCTGTGGGATGTCCCGCCGGGCTCTCAGGCCAGCCTGACCACCGCATCGTCGTGGGCGTGCTCCTCCCTCTCCTGAGTCTCGTCAGGGCGGCACGGCGCTCAGGACGTTGATGCCCACAGCGCTGTCTCTGTCTCTACGGGAGAGAAGCCAATCCCTGGATGAAAACGTCTCCAACCCCACGATCTTGCTTGGACGGTAGATGTGGCAGGGAAAGTTACGTTGTGACTTGCTGAAGGAAAGTTACCGAATTTGCGTCCGCTGGCTGGGGCATGAGGTGGGACTAAACTAGCATACTCGCACACGCTGCTTAGTCTTGTGTCTTGACTGCTGCCGTTCGCACAGGCCCAATACAAAGTAGTAGGATGTATTGGCCCAAGACCGAAGCCCATGAAGCACACAACAGCCGAGTGTGCTTTGCCTACTTGGGCTTGGTCAAGTTTAGTTATTTTATATTTGCCGGCACATTTTCTTTTTTTTTGTATGACTTTTGTATGTACTCAAAAGATACCAGCTTAGGTATGCATAAGCTATGTAAGCTATGACAATGTAACTCAACTTTCAAAAAACATGACAATGCGACTTGTATATGAACTATTGATAAGTTGCTTCTACACGTATAATCTAGTTGTAATTAGGACTCATATAGTGGTCAAATGACTGCAGCACATGTTGTATATATAGATGTTGCTTTTACTCAATATTCGGGAAATATTCCTAACCCACACTCAACCCGTATTTGATATATATTTATTCGTATTCATATCCGAGACAATCTGTATCCGTAGTTGTATCCGATAGCTATCCATATACGAGGAAAAAATATGAAAACAAATATGATATCAATAGTATCAGTTTGTATCCAATCCGTTTTCATCCTAGTGGTGAGGATAAGTCGGACGAGTGGGCCCATGGCAGTGTTAGGTGGGACCTGCACCTCTGTGAGAGGAGCTTGAAAGGAGTAGAGGGGCATTTTTGTCCATATGAAAATACGGTAACTCAAGAGTGAAATATTGTCCAAATTCTAGTATAAGGCTGAAACGAACTCAGTCCATCAAAGAGATTTTTGTAAGCCAAGCTTGCTGAACATTGACCATTTGAATATATCCAGATATGACAATCTGCGACCCCAGGCTGCAGGATCACATCTTTGACCAAATGTCATAGAGATAGAAATTCTGAGATAACTCCCACAATTAGAGCACCTTGGATATCAGAGACCCACAAATTATTTGAGAGGGCCTCGTGTACAGTCCTCCTGCTATAGCTCTTAGTGATTTTTCTTTTCTTTAAATGCATAATTGGTTCTCCTGTTTTTGCTTTGAATGGGTTGTGGTATGTAGGTGACCTAGTCTAATCCTATTGGTGTTTGCAGATTTCTTCAAGGGCCAGAGACCGACATGTCCACGGTCGATAAGATCCGGGAGGCTATCCGGGAACAGACCGAAATCACTGTCCAGCTAATCAACTACACCAAGAGTGGTAAATTTTGCATTTCCTAACTGAAAAAACTAGAAAGCATGGGCAATTGACATTTTACTACCATAGAGTTTAGTAAATGTATGTATGATTGATGTGGGTGCTATACTGATATTTTTCTACGGTTGTTGTTCACTGACTAGGGAAGAAGTTCTGGAACTTGTTCCACCTGCAGCCAATGCGAGACCAGAAGGTACTCAATGCCTGTAGCTCTTCTCAACTTTCTTTGCACTTGTTCATGTGGTGCTGTGCATACTCATTCTATTATTTGGGTATGTAGGGAGAGCTTCAGTACTTCATTGGTGTTCAATTGGATGGAAGCGACCATGTTGAACCCCTTAGGAATCGTCTCTCTGAGAACGCTGAACTACAAAGTGCTAAATTGGTAGCTCAATTTATTCTTACTAATTTTCATTTTGATGGTTTAAACTAGATCTATAACTGGTACACAATAAGTCAACTTTAAAAAGTAAAATAAAATGAGGACTCGGTTATTTGGTTTCTATTCTTGTTGTCATGGTCCACAGTGATGAATTAGCTTTCAACCTTCTTTTGTGTGAGTAATACTTATAAAAGAAACCTGTGGACTTGGAAATTAACAAGTAACATGGGTATGTCATGACAAAATATGTATAGCTACTCCCTCCATTCTGAATTGTTAGTGGTTTTAGGTTTGTTCTAAGTCAAAATTCTCTAGCTTTGACAAAATTTATAGAAAAATCTACATACATCTTCAACATAAAAGTAGATTCATTAAATAGACCATGAGATATATTTTGATAATGTAATTATTTTATATTGTAGATGTTAATATATATTCTTTATAAACTTGGTCAAAGTTAGACAAGTTTAACTTAGGACAAAACTAAAATGACTAACAATTTGGAATGGAGTGAGTACTTGATATATAGGACTATAACATTATGTGAATGTATTGTTGCTTTCAAATTTGAAGTACACTAACTATTTATATGATAAAATTTAAATAGGTCAAAGCTACGGCAGAGAATGTGGATGAAGCAGTCAGAGAGCTTCCTGATCCCAACCTGGTAAGGTACATCTAATTTTTGTTTCACTATTTTTCAAAAGCATTTGTTAATTATTCTTCTTAATTCAAATATGCACATCCCTCTTGCATGTTCAGGGAAAAAGGATATGCTAACAAGAGATCACTAACTATTCTTAAACTTCTATAAATGTTATTATAAATATTCGGTAGATTTCTATTGTGGAGGTCAATTTAATGCTCTATATGGAAATGCAAGTTTTTATAACAAATAGACAACACCTACTATGATATGGGGGCAACCTCAGAATAAAAGGATTAAAGTAATGAACATTGAATTAAACTATTCTCATGGTTTACCGCATATTATGAGCTTTGCATTACGAAACAGAAAACCATAGCTGTAATGTCGATACTTTGAATTAAAATGAATATTTAAGAGTAGTTTGTTTAGCCAATTCTTTGTCATATGTTGTGTTGTAGCTAATATGTGTATTTGCAGAGACCAGAGGACCTATGGGACATTTACTCAAAATATGTTTCCCCAAAGCCTCATAAACGTTACAACTCTTCTTGGATTGCGATAGAAAAGGTATGCTATATGAATGTTCCATACAAGATTACAAGATTATGATGTAAGCAGCACTACACAAAAAGTAGTTATTTAAGCTTATTACTACAGCATATATAGACAAAGAGTTGGAAGCAAAGCAATTTACTATTTATTGCATTGAAGAAAGGCAAAAGCAGGATGACAATGCATTTGCCATATATGTTTATAAATAGTTCGGTCATTCTTTCTCAAATTCTAATTTCTACCTTTGTTAAGCCTGAATAGTATGTTTACTACTCCCTCTGTTCCAAATTATAAGACATTTTGGCTTTTTGAGATACATTACTTTCACTATGTATCTAGACATAGTGTATATCTAATTGCATATAAAAAACTTGTATCTAGAAAAACCAAAATGTCTTATAATTTGGAATGGAGTATGTCGTGCAATGATCTTTGCTTTTGCATATAGTGTTATTTCATACCAATTTATGAACTTGCAATAACTTATATATTAAGATAACACTCAAAAAATTCTATGAGCAAAATGCTCAGGTCTTTTATTTTCATTTTGATTTTTATCGGATTTATTTATATAATCCATTATGCGGTCATACTTTAAGTATGCTTGAATATCAAATGGATTTTTTTATTATTTTGGTTCCATAGTAGTATAATGACTTTTTTGTATTTGTACTTCAGATTACAAAATCTGGGGAGAAGATTGGCTTGAAGCACTTCAAGCCTATAAAACCTTTGGGTTGTGGTGACACTGGCAGGTAAGGAGATCAACCTAACCTTTTGAAATTGAAACATACATAACTAACCATTTTAGGTATGTGCTACTACTTTTGAATGTTTGCTAGCAAGAAAATAAATATTTCATTAAATCAACCCAAACAAAAAATGGTAGATGTCAATCCACGCCCGTATATGATACTGCAAGTGTATTTGATGAGCCCTTCCATGCCCCTTGGATATTTATTCCTGAGGAGATGTGAGGAAAATATTGAGAGGAATGAGCGGGACTTAGGGTTTAGGGTTATTGATACATGGTAATCAAATGAAGGTAAGATTTTTATGGCTATAGAACACAAGTGTTATGATTGTGGATGTCGGACTTGTCTAGAAGATGTGGTACTCAGGATTTTATAGTTGTGCAAGGTCTTTTTATGGTTGCAGGTAATTTGGTTAGTTGGTTGGCGCGTTGAATAATAATTCAATGCACTGGGCATTGAATAGTATATATATGCAAAATGTACGTGCTCAAGCCAACCCAACCCAATCAAAAACCAACTAACATGGTCCACCAACCAACTAAACAATTAAGCCCAACTTTCACCATCCCATCTAGATGCAACCGTCCTAGTTGGTCACAACTCGTGACTGAGCTGGTTGCGACTGGTTGCAACTAGATCAATTGGTCATGAGCCCCGTCATCATCCAACCAGGTTCACAATTGCGGATGATTTCAACTGGCTCAGTTATTCACTACTTGTGACTGGGCTTGGATGCAACTCAGTTGTATGGTTGCAACTATAGTTGGTCACGACTCCCACCATTCCGTCTGGTTGTAACTCGGTTGCCAATGGTTGTAGGCTTAATTGATCATGACTCGTGACTGGGTCTAACTGAGTCAAGCCTAGTTGGATCTTGTAGCAACTTGCTCAGCTAGTCATAACCACCTCAATTGGTTAGAACTCAGTTGTGATTGGTTGCAACTGGCTTAGTTGGTCATGACTTGTGACTTTGTGACATGGCCTGGTTACAACCTAGTTGTGACTGGTTGCAACTGGCTGAAGGTGAGGAGGGACAATAGGTGTGGGTAGTGTGGTCCACGTGGAGGCGTGCAGTTGGTAGACGCAGATGGCGCTGTTTAGGGTGGGCACATTTTAGCAGTTTAGCCATCATGCCTCTATTCGTATGCATGTTAGTGTGGCTGGTATTTAGTGTTGGGTTCCTATGGTAATTGGGGTTTGAGAGAGACATGAGGATTAGGCGTGGGCAAGGGCGACAGATGCACGTGAGGCTGATGCTCCCATGTGCAATTGAGGGGTTGTTGAGGAAGATCTTAGTTGATCGATTGGCGAATGGCAGATCGGATGGACTTGAGGAAACCTTGGTGGAGTTTGGTGGGAGGCGGACAGTATGCTATGTTTTTTAATAAGTGAATGACAAGAACATGTCGAAAATAAAGTGCAACTAACATATACACATATGTGTACTGGGTATATACATAATGTTTCGGCAAAATTGTTGGGTATTCCTTGGAATACACAGGCGTCCATACTAGATCTGCCCTGTCCTTGGATTTCTTTATTACTACCATGTCTTTGCTTAATAAAGGGTATGATACTATGTCTATGTTTTTCTCCCTAGTGTACATTTGGTGGAGTTGCAAGGCAGTGGTGAATTATTTGCAATGAAGGCAATGGACAAATCAGTGATGTTGAACCGCAACAAGGTAAATTCTAGAAATAAATGTTAATAACATGCAGTGTTGTATCTTTTGATAGACACTTCATGCTATCAAACTCCTGGTCACACTGGTATGTATAGGTACAAGCAGTTGGAGTTTTTTTTTTTGGATAAGTGGTAAAATTAGTAGTTGAATCTTGAATTATTAGTTTTGTATCCGTATGGTTGTGTGGGTGTGCATTCGTGCCACTCCTAGAAGGGAGTGTCAGTGGCTTAAATTTCGAAAATGAAGAATGAAAGGGCAACATGGTATCACAAATCTTCCAGGAGTGAAAACATTGATTAATTTTAGGATGTTTAGTATTTATCAATTTATTCAGACATATGCTAGAAACAGATTCTTACAAGATAACATTTCCAAATATACATCTCAAGTTCACTCATTCTAAATTGATTTTTGAGGTGCATTTAGTTTCTGAAATGTGCAGGTTCACCGAGTTTGTATCGAAAGAGAAATATACTCACTATTGGATCATCCTTTTCTCCCAACATTATATACTTCATTCCAGGTCAGTCTTATGTGCTATGCTGTTGTGCCTTGTCTTAGAGTCATTTAGGATTGGTAAATAAAGAAAATGGTACACATAACTTCATCTGCATATGGTTTCTATATGGTTATCTACTGAACTCCATAATTGATTATTGACCATCATGTTTTGTATTTTGATAATTTATTTTGCATTTTAACTTTTGAATTTAACATATATGCATTACTAATCATTGTTTTTTCAGACACCAACACATGTTTGTCTCATAACAGACTTTTGTCCTGGAGGTGAATTATTTGCACTACTCAATATGCAACCCATGAAACTTTTTAGAGAAGAATCTGCAAGGTAGCTGTTACAAAATGCAATTTTTTTGATATAGACTACTCCTTGATGCATTATTTGTTTATTTAAACGTGCCTATTCTGATGTAAAATTTTGTTGTGCTTTTGAAAATGCCTTCCAAAATGGATGTGTTCTTTCCTTGTTCAGATACAAATATTAGCTTATGCTGTGAAGTTAATATAGGGCATTCCTAATGGTTTATAATTTATCTTTGTAGCTTGAGTTTATAAGCTTTGATGTTAACAACATATGAACCATTTCCTAATTGATATGAAAATTTGCAAAATAATGGCATTAATGAAAAGAAATCTCGTATCTTCATTAGGATTATACTTTTTGGCAAATTCAAATGCTATGATATGTTTATTCGATTATTTTTCCTCCAAACAAATAGTTGATCAAGCAAATAATTTTTCTGACACTTCAAATCTGAAGAACTCTTATGAACTATGCTAATACTATCACTACCTAGGAAGGCCCATTCGGGAGCCTGCATAGTACCCCAAAACTGGAGCAAAAGGACAATTTAGTTTTTTCTTTTCCATAATTTGGATTATAGAGATGTGATAGTCACTTAAACTATTGTATTACTAAATATTTTATTATGATATATTGCCTATATTTTTTTGTTTGTTACATTATTTTGATCAATTTTTCTGCAGGTTTTATGCTGCGGAGGTTGTGATTGGTCTTGAGTATCTCCATTTCCTTGGTATTGGTCTTATTTTTATTATTTCGCGTAGTTTCTAGATAAGTCTCTTCCTCAAGTGCAGTATGCAAATGTTACTGAGACTAGGAAATTTCACTATTCTTGATGATTTCTCTAAACACGGCTTGTTGGGTTAATAATAGCTAGCCACGCTGTACAGTGTTTAATTACTAAACAAATATATAACAAATAAATTATAATCGGTCGAGTAAAAATTAATACCGTGTAAGTAAGATCATTTGTGCCATCTGTTCCTATTCTTTAGAAGGGATGTGTTTAAATTCCTGTGATGACATCAATGGTTTGTGATTATATAGTGTTTCTATTGCAGGAATAATATACCGTGACCTAAAACCAGAAAATATTTTGCTCCAAGAGGATGGCCACATAGTTCTGACTGATTTTGACCTCTCGTTTTTGACTTCTTCAAAACCTCATGTAAGTTGAGAGCAAGCTTTAAAAACTAAATCAATATTAGTATTTTGTTTGTGCATTTATTCCTCATCAGTCTACTGTGTTATTTCACCATATGGTACTAACAGAATGTGCAGCTATACTTCACACCTTAGTGGTGAGTTTACTATTTTCCACTTGCATGATATTTGCAGTGGAGAACAAATAGTTTTTCATGTGTCAATGACATAGATTTAGACTGCTTATTGGTGCCGCAATCATGTATGTTTGTTTTCCATGAGAGCTTGTTGTGCACTTAATTAAATACAAAGCTATAAGCCAATAACCTTTGCTAATGATATACTTCAGGTGATAAAGCATTCTACATCAAGACCAAGAAGATCTAAGGAGTATCTGCCCCCAAGTTTTGTTTCAGATCCTGCCACTCCATCAAATTCTTTTGTTGGAACTGAAGAGTACATAGCTCCAGTATGATACAGTGCTCTATCTTTACTTTTTTTAGCATGGTTTTTTCGTATTTCATCAGTGAGATGACTGATTTCCAAATAATTTGAATGTGATCACCATCACATCCTAAGTTATTACTCCCACCATACTTAAAGTTTTGATAATTTAGCTTGTCAAGGTAAATAGTAATATCTCTGCACACACATACTTTTGTCATTCACAATGAGAGTTGTATGTTGTGGGAACTCCCCAAAGTTTCATGTAAAAGAAAGTTGCTGAGAGTTTTGAAGTGCAGTTTGGTAATTTCATACCACTTTTTAAAAATTTGTACCAAATAGATTATGCTTAGCACGTTGCAAATATTTTAAGATACCATACATGATTATATGGTTACTTCCACTCAAAATATTTTTATCATTTTGCAATGATTGCCATAATTGTTATACTCCCAACCTCCATAAAACGTTTCATAATCAAATATTCTACATATAAGAGAACATATCAGTTTTATAGAATTTTTTCTCTTCTTCCCCTGATTTGAGCCGAATCGGGGCAGAGGACGGCACCAGCAATGGTTGCGTCGAGGTACACAGTTGATGCCAAGGGAGGCACCATGGCAGCGACTGAGACTGAGAGGTGGTTGCCCCATGTGGGGGTTCCTGAGCGCCTTAGGTGATAGGGTTAACAACATCACATAAGGGGAAGAACAGAAGAGGTGGTGCTTGTTGACGGCTAGTGAGTGACCTGCCGGTGGCTACAATGAGTGTATAACCCTGATGCCATGTTGTGAATCTCGAAATTAGCTCTCACATCCTTTCCCAAAAGGGCTGGTATATAAAACAGAGTGTAAAATATGCAGAGAGACCCCTCTACAAGAGAGCAATTACATGTAAGGACATATCCCATACAGTTCGATAGAGATTTTGTCTTATTCATAAAAAACCTAGTTTTGTAATTTAAGTGTTGCAAAACTATGGGTTCTTTCGCATGGGGCACATGACCCCAATGATTATGTCTTATATATAGTTATAGGGCAAGCTGGTAATCCTATGTAGTCCCCAAAAAGCACCAGCATGGATGGTACCAGTGCCACATTACCATGGGTTTTATGAAACTTTAAGATAAGAGTATTTGGTGTCAATTGCGGTAAGCCAAATACAAATTTTTGGCATTGATCGTGAACCAATGGTTTTCTGAATCTTATTTAAACTTTTAGTGCATTGACTAAACCATTAATTCTTATTTCTTCACTTCTTGATCTCTAAATTAATAACTTTTTGACATTGGTTGTGAACCTATGGTTTTCTGAATCTTATTTAAACTTTTAATGCATTTAACTAAACCCTAGTTTTGATTTCTTCACTTCTTGATTTCTAAATTAATTGCCATGCAATCTTTTGATATTTTAGGAGGTCCTCACAGGTGCACCACATACAAGTGCCATTGATTGGTGGGCTCTTGGTAAGCAATAATATGTGGATTATAGAGTTTTGTTATCATTTAAGCTATAGCTAGTGAATACATTCCATAAGTTTACTCATGGATTAAAAACAATTTTTTTGTTGCCTCTGAGTAGGAATAAGAACTATCACCTAAACGATGTAGGCAGGTGAAACGTTGAAGGATCAACTCAGTATCTAAATAATCATGATAACCTATGAAATGTTTGGACTTCCACCGGGAGAACCGGCAAGCTTACCAGTCTGGTGAACTTGATTGTTTAGTGCTTCACTGTTCTTTGTTGTGTTTTTAAACAAGAATTTCAGAATAATATGAGGGAAGTAACAGACTTTGGCCTCCAATTACTCGGTTCTGTTCACTTTAATTGCCAATATAGAAAAGAAAAATTATATGGCGCTCAAGGATGTTAACGCCCTCTTTATCTAAAATATCATGTTGCAATATTTCAAAAAATAATCACAAAAATCATTTATGTAGTGCACCTAAATTAAGTATAGCCGCAACAATTCAATTTGAAATTCATCTTTTAATGAGATTAAAAAACCAGAAGTATCACTTTTAGCACATGATGAACAATGCCAGGTTGACTGCTTGTCTATTTTGTTTCTTGACATCTAGGATGAATTTCAAACTGAATTGTTGTGGATATGCTTAGCTTTATGTGTACTACATACATGATTTTTTATGATTTTTAAAATATTGCAACATGGTATTTTAGCTAACGAGGGTGCCAAACCCCTGGGCGCCAAATGTGCACTTATATAAAAATCCCTAAGATGTGGTTCTAATCACCAATCCAAAAGATTATATACAAGAAATGGTAGAAATGAACTAGTATCGAAATAGTTGTGTTATATAGTTAAAATCAATCTCAGATGAAACAACCTAGGATGACAGCCTGTGTGGCACCATAATACAACTTTAGGGCACATAATATATATAAATATATATGCTAACTTCAGTTTAGCTTGATGCTTGTAATCTATATAGTACCACAATACGAATGTGGAAGTAAAGAGATCTATATCAAGTATTCCCAAATGGGAATTCCTTGTTCAAGAGATCTTATATAGCATACCAGTTTGATACTGTCCTGAGGTTGTCACATCCTTCTTCCCCATGATATAGGAATTCTCTTGTATGAAATGTTGTATGGACGTACACCTTTTCGAGGAAAGAACAGGAAAAGGACATTTCATAATATCCTGCACAAAGATCTTACATTTCCAAGTAGCATTCCGGTAAGAAATTTCATCCTTATTTTTGTTACCTACAATTACATGTAAATCTGGTCAAATTTGCCTGTGTCTGTGCAGTTAACATTTGATGGTATAGAAACAATTTTAAAACTATCTAATAGTCCCTTGTTTAGTATAACTATTAGGCACTAGTTTACATTCTACAATGTTGTTTATTCTGTTCATCTATTAACAAATATTTACTCCAGGTTAGTCTTGCGGCTAAGCAATTAATCCATGGATTGCTTCAGAGAGATCCCGCTTCTCGACTTAGTTCAAGTGCCGGTGCAAACGATATCAAGCAACATCCTTTTTTTAAAGATATATACTGGCCACTCATCCGTTGCATGGTGATCTGGAAATTGAGCCTTTGAAGAGTATCTTGGAAAAAAAATTGTTTGGTACATCACTAATAAAGAAAATAACTTTGCATGTGCAGGAGCCCCCAGAGCTTGATGTTCCACTGAAACTAACTCGGAAGGAACCTGAATTAACAGTGAAGCCTGAGGAGGATACTCATGCTCAGATTGTTGACACATTTTAAGGTGAGCCTCAGCATTTAAAAGAACTTGTTGTCTGATTTAGATCTGCTATTATATATTACCGATTTTATCGGAAACAAAAGATGACCAATACTTTATATGATCAAATTCTTTAATTACTTTTGTGCTGATCGAAAGTCACTAAACACTATGTTTAGTGACTTTTGTGCTGATCGAAAGTCACTAAACACACAATGACACAAGATTGTAAAAGCAATCAAAAGCACATGAATAAGTAATATGTCAGCACACATATCTTGTACAAAAAAATGGTCCGACTAGGGAAAAGAATAATGGTAAAAATTACTATAAAAGATGGTAAATATTACTTTTAACAGAATATTACTGTTAAGGGTAGCTTAAAGTAAGTCAAGCAGAGTATTATTTTTACCTAGGCTTTTTCCATGTTACATTTTGCAGGGCAGGCCGTACGGACACCAACCCCGGCGCTCCGCGATGAAAGAACGTCGTTGAGCATGTACATAGTAATAAAAGAGGTTTCATGGGCTGGCAGGATTTTCAACCTGAATTGCACTAGAGGTCGTGGTGTACTTGAGGCATTCTTTTGGTTAGGTTAAGTGAATAATACATCAATAGGATAAAGTTCTTGTAAATGTACCGTTTTTTTTTGTGTGTGTGCATATGGCTGAATAAAATGTAGTGATTATTTATATTACATCAAAAAAATTGAATGGAGTTGTCGGGTTCATAAAGCCGGGGTCCCTCGCTTACCGACTTCCCAACAAAGGCTCGGCTCAAGCAAACAAACGCGCAACTCATGGGCCGGCCCAAGTACCTGAACGACAGGCCAGAAGGGCGATCCAATCACCGACCGGAAGGCCTGGCTGAGAAGGAACGGCGCCCACTTTCGACTCTGGCCCACCTATCTGACCGGAGCGTCCGCATCGGTCTCTGGCCCGCCTCCAGACGGCCTCTCCGATCGGAAGACCTGGCCAAAGCACTACTTTCGACTCCGACCCGCGTCTCCGACCGGGGGTGCGCCAAACCCCTGCTCACTGCTCTTCTCCGACTGGTGCAATCAGAGCCGACTGGAACCAACCGATCGGGGACGCCCGCTCGGTAAGGACCAGAGAACGAATTGAGAAAGCAAGGCAGGGCGCACAAGTCAAACCACAATACCAGGGTCCGTACCCTGTGCACCTGCAGAAATAGTACTCTGCAACCTCCCTGGCACGACAGAGCCCAAACAGTGTTGTAGGCGCTGACATTTTCCCTTGCAGTATTGTGGGCGCCATTAACTCCCATACGGTGAGGTCCCCCCCACATGCCTCTGGGCATCGACAGTGTCGTGGGCGCCGGCTTCTACCGTACCGGACGAACATGGTAAAAGCCCCTTGCAGGCCTCCACGTGCATCTGGCATTCAATAGTATTGTGGGCGCCTACCATCATCCTATACCCGCCGGCGCGGGCAACAATGATTAGAAGCATACGTACTCTCTTCCTCTCACTTGTAAGGCCATCCCTTTATCTATAAAAGGGGATGTGCTCTCTCCCAACAGGGAGATTCATTCAAGTTCATCCAAGTCATTCCAGATTCATTAGATTGATCAAGTTCACTAGCACACAACAGCAGAACCACCAGGTTCAAACCACGAGCACACGCTCGAACACTTTGCTCATAGCGGGGCTCCCGTCACTCTCGGCCCTTCCGGTAGGAGTCTGACCGGACCTCTTATACCTCCCATCTTTCTTCTTCTCGTTTGTAACCCCACTACAAACTTCGAGCACCTGGGCTCAGGAATAAAGTCACCGACCGATTCAAACTGGACGTAGGGCACGCTGCCTGAACCAGTATAAACCCTGTGTCATTGAGTGCTAGGCCACCTCCGATCACAACGTACGGCAAAACTACAAATATTTACTTGTTGGTCACTTTCTGCACCGATAGTTGGCGCTGTCCGTGGGGAAGACGCTGTACATTCAACACTTTTTGGTCATCGGATGGCCTACTTTTCCGCCACCATCGCCATGGCAGGCTCAGGCGATACGATTCGCTTCGGCTCACTAGAGTTTCCTGCACTCCTACCTGTTGGGATGTGGGTTCCACCCGTCTCTGAGCCATCCCAGGCCTTCCTCTTCGGAAGCTTAGACTTCGTCGTCGACTGGCTCGGTGTACTACACCTCCGCGAGGAGGCTCTCGTTCTGGCGCCCATCGGAGGGGCGCCCTCCATCGGCTCCGGGACGCACAACAAGGCATCTGCGCTTCATTTCGAGCGAACTCTCTGCTCAAACCCCGCTGTAAGTAATATGCATACTGTTATTTACTCTCTATTTACTATCTCCCGCCGATTATCTGGAGGGACCATATTGACCGCACCACGAACACCGTACGACTGGTTCCCCTACGGCTTCGCGTCCCCCGTGGACGCGCATGCTCAGGGGCTCCGGAGGACGCTGCCGCCATCCCCTCTCACACCCGAATTCGTGGGAATGGCGAGCTATGCTCCCACCACTTTCCACGAACTCCCGGATGACGAGGGTGACAGCGACGGCTCCAACATCGACGACGTAGCACCTAGCCACCATCCATCCCGGGAGTACGCTATGGCGGATGCTCCGGGACAGCCGCCGATCGTTGCGGAGTCTGTGCAGACTCACACCCCTCCAGACCCGCGTGCAGGGGGCCTCGCATTTGTGCAAGTGCACGCCGAGCAACTACGACAATGGCGGTAGAACCAGCCGGCGCGCTCGGTATAGCACGTTGCGCCCCATGCGCGCGACCTGGCGGGCGGCGCCCGGGGTCACGCCCGCCAAGTCCAACATGACATCATGAATGAGGGGAACGATCTCCCATAGTTTGCTCGGGCTAGCCAGAACATCGCTGCTACGACAATGCTTCTGCGCGATGTCCCCAAGCCCGTCGACCCCCAGGAGCAGGCGGTCTACCGGAACCTCTGGGTGCTGGTAGAAGCCGTCGCCGTTCAACAAGCAGAAAGCTCCGCATCATGACTCCGACACACGCCCTCTATCCCCACCAGAGGAGTGGAGACGCACCAGACGGATCGCTCCGTTCGCTCGCCGCTACAGCCGCTAGGTGCGGCTCGGGGGGCAGCGGCCGCACCACGGTCCGACCTGGCGCCTGCTCTACACCGACCGCCGGTACGCGGATGGCCCGGTCCGCACCAAGACGCTCATAGCGTCATCAGCAACCGGCATCAGGCTCGGCATGATGATGATGACCATCGGGCGGCGATGAGGGTAGGCGACGTGGGTCCCGGCCAAACCATCGAGGGGAGCGGAGAAACGCGCCCCAGGCATGGTCAACGGCCAGACAACCGGAGTCCCAGCCTTGAGGGCCTAGGACCACGGGCCTTTGACTAGCGTATCCAGAGAGCATTGTTCCCACAACGCTTCCGACCGCCCACCAACATCATCAAGTACACCGGGGAGACAAACCCTGGTATTTGGCTCAAAGATTTCTGGCTCGCCCACCGAGCCGGAGGGGTGGATGATGACTATTTCATCATCCAGTATCTCCCCATCTGCGTGGGGGAACATGTTCGGGCATGGCTCAAATTCGTCCTGCACGACAGCATCCACGACTAGGTGGACCTCAAGAGGGTCTTCGTCGGAAATTTCCAGGGGACGTATGTTCGCCCTGGAAACTCCTGGGACCTCAAGAGTTGCCAGCAGGAGCCCAGCGAACCCCTGCGGGATTACATCCATAGGTTCTCCCAACGATGCAACTCCCTCCCCGATGTCGTCGACGCAGACATCATCAGCGCATTTCTCTCCGGGACGACCTGCGAGCCCCTGATCCACAAGTTTGGCTGCTTGAAGCCCCATACCACCCGTGACCTGCTCGACATCACCACTAACCACGCCTCTGGCGAGGAGGCAATTGGAGCGGTCATCAACAGAGGCTGGGACAAAGGCAAGGCCAAGCGCACGGACCAAGATGAGGGCGCCTCCACACAGAGGGGCAAGAAGAACAAAAAAGATTGGCGCCGATCGGACAACACCGCATTGGTCGCCGCGGCTGATCACATGGGTAGGCAGCCCCAGCAACAAGCTCATGGACAACCCATGCACCAACCATGCCTACCCCGTCAAACACCTCTACAAGGACTGCGAGCTCCTCAAACGTTTCCTGCAACAGGCCAGCGGGCCAAAAGAGGGAGACGACAAAGAGGCGATAGTCAAGAAAGGAGGCGCGGCGGGCAAGGATGGAGATGGTTTCCCCAACCCTGAGGAATGCATCATGATCTTCGGTGGATCCAACGCCTTCTGGACCAAACGCCAGCACAAGGTGCGCTACAGGGAGGCCTGTGCCGCCGAGATGGCCGTCCCCTCCTTCCTCAGCTGGTCGGAATCTCCGATCACCTTCGATTAGAGGGACCATCCCTCCCACGTCGTGAGACCAGGACGTTACCCGCTCGTCATCGACCCCATCGTCCGCAAGAAGCGCCTCACCAAGGTGCTAATGGACGGAGGCAGTGGCCTCAACATCCTCTACGTCGACACCCTCGACGCCATGCGCATACCCTGGTCAGAACTCCGCCTGGCGAGGTCTCCCTTCCATGGGGTGATCCGGGAGCGTAGGCATACCTGCTCAGGCAGATCGACCTGCCCGTCATGTTTGGCAACCGAGCCAACTTCCGCTCGGAGGTCCTCACCTTTGAAGTGGTTGACTTTCCAGGGTCCTACCACGCCATCATGGGGCAGCCGTGCTACGCCAAATTCATGGCAATCCCCAACTACACCAACCTCAAGCTGAAGATGCCGGGACCAAATGGCGTTATCACCATGAGCAGCGCCTTCTCGCACGCCTTCACATACGACCGTGAGCATTTCGAGCTTGCCGCCGCGGTTGTCAACTCATCCGAGCTTCCACGGCTCGGGGAGTCATCGACCCCAGCAGTCCCAGACTACAACAAACCAACCTCCTCGATGGCCTTCCGCCTACTCGACGAAACCAAGGCGGTGGGAATCGACCCCACCGACCCAACCAAGACAGTGTGGATCGGGACCCAGCTCCTGGCCAAATAGGAATGCGAGCTCATCGACTTCCTACGCGCCAATCGCGATGCCTTCGCATGGCAGCCTTCTGACATGCCGGGCATACCACGGGAAGTCACCGAGCACGCACTGCGCCTCATCCCGGTCTCGAAGCCCGCTAAGCAGCGCCTGCGTCGCTTCGATGATGAGAGACGTAGGGCGATAGGCGAAGAGATCGCCAAACTCTTGGCGGCTGGATTCATTAGAGAGATATCACTCTGACTGGCTTGCCAATTCCGTTCTTGTTAAAAAGAAGATCGGGGAATGGAGAATGTGCGTTGATTATACTGGCCTCAACAAAGCGTGTCCAAAGGATCACTTCCCTTTGCCGTGCATAGACCAGATAGTCAACTCCACCTCGGGTTGTGAGATCCTCTCCTTTCTGGATGCATACTCGGGCTATCACTAGATCACGATGAAAAAGTCCGATCAGCTCGCAACCTCGTTCATTACCCCGTATGGTTCGTACTGCTATGTAACCATGCCTTTCGGCCTGAAGAACACTGGTGCCACCTACCAAAGGTGCATGCAGCAATGCTTCGCCGACCAAATCGACCCGCTCGATCAGCCTGATTAGGCCGAGCGGCTAAAACCAACAATCGCCGTCTATGTTGATGACATAGTGGTCAAAATGGCTCAAGCTTGCGACCTAATCACAAATTTGGCCACAACGTTCGTGAACCTCCGCAGGTTCAACATTAAGCTGAATCCCGAAAAATGTGTTTTTGGGGTTCCAAAGGGGAAGCTGTTAGGATACATTGTATCCGAGTGCGGCATTGAGGCCAACCCCAAAAAAGATCATGGCCTACTCTAGCATGGGTCCCATATGCAATGTCAAGGGCATGCAAAGGCTCACCGGCTGTCTGGCTGCTCTAAGCCGGTTCATCTCTCGGCTCGGCGAACGAGGGATGCCGCTCTACAAGCTCCTCAAAAAGACGGATGCCTTCGTCTGGACTGAGGAAGCTCAGCAAGCTCTAGAGAGCCTCAAAGCGTCCTTGACGTCAGCCCCAATCCTTGTCGCTCCCGAACGGGGAGAACCCCTTCTCCTTTATGTCGTGGCCAACAACCATGTGGTAAGCACCACCCTGGTCGTTGAGAGGAAGGAACTAGGACACCACCTTAAGGTCCAGCGACCTGTATACTTTGTCGGGGAAGTACTCACCGACCCCAAGGTCTGGTACCCCCAGGTGCAGAAACTCCTATACGCCATTCTGATGGCGACCCGGAAGCTCCTGCACTACTTCACTGACCACAAAGTCACGGTCATCACTTCATACCCGCTCGGAGACATCATCCGCAATCGTGATGCCGTGGGATGAATCTCCAAGTGGGCACTCGAACTCATGGGCCACGACATTAGGTATATCCCCCGTACAGCCATTAAATCTCAGGCTCTCGTGGATTTTGTCGCCGAATGGACAGAGGTGCAGCTACCGACCACGGATGTCACCCACGAGTACTGGACAATGTACTTCGATGGGTTCGTAATGGCGCCTGGCTTGGGGGCTGGAGTGGTTTTGATCTCCCCAAATGGGAATAGGCTCCACTACACCATCTGCCTCCACTTTTCAACCTCAAACAACGCCATAGAGTACGAGGCCCTCATCAACGGACTACGCATCGCCATCGAGCTTGGTGCTATGTGACTCTATGTTCGCGGCGACTCAGAGCTGGTCGTTGATCGGTCATGAAGGAGTCCTCCTGCAAAATCCCCCTCATGGCAGCATACTGCTAAGAGGTGCGCAAGCTCGAGGACAAATTCTAGGGGATCAAGCTGCATCACGTCCCCCAAAAGGACAACGATGCCGCCGATTTCCTTGCAAAATTGGCCGCCAGGCAGGATCCATCCCCAATCAGGGTATTCATCAACGACATCCACGAACCGCCCGCCCACATCCTGGAAGGTCCGGTCCAGACACACCCCAGTGCCCAGGGGCTCCGACCTCGATGCCAAGCCAGCACTCGGGGGCTCCGACCCCGACGCTAAGCGCCCGGGGGCTCCAATCCTAGTACCTCCATGACGACGTCACCCTCCAACGTCGCCGTATTGGCACTGGATCAAACCGACTAGCGAATGACGCTACTCGCCTACCTCCTCGAGGAGGTTCTCCCACCCAAAAGGACTGAAGCCCGATGGATCGCTCGACGCGCCAAGACCTTCGTCACGCTCGGTGACGAACTCTACAAACGGAGTCGATAAGGGGTACTCATGAAGTGCATCCCCACCAACTAGGGGAAGCAGCTCCTCCTCGAGGTCCATGCTGGAATTTGTGGACACCACGCGGCCACACGGTCACTGGTCGAAAAAGCCTTTCGGCAAGCTTTTTACTGGCCCACCGCGCTACGAGATGCGGAGGAGGTCGTCCGTAGGTGTGAAGGATGCCAGTTCTATGCTCGGCAAACCCATTTGCTGGCACAGGAGCTCCAAACCATCCCCATCACCTGGCCATTCACGGTCTGGGGCCTCGACATGGTAGGACCCCTTAAAAAGGGCCCAAGCGGTTTCACTCACCTACTCGTAGTAGTCAACAAGTTCACCAAATGGGTAGAGGCCAAGCCCATCACCAACATGCGCTCGAAAGAGGCGGTCAAATTCTTCCTCGACATCATCCACCGGTTCGGCATTCCTAACTGCATCATCACTGACCATGGGACTAACTTCATCGGGAAGAAGTTCCTGGACTTTAGTGATGGATATGGCATCAGAATCGACTGGGCCTCGGTCGGACACCCACGTACTAATGGTCAGGTCGAGTGTGCGAATGGCATGGTCCTCCAAGGACTCAAGTCACGCATCTTCGACCGACTCAACAAGTATGCCGGGTGATGGGGTGTAGAGGTCCCAGCGATCCTCTGGAGCCTAAGAACCACCCCGAACCGATCCACAGGGTTCACACCCTTCTTCCTATCCTACGGAGCTGAAGCAGTACTGCCCTCCGACCTCGACCACGGCGCCCCAAGAGTGAAGGCTTTCGACCATGACCGAGCCAAGGAGGCTCAGCAAGATGCGGTCGACCAGCTCAAGGAGGCCTGCAAGACGACTGGCATCCGCTCCGCTCGCTACCAGCAAACTCTCCGCAGGTACCACGAAAGGAAGATCAGGGGGAGGATACTCGAAGTCGGCGATCTCGTACTCCGAAGGACCCAATCAACGAAGGAAAAACACAAACTCTCTCCACCATGGGAAGCACCCTATACGGTGACCAAAGTGATCCGACCAGGCACCTACCGACTGGCGGACGACAACGGCAACGTTCTTACCAACACTTGGAACATTGAACAGCTACGTCGTTTTTCTCCTAAATTTGGTCTTACCACTTTTTAGTCAAACACTTGCTCCTGTAAAGCACCCCAGCCCGAACACTTTCAGCCCGGGTCGCTCGGGAGCTCCATGAGGGTACAATACTAAATATTACCTCTCTTTTTACTATCACATGGTAAACAACCTTGTCCCCGAACGGAAGCACATTCCATTCCTATGATTGCCCTAAGTAACTTTGTTCTTACTCCTAATCGAACGCACCCCGCCACAACCTACGGTTACGAGCAGCCGAGCCCCGCGGGTCATGCCCAGGTTCTTAAGAGCTACAGCCTACGAAACTAACGGGCAGGTGCGAAAAAAGAAAGGACAAAAACGAAGGCTCTGCTAGGATAAAAACAGGGAACGGATAGTAATTCTATCACAAAACATAACTGATGTATTCATTGATACAAAAAAACTATTCACATAGGGACCCACCCACGAACTCAACTATTACATTTTCTAACCACTTCTAATCCAAATACTACTACGGCCGCTCGACGACATCACCTGATGCCAAAGGAGAGGCCACGGCACACACCGCCGGACATAACCACCGCCACAGGGGCCCCGCTCGATTCCGCTCCCTCGACTTTGGTGAGCGCAACGGGTACTTCAAGGGACCCACCCGATTCAGCTCCCTTGACTTGATGAACGCAATGGGTACCTCAAGGGACCCGCTCGGTTCTGCTCCCTCGACTTCGGCGAGAGCAACAGGTACCTCAAGGGCGTCGCACCCATGGATGCTTAGCAGAAGAGCATGGAGCTCCTGACCTTCTCATGCAGTCGAGGTAGCTCCTGGGTAGAGACGCACCCACCGAGATATGACCACCATGGCTGAAAGAGATCTCATCAAACTTTATTAACTGGCCAACCTAAGCAGCTATAAGCACGAAACCCTCCACCAGCACAATCCTAGGCAACTTACCCTTCGACAAGGCTCGCCCGGTGAAGATCCATCGGAGAAAATCCACACACGGCTCTATCCCGAAAAGGCCTCGCAGATGGATCTAGCGCGCCACCTCCTTCGGCGGAAGCCACCCCTTCTTAGGCAAAGACGGCTAGCATCGCCCCGGGCAGCCTCCAGCTCGACATCGCGCTCTGGATTCACTAAATGATCTGCAAGTCCTCCCCCTCGCTTACCCTCTCTCTCACTTAGGAACTGTCGTGGCATACATGCACTCTTGGTGAGGAAGGAGGAGAGACAATAGTTGAAGAACAGGCAAAGGACTACGACGAGAAGGCCTCTCCCTCCCCCTATTTAACAAGGAAACATGATAGCTGAAGAGGGGCAAAAGATCAGAGTGAAAAACTCTCTCCCTTCCCCCATTCAATGCGGATGGGAAATGATGGGACGCACCCTGACCGCTGGGATGCACACTGACCGACGGAACGACGGCTGGTCAGATGGAATGACGCCTGGTAAGATGGGACGTGGCCTGGGTATGGCCGACCACTACCACACGCTGGGCTCAAAAACCAAAGCGCCACCACGCGCAGGCAGCTCTCCGCCTCCCCAGGCAGGACTTGGAAAAACCCAAACAAAGGGATCTCCGTCAGGAGAGACCATCGGGCTTCCTAAGTCAATCAAACAGCTCAGAAAAACACGCCGAGAGATAGGTAAGGAGTAAAGGGATGCCCCCATGTAGGCCATGCCAACTCCGTCACGAACGATGAGCACGGGTCCCAGTCGGACATTTCCGATTGGAGCTCTTCAAAACCCCATCACTCGAGTCATTAAGGTAACACTATCGACCCCCACAATTTCTTTATTTAAATCATTTCAAACATCCATACACGTATTCATTCCATATGCCCGTGCCCCCCGGATGATTTCGGCCCTGAACTGCCCGGGGGCTCAGGAACTAAGCATCGCACATGCAGCAAAATGCATCACAATGCTCCGTGTTGCGTCACGAAGCGGTGGTTGCCACATTCGACATGAGCAATGACCGACCGGGGTTCAAAAGCCGGCCCACGAGGGGCTTGAGGCCACCCCACGTCAAACAGAGCCAGGGGAGAAAAACGCAGATGAGCCCCGTGCGGCCCTCGCCCAGTCTGGCAGATAGGGTCATCTCAACCTTCTCGTTCGATCCTAAGCCTCTGCCAAGCCCACAAAATCTCCATCAAGGAGAGGCCATTAGGCCACCTGGGTCAGTCTTCGGAATGACCCAGGCATCTGTCAGGTTGTAGGTAAAGGAGCAGTGGAATGTCACAAGAGGGCTATGCCGACCCCGTCACGAACGACGGACCCGAATTCCACTCGATCATACCAGTTAGCGAACTCACCAAGCACGTCACTCGAGCCCGAGCGATCGAGACAAGCGACAAAACTCAGCCACTCTGGTTGTGAGAAACCAAGGACGGGGTAACGCACACAACTCAAACTGACCCCTACTAAGGCCCAACAGGGCTCGGGGGCTCAAGACACCAAACGCCTGGGTCTGCGACCCCGAACTCGCCCCATCCATCGGCTATGCTTCGACTGCACACCAAAATGTCTGGGTCTGTGACCCCGAACTTGCCCCATCAGGGTCCGTGAGCTCCGTCTCATCCGATCCCTAAACTAACTAACTAACTGTCTGCGTCTGCGACCCCGAACTCGCCCCATCAGGATCCACGAGCTCCTGCTCGTCCGATCCCTAAACTAACTGACTACCTGTCTGGTCTCTGCGACCCCAAACTCGCCCCATCAGGATCCGCGAGCTCCGACTCGTCCGATCCCTAAACTAACTGACTAAAAGCCTAGGTCTGCGACCCCGAACTCGCCCCATCAGGATCCATGATTCCAACTCGCCCGATCCCATGGCACGCACCGACGCCAAGATCCGTGAGCTCTAGCTCGTCTGATCCCTAAAGTAACTGACTAACAGCCTAGGTCTGCGACCCTGAACTCGTTGCATCAGGATCCATGATTCCGACTCGCTCGATCCCAAGGCGTGCACCGACGCCAGGATCTACGAGCTCCGTCTCGTCTGATCCCTAAACTAACTGACTAACAGCCTGGGTCTGTGACCCCAAACTCGCCCCAATAGGATCCACGATTCTGACTCGCCCGATCCCACGGCGCGCACCGACGCCAGGATCCACGAGCTCCGTCTCGTCCGATCCCTAAAACTAGCTGCCTCGCCCAATCCCACAGCGCGCACCGACGCCAGGATCCGCAAGCTCCGTCTCACCGATCCCAAAAACTAAACGCCTTGGCTGCGCAACGATGCCTTGGTTGACGACTCCGTCTCGACAAAAAAACACGCACACACGCCCGCTGACAAAACACCCCCAGACGATTCTGCCTGAATCATCCGTGGGCTCAGGGGCTACACCCACGGGTGCGCTCACAGGCACCCACCAACGAAACAAAAACCTCCTCCGCTGGCAAAAACAAAAACCCCCCGAACAATTCTGCCCGAACCGCCCGGGGGCTCGGGGGCTACACCCACGGGTGCGCTCGCGCGCACCCACTGTCGAAGACAAAAATCCCCCAGACGATTCTACCCGAATCACCCGGGGGCTCGGGGGCTCCTGTCGGGTTCATAAACCCGGGGTCCCTCACGGACCGACTTCCCAACAAAGGCTCGGCCCAAGCAGACAAACGCGCAACTCATGGGCTGGCCCAAGTACCTGAATGACAGGCCAGATGGGTGATCCAATAACGACCGGAAGACCTGGCTGAGAAGGAACAACGCCCACTTCCGACTCCGGCCCACCTATCCGACCGGAGCGTCCGCATCGGTCTCTGGCCCGCCTCCAGACGGCCTCTCTGACCGGAAGACCTGGCCAAAGCACTACTTCTGACTCCGACCCATGTCTCCGACCGGGGGTGCGCCAAACCCCTGCTCACTGCTCTTCTCCGACTGGCGCAATCAGAGCCGACTGAAACCAACCGATCGGGGACGCCCGCTCGGTAAGGACCAGGGAACAAACGGAGAAAACAAGGCAGGGCGCACAAGTCAAACCGCAATACCAAGGTCCCTACCCTGTGCACCTGCATAAACAGTACTCTACAACCTCCCTGGCACGACAGAGCCCAAATAGTGTTGTAGGCACCGACATTTTCCCCTGCAGTATTTTGGGCGCCATTAACTCCCATACGGTGAGGCCCACCCACATTCCTCTGGGCATTGACAGTGTTGTGGGCGCCGGCTTCTACCGTACCAGACGGACATGGTAAAAACCCCTTGCATGCCTCCAGGTATCAACAGTGTGGCAGGCGTCGACGTCTGCCATACCCGAAGAAGACAACACCACCTCCCACGTGCATCTAAACATTCAACAGTATTGTGGGCGCCTACCATCATCCTATACCCGTCGGCATGGGCAACAAGGATTAGAAGTATACGTACTCTCTCCCTCTCACTTGTAAGGTCATCCCCTTCATCTATAAAAGGGGATCCGCTCTCTCCCAACAGGGAGATTCATTCAAGTTCATCCAAGTCATTCCAAATTCATTAGATCGATCAAGTTCACTAGCACACAACAGCAGAACCACCAGGTTCAAACCACGAGCACACGCTCAAACACTTAGCTCATAGCGGGGCTCCCGTCACTCTCGGCCCTTCCGACAGGAGTCTGACCAGACCTCTTATACCCCCATCTTTCTCCTTCTCATTTGTAACCCCACTGCAAACTTCGAGCACCTAGGCTCAGGAATAAAGTCACCGACCGATTCAAACTGGACGTAGGGCACGTTGCCTGAACCAATATAAACCCTGTGTCATTGAGTGCTACGCCACCTCCGATCACAACGTATGACAAAACTACAAATATTTACTTGTTGGTCACTTTCTGCACCGACTAGAGTGAAATGCTCTAGGTTTCATAAATTATTCTCACGTCCTCACCTAGGCTACTACCGTAGGCAAAAGAAGTAGGATGAGTTGATCCATCTGTTTTTCTGGGATGAGCTCACCCTATATCTAGGAAGTGTATTTTCCTTAGAGCAACTCCAAGGGCTCCTACTTTTGATTCGAGGGCTGCCCCTCATACCAAAGCCCTCATTTCTTTAGGACCCACTTGCCAATCACTACTACAGCTAGGCTCTTTAGGGGTGGCTAGCTTGCCTTTGCAGAAGTGGCTGGGCCTGCCGCCTCTCTTTATTCCGTCTCTACAAATCAACGATTTGCAGAGGCGGTTCTCCTAGAAAGCCGCCTCTAGAAATCAATTTGTAGAGGTGGTTGCATTTTGAGCCGCCTCTACAGATCATTGTCCAAAAATTACAAATTTGAGCTAAAAATAGGGGGAAAGCAGAAAAATAGCAAAAAAAAATTTCATCTCAGGAGACCACACTAGGCACCACTGGGCAGCCACACAGGATTGCCGTCACAAGTGGCAATTATTTAACCCGTGACCTGTGGCATCACGCATTCGTCTCCTAACCACTCCACCAATACAATACTTGTGTCAAAATGGGATATTCGTTCTCCTTATTTTACTTCCTCCCGTTTTCAAATTAGTATTTGAGACCCTAAACGAATTTGAATGAAAAAGTTGTCAACTACAAAGTTGCATAGCTTTTTAAGATCTACAACTTTTTTTCATCATTTCTCCATCCCAGGTCATTTAAAAAAATTCGAATTTCAAATGTGAGAAGTTCAAACGTAATTTTCCATGCATAGATGATTTCAAATAAAAAAGTTGTCAACTACAAAGTTGTATAACCTTTTGAGATCTAAAACTCTCATTGTAGTCATTTCTCCATCTCAGGTAGTTTAAAAAAATTGAGGGCGTGTTTAGTTCCGAAAATTTTTGGCTTTTGGCTACTGTAGCACTTTCGTTTGTATTTGGCAAAAATTGTCCAATTATGGACTATTTAGGCTTAAAAGATTCGTCTCACGATTTCTCGGCTAACTATGTAATTAGTTTTTTTTTCGTCTACATTTAATACTCCATGCATGTGTCGCAAGATTCGATGTGACGGTTACTGCGCAAAAATTTTTGGATTCTGGGAGAAACTAAACGGGGCCTGAATTTCAAATGTGAGAAATTTAAGCATAATTTTTCATGCATAGATGATTTCAAATAAAAATATTGTCAACTACAAAGTTGCATAACTTTCCAGATATACAACTTTCGTTTTGATCGTTTCTCCATCCGTGATCTATAACTTTCATTTTTGTTATTTCTCCTATGGAAATCATTTGAAAATTTTAAATTTATTACGCAGCTCTTATTTTTAAAGGTGGCTGGAAATCAATTTTTAAAGGTGACTCCCCTCGAGGACTTCTTTCATGGCCAGTCCCGGCCCGGGGAGGAAAGACCGTCCTAGGCCTAGGAAACGGATATGTATACAATATACACTAGTAATACACCACGTAGAGCCACTGACCCAACTCCCAAGAGCACGTACGGCAAGGGAGAAGAGTTCGTACGCGGTGCCGCCGTGGTGTCTGACCTAGGTCGAACCTACGGTCTTTGCGACCTTGATAGAGATCACTACCGGCAAGGGACCTTGGCTCAACTCCGGTAGCCTCACTCGACTCCTCTGGGTGCGGCGCGCTCGGGCTGACAAAGGGGATGACGCGCTCAACAACCCGGCCTTGGCGTAATGCATCTGCTAGGTCTCGACGGGAGATTCGGAGGTCTGAGCACCATGTTGGTAGAGAGCTCGAAAATAGCTTCTAGGAGAGGAGATCTGGAGGTACCAGCAAGCAAAGATCCGATGCCGGCCTCTGGCGGGGAGGACCGCCGACAGCAATGAGTTGCCTCAGTTGGAACTATGGGGGCTTGGGCAACGCCGCAACAGTTAAGGAGCTTCACGAGCTAGTGAACAATGTTGCGTCTACCGTGCTCTGTGTTCTCGAAACCCATGTCCATCGAGCATGGGTGGAAGGTCTTAAAAGTACTCTAGGGTTTGATAACACCTCTGCGGTTATCAGCTCATGGCACAGTGGAGGTCGTGACATGTTTTGGAATAACAACACTAGAGTTGAAATTTTACCATATTCTCAGTATCACATTAATTCCATTATATCTGAGAATGGGGGGAGGCATGGTGTTTGACTTGTGTCTATGGTGAGGTGCAGGTCGTGGATCGCCACAAGACATGGGAGATGTTGAAGTTCATTAAGGTGTCTTCTCATCTGCCATGGTTGTGCATTGGGGGTTTCAGTGATGTACTCCTTTAGTCGAAGCATGAAGGAGTGTAGGTACCAAACTTCTAGTTTTCGGGAGATGTTAGACGTCTGCAGATTGGTGGACCTAGGGTTCGAAGGCTGCAGGTGGACTTTTGAGAAGAAGGTTCCCGATGGCTCATACTGTTGTGTTCGGCTGGATCGGGCGCTGGCGTGTACCGACTGGAGTGCTTAGTTTTTTCTGGCTCATGTTCAGCATCTTACCTCGGCGGCATCAGATCATGGCCGATTGAGCTATGGTGGGATATCAGACCACCGAGTACAGGGAGCCAACATGGGAGGTGGTCGTTTCGGTATGAGCTTATGTGGGAGAGACACTTAGAGTTCCGAGACATGCTTGCACAAGCTTGGGAGAACCAACCGCGTGCAACGACTCTGGAAGGGTTACACAGGAAGCTGGGGGACGTGTCGAATAGCTTAAGGGGCTGGAATAACCAATCTTTTGGCAGTGTGATGCGGGAGCTCTAGAAATTGAACTTAAGGCTTGAGGACCTCCGCTCCAAGCCCATGCAAACAGGTCCATCCCATGAGGAGATCAAGACAGTGGACAGGATTGTGGAGCTAAATTATAGAGAGGAGATTATGTGGAAACAACGCTCATGGATCACTTGGCTCACTAAAGGAGATAGGAACACATAGTTCTTTCACTTGAGAGCCAACCAAAGGAAGAAGCGAAACAAAATTAGTAAGCTAAAAAAGGAGGATGGAAGCTTCACTATGGTTGACGGAGATGGCTACCCTCACGATGGCGTTCTATAGGAACTTGTACACGTCGGAGGGGACAGAAGATATGGATCAGCTGCTGAACACTAGGTGCCTGTGAAAGTGACCATAGATAAGAATGGCGCGCTTCTAAAACCTTTTAGCACTGATGAAATTAAGTCTGCATTGTTTCAGATGTTCCCGACCAAGGTGCCAGGTCCGGATGGCTTCCTGGCACATTTTTTCCAACGACATTGGAATATTTGTGGGGAGGAGGTGTCCTTGGTGGTGCAGCGGATTTAAATGGGCAGGATGATCCAACCATGATCAATGAGCATTTTCCTTATTCCAAAGGTAGACAAACCAGAGGAACTCGGACAATTTCGGCCGATCAGCTTATGTAATGTGGTCTATAAAATTGCATCCAAGACAGTGGCCAACAGATTGCGGAGCATTTTACCTGAGGTTGTTTCTAAGGAACAGTCAGCTTTCGTTCTAGGTCGATTGATTACAGAGAATATTATTACAGCTTATGAGTGCCTACGCTTTATGAAGAAGAAGAGGACACGAGAGAATAGATTTTGTGCTCTGAAGCTAGATATGAAGCAGGCATATGAAAGAACGGAGTGGGACTACCTGCACAAAATTATGCTCAAGTTGGATTTTCATATGCTATGTGTAGAGATGATTATGAGGATGATTAACTCAGTGTCGTTCTTAGTGATGTTCAATGGCCAAAATCTGGATAGCTTTAAACCTTCGAGAGGCATCCATCAAGGGGATCCAATTTCCCCCTATCTTTTCTTGTTGGCAGCAGAGGGCCTTTTGTGCCTCTTAAATTCAAGAATTCGGTCATAAGATCTCATGGGTATAAGGGTGGCTCCATTGGCTCCAATGGTGAGTCATCTACTCTTTACGAATGACAGCCTGCTGCTTTTCACGGAAATAGGGAGAATACAGAGGTTATGAGGGATGTTATGAATTTGTATTGCAATGCGACCGGCCAGCAGATAAATTTGGAGAAGTCATCGATCCATTGTGCCTAGGGGTGCAGTGCTAGTGTGAGTGGTGAGATCAAGGAAATTTTAGAGGTCCGCAATGAGACCTTGAGTGAGAAGTACCTGGGTATGCCAAAAGGTGTGGGCACATCGGTTAATGGTGCCTTCCGCTATCTCAATAAGGATCAAGTGTGGAAGAAGGTTCAGGGCTGGATGAAGCAATGCCTTTCGGCGGGAGGCAAGGAAGTTCTAATTAAAGCCGTTGCCCAAGCCATCCCGACATACTCTATGTCTTGCTTCAAAATGCCAAGAGGTCTATGCAAGAATATCGATGGTGTTTTGTGTGACTTTTGGTGGGGAAGCAAGGAAGGCAAATGGAGGCCTGCTAGGTGGCTTGGGACAATATGTCGAAGCGTAAATGTATGGGAGGCCTAGGTTTCAGAAACATTGAACTCTTTAATCTAGCCTTACTCACACGTCAGGCGTGGCGTTTGTTGTAGGATCCGGAGGCGCTCAGTGCAAGGGTCCTAAAGGCCATATATTTTCCAACTGGTGATCTCTTAGATGCTAAGCAGGGTGCATCACCATCGAGGGTGTGGCGTGCAGTGGTAGACGGCGTTCACGTCCTCCGCCAGGGTTTGATCCATCGGATCGGCTCCTAGGAATCATCAAGGATATGGAACATGCCGTGTATTCCAAGGGATGGCCTCATGCTACCTATGGTAACAACAAGGTCGGATTCACCACTGTTGATGTGCAAACTCATCGATTAGGCATCTCAAAGCTGGGACAGGCAATTAGTGTGGGGTTCATTTAGCTCGCTGGATTGGGAATTTATTGAAAATATTCCTTTGAGTACTACTTCGCAGGAGGATTATTGGGCCTGGCACTATGAGAAGACCGGGGTTTTTTTAGTTCGATCAGCCTATCGTCTGCTGGTGAGGAGCCGGGAGCCATTGGCAGCTTCTGTTGAGGTGCGACCGAGCCAATCTAATGTTAGTGCTGAGGAGAAAGAATGGACCGAGCTATGGAGTATTAAAGTACCATCGAAAGTTGGGTATTTTTGTGGAGATTGGCTAGGATCTCCATCCCAACAGGGCACATGCGACACCATAGGAACATGGCACTAAATCAGCGTTGTGTTTTGTATGGTGCAGCCTACTCGTGGAGACATGCTTTATTGGAGTGCAATCTGGCTAGGAGTGTTTGGGCTCTTGAGAGGGAGAATATCAGTGAGTTCTTGAGCTAGGTGCTCTAGATGGATGCTCAAGCATGGCTAGCGGAAGTCATGAATTCACTAAAGCATGAAGAAGTCACAAGGTTGGTTGTCCATCTATGGGCGGTGTGGTATGCGAGACATAAGGCGATCCATGAGAATTAGTTTCAGAGCCTGTTCTCGACACATAGTTTTGTTGAATGCTTCATCGGGAACCTTGAGGAGATCAAACAAGGGAGCCCGGAGGTGAGCCCGACAGCGGTGGATGTCCAGCGCTGGATAAGGCCCCTAGCGGTTTGGCAAAAATTAATGTGGATACGGTGATGTCCACGAACTCGGGCTAGGTAGCAACAGCTATTGTGGATAGCGATAAGAATGGCCACTTTTCGGGGGCATCAGCCCTATTGCTCGAAGGGTACAATGACGCGGAGGTGGTCAAAGAAATGGCTCGCCGTGAAGGGCTTGCTTTGGCTAGCAACCTTGGCCTGTACTCGTTCTTCGTAGCGAGCCACTGTGCCAATGCGATGAGGAGCTTCGAGGGTGAGGGGTTCGACAGGTATGGAGCCTTCAACTAGGAGATCAATGCTAGGAGATGGAGCTTCACAAGAGCTGATTTTGTCTCTTTGAAGGGCAAAGATCGAATAATGACGCCCATCTAGTTGCTAGAAGCTCTATAAATTTATCGATACGTAGACATGTTTGGTTTTTGAAGCCTCGTGATGGAGTTTGTAATTCTTATTCTGCTGATTGAATAAGTCAAAGCTCCCTAAAAAAACTAGTAGTACGCTAGTTCCCGACTCCCCGCGTCCCGTGATCATGCACGCTCCTGGGGTCCCATGACATGACCTTCCACCTTCGGCCTTCCTTCCTTCCTGCGCATGCAGCTTGGGTGCGTGATGAGCCTGACGATGTTCTTGGCGGCGTCCCAGCAGAGCGGAGGAGGCAGCAAATCAGTGAATCACAATTAGAGAGATCTAACACAGGGCCCTAGTCTCACCTCCCAGGTTCTCACGTGATCCCTGATCCCTATTCCAGAATTCCCTCATCCCTGATTCCCTATTCGGCTGTTCCAGCAGGCAGCAGAGAAAGGGTAGGCGCCAGGTGGCAGCACACCAAGGTAGGAATATGAAATTTAGTAACTAATTGTTCCTCGCGTGATCCCTTCTTTATAAAATTGCAGTTACTAATTGTTTCTCTGAATTTTAACAGTACCATGTCATCAAGAAAGTATGCTTCTAGTAACGACAAAAGAAAGAAGAAAAAGCAAATAGATGATTTGATATAATCATAGATGGGCTCTTCATAAATTTCTTAAGAGTAATATAAGCACTTCAAGAGATCCAGATGCATTGGCGGTAGTTGTTGTGGAGGAACCATCTAATGCTAATCAGATCATTGAAAAGTAGATTTGAACAACTCCAGGAATTTAATGAAATATTTGGGTTTTTAACGAGTACAACAAGCTTGAAGTCCTTGGATGGTCCTGAACTAAATTTGTGTTGCACAGCATTGGTAGTAGCTTTCTCTCTAAATGGCTCATCTGACATTGATTTAAATGATCTAATTTCTGAGCTAAAGGTTATGCAATCTGCTTTGCCAGATAGTCAAATGACAGCTATGGAGATTTTTGAGTTTGTCACAGAAAGTTATTGTCATCCCAGTACTTCCATTGCTTATCGCATCTTGTTTACTATGCTAGTGACTGTGGCATCAGCTAAAAGAAGCTTCTCAAAATAAAAATGTTGAAGAATTTGATATCTACAATGTCACAAGAGAGGCTAAATGGATTGGCAACATTAAGCATTGAGAAGCGATTGTTGGATGAGATTGGTATTGACACCATCATCGATCACTTCACATCGAGAAATGTTAGAAGAAATCTTTGAATTAACTTGATATGTGTACAAACTGTTTCATATGAATATTGCTTTTGTATTCAGTTAACTGCTTATTAGTAACATTTCGTATATGTGTATATATACTAGCAATGAGCAGTACTATACTATTAACATGTTTATATAAAAATGCCTAAAAATTTAGCTTCATTCTAGGTAAAAAAACTCAGGACCGGCCCTGTCCATGGCATATGGGCACGCGGTGATTTCTTTGGTTTCTTGCATCCGTGCCCTCGCTCCAAATCTCATCCATGGAGTGGGAAGGGAAGCCGATCGATCTCGGTGTGAGTTTTGTTTGCTTTTTCTCTCGGCCTCAAGCCTCGTCCATGGAGGTGGCCAGAGACAAAGAACATCATACACTCACTACTAAATTTTGACCATGTTTTAACGCCCAAAAAGTGTTGCAATAGGCCCAAAATAGTTGCAATATTAGAAATAACAACACTTTTTTCGTTGGGAGGCATTACAGGCGCTTGCATGGGTAAAGCTTTGGACAACGCTTTTCTGCTTAGGTTGCAAAATGTGTTTTGGATTTGCAACACGTAGGCGTTGCAACATAAGATTTTGCTACGGTTGTAGGTGTGGCAACAACAACTAATGCAACACCTTAGGCGTTGCTAGACCTTGCAATGGCAACTTGCCCATGTCATAGCAAATGGTGCACTAGCAACGACGAATATGTGTTGCAAGACAATATATTGCCACGCATAACATGTGTTGCAACAAGGATTATGTCGCAACACCAAAAGTGGTGACAACATGTGCAATTGCCACGTCTAAGGTTTGGTTGCTATAAGGTGCAGCCTCTATTGCATCGTATAACAAGTGTGGCAACAAGATCTACGTGGCAACACCAAGAGGTGGTGGCAACATGTGCAATTGCCACATTCACATTGTCGTTGCTATAAGGTGCAACGTCTATTGCATCACATAATGAGTGCGGTAACAAGACCTATGTGACAACACCAAGAAGTGGTGACAATATATACAATTGCCACGTTCACATTGTCGTTGCTATAAGGTTCAGCCTCTATTGCTACGCGGATTATTTGTTGCTATAGGATATATTACCACAGAAATATATGGTTGCTAATAGCCATTTTTACGACGCTTTTGGTTTTGGTTTGGTGCCCCTGAACAATATTATAGTGCCATTAATTAATTAGAAACTCAATAGACATCAACAAACCATTTGAACAGATTCCATTAAACCAAAATATTAACTTGTTTAATTTATTCACATCTGGAATTAAACGATCCAAATTCAAACTCAGGCTAGCCACACACATTATTCAAACCATCGAACAATAAAGATATTCAACACTTTTCCTAAATAGTAAACAGCAACATCTAAAATGCCTAGACACCACAGAAGCTTGTCTTGGCTTCATTTGGACCATCCCATTACTCGTGCGCTCCACTCAAACTCTATGTTCATTCTGAAAAAAAGAACATTGACATTTGGCATAGACTTCAATTTTTTAGTACAGTGACATTACAAATCACATGTTCATAAGAATATGTAATTGTCGTAGGAAAAATGAAGCTATAAATAAGGTAACACAAGAAAGTAGATCATGTGTATTGAACCAAATTGTGAACTCTAAACCTGAGCTTACAGATATGGATAACACAGCATGTACAGAATGTGCCAAATGATATCAAAAGGCGAGTATAAAATCTATTGACAGCATACAGTTACTGATACTACGGTTTTAATTTTTTAAGTGCATCATGACAAGGAGTAAAAAAGACAGAACATTGTTTGATGAAAAGGATCATTTTTAGGTGATACTATGGTTTTGGAAGGATCACAGATCAGCAGTATAACTGAGGTGATCTATGACAACTAACAACCAAATGTTAATTCAGAACAGAGCTTGTGCTTTCACCGAATTATATTCAGTGTGTGTGGGAGTAGAGATTCAGATTAGCGGCGCATTCTGCAGTCATCGAGATTACCAATGAAGCTACACGGCAACACAATAGAGCCACTGTGAAGTGTCCTAGACACTACCCACTTTGACTGATCCTAGTAACTCACATGAAAAACAAACCCAAAGAACAGCAGGAAGCAATTGCAGATCGAGTCCTCACCGCTCAAGGATGCACTGGTGGTGGAACTCATGCCTGCAGCTAGTCACCTAGCGGAGGCAGGAAGACGGTCAAGAAGCCAGAGCCACTTCCACGAACAATACCTACAACACAAATATCAAAATAAATATAAAATAAAAACAGCTTTCAGCACAAATCATCATTCTACAAGATCTGAATCTGATTAAATATGCAGTTGGAACCACATGCTTTTACTCTCCATCAATCTCTCAAATTCTAAATGGGGACATGAAAAACTGGTGACAAGAAGCATATAACTGTGTACTTGCTATATTCATATTTGAGACTTTCAGAATTAAGAACCAAGCCTAACATGAATAAAGTGATCCAACAAATGCATCATGTAGCAGTCTGGCATTAGCAAACAATCTAATCTATATCTATGTTCTTTACAAGAGCACACATTATTTACTTCTGGAGAACAAAGCACACGTTGATTCCTAGAGAGGAGGATGGAGCACTAGTACTAGACTACTAGTACACACATGCTGGAGCATATCTGAGTTGATTTCTCGAGAAGATAATGGAGCATTAGTACTAGTCCGTAAATGCTGGAGCATATAGCAATTGACAATTGACAAATGGCAGCTACTTAACATGTTATCAGATCAGTACAGAAGCACTTATTAACATCACATGAGTGCATAAATTCAGGATAGATCATGTCTAAATATCAGTGGTCATCATAGAACTACAAAATAAACCGAAGACAAATTAGTTCATATGCAAAAGCACCTGCTCAGTTTCTAAAAGACTCAGTCACACTCACATGTCAAGTCACCGCAGCAAGATAAAAATTTATATGACGTAACAAGCAAAAGCATAAGGCAAAGATCAGCCAACCCCACCTGCTAGCCATGCAAAACTGAAATTCAGCAGCTCAGTCTGTAACTGTAAGTGACTGGTCATCGTTCTCCCACTCCTCATCCCCCACAATTTAGCAGCTCAGACGACATCCTGCAACTGTAAATGCACAAACTATAGACAGTGAGAAAGCAACAGCAGACCAAATTAGCCAGCAAGGCAACAATTTCACAACTGTAAATGGTTGAATGTATTTGTCAAATTGATAGTATGAGACTATGATTAATGTGGCAATTTGAGAAGGCGAAGATTGTAATTGCGTCATTTTATTTATGAAAATTAAGTACGTCAACTTTGGTTAATTGTTCAGTATAGCAAAAGAATGTCAGTTAAGTATCTGAATTCTCAAAGCACTATCCTTTGTCACTTGTGTTGCGGCATGGAGCATGGGGAAGAAATTTAGTTTTGTATATATGCTTAGCTCTTTTGCCATCTTTTTTAATGGGAGAAATGAATAGCTTTCTTTTGCATAAAGAGTGAATATAGCATGTCAATGTTGTCATATGCATTTAATTAAGTCCTACAGTTTCATTAGTTCAGGAAAAAAATAATTACCTTTCCCACTGTTAAGCCTATTTGCCAATAGGTTCTATCCATGATCTATCTATGCCAGAATTGTTGGATGCAAACCCGCAGTACTACAGGCCATCAGGTAGAGGCACATTAGCTCCTACAACATTAGTAGGAAACACCAATATCTGCCTAGGTGAAAGGTTGCAACATTCAGTACTCTCATCACAAACTGAATTCAACATCCAGTCAAAATGTTCAGTGAACTCCAGATGCACGCCATCACCTGCCCCTGCTGCCCGGCTGCCCCTACATCTGAAGCCTGGCTTTTCAAGCTACTGTTCCTAGCCTCATACAAAAGACCAGAAGCACTGGCGCGCTCTCCGTATGGCGTAGTAGTTGCCCTCACTGATTGATCTTGAACAAGCAAATTTATTATCCTATCTAATCTATCAAACAAATATCAAGTCTCAGTTGACTAGAGCAGTACTATGTAATCTATCAAACAAATAGCAAGCCTCAATTGACTAGAGCAGTATACAATTTATCAAATAAAAATCGCTGAGGCTAACAATTTAATGAATTTGAAAGGAGACTAGCACATGTTAATTATGCAAAACCTAAGTCTAACGCCCACTAAGTGGGAGATGCAAAGATGATGATTTGTCGTTCAGAAAGAGAAAAGGACGAATGGAAGGGCTCACTGGATAACTCGTCGAGGACAAGGAACTGATCGATGTACCTCATCTAGAACCTGCATGGACCGAATTACACCCCAATTGGCAAAAAGTCAAGAAATGTCAATTCCTTCAGCTTCTCCAGGACATGCAGACTAAAGGCTCATCATCTGAAACGAAACCTACCTCCCGATGTTGCGGCAGATGACGGTGCAGACACCCTCGTGCTTCAGCCAGGCCGGCAACTTCCGCACCACCTGCCGGGGCTTCTCCATTGACAATATCGTCGCTGTGGCCAGTTGTGGAAGCTAGGGCTAGGGCGGCCACAACAGCACTGGCACCAACGCCGCGCACGCAAGCGCGCAAGGTCTACCGCCGCTCCTAAACCAAGGATCTCCGCGCCCGCGCCGGGGCTGCCACCGGGGATGCGCCTCTGTCTCGTGCCGAGGCCACCGCTGGGAGATGCATCCATGCCTGCGCCACCGAGGCCGTGCCTCCGCTCCTGTGTGTAGACATCCATGCCTACAGCCCAGAGCACCGCGGCAGGTGGTGGCCGGCAGGCGGCAGGTTGCTCGTGAGCCTGACGGCGGCGGACTGGGGACGGGAGCACCAGGTGGATCTGAGGGGATTCGGGGAGATGGAGAGGTGTCATTTGTCGGGGAAGTGCACGAGGGGGATTAATAAAAGGAGACGAATTTGGATCTGACGGGCGTCAATTTACGCTATACTTTTTGAGGGGATGGGGGAAGATGGAGAGGTGTCATTTGTCGGGGAAGTGCACGAGGGGGATTAATAAAAGGAGAAGAATTTGATCTGACGGGCGTCGATTTAAGCTATATTTTTTCAATCAACAAACATTATTTTTCTTTAAAAAATATCAGTCAACAGTATTTTTAGCCATGGCTTATCAGTCAAGCGAACAGAACATTAGCCGCCAAAATTTTTGGCACTTTAGGTGGTGTTTGGTTGTCCCTCCTAAATTTTAGTCGTTGTCACATCAAATGTTTAGACACATGTATAGAGTATTAAATATAGACTAATTACAAAACTAATTACATAGTTTGCGACTAATTTGCGAGACGAATCTTTTAAGCCTAATTAGTTTATGATTTGACAATGTAGCACTACAGTAAATATGTGCTAATGATGGATTAATTAGGCTTAAAAAATCGTCTCGTGAAGTACTGACGGATTATGTAATTTATTTTTTTATTAGTATCCGAACACCCCATGCAATATCCTCCCGACACACCTCCTAAATTTTAATCACGGATCCAAACACCACCTTAGGCTCAGCCGCTCAACCGCCCTCTAAAACATTTTATATTATTTTCAATTCAATAGATCTTTTAGTTAATTGGTTTTAAAATTTTTGAAGATACTATGAAACAAAGTTATAACTAAATTTATCTTACATATATAAATATGTGAAATTAAGGTTATACTACACTTTTCAAGTAAAAAGGATAGATTTTATATTTTATTAATAATCACCTCAAATTGATTTTCCTTGTAAAACCTTTGTTCGTGGTTTATTATTAGAAAATGTAGTTTGATCTCATATCAAAACTTATAATGTTCTAAAAAAACTCAGTACATTGAAGAATATGCTTTGGCACAATACAACTCTTCCAATAGTGTGGCATTGGGGTTGCACCGATTTGAGGCTTTTAAGACATTAAGGAATATGCTTTGGCACAATACATTTTGCATGAGAACAAATTTGTATATGCCTTAAAACACATTTTGTATTCATGTATACACTTTCTTGTAACTTTAAGATCCTTTTATACATGACTTGTAGTTCAAATTTTTATTAATTCTAATAAATAGGCACATATCCAATTAGTAAAAATTGAAATGTATTATTCACAAGAAATTAAAATAAAAGGACGACTAATAGTGTAATAGCCATTTTAAAGAACTTGCTAGTGGGAAAAAAGGATGACTAGAAACATATGCTTTAAAATGAATATACCAAATGAAGAAAAGTATCACCTCATTTAGATTTTCTTGATTTTTTTTAATGTTATAAGGACATGGTTTGGTCCCCTCTAAATTTTGAATTACACCAATTGTAAACTTGTATACATGTTTTGTTTTTTAATCCCACAAGACAAACATAGTTCCCCATAAAAATGCGTGCATACTCACTTTTATGAACATACGTATGCAAATCCTACTACTATAGACATCTTAAAAAATTAAGCCAAAAAATCTCAAAACTAACAAAGTCATCATATGCAGATCAATGTCAAAGGCTTTAGGAGCTGCACTATAGTGCCTGAGGCGTCGCGGAAACACCTGACGTTCTGCTCCTTCCATATATAGCTCCCAGGCAACGAGCATAAATAGGGAGCGGCTCCCTTTCGTTTGTCGCCACTCCATCACTGCCTCCATGATCTCCATCAAGTTAGGATGGAAACCCCGCCTACCTGCTTTTTTCTCACACATGTACTCCCTTTGTTCCAAACTAAGTAGCTCTGGATTTTCCAAATAAATATCTTTTTCTATGTCTCAAGGTATACACTATATTTAGATACATACATTTACTATATATCTAGAAAAGCCAGAATGATTTATTATTCAAATAGAGGGAGTAGTTCAAGTGTGAAGTAATTCCAATAACACGACATAAATACATTTTAATTCCTAAAAAAAAGGTACCTTATTGCCAAAATATTAAAGTTATTTAAAATATATTTGAAATAAAAGGTTTTATTATTTTCATATAGGAATGAGTGCTTTTAGTTGGAGGTCAAACGAAGCATATGACTATCGTAGTTACAATTTCTTGGTAAAACCTTTTTGAAATGTTATGAAGATGAATTTCGATCCACCATGAAATTTCAAAAAATTCAAAGAAGATTTGGGGATTATTAAATTATGGAAAATGTAAAGTACTCTCTCAATTATACATTATAAAATATTTTGGCTTTTCTGAATACATAACTTTTGCTATGCATTTAGATATACAATATATCTAGATACATACTTATCATGTTAGATAAAACCTTATCATGCTAGATAAAACCTTATCATACTTATCATGCTTTTCTAGATACTTAACTTTTGCTATGCATTTAGATAAACTTTCGACAAATCCTACAAAACAACTTAGACTACCCAAAACTCATGAAACTTGTTAGACAAAACCTTATCATGCTAGATTTAGCATTGATTGTTGTTACTTTTAAATACTTTGACAACTTGACACAACAGCGTATTTTGTGTCCATATGCATTCCATAAAAGTTCCACACAATCAAAATAAGTGGGATTATATATTGTTCACAAATAAATATATCTCTCACTAATCATACAACTATGTGACAGATGTATCTATTATTTTAGGTCCATATTTATTTTATAGTAATTCCACAAAACAATAATATTTAAATCTTGTGTGAAAATTCTGCAAACCGACATAGCAACATATTTTGGGCCCATAAGCTTGTTAAAAAAATTTCAAATTATTTTAATAGAATGGAATTGTACATTTTTTTACAGATATGTACCTCTCTCACATAGCTCCATATAATTATGTGCATGCTCTAGATGCTTGCGCTCGGATGGAGAAAAACCAAAACCAATCCTGAATCAGTAATGTTGTACTTGATGATTTTTTCATTTATATGGTTCTAAAATTATATTTAATGTTCTCATATTCTAAAATTCAAAATTTCCAAATTACCTCGGATGAAAAACAAAGAGAAGCAAAGTTGTAGATCTTGGTGAGATCCATAACTTTGGGGGATGGTGATTTTTTTTAGAAATTGTTTATGATCCCCAAAGTCTATTTGAAGTTGTCACATGTTAATATTCAAAATTTAAAACAATCTTAGATGGGAAAACGACCCGAAGAAAAAGGAGGCTTTTATACGTATGCCATTAAAAAAATTTGTAATTACGCATAAGCCATTAAAAAAATTGACCGCACACGAGTGCCATCGTTCTGAACTTCTTTGCTCTCCAAGCCATTCCATCGGTGTTCTATTCGTTTTTCATCGTTTGGGAGTCCTGACAAGTGGGTCAGGTCAGTCAAAACGTCCATAATACCCCTCTCATCCCTATCCTCTCTCTCTCTCAAGCTCTCTCTCTCTCTCTCAAACTCGATCTCTCTTCTTGTGCGTGCGGCCGGGGCGGAGCTTGCCCGCGCGCGCCCGCGACAGCCGGGGCGGAGCTCCCCCGTGCGCCCCTGCGGCGGCCGAGGCTAGGCTGGGTGGCCGCGCGGAGAAGCGGCGCCGAGGCGGTCACCGTGGCTGCGAGCTCGCGCGCGTTAGCCTGGATGAGGTGGCACTGTGGTCAGAGTGGAGCTGCCCCCCGAACACGGCGACGACGCCGACGGCGACGACCACCTTGAGGATGGCCGCGGCCAGAGTGGCCACCATCCGCAGCACTGCCATCTCCTTCTTCTTGGCCGCGGCGGTGCGGGAGGCGCGCCTGCACCTCGCTCGGGCGCAGAGCGCGCGGCGGCACAGCGCGGTGGGCACGCCCACTGTCGCGAGCACGAGCGCTGACGGAGGGGATGGCGGCCGCGAGCTCGAGCGCGAGCTCCGCCGAGCGGGGCTGTGCCGGGCGCAAGCGCGAGGGGAAGCCGGGCGTGGACGATGACGCCGTTGCTGAAGGGGATGGCGGTCATGAGCACGAGCGCGAGGCCGGCGTGGACGACGCTGCCGCTGTCGGAGGGGATAGGCGGTCGCGAGCGCGAGGCCGGGTGTGGATGCCGCCGCCGCTGACAGAGGGGATGGCGGCCGTGAGCTCGATCACGAGCTCCGCCGACCGCGGACGTGAGCGCAGGCGTGAGCTCCGCCGAGCGGGGCTCAGCCGGCGGCAAGCGCGAGCGTGAGCTCCACCGGGCGTGAACGCGAGCGCGAGCGTGAGGTCTGCTGGGCGCGGGTGCGAGCTCCGCCGGCCTCGGACACGAGCGCAAGCGGTGTGGACTAAAGAAGCAAGAGGATAGGATGAGAGAAGGGTATTTTGGACCTTTATACTGACCGGGGCCACATGTAACGGTGAAAAACGAACAGAACACCGACGGAATGGCTTGGAGAGCAAAGAAGTTCAGAACGATGGCACTCGTGTGCGGTCAATTTTTTTAATGACTTATACGTAATTACAAACTTTTTTAATGGTATACATGTAAAAGCCTCAAGAAAAAGTGCATATCCTTTTTATCAATGTCTTGTAACTGTAAAGTATGCAGGGTCATTCTAAAATTTTCGGCCACCGTTGATTTTTTATTTCTCTCCCGCCATGTCGCGCACGTCTCCACCGACCAGCGCACTAAAAAAATCTCCACCGCGCGTGCCCGACCTTATCTACCGGCATCCACGTCCTTCGCCCGTCCATCCACCCATGGCTGCAAACCACACCGCCGCCAACCCTAGCCCCTTCCGCTGCCGCAGTCCTCCCCCAGCCCCTTGGCCCCTTCCATGCCATCCGCGCCTGAGGCGCCGATGTCGATCCCCGCGCTTGCCCCTCTCTTCCTTCTCTACTTCCGGTGAGTCGAGGTGTAGATCCACACCACGAAGAGCCTTTTACGCCAGTGCCATTAAAAAAGATGGCCTAATCGTCAATGCCCCTACAAAGTTGGGTCTATCACTGCCGTCCCTGGGTTTGGAAACTTCTTTCGCCCAAGCCATTCTGTCGCCTCTCCGCTTGTTTTTCGCCGTTTGGGAGGCCTGACATGTGGGGTCGGGCATGGGAAATGACCCAGTTGCCCATGGGTATAGAGACAAAACAGGTCTCTGTGTTGACTGGTATTGACCGCTCTCACTCTCCCCATCTCGCTCGATTCCTCCTCTGTCCCCATCCCCCAAGCCCTAGCGGCGACAGGACAGTCACTGGCTACGGCGGTGGGGAGAGAAGAAATCAATCCCTCGTTCCTGAGCCTCGGCATGGGATAGTGGTGCAACAAAGATAACATTGCTCATCCTCCGCATTGGCGGCCCATGGAGGCGAACACGGCGATGGCCGACCGACCTTCCTGGTTCCGAGAAGGGTGAGTTCTATTTTTCCCCCTTGCTTGCTTGTTCATGGTGATTGTGGACAGTTAGGTCTAAGTGTGTTATGTGTGATTGCTGCCTTTTGTGATCGTTGTTGTTCATATGTAGGATGGATCCAAATAGTAGCTACAACATAGAATTTCGGATTGTTGCTGAAAATACTCATGCGCCGTGGTTTAGCTTGAACGAAGTTCTGGATGCTGATGTTGCAAACTACTCAAATGTGGTGTCTGGCATTGTGGATAAGTATCCTGGGCGTTATGGGGATGTTTTCAGTCTGTTTTACTGGTGCCATGACACAAAGATGAACATCCCCTTGACCAATGACCAGCAGTTACTTGAGATGTTTGCCAAAAATAAAGCTAGCAAGTGTTGTTACATGACTTTAGCCTACCATAAACCCAACACTGACCCTCCTGTCATTCCTTCTTAGGATACCACTACTAAGCAATATGTTGAACCCACCATGACTCCTTCCATGCCTTGTCCTAGCTTTGCAGAACCAAGTCAAACAAACAGTGAAAATGCAGATGATGCAGTCCTTGCAAACCCAAACCCAGAGAATGAGTATGTGGGTGTTGATGAGGAAGGGCTTTTTTATGTGGCCCAAAGCCACACATGGCTTTTTTATGCATCCTCCATTGTTGAAGTCCACAGCAGGAAGAAGGAAGAACAGACACAAAGGAGCATTAGAAGGAGGAAGCAGTAGGAAGACAAAGAGGCATGAGTGCCCTATATGCCATCAGTTGGGGCACCACTGGTACACTTGCAAGAATGGTGATCCAGCAGACATTGCTGCAATGAAACTGGAAAGGTAAGCATTTCTTGAGTCATCTTACAAATTTTTCTAATATGATGTCCTAACTGCTGTTTTCTGCTAACTGCAGGGGTTAGCCAAAGAAGAAGCTAAAGAAAGCTACTGTAGCCAACACAGAGACAAGTATTGTGGTGGCCACACCTGCTGCAGGGATGGTTTTCCCTCCAAATGAGGTTGTGGACAATGCTGTTACCAAGAAAAGGAAGAGAAAGGCCTCATCCACATCTACAAGTGCATCAACATCTCAGAAGCAATTTTCTAGCAGGTATGATGGTCATTCCTCTCCCTGTCATGTTTTCAATTTTCTAGCTGTGGACAATGTTTTGAATGTGTGTTTACTTCTTCAAGATCTGGAACTGGATCAAATGATCCTGTTCCTTTCCAAGTTGTGCACCTGGCACCTTACCATGGCCCAGCTGAAGCCACAACTGAAGCCACAGATAGTGCCACAGTGATGGCATCACTAAATGAGCAGAGAAGCAGCCAGGTTGCGAGTCCAAGGAGGAGGAAGATTGGTCTCAAGAAGAAGCTCACTCCAAAGAAGGTTGCTACTTCCACTCCACAGGGTGTAGCTGACCCATCCAGCCCAGCAGCAAATACCAGAGGCAGGAAAAAGCTTCATCTTGATTAAAAAACAGGTGACTCAACTCTTGTCCTTTTGAAACAACTCATGTTGGAGAACACCCATCTTTTGTGAACTTATGCCTGTCATGTTAACATTATGTTGAACTTATGCCTATGATGTGAACTGATGACTGTGTTGTGAACTTATGGCTGTGTTGAAATACTATGTTGAACTTATGCCTGTGCAATGTTGGTATCATCAGTTTGGTCAAATGAAATGTTCACCATAAATTAGCACTGTTGTGTGGTCTGCAATGACATTCCAACATTGATTCATTCATTGATACATCATTGTTCATTCATACATGCATATAGATGAGCACAGCCAAACACACAAACACACACCTACTTCTTCATTATTGCATATAAGGCAAGAAAGATGGCAACAAAGACTAGCTTCTCAATCCATTTTAGCTGCTGCATAACCCCATCAGCTCTGTCTTCCACTCCACCTCTAGCAGCAGCCTGGGTAGCTTCATGGATGATGGGCAAATGAGCTGGATCTGCTGTAGGTCCTGCTGCAACTGGCTGCAGAGCCACTGGAGCTGCAATTTGTGCAGGAGTGACATCCATCTCATCCTCCCACTAATAGAACTGGCAACCTCCAGCCTGAGCACAAAATGGTCACCAGATTGTAGGAACCAAGCACTTGAGAAGTAGGAACAAACAAGAACATGACCAATGAACAAAGACATACCGAGAAGTATGGACACTTGTGGAAGACACGCTTGGTGTTCTTGCCGGTCATCGAGGTGAATCGATTGGCAAGCACCCTACAGTTGGGGCAAAACACCCACCTGGTGAGCCGCCTCTCATAGCTACTGCTTGAAGCTTCAGACATGGTGAGTGTTGAGAGAAGTGAGTGGTGAAGAAATGAGGAGTACACTGCCTAGGGGAGCCAGGGTCATTTTGGCGCCAAAGCCAACAAGATTGGCGTTAAAACCCACCTGAATGGCGCCAAGAGACTAGGTCCTGGGAGTGGCATAGAAGAAACACACAAGTTTTCAGTCATCCTCTTACTCCCCAGTGGCATTCAAGTCTTTTTCCACCTCCGTTACCCACCGTTAGTAGCTACAATGGATGGAATGGCTTGGGCGAAAGAAGTTTCCAAACCCAGGGACAGCAGTGATAGACCTAACTTTGTAGGGGCATTGACGATTAGGCCATCTTTTTTAATGGCACTGGCGTAAAAGGCCCACGAACGCCCCCTTCGTGGGGGAGTTTATCGAGCATCTACACAACGTGCTGCCAGGAATGAGGGAGGGGCTGGTGGCACCTCGAGGACGGCGATGAGGCCGGGGACTAGGCCTGACGCGGTGAGGGCAGCGGGACCACCGCTGTCTCCACGCTCAAGCAGATGCAATCCCTCCTCTCCAGGGACAGATGGATCATCTATGCCGGCTTCGCTTCCCTCATCGGTGCTACGGTAATGCTTGCCAGCCATGACAGTGTGCTAAGGTTGACTAGTGATTTATCTATTTTTTGTTGAGCGTATTGATGTGCTTTGGTTGCCATTGCAGCTCGTGGAAATCGCCATATTCAATTGACCCGTTTGCTCACAGTCAATGGAAGCAGGTGACCATAGCTCTACTGTTTATATCAGTAAAATGTGTTTTTTGTGCAGACTGTAGTTTGTAATGTAGGGTTCTGACCATGTTAGATTCCTTATGTTGTAACAAGTTTGTCCATTCCATACTCCTTGCATATGATGGGGACTGAAACTAGTCTTGATCTATTACTGTTTTTATAAATCTTCTTGTCTAAACCTGAACCTAGTCTAGTGTGCATTAGGAAAAAGACACTAAATATATACCTGTTTCCATACAGCTCAAGGCCCTGTTCGCTTCTCTTATAATTCGTACTTTTCAGTTTCTTTTTTCAGCCAGAACAGTGTTTTTCTCTCACAACAAATCAGCTGGAACAGTGTTTTGACTTGTTTTTTCAGTGAAGCGAACGGGGCCAAGAACTAAAGTTTTAATCATATCTGCCATCAATTATGCAGAAAACTTGACATAAAAGAACCTGCGCAAAATTAGTACACCATTCTCAAAAAGCAAATTAAACTTATGCTGATATGCAGGTGCTTCATTTTGTCAACATCAAGAAACGATGAAAGTTTTACCTTGTCACAGTACTTCTATTAATTATGCCTTACCATTAGGATGTCGGCTGCCATCAGAAGTCATGTTACATAAACATTTGCATATGAAGATGTGTGTAACACATTAGTCACTGTAGCACCCGGTTTTAAGGATAAAACCAGATACACATCATATATGAGTCTAGAAAGTCAAATCTCACATATAGCTACAAATAAGGATAATATCATAAGACAATGCTTAATATATAATGTACTTTGTTTAAAGGATATAACCTTAGACAGAAGCAGCGGTAGGACAACTCCGATCTTCAGGTGTAGTCACCAACACCACAGGGATAACTGACTGGTTGATCACAAGCCTAACTCCTCTAGACTAGCAATCTGGTATCTATCCGGGATTTTTATCTAAATAATTAAAAAGTAAAGCAAGCGTAAGTACATATCGTACTCAACAAATATAACATGGGGTAAAAGGTTGACACTGTTTTAACTACATTAGCTTTTAGTGAGTCACAATTTTAAGCAATTGAGTAGCATCAAATTTATCATAAGCCCGTATAAACACATGATCAGGTAAACATGAGTAATGAATAGCATAAACAATTAATCATTAATGATCATCTATTCCATAAGGGTTTCAATGCCGCTCGTGACTGTGAGCACGGCTGATATACTAGTTTTACACTCTGCAGAGGATGTACACTTTCACTGTGAGTCGTGGTACCCATATGCCTGGGTTTATAACTCCTAAAACACTTCCAAGGTGAGCAGGCAGGGGTTACTATTAAGTCTTTCAAAGGTTCGTCTAACAAGTTAGGGTCGCTAGAATTCCAATTGGCAAACAAATGTAGAGCTCTCTTTCCAAATGGCACATTCCACGCAGGCTATACACATAAGGATAGAGGCCGCACTATACCCGATTCATCATGCCCCTTTTGCGCCATGAAGATAACCACTAACAAGCTAGAAAAGGTACTCATACTTGACTAAAGCCAGAGCCATGTGGCCCTCAGTTGTAGTGTAAGTCCCGGATGATCACTTACAGATAAGTCCTTAAGGAGAAGAATCTAGAGCATCTGAAAAGTAGCCAAACACTCTAGCCCCCTTTAATCATGTTGCTAAAAAATCATCTTTTAGTGTTTATTGCATATTCCATTAGTCAAGTTACAAGATCATGGCTTTAGTTGAGCCCTAGCATCATACTATCCAATGCAATAACCCATAGGTGACAAGGAATCTAGGATATCAAATAGCTAGGAAAATTATTACGGTTGTCAAGGTAGACACATGCATATAATTAAGTTATTAAAGTGAATAGGACAACAAGGATAATCCTATGCTATACTTGCCTTAAACTTAGATCATTCTTCTAGTCCAAAGCTAAGAAACTCCTTGATCACCACATAAAGCTCACCGACTAGACAATATCATAAAGCACCACATAAGCATCTGAACAGACATGCATAACAGACAAATATGATTAAATTAGAACAGTACACCAATCAATAAAAAGGTTTCAAAACTAATCTACACATTGCTACGAGCACACAGACACGAAAAATACTCTAATCGGAGCTACGATGAAAAAGAAACAACTACCGAAAGATTATTTGATAGATGAAAAGAAAACTATAGGCTTTGTTTATTTTAAATAAATCGTGTATAAGATAGTTCAGAAAAATAGCTAGATTGAATTAGGTCAAATTATATTTGATTTGGAAAACTAAAATAAAACTAATCTTATTTTATTATTTAGAAAAGATCGAGGTGAAAAGCCTAAATTGTTTAATGGGAAACTAATTGCATATAGATTGATTAGATTAATATTTTATTTGAAAGCACAAAACATGCTAAACAACGTTACAAACACGTAGATCATGTCGTTACGAATCTAATGTAACTTGAACTGGTCAAAATAGAGTTAAAACAGAGATTTGATGCTTAAAACACATCAGTGCCAAAACTGCAAATAACTGGATTTTATTTTGAATTAAAATAAATCAAAAATTGGAATTTTGAATCTGGAGTGGTCTACGGGTTTGAAATCAGAAAACTAGAGGGGCTCTTATGCAAAAACGCCAGCCGAAATGGTATGATTGAATTTGAGCCGTTGGATTAGATCTGGACGGCTGAAAATAGAAGGGATGGAGAGGGGATCGCCGGCGGCGCTGTGAGCGGCGGCGCATGGCCGGAAAAGCAGGGAACCTCGCCGGCGTTCGGCTATTTGCCGATTCCGGGCGTCACTGGCCAAGGCAAGAGCACAGGGAGAGAGAGGGGCGCACGGCAAACTCGATGAGGGCATCGAGGTGGCCCGACGCAGTACTGCAGCGACGCGGGGCTAGGCTGAGTGGCTCGGGTAGGTTCGGCGGCGGCGCACCGATGACTGGGAGCGAGAGGGAGAGATAGCGCGGTACCGTCTGCTTGCTTACCAGATAGCGAGGCTCGACGAGGGGTCCCAGATGATGGCGGAGCGGCGGAATGGCGAGGTGAGCACGGCAGCGGCGGCTAGGGTTTGCGGCGGCTGCGAGCTCGGATAGAGGCGGCGGCTTGTGCTAGGGTTGGATACGGGAGCGGCGCACGCACGACTTTGTTTTATAGGGGTCCAGGCGTGGCGCGCACGCCAAAATCCCGAGACATTGGGGGAGCGGCGGCGGAATTCCATCGGCTGGAGTCCAGCTCTCCTACGGCCGGAGATAGGAGATGCGGCTGACCGGCGGGCCCGAGGCGTCAACGGCTCAGGGAGCGGGCCCGTTCATCAGCCAAACAAAGGGAGAGAGGGGGCGCGAGCGGGCTTTCCACTTGGGCCTTCGTGCTGGACCGCGCGCGAGAGAGATGGTGAGCGCGTGTGGGCTTCGTCTCCGGTTGGGCCGGTCGCCGAATGGGCCTACGGGAGGGATCAGACAGGCCAGGCCTTCTGGCCGAGAAAGAGAGGGGGAGAACTAGGCCGCTCGGGCCAGAAATGAGAGAGGGAGAGTTTTCCAAATTCTCTTTCCTTTTCTTTTTATTTCAAAGCCATTTTCAAATCCTTTTTGAAAGCAAATTTCAATTGGTTTGAATTTGAACCAAAACCACTCAGTACAAATAAAACAAATGCACCAGCATGTATGCATCAAACAAGTTGCTAAACCCTATGATTAATTTTAATTTAATGAAAAAATTTATTTCCCTATGCTTTCATGAGCACAAAAATACATAATTAAATCAATTTAACTTTATTTCAGAAGAAGTAAATTTTAGGGTGTTACAGTCACCAATAAATCATTCTATTTCCTTGTTCGCTGAAAATCATGTACTGCAAGCATGATTCTTATTTCATTACTAATGTACAGTATTAATGTTGTATCAATTCAAAAGAGATTAATGAATGCCATCCTTATTCCAGTTAACTACTATTTTTTTGCTCTCTGTTAGAACTTCTGTTGATGAACTTAATATGTGGAGTATCTTTGACCCACATATATTCAGCTTCAAGGGCTGAATATGTGGAGTATCTTTGACCCACATACATTGCTGCACCTTTATCCCACATAGTTGTAATTCACCTGGCCATATTTCATTCTTGTGTTACTTAGGATTTTAATCTTTGGTGATGAACTGACAATGGGCTGTTATGCGAGAATGAAGTAGGATCTCTGCACCTTCAAGCAAGGAGTGAAAAGCATGGAAAGGTACATGTCAGATCAGCTACTCAGCTAGCTATCTTTAATGTGCAGTTCCCAACCAATTTAGATGATACTAGTTGTGATAATGTACCCTTGTAACATTAAGGAGTATGAACAGTTAGAAAAAAGAGCGTACCCAGTGTAGAGAGCTCCTGCTCTGTGCGGAGTATGAACAGTTAGAGCCTAGAACTTTTCTGAAATTTGTGTCGGAGATCAACTTAAGAAGTATGCCTTATAGTTTTCAGTTCAAAGTAATCATGTTGTTATGGTAACATGGGACCATCTATTTTATGTACCTCTTTTAAAAACCACATCTGAATATCTCTGTTTGCTAATAACTATTGTTTGTATTTCCATTGTACATCATGGAAGCAAAGAAATGGATGAGACAAGCATCTCCATAAAGAAGTGCTGCTGTTTTTGGGATTATGGAATACATTTTTGTTAGGATTCCTGCTTTTGTGCATTTATATTCAGAAAATTGGTCTAATAGACACTACTTAACTACTGCTTTCTGGAATTTGAATATTATTACATCATGGGTGGCACTTCCAGCTATCTATTCGTTAAAAAAAGAATCTGAATATTATTGAAGCTATGAACTTACATTTTGGGAGATTGCCACCTAACTTCACTGTACATGATTGTGAAGATTGCACTTAGGAGGTTTGTTTTGCAAACTTGTTCTGTACTTCTAGTACAGATTCTAGACTGAGTATTTGGAAGTAGGGAAGTAGTGGCTTAGCAATAAAAAACATTGTACTCTTAATATTGTTACCTCTGCAGTTTTTCAGAGTATTTGGAAACTTAGAAATGAACTCTTAATATTGTACCCATGCATATGTATGCTAATTTGCCATGGATAGGCAGAGTAAGTAGTAACGTTTTCTCACGGCCACATAATCATACCATGATAGGAACAGACGAACAATGTGCAAGACCTTTTCTTGAGGCTATTATGTCGTTGTGCTGTTCTTTTTTTGTCTTCATTTTTATCAATAGATTTTTCTAGTTTAAGCATGCATATAACCGGATTATGAATAAATTAAATGGTTAGTATGTATGTATGTCTCGAGATTGGAGTACGGATACTCCGACCTTTGCCTAGTTGATTTAGAATTTTAAATGAGAACATGAGATTACTCATTGTTTCATTGCTTCACTTCACTGCCATGCTTTGTTGTGTACTACCTCTGTCCAAAAAAATACAATTCTAGAACAGTGTCGTGTTTTAGTATATCAAGTTTGACTAATTATAGATAAAAAAATTATAAATATTTATAGTATCAAATTAATAACATTAGATTAGTTACAAAATGTATTTTTATAATAAATTAATTTAGAGCCATAAATGTGAATACCATTCACTAGAAACTTAGTCAAACATGAATCACTTTTCGTGGCACCTAACTCATAGTTGCATTCTTTCACGGACGGAGGTAGTAGTTGTGTTGTGTCAACATATCTCTATTTATTGCAGGATAGTGCTTTTGCTTTTGTTTAGAAACTAGCAGTATGCAACAATATGTTAGTGTGGTGATGCTTGGTCATGTCTTATCTTAACATCTTATAAGCCAACCTTTTTCCTTTCATTAGTTGATGAACACGACTCTACAATAATCTGATATATTGCCTACCTTTGCTCTGTAGAATAGAAACCTTTCCATTCCTGAACCAATATAGCTCTCACTTTTTCTTTTTCTTTTTCTTTTTGTGCAGAACATAAATCTTTACTTGAGTGAGATGATGCAGTATTGCAGTAGCCAAATAAATGCATAGCACTTTACTTTTTTTCATGGTACCTGAAAAATTGTTGTTCAGATACAGTACTTTATTTCTGTAAAATGTAGGTGTATATATCATTGTTGCAAGTAACTTCAGAACCTATGTGAGTAAGTTCTTAGTTTTCCTGAAAGATCATTTGGTTCAGCTTCAGATCAGGTGATAAGATTAAATGTTAATTAGTCCATTTCATTTGGGACATGCATATTGGCTATTGTGCTCCCTTGCATGTTGAGATGACATGCATCCTTGCGAAGTTAATTACAAAACTGATCTGACGAGATCCGTGATCACAGCTAATGTTTTGCTGAGTTGGTATATATATTCCTCTCCCCGTCAACCTGGATTAACCTCTGTACGTGGAGGGATTCCTATCAATTTCTCATTTGCATTCTGTTCCTTGCAACTGAGATCTGATCCATGGCTAATTTCTCAATAAAAAGTCAGTTGGGATTATGGGATGCTACTCTATGCTCTTTAGTTAAATTCTTCTTAGAAGGGCTCTTGTCTCCAATTTCAGTATCAGATCAAATGAATGAAAGCCATGGTAATATGAGTTTACTCATTCGATTTTTATTTTTCTGTAAAAATTAATCTACAATGAAGGTGCCAAATTTCATAATCAATATAGAAGTTTAATTTAGTAATCCTGTGGAATCTGTGTTCCTATTCAGAGTGCAAACTATTTAATCAGCTCATACAATGAAGTGCTTATGTTTTATTACTCTAGATTGCTTTAGCGGGATCATTTCTAGACATATACACCCAAAAAGAGGATTTATGCATGCTTGATTTGTTTGTTTTCTTTCATTTGTTTGTATACTGATATAAAAAATTCATATCGCAGGAACCAAGATAAAGAAGAATGATAGAACTTACAAGCATGGCAAGAGAATTGTTGGTGAGGAGGCCGGTGATGCGTCCATGCATTCAAGTAGACTTACTGTTGATAGTTCTTTAGACAACAAACATATGAAGGAATGTACTGTTTTTTTTTCTCTAGTTGAGGTGTCGCCTATTCTTTCATCATTGCATGAGCTGTAATTTTTGCTTGAAGTTGACCAAGAAGCAAGAAAATATTATTTATAGTTATCTATTACTGCTCTGTGAACCTTATCTCATGTATGGAAATTAAATTGTTATATTCTGATTTGTGCAAATGTGCCCCAAAACGTACTTTGAAAAAAATCATTGAATCCTTTTTGCTACTCAATTGTTGATTTATCTAGGTGCATCCAACTCATACTGGTGGTGCAATACAATACCATATTTCAACGAATCATGTTCTGTAGCAACCAAAAACAGCTGGTGACTTGCACTTGCAAAAGAAGCAAATATCAATTGCCGATCAAACTGTGGAGACATGATCAAAAGTATCAAGTAGTTGGTGACTTGCACTTGCTACGCACTCACAGTGCACGTTGACAAGAGCCACACCAGCGACACCAGCAATGATTCTACGTTAGCTTCTCTCGCCGGAGAGCCTTTGCTACCAATGATGGGTGTCGTGTGCGCTGGCATTTCCACGTTCCCTTCTAAGGCACCAACATCTGGAGTTGGGGGATGACAGTAGCGATAGAGGATCACGTATGTCATAGGTAGGAGTCGATTCGTTGGCAAGCCTGGGCCCATCTGCTATACCTAAAGCCCACGAAATACGGTTGTTTCCTATAGCAGCATATTACAACGACACTGGATTTTATAGCAACCAAACCGATATGTGGCAATAGCAACATACTGTTGTATCGCTTTAGATATTTAGTCACAATAAACAGCTACCTATTACAATGGCCGTGATAAATATTACAACCAAACAAAACTGTGGCAATACCAACAAACTATTGCATCGCCTTAGAAACTTAGTTGCAATACACGGCCTACCTATTGCAATGGTCGTGAGACATTTTGCAACCCAACACAACTGTGGCAATAATTTCAAGCAATAGCAACGCTGTTCTGTATGGTTGCAAGAGCTCGAGACAGTTGCAACGCCAATTAATACTAATGTAACATAATGTCATCATGGCAATATTATTAACCAATAGCAACACTTTTCAAAAAAGGGTTGCTATAGTTCTCACCTCTTGCAACGCCGAACGTAAAAATTACAATGCACTATTTTTGTGGCAACATAGTCCCCCCATTGTCACCTTTTTGGACAAATGTTGCAAAACACACCCTATTACAACACAATTTGCGGTGATGCAAATGGCGTCAAGTGGCAATAGGGTCGAAATCTAGTAGTGACTTTTGCCTTTTACACAGCGGTTCAGATATCTTTTCTCTTCTTTGTTGATGGAACAAACAAAATGTAGCCATCCCACTTTTATTGTTTTTTCATGGTGTTTTTTTCTCTGCAAAGGGGTGTCCGATGCTCGGACGCACTAATGGATCGTACCTAGATGAGCTATATATTGCTGCCAAGACAAAAATGACGAGCATGCAGTCGTCTGAGCCTTCTTTCCACTTTTTTTCTATTTCAGTGTATTACTGTACTCTCCGGCTTCTTCTCTCCCTTTTCTGTTTTGGTTACTTGTTCAGTTGTACTTGTTGAAAAACTGCATAAAAGAATTTCTCCATGGCCACGGTGTCATCGGTGTCGGGACAAGGCTTACGGCTGGGTGATTGCATTTCAGTTCATGGTTAGTTAGAATTTGATTTTGTATTGACTTCATGGGTTTCTTCAGCTTTACATGTGCGTTTTTCATCTCTAAATGTTTTTCCTCGATTGATTTACTCGGCTCGAGTCTGGCAAAGAACTATCAAGAGGTTTTTTACCCGTATCAATTTCCCTTCGTTCTTTTTCGTGTTGCTCATCGTTTCGAGATTGCGCTTAAATGTGTATGCTGCATTATGTCAGTGGACTTGCAAGAGGCTAGCTCGCACATGATGCGTGCAGGGACGATGTGTTTTTTTTCATTCTTTTGATTTCTAGATCCCGTTTTATGCAACTTGGTGATCTCAATTTCCTCAGCTTGGTGTTGGTCGCTCGTCCCTTGGTGATCAAGATCCGTGCCCCTTCAATTCCTTCGTGGCGTGCTGGGCATGTGGTTTTATCTTTCATCTTATGGTCTTTGGCGGAGGATCGTCTCTCATTTTAGGGTATATACCATGAGGTGCTGAGGGCTAACCTACAGATTGGGAGTCGGGTGTCGATCATTCACCTTTGCATTCTCTTGTCGCTTTTTTGTCTGTTTCGGAATTTTAGGATATATTTGGGCTTTAGAATGGGAGACATGATTGTTTTTGATTTACTCGGTCGTGCCCTGAATATATTTTCTAAGATGCCTTTGTGTTGTGTTCTAATCTTATTCTTGCCGAAATATGTTCGTATTTTTTCTTTTGCTACAGTCATTGTCATTCTCACTACTACCAACAATCTCCTAATATAGGGCCTTCGGCTTTGTGGGGATACAGTCATCAAGGCTGTGGTGAGTTGCAGCAAGTTCTACCCCACTTGGAAGAATGCGTTCAACGTGGTGGAGGCCCTAGATCTTCTCGTGTCCTCCACTCTCGAGGCCCCGCTCCATGCTAGGCGAGATCTTGTGCTGGTGGAGAGGGACGTCAGGTCCATGCTAGGCGATGCCAACTAGTAGGTTCACCAAATCTACTCCTAGTGGTGGACTCAGGATTTGTAATTGGAATCAGAACTCTACAAAGGGTTTAAACTTGAAACTTGGAATCAAAATTAGTAGAGAAATAGATTAACAATTGTTGGAACTTGGGTTCTCAACAGGTTAGGGAGTGAGTAGAGAGGAGAGAGATGATAGCTAGGGTTTGCAAATGAGTGGGAGGAGGGAGAGAGACCCCTTTCCCCTTTGCTCTTGGCACTATATATAGGAAATGACAATTTACAAGTGTCCCCTCAGTGGGGGAGGATTTCATAAGTTACTATACTAACCCCTGTCGGGCCTCTTCTAGTGGGAGGATTGGCCCATATGTCATATGGGCTCTGTGAACAACCAGTGGAAGAGTGTGCCTTAACGCCAAGGGGGGCAATTCTATGATCTTGCTAAATAGTTAAATGACACTAAACTATCCGTACCGAAAACTAGTGTGACAAAAACAAACTAGTGTGACAAAAACAAACTAAATCTGACAAAAATACGTACTGGCACCCTGCAAGTGCTAGGGAAAGTGCATGCTGCGATGGTGTTGACGGTCGTTACAACAAAAATAAACCATCAATTTAACTTGCATTTATTCTTAAATCAATCACCAACATAGGTGTAGAGGTTTAAACTAAGTATTTCCACGAGTCTTGATGAATTTTTGTATGCAGGAGGATTTATCCAGAAATCGGACCAAGTGGGCCATGTTCACTACTAGAAATATCCACTTCCAAAATCGTCATAGAACAACGCTTTTTATGATGAATATTTACGTTTTGTCATAGATCAGTGGTGACGATCCTCCAACCCTCGCTATCTATGATGAAATTAGATATCGTCACAAGAAGCGTCATAGAAGAGCACATGGTTTCGTCGCAGATCACTCGCGCGACTCATCTGTGACGATCCTCTTTAGAACTATGACGACCAGGGATTCGTCATTGAACTAATTACGCATCTATGATGAAGTTTTCGATCTGTAACGAATGGCACTTTGTCATAAATCTCCACACTGTCATTTCTCCATCCGACGTGTGCCTGTGGGACCTGCAGTTATTCATCCGTGACGCTTGCAATTCGTCATAAAGTCTCTCACTCGGTCCTTTCTCCATGCGATGTGTACCTGTGGGACCATTCTCCATCCGACATGTACCTGTGAGACTTGCAGTTACTCATCCGTGACGCTCGCAATTCGTCATAAAAGTCACCGCTTGGTTCTTTCTCCATCCGACGTGTACCTGCAGGACCCTTCTCCATCCGACCAGTGGGACCCGACGGCTTACGTGTCACGTGTACCTGTGGAACCGTTCTTCATCTTCATCTGACCTATGGGACCCAACGGTTTGCGTGTTACGTGTACCTGTGGGACCATCCGACCTTTGGGACCTAACGGCTTACGTGTCACGTGTACCTGTGGGACCTTTCTCTATCTCCATCCGACCTATGGGACCCAACGGCTTGTGTGTCACTTGTTGCCGCCGGGGTTTAATAAATTCAAACTCAAAAGCATGAGTCCTAGGAGTTGAACCCAGGACCAAGATCAAGGAATAGCCCGTCTTCACCATTGCGCTAGACGCCTGGTTGTGTTGACATGTCTTTGGAGTCCTAATAGTAGTATATGTCCTCTGTGTGCATAGGTTGACTTATCTATTGGATGTATCCCCTACAAGTGGAAACAAATCTGTGCCCGTTGGATTTGCGGCGGCGGCAGCAACGGAGGATCCCCGGTGTGTTGTGGTGGCTCAGGCGTCCTTTTGGAGGCTAGGCGGTGGGTCTTGCTGGTGGAGCGCGGCGGCATTGGCGTCCGTGTCCATCGTGTGCCGCGGCAGAGGCGACAGATCCGATCCGTAGGTCTCCTTTCTCGCCTTTTCCTGTTCGCTTCACTGTTTTGGTCCTTGCTTGAACATGAGGTATACAAGAAACATTGTAGCGTTGCAGATCTAGTTAGGCCAATGCTAATGAAAAGAACTATGAGGTGGCACTGGTTGGTTTTCTGCTGGTTTCTTGGTTTTCTGTATATATTCGTGTTCTTACTGTAAATGCCTATGTGCAACTAGGCCTGTTAATTTTCAAGTGCTTGCTTGATTATACCTATCTGTCTAGGCAAACATATAGGCCCTTCGCTTCTGCGTTAAACTATTTTTTCTGTCCAGTGCTTGCTTGATTCTATATTTCTGTTTCGTATGCTCCAGTGTCACCAGTGAGTCGTTATGGTATTTTGAACTTGTAACATATCTGAGGCCACATTTCTGTACCAATGATGTCTACATGGTTGTTGGATGTATTAGGATGCAGCTCATATATTTGCTTTCTGTGTCTTCTCCTTGTTGATAACCAAGTTATCCATTTGGTTCCAAACAAGAGGAAGGCATCGAAAGCAAATTAATGCTTTATGTCCATCATTCACATCACTGAGGCCAATAATGTTTAAGCTGCACATGTTGCTACTGATGCCAAGGATGATCACTACCACTTGTTTACTGACATTCTACTTGTGAAAACTGAGGAAGCTCAATTAACTGCTGAAACTATTTTTTCTGTTCATCTATTAACAAATATTTACTCCAGGTTAGTCTTGCGGCTAAGCAATTAATCCATGGATTGCTTCAGAGAGATCCCGCTTCTCGACTTAGTTCAAGTGCCGGTGCAAACGATATCAAGCAACATCCCTTTTTTAAAGATATATACTGGCCACTCATCCGTTGCATGGTGATCTGGAAATTGAGCCTTTGAAGAGAGTATCTTGGAAAAAAATTGTTTGGTACATCACTAATAAAGAAAATAACTTTGCATGTGCAGGAGCCCCCAGAGCTTGATGTTCCACTGAAACTAACTCGGAAGGAACCTGAATTAACAGTGAAGCCTGAGGAGGATACTCATGCTCAGATTGTTGACACATTTTAAGGTGAGCCTCAGCATTTAAAAGAACTTGTTGTCTGATTTAGATCTGCTATTATATATTACCGATTTTATCGGAAACAAAAGATGACCAATACTTTATATGATCAAATTCTTTAATTACTTTTGTGTTGATCGAAAGTCACTAAACACTATGTTATATACACACAATGACACAAGATTGTAAAAGCAATCAAAAGCACATGAATAAGTAATATGTCAGCACACATATCTTGTACAAAAAATTGGTCCGACTAGGGAAAAGAATAATGGTAAAAATTACTATAAAAGATGGTAAATATTACTTTTAACAGAATATTACTGTTAAGGGTAGCTTAAAGTAAGTCAAGCAGAGTATTATTTTTAAATAGGCTTTCCATGTTACATTTTGCAGGGCAGGCTGTACGGACACCAACCCCGGCGCCCCGCGTTGAAAGAACGTCGTTGAGCATGTACATAGTAATAAAAGAGGTTTCATGGGCAGGCAGGATTTTCAACCTGAATTGCACTAGAGGTCGTGGTGTACTTGAGGCATTCTTTTGGTTAGGTTAAGTGAATAATACATCAATGGGATAAAGTTCTTGTAAATGTACCGTTTTTTTGTGCATATGGCTGAATAAAATGTAGTGATTATTTATATTACATAAAAAAAATTGAATGGACATCAAAAAAAAATTGAATGGAGTGAAATGCCCTGGGTTTCATAAATTATTCTCACGTCCTCAGCTAGGCTACTACCGTATCTATTTTTCTGGGATAAGCTCACCCTATATCTAGGAAGTGTATTTTCCTTAGAGCAACTCCGAGGGCTCCTACTTTTGATTCGAGGGCTGCCCCTCATACCAGAGCCCTCATTTTCTTTAGGACCCACTTGCCAATCACTACTACAACTAGGCTCTTTAGAGGCGGCTAGCTTGCCTTTGCAGAAGTGGCTGGGCCTGCCGCCTCTCTTAATTCCATCTCTACAAATCATCGATTTGCAAAGGCGGTTCTCCCCTCTAAAAATCAGATTTCTAGAGGCGCAATTTGTAGAGGCGGTTGCATTTTGAGCCGCCTCTACAGATCGTTGTCCAAAAATTACAAATTTGGGCTAAAAAATAGGGGGAAAAGCAGAAAAATAGCAAAAAAAAATAATAATAATCTCAGGAGACCACACTAGGCACCACTGGGCAGCCACACAGGATTGCCGTCACAAGTGGCGATTATTTAACCCGTGACCTGTGGCATCACGCATTCGTCCCTAACCACTCCACCAATACAATACTTGTGTCGAAATGGGACATTCGTTCTCCTTATTTAACTTCCTCCAGTTTTTAAATTAGTATTTGAGTACCTAAACGAATTTGAATGAAAAAGTTGTCAACTACAAAGTTGCATATCTTTTCGAAATCTACAACTTTTTTTTTCATCATTTCTCCATCCCAGGTCATTTAAAAAATCCGAATTTTAAATGTGAGAAGTTCAAGCGTAATTTTCCATGCATAGATGATTTCAAATAAAAAAGTTATCAACTACAAAGTTGTATAACTTTTTGAGATCTAAAACTTTCAGTGTAGTCATTTCTCCATCTCAGGTCGTTTAAAAAATTCGAATTTCAAATGTGAGAAATTTAAGCATAATTTTTCATGCATAGATGATTTCAAATAAAAATGTTGTCAACTACAAAGTTGCATAACTTTCGAGATATACAACTTTCGTTTTGGTCGTTTCTCCATCCTTGATCTATAACTTTCATTTTTGTTGTTTCTCCTTTGGAAATCATTTGAAATTTTTAAATTTATTATGTAGCTCTTATTTTGAAAGATGGCTGGAAATCAATTTTTAGAGGTGGCTCCCCTCGGGGACTTCTTTCATGGCCTGTCCCGCCGGGGGGGGGGGGTTGTATACAATATACAATATACACTAGTAATACACCACACAGAGCCACTGACCCAACTCCCAAGAGCACGTACGGCAAGAAAGAAGAGTTTGTACGCGGCGCCGCCGCGGTGTCTGACGTAGGTCGAACCTAGGGTCTTTGCGACCTTGATAGAGATCACTGCCGGCAAGGGACCTTGGCTCAACTCCGGTAGCCTCACTCGACTCCTCTAGGTGCGGTGCGCTCGGGCTGACAAAGGGGATGACTCGCTCAACAACCCGGCCTTGGCGTAATGCATCTGCTAGGTCTCGACGGGAGATTCGGAGGTCTAAGCACCATGTTGGAAGAGAGCTCGAAAATAGCTTCTAGGAGAGGAGATCTGGAGGTACCAGCAAGCAAAGATCCGATGGCGGCCTCCGACGGGGAGGGCCGCCGATAGCAATGAGTTGCCTCAGTTGGAACTATCGGGTCTTGGGCAACGCCACGATAGTTAAGGAGCTTCACGAGCTAGTGAACAATGTTGCCTCTACCGTGCTCCGTGTTCTCAAAACCCATGTCCATCGAGCATGGGTGGAAGGTCTTAAAAGTACTCTAGGGTTTGATAACACCTTTGCGGTTATCAGCTCATGGCACAGTGGAGGTCGTGACATGTTTTGGAATAATAACACTAGAGTTGAAATTTTACCGTATTCTCAGTATCACATTGATTCCATTATATCTGAGAATGGGGGGAGGCATGGTGTTTGACTTGTGTCTATGGTGAGGTGCAGGTCGCGGATCGCCACAAGACATGGGAGATGTTGAAGTTCATTAAGGCGTCTTCTCATCTTCCATGGTTGTGCATTGGGGGTTTCAGTGAAGTACTCCTTTAGTCGGAGCATGAAGGAGTGTAGGAACCAGACTTCTGGTTTTCGGGAGATGTTAGACGTCTGCAGATTGGTGGGCCTACGGTTCAAAGGCCGCAGGTGGACTTTTGAGAAGAAGGTTGCCGGTGGCTCATACTGTTGTGTTCGGCTGGATTGAGCGCTGGCGTGTACCGACTAGAGTGCTTGGTTTTTGCTGGCTCATGTTCAGCATCTTACCTCGGCGGCATCAGATCATGGCCGATTGAGCTATGGTGGGATATCAGACCACCGAGTACAGGGAGCCAACATGGGAGGCGGTCATTTTGGTATGAGCTTATGTGGGAGAGGCACTTAGAGTTCCGAGACGTGCTTGCACAAGCTTGGGAGAACCAGTCGCGTGCAACGACTCTGGAAGGGTTACACAGGAAGCTTGGAGCCGTGTCGAATAGCTTAAGGGGCTGGAATAACCAGTCTTTTGGCAGTGTGATGCGGGAGCTCAAGAAATTGAACTTAAGGCTTGAGGACCTCCGCTCCAAGCCCATGCAAACAGGTCCATCCCATGAGGAGATCAAGACAGTGGATAGGATTGTGAAGCTAAATTATAGAGAGGAGATTATGTGGAAACAACACTCACGGATCACCTGGCTCACTAAAGGAGATAGGAACACATAGTTCTTTCACTTGAGAGCCAACCAAAGGAAGAAGCGAAACAAAATTAGTAAGCTAAAAAAGGAGGATGGAAGCTTCACTATGGTTGAGGGAGATGGCTACCCTCACGATGGCGTTCTATAGGAACCTGTACACGTCCGAGGGGACAAGAGATATGGATCAGCTGCTGAACACGGTGTGAAAGTGACCATAGATAAGAATGGCGCGCTTCTAAAACCTTTTAGCACTGATGAAATTAAGTCTGCATTGTTTCAGATGTTCCCGACCAAGGCGCTAGGTCCGGATGGCTTCCTGGCACATTTTTTCCAACGACATTGGAATATTTGTGGGGAGGAGGTGTCCTTGGTGGTGCAGCGGATTTAAATGGGCAGGATGATCCAACCATGATCAATGAGCATTTTCCTTATTCCAAAGGTAGACAAACCAGAGGAACTCGGACAATTTCGGCCAATCAACTTATGTAATGTGGTCTATAAAATTGCATCCAAGGCAGTGACCAACAAATTGCGGAGCTTTTTGCCTGAGGTTGTTTCTAAGAAACAGTCAGCCTTCGTTCTAGGCTGATTGATTACAGAGAATATTATTACAGCTTATGAGTGCCTGCGCTTTATGAAGAAGAAGAGGACACGAGAGAATAGATTTTGTGCTCTGAAGCTAGATATGAAGCAGGCATATGACAGAACGGAGTGGGACTACCTGCAGAAAATTATGCCCAAGTTGGATTTTCACATGCTATGGGTAGAGATGATTATGAGGATGATTAACTCAGTGTCGTTCTCAGTGATGCTCAATGGCCAAAATCTGGATAGCTTTAAGCCTTCGAGAGGCATCCATCAAGGGGATCCAATTTCCCCCTATCTTTTCTTGTTGGCAGCAGAGGGCCTTTTGTGCCTCTTAAATTCAAGAATTCGGTCATAAGATCTCATGGGTATAAGGGTGGCTCCATTGGCTCCGATGGTGAGTCATCTACTCTTTGCGAATGACAGTCTACTGCTTTTCAGGGAAACAGGGAGAATACGGAGGTTATGAGGGATGTTATGAATTTGTATTGCAATGCGACCGGCCAGCAGATAAATTTGCAGAAGTCATCGATCCATTGTGCCAAGGGGTGCATTGCTAGTGTGAGTGGTGAGATCAAGGAAATTTAAGAGGTCCGCAATGAGACCTTGAGTGAGAAGTACCTGGGTATGCCAAAAGGTGTGGGCACATCGGTTAATGGTGCCTTCCGCTATCTCAATAAGGATCGAGTGTGGAAGAAGGTTCAGGGCTGGATGAAGCAATGCCTTTCGGTGGGAGGCAAGGAAGTTCTAATTAAAGCCGTTGCTCAAGCCATCCCGACATACTCTATGTCTTGCTTCAAATTGCCAAGAGGTCTATGCAAGAATATCGATGGTGTTTTGTGTGACTTTTGGTGGGGAAGCAAGGAAGGCAAATGGAGGACCGGCTAGGTGTCTTGGGACAATATGTCGAAGCGTAAATGTATGGGAGGCCTAGGTTTCAGAAACATTGAACTCTTTAATCTAGCCTTACTCACACGTCAGGCTTGGCATTTGTTGTAGAGTCACTCAGTGCAAGAGTCCTAAAGGCCATATATTTTCCAACTGGTGATCTCTTAGATGCTGAGCAGGGTGCATCACCATCGAGGGTGTGGCGTGCAATGGTAGACGGCGTTCACGTCCTCCGCCAGGGTTTGATCCATCGGATCGGCTCCTAGGAATCATCAAGGACATGGAACATGCCGTGGATTCCAAGGGATGGCCTCATGCTACCTATGGGAACAACAAGGTCGGATTCACCACGGTTGATGTGCAAACTCATCGATTAGGCGTCTCAGAGCTGGGACAGGCAATTAGTGCGGGGTTCATTTAGCTCGTTGCATTGGTAATTTATTGAAAATATTCCTTTGAGTACTACTTCACAGGAGGATTATTGGGCCTGGCACTATGAGAAGACCGGGGTTTTTTCAGTTCGATCAGCCTATCGTCTGCTAGTGAGGAGCTGGGAGCCATTGGCAGCTTCTGTTGAGGTGCGACCGAGCCAATCTAATGTTAGTGCTGAGGAGAAAGAATGGACCGAGCTATGGAGTATTAAAGTACCATCGAAAGTTTGGGTATTTTTGTGGAGATTGGCTAGGATCTCCATCCCAACAGGGGACATGCAACACCATAGGAACATGGCACCAAATGAGCGCTGTGTTTTGTATGGTGCAGCCTACTCGTGGAGACATGCTTTATTGGAGTGCAATCTGGCTAGGAGTGTTTGAGCTCTTGAGAGGGAGAATATCAGTGAGTTCTTGAGCTAGGTGCTCTAGATGGATGCTCAAGCATGGCTAGCGGAAGTCATGAATTCACTAAAGCATGAAGAAGTCACAAGGTTGGTTGTCCGTCTATGGGTGGTGTGGTATGCGAGACATAAGGCGATCCATGAGAATCAGTTTCAGAGCCTGTTCTCGACACATAATTTTGTTGAATGCTTCATCGGTAACCTTGAGGAGATCAAACAAGGGAGCCCGGAGGTGAGCCCAGCAGCGGTGCATGTCCCGCGCTAGATAAGGCCCCCAGCGGTTTGGCAAAAATTAATGTGGATGCGGTGATGTCCAAGAACTCGGGCTAGGTAGCAACAACTATTGTGGCTCGCGATAAGAATGGCCACCTTTTTTTTTTGGGGGGGGGCATCAGCCCTATTGCTCGAAGGGTACAATGACGCGGAGGTGGTCAAAGAAATGGCTTCCCGTGAAGGGCTTGCTTTGGCTAGCGACCTTGGCATGTACTCGTTCTTCGTAGTGAGCGACTGTGCCAATGCGGTGAGGAGCTTCAAGGGTGAGGGGTTCGGCAGGTACGGAGCCTTCATCTGGGAGATCAATGCTAGGAGATGGAGCTTCACAAGAGCTGATTTTGTCTCTTTGAAGGGCAAAGATCGAATGTTGACGCCCATCTAGTTGCTAGAAGCTCTGTAAATTTATCGATAGGTAGACATGTTTGGTTTTTGAAGCCTCGTGATGGAGTTTGTAATTCTTATTCTGCTGATTGAATAAGTCAAAGCTCCCCTAAAAAAACTAGTAGTACGCTAATTCCCGACTCCCCGTGTCCCGTGATCATGCACGCTCCTGGGGTCCCATGACATGACCTTCCACCTTCGGCCTTCCTTCCTTCCTGCGCGTGTGGCTTGGGTGCGTGACGAGCCTGACGACGTTCTTGGCGGCGTCCCAGCAGAGCGGAGCAAGCAGCAAATCAGTGAATCACAAGTAGAGAGATCTAACACAGGGCCCTAGTCTCACCTCCCAGGTTCTCACGTGATCCCTGATCCCTATTTCGGAATTCCCTCATCCCTGATTCCCTATTCGGCTGTTCCAGCAGGCAGCAGAGAAAGGGCAGGCGCCAGGTGGCAGCACACCAAGGTAGGAATCTGAAATTTAGTAACTAATTGTTCCTCGCGTGATCCCTTCTTTATAAAATTGTAGTTACTAATTGTTTCTCTGAATTTTAACAGTACCATGTCATCAAGAAAGTATGCTTCTAGCAACTACAAAAGAAAGAAGAAAAAGCAAATAGATGATTTGATATAATCATAGATGGGCTCTTCATAAATTTCTTAAGAGTAATACAAGCACTTCAAGTGATCTAGATGCATTGGCGATAGTTGTTGTAGAGGAACCAGCTAATGCTAATCAGATCATTGAAAAGTAGATTTGAACAACTCTAGGAATTTAATGAAATATTTGGGTTTTTAATGAGTACAACAAACTTGAAGTCCTTAGATGGTCCTGAACTAAATTTGTGTTGCACAGCATTGGTAGTAGCTTTCTCTCTAAATGGCTCATCTGACATTGATTTAAATGATATAATTTCTGAGCTAAAGGTTCTGCAATCTGCTTTGCCAGATAGTCAAATGACAGCTATGGAGATTTTTTAGTTTGTTACAGAAAGTGATTGTCATCTGGAATAAAGATATGCAATCTGACATTGATTTACAGAAAGTGATTGTTACAAAATATTAACTTGTTTAATTTATTAACATCTGGAATTAAACGATCCAAATTCAAACTCAGGCTAGACACACACATTATTCAAACCATCGAACAATAAAGATATTCAACACTTTTCCTAAATAGTAAACAGCAACATCTAAAATGCCTAGACACCACAGAAGCTTGTCTTGGCTTGATTTGGACCATCCCATTACTCGTGCGCTCCACTCAAACTCTATGTTCATTCTGAAAAAAAGAACACTGACATTTGGCATAGACTTCAATTTTTTAGTACAGTGACATTACAAATCACATGTTCATAAGAATATGTAATTGTCATAGGAAAAATGAAGCTATAAATAAGGTAACACAAGAAAGTAGATCATGTGTATTGAACCAAATTGTGAAATCTAAACCTGAGCTTACAGATATGGATAACACAGTACGTACAGAATGTGCCAAATGATATCAAAAGGCGAGTATAAAATCTATTGACAGCATACAATTACTGATACTACGGTTTTAAATTTTTAAGTGCATCATGACAAGGAGTAAAAAAGACAGAACATTGCTTGATCAAAAGGATCATTTTTAGGTGATACTATGGTTTTGGAAGGATCACAGATCGGCAGTATAACTGAGGTGATCTATGACAACTAACAACCAAATGTTAATTCAGAGCAGAGCTTGTGCTTTCACCGAATTATATTCATTGTGTGGGAGTAGAGATTCAGATTAGCGGCGCATTCTGCAGTCATTGAGATTACCAATGAAGCTACACGGCAACACAATAGAGCCACTGTGAAGTGTCCTAGACACTACCCACTTTGACTGATCCTAGTAACTCACATGAAAAACAAACCCAAAGAACAGCAGGAAGCAATTGCAGATCGAGTCCTCACCGCTCAAGGATGCACTGGTGGTGGAACTCATACCTGCAGCTGGTCACCTAGCGGAGGCAGGAAGACGGTCAAGAAGCCGGAGCCGCTTCCACAAACAATACCTGCAACACAAATATCAAAATAAATATAAAATAAAAACAGCTTTCAGCACAAATCATCATTCTACAAGATCTGAAAAAAGGGTGTACCCAGTGCAGAGAGCACCCACTCTGTGCGGGCTACAAGATCTGAATCTGATTAAATATGCAGTTGGAACCACATGCTTTTACTCTCCATCAATCTCTCAAATTCTAAATGGGGACATGAAAAACTGGTGACAAGAAGCATATAACTGTGTACTTGCTATATTCATATTTGAGACTTTCAGAATTAAGAACCAAGCCTAACATGAATAAAGTGATCTAACAAATGCATCATGTAGCAGTCTGGCATTAGCAAACAATCTAATCTATATCTATGTTCTTTACAAGAGCACACATTATTTACTTCTGGAGAACAAAGCACACGTTGATTCCTAGAGAGGAGGATGGAGCACTAGTACTAGACTACACACATGCTGGAGCATATCTGAGTTGATTTCTCGAGAAGATAATGGAGCATTAGTACTAGTCCGTAAATGTTGGAGCATATAGCAATTGACAATTGACAAATGGCAGCTACTTAACATGTTATCAGATCAGTACAGAAGCACTTATTAACATCACATGAGTGCATAAATTCAGGATAGATCATGTCTAAATATCAGTGGTCATCATAGAACTACAAAATAAACCGAAGACAAATTAGTTCATATGCAAAAGCACCTGCTCAGTTTCTAAAAAGACTCAGTCACACTCACATGTCAAGTCACCGCAGCAAGATCGAATTTATATGACGTAACAAGCAAAAGCATAAGGCAAAGATCAGCCAACCCCACCTGCTAGCCATGCAAAACTGAAATTCAGCAGCTCAGTCTGTAACTGTAAGTGACTGGTCATCGTTCTCCCACTCCTCATCCCCCACAATTTAGCAGCTCAGACGACATCCTGCAACTGTAAATGCGCAAACTATAGACAGTGAGAAAGCAACAGCAGACAAAATTAGCCAGCAAGGCAACAATTTCACAACTGTAAATGGTTGAATGTATTTGTCAAATTGATAGTATGAGACTATGATTAATGTGGCAATTTGAGAAGGCGAAGATTGTAATTGCATCATTTTATTTATGTAAATTAAGTACGTCAACTTTGGTTAATTGCTCAGTATAGCAAAAGAATGTCAGTTAAGTATCTGAATTCTCAAAGCACTATCCTTTGTCACTTGTGTTGCGGCATGGAGCATGGGGAAGAAATTTAGTTCTGTATATATGCTTAGCTCTTTTGCCATCTTTTTTAATGGGAGAAATGAATAGCTTTCTATTGCATAAAGAGTGAATATAGCATGTCAATGTCGTCATATGCATTTAATTAAGTCCTACAGTTTCATTAGTTCAGGAAAAAAATAATTACCTTTCCCACTGTTAAGCCTATTTGCCAATAGGTTCTATCTATCTATGCCAGAATTGTTGGATGCAAACCCGCAGTACTACAGGTCATCAGGTAGAGGCATATTAGCTCCTACAACATTAGTAGGAAACACCAATATCTGCCAAGGTGAAAGGTTGAAACATTCAGTACTCTCATCACAAACTGAATTCAACATCCAGTCAAAATGTTCAGTGAACTCCAGATCACGCCATCACCTGCCCGGCTGCCCCTACATCTGAAGCCTGGCTTCTCAAGCTACTGTTCCTAGCCTCATACAAAAGACCAGAAGCACTGGTGCTCTCTCCGTATGGCGTAGTAGTTGCCCTCACTGATTGATCTTGAACAAGCAAATTTATTATCCTATCTAATCTATCAAACAAATATCAAGTCTCAGTTGACTAGAGCAGTACTATGTAATCTATCAAACAAATAGCAAGCCTCAATTGACTAGAGCAGTATACAATTTATCAAATAAAAATCGCTGAGGCTAACAATTTAATGAATTTGAAAGGAGACTAGCACATGTTAATTATGCAAAACCTAAGTCTAATGCCCACTAAGTGGGAGATGCAAAGATGAAGATTTGTCGTTCAGAAAGAGAAAAGGACGAATGGAAGGGCTCAGTGGATAACTCGTTGAGGACAAGGAACTGATCGATGTACCTCATCTAGAACCTGCATGGACCGAATTACACCCCAATTGGCAAAAAGTCAAGAAATGTCAATTCCTTCAGCTTCTCCAGGACATGCAGACTAAAGGCTCATCATCTGAAACGAAACCTACCTCCCGATGTTGCGGCAGATGACGGTGCAGACACCCTCGTGCTTCAGCCAAGCCGGCAACTTCCGCACCACCTGCCGGGGCTTCTCCATTGACAATATCGTCGCTGTGGCCAGTTGTGGAAGCTAGGGCTAGGGCGGCCACAACAGCACTGGCACCAACGCCGCGCACGCAAGCGCGCAAGGTCTACCGCCGCTCCTAAACCAAGGATCTCCGCGCCCGCGCCGGGGCTGCCACCGGGGATGCGCCTCTGTCTCGTGCCGAGGCCACCGCTGGGAGATGCATCCATGCCTGCGCCACCGAGGCCGTGCCTCCGCTCCTGTGTGTAGACATCCATGCCTACAGCCCAGAGCACCGCGGCAGGTGGTGGCCGGCAGGCGGCAGGTTGCTCGTGAGCCTGGCGGCGGCGGACTGGGGACGGGAGCACCAGGTGGATCTGAGGGGATTGGGGGAGATGGAGAGGTGTCATTTGTCGGGGAAGTGCACGTGGGGGATTAATAAAACGAGAAGGAAAAAGTCTACTCCACTCTTAAGTATTGGTGGTCTACATAACCCCTCAATTATGAAATGGTCTGATTTATTCCTAAACTTTCCAAAATAGTCTATTTTACCTCCCAGACGGTTTTCAGCGGCGGTTTGCTACACTAACATGGGTTTTCAGCGGCGGGTTTGCTTTAGTAAACGTTTTTTTCTAATTACATACAAAATTAGATTTTCTAATTAATATAAATCTACAGTAAAAGTTTTGTGCTAAAGTGTACCATATTATATGTTCACTATGTAGATCTACTCATGTGGAATCCAACAAAATTAGATTTTCTATTTTATGATTTTTCTATGATTTACTATGATTTTTCAAAGATTCAGTGGAAATAAGAAAAAAAGACAAAACCCCTGCACTGTAGCAAACCGCCGCTGAAAACCGCCTGAAGAGTAAAATAGACGGTTTTAGAAAGTTCAGGGGGTAAATCAGACCGTTTCATAGTTGAGGGGGTTATATAGACCATCCCCATAGTTGGGGTGGAGTAGACTTTTTCCAAAACGAGAAGAATTTGGATTTGACGGCCGCCGATTTAGCCGCCAAAATTTTTCGAAGATACTATGAAACAAAGTTATAACTAAATTTATCTTACATATATAAATATGTGAAATTAAGGTTATACTACACTTTTCAAGTAAAAAGGATAGATTTTATATTTTATTAATAATCACCTCATATTGATTTTCCTTGTAAAACCTTTGTTTGTGGTTTGTTATTAGAAAATGTAGTTTGATCTCGTATCAAAACTTATAATGTTCTAAAAAACTCAGTACATTGAGGAATATGCTTTGATACAATACAACTCTTCCAATAGTGCGGCATTGGGGTTGCACCGATTCAGTCTTTTAAGACATTGAGGAATATGCTTTGGCACAATACATTTTGCATGAGAACGAATTTGTATATGCCTTAAAACACATTTTGTATTCATGTATACACTTTCTTGTAACTTTAAGATCCTTTTATACACGACTTGTAGTTCCAATTTTTATTAATTCACAAGAAATTAAAATAAAAGGACGACTAATAGTGTAATAGCCATTTTAAAGAACTTGCTAGTGGCAAAAAAGGATGACTAGAAACATATGCTTTAAAATGAATATACCAAATGAAGAAAAGTATCACCACATTTAGATTTTCTTGATTTTTTTTGAATGTTATAAGGACATGGTTTGGTCCCCTCCAAAATTTGAATTACACCAATTGTAAACTTGTATACATGTTTTCTTTTTTAATCCCACAAGATAAACATAGTTCCCCATAAAAATACGTGCATACTCACTAGTATGAACACACGTATACAAATCCTACTACTATAAATATCTTAAAAAATTGAGCCAAAAAATCTCGAAACTAACAAAGTCATCATATGCACATCAATGCCAAAGGCTAGGAGCTGCACTATAGTCCGTGAGGCGTCGCGGAAACACCTGACGTTCTGCTCCTTCCATATATAGCTCACGAGCATAAATAGGGAGCGGCTCCCTTTCGTTTGTCGCTGCACCATCGCTGCCTCCATGATCTCCGTCAAAAGTTAGGATGGAACCCCCACCGACCTGCTTTTTTCTCACACATGTACTCCCTCCATTCCAAACTAAGTAGCTCTGGATTTTCCAAATAAATATCTTTTTTTATGTCTCGTGGTATACACTATATTTAGATACATACCTTTACTATGTATCTAGAAGAGCCAGAATGATTTAATATTCAAACAGAGGGAGTAGTTCAAATGTGAAGTAATTCCAATAACATGACATAAATACATTTTAATTCCTAAAAAAGGTACCTTATTGCCAAAATATTAAAGTTATTTAAAATATATTTGAAATAAAAGGTTTTATTATTTTCATATAGGAATGAGTGTTGTCGGGTTCATAAACCCGGGGTCCCTCATAGACCTGCTTCCTAGCAATGCTCGGCCTAGCAGACGGCGTTGTGAACGACGCGCAACTCCTGTGCTGGCCCAAAAACCTAACGACAGGTCAGAAGGGCGATCCAATCTCTGACCGGAAGGCCTAGCCAAGGAGGAACGGCGCCCGCTTCCGACTCTGGCCCGCCTCTCCGACCGGAAAGCCTCGCTTCCGACTCCGGCCCGCCTCTCCGACCAGAAGGCCTGGCCAACAACGCTTCCGACTCCGACCCACGTATCCGACCGGGGATACACCGAACCTCTGCTTACAGCTCTTCTCCGACTGGCGTAGTCGGAGCCGACTGGGACCAACCGACCGAGGACGCCCGCTCTGTGAGGACCAGGAAACCATCGGAGCAAGTAAAACAGAATGCTCAAGTCAACCGCAAAATCACGGACCGTACCCTGTACACCTGCAGGACAGTATCGACAGGACATGTCAGAAGGGTGCCCTGCAACCTTTCAGGTATGTCAGAACCCAAGCAGTGTTGTGGGCGCCGATGATTTGCACTACAGTGTTGTGGGCGCCATCAATTCCCATACCATGCGAACACGGTAAAACTCCCCACATGCCTCTGGGCATCGACAGTGTTGTGGGCGCCTACCATCATTTTGTACCCGACGACGTGGGCAACAAGACTTAGTAGCATACGTACTCTCACTCTCTCTCTCTCACTTGTAAAGGCCGTCCCCTTCATCTATAAAAGGGGATGCGCTCTCTTTCAACAGGGAGATCAATCGGACGACAACTGAAACACGCTCCAACGATCCGAACGACCAAGGATTCCAACGAACAACCGATGTTCTAACACTTAGCACATAGCGGAGCTCCCATCACTCTTGGCCCTTCAGACCAGAGTCCGATCGGACCTCTTGCACCCCCATCTTACTCCCTTCCGTTTATAATAACACGGGCATGGTAGATGCCTGCGACACCTGCTCAGGTTGAATGCTACTTCCAGAGTTGTCCATCTCAAATTATCAGAACTACATCAAAATGTACAAGCTTATCTTATTTTTCTTGTATGTACAAGCATATCTTTTTTTCCTTTTCTTAAATTATTTCACTTATTTTTTCCCTTATTCTCTCACTACCCTCCACCGCGTGTAGCCATCCCACTTTTATTGTTTTTTCACGGTGTTTTTTTCTCTGCAAAGGGGTGTTCGATGCTCGGACGCACTAACGGATCGTACCCAGATGAGCTATATATTGCTGCCAAGACAAAAATGACGAGCATGCAGTCGTCTGAGCCTTCTTTCCACTTTTTTCTGTTTTAGTGTATTACTGTACTCTTTGGCTTCTTCTCTCCCTCTTCTGTTTTGGTTACTTGTTCAGTTGTTCTTGTTGAAAAACTGCATAAAAGAATTTCTCCATGGCCACGGTGTCATCGGGGTCGGGACAAGGCTTACGGCTGGGTGATTGCATTTCAGTTCATGGTTAGTTAGAATTTGATTTTGTATTGACTTCCTGGGTTTCTTCAGCTTTACATGTGCGTTTTTCATCTTTAAATGTTTTTCCTTGATTGATTTATTCGGCTTGAGTCTGGCAAAGAACTATCAAGAGGTTTTTTACCCGTATCGATTTGCCTTCGTTCTTTTTCGTGTTGCTCATCGTTTCGAGATTGCGCTTAATTGTGTATGCTGCCTTATGTCAGTGGACTTGCGAGAGGCTAGCTCACACATGATGCGCACAGGGACGATGTGTTTTTTTCGTTCTTTTGATTTCTAGATCCCGTTTTATGCAACTTGGTGATATCAAATTCCTCAGCTTGGTGTTGGTCGCTCGTCCCTTGGTGATCAAGATCCGTGCCTCTTCAATTCCTTCGTGGCATGCTGGGACATGTGGTTTTATCTTTCATCTTATGGCCTTTGGCGGAGGGATCGTCTCTCATTTTAGGGTATATACCATGATGTGCCAAGGGCTAACCTACAGATTGGGAGTCGGGTGTCGATCATTCACCTTTGCATTCTCTTATCTCTTTTTTGTCTGTTTTGGAATTTTAGGATATATTTGGGCTTTAGAATGGGAGACATAATTGTTTTTGATTTACTCGGTCATGCCCTGAATATATTTTCTAAGATGCCTCTGTGTTGTGTTCTAATCTTATTCTTGCCGAAATATGTTCGTATTTTTTTCTTTTGCTACAGTCATTGTCATTCTCACTACTACCAACAATCTCCTAATATAGGGCCTTCGACTTTGTGGGGACACACTCATTAAGGGTGTGGTGAGTTGCAGCAAGTTCTACACCACTTGGAAGAATGCGTTCATCGTGGTGGAGGCCCTAGATCTTCTGCGCCGGCTCGTGTCCAGCACTCTCGAGGCCCCGCTCCATGCTAGGCGATATCTTGTGCTGGTGGAGAGGGACGTCAGGTCCATGCTAGGCGATGCCAACTAGTTGGTTCACCAAATCTACTCCATGTGGTGGACCCAGTATTTGTAATTGGAATCAAAACTCTACAAAGGTTTTAAACTTGAAACTTGGAATCAAAATTAGTAGAGAAATAGATTAACAATTGTTGGAACTTGGGTTCTCAACAGGTTAGGGAGCGAGTAGAGAGGAGAGAGATGATAGCTAGGGTTTGCAAATGAGTGGGAGGAGGGAGAGAGACCCCTTGCCCCCTTGCTCTTTGCACTATATATAGGAAATGACAATTTACAAGTGTCCCCTCAGTGGGGGAGGATTTCATAAGCTACTATACTAACCCCTGTCGGGCCTCTTCTAGTGGGAGGATTGGCCCATATGTCATATGGGCTCTGTGAACAACCAGTGGAAGAGTGTGCCTTAAAGCCAAGGGGGGCAATTCTATGATCTTGCTAAATAGTTAAATGACACTAAACTATCCGTACCGAAAACTAGTGTGACAAAAACAAACTAAATCTGACAAAAATACGTACTGGCACCCTGCAAGTGCTGGGGAAAGTGCATGCTGCGATGGTGTTGACGGTCGTTAGAGCAAAAATAAACCATCAATTTAACTTGCATTTATTCTTAAATGAATCACCAACATAGGTGTAGAGGTTTAAACTAAGTATTTCCACGAGTCTTGGTGAATTTTTGTATGCAGGAGGATTTATCCAGAAATCGGACCAAGTGGGCCATGTTCACTACTAGAAATATCCACTTCCAAAATCGTGATAGAACAACGATTTTTATGATGAATATTTACGTTTTGTCATAGATCAGTGGTGACGATCCTCCAACCCTCGCTATCTATGATGAAATTAGATATCGTCACAAGAAGCGTCATAGAAGAGCACACGGTTGCATCGCAGATCACTCGCGTGACTCATCTGTGACGATCCTCTTTAGAACTGTGACGACTAGGGATTCGTCATTGAACTAATTACACATCTATGACAAAGTTTTCGATCTGTAACGAATGGCACTTCATCATAAATCTCCACACTGCCGTTTCTCCATCCGATGTGTGCCTGTGGGACAGCAGTTATTCATCCGTGACGCTTGCAATTCATCATAAAGTCTCCCGCTCGGTCCTTTCTCCATGCGACGTGTACCTGTGGGACCATTCTCCATCCGAAATGTACCTGTGGGACTTGCAGCTACTCATCCGTGACGTGTGCAATTCGTCATAAAAGTCATCGCTCGGTACTTTCTCCATCTAACGTGTACCTGTGGGACCCTTCTCCATCCGACCAGTGGGACCCGATGGCTTACGTGTCACGTGTACCTGTGGAACCGTTCTTCATCTCCATCCGACCTATGGGACCCGACGGTTTGCGTGTCACGTGTACCTGTGGGACCATCCAACCTTTGGGACCCGACGGCTTACGTGTCACGTGTACCTATGTGACCTTTCTCCATCTCCGTCCAACCTATGGGACCAAATGGCTTGCGTGTTACTTGTTGCCGCCGGGGTTTAATAAATTCAAACTCAAAAAAAGCATGAGTCCTAGGAGTTGAACCCAAGACCAAGATCAAGGAATAGACCATCTTCACCATTGCGCTAGACGCCTGGTTGTGTTGACATGTCTTTGGAGTCCTAATAGTAGTATGTGTCCTCTGTGTGGATAGGTTGACTTATATATTGGATGTATCCCCTGCAAGTGGAAACAAATCTGTGCTCGTTGGACTTGTGGCGGCGGCAGTAGCAGAGGATCCCCGGTGTGTTGTGGTGGCTCAGGCATCCTTTTAGAGGCTAGGCGGTGGGTCTTCCTGGTGGAGCGCGCGGCATTGGCGTCCATGTCCATATTGTGCCGTGGCAGAGGTGACAGATCCGATCCGTAGGTCTCCTTTCTCACCTTTTCCTGTTCGCTTCACTGTTTTGGTCCTTGCTTGAACATGAGGTATACAAGAAACATTGTAGCGTTGCAGATCTGGTTAGGCCAATGCTGATGAAAAGAACTAGGAGGTGGCACTGGTTGGTTTTCTGCTGGTGTCTTGGTTTTCTGCATATGTTCGTGTTCTTACTGTAAATGCCTGTGTGCAACTAGGCCTGTTAATTTTCAAGTGCTTGCTTGATTATATCTATCTGTCTAGGCAAACATATAGGCCCTTCGCTTCTGCCTTAAACTATTTTTTGTCCAGTGCTTGCTTGATTCTACATTTTTGTTTCGTATGCTCCAGTGTCACCAGTGAGTCGTTATGGTATTTTGAACTTGTAACATATATGAGGCCACATTTCTATACCAATGATGTCCACATGGCTATTGGATGTATTAGGATGCAGCTCATATGTTTGCTTTCTGTGTCTTCTCCTTGTTGACAACCAAGTTATCCATTTGGTTCCAAACAAGAGGAAGGCATCAAAAGCAAATCAATACTTTGTGTCCATCATTCACATCACTGAGGCCAATAATGTTTAAGCTACACATGTTGCTACTGATGCCAATGATGATCACTATCACTTGTTCATTGATATTCTACTTGTGAAAACTGAGGAAGCTCAATTAACTGCTGAAACTATAATGGTTATAGCCCCATTAACGGCTACTCTAGTTTGAGTTATATATATATATATGTGGTGCTACTCTAAATTTACATGAGGTCGTACCATAAAAATTGTTAATAGTTGTTAAAGTTGCACTTTGGTATGAGTTGTGGACTTCACTGATGGATCTTTGTTGGATTATTTTCCTCTTCAGTGTTCTCATTACCGAGGAAGCTCTCATCGTACTGCACATTGACGAAATGGAGGAGGCCCCCAACAAGAGAAACACACTGGCTAGCCTCACGAAAGATGTCATTTTTGAGATCCTACGTCTTCTCCCCACCCGCTCCTTGTTCTGCTGCAAATGTGACTGTCGCTCCTGGAAAAACCTCATCTCGGACCCAACAACCATAAGAAGCTGCCCCAGACTGTGGCCAGCTTCTTCTACGACAGTGAGGACGGCAATCGAAATTTCACCAGCGTCATCCATGGTGTATGGCCCCGCTCCTTGGAATTCTTGCCCTTCAACATTGAAAATGTAGCTATCTCAGATTGCTGCAATGGCCTCATCCTATGCTGGTGCCTTGGGGCAGATGGATACCGCTATGTCGTCTACAATCCAATGACCTAGAAGTTTAAAATTCTACCGCTTAGCACCCATGATGTTAGCCATGCTGTTGGTGAGGCTCGCTTGGCATTCGATCTGACAGCCTCCTCGCACTTCCATGTGATTGAATATGTGGATGTCAATGTTGTGTGCGTAGGTGTGGAGATCTACTCTTCTCAAACTGCAGCATAGATCTATAAGGAATCTAAATGGGGCAAGCATACTAATGTGACATTTTACAGACGACCAAGTGTGTTTCTTAACGGTTGTCTACACATTATGGGGCACTCTGGGGAGTACCCTATGATATTTGCTGTGGATATGGAGGGAAACATATGGAGAAAAATTGATGGGCCTAGTGGTCTTCAGCACTCCATGCATCAAGCTCGGGGTCACTTATGTGTATGTACTATTTTCAATATGGATCCTTGAAGACTATGGTACTAATAATTGGATATTAAAGCATACGGTCACCACGCGGATCCTGTTTGGAAGGATTAATATTAGATTTGGTTTCCTAAATTTTGTTGACGAGGACATAGTGATTACAATTCATCCAGAATAGAATTTGATTTTCTTTACTGGGGAGGATGGAACAATCATCGCATATGACATGGACCACATAAGTGTTCATGTCATCCCTGCCCGTGTCTTTCGGTATGGTAGATGTACCGTTAAAACAGAGTTCATCTGCAGACTATTCTATCTTCCTTATGTTCCGTTGTTCTTGGACTCATTAGCAGAGCAGTAAATAAAGCTGCATTTGATGTATCTCTCTGTCATGCATTTTAAATGGATCAATGTTGTTTGCTTGTCTATGGACATGTTAATTTCCTCAACGATGGATGCTGTCATTATTTCAGCTAAACTAGTGTGCCATCTTTGTTTTGTTTGCAAATTCAATTATTTGTTTGGTGCACACATGTGTTACGGTGGTGTTACAGCTCCCGTCGCCGTTTCATCCATTAATTCAGCTATAGTAGAATACTTATATTGATTTCTAATGTCATGGGTACATGGGGTATGCTGATGAGGGCACTCCAAAATACACAAAAATGACACTTCAAAAGCACTACAATGCACCTGCCATATTGTACTACTAGGGTATGCTACTATTAAGTTAGCCAAACTTAAAAATTGTAAACGCCACCGTAACAAAGCATCACAGGAAGACGAGGAAAACTATAGAGGATACTGTTAGGCACGTTCAAATGTACAGAGGTCAGACTTTCTTACATGTGCAATAACATTTCAACACCAATGGCTCCTCTGCTCTGCTAGACTGAGGCGACACTTGTAGTTGGACTTTCTTACATGTGCAAATAACATTTCAACACCAATGGCTCCTCTGCTCTTCATTAGACTGAGGCGAGACTTGCTCCTCGCTGCAAGGTTCTTTCAAGTTCAACAAATTTTATCAAAGACACGAGTTGGGTTCAACAGAGATCAAAGGCACTCATGAATGTTTAGCATATTATAGACCAGATCAAAGACAACTAGAAAGAAATCTGCAGCGAAAAGCAACCAATAGGGGCTACAAACCAGCTACAAAATGACCAAAGGACTTGAGCTACACCACGCTCAATAAAGTTTAACCCACCTAAGGCCTTGTTTTGATGCGCATGTATTCATCTCAATCCACATGTGTTGGAGTGGATTAGAGTGGAATTAAACTAAATTCCATTCCATTCCACTCCAACACATGTGGATTGAAGTGGATACACATGCATCTAAACAAGGATGTCCATGTATTCATCTCAATCCACATGTGTTGAGCATGGACTGCTGCAGGGTGCTGACCTGCACGCTCAATACCACAGTAAGGTTCATCATGTGTTGGGCCTGCTCATTGGCGATCGCCAATTCGCCTCGCGCCTGGGAGACCAGATTCTTAGAAGCTTGAAGTGCGTCGCGCGCGGTGTCTAGCTCACCATGCAACATCTTGGTGTTTAACCTGGTCGATGACAAAACTGCTTGGACCTCATGGTAATCAGTCAATAATTGATAGTAGTCTACATTGTCTGAGGATTCACACTCCTCTGAGGATTCACCCACTTCAGAACTAGAGGGTTGTGCGGGGACAGATAGGCTCGGCGGCGACAAGCAACGATGGGATGACTCTCTGGCACCACTAGGGGAAAAGCCCCATGACCGGGGATGGCGCCACCATGGAGGAAGCGCTGCACAATGCAAGCCAAGTTCAAGCCCATATAGGATAAGAGGGAGAGCGATCTGATTGAGAAGGCAAACGACTTTTACCGAACTAACCAGGCGTAGCATGGCATAGAATCACAGGTGGCTGCCTCCATCGGGGGATGCCTCGCAGGGCTGCTTTCTGAGCGCGATCGTGGATGAAAAACCCAACAAGGCTTGGGACGCCACCATGCCCATGATCACCTATTGAGATAGTAGGCAAATTCTAAATACTAGTTAAATTAAACAGCATGAACACAAATACTTGTGTGAGTATTGCTCGCATACTTTGGTTAAATGAACATAAACAACATGAAGAGCGGTGATGATCCACCTCCAAAGGGGGAACTGGCGGGTTAGAGAGCAGGCCGACAAGGGATCCGTCTATTGGTGGAGGATTGCCGGTGTTGAAGGTCTCTGGGGACTCCACATCGGCAGACGACCTCGTCCGCTCTGCTATGGTCCTGGCAGGAGGCATTGGCGACACAGCAGGGTGGAAGGCAAAGGCTTTGGGATGGAATCAGGAGCTCTAGAGAGAAAAGGCAGTAGGTGTAACCTTCCCTCTTGCTCGTTATCTCTGCTGCTATAGTTTGGGGGCCATCGACCACCCCACGACCGAGACATTTGCGTGGGTGGCAGTGGGGCTTCGCCCCGTCATGTCAATACGACAGGCTAGGAGGTGATGTCCCCTGCTGCAATAGGCTGCTGACACCAAACACGCGCATGCACCTGCGTGGGAATGCATGAGCATGTCGTCCGGGTAGTCAAGATTTGATGTAGACAAGGCCTGATCTTCCGATAGGTACGATAGCGTCGATTGGTGGAGACTCGACATTCACGATCTAGGCTTTGAACCAAGACTAATTTGGACCCCCGCAACCATTACACCACTGCTCCATTGGTTATCAACCACGCGAACGCGTTTGACCTCGCCGAGAAGGCTTTCCTGCAAGCGAATCGAGAACACAAGCAAGAACGGGATGAATGCAATCTGAAATTGCAAATAAATATGAGGCTTATGATAACGAGAAGGAGTTCAAGTCTTTATTCGAAAGGACTAATCGCCACAGGCGAACAAGATCAAGAATTGGGGCCCTAGTTCATAGTAAGCGGCATTGGCGGCACAGTTGCAGCAAAACAACATCTATTTCATGAGGAAATCAAGAACTAAACAAAACTGAAACCCTAAGGAGAGTGACGGCTGCTAATTATAGAGTCTTGGGTGTCACCCCCCTGGATGCGACCCTAATGGGCCCAAACACGATACACGGTCCAACGGACCAAAAGACAGTGTCGCAGCACCCTGTTAGATTCTGGACGCTGACTTGTTTTGATGATTCCTGTTGATTCCAAAGGGCTTTTGACGTGAGACCACTTGCATTGGCTTCCTTATCTAATTAGCTTTCCATCCATATGTGGATCGTCGAAAATGGAGCCGAGACACGCCCATGTGACCAGTTTTATGATAGACTGGTCTTGGAACCCGAGATGGGCTCCAACTTCAGTTGGACTGGGCCTCCACCATGAGAAAGATGAATTGGACGCCCATGCTGAACCTCCTCCTCTCCTTGGCTTGTATGTGATGGAGTGATGTCCTCATCAAGATTTCAGACGGCCGGACCTTGTGTGATCCAGTGAAGTATAAAATTTCTGTGTAAAAATAATCCTTGATGCATGGTTCTTGCAAGTTCAACAAATCTTATCAAATACATGAAAAAAGATGAGTTGGGTTCAACACAGATCAAAGCCACTCATGACTACTACTACTGATACAAATGTTGTGACCGAGTGCACTCCATAGGCAATAGTTTTACTTACAGCTCTGTACTATATAGTGTTTGATGAGATCAAATGTGCCATATTTTGAACTTTCTTACGAGTGCAGTAAAATATGGGAGTGAAGCGAATGCGTCAGGAAAGCTGGACACAAGAAGTGATTTGAGAAAAGGAGCTTTTGACACGCTTGAGACTTGAATGCCTGGTGCGTTTGTGATAGGTCTTTTCTGTACTTATTTGATTCCAATCCAAGCAGTCACAGCAGTCGAGGGGCAGACTGAAGGCGTGTCCGGCTCGGTCCGATTTACAATGCTCGGACCATCATAGGGACTCAAGGGCAAGGCAAGATAAAGATTTTTTTTCAACTGGTGTGCTTCGCCATGGATGCCATCGTGCTCCCTGGGGAATCGCAACCTATCATACCATAGAAGGCGTGTTCGACCGGAGATGCAGGAGCATTAATGTTCCCAACCATACACTAATCAAAACAGAGCATGTCTCCTCCATTTACGCTGATGAGACGGCATGAGCCTCGGCGCTGGTTTTTACTACATGTTAGCTCCTCCACTGATGCCCCATTAGTGTGTGCACTCCTTGTGTTTGTGACAACACCAGAAACATAGAAAAAGAAAGCCCCCCACGAGAGGAGAACGAGAGCAGGGATATATCAGCAAGGATTCTTCAAGATTGTCAAGTTCCCTAGTTGGCATGGTGGGGCTGTAAGAAGACATGGTGACCTAGAGTGCTTCAAGATCCTTTGTCCTAGAATGTATGCAGAAAAATTGGTAAGTGCCCGTTTTCTATTTGCTGAATCTGATCTGCTAGAGTTTGCCATTGGGATTGAACTTGTCCCTCTATCTAGCTATGTCGATCTTTATGAACACAGAAGCTGCCGCATGTGATTGCCCGGGCTGTCGGAGGTTTCCAGAAACTCAAGCTTTGTCTAGACGACGAGCAGAACCTGGCCCGGTGGAAGGTGGAGGTGTTCCCCGATGTCACCAACGGTGGCCACTTGTACCTCCGCCAGGGATGGAGTCATTTCGCCCACACTCTCGACCTCCGCGATGGGTACTCTCTTGTATTGTGGTATGACGGCTGATCACAGATTAATGTCAAGGTCTTCGACATTACCAACTACCGCAAGCAGTACCCGCACGACTTTGAGGCTAGCGGTAATCAGCTCTCCCTGCCTATCGTGAAGCTGAGGAGTTTTGTAGTGATCCTAAAGAAGTACCACCTCAAAGCAAAGTATCTGGTGAGCACTCATGCGAGATGTAGAATGTACCGATGATGTCGCAAGTTACCATTGTCCTCTTTGTCATCAGTCTTTTTTTGTGCGAGGCGAAGAACGTGCCAATGGACTTTGAGTGAGTGCACGACTACAAGCATCGGCGCATCATCGAGCTATAGATGGCTGGACAGTCCTAGATCATTGGCTTGGAGAGGACCTTCATGAACAAAGTATGGCGAGTGTCGTTCAAGTACGAGTGGGGCGCCTTCTACGCTGACAACAACCTCAATGTCGGTGAGACCTGCTTCTTTAGCATGATCCGTGAGGCCACCTGCAACAATGACGATGATGATGAGGAGGAGCTGGAGGATCGGGAGGAGGAGCTGGAGGACGATGATGCTAAGCTCAAGGTGGAGGTGCGCAAGACATATGATGGATGGAGGCGGTGAACTTGGCGCAAGAGTTGACACCATCTGTATTTTGTTGTTTCATCAAAAGTATTATCCGGCCTGTCAAGATTTCTTAGTATCAGACTGTCTTAGGCCCTGTTTGGATGGACTGCGACTAGTTAGCCATGGCTAAAAATTAGCCAATTAGTTGTTTTATTAGTCCATACATGTTTGTATCCTGAACTAATTGTTGGGTTCTATGGACTAGTTGGATGGCCCCTAATAGTTGCCATCACTGTTTTCATTGTTCATTGACTCATAGTGATTCGGACCGTCTATATTTCCTAGGGTCGGACTATCTTAGTCTTTAGAAAATTTCAACATCTATATGCCCACGTCCTCCGATCAGAAAGGGCGAACACCGTTAGTATACTCCAGATCAGAAAGAGAACCAGAAAGAGAACTGTAGGCAAAAGCAACCTACTAGGGCTAGATAGAGTTTAACCCACCTAATACAAAGTTCAACAAAAGTTAATGCAGACACAACGATTGCGTGGGTTAAACTCTATTGAGCATGGTGTAGATCAGGTCCTTTAGTCATTTGGTAGCCGTTTTCTAGCCCCTGTTAGTTGGTTTTTTCTGGTTCTCTTTCTGATATGTAGTATGGTAAATATGCATAACAGAATTCATCCAATCAAGTCTCCCATTGATCTAATGCCTAACAGAGGAGCCACATAGCTATTCAAAGTTTACTGCACACATAAGAAAGTTCGGGCATTGTAAATCTGACTAGGCCAGACACATCTCTCGTTATACAGGGAAACCTATTTTGTACTAGTACTTTCGTTGAATCCCTAAAGGAAACAAATATAATTGAAACAAAACAATAGAAAAGCAAAAGCAACAGGAGATCAAAAGCTGTAGAATACACTATATTTGAGGACAAATTTCAAATACCAGAATACACTACATTCAAAAAGAGTGAATTACTAGTTTCTTATTCCAATTTCCCATTTGAAAAAATGGATTTCTTGGCAAAGCCTGCAGTCCTCGCTGCAATACAGAGCCCTTCTTTCCCATCCATCTGTATAGCCACAAACGCTGCCTGTGTACGAAAGATCACCGCGCACCTATGCCGGCGATGGCAGCAACAACTTGCCCCATGTCGTTCGGAGAACCACCTCGGTGGACAGAAGGTGGTACATCACACACCCCTTGTTACTTAGCCACCTACTTGTTGGTCCACCATCGCCGCCTACCGCCACCGTCCATGATACTTCCTCGCCCTCGACCCGTCTTATGTACAACCTCATAGTGTCATCGTCGCCGGCATCACCATTGTGCCTATAGAGCGATAGAGCGACCAGATAGACCGCCAGGTTGTGCCCGCCATCAGTGGCACGGGTGAGATCATCGAGTCATGGCCATGGGTTGTGCTTTTCCATGAATATGGTTTGTATCCCGATGAGGAAGCAAGCTGCTGGCATTTCTTAGCGCAATCACCAAGTGTGGAGGTTTTATGTCCATCCTCGGCAACGGTGCCAGAAATGCTTGTTGGCATTTCTTAGCGCAATCACCAAGTGTGGAGGTTTTAAGTCCATCCTCGGCAATGGAGCCAGAAATGCCTATTGGTATTTCTTAGCACCATCACTATGATTGAGTTAACCTTAGCAACGCCGCCAAGAAACACAAACTACGATAGTTCTTAACCATTATAGAAATAATCCGCTAGCGCATGGATCTATCATTGTAGCATTTCACCTGGAAGTATTCAGGGTATTGTTATTTATATTTTCCGAAAGGAGGGCAAGGTAATAGAGTCTAGCATGAGCATGAACAAGATCACATACTTGCATAGTGGACCATAATTCATGACATGGGTAAAAACGGTATTTTCAAGGATAATGGATACACATCTAGGCCAACCTCAAGGATAAAAGGAAAACAAAGAATAAAAGCATATTCTTACATGGAGCTAGCATGGTTAAATATAGCCATGCAAAGAACAGTTAATGATCATACAAGTTATATGACTAGAGTTAGAACTAAGTGTAAGATGAACGGGGAGATCCCCGAGCACTGGTCTGCTAGCAAGCCATAGAGACTTTAAGACTCCTACACAGTACCTGAACGTGGGGGATTACAAAGGACAGACAGGGCAATCACCACCTGCCGGCTACCCCTCAACCATGGGGCACCGTCATATCTGAAGGTTCCCGTATAGCCGAGCACCACGCTCGTGTACAAGGAAACTACCCATATTCCCCTAGGACTCTGACCCTACAGATCGACAAGCAAGAATATGGGCAAACCCAAAGGAACGACGACTGTCACCTCAACCCTAGCTCTACTTCTACTCATACAAACTATATGAATGATTAAGCATGAAGTTGAATATGTTAAGATCATAACACACAAACTATATGCTAGCTCATATATCATGATTATAACAAGACAACTATACTCTTGTTCATATGCACTACTATATAAATGATATGAGAGCATGACTATGGAAGAACTCTTCATAGTATTATTCATACCAATATGTCACTCTTCTTCCAAGGAACCAAGCCCTCCTTGATAGCTTTTCTAGCTCCATATACTACTAAGAAAGTAAAAGTACAAGATGTGGTAGTGAGGTGTAGCTCCAAATGATGTGTGTTGAAGAATAAGCTCTACTCCTTATATAGTGGCCCATGGTCGATTTTGCGCTAGAAAATTAGGAAACACCCAGGAACCTCCTATGCATGGCGGCATGCAACCGCCGAAGAAGCGTGGGCCCGAGAGGCGGTGGCGGTGGTGCGCCTGCACCCTGGTGGGCCCACCTCACGATCGCCTTCGCGTGGTCAGTTCCTGGGTGGGCCTAGACCTTGTCCACATTGGTGCCCAGCCCAGATTTGGCTTTTGGATGAGCTTTTTCTTGGCTCCTTTGCGCTTTTCTGCTTTATGTTTTCCGATTCGCATCTTTTGCTTGGTTTTCCACTTGTATTCGAATATGAGTCCTGCAAAACATGATTTCCCCAATACAAGTGGAACTAGGTCAATAGTATATGCATGTGTGTCAAAAGTTTGTTTAATTCTCTTGTTTTGGACATTATTTGGTGGTCGAATTCGATCATTAGTGACCGCCAACAAATCCCCCAAGCTTAACCATTGCTCGTCCCGAGCAAATAGCTAAGTACTTGGTTTTTTATCATGAGTTGCTACTATGCCAATACAATTCACAAGTGCCATACCTATAACACAGTATTCTTTCATAATTCAAATAAGTTGACATTTTATCCACCCTTTATCTTGATCCTTGTGGGGCGTATAGCTTTTCCAAGTTCTTGGGTGGTTGCAAGATAGAACGGTTATATCAGAATCACCAATCATTCATTCCTCGATTAACCATCTATCTGGAGGTTTTATGAATTTTGTAAAACAAATATAAGTTCCTCAAATGATTCTCTCAATCATTGAATATGTATGAAACCTCACCAAAGGCATTTGGTATTTTTGTCTTCTTTTTCATATCCTACCACTAAAGGCTTTTGAGTGGAGTTTTGGGTAGGTATGAAAGTGGGGCATACTTGCATCACATATTTTGCTAAGTCAAAAAACGGACCGCAAGGAGATGCAAGTCATACACTTTGATCAAGACATGCAAGTGTGTGGAATTTTTATAAAGTTCCTAATTCTAAATATTTTTGGTACTCCTTGAATCATGAATCTCTCTTTTTGGTGAATGCCTTTTATTTGAAAGTATGGGCTATCTTATTTCTTTCTTTTCTCTTTCTTTTTTTTCTTCATGCTCTTTGGCATGCATTTTTTTCTCTCATGCCTTTTGGCATGGATATATTTTTTTCTTCTTTTTTCTTTAGCATAGCCCATACTATTCTTTTTGACATATGTAGATTTTTGACAAAGAGACACAAAATGAATGGAGTAATTATTTGGTGGATGGAAAAAACATGTTTTTGCGTAACTTTTAGTGTAAGAGTCAGCAGTTTTTTTGTGGGTGCACGTGAGTCTTGATCATGGGTGCATGACGAGAATCTCAACTAGGGTCACAACAATTTGACAAAGCTCAATGTAATAACAAGTATCATATGACTAAGGTTTTGAATGTATATCATGTCATATGGCCTTGGTAGGTATTCATAATCATTGAGGAATTTTTGAATTTTAGCATTTTTTGAAAGTAAAATCTCCGGATGTCATGTCTCTCTTAGAACAAAGTCATAGTAAATTCTATTTGTACCATATCATAACTCACAACAACTTAGAAAAGGAGCATGCATTTGTAACCCACAAGTTTTCAAGTTTTAGGATGAGACTTTTTTAGCCAACAAACTTCAAACTTGGGAAATACTAAGTTACAGCCTAGGCACAAATAAATTATAGACAGAGCAACTATTCATCATTTCAACATAGGAGAAAACTAAACATTCTTAGAACACATATGAGAGTGGAATAATTTTTTTGGTATTTTTATCATATTTTATTATTTTTTATGAATGAAAATAAGTGTAAGAAATATCAGCGATAAATAAAAGATACATGTTATCTTTGCGGGGCCCTCTCCCAAGCTAGCTTATGGTCGGTTGCTTGGTGATAACTCCGAGGTAGCTTTATTGTATTTATTGCATGTGGTTTTTATTTATACCTTTCATTTACCCTATCCATGTCTATACTCAGCAGTTTTTGGTACAGTGATCAAACTAGTTTTTAATTAGATCAATGTAGGCCTATTAACCTAAGCACCATGGTTGTTTAATAAGCTTATGAAAATATGGTTGCACGCTAACCATATCTCAAACCAAAACATGCTTGCATAGATTATGAAAGGATAAACAAGATTTTTTCAAGTGTAGATATATGAAAGGTAAACTAATTGTTTTTATTTTAGCATGATCTTATATATATTAGCACTTTTATGGATAGGTTATAATTATAAAAGATAACTACCGATTTACCTTCGGCAAGGGCTCACCTGTTTTATGTCCAATGAGCAGGACTCTTCTCCTTCAATTTTTTCTTGAGGATGGTACATCCGCGCCTAGAGAAGTAGGTTGTACCTTTTTCAGTCTCCACACCATTTTGTTTGACTTTGGTGGTGTGGTGGTGGACTTTGGGGCTCCTTCTCTTTGTTTCCACACCTTTTCCTTCTTTGGTGGTGTGGGAACAACCTTTGATGTTTCTTCTTTTTTGCTTTGGGTTATTCTTCTTTGGCTCTGGCCTCTTTTTCTTTTCTTTATTTTTCTTGATGAGGCTGTCCACCAGTTGAGGTTGTATCTCAACCTCCTTTATGCCTTGTGGATTTGGTCCATACTTGATTCTAATCATGGAGCATTGCTCCTACCTGGGCCGAAAGTCGAACTTCTCTTCCTTGCCATTGATGTTGAAGCGGATTTTTCTAGCTCTAACATCAATTTGTGCTCCCGTAGTGCTGAGGAATGGTCGCCCAAGGATGAGGGGTGATTCCTTCGGTGTCTCCATATCTAGCACCATGAAGTTGACTGGGACGAAGTAACCCTAGATTTTTACTGGGATATCTTCAGCAATCCCAGCTGGATAGCGAACCATGGAGTCGGCCAACTGGAGCATCATTACTATGAACCCTATTTTGGATACTTACAACTTGTCTCATTATGAGTTTGCATTTTATGTGAATATGATTAACAATTTAACATTGCTTCATTAACTTAGAACTACTCACTTAATTAATCCTGGCTTTCACTCAACAATTGGGTTGGGATTCGCTTAATGCTTAGTTATTTAGTTTCGTTAAAAGTCGAGTTTGAGAAGGGAACTCACTCTCGCACGTGTAGGATGTTACATCGTGATAACTAATCACTAAAACTTGCAAGGGTGACAACTTACCTAAATTATTATTTTAAATATGACTAGGGACCAACCCCAACTTGGTATATGAAATTGATGATCAATTTGATAACCTTTACTCATGCGAGGGGTAAGGTCGCTGTGAGTGTTGGGTCTCAAGTGACATAGCTCACGGGGCATTTAAGACTATTCATTGGGAAAGTGAGTCCAAGTAAAACCACCCATAAAGACCACATATCACCACATATCACATATGGGGTGGTAAGCCAAGTAACTAATTGTGACCGGTGTGTTCATGAAACTGGCACGAGGGTGGTGCCGGGTAGATGGTGGTAGCATTACCCCAGAACTTATCAACCCTTTTGTGAACACTCTCGGCCGGATTAGGGAAAGGTTGGGAAACATGTGGCAACCCTTATCACCAGACCTAGGGTATGGAGGTTGTTGGTGTTTCTTAGCGTAAGAAGAGGAATCCATAAGCGCATGGATACACCGTTGTAGCACTTCACCCGGAAGTATTCAGGATTTCATATTTTCCCAAAGGAACAGTTATGTATGTCTCTTAACTAGTTCACCTAATGAAACAAGAAGGATAGCTCGGGTAGTGAGGTGTTTCTAAGGATAGATATCCTAAGTGAAGATAACCTAGTCACTATGAACTTACTTCAAGCACCGGAGAACACCTAGTCTGCCAAGCGTTGCTGACCTGTGGCTCTACGCCGAACCCAGATGTGGGGGATTACAAAGGATGGATAGGGCTGTCATCACCTGCCGCCTACCCCTCAACCGCAGGGAACAAGGCAAACAAAGATAGCTTATAGCCTAGACACCACGTATATGCTATCAACTATTACTCTAGCATGCATGCAATGTGTCGAGATCCTAACATATGGTATGTTAAGCCTTGGGGTCAGTGGTTCCCGACCGAAGAGACCCCCCGACTGACCCCTCTAGGTCGCCCAGGGGCTCGGGGGCTATACCCATCGGGTACGCTCGCGTGCACCCTCCGACCAAGAAACCTGGCCGAGCCTAGGCATGGCGTAGTCCCCGCACAGGGCTCGTGGGCTTGCTTGGGCTTCAGGCTCCCAATTGACAACACACCTAAGCTCGGACCTTGGCTCCTGCCTAGCTTGCAACACCAGCCAAGGCCCGGGCACAAGAAGACAAGCCCCAAGCCATCGTGGCTCGAGGCTCCAGGACGCCACGCCCTAGGCGTGGCCTTGTCGACCACTTTTGCGATAGGGTCACACACGGGGCATGACACAAGAAGACAAGCTTCCCATGGCCTCCAGGAGCTGGGCGGCTCCTGGGCCTATGCATTAGCCCCTGGAGCCGGTCTCCTTCGCCAACAAGAAGACTCTAAAAGGTCCACCTGGGGGAGGCTGGTCCAAGCCGACATAGCCTGACATGTAGAGTGTCAGAATAGAGTAGCCGGACGACGCCCAAGGCTTCTTTGGCTCCATGACACCGCCATGGTTCATAGAGCGCCGCTGCAAGACCCTCCTAGACTCCGATGCATGTAGACCATAGACTCATCTCCCCAAACCACCATGTACCCAACCTATCTCATTATATAAGGGATAAGGTCGGACTTAGAGGGGTGAGGACAATCCAAGATAGATCATTCCATTCCACTCCATTTGCTCCTGCCCAGCATCGAGGGCAGGGGAACCCATAGAGAGGGGCACCAAGAGCTCCTCCACCGCATTCTGTCGTCTTCCTCCTTTGCGACGAGGGGAAGGCTCCACCGGTAGTGAGGAAACCTAAGGATTAGCACCGAGCTAACACCCTACCAAATCTCTCTCTACACTCTGTTGTAACCCCATGATTTTGGGTGCTTTTGAGTATAAGGATCATCAATTGTTGGATGTAGGGCATCGATTGGCCCAAACCAGGATAAGCCGTTGCATCCTCTCTATGATTCTTGTGTTCTTGAGTCCACCTGAGCCACCGAAGACCCATACTCTAACACAAACTCAAACAACTATGCTTGCCATGGTTCTAACCCCACGACAGCTGGCACGCCAGGTTGGGGGCAGCATCAAGTGCGATTCAGGCTCTACGGTAGCTGGAGCCACCCGCCTCATCGTCGCAGCAAGCGGCACTGCCCTAGATAGTGGTGTTCGCTTCCCTAGTGAGTTCATCATCATAGCCGGCGCCTTCGCTCTGGGCTAGGTCCTCAACATTGAGAGCCTGGCCTATGTTTCTGCTGCTACGGCGAGCTTCGTCTACTCGACGGGGCTACGCCGGTGAGTAACGAGCTCCTAGCTTCGGCCTTACTGCTGGGACTTCTAGGAGTAGATCTCAAGGTCCTGGCTCGACAGATCCGTCATGGTCTGGGCTTGAGCCCCACCATGTCAGACCGGTGGCACATGTTCTACATGCTGGCCAATGTCCACCACCAGATCACCACTGGTGAGGTGCTCCCGCCACCTGACCGCTTCTGGTACTACCTCCTAGACCTGCCTTTCAGGATTTAGAATGCGGCAGCGTCCTTCCAGCTGGAGCTGGAGCACCTCATCAGCCATGATGCGCCAAGAGGCGCCATCCTCTCTAATGTTGTGAGGCTGGACGTCCCTCACTGTGCACCTTCCTCGAGATTCTCTTGGGGCATGGCTCGAAGTATGACTCTGACGACATCGACAACTATGCCCCTCCATGCATGTGCTACCACATCGATGGTGAGGTTCTATCTAAGGAGGCACCTGAGCTCATGCTGTCAGACCAGAGTCCCCGTAGTCATGCGATCTACCTTCAGGAGAAGGCGGATCGCCTACGGGCTCGGCAGGTGGACCTAGAGGCCACCGAGGCAGAGCTCGAGCACCAAAAGGTAGGACTTTGCATGGCAACATGCCGCATAACATCCCAGCAATGATGATGACACCCACACGGAGGCTCCTAGCACCATGCGCTTCCCCTAAGCGGCCTACAACATGGCAGCCACCGCCTACCGGCTGGAGGACATCTCCGACACACCGGACTCAAAGACCAACAAGTGCCTGCACAAGGTGAATTGGCTTCTTCGTGTTGCCCATTCTCCAGGCCATCCCAGTCGATGACCACCACCAACGGGGACCGCTCTAATGCGCATGCCCTACTAATGGGCGAAAGCTATGGCGACTCCTCTGGTAGTAGCTTTGGCCATCCATGGACCAGGAGCACCAAGCCTCGACAAGAACAGAGGTGCAAGCCTTCTCCTCGGTGTCCTCCCGTGCACCACCGAATCGGCAATGACTACAACATTCACGACACCATCGAGGCTAGGCATCATGCTTAGGCTTAGTCCCACACTCCCGAGCAAAGGGGCGGGGCACTGCTGTAGATCACTTTAGCCCCCAGGCATTCGAGGTGGTGATCCGGGTGCCCCCCCTAACCCAAGCGGTTCTGGCCTCCGACGCACATCTCCAAGTATGATGGCAGGACCAACCCAAACCATTGGCTTGAGGACTACCATCTAGCCATGAGGGCTGGGGGATCTGATGACAACTTCACCATCCAGTACCTTCCTCTACTTCTGTCGAGCTCGACTAGGGCTTGGCTTGAGCAACTCGAGCTCGGCAGCATCCGCTTCTAGGGAGACCTCCGCTCCATCTTTGTCGGGCATTTCCAGGGCACCTACACTCGGCTCGGGAACTCGTGGGACCACCACAACTATAGGCAGAGGGCCGACGAGACCCTCTGGGAGTTCATCCAGTGCTTCTCCAAGAAGCACAACGAGCTCACCAACATCATCGATGCCGACATGATCAACGCCTTCAGCAGTGGCATGACCATCGAGGTGCTTGTCCACACGCTTAGCCATGAGACCCCGTGCATGATGCGGGAGCTCCTAGACATCGCCACCCAGTATGCCACCAGCGAGGAGGTCATCTAGGCCAACTTCAATGGCAAGGTCAAGGCCACCGGCCACCTTAGTGGTGGAGATGGCGGCGATGACCCCGCCTCGTCCCAGCGTTGCCATGACAAGAGGAACAAGGACCAGAAGCACTTTGAGAGGGTGCTCGAGGCCCCCTACCCATTTCACGGGGGCAGGCGAAGCACCTCCTAAAGGATTGCGCTACCATTAGGGGTTACATCTATGGCACCCTCATCGAGTAGGGCAAGGCCTAGAAGCCTGCCCCGGTGCCCGTTGACCCAACGGATGGCGCCTAGGAGAAAGACGTCGAGTTCCCTAAGGCCGATCGCTGCCTCATGATCTTCGAGGGCTCCTAGGCGTATGAGCCCCGCTGGCAGCGCCACATCACCAAGCAGGAGGTGAACGCCATCCACACCCTCTCCACCCTGATGTGGCTCCAATGGTCCTAGACGGACATCACCTTCGACCAGGAGGATCACCCCGATCGTGTTCCACATCTAGGGCGCTACCCGATCGTGGTCAGCCTAATCGTGGGCACCACGCGCCTCACCAACATGCTAATGGACAGGGCAGTGGCATCAACATACTCTATGCTAGCACCCTCGATAGGATGGGCATCCTGTGGAGCGACCTACGCCCCAGCAAGGCGCCATTCTATGAGATTGTCCTAGGGAAGGAAGTCGTGCCCCTCGGGCGCATCCGACTCAACGTCACCTTCGGCCAGCCAAGCAACTTCTGCAAGGATCCATGCACCTTTGAGGTCGTCAACTTCCCTGGTGTCTACCACGCCCTCCTTAGTCGACCGTGCTTCACCAAGTTCATGGCCGTCCCCAACTACACCTACTTGAAGCTCAAGATGCCCGGCCCGAAGGGGGCCATCACCGTCGAGGGCAGCTTCTAGCAAGCCTACTACCATGCGCATCGCCCAAGCGGCCACGCTCATCGCCCCCTGCGCTCCTGATGGCCTCAACAACGACGTGGGATGGGCGCTGGTGGAAGGAGCAGCCAAGGCGGCAGCGGTGCTCGACCGATTGAGCATCAGTGAGGCGGCCAAGACTCCTAGCGGCAGCTGTGGCTCAGCTAGCCCCTCCATCTAGGTGCTTGGCCCCCTAGAAGGGGTCGACCTGATCGAAGTGAGTTCCGACCTTTCCCCATGAGGGAAGGCCATCGCTGAGCCATCCACCTAGAAGCGCCATCTCCCGAGCCAGAACTCGCCTACCGACCTCCTTCATCAGGCCACCTCTCCAGCAACAAAAACCTACATAAGTCCCTTTCTCCCAACCTTCTTAATTCGCTTGACTTTGTTGTTGTCTCCTTAAGCTCGAGCAACCCCAGCGGTAGCTCGACTGTGCCAAAGGATCGACTGAGCTAACCACCTGTTGCCCTCTATGAAGGTGAACCATAGCATAGGGCCTCTGAGCGAGGCAAGGACAGATAGACGGAGTAGGGGAAGAAGGAGAGAGGTCGACAACGCGCTAATAGAATAGCCCCGGCCGCCACGTTACTAGATAGGTCCCCTATCCCTTCTCTTGTATTCATTTCGTTCGTTTACAACTATCTCTGTCTCCCGATCCTTCATCGGATCGCGTCACCTAGCCACACGCCGGTACAGGACCCCTTAGAAGGGGCTTTGCTAAGGGTTCTAAGGCCAGCCCAAGGGGCTTCAAGGCCACCCAAGGCACCTAAAGTGCGAGGGACGCCGATGGTCGGGCACCAGAGGCCTTAGCTGAACGCTCAAAAGCAAAGCCGTCTGACCATCGCACAATGTCCGAGTACCAACCTAGAGCTGCTCGTGGTGACCCATCGAGGGAGGAAGCGAGCCCCCATGCACCGATAGACGGGCTCAAGAACTATACGAGTGGCTCGGGTGGGAAGCCAAGGATCTCCCCTCTAGGGGACATGACTAGGGCATGGAACGACCGTAAACACGATGTTCTCATGGACTTACCCGTTAGCAGCATGGGTGCGGCAATCTTGGCCACTAAGGCCATCATTGTAACAGCCCATCCCAACAAGGGACCTAAGTCTCCGAGCATGACTCATGAGTGGTGAGATTACAAACAAAAATAATTTCATTTCATTAATTGGGAATGACCCGATTACAATATATGGTGGCAAAAACCGCTATCGGCCAGCGCAAGACTAGGGCATCACCCCTAGATGATCTCCTCTCCTCCTCCGAGAGGAGTGGGGCACCGGGAGCAAGGGTCGGCCTATCGAGCCCGGGGAGCCCAACCTCCCTAGAACTTTTTAGGTGGAAGTGGTAGGGGCCCGACAAGGGGACGGTGGGCGAGGCCTCACCTCGTTCGCCTCCAAACTGCCAGTGCCATAGGGCTCCCAAGCCAAGAAACCCAGGAAGGTGTGCGAACATGGGGCTGCCCTGTTTCGGGCTAAAACTGGTGAAGGCCAGAAGCCACCCGCTCTACATGTGGCGGAATCCACGGAGTCTGCCATGCACGAGGAAGGCCAGACCAATCGCCCCTCAAAGAGCGATTGCCTCTGAGCTAGCCCCTCGTGCAGCACGACAGAGCAACTCCCACCACCTCATGTAGTTGCGGCAGCTCCTCCGCTGGAATCCTCATGGGAGTGATCGCTCGGTAGAGGGGGCCAGGCTCACCTAGAGGGAAGCGTCGCACTTCATCATCGCCATGGCTGCCAGGAGCTGGATCTAAGAAGAAGAGAAGGAGGTGGAGGTGGGATAGAAGGCACCACAACCCTATGGCCCCTCTTTATAGAACTAGTCGATGCGCTAAGGGCGGCTCCAAGCCCTTCGATCGGCCACCAATGGCTAAAAGAGGCCTTAGGGTACCGGCCACGCATCCCTTTAATCCCCAAAACATGACTTAGGGTGGTTCATGATGGTTGCCACGTAGTGAAGATGGAGTCAGGAAGGCACTGACAGTGAGTCAAGTCCTCGCTCCACTTTCCATCAAGCACATTGCCCACTCCGCGCATTCCTCCTCGTGGGACTTGAGGGGATCCGACTCCCCTCAGGCCCACCCGTCGCCATCAATGGCCCAGATCCATGCACACCAAGTGTCATGGCTCCTCCTCTGCTAGATCTGCTCCATGTGGCCCTGACGTCCCATCTCCTAGACAAGGTGGGACGGCAAGGGAGTGCACGCCCTAACTCTTCCACCAGGCACAATGGCCCAAACGCCATCAAACCGCCTCCAGCGAGCGTCAGCGGATGGGACATGCCCAGAAGTCGCCACGCTCACGGACAAGGAGGCCTCACGATGGCCTCAGGGGCTACGCCAGCTCCCTAGATGGAGCAGCTCAACCCCTCAATCGACGGGGGCTAAGGCGGCACACCCCCAAAACCAACCAACTCCCGTCCTATGGCTGCAGAAGGTTGGCCCCAGAAGGCCATCCCAAGAGGATTAGGGCCTACTATCGAAGCCCCTAGAAGGGTGTGGTGCTCTAGGTGATCAGGTGGCCCCGAGCCAAAGCCTAGATGCTCTCGATCACTCGACCCACGACAGGTCCCGACCAAAAGGAAGGGTGCCCCGGGCCTAAAGTCGTTAACTCCTAGACGAGTTCACCAAACCCTTGCTCGGGACATAGACCTATGCAACATGGGAATAGAGAAGGGGTCAGCACCACTACCACTTGGCCCCGATAGCCAAGCACCCCTATCACACTAAGGGTGTAACGACCCGAGTTCTGTTATACCATAGGCTCTCACCTTTTGGCCACCTGAGTACTACCAGTCGAGCTCCATAGCAGCTCCTAATAACTCCAACCGAAAGGACATATCGTCCCAATCATCAACTACTCAGCAACGCCTCAACTCGACCCTTGGTCAACCGGAGTCAACCAAACGACCAACAAAGGAGAACGTCACTCGAAGAACCCAACTTCTAACATTATGATTATCAAGGATAACCAAGGTGGTTATAGACCCCAACATGGCCTTTAAGATTGAAGAGATCAGTTTCCTGAACTTGAAATCAATAGAGCAGTAACATACCGGACAGTCCGCCACAACTACCGGATCATCCGACAGGAATGCAGGAACTAGAAAAGGAGTGGGAAATGTGCTGTCATCCATTAGCGTGCAATGGCCTACATGTCAGCACAAATTGGAAACATATCTTAGCAGCTGATCCTCAGCTCCACTCACTCTCGTACTCTCCCAATTTCCCTCATTCCTCTCTCTAGAATGGAGGGCAAGAAGGAGAAAGCAAGAACTAGAGTGAGAAAGTGGAGGGGATGGAGAAGAGAAGGTGGATCCAACTTATCAAGGACAGCAAGAGCAACTATGGATCAAGATCATGGACTTCAATCATCTCTCATCCCATGGTTAGCTCAAGAGCTCTCTCTTTTCACCATCTTGAGATCAGTCCCCAAACCCTAACCCAAGTCTCTTCTCTTGCATGGATGGATCATGGGGATTGCTTGATGAGAGACATTTCAAGGATGAGAATCAAGTACATCGCAGCCCAATCTCTCCTCATTATCGGAATTTCTCTTGGGCTAGTGAGCCTTTAGCTGTGCTAGCTAACCAAAGCCATAACCCTAAGTATCCTAAGCCTAGCAAGTCACCCAAGCTACATAAGAGATGTCTTGCACATGCATGGAGGCCATCACTAAAGATCTAGGCATGAATCCCCAAGCCTTCACCCAAGAACCCAAGAGCATAGGTTCTATCGCCCGATTGATGGAGTGTCCATCAGTAGGATGGAGTGTCCATCAAACCTGAGATTGAGTCATTAACAACCTAAATACTCTTTGGGGAGGCACAACGGAGTGTCCGTCAGTTTGATGGAATGTCCGCTAAATTATAGTGCAACACCCCTGGTGTTAGTCACAAGTTAAGCAGTGGATTTGGACTTAAGTAAACTATGTCAAGCAATGATCATGATCTCTAGTTCATAATTTTGAAGTGATGATGAAGGTGTTGTGGTCCAATCTATTAAATTGAGTCCCAACTTGAACTTGGACAACACACCTTTGCTTACATGTGGACCCTTGTTAAGATTTCACAAGAGTAATGTTAAACATGCTTGTTTCATATACATTACATCAACATGCATCCATCTTGACTAGTGGAAAAGTTTCGTAAAGTTTGGAATCAAGAAGTCACATGAAATGATAAGTTATAATCTTTCTTGAATAGATTTATTAAGTGAACTATAACATGGGATGTCAACCAAACCTTGCAACCTTGCTCAAACAACTCTACTTAAACTCATGAACAAAAATCATGAAGGGTTCGTGTTGAGCAAATGTCAAAAAATGCTTCTAAGTGTGGGAATGGCTAAAATTGTCTTTTTCATGGTATGGTTTTGACCCATGTTGACCAACTATTTGTAGTGCTTGCATGGAGTTGGACCTTAAATAAAAGTTGAAGTTTGAATGGAGTACAACAAACTTTATTTTTTGACCAAGCCCTGATTCAACTCCTAAGTGGCTCAAATAGTGGCCTCAAGTTTGGATGCAGTGCTGTTTTGGCCCCTCTGAAATATTTGTCCCTGATTAACAGCTGGGAGTTTACATGTTGTGACATTTTTATCTTCCAAATTCATATGTTAACCCAACTGGATTCCGTAATATGAGTTGAAGTACACTTTGTGCCGGAAACAATGAAGCAAGTCTCATCAAGTTTGGAGTTCATTTGGATCTTCGAAGTTAGTTTCAAAATTAGCAAAGACTAACTGTTTCCAGGAGTTAACTGAATCTCGGTTTCAATTTTGTGTACCCCACTTTGGAGCCTTGTGTCTTCCTAACCAAGCTGAACCAGTCCATGATCCTTTAAGCAAAGTTGTAGATTACATTAAGTAGAACAACTTTTGTTTAGGTACCAAGACCTGGTTCAGCCTCTAACCTAGCCAATTAGGAACCCCAAGATCGAATCCAGTACTGTTTTGGGATCTCGAAATTTTGGCCAAGTCTGAGATTTCAATGTTGATGATGGTTGGCATTTTGCGTTCTTGGTTTTTTGTTAAACAACTCAAGTTGAGCCAAATATAAAAGTTGGAGTTTACATCTTGGAGAAAGACATACAAAACGTTGGATCAAATTTGTCCATGTTTTGACCAAGTAATTCAAGCTCAAGCAGAGCAAGGCTTAACCCTCGTTAAGTCCTTGACACTGCCAAATTGGAGCTTAATTAGACGCTAATGGGAAACTCTACTGGTCGGGCACCCTTAATAGAATTTATAGCGCAGTTCATGGGCTTCAACTTTGCTTTAAGGCCCATGGCCCAATTCAGCCCGTAGCCAGCCCAAGCACGGCCTCCATGATCGGATGAATCACGCCTGCCACCTGTTTGGTACTATGGACGCATGGCCTTCATGCACCCGCCACACCCTCGACCTCACGCCCATGCGTCGTCGCTCGCGATGTGAAGATGCAAAGCTGCCCTAGAGCTCCTCACTCGCTCCATCGACCTCTCGCTCTCTCCTCGCTCTGCTCCGTGCCAGAGCGCGCGCTCACCATGGATAGGGAGGGGAGCTCCATGGCCGACCGCAACCAAGCACCCTACAGCCTCAACCAACCTCGCCCTCCCCTTCCTTGCCTCGTGCTGCCGCCTCTTCATCATCTTCTCGGTCGTGCGGCCACCTGTAGGCTGCTGCCGCTGGCGCGCCGGCCACCGGATCGCCTGCTGCCACGCCAGGCCACTGCTGCCTGTAGCTGGTCGGGCTTGAGCTAGGCGTGGGTCGTAGATGGCCATGGCCAGGCCAGCTGGCCCCTCCCCTACTGCCGCCGGCCGCTCCCCCACCGGAATTCTGAAGCCCGACCCTGCTCTGTGTCTATTCTGTCGATATGAAGGTAGAAGAAGAAGAAGGGCCTCGGGTTCAAATAGAAGAAAAGACAGGGGGTGAAGTGAACAGTCGTGACTTAGGGGAATAGTATAGAGAAGGACCTTTCTGTTGTAGTTTGTTTTGTGGATAGCTCAAGGGCTTCTGTGCAAGATAGTTTTCCTTTATTTTTTCATGCATATAATCGACTGAAACTTTGGAAAATCATAATAAATCATAGAAAAATCGTAAAATAGCAAATAAAGACTTTTTGGAATCTTTGAGAGTAGATCTATGCAGTAGAGTCATAATATGATGTGTTAGTATAAGGTTTTTGCTGTTTTTATTTATCTATGTTAATTAGAGTTTTCTAGGAATAAATTCATATCTAAAGTTGTGGTGCTCCAATTGCTGTGAAAATTTTATGGTAGGCTACTGATGCTATATTTGTACTGTGGTAAAAATTTTAGGTTCATTAGATACAGTATGATTGATTTATTGATTTAACTTGTTTAATGCTTGATAAATGGTTTTAAATGGTTTATAAATAATTTATATATGCAAAAATATGAAATGTGGTTCCTTTGCCCTTGCATGGTGATATTGTGACCTGAGAAACCATAATATGGCTATATGTTTATAGAAAAAATAATGATCTTTAGATTTATCTTGTTCTTACATGTTTATTAATAATTAAGATTTGTCTTTTTCATGGCAATTAAATTATAAAACCTGAGCATGTAAGATTTGTATAGTAATCATGTTTTGTTATCATCTATCTCACATAAAAATTTGAGATCCAAATGAGATATTTGCAACATCACCTATAATTAATATACATGTTCTTATATATAGAAAAGCTAATGAAAGTTAGTTAGTTGATGCTTGTGTTTATGCCGTGTAATACTTCAAATATTTGGTGCTAGGTAATGTGATTGCTTGGTTATAGTAAGGAGTTGCATGGATTTGCATATGTAGCAACAAAATGTTAGTTGTTAACAACATAAATGGTAAATGCATATAGTTGTATCTTTGCTGTTATGGCTGCATGTACAGTCTTTGTGGTAGTGATATTTTCGTGATGCAAATGATGTTTCCTATAGATATGTTGAATACAAAAGTTGTAGATAATGTCCTTACCTTGCTTTTCCTAAAATTTCATGATTTTAGGCTTGCTGGTTTAGGAGTTATAGATTTTACAAGTTTGCTGTCAGCTTTTGCATGTGCTATGAACAGATCTGAATGATTGTATTTTTTTGCTTGTTTCAAAATGGAATCATGTATTGGTTATAATAGGAGAGTTGTAGTGCTTTTCCTAAGCTTTCTAAAATGTCTAAGATCACTGCTTTTGGTGGTCTAGAACTCTAGTTATTGCTGTTCAAAGTGGAATGAGATTCTGTCCAAATCTTGATAGAGATGCCTTCTTGGTGTTGTTTAACCTTGTTAGTGTAGAATCATCTTAAGATGATAATAATAAAGTTATAGATAACTTAATAAGCTTTCTATAAAGTTAAGGATCATGCTTGTTGGATGAATATAACTTGAGATATGCATTTCTGAAGTTAATATTAGTTTTCTGTCCTTAGTTGCATAAGCTCTGCTTCATGATGTATTTTATCCTTGTTATTTGTTGAATCAGCTTTTGGTGTTAATAACAAAGTTTTAGATAATTTCATTAGCTTTCCATAAAGTCTTGAATCACACTTTTTGCATGGCTATAACTCTAGGTATGATTAAAACAAGTGATTGTGGTGCTGCTGTTCAGAATCTGTGTTTGTACCTAAAATTGTTTGCTTCACCTTGCTTTGCTTTGTGTGTTGCTAAGTGTGGCTCATGCCTTTGATGGTGTTAAGTTAATATACCTAAAACCTTGTGTAACTTGTGTTATGCTTGGTGCTGCCTTCCTTGCTATCCTAGCATGATAGGTTGTGTGATGCTTAATTAAGTAACGTGGAGTGCTTATATATGTTCGGTGTAACCTTGTGCTCATCTTGAATACTTTTATGTGAGGCATCTCATATTGCCATTCTTCGTATTCATGCACTTGCATTATTGCATCTCATCTAGGTACGCTAGATGCACCACGTGAAGGACGTGATGTTGGAGCTAAACCCGAACATGGAGTTTGGTGAATCCATCTAGAAGACGGAAAGGACTAAGCAAGTGCTGAGATGGGAGATGCTCGCCAAGCGAGTGTCGTCTAACAAACACTAACCTAGTGTTGGATCCCAGGTAAGCCCCAGAGCATTCTAAGCCTCCTATGTTTTGACAAATATCACTTGAGTCCTTTATGTTTAATGCATTAGGTTATAGGAGTTGATTGGAAAACCACTTGATGCATAGAACTACCTTGTTATACCTTGAACCTTATGTAGGTCCAGGATTGAATATATGCTTAGCCATGCTTAGATTGGTAGAAGTAGGGTGATTTCCTATCACCTGCAAGATATAGGTGGATACCGGAGCACAGTTGACTATATTTGCTATCGTGGAAAAGAACCATGGGGTAATGTAACTGGAGGTCGGACGGAGTCTATGCGTAGGTTGACTCATGTGATTCCGTCTGTGCCAATTAAGGACCATACCGTTGTTGGAACTTTTGTCAAGATTGAACACATGCCTCTCACTTAGTTGGCCGAATAACTCATTCCGACCGCAAAGCCGAGTAGCTCAACTCAGGCCGGGCCCCGTTCTATGAAAGTGCGTACTCTGGATGATAGTAAGGATGTGCGGGGAGCCAGACATGAGCCCAAGGGTAGGGTAGTCCTGATCGTCCTGGCAGCTAGTTGTCCCTGGTTGTGCGGCGCTGATCAAACCCGCAAAATGTGTACCTGAGTTATACCAAAGGTGACCTAAGACTACCTTGGTGTAGGTATGTCTGGGTTTGTGTTAGGAATAACTACCCAGCTGGTTGCAACCGATTCGAATCACCGTCTCTCCCAGATAGTGAGAAAATCGACTAGCTCCAGCATCGTAGTAATTGGATTATGGAATATGATGGTTCTGATGAATATGAAAATGTTACACCGGCTATGGTTACTATTGTTATGCTACTAAATGATATACCACATGTTTGGCACAGGTTAGTTGCTAATCTAGAGACAAATAGCTATAATTAATTTGAGGACCGAATTATAAAATGTATAGCTGAATTAGTGGGTTTTTATGCAAAATGTTATCAAGCTAGCTCCACTTATAAAGCCTTGCATGATCCTTGGTGTCACTTTATTTCTTGTTTATGATGGGTAAGTCTAGCTGAGTACATTCAAGTACTCAGGGTTTATCCCACCATGTTACAGGTGAAATTCTCAGCCTGAGGAAGATGGTGGCTAACCGCCGGTGGGCTCAGGACTCTATATTTATTTCTCATCTATATGCTTTTATCAGAGGAGGTCACTTATGCTAGCGATGTATTTGGAACTTATATTAATGTAATCATTTGAAAGCTATGTTGTTTTCCTTTAACCGGTTTTGAAACCCAAACTTGCACTATTATTTGTGAACCCATTTGTAATATTATTTCTGCTGCAACTCTATGTATGTGATGTGTATTTTCTTAATCATGCGATCTTGGTTATGATGTTGATTTACCAAGGTCCTTCGTGACACTCGGCGGACTACCGGGTTTATATAAGTGAAAGTATACGCGCTTCAACCTGTTAAACGGGGACAGCCGTACTTGATCTTATATAAATTGGGTGGTTCTATCACAGCTAGTATCAGAGCAAGATTAAGCAAAATACTGTCATGTACATAGTTTTAAAAAAACAAAGTTTTGGTTTTAAAAAGCCTATTTTGACTAAAACTTTAGCTACAGGAAAATTTGTCAAAACTAATTTGCAAAACTATGCTAGCGACAACCTCCAGTTAATCCCAATTAAGGACCTTTAGGTGGCAATAAGTAAACTAATACTAACTATGGGGGATTTACTTTATTGCAATTTTTATTTCGTCATCCATACAACGTGCTATTGTATGGATGCCATTCGCTTGAATGGTAATGTATGGATCAATATACCTCTACGCCCAAGTAAGTTGGTGAGTGGCATGACCGTAAGATGTAAGCGTGCGATCAAAAGGGAGAGGTAGTTTTGATACTAAAGTATATATATCTCATATATATATATACGGAAGTATTTAATTGTGGATTTGTTTTGATACGGCTATATATGCATATTTATATGTATGTACAAACGTATTAACATATGGGTAGCTTTGATACAGAAGTATATATATATTCTATATATATATGGAAGTATTTAGAATGAAACCTAGAGACTAGATTTTTATTTCCGCATACATATAATTGTGGGGTTGGGCTAAAATGGAATCTTCTGTAGGTACGCTAACCACGAATGGGTAGATTGAATGTAGCTGACGACTAGCTATATATCAAGAGAGTACGTATTATGCCACTGACATAGAACGTGATTGCCACCTTAGGCTGGCAATTTTGTGAGGACAAATAGGACGGTCATACATCATGATTGTGCTTGTGCATAAATATGCTTCCCTCACTTTGTTCTAATACTAAATAACTTGTGATCAATGTGATGTTACTATCTTCCATGTGTAAAGCTAGGCAAAATACCTTGTTCCATGCTGTTGGAATAGCTGTGCTTGAAGATAGTGTGTGATTAGCTTTGCCTTGTATGTTTGGGTCCAAAGGAAATAGATGACAAGTTAGTAGTTAGCAAAAACTTCACCCTTTTGAAAACTAAAACTGGTAGTGATACCTTGTTAGAAGCCTGCACATGCTTTTGCTTTAAATATAATGTCAGGTCCTTCCTTTCAAGTTATCTTCACATTAGTTCTTTAGACGTGTGGTTGCTTGCTTTCTAGGTATTACCATAATGTATGTGTGAATGTGTTGTGATCTGGGTGGTACCATAGTTGTCACCCTTTTGTCCCCGGTAAGCATACGAGTGTTGAAGAGCCTTATCCTAGAACAACACTCAAGTTATGTTAATCTCATGGTTGTCTCCAAGTAGATTCCCTTGCTTAGGAGCTTGAGCTTATGAGTGTGATTGTTAGTCCTTGAATGTTTGTGTATCTATGCCTTTGCTTGACCCGTGAGCCCAAGCTTAGTTCCATTAAATGCTTGCATATGTCATGGATGTCTTGACCCTACCCAAAAATCCCTGTCAGACATCTCTGCCCCTATCCTAAAGGTGATCCGATGCAACGCTAACCTCTCGCTGCCTGAACCTCGGAGTCTTTTTCTTGCAAATCATTTTGTTGCTTTATCAACTGAATCTCTGAGTAGTGTATCGGCTCTACCCCTCGAATCTCGCTTGTTTAATCTCCAACTCCCTCAAGTCTCGGAATGTTTATCGGTCTTGATCTCATGTTACTGCCCAACAAGACCAAATCTCATGTAATCTTTATCTAGTAATCACCTTGGTGGACACAAGGCATATATGGAAATAAAGCAAGAGTCTCATTCTCAGTTGTCTTTGTTAGTTAATCTATGTTCCCTGGTGCTATGTTTTGATCTTCGGATCGCCTCCTTGTTGACTCCTAACCTTATGACTACCTTTGCTTGCTATCCCTCCTTCGCATAGTGCTTGCTCCTATGCAACCCAATTTGTGCCACATGAGATTTCTTGTAGGTTGTAGGTTCGGTAATGGTGTCTTGGTTAATGACTAACGGTGCCACGACGAAACCTAGGGCCTCCTTGTGGCTGGCCTGCACATGGTTGTGCTGTTGGGTGCGATCTAGTATCGAGGTTTCTAATCATGATCCATTATGGAACTACGCTGATGTGTCATCTCGTCGTGAGCTTTTCCTCGATTCTCTCTCCGGATCCTATCAGAAGATCCCCATATCTTATCAGAAGATCCATATATCAGACTAAAAGTAGTAAAGCTTCCTTCCAAAGTTGTAAAGAAGATAACCTTTAAAGAACAAGTCACCAACATAAATATTAACAGACTGCAAGAGTTGGTAGACAAGTGACTCTACTTGATTGTCCCTATAATGATATTGGTCATCTAGTGAGCAACTTGTGTCATCCCCGTTGGATCAGAAAGGTACATAATACTTAAAGTTGGACAAGTTATTAGACGGATGATAAATGGACCAGGATATTATGTCCTATAATAGGTCACCTGGTGCTTATGAGCTTATGTCCAAATCTTGACCTTATGTGCAAGATGATCAACCGACCTCTTTGGTGTGACCCTTTTCTGCTGACTTTGATATTGACTGTCTGTTTGCGCATCCACTACAATTGTTGCCGTCAAAAAGGAAGTTTTGGAGCTTTTAAATGTTGAGAGACAACTAATTAGTTACCAATAGGAAAGTTAAGTTACAGCTAGGTAATAACTCTTTGGTAACTACGAAGGCTATGTCTCATAGAACAATATTAAGTAAGGAACTAGCGAAAGCACGTCCCTAGTTTGGTCAGCATCATTATGTATATGGTGCTATCAAAGGATTTATTCAGGACTCTATTGGAGGAAGTACAGAAGGGTAGTTGGAAACTATCCCTTATCTTGAAGGACTACCCCTCCACATGAAGTATGCATTGTGCATTGCAAAAATAGCCCACAAGTCCAATGCTTGTGCATCATCGAGTTGGTGTCTAAATCAATGGTTGGAGTTGTTCCCTGAGAAGCATGTGAGGAAAACCCTAGCCTCCATCCTCAGCGAGAAAGCTACTGCTCCTTCTATAAGGAGAGTTAAAGCGTGCAGAACACAATCCACAATGTATGATGCAAAGAAAAAGAAGAGCGGGAAATCTATCTAGATTTCATGTAACTAAACCGGTTATCCTTAAGCCGGTCATTAGAGGCTCAAACATAGTTGGATTGTCACAAAACTTGACAAGCTCATTCCTCGCTTAGGATACTTCGACGCCTTAAGTTGGTTTGAGTATTGGTTGAGTAAAGCATCAGATTTGATAGATGTTTTGTTAGTTTGGGTCACAAAAATTTTAGAACCAAGTGCTTTTGGTAGATGATTTATTTGGATAGCCAAACGGTGTACGTTTGAGCTGAATTTTGGTTAGTAATTAGAGGACTCATGGGTCTATATGACTACCAAAATGTGTGCACAATATAGTAGTAGTTTGTGAGATATGAACTAAAAACCAAAGTGTATAGAATCTACGATTTCTTGGTGGACTTCTATCACCCCTCAAAATAGAAAGTGTTGTGTTGTAATTGATGCCAAGATTTGCAACATGGTCAATGTTTTGCCGTTAGATAATCCTTTAGGTGCCCTAGAGGAGACTCCTTGCACCCCTTTTGTGCCTTGCTTTTGCCCTCTCATATCAACAATGTAGAGCAGTCAAGGTGGTCTACAAGTCAATTTGTGCCATTATGAGTCGAAAACAATTTGAAAGTGTCAAACAACAGATTTCAGATTATGATTTTGAGTTGTTGATTGACATTAGAAAAGAAGCCTCAATGTCAAAAGTAGTCCAACTAGGCGAATTTTGCGACAGTGCAAGTCAACCCAACTTACTGTGCCACTTATGCTTTTATCAGAGGAGGTCACTTATCCTAGCGATGTATTTGGAACTTATATTAATGTAATCATTTGAAAGCTATGTTGTTTTCCTTTAACCGGTTTTGAAACCCAAACTTGTACTATTATTTGTGAACCCATTTGTAATATTATTTCCGCTGCAACTCTATGTATGTGATGTGTATTTGCTTAATCATGCGATCTTGGTTATGATGTTGATTTACCGATGTCCTTCGTGACACTCGGCAGACTACCGGGTTTATATAAGTGAAAGTATGCGCGCTTCAATGTGTTAAACGGGGATAGTTGTACTTGATCTTGTATAAATTAGGCGGTTCTATCACATATAGGAGTTCATAACCAGAGAACCCGACAGTCATTAGTTCTTACCAGAGCGTCCGTTAAGTATTCGGACCATTCGATGTTAGCAGTGAACCCTAGAAATGGCTAAGTCCCAAACCCATTGGAGTCTCCGTGATTCCCACGGAATGTCCGCCAATCGGTATAGAGCTAAACCAGAGGCAACCCATCTCGGCACCTGACACAACGGAGTGTCCATTAGTAGAATGGAGTGTCCGTCAGACTCAGAGAGTGTGAGGTTGGATAGCGAGTGTACACCGAAGGTCACCACCATTAGTTCATACCCCATGATTAGTAAAGCAATACTATGGTCATAGTAGATGTCTCTTCCTAAGTCCCAAGCAGAGCTCCTAGTTCCCTTATCTATCACGTGATCGTCTCCAATCATTGGATCCTCTCCTTTCAGGCTTGGTTGTCCCGTATTGAGAGAATCGTGTGCCAGTCGCCACCGCTAGCCTAGAGTCATCAGGACTAGCAACATTAACAGGCAGGCACCCCACTATTATGAACCCTACTTTCGATACTTATCAAGTCGCATTATGAGTTATGCATTGCATGTAGAGTTGGATAATGATTTGTTTCACATAACACTTAGAGTTACTCGTTAATCTGTTAGAAGCCTCTCATCTAAACAACAAGAATGGGAACTCTTAATGCTTATTGCTTAGTTGCTTGGGCAATGGTAGAAGTCGAGCATGAGAAGGGAACTCATACTCGCGCGTGTAGGATACTACACCTAGATAATTAACTACTAAAACCAGTGAGGGTACAACTTGACTCATCTTACTAATCTAAGGAGTAATATTCCTAATATGATAATCTTGTTGACAACTTGGATATCTTGCTCATGCCAGGGGAAGGTCATCGTGAGTGTGGGATCTCAGATGACATAGCTCATGGAGCAGTAAGGACCGTGTATTGGGGTATGTAAGTCCGAGTAACCAACCATACATACCACATGTCATGGATGGGGTCGACAAGCGAAGAACTAGTTGCGACCTGTTTATCCGTAAAACTGGCAAGGGGATGGCATCGGTCGGGAATGTCTGGGACATTAACCGGGAACCCAGTTGAACCTTTCATGTGACACTCGGGCCAGATTAGGGAAAGGTTGGAGAACATGAGGCAACCCTTACTACTGGGCCTGGTGTATGGTGGTTAGTCCTATTTCTCCGTGTAGGTACAATTATACACCTCTATAGAGTCTTGAAAGCCTAGAGTCCTTCGGGATGGAACTATTCAGTTGTTCTTTCTTTCTATACCCATTGTAGCATGAATGATGGATTATGAGCACTCTTGCTATAATGATAAATATTGTAATTCTAATGTTGAGCATAGCATGTCATACTCTTAACGAATATCATTGCTTTCCGCAACCACACAAATGCCTGGTAATCACTCCGTGCATCCACCAAATATTATATGTTGGAATTAAGTCATGCGAGTACGCAATATACTCATGGCGCAGCCATTAAGTTGTTTTGCAGGTAATCAGGGCATCTTCCTGAGACTAGCTCCGATGAATGCAAAGGCTAGCAGACCTTAGAACGAGCGTTATCCAAGATGAGCTGCATGTAACTCAACAGGTAGACGAGCGACAAGTGTAACAACCTAGAGTAGGGATGGATTTGTTTGGAGCATTAGATTCAGTAATAATATTATTCTCTCAAATCCTATCTTGTTATCAACAATGTTTCTGGAACAAACATGAGACTAGAGTGTGTATGTGACTGAGTTGTTCGGTGTGCATTGTATTGGGTATATGTGTGTAACTCAGTGTAAAGATCCTAAAGAGGAGTTGCTACATGTGCACTTGGGGGCCTCGAAGTTGTTAATTCGACAACCCCCGTCGGCTTCGATGTCGGTCCCTGACAAGATAGACATCGGGGTGCGACAGACGGGTATCAGAGCAGTTGACTGACTTGCACCTACACTCCTCATGCAAGGCAACGTTCAACTCACTCGATATGCACTTCAACCTTGGACTTTAAAATTTTACTCTATGCTATAGGCAAACCCTACGTCGTTTTAAGCCTCTTCTCTAGCTAATTCTAGCATGTTTCCCTTGACACTAAAAGTTACAAAGATGTCCAAATGGGTTATTTTGGAAAAATGGTAAGGAGTTCATTAGTGTTGTTATAGGCTTAAGGAGGATAGTATAGTCTACCTAAGTGAGGCATAATAGGAATCCGCTAAAAGGTCCCTAGACTAAGAGTGTTGTATCGATAAGCGATGTTAGACTAGTCCCGATGCCCTTATCTAGACCTTTGGAGTTCCCTATCAAGTCCCTATCGTTGGTCATGTGAGCCCATCAAAGGAGTTCAGCAGCGTCTCCCCTGTATCTTGGCCTTATCTTCCAAATCACAGCCTAGCAAAGCGGACAAGCCTACGAGTATACACGGGAATAACACACCATGCAAGCTCAATCGAAGTGGTTCGAATAGAGTACCGAACCCGTCACCCTATTGGATAATGCACCAAACCGGCAGTAGTGTTCAGTACATCATCACACGAGTACGCCTAGTACTCCGAAGGTAGTAGAGCAAATCAAGTCCGAGGTGTTAAGCAAACACCCCTCCAACATACCGGAGCAATATCGATCTTAGAGCGCAGCGACGACAAGGCGTGACAGTGCCTATTGGTTAATCAGAGTCTAGTTAGGCTGCCATGGCAGTGACATTTGCAAACGTTGTGGAGTATAGAATGTTCCTAAAGATAGCATGAATGGTTATCCCTTTACAAGATGGCCCCGACCAGAGTAGCTAATAGGGCCTAAGGCAGAGAAGCGAGAACCAAGGTTGCCGTAATAATATGGTTGAAGGAAGTGTGCATGCACCTAAAGTACCTGCGAGAGGAACATTAGCTCACTAAGCAATCGAGGGCAAGGAATGCACTCAAGTTGAAGTACACTCTATATGGCTAACAGAACAAGAAGATGTAAATACTCAGTAGCCAATCAACATCACAGGTAGCACAAGAAGCCCATACAAGTGGTCCGCAAATAGGACATACAATGTCTATCAAGTTTTTCGCCCAATCAACCATGACCGACGTAAGGATTCAACCACCTCGATGGGTGGCTATGCTATTAATTGAGTATTCAGTTCATTGATACTAGTACTACGCCTAAGATGGTGGAGCGACACGCAAATTATCAAATCCTAGTTTCCCAATCACCAGAAGGTGGCTGGAAGGCAAGAACATTGTGTCACTATTGTGGAGGTGACGGCTGGAACTGCTGCAGCTGAGAGGAATACGGACGATGACGGCGAAGGCATCTGTGGGTAAGGCGGGGGAAGCCAAGATAAAGTAGGCATCGCCGGAGGCACTCCTGCAACTAAAGCCCATAGACCAGTCCAGAGTTATAAGAGGGAAAATAAGAAGCAAATGTTAGAAACTAAATGGATTCGAATGCCAATCTGACACGGTAGAGCTAGACGAAGCATAGCCCTGAGGGAACGGCGCCTGGGGAAACATTGGAACTACACCTATGACCAAGGAGAGTAAGCTTAAGTTGATTAGATTAGGCAGTCTAGAATACGACCCGTGGCCAAGGAGCCCAAGATTTAAAAGGGTGGACAAGGTAGAAATACCTGAGGACGCTGGCGAGAAGTAACGATAAATGTGAGCAGCAAGATTTTCATGGGAGAGCCTAAGCTGTGAAATGTTTTGAGCTTTGGCCACAACATCATTGCAAATTCCCTGTAGCTCTTCCCTTGCAATAAGACGCTCCATCCTCTCAATCAAATTACGCACTGAAGCCTATAGTGGATCGATGAGGTGCTACTGCAAGTACCCCCATTCACACTCAAATCTCTGATCAAAGCTCCCCACCATCGGTGCTATCATGGCATGAACCTAGGTGCGGATAACCTCAAAATACAGGTCAAAGTAACCATCCGGAGGCACCTAGCTACTTTGACCAATAGCATCTGTATTTCTCCTACGACCATGAACACCGCGTCGAGACTCACCCTCACCCTCATAACCACCACTGTCATCCTCCTCACTCTCAAAAGAAGATAATGAAGCATGCGAAGATGACAGCAACCGTCTCAACGGGACTTTCCTTTTGCTCCTCATCACCACCTCCTCGACTTCGTAATCGCAATCCATTGGGTCATCGTCATTGGCAACCCAATGGCTTGAGTCACTAACGATCCTCCTTGACTCCTTCTCACGGTTGCCCCTATGATGACGAAGAATGGAGGAACTTCTGCAACAAAGAAGGAAAACAACAATGAATAGCCAAAGTTTGGGTAAAGGAGACTAGATGCAAACTTAGAGTAGATGCAAGGTGCGGATATAAGTATAAGTGGCAATGTCACCTATAGCTTGCATACAAACTTACTGGCACCAGTGATGAACACCTACAAGCTAGGGCCATGAGTTGACCATACCTAAACTAATCCAGTAAGGAACAAAGATTGTTGGAGCATCCATCAAGGTTCATGGATCATCCGCCAATGCAAACAAGAGTAGGAATAACTATAACAGAGAGTAGTCAGTCCCTATCAAAATCTTTCGCCAGGATATCAGAATCCTCCATTAGTATGTAGTTTTTATGAAGGGAAATATCCACAAGTTACCGACTGACTAGCGGAACGTCCGCAAATACCACGGACCATCCGCTAGTCTAATCAACATCAGAAAAATGGATGGTATGGCAGAAATTTTCTAAGTCCCTCAAGGATGGTAGAAGCCTCCACCAGGACGACAGGCTATACGTCAAATTGATGGTAAAACAACAGCCCCATAGTGGCCGACGTACTACCGATTCTTGCAACCCTATGATTCCACCAATGCAACTACCCCAATGCTACACAGGTACACATCCAAGTATGCTCTACAAGATCCCCAAGATAGATTTGCAAGGACTACAAGTCTTGGATGGATCAAGCTAACAATAGCCTTGCAGTATTGAGAAACAAAGCCAAAAATGAAGGAAAAAGGAACCTTACCCGGTACCCCACATTTTGGAGAGGCTCGTGGATGAGCATGTGACCGCAAGCCTCTAGGAGAAGCGTCTCAGGGGCAAGTGTCATCCGACAGGAATGCAGGAACTGCAAAAGGAGTGGGAAATGTGCTGTCATCCATTAGCGTGCAATGGCCCACATGCCAGCATGAATTGGAAACATATCCACATCTCCCTCATTCCTCTCTCTCTAGAATGGAGGGCAAGAAGGAGAAAGCAAGAACTAGAGTGAGAAAGTGGAGGGGATGGAGAAGAGAAGGTGGATCTAGCTTATCAAGGACAACAACAACAACTATGGATCAAGATCATAGACTTCAACCATCTCTCATCCCATTGTTAGCTCAAGAGCTCTCTCGTTTCACCATCTTGAGATCAGTCCCCAAACCCTAACCCAAGTCTCTTCTCTTGCATGGATAGATCATGGGGATTGCTTGATGAGAGACACTTCAAGGATGAGAATCAAGTACATTGCAGCCCAATCTCTCCTCATTATCAGAATTTCTCTTGGGCTAGCAAGCCTTTAGTTGTACTAGCTAACCGAAGCTATAACCCTAAGTATCCTAAGCCTAGCAAGTCACCCAAGCTACACTAGAGATGTCTTGCACATGCATGGAGGCCATCACTAAAGATCTAGGCATGAATCCCCAAACCTTCACCCAAGAACCCAAGAGCATAGGTTTTGTCGCCCGATTGACGGAGTGTCCGTCAGTAGGATGGAGTGTCTGTCAAACCTAAGATTGAGTCATCAACAGCCTAAATACTCTTCAGGGAGGCACAATGGAGTGTCCATCAGTTTGACGGAGTGTCCACTGAATTATAGGAGTTCATAACCAGAGAACCCGAGAGTCATTAGTTCTTACCAGAGTGTCTATCAAGTATTCAGACCATCCGATGTTAGTAGTGAACCCTAGAAGTGGTAAGTCCCAAACCCATCGGAGTCTCCATGAATCACACGAAATGTCCAACAATCGGTATAGAGCTAAACTAGAGGCAACCCACCTTGGCTCCTAACACTGCGGAGTGTCCATCAGACTCAGAGAGTGTGAGGTTGGTTAGCGAGTGTACACTAAAGGTCACCACCATTAGTTCATACCCCATGATCAGTAAAGCAATACTAGGGTCATAGTAGATGTGTCTTCCTAAGTCCCAAGTAGAGCTCCTAGTTCCCTTATCTATCACACAATTGTCTCCAATCATCGGATCCTCTCATTTCAGGCTTGGTTGTCCCGTATCGAGAGAATCGTGTGCAAATCGCCACCGCTAGCCAGGAGTCGTCAGGACTGACAACATTAATAGGCAGGCACCCCACTCTTATGAACCCAACTTTGGATACTTATCAAGTCGCATTATGAGTTATGCATTGCATATAGAGTTGGATAATGATCTCTTTGACATAACATTTAGAGTTACTCGTTAATCTATTAGAAGCCTCTCATCTAAACAACGGGAATGGGAACATTTAATGCTTATTGCTTAGTTGCTTGGGCAATGGTAGAAGTCAAGCTTGAGAAGGGAACTCATACTCGCGCGTGTAGGATGCTACACCTAGATAATTAACTACTAAAACCAGTGAGGGTACAACTTGACTCATCTTACTAATCTAACTAAAGAGTAATATTCTTAATATGATAATCTTGATGACAACTTGGATATCTTGCTCATGCGAGGGGTAGGTCATCATGAATGTGGGATCTTAGATGACATAGCTCGTGGAGCACAAAGGACCATGTATTGGGATATGTAACTCCATGTAACCACCCGGTACAAACCACATGTCGCAGATGGGGTCGACAAGCCAAGTAACTAGTTGCGACATGTTTATCTGTGAAACTAGCAAGATGGGTGGCGTCCATCGGGAATGTCTAGGACATTGATCGGGAACCTAGTCAAACCTTTCATGTGACACTCGGGATGAATTAGGGAAAGGTTGGAGAACGTGAGGCAACCCTTACTACTGGGCCCGGTGTATAGTGGTTAGTCCTATTTCTCTGTGTGGGTACAATTGTACACCTCTATAGAGTCTTGAAAGCCTGGAGTCCTTTGGGACAAAACTATTTTGTTGTTCTTTCTTTCTATACCCATGGTAGCATGAATGATGGATTATGAACACTCTTGCTATAATGATAAATATTGTAATTCTAATGTTGAGCATAGCATGTCATACTCTTAACGAATATCATTGCTTTCCGCAACTATACAAATGCCTGGTAATCACTCCGTGCATCCACCAAATATTATATGTTAGAATTAAGTCCTGCGAGTACGCAATGTACTCACGGCGCAGCGGTTAAGTTGTTTTTAAGGTAATCAGGGTATCTTCCCGAGACTAGCTTCGGTGAATGCAAAGGTTAGCAGACCTTGGAACGGATGTTCTCCAAGATGAGCTGCATGTAACTCAATGGGTAGACGAGTGACAAGTGTGACAACCTAGAGTAGGGATAGATTTGTTTGAAGCATTAGATTCAGTAATAATCTTATTCTCTCAAATCCTATCTTGTTATAAACAATGTTTCAGGAACGAATGTGAGACTGGAGTGTGTATGTGACTGGGTTGTCCAGTGTGCATTGTATTAGGTATATGTGTGTAACTAAGTGTAAAGATCCTGAAGAGGAATTGCTACGTGTGCTCTTAGGGGCCTCAAAGTTGTTAATTCGATAACCCCCGTCGGCTTCGATGTCGGTCCCTGACATGACGGACATCGGGGTGCGACAAAGGGCAAGGGTCCCACACAGGGAAACACACTCCCGACCGCAAAAACTATATCTGCCATGGCTACTTCGGTCACTAGAAGATCGAATTTAGCCCTTTGTCGCCATCACGAATCAGGCCAAGTGAGGCCACAAAGGGCTCGGGGGCTCCTGATGAGATTCTAACATATGGGTATGTTAAGCCTTGGGTTCAATGGTTCCCAACCGACCCCTCTAGGATCACTTGAGGGCTCGGGGGCTATACCCATTGGGTACACTAATGCGCACCCTCTGACCAAGAAACCTAGCTGAGCCTAGGCACGGCGCAGCCCCCACACAGGGCTCGGGGGCTTGCCTATGTTTCAGGCTCCTGATCGACGACACACCAGAGCTCGGGCCTTGGCTCCCGCCTAGCTTGCAATGCTAGCCAAGGCCCGGGCGCAAGAAGACGAGCCCCGAGCCATCGAGGCTTGGGGGCTCCAGGACGCCACACTATTGACAGTAGTTAACATTCATCACAAACCATCAATATACCTTGCATAAATGACTAAAATGGATCACCAACATAGACTTAGGGGTTTGAACTGACAATTTCCACAAGTTTTGGTGAATCTGTGTTTTTAGTGGGATTTAATCAGAAAACCGCCAAGGACCTATTCGTCAAAGTAAATCATGGAATTCCATAGCGGAACCTACTTGGGAAGACTCTAGAAGACTCCAGAAGACGAATCACCGAAGCAGGGCATGGGCCACTAACATGTGGGGCCGGCTAGCCTATGGGCCCCACCAGTCAGCTCCTCCTTCGAATGTCGGTTCTCTACTGCCTTAGGGTTTGCATCTACGCTGTGATTTTAAGTCGGTTTGATCTGAGGGTCCAGGATGCTTGAAGGCCCCTATATATACCTGCCTATACCCCCTCTCCAGGGCATGAAGCATTTGATCCTGAGAGCTTGAAGGCCAGAAACCCTAATCCATATTTCCACCAGGATCAGAGCTTGCAATCAAGAGAAGATTAGTCCTTAGTAGGATATAGTCTTGTATTAGAAATAGAGAGATAGAGTGTGAGGGAAGAGTTTTGGAGGAGTCCCGGCCTATCGGTGCTCTCTCTACGGCTTGTACCCTAGCGGGATCAAGTTCTTCTTGAGCTTGCTTATGAGATTCTCTGGTAATCGACTTCTAATTCAAGTAAGCATCTTGTTCATATTGTTCTTTAGGTTTGCGACTCTCTTTTGAGTACTTTAATCCTTGTAGCTCCTGGGTTAAAGTAGTATTCGTAGTGTAAGCGTGGTGCTTAGACTTGGTTACTCGTGGATATACCCTACTTTCCGGATCGGTGGTAGCTCACGAGGGTGACTCTTATAGCCTCGTTGAATCCTTTGTAGTCCACATCCCGTTTGTGGGCCTAGCATGATTTTGTTGCTATAGGAAACATACTCTGCCTATGTTTTCTTTAGTAATATCCCCAGAATTGAACAATAGAAGACAAAGCTTACCGAAGTTAGAACTAGAAGACCTTTGTGATCTCCTTTACACTCCTATTATCTAAGCCTTGTTGCGAAGTTGGGTTAAGTTAGATTTAGTTATTCTCACACATGTTTCCTTGACCTCGATATAAAACTAGGATACTTTCGGTGAAGTGCTACATCGGTATAATATCCGTGCGCTTGCGGATTATTCTATGTGCGTTAATATATAACAACACATGCCCTGGGCATGGCCTTGCTAGCCAATTCCACGATAGGGTCACGCACGGGGCGTGACACAATAAGACAAGCTTCCCACGGCCTCTAGGAGCTGGGCGGTGTTGACACCAGGGGTGGCACACACAAAAGACCACAAGCGCACGGTTGTCAGAGTAGCTTTTCACCTAGTAGTAATCTTGGGTATCGAATCAACAGGGAACAAGGAGTGATCAAATTCTAGAACTAATGGATTCCTATGGATGTTGGGGAGGAAAGGAATGGAATACTATGGGTTATTCTATAGCTATTACTTGAACAAGGAATGGTAAATAACAGTTGTTTACTTTAGGGCACAACCCGCCAACCAACCAGGAGGGTTAACTAGACAAGGTCTGCCATGAGCCCTGCGATTTAATAACTAAGCCTATCGTGGTGGAATACAGAGGATGGACAAGGCTGTCACCACTTGTCACCTACCACTATCTATCTGGAGACTTAGCCGCAAACACAGGTAAGGTATAGCCTAAGTACCACGCTTAATCTATGTGCTTACTACTCTAATCTGGATCCCGATGAAATAAGACTAGAGCACTCTAACCAAGCGCTGAAACCTGTAAACAATAGAAATGTACAAAACTTAATACAAGAATGGGAACAGAATTACCATAGAAGAGCCACGGAGCTACAAGAAGAAGAGGTCGCCGACAAGCCTGACTCCTCCTCCAGCTTCTCCTCACCTTCTCTCTCTCTAATCTAGAGACTAGCTATCCTAAGCTAAGCTACTCTCTTGAGAGCTCTTTCTTCACTTGTATGTTACAAAATGAGCATCACAAGTCCTCTTTATAGCTGAAGTGAGGTAGGGGTACTTATAGGCGGTGGAGGAAACTTGGGCACCGGGCGGCCTCAAGGGGGCATCGCCTGGCCCTTATTTCCACCACCTCATCATCGTACGGCCCTAGATAGCTCCCAATGGCGGTGACAAAGGCAGCACAAGTCAAAATTCCCACTGAAGGTCGATGCTTAAGTCGGTTAGAGGCCCCTTTTTGCATGACAATGGGCCCTTCAATCTAAGCGAAGTGAATCTCGACCACTGAGTGAACCGACATCGAATCAATGCTCTACAACACTCTAGGACACCCTCCCACGAATTAGTGACATGGTAGGGCGCCAGGTGGGGCCGAGCGGCCCCATGTTGGCACCGGGCGGCACCCCCTGTGGGCCCTGCCTCTCCTGGCCACGTGGATGGCTTCTAGAAGGTATGTTTTTGCTCCTTTTTGCCTATTTTGTCTATGCAAGCACAATTCTCCAAATACATTTGGAACCAAGTGAAATCTAAACATTAAATGTCATTTCATGCGTGTTCTTCTGCATTCCATGACTAGTTGTTGATGGCAAGAGGGTGTCAAGAGCTATCAACAGGCGGCTCCTGGGACCACGCGTCAGCTCCTAGAGCCAACCTCCTTCGCCACCAAGAAGACTCCACAAGGTCCACCTAGGGGAGGCCGATCCAAGCCAACACAGCCTGACACACAGAGTGTCATAACAGAGCAGCCGAATGATGCCCAAGGCTTCTTCGGCTCCACGACACTGCCATGGTCCATAGAGTGTCGCTACAAGACCCTCCTGAACTCCGGCGCATGTAGACCGTAGACTCATCTACCCAAACCGCCATGTACCCAACCTATCTCGTTATATAAGGGATAAGGTCGGACCTAGAGGGGGCCGGATGATCCAAGATAGATCATTCCATTCCACTCCATTTGCTCCTGCCCAACAAGTTTATAATGAACAAGAATAGCTTTCTTAAGATATCAATGCCGAAGTTAAACACGAACTTCTTACTCCAAGTAGTAAGATGATCGTACATGTACAGTGGAGGAGTAGCTAGCTCTGACACTCCTTCCACTAACTGTAGCGAGTACACTAAGGGAGGTTACCAACAACCCCGGCACTTCTCCAACTCTTCCCTCTCTTACTCCCTATATTCTTCTAGCTAAAGCTAAGGTAGTAATGAAGCTCTTCTTCTCTTCTTGCTCTCTTGTTGTGTGTCTTAGAGGGGAACTCTACCCCTCTATTTATACAGGGAAGTAAGGCGGTGCTGCAGCTATCTTTGGTGCGAAATCCTAGCCTCCACCGCCTTTGCATGCTCCCATGCCACCGCCAGTCGAAGGAGGGGACGAGCGGCGCCGGGTGGGGGTCAAGCGCTCCTAGGGGTCGGGCGCCCCTTGATTGGCTCCGGTCACCACCACCTTCGCACGATGGGCTCCTGGCTATACTTGGAGTGCGTTCCCATGGGGCCTTCAGTTCAATCGTGTCAGGTACATGTTCTCTTCTCCTTTTTTTACTTTTTGGGCTAAATCATGTGAGTGTTTCACTTTGGGCTTCATTTGACATATTTTCATATTGATTACCTACAAACAAATATTTCACCAAAACTAGTAGAAATGATTAGTTGAAAGTCCTATTTCTACTTTTGTTGATTGTTTTTGATGAATTTTACTCAAATGTTGGCGGTGTAAAATATGAGTTAAGAACCGTCAACAAGCTCCCCCACACTTAGTCCTTTACTCGTCCACGAGTAAAGTGTAGGACTAAGATGGTTTTATTCTCCTTGATATGAAACCTGCATACAAGTTATTCTGAGCTTCACCTGGACCTTGAACATTCTAAGTGTCTACCAAATTATCTTAAATAATTGGATAATGGAATAGCATGGATTCAAATCCTCTTACTCTAATCTTGTTTAGAAACTTTAGTTTTGTTTTGTTTTTTGGCAAAATTTAAAGATTAGCCTTGCTCCTCAAAATGATTCACTCGATCGCTCAATGTGTTTAATCCTCTCCAAAGGCTTTTGATATTTTGCCTTATTTTCATCCTACTACTAAAGGCTTTTTGGTGAAGTTTTAGGTTGGTATGAAAGCGAGGCATACTTGCATCACATATTTTGCTAAATCAAAAACCGGACCTCAAGGAGATGCAAGTCATACACTTTGATCAAGATGTGCAAGTTTGTGGGATATTTTCCTAATCCTAATATTTTTGGTACTCCTTGGTTCATGACTTTCTCTCTTTTGATAATTATCTTGGGAGTATGGGCTATTTTATTTTTGACACTTTGGAACCTTCATGTGTTCCATTCTTTTTCATCTTTTGCTATTTTGAGAGCTTCATATGTCTCTCTCTTTTTTTAGCGTAGCCCATACTCTCCTTTTTGGCACAAGAAAACTTTAGAGAGAAAGACTCACGATAAATGAATGGAGTACTTATTTTAGGTGGGTGGAAGACATGTTTTTGCGTAACTCTCAGTATAAAAGTCTGCATTTTATTTGTGGGTGTACGTGAATCTCGATCATGGGTGCATGACTAGAATCTCTACAAGGGTCACAACAATTTATCAAAACTCAATGTGAATACAAGCAGCATATGACTAAGGTTTTGAATCATGTCATATGGCCGTCGTAGGAATTATAACCATTTGAGGAGCGTGCTAATTTGAGACTTTAATTTTGTAAAATAAATCCCATGTTCTTTGCAAGACAGAGCAAGTTTCATTTCATCCTACTATATCTCATATTCCAATTACTTAGCTAAAAATGGGGTCCCTATGAGGAGTTGCTCACAAGTCATAGGAATTTTAGCAAGGAATAAAGAGTATGCAAATTTTTATCACAGGGTAGAATGAAGTTGGGCATAGTTATATTTAATTTGTTCAAGATTTTGTTCTTATTATAGAGAGTGAGTGTGCCCAACTTTAATTTCAACATATTTATTGTTTTGTGCACCTGAGAAGAGATGTTTGTGTGGCGCTCCCCCACACTTGCTTTTGTACCTCTATCTATATTTGGAAACAATAGAATATGCGACAATAGGCGGAGACAGATAACAACAACATATTCTTTATTGAATAATAAACAATAAATAGGCGTGTTTACATGGATTGGAAAAAGAAAAGGAATCAAAAATATAATGTAGAAGTAAAACACACGCCTATTTATTTCTGGCAAGAGGGGCTTTTAGAAGAAATCTATGCGTCGAGAGCCCACTCTACTTTTGCAGCTCTTGCTATTTTAGCCAACCTATGGCCAAAACTGAAGCGATAACCGTTCAGTTCGTGCCCAAGGTCTTTGATCTTAATCTTGCTATCGTCTAGCTGGCCCCTAAAAATCTAACTTGCTCACGTAAAGTTGTGATTTTATTATTCAGTGAGGTGATCGTGGGATCTTGGGGAGATAATGGCTCTTTGTCCTCCTCGAAGATAGCGCATGATTTTAAAATGGGAGGCTTATTGACCCTCTTGATCCTAAGGGGCTTGGACGATCAGCCTGCTATCTCTTTTGAGACAGACTTTCGAGCAAGGATTTTTGCCGGCCCTTTCCCTTTTTCCGGTTTGTGCATGAGCCCCTTCCTGCACCTGCCATTGGGATTTTGAATGCCCACTATAGTGTAAATACAACTAAAAATGGTGTTGCCCGAAGGCATTACATGAACACTCTTTGCAGCACTTCCTACAGCTTTTCTTTTGAGGCTGTCGGTCCCTAAAGACGACTTTGACGGGGGCGCCCATCTGGGCTGTGCGCCACCTTGCGACGCCTTGGTCCTTGTAGTGGACTGCACACTTGTACCTCCACTAGCCCCACTAAAGGGTGGAGGCATGATGGCAAGTGGAGCCATTGTGACGGCGTTTGCCTCTTCTCTCACAAAGGTATTTACTAGGACTGGGTTGATGTCATGTGGAATTCCTTCTAAATTGTAGGTGGAGCTAGAGCCGGTGTATAGCGCTAGTGTTTTGTTGGCCATGGCTCAACAAGGAGTGCTTGGAATCAATGCTTTGTGAGAGAGAGAGGAAGGCTTTGGTGTGAAATGAAGAGAAGCCTAAGGTAGCCTTTATAGAGGCTTGGCTCTGCTGCAAGAGTGAGATATTTTGCGCAAAAACCTAAAGGATGGCAGAGCACTGGGTGGTAAGAGCTTATCCCCACGAACAGGGCATGAGAGGAGCTAGGAGGGGGGCGGCTGACCCCAGGGGTCGCCCATCCCCTGAGGAGCATTGCCCTGATTGGGGCTTCTTCTAGATGCTCATCCATGCATGAAATATCTGTATCCCCGGTTTTCTAATTTTGTCTTTCAAATTTTTAAATATGGTTGGCAATTTTGTATGTCATTTACTTAAACAAGACATGAGCAAGGTATTGTTTTCACATAGTCCATGATTATGAATGAAGAATACATGAGAGTAATACTTTTAAAATGCAAGAATATGTTAGAAATATTTTAAATTTTCATAGATTTGCAGTGAGTTCATTAAATGAGATTAGTTCTATTTTATCAATTTCTTGATCAATATCATGAGAAGGTTCTAGGAAAATTTTTAATCTTTGACCGTTAACTTTAAAAGTGTTACCGTCATTATCCTGGATGGTGATTGCGCCATGTGTTGATGAGTTGACGATGGTAAATGGTCCTTCCCATTTGCTGTGCAATTTTCCCTTACCAAAAAGCTTGACTCGGGAGTTGAATAGTAAGACTTTGTCTCCCTCCTTGAATTCTTTTTGTTGGATTCGTGGTCGTGCCATCTCTTGGTCCTTTCTTTGTAGAGCCTAGCACTGTGATATGCTTTCTCACGCCATTCTTCTAGCTTGGAAATTTGTTTCTATCTATTTTTACCGGCTATCTTAACATCCATGTTCCAGTTCTTTATTGCCTAGTGAGCTTGGTGTTCAAGCTCAACTGGTAGGTGGCAGCTCTTTCCATAGACGAGCTGGAACAGCGACATGCCAATGGGGGTTTTATAAGCTGCCCTGTATGTCCAGAGTACATCAGGAAGCTTTCTCTCCCATCCCTTCCCCATTTCATTGACCGTCTTCTGACGGATATTTTTAATTTGTTTGTTCGAAGTTTCCGCCTGGCCGTTGGTCTGTGGATGATATGGGGTGGCCACATTGTGTTTGGCCCCAAGCTCCCTTAGGAAGGCTCTGAAGGTCTTGTCGATGAAGTGAGATCCCCATCGCTTACCACCATCCTTGGTGTTCCAAAGCGAGGAAAGATCACTTCATGGAACATCTTTCTTGCATGCTTGGCGTCGGCAGCTCTGCACGGCAACGATTCCACCCACTTTGACACGTAGTCAACAGTAACGAGGTTGTACTCGCAGTCTTGGGACTTTTGGAATGGCCCCATGAAGTCAATGCCCCATACATCAAATATTTCTATTTGAAGATTGTAGTGGAGGGGCATTGCATTGCGAGAGGTGATGCCACCTTGCAGCTGGCATTTTCGACACCTTTGAATGAATTTTTTGGTGTCTTCATACATCATCGGCCAGAAAAATCTGCACGGCCAGATTTTGGCTTGTGTGCGGAATGCTCCACAGTGGCCTCCGTACGGGGCTGCATGGCACTTTTCGATGATCTGTACACCCTCTGCCATGGGCACACACCTTCTTAATAACCCATCAGAACATATCCAATAGAGGTACGGGTCATCCCAAAGGTGACATCTGCTTTCGGCTTGTAGCTTTTTCTTGTTCTCGCCAGGTGGTACGTATACTGAAACCATGAAATTCACAATGTTCACGTATCATGGGTTTGAATCTGTCACCCTTAGCAGCATGTCATCGCTTAGAAAGTCTTTTATTGGTAACTCCTGCAAGTTAGTGACTTGCATACATGATAGATGATCTGCAACAGTATTCTCTACTCCCTTTTTATCTTTTATTTCTAGGTCAAATTCTTGGAGCAAGGGAATCCATCTTATTGGGCATGGCTTTGTATTTTTCTTAGTGAGCAAATATTTGAGTGCAGCATGATTAGTGTAAACAATTACTTTTGCTCCCACTAAGTAAGATATGAATTTATCAATAGCAAAGACAACTGCGAGGAGTTCTTTTTCAGCAGTTGCATAATTGAGTTGTACTCCCATCAGTGTTTTGCTAGCATAGTCAATTGCATGATGCTTTTTATCTTTGGTTTGACCAAGGATCGCACCAATAGCGTAGTCACTAGCATCACACATGATTTCAAAGGGTAGAGACCAATCGGGTGGTTGGATGATTGGTGCTGAGATGAGTGCTTTCTTGAGTGTATGGAAAGCTTTTAAGCACTCATCTATGAACTCAAAGGGTACATCCTTAGCTAGCAGGTTTGTTAATGGTCTAGAGATTTGTGAGAAGTCTTTAATGAAACGTCTATAAAAATCTACATGTCCTAAAAAGTTGCCGATTTCTTTTATGTTCATAGGGGGTGGTAGCTTTTCTATAACTTCAATTTTAGCCTTGTCAACCTCAATCCCCCTCTCAGACACTAAGTGTCCAAGAACGATGCCCTCTTGGACCATGAAATGGCATTTTTTCCAATTAAGCACTAAGTCTATTTCCTGACATCGTTGCAAGACTTTGTCTAAGTTCTCTAGACAGTGGTCAAAGGTTTTTCCATAAACTAAAAGGTCATCCATGAAAACCTCCATAATTTCTTCTATCATGTCTGAGAAAATTGACATCGTGCACCTTTGGAAAGAAGCGGGTGCATTGCACAACCCGAAAGACATTCGTCTAAATGCATATGTTCCATATGGGCATGTGAAAGTAGTCTTGCTTTGATCATCTGGGTGGATAGGGATTTGATGATACCCTGAATACCCATCGAGAAAACAAAAGAAAGAGTTCTTCGCTAATCGTTCTAGCATTTCGTCAATGAAGGGTAGTGGGAAGTGGACTTTCTTTGTGGTCGCGTTGAGTTTTCGGTAGTCTATACACATTCTCCACCCTATGACGGTTCACTGTGGGATCAATTCATTCTTATTATTTTCTACGACCATCATGCCCCCTTTCTTGGGAATCATTTGGACAGGGCTGACCCAGTCGCTATGTGGTATGGGATAGATAATCCCGGCATAGATGAGTTTTAGGACTTCCTTCTTCACGACTTCCCGCATCATATTATTGAGCCTGTGTTGGGGTTCATGTGATGGTGTGCAAAGTGTTGGACTTATCCCCTTAACGTCTTGGAGTGAATACCCAAAAACTGACCTATGTTTTTCTAAGATAGCGATGAGTTTCAATGTCTCCTCATCAGTAAGCTTGTCGCTTATGATTACAGGAGCTTCTTTATCACCATTCAAGAAAGCGTAACACAAGCCAGTGGGTAGGGGTTTAAGTTCAACAGGAGATCGTGCCGGTGCTTCCTCTTGAGGAAGGTCAATGGTTTCGCCTAAGTCGTCCTCTTCTTCTATAAAGAGTTTGGCATCTTTTTCTAAGGATGACTCAGGGGATTCATAGGGTGAGACCAACATGACTTTCTTAGGTAGGTCAGGGTAGGGAAGAGTGTCTGCCATCGAGTTTATAGCTCGAGTGATAGGAATTAAAAATGTGTCTTTCCCTAACTTTATGTCCAGCTCCCCTATTTTAGGTGGTTCAGTAAAAAGTTTTTCTAGGGGGTGCCCTATCATGATGTCAAAATGTTGGATGTCAAAGATATGGAAATCAAGAACCAAATCAACTTTATCATGATATATTGTTATATTACGTAGGAACCCAAGTCCTTTCAAATTAGAACGTGGAGCAATCCTGAGTGTTTTGTTTGTTGGAGCAAGAGGTTCGTTACAAAAATAGGTGAATGTGAAAGATGTAGACATTATGTTTGCTCCAACGGTTGGATTATAACACATACCCACCATGTCGTCATGAATGTTCATTGAATGATTAGATAAGGGGTGTGAATCTGAATTGCTTCAAAAGAAAACTCCGCTTCTTCTACCCATTCTCTGCTCATAATGGCGGTTAACTCCCTAATTGATTCTTTAAGGAATTCTTTGTCTTGAGGGTCTAAAGGGGTGATAGGAACTGGTGGCCTTTTCTGACAAGAATAATTCGAGGTATTTCTGAAATCTTTGAAAAGATCATCCTCGAAAGGTGGAAGGTCTAAAGGTTGGAAACCTTCCTCCGGATCTTCTGGTTCGGGTGAGGGTTCTTGAATGGAAAGTGTAGGTTTGGCCTTGGCCAAAGAGACTTCCTCATGACTTAACATTGGTTGTACATGGAGGGGTTCCAAGGGAGGAGTGTTTTCTAAAATGCGGTCTAGGAGGGCTTCTCCTTCCTCCGTGATTTTGTGCGTGAATGATCCTCCGGCAGTTATGTCTAGTTGTAGGGCAGACTCCTTGCTAAGACCTAACTAGAAGTGTTGTAGCAATGCATGGTTGGGTATAGATAGGTCAGGGCCAGAATGTGTTAGGATTGAAAATCTGTCCCAAGCTACACCTATGGTTTCCTTCTCGTTTTGCTAGAAGTTGAGTATCTCTTGTCGTAGGGCAGCGATTCGGGATATGGGAAAGAATGCAAGACAAAATTTGTTTCTCAATTCTTCCCAATTACCATTTACCTTCCTTACGTTGTGGGCATACCATTGTTTCACTCTCTGATTTAATGAGAAAGGAAATAATTTCCACCTAAGTATTTCTTATGACATGCCTAAAATGGTCAGGCAAGCACAAAGCTGCTCAAACTCCCGTATGTGTGTGTATATGGGTTTTCATAGTCTAATCCCAAGAAGGCTTGTTCTCAAACCATGGCTATAAAGCTAGGATGGAGTTCGTAACTAGAAGCTATGATTGGTTTCGAAGATTGTGGTGCTTTTGTGCTCCTTTGGTAAAAGAATAAAAAGAAAAGAAAGATAAAATAAAAGGATACACATGCGAACTAGGTTCAGAGATAATTACGACAACCGTTCCCTGGCAACGGCGCTAGAAATGCTTGTTGGTGTTTCTTAGCGTAAGTAGAGGAATCCGCAAGCGCACGAATACACCGTTGTAGCACTTCACCCGGAAGTATTTAGGGTATCATATTTTCCCAAAGGAATGGTTGTGTAAGTCTCTTAACTAGTTCACCTAACAAAAACAAGAAGGATAACTCGGGTAGTGAGTTTTTTCTAAGGATAGATATCCTAAGTGAAGATAACCTAGTCACTATGAACTTACTTCGGGCATCGGAGAACACCTGGTCTGCCAAGCGTTGTTGGCCTATGGCTCTACGCCAAACTCGGATGTCGAGGATTACAAAGGAAGGACAGGGTTGTCACCAACTACCGCCTACCCCTCAACCGTGGGAAACGAGGCACACGAAGATAGCTTCTAGCCTAGACACCACGTCTATGCTATCGACTATTACTCTAGCGCGCATGCAAGGGTTATTAGCCTTTATTAGGGCCCTTTCTACTAGAGTACCCGCCACAAGGACGGACGATGAACCCGCAAGTTTATAATGAACGAGAATAGCTTTCTTAAGATATCAATGGCGAAGTTAAACATGAATTTCTTACTCCAAGTAGTAAGATGATTGTACAGGTACAGTGGAGGAGTAGCTAGCTTCGACACTCCTTCCACTAAGTGTAGCGAGTACACTAAGGGAGGTTGCCGACAACCCCGGCACTTCTCTAACTCTTCCCTCTCTTACTCCCTCTATTATTCTAGCTAAAGCTAAGGTAGTAATGAAGCTCTTCTTCTCTTCTTGCTCTCTTGTTGTGTGTCTTAGAGGGGAGCTCTACCCCTCTATTTATACACAGAAGTAAGGCGGTGTTGCAGCTATCTTTGGCATGAAATCTTGGCCTCCACCGCCTTTGCATGCTCCCATGCCACTGCCAGTTGAAGGAGGGGACGAGCAGCGCCGGGTGGTGGTCGAGTGCCCCTAGGGGTCGGCCGCCCCTTGACTGGCTCCGATCACCACCGCCTTCGCACCATGGGCTCCTGGCAGGACTTGGAGCATGTTCCCATGGGGCCTTTGGTTCAATCATGTCAGGTACATGTTCTCTTCTCCTTCTTTTGCATTTTGGGCTAAATCATGTGAGTGTTGCACTTTGTGCTTCATTTGACATATTTTCATGTTGATTACCTGCAAACAAATATTTCACCAAAACTAGTGGAAATGATTAGTTGAAAGTCCTATTTCTAGTTTTGTTGATTATTTTTGATGAATTTTACACAAATGTTGGCGGTGTAAAATATGAGTTAAGAATGGCCAACAGAGGTTCGTCCCGTTTTTTGTGTGGGTATAGTTGTACAACTCTACAAAGTTTATTTGAAAGTCTGAAGTCCCTCGGGACGGAACCATTTTTTGTTGTACTTACTTCTAGACCAATGGTAGTGTTGGTGATGATACTTGAACATGAGGAGAATTATTATATTGATAACTTTAATTATGTGAGCATAACTAATTGTCATCTATCTACATTTGATAATGAATTAAATAATAAATCATGAGCATGTCATTTCTTTAAAGGATGTCATGCCTTTATGCAAATCAATAAATGCCTATTACACCTTTGCATCCACCAAATATGTATGTTGGAATTAAGTCCTGTGAATACGCAATGCACTTACAGTGTTGTTGTTAAGTTGTTTTGTAGGTGTTGGGAATATGTGATTTGAGCCGAGCTCGAGCAAATTGAAATCTAGCAGACCTTGGGACATGCGTATCCCCAAGATGAGCTACGCGTTATTCTGATGTAACTAAAGAGCAACACGTGTGAACCTAGATAGTTGGGTTAATGAACTAAAGGGTATAATAATACCTAAGCGAATCGAGTCCATGGTGTAGTTTCTTTAATAGTCAACAATGTTCAGCTATGAGTTGAAGGTTTATCACTTTTGGGTTTGCATAACAAGTGACCTGTACCGTATGCTTTATATTGGGTTTGTATGTGTAACTCGACCGTTAAAAAGATCCTAAAGAGAAGGTGCGGATGACACTCTCTTGGGGGGCCATGTCGGTTGGGACAGGCGCAAGTTGGTCAAGGATGACACTTGTGTTAGTCAGGCAGATATGGGAACATTCCCTCACACTTGTGGTGGAACCTGTCCACCCGAGTTCAATTCCTCCTCAACTTGGCACGGGTGCTCGTATTTTCCTGCATCCACACCATTACATATACAAACCATGTAACAAATGCACATATGTGCAGAAAAAAATACATGAGCAAAGATTATTCCGTAGAATGTATATGTGGATTTCCCTTTGTGGATCATTTCAAATAGTACCATTTGCCACGCAATTTTATTCGTTGCTAGAAATTATATTGCCACGCAAGGAAGTTCATTGATCTTGCCACGCAAAGTAGTTTCATTGCAATAGGCTTTCTTAGGGCTTATCACAACTTGTTTTTTATTGCAACGCATGTAGCATTTGATTTGTGGTCAATAAATCGTTGCTGCAAAAAAATCATAGCATATAATAGAATCGATGACACACATATATTAATTCATTCAAATCAATCTTTCATTAAATAGTCAATCTGATGAAACATCTACAATCACAAATGAAAATATGGTTGTAAGGACCGAGGGTGTCGCCTAGAGGGGGGGTGAATAGGCGTTTCTAAAAATTAACACCTTAAAATGCGGAAACTTAGTAAGGGAGCTTCCAATTACTTAAAAGTTCCAAATCAGAGAAATAAACCCCTCAAGAGTAAACCACAGAGAATATAAAGTATACTAAATAAGTCTAGGAGCTGCAAGTCTACAAAACAAAGATTAGTGCAATGAATAAATAAAAACAGTGCTGGAAGATAGTACCGACAATGTCCAGTATACACAGCCTCAGCACACCAAGCTCCAAACTTGTTGCGTTTGATTCCAATCTTTTACTCCAAGCTGCAGGAGCCTACTAAGAGTTGTATCTCACAAAATATACCTGCTCATGAGCTAGCACAACCCAAGTGAATCATAAATATCAAATGAGAGAGCATTGAGACACGATATTTGTTTTACCGAAGTTTGGACTCCGTCGAGTCCTACTCTTCGTTGAGGGGGCTGCGAGCGACCCACCAAAGGTCAGCTCTAGAGGACCCACTGTAATAGAACCATCCAATTTATAAGAGCACAAGTATAATGGCAGCCCGCAAGCGGTCGCACTATCGTACTTGAGCCCATATAAACCCAGTAGTCCATCGAGTACCACGAAGGGTCTCGATTCATATCCAACATACAACCAAGATCGTACATGATTCAACATACATGTTACATAGAGTTCACAAATACATTGCCATACATCAGAGTGCGATTAAAATTATTACAAACCAAGTTCAAATAAAGTAGTAGCGGAAGCAAAGTAGTTTTTAAACCACAATCTCACACCATTGTTCAAATACTTGCTAGTCTATGATCACAACCCACAAAAGCATCATAGATTAGATATATAAATAGAAGCGCCTTGCCCGGGGCCTACTCCTCGTCCATAGCGGGACAGAAGCAATTCTTACAATAGCCATGAAAAAATGTGTTACCTACAACAAGTGAGAAATAAACCCTGAGTACAAGAAGATACTCAGATAGACTTACCCATCATAAACAAAAAATAAAGTGACTCCAACAATCATGCAAGGCTTTATAAGTGGAGATAGCTTGACAACATTTTACATAAAAAGCCACTAATTCAGCTATACATTTTATAATTCGGTCACCAAGTTAATTATAGCTATTCATCTCTAGATTAGCAACTAACATGTGCCAAACATGAGGTATATCATTTAGCAGCATGACAATAGTAACCATAGTCGGTGTAATAATTCCATGTTCATCATAACCATCAAATTCCATAGTTCAATTACTACGATGTTGGAGCTAGTCAAGTTTCTCACTATCCAGGAGAGACGGTGATTCGAATCAGTTGCAACCAGCTAGGCAGTTATTGCTAACACAAATTCAGGTCTACCAGTCATGGTAGCCTTAGGTCACCTTTGGTACAACTCAGGTCCACATTTCGTGGGTTCGATCAGCACCGCACAACCAGGGACAGCCAGCTACTAGGACAATCAGAACTACCCTACCCTTGGGCTCATGTCTAGCTCCCCGCACATCCTTAATACCATCTAGAGTGCGCACTTTGATAGAATGAGGCTCGGCCAGAGTTGAGCTACTCGGCTTCATGGTCGGAATGAGTTATCCGGCCAGCTAAGTGAGAGGCATGCGTTCAATCTCGACAGAAGTGCCAACAATAGTACGGTCCTTAATTCACACGGACGGGACCAACATAGCCAACACAACACCATAGCATATAAGTTCCCACCCGGTCTCCACTTAATAACACCCCATGGTTATTTTCCACGATAGCAAATATAGCCAACCGTGCTCCGGTATCCACCTATATCTCATAGGTGATAGGAAATCACCCGACTTCTACCGGTCTAAGCATGACTAAGCATATGTTCGCTCCTGGACCTACATAGGGTTCAAGGTATATTTCTGGGCAAGGTAGTTCTATGCATCAAGTGTTTCCAACCAACTCTTATAACCTAATACATCAAACAAAAAGGACTCAAGTGATATTTTTAAAAACATAGAAGGCTTAGAATGCTCTAGGGCTTGCCTTTTAGAAAGGAGGTAGGCCTGTGATCGAGGCACTCTGGTAATTCCTCAGGAGCCTGCTCCTCGCCTTTGGGAGCTACCTACTGTGGTGCCTCCTGATTCTCCTCCTCCTCTTCCTCAAACTCCAAGAGTGTGATTCCTTCTAGCGATCCTATATGCATGAGCGCAAAATAAGATACAAGAATGCACAGGTAATGATTTGGATGATATAATATGATGCATAAACATAAATGTCCTTAACAACAAGGTATTAGGGTGATAACAAGATTACCTTTTTTTACTGAGTAGGTGCATATCTTCTCTCTAGTAACTAAACAAACATCCATTTAAAGCGTTTTCTGGACTTCAAGACAACAGCTACTTGTTTGGATCATAACTGGAGTTATACACATCTAAACAATATGGTTATGGTTTTTCTAGAAAGCTTATGAAATTGCCTACAACTTTCTTTTAATCATATTAAGGTGATTCAGTAGTTATCTAGGTCAAACAATTCAATCTTTTAGATCTATCCAGAGGACAAGCAAATCTGATAGCAGAATTCTAATAGCTATAACTCTTAAACCATTAGGCCTATGGCCATAAAATTTTAGGACAAGCTAAATGAGCAAGTTATCTACAACTTTGTTATTAACAAGTTTCACAGAAGAGGTCGTTATCATCATGAATTTGTCAACACAACAGAAATTACTCATGCAGCCATTTAGTTGAATTATAGAGCAATAATTCAATAGCTGCCTATCACCAATTACTTCCAAGCACAACTATTCATCTCAACAAATCATATGCATCACAAGCACCCCAGAAAACATCATGACTAATCCCAAATAATTTATTTATATTCATTTATTAATTTTCCTTATATAACAAGGTGATTTAGAGGATAAATATTTCCAGTGCTCAATAAATTCTGAAAACATTACAGTTGGTTATATATAACCCCAATAGTCTACTGTATAAATTTCATGCCATTTGGATAAGCATAGCAACCTCGACATAAATGACAAGTTGCATAGGCTTATTTTAGCAAAAAATAGTTTAGCCTAGTGAAAAGTGTCAAACAACAGATTTAATATTTTTTTACTTTCATCCTAGCATAAGAACACTGTGTAAAAATTTACATGATCATATGTCATATATTTTTACCCCAAGTATTTTCACAAGAAACTAGCAATTATTTAAGATTAATTAGGAAGACCATATTTCGAGTATGCCTAATATAGGTTTAGTATTTTTCCTAGCTAGATCATATCAACACATGACCAGCAAAATTATAATCATAATTTTTGCACTTCTCTAGCTCAAGTTATGGATTTTACAAGATAGAAACAAATTTAAAAGCACTTATCTAGCTCAATTTAATTCTCCCAGAAAATATACCAAACAGTAAGTTTATTATTTTTGTCAAATAGTACACTTTATGACAAAATCTAGAAAAATTTGGATCACCTCATTTGGACACTCCTAGCTCAAGATATAAATTTTTGAAGTTTGCATTCAAATCTGTGAAAATAAATAAAGAAAATCAAATTTCACCTCGGGAGTTGTAGCTACGTGCACCCGGTCTATACACCCACTGCGGCTGACAGCAGGGCCCCACAGTCAACCCACCCCCACTTGACAGACACACTGTTGAAACAAAAATGTGGCAATATGATCAACACACAGCAAGCCGAATGATCTTGACGGAGTGAACCCGAAGATCTGCTTAGCTTCAACACAAGAATGGTCGGTTTCGAGACCAAAAACGTGCCAGTCAATTTGACCCTTTAATTGACAAGGATAGAATAATCAGTAAGGTGGAACGTATCGGTGTTGCACCAGATAGTTCCAATATGTGACCAAATAGCCGATTGATATGGCCATCGACTACAGATTCGACATCTAGCAATACAGCAATATAAGAAAACATTATCGGCTAAATAGAACATGATCAGTATAAAACATTGAGCCGGTAAGTTTGATGAAAAGAGTATAACACGCGAACAATCGACTGTTTACCATAAATGAAACCATAAACAATCTGAATCTAATCTATTATCATCAACAGTGAGATTCGATCGGATCGACGCAGCTATGATAATGATAACAAACTAAAGCCAAAGAATATATAAAATCATCTATATGTCAACAGATTCATGAAAACCTGCTATATATATGATAGCATAGGCAATCGGCTAAAACAGTCAATGCATGCATAGCAAACAAACAGAGTACATATCTCGATAATGAATAAAACCACTAATCAATAATTTCTAATCTAAAGTCTTAACAGTGAGGTTCGACCGGATCGATGCAGCTACGGTAGTGTCATTAGATTAGATCTCATTAACTAGTGAGTTTATTCAAGATTGAAACATGTCTTTGGATGTATACTATGTTTGATTGGAATAGAGCTGAAACAGCCGATCTAGCGGAATTAAGTCCTCAATTATGAGATTTAAAGCGTGACTAGATCAAAGGACGACCAATTAAGATGATATGATGCCGATCTATCTCTATCTCGATCAGGTGATTTGTTATAATTAATAAAACATTAATTATAATAAGATTGATAACTGGTGAATCAATCAAAAATAGCAAGGAAAATCTTACTAATCTTAGTAGATTCGATAACTGGTGATAATGTATTAAACAAGTTATTTAACACAAGATTGATAACTTTGATGTATATTATGATTTGTAAGAGATCAATCAGCTGATGCAGCCTTACAAACTATGATACAGATCGATAACTAACTTGTATTATGGCTCATAAAAGATCAATCAGCTGATGCAGCTTTACAAGCACAATACAAGTCGTGACGGTACTCACAAGCAAGCTGGAGGTCGATCAATCGATGCAGCCTTGTTTGCTGAAGAACTCGTCGAAAAGCTATATTACTCTTACTTCTAAGAGTTAACGTAAAACCAAAAAAGTAAAAACTGATTTTAATTGATGTGTGGATATATTACAATGTGTCGTAACCCTTTATATTTATAGGGCTGCTGGACTAGAGTAGCCAAACAATACAAATCGAATATAAGTCAGTTGACTCTCACAAGTACAGGTCCTAGACTTGTTCGGCCCAATAACTGGTCAGTATGCATGTGGCCAGCTGACTACGTGACCGCGTTTACGTGTCTTGCATCCATGCACCACGTCCGGTTGGATATCTGCCTTGGTAATTTCCTTCGTGTCTCCTATTTTCCAGCTGCCCTGATCCACACACACTGTACAGAAACAAGCTGTACTCCCGGTTGGAAAATCCCTTCAATCCCGATTGGTATTACCAACCAGGACTAAAGGTTTTCTTTTTTTTTCTTTTTTTTTTGTTTCTATTTTCAATTGATGATTTGTTTTGGTTTTTAAATAGGTTTTCGAATACGCATTCTACGATGCTAATAATATACGTATTCTACACGTTTATATTGTTCGAACATTTTGTACAAACTAAAGTATGAAACTAACGTATATATTACATGCATATACATATATTGTACGTTATTTTATGTACATATAATATGTATATATATATTACAAATAATGATTGCATTGTATATTCTATCATATCCTTGGGATCATAAATTCACTCCATCTGGTTTGGGTTCCATGTTTCGTTCATATTATTGTAGAACTCGCCAGCGGGGTTTAGGACCTAGTCATTAACAAATCCTGCTATGGTCTCTTGAATTGCTTTCAGTTGGTCACGTCGTATGACCTTTTCCTTCAACCATAGAGTCTTCAATAAAAGTTAAAGAAAAAGTATTAATATATATGTGTGTTGGTCACGTGATTACTTATATATATGAGCAATAAAAGAAATTGTGAATATATGAATATATTTATATAACGTACTTTGAGGATCTCTTCAGGAGTTCTTTTTTAGTACGCCATGATGAACTCGCAAACATAGTATCCACAGTAGTTGTTCCCCTGTTCTTACCTCATAACCCACTTTTATGAGAAAAAAGATCCGGTGAATTGAAAGCATGCATGTTGTTAATTGAATTATATATATATATATATATAAATGTAGCTAGTACTTACTTTGTGTGCGATTACATCCAGTGGCGCTTTGCAATGTTTCATGTGGTGTTCCTCAATGAAACTTTTCCAAACACTGCGCCTAATAAAATAAAAAATTAATTTGGCCTTTAATAATTGTTGTAGTTAAGAGATCGGGGTATATATAGTTGCTAGAGAGACCAAATTACTCTTGGATAATATCTATCATGTCTTGGTACTCTGTTTGCTCTTTTCTTAACGAGTCTAAGATGCTCAAACGACTATTGGCCATATCGATGACCATCAATATCCAGTGATTGTTGCATATATTTTTATACATAAATATGATCGACATTAACTAGAGTCAACATATATATATATATATGGGAGATAGCTTAGCTAGTAAGCAAATAATTGAACAAATGTCCATATGATCGACATTAATTATTTAACACTCACTTGAAGTTGTAGGGGAAGAGTATGTCCTTGTTTTGTTGGTTCACTAAGAACCTCATGAGATTTTTCTCGAGTTCAGCTTTCCATTGAGGCGGGGGATTAGGGTGTTTGAATACGACATTTGGATCAACGAAACCAACATCATTATCCTTTCTCTTTCTGAGTTCTGTCATCTCATATCTGCATATATAAAAATATAGTGTGAGGATATATAATTTATATATATACATGTAGCTTTATATATATATACTTTAATAGTAGAAAATAATCACACTTATAGACAATAGCAGCTAATGAGACTTTTATCGAGAGAGTCCAGGTGGCATAGTTGGTGTAATTCTAAAAACTCGACATATATAATGTCATCGCCACGGAAGTAATGTTGGTTTCTAACTCTGACAGAAATAAAGGTCTCTCCCCGTTCACACGCCGCCATGTACCACTTGTTTAGCAGGTACATTTGCATACCCAGTTCACCTAAGGCCTCAGGGTTGTATAGGCTCTTTCCATGTTCAAATTTCTTTCAAGGATGCACTTTTGGAGCAAATGGTCCTTCAGCGAGCACTTGTGCAAGGTCCAAACCAGTATCCTCGTAAAACCGAACCAGGTCCTCAAAATCGATGTCCAATAAGTCTATGTTTGAACCATATTCATTACGAATGACAAGAGGGGGGACTGATTGTTGCGATTGTTGTCCGAGTTGTGCAACACCTTTCCCTGCTCTAGTCTTTTTCCGCGCCACCTCAAATGACTTGGTGAGAGAGCGGTCGTAGTTCGATTTTGGCAGGGTCTTTTGAGATTCCGGCTTTTTCTAGTCCACCTTCTTTCTTAGAAGATCTGGAGATAGGTAGAAGTACGGTTTCTCCGGGTTCTCCCTCGCTTCTCGTTGCTTTCTTACTTTTTTGAAGAAACTATTCATATCTTTTTATACTACGGCATTTAATTCCTTTTCACTTTTCTCGTAAGATAGTTTTTGGGGAATAACTGGATTAGAGGAGGCTTTCTTCTTTGACGGCTGGTGGACCAACAACTTCGTTTGCGGGGCGGACCTCTTAGGAGCTGGCTGCTTCTTGGTCATCAAGGGAGGTGGGGCAGCCGTTGGAGACCTCCTTGGAGGTGGCGGTGGTGGAGACCTCCTTGGAGGCGTTGGAGACCTCCTTGGAGGTGGCAGCGGTGGCGGCGTTGCATAATCATTGCCCGGAGCACTATGATGATCTGAAGATTGAATAATTGGACTTAGGTTGGCGGAGGCCCTGCTGTGTGAGTACAAAAAAGAATAATTAGGTATAAGAAATTGTTATTATTAATCATGCATGTCAATAGAAAATTATACCGCGATACATGACATACCGGGCATGTATCTAACTTCTCATACTCCTCGCCACGGTAGAGGATGCAGTCATTAGGACATGCATGTATCTTCTAGATTTCTAATCCCAAAGGGCAGACTACCTATTTTGCTTCGTACGTAGTGGCGGGCAATTCGTTATCCTTTGGAAGCATCTTCTTTTGGATTTTCAGTAACTCCCCAAATCCCTTGTCAAATACACCATTCTTTGTCTTCCATTGCAACAATTCTAGTGTGGTACCCAACTTTTCTGCCCCGCATCACATGTTGGGTATAGCAATTTCTTGTGATCCTCTAGCATGCGCTCGAACTTGATCTTCTCCTTTTCACTTTCGTAGTCTCTTTGTGCGTCACGAATGGCCTGACCAAGATCATCAGCGGGCTCATCTTCTGCCCCTACATCTTCTTCAGCTTCCCCCATTGCAGTATCATTGAAGGCACCATATTAAGCAATTATGTCATCATCGTCCCATTGTTCTTCTTCACCTTCTTCCATTACAACCCCGGTTTCTCCATGCTTCGTCCAACAAATATAGTTTGACATGAAACCCGACTTCAACAAGTGTGAATGAAGACTCCTTGAGCTAGCATATTCCTTCAAATTCTTACATATGGCACATGGGCAGCATATGAAACCATCGCGTTTGTTTGCCTCGGCCACACGTTAGAAAGAATGCACGCCCTCAATGAACTCTTGGGAGCGGCGATCAGCATTGTACATCCAATGACGGCTCATCTACATTACATGACATACATACCATATTAAAACCTAAAACATAATTAGTTAATTATATGACATGCATGCCACCACACAAGGTATTAATTTATGAAAGTCTCGCTACAATGTAGACAATCCCAACTACCACTAAAAAAACTAAAGCTAAAATGCACTTCAGCTGCATAAGGATTTCGCGACCAATCCCAACTAAAATAGACAGATCATGCGTTTGTTCAATATCTATGGGCTTCTTCCACAGGATCACTGCCTTATCAGCTGCCGTAGCCGCCTATGCAAGAGAGTTTTGCACGTGTTCAATATACTCTTACTCCTAGTACCAGCCTGAACATCCAGTGTCATCCCACTTAAATTAAAACAAAAAATTAGAACGTTAATCACAATCATCATGAAAATAAGTATAAATTAACCATAATCATCAAATGCGACAAAATAACTCACATTGCGATCCGGACACTTGTAGAATATACGGCCCTTGTTGGCACACTCCTTTCTCACCCGGTACTCCATCATAATGTTCTCCTCACACTTGCCGCATGCAATGAGAGGGAGGTCCGGCCTCAGTTGCTTTGGAACCCGATGAGAGGCCGAGGACCCGAAAGCAGTTGCCATCTACTCTCTATACTCATTTTTAATATAATATAATATAAATTTCTCATTTTATAAACAAATAAAATTAAAAAAACTCTAAAATTCTCTATATCTCTAAACCATGAAGTGTGTTATGCATGCTAGAAATGAAAGTTGAATACTAGTTTTGAATAACTACTTTAACCTTCCTTCATCCAAATATGCAAACTTTAAAGTGATTTTGAGCTTAAATGGCTTACAAATAAAAAAATCCACCATAAAAAACCACATATATCTAGTCCACAAAATGAGATATGCTACTGATGAAAAATGAGAGTATAAAGTTGGTAACCTTTAGAACCGAAGAATCGATGAAGGAATCGAAGAAATCTTGTGATTACCGGCGATGAGGAAGAAGAGAGGCCGACGATGAAGCAAGAACACTAAGGTCGAAGTGGCTCGGGCTCGGGGAGAAAGAAGGGGTATATAGGAGGGGACCTTTAGTCCTGGTTGGAGATACCAACCGGGACTAAAGGTCCCTTTCTAGTCCCGAACGGAGCCTCTAGCCGGGAGTAGACTTTTACTCCCAGTTGGAGGGACCAACCGGGATTAAAAGTTAACCTTCAGTCCCGGTTGGTAGCTCCAACCGGGACTAAAGGTTCCCTGCAGCAAAAGCCTGCCGTAGTAGCCGTTGGGCAGGGACCTTTAGTCCCGGTTGAAGCTACAAACCGGGACTAAAGGTCTCTCTAGTCCCAGACACGAAAAATACCGAAACTAAAGCTAAATTTCGAAGTGGATCAAATATCGTTTCTTAACATGTTGACGTATATGATAATCTTTCTATTTTTCCTCACATAAAAAAGGTGTCTTTCTATTTCCTTGTGCAGCCCGACCAAACAATATTAAAATATTCCTTCTTGACGTGGCCAAATAGGTTAATTGGCCATACTTAGCTAAAAATGCAAGCACGGTGATCACGTATACGTGTATATCTCCTTTGCTTTATTCTCGCTAGCAACCACGTCGAACTGCTGCCCGGAATCCTTGCATGTTACTTGGATACGGAAAACTAAATATAATATTCCTAATAATCCTCCTGGCCGGCGGGTTAATCTCTGAAGAATTCCATACCTCCATGCTAGATTCATGTCCGGTCCATATTTCCTCCATCTTTCTCTATATCCGAATATGCAAGTAAAATCTGGTTGCCTGCACATGGGTTCCTGTACTTACGCCAGACGTATGTACGCACACCTGCTGAATTTGGACTTTGATTTCCATACCATTCATGAGCCAAACAGCCAGCTGCCGAGAGATGGTTTGCCTTGTATCAGCTCTACATTATCAGATATTTTCCTTACTCGGCAATGAGATGATTTAGTTTAAGCAATCTTTTGGCTTCCCTTGCTTTTTCCTTATCTTCACATGGAGAAGTCCTGGACGTGATGCATCTCAAAATAATATTTCTTGGCCGACGAGGAGCTCCTGGACGTTATGTATCTCCAAATATACGTGAAGCACCTCGTGTTGTTCCTTCCCAATGACATTTCCTGATCGTCCAAATTTTGGTGTTAACACAAGCTCCCCTAGTTTGAAGTATGAATTTTCATGCTTCAAACTATTTCAATCCAATTGTCTTCTTTCCTAAATCCATGATATCTGATCGCAATCTTTCTCTGCTATTGACCATTAAGTATCCATATATATGACTAGCCGAAGAATACCATGCCAAATCGATTGCACAAATATAAACTATCAGCTGGCAGCAAACTCGATCATAGCAACACAAGTTAACCGGCAGTAAGGTATTCTAGCCGATAGTTTGCTTTCAAGGAGCCGAGGAATTTATTGGCAGCAATATTACCTTATTCCAAGTATCAGCTACACATGTGAACTTTGAAGTGTCTACCACACCATCTTGGGTGGTTGAGGAATGGGACGGATTAGAATCCAGTCATCCTCGCTTCTCTAGCTCAGAAAACTTAGGTTTTTGAAAGATTTTCAAATTAAAATATAGCCTTGCTCTTCAAATGATTCTCTCAGATTGCTCAATGTGAATAGTTCCTTATCAAATCATTGTTTTGTCTCTCTTTATCCTACTTCTAAAAAGTTTATGAGGAGTTCAGGTAGGAATAAAATATATAGCGTACTCACCTTGTATATATTGTAAAGTCAAATCCTAGATCTAAGAAGAGAAGTGTTATACTCTTAGATCAAGATATGCATATATGTGGAATATTTTGTGACTAACCTCATTCTACTGTGCATTCTTAAACATATTTCTCTCTTGTGGAATATTTTTGCGAGATCATGCGTTATCTTTATTCTCATCTCTTTTTTTTACCCCTTTTTTTACTCTGGACTTCTTTGTGTCCATCTTTTTTTATACTTTTGCATAATCCATGTCTCTTTTTGCAATAAACTTTTGAGAGAAATATTATCAAGAACCTGAAGCATTTATTTTGATAAAACCTAACAAACATATTTTTGCCTTCTCCCAGTGTAGGAGCAGAACATTTTGGGGTGGATGAAAAACATGTTTTTGCGTACTTCCAATGTAGAAGCAGCACATATTTGTGGCATGTATGTGATCTTGATCTTAGGAGCATGATAAATCTCTCAGCAAAGGTCAACAAGACTTGACAAAACTCAACACAGAGCAAGCAATTTATGTGGAAGGTTTTTAATGAGACTAACATATGGCCTTGGTAGGAAATTCAATATCATTGAGGAGACAAGCTATTGATTTTGAATTTTTTGTAAGAAAATTTCACAAGTACTTTGCAAAAAGAAGCAATGTTCCTTTCATCATACCATATCTCGCCCATCAACTACTTAGATAGCATGCCTTGCCTATGATAGATTGTTCACAAGTGAAAGGAATATAAGCAAGGAATAAGAAATATGCGAACCAGCCATAAAAAGGCATACCTCACATCTGCATGTACCTACCACTCTGAGCCGATGAGTGTCTCATCTCCACGGGAAAATATAGTTGATGCAGAAGAGGATGCCCTCGGCCTTGTTTGTTTGCATCACATTCATGTTGTCATAGTTGGCTGCGAGCTCTTTGACCTTGCTCATTGGATGCTTGCCGTGGTTGTTGCTAACAAGTCGTGTTCTCTTGGGGACCAAATGGTTCATCAGATTGGAAGCAGTCGATTCTTCTTTATGGAAAGTTATCAGCCAGAGTGCTTCATCATCAGATTGGAAGCAGTCGATTCTTCTTTATGGAAAGTTATCAGCCAGAGTGCTTCATCAGAGGAGTGTCCTGACAAAGTGGTAGTGTTTCCAGCCGATGATAGAAGTAAGACTATTTAATCTACTTTTGAAATCATCGGCTTCACTTTTACGCTTGCTACTGTTTATCATGGCCGAACCACTTATATTCTTGGCTGTAATTTGTTGGAAGTAACAATCGACCTTTCCTCCTTCAAAACCTGGATTAGCTTGCTGACATGTGTGCGAAGCCTTCTATTTTTAGCCAACCTATGATCTTTTCTTTTTAGTCCAAAAGAATCTAGCCGACATGCCATGTAAAACTGCTGATGTAACTAGAGCATCAGATCCCAAGAAAAACATGATCGGCTGATGGCTGTATCAGATCCATTTGAAATTTCCAGACTTCGAGCCTCAATTTTCGTAGCCGATTCTTTTCCAAGAGAAGTGATCGGCCTGTGGTGATACTCATCGGGAGTGAATAAAGGCCTGACAAATGTCTTGATCGGCACGTATATAAACATGACACCTAGTCGGCCACGTACATATATATTTTTTAATCTTCTATAAGCCAACTTGATCCTGATCCCGACCAGCTTCCTTTTCTTCATGTTTCCTCAAGGCGCACATCTCCTGGACTCTAGCTGCATGCACCTTTTGCTATATCTTGATTTAGAGTTGAGTTGACACATCCAATTGGAGGCTACATGCTTCATATCAATTATCTCCTTCTCGGTCTTGATAGCTCCAAAATTGATTCTCCTCTGCATCTTACAATCGGCTTTCATGAGCTGATATCTTTTATGACTTGTTTGGATTCAATCTTCTTGAACTTCTGACCATTCATCTACTTTAGCCGATTAGGAGCTGCCCCCCGAGCTTTAGAATTATAATCGGCTATCTAGAGGTAGGATCATGAACATCTGCTTTTTCCTTGTTATAATCTCTGTCCACAAGCAGATGCAACAACGAGAATACTGACATATATGCGTGAAATCAACAGCTGGCTCAGACTGATGCAGAACTCTGGCACGTAGGAATATCTCCTGGTCTCTAGCCAACATATTCCCTATGACGTCTTGGTCCCTAATAGCTTCTTCAGCTAGAGGAGCCTTGGCTTCAGCTTCTCATACATCCATGTATGTGTTTAGAAAGAAGCAAATAAAGACCCTACCCATACATGGGCCTTGTATGCTATATGTGTCTTCGTAGATACCATGTGCACTTGCTGATCGGCCGTTTACGCACACGTTCGGTAGTTGATCATCTCTGGCAATCAGCTTGTGTGATTATATTCTTCTCATATAATAGCCGATGGAGGGAAATTTAGTCTGGCCTCAACGAACGCTATCGGCTTGATGCCTTGACTTTCCAATTCTGAAGCCGACGAGTACCCTTGTCATGTGCTGGCTTGTCTTCCATTAAATATATAAACAAAAATCGGTAACTGCCTTCTGTCGTTTCCTTTCCCATCTAAAATTTGGCAGCTGTCAAGACTGATAATAATTTTTGGCCAAACTGAAGTTTTAATGCTGTGATCTCGCCTTTGGTCAGGTTGGTCATCTCCCTCAGATTTGGCCATAGGTATATAATATTTGATATTAACTTTTATGGAGCTTACGAGCATACCGTATCTTCTTGTTGTTTGCTATTCAATGGATACAACTATCACATCGCCCTTACAGCTGAGGACTCAAATCTTTTACCATATTCTTCTTTATTGATTGCAACGAAGGCTGCGTCAGCTCCATATGGCCGATTATGCGTTCAGAGCACTACCGGTGTATCCAAGCTCTCCATGTCGCACATGGCCATCTACTGTTGAAGTATCTTTGCCAACGGTAGCTCTACCTGATCCGACTACGTCGTGTCTGCCAGGCCAGATGGTTCCATCACCTGACGCATTAGCTGAAGTAGAAATTGAGCCAGTACCGGCCCCCCAGCCCTGAAGTGGAATTCAAGCCAGTACCAGCCCCCTAGCCAATCTCTGTATATCCGTTCCTGGAGTCGATAGAGGTGAGCAATAGATGGAGTTTAAATCAACGTGATGCACCTGAACTCTTGTTTCTTGGTTGCTTGTAGTAAAAGACCTCATCGGCTTTTACTGGCACGTGTGCCATCGGCTACCATAAGTTGAAGCTTTCGAGCTTGAGGATGGATTTGGCGTGCCCCTTTGAACGTGTGCGGCTCCCTGGACCTGACTACCTCGGTGTACTTTGCGACTTGCTCGGCGAGCTCAGACAACTCGTGGTAGTCCTGGTTGTCATCGCCGAAGATGTCAAGATTGGCGATAGCCTGGTTGAGGCCGTGCAACATCCTCTGCATTGTGGCCAACGCTTCTCGTTCACCCTCGCTGTATTTGGCGAACATGGTGCCTAAGATCAACTCAGTCCGAATTCGTCAGTACGATGTCCGACGTACTCGGACTGTATCCATCGCGTCGTCCACCGTGATGTTGATGTCCGTCGTAGTCACTGCCGACGTCTTGTTCACGCCATCACCGGCATGCCATAGATGTGTCTAGGCACTTCATGATCTCATACTTGTGCTCTAGGAACATCTCGGCGGATCCGTCCACCTTATCAATCAGACCGTCCATCGCTAGAGGACAGGTACATGTTGCTGCCAGTGTTCGCATAAACGGCCGATTAAACGGCCAGTAAACGGTAAACGGTGGTAACTGTTTTGTTTAGGGGGTAAACAAAAATTAAACGGTTGACCGTTTAAATGGTCAAAAAACGAGAAAAAACGATCTAAACGGCCTAAACGGAACGGAGATAAATAGCATTAAATGGGCTAAACAGCTGTTTAAACGGCTGTTTAGGCGAATACGAGGTAAATCTAGTTCAGTTTTGTATGGATAAATTTGTATACTTAAGTTTATTATATTTATAAATGTGTACACTTGATATGTTACATGCATAAATATCTATATTTGGTTCTTTTCACATGCATAAATATATATACATACCAAAATAATTTATTTTTACTCGGATAAATATGTATAAATGCTAGAATACTTGATTTTTTACATGCACATATATAATTATATGTATTTTTTTTAAAGTACAAAACCGTTTAGACTGTTTAACTTCGTTTAAACACCGTGTAAACAGACTAAACGTTAAATGAAGGGTGACCGTGTAAAGACCGTTTACCGTTTAGGAAAACATTGGTTGCTGCCCATGCCAAGGCGCCGCACTGTCCCCTTGCCGATATCCAGCTGGTCACCGGTGATTACCTTCACATTCTTGCCTAGGTGGAACGTGCATCGGATGATCTCCATTTTGTCGTGTCACAGTGGATCGAACAGCAATAGGAGGCCGATGAACTGCCATGGTTTGTCAGTGCTTTCCTTTTCTCACGACCTGTTGGTACAATATGCCCAGAGAGCGAAAGTCAAAGTCGGCATAGCTGTCGATCAACGCATGGATCTTTTTCTTGGCACTCTTGCTCGTCTGGCACAGCTGATGATCTGCTCGGGGTCCACATCATCCTCCTTTAGAACTTGTTCTTCATTACATGACCATGCTCCATCGGCTATTAGCTTGTCAATAAAATAACTCCATTCAACTAATGCTCCATCGGCTATTTAGTTTTTACAGCCGATGAGCTATACTTATTTTATGCAAGCCGATAAGCAACCTGGAGGCAACATCTTTGAATAAAAAATAACCGATGCATCAATATTTCTAAAAGCCAATGTCCAATTGACTTGCTGATCAACTTGATACAATAAAATATTTCAATATACTTTCAACCATCGATATCGGCTATCTTCACGTACTTGTCGATTAGTTCCAACTGAGTCAACAATTGTCATCGGCTGTCAGTCTTTATTGGCTTCATGATCTGGCTTTGCCAATCGGCTAGTGACTGTCTTGCATATCTGATATATAAATATTTTCCTTTTGTTTTTCCTCTCGTAAACAACCAGGCTAGCAAGACACGCAAAAGTGCCAATAAAATTGGAGTATCGAATCCAAGATGGATTTGATCACTAGGGGTTCATAAATGATTGACTGGACTTCATCGGTGCCAATAAAATTGGAGTATCGAATCCAAGATGGATTTGATCACTAGGGGTTCATAAATGATTGACTGGACTTCATCGGCTCCATCTAGCCGATCAACTTTAGACATATACCAATATCCTTCTTGGAATCCCCATGCATGACACACACGTACACACTTAACGGACTTGGCTTCCTTATTTCCATCATACGTCTCCAACTGGATTCCAAGATGCTTGCAAGCCATCTTCCGCACGCATAAGATAGCATTGTATATACCAACTTCTAATGATGCTTGTCTAGATTCCATCGGCTTTGAACAATTCTTGCTGATCACCTTCTGTTGGCGTCATCGGCCCGAATACTTGATTTCGGTTAAGTAACTATTTCCTGAGCTGATGACAACATCTGCAGCCTTAATAACATATAGGATATAATAAAATATTCCGGTCAGCCTGCTAATGATGACATACTCTTCTCCAAATATTTTAACTCTAAAACAGTCAAAAAAATATGCTTGATCAAATAGCTGATATTAATAGCCGATACGTTACGCCTTTGAATATAAGTAGGTCCCGCCTCTGCTCTGTGCTTCAATCAGATATTGCTGTCAAGCACTGAGCTTCAGACTCCAAGCATCAACGTGGCCATGTGCATATGTGTGGCATTCGGACTTTATCTCTTGTACTTTTTAAATAATCTCACATGCAACTACGTAACTGGTAGGCAAAGTCAAGTCTTCTCCAACTTCTTTCGTACGTGAATTCTAGCTTGTCTCATAATAGTGTCGAATACTTTTTCAATATTGGAGCTGATATCCCTGACTTCTCAAACGATTGTGATTCCACCGTGAACAAGCTTAGGTAATAAGCCGATAGAATATGCTTAACCGGAGCAAAAATCCATCCATCGGCTATCCTTTGTTATTACCTCCATCGGCTATTTATCGTATCAAGAAACAATAGCCGATGAAAGAATTCAAGATATAACTAGAAGCTACATTAATATTCATTGAGGGCTACCGGCTTTAAATTATAAATGCTCATAGCCGATAAGATCATCTCATGACTGACGAAATAATGGCAATATACCCACCATTAACCTAACATTATATTTAATGCTTTCGTAATTAACTTGGCATCGGATCCAATTGAATAACATGCAGTCCATACTTATCGGCTTCTCAAAGTACTACCACCAATTTTCTAAAAATAGAATCTTGCAACTTCTAATGTTGGGAATTCTATTAACAGCAGCCCTGGCAATATATTTCCACAAGACATTGGTTAATATTCTTGGATGATTGATCACATTAGTTGTGCGTACACCAAACTACCCCAGATCTAGACATCACTGCCGATTCAAAAACCCACTTCACTGCCGGATTTTGAACCGACAGTGGCATACCGGCAGTGATGTGGAATTGACATCACTGCTGGTCCTTAAAAACCGACACTGATCTACATGAAACAGTGTCAGTTCCTGGCTCACCCCGGCACTGTCTAGTTGAACAACATTGCCGGTTTGTAGTGCCAACCGACAGTGACGGTTGCTTCAAGAGTGTCAGTTCTTGGCTCAAGCCATCAGTGTTGTGCAAGCCTACACTGTCGGTTCGTGGATCAAACCGGCAGTATTGTCGTAACCATCAGTGTCGGTTGATGGATCAAACTGGTAGTGTTGTCGTAACCATCAGTGTCGGTTCATGGTTCAAGCCGGCAGTGTTCTCCAAACCTACACTATCGGTTTATGGATCAAACCGGCAGAGTTGTTGTAGCCATCAGTGTCGGTTGATGGATCAAACCGGCAGTGTTGTCGTAATCATCAGTGTCAGTTGATGGTTCAAGCCGATAGTGTTGAGCAAGCCAACACTGTCGGTTTGTTGCTAACCGGCGGTGATGGTCCGTTCGTATTTTATTGTTTTATAATTTATTTCAGTTTGTATTTTTTCATCGAATCGGGTTTCGCTTTATATACGCTACGTAGACGACATGTCCATCAATATTAAACATTACAAATGTACGGTTACAATTCAAATGTTCTTATCCAGATCTCGATCCCTCAAAATAAAAAAGAAATGTTCTCGAACTTCACAGATTGTGCAATGCTTCTTAGACTTCTTACAATAATCTGGCGAGCCGCTCTGGGCCATACTGGTCCTTGTACTTCATGGATTGTGCAATGAAAAATAGTCCATCTTTTTCCAATACCTCGGCTAAGATGAATTTTGCCAGCTCCGATTGTAGTGCGACGATCTCCATGTCTAGTAGCCTTTCGTGCTTAAATTTCTTGCGCTGTCGTTCAAAAAACATGATATTCAAAGAGGAACAGTAAATCATTTTGTTGAATTATTAACAGACATAAATGAAATGGGGATTATACACACCAACTTATCGGCTTCTTCCGATTTCCCGCCGATATAGCGAAGCATTGCCCACATTACATAAAACCCGCATTCATTGTTTCCCGCTGGCTATGATAGGTACTTCCCCTCCATTTCGACAACCTTGAATGGGACCGGCTTCCCACCGATATGTCTTCTTCAGACACTGAGCAACATTAAAAGGAGAAACATTAGAAAGCGGTATGTGTGATTAAAAAATAATATGTTATTAGGATCGCTTACTAATTCAGCACTGACACCAGTGCATCTAGATGATGAAATGGTTTTTTCTTCGAGTCCCACACCTCGAGCAGATTTTTAGCAAGATTAACACAAATGAAGATGAAATGGTTGCTGCAATCACAGAATCCTAATTATCGAATAATCTTAACGAAAAAAGAAGCATAAAATTAAAAGCTGAGAACACATACTTGCAGTTGTAGGCTAGAAGTATGTGGGTTTTCTTCTTCATCGTGAATTCGTCGAAAATAGCAATCAATCTTTGTTTTAGGTCTTCCACATCACATCCATAGAGGCCTAGACATGTCCTCTCATTGACTCGCATACGGTCCAAGAAGCCTATGTAATCCCATTTGTTTTTTAGAATGCAAAATTTTGCTATATACCTACATAAAATCATGGGAAGTGCTCAAAAGTTAACAATTTGTGTCTTGAGAGAGTAGTTAATTGTAATATCGTGCATGTAGGGTACTTACATAGTCCACAGCATCAACAGTTGAACATCGAGATCGTGTTTCTGGTATAACTGCAACAAGCACTCCCACTCGACATCGAACTTCTCTTCTTCAGGATAATTGAAAACATGTGGCGAACGGATAATAACCTCAAAACCAAAGTTATCCGTCTCTGTTGCTTGAGCCATGTAATATTTATGTAAATGGCGCATATATGTTGTCAGATTTTTATACTCATGATCGGGAACCAAAATATTACCCCTTACATACTTCATTGCTGGTGTTGTCGTTCCTTGTACATCATAATAGATGGTCACAGCCTCTTCCATGGTTAATCCTAGGTTGTCTTTGACATACTTCTATATGTTCCTTAAATCTTTATTGTGTATTTCTTCGTCTCTTGTTGTAGTGTATTTATTCTATGTTTGCCTTTCGAATTCGGACTTCAACATAAACAAAGGCAGTGAGGCACAGAGATTGAAGAAACTAATACAATCTTCCTTCTTGACGTGTGCTATAATTTTTTCTTCCATCAAGGAGGTAACGCTACCACTGAACGGCCTTTTTCTTTTCTGTTGGTCCACTTTGGGAGCATTAGCGACCGAATCCAAGGACCTTTTCTGCGACTGCGAGGATGTCCTTGATCTTGTTTTGGGCTGAGGTGGAGGAGGAGGATGACGACGAGAATTATGTTTTCCCGACGCTGATGAAGATGGAGTCGGACGAGGAGGAGGAGGAGGAGTCTCTTTTCTCGGGGCTGATGAAGATGGAGTTGGACGAGGAGGAATAGAAGGAGACCTCTGTCTTCTCGGGGGTGATGGCTCCGGATGAGGAGGGGAGTGATCTCTGTTGGGAGATGGTGAGTTATCATCGTAGGTGGGTGAAGACTCGCAGTCGTCCTCATCATCAAAGGATAATTGGTGGTCAAGCTTAATGAAGCGCTTGCGCCAGGCCACTTGAGAGCCCTTGTTATGACCAAGTTTCGGTCTGTCTTTCGCTACGGGGTACTCAATGGGTATCTTGTTATACTTTTTATCAAGTATTCTGTCAATGGTGACATGAGCGTACCCCTAGTGGAATTGGGCGGCCATTAATTGTCCCATCTCCCATAGGCAAGGCTGGCCGAGCGCCACCTTGTCCTTTGTCCATTCCTGATGGATGTACAACCTGACATTGACGGGTTCAGTGATGTCGTCCACCAGATGAGGCACATTCGCCTCTTCTTCATCGAGCGGGGTCGATCCGCAGCTGTTGCGACCCCTAAACTATGGGCTAAAGGAAGTAGGAGTAAGGTTTTGTGGTACTGCTGACCCCTTGGACAGCAAAATTTGCTCGACTCGCGCTTCAATGGTTGCCTCAATCCGTGCTTCCATTTTGTCTTCCATCTCTTTTAGTCTCCTCAAATACTCTGCCTCATGTTCCTCTCTACCCCTCGAGCGGCTCCGGTAAGTGTTAGATTCTTGGGGGAATGCTAGTTTCCAAGGAACAACACCGGTTCCTCTAGTGCGACCAGGGTGCTCCTTGGTTCCGAGTACTTGGGTGAGCACGTCTTTCTCCCTATTAGAAGTGTGAGTCCCTTGCCTCACCTCCTCAGTTACTTGGGAGATCCTCTGGATGAGTTCGCTCATGGGTTGATTTGAGGAGCTAAAGCTCCCATCCTCGGCGTGCCGTACATTCCTCCCCATACAGTATATTACCGATCTGGGCTCCCAATCAGTGGTCTCAACCTAAACGCCTTCCTTAGCAATGCGATCCATCTTTTGAAGTTTTGCTTCAAATTCTGGCATCTTTTTGGCGTAGCCACGAGAGCCGAGATGATGAGGATTCGTCGCTTTCTGCGAATTCTCCTTATTCTTCCTGCTCGGTTCTAAGTACTCCTCGGATAACCTGTATTCCTTGAAAGCCTGCCAGAAGTCCTTCTGCTTGCTAAATTGTACACCATCGAAATCTGGCTCTTTATTTTGGAGGACAAAATTCTTGTACAATGTCTCCTTAAAATTCTTGAAGCATGTCCCCATGATTTCTTTTGCTTTTTTCTTGACTAACTCCCTATCATACTCGGCTGGGAAAGTGAAATACTCTAGGATCTTGACATCCCATATGTGACATCCCATAGCAAAATTTTCTAAGTTTGAAAACAACATTTCATTACTACTTTGGAGCTGTTTTTTACTATGTTAGGCACTGAATTAGCTCATGACCCTTAAACAAAGTTTGTTACCCATAAGATAAGCTACAACTTTTATTAAGGGTGCACTGCCATGCAAACAATCTAAGCTATTGTTCAACTTTGGTCAAACTAGCATCATGAAAAATGACATTTTTGAGTGAACTAGGACTTAGAAGCAAAATTGGCCCAAGTCATGAATACAAACATTGTTCTATTTACCATCCTAGATATTTCTAAGGTGTTTTGTGACCCCACAACCATCTCTTGCATTGGTCACACATTATCACAAGCATATGCATGTATATAATCAACATCACATGTGATACTGTGGGGGTATTAACCCCTATACCCTTACGGCTAGGTTTGGGCCATCCTGGACCAGGGGGTCCGGCCCACCAGAAGACGACGTGCGGCCCAGCCAATCTGCTCAGAGTCCCGCGCAAGGAATCAAGGCAGACTTGGAGATCAAGCAAGATCCTGGTCGGTTAGAATAGGAATCCTTATCCGACCACCTATGGCAATTGTAACCGGTTAGGATTAGTTTCCAGATTTGTAACCCTGCCTCCCAGACTATATAAGGTGGAATGGGGACCCCTCTCAAAACATCGCAATCTCATTGACATACAGCAATACAATCAGACGTAGGACGTAGGTATTACGCCCTCACGGCGGCTGAACCTGGATAAAACCTCATGTCTGTCTTGCGTCACCATCTCGTTCGTAGCTTGCGCACCTGTCTACCGATAATCTACTACCTTAGGCATACCCCTAGGTAGACTGCCGACCATATTTCGTCGACAGATACATATAAAGAATGAGATGAAATTTCATATGCTCATGCTCATGAATGAATGAATGATGCTTGTGCTCATGAAATGCAAGTGCCAAATGCATGCTTAACACTAGGGTGTTACAGCCCCTCCCCCTTATAGAAATCTTGTCCTAAGATTTGAAAGACCTACCATTTTTCATAAAAGGTGGGATAAACCTCAAGTAAATAATCCTCCTGTTCCCATGTGACATCTTGTTCACCGTGGTTATTCCACACCACTTTGTAGAACTTGATGACCTTGCTCCGAGTCACTCTTTCCATTTCTTCCAACACTTGGATGGGTTTTTCTTCATAAGTCAAATCTGATTGGGGCTTAATATTGGTGGTTTCAATGGCTTTATCAGGTACGCGAAGACATTTTCTCAACTGAGAGACATGAAAGACATTGAAAATAGTACTCATCTCTGGGGAAGTTGCAACTTGTAGGCGACCTTTCCCTTTCATTCAATAATCTGATATGGCCCTACATATCTGGGTGCAAACTTCCTTTTACTACAAATCTCTGCACACCCTTTATGGGTGAAACTTTTAAGTACACAAAATCTCCCACTTCAAAGGTTAGTGGTCTTCTTCTTTTATCAGCATAACTCTTTTGTTGGGCTTGGGCTGCTTCAAGGTGTTGTTGAATAATACACACTTGTTCTTCAGCTTCTTTGACAAAAGCAATACCGTAGTACCTCCTTTCCCTAGGCTCAACCCAATTCAAAGGAGTTCTACATTTTTGACCGTACAAAGCCTCAAAATGAGCCATCTTGATGCTCTCTTGATAACTGTTGTTGTAGGAAAACTTGGCTAAAGGTAGCCACTTTTCCCATGAACCCTTGGAAGAGATCACACATGCTCTCAACATATCTTCTAAGATTTGGTTCATTCGCTCGGTCTACCCAGAGGTTTGTGGATGGTATGCTGAACTTCTGATTAGTTTAGTTCCCAAGGCTTTGTGCAAGTGTTCCCAAAAGCGAGCTATAACTGTGGTCCCCGATCTAAGATTATGGTCCTTGGTACCCCATGTAGCCTCACGACCTAAGAAACATACAGCTCAGCGTACTTCCCAGCGTGATACTTTGTGTTAACCGGTACAAAATGTGTCGACTTGGTGAGGCGATCTACAATGACCCATATAGAATCGTGACCTTGTTGTGTCTGTGGGAGGCCTGTAATAAAGTCCATACTTATTTCCTCCCATTTCCAGCCTGGAATGGACAACGGCTGGAGCGGTCCACTAGGTTTCAGATGATTAGCCTTCACTCGGCTACAGACATCACACCGAGCAACGTAGGCTGCAATTTCCTTCTTCATCTTTGTCCACCAAAAATGGTTTTTCAAATCTTGACACATTTTGCTACTACCCGGATGGATAGACAACTTGGATGAATGAACTTCATCTAAAATTTGATTTCTAAGTTCATGGTCTTTCGGTACCACAAGTCGGTTTTTGAACCATAGCACACCTCTTTCATCCAACCTAAAATGTTTGATTTCCTATTCCTTCATCTTTCTCTTTATGTGAAACACACCTACATCTGTCTTCTGTAGTTCTATGATTTTGCTCTCAAGTGAACAACTGACAGTGATGTTGTGTAGCACAATAGGATGCAGTAGGTTAAACCCATCTTCCAACAAGGCTTCTAAGGCATTACAATGAGATTTCTGACTAAGTGCATCTGCTACAAAATTGGCTTTTCCCGGATGATAGTGCACTTCCAAATTATAGTCCTTAATCAGCTCTAACCATCTATGCTGTCTCATGTTCATCTCAAGTTGAGTGAAGATGTATTTGAGACTTTTGTGATCAGTGTATATGTGGCATACATTTCCCAACAAGTAATGTCTCCATATCTTTAACGCATGAACAATTGCTGCGAGCTCTAAATCATGGGTAGGATAGTTGACTTCATGCCTTCTCAACTGTCGACAAGCATATGCAATAACTCGACCTTCTTGCATAAGCACACACCCCAAACCTGTACCCGATGCATCACAGAACACATCGAAAGGCTTTTCAATGTTGGGTTGTGCCAAAATAGGAGCAGTGGTTAGCAAGGTTCACAGAGTGTGAAAAGTAGCCTCATACTCTGGAGTCCAATTAAACTTTTCATCATTCTGAAGTAATATGGTCATGGGCGTAGCTATTTTGGAAAAGTCAGGAATGAAACAACGATAATAGCTTGCTAGCCCTAGAAAACTCTGAACTTTATGAACCGAAGTCGGGACCTTCTAATCCATTACCTCCTGTACTTTAGATGGGTCTACAGAGATTCCATTTTCTGACAATACATGACCTAAGAAAGGTACTTTCCATAGCCAGAATTCACACTTGCTAAACTTTGCATACAATTTATGCTCTCTCAGCCTAGACAATACAACTCTCAGATGCTCTACATGATCTGCCTCATTCTCAGAGTAAATCAGGATATCATCGATAAACACGACCATAAACTTGTCAAGCTCAGGCATGAACACCGAATTCATTAGGTACACAAAATAGGCAGGAGCATTTGTTAGTCCAAAAGACATGACCAAATACTCATACAAGCCATATGTAGTGGACAAAGTTGTCTTAGGTACATCCTCTAGCCTGATCTTAATCTGGTGGTAGCCTAATCTCAAGTCAATCTTAGAGAATACCTTTGCTCTTGCCAGTTGATCGAACAAAATATCGATATGGGGCAAAAGGTACTTGTTCTTTATGGTTACGGCATTGAGTGGCCTATAATCCACTGGACAACCCCAAGGAGACGAACTAGGTCGAACGAGACCTTTGTCTAAGAGTTCTTGTAGCTGAATTTTAAGTTCAGCTAACTCATTTGGTGGCATCCTATAGGGTCTTCTTGAGATAGGTGCTGTACCTGGCACTAACTCAATCTTAAATTTCACACCCCTATCTAGAGGCAAACCAGGCAATTCGTTTGGGAATACATCAGGGAACTCACAAACTACTGGAATATCATAGAGAGTAGTGGTTTGGATGGCACAAGACAAGTTTTGAAGATCAAAACTTCTCGGAAGTGGCACTAGGAAAGCACCATCCCCTTTAGCTTCCCTCAACATAATGGTTTGAGTGGATGTGTCGATAAGGACTCCGTGCCCACTCATCCATTTCATGCCCAATATCACATCTATGGCTAATCCTGGCAATACTATAAGATCCATAGTGTACTCCCGCTCTTGTATGGAGATGAGTACATCTCTAACTAATTGGTTTGTGGAAATAGTAGCCCCAGCTGAACTTATACTATAACCACCCTTGTCTACCTCAATTATCTTATGATCATGCTTAGATGCAAATGTCTGACTCAAATGAATGCGAAGCTCTAGAATCAAATAAAACAATTACGGGGTGTTTGTTTACAAGAAACATACCAGCGGTAACAACTTCTCCCGTGAGGATTTCCTCCACGGCTGTATAATGCACATACCCAGGATGTGCTTTAGGATTGGCTTGCTTTTGGTTGCCTTGATTCTGATTACTACCCTTTTTAGGATAGGGGTACTCTTTGGCCCAGTGGCCCGTCTGATTGCAATTGAAGCATGGTAGGTTACTTCTTGGCCCTATTGAGCTTCCTTTGCCTACGTTACCCTTGGGCATGGCAATGGTGAATGCCTTGCAAAATACCTTCTGAGGTCGGCTAGACTAGGTGTTCTTCTAGGGAGGCCTAAACTTAGGTGTTGGGGGCAGAATTGTGGCCTTGCTACCATGGAAGCCCTTGACTGAGATGAGCCTGAGGCACCCGCCTCAGTGGCTCGCTTGTGGCCTTTTGCTACCGCATGTAAGTTGTTCTATTTCTCTTGCGTGAGGGCATCGCTGACAAATTCATTATATGTAGCACATCTAGAGTTGGCCATGGTTTTCATCAACTTGGTGCCAAGGCCTCTCTTGAAGCTTTCTATCTTTTTCTCTTCTGTATACACGAATGCTGGTGCATATCTGGACAAATTGTTGAATGCATGCATATACTCGGTGAGAGTCTTTGTCCCCTATGTTAGCTTCATAAACTCAGCGGCCTTCATCCACATCAGCCCTAGGGGTATATGATGCCCCCTAAAGGCTGTCTTGAATTGCTCCCAGGTAACATTTGCTCCAACAGGTAAGGCAGACAAATGATGAGTCCACCAGATGCCTGCAGGCCCTTGTAGTTGATGCGATGCATACTCGGCCTTCATCATTTTGGTGACCCTCAATAGACGGAACTTCTGTTCAATAGTGTTCAACCACTCATCAGCTTGGAGCGGTTCTTCTGCCTCTTTAAAGATAGGAGGCTTAGTCTCTAGAAAGTCCTTGAATGTACTGTATTGATTAGGTTCTAGCCTCTGATTTTGTTGGCGGACACGGGCAGTATTCTACGCAATGAGGCGCAGTGTTTGTTCCATTTCTCGCTGATTCCCCAAGAATTGCGTGAAAAACTCATTCGTGGAGGGTGGTGGTGGTGGTGGTAGGTCACCATCATTGCCACCTTGGCTGGTATTGCCCCAGTGCGAGTGTGAGTCATCTACAAAATTGTAACAATAAGTGATTATTGGCTGATGTCAACAAAATTACAAAAGAATTGTGTAATCATGCCAAACTAAATTTACTGGAGAGAATCTAAATTCATACAATAAAACAGAGGTACAATAATTCATTCTCACAACATGACATCACCAATTTGAACACTTATCATACTCGCAACGCGTTAACATGCATGTCACATTTCACCAGCAAAACAAAACTAGAATTTCATTAGACTTCGACCCATAGTGGACCAACATATAAGGTTCCAATGTTACATTAATGATACATCTGAAGATTGAAACTTAAATCACATGTCCATTACATAAAAGATTGAAAAAGATAAGGAGCTAGCGCATCTAGCTAAGCACTATAGCTGAGTTATGCCTCGGAGTGGTCACTGTCAACACCAGACATAGCATTTGCCTCGTCATTGTCTACAGGCACAAGTTGTTCTTTCTCTTCCTCTTCCCAACCGTCATCTTCCACGATGGGGGAGGAATAGGATTAATGATGTTGTTGAGGCGATGAACATCATGTTGAAGCTCCACAATGGTGTTCTGGTGCTCCTAAATCTGACGCTGGTACTCCACCTCCCTCCGATGGTAGTCATTCTCTAGCCGCCCAGCTAGAACCATAGTCCTAGTCCTAGCCTCCTCTCTAGCTTCTGCAAGACGTTAGGCCTCATCCCTCTACAGGATGGCCTACACCCTCTGAGCATGAGCAGCCCGTGTCTCTGCCTGTGCTGCATTCCTATCTGCAACAACATTCTCCATCAGAGTCTAGAGGGCTCCCAACGATGTATGAGCATCATCAATGTCCCAAAGAGCCTCCCTAGCTGTCTCCTTGTGCTTATGCACACACTTCTTTAGCCTTCTATGTACTTCCCTAGCTTCCATGAGCTTGTTCACACATATGTTATAAGACTCTTGCCAGAAATAGTGGACGTCTTCTTAGGCATAAAACATCTATATGACAGCAAACATGGCACTCATAGAAGGACTCGAGCTCTGTGCCCGCTCATCATGGTCCCACACCACAGAAACGCGGTCATGTTGCCTCCAAACTGCCGTAGCTGGATCCACCTGAGGAATAGATCCTGCTACACTGTTGGTGAGTGAATCACCATGCTGCTGACACAGTGTGCACAAGATCTCAAAGGCTACCACTTGAGCGCCTTCCCAAGGGGTTCTTCCCTCAAACTCTGCTTTCTAGCCCTGGTACTACAGTGCCCGTGTACAAGCTGGGATGGACACTTGCACCTCAAACCATGGTTCCTCCTGCACATGCCTCTGTGTCCAAAAGTATTAGGGTGGCTCTGTGTACCCCCACAAAATGCAACACTCTCCAGAGCAAGGCAGGTGTGCCAAAGATACCCAAGAACGCCCCGTTCCCTTCCGGTGGGTAATAGGCTGCCATCTGTAGTAAAAATGGTGCAACTCTCATGAGAACAAGGTTATAATAGAAAAGAGCTACTTAATCGAATAAGAAACTTATAAGGGGAGGAACAATGCAAGTATATAATGAATGATTTATCATGATACATGTGCGTTCCATACGTCCTGACAAACTTAGGAAAAAATTGAAACTCCTAGCGAAATACACGGTGGCATACATATGTTCTCTCATAATATAACGTAACTAGTCAGGCTACACGTTTCGTTGTTAGTGTACCTACACAAGAGTTTCATTTTAGCCCAACCCCATAATTATATAAATACAGAAATGAAAATCTAGGCTCTAGGTTGAATACTAAATACTTCCATATATATACCCATATATATACTTCCATATCAAAGCTACCCAAAAGTAAATAAGTCCCATATGTAACAACACGGGTTTTAAAAAAATTTCCTACAATGTGTGAATCATATAGATACTAGGTCAAACAAAGAACAATTTATAAATAAATTGTTGCATACATATAGTGTTGCTTGTAGGAGTTTGTTGGAGTTCCTTAGTTGGTTTAGGGTTTTGTGTTGGAGAGCACAAGTCGTAGCAAATCATTTTGACTCCTTCTGGAATCTCTCATGAATCCCTCTACCTCTCTCTCTCTCTCTCTCTCTCAATTCATCTCTTTAGTTTCGAACCCCTTGACGTAATTTCTATAGTCAACCAACTATCTTTATCAAATCAATGCACGTGAGTTGTCAACCCTTGGCATGGACCCTAGAGCCTTAAGTGACCCCTAGAGGACCCCACTAGGAGGTGTACATGTTGGCGACTCATGTATACAATATAGGAACCATGGAAGGAAATAGGTTGGAAATAGAAATAGAAAAGGACAGGAAATAGAAGAATGAAATAGAAAAGCCTTTCGGCCCAAGACGAAGCACCATCCCAACCAGGCCATCCCCTCCCCCTTATCCACTGCACGGCCCGCTCACCCCTTCCCTTGGCCCAACCGGCGCAGCAGCCCTTCCTCATTATGCACCACCGACCACTTCGCTGATGGACCGCAACATCTTCCCGGTGTCGACTGTCATCATCTTCTATGATCGGCCTTCGAGCTGTGTAACTCTATGTGCAGGGAAGAAGCCGGCCCCTGCGGCGTCTTTCGTGAACCATGGCCGAGCTCCGTCCAACAGCCGCCACCTCTTCGGCAATCTATATCCTTCCCACTTTTGTGAACGTGTGTCTATCTTTCATTCGCACATGACCATCATCTATGTATCATCTATCTATTTGTGATTAGTAAATGCCTGTGCCGACCATCGCCGCCGGTCTACTCCTTTGTTTCCATTTCCCTTCATGACGATCTATCTATTACGCATGTCTATCTCTTATACCTTGAATTCTTTTCCCAAGTGCTTCGATTAGGTGCTACATCTTCGTCGCCCGATCACCTGGATGAGCCAAAACCGTTGGATGACCACAGGTGCGACCAACTACAAGCTCCGCCAAGATCGCAATGCCGAGCAACGCGGGTCACGTTCTTCCACTTCGACAAACCTCGGTGAGCCACCACCGTGCCCCTTTTTCCAACCTCGATGTTGCTTACCGGCCATGGCGTTCCAACCATGGAACGCGTAGACCGAGGCCACCTCCGGCCTTTGGACACACAAGCACACACACACGTGACGAACCCAAGCCAAATCAAACCACCAGAGTTCCAAGAACGCCGGTGTGGTTGCTGACCACCATTGAAGCATTCTCTAAAGCCATGTCTCGTCCACCGTGAACCACGCCCGAATGAGTCAAGCCTTGATCGCCGTCTCTGACATTGCGACGGAGCTCTACCGCTCCTAGACACACCCGCACTCACTAGCACGAGACCGGACTTAGCCAAATGGATCCACGGCGTAGGAGACGCCAGAAAGGACTTGTCGCCTGAAAAACCCGTCGTGGCCAAGCCATGCCACGGCGAAGAGTTACCATGACCTCATCATGAGCCCCGAAGCCATAATTGGACCACGTGGTATTGATCGCCGCATCATGGACTACAGGATTCCCTTTTTGGTTGCCCTGACGGTTCCATGGAACCCTATGCCCGTGTTTCTCCACTGTTCCGGCTACCTCGAGTTACGAGAACACGCCGTCAAGATCTACTGGGACCCACATTAAAGGCCTTTTGAAGTAGTCACATTGCACAACTCACGGACAAAGCCCTAGCATACACCACATGACCTAGCACCGTGCCGTCGTTGTATTGTGTCTGTTCCCGACATTCCAGCTGCCTCGTTAAACGAGGGCGAGCCGTTGAGAAACCGAGTGATCCCTAGCATCGTACCGATGACAAGTGGAGTCTTTCCGACGTTCCGGTCGCCTTGCCTTGCAAATGCGTGCCGTTGAGGAGATATCATAACCCTGTCTACTGTGAGCCGTAACCTCTGGACCATGAACCCTAGTCGTATGTCTTATCGAGACCATGGAAAGCCCCATCTCGCATCTTTCCGTATACGCATATCTACCTTGTTGGGCCCTATTCTTACAACCTATCTATCTATGTTGGCCATACACGAATCCATCTATCACCTAGCTATGGAATGTGCTACTCCACAGTCCTGTCGAGTTGTTGCATCTTTCGGTCGTGTTTGGTTCTTCTCGCTGGTTGTTGGTGTTGTTGCCTGTGTGCCGAGCCTTTGAGCTGGCTGAGAGATCATACCTCGTTCGGATGTTACGATCGCAGGATCCATCTCGCCATGATCGTGATGCCGAGTGTTACTCGACCCCTCGCTTTTTAGCTGACTTCATAGTACAACAAGTGTTAGCTCCTATCATCAGCCCTAGAACATGGTTGTGATGGATTCGATGTCGATACTATCATCAATGCGGATATCACCCACACGCTTTGAGCCCTCCATGACCAAGTCATGTGGGAGATGACCTGGGAGATAACAATCATGGAACGATGGATGCCAACTCGTTGGTGTAGCTTGTGGCTGCGAGTTCGCCTCGCCATGACCATGGAGCTATGCCACTCTTTTGCTTTTACTTGCCTCTTCGTGCTCAAACCCCCGTATGCTTGTACCTTGTATGACCATCGCATTTCTTTGATTCCCGCGGTGACAACCGCACCGCTATGAATTAGAGAGATGTCTTAGTGCCAGTGCACCTAAGTCGGTACCCTACGAGTGGTTTGTGCACTTGGTGATTGTCGCTTCCTTCCAATACCCCGTCTTTCATCGTGGCGCTAGTGTTGGAAGAAGTAGACCATGTCCCTTGTTGTCCTTGCTCTTGTTGCATCGTTAGCCCGCTCTGTTCGATTCCGTCTTGCCCATGATGATTGGATCAAAGACCAGACTACACCCTTGGGTTAGCAAAGCTATGGTCTAAGTCGTACCTCGGACCCGTGCGTGTCGACCCAATCGACCGTCTAAAACCATCTTTCCTGAAGATGTGTCTGAGAACATGGCATGGATGTGCCTAGCTAACCCCCACATCTTTTGCCATGTTGAGCGACTCTCTTCTCGGCACCCGATGTTATTGTGTCGTGTGGATCGAGGGGAAACCGTTGATGTCCAATCTCTTTGCGCTACCGCTTTCTACCATAGCGGGCGAGCCGAAGTACGTTGGAGCCAAGTTACAATAGTGTTAATCGTTCTTGTTTGCTACTCGTGTCCAATTGTGACTTGCGGGATAAGGCTATAAGAGCCGAACCCCATCGTTCTTCTTCTTGGGGCTCGACTTCCAATCCCCATCAATTCAATGACACCGGATCGAAAGATCGTGAGCTGTGGTGTTGCTATGGATAAGCTTTGGCTTAAACCATCTATCCTAAAGCCATACTGGCTTGGCCATGACTTAAGCTTGTGCTTAGCAAACCACCACTTGTGATTCTTTGGCCCGAGGAAATCGGACAACCGCCGAGAGGGCTAAGCCGTGTATCTCTTATTGCCTCACTGGTGTTATTGGATTTTCCTGCGTCTTGTCGTCTTTTCGAGTGTTGAGTGCTCTCTGCCTTGCGTGTTGCTTCGCGGAGTAGCTGACGATCGGACCAAGAGAACGTGGACGATGACAAGGACTACGGAATGGAGTCAACGCAGGAGAAGGTGACCCCGCTAATAGAACACCAACGAATGGAGAATTGTACCACTACTACCTCTACATCGCAGGTGTCATGGCAGCACCCTCTTTTAGAGAATCCTATTAGACATTGCATAATATCTAGAACTGCTAGCGCTTTATATTTAACCATTTGCTAATATATTGATGCATGCTACTACCTAAGCCATTATCACCCTGATGCAACCCACTCTACCACGTCACCCTGCTTTGCGTATTCGCTCACTTATATATGCTGACTTGCCTGCTTGCTTGCATATTACACCACTATACTTATTATTAACTCCACTTCGCATTATATCAGGGATGTGATGCTGGTGGTGAACCCCTGGGAATGGTTTGGCTTGGGAAGCCGGACTCGGTGGTGTATGAGCGTGCTGCGTGTGTGCCTTGGGTGCGTGGAGAGTGAGGGTTATGTCGACCGAGCTGGAATAACGACGAGCCTAGGGTGAGTCTTGGCATGTGGTGCTACCTAGGCACTTGGATATGGAATACCTATGGCGGGTAAATGGTAATTGGAGGTGGCCTTGGGTGTGAATCTCGGAGAGGTGGAGCCTAGGGTAGAGGTGCTGTGGTGGCACGTAAAATGGAAACCCTGATGAAGACATTCTGGCTTGGTCAATCCCTAAGGACTTACTAGTACTCAGAATCACCGAGAATCATTTACATCCCACTCGCCCTATATGGTACGGGACGGTCGGACTACTTCGTAGAGCGATGCCACTACTGCTAGGCGAACGTGTGCAAGGAGGTACGGGGCACGCAGTTTTTCCCCCACACCCTTCCGAGACTTTAGGAGGCCTTGTGGACCCGGCTCTTGACATCCGGAGGGCCCCAGCTCTGTCTACGACTCACAGTATCAGCCATCCCAGACTAGACTTGGGATGTTCTAGGGCTGAGAGATAGGGTGGCATCGTTCTAGGCTAGCAAGCGACTGGAATTCTGCCTAGGAGATACATGGCTCCGAGGATGGCTAATCTTGTGGGTATGTAAAACCTCTGTAGAGTGTATGGTTGATTGATCGATACATATGCCGACTTGTCGGCTATGGACCTTTCCTGAGTTTCGCTTAAACTAGATAGGAGATGAGTCCTTCTTTCCTCCCTCCAGGGTTGAGGTATTTTCCGGTCGTGAGCCTTGGGGGCTGCGGGCCATTGAGACAAGGCCGAGAGGGAGTTGGCCTGTCGACCTGAGTGTGTGAGATGAGATATGGTGTGGTGGTGTGGAGATGGTTTGGGATGGATGGTTGGTGGATGGATATGGATGGTATGGTGGTGAATGTGTTAAAAACTAGATATTATTACTATATTACTAATGTTATTTACTTCTCATGCGCTAAGGATGCAAACCATAGCCAAATATTAGGATTGCCAGATCCCTTGTTTATCTTTTCCACTAAAGCTCATCGGTGCTGACCATGGCCTACACACATCTGGCGGTGTCCATATTTCCTGCTTCTCAGAGATGCTGACTTTAGAAGGATTAGGAGGTCTCGTGCCTACGCTCAAGTTTGTTTCGGAGATGGAATCTACACTGCACTATGCCAACTCTGATGATGACCCATGAAGGAGGAGCCTTCACTCAATAGTCTTTCGCTAGATTAACTCTGTAATAGGTGTGTTTCCCAGTGATGTAATATCTTGTATTCTTGTAATCTTACGATGTATGACTGTGACATCGACTGAAATATGATAATATGATGGAATCAGTTCTTGGTTTTATCATATTAAAATTCATTCTGTGGATTTTCCCTTCAAGGAAAATTGAGGATGTTTCAGTTGGTATCAGAGCCATACTTGACCTTAGGACGAGACCTTTAGTACCAAACACTAGTTTAGAAGCCAAACATTCTATCTGTAGTGGAGTCATAGCTACTGACACTTGATTCCCCGTCCCTACCTTGAGTTCTACTACTAACTGACTATCCCCGATCTAAAAGTTGATCACTAGGAAATGATTCCCTTTGTCGCCCACACAAGATCGATAGATGTGTGAGACTCAAAGGCTTAGGAGTCACCTTAAGTCAACACTATGCATACAGGAGTTGTAATGCTACTTGAGTGCCTGGATCTTTTTGCTTCTTATGCTTCTTGCGTTTATATTGCTTGAGTGAAGACTATAAAAGTATTTTATCTACGAGTGACTCCAGGCAAAAATCAAGGCCGTAATATGACTAGACAAGTGATTTTGACCACCGGTTGGACATATTAAGCCGAAACATCATATCTTTACTCGTCCATTTCAAAATCGACTTCAATTTTCAACTAGGCATGTTCAAAATGCTCTCTCATTTGTTGAAAACTTCTCCCGTTTGCAAAAGCAACTCCGTCTTAAATGAAAACTGTTTTAAAACCCTCTAAAGCTACCAAAAGAAAGTGATTTCAACTCTTTTCCAAACCTACCTTGAATTTCAAAAGCTTTAAGGAAAGCAAATTGAAAACCAACCTTGTTTCAAAAGTGTTGTGAACTCATTTTTGAAAGACAAAAGTTTTGTTTTACACCATACCTTTAAAAAGCTTGTATTTATTTGAATCCAAATCAAAGATCTTGACTCTATTCTTAATATAAGAAGTTCGTACAAATAAACCCTACCATTAAATCAAATTATAGATGAATTACTAAATAAAATATTTATAAAGCGTTACTTTTCAAAAGGAGAAAACAATTTCAAACTATTCTCGAAACCTTTGAGATTAAAAAAAAGAAGAGTAGTACAACCTATTTTAAAGCACTTTTATATTGATTTCAAAATCGTTAGGGTTGTATCCTTCTTGCTTACAAAATCTATGAAACAAATGATTTGGAACAATGTATCAAAAGTCTTCACCGCTAATTTAAAACCCACTTAAAAAGAAGCCTTTCTCAAAATTTTCATAAAGGACTCCTTCCTAAATTTAAAACTTTGATAAGAGCCGATTTGATCCTTCAAAAGATCTCTTCCTCATTTATAAAATAAAGTTTCTCCATTTAAGAAGCCATATGCAAACAAGTCTTTCCAAAAGCTTCTATTCAAAACTCCAATTGCGAAACAAATGCATTGGTGCATATGACTTGACAACGAGGACCCCTCTTCTCTAGTGACACTAACCCCTAAATCTCGAGGATGAGATTCCTGTAAGGACGGTGGACTGTAACAACCCGGGTTTTTGGAGAAGCCAAAAATACGAACTTTTTAAAAATTTTCCTACAATGTGTGAATCATATAGATACTAGGTCAAACAAAGAACAATTTATAAATAAATTGTTGCATACATATAGTGTTGCTTGTAGGAGTTTGTTGGAGTTCCTTAGTTGGTTTAGGGTTTTGTGTTGGAGAGCACAAGTCCGTAGCAAATTCTTTTGACTCCTAGAATCTCTCATGAATCCCTCTACCTCTCTCTCTCTCTCTCAATTCATCTCTTTAGTTTCGAACCCCTTGACCTAATTTCTATAGTCAACCAACTATCTTTATCAAATCAATGCACGTGAGTTGTCAACCCTTGGCATGGACCCTAGAGCCTTAAGTGACCCTAGAGGACCCCACTAGGAGGTGTACATGTTGGCGACTCATGTATACAATATAGGAACCATGGAAGGAAATAGGTTGGAAATAGAAATAGAAAAGGACATGAAATAGGAGAATGAAATAGAAAAGCCTTTCAGCCCAAGACAAAGCACCAGCCCAACTAGGCCATCCCCTCCCCCTTATCCACTGCACGGCCCGCTCACCCCTTCCCTCGGCCCAACCGTGCAGCAGCCCTTCCTCGTTATGCACCACCGACCACTTCGCTGATGGACCGCAACATCTTCCCGGTGTCGACCGTCATCATCTTCTGTGACCGGCCTTCGAGCCATGTACCTCCATGCACAGGGAAGAAGCCGGCCCCTGCGGCGTCTTTCGCGAACCATGGCCGAGCTTCGTCCAACAGCCGCCACCTCTTCGGCAATCTATATCCTTCCCACTTTTGTGAACGTGTGTCTATCTTTCATTCGCACATGACCATCATCTATGTATCATCTATCTATCCGTGATTAGTAAATGCCTGTACCGACCATCGCCGCCGGTCTACTCCTTTGTTTCTATTTCCCTTCATGATGATCTATCTATTACGCGTGTCTATCTCTTATACCTCGAATTCTTTTCCCAAGTGCTTCGATTAGGTGCTACATCTTCGTCGCCCGATCACCCGGATGAGCCGAAACCGTTGGACGACCACAGGTGCGACCAACTACAAGCTCCACCAAGATCGCGATGCCGAGCAACGCGGGTCACGTTCTTCCACTTCGACAAACCTCGGTGAGCCACCACCGTGCCCCTCTTTCCAACCCCGATGTTGCTTACCGGCCATGGCGTTCCAACCATGGAATGCGTAGACCGAGGCCACCTCCGGCCTTTGGACACACAAGCACACACACACATGACTAACCCAAGTCAAATCAAACCATCGGAGTTCCAAGAACGCCGGTGTGGTTGCCGACCACCAATAAAGTATTCTCTAAAGCCATGTCTCGTCCACCGTGAACCACACCCGAATGAATCAAGCCTTGATCGCCATCTCTGACGTTGCGACGGAGCTCTACCGCTCCTAGACACGCCCGCATTCACTAGCACAAGACCGGACTTAGCCAAATGGATCCACGGTGTAGGAGACGCCGAAAAGGACTTGTCGCCGATAAAACCCATCGTGGCCAAGCCATGCCACGGCGAAGAGTTACCATGACCTCATCGTGAGCCCCGAAGCCATAACTGGACCACGTGGTATTGATCGCCGCATCATGGACTGCAGGATTCCCTTTTTGGTTGCCCTGACGATTCCATGGAACCCTGTGCCCGTGTTTCACCACTGTTCCGGCTACCTCGAGTTACGAGAACACGCCGTTGACATCTACCGGGACCCACACTAAAGGCCTTTTGAAGTAGTCACATTGCACAACTCACGGACAAAGCCCTGGCATACACCACATGACCTAGCACCGTGCCATCATTGTATTGAGTCCGTTCCCGACATTCCGGCTGCCTCGTTAAACAAGGGTGAGCCGTTGAGAAACCGAGTGATCCCTAGCATCGTACCGATGACAAGTGGAGTCTTTCTGACGTTCCGGTCACCTTGCCTTGCAAATGCGTGCCGTTGAGGAGATATCATAACCCCGTCTACTACGAGCCGTAACCTCTGGACCATGAACCCTAGTCGTATGTCTTATCGAGACCATGGAAAGCCCCATCTTGCATCTTTCCGTATACGCATATCTACCTTGTTGGGCCCTATTCTTACGACCTATCTGTCTATGTCCGCCATACAGGAATCCATCTATCACCCAGCTATGGAATGTGCTACTCTGCAGTCGTGTCGAGTTGTTGCGTCTTTCGGTCGTGTTTGGTTCTTATCGCTGGTTGTTGGTGTTTGTTGCCTGTGTGTCGAGCCTTCGAGCTGGCTGAGGGATCATACCTTGTTCGGACGTTACGATCACGGGATCCGTCTCGCCATGATCGTGATGCCGAGTGTAACTCGACCCCTCGCTTTTTAGCTGACTTCATAGTACCACGAGTGTTAGCTCCTATCATCGGCCCTAGAACATGGTCCTAATGGATTCGATGTCGATACTATCATCGATGCGGATATCACTCGCACGCTTTGAGCCCTCCATGACCATGTCCTGTGGGAGATGACCTAGGAGATAACAATCATGGAATGATGGATGCCAACTCGTTGGTGTAGCTTGTGGCCGCGAGTTCGCCTCGCCATGACCATGGAGCTACGCCACTCTTTTGCTTTTACTTGCCTCTTCGTGCTCAAACCCCCGTATGCTTGTACCTTGTATGACCATCGCATTTCTTTGATTCCCGTGGTGACAACCGCACTGCTATGAATTAAAGAGATGTCTTAGTGCTAGTGCACCTAAGTCGGGTACCCTACGAGTGGTTTGCGCACTTGGTGATTGTCGCTTCCTTCCAATACCTCGTCTTTCGTCGTGGCACTAGTGTTGGAAGAAGTAGACCTTGTCCCTTGTTGTCCTTGCTCTTGTTGCATCGTTAGCCCGCTCTGTTCGATTCCATCTTGCCCATGATGATTGGATCAAAGACCGAACTATTCCCTTGGGTTAGCAAAGCTATGGTCTAAGTCGTACCTCGGACCCGTGCGTGTTGACCCAATCGACCATCTAAAACCATCTTTCCCGAAGATGTGTCTGAGAACATGACATGGATGTACCTAGCTAACCCCTGCATCTTTTGCCGTGTTGAGCGACTCTCTTCTCGGCTCCCGACATTATTGTGTCGTGTGGATCGAGGGGAAACCGTTGATGTCCAATCTCTTTGCGCTACCGCTTTCTACCATAGCGGGCGAGCCGAAGTACGTTGGAGCCAAGTTACAATAGTGTTAATCGTTCTTTGTTTGCTACTCGTGTCCAATTGTGACTTGCAGGATAAGGCTATAAGAGCCAAACCCCGTCGTTCTTCTTCTTGGGGCCCGACTTCCAATCCCCGTCAATTCAATGACACCGGATCGAAAGATCATGAGCCGTGGTGTTGCTATGGATAAGCTTTGGCTAAAACCATCTATCCTAAAGCCATACTGGCTTGGCCATGACTTAAGCTTGTGCTTAGCAAACCACCACTTGTGATTCTTTGGCCCAAGGAAATCGGACAACCACCGAGAGGGCTAAGCCGTGTATCTCTTATTGCCTCACTAGTGTTATTGGATTTTACTATGTCTTGTCGTCTTTTTGAGTGTTGAGTGCTCTCTTGCCTTGCGTGTCACTTCGTGGAGTAGCTGACAATCGGACCAAGAGAACGTGGATGACGACAAGGATTGCGGAATGGAGTCAACGCAGGAGGAGGTGACCCGCTAATAGAACACCAATGAATGGAGAATTGTACCACTACTACCTCTACATCACAGGTGTCATGGCAGCACTCTCTTTTAGAGAATCCTATTAGACATTGCATAATATCTAGAACTGGTAGCGCTTTATATTTAACCATTTGCTAATATATTGATGCATGCTACTACTTGAGCCATTATCACCCTAATGCAACCCACTCTACCACGTCACCCTGCTTTGCGCATTCGCTCACTTATATATGCTGACTTGCCTACTTGCTTGCATATTACACCACTATACTTATTATTAACTCCACTTCGCATTATATCGGGGATGTGATGCTGGTGGTGAACCCCTGGGAATGGTTTGGCTTGGGAAGCCGGACTCGGTGGTGGCACGTAAAATGGAAACCCTGATGAAGACATTCTGGCTTGGTCAATCCCTAAGGACTTACTAGTACTCAGAATCACCAGGAATCCTTTACATCCCACTCGCCCTATATGGTGTGGGACAGTCGGACTACTTGGTAGAGCGATGCCACTACTGCTAGGCGAATGTGTGCAAGGAGGTACAGGGTGCGCGGTTTTCCCCCACACCCTTCCGAGACTTCAAGAGGCCTTGTGGACCCGGCTCTTGACATCCGGAGGGCCCTGGCTCTGTCTATGACTCACAGTATCAGCCATTCCAGACTAGACTTGGGATGTTTCAGGGCTGAGAGGTAGGGTGGCATCATTCTAGGCTAGCAAGCGACCGGAATTCTGCCTAGGAGATACATGGCTCTGAGGATGGCTAATCTTGTGGGTATGTAAAACCTCTGCAGAGTGTATGGTTGATCGATCGATACATATATCGACTTGTCGGCTATGGACCTTTCCTGGGTTTCGCTTAAACTAGATAGGAGATGAGTCCTTCTTTCCTCCCTCCAGGGTTGGGGTATTTTCCGGTCGTGAGCCTTGGGGGCTGCGGGCCGCTGAGACAAGGCCGAGAGAGAGTTGGCATGTCGACTGAGGTGTGTGAGATGAGATATGGTGTGGTGGTGTGGAGATAGTTTGGGATGGATGGTTAGTGGATGGATATGGATGGTGTGGTGGTGAATGTGTTAAAAACTGGATATTATTACTATATTACTAATGTTATTTACTTCTCATGCGCTAAGGATGCAAACCATAGCCAAATATTAGTATCGCCAGATCCCTTGTTTATCTTTTCTACTAAAACTCATCGGTGCTGACCATGGCCTGCACACATCTGCATGTGTAGATTTCACCTTTCTAGATATCTGCTTGACTTTAGAAGGATTAGGAGATCTCGTGCCTACGCTCAAGTTTGGTTCGGAGATGGAATCTATCTTTGCACACGCCAACTTTCGATGATGACCCGTGAAGGAGGTCCTTCACCGATAGCTTCGCTAGATTAACTCAATAGGTTGTGTTCCCCGAGATGTAATATCTTGTATTCTTGTAATCTTAGAATCTCGGTGAAATATGATAATATGATGGAATCAGTTCTTGGTTTTATCATATTAAAATTCATTCTATGGATTTTCCCTTCAAGGAAAATTGAGGATGTTTCACCATATATACATATAATTATGCATATACAACCGTATCAAAGCTAACCCACAATTAAATACCTTAGTATATATATGAGACATATATATACTTCAGTATCAAAGCTACCTCTCTTAGACCGCATGCTCACATCTTGCGGTCATACCACTCATCATCTTACCTTGGGCTTAGAGGCATTTTATCCATACATTACCACTCAAGTGAATGTCATCCATACAATAGCACGCCATATGGATGACAAAAATAAAACCCCCATATTAGTACTTGTTTAGCCACCTGAAATCCTTAACTGGGCATAAGGGAAGTAATCACTGGCACACTTTAGATTCAAACTTCAGATTTAAACACCTATATATATAGCTATAAGTTGCCAAAAATTGGTTTTGGAAAAAAAACCTTTGTTTTAAATACACATGTAGCAATTAATGTTAAATCTTGCTTTGATGCCAGCTGTAATAGAACCGTCCGATTTATAAGAGCACAAATACAATGGTATCCTACAAGCGATCGCACTATCATACTTGAGCCCACATAAACCCGGTAGTCCGTCGAGAACTATGAAGGGTCTCGATTCATCACCAACATACAACCAAGATCGTACATGATTCAACATACATGCCACATGTTACATAGAGTTCACAAATACACTGCCATACATCAGAGTGTGATTAAAGTTATTACAAACCAAGTTCAAATAAAGTAATAGCGGAAGCAAAGTAGTTTTTAAACCAACATCTCACACCATTGTTCAAATACTTACCAGTTTGTGATCACAACCCACAAAAGCATCATAGATTAGATATATAAATAGAAGCGCCTTACCTGGGGCCTACTCCTCATCCACAGCGGAATAGAAGCAATTCTTACAATAGCCATGAAAGACTATGTTATCTGCAACAAATAGGAATATAAACCTTGAGTACAAGAAGGTACTTAGCTAGACTGACCCGTCGTAAACCAAAAATAAAGTGACTCCAAGGATCATGCAAGACTTTATAAGTGGAGCTAGTTTGACAACATTTTGCATAAAAAAGCCACAAATTTAGCTATACATTTTATAATTCGATCACCAAATTAATTATAGTTATTTATCTCTAGATTAGCAACTAACATGTGCCAAACATGTGGTACATCATTTAGCAGCATGACAATAGTAACCATAGCCGGTGTAATAATTCCATGTTCATCATAACCATCAAATTCCATAGTTCAGTTACTACAATGTTGGAGCTAGTCAAGTTTCTCACTATCTGGGAGAGACGACGATTCAAATCGGTTACAACTAGCTGGGCAGTTATTCCTAACACAAACCTAGGTCTACCAGCCATGGTAGCCTTAGGTCACCTTTGGTACAACTCAGGTCCATATTTCCCAGGTTCGATCAGCGCCGCACAACCAAGGACAACCAGCTGCTAGGACGATCAGGACTACCCTGCCCTTGGGCTCACATCTGGCTCCCCGCACATCCTTAATACCATCCAGAGTGTGCATTTTCACAAAACGAGGCCCGGCCTAAGTTGAGCTACTCGGCTTCACGGTCGAAACGAGTTATTCGGCCAGCTAAGTGAGAGGCATGCGTTCAATCTCGACAGAAGTGCCAACAATGGTACGGTCCTTAATCGACACGGATGGAACCATCATAGCCAACCCAACACCATTGCATATAAGTTCTCGCCCGGTCTCCACTTAATAACACCCCATAGTTATTTTCCATGATAGAAAATATAGCCAACCGTGCTCCGGTATCCACCTATATCTCGAAGGTGATAGGAAATCACCCGACTTCTACCGGTCTAAGCATGGCTAAGCATATGTTCGCTCTTGGACCTACATAGGGTTTAAGGTATATTTCTAGGCAAGGTAGTTCTATGCATCAAGTGTTTTCAACCAACTCTTATAACCTAATGCATCAAACATAAAGGACTCAAGTGATATTTGTAAAAATATAGAAAGCTTAGAATGCTCCGGGGAGGAGGTAGGCCTGTGAATGGGGCACTTCGGTAATTCCTTAGGAGCCTTCTCCTTGTGTTCGGGATCTACCTACTGTGGTGCCTCCTGATTCTCCTCCTCCTCTGCCTCAAACTCCAAGAGTGTGATTCCTTCTAGCGATCCTATATGCATGAGCGCAAAATAAGATACAAGAATGCACAAGTAATGATATGGCTGATATGATATGATGCATAAACATAAATGTCCTTAACAATAAGGTATTAGGGTGATAACAAGATTAATTTTTTTACTGAGTAGATGCATGTCTCCTCTCTAGTAACTAAACAAACATCCATTTAAAGCGTTCTCTGGACTTCAAGACAACAACTACTTATTTTGATCATAACTGGAGTTATACACATCCAAATAATATAGATATGGATTTTCTAGAAAGCTTATGAAATTGGCTACAACTTTCTTTTAATTATATTAAGGTGATTCACTAGTTATCTAGGTCAAACAATTCAATCTTTCAGATCTGTCTAGAGGACAAGCAAATTTGATAGTAGAATTCTAACAGCTATAACCCTTAAACTATTAGGCCTATGACCATGAAATTTTAGGACAAGCTAAATGAGCAAGTTATCTACAACTTTGTTATTAACAAGTTTCACAGAAGAGGTCATTATCATCATGAATTTGTCAACACAACAGACACTACTCATGCAGCCTTTTAGTTAAATTATAAAGCAATAATTAAATAGCTATCTATCACCAATTACTTCCAAGCACAACTATGCATATCAACAAATCATATGCATCACAAGAACCCTAGAAAACATTATGGTTAATCCCAAATAATTTATTTATATTTCTTTATTAAATTTCCTTATATAACAGGGTGATTTAGAGGATAAATATTTCCGGTGCTCAATAAATTCTGAAAACATTACAGTAGGTTACATATAACCCCAATAGTCTACTGTACAAATTTCATACCATTTGGATAAGTATAGCAACCTCAACATAAATGACAAGTTGCATAGGCTTATTTTAGCAAAAATAGTTTAGCCTAGTGAAAAGGGTCAAACAACAGATTTAATATTTTTTTACTTTCATTCTAGCATAAGAACACCGTAAAAATTTTATATATTTTTACCCCAAGTATTTTCACTAAAACTAGCAATTATTTAAGATTAATTAGGAAGATCATATTCCAAGTATGTTTATTGTAGATTTAGTATTTTTCCTAACTAGATCATGTCAACACAAGAGCAGCAAAATTAGAATTATAATTTTTGCACTTCTCTAGCTCAAGTTATGCATTTTACAATATAGAAACAAATTTAAAAGCACTTATCTAGCTCAATTTAATTATCCTAGAAAATATCCCAAACAGTAGGTTTCATATTTTTGTCAAATAGTACACTTCATGATGAATCCAAAAAAATTTGGATCACCTCATTTGGACACTCCTAGCTCAAGATATAAATTTTTGAAGTTTGCATTCAAATCTATGAAAATAAATAAAGAAAATCAAATTTCACCCCGGGAGCTGTAGCTACGTGCACCCGGTCTATACACCCACTGCGGCTGACAGTAGGGCCCCACAGTCAACTCGGCCTCACTTGACATACACACAAAATAGAACATGGCAGTTGATCGGCTACTGCTCGTCGACGGTGAGGTCACCGGCGGCGAGATCACTGGTGTTGTGTTCCCCACGCTCCTGCGCATCGACTAATACCCTTGGTTGGCTCGGTGGATCACCGGAGCGACCTCGCCGGGGAGCATGGCGGCTTGGCGGCGGTGCACGGTGGCTGACTCGTCGTCTCCAGCGAAGATGTGACCAAGCAAGGACGGCTACGGCATCTATGAACTTTAGCGGAGCTCTACGGTGCGGATCAAGCCACAGTGAAGCGGTGGTGAGCTCTAGCCGCGTGCATGGTGGCACGACGGCGCACAGAGCACGGTGGTGGTGTCACCGTTCTGACGAGATGGTGGTCGAAGGTAGGTCTCCATCATCGGAGAAGGTGCTACACCTCTAGGCGACACGGTAATGGGTACCAGAGCGGGCTAAGGGCAGCTGGTGAAGTCGGTGGCAGCAAGCTCGTGCGCGCGGCCATGGCAGGCTCGCTCAGTGCGGCGGTGCATTCCCGCGCGGTGGCGGCGGTAGCGGTTAAATAAATGACGACATGAGCATCTAGGACCTAAGGCGATGACAGACCAATGGAAAAGAAGGTAGGAGGAGAGGTGTATAAGGCTGGCCACGGCAAGCTCGGAGCTCAGCGGAGCTCCGTGGCCATGGCGGCGACGGCGACGTGAAATGCCGCTTTACCTGGGCTCGAACAGTGGCAGTGGCGGGTCGTGGAGGTAGAGGAGATGACAGTGCAGCAGTGGGTGAGATGGATTGGGTGATGGTGTGGCGAGAATGGCGCGCGAGCAAGGCAGTGGTGCAGAGGTGGCGACGACGACGCGGCTCGGCGATGGCGAGGACAAGAGCGAGAGAGGCAAGGCGAGAGAGTGGAAATGGGAGAGAGCAGCAGTTGCACCTCCCTTTACTCCCTCTGCTGCCTAGACCGACTGGGCCGACGTTAGCCAGCGGCCACCATGTGGCACGCGCGGCCTAGCAGCGGTCGGCCACGACGCGCTCGGCCGACCGATTCAAATCGGCCGTCAGGCCAACTGATAAGCCATCTTCGTACCACTGTTACTTCTAATCCGTGCAGAATTAGCAAAGAATCCATTACTAAGAATTGTAGAGCTACACGTGATCTCCATCTTTGCTTAAATGAGCTTGGTCTAATTCTTCATGGTTTTCAAAATGCAAAGCTCTAAAGTGTGCTACTTTAAAACTGTAATTAGCTAATGACAGCAAAATTTTCTAAGTTTGAAAACAGAATTTCATTGCTACTTTGGAGCAGTTTTTGACTATGTTAGGCACTGAATTAGCTCATAACCCTTAAATAAAGTTTATTACCCATAAGATAAGCTACAACTTTTATTAAGGGTGCACTGCCATGCAAATAATCTAAGCTACTGTTCAACTTTAGTCAAACTCGCATCATGAAAAATGACATTTTTGAGTGAACTAGGACTTAGAAGCAAAATTGGCCCATGTGATGAATACAAACATTGTTCTATTTACCATCCTAGATATGTCTAAGGTGTTTTGGTGACCCTACAACCATCTCTTGCATTGGTCACACATTATCACAAGCATATGCATGCATATAATCAACATCACATGTGATACATATAAAAAATGAGATGAAATTTCATATGCTCATGCTCATGAATGAATGGATGGTGCTTGTGCTCATGAAATGCAAGTGCCAAATGCATGCTTAACACTAGGGTGTTACACCCACGAAGGTCAACTCTAGTTGGAGTCTTTTCCAACTCCTTTTTCCTCCTTCCAGTTAATTTCATCCCTTGCGGCAGTGGAATCAACCGTTACAAACTTCTGAGGCACACCATAATCTCTTGGGTGCTCTCCGGTGACGCCTAGCTGTCTAGGACCGAAGAGTCCAAGAGTAACAAATGCGAATCACGAAATAGACAATATGCACAAGTGCTCAAGTGGTGGCTTGCCCTCAATTTTGAATCTCTCTCAACCCACAAGTTGGATTTTGCAAATTGGATCACACACTCACTAAGAGAGGGTTGAAGAGTATTCTTAAGGCTCAAAAACATGTGTAGCAAGCAGCAGAATCAGCAGCCTCCAAAGGTGGAGGCTTGGGGGTATTTATAGCCCCTTTAAAAACTAGTTGTTATAGTGCCGTTGGGGCATACCAGACATGTCCGGTATGAACACCGGACACATCCAGTATCACCAGCACAACACCAAGGTTAGTAAGTTAAAGATGCGTGAAGCGTCGGAACTCCCGAGGCTTGCTGGAACTCTCGACTCTTGCTAGAACTTCCGACGAACCAAACTCGAGAGCACCGAAGAAGTTGCTGTGACCAAGCTCATACCAGACATCTGGTATGCATACCAGACACGTCCGGTATGCTCGGCCACAGCAGGGTGAGTTAGCTCTAGTGACTCTCTCTCACTCAAACCTCTCATGGGTTGGCTTGAACACTTATGAATAATTATCTATCAACATGATGTATCCATCTTAATAGTACGACATACCTATTTACTCAAGATAAAATGAAAACCGAGTTTGAATCGCTTGAGTTGATTTTCTTCAAACCAAATACCATAACTCTCAGTCTTCATCAAGTGAGGGTGTCAACATGCCAACTTTGATTTTCTTCTTGAGCATAGCCATCTTGAGCATGTGACTTGATTCCAATCAATAAATGAGAATTAACTTCAAATGTATCAAGTCACTTCCAACAATTTATCCAATATATATTTGATCATCCACCCCAATGTGACCATCATAGTTTGATTGGTACCTCAACTAAATGCAACTACTTTCTTCTTCATCCTAGCTAGATTCCTCACCGTCCAAGCTATCATTTGCTCTTCATCTTTGCTTAGTACCTCGAAGCCTTTCCTTACTATCTTCATCATCTCAAGCCATCAAGTCACACCTTGTGTTGAATCGTCCATCAAACTCATAATCCATCCTTTCACTTGTATAGTTGTCTTTCAATGTAGCAAGCTTCAAATATGAGACCATTCCATATGCAATCCCTCATGTCTTATTAATTAATTCTCAACGTACTTGCTTTATAATAAATAATAGAAATCCCACAATAAATAAGCCTTGCATGAATTACATTTGTATTATTATCTTGTGTTTGAACTAGATTGTTTATACAACAACACATCATTTTGGCTCTATACAATTAAATCAAGTACATGTGGAATAACCAATTTCCTGTCCAACACTTAACAAATATGTTAGATCTTTAATCGTGTTGTCATTCAATCGTCCAAAACCCACTAAAGAGCTAGATACACTTTCAATGGTAGACTAGAACTTTGTGAAAGATGCGCACTATAGGACTTCCTAACATCTATTCAGCACATGCGGACTTCCTGGCAATGCAACCGGTCATGAACTCAGCTTTGTTCTTGCTTGATTCTAAGAGTCCCACTTACGGTTTATCCACCTACTCACCAAAAGAATTAGATTGGGATATTAGAATTAGGTATAGTCATTCATGCACATAATGTATAGAAGTTTGGATACAATATGGTTGTAATCGAGTTGACAGTAAAGGTGGTTAACAATGACCATATAGTTTGGTAAATTAGCAACAGTGAACAAAACCCGCAACAGTCATACTATAACATGACACATCTATGTCCAAACTGAAAAAAATCATAGTTACATAATGTGTGCTAGCCAGCTGCCCTACTCTAATTAGCATGAATATACTTCCAAATCCCTCACTACTTTTCAAAATAGGATAGTACTATGTATACAAATGCCCACTTGGTAGTTCATTTTTTTTCTCTAAAAATTGCTAGTTCATGTGGCCATTGTTGTTTCCAGGATTACATCAAGCATCGAGTCCATGTGCTACACATCCAACAGTACATAATGAGATCCTATCAATATGATAAACAAACAAAAAAATGCCCTTCAAATTGACTATGGTCTACAATAATTCAGTACCAATTTAGAGCTACTACAGTAAAGACATTTTCTGAACAAAGCAGGACAGTACAAACCAAATCTGAGTTGTCCAAAGTGATTATTTGTTTTGCTTTTAAACCAAAGTACAGAGATGGATTTTAAGGTTTATCACAAAAGCTACTTTTGCTCTTTTTCCTAGATAGGCGTTGCTGCAGTGCTGCACCAAGTTCCTCATGTCAGGGAGAGTATAGGATGGATTCTAGCGGTTTTTTTCCTTCTTTCAGTACAAGCAAGCCTCTGCTTCATAACAGAAATTGTACCACACCAAATCATTTCATCTTGTAGTTAAGTCTGAACCTTAAACAATCGAATTAGTACTAGGTTTCTAGACATTTGTGTTACACAACACAGCTTAGTACAGATGGTAAGGGACATGGATATTCACGGAGACAGTAACTGAACTCAAGCATGCTTCTCTAATTGCATAAGCATACATGTATGTAGTATACATTGATCAGCTGATTCATTAGCTGCTGCAGAGCAAAATCAAAATTGGCTACAACTAGCAGTAAGGAAGTAGTACATATCTTACTAGTTGGCCGATTTATACTGTCTCAAAAACAAATGTTGCATTTCTAGTAGGGGACTCAATATTCTAGACTGCAACAACTCCAATAGGTCACTCTAAATTATATTCAGAAGCAATATAGCTTATTCAAGCTTATCCAGAAAGTGAGCAGTGCTTCAAACTGTTGTATTTGTAGTTCTGTATATAAAAATATTTATGTAGCAGTGACATGCTATAAAACATCAGAGTGAAGAATTTAGCATACCTCCATTGTTACTGAAAAGATATGGAAGATTGCCTTGAACACCTGGTTCCTCTTCATGCTCAGGCCATAAATTATGACCTTCATTGGCTACATCACTTGTGTCATGAGTTATCTACAGGACAGACACATATTTCTGTTAAAGTACATGGCATCAATACAAGTTAGCAGAGTGACAGAAGACAAGCAATTAGTCCACCTTTTCAATGAACATATAGGTCCTAAGACTGCCTACAATTCCATTTTTAAGCAAATGTAGCTAGACTGGGAAATAACATAGAGGCCCCGTTCGCTTCGCTGAAAAAACAAGCCGAAACACTGTTCCGGCTGATTTGTTGTGAGAGAAAAATACTATTTCGGAAAAAAAAATAAGCTGAAAAATATAGATTATAAAAGAAGTGAACAGGGCCAGATTGATACACACAGAGTTGATCACACGAAAGGTAAGAAAGAGACAATGCTACACTACACCATTATGGCCACTCCAGTGCATCTGAACACAGATTGGAATACTTGAAAATTATAGTAGCTCTTCAGGTGTGTTGTTACATATTTATTAGAAAAATACACCTTTGCCTTTATATTAGAACAATATCATTGGACCAGTTTGCTGATCAACAAGAATCATTTCAGGGGTAGATGTAGGCCCCGTTTGGATGGGAGAAACGTTTCAGTTTCTAGTGAGAATCACCAGAATCACTTCCAAGCGGTCTTTTAAACAAGTGATTCGAAACCGAAACGTTTCACCGTTTCTACGTACACATGCGAAACGGCTGGAGGCTAGTTTCGCACAGATTCTCATCTCGTTGCTTCTTACTTTTTTGGTTCATTTTTTCAGTTAATTATTTTTTAGTGCAACAAGTTAAAATGTTTTTTTTATCTTAAGTTGTTCTTGGTCCACAAAAAAGTTTAGAATTTTTTGAACATATTTTTATTTAAATGATTTTTTATCAGAATTTAATTGCCAGCCAAATAATTTTATAAAGTCCGATTCATCACCAGAAATGTTTCTTTAAAGAATGTGGATCTGAAATGTTTATGCGAGAATCTATAGCCCTACCAAACAAGCATGTAATAACACGGGCAGGGCGGATGCCTGCGACACCTGCTCAGGTTGGACGCTACTTCCAGAGTTGTCCATCTCAAATTATCAGAACTACATCAAAATGTACAAGCTTATCTTATTTTTCTTGTATGTATTCCCTCCGGTTCTCTAAAGCAAGTCGTTTCGAACATCGACACGTTACAAACCGGAGGAAGTACAAGCGTATCTTTTTTTTTCCTTTTCTTAATTTTTTCCACTTATTTTTCCCCTTATTCTCTCACTACCCTCCACCGCACGTTTCTCAGATCTGCGCCGGCGTAGCCCCGCCACACCGCCCCTGCGCCGGCTCCTTTCGCGACGACCCGGCCTCGCCCCGCACTGCTACGTCCATACGACGCCGTCGCCCTGCGCGGCCTCGCCTGCCCGCTCCATCCCTGCGCCGGCTTCACCCCGCCCCTCTCCAGCGCAGCGCCGCCGTCGGCCACCTCGTCCCCTCCGCCGTCGACCCCGCTCATCCCCTCCGCCGGATTTTCCACCAGCGATGCGCCCCGGGGGCAAACCAGGCAACGACCGCTAGCTTGGCCCACGGGAGCGTCGAGGAGCCGGGTGAAGTTCGTGCGGCACCGTGCGAGGAGCGCGGTTCCGGTGGCCCCACGCGTGGAAGGAGCGCGGGCTCCGACGGTCTGACGCACGCCAGCGAGGTGTGTGCGTCGTCTCCGGCAGCGCGTCTCGGGGCTGAGGACACCGAAGGCCGAGCACACAGGAGGGCAGTAACCTGGCACAACCCACGCCTCCCTACGGGATAGAATCGGTGAGATAAGAGGTCCGCATTTCCCTTTCCCCTCCACTCCACATTTTCCTTTCTCATGAACCAAGCATCGGATGAGCTTTCCATCCCTCCTCATTTCCCTATCCCACTCCTCATATCCCGTTATCCAAACAGCACCTCAGGGTACTGCAACCCAGCAGCAGGGGCCCTGGCTTCAGCGCACCTGGATGGCAGGGCTGGAGGAGTTGAAGAAGAAGCTACAACCCTTGCTCTTCGATGACCCGGACAGAGGTGGCGCCAGTACCAGGGTGCCCTTACCAGAAGAAACTTGCGATTCCTACGCAGTAAGCACGCCCTGGTATTCTTGGTTTATTGCTCATTGGTATTTGCAATTGTAGTTATCTATAGCACATTATGTCATGTTAGCCGTCTCGTCTAAGGTGGGAGGCCTAGAGAGTCGATTAGTGGCTTTAACGCTGCGTGGTACATGTACAAGCTCAATTGTTTTCTGTTTAATTTGAGGATAAGCAACCAAATGAACACAGATAGGTCTATGTTTTGTTTATAATTTATTTCAGTACTGGAAGTCAACTCATTTGCATATGCAGCTTCCCCAAATGAAATCTTTACACCATGAGTAGCCTTGTTACCTGATAAGCTACATATAGCCCTGCCTGCTATTAACTTTGCAGTTAAACTCTTGCCTTACATTCTTTTGAACTTTGTGATGCACTGTGCTCACGGTCATGCTTTCTCACCTACACTGTGTTTACCCATATCAACTAGATCACAGTAACCATACTGAGGCGCATACATGGGACTGTGGGCCTGTTTAGTAGAGCTTCATCTGATTCTGATTCTCTATGGAAGCTGATTATTTGAGAGAAGTGATTCTGTGGCTGAAAGTGATTTTCTTTGTTTCTTTAGCATAAACTCTCAAAATCACGATGGAGAATCACTTCACAGAATCAGGAGAACCTACTTTTTTCAGCTCCCAGCCTCTTAGTTCATTTTAGAGAATCACTTCACGGAATCAACAAAGAATCACTTCTCTCCGATTCAGCAGAGAATCAGTTCTGGGAGCTCTGCCAAACAGGGCCTAAGATGTAGGGTGCAAATCATTCCATGTTTTTGTGTTTTCTGTGACTTAAGTATGACTCTTGTGTGTAATAATGGCACAAGAGAAATTAGTAAATCATTTTTACCAGACTTATTATTTGTTTTAGAAAATGTTCTTTGTGATCTCTGTTTTTTTGGTAGGTTGTTGCATTCTTGCTCCTGTTTTTTTATCTATTGATCCTTTGCTTTCTTCATCTTGCACCCTAACCCTGAACTGCTTATGGATTCTAACGAAATATTTTCTAAATTCTGTTCACTGATTTTAATAATGGCTAAACCTAGAATTTCTCCTACGCAAACTCGGCATGATCCAAATCAGTTGGTTGCAGTCAGGAGTGAATTTGGGCCTAGGGCCAAATCACCTCAAACTTTTATGGCCCAATCCGTCTCTCTGTGATAGCAGGCCATGACCCAGCAAGGCAAAAGCCTGGAAGGATTTACCCAGGCCCAGCAAGCTGTTTGGTGTTGCCATTGCATCGCCTCGCATCTGTCGCTCTCACGCTGTCTTCCTCTTCCCTCGTCCGCTCCTCATTTGCTATGTGTTAAACCCTATCTGGGGGCATGGACAAATTAATTCACTGGTGGCTGAATCAACAGCTGAGCGCCATGGCTTGATGCCTGGACCAGCAATGTGTGGCTGCGCACCGAGCATGTGTCATGTGTGACCAACTGGCTGGGCGGCCGGCGTTGGTGGCGCACTGTTGTCTCCTCATGTGCCCCTGTGTGGGAGTGCAGCATGCTTGGCACCGCCGCCGGCAATAGGCAAATCCTCACTGCACGAGAAACAGGACGATTCACTCAACTGCATGGAGACCAGCATTGCAGGTCAAGTTGTTATTTCAGTTTCCTATGGCAGTTCCTTTTTGAAAAAACATCCCTTGCCACTCTTTTCGTAATCACAGTCTCTAAAAAAGGTTATATCTCCTTTGACACTCTTTTATGCAGAGTCCTTGCTTATTCATAGTTATGTTTCCTGACCAACCACTTCTTTCTTTGAGTCAGGGATTTGAGGATCCTGTTATCTTCTCTATCAAACAATTGAACTGTTGTTGTTGTTGTTGTTTGTTTGCAACCAAAATGCAACAACAAAAATGCAAAACGACATAATCACAAGATGATTTGTTGTTCTTGCTATTATATGAACATTGTTATTGTTTTTCAAACAAAGTAATAAAACATTCCTGCATATTGGGTGTTTGGATTCTCGGAAAAATAGCATCCACGTATCCGTACTACATAGATGTGACCTGGAGCTGGTGCTTTAGGTGCTTAAATATTGGCCCTAGGCATGCAAATTCATGAGCTCCGCCTCCGCTTCCAGTAATGAATGGATTATGCTAAATAAGGATGTTGCCAGCCTTCCCAAGTTATGCAAGAAAAAGAAAAAGGAAAAGAAGTCCTTTTTGCTTTTCCAAACAATCCTCAAACTATTTCAATTGGTCAATTCTACCCCCATTGAGATTTGTATTTTTGTTTCCACATGTACAAGTTGAGTTTTTTAGTTAAATTTTGTGGTTTACGAAAGGATATGATGTTCCTATGTTAGAAAAATACATGAACTTTTCATGGTTATTTTTGTAGGCTAGGAGCATCATACTTATTTAACCCTTGAGATACAAATTTGCATGGAAGTAATCATATAAAATTCTCAATGTATTTTTCTAACATAGGACATCATATCCTCAGTCACCTGACAAAAATCTGAACTTAAAACTCATCTTGTGTGCTGAGAAAAAAAAAGACAAATCTCATTGTTTGAGAGACAAAATCCAGCCTAACTTTTGCTTAGTGGTTTAAGTGGATTGTTTTGGTAGTAAAATGGATTTCTTCAAAAAAAAAAGAAGGAAAAACCTTCTCCAGTTCTTCGCTGCTACACCTTTGATGCAACTGAATACAAAAGTAGGAAAGGATGTGGAGGATCAATTGTATTCAGACTGGTGTTATATCATGCACAGTGCTTAAACTCTTAAGTCATATATTGAACATTATTTAATGCATTATACATATTGTTTTTCTGTATGCAGATTTCTGATGGTGGGACTGTTAATTTACTTAGTAGATCCTTGGGTGAGTATAACATCAATGAGCATGGCTTTCATAAACGAAGTGCTGGGCCAGACGAGTCAGATTCTGATGAGAAGGGGTACCGTTGTGCCTCTCATGAGATGCACATATTTGATCCCATCGGTAATGGTGCAAGTAGTGTAGTGGAGAGAGCTATATTTATTCCAGTTCATCGAATCTTGGCCTTGAAGAAGATAAACATATTCGAGAAGGTTTGCATCTTATTCCTTATGGTCAAAGATGCAAATAGAAACCGTGTTTTTGTGCACTCTTTTCCCGCAATTGCTTAACCACCATTCACAGTATTTCTTTGCAATGAAGACCTACATTCTTGGGAGCTTGTGTGAAGGACTTATTATGCACCTCTAGTTGATTGCAATAGCTATATTCCTTTTGCCCCCAACTGCATAATTCAAGATATCTAGTTTAAAACACTAATCCTATCTTTTCTAACCAATGTCTAAATTTCCTCCAACTGTATAATATTTATTTAAAGGGAAAAACTAATTTTAAAATGAGCCCTATATTCGTAGTTCCCTGTTTCGTTTGCGTCATGGATCATACTTTTCGCATTAAAAAAAAAGGGCGTACCCAGTGCAAAGAGCTCCCGCTCTGTGCGGGGTCTGGGGAAGGGTGTTAGTGGCAAGCCTTACCCTCGCTTGTGCAATGCGAGGAGACCGCGACTCGAACCCGGGACCTTCCGGTCACAGGTGGTAAGACTTTTCGCATTGTAGGTAATATTTCTTTTTTCTTTGTGTACCATGCAATGCGATTAAACCAATGTTTACAAATCGTATAGTTGAACCTGGTCCTGGTCGCAATGGGACCGACCAGGCGACTGATCGCGATTAGTCATCGACCGTACCGATTAATCGTCGTCCTATATATTTCAGGACATATATATACCCGCACAGAGCGGGAGCTCTCTGCATTGGGAATGCTCTTTATATATACTATATACTTCTATATACTATATAGTATACACAATAAAGCAAGCATGATCACTTCCACCATTACACGCGGCTGTTCCACATCTACAAATATACACAACAACTATACAGCCTCTCAGGACGGAGAACCAGCAAGCAAGATGAGTAGCAAAGGGGCAGCACAGAAAGCAAGTAGACTGGCAGAGGGCTGTTGAGTGAGGGATGGAGCACAAGGGAAGAAGATGAAGGACGGAAGAAGATGGAGGGAAAGGGCACATACCGTCTGAGGAGGAGCTCATCACGACGAGGAACCGTGCACAGGCAGAAGAGGAATTGCAGCAGCGTGGGGGAGGATTGCAGCGTGCCTCCCTGCTGTGCATTTTGGTGAACTCTTATGCTAACCCTAGCAGGCCAAATTGGCAGCCCATTAGCCCACATGTGAGCCCAGTTAAGCAGGCCCACGAAAAGCAGAGCAACCAACCTGGTCGTCCCTATCCTAGTTGTACGACCAATTGTGATTAAGCGACGAATAGTTAGACGACTAGCAGCCTGTTCGTTTGGCTGTGGCTTGTCGTAAACGATCGTATATTTCCAGCCGGAACAGTATTTTTCTCTCACACAAACCAGCCAGCAGTACTTCTTCACGAACCAGCAACGAAACGAACCAGCCAACCGAACAGGCTGTAGGTTTCTGGTTGAGCTAGTTGCCTCGGTGCCCCTGGTCAACCTCCAGGGACCAATTAATTGTGATTAATCAGATGCCTTGTAAATACCGGTAACATATTCTTGCTGTTTCAAAAGCTGGAGCATAACAAATTAGAGCTGAAAACATCCTGCCAAGACTTGTACAGTTGTTGGACACAAAGGGTACTGCACGTGCTACATGATTAATTGGAGAATGGAAGACTGATTGGAATTATGCAATTGTTTGGCGTTTCGTTCTTAGATATTTACATATTTGATGATATTCTTTCTCATATTCGATTGCATACTATTGTTAAAATTAAAAAAATTATCCTACTGTACTATCAAGCTAGGTACAAGTTTCTGACTAGCTTAGCTCATTTTATGAACATGCAGATTCATCTTGAAGCCAATCTTGTGCATTAGAAGTGTCATTTTGTCACACATACAAGTCTTTGTTCTTTGCTGAATCATTTTTCTTTGAGTTAATATTGTGATGGGCTATTTACACAGATGGGCCAATCAGCTGTAACTTGGGATCAGATTATTGCTAATTACATGTGATTATGCTCATACAAAAAGAAAAACATGATTATCCTGCCCTTTAAGAATCAGATTGTTATTACAGTTTAGCATTTGTGGTCTCCAGGAGGTATATAAGTCATGTATACATGATGGGATGGTTACTGCATCCATTTAAGCAGCTGGCTTAATGTTTGTTTATAGTGCTTTCCACAACACTTGTTTAATGGAGTGCAGTAGTATAGTTGCAGTGAGAGCAGTGTTGGCTTGATTTTATTGCAGAATGAGAGCAATTAGCAGATACGTCAAAGGGTAAACATGCTCTCGTTTGTTCTAAATTCAATTTGAATGCTGTGGCAGTGAACCATGTTTATTATACATAGAGTAATCCAGGTACTTTATGTTGTCACTACCTATCTAATTCATATTCATTCTACAGTTGCAGTTGGTAAACTTAAGCCATTGAGAGGTTCTTTTCACAGTTTTTATGTACTCATGTTTCTTGATACCTTTGCAGGAGAAGAGGCAACAAATTCTCAATGAGATGAGAACATTATGTGAAGCATGTTGTTATCCTGGTTTAGTTGAATTCCAGGGTGCATTTTACATGCCTGATTCTGGACAAATAAGCATTGCTCTTGAATACATGGATGGTGGTTCCTTGGCAGATATTATAAGGGTCAAGAAGTCTATACCAGAACCAGTTCTTTCACATATGCTACAGAAAGTATTGCTTGTATGGATCTTCCATATCTTTTTAATCCATATTTGTAGTTTCTATGTTAGCATTAGACATTAGTAAAAGCCAAGATATGACTTTCTGTAAATTTAACTTGGTACATTCTTCTGTGTATAATTCAAAAGGGTCTGCGATACTTGCATGAAGTAAGGCATCTAGTGCATAGAGATATAAAGCCAGCAAATTTGCTGGTAAATCTTAAGGGCGAGGCGAAAATTACAGATTTTGGTGTGAGTACTGGTTTGGACAATACAATGGCTATGGTATGCTACTTCTTGGCGACAGTCATCGCAATGTTCTTCTAGTGATATTTCTTTTCTGAATAGTAGTGAAAATGAAATAATATAGACTGAATCAGCAATATATTTTCCTGCTAAATAAATATGTTCCAGTGTGCTACCTTTGTAGGCACGGTCGCATATATGTCACCTGGGAGAATTCGTAATGAGAACTACTCTTATGCTGCTGATATTTGGAGTCTTGGACTAACAATATTGGAATGTGCTACTGGAAAATTCCCATATGACGTAAATGAAGGCCCTGCAAATCTCATGTTGCAGGTGAGTTGGTTATTGGGTGGTTACTTGTTTGTTTCTTACTATAGACCTGTAATTATTGATTGATGTTTGGATGAAATGTTGTCCTTTCCATTGACTGACTTCAAATGCTAGTATTCTGAGATACTTGGCCAGTTAGGTTCCTTGATTAAATATGCTAGTATGGGATAAATGACCCACTTGTAGTTTTTTATGATATACTTGTCTTTTGACTTAGATTTTGCTAGTTGAATGCATGGATGCGTTCTCCACTTTCCCTTTGAATTTGCAATGTATAAATCATCTGACAGTGTAGTAAATGTTCACTGCGAACAGGCGTGAGTTGGTTAGGTGGCTCTAGTAGCACTCCTTAGGTCCTGGGTTCGACTTCCTGTGGGAGCGAATTTTAGGCTGAGGTTAAAAAAAATCTCCTTGTCTATCCCACGCCAAAGCACGGGTCTAAGGTCTGGCCCAAGGTTGTGGTCATTCTCATATGGGCAACACTGTGTATGGGTGGGCAGGTTCAGGGGTTTTCTTGACCTGCGTGAGAAGGTCTTCTTAGCAAAATGCCCGGGGGCTGTCTTACCCCCGTAGGCTGAGTTTTTTTTAAATGTTCACTTCTAATACCAATTCGTATCATGTTTCTGGTTCGAATTGCTGGTTGATTTGATCAGATTCCTTTTTAGTTATAGCAGGTTATTTCAAATTGCACAAGTGTTAGAGAACTTAATTTGACTTAATTTTCTCTGTTCTTTTTTCTTAATTGCTTTTCTGTAGCAGCTTTAAAAAAAGCACGGCCAACACAATGCAACAACCGCAACTGACCATAGTTGTAGCTGCCCCTGCCCTCTGCTGCCTGCTCTTAGCTATAACGACGTATGCTTATCATATTGCAATTTGTCATATGATGCTGTGACCATTTTAGTAATTATCTTCGTATAGTTATTTGCACTTCCCTATCTTCTTTCTTAACTTGGTATCTTGTAATTCAGATACTTGATGATCCATCACCAACACCACCATTAGATGCTTATTCATCAGAATTCTGCTCATTCATCAATGATTGCTTGCAGAAAGATGCTGATGCAAGGCCCATGTGTGAGCAGGTAAAGATACTTTGTATAAAATGATTTTCATATAATTTGAGTTCTGTAGGTAGGGTTTCAATATATACATTTGTCATAATTCTCATGGCCTCATAGTGTTTGTACGCAGAGAAGTGGTTATTAGTCAGTTTGATTTAATCATAGAACGTTGAGGTGCGATTTCCCCAATAACTTCAGCATGTCTGTGAACTCAAGTAGATTATGTTTTATTCCATTATTATTACTTTGATTACATTGAATACTATTTGCAGCTTCTGTCACACCCATTCATCAAGAGGTATGCAGGAACCGAGGTGGATTTGGCAGCATATGTCAAAAGTGTTGTTGATCCAACAGAAAGATTAAAGCAAATAGCTGAGGTGAGTCATTGTAGCATATTACAACTTTACCCTTTCGTACTGTAGTTTAATTTAGGTTTGGTGACATTTTTTGTCAGCCCATTGGGCTCACATAGTCAGATTCATTTATTCTTAAGGATCCATTCTATCCCCCAAGTTAAACATTTGGCTGAAAATAGTCCCTTAGCTGATTTGGCATGATGTATAGATGCACAATGCATTCAGATGGGTCCGCTGGTGTGCTGTTACTGTAGGAAACAGAATAGAATTGGATGAAATTGGATTATTTACATTGAGCCTCTCTGGTGGTAATATAGAGTTTACATGACTTGGGGGTCAAGCCGGTATACGTGGTCGTAATGCCAACTAACTCTATCCTAGTTGTGATATACTCAACATCCTCCTGCAGTCACACCACAGATGGTGAGACTAGGGAAGAAGTCGAAGGTTGAAGTCGATGATCTAACATTCCCCTATAGTCTAAACGGTCATTGCGTCATGTATGTTGTGGCTGGAGAAGAAAACAGACGAGTAGCTCATGCAAGATAGTAACCCTTTGTGCTCATGTCAAACATTCCCCTATAGTCTAAACGGTCGTTGCGTCGTGTACTGGCGAAGAAAACAGACAAGTAGCTCATGCAAGACGATAACCCTTCTCATGTCGATGTAGCTGCCCGTGTGGGCGAAGTAGCCGTGGTCGAAGATGTCCTGCTAGAGATAGCCGTGGTCGGATTGCCGGCAGCTGTGTATCCTAGCTAATGGGTTAAAACCCACCCCTTTCCCAACCCAACCCATAGCAAATTAACTCTTGCCAATCCCAGCCCACCCCAAAATTTTGTTGTTTCAAGTTTCAACCCAAGCCAATCCAACCCACCAAGTGGTAGAATCCATGGGTTTGCATAAAAGGTATATATGAGTTTGAATTAAACATGTGGACCCACATCAAAAGCTAGACTCTTGAACTAAAGCTCGTGTTCACTCATTAATTTTTTTTTTCAAAATTGACTAAAATTTGCTGGAGATGATTTATTACATCAGGGAGCTACTTCAAGCCAGTTGGCACCACATGATCAACATGTGGGCCCCCACATCAAAGCCGCACCCTAGAACTAAAATCTCGTGTTCACACCTTAAAACTTTAGTGAAATTCACTGAAATTTATTGGATACGATTAAACGTGACATGAAGCTACTTTGTCTAGCTTTTTTGGCCCGGCATGAGTCCACCAGTCTTGGCCCGACCTGCGACTGTTAGTGGACAGGGATTGACAACGAAATGCAAACCTAAAAATTTACCAATTTATTTAATTTTATATTGTTTGTATACACTAAAAAATAGTGGTTGGCCCGCTTAGGCCTAGGCCCAGCTCAAAAAGGCCGTGGCTGGTGTCATGTTTGTGGGCATGCTTTTCTAGCCTGAAACTAAAATGAGCTCTACTGAGTACGTCTCTGCCTCATCTACCCTTTGCGCTCGTTGGACACACAGAAACTGTCTTAGCTCCCAGCCCGCTGTACTGCAGCTGCCATGGTCCAGCTCACGTGCGCGACCGTTCTCGTCAGTGTAGGCCATCATTGCTTCAACAATGTGCGGTTGAGTCTGCTGCAGTACCCTCGTCCCTGTCCGCACGCATTCAGGGAAAGTCTATGCCGGACCCACCATTTCCGCCAGTCTTCTACTTTCTGCCCGTCGTTGACCGCTGGATGGGCACGCTCGTGGCTGACCCGCTGCTTGCCTCCATCGGATAAATTAAAACCACCCTCAGGTGCATGGGTGAGAGGTGAAGCTCGCAGTCCCATCCATTGCTGCCGGCGAGTGCTCCCTTGGCCGAGTCAGCCCCTCCACGCCATACAGGTCTATGTTGATTTGGGGAAGAAAGAAGAGGAAGGAGATGACTCGTGGGCTAATTGCAAATTTCATGCCATGCTAGCTACTGGCTCCACATGCCACGTTAGATCTAAGGGTCAAAATGGACCTGCGGTGAACCACTTAAAAATGTTTTTGGACCTGGAAGTTGAATCTAAGGGCCAAAATGAAGGGGTATGTACCTGCGGCAATGTTTTCCTAAACGGTAAACGGTCTTTACACGGTCGTCCTTCGTTTAGCGTTTAGGCTGTTTACACGGTGTTTAAACGAAGTTAAACGGTCTAAACGGTTTTGTACTTTTTAAAAAAAATACATATAATTATATATGTGCATGTAAAAAATCATGTATTCAAGCATTTATACATATTTATCCGAGTAAAAATCAATTATTTTGGTATGTATATATATTTATGCATTTGAAAAGAACCAAATATAGATATTTATGCATGTAACATATCAAGTGTACACATTTATAAATATAATAAACTTAAGTATACAAATTTATCCATACAAAACTGAACTAGATTTACCTCGTGTTCGTATAAACAGCCGTTTAAACAACTGTTTAGCCCGTTTAATGCTGTTTATCTCGGTTCCGTTTAGGCTGTTTAGACCGTTTTTTCCCGTTTTTTGACCATTTAAACGGTCAACCGTTTAATTTCCGTTTACCCCCTAAACAAAACAGTTTACCACCGTTTACCGTTTACTGGCCGTTTAGGCGAACACTGATCTGCGGTGAACCACGTTAAAAGTTTATGGACCCGAAAATCAACTTTTAGAGTTGATGGACCTAACCAAAACCTCCGCATAAGTTAATGGACCTATGGTGCATTTCACTCTTTTAAATTTGTTGGAATGTTCCCTAGAAAAACCATCTCTTTGTGCAGAGCTCAATCAACTATATTGAATGTATTTCCCTTTTCTTCTAAAATGTAACGGATTAACAAAACAAAATGGAGAAGATTTGTGAAAGAAATGTGTTGGTAAGCTGAAAACTCATTTCTGGATTTGGGAGGACATTATCTAGTGTTAATTGTTAACTAGTGTGTCCTTGGCATTAGAAACCGGTGAAAGTTTAAAAGTTCAACCAGCAAACAACCAACTACCATCATGGCAATGATTATTTCCTTTTATGTATGTACATTCATGCACTTGACTAGAAGCGTGATGAAAAAAATGCTGACTCTTTAGCATCATGTTTACTAAGCATAAAACATAATGTTGTTTCCTTAATTCCAGATGCTTGCTATACATTACTACCTCTTGTTTAATGGATCTGATGGGATTTGGCATCATATGAAGACATTCTACATGGAACAATCTACATTCAGGTACCTTAAGTTAGTGTTACAAATGTAAGCATCAATGCATCATGGCGAAATACATGTGTATCAGTTTCATTGTCTTCAAAACTAATTTTGTATCCTAAAGCTACTGGAATGCTGATAGAGTTTCCATCTGGCTAGAATTGTAACCCATCTCCTGGGATTAATCTACTCATATGCAACTTGGGACAACTTTTGGGCTTTTGGCCCAGTTTGTTTGGGGAATGAACAAGCTATGATTGTTCTTTTCTGGTTGTACAATGCTATGATTTTCTTTTAGAGTTAAATGCATGAGCGGCCCCTAACTTGTCAAGGGGTGTCACTTAGGTTTATGAACGTTGAAAACTCATTTCTGGATCCCTAAACTTGTTAAGTGGTACACCGCAGTGGTTGGTATGATCCATAAATGGACCTGTGGTGCACCATTTAACAAGTTTAGGGATGTGCGGTACACCACGTAACAAGTTTAGGAACCCAGAAATGTTTTTTCAAAGTTTGTGGACCTAAGTGACACCCCTTAACAAGTTTAGGTGCCGCTGATGCATTTAGCGCTCTTTTTTATGAATGGACAATTTGAAGATTTGACAAAATTGTGAGCTGCTGAAATTTTTTGACTAGTTACATTACATGCTCAGTTGTACTTTACTTGACATGTTCTTGTATGTCAGGAAGTAACTGGAAGGTTACTACCGAATGTTTCCAACTGCATCCTTCTGGATGTTTTGAATCCCTTGGTAGTATTGTACTTTATTATTACATGATAGTTATAGTTGTGCTGAAACGTGTCTCTGAGCACAGTCTTTCAATTCCTGTTTTGGCAGTTTCTCAGGGAAGGTGTATGTTGGCCAAAATGACATTTTTGATAGTTTGTCAAATATAAGGAAGAAGCTAAAAGGTGATAAGCCCCGAGAGAAAATTGTTCATGTTGTCGAGAAGCTACATTGTCGTGTGAATGGTGAAACTGGAGTTGCAATTCGTGTATCTGGATCATTCATTGTGGGAAACCAATTTCTTGTATGTGGCGATGGGATAAAAGCTGAAGGGATGCCCAGCATGGATGAGCTCTCTATTGACATTCCAAGCAAACGTGTAGGCCAGTTCAGAGAGCAGTTTATCATGCAACCGGGGAATTTAATGTCATGCTATTACATATCAAAGCAAGATCTGTACATTATCCAATCCTGATTGAACATATTATTTGTAAGATTACTCTCTGAAGCTCTATGTACCGTGGATTTGGGAAAAAAATCCTTTTGAAGACTGGGTTTGAATCTTATTTTACCTTTTGGAACTGAAATTTTGAGCCAAACCTCTGACTAAAAGAATTGAAGTTGAAGCCTTCAACTATATTCATGTTTAGAACTGTTTTTATCTTTGGTTGTATTGTTATTTTTCAATTTGTTTTGAGGTCCCAGGAGGATGTGCGATTTGAGTAATTGCTGAAATTGATCATTGTTTGTTCTAAGGGGGTGTTCACTCGTCTCCTATTTGTGCTGCCACAGATGTGACCTTGTTCCTCACAAGGGACCAGTCCTGTCTCCTGTGGGTTGGATGAAGGCTAGATAGATGGTATCCAGTCAGGGCAGTCAGAACCTTCGGGGGCTTAAATTATCCTGCAGTCCTGTCGTTTTCATTTTTGTTTATTTTTCTTGGTGTCTTGTCATTGTTTGCTCACTGTCCAATGTACATTGTCCTTGTCAGCCCAGAATTGAGGCTCGTCCGCATACCACCCCCTTTGCTATATAAATCGAAGCCACAGACCTGGTTGCCCCATGACCCATCCGCCATAGCCTCAGCACGCTGAGGTCGCCCGACGCTAAGCAGTACAAAGTGCTCGAGCGAACCACAGCAACAGGAGTAGGAGGCTAGGACTAGAGGCAAGGATAAGATACTGACACGTGGGCCATCCATGATTCTTCAACTTATATGTACCTCTTTTATAAAACGAAAGGAACTGTGTTTACTGTTATGCTTAGCCCAAGCCATTGAGTTTCTAGCTAATCTCTTAAATTCCTATATATGCTAGTCATATTCGTGTGTTCCAAACTCCAATTTCTATAGAATTCCTGTGTTTCTCCGATCCTATGTTTTTTACCTCTATTCCTTTTCTATTCATATGTTTCCCTCCGTTCCTCTGCTTCAAACAGGCCCTTATATATATAAGTTAAAACAACAGACATCTTGTGATGGCATGGAATCCGATTTCAAAAATAGATGGCATGATGGTTGCATAAATCGCTTATACAAAGTTAGAACAAGGGACATCTTGTGATGGCATGAAATCCGATCTAAAAAATAGATGGCATGATTGTTGCATAAACCTTGCAATCATCCAGGTGAGCATAGCCGTTGCAAAGCACTAGCATGTTTGCTAGTTAAAAACGTTTCAAGCGTCTACTGTTTTGTTTCTTGGACAATTTGGTCTTTGACAGCTCGTCCCTTGGGGGCTCTTCGCTCCATGCTAGCTGAACCAAGAATTGTCTCCATTCAAGTTTTCTGGAGGGAATAATATCAACAATGCAATGCAAACCCTAATGAGCGATTGGTGGCTCCAATGGGTGAGCACGCGACCACATGCGGAAGGGTCAGTCTGCTACGTCATGTAGGCTGGATCAATGAGTTTGTTATCCTATTAGGGGGTGTTTGGCACGGCTCCTCTTGAGGTGCTTCTCTCTGCTTTTTACTAAAAAAATAGCTCCTCTATGAAAATGTTTGGCAGGGCTCCTCCGCAGGAGCCAGAGTCAGAGCCGGAGAGGAGCCCTGCCAAACAGGTCCTTATATAGACCAATGTGACATCGTGTAGCGCCGTAGCTTACGTGTGGCCACGGAGAGGGGCGTCCATGGTGTGGGCATAGTCATTAGGACCGGATTGGACGTCGAACCAGTGGAAGCTCTAGTTCACGGTTTGTTTGGTTCAATTGGTTGAACCGCCGGCTCAACATGGTTCAAATAGGCTAAGATTTTTAATAAAATCGCAAACCAAAGCATGGTCTAGTAGTATGTCTCCTTTTTGAGTGTGGTGGCAAAGGTTTGATTCCCTCCATCGATGCTTACACCTATTTTTTGTCTTATTTCCCCCTACAGCGACTCCCTTCCACCCCTTCTGCGCCGGCCGCCCGGTTTAATACCTCAGTTCCTATAAAAGCCGTCATTTCACCGAGTTTTACTGTTTACTTGCGTTTTGATCTTTTATCTGGACCGAACCAGCCGGGGTCTTGGTTACAGTCTTTTTCGATCGGACTGCTGGCCTGATCTAGTCATAATAACTATTGGGTGTGGGAGGAGTAGGCACCACGCCTTTTTATTTGTTAGTCACTTTCTAAATGTGATAATCTTCATATAGAGTATCGATTTTGCAATTTTATTTCGACTGTAGTAGAAAAGGCAACATTGTTAATGACAATAAGGAGAGTTAATACTCATTTTAACTAAATTCTAATTCATTTTTTGTCCCACGATTTGCCTAATTGTAATTCGTTTTGGCCCCAAAAGTTTATTTTGCTCTAAGCTTTTCCTAAAGTGCCATCGTATAAGAGCAACCATAATACAACAGTAAAGTAGTCTATAAGAAATAAAATATTATCTACCAGCTAGCTGAATCATTGTGGAGGTAGTACATATAGCAGTTTCCAACAAAAATTATCCATAAGCATATGGACTATCCATAAGAAATAAAAAATGTTAATTTTTCCCTCCGCTCTCTCCGTGCGCTCTCTTCTTGGGTTCGGGCTTGCCACCCCGGTAGTCGGCGCTTCAGCGAGGTCATCGGACCTGTTGTTTGGTTGCAATGTACTCCCTCTGTTCTAAGTTGTTTTGACTTTTTTACATCCATTTTGCTATACATCTAGATATAATAATATGTCTAGATACATAACGCAATGGATGAACCAAAAAAGTGAAAACGACTTATAATTTAGAACGGAGGGAGTTTAACTTAGCTTATAATGGAAAAGCTGGTGTCTAGTTGCATTGCATAACTTAGCCATCCAATGCCTTGACCGAGCACGACCCACGTCGGCAAGCCCTCACGCAACAGCCGTAGCATGGATGCTGGAGCCGAGGCAGCCTATGTTGCATTGCATCATGCCAACACTCTGACGAGTTACTTTTTTCAGCTCTCGGCCTCTTAGTTCATTCCAAGTAACCGGGATCAGTAGATAATTACTTATTTCTGAAAAACTGTTTGGTAGATCTCCTGCTGGGTTTAACAGAAAACCCACTCTGGCTACTAGTGTAAATAAATAAGTGGTTTTGTTGCACCAGAATCTGTTAAATTTTAATATATTGTTGAGCAAAATTGATTCATGGTAATCTGCTTCGTGGAGCACTACCAAACGATTCCTAAATCCTAATACTAATATTCCTAGATCGTTTCTCCTAAACAAGCCAAAGACAAAAATCGATTGGTCCATGAACAGATAAAACAGTATCATATAATACTCCCTCCATTCTAAATTATAAAACGTTAACTTTTCTATATCGGCGTGGCTAGCGCTCGGACGTTCGGACGGACACATACGTCCGGACGCCTGCGCAGCTTGCCTCCGTCTGCTTCGCTCTGACTCGCACGTGCACCCTGCCCTCGACGCTGCGCCTGCCGCTCCACGCGTCCAAATGGACAGGCGCACAGCCTGCCCCCTCCTCGCACGCGCACCCTGCCCCCCCGCTGCACCCCGCCTCTTCCCCTTGACCCCATCTTCTCTCCTTGTGGGTAGGACCTGGGAGCCGGCCCCTAGCTCGCTGCGCCCCCGTTTGCTAGTCCCTAGCTCTGCCGTGCCTCATCCCCAGCGCCTGGGCCGTGCACACATCACTCACCGTGCCCTCGTGAAACACTTGCAGCATGAAAACATGTGGATGCAACATATGTCGGACACAGATGAAACATTTGAAACATACTGTTGCAACATGTGTGAAACATATGCATCATCCAGATAAAACACTCGCAACATATGTGTGAAACATATGCGATATCCAAATAAAACACTTCCTGGAACATACGTGTGAAACAGATGAAATATTTTTTCGAAAATGCTTGCAACATACCACTTGAAACACTTGCCAAAATATGCAACATGTGCAACATCCCGATCCACTTTTGCAACATCCATATGTAACAATTGCAGCATGCATCTGAAATATCTGAAAAGGTTGAAACATACATTGGCAACATAGAGGAGGGGAAGATGGGGTTCGGTCGATTCCGGTCGTCGGGGTGGGATACGGCGGCGAGTGGCGGTACGCGAGCACAGCAGCACCGGCCACGCTCGTGGGTGCCCTTGGCTTGGCCGGGGAAGACCTGATGCGCCATGGCACGTGCGCCTCAGCGGCCATGGCGGGGTCAGCGGCTCGCCCGACGGTGATGGTCGATGGATGGACGGCGAGGGAGCGAGGGTGCACAAGGCGGCCGGCGATGAGGAAAGGGCACGGCACGGCAGCTCGCCGAGCCCGCGGTGAGGGAAGGGAGCAGACAGATGAGCGGCCACGCTGCTTCAGGACCAAATGAATAAGCATATGAGTAGATTTTTTTTTATTATTTCTGAGAGATATGGGGCCGCTTTTGTGGAGCAACGTCCGAACAAGAGTCAAGGTTGGACACCTGTGTTGGATCATTATCGTTTCTATATACACGTAGCTTTGACTATACACTTAAGATGTACAGTACATCTAGATATATAGCAAAGTAAAAGCAACTGTATTTAGAAAACCAAAACGTCATAATTTTGTAACAAAAGGAGTATCATATACCCAGCTTGTCAACCTCACAGGAATGTTATTTTAAAATTTATACATATGGTAAAAGGTAAATTACTTCTAATTCTTTTGAAGAAGAGATGAACCTAATCAACTCAAGAAACACGACATCATAATCTAGCACCAAATAATTTCCATAGGTCATTATACATGCTGAAACGGAAGCAGGCAACTAGAAAACTCCACACAAACTTCGCTTCATATTCTGTCCACAACCTTTCCTCCAATAAACAAAGCCAAGTTAGATTTTCCCAGGGGCGTCCTTTCTTCCAAGGTCCAAAAGACCAGTGAAGACAAAGGGCTTCGATGCAGCAGATATGCCTTGTTGAATTCATTGGTTGCCAACATTACGGCCACCATATCCTCTACCTCGCCTCTGCTGCTGCTGAAGTCGCTGCTGGTTGAAATGACGCCCAGGGGCAGGATTTGCCTGCTGCTGTGGTACAGTCCTCATGCGTTGCGCCTTCATCTGTGCAAAGAGTGCATCCATCGTCCTTGGTGCTGCCTGGTTCTGCGACTCCTTGACCAACAAATAGATTATATATCGTAGTGATCAGCAGCGACAAAAAAACTATAGGACATGAATAATTCAACAAATATTAATTAAACAAATACAAGTCAGTTTCATGTATCATGCAACTTCTAAAGATAAAAATGGACCCAAGTATAGCACTCATCACAGTCCTGAAACTATACGGATGGTATAAACTGACATGGGGATACCAGAAAAAGTGGATTATGTGAGAAAACTATACATTAAAACATATCAAGAAAGAAGTACACAAAATATAAATTACAATAGCAATGGTTTTCCAAGAGAAGTCGTTCAATTGATAGACCAAAAGATCGCCATCACATCTTTTTTTTTTCTCGAACACGCAGGAGAGCTGCGTACCATTATATTAATAAGAAAAAGGGGGGGGGTTAGGAACCCCTTACTCATACACACCCCAACACACTTCACAAGGCACAATCCGTCTCTCTCTAAACAAAGACCTGACCCTCGACCACTACTAGGAGAACTCACCCATTGGCTGGCTCTAGAGCAAGGAGATGGGAAACTCCTCGACCTCCGGCTAGACTCTAGAGGTGAAGTTCGTCCTTAACTACAGCTAAAACTCCATTAAGACTGGGTTGAATGCCATCAAGCACACATCTTAAGTTGATTATTATGCATCAGATACACATTGGGAAAACAATTTACTTTTTCAGCCAGTTTATCTTATTTACTCTGCATTAAGGTCAACATTTGACATAGTCCATACCTTGGCATTCTGAAAAGCATCACCTACAGGCCTCCTCTGCACTAAGGTACTTGCACTGCATCGAAATCAAAACATTAGTATCTCACATGAGCAGGACTGCTCAAGTACCAAGAACCATAAGCAACGGAGAACCAAGAGCCATATTGTTTTCTGAGCAAACTCACCATACCCTATCAAAAACAAGGATACAATTCTCACTTCTCAAGGGAAGTCAGGGAGTACATACCATGCTTTGAAATAAAATCAAACAGAAATGATAAAATGGTCACTGAAAATATCTAGTGCATCCTCTTGGTTTCCAAGGCCCTCAACATTCTAGAGTCTACACTGTTTACTTCCACCCAAATTTCAACACACATGGTTCAACAATGTCCCAAGTTGACAACTTATTGATTGATTGGACTGATAAACTCAAGTCATGTAATTGGTGACCACTGATCCAGAACCAACAAGGTCACATAAGGAATCATGAAAATAAATACCAACACTTGACCTTGAAAAGATAGCATCCATGCAGCTCAGCATACTGAGATAAATCATAGGATACCATGATTTACTCTTATCCAGAAATGCAGGCAAGCATTATCTCTGTGGGAACCAGTGAACAACGGGGAGCATATAGCACTTTATGATAGAATGCTCAAAACTGGCATGCTGTTATGGATACAGCCAACTTGAATAGGAGGCAGTAGCAAAATATACTCCCTTGGAGGCATACAACAATTGTCCGGTTAGCAGCACTACTCTAGATTCATACCACATTCATCATTCAAACAAATAAACAGTGAGCACTGCAAGGGAGCCAGTAGTCATTAGTCAAAACCAATTCAAACTCAGGGATGTAACATCCCTGTATCTGGATGATCAATCACCAGTGGCATGAGATGCTTGCCATTATCACATCTCCTTCAGTCCTTCCTACCATAGTTGACAAATAACACTAATGTAACCCTCAGACAGTTAATGCTGGTGTCCAAAAATAGCACTCATCCAGCAGCTATAGATTACACCATGAATAGTGAATTTTCATAGAAAAATGTCAGGCAACAGCAGATACTTATCCAGGGTGTTCCAGCAGGTTCACAAATTTGACCAGCTAAACCAGAATAAAGGAAGAGGCCATAACTTTCAATGAAGCTTTAAGGCTCATATGTTATATTCACCATATATTTGTAGCAGTTCAACCAAGAAAACAGGCCTTGTGCCACAAGAATTTGAGGTTGATTGTTCTTTATAAACTTGCGTGTGTATAACCAGAGAAATTAAGGCAGTTCCATGCAAACACCAGCATCACAATCATTCTCAGCCAATATAACCCAAGGTGCATGACTCAATAAATTTAACAACCCCTTGAATGCAGTAAACTTTCTCATAAGCAATAAAAGAACCATTGTTTACCTGTCCATAACAATTCATTAAGATGAAAACATGGCTAGAAAAGGAATGAGAAAAAACACATAGTGATTGATTAATACCTTGGCTTGTTCCAACGGACAGCCCCGTTGTGCATTGGCATAGCAGCAGCCTTCTTCGCAGCCTGCTTTGTAGCAGGGAACTGACTTCCACCAAGATTTGACCTTCTCTGTGCAAGAACACCCTAAGCACAAAGAGAACATTACAAACTTAACACGACACAAGATGAAAAAAAAAAAAACAATTTAAATGTCATTGCAACATACTTGTCTAATGGTTGATCTAGATTCCAAAAACCGTTGAACCTTGCCATTCCCTTTATTAGAGTTGCCATTCTGGAATGGGCGCTTTTTGATCTGTTATAACGAAATGGAGGGTATATAATCAACAAACTTCCACAGGGAGTTCACAAATGCAAAATTGAGTACACCAAGCTAATATGTTTACCGGCTGCCTGGGAGGTTTCTTACCTCCAGGATTCTTTTTCTTTGACATCTTGATTATATCCTCTGAATAAACACAGAAACAATACATGAGTTAAATCAACACTGAAACATCAATTATTAGCATCACTAAACAAAAAGAAATTTGGTCAAATAGCATACCCAAAGTCATGTCCATCTTTTTCTCAGTAAAAGCAATCGCTTCAGCTGTGAGGGGCAGTGATTCCATCTCTATCTATATGAATAATACATAGTATAATTAGAGTAAGAAGAAAACCTAATTCATAGCAGAAACTACAAAGGTAGCAGTAAATTCAAGCTTGTGAGAAGTTCAATAAAGTATATGAAGCCCCAATTTGAGCACCACTAAATTCAAGCTAGTGAGAGGTTAAATAAAGTATATTAAGCCCCCAGACAGATAAGATAAAGACATCTACTACTTCCAACTTAAAAGTTGCAATAAGACAACATTAGACCCTTTTTATGAGCAAAACCAGCTACACTAATTTCCCGTACCCATACAACCATGACCTGAATGAAACTACTCTCATACATGACAACCATATTTGATGAAGTTTGCTAAGAAACGAAACTGAAGCAAACAGCCAGAAATCCATTCTGTCCAAATCTAACAACTATGCTCAGAAAGGAAACCTATTTCAGTTTGGGAGCAAACCCAACTAACCTAATTATAACAAGAGCAAGACCAGACGCCACCTGCTAGCTTCTAGTTAATCGCTGCCCGCATGATAGCTCTTTTATAGCCTAAAAAATAGGTAGCCCCTTCTTGCCATAGACAACATTTGGTGGTGCCAACAAGTTTGCACCACAAAGCACGCTTGCCAAGACTGAAGAACTAATAAGTGATTCAGACAACGAGATATACAGGCATAGTGATTCATCCTAGACCTACCACCTGCGCAAGATTGAATAAGGGCAGACCCAGTGCCGGAGGCTCCCACGTGAGTGGGGTCTGGGGAAGGGATAAACCGAGACAAGCCTTTCCCCCACAAAATCTGCAGAGAGGCTGCTTCGAACCCACGACCTGGTGACTCAGTGAGACAGCTCTCACCACTGCACCAGGCCTGGATTCACAAAAAAACCGCAGGTGCCGTGGCTCTGGAAGAGCCACAATATCCCAATTGGATCAACAATCAGTAAGGATGACACATAGAACCAGACTAAACAGGAGGAACCTATCCTGTAAAATTACACCATCCGAGAAAGGTAATCACCATGCCAAAACAAAGGCTCAGAGATTTGACTACGAGAAAGCACCACCAACGCCAATCGCGTGGAACGCACCAGTTCTACCTGGCACAATCGATTCCCCTGCCTCCGCTACCCTAGACCGAAAGCAGACACGCAGGCCTAGACTACAAGGATCACACAGCCAGGCGCCATCGTCAATTCGAGGAAGGGAGAGGGGGGACGGGAAGTCGGGAACGAAGGCTTACCGGATCCAAGCGGTGTCGAACGGAGACAATAAGAGGGTCGACGCAGAGCGACCGCGCGGCGGGGGACGAGCGATCCCGCGAGGCGCGACGAGCGAGCTGCTCGGCCGACGACTAGGGTTGGCGCCGGCTGGATGTATTTCGGGTGGGAGGGATGAGATGGAGACGGACTCGAGAAGGGGGATTTCTGACGGAACTAGGGAAGCCTGCGGCTGCGGGCTGCGGCCGCGGCGGTTTGGATTTGGATTGCTGATGAGGACAGGGTCGGTTGTCGTGCGTCAAGATCCGAAAGCCGTTTCGACTGATTTGAGGACTCGCACTCAATTTGCGCGGGCCGCCGGGCTGCCTTATAACTGGACCATGGTTTTACGCCCGTTTTGCGTGGCAAAGATGCAAGGTCTCTCTGTTTGATACTAATTTTTTTTGGATAACTAAAAATAAGCTAAAATTAGTTCTAATCTAATTAAACAAGAAGCTAATAGGTAGACTAATTTTTTAACAAGTCTATAATTTATTATTAACCAACTAGCTGGTCAACTTTCATCTAATTTGAGCTACTAATAACTAGCGCTAATTGATGACCATAATGAAATTTTAGAAGGGTATGCACAAGAGAAACCGAAATGCTAGCGGATGGACATCCGATGGGGATCAATTCCATCACATGCCCGTCCGCATGCCTGACAAGCCCGTCCTGACGCCTGACCCGCCTCCATCCGCGTACCTCGCCTCATCCCCATCCATTCGCCAAGCCACCACAGTGCACCTTCCCTATCCGTATCTGTTCGCCCCACCCTCGCAGGTGCACCCCCACCCTGTCGTACCCCAACCGCTGACCCTAGCGCGGGGCACGCCACGTCCGCCAGCCACCGGCTCGCCACGCCCATTCCCCGGTGCAACATATGTGTGAAAACATATGCAACATTTAGATAGAACACTTGCAACTTGCAGCATAAAAACACTTGCTGCAACAGAAGACTGAAACAGATGAAACATTTTGGAACATACTGTTGGCAACATATGTGTGAAAACATATGCAACATCCAAATCAAAACGCTTGCAACATACGTCTGGAAACAGATAAAACAGTTTGAACACACGCTTGTAATATGCCTCTGAAACACTTGCAACATATGAAACAACCCCCAAATCTAATTTTGCAACATCCATATGAAACATCTGTAACATGCCTCTAAAACGTCTGAAATAATTGAAACATACATTTGCAACGTAGGGGGAAAGAGGCCTCGACCGGTCAATTCTGGGCGACGGGGTGGGAGTCGGCGCGTGAGCACCACCCAGCACCACCACTAGCGGCACGCGTGAGCACCACCACCACCAGCGCCACCGGCACCGGGCTTGGCTTGGCGGCGACGATGGAGGATGAGGGGCGGGAATAGCCATGGTCGTCGGAGTGGGGGGAGCTCGTTCGCCGAGGTGAGAGAGGGCGCCGCCGGGGTGGGGAGGGCGCCGCACCAGGGTGAGGGAGAGTTGCCCACTCCCCTACAACACCGCCGCGACCACCTCTATGGATCAAGCTGGAGGCGAGTGGATCTCGCTCGTGCTCCATGAATCTCGCCGAGGTGGAGGAGAGGCCCACCGAATCTGCGGGCATTGGGGGGTCACTGATGTAGACAAGGCCCGATCTTCCGATAGGTACGATAGCATCGATTGGTAGAGACTCGACGTTCATGATCTAGGCTTCGAACCAAGACTGATTTGGACCCCCGCAACCGTTACACCACTGCTCCATTGCTTATCAACCACGCGAACGCGATTGACCTCGCCGAAAAGGCTTTCCTGCAAGCGAATCGAGAACACAAGGAAGAACGGGATGAACACAATCTGAAATTGTAAATAAATATAAGGCTTAAGAAAACAAGGAGTTTAAGTCTTTATTCGAAAGGACTAATCGCCACAGGCGAACAAGATCAAGAACTAGGGCCCTGGTTCACAGCAAGCAGCCTTGGCGGCACAGTTGCAACAAAACGATGTCTATTTCACGAGGAAATCAAGAACTAAACAAAACCAAACCCTAAGGAGAGTGACGGCTACTAATTATAGAGTCTTGGGCATCACCCCCCTGGACGCGCCCCTAACGGGCCCAAACACGATACACGGTCCAACGGACCAAAAGACGGTGTCGCAGCACCCTGGCAGATTCTGGACGCTGACTTGTTTCGACGATTCTCATTGATTCCGAAGGGCTTTTGACGTGAGACCACTTGCATTGGCTTCCTTATCAAATTAGCTTTCCATCCATATGTGGATCGTCGAAAACAAAGCCCATACGCGCCCGTGTGACTAGTTTTATGATAGACTAGTCCTAAAACTCGAGATGGGCTCAAACTTAATTTGGACCTCCACCTCGGTGACTCAAACCGGATGAGCTTCGGGCCCCCTTCTCGGTTAGGATAACCTCACTGATCTCCTCGGCCTCTATCTCCAAGTATGGTCGTATGCATGAAGCTCATGTCCTTATCATCCTCCCTTTCTTGATGAAAAGCCATCCTCGGCATCGATTGTGCTTGAAACTGATCCTGCACAACACAAAAGAGAACACGGTTGCGAAGACAAAGGGAACTGAAATAATTGTGAGAAGGAACGTGACCATGTTTCCAAGTTTCTAGCGTGTCTTCTTGCATAAAAATTTCAGCAAGCATGTAGACTCCATGATCCGAATGCACACGATATATGTCAACACTATCCTGCAAAAGATTAGAACTAACCAAAGACAATGCAGGAATAGATAGTCTAGCAGACATAAGTAGCAACCAACAATGGTGTCCTTCTTGGAAGTGATGAACTTGTTTCTTTGAGAAACATGAGAAAATGTTTGTTATTATTATGGCTGCCCTCTAAACGATCAAAGTCTTGTACAACAAAAGGAGAATTCATATTACTATGAACGTATACTCAATGTATCATATATTGTCCTTTGTTGTTATATTTGCCAATAACATGATATGTGTATTTAGAAAACCAAGGCAAATCAGCATATTTAAAAAGGCTCTCCTCCAAACAATTTAGGTTACACAAAACATCAAATTTAATGTAACCCAAAGTATGTAAAGAAGACAACAGTTTAAGCTCATCAGTTTTAGTAGCAATATGAATAACATGGTTATTTTCAGCACAAGTGATTGGTTCCAAAACATGTAAAACTAAAGCATCATCAATCAATTCATCTTTATCACAAGGAACATCAAGCAAATTATCATGGAACAAAGATAAATCAAGAGAGGGTTCCACTAACAATTGCTTTATGATAGCATGGTTTGTGGAAAAATTTAGTACATTAAAATAATTCTCACCTTCCATGAGTGTAGCACCATGGGCAGTACCTGTGTTCTCAGCAGGAGTAATAGGTGCATTGTGAAGTGATGGTTCTGAATTTGCATCTGAGGTTGTGAGCTCCTCATTTTCTTCCATGTCATCCTCTTGCTTATGTACATTATCCTGCAGAATGTTAGTCATAGCAAGAGGAATAACAACAGACTCTTCCTCTAAATGGTGCACCTCAGCATATAAAGTCAAAACAGGAGGTGGATTAACAAAGGTTTCTCGCATAAGGAGTTTCATATCATTCCAAGTTTGAGGTTTATCAGAATGATCTAAAGACTCCCACCAAGATAAAGCAGAATGTCACAAAACACTAGCTGTAGTTTTACCTTCCTCCTTGGACACATAAAGCGAGTAGCACATATGTTATCTATGGCAATTTCCCACTCCATGTACTCATCAACACCTATACCATCATAAGTTGATGGATACGAACAACCTATCATTGTTAGAATCAAATAAGAAAACACACAAGTATGTATTTTCCTATCAGCTACTATAGGATGTGGTCAAGGAGTAAAGTCACACACTCTCAAGCGTTTTACCACGGTCTTATAAGTGTTCTTACCAAAGCAACAGGCGGTGCAATCGATCGGTGACTGTGATACCGTTGTAGCTTGAGTGTAACAGTTGCAAGGCGAACTTGTACTTGGTTAGAAGAAAGTGGAGCTTGGACAGACACAATATAGTAGCAAGGAATAGCAAAATTCACAACTGAATAGCAAAGCTAAATAAGTATCCCGAGTACTTATCTTAGTTGCTGGCCTACTCACGTTCCAAGTACCAGATGTATCAAGTGATGTGAACAGCAGAAATATGATTAGGAACAAGGCAGAAATCAGCACACACAAACACAGCTCAAATGGCGCTCTCTATGTGCTCCTCTAGATATTGTTTCACTTTTGCCCTCTCTTTTTTCTCTATTTTTGGGCTGTCGTTGTTTTTTTGGGATTCTTTGACTTTTTCTTTTTTTGATATTTTTTTCACTTAGGAGCACAAAAGAAGTAACCACATAAAATATGAGCTTAAACAAGTGAAAGGCATGGCCCGTGGAAAATTAAGAAGACGTGCTCAAAATTGATAAAAAGCTTATGACCACGAAAAGAGGATCTTGTGACCAGTTTTTGGCTAAAATAAAATTTTTCGAACCTGACAAAGCGTGGACGGACGGATCCAAAATTTTTTTGATCGATTTTAATATATAGAACGTCAAAATCCGAGTTCATATGCGAAAACTAGACCAGTTTTAAAAACTGACTTCGAATTAGAGGACAAAACGAGAATAATACGCGCAAAAGTTGTTGCGGCGGCTATGGATAGATGCAAACAGTGAAGACAAGTGTAACAAATTAGATGGCGTGGACTAGGGTTTGATGGATACAAAGGAAACACAGCAAGATTTGAAGGTGTTCACGGATTATGATGAAAAACAAATGGAAAGACACAAACTAGACTAAAAACGATCTAAAACCAGCAACCAGAACTTGTCCTAGGACATAAACTCAACAACACGAAACAGAGACGAAATTGCATGGCACAACGAGGCTATAGGACAGGGTATATGTGGCGGTGTATATATTTTTTTGGCTTTTTTGGACTATAGGTAATGCAAAACCAGTAACAATCTAAAGGGAAAATAAAAGTATACCTAATGGGCAATAAGGTCTCTGATAACACTTGATGTAGACAAGGCCTGATCTTCCGATAGGCACGATAGCGTCGATTGATGGAGACTCAACGTTCACGATCTAGGCTTCGAACCAAGACTGATTCGGACCCCCGCAACCGTTACACCACTGCTCCGTTGGTTATCAACCACGCGAACGCGATTGACCTCGCCGAAAAGGCTTTCCTGCAAGCGAATCGAGAACACAAGCAAGAACAGGATGAATGCAATCTAAAATTGTAAATAAATATGAGGCTTAAGAAAACAAGAAGGAGTTCAAGTCTTTATTCGAAAGGACTAATCGCCATAGGCGAACAAGATCAAGAACTAGGGCCCTGGTTCACAGCAAGCAGCCTTGGCGGCACAGTTGTAGCAAAATGATGTCTGTTTCACGAGAAAATCAAGAACTAAACAAAATCCCAAACCCTAAGGAGAGCGACGGCTGCTAATTATAGAGTCTTGGGCGTCACCCCCCTGGACGCGCTCCTAACGGGCCCAAACACAATACAGGGTCCAACGGACCAAAAGACGGTGTCGCAACACCCTGTCAGATTTTGGACACTGACTTATTTTGATGATTCCCGTTGATTCTGAAGGGCTTTTAACATGAGACCACTTGCATTGGCTTCCTTATCGAATTAGCTTTCCATCCATATGTGGATCGTCGAAAACAGAGCCCGTACGTGCCCGTGTGACCAGTTTTATGACAGACTGGTCCTGGAACCCGAGATGGGCTCGAACTTGATTTGGGCCTCCACCTCGGTGACTCGAACCGGATGAGCTTCGGGCCCCCTTCTTGGTTAGGACAACCTAGCGGATCTCCTCGGCCTCTATCTCCAAGCATGGTCATATGCATGGAGCTCATGTCCTTATCACTCACGGTGAAGACGCCGGGGTGGGGGAGGACGCCAGGCGTTGGTTCGCTGCGACACGGGATGAGGAGCGCGGAAGGAGTAAGGATGGATAGGAGGAAGCAAAGGAATAAGTTTTTTAATATACATGCGGCGGGAGCAAGGGTAGGGTGAAAAAGTGGTCCATCGGAGGCACATCATGTAGCATTTGCCCAAGAGAAAACTAGCCAGCTCAGTATGCACGTGGTGGTAGTGGTGCCCACCGTGAAGCCAACTAAATCATGGTTTCGAGTTGCTTTCTTTAGCATTTCTTGGAAAAAAACTATCGGTACCAAGAGGCGCTTTGCCACCGGTGCTTGGGATGTGGGTCAGCCCTGCAGTCCTCCTTTTTAGCTTTAACAAGTCGGTTTTAAATAAGCTTCATCTAGATGGATACCGTGTTGAGGCTGATGGGTCTGCTCTACTTCGTCCTATTGGTGGCAGGCAGACTCTTGCCGGCGTGGTTGCCGGCGGCAGTCTCCACTGGCATGGCGTGGTGAGTGAACTAATAAAGCCCTCTCCTTTATCCCTTCTTCTTCCTGTGCTAGGTGGACGAGGGGGCAACATGGTGTTTCCCAAGCGTGTGCCGCTGCTCGGTTCTTCTCCGCTGCTACTGCTTTCTTTGCTCTGGGTCTCTTTGTCCATGGTGCACTCAGGTTGTCCCTACGAGACTCTGTCTCACCTATCATGGGCAACCTTGAGTCGTTCCAGTGGGTGTTGGTCCAAAGCTTGTACGTGCTACGACTGCCACACCGTAGAGTATTTGTTGTGTTTCTCCATCGCCGATGGAGCTTGTTGTTCAAGCTCGCCGGTGTCGTCTCTCTCTAGTCTGTGGAGGAGACATCCCAAGGCTAACGATGCAGAATCCAGACAACTTCTTGCTGCAAGCTATAAATGTCCATGCAGCCCGAGGCACGACGGCCTGGCACGAAGCACGTAATTTTGGTCCGGCCCAAGCATGGCACGGCCCGATGGTCAGCGGGCCTAGGCTGGCCTAGCTCGGTGGAGCAGGCCGTGCCTAGGCTGCTACTCAGGCATGTGGGCCCGGTAGCAGCCCTGCCAGTCGGCCTGCTAAGAGCCTAGACCCCACCCTAACTCCCCAATCAAATATATACTCTTATCCTCGTAACCCTAACTCCCTTCCCATTCCCATCCAAAAGATGCACCGTCGCCACCTCCCGTTCCCCGCACACGCGCGGACGCAACGTGACTCCACGCACGCGTGGCGTGGACGCGGCCTTCTCCTTCCCCGCCGTTCACCTGCTTCTCCACCCTACAGCCACTCGCCTCCTCCTCGCGCACAAGCTATAGAACGCCACGGCGGCCATCCATGACCTGCCTCGGGCTCCTCTCCTCCCGTCCCTCCATGAGGCCGTGCCTTGGGTGCGAGCGCGGCATGCTCAAGTCCCGCCCCACCGGCCATGGACGCCTCGAGCTCCTGCTTTCCCGTGGCTCGCCAAATCCCTTCATCCCCTTCTCTTCTCGTGGGATCCAACGTCGAGCGCCGCCATCGCCTCCCGTAGTCCTGCCTCTCTCTCTACTCTCTGGCTCTGTGGCGGGCCATGGGCTGCGGCACGCTGGATGCGCCGTGCTCAATGGGCCAGCCCGGCACAAAAATCAGCCCATAGGACCGTGCCTGGGCCGATGGCCAAGCACGAAGCCCGCTTCAGCATGGCTTGGGAGGCACGGCGTGCCGTGCTAGCCTAACTCCCATCGGGCCATGCCAGGCCGGGCCGGCCCATTGGACATCTATGCAGGCATAGAGTGGAAGTGTGTTGTGGGCCCTGCATCTTCCACATGTTGGGCATTAGTATGGACAGTGCTCTGCCACGTGCCAGGACAAACATTACATTCGATTACAATTTGGATATGGCCAAGCATGGATCGACACTTTTTTGTTATACAGCAAATGGTACATGTACATTCGATTACACTTCAAAGCTTTACTTTTTTGACCTCCGATCTTCGTCGAAGATGGTCATTAGATTCAACGTTGATAGAAATAGAGCCCACATCTTAAGTCCGGTTATGCGCAATCAATATCCACGGGTCATGATTTTAAATCTTTGAAGACACAGGCCGATCAGACAGTCGACGTGAGTGCCGACTATATTATCGGAGTGCGATAATGAGGATCCTAGATGTCATTGTTGTGGCCACTTCTCTTTTAAGGCTTGGCACCCCCAGCAATGACATCTCCTGTTGGCTACTCTGGAACTGTAGACTAGTTTTTTTAGATCTTTTTTGTATCTTTGTTATTTAGCACCTCTGAACGAGTCACTGTGTTGACTCTATATTTGTAGCTATGACACATGTACTTCTTAGGAGCTGTCTTCTCAATCCTTTGTATCATGCTTTTCATGTCTTAATGTAATACAATTGTAAAAAAACGGTAATGCTCCTATCAGGACGTCTGACTGAACAGGACGGACCTGCCTCGCGCAACGCGCCCCTGTGCCTCTCGCCTCGCGTCGTACGCCCCCGCACCTCGCGCCTCACATGGTCTCACCAGACCCGCCTCATGCCCTTGCTCCTCTGTTAGTATTTATTATGCTCATATAGAATATTCCGCAAGCGCACCTAAATACCGTTGTAGTATTTCACCTAGGAGTATTTTAGGGTATCATATTTATCCTCAGGGAAGCAATGGTTAAAGAATGTGATAGCTAACCATCATGTATCTACCAACTAATATACCAACTAGACTAGACTGGGGGTAAATGATGTATATGATATGGGCAATGACACACACAGGAGAAGTCCAAACATAAAGATAAGCAGTCTAGCTAGTGGGGAGGACAACGAGTGAGTATAAGATTTCCAAAGGTTCAAACTCTACTTCTATGGTTATACCTTAATCATACAATTGCAACATAGAGATTGAGTTGACACAATAAGTATGCTAGATGATAGGCGAGACAATAGGGAATGAAACCCTATCTGAAGCGGCTACCTTTTTATGGGGGCCTTACCTTTTAAGAACTTGCCTATAACACGTGGTGGAATACGAAGGCTAGGCCGGACTGTCATCACCTGCTAGCTACCACTAACTATCCGTGCAACAAGCGATACCCAAAGGCAAGATAGTGTATAAGCACCATGCTCACACCTTCTCTCACTACTCTAGCTGTGTACATAAGCTCAGCTAGAGCACCCTATGACAGGTGATGATCGCAATACAGGTGTGGGCTTCGATCACAATCTCATATGAAATAACTATATACTAAAATAAACCATAACCACAATATAACAAGTATAATGTTGCACAAATCATATGCTAAGTAAAGTAGAGCAAGAATATAAATATAAGAGTAGAGTCTTACAAAGAGAGAGATACAAGATTATACCAAACCTCCTGGAAGACCAGATCCAGAACTTGGAGACTAAGCCCACTACTCACTCTAACTCCCAACTATACTAACACTACTACATCTTGAGAGAGTGGAGATGCTTGCTCCTTGTGGTGTGTCTTGAATGAGAGAGAGTGAGGGGTTATTTATAGGTGGAGGTAGAGGGGATGCCATGTCAGCAATCCGTGTGCCTCCTCACCATGGCCCTTGGATCCACCGACCTTGAACTGACCTTAGATCAATGGTATGGATGGCTTGGCATGCATGGAGGCACGCACTAAGGCGGTGGGTGCAATTTTAGGCCAGTTGGCTCCCAAGTGTGGTCGACCGACCTCCCAATCATAGGTAGGCCCTCCCCTTTTCTTCTAGAAGCATGTCCCACATGTCATAAGGTGTGTATGATGCATATTCTTCACTTATCACGTCGGTTTGCTTCTCATGTGGGCCCATGGATCCATGTGCTCTCATCTCCAGCCGTTGAGAGAAAAGCACACTTGTGATCCAAGGATGAAGATTGACTTTGGGGACCTTGACATGGATCATGGAAGCTTACAGTGGCTGATAGGCTCCTTGGGTAGGTCGTCTGACCTCCATATGGGGCCAAATCAGCCCATCTTCTGTAGGTGGCTTCTAGAAGCATTGTTCATCATGATGGCATATGTGGATAGCTTGGTGGGCCCAAGTAGAGGTCGGGCGACCTCCATATAGGGCCCCACAAGCTCATCTTTTCTAGTTTTGTGACATCCTGCATACACATGCTCAAAGTACAAGTGGAACTTGTTATTGGTAAAATATGCTCATGACATGCTATTCTCCCTTTGAAATTGAGGCTGCTGATGGTGTTTTGAGTATATAGATTTATGACATTTTCACCGTCAACAACCTCCTGCCTCACGTCATGTGCCCCTGCACCTCGCACCTTGCACGGTCACACCGGACCCGCCTCACGCCGTGTGCGCCCCGTGCCTCATGTCGGGCACACCCACCCATGCCTCACGCCGTCCGCGCCTCACGCCGTGCGCTGCTTCCCCCGCGCGCGCGCCTGCATTAGCCTTCATTGGGCGGCAGCAAGTAGATGAGCATGTGTTGCAACCGTATGTTGCATATGTTTCATCTGGATGTTGCAAAAAGTAGATCTGGTGTTGCATATGTTGCAATGGATATACACGTGTGTTGCAAGTGTATATTTCAAATATTTCAGCTGTTCCAAATATATGTTGCAAGTTTTTCATCTGGATGTTGCATATGTTGAGTGGCCATACACGTATGTTGCAAGTGTGTTTTCCAAATATTTTAGTTGCTTTATTTATATGTTGCATGTTTTCATCTGGATGTTGTATATGTTGCAGTGGCTATACATGTATGTTGCAAGTGTATGTTCCAAATGTTTCACCTATTTTAGACATATGTTGCAAATGTTTTATCTGGATATTGTTATATGTTGTAGTGGTTATACACATATGTTGCAAATGTATGTTTTAATTATTTCATCTAGTTTTAGTACGTTGCAGTAGGTGCTGCTCCCTATGCGCTCTGACTTATGGGCACGCACGCGCTACATGCACCCATTGAGCACTGCCTATCTCTGTCATGCGGGCTAGCTCCAATAGTCGGACGTGCACGCAACGGGCGATCAGTGCCCAAATGGCCGAGCGCTCCCTGTTTTAAGTGCATGCATGCATGTAGAGCGCCAGAGCAGGCCAGCAGCCAACGGACATAGAACCAGATGCCCCTACACCACCAAGCTTGGTCCCCCAAGGTGGAGAATGCAGCCGGGGTCAACACGGGTATGCGCACTGTGCTCCCACCCTCTCTCTCACATGCAGCTGGGCGGGCCTCATGCACATGCTCTCCTGTGTAGGTGCAGCAGCAGCAGGCACGGGGCATGAAGCATGTGGGCAGGCGCAGCAGTAGGCACGAGGCACAAAGCATCGTGGGCAGGCGCAGCAAACCAGCAGGCGTAGCAGCACAAGGGTGCGAGGTCGTCCAGGCGCGCGCGTGCGTTTGGACGTCCGGGCGCTAGAATGGCCCATAGCTGTGCTAGCGCCCGAACATCCAGATGGACGCCCGCGCTGCACTCCCATTTCCCGTGCTCGGGCCAGCATGCCCCCACCTGAGCTTGAATGCCCTAGTTTGGTTTTGAATAATTGATGAAACCTAAGTGAACTAATCTTGTTTCTCTAAGTGTCATGAGATAGGTTGGATCACACCATGGTGGGGCTAGGTGGCACTCAAGGTTGATGGAGATGGCCACATGTACGTGATGATTATCAAGTGCTCTACTTTGGAAAAGAAGAAAGGAAAAAACAAAACCCTATGGAGATTAAGGCAAAGGTATAAATCGGGATTTTGTTTTGCCAATCAAGACGCAATAGAGTGCGTGATTGGATTTAGGATAAATAGCCATACTATTAAGAGGGGAGCTCTTATTGGACAATTTGGTCATCTAGTGCTACTAGGTGTTGGAATACTTTGCATATGCATTTAGGCCTAGTGCAAAACAAAGAGCAAGCAAAACATTTGTGAAAAAACCTTTGAAAAAGTCTTTGTGAAAAGCTATTTCTTAGTGCCAAATTTGTTTGGTACATTTGAGAAGAAATAGCACTTAAAAAGGGAGAAAATAGAGGAGTTGCTGCTCAACCGGCAATCCTCCCTCATGAACAAGAAATTCTTGTTGAGAGGTGTGGGACTGGAGAGAGAGAGAGCGGGTGAGAGGACACGTGCTGTGAGAGAGAGAGGCTCAACTAGAAATTCTCTCTGCTCAACAAGAATTTCTTGTTGAGGAATAGTGCATGGGGCATAATGTGAGAGAGGCGATGGCTACTAGTGCAGCACCAGACAGCCTGTCCAGTGCACCCAATGTAGGTAGCCAGTGTTTGTGATCTTTTTAGCATGCATAGGTGTGTCGGTTGTCCGGTGCACCTGATAGCCCTAGTTTGGTTTTAGCTAATTGATGAAAGCTAAGTACTAACCTTTGTCATAAGTGTCATATGAGCAAGGTTGGTATATACCAAGTGATGGAGCATGGTGATAAAGTCCATAGAAGTGGAAATGAACATGTGATGATGGTGATCAAGCTCCAACTTGGAAAAGAAGAAAGAGAAAAACAAAAACCAAGTGTTGATCAAGGCAAATGTATCAAATAGGTTTTTGTTTTAGCACTCAAGACACCATAGAGGGTGTGAGTGTGTTTTGGATATATAGCCGTACTATTAAGAGGGGAAAACCTTGGATAAAATGGTTGTCGAGTGCCACTAGGTAAAGTCATAATTGCATATGCATTTGGACCTAGTGTGCTAATTATTAACCCTTGAAAAAATACTTAGAAAAATGCTAACACACATGCACATGAGTTCCACACATTGTGGTTAGCATTTTGGAAGCAAGGGTGAAGTGTTTGAGGAGATAGAAAAAGAAAAGGAGGTGTCTGTCAGGACCAGACCCTGGCTTTGCTAGGACTAGACCCTGACAGGCCGAGTCTGATCCAAAGTTTGTATTGAGGCCAAGAGGGATAAGTTGTGACCGGGCCCGGTGTAAGGAGGTGACTAGACCCACGCGCAGGAGTCTGGTTGGCGAGGTGCAGGCGAGACATAGGGCTACATGGCACGTGCATGCTCCAAACCCTGGCTCTGCTATAGTCCAGACTCGGACTCCTAGGTCCGATTGTGCCACAGTGGAGAAGAGGCGACTACGTGGTGCGAGGAGGAGGACCTGACTCGCACTGTTGCGATCCGGTTGCTTGAGCCAGACTAGGTTCGGTCACAAAATCGCTCTCGGGGAGCTCTTTGCATGAATTTTGCAGCAACCGGACCCGCGGGCATTGAGGGTTCGGACCCTAGCTTCTGGGTCCGGTCTTGTTGCACTGACTGAGAGCTGTTGGCGCTGATCCAGTTACCGTTGAGATCCAACTTCTATAGTTGAGCGTAGGGATAGGTGGCGCACATCCGTGAACCGGGACCCTAGCTGTAGTTGGTCTGGACCTAGGGTCTAGTCTCAGGGTCCGGAGGTCCTATGAGTGTAACGGCTAGTGGAGCTTGTGTGGCTCTATAAATAGAAGAGGACGGCTTGGGCTCACTGTCTTGCACATTTTCATCAGTGATACAACCTTGTGAGCTAAAGCAAACACCTCCCACTCATCTCTTCCATTGATTCATCATCATAATGAGATTCTGAGTGATCAAAAGTGCATTTGCTTGAGTGATTGCATCTAGTGGCACTTGGGGATTGTTTGAGCTATGGTTTTCTTGTTACTCTTGGAGGTTGCTGCCTCCTAGATGGCTTGGAGCAGCTGTTGGTGATTGGCATGAACTGGAGATTGTTCATGGCCATCCCGATCATGATTGTTAGGGGTTCTTGACCTTTCCCCAGTGGAGAGCCAAAAGGTACTCTAGTGGATTGCTCGTGTCATTGAGCTACCTCACTTGTGGGTAGGTTCTTGTGGCGCCCAAGTGTGGGGCTAGGTTTGTGAAACACCTATTAGCCATCGAACCACAAGTGTTGGCTGACACAATGGGGACTAGCGTGCTGGCAAGCACGTGAACCTCGGAAGAAAAATTGGTTATCTCTTGTGCATTAGATTTCTCTTTTGGGATTCATATTGTGATTAATTATCTCTTGCCACGTGCGGTATACCTCTCTCTACCTCTTGTATTTACTTTCCTAGGGATATCTTGTGTAGAGGTAGTTGAGTAGCTAGTGTAGCTTAGCCTAGTTGGTAAACTAGTTGTTTAGGTAGCTCACTAGTGTAGGTAAGTAGTAACATAGCAAATTGTGTGCATAGTGATCATAGCAACTAGAATTGTTGGCATAGGTGGCTTGCAACCCTTGTAGAGATAGAGCAAAATTGCTTTTTGCCATTTAGGTCACTAACCCTTTGCTCTAGTGAATTTATAGAGATTTTTTATAGGCTATTCACCCCCTCTAGCCATTTAGGACCTTTCAAGTAGTATCAGAGCCATGGTCTCCGTTTGATTAAGGCTTTACAACCTTCGGTGTCAAGAGATGGCTCAAATAGTGTTCAACCATGTTGGGGGCAAACCACATCCTACGTGCTACCTATATCGGGGAGTGGACTACAAAGGACTCAATGGGAGTGTCACATCCATGATCTACCACATGTCCCGAAATATAGGGTGTATCCGTAGGTAAACAACGTATAAGCACAACGCTTACACAATATCAACCACTCACCCTATGTACTTTGGAGCGAGCGCTTTGCGAACTTATGCATAAACATAATAATAAACTAGCTATACTAAGTATATAATCAAAGTAGACGATGAACATTATAACAAAGAACATGAATAAGATGAATACTAATATTGTCATAACAATTGTAACATGCATATAAAAATAATAGAGATACAAAAGAGAGGGGGTACAAGGATTATACTAAACCACGCTCTTGACACGATCGGGAATCCATGCGAAGCCTGCTTGCCTCCCTCTAGACCTAACCTAATTAGCTATGCCCTAGAATATGGTGGAGCTATGAGGATGATTAGGGTTTCTGTCTTCTCAAATGACTTGATACCTCAGGGGGTGGCAGGGGCTGGTATATATAGCCTAGAGCATCAAACGTGAGCCCTTGGATCAAACCGACTTAAGGAACGACGTAGATGCAACCTAGGAGGCGGTAGAGAACCAACATTATGACACGGAGGCCGACAGGTGGGCCTAGGGGCCGGGCAGCCTGCAGGTGGGGCCACCTTGCCCCACCTGGCAACCTCTGCCTCTCTGCCTTGGCGTGGTGTCCTCTAGAACCTTCTAGTGTCTGTTTCATGGCGGATAAGCGCAATTAAATCTAACATGTAGGTCCACCTTGGCAGTTTTCTGGTTAAACCCTGCAGAAAATACAGATTCACCAAAACTCATGGAATTTATTAGTTTAAACCCCTAGACCTTTGTTGATGATCATATTTATGCCCTTATTCATGTTTCTTTGATTGTTTATAATGGTTGTTAACTATCATCAACAAGCTCCCCAAGCTTAACCTTTGCTAGCCCCTTAGTAAAATTATACTTAGCAAAAATTGGATCAGGAGTTGTACACATGCGTTCAAACAAGAATTCTCCTCCTGATTAGAATAAATCGATCTGACTTTCAAACTCACCTATATTACCTTCAACCATGGCGCTTCTTAGCCTTCACTTGGGTCTTGAGCAATTGAAAGACTGAACGATCAAGTCAAGCACTATGTCTCAAGTTCTTTGTTCAACTAGTATTTTGGAGTTTTTGTAAGTTTTTAAAATAAAACTCAGAGCTTCCATTGTATGACACTCTCAAGTCTCTCAATATATGTGGTATTTGTGGATCCTTACCAAAGGCAATTGTGATGTTATGCCTTTCTCTTCCTACAACTAAAGCTTATATGGAGCTCATAGGAGTGGAAAAAGCATGAAAGGGCATACTTGCAATACATATATTGTAAAGTCAAACCTCGGATCCAAAGAGAGTTGAGTCATACAATCAAATCAAGATATGCATGCGTGTGGATGTATATGGTGGATATATGTATGGTGGCTAACCTAATTCTACTATGCTCCTTGGAAACATATCTCTCTTTTAAAATTTGTAAACATTTGCTAGAGAGCAGGGGCTATCTTATTCATCTCTTCTTTTTTTCTCAGGCGAGCATCTAAGTACCCATTGTTTTACATATCTCGAACATTTGTCCATTTTTTTCTCATCATGATTTTTTTCTTTTCTCTCTCTTTTTTTCTTATGAATAACTTTTACATAGCCCATGCCTCTTTTCTGCTATAAAACTTTGAGAGATAGCAATAAGAACTTGGAGCATTTATTTGGTGGATGGAAAAACCTATCAAGCATGTTTTGTGTTCACTCCCAGTGTAGAAGTAGTGCATATTTGGGTGGTGCGTATGTGATCTTGATTTTAAGAGCATGACAAACCTCTCATAAGGGTCAAAAAGCTTGACAAAACACAATGCAAAAGCAAGTAGCATATATGTGAAAGTTTTCCTAGCCTAAATAACATGTATGGCTCTGGTGGGAATTCAAGCTTTGTCATACAGGAACTCATCTTGTAGTATTTTTGTGTTTTTCAAAAGATAAATCTCCAGAACTTTAGTGTCACTTGGAACAAGATAAATAGTAGCTCAGACCTTCTCATATCATATCCATCAATTACCCAGACTTAGATCAAGCATATGCTACCGACAAGTTTCAAGTTCAGAGTAAATCCTTATATCAAAACAGTTTTATCCAAAACTCATGAGATTTTAAGGCTAAAAACTAGATACTTAGAAGGAATTACAACAGAGCAACTATTCATCATTTCCATTTAAGAGATTATTCTGAGTCCTTTTTATTTTATTCAGCTCTTAAAAATAAATTAAAGCAAACTAGACACACCTTTTTATTTTTTTTTATTTTTAGATCACACATTATAACTATATTTCTATAAAGAAAACTTTTTATTTTGTTTTTAGTTATTCATTTTTTTCTAATATATATAAAGCAAACTAAGAATAATAAAAGGAAGGAAATACTTATCTAGATACATGAGGAATGCCTTCTCCCCCAAGCTAGTTGTTGTCGTGGTTGCTCCATGAGGTGGCCGGATGTAGAGGTGCTGGAATAGAGCCTTCCAATTTTGATTTTGCTATTGCTGTTATTGCTAGAAGCTAGCCATCTCTGTCCCATGCTTACCTGCCATTGTGTATGATTGTGTAACGTACCTTAGATGGCAGGTGTCCTCTCATCAATGGTTGTGAGCTTGTTGTCGAATTTAGAACTTCTACTTGTAGAATTTGGGGAATCGACTCGCCCACACTTGCTCGAAGTGTGTTCTGCTCGTGAAGACAAGGTAGAGATCAAGTGCATGGGCTCTGTTGGTGAAAAAACACCAACAGAACCAAAACTTTATTTATTCTTCTCTAGCCTTAGACACATCGAATCATGTTATAGTTGATGTTATGTGCATTATTTATTCTTATAACATGGGTGATAAGATCTAAAGAGGGGAGTTGCTTAACCTATGGAAGGATTGTCCATCTTTATAATGTATCAAACTTTACATGATTATGACTATCATCTTCCAAGGGTAAGATATGCAACATTTTAGCTCAATTGGTTAAGACTATGAGATCAAGAAAGTGGTGCTATGAACAACTTAAGGAACAAGACATGTTGAGTTAATCAGGTTGGATCAAGCAAAGTTGTAACTCAAACATGTTTGTCTCTTCATTTATGTACATACCAAGATCTAGAGGAAAATGATGACCACTTACCTTAAGATGTTACCTTTATTATTGGAGCGTGATGACACCATGTGATGAAGGGTAGATGACTTGTGGTGGTCTTCTCTTCCTGCTTGAAGCTTTCCTTGCTTGAGCTATTCATGAGCATCTTGTCTCCTATGTCACACTCCTTCTTTCTCATTCTTTTGTCATGCCATCTTTTTGTTCTTTCTTTTGTGGATCTTGGCATTGTGTTAGACCTTATGCTCTACTTATTGTTTCTTCTCTGCAAAGGATTAGTGGACAACACATACCCAAAAGAATATACAAATGATTCAAAGCAAGGATAGTGCTATCATAGAGCCAAAGGTCACCTTCTATGCTACAAAAAAGTTGGTTTTAACATTTTAATTTGCATAGAATCTTTATCCCATGTTTTAAATAGTGTACCTTGATTGTTCACCACTACTTCAAATTTTTAACAAGGTTAAGGCAAAGATGTGTAAAATCATTTTGAAAAATACCTCAAACCTTGATCTATTTCTACTAATGATCTCCTAATATTCCCAACAAAATTTGAATATTTTCCTGCAAGGGTTAGTCCATATATACAACCAAATTCTATACAAGTATGTTTTGATTCAATAATCATGTCTGAATAATATTCCAAAGCATACTTGTAACAGAATAAGGAAGCTTAAAAGACTAAAGAGATTCATTCAAATAAAAATAAGAATATGTATGATGAACCAAGGGAGCATGATTATTTAGATTTTTATTTGTTAGTGATTTAGAAAGTCGAGCACATCATGAAGGTAAACATGACCAAGACAAATTAGCAACATGGCATGAGATGTTTTTAAACAACTCCATCCCCTAGACTTGAATTTTGCAGAATGCAAAATCTATCTTGGATGATAGAATTCTCCTATGAATGTGATTCTATGTTGCATAATGCTTGGTTGGATATACCTTATGTTTTCCTTCTTTTTGTTGAAATGATTAGTGACAAACATACCTGAAGGAAACTTATTCGATGTACCTATCAGTGAGGGCTTCATGGCTTTAGGTCCATTGAGCCAGACCTCTTCTTACCTTTAGCTTTCCTTTGCACCATCCAATCCTAGAGATGAGGATACGGACAATTGCATTCTCTTCTTCCATCAATCTTTCTTGATTTTTGTTGATCCTTGGTTGACAAGTTTGGGTCCATTGGAGATGCAAACTCAAGTTCCTCCTTGATTGTCTTTATCTTCTAGTGGCATGGCAGAGAGTTGTTCTTCTCTGTTTGTTAGCGATACGCCAGCCATCTTGATGATCAAGGAAGGAACAAGGGTAATCCTGCTTGAGCAGAGGTCAGTGATTTATCTCGACCACATCAATAAGCATAAGTTTATCAATACTTCCTTTGTCTATTTATCTTCCCCGGCAACGGCGCCAAAAATGCTTGTTGGTATTTATTAACTTGTCACTTGTTTTAGTAGCCACCTATTAATTACCTACATCTCCTAACATTACTTTACTAGGTTGTCATCTCTAGTGATGGTGCTAGAGATGCTTGTTGGAACTGCCTAGCATCACTACTAGAATGATACTAAGTAGTTCTTTATCATTTTATGTGACTAGAAAGAATATAAAGATATATGAATGAAAAGGAATCTACAAGCGCACAGATAATTATACCATTGTAGCACTTCACCCGAGAGTATTCCAGGTATCATTATTTATATTTTACCACAGGAAAGGTCTAGCATAGACAAGTATTGATAACTTATACCATTGATGGAGAAGTAAACCATAGCCAATATTCTACTCATAACAGGGGTAAGTCATAGGATAAGATATATATATGATAAGTATTGATCAACGATAATGATAAATCACTTAGAGTGCTCCTTTCTATGGCATTAGCATGGTCAGGTAGAATATTAGAGGAATAATTCCCAAGTCATTCTTAATTACAAGTCAAATCATACATTGATTAGTGTAATTACACCTAGTAATTATGGCTAAGATCATCTTTATATCTACACATAAGGGATGTTACTAAGGAATATTAAGAACAGAGCTTGCCCTTCCTTCATAACCACATCCTACGTGCTACCTATATCGGGGAGTGGATTACAAAGGACTCAACGGGAGTGTCACATCCACGATCTACCACATGGCCTGGAATATAGGGTGTATTCGCAGGTAAACAATGTATAAGCACCACGCTTACACAATGTCAACCACTCACCCCGTGTACTTTGGAGTGAGCGCTTTGCGAACTTATGCATAAACATAATAATAAACTAGCTATACTAAGTATATAATCAAAGTAGACGATGAACATTATAACATTATAACAAAGAACATGAATAAGATGAATACTAATATTGTCATAACAATTGTAACATGCATATAAAAATAATAGAGATACAAAAGAGGGGGGGGGTACAAGGATTATACCAAACCATGCTCTTGACACGATCGGGAATCCAAGCGAAGCCTGCTTGCCTCCCTCTAGACCTAACCTAATTAGCTATGCCCTAGAATATGGTGGAGCTCTGAGGATGATTAGGGTTTCTATCTTCTCAAATGACTTGATGCCTCAGGGGGGTGGTAGGGGCTGGTATATATAGCCTGGAGCATCAAACGTGAGGCCTTGGATCAAACCGACTTAAGGAATGGCGTAGATGCAACCTAGGAGGCGGTGGAGAACCAACATTACGACGCGAAGGCCGATAGGTGGGCCTAGGGGCCGAGCGGCTTGCAGGTGGGGCCGCCTTACCCCACCTGGCAGCCTCTGCTTCTTTGCCTCGGCGTGGTGTCCTCTAGTGTCCTCTAGAACCTACTAGTGTCTGTTTTGCGGCGGATAAGCGCAATTAAATCTAACATATAGGTCCACCTTAATGGTTTTCTGGTTAAACCCTACAAAAAATACAGATTCACCAAAACTCGTGGAATTTATTAGTTTAAACCCCTAGACTTTGTTGGTGATCATATTTATGACCTTATTCATGTTTCTTTGACGGTTTATAATGGTTGTTAACTATCGTCAACAAGCTCCCCCAAGCTTAACCTTTGCTAGTCCCTTAGCAAAATTATACTTAGCAAAAATTGGATCAGGAGTTGTACACATGCGTTCAAACAAGAATTCTCCTCCCGATTAGAATAAATCGATCTGACTTTCAAACTCACCCATATTACCTTCAACCATGGGGCTTCTTAGCCTTCACTTGGGTCTTGAGCAATTGAAAGACTGAACGATCAAATCAAGCACTATGTCTCAAGTTCTTTGTTCAACCAGTATTTTGGAGTTTTTGTAAGTTTTCAAAATAAAACTTAGAGCTTCCATTGTATGACACTATCAAGTCTCTCAATATATGTGGTATTTGTGGATCCTTACCAAAGGCAATTGTGATGTTATGCCTTTCTCTTCCTACAACTAAAGCTTATATGGAGCTCATAGGAGTGGAAAAAGCATGAAAGGGCATACTTGCAATACATATATTGTAAAGTCAAACCTTGGATCCAAAGAGAGTTGAGTCATACAATCAAATCAAGATGTGCATGTGTGTGAATGTACGGAATATATATGGTGGCTAACCTAATCCTACTTTGCTCCTTGAAAACTTATCTCTTTTTCTGGAATTTGGAAACATAACCTTGCAAGAAAACATGGGCTATCTTATTCATCTCTTTCTTTCTTCTCTTTTTTTTCAGGCGAGCATCTGAGTACCCATTGTTTTAGATATCTCGGACACTTGTCCATTTTTTCAATATTCTTTCTTTTTTTAATAACTTTTGCATATCCACATGGTTTTTTTGTAACAAAACTTTTGAGAGATAGCAACAAGAACTTTGGAGCATTTATTTGGGAAATATCCTATAGGGTATATTTTTGGTGTTTACTCCTAGTGTAGGAGTAAAACATTTTTTTGGGCCGATCTAAACGGAATGACATGTTTTTGCGCCTACCCCCAGAGTAGGAGTAGTGCATATGTGGGTGGTGTGTATGTGATCTTGATTTTAAGAGCATGACAAACCTCTCATAAGGGTCAACAAAGCTTGACTAAACTCAATGCAAAAGTAAGCAGCATATATGAGTGGAAGTTTTCCTAGTCTAAATATCATTTATGGCGGACCAAACAATCTGATTTTCGGAGGGAATAGCAAAAGACATTTTGGTAAAGATACAACACAACTATGTCCCTGCCGACTTCAAGATTCTTGACATGGGAGAAGAAGATGTACCTATCATCCTTGGAAGACCGTTGCTCAACAGCACCAACACGATCATCTACGTCGGATCAGGACAAATTCACTTCCAATTCCCAGGACAAAAGGTACGATGCAATTTCAATAATTATACAACATATGAGTAGGCGAAGAATGTCTGCTCCAAGAGGAGATATCAATCATCCCAACACCGAAGGAATCAACTCCGAAAGAATGAAGAAGAAGTGGTGAATGACGAACCTATTCTGCCAAAATCAATTCCATCACCTAAACATGTTTGGAAGGAAAAGGTGGCATCATCATTAGAGTCACCATCATAAGAGGTGCAACCATCAAGGTCTCCATCTTTGGGACTGATTGATGCACCCAAAGAATGAATAATACTAGAGAAGTCCGGTTCGGCGGACTCAAAATTCCGAACCCTCGTCGGGAGGTAAAATCAGTAGTTATCCATATTTACTTTTTCACATTGCATAAATTAATTTTACTTTAGCATATTTACCCTTTCTGTATTTGCATTACATCTAGAAAATAAAATAAAAAGTTTGTTACTGCATTAAAAAAATCCTAAGCCCCATGTGAATATTTTTACGATGTGTTAAAACCCGCAAGAATATTTACCGTGGTGGCATAAAAATATAAAAGTAACATGCATACATCTAGTAATATTTCACTGCATCATAAAATATTTTCTATAAAACACATATATACATTTGTATACAGAAGAAATACAGGAAACCGGGACTCACAGGAGACACCTGGGACCCACCATCACCTCCACCATGCACTACCACCGAATTTTCAGATCGTATCCACCGAAAGGCCATTTGAAATAGACCAAAAGTGCACTACAATGCACCCACCATTGTACTACAACTAGTTACTACTAGGCCTAGCGCTACAGTACTAACTACACCTTCTGATCAACGCCATCATCATTGTCGCCGCCCTCCTTGTCGTCCCACTTCGACGAGGAGTCATCCTCATCCTCCATGATCATGTTGGGGGATGGAGGGTTGAGTCTACGCTTCTTGTAGCATGGCATGGGGGCGAACCCTAGTAAAATGGTCTTGGTGATGTTGTCCACCTCCTCTGCTAGCGCCTCCTCCTCCTCGTCCTCCTCATCCTCATCCTCATCCTCCTGCTCCTCTACAACCTGTGGTGCCTCCTCCTCATCGTCATCGGTGGGCTCCCTGTCATCTTTGGTGGGCTCCTCTATCGGCAATGGATACTCCTCGCGCTCAGGGTCGGAGTCAGTTGATTCACCTCCTCGCCGTCCTCTTCTTCATAGTTAGTGGAATACTTGCTAGATGACCAGTGCCCCATTGCTCACTCTACGTTGTAGTCGCCGCTGGTAAGTAGGGATCAGAGGAGGTGATGTGATGGACTGGTAAGTACACATGAGAGAATACCCTAGTCGGTGGTGCTCACTACAACCTACTGGTCATTTTAAAGAGGAGAGCCAAACGGTTGCTCTCCCATAGGACGCGACGCTTGAGGCTTCGCGGTTGGTTGGTATCCCACGTTTCATGTTTTGACTCCTAAGTTTGGAAACAGTGTACATTCAATCCACCCGGTCGCCCGCCCACCCGGTAATCTAAACCGTCTTGTCGTTGCAAGTTCCCATGCCAGTTCGCAGAGGGTATTTCAAGAACTCCTACTATATCCCCCGCTCAGCCGCCTCCCCTGCCTCCTCCTCAATCAATGTATGTCGCGCTACTCTATCTCTCTAGCCCACTAGCTCGCCACCGTAGCTCTATCCACGCTGGCAATCGTGTCGCTGACGGCGCTCAATATCGAGGTGCAAATTGAGATCACCGGCCACCTCACTACGACCTTGGAGCAGCCCATGGACAACCTCCACAGCCTACTAGTGACCTGCTCATCCATGCGCTGCATCTGTGGCAACCCCGCCATCGGTCGACGTCTAGCACTGAATCGGTTCAGATGTGGGAGGTCGTGGAATGACTGCGTCAACTACTTCGCCCTCCTCGCAAGCCTCACCCAAGTCGGCAACTGTTGATGGTTATTAACATCAATTATAAACCGTCAACATAACCTACATATATGTTGTATTCCATCACCAAAAATAGGTATAGGGGTTTAAACTAATAAATTCCATGAGGTTTGGTGAATATGTGAATGCAGGAGGATTTATCCAGAAAACAAGCAAGGTAGACCCAATCATCACATTTAATCATGTTTATCCATGACGTAAACAACACAAGAAGATTCTAGAAGACACCAGAAGATGCACCACCAAAGCTTGGGCCAAACGGCCACAAAGGTGGGCTGGCCGGCCCAAGCCCTAGGCCATGTTGGTATATTTTAACGCACACAAATAAATCTGTAAGCGCACGGATACCGCTGTAGCTTTCACCTAGAGTTATTACAAATATTTTATCCACAGGTAAACATGTGAGACTAACTACGGTCTAACTTAACTAGGGGTAGCAACAAGGTTAGGATAAATAGGAGCATAGAGAGGATAACTGAGGTTCACTAATTCTAACTTGGGTAAGCTATGTCTTCTACTATTCAACTAGGGACATTACTAGGAAAAGACACCAACAGAGGATGCTTTTTCTTCGTAACCGCGTCCTACTTGCGCCTACAGACGGGAGGTGGACAACAAAGGATCAACGAAGCTATATAGTACAAGCTATATAGAACTTATGTCACACACGCGATCTACCACCTTCCAAAATGCAGGGGGCATCCACGATTAACCCAAGTCTAAGCACCACGCTTACACTTATGATTAATACTTTAACCTAGAGCATCTATAGATTAAAGCAGGCAAAAGAGAGTCGTGATCCTGATGAATAATATAAACAAGATGCTTACTCGAATCAAAAGTTGATTACCAGAGAGATCTCAAAGGCAAGCTCAAGTAGAACTTAGATCCACCAAGGTACAAGTCGTAGATAGAGCACCGACAGGCCGACACCTCCTCCAAACTCTTCCGTCACTCTCTATCTCACTATTCTATTTATAAGACTAGATCCTATGGAGGACTAATCTTCTCTTGATAGCTAGCTCTGATCATGAAGATATGAATTAGGGTTTTAGGGATCTACTGAGGGAGGGGGGGGGGGTACAGGGCTGTTTATATAGGCAGGAGCGTCCATCATGAGCCCTTGGATCAAACCGACTTAAAGAATGGCGTAGATGCAACCTAGGAGGCGGTGGAGAACCGACATAACAAAGCGGAGGCTGATAGGTGGCCCTAGGGGCCAGGCGGCTTGCAGGTGGGGCCGGCCTGGCAGCCCCTCGGCTCCTGCTTTGGTGTGGCATCCCCTAGAGTCTTCTAGAACCTTCTGGTGCCTGTTTCGCGGGGGGTAAGCACGATTAATTTTGACATGTAGGTCCGACTTCACGGTTTTCTAGATAAACCCTACAGAAAATATAGATTCACCAAAACTCGTGGAATTTGTTAGTTTAAACCCCTAGACCTTTGTTGGTGATCACAATTGTCCCCTTATACATGTTTTATTGATGGCTTATAATGGTTGTTTACTACCGTCAACAAGCTCCCCCAAGCTTAACCTTTGCTAGTCCCTTTACAAAGCTAAACTCAACAAAAATGGATCAGGAGTTGCTACGGTGCTTTCACTCCTCAAAAGTACACATGCGTTCAAATAAGAATTCTTCTCTGGATTAGAATAAACCGATCTGACTTCAAACTTAACCATATTACCTTCAACCATGGGGCTTCTTAGCCTTCACTTCAGTCTTGAGCAATTGAAAGACAGAACGATTAAGTCAAGCACTATGTCTCAAGTTCTTCTCGTGGAGTTCATAGGTAGGGAGAAAGCTAGAGCATACATGTAATGCATATATTATAAAGTCAAACAACGGATCCAAAGAGAGTTGAGTCATACAATTAAATAAAGATATGCATGTGTGCGGAATATATGTGGTGGTTATATATGGTCTATAACCTAATTCTACGTTGCTCCTTGAAAACATCTCTCTCTTTTGAAACTTGGAAACATTTGCTAGAGAGCAGGGGCTATCTTATTCATCTCTTTTTTTCAAACAGGCATCTGAGTACCCATTGTTTTTGATATCTCAAACACTTGTCCATTTTTTTAACTTTCTTTTTTCTTTCTTTTTTTATGAATAACTTTTGCATAGCCCCATGCCTGTTTTCTACAATAGAACTTTTGAGAGATAGTAACAAGAACTTGGAGCATTTATGTGGTGGATGGAAAACCTATCAAGCATGTTTTTGTGTTCACTCCTAGTGTAGGAGTAAAACATTTTTGGGTGATTCTAAATGGAAAGCATGTTTTTGCGCCTACCCCCAGTGTTGGAGTAGTGCATATGTGGGTGGTGTGTATGTGATCTTGATTTTAAGAGCATGACAAACCTCTCATAAGGGTCAACAAAGCTTGACAAAACTCAATGCAAAAGCAAGTAGCATATATGTGGAAGTTTTCCTAGGCTAAATAACATGTATGGCTCTGATGGAAATTCAAGCTTTTGTCATACAGGAACTCATCGTGTAGCATTTTTGTGTCTTTTCAAAAGACTATTCTCCAGAACTTTAGTGTTACTTGGAACAAGATAAATAGCAGCTCTGACTTTCTCATATCATATCTGTCAATTACTTAGACTTAGATCAAGCATATGCTACCCATGAGTTTCCAGTTCAGAGTAAATCCTTATATCAAAACAATCTTATCCAAAACTTAGGAGAATTTAAGGCTGAAAACTAGGTACTTGAAAGGAATCACAATAGAGCAACTATTCATCATTTTCATTTAAGAGATTATTCTGAATCCTCTTTATTTGCTAACCAACTCTTAAAAACATAAATTAAAGCAAACTAGATACACACCTTTTTATTTTGTTTCCATTTTTTAGACCACATATTATTACTATAGCTATATATATTTGTTATGAGGATAACTTTTATTTTGTTTCATTCATCATTTTTTAACTATTAAAAAAACTAAAAACTAAAACAAAAGGAGAAAGAATACTTACCTGGATACACAGGAGTGCTTCTTTCCCAAGCTAGCTCTTTCGGTGAGGGTTCGGTGTTATAAGTCCTTCGAACTGGCCTTCTCCTTGTGAAGTTCATTGACCAAATACCTCGGTTTACTCTGAAAGGATTCTTGTGATGATGCATCTAATGGTCATGTCACCTTCTTCTACCAAACCCATCTTGGGTTTTGAATTTAATTTTGGGTTGACAGGTTCCGAACTTTCACTTGTAGAAATTGGGGAATTAACTAACTCCCCCACACTTTGCTTGAAGTGTGTCCTTCTCATAAAGACAAGGTAGAGATCAAGTGCATGGGCTCTGTTGGTGCCCACCAACAGAACCAAAATTTTATTCATTCTTCTCTAACCTTAGGCACATGGAACAAAATGAATTTGATATTATGCGCTTTGTTTAATTACAACATGGGTGATAAGATCGAAAGATTGAGCATGAATGTAGCACTTAAATACATTTGGTCAAAAAGGGTTGAATTGCTTAACCCTTGGAAGGATTGTCTATCTATGAATAATGTATCAATCTTTACATGATTATGACTATCCTCTTCTAGAGATAAGGTGTGCAACTTTTTATCTCAATTGGTTAAAACTATGAGATCTAGAAAGTGGTGCTGGGAACAAACTTAAAGAACATGGTGGATTAGTCAGGTTGGATCAAGTAATGGAGTTGCAACCCAAACATGTTTGTTTATTATTTATGTGCCTATTAGAATCAAGGAAAAACTCTCTTTCTCTTTTTTTAAATAATGACCATTTACCGTAGGATGTTACCTTTGTCATTGGAGCATGATGACACCATATGACGGAGGGTAGATGACTCGTGATGGTCCTTCTCTTTTTGCTTGAAGTTTTCCTTGTTCGGCTAGCCTCGCAGTACGAGTTATTCATGAGCTTCTTGTCTCCTAGAAGCACCCTTTTCTTCTCATTCTTTTGTCATGCCATCTTTCTGCTCTTTGATCTTTGACACTTTGTTAGACCTTTCGCTCCACTCATTGTTTTATGCAGTTCTTCCATCCATGATGAACTAGTTGTGTCTTCTTTGTGCAATGTTATTGGAGTTCATCATGTGCCTTGCTTCATCTCCAATTTGAATTTATCTATGACTTACCCAAATTGAATTGAGAGTTTCCTACAGGGGGTAGTCCAACAAAATATCCAGTGTCTACACAAGCAATTTTTAGTTCAATAACCAAACTAGACTCCATGTCTAATTTGATTAAGGGAGGCTATTTAACCTAAGCACCACGCTTAATTTAAATGCCTATGGAAATATGTACAGTACTTCCAAACCAAAACTTATTATGGCACGCAAAGGTAGCATGAAAGCATTATAAAGATTTATTCAAATAGAGATGAAAGAGAATGATTGTTATTTGACAAATTGAGCATGGCTTGAAGGTAGAGACAACCAATATGAATTGGCAAGATGGTATAAGATTTTTCAGAGAAGCCCATCCCCCATGCTTGAATTTTGCAAATGAAAAAATCGAGTTTGGATGGATGTGATTATATGTTGCATGATAATTGGTTGGAATACCATGTGTCATCATCCTTCATTCTTTTTGCTTCAAACCTAGAATGGTTAGTGACAAAAATACCTAAAGGAATATTTTCATAATTACATTTCTATGCTAATTTCACAAGGGCATCATAGCAGAAGGTAAAACCTCATATTATCCCATGAAAGTGCTTGTTTTTGGATAGAAGCTCGTCCTTGGGAAACCTTCTAATTGCGCTTCAAGTTGGTGAAGTGATTTCTCCTCCAACACCAACCTTTGGGTACCTATCTCAAGATTCACACAACGAGATCTGTAATATTTATGATAAACATATGCGTCTACAACCATCGTTTCAAAATTTTTATGAATAGGGAGTATGAGGGGGTTGAAGATCTTGTGTGTATCAATTTTGAAGAGACCAATTAATCTAGGAGATTTCTCATACGAGTATGGATTTGATATGATGATCATGATGTAGCTTCCATGCTCGTCGATGTAATCTTCCTTCTCAAGCTCCAAGGGTGATTCTTCATGGATGTCCAATATTTCCCTTGGATTGGTGACTCTTGGGTTGATCTTGTCTAAGGCCTCATCCAAACTTGGATGAGTCATGTTTATTAAGGAGATTGACTTAAGCTCACCGTTTGGATCTAAACCAAGTTTGGATTCTACCCATAAGGTTTCGTCCTTGTCCATCCATTCTTTAGCAACGACATATGAGTTCTTAATATATTCTAACCATTGTCGTTGCTCTTCTTGGTCATCCTTGTGGTCTTCATAACTCCTATGCTCTGGGTGTCTTAGTGGATTTCTAGGATCATCATGAGTCTCAAGAAAAAGAGCATAACAAGAGTCATTGGGGTCAAGGATGGGTTTGAATGAGACATCTAATGTGGGCATAGAAGAGGAGAAGATAGGATTGGCTAAATGACTCAGCTCTCCTTCTATAGCATCACTTGACATCCCATCCTTGAGTTCTTCCCCATGTCCTACATGGGAATAAGGATATTTTCTAAGAGATCCCTTCTTAAGAGGATAGGAATTGTATTTGCTCGAAGGTCTCTTGTGAGGCTGGAAGTTTAAGCTTTTCCCAAAATCAGCTTCAAAAAGATCATCCCCACAAAAAATTCCAAAATGTTGAATTTCTTCTTCCCTTGGAGGATTTAGGGGTATTGATGGTTCGGGATCGATAGCTGAATCTTGGGATTGGAGTGGTTATGATTTGGCTATTAAAACTTCTTCTTCTTGTTCGGGAGATGATTCCTTCTCTTCCTCGGGGAGTTCATCATGAATGCTAGTGTAGGGAATTTTTCCAATAATTCTATCAAGCATAGACCTTGCTTCACTAGCAGACAAATGAAGAAAAGCTCCTCTAGAGGCTGCATCAAGGGATTCCATGGAATCCTTGCTAAGACCCATATAAAAATATTGAAGGAGCATCGGGGTCTGAAATAGCAAGGTCTGGGCCAGTGGTAATGAGGTCATTAATACGATCCCACAATGTGCCAAGAGATTCTTCTTCTAGTTATCTAAAATTTAGAACCTCTTTTCAAAGGCTGACTACTTTAGAGATGTGAAAGAAATATAAACAAAATTTTGAGCATAACATTTCCCAGTCTTCTTGCATACTTTCTACGGTTTGACTATACCAATGTTCAGCTCTTCCCATCAAAGAGAACGGAAACAACTTCCATCTTAAAGTTTCGTCAGACATGCTAGCGATACGCAAGCATGCACAGGTCTATGCAAATTCCCATAGGTGTGAGTATGGGTTTTCATTGCCTTCTCCCAAGAAGGATTGTTCCTGAATTAATTTTATTAAACACGGGCGCAGTTCATAGCCAGGTGTTAGGACAGGCTCTACAGATATTGGTGGCTCTAGGCATGCACTCGTAGGTGCAGCGTATAGGTGGAAAGGAGTGGATTCTAAATCCATGATAAAAAGAATAAAATTATGAAAAGATAAAAAAAATAATGATACAAGGTTAAGCTCGGTTCAAAGTTAACTCAATGACCGTTTCCTCAGCAACGGTGCTAGAAAGTTTGTTGATATTTATTAAATTACACAGATAAATCCGCAAGCGTACATATATAGCTGTAGCTTTCACCTGAAAGTATTCTAAGTATCGTATCCACAGGGAAACACGTCAGATTAACTACGTCTATCTTAACCCAGAGTAGCAACAAGACCTAAGATAATAGGAGTATAGAGGAGATCACAAAGGTCTTCTAGTCCTAACTTCAGTAAGCTATGTCTTCTATTGTTCAACTGGGGATATTACTAAGGGAAACCTAGACACAGTATGTTTCCTATAGTTACTAAATCCTGCTAGGCCTACAAACGGGAGGTGGACTACAAAGAATTCAACGAGGCTATAAGAGTCACCCTCGTGAGCTACCACCAATCCAAAAAATGTAGGGTAAATTGTTGGTATATTTTAATGCACACAAATAAATCCGCAAGCGCATGGATACTGCTGTAGCTTTCGCCCGGAAATATTCCAAGTATCGTATCCACAGGGAAATGTGTGAGACTAACTACGGTCTAACTTAACTATGGGTAGCAACAATGTTAGAATAAATAGGAGCGTAGAGTGGAAAACCAAGGTTCTCTAATTCTGACTAGGGTAAGCAATGTCTTCTACTATTCATCTAAGGACATTACTAGGGAAAGACACCAGTAGAGGATGCTTTCCTTCGCAACCGCGTCCTACGTGCCCTTACAAATGGGAGGTGGACTATAGAGGATTCAACGAGGCTATAAGAGTCACCCTCGCAAGCTACCACCGATCTAGAATGCAGAATACATCTACAAATAACCTAAGCACCACGCTTACACTTATGATTAATACTTTACTTCCCCTAGTAAGAGAATAAAGCACTCAAAAGAGTCACAAACCTGATGAACAATATAAACAAGATGCTTACTTGGACCAGAAGTTGATTACCATATAAATCTCAGAGGCAAGCTCAGATAGAACTTGGATCCGCCAAGACACAAGCCATAGAGAGAGCACCAACATGTCGGCACCTGCTCCAACCTCTTCCCTGACTCTCTATCTCACTATTATTTACAAGACTAGTTCCTAAAGAGGACTAATCTTCTCTTGATAGCTGGCTTTGATCCTAATGAGGAGAATATGAATTAGGGTTTTAGGATCTGCTGAGGGAGGGGGGTACAGGGCTCTTTATATAGGCCAGAGCGTCCATGTGAGCCCTTGGATCAAACTGACTTAAAGAACGACATAGATGCAACCTAGGAGGCTGTGGTAAATCGACATTCGAAGGAGGGGCTGACAGTGGGCCTAGGGGGCTAGGCGGCCTGTAGGTGGGGCCAGGCGGCCCCACATGGCGGCAACCTACCCTCCACTTCGATGGTTTGCCTTCTGGAGTCTTCTAGAGTCTTTCCACATTGGTTTTGCTGTGGATAAACATGATTTGCTTCGATGAGTAGGTCCTCCTTGCCAGTTTTCTGATTAAATCCTGCTGAACACACCGATTCACCAAAACTCGTGAAATTTATTAGTTTAAACCCCTAGACCTATGTTGGTGATCCTTTTTATGCATTCATATAAGTTATGTTGATGGTTTTTGATTGATGTTAACAATCGTCGACAAGCTCCCCCACACTTAACCTTTGCTAGTCCCTGAGCAAAGCTAAACTCAACAATAGATCAGGAGTTGCTATAATGCTTTCACGCCTCAAAAGTACACATGCGTTCAATCAAGAATTCTCCTCTAGATTAGAATAAACTGATCTGACTTTCAAACTTATCCATATTACCTTCAACCATGGGGCGTCTTAGCCTTTACTTGAGTCTTGAGCAATTGCAAGACAGAACGATCAAGTCAAGCACTATGTTTTAAGTTCTTTGTTCAACCAATGTTCTAGAGGTTTTATTAGTTTTCAAAATAAAACTCAGAAATTCCATTGTATGACACTCTCAAGTCTCTCAATATATGTGGTATTTGTGGATCCTCACCAAGGCAATAATGATGTTATGCCTTTTTCTTCCTACAACTAAGGCTTATGTGGAGTTCATAGGTAGGGAGAAAACTAGGGCATACTTGCAATGCATATATTGTAAAGTCAAACCTCGGATCCAAAGAGAGTTGAGTTTTACAATCAAATCAAGATGTCCATGTGTGTGGAATATATGGTGGATAATCCTAATTCTACTTTGCCCCTTAAAAGCTTGTCTCTCTTTTGAAACTTGGAAACAATTGCTAGAGAGCAGGGGCTATCTTATTCATCTCTTTTTTTCAAGGGGCATCTAAGTACCCATTGTTTTAAATATCTCAAACACTTGTCCATTTTTTCAACTTTTTTTTTCTTTATCTTCCCTTTTTTATGAATAACTTTTGTATAGCCCCATGCCTCTTTTCTGCAACAAAACTTTATAGAGATAGCAACAAGAACTTGGAGCATTTATTTGGTGGATGGAAAACCTATCAAGCATGTTTTTGTGTTCACCCCCAGTGTAGGAGTAGAACATTTTTTGGTGGATCTAGATGGAAGGCATGTTTTGCGTACTCCTAGTGTAGGAGCAGCAGGTATATGTGGTGTGTACGTGATCTTGATTTTAAGAGCATGACAAACCTCTCATAAGGGTCAACAAAGCTTGACAAAAGTCAATGCAAAAGCAAGCAGCATATATGTGGAAGTTTTCCTAGCCTAAATAACATATATAGCTCTGGTACGAATTCAAGCTTTGTCATACAGGAACTCATCATGTTGCATTTTTGTGTTTTTCAAAAGATAAACCTCCAAAACTTTAGTGTCACTTGGAACAGGATAAAAAGCAGCTCAAACCTTCTCATATCATATCCGTCAATTACCTAGACTTAGATCAAACATATGCTACCCACAAGTTTCAAGTTCAGAGTAATCCCTTATGATAAAACAATCTTATCCAAAACTCAGAACAATTCGATGCTAAAAGCTAGGTACTTGAAAGGAATTACAACAGAGCAACTATTCATCATTTCCATTTAAGAGATCATTCTGAGTCCTCTTTATTTGCTAATCAACTCTTAAAAATAGAATTTAAAGCAAACTAGACACACACACCTTTCACATATTATTACTGTAAATATATATATATATATATATATATATTATGAGGATAAATTTTATTTTGTTTTCATTCATCAATTTTTTTATCTATATATATAAAAACTAAAAACTAAAACAAAAGGAGAAAGAATACTTACCTAGATACATGGGAGTGCTTCTCCCCCAAGCTAGCTCTTTCGGCGAGGGTTCGTTGTCTTAAGTCCTTCGAACCAAACTTCTCCTTGTGAAGTTCATTGATCAAGTACCTTGGTTCGCTCTGAAGATGAGGATTCTTGTGATGACACTTTTAATGGTGATGTCACCTTCCGCCAAACCTGTCTTGGTTATTGAGTTTTGATTTTGTTTTGACAGGTTCAGGACCTTCACTTGTAGAAGTTTGGGGAATTGACTGTCTTCCCCCACACTTTGCTTGAAGTGTGTCCTGCTCATAAAGCAAGGTAGAGATCAAGTGCATGGGCTCTGTTGGTGGGAAAACACCAACAGAACCAAAACTCTACTTATTCTTCTCTAACCTTAGGCACATTGAACAAGATAAAGTTGATGTTGTGTGTTTTGTTTAATTATGTCATGGGTGATAAGATCAAAAGATTGAGCATGAGTGTAGCATTTAAGTACATTTGGCAAAAAAGGTTGAGTTTCTTAACCTTGGAAGGATTGTCTATCTATAAATCTTTACATGATTATGACTATCGTCTTCTAGAAATAAGATGTGCAAAGTTTTAGATCATTTGGTTAAGGCTATGAGATCAAGAAAATGGTGCTAGGAACAAGCTCAATGAACATGTTGAGTTAGTTAGGTTGGATTAAGTGATGGAGTTGTCACCCAAACATGTTTTGTTTCTTATTTATATGTATACCAGAATCAAGGAAAAACCTTTTATGTAATGACCATTTACCTTAGGATGTTACCTTTGTCATTGGAGCGTGATGACACCATGTGACGAAGAGTAAGTGACTCATAATGGTCCTTCCCTTTTGCTTGAAGTTTTCCTTATTCGGCTGGCCTCACAGTTATGAGCTTCTTGTTGCCTAGATTGCACCCTTCCTTTCTCATCCTTTTATCATGCCATCTTTCTATTCTTCAATCTTTTGACACCCTGTTAGACCTTCCGCCTCATTCATTGTTTTATGCCTACAAAGGATTAGTGGACAACACATACCCGAAGGAATATACAATTTTAAAATGCGGGTTGTTTGTCTAGAATTTTGTAGTTTTCATCTATGCTAATAAAAAGATGGTTTTAGGATTACTTTAGCATAGATTTTGTTTATCGTGTTCTATACAAGCATGGCTCAAGGCAAAGGTAACTTGCAACAGAAGACAAAGTGAATGAATTTTGATACTTATAGTTCTTCCATCCATGATTAATGAACTGTGTCTTCTTTGCGCAATGTTATTGGAGTTCGTCATGTGCCTTGCTTCATCTCTGATTTGAATTCATCTTGTGACTTACCCAAATTGAATTGAGAGTTTTCTACAGGGGTTAGTCCAACAAAATATCTAATATCTACTAAGGCAATTTTTAGTTCAATAACCAAACTGGACTCCATGTCTAATTTGATTAAGGAAGGCATTTTAACCTAAGCACCTTGCTTAATTTAAAATGCCTTTGGAAGTATGTCGAGTACTTCCAAACCAAAACTTACTATGGCAGACAAAGGTAACATGAAAGCACTATAGAGATTTACTCAAACAGAGATGAAAGAACATGATTGTTATTTAGCAAATTGAGCATGGCTTAAAGGTAGAGAGAACCAAATTTAGCAACATGGCATAAGATTTTTTTTTCAGAGAAGGTTATCCCTCACACTTGAATTTTGCAAGGCAAAATCAAGTTTGGATAGATATGATTCAATGTTGCATGATAATTGGTTGGACATACCTTGAGTTGTCATCCTTCATTCTTTTCGCTTCAAACCTGAAATGGTTAGTGACAAAAATGCCCGAAGGAATATTTTCACAACTATGTTTCTATGCTTATTTCACAAGGGTATCACAGCAGAAGGTGAAAACTCATATTATCTTTCGAAAGTGCTTGCTTTAGGACAAAAACTCATCCTTGGGAAACCTTCTAATTGTCCTTCTAATTGGTGAAGTGGTTTCCCCTCCAACACCAATCTTCGTGTACCTGTATCAAGATTCATGCCAACGAGATTTGCAATATTTATGATAAACATATGCATCTACAACCACCCTTTCAAAGTCTTTATAAACAGGAAGCATGAGGGGGTTGAAGATCTTTTGTGTGGCAATGTTGGAGAGACTAATTAATTCAGGAGATTTCTCATGTGAGCATGGATTTGATGAGGTTTTTAAGAAATAACTTCCATGCTCATCGATGTCATCTTCCTTTTTAGGTTCCAAGGGTGTTTCTTCATGAATGTCTATAGGCAGAAACATTGTCTCCATCATTCCATGTCTATGACATTCATTGGATGTTTTATTGTCCACGATTTCCTATGGATTGGTGGCTCTCGGGTTGATCTCGTCTAAGGCATCCTCCAAACTTGGATGAGTCGTGTTTGTAAAAGAGATTGATTTAAGCTCACTGATTGAATCTAGACCAAGTTTGGATTCTACCCATAAGGCTTCGTCCTTGTCCATCTATTCTTTAGCAGTGGCATATGAATTCTTAATACATTCCAGCAATTATTGTTGCTCTTTTTGGTCATCCTTGTGGTCTTTATGACTCCTATGCTTCGGTTGTCTTAGTAGATTTCTAGGGTCATCATGTGACTTTGGAGAAAGAGCATAAAAAGGATCATCGGGGTCAAGGATGGGTTGAGAGAAGGATTCAAATAAAACATCTAATGTGGGTATAGAAGGGGAGAAGATAGGAATGGCTTCCAAATGACTTGGCTCTCCTTCTATGGGTTCGCTAGACATGCCATCCTTGAATTCTTTCCAATGTCCTATATGGGAATAAGGATGCTTTCTAAGAGGTCTATTCTTGATAGGATTTGAATTATATTCGCTCGAAGGTCTATTATGAAGGTGAGAATTTAAGCTTTTCCCAAAATCAGCATCAAAAAGATCATCCTTAATTTCAACAGGGATTCCCAAAGGTGGAATTCCTTCTTCTCTTGGAGGATTTTGGGGTATTGATGGTTTGGGATTGATAGCTAAACCTTAGGATTGGAGTGGTTGTGATTTGGCTATCAAAACTTCCTCTTCTTGTTCCGGAGATGATTCCTTCCCTTCGTCGGGGAGTTTATTAGGAATGCTAGTGCAGGGAGTCCTTCCATTAATTCTATCAAGCATAGACCTTACTTCACTAGTAGACAAATGAAGGAGAGCTTCTCCAGAGGCTGCATCAAGGGATGCCATGGAATCCTTGGTAAGACCCATGTAAAAATGTTGAAGAAGTATAGGGTCTTGAATGGCAAGGTCTAGGCCAATGATGATATGTTCATTAAAATGATCCCATGATGTACCAAGAGATTCTTCTTCCAGTTGCCTAAAATTTACAATCTCTTTTCGAAGGCTAACCACTTTAGAGATGGGAAAGAAACTAAAACAAAATTTAGAGCATAGCGTTTCCCAATCTCCTTGCATACTTCCTACGGTTAGACTATATCATTGTTTAGCTCTTCCCATCAAAGAGAATGGAAACAACTTCTATCTTAAGGTCTTGTCAGATATGCCGGCAATACGCAAGCATGCGCAGGTCTTTTCAAACTCTTTTAGGTGTAAGTATGGATTTTTGTTGCCTTCTCCTGAGAAGGATTTATCCCAAATCAGTTTTATAAAATACAGGCGTAGCTCATAACTAGGTGTTATGATAGGGTCTGAGGATTCTGGTGGATTTAGGCTTGTGCTTGTGGGTTTAGCATATTGATAGATAGGAGTGGAATCCATGCTAAAAGAAAAATTAAAATAAAAGAAAGAATAAAATATAAAAGGTTAAGCTAGGCTTGTAGTTAATTCAGCAACCGTTTCCCCGGCAATGGCGCCAGAAAGCTTGTTGGTATATTTTAACGCACACAGATAAATACACAAGCGCATGGATACCACTATAGCTTTCACCTAGAAATATTCCAAGTATTATATCCATAGGGAAATGTGTCAGACTAACTACGGTCGAACTTAACTAAGGGTAACAACAAGGTTAGGATAAATAGAAGCGTAGAGAGGAAAACCAAGGTTCTCTAATTTTGACTTGGGTAAGCTATGTCTTCTACTATTCAACTGGGGATATTACTAGGGAAAGGCACCAGTAGAGGATGCTTTCCTTCACAACCGCGTCCTACGTGCCCTTATAAATGGGAGGTGGACTATAGAGGATTCAATGAGGCTATAAGAGTCACCTTTATGAGGTACCACCAATTCGGAATGCAGGATGCATCTATGATTAACCTAAGTCTAAGCACCACGCTTACACTTATGGTTAATACTTTACTCCCCCAAGGAAGAGAATAAAGCTCTCAAAAGAATCACAAACCTGATGAACAATATAAACAAGATGCTTACATGGATCAGAAGTTGATTACCATAGAAATATCAGAGGCAAGCTCAGATAGAACTTGGATCCACCAAGGTATAAGCCATAGAGAGAGCAATGACAGGCCGGCACCTCCACCAAACTCTTTCATCACTCTCTATCTCACTATTATTTACAAGACTAGATCCTAAAGAGGACTAATCTTCTCTTGATAGCTGGCTCTGATCCTGATAGGGAGGATATGAATTAGGGTTTTAGGATCTACTAAGGGAGGGTGTATAGGGCTGTTTATATAGGCCAGAGCATCCATCATGAGCCCTTGGATCAAACCGACTTAAAGAATGGTGTAGATGCAACCTAGGAGGCGGTGCGAAACCGACATTCAAAGGAGGGGCTAACAGGTGAGCCTATGGGGCCAGGCAGCCTATAGGTGGGGTTGGCCGGCCCCACATGGTAGCCACCTGCCCTCCACTTTGGTGGTTTGCCTTCTAGAGTCTTCTAGAGTCTTCCCACATTGATTTCGTTGCGGATAAACATGATTTGCTTTGACGAATAGGTCCTCCTTATCGGTTTTCTGATTAAATCCTGCTGAAAACACAAATTCACCAAAACTCGTGAACTTTATTAGTTTAAACCCTAAGACCTATGTTGGTGATCCTTTTTATGCATTCATATAAGTTATGTTGACAGTTTATGATTGATGTTAACGACCGTCAACATACATCCACAAGTAACCCGGTCTAAGCACCACGCTTACACCGACAATTACTACTTTAACCTAGAGCGTCCTATAGATTAAAGCAATCAAAGAGTTGTGAACCTGATGAGCAATATAAACACGTTGCTTACTTGAATTATAAGTTGATTACCAGAGAATCCTCAAAAGCAAGCTCAAGTAGAACTTGATTCCGCCAGGGTACAAGCCATAGAGAGAGCACCGATAGGCCGACACTTCCTCCAAACTCTTCCCCCACACTCTATCTCACTATTATTTACAAGACTAGGTCCTATAAAGGACTAATCTTCTCTTGATAGCTGGCCCTGATCCTAACAAGGAGAATATGAATTAGGGTTTTAGGATGGCCCTTCTAGAGGGGGTAGAGGGTACCTTATATAGGGAAGATGGAGTAGGGGGCAAGGCACTGCCACGTCATCGATCCGCATCAACTCCCTCGACCACCATTGGATAAACCAACCTATAACCACCTTAAAATCAATGGTGTAGATCTTAGGAACGAGTATGAGGCGACGGAGGGCAAATGGGGTCTAGAGCAGGCCGACCAGTTCACTTTCATGGACTTTTGGCCCAATCTTCAGTGTGGTGTCCTCTGGTGTCCTCTAGAACCTTCTAGAGTTGTTTATGCCGCAATTAAGCGTGATTAATTCTGACATCTAGGTCCACCTTGACGGTTTTCTGGATAAACCCTGCTGAAAACATAAATTCACCCAAACTCGTGGAATTTGTCAGTTTAAACCCCTATACCTATGTTTGGTGATAGAATTAAGCATATATGCAGGTTATGTTGACGATTTATAATTGGTGTTAGTGACCGTCAACAGAGGCCCAGAACAAGATGCAATAGCTTGCGGAAGTGAGCAGGCGGTTCTGGAACCTATTTCTAGACGCGACTGCCACCTATTACACCGCCTTCCCCATGGAGACATTGGACCATCTGGTCGCCTCAGAGGAGCGCCTCCATGCCCTATCAGCCCGCCTTCGGGTCGTTGTGTCTGAAGCCATTCGTTAAGGGCTACCACGACACTAGCCGTTGCCCAGCTTCAGTTTAGCGACGGTGAATGTCTGGGTGGTGGAGTAGGGTTTTTGTTGGGATCAGACAACAATGAGATCGATAATCTCATCGAGAGCCTCGAGCCAGCCACCAATGCCATCTTTGCGAAGCTGAACGTGGAGCAGATCCTACACACCCGTCTGAACCCTTGATCTATGGGATGTATCAGTAGTACTAGTAGTCATGACTAGTTTGATCTGTGGGATGCCCTTGCAAATATATGAACTCTTATTTGCATGTCTATGTGAACTTTTGCTGCACTTTGTATTAGATGGGTTAAACTCTATTGAGCGTGGTGTAGCTCAGGTCATTTGGTTTCTGTTTGTTTTTTTGTTGTCTTGGTGTCTTTTTCAATCTTTGTTGAACTTACAAGAACCTTGTAGCGAGGAGCAAGTCTCGCCTCAGTCTAATGCAAAGCAGAGGAGCCATTGGTGTTGAAATACTATTGCACACATATGAAAGTCCGACTTCTGTACATTTGAACGCGTCTGACAGTAGCCTCCGTAGTTTTTCCTCGTTTTCCTATGATGCTTGTTACTGTGTCATTTATAATTTTAAGTTTGACTAACTTTATAGAAAAGAGTAACAACATCTATGACATAAAATGCAAGGGAAGATACTCCCTCCGTCCCCAAATAAATCAATTCCTAGAATCCAGGCCAATCAAACTCTTTTCAAGTTTGACTAACTTTGTAGAAAAGAGTAACAACATCTATGTCATACAATGACCACCTTATGAAAATATATTCTCGGTAAATCCAATTATACTAATATGATACCATAAATCTTAACATTTTTTTCTAGAAATTCGGTCAAAGTTTAAAAAGTTTGACTTAAGACAACTCTAGGAATCTATTTATTCAGGGATAGAGGGAGTACATAAGGAAGAGTAACAACATAAGGAAAGAGTAACAACATTTATGTCCCAACTCCCAATTTCCAACATAAGGAAGATACATCAAATGCAACGTGACATACAGGTTTCTTTCTGGTTCTCTTCCTAATTTGGTCCTTTAGTCATTTGGTTGCCGGTTTCTAGTCCCTGTTGGTTTGTTTTGCCTTACAAGTTTCTTTCTAGTTCTCTTTCTAATCTATAGTATGGTAAACATGCATAACGGAATTCATCCGATCAAGTCTCGCGTCGATCTAATGCCTAATGGAGGAGCCACATTGCTATTCAAATTTTACTACACACACAAGAAAGTCCGAGCTGTGGCTTCATGCACAAAGTAGTAAGGTACATCTTTATTAGTAGTTGGGTTCCTGAAGTGGTAGCATCTGCAGTCGATAAGAACCTATGAAACCAATGTAGCCATCTCGAGCTAGATTATTGGCTCTGCTCGCTCCAACCAAGAGTAATTGCTTTGGGAAGCAACTCCTCTTCACTCTTCGGTCTACCTAACTGCTCCTCAACTACTATGACTGTTGTGAGTCCTCTTCACAACCACACCAGACTTTCAAGTCTCAAGCATGTCATGGTGGTCAAAAGCTCTTCTTCTAAGATTCACTTCTTGTGTTCAGCTTTCCAGCCGCATTCACTTCACTCTCGGCAACCGCGCAAGGTCTATATGGGAGGAGCGTCCCCCTTCCCTCAAATATTCTAAATTTTGACCAAATATATATAGAAAAGTATTGATGATTATGATGCATAATAAGTATCATTACATTGATCTTAAATTATATTTTCATAATAAGCCTAATTAGAGATCTAAAGATTCTGTGTCAAACTTTGTTGAACTTGCAAGAATCTTGCAGCGAGGAACAAGTCTTGCCTCAGTCTAATTTAGAACAGAGGAGCCATTGGTGTTGAAATGTTAATGCACACGCAAGAAAGTCTGACCTCTATAGGTTTAAATGCGTCTAACAGTATATTGTATCCTATGTGGTTTTGAGTGCTATAGCAATTTTATGAATTTGTTTATATAGGAGGAAAAACTAATCTCGGCCTCACATCATACATTAATCCTAGACCCAAGTTATAGGAGACAAAATAATGGGGACGGGGTTCCCGATCTTCTGTTAGGTAGAGGTAACTATCGTTGTGGCGGATAATGACACACCGATCAGGCTTCAAATCAAAAGATCAAACCCTACAATCTTAGCACCACAACTCCTCTGGTTATCAACCGAGACATGGTTCCGATTGACCTCGCCAAGAAGGCTAACCCCTGCCTGCGCAACAAAGAACACAAGCAAGAACAAGAAAGAAAACAACTAAATTACAGATGAATGATTAATCTCACGATATTGGGGTCTCACAAACCGATGAATGGCGAAACTATTCTTGACAGATTATTCTAAGCAAAACCCAAACACTAATGGAGGGGTGGTGGTTGTTTATGAATACTCTAGGGTCATGCAAAGACCCTTGGACGCGCCCCCTAATGGCTCACAGACGATCCACGGGCCAACGGACCAAAAACGGTGACACAGCACCCTGACATATTCTGGACTCGGACTTGTTTCAACGATTCCTATTGATTCACATGGAATTTGTTCCTCAAACAAAATCCATTTGTTAGCTTATGGAATTATCTTTCCAACCATATGTGGATCATCAAAAATAGAGTCCGGATGCGTCTGTTTTACTGCAGACTGGTCCTGAAGGCCGAGGCAGAGTCGAAGTCGAGTTGGGCTGGGCCTCTAGCTTGTGTTGGTCGTCCTTGCAGGTCTTCTCCATGTCTATACCTTTCTCCAAGTTCCTCATAACCCTCTCCTATGTCTAATCAAGATAACATCATTAGGTAGTAGTCTATTCTCAAAAGTATGAAAAGGATCGCTTAAGAACGAGCTCACCTCTAAATTGAGTTGACGCATTCGAGCTCGGGTCATTGGACCTTGCATAACAATTGGAGGATCAGTGGGTACATCCAAAGGAGTGATGTCCTCATCATCCTCACCCTCTTGAAACTAAGTCGTCCTCAACCCAAGCTCATCTTCTTCTCCCAAATAAGGTTTCAAATCTACAATATTAAAGGTGGGACTAACCCCGAACTCGGGTGGCAACTCAAGTTTGTAAGCATTATCATTTATTTTCTCAATTATCTTATAAGGACCATCTGCTCTTGGCATTAATTTAGACTTACGTAGCTCAGGAAATCTATCTTTTCTCAAATGTAACCAAACCAAATCACCCGGTTCAAGTTTAATTTCTTTTCTACCTTTACTACCAGCAATTCTATACTTTTCATTCATTTTTTCAATATTTGCTTTAGTTGTTTCATGCAACTTACGAATGAAATCAACACGCTCTCTAGCATCACTATGTGTTCTCTCAGTGGTAGGTAAAGACAAAAGATCAATAGGAGCGCGGGGGTTAAAACCATACACTACTTGAAAGGGACTTACCTTGGTGGTGGAATGTTCCGCTCTGTTATATGCAAACTCCACATGCGGCATACATTCTTCCCACATCTTTAAATTGCGCTTCAAAATTGCTCTCCACATGGTGGACAATGTTTGATTCACTACCTCAGTTTGCCCATCAGTTTGGGGATGACAGGTTGTAGAAAACAGCAGGTTGGTCCCCAATTTATTCCACAAAGTGCGCCAAAAATGACTCAAGAATTTTGCATCACGATCTGAAACAATAGTAGAAGGCATACCATGCAAGCGAACGATTTCTTGAAAGAAAAGGTCAGCAATATGAACAGCATCGTCGCTCTTATGACAAGGAATAAAATGTGCCATCTTAGAAAAACAATCAACCACCACAAAAATACTATCCCTCCCCCTCTTAGTCCTTGGCAAACCCAACACAAAATCCATAGATATATCAGCCCAAGGAGTAGAAGGAATAGGAAGAGGCATATACAAACCATGTGGGTTCAACCGTGACTTAGCTTTTTGAAATGTGGTGCACCAAGCCATGTACCGTTCTACATCTCGCCTCATCCTTGGCCAAAAGAAATGTGTGGACAGCACCTGCTCTGTCTTCTTGGCACCAAAATGTCCCATCAATCCGCCTCTATGTGCCTCCTGTAACAACAAAAGATGAACGGAGCCAACTGGAATGCATAGGCGGTTAGCTCTAAAGAAAAACCCATCATTGATCATAAACTTATTCCATGTATGTCCCTCTCTACAATTCAGCAACACGTCCTTAAAATTAAGATCAAGCGCATATTGTTCTTTTATTGATTCAAGCCCAAAAATCCGACAATCAAGTTGGGACAGCAAGGTATATTGTCTAGACAAAGCATCAGCAATCACATTATCCTTCCCTTTCTTGTGTTTGATAATATAAGGAAAAGATTCAATAAATTCAACCCATTTAGCATGCCTACGATTTAGATTATGTTGAGAGCGAAGATACTTAAGCGATTCATGATCAGAATGAATAACAAATTCTTTAGGCCACAAATAATGACGCCACGTCTCTAAAGAATGGACAAGTGCATACAATTCCTTATCATATATGGAATAATTTAGAACAGGGCCATGCAATTTTTCACTAAAGTAAGCAATGGGTTTACCATCTTGCATCAAAACACCCCCAATGCCAACTCCACTAGCATCACATTCTAGCTCAAAAGTCTTACCAAAGTTTGGAAGTTGCGGCAATGGTGCGTGTGTGAGCTTGTCCTTCAAAGTGTCAAAGGACTCCTCATGTGCCTTTCCCCAATGAAACACCACCCCTTTCTTCATCAACTCATGCAATGGGGCAGCAATGGTGCTGAAATCTTTGACAAAGCGGAGGTAGAATCCTGCAAGACCAAGAAAACTCCTCACCTGTGTGACGGTTTGGGGAACTAGCCAGCTCTTTATGGCTTCAATTTTTATCTCATCCACCTCAATTCCGTGTGGAGTTACAACATAGCCAAGAAAAGAAACTCGATCCATACAAAAGATGCGCTTCTCAAGGTTACCAAATAATCGTGCATCACGTAAAGCATTAAAAACAGCACGTAAGTGATCTATATGTTCAACAAAAGACTTGCTGTAAATCAATATATCATCAAAGTAAACTACCACAAAACGACCAATAAAAGCTCTTAAAACCTCATTCATTAAGCGCATGAAAGTGCTAGGTGCATTTGTCAAAACCAAAAGGCATTACTAACCACTCATACAACCCGAATTTGGTTTTAAACGCGGTTTTCCAATCATCTCCAAGTTTCATTCTAATTTGGTGGTAGCCACTTCGCAAGTCAATCTTGGTGAAAATTATAGAGCCACACAACTCATCAAGCATGTCGTCTAGCCTAGGAATTGGATGATGATACCGAATAGTAATATTATTGATGGCTCTATAATCAACACACATACGCCAAGTCCCATGTTTCTTAGGAACCAAAAGTATAGGAACGGCACAAGGACTAAGACTTTCACGTACATACCCACGGTCCAAAAGATCTTGGACTTACCGCTGAATTTCCTTAGTCTCCTCAGGATTGGTTCGATAGGCAGCATGGTTGGGCAAGGTTGCTCCCAGAATCAAATCGATTTGATGCTCTATCCCTCTCATAGGTGGCAGCCCCGGGGGTATCTCAGTTGGAAAATTTTCCTCATACTCCTACAAAAGGTTAGTGACAGTAGGAGGCACCGAACTAACAATATCATCAAGCGAAAACATAGCTCGTTTGCATACCAAAGCATAGCAAATATCATCATTAGAAATTTCAGCAAAGTCATATTTTGTTGCAAGCATAGCACCACCCTTCAATTTAATCCCCTCGGCCTTAGAAATAGATGTATACTTATCCTTTTTAGGTGGGAGAATAGAATTAGCAACTTGCTGATTTTTAGATTGAACATCATTCAAACTAGCAGCGCGTTCTCTATCAGCTTGTACAATTTGAGCAGGGGTCAAAGGTACCAAAGGAATTTTCTTTCCTTTATGCACAAAAGTGTATTTATTACTTCTACCATGGTGTGTAGCATCATTGTCATGTTCCCATGGATGACCCAATAAGAGTTAACATGCTTGCATAGGTACCACATCACAATCAACAGAATCAGCATAAGAACCAATGGAAAATGAAACTATGCAAGTTTGTGTTACCTTTGCTTTTCTAGAATCATTTAGCCATTGAATATGGTATGGATGTGGGTGCGGGCGTGTGGTCAACCCAAGCTTCTTGACCAAATTAGAACTCACCAAATTATTGCAGCTACCTCCATCAATAATGACACGTGCTCGATGGTTGCTGATGATGAAGAAAATCTGAAACAAGTTATGGCGTTGTAGCTTCTTAGGTTGCTGTACTTGTGTGCTGAGCACCCGTTGTACAATGATGCTCCTATAGGCCGTCGTGTCCTCATCACCAAGGACTTCGCCGCCCTCCTCATCTGTATCTTCGTCTTCTTCATCTTCAATGTTAGAGGTGCTGATGTAACCATCTTCTGTAGCAATGTATGCCCGCTGACTTGGGCAGTCCTTCTGCACATGGCCAATTCCATGGTAGTGGTGGTACTGAATGCCTGAAGTGCGTCCCGTCGATGCAACGGATGAGGCACTCTTGGCAGGCACCTGCAAAGAATTTTTACCTTAATCTAAAGGTCGTGCAGGAGGTGCCTTAGGTGTAGTGGTAACTCCAGAGGCTGCTGGTCGCTTGCTCACTGGTGGAGGTGCCAGAAAAGTGGTTGGCTTGGTCAGCCCCGAAGATGGTGCTAAGCGTGGCGTGTATGTGGTGCTGACCTTGCTCTTGCTCTGCTATTCACGCCCCTGCAATTCCTTTTCTGCAAGGATAGCGAACTGAAACAACTAGTTGACAGTGTGAAATTCTTTATAATCAACAATGTCCTAAATCTCGCGCCTCAAACCCAAATAAAAATGACAAATGGAATCTTCGTTCCCCTCCACAACACTACAACGCATCAATCCCTTTTGGAGCTCACCATAGTAATCCTGTACAGATTTCTCTCCTTGTTCTAAACGCATCAATTTCTTACGCAAGTCTCTATGATAAGAAGGAGGAACAAAACGATCACGCATAGCTATCTTAAGTTCTTCCCACGTACCAGGTAAAGCATCCTGTGCAACTAGCCCATTCCACCAAATAATGGCAAAGTCCTTAAACTCACTAGTAGCTTGTCGAACTCTATGTTGCTCAGGCACAAGGTGGGCACTAAACTTTTGTTCAACCATCATCTCCTAATCAAGATATCCCTCAGCATCATAATAACCTAAAAAATATGGTATTGTGAACTTAATCTTAGCATAAGGATCATCAGGCACATGATGATTATCACCTTGATGGTGGTCGACACCACCCTTACCTGTCGTGTTGTGGCGAAGACGTCGTCGTAATCTTGCTTGTCGAGAGGCTTCTCGATCTATGTTCCCATTGGCATCATACACCGTGTCTTCTAGCAAGAGACCATCGGTGTTGCTGTCCGGAGACGTCGTTGTTGACCGCCACAAAGGTTTCCAACTCAATAACCTTGTCGGTTAGCATGGAAATTCGTTTGTCCAATCTCTCCATGCTATTGTCAATGTTGAGTTCAATGAGTGCATCAGTGACGGCCTTCCTGATGGCCTCATTCATCCTTTTTTGGGCATTCTCTATAGCAGCTTGCAGTTGCTCTTAGCTGACACACTCGTTGAAATCCTTGGAATTGTTATCTCCAATCTGATCATCTCCTGCCATTGTAAACACAAAAATAGGAACAAACGGTGAAAATTATCCCTACCAAATGACTACGTGGTTGCAGTGGTGTCACTTTTCACAGCAAATGGAAGCATCTTACCAAGCTCTTACAAAGTTCTTACCAACGCAAGCAGTGGACGGTACAACCGGTGGCTGGTTTGTGATACCTGTGAGGCAGTGGCACCGAGATTGCAAGGGCCTTTTTCTATACTGATCTGAAGAGTTTGTGGAGCTTGGAAGGCACACAAAGAATAATATGTATATTTGGCACACAAGTCAGTAACAGAAACTAATGCTGAATTATAGTCCAACGTACTTGTTCTCGCTGCTGGTCTAAAATGTTCCAAGTGCCAGGTGTGTGAGAAACAAGTATGGTGGATAGCAAGAGCAACATGAACAAGGCACCAGACAGCACACACTAACATAGCTCACTTTTGCCTTCTCTATGTGCTCCTTTAGATATTGTTCCTCTTTTGTCCCTCTCTTTTCTATTTTTTTGGGCTGTCGTTGTTTTTTTTTGGGAAACTTCAACTTTTTATTTTAATTTTTTTGATATTTTTTCACTTAGGAGCACACAAGAAGTAACTACCAAAAATTTCAGCTTAAATAAGTGAAAGACGTGGGCTATGGAGAATTTAGAAGATGTGCTCAAAATTTAGAAAAAGCTTCCGGACTCGGAAAAACGGTCTTCCAAGCTATTTTTCGAAAAACTAATTTTGCCAAACCTGACAAAGCGGGGGACACACGGTTCCAAATTTTTTTTTCTGATCGATTTTCATATATGGAACGTTTCAATTGGAGTTCGTATGCGAAAGTTATGGTTGTTTTAAGAACTAGCTCCGAAATATAGGACAAAACGAGAACAATACGTGCAAAATTGGTCACGGCAGCAAGGATTTGATGGAAATGATGGGGAAACACATGAATTGGACTCTAACATGACCTAACCAGCAGCAAGACCTTGACCAGGACCCAAACTCAACACGACGGACTCAAAAACAGAAATATGCAAAGGCTATGGCGTGGAAGGTTCTAGGACAGAAAAAAACGAGTATGGCACTGGACTATGAGACGAATGCGAAACACTCAAAACTAGGGGATAAATGTGAACCTGACGGTATACCTTAGCTCTGAATACCACTTAATGGGGATGGGGTTCCCGATCTTCCATCAGATAGAGGTAACTATCGTTGTGGCGGAGAATGACACACCGATCCGGCTCTAGATTGAAAGATCGAACCCTGCAATCTTAGCACCACAACTCCTCTGGTTATCAACCGAGATATGGTTCCAATTGATCTCACCAAGAAGGCGAACCCCTACCAGCGCAACAAAGAACACAAGCAAGAATAAGAAAGAAAACAACCAAATTGCAGATGAATGATTAATCTCACGATGTTGGGGTCTCACAAACCAATGAACGGTGAAACTGTTTTTGATAGATTATTCTAAGCAAAACCCAAACCCTAATGGAGGGGTGGAGGCTGTTTATGAAGACTCTAGGTTCATGCAAAGACCCCTGGACGCCCCCCTAATGGCTCACAGATGATACACGGCCCAACGGACCAAAAACGGTGACGCAGCATCCTAACAAATTCTAGACTCTAATTTGTTTTGACAATTCCTGTTTATTCCCATGGAATTTGTTCCTCTAGCCAAAGCCATTAGTTAGCTTATAGAATTAGCTTTCCAACCATATGTGTATCATCGAAAATGGAGTCTGGATGCGTCCTGGGCGTCCATTTTACTGTTGACTGGTCCTGAAGGCCGAGGCAGAGTCGAAGTCGAGTTGGGCTGGGCCTCCAGCTTGTGTTGTTCTTCCTTGCTGGTCTTATCCACCTATATACCTTTCTCCAAGTTCCTCATAACCCTCTCCTATGTTCCAAAGCAAGATAACATCATTAGGTAGTAGTCTATTCTCAAAAGTATGAAAAGGATCGCTTAAGAACGAGCTCACCTCTAAATTGAGTTGATGCATTCGAGCTCGGGTCATTGGACCTTGCGTAACGGTTGGAGGATCAGTGGGTACATCCGAAGGAGTGATGTCCTCATCACAAAACTTTATCTTTTTTGAGAAATTAAATTAAAAGGAAAATAGAAGAAGGTACACATGACAACGTCCCTCTCTATCTTGGCTCCCCCTCTCTTTTATAAATTGGCAGGAGTAGCCATTGTGTTACAAACTGGTCTCCCCCTCCCCTCTCTCTCTCCCTCTCTCTCTCTCTCTCTCTCTCTCGCTGGCCCCTTCCCTCGGTGCAACTCTATTGGTGCCATGTCCCACTGGATCCAATCCTCTTGCGGTAGCACCGCATCGAATAGGATGCATGGACAGAGCAGCTCCCGAACAACAGATCAGTTGTCAGATCTGGTTGGTGAAGAGACTGGCCTTCCATTGGTGATTTGCCCCCATTGCAAGCTTGTGAGAGTGATTGAGTGATGGTCTATGAAAGAAAACCCGAACCTTGGCCGTGTCTTCTTCAAGTGCCAGAGGAATGGGGTGAGCTTCTTTGTCACTTCTTCGACAATAACTATAGCAATGCTTGGTTTAATTTTTTAAACAAATTTGTGCAGTATTCGAAACTCTACGGTTACTACATATGGCAATGATAGTATCTTGAGGATTTGAAAAAGTTAGGCACGATCCAAGTCAGGCAACTGGACTCAGAGGACGAAGAGGAGAAAGGAAGCGAAGACCACTCGAATGGCATAGCTGATAGGAAAGCATTGGAACTCAGCATGCAGAACCTGCAGTGGAAGTTGAACATGCTTTTTCTTTGTTGTGTTCTGGTTGTTAGATTTGGAATCATGTATTATGTTGTATTGAAGTAGCTCATCAATATGTATGAAGAATTGGAACTAATGTCCTTGATTTGTGAAGGGTGTTTGGTTGTCTATAGCTATGGATGCAAGCTTAGCTGAGATTGTGTTTGGTATGCTGAATCTTAGGTTGCACGAGTAGATGCAACTTGTTGAGAAGGTGCTTGGTTGTTTGTGTTCTATGAGGAGAGTTACCTTGCATCTAAAGATGGTGTGCTTACCCCCTCTATGCTAAGATTGGCAGTGAGTAAATTTTATAAATCCACAACTCGTACCAAAATGCAACTTTAAAAACCATTAATAATTTTCATGGTACACACTGCACAAACCTTAGCTTACATTACAAACAAGTTAAAGTTCCTGCAAAATAATGACAACATCCATCCAAGAGGAAATTAACATGTCCATAGACAATCAAACAACATCGACCCATTTAAACATGTCATGACAGAGAGATACATCAAATGCAGCTTTATTTACTACTTTGACTCCAACTCCGAGAACAAGGGAACATAGGGAAGATAGTAAGGTCTCCAGATGAATTCTGGCAAGACATCACGTCTACCATATTGAATGTAATGTGTAGGGATGACATGAACTTTTCTGCTGTCACATTTTATGCGGTGATGGCTCTGTCCTCCTCATCCCCAATAAAGAAAATCAAATTCCATTCTAGGTGAACTGTAACCACTATGTAGATCTCCTCAACATCCAAGTAATCAAATTGAATCTTAGTCTTTCCAAACACCATCAGCATACTGACTGTTTGCTTCAATGTCCATTTATTAGTACCCTAGTCTTCAAGGATCCAGATTGAAAGCTTGGACATATTGCGACCACCACCCATACATACACACAAGTGACTATTGGTATTTCTTAACACAAACAGAAAGAATCAGTAAGCACATGGAATTACCTTTGTAGCCTTCACCCAGAAGTATTTAGGGTATTGTATTTTCCACAGGAAATGAAGGTACTTCTTCTAGCTAATTCATTCAAGGACAACACAAGGATAGGGTAGAGATGGATTCCTATGTCATGAGGGTCTAAGGACAGATAAACTCTACTTCTACTTGCTCACATTGGGCATCGGAGTGCACCTGGTCTACCAGGTGATCCCGGCCATTAGCTCTACGTTGAACCCGAACGTGGGCGATTACAAGGGAGGACAGGGCTATCACCACCTGCCACCTACTGCTCAACCGTGGGGAACAAGGCAAATGAAGGTAGCCTCTAGCCTAGACTCCATGTCTACGCTATCGAGTACTACTCTAGCATCACGTAGGGTTATCCGTCTTCATCAGGGCCTTCTACTAGAGTATCCAATACAAGAGCGAACGATGAACCCGCAAGCAAATAAGAGTAAAGCTTAGCTATACTAAAGACTTAATTCCATAAGAAACACGAACACTCACTTAGTGGAAAGCTCCGTTGAGATACAGGTGTTCGTCGAGGTACAAGCTTGGGGAGACTACTGACAGGTCCGACGCTTCCCCAAGCTCTTCCTCACATCTCTCCCTAACCAGGTCTACTTGCTATCAAGGGCCTAAGCCCTTGGAGTGATGCTCAAGAGAATTGCTCTTGCTCCATGTGTGTTGTTGTTATGTATGAGGGGGTAGGTCTTCTTTTATAGTGGAGAGGGGAGTGAATATGCATGGAATATTCCATGATCCTCTCATAATACCACCAAACTGACCTCCAGGTACGTTGAATCTGAACCAAACTACAACAACCGACGTAGGTAAGGCGGTAAGAGGTGGCCCACGAAGGATGGGACTGAATGGGCTAGGTGGTGGTGCGGCTGCACTAGGGGTGCGGTCATACTCAGGCTGGGCCCAATCATACCCATGTTCGTTGGGTGGCCTATTGTGATCTTCTGGGCTTGGCCCATGGGTGTTTGGCGCAGAGTTGAGTTGGTTTGGTTTGGTGACGGGCATGTTCTCCACTTGTTTGGGCCCTGATTCTTTTGGTGATTGGGCCTCTTTCCTTTGGGCATGCACAAGATGGTATTTATGCTTTGTTCCCTCGCACATTATTAGCCTGTTTTGTGTATTTCCACAAATACCCTCCTGCAAATGGTAAAATACCAAAACTCGTGTAATTCGTTAGTTGTAAGCCCTAATTCTAAGTTTGGTGTTCTTTTTAGTAGATTTTATGTGAGAGTTGGCGGTTAGAAATAGGAGTTAAGGACCACCAACAAGCTCCCCCACACTTACCTCTTTGCTCGTCCTCGAGCAAAGCTTAGAGATAAAAGTAATCATGAGCCTAACATCCTAAGATATATGGCTTACATAAAAGATTCCAACACAATCTTTACACAAGTGGGATTTGTGGCGTTAGCTAACATGTTTCCTTAGTTGTTGAAAAGCAGAATAGTTCTTGAAACAAAGTCATGTTCTCAGTTTCTCATCTTCGTAACTTGGAGTTTTGAAAGTTTTTCTCAAGAAAAGCATAGTTCACTTTATACTCCTCAAATGGCACTCTCATATCACTCAATGGTGTATAAATCCTCACCAAGTCATAGCAAAGTTTTGCCTTCTTTTTTTTTCTCCTACTTCTAAAAAGGTTTTTTGTGGAGCTTTAAGTAGGGATAAACAAGATAGCATACTTGTATCGCATACATTGTAAAGTCAAATCGAGGATCCAAGGAGAGAAGTGTCATACTCTTAGATCAAGATGTGCATGTGTGTGGAATATGGTATGAATATACTCCTTTTGTAGATATGATCTCTCTCTATAACTTATTATTTTGAAACATGGCTATCTCTTTTCTCTTTTTTTCAATACATGAGCCTTCATGTGCTCATCATTTTTTCTTTTGTACTTGGACCTTCATGTGTCCATTTTTTTGATTTTTAAGTTTTTTTCATAGCTCATGTCTCTTCTTCTAAACCACATATTTAGAGAGATCATTATCTTTTTAGAACATAGAGTATTTGCCTAACAAACATATTTTTTTTATCTGCTCCCAATGTAGGAGCAGAATTTCTGGTGGATCTAAATGAAAGCATGTTTTTGTATACTCCCAGTGTAGGAGCAGCATGTGTATGTGGAGTGTATGTGATCTTGATCTTGGGAGCATGATAAATCTCTTGACAAGGGTCAACAAGATTTGACCAAACTCAACACAATAACAACAGTGTATGTAGAAGGCTTAAAACTTGCAAGATGTCATATTTGGCTTTGGTACGGATTGCTCACCAATTGAGGAGTATGTGACACTATGGTTTTATAATATTTTTATCAAAACAAATTCTCCAAATAATTTGAATAGAAACAGTAGGATTTCTAGGTCAGAACTATATCACACCTCACAACAACTTAGTCAACATGAATATTTTCCCACAAGCATAATTGTATGCATATGGGACAAACTTTATGCAAGATTCTATCTTAAAATAAATGTTATGAACATGTCACTTTTCAAAATTTTGAGTGAAGTTTGGTTTGTAGAATTGCATAGGGGCATTATTGGTTTATTGAATTTAGTTTTTGTGATCAAGATTTATGTTTGTTCAAACTCAAAATTGTAGGAGGTTGAGGGTAGTGTTGCACAAACCATCGTTGAAGATGAAGGAGCTAAGGGGAGTCAGAGATGTTTTGGCTAAACCAGAGGTTCAGCCAATCCTCTTTGGAGCCATCTGTTCCATCCTTCTGCACGTTGGATCATTCGATGTTGTGCGACATGTTGGTGGGAGATCTCGAATGTGTGTTAGTTATGCTTGAGAGATCTCCTCCACACTTATTCTTGTACCTGTTTTATTTAATAAAGAAAAACGAAAAAGAAACAAACAAGGGCTCTACCAACCGAAACACTAGGGAGCCTAAATTTTATTATTATTATTATTATTTGTTTGTTTATTATTTTATATATATTTATTTATTTTATTTTATTTGTTCTCCCAACTTTTTATCTTTTAGCAAAACTCAAACAAGGCCTATGGTAAAGATGCAATGTAATTCTAGCCTTGATTTATCTCCATCATGTATTACCTCCATTGTTTTATGAAAGTAATTACTCAAGTTCATTAACCAAAATTAAACACCATGTTTAAATTTGATTAAAGGAGGTCATTTCACCTAAGCACCATGCTTAATTTAAAAAGACCTATGGATGTACCAATTGAATACACCCAAACCAGAGCATATAGCATAAACATGGGTGGCATGGACTCGAAAGATCAAGCGATATTCACATGGAGACAAATATGAGTAAATGGGTTGGTGAACATTTTAGTTACCTTTGCATACCTGAGTGTACTTACTAGCTGCATATGTGGATGAAGATTTGAAGATGTTGCAGTGGTGGCATGATTATGTGTGGTCTAACTCAGGTGAGCCATAAGGCTAGGCCACACACACAACTAGTGTGTATGGACTCTGGGCCTTAGTGGTAGCAAAGGTCTAGAAGAGGATAATCATCCTCTCTCTTCTTCTTCTGCTTATATATATATATATATATATATCATTTTTTTCTTTCTCCTTTTTTCTCTTTTTTATCATATATTGTATATATTTTTTCTCTTTTTTCAACTTTCTCTCTCTTTTTTAGCAAGGCAGAGCTGACATCATTTTTTACGACGTTTGGTGTGTATGGAATCTTGTAATGAGACTCTCTCCCCCACACTTGGACTTTTGTGTGAAAGTCAAGTGTGTAGTGTCGGGGTCTCCTTCTTGAGTGTGTTCCATTACCAAAGGCATCGCGATGTTTAGTTGATACAGCTCTCATGTTCTCTTGCATTGTATGTTCCTTGTTCTTCTTAATATCAACCTGAAATGGTTAGTGACCAAGAATACCCAAAGGTGCATAATAACTTAACAACATGTTCTTGCTTTTATTAACAAAAAAATTGTTGCTTTTTTCTTTTTTGTATGATAATCTGGGGTATCTCCCGGCAATGCTTTGTTTATGGTCATAAGCTTGACAATGGGAACTTTATATTGCAGCTATCAATGGTGGTGTAGTTCTCAGCTTCACCACCAAGCATTTAGCGTTAGCGTTCAAGCTGCAAGATTAGTGCCACAATGCAACTATGAGATTTGCAATATTTATGGTAAACAAAGGCATCCATAACCACCCTTCTAAACATTTTGAAAATAGGATGGAAAGACGGATGGGGTCCTCGTAAAAGCATGCGGCACTAAGCAAGATGTCCTTGGCACAAGAGTTTTTGTTCTTAAGAGATATATCGTGTAAGATCAACATTGATTCTCGACCACTATCGAGAATAACATTTGGATGTCTAGAGGGACATGGATTAAGTTCGAGCGAGGGCGATGATGGGCATTCTTTTTCACAAAAAGCTCGGGTGAAAGGAATGGAGATACAAACTTCACCTCCTCGAACGGGTCATGGTGCTTCACCTTTGGGTTTTTAGGGGAAGAGGCAAAAGCAGTTTCTTTCTTAAGGCTCCCATGGGTAGGTTTTTCTTGGAAAAGATTTTCAAAAGGGTAGCCCATAAGAAGATCAAAATCGAGGATGGCATCGATGTGGAAGTCCAAGTGAACGTCAGTTTTCTCTATTTTGATTGGCATGGCCCTAGCAATCCCACAACACTCAAAGATGAGTCCCGAGGGACTTTTGAAAAGTTTATTGGTCGGGACTAGCGGCATGTTTCCCAAAAGATTTTTCACAAGGAATTTTGATATGATACTAGTCCCGACTGTGGGGTTGTACAGGGCCTCTACAATTCTTCCCCTTAATGAACAAGGCATGGTCATGGAAGGTGAAAGAATCGAATTGCTTCGAAGAATATTTCACTTCCATTAACCATTCATTTGATGGTTCTGCTTTAGGGGAAACTTCCTTAGAAGGAAGTGTAAGCTTTTCGTGCCCAAGGTGTCTTGAGGTATTGCCATAATCCCCGAATTCGATAGGGATCTTCGAAGGATGAATTAATCTTTCCTTCGGTGTTTGTGGTTTTGGGTGAGGGCTCATGAATCGAATCTAAGGATGCTATAGGTTTGGATTCGACTGATGAGGACTCCTCAACGCTCAACATGACTTTTGCCTGGAGGGTTCTAGTTTTAATGGAGGAAGTGTGTCTTTCTAGGAAGTTTTCAAGGAATTTTACTTGTTCCATCATAGGTTTATGTGTACAACAACCTCAGACAGTCATGTCTAGGCATAGGTCAGCATCTATGTCAAGACCCAAATAAAAGAGACGTAATAACACGCCATCGGGTAAAGACAAGTCTAGGCCAGATTGAATTAAAACTGAAAACCTGACCTAGGCTGCACCTATAGACTCCTTCTCGTATTGCTCAAAGTCAAGGATCACCCATGGTACAGAGACGATACAAGATATAGGGAAGAATGCAAGACAAAACTTGTCTTTAAGTTCATCCTAGTCCTCATTCACACTTTCTATGGCTTGAGTGTACCATTGCTTCACCTTCTCCGTGAGCGAGAAGGGAAACAATTTTTACTTTAGAGTTTCTTGTGTCATGCCAGAGATGCTCCGGCATGAACACATTTTCTCAAACTCTAGCAGGTGACTGCATGGGTTTTCGCTATCAAGCCCACAGAAGGGTTGTGCCCAAACCATGGCTATCAAGCTAGGGCTGAGTTCATAGCTAGAAGCCGTGATTGGCTTTGAAGATGGTGGTGGCTCAAGGAACTCGCCCTTTGAAGCAAAAAGGTTATGAATAGGAGTTGGGTTCATGGTGAATATATATTTTTTCTGTTTATAAAAAGAAAAGATACAGATATGAGGATGAATTAGGTTTGGAGATAATACAGCAACCATTCCCCGACAACAGCGCTAGAAAGCTTGTGGGTATTTCTTAACGCAAACAGAAAGAATCCGCAAGCACACGGAATTATCGTTGTAGCCTTCACCTGGAAGTATTCAGGGTATCGTATTTTCCATAGGGAACAGAGGTACTTCTAGCTAATTCATCCAAGGACAACACAAGGATAGGGTAGAGATGGATTGCTATGCCATAAGGGTCTAAGGATAGATAAACTCTACTTCTACTTGCTCACTTTGGGCACCAGAGCGCACCTGGTCTACCAGGTGATCCCGGCCATTAGCTCTACACCAAATCCAAATGTGGGGGATTACAAGGGATGAACAGGGCTATCACCACCTGCCGCCTACCCCTCAACCATGGGGAACGAGGCAAATAAAGGTAGCCTCTAGCCTAGACACCACATCTACGCTATCGACTACTACTCTAGCGTTGTGCAGGGTTATCCATCTTCATTAGGGCCCTCTACTAGAGTATTCGCTACAAGAGCGGACGACGAACCCGCAAGCAAATAAGAGTAAAACTTAGCTATACTAAAGACTTAATTCCATAAGAAACATGAACACTCACTTAGCGAAAAGCTCCATTGAGGTATAGGTGTTCATTGAGGTACAAGCTCGGGGAGACTGCCGACAGGTCCGGCACTTCCCCAAGCTCTTCCTCACATCTCTCCCTAACCAAGTCTACTAGCTATCTAGGGCCTAAGCCTTTGGAGTGGAGAGGGGAGTGAATATGCATGGAATATTCCATGATCCTCTCATAATACCACCAAACCGACCTCTAGATACATTGAATCTAGACCAAACCACAACAACCGACGTAGGTAAGGTGGTAAGAGGTGGCCCACGAAGGATGACGCTGAATCGGCTAGGTAATGGTGTGGCTGCACCCCTGGTGCGGCCGCACCAAGGTTGGGTCCAATCATACCCATGTTCATTGGGTGGCCTCCTATGATCTTCTGGGCTTGGCCCATGGGTGTTTTGTGTGGAGTTGAGTTGGTTTGGTTTGGTTACGGGCTTGTTCTCCACTTGTTTAGGCCCTGATTCTTCTGGTGATTGGGCCTCTTTCCTTTGGGCATGCACAAGATGGTATTTATGCTTTGTTCCCTTGCACATTCTTAGCCCATTTTGTGTATTTCCACAAATTCCCTCCTACAAATGGTAAATCACCAAAACCCGTGGAATTCGTTAGTTGTAATCCCTAATTCTAAATTTGGTGTTCTTTTTAATAGATTTTATGTGAGAGTTGGTAGTTAGAAATAGGAGTTAAGGACCGCTAACAGTGACCCTAAGCTTGATGGATGGAGGGTGAAGAACCACACGGCCTAGGAATTTGCCTCCATGTCTTTCCCTCCATATCCATAGCAAATATATGAGGGTAACCCTCCGAGTACCCAAAAATGTACAGACAACTGTTAAAAAACATAGTTGCTGATCTTGAAAATGTCACCTCAGTTTCCTCGTCCCATTTAGATTCCTTAAAGATATATACTACAGTTTTAGATGAGTAGATGTCCACACCCACACACTCACCATCCTCCTCCATATATTCAATCACATGGAAGTGCGGGAGGCTATCGGATCGAACCCCAATCGAGCCTTACCAACAGAATGGATGCTAGGTGGCAGTACCTTCAACTTTTGTGTTGCCGGATTGCAGATGACATAGCGGTATCCATTAGCCCCAAGCACCAACATAGGATGAGGCCGTTGCAGCAATCTCGAGATAGCTACATTGTCCATGGTGAAGAGCAAGAAGGAGAAGGAGGGGTGTTCATCGGTGACACTAGTGAAGTGTCGATGGTCGTTCTCACCATCGTAGAAGAAGCCAGCCATAGTCTGGGGTAGCAACTTATGGTTGTTGGAGTCCGAGATGAGGCGTTTCCAAGAGAGACAGACACATTTGTAGCAGAACAAGAAGCGGGCGGGGAGGCGGCAGAGGATCTCGACAACGACATCGTCCGTGAGGCTGGCCATTGCATTCCTCTTGTTGGGGGCCTCCTCCATTTTGTCAGTGTGTAGTAGGATCAGAGCTTGCTCAATAATGAGATCACTAAAGAGCAAAATAATCCAACAAAGATCCATCAATGAAGTCCACAACTCATACTAAAGTGCAACTTTAACAACCATTAACAATTTTCATGATATGACCTCATCTAAACATTAATGGCCTTAGTCATGTGAATGATGGACACGAAGCATTGATTTGCTTTCGATGCCTTCCTCTTGTTTGGAACCAAATGGATAACTTGGTTGTCAACAAAGAGAAGACACAAAAAGCAAACATATGAGCTGCACCCTAATACATCTAACGGCCATGTAGACATCATTGGCACAGAAATGTGGCCTCAGATATGTTACAAGTTCAAAATAAACATAAGGACTCACTGGTGGCACTGGAGCATACGAAACAGAAATGTAGAATCAAACAAGTACTGGGCAGAAAAAATAGTTTATAGCAGAAGCAAAGGGCCTGTTTGTTTGCTTAGACAGATAGGTATAATCAAGCAAGCACTTGATAATTAACATGCCTATTGCACATAAACATTTATAGTAAGAACATTGAACATATGCAAAAAACCAAGACATCAGCAGAAAACCAATCAGTGCCACCTCCTAGTTCTTTTCATCATCATTGGCCTAACCAGATCTCCAATGCTAGAATGTTTCTTATATACCCTCATGTTCAAGCAAGGACCAAAACAGTGAAGTGAACAGAAAAGGGCAAGAAAGGAGACCTGTGGATTGAATCTGTCGCCTCTGCCGTGGCACACAATGGACACGAACGCCAATGCCACCGTGCTCCACCAGGAAGCCCTGCATCCTATCCTCCAAAAGGATGCCTGAGCAACCACAGCATACCGGGGATCCTCCGCCGCCGCCGCCGCAAGTCCAACGGACACATATTTGTTTCCACTTGCAGGGGATATCCAATATATAGGTCAACCTGTGGCATCCACACAGAGAATATATACTACTATAAGGACTCCAAAGACATGTTAACACAACTAGGCGTCTAGCGCAGTGGTAAAGATAGTTCATTCCTTGCTCTGGGTCCCGGGTTCGACTTCCAGGTATCATGGTTTTTTTGAATTTATTAAACCACGATGGCACACAAAGGTACAAGTGACACACAAGCCGTTGGGTCCCACAGATCGGATGGAGATGGAGAAAGGTCCTACAGGTATACGTGACACGTAAGCCGTCAGGTCCCATAGGTCAGATGGAGAAGGGTCTCACGGGTACACGTCTCGGCGGCACTCAAGGTAAAAGTGACACGCAAGCCGTCGGGTCCCACAGGTCGGATGGAGCTAGAGAAAGGTCCCACAGGTACACGTGACACATAAGCCGTCAGTTCCCACAGGTTGGATGGAGAACAGGTACACGTCGGATAGAGAAAGGACCGAACGAAGACTTTTATGATAAATTCCAAACATCACGGATGAGTAACTACAGATCCCATAGGTACACATCGGATGGAGAAAGGACCGTGTGGAGATTTATGACAAAGTGCCATTCGTTACAGATCGAAAACTGTTCGTCACAGATGTGTAATTAGTTCAATGACAAAGCCCTGGTCATCACAGTTCTAAAGAGGATAGTCACAGATGAGCAGGAACAATCACACGAGTGATCCGTGACGAAACCCTATGTTGTTGTATGACGTTTTTGTGTGATAATGTCTGATTTCATCATAGATAGAGAGGATTGGAGGATCGTCACCAATGATTTATGATGAAATAAAAATATTCATCGAAAGCGATCTTCTATGATAGTTTTGGATTCGTCATTAAGATTTTCGTCATAGAAGTGCATATTTCTAATAGTGACAGCTTGGAGGCCTAGGTCATCCGCGAGAGCGAGGCCTTCACGACATGCAAGTGCTTCAGCCACCTCCGCCGCTAAGAGGCCTTCCAGGGCTAGAGCCGTCGTCCTACCTGTAGCTACAAAAGAGCCATGAGTGGCTAACGTTCTAGGATGGATTGGTTTGGAGCTTTGAGGATCCAGAAGCACAACAGCATGAGAGCTCAAAGCTGGCGATACAAATCTAGACTCCACAGTGGCTAGTCCTGTTTGTTTCCCTTCTCAAAGGGCCTGTATCGCATCTGGCTAGACAGGCCTTCTCTAGCCAGGCTATGGACATGCAACCTGTTATTGTTTGGTTGCTCTGATTTACAGCGCTAGGATGAATGGAGCAGTTGTTTGGTTGCCCATATGTGCGTTGACACCTGCATCACTGCTCTCTTGCGCGTAAGAGCACGCAGCCCACGCGAGCCACGTTGCCCAGAAACTGATTCCAAATTCGTTTCCTGCAAGGCAGGCTGTGGGGGTGCGCCTGCACCTGGCCGCCCAAGCCTTGAGACAAGTTCAGGCAACCAAACACAGGAAGATTGTATCCCACGAGCTAGGCTAGGCTATATGTGGCCAACCAAACATGCCCAGGGAGACAAGCGATTACCTATGGTATATGCTACTTTTGGCTATTCCCATCAAAAAGGTAAGATCAACAAGGACAGTAGTTGCCTACTAATCCGTCTCATAAAAAGAGTCACTACCGGGCTCATGTTGATCAAACTTTTTTAAGTTTGACGAGGTTTATAGAAAATATTAGCAACATTTATATCTCAAAATAAGTTTATTATAAAAATATATTCAACGATTTATCTAATGATACTAATTATGTATCATAAATGTTGATATTTTAATATATATTTGGTCAAAGTTAAAAGTGTTCACTACGTAAAAAACGATTTTTAGCAACGGATCGATTTTTTTGTAGGGGCGGCTGGTGATGGAGCCGCCCCTACAGTGGCGTGCTCGGGTGCCCAGACACCAGCCGTCCCTACAAATGGAACAGCAGGGGCGACTGGTGTTACGAGCCGCCCCTACAAATAGGGTCTGATTTGTAGGGGTGGCTCAATCACCACCACCACAAAATTATATTTGTAGGGCGGTGGTGATTGAGCTGCCCTAAAATGGCACCGTATTTATAGCTCCTAATTGTAGGGGCGGCTCAATCACCAGCCGCCCCTACAAATGGCCCCCATATAAATCTGAGGCAGCACATTCTTTCTCCTCGGGTCACTCACTCCAACCCGTGAAAGAAAGGTGGGGAGGCCTTGGGCACCTCCCAAAAATTGCTCTACTAAGGGGGAAGGTTTTGGTCTCAAATCCTTTGGTGGAGAGGTTGTAGAAGGTAAGAAAATGCTATTCCACACTTTTTTTGAAGTTTTAATGGTTGATTAGTGAATAATTAGAGTTTTGTTTTTCTCTCTCTTCTATGGTGCTTGAGCTATTTATGAGCAAATTAGACCCAACTTTTAAATGTACTAGGGTAAATTAGGGAGGGGAACAAGACCATACCCTTATTTGGTCCATGTTTCTTGATTTTAGTGAACCATTAGTTAGTTTTATGGATGTTTCATGTGCATGTGATCTAGATCTAGAGTTTGGTTTTTTTATTAATTTTGTTTTTGTAAATTTATGTTTGATAAAATTGGACTAGGGTTTTTACGAAAGATATTGGGTAAAGTATAATTATTGCTAATTGTTGTCTTTGAAATTGTTTATTATAATCAATAAATATGTATTTTAATTATTTATGGATAAATGGGCCATTAATTAATTTTCCTCTACCATGGTGTGTTTGTATGCTTCATGTAATTATATTAGATTTATATTCATATATATATCTGAGGTATATACAATTATTCTCAAATAATTATTACTTTGATTAATTTTTACATATATCTGAATAAGTAGTCCTTTAATGTTTGTTTTGTTGTTGTTGTAAAAGATGGAGTACAGGAACTCTTGGATGTATGGTTCGTTAAGGTTCAAGGCAGGTTTCCGTGAAGAGGTGGATAAATTTATTGAAGCCACAACGAAGCATGCAACGACATTGAAAGAGAATAAGGATACAATTATTTGCCCCTGTAAAGATTGCAAGAACCGTATGACATGGACAGATGTGACTATCATCAGATCACATTTGATTATACGAGGATTTGTTGAGGACTACACAGTGTGGATTCATCATGGTAAAACGGTTATTGTTAACGACGAGGATGAGGAGGAATACGACGATGAAACCATAGAATCCCTGTCCCAATATTCAGTCGAGCTTGATGCACAAATGGATTTTGAGTTTGGCAATGAACAAGGTGGTGATGCTGGTGGTTGGGATGGTAACGACAAAGGTGGTGCCAATAATGATGGTGGAGCACGTGTCGGAGTTGAAGATGATTTAGATGACATGATTCGAACCCTTGGACCAGAGATTTTACTAAATAGCTCGAAAGGTCTAGAAAATTTGGAAAGAGTGACAAAAGCATCGAAGGAGACTGTGTATGGTGTTGAAAAGGGTTGTCCAACACATTGGACATTGCTACGTTTCGTGCTTGAGCTGCTCATCCTGAAGGCTAAGTATGGCTGGTCAGACTGTAGTTTCAATGATCTATTGCATCTCCTGTCATGGGTGCTGCCACAACTAAACTCAGTTCCCGCCAACACATACCAAGCGAAGAAGATCATAAGTCCATTGACAATGGGGGTTGAAAAAATACATGCATGCCCCAACCACTGTATACTTTTTCGTGGTGAAACATTCAAGTCATTGGATAAGTGTCCCCAGTGTGGGGCCAACCGGTACAAGAACAATGACCTTTACGGTGGGGACAAACCATCCACGGGGAAAAAGAGGAATAAGAAGGGCACAAAAAAGGTGGTACAAGAATCTCAGCCCCCAGAGGACACTCCATTAGGCAACGATGCAAAGCAGAGAAGAATTCCTGCCCTGGTAATGTGGTACCTGCCAGTGACCGACCGCTTGAGACGTATGTTCCTAAACCCTAAAGAAGCCGCACTCATGACATGGTGGGATGATGAGCGCAAGGTCGATGATGATAAGATTGCACACCCGGCTGATTGTAGTCAGTGGCAAAGGTTTGATGAGAAGCACAAAGAATTCAGCGATGACCCAAGGAATGTACGGTTTGGCCTGAGCACCGATGGAATGAATCCCTTCAATGAGAGGATGAGCAACCACAGCACATGGCCAGTGATCTTGACCATGTACAACATCCCAACATGGTTGTGTTAGAAGAGAAAGTACCTTCTCCTCACTATTCTTATTTCTGGCCCTAAACAACCAGGCATTGATATAGACGTGTTCCTCGAGCCCTTGATGCAAGAAATGGAGAGACTATGGAGGCATGGGGAGCAGATGTACGATGCGTTCTGAAAGGAGGACTTCATATGTAGAGCAATAATATTTGTTACTACCAATGATTACCCCGTGTTGTTTGCTTTGTCTGGACAGATCAAAGGGAAGACGAGATGCTTGGCTTGCTTGGATGGTACTACATGGGTTTACCTGGATGCATCCAAGAAGATAGTTTACCTAAAGAACCGACGCTTCTTAAACACAAGTCACAAGTACCGCAGCAAATTGTTCTTTAGATTTTATGACAATGCCCTAGAGATTGAACCCCCTTCGGAGAGACGTCATAACGGAGAACATGTGTACAGAATGGTGAAAAACATACGCGTCATCTATGGAAAGAAGAATCTAGATGGGACGAACAGAGATAGAAGCACACCTCCTATCGAAGGCGTACCTTTCAAGAAACAATCGATCTTCTTTCAGTATCTGCCTTATTGGCCAGACTTGGAGGTCCCCCATGCCATTGGTGCTATGCACATGCAGAAGAATGCCTTTGAGAGTCTCATTGCTACCTTGATGGACACAGGCAAGTCAAAGGATGGTCTGAAAGCACGGAAAGACATGGTGCAACTAAAACATGATGCCACAACTTCACCCGGCACACGAGGCTAATGGAAAATACACTCTGCCCCGCAGGCGTGCTTCAACCTAACACCGCATTTGAGAAGAGAGCTATATGCACTTTCCGAGGGGGGATCAAAGTCCCGACTGGGTTTTCAAACAAATGTGAAGAAGCTAGTGTCGATGAAGGACTTGTCAATAACACACCGCAAGGCTCACGATTGCCATGTGATGTTGATGATGTTTCTACCTATTGCAATCGGGCTATAAAGCCAGAGTTCTTGAAAATGGCCATCACCCGCATGTGCTACTTCTTTTTGAAGATCTCACAGAAGACGATTGGCAAGGAAGAGCTGAGTGACCTACATGAATTTGTGGTGGAGACACAAAACCAACTGGAGATGTGTTTACCTCCTACTTTTTTTGATATAATGCCACATCTCATGATTCACATGGTTCATCAGACACAGTGCTTGTCCCTTGCTACTTGCATGAAATGTGGTCCTATGAGCGGTTCATGTCGGTTTTTAAAGTCGATACGTGCATAATCGAGCATACCCAGAGGGCTCCATGATAGAGGGTTACAAAGATCAAGAAGTCGCCGAGTCTTTGTCAAGAGTACCTAAAAGTACGAGAAGGGATTGGTAAACCCGATTCTCGTCAAGGGTAGACTGGCTGGGAAGGGCACCAATGGGTAGAAAAGTGTTCATCGACCATGATTACAAAGAGGTGAGTCGGGCGCATTACGTGTCTTGCAGAGTACACAACCGATGCAACCGTATATTGATGAACACTTGGCTATCATTATGGCGAGAGAGAAATGGTATTTCGTGATGATTGGGTCATGAAACAAAGACAAGCAACGACTAACTATATGGTTGAAGGACCAAAACATACCGCTCAAGAAACTATAGACTCTATTACCATCAAGAGGTTGGCGGAGGGCCATCGAGACAAGTGACATCTTGGAATGCTTATGACATCAATGGGTACACGTACTATACCCACGCAAAGGATAGTAAATATGTGAACCAAAACAAATGGTGTTCGAATAGAGGCTCTCGATGGATTAGGGCGAAAGATCCAATACTTTGGCATCATTGAAGAGATATGGGAACTTGACTATGGAAGGGATATAACGGTGGCCCTGCTTTACGATGTCACCGGATCAAACAACACCAACTCGAACGAGATCGGATTGAGAGTCCGGACCTCGAGAATCTAGGCTACCAAGATGACCCTTGGGTGCTCGCTTCACGTGTCGCACAAGTTTTCTATATGTCTAACCCATAAAGTAACCTCCCCTCGAAGAAGAAGACAAAGCACGTGGTTGCCTCCGGGAAACAACACATTATTGGAGTTGATGGCGTGGACGATGTTGAAGCTTACAATAACTATGATGAGATGCCGCTATTCACGCACTTTCCTAAGAAGATCGAAAAGAACCTCCCCAAAGATATAATGCCATGGGAACGAAAAGGTGTCAAGGGAAAGTCGTTCTGAGTTGTTGAACGTGGAGTGTTTGTGTAAGTGTGTGTTTGTAAGGCTTCATTTGTGCATGCGTGTGAGACTATATATTTATGTACGTGTGTAAGACTACATATTTTTGTATGTGTGTGAGACTACATTTTATGCATGTGTGTGAGACTACCCTTTCCGAAAACTAGTCTGTAGGCGTTGAAATTTAAAAATCACAAATCTGAACCATCCAAACTTTCTCAAATGGAAAGTTGACCAAAACAATAATTGTAGATATTGATTTGTTTAACAAACTTGGTATTCAAAACTTTTCAATTTGAAGTCATTTAGAGTTCATAATACTAGAGTCAAAGTGTTGTTTTTTTATTTGACCAAATTTGACTTGGTCAAACTTGCTCAAATGAGACACTACATGACCTCAGATAAAAAAACTCTGAATACCAAGTCTGATCATCTTAGCAAGATCTACAATTGTTACATAGCTCATTTCCCCATTTGAGAAAGTTTTATCAAACACTAGTCACAAATTCTTGAAATCCATAGACTTTCTGAAACTATGTCACACACTTGTGAAATTTGAACTACATTTTGTTCAACCTTTCTCAAATGAAAAAATGGACTATATAAGTATTGTAGATATTGATGAGCTGAACAAACTTGGTATTCAAAACTTTTCAATTTGAGATAACCTAGGGTTCCGAAAACTAGTTTGTAGGTGTTGAAATTTAAAAATCACAAATCTGAACCATCCAAATTTTCTCAAATGGAAAGTTGACCAAAACAACAATTGTAGATATTGATTCGTTTAACAAACTTGGTATTCAAAACTTTTCAATTTGAAGTCATTTAGAGTTCATAATACTAGAGTCAAAGTGTTGTTTTTTCATTTGACCAAATTTGACTTGGTCAAACTTGCTCAAATGAGACACTACATGACCTCAGATAAAAAAACTCTGAATACCAAGTTTGATCATCTTAGCAAGATCTACAATTATTACATAGCTCATTTTCCCATTTGAGAAAGTTTTATCAAACACTAGTCACAAATTCTTGAATCTCATATAGACTTTCTGAAACTATGTCACACACTTGTGAAATTTGAACTAAATTTTGTTCAAACTTTCTCAAATGAAAAAATGGACTATATAAGTATTGTAGATCTTGATGAGCTGAACAAACTTGGTATTCAAAACTTTTCAATTTGAGATAACTTAGGGTTCCGAAAACTAGTTTGTAGGCGTTGAAATTTAAAAATCACAAATCTGAACCGTCCAAACTTTCTCAAATGGAAAGTTGACCAAAACAACAATTGTAGATATTGATTCGTTTAACAAACTTGGTATTCAAAACTTTTCAATTTGTAGTCATTTAGAGTTCATAATACTAGAGTCAAAGTGTTGTTTTTTTATTTGACCAAATGCATTTGTAGGGGCGGCTAGATCAGGAACCGCCCCTACAAATAGGAGGGAGTATAAATAGGAGAACCGACGCACGGGAGTCAGTCTGGTCGCTGTCTTCTTCACCGACGCCATCAGGCTGCCCGCGCGCCTAGGGTTTCCGCCTCCAGTCCCGTGCCGCCCCGCCCTCGCCCTGCCCTCGGGCCAAGGCCGCTGGCGCTCAAGACCTGCACCCCGGCCCCAGCGCTCGGCATCCCACGACCCGGCCCGGCGCAAGATCGACCCCCTTGACCCCGGCGTCCTGCGCCCGGCCCCCGGTGCCCTCCCCCGCACGTCGGCCGACCCCGGCGCCTCCTCACTTTCAACACACCAAGACTCGGTCCCGGCGCCAAATTTCACAGCCGACCCCCGGCGTCCCGCGCCCGGCACCCGACGCCCTCCCCCGTGGCCGACCCCCAGCGTCCTCCACGCCTGGCCCTCGGCGCCCGCCCCCGCACGCCGACGACTCATTTTCAGGTATTCATCGTGCCCTAGAGAGTCCTTTAAACATCTAGAACAACTCCTTTTGGCCTCTTCCTTGCTGTGATTGATGAATTTATAGTTACTGTGTCATTTTGTTCGTTGTTATTGCCAATTGAATAGTATCTGGGCCGTTTTGATCATTGGCCGTCAGCTTATGGCGTTTTAACTTGGTACTCCTATATAATTACCATTTCACTGTGAGCGCTGCAAATTGACAAATTAGTGGCCGATGGTCTTGGTGCTACCTTTTAGTTGTCCGTGCTTCTGAGGTTGCTACCTTTTTGTGTAGTCGGGTCCATGAAGCATGCAGTAATCAGAACTTAGCATGAATCAGATGTAGAGATTGGAATAGCTGTATGCCATTGTTTTCCTTATGAGCTCTTCAAGTTACTTTTTATATGCCCTTTTATATATATGTCTCCATTATATCTGTTTTTATTTCGAGCATGAATTTTGAATCAACTGGCCTCCGTTCATCTTAATCTAAAACTTCACGAGTCAAGATATGTGCATGCGTTACTTTCTAATTCTCATCTCCACGCCATGTATATATTTAAAATTTATCTCTTATTTCCCACCAAATCTAGTGTCAAATTTCATTGTCAGATTTGGCCTTCCAGATATGCTTGTGGTGCTATAGCTGAGAGAACCTGGGTTTTAGAACTGTTGATATAACTGTGAATTTTGTATTCAATTAAGTTTGTTATGTGCAAAATAGGAAGCTTTTAATTGTGTCATATGCTCATAGCTACAATATGGTAGCTATCTTTTTAAATTATGTGATACACGTCATCCTGCATAAAAGCATCTCCTGCACAAATTTGCCAATAACACTTGGCAGCTGTGTGCCATTGTCTTGGCATAGATCTAGTCATGTCCTATTGAGAAGATGCTTCGATCTTAGCCAAGTTTGGTGGGCAAAGCCGAAAGCCCTTTACTAGATTGATTCTTGTGCATGATCCCTCGAAATGCCTTAATAGTTTTTAGGCACCAGCTGGCTAACACATCATGGACTAACAAACTGACTAGGAGTCTAGGAATCCTAGACTTCCTAAAGATAGCAAGAGATGACATACCAACTATAAAACTCAATATTATAGGCCCTAAAGTATCTAATAGTGTTCAAATGAATATAAATTATTCATTTAACTAAATTATATATCATTCGGTTCTATTGTTACACTACAATTAAATTATTTAACTACTTGCAGCGCCTGACCAGTCCTTGCTACTTGATTGATTTAATAGTTATTATTGTTTTGTTACTTCACTGCTCTATTGCTTCTAAAAATTCAGATTAAACCCATTTTCAGTGAACTGCTCATTTCAGTCAACAGTTTATATAGTTTGCTTTGTTCTTCCCCAATAGATACCTGTAGTTTGCTATTCCTAGCTACATTCTATGGTTGCTGGCTTGCTACTGTCCTAAACTACAATTCAGTACTATTAACTATATATTTTTATATGGTTCAGATTTTCATCTGTCAAATGTGCAGCTTGAGGGCATAGGATGACTAGGCCACTGCTGTTTTTTGGCTATTTTTGCTAACAGCTGCTGCTCTATGTTTGCTAAGCAGCTGTTGTTTTTTTTTGCCAAATCTCCCCACTCCTCTCATCTCCTTTGTTTTGCTGATGATGAAATTGCACAAGTCCAAACATTATATGGAATATGAGCTGATGATCAAGAACTTGTGAGGAACTTGGCATTATTACTAACCCTTTTCCTCTCTTCTCTTCTCTGTTTTGATGCCACTATGCTCCAAGTTCATGATCAAATGATGATTGACATGTTTCTGAGGCGTCTTTTTCTGCTGTCTTCCTCTCCTTCTATGAATTTGGAAGATCCAGCTCTTTAGCTGTCTTACTCTATCTAACATGTTGTCATACCATCACAACAACTTTTCCATTCTTATCAGCATGATCTGGTAACTTTAATTCTTGACACATCTGAGCCTCCATAACAGTTACCTCAGCACCCTCTTCTTGCTGACCTTCATGCTAGTGATAGAAAGTTCCTTAGTTCATGCTGCATTTTCTTGGTCGATCATCTTCTTGGTCGGTCGGTCTCTCTAGCTAGCTAAAGCTGCTAGTATTGCTATGTACTGCTACTGGAGTACTGCTAATGCCTCCAGCTGTAGTTGTGAACTTCATGTGTGATGATATGCTTGCCTAGCAGCTTGCTCGTCCTTGCTTAATGAACTTGGGATTTTAATCAGCCAGCCGGCTACATCTACATCAATTTGGTGAAATTAATCTTCTTGTTTAATTTCTAGCTTGCTGCTGATCTACTAGTTGCGTGCTTGGGGGCATAGGACCAGTGGGCCACTGCTGTTTTTTGGCTATTTTTGCCTTCAGCTACTGCTCTATGTTTGCTAAGCAGCTGTTGCTTTTTTTTTTTTGCCAAATCTCCCCTCTCCTCTCATCTCCTTTGTTTTGTCAATGATGAAATTATCCAAGTTCATACATTATATGGAATATGAGCTGATGTTCAAGAACTTGTGAGGAACTTGGCATCATTAGCAGCTGCCCCTACATTACCTTCTCCTCTCTTCTCTGTTATGATGCCTTGATGCTCCAAGTTCAAGATCAGATGATGATTGACATGTTTCTGAGGCCTCAACCACTGCTACTTCTCATTTTTTTATATTGTTGTTTTATAGGACTACTTTGGTTTATAGACCTTTTTGATTTCTTATACCTTCTCGCGTACCTAAAGCACACTTTCTTGCATCTTTTAGAACAAAGCGCGAAATAATGTCGCGGACAACAGATAGTGCAGCTCGATGCCCCGAGCATGATGAGCAGCCAACCCTTGAGGAGCAAGCACTAGAGGACCAGCTTACTCAGGAACAGTTCGATAACGAGGTAGAAAAGGATCTAGAAGTGATGCTTACTCAGGAGGAGTGTGACGAGGAGGAAGGCCCCGAAGGAGAGGCTGCTGAAGGCGAAGAAGAAGAGGATGATGAGTCAGAAGAGGGATATGAAAGTCCCAAGGATCCTTTCCCACCTAAAGCAAGAAGGAGGCCAACGGAGAAAGATTTGGACAAGGATTTTGACCCGAATGAGGAGGTAGGGAAGAAGCCTTAGCTTGTAAATTTTGCTAAAGCTTTGACGGTGTTACCTCTGCTAACACTTTGACCTGTCCTATATACAGGTCCCTCCTGAAACTCAGAAAAGACGACGTCGACGTCCGCGACATCTTGCTGGACAAGACGGAGTAGAGGAAAGGAGAGCAGAGGCAACAACCACAGAGACGGATCACGATGCCTCTGCTCCACAAACTCAAGACACAACCACGACTACCAAGCCTAAGAGGAAACGAGGGGATAGAAAAGGAAATCTATATCCAGATAAGGCTTGCTATGTGATAATGGAGGTTGGGCCAGCAGGGGAGATCCTTGAGCCGAAGGAATTAATTGGACGGTTCCATAATTCGATCGGGGCCCTAGTAAGAGATAAATTGAACCCAGCAATCCCTAACTGGAAAGAGGTACTAGAGAACATAAAGAATGCACTATGGGATAGGCAGCTGAAGGTCAATTTTAGATTTCCAGAGGGTAAGCACGAATTGGTAAAAAAAATGCTATCAGGATGATGGGAGAGTCATTTCGACGTTGGAGGTCAGAGCTTAACACGAAGTATATCCAAAAGGGGTTAACTCCCTTCAACGAGTTCCTAGCAGCCAAGGTTCCACTGCAGCCACAACCTCAGTCGATCTCATACGGGAACCTACTAGTTGCACCTTGGTGTTTCTCAGCGGCCGACAGAACACTATGATGGAGGTGGCAACGGGTGTTGCACATCCTCCCGGTGGCTTACACCACAATAATAAGATACCGCCGGACTACACTAGGGTCGAGGTGCATACAGTGAAGCCCGAGTTCATGCAGTGGAGGATAGACTACGCAACTCCCGAGGGGCTGGTGTTACTCGGAGACGTTATGGGGTAGTTCATCCTCTGGCACAAACGGGACATTATATTGACTGCTTCTTCACCGCCTCCCTCTCTCCCAAATTTGGAGCGAGTTGTTGAGGCCAGGGAGATATTTTCACCGTCTCGTGACCCCCACATTCCTGAGATGCCACATTCTTCCCCGCCTCCTATCGAGCATGTGCCTGATGAGATGCCACAACCTTCTCCAGCTCGTACCGGGCAAGTGCATCATGAGATGCCATAGTCTTCTCAACAAGCACAACCGATACATGAACAACGAGTGCATCCTAAAGAAGGTGATGCACAAGAAGATGAGGACGTGCCTGAATGGGAACTCCGAAAGAATATTCCAATCCACATAAGGCCAGTTTATGTTCCGATCAAAGACGTCTCGTCGGTGTCCAAGTGGTATTCCCATGATCAGTTCAAGCCTGAAAACCAAGTTAAAAAAGTCCCATCACGGGGTTCTGAGGAGGCCGTCAGTAGCAAACTTCACCAAATTGCAAAGCAGTATCCAAATGTTGATGCCATCGAATGGTCAAAGGATTGCCCAAAAAAATATAAAAGAGGCAAGCCCTTCCTACCAAATCGGGACATCCAGCGCCTACCACTTGGAATGAGAAGGTTCCATGATTGGTACTTGCGTGTTCTCCCAACGAGCATAGATATCATACAAGCATGCTTTCCCACCGGCACATTTGGAAGCCCAACCGAGAAAATTGTCTTTGACTTCAATGACATGCACACATGTTTTCACCTGGGAGAAATGGAGATGAATCTAATTCGTACGTGGTGCCTGTAAGTCCTTGTCCTCCCGATATGATATGAATGTAATCTTTGAATTTTGTTGTAACTAACCCACGCCGTGATTTGTAGAATGCAAGTGCACATTGTCAAACAAATGCCAAGTGTGAAAGCCGGGTATGTAGACCCTCAAGCTATAGCCCAAACAAATTTTAATTACCCTAAACGGTGGACACTGGATGCCAAAGAGCTAGCAGCTACAAAGACTCTTCAAGAAAAAGAGCGCATCCGTAGTGTGAAGCTAAGGGAAGAGTCCCTTAAGGTTGCGGCATACATTGCCTTGGCTTTCAAAAATCTCCAACACCACTCTACTATATGGCTACCATACAACTTCGAGTAAGCTCAACTCTATACTTAAAGCTTTGTTCGATATATTTCATTCGATGCAAAAGGGCTTATCTAGTTCTATGATTAAATCCATGCAGCAACCACTGGATTTGTATAGCCGTCGACGTCGGGAGGAGCATGACATGGGTCTTTGATTTATTAGATAAGGACACGGTGACATACAAAGACTTCATATCGATTCTCAAGACGTATACATATCGACAATCCTCATTAGCTTATATGTTTGTATACATACTTGTAACGTTCACTTTTGGATACTAACAAGTTGTATTTGCTAAAATAATTCGAACAGAGCATTTAGGTTCTATGTCACTAATCATCATGGAAGGCATGATCCAGCAAGGAAGGAAAAGCTGGCTATAAAAACACTATGTGCGGTAAGTGTAACTTACTTCTTCAGTACTCCGTTACATGGCTGTCAAAAGCATTACTTAACATTTTCATATGCAAAACACACAGTGCCCCAAGCAGAAGCCTGGGAGTGTACATTGTGGATACTATATATGTTCTATGATGGATAACACCGGTGCCTACAGGAGACACCCCTTAAGGGTAAGTTTGAACCTCTTCACCCGTAGTATAAAAACTTCGTAAATGGTATAAAATACTAAACTGAAACTTGTTTTTTTGTAGTGGAGAGAAGAGAAAGGAATGAAAAGAGACCCATACAAGGATGACCAACTTTTAGAGCTCGTCGGCGACCTTTGCAACTTCACATTGGACCAGATTGTACATGTCAGAGGCGCCTACCATGACCGAGAGTCTGACTTAGGTACAAATCCTCAGTACCAACACCTTCGTGAGACTGAAAGGCTAGCTCTAGGACGTTGATAACAATGTGTATGGAATTTGTATATTTAATGATGGATTGTATATATTCATGTGAATTGGACTTGTAATTGTAGTTTATAGAATACTCTTATGCTTGTAGTCGCGGTCGTGGGGTGTTCGGCAACGCGAACGTTGGTCACGGGGCGTTCGGCAACGCGAACGCGGTTCGGAACGTTGGTCGCGGGGCGTTCGGCAACGCGAACGCTGTTCGGAACGTTGTTGTGGGACGTTCGACAAAGTGATTTTGAATTGAAAATTTGATTTTTTTTGCGGGAAAACGTATTGTAGGGGCGGTTCTAGATTGAACCGCCCCTACAAATACCTGTTTGTAGGGGCGGCTGGTACTATAACCACCCCTACAAATCGATTTGTAGGGGCGGTTAGTGTTTCCAAATACCCTACAAATCTATTTGTAGAGGCGGCTGGTAATAAGAGCCGCCTCTAAAAATATATTTATAGGGGCGGCTGGAAACACTAGCCGCCCTTACAAATCGATTTGTAGGGGCGGCCAGAGAACCGCCTCTACAAATACATGATTTGTAGAGACCCTTGCGTAGGGGCGGCTGGGCAAACCGCCCCTACAAATGGTCTACAACCGTCCCTAGAAATGCTTTTTGAACGTAGTGGTTTGATTTCTCGAAAAGCGAGAATGACACTTTTTTGGGACAGAGAGAAGTACGTCATATGCAATGTCTACCTCTGTCAAAAAAGAATACAATTTGAGGTATACTTTTTTTGTTAACGTACCTAAACCAAATATATGCTTATAGCGCCAAATAAGTATGCTATAAAAACATATCTCATAGCAAATTGAATAACACTTATTTGATATTTTAAATATTGATGCTCTTTTATATATAGTTAGTCAAACTGAAGATACTTCAACTTGATACTGTGCTAGAATTATATTCTTTTCGAACGGAACGAGTAGTATGGAATGATCCTATGTCTGTGTCTAGATGAGGGGATGAAATCATCCTTGTTTTGTGTTTCATAAAATGCACTAGGGCAGAGAGAAGTCATCAATGTCTGGGTCCATTAGACATTCATATGGCATCTTGTCAGTAGCTTCTTCCTTCTACACAGCACCCTTAGCCCGTCAACCACTACCCTGACTCTAGCCTCATCGTGTGCCACTACCCTAGTGTGGTAGACCCACCGCCCCTGGGCCCTAGCTACCAGATCTGCCACCTCCATAGCCACCCTCGCCGATCTCGGACCTGCAGGATATGCCTCAGCCGCAACCGCTCACCTACCAAGTCCAGGCTCATAGCAGGGTTGAGCTCGCCCACCTACCTTGCCGGAGTGATCACACCCATGAGGAAGGGGATGAAGGTATGGATAGAGAAAGAGACGACATCGAGAGAGGACAAGCGGCGTGCGGCGTCCCTCTAATTTAGAAGAGTGAGTTTATCCCAAAATGATGGAATATTCTCTTATATGGATCCTATACATGCTGGCCTCGAATTTACGTTGAAAATGTTAAGACGTTGTGACTTTTCTAGGCACATTATTTTTGTTATATATCTAGATATATTGTATACCTAAATTCATAGTAAAAGCTACGTATCTAAAAAAAAAAAGGTCATAAGTCTTATAATTTAGAATGGTGGGAGTATTAGCTAGTCTTATCCACCTGACAACTCCATATGATTGTTTGTCTTTTTTTGATGATTAATATAAAACTGTTTGTCCGTTCTACCCAATCTAACAGATTATTAAAGGATTGCCACATAACCAGCTTTGAGCTTGTATATATGCGCCTGTCATTCACATTCGAGGGCTCGAGGCGCATGCAGCAGGAGCACAACGCCACCGTGTAATCGCGGAGCGGATACATGGATTGCTAGACGCTAATCGCTAGAAGGCGCCGGTGGTGCTGTCCTCGAGCGCGCGCTTGATCTGCGCCCGCTGCCGGCGCGTGAGCCGCTCCGGGAACGCGACGTCGAACCGGATCCTGAGGCTGCCTCGGCGCCCGGGCTCGCGCGCGATGGGCATGCCCTCCATCGGCAGCACCAGCTCGTACCCGGGGCACACCACGGGCGCGTCCTCCTCGTCCTCGTCCTCGCCGCCGCCCACATCGACGGCGAGCTCGCGGCCGTCGAGCGCGGCGAGGACGACGACCGTGCCGCCCAGCGCCTCGGCGAGCGTCACCCGGCCCTCGGCCAACAGGTCGTTGCCGTCGCGCCGGTACACGGGGTGGGGCTTCTCGTCGACCACGAAGACCAGGTCGGCGGGGAGCTGGTTCCACTGCTGGTTGCCCTTGCCGGCGAACGTGATCTTGGTGCCCTTCTTCCACCCGGGCTTCACCTCGATCGACAAAATCTCAGACTCTGTCTTCATCCTCCTGCGCTCAAAACGGGGAATCAATTCATTATTAGACACACACACACACACATTTGCCTACCTGCTATTGATGCTACACATTTCAGTTTGGTTACCCGCTGGCATCGACGACGTTCCGGGAGATCTTCATCTTCTTGGTGACACCCATGTAGAGCTCTTCCAGGGTGCACGCCAGCCTGCTCTCCACGGGCGGCGGCGGTGGCGCCATGGTCGACGACGCGGCACCACCACCACCACCACCCTGGTCGCGTCGGTACGCCCTGCAGAACCCGCTGTCCCACTTCGGGGGCGGCGGGGGCTGCCTCCCGCCGCGCGCGTTGCCGCCGCCGCCGCCGCCTGCCGTGTTGCAGTACGTGAACGGCGTGCTCCCAAAGAATTCGGAGAAGATGTCGTCGGAACCGCCGCCGCCGCCGGGCTGCGGCACCTCCCCCCGGAGGCCCTCCTCCCCGTACTGGTCGTACACCGCCCTCTTGTCTGCGTCGCTGAGCACCTGAGATCATCCAATCCAGCCATGCATGTAAAAATGAGCAAAATTACATGGGTGGATTATCCTTGCTTCCGTTGCGTGCACAATTTTTTATTTGAAGGGCGGCAGCGGCACGTACGTTGTACGCCTCGGTGATCTTCTTGAACCTGGCCTCGGCCTCTGCCTTGCCGGCGGGGTTCTTGTCGGGGTGCCACCGCATGGCCAGCCGCCGGTAGGCCCTCCGGAGGTCGTCATCAGTGGCGCTCCGGTCGACGTTGAGGATCTCATAGTAGTCCCTTGTTGATCCCATCGTCGTCGGCGGCCCTCCACCGGCGAGGGAGATGCATGACAAGAATCAAAGACCCTAATCCCAGACGGCGAACGGAGAACCAAATTCAAGCCGCCACAGCGATGGATCACCAGAGGAAATAGGAGATGAAGGAGACCAACGCCAGCGTCAGGGCTCGCCAGAGGAAGAGGAGGCTCCTCAGCTTGAAAGTGCAGAACATCAGATCGATGGATCGAGTTCAAAAGGGGTCGATCGATGCAAGTCGCAATTCGCAAGAGAGATGGAACAACGTAGTGCTTGCAATTCTTCTCTCCTAGGCTGTAAAAAGGATGCCGGATTGAGAGGTGACGTTTCTACTACGTTCCTATCTTATCTGCCCTGTTCTCCTTTTATCTTCTGTGCTCTTTATTTGGCAATGCACGAGGAGGAAGAGGAACGGTAAAGAATAGTACTATAGGAGAGAACGCGTTCAAATATTTGCACGTTTTCCTTAGTTTCTGGCGTTAAAAAAAACAAAGCAGAAATTAGTCTGAAATGAGAACAGGATTTCTAACCGTCAGCCGGCTAAAATTTGTGATCTTATTTGAAGTTTTAAGGCGATCAGGATGTTCTTTGTGATTCATGTTGTCGACTTAGTTTTCTTTGTTCGTATGCGTTTGGCCTTCCCTTCAGTGCCCATTGATCATGGTTTAACTACATCATATCACACCAAATCATAACTGAACACCACCAATAATGTTTGTTACTCATTTTGCAAGCACGCATTGTCAAAGACCAAATAGCACTTTTTTCTATGTACTTTTGAGAAGCAGAGTCTGCGTAAGGATTATAAGCTTCAATTGGAAGCTGGTATTTACAACTCAGAGATAAAAATAGGTTACAGGTGTTCATGTATGTTAATCAAGAACGAGAGAAAGAAAATGAATTTACTGATTTTCTCATTTGATTGATCCAGTTTATATACCTAGTGAAAAGTGACCATAGATTTCTGTACGTCAGTGGATTTACATTAGTAAACAGTAATCACTGGATTATATCAATGGTTAATACTGATTCAATGACTAGTAAAGATACAGGAGACTCGCGTGAGACACCACCGCTGTCTAGGGCCCTTCTCTTTCTTCCTCTTCGACAAGTTTGTTGGTGGCAAGAATAAGAGGGGCCTCATCTCCTTTTTATAGTAGTTTTTAGATCTAATTTGCTTAGAGTTTAGTCTAAATAAATTTATTAAAAAATCAGATGATTTTTTGTCGAGATCTTATTACTTGTGATGACTGGTGATTGCCATAATGTGGCCACCGTTACAGGCATCAGTTTCACCGGCAGGAGGCCAATTTGTAGCCATTATCTGCAATGGGAGGGGTGCAACTGGGCACTCCCCACAAGGGCAGGAACTCCGGTTCATTGATCTCATCATCGATGGTTGCGTAGAGGAAATCAGGCATACAAGACCAAAGGGTTGGAGATGAAGAGTGTGCAACTTATGTTGTACCCGATGATGCAACTGACGATATTCTTTCATCGTTTCAGATTGTTTTGGACTGGTTCAAGACGTTGATCGTGCGGCATGTCCAATATTTTAGTGTTGATCGTTGGATTCATCATAAGGATTGCAAATTAGTTTCAGTGTTCAACAGGACTTTGTTCTGCATCGAAGAAAGCCATTAAAGAAGAATATAATGGAAGAATCTGAATAGAATATTATTAATTTTTATTTATATGTTTTATATGTAATTTGGGGACGTTGTCGAGTTTAAATATAATTTCTTTTTCGCTTTGCAAAAAATACTAACTCTAGTCACTAATCCCTGGGGTGTATCTGGGAGATGATTGAGATCACAGCTCTCCTATTGGTTAATTTGCTTCTCAATATACTTCCCTTGACCGGATCCATTTTTGAGATCAATCAAATAGCTTTAATCCTTCAAAAACCTTATAGGGCAAATGAGGTAATAACATGAAGTCGTAAAGAATCCAGTGGAAAGTTTAATAGTAATGGTATGACATATTATAAATTTATTGTCCATTTTAAACTTTGGAAAACCTTGTAGGAAAAACCCACAAGTGAGTTTAGAACAATAGTATGGTTTATGGGCCATAATTGAGATAACTCCCCTAAAGCCATATGGGAAATGTCTTTGATATGACTTGTTCTTGAGTTAATGCTTTATTAAAAACCTTATTATGACAAAGTTTTTATAAAAACTCATAAAAGGAAAAAGAGTGCAATAATATTACTGCATGTTTGCAAGTCTCAAAGTCATCGCATACCAATACTATGAACCAGTTTTTGGAACATAGTATGTGTTAAGGGTTTAGTGAATAATTTCGCAAGATTATCACAAGACTTTGTTTGCAAGGTGTTAATTTTTCTGTTTTGTTGTACCTCATGAGGATAGAACAATTTAGGAGCAATATGTTTGGTTCTATTACTTTTTTTTATTTAGCCTATTTGCATTTATGTAACACATGCACCATTTTCTTAATAGATAATTGTTGGTGATTCGATGGAACCAATACCGCTTAATATAGTGCAATGATTTCATAATGATTTGTGAAAGTTGCCACTAGATTATGTTTAGATGACTTCCATAAAATGGTAGTTCCTCCATGTAGAAATAGAAAGCCTATCTGGGATCTGACATTTTGGGATTAGACATATAGCCACATCAATGGATCCAATCATAGTTGGGTCTTAGTTTCTTGTTCATGTGCGTGTGTAGGATAGTTACAACGGAGGCTCTTGTTTGCGTTGGATCTACAATCAGGTTGTTGGACAACTCTCGTGGAGTGGCAAAGGCAACAAGTCAAGTCCAGTGTATATGGAGAGGTTCGAGCATGGATGACTTCAATGTGCAAAATATTTGCCAAGGTGGAGTTTGTTAGATATGTGTCGAATATTACGTACAAGCCCAATTACGTTAGGACTCTAAATTGTATTTGATAGTACATGCTAGAGATATAAGGTCTGATTGGTTGCCTGCGCGACTTGGCCTAGCTCGTAGTGTAGATGCAGGCGCTCACGAGACAGTCTGAGCACATGCAACATTTATCGTGTTTGGTTGGCGTATGTATTGAGCCTGCCTAGGAAGAGACCGTGTTTGGTTGCCCGCACCGCATGAGATAAAAATATGTGAACATGTGTTATTGAGATGTTTATTTTGTACAAATATACTTCAATTGTTCTTATTTTATCTTATTAAATCTTAATGTCCTTTGAAATATATTAATATAATTTAATATACACTAATCATCCGCTAATCCAGTCATTAGTTGGTGCATGCTATGCATGCTATTACAGAGACATCGAGTTGATGCAAACGATTCTCCGTTGTATTCCCAATGAATAATGTGTACATACATATACAGGACCCATATGGACGGTTACGAGTGTGAAAAAAAGAGATGGGTAAAAAGACATCCCTTAGATTAATCCCTAATTAATCACTAATAATAATTCTCAACACTCCCTCTTATCAATTTGCTCCTTATATGTACACACTGTTTATTGGAATACAACGGAGAATAGTTTGCAACTTCTGTCTCTCTAATACGTTATCACGCATGTTGCTTCCCTGGGTGAAGAGGCAGAGGCCGATTCAAGAGAAGTTCGCCGGGGGACTCGACAGAGAGATCGCCGGCGTCGCTGTCTCCCCTGCAAGGCACGCTGCTTCTCCACTGAGACGAGTTCGATGGCACTGTTGCTGTGACGGGAGGACGAGGAATCGGCCTCCACTGAATCGAGATTGCAATTTCCAGAAGGAACAAACACGGAATAAAAGGTAACTGCAACAGATTCGTACCTTCACAATCGTCGATTCCATTCTTCTCGCTCCCATCGGATTCACAAAGATTTCTTCGTCGTAGGGATCGAGACGCTGCTGGCTACCTCTCCTCCGACGAGGATGAGGGCCGCGCCCTTCACCGGCATGAGGGCCGTGACGGGGAAGGGCCCTCCTGTGCATCCAGCGGCCTGCGCCCGGCTCCCATCGGTCTCCGCGCTCAAGCGGCCGACGAGCCCGCGACCGGTGGCCCCCCACGCGGCCAACTACACCGCGGCCCAGGCGACTGGCGCCTCCCTGCCACGGGCGGCTGGACCCCGCGCCAGCGGCCTGGTTCCCGCGACCGCACGGCACTTCTGCTCCGCGTCGGGCGGCCTGCAGCCCCTGCGCCCGACGACTCGCCCCGCGCAGAGACAGCGAGTTGATGCTCCGCTGTATTTCCATGAACAGTGTCTACATATATATCCAGGTTACAAGTGAAAAAGAGAGAAGGATGAAAAGACACCCTTGATTAATCTCTAATTGATCACTAATAATAATTCTCAACACACGCCACGAGTCTGCATCGCCAGGAACGACCAAAGAATCCGTATCCACAGATGCAGCCTCTGAGTTAGCTTTTTCACAGCGGGAAGCAGGCCGGTCACATGCGCCAACCAAACAAGCCGGCCTTCTCGCATGCGCAAGGGCTGGATGCGCCGGATGCAGGCAACCAATCGCGCCCATAGAGTTAGACTTTGTAACCCGACCTCTTCATAAATACGAGAGGAGGCTTGCTGTTTCTATGACAACATAGCGGCAGGGTCGCAGGAGGGCGGCAGTACGTTGCCGGTACACTAGAGGAGCTGATTTTTTTGGTATTGAGGTGGAGCATCCGTAGTTATTGTCCTAAGACGTACGCTTTGTTTGAAACTTGTCAACAAATATCAAGCCTTTGATGTCATATGTGATCTTACATGTTCATCTTAGTAGATCTAATCTAATTTTTATGTGTGGAGATTAGCATATAGCTTGCCAATCGGAACACTGGTAAGCTATATGATAATATCTCCACACACGAAAACTACCATATAGCCCATGTAACAATACATGCAAAAAATGTTTTCAATTGGCAATTGTTAAACTCATAATCATTTCTTATGAACCAAATAGCCTAGCACACAGTTGCAGCCCCTGTTAATAAAAGAATACTTTGTTTTGGTCCTCCCCACTTTGAACATGTATCAAATAAGTGTTCGATATTGGTCGGTGGGGGAACCCCAGAACAATATGGTTGACATGCGCATAAGAATTTGGCATAATGACATTTTCATAGTTTCATGTTTGGTGCAGAAGCATCAAAATCTACTACCATTCCACCTCCTCTTTGCTAAGGTATCCTTAGTTAGAATGACCTCCTTTTTCAAATACCACAAGAAAGTCTTGATTTTAGTGGCACCTTCGTACGTCAAATTTTCTGCAGACACCTTTACCCCATTATTGACAAGAAAGTTGTACATTGACTTAACAGAGAACACTTCATTTTTATGTAACCGCCAAAAGAAGATATCCAGCCCATCATTAGTATTAGTATTAGCCACTCTTGCAACAATAAGCTACGAATCTTTGAGTTTGCTTCCATCACTACTAGGAATATCCACTTCTTTGATGAAAATTTTAATGACGAATTCGAAACCGTCATAAAAATCACTTTTTATGACAAAATTTGGGTTCCGTCATAGATCACCGTGACGAACCTCGAGGCCCCCTTATCTATGACGAAATTGGGTATCGTCACAAAAAACGTCACATAACAGCACATCATTTCGTCATAGATCACTTGCGCGACTGTTCCTGCTCGTCTGTGACGATCTTATTCAGAACTGTGATGAACAGGGCTTTGTCATTGAATTAATTACTGATCTATGATGAACAATATTCGATCTGTAACGACGACGCTTCGTCATAGATCTCCACACGGTACCTTCTCCATCCAAAGTGTACCTGTGGACCTGCAGTTACTCATCCGTGACGCTTGTAGTTCATCATAAAAGTCTCCGCTTGATCCTTTCTCCATGCGACGTGTACCTATGGGACCCTTTCTCCATCCGACCTGTGGGACCCAAACTTGTGGGGCTGTCTCCATGTCCATCCGACCTATGGGACCCGACGGCTTGCGTGTCACTTGTGCTTGTGGACCCTTCTTCATCCAACTTGTGGAACCCGACGGCACATTTCTCCATCTCCATCCGACCTATGAGACCCGACGATTTGCGTGTCACGTGTACGTATGGGACCATCCGACCTTTGGGACCCGACGGCTTACATGTCACGTGTACCTATGGGACCTTTCTCCATCTCCATCCGACCTGTGGGACCCGATGGCTTGCGTGTCACTTGTTGCCGCCGGGGTTTAATAAATTCAAACTCAAAAAACCATGAGACCTAGGAGTCAAACCCGGGACCTAGAGCAAGGAATAGACCGTCTTCACCATTGTGCTCGATGCCTGGTTGTGTTGACATGTCTTTGGAGTAGTATATGTTCTATATGTGGATAGGTTGACTTATATATTGGATATATCCCTATCCCCTGCAAGTGAAAACAAATCTGTGCCCGTTGGACTTGCACCGGTGGTGCCGACGGCAATGGAGGATCCCTAGTGTGCTATGGTGGCTCAGGCTTCCTTTTGGAGGCTAGGCGGTGGGTCTTCTCGGTGGAGCTCAGTGACATTGGCGTCCGTGTCCGTCGTGTGCCGGGCAGAGGCGATAGATCCGATCCACAGGTCTCCTTTCTCGCCTTTTCCTATTCGCTTCACTGTTTTGGTCCTTGCTTGAACATGAGTTATATAAGAAACATTATAGCATTTCAAATATGGTTAGGCCAATGATGATGAAAAGAACAGGAGGTGGCACTGGTTGGTTTTCTGCCGGCGCGTGTCACTTGCAGATCTTTCCAGGCAAACAAATAGGCCCTTCGCTTCTGCCTTAAACTATTTATTCTATCCAGTGCTTGCTTGATTCTACATTTTTGTTTTGTATGCTTGAAAGCTCTAGTTTGGTTTTGGTGAATTAATGAAACCCTAAGTGCTAACCTAATTTATCAAGTGATCATGATATAGGTAGCACATTCCAAGTTGTGAAGCAAATGAAGATCATGACATGATGACGGTGAAGGTATGGTGATGATCAAGTGCTTTGACTTGAAAAGAAGAAAGAGAAAAACAATAGGCTCAAGGCAAAGGTATAAATTGTAGGAGCCATTTTGTTTTGGTGATCAAGACACTTAGTGAGTGTGATCACGTTTAGGATTGATAGCCGTACTATTAAGAAGGGTGAAACTCGTATCGGAATGCGGTTATCAAAGTGCCACTAGATGCTCTAACTCATTGCATATGCATTTAGGATCTAGTGGAGTGCTGACACCCTTGAAAATGTTTGTGAAAATACGCTAACACATGTGCACAAGGTGATACACTTGGTGGTTGGCACATTTGATCAAGGGTGGTCAAGTTTAGGTGCAAGGGTAAGAAACTCCACCGACGCCCTAGACAGAAAAGATGGAGGTCACTGGGAGTGACCGGACGCTGGCCTCAGTTAGACCGGCGCGTCCGGTCAGGTGTAACAACGAAGACGCTGGCGTTGGTCAAACGACCGGATGCTGGAAGGGTGCGTCCGATCAGTGCTGACGTATGCTGACGTGGGGCACACAGAGGAGACGTTGAGTGACCGGACGCTGGGTGTGTTCGGTCGGGCAGGACCGGACGCGTCCGGTCGTGAAAAATCGCGTTTGGAACCTTACTGGAAACGACCGGACGCTAACGTCCAGCGTCCAGTCACTTTCTAACTGACGCGTCTGGTCAACAGATGACCGTTGAAATCTGACGAACTGTATTTGAAGCTGGGGACACGTGGCTGACATCGGGCGACCGGACGCTGGGTTCAGAGTCCGGTCAATATGACCGGAGCGTCCGGTCACCCCGCGTTTTACCCAGTGAAGTGGTACAACGGCTCTATTTCATGGGGGCTTCTATTTAAGCCCCATGCCCGGCTCAAGCTCACTCTCTTGGCCATTTGCATTGGCATAGCAACCTTGTGAGCTTAGCCAAAGCACTCCCACTCATCTCCATCATAGATTCAACATCTTTGTGAGATTGGGAGAGAATCTAAGTGCATTGCTTGAGTGTTTGCATCTAGAGGCACTTAGTGTTCATGTTTCGCTGCGGGATTCACTTGTTACTCTTGGTGGTTGCTGCCACCTAGACGACTTGGAGCAGCGAGGATCATCGAGCGGAGGGTGGTGATTGTCTCCGGCTCCGATCGTGGTGATTGTGAGGGGTTCTTGACCTTTCCCCGGTGGAGCGCCAAAAGGTACTCTAGTGGATTGCTCGTGGCTTGTGTGATCCTCATCTTGTGTTGGTTGTGCGGCATCCTATTGAGGGTTTGGCGTGTGAAGCCAATTAGCACGTGAATCTCCAAGTGAGTGAATCGCCACAACGAGGACTAGCTTGCCGGCAAGCAAGTGAACCTCAGTAAAAAATCATTGTGTTCATCATTGATTCCGAGGTGATTGGTCTTCATTGTTATTCACTCTTGTGATTGATTGGTTCCTTCATCTACACGGCGGTATAACTTTCTTGATCACTTTCTTTACATTACCGTAAACTAGTTGTCAAGCTCTTTAGTATAGCTAGTTGTGAGAGCTTGCTTGGTTGGTTGGTGTGGCTCTTTAGTTAGCCTTTGAGAGCACACTAACATAGGGTAGTCTCATAGCTATTGTGTGAATAGATACTATCTAACCTAGAATTGTGGTAGGTGGCTTGCATTTTGAGTAGGCTAGCGCAACTCTCGCTTCGCCTCATAATTGCCTAACTATTTTGTTAAGTGTTGTTGTAGAAATTTTTATTAGGCTATTCACCCCCCTCTAGCCATTAGGACCTTTCAATGCTCTAGTGCCACCAGTGAGTCCTTATAGTTTGGATGTATTAGGATGCAGCTCATATGTTTGCTTTCTGTGTCTTCTCCTTGTTGACAACCAAGTTATCCATTTGGTTTGAAACAAGATGAAGGCATTGAAAGCAAATCAATGCTTTGTGTCCATCATTCACATGACTGAGGCCACTAATTAATGTCTAAGCTGCACATGTTGCTACTGATGCCAATTATGATCACTACCACTTGTTCACTGACATTCTACTTGTGAAAACTGAGGCAGCCTGTTCAGGCTATGCAGATTTGAGATAAGTCATCCCTGCTATGTTGTGTTCGATGGCCATGAGCCAGGAGTTTACTACAATTTGCCTGACTGCCATAGACAAGTTCATAGGTTTCATGGTGCTTGTTATAAAAAGTACAACTCCTATGAAGAAGGAATTGCTGCCTTTAAGTCAAGAACCAACTCAAATCCAGCCTTAGCTCATGGTGATGACTTCTATCTTCAAAACCCAATAGCTGCTCCACCCTCTTTGTCCTTCAAAACTATTGTAATTGTAGTCCTCTTAATCTTTCTCTATCTCCTATGGAAGAAGCTCTAAGCTCATGTACTGATTTGTAAGTGTGATGGTTAGACTTGATTTAGCTAGAATTGTAATGGTTATAGCTCCATTAACTGCTACTCTAGTTTGAGTTATATATATCTATGTGGTGCTACTCTAAATTTAGATGAGGTCGTACCATCAAAATTGTTTATAGTTGTTAAAGTTGCACTTTGGTATAGCTCCATTACTGAGCAAGCTCTCATCCTACTGCATGTACACGATGAAATAGAGGAGGCCCCGTGTGCGGACCCGCCGCGTTAATTCACCTGATTCAAGTGTCGACCACTTGACCCCTCGATTTAAGCAAACCAACAACGAGGTCCTCAGGAGCGCACATAGCAACTCCTCTTTAGGATCAGTTCGAGAGAGAGAATACATCACAACAGTGCATAGATCACATTACAAGTTCAAAGCATCAAAGTTTACAAGTCTTGGTTCACACACTTAGTTCAACAGACTGTCACACTTTGCAATCTACATCGAAGTCTAGCAGAAGTCTTTCAACATAACATAGTTCACGATAACGGATACATGGGTGCGCCATAGCCATGTATCTATGGAACACAAGACCCTTAACCACTCCTAATCCGGTGAGGGGTCGGGAGCATAGAAGTATCCATGCATAGGGACTACGGTACCTGCAAAACTTAAGATCACACAGGGTGAGTACTCGATTGTACTCCACAGGACTTACCCAATATAATAAATAAGGATTATGCATTTGGGTAGTAGCAAGGAATGCGTATCTTTGTGTAAAAGCATTTATAATGTAAAGTAAAGGTGATCTATGACGTATCAGTTATTAAGCATAGCATAGGTAATCAAGTTAAGCATTAACAAGCGAGAACTCGATCATCCATGAGTCCTGATCTCCAAGCCCAACTCTAGTCCATATCTAGAAGTAGAACTTATTGCTTTTAATGTTTTATACTCTATAGAGGGGTACTAGTGAACCCCACTTGAAACAAGGGATATCGCCCATAAGACCCATCAATATAGAAGGGATATCTCGATGCCTCAACCTTTCCCTAACCCAGCCAAGATGTCTGACAAAAGGTTCGGCTACGATGCCCGGTCAATGTCCCGGACATTCCCGACCAACGCCATCCCCCTTGCCAGTTTCACGGATAAGATGGTCGCAATTAGTTACATGGCTTGTCACCCCCATTGGCAACAAGTGGTCTGTATAGTTTTATGTTCGTACTCACTACCACGGATACACGGTCCTTAACCGGTAAGCAAGCTATGTCATCCAAGAATCCCCATCTTGCCATGACCATACCCCCTACCAACCAATGTTCATACCATTCCCAAGTGGAACTAGTGTTGATCCCTTCCCAAGGTGTTACTTACTGGATTATCATCCTATCATCACGCAAGTAATGGGAATCCCATCATTAGCTCGACTTCTAAGATCTAAGCATACTAAGCATGGTTTATTAAACAAGACATGTGTAACACCCCAGGTGTTTGTCACCCATTAAGCAATGGGTTTAAACTCAACCATGACATGTTCAGTGGTGATGGAGATGTCAAGGTCAAACCTATGGAAATGAGCCCCAACCTAAACTGGGATATTGCACCCTTGCTTTACATATAGGTCTTTTCAAGATATATGCTTGGCTGGTCTTATTGGAATATATTCATGTGCCTCACATCAATTTCCACCCACATGGATCACTGGAAAAGTTTCATAAAGTTTGGAATCAAAAAGTCACATGAAATGATAAGTTATATCCTTATTGGAATGACTTTACTAAGTGCTTGAATTGCACTATTAAGTGAATGGAAATGTAGGTCATCAACCAAACCTTGCAACCTTGCCCAAATGACTCTAGAGGAACTCTACAGCAAAAGTCATGAAAGGTTCATGTTGGGCAAATGCCAAGAAAATGCTCCAATAGATCAAAAATGATAATCTAAGCTTTATCGTGATCCTACTTTGGTCAAGGTAGAACTTAGGTTCTATGCAAGCTTTGATGTTGGACCTTAAATAAAAGTTGTAGTTCATATTATGTAGAAGAAACTTTGTTTTTACACTAAGACCTAGATCAGCTTGGAAATATGTCAAACTGAGGTCACAAGATTGAATTTACTGCAGTTTTCAGCGCTCGGAAATATTCTAAGTCTGGAATTTCATTGACATCAGCATTGGCATTTCGCGTTCTCCAAAATTCATTAAGCAACTTGAGTTGGTCCAAAAATAAAAGTTGAAGGTTATATTATGGAGAAGAGCATGCAAAAAGTTGCACTGAGTTTGACCGAGTTTTGACCTCCAAAAGCGAATTTCCGTGACCGTTATCAATGTGTTGACACTAGCAGTTTGTAGCTTAATTACCTACTAATCCATAGCTCAAATGACTTGGCACCCATAATAAGAAATGTAGAGCTGACCAAGGGGAGCAAACTTTGTTTTGGGCCCATTCCTAAATTCAGCCTGGAAGCAGCCCAAATCGGCTCCCCACGTCGGCCATACCGTCGCCCGCCACATGCTCGTAAAAGGCCTCAAAGGACGCCGCGTGTCCGTGGACGTGGCCACCATTGCCGAGCTTTCTTGCCACGTGGTCTGCCCTGTCACGTCCCTGCGCCCTCCTAAAGGAAGGTTGTGCTGCCCTCTCTCCCTCACTCGCTCTGCGGCTCCCTTGCCCCGCTCCGTTCGGCGCTAGAGCGTGTGACCGCCATGGCCGAGCTCCGAGCTCGCCGGTGCCGCGCTGTTTTCCCCCTCTTAGCCCCCCTCGCTCCTCACGAGCAACGCCATCAGCTTTGCCTCCCTCTCCTGCACGTAGTGCTCGTGCTCGCCGTCCAAAACCGCGCTGGGAGCACCGCAGTCGCCGGCCGCCGGTGCACATGGCCGGGCCACCTCGGGCCGCCTCCCGGCCATCCGAGACCACCAGCGGGCGTGCGTGGGACCCCTGGTGCTTCCCCACCATTCCCCCGCCGCCACCGGCCCTTCTCCGATCGCCACCGGTCGATTCCCTGACGTCCTCTGTTCAAGTTCGCGTCAGGGACCCCGTGCTTGAATTCGACTAAGGGGAGGGGTCTAACTGCGAAGTCTGTGACTCAAATGAATAGTGCCGATAAGGACCCATTTGTAGTAAATTTGTTGAAACTTTGGAAATTCATAGTAATTCATAGGAAATTCATAAAATAGCAAATAATGACTTTTTGAAATCCTTGTGAAATTCTCTATGCATTATATCTATAATATAGCATATTTTAGTTTCAATATTTTGCGGTAAAAATAGATTTGTGCAGTAAGGTTGTAATGCTAGTTGAATTTGTTATTTTCCATAACTGCAGATCTAGGGCTCCAAATGAAGTAAAATTTTTGTGTCATGCTACTCATGTGATAGTTGATGTGTGTAAAAATTTTATGAGTATTGGATGAAGTATGAGTGAGTTATTGGTTTATCTTGCTCTCACATGATTTCTTGCTTTAGCAACTTGTCTTTTTCATAGAGGTTGCTATACATATTCAAATGGAGTGAAATTTGTACAATAGACTAATGAGAGGATATGTGAGACACTGTAATTTTTGTAGAATTTATTGTATATGTTTGGTATATGTTCATTAAGTCACCTTGTTATCTAAAATAAATTAAGAAATGCATTAAAAGAATTTATTTGGTCATGGACACTAGGTTTTCTGGTGTTCTTTAGTCATGTGTGACATGTTGGTAAAGTTGGTTTTGCCTAATTATGTGTTTGCAACATAAGTTAATATTTATTTTCTTGCAAATGTGGTTTATGGACAGATCTGGGAACCTAGCAAAGTTCTTCATGATAATGTGCTTTTTGTGAAACTTGTTTATACAAAACTTTTAGATAATTCATGTATCTAGCTGCTTTTAAAATTTCGTGGTATTTGGCCTTGTAGTTTGGGAGTTATGCCTGTTTAAAGTTGGGTTTCAGAAATAGCTCCTCTCTGTCAATTGTGGACCAATTTCTGTAAATGGGTATATTTGACTTAGTTAACTTGAGAATCATGCTAATATGATTAAGGATGAATTGTAGAAAATTCCATAAGATTTCCGAAATGTCTTCTTGCTAGTCATTTGGATTTGTGTAACTCCAGTTATAGCAAAATCTTGTAGCTGTTGTTTGCATGTCTAGAAATTGGCAGATTCCAATTATAGTGTTTGCTTGTATATTGTTAAGTGTGACTTATGCCTTGAATGATGACTGAGTTAGAGCACCTGAGATCTTGGGAAACTTGTGTCATGCTTGGTGTTGTCGTCTTCTTTGCCATCTTAGCATGATAGATTGCGTGATGTTTAAGTTAAGCATCGCAAAGTACTTAAGTGTGTTAGTGTAAACTATGCTTGTCTTGCTTGCTATTTTGTGATGCGTCTCAGGGTACTATTCTTCATATTTATACACATGCATCTTGCATCTCATTTAGGTACGCTAGATGAGCCACGTGAAGGATGTGAGATGGAGTCAAACTCGAAGATTTGGTTTGGTGGATATATCCCGAAGATGGAAGGACTAAGCAAGTGCTAGGACCGGAGATGTCACCAAGACGGTGCAAGCTAACTGAACTGACTTGTGTCGGATCCCAGGCAAGCCCCGGAGCATTCTAAGCCTCCCATGTATTTACAAATATCTTGAGTATCTTTTATTGTTGATGATGCATTAAGTATAGGAATTGGTTAGAACCAATTATTGCATTATATCCTTACCTTGTCCAGATAAAATCCTGTGAATCCTAATTAACTGTAGGATCGAATGATGCTTAGCTATGCATAGACCGGTAGAAGTCGGGTGATTTCCTGTCACCCACGAGATGTAGGATGAGCTCTGGTCACGGTTGGCTATATTTGCTATTATGAAAAAGAACCATGTGTTAATAATGAAAGGAGATCGAACGGGATGATGGTAGTGCAGCAACAAGGCATGGAGGTCTTGGGTGTGAATCTATCCCCGTCTATGTCATTTAAGGACCGATATGCTGTATGTCCTCATGTCATGTTGAACGCAGCCTAACACTTAGCTGGCCGGATAAGTCGTTCTGACCACGAAGCCTAGTAGCTCGACTCGGGCCGTGGACGCAAGCGCGGTGGTGTGCATTACGGAGGTAGTAAGGATGTGCGGAGAGCCATTGGCATAAGTCCAAGGCGGGTTAGAGTCTCGAACAACCTTAGCAGAGTGGTTCTCTGAGAATGTCGATCTGTTCGGACTCGCGAGTCCTGAATCGTACCAAAGGTGACTCATTTGCGACCCTGACGGGGAAGCAGGGTTTGTGTTTAGGAATACCCCTCCAGCTAGATAGGAATCGATTCGAATCGCCATCTCTCCCGGATAGTGAGAACTTGACCGAGCAAACAACGTAGATTCACTAAATTTAAAGATATGGTTAAATGATGATGATGATGATGATAATGACAATGAGCCATGAAATACCTGATATGGTTATTATTGTTTGCAACTTAATCAAGTGATTGATTAGTACAGTGCTAATATAGATGGTAGGTAATGGCTAAAAGTCACTTCTAGTACAGGTGAATAATGCTAATGGTTACTCAAGCTTTTATGCAAAAAGGTTGTCCAGCCAGATCCACTAAATTAAGCTATGCATGATCGTTGGTGTCATTTGTTTTGGTTTTCGACGGGTAAGTCTGGCTGAGTACATTCGAGTACTCAGGGTTTATCCCACCATGTTGCAGGTGGAGTTCGCGGCCTGATGAAGATGGTGGCTAACCGCCGGTGGGCTCGGTGATTCTATAGTTACTTCTCATCTATATGCTTTTGTCAGATGATGTCACTTATGCTAGCAATATATTTTGAACTTATATTAATGTAATCATTTGAAAGCTATGTTGTTTTCACTAAGTGGTTTTGAAACACAAACTTGTACTATTATTTGTGAACCCATTTGTAATATTATTTTCACTGCAACTCTGCGTATGTGATTTGTATTTGCTTAATCACGCGATCTTGGTTGTGATGTTGATTTATCGAGGTCTTTTGGGACACTCGGCGGACTACCGGGTTTATATAAGTGAAAGTATGTGTGTGTCAATGTGTTAGCGGGGACATCCATACTTGATCTTGTATAAATTGGGCGGTTCTGTCACAACATGTTTGGTTGATTGGTGTGGCAATATATGGTAAGGCTTGACATAGGTAATTCCCCTCCTAGTTCACTAGTCATATGGTACCATAGCAATGCAATAGATAGACATAGTTCATTATGCATTTGTAAAGCATAGGGATGCATAGGGGCCTAAATTGAACATCGTTGCTAGGCTCAACGGCTTCTTCCTCTAGAGGCTCCTCCTCAACAGGTTCTTTAGGAATCGGGTCACCTATACATGCATGGTGCTTGATGACTAAACTGTGTAAGGTACATGCTCATGCTATGCAATGATTCTTAGTTGTTTATGGTTTAGTGACACATGAGTGAGTGCGTAGTAAGACACTGGTTATCTATTGACTGGTAACTATCAGCTAGTCCGGCGTGGATGTCAGACGGTCCGGTGGTTACTGGGACTCAGTGGGATATGGGCTCTCTGGATCCATCGGACTCTCTGAACTAGCATCGGACCCTCCGGTATGAAGTCTGTGCTCTTAGGAATCTCTTTGTGTAAGAGGTGATCCTATCGGAAGGTTCCATCAACTGTGGCAGACCATCTGTCAGATCAGGTCTGTAGGGTGTTGTGGGCTACTAAGGGTTTAGACTCCATTGAATATTCCGTGTGAGCGATGGTTCATCCGCATGAACTAGCTACTCTCAGTTTTCTAGTTTATAATTTAGCGGACACTCTACAATATCGACGGACACTCCGCTGTACCAAAACTGTGATCTAGGTTCTCTGGACACTCTTCTGTCTCGGGTGTATAACTCATCGGACGGTCCGGAGTAGTGACGGACACTCCGGTGGGTTATAGATGTGTTCGATGCAGGTGAGCAGTAAGACATTCAGTACCAACAGACACTCTGCTAGTGATGCCGAACCCTCCATCGGTACTAACAGTGAACACCTCATAGTAACTCGAGATCCAAATCTTCATCCATGGTGCTTGCATGTGTAAACCATCTTTAGGGTAGACTACTAGAGTTCTATAGAACACATCTAGCTGGTTAGTTCTAACTACATTGGGTGCAAACTAACTCTAGGCCACAAATTGATGTTTCCTAGGTTTTGGCTCCTAAAGACACAATCCAAGGTTTGGCTTGGTTAGATCCTTACCAAGGGCTACAAACACGAGGTACCAAGCTCTCCAAGAAGATGGAGCAGCTGGAGCTCCTCCTTGGTAACTCGAAACCTTCTTCTTCTCGTCTCCTCCTCCTAGCTCCTTATGGCAAGGGTCAGAGGGCTCCTCCCCCTTCAATTCTAACCCCTACCTCTTGTGGACGACGGCCTCTAGGTGACCTCCATGGCCATCTCTTGCTGCTTCCAAGCTCCAATCCCTTCTCATTTCTCCTCCCTTCCTTCTCCTCTTCCTTGCTTGAGTGTGAGAGAGAGTAGAGAGATGAACTAGAGAGAGAGTGGGAGTGTAAGACTAAGTGAGTGAGCTGGTGGACTCTCTGCCTTGGTGTGTTCATGAGATGGACAGCTGTGGTGAAGTGTGGGACCTAGTGATTCACAAAGTGACACCTCACATTTCTGCATGGGATGATCCTATCGGACAATCTATCATGATGGCAAACTCTCAAGTGGTGTTGAGTAACTAACTGACAGTGTGCTAGCGAACTGGCGGATAAGCTGATGGTGCTGGAGGATTCTTCGTTAATTCAACAGTGAGTAGTTTAATGCAGCATTTAGTTTCTAACTATTTGATTTCAAATGCAAAGATGTTCATGATGCTGATGCTCACAAGGGTGTCAGGACCAGGTCGTGACACCCCTAACAAGAGGAATGCACTGGCCAGCCTCATGGATGATGTCTTTGTCGACATCCTCTACCGCCTCCCTGTCCACTCCTTGTTCTCTGCAAATGTGTCTATTGCTCCTAGAGATGCCTCATCTCGGACAACCATAAGTTGATGCCCTAGACTATGGCCGGCTTCTTCTATGATGGAATCTACGGCCAAAGAAACTTCACCAGCATCACCGGTGTTTATCCCTCCTTGTCCTTCTTGCCCTTCACCATGAATAATGTAGCTGTCTCAGATTGCTGCAACGGCCTCATCCTATGATGGTGCATTAGGGCTAATGGATATCGCTATGTTGTCTGCAATCTGGCAACCCAGGAGTTGAAGGTACTGCCACCTAGAATCCATTCTGTTGGTGAGGCTTGATTGGGTTTCGATCCAATAGCCTCCTCGCACTTCTATGTGTTTGAATATATGGAGGAGGAGGGTCAGTGCGTGGGTGTGGACATCTACTCATCTAAAATTGCAGCATGGATCTTTAAGGAATCTAAATGGGGCGAGGAGGCTGAGTGGACATTGTCAAAATCAGCAATTGTGTTTCTTAACGGTTGTCTGCACTATATTGGGTTCTACGAGGGATACCATCATATACTTGTTGTGGATATGGAGGGAAAGGCATGGAGAAAAATTCCTAACTGGCCGCGTGGTTTTTCATGCTCCATCCATCAAGCTCAGGGTCACTTGTGTCAATGTACTATTGGTGGTCGCAATATGTCCAAGCTTTCAATCTAGATCCTTGAAGACTATGGTACTAATAATAAATGGACATTGAAGCATAATATCAGCCTGCATAAGTTGTTTGGAAAGACTAAGCAACAAATGGGTTACTTTGATTTTGAGTCATGCTACACAGCGGTTATAGTTCACCTAGAATGGAATTTGGTTTTCTTTGTTGGGGTTGGGTGGAAAGAGCCATCATCGCATATAACATGGACATCAAAAAAGTTCATGTCATCCCTACACATTACATTCCGTATGGTAGATGTGACATTGCTAGAAATCATCGGCAGACCTTACTATCTTCCCTATGTTCCCTTATTCTCGGAGTTGGACTTTCTTGCGTTCGCAGTAAAAGTCAACAGCTTTGGCTCCTCCGTTCTGTATTAGATCGTGGTAGTGTTTTATTATTACTTAAAAACACTAGGAGAAGTCCACCATTTTGGTAGTGATTTGTCCAGGTGCTGTAGCCATCTCTTACCAGCCCTCACTTAAATGATAGGCATTTTGAATAGTCGATAATTTTTCATCTGTGACATCTTGCCTTATTTCACTTACTAGCTTGCAACTAGACCATTCTGAACTTGTTATGTTCCTACAAGTATTGATTTACTATATATATGCAGCATACATGAATATAACTCTTGTTTCCATCTTTCATGGTTCATCTGCCATTCTAAATTTGTTATGTCCCAACAAGTATTGAGTGGTGATGGTTTGATATTTTTCGTTGGAAATCTGAGCATTAGTCACTAGTCATTTCTTTTTTTATGTAGAGGGCAACTGAAGATGGATCCTCTCATGTTTCAGCAAACATGTACCACAAGTCATTTGCTACAACCAGCATGTTTGATCAGCATGTGTGCTATGGAGCAAAAGTATTTTCATAGCAACCATCAAGCAACAAGCTTCAATTGGCCTATCTGGTGGAGCAGATTGTGGTAGTAACTAGTAGGAACCAAACCTTAGATCACGTGTCGTGTGGAGAAAAAGAGGACCAAAAACATCCAACAAGGACCAAGCAACTATGTGAGTAATTTTTTCTCTAGGAATGTGGCTTGTGTGGCTGTATTGGTTGTGTAGCAGCATAGAATATTATAGAAATTATCTGTTTACTGCCATCTAGAATGTAGCCTATGTTGGTTGTGCAACAAAAACTCCATTTTGCCAAGTCAGTGCATATGCTATGTGCTAGTGCGAAAGGTTGTTTAGGAAGCAATAGCTTCATCTTGCTTGCTCCACTGTATGACTTAGGGATATAGTAGCATCATACTGAGATGTATGATTTTTCTATCAACTTAAGTTCTATGCTGACTTTTGTGTTGCAGTTAAGGCAGTTGCTTCATGTATGACTTAGGTTGGCACATGTTGCCAGATGCATGATTGTGTGCACAAACCTTATGATGTGAAACACAAACTACTAGTATTATTTAATGTTGTGATGTGCATAAATGTAGTTCTTTTTATGTTTTACTTTGCTAAATGATGTACACTATCATATGGCATATAAGACAAAATGGATGCAATAAATATTTACCTCCATGTAATATATATGTGTTTGTGTACTGTCATGTGACGTGGACACTATATTAAGCTTGAATCTGGGTTTGATATGTGATAAATGATTTCTCATCGTATTTATTTTTTGGCATAATTATAGTGTCATGTTGAACAATTTGTCACTATAAACACATAGACTATTGGATGATCTGTCGGTATATGATTGGTAATAGATCATCTATCGCTAAAACATAGCAATGGATTATCTGTCGCTATAAATATTTAGGGCAACAGACTATCTATCGCTAAAGATTTTTAGCGATAGGACACACCGTCTGCACAAGTTTGCCGCTATAATTTTTTAGCAACAGATTGCTGGTCACTATATCCACTTTTAGCGTCAGATCGTCCATCGCCAATCTTGGTGGTGTGGTGTAGTGATAGAAGATGTGTGATCAACCAGGAGAGAAGCTTGGAGTCCAAGACGTGAAGAAATAAAAGCTTGGACGAAGATACGTGAAGAAATGAAGGACATGTTGCTGCAGTGTGCACACCGAACATGGTGTCCAGAGAGGCTGCAGCGTGCACAGGCAGCAGCCAGGGCAACAGGCACACCGGTGTGCAATGGTCATGGTGCACCGGTTACCCTAGCCAGATAGGGTTGTAGGCGCTGAACACGGAGCCAGAAGGCATCGGTCATCACCTGTGTGACACCAGTCTTGTGCACTGGTTATGGATTCTAGAGAGGTCTATAGCGTGGTTGGAGGAGCCTATAAGGCACCGATCACAACCAGTGTAAGCACCGGTGTGAGCATCGGTCACCTGTGCACTCCAACGGGCGGTTCTGACAGCGCACCGGCTAGTCGACGTGGCATGCACCGGTTGTGTACGATGCATGGTACTGTAGCACCAGTGCTCAAGCAGAAGGAAGACTGAAGCACCAGTCATGTACGATGCATGGTACTGTAGCACCAGTCACAACAATCAAGAGGCAAACTGAAGGCTGAAGACTAACAAGTTACAGACTGAAGACTAAAGCAGCCACAAAAATAAGACAAGTTGGGTTCAACACAGATTAAAGCCACTCATGACTACTACCACTGAACCATGGGTCATTTGGTAGCCGGTTTCTAGCCCCTGCCGGTTGGTTTTGCCTACAGGTTTCTATCTGTTCTCTTTCTGATCTGTAGTGTGGTAAACATGCATAACGATTCATCCGATCCAGTCTCACATCGATCTAATGCCTAACGGAGGAGCCACATAGCTATTCAAATTTTATTGTACATGCAAAAAAGTTTGAGTATTGTAAATCAGATCGGGCCAGACACATCTCACATTATACAGGGGAACATGTTTCGTACTAGTGCTTTCGTTGAATCCCTAAAGGAAACAAATATAATTGAAACAAAACAACAGAAAATCAAAAGCAACAGGAAATCAAAAGCTACATAATACACTATATTTGAGGACAAATTTCAAATGCCAGAATACACTAGATTTCAGGACGGAGGGAGTAATTCACTCTTGCACGTAAAGAGTGAATTACTAGTCTCTTATTCCAAATTCCTATTCAAAAAAATAGATTTCTTGACGAAGCCTATAGTCCTCGTTGCAATACAGTGCCCTTGCTTCCCATCCATCCGCATCGCCGCAAGCGCCGCCTGCGCAAGGAAGATCGCTGCGCACCTACGCCGGCGGCGATAGCGACAACCATCCCCATGTCGTATTGTAGATCACCTTGATGGTCGAGCAACGGCACAGCAAACACCCCTTGTTGCTTAGCCACCTACTCATTGGTCCACCACCGCCGCTCTCCACCATCACCCATGATTCTTCCTCGCCCTCGACCTATCTCATGCACCACCTCGTAGTGTCGGCGTCGCCGGCACTGCCATTGTGCCTATGAGCAATATGGCGACCAGATAGGCCTCCAGATTGTGCCCACCAATGGAAGTGCAGGTGAGATCATCGAGGCATGGCTAGGGACTGCGCTTTTCCATGAATATGGTTTGTATCCCAATGAGGAAGCAAGCCTCCTAGTTGCCAACTTGGGTCAGGCTAGCAAGGAGAGTGTAGTAGTTGACGGGTCAGACCCCATCCTCCCATGTCTGACCCGATCCAGTGCTAGATGCCAACCAATGGTGGGGTCACCACAGATGCAGCATATGGATGAGCAGGTCACCCGTAGGCTGCGAAGGTCATCCATGGGCCAATCCGAGCTCGCAGCGAGGTGGCGGTGATCTCAATTTGCACGTCGGTAGGGAGCGCCGTCAGCGACATGATTGTCGGTGTGGATGGAGCTATGACATGTGGATGGCGGCAAACTAGAGGGCTAGAGAGGCAGAGTGGAATGACATGCCTTGATTGAGGGAGAGGCGAGGGAGCTGGCTGAGCAGCGGTTACAGTAGTTCTCTGAATACCCTCTACGAACTAGCATGGGAACTCACAACAACGACACAGTTTAGATTACCAGGTGGGCAGGCAACTGGGTGCATTGAGTGTACATTGTTTCCAATCCTAGGAGTCAAAACGTGGAACAGGGGATGCCAACCAACCACGAAGCCTCCATCATCGCGTCCTGTGGGAGAGCCACCATTCGACTCTCTTTAAAATGACCAGTAGGCTATAAAGAGCACCATCGACTAGGGTATTATCTCATACATATATACCAGTACACATCACATCACCTCCTTCGATCCCTACTCACTAGCGGCACATAGAGCAAGCAATGGGGCACTGGTCATCCGGCAAGTATTCCACCAACTATGAAGATGAGGATGGTGAGGAGGTGAAGCAACCGATGTTGAGCCTCGAGCATGAGGAGGAGCCCACTGAAGATGATGGGGAGCCCACCGAAGATGACGGGGAGCCTGCCGACAACGAGGAGAAGGAGGTACCGTAGGTGGCAAAGGAGGAGGAGGAGGAGAAGGAGGAGGGGAGGAGGAGGAGGAGGAGGAGGAGAAGGAGGAGGCACCGGCAGAGGAGGTGGACAACATCATCAAGAACATTCCACTAGGGTTTGGCCCCATGTTGCGCAACAAGAAGCAAAGGCTCAACCCTCCATCCCCCAACACGATCGTGGAGGATGAGGATAACTCCTCATCGGAGTAGGATGACAAAGATGGTGGCGACAACAGCGACGGTGGGGGTAGCGGTGTCGATCAGTAGGTGTAGTTAGTTTGTACAGTAGCAGTAGGTCTAGTACTAACTAGTAGTAGTAGTACAATGGTGGGTGCGATGTAGTGCACTTTTGGTCTATTTCGAATGGCCTCATATACCCAGATAAATATTAGGAATTAAGAATTAATATAATGGCAGTTTTAACTATGTTTGAGTGATTTTCATGTATTTTGGAATGTGCTTTTGATGAGGGCGCACAGGTAATGGCTTTCTTTGAACAGCAAACAACATTGCGACGAAATGAACAAACTAATATAAACACTAAACAAACACTAAATAAACAAGCGCACTGCCAATTATAGATTGAGATACATCAGCATTATCGACATCCAAATACATACCACAATTAACTAAGTTCAAACCATCGCCTAACTCATCTTGATGCCCTTCCGCTTCTGCACCATTTTTTGCATGTCCGGCTTGTGGCAAAATGAGGGGGGCAAACTGTCCTTTGGTTGTTGATTTTGCATCTCCAAGATAAAAGAGCTGGTCGGACACCTAATATATGGTTTGGCCTCATCTAATACAACATGACCAGACTGTGCTTTGGTGGCATAAAAGATTAGGCACCTATTTCTAGGTTGGTTTTGTAGAGCTAGGCATGGCTACATGCATAATAAGAGGAGAGCAGTGCTACTAGAAAGATAACATAACATCAAACCAGACTTCATATATATATGTGGAGTACAACAATGATACAAATTCAGACTACATAACCATGCCTTCATCGACCATAATAAGAGGAGAAACGTGCCACACTACTCAAAGTAATACAACTACTACATAAACATACTAGTTCTAACTACAAATGTTGAATTCAATGAGCGGTGTCATCCCACAGCTCTAAGCAACTCATGCAACAAGGGTAAAAACAGGCACGATCAAAATCCAATGTCTGCAAGGTAAACCGGATTGGGTTGAAACCAGCAAACATCTCTGCCATGTCGAACCGGAGCATCACTTCACCCGCTCCCGCCGTGGGGCGCCGGGAGCCAATCCGGTGAAGGCGAGCTGGACCACGATGGGGCCACCTCTGTAGAGCCCTCAGACATGTCCTCGGCGGATGGCGAGCAGGACCGTGACATTGCAGGAGACCCGCTCCTGTCGTGGGGTGCCGGGAGTGGATCCGGTGACGGCGAGCTCGACCACGACGGTGCCACTAACGATGGTGAGGTGGACCACACTGGGAGCGGCGGTGATGAGCGAATCACCGGTGCCGGTGGCATCAACGTCATCGTTGTGGGCGATGAGGAGACCAATGCAGACTAGGGGACGGCGTGTGGGACCGCAATGGTGCCTACGACGACATCGAGGTGGACCACACCGAGAGAGGCGGTGGTGAGCGAACCACTGGTGCCGGTGGTGTCAACATCATCGTCGTGTGTGACTGGGAGGCAAATGGTAGCCTAGGAGATGGCATGCAGGAGCACAATGGGTGCCAGCGGTCAAGAAGTGTACGAATAGGCATCGAAGTGGGGTGGGCCAGTGCATTGGAGGAAGCATGGACCGTAGCCCGGCCATGGTTCCTCGAGGACTTAGAGCACTTCATGGGGATGGCCTTCATGGGAACCGATGGAGAAGCGGAGGTGGGGACTTTGTGAGGCAGTGCAAGGCTAGGGCTTTTACACAATGCAAGGGCTGGAGTGAGGCGAGGCTTTGTACACACAGGGACACTAGGGCTAGAATAGGTTTCTGACATGACCGCATGATGTTCATAATTACTAATACTATCCGAGTTATGAATGTTTTAGATGGTAGGACCTTCTGTCATCTGGTGAAGTATATAGTGCAATCCATTCCAAGTAGTCACAGGCTCATGGCAGCCGAGGGGTAGCAGCTAGCTAGAGATGGCTACATGGTTTCATAGTTTCTGAACATCTGCACACCCTCAGCTGTGTTTGAAGCTATTGCTTCAGGAATCCAATACCTTACTACTTCATGCATGCAGCCATAGACGGTGTAGCTCATGTTTGTAGCATAGCCGATCAGGCAAAAGTTCTACTCAGGGCTTAGTACAAGAGTTACATGTCTGGCCCGTTCAAATTTACGCTCCTCGGACTATCAGGTGAACATACGGTTTATAAGAAATAGGTAAATGTCATTTCATCTAATATCATAGAGGGACGTGGTCGGGGGAAAAGTTGTGAGCAAGAAGGTTGGGAAAATGCAAACGGGTGAGGGAAGGGGGGAGCTAGAAGGTAGGCGATTGATGCAATGCTATCGGATGTGGGAAGGGGACGAGAGTGAAGCGAATGCGGTAGGAAAGCTGGACACAAGAAGTGAATCGAGAGAAAGAGCTTTTGACCACCATGACACGCTTGACACCTAAATGCCTAGTGCGGTTGTGATAGGTCTTTTCTGTACTTATTTCACTCCAATCCAAGCAGTCACAGCAGTCGAGGGGCGGACTGATTGCTACTCCGTATGACACTTTATTCTGTCCTACGAGATCAAATACTCAGCGGGCAGACTTTCTTGCGTTCGATGTAAAAGTCAATAGCTATGGCACCTTCATTTTGAATAAGATCGAGGTGAGACTTGTTCAGATGAACTCCTCGCTCCATGGTTGTTTCATGGTCAACAAATTTTATCGAAGACACGAGTATGTCTCAACAGAGATCAAAGGCACTCATGAATGTTTAGCATATTATAGATCAGATCAAAGACAACTAGAAAGAAATCTGTAGCGAAAAGCAATCAATAGGGGCTACAAACTAGCTACAAAATGACCAAAGGACCTGAGCTACACCACGCTCAACAGAGTTTAACCCACCTAATACAAAGTTCAACAAAAGTTAACACCAACATGTAAATAAGAGTTCACATATTTGCAAGGGCGTCCCACATATCAAACCAATTCATGACTACTAATACTACTGATACGTCCCACAGATAGCATCAAGGCTAGCATGTAGGATTAGCTCCACGTCCACCTTCGCTAAGATGGCGTTGGTGGCCGCCTCGAACTCTTGACCAGACCGGCGATGTTATCGTCCTTCGATCTCGGCGAAAAACCCAGCTCCACCACCCGGACGTTCACCGTTGCGCCAATCTAAAGCTAGGCTGCAACCAGTGCCGTGGTAGCTCCATGACGAATGGCTTCGGTTACCACATCTCGAACCAGACCGGCAAAGCTCGGAGGTGCTCCTCTGTGGCGACCGGATTGTTTGTTGTTTCCACGGGGAAGGCCGCATCACAGGCGGCTTGCGCACATAGCTGCAGGGTCTGGACCCACGTCCTCAGTTCCATAAGAAGGTTCATCATGTTATGAGCCTGCTCCTTGATGGGCGATTTGCAAAAATGGGACTCGAAACATCGGTAGTTTATAGATTTGACACTGGACCCACATTCATAGACATAGATGGATCCACTTGTCATCCACCCGAGTGTCATCATAATCAAGGAGTCAATCTTTTGAGTGTCATTTTTGTATTTTTTTTGCTCCTTGACCATCGCCCAGTCAGCTCGCGCCTAGGAGGCCTCATTCTCGGAAACTTGAAGTGCGTCGCGCGGGATGTCTAGTGCACCATGCAGCATCTCGGCGTTCATCCTGAGACAATGACAACAACGTTTGGACCTTGTTGACATTCCTTAGCATCGCTACTAAGAACAGAGTTTTAATTCTATCCCCGACAACGGCGCCAGAAATGCTCGTTGACGTTCCTTAGCATCGCTACTAAGAATAGAGTTGAATCTAGTCCCCGGCAACGGCGTCAGAAATGCTTGTTGGTATTTATTAACTTGTCACTTATTTTAATAGCCACCTATTATAAACCTATATCTCCTGACATTGCTTTACTAGGTTGTCATCCCTAGTGATGATGCCAGAGATACTTGTTGGTACTACCTAGCATTACTATTAGAATAACTCTAAGTAATTCTTTACTAATTTATGTGACTAGAAAGAATATATATGAATGAAAAGGGATCTGCATGCACACAGATAATATACCATTGTAGCACTTCATCCGGGAGTATTCTAGGTACTGTTATTTATATTTTTACCACAGGGAAGGTCTAGCATGGACAAGTATTGATAACTTATACTATAGATGGAGAAGTAAACTATAACCAATATTCTACTCATAATAGGGGTAAGTCATAGGATAAGATATATATATGATAAGTATTGATCAATGATAATGATAAATCACTCAGAGTTCTCCTTTCTATGGCATTAGCATGGTCAGGTAGAATATTAGAGGAATAATTCCTAAGTCATTCTTAATTATAAGTCAAAGCATACATTGATTAGTGCAATTACACCTAATAGTCATTGCTAAGATCATCTTCATATCTACACATAAGGGGTATTACTAAGGGAGATTAAGAATAGAACTTGTCCCCCTTCGTAACCAAATCCTATGTGCTACCTATATCGGGGAGTGGACTACAAAGGACTCAATGGGAGTGTCACGTCCGCGATCTACCACATGACCCAGAATATAGGGTGTATCTGTAGGTAAACAACATATAAACACCATGCTTACACAATGTCAACCACCCACCCATGGATCCTTAGGGTGAGCGCCATATGAACATATGCATGAATATGATGATAATCCAACTATACTAGGTATATAATCAAAGTAGACAATGAACATTATAACGAAGAACATGAATGAGATGAATACTAATATAGTCATAACAATTATAGCAAGCATATAAAAGTAATGGAGATACAAAAGAGAGAGGGGGTACAAAGATTATACCGAACCACACTCTTGACATGACCAGGAATCCAAGTGAAGCCTGCTTGCCTCCCTCTAGACCTAGCCTAACTAGCTATGTCCTAGAATATGATGGAGCTCTCAGGATGATTAGGGTTTCTGTCTTCTCAAATGACTTGATGCCTTTAGGGGGGCAAGGGCTGATATATATAGGCTGGAGTGTCCAACATGAGCCCTTGGATCAAGACGACTTAAAGGACGGCATAGATGCAACCTAGGAGGCGGTGGAGAACAGACATTGCAACGCGGAGGTTGATAGGTGGGCCCAGGGGCCGAGAAGCCTACAGGTGGGGCTGGCCAGCCCCACCTAGTAGCCTCTGCCTCTCTACCTCAGCGTGGTGTCCTCTAGAACATTCTAGTGTCCATCAAATGAGGGCCTCACTCTTTACGCCTTCGGTGAAGGCGGTAATGGTGTTGGAGTCAGGGACATCCTAGAGCTTATTCTTACGCTATGTGAAGCACTAGATGTAGTCGTGTATACTTTCATCCATCCCTTGTTTGCATCCTAGGAGGTCCCATGAGGTGCCAGGCTTAGTGTAAGCCCCCTCAAAGTGATTGCAGAGCTCCCTCTCGAGGTCTGCCCATTGCTTGATGGTGTCCTCCCAAAGATTGTTCAGCCAATTTCTAGCTAAGTCCGTGAGGTAGATCGGGAGGTATTGAATCAAGAAGTGGGGGTCTGAGGCAGACGTTGCTTCATGGTGAGGTGATAGTTTATCAGCTAGATCAATGGATCTGTTTTGCCATTGTATTTGTCAATGGTTGGGGCATGGAACTTTAGAGGCGTCAAAGCCGGTCCGATCTGATGCCTGAGTAGGGGGTGACAAAGTCATAGGAGTCATCCACGGTGGTGTGTGGCATGGGCTCAGGGAGGTTTCTTGGGTTCCTCCTGTCATGAGGTGGGTCACCCTCATCATTGGAGTAATAGCTATTCCCTGCGTCACCATCGCCTCCGCCGCCGCCTCTGTCGTTGGCATTGTATCCACCGCCATTGCCATTGTATCCACACGCCTCCCTACCCACTGCCGTTGCCCCTGCCTAGTTGTAGGATCGGGCCTTGGTGGTGTTCGGGATGATGACATGTGGATCTGTTAGCTTTGTGCGGTTGTAAAGCCCCCGAGTTTTGTGGCACTTGGCTACGCATGGTAGATGCAATGCTAAGTGCTAGTATGCAATTGGCTAAGGCTGCCATCAACTCCTGGATTCTTCGGATGGCCTAGCACCCTTCCTCGGTCGATGGTTGCGGCATAGCTGCCGCTTCTTGCATGGCCTCTGCCAGGTTTTGCTCGACATTAGAGAACGGCGGGGCTACCCACAAAATGTCATTGTGTGCCTGGTGGCCGCGGGCCACGTTTTGCCCCTGGAGTTGATGTCGGAGTTTCTAATTTTGTTCTGCCAGCACATCGTTGTGATTAAGCAAGCGATCCCGAGCCTCCTGGCTGGTCTCATAGGCCACTGCATAGTCGAACTCAAAGTGATTATGGGAGAGTGTTCGGGAGTATGGTACTCATTCTCCCCGTAATCATTCAACGTACGGAAGTAGCAGCAGCGCATGTGCGAGATGATGTCATCATTGTGGCAGAACTGCCCAAGGTAACACACCTCTGGAGGCGCTCGTCTTCCACTAGACACTAAGCTCCCCGAAAGTTATCTACAACGGACAGTTCCGTCAAGCACACCCCAAGGGAGAACTCAAACAATCCACGTTTTTCATCTAGAATCCAATAATGAGAACGAGTTTACAATACTTAGTCCATTTCATACAACAAGAGTTCTCAAAAATACATTATTACAATACCAAGTTCAAAGTGCGGAATTTAAACAATGGAATTGAAATAAACATCTAACGATGAGATACAAGGATCCATCTGTGCCCACTAGAAGAATCCTCCACACAATAGCCACTCCTCAAGCTGCACCTACAACAGGGGTAAATAAACCCTGAGTACGCAATGTACTCACAAGACTTACCCGACTAGTGGGAATAATTTCCCTACTCCAAAGGATATGATAAGCTTTATGGTTTGTTGGGTTTCCTTTTTGCAAAAAACAGTACTAGTAGTGAATCCTTATGTATGTGTTTTATTAGCAGTCATGATTAGTTCATTAGCTAACCATCCTATGAAAGCACCGGTTCTACTTTCAAGCAAGAGTTGAGCAATCAGATCCATTCATCCCCTTTCATCTTCCAGTTCTTACTACGGTGCTAGACCATAGCCAAGTCGTACTGCATCACATGGCGATTTGTGAATCAATGTATCCTAGCTAGGTACCCCGAAACACACACCCCGCTTGTACCCTAGGCACAAGCAAGACCAACCCACCACTCTCCTAACAAGGGGTCTAGGTCCGTGTCCAAACTTGGACTCCAAGCCCCCACTCCTGAGTCTCGAACTCAGTGTGGTGCTTAGACCTCCACCATACCCACCTCCAATCAGTCGGTCCAGAAAGAGCCAGAACCCATGACAAGAGAGCAACGAGCCTTCCTGCTCCCATAGGCAAGTATGTGCTCAGGATAACAAGTCTATGACCTGACTACCATCCACAGCAATGGACGGTCCTTAACCAACACGAATAGGGAAAATAGTGTAAGCAACCTATGCCCCATTGGCCACAGGACACAACCTATTACACCCACCAATACCCGTACCATATCCCTGCCCGATCTCCATTTCCTTTCACCATTTTATCATAAGAGTAATAATAATAATCACCTATTATGAGTAACGGCAGGTTACTCACACTACCGATAGCCTAAGCATAGCAGCTACTCAACCTATGCTAGTAGGACTATATAGGTAGGTTTATCTATGCATGTAGTTTCAATAGAAATCCTATAACATAAATGCACATCACATATATATATCCAGTGATTATTCAAAATAAGGGTTTTGCATCAGGGCTTGCCTTGGGCAGGCAGGGTGTTAGCTAAGTCAGTCACTGATGGCTCCGAGGCTTCCTCCTATATGATAACCTCCTCCTCGTACTCCTCGATCACCGCCTCGTGCTCCTGCTCTCCGGTGGTCACGAACTCCACCAACTCGTTCTCTACATGCATGCGATGATGATGCAACACTTAGCATTTATGCAACAGCAACTCTTAAAATAAGAATATGCATACTAAGCTACTAAGCTAGCTCTAATGACTAAGGCACTAAGCTAACTATCATCTTTACCAAGCAAAGTGTTGGGTTCAACTAACAAACACCTAGCTTTACAAATGAAGGATATAACTTTATTTCTACTATTGATTTAATGTATATTTGAAACAAAGAGCATTTAACTACCCTTATGATTAGTCTATTGCAAAGCTACAAAAATTATAGTGAGCACATAATAATACCATGATGCTGCTATAAAATTTTTAGGGCTAAAGCTATCACCAATTTACTACAAAAATTCCTACAATAATTAACTTAATAATATTGAGCACTCTCAAATGATTTAATAGCTCCTGGTATCAACATGTACATATATGAACTAACTAATAGATAGAGCACAATTTTAGGAACCTAACAAAATTTATTTTACAATTTTTGTACACCTACATGATTTTATATGATTTACCAAAGATCAGCTCAAAAATTATATTAGGAAACTATTTCTAATTCCTTATGAAAAAGAAAATGAATTCTCCCGCGTGGCCCACGCGACGCAATGCGCGCGTGAGCGCGTGGTCTCCTGCGGTGCGGCCCACGTGGCGTCGGCCCACACGGAGACGGCCCATGATGGGGAAACCCCGCACGCACTGATGTTTTTGCAAAATAGACCTCGCACTTCTCCTGAATTAAAACTAAGTACTAACACTATTTCCTCCTCTCTCATAACTTCTCACTTAACCCCCTGGCCTTCCCCTAATTCACCCGCGTGCACCCTCGGTGACCCAGCGCACGGCAGCGTGGCGAGCGGCGGCACTAAGCGCTTACGTAGGCCACCTAGGACCTGCGCGGGCCCACCTAACGGGTCGATCACCATCTTTGACCTGAGCGGCTACACTAAGCGGTGGTGCAGGGTGAGATGACTGGGTGGGGTAGGCTACAGTGGCACGCGGCCATCCGCGATGGCGGTGCCACTATTTTGATGGGCTAGGGTAGCTACAGGCCTAATTGCTTAGCGCGTGAGCATCAGGAGACTACCATGGACTAGGCCGAGGTGACAGTTGGGGTGGAAGATCACGGAGGAAGGCCGGCCACGTGCGGCCTAGCCATGCGGCGGCGCACCACGGTGGTATGGTCACATCAGCGACTAAGGGGAGGTGGTAGTGGTTCGACTAAGGCGTGCAAGGTGGAGAGGGAGTCAAGGCGATGCTAGTTGTGTAGAGGAATTTACGCGGGGTGAAGTGGTGGAGGCTGGCCATGGCGCAGGCGGTGATGGGTCTTAATGGCGTGGTGGTGGGACGAAGCTCCAAAATTGTGGCTTGGCTGAGCCACAATCAAAGCGGGGTGGGGGCGGTTGGAGAGGGCACGTGAGGGCGGAGAGGCACGAACAAGAGGGATTGATGAGAGGTGACCCCTCACAGCTGCGGCACCGGTGTGATTTGACGGCGGCAGGGAGAGGAGAACAGAGAGAGAGAGAGAGAGAGGAGCGGTGGGGGAGGGGCAGCAAGTCAAGTGACTCGGCAAGGCATGCCTTGTTGGGACACGGTTGGCACGACCGGCATAGCCCGTGGCTAGGCACTAGCCGACAGACACGCATGCTCGCGACCGGCATAGCCCGCGCGCCATAGTGCCATCAATGGCAAGGTGACGGCGACACGGCCACGTGCGCGCAGCGTCAAGGTGGGCCAGTGGTGCAGCGTAGCGGTAGGCGCGTAGCGTGGTGACGCGACGGTGGTGGTAGCGACGTCGTCATGGCGCGAGCATGGAGGCAACAACAGCACCAGTGGCAGCCGTAGTGGCAGGGGCGGTCAGGCGCAGAGCGGACCGGCGGCCTAGCGGTGTGGCCAGAGCGACCAAGCTACAGCAAGGCCATGGTGGCCACATCCAGCCGGTGCGTGGCCACGCATGCACGCACATGGCACAACCTCCTGGCTATGCCGATCGGCCACGTGTGGTGACCACGCGCACGGCGCCAGACAGCACAAAGTTGTGACGTGCATGAATTTTAATGCACTTATCATGCCCAAACTGTTGCTCCTAAACCTAAACTGGCTTCACTACACTCAAGATGGCAGATGGAACTACTAAATCGAATCATAGCACTACACCACACCTCAACCCAATCTCTCCAAATAAATTGCTAAACATAGCAGTGTCTAGTTGTCCATAAGCTTAGAAATTTTCTAAGTGTTTGAGCTAATCTTAATTTCAGATTGCATTTCTAAGCCACTGAAAATATTACTTAGCAATATTCTTTTCAATAGCAAGTATTTCATTATCATCTACAAAGTTCACATTTCAAACTTCATTTAAGTGTCACATACATGTTCTATAGCATTTTTGTTCAATAAAAATTAGTTTACACCCCTACTTGTTAACTATACAAATCATGGAGCAACTTTCATTTCACATTTTTGTTGATTGTTTCAGTTACAATGCATTATCTACTCACTTCACCACATGCATTAACACACAAGTATGATGCTCATGACATGTTTTAGTAGATGATTTATGGTGTAACACTGAGGGTGTTACAATCATCGTCGTCATTTGAATTGGTGTTCTTGAGCAGCTGGTCGTAATTGTCGAGGAACCAACAGAAGGCTGCCGGGTTAATGAGCCTAGAAGTATCTGCACTGTGCCACCAATCTTCATGATTAGAGTCGTCTGACTTCTCTAGGATGGTGCCGCCGTGGCTGACGTTGTGGATGGTAACCTCGACAAAGTTTGAGTCAAAGTCATCATCACTGCAATCCCAATCAGTTTGATCTGGGTTTTTAGGATCCTCCGTGGGAGGTTCAGTGGGTTCCACCATGGCTTGAGGAAGCCAAATCTAGTGAGTTATCACCGTGTTTCTGTGTTCTCCCGAGGATCGGGGGAAGTTTGATCAGGAATTGAATCTGTCACTGGGACAGGATCCCCGATCTTGCGAAGGTAAAGAGTGGCATCAAGATCATGCTCTTGGCCAGGTTTGGCGAGAAGCTGACCATAGCGAGATGGATGATGGGTAATGGCAAGTGGCCCTCCATCTACAGCCTCCTCCAATCCAGTGTCAAAAGCACGGATCTAGAGGGACTGCTCCTCCTCCTGCTCGATCGGCTTGGGCTCCTGCTCCTATGGGTGTAGGTCCCCAAATTGGTTGGCGATGAAGACGAGCTTGCCGAAGGTGATCTTCTTGCTCGGGTGCATCTTCTGTGGTTCATCACCGAAGTTGAAGATGATTCCCATCTAAAACATGCAAAAACAAATCTGTATACGAAAGGCCCCTACCTAGCGTGCCAATTGTCTAATGAATTACCTCCGGCAATGCCTAGCAATGTGATCACATTGATGGAATCAAATGGTAACACATGAGACACAAGAATTTATACTAGTTCAGGCCGCCCTAAAACCCTAGTAACGTGTTGTTGCTGCTGCTCTTGTATTCTATCCTCAATTACAGGGGGCTATTGCTCCTAGCTACGTAGTAGATTGGAATGAGAGGAGTTGGATCTTGATCGTGAGGTCCCCACCCTCCTTTATATAGGCAGAGGGGGTAGGGTTACATTGAGGGCAATCGGGTTAACAAATGAGATTCCTAGTTTGTTACATGGAATGCGCAACAGATTGATCCTAGCTATCGTCTAGATATGCCTATCTTGGATATTCTCGGCGTGCCTTGGTCTTCATGTTAGTCAACTGCCACGGCCTTTGTGGGCCTCTCCTTAATGGCTTCTAGGCCGATAGCTCAGACATGGTCGCATATATGGGCGGTACATGTTCCCTTGGCCCATATATCCAACACCTCATGAGATGTGATGCAAGTTTCAATGATTGCTTATGTCATTGTAGTACTTAAGAGTAAAGTTTATGACCTATGAGCTCCAAGAGACTCTTTATATCTTTCCTAATTTACAAGAATAGAGATTTAGATGGAAAAATAACCTCCAACGGCCTCTTCAATTACATATCCAAATATAGATATCCTCTATTCTAGATTTCTTGCTAGCCAAAGATGAAGAGTGACGATGGCTCTCTAAACTACCCACAAGATATAGAAAAGCCGTTGGAGAATACAAAGATATAGAAAATGATTTTTACTCAAATGATTCTCCAAATGATGATTTAGACAGTAGATTTTAGAAAGACTCTTGGAGATGCTCTAAGTCCTTATAATAAAATACAAAAGGAGAGCTAATACAAGTTATAAGGAAAATGTTTATGTCGGGTTCATAAACCCGGGGTCCCCAATGGACCCGCTTCCCTGCAATACTTGGCCCAGTAGGCGGTGTAGCGACAGCACGCGTCAAGGCCAGCCCAGATACACAATGAGGCCAAGACCATGATTTGGTCCCCTACCGGCACCTCCGGCCAGGAGACCTGGTCGAAGCCCCGACCGAAAGGCCCGGCTGTGGTGGGACGGTAGTCTGACTCCGACCCTGTTCCTCCGACCGAGGATATGCCGGACCTTTGTTCGCCTCTCTTTCCCGACCAACACGGTCAGGGCTGACTAGGAATGACTGACTAGAATGCCATGCCCACAGAATCTCCATCAAGGGGAGGCCAGTGCGCCACCTGAGTCGGTCTCCGAAATGGCTCAGGCATCTATCGGGAGGCGGGTTAAGGAGCAGTGGAATGCCATATGAGGGCTATGTCGACCCCGTTATGAATGATGGACCTAGATTCCAACCGGACATGCCCGTTAGTTAGCTCAACCCCTCCGATTGTGGAAACCAAGGACGGGGTGACCCATAAACTCGACCGACCCCTATCGAGCCCAACGGGGCTCGGGGGCTCGGGCCACCAGATCCCGACTCAGGAATCCAACCAACCGAGCAGGTCATGGGTGAGATGAACATGGGCGAACACCCCGACCGGTAGGAACACAGAGTCTGTGGCCCTAGGAAAAAGTACTAAGGTGCTCAGCCTTCGACCGACTCACCAGTCGGTCGCAGGCTCAGGGGCTACACCCACCGGGTGCACTCGCGCGCACTCAACAAAAGATGGACTACCAATGAGTTCTCCCCTTTTGGGGCTGGTGCCTATGTCTACTTGACGTGCCTCCACGGCCTTCACCAATCCCCTCATCAGGGGCTGGGTGCCAATATCCCCCCAACGCGCCTCTACGGCCTTCGCCAGTCCTCCCCGTGGAGGCTGGGTGCCTAAATCCTACTTGGTTACCCTACGTGGTACAACAAACAAAGGGGAAAACACCGAATTTCCAATAAACAGCCTGCCTCCATGGCGCAATGGGCATAGGAATTACAAAGCAAATACAATCTTTCATTAAGCTAAAAACACAAGCCCCAGGCTTTTACAATAACACGCAAAGCATGTGTGAATAGCCCCGGGACTGCTCCACACCTTGGAGCATGAAGCGGAACAAGGGAGCCAAGATCCCTGTTCTCCCACTATAATGCTCTCCTCCCTCTCTCCATCCTCTAATCCAGAATTTGGGATAGGGGCTAGTTCAAGACGTACGATGCTCTCTCCTTACAAGAGATCTTCTAGCATCGTACTCCCGTGCGCCCTCAAAAGCGGCAACTCAACAGCCCCTTCATGGCTTCACAGAAGCCCCAAAATGGACTCGGGGGCTCCTATCGGGTTCATAAACCCGAGGTCCCCAATGGACCCGCTTCCCTGCAATACTTGGCCCAGCAGGTAGCACAGCAATAGCGTGCGTCTGGGTCGTCCCAGATACACAATGATAGGGCGAGACCACGATCCGGTCCCCGACCAGCACCTTCGGCTAGGAGACCTGGTCGAACCCCCACCGGAAGGCCTAGCATGGTGGGACCATAGTCCAACTCCGACCATGTTCCTTCGACCAAGGATATGCCGGACATTTGCTCACCTTTCTTTCTCGATCGACACGGTCAGGGTTGACTGGGAATGACTGACCAAGATGCCTGCTCGGTGTGGGCCTATGGAGCAGGCGGAGTAGCTAAGGTAAGGCGCTCAAGTCAACCACAATACCGAGGACCATACCCTGCCATGCCCTGCGCACCTGCAGGACAGTGCCGTCAAGCCATGTTAGATGGACACTATACAGCCTACCAGATGTGTCAGAGCACAAACAGTATTGTGGGCACCATCGTTTGCCATCCCAGTGAACATTGTGCAGCCTACCGGGTACTGCAGGTCATGAACAGTAAGGTGGGCGATGGCGACGTAAATAGTATGGCAGGCGATGGCATGTCGTACCTGATGGCGTGGGCAACAAGACTAGATAGCACCCGTACACACTATCTCCCTTTCTGTCTTTGACTTGTAAGGCCATCCCCTTCATCTATAAAAGGGGATGCGCTCTCTCCTAAAAGGAGATAGTCTACACACTCTCAACAGCGGATAAGCCTGGACACACAGAGCATACGCTCCAATACTTAGCGCACATTTGAGCATCCGTCACTCTCTTCCACTAAGATCAGAGTCCGACAGGGCCTCTAACACCCCCCTTCTCATTCCATACTCGTTTGTAACCCCATAGCAACCTTCGAGCGCCTGGGCTCATGAATAAAGTCATCGACCGACTAAAACTGGATGTAGGGCATGTTGCCTGAACTAGTATAAATCCTATGTCATCGCGTGCTAGGCCACAACCGATCACAGCGCACGGCAAAACTACAAATATTTACTTGTCGGTCACATTTCACACTAACAGTTGGCACTATCCGTGGTGAAGACGCCATGTGTTCATGCTTTTGGTCATCGGATGGCCCACCTTTCCACCATCTTTGGCATTGCAGGCTCGAGCGATATGATTCACTTTGGCTCGCTGGAGTTTCCCATGCTCCCACTTGCTAGGATGTGGGTTCCTTCCGTCTTCATGCCACTCTAGACCTTCCTCTTCGGGAGTCTAGACTTCAACGCCGACCAGCTTGGCGTACTCCACCTCCGCTCACCTCCGCGAGGAGGCGTTTGTCCCAGCGCCCACTGGAGGAGGACTGCCCTACACCGGCCCTAGGCCACTCGATGACCTCAATGTCGAGACACCCGTGCTTTGCTTGAGCCCATGCTAGGATCAAACCCCATGGTGAGTGATGTACATATTGCTCTTTACTCACTATTTAACACCTTCCGCTAGCTCTCCGGAGGGACCCCGTTGTCCCCGCCACAATCGCCATGCGACCAGTTCCCCTACGGCTTCACGTCCCCCATGGACGCGTGCGCATGGGGGCTTCGAAGGATGCTGATGCCGCCCCCTCTCACATTCGAGTTAGTGGGGATGGCAGGCTATGCCCCCGCCTCCCTCCATGACCTCGTCAATGATGAGGTCGAAAGCGATGGCTCCAACATCGGCGACGTCATGGCACCTGGCCACCCTCTATCCGGGAGTGTGCTATGGTGGACGCCCTAGGATAGCTACCAGAGGTAGAGGAGTCTCTGTAGACTCACACCAGTTTAGACCCCCATGTGTAGGCCTTGGTGCATGCGTAGGAGCATAGCGAGGAGTTACGATAAAGGCGGCTGAGCTAGCCGCCACCTACACCGGTGCGCATGGCGCATAACGCTACGCCACATCCACGTAACCCAGCGAGCAATGCTCAGGGTCATGCCCGTCAGGTCCAGCATAACATAATAGATGGAGGGGATGACCCCCCTCAGTTTGCTCGAGCTGTCCAGAACACCGCTGCTGCGGCGATGCTTCTACGCGGCCTCCCCAAGCTTGTCGACCCCTAGGAGCAGGTGATCCACCGGAACCTCTAGGCACTGGTGGAGACCGCCACCATTTAGTAGGAAGAGAGCTCTATGTCATGACACCGACTCATGGCCGCTTGCACAACTAGGGCACTGGGGCTGCACCAGTCGAATCGCCCCGTCCACTCACCGCAGCAGTTGCCAGGGTGGAGTAGGAAGCCGCGGCTGCACCGTAGCCCAACCCAGCGCCCGCTCCACACCGACCACCTATGCGTGAGCGGCTCGGGCCAAACCATGATGCTCGCAGTGTCATCAACAATTGGCACCATACTTAGTACAATGATGATGTCCATCGAATGGCGGCTGGAGCGTACAGTGCGGGCCCCGGCCGGACCACCGAGGAGTACGAGGACATGCACCCCAGGTGTGGCGGCCGATCGAACAATCGGAGCCCCAACCCTGATGGCTAGGGGCCACAGGCCTTTGGTCGCCACATCCAAAAAGCGCTGTTCCCACAGCATTTTCGACTGCCCACCAACATCGCCAAGTACACTGGGGAGATGAACCCTGGTGTATGGCTCAAGGACTTCCGTCTCGCCTGCCGAACCGATGGAGTGGATGATGACTACTTCATCATCTAGTACCTCCCCATCTGCGTGGGGGAGCACGTTCGGGCATGGATCGAATTCCTTTCGCCCAATAGCATCTGTGACTGGGCGGACCTTAAGAGGGTCTTCATCGAGAACTTCTAGGGGACATACGCCTGTCATAGGAATTCCTGGGACCTCAAGAGTTGACAACAGAAGTGTAACACCTCTGGTGTTTTAAACCCTAAAATATGCCATGTCATCATATGCATTGCACATCATTCTTGTGTTAGTGAAAACTTTGATATGCATTCACTAAAACAAGTTTATTTTTATGATAATATGTGTTGACTTGTATGGGTTAAATCATGTTCAAAACCTTTCTATTGAATTGGATTCCGAAACCCTAATTTCTAGCATTTACATTCTACCCTGGAAAACCTAATTCAAAATCTAAGCACATTTTGGAGTTAAGTCTAAAAGGAAAAGTGTAGAGCTTGTCATTTTGTACAAAGTTGGTTTTTGGAGTTTTCAAAGTTGTTTTATAAATTTTGAAGTAATTTGAAAAGGGATAAATTCTTAAAGTGTCCCCTTTTGATTTTAAACTTGCATTTCAAATTGTAGACATAATTTGAGTATAGTTGTTAAAGCAAAGTTGTAGAACTTTCAATTTGGAACAACTTTTATTTTTGGAGATTTTTTAGTTACCATACAAAATTGGGAGTAATTTGAGGAATTAGGCGAGTGGCAATTCGGTAATTAGTTGGAACAGTGCCAGCAGGCGACACCTCACCGACGGCGAGCTTCCATCGACTTCCAGTCGCGCCCGTGGCCACCTCCGGCTTCGCGTTGGCATGGGAAAGCTGCTGCGTGGCTTCTCCGTGCTTCTTGGCCGCGCTATAAAGCTGGGACGCCATCGCCGTCCTCCTCCGCTTCCTTCCTCTGTTTTTCCCGTCTACATCGCCTAGCCCCGACGAGCTCGTGCCGTCGTCGTAGCGCCCTCCTAGTCTCAGCAAAGCATACCACAGCTCCGCCTACTCCTTGCGAACCCAGCAGACCGATCCTAGGCGCCTAATTTTGCCGAGAAACGCTGCACGTCGTCGTTCTTCCTCGCGGCCGGCCGCAACGCCGTCGAGCTCGTTTCACCGTGGCCAGCACTCTACGGTGCGTCTCTGCCCTTTCTATGCCTAGCTCTAGCTTCTCCGTGTTGCCATGATGCTATGTGCCTTGTTGATTGATCCGTTAGTCCACTGCAGCCACCGAAACATCGTGCTTGCCATTGCCGCCGTCGCCATCAACGTCGACAGAAGCGCCCTTTGCTGCTCGCAGTCAACCAAGTGCTCTAGCCCGATCTAGGTGAGCCACTGATGCTATTTGAGTAGTTGTAGGGAGCTCTAGCGAGCTCTAGCAGCTAGAATGCCATGATGACACCGTGCACTGCTCGGCCGAGCCGCCATGACCAGCGTCGAGCTCAGACCCCGCCTTTTTTAGTTCAGCTAGTACCACCAATCGACGCGCTGTGATGTGGGGAACAAGGTAGTGCCTCGGTTGTGGCCGGAGACCTCGCCGGCGGCAAGAAACCGCGGGTCAGAGCCTCGCCGTCGCGTTGCTCTCACTGACGAGTGGGACCCCGCTATCAGTGACGATTTGATTTAGGAATGGAAATTTTTCTTTTTTAGAAATTAATGAATAGTGTAAGTTTTCGTTTATTTTGTGTAGAATTAAATAGAGCTTTAAAAATTATGAAAATTTTTGTGTGACCTCTTTATGGTATAAACTATTTAGGAAAAATATTAAGTGTTACTTTTCAGTACATTTTGAATGTGATAAAAATTGCTCAAATTAATTAATAAATGGGTTTCCATGATTTTTCTAGGCTTAAATAATTATCCAAAAATTATGAAAATTGTTTTGCCACTTAGTTATCATTTGATGAGCCTTCACAAAAAATTTAAGCTCATTTGGAGAAAGTTGATTTATTTCATAATTTTGAATTAAATAATTAATTCATAAAAACAAATAGTAAACCTTAATGACTTAGGTTTTGTTTGAATTTTGGATTGAGTGATGACCTTGGGTCATTGGCATAAAATGATCCTTGGTACTTAAAGTAAGTGTTTGAGTTTATGAAAAAGTTTAGTTAGTTGTTGGTTTGCAACTGTACCGCGTAGGAAAGTTGTATTCAAGTTTGTAACTTTTGCATCCATCGTCAAGCATCATGTTTTATATCTCGCATCATATTGAACATGGCATTATTACTTCATGTAGTGAATGAATGTGAGAACGTGGTAGTCAACCAAGTTGTTGACGAAGTTAATCCAACTGTTGAGGTTGGGTTTGATATCTGTGGAACATCTCCGGAACCTGACTTTTCCGACAATCAAGTCAAGCCCCGGATGCATTTAAACCTACCTTGTGTTTTACAAATTTATATCCCTTTTGCTTTCAAGTACTACATTAAGTGATTAGGAGTTGAGTGAAAACCTAATTGGTGCATGACCAACCTTGTTTTTCCATATCAACCTTGTTACCAGTTTTAAATTCGAGGATGTCTAGTTATGCTTAGCCATGCTTAGACATATAAAAGTCAGGTGATTACCTGTCACCTGTGAGATATAAAAGGGTTTTTGGATAGGACTAGTTATTTGTGTTATCATGAGATATGAGCATGTTGAGTAATAAATCTAGACCGGGCGGACTCGCGGTGTGAGAGCCATAGGACATGGATGTCTTGTGAGCGGGTTCTTTACGTCTATGTCGATTAAGAATCGTCTGTTATTGAATTGCATGAGGTGAGACTTTGTAGTACTGACCACATACTCCGGTAAGCCTTAACTTGGCTATTCTATTACGAGAATGGCTACTCGCGCATTGGGAGTGGAGAGATGGCGAGGGTAGCATGTACCCACGTGGCAATGGGCCAGATTGGTGGAGTACTGTGCTCTCGGGTGGCGTGGACCCGTTCTTGTTTTAGAGGACCTGTGGGTAGGTTGGTATATGTAGGTCAGGGACCTGCATATGTCATGTGGTCGGGAATCCCCAGCTGGGTTACAATCAGTTTGAATCGTCGTTGCTCCTCGGTTATGGAGACTCAACTCACTGTTCATCATCGTAGTAAATAACTGGAACTTGAGTACGTGTTGTGAAAGAGTTTGATATGAAGTTCATGGTCTCAATACAGATCATGGCAGATTCATATATGATTTTGATGAAGGTTTTAATGTTGAAAGAAAGAATCTTGTTAGAGAGCTTTTATGCAAAAGAACTTTGTTTATTGCTAAAGCCATACCTTGAATCCCCGAGCCTGCATTCCTAAGTCTTATCATTTTTTATTTCGGTTAAGTCTTGTTGAGTACTTTTGTACTCAGGGTTCGTTAACCCTTGTTGCAGGTGAGTCTCATGAGCAGGTCTGCTTTGGACCGTGCTGCATGACTATTTCTCAAATCGAAGATGACAAGTAAATGTGTGGCCCTTGGGCAGGGCACTTTATTGTGTGTTTTGTATTATGTTACTAATGCCACTCCACTACTATGGGTTGTAATAATAATCATACTTAGTTTATAAGGTTTGAAACAACTATTTTGTAAACTAAGTTATTGTAAGACTTCCGCTATTTTGCTCTGATGTAAATTAATGAATAAACTATTGTAATACTGCAATGACTCTGTAATGGATCCTGCTCGGAAAAATCATGGATGGTTCGGGGTTCCCCGAGGACACCCGATAGTCATCTTAAGTTACCGGGAACATATGCATAGTCGTTAGAGGTCATTGGACAGTGACAGGTGCATGTGGGCCCTATAATTTAGGAGGTTCTACCACAGAATGGTATCAGAGAGACCATTACAAAGGTTTTTTTTGTAGTATTGTTTTACAAAAACTTCAAAATGATTTGGGACAAATAAATTTAACATGTTAATTTGGTCCAAATTGCTTCCGACTTATCTTAATTCATTCTCGCCATTCCTTATTTGGTTAGTAAGGTTTTATATGGTGGAGTAGTAATCTTATTATGCCCTATATAACAAGAACTAGTATTTATATACCTTAGTAACTTTGATGTTTAAGTCTCGTAAGGACGATTCATGCATCAAGATTAATCCACTTGTTAATTACTTTCCCTCTTAGTCTAGGTTGAGTAGTGTAATCCATCCTTGCTACTCAAAAGACTTTTCATAGGTTTACTTATTGTTATGAAATCTTGCTTTCGACAGTATGGCTCATGCCAAGGTAACACCCCGTAAGTCCGTTGGACCCAAAGGAGTTCCTCGTCACCAGCTTGGCCCTAGGAGTGATGGTGCTAGCAGTAGCAGCTTTAGGCCTGATCCCCAGGCTAAGATATAGAGGCTTTCAGCAGAATTAGCATAGGCTACTAGAGATAAGGCCTTGGATGGCATCTAGGTGGGCAAATTACAGGATCAATTGAGATGTCTCACCACCGCTCATAAGAACTATGAGCATATGTTAGTCCGTATGGTGGAAGGAAGAAATGAGGCTTGGCATAGAGAAGATGTAGCTACAGCCCGAGCTCATGAGTTAGAGTTCTATGTAGAAGACTTAGAAGAATATTATACCAATCTGCATGAAGAAGTCCATAGGCTGAATAATCTCCCGGATCCAAATCATGAGCCTCAAGCAGATGCAATGGACCTAGGTGTCATCATAGCAGATGATGATGAACCGAAAGAGGAAGAAGAAGAAGCTACTTGGGAATCCGAAGATTTCTTGCTAGAACGGTTTCCGGAGTTTCTTGCATCAATATAGAATAATGTTAGTCGTGCTCTGTCGTTACAAATCATGTTTGTAAAGGGACCTTAGCTATTTAAGGTTAAGTTTTGAATGTTTTTGCTTGGCACATTTCCTTTTCCATTACTTACCCTGTGACTTTAAATCTCGGGACGAGATTTCTTTTAGGGGGAAAGATTGTAACACCTCTGGTGTTTTAAACCCTAAAATATGCCATGTCATCATATGCATTGCACATCATTCTTGTGTTAGTGAAAACTTTGATATGCATTCACTAAAACAAGTTTATTTTTATGATAATATGTGTTGACTTGTATGGGTTAAATCATGTTCAAAACCTTTGTATTGAATTGGATTCCGAAACCCTAATTTCTAGCATTTACATTCTACCCTGGAAAACCTAATGCAAAATCTAAGCACATTTTGGAGTTAAGTCTAAAAGGAAAAGTGTAGAGCTTGTCATTTTGTACAAAGTTGGTTTTTGGAGTTTTCAAAGTTGTTTTATAAATTTTGAAGTAATTTGAAAAGGGATAAATTCTTAAAGTGTCCCCTTTTTATTTTAAACTTGCATTTCAAATTGTAGACATAATTTGAGTATGATTGTTAAAGCAAAGTTGTAGAACTTTGAATTTCGAACAACTTTTATTTTTGGAGATTTTTTAGTTACCATACAAAATTGGGAGTAATTTGAGGAATTAGGCGAGTGGCAATTCGGTAATTAGTTGGAACAGTGCCAGCAGGCGACACCTCACCGACGGCGAGCTTCCATCGACTTCTAGTCACGCCCGTGGCCACCTCTGGCTTCGCGCTGGCATGGGAAAGCTGCTGCGTGGCTTCTCCATGCTTCTTGGTCGCGCTATAAAGCCGGGACGCCATCGCCGTCCTCCTCTGCTTCCTTCCTCTGTTTTCCCCGTCTACGTCGCCCAGCTCCGACGAGCTCATGCCGTTGCCGTAGCGCCCTCCCAGTCTAATCAAAGCATACCACAGCTCCGCCTACTCCTTGCAAACCCAGCAGACCGGTCCTAGGCGCCTGATTTCGCCGAGAAACGCTGCACGTCGTCGTTCTTCCTCGCGGCCGGCCGCAACGCCATCGAGCTTGTTTCACCGTGTCCAGCACTCTACGGTGCGTCTCTGCCCTTTCTATGCCTAGCTTTAGCTTCTCCATGTTGCCATGACGCTATGTGCCTTGTTGATTGATTCGTTCGTCCACTGCAGCCACCGGAACATCATGCTTGCTATTGCCGCCGTCGCCATCAACATCGACAGAAGCGCAATTTGCTACTCGTAGTCAACCAAGTGCTCTAGCCCGATCTTGGTGAGCCGCTAATACTATTTGAGTAATTGTAGGGAGCTCTAGCGAGCTCTAACAGCTAGAACACCGTGGCGGCACCGTGCACTGCTCGGCCGAGCCACCATGGCCGGCGTCGAGCTCGAACCCCGCCGTTTTCAGTTCAGCTAGTACCACCAATCGACGCGCTATGATGTGGGGAACAAGGTAGTGCCTCGGTTGTGGCCGGAGACCTCGCCATCGCGTTGCTCTCACTGACGAGTGGGACCCCGCTGTCAGTGACGATTTGATTTAGAAATGGAAATTTTTCTTTTTTAGAAATTAATGAATCGTGTAAGTTTTTGTTTATTTTGTGTAGAATTAAATAAAGCTTTCAAAATTATGAAAAATTTTGTGTGACCTATTTATGGTATAAACTATTTAGGAAAAATATTAAATGTTACTATTCAGTACATTTTGAATGTGATAAAAATTGCTCAAATTAATTAATAAATGGGTTTCCATGATTTTTCTATGCTTAAATAATTATCCAAAAATTATGAAAATTGTTTTTCCACTTAGTTATCATGTGATGAGCCTTCACAAAAATTTTGAGCTCATTTGGAGAAAGTTGATTTATTTCATAATTTTGAATTAAATAATTAATTCATAAAAACAAATAGTAAACCTTAATGACTTAGGTTTTGTTTGAATTTTGGATTGAGTGATGACCTTGGGTCATTGGCATAAAATGATCCTTGGTACTTAAAGTAAGTGTTTGAGTTTATGAAAAAGTTTAGTTAGTTGTTGGTTTGCAACTGTACCGCGAAGGAAAGTTGCATTCACGTTTGTAACTTTTGCATCCATCGTCAAGCATCATGTTTTATATCTCGCATCATATTGAACATGGCATTATTACTTCGTGTAGTGAACGAATGTGAGAACGTGGTAGTCAACCAAGTTGTTGAGGAAGTTAATCCAACTGTTGAGGTTGGGTTTGATATCTGTGGAACATCTCTGGAACCTGACTTTTCCGACAATCAAGGCAAGCCCCGGATGCATTTAAACCTACCTTGTGTTTTACAAATTTATATCGCTTTTGCTTTCAAGTACTGCATTAAGTGATTAGGAGTTGAGTGAAAACCTAATTGGTGCATGACCAACTTTGTTTTTCCATATCAACCTTGTTACCAGTTTTAAATTCGAGGATGTCTAGTTATGCTTAGCCATGCTTAAACAGTCTTCTTAAGTTATCGGGAATATATGCATAGTCGTCAGAGATCATTGGACAGTGACAGGTGCATGTGGGTCCTATAATTTAGGAGGATCTACCACAAGAAGCCCAACAAGTCCCTATGGGATTACATCTACAGGTTCTCAAAATAGTGCAACTCCCTTCCTGATGTCGTCGACATGGACATCGACAGCGTGTTCCTCTCCGGGACAACCTGCCAGTCCCTAGTCCACAAGCTAGGCTATGTGAAGTCCCGTACCACCCATGACCTGCTCAACATTACCACGAACCACACCTCCAGTGAGGAGGCAGTCGGGGCGGTCTTCAGTAGCGATCGGGACAAGCGCGAGGACCAAGGTGAGGGCCCCTCCACACAATAGGGCAAGAAGAACAAGAAGGATCAGTGCGAATCAGCCAACCCAGCTTTGGTCGCCATTGCCGATCACGTGGGCAAACAGCCCTAGCAGGGCCAATCCGACCACTTTGACAAGCTCATGTAGAACCCATGCACCAACCATGCCTACCTTATCAAGCACCTCTACTAGGACTGTGAGCTCCTTAACACTTCCTACAGCAAGCCGGCAAGCCAAAGGAAGGGAAAGGCAAGGAGGACGTGGCCAAGAAGGGAGGCACAGTGGGTAAGGATGGAGATAGCTTCCCTGACCCCAAGGAATGCCTCATGATCTTTGGGGGATCCGACGTCGTCCACTCCAAGCGCCAGCACAAGGTATGCTACCAAGAGGCATGCGCCGTCGGGTCGGCCATCCCCTCTTTCCTTAGCTAGTCAGACTCCCTGATCACTTTTTATCAGAGAGACCATCCTTCCCACGTCGCCCGACTTGGTCGCTACCCACTCATCATCGACCCCATCATCCATAAGAAGTGCCTCACCAAGGTGCTGATGGACGGAGGCAGTGGCCTCAGCATTCTGTACGTCGACACCCTCGATGCCATGCGCATCCCCTGGTCAGAGCTCCGTCCCATGAGCTCTCCCTTCCATAGTGTGATCCTAGGGATGCAGGCATACCCACTCAGGCAAATTGACCTTCCCATCACATTTGGCGACCAAGCCAACTTCCGCTCGGAGGTCCTAACCTTCGAGGTGGTGGACTTTCTGGGGTCCTACCACACCATCTTGGGGCGGCCATGCTACACCAAGTTCATGGCGATCCCCAACTATACCTACCTCAAGCTAAAGATGTTGGGACGGAACGGCATCATCACTATGGGTAGCACCTTCTCGCACGCCTACACGTGCGACCACGAGCATTATGAGCTCGCCATAGCCGTCATCAACTCCACCAAGCTCTAGGAGCTCAGGAATTCGGCGACTCCAGTATTCCCTGACTGCAATAGGCCAACCTCCTTGAGTGCCTTCCATCCGATCGAGGAAACCAAGGAGGTGGAGATCGACCCCACCGACCCGACCAAGATGGTGCGGATCGGGACCAAGCTCCTAGCCAAATAGGAAAGCGAGCTAGCCGACTTCCTATGCACAAATTGGGATGTCTTTGCATGGAAGCCTTCTAACATACCAGGCATACCAAGGGAGGTCACCGAGCATGCACTACGTGTCATCCTGGGCTCAAAGCCCGCCAAGCAATGCCTGCGTCGCTTTGATAATGAGAGGCGCAGGGCCATAGGAGAAGAGATCATCAAACTTCTAGCAGCCGGATTCATCAAAGAGGTATACCACTCCGACTGGCTAGCCAACCCTGTTCTTGTGAAAAAGAAGAATGGGAAATGGAGAATGTGTGTTGATTATACTGGCCTCAACAAGGCATGCCCAAAGGACCATTTTCCTTTGCCACACATAGATCATATAGTCGACTCCACCTCAAGATGAAAATCCTCTCCTTTCTGGATGCCTACTCAGGCTACCACTAGATCACGATGAAAGAGACAGACCAGGTCATGACCTCATTCATCACCCTATATGGTTCATACTATTACATAACCATGCCTTTCAGTCTGAAGAAGGTGGGCGCCACCTACCAATGGTGCATGCAGCAATGCTTTGCCAACCAAATTGACTCACCCAAGTAACCTGACCAAGTGAAGCGGCCAAAACCGACAATCATCATCTATGTAGATGACATAGTGGTTAAAACGGCTCAAGCTAGCGACCTGATCGCAAACTTGGCCGCCATATTCGTGAACCTCGAAAGGTTCAGCGTCAAGTTGAATCCCGAAAAATGTGTTTTGGGGTTCTGAAGGGGAAGCTGCTCGGATACATCGTGTCCGAGCGCGGCATCGTAGCCAACCCCAAAAAATCACGGCCATCTCCAACATGGGCCCTATACGCAACTGTCGGCACAAAAATGTGTCGACACCCGGCAAGCCGAAAGGATCTGCTTAGGATGAGCGTGGAGATCCGCTTGGCTTCAACGCAGGGTTAACCGATCCTGTGAATTCCTCCCGAGGCGTGCCAGTCCATTTGACCTACAATTGACAAGGAGAGAAAGTTTATCAGTAATTTAAGGTGGAACATGCTGGTCATTGCACAGATAGTTCCAAGTGAAACGACCTGATTTCCACGAAGGGAAATCCACGAGTCAAAGTGTATTATGACCGTTGTAGATCATATTACCCAAATTCCAGTCGAATACCACATCCATACAATGATAATATCAGAGTACAAATAGTGTGGAATTACATAAATTATTACATCGCCACATTGGCGGAATCAAAAGTAGCATTCATTCAGAACAGCTTGAAGATAAGATCGCCAAACTCGAGTGTTGGAACGAACCCCTCAACCATCAAACTCCTCAGAGCTATACTCCTTAGCAGAACCTGTGTGCCAAAATTTATCAGTACGATTTATACTGGCCACTCCCACCCTATGAGCATTGCTTTGTGGAAATTGGATGCAAGTTGGATATAATCAAAAGGAACCTATAAGGCTGGGGTTTCCTATGTATTAGCATATCAAGTGTATAATAATAGTTGGTCAAGTTTTAACACCATTCCCACACCCATTCCACCCCATTTCTGTCCAGAGCCAGGTTTCGATCCTAGGATCAATATACCACCTTCTCCACACCATCACCACATCACCACCATACCATCCTCAGTCGATAGGCCAACTCCCTCTTGGCACTGTCTCATGGCCCATAGCCCCTGGCTACGACCGAACACTCACTCACAGGGGGAAGAAGAGGACTCATCTCACTATCTAGTTTAAGCAAAACCCAGGAAAGGTCCATAGCCGACAAGTCGGCATATGTATCGATCGATCAACCATACACTCTGTAGAGGTTTTACATAACCACAAGATCCGCCTTCCTCGCTGACCGTCATCAACTGGGCTGATTTCGGCCGCTTGCTAGCCTAGGATAATGCCACTCTACCATTCAGCCCTGGTACACCCCAAGTCTAGTCTAGGGTGGCTGAAACTGTGAGTCATGAGCCAAGTCCACAAGGTCTCCATGAAGTCTTGGAAGGGTGTGGGGGAATCCTCTGCGCCCCGTACCTCCTCGCACTGTCCGCTATCAACCTAGCAGTAGTGGCAATATCCTACCAAGTAGTCCAGCCGTCCCGCACCATATAGGGCGAGTGGTACGTAAGGCTTCCCGGTGAATCTAAGTACTAGTAAGTCCTTAGGGATTACCAAGCTAGAATGTCTTCATCAGGGTTTCTATTTACCGTGCCACCACAGCACCTCCACATCGGGCTCGTCCCATCACAGGTTCACACCCAGGGCCACCTCATATACCATTTACCCACCACAGGTATCCATTTCTAGGGGTGCCTAGGTAGCACCCCACGGCAAGACTTGCCCCCGGCTCATCGTATATTCCAACTTGGTCGACACAACCCTCACCCTCCACGCACCCAAGTCACACACGCAGCACTCTCCCCATAGTCCAGATAACACCAGTTTCCACCACGCATCAATGTAGTACAAGCGTAGTAGAAGTAATAAGCAATGAAATATAGCAGCAAGCGTGTGTCTAGCCTAATAGCAGGGTAAGCAGGGGTAAGGTTGCGTCAAGGTAAAGGCCATCAAGTAAGCATACTACCATGCAAGTCCTATCATAGTGTGAATATAACAATAAAGTAAAGCAATAGCAGTTCTATATTAGCCATGTGTAATAGGTGCTATGAGGTTGGGTGGGATGTGGCACCTTCAGTGAAGTCGTCCCCGCACTCCTCACGGTACTCACGATCCTCGTCCGTCTGGTTCTCCTCCGAGTCTGCATACGATCGAATTATAGTCGCGTTAGCGACGTCTATAGAATAGCACAAAGAAGCAATAAAAATTCAAAAGAGCCAAATGTACTCAAACATGGGTTCATTGCATAGAGCTCGATTTTAGATGAATTTTGGTCCTAGTTTCATATTTTTCTGAGGTCATATGAATTAGTTATGAATTTCCAAAGATTAAATCCATTTCTGAAAATAATAAAGGCTGATTAATTTAGGGCTAACACGTGTCACACTATGACTGGTTCACGTGGCATGTAGGGACTTGGAGTGGTGTATCAGCTGGTGAGGTGGTCGGAGAGGTCACCGAGGTGGTCGGAGAGCTCACCGAGGCGGTCGGAGAGATTGCCGAGGTGGTCGGAGAGCTCACCGAGGTGGTCGGAGAGGTTACCGAGGTGGTCGGAGAGGTCGTCGAGCCCCGATGCTGGCGTGGTCACATCATCGGCATGACGTCAGCATGGCATCATCAGAGTAAATAGCGGCTGACAGGTGGGTCCCGGTCAACGGTCAGCTCAGGCCAGGTCCAAACTGGGCCACTTGGGCCTAGATACGGGCTGGGCTTTGGCCTACCATGTGGCATGCGCTGGTGCAGCCACGTCGTCTTACTGGGCCACTAATGGGCCGTGGTCCATGGGCGCAAGTGAGGCGCGGTTCATGGTGAACCCGCCTGCATTGGTCCATAGACCGCAGAGCCGGTCTATGAAGGACTTGGTCCACTTACTCCTTCCCAGGGTTCGGTTCACGTGCAACAAGTGCACGGACGCGTGGCCAACGAGGGGAAAATCCCCTTCTCTTCCCCGACGGGGCTCCCGCCAGTGATGAGGTCACCGGCGAGCCCCCGCGGCGATGCTAGCGTCCGTTTAGGGTAGGCAATAGCTGCCCCATGCCATGGCGACTACGACGGTGGGGTCGGGGCGATGACTAGGGCTTCCTAGGGCTCTAGCCACGGTGAATGGCGGCTCGGCATGGTGGTGCTCGACGACGGCAGGGCGATCTGGTGGCTAGGAGCAAGATTCCACGGGCGCGTGAGCTTCCCGTGGCTCCAGTGAACAGGGCGGGCGAGACAAGGAGGCGCCGGGCGCTCCCAGCGGTCCTGGCCATGGTGGAGTCGAAGTGGTTGTGGCGGCGCTCCGGCCGTGGCGCGGTGTCGTCAACGGCGGTCCTCCGGTGGCCTTCATCTACCTCAATCGCGAGCGTGGCGTGTTCCACGGCGAGGAAGAGCCAGCCAAGGTGGTGGCGTCACCTCTACCATGGTGATGCGGCCGCGGTGGTCTCGCCACGGCCGTGTTCGTGGCTACGGTGTGCGCGCCCGTGCGTGCTCGCGTGCGTGCTCGTGTGCGTGCTGCAACGCATTCTCGTGCCGATTCGGCTCGACATTGAGCATGGCGTGTGGCGGTGCAGGGCGTGTGCGTGCGTGTAGGGCATCACGTGTGTGGCTTGCGTTGGCGTGCTTGAGCCGGGACGGTTCGACGTCACCGCGGCTTGCTTGGCGCCCATAGGGCTAGGAGGAGGTCTCACCAGCGAGAGGCTCACCGTGCAGTGCTTGGCGGCGCAGAGTGGCGGTGTGGTGATGACGGTGCGGCCATGTAGCGGTGGAAGCCATGTTGTTGGAGTAGGTGCTCGGGGCGGCACTCCGAGCTCCGATGGTCGATGACTCTGAGCTCCCATCTCGCCTCCCTCCTTTGGGTCCTCCTCTCGGCCCTCTTCTCTCTGAGTGGTGCGGGCAATTGGGCCACCGAACGGCGGCGGTCGGCTGAGAAACCCTAGGGCACTCTAGGTCCTCCCTTTTATAGGCCGAGCTCCATGCTCATCCATGGCGGATGGCGGAACGGCTGTGATGCGCCAAGCGCATTGGGTGGCTCTTGCGTGCGGGGGCGGTTGCGTGGGCGCGGCACTAAGGTGGGGGACATGGTCATGCGATGTGCGTGACCCCGGGCCCACGCCTGCTCCGCGGTCGGCTCCCGATCGTGTGGTGGAGGGAGCGTGGGGAAGACGATGATGTTGTAGCTGGGCAGCTGACAGAGGGGGCCCGTTTGTTAGCTTGTCCCGATCTTGCGCGTCTTGGTCGCGTGATGGTTGACGGGCGGGTCCGGCTCGTCGATGGCTTGTCTTGTGGCGTCTTGCGTAGGGTGTTGCTGGGTCGGCCGTGGGCAGCGTCTTGCGAGTGGGAGGGTAGGCGCTCTCGGCCAGGCGAGCTCGTAAGGCCGAAAGCGTGCCTGGCTCTGTGGCTCCCTCCTTTTCCTTTTCTTTTTCTGTTTGTTTCACTTTTCTTTCTTTTGCTTCGATTCAAATTTAGTTAGAGTTTAAACTTGAGCTTTGAGTTATGTAGTGGGTCCCACAAGGTGTTTCAAATGGTGGTCAAAATACATCCCATATATTAGGGATTATTGGCTATTTTTGTTATACAAAAATAGTTGAAGTTTTTATATAGGGGTGTTTTATTCTTCAAACAAATAATTCTTTATTTAGGGTTTATCATAAATATTAAGTAAGTTAGTTAAACATCACATAAGGCAAAAGAATCCAAATCACAAGTGGAATTAAGGATGCATGCATAATTTGTTTATTTAGGAATTTAATTACACATGGCATAAAACCAAACTATGCTTATGATTTTAACCTAGATGGGTCACATCTAATCCAAAACTAGGGTTTGGCTTCTACATGTGTCACTCATCATCACATAGGGTTTAAACAAAAATTTTGTAGTTGTGATTTTTGGTGTGTGGATTTTTGGGTTGTTACACCAAGTGTGCCGCTTCAGGAGCAGCCAGACGAGAAAATCGACTAAATAGCCGATACGCACAGAAATCGGCTGTTATGGACGGATAGTAAAGCTTATGGATCGCGATTGATTTTACGTTGATAAATACAATGCCCATAGATGTAAGTGAAACCATCAGCTAGGTGGATATTACCAGTGTGAATCATTGAGCCGATGAATCTAATCGATGTCTAATACAAATGGACCTACAAACGCTCTAAATCTAATATGTTACCATCAACAGTGAGATTGGACCGGATCGATGGCAGCTATCATGATAATAACAAACTAAAACCTTAGAATTCGTAAAACTATCTATACTTCGATAGGCTTTCTGAAAGACATGCTATACGTGAAGGCTCAGACGAATCGGCTAAAATAACCGATTCATGTGAAAAGAAACTACAGCATATGAACAATCGACTATTTCATGCGGACAAACCTATCAACTCATCAGACCTAACCAATCTCTAATAGTGGGATTCGACCGGATCGATGTAGCCGTGATAAAAACAACAAATCAAACCTTTAAAATAAACAGATCTATTCACATTTAATAGAATCATGGAGACCCACTGTAGGCGTTAAAGCATAGGCGATCGACTATTTAGCCGATGCAGGCATAGCAAACAGTTAAGGTCATACTAATCGAGAACAAATCTACTAACTAGCATCCGCCAATCTATAGTGCCATCAGTGGGGATCGACCGGATCATTACAGCCATAATAGCAAACTATAGACCAGATTTAATTAACCAGCAAACCTCTTTAAGATCATACATCCCTTAACTGCATACTATGCATGATCAAGATCAAAGTAAAAACAACTGATAAAACATAACCCGTCGCTCAAAGTAAGAGACATCATGTTGTGACAAAGCAAACGATGGACTAAAAGGATATGAGGCCGATCTAAATTGATCTTGACCGGGTAGATTGATGTTGCTGCAAACTAATAACAATAAGAACATCAGCAAGATCGGTAACTTAATGAATCTACCCGAAGGACGCCACCCCTAGGTAGAGTCGATAACTTGACCTTAATCTAATTTGAGCAGCGGAGGTCGACAGGATCGATGCAGCCGTACTTGAACTAGACAAGAGTTGATAACTAGCTTATACTAGAGTTCGTAGTGGAGGTCGACCAGATCGATGCAGCCGTACAAACCAAAGTATAAGCCATGATGGTACTTACAGACAAGCCAGAGGTTGGTCGGACTGATGCAGCCCTGCTTGTTGAAGAACTCGCCGAGATCTACACTACTCCTACTCCTAAGGGTTGGCACGGAGTCGAAAAAAGTAAATTGTATTTGATTGATTGGATGTCCTTTTACAATAGCCGGGGTCCAATATTTATACCCGGAACCTAAGCAAGAATCCTACTTACGCACGACTCATTACAATCTTTGGCATAAGAGAAAACATTCCTATTTTAAGATAACTTGGACCCTAATCTTTTCCTTTTTGTAGAGTCCAACATGTTTTTCCCGACGCCAACCGTAGCGTTTGTCGTTATCTGCTGGCGTCATCTGAAGAGAGCCGATTCCAGTGCTACATTTGAATCAGCCGATATTGACCTTTATGCAATCGATTCCATGATCTTTGGGAGCTCCGAGTTCCTGCATTCTTCTTCCCAAATTCTAGTGTAAACACATGCCCCCCAATTTTGGGATAAAAGTTATTTCATTCCAAAATTATCATATATGTACCTTCGATGGGTCCATAGTCATGGGTAGAGAATCTTGATCTAGGGTCTATTATCTATCACCGCCTTTGCCAGCTTATGAGCCCATGCTTCAAAGCTTTACGAGAGCATCATTGCTTCACGAGCGCTTGGATCCATCTTTCTAGGCTGACTATAAATGTCTATCCGACTCTAGCGAGAGCAACTCAACAACTTCAGTTATGTTTCTCCTCTGTTTGCTTCCTCGAGTGCTCCTGGCTTCGCCAGACCCTACATGGTCTAATTCCTTGCTATGAGGATCTTGAGTGGTTAAAAGAATTCTTGAGCATAGGGTGATTGTGTCACTCATTTTAGCACCTTGTCGAGCAAGAGGATCAGCTACTGCGGTTAGAAGAATTCTTGTGACATCACCTGAGTTTTCTCACCATGATCGCAAAGCTGTTCTAGTGTTTGCAAAGGCTAAAATGTGTGGACACCTTCCCCTTGTTCGCCTCATCAAATGCCCATCGGGAAAACCATAGACTTCTTTCCCATGGTTTCCTAGCCACCAATAAATGGGCATCTCTTAATAGGCGGCTTTCTTTCCCATTGTTTCCCAGACACCGAGAAATCGATTGGGTATATGGCCTTTCCTCTTTCCCTGAAGCAATTTTATCAACGGGCCGATATGACTTGGTCCATGATGACCTTTGGCCTTGTGGGGATCTGGACTCCCTTCAATCCAAAGAAGTCTTGGTGGGTTGATCGCCAGTTAATGTAAACCCTTCGTATCAATCCCATGATATTTTGTAATTATGGGAAACAATAAGTCCAAATCTGTTGTCTCTTCATGATCCGTCCCCTGAATTTCCAGAGTGTCGATCTGTTTCCATATTTGACTTTAATTCCATAACCCCGGCGAAGCCTATCTTCTCACCCCCTGGGCTATATATACGGGCCATGGCTATGGATCAAAAAACAACCTGCCTCGTCCCAAACCTTCGTCTCTTTGGTGTGATTCTACCTTCCCATAGGTTTGAAGGCATGGAGAACAGCAAGAGGTCTGACTGAGGAGGCCCTCAATGGGTCTGTGTCACCACGCCGACGTCTTCATCATCAGGAGGGTGCAACCCAGGATGTTCCCATCATCCCGGAGCATAGGGCCAACTCCGCTCAACTTCTAGGGTTATCTTCATTGACAGCTCGCTGCTAACTCCCTTGCTACCCAAGGGAGCGGATCGACAACGACGATCTGATTGCTTCCATCGATCAGGCTGGCCAGAAGCTCGCCGACTGCAACTCTATCGTAGAATCGGCTCTGGCCATGGTTTAGTGCCAATCACCCTCCGAGGCCGACCAGGTGGAGGAGAGGTTGGCCAAGGCCAAGGCCAAAATCACGGGTGAGATGTCTACCACAATTTTCTGTCTTTTCTTAGTTTTTGTCTTCAAGATCTTGATTATCCCTTCCTCGAATCTTTTAGATCTATTGGCCCAGCTGGAAATCCTCCCATCAGCTGTGGAGCACGTGGTAGGATTCATCAACGCCAGGGGTGCCATATCGGTGGTTCGCTTGTACGACATCCCAAACCATGTTAGAGAGGTTGCTCTTCATGGCATTCATCATGGTGCTGCCATGGTGTTGGCTGCTGCGCAAGTTCACTCTGGCCACGAGCTTTGGCTTCTTCCCCATGGTTTTCCAGCCACCGAACACCCTGGGGATCATGAGCACCTGGTCGAGGATTTCTTTGACACCAGCAACTCTGTAGCCCTTACTTCCCAGGACGATGATATAGTGAACAAAGTGTTTTCTGGACTTTAGCTTGTAATAGGTGACGCTAGCAAACAATCTCTTTGTTCTAAGTGGTTTCTCTTTTGCCCTGTACTTCATGTTCCATGCATCAATTTATCCGTGTTCATTTTGCTCTTATAGGCGATACATATCGTACCGGCTTTTCCCCCTTTGGGTTTATTTTTGAACTAGAGGCGATACCCTTCTGGTATCGGCTATTAGAGCTGATGATCGAACAAATCGGCTGTTAAGTACTAATCTAAAAGCTAGGATAATATTTCTTTAGATATTTTCCATTGATTGCTCTATCAAACTCTTCTTCTCCTCCTAGTGTTTCCAAAATATAAGCATTGCTAGGCGCACAACGCTTAATCCGATAAGGTCCTTCCCAATTAGGTGACCATTTGTCGAACTTGTTGTCCTTTGACCCGATCGACAATTTTACTTTCCAGACTAAGTCTCCTTTAGAAAATTGTTTGCCCTTGACCTTTTTATTGTAATACCTTGCAATCCTTAGTTTATTGGCTTTGATATTCTCAAGAGCACGTAGCCGATGGCAACTCAAGTCCTCTATGTCGTCTATCATAAGATTCTTGTAGACTTCGGCTGACAAATCATTTTGTAATGTGACACGCCTTGATCCAGTTTGAACTTCCCAAGGAAGGACCGCATTATGACCATACACAAGTTCATAAGGTGACATTTTAATCCATCCATGGCAGGCCATCCTATATGCCAATAGTGCCTCGTTAAGCGTTGAATGCCACTTCCTTGGCTGCTCCTCAATCTTTTTCTTGATCAGCTTAATCATAATCTAATTGGACACCTCTGCCTGGCCATTAGCCTGAGCATAGTATGGAGAAGAATTTAGCAACTTTATTCCCATACTGGTAGCAAAATCTCCAAACTCTTCTGATGTGAACATTGTCCCTTGATCGGTAGTGATAGTTTGAGGAATCCCAAAACGGTACACAAAATGCCCCTTGACAAAGTCAACCATGTTCTTTGAGGTTACCGTCTTCAAAGGAATTGCCTCAACCCACTTAGTGAAGTAATCCGTAGCTACCAATATGAATTTATGTCCTTTACTTGAAGGCAGGAAAATCTAGCCAATTAGATCAATTCCCCAACCTCGAAACAACCATGGTTTGATTATTGGATTCATAGCCGATGCGGGTGATTTCTGAACATTACCAAAATGTTGACAGTCCTGACACCCCTTATAATATTCAAAACAGTCTTCCAATATTGTTGGCCAGAAATATCCAGTCCTGCGAATAATCCATTTCATCTTATAAGATGATTGATGAGCTCCACATATCCCTTCATGTACTTCACCCATCCACACCTTAGCTTCTTCTTGATGTAAGCATTTAAGCAACACCCCATCGACTGTTTTGTAATACAGCTGATCATCTAGTAAAACATACTTAATCAATTTATACCTTAGCTTCCTGGTAACCTTCTATGATGGATTCCTAAGGTAATCGGCTATTTCAACTCTCTAATCATTATTCAAGGTTTCACTACTTAAGACTTCTTGAAACACTCAATAACCTAACGCACTTTGAGCTAAACGATTAGCCTCTTGATTCTGTGCTCTTGGAATATGTTGAAGAGAGACATGAGGAAATTCCTTGAGCAACCTTTGGCACTCATCAAAATATCCCCTCAAAGTATCTTCTTTGCACTCATATAGGCCGATCAACTGATTAATAATCAACTATGAATCTCCAAACACTTCAATTGCTTTGGCCTTTACTTCATGAAGAAGTTAAAGCCTCTTAAGAATAGCTTCATATTTTGCTTGATTGTTGGTAATCATTGGTTCAGCTAGAAAAGCAAACCCAAAACTTGCCCCCTGAGGTGAAATAATAACAACATCAATGCCACCACCTTGCTTGCATGATGACCCATCAAAGAACAATGTCTAGGGTACCAGCTCCACATAGCCAACACTTGCTTATGATGCTGGGTGACAAAATAGGCTATTACTTGCCCTTTGACTGCTTTAGCCGATTCGTACCTCAAGTCAAATTCTGACAACGCAAGAATCCACTTTCCCATTCTTCCATTTAATATTGGCATTGATAGCATGTGCTTGATCACATCAGTCTTGGAGACAACCGTACACTTAGCCGACAACAAGTAATGTCGTAACTTAGTGCAAGAGAAATATAGGCATAAGCATAACTTTTCGATGGGAGAATATCTTGTCTCTAGATCTAGAAGCCTCCTACTGAGATAGAAAATAACTCGCTCTTTCCCTTTGAACTCTTGCATCAGGGCCGATCCAATCGTTTGGTCATCGGCCGATAAGTACAACTTAAAAGGCTTACCTTGCTGAGGAGGGATCAGCACGAGTGGACATTTCATGTATTCTTTTATCTCCTCAAATGCTTTTTGTTGTACGTCACCCCATTTAAATTCTTGATCATTTTTCAACTTCAACAAGGGAGAAAACAGCAGAACTCTCTCTAACAAATTCGAAATAAACCTCCTGATAAAATTAATCTTACCAAGCAAAGATTGTAACTCTGTTTTAGTAGTCGGGGGCACTGCCTCATCAATTGCTTTCATGCTTTTTTGACCAATTTCGATTCCTCTCTCGTGGACCATGAAACACAAGAATTGTCCAGCTGATACTCCAAAGGCACACTTATTAGGATTCATCTTTAGACCATGTTTTCTTGTGCACTCCAAAGTCTCCCACAAATCAGCTAGATGTTCCTTGTACCCTTTGGATTTTACCATCACATCATCAATGTAAATTTCAACAATCCTGCCGATCAACTTATAAAAACTATAATTCATTGCTCTCTAATAAGTTGCACCGGCATTCTTCAAACCAAAGGTCATCACAATCCATTCGAACAAATCGATTGCGCCAGGGCATCTGAAAGCTGTTTTTGCTATGTCTTCCTCAGTCATGAAAATTTGGTTATATCCTACATTGTCATCCATGAAACTAATAACCTTGTGCCCGGCTGCTGCATCTACCAACATATCAGCTATCGACATCAGATAACCATCCAAGGGTGTAGCTTTGTTTAGATCTCTGAAATCGATGCAAACTCTTAACTTCCCATTTTTCTTATACATAGGAACAACATTCGATATCCACTCTGCATATCGGCATGGTCGGATAAATTTCACTTCTAGCAACCTTTCAATCTCCTTTTTGATATCATTAAGAACGTTTGGGTTGAATCTCCTCGGAGCTTGTTTAAATGGCCGATATCCAGGTTTGATTGACAACCGATGTTCGACAATCGATCGGTCCAGACCAAGCATCTCATAGTATTCCCAATCAAAACAATCTTTAAACTCCTTTAATAGATCTACTAACTCTTGCTTATACTTAGGATCTAACTTGGCACTTATATACGTTAGACTAGGCCTATCTTTAGAACCAATATATATCTCTTCTAATTCATCAGCCGACGTAAAGCCATGTCCTAGTTTACCATCTATACCATCTATTGATTATCCATTAAAACAAACTCTCAGAGTTGATTGCTTGGATCGGCTGTTGGCTTTCATCATTGATCTTAATGAAGCCTACTTCTCATAGCTTGCCAGAAAAACATTCGAAGTCTTCTAGCTCCCAATATACTAGATCGGTTGTTGTGATACTCATAGATTCATTAGCGCAAACCAGCTTGACATCATCTCCATGCCATTGAATCAAACATTGATGCATGGTTGACGGCACACAGCAGTTTGCATGAATCCATCACGACCAAGGAGTAAACTATATGACCCTTTTCCATCAATGACGAAGAATGTGGTAAGCAGAGTCTTACTCCCGATTATCAGTTCGACGTTCATTGCCCCCCGGGTCTTAGATGCATTACCCTCAAAATCCTTAAGCATCATGTCGGTCCCAATCAAATCTCCTGGTCCCTTGCCAAGTTTACGAAAAGTGGTGTAAGGCATAAGATTGACGAAGCACCTCCATCTACCAACATCTTGCTCATCGGCTTCCCATCAACAAAACCTTTTACATATAAAGCCTTTAAATGTAGATGTTTGACTAGCTTATCAAATATAGCCTGCTGTATAACTGTCAACTTGGCAACTATTTCCTCATACTCTGATTTATCAAAATCCAAATAAACTTCTTGATCTACTGGAGCTCTAAATTCTGATGGCAATAGAAAAGCCATTTGAATATTAGCCGATGACTGCCCCCTATTGGCTATTTGCTTAGCATGCCACACTAGAGGTATACCAGATGCCTGAGCCTATTCTAGTTCTCTGTTCCTTAGGCGTTGCACTCTTCTTTTCTGGCTCCTTGTCAGACCTCCTGGACACCATTGGCCTTCCTGCCAAACATATTCTTCCTCATTACTTTCTTCTTCATAATTAGCCCAATTTTGATCAACAACTCATTTCCCAAGCCGATCATGAACACTTCTATTTTTTAAGCGCCGATCCATATTATGATGATACTCATCTCGAGCATGGATAGACCGGCGGTTGGCTTGAGATTGCCTAAACTCCCAATATTGCTCGCTACACTCCAGACACTTATTCTTGGTAGGCAATTTCAAACCTTCGTTCCAGCAATGTCTGAAGAAAGGACAATTCCAATGTGATTTAGCTTGCTTTCTTTCATACCTCTCTTTTTCCTATTGTCGCTGGTATTCTTGCTCTTCTAACCAACGCTGATAATCCTTTTCCTTCTGCCACTGCCATTTATTCAACAAAATTTGAGATCTAACACGCGGCCTTGTCGCTCCATCCTTCAACGCCTCTCCCTGCTCATATCGGCTCTTTTGTTGGTCACGACGCCTTCTAACCTCTCTATATTCATCAGCCAATATTTGCATCCCAGGATCGACTGTTCCAGTTTCTTTTGATCTAACTAATGTGAGGACTTTAGTCTTCCCTTTGAGCATCCTAGCATCAACCATGTTCTGGTCTCTTGGGAAAGGATTATTATCAATTTTAATCTTTCAAGGCATATCAAATTTGAGCCTTCCTTGCTGAATAGCCCTCTGTATATGTTGCTAGAAAACTCTACACTCATTTGTGGAATGAGAAGTGGCGTTATGAAATTTGCAGAACTTCTTGTTCTTCAACTAATCAGGGGGCAACATAACATGATTATCGGACAACTTGATATGTCCCTTCTCGAGCAAGAAATTGAAGAGTTTATCCGATTTTGTGATGTCGAAGTCATAACTCTCTTCGATTCCTCTTCCCCAAGGATTTGGCACCATTACTGGACTTCTTACCCCAATTCCATTTGGCCACAGCAACCTCTTCTTCTTCATCGTCTTCATAGCCATCATCAGCCGAATATGGATTTTAGGTTTCGGCAATTGCGGCATTCTTCTAGAATCGGGTATCCCTGCACATGTTCTAAAATTGGCTATTGAGCGCTGCCACTAGTTGAGCCAACTGACCTAAATTGTCAAACTCTTGTCCCAGCAGCTTCTCTCTCCATGTTGGTGACATTCCTTGAATAGCCAAAGTAGCCAGCTGATCATCAGTTAAGTTCAGTGAGAAGCACAAATTTCTGGTTTCTCGGAACCTCTGAAGAAACTCGATGCCCGATTCATTAGTTCTCTACCTTATGGTCGTCAGATCGGTAATTTTCTTTTCTCCTGTCTAGTGTAAAAATGTGTATGAAACTTCTTCTCTAAGTCAGCCCAATTGGCAATGGAGTTAATTGGCAGTGATAAAAACCAAGTGAAGGCTGGCCCTGACAGAGACAAGGAGAAGAAACGAACTCGATAGGCCTCTTCAATGGATGTTTCGCCCAACTGTGTAAGATACCGACTAACATGTTCTATTGTGCTTGTGCTATCTTGACCAATGAACTTAGCAAACTCTAGGAGCCTGTAATTTGAAGGAAGAGCGACCAAATCATATCACTCTGGATATGGACGTTTGTACAAAAAGGTATGCTCTTTTGGCTTCAAACCGAACTGATTCTTCATCATCTTGGTCACTCTAAGCAACAACTCATCAGCACTTGAATTTGGATTTCTTTGCAATTGCTGACCCATCTGTCAATTAAAATTTTGGGTACCTTGATACCCTAGATTTGGAATCGTATGAAGGGTATTGTAATCTGTGCCATAATGATACCCTTGGGAAATCTCTATCTGCTAGGTCCTTTGCTGGTTTGCTGCTTGAAGTCTCTAGTTATAGATATTAGGATCTATATCTCTATGAATCCTTTGAATTGATGGAGCTTTTTTTGAGCCGACGACGATATCTGGCCTGATGTGCCAAAATTGACCATTTGATTCCAAACTTGCCCCATCGACTGTTGCACATGCTGTTCTAACGATCTAGGATTATACTATATCTGATTAGTAGCAGCACCCTAAACTTGCTCAGATGAGCTCTGAACCACCTGGACATCATCATTACCAGTTGGTGCTGCTTCTTGATGGCTAGTACCGGCTTAATTAGTTCCCTGAGTCGACAAATGTGAAATGTTGTAATAAGCTGGCCCAACCTGATCAACTGGAAACCCATGAAACACCTCTTTCATGGTGTTGTGGAATGTGTTCAAGAAAACTTCATTATGATTCTACATGGCATCATGAACAGACTTGTTTACAGCCTCAATGAAGAAATGCATGTCTTTGGCTTCATCTACATCTGTCTACCCATGCAACAGAACTCTTGGTAGTGGATATTTCTAAACAGTTTTATTGTCACATGTCTTGGTGCAGGACAACCAACACTTTTTCTAAAATTCTTCTATAGCTTTGCTGATTACATCTTTATCTCCATCATGTAGGTCTTCATAAGGCACCATAAGGATGTCATTGTTGTTGTGAGTCGCCATGACGATTGTGGGGTCCCACCGAGCGTGCCAAAACATGTGTCAGCACGAACACGGCAAGCCAAAAGGATCTACTTAGGATAAACCTAAAGATCCGCTTGGCCTCAACACAGGGTTAACTGATCCTGCGAATTCCTCCCGAGGCGTGCCAGTCAATTTGACCTACAATTGACAAGGAGAGAAACTTTAGCAGTAATTTAACGTGGAACATGCCGGTCTTTGCCCAAATAGTTCCAAGTGTGCGGGTTCGGGAACAGCCAGACACGAAAATCGACTAAATAGCCAATAGGCACAGAAATCGGCTGTTACGGACAGTAAAGCTTATGGATCGTGATTGATTTTATGTTGATAAATACAATGCTCGCAGATGTAAGTGAAATCATTAGCTAGGTGGATATTACCAGTGTGAATCATTGAGCTGATGAATCTAATCGAGAAAGGATATAGCATGCAAACAAATCGATTGTCTAATACAAATGGACCTACAAACGCTCTGAATCTAATATGTTACCATCCACAGTGAGATTCGACTGGATCGATGGCAGCTATGATGATAATAACAAACTAAGACCTTAGAATCTGTAAAACCATCTATACTTCAACAAGCTTTCCGAAAGACATGCTATATGTGAATGCTCGGACGAATCGGCTAAAATAACTGATTCGGGTGAAAAGGAACTACAACGTGTCAACAATTAACTATTTCACGCGGACAAACCTATGAACTCATCAGACCTAACATGTTATCTCTAATAGTGGGGTTCAACTGGATCGATGTAGCCATGATAAAAACAACAAATCAAACCTTTAAAGTAAACAGATCTATTCACATTTAACAGAATCATGGAGACACACTGTAGGCGTTAAAGCATAGACGATCGGCTATTTAGCTGATGCAGGCATAGCAAACAGTTAACGTCATGCCTAATCGAGAACAAACCTACTAACTAGCATCCTCCAATATACAGTGCCATCAATGGGGATCGATCGGATCGTTACAGTCATAATAGCAAACTATAGAGTAGATTTAACTAATCAGCAAACCTCTTCAAGATCATACATGCCTTAACCGCGTACTATGCACGATCAAGATCAAAGTAAAAATAGCCCATAAAACATAACCCATCGCTCAAAGTAAGAGACATCGTGTTGTGACAAAGCAAACGATGGACTAAAAGGATATGAGGCCGATCTAAATCGATCTTGACCGGGCAGATTGATGTTGCTGCAAACTAATAACAATAAGAACATCAACAAGATCGATAACTTAATGAATCTACCAGAAGGACGCCACCCCTAGGTAGAGCCGATAACTTGACCTTAATCTAATTTGGACAGTGGAGGTCAACCCGATCGATGCAGCCGTACTTGAACTAGATAAGAGTCGATAACTAGCTTATACTAGAGTTCGCAGTGGAGGTCAACCCGATCGATGCAGCCCTACTTGTTGAAGAACTCAGCGAGATCTACACTACTCCTACTCCTAAGGGTTGGCATGGAGCTAAAAAAGTAAATTGTATTTGATTGATTGGATGTCCTTTTACAATAGCCGGGTTCCAATATTTATACCCAAAACATAAGCATGAATCCTACTTACGCATGACTCATTACAATCTTTGGCATAAGAGAAAACATTCCTATTTTAAGATAACTTGGACCCTAATCTTTTCCTTTTTGTAGAGTCTGACATGTTTCTCCTGACGCCAACCGTAGCTTTTGTTATTATCTGTTGGCGTCATCTGAAGAGAGCCGATTCCAGTGCTGCATTTGAATCAGCCAATATTGACCTTTATGCAATCGATTCCACGATCTTTGGGAGCTCCGAGTTCCTGCATTCTTCTTCCCAAATTCTAGTGTAAACAGCAACGTCAAGGGTGTGCAGAGGCTCACCAGCTGCTTGGCCGCCCTGAGCCGGTTCATCTTCCAACTAGGCGAATGAGGGATTCCTCTCTATAAACTTCTCAAGAAGACAGATGTATTCATCTGGACAAAAGAGGCACAACAGGCTTTGGAAAGCCTCAAAGCATCGCTGACGTCAGCCCCAATCCTCGTCGCTCCTTAATGGGGAGAACCTCTCCTTCTCTACATCGTGGCAAGCAACCACGTGGTAAGCGCTGCCCTCATCATCGAGAGGGAGGAGCCAGGACACCCCCTGAAGGTCCAACGACCAGTGTACTTCGTCAGTGAGGTACTCGCCGACACCAAGGTTCGCTACCCCTAGGTCTAGAAGCTTCTATACGCCATGTTGATGGTGACCTGGAAGCTCCTGCACTACTTCACTGATCACGAGGTCATCGTCATCACTTCATACCCGCTAGGAGACATTGTCCGCAACCACGATGCCACGGGACGAATCTCCAAATGGGCACTCAAGCTCATGGACCATTACATTAGGTATGTCCCTCGCACCACTATTAAGTCTCAGGCTCTTGCCGACTTTGCCGCTGAATGGACAAAAGTCTAGCTCCCGACCCCGGACGTCACCCATGAGTACTAGACGATGTACTTTGACGGATCAGTCATGGCGCCCGGATCGGGGGCTGGAGTGGTTTTGATCTCCCCGGATGGGAGCAGGCTCTGCTACACAATATGTCTCCATTTTTCAACCTCGAACAATGCCATGGAGTACGAGGCCCTCATCAATCGGCTGCACTTCACCATCAAGCTCAGCGCAATGCGGCTATATGTTCGCGGCAACTCGGAGCTGGTCGTCAACCAAGTCATGAAGGAATCCTCCTACAAGAACCCTCTCATGGCGGCGTACTGCCAAGAGGTGCGCAAGCTCAAGGGCAAGTTCTGAGAGATCGAGCTGCATTATGTCCCCCAAAAGGACAACGATGCCGCCGACTTCCTCGTGAAATTGGCTGCCAGGCGGGTTTTGTCCCCAGATGGGGTCTTCATCAACGACCTCCATGAGCTGTCTACCCGCATTCTAGAGGATCCAACTTCATTGTGGCTCAACCCCGACCAAGTGCTCGGGGGACTCTGGCACTCCGATGTGATCTGACCCTGACTAGGCACTCGGGGGCTCAGGCCCTAACATTCCTATCGCAGCGTCGATAGGCGACACTACCGTAATGACGCTCAACTCGGCCAACTAAAGAGCGCCGCTACTCACCTACATCCTCAAAGAAGTCCTCCCACCAGAAAATACTGAAGCATGATGAGTCGCTCGACGCGCCAAGACATTCGTCGCCATCGGTGATGAACTTTACAAACAAAGTCCATCGGGAGTACTCATGAAGTGCATCCCGACCGACCAGGGAAATAGCTCCTCCTCGAAGTCCATGCTAGAATCTGCGGACATCACATAGCCCTGAGGTCGCTGGTCAGGAAAGCCTTTCGCCAAGGTTTCTACTGGCCCGCTGCACTCCGAGACATAGAGGAGGTTGTCCGTAGGTGTGAAGGATGCTAGTTCTATGCTCGGCAAACTCACTTGCCAGGTAGCAGGAGCTACAAACCATCCCCACCACCAAGCCATTCACGGTCTGGGGCCTCGACATGGTTGGGCCCCTCAAAAAGGCCCTAGGTGGATTCACTCACCTACCCGTGGAGGTTGACAAGTTCACCAAGTGGATCGAGGCAAAGCCCATCACCAACATCCGCTCGAAAGAGGCGGTCAAGTTCTTCCTTGACATCACCTATCGGTTTGGTGTTCCTAACTGTATCATCACCGACCATGGAACCAACTTCACTGGTAAGAAGTTCCTAAACTTTTGTGATGGATACGGCATCAGGATCGATTGGGCCTCCGTCGGACACCCGCTGTGGCAGAACCTCCTAAATTATAGGGCCCACATGCACCTGTCACTGTCCAACGACCTTTGACATTTATGCATATGTTACCGATAACTTAAGAAGACTGCCGGGTGTCCTCGGAGAACCCCGAATCATCCACGATTTCGAAAGGTGATCACATTCTGAGTCATTGCAATATTACAACATTTATTCAAATATCTACACCGAGTAAATCAAATGAAGTCTTACAATAACTTAGTTTACAAAACATTTATTTCAAACCTTACAAACTAAGTTCGATTATTAATACAAACCAAAGTAGGGGAGTGGCATTATAATATATACAAAACACACAAATATCAACGCTTACCTTGAGGCCACACATTACTTATCATCATCGCCTTTGAACAACGGTCATGCAAAGACGATCCAAAACAGATCTGCTCATGAGCCTCACACCGCAACAAGGGTCAATCGAACCACGAGTACAAAAGTACTCAACAAGACTTAACCAAATAAAAACCTGAAAAGACTCGTGAATGCGAGGCTCGAGGATTCAAGGTATGGCTTTAGCAATAATCAAAGTTCTTTTATGTAAAAGCACTTTAACAAAATTCTTTGTATCAATATTTAAAATCTCATAAGATCATATACAAAGTGACACGATCCGTATTAAGATCATGAAACTTCATATCCAACACTTTCTCAAACCATTCTCGAGTTCCAGATTATTAATACTACGATGATGAACAGAGAAGCGAGTCTCCATAACCGAGGAGCAACGACGATTCAAATCGATTATAAACCCAAATTGGGACTTCCAGACCACCACGACATATGTAGGTCCCCGACCTACATATACCAACCTACCCTTGGATCCTCTAAACAAGAACGGGTCCAGCGCCACCCGAGAGCACACAAAGACACCTCAAATCCGCCACATTCCAGCCACGAGGGTACACGCTACTCCGCCATCTCTCCACTCCCAAAGTCGCGAGTAGCCATTCTCGTAATAGAATAGCCAAGTTAAGGCTTACCGAGTATGTGGTTAGTACTACAAAGTCTCACCGCAAGCGGTTCACCAACGATACGGACCTTAATCGACACAAAGGAAAGAACCCGCTCACAAGACATTACCAGTCTTGTGGCTCACACACACCGAGTCCGCCTTTTGGTCTAGATTTATTACTCCACATTGCCATATCACATGATAACATAAGTAACCAAAGTTCCATTTAAAACTCGCAGTGACAGTAATCACCCAACTCGATCGGTCTAAGCGAGCTAAGCATAACTAGGCATATACGATTTTAAACGGGTAACAAGGTAGATATGGAACAACAAGGTTGATAATGCAACAATTAGGTTTCCACTTGACTTCTAATCACTTAATGCGATATTGAAAAGCAAAAGCGAAATCAATTTGTAAAATACAAGGTAGGGTTATATGCATCCGGGGCTTGCCTTCGTTGACGGAAAAGTCCGACTCTGCGACGTTTCACAAGTCTTCGATCCGACCTCAACAGAACGATCAACCTCCTCCGCAAACTTGATTAACTACCACGTGCTCACCTTCGCTTTACTACATCGTAGTAACATTGCCATGTTTAACATGATGTGGAATATGAAACATGATGCTCGATGATGGATACAAAATAAATAAATTGGATACAATTTTTCTTCGCAAAGATCTGATTACAAACCAAACTAACCAAACCATATTCAGTGGCGATGTGACCACGCTAGCACCGATCACTTTGGTGAACTCTCCGACCACTATGGTGAACCACCCGACCACTATGGTGAACTATCCGACCACTATGGTGAACCACCCGACCACTATGGTGAACTATCCGACCACTATGGTGAACCACCCGACCACTATGGTGAACTATCCGACCACTATGGTGAACTATGCGAAGCAAAGATCGCCGGTAAGGGAGAACCGCGCATCGCAGCGATCAAAATGAGTAAACAACAATCGACGAAAGACTACAGCATCGAAACGAAACCGTAAGTACACCGATTACGGCATAACGGCTCACCGAAAAACTCACACGATGACACGCCCATGCAGCGGTGAAGTTGTTGACCTCAAGGAAGAAAAAACGTGGACAGCGAGTTCTCGCAATTTCAAAGCGATCAAGGCTAGCTGGTGGATTCGCAAGGAAAAGACGGAACTAGGACGGCCTTTTACCGAGATGGCAAAGCGCTAGGGGAGACGATGCGAGCTTGTTGGAGCGATGACAACGACGGTGGTGAAAACAAAGGAAGAAAAAGCGATGATGACGACGTCTTGGTACTTATAGCGCCAGCGCAGAAGCTCAAGGAAGCCACGACGGAGCTATTCCCGTGCCCGGTAGCGACATCAAAGACGGCCACGACACGCTGGAACGCCAAGAAGAAGACCGACGGCAATGTGGCTTAGGCGGTGAACACTGCTCACAAAAAATTACAAAATTGCCATACGCCAAAATTCACAATTTACTCTCAAATTTTTCATAACAACTCAAAAATCTCCAAAACAAAAGTTGTTCAAAAATCGAAAGTTCTATAACTTTGCTTCTATAACCATCTCCTATTCGGCCTACATTTTGAAATGCACACTTGAATTCAAAACGGGGGACATTTAAAGAATTACGCCTTTTCAAATTACTTCAAATTTTACCAAACAAACTTTGAATTTAAGTCAAACAATACAATTCAACACATACCACACGAATATAAACTTGTTTTAGTGTATGCATCACAAAGTTTTCACCAAATGCCAAATGCTTTGCAATGCATATGATGACATGTCGTTTTTAGTATTTTAAACACCGAGGTGTTACAATCCTTCCTCCTAAAAGAAATCTCACTTTGAGATTCAAAGCCATAGAGTAAGTAATGGAAAAGGAAATGTGTTAATCCAAAAACATCCCGAACTCTTTCATAAAACAACTGAGGTTCTTTTACTAAACACAATTTGTAGTAACCGAGCTCAACTAACATTATTCTATTCTATATTGACGCTTAGAAACTCGGAAATTTTTCTAACAAGTAATCTTCCGATTCCCGTGTAGCTTCCTCTTACGAATGTTGATTCCATTGTATTTTATAGAACTTGATTGTCCGTCTTGAGTAACACGATCTTTCCGATCTAACACTTTCGGATAGGATATTCGAATAAGTCAAATCTGATTCAAGTCCTACCCTTCAATCTCAACATTCCGCTTCCCACACTCGGAGACACTTCTTCAATTGAGAAACATGGAATACATCATGCAATCGCGATAGATGTTCGTAATTTCAAGCGATAGGCCACTTTTCCATACCTCTCCAAAATTTGAAATGGTCCAATATATCGAGGTGCTAACTTGCCTTTAACACCAAAACGAGTAACTCCCTTCATTGGTGATACTTTAAGATACACAAAGTCCCCTTTGTTAAACGTCAATGGTCGACGCCGTTTATCTGCATAACTCTTTTGTCGGGACTGAGCTATCTTCAAATTACTTTGTATTTGCCTAACCTTGTCTTCTCGCTTTTCTTTCACAAGATCAACTCCAAAGAATCTTCTTTCTCCGGCTCGAGACCAACTCAACGATGTTCTCGCATCTCACGACCATAGAGTGCTTCAAATGGAGCCATTCTAATGCTTTCCTGATAACTATTGTTGTATGAGAACTCGGCCAAAGGCAAGCACTCATCCCACTTATTGGAATAGTTAAGGACACAACACCTTAACATATCTTCAAGTACTTGATTGACTCTTTCAGTTTGTCCATCAGTCTGTGGATGATAAGCAGTACTATACAGGAGCTTGGTACCCAATGAAGAATGCAATTGTTTCCAAAATCGGAGACAAACTGTGTACCCCTATCCTCGACACTATGGTCTTTGGTACTCCATGTAGGCTCATAATTCTTGCTAAATATATCCTGGCATATTGGACAGTAGAATATGTATTCCGGACCGGAATAAAATGTGCTGACTTGGTTAGTCGATCCACAATCACCCATACTGAGTCAAATCCCTTTGATGTCTTGGGTAGACCAACAATAAAGTCCATACTTATATCCTCCCACTTCCAAGTGGAATAGGTAATGGTTGTAATTCTCCAAAGACCTCAAATGTATAGCTTTCACCTTTTGACAAGTATCACACTTTCTCAGTATATCTAGCAATCTCTATTTTCATTTTAGTCCACGAATCTTTGCTTCAAATCATGGTACATCTTGTTGCTTCCGGATGGATAGATAACCTAGTAGCATGTGCCTCATCTAGAATTGATCTGCCAGTAACTCGGGAACTTTTGGTACCACCAAAGCATCCTTGAACCATAACACATCTTCATCATCTATGTTAAAGCATTCCGCTTTTCCATTCTTGACTTTTTCCTTGATATGGGCTATACCCTTATTTTCCTTCTGAGCAGCAATAACTTGATCTCGAATAGCGGCTTCAACAATTATGTTGGTCAAACTTCCTTGTTGAATTACCTCCACCTTCAACTTCTCCATCTCTTGACATAAGGTCAAACCCATTGTTCTTACTTTCAGGCAATTGCAATAACTTTTTATGACTTAGAGCATCTGCAAACCACATTTGCTTTTCCGGATGATAATGCACTTCTAAGTTATAATCTTTAATCAGCTCTAACCATCTTCTTTGTCGCATATTCAATTCTGACTGAGTAAAGATATACTTTAAGCTCTTATGGTCTGTATATATATGGCATGTATTACCAAGTAGGTAATGCCGCCAAATCTTCAAAGAATGGACCACAGCTGCTAACTCCAAATCATGAGTCGGATAGTGCTCTTCATGTTGCTTAAGTTGCCTAGATGCATAAGCAATGACTCGGCCTTCTTGCATCAACACACATCCAATACCAATACCCGACGCATCACAATAGACGTCAAATGACTTCTCGATGTCGTTGGGCTATCTTCGTGCGATGGTCAACAATCTCTTCAAAGTCCGAAAAGCCTTTTCACAATCAGACGACCAAACAAACTTGACTTGGTTCTTCAACAACTCAAGAATGGACTTTGACACTTTAGAGAAATCTGGAATAAACCGGCGGTAATACCCGCCAATCCCGAAAAACTCCTAACTTCATGAACTGCGTGGTTGGCGGTTTCCAATCAAGAACATCCTTCACTTTGCTTGGATCAACGAAAACTCCTTCCGTGACAAGACATGTCCAAGAAATTGTACTTCCTTAAGCCAAAACTCACACTTTTGAACTTTGCATATAGTTGATGTTCTCTCAAACGAGTCGAAACAATTCGAGATGTTCCGCATGTTCTTCCTTGCTCTTGGAATATACTAGAATGTCATCAATAAACACCACTACTAATTTGTCTAGCTCTGGGCATGAATCTTTAATTCATCAAATACATGAAATGAGTGGAGCATTGGTCAAACCAAAAGACATGACCAAATATTCATATAATCCATATCTTGTGGTAAATGCCGTTTTGGGAATATCTTCAGCTTTATCTTGATTTGGTGATATCCTCGACCTCAAATCTATCTTGAGAAAACTTTGGCTCCGCCATTGATCAAAAAGCAAATCTATCCGAGGTAATGGATACTTATTCTTGATGGTCACTTCATTCAACAGACGGTAGTCGACACATAACCTCAAGGTCTCATCTTTCTTTTTCACAAAATTGCGGACATCCCCAAGGTGATGAACTAGGTTGGATAAATCCCTTATCAATCAATTCTTGCAACTGAGTCTTCAACTCGGCTAACTCCTTAGGTGGCATCCTATAAGCTCTCCGAGAAATAGGAGCTGTTCCAGGTTTCAATTCTATGTTAAACTGGACATCCCTATCTGGTGGTAGACCGGGTAATTCTTCAGAAACACATCGGAAATTCACATACTACCGGGATATCTCTAATCTCTTTGACGACAGCTTGCACAAACTTTGCCCACCGATCTTCTTAAGGTTGGAAGTTGGATAAGAAGTTGAGAAGCACTAGTCGGCAAACTTACCCTTATAGTTCTATTCAAAGCATTTATAATGACTTATCTTCGATACATCCAATTCATTCCCAAAATTACATCTATATCCTCGGTCCTTTAGGATAATCATGGTAGTGGGAAAAATATGCCCACCCAGGTTTATGGGTACCTGGTATACCATTTCCTTAGTACACAGACGTCCCCCGGGCGACTGTATAAAGAAATTTTCCTTTGTTGTCCCAATTAAAATTTCATACTTCACCACAAATGCTCTATTGATGAAGGAATGCGATGCGCCAGAATCAAAAAGTATAACTGCAGGATGATTGGCAACAGGAAACATACCCATCATCACTGGCTCTCCTTCAGGAATTTCCCCGGCTTGAATATAGAAAACCCTTCCTGTCTTCCTCTCATCTTTGCCCTTCTGAGCATTCTGATTGTGGTTCTTGTTTGGTGCTTGACCCTGTTGTTGATTGGCAGGGGCCTTCTGATAATTTTGATTAGCCTGCCTAGGATATGGACATTCCCTAGAGAAATGACCAGTCCTCCCACAATTGTAACACGGATAGTTGTGACCTGTGATGTTGGAGCATTACCACTAGGAACATTGGTTGATCGTGAGTTCGGATAGGTTATAGCAGACGGACATTTGATCGCTGTTGCCGGCTTGGAACTCAAGCATGACGATAAGGAGGACGATAATGGTTTCTTGGATGATAAATCACTCTCTGCCTCTTTTGGTTTCCACCAAAAGGTCCAGACGGCACATTCTTTTTCTTCTTGAGCTCCTTATGCTGCCGATACTTTGCCTCTGAAGCAAGTGCAATATTTACTGCCTCATGATAAGTGATATTGGTACAGGCTGTCATCATTGTCTGCAGTTTGGTATTCAGACCTCTCATGAACCATTTCTTTTTCTTGGCATCCGTATTGACATGTTCGGATGCATATTGGGACAGATGATTAAATCTTCCCACATACTGCATCACGGTTTGATCTCCTTGCTTCAAGGCAAGGAACTCTTCTAACTTCATAGCCATCACTCCTTCGTGGATATAATGGGCTCTAAAAGCGATCTGAAACTCTATCCAAGTTAATGGAACACCATGCGGGTTGCATGGCCATAAGGTTTGCATACCAAGCACCGGCCGCACCTCTAAGTTCTTTGGGCGGCAAACACCGGCTTCAAAACTCCGTGCAATGAATAAGATCAAATTTACATTCCATGGTCCTAAGCCGGTCATCGACCTCCAATGGTTCATCACCCTTAGTGAACACTTTGGGGTTTTGTATCGATGAAGTCAACATATGTAGCCTCATGCCCGCTATGATTGCGTCCGCGATTTCTATGCATCTGATTTTGATTACTTTGAGCCATCTCATGAAGCAAACGAGAATTTTCCACAGTCACATTGACTAATGCAAATGATAGCATCACCAAATTGGTCGGCATTGGTGGCGGGGGTTGGGGATATCATCATCATCTTGTGAAGTACCGTGAATATGCGATCCCGCAGTCTGACGCATCTCGCTCATAACAAACCAAACTTTATTCACAAGCCTTTATTCAAAGATCCTAAAGCTTACTACAACGCATTACATCGGTGCCACTTATTTAAACACAAGACCACATCTAAACAAGACTACTTAACTTAACTAGAAGTAATTATTTCACAACTCTACTCCTTTTCGCGATTACATCAAACTTCGTGCTCGGTATCCATTCCGGAATTATTACCGCCTTCATTATCACTTTCATCAATCATTACTAATTCTTCGGATCTTCTTCTTCTTCTCGATTCACTTTCATCGGCAAGGATGACACCGGGATCCAATGCATCAACTTGGGGTTCATGATTTGGATCTAGGAGATTGCTTAGCCTATGAACTTCCTCATGCGAGATATGTATTATGCTCTTCTAAGTCTTCTACATAAAATTCTAACTCATGAGTTCTAACTCTAGCTACATTTTCCCTATGCCAAGCTTCATTCCTTCCTTCCACTGCATTTAACTAGCATACGTTCATGCAGCCTCACGTGAGTGTGGTAAGATGCCTTAATTGTTCCTGTAATCGCCCACCGAATGGCGTCCCATAGCCCTATCTCTAGTAGCTTGGGCTAACTCAGAGAAATCCTCTGTATCTCCGCTTTGAGGATCGTGCCTAAGCGTTTACTATCGCTAGCACCATCATTCCTAGGGGCAAGTTGGTGACGAGGAACCTTTGGGTCCAAAGTGGACTTACGGCGTCATCTTGGCACGAGCCATACCAGAGGAAACCAATTTAATCCAAGTAAGACCACTTGATCAAAGTCTAAAGAGCAGCTATGATGGATTACATTCCTCAAATCGCACTCACTACTCAACTCCGCACTAAGAGGTGAAGGAAGTAACGAGTGAATTATTCATGATGCATGAATCGTTCTTACTTAACAAAACATCAAAGTTTATAATGCACATAAACAACATTTATTTTTTATATAGGGCATAGTAAGATTACTACTCCACCACACAAGACCCTTTTTAATCAAATAAGGAATGGTGAGAAAGAAATAAGATAAGTCGAAGCAATTTGGACCAAACTATCAAGTTAAATTTAGTCATCCAAATCATTTTGAAGTTTTTGTAAAACAATACAACAAAAAACCTTGTAACGATCGCTTCGATACCATTACAGGGCGAAACCTCCTAAATTATAGGGCCCACATGCACCTGCCATCGCTTTGTCCAACGACCTTTGACATTTATGCATATGTTACCGATAACTTAAGAAGACTGTCGGGTGTCCTCGGAGAACCCCGAATCATCCACGATTTCCGAAAGCAGGATCACATTACGAGTCATTGCAATATTACAACATTTATTCAAATATCTACACGAGTAAATCAATGAAGTCTTACAATAACTTAGTTTACAAAACATTTATTTCAAACCTTACAAACTAAGTTCGATTATTAATACAAACCAAAGTAGGGAGTGGCATTATAATATATACAAAACACACAAATATCAACGCTTACCCTAAGGGTCATACTTATCATCATCAAGATCGAACAATAAATATGCAAAGACGATCCAAAACAGATCTCGCTCATGAGCCTCACACAACAAGGGTCAATGAACCACGAGTACAAAAGTACTCAACAAGACTTAACCAAATAAAAAGCGAAAAGACTCAGGAATGCAGCTCGAGGATTCAAGGTATGGCTTTAGCAATAATCAAAGTTCTTTTATGTAAAAGCACTTTAACAAAATTCTTTGTATCAATATTTAAAATCTCATAAGATCATATACAAAGTCGACACGATCCGTATTAAGATCATGAAACTTCATATCCAACACTTTCTCAAACCATTCTCGAGTTCTAGTTATTAATACTACGATGATGAACAGAGAAGCGAGTCTCCATAACCGAGGAGCAACGACGATTCGAATCGATTATAAACCCAGCTGGGACTTCCAGACCACACGACATATGTAGGTCCCTGACCTACATATACCAACCTACCCTTGGATCCTCTAAACAAGAACGGGTCCATACCCACCCGAGAGCACAAAGACACCTCAAATCCGGCCACATTCCAGCCACGAGGGTACACGCTACTCCCGCCATCTCTCCACTCCCAGTGCGCGAGTAGCCATTCTCGTAATAGAATAGCCAAGTTAAGGCTTACCGGAGTATGTGGTTAGTACTACAAAGTCTCACCCAAGCGCTCACCAACGGTACGGACCTTAATCGACACAAAGTGAAAGAACCCGCTCACAAGACATTACCAGTCTTGTGGCTCACACACACCGAGTCCGCCTGGTCTAGATTTATTACTCCACATTGCCATATCACATGATAACATAAGTAACCAAAGTTCCATTTAAAACTCGCAGTGACAGTAATCACCCAACTCGATCGGTCTAAGCGAGCTAAGCATAACTAGGCATATACGATTTTAAACGGGTAACAAGGTAGATATGGAACAACAAGGTTGATAATGCAACAATTAGGTTTCCACTTGACTTCTAATCACTTAATGCGTGATTGAAAAGCAAAAGCGAAATCAATTTGTAAAATACAAGGTAGGGTTATATGCATCCGGGCTTGCCTTCGTTGACGGAAAAGTCTGACTCCTGCGACGTTTCACAAGTCTTCGATCCGACCTCAACAGACAGATCAACCTCCTCCGCAACTTGATTAACTACCACGTGCTCACCTTCGTTTACTACACGTAGTAACATTGCCATGTTTAACATGATGTGGAATATGAAACATGATGCTCGATGATGGATACAAAAATAAATAAATTGGATACAATTTTTCTTCGCAGTACAGTTACAAACCAAACTAACCAAACCATATTCGTAACTGATGTGACCACGCTAGCACCGATCACTTTGGTGAACTCTCCGACCACTATGGTGAACCACCCGACCACTATGGTGAACTATCCGACCACTATGGTGAACCACCCGACCACTATGGTGAACTATCCGACCACTATGGTGAACCACCCGACCACTATGGTGAACTATCCGACCACTATGGTGAACTATGCGAAGCAAAGATCGTCGGTAAGGGAGAACCGGCGACTGCAGCGATCAAAATGAGTAAACAACAACTGACGAAAGACTACAGCATCGAAACGAAACCGTAAGTACACTGATTACAGACAACGGCTCACCGAAAAACTCTGGCCACGATGACACGCCCGCAGCGGTGAAGTTGCTGACCTCAAGGAAGAAAAACGTGGACAGCGAGTTCTCGGCAATTTCAGGCGATCAAGGCTAGCTGGCTGGATTCGCAAGGAAAAGACGGAACTAGGACGGCCTTTACCGAGATGGCAACAGCGCTAGGGAGACGATGCGAGCTTGTTGGAGCGATGACAACGACGGTGGTGAAAACAAAGGAAGAAAAAACGACGATGACGACGCCTTGGTACTTATAAGCGCAGTAGCGAGCTCAAGGAAGCCACGACGGAGCTATTCCCGTGCCAGCGCGACATCAAAGACGGCCACGACACGCCTGGAACGCCGAAGAAGGACCGACGGCAATGTGGCTTAGGCGGTGAACACTGTTCACAAAAATTACAAAATTGCCATACGCCAAAATTCACAATTTACTCTCAAATTTTTCATAACAACTCAAAAATCTCCAAAAACAAAAGTTGTTCAAAAATCGAAAGTTCTACAACTTTGCTTCTATAACCATCTCCTATTCGGCCTACATTTTGAAATGCACACTTGAATTCAAAACGGGGACATTTAAAGAATTACGCCTTTTCAAATTACTTCAAATTTTACCAAACAAACTTTGAATTTAAGTCAAACAATACAATTCAACACATACCACACGAATATAAACTTGTTTTAGTGTATGCATCACAAAGTTTTCACCAAATGCCAAATGCTTTGCAATGCATATGATGACATGTCAGGTTTTAGTATTTTAAACACCCGAGGTGTTACACCCGCGTACTAACGGTCAGGTCCAATGGGCCAATGGCATGGTCCTCCAAGGACTCAAGCCCAACATTTTTGACTGACTCAAAAAGTATGTCGGGCGATGGGTTGCAGAGGTCCCGACAGTCCTCTGGAGCCTAAGAATGACTCCAAACCAATCCATGGGGTTCACCCCTTTCTTCCTAGTGTACAGAGCTAAAGCCATGTTGCCATCCGACCTCTATCACGGTGCCCCAAGAGTGAGGGCCTTCGACCAAGACCAAGTTGTGGAGGCGCAATAGGACGTGGTTGACCTAGCCGAGGAGGCTCATGAGACGGCCATCATCTGCTCCACTCATTACCAGCAAACTCTCCGTAGGTACCACGAGAGAAAAATCAGGGAGAGGACCCTTGAGGTCGGTGATCTCGTACTCCAGAGGACCCAGTCAACCAAGGACAAGCACAAGCTCTCTCCACCATGGGAAGGACCATACATGGTGGCCGAGGTGATCCAACCGGGCGCCTAACGGCTAAAGGACGACAACAGCAACGTTCTCACCAACACATGGAACATCGAACAGTTACGTCATTTTGTTTCCCTAAGCTCGGTCTTTGCCGCTCATTTCTATTTAAAACTTGCTCCTACAGCACCCCAGCCCGAGCACTCTTGGCCTAGGTCACTCGGGGGCCCCATGGGGGTGCGATACCACTCCCTCTTTACTGTCATTCAGTAACACTTTTTGCCCAAATGAAAGGGCGTCCCATTCCATTGACTACCCTACATAACTTACGCTTTAGCCTACCGACCGATTAGACCCCACCATGACCTAAGGTTACGAGCAGCTGAGCCTCGCAGGCCATGCCCGGGTTCTTAAGGTTGCAACCCACGGTCAACGGGAAGGTGTGAAAAGCAAAGGACAGAAAGCAAAGTTACGCAAAGATAAAAACAAGGGCGAGCGGGACAAGCTTCCCCTCACGATTGATTTCATCACAAAAGAACATAAACTATTCACATAGGGGCTCCCCCCATGAATTTATCTTTTTACAAAGACTGACTACTTTTATACAATTCTATTGTGGTCCTTTGGTCGTATCGGTGGACGGTGCGGCTAACGAAGATGAATGTAGCTTGGTTGTGGTCAGGACGATGACCCTCGGCTCGGCTGCGGTCGGAACGACGTTTGGCTCGGTTGCGTGTGGGACGACGCTTGCCTCCAACCGGGCCTCCGCCATGGTAGGCTAGACAACATCTTCCTGGCATGCACCTATAGCCACCATCAAGCAACAAGCCTCCATCACCTACTGTGTGGTGACCTGCTCGGCGACCACCTGTGCATGCGGCACTAAGCTTTCCCCTAGCGCCTGGATCTCATCCACGCTCCACCAGCTGGCAAATCCTTTGTAGGCGGCCACAAAGTCTAGGTCAGGGTAGTGGGTCACCACCGACGTCAGCACCCCCGACGTCCCATAGAACATGCCATTGGAGATGAGCGCTCGAACCTCGTTCGGGACCTCTGCCAGCTGGACGGCGGGCATGCTGGTGCTAGGGCCTGACCCAAACACCTCAGCGACCACCACCTGCGCATTGTTGCAGAGTTGGTCAAGCTCTCCCTCAAGAATGCTTAGCTCCTCCAGGGACCAGGCCAGCGTCTCCACGCTCTGACCTGCCATCGCTCTGGTCGCCTCCAGCTCCTGCTCCAGAGAGCTGACCTTTCCACCCAGTTCTAGAAATGGACGATAGATTTAGGAGCAAGGAAAAGAAAAATTCAAGACATCAACCGAGGGCAGGACAGGTACATACTGAGGTGGGCACTTTCGAGAATCATAAGCCCTTCCTCTTTCTAGGTCACCCTCTCGAGCAGTCGAGCGTTCGACTCCTCTACCTCGAGCATCTGCCACCGGAGCGTGACTACCTCCTGCTCAGCATCCGACCGAGCCTTTCGCTCCACCTCTAGAGCCTCCAAGGACATACAGAGCACCGCCTTGGTCCCCACCAAGTGAGCCTGTGCCACGTGAAGCTTTTGCTCGGCAGCAATCGCCCACTCGACCATGCGCCGCTCCACTTCTCGGGCTCCCATCGCCTCTACCGACCGGTCTTAGGACTCACGGTGGGCGGATTCCAGCTTGCACCTAAGCTCATCGACCCACCGCAACGCCACCACTTCCTGCTCCATCCGACCATGCTCCTCCCGGAGAAACCAGGACTTACGGATCGACATCATCTCCAAGTCCTGCGCAACAAGAAGCAGGTGTTTTGAGATGACCGTCACGGCCTGATGGACAAAATCAAAAGACAACACCATGAACGTAGAAAACTTAACTCCGCAACATGGGGCGGGTCGACAATCATGACTTGATGGATGAGCTCAAACCTCTCCAAGGCCTCCTTGAGCTTTGCCCTGGTAAGAGCGAGATCAGACCCCATCAACAGCCCTCTCTCCCCAAGCAGGTGCCAAAGCTTCACCTCCTCCTCATCTCAAAGAAAGGGGTTGTTCCCGGCTCACCGGGGTGAGGCCACACTAGCTCACGGGTCACCCATGACCTGTTGGAAGATCCAGCCATCATAGCACCAACCGACGATGGGATCATCGCTTGCTCCCGGGACAGCAGGACGGCTGGCGGCATCACCTCGGTGTCTTCCTCACTATTGGAGGGGATGTCCACCACTAGGACACCACGGCTCACCAGCGGCTGCTCTACCTCCACCCAGGCCATGGCTCCTTCGGCCCCCTCCAGCTCTAACCAGGCAGGCGAAACCGAGCACCCCCTCCACCGGGTGAGATAGGGAGCCTAGTTTCCCTCCTCTCCTCCTCCATGACTGGCAGGGGGGAGGGACCGCAAGAGTCACCTCTAACACGGCCTCTGCCGTCACCACAGGGATCGCCACCATCACGGCCGCCGCCATGCTCACAACCGGTCAGGAAGACGCAACCCCCATTAAGGAAGGTCACGCTGCCACTAGCCTGCTTCACCCTTCACTTGTTGCAACCCACTGCAGGCTAGGTCTCCACTCTTCTCACATGGGAGGTGGGGAGATCCCCAGTCCTACCGGCTCCTGGCCACTACAAAAAAAAGGCACAAGCATAGGTTAGTCACACTCGAAAACTCAACTATGAGAATAAAGGGAAGCATGAATGCATACCCAGACGAAAGCAGCAGAACCTTGAAGCCCCGACCGGCTGACGTCGAGCTGACCAGATGAGGATCGCTCGGGGATTGCGAACCGTGCCCCTCGGATTAACTGAGGGTGGGGGAGACCCAGCTAGTCCCCATTTGGCCTACGAACAGCCATGGCCGCTAGCTCGTGGTGAAACCACCGGAGCAACTGGCGGGGCATCTCCCCGTTGGGGGTCACGCACACGCGTCGACCCCAAAGATGTAGGGGAACGATCACGTCCCCCCAACCGACCGGCGTGATCTGCCACACTCGAAGCAGGGGGGCGCGAAGCCACCAACACCTCCGAAGGGCGCGGCGACCGCGCCCGCTTTGCCTCCCGTTTGCGATCGACATCCTCGCCTACGACGTGCTTCCTTGACTCAGGAGCATCACCGCGCGTCTCCATACCACGCCCACCACCGACAGGCGTGTGGTGCTCCACCAAGGTCACAGCAGCACCCTCATCTCCCTCATCCTTTGAGGAACCCACGTCGTCGCCCGACTCCATGGGGTCATCTGACTCGAGCTCCTCCTCCAAATCCTCCCAGCGCTCGCCACCGCGGAACCGCCGGTTGATCTCATTCTCCTTCTCAAACCTCCTCCGGACCTTCATGATTCTCTTCTTCTTCTTGGCAAGCATGGCCTCCCTCTGGGTGGCTTGCCAAGCGATGCCTTCCGCCCCTCTCGGAAGATGCGGCCAAGATTTATAGCCCGCTAGCCCCTGCGAAACAGGTGGCTTAAAATCGATCTAAAGATCAAAACAGAAAGGAAAAAGGTCACGAGAAAGGAGTATACCAGATCGGATAGCTTCGTGGCATGGAGAGGTCCGGGCGTCCCTTTGAGGGACTCATCATCCCCCAACCGTAGCACTCGATCAAGATAACTCTAGACTTCATCCCTTGACAACTCCTCCGACGACGCGCGGTCGAGATCCGTCGGGCCGGAGTATTCCCACATCGGTCGCGTTCTCTCCGCTAATGGGGCGACCCGACGGTGGAAGAAGGTATGGAAGACCCACAACCCATCAAGGCCATGCCACACGAGACTCTGAAGCTCTGTCTCGATGATCTCTAGCTTGTTCTACCGACGGGCAGGACCCCATGACCAGCTTTCCCTCCTCTTTGGCCTCTCCCCGGTGAACGTCGAGAATGGTGCCTCCGTCGGGTTCCTGATGTAAAACCACTCGCCGTGCCATCCCCGGTTGGAGTCATAGGGGGAGTATGTCGGGTAGGGGACCGATGGCTTAGGCCGCTTCTGCAGGGTGAACCCACCGACCAGAGCAATTTTGGGCGGTTTCCCCTTGGACAGGCCCGCCCGCTGAAGATCCACCGGAAGAGGTCCACGTGCGGCTCCATCTCAAGAAAGGCCTCACAGACAGTGACAAAGTCGGCGATGTGCAGCACCCTAGTTGGGTTGAGGTGCTGCAACTCCAGGCCCCACTCATTGAGGAACCCGCACAGGAACCAGTGCGCGGGGTACCCCAGCCCGTGCTCATGGAAGCCAAGGAAGGAGATGACCTCATCAGCCTAGGGTTGTGGAACAACCTCCCTAGGCACACGAGCCCTCCAATACGCCACTTCCTTCGATGGGAGCAGCCCCTTCTCAGCGAAGGCGGCCAGCACCTCCTCATCCACGTTGGAAGGCCTCTAGTTCGACATCACACCACGGATCTATGAATGGATATGTAAGTTTTCCTCTCCCTCGCTCTGCTCTCCTCTCTCCTAGAAACCCCCATGGTGCACGAAGGTGCTTAGCAAAAAGAAGGAAGAGGAAGTGGTGGTGGTGAAGGAAAGGCGAAGAGATGGGAGAAAAAAAACCTCTCCTCCCCCCTATTTAATGTGAAAGGATGTGCGGTGGGACATGGCCTGGCTGACGGGACACGCCTGCCCGATGGAACGTCGCCTGGCTGGCGGGATGTGTCCTAGGCGGGGCCCACCACTACTACAACCCTAGCATGGGAAACGAGGTGTAGCCACATGCAAAGGACCCTCCGCCTTCCCAGGAAAGGTTTGGAGGGGCCCACCGATGGAATCTCCATCGAGGAGAAGCCAGCCGATCACCCAAGTCTATCGGACAGCTCAGGCGGCTGTCGAAAAATGGGTCAGGAGCGGTGGGATGCCCCATGCGGGTTATCCTGACTCCGTCACGAACAACGGACCCAGATTCCACTCGGAGATATCCGATAGGAGCTCCCCGAACCTGTCACTCCAGCCATCAAGGTAACTTTTTTTATCTATGCCATCGAGGTAACTTTACCAACCCCCGTTTTACTTTTCTGGTGCATGAGCATTCATTCATCCATTCTCATGCATGCATTCATACATTCAGTCATATATTCATCCATACATTCATCCCATACATTCAAGCATTGCATATGCAATTGTTGCATCACACCGCTTTGTGTCGCGTCACGAAGCGGTAGTCGTCTCATTCGATATGAACGGCGATCGACCAGGGTTCGAAGGTCGGCCCACAAAGGGCTCGAGGTCGTCTCGCGTCAAACAGAGCCAGGGGAGAAAACACAGATGAGCCCCAGCGACCCTCGCCCGATCCGCTCAGAAGCAGATAGGGTCATCTCGACCTTCTTGTTCGATCCTGACCTCGAGCCACACCCACAGAATCTCCATCGAGGGGAGACCAGCGGGCCACCTGAGTCAGTCTCTAAAATAGCTCGAGCATCTACCGGGAGGTGAGTTAAGGAGCAGTGGAATGCCACATGAGGGCTATGTCAACCCTGTTACGAACAATAGACCCGAATTCCACTAGGACATGCTCGTTAGTGAGCTCACCGAGCGCGTCACTTGAGCCATCAAGGCAAGCGACGTTAGCTCAACCCCTCCGGTTGCTGAAACCATGGACGGGGTGACGCATAAACTCGACCGACCCCTACTGAGCCCAACAGGGGTCGAGGGCTCGGGCCACCCAACCCTAACTTTGGAATCCAACCGATCGAGCAGGTCACGGGCGGGACGAACACAGGCGAACACCTCGACCGGCAGGAACATAGGAGTCTATAGCCCTAGGAAAGAGTACTAAGGTGCTCAGCCTCTGACCGACTCACCAGTCGGTCGTAGGCTCGGGGGCTACACCCACCGGGTGCGCTAAGCGCACGCCCGGCAGAAGATGGACTACCGATGAGTTCTCCCCTTTGGGGGCTAGGCGCCTATGTCTACTCGCCGCGCCTCCGTGGCCTTCGCCAGTCCCCTCATCAGGGGTTGGGTGCCAATATCCCCTGGCGTGCCTCCGCGTGGCCTTCACCAGTCCTCCCCATGGAGGCTGTGCACCTAAATCCTACTTGGTTACCCTATGCGGTACAACAAACCAAGGGGGAAAACATCGAAGTTCTAATAAACAGCCCGCCTCCATGGCGCAATGGGCACAGGAATTACAAAGCAAATACAAGCTTTCATTAAGCTAAAAACACAAGCCCTAGGCTTTTACAATAACATGCAACGCGTGTGTGAACAGCCCTAGGACTGCTCCGCACCTTGGAGCATGAAGTGGAACCAGAGAGCCAAGATCCTTGTTCTCCCGCTACAATGCTCTCCTTCCTCTCTCCGTCCTCTGATCCAGAATCCGAGATAGGGGCCCGTTCGAGACGTACGATGCTCTCTCCTTACGAGAGATCTTCTAGCATCATACTCCCGTGTGCCCTCAAAAGTGGCAACTCAACAGCCCCTTCATGGCTTCACAGAAGCCCCAAAAGGGGCTCGGGGGCTCCTGTCGGGTTCATAAACCCGAAGTCCCCAATGGACCCGCTTCCCAGCAATACTTGGCCCAGCAGGCGGCACAGCGACAGCGCGCGTCTAGGTCGGCCCAGATACACAATGATAGGCCGAGACCATGATCCGGTCCCCGACCGACACCTTCGCCAAGAGACCTGGTTGGAGCCCCGACCGGAAGACCTGGCCGTGGTGGGACCACAGTCCGACTCCGACCTCGTTCCTCCGATTGAGGATATGCTGACCTTTGTTCGCCTTTCTTTCCCGACCAACACGGTCGGGGCCGACTAGGAATGACTGACCAGGACGCCTGCTCGGTGTGGGCCTGGGGAGCAAGAGGAGCAGATAAGGTAAGGCGCTCAAGTCAACCGCAATACAGAGGACCGTACCCTGCCATGCCCTGCGCACCTATAGGACGGTGCCGTCAGGCCATGTCAGACGGACACTATACAGCCTACCAGACGCGTCAGAGCACAAACAGTATTGTGGTCACCATCGTTTGATGTCCCAGGCGAACATTGTGCAGGCTGCCAGATGAACAGTAAGGTGGCGATGGCGGCGTAAACAGTATGGCAGGTGATGGCATGCCGTACCCGACGACGTGGGCAACAAGAGTTGGTAGCACCGATACACACCTCTCTACCTTTTTGTCTTTGACTTGTAAGACCATCCCCTTCATCTATAAAAGGGGATGCACTCTCTCCTAAAACGAGACAGTCTACACGCTCTCAACAGCGGATAAGCCTAGACACACAGAGCATACGCTCCAATACTTAGCGCACGTTTGAGCATCCGTCACTCTTTTCCACTCGGATCACAGTCCGACCGGGTCTCTAACACCCCCATTCTCATTCCTTACTCGTTTGTAACCCCACAGCAAACTTTGAGCACCTGGGTTCAGGAATAAAGTCACCGACCGACTGAAACGGGATGTAGGGCATGTTGTCTGAACCAGTATAAATCATGTGTCATCGCGTGCTAGGCCACATCCAATCACAGCGCATGACAAAACTATAAATATTTACTTGTCGGCCACATTTCGCACCGACAGTTTGGTTCTCTTCAACTATTAGCACCCTCTCACCTATGGATGGAAATGGATAAGATACGCAAAGAATCAGATACAGATGTCACTATTTACCACATTTTTTGTCGAATATGGATACGGATACAGATATTAATACATTCGGGTAGTTCGGATACAAATTCACAATTAGACATCTATTTAACTTTGTTGTCTATAAATATCCATCCAATAATTTTAGGAAACAAATCATGTAATGAGATGTCCAAATATAATAAGTATACTAAATTATATACATATAGATTAATCATGATGACACTACATTGTTTGCCCTACTAATTATCTTGTTAATTATAACTTAGTAATTAGATTAACTATATAAATTATAAATCAGTAGCTACATTAGTTATGTGTGCATCATTAGTATTTAAGATGAAACACGGGTTATGAATTACTCGTAGACATAACTTTTAAATAGTTTCAATCTTCTAAAGTTGAACGCCAACTATATTAATTATGTGTGCATCATTGGTCATATTAATTGAAATTACAATAATTAACCATATTTAATTAATGTCTTTAGTTATACAGATAATAATTATTTTTATATATCCTTATTAAATATTAATACTAAAACTAATATTATTAGTCATTAGTTTTTAATAGTTTTATGATACATATTATATACCATTGGAATATATTAAATGAAATTAACATAATTAGTCATATTAAATTAAAGTCATTAGGTATATAAAAATAATTAAATTATAATCATTATATACGAATATTATTAGTCATTGCTTTTAATAGTTTAATGGTACATATTAGTAAGACTACAAAATCAATATGATTAGTCATTAGTCATGGGAATAATTTTTACATAGTTTCACCTAGTACTATTTTCTTCATGGATACAGATGTTACCGTATATTTTCAAATACGGATCTACAATCGGATAGAGAAAAACAACAGAACACGGATTTGCATACATCAATTTAGTATCCATATTAGATGGATACAAATATGGATATCCATCTTACAAGTTTTAGCAATACGGATTCAGATAATCGGATATCTAGACATGCATTTCCACCCCACTCTCACCTAGAAAACAAGGTATTTTACCGCTTAAAGTATTCAAAACTATCTAAGTAACTCCCTGCAGTGGGTTTGAAGGCAGTTTTGTTAACATGGTGTATTATGTGAATGATGACATGGCAATGAGTTAGCAAATAGTAGGGAACAGACAACGTAACCCCTAAGGCCTTTGTTGAGCTCAAGTGACGCCTGAAACAGTAAAAGGGAGTTGAGGCATCACTCGAACCACTGCAGCCACCGATGCATGTGCTAAGAAAACTGGAGCGAAGCATCTACTTGTGGGAGCGAAGCATCTACTTGTGCCGGTACTATCTTGATTAAAAAATATTTTCTACACGGCGTGTTCCAGCTACCACTTGGCAAGGACGAGAGAGACATGCAGCAACCCTACTATTTTAACATATGCCAGGTGGGCCTCTAGCGATGCTGCACTGCCCCCACGCTGCGGCATTTCAAGAGTAATATCTTCTCTGTGGGGTCTAAATATTTTTAGGCATCACTCCACGCCGTTGAGGGCCAAACATATAAAAATTTGGTCATATAACTTCCTCAACTATAAACTAGTATTATACCCTTTAAAGTATCTATTACCTTTTAAATGATCCCTAAGATAGTGCTGTAGGCTATTTCGCCACTGTACCCACCATACGAGCCTGATCAAACATGGTTTCATTTAGGCCCATTTATAAGTGGCTACATTAATTTACCATATCTTTTTACCCCACATCCTACCTACTCCCCTCTACCTCCCTCATCCTTCATAGCCTATTTGGAACAAATGAATTGAAAACAGAAATAGGAAAAAACACATGAAAGGGATAGAGATGAAGTGACAAAATAGAGGATTGAAAAATTCGGGAAAGTTCTAAAATATGTGTTTGGAACGCAGAAATAGAAAACTTAGGAATCTTCATTTGGTTGGTCTAACAGTAAAAAGAAAAACATGCAACCACTCACGTCAATAGGTAAAGTATCCTGCATGCGAGCTACTATGAGTGAGACTGAGAGAGCGAATAAAAAAACATAGCTATTCATCTTCTGCATGCTAGCTGCCTCGGGCTTACGCGGCGGAGGAAGAGAAACCATGGGATCCGAGTGGATTTTTCACTTCCTTAGAAATCAGCATCCAGGTACAGTATTCCATAGGAAAGGAATCAAGACTTCCTTTGTTCCAAACGCTCATTTTGCATTACTTTCCTCCATTTCCCATTCCTATACTTTTCCTTTGAAGTTCCTTTATCCTAACGGGCCCTCAATCTTTCCATCATACCCCACCTCCTGCAAGTAGCCCGTGACCTCTTGTATCCTACTCTACCTCTCCATGCTCTTCAATGGTATCGAGCCCATGCACCGTGGATGCTCCAACACCATCCTCTCCCAAGTGCTACCTCCCTCTTGATTTGCCTTCCTATAGCTACCTCACCAATGAGTTCCCTTCCTGGACGCCTAGCCCACATCCACCTTAGCAAGCTTCCAGGCTTGCCCATCTTACAAATGGGTCCACGTTCAAGCATGGGCAATATGCCAGTGTGGTAGGCTACAATGGCAAAGAAGTCATACAGAACCCTCCTGATGTCATTTGAACATCATTAGATCCTTTAAGGGCTACAGTAACATGTCTTATAGTTGAAGGGCTTATAGTCGACCCTCAGTATGTTTAGGGGTGTGGAATTTTCATATTGTACATCCATGTCAATGTCCATGTAATATGCCACGTCGGTAAAATCACCTTCAAAACCACTCCAAGAGGTTATTTGGACCATTTTCAATACTTTAAGGGGTAAAGTACCCAGTTTTATAAGTGAAAGTTGAAGTAGATGAACGCTATTAGTTGAGGGGGTTCAATAGTTCGCTTTCCAAAGATACAATAAGCACAAGAGTTTCAACTTGACTTAAGGATAAAAATATCTATGGAAATTATAAATTCAAAACATGAAAAATCTAGAGTCATAAAGTCATAAGACATGGGTTGCAATAAGAGTCACAACTTAGCTTAAGGATAAAAATGTCTATAGAAACTAAGGTATAAGGCTTTAACTAAATGCATTTTGAAGATAAAAATGTGTTGCGCAGATGAAAAAAACTATAGATACGGATGAAAAAACATAGAGATTAGTAATTAATAAGTTTATTACAATCAGATAGAGATTACAGAGTATCTATACATGTTTAGATGTTACAAAATCAGGTTATCTAACCAAATAGTGATGTGATCTATATATATAATTCTAAAGTATATTGCATTATATATTTTTTGGAATTGCATAGTAGATTAGATTTTCACGAAGAATTGGTTAGGAGGGTAATATTTGGCATCATGGTAGTTCGTGGAGAATGATAATCCCCTAATAAAATTTTTGTAGATATGTTTCATGCATCCCTAGGGTAATCACAATATTTGGAATATTCCTAATCCTTTGTTTTAGGTTACGTTCTATAAGAACACACCATGCCATATGAAGACAGAACGATATAACCTTTACAACAAACAGTATATGTTGTTACTTAGATTTAGTGCATTGTGGTTGTTTGAGACACTCATATGGCTATGCACTATTTTGGACTGGTAATCTATATTTAATATTAAAGAGAGAAGGAATTCCTTTGTCCATCTTTTTCTACTTCCAACAATGGCTTTATGTCTCTCATTGTGTCCTGTACAACCCTAACTCATAGACCATGCTCTCGTACAAGTTATATCAACGTGCATCCAGTGATGGGATGAAGTCCAAATCTAAGAGACATTAAGAAGAATTTGATTCCAAGATGTATTGGAATAGTCGACCCGATCGTTGCTTAAATCTCATAGCAATAAAATAGTCCAGTTGACCACGCAATAAGCTGCCACGTTATATTGTAACATACCAACACATTTGCTAGTTACCGGCTTAAGTATTATACATAAATATTGTAGTAATAATATTGTTAACCATTTTTCCAAGCAAAATCTAGGATTACCTTCCAAAGTTCAATAAACATACTCAAAAAGATAATTGACCTTTGAAAGCTTAGTTGCATTGATTGTACGCATCCGAATCCATCAGTCGTCTTCAGTAACTGGATGGACAAGTAGGTTTAAGTTCGTGCGGATTCTATGGTTTTAGTAGATTGTATTCAGAGTAAATAAAATAACGACGGCAGAAAAAAAAAAGGAAGAATATAGATGCGTACCTCCTTCGTTTGGCAGCTACATGTCCGAGATTATAGACGAAACGCTGCCCTAAATTGAAGTGCGCGCGAGAGTCCGAGAGAGAGAGAGAGACGAAGAATGGAAGTAGCTTAGCTACCAATGCGCTGCTCCGTGGTGAACCTGCAAAACAGGTCGATCGGTTCCATTTCTTATGGCTGAGCTCAATGCAATACTTTGCCTTATTAGTTCGTGTTTCGGTGCTCTTTTTAAAGGCTAAAGCAAAAAAAAATTAAAGCGTGGTTCTTTTCTTGGGGCGGGATATAAAGGATAACGATGGTGGTACAGCCTTCTTCCTACTGCTAGCAAAGTGCAGTATATTGTTAGCTAGGTATATATAGCTTGACGGCGGCTCCATGTAGAAATAGAGTCCATCCAGCGTTCAACATGCAAGTTCTAACGAGTTCCGTTTGAGACAATTTGCTGAACCAAGACTGCTGCTTCAGAGATAATAACTGATGTGTTCGAGTTATCACTAAATCAGGTTCAACCATTTTGTGGGTTCAAGAATGGAAGTAGCTGTCGCTAGAGATGCAAGCGGGCTAGCTCGCAAATCCATATATGGGCTTAATTCTGTAGGTTGTTTGTGATAACCCAGAAAATTAAATCTGTATGGCCCTGTTCGCGTGCCCTTAAAGCCGGCTTGATCCGCTTCTTTTTTCATCCGGAACAGTGTTTTCCTCTCACAGATTCCTCCAGATTTCTCCAAATTCCTCCAAGCGAACGGGGCTATACGGGTTCGGGGACGAGCCCCGCTTACATCCTTTGTCTGTCAGTCAAAGCTCGTTGCAGATTTGCAACAGGCTTCCGGTGTGGCCTCCACACAACACAACCGAGCTCCATGTTGATGTAGTAGTAGCTTCGCCCCTGGCTTCGTGTTTTGGGTCCCATGTAGCTAAGTGAAAGCATGGTTCTTTGCTTGGGGTTAGACCTAATGAAAGGATATAGATTGAACTGTCGTGCCGCTAAAGTTAGGTAAAGGACTGATGGCACTAGCTTTGAATCTCTCATGCTCTCTTTGTAATTCTTTATCATGAAAGAAAGAAGGCGGGCAAACCACAGGAATTTAAGCAGACACCAGAATCAAGAGGCTTTCACCCTTTTCCTTTAATGATTCGATCTCTGCACAACGCGCGACACAAACTGCACGAAAATGTGTTTCACGTCACACCGTTACAGAATGCAATTTTGAGGGATTGGTTGGAGTAGCCCTAATCCTTCTGTCCACACAAGATTCAGAGCAAGGCCAACGCATTCGTCCAACACGGCATATAGAAAGGAAAAGGATGCATGAGTTCAGACTACGTTCAGGTAAACAGAGGGGAGGCGTACATTATTTAACAATTGTTCCAAAGAAGGCGACTTTTATCTGCTCAAAATTTGCAGAGGCATCATATTTACATTCACATGAAACAACAGTCCAATCTGGGAGTAATTGCAGCTGAATTCATCAGGGCTTATTGTTCCAAAGAAGGCGATTTTTATCTGCTCAACTCAAAGTTTGCAGACATCATATTTACATTCACATTAAACAACAGTCCGATCTGGGAGTAAAATGCAGCTGAATTCATCAGGGCTATTGCCGCAAGGCTAGTTCTCCCTTCATACATATTACAGGTACAAATAAATAATCGTACACAGGTGCAATTTTTCCCCGTTAAACAGTAATCAGCTAAACTTAATGAAGCGTGATGCAGTTCAATTAGCAGGGAAAGAATAGAATCAGCTGATACACTATGACCACATTCCTACACCATAATTGCAAGAAGGAAAAAATAAATACCAACGCAGAAGATAGGCTTTACCCACAGCAAACAGGAATTCCGCTGCCAACGACTCTATACTGTATGACCTGTCAACCCAATGATCCACATCAATTTCGGACAGTGGGTTCACGATAGACCTTACAGGGAGCTCACATCGCGACCGAATGTACAGGGAGCTCACAGGTCAAACAGTTCTGCTCAGTGCAGGTGGCCATTACCATTCTGCTTGAAGTCTGATGATCCATAAACATAGTGCCCGTTCTGCTTGGGTGCGTCGGCTGACCCATAGGCATAGTGGCCGTTCCGCTTGGGTGAGTCAGTTGAACCGTTTGTGCGGTGGCCATTCTGCTTGGAGGAGTCAGCGGATCCATTTGTTTGGTGACCATTCTGCTTGGTACAGTCAGGCAAACCATAGCCATAAGGGTTCTTGCTGGCCCAGTTCCATTGGTCGCGACACATCTCTTCAATACCGTATTTTGCTCTAGAGGAAGACAACGTTGATCATATAAAATACAATAAAGCCATTTTGTCATGATAACATATTATATCTTGTTATATGACTTACTTCCAGTTAAGCTCCCTCTCTGCTTTAGTAGTCTCTGAAAACAGAATCTCTGCATCACCAGGGCGTCTCTCACCAAAAATCAGAGGGATTTTCTACAGGGTAGCAAAAATATGTCCTTATAAATCACAACATGGGAGCATAAACGAAAGCTTATCAAGGCAGTAAACCTAAGTAGGCTGCATTGCAAAATGCTAATAATCATGCAAGGCCTAAATTTGTTTATCTTGTATACCTTCCCAGAAGCCTTCTCGAATGCTTTAACAATCTCCAGCACAGATGTACCTCTTCCGGTTCCAAGGTTGTATGCTTCACACCCTGCAAATAGTATCAAATTTTAAAACAAGATTCAAAAGCATAAACGCAACCGAATCAAGCACCTCGCACATGAGGGAAATAGAAAATATGGACAGATGCCCATGTATCCCATAAGTTTGATTTTACTGAAAAAATGCAAATTGCATAAAGTGAGCATATCTGTTATGCATGCTGTAAAAAGTATACGTATCCAAACAGTATGTATTTCTGTGCCTTGTACAAACCTACATTTTGTGTTAAACAAACCTAGGGAAACAAAATAAAATTTGTGGATCTAAAGAAAATACAACACAAAGAAGTGTTACCACATTCAAATAAGTAGAAATAGGAAGCTGAGCTAGCTCAGTTGGTCGAGGGTGTTGATGTATGCCCAAATCACCTAGGTTCAAGTCCTCATTGAGGTGAATTTGGGAGCCTATTTCTTCTTAATAAATGCCACCTAGTTCGTCCTAGGTTGGTCTAGTTTTTTTAAAGTATACATGAAATGATGGAAAGAAATTCAACAATCATTTGATGTCAAGTATTAACCTATGCTAGAGTTCTCAAAAAGCTTCTGCAATGCAGCAATATGTCCATCAGCAAGGTCAACAACATGGATGTAATCTCGGACCTGTAAAAACAACAATAGTCAGATTAAAGATAGGATGATAGTCTGATTAAAGATGGGATGATTCCATGACGCATGTGAACCACAGATGTCACAATGATATGCCTAAATATCTGATTCCAAAATCATTAACTCTAAGCAATGTAAAAATAAATTGACTGAAGTAAGAAGCACATGGGTATCATATGTTCTATTGTAAGAATATCTTCCAAATTTTCAGTCAGATGATTTGAAATGAGAAGATTTTGTAGGTTATATATTGTTCTAGAATTAAAGTTAAGCTTGTGGCTTACATAGAAAAGAAGGAAATGTCAGAGCAATCAATTAATCTTCTTCTTATAAGGGAAATACAGTACCAGAATTCCCCTACTGTGGTATATTATAGTTATAAAAAAAGTCAGATAGCAACGATACAAAGTGCAGAGGAAAAACTATAGAGAGAGATAAACAGCAAGGTGCCAAAGAAGAGAAAGAAAAAGGTGAAAACTATGCAACATAGTCAATCTATGAAAAAAGAAAGTAAATTATAGGAAGTCTTCATCTGTGTAGTTGAAGATCAACTTCAACGAGGTGGGTCAATGCACTAGGCAGCAAGTTGTATAAACACAGACCTAGTCAAGTTTTTTAACGCAGGAATGACTTTGCTCAGTTCTTAGAACTCTTGTTAGTACTTCTATACCTACCACAGATTGCTAGGTTCTAACAGAAAATGGACTACAGTTTTATTCGTAACATCCACCTTCAAATGCATCAGATTAATCAATTTGAATGGTATAAAAAACATAATTGAGCATATCATATGCAACAGAATTACCCCAGTCCCATCTCTTGTCGCATAGTCATTTCCTAAAACTGTCAGAGCTGGCCTCCTACCAACCGCAACTTGCTGAACATAGGGCATAAGATTGTTGGGAATTCCTCGTGGGTCCTCACCAAGATATCCACTAGGATGAGCACCAACTGGATTGAAGTACCTAAGTAAAATGATCTTCCATTCAGGATCTGAACGGTAGATATCACGGCAAATATCCTCAACAACGAGCTGCAACCATTTGAAAATTTTTGGTCAACTTAGAGAGCTAACAAACTTCAGCAGGTTTTCACATGGAAAAGGAGGCAGCAGACCTTTGTTTTGCCATATGGATTGTTTGGAGTCAGAGGAAAATCTTCTGTGCAAGGTGAGTTTTTGGGTGATCCATAAACTGCAGCTGATGATGAGAACACCAACTAAAACATTTTAAAACAAAAGCAGATATAACATGTCAGTGCCAGTCTGGTATGACAAATCGATTTGCCAATCCAAAGCATTACTAATCAAACGTATCTTAAAGCAAAAATGCAAACAATTGTACAGTTAATACAATTAATCAATAGCATTAAATTAAAAGGGGAAGCAGATATTCCCTAGGCATATACAACAATATTGACACCATTGAATATGATCAATCAAAGCAAAAACTGTGCCCAGGGGTTCCCGTGTCCTGGACATCTTAACCGCCCAACTAGTATCAAAGCAGACAGAAGGAAACTGATAAAACGGAGAAGTCTTCTTCACCACCCACACCGCTGCCAGTTTCCTTGCAACCAAAACCCAAGCGCCAGCCATAGCCCCGCTCTCCCGTGTCCTCGACTGCCCCTCCCTGTCCACCGCCCTCCAACATGGCCAGCGTTAACCACCCCGACCACGATATTTCCACCTCCATCCTGGCCGAACTGACATCCATCACCACCATGGCGGTGAGTGCCCCTGCCACCTCGCCGTCCTGCCCACCATCCGCCACCACCTCCGGGTGCATGACCTCCACAACCATCCCTCTACAACCAGAGGCCACCAAAATCCCCAAACCCCTAACTTCCATCCAACACTACCACTGTGATCAGTGCCCCTGCCACCTCACCAGCCCACACCATCCACCACCGCCGGGTGCACAACCTCCCAAACCATACCTCTAGAACCAGTGGCCACCAAAATCACGGGGACATGGAGGTGGCTGTCTGGGTGGATGAGGATGCGGTCACGGTCATGTGTCAAAGACTCAAGAGGGAGGCAGAGCAAAAGGTGAGGCGAGGAGGAAGGACGGCGTTAGATGGTGCAAGTAGGGTGACTATTAATTGACTACATTCCACATCCAGTGATCAATTTACCAAGTAGATTAATAACAACAAGCAAACTTTAGCAGCTAGAATGCCAAGAGATTTTATTGCACAACAGGGAGTAACCAGAAGAGTGAAATGCACCACGGGTCCAAACTTTTTCCACATTCTCATCTAGGTCCATGAACTCTCAAATTGTTCAAATGGGTCCTTCAACTTTTCAAGTGGTTCATTCAAAGTTCACTCTGGGTCCAATCATGGACATGAATTTACACTTTGAACGAACCACTAGAAAAGTTGGAGGACCTATACGATCACTTTGAGAGTTCATGGACCCAGATGGTAATATGGGGAAAGTTTAGTGACCCATTGTGCATTTCATTCTAACCAGAACAATCCTGTCTATGTTCACCTTGAATAAATGCCCAATGAGTCCAAAGAAATGCCCACACTGCCATCTATCCACCATGCATTCAGAGTAACTACAGTTAACCAGAACACAGATGACATTGACACCTCAGTAATAACATGAGCTACTAAGATGCATTAGCAACTGAAAGCTTCCACACAATGGAAATATGTAATACCTAACGTGAAGATCACTGAAGGGCGGGCCTGGTGCAAGCGGTAGAGTCTTACCGCCTGTGACCGGAAGGTCCCGGGTTCAAGTCGCGGTCTCCTCGCATTGCACAGGCGAGGGTAAGGCTTGCCACTGACACCCTTCCCCAGACCCCGCACAGAGCAGAAGCTCTCTGCACTGGGTACGCCCTTTTCTTTTCTTTTTTAACGTGAAGATCACTAACCATTAAAACAACGATAGCCCAACCATAGCATGTGAAGATCACTTATACAAGCTCAAGTAGTTAATTCTTCAATGCACAGGGTGCAACAGAATTAAAACACAAGTCAACAAAATAACATAATAAGCAATCCTATAGTTAAATCAAAGTAATAACCTAGCATACAACTGCAGACAAATTCGGAAAAAAGATATAGTAGCAACTTGAAGTGCTGACTCCAGTGGAAGTATAGTGGGAAAAAAGAGAGATACCTTCTTGCAACCGTGAGCAGACATAACTTCTAGAAGATTTATCGTGCCAATGACGTTGTTGTCATAATAAAGTAATGGCTTCTGTACACTTTCGCCTACAGCTTTCAATCCAGCAAAGTGGACGACAGCATCAAATCTGAAGGGCAAATTGTCTAACAATAAAGAAGATGCTAGATGCAAATTTGCAAAAACGAAAAGGAATTCATAATGATGTGAAAATTGAACAGAGCCAGTACAGCAGAATAGCCAGTGATTCTACCTTGTAGAAGCAAAAACCATTTCCAGTGCTCCCTTGTCACGGAGATCAATCTGCAGAATCAAATAAGGTAGTAATGTTAGAGTTCGAATATTTATGTAGTAAAATGTTAAGACACTATATGCCATCTTGTAACAAGTGAACAACAGAGGAGGGTACGTTCTGCCTGCATGAAAAATCAATCAAAGCAGACAAATACTTGAGCAGTAACTACACTGCATCAGAGCTGAAACGAAGTGGCAAATGCGTCAAAAAGCAATGTATTCCTGACCCTTACTCATTATTAGGTTAATAGTTAACAACAGGGGTGCTCATGTGAATTTCTAAAGTAAGCAAGCATACTTTACTATGAACAGGCATGGACACCCTAGCTTTAACAAACACAGTATGTTGCTCAGGATGAAGATGAAAATGTTGCTCATCCTTCAAGCAATCCAGGCTCTATTTCAAATGAAAATTTTGCAGAGCTGCAAAATCTATTTTACTAAATCACACAATGCACCATAAAATACTCACTTTGCAAACCGCTGTAATAGAAACGTATTAAAGACTAGGAACATCAAAATAAAATAGAAATGCACACATCACATCCAATAGTAACTGTGTGAATATGGGGAATGGCACAAGGAAGTTATAGATATGGAAACTGTTTCCGTACATCAAAAAGGAAGTTTTAGATCTTAAAGTAAAAGCACCTCAAAGTAATAAGGAACAAATCTCTACTAGTGACACTTAGTTCGAACTTAAACTATTCTTGTTCCTTGTTTACAATAGGTTGGTTGCTAAAGTTAGACCAGATCCTCAGCAAGCATGAGATAATTTAATGTGTAATTTAATGTGTGTTTAACATGAACAGATCCTCCAAATAAATTGTAACATATTCGAATAACTAAAATCTCACTTGCGCCCCTCTTTATAGTTGTTTAAGTCCGAATTGTTGTGTTGACGAACACAGCACACAACCTCCTAGCAAATTTTACTTATTTAGATTTCTAATAATAGGTAGGCAAACCCTTGTCCATAACCAGCAGTACACGAATAGCCAAGAAACATAATCACATACTGTCACTTAGTGCAGACATAAGTCAATTTTTTTTGTTAAAAGTGAATTGGCTAAACTGTGTTACACAAATGTCCCCCCCAAAAAAGTATTACTGGATTTTTTTTTTGAATCAATAATATTATAGGTAACAACTGGAAAGAGTAGCTTTTAGGGAAACAGCATAGTTTCATCTTTTAAGAAAAGAGAAACCGGTAGTAAAAGACTAGCTGTCCTCTTGTTTAAATTAGCCAACAACTCCCACAGTCCCATCGTGGGTGGATCAACCACAACCCACCCCCAAACTAATGCCAATTGTACAAACCTAACAATGCAAGCAAGGATCAATTGAATGAGCTGGCCAAATAATTCAAAGCTACTAACATGCAATGCTGCCAACTGGATATTAGCAGAGCTGAATCATTAGTCTTCAACCACCCTCTGCACTTAACTGCAAACTATGACAGATGGAGCTAAAGCTACTTAAATAGAACGCCAAGAAAACAGATCTGAGCATCCTATGGCTTACAAGTAACAGACCACGGACGCTCACATTCGAGTGATGGATTTTACAGCACAAAAGCCTTTGAGTAGAAATCTCACCATTATGGTCTCACAAAATCAGGCAATCAGGCAACACCAAGTTATGAAAATCCTTTCTATTAATCATCATTTTTAGTTTCCATTAAATTCTCATTAACCATCATCAACAATTGGCAATCTCTAAGACAAGGTAAATTGGAAGCATTGCTTCCTACTTGTAGTAAATAAGTTGGAAAAAAAAACTCAGAATGCAGAATCAAATTGTGAAATCTCCAAACAAAACAACCAAAGCATAGTTTGGGGAAAACGATACTACAATGCAGCACTAAATGAAATTCCAATCATAGGTAATCCATGTGAACCAAATTCTGTTTAATTACACGAAATGTGACAGTGTCGCAATTGATTCCCCAAAAATAACCATAGCAGTGAGTAGCTAACTTGAAACACCAAAAGCCAAAGGGAATCAGATTGTGGCATACCGACACGACACAAAAAGCAGCACAAGAGACGCCCTACCAAATCAGGACCTCAGCATTGTTGCAGCTATAATCTGGCAGTGAAATAATATAATCCCGAAAAGGAAAAATACGGGGGGACCGCATCCCCTGCGGCGCAGCCAATTTAGGCCCACGACGACACCGCGGAGATCTACGGGGGACGGGCGTCACATGGCGCCTCGTCGTCACCTTGTGGAAGGATAGGTTGCGTGAGTGGTCCCCCGCGAGCGCGGCGACGCGTCGGACGGCGAGCTCGGAGGAGTTGTTGAGGTTGTCGACGACGACGGCGCGGAAGCCCGCGAGGAGGAGCTGCAGCACGGCGTGGGTGCCGATGTAGCCCGCCCCGCCCGTGACCAGCACGGTCCTCCCCGCATTCGCGCCGGGCAGCGTCTTCTCCACCGCCATGGCAAGCTGCTGCTGCTGCTACCTCTCCCCGCCCGCCGAAGCTACCTACGCACGCCGGCACCGCCCTCCGCCTCCTCGACCAGAGCGCGAGCCGAGGGAAGAGGAGAGGAGGCCCTCGGCGCGCGGATCTGGCCGGAAGCCTGGAGGCGGAAAGGCGTGGAAGCTTCGGACTGGTGGGGAGTGGAAGCGAAGAAGTTGAATTGAAAGGGAGGGTGGCCGGCGACGCATCGGGGGAGGGGGAGGGGGAGCGACCCAGTTTATACTATGCGCTGCGCGCTTGAGTTGCGTGCAGCTGGGGCGGCGACGGAGCGGGGGGGCCGCGCGGCAGCGGGTGCGGCCGGACGACAGGTTGTCGGTCGTGCCCTGGTGCGGCTTTGGTGGCCGGGCACCACTCGCGGGTCGCGCTCCGCGTTGCTGGAATAGGGCTGAGGCCTGAGGCTCGCCTCGCCTCTGCGGGTCTGTAGCCTGTACGTACGGAGTAGGGCTGAGGCTGGAGAGTGCTGGACTCGACTTGGCAGTCTGGACACTATATCACGTTTCGTTTGTATTTGATAAACTTTGTTTGATTATAAATTAACTAGGCTCAAAAAATTTGTTTTGTGATTTACAACTAAACTATGTAATTAGTTTTTTTTTTACCTACATTTAATGCTCTATACATGCGTCTAAAAATTAATGTGATGAAAAGAGTAAAAAAACTTGAAATTTTGAGACAATCTAAACAAACCCTTGGCACCGGATGTTTTGCTTCGAGACGGGGCTGCGGACCGCATTCTGCCGTGCGCGCCCTACAACGAACGGCATGGGTGCCAAGCATGGAAGCTCGTGTGATTAGTACGTATATAGGTTATAGGGGCGACTTCCCAGCCATGGAATTGATTTGATTAGTATATTTAGGAAGAAGATGCTAAGGACCTGTTTAGTTTTCATAAGTCAGATGACTTTAGTTTTCATAAGTCAGATGACTTATTTAGTTAGGTGATTGAAAACCAGTGAATTATAAGATATATTTGTTTAGTTGTAGATAATTTATAAGCTCATTAAATATGTGAGCTCCACGTAAAAATGATGACTTATAAGTTTTAAGCAGGGGTGAATCAACTTAAAACTTATAAGCAGTGATGACTTATAAGTTAGTGTTGTTTGGCAAAATAAGTCATTTTTTCACTTTTTAACTTATAAATAGGTGAATTGTTTGAAACAAGCATGCCCTGAAGCACGTTCCAGTGCTGCAAGACGCGGCTGCTTCTCCTTCCTAGCTCGCACGCCAAACTATACGCAAGCCGAAAGGAGAAGGAGCGACTCCTCACAGTGTTGTAATTTGGTTCACCGAATGGTCTTCAACTTCCAACTCAAGAGATGGCTACGCGTGGTCGTGGAACGTCGGTGTGGGTGAAAAAGATTTGATGGCTACCTAGATGCCCCCTCAACCCTCATGCAAACTAAACATCTTGTTCGTTTGAATTTATTAGCATAACTTTATAACTAAGGAATAGCGTTTTTCTCTCGTAACTTTTCAGCAGCAACCGAATTTTAGCGAGCCAAACTGGGGCTTTATTACTTCAACAACTATGTCCCAGCGAGTCATCTTTTGCGGTAATTAATATACTAATAAATACTCCTATATGCCAAACAAAACAAGAGGATGAAGCTGTGCTGCCATGCGTCTTCCCAATCGGTGTCACCTGCATGCGTGCTGCCTGCAGACACGATAGACGTTTGTTGCTTCTATTCACATGGTGGGGGACAAAGACAAATGCACCCAAAACATGAATGATTGAGCCTCTCCTATAGTCCCCCATTGAACAGCGGTGACAATCCATCCATGCCATTTCGCATTTGATTGACATGCATGCACGCACACACCTTCCAAAGAATATCCCAAAAGAATATTTCCTACATTTCTTTTCCCTTCTATAAATAGGCCTTGTTTAGTCTATCCTCCTAAAATTTAGTCCTTATCACGTCGGATGCTTGACACATACATAGAGTATTAAATATATATAAAAATAACTAATCGCACAGATTGCGACTACTTTGCGAGACGGAATTTTTTAAGTCTAATTAGTCCATGATTTGACAATGTGGTACTACAGTAAAGATGCAGTAAACATGCGCTGATGACGGGTTAATTAGGCTTAGTAAATTCGTCTCGCGGAGTACCGGGGACTTCTGTAATTTATTTTATTATTACTATTCGAATACTCTAATGTGACATCTCGATATGACACCTAACGTGACAGCTTAAACTTTAGCCCTTGACAGTCAAGTGGCCAAGAGGTCTCAAGGCTTTGGAAGCACTAAACCAAAAAACGCCAAGCTAAAACCGCTCACATGTCGGGAGTGTTCGGCTGGCCGTTTCTGGCTGGCTGGCTCCTCTTTTTTTTTAGCTGGAACAGTGTTTTTCTCCCACTATTTTTTAGCTGCTACAGCGAAAACCAGCTGCTACAGTGTCCAATTAATGCCAGCCGAACACTCTCGTCGACTGGGACTTCAGCTGGATTTGGAGTGGGCAGCCTGTCACACCTCACCATCCTTGTCTGGACTCTGGGAGGAGCGCTCTCCTGACCGTTTCCCCTGCTCTGCTTGCGTTTCGTTCTCCAATCCCCATGCTTCTGTCGCTGTTGCAATTGCCAATTGCAAGCCGGCCAACTCTGGCCACAGGCAACGTCCAAAGTCCAAGCCACATGGCACCTGGAAAATGTTATAGAATAGATTATGGCCTTATTTAGATTGGGATTAGGAATCAGTATCTGACACTGTAGCACTTTCGTTTGTATTTGATAATTATTGTTCAATCATGGCCTAACTAGACTCAAAAGATTCGTCTCGTAATTTACAATCAAACTATGTAATTAGTTATTTTTTATCTACATTTAATATTTCATGTATGTGTTCAAAGATTTGATGTGATGGAGAGGGAGTGAAAAAACTTACAATCTAAAACAAGACCTGGGTAGTCTTTGTATTTGTTTAGCATTCCGTTTAAGGTTTGATATAATCATGGGGATCGGTGAGGCTTCTGGCATTCACACAAACCGAGGATCAGTATCATGTGGCCTCGAATTCCAATGCTACCTCTTGGCAGAAGAATCCAACGAGCGAAGCTTCCACAAGTCGTCCTGATTCTGATGCCTCCCGTTTTCAATAGCACCGTGGTTAGACTGTCTCCGACCACGATCCAAAATACACACTCATTTGTCTTTTGACAAAGGGTTTAATGTCTATTTTTTTTTCTTCTTCAACAATAAGACTTAAAAGACAACTATTTCTACAAATGGGTCTCTAGGAGAGAGGATACTCAAATTTAGGTTATGCCTTTCCTGACACCTAAAATAATCTTCCATATAGATAGTCTGTTGGAGACTATATGTATTGTGTTGGAGACTCATTTTAAATTTGGGTTCCACAATGGGTCTTGGAGACAGCCTTAGGTTATGGTTGAGACTTGAGAGGGATAAACGTAAGGAAAAAGTCCGTTTTTTGCCCTCCAACTATGGCAGCAGTTTGGTTTTAGCCCTCCAACTCGAAAACCAGACACCCGCAGTCCCTTAACTCTCAAAGCCGTTTAAAATTGGCCCTCACGCCCATTCGACCATGCATATCCGCACACAAGAACCCGCCACGACCTGCGCGGTCAGCCTTTTCTCTCTCCGCCAAGTTGGGACCACTGTCATCCCTCCTCTCTCTTCATGCCTCACTGTTTGTCAGCCTTTCCCAGCCTCCCGCCACACGTCGTTGCCACCACCGGCCGGCCAAAGACAGACAGCGCTAGCCATAGCTATCATTACTCATATGGCTTCATTGCTGCTGCATGCATGGCCGCACCACCACTGCCTGCATGCTTCGCAAGCTGGCACATGCGTGGTGCCTTTCGCTTTCATTGCGCCAGCAGAGAGAGAGGAAGGAAGAAGAAGAGGGAGCAGAGGAGGCGGCAAAGGCAGATGGAAGAGGGCGCAGCGAAACAGAGGAAGGGGAGGGAGATGGCCGGTGATTTCTCGCCGTCGGCGAAGAATCCGGCGAAACCGAGGGCACCGGCGTGCTCCTCGCGACGAGCCGCACCTAAAGGTGCCTAGGGTTTAACCCCTACCGACCTCTAACTAGGGCGGCGGGGTGCATGGCGAATGGCGACGAGGGCCCGACGACACTCTAGCGAAATCCGACCATGGCAGGCGCAGCTAAGCTCGGTACGAGATTCTAGGGTTCGCGGGGAAGACGAGGGAAGGAAGAGAAGGGAGTGAGAGAGTTCCGATGATAGCCGGCCACGGGAAGCTCGAAGTCCGGCGAGCCCCAGTCATGGCGGGCGATGGCGGAAGTGGCCAATAGGCCCTCACCTAGGCTCGATCGACGTTGTGGGTGGGTGGAGATGGTGGCGCGAAGCAAGGCAGAACTACTAGCGTGCTAGCTCAGGCAATGGCGCGGTTGCGGTGGCGCACGAGCTCGGCGGAGCTCCTCGGCGTCGCTGCAGCTCGGTTTCTCCACGGCGAGCGCGAACGCGAGCAGGGCGAGGCAATGCGGGTGAGAGAGAGGACACAGGCGCAACGCGGCGGTCATGCTACTCCTCTCGGCCTGACGTGTGGAGCCCGCACCGGCGTACGGCCATCAGAGCTCCATTAGGCCCACCTGAACCGGCCATCAGAGCTCCATTAGGCCCCTACGCCACTCCCCGGCACACGCACCCGCACGCGTGAGCGCGCAACCATATAGGGCGGGAGCAGCCAAGGACGCGGCCATGGCGACGGGAGTTGCAGAGGCGGCGGCCGCACACGCACTTGCACAGTTGGCTATAGCGGAGGCGGCCTTGGCATCGGCGGCGAGCCGGCGAACAGCGTGCGGAGACCGGACGTACAAGAAGACACCAGCGAGCAGCGCGAGGAAGAACGCCCCAACAGCGGCAGCGACGACAGCCTGAAGGTGTCCAGTGGTGGGGCTCCTGCGCCTTCCATGGCAAAGCTCCACCAGGGCGTGGTCACAGCGCGCGGCGATGAGCGAACACCACGGCGGCGGCGTAAGCGAGTGGTGGCGCGGGTGTCGGCGCCCTGCGAAGCGAGGCAGCAGTAGTAGGGCACGCGCGGTGGCGCAGGCGAGCGACGAGCAGGACGCAGGCCCCGTGCGGGCGAGCAGCGAGCCATGGCGCGAGCAGCAGCCATGGCACGTGAAAGCATCTAGGCCCCTAGTTGGGTTTCGGTGATTAATGACAATACAAGATTACTATGACTAACGTGTGTTTTACAGAGACAATTAAGTTAGGTCATAGTAATGAAGATCGGTTGGGCAATCATGGTGGTCATGCCCCTACGATGGAAATCATTTTGGTTTTTAAAGGATGGACGACAAGGTTAAGGATGGGCTAGTTCTAAGTGTTAATTAGAGTTGGACAGACACTTAGAGTAGTTTAGGACTTTGTTTTTCCTTTGGTCGTACTATTAAGGGAGTATGGACAGGTAACTTGACCTAGGTGAGTCTAGTGAGTTAGGTGTGGTGCACACTTGTTAAAACAAGCACTAGGTAGCTCCAAAACAGCCCTTAGATCTAGTGGAGCAAACTTCATTCACATATGATCGAGAGTTGGAAGTGAATGGAGGGTCAAATACTGACCGGACGCTGGTTCCGGGTTGACCAGACGCTGCGTAGAGTCCGGTCAGTTCATTTGACCAAGGTGAAATCGTCTAGTGCGACCGGACGCTGAGAGGTGAAGTGACCGAACGCTGAGAGCCTACGTCCGGTCGACTCCAGTAAGGTTCCAGAGAGGGAAAATCACGACCAGACGCGTCCGGTCAGTGCTGACCGGACGCTGGCCAGCGTCCGATCACACTGTAAACACTGGAGTTAGGGGTGTACTGACCGGAGCATCCGGTCAACATGATCGGAGTGTCCGGTCACCCCACAGAGGCACATAATGGTTCATTTTTCAGCCCATGTTATAAATACCACCTTCACTCGTGTGTGGGGATACTTTTGCTCATTCCAACAGCTGAGAAACACCTTAGAGAGTGCCAAGAAGAGCAAAGTCCTAATGAGGTGATTGAGATTTGAGAATCCCAAAGAGAGCCCTCATTAGTGAGATCAAAAGTAGCAAAGTGTGCATCCACCCTTCTTATAGGCTTTGTCGTGCTCAAGTGAGAGTTCGTGCTTGTTACTCTTGGTGATCGTCATCACCTAGACGGCTTGGTGGTGATTGGGAGTTTGGTGATCATCCGGAGAGCTTGTGGATGACCCAACTCAAGTTGTGAGTGGTTGTGGGTGATTTACCGTGACGGAGTGTCAAAGAATCAACCCATAGAGAGCACTTGATCCTTGCGCGGATCAAGAGGGAGCTACACCCTTACGCGGGTGCTCCAACGAGGACCAGTGGGGAGTGGCGACTCTCCGATACCTCGGCAAAACATCGCCGTGTTTCCTCTCATCTCTTTATTTTGAGCATTTACTTTGAGTAATTCAATTCTTGTCATTTACATTCATAGAATTACCATGTTAGAGTAGGATTGAAACTTAGGTTGCTAAACTTTTGTGCGTTAGTTCAATAGAAACACTTTCTAGGCATAAGGGGTTAATTGGGCTAACCGTAGGACTTATTTATTGCGAAAAAATTTAGAATTAACCCAATTCACCCCCCTCTTGGACATCTTAATCCTTTCAGCGCGAGTAGCAGCAGCAGTCATGGCTAGCGCTGCTTGTGCTGGCCGCCGTGGTGGCTACGACATGTGGCGAGGAGGTTGGGGAAAGGCCTGACAGGCGGGGCCCGTGAAGAGAGGGAGGGGATGACAGGTGGTCCCAACCTGGCAGTGAGAGGGAAAGGCCTGATAGGCGGGGTCGTGGCGGGTTTACTGTGCGAATACCGCGGTCAAATGGGCGCGATGGCCAATTTTAAACGGTTTTGAGAGTTAAGCAGAGGCGAAGCTACGTATCCATTAGTGGGTGCAAATGCACCCACAACAAAAACGAAATTTAGCACTAACCATCTCATATTCACCATGTGTGCACCCCCCTCAATCAAGGTTCATGCACCCCCCACGAGCCAACATGGTAGCACGAAAGCTTGAGTCGAACAATGCCAAACAAGTAATTATTGCTTGTTTGCAGATTATCTCTATCATAGGAATAGATATAAACCAGTGATCAGATTTGTATTGTGGAGATTTTTTTTTCATTTGAGGTACAGATAGACTCGATACCAAGTACACAAAAGACTAGTGAGGTTTATTCAGATCGGCTAAGACTAATTATTAACCGAGCTAAGAAGCTAGCTAAAAAATTAGCCATCTAACTATTAGCCGGTGCATGTTTGTATCCTTCGCTAATGGGCTAACAACTAGTCAAGGCGTTAAAAATTAGCCCTACTATTTGGATGAACTAGAGCAAAATTTTAGCTAGAAGTTGTTAGCCACTTAACCTATAGGATCCAAACAGACCCTAAGTAGAGATTCATTTTTCAATATTTCATAATTATTAGGAGCTCCGATTATATTATAGCCTTGATTTGTCAAACTATTAAGTTCAATAAAAGTTTATTTTAAATGGGTCGGTCATGGTAATATGCCATTTGGATCACTAATGCCAGTTGATTATGTGGCAAATAATCGTCAACATCTAATTTTCTATACACAAACTTTACACACATTTCAAGGAATGTCACTTGGGTCAAACTTTGAAAAAAAAAGTTAAAATGTTCGAATGACCCCTGAACTTGTCAAGAGATGTCACTCATGTCCATGAACTTTGAAAAACACATTTTCTAAATCCCTAAACTTGTTAAGTGATGCACCGCAGTGGTCGGATAGTACAGAAATGAACCTACAATGCACCATTTTACAAGTTTAGGAATGTGCATTGCACCATTTGAACCTATGTAGCAGCTCTTGACAATTCAAAGACGGTTGATGCATTTGACTCTTAAAAAATCGAATTTTATCATGTAAATATGTGCATATCAAGGTTATGTAGTACCAAAGTAATGCACCCCCCTCGTTTCGGCTCTAGCTTCGCCACTGGAGTTAAGGGACTGCGGGTGTCTGGTTTTCGAGTTGAAGGGCTAAAACCAAACTGCTCTATAGTTGGAGGGCCAAAAACGGACTTTTTCCTAAACATAAAACCGACAGATTCAGTTGTTCAAGATTTACACTCCTGCTTGTCCTGATGATATAGCTGCGCATGCCCTCCCTTGGAGGAGAGGCGAAACTACGCCGCAGACAAGTGTAGGCAAAGATAGGATTATTACTTTGCATAGTTGATAGAAAATAATATTTGCATCTGTGTCTCAAATAGGTTTACTATAAAAAATATATTTCATAATTAATCTAATAATATTTACTCCCTCCGTTTCACAAATCAATTCGTTCTGGGCTGTAGATCAGTTTTCACATATCTGTTCGTTTTGAGTGGACCACGGCTAAAGTAGACGAGTTTGCCCCGGCCTCTTCGGTTCCCGCACGGGTCATTAACGCGGAGCGGCGCTAGCGCATGACTGCATGCAAGACGAGGACGGGCATTGAACAGATGCAGCTCGCGCCTCGATCGCGTCGGCGTCGGAGTCCATCGCGCTGGAAAAGATGACGGCGGAGGTCGCGTCGGAGAAGACGGTGCAGGACGTTCAAGCAATATTTAAAGAAAGAACAAGATGCAAAGAAAGATTACGTAAACCATACTGTAAGGTCCAAAAGCTCACGTCTTGCATTGGAGTACTACATGTTTCATGCGTTAAATCTACAGCTGAATCAATTCTCATGCCTAACCTTACAAGTCTAATTGCTTGATGCAGCAAGAGTGGCAATGGAATCAGCTAGCAAGGAAGTCTCGCAGGTGAGTTGCAATGGAAGCCTTCCCTGGTTCTTAAGGTGCCCTTTTGCCATGTGTGGAATCTTGAACCGGTTACATCCTTTAGCCTTCATGGTTTCCTTGAAAACACCTTGCAGTGTCAAATAAATCCTGTTTGCTTTCTTGGGATAGTACTCATGGAATGCCTACATGTGTTGAAGAAACCATACAATGAGTAATTGAAGAAAACACATTGTTTTGAATAATAATATTAGTAAATTTACCTCTTGTACGACTGGAATTAGGTCCTCAACTGTTTTAGCATGCTTCTTGTATTGAATTGATTGAATAGCTCTAAAGAAGCCCAAGTCAAGAATGTTCATGTCTGGTGAGTTAGGTGGTTGACCTTTAAGACGAATGTCGAAACCATCTTTTTTTGCAGCCTCACAAAACAAAGGATCATTCACTTCTAAATGAGATGGTGCGTTATCTTGTTGTATGTAGATCGGTTGGTTTATTTCCTCGCGAGGCCATTTCTCTCTAATTGCAGGCAATACTTGGTTGATCATGAAATCCCTGATCACATCTCTTGTAATCGATGTGATCGGCTTGACAACCAAAGCACCAGCAGGACGATTGGCACTTCTCCTTTGAGCATGTTCATAAGTCACAAGAGGAAAACAACCTATTTTTCCATCAAAAATGCATTGTCCATCAGGTAGCAAATAATAATTCTCTGATTTCTGTGTGAGGAAAAACCACTTTTCATCTATAAAGACATGGTCAAATAACCCCTTAAACCTTGGATCACCACAAGAACTAGAACCTTGATCAACTATGTCAACCACCCACCGTAAACGAGCCATTTTGCTAGCATCGGTCAGGTAAGGCTTGATGCTATTAGAGTGACGCCTAAGGAGGCCTTGCTGCAAGTACCTATGCAACGTGGACTTGCTAATGCCAAGTACTTTACTGACATCTTCAAGAGTCATCCTATCTTTGAGTGGAACATTGCGCAAACGCTCTAAATCAACTGGAATTTTCTTACGGCCACTCCTACCTCTTTTACGACTAGCAACATCAACCGGGATACCTTGGTCAAGATGAGTTTTACCTCTTTTCCATAACTTTTGAGTAGAGCGAAGGCTAATTCCAAATTGTTCAGCCACCTCTGCTGTATCTTTCTTCCCTAGTTTCCCGTTGTTGCTTCTAGCCAACAAAGTTTGAAATACTAGCTTAGTGAATTCTTCTGTCATGTCTTTTTTCCTGCCGGTGCCTTCATATGAGTGCAACGACATCCAGTAGTTACCAACAAAAGCGCATGAAAAGAACAAATCAAAGCATGAAAGAACAAGCACGAGTACCTTGTATGGGAGCCTCCTCATCATACTGTAAAGTCGAATCTATCACATCATCAAGAGCAGCGTCTTCCGGTTCTAAGTTCAGATCAAAGCCTATTGAAAATTAAGCAATGCTCAAATCAAAGAAGCCTACAAGCGCACCATGTTCGTGAAGTTCGTAGCTAGAAGAAAGGACGGTAGATTGAAAGAAGAAAAGCAAAAAGAATACCTCTGGCATGTTCCAATGGAGGCTCAACATTGAGATCGAACTCCATCTTGGATGCTCACGAAGTACTGTGGCTCACACGAGTAGCAGAGAAGCTAATAAGGATGGCTCTGTTTTATTAATAGTACGAGTGCAGAAACCAAGCGTCGCTCGGAAACGCGCCAGTACGCCGTGAATACGCGCGCGAATACAAGGCCAATACGCGCGCAAATACTCCGGGCAAGCCAATAAAATAAAATTAACGCGCGCGCACAGTGCCATACAAAAAAAAAACGCGGGCAAAGGCGAAAAACGCGGCCGAGTGCACAATTGCCATGCAAAATTCGTGACCTTTGCAAAAATGCCGAGCGTGGTAGGGATCGAACTGAGGCCTCCTAGATCAGGAGGCAGCGTGCATACCACCCCAGCTACGCACGGTTAGTGTATAAATGATACCCACAACCCTATTTAATAAAGGCATACAGGAAAAAATACACTCTACTTAATTGCTCCTTGGTATCCTAAATCATGTCCAAAACGAACTGATTTGTGGGATGGAGGGAGTATTTATTATCATAAATTTTAGTATTTTATAGATTTCATAAGATTGAAATTGTTTGACTTCTCGATAAGCAAGAATTTACATTCTTGTTAAAACGAAAGAAGTAAACAATCTTGGCTACAGCCTGACCGGTGACCACAGAATCCCAAGGTTCCGAAAGACAACAGTAAAACAAGAGAAGGCAAAACTAACGTCAGAGCGTAGGGCTACCCTCACGACTCAGGAGAACCTGCTGCTTCAAGTCTTAACAGGGTTTTTTTTTCAAAGAAAAAGTCTTAACAGGAGAGTTCGGCTCAAATCTGCTCGGAACACATAAGCAAACTAACCTCTAAATGTCACTGCAAGACTGCATATATCTAATCCAGTCTCAGCTGCTAATGTCTACAGAAATCGTCGAAAAAGGTCGGGAGTTCCAAATAGCCTGACAGAGGAGAAAAGGAAAGCTACCAGCAAAATACCCCAGAACCGGTTACAGTCTACAGCTCTGACTCTTCAGACTGCAACACAAAAACTCCCCAACCTGACAAGGCAGCATACAAGTATCTGAAACAGAATCATAACTGACCAAAGGCATTTCAGCCACCACTCAAACCGCAAAGCAAAAAAACAGCAGCACAAGCTCAAACATACGACCCAACCCCCTGTCAAGCTCTCAGTGTTTCTTCATTCCAACATATCATCCTCCTCCTAGCGTTCTTCATCCGTCAGTTGCTTGGCGCAACCTTCAGTCCTGCGTCGTGCCGCCAGAAGACTTTCTGCCACTCTCAGCATGGTGTTAACGCCCTCAATCAGCTCTTCCTCGTCCATTTCAGCATACAAACCTGTCCAATAGTTCATTAGAGCAACTTAAAATTCAATACTTTCTCCCAAATATGCTCCCAAGTATCCCTTAAATTGTCAATCAGCCATCTCCTAAAAGTTACCACAATTTCACCCTTTTTGACTTGAGCTACACTTAACTCTTTATTCTCACACAATTCATATAAATCTGGAAATAATGTCTCCAAAGGTTTTTCATATAGCCAAGAGTCCAACCAAAAACAGGTGTAACATTTCTTCCATGCAAATATTGTTAGGATGCTGTGGTGTGTACCTTTCTGTGATCGTAGGATCGGGTAAGCATCCTCATCTTCACTGTTGACCCACCTAAGTGGGTAGACACCGATGCCGTCGGTGTAGTAGGAGTCGTCCAGCGTGGTGGAGAGAAGTCCAGTGGCGCCGGCGGAGAACCTGCAGGGGCGACGGCGGTGGTGGGGCACATCCCGGCGCTTCCAGCACTACTTTAGATCGGTTTTAGGGTTTCTCTGTTGAGTGGATGGCGGCTCCGATGAACCTCTTTCACTGAGCCCAGTCCCCACTCCTCTATTTATGTGCTGTGCGACAAGGGCCCGCCAACCAGTTAGGGTTGGGCTCCCCCGATCAGGGAGCAGAGGTAAGGGCCCAATAGGCCGTTGAGCCTATTGGTGGAGATCAACTAACATTATCCCCCTTGATCTCATTCCATCTTTTACTTTCATATCATTTACTTTTGTTCATTCCATTACAGATTAGCTCATAGAGCATGTCTCATCGTCACGGTCCATTGTCGATAGACTTAACAGCTACAACTCACTACTCTGTTCTGAAATAGATACTTATCTCTGAGCCTTCTTTTGTCCAGGAATATTTTAGGCTTTCCCTTAAACCCAAGCTAGCTACATATTCTCTGAACACCATGTCCTCTGAACATGTTGGGTGGTAAGCCTTTTGTAAGCGGATCCACGAGCATCTTTTCTGTACTTATATGCTCAAGACTTATGACTTGATCCCGGACTTTATCTTTCACAACATAATACTCTATGTCAATGTGTTTAGCAGCACCACTTGACTTATGTTGTGAGCATCCTTTACTACCAGATTATAATCGCAGTATAACTTTAGTGGTCTATAAATGTCGTCAACCACCTTCAAACCGGGTATGAACTTCGTTAGTTAGTTCACTTGCCCGTTGCCTCATAACACGCTACAAACTGTCATACATTGTGGACGATGTAGTGACAGTTTGCTTTGAGCTCTTACATGAAATAGCTCCCCTTTGCGAGATAATAGAAAATCCACGTCTGGATATGCATTCACTCTCGCATAATCAGAATCTGAATATCCCACCATGTGGAGTGAATCAGATCTTCTATATGTCATCATGAGGCCTTTCGTTCCTTGCAAATAATGTAAGACTTTCTTTACTAATTTTAGTGTTTTATTCCAGAATTCCTCTGGAATCTGCCAAGTAAAACCCGGTAACAAATGCCAAGTCAGGGCGTGTACATACTTGAGCATGTTGCAAGCTTCCGACAGCTGAAGCATATGGAACCACTTTCACTTTATCGATTGAGCTCATATTGGTTCCTGGGGCATTAAAAATCCCCATATCTGTCGCCCTTGACTATAGGAGCAGGTGAGGAACTACATTTGTGCATACTGAATTTCTTTAAGATCTTTTCCATGTATGCCTTTTGTGACAGTCCTTATACCCTTTTTCTTCTATCTCGGTGAGTCTCGATCCCTAGAACGAACGAGGCTTCGCCAAGATCTTTCATATCAAATTTCTGTCTCCAGTAGTAGACTGACATCACTACTAGCAAGTAAGATATCATCTACATACAGGACAAGGAAGATAAACTTCCCATTCTTAAACTTTGTATTAACACAATTGTCCTCTACATTATCTTTACTTTGTATAGACACAATTATCCTCTACATTCTCTTTAAAACTCAAAATCCTTTATTGTCTGATCAAACTTCAAGTACCAGTGTCTTGAAGCTTATTTTAATCCATGAATGGATTTCTTTAGACGGCATCCCGTTCGTTCTTTTCCTTCCATAACAAAACCTTTCGGTTGTGCCATGTAAACATTTTTCTCCAAGTCTCTATTGAGAAATGCCGTCTTTACATCCATATGATGTAATTCTTAATCGTAATGTGCCACTAATGTTATTATGATTCTGAAGGAAACTTTATATGAGACTGGAGAAAAGGTCTCATTATAATCAATCCCTTCTCTTTGCATAAAGCCTTTTGCCACAAGTCACACTTTATATGTCTTTATATTCCCTTGAGAGTCATGTTTAGTCTTGTAGACCCATTTACAGCCTACTGTTTTGACTCTTTTAGGAATTATTTCCAAATCCCAAACTTTATTGACATTCATCGATTTTATTTCATCTTTCATTTGAAATTCCTTAGTGTTATACACTACATAATCAGCAGAAATAGCTGATTTTCTAACTCTTTGAGACCTACTAGGGGCCTTCACATTTGGCACATCTTCTATTTGAGGCTGTTGTTGCTCCCCCTCATGTGTGGCAATAGATTCTATAGAATCCTGAAGAACAGGTTCCTCATCGTTATTCATTGTTGCCACAGGTGGGATAACAACAGGTGCTGGCACCACAGTATTTAGCACTGTCGGTGCAGCTACAGCAGGTAGTGAGAAAAATGGCTCATGAATCATTGGAGTGGGCGCATACATCCGCTTGACTTTAAGGACAATTTCTCGAGCTACCATGCTCCCCCTCATCTTTTCATCCTCTAGGAAGACAGCGTGTCTCGTTTTCACAAACTTTGTATGTCTCTCTGGACAGTAGAAAACGGAAACCTTTTGACTTTTCTGCATGCTCCCCCTCATCTTTTCATCCTCTAGGAAGACAGCGTGTCTCGTTTCCACAAACTTTGTATGTCTTCCTGGACAGTAGAAAACAAAAACCTTTTGACTTTTCTGGGTAGCCAAAGAAATGACACCTTATTGTTTTGGGATCTAACTTCCCAATGTTTGGGTTAAATACTTTAGCCTCAGTAGGGCTCCCCCCCACACACAAGTGGTTTAGTGAGAGCACTCTTTCTGTCCACAACTCATACGGTGTTTTGGGCACCGACTTACTTTGTACTCTTTTGAGAGTATGAATGGGGTTTTAACGCCTCCATCCACAGGCTCAACTGTAAGGTGGAGTAACTTATCATACTGCCCACCATATCCATCAGGGTGCGATTGATTCTTTTAGCTACTCTATTCTGCTGAGGTTCGCCCGGTGTAGAATACTGGGCTACTATGCCATTCTTTTAGGGTATGCCGACCATGGTACTCCCCCACATCAGACCTGACTATCTCAATCTTTAATATCTTAAATTTATCCAATACATCTTTTATTTCTTTGATTGGATAAATATAGCCATAATGGGAGTAATCATCATGAATGTTATGAACGAAACATAACCATCCACACTCTTTTACAGAAAGTCGATCACAGATGTCCGTGTGAATAATCTGTAAAATTCCTCGCTTCTTTTGTCATCTTTCTTAATCTTCTTTACATACTTTCCTTTTATGCATTCTCTCAGATTGTTCTAAATCGAGAGCTCTAATGGAGGAAGAATATCATTCTTAACTAGTCTTTCTATTCTCCCCCTCGAAATATGGCCTGAACGATAGTGCCATAATTTCGACAACGCATCGTGAGCTCTCTTATGCCACCTTTTCAAGATTAACACTCTGTGACCAGCTGCTTTATCAGCTAAGTGGCATATGTCTTTGAAGAGCCAGTGAACTGACTCTTTATTCTATCAAGGTATTCGGTGACCGTGTTATATTATGGGATTGAGCCCACAATTACAGGTTCAATCATGTTCTTTATCACCGCCAAACATTTCTTGTTTGCAGTGACCCACTTCCTATGCTCAAAAGCCATAGGATATCTTTTGGGATTCAAAATCCCTTTCTTTAGTTGTCCAAGTGGCATCATTCTCTTTTGTCTCCCTCACCGGTGCCACAATCTTAGTGGAACACGGTGAGGTGACTACCCAGTCCACCTTACACAAGATGAAAACCAGGTCAAAACTTTTCTTAATATAAAAATAACACCATTTGCATGCCTTGATTCCAACGTTGGTCAAAATCAAAACATACAATTATTCTTATACACTAATTCTATATCACCGTTGGGCAGAAATAGAATTAATGCATAAATCTTTAACTTTCACAACTGTTCTTACACACTAATTCTACATCACCGTTGGGCAGAAGTAGAATTAATGCATAAATCATTAACATTAACATCTATTCTTATACACTAATTCTACATAACCGTTGGGCAGAAGTAGAATTAATGCATAAATCATTAAAATTATCAACTTTTCTTATACACTAATTCTATATCACCATTAGGCAGAAGTAGAATTAATGCATAAATCATTACAATTATGATATTGTTATTAACAACGTTGGTCAGAAAATAACAACATCATAATCATATCAAAACTCTTTTTCTCTAATTAAATACCACATTGGTTCAAAATAACTGGAGAATCAATAATTTCTTTAGCAGCGGAAAAACTTTCCTTTTCTCCAATTAAATACCGCATTGGTTCAAAATAACTGAAGAATAAACAACTTTTCTTTAGCTGTGAAAAAATTCTCTTTTCCTTGAATTTTACCCACAGGGAAAAATGTATTTTCGATTTCCTTTAATCCATTAATCAATTTCCAGGAAATAAAGATTTATTGGAAAAACTTATCTTTTCTCCAGTTAAATATCATAATCAACTCATATGTATTTCTTGGCTCTTAAAATCAAATTCTCCCGTTGGTTCGAATTTAATAATGAAAGCAACAATCTTTAAGTACGCAGCAGAAACTTTAATAAATCTTTTAATTCTATTTTCCATAAACTGTTACAACACTTTACTATTCTCTGAATAAAATTGACGTTGGATCAGAATTGTACGGATTTCAACATCAAAATTCAATTCGAATTGTTCAAATACATCAAAACTGTTTCTGGCAAATTAAAAAACAAAAGACTGTGTAACTATGTCTCCTGTCCATTTCGGCCCAGTAGCTCGCGCCCTGGCCCACGTGCGCAACGCGCATCACTCAGCCCAGCGGCCGAACCGGCCTTGCCCAGCTGGCGCCGCCGTCTGTCCACCGCGCCCAGGCCACAACGTGGGCCTAGGCCGGGAATCCGGCTGAGCATCATCGCCCGCCTGGGCCAAAAGAAGACCGAGCCGCGGCGCAATAAATCTTGATCGTCCAACACGATCGGTCGATCGGCCTTCATTTTCGCTGGATCAAAACCAGCAGCCGCCGTCGCTCCCTAAACCCTAACCCTCATTTTCTTTTCTCCCTTCTGCCTTTCTCGCTCAGCTCAGCACGCAGCGACGGCGGTGGCCGCGGCCGCGGTGGCCATCGACCGGCGGCGACGAGGGGTGGGTGGAGTTCGCACCCATGGCTCCCCTGGCCTCTTTCTTTCTCTTTCTCCTCTTCCTACTCTCACGCGCTGCGGCGGACGAGCGGCGGCCACCTACGGTGACCGAAGGAGGAAGACGAGATGGCGCCGCCGTGGAGCTCCTCGCCGGCGTGCATGCTCGCCCAGTTGCGGAGCACGCCGCCGTCGAGTAGTCCCACGACGGTGCCCTGTTGTTCGCGCGCGCCAGGCTACCCAACCCGGCAGCTCTGTCTCTCTCTCGTCGGCCATAGATTTGGTCAACGGCAGTGACAGGACGGCCAGGCTCCAGGTAGGTAGCCTCATGACCGTCCTCTTTCTCTTGTAGGGTTAGGGTTCGAGTTCCGTTCCGATCCGATCTGGATCGGGCATTTTCTTTGTTTTTCAATCTAAAACCCTAGATCTACACCCTAGGCTGACGAACTGCTAGGGTTCTTTGTTGAAACCGTGTCCACTTTTCCCGTACCCGATCTAGGGTTAGGGTTACACAAAGTGAACCTGGCTCTGGTACCATTGTTAGGATGCTGTGGTGTGTACCTTTCTGTGACCGTAGGATCGGGTAAGCATCCTCATCTTCCCTGTTGACCCACCTAAGTGGGTAGACACCGATGCCGTCGGTGTAGTAGGAGTCGTCCAGAGCGGTGGAGAGAAGTCCAGTGGCGCCGGCGGAGAACCTGCAGGGGCGACGGCGGTGGTGGGGCACATCCCGGCGCTTCCAGCACTACTTTAGATCGGTTTTAGGGTTTCTCTGTTGAGTGGGTGGCGGCTCCGATGAACCTCTTTCACTGAGCCCAGTCCCCACTCCTCTATTTATGTGCTGTGCGACAGGGGCCCGCCAACCAGTTAGGGTTGGGCTCCCCCGATCAAGGAGCAGAGGCATGGGCCTATTGGTGGAGATCAACTAACAAATATATGTCTTTAACTTTGAGTAAATCATACCAAACAGGAGAATCATTATATTTGTGCTTCACTTGAGGAATAGAACCAGTTTTTGAGCAGTCAAGCAAGCATTGCGAGCCAAGGCGAGGGCAGACGAGTGGGTGCCAGATGCCAATGCGAAGGCGAGGATGGAGGGAAGGTGGGCTCCGTCTTCTGATAGCAAGGGCAGAGCTGTGGACGAGCAGGCTTAGCCACCACCACCGCAGAGTGCAGCCACCAGCCGTGCGAGCCTTGGAGTGCGGGCGTGAGCAATTGCAGGAAGAAGAAAGGAAAGAAGAAAACAAAGAGAGAGGGACTAACGGGTGGTTTCATGATCCCACTTTTTAGTGTCCCCAAACAAAGCACAAGATAGGGACGGTCCCATCCCTCTCAACCAAACATGAGACGAGATCATCTCATCCATAAAAATTGGGATGGGACTGTCCCATCCCACTTTCTCCAAACTAAACACTCTTATTCTCCAAAGTTGAATCCTCTCAATATTACCACTAAGCATAGTTGAAATTAACAGTGAAGACAAAGAAGAACAATTAAAATGTTGACCTGCTCTTGAGATTTTTGCTACATCTCTTTAGTAACTACTAAAGGTTTGCACTTTAATGCCTCCATCAGTAGTAAAACTTTAAGTGTGGTAGGCGGATGAGGGGCATAACAACACAACGACTAGAAACACCTAGTTTCTACTTCATAAGCATACTTTTATAAATTTAAGAAGAGCTAACCAAGTATTACTGTTTTTTAATTTCAACTCAATGGAGAAGGATCAAGACACCAAAAATACTTGATTGCAATCTTTTGGGCTCATACACTAAATATTCTTAGTGCATATTAATTCATAACCTGCAGCAGGACCACTATTTCAACAAAAGATGGCATTCCCTCTGTTCTTTTACAAGGACGTTTCCTTACTTGCCACTGGCAAGAGAATCTCAATCCCCGATATGCCATCAGGATATGTCGACAACATGCCATGTGTCAGACAGAGGTGATGAAAATTTCAGATTAAGGAGATTCACTATGTCACGTGAAAGATTATTCCTTTTTATACTACAGATATTTTGCAGTCTCTAAGACAAAGTTTTACAATTAATTTCTATACATTAGTGAAAATAGTAGCAAATAAGAAGCTATGGAAGTATCTTCAGTTATAATTTATAAATCTAATTCTGTAGATTTGAAGTGGTCAATGCAAAGGCTTCAACATATATCCATGGTACATATTCTAATATTTGACCATAAGGCTTCTAAAGTGTCATTCATATAAGTATTATTCACAAGACGCAAAATGTTTTGTTACCTTGCACTTATGTTCGACACAGCCAGAACTTGGGAACCTCTTCCTAATACCAAAAAGATTTCTTTTTTGCAAATTGAAAGGCTAATAGTTCATGCAAGGTATATCGTAGACATGGCGACTGGTGCAGAAGTTTTGAAAACTTCATTAAAAGTGCAATGATATGGTCAGATAACTCATTTAGATATACACTAAATGCTTTAAAATCCCTCACAATTATCATCACTTACAGCATGACTCCCATAACTCCTTGACAGAATGCTAGTTTTCTTAAACAAAGAGGTCAATAGCAAGATCAATATGGTAAAGATTATCTACAAAGATATGTAGGAATATTAAATGAAAAAATAACAGTACTCTTTGAAATGTGTCATCAAATTACTCATTTCATACATTAGGATTCGAGTCAAAAAATTTATTTTCTATAATGCTTATTTTACATCTATATTAATACATTACACATTTAAATGCTGGAAAGATATGTTTTTTAGTCATACATAGATAGCAGTTCAGAGGAGCAGGTTATTACCATGTACCTTAGTGACGTGAGAGTTAGTTGCTTGTTTTCTTGCCAATCTGGACCAGTTCTCAGAGTAGACAAAAATAATGCTTAGTAGTCTCGTATTGACATGCTAGAACCCTCCTGTTTGCCTTTCTTGTTAGTCATATATTGACAAGCTGTTGGACTCATAATAGGATACTTAGTTGTGAACTTGTGATCCCTTTAGTTCCCTTGCATTCTGACATCGATTTTAGGTTCCTCTACTGAACATAGTTTCTGAACATCAGCATAGCTATGGCATTACATAATTAAATTTATTGTATAAGAGATAAGCTACTTAAATAAAAAATCATTCAAACTTGTTAGGGATCAAAACTAGGATTTGGATGTTCCATTATAAGCACGTGGACATTGTAGGTGATTATTCAATTTCTAAAAGAGCCAAGTGTTATTTCAACATTTACATGAGCTTTTTAGACTCAGAGTGTACTATTTATGGCCCGACAAAATGAAACGTTGAGCATACAGAGCCTAGTATTTCACTTTTTCTGAATGGAATATAATTCTCACTTGTTCCATGTACTACCGCAGTTTATAATTGTAGATTGACAGCAGACATTCAACTGTGATAACTACATATAGGAAGGTATTTCCATACTCTTCAATCAAGGATTGACATCTTTTAAATAATGTTTTACTGATAAAGTGTTGTCATTGGTGTGTTTCAATTGTTGCCTTTATTTGGATTTAATAATATAGGCCCCGTTCGCTTGGAGGAATTTGAAGGAATCTGAATGAATTTTGGATGAATCTGGAGGAATTTGTGAGAGGAAAATACTATTCCGGATAAAAAAAGAAGCGGATCAAGCCGGATTTAAGGGCACGCGAACGGAGCCATACATGTTTTGAAAACTCACCGTGTCTACTGTATAAGAACTAGAAGATATGTATCAATTGAATGAATGGGAAACCGTAGTGCATGGGAAGTAGTAGCAACCTTTCTTTCAGTACTCTATCTATTATTGTTCATGTTTTCCTTGTGTGTTTCTTACCAGTTGGTGAGAGATAGTTTTTACTAACACCGTTGTCTTTCAGGCAACATCGGCGACTAGCTCTGTCAAAGCTAAAGTGTGACAAAGAGCCACTTAATAACAAGTGGTTGTACTCTGTAACACCCATGTCTTCTATGGACCAGTTCTGAACATGGTTCTTATGTTATTAACTATATTGTTTTGATTTCATATGAAAAATTGAATTATATTATAATTGTTCATCCTTTAAGAAGACTCGTGTAATAATGATGTTGTGAAATAAGTATCATTTCATTTTTTGGGTACAACACACGTTCATTGTCGTGGTATTGTTTCTTTTTCTGTTGCAACGCACGGGCATTTACCTAGTTTAGATATACATTAAATGCTTTAAAATCCCTCACATATATCATCACTTACAGCATGACTCCATAACTCCTTGATAGAATGCTATTTTTCTTAAAGAAAGAGGTCTATAGCAAGATCAATATGGTAAAGATTATCTACAAAGACATGTAGGAATATTTTAAATGAAAAAAATAACAGTACTCTTCGAAATGTGTCATCAAATTACTCATTTCATACATTAGGATTCGAGTCAAAAAATTTATTTTCTATAATGCTTATTTTACATCTATATTAATACATTACACATTTAAATGCTGGAAAGATATGTAACATAGCTATATATATATGAATCTGTGTACATACGTAAAAAAAAGAGACTTTTCAACTAACCATTGAGTAAACTTGCCAATGATCATGCTCCCATTGTTTACTGCTATGCATATGATAAATTAATCGAATTTTCCCCACATAACATTAGAAACGGCCCGCCATTGGTGAATATAGCGATGGCACAATGATAAAATTAATAGTGACACAGTGGTAAGCTCATAGTATACATTAAAAGAGAAAAGAAACATGACAACTGGGTTTAATTTGTTAGCCCAGAATTTCAGTAGCAAGGTAGAAACCGTAGAGGTACTTCGGCAACCAAGTACTGTGAACAATTTGGATTCTTTTTATTTTAAAGAAATATAGACAAGCAGTTACCTGAATCATAGATACTTGCATAGGGATGACTATTGGAGATGATATTTGTTTTCCAAAGTTTTGTGAACTGCAGGGAGTTGAGTTGTAGAAAGCAGCAACTGCCATCAATCCATAGTGACATCACATTGATATCATCAGCATAACCAAGTATATCCTTACTAGAACTCTGCCCAAGAATCTTCCTTCTGCAGCTTATCAGACTTCCTCAGCACCCAGCTAGCAACACCTTCGGAACAAACCTTCCTCTCCCACATTTGGAGCCTGTGACCTGACAGAATGGCCAGGCACAGAACGCCATTTTGTGCTAGCAAGATTCGACAACCGCCCTTCGAAACTTCTGCACCAGAAGGACATTCAACCAACGCTAGAGTATGTGTGTCCAAATCAAACTCAGCAATGCCATAGCCATGACCAAGAGGCATCCAATACAAGGCATTGCCAACCAGGACGCCGGGACGACCAACATAATAAACCACAAACGGAACAGCTGCTGAGACGAGATTGCTCCATTTGCCTGTTTGTGATGAGTAAATGCAGGTAAACACCTGTGTGTGATTGCGGGTGACACCAACCATGGCAACCTTGAAGGGGCAGGAGCAGAAGCCGCCGTGGACGTGGCTGTGGTCGCTGGCAGCAGCGCAGAGTACCGCGCCGTTCCAGATCATCCGCTCTCCGTTATCCAACTCCGGCGGAACGGCAACCCAGCGGTGGTCGCCTGTTGGGGGATCCCACACAACCATCTCCTTCTCCTTCAGGCTGTATAGGAGCACGCGGCCGTGGCGACATCCGAAGTTTCTCCAATGGTTAGGGTCACACCCGCCCTTCTCATCGCCGATCGGCTGAGAGAAAATGGGAATTTTGCCTTACACTTAGGTTTAGGTTTCGCTACTTTAACATCCTATAAATAGGATTCGCTGCTTTGCCGTTACGAAATGCGGACATACGCGAGAATGCTATTCAGTGCTGCTATCCAGATTTTATTCCAAAGCTACCTTGCCTTCATCTTGCTATGCCGTTGGACGCCCGCCGCAGCCATGGCTGCCGTTCGGTGGCGCAGCAAGCTCCTTCCTCCTTTCCTTCTCCGTCCGAGCCGAGTAGCCCATCGCCCTGTGACCACAGAATGCCGTCTCTCGATCGGACCCGTCGCGGAGCACCTCGCCGCGCGGCACCGCACCCGGGTTGCGTCTTGTTGCAGCACTCACCACCTCCGACGGTGCACGAGTCCGCCTCGCCCAGGTGCTTCCCCCGCCACTTCCGCCGCCGCGGTGACCTTCATGCCGAGCACTCCTCTACTCCAATTGAAGAAAGATCGCGACCAGGACCGCTGATCATGGTCGCTTTACTTCGTCTTGAGGGCAGCGAAAGCGTGTCTGGAGGCGTGTGTCGGCGTCGGCGCGTTGCTGGAAGCAAGGAGCAACGGCAGTCATCATCGAGAGGGGCCGGCGCCGCCGCCGCTTCCGAGCACTGGCGCGCGCCACCGAGCGAGTCATCGGGCGCGGGCTTCCGATCTGTTGGCGCGGCGCTTTTGGGGGCCTTTGGGTCGAACACGTGCAGCTCCGGCAAGCCGTGTGGGCTCGGGGCTCCTGGTCGCGGCTGTTCCTCGTATCTGCGGTCATCGTGGAGGCACCGGTGCTCGACTTGGGCCGGAATGCCGTGGACTTGAGCCTTCTCGTGAAGGAGCCCGTCTTCAAGCTAGCACTCCATGGAGGACGGAGGCGTCGAGCTCTACAGCCAACCGGTTCTTGGTCCTCCTCCTTAGTTTGCTCGGAAGCATAGCAAGCCGGCGCAACATGTCGGATGGCGAGAAGCAGCGGCTCACGACAATGGCGCATGAAGTGCTGTGGAGCATGTCATCGAGGGTGATGGCTAACATGTGGTTGAAGCTGATGCGCAACCTGGACGTGAAGATCCCCCAGAAGTAGTGGTTTTAGAAATCTTGTTCCTACCGGCTATAACTCGTGATTGTAAATTATTTCATTCGTGCACCAGGATTGTCTAGTGGCTAAGGCATGAGGTACATATATCCTACATTCTATTTCTAATTTGCTTGAGAAAATTGTACGATACGTGCTTCGTATTGTTGCCATGGGGCGCGGCGTGGTCGACGGTGGGGGCGGCGGCGATGGGGGGGGGGGGAGTCGTGACACCGACAACGTGGGGGCATGTGTCGGAGAGCTCAGGTGTGGGCTGTGGGCGTCGATGGTGTACGGGCGGCGCTGGCGAGGAGCTTGCTGCGCCACCGAATAGGAACCATGGCTGCGGCCTCGCGTGCAAACATAGTGAGAGGAAGGCAGGGGTAATTTTGGAATATAAACTGGACAGCAGCACTGAATGTCATTTTAGCGTGATGTCCGTGTTTCATAATGGCAAAACAACGAATCTCATTTGCACGATGGCAAAGTAGCGAAGCCCATTTATGAGGATGGCAAAATTCTCATTTTCTCATCGGCGGACAGAAGCGCTTGGGTGGGATGAGATCCGGAGGTTCCATTACGGATCTGAAGAAAGGGAAGTCTACAAATTCATTGAAGAAGCCGACAAGGGGGGATTCGGGTGGCGGGAGCGGAGGCGGCGGCGGAAGTGGGGATCCGTGGCACGGTGGCGCGCCAGCCAGGCTTTGACGAGGCGGCGCTGGGGGCGAGGAGGGCAGCGCAGAGGCGGAGGAGGATCTCGGAGAGGATGTCGTCGTCGTCTGGTAAAGTCGCCGGCACGATAGGGCGGCGGTGGCGGCGGCCGCGCGTCATCTCGCGTCTCGCGTTGGGGGTAGACCGGAGAGGCGGAGACGGCAAAGGAAGTGGATTGTTGATATTTTCAGTATAATGTGCATTTCAGTAATCTTTTTTTTTTATGAGAAAAGGGTGGATTGGATTACATTACATCTAACACAGTACACCCAAGTTACAAACAGGACCCTGATGAAGTATGGAATTACAATAAAACGAACACAAGTCCTGGACATGGTCTCCCCTGCTCATCTTCTCGGTGCCAAAGCCATGGAGAATCGATGAGACCGGAGCAACAATCTCCAAAGGAACCGACGAGGTAAGGCCACCACAGGCCAACTCAAATTTTGAAGCCACTACAGACGGGATCTTGATCCCAAGACACCTGAAGATCACTAAACGAACTGGGCAGAGACCCGTCGGCCTGAGGAAGAGACATCTTCCGATCCCAACCAATGAGACCGAGACAAGGCGGGAGCAGCAATGGCGAAGAACTCTAACCGAGGGAGCAGAATCAACCATTATTAGTTCCTAAGAAATTTGGATAACCAGCCTCGGCTCGTTGGGCCTCGGCTCGTTTGGGCTCGGCTCGAGGCTCGTCGTTAGATAACGAGCTAGCTCGGCTTCGGCTCGTTATTCTAACGAGCTAGAAAGCCACTGCGAGAAGCGTTAAAAAAAGCTCGAGTCAACTCGTTAAGCTCATGAGCCGACAAGGCTGGAAAATACTAACAAATATAATATTTGCATTTTTCTAAAGTTTGAGAATAATAATAATACAAAAGAAATGCATCTAGACCAGTTACCAGTCAATTTATAGGGTCTAGACCAGTTACCAGTCAATTGTAAAGTGCAAGACACAAGTAATACCACAAGTTTTGATACTTTTTTCCTTGAAGCTTGGCTCGTTTAGTTCCGTTAAAAATGGAGCTAACGAGCTAATTTTCGGCTCGCATAACGAGCCGAGCCGAGCTTCGAGCCACCACGAGCCGAAGCGAGTTAACGAGCTTCGAGTTTTTCGTCCGACCTTATTAGTTCCGTTAAAAAACGGAAAAAAAAAAGGCAATTCCTTTGGGCCTTCTCCGTAGGATGCTGGGCTAGGAAAGCCAACTAGCCCAGGCCCAGTAGCCAGTATTTTCGAATGATTTGCCTCTCCGTCCCCTACCGTGCCGCACCCCCGTCCAAAATCCCACTTCCCACCCACCCACGACTCCAACTCGCGCCGCCGGAGCGAGGGGCTGAGCACAGAACCGCGCAATCTTCCCCTCCTCCTCCTCGCCGCTACCAGATGCTCCGCCGCAGCCTCCCCGAGGCCGGGTCCTTCTTCCGCCGGCTCCTCGGCCGCGGTTCGTTCGAGGGCGGGCCAGCTGCCGGCGCCACTGCGCCTTTCCGGCATTTCGTCGAACAGCTTGTATGCGGCGCGGCCCCGATCTCCTGCGCCCCATCTGCCCTCGCCGCCGCCTCCGCGGAGCGTGGCACCGGAGGAAGCGACCGGGATTCCCTCACGGTCCACTTCCTCCGCCACTCCTGTGGCCTCGAAGATGCGGACGCTGCGAGGGCGGCCGAGCGCGTGCACCTCCGCTCCACCAAGAACGCGCGCGCCGTGCTCGCGCTCCTCCGTGACACGCTCGGCCTGCCCCCCGCCTCCGTCGCGCGTCTCGTCTCCGCGTACCCTGCGGTCCTCTCCTCGCTCACACTCGGCGCTAAGTTGAACTTCTACCTCCGCGAGTTCGGCCTCTCCCCCGCCGAGTTGCGCCGCTTCCTCCTCGCGAGCCCCAACCGCTTCCTCACCGCGGGGCTCGATACCCGCCTCCGCCCCAACCTCAGCCTCCTCAGGAACCTACTCGGCACCGAAGAGAACGTGCTGGCTGCCGTCAAGCAGTCCATGGAGCTCATCTACGACAACCTCGAGATCGTCCTGCTCCCCAAGCTCCAGGTGCTCCGCGACCACGGCGTCACGGAGGAGGTCCTCGTCAAGCTCGTCACCACCCACCCCAAGGCGCTTGTGCACAGGTCCACCCGCTTTGATGAGGGCTTGGCTGCCATGAAAGACCTCGGGGTGAGCCCAGACTCCGGCATCTTCCCATACGCCTTTGGGGTGTTCGCCAAAATGTACCAGACCAAATGGGACCGCAGGGTGCAGAATTACGTCAGCCTGGGGTGGACCGAGGAGCAGGTCAGGCGGGCATTTGTCAGGCACCCCTACTGCATGACGGTGTCCGAGGACAAGGTCAAGAAATGCATGCAGTTCATTGCGGAAAAGCTTGGCTGGGACCCTGATTATTTGTCATCGAGCCCGACTATTCTTTCCTTCAGCCACGAGAAGCGGGTATTGCCGAGGTACAGGGTGCTTGACATACTGGTGTCCAGGGGTGTCATCAAGAATGGCATCAGGATGAGCCATCTGACAATGTCGGAAAAGAAGTTCAAGGAAAAGTACGTCGATAGATACCACGAAGATATTCCTCAAGTACTTGAAGCTTATGGAGCAAGAACAGTAGCATGATGATTCTGCCTCAACTCTACCTTGGAACAAAGGCACTGTATCCCTTGTCCTCAGCTGTTTGATTTTGTTGGCTTCTTTTCTTTCTGATATCATAGGGTGCAATGAACTTGGATTTAAATTTTGTTGGCTTCACTGCTGAGTTTTTAAAGGTTAGGCATTTCAGTGGTAAATACGTATAGTAGTAAAACTATGGCTATGGGGATAACACTCATTCACTCAACATGTCAAATTCAACAAATCCAGGCCTGGAAAAAAACAGTTTGATATAGGAGTCCTATGAAATGAATAATCCTACGAAGCTGTAGAGCTAGCACAATGAATATGAAGTGCTCATGCCATGGAAACAAAATGTTGTGAATTGGCATGGCTGAATATGAAGACAGTGTGCAATGCAGAATGCTATACTTGGCATATATATCTTCATAAGCACATCTTTTCTAACTTAAAAAACCACAATTCCTTACATGTCGCTTGAACTTTACATAATTCCATATAGATTGACTGGATGTTGATCTTTGGATAACAAGTGAATTATACTTAAGGAAAGAGTATATGGTCCCTTTAGTGACAACAAATAAGGTTGATATGACTAAGGCCCTGTTTGAATCCATTAGCTTACTAATAGCTAGCTAGCTAGCTAGCTAATAGCTCATAGCTAATATTAGCTAATTTGGCCCAACTAGTGATATAATTGTTAGTTGAGTATTCAGCTAACAATGAGCTAGACTATTAGCTGGACCTGTTTGTATCCAAAGGAGCTAATTATTAGCAGCTAACTATTAGTTCTATGGGTCCAAACAAGGCCCAAGTAAATGAGGTACCAAAATTAATAGTCTCACAGTTTCTCCGTAGAATTCAAAATGTTCAAGTCCTAGAGATTAAAATAAGGAGATACTATCTCTTTCCTAAAGGCTAAAGAAATAGCTGAACCCTGTCACTTCCCCCTGCTCAAGGAGCTTACCAATCAAAATAGATTGTTAAATCTTATGAAGAACCAACAGAAAAATGAGCAGGGTGCTGGAATTTGAGTTAGGTACCCAGACATTGCCTACTCATACTTAATTTGAACTCTAGGATGACCCTGATGCCTGGAGAGTGCAAACCTCGGACCATTCTCTGCATATACGTGCATGATCCACACCTCTCAAGCTCTTGCTGTGAGCTGATATTGGCTGGCCTTTGTTGGCCCCTTATTGCAAAGCCTAAATTCCCTGTACATATGGCACCGTGGAGCCTGGCGGCTCCCGGAGATGCTTGCCTTGCTGAGGACACAAAATTAGCATGACTGCATTAACCCAGAATCTGTTGTCCAGTACTCCCTCATCCACAAAACATGTAACTTGTGCAATTCAAATTAGCACAACTTTGAATTTGAACAAGTTTATAGTGAAAAATATTAACATTTATGTCTCCAACAAGGTTTACTACGAAAATATATTTCATAATTAATTTAATGGTACTTATTTTGTATCATAAATTTTAGTACTTTGTTATATAACTTTGGTCAAACTTCAAATCTTTTGACTCCTTGAAAAGTGGGAATTGCGTCCTTTTGTCGACGGAGGTAGTAGTTTGAAGATCCTCATGGCAATCCTCAGAATTGAAGACTCTTCTGAAGAACTTCTTTAGTCAGCATCATTAGTGGCTTGACCTTGTAAACATGTCCTTGGAAATTAGGGGCATGCAGGCACGCCGAAGCTACATTGTCCTAGCGTGTACTTGTCCTGCTGCTACGACTATTCTCCAGGAAAGCACAGCTAATGAGGTACCTGACATGTCCACAATGAGCTACGTACCTGAGTACCTGACAAATAGGCTATAGAGAATACTGATCAACCTAAAATTCTTCATTAGTTCCTACGATGATGACACTGAAACTATTAATTAATCTAGAAAGAAACTCTAAATTGTATTTTTGTCCAGTCAACGTGGAAATATCTAGCCTCTATAGACCAAAATGCGGCATGTTATGTACGTATGTGTTCTCAAATTGATTTTATACTTGTGGTTGTGGGTTAAGTTTTTTTGGAGCTCTTTGGAGCATCTACAGTCTACTCCTACTATGATGGAAGGAGGAGCCGGCAAGAGCGAAGCTAAAACAATTGATGGCTTCACTGGCTCCTAATAATTCTTTGGGAACGAGAGAAAGAAATAGCTTTTGTTATAGCGAGTGCTCTATTGTACACGCCATGAGGAACCCAAGTCACTAGAAGCTATGTCAAACTGAACCTTACACTTGGCAGGAATGATTCCTAATTGGCTGATTTTATTCTTTTTTGTGGCACCGAAAGGTAGTTGCACCTTGCACGGATCTGGACTCTGGAGTTGGGCTGAATTGAAGCGGGCTTTGATTTCATCTCTTCCTTTGTGTCGGAGGGGATTTCAAAGATTTGGTTCTTATTTTCGTGGACACGGGGACATATATTCCGAAAAAATAAGTTGCCTGGAGACTCACAAACGCAGACTCTAGTAGATGTCTTCGCATATTTGCCTTGGGAGTTCGCTTCAGCGGTGAACAGGGCTTTTTTGCAAGGTTCAGAGGCGTTGAAGGTCCGGCCGGTATTCATGGAGCCAAATAACGTCCAAGACCACATGGAGGAAGGAGGATGGGGATATGTTCAGCAAATAATTGCCTGATGACATTTTACTTGGAATCTTGGGGAAAGGAGACATGCATGCGTGCATCATGGTAAGCTTCTTTCTCGCCATCTCGATGGAGGCATCTCCTTTACTTCCTCACATCGGATCAGATTAGATATTGGAGAATTTTCTGCACTCTGACAATGCTTTGAATCCTATAGCGATGCATGAAGCGATGTCATTTATTTATATGACCAAAGTAGCAAGAAGTATCACTGGGTGCTCTAGTGACAAAAAGCATCAAGAAAGTAGTAAGCCTTCGTCTTTTGCTCACTACCAATTATATGACACTGGCGAAATAGTCTGCGAAGCTGTTTTTTTAAAACCCCGTAAGAACATACTTGAGACTTATAAAACGATGCACATCCATAGCATCTGTAGATGTACATTATCACGAAAGTTGAGACGCAAAATCATTTTGTATAAGTTCATACAAAAACAACAAAATTCATATGTATATGCACTTGCACTACGAGGCAAATTCCTAAAAAATTATCTTAGTGTATATGCATCTATATAACACAAAATGCCTTTAGGCCTTGTTTGATGCACATGTAGGCCCCGTTCGCTTGTCTTAAAAATGGCTTGTTCGGCTTCTTTTTTCAAATATTAATGTGTTTTTTCTCTCACAACAATTCAATTGAATGTTGTTTTTCAACAAAGTTTTGCATTGGCAAATTTCGAAGTTTCAGGACGTGATTCGTTTCATTTTAATCCACGTGCGTTGAAGTGAAATTAAACTAAGTTTCATTCCAACCCACTTCAACACATGTGGATTGAAGTGAATACATATGCATCAAACAAGGTCTTAAGCGGAGTATTTGAATGGTTCGTGCCTTCGGTTGTACCTTCTGTCCACTAGAGATAAGCACCATGTTCAATATCATGTGGCTCTTTTGTTAGCACTCTTGGAGTAGCTCCGGCTCCACGAGCCAAACGGGATTCTCCGCCGTGCTCTGCTCCACCTCACTTGGAAAACGCTATCTCCGGAGTCGGGATTGATTGCGGGAGCAAAAAAAGTGGCTTCCTCTAGCTCTTCCACTCGTGTGCATGGGCCCTTCCCAAATTGCCCCTCCTCCGTGCGGGTACAAGGCGAACAACGATCAAAGCGCAGCAGACGATGGTCGAAGTAGGGTGTAGGGTGGTTGGCGAGCTCCTCCAAAGGCGCAATAGACGGTGGTTGGAGCAAGGCACAAGGCAGACGACGAGCTCCTCCGTGTGAGGTGGGACGGAGGGGAACTAAAATAGTAGGCGGCAATCGAAGCAAAGCACGTGTAAATGGGGGGCTCCTCCATGCGGGTGCGGGGGGCTGGCTCCTTCGTGTGAGTCAAAGGCAGAGGTGGCGCGGGCAGGGCGGGGCTGAGCGGATGCAATGCGGGCAGGGAGGAGGCAAGTGAACAAGGAGAGATGAGGGGAAGAAATTAGGAATAGGGGAGGAAAGAAAAAAGGAAGAAAAGAGAAGAAAGAAAGAAAGAAAAAGATAAAAGTAATATTGACATTTCATTATTTTTCATATACTATGATGAAAAGCCGTTTTACCTAACGTTACATCAAAATAATTTTAGCTCCCATTAGTGGAGTTGCTCGTGGAGCCAAAGCTTAAAAACACTGCTGCGCTAATAAAGCAAATTGTACAAACGAGACCTTATGGTAAGTCATGCATTCATGAAGCCTATAATGACTTGTTAAATTTTCTCAAGATTTGCTAGTTTCGATCTTTTATCAGAGTGCACATTCGCATAGTGACATGCTTGTGTATAATCCTTTGCATCTAGAAATGCTTCCACGATTCTAAATTACTGTTCACTTTCTTTGTTCTAAGTTATTTAAAAAAAAAATTGATCAAGTTTTTCAAAAAGTGCACTCTATAAAAATGTGTTAATAGTATATTTATTTGAACTTGTAGGTATAATATATTTTTTCTAAAAACATAGACAAAATTAGAAGAGTTTAAACTAAAAATTTGAAAAATCGTACTAGTAAGTTTAAACTATGAGAAATATGTGCATGGTAGAGTTTCACACAAGTTAGAAAGGTAGCCAAACCTATCCAACTTAAATGGGACAAATGTAGCCATCAAAGTCATGTGTTTTCAAACACGGAAAAAATATTTTTTCGAATCCTACACTATTTAATACGGACTGTTACACGGACACCGAAGTCCAACGAGAAGGTGGTGACCGCCATTGTGCAAACCAAACCCCCTCCTCCACTTTCACCAACTCCCTCCGATCTCGGCCATGGCGGGGGAGGACTGCAGCTCCGGCGCGGAAATGGACGCGCTCGTACGACGCCTGAGGCTCCACCGGCCGGCCCCCTCCCCCTACGATCCCGAGCCGGCCGCGGCCGCCGTCCCCGCCACCGCCGGCGATGGCGAGCTGTTCCGGCCGCGGAGGGCCGCCGTGCTCGTCTGCCTCTTCCGGGGCGACGGCGGCGAGCTCCGCGTCATCCTCACCAAGCGTTCGTCCTCCCTCTCCACCCACTCCGGTGAGCAGTTGATTATTATTTATTATTTTGGCCTTGGCGTGGATTCTTTTGGGTGCGCTTGGCCTGCTGTTAGGCGGAAATGTGCCAATGCACGCGACGGGTTGGGAAGTTGGGTGGTTTGCTTCTCGTTTTCATGTTCTTAGCTGAGTTACCGTTTCAGTTATGTGGCTCTGTGAATTTCGGTAAAGAACATAAACTAAAGAATTGGCAAATGTTGTACTACGCGTGAACTTTTTTTTTTAGAGTTGCAGGGCACAACAACCGCTGTCCATATGCATTAAGCAACATGGCAAATAGTTTTGAGTTCAATACATTGCTCTCAGAGCTCCCATGGCTCCAATTTCGGGGACCCCCAATTTCGACATAGCATACACACCGAATCCAAGATCAAAGCTACTAGGTTCAGATTACATAAACATCCCAGGATAATGAACATGAGCTACCGAAACATGGGAAATTGGAGGAATCTAAACTTCAGGTGTGCAGCTTGGAGCTCACAATGTCATCCTTCAGGTCAGGTTTGATCTCAACACGCATCTCCTCCCTGTGGTCATCTCTAGCATTCCATGCTCCTTGGCCATCTTCAGCTTGTCCTGGTCCCTCCAGCTCTCATCATATTTCCCAGTGTCAAGTTTCCATGACCAGGCACTGTTCCCCAGCTTGATCCTCTCTGGTCTTGAGCCTATCACCTGCAAACTGGACACCCACGACGTAAGCTTGTCCAGGCAACTCATCTGCAGACCAGAGACCAATTCTTGAGCATTTGTATTAGCTTTCGCCACAGCTGCGACATATTCCTCCACATTCCACTCTGAAAACACATGTTATTTCTCAGTTCCCACAATCCCCACATTATAGCTGAGCTGAACATATTAAAAACTGCATGGTTTTTACTACTCAACTAAAGTTTGGCCATAGATTCAAAGCCTACTACACTCTGAATGCCAGTCGGTTCAGCTAGTGAATCCCAGGCTCTCCATGCCACAACACACCCCAATAATAGGTGATGGATGCTCCCAGCCTCACTGCAAAATAGGCATCCAGGTCTGAGACATCTCTTCTCTTGGCCAAGTTTTCCCTCGTGAGAAGCTTGTTCATTGACAGCAGCATGTGATAGGATGAATGGGCCAAACTAGCTTTCTTCTGTGCTCAAATTTTGCTTCCAATACAATATCTTTTACAATTGGACAATCAAGAATACAAAATGGAGCACAAGCTACTACCTTCATCTCAGACATGAATGAATTTGTCTTATCTTTCTTTTTAAGGGCAAATGGCAGGTGCCCTGCCTTTTTGTTTTAGTAGAGGAAACATAATGTCTTATCATAGTTTTAGTAGAAGGAAGTTGAAAACAGAAATAGAAATGAAATAAAAGAAAAAGAAGAGTCACCAAAGGCCAACAAAGGAACAACGCGAGCTTACTGATCTGTTGCTATAGAGAACTTTGTCATGTATTTCTGGTTGACCTAAAGATCTTGCTCAGCTCAAATCAGCCCCTACATTTGAGCTTAGCTTTCTACGAAAGCATGCAGAATATAGGTCAATTTTTTATTAAGTTTGCGGGACAACTTTTGTGCATTTTTTTTAACTCCGTTCCCTCCATCTGGGATTTTCAGGTGAAGTTTCATTACCAGGAGGGAAGGTCGAGGAGGGTGATGCTGATGATGCAGCAACAGCATTAAGGGAGTCAAAGGAGGAGATTGGGCTTGATCCAGCTCTGGTTACAGTGGTTGCCTCTCTTGAACACTTTTTGTCCAAGGTGCATGCCTTTTGTTCTCTCTTGAATCCCAACAGAAAATTCTCTCAAATTGGGTACGCTGCCCACCGAGTCATGATGCATCAGTGGAAGAGTTCAAAACTATCATCCTTTTGCTTTTCAGACTTTGTAACCAAACATGCATGTGCAGCCAAATCAATTTTACTCTGGATTTGCTTATAAATGTCTTGAGGATCATACATAGGTTGTTCTTTCTTGCCAGGCCACATTCAATTATCATCCCTTTTTCTTATAACTTCAGGATAACAATCATTCTGCATCCAGCAGAAATTTGTATTCTATCCTTCCAGTATCTTGGATAACCATCGTGAGTTCTATTGAATGACTTGCATATCAAGTGTTTTACTTATCTAAAATGTAGAAAATTGATTTTGTAGTATGGTTTGGACCAAAACTGTGCTTCCATTGTGACATTGGAACTATTAAGCTTATTCAGATGGTGCACTTTGTCATTACCTTTTAAGCGGTGATGCTACGATCATTTTCTTAGTTCTGGTGGTCTTGTTTAGGATTTGATTGCAGTATAGATTTAGGATTTGGTTGCAGTATAGATAGGGAGGGAGAGTAATTTTTCCCCAGCATTTTAGTAAAGTGTACAATCACATTATTTGAAGTGCTAAACTTATGTTCTATAGTAATATCACTATTTAATCTCAGGATTCGTCACTAAAAAAATCTCATGTCCTTGGCAGCACCTGCTGGTAGTTGTTCCTGTTGTTGGCATACTATTAGACAGACAAGCATTTAAACCTGCTCTTAATATTGCTGAGGTAGACGAAATATTTGATGTACCACTGGAGATGTTCCTCAAGGTTAGTAACTCGTACCGTGCTAAGATCTGTCATGTAGTTTCGGATAATATGGTAATTTATCCCATGGCCAATTTGCTATGAATGGCACAGGACGAGAACAGGACATCCGAGGAACGAGAAAAGATGGGCCATGCATTCACAGTTCATTACTTCACTTACGAGAAAGGAATCCAGAAGTACTTAATCTGGGGTCTGACCGCCGGCATCTTGATCCATGCTGCTTCAGTTGTATACCAGCGACCACCAGACTTTACAGAGCGAAGAGCACATTTCAAATTGCCAAAGCTCACAAAGGACTGCTCTTCAATGCTAGCAGGACCTGCTAAACACTAGTGCCTACGCTGCTCTCAACTACAGCATATGGTTCTCAAAAAAAAAAAAAAAAAACTACAGCATATGCTATTTAGAGTACAGGATGTTGCACCAACAGAGTTTAGAATCAAAGAGGAGTCCAAATCACTTGATGTCATATTTAATTTAGATTCTTTCCACAATCTTTTACTTAACACAATAGTGGCATTTATGTTTAGAACAATGTTCATATATGATGCACCACAAATTGTCCATGTTGATGTTATTGGTGAGAGATCGAGCACTTGCTCGGATGCAATTGGGTATATTCGTATGTATACATCAGATTGTTCTACTGAATCCATTGCTCTACAAGGATCAGAAGTTTCTGACCAACTTTCATGTACCTGAATGCCTGGTGCTATTGGCTGTCTTCGGCTCTGACGCGTGACGCTGTGGCCCCGTTCGCTGGTCTGAAACTTGGCTGAAAACACTGTTCTGGCTGAAAATGTTGTGAGAGAAAGACACTGTTCCGGCTGAAAAAAGAAGCTGAACAAGCCAAACTTCAGACCAGCCGAACGGGGCCCACTTTCAAGTCTCCATCACACTGGTTCTTCATGATGTACTGTAGATATTAAGAAAGAGGTCAGACTGTTTGTTTACGGCTTCCATCGATTTAGTATCTAAACCGGAAGTGTGCACATTAGCAGTAGCTCAGTTTTTTTTTAGGGGAAGCAGTACCTCAGTTTTTTTTTTTGAGCAAAAAGCAGTAGCTCAGATGGAAGAGAGAGAGCACATTTGACATGAGACTTCCGGCCCATTATGCAATATGATGACAGATTATTGGGCTGTGGCTGTTGGTAGCAATAGCTACAGTATATACTAGTTTTTTTTTTCAGCTGTGCAGCGAGCAGAGCCAACGGGGTTGTGCTGGCGTGTTTTGGACCCTGGCTTGGGGACCTCCGCCAGGCAGCAGCTCTCACCGGGCAAAATCCTCCGGCGACCGCCTGTCTCACCGGGCACCAGCTTCTCCGATCTCGGCTCCCGCCGCCATGGAAGAGGAGGTGGGCCCCGGCGCGGACATGGAGGCGCTCGTACGCCGCCTGAGGCTCCACCGCCCGGGCCCCTCCCCGTACGAACCCTCCGCCGCGGTGGCCCCTGCTCCTGGCGCCGGCGAACTGTTCCGGCCGCGGAGGGCCGCCGTTCTGGTTTGCCTCTTCCGGGGCGCCGCCGGAGAGCTCCGAGTCATACTCACCAAGCGCTCCTCCTCACTCTCCACTCACTCCGGTGAGCAACTCGCTCTCTTCGTCGCTTGCTTAATTCTCCGCGAAACCGATCCCAATCTTGGTAAAAGCAGTAGCGTCCTTGATGGGGATATGTTACTATACGCGATGGTATGGAGCTTAGTTCTGAGATTTTTGGGTTTAGGACTGGTTACCTGCCGAAAATTGTAGCATAGCCGAGGAGGAATTTCCTGTTGTTTCAAATGATTGGCCCCTGTTCCAGGCTTCCAGCTTAGGTGGTATTCGCTGCTCAGTTATGCTACATTATGGTGTTAGAAAGTTAGATTATAATCTGTGAGGACTGTTTGTGATCAGGTCCTGTACTCCTGTTTCAGATTTTGATGATGCTCTTTTCTCCAAAAGCATCCAAGGACTACTCTTTTTTTTTAAAGAAAAGAAAAGAAAAGAAAAGAAAAAAAGCATTCAAAGACTTCCAAAGTGTTCGTGATCATTTCTTGTAATTCAGAATGATAGGGGTGATTGTTTTCTCATAAAATGTCGCAAGATAATGCATTAGAAATGGAATCACTGCCATATATTTTTTTCCAGTGGTTTGTTCATGTATTAGTTAACCTGATCATCACACCACTTAATGAGTTGACTATCCTTTATACATGCTACGAATAATGGCAATGTATCCCTATGTTCGGGTCTAACAGTGACAGACCTATTAAATACTAAAATTAGGTGCTGCAGATGCTTACTAATTGTATCTTCAAGCAACCAGGGCCCCAAGGCTTTATTTCGCCCAGGACAAGGTTTTCAGGCGTTGTGATTAACAGGTTTTCCATGAATGAAACAAAGTTGAGGCAACATTAATCCAGCCACAGCTAACCTTGATTTTTGCTCTGTTCAGATTAGGCTTGCAATCGCTTTTACGTTTGGAAAATCAGGCTCACAAATGGACCCTTGCTTTTAAAACCATGAAAAACTTGTAGGTAAATATTTGTTGAGGTCATGAACATGACAGGTGACCACTTTTCCATCCTTTCTTTTTCTGAATTTGGTTTCTCCATCTGTAATTTTCAGGGGAAGTTGCATTACCAGGTGGAAAGGCCGAGGAGGGCGATGCTGATGATGCAGCAACAGCATTAAGGGAGTCAAAAGAGGAGATTGGGCTTGATCCAGCTCTGGTCACCGTTGTTACATCGCTTGAACATTTCTTGTCCAAAGTATACTTCTGTTCTCACTTCTCACTTAAATCCCTATGGAATATTTTCTCACATTTGGTAAACTGTCAACACGTCAATGGAGGAGCATAGGGTTTTTCTCTTTTTGTTGTTCAAATGTCAGAACCAAATACATGTGTGCAGCTAAACTAACTTCACTCACGATCTTGTTATAGGTTTGTTGAAAATTTCTATAAGCAGATCACAGCTACTATGTTAAAAATCTTTTGTGAACAGGACAGCAATCATTTTCCATCACATAGGAGCTCACATTTTTATCCTTCCAGTGTCTAGGACTATCATCATAAGCTCTACTAAATGAATTGCACAGCAAGTTCTTTACCTATCAGAAATATGGAAATTATATGTTGTAACATGATGTTAACCAAATTATGCTGCCATTCCTATGTTTAAACTATCCAGCTTGTCAAGACGGTACATATTGTCTTTGTTCTTAAGGAGCTGTGCTCGTACACATGGTCATCTTCCTAATCTTGATGGTCTTGTTCATGATTAGATTACACTATGTACATGTTAGCCTTATCATTTATCTATCATCGCCTTGTTTCAGATCATGTGATAAATTTGGTCTTCAAAATGTAAGTACTTGTCAAATGTCTCTTAAGTCTCAAGATTACAGTGGTGCATATCCACATCATCATCATGATGAAGTTCATGTGAAATTCATAGAACAGACGCTAAGTTCCTAAAATTCATCTGCCAAATTTGTAATGTCTAGTCAAGTAGGTCAGGATTTAGGGTTTCTCATTTCAGTGCAAGACTCGCATACAAAATTTTTGCCACCCCAAAAAATGCATTTATCCCTTGTCTCAGTGACATGTGACCCCATATTTCAGTGACTCATGGAATGACATATTCCTACTGAATCCTGAGGTGCCAGTCTTTGATGTGGCTGATGATTGATGCCCCTAATAAATTATGATGCCTCACTTAGACTTTAATTCAACAGTAGTAGAGTTGTTGTAGTATTACATACTCGACTGTAAGAAGTCATTTTTAGGATTGATGTCAAATTGTTTCAACTTCAACCATTTATATATAAAGAGTTACATAGTTTGATAATGTAAGATGCTTGTAGATTCCTCATGAAAATTTGTTACATAACATATAGTCTTGTTATTTTAGATCGACTTATATTTGTGGTCGGAGGGGACACTTAAGATTCATCATTATAAGTACCGTTCTGCATGTCTTTGGCAGCATCTTCTGGTAGTTGTTCCTATTATTGGCATACTTTCAGACATAAACGCATTTAAGCCTGTTCTTAATGCTGCTGAGGTGGACAAATTTTTTGATGTACCCCTGGAGATGTTCCTCAAGGTTAGTACATTGGTGTTCTTACCATCCTAACTACAAACTGTGTATGAGTTATCATATAATTTTTGTATTTGACATTGGTAATTTGAAGTCTGTTGCTGGCTTCGCCATGTACCAAGAAATTATTAGTTTACTGATTAAACATGTTAACCATATGTTCTACCATACTGCTGCAATTTACAATGTTATATGATAATATGTACTATCGTGTCTTACTTGGCAGAATAGCAAACTATGATAACTGGACATACTGAATTAGTAATTGGTTCCTAGAAAGACCAAAGGAACCTGTTCCATTTGCTGTGATACCTTGTATTATGCACGATGCCATTCATTCATCCTGTGATCTATTTGTGGTGAATGGTACAGGACGAGAACCGGGCATCTAATGATCTAGAATGGATGGGGAAGGAATTTACAATCCATCACTTCAGTTATGCGAAAGGGGACGAGAAGTACATGATTTGGGGTCTGACGGCTGGCATCCTGATCCATGCTGCTTCAGTTGTTTACCAGCGACCACCAGACTTTGCAGAGAAAAGGGCACAGTTCAACTTGCCAAAGTACTCAAAGGAATGCCGTTCAATGCCACGACAAGAGCCTGAGCACTAATCTCTACAGTACCAGCTCAGCTATATCAACTGTAAGCATATACTGCATACAACAGACTACACATTGAACTGTCGTAGAATCTAATGGTACCTCAAGTCATATGGTTCCATAAGATTCATATTCTTTTCACAACCTTTCACATGATAAGAGTAATAGCATTTAACATTTAGAACAATGTTAGTAACATCAGAGTGCATTGCCGATCGCATCTGTTGGTGCCACCAGACACTTTCTGTATTCTCTAATGACATTGTGTTACATTACATACAAGTCAGATTGTTCTGTTGAGTGCATTGTCCAAAAAGGGTTGCATAGCTTTTCCAACGCCTTTCACGTTCCTGATCTTACTGGACCTGCGTTTGGCTACTGGTTCTGGTGAATCCATGCAGAGGGGCTTTCAGTCTCCTTTTGACTATTTTGCTCACTGCATTCAGAGCATGGTGTGCCTTTTTTTCCGGTCCCCGTCAATCACACTATTGGTGCTGTGCTTCACGATGTTGATGTGTCACAAATTCCAGTGGCCGAACCAAACTTGACCAGATGGCCTTTTTGCAGGTGGTAACTTTTGTATGAGCCGGTGTAACTGGGCACACAAAAGCAGATGAACATAAATGGTGCTTGATAATAGTAGTGGTGATAGTGTGTGTGCTTCTCCTAGTCTGCATGCAGATCGTTGCGGTTCTTTTGTGGAACCGAAAGCAGAGTATGTGGTAGATTTTCTTCTGCTTTTATCAGTCACACGGTTGACAAAGTTCACATCAAAAGTTTCTGTTGCCTTTTGTTGTGCTGGCTTTGGCCTTTGGCCATCATTGGGCCGGGTTGGTAGTGCAGTATTTTTCACTGGCATGAAGAAAATAGTCGTGAACGCCTTTTGTTCGAGTTGGGAGTAGATTGATGAAGCCCACTACACTAGGCATGGGGGTTGTATGTTGCGGTTCTTAATGAGTTCATAATGTGGGGGCTCCATCTCCATCTCCATGGATATCAAATCATGCATTTGCATGTTTGCTTCGTCTATTGGTCTCCGTGACTTGCTAAGTAGTTCACTTAATTAGATCCAAAACCTTTGTAACAATATTGATTATCATACTTGGGGATCAATATGGTGTTCATGTCACCCAAATTTTCCAACTCATAATTCGTAGTGTATTTTATCTGCCTCACGCACATGGTATTGCTAGCACACCACACAGGTGTATATACATTCTGATTGATGATGTTTAGACCTCAAGTGACACCATTAAAAAGTTTAATAAGGACATAGGTGTGCAAATTACTAGTAGTAGATTAGAGACTAGGGCTCTGCTCGGCTGGCTGGAAAAATGGCTGATGCTGATTTATTATAAGAGAAAAATACTAATATTTTGCTGAAACAGCGATAAGTTCAAGCGAACTGCGCCTAGATGATGATATCCGAGCAAGTTTTTTTCGGTTGTTTGCTTATGGCCTTGTTTAGATGCCATTCAAATCCCAAGTTTTTTCACTCTCTCTTTATTATATTAATTTTTAGCCGTTTGCATAGAGTATTAAATATAGATAAAAAAATAACTAATTACACAGTTTAGTTGGAAATCACGAGATGAATATTTTGAGCCTAGTTGATCCACAATTAGATAATATTTATCAAATAAAACGAAAGTGATATTATTCATCGAGTTAAAAAAATTTACAAAGTAAACCAGGCCTATGAATGGAAGGTACTCTAAATTCATGCACAAACAAATGGGTCCCGCGAAACATGGAGAATCGGGATAGAAATCCCCAGTGAAGCTTGTCGTTGAGGGTTGAGACAGCAGTGGGTGTTCACTTGTGAAAGAAAAGGACAGCAGCACTGCAACACAAGCTGAAAAGGGTCACATCTACCGTAGTAGGAGTAGGCCTTTGGAGAGCAAGAGCAGAGCAGACGAGGACACTTTGGCCAGACAGGCGTGCTCCTGTACGCAGCCAGTCTAGTCCCATCCGGCTCGTTTCGTTTCGGTGCCATGCCACTCTGCTCATCTGAAAAGACGCCAATGGAGCCCTCCTAGTCCTTAGACCCAGAGTTCTGCTGATGTGTCCTGTAGGACATCGCATCGCACGAAAAGAAGTCGACAGGGTCTGGACTGTAAACATGTGGAGAGATCGTCCGGCTCCATGCACCAGCACCACCGGTGTCAGGTCAACTGGTATCTGGCGTGTCCATCGGGATAGAAATTTGCGTACTTGTGTACCCGCAACCGTGGTCATTAGCCGGTTTTCAAGAGGGAAATGTACGGGAATTATCCCGATTAAGGTAAGATGAGGTCACGTTCGGATCATCAGACTAAATTTTGGTCCGTCTTAAAATAATAGGCTAAACATTGACTAATAAATAAATCGAGGGGTTCTATTCCCTCCGTAAAAAAAAAACCCTGCAATCGTAGGACTAGGCACACGTACCAATGTAGCTGGTGAAATTACCCGAATGCCTCTATATACAGATCGTCAACCTATCAGATTTGCAGCAGTAGCACACGTCGCTGGGAACAATGCTGCGAGGGAGTGTTCCAAAAGATAAACGAGTGGAATGGAGGAGCAAAGAGAGCTTCTGGACGATTTTTTTATGGGAAAGTCAAGTTGTATTGATTTTGTTCAATTGGACCCCACGAGCTAACAGCCTGACACAAGGCCCGTGCTCCTTTATGTGCGTTTTTTTTGTACAAAACTCAAACCCTAGGATTGCAGTTTTTTTGACGTAAGGAGTAGACGTTAATTAGCTTTGACGAGGAAGTGTTAAAGATAGAAGGCTTGTTAGGTGATGTTTGCAAGTGTTTTCTTCTTTATATATGCCGGATCTTCTTGTCATCGTCGTTATCATCGTCATCACTATCACTTAAAGCATCGGAATCCCACTTAACACAATAAGCATGACATTTCTTCTTCTTGAAAGTCATCTTCTTGCCTTCGTTATCATCTTTCTTCTTCTCTTTCTTGTCATTTTCATCATCGTGTGGACAATCAGCAATAAGATGATCTTTGCTTCCACACTTGTAGCATCTTCTTTCTTCCTTTCTCTTGGATGTAGATCTTCTTCTAGCACCATATCCTTTCTTCTTTATGAACTTGCCAAATCTTCTCACAAAGAGAGCCATTTCTTTATCCTCATCATTTGAGCTTGAGCTCGCATCATCATCATCATCATCATCATCACTTGATTATTCCTTTTCTTGCTCTTTCCCTTGGACGAAGTTGTGGCTTTAAGTGCCATACTCTTCTTCTTCTCATCCTCCTAGTCTTCCTCCTCCCCTTTCCACACAGTATTTGTCTTGTGTGACCACATCATCTAGTACTTGGGTGACGGTAACTCCTTTCAAGCCACCTCCTCACAATGATAGTGACCAAGTGTCAAACTAGGGAGGCAAGCACCTAAGCAACCGGTGGGAGAAGTCCTCATCATCAACTTGTGTCCTAAGTTCCTAAGCTCATTCACAATCACATTGAGACTATGGAACATCTTCGACATGAATAGATCCTTTCTTCTCCGTGCTTCCCTCTTCTCACACGACGACTGCAGCCTGTGGACAACTGTGGCGTCAGATGCTCTGGGGTTGGCATGAGAGAAGAGGAAACTAAGGACCCATTTGTTTGAGAAGAGGGAAGGGGAGAGGTTAAATGTAAAAAAACATGTCATGTTGACATGCTACATCAGCAAGAAACGTCTATGTGGCTGGTATGGACCTATGGTGCACCACTTAACAAAATTTAGGGACCTAAAAATCCATTTTTTAAAGTTAAGGGCCGCTAGTGCATTTAACTCTATGATTTATATGTACATAATAATTATGGTCTCACCGAATTAGAACACCCTAATTCCCTAATTTGGTCCTCCTCTCCCTTGTATGTGCACAATAAACGAGTCCTTCCACATTTTAGGACAAAGGAATATTATTGATCAATTTCCATAACTCAAGTACAATACTTGAAACTCTAAGAATACATTGTCATTTCTTGGGTCACCTGCAATCCTGAATCCTCATGGATATGTCCTCAGGGATGGCGATGGCACAGTCCAACCTTGGAACACTGTTTAAATGATATTATATTGTGCACATTACGTAATAGACTATACAAAAATAGCCTGTACAATTCTCACCTAATATGAACATAGTAGTGTAGGATATTCATATATAAATAAATTTATATAGCTGTAGGTACTTACTTCCACATTTGCTTCCAGAAGGCAACGGCTTGTGGCAATCTTAGGCAAGATGAACAAGCTTAACCGCGCTTATTACAAGTTCGTCCCATGAGGTGAGTTTGTGACATATACAAACCATGTCTGCTACTTGGCTGACATATTGCCGACATAAGTCATTTGGAGAGACATAGGCACCATGAATTGTGATGGAATCCTTGCATATCCTCTGAACAATTTCTCTCTCTGTAACAATCCGTATCACCGGCAGCTTGATGTGCAATGAACAAGATAAAAACTATAGCAAGGATTGACACGAGTTGCACTTTTTCATTTTTGGCTACTGTGTTCATGTTGTGTGTTGGGGGTTCTAAGATCAAGTGTTGCTATGATGTTTTCCTTCAAAGGATAACAAATATCCCCTTATGTATGCCATGCTTCAACTGCACAATACTATTTATAGAGTTCAAATATCGATGTTTATTACAAATTAATGCCCAAGAATCCAATAACTTGTGGTTCAGCACTAAATAAGGGATAGATAGAAACATAGATAGATACTCCCTACGTTTCTTTTTTTATATGTAGTTCTCACTTTTCGAGAAGTCAAACATACTCAACTTTGACTAAATATATATTAAAAATATTAATATTTATAATACATAATTAGTATCGTTAGATAGATTTTTTGAATATATTTTTATAATAAATTTATTTGGAGATATAAATGTTGCTAATATTTTTCTATAAATCTAGTCAAAGTTAAAAAGTTTAATCAGCACGCATCCCATGACGACACTTAATAAGGGATAGAGGGAGTATATCGGTATGTTAGTTCTTTTTAGTCCATGATTAGTCCTTCTATTTGGTATCTAAAAACAGAACTAAAGTTTAGTTTAGGTGATCCAAACACCCCATGGAGCCATGGCAACCGGAAGCAGGCAGCACTGAACATGAAGCCAGCCCATGGCAACCGGCCGTTTGGTATGGCTCCTAGACCAGCTCCAAGAACCGCTTCACCTTGCGACCAGCCAAACGGCACCAGACTGCTCCGCTCCATGACCGGAGCCACAGAAAATCCGCTAAGAGGAGAGGAGAGAGAGAAGGATGGAGCCGAAAAAACGTAGCTTCGACCGGCTCCATGAGTAGTGATGGTTCCAGCACAGGCCATCGGGTGGATTTGCCCCCACCGGCTGTGTGAGCACGGACGTGGGGTTGCCTAGTGACGCCGTGCGAGCGCTCGTGCGCGGGGTTGCCAGGGACGGGCGTTGCGCCGTGCCATGGCCATCGAAGCGGGGGCGCGATGCACCGAGGTGCAGGTGCGCGGTGTGCCTTCTTAGAAACACGGTGCCATCGGGACAGAAGAAGAAGCCGTCGGGCGGAGCAGCGGCATCATCGAGGAAGGGGCGCGGTGGCCACGCGGCGGTGGAGGAAGAGAAGGAAGGGGCACGGCTGTGGAGGATGAGGAGGAAGGGGTGCTATCAGAGAGCAGCCAAGCAACAGCGGGCGATGATGGTGTAGGATCTCTGGTTGGCCTAGAGGGGGTGTGAATAGGCCTGCCAAAACAAACACTCAAACTTTTATCAACTTCACCATGCGACACTGCCGCTCTAGAGGGCGCCACTGCTGGACTGCGACACTGCCGAACCAGAACAGCGGTACTGTCACACCTGCATACAACTTCGAGTCACAGTTCAAAATCAGTGAATGAAAAGTTAGATCGGAGAAATTTCTCAGCTTACTGCAGGTATTATAGTCACAGATCAAGAGCTAGAACGAGTAGGAACACCACACACAACTAGATCGACTAGAAACCCTAGAAATCACCCGAACCAACAATATGAAAAACAAGTAATGTAAAAAAGCACAAGTGACACAATGATTTATCCCGTGGTTTGGCTCACCACCAAGGCTTGCCTACCTCCACCTTGTTGAGGTTAGCCACTAAGGCTTAGGGTTTTCCAATCTTTCCTCGTTCTCAAGTCAAGAGATTTAACTCTTGAGATGAGGGGTGAGTATACTAGCTTCAAGAGATGGTTATAAACCTTCTAGGGCTGCCACACAAGTTGGCAAGCTCTACGAGAGATGCTCTAGCTAGCTAGGAGCCAAGCTTCAAGAGTAACAAACACAACCACTGACCAAAACGTGAGTCAAGTGCTCTTTTGAGTTGGGGAATCAATGGAGCTGCTCTCTAATCGAGTTTTGGACCCTTTTCTCTTAAGGATTGATGGAGAAATCAATGGATTTTCTTGAGGGCTCAAGGCCATCAATGGAGGGAGAGCGAGAGAGCTCCTTTTCTGTTTGAGCGTGCTGGAATGAGCAGGAGGAAGAAGAGAGATGTTGGGGGGGGGGGAAGAGGATGGGTATAAATACACCCTCAGCCCCAACGGTCACTTAAGTCATGGCAGTGCCGCACTACGGCAGTGCCTCTCTTTAAGTGCGGTAGTGCCGCACCACGCAAGACAGCAAAGAAGGGTAAGTGAAGTGTAGACTATCTTGGCTGTGAATCTGAGGATGCATGTGTATGTTTGAGCACTTGGTAGCTTATATTAGCTTAAGCATTGTGTCCCCCTTTATAGTACGACTTTTCTATACTCAAATTTAAAATATAAAAGAATTTAAACCTCCTTTGAGTTTGAAGCCATCTACATTTATAATTGGGGGCTCCTCTATTTCGTGTAGCATCCTCGAACATGAATTCCCTGCTTGTCATCTCGATAAATCTCATTAGTTCTCTAATTGCATGGTTATTATCACCAAAACCCACAATTAGGGCTTGATTGCACTTTCAATCTTTCCCTTTTTGGTGATTGATGACAACCCAATTAGAGCTTACAAAAGTTATGAAATAAATACTGAGATTTTCGAGCCATGGGTGTAGAGCCTTCCCCTAAATATGTGAATGAGGATTTGAATTCCCATTTTGGCATTTAGAGGCCAAAATTCACATTTTAGTTAAGGTGCTGGGGCTCCCCCTACTTCCATGCCTCCTGTGGGGTGCTGCACACTGTGTCACAGATATAATCATGATGCAAATGATATTTCATGCATAGCAAAGTTTGCTGCAGCAGCAAGGTGCGGCACTGTCGCACTGGGAGTGCGGTACTGCCACACTTACTGCAACAACACAAGTTAACCAAGCACCACACATCAGATTATGATTGTAAAGATAAACAATCTAGCACAATTATGATGACAGCTAAGCACACAAAAAATACATGTCCATATCCGATACAAATAGAGTCAAATAGGTAGCATTATTACACAAATTAGAGTTTTGAGCGACTCTCAAACTCTCTACCTAATGAAGACTACTCTCAATGGATATGACATGATGCTCTAGCTACGAACACATGGCGTCACAAAGTTGTTGATCCCTCTAATTTTCTCCCCCTTTGGCATAAAGCACCAAAAAGAGAAGAAAAGAAGAAAGACCAACAAACTCACTCCTCTTCTTGGATGGCCTCCCAATCAACATCATCACCTCCAGCAGCCTTACTACCTTCTACAACAGTCCCAACGTCACCATCATCATCATCCTCATCATCGAAATCAATACGGGCACAACCCTATCGGTGAGTGGTGGCGGTGAAGTGGCTGGAACGTCTCACCCCCTGTCTCTAAGAATACTCATCAAGGGTCTCCTGCTAGCCCATGTCACGTCCCTGCTGCTCCTCCTCCTCATCATCATCATCATCTGAGTCTATTTCTGAAAAACTAGGAATGCCATACTGTGGAGGGGGTGGTGGTGGAGGAAGTGGTGGAAGGTGATCTCAGCGCTGCTCTCACTACTCTAGCTGTGTCTCATAGGCTCGCTCAGCTGCATAGGTGCACTTGCTAAATATTGCCTTGAGCCACTTTCCAAATTTCTTCATCTTGTTGTCCTTGTGAGACCTAGAGCGAGAGGACTCGGGAATGTCCTCATGAGCATGGGATCCTCCCGCATCCTGGCTAGCTGCTGCAGGCTGGGTCTTCTCAATCTTGTAGACGGTGTGCATCCCATCTTTTGGAAAGCTAATCCCTGTGACCCTCTCAATCAAGAACATGAGGTAAGGAGCATAGGGCAGCCCCTTCCTCCCATCCTCCATAACAAGCCTCAGCTCATGCCAAATAAACTAAGGGATATTGAACTTATCCCCTCCTAGAGCAAAGCGAGCTAGCACGTTCCTCACATATCCATTTATGTCTGAGACTGCTCCATCCTTGGGATTGATAGTGTTCCTGATGAGGTTGTTTAGGATGTAATAGTAACTATGCAGCCCACTCCTTTTGCCATCAAGAGCCCTACTATCTCTCCACATGTATCTAATGTCATGGATCTCTGCTCTGGGCTCATCATGAATATGAGTGTAAGTCCGATGCTCTTCCCCAAAACCTAGAATCTGACTGAAGGTGACAAAATCAACACAGTAGTGTCGACCATCCGTCATCCAATGCATCTCATCAGTGGACTGATCATAGAAGTAGGTGGCGTGGAACTATGCAAGTACCTCTTCATTCTAGTTATACTGGAAACCCATATCAGAGAGCTCAAAGCGGTCATAGACCTTGATCACCTTGTCAAACTCACGCTCCTCCTTTTCCTATATCTCATCCCAGTTAACATACTACATCTTCCTTATCTTGGCCTTCCTCGCACCAAGGATAGCAGTGGCATAGAAGTTGGAATGAAACTCATTCCAAAACCTGTAGTCGATGCCCAAATCCTTGTGCACTGCATAGGGATTTATCTGTCTTGCCTCTTCGACCAACTTTGAACTCTTGGAATAGTTGATGACTGGATACTGACGAGAGTCATTTGGTACTTTCATAAGCATCTCCCCATCAACCTCTCTGATGTAGGATCTATCAAACTTGGTCAAGTGAAGGGGAGTGTTTGGACAGGCATCCGTGGTGTGGCCAGTCATCTCCAACCTTTCCTCATCTTTGATGTACTGCTCATGCCTCCCCCTGTCACCACGACCCCTTGGAGCTACACCACTATTAGCTGCTGCTAATCTTCCATGACCACAGCAAGGGGGATCCTTGTCTCTTGACTCAACCATCTTCGTCTTTCCTCTACGATCGTCATCTTCATGCTCCATCTATGAATTGTAATGAAACTAGATAAGAAACTGTATGAATGGGAGGCAGAAAAACACTTGTAGAACAGTCTTGATAAGAAAAAGGATTTAGATCATGAACTTGGAAGACCACTTGGGTAGTGCTGCTCAGGCAGTGCAGCACTGCTGCACCCTGAGAGCGGCACTACCGCATTCGGCGTCTCTATGAGCTCATGACCTCCTTCTTCTTTCTTACCAAATCCATTCTTCAAATGTTTTCTCACATCACCACACGATCTCATAGCTCATAGTTCAAGATAAAACATATGAGGTCATGCAATGAATGGGAGTAGCAGCAACAATTTGAGTGGGAGAGAGCATGTGGTGAGCAAATCCAATCAATACATCGAGTCATCTTGTGGAAAGTCACAGCCAGGTGTAGATTCAAGCTGCAGGGTGCAGCACTACCACATGTGTTGTGCGCCCCCACCAATGAATCGGCATATTGATTCAATTTGTCCATCAAATCTCCCTCCGACTCGATCATACTACCACTAAGAACCTGAATCCATCACAAATAACCTCACATTGCATAGATCGAGTTGGATTAGGGTTATACCTTCTTAAACGAGGATTAGAGAGGGAAGAAGAGCAACTGCTCGGGCCAAGAGCAGCAGTAGTCACTGGCAGCGTTGGAAGATGGCCGACAACCACCACGGCATTGCCGAAGACCGGCAGCACGTGGCCAAGCGACGACGACGCGCGGGCACAAGAGGAAGAGAAGGTGCGGGCGTCGGTGTCGAGTGAGAATGAAGGAGAGAGGGAGTTACCATAGGCCTAGGTAAAGAGATAAGGTAGATGGGCCCCTTAGTAAAACCATTGTGGGCTAAATCTTAATAGAGATTCAAAGTGTGGCACTGCCGCACCCCTAGCCCAGCACTGTCGTACTCTCCAAAACAGTGGGAGTTAGCTACTATCTAAGAGACTCACTCTACATAGGATATGGACACATATCACTTATATATCATGACCAGCAACAGATGAACAATACAGACCATGATCTTGATACATAGGTTGCCTTTTCTAAACCATTTTGAAGCACAATGTAAAATTTCGCAACTCTTTTGCCTAGATACTAGTTGATTAATCAGAGGCATGCTAAACTTCAAACCATGTTATGAGAATCAAGTATATTTAGCTCACTACGCAAAGCATAAAACCTTGACTCATCAAGAGGCTTAGTGAAGATATTGGTTAGTTGCTTTTCGGTGCTCACATGGCGAATTTCGATATCTCCTTTGGCTTCGTGGTCTCTCAAGAAATGATGTCGGATGTCTATGTGCTTAGTTCTTGAGTGGCTTACGTGATTGTTGGCTAACTTTATGGCACTTTCATTGTCACACAAGAGTGGAATTTTAGTGAAGTAACATCCAAAATCTTGAAGGGTTTTCCTCATCCAAAGTAATTGAGCACAACATGCACCGGCTGCAACATACTCTGCCTCGGTGGTGGAAAGAGCTACACAATTTTGCTTCTTAGAACTCCAAGACACTAGGGACCGTCCAAGAAATTGACATGTCCCCAAGGTGTTTTTTCGATCTACTTTGCAACCGGCGTAATCGAAATCCGAATACCCAAGTAGATCAAACTTAGAGCCCTTAGGATACCACAAGCCAAGGTTAGGAGTGTGTACTAAATATCTCAAGATTCTCTTAACTGCCACTAAGTGACACTCTTTCGGGTTAGCTTGAAATCTTGCACACATGCACACACTAAGCATAATATCGGACCTAGATGCGCATAAATAAAGTAGAGAGCCGATCATAGAGAGATATACCTTAGTATCCATGGCTTTCCCTTCTTCATTGAGATCTAGATGTCCATTGGTTGGCATGGGAGTTTTGATAGGCTTGGCATTCACCATGTCAAACTTCTTGAGCATATCATGGGTGTACTTTGTTTGGCTAATGAAAGTTCCATCCTTCACTTGCTTGATTTGAAATCTAAGGAAGAACTTCAATTCACCCATCATGGACATCTCAAATCTCTTGGTCATGATCCTACTAAATTCCTCACAAAAAGAATGATTAGTACTACCAAATATTATGTCATCGACATATATTTGGCACACAAATATATCTTTGCCAACTTTGTGAGTGAAAAGGGTAGGATCGGCTTTGCCTATTTTAAAGTCTTGTTTAAACAAGAATTCCTTAAGGCATTCATACCATGCTCTTGGTGCTTGCTTAAGCCCATAGAGCGCCTTTTGGAGTTTGTAGACATGGTTGGAAAACTTGTGATCTTCAAAGTTCGGTGATTGCTCAACATAGACAAGTTCTTGAATAGGGCCCTTGAGAAATGCACTCTTCACATCCATTTGATATAGCTTGAAGTTGTGATGAGCGGCATAGGCTAGAAGCATTTGAATTGCTTCAAGTCTTGCCACCGGTGCATATGTTTCTTCAAAGTCCAAGCCCTCTACTTGAGTGAAACCTTGAGCAACCAACCTTGCCTTGTTCCTTGTCACAACTCCATTCTCATCTTGCTTGTTACGGAAGACCCACTTGGTGCCAATAACATTGGTATTGGGTCGTTCCACCAAAGTCCACACTTGGTTTCTTTCAAAGTTGTTTAGCTCTTCTTGCATGGTCATCACCCAATCTAGGTCTCCAAGTGTTTGTTCTACCTTAAGAGGCTCCAAAGAGGAAACAAACGAGAAAAATTGGCAAAAGTTTGCTAAATGTGAACGAGTTGTTACCCCTTTTCGAAGACTCCCAAGGATGTTGTCAACGGATGATCTCGTTGAATTGTTTGCCTTAGCCTTGGATGCACAATGGCCTCTTGTTCATCTTCGGGATCTTCATCTTCATTTTCCTCAAATATGGGTTGTAGGTTTTGTCCTTGAGCTAGAGTCGAATCAGCTACTGCTGACTGTGTAGGTGCAGCACTGCCGCCCTCAAGTATGGCTCTGCCACGCTCTGGAGTTGCAGTAGATGCTTGCTGCAGTGTAGCATCAGGTACATCAGTAGAAATAGGTGCAGCAGCAACTTGAGGAACCTCCACTTCAGTGACTTCTTCTTGTGGTCTAATATCACCAATGGCCAATTGCTTGATTGCTTCACATGGTGGATCCTCCTTTCCTACAACACTTGAGTCAACTTGCTCCACTAGAGAGCCATTAGATTCATCAAATGTCACGTCTACCGCAATCTCAACTCTTCCGAAGGTTTTATTGAAGACACGGTAGGCATGCTCATTTGATCCATAACCAAGAAGAAAACCTTCATCAACTTTAGGTGCAAACTTAGAGATTTTGGGTTTCTTGTTAAGTATGAAACACTTGCATCCAAATACTCTAAAGTAAGACACCTTAGGCTTGTTACCGGCTAGAAGCTCATATAAAGTTTTCTTCAACTTCTTGTGTAGGTAGAGGCGGTTGATGGCATGGCAAGCAGTGTTGACGGCATCACACAAAAGATGTCCGATGTCTTGTACTCATCTAGCATTGTCCTTGCCATGTCAATGAGTGTACGGTTCTTCCTTTCTACTACACCATTTTGTTGAGGGGTGTATAGAGTTGAAAACTCATGCTTGATGCCCTCTTCATCAAGAAACTCCTCAACTAGAGTATTCTTGAATTTGGTCCCATTGTTGCTTCTCACTTTCTTGATGGGAAGACCGAACTCCTTTTGAGCTCTTCTAACAAATATCTTCACCATCTCTTGAACTTGGCACTTGTCATGCAAGAAAAATACCCAAGTGAAATAGGAATAGTCATCGACAATAACAAGACCATATTTGTTACCCCAATACTTAGGTAGGCAATCAGTCCAAAGAGATCCATATGTATTAGCTCCAATGGTTGCTTGGTAGTCATGATGCTCTTTGGTGGGTGAGGTACGCCAACTTGCTTTCTGGCTTGACAAGCGCTACAAATCCTATCTTCCTCAAAGTAAACATTTGTTAGTCTAAGGATGTGTTCATCTTTTAGAAGTTTGGCCAAGTTCCTCATCCCAACATGGGCTAGTCGGTGATACCAAAGCCAACCCATGCTAGATTTTGCCACTAAACAAGTCTCAAGCTTAGCTTTACTTTTGTTGAAATCAACTAAGTAAAGCTTGTTCTTTAATCAACCCGTAAAGACAATAGAGGAATCCTCCCTTCTAAAGACTGCCACTAAACAATTGTAGCCCATCTCACACAATTGAGAAATGGACAACAAGTTGTAACTTAACAAATCAACATGTAATACATTTGTAATTGAATGCTTAAGGGTTATATCAACTTTACCGAGACCAATCACATCCCCCTTTGAATTGTCTCCAAAGACAATATTTTCATTTGAGTGCGTCATCGGGGAATATGATGAGAACATACTCCTTTCTCCGGTCATATAATTTGTACATCCACTATTAAGCACCCAACTTGATCCACCGGAGGAGTATGCCTACAAAACAAGTTTAGTTGCTAGAATTAGATCCCCAATTTGACTTGGGGCCTTGCATGTTAGTCACAGAAATCTTAGGAACCCAAATAGAAGTATTCATATATACGTTGGTTTCCTTTCTAACTTATTTTGCAACCACTTTCCCCTTGAAAGCTCTAGTTTGGTTTTGGTGAATTGATGAAAGCCTAAGTGCTAACCTAGTTTATCAAAGTGATTATGAGATAGGTAGCACTACTCCAAGTGGTGAAGCAAATGAAGATCATGATATGATGATGGTGATACCATGGTGATGATCAAGTGCTTGGACTTGAAAAGAAGAAAGAGAAAATTGAAAGGCTCAAGGCAAAGGTATAAGTGGTAGGAGCCATTTCATTTCGGTGATTAAGACACTTAGCAAGTGTGATCACATTTAGGTTCGATAGCCGTACTATTAAGAGGGATGAAACTCGTATCGAAATACGGTTATCAAAGTGCCACTAGATGCTCTAACTCATTGCATATGCTTTTAGAATCTAGTAGAGTGCTAACACCCTTGAAAACATTTGTGAAAATATGCTAACACATGTGCACAAGGTGATATACATGGTGGTTGGCACATTTGAGCAAAGGGTAAAGAAGGTAGAGTTGAAAATGAGTTAGTTGCGCTGGTCACAGAGTGACCGGGCGCCTCCGGTATGGCGACCGGACGCATCCGGTATTAATGATTTGACTCTAGCTTAGTGGAGTGATCGGACACTGAGGAGTCACTGTTCCACGTTTAGTCAAAGTGATGTAGCATGGTACTGGATTGCAGAGAGCGACCGAACGTCCGGTCGCCGCACCGGACGTGTCCGGTGTGAACCAGCAAGTCTCGGGTTTTCAGCACTAAAATTGATCGGACTCTGGGAGCGTCCAATCTGGTGTGACCAGACGCGTCCGGTCGGCCCAGAGCGGCTTTGGGAGCTCTCTAGACTTGACCGGATGCTGCATCTCCTGCGTCCTGTCTGAAGTGATCGGACACGCCTGGTCGGCCTAGAGCGACTCTGAGAGGTCTCTGGACTCTTCCGGACGCTGAGTTTGCTGCGTCCGGTCGCAGTTGAGTGTGGTACTCATGGCAGCAATGGCTACTTCATTTGAATAGGACACATGGCGGTCGAGCAATGACCGGATGCGTCCGATCACCACACCGGACGCGTTCGGTATACATGACCGGTGCGTCCGGTCGACGCGCAGTTAGCCCAATAATGGAGCCAACGACTCTATTTTGTGGGGGCTTCTATTTAAGCCCTATGGTCGGCTCAAGCTCACTCTCTTGGCCATTTGCATTGACATAGCAACCTTGTGAGCTTAGCCAAAGCCCTCCCACTCATCTCCATCATTGATTCATCATCTTTGTGAGATTGGGAGTGAATCCAAGTGCATTGCTTGAGTGTTTGCATCTAGAGGCACTTGGTGTTCGTGTTTCGCTGCAAGATTCGCTTGTTACTCTTGGTGGTTGCCACCACCTAGATGGCTTGGAGCAGCGAGGATCGTCGAGCAGAGGTTGGTGATTGTCTCTGGCTCTGATCGTGGTGATTGTGAGGGGTTCTTGACCTTTCCCCAGCAGAGAGCCAAAAGGTACTCTAGTAAATTGCTCATGGCTTGTGTGATCCTCATCTTGTGTTGGTTGTGTGGCACCCTATTGATGGTTTGAAGTGTGATGCCAATTAGCGCGTGAACCTCCAAGTGAGTGAATCGTCACAACGAGGACTATCTTGCTGGCAAGCAAGTGAACCTCGGTAAAAAATCATTGTGTCATCATTTGATTCTGAGGTGATTGGTCTTCATTGGTATTTATTCTTGTGATTGATTGGTTCATTCCTCGACACAGTGGTATAACTATATTGCTCTCTCTCTTTACATTACCGCAATCTAGTTGTCAAGCTCTTTAGTGTAGCTAGTCATGAGAGCTTGTTAGTTTGGTTAGTGTGGCTCTTTAATTAGCATTTGAGAGCACACTAACTTAGTGTAGTGACATAGCCCTTGTGTGGATAGAAACTATATAAACTAGAATTGTGGTATGTGGCTTGCAACTTTAGTAGGCTTGCGCAACACTTACTTCGCCTCATAATTATCTAACCGGCTTGCTAAGTGTTGTTGTAGAAATTTTTTAATAGGCTATTCACCCCCCTCTAGCCATTAGGACCTTTCACCCTTGCTGTTGTTCCTCAAAACAAAGCATGATATCAAGCTTTGTCGAGGTGCATAGGTCTTTGGTTGATAGGCATACTTATTTTTGGTGGCCCACACTGAATCCTTAGGCTTCTAGAAAACCTATTTCTCCTGGTACACCTTCTTCTTGGGCTTAGTTTAATCAGGAGCAGAATTGGTAGCCTTCCCATTTTTGCGGAGCGCGGCATTGCAGCCCTTCACCGCGGCACTGCCACGGTCTGTGTAGGCTGATCTGTACCAATTTTGCCCTTCCTTTCAAACTACACACACTCATAGCCATTCACTATCCTTCTTCCATTTGTCCTGGCTCCTTTTGTGTGTCCAAGCCTATGCTTAATTGAAGGATGCCTTCCTTGCTTGAATTGTGGCCTTTTTTATTCATCATTCTCCTTGTCATTGTATTGGGTCTTACCTATCCATCCTTTTCTAATGACTACATTGAGCCTAACAATTTCCCTTCTCATAGCCTCCATGTTTGCAAGATTAGTGGAATAGGCATTCAAATCAAGATTAAAATATTTTCCACAACCTTGACTAGTGGAGGGAGTAGAGGTTTCCTTTGCCTTTGGGAGATGTGAGTTACTATCCCAAAGAATGCTATATTGCATCTCAAGTTCTTTATGCTTTTCATCCAAGTCACAATACTTTTTCTTGAGAGCTTTATTTGCTTTCTTTGTAATAGCATGGTCCTCTTACTCTTTGGCCAAAGCCTTGCGCAAGGATTCCACCTCACTTCTCTCTAATGCAAGAGCTTCTTTGCTAGCAATGTGGAGATCCTCTTGTTGGATAAGGGTCTCTTATCTAGATTCTAGCTTGGCTTGGACACTCTCTAAATCCTCCATTATCTTAGTGATAAATAATTTGGTCTTTCCATCTAAATTTTTAGTTATCATGTTTATTTCTTCATCACTAGATTTATCATCACTAGAGCTATCACTAATATCACTACTAGAGATATCACTAGGAGGTGGAGGAGATTTGGCCTTCGATTTGGATTTTACCTTCTCACCCTTTTCCATGAGACAAATGTGAGGGGAGTAGTAGTCATCATCGAACATGTCGTTGAAGAGCCTTGGCGTAGGGGATGACTTGTGAATAGCAGTAGTTAGAACCTTTTCATCCTCTTCACTTGTGCTCTCTTTAGTTGATGTCGGCACAAAAATATCAATATGCAGCAAGCCGAAAGGATCTGCTTGATGGAGCAAGGCTAGAGATCCTCTTGGCTTCAACGCAAGACCAGTCGATCCTGCGAACTCCTAAAGATGTGCCAGTCAATTTGACCTGCAATTGACAAGGAGGGAAAGTTTATCAGTAATTTAGGGTGAAACATGCTGGTTTTGCCTATACAGTTCCAAGTATGCTGCTTCGGGAGCGGCCAGATGGGGAAATCAACTAAAGAGTTGATACGAGAAAAAAATTGGCTATTAAAGACTACGATGTTCATGGGTCACTATTGATTTTACTGTAACGAATACAATGCACCCAGATATAAGTAACATCATCAGCTAGATAAATATAACCAGTGTAAAGCATTGAGCCGATAAGTTCAACGAGAAAGGATGTAACATGCGAACAAATCGACTATCTAGTATAAATGGATCTACAAACGCTCTGAATCTAATTTGTTACCATCAACAGTGAGGTTCGACTAGATCGATGTGGCTATGATGATAACAACAAACTAAAGCCAGAGAATCCATAAAACCATCTATATATAGACGGGTTTCTGAAAGACATCCTACATGTGTGAAAGCACAGGTGAATCAGCTGAAATAGCCGATTTAGGTAGAAAAAGGATTATAGCATATGAACAATCGACAATTTAACATGGACATGTCTATAAACTCATCAGATCTAACCCGTTATCCTTAACAGTGGGGTTCGATCGGATCGATGGCAACCATAATAAAGATAACAGATTAAACCTTTAAAGTAAATAAATCTATTCACATTTAACAGAATTATAAAGACACACTGTAAGCGTTAAAGTACTAGCAATCAGCTATTTAGCCGATGCAGGCATAGCAAATAGTCAAGGTCATGCCTGGTCGAAAGTAAATCTACCAGCTAGCATACTCCGATCTAAAGCGCTAACAGTGGGGATCGACTGGATCGGTATAGCCATAATAGCGAGCTATAGATCAGATTCAACTAGCTAGTAAACCTTCTCAAGATCAGACATGCCTTGACCGCGTACTATGCACGATCAAAATCGAAGTAGAATAGCCAATAAAGCATAATCCATTGTTTAAAGTAAGAATCATCACAATGTGATAGGATAAACAATGGACTAAAAGGGTGTGAGGCCAATCTAGATCGATCTCGATTAGGCAGGTTGATATTGCTGAAACTAATGACAATAAGAACATCAACAAGATCGGTAACTTAATGAATCTACCCGAAGGATGCCATCCTTAGGTAGAGCCGATAACTTGACCTTAGTCTAATTCGAGCAGTGGAGGTCGAACTTAACCGATGCAACCATACTTGAACTAGATAATGATCGATAACTAGCTTATACTAGAGCTCATAAGAGGTCGGCTAGACCGATGCAGCCTTACAAACAGAGGTATAAGCCATGACGATACTTACAGACAAGTCGGAGGTCGGCCAGACCGATGCAACCCTGCTTGTTGAAGAACTCGCCAAGATCTACACTACTCCTACTCCTAAGGATTGGCATGAAGCCAAAAAAGTAATTAGTATTGATTGATTGGATGTCTTTATAATAGTCGGGGTCCAATATTTATACCCAGAACCTAAGTGTGAGTCCTACTCAAATACAACTCATTACAATTTTTAGTATAAGAGGAAAACATTCCTAACTTAAGATAACTTGGACCCTAATATTTCCCTTTTTATAGAGTCTAGCATATTTCTCCCGACGCCAACCATAGCTTATTGACGTTATCTGCTGATGTCATTCGAAGAGAGTCGATCCCAGTGCCGCATCTGAACCAGATGATATCGATCCTTATGTAATCGATTCCTTGATAACACAATCTTGGAGGCTTTGAGTTCCCGCGTTCTTCTTCCCAAATTTTGGTGTAAACAGTTGAGTCCCATTTATGCCCAATGTGAGCCTCTCCCATGTACTTCTTGCTCTTTTTACGTTCGGTGTTATCCTCTTTCTTGTTCTTGTATTTGTTGTTTTTGATCTCATATGAATACTTTGTAATGAAGTGATCGGTGCTTCCACAATTATAGCATGTCCTATTTTTCTTGTTTGAAAAGCTTCTCTTTACTACCTTGTAGCCTTACTTCTTTAGCCCCTTGTGATACCTCTTCATAAAGAGAGCAACATCATCAACTTTCTCATATTGATCATCATCATTTTCACTTTCACTTGAAGATGATGTGGTCTCTACTCTTTCTTGAACTTGCTTGCTTGCTTTGGGCTTGCTAGTTGAAGCTTGTTGGTTGATCTTGGACTTGCTTGTAGAGCCTTGCTTGCTTAATTTATTGGCTTTGAGAGCTACATCTTTGATCTTGATGCCCTCTAACTTTGCTTGCAATTCTCCAAGTTTCTTCCTCTCATTTGCATCTTCTCTTTGCATGTCAAAGGTCAAGATCCTCCCAAGTACATCATTTGGTGTGAAGTACTCAAAGTTCTTCTTGTCTCTAATTAGAGTGACTACGGTCTCATTTCTAAGTGAATAAGCTTTAAACATAATCTTGACAACTTTGTGATCATCTAGCTCATCACAATCATAGCCTCTAATCTTACCCACCATCATCATCAACCTATCAGACATCTCTTATGGCCCCTCTCCATCCAAGATTACAAATCGGTTGAGCTTTGACATCAACAAGTCAATTCTTGCCTTTCTCACTTTGTCAACCCCTTCATGTGCTAGGTGCAAAGTGTCCCATATTTGCTTGGCAACATCAACTCCAATCACTCTATTGTACTCATCACCATCCAAGGCACTAAGCAACACACTTGTGGCTTGACCATTGAGGTGAATGATTTTCATCTCTTCTAGTGTTGGGTTCTTGGGATCAACCAGTGGCTCAAATCCATTTCAAACAATCTCCCAAATGCCGAGGTGAAGACCTATAAGACAGGCTCTCATCAAGTGCTTCCACTTGGCAAAGTTAGTCCCATTGAAATGAGGTAACTTGCCCGCAGGCACATTGATGAAAGACCTCCGATCATGGTTAGTCATAGGAATAGAAGAGTAGTTAAAGGATATTGCGGCATATTTGTTGTTGTTGGCCTTGCCCTTTCCTTTCTTCTCCTTCTTATTCCCCTCTGACACTTGGTATGACTCATCATCATCTCCATCTTCAGAACTACTTGATATGCTTGATGATGCACTTGTTGTCTTCTCTTCTTCCTTCCTCTTCCTAGCTTCTCTTCCTTTTCTTCTTGCTTCTCTCTTAAGTCTTCTTTCTTCTTTCCTTTGCTTCTTCTCCTCTAACCGCTGCTCTTCCTTCTTCTTCTTCTTCTTGCTTCTCTTTTTATCTTTCTTGCCTCCTTCCTTCTTCTTCTCTCATTATCATCGAGAGCTCTTTCAGCATTGGTAGTCTCAAGATGTGGTAGTGTGGTGTTGCTTGCTGTCGACGCTCTCAGCTCGCACTGTACGTGTCGACATCCACCCACTTCACGCTACTAGTTTCTCCTCCGGCCTTCATACCTCACGCGGTGAAGCGTATATGAGGTAACCTGCTATGATACCACTTGTAGGATCTCTGGTTGGCCTAGAGGGGGGTGAATTGTGGCAGAACCTCCCGAAATAACATGCTTACGGAGGTGCTAGTCTTCCACCAGACACTAAGCACCCCGAAAGCAGGCTACAGCGAGCGGTATCCGTCGGGCACACCCCAAGGGAGAACCCAAAAGATCCATATTTTTTTCCAAGGATCCAATAATGAGAATGAGTTACAATACAGGTCCATTTCATACATCAGAGTTTCTTAGAAATTACATATTACATTACCAAATGTCATAGTGCGGAATGATAAACACCGGAATTTAAAATAAACATCTAGCGATAAGAACGAGGATCAATCTGAGCCCACCAGAAGAATCCTCCACACAAAGGTACTTCTTATGCATCACCTGCAACAGGGGTAAATAAACCCTGAGTATACAATGTACTCGCAAGACTTATTTGACTAGTGGGAATAATTTCTCGACTCCAAGGAATATGATAAGCTTTATGGTTAGTTGGTCTTCTTTTGGTAGAAAGCAATACTAATAGTGAGTCCTTATTTATGTTGTTATTCTCAGCCGTATTAAGTTATTATCTATCCAGCCTATATAAGCATATGTTCTACTTTCAAGCAAAGGTTGAGCAATCAGTTCCATTTCATCATTTTCCATCTTTTAGTTCTTACTACGGTGCTAGACCCAAAAACAAGCCGTACCGGATTGCCCGGCAATTCACGAATCAATGCCCCCATCTAGGTACCCAAAAACACATGCCCCGCTTGTACCCTAGGCACAAGCAGGACTAACCCATCACCCTCTTATCCTGGGTGTCTAGGTTCCCGTCCAAACTTGGACTCCAAGCCCCCACTCCTGAGTCCCGAACTCAGTGCGGTGCAAGGACCTCCACCATCCCCGCCTCCAATCAGTCGGTCCAAAAAGAGCTAGATCCACAACAAAAGAGCAACGAGTCTTCCCTGCGCCCATACCCAAGTATGTGCTCAGGATAATAGATCGGTGACTTGCCTCGAGACTTAGGCAATGATCGGTCCTTAATTGACACAGACAGGGGAAAAGTATAACCGAGCTATGCCCTATTGGCTGTAGGGCACAACCCCTTACACCCACCAGTACCCAGACCATATCCCTGCCCGGTCACCATTTTTTCTTTCCACCGTTTTATCATGAGTGATCACATTTGTCACCTATTTGCGAGTAACGGCAGGTTACTCACGCTATCGATATCCTAAGCATAGCAACTACTCGATCTGTACTAGTAGGACTCATGGTAGATATATTTATGCATGTAGTTTCCATAAAAATGCCTATAACTTAAATGCACATCATATATATATTCAGTGATCATAAAATAGGGGTTATGCACCAGGGCTTGCCTTGGGCAGGCGATGGGTCAGCAAAGTCAGCACCAAAAGGCTCTAGGGCTCCCTCCTACACGAGGATCTCCTCCTCGTACTCCTACTCGTCGACGGGCACGAACTCTACCAACTCGTGATCTACATGCATGAAATGATGATGCAATACTTAGTAATATAGCAACAACAACTCTTAAAATAAAGTACATCTGTCTAACTACTAAGCTAATGCTACCGACCACGGTACTAAGTTATCTATTGTTACCAATAACATGTATGAAGTATGGCATATATAATTATAGCAACTACCAATATTCTTACTCCTAATGCTGATTTACGCTACATATGATAAAGCAGGGATAATAGCTACTCTATTTATTAACCTACTCTAAGGCTACAAAATTTACAGCAAGTATATAATAATCTAGTGAGCCTACTGTAAAATTTTTATAGCTATAACTATCACCAATTTTCCACAAAAATTTCTATAATTATTAATCTATATAATACTAAGCTTTTCTAGTTGGAATTTATGAACCTACCATTGTCACAACTAATTGTAATCTAAATACACTAACAAGTGGATAGTATTTTTGTGAACCTAACAAAATTGGTTTCACTATTTTTGGACAACTACACAATTTACTACAATTTATCAAAGTTCAGCTAGAAATTATATTGAATAAACGTTTGTAATTCACTGGATAATTGAAAAATGAATTCTACCGCGCGGCCCACGAGCGATGGCTCGGCCCACCCCGGCGTTCCGCCCGTGCGCATGTGTAGCAACCGGCGCGGCCCACTCAGCGGCGTGCGACGTGGCCCACAGCGGAGCCCACGCGTGGCTGATGATTTAGCGAAGAAGCCCCCGTTCTTAACCCTATTCGTGAGACTAACCCGAGCACTATTTAAACGAGTCATTGGATTCGCATCTAGGACCCTACTTCTATTCGAATTCACGTTTTACGAAGCCCCTGGCCAGACAAATAGGACCGTGGCCTCGCCGGCCAAACGTCGGTGAGCACAGACCTCTCTGGCACTCACCAGCACCCCCATGAGCTTCTATGTGCCACGCGCAATGGATTGAGGTAACAAATGCCAAGAATGGCGCACTATGTAGACGTGGCCATGTGCTGCGGCGGGGTCCGGCCGCGGTAGCCCAACGCCGGTGAAACCACCTAATCATACGCCTCTACTGCTACTCGGTAACCATCTACAAGCCAAGAGTAACCACCTTGAAGCCCTAATTGAATCACTGTTGCACCCAACTGAGCTGGCCACAGGAACGGCATCTAAGCCAGCTCGCCGGCGACCGCCAACGCGCTCTGGGCTACCTAGCCACTAATTGGCTCAACCGCCTATCCTAGGAGCAAGAGGGCCTTACCAGCGGCATGTAGGATGGCTTGGACGAGGTCGCAGGGCACGGTAAGGCGACTGGCCACGTACGTGGGGTCGCTCTGGTTCCCGGCGAGAGCGGCGATGATGTTCTCGGTGACCCATGGCTCTGCCGGTGAAGCCACTACACGAGCGAGGTCACCAAGTCAATCACTGCGTAATGCACATCCTAATTGAAATAGCGAAGCACCACACGATGCCCAGGCCGTGCGCCCACTCCGGCGGCCATGGCCGACCACCGTGAGGGGAACGCCCCGCCCCACCTCACTATTGGCCGAACGAACGTCGGGACGACTCCAATCGAAAGCTAACTATCCGAGCTCATAGTGTGCATGGTTAATTGGAAAACGGTGGAGTATGTGAGGCCAATTGCAGGGGCAGCGCATACGGACTTATGACGGCCGGCAACAGCAAAAATTCAACTTGACACCCCTCCCTTGTACCACCGCAACAGTGGCTAGTTAGGAACGAAGCTGTCCTTCCACTCGACCACCAAATGTGCTTGGTACACGGAAAGGGGACCAGTGCATTGGTTGGCTTTGGCACGGCTCGGCCAGCCGGCGACCTCCTAGGCGACGGGACTGGAACTTTTGGCGTGGCCTCGCGCGCAAGAGTGAGAACGAGGCAAGCAGGGCAACCCACACGCGCGCACAGCCGACGTCAATGGGAGCAGTAGCTGGACGGCAGCGCCGGACGACACGTAGTGTGAGCGACGCAACAGCGAGCAGCAGCTTCAGGCAAACGTGATGGGAAGGGGCAGAGCAAGTAGGCATGGCCGGGCCCAGCGCGCGTGTGTGCTGTGTGCCAGAGCATGGTAGTAGGAGACCTTGGCCGGCAGCGCAGAGCCAACGCGCGGGTGTGCGCACACAAGCACGACGGCGGCCGGTGCGACAGCGCCGAGAGCCATGCGGTGACCGCGCCCCAGGCGTTGCCATTGCTCAACCTATGACTTGCATGCTTTTTAAAGCCATTCAAAAACTCAAACTGAATGATTCAAGAGTCAAACCAGCTATTCTACACCCAAGAGGGTACCTAGGGCTATCGAACTAAGCCAAAGCATCTTGCCACTTCTCAACTCGATCGTTCTACAAAAATTGCCGAACGTAGCTTCGTCAACGCATTGTCCGACGTGGGAAATTTTGGCTAAGTCCTAACGATTACGCATCGAATGCGATTTTCAAGTTACCCGATACACTAGCTAGCGAACCCCATCTTCGACCGCACGTATTTTATCATCGCCTACGAAGTTTGTACTACGAACTTTATCAAAGTCTTGCATAAGCGTTCTATAGCATTTTTGTCCGATAAAAATTCACGTAGAACCCTAAATGATATCAAGCGACATGAAATGTAACATTTGTTTCGTGTTGCCGACGAACGTTTCAAGTGTCGTACATTGATTTATACCCTATATTACACACATGTACACACAAGTATGATGCTCATGCAGTGTTTTAGCAAAAACTATACAATGTAACACCGAGGGTGTTACAAATCTACCCCCTAAAACAAAATCTCGACCCAAGATTTCATGTGCCTAGTGTGAGAAGGAGATAGGAAATACATTTCGATGCAGCAACTAACTATCAGGACCAGAGAGAAGATGGGGGTAATGCTTCAATATATATCTCTCATGTTCCCACGTGGCCTCATCCTTGGAGTGGTTTCACCACTGCACCTTGTAGAACTTTACCTCACTGTTTCTGGTCACTCTTTCTTTCTCGTCCAGGATTTTGACAGGGTGCTCAACATAAGTCAAATCAGGCTAGAGGGGAAGCCCTTCAATTTCCACAGCTTCATCAGGCACCCGCAAACATTTCTTCAACTGGGAGACGTGAAACACATCATGTACCACAGACAAGATATCGAGGAGCTAGAGTCGATACGCCATTGGGCCACACTGGGTCAAAATCTTGTAGGGACCCACATATTGGGAGCTAACTTGCCATGGATACCAAACCGATGCACCCCTCTCATAGGAGACACCATGAGATACACATAATCTCCCACTCCAAACTGCAAAAGCCTTCTTCGCTTGTCCGCATAAGACTTTTGTCGGCTCTGAGCTGCCTTCAAGTGACTCCGAATAATGGTGACTTGTTCTCGAGCCTCTTTGATGAATTCTGGACCAAAGTAACCACAATCGCCCACTTCAACCTAGTTAAGTAGTGTTCTACACTTCTTGCCATACAGAGCTTCAAACGGTGCCATGCGAATGCTCTCTTGGTAGCTATTATTGTAAGAAAATTCAGCTAATTTCAGACATTCATCCCACTTCTGAGGAAAAGAAATGACACAAGCTCTCAACATATCCTCGAGCACCTGGTTCACCCTTTTAGTTTGACCATCAGTCTGAGGATGATATGCGGAGCTTCTAAGGAGGCGAGTACCAAGGCATTGTTGTAGTTGTTCCCAGAAACGGGAGACAAAAACTAACCCTCTATCGGAGATGATAGTAAGGGGAACTCCGTGTAAGGTCACAATCTGATCAAAATATATCTCCGCATACTTCTTGGCTATATATTTGATGTCCACGGGGATGAAATGAGCTGACTTAGTGAGATGGTCCACAATGACCCAAATAGAATCATAGCCCTTAGATGTGCAAGGCAAACCCACCACAAAATCCATGGAAATATCTTCCGACTTCCAAACAGGAATGGGCAAGGGCTGCAAATATCCCAGAGTATGCATATGATCTGCTTTAACCCTACCACAAGTGTCGCACTCCATGACGTGCCAGGTGATGTCCTGCTTCATGTTGGACCATCAGTACAAATGGCGCAGATCATGATACATCTTGTTGCTGCCAGGATGGATAGATAGCTTTGAATGGTGAGCTTCATTCAAAATCTTTCTTCTCAGCTCCTCATTGGATGGAACCACCAGTCTATCCTTGTATCTCACTACTCCCAGCTTGCTGATCAACACTAAAGTGGGGGCCACGCCCTTCAGCAATTAGTTTTCTGATGTGGGGAATTTCTTCGGAGTCTTCCCTTTGCTCCCGAATAATCTGTTCCAGTAATTCTGAGGTCAATGCAATGTGAGCCAACACCTCTGCATGGTTGAGAGACAAAGGTGTTTCCTCAACCTGGTGTGACTTTTAGCTCAAAGCATCGGCCACTACATTGGCCTTTCCTGGGTGATAATGGACTTCCAAGTTGTAATCCTTTATCAATTCTAACCATCTCCTTTGCCTCATATTCAGCTCAGACTGAGTGAAAATATACTTGAGGCTCTTGTGATCCGTAAAGATATGCACTTTGTTGCCCAACAGATAGTGCCTCCAAATCTTCAGAGCGTGGACCACAGCAGTCAGCTCTAAGTCATGGGTGGGGTAATTCACCTCGTGCTTTTTCAGTTGACGCGAAGCATAGGCTATCACACGCCCATCTTGCATAAGCACACACCCCAGCCCCGTCTTCGAGGCATCAAAATATACATCAAAGGGTCGGTCAATATCTGGTTGGGCCAACACAGGGGCAGTGGTTAGAAATGTCTTCAGAGCTTGGAAGGCTTCTTCACAGGCTGGGCTCCGATCAAACTTTGCTTCTTTTCGGAGCAGCTTGGTCATTGGATGGGCTATCTTGGAGAAATCTGAGATGAAACGCCGATAGTACCCAACGAGACTAAGGAACTGATGAATCTGATGCACAGACTTGGGAGACTTCCAATCCAACACATCTTGTACCTTGCTGGGATCTACCGAAACACCGTCAGGTGTCAACACATGCCCCAAAAAGTGCACTCGATCTAACCAAAATTCACACTTGCTGAATTTGGCATATAGCTTGTGCTCCCTGAATCAAGCCAGTACTATCCAAAGATGTTGGGCATGCTCTTCATCATTCTTGGAATATATCAGGATATAATCAATGAATACTACCACAAACTTGTCCAGCTCCGGCATAAAGACTAAATTCATCAGGTACATGAAGAAGGCAGGAGCATTGGTGAGATCAAAAGACATCACTAGGTACTCATATAGCCCATACCTAGTAGAAAAAGCCGTCTTTGGTATATCATGTGGTCTGATCTTGATCTGATGATAGCCTGATCGGAGGTCAATCTTTGAGAACACCTTGGCACCGGCTAGTTGATCAAACAAAGTATCTATGCGGGGCAAAGAATACTTGTTCTTAACTGTTACCGCATTAAGAGGGCGGTAATCCACACACATCCGCAGAGTACCATCCTTCTTCACAAAAATGGCTGTGCAACCCCATGGCGAAGAACTAGGACGGATGAAACCTTTTTCCATCAACTCTTCCAGCTGCTTCTTCATCTCAGCCAATTCCCTTGGAGCCATGCGGTATGGCCATCTAGAGATAGGGGTAGTACCTGGCTCTAGCTCAATGGAGAATTCTACCTCTCTGTCTGGTGGCAACCTAGGAAGATCTTCAAGAAAAACATCCGAAAACTCACATATCACTAGGATGGGGGTAAGATCAGGAGAGGCTTCAGCATGGGCAGCAATAGGTAAGACTGGGTCTGAGGATACAAGAAGAGACATACTATCCTCAAAAGAAGGAAGTCGTAACTCGATACTTCTTCGCTTCAAATCCAAGACTACCCCATACACCCGCAACTAGTTCATTCCAAGAATAGCATCAATGCCTTGCTTAGGCATTACCATGAACTGTACGCGGTAAGTGTGGGTGGCTAATACCAAGCTTACTGTGTCCGTTTGGGTATTGATGAACATTTACGAACCCATAGTACGGATTCTATAGGCATACGGTATAGCCATAAGTGGTAAATTGTGCCAATCTATAAATCCCATGCTCATAAAGGAATGTAATGCACCAGAATCGAACAACACATAAGCTGGATGGCAATCGATGGTAAACATACCAACCATCACCGGTTCCTGCTGCAATATCTGCTCAGCATCTGTGAAATGTACCTGCCCGGATCTGCTGGGCACTTTGTTCTTGACCATGGTCCTCCTGACTAATCTGGAGTTCGCCGACGGTTGAGCAGACTGAGCTGACTGGTTCTAGGGACACGCTCAGGCATAGTGGCCATCTTTGCCACATTTGAAGCAAGCGCCAGGCTTGTTCCCAAATCCCTGGCGAGGTGGGACCTGCTGTCCCTGAGGCTGCTGGAGCTACACTTGCTGCGTGGGAGCACTATACTGTGTGAAAGAAGTATGAGAAGTTTGCTGGGGCTACCAAAACGAAGGCCCCTCCTAATGATTGATAGGGCCCCCGCTGGACAACCTCTACCTTCTGAGTATGAGGGTGGCTAGAAGACCCCGTAGCCACCCGCTTCCTCTTCCACTCTGCCTAGGAATCCCGCTGCAAGCCCTCCATGACGATGGCAGCGTTCATCATTGCCCTGAAAGTTTGATAGTTCGCAGTGTACAACTTCTCCTGAAGGATATAAGAGAGGCCGCGAAAGAAGCAGTCCTTCTTCTTCTCGTTAGTGTCCACATGAATAGCAGCATACTAGGACAAGTGATTGAACTTATTAACATAGTCCATTACTGTCATACTCCCCTATCGTAGCTCTAGGAACTCAGTCATCTTTCGGTTGATAACACCAGCAGGAATATAGAACTCTCTGAATGCTGTGGTGAACTCCTGCCAGGTTGTCGGATGATCTGGCTACTGCATGGCATGGAAGGTATCCCACCACGCACTCGCGGACCCCAATTGCTGCTACGCTGCAAAGCGCACTTTTTGCTCGTCGATCACATTGAGCAACAGAAACTTCTGCTCCAGAATGCGAAGCCAGTGCTCCGCATCCAGGGGCTCATCTGTTGGTGTGAACGTGGGCGGGTGGGTCTTGAGGAAATCCTGGTAAGAGGAGGGTCCCTCAGGACGGCGGGCACCACCACCGTTCCCACCATTTCCCCCGTGGCCTCCGCGGGCGAAGCCAGCGACAGCTTGTGCCATTAGCTCCATGGCATGGGCTGTCTCTCGACGAGCAGCCATCAATTCTGCCATCATCTTTGCGGGAGTCATCGGAGGCAGCGGTGGCGGAGGAGGAGGAGCCAGAAGTGGAGTCCCATGGCTCTCCCCGTTGTGCTCATTGGCTTGGCCACTCTCGCCTTGGCCCTCGCCAAGACCGTGAGCTGCCCCAGCACTAGTGCTCCCATGTCCGGACTTTAGATTCATCTGTAAGAGATAGGGACCATCCATTTAGAACAACCTTCCCGATCAGAAGCAAGGGATTAGAGAAATGACAGCACATTTAATTAAAACATTCTTTTAATTCATCTTATCACTTTACTAATCCATTTATATGTATAGATGGGATTTTAGTTTAAGCAAAATGCTATTATCATGATGCATGTATCGTCCTATATGTTCACTCAAGCCGGAATATAGCGGCATTCGCAAAAAATTTCGGCACATCGCACACTAACTTTCCGTATGCTAGACAATTTCTTACGCAAGGTAAGTCAGTGTACCTACAGAAACTGACTAGATAAAATCAGTGCCGCTATCATAGATAGACCATATTGTTAGAGCTTATACTTATTTAACTAACTTAATCGCATCCTACTTTTCGCAAAACTTTTGTTGGTCAAATTTTTAAGTTTTGAAAAAGAATGATGAAACTCGTAACCATTATTGGCTCTAGTACCAACTATAGTAGAACAGCCCGAAATAACACGCTTATGGAGGTGCTCGTCTTCCACCAGACACTAAGCACCCCGAAAGCAGGCTACAGCGAGCGATATCCATCGGGCACACCCCAAGGGAGAACCCGAAAGATCCATATTTTTCCCAATGATCCAATAATAAGAACAAGTTACAATACATGTCCATTTCATACATCAGAGTTTCTTAGAAATTACATTATTACATTACCAAATGTCAGAGTGCGGAATGATAAACAACGAAATTTAAAATAAACATCTAGCGATAAGAATGAGGATCCATCTGAGCCCACCAGAAGAATCCTCCACACAAAGGTACTTCTCATGCATCACCTGCAACAGGGGTAAATAAACCCTGAGTACACAATGTACTCGCAAGACTTATCCGACTAAAGGGAATAATTTCTTGACTCCAAGGATATGATAAGCTTTATGGTTAGCTGGTCTTCTTTTGGTAGAAAGCAATACTAATAGTGAGTCCTCATTTATGTTGTTATTATTAGCCGTATTAAGTTATTATCTATCCAATCTATAAAAGCACATGTTCTACTTTCAAGCAAGGGTTGAGCAATCAGGTCTATTTCATTATTTTTCATCTTTCAGTTCTTACTATGGTGCTAGACTCAAAAACAAGCCATACCGGATTGCCCGGCGATTCACGAATCAATGCCCCTAGCTAGGTACCCCAAACACACATGCCCCGTTTGTACCCCAGGCACAAGTAGGACTAACCCATCACCCTCCTGTCCTGGGTGTCTAGGTCCCCGTCCAAACTTGGACTCCAAACCCCTTGTAAGTCTCGGACTCAGTGCGGTCACTTAAGTCACAGCAGTGCCACGGCTTAAGTGCGGCAGTGCCTCTCTTCAAGTGCGACAGTGTCGCACCACACAAGACAGCAAGGGTAAGAGTGAAGTGTAGACTATCTTGGCTGTGAATCTGAGGATGCATGTGTATGTTTAAGCACTTGGTAGCACATATTTGCTTAAGCATTGTGTCCCCCTTTATAGTACAACTTTTTCTATACTTAAATTCAAAATATAAAAGAATTTAAACATCCTTTGAGTTTGAAGCCATCTACATTTGTAATTGGAGGCTCCACCATTTCGTGTAGTATCCTCGTACATGAATTCCCTGCTTGTCATCTCGATAAATCTTATTAGTTATCTAATTGCATGATCATTATCACCAAAACTCACAATTAGAGCTTGATTGCACTTTCAGATGGAGATTCGAACTCGGGAGAGATGGGGAAGAATACACGTCTACCGTATAGGCGTATACGAGCGGTTGGCCGGCTCCAGTTCGCCATGTTCGCTTGAACTTATCAGTATGGCTTATCAGACATGGTACAATATTTTTCTCTCACAATAAATCAACGAACAGGGTGTCGCAAGAGGAGAGAGAAATTAGAGGTAAGAGGACAATAAAATAAAGAAAGAAAATAGAAAAGGGAAAAATAAAAAAGATGAAAATAGAAAAATGAAAAATAAAAAAGAAATCAAGAATATTATAGACATTTTACTTTCCTTATCTATCAGGAGAAGTTATTTTACCGAAACAGCGGCAGCTCCACCCTGAAGTTACTCGTCGGAAAGAGCCAGAGCCGGAGCCGTTTTTAACGAAGGGGAGCGCTGCCAAATCGGCCCGAACGCAGCGGCAGCACTCACTGAACAGTAACTTGCAGTACTGGAGCCCTACCAGCAGCACCAGTACTCCTACGTCCTACGTACTCCTACTACTACACACCTGGCTGGCAAGCTCTGATGCCGAAGCTGCACGGAAGTGTGACTTGTCTAGCCTGTCGTTAACAGGCTCTGCCCCCCTAGTACCACGGACTGACCGATCTCCGTGCTGGTGCTGCCTGTTCATCCAACAGTAGCAGTTTCCAACTCGATCGATGCAAGCAGTTGAAATGGAAATGCAGTGCCTGCCTGCACCCTGCGGTGTGCAGAGATGTGCAAACTGAGCTCGTGTTTAGTTTTAACCCTAAAACTTTACACACTTACATATCGAATTGAATGTCTGATATATACGAAGTATTAAATATAGACTAAAAAATAATTAATTACATAGTTTACGACTAATTTACGAGATAAATCTTTTAAACATAATTAGTTTATAATTTAACAATAAAATACTACCGTCACATACATGTGCTAATAACGAATTAATTAGACTTAATAAATTCATGTCGTGGTTTACCGACCGATTCTGTACTTAACATCCGACGTGACACACTGCAACTTTAAACAAGGTCTGAAATACTCACGCATATCCCTGCTCTGCACATCGTCCTACTCCTATCATTTGCTTCCGTAATCCGGTGTCGGCGTCCAATTTATTAGCAGGCCAAAAAATTAGGTGAGACATTCCAACCTCCAAACCGCAACGAATTTTTGTCACGGCTGCGAACGATTGAGCACATGACTATTTGTTTTTCTGCCGTTTCTTTTAATCTCAATTCAGGGCCATTATTGTACAGGCAGTCATGCAGTGCAACTGAAGCCATGCTCCGCCGCTGGCTCAACACATGGAGATGTAGGCTAAAAGCAAACACACCAACATCTCCCCATCCTCCTCTCGATCTCAACACTGCAGGCAATTCCAATACTTCTGAGAGGAAACATGAATTAGAATTAGAAGGCCACCACAGCTTCTGTACAGTGTCCTGTTCTGTTGTTGGCCTTTTCCACTACAGCTGAATGTTTCCTGCTAAAGGGCACAAGGGAAAGAAAGGCTGTTGCCAAATGCAGAAATGGCAATTGACACCAGTGCTAATCAGTAGCTAATCACACCCAATCCTTGCCCGTTGGAATTGATAAGCCAAAATTGTAACCGATACCTATGGCCTATGGGTGCAAGTGCAGATCAAAGTAAGCTCAGAAGCTGAAGTACATCAGAAGCACTTTTCAGGAATTCAGGACCAGACATGAGCATGGAATATCCTAATGATCCACAAAGTCGAAGTAGGGTCATTTTCCAAAACGTGGCATGTTCGCAGCTGATAAATCATGACTGTATCGTTGTTGACGGATTTGATGTGAAAAAAATAATACTGTTTATTGACTAAAAAATACAGCTTATAAGCCAAAGCGCACGGGCCGCAAATCTTTGCCATCAGATAGACTAATGTCCCTGTACAAAAGTACAGTAAGAAACTGGTACATGATGAAGAGGCCCAAATGAGCTATATATTATAACGTGATGAAACGAGTCAAGCCCTGAAAAACTCAGGCTTGTGTTGAGTTCATTTATAAGCAACTGCGTAGTACTAGATTCTGTACTGATATTTGAGAGCTATAGAAGATCGCGAAATGTGGATGATGCGTGCTACTAGTGGTTAGCAATTCACTGTCATTGATCCTTACAGTATTTCTGAGACACGATAGATCTTGTCCGACAATGTCAGACATCAAGAGGCTTCTCCTCGGCGGTCTTTGGTGGCTTGCTCTCCAGTGGGCACGGCGCAGCCTCGAGCAGCAGCTTGACGACGGTCCTCATGGACGGGCGGTTGATCGGGAGGCTGGACGTGCAGAGAAGCGCGACGTGGAGCGCCCTCACCATGTCGTCCCTGGACGAGCCGGCGAGCCTCGGGTCCAGCACCGAGTCCACGCCGTCCTTCTCGATGCCGCCGTGCACCCACCGCACCAGGTCCTTGTCCCCGAGCTCTGCCCCGACGGGCTTCTTGCCGGTGACGAGCTCCAGCATCACCACGCCGAAGCTGTACACGTCGCTCTTCTCCGTCACGCGCAGGGTGTACGAGTACTCTGATCGCACGCACGCAGGAAACAAAATCACCATCAGCACACAAGCAATAAATCATCAAGAAGGTGAAGTTAAGGGTAGCTCACCGGGAGCGATGTAGCCACAGGAGCCGGCGATGGCCGTGACGGCGGCCGGCCCGTCGCCGATGACCCTGGCGACGCCAAAGTCAGCGACCTTGGCGCCGAGCTCGGCGTCGAGGAGGATGTTGTTGGACTTGACGTCGCGGTGCACGATCGGCGGCGCGCAGTCGTGGTGCAGGTACGCGAGGCCCTCCGCGGCGTCGACCATGATCCGGTGCCGCGCCAGCCAGTCCAGGAGGCCTCCCTTGCCGCCGTGGAGGAGGTCGCCGAGGCTGCCGTTGGGCATGTACTCGTACACCAGCAGCCGGCAGTCGCCGCTGTGGAAGCAGCACCACAGCTTCACGATGTTCCTGTGCCGGATCTTGCCCAGCGTCGCCACCTCCACGTCGAAGCTGTCCTTGCCAGTGCCGTCCGCTGCCTTGCCGCCACCGCTCCACAGCTTCTTGACAGCGACGGCGACGTCCTCGCCGCCGCGCCTCAGGACGGCCTTGTACACCTTGCCCGCCGCGCCCATGCCGACCACGTTGTCCTCGTCCAGGCAGTTCACGATGTCGTCCTCGTCGAACCCCACCTTGTGGAACGACGTCAGCACCCACCTGGGCCTGCTGCCGCGGCCGCCGCCGCCGGGCTCCGCGGCGTGTCCACCGTGGTGGCTCCGGTGGTACGTGTAGCAGAACCACGCGACGCCTAGGAGCAGGACGACGCTGGCCGCAGCGAGGATGGAGACGACGGTGCCCACGAGGCCACGACGGGCGGTTCTGGATTGGCCGCCGCTCGGGCAAGTGCCGCGGCACAGCGCCGGGTTGCCCACGAAGCTGTCCCTGTACATGAGGCCGGAGAACAGTGGAGGCAAGATGCCGGTGAGCCGGTTGTTGGATAGGTTGAACAGGCTCAGCTTGAGGTTCTCCAGCTGCACCGGCACATCGCCGGTGAGCTCGTTGTTCGACAGGTCAAGCGAGTTCAGCACGGGCAGCTCGCCGAGCTCTGGCGGGATGGTTCCGGTGAGGTGGTTGTCGGCGAGGTCCAGCTGCGTCAGCTTCTGCCAGCGTCGAACACCTTGCGGCAGACCGCCGGACAGCGAGTTGTTCCTCAAATCAAGCCGGCCAAGCGTAGAAACCTCTGCTAGCGACGCCGGCAGGAGCCCGGAGAACATGTTGTTCGCGGCCGACAGCTCGAACAAAGCAGGCAGGGCGCCGATCTGCGCCGGCAGCGCGCCAGAGAAACGGTTGTCGGAAATGAGCAGCTGCGACAGGTTCTTGGCCATGGCGATGGTGGGGTCAACGGTGCCGGACAGCGTGTTCCCGGCGAGCTCCAGGAGGTACAGGTGCGGCAGGGCCCACAGGCCCTGCGGCACGGGTCCGGACAGCCGGTTGTTAGGCAGTCGCACCCGCGTCAGTGTCCGGCATTGCCCGAGCTCCGCCGGGATGGGACCGACCAGCTCGTTGTTCAGTATCAGGAGCTGCTCCAGCTTCCCGGCGTTGCACAGAGCCGCCGGAATAAGGCCGGAGATCCGGTTGTCCGACAAGTCGAGGAACTCGAGCGGGCAGTTCTTCCCGAACTCCGGCGGCAGCTCCCCGACGAGACGGTTGGTGAAGAGCCTCAGGTCAGCCAACGCAGGCGCCTGCCCCAACGTCGCGGGCAAGCGGCCAGACAGTTCGTTCTGGTACAGGTGCAGGCTCTCCAGCCTGGGCGCGAGGAACACGTCCGCCGGTATCTCGCCGGAGAGCCGGTTCATGGACGCGTCTAAGAACCGCAGCTTCTTGAGCGCCCCCAGCCCCTCCGGCACGCTCCCGGTGAGCCGATTCGAGTAGAGCTCGATCTGCATAGCGTTCTCCATCCTCCGGACGCTTGAAGGGATCTCGCCGGTGAGGTTGTTGGTGGAGAGGTCGAGGTTGACGAGGCTGCCGAGGCTCCCGATCGACGGCGGGATCTCCCCGACGAGGCCGCACCCGGCGAGCCACAGCAGGCGGAGCCGCGTGGCGCTGGAGACGTCCTCCGGCAGCGGCGACGGCGCGAAGGGGATGTACGCGAGGAGGAGCTCCTCGAGCGCGGTGACGTTGAACAAGAACCCCGGGAATGCGCCGGAGAGGCCGTTGCCGGCGAGGCTGAGCGTGGCGAGGGAAGGGAACCCGGCGCCATAGGCTGTTGGTACCTCGCCTGAGAACGCGTTGCCGGCGAGGTCGAGATGCCTGAGCGACGTCAGCGCGGCGAGGCAGGGCGGCAGGGGCCCGGTGAGGGAGTTGTAGGAGAGGTCGAGATGGACGAGCGACCCCAGCGAGCAGAGCGCGGGCGGGAACGCGCCGGCAAGGGAGAGGTTGGAGAGGAGGAGCGAGGCGACGACGGCCGGGGCATGGGCATCGGAGACGGAGGAGCGGTTGGAGCAGAGGAGGTGCGGCCAGCGGCAGGGCGACGGGGAGAGTCGTGGGTCCCAGGCGACGAGCGCGGAGGTGGGGTCGGAGAGGGAGGACTTGGAGGCAAGGAGCGCGGTGAAATCTGCGGGTAGCGCCGCTGCGGCGGAGGCGAGGGGGAGGAGGCAGAGCAGGCGGAGGAGGAGGAGGAGGAGGAGCAGGGGAGTCATGGGGGAGGTGTGGAGGGAGAGTGGAGCGGCGGGCGATGTGGAGCGAGTGGGGGGGGCTTCCGCTTAACTGTCATCTAACGGGGTGTGGGGTTTTAAGCACGCGATATGGATATGGGAAGCAGTTCGGCTCCCCTGTGACTCGGCACGTCGGCAGTTCGGCTCGGCACGTTGCAAAGCACGCGATATGGGAAGCAGAGCATCCCTGGCTCCCCGCTAATTCATGAAAAATGTATGTTTTGCACAATCATTACTTTACTAATTATTAAATTTTTAGATTATAAGTAACTATTACGGGCTTAGGACCTGTTTGATCTATTCGCACTAAAAGTAGGAGACTATTTGAATTCACTGCTAATACATGGTTATACAGTGAGGTGGAGGTGCATATGAACTGTTAGCACTGCTCGCCAACTAAAGCAAGGACAGCTATCATAGATAAAAGCCTACGCAGAAACACTACAGACAAACTGCTATATAGGTATGTTCGTTTGTCTTATAATCCGTATATTTTGGCTTGTTTTTTTAGCGGGAACAATATTTTTCTCTCACAACAAATTAACCGAAACAGTATTTTGACTTGTTTTTTCAGCGGAGCGAACATGACTATAGAGTGAAAATAATAGCAAGGGAGGACTATTCAGTGAAAAAGCGGAAAAAGCTGTGACAACCGATGTAATTTAATGCGCATTGCCCTTATAGGGTGGATTGTGCTATTTCTACTTAAGTAATTGCCTTTTTTTAAGAAGAAAATAATAACCCATTGGACTTACCATGCGTTGGGAAAACGATCTAACTATGCCTCTGTGAGACCCCGCTCATAGGACCAAGTTGGCACGGACCCAATTCTGGTACTGTAGCGACGAGTACTGTAGCTATACGAAACACTGTGCTACAAGCTGTTTAGTACTGTACCGTGAATTCTGAGTTCGTCGAACCAGCTTAAATAGCCAGGTCAAAAACACGTAGTAACCTCTGGTGAACCGTTTTACGCGAAGCGAGGATGAAAGCACAGACATATCGCTACTTAGGTGGGGGCCCACCTCTTGATAGAGTGGGCCTGGATCATGTGCCAGACCTAAGATGTTACAGCCTCATAGGTAGACAGATTTTTATATATATATATATATTCTCTTGAGTCTATATTTGCTACACCACCAAACAAAAAACAAAGTAAGATAAGTACTACTCGGACTACACAACTAACCATAAATAAGCAAAGAACGGGATTACACACAATAAATAAAGAAGCTAAAGGCTAAAGCTATTTGTTGAAAAGCAAATCCAACTTGATAATTAATTGAATGAGCGAGTCCGCATTGCTACACGAGCTTAGGCCTCAATTAAACACTAACTAACCACCCACTAAGAAAGACACAAACTAGAGCAGATTGAATGATACCCTTGCATCATCGAGTAGACTAGACTAAGTAAGACTAAGTAATATGCGAGTAAAAATTCTTTCTGCCCACAAGTAAATTCGACTGCTAGAGCCGTTGAAGCAACAAAAGAACTTTTCCATAGATAGGCGTAATATGAATGAATTACCACCTCCTTGGAGGAGTGAATGCAAGGACCACTAAAAAATCGGATACTTTACCGAAAAGCCTTTGCTTCTTCTTTCTATTGGATAGAAGCTCATACTCCGCTTCAACAACTGGTTTGGTGCTGATGTGCCCAAATCCCATGCTCCTATGCGGGGTTGATTGATGTGTCAAAGACTAATGCTCCTTCGAAGGTTTTGATAGGTAAAGATGTGGCCCAAGAACCCACTACATCTAAGCCCAAGTCCAAACTAGACCCAAGAATGCTAGAATGAGAATCCTTACCCATGACGACCATGCATACTTTTTCTGACCTATGTATGCCTTTCCTCGCCTACTTCTTTCTTGCTTTCCAAATAAACTTATTTTCTACTTGCTGTGGCTAATACCCCATAAATTCATTCTGAGCAGAGCTTTCTAGCAGATTGATTGAGCTATGTAAGAGTAAGTACGTGATGAGAATCTTGTTATCAAAGTGAAAGCTCATCTTTGAGAGTTTCATATATTCCAATATGAAGTGAAAGGGAGTCAGAGGTTAGCAAATCCTTATCAAGGTGTCTTCTTTTGACTAGCCCCATTCCAAGAGAGTAGGTCTTGCTCGCTATCTTGAAAGCAGTCCTATACAACCGTACTCAGAATTCCACTTGGCATACCTGTTTCATATAAGGACCAGACTCTCCTATCTAAAGTGGAAATTGAGAAAGAAGTGTCGTTTCTTTCAAACGTTGCTTCATTGACTTCTGTTGACAACCTATTGCTTTTGTTTGGAAGAGAATATTGGAAGCGTAAGAATAGAATATAGAGCTTTGAGTTTAGGAATGCTGCAAGAAAAGAAGAAAATAAAGTATACGTTTGCTTGTTGGCTTGAGCACTCGTTTCAGAAGGGGATAACTCTTTCAGGCAATATCTCGTTGTAGCAGTAATAGCCCAATGGCTTCTAGTTGTTTTTTTACCCTTCCGGGCTCTTTTCCCCCGACGGCTAGTTTCAGCATAAAAAGGAAGAAGTCAGGTCTGCGCGGTTCACCTTTTCGAATGCAGCAGTGTTTTTGGCTTTAGCAATACCAGCTACCTAGCTACTTACTTGTGTGGGAGTCCTATAAAGAAAATCTTGAGTTATAGACTAACTAAAGAAATTCACTTAAGCCGTAAGTTTTTGTTACAGCCAGCACACCTGCTTGCAAACTAGAAAATCTGATTCTAGTAGAAAGTGGACTAAGTCTTAAGAGAGATAAGCTGGTCTTTATACACTGGCCCTACTTCGAATTCAGTCAGTGGCAGATGAGATGCATTGTAAGTAATTCCAGTCCTAGCTGCTGAGGTGGCGTAGTCAGCCCTACCAAAGTATTGAACAGAACCAACCATTTGTCTAATATTATCTTGCATATTAATTAATACTTTAGTTAGAAAATAGAAAAAAACCAACGGAAAAAAGTATCATGTTGCTTCTCAGAAAAATCGTATAATAGTCTCATTGGCCAAAGTAAAGTCCATGGGACAAACGCGGAAGTGTATGTGTTCGTTAGAAGGCAACTAGAGCAACTCCAATGGACTGGGTAAATGTATTCATGAAGCCATTTATAGTTATTTGCTCAAAAAAAACATTCCAACAGCTTGTCTATATTATTTTTCATTTTTCCTAGCTGGCTATCCCACCATTCTCGCTGGCCATATTTCCCTAGCGAGTCTTGCTTGCTATCTGTGTTTTCCAATTTAGCTAGGTTGTTATAAAACTCTACATTTTAGATAGGCTTTCTATTTTACGTAATGGCTAAATCTCATAATTTAACATCTAATTTTACCAAGTCTCTTGTAGTTGCTCTTAGCAACTCTAAACCTGCTAATGGAACTAATAGTTAGCAGGTTTAGGTCTATTTAAATCCACTAGTACTAATCTTAGCTGCTAGTTTTTAGTGTTAATAGATCGAAACAGTCCCAAGCCACAGCGAATAGGCCCATAGTATCGCATCTATTTTTCTTTTATTTCTAAGAAACCTTCTAACTCTATCATTTTTAAAATAACATAAAAAAAATTCATTGGCTGCATCAATTACCTCTAGTATTATATATCATATTCTAAAATAATTGTTGGTTTTTATTTGAATTACCCACCCTACCATTGCGTGAGAGACCCATTAAATTTATATTTAAACTAATTGCTTCTATTGTCATTAAAAGTAAATTAAATTATCCCTACAAATCTATATCCAAACTACCAATCATATACTATTATACAAAATTTTAAATAAGCATAAATTAAAACTATATATGTTTTTCAAGATCATCGATGGTATAGGCGTGTCGAGATATGGAAAGTACTCCTAGGTCCGCTTGCTCCACACGTCGTGAGCTCTGCTATTCTAGGCATCGGGTCCGCCTGCTCCACCATCGGTGAGCTCTCCTCCACGCCCCGGATCCGCCTGCTCCACGCACCGGCGAGCTCTGTCCCTCTATGCTCAGGCTTCGCCTCCTCCACCTCATGGTGAGCTCCACCCCTGGCATGTCCAGGTGACGAAGCTAGCCAATATCAAGCTTATTTGGTCTGCATTGGTACTATGTTGTTTAGTACCATGAGAATATCGCGTAGTGGGTCAAATTCCAAAATCGGATTCCAAATCATCCAAACATGTGGTATTGAAGATATACAATCCTAATTACCTAATTCCAAGCTTAATACCAACATCCAAACAAGATGTAATGGTTTTTTCATGCATATGGGCATGATCTTTATCCAATATCCTAAAATCGTCCCAAAATCGTATAAGTTTAAGATGTTTTCAAACTTGTAGTTAGAGAAAACCTCAACAAAATTTCGAAAAGTCTTAAACCAGCCATGAGCATAAGAGATATGGGTTTTATATAATAATTACTAAATGCAAGGAATTATTCACATGACGGGGGGCTGTTGTGAACGTGGCCCAAATCGGCATTTCCATGTAAGGGCGCGCGTGGATCATGTTGCCGGACCTGCGAGCGCTGTGTGGTCTGGCCCAAGTAAGGCCGAGAGCGGCTCGGGCTATTACGCAATGAAACAGAAGGCCCAAATGCCAAATTGAGTTGAGGGAATTGTTTTCCCAACTCCACAGACTTACGTCCTATTTGATTCATTCAGTTGCCGTATGTATGGGTTAGGTGATTAGTGAGCAAGTCTTGGCAGTTTTGATTACTGATGAGAAAGTCTTCCTTTGCCATGGTCACCGGGCTGATCACTTTGACTTGGCATGTGACATGCCGATATAATTTAGCATGGTTTAGAAGACATATATTCACAGCCTTGGCCCATTGGCAGATCCAGAATAAACATTTTACTATTGATTTGAGTATAAACAGGTCAATTATATAGAAAACAAGCACTAATAATATGGGTAAATAAGGATATATATATTTATAGCCATAGAAAATGTCTCAAACTCATAAACGATGTTCCAAAAATTTACTATATATCAAGAGAGCCAAGACGCAGCGGCGATGTCCACGTAATGGAATTTCCATTGTACGTTCGATCTTTTTTATTGAACAAACCGGCATGAGATGGTGCCCATTCCTATTGATAGAGAAGAAAGGTACAACAAGCCCTAGGGACAAAGCAAAATCAAAAAAATTAGAAGCTAATTTCAACAGAGATGGCCAAAAGATTAACCATGGGGAGGCAACAAGATCTCAGCCAGCTTCTTCGCCCCTACTAGTACCCAAGTTCTAGATTCATCCTTGATTTTTCTAAAGAGCAAAACACCGACAACTCTTTGTGCTGGAACACTCTTTGATTCCTTTCTTTCCAGATCTCCCAAAGCACTAGAATAATAAGTGTTCTCAAAGTTTTTTTAAGTGCATTACAAATGTGTGCCAGATTAGTCCACCAAACATGAACTGAAGTACGTTCAATCTTCATCTTGTGCTTCTTAGTGCTCTTAATTGCTCTTCAACTAGAAAAAGTATTGTCTCTTCAAAAACATAACGACCTACTTATCCGTACCGATGCCGTCCCTCTCCGCCTGACACTTTGAATGTCCGGTCAATGCCGCCCCTTCTCTTTGCCCTCAGCGTCGCCCTCTCTCCTTGCTCTCAACGCTCCTCTATCAGTGGTCTCTCCTAGCGCCCACTCCTTCTAGCTTGTGCCGTCCTCTTAGCGCCCTCTTGCATCGACGCTTCTCTATAGGTTGTCTTGTTGAGAAGAAGTCATGTCATATGTGCTAGTTCTCCATCAAATTGAGTTACTTCTATCATATTTTTTATGCTCAACTGAATCAAATTTGCAAGCACACATAAGTATATTGTAGCATTTTACCTAGGAGTATTCCTAAGTAATGCATTTTTATCCTTGGGGAATGTAACACCCTCGGTGTTACGCCCTAAACCAACTACTAAATCATGTCATGAACATCGTGTTTATGTAATAATGCATGTGATAGAAGGTGTTGATAAATTTCTTATAGCCTAAAATAATCAATAAAAATGTTGAATGAATGTTGATTCAATAGCTCATGTGTATCAAGTAGGGTTAAAAATCAATTTTTATTAAGCAAAAATACTATAGAACATGTGTGTGATACTTAAATAAAGTTTGAAGTACAAACGTTATAGATGACAATGCAATTCTTGCTGTAGAAAAATAATATGGCTAGCTAGTATTTCTAATGGCTTGGAAATGGAACTTGACGTCAAATTCAGCTCAAGGCTTGGAAGAAATTTTAAGTTTGAAAACAGTGTGACAATATCATGTTGGTGAATTAATTCTGGAAAATCTAGCTAAAAGTCAATGCTTTGTTTTTGCTCCTTATGGTAGACTAATGTACCATCGTTAGCATGGTCGAGGTAGTTTCGATTAAACTATGTTAGGTTAGTTTTTAGATGCGCTTTACAATGCGTGCATGTCACCTAGGGCAGCTGTTCGGACTGTGCGCGGTCACTTGGCGGTCTCGTCGTCACACGTCTTTGCTTGGCCGGTCCGGCCGAAGCTGCGTGCCCCGTCTCGCGTGCACACGAAGCTGCCACGGCCGGGTCAGTACTGCCAGCGGGTCGCGTGGCGAGGCCTCTCGTCATAATCTGGTTTGCTATGTGCCCCCGTGTCGCTGCATGAGTGCGCCACCGTGTCCGCTGAGCGATGAGCGGGGTTGAGCCAAGGTCGTGGCCATTGTCGCCGTGTCGACGTGGCAGTCGCCCTGCCCTATGTCCCACCTACTACGAGCCTGTGCCGTCGCTTGCCGCGTCTGGGTCAACTGACCCTAGTCATAGGGTGACGACGATGCCTCTCTGCTCGTCCTACCTCACTTGCCCCCGCTAGCCGACGCCGATGAGACCTGCTCGGGTCTGGCCACTCCAATTCAAGCGTGTCGCACCAAACTGCCTAGTCTCATCACCTGTGTACATGAGCTCGCTCTGCCACCATCAACCGGAGCCCCGCTTTAACACGCCCTACCGCTCAAGCTCATCCGCATGCTTTTCTCCACGACATGACCACAGTGGGTGCACCGCGCGCTCTGCCTCTCGATTCGCTTAGCTCGGAGCTTCGTAGTTTAATTCCTTGCACCAGCATGTGGCCTAGGGAGTCCACTAGCCAGGCGACCCCTATCGAGGCTTTGTCGCGCCTCGGCGTGGACGAAATTTGTGTTTCTGCGGCCGCCAGTCATCACGCCTCCAAAACAGAGTTTGACTTGGGGGTAAGGCCCTACCCCTCGGTTGGGGTTCAACTAGTTGTTCCTATGATCTGACCTTGGTCCCCTCGTGTTGTTGCTCATCTTCGTTTGACTAGGAACGACACGAGTGACGACTTGAGCGTCGGTGTCAACCTTGGAGCGCTGCCGATATCACTGCACGCACGTGGCCAGGCCACCTCGACACTCCTCCACCTCAATCGCCACCGTAGCGTGAATTTCGGTGAGCTACTGGTGCTTATCTGCTATCTCTACCACCCCGATAGAATCTTAGACCGTCGAAACAGTCGCGCCGTCACCACGGATAGCTGCTCGCCACTGCAGCCCACGACAGTGTGCCTCTGAGTTTCTAACCGCTACCCATCCTTGCGCGTTTAACTGTAGATGGTGGTCGACTCCTTACTCCCGTCGAAGCGAGCCTAGGTTGCCCGGCGTAGCTGCCATATGCCGTCGGCCGTCGCGGCGGCGCGCGCGGGGTTGCCAGGGATCTCCCCATGGTAAAGGCAAAAATATCTGAGGGTTTGGTTACAAAGTTACTGACGGTAGGAATAGTGCACATAGTAGTCGTATTAATCTCTGAAAGCTCGAGGGCCTTTCTGCAAAACAGCCACGTGCGCGGGCGTCCCCGGCCTTGGGCCGTATTGGGCCGCCACGCCGCGCGCGCAGCCGCGCTGCGCTGGGCTGTCGGGCCAGAAGGAGTTGCTGCTGGCCCTTTCCTTTTTTCTAATGTATTTTCTAATTTAGTTTCTAAGGTAAACTTGTAAATTCAATATAAAATTGTGTAGTTAACCAAAAATTATGAAACCAGTTTTGTTAAATTCCTAAAATCATGATCTATCTGCTAGTATATTTTATTCACATAGTTTTAAAATATTTCCTGAAGTTATCTAATTAATTTAAGATGCTTAATATTGTAAGATATAATCTTATAGGAATTGTTGCGATAAATTAGTGATAATGTTGGCTCTAAAACTTTCACAGTAAATTCCTAACATTATTTGATGCTCACTATATTTTTTGTAGCTCCATAATAATTAGTTTACTAAGGTACCTAAATGAGCCCTAGTTCGAAAATATATATTTAATCAATAAAATACCAAAACACATTGGGATTGTAGAACTAAAACACTTGTTAGGAAACAACGCCTTATTCGACAACATGGATACGTAGCCTAGCACGTTAGAGCTATCTCGTTAGCTTGCGATGCGTAATTGTATTTCTAAGAGTTTCGGTTGTCGTTGATTATTTACGTCTATGCGTTGCATCCACGTATATCATAATAGGAACAACGATGGATCATGGAGTCGCCTGAAGTAACGAAAAAGATGGTGCCTTGATGGTTGTGTCGCCCGATGGAATGCTAATCCTTGGTTATATCTTGCCTAGGCAAGCCCCAGTGCATAACCCATATTATTCTGCACTTTATTTTATGCTTGTGCATTAAGTTTTAAGGAGTTGAATGAAACCCACTTGCATATATATATATATATCATTATCCTATGAGTCCTACTAGTATGTCAGGATCCTATAGATTGGTATGCTATATGACCCGGTAGATGTCGAGTGATTACCTGTCACTCGCGAGAGATAGGGAAAATATTATTGTTGTTATTACATTACTATCACATGGAATATATATAAATGTTAATTGGAGACTAGGCAGAATGGTACTTTGGATCTGAACTTGGTTAGGCATTTGAGCGAGGCTCGGATTGTACTTGTTCTGCTTGTGTCAATTGAGGACCGTCTGATGCTGTGGATGGTAGTCAGGTCACAGACTTATTATTCTGAGCACATACTTGCTTATGGGAGCGAGAAGGCTTGTTACGCTCTTATCGTGGGTTCCGGCTCTTTCCGGACCAACTAATTGAAGGCGGGGAAAGGTGTTGGTCTAAGCACCATACTGAGACTGGGTCTCAAGTGTGGGGGCTTGGAGTCTAAGTTTAGACGGGACCTAGACCCCGTGCTAGGAGTGGAATGGGTTGGTCTTGTTTGTGCCTGGGGTACAAACGGGGTGTGTGTTTTTGGGTACCGAGCTGGGATACATTGGTTCAGAAATCGCTATTTCTGTGAGATGGTACGACTTGGCTATGGTCGAGCACCGTAGTAAGAACTGGAATATGAAAGATGGTAAAATGGTTCTGATTGCTCACCACCTGCTTGAAAGTAGCATAGGTGCTTACATAGAATAGTTAGTTAATGAACTAATGACGACTGTTAATAAAATTGACTATAAGGACATACGTTCAGTAATGCTTCCGCAGATGCAATAACCCACAAGCTAAATAAGCCTTGAATATCCTTGAAGTCTTTTATTTTTCTCCTGTCGGGTAAGTCTTACTAAGTACAATCGAGTACTCAGGGTTTTATTTCCCCTGTTGTAGGTGACCGGAGGATACATAGATCTGACTCTTGTGTGTGTAAACCTCCTGGTGGGCTCAGAGAGGATTCCTTTCACGCTACGACCGTAGTGTTTATTTATAACCCTTACTAAATGTTTTTATAAGAAAAGATATAAAATCTGCTAGCATATCTTGTATAAAAATATCCACTATGTTAATGCTCCACCATGTCATTAAATTAATCTTTGTTTCCTCTGTAACTCTGATAACATTATTATATTCTGCTGTTATAATCAATTGAGGTAATATTCTGTTACTGTAATAAAGTGATGTAAGAAATGACTTAAGAATATTGTAAGCTGTATTATCTTATTTATGATCCTGATGGAAAAATATGGATTTTCGAGTTCTCCCTTGGGGTGTGCTCGACGGAACTGCGTAGTTTAGTGTCCTCTCTTGAGTACTTTGTGTCTAATGAAAGACAAGTACTCCTATGAGGCATTAGATTAGGCGGTTCTGCCACAGAAAAGCACTATGGCTAAGAGTATAGATAAACAAGCTCTTTTGAATACATCACAACTAACAACCAAAGCCTATTGGGGGGTTAAAAGATAAAAGTAATAGCGCAAACTAAGAGGGGATACAAGATAAATAAAAGTCAAGATAAATAGAAGGTCTAGTGAGTTGGGAGAACAATGAGTGACTAAAGGTTTCCTATGAACTTCTATATTACCTTAGTACAACTCCAGTTAAGTTCTAGAAGGAGCTAGTGATAACTTAGCTCAAATTAACCACATCAGTACTTTAGTATTAACTTACCTTGTAGAGCCACCTCGTCCAAATAAATCAAGAGCAAAACCTCCCCTTAGATGTGAAATTTTAAGGTTACTCTTGGAGCTTCCACTCCTTCCTCCTCTGGCTACAATTATGTCCCAAGGAGGAAGAATGAAAGTGCTTTATATTCTAGGTGCCATTTATAGAGGTGGCTCAAAACACCAGCCGTCTCTGGAATTGTCTAGTTTTAATTAGAGGTGGCTAGTATTTCTAAGCAGGCCTATAGAGGCTATTTTACATGGAGTTGCCTCTGAATATCGATTATGTAGTAGTGAAAGAGGCCCTAAAACAGTATAGAAAACTTTTGAATCGACCTTTTAAATGCCTAATTATTAAACCACTGTAATCTACAAGAACCACCACTTAGCACAACTTAACTAGGATTTTTTTGGACCATTTAAATAAATTCATAAAATATAGTAACCCTCCTCAACTAAGTTTGTATCACTGTCACTTCAAAACTGATAATTACATCGGGTGTATATATATACATGTACATATCTACAAGCTCAATTCCTTGAGCAGCAGAATGGTCAATTGTCATGCAAACGTGCCGGAGGACCAGGCCTATGTAGCAGAGCAAGCTGATTATTCTATGCTGTTAACCATTTTTAATCCTTGATGTGTTCCGGAAATACGTTTATTTGCTGGCAAGTAAATAGCGTGAGCTGATACAAAATTGCCCAGCTTGTCAAACTACCCGTCTTTTCTGTTCTTTCCTGTTTAACTTCTAAATGTCATTACGGTACGGTGAGCGATTGTTAGGAGGTTTTCTCATTAAAAGAAGAATAAAGATTAAGATAAGAATACCGGTTTCCACCTGCTTGTGCGGGAGATAATCACTTAATAAGCACCATGAGAAGTGAGCCATGGCAGCTATTTGCTCCATGAGCAACCAAACAAGCAGTTCCATGTATTTGCTCCTTCAGCTATGTACCATCTGCCGGTTGCAGAGGCTGGAACTTTATTCCCTTATTAAAAAAACTATCTTTCGCCTTTAGTTTTCTTACTAATGTCATAAAGAAGTCGGTAGCATTATACTATTAGCAGGATTAAAAATGAGTTTGCATAAACAAAGAGCCCAAGAGGTACTCCATTTTTTTAGAAGCCACTCGAACATCTGCAGAACCCATAGAAACATGCTTGGCGCATTGAAAACCTTTCTAGCCAGAGACTAAGCTCCTTGACTTGAGGTCAACTCAATTATTAGGCCAGTGCACAAATTGGATAGACGCATTTGTAGTACGGGCTGTCTCGTGCACATGTGCGGTTCACGCAATCGTCCAAGCTCCAGAGACCAGAAAGTAGAAAGCTATGGAATGGGTTCACTCACCTTCGTCGTTCTTGCGTCCCTCTTCAAAAGCTAAAGAGCCAAAGAGAGGAGACCTGTAGTGGTTGACTGACTTGTGAGCTCCAAACCCATCTTTTTTCTAAATTTGTCAATATGGTACCTTTCAAAAGCCGAAATCGCACAAAATCCATGAACCTCGACCTTATTCATAGAGTTTTTTTTAAATCATAATATAGGCATAGATACTCACGTCCGCCCGAACACTCACACTCGTGAGAGAAGTGTGAACAATGGCACGACGAGAGCTGCCATGGAGAGCTCTAGGTTCCTAGGAAGATGACTGAAAGGAGACCTTGGAAGGAAGGTAGGGATGTTAACGGATCGGATACGAACGGATATAACTGATATTATATTTGTTTTCATATTTTTACTCGGATTCGGATTTGAACATGGATAGAATCAGCTATGTCGGATAGGATATGATCAGACATCGACATCATAAATATGTAATTTGAGTATTCGGATATGGATACACTATCGGATGTTGAATATCCGGACTCAGATATAGATAGATCTGAACTCCTCTAAACAAATTCGGTCTCTAATACGGTCAGAAAATATCCGTACCGTTTTCACCCTTGAAGGAAGGGTAGAAGCTAATACTACCCATGTGACACTACTATTCATTTCTAGACCCTATTTGGTAGGGCTTCTAGAGCAGCTCTGCAAATCCACGTACCAAATGGGTAGGGAGCTTCTGTACTGATATCTGAAGTAGGAAATATCCGCGAGAGCCCCAAAAAGTATCTTCATCCCGCTCTTCCATCCGAGCGTGTGGGCCCTCCATGAACTACCCCCTTATTCATGCAGGCGAGGCACCATGGACCCGTGGTGGGTTGACACGGCGGGCAAGGCGGAGGTGCTAGGGTCAGCATTGTTAGGGGCAAAGTTGTAGGGGCGGTGTCGGGGACCAATACTAGGGTACCCGAAGAGGAGGAGCTAATAACCATCAATGTTGGTTCACCCGAGCGGTCAAGAGCGCTACTACAGCTCTTGCCAACCCCTAGGTACACAAGCTCCGCCTCGCCCGACCCCTGAGGGTGGCTCCGCCTCGCCCGACACCAAGGCCACGGGCTCCGCCTCGCCCGACCCCTGAGGGTGGCTCCGCCTCGCCCGACACCGAGGCCGCGGGCTTCGCCTCGCCCAAACCCTGAGGCCGCGGGCTCCGCCTCACCCGACACCAAGGCCACGGGCTTCGCCTCACCCGCCCCCTGAGGGTGGCTCTACCTCGCCCAACCCCTGAGGGTGGCTCCGCTTCGCCCGACACCGAGGCCACGGGCTTCGCCTCGCCTGACCCCTGAGGGTGGCTCCAGCCCGCTCAACCCCTGAGGGGGACTCCGCCTCGCCCGACACTGAGGCCACAGGCTACGCCTCGCCCGACCCCTATGTTTGGGCTCCACCGAGCCCGACCCTTGGGTTTGGACCCCGCCACGCCCGGCCTCTGGGGAGGAACTCCGCCTCGCCCGACCCTAAGGCCGGGGCTCTGTCTCGCCCGACGGAGACCCATACCGCCGCCAACCACTCTAGGTCCAAGCGTATGGGCCTGGGTCAATGCTCTGACACCAGGGAGGAGACTGGCACGCATCTATCGGCACAAAAACGTGCCAAGCACACAAGCAAGCCGGAAGGGTCTGCTCGATGGAGCTGGAGATCCACCTGGCTTCAACGCAGGGATGATCGGTCCTACGTACTCCTCCCGAGATTTGCCAGTCAATTTGACCCTGCAATTGACAGTAGAGAGTTTATCAGTAATTTAAGGTGAAACATGCCGGTCTATGCCCAGACAGTTCCAAGTGTGCCGCTTCAGGAGCAGCCAGACGTAAAAAAGCGACTAAATAGCTGATTCACACAGAAATCAGCTATTACGGACTGTAAAGCTCATGGGTAGCGATTAATTTCATATTAACAGGTACAATACTCATATATGTAAATAAGATCATCAGCTAGATAGATGTTATCAGTATAAAGCATTAAGCCGATGAATCTAATTGGGAAACAGATATAACACGTGAACAAATCGACTATCTGATACGAATGGATCTACAGACGCTCTGAATCTAATCTGTTACCATCAACAGTGAGGTTCGACCAGATCGATGGCAGCTATGATAATAATAACAAACCAAAATCGAAGAATCCATAAAAACATCCATACTTCGACAGGCTTTCCGAAAGACATGCTATACGTGAAGGCTCGGATGAATCGACTAAAATAGCCGATTCAGGTGAAGAGAACTATAGCGTGTGAACAATCAACTATTTCATGTGAACAAACCTATGGACTCCTTAGAGTCAACTTACTATCTCTAACAGTGGGGTTCGACTAGATCGATGCAGCCGTGAAAAAGACAACGAATCAAACCCTTAAAGTACACAGATCTATTCACGCTTAACAAAATCATGGACGCACACTGTAGGCGTTGACGCATAGGCGATCGGCTATTTAGCCGATGCAGGCATAGCAAACAGCTAAGGTCACGCCAAACTAGGAACAAATCTGCTAACTAGCATCCTCCAATCTACAGTGCCATCAGTGGGGATCGACCGGATCATTACAGCCGTAATGGTGAACTATAAACTAGATTCAACTAGCCAACAAACCTCTTCAAGATTATTCATGCCTTAACCACGTACTATGCACGATTAAGATCGAAGTAAAAATAGCCGATGAAGCATAATCCGTCACTCAGACAAAGAAACATCGTGTTGTAGTAAAGCGAACGACGGGCTGAAATGATATAAGGCCGATCTAATTCAATCTCGACCGGGTGGATTGATGTTGCTGTAAACTAATAACAATGAAAACATCAGCAAGATAGGTATCTTAATGAATGTACCCAAAGGACGTCACCCTTAAATAGAGCCGATAACTTGACCTTAATCTAGTTTGAGTAGTGGAGGTCGACCAGATCGATGCAGCCGTACTTGAACTAGACAAGAGTCGATAACTAGCTTATACTAGAGTCACAGTGGAGGTCGACTGGATCGATGCAGCCGTACAAACAAAAGTATAGGCCATGACGGTACTTACAGACAAGCTAGAGGTCGTCCGAACTGATGCAGCCCTGCTCGCTGAAGAACTCGCTGAGATCTACTCTACTCCTACTCCTAAGGGTTGGCCGAAGCCGAAAAAGTAAATGACTTGTATCTGAGTGATTGTGTGTGTTTTTACAATAGCCGGGGTCCAATATTTATACCCGGAATCTACGCATGAATCCTAGTTAAGCACGACTCATTACAATCTTTGGCATAAGAAAAAACATTCCTAATTTAAGATAACTTGGACTCTAATCTTTCTCTTTTTGTAGAGTCCAACATGTTTTTTCCTGATGCCAACCGCAGCTTTTATCGTTATCTGCTGGCGCTATCTGAAGAGAGCCGATTCTAGTACTGCATTCGAATCAACTGATACCGACCTTTATGCAATCGATTCCTCGATGACACGATCTTGGGAGCTTTTGAGTTCCTGCAATTCTTCTTCTCAAATTTTGGTGTAAACTCCTCAATATAACCCGCGACCACGATGGCCATACCTGAGGGTTCACACCAGGAACAGTATTGGGCGTAACGGTGCTATTCTACCGAACTCCCATACAAACACTGACGGGCGCGTCAGTTCACCACGACGTCCACCAGGATGGGATGGAGCACCATGATCGGCGGACGATGCCTGCACATGGCGCCAGTGACAGATAGGGTCGTGACGTAAAGCTATCCCTGTTGACGTCTACAGGGTCGACGGGACCCTCACAGAGGAGAAGAGGGACCCGACGATCCTGAAGTTCTTCTTTCTCTCATTCCCTTCCTCCACTGTAACCCCTGCTTTCCCTTGACCTATAAAAGGGAAAGCAAGGCATCCCATTAGGGGACATCGGAACTCATCACAAGCACACAACAGAGAAGCGACCGAGCCCTCGGCGCCCGTTCGCTCCTCTAACCAGAGACTTGGGACATGTCCCTCTCTCGACCGTTTGTAACCCCTACTATGAACTTTTCAGTCCTAGTAACACGAGCAGCAGCAACGAACTAGACATAAGGTCATTCTGCCTGAACTAGTATAACCCTTGTGTCCTCTAAGCACACCATCCGAGCCAAACGGGCAATATTAGAAATTTACTCGTTGGTGTTTACTCGAAACACCAACAGTTGGCGCGCCAGGTGGGGGCCTTTTACGCGTCTCGACATCCACACCAGGTCTTGGATGGCTAATCACAATGTCAGAAGGGTCCTGGGCGTGCACGTGCACTTCAGGGACCTAGACTTCATCGTCATGATGGAGGGAGAGCTGGCATTGGCTCCCGCAGCCATCCAACTACTCCACTTCGCTAGTCTCGATGTTATCGCCGAGGCACTTGAGGAGCTACAACTGCATATGCCGGAGGCCCGTGCCCCCAAGAGCGGCCAGCTCCTCGACTTTGACTATGGGAGGTTGGAGCGCCAGGTCGGTGCCTTTCTGGGACCCCAACCGTCCTGAGAGGACGTACGCCACCTTACCTTCTCATTCACCAACATCATGGCACAACTTGGTGCATGTGTTTCATCAACAATGGAGATGGAATGGAATACGCAAGGCAAAGGTATAACCTAGGGCATTTCATTTCACCGGTCATAGGTGAGTAGAGAAGTTTATGACCAGGTTTAGGATAGATGGCCATACTATGAAGAGGGGCAAACTTGTTTGCATATCGGTCATCTAGTGTCACTAGAGTGATCTAACTTTGCGTTATCGCTAGGATCGAGTAGCATGGCAAGTTGAGTGGCTAATCCTTTGGAAAATAATTGTGAAAATATGCTAACACACATGCACAAAGGTAATACACATTGTGTTTAGCACTTGGGAGCAAGGGTTCAAAACTTCACCGGTGGAGTATAGAAAAGACAGGGTTTCACAGAGTGCACCGGACGCTGGTCATGAAGTGACCGGACGCTGGGGTCATACGTTCGGTCAGTGGTGCATAGGGAAGGCCGCCCTTGGTCTCTTGACCGAATGCAGGTGACCGAACTCTAGCTGAACACTATTCAGCGTCCGGTCGTGCTAATGTGGTGGCACACAGAAGAGACGGTGAGTGACCGGACGCTGGGTGAGTCCGGTCAAGCATGACCGGACACGTTCGATCGCGAGTGGAACCTTATTGGAAACGACTAAACGCTAGGGTCCTATGTCCAGTCACTTTGAGCAGCGCGTCCAGTCACAACTTAAATGTACTGAGGACCATTGAGATCGGGCGATCAGCGTTTGAAGCCGATGACACGTGGCAAGCATCGAGCAACAGGACGCTGGGGTCCTGCGTCCGATCGATCTGACCGGCGCGTCTAGTCGTCCCAAAAAACACCCAGTGAAGGGGTAATGGCTATTTTAGCCTATGGGGCTATAAATAGAAGTGGTGGTCGGCCTTTGACCATGAGGTTGGTAGAGCTGAGCACACTAGAGCCTTGGTGGCTTATGTGGTGGTGCTTGGGAGCCCTCTAACTCACTGTAGCTTGATAGTGTTCATCCGATTGAGTGAGTGAGAGATTCTAGTGTGATTGCATCGTGAGGTTGCATCGAGTGGCACTAGGTGGTCATCTTGCAAGCCGGTGGTGCTTGTTACTCTTGGAGGTTGCCACCTCCTAGATGGCTTGATGGTGGTCTCTGTCGAAGCCCTCAAGAAGCTTGTGCGGTGCTCTGGAGAAGAGCTTTGTGAGGGGTATTGTGCTCGCCCCACGGGAGCCATGAAGAGCAATTCTAGTAGAGCGTGTTATTGAGCTACCCTCACTTTTGGGGTAGGTTCTTGCGGTGCCCGACGTGCGGGCTTGGCGGGTGATGCCAATTAGCCGCTGAACCACCAAGTGAGCGGTCGACACAATGGGGACTAGCGTGTTGGCAAGCACTTGAACCGTGGGAGAAAAATCACTGTGTCAACTTTGTTCTTCCCGTTGGTTTGCAATCCCCTTACACAAGCTTGTAATTACTTTGATATACATTGTGCTTGTGTAGTTGCTCTTGTAATTAGTTAGCTTGTGAAGCTCACCAGTTACCTTCTTGCTTGTGTAGCATAGAAGTAGCTCCCTTGCGTGGCTAATTTGGTTTGTGTAACCTTGTTAGTCATATTTGCTTAGTTTGTGTAGCTAAGTATTTGCGCTCTCTAATTTGACATTGGTTGCCTTGTTATTGAGCATTGCTAGTGAGTTTAGGGGCTTTGTGCTTTTGCTTACTAGCATGTGTAGGAACTCCCTCATTGCTTAAAGTACTAGTGGTATAGGTTTGTGTGACCTTGCTTCTAGAATTGGTTAGGTGAGCTCTAGCTAGCTCCACACCTTAATTGCTTAACTAGGATCTTTGCAAGGTGCTAGAGAACATAAATAGAGGGGTGTAGTCTTGGCTAGAACGATAGATTTAATTCATCACTTGTTTTGGTTAGCCAGCGTGATTAAGTTTTAGTAACGACTATTCACCCCCTTTAGTCGCTATCTCGACCTTACAGGGTGGAGCAGCTAAAGGCCTGACACCTAGAGCTCGAGGAAGCATGACTCTAGCTCGAGCAGGAACACATGGAGCTCGATCGGGAGATCGAGCGCCATGGAGACGGTGGGCGCGCGCGCGCCATGGCCCGTGACGTGAATTGAAGGATCATCGCGGACGATGAAGCCCTCCCACACTTCGCCCGGGCAAGCCAGAACATCGCTGCTGCGGCGGCCTTGCTCTGTGGGCTTCCAAGGCCTACGATGCTCGAGGATCATCAGGCCCACTGTGAGATTCGCATGCTGCTCGAGCATGCTGCAACGCAGCAGGCTAAGAGCTCGCTGTCTTGGTGACATGAGCTTGATGCTAGCCAGCACATGCCCTCAGAGTGACCTAACAAGGATGCGTCAATCCACTAGTTGCCACAAGGCGGTTGGCAACGCTCCGTGGTCCCGGTGCATGAGCATCTCGGCCACAACCGTGACGCGCGCGACACCCTCGACACCCGTAGACGCACCTACGATGATCCAAGAGAGGGAGCTAGCCACTGCTATCACCCTTGTCATGGCAGACGCTACAACAGCAGCGAGGACTGAAGCCTGAGCCCCGGCATGCCGAAGCCTTAGGTCTTTAGCCAACACATCCTGAATGCCGCTTTCCCGCCAAGGTACTGACCACCAACCAACATCCCAAAATACTCTGGGGAAACAAACCTCGGACTGTCGCTCGAGGATTATTAGCTTGCCTACCAAGCCAATGGAGCGGATAATGATGATTTGATTATCCACAACCTTCCATTGTTCATGTCCGATTCGACGCGAACATGGTTGGAACACCTTCCGCGCAACAGAATCCAAAGTTGGGTGGACGTGAAAGAGATCTTCGTGGGGAACTTCCAAGGCATGTACAAGCACCCTGGGAACCCATGGGATCTTAAGAACTACCGATAGAAGGCCAGAGAAACCGTTCGTTGGTATATCCGACGCTTCTCCCGATAGTGCAACGAGCTACCTAACATCGTCGACGTCGACGTCATAGGAGCTTTCCTATCTAGGACCACCTATGAGTCCCTGGTTCACAAGCTGGGATGTAAGGGCCCGCAAACCACCAAGGAGCTCCTCGACATCACCACCAGCCACGCCTCGGGCGAGGAGGCGGTCGGAGCGATCTTCGACCATCTCAAGGGCAAGGCAAAACAGGACAAGGACGCCAGCGAAGGCACCTCTAACTGTCCCATCAAGAAGAAGAACACACAGCGGTGCGAGGGCTTGCTCGTGGCTGCCGCCGACCGCAGGGGGGGGGTCGAAAGCCCGGGGGGCACCCTGAACCACTTTGAGAAGCTACTCGAGGGGTCATGCCCAAACCATGCCTTCCCCATCAAGCATCTGTGCAAGGACTGCGGCCTCATGAAGTGGTTCTTGTCCGGGGGCTCCAACAAAGGTGAGAACAAGAAGGACCCCGACCCATCCATGGACAATGCCGAGGGGAAGGACGGCGGCTTTCCGATGCTGGATGGTTGCCTCATGATCTTCGGAGGGTTAGCAGCCTATGACTCCAAGCGCCATCAGAAGCTCACACGCCGTGAGGTCTATACGGCCGAGCCAGCCATGCCTACCTTCCTCTGATGGTCGAAGTCCACCATAACCTTCGATCAGACTGACCACCCGAAGAGCGTCCCACAACTAGGGAGATATCCGCTCATGGTCGACCCGATCAACGACATGAAGCGGCTCTCCAAGGTATTGATGTACGGAGGCAGTGGCCTCAACATCATGTACGCCGAGATGCTCGATGCCATGGGCATTAGCCGATCCTGCATCCGACCAACCGGAGCGCCTTTCCATGGCATCGTGCCTGGAAAGCAGGCCATGCCGCTCGGGCAGATCGATCTGCCCATCACCTTCAGGGATCCATCCAATTATAGGACAGGGACCCTCACCTTCGAGGTGGTGGGGTTCCATGGAACCTACAACGCCATCCTGGGACGTCCATGCTACGTGAAGTTCATTGTAACACCCTCGGTGTTACATTGTCCTGTTTTGCTAAAACACTGCATGAGCATCATACTTGTTTGTACATGTGTGTAATTTGGAGTATAAATTAAATACGGCACTTGAAACGTTTATCCGAAATGTGAAACAAATGTTACATTTCATGTTGTTTAATATTGTTTAGTATTTGGAGCGAATTTTTTTTATGAAGCAAAAATGCTATAGAAGTTTATGCGAACTTTGATAAAGTTGTAGTGCGTACTCCGTAGTCGACAATGAAACAAGTAGGTCGGAATTGGAATTCGAAGTTTAAGTTATTTGGCGTAAGTTAAAAACGGGTCGACGAAGCCATGTTTGGTAGTTTTTGTAGAGAAATTGGCTTAAGAAGTAGCATGGTGTCGTGGCATTGGTCGGTAGTCCTACATACCCTCTTGCGTCTAAAAGAATTGGTTTGGCGTTTGGACCTTCGGAGAGGGTTTTGCGACCGCTTTAAAAATTGTGCTCGTCACCTACTTCGGACAAGCCAACGCTGACCGCGGTCACCATTGCTGCTTGTTCGAACACACCCGCGCCTTGCCCTTCTCTGGCTGGGAGTGCACCGGGTCCCGCGTCATAGCTCGGGTGGTCATATCTGCCGGCACTCACCACACACGCATGCAAGCGCACGGCGTCCGGGCTCAGGCGGCTCTGCCTCACCGTCGCATCACGCGGTACTCCAGTAACGCTACACACCACCATCGTCGTGCCCAGCACTGGTCCCATTGACTCACCATGGCTGCACTCGCGTAGGACGACCGCTGGCTCGACTGTCACTTCGGCATCGCATCGCGTTCTGGTTTTCTTTGTCCGACGCCGTCCGCGGTGGTGTAGGTCTGTGTTCATCAGTTTGTGGGTTTGGCCGTGCGGACAACCGTCTGGAGCGCACCTCGCTGTCCCTATCGTTTGTGTGTGCTGGTATTTTTGCGTCGACGGCCGTGGCTGTGCCAAGCCAAGCCGCCATGACTCCCCTGTCTCCGCTGTCGTTTTGGCCGGCGTGACCGTGTCCTTCGGTTCGCCATCGTGGCAGCGTCGTGACCCAATTAATCAAGTTCTCAGCTCCGCTAGACAGCCAGCAGCGCAACCGTCCCCACCTCGTCGCTTGTAGCACCACATTGTGCCTCAATTTTGGAAGTGCAGCTCCGCCTGCTCCATAAGACCAGGATGGTCTGCACCATTGTCCATCCACGGAACCAGAGCTTGCCATTTCAATTCATTGCACTGCTAGCCTTTCCTCCAGCAGCTCATCGCACTGCCCACCTCATTCAAAGCTCCACCATCGTATAGTGTCTTCTCCGCGGCCGGCGAACCACGCGCGAGCAGAGTAGCCGGTGGTGCATACTACTGTTATTAGCTTGTTGACATCAGCACGACGTCATCTTGGCGTCACTCGTGTTTTAGGGCCATTTTCGTGTAGGAAAAGAAATCCATGAATACGTTGAAATATGCCCTTGCCTGGCCAACTTGCGATGGCGCCCACGGCCTGCGTTTCGCCTGCGCCAGCTTGTGCTAGTGTCGTGCCCTGCCGTGGGCCGGCTGTCGCACCGCGCTCGGCCCGTTGCCGCGCCTGCGCCTACGACCGCCTGCTGGGCCGCTGCCGCTGCTGGGCCGTGCTGCCGCGCGCTAGCGTCCGCGCCCGCACGCTCACGTCCGCGCCCACTGCTAGGCCATGCGCTCGCTGCTGGGCCACGTTTGCGCCTGCGTCCGCGCTGCCTGTGGGCCGCGCAATAGAATGGTTTTTCCGAATTCCAGTAAGATTTGAAGTGTTTATTCAATAAAGGTTTTTGGCTGAACTTTGATAATCCGTAGTAAATTGTATAGTGATCCAAAAATAGTGAAACCAAGTTTGTTAGGTTCACAAAAATGCAATCTATCTGCTAGTGTAGTTAGTTCACAGTTAGCTGTTATGATGATAGGCTCATACATTCTAATTAGAAAGTTTAGTATTATGTAGATTAATATTTGTTGGAATTCTTGTGGCAAATCGGTAATAGTTTTAGCTTTGAAAATTTTACAGTAGGTCCCCTAGGATATTATATACTTGTTGTAAATTTGGTAGTCTTAGAACGAGTTGCTAAATAAAGTAATTATTGCCCTTGCTTTATCGTATATGCCGTAAATCAGCATTAGGAGTAAGAATATCTGTAGTTGCTATAATAATAATGAATGGCATATTTCAAACTTGTTATCAGATAGCTTAGCACCGTGGTCGGTAGCACTAGCTTAGTAGTTAAATTGATGTACTGTTATTTTAAGAGTTGCTGTTGTCATATTCCTAAGCATTGCATCATCATTTCACGCATGTAGATCACGAGCTAGTAGACTTCGTGCCCGTCGGCGAGCCGGAGTACGACGAGGTGATGGAGGAGTACGAGGAGATCCTCGTGCAGGAGGGAGCCCAGGAGCCTGTTGGTGCTGACCTACTGACCTGGCGCCTGCCCAAGGCAAGCCCCGGTGCATAACCCCTATTTTTAATGATCACTGAATATATATATATATATGATGTGCATTTATGTTACAGGCATTTTATGGAAACTACATGCATAAATATATCTACCCATGAGTCCTACTAGTACAGGTCGCGTAGCTACTCTGCTCAGGATGTCGGTAGCATGAGTAACCTGCCATTACTCGCACATAGGTGATAAAATATGATCACTCGTGATAAAATGAAGGAAAGGTAAATGGTGACCGGGCAGGGATATGGTTTGGGTATTGGTGGGTGTAAAGGGTTGTGTCCTATGGCCAACAGGGCATAGCTCGGTTACACTTTTTCCCTGTCTGTGTCGATTAAGGACCGGTCGTTGCATAAGGCATCGTGGGCAAGTCACAGATTTATTGTCCTAAGCGCATACTTGGGTATGGGCGCAGGGAAGACTTGTTGCTCTCTTGTCACGGATCCGGCTCTTTCCGGATTGACTGATTGGGGCAGCAGATGGTGGAGGTCCTTGCACCACACTGAGTCTGGGACTCAGGAGTGGGGGATTGGAGTCCAAGTTTTGACGGGGACCTGGACACTCGAGACAGGAGAGTGATGGGTTAGTCCTGCTTGTGCCTGGGGTACAAGCGGGGCGTGTGTTTTCAGGGCACCCAACTGGGCACATTGATTCGCGAATCGTCGGGCGATCCAGTACGGCTTGTCTCGTGTTTAGCACCATAGTAAGAACTGAAAGTGGAAAAGGAGAAGAAATATAACTGATTGCTCAACTCTTGCTTGAAAGTAGAACATGTGCTTATATAGACTGGCTAGATGAGAACTTAATACGGCTGATAATAATAATACATAAATAAGGACTCACTATTAGTATTGCTTTCTGCTAAATAAAACCAGCAAACCATTAAGCCTATCATATTCCTTGGAGTTGGGAAATTATTCCCACTAGTCAGATAAGTCTTGCGAGTACATTGTGTACTCAAGGTTTATTTACCCCTGTTGTAGGTTATGCTTGAAGAGTACCTTTGTGTGGAGGATCCTTCTGGTGGGCTCAGACGGAATCCTCGCCCCTTACCGCTAGATGTTATTTTTAAAATTCTGCCATTATCATTCCGCACTCTGGTATTTGGTATTGTAATAATGTACTTTTTAAGAAACTCTAATGTATGAAATAGACTTGTGTTGTAACTCGTTCTCATTATTGGATCATTGGGAAAAATGTGGATCTTTTGGGTTCTTCCTCGGGGTGTGCTCGACGGATACCGCCCGTGATAGCTTGCTTTTGGGGTGCTTAGTGTCTGGTCGAAGACGAGCGCCTCGTAAGTGTGCTATTTTTGGCGGTTCTGCCACATTCATGGCCGTCCCCAACTACAACTACCTAAAGCAGAAGATGCCAGGCCTAGGTGGGGTCATCACCGTCGGCACCTCATTTCAGCACGCTTACGAGTGCGAGGTCGAATGCTGCGATCACGCCGTGGCAATCGTTGCCTCCAAGGAACTTGCGACCATCAGGAAGGAGGTCGCCGAAGAAACATCCGACCACTAGAGGTTGGTCGGGTCTTTCAAGCCGATGGTGGGCGCTAAGGAGGTCCTCATAGACCCCAGCGGCTCCCAAAGCAAAGTGGTGTGCATTGGCACCACACTTTCCTCCGAATAGGAAAGCACGCTCGTCGACTTCCTCCACGCCAATAGAGACATCTTTGCATGGAAACCCTTGGACATGCTGGGCATTCCGAGGGATGTCGCCAAGCATGCCTTGAAGATCTGGCCAGGCTCCAAGCCGGTGAAGCAACACCTACGTCATTTCGATGAGGGGAAACACAGGGCCATCGGTGAGGAGATTGCGAAGCTCTTAGTGGCAGGGTTCATCAAGGAAGTGTACCACCCCGAGTGGTTAGCCAATCCTGTTCTTGTACAAAAGAAGAGTGGGAAATGGAGGATGTGTGTTGACTACACAGGTCTCAACAAAGCATGCCCAAAGGATCCGTTTCCTTTGTCACACATAGACCAAGTAGTCGACCCTACCTCATGGTGCGAAACCCTTTGTTTGCTTGATGCATACTCTGGGGACCATCAAAATGTGATGAAAGAGTCCGACCAGCTCGTGACATCTTTCATCACCCCATTCGGATTGTTTTGCTACATCACAATGCCATTTGGTCTGAAGTACACTCAAGTGTTTTGGGGACCTCATCAGGCGGACCGTTGAGGCCTACGTGGACGACATCATGGTAAAGTCCCAAATGGGCTGACCAGGTCACAAATGACCTTGAGCAGACCTTCGCAAAACTCCAAGCAAATGGCATTAGGCTCAACCCTGAGAAGTGTGTTTTCGGGGTCCTAAGCGGTATGCTACTAGGTTTCATCATCTCCGAGCATGGCATCGAAGCTAACCCAGAGAAGATCTCGACCATCACAAGGATGGGCCCGATTCAAAACATGAAGGGGGTACAATGAGTTATAGGGTGCCTCACCGCGCTCAGCCGCTTCATCTCATGCCTCGGCGAACGAGGTCTCCCCCTGTATCAACTTCTAAAGAAGGCCGACCACTTTGAATGGACATCCGAGGCCTAGGAGGCACTTGACGTGGTCAAGCAGCTTCTGATGAAGGCTCTGATCCTTGTTCCTCCAACCAATGGAGAGCCTCTTCTGCTCTACATTGTGGCCACCAAAGTACAGCGCCCCATGTACTACATTAGCGAGGTCCTATCCAATTCTAGGACCCGCTACCCCCAAATCTAGAAGCTCCTGTACACCGTCCTCATCACCAAGAAGAAGCTATGCCACTACTTTGAGTCATATCTTGTGACGGTCATGACGTCCTTCCCCCTCGGCGAGGTCGTCCAAAACCAGGATGCCACGGGAAGAATCGCAAATTGGGCACTTGAACTGATGGGTCAGGGCATTGCGTATGCCTTCCGGACGACCATCAAGTCCCAAGTGTTGGCTGATTTCATTGTAGAGTGGATCGAGGTCTAAATGCCACCAGCGGTCATCGACCAAGAGTACTGGACGATGTACTTCGATGGATCACTGATGAAGGAGGTGCCGGCGTGGGGCTGATCTTCATTTTGCCCCTCGGGGTACGCATGAGGTACATGGTCCGCATCCATTCCCCTACTCCAACAATATGGTCGAATATGAGGCGATCATCAATGGCCTATGCATCACCATCGAGTTGGGCATCCGATGCCTCGATGTCTGGGGTGACACCCGGCTAGTCGTCGACCAAGTCATGAAGGAGTCGAGCTGCCACGATGCCTAGATGGCTGCATACCGCCAAGAAGTCCGCCAGCTGGAAGACAAGTTTGACGGCCTCGAGCTCAACCACATCCCGAGGCGTCTCAATGCGCTGGCAAAAGCGGTGTCGGACTGAGAGCCGAGGCCAACGGGCGTCTTCGCCAGTGATCATCACAAGCCCTCGGTTCACTACAAGGGGCCAAAACAAGACAGTGATGGGCTGCTCGCACTAAACTCGAGGGCTGGCCGACCATCGGCTCCATCTGACCCTGATGTCATGGAGCTCGAAGAGGACCCAGCGACAGAGCCCGACCCTCTGGTCGACTAGAGGATGCTCTACCTCGACTACCTCCTCCATGAGGTGCTGCCGATGGACAAGATGTAGGCTCGACGGCTTGCGCGTCATGCCAAGTCCTTTGTCCTTGTTGAGGGCAAACTCTACAAGCGAAGCCACACCAGGATCCTACAGTGCTGCATCCCCATCGAATAGGGGAAGTGTTTGTTGAGCGATATCCATGGTGGGGTCTGCAGTCACCATGCCATGCCTAGAACCCTAGTCGGAAACACGTTCCGACAAGGCTTCTATTGGCCGACCGCAGTCGCCGACGCCGAGCAGATTGTGTGCACCTATGAAAGGGTGTTAGTACTACGCTCGGCAGACTCACCTACCGGCCCAAGTGCTCTAGACGATCCCCATCACGTGGTTATTCGTGGTCTAGGGGCTCGATCTGGTCGGACCCCTCAAAAGGGCGCCCGGAGGCTACACCCACTTGCTTGTCACCGTAGATAGAGGCTTGGCCGATCTCCACGATCAAGTCTGAGCAAGCCGTGTTGTTCTTCCTCGACATTGTCCATCGCTTTAGAGTTCCGAACTCCATCATCACAGACAACGGCACGCAGTTCACTAGAAAAAAGTTCCTCCGATTCTGCGATGAATACCACATCTGGGTCGATTGGGCCGCCGTGGCGCACTCCCGCACGAACGGGTAGGTCGAGCACATGAACGGCATGGTCCTACAAGGCCTCAAGCCTAGGATCTTCAACCGGTTGAACAAGTTTGGTGGACGATGGGTTGCCGAGCTTCCCGTGGTGCTCTAGAGCCTGAGGACGACCCCCAGCCGGGCCACCGGCTATACACCATACTTCATGGTCTATGGTTCCGAGGCTATCCTCCCGACTGACCTTGACTATGGAGTGCTAAGAGTTAGGGCTATGATGAACAGGGAGCTGAGACGTCCCTCGAGGATGCCATGGACCAGTTGGATGAAGCACATGATGTTGCCCTCTTCCGCTCGGCCAAGTACCAGTAGGCATTGCGACGGTACCACAACCGTCGAGTGCGGGGTCGGGCCTTCAACGTCGGAGACCTGGTCCTCTGCTTCATCCAGAGAAGCTTGGACCGCCACAAGCTCTCTCTGCCGTGGGAGGGACCGTATGTCATCATGGAGGTGCTCTGGCCAGGCGCCTATAAGCTCAAGACCATCGACGGCGAGGTCTTCGCCAATGCCTAGAACATTGAGCAGCTATGTCACTTTTACCCTTAATATACGCACACTTTCTCTTATCAGTTTCGCTATCGAACTCCCCACCCTTTAGTGACACCCGACCCTAGCAACGGCGGGGGGTCGAGCCTCACTCGGGGGCTAATAAGAGCATATCCATCTAGTAAACAGCCTCTACGTCCGACCCTTTCTCACGATTAAGACCCAAAAGCGAAGTTTGTGGAAACAAACGTTGAGGAAAACTGGTTGGACTACAAGAAACCTATGCCTCGGTGGCTACGGCGCCTTTGCTCACCAGTGTGATTAGAGTTTTCTTTCCGCACCCTAGGCTTTTTTGTCCTTAGTCATGAAAAGTGTTGGTACACGTTTAAGAGTCTATCTGCCTGGCGAGCCCGACCCCCTCTCATGTTAAGACCTAGGAGCTAGGGTTGTGGGAACAAGCTCTGAGTATAACTGGTCGGACTACGACAAACCTATGCCTCGGCAGCTATGGCTCCTTTGCTCACCAGCGTGATCAGAATTTGCTCACCCACACCCCGAGCTTTATGACCGTAATGACGGAAAGGGTCGGAATGCACTAACCTTTTTTTATAAATAAGGGGAGAAGGGCTAAAAAGCTGTTTGGCTATAACAAAATTTAAGAGCTTGTCCATTTATTACAAGTTCGTCGTTGGGCTTATCTGCCTAAATTCTTGTGCGGGATGTTCTCATCCCCTATCTCCATGGGTAAGTCCTATCCCAGCGGGGTAATACAAGTCGATCGGATGGCTTAGCCACTGCCGAAGGATGGGCAGGGAGCAGCAAGATGCTCCACGCGGGTTATGCCGACCCGTTGCGAATGACGGACCCGGATTCTGGTCGAACATATCCGGTAAGCGCTCCCCAAACCCGTCACGCGTGCCATCAAGGTAATTCCTGTGCCAGTGGGTCACCCTTACTCTACGCGCATTAATTTTGCTATCGAGCTCCCGACCCCAGCAATGGTAAGGGGTCGGGACTCACTTGGGGGCTGGCAAGAATATCTATTTGCTAGACATTCTTTATGCCTGACCCCTTCTCAAGTTAAAAAACTAGAAGCAAGGTGTGCGAAAATAAACTCTGAGAAAAACTGGTCGAACCGTTAGAAACCTACGCCCCAGCGGCTATGGCATTTCTGCCCACCAGCACGATTAGAGTTTTTGTCCCCGCACCCTGAACTTTAGCCTCCTCCTCCCCCAGAAGGGTTTGGAGGGGCCTACCTATGGAATCTCCACCGAGGAGAGGCCCGTAGGTCGCCCAAGTCCATCGAATGGCTTGGGCCGTTGCCGAGAGACGGGTAGGGAAAAATAGGATGCTCCATGCAGGTTACGCCAACTTCGTCATGAACGACGGACCTGGACACCGCACGAGCATATTTTGGTAAGAGCTCCTCGAACCCATCACTCGAGCCATCGAGGTAACTTTACCGACCCCCACTTTACTTTTCCAATACATGAACATTCATTCATCCATTCTCATACATGCATTCATACATTCATTCATACATTCATCTCATACATCCAAGCAATGCATATGCAATTATTGCATCACAACGCTTCACGTCATGTCACGAACTGGTAGTCGTCTCATTCGACATGAGCGGCGACCGACCGAGGCTCGAAGGCCAGCCCACGAAGGGCTCGAGGCCGCCTCACGTTGAACAGAGCCAGGGGAGAAAAACTTAGATGAGCCCCAATGGCCTTGCCCAACCCCACTCAGAAGTGGATAGAGACATCTAGACCTTTCTCGTTTGATCCTAACATCAAGCTAAGCCCACAGAATCTCCATCAAGGAGAGGCCAGCGGGCCACCCGAGCCAATCGAACAGCTCGGGTATCTGCCATGAGGTGGGTTAAGGAGCAGTGGAATGCCACATGAGGGCTATGCCAACCCCATCAGCAAATGATGGACCCGGATTCCACTCGGACGTGCCCGTTAGCGAGCTCATCGAGCGTGACATTCGATCCATTGAGGCAAGTGTCATTAGCTCAGCCCTTCTAGTTGTGGAAACCGAGGATAGGGTGACACATGAAATCTGGCCAACCCCTACCGACCCCCACGAGGCTCGGGGGCTCAAGCCGCTCGACCCAAAATCTGGAGACCGGGGTTCGAAGGCCGGCCCACGAAGGGCCCGAGGCCACCCCCGTCGAATAGAGCTAGGGGAGAAAACATAGATGAGCCCCAGCGGCCTCCGCCCAACCCACTTAGAAGCGGACGGGGTCATCTCAACCTTCTCGTTCGATCCTAACCTTGAGTTGAGCCCACATAATCCCCATTGGGAGGAGGCCATCGGACCACCTGAGTCTCCCTCTAGACCGGCTTGGGCATCTGCTGGAAGGTGGGTTAAGGAGTAGTAGAATGCCACATGAGGGCTATGCCAACCCCGTCACAAATGATGGACCCGGATTCCACTCAAACATGCCTGTTAGCGAGCTCACCGAGCGCGTCACTCGAGATATTGAGGCAAGTGAAGTTAGCTCAACCCCTTTGGTTGTGGAAGCCACGGACGGGGTGATGATCACAAAGACGAGCCGACCCTCAACCGGACCCCTGCTACGCGCGGGGGCTCGAGGAAAGTTGGACTCGCAAGGACTCCGCCTAGGGAGGGGGTACGTGCAAAAACAAGAGACGTTTTTCCTACTGATTTCGCTATCTTCTCCCTGATCTTTAGTGACACCCGACCCCAGTAATAGTAAGGGATCGGATCTCACTCGGGGGCTGATAAGGGTATAAATACACCCTTTCTAAAACAGTTGTCGTGCCCGACCTCTTCCTCACGTTAAACGTAGTGGCAGGGTCTGCGGAAATGAACGACTGAGCAAGTCTGATCGGACTGCAAGAAACCTATGCCCAGCGGCTACGGCACTCTTGCTTACCAGCATGATCAGAGTTTCCCTCCTACACCTCAGGCCCTATGGTTTTAACAAACGGAAGGGTCGCAACGCATGAACCCCTTTTCACACATAAAAGGGAGGAAAAACAAATGCGATCAAATGAAAGAAGATGACAAGTTTGTTTAAATGATACACAGGGGTTGACAACTTGTCCGATTATGACAAATATGATCATCTGACCTATCTGACTAACTAGCCCCTCTGGGGGAGAACTATGTCTTTTATCCTGTCCACCAGGTCCTGTGAAAGGGGAGCCATAGCCGCTTCCATCTCCTCTAGCTCGTGGACTTCATAGCTAGGCGCGAAGCCATGGCTCATCGCCTCCAGATCGATGATGCCCCCATAGTGGGAACGAGCAATCACGAAGGTTTGATTGACCCTAGCGCGAAGGGTGTTCCTCTTGAGCTGGCGCACCCGCGCTGTGATCTCGACGGCAGGGGCCGATGAGTGAACTGGTCCCCTCCGACCGCACCACATCAAGGTCATCGCAGACCACTCCGAGGGCGGTGCTCAGGATACCAAGCTCATCGCTCTTTGCCTAAAGATTCCTCCTCACCTCGCCGAGGTCCACGGCTAGCTTGGCAAAAACGCTCTCGGCCTCTAGCTTCTAGGCCGTCGCATTTCTGAGCTTGGCCTAGAGGGAGCCGACCATCTGCTGTGCGTCATCGCGCTCTTGGTAGGCCTGGTAACGCTCTCGGAGGGCCTGGTCACGCTCCTCGTGAGCCACGTCATGCTCCGAGCGAAGCCTCTCTACGGTTTGGAGCAGGTCGTCCCGCTCCTTGCGCAGCTAGCTGACCGCCGTGGCGTCTAGACTCGCCCTCTTCTCTAGGGCCGCCAGCTTCTCCTTGGCCCCCAGCTTCAGCTCCCTTTCCTTCTCGACCTCGGCCAGAAGGTCGAGGATCCACTAGCGGGTCTCGGTGTCCTTCTGGAGTAGCTCGTCCCGCTCCTTCCTGACCTTGGTGGCCTCCTCCTCGTCCCTCCGCGATCTCACCGACAGGGCCTCGAATGCCCTCTCGGCCACCCGCGACCGAACACTGTCCGCCTCCTTGGCAAGGGGAGTCATCTCGGCCACCCTCTGCTGAGCAACAACAAGCTAAGTGGTCACTTCCTCGTGTAGCCGTGCCTCCTCAATGAGGCAGTCCCAGGTCTCCTTGTTCTCGTGAAGGAACCGAGACTTCTCCTGGCTGCGAGCGATAAGGGACTGAAAGGACACGATGGTTAGAATACAAAAAAATATAGAGAAAGAAAAGGGCGAGAAGTAGGGCCAAGCCAATACCAAGCTGGAGGGAATGACAATGTCGCACAAGGCACCTCGGGCGTGGTCCAGGGCTTCGAGCATGGACGCGACGCCCACGTTGAGGCTCTCTTGCTCCATGCTCTCTGCGGCGTCATCGAGAGTGAAGAGCGTCGACGTCGGATCCTCTAGACTCGCCCATCAGAGCAGGGGCTCGCTCCGCATAGGCGAGTCACTGCCCACCGACGTCAGGGCCAAGGACGGCTCCCTGCCAGCTCCGATCACGGCCGACCCTTCTCGCCGTGATGTCCCCACCAGGACACTCCCTCCGACGATGGAAGGGGTCAGCGATACGAACATTGACTCCTCTCCCAGCACCATGACCTCCGGGGAGCCCTCGGCCACATCCCCCTCCATCCGGCCATGCCAGACATTGTCACCTGGGCCACCGATGGCGCGGGTCGCACCAGTTCCTCAGGCGCTGCCTCGACAGTGCCCGGCTGTGACCCGCCTGTCACAGCTGCCGCCACCTCTGCCTATGTCGGTAGGGTCCTGACCGGCTGTGTCATGCCCGCCACAGTCGGTGTCATGAGCACAGTTGGCAGCCTTGTCCGCCCCATCATCAGTAGCTGTATCGCCCCCATCGCCGGCTGGTCCACGACCTCCAAAGGCATCTCTTGATCCCCCGTGTCCGCCCGTCCCGCCGAGGGCATGGTCGCGACCATGGGCGGTGCCTGACTGGCCGACGACGTAGTCACACTGGCGTCGCTCTCACCCGAAACGGGCATGATGCCAGCCAACGGCTACTGTCTCGCTTGAAGGGCGATGGTCTTCTTTGGTGCCAGCGCTAAAGGATTACGTCACCTCCCGGCGCTGCAAGAGATGAAAAGCATAAGTCACGATGAAATCCGACTAAAACAGGGAAAATAGAGATACTGATGACTTACCTTGGCACCATCGGGTGGCAGATATGTTTGGGGTGTGAACCCCCCGACTTCTACTCCGCCTCGTCGAGGCTGGGCCATTTCGAGCCTGCCCCCTGCTCTTGGGAAGAGGGGCTCGCTCCCCTTGGATCTTAGGGCGCGACGGCGGAGCCACCCGCCTCCGCTGGCACTTCGGGCGCGGTGGCAGATCCGCCCGCCCCTGTTGGCTCCTGGGGTACGCCGATGGTATGACCCATCGCCCCTGGCTCCTCGGACGTGCCCTCCCCTCCATGGAACAGGAAGGGTCCCAACTCCTATAAGGACGAACTGATACCTGTCAGCACATCCTCGTTCTCAAGTATGTCCCACTCGACATCGTTGGCTACCTCGTCGTCATCGCCATCATCATCATCATCGCTGTTAGTGCCCTCTCCCCGTTCCCGCTCCTACAGCTTTCGCTGCTTCTTCTTCCTGTTGTCCTCCTTCACCTTCCTCAGCCACTCGCCCTCAGCATGATTCGCCGCCCTCACGGATGAATCCCTTGGCAACGGAGTTAGGTCATTCATGAAGATGAGGTCCCTCAGCTGATCCCGCCCCCCTCAAAGTTAGTATCAAGAGATCGGGAAGTCGATTGAAGAGAAGGCAAAAGAAGGGGAAACTTACGAAGACGACGTAGCCTAGTTCCGGCCACATTGGAGGATGTCCCGGCACTGGAAAGACAAAATTGAGGGGGGCACCCACATCGTCCCGTGAGGGCTCCATGGCCTCCTTGATGCATTGCGTGATCTCAGATTTTGGGAGTGCCCCCTCGACGAGCGTCGTTCCGTCGAACGATGCCTCGGGCACCATCACATATAACGGGAGCACGCACGTCATCAACGGTGTGGCCCTCCTTGTGTGGTTGGCCCCGATGATGCCTGACCCATTTAGGCCATTCTCCTTGAGGATGTGGATGGCGACGATGTGGTTCCGGATCTTCTTCTTGTCCTTCTCCGGGATGCCCCACTTTCTTCATGACTACGGGGCCTCTTTGATCAGGTGACCGGTGAACTCTGGCAGAGGGGCGGCAGCGTTGTTCTTGAGGTAGAACCACTGCAAGTGCCACCCCTTGTTGCGCATCGAGAGCCGCATAGGTGGGTACTCGCTGACCCGATTGTTTCAGAGCTGGATGCTGGCGCACCCCATCGACATAAGCAGCTCCTGTCTGCCACTTTTCTCCCTCTTCTTCTGGAGGGTGACAGCGAAGAAGTGCCTCCACAGATCAAAGTGGGGGTTGATCCCCAGGAACCCCTCGCATAGGGCGACGAACGCTGCCATGTGCTGGATCCCGTTGGGATTGAGGTGCTGCAGCTCGATCTTATAGCAATGCAGTAGCCCCCAAAGAAATATGTGGGAGGGAGTCGCAAACCCACGCTCATGGAAGTGGGCAAATGACACCGCATAGCCATCGGGCGGTGATGGCATATCCTTCTCGCTGAGCAGTAGCCACTCCTCGGCCGAGGTCCACGCACGGAGAAGACCGCGACGGATGAGACCTTCCATGCGCTGGAAGGTGATGTCGGAGTGGCACCACAGATCCATTGAAGGTGGGGGCGGATGGATGCGTGCTCGATGGCGGCGGAGATGCGGAGGCGAGAGACCTAAGAGATTGGTTGCGGCGGTCGTGGCAACAGAGGCAAGGATGCATGGTATGGAACCCGGGGGGTGAAACCTACCGCCTGCCTAGATCTCCGCACCTACCACGATCCGCCACAACATCTCGCCACAGGAAGTGCGCACGCAATCTCTGTCTGTTCCCTCGGAAAACTCATCGAACGTTTTGCCTCACCAGACGGGCCATGACTCATCGCAAGTAAGAGGAATATGGATCAAAAAAACACCTCTACGGCCTGCCAGGGCCTAGGAGTTCGAAGGTTGGCCCATCAACGGGTTCGATAAATCGCTCCGAGCACCCTTAGAGTAAGGGATGAAAAGGGATGGGCCCGCAAGTGGCTAGTACCCAGGCGCATGAGCACCACGGGCATCCTGGCCCACGATCGAGTCTCGGCCAGGTATGATCCATGGTTTTCCCCATCGAAGGGTGGAGAGCCCTCGGGACCGGTCGAACGGACACAAGAACTATATGGATTAACCGCTGAGAATCTAAAGTCGATCACCAAGCTGACCCTAGCCGAATCCCCGCGAACGGGATGCCTGAACCCCACTTGAACTAGCCAGCTAACAACCCACCAAATCTCACGGTCATACCCACGAAGGGTTCGACCTCGACGAGAGGGAATCACCATCCCTGGAACATGCCGTGGGCAACATAAGAGGGCCAGGGCCCTCCGAGTCCTCCTGTTTAGAAAAACCTCCGAAGGAGTATTCTACTCCTCCGCAGGCTCGGGGCCTACTGTCGGGGATCAATACTAGAGTACCCGAAGAGGAGGAGCTAATAACCATCAACGTTGGTTCACCCGAGCGGTCAAGAGCTATACTACAACTCTTGTCGACCCCCAGGTACGCAAGCTCCGCCTCGCCCGACCCGTGAGGCGTGGCGCCGCCTCGCCCGACACCGAGGCCGTAGGCTCCGCCTCGCCCGACCCCTTAGGGGGACTCCGCCTCACCCGACACTAAGGCCGCGGGCTCCGCCTCACCCGACCTCTAGGTTTGGACTCCGCCTAGCCCGGCCCTTGGGTTTGGACCCCGCCTCGCCCGGCCTCTGGGAAGGAACTCCGCCTCGCCCGACCCCGAGGCCGGGGGCTCCGTCTCACCTGACGGAGACCCATACCGCCGCCAACCATTCCAGGTCCAAGCGTATGGCCCTGGGTCAAAGCTCTGACACTAGGGAGGGGACTGGCACGCCTCGATATAACCCGCGACCACAATGGGCCATACCTGAGGGTTCACATTAGGAACAGCGTCGGGCGTACCGGTGCTATTCTGGCTAACCCCCGTACGAACACTGATGGGCACGTCAGTTCACCACGACGTCCGCCAGGACGGGATGGAGCACCATGACCGGTGGACGATGCCTACACATGGCACTAGTGATATATAGGGTCACGACATAAAGCTGTCCCTGTTGACGTCTACAGGGTCGGCGGGACCCTCACAGAGGAGAAGAGGGACCTGACGATCCTGAAGAACTTCTTCCTCTCATTCTCTTCCTCCGTTGTAACCCCTGCTTTTCCTTGACCTATAAAAGGAAAAGTAGGACGTCCTATGAGGGAACATCGGAACTCATCACAAGCACACAATAGAGAAGCGACCGAGCTCTCGGCGCCCGTTCGCTCCTCTAGCCAGAGATTTGGGACATGTCCCTCTCTCAACCGTTTGTAACCCCTAATATGAACTTTTCAGTGTTAGTAACACGAGCAGCAGCAATGAACTGGACGTAAGGGCATTCTGCCCGAACCAGTATAAACCTTATGTCCTCTTAGCACACCATCCAAGCCAGACGCGTAATATTAAAAATTTACTCATTGATGTTTATTCGAAACACCGACAGACGGATAGGAGCTGAAACTAAGGGCGTGTTTGACTCGTAGCCGCAACACGCCACACCGTAGTTGTGGTGGAGGAAACGAGCGCCAGACTTTTGGCAGGAGTTGGTGCACAACTAGACAAGGAACGGGGCCGCAGTTTGGGCACGCCCAACGCACAGCAACAACCAAACGCAGTTTCAGTGCGCGTCAGTTTAGTTGTGGCGAAGTGCGTCTACGAACCAAACACACCCGAAAAAAGAAAAGGTTGCTCCGTCGGTAGAACTGTACTAAAGCGGGCGTTATTGTTATCACTTTGTAGCCTTTTAATATATGTCAAAACTATCTGCCACTTAGGATGCATTGTTTAGAGGGTCTATTTTGGACAGTTGGTAAGTCGATGTACCATGTATTTGATTTTATAATTCAAGTTAAAAATCAGAGTACCATGAATAATTAGAATCTGAGCTTCAAAAATCAATTGGTTTTACCCCTTCTATTTTAAATTATAAGATGCTTTGACTTTTCTAAATACATTCTTGTGCATAGTAAAATCCATATGTATTTAAGTAAAACCTAAACGTTTTGTAATTTAAAACTGAATTAAGTACCTATCTATAAATAGCGCAGTGTTTAGCAGGCAGCAGAGCAGAGTGGCAGAGTGTGAGGTAGGAAGTCTACTTGACAAATGGATGCTGCGCATGCCGTGGACATCGCTTCCCTGGCCCGGGAGCTGAGGGAGGACCTAGCCACCGCGGACGCGCCGGCGGCGCGGTTCACCAGCGGCTGCCCCGTCGTCATCGCCGAGGTCGGCAGGCTCACCCGCGACGTCAACCCGGAGGCGTACGAGCCGTACCACGTCTCCATCGGCCCGTACCACCGCATCAGGAACCCAGACCTCGTCAGGCACGAGGACAAGATCAGGAGCCTCGGCACCGTCCTGTCGGCGGCGAGCGCCGGCGTGACGCTAGAAGCCTACCTCGATGTGGTGGCGCGCATGGAGGCCCAAGCCAGGAGCTGCTACGCCCACACCTTCAACCTGGAGAGCAACGCCTTTGTGCGCATGCTGCTGCTCGACGCATGCTACGTGCTAGTCCATTTCGGCGGCGTCGGCGCCGGCGGATGCAGCGGGAACGGCGGCGACATGATGGAGGCCGTCGGGGTGGTGCGCGACGTGATCTACCTCGTGGAGAACCAGATACCGTTCTTCGTCGTCGACGAGATCCACAAGCTCACCATTCCGGACGGCGGCGGCGTCTCTGCGGCTGACGCGATCGCGGGCTACGTCCGGGAGCTCCTGCGGGGGCAGCAGTACTCGGTGGCGACGCCGGCGGTGGCTGAGCCTCCGGGCCCAGGCAATCTTCTGCATCTGCTACACATGCACCTGACGCCCACCGCTGAACTCGTCTCGTCGTCACGCACGACGACCGGCAACAGAGTCGCCGGCAAGCAGCGTCGGTTCGGCCGGTGGCGTTCGGCGACGGAGTACTACTGCGCCGGCGTGGGGTTCAGGAGCCGGCCTCTCGTCGGCAAAGGAGCTCGCTCGATCCTCGACGTGAAGCTGGACGGCCGCGGCAGCACGTTGGAGATCCCGCGCCTGAAGATCGACGCCGAGACGTCGCGGCTCCTGCGGAACCTGATGGCGCTGGAGCAGAGCAACCCGGCGGAGGCGGGGAGCCACGTGACGGCGTACTGCGTCTTCCTGTCGCAGCTGGCCGGCACAGTGCGGGACGTGGAGCTGCTGTCCAGGCGCGGGATCATCGCGCACGGCCTCGGCAGCCACGACGAGGTCGCCGCCTGCTTGGCGGACCTCTGCAAGGGCGTCGCGTTCGGGGGTGACGACCCCGGCGGCAACTACCTGCGCGAGACGTGGCAGGGGCTGGAGGAGAGCTTCCGGAGCCGGCCGCGCCGGTGGGCGGCGTGGCTCATGCTCAGGTACTTCAGGAACCCGTGGCTCGCCGTCGGGCTCGCGGCCGCCGCCGTGGGGCTGGTTTGTACCGTGGTGCAGGCGGTGTACGCTGTCTTGGCTTACACACCAGATGCTTAGTAGGAATTCAGTCAATGAGGCAACACTGTGTGGCTGTGCCTGTGAAAAGTCAATATAGGTGTGCGTAGTAGGTCCAGCATGTCCTTTGTTTTCTCTTTTTTTTAGCAGAAGAAGAAAGGAAGGATTCTGTTACTAATCAGTGTACTATTAATTAGTTGTCATACTGGCTAGACAGGCTGTTCGGCCTGTTCGCTGGTTGGTTTCTGGGCTGGTTTGGACTAGCTGGTGCTGGTTTGTTGTGAGAGAAAAACATTGTTGGCTGTCTATTTGGGCTAGCTGAAGCCAACAAGCGAACATGCTGGTTGTGGAATCAGTCCTACACTCTGAATTTCTCTTTCTTAACAATGATCATGTACCTCCATGTCCTTTAATGAATGCTCTCAATTCAGTAACTATGGATCATGTAACCGTCTTATCAGATTATTGCTGTTGAAATAAAGTCGATTGTTGTAAAAAAAAAAAACTAGTGGTCAACCGTGCATCAAGAAAATTTTGACTGGCATGCAAATAACTATTTATTCAATAAGATGTTTTGATTTCCTCGACTAATCTGTTTACCCAAATCTTGGTTGAAGCTGAATTAAATCCCTAACCTAGATGTGGAAGAGCCGGGATTTCGAGCTACAATAAAGACGATAGTGATTTGAATATTTAATTCTCTAGGTGTAAGTTCTATGTATTTTTAGATGACTTAAAAGGTTCTAGACTTTTAGTATTTATGAAGCATCCTACTATTCACTTATTATAAAAGTTCGGCATCAAGCTGGATTCATCACGCATCCTGTATCCATGACGTGGAGAAAGATAATGGAAGACACTGAAATTGTGTAAGTACCTCGCTTGATAGAACAATAAATCACTAAAACACCAACACCAGCAGGAGCTAGCAGTAGTATCCAATATAATCAGACTGTTCGGCTGGTCTATAAGCTGTTTATGCTGATTTGTATAGCTGATTTATTATGAGAAAAAATACTGTACCATGGCTAATAAGCCCCGGTTGAAACGACCCAGCGAACAGGAATCTTGGATAGGTAGGAAGCAAGCACAGGAAATCCATGATAGGAGGAAGATACTAGAAGCTTCTAGAAGACACTGGAAGCAAGGGATACGGGTACACCATACCAGAGAGTAGTGGTAGTGTCGGGAGAAAAATCGGTAATGCTGGGTCAGAGTGTTTGAATGGACCTTCCCAAAAATTTCCCCACTCGCTACCGCGCCGTCTGCTCGTTCCACCGCGCCGCCCACCTTCCCCACTCTGCGCTCCACTGCGTCCCCGCCTCCACTAAGCCGTCCAGCCTCCACGACGGATGCTCCAGCAAGCATGCGAGTTGAGGAGCTTCGTGTGACGCCACCCCGCCAGCGAGTTGCCAGCGCCACTGCCACACCAGCGAGCTCTGCGCCAGTGTCGAGCTCTACAATGACGAGCCTCCATTCGTCAAGCAGCAAGATGACATTGCGCTGAAAGCGCATGTTGCAAGCGTATGTTTCAAGTGTTTCATACGTATGTTGCAAGTGTATTATATCGACGTTGCAAAAATAGATCGGGATGTTGAACATGTTGAAATGACTATACGTATGTTTTAAATGTATGTTCCAAATGTTTCATCTATTTTAGAGTGTGACTATTTCATCTCGACGTCGTAAAAGTTGATCTGGATGTGGCATATACATGCATGTACATACGTATGTTGCAAGTGTTTAATCTGAATGTTGCTTATGTTTTACAATGTCTACACACGTGTTTTCAAGTTTTTCTGGTGTTTTGTAAGTGTTTTAGACGTATGTTGCAAATGTTTCAGTTCTTTTCATACACATGTTGTAATATTTCATCTAGATGTTGGAAAAGTAAATTTGATATTGCACATGTTGCAATAGGACCCACCTACCACAGTCGCCTGCTGCAGCTGATAGGGCACCGTCGTGGGTGACCGTTCGGGCATCGGAGGCCGGCAGACGCATCCGCGGTGTGGCATCCACAGGCGAGGCAGGTGATTGGGACCCACATGGGTTCCTCCGTGCTGGCGCAGCGGTCATGCAAAATAGAGCGAGCACGATAACAGGGCGGTACACAGTGTGGAGTCCACTCGATGGGACGTCCGAAAACAGGCGGCGCGGGCTTGGCCTCCCGCACGTACCGGAGACGTCCGATATTTTGGAGCGGTTCTAGACGTTCAGGCGCTAAGAAAATAGTAACATGAGACGGAGAATTGATTTCTCAGCCGATGCTCTTGATCTGCTTCTTCCATGGACCATGGTCTATCCACTTAGGCAGCTTGGCCCATGACGCATCACCAGCCCATTTTGTGATCATCCCTAATACATCGGTCTATATATTCCACTGAAAAAAAAAACATCGGCCTATATATAAGCTATTTATGGTTTAGAAAATAAAATTAGAAGCCAAATGCTACTAGTATATACTGACCGCACACTGTAGTTTCGCTTGGTTAGTGGTGTGCATCATGAATCTAGCTTTGGATCTTCGTAGTCCTCCACTGCTGCAACGATCAGTGACTGAGCTAATAAAGTATGTGAACAATAGCCAACATAGAGCAGAAGCTCGAGAAAATTTTACTATTTGGCACTCGAAAGACTTTTGCTTTCTTATTTAACACTTAACTTTAGAATCTTGAATATTTCTCACCCCTTTCATTTTTTTCCTTTCCTATTTAATACTTTTGTTACTTTAGAGCCGTAACTGTGTTAAATGAGAGGCGGAGCTCCCCATGCGGCAGAGTGGGGCAGCTGCCCCAGCTACCGCTAGAGTAGATCCCCTAGTACCCCTCTGTCTTCCCTCCGGATAGCGAAGGAGCGGCGGCGGCCGGCATCCCACGCACCGAGAAAGACGAGAGAGCAGGCAGGAACGAGTAAGGGGCGGTTTGGCAGGGCTCCGCTAGCGGCTCCGGCTTCTGTCGAAGCCCTGCCAAACGCCGATGAGTAAACCAGCTCCGCTGCCAAAGCCGCAAGGGAGCCAGAGCACTTTTTGTGCTGCATGGACGGAGCCCCAAAACTGAGCTTCCCCTGGCTCCTCGTCCATCTGTGTGCGAAAAGACATGGAGGCCACGCGCTACGCGAGAGCGTGGCAGCGGTGGCGAGGCCATGGGCGTCGCGGGTGAGCGGCATGGTGGCGAGGCCCCTACGAAAAGCAACACAAACAGAGGAGGATCTGCTACCAAGAATAGGAGAAAAGATAGGGTTCCTAATGTAAAAAGTACAAGAGAAAAAGAAAACAATTGATGGCTCCCATTGCAACATGTTCCATGCTTCTACCTCCACCCCTTTGCCAAGCACTTCGAGTCTAGGTAGGGGCACATTTTGCCGTTTCGGACACCGGTGATCTCGCCGGAGCGCCGCCGAGCTCCATGCTCGTCGTGGCCAACGCAAGCTCGAGCCTTTTCATTCTTTCTCTCTCGTCTTGTCACCTCTGTAGGTCATAGGAACTCACGACGGTGACCATTTAGACGCTACCGCCCTAACGGCGCCGGAACACGGCCGCGCACCGCCGTGCTATCGCGGCCGCGCGGCCATGCACCTTGGCAGAGCTCACCACCGCCTCACCAGAACCCTAACCCACCCTAGATAGCTTCGTTAGGATGCCACAAAGCCGTAGCACACCTCACCGAAGCATGTGATGGCCGGAGAACGCCGGCGTACCGCCGCACTACCTTCGCCGTCCACCATTGTCACCAGCGAGCCATCTCCGGTGAACCCTAGGTCGCGTCTTCACCACCAACCGACGCGGCTTGATGAGGGGAACATGTTGGTATCACCCTCGTTGCTGGTGAACTCGTCGCCGACGAGATAGGGCTGGCCGAAGCGCCTCCCCTGCCCCAATGTCACTGACCAGCGGGTCCCAGCTGTCAGCGGCTGTAGTTTTGGTTTTCTTTTTATTCTTTTCATGAAATGCTTGTGAACTTTGAAAATTTATAAGTCGAGTTGTAGATGTCCATTTTGGGTGAATCAAATTTGTTGGATTCATCATGAAGTGTACTATTTAATAAAAAAATATGAAACCTGTTGTTTGGGATGTTTTTTGGGAGAATTAAATGGAGCTAAATAAGTGCTTTTAAATTGTTTTCAATTTTGTAAAATGCATAACTTGAGTTAAGAAAGTGATAAAATTGTGATTCCAATTTTGCTGATCTTGTGTTGACTTGCTCTAGTTAGGAAAAACGTTGAACTTGCAGTAAACTTGATTGGAGTAGAGTCTTTCTATTTATCTTTTAATAAATGATGTTTTCTGAGAAAATTCATAAGGATAAAAATAAGTAACATATTGCCATGCAATTTTTTGTACAGTGTTAATGGGTTTTAGGGAAGCTAAGAAAAATATAAAATCTATTGTTTGACATTTTTCACTAGGCTAAACTATTTTTGTTAAAATAAAGCTATGCAAATTGTCATTTTTGTAGAGATGGCTATAGTTATCCAAATGGCATGAAATTTGTACAGTAGACTTTTGGAGTCATATGTAGCCTACTGTATTTTTCTAAGAATTTATTGTGCACTTTTGATATATTTTCTTTATTTCACCTTAGTGTCCAAATAAATTAATAAAGGCATTTAAATAATTTATTTGGGTTCGACCATCATGTTTTCTAGAGTGTGTATGATTCCTATGAAATGTTGGTGCCATTGGTTGTGCCCAAATTTAATTGCTTGATTGTAGTGAAATATTAATTTCTCTATAATTTAATTTTAGTGACAGTTTGGATAGTTTTGGTTGTTAAGTAAATTGCATGGGTAAGGTGATGTTTGCTGTGAATCTTGCCAATAACAAAGTTGTAGATAACTTACTTATATTGCTTGTGTAAAAATTTTAGAGCAATAGGCCAAATAGTTTAGGAGTTATAGCTGTTAGAAGTTGGTATCTCAAAATGCTTACTCTCTGGAATTTCTGGACAGATCTGAGAAATTGTCTTGTTTGACTACGATAGAGGTTGAATCACCTTTTGCTAATTAAATGAAAGTTGTAGGACATTTTATAGGCTTTCTAGAGAATCCAAGGTCATAGCATTTGGTTGAGTAGAACTATAGTTATGATCTAAACTTTTAGCAGTTGTATTGTGGTCCAGAAATGGACTTAGTATGGATTCTTGAATTTTCTAGAGAAGAGATATGCACCACTCAGTAAATAAGAATTCAAGTTTGTTATCATCCTAATGACCTAATATGATAGTCATCATTTGACCATGCACATTATCATGTCATGTCATCCATGACCCTTCTTATGCATTCATGATTCTCACTTTTTGCATGTGCATGCAATAGGTGCGACGAAAGAAATCACCGTGTTGGAGTACGAGGCCGATCCCCAGGAAGAGTATCAGGAAGTGCAGCAACAGGAGGCCCTAGGAGAAGGTGAGCCCAATGGTGAATAGTTGCCCAAGTGTCCAGATCATTAGTCCTCAACCTTTGTGAAAGGCAATCCCCGGAGCATTCTAAGCCTCCTATGTTTTTGAACTATCAACTTGAGTCCTTTTATGTTGATGCATTAAGTACTAGAAGTTGATTGGAACCACTTGCTATATATATCTTCCTTGTCTAGATATATATATATCTTGAATCCTATGTAGGTCTAGGATCAAATATATGCTTAGCCATGCTTAGTCGGTAGAAGTCGGGTGATTACCTATCACCTTCATGATATAGGTTGATAACTAATCACTGTTGGCTATATTTGCTAGCGTGGAAATAACCATGTGTCAATGAATAAAGGAGACTAGGTGGGATCATGATAGATAAGCAACACGGCATAGAGGTCTTGGGTGCCTATCTATCCCTGTCTATGTCGATTAAGTACCGATTCACTGTATGTCCTCATGTCATATTGAACGTATGCCTAGCACTTAGTTGGCCAGATCTAATGATACAACCTCGAAGCCGAGTAGCTCAATTCAGGTCGGGCCCTGATAAGTGAAAGTGCCCACACTAGAGGCAGTAAGGATGTGTGGAAAGCTAATGGCGTGAGTCTAAGGGCGGGTTTGAGTCCCGATCTTCCTGACAGATTGGTAGAATCTCTGAGGGTGCGACACTGATTGGACCCATGAGTTAGTCCTGAATTGTACCAAAGGTGACCTGAGGCTACCTTCACGGGGTGTGCCTCAGTTTGTGTTAGGAATAAATTCACCAACTGGGTTGGAATCGATTTGAATCACCATCTCTCCCAGATAGTGAGAGCTTCACTGAGTAGCGGCAACGTAGAGTAACTTAATGGAAACTTAATGGTTATGATGATTACTCAAATTATTATACTGGATATGGTTACTAATGCTTGTTAGCTTAATCAAGTGATTGCTCTAGTATAGGTGCTAATCTAGAGATGCTTAATTGAATAGGTATCCAAATTGATGCTAGAGGTACTAAATCTCCAAGTTATGTTACTTAAGCTTTTATGCAAAATGCTGTCAAGCTAACTCCACCGTTAAAGCCTTGCATACTCCTTGGTGTCTTATTATTTTGGTTTATGATGGGTAAGTCTAGCTGAGTACATTCTCGTACTCAGGGTTTATTCCTATTTGTTGTAGATGACATGATGTACCATGGTTGCTGCAAGCATTGCATAACTCCTGCAGTTGATGGAGAGTAAGACCAAGGGCATGGTCATTCTATATCATCTCATCTATGTGCTTTTGTTGGAGACGATCCTAAACTGGCTATGTATTTGAACTATCGTGATGTTGTTTCAAAACTATGTTGCTTCCGCTACTTCTAAAGATGGGTTGTAATAACTTTGTGAAACTTTGATGTATGAGAACTATTTGTGAACCTATTGTAACATGTGACTGGTTGTGTTGAATCATGTATGATCTTGGTTTGTACGTTGGTTTGTTTGAGATCCTTCATGATTTCATCGGACTACCAGGTTTATATGGGTTCAAGTATGACGGTTTGATCGCTTTGGTGATTGCTATTGTACTTGTGCTCTTATAAATTGGATGGTTCTGTTACATTGCTTATCCCAATGAATAAATTTTTCTAACGTAAGACTTGTTCACACAAGAGTTGCACCATTTTTGTACAGATGGCAGCACTAGGGTCACCGGCTAGGAACGATACGTTCCTAGGTTTGTTTGGCACCCCCACTCTGCTTTGGAGGGTGTTGCACTCGGTGGGGTACACGGAGCCGCCTCGCTACTTTTGGTCACAGGAGTATGTGGAGGGATAGCCGTGGTACGAGGTGCAGGTGACCATTCCTGCTCGTGCATAGGCACCACAATAGTAGGAATGGAGGGCTAAGTCCGAAGGAAAGTCCCCTTGGGAAGGTGCATAGGTGGCAGCTTTTGAGCAAGATCTATTAGCAGCATGGTGATGAGCTCATCGGTAGTGCTGCTAGGACCTTTCCTCAGGTGGATCCATCGGTTATAGCTTGGGTACAGACCAACGACAATGCTTTGGTGCGGGATCGAGATGAGCGGGCACATAGTTCAAGTCCTGCTATGAGTGCCATGTTTGCTATGATGCAGATATTCTATGCACGATAGGACACTCGGGATTTCTGGCAGGAGTCTTGTACCACCTATGTGGACAAGCTCGTCAGAGCTGAGGCCGCACAGCAGAAGCTGAGGAAGCGTGTGCGTACGCACAGGGGGATAGCTAGGGAGGCTCTTTAGGACACGGATGATGCTTAGACAACCTTGGGGGCTATCCAGGCTCAGATGGTACAAGCAGGCCAGCAGAGGGATGAAACCAACCGTCGCGCAGAGGCGTCAGAGGAAGCCAGGACCAAGACTATGTGTTTACACCAAAATTTGGGAGAAGAATGCAGGAACTCGTAGGCTTCCAAAGTTGTGCCAAACAAGGAATCGATTGCATAAAGATCGATATCAGCTGATTCGGATATGACTCTGAAATCGGATCTCTTGGATGACGTCGGTGGATAGCGATGATGAGCTATGGTTGGCGCCAGGAAACTACATAGCAGACTCTACAAAAAGGGAAAGATTAGGGTCCGAGTTATCTTAAATTAGGAATGTTTTCCTTTATGCCAAAGATTGTAACGAATCGTGATCGAGTAGAATTCATGTTTAAGCTCTGGGTATAAATATCAGACCCCGGTTATTGTAAAGGACACACAATCAATCAAATATAAGTTACTTACTTTTTTTGGCTCTGGCCACCCCTTAGGAGTAGGATTAGAGTTGATCTCGGTGAGTTCTTCAGCAAGTACGGTTGCATCGATCCGGTCGACCTCCACTACTTGTTTGTAAGTACCGTCATGGCTTATACCTTTGTTCGTACGGCTGCATCGATCCGGTCGACCTCCATCACGACTCTGGTATAAGTTAGTTATCGACTCTTGTCTAGTTCAAGTAAGGCTGCATCGATCCAGTGGACCTCCACTGCTTAAACTAGATTAAGGTCAAGTTATCGGCTCTATCTAAGGGTGGCGTTCCTTCGGATAGATTCATTAAGTTACCGATATTTGCTTATTGCTTCCATTGTTTATTTAATTACAGCAATATCACTTCACCCGATTGGGATTGATCTAGATCGGCCTTATATCTTGTTTAACCCATCTTTTGTTAATCTAAATTTGATCTAATCTACACTTTAAATGATGAGTTATATTTTATCGGCTGTTTTATATCAATCTTAATCGTGCATAGCGTGCGGTTATGACGTGTCCGATCTTGAGTAGGTCTATTGGCTAGCGAAAATCGTTCCATGGCCCGTTATCACGGCATGTGTGATTCTGCCTCACACCCCACTATTAGCACTGTGGAGTGGAGATCGTTATTTGGTAGATCTGTTTCTGGAAGGGCATGATCTTAACTGTGCGCTATGCCTGAATCGGCTGTTTTAGCCGATATCGAGTGCTTTCACGAACAGTTCACGTCATGAGACCGTTGAAGTAGCGATAGGTTGAAAGCTGTGTTAGCCCCATGATCTTATTATTGTATTACGGCCTGCATGATTCTGCCTCATGCCCCACTGATATTGGTAATAAGTTAGGGTCATCGAGTCTATTGTTGTTTTTACGGCCTGCATGATTCTGCCTCATGCCCCACTGGTCATAGCGATAGATGAGATCTAATATGTTTATTAAATTTATCTCTATTAAAGGGTTGAATGATGATGAACTGTTTCTTTTATAAAGGGGTTCGGTTACTTGCAGTCATTGACTCAATATAAAGTAATTATTGTTGATATCTTATTGCCATTGACCAATATTTGTCTAAAAATGATATTCATCCTGAACAATAACCGATTCTTCTTACACAACCCCATGAGTTTTAACCGATTTATTCTTATGAATATGCTGGAATCGACTATTTAGTCGATCTCCTTTCATATCGGCTCTTAGAGTCGCACATTCGGGACTATCTGGCAACAAAGGCATGTTCCGCCCTAAATTACTGATAAACTTTCTCTCCTTGTCAATTACAGAGTCAAATTGACTAGCACGTCTCAGGAGGAGTGCGCAGGATCGACCACCCCTGCGCTAAAGCGAGGCGAATCTCTAGCTCCATCGAGCGGACCCTTCCGGCTTGCTCGTGTGTCCTTGGCACGGGACGAAATTCCATGTCAACACACGTTTCTAGAACGCCCGGTGGGACCCCACAATCGTCATGGCGGTTCACAACAATAATGACATCCTTATGGTACATTATGAAGATCTGTCTGATGGAGATAAGGGTGTCATCAGCAAAGCTACAGAAGAATTTCAGAGCAAGTGTTTGTTGTCCTACACCAAAACACGTGACAACACAATTGTTCAGAAATTTCCACTACCAAGAGTTCTATTACATGGGCAGACAAATACAACTAAAGCTGAAGATAGGCATTTCTTTACGGAAGTTGTAGACAAATCTGTTCGTGATGCCATATCAAGCCATAATGAAGCCTTCTTGGACACATTCGACAACGCCGTGAAAGAAGCGATTCATGGGTTTCCCATTGGTCAAGGTGGGCCGGCTTATTACAACATTCCAGATCCATCGATTCAAGGGACTAATCAAGTCTGTACCAGCCATTAAGAAGCAGCACTAGCTGGTAATAATGATGTCCAGGCAGTTCAGGGTTCATCTGAACAAACTCAAGGAACTACTACGAATCAGATACAGTATAATTCTGGACCGCCAGTACAGCATGTGCAATAGCCAGCGGGGCAAGATCAGAACCAGGTGATCAACTTTGGCACATCAGGACACATACCATCGTTGACTCAAAAAATAGCACCATCAATTCAAAGGGTTTGTATTGATATAGATCCTCATGTCTGCAATCAGAGACTTCAAGCAGCAAGCCAGCAAAAGACCCAGCAGATAGAGATTCCACAGGGTTATCATTATGGCACAGATTATAACACCCTTCACATGATTCTGAATCCAGAGTATCAAGGCATACGAGATTTCAATCCACAGATGGGTCAACAGGTGCAGAGAAATCTAAATCCGCAAGCTGACGAGTTACTGCTAAAGGTGACCGAGATGATGAAGAATCAGTTTGTTCTAAAGCCAAAAGGGCTGACCTATTCGTACAAACGCCCACATCCAGAATCGTATGATTTGGTCGCTCTCCCTGCAAATTATAGGCTTCCAGAGTTTGCTAAGTTCACTGGCCAAGATAGTACAAGCATGATAAAACATGTCAGTCGGTATCTTACACAATTGGGTGAAGCATCAGTTGAGGATGCTCATTGAGTTTGTTTCTTCTCCTTGTCTCTATCAGGGCTAGCCTTCACTTGGTTTTCATCACTACCAGTCAACTCCATCGCTAATTAGGCTGACCTCAAGAAGAAATTTCATACATATTTTTTCACTAGGACTAGGGAAAAGAAAATAACCGATTTGACAACTATAAGGTAGAAGACTAATGAATCGGGCACTGAGTTTTTTTAGAGGTTCCGAGAAACTAGGAACTTGTGTTTCTCCTTAAACTTGGCTGATGATCAACTAGCTGCTTTAGTTGTTCAAGGAATGCTGCCAATATGGAAGGAAAAGCAACTAGGACAAGAATTTGACAACTTGGGTCAATTGGCTCAACGAGTGGTAGCGCTCAATAGCCAATTCCAAAGTGTGCGCAGAGATACCCGATTCTAGAAGAGTACCACAGTGGTCGAACCTTATAATCCATACTCAGTCAATGACGGCTATGAAGATGAAGAAGAAGAGGTTGCTGCGGCTGAATGGAATTGGGGCAAAAAGACAGTAATGGTGCCCAATCCTTGGGGAAGAGGAGTCGAGGAGAGCTATGACTTTGATGTTACCAAATCAGACAAGCTCTTTGATTTCTTGTTTGAGAAGGGACAGATCAAGTTGCCCGATGGTCATGTTATGTTGCCCCCTGATCAGTTGAAGAATAAGAAGTTCTACAAGTTCCATAACGCTACTTCTCATTCCACTAATGAATGCAAAATCTTCTGGCAACATATACAGAGGGCTATTCAGCAAGGAAGGCTCAAATTTGACACGCCTTAGAAAATGAAAGTTGATGATAATCCTTTCCTAGGAGATCAAAACAAGGTTGATGCTAGACTGATCAAAGGAGAAACTAAGGTCCTAACATCGACCAAATCAAGAGAAGCTGGAGCAGTCGACCCTGAGATGCAAATATCGGCTGACGAGTACAGAGAGATTAGAAGGCGTCGCGATAAGCAAAAGAGCCGATATGAGCAAGGAGGAACATCAAAAGCAGGGGCGATAAGGCCACGAGTTACATCTCGAATTCTGTTGAATAAGTGGCAACGACAGAAGGAAAAGGATTATCAGCGCTGGTTAAAGGATCAAGAATAATAGCGTCAACTGGAAAAAGAGAGGTGTGAAAGGAGACAAGCTGAATCACATTGGAATTATCCTTTCTTCAGACATTGCTGGAATGAAGGTTTGAAGTTGCCTACCAGACATGACTGTCTAGAATGCAGCAATCAATATTGGGAGTTTAGGCAATCTCAAACCAACCACCGGTCTATCCATGCTCAAGATGCATATCATCATAGTAACATGGATTGGCGCTTAAAAAATAAAAGTATTCATGATCGGTTTGGAAAACGAGTTGTTGACCAAAACTAGGCTGATTATGAAGAAGAAGGTAATGAGAGAGAACATGTTTGGTTGGAAGGATAGTGGTGTCTAGAAGGTTTAACAAGAAGCCAGAAGAGAAGGGTGCAACGCCTAAGGAACAAGGAGATGGAACAGGCTCAGGCATCTAGTAAACCTCAAGTATGGCGTACCAAGCAAACAGCTGATAGAAAGCAACCATCGGCTAATATCCAAATGGCTTTTCTATTGCCATAAGAATTCAGAGCTCCGGTGGATCAAGAAGTTTATTCGGATTTTGATGAATCAGAGTATGAGGAGATAGTTGCCAAGTTGACGGTTGTACAACAAGCAATATTTGATAAACCAGCCAAGCATCGGCACTTAAAGGCTTTATATATGAAAGGTTTTGTTGATGGGAAGCCGATGAACAAGATGTTGGTAGACGGAGGTGCTTCTGTCAATCTCATGCCTTACACCACTTTTCATAAACTTGGCAAGGGACCAGAAGATCTGATGGAGACTGACATGATGTTTAAGGATTTTGGAGGTAATGCATCTAAGACCCGGGGGGCAATAAACGTCAAACTAACAATCAGGAGCAAGACTCTGCTCACCATGTTCTTCGTCATCGATGGAAAAGGGTCATACAGTTTGTTCCTTGGTCGTGATTGGATTCATGTAAACTGCTGTATACCATCGACCATGCATCAGTGTTTGATCCAATGGCATGGAGATGATGTCGAACTGGTTCGCGCTGATGAGTCTGTGAGCATCACAACAACCGATCCAGTCTTTTGGGAACTAGGAGACTTTGAATGCTTTTCTGGCAAGTTATGGGAAGGAGGCTTCATTAAGATCAGCAATGAAAGCCAACAACCGATGCAAGCAATCGGCTCTGAGAGTTTGTTTTAGATAGTAGTTATGGCTTCGCGTTGTCCATTGGAATAAAGAAAAATAAGCATTAGTTCTGAGTATGGGTTTAGGCCGACGTATGAATGCTAAATGGAATCCTATGTGCGGATCAGAATTGATGGATTTCTTAAACGAAGTTTTGTTGCACTTAATGAAATGCTTGCTCTGGTTTGATCAATCATTTAACCCTTGATATGAAAAGTTCTATGACAAAATATGTATGGGGACGTTACCCTAGCATTTGATCAATATTTGATAGCCGATTCGTTCAGTCATCCGCTCTAATAGCCGGTACCAGAAATGTATCGCTTCTAGTTCAAAAAATAAAGAGACTTAAAAGATATGAAAGCCGATACGATATGTATCGCATCCAGAGCGAAGAATAAAAACAAAGACATTCACGATATACACAAGGGCATTGCACTAAGACAATCTTGGAAAAGCAGAAGATTTCATTCATTAGTTCGCCCTAAATACAATCTAATCGAAGACCTTGTTCACCACATCCTGAGCGGATGTGATGTCTACTATGGCCTTCGGTGCCATAACGAATTCTTCGAGCAGGTCCTCATGTTCCTCAGGGCCATCGCCCATTAGGAAACCAGTATCCATGGCGTAGAGCTCGTGCCCAGTTTGGACTTGCGCCGTGGTCAGCGCCACCGCCGCACCATGACGAACATCGTGGAGGGCGATCTCCTGAATGCGGGCCAGGATGTCTTGGAGACGAGCATCGATGGGGGAACCCCGAGCATTGACGACATCCGCGGCAGCGTTCGCCGCTAGTTGGAGAGATTCCAACTACACCGTCAGGGCTGGCAATCACAGGAATAGAAAGACTATCAAGATAAAGATGGAGGAAATTAGAATGGAAGCAATTATGGAACTCATCTTACCTGCCACCGCGGCATCAGATTTAGCCAGCCGCGCTCGAACGGCACTGGCCTCCTCCTCGACCGCATGAAGGGCAGCCTGAGAGACCCCGAGGTGAATCTCAAGTTGGCCGTTCTCCCAAGTCACCTCAGAATCACAATTCTGAGCCATCCTCCACTCATGAAGGTAACGCTGGGCATCGTCGCCATTATTGGAGTTAGAAGAATCCAACGACGAGGCCGGCACAGAAGATGCAGCGTCAGAGGGCCCACCGGCCCTGGGTAGAGGACGAAGACTGTCATTCACAACAAACCTATAGGCAAGTCAAAATAGTTCATCATCATAAATAGGAAATGTCAGTCTCACCTCATGCGTCGGAGCCACTGGTTCATTGGCATGTTCTCCTCCGGGATCTCCTCCACCATGCTCTTGCCTCGGTTGTCCTCGCCAGCCATGAAAGATGATTGGATCTATGGAAGGGAGAAATAAAACCGATACAGGGTTTTGATAGGCAGAGAAGAGTAAAGGAATAGTTGCGAGTGGAGATGTGTTTGAGGGCGAAGCCATCGGCTGGTATTTGAAGACATGAAGCGAAGAGGCGGATGCATCAGGGCACGCAAAAGGCTACCACAATTAATAGAAGGCGAAGCACCACTTCACTGATGCCGATGAGAATACGGCGTTGGGCAACTGAGGGTAGGAAATCAAAGGGTTCTCTTAATAAAAGCAGTGCTTTTAGACTTAATTGGATTAAGATTGGAAGTATGGAGTCGGCTGTTTTCAAATCGGCTCTTTAGCCGAAACAAGAAATACAACGAGACAACAAAATATGGTTATCATTGATCCTACATGAGACACGTGTTAACATACAGGTTACAAGTTTTGGACATCCTGGATGACTTTCAGTACTTCTAGCCGGATAGAATCAGCTTCTGCAATCTTTTGCTTGTATTATTCGGTTGTCCTAGGAGTGTTCTCTAGGCTGCTTTGGATGGCTCTGCCTTCTTCCACCTTGGCCAACAGTTCCTGTTTCTTCTATTTGATGGCATCAGGTATTTGGGACAGAGTGGACTTGCGATGATCAATGGCAGCCTTCATGTTTTCTAGCTCATTCTCAAGTTCTGCACGCTTGATTTTCCAATAGGGACAACTCTAGATCGGTCCTGAGGGAGGAGTTCTTCAAGTCATCAATCAACTGCGCCACCTCTTTAGCCTCTTGCCTGTTGGAGTTCTCCCTGGCCAGCCGGGCTTCACAATTGGACAAATTTCTCTGAGTGTTTTTTACCTTCAAAGCCTGATCTTCGAGAGTGGACAAAGATGACAAAACTCTGGAGAGAGCTAGAGATGGATTGCCCTTAATGGCCAAGAAGACTCTCTGCATTGAATCAGTATCTTGGACTAGATCAGCTATATTCTTCTCAAATATTGGCAGTGTATTTCTCAGCCGATTTCTGGTCTCCTCCGACAAAGCTTCACTAGAGGAAGTAGCTAACGATCTGATTTCATCTTCATCAAAATATTCCTCAAGGTTGAAAGAGTAGCTTCGGGCTGGAAGACCGAGTGCCTGTGTATAAGGGAAATCTTGATTAGGGGGTTTGGATCAGTTTATCACAAAGCGGATGGCAAAGAGGATATAATACCTTCTCTGTAGTAGCCTCTATCCGAAGAGGAGGAACAACTGATAATGCACCCATAACATCTGGTTAAATCGGCGCTAAGCTTCCAGCGTTGGTATCTGCAATGGCAAGGAAAATTTTTAATTCATGATTATTGCAATAAAAAGGGGCATACGACTTCCTTACCATCAAGTGTGTGCCTGGTTGGGGAATCGGCAGTATGAGTATCAACAACAGGATTATTCCCAACATCAACTGGATTGTCGTTAATAGGTGAACTGCCAGACTCCTGTTCTGGCATGGGTGTTTCCTCAGAGGGTATCCGGCATGATAAATCATCAAATAAAGGGTGGAAAGCTGAGTGAATCAAAAATTTAAAGAAAAAAATTCTCCAATGAAATATCAAGGGTGGAAACTCATGTTTTCTGCTGTTGTGGAAGTATCCTTTCATGGAACAGCCAATGGGGGTTTAGTTGGTGTTGAATCAAGCGCCTGGGATAGCAGTTCCGCACCCAAAGCAGACTGGGATGCAATGCTCGATAACTGTGAAAAAATGGGATCAAAAAGTTGAACATCAGTTCGAGAAAAATATGAATCGTTCACCTGAGCAGCTGATGGTCTCATCCTATGGAGTCTTTTTCCAGTAGTGGCTTTCTGAGTTACCCCTTGAACCGCCTTGTGCTTTGGAGATTGACATGTCATAATCATGGGAGCAGCATGAATTTGCACCAATTTCTTCAATGAAGGTGCAGCTGATCCTAATCTTGCAACCGGACATGATGATCGATAATCTATAGGACGCCCCTTCCTATCCAAGCTCGGGGGATCAAATTTAATATCCTAAAAAAAGGATCGATTAGAACGGTTGGCAAAAGAATTCTTCGAACAATGTTCTTAAAAGAAATGGTAAGTTACCTGTTTGTCAGAAGCAAATTCCCCATCTCGAGCCATGCACATAGGGTGAACCAACCCATAGAAGAGGTGGGAGTGCCATTCTTGCCACCAGGAGTCAAAGAGATTGGAAGAAAAGCTGACTTTAGCCCAGTCATGCAAGAAAAGGGAAGGGAGATCTGATCCCAGTCAGAAAACTCTAGAGGCTTCCAATATTTCACTGATATCTTCTCTTGGGCTCAGTATATACTTGAAGAAAAGTTGGGGGGCAATTGGCCGAGACCAAACTGACAATCTACAAACGAAGGGTTATAAAACTCATAAGTTGGGAGGTTGCCTTGAATGAAGGAACCTGTAACCATTTTGCCACAATCGTGTTGAAATTTGGCTGGAAGAACACAGGACTTGATAAAAGAATTGAAGATCGCAGCTGCTGTCTCGTCCGAACAGTCGGATTCAAATCGAAATTTGAACAGGAAAGATAGTTCACTATTCTCATCCTCATCATAAGGTAGCCAAGTCAAGACGTCTACATCAAACCCTTTGTAAAACTTTTTGAAGAGATGGCCAACATCGACGTTAATTATTATGGCCGATGCAGCTTCATCATAGCTCGTGCACTAGCGGGTTCTTCCTCCTTCGCTCTTATATTCCTCATCAAAATTAGAGGAAGGAAAACTCAGGTCTCTGAGATCAGGCCTTACCAGCCTGTGCATGTACAAATTGAGCCATAGTTGTATCAGCCACCAGGGGCCGCTGATAGTATGCACTGGTTCTTCTTCAGTAGTTGGGCAGCCACCTGGTACATCAGATGATAAGCAGCTCCTAGCAGATACTTTCCAAGAGGGATATCCTTGCCTAATGCTTGGTGCTCCGCCATAAGTTTATGATTGTAGGTTGGACCACAAGATGACCTGTAGAAAATGAATCTTTCCAGCCACATGTTTAGGAAGGCCACGTATTCTCTTTCGCTGACAACTGATCCATCTCCAATGTGGTTTAGAATGTAACTGGCCCATCCTGTACAGTCTATTATTTTGGCTAATCTCTTGGAACTAGCACTCAAATACTCATAAGGCTGCACTGATCTAGTGATTCTGAGGCCGGTCAACATGTAAATATCAGCCAGGGTGATAGTCATTGGACCATGACAAAAAATAAAAGCATTCAGAGCATTGGACTAGAAATAAGAAGCAGAGATCAGGAGTGAATCATTCCTCTCCATTTCGGACAGCGAGAGCGTCAAGCATTGATTCAAATCATAAAGCTCCCAATCTCTACCCTTTTTCTTGAAGATCCTACGAAACCAATTTCTCCATCCCTTAGGCACTTTAGGACAGTTTCTGAAAGGAGTTTTATTCCAGGAAGATGAATCCACTGCAGACTGTTTGAAGGGGATCTGGCTGGTTTCTTGATAGATAAAATTGGATGGATCAGGATCACCCATAGGCCCGAGGAAATAGACATTAGGAACAATAACTGATGGAATCAAGATTTCGTTCCTCATTTCCTGAAATCGGATGAAATAAATTCAAGAAGAAAAATACAGGGTAGCGGCCAATACTTGGAGAATAGAAACTTGGGAGCATACCTCAAGAATGTGGTCGTTGGTCACCATTATAGCCAGAACAGGTTCGGATCTAACAAAGATAGCTTGGATGACAGCTCGATAGAATAGAGGATTTGTTAGGGTTTGGGGCCTTGGCGATGACGGCGTCAGTTGTTGGAGTTGGCTCGAGAAAGGAGGAGAAAGCAAAAGGACCGAGTGAATCAGAAGAGATGCTATTGGGATGTTATATGAGACTCGGACTGGGAAGTCAAAAGTTATGCGTATATCTCGGAATAGAACGGTTGCGGCGTGGTAAACCAATAAATTGGAATTTTGGAACAAAATCATTTTATCCCAAAATTGGGGGGCATGTTGTCGGTGTTTCGAACAAACACCGGCTAGTAAATTTATACTTGATGCGCGTTAGGCCCGGATGGTGCACTAATGGACACAAGGTTTATACTGGTTTGGGCTGAATGTCCCTACGTCCAGTCTATTGCTGCTCGTGTTATTAGCACCGAATGAGGTTCGTAGTAGGGGGTACAAACGGTTGGGAGAGGGAGAGATCCCAAGTCCCTGATGGAGTAGTGGAAAGAACGCCAAGAGCTCTGTTGCTGCTAGGTTGTATGGTGCGTGTGCACATGCTAGCTCATCCAGCGTCGATCCCCTGAGTGGGGAGCCCCGCCCTCCCTTTTATAGACAAGGGGGGGGGGCGCAGGCGTTTACAGATGGGGGAAAAGAAAAAATACTAAGAGCGCAGAAGGTCCTTTGAGAGACCCGAGTCTTCCTTCTTCCCCATGCCGGCCCGGCCTATCATGGCAGACTGTGTCAGAAGTAGCGTATCCGTCGATCTTCGTAGGCCATGCCCGGGCCTTTTTTAGCAAGTGGGGCGTCCCATCCTGCCCCCGCGGGCGGCGGGTCGGATAGGATTGTTGAGCCCTAACCCCGTGGGGGTCGGACGGCGTGGTGACTGTTGGTTGGCCCTTGGGACGTTGTGGTTGTCGTATGTCCGTGTCGGGTCCTTCGTCCGGAGGCTGAGGGCGGCACCTATGATACTGTAGGGTGGAGAACAGGTTCCCGCAACACTGTTCAGGCTCTGCCACGCCTGGGGGGAGGTCCCAGCGCTTGTCCTGTCACATCCTCACGGTACTTCCTTGCAGGGGTGCAGGGCATGGCATCTAACGCTGTGGTGCAGGGCATGGCGTCTGACGCTGTGGTTGACCCGAACGTCTTGTCTTACCCTGTAGCCGTCATCATGAGGGTTTGCAGGGCACGGTTTGTCAGGTGAGACGGAGCCAGCCTCTGAATATTGGGTGAGGCGAGATCCGTCATCAGTCGTTGGATGAGGTAAAGCCGGCCCTCGGGCGTTGGGCGAGACCGAGCCTAGCCCTCAGGGGTCGGGCGAGGCAGAGTGTATCCCTTGGGGGTCAGGTGAGTCGTCCTCCAGCCGTCGGGCGAGGCGGAGTCGTCCTCCAACCCTCGGGCAAGGTGGATCGGGTCCACGGGCGTTCGGGCGAGGCAGAACAAAACTCCCGTCGTTCGGGCAAGAAGTGCAACCGTGCTCTTGTACATTCGGGAGCTTTTAACGTTCGATGGTTATTAGTTTGACCTCCTTGGGTACCCGGTATTAGGTCCCCGACAGTAGTCCCCGAGCCCTCGGGCGATTCGGGTAGAATCACCCGGGGTTTTTTTTTCTTTTCGATCTCGTTGGAGTTAACTTTCCAGAGGGTGCACGCGAGCGCACCCGGTGGGTGTAGTCCTCGAGCCTTTGGGGGATTCGAGTAGAATCGCCCGAGGGGTTTTTTCTTTTCGATCTCGTCGGAGTTAACTTTCCAGAGGGTGCGCGTGAGCGCACCCGGTGGGTGTAGTCCCCGAGCCTTCGAGTGATTCGAGTAGAATCGCCCGGGGGGTTTTTTCTTTTCGATCTCATCGGAGTTAACTTTCCAGAGGGTGCGCGCGAGCGCACCCGGTGGGTATAGTCCCCGAGCCCTCGGGTGATTAGTATTGGGCCCTCCGCGGGTAAGACCGTAAGATTTAGGTTTCTTGTCAGCTGGATATTTTTCCGTGGGGGTCGTGGTATCCCGGTCATGGGGATCTCATTCAGGGCTGAGCTGACTGGGGCTTGACTATGGATCGAGACCCAGTAATGCTTGCGCCCTGGATTTTGGATCGTTCGTGGACCCATCCTCAGTTGGGCCGGCTGCCGAGCTTCTAGGCCCTAGGTGGGCCAAAGAGAAAATCTTTGTGACCTGCGTCCCCCAGGTGGGAAGAGAGTCCGGATTCGCCTGGGGAAGGTGAACCGTCCACCATGATTTTTGGTGGGAGAGGATAGGGACTGCGGGCGCGTGTCCCGTGACGTGACGCGGCGGCGCACGTGGCAGGCCCAAAGATCAAAGCGGGCGGTTGTCCTTCTCGCATCCGTCGCCCCTATAAAACCACGGGATTCACCCCCAGGGTCCTATATTCTGCCTTCTCATCTTCGTGTCTGGAACCTCCGTCACTAGTCGCCTTTAGCCTCCTACGCCCACACCGCCACCGTCGACCGGCTTGCTTCCGTGCTGCATCCGCCGTCAAGCTTGCGCCCGCCTCCTAGCCGTCGTTGAGCTCGCACCCACCCACCTTTCTCCCCAATTGCTTCAATGGAGTTGTGGGGTAGATCTAGCATCACCTCTCGGTGTTTGGAGGGCCTCATCCGCCGTGGCCTTCTCTTTCCACTACTCCGTCAGGGACTTGGGATCTCTCCTTTCCCAACCGTTTGTACCCCCTACTACGAACCTCATTCGGTGCTAATAACACGAGCAACAACAGACTGGACGTAGGGACATTCAGCCCGAACCAGTATAAACCTTGTGTCCATTAGTACACCATCCAGGCCTAACGCGCATCAAGTATAAATATACTAGCCGGTGTTTGTTCGAAACACCGACAGTTGGCGCACCAGGTAGGGGCCTTTGTGCATTCCAAACCAGGCCACGGATGGCTAACCACAACATCAGCTGGGTCCCAGGCTCACACGTGCATTTCGGGAACCTGGATTTCATCATCATGGTGGGAGGAGAGTTGGTACGGGCGCACACCGCCATCCGATCTCTTCCCCCAATGGCCTTGACCATGAGAGGCTTGGGCGCCAGCTCGGCGCCTCCCTAGGACCACGGCAGTCCAGGGAGAACTAGCATCGCCTCACCCTCACCAACGACGACAGCATGGCGCGACCTTCTGGGGAGAGACACCTCTCTCCGAAACACCACGTGTGGAGCACCCCGACAGCATTTCCGTTCGGTCTCCGCAACACCGCGGCAACCGCTAGCCACCTTATGGCGCTACGCATGGTTCAACCGCCCGCGGACAACGAGTTCGTGGGGGTAATTGAACACGACATGGAGTCTCTCCACAAGCTCCTCACTGAGGGGCCTGGATCATCCTCCAGCTCTGACTCCAGCAAGGGGAGCCATCACCCTTCCTGGGGATGCTTCATGGCAGAAACCCGCGAGGGGCACGTCAAAAGCATCTCCGAGGAGGAAACCACCCCGGTGGTTAACCCCGATGGCAGGCCCAAAGAGGAGATAGCGGCCCCATCTCGCTTAAGGATGCAGTAGCTAAAAGCCCGAAAGCGAGAAATCGATGAGGCCGGACAAGGGCTTGTGCGCGAGTACGCGGAGATCAACCGCAAGATCGAACGCCGCCGAAGCGGCGGGCGCGCGCGCGCCACTGCCCGCGATGTACACCAAAGGATCCTCACCAACGATAGGACCCTCCCTCACTTTGCCTGGGCAAGCCAAAACATCGCCGCCACGATGGCCTTACTTCATGGCCTTCCAGAGGCCGCGACGTCCGAGGATCGCCGGGCCCGCCGAGAAATCCGCACGTTGCTCGAACGTGCGGCAGCGCAGCAGGCGGAGAGCTCGATGTCTCGGCGACGTGAACTCAACACCAGCTAGCGCACGCCTCTGGTGCATCCCGCCAAGGATGCGTCAGTCCACCAGACACCACCAGGCGGCAGGCACCTCACTGCTGTCCTGGTGCATGAACGCCTCGGTCACAACCGTGACGCGCGCAGCACCATCGATGGCCGCAGACGCGCCACAACGACTTGAGAGAAGGAGCCAGACGTGGCTACCACCCTCGACGTGGTGGACGCTACGACAGCAGCGAGGACTAGAGCCCGAGCCCTGGCTTGCCGGGCCCTCAGGCCTTCGGTCGGCACGTCCTCAACGCCGCTTTCCCACCAAGGTACTGACCGCCTACCAACATTCCAAAATATTCTAGGGAAACAAACCTCGGGCTTTGGCTCGAGGACTATCGGCTTGCCTGTCAAGCCGGTGGCGCGAATGATGATGATTTTATTATTCGCAATCTCCCACTATTCTTGGCCGATTTGGCACTAGCATGGTTGGAGCACCTAACGTCCAACACCATTCAAAGTTGGGCGGATTTGAGGGAAATCTTTGTGGGCAACTTCCAGGGCACATACAAGCGCCCCAGAAACCCATGGGACCTCAAGAACTACCGCCAGAAGGCCGACGAAACTCTCCATGAGTACATCCGACACTTCTCACAGCAATGCAATGAGCTCCCTAACGTCGCCGATGCTGACGTGATAGGAGCTTTCCTATCCGGGATGACCTGTGAGTCCTTGGTTCACAAACTAGGACGCAAGAGCCCACGGACCACCAAGGAACTCCTAGACATCGCCACTAGCCATGCCTTAGGAGAGGAGGCGGTCGGAGCAATCTTCGATCGTCTCGAAGGCAAGATGAAATGGGACCAGGGTGTCGGCGAAGGCGCCTCCAACCGTTCCGCTAAGAAGAAGAACAAGAAGCAACGGCGCGACGGCTCACTTGCAGCCGCTGCCGACCGCAAGGGTGGTCGGAACCCCGCGGAGGGCACTCTGAATCACTTCGAAAAAATGCTCGAGGGGCTATGCCCAAACCACGCCTTCCCTGTGAAACACCTGCTCAAAGACTGCGGTGTCATGCGCAAGTTCTTACTCGGGAGCGCCAACAAAGGGGAGCAGGGAAAGGCACCTGCCCCCACCGTAGACGAGGAGGAGGAGAAGGAGAAAGCCTTCCCAACACCGAACGGTGCCCTTATGATCTTCGGAGGATCGACGGCCTACGACTCCAAGCGACGTTAGAAAGTCACGCGCCGTGAGGTCTATACAGCCGGACCGGCCACGCCTGCCTTCCTCCAGTGGTCAGAATCCACCATAACCTTCGACCGGACCGACCATCCGGATGCCGTCCCACACCCAGGAAGGTACCCGCTTGTTGTCGACCCGATCGTCGGCCCAAAGCGACTCACGAAAGTACTGATGGACGGGGGCAGCGGCCTTAACATCATGTATGCCAAAATGCTTGATGAGATGGGTGTCGACCGGACGAACCTCCGCCCCATTCGAGCACCTTTTCATGGCGTCGTTCCTGGCAAATAGGCCGTACCGCTCGGGCAGATCGATATGCCCGTCACTTTTGGGGATCGGTCCAATTACAGGACGGAGACCCTCACCTCCGACGTGGTAGGGTTCCTCGGAACTTTCCATGCCATCTTAGGACGACCATGCTACGCGAAGTTCATGGCCGTTCCCAACTATACATACCTCAAACTGAAGCTACCGGGACCCCACGGGGTCATCACCGTCGGCACCTCCTTCCAGCGGGCCTATGAATGCGAGGTCGAGTGTTGCAGCCATGCCACAGCAATCGTCGCCTCCGAGGAGCTCGCCACCCTCAGGGAAAAGGTCACCGAAGAGGCGCCCGACGTCGAAAAGTCGACTGGGTCATTCAAATCGGTAGAGGGCTCCAAAGAGGTCATCATACACCCCAGCAGCTCCGAGGGAAAAATGGTGCGCATTGGCACCATGCTCTCCCCCGAATAGGAAAGCGCGCTCGTCGACTTCCTCCGCGACAACAAAGACATCTTTGCATGGAAACCCTCGGATATGCCAGGCATTCCAAGGGAGGTCGCCGAGCACACCCTAAAAATCCATCCAGGCTCCAAACCGATGAAACAACGCCTACGCCGCTTCGACGAGAAGCGTAGGGCCATCAGCAAAGAGATAGCCAAACTATTGGCCATCGGATTCATCAAGGAGGTACACCACCCAGAGTGGCTGGCAAACCCCGTTCTTGTACGAAAGAAAAGCGGGAAATGGAGGATGTGTGTTGACTATACCGGTCTCAACAAAAAGTGCCCGAAGGATCCATTTCCTTTGCCGCGCATAGATCAAATAGTCGACTCCACCGTAGGGTGCGAAACCCTATGCTTCCTCCATGCATACTCCGGCTACCATCAAGTTGTGATGAAGGAGTCCAACCAACTCACGACCTCTTTCATCACTCCCTTCGGATTGTTCTGCTATGTTTCAATGCCGTTCGGTTTGAAAAACGCTAGGGCGACATACCAGCGATGTATGCTTAGATGCTTTAGAGACCTCATCGGGCGAACCATTGAGGCCTACGTCGACGACATCGTAGTGAAGTCCAAGCGGGCTGACCACCTCATTGCTGATCTCGAGCAAACCTTTGTGAAACTCCGGGCAAATGGTATCAAACTCAACCCGAGAAGTGCGTTTTCGGGTTCCCGAGGGCATGCTGCTCGGCTTCATCGTCTCCGAGCGTGGCATCGAAGCCAACCCGGACAAGATTTCGGCCATCATGAAGATGGGCCCAATCTAGAACGTAAAGGGGGTCCAGTAGATCACAGGGTGCCTTGCCGCTCTCAGCCGATTCATCTCACGCCTCGGCGAATGAGGTCTCCCCCTTTACCGCCTTTTGAAAAAGGCCGACCGCTTCGAGTGGACACCCGAGGCCCAGGAGGCACTTGACATGCTCAAGCTGCTTCTGACGAAGGCCCCAATCCTAGTCCCCCCAAACGACGAAGAGGCACTCCTGCTATACATATCGGGCACCACACAGGTGGTTAGTGCCGCCCTGATAGTAGAACGGAAAGAAGAGGAGCACGCACTCAAGGTACAGCGCCCCGTGTACTTCATCAGTGAGGTACTATCCAACTCCAAAACCAGCTACTCCTAGATCCAGAAGCTCCTATACGCCGTTCTCATCACCAAAAGGAAGCTATGTCACTACTTTGAGTCACATCCCATGACAGTCGTAACATCGTTTCCCCTCGGCGAGGTCGTCCAGAGTCAAGACGCCACAGGAAGAACTGCGAAGTGGGCACTCAAGCTAATGGATCAAGGCATCACATATGCCTCCCGAACGACGATCAAGTCCCAGGCATTGGCTAACTTCATCGCAGAGTGGACCGAAATCCAAACACCACCGGCGGTCGTCGATCAAGAGTACTGGACAATGTACTTCGACGGGTCACTGATGAAGAAGGGCGCCGGCGTGGGGCTGGTCTTCATATCACCCCTCAGGGTCCGAATGAGGTATATGGTTCGTCTCTATTTCCCCTCGTCAAATAATGTCGCTGAGTATGAAGCGCTCATCAACGGCCTACGAATCGCCATCGAGCTGGACATCCGATGCCTCGACATTCGGGGCAACTCCCAGCTAATCGTCAATCAAGTCATGAAGGAGGCGAGCTGCCATGATGCCAAGATGGCCGTGTACTGCCAAGAGGTCCGATGGCTGGAGGACAGGTTCGACGGCCTAGAACTCAATCACGTCCCAAGGTGCCTCAACGAAGCAGCCGATGCGCTTGCAAAAGCAGCGTCTGGCCGAGAGCCGGTGCCCACGGGAGTCTTCGCTAGAGACCAGCACAAACCCTTGGTACGCTACGAAGGGTCGGAGCGGGCCAATGATGGCTCATCCGATCCAGCCCCAAGGGCTGACCAACCAACGGCTCCGTCCGACCCCGAGGTCATGGAGCTTGAAGAAGGCCCAACGCCCGACCCTCCGAACGACTGGAGAACACTCTACCTCGACTATAGAGACGTTCTTGGCACTCTACCTTCGGCTCACCGCATCACTAAGATCCGCCCGGAGGGAGCGGACCACCTCGACGTCCTCATTTGCCTTCTGCTGAAGGGTCATGGCCCTACTCTCGGCCTTCCGCCTAAGATCCCGCTCCGTCTCCAGCTCCTTCAGGACCTCGATAGCCCGCTTACTGGCCTGGGCATCCTTCTTGAGCAGCTTGTCCCGCTCCTTCAGAATCCTAGCGGCCTCTTCCTCTTCCAGCTTCACCTTCGTTGACAGGCCCGCGAACATCCCATGGATCTCCTCCGCGTCCTGGCGCGCCTCAGCCTCCCGCTCCTGGGCGGCAGCAAGCTGCGCGGCCATACCTGCTCGCAGTCGAGCCTCCTCAGAAAGGCGATCCCACTCTGCCTTCTGCTCATGGAGGAATCGGGATTTATTCCGACTACGAGCAATGAGAATCTGAAGAAGAAGACCGGTATCAGAAATACGAAAACACAAAAACATGCGAAGAAAGAAGAAAACCAAGCGAATACCTGGGTAGTAGGAACAACGATCTCACGTAGGGCTCCTCTGGTTTGGTCTAGAGCCTCCAGCATGGTCGAGATCCCGACGTCAAGACCCTCCCGCTCCATGCTCTTGGCATGATCATCGAGCTAGAAAAGGGCCGACGTCGGATCCTGAGAGGCCATCCACTGAAGCGGCGGCTCCCCCCGCACGGGGGAGCGGCTGCCTCCCAACAAAGGGGTCGGGGGTGGCTCCCTGCTGATCCTACGCGGCACCACCACCACACCCGGCGACCCTCCATCCATGTCCGCCTCCATCCGATCCACCTCGTCCGCCACGGCCGGGGCCGCCGGTGGCATCGATTGCGCCACCCCCTCGGACGCCATCACAGCAACATCCAGCTCCACCGGGCTTGGCACAGTCGCGGCCACTTCCACCTAGGTCTCCGGTGGCACAGACTGCACTGCGCCCTCAGGCACCACCTCCGTCGGCGATACCAGACCCTTGGCCGGTTGTACCGCGCCCGCCACAGAAGATGCCGCCTGCTCGGCAACCACCGAGGGCGCGGCGCCACCACAGGCGCCGTTGGATCGGCCAACATGGCCCCAACACCGGGCAGCACCATCCGTCCCACCTGAATGGCGAGGCTCTTCTTGGGCGTCGGCCCTAGGGGGTGGCCCATTTGCAAGAACCTACACAAAGGTAAAAGGCATCAGGTCAAAATAGAAAAGGAAAAAGGAGGAAAAACAGGGGAATCAAGCGGCTTACACTGACGCCTTTGGCCGGGGGAAGCGTTTTGGGGATGGATCCCCGGATCCCTGCCCCGACTCGTCTGGGCGGGACCATTTCGAGACTGCCCCTTGCTCCGAGGCAGGGGGGCTCGTCTCCTTTACCTCATGGGGTGTGGCACCAGAGCCGCTCCCCTGCACCATCTCATGGGACGCGACACCAGAGCCGCTCCCCTCCACCATCACCTCGGGGTCAGCGGCGGTAGGCCCGCCTCCCCCCATCCACCGATCCTCGGCCGACACGCTATGCGAAGCGGCAGACTCTCCGGCTCCCACCGACCTCACCGACTCACTTCCCTCCGTGTGGAACGGGAAGGGTCCCTGCATGGACAGGTGGGCACTTGTCAGCACGTCCTCATCCTCTAGGACACCCCAATCCACATCGACGGCTACCTTGTCGTCATCGTCACCATCGTTGTCATCATCATCGCTGCTCACGTCCTCTCCCCGATCCCGTGCTTCCTACTTCAGTCGTCTCTCCTTCTTCATCTGCTCCCTCGCCTTATTGTCCCGCTCGGCCACGAGGCGATTCACCGCCGCCAGGGCCTTGTTCTATGGCAGTGGAACCGGACTGTCCTTGAAGGCTAGCTCCCCTGGCTGGTCCCAATGTCGCAAAAACGAGTATAAAAAATATGGAGATTCAGGAAAAAGGAAGAGCACAGGAAAAGAAGGCTTACGAATTTGAAGAACCTAAGTTCCGGCCGCATTGGGGGATGTCGAGGCACCGGATACACAATGTCGAGGACGCTGCCAGCGGAATCCTTCGTCGGCTCTGTCGCCTCCTTAATGCGTTGCGCCACTTCGGAGAAAGGGAGCGCCTCGTCGACAAGCACCGTCCCCTCGAACGACATCCCGGGCACCATCCGATGCAGGGGAAGCACGCGCGCCATCAGTGGCGCCACCCTCCTCGCATGGTAGGCACCGATAATCCCCGCCCCCTTTACGCCCTGTTCCTTCAGAGCTTGGAGGGCGGAGAGAAGGTCGGTAAGGTGCTTCTTGTCCTTGAGCTGGACGCCCCAAGTCCATGACTCCAGAGCCTCTTCAATAAGGCGCCCGGTGTACCTCGGTAGGGCGGCACTCAGGTCATTCCTGACATAAAACCACTGCGAGTGCCATCCCTTGTTAGAGGTCGCCAGACGCATGAACGGGTAACCCCTCAACCAGGTATGGCGTAGATGAACGTTGGCGCATCCCATCGGCACATTTACCTCCTTCCCCTCGATCCGCCTCTTCGACAAACTGATGGTGAAGAAGTATCGCCACAGATCAAAATGGGGATCGATCCCTAGGAAACCCTCGCACAGGGCAACAAATGCCGCCATATGTTGAACCCCATTGGGAGTTAGATGCTGCAGCTCCACCTCATAATAATCCAGCAGCCCCCGAAGGAATCTATGCGCGGGTACGGCAAATCCCCGCTCATGGAAGATGGAGAAAGACACGACATACCCTTCGGGCAGCACCGGCTCATCCTCGTCACCAGGACGCCAAGAGCTCTGTTGCTGCTAGGTTGTATGGTGCGTGTGTGCGTGCTAGCTTGTCCAGCGTCAATCCCCTTAGTGGGGAGCCCCGCCCTCCCTTTTATAGACAAGGGGGGCAGGCGTTTACAAATGGGGGAAAAGAAAAAATACTAAGAGCAGAGAAGGTCGTTTGAGAGACCTGAGTCTTCCTTCTTCCCCACGCCTGCCCTGCCTATCATGGCAGACTGTGTCAGAAGTAGCATATCTGTCGATCTTCGTAGGCCATGCGCTGGCCTTTTTTAGCAAGTGGGGCGTCCCATCTCGCCCCCGCGGGCAGCGGGTCGGATAGGATTGTCGAGCCTCGACCCCGTGGGCCCTTGGGACGTCGTGGTTGCCGTATGTCCATGTCGGGTCCTTCGTCCGGAGGTTGATGGCGGCACCTATGATACTGTAGGGTAGAGAGTAGGCGCCCGCAACACTGTTCAGGCTCTGCCACGCCTGGGGGGAGGTACCAGCGCTTGTCCTGTCACATCCTGATGGTACTTCCTTGCAGGGGTGCAGGGCATGGCGTCTGACGCTGTGGTTGACCCGAACATCTAGTCTTACCCTGTAGCCATCATCATGAGGGTTCGCAGGGCACGATTTGTCAGGTGAGATGGAGCCAGCCTCCAAATATCGGGTGAGGCGAGATCCGTCATCGGTCGTTGGATGAGGTAAAGCCAGCCCTCGGGCATTGGGCGAGGCCAAGCCCAACCCTCGGGGGTCGGGCGAGGCGGAGTGTATCCCTTGGGGGTCGGGTGAGTCGTCCTCCAGCTGTCGGGCGAGGCGGAGTCATCCTCCAGCCGTCGGGCAAGGTGGAGCGGGTCCACGGGCGTTCGGGCGAGGCGGAACAAAACTCCCGTCGTTCGGGCAAGAAGTGCAGCCGTGCTCTTGTCCGTTCGGGAGCTTTTAACGTTCGATGGATATTAGTTCCACCTCCTTGGGTACCCCGGTATTAGGTCCTCGACACATGTGTTTACACCAAAATTTGGGAGAAGAATGTGGGAACTCACAGGCTTCCAAAGTTGTGCCAAATAAGGAATCCATTGCATAAAGATCGATATCAGCTGATTCGGATACGACTCTGGAATCGGATCTCTTGGATGACGTCAGCGGATAGCGATGATGAGCTACGGTTGGCGCCAGGAAACTACATAGCGGACTCTACAAAAAGGGAAAGATTAGGGTCCAAGTTATCTTAAATTAGGAATGTTTTCCTTTATGCCAAAGATTGTAACGAATCGTGATGAAGTAGAATTCATGTTTAGGCTCCGGGTATAAATATCGGACCCCGGTTATTGTAAAGGACACACAATCAATCAAATACAAGTTACTTACTTTTTTTTGGCTCCGGCCACCCCTTAGGAGTAGGAGTAGAGTAGATCTCGATGAGTTCTTCAGCAACTACAGCTGCATCAATCCGGTCGACCTCCACTGCTTGTCTGTAAGTACCGTCATGACTTGTACCTCTGTTCGTACGGCTGCATCGATCTGGTCGACCTCCACTGCGACTCTGGTATAAGTTAGTTATCGACTCTTGTCTAGTTCAAGTAAGGCTACATCGATCCGGTCAATCTCCACTGCTCGAACTAGATTAAGGTCAAGTTATCGGCTCTATCTATGGGTGGCGTTCCTTCGGATAGATTCATTAAGTTACCGATATTGCTTATTGCTTCCATTATTTATTTAATTACAGCAATATCACTTCGCCCGATTGGGATTAATCTAGACCGGCCTTATATCTTGTTTAACCCATCATTTGTTAATCTAAATTTGATCTAATCTGCACTTTAAACAATGAGTTATGTTTTATTGGCTGTTTTATATCAATCTTAATCGTGCATAGCGTGCGGTTAAGACGTGTCCGATCTTGAGTAGGTCTATTGGCTAGCGAAAACCGTTCCATGGCCCGTTATCATGGCCTGTGTGATTCTGCCTCACACCCCATTGTTAGCACCGTGGAGTGGGGATTGTTATTTGGTAGATCTATTTCTGGGAGGGCATGATCTTAATTGTGCGCTATGCATGAATCAGCTGTTTTTGCCGATATCGAGTGCTTTCACGAGCAGTTCACGTCACAAGACCGTTGAAGTAGCGATAGGTTGAAAGATGTGTTAGCCCCATGATCTTATTATTGTATTATGGCCTACATGATTCTGCCTCATGCCCCACTGATATTAGTAATAAGTTAGGGTCATTGAGTCTATTGTTGTTTCTATGGCCTACATGATTCTGCTTCATGCCCCACTGGTCATAGCGATAGATGAGATCTAATATGTTCATTAGATTTATCTCTATTAAATGGTTGAATGATGATGAATTGTTTCTTTTATAAAGGGGTTCGGTTACTTGCAGTCATTGGCTCAGTATAAACTAATTATTGTTGATATCTTATTGTCATTGACCAATATTTGTCTAAAAAATGATATTCATCCTAAATAATAACCGATTCTTCTTACACAACCCCATGAGTTTTAATCGATTTATTCTTATGAATATGCTGGAATCGACTATTTAGTCGATCTCCTTTCATATCGGTTCTCAGATCCACACATTTGGGACTGTCTGGAAACAAAAGCATGTTCCGCACTAAATTACTGATAAACTTTCTCTCCTTGTTAATTGTAGGGTCAAATTGACTGGCACATCTCGGGTGGAGTGCGCAGGATCGACCACCCTTGCGCTGAAGCTAGGCGGATCTCCAGCTCTATCGAGCGGACCCTTCTGGCTTGCTCGTGTGTCCTCGGCATGGGATGAAATTATGTGTCGACACTATGGTGCTAGCTGGTCATCAAGCGATAGAGTTTGGTTAGAGAGAGGAGGAGTACCTATGTCGACTTCAATAGGCCTAGAACACCATCATAGAACTTCAGCATGACGTCCACCGCCTCAATAATATCATTGACCCTATTCCTCCCCCAGGTGCAGAGGAGGACCTAGATATGTTGATTGAGGATGATGGTTGGGAAGAGGTTGAGGTCAAGCCATAGGAGGATGTTGTGCCCCTGGAGGACAAGGATGATGAGCCTATGTTCGACATCGACAGCGACCACTCGGACGAGTAGAATAGCTATAGTGACTAACTAGCTATGCTAGATGTTATCTTTTGCATTCTTAAGTAATGGACATGTAACTTAAGTCTCAGTTTAGTTAATGTGACTTTGATGTAACCTTGGAACCTTGTATGGTTGATCCATGATGTTGCTTGAACACTAAAAAGTCCAGTTCTGTCTTGCTGGCACCAATTTGGCATGTATGCGAACGCGTTGTGAGAATGTTAAGTAATCAAATTGGTGATGTTGTGTTGTGGAAATGAATTATTGTGCCTCTATTTTATCATATGAATTTATTCTCTCCAGTGAATTCAGTTTGGCATGATTATATAATTCTTCTACAATTTATCGGCATCATCCAATAATTACTGATTGTTGAAATTCTACAGATTACGTGCACCCGTGGTCAGGGGTCTGCTGGTGGTCAGGATGGTAACAACAATCCACCCTCACCACTGTTGCCCTCAGCAATGGAGTTCCTGGCCTAGTTTTTGGGGAACCGGCGTGCTATGGAGGAAATGCTGCGTAATATCACGTAGAATACCGCACACAGGGCACTTCAATGCCAAGGTCCAGAACCTAACCAGTATAGCACGTTCAAGGATTTTCTGGACACGAAGCCACCTATTTTCAAGGAAGTAGAGGAACCACTACAAGTTGATGAATGGTTAATCACGATTGATCAGAAGTTTCACCTTCTGAGGGTCACAGATCAGGTGAAGGCTGAGTATGCCTCGCACTAGCTACAGGGACCTGCAGGCATATGGTGGACCCACTACTTGTCTGCTTTACCTACCGGTGCTAATGTCAGTTGGGATCAGTTCAAGACAACCTTTAGGGGACATCACATACCCCCAGGGCTTATGAGGATGAAGGCTGAGGAGTTCATGAGGCTCACTCAGGGAACCAAGACCCTCACTAAATATATGCATGCTTTCAACAATTTGTCAAGGTATGCTCCTGAGTTTGTGAACACTAAGGAGAAGAAGATTGAGAGCTTCAAGTGTGGACTTGGTACTAAACTAAATTCTAGGTGTGCAACCTACAATGAGTTTGTCAGTGATGCTCTTACCCATGAGAATCACAACAGTCTACATGCTGCAACTAAGGGCCGTAAGCGAGCCTTTGAGGCAGGTTCATCTCAACAGAAAGCTCCTATGGCAATAAAGCCTCAATACCGTCCACCTACACCCAAGTTTAGGCCACCACAGAAGAATACATAGCTCAATCAACAGCAGAAAGTGTATCGCAAAGCCTTCTCTATTGCTCTACCCAAGGGAAATGTAGGACAAGGAAGCTCCGGAAGGTCGAGGAACAACTAGCCGTGCTTCAACTGCAATCAGGTTGGACACTAGTCAAGAGAGTGCCCCTATCCTAAGAAAGGCAACCATCAGAACCAGGGGAATCAGAGGTAGGCAAATGCTAAAACATACCTAGGGCATGTTCATTACACTGCCGTGGAAGAAATTCCTGCTAGAGAGGTTGTTACTGTTGGTATGTTTCTTGTGAACCAACACCCTGCAATTGTTTTGTTTGATTCTAGAGCTTCACATTCATTCATGAGTCAAACATTTGCATCTAAGCATGATGAGAAGATAATTGTTGCAGACAAGGGTGGTTATTGCATAAGTTCAGCTGGGGCTAGTATTTCTACCAACCAGATAGTCAGAGATGTACTCATCTCCATAAAGGAGAGGGAGTACACTATGGATCTCATAGTGTTGCCAAGATTAGGAATAGATGTTCTTATTGACACTTCAACTAGAACCATTATGTTGAGGGAACCAAAGGGGGATGGTGCTTTTCTAGTGCCACTTCCTAGGAGTTTTGACCTTCAAAACTTATCTTGTGCTATCCAGACCACGACTCGTTTTGATATTCTAGTGGTATGTGAGTTTCCAGATGTATTTTTAGATGAGTTACCTGGTTTGCCACCGGATAGAGATGTGGAGTTTAAAATTGAGCTAGTGCCTGGTACAGCACCTATCTCTAGAAGACCCTATAAGATGCCATTAAATGAGCTAGCCGAACTCAAGATTCCGCTACAAGAACTTTTAGAAAAAAGGTCTTATTCGACCTAGTTGATCCCCATGGGGTTGTCCGGCTTTGTTTGTAAAGAAAAAGGACAAGTCATTACGGATGTGTGTGGATTATAGGCCACTCAATGCCGTGACGATTAAAAACAAGTACCCTTTGCCACGTATCGATATCTTGTTTGATTAGTTGGCAAGGGCAAAGGTATTCTCCAAGATTGATTTGAGATCATGCTATCATCGGATTAAAATTAGGCCGCAGGATATACCTAAAACAACTTTTTCAACCAGATATGACTTGTATGAGGATCTTGTCATGTCTTTTGGTCTGACAAATGCTCCTGCATACTTCATGTATTTGATGAATTCGGTATTCATGCCCGAACTTGACAAGTTTGTGGTTGTGTTTATTGATGACATCCTGGTCTACTCTGAGAACGAGGAAGATCATGCAGAGCATCTGAGAATTGTCCTAACCAGACTGAGAGAACATAAGTTGTATGCCAAGTTTAGCAAATGTGAATTTTGGTTACGGAAAGTGCCTTTTCAAGGTCATGTATTGTTAGAGGATGGAATCTCTATAGATCCAAGTAAGGTACAAGAAGTCTTGGATTGGAAGGCCCCGACCTCAGTTACTGAAGTTCAGAGTTTTCTTAGGTTAGCAGGTTACTATCGTCGCTTCTTTCTAGATTTTTCTAAGATAGCTAAGCCAATGACGAGGTTACTACAGAAGGATGAGAAATTTGTTTGGACTCTGGAGTGTGAAGTTGCTTTTCACACTCTACATAATTTGCTGACCACCGCTCCTATTTGAGCATAACCTGATATAGAGAAACCTTTTAATGTGTTTTGTGATGCATCTAGTACAGGTTTGGGGTGTGTTCTTATGCAGGAAGGCCGAGTCATTGCTTATGCCTCACGTCAACTGAGGAAGCATGAAGTTAATTATCCGACCCATGACATCATTAGAAGCAGTTGTTCATGCACTAAAGATCTAGAGGATTATAACTTCACTCAACCCGAGTTGAATATGAGATAGAGAAGATGGCTAGAATTGATCAAGGATTATAACTTAGAAGTGCATTATCATCCTAGCAAGGCAAATGTGGTTGCAGATGCTTTAAGCCGGAAGTCTCATTGCAATTTTGTGGACTCGCTATTGGAAGATGGATTTAACTTGTTGCACCCTGCCGTGTTGCATAATATCACTATTAGTTGCTCACTTGAGAGCAAGATCATTGAGCGTCAGAAGACCGATGTGGGTGTATTTCACATCAAAAGAATGATGAAGGAAAAAGACACCAAGCATTTTAGGCTAGGTGAAAGAGGTGTACTATAGTTTAAGGATTGACTTGTAGCGCCTGTTATAGAACCGTCCAATTTAAAGGAGTACAAGTACAATAGCAATCACCGAAGCGATCAAACCGTCATACTTGAGCCCATATAAACCAGGTAGTCCGATGAAATCATGAAGGATCTCAAACAAACCAACATATAAACCAGGATCGTACATGATTCAACACAACCAGTCACATGTTACATCATAGTTCACAAATAGTTCACAAGTATCTCACATACTTTGGAGTTCACATAGTTCTTACAAACCAAGTTCAAGTAGCGGAAGCAAAGTAGTTTGACATCAACATCACCCTTAGTTCAAATACAACCCAGTACCAAGGTCATTTCTAGCAAAAGTAGAATAAAGGGGATGACTTAGGAGTACCATGCCCCATGGTTTAGTCCTCATCCATGGCAGGATGAAGGCAGTTCTTACAATACCCATGATACATCATGTCATCTGCAACAAGAGGGAATAAACCCTGAGTATGAGAATGTACTCAGCTAGACTTACCCGTCATAAACCAAAAATAATATGACACCAAGGAGTATGCAAGGCTTTATCGGTGGAGCTAGCTTGACAACATTTTGCATAAAAGCTTAAGTAACATAATTTGGAGATTTAGTACCTCTAGCATCAATTTGAATACCTACTCAATTAAGTATCTCTAGATTAGCACCTGTACTAGAGCAATCACTTGATTAAGCTAACAAGCATTAGTAACCATATCTAGTGTAATAATTTGAGCATCATCATAACCATCAAGTTCCATCAATTAATGCTACGCTGCCGCTGCTCAGTCAAGTTCTCACTATCTGGGAGAGACGGCAATTTGAATCCGATTCCTACCCAACCGGGGAATTATTCCTAACACAAATCCATACTTCCCCCATCGGGGTTGCATTGGGTCACCTTTGGTACAATTTAGGAACCAACTTCACGAGTCCGATCAGCGCCGCACCCTTAGAGATTCTACCAGTCTGCCAGGAAGTTCAGGCCTAACCTGCCCTTGGACTCGTGCCACTGGCTCTCCGTACATCCTTACTGCATCCAGTGTGTGCACTTTCGCTTACCGGGGCCTGGCCTAAATTGAGCTACTCGGCTTCGTGGTCGGAACGACTTATCCGGCCAACTAAGCGCTAGGCATGTGTTCAATATGACATGAGGACATACAGTGAATCGGTCCTTAACCGACACAGACGGGGATAAATAGGCACCAAGACCTCCATACCTTGTTGCTTCTCTATCACAATCTCGCCCGGTCTCCTTTTTATTCATCAACACATGGTTATTTCCACGATAGCAATTATAGCCAACCATGATCAGATATCTAGCTATATCTTGCAAGTGATAGGAAATCACTCGACTTCTACCGGACTAACCAAGGCTAAGCATATATTCGATCCTAGACCTACCAAGGATTCAAGATATATTTGTCTAGACAAGGAGAATATATGCAGCAAGTGTTTCCAATCAACTCCTATAACCTAATGCATCAACATAAAGGACGCAAGTGATATTTATAAAAATAGAGGAGGCTTATAATGCTTTGGGGCTTGCCTTTCAAGAACAAGGAAGGTTGGTGGTCAGGATACTCAGGGAGATCTTCCATGTTGACTCATCCTTCCGCCTGAACTTCCTGCTCCTGGGCTGCCTGTTGCTCCTCCTGATGCTCGGGTTCGGACTCAAGTAGAGTCACTCCTTCTGGGGAACCTATTGCATGCATATGCACAAATGAGTATCATAAATGCATAAGAGATGAGATGATATGATAAATTGTATATGCATGAGCATGGTTATCCGCAAGGTGTATGATAAGTTTGATATTCGTTGGCAAGGTAGATGTATAACTTTCTTCTAATTGATCTTTACGGAGTATGTGCATATCTCTTCTATAATACAAGAAACATACACTCAACAAGTCTAGTAACCTAAGGTAAAGTTGTTCATCATCAGTAAGAGGCTTAGAAACTGTAGCTAACAACTAATCACAATTAGCCTAAGCATCTACACAAGTATCGCATAAGACAAACAACTACAATTGACTTAGTCATTTCCTGCTGTAAACAGTAGCTACTTATTTTGGTTATATCTAGAGTTCTACTCAACCAAATACTACGATCTTAGACTTTATGGAAAGATTATAAAACTACCATCAATTTTCTTATAGTCATCTCAAGATGATTCAATGGTTATCAAGGTCAAACAAAGTAATTTCCTAGATCTGTCCAGAAAATTTCAAAGAATAAGCATTTCTAGAGACCAACTTCTAACAGATATAACTCTCAAACCATTTAGCCTATTACCATTAAAATTTGACACAAGCAAGATAAGTAAGTTATCTACAACTTTGTTATTGACAAGATTCACAACAAACATCATCTTACCCATGCAATTTACTTAAGAACCGAAATTGTCCAAACAGTCACTAAAATTGAATTATAGAGCAATTAATATTTCACTGCATACAAGCAATCAAATTTGGGCACAACCAATAGTACCAATAGTTCATAGGCATCATACACACTCTAAAAAACATGATGGTCAAGCCCAAATAATTTACTTAAATGCCTTTATTAATTTATTTGGACACTAAGGTGAAATAAGAAAAATATATCAAAAGTAAACAATAAATTTTGAGCAAATTATAGTGTCCTACATATGACCCCAAAAGTATCCTGTACAAAGTTCATGCCATTTGGATAAGTATAGCCATCTCTACAAAAATGACAAGTTGCATTGGCTTATTTTAGCAAAAATAGTTTAGCCTAGTAAAAAGTGTCAAACAATAGATTTCATATTTTTCCAACATTCATAATATCACCATATCACTGTGTAAAAATTTGCATGATCATTAGTTATGTATTTTTACCTCATTTATTTTTACTAGAAACTAGCAATTATTTAAGATTAAATAGGAAGACCATATTCCACGCATTCTTACTATAGGTTTAGTATTTTTCTTAGCTAGAGAATGTCAACACAAGATGAGCAAAAGTGGAATCACAATTTTATCACTTTCCTAGCTCAAGTTATGCATTTTACAATATTGAAAACAATTTAAAAGCACTTATCTAGCTCAATTTAATTTTCACAGAAAAACATCCTAAATAGTAGGTTTCATATTATTATCAAATAGTACACTTCATGATGAATCCAACAAAATTTGGTTCAATCAATTTGGACATCTACAACTCTACTTATGAATTTTCAAAGCTTGCCTATATTTTATAAAAAAGAATAAATTCAAATTCTTAATGCAGCCGCTTATAGCTGGGACCCGCTGGTCAGTAGGACCCACACGTTAGGGATACCAGGGCAGGGGAGGCGCTCCAGCCAGCCCTATCTCGCCGACGGCGAGATCACCGGCGACGAGGGTGACACCAACATGTTCCCCTCATCAAGCCACGTCGGTTGGTGGTGAAGACGTGACCTAGGGTTCACCGAAGATGGCTTGCCGATGGCAATGGCGGACGGTAGAGGTAGCGCAGCGGTACGCTAGCATTCTTCGGCCATCACGTGCTCCAGTGAGGTGCACTATAGCTTTGCCGAATCCTAACGAAGCTATCTAGGGTGGGTTAGGGTTCTGGTGAGGCGGCGGTGAGCTCCGACCGCGTGCATGGCCACACGACGGTGCATGGAGTACAGTGGTGCTCCCACCGTTCCGGCTAGACGGCAGTGAAAGGCAAGTCTCCATCATGCCATCGGATAGGTCCATGATTACTCAACCTAAGATGCATGAGAGAGGAGGGAGACGATGGACTAACTCGGCAATGGCGAGCTCGAGTGCCACGGTGGCCATGGCGGCCACGCGTAGAGCGGCGACGCGTTCCTACGCAACTAGGCGATAGTGTCTACCCAAGATTTGGCCTGAGCATCTAGAGCCTAGCATGGTGCCGGACCAGAGAAGAGGAAGGCAGGGGATGTGGTGGAGCGGCCGGGCCACGGTGAGCCGAGAGCACGGCGGTGCTCCGGTGGTGACGGCGGCTATGGCAAAGCAGAACGCCACTTTACCTTTGGTTGAGAGGTGGTGTTGGTGGATCAAGGAGGTGGAGGTGATGGCGGAGCTACTGTGGGTGAGATGAATTGATTGGTGGAGCTATGTCGGCGGTGACCGTCTGCGGTAGAACTACGACGGTGATGCAGCAAGCTCGGAGCTCTGCTTTGGCAAGGCAGAGTGAGAGATAGGAAGTGAGAGCGGGCGAGTGGAGTGAGCAGTAGGGGCGCGATGCCTTTGTGCACGCTCTAGCCTGACTAGCTGGGTCATCGTTGGTGTACAGCCACCACGCGGTGGCCATGGCCTGCGGACGTGGCCATCAGAGCCGATGACAGTGTCTGACAACGCTACTTTGTGATCTCTAACTCCAAATCCATGGCGATTTAGCAAAAACTCCATTACTAAGAATTGTAGAGCTACACGAGGTCTACAACTTTGCTTTAGAAAGTTTCCTCTAATTCTCCATGGTTTTCAAAATGCAAAGCTTCAAAGTATGGTACATCGAAACTGAAAATTAGTTCATGACTTAGCAAATTTTTCTAAGTTGAAAACAACGTTTTGTTGATTCTTGTGTGCCCTATTTGACCATGTTAGGCACTAAATTAGCTCTTGGCCCAAAAATAAAAGTTGTTACTCTAGTCAAGTACTACAACTTTGCTTAAGGGTGCACTTCCATGCAAACAATCTATGTTATAGTTCAACTTTGGTCAAAGTAGGATCACGAAAATTGGAGTTTCTAGATTAACTATGACTTGGGGGTTATTTTGGTCCAAGTCATGAATACCACACTTGTTCCATGTATCATCCTAAGTGTGTCTAAGGTGTTTTTGTGACCTCACAACCATTTCATGCATTGGTCACACACAATGGCAAGCATATATATGTATATAAGCAACATCAAATGTGATAAAGATAAAGTAAATGAGATGAAACTTGTTATGCTCATGCTCATGAATGCTTGGATGATGCTTGTGCTTATGAAATGCAAGTGCCCCATGCATGCTTAACACTAGGGTGTTACAGCGCCGAAGGATCGAGAACTCAGAAATCAAATCCTAGATGAAGCTCACTCTTCCAAGCTGTCTACCCATCCTGGTAGTAGTAAAATGTATCAGGACTTGAAGACACATTTTTGGTAGGCAAAGATGAAGAAAGAAATCATGGCCTATGTTGCTAGGTGTGATATCTATTGCAGAGTCAAGGCAGATCACTTGAAACCTACTAGACTACTTCAACCTTTGTCTATCCCAGATTGGAAGTGGGAGGAAATAAGCATGGATTTTATTGTTGGGCTTTCGCCCACTCAAAAGGGTTTTGATTCCATATGGGTAATTGTGGACCATTTGACCAAGTCCACACACTTCATTCTGGCCATAACCAATTATCGACCGCATCAGTATGCAGAACTGTATATAGCTTAGATAGTACGTTTACATGGAGTACCAAGAACCATCATGTCAGATCGAGGATCTCAGTTTATTGCTCATTTTTGGGAGCACTTGCACAAGCAGTTAGGTACCAACCTAGTTCGAAGTTCAGCATATCACCCTTAAATGTCTGGATAGACTGAGTGAGTGAATCAAATATTGGAAGACATGTTGTGAGCATGTGTAATTTCTTCGAAAGGTTCATGGGAAAAGTGTCTACCTTTAGCTGAATTTTCATATAGCAACAGTTACCAAGAGAGTATCAAGATGGCTCCTTTTGAAGCCTTATATGGCCAGAAATGTAGAACTCCTTTGAACTGGATTGAACCCAGGGAGAGGAGGTATTATGGAATTGACTTTGTCAAGGAAGCTGAAGAGTAAGTTCATATTATCCAATGACACATTGAAGCCGCACAATCTAGGCAAAAGAGCTATGTTGATAAAAGAAGATGACCTATCGAGTTCGAGGTAGGTGACTATGTATACCTAAAGGTATCACCAATGAAAGGGATACAATGGTTTGGTATTAAAAGAAAGCTTGCACCAAGGTATGTAGGTCCCTACAAAATCATTGAGCAAAGTGGGAGAGTAGCCTACAAACTATAGTTACCTCTAGAAATGAGAGCGAATTTCAATGTCTTTCATGTCTCTCAGCTGAGGAAGTGCTTGCGTATTCCTGAAGAAAGAGTTGAAATAGAGGATATCAAGATAGAATCAGACCTAGCTTATGAAGAGAAGCCCATATAGCTTTTGGATAGTTAGGAGAGAGTAACTCAGAACCTAGTGATTAGATTTCACAAGGTAATGTGGAGTAACCACAGTGAACAAGATGCAACATGGGAAAGAGAGGATTATCTACGTGAAGTTTAGCTTGTATTTTATGAAAAATGGCTGGTACTTCAATCTTGGGACAAGATTCCTATAAGGGGGGAGGGGCTGTAACACCCCAAGTGTTAAGCTTGCATAGTTGCACTTGCATTGCATGAGCATAAGCATCATCCATTCATTCATGAGCATGAGCACATGAAATTTCATTTCATTCACTCTATGTTTATCACATGTGATACTTAAGTTATACATGTATATGCCTTATGGTCATGCTTTGTTCATGCAAGTGGTGTTGTTTGGTCACCAAAACAACTTAGACACCCTTAGGATGAAAAATGTAACCATGTTTGTATTCACGACTTGGTCCAAATTTGCTTCTAAGTGATAGTTTTACTATAATTGCCTTTATAAGGTTGATTGTTTGACTTATCTTGACTAAATACTTAGAGAGCTTGCATGGCAGTGGAACCTAAATGAAAGTTGTAGTTCATGTCATGTGGAACAAACTTTATTTAAGGGTCAAGAGCTGAATCAGTGCCTAGGTTGGTCAAATAGGGCTCACAAGAATTGTCGGTGTTTTTGAACCATCGACGAGTAAATTTGTATTTGCGCTTCTGGCTCGATGGTGTGCTCGGAGGACACAAGGGTTTATACTGGTTCGGGTGGAACATCCCTACATCTAGTTTGCTGCTGCTCATGTTATCAGCACTTGGTTTGTAGCAGGGGTTACAAACAGGCGAGAGAGGGAAAGGATCCCAAGTCTCTGGTAGAAGGAGTGAACGGATGCTGAGAGCTCGATTGCTTCTCCGTCGTGTGCTCGTGTCATGCTCTTGTGTTTTTATCATGAGGTTCGATCTTGTGTGGATATGGATCCCCCTTATGGGGTGCTCTGCTTCCCCTTTTATAGGCCAAGGGAAAGCACGGGTTACAGCGGAGGAAAAGGAGAAGAACGAGAGAGAAAAGAAGGTTTCTAGGATTGCCGGGTCCTTCTTCCTCTTCATGCGGGTCCCGTTGACCCTATAGACGTCAATAGGGAAGGCTCCATGCCGCGACCCTATTCGTCACTGATGCCATGCGCAGGCATCGTCTACCAATCATGGCATTCCATTTCATCCTGGCGGACGTCGTGGTGACCTGACGCGCCTGTCAGCGTTCATACGAGGGTTAGACAGAACAGCACCGGCACACCCAATGCTGTTCTTGATGTGAATTCTTAGGTATGACCTGTCATGGCCATAGGTTACATCAAGGCATGCTAGTCTCTTCCATGGGGTCAGAGTTTTGACCCAGGCCCATACGCTTGGACCTAGAGTGGTTAGCGGCGATATGGGTCCCCGTCGGATGAGATGAAAACTGCACCCTTGGGGTCAGGCGAGATGAAGGCTGCACCCAAGGCATTGGGCGAGGCGAAGCCCATGGCCTTGGGTGAGACCCCCATGGCCTTGGGGTCGGGCAAGACAAAGCCCATACACAAGGTGTCGGGCGAGACAAAAACCGAGTCCTTTGAGTCAGGCGAGACGGAGCCCACACCCAAGGGTCAGGCGAGACAGAAACCACCTCCTTGGGGTCGGGCGAGATGGAGCCCACACCTAAGGGGTCAGGCAAGATGGAGCCCGTGGCCTTGGGTGAGACCCCCGTGGCCTTGGGGTTGAGCAAGACGGAGCTCGCACCCAATGGGGTCGGGCGAGGCGGAACCCACGGTCTTGGGTGAGACCCCCATGGCCTTGGGGTTGGACAAGACCTTTTAATATGTCTTGCTTCATCCGAGGAAGTCAGCATAGGCACTAACCTCCTTGCTTTGGGTATCCCTAATATCGATACCCGACAGTAGCCCCCGAGCCTATGGAGGAGTAGAATACTCCTTTGGAGGCTTTTCCGGACGGGAGGAATCTGAGGGCCTTAGCCTTCTTTTTGTAGCCCGCGTCGTGTCCTGGTAGGGCAGTAGGTTCCCTTTTGTCGTGATCGGTCTTCTTGGGGGCATGTAACCGTAAAATTCGGGAGGTCAGAAAGATTTTTCTTGATTCCGGTCCCTAGGATCCGATCGGTCCGCTATCGTACTAGTGACCACATGTTCGGTCTCCTTGCGAGTCCAACTTTCCTCAAGCCCCCGTGCGCAGCAGGGGTCCGGTCAAGGGTTGGCTCATCTTCGTGATCATCGTCCATCAAGTGTTTTCTTTGATAAAACGGAGGGGCTAAGCCGTACCATGTTTTTACTTGATGGACGAAACATGGTGCTCGATGAGCTGTTAACGAGCTAGTCCATGTGGGGCCCCGATTTCCCATTCACAGGGGTCCAGCATGGGTCAGCTGGTGACTGACTCTAGACTCTTGGCAGTCAACCCATATGGTTCTCAGGTCCATTCGACCAATCCTGAGGGCTCGTTGCCTTTCTTCGAGGAAAAACCATAGACTAGGAACCAACCAAGACTTGAACATGGGCCGAGATGCCCACGACGTTCGTGCACCCAGGTACTGGCTGCTAGTGGGCCCATCCCTTTCCACCCCTCACTCTAAGGGTGCTCCAGAGCTGCTGTGACCTCGTTGGAGGGATAGCCTTCGAACTCCTAGGCCTAAATGGGCCGTAGGAGCGTTTTCAGCTCCGTATCCCACCTTACCTGTGATGGTTCTTGGCCCATTGAATGGGCAAATAGTCATCTGGCGTATCCTTCGAGGGCATGGACAGAGATTGCATGCGCACAATCTTCGAAGGGAGGTTACGTGATGCGGCGCAGTGGGCGCGTGAATCTAGGCAGATGGTTCGCCTTCTCGCCCTGCTCCGCCTTATAAATAGCGACATCCCCCTTCTCTTTTCTGCACACCAAAACTGCAGCCTTACCTTCTCTTTTTCTCTGTCATAGCCGTTCACATTCGCCATGCTTGCTAGTCTACCGCCGAAGTCCTAGATCTATAGCCTCGGCTCCTCTACCGCCGCCTTTGCTTCTCCATAGCCACCTCCATCCTCCATGGATTCATGGCATCGCTTCGATGTTACCTATACGGGCATGAAGGGCCTCGTCAATCGTGGTCTTCTCCGTGGGAGGACCAATGCGGCATAGTGGCTTGTGCCCGACCCTTGCCGGCACCGCTCGATGTCTATGTTGTCTCCTTCATGCTCTTCCATGAGTGTAGACTCACGGTTCCTCCTCACCCGTTGTTTCGGGGTCTGCTGCACCATTATCAGATCAAGCTGCAGCACTTGAACCCCAATGGGATCTAGCACATCACGGCCTTCATCGCGATGTGCGAGGGGTACTTGGGGATCAAGCCCCACTTTGAGTTCTAGAGATATTTCTTCTCCATCTCCTTTATGAACAAGATGGAGAGAGGCCGGGAGACCCCGGTGCTGATGGGGTGCGTGGGCATCTACCTCTGGGGGCAGCGGGCGGCCGAGTGCATGCCCTGCCAACTCTCCAGATCCAATAAGGGGTGGCACTCCTATTGGTTCTTCCTAAAGGACGGCCCTGCCGCCTCCATGCCTGTCTTCTCCAGGCGTCTGATCGAAGAGGTTCCACCATCATGGTCATGGGGGCCACCCATCAAGGAGAAGAAGAGGATGCATGACTTCCTTGAGGCCATCACGTTTCTGAAGACCCACGACCTCCGTGGGGCTAGCATCATCGGTGGGTATCATGCGAGGAGGGTGGCACCCCTGATGGCGTGGGTCCTCCCGCTGTACGGGATGATGCCTAGCACATAGCTTGTTAGGACGATGCTCACCCATGGGCCGTTCTGCGATAGTGAGGTCATGAAGCGCATCAAGGAGGCCACGAGGGAGACCGACGCCGTGTTCCTGACCTCGAGGCATCCAGTGATGTGGTCGGACACGGGATTCATCGAGCTACTAGAGGGGTTAGTCGTCTGGGACTCCGTCGCACCGCTGCCAGAGCACGCGGTTGTGAGGGCGGCAAATCATGCCGTAGAGGAACAACAAAAGAAGAAGAAGGATGACAAGGAGAAGAAACGGTGGTTGCAGTAGTGAGCGAAGCTTCAGCGAGGGAAGCGGTGTCAAGGCTTGTCGGAAGAAGAGGAGGATGAAGAAGAAGAGGAGGAGGAAGATGATGGCTCCATGTCGCCCATCCCGTGGGATGATCTAGCCATCAGGGATGAGGACCCGCCTTCACCGCAAGTGGGGCCCTTCCCATGGCATGTGCCGAGGTAGGAGGGGGAGGGCGCGCCCCCGGAGCTGACGGAAACGAACTGCCCCATCATGTCTGAACCTTCGATGGCGGCCTCAAAACCAGTGGAGCTAGGCCACCTTGCCTCGTCTGGGCCTTCGATGGTGGCCCTGAAGTCAGTGGAAATAGGTCGCCCTGCTCCTACTGAGCCCTTGGCGACGCCCTTAGAGTCAGCGGGAGGTGGTCTTTTTGATTCGTCCGAGCCCTCCGAGCCAAGGGAGGGCTTGAAGAGGCAACATGCCGATGAGGTGCAGCTGGGGTCGGGCAAGCCAGCCCCAAAACATCCTCGTATGATGGCATCAAGTTGAGTCAAGAGCTTTTTCGTGCTTTTGTCTTAATGGATTTTTGCCGCAAACTGACCGCCATGTCCCGACATGGGACTCTCTTGCGGCTTGTTCCAAAAAAGATCCTCCTCCAGCAAATGCGCCAGGAGCCTACTATCGGTGCACTGGTGGAGGTCTTGAGTGGCGTTCGGGAGACCACGATGTCGATTGGGGAGGTGCAACCGATGGCTATGTCCACAGGAGAGTAGGCGGAGGAGGGCGCATTCGGGGCACTCGCGGCGAGCGTGGCGTGGCCAATCGTGTCCTTGGCATCGCAGGCAGAGGAGGCATGGCGGGAGCCATCGTCTGTGCAGGTGGCCATGTCCATGGCGGGGCGGATGAAAGGGGGCATACCCGAGGCATCCTTCATGGATGTGGCGATGGGGCAGGCCTCCGTGTCTGTGTCACCCACCCCCTCTATCGCTAGCGGAGCCACTCTGGATGAGTTGCGACCGTTAGAGAGGTTGGCGCTACTTGAGGTTGGCGCGCGAACGTCCTGGTCTCTAGTCCGGGTGGCTGCCCTTGACAAAGTGGTAGAGGAGAGGGAATGGGGGAGCATCCACACAGAGGTTGGATACACGGTTCATGCCCTTACCACCATGCTGAGCTCGATGCGCGACATTGTCACTCTAGTTGGCCAGGTATGATATGACCATGCTTCCGACCCCCATGTTCTCTTTCTGCACCTTTAAGTCTTGTCTTCTTCATAGGTTCTTATGGCCCGTAGCTGCGAGAAGTCCTAGCTCCTTACTGAGGAGGTGCGGCAGAGTGAGGGACTGTTCGCACAGCTTGCTGCCGCCCATCAGGAGGTGGCTAAGCTTGCCCCTACCTCGCGGGAGGTGGCCGACCTCTAAGTCAGGGAGAACGACGCTCGTGATGATGCTCGTGAGGCCGAGGAGAAGCACACGAACCTGATAGAGAGGGCGCGCACGGACACCGTGGAGGCCAAATGGCTACGGAAGGAGTGGGACGATTTGCTCTGGGCCATAGAGGAGCTCCACACGGGGACTGAGCTGGCTCACCAGGAGCGTGTCGACAGTCAGCAGCGGGTCGACCACCTTGAGAAGGAGCTCCGGAGGGAGAGGGACCTGAAGGTTGTAGCCGAGGGCGTGTCCACTAGGCTCGCCATGGAGGTCAGGCAGCGCTAAGAAGAGATCCAACGCCTAGAGGCCGAGGTGGCCCAGCAGCGCGATGAGGCACGCATGCTTCGGGCGAATGTGAATGGTAAGTCTATAGTTTCCCTTGTTGTCTTTCTCCCTAGAATCCATGGTGAGCCTTCTGACACGGTTGGTACATGATTTGGGCAGGTCTCGATGACAAGCTCGGGGCAGAGGTGGTGAAGAGCCAAGGCCTAGAGAAGGGGCTCAGCGAGGTGAAGGACACCCTCTAGAAGGAGAGCGACAAACATGATAGCCTGCGCGTCACCATCCAGCTGGTCTGCGACGAGCTCGAGCTAGCCCCGGAGCAGGAGACAAGCTCGCTTGCGGTTCACGCCACCCAGATCATGGACCGGGCACGTGACATGGCGAGGGATGTGCTTCACTTTGGCTTTCACCATTCATTCGCGATCGCCCATTCTCATTACGATAACAACGATCTGGCAACGATGAGCTAAGGCTTCGCGCCCATCTATACCGGTGCTGAGCTGGACCTCATCGAGCAGGAGGTGGCCCCTCTGGTGCATGACATTTTTGCCAAGATTGAAGATGAAATTATCCCCCCTAGGGTTTAGTTTAGTCAGATAGGTCAGAAGCATATCTGTAATAAGCGGACAAGTTCCATCCTTTTTGTTTCGTTTGAACAAGTCTGTTCTTTTGTTTTGTTTGAGCAAGTCTGTTCTTTCTCCCTTTTTATGAGTAAAAAGGGGATTATCGCGTTCTGACCCTTCCTTTTGTTTAGACTATAGAGCTCGAGGTGTGAGTGAGAAAACTCTGGTCATGCTGGTAAGCAAGAGTGCCATAGCCGTTGGGGCATAGGTTTCTTGCAATCCAACCAGTTTTGCTCGGCGTTTGGTACCACAAACCTTGCCTCTAGGTTTTTATTGTGAGAAAGGGTCAGGCATGGCGACTATTTTGGAAAGGGTATATGTATACCGTTATCAGCCCCCGAGTGAGACCTGACCCCTTGCCGTTGCCAGGGTCGGGCTTCACTAAAGATCGAGGAGACGATAGCGAAACTAGTAGGAGAAAGCGTTTTTTTATTTTAAAAATGTTATTCTTAGTTTTTGTATGTACCGCCTCCCTAGGATCTGAGCCATAGTTCTGTGACCGTGCATTCGGTCTCCTTGCGAGCCCAACTTTCCTTGAGCCCCCGCGCGTAGCGGGGGTCCGGTCGAGGGTCGGCTCGTCTTTGTGATTGCCACCTCGTCCACGGTTTCCGCAACCGGAGGGGTTGAGCTAACGTCACTTGCCTTGATGGCTCAATTATCGTCCTCGGTGAGCTTGCTAACGGGCATGTCTGTGTGGAATCTAGGTCTATCATTCGTAATAGGGTTAGCATAGCCCTCATGTGGCATTCCATTGCTCCTTAAGCCGCCTCCCGGCAGATGCCCGAGTCATTCCGGAGACCGACTCAGGTGGCCCGCTGGCCTCTCCTTGATGGAGATTCTGTGGGCATGGCTCGAGGTTAGGATCGAACGAGAAGATTGAGATGACCATGTCTGCTTCTGAGTGGGTAAGGCAAAGGCCGCTGGGGCTCATTTGTGTTTTCTCCCCTAGCTCTATTTGATGCGAGGCGGCCTCGAGCCCTTCGTGGGCCGGCCTTCGAACCCCGGTCATTTGTCGCTCATGTTGAATGAGATGACTGTCGCTTCGTGTCATGATACAAAGCGTTGTGATGCAATAATTGTATATGTGATGCTTGGATGTATAAGAATGGATGAATGAATGCTCATGCGCTGGAAAAGTAAAGTGAGGGTTGGTAAAGTTACCTCGATGGCTCAAGTGATGGTTCTGGGAGCTCTTACCAGATATCACTACAAGAAACCCTTCCTTCTATGACAATAAACCTCATGACGGGAGAAATTATTGTCATATAATATATCATAATATGACGCAAATGTTTGTAGCGTCATAAAATTAGGACTGTCAGAACTATATATGACGATTCTTTTTCTTTTGTCACATAAAGGTACCAAGGATCGTCATAAAATGTAATTCTTAGGTAGCAGGCTGACAGTAGCGAATTTATGACGATATATAGAGTTTTTATGTGACGGCAGTAGACCATCACTGAATGTTTTGTCAAATATGACGGCCCCAACGTCAATATACCCCAGTAGGAGCTAGAACTTGGTCTTGGCTCTGGGCCAGCCCAACGCGGGAGAGGGATAATGCGCGGGCAACGTTGTGCTCGGAACTGGTCCTAGGCCCAAGTGAAAAGGAAGAGGGGGCGTGGGCGGAGGGAGACAGGCCAGGCCTGAAAGAGTAAGACCAGAGATACATTTTTTTATTTTTAAATCCATTTTGAGTTCAAATTCAAGAGCTTTAAATTGTTCAAAGAAATTCAGATGAAGAAATGACCAGGACCAAAGTTGCAGATCTCGATGAGTTGTACAACTTTGTTGTTGCTCACTTTTTCATTTGAAATCATTTTACTATGTCAAAATTCTATTCGAATTTATCAAATTTTGAAACTCAAATTTAAAATTACCCAAACGAATTCGGATGAAGATATGACCAGGACCAAAATTGTAGGTCCCAATGAGTTCTACAACTTTGTTGTTTACAACTTTTTCATTTAAAATTATTTACTCTCCCAAAATTATGTTTGAAGTTCTTATATACTGAAGTTCTCATAAATCATATGAACGAGCGCAGTTTTTCTTTTTAATCCATCTCTAAAACTTGTAACTAGTTTTTCTCCCTCATACTAACTTTAAATTCGATGATTTTTTTTTCTAATTTTTTTTAAAATCATTTTCTATCAACTTATTGTGCTCTTACAGCTATTATTTTTTGTCATCTTTTCATGTGACTTTGTTTTATCAATTCAAAATTTGAATTTTCAAAAATAGCAACTTCAAACAACATTTTGAAATAGAAAATAATTTCAGATGAAAAAGTCATGAACATAAAAGTTGTTAGACTCATCAAAATCTATAACTTTTATTTTGATCATTTCTTCATCCGACAATGTGATAGTAACATTGTTCATAAAATTTACTTATCTCTTTTATAGTTTTATGACACCATATGAGAGATATAAAATTTGTGAACAATGTTACTATCACTTTGTCAGATAAAGAAATGACCAAAATAAAAGTTGTATATCTTGATGAGTTCTCCCACTTTGTTGTTGATGTCTTCTTCAGCTGAAATCATTTGATATTCCAAATCTTGTTTGAAGTTGTCATTTTTTGAAATTCAAAATTTGAATTGTTCAAACAAAGTCCGATAGAGAAATGACCAAATTAAAAGTTGTAGATCTCGATGAGTTATACAACTTTGTTGTTTATGACCTTTTCATTTGAAATCAGTTACTATCCTAAACTTGTGTTTGAAGTTCAAATATTTTGAAATTCAAATTTTGAACTGTTCATATAAAGTCGCATGGAAAAATGACCAAAACAAAAGTTATAGATATCGATGAGTCCTAAAATTTTGTTGTTGATAACTTTTCTATTTAAAATCATTTGCTGCTCCAAAATTGCCTTAATCAATAAGAAATAGAAAATAATAAATAATATAAAATAGTAAATAATGAGCTAAACTATCTCTGCGCAACGCAAGGCCCAAGGCCCAGCAACCTCATCTCAGCAACCTCATCTCCATCTCCACCGTTGGATGGACCAGATTGACGGTGGAGATGAAACCTGGCCGAAACCCTAGATCGCCGAGCTCCGGATCGATGCCTCCCGCTCCTCCCCAGGTCTGTTCCGCCTCCACTGATACACTCCCCACTCCCCCAACTCCTTTAACCCCCAGCACTGCGCCGCGCCGTGCCGGCGACCTACCTCTCCACTGGTCCAACTCGAAAGTCCAAACTCCACTGCCCCCTCGAGCGGTTGCTCAATGGCGGGATGTGGGGCGTCGTCGCTGTGGGGCCCGAGCCCAGCGCTGGTGACTGCGTTGGTGGCACTGCTCGGCCTCGGCCTCGCTGCCTACATTGTCGGCCCGCGGCTCTACTGGTACGCCGTGGAGGCGCTCACAGCGACGGCCACATGCCCCACCTGCAACTGCAACTGCGATGCGCGCCCGCTCCTCGACCTACCAGATGGTGCGCCTCCCCCCCCCCCTCGCTACCTCCTCAGATCTTGGCGCTGCCACTCTTCTTAGCCTTCCCTTTGCTTTTGTGCTGCTGTCCTTGTCTGCACTGCGTGCGAGCAGTGCTTACGCAGCTGCGAGTTACTATCGGAGCCCAAGACATTATACGGTCAGTGGATGATACTTCGGTTCAAAGATCTGCACTATACTATTGGTGCCCCTTTTTTTGTCTCACAAGCGAAGATTTTGCTGTGCCCAAGACATGCTAGCTGTTTGCTTATTATAGATGAAGTTTGTTGGAGGGCAGCGCAGATAGCAACAGATTTTTAAATTGGATGAAGTACTGATAGCTAGTTGTTTACTGCTGTACAAATCCAATCGATTTTCATATTTTAGAAAAAAAATCTGTTGCTATAATTGTTGGAGTTAGTATGAGGGAGAACAATGTGTAACTTGTCTGACCTCATTCCATTGTATGTAGCCTTCAATTTTCTAGTCACATGATGTATTGGTAATTGGTATTCACATGACTTAGCATGTGTGGGTGCTACTTATGTAGATGTGATTGATAGATAAGTGTTTCTGCCATATACAGATTAGGTGTTGCTGCAATTGTTTTCGTTGGTGCTAGAGTCTTGTACATGGCTCCATATATGTTTTGTCATCAGAGTTTGCACATTTATCACTTCAATTCTTGTTTGTAGTTACGTCATACCTCCACATAATTGTACACTGAACCATATTATAATTTAAGGAATGGCAATTAGTTCTCCCCAGTTTCTGTATCATACTGCAGATGTTCTCATGCAGTAAACTTTCTTGTCAGTTTAGTACTTACAGTAAGTCCTCATGTTTGTCATATCTCTATGATCATTGAGCAGGATGACTAATAAGTTGTCAGGAAAGTCTCTTTGGGGGCATCATTAAAATCAAGCCTATGAAGAAAAGAAGGTAGACTATGAATCATATCCCCTTCCCTGTTGCAGCTTTATGGTTACAGTACAAGCTTTTTTATGAAACATGTCCTTACTTACTGCATTGAACCTGGACTTGTTTATTTCTCTAAACTCCAAGTTATCTAAGTTAACTGGTTATGTGCATTGGCTGCTATTAACTATTCTCGAACTAAACCTATACTTGATAAGTAATAGATGATTGGGTTTGTTGCTCTATAATACTTAGCCATTTTAAATTTAGCTGCTATTAACTATTCTGGAACTGAACCTGGACTTGCTGCTTGATTATTTAGTAGAAATATGGCTAGTACTTTAATCATTACTAGCACTGCCTTGCTGGTGATTTGAGTCCAGTTGTAAAAGAAATCCAGATTCAGTAAATATATGACTACAAAATGGGGAATGTATGAATAGTCAGCAAAATGGTCATACTCTTGTAAATGAGATATATGTAAGTTACATAATTATTGGATATATGTACTTTACTCAAGTAAATGCCTGGTGAACACTTGTATGACCTTGTTAAGTGGATTCATGCTATGTAGAAACATATGCTTGCAGAGAAGGAAAGAGAACCAGAAGAAGCACTAAAGTAGAAGCTCAGTTTGAGGCAACACTCCAAGCAGAAAGAGAGGAAGCTGCTAGGAAGCACGAACAGTTGGAAGCATAGATTCTTACTCAATAGGCCACGCTTGAAGCAAACCAAGCAGCACTTGAAGAAAACCAAAATTTGTTGCGCTAGACCCAAGAGGAAGTGAGGGAGATGCATACCAAGTCTGAAGAGACTAATGCACTGCAGCGGGCTGTGCTTAAACTTTAGAAAGATTGAGGTAGGTCTGCACGATGTTTCAGTTGATGATGCCTTTGCCTAATCTTTTGCTACATTGTGAGAACACCAAACTTTCTCTGTTTGTTGGAACGACTTTGCGCACTATGTTGTCAAAAACTATGTGCATCTTATTTGCATCTATTTGTATGTTTGACCTTGTGTGATAAAACCTGGTACTAGTGTGATGTTTGAACCTGCAAGCAATTGTGTCTTGTCTTATGGTCTGGAATGTATGTGGATGATGGCTTGGCTGATATGTATGAGCTGTGACAAGAATGCTGGAAACATATGTGTGACATTCGTCATTGAATTAATACATATGGCAATGCCACATTCATCATCGAATGAAGGTAATTTTATGACGACCCACATTCGTCACAAAAGCTTGTCTAAATCAGGGTTTTCAGGACACAATTTATGACGGTTGGCGTATTAGGTGATGAGTTGACCAACCAATATGTGACAGTCACAGTCGTCATTAAATGACAACAATACATGACGACACAACAAAACCGTCACAAAAGGTCATCACATTTTGTGACGGTTTTCCATATTTTCGTCACAAGGTACATTTTGTGACAATCGTTATATGACGACCTTCATGACAGTGGTTTTTCGTCATACCATTCATTTTGTGACAAATTCTATACTTTTCGTGACACTTTCAGTTTGTTATAAAAGCCCAAATTTTTTGTAGTGTATGTTCGAGTGGAATCCGGGTCCGTTGTTTGTGATAGAGTCAGCATAACCCGCATGGGGCATCCTACTACTCCTTACCCGTCTCTTGGTAGCGGCCCGAGCCATCCGATCAACTTGGGCGACCCGCTGGCCTCTCCTCGATGGAGATTTCGCCAGTGGGCCCCTGCAAACCCTTCCTGGGAAGGCGGAAGTGTGGGGGGTATGACCCCGGATACCCACGGCAGACCATATGGGTTGAGCCTCCACGGGTGGCCCTACCCACAAGACGAAGCCTTGTGGGGCACGACTTTACTCGTCGCCTCCCGCAAGATACATCTAAAAGATATCCTGAAGATACTACGAGATCTGCTAGGGTATGTATGATCCCAAGATTCCTGTAATCAGTTATTACTTTTCGGTTATCTCTTAGATCTAACCGACTTGTAACCCCTCTCCCCGGACTATATAAGGCGGGCAGAGACCCCCCCAAACTCACGCAATATCATACAATAGCTAATAGAAACCAATAGACCATAGGAGTAGGGTATTACGCCATACTGATGGCCTGATCCTGTCTAACTCGTGTGTTTCTGTTGCCTTCTTGTTCTTGATCTCACGCTCCTCTGCCGATCAATCTACCTTCATGGGATACCCCTCGGAGGACTGCCGACAATATTCTATCGACAGTTGGCGCGCCAAGTAGGGGACTGTGTGCTGTTTCCTTGTCAAACAAGATGGCTTTTTCCGCAGGCTCTTTGTCCCTCCCACAACCCGGCCAGATCTTCACGGTTGGATTGATCTCCTGGATCATCAACGCTGACAGAGTCGGAGACCTCCTCGAGCCGGTGCAGATCGATTCTGTGCCAATCATCCCCGCACTTGCGATTGTAGATCCTATCTCAGAACCACCTCTAAGGTCGCCTTCATCAGCAACTCGCTGCCCGCTTCCTCGCTACCAGAGTAGGCAGATCAACAATGACGATTTGATCGAGTCCATCGAGTGGGTCGGTCTGAAGCTCGTCGATTGCCTCTCCATCGCCGAATCGGCTCTAGACACTTTGGTTCAGCGCCGACCACCTTCCGATCCAAATCTATCGGAGGCTGCTCAGAAAACTCTCGGAGTTGCGTCTCTGCCCTTCAGGCTCACCAACGTCGCCGCCACCTACCAAGACGCCCTGAGGGGCAAATTCGCTGACCAGGTGGGAGACATCCATCCTCTCACCGACCAAATCACCGACCAGCCTTCATTGGCCGTCAACATGCTCCACGTCAGTCGACGCTCTAGAACGTCCCTCCGGACCATCCCAGAGGAGAATCCAGACTCCGAGTCCTAGGGTTCTACGGAGACCCACGCCGAAACCTTCACCGAGCAACTTCCTCTCCCTCCTTTCCGGGGTGGCGCGATCTTCAGCGTCAGTGTCGACAGCCCCCTCAGAATGGCGAGAGCAAGGAGGAACACGCTGCTCATGAGAACCGGAATGGCAACCATGCACAACGCCAAGCAAATGAGAATGTCCTTGCGAGGGCCGAGCAGCAGCTTGACGCACAAGGAGTACCGCTCCAACACAACCTTGACGAAGAGTTTCTCCGCGTTAACGGCCACAACATCTTCAAGACTCCAAGCACCAATCTGGTAGTGGCCGCCAATGAGCTCGCCCACCTCTCGTAGACGCCTGAACTCGCCAAGGTCGCCGCCATGCTCAAAGCGGCGCACTACCAAGTCAATGAGATCCGCTAGGATCAGAGACCTTCATACTCCACCACTTCAATTCGCCGATCAGTCACCACAAGAACCGATTGCCGCCCAATTCGCTTCACCGACCAGCACCGCGACGACAGGCAACCCCTGTAGGGCAGATCGAGGGGCAACCGCGTCGAACATCACCGCCAACGTGATCAGGAGGTTGACCAGGACATCCGAGTGCACCTCAATAATCTTCAAGGTGCACGATGACACATCGACAAACGCCGCTTCGGTCGCCATGATGACGAAGTATGCCGCCGCCAGGAGTACGAGCAAGAGTATGGTAACCCGGACTCAGCTCTCGAACCGCTCACCAATGGCAACGCTTTAGACGACGGCGCTGACAACCCCGAGGGGCCCACAGCATTTACAAGGGTGCTCCGAACACTTTAGTGGCCCCATGGTTTCAAGATCACTGGGGTCGAGCCCTACAAAGGAAGGATGAACCTGACACAGTGGTTACAAGCTTATGCAACTACTGTCCACGCCACCGGAGGAGACACCGGTGTCATGGCAAACTATCTTCCTGTCATGCTCATGCCAGCCGCCATGAGCTGGTTTACAAGCCTTGCCCCGGATTCCATCGGATCCTAGGAAGAGCTAAAAAAAGTTTTCACCGACAATTACATGGCTACGTGTACTCGGCTGGGCACCAAGCATGATCTAAACCGCATCAACCAGAAGCCATCCGAGCTCCTCTGTAGCTACATCCGACCCTTCTCCGAGATGAGGAATTCTATCCCCAACATCACGGAAGCTGAAGTTATCACCGCCTTCATCCGAGGACTCCATCACCGCGAGCTTCGCTCCAAGTTCAACCACAAGCCGCCAACAGGGATTGGCGAGATGATCACAACTGCCAGCCAGTACGCCGACAGCGAGGAAGCTGAGATGCGTTTCAACGAGGATGCGGGCAGTCATCGCCCAACACGCCGCTACGACGACCGCCCCGACGACGGATGCCACAATGACCGCCGGTTTGACGACCGTAGTTACCATCGTGACAACGGTCTTGATCGGCCAGAAGGACCCAAGTCTGGCCAAAATCACCGCTGCCGGCCAGACCACATCATCGCCGCTATCACTAAACCTCAGGCCAAGCACAACTACGATGAGCAATACAAGAAGATCCTCAATGGCTCGTGCCCTCTCCACAAGAACGCCAAACACAAGATGAAGAACTACCTCGGCTTGGCTAAGGAGTTCGAGGACAAGAAGCTAGACGACAACGCCAACGACACGACCGGGGGCCACTGACCACCTGGGGGCAATAACAATGCCTACCAGGACCACAACAAGGTGGTCGCCACCATCTTCAGGGGCCTTGCCTCCACCAAGAGCAGAAGAGAGCGGAAGCTCGCTGCACGATGGGTGCTCGCCGTCACTGTGGAAGACACCGCCACCAACCCCAGCTATCGCCCATGGTCCGAGGTTCCCATCACCTTCAGCAGGGCTGACCAGTGGGCGGACATCCCCTACATAGGGCATTTTGCTCTTGTCCTCGATGCAACCGTCCAGAAGGTGCTCTTCAGAAAAGTGCTCATCGACGGTGGGAGCGCTCTAAATCTCCTCTTCGCAGGAGCCCTAAAGGAGTTGAGCCTTGGGTTAGCAGATCTCACAACCTCTGACTCCTCCTTTTGGGGTGTGTTACCTGGCAGGGCCTCCAAACCGCTTGGAGAGATCACCCTACCAGTGCAGTTCGGCATGACAAGCAACTACCGTGTCGAACATATCAACTTCTACATCGCCAACTTCAACACCGCCTACCACGCCATACTTGGTCGGCCAGCTCTGGCCAAGTTCATGGCCATACCACACTACACTTACTTGGTGTTGAAGATGCCTTTGCCTACAGGAGTCCTGGCCCTGCGGGCCAACCTCTCCATCGCCTACGCCTGCGAGACAAAGAGTCTCGCCCTCGTTGAAGCCACCGACCTCTCCATCTAGATGGCTAGTGTGGTCACCGAAGCCAAGATGGTGTCTGCCGATGACATGGAGATCCCAGAGCTGGAGCCTCCTCGCGCCTCTGCCAAGTCCAAGGAAGTCAAGGAGGTTGGCCTCGACCTCGATGACCCCTCCAAGACTGTGAAGATTGGGGCTCACCTTGACCCCAAATAGGAAAGCGCGCTCGTCTCCTTCCTACGTGCCAACATCGATGTGTTTGCTTGGAAACCTACAGACATGCCGGGGGTACCACGGGAGAAGATCGAGCACTCCTTGAATGTCTCGCCGACCGCCAAACCGATCAAGCAAAAACTCCGCCGATTCGTGCCAGACAAGAAGGAGGCTATTAGGGTAGAAATAAAATGGCTCTTAGCTGCCGGATTTATAAAAGAAGTGTATCATCCTGAGTGGTTAGCAAACCCTGTTCTCATTCAAAAAAAGAATAAAGAATGAAGAATCATCCTTGATTACACTAATCTTAACAAACACTGCCCTAAAGACCCCTTCGGTTTGCCTCGAATAGATGAGGTTGTAGACTCCACCGTCGGCTACAAACTGCTCTCCTTCCTTGACTGTTACTCTGGCTATCACTAGATCTCCCTCAAGGAAGAAGACCAGATCAAGACGTCATTCATCACGCCCTTCAGTGCGTGTTGTTATACCACCATGTCCTTCGTACTCAAGAACGCTGGGGTGAATTATCAAAGGGCCATCCAGATGTGCCTCGATCAACAGATTGGCTGCAACGTTGAGGCTTACATCGATGATGTGGTCATCAAGTCCAAGACCGTCGATGATCTTATCACCGACCTCGAAGAAACATTCGCCAACCTAAAAAGGTACCGATGGAAGCTGAACCCTTCAAAGTGCATCTTTGGAGTTCCATCCGGTATACTCCTGGGCTACATTGTCAGTGCACAAGGCATCGAGCCGAATTCAGACAAGGTCTCCGCCATCACCAACATGAAACGGCCAACATGCATCAAGGATATACAGAAGCTTATAGGTTGCATGGCCGCCTTAAGCCGCTTCATATCGTGCCTCGGCAAAAAAGGCCTACCTTTCTTCAAACTCCTCAAGGCCTCCGAGTGCTTTTCCTAGTCGGAAGAGGCAGACACAGTTGTCGAGCAACTCAAGTTGTTCCTAACAAAGCCTCTGATCATGACAACACCACGGCCAGATGAAACCCTCCTGATCTACATTGCCACAACTTCTCGTGTCGTCATCACAGCCATTGTGGTCGAACGCGAGGAGGCCAGGCATGCCTATAAGGTGCAATGTCTAGTATATTTCATTAGCAAGGTTCTTAATGAGCCTAAAACTCGTTATCCTTTGGTCTAGAAGCTGCTGTACGTCGTCCTGATCACGTCGTGCAAGCTCCGTCACTACTTCGAGTATTACAAGATCGCTATGGTCATCGAGTTCCCTCTAGGGGACATCCTCCGCAACAAAGAGGCCAATGGCCGTATCATCAAGTGGGCTGTCGAGCTTGGCACTTACTCCATTGAATTCAGAAGCAGGCCTACCATCAAGTCTCAGGCGCTCGCTGATTTAATCGCTAAATGGACCGAGATCCAAGAGCCCATCGCCGCCACCTGCCCTGAGCACTAGGTGATGTACTTCAACGGCGCCCTTAACATCAATGGTGCTGGTGCGGGCATCCTGTTCATTACGCTGACCATGGATAAGCTTCGATACGATCTCCGGATACATTTTCCAGCCTCCAACAACACCGCCGAATAAGAAGCATGTCTCCATGGACTCTGTATAGCCGTTGAGCTTGGCATTAAACGCGTCATGGTTTACGGGGACTCCGCGCTGGTCATCAACCAGCTCAATAAGGACTGGTCTTGCTCCAATGAAAAGATGGATACATATTACGCCGAAATTAGGAAGCTTGAAGGGAAGTTCTACGGTATTGAGTAGCACCACGTGGTACGTGATCAAAATCAGCTCGCCGATCACTTATCCAAGTTAGGCTCTTCTCGCGCCGCGATTCCGCCAGGGGTTTTCGTTCAAGATCTTCTAGCGCCATCTATTAAGGAAGATAAGGAAATTTAGGAAGTTCCTCCCACCGAGCAGCTGGTACTTATGGTACCTTTGCTGGCCCCCGATTGGAGGGAACAGTTCATCAAGTACCTCTCTAGCGCCGAAGTACCCGACGATAAGACTAAAACCGAACGCCTAATCCGTTGAAGCAAACATTACGTGCTGGTGGACGGTAACTTGACGAGGAAAAGTGCCAAGGAAGGGATTCTGCAAAAATACATCACCCAAGAAGACAGAGTGAAGCTACTTCTCGAAATTCACTCTGGTTCCTGCGACAACCACGCGACCTCGAGAACACTGGTCGAAAAAGCTTTCCAAGCTGGTTTTTACTGGCCCATGGCCATCTCCGATGCAGAAGACCTCGTCCATCGTTGTGAAGGATGCCAATTTTTTGCCAAGCAAATACATGTGCCGGCACATGAGCTGCAGACCATTCTAGTTTCCTGGCCATTCGCATGCTGGGGACTGGACATGATTGGTCCTTTTAAACCAGCGCCAGGTGGCTTCCCGTACGTATACATCGCCATTTATAAGTTCTCCAAATGGATCGAGTATAAACCGCTCGTCTCGGCTACAGCAAAGAAAGCAGTCGAGCTCTTTGAAGACATCATCCACAGATTCAGTCTCCTGAATAACATCATCACCGACCTCGGAACTACATTTACTAGCCATCACTTCTAGGACTTCTATGAAGACCGATGCATCTCTGGCAAGTATGTCTCCGTTGCCCATCCTCGAGCCAACGGCCAGGTCGAACGGGCGAACGGCATGATCCTTGATGCCCTCAAAAAGAGGCTATATTAGAAAGAAGAAAAACACCCGGGCAGATGGCTCAAGGAGCTACTAGTTGTAGACTAGGGTCTGCGCACTCAAGCTAGTCATAGCACCGGTGTGTCTCCATATTTCTTGGTCTACGGCTCAGAAGCCATACTACCAGCGGATATTGCCTTCTGAGCACCTAGGGTGGAAAATTATGATGAAGAGCAAGCCTCAGCTGTTCGGACAGAGGATGTCGACAGGGCCAAGGAAGAACACCTAATCACCTGCGTCCACACAGCCAAATACCTAGAAGGCCTATAGAGGTACTACAACCGTAACATCAAAAGTCGTTCATTTGCTGTCGACGACCTCGTCCTCCGAAGAAAACAAAAAACCGAAGGGATGCACAAGCTCTCCTCCCCCTGGGAAGGGCCTTATGAAATCAAAGAGGTTACCCGACCAGGGTCTTATCGCCTATGTGATTTAGATGGAATCGATGTTCCCAACTCATGGCACATCGAGCACCTCATACGTTTCTATCCCTGAAATGGTCCAGATATGTACTCTCCACTTTATGATGATTAAAGTTTTGGTCTTCGTAATTTATCTCCATTTTTTCTCCATTATGGTTTAATCTCCACTTACGGTCGCCAAGCTCTATGCTTCTCCATAACGAACTCCAATACGAAATCGCCATAACTGCGCCGACCACGTTTATCTAAATCTCCAACGTTTTCGCCGAATGGTTTCTCCAAATCACCGAACACGGTTTCTCCAAATCACCGAACACGTTTTCTCCAAAATCACCGAACACGGTTTCTCCAAATCGCCGAACACGTTTTCTCCAAAATCGTCGAACACGTTTTCTCCAAAAACGCCAAACATGTTTTCTCCAATTTGCCAAACATTTTTCACCAAATCGTCGAGCACTTTACTCCAAAACTCCAAGATATCTCACCGATCAGCAAGTAGCATATGTTCCTTTCTATTTCTCTTCGAAGAAGACCCAGTCTCCGATCTCTCCCTACATGTGCCACGGGCTCCGTGCTCTGCGTTATGGGTGATCGGCTGTGGTTCCTTGGTCACGCCTGTTCTTCTTGAACATGCACGGGCTCCGCGCTCGACGTTATGGACTATGGGCTAGCCAAGGCCAAGAGTTCAGTAAAGACCTAATTGCTCAGACGCCACTTATACTATGTTTATCTCCAAGTTATTTCGCCAAACGCCGAGCAGCACAAGTTCCACTCTGCACTCTATGGAGAAGACCCAGTCTTCGATCTCTCCCTACACGTGCTACGGGCTCTGCGCTCTGCGTTATGGGTGGTCGGTTGTGGTTCCTTGGTGACGCCTATTTCTCCTACATGTCCACGGGCTCCGCGCTCGACGTTATGGACTATGGGCTAGCTGAGGCCAAAGAGTTCTATAATGAACTAGCTGCTCGACTGTTACTTACACTACGTATAATTGCATTGGGTTGTCACTACAAGGATTTTTCGCCGCAAATATGAACAGTCGCATAAACATGCACTTTATAACATTTATACATGTACATAAATGTTTTTTGTGCTTTTGCGTGGTCTAACTACACCGTCAAGACATTACAGATGATAATCTCTGAGCAGATCACCGAGCTTCGCCATCACCGCCCGTCTCACCAAACAGGTCGATGTCGCTGGCCAGTTTTTTCGCCGTGTCCAGCTGCTGGATCTCTACCTCGCCCAGCCCTTCGGCGAATCTAGCCCCCATCGCCTAAAGGTCAACGGCTGGATAGTCCGACTGAACCACCGCAAGGGCATGAGTAGCGGCGGTAACAACAGCGTCGTGGTTGAAGCCCTTGAAGCTCTCCCATGCCGTCTTGCACCTTTCGATGATGATGTCCGGGCGCGGTGGCCTGTCGTCGTGCTGTGGAGCCACCTCCAGGTTGACACTTTTGAGCACTGGTTTGATTCTAGTAATTACGGCGTCAAACTTGTCCCTCTGAGTCTGGGCGTCCTGCTCCAGCACATTGAACTGTGCCTTGACCCTCCGACGGTAGTCTGCAAGCATTACAAGGTTCCATTAAGCAAGGAAACTACTTCAGTAGTAACTCTGACCAGGAAGTACTCACCGTTCAGCTCCTCAGCCAGTTTGTCTGCTCGCCCTGTCTCCTTCGTTTTCTCCTCTCGGAGTTGCTCGAGGGCCTGGCGCAGCTGTCGAAGCTCCGTGTCTTGCTCTACAAGCACAACATTCATCACCAAAGATATAGCTATTTGGCAAAACAAAGCACATTCACTGATATGACGTACCTTTCTTCTGCTCGAAGACTTTTCGCGGCTGCTCCAACTGCTCGGAAGCGCCCGTCAGTTGCTCGGTAACAGTGGCCAGCTGCTCGGACTTGCAACGCACCTGTTCGGTCGCGGCCGCCAGCTACTCGGACAGGACCCCCTTCTGGTGTTCTAGGTCCCGCGCGTTGGACTCAGCAAGGTTTCACTCACGTCGGGCCCTCTAGATGTTTCTCTCCATCAGGTTCATCGCCTCTCTAAGATTTTCGTACTCTTCAGCAAGGGGTTCCATCCTCTTTATCAGCTGGTTCCGCTGCTCGACAATCCGAGTTATCCCCTATGACCATGCACAATTATAATGATGAACTCCAATCTCCAACATCAAAGATGAGCACTCCAGATGCAGTACTAACCTTGATTTGTTTCATCACTACGGCAAGAGCGGTCTTTAATCTCCTCATCTCCCGGGTGGTGTCTTCCTCCTCGATAACCACCACCTCGTCGCCGCGCTTGCAGAGGATTTAGACAGATTAGGGTTGAGGTTCAGCGCGCTCGATCTCTTCCACCTTGTCCTCTTCCGCCATAGCTCGAGGCACCACCAGGGGGCTCCGTTGCCGGACAGCGGGTCCGACCATGCCCTGCGATGCCTCAGGAAGCGTCGTTTGCCCCTCGGGCACCACCAGCTTCACCGCCCCAGACTCCGGTGCATCACCGGCAACTCCAGCCTCTGCTCCCAAAGAATCGATGGTTCCCACCGTTGCCTCGGGCACTACCGCCGATTCGTCCGTTGTCAACACCGCTCGTTCATCGTCGCCAAATTCGCCAGCAGCGGCGGTTGATTCCTCCTCCAGCTGCCGAGCTCTCAGGGACTCTGGGGCGGGAGCCGCCGGTGTTGCCTCCACCATGGGATCAGCCCTTGGCGGTTCGATAGTCTGGACTGGTGGGGTTAGACCCTCCGCACGTTTCACACTACATCATGTCAGTTCATCAAGCGCCAAAAAAGCTAAGAAATGACAACAAAGTAACTCCAAGGCAAAGATACTTACGGTTTGGTCTACTGGTATAATTTCTTGGACCGGTGATGCCTCCGCGAGCACCCAGGCGTGGCCATGGGGTCGACTTCTGTGCTCTGGGGTGGAGGTCCCATCTCCTCCACCGTCGGCCTCTGCTCCGCCTGCCGCTCTGGGACTTCCTCCGCCTGCTGCTTGGGGGCTTTCATCGCCTGCTGCACAGGAACTTCCCTAGCCCGTCGCTCGGGGACTTTTTCACCTTTCTTCGCTTGTTCCTCCATGCGCATGCTGCGCGAAGGCGATGCAGTGTTCGGTGGAGGAGCCACCAAAGTTTCATTGTCATCTGACCACTCGAGCACCGCGGTCCTTTGCGTTCGAGTGGTCTAGTCGCCACCAAGCAAGATGCCGCCCGATTTGAGGGGACCGGCGGCGGCCGTCTTCCTCTTCTTCTAGGCTGGCTCGTCTACCGCTGCCCTTTTCCCCCAGACTTTCTCTGATATCGGGGGCGAACTCTCCGTCTGACCAGCGTCGGTGCCCCCGAACTCTGACGAAGTGCTGGCCGCATCTTCCTCAGGCCGAGCCGGTGGTCGAGCGTCTACACCCCTCGGCCCATCACCCCTTGGCATGCCGGAGAAGTATACCGCTCTTTCCTGTGAATGGATCTTTGCATAAGTGAATCAGTTCACTGCTCAACAATGCTTCAGGATTAAAAGTATCAGGAAAAATAATCGAGATGGTTACCTGAGGAGGCGGATTTGTACAATTGAAGGCCCTCGTTTGCTTTGGCCAGCTGAACGAGGCGTTGGGAGCGAATAGCTCTGCGGCCCGCTCTAGGACAATTTTTTTCATCAGCCGTTCCGTCCTCTCCCGGGTCCCGTCGTCATCACCTCTATAGTAAAAGCCTGGGTGGGCCCTCTCCTTGTAGGGCTGGATGCGGCACACTATGAAGCTTGCCACCACTAGTTCGCCGCTAATCTCCATGCCTTTAATCAGGTCGAGGAGCTCCCTTATTTGTTCCATGTCAGCACTGTTCGGTTTCTCCGACCAGCTTTTTTGGTTCTCTGGGATATGGTGGATGTCGCAGCAGATTGCAGGGTGACTCTGTTTCATGTAGAACCACTTGGAGTTCCACCCTTTCAGAGAAGTGTTCAGTGGTACATTAATGTACTCACTGGCCATTCCATCCCGGAGCTGCAGATATACGCCGCCGGCCACCTTGGAACCATTGCCGCCCTTCTTCTTCAACTAGAATAGGTGTCTAAAGAGGTTGAAGTATGGCAGAACTCCTAGAATAGTCTCGCAGAAATGAATAAAGATCGAGATGTGTAATATGGTGTTGGGGTGGAGATTGCACAGACTAATCGTCTAGAACTCCAGCAAATCCTGCAAGAAAGGATGAACAAGGAACCCCAACCCACGCCAAAAATAATCCTCAAAGACTGCAGCTTCATCAGTGTTAGGCATTGGGAAGGGCTCACCACTGGCTGGCCGCCATCCGGTGGTGACGCGGTCAGGAAGCACGCCCGCCTCCACCAATCTCTCGAGCTCTGCTTCCCCCGTGCGCGACGGCACCCACTCTTCGTCACGACTGGCTCCCGCTCCTGCCTTCTTTGGGCTCATTTTCTTGAGTTCACAGCTCTCCTCTTTGGCACCATCTCTTAGATCTGGATGGGGACTGGCGTCGGGAGCGAGCGTGGATGCGAATCTGGAAATGTGAGGGCTGAGGATGAAGACGGAATGGCAAAGTGTCAAAGGTATGAATGTGAGATGCGGCGGCGTAGTTATAATGCACTTTCCCCACACTTTCGCATTCGAGGGTTTTTGGGAAACTGTTCCCATGATTTGTGCCCCTCTGAATTCTCCGACACGGATTAATGGGCCATAACCTAGGCTTTCACGCAACCGCAGCCCACGTCGCTCATTTATCGTCGCCATTGGTTATCACTCGCCGAATAATCACCGACTTCTCCGCCATTTATTGAGGCTCAGCAGCAATAACTGTACAACCATTATTCTGGTTTTTTCTCCACGGTTGGATTTTTTAGATATCTCTGTAAACGGCTCGGGGACTGGCTGCCTGCTTGGCTGGTCTTTTTACTATTTTTTTTGTTTCTGACCCTGGCACCACGTGACTGCGTCACCTACTGTCTGGCTCGGGGACTAAGTGGGCATACTTCACCTTGCGGTGAATGTGCTCTCTCTCTCATTTCAGGGCTACGCTCGGGGACTGGCTGCCCACTCGGCTAGTTTTCTACTTTTCTTCTACTTTGGACCCTAGCACCACGTGACTACGTCATCTACTGTTAGGCTCAGGGACTAAGTGGGCACACTTCACCTAGCGGTGATTGTGTTTGCTTTGTTCTAGAAGACTCCGCGCCTCTTGAGGCTGAAGAAGATTATCTCCTTCGATCGTGGTTGGACTCTAAGTGGGCACACTTGGTCCACTGCGAAGAAATTTTTGATTTTGAACTTGAGCTCCTTACACCCTTATGGCAAGCCATATTTGGATCATATTGCTTAGCTATGGTCCTCGCTGCTCGGCGATGGTTCATGCTGCATGGCAACTGCTCGGCAACTCATCACGGTGGTCGGACCATGAGTTTGACTGCTCGGCCTTGTTCGCACCTGCTCGGACAAGCGCAAGACGCAGTTTCACAATGGGTACAAGGCGTTCGGGGACTAGCTATGGGGGGTATGACCCCAGATACCCATGGCAGACCACATGGGCTGCGCCCCCAGGGGTGGCCCAGCCCACAAGATGAAGCCTTACGGGGCACAACTCTGCTTGGTGCCTCTCGCAAGACATCTGGAAGATATCCTGAAGATATTACGAGATCTGTTAGGATATGTATGATCCCAAGATTCCTGTAATCAGTTATTACTTTCTGGTTATCTCTTAGATCTAATTGACTTGTAACCCTGCTCCCCGGAGTATATAAGGCGGGCAAGGACCCCCCCCAAACTCACACAATATCATACGATAGCTAATACAAACCAACAGACCACAGGAGTAGGGTATTACGTCATACTGACGCCCTAAACCTGTCTAACTCATGTGTCTCTGTTGCCTTCTTGTTCTTGATCTCACGCTCCTCTGCCAATCAATCTACCTTCGTGAGATACCCCTCAAAGGACTACCAACGATATTCTATCGATAGGAAGCTAAAGCTCGGGGTGCAAAAAAATTCTAATCATGCTGGTGAGCAAAAAATGCCATAGCCGCTGGGGTGTAGGTTTCTTGCGGTCCGACCAGTTTTACTTAGCGTTTGTTTCCGCAAACCTTGCCTTTATATTTTTAATGTGATAAAGGGTCGAGCATAGAGAATGTCTACTGAATAGATATATTCTTACCAGCCCCCGAGTGAGGCCTGACCCCTTGCCATTGCCGGGGTCGGGCGTCACTTAAAGATCGAGGAGTCGATTGCAAAACTAATAAGAGAAAACATGCGTAAATTAAGGGTGACCCGTCTCTCGGCAGCGGCTCGAGCCGTCCGATCAATTTGGGTGACCCGCTGGCATAGGACTTACCTTGATGGCTCGAGTGATGAGTTCGAGGAGCTCTTATCAGATATGTTTGAGTGGAATTCGGGTCCGTCGTTCATGATGGAGTCGGCATAACCCGCATCGAGCATCCTACTGCTCCTTACCTGTCTCTCGGCAATGGCCCGAGCCGTCATATCGACTTGGGCGACCTGCTGGCACAGTGCTTATGTAGATTTAAGGGTAAATGCGATGTAGTTGTTTGATGTTCTAGGCGTTGATGAAGACTTCACCGTCGATGGTCCTAAGCTTGTAGGTGCCTGGTCGGAGCACCTCCGTGATGATGTATGGTCCCTCCCATGACAGAGAGGGCTTGTGGTGTTTCTTGTTGCTTTGGACGAGGCAGAGCACCAAGTCCCCGATGTTGAAGGCCCGACCCCACACTCGACGGCTATGGTACCAGGGCAACGCTTGCTGGTACTTGGCCAAGCAAAGGAGGGTGACATCACGTGCTTCATCTAGCTGGTCCATGGCATCCTCGAGGGACGCCTTGGCTCCCTATTCGTCGTACGCCCTGACCCTTAGAGCTCCATAGTCAAGATCCGTCGGGAGGATAGCCTTAGAACTATAGACCATGAAGAATGGCATATAGCCAGTGGCTCAGCTAGGGTCATCCTCAGGCTCTAGAGCACTATGGGAAGCTTCGTGACCTATCATCTACCAAACTTGTTCAACCGGTTGAAGATCCTAGGTTTGAGGCCTTGTAGGACCATGCCGTTCGCACGCTTGACCTTCCCATTCGTGTGGGGGTGCACCACGGCAGCCCAATCGATGTGGATGTGGTATTCATCGTAGAATAGGAGGAACTTCTTTCCGATGAACTATGTGCCATTATCCGTGATAATGGAGTTTGGGACTCCAAAGCGATGGATGATGTCAAGGAAGAACAGTACGTCTTACTCGGACTTGATCGTGGAGATTTGTCGAGCCTCTATCCACTTTGTAAACTTGTCTACGGTGACAAGCAAGTGCGTATAGGCCCTGGGCACCCTCTTGAGAGGTCCGACCAGATTGAGCCGCCAGACCATGAATGGCCATGTGATGGAGATCGTTTGGAGTGCTTGGGCCAGCAAGTGGCTCTGCCGAGCGTAGTATTGACACCCTTCATAGGTGTGCATAATCTGTTCACCATTGGCTACTGTGGTTGGCCAGTAGAAGCCTTGTCGAAACGCATTTCTGACCAGGGTCCTAGGTGTGGCATGGTGCCCACAGACCCCACCGTGGATATCACTCAGCAACCGCTTCCCTTGTTCAATGGGGATGCAATGTTGTAGGATCCTGGTGTGGCTTCGCCTGTAGAGCTTGCCCTTAATAAGGACAAAGGACTTGGCGTGATGCGTGAGCCACCGAGCCTCTGTTTTGTCCGTCGGTAGCACCTCACAGAGGAGGTAGTCGAGGTAAGGCGTCCTCTAGTCGACCAGAGGATCATGCTCTATTACTGGATCCTCGTCAAGCTCCATGACTTCGGGGTCGGATGGAGCCGCCAGCTAGTTAGCCCCTGAGACCAGGGCAGGTGGCCCATCACCGGTCTATTCTAACTTCTCGTAGTGGACCAAGGGCTTGTACTGATTGCTGGCGAAGATGCCCATCGGCACCGGCTCTCGGCCGGATGCTGTTTTCGCCAACGCGTCAGCTGCCTCATTGAGACGCCTCGAGATGTGATTGAGGTCGAGACCATCAAACTTGTCCTCTAGCTGGCGGACTTCTTGGCAATACGCAGCCATCTTAGCACTGGGGCAGCTTGATTCCTTCTTGACTTGGTCAATGACCAGCTAGGAGTCACCTCGAATGTCAAGCCATCGGATACCCAACTCGATGGCGATGCGTAGGCCATTGATGAGTGTCTCATACTCGGCCACATTGTTGGAGGGGAAGTGGATGCGAACCATGTACCTCATGCGTACCCCGAGGGGCAAAACAAAGACTAGCCCCGCGCCGGTGCCTTTCTTCCTCAGCGATCCATCGAAGTACATTGTCCAGTACTCTTGTCAATGACTGCTAGCGACATTTGGACCGCGGTCCATACTACAACAAAATCAGCCAGCACTTGGGACTTGATGGCCGTCTGAGGGGCATATGAAATGCCTTGACCCATTAGCTCGAGTGCCCACTTGGCGATTCTTCCTGTGGCATCCCAGTTTTGGATAACCTCGCCAAGAGGGAAGGACGTCATGACCATCATTGGATGCGACTCAAAGTAGTGACATAGCTTCCTCTTGGTGATAAGGATGACGTACAGGAGTTTCTAGATTTGGCGGTAGCAAGTCTTAGAATCGGACAAGACCTCGCTAATGAAGTATATGGGATGCTGAACTTTTAGGGCATGTCCCTCTTCTCGCTCTACCACCAGGGCGACGCTGACCACTTGCATGCTGGCCACAATGTAGAGCAGAAGTGGTTCTCCATCGGTCGGAGGGACCAGGATCGGGGCCTTTGTCAGAATCTGCTTGACCGTGTTAAGTGCCTCCTAGGCCTTGGGCGTCCATTTGAAACCATTGGCCTTCTTCAGAAGCCGATAGAGGGGGAGACCTCATTCGCTGAGGCACGAGATAAAGCAGCTGAGCACGGTGAGGCAGCCTATAACTCGCTGTACCCCCTTTATGTTCTGAATCAGGCCCATCCTCATGATGGCCGAGATCTTCTCCGGGTTGGCCTCGAAGCCATGCTCAGAGACGATAAAACCCAGCAGCATACCCCTTGGGACCCCAAAAACGCACTTCTCGGGGTTGAATTTAATGTAGTTTGCTCAGAGTTTCGCAAAGGTCTGCTCTAGGTTGGCTATGACTTGGTCAGCCCATTTGGATTTGACCACGATGTCATCCACATAGGCCTCAACGATCTGCCCGATGAGATCCCCAAAACATTTGAGCATGCAGCGTTGGTATGTAGCTCCCGCGTTCTTCAGGCCAAATGGCATCGTGATGTAGCAGTATGATCCGAATGGGGTGATGAAAGATGTCGCGAGCTGGTCGGACTCTTTCATCATGATTTGATGGTACCCAGAGTATGCATCAAGGAAGTAAAGGGTTTTGCACCCTGAGGTCAAGTCGACTACTTGGTCTATGCATGGCAAAGGAAATGGATCCTTTGGACACGCTTTGTTGAGACCCATGTAGTCAACACACATTCTCCATTTCCCACTCTTCTTTCATACAAGAATGGGATTGCCTAACCACTCGGGGTGGTATACTTCCTTGATGAACACGGCTGCCCAAAGCATCGCAATCTCCTCACTGATGGCCCTGCGTTTCTCCTCATCGAAGCAACGCAGTCGCTACTTCACTGGCTTGGAGCCTGGCCTGATCTTTAAGGCATGCTCAGCAACTTCTCTCAAAATGTTTGGCATGTCTGAGGGTCTCCACGCAAAGATGTCTCTGTTGGCACAGAGGGAATCAACGAGCGTGCTTTCATATTTGGAGGAAAGCGTGGTGCCAATGTGCACCACTTCGCCCTTGGAGCCGCAAGGGTCTATGAGGACCTCCTTGGTGCCCTCTATAGGCTTGAAAGACCCAGCCGACTATTGGGGGTCGGGCATTTCTTCGATGATCTACTCCCTAATGGCCGCAAGCTCTTTGGAGGCGACAATTGTCGTGGCGTGTTCACAGCACTCGACCTCGCATTCATAGGCACGCTGGAAGGATGTGCCGATGGTGATGACCCCATGTGGACCTGGCATCTTCAATTTTAGATAGGTGTAGTTGGGGATGGCCATGAACTTCGCATAGCATGGATGTCCCAGGATGGTGTGGTAGGTTCCGTGGAACCCGACCACCTCGAAGGTAAGGGTCTCCATCCTATAATTGGTTGGATCCCCAAAGGTGACGGGCCGGTCGATCTGCCCAAGTGGTATAGCTTGCTATCCTGGCATGATGGTGTGGAAAGGCACCCCGGTCGGCCGGATGCGCGCTCGGTCGATGTCCATGGCGTCGAGCGTTTCAGCGTACATGATGTTGAGGCCATTGCCTCCATCCATCAGCACCTTGGTGAGCCGCTTTGTGCTGATAATCGGGTCGACCATGAGCGGATATCTTCTCGGCTTTGGGTTGCTTTCTGGGTGGTCAGTCCGATCAAAGGTTATGGTAGACTTCGACCATCAGAGGAAGGTAGGCACAGCCAGCTCGGCCGTATAGTCCTCGCGGCACGCAAGCTTCTGGCGGCGCTTGGAGTCATAGGCCGCCGACCCTCTAAAGATCATGAGGCAGCCATCTAGCATTGGAAAGCCATTGTCCTTCTCCTCGGCGTCATCTGTGGTCGGCTTTGGCTCCTTCCTATGCTCCCCCTTGTTAGAGCCTCCGGACAAGAACCGCTTCATGAGGACGTAGTCCTTGCATAGGTGCTTGATAGGGAAAGCATGGTTCAGGCATGGCCCTTCGAGCGCTTCTTGAAGTGGTCCAGGCTACCCATGGCGGGCTTCTGACCCCCCTTGCGGTCGGCTTTGGCCACAAGCAAGCCCTCGCACCGCTACTTGTGCTTCTTCTTATTGGGATGGTTGGAGGTGCCATCGCCGGTGTCCTCGTCCCACTTTGCATTGCCTTTGAGGCGGTCAAAAATTACCCCGACCCCCTCTTCGCCCAAGGCATGGCTGGTGGTGATGTTGAGGAGCTCCTTGGTGGTTCATGGGCCCTTATGTCCCATCTTGTGAACCATGGACTCACAGGTGGTCCTAGACAGGAAAGCTCCTATTACATCGGCATCGGTGACGTTTGGCAGCTCGTTGCATTGCTGGGAGAAGCCCATGAAGAGTTTCCCTAGACTTCTGTCGGCATTTTTTGAGATCCCATGGGTTCCCAAGATGTGCCTATGTGCCCTAGAAGTTTCCCACAAAGATCTCTTTTAGGTCCACCCAAATTTGGATTTGGTTGGGCGGAAGGTGTTCCAACCACATTCGCGTCGAATCAGCCAGGAACAACAGAAGGTTGCTGATAATGAAATCATCATTATCCGCTCCACTGGCTTGGCAAGCAAGCCGATAATCAATGAGCCATAGTCCGGGGTTCATTTTCCCAAAGTATTTTGGGATGTTGGTCGGCGGCCGGTACTGCAGTGGGAAGACAACGTTGAGGATGTGTCAGCCAAAGGCCTGAGGTCTTGGCAAGTCGGGGCTCAGGCTTCGGTCCTCACCATTGTCGTAGCATCCTCCACGATGAGGGTGGTAGCCATGGCTAGCCTCCTCACTCGCATTGCCGTGGGTACGCCTGTGGGTGTCGCGCGCGTCACAGTGGAAGCCGAGACACTCATGCACCAAGACCGCGACGCGTGGCCTGCTGCCTTGCTACACCTGGTGGACTGATACGTCCTTGTTGGGTTTCTCTGAGGGCGTGCATTGGCTAGCGTCAAGCTCATGTCGTCGGGACAGTGAGCTCTCGGCATGTTGCGCCGCCGCACGCTTGAGTAGTGGGCAAGTCTTGCAATGGGCCCCACGATCGTCCAGTGTCGCGGGCCCTGAAAGCCCCTAGAGAAAGGCCATCATGGCAGCGATGATCTGGCTTACCTGAGTGAAGTGCGGGAGGGCTTTGTTGTCCTCGATGATCCTCTGGTTCACGTCGCGGGCCACAGCATGTGCACGCCTAGCGTTTCTGTGGTGCTCGATCTCTCGCTCAAGCTCCACGCGTTCCTGCTCGAGCTGGAGTCATGCTTCCTCGAGTTCTTGGTGCTGGGCCTTCAGCTGCTCTATCCACAGGCGAGGTGGGGCCCTGCATCCCCCTCGACCTCGTCGTCGAGGTCGTTTGTTGGGGTAGCCTCTCCCTCATGGATGCTTTCGACATATTCCTTAGGGGTACCTACCATGAAACATTCATGCGAGGGGTGATGGCTTCCCCTACCGGAGTCAGAGTCAAAGGGCGACTCCGATTCTCCCATGAGGAGGTTGTGGAAAGATTTCATGACATATTCGGTCATCCCTAGGAACTCGTTGTTCGTAGGGGATGGGGGCATGCATTGCACCACAAGGTTTCCAACGGTCTCTATAGCATTGCGGAGCCTGGATGGGAGTGCTGTCGGGGCACTCTGGATGAGGTATTCCGAGGAGAGCGGCTCTCCTCTAGCAAGCTACTTCATGACATTGGCGAATGAGAAGGTGAGGTGGCGTAGGTCCTCCCAGGACGGTCGGGGTCCCAGGAAGGCATCGAGCTGGCGCTCTAGCTTCCCGTAATCGAAGGCGATGAGCTAGTCACTGTAACACCTCGGGTGTTAGCCTTGCATAACTTGACTTGCATAACATGAGCATGATCATCAAGCATTCATAAACAAGCATTTACAATTGAAACATTTGATTGAAACATCTGTAACATTTGCTTGTTATCGCATGTTTCTTTGAACATATGCAACTTTTCTCATTATTTCATGTTTCCATGTGTTATTGCATATGATCATGAGTGTATACATGTAGATGGTTGATTTGAGTCACAAAAATATATTGGCAACACTTAGGTTAGCAAATGGAACATAGTTCATGAATGTCATTTCCCATGATCAAGCCTTAAGTCATATTTCATGTGATTACACTAAATAGCTCTATGAGTGACTAATGCATGAAATGATTGAATGACCTTGCAAATTGCTTAAACATGGTTAGAGTGTCATTATGAACAACTTTGATATTCATGGTTAGGGGTAATTAGGTCATTAAGCCATGATTTGAAGTGTATCATCATTTGAATGTGACATGTTTGACCAAATTTGAACTAGGTGTTAGAGACCTTACATGGAGGAGATCACTAAAGCAAAGTTGTAGTATTTGCTATAAGGAACAACTTTTATTTTTGGGTCATTGACTGATTTAACTTCTAACATGCTTGAATTGGTCTTACAAGAATCAGCAAAATCAATATTTCAACACTTATGAAATTTTCTAAGTCTTTGTTCGACTGACAGCCTGACAAACCCATCTTGGTGATGACATTACTCGAATTCGGTTGCGAATTTGAACATGATTCCTTAACTAAAGTTGTAGCTGGTACATAGGGCTATCATTGTTGTTAAGATAGTTTGCACTTTGGAGCCACGGTTTAGCAGTTACATCAAAATGAAAACCGGCTATCAGGTGCCCCTTTCAGTTTCTGAATCAACTGATCGACGCCGTTCGGTGGCCGACCGGCATCAGGACTGAGCCGCCACGTGGAGGTCATGTTGGCCGCGCGTCGCCGTTGCCCTGACCGCGTAGGCCATGATGCGCCTGAGCCCAGCATTACCACCCCAGCACCCGCCCGCACTCAGCCGCGCCCTCAGTTTCGCATTCCCAGCTCCTCCTTCGCTGTCCACTCGCCCGCAGCAGCTGTAGCCTCGGCACCGCAACGTCGCCATCGTCGTTAACGACACAAGCCGTGCCTAGCCGCTTCTCCATCACCGCAATAGCATCACCGCCTTCCCAGCGACTCCCTACGCCAGCCAGTGCCCGCTGTTCAAGCCCGGTAAGCCTCCGCGCCGTGCAAGTGCTCGCCGGAGCTCCACCGCTAGCCCCGTCATCGTGGCTGGAGCGCCACCGTCCGCCTCTCTAGGCGTTACCTAGCGCATTGAGTTCGCCTTGGGTAGTATGCTCGTCTGAGCTTGAGCTTGCTTCACCGTGACCTCCTCCAACGTGCCGCCGTCGTTCCGCCCCGCCGTGCCGCCATAGCCGCCGCCGTAGCCGCTAGCTCCGACGAGAAGGCCACCCATGTAGCTCAATCGATGCGCCAGGTCACGTAGATCATCGTGTGATGATGTCACCGCCGGCAAGTTCACTGTCGGCGAGCTTTGGCCACGCCACCGTAGAGCAGCGTAGCGACTCTGTTCTTGTCTCACTGACATGTGGGGTCCTCTGACCAACGGGTCCCACCGGTCAGCGACTCTGTATTTTAAAGCTAGATCATTTTATTCCAGAGTTTGCACTGTTTTGTAATTTTTAGATCTCCAATTGGGTAGCTTCAAAAATGGCAAAATAAATTTGGTAGTGTGCCATAGGAGGTGTAGTATTTAGGAAAAATATATTCTTGACACTTACAGTAGAAATTTTGGAAGATTTAAATGGAGATTTGAAATGTATTTTTGAATACATGCAAATTTGATTATTTTATATCTAGAGTTTCTGTGCTCCAAAAATTATGAAATTTTTGTGGTAAGCTATTCTTGACATGTATGAGCTCTGGTAAAAATTTGAGGATCAGTGCATGCATACATTTGTAGTTATAGATTTTCCTTTTATAATTTGGAGATCCTTGTATGAATTTTTATAAATTATTTATGAATCCAATATTCATGAAATTTGTTGGAGGATATCCTAGTACCATATGTATGCTAAAAAAATATAAAATCTATTACTTGACACTTTTCAATAGGGTTTTCTATTTATGTTATTTCAAGCCTTGCTGCCTTGTCATTTTTGTATAGGATGTTCTGCTTGGTAAAATGGCATGAAACTTTTATAGTGGTCTATTGATAGCACTAGTAAGCCACTGTAATTTTCTGAGAATTTATTATGCACATTTGATATATGTTTATTATTTAACCTATGTATCTAAATAAAATAATAAAGGCATATAAAGAAATAGTTTGGACTTCACCATTATATTTTATTGAGGGTATTTGGTGTGCTTAAACTGGTGGTAAACTTTGTGTTGTCAAACTATGAATGATTACATGAAGTAGAAGTATTGTTACATTGTAATGCGAATTAGAATAGTTTCCGGACAGATTCTAGAGTTTGATAAGTTGCATGATAAAAATGATGTTTGCTGTAAAAATAGTTAATAACAAAGTTGTAGATAACTTCATCATATGTCTTGTGTTAAAATTTCAGCACCATAGGTCCAACGGTTTAGGAGTTACAGCTGTTTAAAGTTAGCCTTTCCGAATTTGCTTGTTCTCGGGGATTTCTGGACAGCGCTGGATTGATTGTCTGTTTTGGTTAAGATAAAGTGTGAATTAGCTTTTGGTGATTAAATAAGAGTTGTAGACAATTTTATAAGATTTCCAGAAAGTATAATATCACAGCATTTGGATAAGTAGAACTTCAGTTATGAGTAAACCAAGCAGCTGTTGTTTTGTGTGTAGTGAATGATTTGTAAATGTGTTTGATTAAGTAATCAAGAAGGGATATGCACCTACTCGGTAAAATATGATGCATTTGTTAACACCATGCTGTTAAGAATACTTATATGAATGCATTCATCATGTGTCATCGTTTTATACTTGTACGCATGTATGCATTCGCAATACCTTATGCCATATTCATGCATCTAGGATCGGAGGAAGAAATAACGTTGCTGGAATTCGACGAAGTAGAGGAAGGGGACCAGCAGGAGAATCCTCAAGTCGCAGCTCCCGAAGGCGAGGAGTAGAATTCTGAAGAGCTTTCGGAGTGTCCTGATCAACGCCCTACTTCCTTTCTACGAGGCAAGCCCCGGAGCATTCTAAGTCTTCCAGTATTTTACAAATGATTACTTAAGTACTTATGATTGATGCATTAGGTTATAAGAGTTGAATGGAACCACTTGATGCATATAAATTCCTTGTCCAGCTATTACACCTTTAACCGGTATAGGTCTAGGATTGAATATATGCTTAGCCATGCTTAGACCGGTAGAAGTCGGGTGATTTTCTGTCACCTGCGAGATATAGGTGGATACCGGAGCACGGTTGGCTATATTTGCTATCGTGGAAAAGAACCATGGGTAATGTAAATGGAGACCGGGCGGGATGTCGATAGAGAAGCAACAAGACATGGAGGTCTTGGGTGTGGATCTATCCCCGTCTGTGTCGATTAAGGACCGTACCGTTGTTGGTGCTTCTGACAAGATTGAACGCATGCCTATCACTTAGCTGGCCGGATAACTCGTTCCGACCGCGAAGCTGAGTAGCTCAACTCAGGCCAGGACCCATTCTATTGTGCGCTCCTTGCGGGGGGGTGATCAGACTGAGCCCAAGGGCAGGCTAAGCCTGACCGTCCTGGCATCTGGTGTCCCAGATTGTGCGGCGCGGTACGGACCCGTGAAATGTGTACCTGAGTTGTACCAAAGGTGACCTAAGGCTGCCTTCGCGCGGTATGCCTAGGTTTGTGTTAGGAATAAATTCCCAGCTGGTTGAAATCGATTCGAATCGCCGTCTCTCCCGGATAGTGAGAAACTTGGCTAGTCCCAACATCGTAGTAACTGTGTTATGGAACATGATGGTTCGGGTGAATATGGAATTGCAATACCTGTTATGGTTACTATTGTATGCTTTTAAATGGATATACCACATGTTTGGCACATGATAGTTGCTAATCTAGAGATGGATAGTTATAATTAACCTGATATTGGAACCATAATTGTATAGCTAAGTTAATCGCTTTTATGCAAAATGTTGTCAAGCTATCCCCACTTATACAGCCTTGCATAATCCTTGGAGTCATTTTATTTCTAGTTTTCGATGGGTAAGTCTAGCTGAGTACCTTCTCGTGCTCAGGGTTTTATTTCCCATGTTGCAGATGGCACTGTGTATCATGGTTATTGCAAGAGTTGCTTCTATCCCACTGTGGATGAGGAGTAAGCCTTGGGCAGGCTTCTTATTAATCCTTCTACATGCTTTTGTGGACCGTGATCGTATCTTGGCACTGTACTAAACTATGTTGGAAACTTTACTTTCAAATTTAATTTGCTTCTGCTTTTATCTATCAAACTCGGTTTGTAATAACTTTTATTCGTACTCTGATGATGAAATGTATCTGTGAACTTTATGTAATATGTGGCATGTATGTTGAATCATGTACGATCTTGGTTGTTGTAAATCATTTATCGAGACCCGTCGTGGTACTCGACGGACTACCAGGTTTATATGGGTTCAAGTATGACAGTGCGACCGCTTGCGGGACGCCATTGTACTTGTACTCTTATAAATTGGTCGGTTCTGCGACAGTCACCTTTGGGGGCACGGGCCTCTAGTGCGTGCAGCTACAACTCCTCGAGCACCTCGGTGATCGCATCGAGGTCGGCGGAGTGGAGAGGTTGGATGCCGGCGGTAACCTATGCCAACTCTCCCTCTGTCGTAATGATGAAGTCTAGTTTCCCAAAGCACACGTGCGCGCCCGGGACCCAGTTGACACGCATGACTAGCCATCCAATGCCTGATGTGGACATCGAGATGCACAAAAAGGCCCTACCTGCCGCGCCAACTATCGATGTTTTTGGACCACCGCCGTGTAAATTTGTATTTGCGCGTCTAGCTCGGATGGTGTGCTTGGAGGACACAAGGGTTTATACTGGTTCGTGCGGAACGTCCCTACGTCTAGTTTGCTAGTGCTTGTGTTACCAGCACTTGGTTTGTAGTAGGGGTTACAAATGGGCGAGAGAGGGAAAGGATCCTAAGTCTCTGGTAGGAGTGAATGGATGCTAAGAGCTTGATTGCTACTCTACCGTGTGCTCGTGTCGTGCTCTTGTGTTTTTATCTCGAGGTTTGGTCTCATGCGGATCTAGATCCCCCTCATGGTGTGCCCTACTTTCCCTTTTATAGGCCAAGGGAAAGCACGGGTTATAGCAAAGGAAAAGTGGAAGAATGAGAGAGAGAAGAAGGCTTCTAGGATCGCTAGGTCCTTCTTCCTCTTCATGCGGGTCCCACCGACCCTATAGGCATCAATAGGGATGGCTCCACATCATGGCCCTGTTCATCACTGATGCTAAGTGTAGGCGTCGTCTGCCGGTCATGGCGTTCCATTCCATCCCGGTGGACGTCATGGTGAACTGACGCGCCTATCAGCGTTCGTACGAGGGTTAGGCAGAACAGCACCGGCATGCCCTTCTCTTGATGTGAATCCTCAAGTATGGCCCATCATGGCCACAGGTTACATCGAAGCATGCTAGTCTCTTACCTGGTCTTATAGTTTTGACCCAAACCCATATGCTTGGACCTAGAGTGGTTGGCGGTGGTATGGGTCCCCATCGGACGAGACGGAAACCGTGCCCTTAGGGTCGAGCGAGGCGAAGCCCGTGGCCTTGCGTGAGACCCCCGTGGCCTTGGGGTTGGGCGAGATGGAGCCCATACCCAAGGGGTTGGGCGAGACAGAAACCACGTCCTTGGGGTTGGGCGAGACAGAGCCTGCACCCAAGGGGTCGGGCGAGACAAAAACCGCGTCCTTTGGGTCGGGTGAGATGGAGCCCGCACCCAAGGGGTCAGGCAAGACGGAGCTTGTGGCCTTGGGTGAGACCACCATGGCCTTGGTGTTGGGTGAGATGGAGTCCGCACCCAAGGGGTCGGGCGAGGCGGAGCCCGAACCCAAGGGGTCAGGCGAGGCAGAGGCCGTGGTCTTGGGTGAGACCCCCACAGCCTTGGGGTCAGACGAGACCTTTTAATATGTCTTGCATCAACCGAGGAAGTCAGCATGGGCGCTAACCTCCTTGCTTTGGGTATCCCTAATATTGATACCTTTCAGTTTCCATGTAGCTACCTTTGGTGATTTTTAGTTTGCAAACCATTGGAATTAGGCAAAACTTCTTTAAGCACAATTGTAGTACTCTTATAGCTCTACAAAGTGGTGAAGACAGTTTGCCAAAATTCACCACAAATTGGGAGATCTAGAGGTTCAAAAAACGAGTTTTAGACTCCCTGAATCGGCACTTAGCTGATTTGAAAGGGACGGCAATGGTTGACTGATCACAGGCCATGCGCGCCGTGTGGCGGCTGTACGCCGGCGCTGGGCCACGCTGCCAGGCCAAAGGGAGGGCAAGCCTCGCATGCACCCTCTCTCACTCTCACTCACGCTCTCATTTCTCTCTCTCACTCCCGCGCAGCGCTGAAGTAGAGGAGCACCGTGCCGTCGCTACCGCCGCAGAGCTTCGCCGGCCTAGCTTGCCACCCACGCCGCACCACCATCCGATTAGCCTTGCCCATAGCTCGACCTTGACCCACTCCACCTTCTTGAGCCGCCAACACCAACGATTCAAGCCAGGTAAAGCCCTATTGCCAGTGTGCCATCATCGTGGCCACCATTGCCACCGCCGAGCTCACACTCGCCGTGTCCATGCCACCTCGCAACCGCACTGCTCTCTCTATCCCCTGTTCCATAGTCACTAGGGTTAGTGCTAGCTATAGCCGATGGCCTTTGGCTAATGCTAGCCTCGTCAGAGGCTTACTACCGCATCGCACTACCATGAACTGACTGCGCCGCTACCATGCACGTGGTCGTACCACACCGGCGCCACCGCAAGCCTCAATCCTAATCCTAGATCTCTGCTACATCACCCTAAAGTCATAGACAAGCTCGCCCGAGCTTGCCATGGCCGGAGCACTGCCGTGCAGTGACGTCGTCTGCTGTACAGCGCCGCAGAGCCACCATTAGGGCTGCCGCCCTAGCCACAGCCCAAACCTACCTGTTGGGGACCTAATACCGGGGTACCCAATGAGGCAGAATTAATAACCATCAAACGATGACGCTTCCGGCCAGACAAGAATGCTACTTCGCTTCTTGCCCAAACAACGGAAGATTGGCCCACCTTGCCCGACCCCCGAGGGCTAGACTCCGCCTCGCCCAACCAATGAAGGCTAGACTCCGCCTTGCCCGATGGCTGAGGACAGGCTCTGCCTCGCCCGATGGCTGAGGGTAGGCTCCACCTCGCCCGATGGCTAAGGGCAAGCTCCGCCTCGCCCAAATGTCCGGGGGCTAGCTCCGTCTAGCCCAACGTCCGAGGGTGGGCTCCGCCTCACTTGACGGCTGAGGGCAGGCTCTGCCTCGTTCGACGCCTGAGGGCCGACTCTGCCTCATCCGACGATGGAAGGCTGGCTCCGCCTCGCCCGACGACTACACCTTGCTCCTTCATAAGGATGAGCATAGGGTACGACAAGACATTTGGGTCAACCACAATACCAAGGGTCATGCCATGCATGCCTGCAGGAAGGTACTGTCAGGATACGACGGGACGGGTGCTTTAGGCCCCTTTCCGACCTGACAGAGCTCAAATAGTGTTGTAGGCGCCGACTTTTGTCCCACAGTGTTGTAGGCGCTGCCATCAGCCCTCAGACGTGGATACTAACATAAGCACACGACAACCACTACAATCCAAGACAGAGCTCACATCATCTACAATGACGAACGTATGGTCACTTCCCCGTCTACTCCTCGAAGGGTCACGGCTCGGCTCTCTAACACACCACACCGTCCACCGGAGTAGGATGGGACGCACCCACTTACTGAAGGAGGCTAGGGCACAGCCCCATAAGGATCAGTGAACACGTCATCCCTGACATGGTCTGTTGTGTTAACAGGGCAGGCACAAGGGAAAAGGACGACCCGACTCCCTTGAAGGACGTTCTTTGCCTTAGGTTTTTTTCTCTTTCTCCTATTTGTAACCCCTGCCCCCCTTGGTCTATAAAAGGAGGGCAGGGCACCCCACTAAAGGAGGACCAATTTTCATACAGAGAACAATGGACCAATTGATTTTCAGACAGAAGACGATGGATCAATTGCACACACAACACATAATCAAGCAAAAATTAAGTTCTTGGCGTCCTTTTGACCTTTCCATCAGAGACTTGGGACCCATCCCTCTCTCGACCATTTGTACCCCCTACTACGAACCTTTTTCTGGTACTAATAACATGAGCAGTAGTAAACTAGACGTAGGGACATTCTGCCTGAACCAGTATAAACCTTGTGTCCTTTAGTACACCATCCGAGCCTAACGTGCAACAATTATAAATTTACTAGCCGGTGTTTGTTCGAAACACTGACAGTTGGCATGCTAGGTAGGGGCCTTTGCGCATTCCAAGTCAGGCCTTGGATGACTAACCACGCGATCAGCTGGGTCCTGGGCACACACGTGTGTTTCGGTGACCTAGACTTCATTGTCACGGTGGGAGGTGAGGTGGCGTTGGCCCATGTCACCATGCAATCTCTCCCCTTCATCGACTTCAGTTGCAGGAGGCTTGAGCGCCAGCCCGGCATCTCCCTCGGACCCTAGCCATCAAGGGAGGACCCGCGCCGCCTCACCCTCTCTCTAGAACACTCCGCACAGAACACCTCGACGACGCTCCCGTTCGGCCTCCGCAACGCTGCGGCGACCGTAAGCCACCTTGTGGCACAACACACGATCCCGTCTCCCACGAACAACGAGTTCATGGAGATGATGGAAAGCGTCACGGAATCCCTCCACAGCCTCCTCACCAATGGGCTAGGGTTGGACTCTAGCTCTGACTCCAACAGGGGGAGCCATCACCCCTCCCAGGAATGTTTCATGGCGGAAATCCCCGAGAGACACATCGAAAGCGTCTCCACGGAAGAGGCTACTCCGGCAGGCAACCTCGGTGGCGGAACCAAAGGGGGACAGCAGCCCCACCTCATGTAGGGGTGGAGCAACTAAGAGCCCGAAAGAAGGAGATAGATGAAGCCGAACAACAGCTTGTTCGGGAATACGCGGAAGTCGAAAGGAGATCGAACGCCGTAGAGACGGTGGGCGCGCACGCGCCGTAGCCCGTGACGTGAACTGAAGGATTATCACCGATGATGAGACCCTTCCTCACTTCACTCAGGCAAGCCTGAACATCACCGCTGCAACCGCCTTGCTTCATGGCCTTCCAGAGGCCGCAACGCCCAAGGATCGTCGGGCCCACTGTGAAATTCGCACGCTGCATGAGCGTGCGGCAGCACAGCAGGCGGAGAGCTCATTGTCTCGGCGACGTGAACTCGGCACCAGCCAGTGCACGCCCTTGATGCGCCCCGCTAGGGATGCATCCATCCACCAAGCTCCACAAGGCGGCAGGCAGCACGCTGTGAACCAGATACATCAGCGTCTCGGTCGTAACCGCGACACGTGCAGCACCATCGACGCCCGTAGATGCACCTACAGCGACCCAAGGGAAGGAGCCCACCGCGGCTATCATCCTTGACGCGGCAGACGCTACGACAGCGGTGAGGACCGGAGCCCGAGCCCTGGCCTGCCAGGTCCCTAGGCCTTCAGCCGGCACATCCTCAACACTGCATTCCTGCCAAGGTACCAGCCACCTACCAATATCCCTAAGTACTCTGGGGAGACAAACCCCAGACTTTGGCTTGAAGACTATCGGCTTGCTTGTCAAGCCGGTGGCACGGATAATGATAACTTCATTATCTGCAACCTTCCATTGTTCTTGGCCGATTCGGCACGAGCGTGGTTGGAGCACCTGCAGTCCAACGCAATCCAGAGTTGGGCGGATTTGAAGGAGATCTTTGTGGGAAACTTCTAGGGCACATACAAGCGCCCTGGGAACCCATGGGACCTCAAGAACTACCACCAGAAGGCCGGTGAGACCCTCCGCGGGTATATCCAACGCTTCTCCCGACAGTGCAATGAACTCCCCAACGTCGCCGATGCCGACGTGATAGGAGCCTTCCTATCCGGGATGTCCTTTGAGTCTTTGGTTCATAATCTAGGACGCAATGGCCCATGAGCCACCAAGGAGCTCCTGGACATCGCCACTAGCCACGCCTCAAGAGAAGAGGTAGTCGGAGCGATCTTCGATCGCCTCGAGGGCAAGGCAAGGCAGGATGAGGGCGCTGACGAGGGCACCTCCAATCGTTCTGCCAAAAGGAAGAATAAGAAGCAACAGTGCGAGGACTCACTCGTGGCCGCTGCTGACCACAAGGGTGGTCGGAAGCCCGCGGAGGTCACTCCGAACCACTTCGAAAAATTACTCAATGGGCCATGCCCGAACCATGCCTTTCCTATTAAGCATCTGCTCAAGGACTGTAGCCTCATGAGGTGGTTCTTGTCCGGAGGCTCCAGCAAAGGGGAGCAGGGGAAGAATCCTCCTCCCACTATGGACGACGCCGAGGAGAAGGACGACGGTTTTCCAATGCCGGATGGCTGCCTAATGATCTTCGGCGGATCAGCGGCTTATGGCTCCAAACGCCGTCAGAAGGTCGCACGTCGCGAAGTCTACAAGGCCCAACCGGCCATGCCTCCCTTCCTCCGGTGGTCAGAGTCCGCCATAACCTTCGATTGGATCGACCATCTAGATACCATCTCGCACCCGGGGAGGTATCCACTTGTGGTCGACCCAATCGTCATCCCAAAGCGACTCACTAAGGTACTGATGGACGGAGGCAGTGGCCTCAACATCATGTACGCCAAGACGCTCGATGAGATGGGCATCGACCGGATGAACCTCCGCCCAACCCAACCACCTTTCCATGGCATCGTGCCCAGGAAATAGGCCATACCACTGTAGCAGATCGACCTGCCCATCACCTTCGGGGATCAGTTCAATTACAGGACTGAGACCCTCACCTTCGAAGTGGTTGGGTTCCCCGAAACCTTCCACGCCATCCAGGGACGTCCATGCTACGCGAAGTTCATGGCCGTACCCAACTACACATACCTCAAGCTGAAGATGCTGGGCCCCCATGGGGTCATCACCTTTGGCACCTCCTTCTAGCGTGCCTATGAGTGCAAGGTCGAGTGCTGTGGCCACGCCACGGCAATCGTCGCCTCTGGAGAACTCGCAGCCCTCAAAAAGGAGGTCATCGAAGGAACGCCTGACGCGAAGAAATCGACCGGGTCATTCGAATAGGCGGAGGGCTTCAAGGAGGTCCTCATAGATCCCAGCAGCTCCGAGGGTAAAATAGTACGCATTGGTACCACACTTTCCCCCAAATAGGAAAGCGCGCTTGTCGACTTCCTCCACGACAACAAAGATATCTTTGCGTGTAAACCCTCGGATATGCCAGGCATTCTGAGGGAGGTCACCGAGCATACCCTGAAGATCAACCCAGGCTCCAAGCTGGTGAAGCAACGCCTGCGTCGCTTCGATGAGGAAAAGCGCAGGGCCATCAGCGAAGAGATAGCAAAACTGTCGGCTGCTGGATTCATCAAGGAAGTATACCACCCAGAGTGGTTAGCCAATCCCGTTCTTGTGTGAAAGAAGAGCGGGAAATGGAGGATGTGTGTAGACTATACGGGTCTCAACAAAGCATGCCCAAAGGATCCGTTTCCTTTGCCACGCATAGACCAAATAGTCGACTCTACCTCATGGTGTGAAACCCTCTACTTCCTTGATGAATACTCCGGTTATCATCAAATCGTGATGAAAGAGTCCGACGAACTCATGATGTCTTTCATCACCCCCTTCGAATCGTTCTGCTATGTCTCAATGCCGTTCAGTCTAAAAAATACTAGGGCTACGTACCAGTGCTGTATGCTTAGATGTTTCGAGGCCCTCATCTAGCGGACCGTCGAGGCCTACGTTGACGACATCGTGGTTAAGTCCAAACGGGCTGACCACCTCGTTGCCAATCTTGAGCAAACCTTTGCGAAACTCTAGACAAATGGCATCAAACTCAATCCTGAGAAGTGTGTTTTCGGGGTCCCGAGGGGCATGCTACTCGGCTTCATCATATCCGAACGTGGCATCAAAGCTAACCTAGAGAAAATCTCAGCCATCACAAGGATGGGCCCGATCCAGAACATAAAGGGGGTTCAGCGAATCACAGGGTGCCTTGCCGCCCTCAGCGGACGAGGTCTCCCCCTTTATCGACTCTTGAAGAAAGCTGACCGCTTCGAATGGACATCCGATGCCCAGGAAGCACTTGACATGGTCAAACTACTTCTGACAAATGCCCCCGATCCTAGTTCCTCCAAGCGACGGGGAATCCCTCCTACTATACATAGCGGCCACCACGTAAGTGGCCAGTGCGGCCCTAGTAGTATTGTGGGAGGAAGAGGGGCACGCCCTCAAGGTACAACACCCTGTGTACTTCATCAGCGAGGTACTATCCGACTCCAAAACCCGCTACTCCCAAATTCCCCCTCGGCGAGGTTGTCTAGAGCCAGGACGCCATGGGAAGAACAGCAAAGTGGGCACTCGAGTTGATGGATCAAGGCATTACATATGCCTCCCAAACGGCGATCAAGTCCTAGGTATTGGCTGACTTCATCATGGAATGGACCGAGGTCCAAACACCACCGGCGGCCATCGATCAAGAGCACTGGACAATGTACTTCAATGGATCGCTAATGAAGAAGGGCGCTGACGTGGGGCTGGTCTTCATATCACCCCTCAAGGTCCGCATGGGGTACATGGTTCGGCTCCATTTCCCCTCATCAAATAATGTGGCTGAGTATGAAGCACTCATCAATGGCCTACGCATCGCCATCGAGTTGGGCATCTGACGCCTCGACATTAGGGGCGACTCTCAGCTGGTCATCAACCAAGTCATGAAGGAGTCAAGCTACCACGACACAAAAATGGTTGCGTACTGCCAAGAAGTCTGACGGCTGGAGGACAAGTTCGACGGCCTCGAACTCAATCACATCCCAAGGCGCCTCAACGAGGCGGCCGACGCACTTACAAAAGTGGCGTCCAGTCGAGAGCCGGTGCCAACAAGCATCTTTGCCAGCGACCTACACAAACCCTCAGTACGCTACGAAGGGTCAGAGCGGGCCAATGATGGCCCGCCTAATCTAGCCTCGGGGGCTAACCAACCGACGACTCTGCCTGGCCCCGAGGTCATGGAGCTTGAAGAGGATGCAGCGATAGAGCCCGACCCTCTGGATGACTGGAGAACACTCTACCTCGACTACCTCCTCTGTGATGCACTGCCGACGGACAAGACGGAAGCTCAATGGCTCGCACGTCATGCCAAGTCCTTCGTTCTTGTAGAGGGCGAACTCTACAAATGAAGCCACACCGGGATCCTACAGCTCTGTATCCTCGTTGAACAGGGGAAGCTTCTGCTGAACGATATCCACGGTGGGGTCTGCGGTCACCATGCCACGCCTCAAACCCTGGTTGGGAACGCATTCCGATAGGGCTTCTACTGGCCCACTGCTATAGCCGACACCGAGCAGATCGTGTGCACCTGTGAAGGGTGCCAGTACTACGCTCGGCAAACTCACCTCTCGGCCCAGGCACTCTAGATGATCCCCATCACGTGGCCCTTCGCGGTCTGGGCGCTCGATCTAGTTGGACCTCTCAAAAAGGCACCCGGGGTTACACCCACTTGCTTGTCACCATAGACAAGTTCACGAAATGGATCGAAGCTTAGTTGATCCCCGTGATCAAATCCAAGCAAGCCATACTGTTCTTCCTCGACATCATCCATCGCTTTGGAGTACCGAACTCCATCATCATGAACAACGGCACACAGTTCAGTGGAAGAAAATTCCTTTGATTCTACGATGAACAACACATCCGGGTCGATTGGGCCACCGTCGCGCACCCCAGATGTGTAGCCGGTGCGCGATGCTGGGTCACCGAGCTCCCTGCAGTGCTCTAGAGCCTGAGGACAACTCCTAGTCGGGCCACTGGCTACACGCCTTTCTTCATGGTCTACGGTTTTGAGGCCGTCCTCCGAACCGACCTCGACTACGGAGCGCTAAGAATCATAGCATACAACAAACAGGGACAGAAGCATCCCACCAAGACGCCATGGATCAGCTAGACGAAGCCCGCGACATCGTCCTCCCCCATACGGCCAAGTACTAGCAGATGCTGCGATGGTACCACAGTCGATGGGTGCGGGACCAAGCCTTCAACATCGGGGACCTGGTTCTCCACCTTGTACAGAGCAACAAGGACCGTCACAAGCTCTCTCTGCCCTGGGAAGGGCCATACGTCGTCACTGAAGTACTCCGACCAGGCGGCTACAAGTTAAAAACCATCGACGGCGAGGTCTTTACCAACGCCTGGAACATTGAGCAGCGATGTCGTTTTTACCCTTAAATAAACGCATACTTTTTCTTATCAGTTTTTTATCTTCAAAATCCCGATCTTTAGTGACATCCAACCCCTACAAATTGCGAGGTGTCGGGCCTCACTCGGGGGCTGATATAAGTATGTGTTATCTTTGCAAACATTCTCTGAGTCTTCCTCTTTTCTCATGGTAAGTCCTAAGGGCTAGGATTTTGGGAACCAAATATGAGTGTAACTGGTAGGACTACAGGAAGCCCATGCCCTAGCGGCTACGGCCTCCTTGCTCACCAACATGATCAGAATTGGCTCACCCACACTCCTAGTTTTTTGCGACCTTAACTATGGGAAGGGTCGGAAGGCACCAAACCTCTTTTACAGAAAGAAGGAGAATAGCTGAAAAGCTGTTTGCCGTAACGAAAGTTGAAACCTTGTTCATTTTTTGCACAAAGTCATCGCTTACAAAGTGATTTCATCTCAAAAAGGACTAATGTATTCATAAATACAAAAGACTGTTCACTCGGGGGCTCCCCCACAACTTATCCGATTACAGTTTTTGACCAGTTCTGCTATGAGCACTACTACGGTTGCCGCGCCACACTCTCCATCGGTGACGTCCTACCGATCCACAAGGTCCTCGAGGGCACCGTCATCTACAACGTCGAGCACCACATCGGCGACTGTGGTGCCCTCGCCGGGGCATCTAGGGACTACGCCGTCATGATCAGCCGCAACCCTAACAACGACACCTACGCCGGGGCATTCGAGGACTATGCCATCGTGATCAGCCACAACCCTGACAATGGCACCTACGCCAGGGCGTCCAGGGACTATGCCATCATGATCAGCCACAACCCTAACAACGGCATTAGGGCGGGGGGTGTTCCCCGCCGATGAAGGGCTACCACGAACGATGGTGAAACTAACAACGCTCAGCACCCTCCAGTGCACCTCCTCCTTCGGCGGAGGTGGCTCCTTCTCGGCGAAGGCGGCCGACACCATCTCATCTATGTTGGATGACCTCCAGCTCGACATCACACTCCGGATTCACGAACGGATCTATGAGTCCTCCTCCCCCTCGCATTACCCTCTTTCACTTAGGAATCGCCGTGACATGCAAACGCACTCGGCGAGAAGGACAAGGGAGGAGAGGTAGCGGCTCAGAAACAGAAGGTGGAGTGGGACGAGAACTCCCCAACCCCTCCCTATTTAAGGAAGAGGCGCGGCGGCTGAGGAAAGGCGAAAGGTTGGGACGGGAATTCTCTTCCTTTCCCTATTTAATGCAGATGGGAAATCGATGCTGATGGGAATCCGAGGGGACGCGCTCTGGCCGATGAGACGTCGCTTGGTCAAATAGGACATTGCCTGGGCATGGCCCACCACTAATGCGTGCCCGACACGAGAATCAGGGCACACCCGCATGCAGGTGACTCCCCACTTCCCCAGGCAGGACCATGGAACGACCCGATGACAGAACCCCCATCCAGGGAGGCCCAGCGGGCCTCCTGGGTTGATCGAACGGCCTAGGTAAATCGGTGAACGAACGACCGCTGAAAGATAAGCACCTCTATGTTACTTACTTTGCGCGTTAAATTACCGAGCTTCTGACCCTAGCAATGGCAGGGGCACGGACATCGCTCGGGGGCTGCCAAGAATATCAACTTGTTTAGACATCCTCATCGCCTGACCCCTCCTTATGTTTAAAAACCAAAGACACGGGGTGCGGGTGTAAAACTTTGAGTAGAACTGGACAAACCGCTAGACCCTACGCCCCGGCGGCTACGGTGTTTTTGTTCACCAGCATAATCGAATTCACTGTTCCCCGCGCCCCAATCTTTAGACATTCGCCTTCTCAAGAAGGGTTCGAAGGGGTCCTCCTGTAGAATCTCCTTCAGGGAGATGTTGTCAGGTCACCAAAACATCAATCGGGCGGCTCGAATCGCCATAGAAAGACGAAGAACAAAAAATTGTGATGCTTGTGCAGGACACGCCGGCCCCATCACAAAAGTTGGACTCAAACCCCTCACGGGCATGTCTGGTAAGAGCCTCTCATCGCTTATACCGCTGAGGTACCACTACCGACCCCCGCCATCGTTTCAATTAAATCGTACATTAATCGCATGCATCCAAAACATTGCACATGCAATCGCTGCATCTCAAACGCAAGGGCTCATTTGATATAAGCGGCAGCTTGAGCTCAAGGTTCTTCATCCTCGATCTCCTCCACCTCGTCATCTTCTACTGCAGCTGGAGGCACTGCCTGGGGGCTCGGTGGTCGGATGGTGGGTCCGACCATGCCCTCTGACGCCTCAGGGGGTGCTGTCTGGTCCTTCGGCGTCGCAAGATCTTCCGCCCTAGATTCCGGCGCGATGCCGGTTACTACAGCTTCTACTCCTGAGGACTCGGTGGTGCTCACCGTTGCCGAGGGGGCTGTCGCCGACTTGTTCGCCATTGACGATAACTGTTCATCGCCGCCAAGTCCACTAATGGCAGCGATCGGCTCCCCCGCGTGCTGCCGAACACCCGGGGACTCCGGGATGGGGTCCACCAGCATCTCCCCTGTCCCAGGGCCAGCCTTCAGCTGCTACTCAGTCTGGACGGGCGGGGTTGGATCCATCGTTCGCCTTGCACTGCATCAAAATAGTTCATCAGTCACCACAAAAAGTTAAGAAACTATAGCAAAGTAACTTCAATACAAGGATACTTACGACTTGGTCTGCCGGTTCAATTTCTTGAACCGGTGGTGCCTACCCAAGCCCCCAGGCGCAGCCGTCGGGTCGACTCCCATGCTCTGCAGGGGAGGTCTCGGCTCCTCCTCGGTCGACCTCTATTCTGCCTGTTCTGCCTACCGCTCTAGGGCCCTCTCCACATGCTGCACCGGGTTTGCCTCCACCTGTTGCTCAGGGACTTCCGTTGCCTGCCCCATAGGGACTCCCATCGTCTGCTGTGCGAGAACTTCCCTCGCCCGTTGCTCGGGGACTCCCATCGTCAACGGTTCAGGGACTTCTCCGCCTTCCCCTGATTGATTCCCCGTGCGTGTGCTTTGCGGAGGCTCCTTTGTGCTCGGTGGACGAGCCGTCAGAACTTTGTCGTCGTCAGACCAATCGAACATCGCGGTCCTTTGCGTTCTAGTGGTCTAATCATTGCCAAGCGAGATGCCCCCTGGTTTGTGGGGAGCAGCAGCCACCGTCTTCCTCTTCTTCTGAGCCAGCTCGTCCGCCACTGCCCTCTTTCCCCGGGTTTTCTCTGACACTGGGGGAGGACTCTCTGTCCGACCAACATCCATACCCCCGGACTCCGAAGAAACACCGATGGAACTTTCTTTAGGTTGAGCTGGTGGTAATGCATCCACTGCTGGCGGCCAATCGCCTCTCGGCACGCCCGAGAAGTACACCGCCCTATCCTGCGAGTGGATCTTCGCATGAGTGAATCAGTATACTGCTCAGCAATGACAAAAGAAAAAAGCTTCTCAAAAACACACAGCTGTGATATTTACTTGAGGAGGTAGATTTTTGCAGTTAAAGGGCTTTGTATACCTTGACAAGCTAAATGAGGCAAGCGGAGCGAATAGCTCTGTAGTCCGCTATTCAACAACGTTCCTCGACAGTATCTCTGGCCTCTCCCGGGTACCGTCGGTCTCCCCTTTGAACTCAAAGCCTGGGTGCGCTCTCTCCTTATAGGGCTGAACGCGGCACACTATGAAACTCGCTGCTACCAATCCATCATTGGTCCTTATGCCCTTTATTAAGCTGAGGAGTTCCTTCACTTGCTCCATATCATCGCTGCTCGGTGTCTCCGACCAACTCCTCTGGTTCTCCGGGATGTGGTCGGCATCGCAGCGGATTGCTGTGTGGCTTTGTCTCATGTAGAACCACCTGGCGTTTCACCCCTTCAGTGACATGTTCAGCGACACAGTAAGGTACTCGCCCGCCATCCCATCGCGCAACTAGAGGTACACCCCGCCGACCACTTTGGAACCAAGGCCGCCTCTCTTCTTCAGCCAGAACAGGTGATGGAAGAGGTTGAAGTGGGGTAGGATTCCGAGATATGCCTCACAGAAATGGATGAAGATTGAGATGTGAAGAATGGTGTTGGGATGGAGGTTGCATAGACTAACCGCCCAGAGCTCCAATAGATCCCTCAAGAGTGGATGAACGGGGAATCCCAACCCGCGCCAGAAATAATCCTCGAATACCACTGCTTCGTCAGTATGAGGCATCGGAAAGGACCCACAGAGGGCCGGCCGCCATCCGGCGGTGGCACGGTCAGGGAGAACACCAGCTTCCACCAGTCTGTTTAGCTCCGCCTCTCCCGTTCGCGATGGCACCCACTCTTCGACATGTCGGGCGTCGGCGCTCGCCTTCTTGGGGCTTGTTTTCTTCGATTTGGCCGCTCCCTTCTTTGGCGCCATCTCTTAGATCCGATTAGGGTTTGGCGGCGGCTGCAAGTGTGAATGTGAAATTGGAAATGGGAGGACTGCGGAGGAAGATGAAATGGCAAAGTGGCAAAGGTGGAAACTTGGGATGCGGCGGCACAATTATAAAGCACTTTCCCCACCTCTTCACAGTTGAGGGTTTTTGGGAAAACGTTCCTGTGATTTGCGCCTCTCCGAATCCGCCACAACAGCAAGGTGGGCCGTAACCTGGGCTTTTCCGCAACCGCAGCCCACGTCGCCCATTTATCTCCGCTGTCAGTTGCTACTCGCTGAATAATCACCGACTTCTTTGCCATTTATTGAGGCTCAGTAACCGTCACTGTACAACCATTACTCGCGGTGGACCAATTGGCTGCCTGCTCGGCTGGTCTTTAACTATTTCTCTATTTCTGACCCTAGCACCACATGACTGCGTCACCTACTATCAGGCTCGGGGACTAAGTGGGCACACTTCACCTTGCGGTGAATGTGCTTTATCTCTTTTGGGGGCCACGCCCGGGGACTGGCTGCCTGCTCGGCCGGTCTTGTACTATTCTTCTACTTTCTGACCCTGGCACCACATGACTACGTCATCTATTGTCAGGCTCAGGGACTAAGTGGGCACACTTCACCTCGTGGTGAATGTGCGGGATTTTTTCTCGAAGACTACATGCCTCTTGAAGAAGATTGACTCCTTCTCCCGTGGTCGGACTCTAAGTGGGCACACTTGGTCCACTGCGAGGAAATTTTCTATTCTGAACTTCAGCTCCTTACACCCTTATGGCAAGCTATGCTTGGATCTTACTGCTCGGCTGTGGTCCTCGCTGCTCGCAACTGCTCGCTACTACTCGGCAACTCGTCATGGTGGTTAGACCATGAGTTTGACTGCTCGGCTTTGTTCGCACCCGCTCGGACAAGCACAAGACGGTGTTGTACAACGGGTACAAGGCACTTGGGGACTAGCTGTGGGGGGTACGACCCTAGATACCCACAGCAAACCACATGGGCTGCACCCTCAGGGGCGGCCCAGCCCATAAGACAAAGCCTTGTGGGGCACGATCCTAGTCGGTGCCTTCCGCAAGACATTTGGAAGATATCGTGAAGATACTACGAGATATGTTAGTGATGAGGACATTGCCATGCTGGACACACCGACACCATGGTCTTCCCCAAGTTGCAATTCGTTCCCAACTCAACTGCCACGTCGCCCGCGGATTCAGCAGACACGTCGTCACTGTTTCGGTCATAACTTTCTCATACGACATCGAAACGGGCTGTTCTTGGATGCGTTGGAAAGGGGACGACGACGCCGTCGTTTTGGATCTGGTCCCAGCTCCAGAAGGTCCGTGCATCATTCTGTGTGACCACGGCAAGGTGCTGCGTCACCTATTTGGGCCAACTTGGCCATGTATCATGTCGGGCCTTAAGCCCAAGTTGTGGGCGCCCAACCCCTGGCCGTCCCCAACCCTAGGTCGAGTCTTAGACTATAAACATAAATGCCGCCACTGCTACACAATTGGGTTTTGTTTAGAGTTTAGTTTTCCATCGAGAAACCAATCGTTCATTGTAACTGTGGTGACAAATCCTTTTACAAATGATTCGTGGCCCTCATTCTTGATCTCCTCCATCGTGTCGATTAGTCCTTTGGAACCGAGTTTCTAGAACCCTCTATTGATATTCGCGTCATTCATATTTGCAATATCAGATTGCGTGTTTTACCTTCTTGCTTGTGCTCTTTGATTCGCTTGCAGGAAAAGCCTTCTTGGCGAGGTCAATCAAGTTGTGCTTGGTTGATAACCAACGGAGCAGTGGTGTAACGGTTGCTGGGTTCGAATCGCGTCTGATTTGAAGCCGGATCGCCAACGTCGAGATCTCCACAAATCGAACTTACCGGCTACCTCTCAGAAGATCAGGCCTGTACTCATCAGTTAGGATATGTATGATCCCAAGATTCCTGTAATCAGTTATTACTTTCATGGTTATCTCTCAGATCTAACCAACTTGTAACCCTATTGCCCGGACTATATAAGGTGGGCAGGGCCCCCCCAAACACATGCAATATCAAACGATAGCTAATACAAACCAACAGACCACAGGAGTAGGGTGTTACGTCATACTGATGGCCTGAACCTGTCTAACTCATGTGTCTCTGTTGCCTTATTGTTCTTGATCTCACGCTGCTCTGCCGATCAATCTACCTTCGTGGGATACCCCTCGGAGGACTACCGACGATATTCTGTCGACATAGGCCCTCATCCTACTTGAAAGGAAAGCCCCGGAGCATTCTAAGTCTCCTATGTTTTATAAATGGCAACTTAAGTTCTTTATGTTTGATGGATTAGGTTGTAGGAGCTGATTTGGAAACACTTGATGCATACGATCTCCTTGTCTAGAAATATATCTTAAAAGCCTACGTAGGTCCAGGATCGAATAAATGCTTAGCCATGCTTAGTTCGGTAGAAATCAGGTGATTTCCTATCACCTGCGAGCTATAGGTGGATACCTGGTCACGGTTGGCTATATTTGCTATCGTGGAAAAGAACCATGTGATGATGTAATTGGAGGTTGGACAGAGTCTATGTTGTAGGTTGACTCATGTGATTATGTCTGTGCTGCTTAAGGACCGCATCATGTTTGGTCCTCGATCATTTTGAACATAACCTCTCACTTAGCTGGCCGGATAACTTGTTCCGACCGCGAAGCCGAGCAGCTCAACTCAGGCCGAGCCTCATTCTGTACAAGTATGCACACTGGAGGTAGTAAGGATGTGCGGGGAGCCAGATGTGAGTCCAAGGGTAGGCCAGGCCTAATCGTCCTAGTAGCTGGTCAGTCCCTAAGTGTGCGACGCTGATCGAACCCGTGACATATGATCTGAGTTGTACCAAAGGTGACCTAAGGCTATCTTGGCACAGGTATGTCTAGGTTTGTGTTAGGATTTCTGTCTAGTTGGTTGCAATCGATTCGAATCGTCGTCTCTCCCGGATAGTGAGAAACTTGACTGAGCTTTCTTCTATCATAGGAAGTTGATGAAAGTGAAATGGTTATGATTATGATACAATAAATGGCTATGGTTACTAATGTAATGTTACATAATTGTATACAACATGTTTGGCATAGGTTAGTTGCTAATCTAGAGTGAATAGCTATAATTAACTTGATGATCGAATTATAAAATGTGTAGCTCAACTAGTGGCTTTTTATGCAAAATGTTGTCAAGCTAGCTCCACTTACAAAGCCTTGCATAATCCTTGGTGCCACTTTATTTTTGGTTTATGACAGGCAAGTCTAGCTGAGTACCTTCTCGTACTCAGGTTTTATTTCCCACTTGTTGCAGATGGTACTGTGTATCATGGGTATTGCAAGAATTGCTTCTCTCTAGTGGTGGACGAGGAGTGAGGCCGCGGGCACGGCCCTTCTATAAATCAAGCTTACTGTAGGTATGACAATCACTGATCAAGAGCTAGAAGTGGTAAGAACACACACAAGTAGATCGACTAGAAACCCTAGAAATCACCTCAACCACAATATGTCATGCAAGTAATGTAAATCAAGCACAAGTGACACAATGATTTATCCCGTGGTTCGGCTCGCCACCAAGGCTTGCCTACCTCCATGTTGTTGAGGTTAGCCACTAAGGCTTAGGGCTTTCCAACCCTTCCTCGTTCTCAAATCAAGAGACTTAACTCTTGAGATGAGGGGTGAGTTTACTAACTTCAAGAGATGGTTACAAACCTCCCGGGGCTGCCACACAAGTTGGCAAGCTCCACGGGCGACGCTCTAGCCGGCTAGGAACCAAGCTCCAAGAGTAACAAACACAACCGCTAGCTAAAACGTGAACCAAGTGCTCTTTAGAGTTTTGGAATCAATGGAGCTGCTCTCTAATCGAGTTTTGGACCCTTTTTCCTCAAGGATTGATGGGGAAATCAATGGATTTGCTTGGGGCTTGAGGTCAATAATGGAGGGAGAGAGAGACAGAGCTCCTGCTCTGTTTTGGGCATGCTGAAGTGAGGAAGAAGAGGAAGAGTGAGGCCAAGAGCTGTTGGGGAGGAAAGGGAAAGGTATATAAATACCCCCCAGCCCCCAACTGTCACCGCCGGGCGAGACGGAGCCCGCAACCAAGGGGTCGGGCGAGACAGAGCCTGCACCCAAGGGGTCGGGCGAGACAAAGCCCATGACCTTGGGGTCGAGCAAGATCTTTTAATATGTCTCGAGCCATCTGGGAAAGTCAGCATGGGCGCTAACTTCCTTGTGTCGCAACTCAAGTGCGGTAGTGCCTCTCTTCAAGTGCAATAGTACCGCACCACGCAAGTTAGCAAAGGTAATAGTGAAGTGTAGACTGTCTTGGTTGTGAATCTGAGGATGCATGTGGATGTTTGAGCACTTTGTAGCACATATTAGCTTGAGCATTGTGTCCCCCTTTAGAGTATGGCTTTTCCTATACTCAAATTCAATATATAAAAGAATTTAAACCTCCTTTGAATTTGAAGCCATCTACATTTGTAATTGGGGGCTCCGTTTCATGTAGCATCCTCGAATATAAATTCCCTACTTGTCATCTCAATAAATATTATTAGTTCTCTAATTGCGTGGTCATTATCACTAAAACCCACAATTAGGGCTTGATTGCACTTTCAATCTCCGCCTTTTTGGTGATTGATGATAACCCAATTAGAGCTTATAAAAAATATGAAATAAATACCAAGATTTTTTGAGCCATGGGTGTAGAGCCTCCCCCTAAGTATGTAAATAGAGAATTGAATTCTCAAATTGACATAAGAAGCTAAGATTCACATTTTTGTGAAAGTGATGGGGCTCCCCCTACATCCATGCTCTTGTGGGGTGCTGCATACTATGTCAGGTATGTAAAATGTGATGTAAATGACATTTTATGCACAACATGGTTTGCTGTTGCAACTAGGTGCGGCACTGTAGCACCAGAGTACGGTACTGCCGCACTTGGTGTAACAGCACAGATTAGAACAGACACCACACATCATGTGATACATATAAAGATATACATTCTAGCACAATTGTATCACAATCAACAGCATAGATTAATATATGTCCATATCCCACACATATATAAAGTACTTAAGTAGCATTATTACATAAATAGAGTTTCTAATGGACTCTCAAACTCTCACCTAACAAAGACTACTCTAAACGGATACGAACATGACTCTAGCTATAGGAACCTCCATGGCATCAAAAAGTTGTTGACCCCTCTAATTTTCTCCCCTTTTGGCATAAAGCACCAAAAAGAGAAGAAAAGAAGAAAGACCAACACTCACTCCTCATCCTCTTGGATCATGTCCCAATCAACATCATCGCCACCAGCAGCTCCACTAGCACCGGTGACGTCCTCCTCTCCACCATCATCATCATCGACGTCGTTGGAGGAAGAAGAAGACACCACCACCCTCCCTTGGCGATGAGTGGTTGCAATGTGGCACTCATGCCTAGTGCTCCTCATGGACTGCAAGGTGGACCTCTAACTCGTGTGAGGATCAAGCTCTGGCTGCTCCTGCTCCTCCTCCTCATCCTCTAAATCAGTCTCAAAAAGGCTAGGGAGGTCATCAAACCTCAGCGGTGACTGAACTAGAGAAAGAGGTGGTAGCCCTACACGCTCTCTAGCCTCCTGGTTGGCTTCATGGTTCTCCAACCGGTCCAGATATGCGGTCCTCACTGCATAGGTGCATGTGGTGAAGATGGCCTTGATCCACTTCCCAAACTTCTCCATCTTCTTTTCGTTATGAGGCCTAGATCGGGATGACTCAGGTATGTCCTCAACTGATGGAGAGCGTCTCACTGCCTTGCTAGCACCTGCCCCTCGGGTCTTCTCAATTTTGTAGATGGTGTGAAGACCATCTTCCTCAAATCTATAGCTAGTGACCCCTTAAATCATAAACATAAGATAGGAGGCATAGGGTATCCCCTTTCTCCCATCCTCCATGGCATTCCTCAGCTCACGCCACATGAAGAGAGGGACATTAAACCTATCACCTCTAGGAGCAAATCTAGCTAGCATATTTCTCACATATCCATTAAGATCAGAAGCTGCTCCATCCTTGAGATTGATAGTGTGCCTGATCAAATTGTTCAGAATGTAATAATAGCTCTTCAGGCCACTGACCTTCCCATCTACACTTTTCCTATCAATCCACATATATGCAATATCACAGATCTTAGTTCTAGCCTCATCATGAATATAAGTGAAGCCCAGCTCCTCTCCAAAACCAAGGATCCGGCTGAAAGTCACAAAATCAACTCTATAATGTCGTCCCTCGGTCATCCAGTGAATCTCATCAGTGTAGATACTATAGAAGAAAGTGGCATGGAACTGGGCTAGCACTTCCTCATTCCAATTATATCTAAGGCTTATATTATCAGTGAGGCCAAACAACTCACAAGACTTGATTACCTTATTGAATTCTGGCTCATTCTTTGTCTTCATCTCCTCCCAATCAACATATTGCATCTTGACAACTTTGGATTTCTTGGAGTTGAAGTTCACAGATGCATAGAAGTTGGAATGAAACTCATTCCAAAACTTGTAGTCTATCTCCAAATCCTTTGGCTGCTCATAGGGATTGTTCTCACGTGCTTCCTCCACCATCTTTAGCTTTCCCACATAGTTGAGCACGGGATGAGTACGTGTGTCAACAGGACGCCTCATGACTACATCCTCATAATACTCTCTGATGTAGCTCTTGTCAAACTCCTCAAGAATGGTGTGGCCAGCCCTCTCTAGGTTCTCCTCCTAGATCATCTGATCTCTCCTCCCCTGTCTCTGGCAACATCTCTACCTGCAGCACTGCTGCTGCCCCCTGTGGTCCTACCATGACCACGACGAGGCATTTGCTTGTCCCGAAGCTCTGTCATCTTTGTCTTCCCCCTTCGGTCATCATCACCTCTAGAGGACATCTTGGTTTACGCAGATTGAGGAGGAAAGAGATGAATTGGCTCCATCCATGAGCTAGGACTGTTGCTGATGATGACATAGAAGAATAGCAGCAGGCCATGGCAATGCCGGAGGTGGTAGCGTGGCAGGATAGAGGGGCGGTGGTGCAACTATGTGTGTGAAAGGGAGAGAAGAGAGAGAGAGAGAGAGAGAGGCAGCAACTGCAAGTGAGAATGAGGTGATAGTTACCCTAGGGCCGGGTGAAATAAAAAGAGTAAATGGCCCCCATGGTAACTGCTGTCATTGGCTAAATTTCGATTGAAATTCAAAGTGTGGCACTGCCGTAGTCCACACGTGGCACTACCGCAAGGCAAGCGTGGCACAGCCGCACTCCCCAGAACAGCAAGATTTAGCTACTAACTAAATAGCTATATACATATAGGATATGGACACATATCTGAAGCACACTATGATGAGCAGCAATTAATCAATACAAACAATGATCATAATGCACTTGTTTCTTATGATAAATCATTTTGAAGCACAATATTTAAACCTTTCCAATTCATTTCTCCTATCCATGCTAGTTCATCAATCAAGGTGTGCTATATTTCAAATCACATTACGAGAATCAAGAATATTTAGCTCACTACGCAAAGCAAAAAACCTTGACTCATCAAGAGGCTTAGTGAAGATATCGGCTAGTTGTTTTTCAGTGCTCACATGGCAAATTTTGATATCTCCTTTGGTTTCATGGTCTCTCAAGAAATGATGTCGGATGTCTATATGCTTAGTTCTTGAGTGTCTTACGGGATTGTTGGCTAACTTTATGGCACTTTCGTTGTCACATAAGAGTGGGATTTTTGTGAAGTGATATCCGAAATCTTGAAGGGTTTGCCTCATCCAAAATAGTTGAGCACAACATGCACTGGCTGCAACATACTCGGCCTCGGCTATGTAACACCCTAGGTGTTTGGCTTCCACTAATTGCATTTCATTTCATAAACATGTGCATTATCTATGTCATCATGCCATTATCATTGAAACATACATATGCAACATTTTAAATTGTATGTGTTTCATGCTTGATTGCTTAGAGTGGTGGTAGTGCAACATGTGAATGTAACATGAAACTCTCATACTTTGAAACATGGCAATATGGTAGTAATGTGGCAATTATAAAATGACAACAAGGTCTTGAAACATGTGAAACATTGCATTGCAACATATGAGTGAATTACTTGTTTTAGTTGCTTTATCACATGTGAACATTAAAGGTTGGTATAACAAATTGGTAAAGTAGTTGATCATGGTCTATTACACCTTAACTATACTTAGGTTACTTGTTGGGACATTGTTCAGGTAGATCAAAATGACCAAAATGCCCTCAAGTGGAGGTTTGACTTGAATTGACTCCAGAGTCTCACTGTTTGACTGTTTCAAAAGACCAATTTAGAAATCTTGCATGGCTATGCACTCTTTACCAAAGTTTTAGCTAATTTATCAAGGAACAAAAGTTGTTTTATGACCAACTCATGAAAATGGCTAGAACATGCTCAAACATGGCCCACAAGTCAGAAGTACATGCTGATTTCAGACTTAGAAATTTTTCTAAGTCCTTAAGTGTTTTGCAGTTTCATGTACCCAACTTTGTCACCTTGTATCTCCCTAACCAAGCAAAACCAGCTCGAGCTCCAATGGAAAGAGTTGTAGTTCACATATAGATGATCAACTTTGTTAACTATGGCATAGTCTAGATCGTCACGGATTAGGAGCTAATCACCGTCAAACCAGCTATGTCAGTCATCGTCAGGATCACTGAATCGTGTTTTTTTCTGAAACGGTTCAGTAGTGTTGTGGCTGACCTGTTCAGAGGTTGCTGGCCGCGTGGCGCCACCCGTCGCCGCTCGCCTGAGCACGCAGGCCACGCGCCGTGGACGCCCTGGCACGGACAGCCGCGTCTTGAGCACCCCGCGCACCTGCCCGACGCACTCGCCATTCTCACTGCCGTCTCCTTCCTCCGCGCGCACGGCGACTAGGACACCGTGATGCCGCCGAGCCAATTCCACCAAAACCGAGCGCCATTGCCCGATTCCTCTGAACCACAGCACCATCGTGAGCCTCTCCACGTCCTCGACCCCACCACCACTCTATTTTCGCCTCAGGTAGCTCTCACCGTGAGCGCGGCTCCACCAGGTCGCCATGACCGCCGCCGGCCGAGCTCGCACGTGGCCGTGCTGCTCGAGCCCCTTATCGCCCCTTCTCTCCCTTGCGCTAGCTTCTGTATGTGACGCTGAAGCTCATTGAGTGAGCCACTAGGGCCGTGACGTCGCAGCCTCGCTGGAGCCGGCCATGCCGTGACCGAGCGCCGCCGTGGCCATCGCCACCTCCTCTAGCTACGTCTTTTGCTGCAATAGATGGTTCCCCTAGGTCCGCTAGGGTGAGGCGAAACTGTTGGCACCGTTGCCTTCGCCGGAGGAGCCACCGGCGGCGAGTTGCGCCGTCGTCTTCCTCCGCTCCCCTGCCTGTCTCGCTGACGCGCGGGCCCCTCCCGTCAGTCGCCGGGCTGAAGCAGGAGCCCAGCGTGGGCCGCGCTGTGTCTTGGGCCACGCCAGCGTTGTTCGCGGGCCGCCGTTCCTCGGGCCGGCCCAACAGCAGTGAAAGGATTTCTTGCTTTGTTTTGTTTATTTTGTTTTCACAGATTTGTGTGCATGATTCAAAAATATGTATTTCCTAGTTGGTAGATCCAAATGCTATGGTTCCAATTTTGTTGAGTTCATGATAATGTCTAGTATTTAATAAAAATATTATATGGGCACATGTTTTAGAAATTCTGGATGAATTAAATAGGACTTTGAAATGTGTTTTTGGATACATGCAAACTTGTTTGAATTTTATCTTGAGTTTCTTTGGTCCAAAAATTATGAAATTTTGTGGGTAATCTATTATTGCTTAGTAGAGGCTCTGGTTAAAATTTGAGAGCTAGTGCATGTGTAGTTTTTGAGTTATAGAATTTCCTTTTATCAATGAAGGGATCTTGTGTGAATTTTCATAATTTTTCTATAGATCCAGTATAGGTGAAATTTGGTGAGTAAGGTTCTTATGCTAGAATGATGCTAGGAAAAATGTGAAATCTGTTGCTTGACACTTTTCATTAGGGTTTCCTAATTATGCTAAAAATAGGCATGCCACCTGTTATTTTGGATACAGCAAGTTCTGCTTGCTCAATGGCTTTGAAATTTTTATGGTAGTCTATGTGAAGCATGAGATAGCTACTGTAATTTTTGTAGATTTTTATGAATAGTTTTACTATATGTTGCTTTAATCACCTAATTAACTAAATAAATTAGAAAAGGATATTAAATGATTTATATAGAAATTGGCATTATACTTTCTAGTGTTCCTCTGGTATGTGTAACAAGTTGGTAAACTTGGTTTGGTCAAATTAGGCTTTTGCATCATCATTAAATAATTAAGTTAGTAACCCTGTCATTGCGGGACAGATTCTAGGTTTACTGGAATTTGATTTGGTTAACTTAAGAATCATGCTTTGATGTTTACAAATGAATTGTAGAGAATTTCATAAGCTTTCCAGAATGTCCTCTTGCAAGTCATTTGGATTTGTATAATTCTGGTTGTGATTGAATTAAGGGACTATTTGTGTGCATATGAAGCTTTAAATGTTGATTTATGTATGCCTTTACTATTTCTAAGTTTGTGGTAATGTTTCTAGGTGTTAGGCCTTTAACTGAAGATGAGCATCTTTATCTTAGGTTATGCAAGTTAGGTAAGTTGATCTTGTTCTTCAAGTTAAGTTAGATACCTGTTTTAAAGTGATTTGAATAGAGCTATTCTTAATCGGTAAACGAGTGTCCAGTAATGTTTTCGTCAAACACTTACTGTGATTCATTCATCATGAGCATCATGTCATTCCTTATTCATCCATGATATTTATCTCGTGCATCGGCATGCAATAGGTGTACCGGAAGGAGTGACCCTGCTGGAATTCGAGGAACCGAGCGAGCAGCAGCAGTCGACACCGGAGGTTCAGGAGGTGCAGCCTTCAGAAGAAGTGCCAGACGAGGTCGTCGTTGAGTGCCCGGATCACCGTCCGTGCAACTTTGTGAAAGGCAAGCCCCGGAGCATATTAAGCCTCCTAATTTCTGAAATACAGTTACAGTATTATTGTTACATATATATATTGTTGCATTAAGTTTAGGTGTTGGATGCAAACAATTGCTGCATTGGTTACCCAATCCTTGTCCAGATATTGTTACCCTGAATCCTATGTAGCTCAGGCTCGTGTAGTGCTTAGCCCTGCTTAAACGCGGTAGAAGTCAGGTGATTTCCTGTCACCTACGAGATATAGGAATATACATGTGGCACGGTTGGCTATATTTGCTATCGTGGAAAAGAACCAGTCTTAATTTGAAATGAAGACCGGGCGGAGGCTTGCCGGTTTGCAGTGACTCCGTCTGTGTCGATTAAGGACTGAATCTTGGAGCCTTTCCCGTTCATGTTGAACGCATGCCTCTCTCTTAGTTGGCCGGATCTGGAGACCGACCACGAAGCCGAGTAGCTCACCTCAGGCCGGGAGTCGATAAGTATAAAGTGCGCCTCGGAAGGGAGCCGTAGGCGTGAGTCCAAGGGCAGGTGATTTAAAAGTCCTGATCATCCTAGCAGAAGGGTAATCCCTGAGAGTGCTGGCGCTGATCGAACCCGAGAATTTGGTTCCTGAGTTGTTCCAAAGGTGACCCACGGCTACCCTTACAAAGTATGCCAGGGTGAGAGTTAGGAATACCCCCTCAGCTGAGTTGTAATTCGATTCGAATCACCGTCTCTCCCAGTTAGTGAGAACTTGACGGGCTTATCTCCAATGTAGATGCACTAAGTAACATAATGGTTCAGAAATGATGATATGATGATGATAGCCTTATTATACCTGCTATGGTTAATATTGTTTGCTCCTAATAAGTGAGTGCTCTAGTACAGGTGCTAATCTAGTGGACAGGTAAATGATGATAAGCTTGATGCTAAGTTTAAATTGGTTACTATAATCATAAGCTCTTTTATGCAACTGTGTCCAGCTAGCCCACCTGAAAAGCCTTGCATGATCCTTGGTGTCTTTTATTTCTGATTTTTGGTGGGTAAGTCTAGTTGAGTACCTTCTCGTACTCAGGGTTTATCTCCCACCTGTTGCAGATGACCAGTTCTTCTTTGGTTGCTGCAAGTACTGCCTTCTCCCAGCTGGGGATGAAGACTAGGCCGTTGGGCGCGGTCTCTACTAGTTCTCGTACCTGATAATGCTTTTGTGGGACATGACTCAGATCTGGTAATGTATTTGAAACTATGAATTTATGTACTAAACTATGTTGCTTCCGCGCATTTGAACTTGGTTTGTAATATTTTATTTGAACTCTGATGGATGTAATCCGAATGCTACTTATGAAATGTTGTAACGGATGATGTGTTGTGTTGAATCACTACGATCTTGGTTTGTATGTCGAGAGTTGGTTGAAATCCTTCGTGATTTATGGACTACCGGGATTATGGGAGCTTAAGTACAGGAATTTGATCGCTTCAGTGATTGTTTTTGTACTTACGTTCTTATGATTTGGTCGGTTCTGTTACAGGCTATGGAAAGGGCTACACAATTTTGCTTTTTAGAACTTCAAGACACTAGGGACCGTCCAAGGAATTAACATGTCCCCAAAGTGCTTTTTTGATCTACTTTGTAACCGGCGTAATCGGAATCCGAATACCTAAGTAGATCAAACCTAGAGCCCTTAGGATACCACAAGCCAAGGTTAGGAGTGTGTACTAAATATCTCAAGATTCTCTTAACGGCCACTAAGTGACACTCTTTCGGGTTAGCTTGAAATCTAGCACACATGCACACACTAAGCATAGTATCGGGCCTAGATGCGCACAAATAAAGTAGAGAGCCAATTATGGAGCGATATACCTTAGTATCCATGGCTTTCCCTTCATCATTGAGATCTAGATGTTCATTGGTTGGCATAGGAGTTTTGATAGGTTTGGCATTCACCATGTCAAACTTCTTGAGCATATCATGGGTGTACTTCGTTTGGCTAATAAAAGTTCCATCCTTCACTTGCTTGATTTGAAATCCAAGGAAGAACTTCAATTCACCCATCATAGACATCTCAAATCACTTGGTCATGATCCTACTAAATTCTTCACAAAAAGAATGATTAGTACTACCAAATATTATATCATCGACATATATTTGGCACACAAATATATCTTTGCCAACTTTGTGAGTGAAAAGGGTAGGATTAGCTTTGCCTATTTCAAAGCCTTGTTTAAATAAGAATTCCTTAAGGCATTCATACCATGCTCTTGGTGCTTGCTTAAGCCCATAGAGTGCTTTTTGAAGTTTGTAGACATGGTTGGGAAACTTATGATCTTCAAAGCCTGGTAGTTGCTCAACATAGACAAGTTATTGAATGGGCCATTGAGAAATGCCCTCTTCACATCCATTTAATATAGCTTGAAGTTGTGATGAGCGGCATAGGCTAGAAGCATTCGGATTGCTTTAAGCCTTGCCACCGAAGCATATGTTTATTCAAAGTCCAAGCCCTCTACTTGAGTGAAACCTTGAGCAACCAACCTTGCCTTGTTCCTTATCACCACTCCATTCTCATCTTGCTTGTTGCGGAATATCCACTTGGTGCCAATGACATTGCTATTGGGTCGTTCCACCAAAGTCCACACTTGGTTTCTTTTGAAGTTATTGAGATCTTCTTGCTGGCCATCACTCAATCCAGGTCTCCAAGTGCTTGTTCTACCTTAAGAGGCTCCAAATAGTAAACAAATGAGTAATATTGACAAAAATTTACTAAATGTGAACGAGTTGTTACCCCCTTTCGAAGACTCCCAAGGATGTTATCAACGGGATGATCCTGTTGTATGGTTTGCCTTAGCCTTGGATGCTCAATGGCCTCTTGTTCATCTTCTGGATCTTCATCATCATCTTTCTCAAATATGGGTTGTAGATTTTGTCCACGAGCTAGAGTCGAATCAGCTACTGCTGACTATGTAGGCGCGGCATGCCGCCCTCAAGTGCGGCACTGCCGCACTCTGGAGTTGCAGCAGGTGTTTGCTGCAGTGTAGCATCAGGTACGTCAACAGAAATAGGTGCAGCAGCAACTTGAGGAACCTCCACTTCAGTTGCTTCATCTTCTTGTGGTCTAATATCACCAATTGCTAATTGCTTGATTGCTTCACATGGTGGATCCTCCTTTCCTACAACACTTGAATCAACTTGCTCCACTTGAGAGCCATTAGATTCATCAAATGTCACGTCTATCACAATCTCAACTCTCCTAGAGGTTTTGTTGAAGACACAGTAGGCATGCTCATTTGATCCATAACCAAGAAGAAAATTTTCATCAACTTTAGGTGCAAACTTAGAGATTTTGGGTTTCTTATTAAGTATGAAACACTTGCACCCAAACACTCTAAAGTAGGACACCTTAGGCTTGTTACCGGTTAGAAGCTCATATGAAGTTTTCTTCAACTTCTTGTGTAGATAGAGGCGGTTGATGGCATGGCAAGCGGTGTTGATGGCGTCACACCAAAAGATGACTGGCATCTTGTACTCATCTAGCATTATTCTTGCCATGTCAATGAGTGTATGGTTCTTCCTCTCTACTACACTATTTTGTTGAGGGGTGTATGGAGTTGAAAACTCATGCTTGATGCCCTCTTCATCAAGAAACTCCTCAACTAGAGTATTCTTGAATTCGGTCCCATTGTCACTTCTCACTTTTTTGATGGGAAGACCAAACTCCTTTTGAGCTCTTCTAACAAATATCCTCACATTCTCTTGAACTTAGCACTTGTCATGCAAAAAATACCCAAGTGAAACGGGAATAGTCATCAACAATAACGAGACCATATTTGTTACCCCCAATACTTAGTTAGGCGACTGGTCCAAAGAGATCCATATGTATTAGCTCCAATGGTTGCTTGGTGGTCATGATGCTCTTTGGTGGGTGAGGTGCTCCAACTTGCTTTCCGGCTTGACAAGCGCTACAAATCCTATCTTTCTCAAAGTGAACATTTGTGAGTCCAAGGGTGTGTTCATCTTTTAGAAGTTTGTCCAAGATCCTCATCCCAACATGGGCTAGTCGACGATGCCAAAGCCAACCCATGCTAGATTTTGCCACTAAACAAGTCTCTAGCTTAGCTTTACTTTTGTTGAAATCAACTAAGTAAAGCTTGTTCTTTAATTGACCCATAAAGACAATAAAAGAATCCACCCTTCTAAAGACTTCCACACCCTTATCCATAAAGAGAGAATTATAGCCCATCTCACACAATTGATAAACAGACAATAAATTGTAACTCAATGAATCAACATGTAATACATTTGTAATTGAATACTCAAGGGTTATAGCAACTTTACCGAGACCAATCACATCCCCCTTTGAATCGTCTCCAAAGACAATATTTTCATTTGAGTGCATCATCGGGGAATATGATGAGAACATACTCCTTTCTCCTGTCATATGATTTGTACATCCACTATCAAGCACCCAACTTGATCCACCGGAGGAGTATGCCTATAAAACAAGTTTAGTTGCTAGATTTAGGTCCCCAATTTGACTTGGGGCCTTGCATATTAGTCACAAGAATCTTAAGAACCCAAATAGAAGTATTCCTATATATGTTGCTTTCCTTTCCAACATATTTTGCAACCACTTTCCCACTACTGTTGTTCCTCAAAACAAAGCATGATGTCAAGCTTTGTTGTGGTGCATAAGTCTTTGGTTGATAGATATACTTATTCTTGGTGGCCCACACTGATTCCTTAGGCTTCTGGAAAACCTATTTCTCCTAGAACACCTTCTTCTTGGTCTTAGTTTGATCAGGAGTAGAATTGGTAGCCTTCCCATTTTTGTGGGGCGCGGCACTGCCACCCTTCACTGTGGCACTACCGCTCGGGGACGCTGCACTGTCGCGGTCTATGCAGGCTAATCTATACCAATTTTTCCCTTACTCTCAAACTACACACACTCATAGCCATTCACTATCCTTCTTCCATTTGTCTTGACTCCTTTTGTGTGTCCAAGCACATGCTTGATTGAGGGATGCCTTTCTTGCTTGAATTGTGGCCCTTTTGATTCATCATTCTTCTTGTCATTAGATTGGGTCACACTTATCCACCCTTTTCCAATGATCACATTGAGCCTAGCAATCTCCTTTCTCATAGCTTCCATGTTTGCAAGGTTAGTGGAATAAGCATTCAAGTCAAGATTAAAATATTTTCCACAACCTTGACTAGTAGAGGGAGTAGAGGTTTCCTTTGCCTTAGTAAGATGTGAGTTGCTATCCCAAGGAATGCTATATTGCATCTCAAGTTCTTTGTGCTTTTCATCTAAGTCACAATACTTTTTCTTGGGAGCTTTATTTGCTTTCTTTGTGATAGCATGGTCCTCTTGCTCTTTGGCCAAGGCCTCGCACAAGGATTCTACCTCACTTCTCTCTAATGCAAGAGCTTCTTTGCTAGCAATGTAGAGATCCTCTTGTTGAATAAGAGTTTCTTCTCTAGATTCTAGCTCGACTTGGACACTCTCTAAATCCTCCATTAGCTTAGTGATGAATAATTTGGTCTTTCCATCCAAATTTTTAGTTATCATGTTTATTTCTTCATCACTAGATTCATCATCACTAGAGCTATCACTAATATCACTACTAGAGATATCACTAGGAGGTGGAGAATATTTTGTCTTTGATTTGGATTTTACCTTCTCACGCTTTGCCATAAGACAAATGTGAGGGGAGTAGTAGTCATCATCGGACATGTCGTTGAAGAGCCTTGGTGTAGGGGATGACTTGTGAATAGCAATAGTTGCAACCTTCTCATCCTCTTCACTTGTGCTCTCTTTAGTTGAGTCCCACTCATGCCTAATGTGAGCCTCTCCCATGTACTTCATGCTCTTTCTACGGTCGGCCTTCTCCTCTTTCTTGTCCTTCTTGTATTTGTTGTCCTTAATCTCATATGGACACTTGGCAATGAAGTGATCGGTGCTTCCACAATTGTAGCATGTCCTCTTTTTCTTGTTTGGAAAGCTTCTCTTCACTACCTTGTAGCCTTGCTTCTTTAGCCCCTTGTGATACCTCTTCATAAAGAGAGCAACATCATCAACTTTCTCATATTGATCATCATCATTTTCACTTTCACTTGAAGATGATGTGGTCTCTACTCTTTCTTGAACTTGCTTGCTTGCTTTGGGCTTGCTAGTTGAAGCTTGTTGATTGATCTTGGACTTGCTTGTAGAGCATTGCTTGCTTGATTTGTTGGCCTTGAGAGCTACATCTTTGATCTTGATGCCCTCTAGCTTTGCTTACAATTCTCCAAGTTTCTTTATCTCATTTGCTTCTTCTCTTTGCATGTCAAAGGTCAAGATCCTCTCAAGTAAATCATTTGGTGTGAAGTACTCAAACTTCTTCTTGTCTCTAATTAGAGTCACTACGGTCTCATTTCTAGGTGAATAAGCCTCCAACATAATCTTGACAACTTTATGATCATCTAGCTCATCACAACCATAGCCTCTAATCTTGCCCACCATTGTCATCAACCTATCAAACATTTCTTGTGGCCCTCTCCATCCAAAATTACAAACCAGTTGAGCTTTGACATCAACAAATCAATTCTTGCCTTTCTCACTTTGTCAACCCTTCATGTGCTTGGTGCAAAGTGTCCCATATTTGCTTGGCAACATCAACTCCAATCACTCTATTGTACTCATCACCATCCAAGGCCCTAAGCAACACACATGTGGCTTGACCATTGAGGTGAATGATTCTCATCTCTTATAGTGTTGGGTTCTTGGGATCAACCAATGGCTCAAATCCATTGCAAACAATCTCCCACATGCTAGGGTGAAGACCTATAAGATTGGCTCTCATCAAATGCTTCCACTTGGCAAAGTTAGTCCCATTGAAATGAGGTAACTTGCCCACGGGCACATTGATGAAAGACCTCCGATCATGGTTAGTCATAGGAATAGAAGAATAGTTAAAGGATACGGTGTCATATTTGTTGTTGTTGGCATTGCTCTTTCCTTTCTTCTCCTTCTTGTTCCCCTCCGACACTTGGTATGACTCATCATCATCTCCATCTTCGGAACAACTTGATATGCTTGATGATGCACTTGTTGCCTTCTCTTCTTCTTCCTTCTTCGTCCTAGCTTCTCTTCTTTTTCTTCTTGCTTCTCTCTTGAGCCTTCTTTCTTCTTTCCTTTACTTCTTCTCCTCTAACTGCTGCTCCTCCTTCTTCTCTCTTGCTTCTCTTTTTAGTTTTCTTGCCTCTTTCCTTCTTCTTCTCTCATTCTCATTAGGAGCTCCTTTGGCATCGGTAGCCTCAAGATGTGGTAGCGTGGTGTTGCTTGCTGTCGACGCGCTCAGCTTGCTGTTGTCCATGTCGACATCCACCCGCTTCACTGTAGCACCCGGTTTTAAAGACAAAACCAGATACACACTATATGTGAGCCCAGGAAGTCAAATCTCACATATAGCCACAAATAAGGGTCATATCAAAAGACAATACTTATTACATAACGTATTAGTAAAAGGAAAGTAACCTCAGAGTATAAGACAGCGGAAAGCGACTCCGATCTTCTGGCGAAGAATCCAAATCCACAGGGACGACTGACTGGTTGACCACAAGCCTTACTCCTCCAGACTAGCAATCTGGTACCCATCCGGGATTTTTATCCAAGTATAGAAAAGTAAAGCAAGCGTAAGTACATGTCGTACTTAACAATTATATCATGGGGTTCATGAGGCTCAAAAGGCTGACACTGGTTTAACTGCAATTAGCCTTTGTTTAGCACAATTTTAGCAATTGGTAGGCATCAAGTTTATCTATAAGCCCATAAACACATGATCAGGTAAACATGAATAATGTATAGCATAAACAATTAATCATTAGTATCATTATCCATTAGTGATCATCTCTATTCCATAAGGGTCCAAGGTCGTTCGTGACCGTGAGCACGGCTGTTATAACAGTTTTACACTCTACAGAGGTTGTACACGTTCACTATGAGTTGTGATTTACCCTTTCGCCCGGGGTGATCAGCCTCTTGACCCACTACCAAGGAAGGTCGGCAGGGTTCACTATGAAGCCTTTCAAAGGATTCGTCTAACAAGTTAGGGCCGCTAAGGTTTACCCATCAATAAGCATGAACCCCCCCCTCCAAGTAGTGACTAGCAAGTGCACCTACTTGGTAGACCAAGATCATACCCATTGGAGCCCCTCTTGCGCCGTAAAGGTAACCACTAACAAGCTAGAAAAGGTCCTCATACTGAGCTAAAGCCAGAGCCATATAGCCTTCACAGCTGTACTGTAAGTCCTGGATGATCACTTACAGATAAATCCTTAGGAGAGGAATCTGAAGCATTTAGAAAGTAGCTAAACACTCCAGCCCCCTATTTCCATGTTACTAAAAAGTCATGTTTTAATGTTTATTGCATATATCATTAGTCAAGTTACAAGATCATGGTTTTGATTAAGCACTAGCAACAACTACCCAATGCAATATCCGAAAGGTATCAAGGTACAAGATATCAAATATCTAGGGTATCCTTACTGGCAACAAGGGAGACACATGCAATATGAATTTAGTGATTAAATGTGAATAGGTAAGAAGGATGGTCCCATGCTATACTTGCCTTACACACCGATCCTTCGGTAAGCTTTAATCTTCACGTCCTTCTTCATCTTCGATCACCACATGTATCTCACCGACTGGACGTAATTCATAGAACACCACACAAACATCCATACACATACATGCATAGCATACAATTGCATCTATATCAGAACAATACACCAATCATAGAAAAATAAGTAAAACAGTTTGAAACACGATTCTACGCATCGCTACGAACACACAGTCGCGAGAGGCACGCTAATCGAAGCTACGGTTGAAAAGTTACGACTATCGAGAGATTTGCTTTATACATGGAAAAGAAAACTATATGCTTCATTTATGTTAACTTTATGAATTCATATATAAAAGATATTTTATAAATAATATAAATTAAATTAAGTCAATTTTAGATTTGTATTATAAAACAAAAGTGAAACAAATCATATTTTATGTATAAAATTCAGTTGCATAATCATTAATCAAGATATGATTTAAACTATGATTTTACTGAAATAGTAATATAGTAAACACTATTACTAATGCGTAGATCTCGTTGCTACAAATCTAACGCAACTTGAACGGACTATTTCGGAGTTAAAATGAATAAGTTATGATTTAAAGACGTTTTACTTCAGTTAAATAATAGATTAAATCTACTCATGAATTTCAAGTGTTGAAAACATGGCTAACAGTTGTATAAACACATAGAAAACGTAAATACAATCCTAACGCAATTCGAACGGGTCAAATCGGACTTAAAACACAAAAGTTACGCATAAAATAAGGTGCAGTGGCATTCCTGTAAATAACTCGAACTCATTTTTGAATTAAAACAATTAAAATCTGAGTTTAAACGGATTTTGGACTGCGCTCACTAATTTTGTAAACTACAGGGTCCTAAACGAATAAAAACAGGGCTGAATTGTAATTGATTTGAACTAGAACGGACTGCGGGTTGATTCTTAAAAAGCATATGGGCTTGTCTGCAAAAATGGTGCGGCTTGACTGGGGGTTTGACCGCGTCGGCTGACCGTGCGCCACGCGGCAGCCGCTGGTTGGCGCGGTGTGCCACGCGTGCGGTGGACGCATGCTGACGCGGCGCCGTGCACCGAGTCTATAGCTTGCTGTGGACCGAACCGGTAGGATCTAATCAAGGCCGTCCACGTGAATCCGATGGCGTGGGTGCGTGCAGGTGATTCTCCAGCGCTGCTCCTCGTCTTCGGTGAGGGCGCCATGGCCGGCAGCGTCGGGCGCTTGTGCTACGGCGTTCTAGGACGCCAAACCGCGAATGGATGGCATGGGAAAGCGGAGAACCTCACCACGATGCGTATGGAGGGGAGAGCAGCGTCCGAGGAGGCTCCGAAGGGGCGGGTCGATGGCGGCGGTGATGTCTGGAGAGAGAGAAGGGTGCGGGTGAGGTTGAATCCAAGGAAAACAAGACCACAACGCGAATTAGATGATACCTACTGCTTCGGGGGAACACGGTGGAGGTCACCGGCACGTCGGCGACGTGGATTGAGGCGCGGGTGAGGGAGATTGCCGGCGGCGAGGAGTTGCTGGACGCGAGCAGAGGAAAAGGGGAGAAGGGAGGCGCTGGGTTCAGGCTTTATAGGTGAGCAGCCGCTGCGTATGAGGAAGGGGAGTGGGGCTGATTGGCCGCTTGCCAAACGGGCGCGGCGGCTTGCCGTTCACGAACGCGCCATCGGCGGGCAAAGAAAGGAAAGGGGAGGAGCGCGCCGGGGAAGAAAAGGAAAGGGACGGTGGCGGCTGACGGGTGGGGCCAGGAGTGCAGTGAGGGAGGAAGAGGCGGCGTGCGGCGTCTGACCGAGCGGGCCGGGTGCTTGCGCGTGCGAGCGACGCGCGGGGCAGGCCGAGCAGAGCGGCCCGAGCGGAGCAGCAGGCGCGCGAAGGAAAAGCGCCGAGCAGTGGGCCGGTGCGGGAGCAGGCTGGCGAGCTGGAAAGAAGAAGGGGCGCGGGAGTGAGCCAGCGGCGAGCTGGCCGAGGCCGAGTAAACGGGAAAGAGGGGGGAAAGTGGCTGGGCCGCCAAGCAGCGGGCCAAGCCAGGAAGGGGAAGGGAGAAGAGGGCTGGGCCAAATCTAGAGTTGGGCTGAAAATGAGAAAAGGAATATTTTTCAAATACAAATCCCTTTTTCTACTTTGAGTTTCCAAATCCAAGCCAATTTCAAAACAAATTCAAGTATGTTTTCAATATACTTTTCATCTCAAATATAAATGAGTAAGTTTTGGTAAGTTTCCAAAAATAAATTTTACCATTTTTTTAAATCTTCTTATTTTCAATTTTTCTTTTCTTTTATTTCAAAGCCATTTTTAATTTCATTTCAAAAGAATTTTAACCATTTTGACTTTTCAATTAAAACCATTCATCCAATAAAATCAAATGCAATGGCATGTATGCTCGAACATGTTGCTACCTTATGATGTATTTTAATTTAATGAAAATTTTTATTTCTCTATATTTCATGTGCACAAAAATTCCAACTTAAATCATTTTAACTCTATTTCAAAAGAGGTAGTTTTTAGGGTGTTACATTCACGCTAGTAGTTCCTCCTCCGGGCTCCATACCTCACGTGGTGAAGCGTATATGAGGTAACCTGCTTTGATACCACTTGTTGGATCTCTAGTTGGCCTAGAGGGGGATGAATAGGCCTGTCAAAATAAACACTCAAACTTTTATCAAATTCACCCAGCGACACTACCGGACTGCAGCACTGCCAGGCCAGAACAGCAGCACTACCGCACCTGCAGACAACTTCGAATCATAGTTCAAAATCCGTAAACCAAAACTTAGATTGGAGAAATTTCCTAGCTTACTGTAGGTATGACAATCACTGATCAAGAGCTAGAAGTGGTAAGAACACACACAAGTAGATCGACTAGAAACCCTAGAAATCACCTCAACCACAATATGTCATGCAAGTAATGTAAATCAAGCACAAGTGACACAATGATTTATCCCGTGGTTCAGCTCGCCACCAAGGCTTGCCTACCTCCATGTTGTTGAGGTTAGCCACTAAGGTTTAGGGCTTTCCAACCCTTCCTCGTTCTCAAATCAAGAGACTTAGCTGTTCAAATGAGGGGTGAGTTTACTAACTTCAAGAGATGGTTACAAATCTCCCAAGGCTACCACACAAGTTGGCAAGCTCCATGGGCGACGCTCTAGCCGGCTAGGAGCCAAGCTCCAAGAGTAACAAACACAACCGCCGGCTCAAACATGAACCAAGTGCTCTTTAGAGTTTGGGAATCAATGGAGCTGCTCTCTAAACAAGTTTTGGACCCTTTCACTTAAGGATTGATGGGGAAATCAATGGATTTGCTTGGGGGCTTGAGGTCAACAATAGAGGGAGAGAGAGATAGAGCTCCTGCTCTGTTTTGGACATGCTGAAGTGAGGAAGAAGAGGCAGAGTGAGGCCGAGAGCTATTGTGGAGGAAAGGGAAAGGTATATATATACCGCCCCAGCCCCCAACGGTCACTACACCCAAGGGGTCGGGCGAGACAGAGCTCACGGCCTTGAGGTTAGTCGAGATGGAGCCCACGACCAAGGGGTATTGCGAGATGGAGCCCGCGACCAAGGGGTCGGGCGAGATAGAGCCCGCGACCTTGGGGTTAGGCGAGACATTTTAATACGTCTCGAGCCATCCGGGGAAGTCAGCGTGGGCGCTAACTTCCTTGTGCCGTGACTCAAGTGCGGCAGTGCCTCTCTTCAAGTGCGGCAGTGCCGCACCACGCAAGACAGCAAGGGTAATAGTGAAGTGTAGACTATCTTGGCTATGAATCTGAGAATGCATGTGGTTGTTTGAGCACTTGGTAGCACATATTAGCTTAAGGACTGTGTCCCCCTTTATAGTACGGCTTTTCCTATACTCAAATTTAATATATATAAAAGAATTTAAACCTCCTTTGAATTTGAAGCCATCTACATTTGTAATTGGGGGCTCCTCTATTTCGTGTATCATCCTTGAATATAAATTCCTTGCTTATCATCTCGATAAATATCATTAGTTCTCTAATTGCGTGGTCATTATCACCAAAACCCACAATTAGGGCTTGATTGCACTTTCAATTTGAACCGTGTGTGTGATGATGGTTTCAAATCTATATTGCTTCCGCTACTGAATTTGAACTTTGTGTTGTAATAATTCTATTTGAACTCTGATGTATGTTAAACTACTCGTGAAATTTATGTAACATATGACATGTATGTGGAATCATGTACGAACTTGATTTGTATGTTGGTTATGAATCAAGGTCCTTCACGACATTTGATGGACTACCGGGTTTATATGGGTTCAAGTATGACAGTGTGACCGCCCCGGTGGTTGCCATTGTACTTGTACCCATATAAATTGGTTGGTTCTGTGACAAGCGCGCTTCCCTTCCCTTTTCGCTCGCACCCACCACGCCGACCCCTGCAAGCGTCATTGCTCGCCAGGAGCTCTCACCTCCCCATGCCCGTGCCCTGGAAACATCACCACCTGCTACGAAACCAGCCACGAGCTCTGCTCCGCTCCCTTTTGTGCTGCTCACTCTGACAAATCTGGCGTCAAGCACTCTGGGAGCGAGCGCGCCAGCGGCCGCCACCACCTTTGCACCACACGTAGCTGCTCGCTCCCGACCTCCCCTTCCCCCATCTCTCTCGGCATCCAGTAGGCCTTGGGCTAGCCCGGCCCGTTGGTCGTGGCATGCTTTTCGGGCAAGTCTGGCCCGGGAAGCGACCCACAGTGCCGTGCATGGGCCAAAGGCCAGGCCCGTGGCCCGAAGAGGCACGGCCCGTGTAACACCTCGGGTGTTTTAAACACTAAAATATGCCATGTCATCATATGCATTGCACATCATTCTTGTGTTAGTGAAAATTTTGATATGCATCCACTAAAACAAGTTTACTTTTAGGATTATATGTGTTGACTTGTATGGGGTGAATCAAGTTTAAAACCTTGTATTGAATTGGAATTCCAAAACCCTAATTTCCAGCATTTAATTCTACCCTGGAAAACATAATTCAAAATCTAAGCACATTTTGGGGTTGAGCTTATAAGGAAAAGTGTAGAGCTTGTCAATGTGTACAAAGTTGGTTTTTAGAGTTTTCAAAGTTGTTATATAAAATTTGAAGTAATTTGAAAAGCGATAAATTCTTCAAGTGTCCCCTTTTGATTTTAAACTTGCATTTTAAAATGTAGATATAATTTGAGTATAGTTATTAAAGCAAAGTTGTAGAACTTTGAATTTGGAACAACTTTTATTTTTGGAGATTTTTGAGTTACCATACAAATTTAAGAGTAATTTGAGAAATGAAGCGAGTAGCAATTCGGTAAATAGCTTGAACAGTGCAAGCAAGCCAGCTCTCACCGATGGCAAACTTCCACCGGCTTCTACTCACGCCCGTGAGCGCCACCTCTGGCTTCGACGTGTCCATGTTGCCATGGCGTGTCAAGCTCACCTCTGCCGCTGCTCTTCGCTCGCCTGTTAAGTCTGGAGCGCCCTCCAGTCGCTCTCTCTCTCTCCTTTCCTCTATTTTCCCGTCATCGCCGCCCAGCTCCGACGAGCTCGCGCCAGAGCCGTAGACCCCTCCCTACCTCAATTGAGCATGTCACCACTCCGCCTGATCCTTGCGAACCTAGCCGACCAGACCTAGACGCCTAAATTCGCCGAGAGAAGCTACGTGTCGCCTTTCTTCCTCGTGGCCAGCCGCATCACCGTCAAGCTTGCCTCATTGTGGCCAGCAAGTTCTGGTAGCCTTCTCGATCTCTCAAGCCTGATTTCATCTTCACCATGTTGCCATGGTGCTCTATGGCCTTTTGGTTGATCCGTTCATCCACTACAGACGCCTAGACGCCGTCGTCGACGCCAGCTTACGCCACCGTATCTGCCTTGATCACCGACAAGTCTCTCTGTTGCTCCTCTGGTTCAACCATCAGCTCGAGCGAGTTTGGGGTGAGCTACTGATTCTTCCCAAGCCTTTAGTTTAACTGCTAACGGCCTCACTTCGCCGGCGGAACGCAGTCGCACCGTCGTGGCCGCCATGGCCGGCGTCGAGCTCGGTTTGAGCCGTTACTGGTTCAATTAATACCACCAATAGGTGCGCCTTGCCGTAGAGATCATGCCGGTACCTCGGTTGTGGCCGGAGACCTCACCATCGGCGAGAAACCGCCGGTCAGAGGGCCTCGCCGCCGTGGTCAGCGCGGGCTGACCAATGGGGTCACCCTGTCAGTGGCCGTTTATTTGAAAACGAATTTTTCTATTTTGCAGAAATGATTAAATAGTGTTGTGATTTGTTTATTTTGTGTAGAAATAAATAGAGCTCCAAAAATTATGAAAATTTTTGTGTGACCTTTCTGAGATGTAAAATTTTTAGGAAAAATATTAAATGTTACTTTTCAGTAATTTTTAAATGTGATAAAAATTGCTCAAATTAATTAATAAATGGGATTCCATGATTTTTCTAGGCTTAAATAATTCTCCAAAAATTATGAAAATTGTTTTTCCACTTAGTTAACATATTATGAGTCTTCACAAAAATTTGGAGCTCAATTGGAGAAAGTTGATTTATTTCATAATTTTGAATTAATTAATTAATTAAAACAAATAGTAAACCTTAATGATTTAGGTTTTGTTTGCATTTGGGATTGAGTGAGGACCTTCGGTCATTAGCATAAATTGATCCTTGGCACTTAAAGTAAGTGTTTGAGTTTATGAAAAAGGTTTACTTAGTTGTTGGTTTGTAACTGTACCGCGAAGGAAAGTTGTATTCAAGTTACTAACTTTTGTATCCATCATCAAGCATCATGTTTTATATCTCGCATCATATTAAACATGGCATTATTACTATGTGTAGTGAACAAAAGTGAGAATGTGGTAATCAATCAAGTTGTTATGGAAGTCAACCCACCGGTTGAGGTCGGGTTTGTAACACCTCGGGTGTTAGCCTTGCATAACTTGACTTGCATAACATGAGCATGAGCATCAAGCATTCATAAACCATCATTTACAATTGAAACATTTGATCGAAACATATGAAACATTGCTTGTTATTCCGTGTTTCTTGGAACATATGCATATGATCATGTGCAAATGAATGCAAGTGGGTAGTGCTAGTCACTAAAACACCTTAGCTACACTTAGGTTAACAAAAGGAACCTAGTTCATGAAGGCCACATTTCATGATCAAGCACTTAAGTGATATTTCATGTGTTGACCTGAATAGCTATATGAGTGACTACTACATGAAATGCTTAAATGACCTTGCAAATTGTTTAAACATGCTTAGGATATCATTAGGAACAACTTTGGTATTTAGTGCTAAGGCTAGTTTGGTCATTTAGCCATGGTTTGAATATGTATCATGATTGCAAAGTGACATGTTTGACCAAAGTTGAACTAGGTGTTAGAGACCTTGCATGGAGGAGTTCACTAAAGCAAAGTGGTAGTGTTTGACATAAGGAACAACTTTTATTTTTGGGTCATGAACTGATTTAGCTTCTAACATGCTTGAATGGGTCCCACAAAAACCAGCAAAATCTTGATTTCAACACTTAAGCAATTTTTCTAAGTCTAGGTTCATTGACCGAATCGACAAAGCTCACTTTGGGGATGATTTTTCTCAGTTTCGGTTCTGCGAATTAGCACGAGATCATTGAACAACATTTGTAGCTGGTACTTAGGTCTCACGAAATTTATTCGGAGGTTTGTACTAAGGAGCCACGGATTTGTAGATAAATCAACGAGAAAACGCTACCGTCAGGCCTTTGCTTTCAGCGATCGACGAATCGAACTCACCGTTAAATCTGCGGGTCGATCGCGCCAGAGTCTGGCCGCCACGCGTGGAGCCGATGGAGGCCACGCGTCGCCATTGCTCGATCAATCAGCCCCGCCCACCACGTCGAGCATATAACGCCTACATCATCGCCCAAGTCGCCTTGCTCCATCCCCCCGTCGTGCATTTCACTTTTGTGGCCTCCTTCGCTCACCCGCAGCCACCATCAGTAGCTCAGAGCCGCCGACGCCATATAGCCGGCGTCGGCTCGCCCTCGTCGCCCCTCTGTCACCACTGAAGCCACGTAGTGCCCCTCGATCCCACCGTGCTGCATTGCTAGCAAAGAAGCACGCTAAGCTCCGTGCCACGTGCGGTCCCTCGCCGGTGCTCACACGCCATGCGACCCGTCGTCGTCAACCGCGCGCGACTCACCGCGCCATTCGCCGAAAGTTAGTGGGTAAAATGGTTTCGCCAGTAGCTCGTATGTACTTGGCCGGACCTCATTTCGTGCCTTCACGGCCAACTCCGGCGAGTTTGCCGTCGTTCACCCGCCGCGTGCCATCGTAGCCGCCGCCATGGTCGCCGGTGATGAGCTTCGGTGCTCCTCCTAGCCGTCATGAAAGGCCACCACGGTGCGGATGAATGAGTAGACCCTATAAGTGTAGTCGCTACCGCCGCCAGTTCACCGGCGTTGAGCTAGGGCCGTGCACGAACGGAACCGCCTCCCCTGTTTTCAGTCGTCGACGACAAGCGGGCCCGGCTGACCGGTGGACCCCGTTGCCATGTGATCGGTATTAGAAAGCTAGTTCATTCTTTTCAGATTTAAACCCTAATTTCATGTGTTTTGTTATTTTTGTATCTTTAATTTGGTAGCTCCTAAAATTTTGAAATAAATATGATTGTGTTGCTTAGGAAGTGTAGTATTTAAGAAAAATATATTCTTGGGTTCAACAGTAGAAATTTCTGGAGATTTAAATAGGGATTTAAAATGTGCTTTTGAATGCATTCAAATTTGTTTATTTTATATCTAGAGTTCCTGTGCTCCAAAAATTATGAAATTTTTGTGGTGAACTAATCTTAGCATGTGTGAACTCTGGTAAAAATTTGAGGACCAGTGCATGGGTAGATTTAAAGTTATAGATTTTTCTTTTATGACTAGTTAATCCTTGCATGAATTTTCATAAATTAAGTATGAGTCCAAAATTCATGAAATTTGTTGGAGGTAATACTAGTACCATGTGGATGCTAAGAAAAATATGAAATCTGTTGCTTGACACTTTTCAATAGGGTTTTCCAATTATGCTATTTCAAGCCTTGCTGCCTTGTCATTTTTGCATAGGATGTTCTACTTGGTAAAATTTCATGAAATTTTTACAGTAGTCCTTTGATAGCATTAGTAAGGCTCTGTAAATTTTTGAGAATTTATTAAGCACATCTGATATATATTTATTATTTAACCTAGATATCTAAATAAAATAATAAAGGCAATTTAATAAATAGTTTGGGCTTCACCATTATATCATCTTAACTGTATTTGGTATGCTTAAACTGTTGGTAGGTTCTAGGTTGTCGAATTTTGAATGATTACCTGAAGTAGAAGTATTCTTACTTTATATTGCATGTTAAATCATTTCCGGACTGATTCTAGAGTTTGATGAGTGGCATGTTGAAAATGATGTGTACTGTAAAAATGGTTAATAACAAAGTTGTAGAGAATTTGATAAGCTTTCCAGAAAATCCAGGATCACTGTTTTTGGATTTGTAGAACTCCAGTTATGAGTGAAACAAGTAGCTACTGTTTGTGGCATAGTCGATGCATTGTAGAAGTAGTTAAGTGGTAATCGAGAAGAGATATGCACCTACTCAAACAACGTGATGCACTTGTTAACATATATACATTCGTAATACTTATACCATACTCATGCATCTAGGATCGGAGGAAGAGATCACGTTGCTGAATTCAAGAAGCGAGAAGGAACCCGCAGGAGGATCCGCAAGCCGCAGCTCCCGTGGGCGGAATGAACCTCTCAAGAGCTTCCGAGTGCCCCGACCATCGCCCTACTTCCTTTCTCATGCGAGGCAAGCCCCGGAGCATTATAAGTCTCCCAAAGAATTTTTAAATGTTTATTTAAGTACTTATGATTGCTGCATTAGGTTATAAGAGTTGAATGAAACCACTTGATGCATGTACATTCCTTGTCCGAGATATTACACCTTTAACCGGTATAGGTCCGAGGATCGAATATATGCTTAGCCATGCTTAGACCGGTAGAAGTCGGGTGATTTCATCACTACCGCGAGATATAGGTGGATACCGAGCACGGTTGGTTATAATTGCTATCGTGGAAAAGAACCATGGTTAATGTAAATGGAGACCGGGCGGGATATCGATAGAAAAGCAACAAGGCATGGAGGTCTTGGGTGTGGATCTATCCCGTCTCAGGTCGATCAAGGACCGTACTGTTGTTGGAACTTCGACAAGATTGAACGCATGCCTCTCACTTAGCTGGCCGGATAATTCGTTCCGACCGCTGGTTGAGTAATTCAACTCGGTAGGGAATCGTTACATTGCGCGCTTCCTTCCGGGAACGATCGACCGAGCCCAAGGGCGTGCTTGGCTCGAGCATCCCGGCATCTGGTGTTCCAGTTAGCGGCGGCAATCTGGACCAGCGAAATGTGTACCGAGTTGTATCAAAGGTGACCTAAGGCTATCGTGGCTGGTAGACCTGGGTTTGTGTTAGGAATAAATTCCCAGCTGGTTGAAATCGATTCGAATCGCCGTCTCTCCCGGATAGTGAGAAACTTGGCTAGCTCCAACATCGTAGTAACTATATTATGGAACATGATGGTTCGGATGAAAATGGAATTGCAATACCTGCTATGGTTACTATTGTATGCTTCTAAATGATACCACATGTTTGGCACAGGATAGTTGCTAATCTAGAAATGGATAGTTATAATTAACTTGGTAAAGGAATCATAATTGTACAACGGACCAATTGCCTTTTTCGCAAAATGTTGTCAAGATACGTCCACTTATACAGCCTTGCATACTCCTTGGAGTCATTTTATTTCTGGTTCATGACGGGTAAGTCTAGCTGAGTACCTTCTCGTACTCAGGGTTTATTTTCCCATTGTTGCAGATGGCACTGTGTATCATGGTTATTGCAAGAGTTGCTTCTATCCCGCTGTGGATGAGGAGTAAGCCTTGGGCAGGCTTCTTTAGTAATTCTTATCATTGCTTTTGTGGACCGTGATCTAGCTTGGCACTGTATCAAACTATGTTGGAAACTTTATCTTCGAACTTATTTGCTTCCGCTTTATTTATCAAACTCGGTTTGTAATAACTTTTATTCGTACTCTGATGATGAAAAGTATCTGTGAACTTTATGTAATATGTGGCATGTATGTTGAATCCTGTACGATCTTGGTTGTTGAAATTCGTTTATCGAGACCCGTCGTGGTACTCGACGGACTACCGGGTTTATATGGGTTCAAGTATGACAGTGCGACCGCTTGCGGATTGCCATTGTACTTGTATTCTTATAAATTGGTCGGTTCTGCGACAGCTGGCATCAGAGCAAGATTCAACGTTAATTGTCACAAGTGTATTTAAAACAAAAGTTTTTGTTTCCGAAAACCCTTCTCTAGCAACTAATAGTTATATAATAGGTATTTGAAATCTAAAGTGTGCCAATGATCACTTTCCTTATGCCCAAATTAAGGACTATTAGGTGGCTATTTAAGTACTAACATGGGGTTTTTACTTAAATCGTCCATACGGCGTGCTATTGTATGGATGCCATTCACTTGAATGGTAATGTATGGATCAAATGCCTCTCGCCAAGGTAAGATGAGTGTATGACCGCAAGATGTGAGCATGCTGTCGGGAAGAGTAGCTTTATACGCGGCTATGTATGCATGCTTGCATGTGTATATGGTACGTATTTAATTGTGGGTTTAAATTACTGTCGGGTAGATTGATACGGAAGTATATGTATGGGTATACATATATGGAAGTATTTACAATTACATTATGCATATTCATTATGGGTTTAAGGGCTGAAATGAAATTTTATGCAGGTACACTAACAACGAAACGTGTAGCTCGACTAGTTACGCTATTTATGAGAGAACGTATATGCCACCGTGTCTCACCGCTAGAAACAAAATTTTCCTAAGTTTGTGAGGACGTGCAGAACGAGCATGCATCATGATAATTACCATTCACATAATTACATTGTTCCTCCCCTTATAAAATTCTTACTCGGTTATGTAACTCTTATCCATTATGGCATTGTCTCACCAAGGGGTACATGTTAATGGTGCAGATGGCACGCACCAAGCGAGACACTTTCATAAAGTCCACCGGAGGCGAGCTCCCCGCCGTCGGCTTGCTCCACGTGCCCATCAACGTCACACGTTCCTTGGAGAGTTTGGGATGCCTACACTCTTGTGGAGAGTGCTCAGTTATGCTATCTATCGATGGAATGGAACCCCGCTATTTCGGCGAATGAGCAGTTGGGGGAGGTCTCTTAATTCTTGTGGAGGCCGTTGTTCGTCCCCGAGGTGACGATTCTGAGTGGACAGTGGTGTTATGAGTCAACCGGGCGGATCTGCTGAAGAAGCAATTGGCGAGGCAGCCTTTGGGATCTTGAGGGACATCATGGATCGTTTTCCTCGGGGAGCTGGCAGCTGCTTTGGTGGGAGTCTTTCAAGAGGTAACCCTCCACCGACTCATGGCGGCAGACAAGAGGAAAATCTTTGGAGATTGGTGCGGCGGAGAGGCGTAATGGTGATAACCCTTCCATGAGCGCCATGTTCGCAATGATGAGAGTGTTGGATGGAGTTGAAGGTAGCCTCGAGGCGTATGTCTGGTGCTCTTGGTCATGCTCATGAGGACCGGCGTCGACTTCGGAGGGAGCACGACGCCGAGATCGAAAGGCTCACCAAGAGATGACTCGGTTAACTCACCAAAAAATGCAGCTTGGACAAGGGAAAATGTCCTAAGAGCTCGACAGCTTGAGCTAGGACAGCGAGCTAGCTAATGCGGAAGAATACAACGATAATCTACATGAAGAGGTTCATCTTCTGAACAATCAGCTCCACCCTTATGTCCCACCTGGAGCCGCAGAAATGGACCTAGAAGGATACGAGGAAGGAGAAGAAGAAGTGGAGCCTGAAGAAGAAGTAGAACCTGAGGAAGGAGATGATCTTGCGTCTGACCTCGATAGTGACCATGATGAGGATTAGATCGCTTAGCACTAGTGGAAGGACCAATGTATCACCTTTATTCATGTAATGGACCTGTAGCTCGAATTTGGCCTTAGTAACCAGACTATCATGTAATGTTGATTAAGTGCACCTTTGGCTGAGCATCAATGCAATTCCGTTTCTTGCTGGTGATCACGATTTAACTTTGCATGCGTTATGAGAGCGATAAGTGGTCAAATTGGGGATGCCATGTTGCGAGGATGAATTGTTATGCCTCTATTTTTATTGTGAACTTGGGAATTTCTCCAGTAATTTCAGTTTGGCATGATTATGATTCATCTGCAATCTCTTGACATCAACCAATAATCGCTTATTGTTGCAACTTCGCAGATGACGCGCACCCGTGCTGGAGCTGGTAGCAGTCATGATGGCAATAGTGATGACTTACCACCACCACCGCCGCCGTCTGCTCAGGAGTTCTTTGCTCAGTTCTTGGGGAGCCAAAGGACAATGGAAGAAGCTTTGCGCCTTATCGCGCAAAACACCGCTCGTGGCCACCCACAGCAACCAAGGGTCGAGCCAAATCAGCACAGTACATTCAAGGAGTTTCTGGACACGAAGCCTCCAATCTTCAAGGTGGCTGAGGAACCACTGCAGGCCGATGAGTGGTTGAATACCATTGAGCAGAAATTCCGTCTGTTGAGGGTCACGGAGCATCTGAAAGCAGAGTATGCTTCTCACCAATTGCAAGGACCAAAGAGGGATCTGGTGGACACACTTCCGCCGTCTCTCTGCACGCTAATGCGCGAGTGACACAGGAACAATTCAAGCTGGCTTTTAGGGACATCATATTCCCCGGCCCGATGCGCATGAAAGCGGCCAAATTATGAGGCTCACTCGAGAACAAAGTCACTCACAGAGTATATGCACGCATTCAACAACTTGTCAAGATATGCTCCCGGTTTTGTGGATACTGAAGAGAAAAAGATAGAGAGTTTCAAACGAGGGTTGGGTACCAAACTGATGAAGACTATGGCAAATTCTCGATGTACCACGTACAACGAGTTTATTAGTGATGCCTTGACCCAAGAAAACCACAACAACATGCATGCAGTTGCTAAAGGTCGCAAGAGGGCCTATGAGGCCGGTGCATCCGGATCTTTCCAGTCAAAAGCGCCTATCGTAGCTAGGCCACAATTCCGTCCACCTGCACCCAAGTTCAGGCCTCCACCACCGAAAGCTCAGAATAACAGGCCACAGAAACCGTTCCGTAAGGCGTTCACTATTGCCTTACCAAAAGGAAATGGCAATCGTGACAGCTCCACAGATTCGAAGTAATCACCATGTTTCAACTGCAACCAAGCTGGGTCATTGGTCCAAGGAATGCCCCCACCCCAAGAGGAATGGCAACCCAAATCGTAAACAATCGAGGCGGTGAATGCCGAGGCACGTCAAGGACAAGTGCATTACACATTTGTGGGAGGAAGTGCCCATGGAGAAGTTGTCACGGTGGTATGTTTCTTGTCAACAAGCATCCCATTGTTGTTTTATTTGATTCGGGAGCTTCTCATTCATTTATGAGTCAAGCATTTGCATCTAGACATGGTCAAGAAATAATTGAAGTAAACAAAGGGGTTTTAACATAAGTTCAAAGAGGGGTACTTGTTATTACCAAAAAAAGATAGTCAAAAATGTACTCATCGTGATACAAGGGAGGAGTACACCACAGATTTGATAATATTGCGGGGTTGTCAATAAGTGTAATCTTAGGCATGAATTGGATGAAGTATCATGGTGCTCTTATTGACACTAGCACCCGCACTATTATGTTGAGAGAACCCACGGGAGGGAATGCTTTTCTAGTCCCACTCTCCCGCGATTTCAAACCCCAACATTTAGCTTTATACTACCCAAGTCACCACAATATGTGATATCCCAGATGGTTTGTGAGTTTCGGATGTATTTCGGAGGAATTACCAGGTCTACCACCGGATAGGGACGTGGAATTTAAGATTGAATTAGTGCCAGGTACCGCACCCATATCCAGAAGGCCCTATAGAATGCCACCCAATGAGTTAGCGGAACTTAAGGTCCAATTGCAAGATCTATTGGACAAGGGTCTTATCCAACCTAGCTCATCTCCATGGGGATGTCCAAATTGTTTGTGAAAAAAAAGAAGGATAAGTCACTTTGAGAATGTGTGTAGATTACGACCACTCAATGTCAGTGACCATCAAAAACAAATATCCATTGCCCGCATCGACATCTTGTTCGATCGGTTAGCGAAAAGGCAAGGTATTCTCCAAAATTGATTTGAGATCGTGTTATCATCGATAAAGATCGGGCCGGAGGATATACCTAAAATCGCTTTCTCTCGAGGTACGGCTTATACGAGTATTTGGTTATGTCTTTCGGACTAACAAATGCTCCAACCTATTTCATGTACGATGAACTTGGTATTCATGCCCGAACTTGACAAGTTCGTGGTCGTGTTTATTGATGATATATTGATTTATTCGTAAAATGAGTCGATCATGAAGAGAATCGAGGATTGTCCTATCGGTGAGGGAGCATAAGCTATATGCCAAGTTTAGCAAATGTGAATTTTGGATGAGCAAAGTACCTTTCTTAGGTCACATTTTATCAAGAGATGGAATCTCAGTGAGACCCATCCAAAGTACAAGAGGTCATGGATTGGAAAGCCCCAACTTCGGTTCATGAAGTTCGGAGTTTTCTAGGGTTAGCGAGGATACTATCGTCGGTTTATTCTAGATTTCTCAAAGATAGCTAAGCCCATGACCGACTACTTGAAAGATGAGAAATACAAATGGACACCGAAATGTGAAACGACTTTTCACACCCTCGAACTTTGTTGACTACAAGACTGTGTTAGCAGCACAACCAAACATTGAAAAGCCTTTTGATGTATTTTGTGATGCATCGAGAATAGGTTTGGGATGTGTGCTTATGCAAGAAGGGAGAGTAATTGCATATGCCTCACGGCAATTGAGAAAACACGAAGTCAACTACCCTACACATGATTTGGAACTTGCAGCCGTTGTCCATGCATTAAAGATATGGAGACATTACTTGTTGGGCAATGTATGTCATATCTATATCGACCACAAAAGTCTCAAGTATATCTTTACCCAACCAGAGCTGAACATGAGACAACGAAGATGGTTAGAATTGATTAAGGACTATAATTTAGAAGTGCATTACCATCCGGGTAAAGCTAATGTTGTAGCCGATGCACTCAGTCGGAAGTCCCATTGCAACACTGTGGAAGCATTGCTGGAAGATGGATTCAACTTGTTACATCCTGCTGTACTACACAATATCACAATCAGTTGTTCACTTGAGGGCAAAATCATAGAGTTACAATGATGATGTGGGAATAAGTCACATCAAAAGAAAATGCAAGAGCAAGAAACCAAACATTTTAGATTGGACGAAAGAGGTGTATTATGGTTCGAGGACCGACTAGTGGTGCCAAAAGACCGTGAGCTAAGGACTCAAATTTTAGAAGAAGCTCACTCGTCCAAATTGTCTATCCATCCGGGTAGTAGTAAAATGTATCAAGATTTAAGAACCCGTTTTTGGTGGACTAAGATGAAGAAAGAGATCGCACCCTCGTTGCTAGGTGTGATAACTGCAGAGAGTAAAAGTTGTCCATATGAAAACTATTGGATTACTTCACCATTGCCTATTCCAGGATGGAAATGGGAGGAAATCAGCATGGACTTTATCACAGGCCTTCCAACGACACCACAAGGTCATGATTCAATATGGGTTATTATTGATCGTCTCACCAAATCAGCACATTTTGTACCAGTTCACACCACATATCACGTGGGGAAATACTCTGAGTTATATGTTTCCCAGATCGTGAGATTGCATGGAGTACCTCGGACTATAATCTCAGATCGAGGACCATAGTTCATAGCTCGTTTCTGGGAGCACTTACACCAGGCCTTGGGAACCAAGCTAATCAGAAGTTCAGCTTATCATCCGCAAACTTCAGGACAGACAGAGCGAGTGAACCAAATCCTAGAAGATTTACTTAGAGCTTGTGTTATATCTTCAAAAGGTTCATGGGAGAAATGGTTGCCTTTAGCTGAATTCTCCTATAACAACAGTTATCAAGCAAGTATCAAAATGGCTCCATTTGAAGCCTTGTATGGCAGAAAGTGCAGAACTCCCTTGAACTAGATTGAGCCCGGTGAAAGGAGATACTTTGGTATTGATTTTATCAATGAAGCCGAAGAGCAAGTACGTATCATCCAACAACACATGAAGGCAGCTCAATCAAGACAGAAAAGTTATGCCGATAGAAGAAGAAGACCACTAACTTTTGAAGTGGGTGACTATGTATACTTGAGAGTATCACCCATGAAAGGCGTGAAAAGATTTGGGATGAAAAAGAAGCTTTCACCAAGATATGTAGGGCCATACAAAATTTTGGAACGAAAAGGGAAGGTTGCATATAAGTTACAACTTCCACCAGAGATGAGTGCAATCTTTGATGTGTTCCATGTTTCTCAGCTAAAGAAATGTCTTCGAGTACCGGAAGAAGCTATTGCACCCACCAACGTGCAGCTTCAATCGGATTTGACCTATGAAGAAAAACCAATTCGGGTATTAGAAGAGATGGAGAGAGTGACAAGGAGTAAGATTATTAAGTTCTATAAGGTGGTGTGGAACAATCATAGTGAACAAGATGCTACGTGGGAAAGAGAGGATTATCTGCAAGAAGTTTATCCCGCCTTTTTCCAAGAATGGTAGGTCTTGCAAATCTCGGGACGAGATTTTTATAAGGGGGAGGGGAGTCAACCCACCGGTTGAGGTCGGGTTTGTAACACCTCGGGTGTTAGCCTTGCATAACTTGACTTGCATAACATGAGCATGAGCATCAAGCATTCATAAACCATCATTTACAATTGAAACATTTGATCGAAACATATGAAACATTGCTTGTTATTCCGTGTTTCTTGGAACATATGCATATGATCATGTGCAAATGAATGCAAGTGGGTAGTGCTAGTCACTAAAACACCTTAGCTACACTTAGGTTAACAAAAGGAACCTAGTTCATGAAGGCCACATTTCATGATCAAGCACTTAAGTGATATTTCATGTGTTGACCTGAATAGCTATATGAGTGACTACTACATGAAATGCTTAAATGACCTTGCAAATTGTTTAAACATGCTTAGGATATCATTAGGAACAACTTTGGTATTTAGTGCTAAGGCTAGTTTGGTCATTTAGCCATGGTTTGAATATGTATCATGATTGCAAAGTGACATGTTTGACCAAAGTTGAACTAGGTGTTAGAGACCTTGCATGGAGGAGTTCACTAAAGCAAAGTGGTAGTGTTTGACATAAGGAACAACTTTTATTTTTGGGTCATGAACTGATTTAGCTTCTAACATGCTTGAATGGGTCCCACAAAACCAGCAAAATCTTGATTTCAACACTTAAGCAATTTTTCTAAGTCTAGGTTCATTGACCGATTGTGAGGCTCACTTTGGGGATGATTTTTCTCGGTTTGATTTGCGAATTAGCACGAGATCATTGAACAACATTTGTAGCTGGTACTTAGGTCTCTGAAATTTATTCAGGAGGTTTGTACTAAGGAGCCACGGATTTGTAGATAAATCAACGAGAAAACGCTACCGTCCTTTGCTTTCGGGCGATCGATGACGAATGAACTTCGCCGTTAAATGCGGGCCGATCAACCGCCAGAGTCGGCCGCCGCGTGGAGCCGATGGAGGCCACGCGCCGCCATTGCTCGATCAGCCCAGCCACGTCGAGCCATAACGCCTACACATCAGCGCCAAGTCGCTGCTCGCCCGCCCCTCACAGTGCATTTTTCACTTTTTGTGGCCTCCTTCGCTCACCCGCAGCCACCACCGTAGCTCAGGAGCGCCGCCGACGCCATAGCCGGCGTCAGCTCGCCCTCGTCGCCCCTCTGTCACCACTGAAGCCACGTAGTGCCCCCTCAGTCCCACCGTGCCTGCATTGCTAGCCGAAGAAGCACGCTAAGCTCCGTGCCACGTCACGATCCTCGCCGGTGCTCCATGCGCGCGCGACCGTCGTCGTAGCCGCGATCGACTCACCGCCATTCGCCGAAAGTTAGTGGGTAAAATGGTTTCGCCGTAGCTCGTATGTACTTGGCGGACCTCATTTCGTGCCTTCACGGCCAACTCCGCAGCTTGCCGTCGTTCCGCCCGCCATGCCATCGTAGCCGCCCGCCATGGTCGCCGGTGATGAGCTTCGGTGCTCCTCCTAGCCGTCTGAAAGGCCACCACCGGTGCGGATGAATGAGTAGACCCTATAAGTGTAAGTCGCTACATCACGGCCAGTTCACCGGCGTCGAGCTAGGGCCGTGCAGCATTTCGAACGGAACCGCCTCCCTGTTTTCAGTCGGCCGACAAGCGGGCCCGGCTGACCGGTGGACCCGGTTGCCAAGGGACTCGGTATTAGAAAGCTAGTTCATTCTTTTCAGATTTAAACCCTAATTTCATGTGTTTTTATTATTTTGTATCTTTAATTTGGTAGCTCCTAAAATTTTGAAATAAATATGATTGTGTTGCTTAGGAAGTGTAGTATTTAAGAAAAATATATTCTTGGGTTCAACAGTAGAAATTTCTGGAGATTTAAATAGGGATTTAAAATGTGCTTTTGAATGCATTCAAATTTGTTTATTTTATATCTAGAGTTCCTGTGCTCCAAAAATTATGAAATTTTTGTGGTGAACTAATCTTAGCATGTGTGAACTCTGGTAAAAATTTGAGGACCAGTGCATGGGTAGATTTAAAGTTATAGATTTTTCTTTTATGACTAGTTAATCCTTGCATGAATTTTCATAAATTAAGTATGAGTCCAAAATTCATGAAATTTGTTGGAGGTAATACTAGTACCATGTGGATGCTAAGAAAAATATGAAATCTGTTGCTTGACACTTTTCAATAGGGTTTTCCATTTATGCTATTTCAAGCCTTGCTGCCTTGTCATTTTTGCATAGGATGTTCTACTTGGTAAAATTTCATGAAATTTTTATAGTAGTCCTTTGATAGCATTAGTAAGGCTCTGTAAATTTTTGAGAATTTATTAAGCACATCTGATATATATTTATTATTTAACCTAGATATCTAAATAAAATAATAAAGGCAATTTAATAAATAGTTTGGGCTTCACCATTATATCATCTTAACTGTATTTGGTATGCTTAAACTATTGGTAGGTTCTAGGTTGTCGAATTTTGAATGATTACCTGAAGTAGAAGTATTCTTACTTTATATTGCATGTTAAATCATTTCCGGACTGATTCTAGAGTTTGATGAGTGGCATGTTGAAAATGATGTGTACTGTAAAAATGGTTAATAACAAAGTTGTAGAGAATTTGATAAGCTTTCCAGAAAATCCAGGATCACTGTTTTTGGATTTGTAGAACTCCAGTTATGAGTGAAACAAGTAGCTACTGTTTGTGGCATAGTCGATGCATTGTAGAAGTAGTTAAGTGGTAATCGAGAAGAGATATGCACCTACTCAAACAACGTGATGCACTTGTTAACATATATGCATTCGTAATACTTATACCATACTCATGCATCTAGGATCGGAGGAAGAGATCACGTTGCTGGAATTCGAAGAAGCAGAGGAAGGGAACCCGCAGGAGGATCCGCAAGCCGCAGCTCCCGAAGGCGTGGAACAGAACCCTGAAGAGCTTCCGGAGTGCCCTGACCATCGCCCTACTTCCTTTCTGCGAGGCAAGCCCCGGAGCATTATAAGTCTCCCAGTAATTTTTAAATGTTTATTTAAGTACTTATGATTGCTGCATTAGGTTATAAGAGTTGAATGAAACCACTTGATGCATGTACATTCCTTGTCCAGATATTACACCTTTAACCGGTATAGATCCAGGATCGAATATATGCTTAGCCATGCTTAGACCGGTAGAAAGTCGGGTGATTTCTGTCACTGCGAGATATAGGTGGATCTGCGAACACGGTTGGTTATAATTGCTATCGTGGAAAAGAACCATGGTTAATGTAAATGGAGACCGGGCGGAATATCGATAGAAAAGCAACAAGGCATGGAGGTCTTGGGTGTGGATCTATCCCGTTTGTGTCGATCAAGGACCGTCACCGTTGTTGGAACTTCGACAAGATTGAACGCATGCCTCTCACTTAGCTGGCGGATAATTCGTTCGACCGCCAGGTTGAGTAATTCAACTCGGTCGGGAATCGTTCACATTGCGCCTTCCGGGAACGATCGATCCGAGCCCAAGGGCGGGCTTGGCACGAGCATCCCGGCATCTGGTGTTCTAGATTGTGCGGCGCAAGACGGACCCGCCAAAATGTGTACACGAAAGTTGTATCAAAAGGTGACCTAAGGCTATCGTGGTGGTAGACTGGGTTTGTGTTAGGAATAAATTCCCAGCTGGTTGAAATCGATTCGAATCGCCGTCTCTCCCCCGGATAGTGAGAAACTTGGCTAGCTCCAACATCGTAGTAACTATATTATGGAACATGATGGTTCGGATGAAAATGGAATTGCAATACCTGCTATGGTTACTATTGTATGCTTCTAAATGATACCACATGTTTGGCACGGGATAGTTGCTAATCTAGAAATGGATAGTTATAATTAACTTGGTAAAGGAATCATAATTGTACAACGGACCAATTGCCTTTTTTCGCAAAATGTTGTCAAGATACGTCCACTTATACAGACTTGCATACTCCTTGGAGTCATTTTATTTCTGGTTCATGACGGGTAAGTCTAGTGAGTACCTTCTCGTACTCGGGGTTTATTTTCCCATTGTGCGCGATGGCACTTTGTATCATATCATGGTTATTGCAAGAGTTGCTTCTATCCATTGTGGATGAGGAGTAAGCCTTGGGCGAGCTTCTTTAGTAATTCTTATCATTGCTTTTGTGGACCGTGATCTAGCTTGGCACTCATATCAAACTATGTTGGAAACTTTATCTTGAACTTATTTGCTTCCGCTTTATTTATCAAACTCGGTTTGTAATAACTTTTATTCGTACTCGATGATGAAAAGTATCTGTGAACTTTATGTAATATGTGGCATGTATGTTGAATCCTGTACGATCTTGGTTGTTGAAATTCGTTTATCGAGACCCGTCGTGGTACTCGACGGACTACCGGGTTTATATGGGTTCAAGTATGACAGTGCGACCGCTTGCGGATTGCCATTGTACTTGTATTCTTATAAATTGGTCGGTTCTACGACAGGGTTTGATATCTGTGGAACATCTCCAGAACCTGACTATTCTGACAATCAAAGCAAGCCCCGGATGCATTTAAACCTACCTTGTGTTTTACAAATTTATATCGCTTTTCTTTTTAAAATACTGCATTAAGTGATTAGGAGTTGAGTGGAAACCTAATTAGTGCATTACCAACCTTGTTTTTTCATATCAACTTTGTTACCAGCTTCAATTCGAGAATGCCTAATTATGCTTAGTCATGCTTAGACCGATAGAAGTCGGGTGATTACCTGTCACCTGCGAGATATAAATGGATTTTTTGATACGACTGGTTATTTATGTTATTATGAGATATAATCATGTGGAGTAATAAATCTAGACCGGGCGGACTCGGTGTATGAGAGCCACAAGACATGGATGTCTTGTGAGCAGGTTCTTTCTGCCTGTGTCGATTAAGAACCGTCCATTGTTGAATTGCATGAGGTGAGACTTTGTAGTACTGGCCACATACTCCGGTAAGCCTTAACTCGGCTATTCTATTACAAGAATGGCTACTCGCGCACTGGGAGTGGAGAGATGGTGAGAGTAGCGTGTACCCACGTGGCAATGGGCTAGATTGGTGGAGTACTGTGCTCTCGGGTGGCGCGGACCCATTCTTCTTTTAGAGGATCTGAGGATAGGTTGATCTATGTAGGTCAGGGACCTGTATATGTTGTGTTGTTGGGAATCCCCAGCTGGGTTATAATCGGTTCGAATCGTCGTTGCTCCTCGGTTATGGAGACTCAACTCACTGTTCATCATTGTAGTTAATAAATGAAACTCGAGTAAGATTTGAGAAAGAGTTTGATATGAAGTTCATGATCTCAATATGGATCATGGCAGATTCATATATGATCTTGATGAAGATTAAATGTTGAAAGAAAGAATCTTGTTAGGGAGCTTTTACGCAAAAGAACTTTGTTGCTTGCCAAAGACTTACCTTGAATCCCCGAGCCTGCATTCCTGAGTCTTCTCTGTTGTTACTTCGGTTAAGTCTTGTTGAGTACTTTTGTACTTAGGGTTCTTTAACCCTTGTTGCAGGTGAGTCTCATGAGTAGGTCTGCTTTGGACCGTGCTGCATGATGGTTTTTCAAATCGATGATGATAAGTAAATGTGTGACCCTTGGGCAGGGTACTGTATCAGTGTGTTTTGTTTTATGTAACTAAAGCTACTCCACTACTATGGTTTGTAATAATAATCGTACTTAGTTTGTAAGGTTTGAAACAACTGTTTTATAACTAAGTTATTGTAAGACTTCCGCTATTTTGCTCTGATGTAAATTAACGAATAAACTGTTGTAATACTGCAATGCCTCTGTAATGGATCCTGATCGGAAGTAATCGTGGATGATTCAGGGTTCCTGAGGACACCCGACAGGCTTCTTAAGTTACTGGGAACATATGCATAGTCGTCAGAGGTCATTGAACAGTGATAGGTACATGTGGGCCCTATAATTTAGGAGGTTCTGCCACAACCCGGGAGGCACTACATGCTGTGCTGGCCCATTAGACATCTATACCCCCAAGGCCCCAACCCCTAATTCCCATTCCCAATCCAGCCATCCAGGTCTAGCTCTCGTGTTCCCCCGTTCGGTGCCGCACTCAGAGTTCCACGCGGCCGTGCCCGATCGAGCTTCTAACGTTTGCCGACGCCTGCTACACTACTACGTTGCTGCTGCCATTTGGTGCGCCACTCGCAGCAGCTGCCCCAAGCCCACACCGCGTCGCTCGCTACAGCCACCCCAAGCTGCACGAAGCCCGCTCGCTAGTCGCAACAGCGGCGTAAGGCTGCAAGCTGCGCAGCCACGCCGCTCACTGGTCAGAAGGGAGGCTGCTAGGCAGGCTGCTCTGATGGAGGAGGATTTGGTGGGGGAGGTACGCTGGCAACGGGCATGGGCGTGGCCAGGTTCAAGTTCTTGGTGCCGGGAGACAGCGGGTAGAAGCTGAAGGAGAGGGAGAGCGAGAGGGAGAACTAGTTGTAGTTTTGGAAGTTGAATCAACTGATGTTAGAACAGAATAAGCACAAGCGATGAAGGAGAAAGTGGAGATTATGATCTCATTAGGGAATTTGATGCAAATCTTCATGTTATTGCTTATCCTGGATGTCCAATAGCAATTGATAGATTTCACTCCGACATTAGAGATGAGGTTAAGAGGGCTTATTTGTTGAAAGGTCCAACCCAACCTAGATGTATGTTAGCTCTTGGATTGTTGGATTTTGGTCTTTAATTTGGACACTTATTCTTGTTCGATTGATCTTTGTTGAATTAATGGACTACTGTCTTCAAATGAGAGGTACCATTATCAATCATTGTTTAAATTTGCCATAGATTAGCTATTGATGTGTGTCCTTGCGATGTCATTAAAAAGTTATGTCCGCAATGCGCCCCACCTAAATTTCTGTTCGAGCTCCGCCACTATTTAAATCCCAAACACAAAGATGTTTTTGCCCCTGTTGTTTTTTCCTTGGTGAGTCGTGACGTTCCTTTTTGCTGACTACTGCTTTTTAAGCTTTTTTCCAATGTAACTCTTATTTTTTCCCTTTTTAATTACCTTTATTTATATTTTATTTATTAAATAAAGGCACGAGAGCACCCACTTGGCTACCTTAGTTAGCCTACCGGCGCCAAGGCCGGTCACCGAGCTTGTCACTCGCCATGGTGGAGAAGCGTCGTCGTGGGGCGAAGAACCTCGACTCGACAAGTACCATGCAGGATCATTCGGTGGTGGATATTGTTGCGCTGGTAGAGCCACAGGGATGGGACGTGGCAGCGGCCGATGCGACCAAATTTTTTACATTTTAGCCCTTTTTTGAAAGTTTCTCACAAATGGACCCCTGGCGGAAAGAATTTAGAAAATGGACCCTTAGCTCGACGCCATTGATGCTGGCGCCGAGCTAACACATCTCGGCACCAGCGTCCCTGGCGCCAACCTCCTAGGCTCGGTAGATGACATGGCAGGGAGCTCAGCGCCAGTCACTCTGGCGTGGCGTGGCGCCGAGCTCCCTGCCATTTAACCCCAGCCCAACCTTCCTATCCGAGCGTTCTTCCTCTTCTTTCTCCTCCCTCTCGGATTTTTTCTCTCCCCACTTCACCCTACCTCACGAATCGGCATATTGGACCTTGAAAACTTTGATTTGATCCGTAGATCTTTGAGAGCAAGGTATCCTCGCTCCCCTCCTAGTTTTTTTTGCATCGATTCGGTATATATTAGTCGGATTTTTGAACGTAATAATCGTCATCACTTAGGGTTTCATTCTATCCCTCAATATATGTATTATACAACCGTAGGATGATGCCAAGGCGTGGAAAAGCTAGCAAACCTAGGCGCATGTAGTTATGTTATGGGTTCATTGTTGTGCATCAAATGGGAATCCCTAGGTTTAGGGTTTATTGTTAACTGTTTTCGGTTCTTAGAATGAAATTGGTTGTATTGTAGTTATGGTTCTCATTGACATTTATTTGTGATGTTTTGATTTATGTTTGTTAAATTACATCCGTTTTGTTAGATGTAACAAATGTTTCGGGAGGAGTTTTGGCAAAACGGGTCGTCCACAAGAATTATACCCCGACGCGTCTAGCAAAGATGCCCCTGTCGCTCCTGACCTCCCTGTCCCTAACTGTGACTGTGGTTTCCCGGCCCATGTTTTTCAATCGAAACATTTGGACACAGCGACGCGTTGCTTCTACACATGCAATCGTTTTAATGTAAGAAATTGTTTCCACTATCCATTTTCTTTATTTGTGTAAGTATGCTACTAATATTTTGTTGGAATCTCGTTTTGTAGGACCATGAGAGGTGCTTTTTCTTTTAGTGGATCGACGGTGTAGACAAGTTTGATCCTAGGTACCTCCTTTTCGACGATTGGTTTAGAGGGAGACATCCACGTGAGCACTTCAAGCGGTGGGTTCCACCCCCCTAACCCTCCGCCAATGACGGCTAAGGAGAAGCACCTAGCCGCAGTTAGATGACTCAAGGAACCTCCTCTATGCGATTGTGGAGATCGAGCTGTGATAAACCCTGAGAATACATTGGAGTTTGTGTGTCCAAACAAGCATGAAGTAAGTGCAAAGTGTATGTGTTGAAATGTTGAGCTATATGTGTTCATGTATTAATGTCTACTTATTTAGGTGTTTTCAATGGCGAAGTGTCATTTCAAGGAGTGGTTGTATGGTCCTAAGAACCAATGGCTGGAAGAACCATGAAAGGTTAAGGAAAAGAAGAAAGAAAGGGTAATTTATAAAGCACCTCCTGTCATGTGCGAATGTTGTGTTAAATCCAACTATGGCCTAGTCCATTTGGAGCTTGGAATATGACATTATTGCGACCATATGGTTGAGTATGATGAGGATGGTTATTTTTGTGGTAAACATGAAATCATATTTTGTTTTTTTTTGCTAAGACATATATGATATAATTTTTTGTTTGAACAGAGCACTAGGAAATGCAGGTGGGAATGTTATGATGGTCAAGCTAAGTTCTTGGATGAACTGAAGAAGAGGCAAGTAATTGCACGGAAGAGGGGATATGGACCTGACTACGTCAACCTATTCGTTAAACATCACAAAGAAAAGATGCGTGAGTTTGCTAGACAGCGCGGTATTTGTAACCCGATCGATGTTGGGCTTAACAAATGGGGATTGGAGAGACGAATGACGTTAGAGGAGGAGGGGGCAAGGAATGAGGCAAGGGAGGAGACAAGAGTACAAATGCAGGTCTTGAACGAGCATGTTGTTGCATTATGTGCCAGTGAGTGCTTGAAAGCATTTTTTCATTGCATGATTTTCAATGTAATATAATCACGTTGCTAACTGATTGCATTTTATACATGAAGGGATTGGTTGCAGCGAGGAACATGCCATAGAGCTGGCTCATGCAAGGTATGAGGAGAAGAAGTTAGATGAGCATAGATCTCGAGTAGTCGTCACTGACTCTCGGCCGAACGCGCTCAATCTCTTACGTCCAAGAATCCAACGTATGTTAACTAAAAGAATCCAATGTATTAATGATATGTTTGAAAGAATATTTTTAATCTTACGTCCAGAAAGCTAAGCATGTAGTCGTCACTGACTCTCGGCCGAACGCGCTCAATCTCTTCAACTGAGCATTTGATTGTATTGCCCTGCAACAAAGTTCTCAGTAATAATACTTCTGAACAGATAGCAATAGGTTTTGTTTTCTTTTGTACAAGAATCTAACGTATTATAAGGGTGATACAGCTCGAAGGTGGCACTAACTACAATAGATAACTCCTAATGTCGGTCCAAGAACGCCTAATGTATTGTTATGCAACTTAACATAGAAAAATAAGGCAATTGGCTTAGCACTCTGTCCAAGATCAATCCTGCCTCCACCTGCCTTCCTGCATGAGTCGACTGGTCGTACGCCATGTCTTCATCATCGGAGGACTCGATGTCGGCGTAGTCAGCTTCTGTCCACTATACCTTAAGCCTGCAACGTGTCGCACGCTGGTACCAAGCTTGGTACTGCCTGAACTCACGGTTCGTGTGTGGCTCGTTGTTGTCTTCCACGTTGTCGTACATCTCCTCCCATTGCTCAATGAAGGACTGGTGGTGCTTCTCCCAGTCAAAAATCTTCTTGTTCTTCTGACGATCCAACCTGCACGTATGTCATCGTTACTTGAATCCATGTACATGTCACCATATTAATAGAAATGGACCATCACGAGACATTTGAAATATCAAAACACTTACTTATGTAAGTCAACGCCAGTCGAGAACGTAGCCATAGGCCAAAGCTGTCTCACTCCAAATTGGCGTGCAACCCTATCTGGCAGGTGGAACTCGACAGCATAGAAGCATATTAGAGGGCACCTCATCCAATAGAAGTCCTCGTCGACCCCACAAACATTGCTCAACTGAAAAGGAAGTGCGCCCTCTCCAACGTATGGCTCCCACTCCACCTGCAACATGTCCAAACAAGATGTTATATGGTATACTAATCCTTTTCAAACCAGCATGGGAAATAAAATTTACTTACACTAGACGCCGTCAACGTGTCAAGCTCGTTCGTGAACCTAAAAAGAGATGACATCCAAGCCAGCTCTTTGCAGGAAAGGAGTGTACCTATCGTCGTACCGCATGTCTAAGAACCCATTGTGGGTTCTAGGACGAAGGAGCGGAAGGTCCTGCATCGAATAAAACATAGTCTCCTGTTACTTCATGAACAGATGTACGCTCACCAAATTTTGAACAAAACTTATAGATTATTACCTGCCCCAGTGCTATGAGACGTCCTCGGTGGGTCACCTCATATGTCGGGTCAAGCAGGTGGAATTGCGCCATCCTAGATAAAAAAGTGAATGAATTAGAATTTCAATATACAATGAAACATGAACTTAGAAATGTATAAGTAATTGACACAAATACAAACATCAATTGAGACATGCATAATTAATTAAATGAATACGACAAATATAAAATAATAAAATCAACCAATAGTCGCACCTCACTAATCTGCCAATGGCAACTTCGTGAATTGTGGCCAAGTCTACCGCACTTGTCGCACTCGTACTGCTCGGGGTCAGTAACAAATGGAGTTCCTCTCCCATGCCTCGTTCTTCCGGGTATCTGATCCATAACCATCCTGTGCCTCGTCCTCTGCCTTGATCCACGCTTGTTCCAACGGTAAGCTGGATCCGCAATGTACTTCGGCCCATCATATGGAGGCCACTCTCCAGGGTCCCGGAAAGGCACGAAGCGGGGGCTCCATGTGTGCACAAGCGTGTCGACACTGAACTCATGAGGTATCCTCCTCTCGATATTATAGTTGCGATGCCTAGCTGCTGCCACCAAATGAGAACATAGAAAGTGGTACTGCCTTGGTTTACCACAAGTGCATTTGAAATCTTGGAGGACAACCACATGTATCCTCGACTCTCGGACCTCGCCGTCGGACGTTGTACCGCCCCTATGCTCGACCTAATAAGTCCCTGTGGCGTGGTCAAAGCATGTAACCTCATGTGTGCCAGCCCTTTCTCTTGCCTTCTCTAGGTGTGCCTTTAGTTTTGGAGCCCATATCTCTCCATCACTCCGCAACTGCAATGCATGGGCGTGTCTATCGTTGAACCAGGCAACAAGCTTATAGAAGGTGAATTGAACGATTGCATTCACAGGCATACCACGTATCCCCAATAGCAACTTATTGAATGGCTCTGCCATGTTGCTGCACTGAAACTCGTACCTCCATCCACCGGCGTCGTGAGCTCTCGTCCATTTCTCCAAATCCGTCATCAAACCTGTGAGCCATTGTCTACCTTCTACATTTGATGCGGTTCTGACCTGCTCCAACTTTTCCTTAAAGTACTTGTCCTCAAGCTATCGAGCAACCTCTTGGAACAGATCAAAGTTACCCTTCACACCATCCTTCCGAAGTAGATTCTCGGCAAGGTGCCGAGTACACCAATGATGGTGCAAAGGTGCATACCCCTCTATCTGCTCTCGCACGGCATTAAGTATGCCCTGATGCCTATCAGATATGATGCCAACCTCCCTGCCAGGCCCAACCACGTGTATCCAAACTAGCCTCAAGAACCATCCCCAACTGTCATTGTTCTCCTTCTCAACCAAAGCAAATGCCAAAGGAACCAACTTGTTGTTCGTGTCACAGGATATGGCTATAAGAAATGTGCCCTGGTATTTGCCAATCAAGAACGTACCATCAATGGAGAAGACGGGACGACACTGCCTAAAGGCCTCGACACACTGAGGGAACCACCAGAAAGCACGAAAGAATATCTGCCTCCCATCCTTCTATGCATTTGGTTTTGGGATGTACTCATAATGCATGCCTGGATTCACCGCTTTGATTGCATTGAAAAGAACTGGCAGCTGCTCATACCCATCCTCCTAGTCCCCATATATCATCTTCCACGCTCGCTGCTTAGCCCTCCATGCTTCACCATAAGTTATCACATAACCTCCATACAACGCCTCAATGGTCCTAATAATTGTCCTCACCTTCATGTTGGGTTTTCCCTGCAAAATTCCCATCAACCACTTGGCAATGAGGGTAGATGTCAACTGTCGATGCCTCAGTGTCAGCTCATGGTCAGCACAATTGTGTGGTCCGATAACTTTTGTGATCTTCCATTTTCTGGTTAACTGTTGCTTCCTTACACAAACCCTCCATGGGAAGCGTTCCTTGTCACACACAACTGTGTAACGGTGCTCCGCATATGAATGCAATACCTTGTAAGGTCTCTTTCGTATCACTACAAAAGCCTGCAACCACCTCTTCAAAGCAGGGAGGTAATTGAACACCCTCCCATTCTCAATTACCATGTTAGGACCGGCCTCAGGAGCTTCTAGGAGCTCATCATCACGTCCTTCTGCAAACGCCTGATCGAAATGAGCAAGATCGCTGAACTTGTGAACTCTAGGATCACGGCAGCCGGGAAAGATACGCCTCATCATCTCAACATCACTCTCCGTTAGCTCTCCAATAGGGCAATCATCATCAGAATCAAGAGCCCTAGCCATCTCATATGGCTCCGAATCATGCATAATTTCAACACTATTGGAGCCACAGAATCCATCTCCAAAGTGCACTTGCGCAGCAACAGGGGGCACATCCACATTCTCATGAATGTCTCCTACAACATAAGTAGAGAAATGAAGAAAGAATGAAAGAAATAGATGTAAGCAATGGGGTAAGCTCCCAAAAACCATGCGGTTAAGACACTTACTCGGATGATTCTGTGTCAAAGGGATCTCATAAGGAGGATCTGCCATGGAAACATGAGTCTGACAACCATCTCCAACTACCGCATTCGGGGCAGATTGAGCATCGGGAACCGTAGGTGCAATCTCCACATACAGATAAGGTTCCGGAATGGGAGGGTCGATGTGTGCCTGCTGATCCATTGCTGGGGTAAACCCATGAGGGATGGGATCAACTAACACCTAACGCACAACCACGTCCAAACATTGCAGTTGGCTCTTCATAACCGGTCTCACATAGTTCTCTCACTGATCCGCACAACCAATTGAGATCATTCGCCTGACGATGTTGGGAGGAGAACCTAGGTGCAGTATACCATCAACTGCAATGCTATCATCTCCAAGGCAATGCAGCTCCTCCCGAGCTCTTGCAACCATCTCACTAAATAAAGGCCTATCATTGAATAGCACAGGCACACTTTGTATGTCAACAAACTCAACATATCCATAGCGATCGCTTTCAACGGTTCCTCCATGATATATGGTCACTAGGTTGTCCATCTAGTTTAAACACGTAACGAAACACATGTCCTTTAGTCCAAATTAGACGATAGATAGTACCTAACAAGTACTTTCTAACTACAAACTAAGTAAATAAGATAATAACTACGTGTATATATATAGTGTACTCACTAAATAGCTAGATCATATTTAGTTAACTAAATATGTAACTACATATCTAAGTAACTATCTAACTATATCTATGTACCTATGTATCTATGTTTCTATCTATCTACATATATATCTCACTAGATCACTAACTAAATCAACTACCTGAGTCATCACATTAACTAGTAAATAACAAATGCCAACTAAGTAGGTACATTGCATATTCATAATTTTTACCTTTCCAACGACTGATCCGCGGACGTCGACGGAGTCGCAGCAGACGATAGGTGTGGGTCAAGCCGACAATCCGGGCCGGTGGTGGCACGGCCGGCCACTGCAGGTGGCGGGGTCGGCGGTGGCGCGGTCGACGACAGCGGTGGCGCGCGGCGGGCGCGGGATGCTTGGGGCTCCGCGTGGCGAGTCCGTCTCGACGGGCGTGGGAGGCACGGCGGCCGCAGGCGAGGCCAGTGGTGGAGGGCGGCAAGGCGGGGTGAGGCCAAGGCGAGGAGAGGGTGTGGCGCGGGAGTAGGAACCGGCGAGGGGACCGGGGCGCTGGCGGAGGGGCGCTGGCCGAGGCACGGCGGCCGTGGGGGGCGGCGCGGCCGCGGGGCGCGGGCCGTCCGCGGTGGCGCAGCGCAGGGCGGCCACGGTGGTTCTCGACGGGCTCGGCGCGGCGGCGAACGCGGGCCTTGGCGGTGTCGCGTGTTGTGCGCCGGCGGCGGCGGTGGCGGCGTGGCGCGGCGCGCGGGCGCGGCGCGGCTTCGGCTTCGCTAAGGGCGAGAGAGGGAGAGGAAGAGAGGAAGAGAGGCGCGGGGCCCATAGGTAATAAAGGCTCGGCGCCAGTCACTCTGGCGCCGAGCTCGGCGCCAAGATCTACGGTGCCAGAGTGACTGGCGCCGAGCTCCCTGCCATGTCATCTACCGAGCCCAGGAGCTCGGCGTCAGGGACGCTAGCGCCGAGCTAAGGGTCCATTTTCTGAACTCTTTCTATCAGGGGTCTATTTGTGAGAAACTTTCAAAAAAAAGGCTAAAATGTAAAAATTTCAGCCGACACGAGGGGTGGCGGTGGGAGTGGTACTAGGCTGTGCAAGCACGGGAGTCGTTTTATTTTCCAGGTCTAAGGGGTGTGTTTTATTTTACACCGATTTTGGTCCTATCAAAATGTAAAATTAGTACGCATACTAGCCATTCAAACAATCAATTCTGGCTTGAGCGTAACCTCAAAGATGGTTTTCCATGCACGTAAAGTTGTCCTGACCAAAACGTTAAAATACAAACCTGAAGCAAGGAAGACAAACACATGACATGAGGTGGTACAAAGTATGCTCAACTAACTGACCTAGTGCTCGTTGTATCCATCCTTTTGGTTTTGTGTGGCTTTGTAATTGGGATCGTCATGTGTATATATTTTTTTTATATCAAGATGGATATGTCATCAGAACAAGTGAGAAGTGACACGGCATTGAGAAGAAAACATTTGAAGTTGAGAACAAAATTTAGCCTTAGAAGCACTTTCAACCCCACACTAACCTGCTCTGCAATTAACAAACTCTGCGCGATCACGTTAGTTAGAACCACTTATACCTGTTCGAATGCTCTTGGTTGGATGCACACAAACATAAGAATATAACAGACAAGCTTTTCATTCCAACTCCTGACCTAGTGAGATTAGTGTGGCTTGGCTTAACTAGGGTGATGTAAATTCGGTACCCTAAACCTGCAAATGATGTTATTTTATTTGGTGTGATTGCTTGAGTGGCACTCACTCTGTTTTCACCCTATTTGTTAGTGTCCTTGTAAGCAATAAGCATCGTCTCATTAGGTTTTATCGGAAACAAAAAGTAACTATCTTCCTTAAATAATCTAGCCACATCTTTCAAAAAAGAAATTTGGCCACGGCTCTATCTCCAAAGATTTCGGGCATGGGTTTTAATTATTTTAACTATATAAGAAAAATGTTATTATTTTGTTCTCTCTAGATAGAACAAACGCAAATCTTGGAAATCTTGAGGTGCATAAGCTACGTCAACAAAAGAACAGCTAATTAGGAAACACCAGATTAATTTGGGATGTATGTTTGATTTGCCGGCCAGATAGCTTTCTCTCGTAGGCAACGTTTCTAGGTCACCAATTTTGGCCGCCAGACAGCTAGGAGCCAGTTTAGTTCCCTAAAATTTTGCCAAATTTTTCAAGATTCTCCGTCACATTGAATCTTTGGACGCATGCATGAAGCATTAAATATAATTAAAAAATAAAACTAATTACACAGTTTAGACGAAATCCACGAGACGAATCTTTTAAGCCTAATTAGACTATGATTGGACACTAATTGTCAAATAACAACGAAAACCGCTACAGTGTATTTTGCCAAATTTTTTTGCATCTAAACAAGGCCTAAGATCCTTGCCTGCTAGGCAAATTGCCTTTCAGGCCATGAACCAAACAGGTCCTTTTAGAGAAGGGATCGTAGAGCTAGAGATTTGCGAGCCAAACTAAGGAGGAAGAAGGGTAGCATCTCATGACAATACCCAGAAAGCTAAAAGCAAAGATGTTTTGCTCTAACTGGCAGGGATGTAAGGGGACTTGTTGGCAAACCCACAAATAAGCTTAGATATTTCTGGTTTCACCGGAACCAGCAAAGATTGAGTCTATTTGGGTTTCGCCGCTTGGATCCCCGCCAGCCGATGACAACAGTGAGGGGGTATTTTGGTTACTTTTAACTTTTCTCCCATCCACTTATAGAAAATATTATTTTAATAGTTATAGCGTGTAGGAGCAAATTATCAGAATTCAGGAGTGTCTCGGTTACATTGTTTCCAAAACTATCATATCATGTGAAATGAAATTAACTTGGATGAAACACACATTCTCAATAGAGAGTTTCATTCCATGGTTTCATAGGCATTTAATTTCAAAACTCATGAGAGTTGATAATCATGTTAAGAGAGTTTCATCTAGATAAAACCTATTTTTTCTCTCTCTTCTTAAATACACTGTCATGTCATCCAAAATGTCTATGTGGCAATCTATTTAATGCAAATGAAACTCACGTGAAACTTCCACTGGCCTTATAGCAAAGATAACACTGAGTAGTTTTTATCAGCAGATACTAGTATTGAAGAGACTCCTAAAATTTACCTAAAAATTTAAACATGATTCCTTTTAGGGGAAGAGCAGTTTGACCGTTAGGAATCACGTTGCCGCAATCAAACCATGCTAAACACAAACTGCATTGTAGCAAAAAACGAAAAAGAAAAAGAAATATGTGTCACAGAGAATCGGTGTCTTCCTAACAAATAACAAGTGATAAAAGAAACAGTGAAATGCTACAACACTGAACAAAATAAAAACAACAGGGCGATGCTTCAACCATGTGAGCTGCTCAACATAGTTGTGACACATTCCACTGACAGTCCATTCCTTCACGGTGTACGCATTGCAGGTTTGACCTACAGCCAAAGACACGTACCATCGCTCGTGCTGTCGTGCAGCCTTAACTTGCGTACGTGCTACTTAATCCCATACCTGCTCCCGGAGCGCGCGCGCACAGTGTGCTCCACGACCCTCTAGCCACGCCATGCACGAGCACGACGCCGTGGTGGCCGCCGTCCACCACAGCGTCGTGGCCGGCGCCGCAGCCGCGCTCGTCGCCCTGGCCGTCGCGCTCTTCCTGCTCTGGCGCAAGAGGCGTATGGCAGCCGCGAGAAGCCCCGCCGACGGTGGTGCCGCATCAGCCTCAGGCTCTTCGGCCTCGACCGCGCCTCTGCTGGTGATCCCGCTCGCCGACGTTGAGCGCGCCACGGACGGGTTCCACCCGAGCCGGGTCATCGGGCAGGGGAGGCACTTCGCCGTGTACGCTGCGGCACCCGGGATCGCCGCCAAGCGCATGCACCCGCACCTGGTCCTCGGCGACCCCGGCGGGAGACGGTTCCCCGCCGCGGTCCGCTCGCTGGCCGTGCCGCCCCACCCCAACGTCGCCGCCGTGACCGGCCTCTCCGAGGGCCCAGGAGAGCGCGTCATCCTCGTCGAGCGCGCCCCCGCCGGCGCCGTCAGCCTCGACAGGGTCCTCGGCTGGGACGACGCCGCCCACGCCCACCACGTACCCGCGTTGTCGTGGCGCCAGCGCGCCGCGGTCGCCGCCGGTGCCGCGCGCGGGCTGGCGCACCTGCACGCGCACGGCGTGGCCCACGGCCGCGTGCGGCCGTGCAACGTCCTTGTGCACGCCTCCTCCGGCGGCGGCGCGCGCTGGAGGCACGCCAACGCCACCACCAGGCTCACCGACTACGGGCTGGCCGGCTTCCTCGACCGCCGGGACGACGACGCGCGCGCGGAGGACGACATGTACATGTTCGGCGCGGTGCTGCTGGAGCTGCTCACCGGGCGGCGCTGGGACGGCGGCCGGCTCGCGGACTGGGCCCTGCCACATATACGCTGCGGCGCCACCTTGGAGGTGCTCGACGTCGTGCGGGCCGGCGCGCCGGCCGACAAGGCGGAGGCGCGGCTGCTGGCGCGGGCGGCCAGGGTGGCGCTGGCGTGCGTGGGGAACGACGGGCGCAGCCGTCCGGGGATGGCGGAGGTGTCGGCCATCCTCAGCGACGTGGAGGCCGCGTACAGGCGCCGTGACGGCGCACTTGTGGCCAAGGAGGAGGAGCGCGACGACGATGGCGATGAGAGCCGTCTCAGTGGATGCCTTCTTGGCCCAAGCAGGAGCATCCACAAGGCGGACATGCTGCTCCGGGCGCCCCCTGTGATGTGAAGAAACCAATCAAAGCTTAAATTCTTTGGGAAAGCGATCAACTGATTACTAGTACTACTTGTAGTTGGGTAGGAAATGTGCGTGCTTGTATTTCAGAAGCTATTTCTTACTTTCTTTTTTTTCTAAAAAGAATGTACAGTTACGGCAGAGATCTTGAGTAGAATGTACATAATATTTGAGCATCCGGATGTTTCAAAGTGATTCAACGATTTTCGAACACGGAATTTCTTCAAAAAGATCATGAACATTTCCACCTGTTCCAAAGAGTATTGTTAAATTCTGGATCATCACAGGACAACATCTAGAAACATCTGCTCGCATAATTGCCTTGCTTGTTAGTAATTTGGAAGGAACACTATACCATTGATCAAGAGAGCTTTCATGCATGTCTTGCAGGTCGTTGACTCACTGTTCAAGATCACTGGTGTCCGTTGACCGTCAACTGAATAGTTTCAGAGTTGTGCTGTGGGCTGGCGTTTGTGTGGAAGCCATGCGTTTTCTGTGTCAGATTTGGCAGAGAGGATACCTGCCGTATACTCAATCCCGGACAGAATAAATGCAACTAAATTCGCGAGCGCCGTGCGCAGAACTTTTTTCATTAAACACATCTCACTTGCATGAAACAAAGCGATAACAATAGAAATAAATATTCAGTGTATTAATATGACATAAGGATATTATTATATTGGAATATCATTGTACAATAAGCTCGATCCAAGACACAGGTTACCATCAAGTAGGATAACCACAAACGAATTGAATGTAGCTCAGTTAGTGGAGTTCCTTGCTTGTGGTAGAATTTGTTCATCTGGATTTAAATCATTGACTTGACATGTATGCCCGTATGTACTGAATTTATCTTAGGATTTAACAGTGTTGTTATTTGAGTGGTAAGCGACGTGTTCATCGACAACGTGACACATGTGGTAACTTCGTGAATCTCAAGATCTCCGGCTTATTTTTTTCATAAGGTGCCTCATAGAGGTAGGGTGTATCCATAGTACATATGCGTGCATGTATAAGCGTCAGCATCTGCCGGTCAGAGCGACTATTGCTCATGGATCCTAGGCTCGGATTCTGATACGAGTACAAGTGTCCCAATCTTTCTTTGGAGAAGAATATCTTGGTTGGTGGATGGAGATGACATTCATGGCCCAACTATAACCATTCATGAACGTTGTGCCTTAGCGACCAATGTACCAACTTCAATGGTTGCTCGGCTTACGATCTTGTGGAACGCAATCATCCAGCCACGAGACACTCATCCTGCAAACAATCGAAGAATCAATAAGAACAAATAGAGCAGTAATTGAATTGTTATGTTAATACGAGGGCTTCAATATGAAAACACAAGATGGAGTTCTGAAGACAAATAAACAAGCGGTCCAGCGAAGTAGCAATGGCTAAATCAAAATGAACAAAGCCCAATTTATTTGTGATGCCTCTAGAGATCTATACATAGATAGTATAGGATGACCACAAGGGTTCCTGGGTCATGCACCCTATGACACGTACCTAGTGCATCCAACTTGATACACGGGACATCAGGCCAAAATAGGACAGTGCAACACTGTGGGTAGAAAAAGGTCCCGACATGAAAATGATGATTGCACTTGACTCAGACATGATATGGGCATGAGGGTGGATGTGTTGAAAATTATACTTGATAAGCTTTTCATGAAGTACTAAACTTTCTAATCGAAGTCCATATGAAGCTGTAGTGACCTTCGCAACTTTGCGATGTTTTGCATTCTGAATCCAACTTCCAAAAGTACCTGCACAACAACAACCAATGTCCTCCGCCAAGCCATGAAGTCACTTGTGACCGCAACCATATTCATTTTAAAAAGTGTAACAAAGAAAATACTTTCATGGTTAATGATGAGGCTTGTTGTGGCAAGGGTGTAGGAAATCCAACATGAATCAGACGGTACCCAAGCATTGTTGCAGGGCAATTGGCACTGAGAATATATCTTTCCTTGCTTATATGTACCACATCAGTTGATATATTGCTACATGAAAGAATATGGTGAACATTATAACCTGCAAAAATATATTTCAAGATACAGAAAAAAAAAGTTTGGGACTTCAATATATTCTAACAGAATCAAATTTCAAAGAATGCACGAAGTCAAAGTCATTAAGTGTTGGGTCCTCAACACTTTCAAATGAAAAATCAAGCAATCTTGCGTTCCTTTTATGATAAGTATTTTAAAATTTCACTTCCACACAAGGGTTAGGACCAATCATACATTGACCAATAAACTCTTACAGCTCCTGCTCCACGTACCACTCCTTCTCTAATTTTTTATATGCAATAATTTTTCATGCAAGAATAAGGAGAATAGGCTGAAATGCAATCTAGATTCAAGCAAGTAACAACCTGATAGAATACATGATGGAAAAGAACCCAACTGTGATTAGTGCAGGATGAAAGCACATGAGTCACCCGAAGAAAAATAAATAAATAGAGGAGAAAACAAAATGCAAATGCAAGAGCAGTTTTTAGTCTATGGTTTGGCTATCCAGTTTTTACATGAGGGAATTCAAACAACATGCATGTCCATCTAGAATCAAACTCTCTTGATCATTAGATTCCAATAATGATTTTTTAGATTTTTCTAATGTGTATTTCATCATATTCTACTCTGTTTAATACATACCCAAAAAAGGTAGTATGCTGCTTTGGTATCTGAACAAATAATGTAGGGAGGAATTTTGCTACTGTACTTTGCAAAAGCTTATATGTCCTATATTCATGTTGCATCAATCTAAGAGAAGTTGACTCTAAAGTTTCACACCATGAATAGGCCAGGCCTATTTAATGCACTTTATGCAAGATACCTATATTCCATGAATATGTCATTCACAAAAAATATTCCATGAATATGTCCTATTAAATTCTTTTATCAATTGATCAATACCATTGACATTGTTGTTGAACCACTTTATGTAAGAGAACATTATAGTTCTTATGTCACAGAAAATCATTGGTATAAGCATCAAAAGCGTTACACGGTGAACAATTGAGCATTTTGCAACCCAAGGACAACTAAAAGTAGGGTCTGTATGGTTCGGCTATGAGTTGTGCAAAAGCTGTTGTGAGTTTTGAGCTATGAAAAAGCCACTGTGAGCTATGAGCTATAAAAAAGTTGTAAGCTGTTTACAATTATTAAACCTACCTCATCTACCTATCTCCCTTGAAACAACAATGAAATGTCTCTCTGTTTTCGCCAATTTGAAAAAGCTAAAAGCTAAAAGTAAAAAAAAAAAGTAGGGTCCAAGGTGCTACAAAATTGTACTATGCAAAAGCAAATGTTTCTGGAAAAAAACAACAACTCTAGTTTCTACCTATTTTGGTTGGCTTTTTTTTTGGTAGTAGAGGCACTTTTCAGAAGTTGAATCAAATTGTCCAAACATAGTCTTAGAATTGTCTCACAAGCATCCATGCACACAAATCCTGAACATCCTTAAGAATAGGGGCAATGGTGCTAATCTTTTGTATGCTGAAGCGGCACCTCCATGATGGATCCATCAATATTTGCTCAATTTGAAAAGAATGGAGGCGACACACACACACACACACACACAGACAGAGAGAGAGAGAGAGAGAGAGAGAGAGAACAAATCTAGGAAAGATAGGGAGAGATGATACGGAACATACCAGTGAAGTCTGAACCACAGAGGATGAATTCTTCATTCCATTACGGATTGGTATTCTTCTTTATCAGTTTATCACCTATGTCTTCAACTTTCGTAAAATGATGAAAAATAATTGTAATTAGCAGGACTAAATAGTGGAAATGTAGACAGGAAGAACTAAATTCAAATATTCCGATGGAGTCAATGGAATGATGTACGAAAGTAGGTTCGAGCCTCTTGAGTGCAAGCAAACGCAAGGTGGTACACACAGGGGCGACGTAACGGGTTGGTGGCCTCCTGAGGAACCACTAGGAAACAACGGCCCTGTTCATTTGAACTTATCAGCCGTACCGTTTCAGCGAAATAATAGTATTTTTCTCTCACAACAAATCAGCATCAGTATCAACCGTTTTTCCAGCCAGCCGAACAGGGCCAACATTTTTTATTTTCACGTTTTTGTATCATTATAATTATTATTAGAACGGTGGCCATTCAGAACTGCAGATTGCAGTCGCAAGGTATGAAATACTGTACAACAGATCCACGCTTTTATATATCCAGGAGCCTTCAGTTGAACAACCCCCCACGCCTGATGCTATATTTGATTAAGATCTGTGGTCAGTATTCCTGATGTTCCATGTCTGGGATGATGGAATAGAGATTAGAAAGCGGAGTTGCCACCACGTTTAAGATAAAAATGTTTTCTTATTGGCTTTAGATCTAACTGAGAACCCGTCAAGCAATTATATCTCCCGGCCTTTCTTGCAAGCAAGCTCACGAGTTTTGCTTGCCGTGTTCGCAGTCTTTGCCCCCAAGACACAAGCCACACCGTCAGTACCACGGCTACGTACAACTCTTGAACAAAACTCATAAGCAAGATCACGGTCATTGCTAGCTGGGCCACTACAACTAGCACTAACAATCCAATGAAAGCGCAAGCCACAAGCCACGACGGCCTCGCGTTTTCTCTACACAGAGCTAGGGACCTGCAGAGACGAGACGAGCAATAGCAAAGCCTACTAGCTAAGGGACAGAGCACAACGCCTGAAGAGAGACGACGATGCAGCTGGACAAGGGGTCCCTGGACCTGGTGCTGGTGCCATGCGGGCTGGTGGTGATGCTGAGCTACCACCTCCTCCTCCTCTACCGCATCCTCCGGCACCCCGCCAGCACCGTGATCGGCTACGAGAACCACAACAAGCTCGCCTGGGTGCGCCGCATGGTGCAGCCGGCAGCGACCCCCGACGAGACGGCGCTGGCGCTGAGCGTCATCTCCAGCAACATCTCGGCGTCCACCAACCTGGCGTCACTGTCCATCGCGCTGGGTTCCCTCATCGGCGCCTGGGTCAGCAGCACCACCAAGATGTTCATGACGGAGCTCGTCTACGGCGACCGCAGCCAGTCCACAGCCACCGTCAAGTACATCTCCCTGCTCGTCTGCTTCCTCGCCTCCTTCACCTGCTTCATCCACTCCGCCAGGTACTACGTCCAGGCCAGCTTCCTCATCACCACGCTCGACTCCGACGTGCCAGCGGCCTACGTGCAGCACGCCGTCATCCGGGGCGGCAACTTCTGGTCCATGGGCCTCCGGGCGCTCTACCTGGCCACCACGCTGCTCATGTGGGTCTTCGGGCCCATACCCATGTTCGCCTGCTCCGTGCTCATGGTGGCCATCCTCCACATGCTGGACACAAACTCCCTGCCCCTGCACCAGCACCAGTTCACAGTTAGGAAACGGCACGAGCAGAGAGCTCTCACCTCAACCATCGCTGCGAGGCAGCAGCAGCCCAGTCCGCAGAATCCAATGCTCAGCAACCCAGTCTTGTCACCTGTTACATTTTTCAGTTGAGAGACGGTGAAATTGTTCGTTGCAGAACCTGAATGTAGCGTGCAATTACACTACATTACATTAATGTTGAACTACAAAATTTTCATTACAGATATTGCTTCCCAACTAGGACAACTGCTACATAGACTGATGGTCAATGGATCACGACATTGACATCAAAATATTTTTTTTCCTATGGGAATTCATGATTCTGGTCTTAGCTTAGCATACTGACTCGGCAGATATCCAATCCAATATATGATTTCCTATATTCATGACGTTGCCATATAGGTAGATGGTCTGCACTGCAGTTGCCATATAGGTAGATGGTCTGCACTGGCTCCCAGTCCTCTTTTGTTAGTCTCTATAGAAGAACAGTGGGGACATTGGGGTCATTCCCATTGGACTCGGTAGTTTTCTTCTTGCCTCGCTTCTTGAGCTTCTTTTTGAATTTGAATTGTTCCTTCATGTTTTTCTCCCATGCTTTCTTGTGCTTGTTGTAAATGAACATCGCAGCTCGTGCATCCTCGATCTATAAGAGTACAGAAAGTGGTCATGCAAGCAATCATGAGCAGGGGTGACATAAAAATGGAAGTGTTAGGATCATCACGACACAAAACAGGAACCATGCATATAATGTAACACGTACAGGGCAGTGTTCACTCTGTTGTATTTTAGCACCAAGTACTTCAGCAGCAAGATCCTTCAATGATCGCCTCTTTCTCTCCCTAGTAAATTTGAAATTCACATGTCAATACAGTGTTGGGTAATCACAAGAATAATCATGTCAGAGCAGATGCCCAGACCATCTAACCTTCGGAAAACCTCATATTCTGATGTATCCCTAATGTCCTTCTTTGGGTGGCTTAGTAGCAACACCTGGAAAATATTAATTAAATTACACAAGAACACACACAGGGTGCATAAAGAAAGGAGTTAAAGTCACCAACCTTGAGATCATTGTGTAGCGCATGACCAACCAGAATTCTTCCTTTAATCAGCTCAGCTACTTCCTTCTGCACGGCCCAGAATTCTTTGGCTGCAGTGACATAAGACAGTTGCATAACCCACAAAGATCACCACCCTTGACCGCAACAAAGTACCATATAGTGATAGACCGATAATGTAGTGATGTATCTACCTTTGTTCATGTGCTTAGGTCTAATCCCACTAATCCGGGTACGGTAGTCCACAATTCGCTCCACAGTACGAACATATTCATCATATACAACATTGCCAAAGGAATTAACCTGACAACAAGCATACTGAGATTAGAGGATGATCATTCAAATGCAGGAACAAATTTACATTATCTAAATGTTTGGACATTTCAAACAAACTTCATCAAGTGCATTTAACGTGTGGAAAATGCTATAAAAAAACTACATATCAAGTGCCACATAACGTTGAACAAAAAAAAAAGTTATGACATGTGTTGTTCCGTGTTCAGCATGCTACAGGTCTAGAAAATCCTTCTTGTTCGAGGAGGAAGTTTGGCTCTTCTCCCTAGCTCTCTCAAAAAAGCAAGGAAATCCTTGCCCACTCTTTTCCCAAAGCAAGGCTAATCAAACATGCTCTCGACTTTTAATCATTTTCCATCAAACTTAAGCATGTAATTCAAGAATAACCTTCACTGCTTGAAGCCTTGAACATTTACATCACATCAAATGTCTAGGTGTAAATGCACACAAAATATGCGAGGATGTTACAAAGGCCTACACAACGTTTTCTGTACACTTACACCAACACAGGGTGATGATTGAACATTAACAATTTAACATGATGTCTTTAAATGTTCTTTTATGATATATAGTTTCAGATCACTGAGTTGCTACACTGAAACAGTAATCCTATAGCATTTTCAAAACACAAGTAGATACGCATAACAGTTTAATAACAGACAAAACAACAGTACAAGCCTACAAGGGAAGAGGATCACATTGTAGTCGCTAGACATTACCTAAATAAAACTAAGTATATGCCACTTTATTAGCATAACACCTGGGTTTAACATCAGGTAAGTAAAACAAACCATAGAAACCCCACAGGCCACAGGATAGGAAAATGTTTTACTGTAGTGTCAAACCCAACTATAAACTAATAGCATGTTACTGAAACAAACACCTGAATACTACTAGTGCCAAATGCAAGCTTGTAACAAAAACCTTCACCGAACCACAAAAATGCAAGTCCATCCAGGTCATGGACTCATGGGAGTTATCAAAACCATCTGTTTATTAAACCAGACATCTGAAATGACCAGCCTCCAACTATGGATTTGCCCAATTCAACTTCAGAACATCTCCACGTCGGAATAGTAGCAATCTCATTCCATGGACGGAGCAGATTATTACACTGCTGCTTCATGATTAACAGCTTTTGGCACATCCTGAACCTTCAACCTTCCAATTCAACCACGAACAACCACAGACCTATTGCTCTACCATCACTCCAAATCCAAGCGCTCTCTACTCCACTCCATAAATTGATGACTAAGTACATCATTACTAGTGACTAGGCAAGTAAATAAACAAGAAAATTGAAGTAAGAGATGGTGCTTACCAAGGTAACCCGACCGAGAGCGCTTTTGCTGCCATCAGATCCTACCCCGACCATCTCGCAGTCAATCGCCACCGCTTTAGTCAAGCTGAGGACCCCCAAACACCATTCCAAAACCACGAAATCAAAAAACAAATCTCAAACCGACATTCCAAGCGTCTCGATGCCAGAGCATGTTCACCTGGTGTCGTCGGAGGTTGGCTCGAGTTTGACCTCCTGCACTGCGGGTGGTGAAGACGGCTCCGCGGGCGCCGGAGGGCCACCATCGTGCTTGCGCTTGCCGAGGTGGGTCGCGGCGGGGCGGTGGGGGAGCTTCGACTGGAGCTGCGCCCAGTTAGGATTTAGGGCGGAGGGGGGCGCTGTTTTTGGTCTGGGCTTCCGCTTCCGCCTCGGATTGTGGCTGGGGTTTGCGGCTGCCGGCGGCGGCGGGGAAGACGGCGTCGGAGCCGGCATGGACGATTGCGGCGCGGGAGGACTGAGGTGGAGGGGTTTTTCTTGTGAGAGAGGGTTTTCTTTTCTTTTGTTTTGTTTTTGTAACTTGCAAGAGAGGGTTCCAACTTCCAAACGTTCTCTTGGGTTCCAAATTTTCAACAAGTTTTAACTAACTGAAATTTTTTGATTTGGTGTCTAGGGTTGGGTTTACCTGAGATCCACCCAACAATGGCATATGTATCGCTGGCAATGGTAATGGAGATGGACATGATATTAGATGCACGGGGCGTTAAACCTTGAAGGGGTTAGTTTAATGGTTTTAATGACCAAAGCAGGACAATGACGTTGGAGCTCGAGTCACAGTGGTTATGGTTTTAGAATGGATTATGGGGGAAGATGCAACTAGGGCTACAATGGCGATAACTAGGCGGGAGCAGGTAGAGGTGAAGGTTGGGTAGGGGGCAAGAGGAGGCAACAACATCAAGGGTGAGAGTGTCGGACAGAAGAAGATGACAGAAGAGACAATGCTATAAATAGAGCATGGATTTTGCTTGGCTGAGATCAAATCGTCACAAAAATATAACTAATGCCAAAGAAAAATATCAACCAAGTAATATAGAAACAAATTCTTTTTAAATAGTCATGCATAGATCATCGCTTAAAATGGAAATGTATCATATCACATAGATCATCGCACATCTGAATTGAGCTAAATTTTATTGAACTTAGTGCTAGATTCATGTGTCTAAGGCTAAATTCAGTGATGGTTTTATAGATATTTTATCGTGACAATGGTGATTTGGTGATGGGATACACTAGCGGAGCTAAGTTCAGGCCAATCTGGGCTACGACCTTCCCTTCCTCCGATAAAACTTTACATTGTCCTGCATACCTGCCAAATCTACGCGCATTCCATGTTGACTAATCAAAGCAAGGATAGTAACATAGTTGGAAGCGGGGTTAATACTAATGCCACGTCCGTTAGAGCCTTCACTAGTACAATGGCCTAGCTTCATCGACGTTGTTGGGTGAATGTGAATGACATGCAGAGCTATCAAGGCGGCTGGTGCACAACGAAAGGGATTCTCCATGAAGAAGTAAAACACCGGTTTATCGGTCGCATTGGGCTAGGAGCAGGCTTTTTCTCTAGTGTGACGCGCTTAGCCAAGCAATAAGCGAGAAGCACCTAATTGCGTCTATCTCCTTATTTCTCTCTTGTCGAACAAGGATTTTTCTGATTATACTTGATCTCACATCGATTGGCAATTGATTTCTATTTTGTTGAGCACTTAGATTTGGACCTGTTGTCTTTTTCTTCCTCAAGGATACATCTGCCCAAAGAAGTCTGAATCTATTAGTGACTACTAGTACTATGACAACCAAAAACATACAAAGGTCCGCCAACTACCTAGACCAACACAACACGGATGCCTCTATTCTTAAAAGCGAGGCAGGCTGCAAAGGCTCGTCTTGTAATGGGGACAGGGATCCCGATCTTCCGTCAGGTAGAGGTAACTATCGTTGTGGCGGAGAATGACACACCGATCCGGCTTTAGATCGAAAGATCGAACCCTGCAATCTTAGCACCACAACTCCTCTGGTTATCAACCGAGTCACGGACCAGGTTGACCTCACCAAGAAGGCTAATCCCTGTCTACGCAACGAAGAACACAAGAAAGAACACAACCAAATTACAGATGAATGATTAATCCCACGAAGTTGGGGTCTCACAAACCGATGAACGGCGAAACTGTTCTTGACAGAATAATCTAAGAAAACACAAAACCTAATGATGGCAGCGACATATGATTATAAAGGTCTTAGGGTCGTCGCCTACCCTGGATGCACCCCCTAATGGGCCCAAACACAATACACGGTCCAACGGACCAAAAGACGGTGTCGCAGCACCCTAGCAGATTCTGAAAATTTAGTACATTAAAACAATTCTCACCTTCCGTGAGTGTAGCACCATGGGCATTACCTGTGTTCTCAGCAGGAGTAATAGGTGCATTGTGAAGTGATGGTTCTGAATTTGCATATGAGGTTATGAGCTCCTCATTTTCTTCCATGTCATCCTCTCGCTTATGGATATTATCCTGTAGAAGGTTAGTCATAGCAAGAGGAATAACAACAGAATCTTCCTCTAAATGGTGCACCTCATCATATGAAATCAAAATAGGAGGTGGATTAACAAAGATTTCTCGCATAAGAAGTTTCATATCATTCCAAGTTCGAAGTTTATCAGAAGGATCTAAAGACTCCCACCAAGATAAAGCAGAATGTCGCAAAACACTAGCTGCATTTTTTACCTTCCTCATTAGACACATAAAGCGAGTAGCAAATATGTTATCTATGACAATTTTCCACTCCATGTACTCCTCAGCACCTATACCATAATAAGTCGGTGGATACGAACAACCTGTCATTGTTAGAAGACAACAAAAGACAACATAAAAGTATTATCCCTATCAAATGACTACATAGTTGCACTGGTGTCACTATTCACAGCAAGTGGAAGCGTCTTATAAAGCTCTTACAAAGTTTTTACCAACGCAAGCAGTGGGCAGTACAATCGGCGGCTGGTTCGTGATATCTATGAGGCAGTGGTACCGAGATTGCAAGGCCCTTTTTCTGTACTGATCTGAAGAGTTTGTGGAGCTTGGAAGGCACATAAAGAATAATATGTATATCTGGCACACAAGTCAGTAACAGAAAGTAATGTTGAATTATAGTCCAAAATACTTGTTCTCATTGCTGGTCTAAAATGTTTCAAGTACCAGGTGTGTGACAAATAAGTATGGTGGATAGTAAGGTGACAGGTGTGTGAAAACAAGTATGGTGGATAGCAACAGCAACACAAACAAGGAACCAGACAGCACACGCTAACACAGCTCACTTTGGGCTTCTCTATGTGCTCCTCTAGATATTGTTCCTCTTTTGTCCCTCTTTTTTCCATTTTTTTGGGCTGTCGTTATTTTTTTGGAAAATTTTGACTTTTTCTTTTTCTTTTTTGATATTTTTTATTCACTTAGGAGCACAAAAGAAGTAACCACAGAAAATATGAGCCTAAACAAGTGAAAGGTGTGGCCTATGGAAATTTCAGAAAATATGCTCAAAATCGACAAAAACATTGTGACCACGAAAAGAGGATTTTCTGACCAGTTTTTGACCAAAATAAATATTTTTGACCTAGCAAAGCAAGGGATGGATGGATCTAAAATTTTTTCCGATCGATTTTGATATATGGAACGTCGAAATCGGAGTTCGTATGCGAAAACTAGATTAGTTTTAAGAACGGACTCCGAATTAGAGGATAAAATGGGAACAATGCGCGCAAAACTGGTCACGGCAACAAGGATTTGATGGAAACGATGGGAGAAAAACACACGAACTGGACTCTAACACGACCTAACCAGCAACAAGACTTTGACCAGGACACAAACTCAACACGACGGACTCTGAAACGGAAATATGCAAAGGCTATGGTGCGGAAAGTTCTAGGACAGGAAAAAAATATGGCACTGGACTATGGGACGAATGCAAAACACTCAAAACTAGGGGATAAATATGAACCTGATGGTATATCTTAGCTCTGATTACCACTTAAAGGGGATGGGGATCCCGATCTTCCGTCAGGTAGAGGTAACTATCGTTGTGGCGGAGAATGACACACCGATCCGGCTTCAGATCGAAAGATCGAACCCTGCAATCTTAGCACCACAGCTCCTCTAGTTATCAACCAAGTCACGGACCAGGCTGACCTCGCCAAGAAGGCTAATCCCTACCTGCGCAATGAAGAACACAAGCAAGAACAAGAAAGAATGATTAATCTCACGAAGTTGGGGTCTCACAAACCGATGAACGGCGAAACTGTTCTTGATAAAATAATCTAAGCAAAACCCAAAACTTAATGACAATGGCGATGTATGATTATAAAGGTCTTAGGGTCGTTGCCTACCCTAGATGCACCTCCTAATGGGCCCAAACACGATACACGTTTCAACGGATCAAAAGACGGTGTTGCAGCACCCTAGCAGATTCTAGATGCTGACTTGTTTTGACAATTCCTGTTGATTCTGAAGGGCTTTTGATGTGAGACCACTTGGATTGGCTTGCTTATCAAATTATCTTTCCAACCATATTTGGATCGTCAAAAACAGAGTCCGGATGCGTCCTGGGTGACCAGTTTAAGCCAGACTGGTCCTGGAAGCCGAGGAAGACTCGAACTTGAGTTGTTTTGGGCCTCCGCCTCGGGGACTCGAACCGAATTAGCCTCGGACCTCCTTCTTGACTTGGACACCCTTGCTGGCCTCCTACCCCTCCATACTATGCGCCAAACATAGTCATATGCATGGGTGTCATATCCTCATCATCTTGCCACTATTTTTGGTCTCCATGCCATAGCTCGCGTTAACAGTTAGCACGATTGCCATGCCCACTGTCTGATGTGATAGATGTAGATGTAGTGGTGGTTAGCTATGGAGGGTTGACGATGGAGGCATAATGACAAGTGAAGGTTTTTGAAAAAATGATCATAACAAGTACTACGTCCGTCCCAAAATAAGTGTCGCTGTGGTATTAGTGCCGGTTAAACTTTCTTAAGTTTAACTAGGTTTGTATAAAATACTAGCAACATTTGTATCTTCAAATAAGTTTGTTATGAAAAATATATTTAACAATTTGTCTAATGATACTAATTATGTACTATAAATATTAATATTTTCTTGCATATATTCGGTTAAAGTTAAAAATCATATGACTCAGCATAGGCGCAAAACTTATTTAGTTTGCCACCACATATTTGGTGATCTTATTGCTGATATAGCACATCTCTCATCATTTTGGGCCCTTGCATAGATTCATGCTAATGTTTATCAATTTATCTTTGTTTGTTGGTATATTTTTAGATGGTATAAGTCAACGGCAGAGAGAACAACATTTAGACGGCTTAACTGACTAGAAATGATATGTCACTTATTGGTTGAATGTCGTGTATGTGTTATGGTTTAGGTTACTAGCTTTCAAATCACAATGTTCGTTAGTGTTATTTGCATACAAAACAAGATTTATGTTGACTATATTTTTACCATATAAAAACCATTAACATTGGAGGAGTCTACACGCCATGTTTACATTTTTGTCAAATTCTGGTCTTCGTCATTTTGTCACTGCCGTTTGGTCACGAGCTAAACATCATTATTCCTAACAATTTTTTTGTCCTAACACTAGCGATAATGATATGTTAGGGGCGTCCGTCCTATTACTCCCTGGACGTGGCTCATCCTCATTCACTCATCCACGGACCCATCCTATCGGGGTTAGAACCCCAGCGGTCTCAAGGCACCGATTAGTTAGCAGGCCACGAGGCTCGCAACACAGCAGCTAGAACAAAGGCCCGAACGACCGAGGCCCAGCAAAAGCCAAGCAGAGCAGGCTAGATGCCAAGGCCATGGGTGATCACGATCCCTTCTCCCAGCAATAGCTGCGTGATGCTCAAGTGCGCGACCTCTCCCCTGTCACGACCCCTGTGAGGGACAGGGAGAGGACGAGCCCGGCTTCTTATTATGCCTGCTCTGACGAAGGCAAGCACACCACACCGACCCCTCAAGGACCAATGTGACGACAATCACCTCGGTCTGGTTGGGCACCATCCCAGTGCCACGTCGCACTGTGGTGACCACAGGTACGATGCCCACCGTCCAAAAACGGACCGACAGGACGTGTCTACAATCCCACCCACTATGGGATGGGATCCATGACAAGGGTCTCGACCTAGAGACCTTCCTGACTTGTGGAGAGCCCTGACCCCAACGATAGGGGTCGTGGCCCTCAGTCTCATGAAGCGACCAGGCGAACGATGACCAAGGGCGGATACCTACTACGGGTACGACGCCACAGGGAACCTGGAGACAACGACGAAGACCATGAAGGATGCCGCATTGCACAGGACAGCTGACGAAGTATCACCATGGCTACAGTGCTGCCACGGCCACGCTGTAGGGTCGAGATGGCAGACTAGAGGAGGGTGAATAGTCCTTTCTAAAATTAAACATGTTGGCTAACCGAGATAAATACGGAATTAAAACTAACGGTCTAGCCAAGACTACACCCCTCTATCTAAGTTCACAAGCACCTTATAAAGATCATAATTATACAACAAAGGTGCCGGGCTAGCTAGAGCTCACCTAATCAATTCTAGAGCAAGGTCACACAAACCTATGCACTAGTACTTTACACAACCGGAGGAGCTCCTACACAATCTAGTAAGCAAAAGCACAAAGCTCCTAAGCTCACTAGCAATGCTCAATAACAAGGCAACCAATGCCAAATTAGAGAGCGCAAATACTTAGCTATACAAACTAAGCAATGTGACTAACAAGGTTACACAAACCAAATTAGCCACGCAAGGGAGTTATTTCTATGCTACACAAGCAAGAAGGTAACTAGTGAGCTACACAAGCTAACTAATTACAAGAGCAACTACACAAGCACAATGTAATAAAGTAAATACAAGCTTGTGTAACAAGGATGCAAACCAACCAGAATACAAGGATGACACAATGATTTTTATCCCGAGGTTCACGTACTTGCCAACACGCTAGTCCCCGTTGAGACAAGCTCCAAGGTTGCCGTCGGTCCTCTTGCTAGTGGTGACCCGCAAGTCACACTCTCTCACGTGGAGTGCTTACCACAAGCTCTAGCACTTGACCCGGCCAGACCACTTGTCGCCCTTCGCATCTCGCTCTACTAAAGTTGCTCTTCGTGGCTCCCACGGGGTGAGCACAATCCCCTCACAATCACATCTCCGGAGCACCGCACAATCTTCTTTGCGTGCTTCAACGGAGACCACCACCAAGCCATCTAGGAGGTGGAAACCTTCAAGAGTAACAAGCACCACCGGTTTGCAACTCAATCTCCTAGTGCCACTCGATGCAACCACACGATGCAATCACACTAGAATCGCTCACTCACTCGATCGAATGAACACTATCAAGCTCAAGTGAGTTAGAGGGCTCCCAAGCACACCTACACAAGCCACCAAGGCTCAAGGGTGCTCAGCTCTACTCAGCTCTCGGCCAAAGGCTGACCAACACTTCTATTTATAGCCCCACGGGCTAAAATAGCCGTTGCCCCTTCACTAGGCATTTTTCGGGGCGACCGGATGTGTGAAAGGTCCTTGTGTGGTTTTGGTAATTAAGTGACAACCTAGGTGGACTAATTGTGTTTATGTGAGATACACAGGTGATTAGTCCATAGGTACATGTGTGTGAGCAACATATGCCATGAAGGTGAAAATGGCTCGGAAATGTTGCAAGGCTCACACACATGTGATGATGAAGGAGCTCATTGCAGATGAGACATGACATTGAGTCATGTGATCAAGGTGGAGAAGATCAAGACATAACTTGGCTTGATGGACCAGTTGCAAGCGTGAAGGGAAAGTTGGAGGCTTTGGAGCAATGGACCGCGTGGCGGTGAAGCTTAAGCAAGACTTGGCACCAATGAGCGAAGGCAACGGTGAAAAGCAAGTGAAGTCAAGATCGATGAACCAATATGATCACGTGATGATATGAAGTGGATCATATCATTGTTGATCGTGTTGGTGCATGTGTTGCATCAACATTGGAGGAGATGGAATGGAATGCGCAAGGCAAAGGTATAACCTAGGGCATTTCATTTCACCAGCCATAGGTGTGTAGAGAAGTTGATGACCTGGTTTAGGATAGATGGCCGTACTATCAAGAGGAGCAAACTTGTTTACATATCGGTCATCTAGTGCCACTTGGGTGATCTAACTTTGCATCGTCGCTAGGATCGAGTGGCGTGACAAGTTAAGTGGCTAATCCCTTAAAAATGTTTATGAAAAATATGCTAACACACATGCACAAAGGTGATACACGTTGTGTTTAGCACTTGGGGGCAAGGGTTCGAAACTTCACCAGTGGAGTGTCCGTCCATAGAGTGCGGATAGTCCGACGGTGCCACTGGCGCCCTGTACAGAAAAGACATAGTTTCATAGAGTGCATCGGACACTGGTCACGTGGTGACCAGACTCTAGGGAGCAGCGTTAGGTCAATTATAAAAGAAGATGGTACTCCTAGCCTGTGACCGGACGCAGGCGACTAGACGCTGGCTAAACACTATTCAGCGTTTGGTCCTGACTGATGTGGCGGCGCACAGAGAAGACCGTGAGTGACCAAACGTTGGGCGAGTCCGGTCGGGCGTGACCGGATGTGTCTGGTCGTGACTGGTACCTTACTGGAAGTGACCAGATGCTGGGCACTGTGTGTCTGGTCCTACACTGTAGAGCGTCCGGTCACAACTTAAGTGCACTGATGACCATTGAGATAGGGCGATCACATTTGAAGCAGGGCCCATGTGGCGTGCATCGCGTGATCGGACACTGGGGTCTTGCATTCGATCGATATGACCGAAGCATCTGGTCACCCTGAGCTGTGCCCAGTGAAGGGGTACAACGGTTCTATTTTCATGGGGGCTATAAATAGAAGGGGTCACGGCCTTGGGCTGGTTGCTGAGCACACTAGAGCCTTGGTGGCTTATGTGGTAGTGCTTTGGAGCCCTCTAACTCACTTGAGTTTGATAGTATTCATCCGATCGAGTGAGTGAGAGATTCTAGTGTGATTGCATCGTGAGGTTGCATCGAGTGGCACTAGGTGGTCGTCTTGCAAGCCAATGGTGCTTGTTACTCTTGGAGGTTGCCACCTCCTAGATGGCTTGGTGGTGGTCTTCGTTGAAGCCCACAAGAAGCTTGTGCGGTGCTTCGGAGAAGAGCTTTGTGAGGGGCATTGTGCTCGCCCCGCGGGAGCCACGAAGAGCAACTCTAGTTGAGCGTGTCATTGAGCTACCCTCACTTTTGGGGTAGGTTCTTGTGGTGCCCGATGTGCGGGCTTGGCGGGTGATGCCAATTAGCCGCCGAACCACCAAGTGAGTGGTCAACACAATGGGGACATAGCGTGTTGGTAAGCACGTGAACCTCGGGAGAAAATCACCGTGTCAACATTGTTCTTCTCGTTGGTTTGCAATCCCCTTACACAAGCTTGTGATTACTTTCATATACATTGTGCTTGTGTAGTTACTCTTGTAATTAGTTAGCTTATGTAGCTCACTAGTTACCTTCTTACTTGTGTAGCATAGAAGTAGCTCCCTTGCATGGCTAATTTGGTTTGTGTAACCTTGTTAGTCACATTGCTTAGTTTGTGTAGCTAAGTATTTGCGCTCTCTAATTTAGCATTGGTTGCCTTGTTATTGAGCATTGCTAGTGAGCTTAGGTGGCTTTGTGCTTTTGCTTACTAGCATCTATAGGAGCTCCCTCGTTAGCTTGAAGTACTAGTGGCATAGGTTTGTGTGACCTTGCTTCTAGAATTGGTAAGGTGAGCTCTAGCTAGCCCAGCACCTTAGTTGCTTAATTAGGATCTTTGCAAGGTGCTATAGAACATAGATAGAGGGGTGTAGTCTTGGCTAGACCGATTGGTTTTAATTCCACACTTGTTTTGGTTAGCCGACACGATTAATTTTAGAAAGGACTATTCACCCCCCTCTTGTCCGCCATCTCGACCCTACAACGCACCAGTCAGATCGACCGGACGCACCCTGCCAGCGTCTAGTCAACGGATGGCTGCCACGTCATCCCTGGCTTCAAATGCTGAGTGCCCAATCTCAATGGTTAAGTTGCGACCGGACGCACTGCGAGGATGACCGGACGCTGCTATGCCTAAGTCCGGTCATTTCCAGTAAGGTTCTAGAGCCTCTATTTTATGACCAGATGCGTCAGGTGAGTCATGATCGGACGTAGGAGGGGCAGCATCCGGTCGAGTCCAGAGAGCTCCCAGAGCCGCTCAACTGCGACCGGACGCGTCCGGTGTGGCCGATCGGACATGCCCCTGGGTCTGGTCCTCTCTGGACCAACACTCGTGCCCCACATCACCATACGTTAGCAGGACTGGACGCTAAACAATGTTCAACCAGAGTCCAGTCACTTTCAACGCCAGTGTCCGGGGGAAGACCGAAGCCTGCGCCTTCACTGCAGAGCATGACCGGACGCGCAGGTCCCCTCGGAGCCAGTGTCCAGTCACCCCCAGTGACCTATTTTGCCTCCGTTTCTTCATCGAGTTGATCTCTTTCAACTCCAACTCCTTCTCCTTTGCAAATGTGCCAACACCACCAAGTGTATAACACCATGTGCATGTGTGTTAGCTTTTCACAAACATTTTTCAAGGAGTTAACCACTCAACTTATCGCGCCACTCAATCCTAGCAACGATGCAAAGTTAGATCGCTCAAGTGGCACTAGATGACCGATATACAAACAAGTTTGCCCCTCTTGATAGTATGGCCATCTATCCTAAACCTGGTCATCAACTTCTCTACACACCTATGACCGGTGAAATGAAATGCCCTAGGTTATACCTTTGCCTTGCGCATTCCATTACATCTCCTCCAATGTTGATGCAACATATGCACCAACACGATCAACAATGATATGATCCACTTCATATCATCACGTGATCATATTGGTTCATCGATCTTGACTTCACTTGCTCTTCACCATGGCCTTGGTCCATCGGCACCAAGTCATCACTCAACTTGCCCTTCACAGTTGCAACTAGTCCATCGAGCCAAGTCATGTCTTGATCTTCTCCACCTTGATCACATGACTCAATGTCATGTCTTATGTGCAATGAGCTCCTTCATCATCACATGTGTGGGCTTTGCAACATCTCCGAGCTATTTTCACCTCAATGGCATATGTTGCTCATACACATGTACCTATGGACTAATCACCTGTGTATCTCACATAAACACAATTAGTCCACCTAGGGTTGTCACTCAATTGCCAAAACCAAGCAAGTACCTTTCACACGCCCGGGCAAACATTAGAAGACGACGTAGCTTGCAAGCCAAGTTATCTAGGACCTCCCTCAGGCTCTCGACCCTTTGGTCGGGGGAACCTTCTCTTTGTAATGAGGCCTAGCCTAAACTCTATATAAGGGTGGCCAGAGCTCCCATCTCGGGAGACATCTTCTGATTCTTTATCCTCCACCATTCCATACATAGCAGTAGGGCTCCTAGAGCTTTCCTTCGGGTTGCCCCTCGTCTAGCATAGGTTCTACTACATCTTTCACCATTCTTGCACCCCCCATTGTAAGAACTTCAGAGCATTCAAGCGAGGAACACACACTCGATCTTCTCTGAGACTAGACGTAGGGCTCCGCCTAAACCAGTATAAATCCTTGTGTCTATTGGATGCTACCATCATCTTCCTTGAACAGTGTGACAATTGTATAAATTTACTAGTCCGGTTTATGAAACACCGACAGTTGGCGCGCTAGGTACAGGACAGTCGCGCACTCTCGTTTGATTAAGGAAGGGAGCGATGGTTCCTCGCACCGCCGGTGGACTCGCTGATGGAATGGCCCATGGAGATCACATCCACCGTGAAAACTACAGGTTCATCGGCGCCAATGGGCCAGTGCTCGTGTCTGCCATCAGCCACAGTTCAGACCTCCACCTTAGAAATATGAGTTCCATGGCCCATGGCAGACACACTCCAGGAACTATCCTTGAGGGATGCATCCTAGAGTTCACCTACCCAGAGGGGCCACTACCCTCGCTCGTCGCAAGCCGTGGCCAAGTTTTCCATCCAAGAAATCAAAGGACCACGGCTCATGATGAATTCACCTAAGGAATGGCCTCGACCGGCCACATCCTTCTAGGGAACCACATGGTTAACCACACTGAAGGGCCGATGCCCTTGTCCGCCCTTGGCCACGGCCCAGACCTCCACCTTGGGAATCTGGGTCCCACGGCCTATGGTGGGCGTGCTCTCAGAAATGCCCATGGGGGGTTGCGTCCTAGAATTCACCTGCGTAGGGGCCTAGGGCCCTCTCTCACCACTGGTCACATCCAGGCCTTCCACCCCAAAAACCAAACGGCCATGGCTCATGGTGATCTTACCCAAGGAATGGCCCGTGGTGGCCACATCCTTCTCAGGAACCACGAGATCGTCCGAACCGACGGGGCAACGCCCATCTTCCACACATACCCTGTCCAGACTCGCCGCACGGCAAAACTAGACCCTATGACAGAATCATGCCCAGGGCATGCACGAACAATGATACCACCCGCCGCCACACGGTATCATCATCTGAAATCAAGCCACCAACCGACATCACACTAGTCAGGGTCAAGCCCAAAACCAGGATCCGATCCTACATGGCGGGCCAGCTGCGCGACACGCTTCGGAGCACCACCAACCTTCGCTCGGAGGCGCGTGCATCCGAGGAAGCTGGTTCCCCGAGCGCACTGCGTGCCATAATGAGCGGATTGAACTACATTGCGCTCAAAGCCAACTTCCACAGTGATAGGTCACGACGGTCCCTCGCCAGAAGCGGTAGCTTCACTCAGAAGAGGAGACACGGCAACAGCGACGCCTTCACGCCAAGAAGACTCGAGCGCTAGAACACATGAGCTCTCCTAGACAAAAGCCACATCAAGCCAGGAGTAAAGAAGTCATCATGGGGGGCTCGCAAGCCCCACAAGGATTTCAAGCTCGCAAGGACTGGCTCAAGGTTGCCCGAGAGGCCGATCCACGCCAACTATGACCGCTCAAAGCGGTAAAAAATTGTCCCCATCGACCCACGGCTCAAGGACTATGCCAACTCCATTGCAAGCAAACGCTCAGGGGCTCACGGCGCCATGAGCAGCAACCTCGTTGCGAGCCGGTGCTTGGGGACTCAAAGTGCCCCGAGCTACGACGATCAGCTCATCAACAACTTCTGGTACATTGGTCGGTCGCATCTATTTTGACCTTAGCCTCACCTCCTAAGCACGTCGACATACACATATAAGCTCACCAATAGTCGTAGAAGCTTAAGGCCAACCCATAGAGCAAACTAGATAACATGATGCCCACACAGTATGTCCTAGTAGCACGCCACTCCCGAGTGACACGATCTGGTTCGCGCTCGTAGCCGGACATGGCTCACTCACGGGGGCTACACTCATGGACATACAAACACACGACCCACAGCGCAACACCGTTTGCCATCGTCCTAGCGGCCGAGCCGCCCGCTCACTCTCTTCTCGCATTGAGCTAGATTCATGACCAACCCAGATGTCATGACGCTTTGATAGTACATGTGCCATTAAAACCTAGCGGGCCAGCCCTTTGGCTAAAACACGCGTGTACAAGCACGGGACTAAAGGGGGGACGAAGCACATTCCAATTCGGACAAAAAGAAAAGCGAAGAGGCGACCAAATGACAAAGGAATGCGCCTATCTCATACCATTCACATCAAAACTCAAACAAGTTCTTTTTGAAAAGGGCATGCATACAAAATTTTGATCAACTGCACAGAAGCTCCTATACATTGGAAGCCTAAAACTGGAGACGGACGATGGTGGTCGACACCTTACTCGCCAAGACCTCCGCGCCACGAACGGCGGAATTACCGATTGTGCGGATCTCGGTGCCAGACTTTCTCGATGAGTACCCTTGCCCCACTGCATCAAAGTCCACGTCATCATAGAGGGAGTCGACCGTTGTTAAGGCCGCAAGCATGCCACTCTAAACCCCAGCGGAGATGAGGGAGTCTAGTTGATGGTGAGCCTCGTTGTGGTGAAGCATCAATCGAGCACTCCCCGGGCCAGCGTCGAGCATGGCGTCACACAGAGCCTACCCGTGCTGTACAGTGTCGCCAACGCAGCAGCCACCTCCCTCGTCGTCTGCCTCTACCTCTAGAGCAGCCATTGCCTCCTTGAGGCCGGTCACCAAGGTTGTCAGCAACTCAATCTAAGACCAATCTCGCACCCCCTGCTCTACAAGCCGCTCTTGAGCCGAGTCGATCCCACTGACAGCTTTGACTAGGCTCTCATGGAGCTCCACCTGTGTTTTTTAGAGGCCCCCAATTCCTCTTGTAGGTGTTGCACTTTTTGCCTTTGCCTTCGTCAGGCGGTCATGGTCCACGACCTCTTTCGACTACGCCTGAAAAGCCAGACGTAGAACCTGGGATTTCTCTTCTAAAGTCCTCGTCAGCTCCTGAAAGAGAAGAGAAAGATAACCGCGTCATTCAACCAAAGGAGAAACCCACATAGCAGGCCCAAAGGGCAAAACGGAGCAGTAAGGCCGCACATGTTGGCGGGGTATGACCTCCTCGGCCATCAACCATTGGGTCTCCACGCTCAACCCAGTGACCGCAGTGGCTGCATCAATCAGGTTCAAAAGGGTCACAATGACCCCCTCACGACTACGTGAGGCTCCACCGCACACAGCCTATTCGGTTGCGTCGTGCACCTCAAATAGGGCCTCGTGGGGATCTGAGGGATGTGGCTAGATGAAGGGATCCTCACGAGGACCGACCTCCTTCCCTTAGAAAACCAGGGTAGGTCCACCAATGCGATCAGCTACCGACCCTACGAATGAAGGATCAACAACGGGTGACAAGCCCATCCCTCCTTTCACGGCGGTGGTCACCTCAGCCTCGCCGGTGGCTAACACCTCCCCCTTGATCGCATCTACTGCTACTCCGACCCTAGAATAGCCTTCGCCCCCAGCTGGTGAGCATAGGGTCGCAAGAGGAAAGTGTTGGGACACAGTCACCACAACCTCGCCGTGGCCCAATGAAGGGCTCAGCCACATAGGCGGATTCACAAACCCCGATGGCTTGGCAATCATGAACCCGTGGAGAACCTCCCTGCAACATAATCCTTTAAGGACACGACAAAGAAGATGACGCTGGCTTTGCCATAGAAAGAAGAGAGCTGGGGGTGACATACCACCTAGGGCGGTTCACAAGACTCGTCACACCTCTCCTCGGAAGCAGAACCATGACCATGGTCATAGCATCAGACATCACGAAACTAGAAGCCAATGAGGCATTGATGGCCACGACGACAGCGATGGCCTCTGGCCGCTCACCACCCTTTGTCGCGCGGTCGGACGGCTGCAAGCCGGCCAAAGATGCGTCGGTCGGAGTCGATGATGAAAGACCCAGACCGCCACGATAAGTGGTGCAAGGGCGCCTCGAGCTTGGTCCCCTCAATGGCAACATAGCCGAATGCTTCCGTGCAGCCCGGTCCTCCCCACTCCCGCTGCTCGACCCGGCCCCATCTCTAGACCTTTGGGACTCAACAAGGACATGCCAAAGCACCTTCAATTCCTCGTCGAAATCATCGTCTAGACTCTCGCTTCCGTCAGCGCTGCCTTTGCCCAGTAGCAAAGTCCTATGCCTCCATCATTCCATCCTCTCTAGCGGCCCTCCCACCTGAGACCACCTTCGATCGCCAGCAATCACTCGCTCCTAGGCGGCGATGTTGGCGCTTTTAGGGCGAGGAACATCGAAACGAGAGCGAAACGACAGAATAGGCTGCCAGAAACAAGCCACCTCAGTGGCCACTTGACTAATGCGAGCTGAGGTCAAAAAAGGAAAAATGAAAGGAAGGGCGACTCACCAGGTCAGGGCGATGGCTCACCAAAAATGCCTCGATGGTGCACCTGGTCAAAACTATGACCCTTGCGCCATCCAGCTTGGACAAATGTTCCACAATCGCGTTGTCTTCAAGCTCTTCCACAGCTTCACGAGTTGGGTCTTCGGCTCTGACATAGTCACATAGCAAATGAACCCGCTGCTTTAGCGTAAGAGCTCGGCGCTCGACCATGACCCGAAGGACCGCAACACGATCTAGACCGGCCAACACTCGGCCCTTGAGGATCTCTAGGATCTCCGCCACTTCTGCCTGATGCCTCCACTCACATACTTGACCCCAGGAGGCTAACCAGGGGAGCGATTGAGAAGGGAAGCAAGGTGGCAGAGGCGTCATCATGAATGTAAAACCAGTTTCCATGCCAACCGAAGTTCGAGCTCTTCAACGGCTGTCATGGGTAGGAATGGGACACCCTAGAATGCATCTGGATGTTCATCCTGCTTATAGGGGCCAATGCTCCACCAGCGGACCCTAGCACCTGCTGGCTCTTAACCTCAAAGAGCCACAAGAATAGGTCTTTGTTGGGTTCCATCCCAAGAAAGGCCTCGCAGATGACCACAAATCTTGCCAGCTATAGCACACCATTAGGAGGAAGATGCTGCATCTGGACGCCATGCTCCTAAAGGAACCCCCGAAGGAAATCTGACGCCAAAATCCCAAAGCCATGCTCATGGAAGTCAGTGAAAGACACCACTTCCCTAGGCCGTGGATTGGGAAGCACTTCACCGACGGTAGCCCTCCACCCAATGAATCCCTTTGGCGGAAGAAGACCATCCTCGACAAGCCACAATAGCCACACCTTTGTCACCGTCGAAGGTAGCCATTCACTCATCCTTGACATAGGCAAAGGCGAAGGCGGAGGGAGACGGCGCCAAGCGGCCACTGGCAACTACGCACCTCCCAGGTAAATCCCTCAAAGTTTGATTCTGTTCCGTTCCACCCCTGATTGCAGCACGCGACAGTGGAAGGACAAAAACAAGGCAAGGGAACGTGAACCGAAGGGGTCGTATATGTGGCGGCGACCAGGAACGTGAACCGCTCCCTCATGGGGTCCACCCTAGAGAAAGTCCCATGGGCCCTCGGCAAGCAAACCACCACGCTGTAGCAACCTCGTGGCGCGGCGCACCACGAATTCACGTGTGAACGAGCGTCTTTAAGCTGCATCATGACCAAGGAGGCTGTGAGCCCCCGGATCCACACGTAGGGTAGCCCACCATGACCATGGCTCCATGTCGCGCTTAGGAAACCCATCCTTGTGCCGACCCTTAGAAGGTCTTGAGGCCACAAAAGAGATAGGGGTAGAGAGGAGATGGGCCCCCGCGAATCTAATCGGTGGTGCGAAGCCACACAACCATCTCTCCCTGTGTTTGAGTCATCCACTTTGAAGTCTCCTGGGTTGACCCCCTCTGTGGGGAGGCATCTTGCCCTCTGGCTGCTACGGAGGCAGTTGGGGACCGACAGGATTGATGGCTGATGATTTATGGAACGTCTCATGTGAGGCGTAGTCAAACTCCATGTCGATCGGGGAGGATATTAGGTCCCACTCGAATTACCCATTGACCTAGACAAGGCGCACCGCTCTGACCACGTGGTTACGGTGGACAAGCCTGTCCCCACGTGGGGCAAAACCAAATCGCTTGTGAATCGGCATCATGACCCCTTGGGGTCGAGAAAGACACCATGGAAAAAATGAGCGGGGCCCATGTGCCCTAGATAAGGATTGTGGCCAAGCCACGACCATCTCCTCCTAGTGTCCTAGGTCATCAGCCCACTACCGCATCGAGTCTCGCGAACCAATGAGGGCTGATAGCCCCATCGCGGGATAACAGCCAGACCGATAGAAAGACCTGCAAAAGTATCTCCTCAAGGAAGGCACCTGTAGGCACGTGGTCCACCCCTTGACCACGCACGATGAAGGATACTTCAAAAACCCATGCGGTAATCCTCGGATGACGAGGGCATCCCAACCTGTGTTGTTGCCAAGGCAAGCGACCATGACTCAACCACCACCGAGAGACCCAAGAGACACAAGTAAATCTAAAAAAGGATCTCTCTCATCAAGCCGCGATGCAAATCTGGAAATCACCACACCGGCGACATCTCTAGTAAGCTCAGGGAGACCTCGCTACCACCATGGAAGGGTAGGCGATGCGTCGACCTTCCCGTAGTGAGATAGCTCCTAGGGCACGGGAGTGCAGGGGCAGGCGTGGAGGTTGCGCCAGCTCAAGGGCGCCTGAGCAGTCACCCGTGGGCGTTCATGAATGCTAACAGAGCTTAGGCAGGACGCCTCTAGATCAAGACAATTTTGTCCTGGCAAAGATAGGATTGTCTGATCCCAATAGAGCATGCACCCTAAGGGCATGACCCCCTCCTTTCACAAGTTCCCTTCAGGCACCAGACGGAGGAAGGAGCATCGCCAGCCCCCGAAAGCCTCAGAAAAATGCGAGTTCGGGACCCCATGGCTCCCTCCCAATCTCCCACATTTCTGAAACCCATCGGAAGGGAGACAAGGATCAACTCATCGCCACAGGTTGAGAGCAACCTGAAAATAGCAAGACAACCTTTACTTATAAGTCCTAAGGAGAAGCAAGCAGCCAATACCCCCACACCGCGTGGCAAACGATGGGAGGTCTCAGCCCACGTCGGACTCCTCTAAAAGACTGGGATGCCAAGACTCTCACAAAGGGAAGACCAGTACAACATCGACAAGACCGCTCCACCCCACCTGAGTCTTAGGCCCCAATGCATGGTACGATAGCATGGTAGGAATCATCAGTCATATATCGCGTCGTTAGGACAGAACAAAGCTTAAAGGCCACCTACCACACTAAAAGAGTCAGCCCACAAGGGGTCGGGCGACGAAGCTCGATGAAGTCACGATCGCGCGCCCACGCTCCAACGCACACCCATACCAGCGCTTTCACGATCGCGAAAATGCTCAGGGGCTACTGTCAGGGTTACAACTATGAGGGGTCTCAAGGCACTGATTAGTTAGCAGGCCACATGGCCCGCAACACCATAGCTAGAACAAAGGAATGAACGACCGAGGCCCAGCAAAAGCCGAGTAGAGTAGGCTAGGCGCCAAGGCAGTGGGTGATCATGACCCCTTCTCCCAGCAATAGCTGTGTGATGCTCAAGTGCGTGACCTCTCCCCCATCACGACCCCTGGGAGGGACAGAAAGAGGTTGAGCCCGACTTCTTGACGTGCCTACTCTAATGAAGGCAAGCACACCACCCCGACCCCTCAAGGACCAATGTGTCGACAATCACCTCGGTCTAGTCGAGCACCATCCTAGCGCCACGTCGCATGGTGGCGACCATGGGTACGATGCCCACCGTCCAAATACGGACTGACAGGACGCATGTACCATCCCATCCACTATGGGATGGGATCTATGACAAGGGTCCCAACCTAGAGACCTTCTCGACTTGCTGAGAGCCCCGACCCCAACGATAGGGGTCATGGCTCCCTCCCAATCTCCCACATTTCTGAAACCCATCGGAAGGGAGACAAGGATCAACTCATCGCCACAGGTTGAGAGCAACCTAAAAATAGCAAGACAACCTTTACTTATAAGTCCTAAGGAGAAGCAAGCAGCCAATACCCCCGCACCGCGTGGCAAACGATGGGAGGTCTCAGCCCACGTCGGACTCCTCTAAAAGACTGGGATGCCAAGACTCTCACAAAGGGAAGACCAATACAACATCGACAAGACCGCTCCACCCCGCCTGAGTCTTAGGCCCCAATGCATGGTACGATAGCATGGTAGGAATCATCAGTCATATATCGCGTCGTTAGGACAGAACAAAGCTTAAAGGCCACCTACCACACTAAAAGAGTCAGCCCACAAGGGGTCGGGCGACGAAGCTCGATGAAGTCACGATCGCGCACCCATGCTCCAACGCACACCCATACCAGGGGCTACTGTCAGGGTTACAACTACGAGGGGTCTCAAGGCACCGATTAGTTAGCAGGCCACACGGCCCACAACACCGTAGCTAGAACAAAGGAATGAACGACCGAGGCCCAGCAAAAGCCGAGCAGAGTAGGCTAGGCGCCAAGGCAGTGGGTGATCATGACCCCTTCTCCCAGCAATAGCTGTGTGATGCTCAAGTGCGTGACCTCTCCCCCATCACGACCCCTGGGAGGGACAGAAAGAGGTTGAGCCTGACTTCTTGACGTGCCTACTCTAATGAAGGCAAGCACACCACCCCGACCCCTCAAGGACCAATGTGTCGACAATCACCTCGGTCTAGTCGAGCACCATCCCAGCACCACATCGCATGGTGGCGACCATGGGTACGATGCCCACCGTCCAAATACGGACTGACAGGACGCATGTACCATCCCATCCACTATGGGATGGGATCTATGACAAGGGTCCCAACCTAGAGACCTTCTCGACTTGCTAAGAGCCCTGACCCCAATGATAGGGGTCGTGGCTCCCTCCCAATCTCCCACATTTCTGAAACCCATCGGAAGGGAGACAAGGATCAACTCATCGCCACAGGTTGAGAGCAACCTGAAAATGGCAAGACAACCTTTACTTATAAGTCCTAAGGAGAAGCAAGCAGCCAATACCCCCGCACTGCGTGGCAAACGATGGGAGGTCTCAGCCCACGTCGGACTCCTCTAAAAGACTGGGATGCCAAGACTCTCACAAAGGGAAGACCAGTACAACATCGACAAGACCGCTCCACCCTGCCTGAGTCTTAGGCCCCAATGCATGGTACGATAGCATGGTAGGACTCATCAGTCATATATCGCGTTGTTAGGACAGAACAAAGCTTAAAGGCCACCTACCGCACTAAAAGAGTCGGCCCACAAGGGGTCGGGCGATGAAGCTCGATGAAGTCACGATCGCGCACCCATGCTCCAACGCACACCCATACCAGGGGCTACTGTCAGGGTTACAACTACGAGGGGTCTCAAGGCACCGATTAGTTAGCAGGCCACACGGCCCACAACACCGTAGCTAGAACAAAGGAATGAACGACCGAGGCCCAGCAAAAGCCGAGCAGAGTAGGCTAGGCGCCAAGGCAGTGGGTGATCATGACCCCTTCTCCCAGCAATAGCTGTGTGATGCTCAAGTGCGCGACCTCTCCCCCATCACGACCCTTGGGAGGGACAGAAAGAGGTCGAGCCCGACTTCTTGACGTGCCTACTCTGATGAAGGCAAGCACACCACACCGACCCCTCAAGGACCAATGTGTCGACAATCACCTCGGTCTAGTCGAGCACCATCCCAGCACCACATCGCATGGTGGCGACCATGGGTACGATGCCCACCGTCCAAATACGGACTGACAGGACGCATGTACAATCCCAGCCACTATGGGATGGGATCTATGACAAGGGTCCCAACCTAGAGACCTTCTCGACTTGCTGAGAGCCCCGACCCCAACGATAGGGGTTGTGGCCCTCAGTCTCATGAAGCGACTAGGTGAACGATGACCAAGGGCGGCTACCTACTTTGGGTACAATGCCTTAGGGAACCTAGAGACAACGGCGAAGACCATGAAGGACGCCGCATTGCACAGGATAGCTGACGAACTATCACCATGGCTACAGTGATGCCATGGCCAACATAGTAGCACCACATCAGACCCTACCGTGATGTGGCCACAAGACCAAGACGACAGACACGCCCAGGCAAGCATGAGAAGATGGCATACCTTTCAAGCCAAGTTAGCTAGGACCTCCCTTAGGCTCTCGACCCTTCGGTTGGGGGAACCTTCTCTTTGTAACGAGCCCTGGCCCCAAATTCTATATAAGGGTGGCCAGGGCTCCCATCTCGGGAGACATCTTCTGATTCTTCATCCTCTACCATTCCATCCATAGAAGTAGGGCTCCTAGAACTTCCCTTCGGGCTGCCCCTCATGTAGCATAGGTTCTACCACCTATTTCACCATTCTTGCATCCCCCATTGTAAGAACTTCAGAGCATTCAAGCGAAGAACACACACTCGATCTTCTCTGAGAGTGGATGTAGGGCTCCAGTCTGAACCAGTATAAATCCTCGTGTCTATTGGATGCTACCATCGTCTTCTAGAGCAACGCGACAATCGTATAAGTTTACTAGTCCGGTTTATGAAACACTGACACATCCTCATCCACTCATCCGCGTACCCCGCCCACGTCTCACGCCCGCTCTGCCCACGTCTCACGTATAAATCAATTAAAGCTCATGGAATCATGGAAGGTAAATCAGTTATCGCTCAGCATAGATCTTGTTATTTAGACAAACATTAGTCAATGGCAAAAGGATGTCAACAATGATTAATTTATGCTAAGCCAATGACTGTAAGTAATCGAATCCCTTTTCATATAAAAGAAACATCTCATCATCATTTAACCATTTGATAAAGATAAATCTAATGAACATATTAGATCTCATCTACCGCTATGACCAGTGGGGCATGAGGCAGAATCATGCGGGCCGTAGAAACAACAATAGATTCGATGACCCTAACTTATTACTAATATCAGTAGGGCATGAGGCAGAATCATGCAGGTCGTAATACAATAATAAGATCATGGGGCTAACAAATCTTTCAACCTATCTTCACTTCAATGGTCTTATGACGTGAACTGTTCGTGAAATCACTCGATATAAGCTAAAACAACCGATTCAGGCATAACGCACAGTTAAGGTCATGCCCTATCAGGAATAGATCTACCAAATAACAATTCTCACTCTATGGTGCTAACAGTGGGGTGTGAGGCAGAATCACATAGGCTGTGATAATGGGCCATGGAACGGTTTTCGCTAGCCAATAGATCTCCTCAAGATCAGACATGCCTTAACCGCATACTATGCACGATCAAGATTGACATAAAATAGCCGATAAAACATAACTCATCGTTTAAAGTACATATTAGATCAAATTTAGATTAACAAACGATTGGTTAAACATAATATAAGGCCGATCTAGATCAATCCCAATCGGGCGAAGTGATATTGCTGTAATTAAATAAATAATGGAAGCAATAAGCAATATCGATAACTTAATAAATCTATCTGAAGGAAAGCCACCCTTAGATAGAGCCGATAACTTGACCTTAATCTAGTTCGAGCAGTGGAGGTCAACCGGATCGATGCAGCCGTACTTGAACTAGACAAGAGTCGATAACTAGCTTATACCAGAGTCACAGTGGAGGTCGACTAGATCGATGCAGCCGTACGAACAGAAGTATAAGCCATGACGGTACTTACAGACAAGCAGTGGAGGTCGACCGGATCAATGCAGCCATACTTGCTGAAGAACTCGCTGAGATCTGCTCTACTCCTACTCCTAAGGGGTGGTCGGAGCCGAAAAAGTAAGTAACTTGTATTTGAGAGATTGTGTGTCCTTTATAATAGCCGGGGTCTAATATTTATACCCGGAACCTACGCACGATTCCTACCTAAGCACGACTCATCACAATTTTTGGCCATAGAAAAAACATTCCAAAATTAAGATAACTTGGACTCTAATCTTTCTCTTTTTGCAGAGTCCAACATGCCTTGTCCCGGTGCCGATCGTAGCCTTTGTCATTACCTGCCGGCTCTATCTGAAGAAAGTCGATTCTAGTGTTGCATTCGAATCAGCCGATACTGACCTGCACGCAATTGATTCCTTGATGACACGATCTTGGGAGCTTTCGAGTCCCTGCGATTCTTCTTCCAAATTTTGGTGTAAACATACGCCTCCAATTTTGGGATAAAAGTAATTTTATTTCAAAATTATCACGTCTGTATCCCTGATAGGTTCGCAGTCATAGATAGAGAATCTTGACCTTTTTATTGTAATATTTTGCAATCCTCAGTTTATTGGCTTCGATATTTTTAAGAGCACGCAGCCGAAGGCAACTCAAGTCCTCTAAGTTATCTATCATAAGATTCTTGTAGACTTTGGCTGATAAATCATTTTGCAGTGTAACACGCCTCGATCCAATCTGAACTTCCTAAGGAAGAACTGCATTATGGCCATACATAAGTTCATAAGACGATGTTTTAATTGATCCATGACAGGCCATCCTATATGGCCATAGTGCCTCATTAAGCGTTGAATGCCATTTCCTTGGTTGTTCTTCAATCTTTTTCTTGATCAGCTTAATCATAATCTGATTAGACGCTTCTGCTTGGCCATTAGCCTGAGCATAGTAAGGAGAAGAATTTAGTAGCTTGATTCCCATACTAGCAGCAAAATCTTTGAACTCCTCTGATGTGAATATTGTCCCCTGATCAGTAGTTATAGTTTGAGGAATCCCAAAACAATACACAATGTGCTCCTTGACAAAATCAACCATGTTCTTTGAGGTTACCGTCTTCAAAAGAATTGCCTCGATCCATTTAGTGAAGTAATCTGTTGCTACCAATATGAACTTATGTCCTTTGCTTGAGGGCAAAAAAATCTGTCCAATTAAATCAATTCCCCAACCTCGAAACGGCCATGGCTTGATTATTGGATTCATGGCCGATGCAGGCGATTTTTGGATATTACCAAAACATTGACAATCCTAGCACCCTTTGTAATATTCAAAACAGTCTTCCAATATTGTTGGCCAGAAATATCCAGTTCTGCGAATAATTCACTTCATCTTATAAGCCGATTGATGAGCTCCACATATCCCTTCATGCACCTCGCCCATCAACACTTTAGCTTCTTCTCAATTTAGGCATTTGAGTAATACTCCATCGACTATTTTGTAATACAGCTGATCATTCAGTAAAACATACTTGGTCGATTTATACCTTAGCTTTCTGGTAACTTTCTGTAATGGATTTCTAAGGTAGTCGGCTATTTTGACTCTCCAATCATCATTCGAGGCTTCACTACTCAAGATTTCTCGAGACACTTGATATCCTGATGCACTTTGAGCTAGACGATTAGCCTCTTAGTTATGTGCTCTTGGAATATGTTGGAAAGAGACATGAAGAAATTCCTTGAGCAACTTTTGGCACTCATCATAGTATCCTTTCAAGGTATCTTCTTTGCACTCATATAGGCCGATAAACTGATTAATAATTAACCGTGAATCTTCAAATACTTTAATTGCTTCGGCCTTTACTTCATGAAGAAGTTGAAGTCCCTTAAGAATAACTTCATACTCCGCTTGGTTGTTAGTAATCATTGGTTCAGTTGGAAGAGCAAACTCAAAACTTGCCCCCCGAGGTGAAATGATAACAATACCAATGCCACCACCTTGCTTGCATGATGATCCATCAAAGAATAACGTCCAAGGCATCGGGTCTACATAACCAATGCTTGGCTTATGATACTGGGTGACAAAATCGGCCATTACTTGTCCTTTGACTGCTTTAGCCGATTCGTACTTCAAGTCAAATTCTGATAACGCAAGAATCCACTTTCCCACTCTCCCATTCAGTATTGGCATTGATAACATGTGCTTAATCACATCAGCCTTGGAAACAACCGTACACTCGGTCGATAATAAGTAGTGTTGCAACTTAGTGCAAGAGAAATATAAGCACAAGCATAACTTTTTAGTGGGAGAATATCTTATCTCTCGATCCAGTAGTCTTCTACTTAGATAGAAAACAACTCTCTCTTTTCCTTCAAACTCTTGCATCAAGACCGATCCAATTGTCTTGTAATTAGCCGATATGTACAATTTAAAAGGCTTACCTTGCTGAGGAGGAAGCAACACAGGTGGACATTTCATGTATTCTTTTATTTCTTCAAACGCTTTTTGTTGTATGTCACCCCACTTGAATTCTTGATCATTTTCAACTTCAACAAGGGAGAAAACGGTAGGATCCTTTCCGATAAATTTGAAATGAATCTTCTAATAAAATTAATCTTACCAAGCAGAGATTGCAACTGTCTTAGTAGTTGGGGGAACTGCCTCATCAATTGCTTTTACGCTTTTCTGACCAACTTCGATTCCTCTCTCGTGGACCATAAATCCCAAGAATTGTCCAACTAACACTCCAAAAGCACACTTATTAGGATTCATCTTTAGACCATGTTTTCTTATGCATTCCAGAGTCTCTCATAAATCAGTTAGGTGCTCTTTGTACCCTTTGGATTTTATCATCACATCATCGATGTAGATTTCAACAATCCTGCCAATCAACATATGGAAAATATAATTCATCGCCCTTTGATAAGTTGCACCGGCATTCTTCAGACCAAAGGTCATCACAACCCACTCGAACAAACCGATTGCGCCGGGGCACCTGAAAGCGATCTTTGCTATGTCTTCCACAGCCATGAAAATTTGGTTGTATCCTGCATTGCCGTCCATGAAGCTAATAACCTTGTGTCCGGCTGTTGCATCTACTAACATATCAGCTATCGGCATCGGATAACCATCCATGGGTGTGGCTTTGTTTAGATCCCTAAAATCGATGCAAACTCTTAATTTTCCATTCTTCTTATATACAGGGACAACATTCGATATCCACTCTACATATCGGCATGGTCAGATAAACTTCGCCTCCAGTAACCTTTCAGTCTCCTTTTTGATATCATCAAGCATGTTTGGGTTGAATCTCCTTGGAGCCTGTTTAAATGGTCGATATCCAGGTTTGATTGGCAACCGATGTTCGACAATTGACTGGTCTAGACCAGGCATCTCATAGTACTCCCAAGCAAAACAGTCTTTAAATTCCTTTAACAAATCAACTAACTCCCATTTATACTCAGGGTCCAACTTGGCACTTACATACGTCAGCCTAGGTCTATCTCCAGAACCATTATCTACTTCTTCTAATTCATCGGCCAACGTGAAACCATGTCCCAGTTTGCCATCTACACCATCTATTGGATTATCCATTAAGACAAATTTTCAAAGCAGACTGCTTGGATCGTCTGTTGGCTTTCATCGTTGATTCTAATGAAGCCTCCTTCCCATAACTTGCCAGAAAAGCATTCAAAATCTCCTAGTTCCCAAAAGACTGGATCAGCTGTTGTGACGCTCACAGATTCATCAGCATGAACTAGCTCGACATCATCTCCATGCCATTGAATCAAACACTGATGCATGGTCGATGGTACACAACAGTAAGCATGAATCCAATCACGACCAAGGAGCAAACTGTACGACCCTTTTCCATCGATGACGAAGAATGTGGTGAGTAGAGTCTTACTCCCGATTGTTAATTCGACATTTATTGCCCCCGGGTCTTAGACGTCATTACCTCCAAAGTCCTTAAGCATCATGTCAGTTTCAATCAAATCTCCTGGTCCCTTGCCAAGTTTACAAAAAGTGGTGTAAGGCATGAGATTAACAGAAGCACCTCCGTCCACCAATATTTTGTTCATCGGCTTCCCATCAACCAAACCTTTTACATATAAAGCCTTTAGGTGCCGATGCTTGACTGGTTTATCAAATATTGATTGTTGTATAACTGTTAACTTGGCAACCATCTCCTCATACTCCGATTCATCGAAGTCTGAATAAACTTCTTGATCTATCGGAGCTCTGAACTCTGATGGCAATAGAAAAGCCATTTGAATATTAGCCGATGGTTGCTTTCTATCGGCTGTTTGCTTAGCACATCATACTTGAGGTTTGCCGGATGCCTGAGCCTGTTCCAACTCTTTATTCCTTAGGCGTTGCACCCTTCTCTTCTGGCTTCTTGTTAAACCTCCTGGACACCATTGGCCTTCCTGCCAAACATATTCTCTCTCGTTGCCTTCTTCATAATCAGCCCAATCTTGATTGACAACTCTTTTCCCCAGCCGATTATGAATACTTCCATTTTTGAAGCGCCGATCAACGTTATTATGGTGATATGCATCTTGAGCATGGATAGACCGGCGATTGGCTTGAGATTGCCTAAACTCCCAATACTGATCGCTACACTCTGGACAGTTACTCCTGGTAGGCAACTTTAAACCTTCGTTCCAACAATGTCTGAAGAAAGGACAATTCCAATGCAATTCAGTTTGCTTTCTTTCGTACCTCTCTTTTTCCTGTTGACGCTGGTATTCTTGCTTTTCCAACCAACGCTGATAATCCTTTTCCCTCTGCCGCTGCCATTTATTCAATAAAATTCGAGATGTAACTCGTGGCTTTGTCGCCCCTTCTTTTGATGTTTCTCCCTGCTCATATCGGCTCTTTTGCTTGTCGCGACGCCTTTTAATTTCCCTGTATTCATCGGCCGATATTTGCATCTTGGGATCGACTGTTCTAGCTTCTCTTGATTTGGTTGATGTTAGGACCTTAGTCTTTTCTTTGAGCAGCCTAGCATCAACCATGTTTTGATCTCCTGGGAAAGGATTATCATCAACTTTCATTTTCCGAGGTGTATCAAACTTGAGTCTTCCTTGCTGAATAGCCCTCTGTATATGCTGTCGGAAAATTCTACATTCATTAGTGGAATGAGAGGTAGTATTATGGAACTTGCAGAACTTCTTATTCTTCAACTGATCAGGGGGCAACATAACATGATTATCGGGCAACTTGATCTGCCCCTTCTCAAGTAAGAAATCGAAGAGCTTGTCTGATTTGGTGACATCAAAGTCATAGCTTTCTTCGACTCCTCTTCCCCAAGGATTTGGCACCATTACCGTCTTTTTGCCCCAATTTCATTCAGCCGCAGCAACCTCTTCTTCTTCATCTTCATAGCCGTCATCGATTGAGTATGGATTATAAGCTTTAGCCACTGTGGTACTCTTCTAGAATCGGGTATCTCTCGCATATACTCTGGAATTGGCTATTGAGCGCTGCCACTCGTTGAGCCAATTGACCTAAGTTGTCAAATTCTTGTCCCAACAGCTTTTCTTTCCACATTGGTAGCATTCCTTGAACGGCTAAAGTAGCTAGCTGATCATCAGCCAAGTTTAATGAGAAGCATAAGTTTCTAGTCTCTCGAAACCTCTGAAGAAACTCAGTGCCTGATTCATTAGTCTTCTGCCTTATAGTTGTCAGATCGGTAATCTTCTTTTCTCCAGTCCTAGTGTAAAAATATATATGAAATTTCTTTTCTAGATCAGCCCAATTGACAATGGAGTTGACAGGCAGTGATGAAAACCAAATGAAGGCTGGTCCTGATAGGGACAAGGAGAAGAAACGAACTCGATGGGCCTCCTCAACTGATGCCTCGCCCAATTGTGTAAGATACCGACTGACATGTTCTATTGTGCTCGTACTGTCTTGGCCAGTGAACTTAGCAAACTCTGGAAGCCTGTAATTTGCAGGAAGAAAGACCAAATCATACCATTCTGGATATGGCGTTTGTATGAAAAGGTCAGCCCTTTTGGCTTCAGACCAAACTGATTCTTCATCATCTCGGTCACCTTTAGCAGCAACTCATCAGCATGTGAATTTGGATTTATCTGCACCTGCTGACCCATCTGTGGATTGAAATCCCGTGTGCCTTTATACCCTGGATTCAGAATCATGTAAAGGGTGTTATAATCTGTGCCATAATGATACTCTTGTGGAATCTCTATCTACTGGGTTCTTTGCTGGTTCACTGCTTGAAGTCTCTGGTTATAGACATGAGGATCTATATCTCTATGGATCTTTTGAACTGATGGTGCTATTTTTTGAGCCGACGATGGTATGTGGCCCGATGTGCCAAAATTAATCACCTGGTTCTGACCTTGCCCCGTCGGCTGTTGCACATGTTGTACTGACGGTCTAGGATTATACTTAATCTGATTCGTAGTAGTACCTTGAGCTTGTTCAGATAAACCTTGAATTGCCTGGACATCATCATTACCAGCTAGTGCTGCTTCTTGATGGCTGGTACCAACTTGATTAGTCTCTTGGGTCGACGGATGTGGAATGTTGTAATAAGCCGGCCCAACTTGACCAACTGGAAACCCATGAATCACCTCTTTCATGGCGTTGTGGAATGTGTCCAAAAAAGCTTCATTATGGTTTGATATGACATCACGAACATATTTGTTTACAATTTCTATAAAGAAACGCCTGTCTTCAGCTTCAATTGTATCTGTCTGCCTGTGTAATAGAACTCTTAGTAGTGGATATTTTTGAACAATTATGTTGTCATGTGTTTTGGTGTAGGACAACAAACACTTGTTCTAAAATTCTTCTATAGCTTTACCGATGACATCTTTATCTCCATCAGGTAGATCTTCATAATGTACCATAAGGATGTCGTTGTTGTTGTGAACCGCCATGACGATTATGGTGTCCCACCGGGCATGCCAAGAACGTGTGTCGGCACGAAATTTCGTCCCGTGTCGAGGACACACGAGCAAGCTGGAAGGGTCCGCTCGTTGGAGCTAGAGATCCACCTAGCTTAAGCGCAGGGATGGTCGATCCTACGCACTCCTCCCGAGACGTGCCAGTCAATTTGACCCTGCAATTGACAAGGAGAGAAAAGCTAATCAGTAATTTAAGGCGGAATATACCGGTGTTGCCAGACAGTCTCGAATGTGCGGCTCTAAGAGCCGATATGGAAGGAAATCGACTAAATAGTCGATTCTAGCATACTCATAAGAATAAATCAATTAAAGCTCATGGAATCATGGAAGATAAATCGGTTATCACTCAGGATAGATCTTGTTATTTAGACAAACATTAGTCAATGGCAAAAGGATGTCAACAATGATTAATTTATGCTAAGCCAATGACTGTAAGTAACCGAATCCCTTTTCGTATAAAAGAAACTGGTCATCATCATTTAACCATTTGATAAAGATAAATCTAATGAACATATTAGATCTCATCTACCGCTATGACCAGTGGGGCATGAGGCAGAATCGTGCATGCCGTAGAAACAACAATAGATTCAACGACCCTAACTTATTACTAATATCAATGGGGCATGAAGCAGAATTATGCAGGCCGTAATACAATAATAAGATCATAGGGCTAACACATCTTTCAATCTATCTTTACTTTAACGGTCTCGTGACGTGAACTGTTCGTGAAAGCACTCGATATCGGCTAAAACAGCCGATTCAGGCATAGCGCACAGTTAAGGTCATGCCCTATCAGGAATAGATCTACCAAATAACGATTCTCACTCCACGGTACTAACAGTGGGGTGTGAGGCAGAATCACACAGGCCGTGATAACGGGCCATGGAACGGTTTTCGCTAGGCAATAGATCTACTCAAGATCAGACATGCCTTAACCGCACACTATGCACGATCAAGATTGACATAAAATAGCTGATAAAACATAACTCATCATTTAAAGTACAGATTAGATCAAATTTAGATTAACAAATGATTGGTTTAACAGAATATAAGGCCGATCTAGATCAATCCCAATCAGGCGAAGTGATATTGTTGTAATTAAATAAATAATGGAAACAATAAGCAATATCAATAACTTAATGAATCTATCCGAAGGAAAGCCACCCTTAGATAGAGCCGATAACTTGACTTTAATCTAGTTCGAGCAGTGGAGGTCGACCGGATCGATGCAGCCGTACTTGAACTAGACAAGAGTCGATAATTAGCTTATACCAGAGTCGCAGTGGAGGTCAAACGGATCGATGCAGCCATACGAACGGAAGTATAAACCATGACGGTACTTACAGACAAGCAGTGGAGGTCGACCGGATCGATGCAGCCGTACTTGCTAAAGAACTCGCCGAGATCTACTATACTCCTACTCCTAAGGGGTGGCCGGAGCCGAAAAAGTAAGTAACTTGTATTTGATTGATTGTGTGTCCTTTAGAATAGCCGGGGGCGAATATTTATATCCGGAACCTACGCATGATTCCTAGCCGGGATTCACAATTTTTGGCCCTAGAGAAAACATTCCGAAATTAAGATAACTTGAACTCTAACATTTCCCTTTTTACAGAGTCCAACATGCCTTGTCCTGACGCCGATCGTAGCCTTTGTCGTTACCTGCCGGCGCTATATGAAGAAAGTCGATTCTAGTGTTGCATTGGAATCAGCCGATACTGACATGCAAGCAATTGATTCCTTGATGATATGATCTTGGGAGCTTTCGAGTCCCTATGATTTTTCTTCCAAATTTTGGTGTAAACACACATGTTGCAATGGCGTCGGTGGCTGGTGGACAATGGTCTACCGTGATTTTTTTTTATTTTAACCATTTTAATACTATTTATAAAACTAACATAGTTTACTTTTTTTTAAACTAACTTGTTTGGTGCCAGAGTGGTTTGGCCGCGCTAGGGCAATAGGCGCGGCCAAACAGGTTAGTTTTAAAAAAACTAACCGTGTTAGTTTTATAAATAGTATTAAAAATAGGTTAAAAATAAAAAAATCCCTACTGCAGGGTTTCGGCTCCTACCTCGGGCGGCGCGCCTTGTCCTCTCCTCTCCTTCCCCTCCATCTCGCCGCGGTAGTTCGAGCTCGGCGGGGAAACCCTACCCGACGAGCACGGAGACGCTTGTGGAGGTGGTGGCCTCTAGTGGGCCGACAGCGGCACGATGCTCGCGTGGTGGTCCCGGAGCAAACTGAGGTTCACGCCGTCCGCTCGCTACACACGGGAAACAAGCAGCCAGAGGCGTCCGTCCAGACAGGCACTAGTAACACCCAACCATGGTCAATATTTGGTCACGCTTGTTTGGTGTAGCCAAACAACTTCCATTTGCACCATGTGTCAACCAAACTTAGGGAGCGTTGGTTTTTCACCCAGAGATCAAAACGGGTTAGTTTCCATACTGCTAAATCCTACCAATCCGCTCCAGAACAGTTTTCACGTATGATAATTCAACATAATCAGCTTATGGTGTCCACCACATCAGAAAGACTACACGAGCATGTCTGGCTCACTCGTGATCTATTTTCCTTAGAATGCCTATACCTCGTATTTACAGTACTTGCAACATAAAACACAAGTCCTTTTACAATTACACAGCCGCCCGCCCACTCAAACATATCAAATTTGCCAGGAGGGAGACCCAGCACATTCATAATAGCACAATTGCAACTTACAGAGAAGCATATCTACAAGATTGCAAGGTGCCGTCTTTTTGTAGTCAGGGTTTAGAGGGAAAATCTAAAAACGTGTTTCAGAGGACAAACTCGCTAGCACTTGTACGTTTCTACTTCCAAAACTTTCAGCACGAGCTTCACCTCTTGACTGAAATGCTATCCATAAAAGAAATGTGTATGGCTTCAGCCACCGAACTGACTACAATCAGAGACCACTTCAGACATTCCTTCCTGTAATAGCTTTTCTAGCCACTAAAATGCACAAGGGATCAAGAAAGCATCTCAACATGGTGTGGGTGGCATAAACTGTCAATGGCATGGATCAGTTTCCTCCGTGGACCTACAGCAACAAGGCCCATATCTTTCAGCTGTTTCATAGTAAGAGAAGCAAGCTGATACATCCCCAGCTTTTCAGTGTCCAATATGTTAACAAACCATCCAAGACCACAACCGAAAAGCCAATTCCTCAGCCCGCCAAACCCAGCAACCTGTCTCTCAAGAAGCTTGGCTCGAATTATCTTATTCGCAACAGGTGAAGATATAATTTGCATCATTGGCTTACCCATGCTTCCAAAGAAACTTGTCGCCTTCCCAGTTTCTTGATGAAACAATTCTCGAACAGCATGATCCTTAGTCCATTCTGTTTTTGCAACAGGGACAGCAGAACTGTGTGGTAATTTATCACCTGCCATAATTGGAACATCCTCGTGGACTATACTGCCATGCACTGGAGGGGAGCCCTGACATTTCTTGGCTGCCAACTTCTCGGGGTGCTTCTTTCTGGGGGCATCGCAGTCTCTCTTGCTCCTAGTTATGCAAGACTGCTTATAACTTATTGTGGGCATATTTGATTGAGGATTTGCAGTAATAGGTGATTGTGGAGGAATTAATATGGTGATACGCTGTTTCTTGACTATTACCCAGTCATCATCCCCATAAATGCAGTTCCTTGAACATATAGGATCAGCGGAAACCTCTGGATGTGGTTTCTCATCACGAACATTAGACATGGCTAGTGAAGTGTTCATAAACAGTTTTTTATGCACACAATACAAAACCTCCTTGGTGCTTAGAGAAGTACCTAATAAATGTAGAACAATAACAATTAACAAAAGCTATCTAGTGGACTTAGCTATATATGCTGCAAAGTATGAAAAAACTTGAACAGAAAGGAGGGAAGCTAAAACAAGAACAGGAATAGCATGAACCAAGATATACAGTTCTGCTGGACTCTAGTGCACATATCTTGATTGGCTCCAGTATATAGCATAAACCTTCCAGTTTCTTCAACTTTCAACAAAATATAAATAAGCCTATATCTAATCAGTCAACTGTTCATTATTCATAGCCATCAAATCCATTTGCACTTGACATATCGTTAAGACTCTTACTACCATAGTGTTTCATTGCTTGCAATGGTGAAATCAATGCATTAAAACTCAGTTCACAGATGTAACAATGTTATGAGCGACAATTAACAAAAAGCATGAAACGAGGAGGTCCATCCTATCTAACTCTACAAGCTCTAGGTTAAAAAGATAAATTAACAAGTACCATAAATGCATGTAGAAAAAGCAGCATGGAAAGCAATGAAGAACGCATTGCTAGGTGCTAGCTTACCAGGCATGGTAGTTTCGACCATGATAACAGAATTAGTAAAATTACTTCTCTCCACTTTTTAGTTACAAGAAAAAAAACAAAAGGCACTTATATCATAAATTACAAGAAGAAACAAATCAAATATCAAACATTGAAAACAAATTATAGCATGAGGATGCTGCCACTTGTCATGTTGTTGTATCTAGTTAATTGAACATCCAAGGATGAAATTCTAAGATACAACTCTTATGCTGCTATATGCAAAAGAGGAAACACAAAGTAGTGAACCTAAGCCGTCCAGCCTCACCCAAATTGACTGGCATACCTACATAAACAATTAAACACAAGGTTCCAAAGGCGCTAGGCACTAGGCAGGCACCAGGCCACTGATTGGTGACTAGGATGCCTAAGCGGAGAAACGCGATTAAGTGTTTGTGCTTTTTTTTTTTTGGCTGCTGGGATGTGTTCAAGTGCATCATTGCATCACAGATTCACTCCAGCCTTGTTACAACAAAAGGGCCAGCAGGCCAGCAGCGGTATCTCCCTTGGCCCATTAAAAATCCTACACCCCAACCTTATCCATGCCCATTCTGTTTCCCTTCCCATTTCCCTCCCAGCATGCACACATCTGCCGCACACCCACAGAGCCATCTGCACTTCACATACCGCAGGGTCTGGGATTGCCGGACTCAGGTGGCCCAGGCCTCTTGATAGCACGCACCATGGAGGCGCGCGTGGGGTGGTAGTTACTTGAGGAGTTGGTGCTCGAGATTCTCCTTGCTGCTGGCACCAACGCAAGATGTGGAGATGTGGCTGCAGCCATGGCACAAGCACATATTGTTTCTTTGCGTGCTGCTGCCCACCGCGCTCGCACATGCTCCTGCCGCTCACCCGTCCACGCGCTAGCTTGCCATTATCCCGATTTCCCATGATTCCATGCCATTGGTCGGCATTTAATTGAATGCCTATGGCCAAGGTGAGGCGTGAAGGGCTCCATTTCGCGCTTAAATGTCCTAGGCGAGTGCTTAGTTGTGTTTTTTTAACACTGATCTGAAGAACACTGAGCAGCAGCCATAGATCCAAGAGGAGACATGGCATCATGGTAGCTGAAGTCTTGCCCTGCGGTGAGCAAACCCTTCACGAAGAGGGTGGATTAGGAAGGCTAGTGTGCATGCTAGAAACAGCAGGCAGCCCAAAAGTTGGGATGGGGGATGAAAGGGTAGCACAGGGACATAGAGGCCAGTTAGGTCAGGCGATGGGAGAGGTGGGCAGGTGGCAGAACATGATGGCAGAGAAAGGGCAAGCGGCTGAGAATGCATTTGAGCTTGCACTAGGATTATGCTAACATATCAAGGGAGTGGCTGCTATGGACCAGTGGTGGGAAGTTAACATGAATTTTTCTTTGTGTTGCATAAGCTGTGTACAGGGAAAAAACATACTCCCTATGTTCCAAATTGTAGTTTACTTTGGATTTGTCCTAAGTTAAACTTCAACTTCAACATTAACCAAGTTTGTAATTTCACCAACATCTGTAACATAAAATTCATTTCATTAGATTCTTTATACTCCCCCTGTTCCAAATTGTAAGTCAATCTGGTTTTTCTAGATACATAGTTTTTGTTACGCACCTAAATATACATTGTCTAGATACATAGTAAAAACTATGTATCTAGAAAAGCTTGAACGACTTACAATATGGAACGGAGGGAGTAAAATATATTTTGATAGACAAAGACAAAGTCAACTATAATTTGGAACAGAGGGAGTACCTGAAAACAACAAACTTTCATCAGAGAGAGTACCTGAAAACAACAAACTTTCATCTTAGTATGGAATACTATAGACAAACTTGATCCAGTCAGTTCAATTTTTTGACAAATTATGTTTCGCTTGGGATTACCATGAGTCTAAAATCCAGAGTCGGAGAATTGGATTTTACAAGTTACTATGACAGAAAAGGTCCACTTCTAACGTTATGTTGACCACATATAGAGCCTATGCGTGACGATGAGATGGAATGTTCAACCATGTTGTCCACATTTCTGTCAGATCTTTAACTTTTGAGTGCACTGGTCAGTCAATGTAGGCCACCTAAATCAAACACTCAATTTCTAGTGGCTCTCAATACATCTCTATTGACAAATTCAATTCCTTTGTGCAAAGAAAGACCAGTGGTGTCCTAAGTCCTAACTCATTGAGGAGGGTACATGCTAAGGTCCAGTAAACAGGCACGGAATTAACTGGGGAGAAAGAGACTGATGTCCCAGATTCACAGAAGCGTATGGCTGCCCAAAACAAAATGAAAAGAAAAAAAGACTATCCATTTCTCGGCCCAGCCGCAAAGGATAAGTGATGGCGGGGATGGATCACTGGTGACAAGAGAAGCATGCCTCTACCTATTTCACTTCGCTTGCTTGGGCAGTGGCAGGCCCAGGATTTTGAGGTTGGCTGGTTGCGCATTCAAAATATGAATGGGTTTCAAAAAAAAAAATGACAACCTAAAGTTGTAAACTACAACATAAGTATAATTGCATAATACATAGCAGATATAACACATAATATATAGCAGAAGCAACTGTGACGAAACTGGTTGTTGCAAGCAACAATTCTAATCAATGTTATTGATGCGATCTTGATGTCTAATTTAATCAGCAAGATTGAGTATGTATTATTCTGATGATTTCTTAAGCGCGTATCACATGGATTAATAATTGTTAGTCGCTACTGATGGTTTTTGCCCTTGTTCAACGAATCAAAGCTTGGCCTTTCCAATCATTTTCACCATTGGATGACAGACTGGCTATTGTATCATTATCTGACTCGCTTCAAACCATTTGCAGTAAGCGTGGAGATGTGCACCTCCACTTCCTCTCTGAACTGTTCCGACCACAATGGTGATTAACAATAGTTGCCAACTTACCAACGCCATAATAGTGATCAAGATTCGTTTTTCAGTGAAAGATCTTGGTAATTGTCACAACAAAATGGTTAGTTCCAGGAAGTTCTTTCTGTCTCTACCCATATATTCCTGACTCTAGTCTTTCTCTTCCTCTGCCCTTGTTTTCATTACCATAGTTGCAATATTGAAGCGGTTTAAAAAAATCGAGTACTGATCTAATATCAGTAAATGGGAAGCCAATTGAATATTGATGCAGTTGGTGCTGCAATCGATCAGAGAGTCAAGAGTATTCAGACCTGCTCGGCTGCTCCTGTTCCGTTTTCGCTGCTCGGCGATCTGGCCTCCTCGGTGGGACAGTGGCTCGGTGTCTGCCGCGTGGGCCGCGCCGGCCTCCAGCCGCGGAGCCGCCGCCGGCCTCAGTGGCTGCTGCGGCGCTGCCCCGGCCGCAGACCGCAAGTGCGCGGCGTGGCAGCCGCCCAAGCCAAGCCGAGAGGAGAGCGGCCAGTCCGCCGCCGCCGCCGCCTCGAACGGACAGAGGGTTTGGATCGCAGGAACGGGAGTCGGGAGGGGAGATCGGGAGAAGCGCCGTCACGCCGAGCGGACGGAATCACGCACGCGCACCGCACGAGCGCAGCGGTACGTCGACTGCCGAGCAGACTGCGGATGGGGGAATTGGAGAAGTTGGCCGACCGAGATGGATGGGAGAGCAGGAGACTACTATTTTGGGCTCAATTCGGTATTTGGCTCTGTTTTCATTTTTAATACGCTACAGGAAGCGGGCGTCTGGCCGGCTGGACGCAACTTTGGTGAGCCGCACGACGCCAGCCCAAGCTCACCTCGTCCTCCGTTTCTAAATAAAAAAATCAGCTATTTCAAAAAAAAAAGCTCGTCCATGTACTTATAAATGTCCATGCAGCCCGAGGCACGACGGCTAGGCACGAAGCCAGTTTTTTTAGCCCGATATGAGCACGGCCCGGCCCGATGACGTGCGGGCCCTGGCTGGCCCGGCCCGAGGGAGTAGGCCGTGCCTGGGCCGCTGCTCAGGCTCATGGGCTGGCACGGCACGGCCCACCCTGAGTTAGTCGGCCCGGCAGCGGCCCGGCCTACCCCCTCCCCGTCCTCACTCATCCTCCCCTGACCCCTCCCCGAGGCCTAAGCGGCACATGCCCAAGCCAGCTGGCCGCCCACCTTCCTCCCCCCCTCCGCATATAAAAAATAGCACGGGCGGCTCCACAACAAGCTAAGCCAGCGTCCGCTTCGCTCGCCCTCCGCCCCTTTCCCCACACGCTGCAAGAAGCCTCGCTTTGCGGCGACGGACCCTCCTCGGTGGCGTCTGTCGTCACCTCCCGCGGGCTGCCCCTGCCACGCGCGGGTGCGCGGCCGCCACCTCCACCGGATCCGCCTCGGGCGTGCGACGTCGAGCTCGGCAGCAGCAGCAGCGTCAAGCGGGTGGCCTCCTCCATCCTCCATGGATCCGGCCTCCTCCATCCTCCTCCTGGCTCCTGCCGCCGGATCCGGCGGTCGCCGCCAGCCCGCCACCTCCTATGACTCGAGCAGCTCGCGCCGACGGCCTCCCCTCCCCCACCTCGCTCTCTCTCTCTCTTTCTCTTGGGCTGTGGTTGCGGGCTTCGGCCTTCGGGATGGCCGCACTCGCACCCCGCTTCTCCCCACGCGCGATGCGGGAGACGGGCCTCCTGCCCTCCGTGCCACCCGCCGCCATCGCCGCCGTTTTGACCTCGTCCTCCGTCCTCTCTCCCTTCCCCTGCTGAGGCGGGCCTCGACCGGCCTGGCCTGTTAAAAAGGCCGTGCTTTCCGGGCCGGCCCGGCACGAAAAGTGGCCCGACGGGCCGTGCCTGGGCCGTCGGCTAGGCACGGTGGACTGGGGCGGCACGGCCCGGTGGCCCATCGTGCTCTACCGTGCCGTGCCCTACCGGGCCGTGCCTGGCATGGGCCCGTGCCGGGCTAGGCCGGGCGGCCCGAATAGCCATCTTTACATGTACTCGTTTCTATCCACTCACTTGCTCCTATCCACTCGCTTGCCACCTCCAGCGCGCGACCGCTGGCCTAGTCAGGCGCGGTGCGCGACCGCCTCCGAGGATGTTACAAGTGTTTCATTTAGATGTTACAAAAGTAGATTGAGATGTTGCATATGTTACAATGGTTGTACACATATGTTGCAAACTTTTATTCCCAATGTTTCAACGTATGTTGCAAGTGTGTTTATCTGAATGTTGCACGTGTTTCACACATAAGTTGTATGTGTTTTATCTGGATGTTGCATATATTTTGCAATGGTTTTTTCAAGCGTTTTCATGTGTTTTATAGAGGGTTTCATATGTATGTTGCAAGTGTTTCAACCTTTTCGAATGTATATTCAAAATATTTCATTTGGATGTTTCAAAAGTAGATCGGGTGTTGTATCTCCCTCCTCGCCTTCTGCTACCTCACCTTGGTGTCTCCTCTTCTCGATGCTGATGATGTCCAGGCGACGTGGGTGGGGCGAGTTATTCGAGTGATGTAGAATCCGAGCGGGTGGGGCGTGCGTAACGGAGCAGGCACGGGGTGTGGGGAGCAGCGTCCGGACGTAGGCCTCGCGCCGGGCGTCGGGCGCTAGTCGTTCCTATACATGCATATAAATGTATAAATATACTATACATAAAAATTTCATTCCACACCGGTGAAAATCAAATTTCATTATGTATGTAACAAAATTACAAAGTTTGGTATGCAACATTCCTACAACCCCAATACTGTACAATGCATCCCCGATACTGATCACCCAGGGATCTAACATCTAGGGAAAAACGCCTTGATGATATGACCTACCAACGTAAGGCAACAAAAGAAACTAATGGGGTTTCCCTTACATGGCCCTCGGCCTCAGCAGCACATAGGCTGAGCAAAAACTAACCAACCAAAGAACTAACACCGGGTTCCAGAACATAGCCCACAGCCTCAATAGCACTGTTGGTATTTCTTAGCGTAAGTAGAGGGAATCCACAAGCGCATGGAGATACCGTTGTAACACTTCACCCGGTGATATCAAGGGTATCGTATTCTCACAAGGAACGGGGGTGTAATAATCTCTTTTACTAGTTCTCCTAACGAGAAGAAGAAGATAACTTGGATAGTGAGGTTCTTCTAGGGTAATGATCCTAAGTGAAGATAACTTTACCACTAAAGACTTGCTTTGGGCACCGGATGTCACCTGGTCTGTTAGGCGATGCCGGCCTATAGCTCTACGCCGAACCCGAACATAGGGGATTATAAGGGATGGACAGGGCTGTCACTACCTGCTGCCTACCCCTCAACTGTAGAGAACGAGGCAAACGAAGGTAACTTCTAGTCCAGATACCACGTCTAAGCTATTGGTTACTACTCTAGCGTTGGCCAAAAACTTCTATCTTTATCAGGAGTCCTCTACTAGAGTATCCGGCACAAGGACGAACGACGAACCCGTAAGTAAATAATGAACAATGTTAACTTACTTAAGAAATTAACACTGTAAAATAAACACGAACTTCTTACTTCAATTAGTAAGACGAACGTAGAGGTAAAAGTGTGGAGGAAGCTGACAGCTCCAGCGATTCCTTTCGCTAAGTGCACAAGCGCACTAGTGGAGGTAGTCGACAACTTCAGTACTTCTCCAAACTCTTCTCTCTCTCACTTCCTATACTACTCCGAGCTAGAAGCTAAGGATAAGAGTGGCGCTTCGCTTCTTCTTCTGTTCTGTGTATGAATGAATGAATAGTGAAGGGACTCCCCCCTTGCTTATATAGGCTCCTTAGGTCGGTTTGAGGGACACACCCAAAAGAATTAGATCAACAAAGATATACCTTGGTTAGCTTATGATCATCCATAGCAAGCTTCAACTCATACATTTACAAGCCATCAAATAATCCAATAAATCACCACAACTTGATAATTTTCACTTGTTTGTTGTAGCAATTGGACTTCACTAACTTGACATGGCATTGGAATAATTATCTTCCCTTTTCAATGCTTGGCTCAATTACATAATCAACAATATGAATATCACTTGAACCAAGTCTCCAATGCCAATAGTACCTACAATCAATCATCCATTTTTTGATGGTACCCAAACTAGTTTGGGTCCTCTTAAGTTAGGTGCAACATACTTAGGCGTAGCCTTAGTATGGATAACGGGATGTTTTGCAATAGCAACCATAGACATACCATCATCATCCTTTCTAGGCACATTATTATCATCGATTAAAATGGGCTTAGAAGTGTTACCTAGGGGACAAGAAATAGACATATGTCCCCTTTTCCGGTATGAGTAGCAATTTCTCTTGGTTAGAGCCTTCTCTTCCTTGCTCATATTTTGCTTCTCATTGCCTTGCCCCTCATGAGTTGCTTGAGCCTTCGTCTCAAGCTTAGTGGGACACCTCAAGGCAAAGTGTCCCAAATGTTCACACTTGAAGCATTTGATGTGAGCATAATCTTTCTTCTTGAAACTTGCTCTCATCTTGGCATCTTGGTTAAGCATTGGATGCCTTGCTCTTCCACCTCTTCTTGTCTTCTTCTTCTTTATCCCTAAATTACCATCTTCATAGTTGATCTTGTCTTGCACTTGGGGCTTCTCTTTTTGCTCAACTTGTGGCTTTGGTTGAGACTTCACTTGTTGCTCTACCAATTGCTTGGTTGGGCACATAGAGGTGAGATGACCCTATGTGTGACACTTGAAGCACTTGACATGCTTGAGCCTCTCTTATGAAAGGTCCTAAATGGCTAGAGGGGGGTGAATAGCCTAATAAAATTTCTACAATACTTAAGCCAAGTGGTTAAATAACTAAATGGCGATTCGAATGTTGCGCTAGCTCTACTAGGGTTGTAAGCATCTTGACCACAATCCTATTAATCTATGATCTCTATATAACAAGCAATGGCAATGTCACTAAAGCTAAGTTAATGAGCTCTCAAAGTGTCGGGTATCGATATTACGGATACCCAAAGCAAGGAAGTTTGCGCCTACGCGGACTTCCCCGGATGGATCGAGATGTATTAAAAGGTCTTTCCCGACCCCAAGGTCACAGGCTCTGTCTCGCCCGACCTTGAGGCCGCGGGCTCCATCTCGCCCGACCCCTTGGGTGTAGGCTCAGTCTCGCCCGACCCTAAGGTCACAGGCTCCGACTTCAAGGCCACAGGCTCTGTCTCGTCTTACCCCTTGGGTGCAGGCTCCGTCTCACCCGACCCCAAGGTCGTGGGCTCCGTCTCGCCCAACCTCGAGGCCGTAGGCTCTATCTCACCTGACCCCTTGGGTGTAGGCTCCATCTCACCTGACCCTAAGGACGTGGTTTTTGTCTCGTCCAACGGGGGATCCATACCGCCACCAACCACTCTAGGTCCAAGCTTATGTGCCTGGGTCAAAACTCTAACACTAGGGAAGAGGCTGGCATGCCATGATGTAACCTGTGGCCATGATGGGCCATACCTGGGGATTCACATCAAGAATAGTGTCGGGCGTGCTGGTGTTGTTCTGCCTAACCCTCGTACAAATATTGACAGGCACGTCAGTTCACCACGACGTCCACCGAGACGGAGTGGAATGCCATGACCAACAGATGACGCCTGCGCATGGCACCAGTGATGAACAAGACCGCGACGTGGAGCCATCCCTGTTGATATCTATAGGATCGGTGGGACCTGTATGAAGGAGAAGAAGGACCCAGTGACCCTAGAAGCTTTCTTCTCTCTCGTTCTTCTCCTTTTCCTCCACTATAACCCGCGCTTTCCCTTCGCCTGTAAAAGGGGAAGCAGGGCACCCCATAAAGGGAGAGGAATCAAAACACAAGAGCATGACACGAGCACAAGGCTAAGCAGCAAGCGAGCTCTTAGCATCCGGTCACTCCTTCCACTAGAGACTTGGGATCCTCTCCCTCTCTCTCCTATTTGTATCCCCTACTGCAAACCAAGTACTAGTAACATGATCAATAATGAACTGGACGTAGGGACGTTCCGCCTGAACTAGTATAAACCCTTGTGTCCTCCGAGCACACAATCCGGGCCAGACGCGCAAATATAAATTTACTCATCGGTGGTCCGAAAACACCGACAGTTGGCGCGCCAGGTAGGGGCTTTTTGCGCGTCTCGACGTCCACATCAGGCCTCGGATGGCTAGTCATGGCGTCAGCTGGGTCCTGGACGCGTACGTGCACTTTGGGAACCTAGACTTCATCGTTACGATGGAGGGAGAGTTGGTGTAGGTTCCCGCCGTCGTCCAGACTCTCCACTCTGTCGGCCTCGATGCAAACACCGAGGCCCTTGAGGAGCTACAGCTGCATGCACCGGAGGCCTATGCCCCCAGGAGCGACCAGCTCCTCAACTTCGATCATGGGAGGCTAGAGCACCAGCTCGGCACTGTCCCGGGACCTCAACCATCCTGGAAGGACCTACGTCACCTCACCTTCTCGTTCGCCAACGTCATAACGTAGCTTGCTGGAGGAGAGCCCTCTCCCCAAAATACCTCATCCGGAGCACCCCGATAGCACTCTCATTTGGTCTACGCAACGCCACAAAGACCGTTGGCCATCGTGTGGCGCAGCGCACGCCCCTATTCCCTACGAACGACGAGTTCGTGGGGATGACCGAATACATCACAGAATCTTTCCATGACCTTCTCTTGAGAGAATTAGAGTCACCCTCTCACTCTAACTCTAGCAGGGGGAGCCATCACCCCTCGCGAGAATGTTTTATGGCAGGTACCCCCGAGGATACATCGAAAGCATCCACGAGGGAGGGGCTACCCCAACAAACATCTTCGATGATGAGGTCGAGAGGGATGCAGGGGCCCTACCTCACCTGTGGGTAGAGCAGCTAAGCGTGCATCACCAAGAGCTCAAGGAAGCATGACTCTAGCTCGAGCAGGAATGCACGAAGCTCAAGCGAGAGATCGAGTGCCATGGAGACGGTGGGCGTGCGCGCGCCATGGCCTGTGATGTGAATCAGAGGATCATCAAGGACGACGAAGCCCTCCCACACTTCACCCGGGCAAGCCAGAACATCGCTGCCATGGCGGCCTTGCTTTGGGGGCTTCTAGAGCCTACGACACCTGAGGATCATCGGGCCTATCATGAGATTCACACGCTACTCAAGCGCGCGGTGGCACAACAGGCCGAGAGCTCGCTATCCCGATGATGCGAGCTCGACGCCAGCCAGCGCGCGCCCTCAGAGCGACCCAATAGGGACATGTCAGTCCACTAGGCACAGCGAGCCGGCAGGGCACACGCCGTGCCCTCGGTGCATGAGCGTCTCGGCCTCCACCATGATGCGCGCAATACCCTGGATGCCCGTAGGCATGCCCGCGGTAATGAGAGGGAGGAGGCTAGCTGCGGCTACCACCCTCATCATGGCGGACACTACGACAGCAGTAAGGACTAAAGCCTAAGCCCCGACTTGCTGGGACCTTAGGCCTTTGGCCGATACATCCTCAATGCCGTCTTCCCATCGTGGTACCGATCGCTGACCAACATACCGAAATACTCTAGGGAAACAAACCCCGGACTATGGCTCAAGGATTATTGGCTTGCTTGCTAAGCCGGTGGAGTGGATAGTGATAGTTTCATTATCTGCAACCTTCCATTGTTATGGGTCGATTTGATGCGAACGTGGTTGGAACACCTTACACCCAACCGAATCCAAAGATGGGTGGACCTAAAAGAGATCTTCGTGGGAAAGTTCTAGGGCACATACGAGCATCCTGGGAACCCATGGGATCTAAAAAACTGCTGATAGAAGTCTAGGGAAACTCTTTGAGGGTACATCTGGCACTTCTCCCGATAGTGTAATGAGCTGCCCGACGTCGCCGACGCCGACATCATAGGAGCTTTCCTGTCCAAGACCACCTATGAGTCCCTGGTTCACAAACTAGGACATAAGGGCCCGCAAACCACTAAGGAGCTCCTCGACATTGCCACCAGCCATGCCTCGGGCGAGGAGGTGGTTGGGGCGATTTTTGATCGCCCCAAGGGCAAGGTAAAGCGGGACGAGGACGCTAGCTAGATGAAGCACGCGACGTTGCCCTCCTCCGCTTGGCCAAGTACCAATAAGCATTGTGCCGGTACCACAGCCGTCGAGTGAGGGGTCGGGCCTCACTCGGGGGTTGATAAGAGCATATATATCCGGTAGACATTCTCTATGCCCGACCCTTTCTCACGTTAAGATTTAGAAGCAAGGGTTGCGAAAACAAACGCTAAGTAAAACTGGTTGGACCGTAAGAAACCTACACCCCAGCGGCTATGGCATTTTTGCTCACCAGCGTGATTAGAGTTTTTGCCCGCACCCTAAGCTTTTTAGCCTTAATTATGGAAAGAGTTGGAACGCATTAAAGAGTATATCTATCCGGTAGACATTCTCTATGCCCAACCCTAAACGATGAGTTCGTGGGGATAACCAAATATGTCATAGAATCTTTCCATGACCTTCTCGAGGGAGAATCATAATTGCCCTCTGACTTCTGACTCCAGTAGGGGGAGCCATCACCCCTCACGAGAATGTTTCATGGTAGGTACCCTTGACAGATACATCAAAAACATCCACGAGGGTGGGGCTACCCCAACAGATGATCTTGACGATGAAGTCTTCATCAATGCCTGGAACATCGAACAACTACATCGCTTTTACCCTTAATCTACGCACGCTTTTGTCTTATTGGTTTTGCTATCGACTCCTTGATCTTTAGTGACACCCGACCCCAGCAATGGCAGGGGGTCAGGCCTCACTCAAGGGCTGATTAGAGCATATCTATCCGATAGACATTCTCTATGCCCGACCCTTTCTCATGTTAAGATCTAGAAGCTAGGGTTGCAGAAACAAACGCTGAGTAAAACTGGTCAGACCACAAGAAACCTACGCCCCAGCGTCTATGGCATTTTTGCTCACCAGCATGATCCGAGTTTTTTGCCCGCACCCCGAGCTTTTTAGTCTTAACTATGGAAAGAGTCGGAACGCATTAAAGAGTATATCTACCTGGTAGACATTCTCTGTGCCTGATCCCTTCTCATGTTAAGATCTAGAAGCAAGGGTTGTGGAAACGAACGCTGAGTAAAACTGGTCGGACTGCAAGAAACGTACACCCCAGCGGCTATGGTGTTTTTGCTCACTAGCATGATAAGAGTTTTTCCCCCGCACCCCGAGCTTTACAGCCTTAACGACGGAAAGGGTCGGAACACACTAACCTTTTTTATATAAAAAGGGGAGAAGAGCTAAAAATCTATTTGGCCATAACGAAATTTAAGAGCTTGTCCACTTATTACAAGCTTGCCAACTAGCTTATCTACCTAACAAATTTCTTGGGGGATGATCTCTTCCTCTATCTTAGCAAGTAAGTCCTGTACCAAAGGGGCCACCTCTTTCTCGATGTCATATAGGTCGACGTTGGTGTAGACAGGCACGAGAACCGTTATAGGTAAGGAGGGATACAGAGCTAAAAATGCTCCTATGGCCCATTCAGGCCTAGGAGTTTGAAGGCTGGCCCTTCGACGGGTTCACAGCTGCTCCAGGGCACCCTTAGAGTGAGGGGTGGAAAGGATGGGCCCACTAGCAGCTAGTACCCGGGCCCATGAGCACCGCGAGCATCTCAGCCCATGTTCGAGTCTTGGTTGGTTCCTATTCCATGGTTTTTCCTCAATGAAAGGCAATGAGCCCTTGGGACCGGTCGAACGGACTTGAGAACTATATGGATTGACCACTAAGAATCTAGAGTCAGTCACCAGCTGACCCATGCTGGACCCCCATGAATGAGAAGCCGGGGCCCCACTCGGACTAGCCCGTTAACAGCTCACCGAGCACCATGTTTCATCCATCGAGGAAAAACGTGACACGGCTTAGCCCCTCTATTTTATAAAAAAATGCTTGAGGGATGACGACCACAAAGATGAGCCGACCCTCGACCAGATCCCTGCTACGCGTGGGGGCTCGAGAGAAGTTGGACTTGTAAGGAGACCAAATGCGCAGTCGCAGTATGATCTAGCTCAGCATCGGTGCAGACAGGCATGAGAACCATCACAGGTAAGGTGGGATACGGAGCTAAAAATGCTCCTATGACCCATTTAGGCCCAAGAGTTCGAAGGCTGGCCCTCCGATGAGTTCATAGCTGCTCTAGGATGACCTTAGAGTGAGGGGTGGAAAGGGATGGCCCCACTAATGGCCAGTATCCAGGCGCATGAGTGCCGTGGGCATCCTGGCCCACGTTCAAGTCTTAGTTAGTTCCCAGTCTATGGTTTTTCTTCAAAGAAAGGCAATGAGCCCTTAGGACTAGTCAAATGGGCCTGAGAACTATATGGATTGGCCACTGAGAATATGGAGTCAGTCACCAGCTAACCCATGCCGGACCCCCATGAATGGGAAGCCGGGGCCCAACTTGGACTAGCCCATTAACAGCTCACCGAGAACCATGTTTCGTCCATCGAGGAAAAACATGGCATGGCTTAGACCCTCTGTTTTATCAAAAAAATGCTTGACAGATGACGATCACAAATACGAGCCAACCCTCGACCGGACCCCTGCTATCCGTGGGGGCTCAAGGGAAGTTGGACTCGCAAGGAGACCAAACGTGCGGTTGCAGTACGATGGCAGACCGGTCGGATCCTAGGGGACTAGAATCAAGAAAAAATATTTCTGACCTCCTGAATCCTATGGTTACATGCCCCCAAGAAGACTGATCATGACAAAAGGGAATCACCGTCCTACCAGGACATGTCATAGGCTACAAAAAGAAGGCCAAGGCCCTCAGAGTCCTCCCTTATGGAAAAGCCTCCAAAGGAGTATTCTACTCCTTTATAGGCTCGGGGGCTACTATCCGGTATCGATAGTAGGGATACCCAAAGCAAGGAAGTTAGTGCCTACGCTGACTTCTCCGGATGGCTCAAGATGTATTAAAAGGTCTCGCTCGACCCCAAGGTCGCGTGCTTTGTCTTGCTCGACCTTGAGGCCGCGGGCTCCGTCTCGCCCGACCCCTTGGGTGCAGGCTCCGTCTCGCTCGACCCCAAGGTCGCGGGCTCCGTCTCACCCGACCTCGAGGCCACGAGCTCCGTCTCACCTGACCATTTGGGTGCGGGCTCCATCTCACCTGACCCCGAGGACGCGGTTTCCATCTCGTCCGATAGGGACCCATACCGCCACCAACCACTCTAGGTCCAAGCGTATGGGCTTGGGTCAAAACTCTAACACTAGGGAAGAGGCTGGCATGCCTCAATGTAACCCATGGCCATGATGGGCCATACCTAGGGATTCACATCAAGAACAGTGTTAGGCGTGCCGGTGCTATTCTGCCTAACCCTCGTATGGACGCTGATAGGCGTGTTAGTTCACCACGACATCCAACGGGACAGAGTGGAACGCCATGATCGATAGATGATGCCTGGGCATGGCACTAGTGATGAATAGGACCATGACATGGAGCCATCCCTGTTGACATCTAAAAGATCAGCGGGACCCACATGAAGGAGAAGAAGGACCCAATGATCCTAGAAGCTTTCTTCTCTCTCTTGTTCTTCTCCTTTTCCTCCACTGTAACCCACGCTTTCCCTTTGTGATAGAACCACCCAATTTATACAAGATCAAGTACAACTGTCCCCGCTAACATGTTGACACACGCATACTTTCACTTATATAAACCCGGTAGTCCACCGAGTGTCACAAATGACCTCGGTAAATCAACATCACAACCAAGATCGTATGATTAAGCAAATACACATCACATACACAGAGTTGCAGTGGAATTAATGTTTACAATGAGTTCACAAATAATAATACCAGTTTGGGTTTCAAAGCTGATTAGTGGAAACAACATAGCTTTCAAAAGATTACATTAATATAAGTTCCAAATACATTGCTAGCATAAGTGACATCCTCAGATAAAAGCATATAGATGAGAAATAATTATAGAGTCACCGAGCCCACCGGTGGTTAGCCACCATCTTTAGCAGACCGAGAACTTCACCTACAATATGGTGGGATAAACCTTGAGTACTCGAATATACTCAGCTAGACTTACCCATCATAAACCAGAAATAAAGTGACACCAAAGAGTATGCAAGGCTTTATAAGTGGAGGTAGCTTGACAACATTTTGCATAAAAAGCCACTAATTCAGCTATACATTTTATAATTCCATCATCAAGTTAATTATAGCTATTCATCTCTAGATTAGCAACTAACCTGTGCCAAACAAGTGGTATATCATTTATTAGCATAACAATAGTAACCATAGCCGTTGTAAGATTTTCATATTTATGAGAACCATAATATTCCATAATCTAATTACTACAATGTTGGAGCTAGCCAAGTTTCTCACTATTTGAGAGAGATGGCGATTAAAATCGATTTCAACTAGCTAGGAATTTATTCCTAACACAAACCCAGGTCTACCAGCCACGGTAGCCTTAGGTCATGTTTAGTACAACTCAGGTCCACATTTTGTGGGTTCATCTAGCGTCGCACAATCAAGGACAACCAGCTGTTAGGATGATCAGGACTACCCTACCCTTGGGCTCACGTATGGCTCGCCACATATCCTTACTACCATCCAGAGTGCACACTTTTATAGAACGAGGCACGACCTGAGTTGAGTTACTCGGCTTCACGGTCGGAACGAGTTATCTGGCTAGCTAAGTGATAGACATGCGTTCAATCTTATCAGAAGGGCCAACAATGGTACGTTCCTTAATCGGCACAGACGGAATCACATGAGTCAACCTACACATAGACTCCACGCGGCCTCTAGTTACATTACTCAATGGTTCTGTTCCACGATAGCAAATATAGCCAACCGTGCTTCGGTGTCCACCTATATCTCGCAGGTGACAGGAAATCACCCGACTGCTACCGGTCTAAGCATGGCTAAGCATATATTCGATCCTAGACCTACACAGGGTTAAAGGTATATTGCTGGGCAAGGAAATTATATGCATTAAGTGGTTCCAATCAACTCTTATAACCTAATGCATCAAACAAAAAGGAATCAAGTAATATTTGTAAAAACATAGGAGGCTTAGAATGCTCTGGGGCTTGCCTGGGATCCAACACTAGGTTAGTGTTTGTTAGACGACACTCGCTTGGTGAGTATCTCCCATCCTAACACTTGTCCAGTCCTTCCATCTTCAGGATAGGTCCACCATACACCATCTTCGGGTTTGTCTCCAACATCACGTCCTTCACATGGTTTATCTAGCATACCTAGATGAGATGAAAGATGCAAGTGCATGAATATGAAGAATGGTAATATGAGATGCATCACATAATAGCATTCAAGGCAAATATAAGATAATGCAAGACATAGGCACCTAGAGTTATTTAACTAAACATCACACAACCTATTATAGAGGGATAGCAAGCATATTAGGCATGGCACACAAGTGATCCTAAGTTCAGATATTGTACACATGCATCGATCAAGAACTATCCAACATGTTTAGCCAAAACAAGAGCAAGCTAAAGCAATCACCTAGCACATGTATAGAAATCTGGACAGCAGCACATCAATCAATTGTTTTATCCATAACTAGAGATCCAGACATCCAAAGAAGGCGATCCTAGACTTTCTAGAAAGCTAATGAAATTTCCTACAACATTTTTATTGTCACCAAAAGCTTATTCCAAATCTAACCAGGTCAAACATGCCAATGTTTTAGATCTGCACAAAACTAGGATAGAAAAGTAGTAGTAATTTCATCAATGCATAACTGGAGTTATGGACCTCAGACAAGCATGAACCTTAACTTTATAAAAATCTTATTAAATTATCTACAACATATTTATATCATCACAAGGTGATTCTATCATTAACAAGGTCAATCAAGCATAATTGAGCACCTCTGTCTAGACATGGACAAATTCTGCCATACAACTTCTCAAGCTTATAACTGGAGCTCTACAACACCAAAAGGGGTGATCTAGGATAATTTGGAAATATTAAGTAAAGAACTATAACTCTTATATTATCACTAAGACATGATTTCATACTTAACTATGTCAAACAATGAAATCTTTCAAATTTGCACAGAGCATAGACCAAACATGATAGATCATTTGTCAAATTCATAACTACTAATCAATCAGGCCTATTGTCATGGAATTTGAACACAAGCAATATTATGAAATGAGTTACAACTTTGGTATTCACTACAACCACAGAAAACATCATTTACACCACGAAAATAATTGTATAAGCAAAACTGCACATGCAGCCCAAACAGCAGTGGTACAGAAAACTGATAGGAACTTAAGAGAATCATAACTGGAGTTCTAGACTTCCAACAAACATGAATCATAACTTTTTAAAAATATTATGAAGTTACCTACAACTTTATTATTCTCATCTTTAGATGATTCTATAGCTAACAAGGTCAATTAATCCAATGAATGCATCTCTGTCCAAAACATGGACAGAATCTGATATGCCACTTTAAATAGCTATAAGTAGAGTTCTACATGTCTAATAAATGTTGTTCTAGACATTTTAGAAATCTTAGCAAATTCTAAACAACTTTGTTATAAACACCTAGAGTTAATTATACAATTAAAAAGGCCCCACAGTACAAACAAGGCAACCCTGTCTAGGTTTGGATAGAAACAGCAAGAGAAATTTAAGCAACTATAACTAAAAATCTACTTAACCAAAAATTATGAATTTTAGCTTTTTGAAAATCTTAAGAAAAGTACTACAACTAATTTATTGTTATCAAGGCATGATTCATAACTTAACTAAGCCAATTAATACAAACATGCAGGCCTATACAGAATAGGAGCAAAGCAACACAAGGCATTTGTTATTTTTATACCTCTTAAAATATCAAGGCTAAACTACTGAAATTTTTACCACAGCATACAAATATCATTATTAGACTACCATAAAAATTTCACATTTATTTGAGCATAAAAACTGCAGTTATGAGAAAGACAATACATAAGTGGTACTAAAAACCTAACTACATAAATTGATTTTTACAGCAAAACTTTAAACTAAAACATGCCATATTATAGATCTAATTCATATATAATTTCACAAGGATTCTAAAAAGTCCTCATTTATTATTTTATGATTTTCTACTAATTACTACGAATTTGCAAAATTGATCATCCAAATCTGTATAAACCAAAGAAAAGGAATGTAGATCTTGCATTGAGGACCCTGCAGTTTTTACAAATTAAGCTTGAACAAATAGATTCTTTTAGGCACTATTCACTTGAGTCACATATTCGCACTTAGACCCTGCCACTTCTTCAAATTCCTCCCCGTGGTCCTTCTCTTCATCCACAACAGAGAGCAGAGGGAAAACATGGCCAGCTCGGGTTGGTGAAGCTTGCCGGTGGCGAGTGGCGGGGCTGGGGGCGTGCGCCACTCCTGGGGGAGCCCACGCGGCTGGCTAAGGGACGCAACTCAGCCACAATGACCTGGGTCAGCTTGGCCAAGGTGTCAGGGTGGACGGAGACGGCGACCGCCACGTACGGCAGCGCACGACGCTCAAAGGAGAGGCACACCACGTACGCTTGGTGGTGGGGTAGGCAGAACGAGGTACGAGCAGGTGGAGGAGGACCAGAGCAGCGGGAACGATGACGGTGTAGGAGCTTTGGGTGGCCATGCCAGCGGCACACCGTTCTGCGTGCACGATGACAATGGGAGCGAGCCGAGGAGCGAGAGGTGGCGAGCGCGAGTGAGGAGGGAGAGAATGGAGAGGGCAGGGGGCAGGGCTCGGGCTCGGCCTCTCCAAAACGACATGCGACGGCGAGGTGGCGCACATGCAGCGAGCGCATGAGGCCATGTGACAGCGGCATCCTGTGCTCGGTTGGGCCAACCTCGTTCCCAGATTCAAAAATCCAATAGCACCCCGAAAATACACTAACACATCAATCTTCGTCCCTTCTTAACTCTGAATCCATTTAGTTTTGGCACAAGCGGTAGTAACAAATGTTGTAGAGCTACATGAGATCTCCAACTTTGCTTAAAGGGCCAAAGTCTAATTCGGCCTAGTTGGAGAGATATACATTCCCAAAGGAGGGTACATGAAAACTAAAATCACGAATTCAGTTAAGTGCTGATTCCCATAACATTGTGCTGTTTTCGAAACTGACTTTGGAGACTCAAACGTGGTACAAACTTGATGACACTTATTTTGTTGTTTTCTTCCCAAATGGTACTTCAACTCATATTAAGGTATCCAATTGATCTACCACATGAATTTGGACGATAAAATGTCGCAAAGAAGTTAACTTGCTTCTACCACTTCGGGGACTTAGAAAAATTTCCAGGAGTCTAAGACAACAGCTGATTCAATCTTCAATCCTATGTTTGACTTAGTTCCAAGCTGATCTGGCTCTTGATCCAAAAACAAAGTTTGTTCTACTCCACTCAAACTTCAACTTTTATTTAAGGTGCAACTCCATGCAAGCAATATAAGTGATTGGTCAAGATAGGTCAAAATAGCATCACGGTAAAGCTTAAATTAGAGTTTTTGACCGATTGAAGCATTTTCTTGACCTTTGCTCGACACGAACTCTTCATGACTTTTGTTGTAGAGTTCAATTAGAGTCATTTGAGAAAGGGAGCAAGGTTTGGTTGATGACCTATAATTCCATTCACTTAATAAAGAAATCCAAGAAAGATTATAACTTATCATTTCATGTGACTTCTTGATTCCAAACTTCATGAAACTTTTCAACTGGTCAAGATGGATGCATGTTGATGTAATGTACATGAAATAAGCATGTTTAAAATTACTCTTGCATAATCTTAACAAGGGTCCATGTGTAAGTAAGGGTGTGTTGTCCAAGTTTAAGTTGGAGCTCACTCTTGTAGATTTGATCTTAACACCTTCATCACCACTTAACATGTCATGTTTGAGCTCAAACCCACTGCTTAACTAGTGAAAAACACCTGGGGTGTTACAGCCCTCCCCCCTTATGAGAATCTTGCCCCAAGATTCAGTGCGAAAGACTTTTAAGGGAAGAGAAGCATGACATCCATTTTCCAACATCAGTGATAGTATTAGGCTACTTAACTTTAGAGTATAAGAGAGGCTAATTTGGTCAAGACACTTTCTGATACTTGCCCTTCGTAGTAAGTGTTGTCTGAAGAATTTCCTTCGTTGGCATCCGTGAAGCATTGTTACTTTGGGAGGAATCCAAGACGGCACAATACTTCTTTCTCAGAATACAAAGAGTACTACGAAGCATAAACTAACTACCCATAATATCTATTTCCCTAGTGAATATAGCATGAACCATGTGAACTATGCATTAGGCTACAAGCTTCTGAAAGGTACTCATTACAATGGTCCCATGTTCATTCACAAAGTTCAAAAAGCAGTCCTCTACCAAAGTAGCTTGAGTACAACCTTTCATAAGGAACGAGATCACAGATGGGGTAAACATCCTTTGAGGTTGTGAGAAACCGAGTAACCAATAGACAATATATATGCTAGTCGTAATCGTTCAATCACTCAGATGCCAACCAATGGAAAACTACATAATGTTCCATGGGTGCAGTTCTCTTTGTCTAATGATAACACTATATTATCTGAGTCCATTGAGTGAGCGATGAATGTGATAGCTGACTCTGTTGACTCAACGTTTTTGATGATCATTATTTGAGGGAATCCTCGTATCCAAGTGGCAACAATCATCTAGGCTGAATCTAAGGCAACCTCGTGGGTAAAAACACATAGAATGTACCAAGGACAAGTCCGCCTTAGAAATCCTTGCTGAAGAAGGATGATATCAAGGCCTGAAGGTCAACAAAAGTTGCAAGTATACACCGACTGGAAAAATAGTATACTACCAAGATCGAGTATAGTTTTCCTTCATGGTGCTGTTGCACAATAAGTTGGGTTTACTTGCACTATAGCAAAACTAGCTTTGTTGAACTACATTTGACATTGAAGCTTCCTTTCTAATGTCAATCAACAGCTCATAAACAAACTCTGAAATCTATTGTTTGACACTTTCCAAATTGTTATCGACTCGTAAAGGCACAAATTGACTTGTAGAACACCTTGACTACTCAAGCATTATTGATATGAGACGGCAAAAGCAAGCCACAAAGGGGTGCAAGGAGTCTTCTCTAGGGCATCTAAAGTATTACAATCATCACATTGCCAACATGACCTGAACTACAAACACAATCATCCAATACGAAGAATGATAGTAGCCAAACAGGAAAATTATAGATTCTATTCCCCTCGGTAATCAGTTCATATCCTACAAACTACTACTCCATTGTACACACATTTTGATAGTCATTTATATCCAAGAGTCCTTTAACTACTGACTAAAATTCAGCTTAAACAGACACCGTTTGACTATCCAAACAAATCATCTACCAAAACTGCTTTGTTCTAAAATTTGTGACCGAACTGACAAAACATCTCTCAAATCCAATGCTTTACTCAACCAATACTCAAGCCAACTTAAGATGTCGAAGTACCTTAAGCGAGGAATGAGCTTGACAAGTTTTGTGGCAATCTAACTAGGTTTGATCCTGTAATCACCGGCTTAAAGATAACCGGTTTAGTGCCATGAAATCTCAATAGATTTCTCGCTCTTCTTTTCTTTTGACTTACACATTGGGAAGTGTGTGTTCGTAGTCTTTAATTCTTTTTATGACAGCGGTAGCTTACTCGCTGAGGATGGAGGCTAGGGTTTCCCTCATATGCTTCCTAGGGAATAACTTCAACCGTTGATTTAGGCACCAGCTCAATGATACACAAGCATTGGACTGGTGGGCTATTTTTGTAGGGCACAATGCATACTTCATGTGGAGGGGCAGTCCTACAAGATAAGGGACCATTTCCAACTACCCTTATGTACTTCCTCTAATAGGGTCTTGAACAAATCCTTTGATAGCACCATATACATAATGATGTTGACCGAGACTAAGGACGTGCTTTCTCTAGCCCCTTTACTTAGTTGATACAGTATCTTGCACTACCCGTGTGATCGTCTAAGATGGAATTGACTTGATGACACAGGGCCTAGAAAAGAAAGTACTACTGGCATCACTGACTGGCTTTGCTGTTTCTTTGCTTAGCATTGTCCTGTGAGACATAGCCTTCGGAGTTACCCAAGAGTCGTTACCTAGCTAGAGACTAACTTTCCTATTGGTAACTAAGTAGTTGTCTCTCAACATATAAAAGCTTCAAAACTTCTTTGTGACGGCAACAATTGTAGTTGATGTGTAAACAAACAGTCGCCATGGAAGTCAGCAGAAAAGGGTCATACTGAAGAAGGTCGGTTGATCATCTTGCACCTAAAGATCAAGGCTAAGATAGAAAGCTCATAAGCACCAGGTGACCCATCATAGGACATAATATCCTAGTACATTTATTATTCGACTGATAACTTGTCCAACTTTTAAATATTGTGTAGCCTTCTGATCCAATGGGGATGACATAAGTTGCTCACTAGATGACCAACGTCATTATAGGGATAGTCAAGTAGAGTCACTTGTCTACCATATCTTGCAGTCTGTTTATGTTCATGTCAGTGACCTGTTCTTCAAAGGTTATCCTTTGGATGACTCTAGAAGGAAGTCTTATTGTATGTGGTTCGACGTATAGATCTTCTGACAAGATAAGGAGAGATAACCAAGGAAGTGCTCATGTGAAAATAACACATCGGTGTAGTTCTGCAATGGATCATAACTAGAAACCTCGATACCAACGCGCACCCAGTAGCACAACCATGTGCCGGTCGGCCACAAGGAGGCCCTAGGTTCCATCGCGGCACCATAGTTGATACTCATAACACCATTACTGATCACACACCCAAAGTGAATTTTCAAGTTGCACAGATTGGGTCGTATGAACAAGCAAAGGAGGGATATCAAGCAAAGGTAGTCACAAGGTTAGGAGTCAACAAGCAGGTGATCCGAAGATCAAAACATAGCGCAAGGGAACATAGCTAAATTACCGAAGACAACTGAGTAGGGGATTCTTTTCTAATTTCCATATACGCCTTGTGTCCACCAAGGGGATTACCAGATAAAGATTAACATGAGATTTGGTCTTATCGAGCAGCAACATGATATCAAGATTGATAAACATCCAGAGACTAGGAAGGGTTGAAGACAAAACAAATGAGATTCGAGAGATAGAGCCAATGCACTGACTAGGGATTCAGTTGATAAAGCAACGACATGATCTGTGAGGAAAAAGGTTCCAAAGTCAGGGTAGATAGTGATTAGCGTTGCACTAGATTGTCTGTAGGAGAAGGAGCAATGAAGTCGGACAAGGATTTTTGAGCAAGGTCCTCCCACGCAGGAGCGGAACAACCACGACACATGCAAGCATTCAAGGGAACTAAGCTTGGGCTTAAGGTCAAGCAAAGGCATGGATATAGGTCTTCGTAGTACAACGTTCAAGGGCTAGCAACCACATGTATAGGCTCAGGCTCCTAAGAGAGAACTTAATTGGAGACGACAACCATGAGATTATCAAAACTTGGACGATGTTCTAGGATAGCGCTCTTCAACACTCGTATGCTTACCGAGGACAAAAGGGGTGACAGCTATGGCACTACCTAGATAACAAGCATCCACACATACATCATGGTCTTAAGCAAGCAATTCAAAAGGCTCAATCCAATTAGCTTAAGCGACTATTACTAAGCACAAAGCTCGCATATAACAAGCAGTCACCTACAGCAACACCACTACACATATCATGCAAAACATGGTGGTAAGGTACTGTTCTCTTTTATTTCCTTTTTACTGAGTAGGTGGATAACTCTTCAAAACAAGTTTTACCTACATTTAGCAATTTAGTTTTCAAAGGGGTGGAGTTTTTGCTAACTATTAACTTGTCATCTATTTCCTTTGGAAGCAAACATACAAGGCAAAGCTAATCACACACTATCTTCAAGCATAGCTATTCAAGCAGCATGGAACAAGACATTTTGCCTAGCTCCACACAAGGAAGATAGTAACCTCACATGGATCACAAGTTACTTAGTATTAGAACAAAGTGAGGGAAGCATATTTATGCACAAGCACAATCATGATGCATGACCATCCTATTCGTCCTCACAAAATTGCCATCCTAAGGTGGCAATCATGTTCTATGTCGGTGGCATAACACGTACTCTCTCGATATATATAGCTAGCCGTCAGCTACATTCAATCTATGCATTCATGGTTAGCGTACCTGCAGAAGGATTTCATTTTAGCCCAACCCCACAATTATATATGCAGAAATAAAAGTCTAGGCTCTAGGTTGCAAGCTAAATACTTCCATATATATACCCATATATATATACTTCCGTATCAAAGCTACCCAATCATTAAATTTCCTACCCACAATTAAATATGCACCATACACACATGGAAGCATGCAGATACAATCGTATCAAAGCTAGCTCTCCCCGACCGCATGCTCACACTTGTGGTCATGCCACTCATCAACTTACCTTCTTACCTGGGCATAGAGGTATAGTGATCCATACATTACCATTCAAGCGAATGGCATCCATATAATAGCACGCCGTATGGACGACGGAATAAAATTTGCAAGAAGTAAACCCCCATAGTTAGTGTTAGTTTACTTATTGCCACCTAGTAGTCCTTAATTGGGCATAATGGAGGATGTCGCTAGCATAGTGTTGCAAATTAGTTTTGACAAATTTGCCTATAGCTAAAGTTTTAGTCAAAATAGGTTTTTTAAAACAAAACTTTGTTTTTAAAACTATGTACATGACAATATTATGCTTAATCTTGCTCTGATGCCAACTGTGACAGAACCGCCCAATTTATACAAGATCAAGTACAGCTGTCCCTGCAAACATGTTGACACGCGCATACTTTCACTTATATAAACCCGGTAGTCCGCCGAGTGTCACGAAGGATCTCAGTAAATCAACATCACAACCAAGATTGTATGATTAAGCAAATACACATCACATACACAGAGTTGCAGCGAAATTAATGTTTACAATGAGTTCACAAATAATAATACAAGTTTGGGTTTCAAAGCCGATTAGTGAAAACAACATAGCTTTCAAAAGATTACATTAATATAAGTTCCAAATACATTGCTAGTATAAGTGACATCCTCTGATGAAAGCATATAGATGAGAAATAATTATAGAGTCACCGAGCCCACCGGCGGTTAGCCACCATCTTCAGCAGACCAAGAACTTCACCTGCAACATGGTGGGATAAACCCTGAGCACTTGAATGTACTCAGCTAGACTTGCCCATTATAAACCAGAAATATAGTGACACCAAAGAGTATGCAAGGCTTTATAAGTGGAGGTAGCTTGACAACATTTTGCATAAAAAACCACTAATTTAGCTATACATTTTATAATTCTATCATCAAGTTAATTATAGCTATTCATCTTTAGATTAGCAACTAACCAGTGCCAAACATGTGGTATATCATTTATTAGCATAACAATAGTAACCATAGCTGGTGTAAGATTTTCATATTCATCAGAACCATAATATTCCATAATCCAATTACTACGATGTTGGAGCATGAACCATAATCCAATTACAGAAAAGTAGTAGTAATTTCAACAATGCATAACTGGAGTTATGGACATCAGACAAGCATGAACCTTAACTTTATAAAAATCTTATTAAATTATCTAAAACATTTTTATTATCACCACAAGGTGATTCTACCATTAACAAGGTCAATCAAGCACAATTGAACACCTCTATCCAGACTTGGACAGATTCTGCCATGCAACTTCTCAAGCTTTTAACTGGAGCTCTACAACACCAAAAGGGGTGATATAGGATAATTTGGAAAGCTTAAGTAAATCACTATAACTCTTATATTATCACTAAGACATGATTTCATACTTAACTAGGTCAAACAATGGAATCTTTCAAATCTACACAGAGCATAGACCAAACATGACAGATCATTTGTCAAATTCATAACTCCTAAACTATAAGGCCTATGGTCTTGCAATTTGAACATAAGCAAGATTATGAAATTAACTACAACTTTGGCATTCACTATAATCACATAAAACATCATTAACACCACAAAAATAATTGCACAAGCAAAACTACACATGCAGCCCAAACAACAGTGGTACATAAAACTAATAGTAACTATAGAGAAGCATAACTGGAGTTCTAGACCTCCTCCAACAAATATGAATCATAACTTTTTGAAAATCTCATGAAGTTACATACAACTTTATTATTCTCATCTTAAGATTATTCTATAGATAACAAGGTCAATTAATCCAATAAATGCATCTCTATCCAAAACATAGATAAAATCTGACATGCCAATTTAAACAGATATAACTAGAGTTCTACATGTCCAATAAATGTGGTTCTACACTTTTTAGAAATCTTAGCAAATTATAAACAACTTTGTTATAAACACCTAGAGCTAATTCTACTATTAAAATGCCCCACAGTACCAACAAGGCAACCCTGTCTGGGTTTGGGAAGAAACAGCCACATAAATTTAAGCAACTATAACTAAAAATCTACTTAACCAAAAATTATGCTTTTTAGATTTTTGAAAAGCTTAATAAAATTACTACAACTCATTTATTGTCATCAAGGCATGATTCGTAACTTAACTAATCCAATTAATACAAACATGCAGACCTATTCAAAATAGGAGCAAAGCAACACAGGACATTTGCTATTTTTATAGATCTTAAAATATAAAGCCTCAAGCCCTGAAATTTTTATCGCAGCATACACATGTCATCATTAGCCTACCATAAAAATTTCACATTTATTCGAGCAGAACAACTATAGTTATGAAAAAGACAAGACATAACTAGTATTAAAAACCTAACTGCATAAATTGATTTTACAGCAAAAACTTTAAACTAAAACATGCCATATTATAGATCTAATGCATGGATAATTTCACATGGATTCCAAAAAGTCCTCATTTACTATTTTATTATTTTTCTACTAATTACTACGAATTTGCAAAATTGATCATCCAAATCTGCATAAACCAAAGAAAAGGAATGTAGATCTTGCATCGGGGACCCTATAGTTTCCACAAATTAAACTTGAACAAATAGATCCTTTCAGACACTATTCACCTAAGTCATGGCTTCACACTTAGACCCTCCCACTTCTTCAAATTTTTCCCCGTGGTCCTTCTCTTCATCCACAACAGAGAGCAGAGGAAAAACATGGTCGGCTCGGGTTGGTGAAGCTCGCCGGCGGCGAGTGGCGGGGCTAGGGGCATGCGCCCACTCCTGGGGGAGCCCACGCGGCTGGCCAAGGGACGCAACTTGGCCACAATGACCCAAGCCAGCTTGGCCATGGCATCAGGGTGGACGAAGATGGCGGCCGCCACGTACGGCAGCGCACGGCGCTCGAAGGAGAGGCACACCACGTGCGCTTGGTGGTGGGGTAGGCAGGACAAGGTCCGAGCAGGCGGAGGACCAGAGCGGTGGGAACGGTGGCGGTGTAGGAGCTTTGGGTGGCCTTGGCAACAGCGCATCATTCTACATGCACGACGACGACGAGCGCGAGTAGAGGAGCGAGAGGTCGCGAGCACGAGTGAGGAGAGAATGGAGAGGGCAGGGGGCAAAGCTCGGGCTCGGCCTCTCCAAAACGAGACGCTACGGGTGAGGAGGCGCACATGCAGCGAGCGCGTGGGGCCACGCAGCAGCGGCATCCTATGTTCGATCGGGCTGACCTTGTTCCTAGATTCAAAAATCCAATACCACCCCGAAGATACACTGACACATCAATCTTCATCCCTTGTTAACTCCGAATCCGTTCAGTTAAGTACTGATTCCCATAACATTGTGCTATTTTCAAAACTGACTTTGGAGACTCAAACGTGGTCCAAACTTGATGACACTTATTTTGTTGTTTTCTACCCAAATGGTACTTCAACTCATATTAATGTATCCAATTGAGCTACCACATGAATTTGGACGATAAAATGTCGCAAAGAAGTTAACTTGCTGCTGCCACTTTAGGGACTTAGAAAAATTTCTGGGAGCCTAAGACAACAACTAATTCAATCTTCACTCCTCTATTTGACTTAGTTCCAAGCTAATCGGGCTCTTAATCCAAAAACAAAGTTTGTTCTACTCCACTCAAACTTCAACTTTTATTTAAGGTGCAACTCCATGCAAGCACTATAAGTGATTGGTCAACACAAGTCAAAATAGCATCACGGTAAAGCTTAAATTAGAGTTTTTGACCAATTGAGGCATTTTCTTGACCTTTGCTCGACACGAACTCTTCATGACTTTTGTTGTAGAGTTCAATTAGAGTCATTTGGGAAAGGTAACAAGGTTTGGTTGATGAACTATAATTCCATTCACTTAATAAAGAAATCCAAGAAAGATTATAACTTATCATTTCATGTGACTTCTTGATTCCAAACTTCATGAAACTTTTCAACTGGTCAAGATGGATGCATGTTGATGTAATGTACATGAAATTAGCATGTTTAACATTACTCTTGCATAATCTTAAGAAGGGTCCATGTGTAAGTAAGGGTGTATTATCCAAGTTTAAGTTGGAGCTCACTCTTGTAGATTTGATCTTGACACCTTCATCACCACTTAACATGTCATGTTTGAGCTCAAACCCATTACTTAACTGGTGACAAACACCTGGCATGTTACACCCTTCGCCTATAAAAGGGAAGCAAGGTGCCCCATAAAGGGAGAGGAATAAAAAAACAAGAGCACGACACGAGCACAAGGCTGAGGAGCGAGTGAGCTCTTAGCACCCGATCACTCCTTCCACCAGAGACTTGGGATCCTCTCCCTCTCTTGCCTATTTGTATCTCCTAATGCAAACCAAGTGCCAGTAACATGAGCAGTAGCGAACTGGACATAGGGATGTTCCATCCGAACCAGTATAAACCCTTGTGTCCTCCAAGAACACCATCCGGGCCAGACGAGCAAATACAAATTTACTCGTCGGTGGTCCAAAAACACCGACACAAAGACTAACTAAAGGGCCTCACTAACCAATCTACTCAACAAAGAAGCTAGCTCTCAAAACTAATTATACTAAAGAGCTTAGCTACACTAGAAAGTAAATACACAAGAAAGTTAGAGTAGTTATACTGCCGTGGCAAGAGATCTATCAAACAATCACAAAGAATACCAATGATCTTCTTGGAGACAAGATGACACAATGATTTTTCTCCGAGGTTCACTTGCTTGCCGGCAATCTAGTCCCTGTTGTGGCGATTCACCCACTTGGAGGTTCACACGCTAATAGGCATCACATGCCTAACCCCTAATCAGGTGCCACACAACCAACACAAGATGGGGATCACACAAGCCACGCGTAATTCACTAGAGTTGCCTTTGGTGCTCCGCTGAGGAAGGCATAAGAACACCTCACAAATCACCAGGAGGTGGCCAAGAACAATCAACAACTCTTGCCAAAACTCCTCCGCTGCTCCAAGCCATCTAGGCATTAGCAAATGCCAAGAGTAACTAGAAAACCGCAACAAATCGATCCCCAAGTGGCACTAGATGCAATCACTCAAGCAAATACACTTGGAATGACTCAATCTCACTTTGATTTGCACTATCAAGCAAGGAGATGAATGGGAGGGTGTTTGCTCAGCTCAAAGGATGTTAGCACATGTAAGAATGACCAAGAGAGTGAGCCAAACATGCCAAAGCTCTATTTATAGAGCCCCCGAAAAGTTATACCCGTTATACCCGTGAGGAGGTCCGGACCTAGGGTCCGGACCTAGGTTCCAGACCATCTACAGTGATGGTTCAGACCCCCAGATCATGCCACATGTCCCTTTGTTCAAGTGCACCCGTTAGATCCCAACGGTCACTATTTACCATGCCTATCTTCATGGAACCGGACTCTACTTCCGGATCGAGGTGCGGACCAACTCCCATCAGGGTCCGGACCCTAACAGAGGGGTTCTAGAGAGGAGAAATTGATCCAAACTTAGTCTAGACTCAACTTCCTGACTGACTCCACGGTACGACCTCCCCTGCGCCACTCATGATTCGCCACATCACCTTTTCCTCTTACGCCCGCGCAGTTAGACCCATGGGCTCCTAGGGTTCGACGCCGTCGCCTGCTTGGGTCTAGAGATCCCGCTCATGCCTGCCTACCTCCACGCAGAAGCTAGACTTCAGTTACATGGTCTAAGGACCAGTCATGCCGTGGTCCAAAGAAGCATGCCTGCGCGTCCTGTCCGCTATGCCTACCTAGCCAGACTCCGCCGCCTGGGTCCGAAAGCCCCGACCCTATGGGTCCAAGGGCACAAGGCAAGGCACCTGACGTCGCACTCGTCTCTCTCTACCGTAGCCTAGCACCGCTGGCTTGGACCTACGCGCCTCCTAGTCTGAGGCCACCTCACCAGATCCTATGCTCGGCCACCGTGATCTCATGCTGCCACAAGGCCCTCCATCGGTGTGCCACGCATAGCCAAGCAGAAGCCATGGACTCTCCTACCCCATCTTGGAAACCACACGAGCTAGGTCAGCCCACGAGGCCGAGCGCTCATGCCACGCTGGTATGAGGAGCTAGACCCGCCAACTCCGTTGGACCTGCTAGGGAAGGAATATGACCCGTGCACCCTCCAATATATCTAGGGTCCAAGGCCACTGCATTCGATGCATCTAGCGGTGCCCCTGCAGCATTGAAGGGCCGACCGGACCCGTGACCCTTGGTCTGACTCCCTAGGGTCTGACGCCCCTTCTCCTTTCCCTTTTTCTTCTATTTACTCAACTACACCACCCTTGATTCCAAATTGCCAACAAAAAAGTGTCTCACCATAGTGCACGTGTGTTAGCGTTTTTCCAAATATTTTTCAAGGGTTATAAAGTTAGCTCACTAGGTCCTAATGCATATGCTTGAATCACTTCACCTAGTGGCACTTGACGACCATTTTAACCGAGATTCTCCACTCTTGATAGTACGGCTATCTATCCTAAACCTACTCACACCCACTTGATGTCTTGAGTGGCAAAACAAAATGGCCCTATCAAATATACCTTTGCTTTGAGCCCATTTTGTTTTTCTCTTTCTTCTTTTCCAAGTCCAAATCTTGATCATCATCATCACATGTCCATCACCATCACCATGGACTTCATCTTGCTCCACCACTTGGATTTGACCATCCTATCTAGTCACACACTTAGATACAAGGATTAGTCCAAATAGGTTTCATCAATTATCCAAAACCAAACTAGCGCTTTCAATCAATCCCTTTTTGGTAATTGATGACAACCTCCACAACGATATGAATTAAAATCAATTTGAAATCCATGTTGCTTGCCCATGCATATTTACCATGTGAAAAGAATTTGGACAAGTTTCATGAACCCTACTTGTTAGCATTAGCTCCCCCTAGATATGTGCTAAGAGTTTGGATTGAAAGCTTGCACACATGCATAGATAGAAAATGTGGAAAAGCAATGTCTACCAAATGATGTTAAGGTATAAGAGATGGACCTTTGAAGCATGATTCAATCGGAGTGCACCAATTTACCATCCTTAACACCATTGTTAGTTAGATGCCACTTGCAAAACACAAACACTAGATACCTCATGAGATCAACATTAGAAGCAAGACTTGTAACACCCCAAAATTTGCATATTTTGATAATACGATTAAAATAATTTATTTATGAATTTTGTGCTCATAAAAACCTAGGAAAATAAAATTTTTCATTAAATTAAAATTCATCATAAGGTTTAGCAACATGGATGTGCATACATGTTGATGCAATTGATTTATTTGGTTGAGTGGGTTTGATTCAAATTGAAAACATTCAAAATGCTTTTGGAAAAAATTAGAAATGGCTTTGAAGTAAAAGAAAATTTGAAAATAAAAGAATTTAAAAGGTTGTAAAGTTTATTTTTTGAGAGCTTACTAAAGTTTCTCACTTTTAGTTAAGTTGAAAATGTATATTTGGAAACATATTCGAATTTGATTTGGTTTACATTTGAATTTTGGTTTTAAAACAAATTAGAAAAGGATTTGGAAAAAAAAGAAAACCCTTCTCTCCTCCCCTATCTCCCTTTCGGCCTGCATGGCCCAGTTTGTTTCTTCCCGCCGACCTGTTCTCCTCCCACCGGCCCACCTTCTTCCCCCTCTTTTTCCCTTCTCCACTGCAGGCTAATCCGCGTGGCCCATCCTTCTTTTTCCCGCTCGTGGCCCGTCCCGCCTTGCTCGTTTCCCTTGTGGCCTTGCTTTACAGAGTCGGCCCGCTCTTTCTCCCGTGGCCCAGCACCAAGACAGCGCAGCTCAGTAGTCCGGCCCAGCCTCATGCCTCGACCTAGTTTGGCAGCCTAGCTCCGCTTTGCCGAAGGCCATAGCCATAGCCCATCTCAGCAGCAGGCCGCGACCTCTCTCCCTCACTGACCGCCCGGCCCCTCTTTCTCTCATCACCGATCGGTGGGGGCCCACCGTCAGAAGTATCTCCCACCTCTAGCCATGAACTGCCCGAACTCCACCGCCATCCGTGTCCATGCCGCTCCCGCCCCACGTCGTTGCCTTGCACCGCAAGCCCCTCCGTTCCTTAAATAGCGGATGCCCACACCCGTGCCTTCCCAATCTAAGCTCCAACGCTACAGCCGTCTCGCCGAGCGCCCATAGCCACACCGCCACCTAGCGCCATCATCCACCATCAACTCGCCAAGCTACGTGCCGTCTCCTCTTGCTCTGCGCTGCCAAAATTCCCCTATGTGCGTTCACCATATCCTCCTCTCTCCTCCCGTGCCTTCTTTGTCGAAAACTGTGGCCCAAAGGCCGTTTTTGAGTTTCAAACCTAGTTCCTCAACATCGGCAATGGCACTGCCGTCTTCTTTCCCTGTTCCGGCAGCCATCTCTCTCCCTCTCCGCTCTCAGTCGTTCGATTCAAGAGCAAGAGCTAGGATTAGATCATACCCCTTCGCTGGCGTTTTTGCAAAAAGGCCATCACAACTAATTGAGTCTCAACCCACCGTCCATGGTTTTTTTAAAGAGCCCCTCCACTTTTCTTTTTTCAAACCCATGGTCCAAAGTGTATTTTCAGGATGCGTTTTCTTCTTTGGAAAGCGTAGTTTCTTTGGTTTAGATCCAAAATACGTTTTCACTTATTTACAGATTTGCCACTGATTTTGTTTTAGCCATAACTTCTCCATTTTAACTCCGATTTGACCCGTTCAACTTGCGTTAGGTTCGTAATTTCATAATCTATATGTTTATAGTACTGTTAAGTATGTTTTCAACTTTTAAAATTTAACGTTAGATTTAATCTATTATTTTATTAAAGGAAATCTTGTTTAAATCCTATCTTCTTTGTTTTAACTCTGTTTTAGCCCATTCAAGTTGCATTAGATTCATAGCGATGAGATCTACGCGTTAGTAACAGTGGTTACCATATCGCTATTTCTGGAATTTCATGGTTTAAATTCTAATTTGAATAATAATTATGCAACTGGGTTTTATAAATAAAATATGATTTCTTTCACTTTAGTTTTATAATTCAAAATCTAAATTTGACTTAAATTATATGATCTATAAAATATCTTATATATGTTTTTATATAATTAAAACATATGAAGCTAATAGTTTTATATTTTTTTTATGAGTAAATCTCTCGGTAGTTGTATCTTTTTAACCGTAGCTCCGATTAGCGTGCCTCTCGCGTCTGTGTGTTCGTAGCGATGCGTAGAATCGTATTTCAAACCCTTTCATTTATTTTTCTATGATTGGTGTATTGTTCTGATTTAGTTCTATTGTTTGCTTTGTGTATGATTGTATGGATGTTTGTGTGGTGCTTTATGATTTCGTCTAGTCGGTGAGATATACGTGGTGATCAAGAAGAAGATGAAGAATGTTGAAGATTAAAGCTTACTGAAGGATCGGTGTTTAAGGCAAGTATAGCATGGGACCATCCTTGTTACCTATTCACCTTTAATCACTTAATTCATATTGCATGTGTCTACCTTGTTGCCAACAAGGATATCCTAGATATTTTATATCTTGTGCCTTCATACCTATGGGGTATTGCATTGGGTTGTATGATGCTAGTGCTCAACTACAACCATAATCTTGTAACTTGACTAATGGTATATGCAATAAACACTAAAAGATATTTTTAGCAACATGGAGTAAGGGGGCTAGAGCATTGGGCTGTTTTTATGGTGCTCTAGATTCCTCTCCCTAAGGACTTATCTGTAAGTGATCATTATAGTTCAACTATGAGGGCTATATGGCTCTAGCTTTAGCTCAGTATGAGAACCTTTTCTAGCCTGTTAGTGGTTACCTTTATTGGTGTAAGAATAGCTTGCCGAATCAGGTATAGTGCGGCCTTTGTCCCCTTGTGTATAGGCTACGTGTCATTGTGCCATCGGGAAGGGGGGCTCTACATCTGTTTGCCGAGTGAATCTAATGGCGCTAACTTGTTAGACGAACCTTTGAAAGGCTTCATAGTGAACCCTATTGACCTTCCTTAGAAGTGGGTCAAGAGATTAGCTACCTCGGGCGAAAGAGTAAATCACGACGCACAGTGAAAGTGTACAACCTCTGTTGAGTGTAAAACTGGTATATCAGCCGTGCTCACGGTCACGAGCGGCCTTGGAACCCTTACGGAATAGATGATGAACACTGATGATACTAATAATAAAGATGCTCATTAATGATTACTGTTTATGCTATTCATTATTCATGTTTACCTGATCATGTGTTTATGGGCTTGTGATGAACTTGTTGCCACCCAATTGCTAAAAGATGACTCATTAAAAGCTAACCGCAGTTAAACCAGTGTCAGCCTTTTGAGCCTCGTGAACCCTATGTTATATTTGTTGAGTACGACATGTACTTATGCTTGCATTACTTTTTAAATCTTTAGAAAAATCTTGGATGGGTACCAAATTGCTTGAGTTTGGAGGAATTAGGCTTGTGATCAACCAGTCAGTTGTCCCTGTGGATTTGGAGTCTTCGCCTAAAGATCAGAGTTGTCTTTCCTCTGTCTATACTCTGAGGTTATAATCTTTATACTAATACGCTATGTATTTAACCATTATCTTTTGATATTACCCTTATTTGCAGCTATATGTGAGATTTGACTTTCTGGGCTCACATATGGTGTGTATCTAGTTTTGTTCTTAAAACTGGGTGCTTTAAGCATTGTCTTTTGATATTACCCTTATTATGGTGTGTATCTAGTTTTGTTCTTAAAATCAGGTGTTACAAAGTGGTATCAGAGCAATGCTGACTGTAGGACGCAAGCCTAGTATAAACTGATCGTTTTAAGGTTTAGAAGCTGCTACAAAAACCATTGCTCGATGAACCTTGATATTTTCTTCTCTACTATATCTCTACCCTGGTGCATATTTTGAAGTCTTTGTTCTCATCTTCACTCCTTTGTTTGATATGCTTTTAGAACTATTCCTCATCACCTTGCGTAATTTGAAGACGAGTCTTAGGATTGTTATCCCTAGTACAATGAGGACTATAGTATCGCAAGTTGAGTCAATGATTGAGTTGTGCACCTTTATTGCTTTGTTGAATTGTCATTATGCTTATGATTGTTTTGCATGTTTGTAATGATTGCAATGATCTTGTTGGGTTTTCCCATAATTTCATTTAGTTTATAGGCCTAAGGTATAAGGATTAGTGCAATAAATAGTTGGGTTATGGTTTTCTTCTGTTTCCTCTATCATGTCTTTTTGGAGCAGTCTGCACTCTTTGGCTTATATCTCTGATTTTGGACAACCAAAAATCATGAGAAAATTCTGGACAATAGTAGACTTCATTATCTTTCTCTAAGCGTAAGAATTAGCCTGATAGCTATTTTGGTTATGGAGATACGAAAATTACAAGGCGATGCATCTGTGTTGTTTGGAATCTAGAGTAGTTTCTGTTGTGCACTATTTTTGACCAAGTTAACTGCAGAATATGTAAAAGTGTTCTATAAGTAAGTTGTGGAGAATTTGATAAGATTTCTAATGGTATAAGCTACAACTTCATTGGATTAATAGAATGAGACTTACAACTATTTTACTGCTATTGTTGTTTTTCTGCTCACGAGGAATTTCAGATTTTTTTTGACCTTGCCCATACATAAGAGTATCATTGGGATGTTAGAACGTCTTGATACTAGTATGGAAGGAAGATGCAAGCTACCTTTTTGTGTCCCCTACTTTGACTTTTCTTAAGGGGGTTAGCCAAGTGGAAGAATTTGTAAGATGAAGTATCCTACGTTCTAGTTTGCGCAGCGGAAGTGTGGTAGTCCCCAAGGGTGTGAGAGAAACTCAGAGTCCCAATGAGGTTTGATTAAGGTTCAAGGGAGGTTTAACCAAGATCTTCAAGATATTGATAATGCTACTAGAAGATGTTTTAAGTTAGTTTGGATCAATAGACCTCAGCTAAGTGTTTGAAGGAGTCCAAGAAGAGGTCGAAGTAAAGCCTATGTATTAGCTTTGTTAGACTAGAACAAGAACTTTATGTCCACTAGGATGCATCTTGTAAAGATGTGGGATGTGTCCTTATGGATGAAGAAAAGTAGTGGTTTGTTCATTAAGCCAACTAAGGAAGCGTGAGTTGAACTACCCAACTTGCATCTGGAGTTATCCATTATGGAGCATGGAAGTAATATCTTCTTGGAAGTAAAAGTGACATATAGGAGGATCATAAGAGTCTACAAGACATCCTCACTAAGTTGGTCTTGAGATTATGATATCCTCGATGGAACGAGATTGATTATGACTTGGAAAAGTGCTAACACCTAGAGAAGTAAAAGTCACGATCGATGCCCTTAGCAAAGGAGAATTGTGCTAAGAAGGTTCGAGTGACACCAAGGACTAAGAATTATATTCCAAGTTTGAGCAACCTGGCCAGAACCATTAATGTTTTGAGGGTTGGTGGTAGAATTCTCCTTTTGGTCAAGGGATTCGTAAGGTTCCGTTGTAAGGTGAATATTTTAAGAAAAAGAATTAATATTATGGACAAAAAAAGAAAGGTGGCCTAGTGATCGGAGTTACCTGAGTATTGTTGGAGTATCTGTCAAAATCTTGGAATCATTTTGGTAAGTTATTTGTAGTAAGGTCAACCGGTATGCAAAGTAAAGTGGGATCTTTATCAAGACGATGGAACTACACGAGGAAGTAAAGAAGAATTCAAGGATGGAGTATTCCCTATCTCCTAGTCGATGTCTTCCAAATCTCGGGGACGAGATTCATCTTAAGGGGGGTAGAATTATAACACCCCAAAAGTTGCATCTTTTGAAAATAGGATTAAAATAATTTATTTATGAATTTTGTGCTCATAAAAACCTAGGAAAATAATTTTTTTCATTAAATTAAAATTCATCATAAGGTTTAGCAACATGGATGTGCATACATATTGATGCATTTGATTTATTTGGTTGAGTGGGTTTGATTCAAATTGAAAACATTCAAAATGCTTTTGGAAAAAAATTAGAAATGGCTTTGAAGTAAAAGAAAATTTGAAAATAAAAGAATTTAAAAGGTTGTAAAGTTTAATTTTTGAGAGCTTACCAAAATTTCTCACTTTTATTTAAGTTGAAAAAGTATATTTGGAAACATATTCGAATTTGATTTGGTTTACATTTGAATTTGGGTTTTAAAACAAATTAGAAAAGGATTTGGAAAAAAAAAAAAACCCCTCTCTCCTCCCCTCTCTCCCTTTTGGCCTGCATGGCCAAGTTTGTTTCTTCCCGCCAGCTTGTTCTCCTCCCACCGGCCCACCTTCTTCCCCCTCTTTTTCCCTTCTCCACCGTAGGCCAATCCGCGCGACCCATCCTTCTTTTTCCCGCTAGCGGCCCGTCCCGCGTGGCTCGCTTTCCTCACGGCCTTGCTTTCCAGCGTTGGCCCGCTCTTTGTCCTATGGCCTAGCAGCAAGACAACGCAGCTCAGCAGTCCTACCCAGCCTCACGCCTTGGCCCAGTTCGATAGCCTAGCTCTGCTTTACCGATGGCCAAAGCCATAGCCCAGCTCAGCAGCAGGCCGCACCATCTCTCCCTCACTGACCGCCCGGCCCCTCTTTCTCTCATCACCGACTGGTGGGACCCCGCCGTCAGGAGTATCTCCCACCTCTGGCCGAGAACTGCCTAGACTCCACCATAGTCCGTGTCCATGCTGCTCCTGCCCCGCGCTGTTGCCTTGCGCTGCAAGTCCCTCTGTTCCTTAAATAGCGGATGCCCACGCCCGTGCCTTCCCAATCTAAGCTCCAACGCTGCTGTCGTCTTGCCGAGCGCCCACAACCGTGTTGCCACCTAGCGCCATCATCCTCCATCAACTCGCCAAGCCATGGGCTGTCTCCTCTTGCTCCTCGCTGCCAAAATTCCCCTAGGTGCGTTCGCCATCTCCTCCCCTCTCCTCTAGTGCCTTCCCCATAAAAAATCGTGGCCCTAAGGCCGTTTTTGAGTTTCGCCGCCGAGTTCCTCAACGTCAGCAATGGTGCCGCCATCTTATTTCCCTATTCCGGTGGCCAGCTCTCCCCCTCTCCGCTCTCAGCCGTCCAATTTAAGATCAAGAGCTGGGATTAGATCGTACCCCTTCGCTGGCATTTTTGCAAAAAGGCCATTACAACTAATTGAGTCTCAACCCGCCGTCCCTATTTTTTTAAAGAGCCCCTCCAGTTTTCTTTTTTCAAACCCGCGGTCCAAAGTGTATTTTTAGGATGCGTTTTCTTCTTTGAAAAGCGTAGTTTCTTTGGTTTAGATCCAAAAATACGTTTTCACTTATTTACAGATTTGCCACTGATTTTGTTTTAGCCATAACTTTTCCATTTTAACTCCGATTTGACCCGTTCAACTTGCGTTTGGTTCGTAATTTCATAATCTACATGTTTATAGTACTGTTAAGTATGTTTTCAACTTTTAAAATTTGAGGTTAGATTTAATCTATTATTTTATTAAAGGAAATCTTGTTTAAATCCTATCTTCTTTGTTTTAACTCTATTTTAGTCCATTCAAGTTGCATTAGATTCATAGCGACGAGATCTACGCGTTAGTAATAGTGGTTACCATATCGCTATTTCTAGAATTTCATGGTTTAAATTCTAATTTGAATAATAATTATGCAACTGGGTTTTATAAATAAAATATGATTTCTTTCACTTTAGTTTTATAATTCAAAATCTAAATTTGACTTAAATTATATTATCTATAAAATATCTTATATATGTTTTTATATAATTAAAACACATGAAGCTAATAGTTTTATATTTTCTTTTATGAGTAAATCTATTGGTAGTTGTATCTTTTTAACCGTAGCTCCGATTAGCGTGCCTCTCGCGTCTATGTATTCATAGCGATGCGTAGAATCATATTTTAAACCCTTTCACTTATTTTTCTATGATTGGTGTATTGTTCTGATTCAGTTCTATTGTTTGCTTCATGTATGATTGTATGGATGCTTGTGTGGTGCTTTATGATTTTGTCCAGTCGGTGAGATATACGTGGTGATCAAGAAGAAGAAGAAGAACATTAAAGATTAAAGCTTACCAAACGATCGATATTTAAGGCAAGTATAGCATGGGACCATCCTTGTTACCTATTCACCTTTAATCACTTAATTCATATTGCATGTGTCTACCTTGTTGCCAATAAGGATATCCTAGATATTTAATATCTTGTGCCTTGATACCTATGGGGTATTGCATTGGGTAGTATGATGCTAGTGCTCAACTACAACTATGATCTTGTAACTTGACTAATGGTATATGCAATAAACACTAAAAGATGTTTTTAACAATATGGAATAATGGGGCTAGAGCATTGGGCTATTTTATGGCGCTCTAGAATCCTCTCCCTAAGGACTTATCTGTAAGTGATCATCCGGGACTTACAGTACAACTGTGAGGGCTATATGGCTCTAACTTTAGCTCAGTATGAGGACCTTTTCTAGCTTGTTAGTGGTTATCTTTATTGGCATAAGAATGGCTTGCCGAATTGGGTATAGTGCGGCCTCTGTCCCCTTGCGATAGGCTGTGTGTCATTGTGCTATCGGGAAGGGGGGCTCTACATCTATTTGCTGAGTGAATCTAATGGCCCTAACTTGTTAGATGAACCTTTGAAAGGCTTCATAGTGAACCCTACCGACCTTTCTTGGAAGTGGGTCAAGAGTTTAGCTACCTCGGGTGAAAGGGTAAATCACGACTCACAGTGAAAGTGTATAGCTACCTCGGGTGAAAGGGTAAATCACGACTCACAGTGAAAGTGTACAACCTCTGCAGAGTGTAAAACTGGTATATCAGCCGTGCTCATGGTCACGAGCGGCCTTGGAACCCTTACGGAATAGATGATGAACACTGATGATACTAATGACAAAGATATTCATTAATGATTACTATTTATGCTATTCATTGTTCATGTTTACCTGATCATGTGTTTATGGGCTTGTGATGAACTTGTTGCCACCCAATTGCTAAAAGATGACTCATTAAAAGCTAACCGCAGTTAAACCAATATCAGCCTTTTGAGCCTCATGAACCCCATGTTATATTTGTTGAGTATGACATGTACTTATGCTTGCATTACTTTTTAAATCTTTAGAAAAATCCCAGATGGGTACCAGATTGCTTGAGTTTGGAGGAATTAGGCTTGTGATCAACCAGTCAGTTGTCCCTGTGGATTTGGAGTCTTCGCCTGAAGATTGGAGTTGTCTTTTCGTTGTCTATACTCTGAGGTTATAATCTTTTTACTAATACGCTATGTATTTAAGCATTGTCTTTTGATATTACCCTTATTTACAGCTATATATGAGATTTGACTTCCTGGGCTCACATATGATGTGTATTTGGTTTTATTCTTAAAACCGGGTGCTACAAGGCTCTAGTACCACTTGTGAAAACAAATGAAGTCACAACTAACTATCATCCTATGCATGCTAGTTTTTTCATTTCATCATTAAAACCTATAACTAACATACACCACACAAGCATGTATATTCAATTCAAACTTGACAAATGCAAGCAAGCATATGTGAATGCACATTCAAATGCATCAAACAAGTTCATGAGCTTGCTTCCCCTACTTGTTTGCTCAAATTTTAATTGATCCCTTTCCTTTGTCATATCCCTCCCCTATGTCAAAGTTCTCCCCTTGTATCTTTGTTTCTCTCTAAACCTTATCTTTGTACATTACTTCTCCCCCTTTGTCATCAATAACCACAAAGGTTCAATTTTAGATAGGTTAGATTATCAATGTCAATCAATGGGGTGAGGATCATTTTCCCAAATTTGGTTCAATCTAGAACACTTGCCAAAGTTATTTAACTCGGTTTGATCAAGGACAAGCTTCTTCACACCTCGTTTCAAGGGTTATCTTGACCATGTTGAGTTAAACACTTATAGTTCATTTTCTAGATCAAACACTAGGATTGCAAGCCCATAAACATGTCATATGTTGCCACTTGATCAAGTCAAGCATATAAGCAATAGTGGTACCATACAAGCATCAAATTCATTTGATTTTCATGAATGAGCCTATAAACATGAGGAATGACTAGATGCACTAAACATGTCCTTAGCAAAGAATGTATGTCATGCCAAAAAAATTTACCTTGGATTGCTCGAAGGAGAGGCATGTCATATAAGTGGGGGTGCATCAACACATATTTGAGAAATCTAATATGTTCAATTCATTCCTTAGCTTGCAAAACCTTTTCTCATCAAGTGGCTTGGTGAATATATCAGCAAGTTGATCTTTGGTACCCACATTCCCAATTGAAATGTCCCCTTTTTGTTGATGATCTCTAATGAAATGGTGGCGAACATCAATGTGCTTTGTTCTTGCATGTTGAACCAGGTTATTGGTGAGCTTGATAGCATTCTCATTATCACATAGCAATGGCACTTGTTTGAACTTGATTCCAAAATCATTCAAGGTGGTCTTCATCCAAAGAATTTTTAAACAACAACTACTAGTGGATATGTATTCAGCTTCGGCAGTTGATAGTGCCACACTATTTTGCTTCTTTGATGACAAAGAAACAAGTGACTTTCCTAATAGTTGACATGTGCCCGATGTGCTCTTTCTCTCCACTTTGCATCTCGCATAATCCGAGTCGGAATAACCAACTAACTCAAACTTTTCTCCTTTGGGATACCACAAACCAACATTTTGTGTATGCTTCAAGTACCTCAATATTCTCTTTGTAGGCTTCAAGTGACTTTCTCTTAGTGAGGCTTGAAATCTTGCACACATGCATACACTAAACATGACATCCGACCTTGTTGTGGTCACATAGACTAGGCTTCCAATTATAGAGCGATACAACTTTTGATCCACCATGTTGCCACTTGCATCACTATCTAAATTGTCATTTGTTCCCATTGGTGTACTAATTGGCTTTGCTTCATTCATACCAAACTTCTTGAGCATGTCTTTGATGTACTTTCCTTGACTCATAAATGTACCAGTTTTCAATTGCTTGATTTGAAGACCAAGTAACTCAAGTCTCCAATCATGGACATCTTAAACTCATTAGCCATGATCTTCCCAAACTCTTCACAATAGTCTTGATTGGTTAATCCAAAGATAATGTCATCCACATATATTTGCAACACAATAAGTCCTTGCAATCTTCTTGGTGAAAAGAGTGGTGTCAACCTTTCCCATAATGAACCCTTTAGAGAGTAGAAAGTCCCTCAACCTCTCATACCATGCTCTAGGTGCTTGCTTCAAGCCATACAATGCCTTCTTCAACTTGTACACATGGTTAGGCTTCTTGTCATCTTCAAAATCAGGAGGTTGCTCAACATATACTTCTTCATTGAAGTAGCCATTGAGAAATGCACTCTTGATATCCATTTGATAGAGCTTGATGTTATGGGCACAAGCATAGACTAAGAAGATCCTAATTGGTTCCAATCTAGTAATCGAGGCATATGTTTCTCCAAAGTCAAGACCCTCTACTTGAGTGTAACCTTGTGCTACCAATCTTGCTTTGTTCCTTACTACTATCCCATCTTGATCTTGCTTGTTGTGAAAGACCCATTTGGTTCCAATCATATTGTGTCCCTTTGGTCTCTCAACTAATTCCCATACTTGATTTCTAGTGAAGTTATTCAACTCTTCATGCATAGCATTAACCCAATCAACATCCAACAATGCTTCTTCTATCTTCTTTGGATCAATGGATGACACAAATGAGAAATGCTCACAAAATGATGCCAATCTTGATCTTGTTTGTACACCTCTAGAAATATCTCCAATAATATGATCCAATGGATGTTCTCTTGCAATATATATTGGTTGGTTAGAGAACAGGAACATTGCTTGCATTCGGTTGAGATGATGTACTAGCCACTTGTTAATCTTGCACTTGAGATTATGAACTAGCTTGATTTGTATCAACTTGCATATTTGAGTTAAAGAGCACTTGAGCATTGTCATCTTCTTCATCTATCACTTGTCTTGGTCTAATGTCACCAAAATCCATGTTCTTCATTGCATTTGATAGTTGAATGCCTCTAACTTCATCAAGATTCTCAACTTCATCTTGGGAACCCTTGGTTTCATCAAATTCAACATCATGTACCTCCTCAAGAGTACCACTAGCCAAATTCCAAACGCTATAAGCTTTGCTTATAGTGGAGTAGCCAACTAAGAATCCTTCATCATATTTCTTGTCAAACTTACCCAATCTAGTGCCTTTCTTCAATATGTAGCATTTGCAACCAAAGACCTAAAAATATGCAATGCTGGGCTTTCTACCATTCAAGAGCTCATATGGTGTCTTCTCTTTCAATGGGTGACAATATAAGCGGTTGCTACAATAACAAGCCATGTTGATAGCTTCAGCCCAAAAAGATTGTCTCACATTGTACTCACTAAGCATAGACCTTGCCACATCAATAAGTGTTCTATTCTTTCTCTGAACAAGCCTATTTGATTATGGAGTGTACTTGGCCAAGAATTGATGTCTAATTCCAAAGTCATCACATAACTTCTAGTATTCTTGAATTCACTACCATTGTCACTTCTAACTCTCTTGATGGTTGTTTTAAACTCATTGTGAATTCTCTTGATAAATGATTTGAAGGTTGCAAACATATCACTTGTGTCCACTAGAAAGACTACCCATGTGTATCTAGTATAATCATCCACTATCACAAAGCCATACTCATTTCCACCAATGCTAGTTTATGTTGTTGGTCCAAACAAGTCCATGTGCAATAACTCAAATGCTTTGCTAGTGCTCATTTTGCTTTTCTTAGGATGGTTGTTTCCAACTTGTTTTCTGGCTTGACAAGCACTAGAAAGTTTGTCCTTCTCAAATACCACATCTTTTAAGCCTCTAACTAGATCATGCTTAATCAATCTATTCAATTGTTTCATTCCAATATGACCAAGCCTTCTATGCCATAACCAACCCATGCTAGATTTAGTGAACAAGCATGTTGACAATTGAGCTTCACTTGCATTGAAATCACCCAAGTATAGATTCTCATATCTAAAGCCTTTGAAGATCAAATTAGAGCCATCTACATTTATGATCTCTACATCATCTACTCCAAATATGCACTTAAATCCAAGATCACACAATTGAGCCACGGATAGCAAAATTGAAGTTCAAGCTCTCTACTAGCAACACATTGGAAATGCTCATGTCATTGGATATTGCAATCTTACCAAGCCCTTTGACCTTGCCTTTTCCATTATCACCAAATGTAATACTATCATAACCACCATTGCCACTTGTGTTGATTGAATTGAACATTCTAGCATCACCGGTCATGTGTTGAGTCCACTATCAAGAACCCAATGCCTTCCTCTGGCTTTACAATTGACCAACAAAAGAAGATCAATTCTTTTTAGTTACCCAAACTTACTTGGGTCCTTGAAGGTTAGTGACTAAGTTCTTTAGCAACGAAATGGCTTTCTTCTTGGAGCCCACAATTGGAGTACCAACAAACTTAGCATACACCCCATTAACACCCTTGGTAAGAAAATAAACAAGAATCAAACTTAATTGAGGATACATTAGCATCTTTGTTCTTGTTCTTGCAATATTGTTCTACATGCCCAACTTGCTTGCATCTATTACAAAACCGACCATTGCCCTTCACAAAACTAGTCTTATGAGTAGCAAAGGCCGCTTTGCCTTTTTTGGGGGTATAGCCTAATCCCTCTTTGTTGAGAGAAAACGTTTGACTACCCAAGCACTTTAGCAAGCGGGCCTCACCACCATAGGCATTGCCTAAGGCACGAGTGAGCTCATTGACCTCCTTATTGAGGCTCTCATTTTCAACCTTAAGTGTAGCATCACAAGTGACACTCTCACTAGGTAAAGTAGAAGTGGATGTGCTACAAGAAGGGTTAGTGGACCAACAACAATAGGCTTATAGAATGATTCTTCAATTATGTCACATGTTATGCCTATGTCATTTGTTACAACATGCTCTTTCTTATTTTGCTCATTAAGTAGAGAGGAATGAGGTTTTTCAAGCTTCTTTTGAGCCTTGCCAAGCTCCTCATGGTCTTCCTTTAGACTCTCATGAGATGCATTGAGCTCATCAAAGACCTGCCTAAGGGCTTTTAGTTCCTTACATAAGTCTTTGCATTCCCTTCTCATAATGTCGAAATGTTCCTTAGCATCTTCTAACATGTCAAATAATTCATCTTTAGTTGGTTCATCATCATCATCACTATCATATTCATTTTCACCATTGTTCTCATCACACTCATCATCGGATTGTACCTTAGTGGCCTTAGCCATGAAGCATGTCGATGGAGTGTCGAAGAGGGAGGGTGTTGACACAAAAATGTGGCGATGTGATCAACACAAAGCAAGCCAGAAGATCTGGGTGGAACAAGACCAGAGAGCTGCTTGGCTTCAACACAGAACCAGCTGATTCTGGAAACCCAACGACGTGCCAGTCAATTTGACCCGCAATTGACAATAAGAGAAAATCTTATTAGTAATTTAAGGTGGAACATGTTGGTGTTGCACCAAATAGTTCCAAATATACGGCTAGATAGCCAATTCGATGAGGCTATCGACTAAATAGTCGATATCCAGCGTACCCATGAAACAAAGACCTTTAAATCAAGGATTATTGACTAATATTAAATGATAATGATACACATCAAAATAACCGATACTCATGAAACATTAGAAAGCATCATAGGCTAAATAGAACATGATTGATATAAAGCATCGAGCCGATAAATTTGATGAAAAGAGTGTAACATGCGAACAAATCGACTATCTAATATAAATGAATCTACAAACAGTTTGAATCTAATCTATTATCATCAACAGTGAGGTTCGATCGAATTGATGCAGCTATGATAATGATAACAAACTAAAGACAAAGAATCTATAAAACCATCTATATATTGATAGATTCATGAAAACATGATATATATGTGAGAGTATGGAAAAATCGGCTAAAATAGCCGATATGGTCATAGCAAACAAATAGAGTACATATCTTGATCATGAACAAGACCACTAATCGATAATTTCTAATCTAAAGTCTTACAAGTAAGGTTCGACCGGATCGATGCAGCTATGGTAGTGTCATTAGATTAGATCTTATTAACTAGCAGGTTTATTCAAGATTGAAACATGTCTTTGGATGCATACTATGTTTGACTGGAATAGAGATAAAATAGCCAATCTAGTGGAATTAAGTCATCAATTATAAGATTTGAATCATGATCAGATCAAAGGATGACCAATTAAGATGATATGATGCTGATAACTGCTGAATCTACCAAAAACATCAAGTAAAATCTTACTAATCTTAGTAGATTCGATAACTGGAGATATTGTATTAAACAACAAGTTATTTAACACAAGATCGAAAACTTTGATCTATATTGTGATTCGTAAGAGATCAATCAGCTGATGTAGCCTTACAAATTATGATACAGATCGATAACTAACTTATATTATGGCTCATAAAAGATCAATCAGCTGATGTAGCTTTACAAACACAATATAAGTCGTGACGGTACTCACAAGCAAGCCAAAGGCCGACTAGTCGATGCAGCCCTGTTTGCTGAAGAACTAGCCGAGATCTACTCCTACTCCTAATACGATGGCAAAAGCCAGAAAGATTGTATTGATTGTGTGTCTGTGTCTTTTTACAATGGCTAGGGGTACATATTTATATCCTAGATTAATGATCCCTGATAAGCTTGTACGTAACCTGTCTAACAATAATATCTAAATAAAAGATATACTAAAATACAGACTCTAATTTTCTTATATAGAGTCTTTGCTAATGAAGCTCCATTGTTTGACACGTGTCCTTGGTCTTGTTTGATTCAAACGGCAAAGGCTCTGTATGTAGACATGTCATCCTGCCGAGCACGTATATGGACGTAACATCTACCAGACCATGTACATCTGTGCATCTGGACGTCATGCTTATTCCGAATAAAATATCCCTAACCATATTTGGTCATATCTATTTTCTTTAGAGTCCAAACCGAACAAAGAGTTGTACACGCATATTTCCTAGCCAATCGAAGAACATGTCCATACGTAAGTCTTTTATTCCTTCTCGGGCTTTACTTCTTTCCTGTTAATCACGTATACAAGTATACGATTGGCCATCATAGACTAAGCTTCCTTTTCCTTCATGCATGGACTCTAGCACTAGCAGCATATAGCCATATATCAACTGATTCATCGTGGCCAAATATGTTAATTGCTCATACATGCCAATAGCTCAACATGCAAGTGTAGTCATGAATATCCTTCCTTTTGACTCGGCGACGGCTTGTTAAGATTTATTATAATCTGGCTCTTCTTGACTTGCCTTGCGTCATCTCATCTTACTTGGGCGTTATGCATTTCCTGAACATATTTTAAAGAAGATTCCTCAGCCGGCTTGTAAATATACTTAAATTAGGAGATCTTTCTTGCTTTCGACATCATCGGCCGATTTCTTCCTTTCCAGGGAAGCTTACAAAATTTCGGTGTAAACACAGCCCCCCTAGTTCGGAGTATAAATTTTCATGCTTCGAACTATTTTGATCCAATGGTCTTCTTTTCCTGAGCCGATGACATCTGATCGCAATCACTGAAAGCTGCATTGGCCCCATCTTCTTTTTGATCTTGATAACTCCAAAATTGATCTCTCTCTGCATCTCTGTCCATCTGCTTTAGCCGATTAGGAGCTGCCCCCAGTCTATAATTATAATCGGCTATCTAAAGGAAATAATCATGAACATCAGCCTCTTCCCTGCTATTGACCATCTGTATATGTGACTAGCCGAAGAATACCATGCCAAATCGATCGCATAAATATAAACTATCAGCTGGCAACAAACTCGATCATAGCAACACAAGTTAACCGATAGTATGAAAACATGCTGCATAAAAGCTCAGGTATTCTAGCCAATAGTCTTCTTCCAAGGAGCTGAGGAATTCTCTGGCAGTGATATTACCTTATTCCAAGCCTCACTTACACATGTGAACTTTGAAATGTTTACCACACCATCTTGGGTGGTTGAGGAATGGAATGGATTAGAATTCAATCCTCCGTGCTTCTCCTACTCAGAAAACTTGGTTTTTTGAAACATTTTCAAATTAAAACATAGCTTTGCTTCTCAAATGATTCTCTTGGATTGCTCAATGTGAATAGTTCCTTATCAAAGCATTGTTTTTGTCTTTCTTTATCCTACTTCTAAAAAGTTTATGTGGAGTTCAGGTAGGGATAAAATATGTAGCATACTCACCTTGTATATATTGTAAAGTCAAATCCTGGATCCAAGGAGAGAAGTGTCATACTCTCAGATCAAGACGTGCATTTGTGTGGAATATTTGGTAGCTAACCTAATTCTACTATGCTCTCTGAAATATATTTCTCTCTTGTGGAATATTTTTGTGAGAACATGGGTTATCTTTATTCTTATTTTTTTACTTTGGACTTTTTTGTGCATTTTTTTATACTTTTGCATAACCCATGTCTCTTTTTACAACAAACTTTTGAGAGAAATATTATCAAGAACTTGGAGCATTTATTATGATAAAACCTAACAAACACATTTTTTGCCTTCTCCTTGTGTAGGAGCAGAACATTTTGAGGTGGATGAAAACATGTTTTTGCGTACTTCCAGTGTAGAAGCAACACACATATATGGTGTGTACATGATCTTTATCATGGGAGCATGATAAATCTCTTAAGAAGGGTCAACAAGACTTGACAAAACTCAACACAGAGCAAGCAGCTTATGTGGAAGACTTTTAATGAGACTAACATATGGCCTTGGTAGGAAATTCAACATCATCGATGAGAAAGCTATTGATTTTGAATTTTTTGTAAGAAAATTTCTCAAGCACTTTGCAAAAAAAATAAGGTTCCTTTCATCATACCATATCTCATTTATCAACTAATTAGATGGTATGCTTTCCCTATGATAAATTGTTCACAAGTAGTAGGAAAAGCGAGGAATAAAGAACATACAAGCCAACCATAGAAAGGCATGTACCTCATATCTACATGTACGCTCCTCCACTCTAAGCCAATGAGTGCCTCTGCTTGAAATTTTATAGACATAGGCTGTCAAATCATTTTGTAATGTAGCACATCTTGACCCAGTCTGAATTTTCCAAGGAAGAACTGCATTATGCCCATACTCTAACTCATAAGGTTATGATTTAATCGATCCATGACAAGCCATCCTATATGCCCATAATGCTTCATTAAGTGTCAGATACCACTTCCTTGGTTGCTCTTCAATTTTCTTCTTAATCAATTTAATCAAAATTCGATTGGATGCCTCTGCCTGACCATTAACTTGAGCATAATAAGAAGAAGAATTTAATAATTTAATTTCCATGCTGGCAGCAAAATCTCTGAATTCCTCTGATGTGAACATTATTCCCTGATCAGCAGTAATGGTTTGAGGAATCCCAAAATGATAAATAATATGCTCCTTGACAAAATCAACCATATTCTTTGAAGTTATTATATTCAAAGGAATCGCCTTAACCCACTTAGTAAAATAATATGTTGCTACCAATACAAACTTGTGCCCTCTACTTGAAGATGGAAAAATCTGGTCAATTAAATCAATTCCCCAGCCTCGGTACGACCATGGCTTAATTATTGGGTTTATAGCCGATGCAGGCGATTTCTAAATATTACCAAAACGCTGACAATCCTGACATCCCTTGTAATATTCAAAACAATCTTCTAATATTGTTGGCTAGAAATATCCAGACCTACAAATAACCCATTTCATTTTATAAGCCGATTGATGAGCTCTACATATTCCTTCATGTACTTCTCCCATCAATACTCTTGCTTCTTCTGGACTTAAACATTTGAGCAAAACTCCATCGACTGTTTTGTAATACAACTGATCATCCAACAAAACATACTTAGTCAATTTATATCTTAATTTTCTAGTAACCTTCTATGATGGATTCTTGAGGTCATCGGCTATTTCAACTCTCCAATCATTAGCCAAGGTCTCACTACTTAAGATTTCTTGGAACACTCGATAGTCTGACGCATTCTGAGCTAACCGATTGGCCTCTTGATTCTATGCTTTTGGAATATGCTGAAGAGAAGTAAGAGGAAACCCCTCAAGTAACTTTTGACATTCATCATAATACCCCTTCAGAATATCATCTTTACATTCATACAGCCCGATCAACTGGTTAATAACTAACTATGAATCTCTAAATATTTCAATTGACTCGGCCTATACTTCCTAAAGAAGTTGAAGTCCCTTAAGAATAGCTTCATACTCTGCTTGATTATTGGTGGTCATTGGTTTGGTTTGAAAGGCAAATTCAAAACTTGCCCCCTTGAGACAAAATAATAACAATAACAATGCCACCCCCTTGTTTACATGATGATCCATCAAAGAATAATGTCTAAGGCATAGGTTCCACATAGCCGATGCTTGGTTTATGATGTTGAGTAATAAAATCAGCCATCACTTGCCCTTTGATTGCTTTAGCCGATTCATACCTCAAATCAAATTCTGATAATGCAAGAATCCACTTTCCCATTCTCCCATTTAATATCGGCATTGACAACATGTGTTTGATCACATTAGCTTTAGACACAACTGTACACTCAGCCGATAATAAATAATGTCATAATTTAGTGCAGGAGAAATATAAGCATAGCATAACTTTTCAATAGGAGAATATCTTGTTTCTGGATCCAAAAGTCTTCTACTTAAATATAAAATAATCCGTTCCTTTCCTTCAAACTCTTGCATCAAGGCTAATCCAATTGTTTGTCTATCGACCGACACGTACAACTTAAAAGGCTTACCTTACTGAGGAGGACCAACATAGGTGGAGATTTCATATACTCTTTTATCTCTTGAAACACTTTTTGTTGCATGTCACCCCATTTAAATTTTTGATCATTTTTCAACTTCAACAAAGGAGAGAACGACATAATTCTTTCTGACATATTTGAAATAAATCTTCTAATGAAATTAATTTTACCAAGTAGAGATTATAATTCTGTTTTATTAGTTGGTGGTACTGCTTCATCAATTGCTTTCATACTCTTCTGACCAATCTCAATTCCTCTCTCATGGACCATAAAACCTAAAAATTGACCAGCTGACACTCTAAAGGCATATTTATTAGGATTCATGTTTAAACCATGTTTTCTTGTGCACTCCAAAGTCTCCCGCAGATCAGCCAGATGTTCTTTGTATCCTTTGGATTTCACCACCACATCATCAATATAGATCTCCACAATCTTACCGATCAACTTATAGAAAATATAATTCATTGTCCTCTGATAAGTTGCACCGGTATTCTTCAATCCAAAAGTCATCACAACCCATTCAAATAAGCCGATTGCACCAGGGCACCTAAAGGTTGTTTTTGCTATGTCTTCTTCTACCATAAAAAATTGATTGTAACCAGTATTACTATCCATAAAACTAATTACCTTGTTCTCGGCCGCTGCATCTACCAACATATCGGCTATTGGCATCGGATAACCATCCATCGGTGTAGCCTTGTTTAAATATCTCAAATCAATACAGACTCTCAACTTCCCATTTTTCTTATACATAGGAACTACACTCGATATCCACTCTGCATATCGGCAAGGTTAGATAAATTTTTCTTCTAATAGCCTTTCAGTCTCCTTCTTAATAACATCGAGAACATTCGGATTAACTCTCCTTGGAGCTTGTTTAAATGGCCGATATCCAGGTTTGATTGACAACCGATGTTCAACAATTGACCAATCTAAACTAGGCATTTCATAATATTCCCAAGCAAAATAATCTTTAAATTAATTTAACAAATCTATCAATTTTTGTTTATACTCAGGATCCAATTTAGCACTTACATACGTCGGCCTCGGCCTATCTCTAGGACCAATATCTATTTCCTCTAACTCATCGGTCGACGTAAAGCTATGTCCTAATTTACCATCTGTACCATCCATTAAAACAAACTTTTAGAGCCGACTGCTCGAATCGACTGTTGGCCTTCATCATTGATCCTAATGAAGACTCCTTCCCATCACTTGCCATAAAAACACTCAAAATCTTCTAGTTCTCAATACATTGGATCGGCTGTTGCTATACTCATAGAATCATCAGCATGAACTAGCTCAACATTGTCTCTATGCCACTGAATCAAGCATTGGTGCATAGTCGATGGTACACAACAATTGGCATGAATCCAATCATGACCAAGGAGTTAACTGTATGAACCCTTTCCGTTAATGACAAAGAATGTAGTGAGCAAAGTCTTGCTCCCAATTGTTAATTTAACATTTATTGCCCCCTGGTCTTAGACGTATTACCCCCAAAATCCTTAAGCATCATTTCAGTCTCAATCAAATCCTCTGGTCATTTACCAAGCTTGCGAAAAGTAGTATGAGGCATTAGATTAACAAAAGCACCTCCATCAACTAACATTTTACTCATCGGCTTCCCATCAACAAAACCTTTCACATATAAAGCCTTCAAATATCAATGCTTAATTGGTTTATCAAATATAGCTTGCTGTATCAATGTCAACTGGGCTGCCATCTTTTCATACCCTGATTCATCAAAATCCGAATAAACTTCTTGATATGCTAGAGCTTTAAATTCAGATGGTAAAAAACCATTTGAATATTAGCCGATGGTTGACCCTTATCGGCAGTTTGTTTAGCACGCCATCCTTATGGTTTACTAGATTTTTGAGCCTGTTATAATTCTCTACTCCTTAGGCATTGTACTCACCTCTTCTGACTTATTGTTAAACCTTCTAGACACCACTGTCCTTCCTGCCAAACATACTCTTCATCATCTTCTTCTTCATAATTAGCCTAGTTCTGGTCAACAACTCGCTTTCTAAGCCGATCATGAATGGTTCTATTTTTTAAGCAACGATCCACATCATTACGTTGATATTCAATTCGATCATGGATAGACCGGCGGTTGACTTAAGATTGCCTAAACTTCCAATATTGTTCGTTACATTCTGGGCAATTATTCCTAATAAGTAATCTCAAACCTTCGTTCCAACAATGTCTGAAGAAAGGGTAATTTCAATGTGACTCAATTTGTTCTCTTTCATACCTTTCTTCTTCTTGTTGACGTTGATATTCCCTTTCTTCCAACCAGCGCTGATAATCTTTTTTTTCTGTCGTTGCCACTTATTCAATAGGATTCGAGATGTAACATGTGGTCTCATCGCACCATCTCTCGATGTTTCTCACTACTCATATCGACTCTTTTGTTGGTCAGTACGCCTTTTAATTTCTCTATATTCATCAGCCGATATTTGCATCTCTAGATCAACTGTTCCAGTTTCTCTTGGCCTAGCTAATGTTAAAACTTTAGCTTTCCCTTTGAACAACTTAGCATCAACCATATTCTGATCTTTTGGGAAAGGATTATCGTCAACTTTCATTTTCTGAGTTGTATCAAATTTAAGCTTCCCTTGTTGAATAGCCCTCTGAATATGCTGCCAAAAAATCCTACAATCATTAGTAGTATGAGAAGTAGTATTATGGTACTTGCAGAACTTCTTATTCTTCAACTGATCGGGAGGTAATATAACATGATTGACATACAGTTTAATCTGTCTCTTCTCAAGCAAGAAATCAAAAAGTTTATCTGTTTCTGTAACATCAAAATCATAACTCTCTTCAACTTCTTTTCCCTAAGGATTTAGAACCATTACTATCTTTTTACCCCAATTCCATTCAGCTACAGCAATTTCCTCTTCTTCATCATCCTCATCGACTAAATATGGATTATAAGCTTCAGCGATTGTAGCATTCTTCTAAAATTAGGTATCTCTGCGCATATTCTGGAATTGGCTATTAAGTGCTACCACCCGTTGAGCCAATTAACCTAAATTGTCAAATTCTTGCCCAAGCAACTTTTCTCTCCATGTTGGCAACATTCCTTGAACGGCCAACGCAGCTAGCTGATCATTAGTCAAATTCAATGAAAAGCATAAGTTTCTTGTTTCTTCGAACCTATGAAGGAACTCAGGACCCAATTCATTAGCCCTTTGCTTTATAGTTGTCAAATCTATGATCTTTCTTTCCCCTATCCTAGTATAGAAATATGTATGAAATTTCTTTTTAAGATCACTCCAGTTGGCAATAGAATTAACCGCTAGTGATGAAAACCAAGTGAAAGCTGGTCCTGATAGCTCGATGCGCTTCCTCAATAGAGGCTTCACCCAACTGAGTAAGATATCGACTGACATGTTCTATTGTACTTATGCTATCTTGACCAGTGAACTTAGCAAATTTTGGAAGCCTGTAATTTATAGGAAGGGCCACTATATCATACCATTCTAGATATGAACATTTGTACGAAAAGGTCTGCCCTTTTGGTTTTAAACCAAACTGATTTTTCATGATTTCAGTTACTCTAAGCAACAATTCATCAGCATTTGAGTTTGAATTTCTTGGCAATTGCTGACCCATCTGCGGATTGAAACTTTGAGTACTTTGATATCCTGGATTTAGAATTATATTAAGGGTATTATAATTTGAACCCTAATGATACCCATGGGGAATATCTATCTGTCGAGCCCCTTGCTGATTTGCTGCTTGAAATCTCTGATTGAAAACATTAAGATCTATATCTCTACGAATTCTTTGAACCGATGGTGCTATTTTTTGAACCGACGGTGGTATTTGGCCTAATGTACCAAAATTAACCATCTGATTCTAAATTTGCCCTATCGGCTGTTGCTCATGCTGTACTAATGATCCAGGATTATATTGCATTTGATTAGTAGTAGCACCCTGTATTTGCTTAGATGAATTTTGAATTACCTGGGCATCATTACTCTTAGCTAGTGCTGCTTCTTGGTGGCTAGTACCAGCCTAATTAATCCCCTGAGTCAACGGATGTGAAATATTGTAATAAGCCGGTCCAACCTGATCTAGTGAAAATCCATGGAAATCCTCCTTCATGGTATTGTAGAATGTATTCAAGAAAGCTGTATTATAATTTAGTATTGCATCATTAACAGATTTGTTGACAACCTCTACAAAGAAATATTATCATCAGCTTCGTCTATATCTGACTGTCCATGCACCAAAACTCTTGGAAGTGGATATTTCTGAATAACTTTATTGTCATATGTTTTGGTGTATGACATCAAGCACTTGTTCTAAAACTCTTCTATAGCTTTACCAATGACATCTTTATCCTCAGTAGGCAAGTCTTCATAAGGCACCATAAGAATGTCCTTATTTTTGTGAACCGCCATAACGATTGTGGTCCCACCAGGCATGCCAAAAAGTGTGTTGACACAAAAATGTGGCGATGTGATCAACACACAGCAAGCCGAAATATCTGAGTGGAACGAGACCAGAGATCTGCTTGGTTTCGATATAGAACCAGCCTATTCTGAAAATCCAACGATGTGCCAGTCAATTTGACCCGCAATTGACAAGAAGAGAAAATCTTATCAGTAATTTAAGGTGGAATATGTTGGTATTGCACCAAACAGTTCCAAATGTACGGCTAGATAGCCAATTCAATAAGGCTATCGACTAAATAGTCGATATACAACGTACCCATGAAACAAAGACCTTTAAATCAAGAATTATCAGCTAATATTAAATAATAATGATATGAATTAAAATAATCGATACTCATAAAACATTAGAAAACATCATCGGCTAATAGAACATGATTGATATAAAGCATCAAGCCGATAAATTTGATGAAAAGAGTATAACGTGCGAACAAATCAACTATCTAATATAAATGAATCTACAAACAGTTTGAATCTAATCTATTATCATCACCAGTGAGGTTTGATCGGATCGATGCAGCTATGATAATGATAACAGACTAAAGCCAAAGAATCTATAAAACCATCTATATATTGACAGATTCATGAAAACATGCTATATACGTGAGAGTATGGGTAAATCGGCTAAAATAGCCAATATGATCATAGCAAACAAACAGAGTACATATCTTGATCATGAACAAGACCATTAATCGAGAATTTCTAATCTAAAGTCTTACAAATGAGGTTCAACAGGATCGATGTAGCTATGATAGTATCATTAGATTAGATCTTATTAACAAGTAGGTTTATTCAAGATTGAAACATGTCTTTGGATGCATACTATATTTGACTAGAATAGAGATAAAACAGCCGATCTTGTGGAATTCAGCCATCAATTATAAGATTTGAAGCGTGACCAGATCAAAGGACAACCAATTAAGATGATATAATGCCGATCTACCTCTATCTCAGTCGGGTGATTTTGTTATAATCAATGAAATATTAATTATAGCAAGATCGATAACTGGTGAATCAACCAAAAACAGTAAGGAAAATCTTACTAATCTTAGCAGATTTGATAACTGGTGATATTGTATTAAACAAGTTATTTAACATAAGATCAATAATTTTGATCTATATTGTGATTCGTAAGAGATCAATCAGCTGATGCAGCCTTACAAACTACGATACAGATAGATAACTAACTTATATTATGACTCATAAAAGATCAATCAGCTGATACAGCTTTACAAGCACAATACAAGTCGTGACAGTACTCACAAGCAAGCCAGAGGTCGATCAGTCGATGCAGCCCTGTTTGCTGAAGAACTCGTCGAGATCTATAGTACTTCTACTCCTAATGCGATGGCAAAAGCTGAAAATATTGTTTTGATTGTGTGTCTGTCTTTTTACAATGGTCAGAGGTACATATTTATATCCTAGATTAATGATCCCTGATAGGCTTGTACGTAACCTATCTAACAATAATATCTAAATAAAAGATATACTAAAATACAGACTCTAATTTTCTTTTGGAGAGTCCTTGCTAATGAAGCTCCCTTATTTGATATGTGTCCTACGTCTTGTTTGATTCCAACGACAAAGGCCCTGTATGTAGACATGTCATCCGGCCGAGCACGTCTATGGACATAACAGCCCCGTTCGCTGGTCTAAAACTTTGCTGAAAAACACTGTTCCGGATAGTTTGTTGTGAGAGAAAAATACTGTTCGGCTGATTTGATGAACAGTAACATATGAGGGGGACCAGCCGGCTGGCTGAACCCGTCCAGACCAGCGAACGAGCCCAACATCTACCTGACCATGTACATCCACGTACATGATATGTATCTTGTCTCTTCCATCTTTGACGTGCATCTGGACGTCATTCTTATTCCGAATAAAATATCCCTAACCATATTTGGCCGTATCTATTTTCTTTAGAGTCCAAACCGAACAAAGAGTCTCTTGTACACGCATATTTCCTGGCCAATCGAAGAACATGTCCATACGTAAGTCTTTTATTCCTTCTTGGGCTTTACTTCTTTCCTGTTAATCACGTATACAAGTATACGATTAGCCATCATAGACTTAGCTTCCTTTTCCTTCATGCATGGACTCTAGCACTAGCAGCATATAGCCATATATCAACTGATCCGTCGTGGCCAAATATGTTAATTGCCCGTACATGCCAATAGCTCAACATGCAAGTCTGGTAATGAATATCCTTCCTTTTGACTCAGTGACGACTCTGGCTCTTCTTGACTTGCCTTGCGTCATCTCATCATACTTGGGCGTTATGCATCTCCTGAACATATTTTAAAGAAGATTCGTTGGCCGGCTTATAAATATACTTCAATTAGGATATCTTTTTTGCTTTCGACATCTTCGGCCGATCTCTTCCTTTCCAGGGAAAGCTTACAAAATTTCGGTGTAAATAGAGACCCCCTAGTTCGGAGTATGCTTTTCATGCTTCGAACTATTTCGATCCGATGGTTTTCTTTTCCTAAGCCGATGACATCTGATTGCAATCACTGAAAGCTGCATTGGCTCTATCTTCTTTTTTTATCTTGATAACTCCAAAATTGATCTCTCTCTGCATCTCCATCCATCTGCTTTAGCCGATTAGGAGCTGCCCCCCGAGTCTATAATTATAATCGACTATCTAAAGGCAATAATCATGAACATCGTCATCTTCCCTTCTATTGACCACTGTATATGTGACTAGCCGAAGAATACCATGCCAAATCGATCACATAAATATGAACTATCAGTTGGCAACAAACTCCATCATAGCAACACAAGTTAATTGGCAGTATGGAAATATGCTGCATAAAAGCTCTTGGGACCGCGGGCACCACCCCCGTTCCCACCATTGCCACTGGGGCCTCCACGGGCGAAGCCACCAATAGCCTGTGCCAGTACCTCCAGGACATGGGCTGACTCACGACGAGCAGCCAACATCTCAGCCATCATCTCGGAAAGGGTCATCGGAGGCAGTGGTGGTGGCGGAGGAGGACCAAGGAATGGGGCCTCGTGACTCTCCCCGTTGGCATTGCCATGATCATCGCCACGACCGTTTTCGCCTTGTTCCTCACCAAGACCACGGCCCATTGCAGCACTGGTGCTCCTGCGATCAGACCTCAGGTTTATCTGTAAACAGATAGGAACCCACCATTAGGGACAAAGCCTCCTTATTTAGAAACAACGGCTAATGAGATGATAAGGCCCGATAAATTGATACATGCTACAACTATTCCTCTAGAGCTAAAGTATTTCTTTTTGTTTATTATCCTATCAATTTACTTTCTGAAAATTATACGTGTGGGGGAGTTTAGTTTAAGCAAGATTCTCTTTTCATGAGGCATGGATCAACCTATTCGTTCACTCAAGCTGGAATATAGCGGCATTCGTATATAATTTTTGGCACATTGTACACTCACTTTTCGTAAGCTAACGATTCTTACACAGCTGAGTTAGTGTACCTGCAGAAGATTGATTAGATAAAACCAGTGCCGCTATCCTAGATATACCATATTACTAGGGCTTATACTTATTTACGTAATTTATCACATCCTACTTTTCACAAAGCTTTTGTTGGTCAAACTTTAGGTTTTGAAAAGAGTTTTTAAACACATAGACTCATTATTGGCTCTGATACCACCTATGGCAGAACCACCTGAAATAACACGCTTTCGGAGGCGCTCGTCTTCCACTAGACACTAAGTATCTCAAAAGTGAGTTATATCGGTCAGTTCCGTTGAGCACACCCCAAGAGAGACATCGAAACAATCCACGTTTTACATCAAAAAATCCAATAATGAGTACGAGCTTACAATACTTAGTCCATTTCATACAACAAGAGTTCTTGAAAATTATTTATTACAATACTAGAGTTTAGAGTGCGATAATTAAACAGTGGAATGAAAATAAACATCTAGCGGAAACAATACAAGGATCCGTCTGTGCCCACTAGAAGAATCCTCCACACAAGAGCTACTCCTCAAGCTGCACTACAACAGGGGTAAAATAAACCCTAAGTACACAATATACTCGTAGGACTTACCTAACTAGAAGGAATAGTTTTCCGACTCCAAGGAGTATGATAGGCAATATGGGTTTGATATTTTCTTTTTGTTTGCGAAAAGCATTACTAGAAGTACATCCTTAAGATCAAATTTAATTAGTAGTCATGATTACTTCATTAGCTTACCATTCTAGATAAGCAGTTGTTCTACTTTCAAGCAAGGGTTAAGCAATTAGAACTATTTCACCATCTTTCATCTTCTAGTTCTTACTATGGTGCTAGACCGTAGCCAAGTCATACCGTCTCATGGAAATGGCGATTCACGAACCAATGTATCATAGCTGGGTACCTCGAAACACATGCCCCGTTTGTACCCCAGGCACAACCAAGACCAACCCAATCCACTCCTATCACAGGGTCCAGGTCCCCATCCAAACTTGGACTCCAAGCCCCCACACTTGAGACCCCATCTCAATATGGTGCTTAGACCTCCACCTTTCCCCATCTCCAATCAGTCGGTCCAGAAAGAGCCGGAACCCACGATAAGAGCATAACGAGCCTTCCCGCTTCCATAAGCAAGTATGTGCTCAGGATAATAAGTCTGTGACTTGACTACCATCCACGGCAACGGACGGTCCTTAATCAACATGAACAGGGAAAAACAGTGTAACCAAGCTAAGCCCCGTTGGCCGTGGGACACAACCTATTACACCCACCAATACCCATACCATATCCCTGCCCTATCTCTATTTTTCCTTTCATCATTTTATTATGAGAGTAATAATAATCACCTATTGTGAGTAACGGTAGGTTACTCATGCTATCAAAACCTAAGCATAGCAGCTACTCAAACCTGCACTAGTAAGACTCTTAGGACAGGTATACCTATGCATGTGGTTTCCATAAAATTTCCTATAACATAAATGCACATCACATGTATATATTCAGTGATTATAAAAAATAAGGGTTATACATCGGGGCTTGCCTTGGGCAGGCGTGGTGTTAGCTGAGTTAGTCAGTTGTGGCTTTGGAACCTCCTCCAGCATGAGAATCTCCTCCTCATACTCCTCGATGATCTCCTCAAACTCATGATCACCGATGATCACGATCTCCGCCAACTCGTTCTCTACATGCATGCGATGTTGATGCAACACTTAGCATTTATGCAACAGTAACTCTTAAAATAAGAATACACATACGAAGCTAGCTCTAATGACTAAGGTACTAAGCTAACTATCATCTTCATCAAGCAAAGTGTTGGGTTCAACTAACAAATACCTAGCTTTACAAATGAAGGACATACCTTTATTTCTACTAATGATTTAATGTATATTGAAACAAAGTGCATTTAACTACCCTAATGCTTAGTCTACTCTAAGGCTACAAAAATTACAGTGAGCACATAATAATATAATGAAGCTACCATAAAATTTTTAGGACTAAAGCTATCACCAATTTACCACAAAAATTCCTACAACATTTAACCTAATAATATTGAGCACTCTCAAATGATTTAATAGCTCCTATATCAACATGTATATATATGAACTAAATACACTAATAGATAGAGCACAATTTTAGAAACCTAACAAAATTTATTTTATAATTTTTGGACACCTACATGATTTTATATGATTTGCCAAAGATCAGCTCAAAAATTAGATTAGAAAACTATTTCTAATTCCTTATGAAAAAAGAAAAATGAAATCTCCTGTGCGGCCCACACAAGCGGCCCACATGTGCGGCCCACGTGCAGATAGCCCACGGTGGGGAAATCCCACGCGCGATGGTGTTTTTGCAAAATAAACCTCTCACTTCTCTCGAATTTCAACTAAGTACTAACCCTATTTTCCCTTCTCTTAAACCTTTTCACTTAACCCCTGGCCTTTCTCTAATTCACTGGCGTGCACCCCCGACAACTCAGTGCATGGCGGTGCGGCGAGTGGTGGCACTGAGCGCCTATGCCAGCCACTTGGGACCTGCGTAGGCCCACCTAACGGGTTGATCACCATCTCTGACCCGAGCGGCTACGCTAAGCACCAGCGAGGGGTGGCGGGACATGCTGGAGCAAGTTGCATCGACACACGAGAGGGGTTGGCTTGTCGTAGTGGTAGAGAGGGAGGGGCAAGTCTGGCTCGGCTCGTCCTCACCTTGGTGGCAAGCGGCCGGCCAGACCTGAGGCGGCGTCTGCGCACCTGCTACATGACAACATGGCCAGACCATGTGCGCATGTGCGGAGGTAGGTGGGGGCACATCATGCATGGCCTCAGCGCTATTTAGGCGAGGCGATGGCGTGAGGCAGCCAGGATAGCCCATGTGCGTGCGTGGATAAGGCGAGTGGCAACGCAGCATAGCGTCGCAATGGCGTCGGTAGCGGTAATGCGAGGCAGGGCAATAGTGTAGACGCAACGGCGAGGTGATGGCATTGGCAGCGGCTTCATTGTGGCACAGGGCAGGTGGTAGCAGCAGTGACTCCACGCGGTGGGGCCAACAGCAGTAGAAGCAGCTCCGCGTGGCGAGGCAACACGACCAAGCCACAGCCAGGCCAGAGGCAGCCACGGCCGGTCACACGCGGTAGCACGTAGGACAGCCAGCATGGTGACGCCGAACGCTCGAGCGTGGTGATCGCGCCCACGCGACCAACGAGCCCAAAACCGTGTTGTGCACGAATTTTAAAGCGCCTATAAAAACTAAACTATTGCTTCTGGACCTAAACCATCTTCACCATACTCAAGATGGCATTTGAGACTACCAAATCAAGCTATAACACTACACCACCTCGTAACCCAATCTCTCAAAATAAATTGCTAAATATAGCAATGTCTAGCTGTTGACAAACTTAGAAAATTTTCTAAGTTTTGAGCAGAACTTGATTTTAGTTTGCAACTTCTAGGCTAGTAGAAATATCAGTTAGTAATATCATTTTCAACAGCAAGTATTTCACTGTCATCTACTAAGTTTGTACTTCAAACTTTATTTAAGTATCACACACATGTTCTATAGTATTTTTGCTTAATAAAAATTGGTTTTCAACCCTACTTGATTTACATGAGCTATTGAATCAACTTTCATTTATCATTTTTTATTGATCATTTTAAGTTACAAGAAATTTATCTATACATTCTATCATATGCATTAACACATAAACATGATGCTCATGACATGTTTTAATAAATGATTTAGAGTGTAACACTGAGGGTGTTACAATCCTTCATCTTAAAACTAGCAAACTTTCCTTTGAGAATGTATGCCTTGGCCCGACCCCTTTTACCGCTTGAGTGCCCCCAAATGATTCCTCCAACTTCTTCCATGCATCATGAGCTATCTCTAAATTCTTGATTTGCTCAAATGTCTTCTCATCAATAGCATCATGAATGGCACTAAGAGCAATGTCATTGTTTTGGAGCAATATTTCTTCGGCCGCGGTAGGATTCTTTGGATTGGCTACCTCAAATTTGGTCTCCATCACCTTCCACACCTTTCTATTGATTGACTTGATATAGGTGGTCATCTTTGCCTTCTAATATGGATAATTTGTGCCATCAAATTGGGATGACTTCTTAGTGTGGGGGTATGACCCCCGGTACCCAAGGGCCTCACATGGGCCGAGCCGCTAGGGGAGGTCCAACCCACAAGACCACCATGCAGAGCATGGCATAGGTCGGTGTGCCTCGCAAGACTGCGTGAAACATCCTTGATGACGAAGGAAGATCTGATCGAATATGCTAGATATTGTATTCCTTGTAAACACATATCATGTAACCGATCAGGATAGATTCAACCGACCTGTAACCCTACCCCCCTTGCTATATAAGGTGGGTAGGGACCCCCCTCGATTTGATCCTCATCTCATAATACAATCCACCAAAGACATAGGACATAGGGTATTACGTCAAACTGACGGCCTGAACCTGCCTAATCGTTGTCTCTTACGTTCTATGTCACCATCTAGTTCCTGTCATGTGTGATAGAACCACCCAATTTATACAAGATCAAGTACAACTGTCCCCGCTAACATGTTGACACGCGCATACTTTCACTTATATAAACCCAGTAGTCCGCTAAGTGTCACGAAGGACCTCGGTAAATCAACATCACAACCAAGATCGCATGATTAAGCAAATACACATCATATACACGGAGTTGCAGTGGAATAATATTACAACTGAGTTCACAAATAATGGTACAAGTTTGGGTTTCAAAACCGATTGGTAAAAACAACATAACTTTTGAATGATTACACTAGTATAAGTTCCAAATATATTGCTAGCATAAATGACATCCTCTGATAAAAGCATATAGATAAGAAATAAATATAGAGACGTTGAGCCCACCTGTAGTTAACCACTCTCTTCAACAGGCCGAGAACTTCATCTGCAACATGGTGGGATAAACCCTGAGTACTCGAATGTACTCAGCTAGACTTACCCGACAGGAGAGAAATAAAAAGACTCTCAAGGATATGCAAGGCTTATTTAGTGGAGCTAGTTGGACATCATAGCTTTGCAAAAAGTGCATTACTATCATGAGTCCTCACTTTCAATCTTTTAGTCAAGTTTTAGCATCAACTTTAGTGAAGCTTATCATGACTAAATTTGCACCTATTCTAGAGCAATCACTTGATCAATAAACATCACAATAGTAACCATATCTGGTTTATCGTATAATCATCATAACCATCATGTTGCATCAAGTATTTCTACAATGAAGGGGCTCCGCCAAGTTTCTCACTATCTAGGAGAGACGGTGATTCAAATCGATCGCATCCAGCTGGGTAGTATTCCTAACACAAACCAACACTTCCCTCGTCGGGGTCGCATCGGGTCACCTTTGGTACAACTCAGGTACACATTTCGTAGGTTCAATTAGCGCCGCACCCTTAGGGACACTACCGGATGCCAGGTCGATCAAGATTATAACTTGCCCTTGGCCTCACACCAGCTCCCTGCACATCCTTACTACCTCCAGTGTGCGCACTATGACAAACGAGGCCTGGCCTGAGTTGAGCTACTCGGCTTCACAGTCAGAACAAGTTATCCGGCCAGCTAAGTGAGAGGTATGCATTCAAAATGACAAGATGGCCTCAAACGACCCAATCCTTAACCAACACAGACAGAATCACTATAAGTCACAACAAAACCAACATATAAGATTCCGCCCGGTCTTCATTTACACGACTTCACATGGTTCTTTTCCATGATAGCAAATATAGCCAATTGTGACCAGATATTCACCTGTATCTCGTAGGTGACAGGAAATCACCCGACTTCTATTGACTAAGCATGGCTAAGCATGGATCGGCCTATGCATCTGGTAAGGGTACATGTATTTATATATAGTGGACAAGGTAGGAAATATGCACCAATGGTTTCTTCCAACTCCTATCACCTAATGCATCATACCAAAATTATACTCATGTGCATTTATAAAAAGAGAGGGTAGGAGACTTAGAATGCTCCAGGGCTTACCTGGGATCCAACACTAGGTCAGTGTTTGTTAGATGACACTCGCTGGGTGAGCATCTCCCATCTTGGCACTTGCTTAGTCCTTTCGTCTGGATGGATTCACCAAACTCCATCTTCGGGTTTGGCTCTAACATCACGTCCTTCACGTGATGCATCTAGCGTACCTAGATGAGATGCAACAATGCAAGTGCATGAATGCGAAGAATGGCAATATGAGATGCCTCACATAAAAGTATTCAAGATGAGCACAAGGTTACACTGAACATACATAAGCAGTCCATGTTACTTAATTAAACATCACACAACCTATCATGCTAGGATATCAAGGAAGGCAGCACCAAGCATGACACAAGTTTCACAAGGTTTGAGGTATATTAATTTAACACCATCAAAGGCATGAGCCACACTTAGCAACACACGAAGCAAAGCAAGGTGAAGCAAACAATTTTAGGTACAAATATAGATTCTGAACAGCAGCACCATAGTCACTTGATTTAACCATACCTAGAGTTCTAGGCATGAAAAAAGTGTGATTCTAGACTTTATGGAAATCTTAGAAAATTGTCTATAACTTTGTTATTCATTCCAAAAGCTAATTCACTGGTTAACATGATCAAATATGCCAATATTTCAGGTCTGCATAGACAAGGACAAAAAACTGATAGTAACTTCAGAGATGCATAACTAGAGTTCTAGACATTCAGCAAACATGATTCTTAACTTTATAGAAATCTTATTAAGTTATCTATAACTTTATCATAATCATTTTAAGATGATTCTATAGCTAACAATGTCAAACAATACCAAGAAGGCATCTCTGTCCAGACTTAGGACAGAATCTGCTATTCCACTTTGGACAGCTATAACTTGAGTTCGAGATCACCAAAAAGGTAGCTCTTATACATTTTGGAAATATTTACAAAATAACTACAACTCTTCTATTATCACCAATACATGATTCAAAGCTTATCTAAGCCAAACAATGCAATCTTTGAGATCTGCACAGATCTCATGCAAAACCAGATAGGGGAATTGTAAAATCTATAAATCTAAGACGTGTTGCCCTAAAGTCATGAAACTTTAGGATAAGGAAGGTAATGGAGTTATCTACAACTTTTGTATTCACCACATCCATAGAAAACATCATTATCGCCACGAAATTAATTGCTTAACCAAAACTGTACATGCAGCCCAAACAGCAGAGGCATACTGCATTCATCTATCATTTAGTTGTTATAAACTAACATATTCATGACATATATGCTACCCCAAACATCTTGGAATCATATTCAAACAATCATAGCATGTAGGAATAGCTACTAGAAGCATCACATGACAATAAATACATGTATATGCTCACAACATTCATCCTATATTTTAATAATGCAACATATGTATTATTTTTAGTACTATATGAGATCAACTAGTTTGGGGCTAAAACTTTTATGAGTGGTAGATGTTATCAAAACATGGCTACTGCATAAATTTCATATGCTCAGGTTTTATAATTTAATTGCTATGAAAAAGATAAATCTTAATTATTAATAAACATGTGAGAACAAGATAAATCTAAAGATCATTATTTTCTATAAACATATAGCCATATTAGGGTTTCTCAGGCCACATTATCACCATGCAAGGGCAAAGGAACCATATTTCACATTTTTGCATATATAAATTATTTATAAGCCATTTAAAACCATTTATCAAGCATTAAACTAGTTAAATCAATAACTCAATAATATTGCATCCAATGACCATGAAACTTTTACCACAGCACACACATAGCATCAGTAGCCTACCATAAAAATTTCACTGTAATTGGAGCACCACAACTTTTGATATGAATTTATTCCTAGAAAACCCTAATTAACATAGATAAATAAAAACAGCAAAAATCTTCTACTAACACATATCATATTATGACTCTACTATGTATATCTACTCACAAGGATTCCAAAACATCTTCATTTGCTATTTTATGAATTTTCTATGATTTACTACGAATTTCCAAAATTTCAACCGATTAAGAGCAATAATCTGAAAAAGAAAAGGAAAAACATTTTTGCAAAGTGAACACTGCACTTTCCTCTAATTAATAAAGCCCATATATGTAAACTGATGTCTCTGGGCATTTTGCATCTAGAACCAAGAAAGAGTTTCTATTTCGATTTGCACTCCCTCTCTTCTTCAACTCAACGCAGAAATAGAGCAGGACGACGGGGGACGGCCGACTCTAGTAGGGCAACGGCCAGGCGATGGCTTGGGACACGGCCGCATGGTACTAGAGTGGCCAGAGGAGAGGCATGACATGGTTGGAGGAGGGACCGGTGGGGAGGAGGGCTCTGCTCAGTCTCATGGAGGACGAGCGGAGGAGACAGAGAGGGACGGAGCGAGAGAGAGAGGGAGAATGGGAGAGAGGAAGAGCGAGGCAGCGAGCGAGAGGAGGGAGGGCGCTTGGTCTTTCCCTTTTACTTGAGCAGTGGGGCAAGGTGGTGCACATGCGAGGGCATGAGGGACACCAGCGCGTGGTTGGATGATGGCGCTACTTCCTACCGATCCAAACAGTCAAGGGATCGACTGAAACCGCCAACTTCCCCATCCTCTATCTCCTGATCCGGTTGTCCTATGATCACGATGCAAGAGGCAAAGTTGAAGATCTTTGTGAGGTGAACAACATTGATTTAAGGATCAAGAGCTAACTCGGCCTAGATTTGGAGATACAGATCTTCAAAGGAGGATACCCAAAAACAGAACTCTGAATTTTGGTTTTAGGCCGACTGAAACGACATTCCTCTCCCTCTTCCAACTCCAAATCTGTTTAGTTGTGGCACAAGCTGAAGTAACCAAAGTTGTAGAGCTACATGAGATCAACAACTTTCTTAAATGATCTTGGGCTGGTTCGGCATGGTTACGAAGATACAAGCCTCCAAAGTAGGGTATACGAAACTAGAAATTGAATTCGGTTAAGGGCTGAATTAAAGAAACTTTTTGCTATTTTTGCAATAACTTGTGAAAGTCCAAACATGTTCCAAAAGTGATGAGACTTATTCTGTTGTCACACAATTCTAGAAGATAAAAATTCACAAACATATCAACTCGCTGCTATCGATCAGGGACTTAGGAAAAATTCTGGAGGGACCAAAACAACACTGTATCCCAAATTGAGGCCACTATTTGAGCCAATTAGAAGTTGAATCAGGGCTTGGTCCAAAAATAAAGTTTGTTGTAATCCACTTAAACTTCAACTTTTATTTAAGGTCAAACTTCATATCTGGTCCTGAGATCATTGTTTCATCTTGGTCAATGCAGCATCATGATAAAGCTTAAATTGTCCTTTTTTATCTATTGAAGCATTTTTGGACATTTACTCAACATGAACCCTTCATAACTTTTGTTCCTGAGTTTAAGTAGAGTTGTTTGAGCAAGGTTGCAAGGTTTGGTCGACATCCCATGTTCCCATTCACCTGATGAAGCAATTCAAGAAAGGTTATAACCTATCATCCCATGTGACTTCTTGGCTCCAAACTTCATGAAACTTTTCCACTGGTCAAGATGGATGCATGTTGATATAATGTACACAAAATAAGCATGTTTAACATTACTCTTGCATAATCTTATAAAGGGTCCGCATGTAAGCAAAGTGTATTGTCCAATTCCAAGTTGGGGCTCATTTTCATAGGTTTGACTTCAGCACCATCATCATCACTTCAAAATTATGAACTAGAGATCATGATCATGGCTTGACATATCCTACTTAAGTCCAAATTTGCCACTTAACTCATGACTAACACCTGGGGTGTTACAATGTGCACCTCCACCGATTCATCTACTATCGTGGGCATAACCCTCGGTAGACTGCCGGCCGTATTTCGTCGATAGTGGCATGCCAGGTAGGAGGTGTGCGTGTTGATTCTATGGTGAGCTAGATGGTCCACTTCCTGAGCTCCATGATCCTTCCTGAGCTAGGCTAGACCTTTATGGTCAGATCTATATGACCTGGATCATCAGCGCAAATGGCGTCGAAGAAATCATGGAGGCGGTGCAGAATCACCCTGCGTCGATCATGCCAACGTCTTCAACATCATCTTCGATCTCGGTGCCTCACTGCTAGGTTAGGAGATCCATCAGAAATGATGACCTAATCGCATCTATTAATCGGGTCACAGAACACTTAGCGGAATGTCAGCTCCTCGTGGATTCGGTCTAAGATCAGTCTACTATGAGTAGCGGAACTCCTACACTCCAAGGTCACCGAGCCTCTACGACCGAGCAATCTGCTCGGCCACATCATCCGAGGTGGCAAGATTTAGATCTGGTGATCACGGCAACTCTAGAAGGGCGTACGGTGTGACGCCAACCACTCCTTATGACCGACCTACGCCTGGCCGAGTATGAAGCCCTGATGGAGAATATGTCGAGGCCTTATCCTTTTGGGCTAGTGGGTGAGGGATCTGCATACCAAAACACCATCCACCACCGTTTCATCAACCACGCCGAGCACGACCATGTTGATGACCTCTACAAGATTGATCTGCCTAAGGCTGATCAGCCTACACCCATGGTCAACATGGTGGCTATTCGTTAAGTACCGAATGATTCTCTCCATAACATCTTGGATGAGAGCCCCAAAGTGTACTCCAAGGGCTCCACCAAGATCTTCTCTAGCTGCCCCCCTTTCCACTAGGATTTGGGGGCAGGATCTTTCATATCAGCCATGACAGCATCACCAAGGATGGTAAAACCACCGAAGAGCGCAATGCTCGCTTGGTGAAGAACGCCGATCATCAATGTCACCGAGACGAAGAGGTCACCCATGAAGTTGATGAGGATCCTAATGCCCGCACCGCGTGCGCCGCAATCTGGAGGATGAGTTCAACATGGCGGGCAACTAGCCGGTGCAGAAGATGCCAAGCACCAATCTCACTGTTGTGTTCAACGAGCTAGAGAAGCTCCCACAGACTCTAGAAGTCAAGAAAATTGAGGCGCATGTCAAGGTGGCTCAAGTCCAGGTCATTGAGTTCCAGCACCCTGTTCCACCCTACTCGACTATGTTAGCTCAAAACCATCGCTCCTGCCGTGATAGAGGAAGTCAGCATCAGGGCTCGAAGCACCCCTAATCTTAAGCTGGTGGCCCCTACATCTATGGAGGATCCAGGGGCAACTATGAAGCATATCTAGACCAAGGCAGATGCCCTCCTCGTCTACAGGGCGGACGAGGCGCCTACCGCCCGCCAACCAGGAGGTGAATCAACCCCTGTAGTATGACGTTCGTGAACGCATCAATGCTAACATCGATGTCTGTGATCGCATCGAGAATAGCAAGTCCACGTGTCATGACATGGAGATGGAATGCCGGCACCGATATGATATCGAGCATGGAGCACCCGATGCCACCCGGGCACCGCCTACCCCCGACGCCCCCAGACTTTGTTCGATGGCCCACGAGCTTCAAGATCTTCAGAGTGGACACCTATGATGGCACGGCCAATCCCGCACAATGGTTAATGCTCTACAAGATCATCATGAGAGCTACAAGTAGAAGGGAAGATGTGATGGCAAATTATTTGCCCGTCATGCTCAACTAGTCTACGAACAACTAGCTCCTTAGTCTATAGGAGGACTCCATCCGATATTAGGATGACCTCAAGAAGGTCTTCACCGAGAACTACATGGCCACCTGCGAGCAGTCGGGCACCAAGTATGACTTGGAAAAGCTTCATCAGACCTCCAGGGAGCCCCTACATAGCTTCATCAGGCCTTTCTCGAGAGGAGGAACTCCATCCCCAACATCAGTGACAGCGAGGCCATTGCCGCGTTCACCTAGGGACTCCTCTACCATGAGCAACTCCATGGAAAATTATACCACAAGGGGCCTATGATAATCGGTGAGCTAATACAGATAGCAAACAACTACGCTGACACCAAGGAAGCTAAGAAGGCCGCCCGCTCTGATCACCCTCAACGCCATCATGATGACCGCCGTGAAGAAAGGCGTTACGACGATCATGACTTCTGTCACGACGAGCGTGAATGTCACCTCGATGATCTCGAGCATTGGCATGATGATTGCCGAAAGAGTTCGAGAGGCAAACAGAACCGCCACCGCAGGCCTAATAACTCAGTCAGCACCATCAACGCTCCTTGCGCTAAACATACCTATGGCGCCAACTACGCCAAGCTCCTAGATGTTCCATGCCCTATCCATAAAGGTGCCAAGAATACCATGGGAGAGCGCAAAGGCCTGAATAGGGCTTTCCGAGTGAAGGACGCAAATAGGCCATAATGCAACGACGATGACACAAACGATGGCCAAGGTGGATGGGATAAGGATGCATGCCCTACCAATTAGGATGCGACCAAGACCGTCACCTCCATCTTTGATGGGAGAGCCACCTCTGAGAATAGGCAGGAGCAGAAGCTCACCGCCTAATAGATCATGTCGGTCACCACCTACGATGGCAAAGTCACAGATCCAAAGTAGCTAAACTGGTTGGAGCACTCGATCAGCTTCTCTAGGGCCGACTAGTGGGCAAATATTCCATATCCTAGGTGTTTCCCCCTTGTCCTAGATCCTATCATCAGGGGCGTGTGTTTCTAGAAGGTCCTCATCGATGGAGGGAGCGCCCTCAACATCCTATTCACCGGATCCCTAGTTGAGCTAGGGCTCAACAAGGAAGACCTCACCCCTATGGACTCTTCGTTTTGGGGGGATCATTCCCGGGAAGGCATCCCAACCTCTAGGGCAGATCACTCTACCGGTATAGTCTAGCACCGCCAAAAACTTCTGCACCAACTACATCAACTTCCTGGTCACCGACTTCAACACAGCGTACCACGCCATCCTCGACCGACCAGCCCTCGCCAAGTTGATGGCTATGTCGCACTACATGTACCTAGTATTGAAGATGTAGATGGAGCAGGGGATCCTCTCCCTGCGTGTTAACCTCGACATCACATATGACTGTGAGAAGGAAAGCTTTACGCTCACTGAGGCTACTGACATCTCCATCCACATGTAGGACTACCTCGCTACTTCACAGCTGATACCACTAGAGGAGCTAGAGATCCCCACAATGGAGGCTGCCCAAGCGTCACCCAAGTCCAAGGAGGTGAAGGAGGTGGTCCTCGTCCTTGGTGACCGGTCTAAGACCACTCGGATCGAGGCCGACCTCGATCCTAAATAGGAAGACACGCTCGTTAGCTTCCTAAGGGAGCACGTCGACATGTTCGCATGGAAACCTACAGACATGCCTGGCGTACCTCATGAGTTGATCAAGCACTCCTTAAACGTCTCGGTGACCACCAAGCCGATCAAGCAAAAGCTTCAATGATTCACGCATGACAAAAAATAGGCTATTAGGGTAGAAATAACATGGCTCTTAGCTGCTAGTTTTATTAAAGAGGTGTATCATCCGGAGTGGTTAGCCAACCTTGTTCTTGTAAGAAAGAAGAATAAAGAATGGAGAATGTGTGTTGATTACACCGATCTGAACAAACATAGCCCTAAAGATCCCTTCGGCTTACCTCACATTGACGAGGTCATAGATTCCATAGCCGGTTGTGAGCTCCTGTGCTTTTTATCTTGCTACTCTGGTTATCACCAAATCGCTCTAAAGGAAGAAGATCATATCAAGACATTGTTCATCACACCTTTAGTGCCTACTACTACACTACCATGTCCTTTAGGCTTAAGAACAGGGGTGATACTTATCAAGAGCCATCCAGCGTTGCCTCAAGGACCAGATTGGAAAGAACATTGAGGCTTATGTCGATGATGTGGTGGTTAAGTCTAAGATGGCCAATACCCTCATCACCGACCTCACCAAGACCTTCAAAGCCCTAAAGGTGTATAGATGGAAGCTGAATCCCACTAAGTGTATTTTTGGCATCCCATTCGGTATCCTACTAGGCAACATCATTAGTCGCCATGGCATTGAAGCCAATCTATAGAACATAGAGGCGGTGACTAAGATGAAACCACCGACCTACATCAAGGACGTCTAGAAGCTAATAGGGTGCACGGCAGCTTTAACTCGTTTCATATCCCGTCTGGGTGAAAAGGGACTCTCCATCTTCAAGCTGCTCAAGGCTCAAGAAAAGTTCATCTAGTCAGAGGACGCTGACAAGGCATTCGTCGAGCTCAAGCGCTTCCTCGCCTCACCTCCGATAATGACCGCTCCCCAAACCGGCGAAACCCTACTAGTCTACATCACGACGACTAACCGGGTGGTCAGTACGGCCATTATTGTCGAGCATTAAGAGGCCAGACACACCTACAAAGTCTAGCGCCCAGTCTATTTCATCACTGAAGTCCTAAACAAGTCTAAGACTCGCTATCCTTAGGTATAGAAGCTATTGTATGCCATTCTGATCACATCCTAGAAGCTCTACCACTACTTCAAGGCCTACCCATAGCAGTGGTTACCGAGTACCCACTCGGTGACATCCTCCGCAACAAGGAAGCCAGTGGCCACATCATTAAATGGGTGGTCGAGCTCGGCACCTACACACTCGACTTCTGGCCACGCCAAACGATCAAGTCGTAGGCGCTCACCGATTTCATTGCTGAGTGGACGGATATGCAGACTCCTGTCCTAGTTGATCATCCAGAGCACTGGACCGTGTATTTCAATGGATCCCTAAACCTCGATGGCACTAGGGCAGGTGTATACTTCATCTCTCCATCCACGGAGAAGCTTCGCTATGTCCTTTGGATCCACTTCTAGGCGAAGTACGAGGCGGCATTGCATGGTCTCCGTATAGCCATGGAGCTTGGTGTTAAACGCCTCATGGTGTACGGTGACTCCGCACTCATAATCAACCAACTCAATAAGGATTGGAACTGCACCAATGAGAAGATGGATGTGATAGAACCACCCAATTTATACAAGATCAAGTACGGCTATCCCCATTTAACACGTTGATGCATGCATACTTTCACTTATATAAGACCGGTAGTCCGCTGAGTGTCACGAAGGACCTCGGTAAATCAACATCACAACCAAGATCGCATGATTAAACAAATACACATGACATACACAGAGTTGCAGCAGAAATAATATTATAAATGGGTTCACAAATAATAGTACAAGTTTGGGTTTCAAAACCGGTTAAGGGGAACAACATAGCTTTCAAATAATTACATTAATATAAGTTCCAAATACATTGCTAGCATAAGTGACATCCTCTAACAAAAGTATATAGATGAGAAATAAATATAGAGTCACCGAGCTCACCGACGGTTAGCCACCATCTTTAGCAGGACATGAACTTCACCTACAATATGGTGGGATAGACCCTGAGTACTCGAATGTACTCAGCTAGACTTACCCATCATAAACCAAAAATAAAGTGACACCAAGGATCATGCAAGGCTTTATAAGTGGAGCTAGCTTGACAACATTTTACATAAAAAGCCACTAATTCAACTATACATTTTATAATTCGGTCATTAAGTTAATTATAGCTATTCATCTCTAGATTAGCAGCTAACATGTGCCAAACATGTGGTAGATCATTTAGTAACATGCAATAGTAACCATAGCCGGTGTAATAATTCCATGTTCATTGTAACCATCATATTCCATAATTCAATTACTACGATGTTGGGGCTAGTTAAGTTTCTCACTATCCAGGAGAGACGGTGATTCGAATCAATTTCAACCAGCTAGGAATTTATTCCTAACACAAACTAAGGTCTACCAGCCACGATAGCCTTAGGTCATCTTTGGTACAAGTCAGGTCCATATTTCATGGGTTCGATCAGCGCTGCATAATCAGGGACGACCAACTACTAGGATGTTCAGGGCCGGCCTGCCCTTGGGCTCACGTCTGGCTCCCTACACATCGTTACTACCATCTAGAGTGCGCACTCTTATAGAACAGGGCTCGGCCTAAGTTGAGCTACTCGGCTTCGTAGTCAGAACAAGTTATTTGGCCTGCTAAGTGAGAGGCATGCTTTCAATCTTGATAGAAGTGCCAACAATGGTACGGTCCTTAACCCGCACAGACAGAATCACATGAGTCAACCTACACATAGGGCGTGATTGGTTGCCCAAACTAGACCGTCATATGGCCCATCCCACATCCTTGGGTGCATTCGCCTTTGTTTGGTTGCCCTACTTGCACCTCTCGGTGCAAGCTTGCTCGGTGCTTGGCAGGAACCTTTGTGAAGAGCGCGGGAGATGATTCCGTCCGAGCCATAAAGCGCGCGCGGGGATGGCGGCTAGGGTTACCTCCCTCACTCTTCGCATCTCCTTCCACCATAGCTCCGGTGCAAACTCCCCTCTAGCTCCCCCTCGACCTAGATAGACCTACCGAGGCGACCACCACTAGTGGATTTCTCTCGGTCCTCTAGCGCATCGACAATATATGCCACCTGCGCTCTTCCCCTCCTCCTTCTTCAGTGTTGATTTTGTTGATTTGTTGGTGGATTTTGCTTGAAATGCAAAGAAATTAGGGTTCTTGGTTTGACATCCTCAGATCTGTGCGATGCTATACCTGATTTACCTGTTCCTAGCTCAGATCTATACATGATGCTTTGTATTTGGTTTATACCTCATGTTTTGTGTAGATCTTGTACATGCTAATGCCTATTTTGTTGTACACGCTGAGCAAAGTGCCTAGAGGTCAGTGATGTTGATTGTGTAATAGTATATGCTAGAGGAGCACCCTTTGGTGTGGCAGTCGCGTCTTTCATAGTTCATTTTGTCTGATTTTTTGCTTGCTAAGCAGTACACACCCATGTTGCATGCTCCCTTTCTAATGTTGCCCTCCATCCTATTGGTAGACATGGCCTTTGAAGCTAGGCGTAGGGCTACCGCTACTATGGTTGTTGCAGTGGCTGCTTGGTTTTTCATGTGGTTTAGGAGGAGAGTTGAAGATTCGCGCTCAGTCACCTATGGTCCCTTGGCTGAGAGGGACAATAGAGGATGAACAACCTTAGATACATCTATGAATCTAATGATGTGCATTGTGTCAACCTTCTTAGAATGAAGAGGGACCCTTTTTCCAACTTTGTGACCTTTTCCCTAGTAGAGAGCTTGTCACTGATAGGATACATGCATCTGTTGAAGAATAAGTAGCCATGTTGTTGCATGTTGTTGGTCACAATGATAGGTTTAGGGTGGTTGACCTCACCTTTAGGAGGTCCATAGAGACAATTAGTAGGTTCTTCTAGAAGGTGTTATATGCAGTAGGAGAGCTGAGGAATGAATTGATTGTCCCTCCTGCTACCAATGTCCATCCTAGGATCCTTGGGAGCAGAAGGTGGTACCCCTATTTCAAGGTTGGTATCCATAACTTGTCATACATAGGTCTCATTCATTATCAGTTTAGTATCATGTTCACTAGCACTTATGTTTTGTTGATTTAGGACTACATAGGAGCAATTGATGGTACTCATGTCTTAGCTAGAGTACCTGTGAAGATGCAAGCTGCCTTTAGAGGCAAGAAGCACACCATCACACAAAATGTGTTGGCAGCCGTGGACTTTGACCTCAGATTCACCTATGTACTTGATGGTTGAGAGGGATCTGCACATGATGCTCTTATCTTGTCTGATGCTCTTGAAAGAGCTGATGGCCTTAGAGTGCCACCAGGTATCATCCAAACTACAAAAAACCATTGACACTTTGCTTAATCCTAAATGAAACTACTAAAACATATCCCTATCTGCTAATTTCTAGGCAAATTCTATCTTATCGATGCTGGCTATGCAGTGAGGCCTATTTTCTTGCCACCATTTCGTGCCACAAGGTACCATTTGAGGGAGTTTGGTTCAAACCGACCACAAAATCAAAGAGAGCTTTTTAATCTAAGGCATTCGTCTCTTAGAGTAATAGTTGAGAGGGCTTTTAGGGCTCTAAAGAATAGATTCAGGATATTGGACAACAAGCCTTTCCACCCATACAAGACCCAAGTTAAGCTTGTTCTTGCCTGTTGTATTCTTCACAATTGGATCCTTAGGCATGGGCAGGACGAGCATGTGCCTGCTGAATCCACATGGACTCCTAATATCAATGACAATGCCTCAACCAAATTATGTCCCTGACAATGGTACCTGGGCACAACAGAGGGAGGCATGGGCTGCACAGATGTGCCAAAACAGGGGGAATTCTAGGGTGTAGTAGCATGGTGTGTGTATTGTTTAGTAGCATTGATGGAACTTATATTTTAACTGAGACCTATGGCACTTTGCAATGATGTAGTACCTATTCCTTTTCTGCCTATTTGATATGTTGAACTTGTATTTCATATCATGCAATTTGTTTTCCTTACGTACTGGTTTGTTCAATGTTATGCTGGTTGTGGATAGGAAATGAACAATATGCCTGACCAAGTTGTTAACATTGGTGGTGAGGACAATGTGGTGGAACAGGGTGGGGTAGTTGCTGCTGATGATGGCAATCCAGCAGCCCCTTAGCCCAATGGCCCTATGCACTAGACTCCTGTCCAGTCTGGGTTCATGCTAAGGAGGTTCCATGATTTGGTGGGGCAGGGGGTCAAAACTGAGAAAGGGTTCAAGGAGGTACATGTTAGGTAGGTTGCACTCATGGTCTCTAAGTTAGCTGGGGTCAATGTGAGCACTCAGTAGATTTACAATCACCTGAGAAAGTGGAGGCAAAGGTGGGTTAAGATTGTTAGGCTCAAGGATTTGAGTGGTGCTCTATGGGATGAGGACCACCATATGATAGTACTTGATGATGAACACCTGCTTGGCCGCACCAAGGTTAGAAACTGTTTGGATAACACTTCAGCTGTCCCTTTTCTTTTGCTCCCCTATGTCTAATAGTTATATCTGTTTCACTAACTAGGACTAGCCTGCTGATGCTAAGTTCTTGAACACACCAATAGAGAACTATATTTAGATGGAGGCCATCTTTGGTGGTAACTAGGCCATAAGTAGGTATGCAATGGGCTCAAATGAGCCTCTAGGTACTCCAACTGACATTGGCCAAGGTGATATTGATGTCATTGAGGACATCACTGACTTAGGTGGCACAGAGGCTGATTCTAGAAAGGGAACTCCTTCTGGTATGGAAGGCTCTAAGGGTTTTGATGCCGAGGGCTAGGAGGAAAGGGGTGGCAAGAGAAGGAAGCTTGCCCTAGAGGAAATAGACCTCATGAATGGAATGATCAAGGCTATGGAGTCTGTAGGAGATGCCCTCAAGACTTGGTATGTTGTGTACCATGACAGAGTTCCTAGGGTATATGCAACCTAGGCTAGATGCAATGCCCAGGTAACTGGTTTTAAAAACAATAGCTACAAGAGCTTCCCTAGCAAAGAAGAGGCAGAAGCATCATACTTGGAGTTCATGGGTTGTGAAGATGATAAAGTTTTTGTCAATCCTCCACCAAAGGTGGTTAGGAACAAACCGGTGTTATTTGTTGTGGCTATGGTGCAATTTTTTTCTTGCTGGTGCTCCTGTGGTTCATTCTTGCTCATTGCCACAACTGCCTGTGATGCTCAAAATGCCATGGCTTGGTATGTTGTCTATCGAGGAAAGGAGCCTAGGGTCTATGCCCTAAAATGCCTCCTTGTAGTGCTTCAGGCAACCAATCAAGCCCTAAAATACCTTGGTTACTGGCTATTACTTTGGTTTAGTCATTTCTTTTGATGGTGCTTGTCTTTTTCATTGCTAAGCATTGTTGTAGGTGCCTCTAATTGTTTCATATTGCCTGTGATGGTTTCAAAACGCCATGAACACGTGTAAAGACATTGACCTTGTGAGGAACTATGATTTTTGTTGTTCATGATTTGCTAGGAGTACTATTGTCATGTTTACTTGTGTCATTAGAATCTCTAAGGTCATTGTCAATGCCAAACTTGTTGAACTGAGGCAAAGTTATCTTTGTTTCCTTCTATTGTTCTTCATTCTACAACAGCTGGTGGTAACCACATCAAAACAGTACACGGGTGCTCGCACCCTAGGCCGTGCGACCAACCAAACACAAATGCTACCACCACTTCATTCAACAAAACGATCAACGGGGGCAACCAAACAGAATCAATGTCATCCAGGACAGCTAAGCTCAACCAAACCAAACAAAGGTGGGTGAATGCTTTTATGCTGGCTCGAAAGAGCCTGGACAGGGCCACCATCCTGGACCGCCAACCTCGAAGCAACCAATCACACCCATAGACTCCATCCGGCCTCTAGTTATATTACCCCATGGTTCTGTTCCACGATAGCAAATATAGCCAACCATGCTTCGGTATCCACCTATATCTCGCAGGTGAGAAGAAATCACCTAACTTCTATTTGTCTAAGCATGGCTAAGCATATATTCAATCTTGGACCTCCACAGGGTTAAAGGTATATAAATCTAGATAAGTTAGTTCTATACATCAAGTGTTTCCAATTCAACACTTATAACCTAATGCATCATACATAAAGGACTCAAGTGATATTTTATAAAACATGGGATACTTAGAATGCTCTGGGGCTTGCCTAGGATCCAATACTAGATCAATGTTTGTTAGATGACACTCGCTTGGAGAGCATCTCCCATCTCGGCACTTGCTTAATCCTTCTGTCTTCTAGATGGATTCATCAAACTCCATCTTCGGGTTCGGCTCCAACATCATGTCCTTTACTTGGAGCATCTAGCATACCTAGATGAGATGAAAAATGCAGATGAATGAATGCATTGAAAACAACTCATGATGCATTGCTATAGGCATACAAAGGCAAAGACAAGGTAACATCATATTGACTTAAGCACTAGAGAGCAAGTCATTTAACTAATTATTGCATAGGCCTATTATGGTAAGGTAGCAAGAAAATAATACCAAGCATTCACCAATGAGACACTCAAATTAAGCTACTTTAAGGAATCATCTAGCACAAGCTAATCCTAGTAATCATACAATCAAGATCAAGCATAAGCAATCAACTCCAGGTATATGCACAAAATCTAGACAGCAACATAACAGCCACTCAATTTAACCATAACTGGAGTTATAGGCCTCCAACAAGGGTGATACTAGACTTTCTGGATAGATAATGAGATTATTTAAAACTTTGTTATTATCATCTAAGGGTGACTTCACAGCTAAAAGGGTTAAACAACATAATGAAGACATCTCTGTCCAAATTTAGATAGAACATGTTATTCCACTTTAAATAGCAATAACTAGAGTTCTAGACCACCAAAAGTAGTGATCTCAGATATTTTTGAAATATTAGGAAAAGCACTACAACTCTCCTATTATCACCAATACATGATTCCATGTTTAAATGAGCCAAATAATACAATCATTCAGATCTATCCAGAGGACATGCAAAAACCTGACAGCAAAATTCTAAAATCTATAACTACTAAACCATTAGGCCTAAAATCATGAAATTTTATGACCGGAAATATAAGGAAATTATCTACAACTTTTGTATTCACCATATTTACAGAAAACATCATTTGATCCAAGTAGTTATCATCACAATAGAAAATGCACATGCAGCCATTTCAGAATATAACAATTTGATGTTTCACTTGTTTTGCTAATAAAGAGCATGCACACATGAGCCATTCAAGAACTTCAACCACCACTAACATACTTAGCAACACTTTATTGAACCCCAATCACTCAAAGCTCACAAAATAAAAGTACAAGCTTTATCTACAATTATGCTTTTATAAATCCTTTTTCCCAATAAACATATATATAATTTTAGTGATATATGAGAACAACTAGTTTGGGGCTGAGTCTTTTAAGAATGGTATAGGTTATCAAAACATGGCTACTGCACAAATTTCACATGCTCAGGTTTTATAGATTAATTATTACAAAAAAGACAAATTGCAAATGTAAGAAAACATGTGAGAGCAAGATAAATCTAAAACACACTATTTTCTACAAACACATGGCCATATTATGACACAACAACATCATACCAAGGTAATAGAACCACCTTTTCCATTTTTTCATCTTCATAAAAATTATAACTGATTTAAAACCATTTATCAAGCAATAAACAAGTTAAATCAATAAATCAATTATACTGCATCCAATGTCCATGACATTTTTACCACAACACACACATAGCATCCGTAGCCTACCATAAAATTTTTACATCAATTGGAGCACCACAACTTTAGATATGAATTTATCCCTAGAAAACCCTAATTAACCTAGATGAATAAAAACAGTAAAAACCTTCTACTAACACATATCATAAGATGACTCTACTATGTAGATCTACTCACACGGATTCCAAAAAGTGTTTATTTTGCTATTTTTCAATTTTTCTACGATTTATTATGATTTTCCAAATTTATAGCCATAAAAGAAAAACAACTTTGCACCGAGGCACCTAAACTTCCACAAAAATAAATTCGAGCAAAAAGGTCCATCCAGTCACTATTCAACTAAGTCACAACTTCTATAGAAAACCCCTTCCCTTTCTCCTTATTGCTGCACGAGGTCCTTCGCCTTCTTCTTCTCACGAGAACAGATCAGAGCACGGCTTGGGGCTGGCCGGCCTTGGCCAGCAGGGGCTAGTAGCGGCAAGGAGCACTCATGGGCCTGAGCGCACCCGTGGGGCAGCCTAGTTTAGCCCAAGGTGGGCTAGGACGGCCTGGCCATGTGGCACCAGTGGCACCGCTCCGGTGGCGGTGGCTGCTCGACGACGAATGGTGGAGGGGCAGCGTGGATGGAGGATGGCGAGATGGGGTGTAGGGGGGCCAGAGCCGCACTCGACTGAGGACAGGGAGGCTTGATGAGTGGCGGCCATGGAGCTTGGCTTGCCGGCAATGGCGGGCGTGTCCACACTCTAGTGCGGAGCGAGGAAGGGAGCGAGTAGAGGCGAGGGCGAGCGAGTGAGGAAGTGGGGGAGCTCGGGCGTCCACTTTTGGAGGGCACAGAGGCACGGCAGGGATGCAGGTGCATGCGGCAACAGCGCTCAGCAATGGTGGGGGCGTGGTCGGCGCATGGAGGCCGCGTGGACATTACGGCGAACAGGTGGCAGGCACTAGAATATGCGCCTTAGATCCCCTTTTTCAGCACCTTCAAAGCATATGCAGTCCTAGGAGCAATTATGGAAGTTGTTGACCTCAGACCACTCTCCCGCTTCTATTAAGAGTGCACAAACATTAGAGCTTCAGATTAATGGATAATGCGGCTCCAATGAGGCAGTGTTAGTGACTTAACACGGATTAAAGGCAAAGATCAGAACTCGGTCCAACCTGAGTCAAACTTGCTCCAAACTTTTCCAAGCTCTTCTCCATAATAAAAACTCCAACTTTTATTTTTGGGTCAACTCAAGTTGCTTAACGAAAATATGAGAACATGAGATGCCAATCATCATCAACATTGTAATCTTAGACCCCAAATTCTCGAGATCCAAAACAGCACTGGGTTCAGTTTTGAGGCCTCAGTTTGACTTAGGGACCAAACTAGCTCTTGACCCTTAAACAAAGTTTGTTGTACACCTCTTGATCTGCAACTTTGCTTAAAGGATCATAGACTAGTTCGGCTTGGTTAGGAAGATACAAGCCTCCAAATTAGGGTATACAAAACTGAAAACTGAGATATAGTTAACTCCTAGAAACAGTTAGTCTTTGCTGACTTTGAAACTAACTTCGAAGATCCAAATGAACTCCAAACTTGATGAGACTTGCTTCATTGTTTCCAGCACAAAGTGTACTTCAACTCCTATTAAAGAATCCAGTTGAGTTACCATATGAATTTGGAAGATAAAAATGTCACAACATGTGAACTCTCTGTTGCCGATCAGGGACTTAGAAATATTTCTAAGGCCAAAACAGCACTTCATTCAGACTTGAAGCCACTGTTGGAGCCACTTAGGAGTTGAATCAGGGCTTGGTCCAAAAATAAAGTTTGTTCTACTCCACTCAAACTCCAACTTTTATTTAAGTTCCAACTCCATGCAAGCATTCCAAATAGTTGGTCAACATAGGTCAAAACCATACCATGACAAAGACAATTTTAGCCATTCCCACACTTAGAAGCATTTTCTTGATATTTGCTCAACATGAACCCTTCATGACTTTTGTTCATGAGTTGAATTAGAGTTGTTTGAGCAAGGTTCCTAGGTTTGGTCGACATCCCATGTTTCCATTTGCTAAATGAAGTAATTTAAGCAAAAATGTAACTTATCATTTCGTGTGATTTTTTAGCTCCAATCTTCATGAAACTTTTCCACTACTCAAGATGGATGCATGTTGATGTAATGTACATGAAACAAGCATGTTTAACGTTACTCTTGTGTAATCTTAACAAGGGTCCGCATGTAAGCAAAGTGTATTGTTTGAGTCCAAGTTGGGGCTCATTTTCATAGGTTTGACCTCAATACCTTCATCATTACTTCCAGATTATGGACTAGAGATCATAATCATTGCTTGACATATCCTACTTAAGTCCAAATCCACTGCTTAACTTGTGACTAACACCCGGGGTGTTACAATGGACGCTGAATGCACGGCGATAAGGAAACTTGAAGATAAGTTCTACGGAATCGAGTACCTCCACGTGGTCCAGGCTGAGAACCAAGCAGTCGATGAGCCATCAATGTTAGGGTTGACCTGAGCTAAAATTCTAGCTAGAGTGTTTATCCAGGACCTTGTGACCCCTTCCATCAAGCAAGGGCAAGAAGGCGTTGAAGAAAAGCCACCTATCGAGCAGATAGTCGCAGTGGTTCCTAGGCTGAGTAGTGATTGGAGGGTGCCTTTCATTAAATATCTAACCACTATAGATGTCTTGGTAGACAACATAGAGAGAGAGAGAGTGCCTCACCCATCATAGCAAGCATTATGTCCTAGTCGATGGAAAGTTGTATCGCAAGAATGCCAAGGAGGAGCTACTTCAAAAGTGCGTCTCCACAGAAGAAGGCGAGAAGATACTCAAGGAGATCCACGCCGACACCTACGACAATCATGTAGCCTCTAGAACACTGGTCGGTAAAGCCTTCCAAGCTAGTTTCTACTAGCCTCCAGCCATTGTTGACGCAGAAGCACTCGTTCCCCGGTGTGAGAATTGCCAGTTTTTTGCCAAGCAAATCCACGTCCTAGCTCAGGCCCTACAGATGATTCCTGCTCCATGGCCCTTTGCATGCTAGAGACTAGATATGATCAAGCCATTCAAGCCTACGCCAGGAGGATTCCGCTAGGTCTATGTCTGCATCAACAAGTTCTCCAAGTGGATCAAATACAAACCCCTTGTCCAGGTCACAACAAAAAAAGGCAGCTGAGCTGCTCGATGACATCATACATAGGTTTGGCCTGCCGAACAGTATCATCACCTACCTGGGGTCCACGTTCACTGGTAGCGACTTTTGGGACTTCTGCAATGAAAGGTGCATCTTAGTCAAGTATGTTTCAGTGGCACACCCTAGGGCAAACGGCCAGGTTGAACGCGCCAATGACATGATTCTGGATGCATTAAATAAAAGGCTTTATGAGAAGGAGCAGAAGCACCCAGGCAAATGGCTCAAGGAATTGCTGGCCATGGTCTAGGGACTAAGGACCCTACCCAGTTGCAACACCAGTGTCTCCCCATACTTCATGGTTTTGGCTCCGAGGCTGTTCTGCCTAATGATGTCGCCTTTTGAGCACCTAGGGTGGAGCACTATGATGAGGAGAACTCCGACTGAGCTCAGCCTGATGATATCAATCACCTAGAAGAGGAGTGCCTGGTTACATGTGTTTAGATAGCAAAGTACCTCGATGGCTTGCGTAGATACTACAACAGCAACGTCAACGATAGATTCTTCATGGTCGGAGACCTAGTACTCCATAGGAAGCAGAAGATAGAAGGCATGCACAAGCTCTCGTCACCCATGGAGGGCCCCTACATCATCAAGGTGGTCATTCGACCAGGGTCCTACAGACTATGCGACATGGCGAAGTAGATGTCCCAAACTACTGACACAATGATCTCCTTAGGCATTTCTATCCTTGAAACGTTCCATACAAAGATATGTACCTCTTATATTCAAATATTCAATGAAATGTTGATGTAATGTACATGAAACAAGCATGTTTAACATTACTCTTGTGTAACCTTAACAAGGGTCCGCATGTAAGCAAAGTGTATTGTCCGAGTCCAAGTTGGCTCTCATTTTCATAGGTTTGACCTCAATACCTTCATCATTACTTCTAGATTATGAACTAGAGATCATAATCATTGCTTGACATATCTTAAGTCCAAATCCACTGCTTAACTGGTGACTAATACCTATGGTTTTACAGCCCTCCCCCCTTACGAGAATGTCACCCCGAGATTTGGTGCGAAAGACTTTTAAGGGAAGAGAAGCATGTCATCCATTTTCCAACATTAGTGATAGCATTAGGCTACTTAACTTTGGAGTATTAGAGAGGCTAATTTGGTCTAGACAACTTTCTGATATTTGCTCTTCGTAGTAAATTTTTGTCTGAACAATTTCTTTCATTGACTTCCATGAAGCAGTGTTACCTTAGGAGGAATCCAAAATAGCACAGCACTTCATTCTTGGGATACGGAGAGTACTATGGAGCATAAACTAACTACCCATAATATCTATTTCCCTAGTGAATATAGCATGGACCATGTGAACTTTGCACTAGTCTGTAGGCTTCTGAAAGCTACTCATTACAATGGTTCCATGTTCGTTCACAAAGTTCGAAAAGCGGTCCTCTACCAAGGTAGCTTGAATACAACTTTCCATAAGGGGTGAGATCATAGATGGGGTAAGCATCCTTCGAGGCTGTAAGAAACCAACTGACCAACAAACAATGTCTATGCTAGTCGTAACTGTTCAATCACTCAGATGCCAACCGATGGAAAACTACATAATGTTCCATGTGTATAGTTCTCTTTCTCTAATGATAACACTATATTATTTGAGTACGTTGAGTGAGTAGTGAATGTGATAGCTAACTCTATTGACTCAGCATTTTTGACGATCATTATTGAGGGAATCCTCATACCCAAGCAGCAACCGTTATCGGGGTTGAATCGGAGGCAACCTCTTGGGTAAAAACACATGGAAGGTACCAAGGACAAGTCCGCCTTGGAAATCATTACTGAAGAAGGATGATAATGAGCTCTAGAGGACAACAAAGGTTGCAAGTATTCATTAACTGGAGAAACAGTACACTACCAAGATTGAGTACAATTTTCCTTCATGGTGCTGTTGCACAGTAAGTTGGGTTGACTTGCACTATAGCAAAATTAGCCTTGTTGGACTACTTTTGACATTGAGGCTTCTTTCTAATGTCAATCAACAACTCAAAATCATAATCTAAAATCTATTGTTTGACACTTTTCAAATTGTTTTCGACTCGTAATGGCACAAATTGACTTGTAGAACACCTTGACTGCTCAAGCATTGTTGATATGAGAGGGCAAAAGCAAGCCACAAAGGGGTGCAAGGAGTCTCCTCTAGGGCACCTAGAGGATTATCTAACGGCAAAACATTGACCATGTTGCTAATCTTGGCATCAATTACAAACACAACCTTCTATTTGGAGGGGTGATAGCAGTCCATAGAGAAATTGCAGATTCTGTACACTTTGGTTTTTAGTTCATATCTCACAAACTATGCCTCCATTGTGCACAAATTTTGGTAGGAATTTAGATCCAAGAGTCCTTTAACTACTGAGCCAAATTCAGCTCAAATGGACACCGTTTGAATATCCAAACAAATCATCTACCAAGACTGCTTTGTTCTAAAATTTTGTGACTGAGCTGTAAAAACATCTCTCAAATCTGATGCTTTACTCAACCAATCCTCAATCCAACTTAAGACATCGAAGTACCTTAAGCGAGGAATGAGATCACCAAGTTTGGTGTGAATTCAACCATGTTTAAGCCACTAATCACTGGATTAAAGATAACCGGTTTAGTGCCATGAAATCTCGACAGATTTCCCGCTCTTCTTTTCCTTTGATTTACACATTGGGAAGTGTGTTCGCAGTCTTTAACTCTTTTTATGATAGCGGTAGCTTTCTCATTGAGGTGGAGGCTAGGGTTTTCCTCATATGCTTCTAGGGAACAACTTCAACAATTGATTTAGGCACCAGCTCAATGATGCACAAGCATTGGACTGGTGGGTGATTTTTGTAGGGCATAATGCATACTTCACGTGGAGGGTGTAACACCCTAAATTTTGCATATTTTTGAAATAGGAGAAAATGGTTAATTAAGCATTTTGTGGGAACTTGAACCTAGGAAAAATAATAAGTTTTATTAAATTAAAAACAAATATAGGTTAACAATCATGTATGTGCATTCATGCTGTTGCATAATATTTTGTATTGCTTGGATTGAAATCGGATTCTAAATCGATTTGAATTTGCATTTTTAATTTGCTTTGGAAATATGTTTAAGAAAAAAAAGAATTCTTCTTTATTTCCATTTGGCCTGTTGGCCCGTTTTCCTTGCACCGGCGCATTCTTTTTTTTCTTCCCAGGCCGCCGCCCTCCCTCTCTTTTTCGCTTGGGCCGAAGGCCGGTTGGTTGGCCTGCCCGTTGCAGCCGCCTCACTCCGCACCGCAGCGGCCCAGCCTCATTTCCACTCCCGCTGACCCACATGCCTTCTCTCCACCGCTGACCGCCTGGGCCCAGTTGTCAGGCCCTCCTCCTTCCTCTTGCTCGTATCCCAGTCGGACTCCATCCCGTGACGACGTCGTGTCCACCTCCGCCAGGAGTCGCACCGTGCCTCCCAAGTAACCCCGCCCCATAAATAGCCGCCTACGCCACCTTATCCATCTGCCGCAAGATTTTTTGGCCACGCAAGCCGCAGCCATGCCTCGCCCTAGCACCGCCGCAACCATCGCCGACCACCGAGCGCCGCGCCATCTTTGCTGCTTCCCGCTCGGTGTTTTTGGGTCCGGTGAGTCCGCAGTTGCTTCCTCCATCTCCCAGCGTTTTTTCGTTGAACCGAGTGTTTTTGGCCAAAAGCCGAAGCTCCAGCCAGCCGACAATGGCGCCGCCGTCGCAAACCTCACCGTCGGCACTGTTCCGGCGTGACCTCTCTCTCTCTTCCCCTAGACCAAATCCCAGCCATTCAGATCTAATCCAATGGCCCCAGATCGAAGATACCCCTTCGCCACCAGTTTTTCAAAAATGCCCTTACAATTATTTCAGATTTAACCCGCAGTCCAAAGCGTGTTTTTGGATTCTGTTTTCTATTTTTGAAAGCGTATTTTAGTTCGTTTAGATTGAAAATACGTTTTCAGTTATTTGCAGTTTTGCCCCTCAACTTGTTTTAGCCATAGAATCTCCGTTTTAACTCCGATTTGATCCGTTCAAGTTGTGTTAGGTTCATAATTAAGTAATCTACATGTTTATACTACAGTTAAGTAAGTTTTCAACTTTTAAAATTTAAGCTTAGATTTAATCTATTATTTTCCTATAGGAAATCTTGTTTAATTCATAACTTCTTCGTTTTAGCTCTGATTTTTGTGATCTTCGTGTCTGTGTGTTCGTAGTGAGACGTAGATTCGTTTTCCAAACTTTTCATCTTGATTTTATGTTGTTGGTGTACTATTCTAATATATAGCTTTGTTTGCTTTGCATGATTGCTCCTGGATGCTTGTATGTTGCTGTGGTTATCGAGTATAGACGGTGAGCAATTCGTGGGAGATCAAGGATACAACTTTGATGAGCAGGACCAGTAGGAGTACTTTGCTCAAGGCAAGTATAGCATGGGATCATCCTTATTTCCTATTCACTTTAATTCATTAAATTCATGTTGCATGTGTCGCCTTGATAGGGATTTCCCTAGAATTGAACTTTTACCTTGTTACCTACGGGTTATGCATTTGGGTAGCTCTGCTAGTGCTCAATTAAACCATGATCTTGTAACTTGACTAATGGTATATGCAATAAACATTAAAATATGATTTTTAGCAACATGGAAACAGGGGGCTAGAGTGTTTATCTACTTTCTAAATGCTTCATATTCCTCTCCCTAAGGACTTATCTATAAGTGATCATCCGGGACTTACAGTACAGCTGTGAGGGCTACATAGCTCTGGCTTTAGCTTAGTATGAGGACCTTTTCTAGCTTGTTAGTGGTTACCTTCATTGGCGTAAGAATGGCTTGCCGAATCAGGTATAGAGCAGCCTCTATCCTCATGTGTATAGGTTGCGTGTCAATGTGCCATCGGGAAGGGGCTCTACATCTGTTTGCTGAGTGAATCTAATGGCCCTAACTTGTTAGATGAACCTTTGAAAGGCTTCATAGTGACCCCTGCCTGCTCACCTTGGAAGTGTTTTGGGAGTAATTAACTTAGGTATATGGGCATCACGACTCATAGTAAAAGTGTACAACCTCTGCAGAGTGTAAAACTGGTATATCAGCCATGCTCATGGTCACGAGCGGCCTTGGAACATTTACGGAATAGATGAACACTATGAATTATCTGTTTATGCTATTCATTATTCATGTTTACAATTGATCATGTGTTTTGCATTGGGAATTGAAACAACTTGTTTCTACTCTTAAGCTAAAATGGCGACAACTAAAAGTTGAATGCTGTTAAACCTATGTCAAGCCTTTTGAGCCTCATGAATCCTGTGTTACACTTGTTGAGTACGACATGTACTTACGCTTGTTTATTTTCATTAGTTGGATAAAAATCCCGGATGGGTAACAGATGGCTTTGGGTATGATGATTTTCCTGAGGACTACTAGACTTGTGGTCAACCAGTCGACGTCCCTGTGAAATGGAGCTTTCATGAAAGATCTTTTGTTATTTTCGCTATATTTATGTGATAACTCTGTCTTATTCGTGATGTAATAAACACTTGTGATGATACTATTCATAATTTGTTGGCTTATGTGTGTTACTGACCTCTGGGCGCACATAAGATTTTACATCCCATTTTATCCTTAAAATTGGGTGTGACAGATTGGTATCAGAGCTGTGTTGACTGTAGGATGCAAGCCTAGTTAGCAATGGTCATTTTAGCTTCTTTTGCTTCACTCATTTCATGCTTTCTATCTCACCCTTGTTATTTGCTAAAGTTTTATGCTTCTTTTGCCTTATTCTATTGTGAAAATTATTGCTTCTAACCTAATTTAACTAAATCTAATTCTATAGATGCCTTGTGCTAGCAAGACTGCCCGCATCAGCACTGGAGGGTACTACCCGCCTCATGGTTTGTCCATAGAGCCTGAGGAGGAAGAACCCTAGGAACAAGAATTTGATTCACCAACACCGCCAACACCTGTACCTACGCCTGAGCCAGTCCAGGAGGAACCCCAAGAAGTCAAGGTCGTCCACTTGTCCGATGATGACGGGGAAGACGTCATTGAAGAAGATGAGCCGATCCCGCCCCTAGGGTGGACGACAATGGTGTGGTATAAGCCGGGATGTGAATCCTCCGTTTCACATCACCGACTCATGAGCATGCTTTAGACCTACTATGGCGACTGGGATGCAGCTGTGGAATACGTCTGCGAAGAACATACACACCCTCTTGAAGATACCTATTGGAAGACTAGGGTGTGCATCACCATTAAGGATGAACAGAAAGGCGCATATCAGCTAGATTCAAACTATGCGCACCATGGTCACCATGCTACTATGGAGGATGGCATAGAAGATGCAGCCACTGAAGCTTGCATAGGCCTCCGTGGTCGCCAATTCGAGGACATGAAGAATGACCAATATCAATTCCTCCCTCACCAACACCTAGAACTAGGATGGGCGATGATGGACCCACAGGGCACGGATCCAACAACCTAGGTGATGGTACATTTTGGCTATTAGTCCATGGTAAAGATTCACCGACTTGAGGATCAATTGAAGGCACAGCAGAAAACCATCAAGAGACACCGACATGTGATAGATGAACAAAGGGTGTGCCTCAACTTGCCAAAGATGTACGAGGAGATTCCCCATAAGTCTCGCCCATAGCTGTTGGAGTCCCTTCTATGTAATAAAACGATAGTAGAACGAGTCAAGTTGAGTCTAGTAGAGTCTACTAGTGCGGTATGAACATTGGTGTGTTTAGTTGATTTGTTATTATGTTTATGTGTGAGTTGGATCTTTGTAATGAGTGCTATAACTTTGTGGGCCTATCCGCAAGTTCCATAGTTAAGAATATTAAAGATGGGGTCAATAACTAAATAGTTGGGTTTGTTACATCTTGTTCTCTCGGAATTTGTTTTTTGGAGCAGTCTGTCCTTATCTCAATGCCAATTAAAATCTACACGACAAAAAAATTATGAAATTTTTGTGGGAATAACTATACTTAAGTATCTTTTCAATGCCTCTAGAATCACCCTCATATCTGATCTGGTTTGTGAGATATCTCTGTTTCAAGTTAAAGTTTCTGCGCAGTCTGCAATCTGGAAACAGTTTTGGTTGTATCCTGTTTTTGAGTAATCTAACGACAAAATCTGGGAATGTGGTCTAAATAAAAGTCGTAGATAATTTCTTAAGATTTCCAATCATATAAAGTACGCCTCATTTGGATATCTAGAACTCGAGATATGATTGTTTTACCGAGCTGTTGATGTTGAGACTCGTCCAGAAAATTTTCAAAATGTATTCTAACATGGAAATTTCTAAATTTTGAATATTTGATAGCAGATGTCTGGAAGAGGAAGAGGCCGAGGTCGTGGAGGTGTTCCCCCACATCCATCACCACCACCACCAACTATTGAACAACTCTTGGCAGTACAGACACAAATCATGCAAACGTTGGTGCAGAATCAGCAGAACCAACAGGTTGGTGGAGCACCACGTGATAAGCGTGGTGAATTTTTGAAGGGTCGTCCCCCAGTGTTCTCTCATGCCACTGATCCACTGGAAGCAGATGATTGGCTTTGTGCAGTGGAGAAGTAGCTCAACATATCATAATGTGATGATCAGCAGAAAAGTGTTGTACGCTTCAGGGCAGCTCTAGGGAGAAGCACAAGACTGGTGGGAGTCATTCGAGTATGGACGTCCCGCTAATGCTCCTCCTATCACCTAGCAGGAGTTTAGATAGAATTTCATATCCTACCACATACTAGAGGGATTGATAAAGCTCAAGCAGGAGGAGTTCAGAGCTCTGAAGCAGGGATCCATGTCCATCGCTGAGTACCGTGACAAGTTTGCTCAGTTGTCATGTTATGCTCCAAATGAAGTGGCTAATGATGCTGACAAGCAACGTTGCTTTCTCAAAGGTCTGTATGATGGTCTGCAGCTCCAGCTTATGTCCAATACCTACCCCAATTTTTAGACGCTGGTGAATTGCGCTATTGTTATTGACAACAAGCATAAGGAGATGGAGGCCAAGAAAATGAGGCTTCAGGGATAGGCCTCTAGAAGTAATACTCATCCACGCACCAACCCTTATCAAAGCTTCCAGCAGAGGTTTCAGGGACCACCCAATCAGTGGAATCGTGGCCTGTACCCCCAGCATAACCAGAATCAGCAGTAGAATGCCAACCAACATCCTCAGCAGCAGAGTGGTCAGTAGACACCATGATAGGGAACACCCAACAACACTCCTATGAAGACTAGTGCCCCTAGCACTCCCAGCAAGTGCTTTCGTTGTGGTAAAGAAGGTCACCTATCTTATAATTGCCCTGAGAAGCCCAACCAGCAAACCCCCCAAAGGCAGAATAGCTATCAGAAGCCAGCACCCAACACAGGAAAGGTGAACCATGTGTCCACCAAGACGGTGCTAGCGGAACCAGAAGTCATGCTCGGTACGTTCAATGTCAACTCAACCCCTGCCACTGTTCTTTTCGATTCTAGAGCTTCGCATTCATTCATATCGCAAGCATTTATTAGAAATCATAGCATACCATTTTGTGCCATGCAAAATCCCATATTAGTAAACTCACCGGGTGGAAGTATGTAAGCTTCATATCGTTGTCTTCCGACTAGTCTATTCTTAAGGGGGGTAGAGTTCAAAGTGAGCCCCATTGTGTTGAGAGCATCTGGTATAGATGTGATTCTGGGTATGGACTAGATGAAGCAACAACAAGCAGTGATTCAATGTAAGGAGAAGGTAGTTGTTGTGACCACACCGAATGGGGAAAGAATCAGTGTTGATGTTGTAATACAAGCATAGCCGACAGCCACAGTGAACCAGCTTGATGATAGCGGCAACAAGGAGGACCCAGTGGTGGATGAATTTCTAGATGTGTTCCCCGATGATTTGCCAGGTATGCCACCTGACCGTGACATTGAGTTTATTATTGAATTATTACCTAGAACTGCAACTATAGCTAAGCGTCCATATAGAATGGGGGTTAATGAATTAGAAGAACTTAAGAAACAAATAAAGGAGTTACAAGAGAAAGGTTTTATTCGTCCTAGCTCATCACCTTGGGGAGCACCGGCTATATTTGTTGACAAGAAGGATGGTACTCAGAGGATGTGTGTTAATTATCGGTCACTCAATGAGGTTACTATCAAGAATAAGTATCCGTTGCCTAGAATTGATGACTTATTTGACTAGTTGAGAGGTGCTTGTGTTTTCTCTAAAATTGATCTTCATTCTGGCTATCATTAGTTGAAAATTCGTGCAACTGACATACCCAAGACAGCTTTTACTACGAGGTATGGTTTGTATGAGTACATTGTTATGTCATTTGGTTTGACCAATGCACCTGCCTACTTTATGTACTTGATGAATAAGGTGTTCATGGAGTTTTTGGATAAGTTTGTGGTGGTATTCATCGATGATATATTAGTATTCTCCAAAACAAAAGAAGAGCACGCTGAACATCTGAGGTTGGTCTTGCAGAAGCTCAGAGAACACAAGTTGTATGCTAAGCGAAGCAAGTGTGAATTCTGGTTGAAGGAAGTTTCTTTCCTAGGACATGTTGTCTCTAATGGTGGAATCACAGTAGATCCAAGCAAGGTGAAAGATGTATTGAATTGGAAACCACCAATAGATGTGGGAGAGATTCGTAGTTTCTTGGGATTAGTTGGATACTATAGAAGGTTCATAGAAGGTTTCTCTAAACTTGCCAAGCCTATGACAGCTTTGTTGGAGAAAAATGCCAAGTTTGTGTGGTCCGAGAAGTGCCAGACTAATTTTGAAGAGTTGAAGAAGAGGTTGACTATAGCCCTAGTGTTGGTTTTACTAGATCTGAACAAGAGCTTTTCGATCTATTGTGATGCATCTCATCAAGGACTTGGATGTGTTCTTATGCAAGAAGGCAGAGTAGTGGCTTATGCTTCCCGACAGTTGAGAAAGCATGAGTTAAATTATCCCACTCATGACTTGGAGTTAGCAGCAGTGGTTCATGCTTTGAAGATATGGAGGCACTATCTCATTGGACATAAGAGTGACATCTATACTGATCACAAGAGTCTGAAGTATATTTTCACTCAGACAGATCTGAATATGAGGCAGCGTCGATGGTTAGAGCTGATCAAAGATTATGATCTAGAGTTGCACTATCATCCTGTAAAGGTGAACGTTGTTGCTGATGCTCTTAGTAGGAAGAGTTATGCCAATGAGGTGCAAGTGACATCGATGTCAAGTGAGTTGTGTGCTGAGTTTGAGCGACTGAATTTAGGCTTTGTCACTAATGCAGTGGAGTTGGTGTTGGAGCCTAAATTGGAGCAAGAAATACGTAAAGGACAATTACAGGATGCGAAGTTGAAAGAGATAGCGGAAAACATAGTAATTTGTAAGGCACCAGGTTTCTGTATGGATGACAATGGAACTCTGTGGTTTGGGAAAAGACTATGTGTGCCTGAGGATAAGGCTATACGAGAGGCAATTATTCGTGAGGCACATGAGTCTACTTATTCTACTCATCCTGGAAGTACTAAGATGTATTTGGATCTAAAAGAGAAGTATTGGTGGTACGGACTCAAAAGAGATGTTACATAATATGTTGCTTTATGTGATACATGTTAGAGAGTTAAAGCTAAACATCAAAGACCTGCAGGGTTGCTACAACCAATGAAGATACCTAAGTGGAAGTGGGAAGAAGTTGGAATGGATTTTATAGTTGGGTGACCACGCACTCAGAGAGGTTATGATTCAATATGGGTGATTGTGGATCGGTTAACTAAAGTTGCTCACTTCTTACCGCTCAAGACTACCTATACTGATCCCCAATTGGCTGCGTTATATATGGAGAGGATAGTTTGTCTACATGGAGTTCCCAAGAAAATTGTGTCCAATCGAGGTACCCAATTTACATCTCATTTTTGGCAGCAAATACATAGTTCATTGGGAACCAAGTTGAATTTTAGTACAGCATATTATCCTCAGCCAGATGGGCAAACCGAGAAGATTAATTAGATATTAGAGGATATATTGAGAACTTGTGCATTGCAGTATGATACAAGTTGGGACAAGAATTTGCCTTATGTAGAGTTCTCGTACAACAACAGTTATCAAAAAAGTCTAATATGGCACCTTTCGAAGCTTTGTATGGACAGAAGTGTAGAACCCCGTTGTTTTGGAATCAAACGGGAGAAACTCAAGTGTTCGGACTAGATGTTTTGAGAGACGCGGAAGAGCAAGTAAGGATGATCAGGGATAACTTGAGAGTGGCTCAGTCTCGACAGAAGAGTTATGCCGACACTAGAAGAAGAGAATTGGTATTTTCAAAGTAGGTGATTATGTGTACTTGAAGGTGTCACCTATGAGAAGTGTGAGAAGATTTAATATGAAAGGGAAGTTAGCACCAAGGTATATTGGGCCTTTCAAAATTTTAGAGAGACGTGGTGAAGTAGCTTATCAGTTGGAATTGGCTGAGAGTTTGTTAGGTGTGCACGATGTGTTCCATGTGTCTCAGTTAAAGAAGTGCTTGCGTGTACCTAAGGAGCAGATACCGTTAGAAGAGCTTACATTTAAGGAAGATCTCACACATGAGGAGTTTCTGGTAAGGATTTTGGAGACGGCAGAAAGAGTTACAAGGAGCCAAGTTATAAAGATGTGTAAGGTTTAGTGGAATCGGTATACAGAAGATGAGGCTACTTGGGAAAGAGAAGAGGGTTTGAGGAAAACATACCCGCAGCTGTTTGAGTAAGCATCGTCCGAATCTCGAGGACAAGATTCATTTTAAGGGGGGTAGAATTGTAACACCCTAAATTTTGCATATTTTTGAAATAGGAGAAAATGGTTAATTAAGCATTTTGTGGGAACTTGAACTTAGGAAAAATAATAAATTTTATTAAATTAAAAACAAATATAGGTTAACAATCATGTATGTGCATTCATGCAGTTGCATAATATTTTGTATTTCTTGGTTTGAAATCGGATTCTAAATCAATTTGAATTTGCATTTTTAATTTGCTTTGGAAATATGTTTAAGAAAAAAAAGGAATTCTTCTTTCTTTCCATTTGGCCTGTTGGCCCGTTTTCCTTGCACCGGCCCATTCTTTTTTTTTCTTCCCAGGCTGCTACCCTCCCTCTCTTTTCCGCTTGGGCATAAGGCCGGTTGGTCGGCCTGCCCGTTGCAGCCGCCTCACTCCGCACCGCAGCGGCCCAGCTTCATCGGCCCAGCTGCATGCCCGCTCCCGCTGACCCACGCGCCTTCTCTCCACCGCTGACCACCTAGGCCCAGTCATCAGGCCCTCCTCCTTCCTCTTGCTCGTATCCCAGTCGGACTCCATCCCGTGCCGATGTCGTGTCTGCCTCTGCCATGAGTCGCGCCATGCCTCCCAAGTAACCCCGCCCCATAAATAGCCGCCTACGCTGCCTCCTTATCCATCCGCCGCAAGATTTTTCACCCACGCAAGCTGCAGCCGTGCCTCGCCCTAGCATCGCCACAACTGTCGCTGACCACCGAGCGCCGCACCATCTTTGTTGCTTCCCGCTCGGTATTTTTGGGTCCAGTGAGTCCGTCGTTGCTTCCTCCATCTCTCGGCATTTTTTTCGTTGAACCGAGTGTTTTTGGCCGAAAGCCGAAGCTCTGGTGAGCCAACAATGGCGCCGCCATCGCAAACCTCACCGTCGGCACTGTTCCGGCGTGACCTCTCTCTCTCTCTTCCGCCAGATCAAATCTCAGCCGTTCAGATCTAATCCAATGGTACCAGATCGAAGATACCCCTTCGCCGCCAGTTTTTCAAAAACGCCCTTACAATTATTTCAGATTTAACCCGCAGTCCAAAGCGCATTTTCGGTTTCTGTTTTCTATTTTTGAAAGCATATTTTGGTTCATTTAGATTGAAAATACGTTTTCAGGTATTTATAGTTTTGCCACTAAACTTGATTTAGCCATAGAATCTCTGTTTTAACTCTGATATGATCCGTTCAAGTTGTGTTAGGTTCGTAATTAAGTAATCTACATGTTTATACTACAGTGAAGTAGGTTTTCAACTTTTAAAATTCGAGCTTAGATTTAATCTATTATTTTCCTATAGGAAATCTTGTTTAATTCATAACTTCTTTGTTTTAGCTCTAATTTTTGTGATCTTCGCGTCTATGTGTTTGTAGCGAGACGTAGATTTGTTTTCCAAACTTTTCATCTTGATTTTATGCTATTGGTGTACTGTTCTAATATATGGCTTTGTTTGCTTTGCATGATTGCTCCTAGATGCTTGTATGTTGTTGTGGTTATCGAGTATAGACGGTGAGCAATTCGTGGGAGATCAAGGGTACAACTTTGACGAGCAGGACCAGCAGGAGTACTTTGCTCAAGGCAAATATAGCATGGGATCATCCTTGTTTCCTATTCACTTTAATTCATTAAATTCATGTTGCATGTGTCGCCTTGATAGGGATTCCCCTAGAATTGAACTTTTACATTGTTACCTACGGGTTATGCATTTGGGTAGCTCTAGTAGTGCTCAATTAAACCATGATCTTATTACTTGACTAATGGTATATGCAATAAACATTAAAATATGATTTTTAGCAACATGGAAACAGGGGGCTAGAGTGTTTAGCTACTTTCTAAATGCTTCAGATTCCTCTCCCTAAGGACTTATCTGTAAGTGATCATCCGGGACTTACAGTACAGCTGTGAGGGCTACATGGCTCTGACTTTAGCTCAGTATGAGGACCTTTTCTAGCTTGTTAGTGGTTACCTTCATTGGCGTAAGAATGGCTTGCCGAATCGGGTATAGAGCGGCCTCTATCCTCATGTGTATAGGCTACGTGTCAATGTGCCATCGGGAAGGGGGGCTCTACATCTATTTGCCGAGTTAATCTAATGGCCCTAACTTGTTAGATGAACCTTTGAAAGGCTTCATAGTGACCCCTACCTGCTCACCTTGGAAGTGTTTTGGGAGTAATTAACCCGAGCATATGGGCATCACGACTCACAGTGAAAGTGTACAACCTCTGTAGAGTTTAAAACTGGTATATCAGTCGTGTTCATGGTCATGAGCGGCCTCAGAACATTTATGGAATAGATGAACACTAAGAATTATCTGTTTATGCTATTCATTATTCATGTTTACAATTGATCATGTGTTTTGCATTGGGAATTGAAACAACTTGTTGCTACTCTTAAGCTAAAATGGTGACAACTAAAAGTTGAATGCTATTAAACCTGTGTCAAACCTTTTGAGCCTCATGAACCCCGTGTTACACTTGTTGAGTACGACATGTACTTACACTTGTTTGTTTTCATTACTTGGATAAAAATCTCGGATGGGTAACAGATGGCTTTGGGTATGATGATTTTTCTTAAGGACTACTAGACTTGTGGTCAACCAGTCGACGTCCCTGTGAAATGGAGCTTCTGCGAGAGATCTTTTGTTATTTCCACTACATTTATGTGATAACTCTATCTTATTCATGATGTAATAAACACTTGTGATGATACTATTCATAATTTGTCAGCTTATGTGTGTGACTGATCTCTAGGCGCACATAAGATTTTACATCCCATTTTATCCTTCAAATTGGGTGTGACAGAGTGGTGGTCCTACAAGATAAGGGACCGTTGCTAACTACTCTTCTGTGCTTCATCCAATAGAGTCCTAAACAAATCCTTTTGCAGCACCTAGATGCATAGTAACGCTATCCTCAACTAAGGGCATGCTCTCTCTAGCTCTTTACCTAGTCGATGCAACATATTGTACTATCTGTGTGATTGTCCAAGATGGAATTGACTTGATAGCATAGGGTTTGAAGAAGAAAGCGGTACTTGCATTGCTGGCCGGCTTTGTTGTTTCTTCGTCTAACATTGTTCTGTGAGACATAGCCTTCGGAGCTACCAAAGAGTTATTACCTAGCTATAACTTAACTTTCCTATTGGTAACTAATTAGTTGTCTCTCAACATTTAAAAGCTCCAAAACTTCCTTTTTGATGGCAACAATTATATTTGATGTGCAAACAGACAATCACCATGGAAGTCAGTAGAAAAGGGGTCATCGAAGAAGGTCGGTTATTTGACTATAGGATCACCTTGCACATAAAGATCAAGGCTGAGATAGAAAGCTCATAAGCACCAGGTGACCTATTATTGGACATAATATCCTGGTCCATTTATCATCAGACTGATAACTTGTCCAACTTTAAATATTGTGTAGCCTTCTGATCCAACGGGGTTGACATAAGTTGCTTACTAGATGACCAATGTCATTACGGGGATAGTCAAGTAGAGTCACTTCTCTACCACCTCTTGCAGTCTATTAATGTTTATGTCAGTGACTTGTTCTTCAAAGGTTATCCTTTGGATGACTTCAGAAAGAAGTCCTATTTGCATCTGGTTTGACATACAAATTTCTGACAAGATAAGGAGAGATAACCAAGGAAGATCTCAAGTGAAAATAACACATCGGTGTAGTTCTGCAATGGATCATGACTAGGAACCTCGATACCAGCACATGCCGAGCAGCACAACCTTGTGTGCGCGCCCACAGGAGGCTCTCGATTTCATCGTGGCATTGTATTTGCTACCCATAACACCATTACTGATCGCACACCCAAAGTGAAATTTCAAGTTGCACAGATTAGGTCATATGAACAAGTACTATGCAAAGGAGGGATAGCAAGCAAAGGTAGTCACAAGGTCAGGAGTCAATGAGGAGGTGATCCAAAGATTAAAACACCATGCAAGAGAACATAGCTTAGTTGCCGAAGACAACTGAGCAGGGGACTCTTGCTTAATTTCCATATACACCTTGTGTCCACCAAGGTGATTACCAGGTAAAGATTAACATGAGATTTGGTCTAGCCAAGCAGCAACATGAGATCAAGACTGATAAACATCCAGAGACTTGAAAGAGTTGGAGATAAAACAAACGAGATTCGAGGGATAGAGCCGATACATTGACTAGGGATTGAGTTGATAAAGCAATGACATGACCTACGAGATAAAGGTTCCAAAGCTAGGGCATATAGAGGTTAGCGTTGCACCAGACCATCTTTAGGATAAGAAGCAGAGAGGTCCAACAAGGATTTTTGAGTAGGGTCCTCCCACATAGGAGCGAGACAACCACAACACATGCAAGCATTCAAGGGAACTAAGCTTGGGCTTAAAGTCAAGTAAAGGCATGGATATAGGTATTTGTAGGGTAATGTTCAAGGGCTAGCAACCACATCTACAGGTTTAGGCTCTTAAGAGAGAACTTAATTAGAGACGACAACCATGAGATTATCAAAACTTGGACGCTGTTCTAGGATAGCACTCTTCAACACTCGTATGCTTACCGAGGATAAAAGGGGTGATAGCTACGACACTACCTAGATAACAAGCATCCACACATACATCATGGTCTTAAGCAAGCATTTGAGAAACTCAATCAAATTAGCTTAAGCAACTAATACCAAGCATAAAGCTCACACATAACAAGCAGTCACCTACAGCAACACCACTACACATAAACATGTGAAACATGGTGGTAAGGTACTGTTATCTTTTAATTCCTTTTTACTGAGTAGGTTGATATCTCTTCAAAACAAGGTTTACTTACAATTAGCAAATTAGTTTTCGGTCATGCACAACAAGGCCATATGGTTACAACAAGTTATCCATTAATAGAACAAGGGTGAGAGGAGCATGTTTATGCACAAGCAACAATCATGATGTATGCTCATCCTATTTGTCCTCACAAAATTGCCAGCATAAGGTGGCAATCACGTTCTATGTCGGTGGCACAACACGTACTCTCTTGATATATAGCTAGTCGTCAACTACATTCAATCTACGCATTCGTGGTTAGCATACCTGCAGAAGGATTTCATTTCAGCCCAATCCCACAATTATATATATGCGGAAATTAAAATCTAGTCTCTAAGTTGCAAGCTAAATACTTCCATATATATATACCCAACATATATATATTTCCATACCAAAGCTACCCATATGTAAATACATCCATACATGCATATAAATGTGCATATACAGCCGTATCAAAACTAACCCACAATTAAATACCTTAGTATATATATGAGACATATATATATATACTTCAGTATCAAAGCTACCTCTCCCCTTAGACCACACGCTCACATCTTGCGGTCATATCACTTATCATTTTACCTTGGGCAGAGGCATTTGATCCATACATTACCACTCAAGTGAATGGCATCCATAAAATAGCACGTCGTATGGTCGACAAAATAAAAATGTCAAGAAAGTAAACCCCCATAGTTAGTATCAGTTTACTTAGCCAACTAGTAGTCCTTAATTGGGCTTAACTGGAGGTTGTCGCTAGCATAGTTTTGGAAATAAGTTTTGACAAATTTGCCTGTAGATAAAGTTTTAGTCAAAATAGGCTTTTTTAACCAAAACTTGGCTTTTTAAAACTATGTACATGACAATATTATGATTAATCTTGCTCTAATACCAGCTATGACAAAACCACCCAATGTTGTCCTTGTTTAACACGTTGATGCATGCATACTTTCACTTATATAAACCTGGTAGTCCGCCGAGTGTCACGAAGGACCTTAGTAAATCTACATTACAACCAAGATCGCATGATTAAACAAATACACATCACATACACAGAGTTATAGCGAAAATAATATTACAAATGGGTTCACAAATAATAGTACAAGTTTGGGTTTCAAAACCAGTTAAGGGGAACAACATAGCTTTCAAATGATTACATTAATATAAGTTCCAAATACATTGCTAGCACAAGTGACATCCTCTGACAAAAGCATATAGATGAGAAATAAATATAGAGTCACCGAGCCCACTAGCAGTTAGCCACCATCTTCAGCAGGCCAAGAACTTCACCTGCAACTTGGTGGGATAAACCCCGAGTACTCAAATGTACTCAGCTAGACTTACCCGTCATAAACCAAAAATAAAGTGACACCAAGGATCATGCAAGGCTTTATAAGTGGAGCTAGCTTGACAACATTTTGCATAAAAACCCACTAATTCAGCTATATATTTTATAATTTGGTCATCAAGTTAATTATAGCTATTTATCTCTAGAATAGCAACTAACCTGTGCCAAACAGGTGGTATATCATTTATTAGCATAACAATAATAACCATAGCCGGTGTAAGATTTTCATATTCATCAGAACCATAATATTCCATAATCTAATTACTACAATGATGGAGCTAGCCAAGTTTCTCACTGTCCAGGAGAGACGGTGATTCGAATTGATTTCAACTAGCTGGGAATTTATTCCTATCACAAACCCAGGTCTACCTGCCATGGTAGCCTTAGGTCACCTTTGGTACAACTCAGGTCCACATTTCATGGGTTCGATCAGCGTCGCACAATCAGGGATGACCAGCTACCAGGATGTTCTGGCTTGGCCTACCCTTGGGCTCACGTCTGGCTCCCTACACATCCTTACCACCATCTAGAGTGTGCAGTCTTACAGAACAGGGCCTGACCGGAGTTGAGCTACTCGGCTTCACGGTCGGAACGAGTTATCTGACCAGCTAAGTGAGAGGCATGCGTTCAATCTTGATAGAAGTGCCAACAACAGTACGGTCTTTAAACGGCATAGACAGAATCACATGAGCCAACCTACACATAGACTCTGCCTGGCCTCCAGTTACATTACCCCCTGGTTCTGTTTGATGATAGCAAATATAGCCAACCGTGCTTTGGTATCCACCTATATCTCGTAGGTGATAGGAAATCACCTGACTTCTACCGGTCTAAGCATGGCTAAGCATATATTCTATCCTAGACCTACACTGGGTTAAAGGTATATATCTGGACAAGGTAATTCTATGCATCAAGTGTTTCCAATTCAACTCTTATAACCTAATGCATCAAACATAAAGGACTCAAGTGATATTTTGTAAACATGGGAGACTTAGAATGCTCCGGGGTTTGCCTAGGATCCAACACTAGGTTAGTGTTTGTTATATGACACTCGCTTGGTGAGCATCTCCCATCTCGGCACTTTCTTAGTCCTTTTGTCTTTTGGATGGATTCACCAAACTCCATCTTCGGGTTTGGCTCCAACATCACGTCCTTAATGTAGCGCATCTAGCGTACCAAGATGAGATGAAAAATGCAGATGTATGAATGCATAGAAAACAACTCACGATGCATTGCAACAGGCATACAAAGGCAAGGACAAGGTAACATCATATTGACTTAAGCACTAGAGAGCAAGTCATTTGACTAATTATTACAAAGGCCTATCATGGTAAGGTAGCAAGAAAATAATACCAAGCATTCACCAATGAGGCACTCAAATTAAGCTACTTTAAGAAATCATCTAGCACAAGCTAATCATAGTAATCATACAATCAAGATCAAGCATAAGCAATCAACTCCAAGTATATGCACAAAATCTGGACAGCAACATAACAGCCACTCAATTTAACCGTAATTGGAGTTATAGGCCTCCAACAAGGGTCATCCTAGACTTTCTGGATAGATAATGAGATTATCTAAATGTTTTTTATTATCATCTAAGGGTGACTTCACAGTTAAAAGGGTTAAACAACACAATGAAGATATCTCTGTCTAGATTTAGACAGAACCTGTTATTCCACTTTGAATAGCAATAACTAGAGTTCTAGATCACCAAAAGTTGTGATCTCAGACATTTTAGAAAGATTACGAAAAGAACTACAACTCTCCTATGATCACCAATACATGATTCCATGTTTAAATGAGCAATCAATACAATCATTCAGATCTGTCCAGACGACATGCAAAAACCTGATAGCAGAATTCTAAAATCTATAACTCCTAAACCATCTAGACTAAAATCATGACATTTTAGGACCAGCAAGATAAGGAAATTATCTACAATTTTTGTATTCACCATATTTACATAAAACATCATTTGATCCACAAAGTTATCATCACAACAGAAAATGCACATGCAGCCATTTCAGAATGTAACAATTTGATGTTTAACTTGTTTTGCTAACAAAGAGCATGCACACGTGAGCCATTCAAGAACTTCAACCACCACTAACATACTTAGCAACACTTTATTGAACCCCAATCACTCAAAGCATCACCAAATACAATTACAAGCTTTATCTACAATTATGCTTTTATAAATCCTTTTTCCCAATAAACATATATATAATTTTAGTGATATATGAGAACAACTAGTTTGGGGCTGAGACTTTTATGAGTAGTATATGTTATCAACACATGGCTATTGCACAAATATCACATGCTCAGGTTTTATAGATTAATTATTACAAAAAAGACAAATTGCTAATGCAAGAAAACATGTGAGAGCAAGATAAATCTAAAACACACTATTTTATGCAAACTTATGGCCATATTATGTATCAACATGACACAACAGCATCATACCAAGGTAATGGAACAACCTTTTCCATTTTTGCATCTTCATAAAAATTATAACTTATTTAAAACCATTTATCAAGCAATAAAAAAGTTAAATCAATAAATCAATCATACTGCATGCAATGACCATGACATTTTTACCATAGCACACACATAGCATACGTAGCCTACCATAAAATTTTCACAGTAATTGGAGCACCACAACTTTAGATATGAATTTATCCCTAGAGAACCCTAATTAACCTAGATAAATAAAAACAACAAAAACCTCCTACTAACATATATCATAAGATGACTCTACTGTGTAGATCTACTCACAAGGATTCCAAAAAGTCTTCATTTGCTATTTATGATTTTTCTACGATTTATTATGATTTTCCAAAGTTTCAGCCATAAAAGAAAAACAACTTTGCACCGAGGCCCCTGAACTTCCACGAAAATAAATTCCTACGAAAAGGTCCCTCTAGTCACTATTCAACTAAGTCATGACTTTTGTAGAAAACCCCTTCCCTTTCTCCTTATTGCTGCACGAGGTCCTTCGCCTTCTTCTCACGGGAACGGAGCAGAGCATGTCTTGGGGCCGGCCGGCCTTGGCTAGCAGGGGCCAACAGTGGAAGGGAGCACCTAGGGGCCTGAGCGCACCTGTGGGGCTGCCTGGTTTGGCTCGAGGCGGGCTAGGATGGCCTGGGCACGTGGCACCAGTGTCACAGCTCTAGCGGCGGTGGCTGCTCGACGACGGACAATGGAGGAGGGGTAGCGTGGATGGAGGATGGCGAGGTGGGGTGTATGGGGGCCGGAGCCACACTCAGCTGAGGATGGGGAGGCTTGACAAGTGGCGGCCATGGAGCTTGGCTTGACGGCAATGGCGGGCGCATCCGCGCTCTAGCCTGGAGCGAGGAAGGGAGCGAGCAGAGGCGAGGGCTAGCGAGTGAGGGAGAGGGGGAGCTCGAGCATCCACTTTTAGAGGGCATAGAGGCGTGATAGGGAGGCAGGCGCATGCGACAGCAGCGCTCGGCAATGGTGGGGGTGCGGTCAGCGCATGGAGGGCTCATGGACATTATGCCGAACAGGTGGTGGGCACTGGAGTATGCGCTTTGGATCCACTTTTTTAGCACCTTCGAAGCATATTCGGTCCTAGGAGCAATTATGGAAGTTGATGACCTCAAACCACTCTCCCACTTCTATTAATAGTGCACAGACATTACAGCTTCAGATTAATGGATAATGTGGCTCCAATGAGGTAGTGTCAGCGACTTGACAGGGATTTAAGGCAAAGATCAAAACTCGGTCCAACCTGATTCAAACTTGTTCCAAACTTTTCCAAGCTCTTCTCCATAATAAAAACTCCAACTTTTATTTTTGGGTCAACTCAACTTGCTTAACAAAAACACGAGAACATGAGATGCCAATCATCATCAACATTGTAATCTCAGACTTAGCCAAAATTTTGTGATCTAAAACAGCACTGGGTTCAGTTTTGAGGCCTCAGTTTGACTAAGTTAGGGACCAAACTAGCTCTTGACCCTTAAACAAAGTTTGTTGTACACATCTTGATCTGCAACTTTGCTTAAAGGGTCATGGACTAGTTCAGATTGGTTAGGAAGATACAAGCCTCCAAGTAGGGTATTGAAAGCTCTAGTTTGGTTTTGGTGAAATAATGAAACCCTAAGTTCTAACCTAGTTTATCAAGTGAACATGAGATAGGTAGCACATTCCAAGTGGTGAAGCAAATGAAGATCATGACATGATGATGCGATGCCATGGTGAAGATCAAGTGCTTGGACTTGAAAAGAAGAAAGAGAAAAATAAAAGGCTCAAGGCAAAGGTATAAGTGGTAGGATCTATTTTGTTTCGGTGATCAAGACACTTAGCGAGTGTGATCACATTTAGGATTGATAGTCGTACTATTAAGAGGGGTGAAACTCATATCGAAATGCGGTTATCAAAGTGCCACTAGATGCTCTAACTCGTTGCATATGCATTTAGGATCTAGTGGAGTGCTAACAACCTTGAAAATGTTCATGAAAATATGCTAACACACATGTGCACAAGGTGATACCCTTGGTGGTTGACACATTTGAGCAAGGGTAAGAAACTTCACTGACGCACTGTACAGAAAAGACAGGGTTTTCCAGAGCATAATGGACGTGTCCGGTGGCTTAACCCAGGTGAACAGAGGTCACTATAAGTGACCGGATGCTGGTCTCAATAGGACCAGCGCGTCCGGTCAGTGGTAGCAGTGAGTGTGTGGTTTCGGTCTCATGACTGGATGCTGGCGCAACAAATGACTAGACACTCAGGGTCTGAGTTCGGTCAATATGACGTATGCTGACATATGCAGCGCATAGGGGAGACGTTGAGTGACCGGACGCTGGGTGAGTCCAGTCAGGCATGACCGGACGTGTCCGGTCGTGATTTTTCGCCTCTAGAACCTTACTAGAAATGACCAAACGCTGGTGTTGGTGTGCTCGGTCACTTTGAGCAGCACGTTCGGTCACTACTTAAATGTACTGATGATCGTTGAGATCGAGCGATCAGCGTTTGAAGCCAATGACATGTGGCAAGCATTGGGCGATCGGACACTGGGGTCCTACGTCCGGTCCATCTGACCGGAGCGTCCGGTCACCCCATGTTGTGCCCAGTGAAGGGGTACAATGGCTCTATTTCGTGGGGGCTTCTATTTAAGCCCCATGGCCAGCTCTAGCTCACTCTCTTGGCCATTTGCATTGACATAGCAACCTTGTGAGCTTAGCCAAAGCCCTCCCACTCAACTCCATCATAGATTCAACATCTTTGTGAGATTGGTAGTGAATCCAAGTGCATTGCTCAAGTGTTTTCATCTAGAGGCACTTGGTGCTCGTGTTTTGCTGTGCGATTCGCTTGTTACTCTTGGTGGTTGCCGCCACCTAGATGACTTGGAGCAGTGAGGATCGTCGAGCGGAGGTTGGTGATTGTCTCCGGCTCCAATCGTGGTTATTGTGAGGGGTTCTTGACCTTTCTCCGGCAGAGAGCCAAAAGGTACTCTAGTGAATTACTCATGGCTTGTGTGATCCTCATCTTGTGTTGGTTGTGCGGCACCCTATTGTGGGTTTGGCATGTGATGCCAATTAGCGTGTGAATCTCCAAGTGAGTGAATCACCACAACGAGGACTAGCTTGCCGGCAAGCAAGTGAACCTCGGTAAAAAATCATTGTGTCATTATTTGATTCCGAGGTGACTGGTATTCATTGACATTGATTCTTGTGATTGATTGGTTCACTCCTCGACACGGCGGTATAACCATCTTGCTCACTCTCTTTACATTACCGCAAACTAGTTATCAAGCTCTTTAGTGTAGCTAGTTGTGAGAGCTTGTTAGTTTGGTTAGTGTGGATCTTTTGTTAGCCTTTGAGAGCACACTAACTTAGTATAGTGACAGCCATTGTGTGGTTAGAAACTATAGAACCTAGAATTGTGGTAGGTGGCTTGCATTTTTAGTAAGCTAGCACAACACTTGCTTTGCCTCATAATTGTCTAACCGGTTTGCTAAGTGTTGTTGTAGAAATTTTTAATAGGCTATTCACCCCCCTCTAGCCATTAGGACCTTTCAAGTGGTATCAAAGCCAAGGTCACCGTGATTTGAGGCTTAACAACCTTCGGTGTAAAAATGGCTCAAATCAACAACACCAAGAAGCCACCGCAATTTGATGGCTCAAATTATCCCTATTGGAAAGCTAAGATGACAACTTATATTAAGTCAATCAATAGGAATGTTTGGAAGGTGGTGGAGACTAAAATTAAGATTGAGGATGAAGAGGCTCCCACCATTGCCGAAGCGATGCTACTCCAAAATAATGACATTGCTCTTAGTGTCATCCATGATGCCTTGGATGATAGAACATTTGAGCAAATCAAGAACATTGAGAGAGCTCATGAGGCATGGAAGAAATTGGAGGAATAATTTGAGGGCACTCAAGCCATGAAGGGTGCGAAGGCATACATTCTCAAAGAAAAGTTTGCAAGCTTCAAGATGAAGGAGGATGAGAGTGTGCCGAAGATGTTTCATAGGCTTCAAGTGCTTGTCAATGATCTCAAAGCACTTGGAGAAGAGGTGAAGGACAAAGACTTCTCCCACAAGTTCTTGAGATACTTACCTTCCAGATTTGGCACATTGGTCACTATTCTTGTAAGGAGTGGTTTGGACACCATGACACCAAATCATGTGTTGGGAGATATAATGACCGATGATACATATAGAGATGATGATGAGAAAGAAGAAAAGAAGGAGAAGAAAGATGAGAAGAAATATGAGAAGAAGAAAAGTGTGGCATTCAAGGCCACATCACCTAAGGGCAAGGCAAAGCAAGATACATCAAGTGAAGATGATGGTTCATGGGATGATGATGATGATGAGAAGATGGCTCTCTTTGTCAAGACATTTGACAAATTCATGATGAAGAAGGGCTACCATGCTAAAACAAAGAAGTCTTCATCTAAGATCATCTTGTTACTCAATGTCCATACAATAGTGACAAAGATGATGACAAGAAGAACAAGAAGGACAAGAAGGAAAAGAAAGAGAAGAAGGAAAAGATGACCTTCAAGAAGAAGTAGGGTGGTTCATATATGGTCACTTGGTATAGTGATGCTTCCTCAAGTGATGATGATGATAGTGATGATGACAAGACCACCAAGAAGAAGGCACTTGCAAGCATTGCTATCAATGAGAAGCCTTCTCTCTTCGACACTCCATCATGCTTCATGGCTAAGGCCACTAAGGTACAAATTTGTGATGATGGAAGTGATGAAGAACATGATAATGTAAATGAAAATGAAAATGATAGTGATGATGATGAACCTACTAAGGATGAACTATTTGACATGCTAGAAGATGCTAAAGAACACTTTGGCATTAATAGAAGGGAATTCAAAAGCTTGCATAAGGAACTAAAAGCCTTTAAGCAAGCCTTTGATGAGCTCAATGCATCTCATGAGAGGCTAGAGGAAGCCCATGAGAAGCTTGGAAGGCTCACAAAAAGCTTGAAAAGGCTCATTCCTCTTTGCTTAATGAACATAATGAGAAGAAGCATGTTGAGACTTGTAATGTAGGCTTAACTTGTAATATAATTGATGAATCATTATCTATACCTATCATTGTTGCTCCCACTAACCCTTCTTGTAATACTTCTACTTCCACCTCATCTAGTTGTGATGGTTTCACTTGTGATGCATCACTAATGGTTGAGAATGAGAACCTCAAGGAGGTCAACAAGCTCACTCACACATTGGCTAAGGCCTATGGTGGTGAGGACCGCTTGCTTATGTGCTTGGGTAACCAAAGAGCTTCTCTCTACAAAGAGGGTTTGGGCTATACCCCCAAGAAAGGCAAGGTGGCCTTTGCTCCTCACAAGACTAGTTTTGTGAAGAACAATGGTCGGTTTTACACTAGTTGCAAGCAAGTTGGTCATGTAAAGCAAAAGTGCATGAACAAGAGCAAAAATGCTAATGTATCCTCCATTAAGATTGATTCTTTCTATATGCTTACCAGGGGTGCAAATGGTGTAAAGGCTAAGTTCATTGGTAAACCATGGATGGGCTCAAAGAAGAAAGTCATTTGGGTGCCAAAGAGCTTGGTTACTAACCTTCAAGGACTCAAGCAAGTTTGGGTACCTAAAAATAATTGATCTTCTTTTGTAGGTCAATTACAAAGCCAGAGGAATGCATTAGGTTCTTGATAGTGGGTGCACTCAACACATGACTGGTGATGCAAGAATGTTCAACTCAATCAACACCAATGGCAATGATGGTTATGATAGTATCACATTTGGTGACAATAGCAAAGGCAAGGTCAAAGGGCTTGGTAAGATTGCAATATCCAATGACATGAGCATTTCCAATATGTTGCTAGTAGAGAGCTTGAACTTCAATTTGCTATACGTGGCTCAATTATGTGATCTTGGATTCAAATGCATATTTGGGGTAGATGATGTAGAGATCATAAGTGTAGATGGCTCTAACTTGATCTTTAAAGGCTTTAGATATGAGAATCTATACTTGGTTGATTTCAATGCTAGTGAAGCTAGATTATCTACATGCTTGTTCACTAAGTCTAGCATGGGTTGGTTATGGCATAGAAGGCTTGGTCATGTTGGAATGAAACAATTGAATAGATTGGTTAAGCATGACTTGGTTAGAGGCTTGAAAGGTGTTGTGTTTGAGAAGGATAAGCTTTGTAGCTCTTGTCAAGCCTGCAAAAAAGTTGGAAACACCCATCCTAAGAAAACCATGATGAGCACTAGTAAATCATTTGAGTTATTGCACATAGATTTATTTGGGCCAACTCAATACACTAGCATTGGTGGTAACAAATATGGCTTTATGATAGTGGATGATTACACTAGATACACTTGGGTATTCTTTCTAGTGGACAAGAGTGATGTGTTTGCAACATTCAAATCATTTGTCAAGGGTATTCACAATGAGTTTGAAACAACCATCAAGAGAGTTAGAAGTGACAATGGTAGTGAGTTCAAGAACACTAGAATTGATGAGTTGTGTGATGAATTTGGAATTAGACATCAATTCTTGGCCAAGTACACTCCACAATCAAATTGCCTTGTTGAGAGGAAGAATAGAACACTCATTGATATGGCAAGGTCTATGCTTAGTGAGTACATTGTGAGTCAATCCTTTTGGGCCGAAGCTATCAACATGGCTTGCTATTGTAGTAACCGTCTCTATTGTCACCCATTGAAAGAGAAGACACCATATGAGCTCTTGAATGGTAGAAAGCCCAACATTGCATATTTTAGGGTCTTTGGTTGCAAATGTTATATCTTGAAGAAAGGCACTAGATTGGGCAAATTTGACAAGAAATGTGATGAAGGATTCCTACTTGGTTACTCCACTACAAGCAAAGAATATAGAGTTTGGAATTTGGATAGTGGTACTCTTGAGGAAGTTCATGATGTTGAATTTGATGAAACCAAGGGTTCACAAGAAGAGAATAAGAACTTGGAATATGTTAGAGGCATTCAACTTTCAAATGTCATGAAGAACATGGATGTTGGTGAATTGAGGCCTAGGCATGTGAATGATGATGAAGATGATCAAGTGCAAGTGCTCTCTAACTCAAATGTGCAAGATGATGCAAATCAAGCTAGCACAAGTGAGTCTCATGATAATGAACAAGATCAAGTGGCTAGTACATCATCTCAACCTAATGATCAAGCAAGTGCAAGCAATCAAGTTCTAATCCTTCAACTAACCAATGTTGCAAGGGATCATCCATTGGATACTATCATTGGTGATATTTCAAGAGGTGTGCAAACTAGATCAAGATTGGCTTTATTTTGTGAGCACTTCTCATTTATGTCATCCATTGAACCAAAGAAGATAGATGAAGCATTGAAGGATGTTGATTGGGTGAATGCTATGCATGAAGAATTGAATAACTTCATAAGAAATCAAGTATGGGAATTAGTAGAGAGACCAAATGGACACAATGTGATTGGAACCAAATGGGTCTTTAGAAACAAGCAAGATCAAGATGGGATAGTAGTAAGGAACAAAGCAAAATTGGTAGCACAAGGCTATACACAAGTTGAAGGTCTTGACTTTGGAGAAACATATGCCCCGGTTGCTAGATTGGAAGCAATTAGGATCTTGCTAGCCTATGCTTGTGCCCACAACATCAAGCTCTATCAAATGGATGTCAAGAGTGCATTTCTCAATGATTACATCAATGAAGAAGTATATGTTGAGCAATCTCCCGGTTTTGAAGATGACAAGAAGCCCGACCATGTGTACAAGTTGAAGAAGGCATTGTATGGCTTAAAGCAAGCACCTTGAGCATGGTATGAAAGATTGAGAGACTTCCTACTCTCTAAAGGGTTCATGATGGGCAAGGTTGACACCACTCTTTTCATCAAGAAGATTGGAAAAGATTTATTTGTGTTGCAAATCTATGTTGATGACATCATATTTAGATCAACCAATCAAGACTTTTGTGAAGAGTTTGAAAAGATGATGGCTAATGAGTTTGTGATGTCCATGATTGGAGAGTTAAGTTACTTCCTTGGTCTTCAAATCAAGCAATTGAAGAATGGTACTTTTGTGAGTCAATGCAAGTATATCAAGGACATGATCAAGAAGTTTGGCATGAGTGATAGTAAAGCCATTAGCACACCAATGGGAACAAATGGCAACTTGGATAGTGATGCAAGTGGCAATATGGTGGATCAAAAATTGTATCGGTCTATGATTAGAAGCCTACTCTATGTGACCGCATCAAGGCCAGATGTCATGTTTAGTGTATGTATGTGTGCAAGATTTCAAGCCTCACTAAGAGAAAGTCATTTGAAGGCTACAAAGAGAATATTGAGGTACTTGAAGCATACACAAAATGTTGGTTTGTGGTATCCCAAAGGAGCAAAGTTTGAGCTAGTTGGTTACTCTGACTCGAATTATGCGGGATGCAAGGTTGAAAGCAAGAGCACCTCGGGCACATGTCAATTGTTGGGAAGATCACTTGTTTCATGGTCATCAAAGAAGAAAAATAGTGTTGCATTATCAACCGCTGAAGCCGAATACCTATCCGCCGGTAGTTGTTGTGCACAAGTACTTTGGATGAAGGCCACTTTGAGTGACTTTGGAATCAAGTTCAAGAAAGTGCCATTGCTATGTGACAATGAGAGTGCAATCAATTTGACCAATAATCCGGTTCAACATGCAAGAACAAAACACATTGATGTCTGCCACCATTTCATAAGAGATCACCAACAAAAAGGGGACATTTGCATTGAGAGTGTAGATACCGAAGATCAACTTGCCGATATATTCACCAAGCCATTGGATGAGAAAAGGTTTTGCAAGCTAAGGAATGAGTTGAACATATTGGATTTCTCAAATATGTGTTGATGCACCCCCACTCATATGGCATGCCTCTCCTTCGAGCAATCCAAGATAAAAGTTGATTGTCATGGCATACATCCTTGCTAAGGACATGTTTAGTGCATCTAGTCATCTCTCACAATTAATAGGCTCATTCATGAAAATCAAATGAATTTGATGATTGTATGGTACCACTATTGCTTCTATGCTTGTTTTGGTCTAGTGGTAGCATATGACATGTTTGTGGGCTTGTAAACCTAGTGTTTGATCTAGAAAAATGAGCTCTAAGTGTTTAACTCAACATGGTACAAGATAACCCTTATTTGGAGGTGTGAAGAAGCTTGTCCTTGGATCAAACCGAGTTAAATATCTTTGGTAAATGATCTAGATTGGACCAAATTGGGAAAATGATCGTCACCCCACTTGTATGGTGCATTTGAATGTGCACTTCATATGTTTGCTTGCATGGCACAAGTTTTAAATTTCAATATCCATGCTTGTGTGGTGTATGCTAGTTGTAGGTTTGAATGATGAAATGAAAATCTAGCATGTATAGGTTTTCTAATGATTTCATTTCCAAGTGGTATCGAGCTAACCATGGTGCTAAGGATGGTATAATGGTGCACTCCGATTGGTATCACGCTTCAAAGGTCCATCTTTTATACCTTAGCATCATTTGGTAGATATTGTCTCCTATATTTTCTTACTAAGCATATGTGCAAGCTTCAATCCAAACTCTTAGCACATATGTAGGGGGAGCAATTGCTATCATATGGACTTCATGAAACTTGTCCATATCCTTTTACACATGGTAAATATGCTTGGGCAAGCAACATGGATTCAATTGAATTTCAATTCATATCTTTGTGAAAGGGTTGTCATCAATTACCAAAAAGGGGGAGATTGAAAGCTCTAGTTTGGTTTTGGTGAATTGATGAAACCCTAAGTGCTAACCTAGTTTATCAAGTGATCATGAGATAGGTAGCACATTCCAAGTGGTGAAGCAAATAAAGATCATGACATGATGATGACAATGCCATGGTGATGACTAAGTGCTTGGACTTGAAAAGAAGAAAGAGAAAAACAAAAGGCTCAAGGCAAAGGTATAAGTGGTAGGAGCTATTTTGTTTTGGTGATCAAGACACTTAACGAGTGTGATCACATTTAGGATTGATAGCCGTACTATTAAGAGAGGTGAACTCGTATCGAAATGCGGTTGTCAAAGTGCCACTAGATGCTCTAACTCATTGCATATGCATTTAGGATCTAGTGAAGTGCTAACACCCTTGAAAATGTTTTGTGAAAATATGCTAACACACATGTGCACAAGGTGATACACTTGGTGGTTGGCACATTTGAGCAAGGGTAAGAAACTTTATCGGTGGAGTGTCTGCCCGTAGAGTGCAGACAGTCCAACGGTGCCACCGGCGCACTGTACAGAAAAGATAGGGTTTCACCGAGCGTAACAAACGTGTTCGGTGGCTTAACCTAGGTGAACGGAGGTCACTGTAAGTGACCGGATGCTGGTCTCAATAGGGCCGGCGCGTCCGGTTAGTGGTAGCAGTGAGCGTGCGGTTTCGGTCTCATGACTAGACGCTGGCGGAAGAAATGACTGGACGCTCAGGGTCTGAGTCCGGTCATTATGATGTATGATGACATATGCAGCGCATAGGGGAGACGTTGAGTGACCGGACGCTGGGTTATTCTGGTCGGGCATGACCGGACGTGTCCGGTCGTGATTTTTCACCTCTGGAACCTTACTAGAAATGACCGAACGCTGGTGTTGGTGCATTCGGTCACTTTGAGCAGCGCGTCCGGTCACTACTTAAATGTACTGATGACCGTTGAGATTGGGTGATCAACATTTGAAGCCGATGACATGTGGCAAGCATTAGGCGACCGAACACTGGGGTCCTACATCCGGTCCATTTGACCGGAGCGTTTGGTCACCCTGTGTTGTGCCTAGTGATGGGGTACAACGGCTCTATTTCCTGGGGGCTTCTATTTAAGCCCCATGGCCAGCTCTAGCTCACTCTCTTGGCCATTTGCATTGACATATTAACCTTGTGAGCTTAGCCAAAGCCCTCCCACTCAACTCCATCATAGATTCAACATCTTTGTGAGATTGGGAGTGAATCCAAGTGCATTGTTCGAGTGTTTTCATCTAGAGGCACTTGGTGTTCGTGTTTCGCTGTGGGATTCGCTTGGTACTCTTGGAGGTTGCCGCCACCTAGATGGCTTGGAGCAGTGAGGATTGTCAAGCGGATGTTGGTGATTGTCTCTGACTCTGATCGTGGTGATTGTGAGGGGTTCTTGACCTTTCCCCAACAGAGAGCCAAAAGGTACTCTAGTGAATTGCTCGTGGCTTGTGTGATCCTCATCTTGTGTTGGTTGGGCAGCACCCTATTGTGGGTTTGGCGTGTGATGCCAATTAGCGCGTGAACCTCCATGTGAGTGAATCGCCACAATGAGGACTAGCTTGCTAGCAAGCAAGTGAACCTCAGTAAAAAATCATTGTGTCATCATTTGATTCCGAGGTGATTGGTATTCATTGACATTGATTCTTGTGATTGATTGGTTCCCTCCTCGACATGGCGGTATAACCATCTTGCTCACTCTCTTTACATTACCGCAAACTAGTTATCAAGCTCTTTAGTGTAGCTAGTTGTGAGAGCTTGTTAGTTTGGTTAGTGTGGCTCTTTTGTTAGCCTTTGAGAGCACACTAACTTAGTATAGTGACAGCCATTGTGTGGTTAGAAACTATAGAAACTAGAATTGTGGTAGGTGGCTTGCATTTTTAGTAAGCTAGCACAACACTTGCTTTGCCTCATAATTGTCTAACCGGTTTGCTAAGTGTTGTTGTAGAAATTTTTAATAGGCTCAGTGGACTCCTCGAAACAGTTAGTCTTTGGTGACTTTGAAACTAACTTCAAAGATCCAAATGAACTCCAAACTTAATGAGACTTGCTTCATTGTTTCCAGCACAAAATGTACTTCAACTCCTATTAAATAATCCAGTTGAGTTACCATATGAATTTGGAAGATAAAAATGTCACAACATGTGAACTCTCTATTGCCGATCAGGGACTTAGAAATATTTATGAGGCCAAAACAGCACTGCATTCAGACTTGAAGCCACTGTTGGAGCCACTTAGGAGTTGAATTAGGGCTTGGTCCAAAAATAAAGTTTGTTCTACTACACTCAAAATCCAACTTTTATTTAAGGTCCAACTCCATACAAGCATTCCAAATAGTTGGTCAACACAGGTCAAAACCAAACCATGAAAAACACAATTTTAGCCATTCCCACACATAGAAGCATTTTCTTGACATTTGCTCAACACGAACCCTTCATGACTTTTGTTCATGAGTTGAATTAGAGTTGTTTGAGCAAGGTTCCAAGGTTTGGTCGACATCCCATGTTTCCATTTGCTAAATGAAGTAATTTAAGGAAAAATGTAACTTATCATTTCATGTGACTTTTTAGCTCCAATCTTCATGAAACTTTTCCACTATTCAAGATGGATGCATGTTGATGTAATGTACATGAAACAAGCATGTTTAACATTACTCTTGTGTAATCTTAACAAGGGTCCGCATGTAAGCAAAGTGTATTGTTTGAGTCCAAGTTGGGGCTCATTTTCATAGGTTTGACCTCAATACCTTCATCATTACTTCCAGATTATGGACTAGAGATCATAATCATTGCTTGACATATCCTACTTAAGTCCAAATCCACTGCTTCACTTGTGACTAACACCTAGGATGTTACAATGGACGCTGAATGCGCGACGATAAGGAAACTTGAAGATAAATTCTATGGAATCGAGTACCTCCATGTGGTCTAGGCTGACAACCAAGCAGCCAATGAGCCGTCAAAGTTAGGGTCGACCCGAGCCAAAATTCTAGCCAGAGTGTTCATCCAAGACCTTGTGACCCCTTCCATCAAGCAAGGGCAAGAAGGTGTTGAAGAAAAGCCACCTACCGAGCAGATAGTCGCAGTGGTTCCTAGGCTGAGTAGTGATTGGAGGGTGCCTTTCATCAAATACCTAACCACTGCGGATGTCCCGGTTGACAACACAGAGAGAGAGTGCCTCACCCATCGTAGCAAGCATTATGTCCCGATTTCTATCCTTGAAGCGTTCCATACAAAGATATGTACCTCTTATATTCAAGTATTTAATGAAGTTTTTTGCTCTGATGTTTCTTCATGTTGTTTTCTCCACGATTACTCGCTATGTGATCTTTCTTCATGTATAACATCATAAAGATGACATACGATTAAGCCTAAGGCAAATCCTAAATAGTCATGTTGATGCTCGGATGTCCACAGAGACGGCCCTATCTCTGGCTCCTCCCTACACATGCACAAGTGTTTGCCCTCTGTGTTATGGGTGGTCGACAGCGGCTCCTTTGCAACACTTTGTTCTTCCTACATGCACACGAGCTCCGTGCTCCGTGTCATAGTTAACGGGCTAGCTAGGGCTAGAGACTTAGCTACAAACTTACTGGCCGGATGGTTTATATTAAATATAAACACGAACATCACAATAACACTAAGTGTTCACCAAAAGCTGCTAAGCACTTTTACACAACATTACATCAAAAGTTTTTTTTCTAATCTACTAGACATTGTCTTGTCCCTCAACGAATAGGTCAACATCTCTGGCAAGCTTCGCTACTTCTTCTTCCGCCTTGTCCTCTAGCTTTGTGATCTTCGGCGCGTTCGTCCCTCGAGTGAAGCCGGTCATTATCACTTTAGGTTTAACTAAAGGATAATGCGACCATAGCACCATGAGCGCATGGATGATGGCTCCATGGGCAGCGCTTTAGGTGAACTCCTTGAAGTCCATCCATGCCATATGGCATTGATCCATGATCGTCCATGGTGGCAAGTCACTAGGCAGCCGTGTTGCTCCTTTGGGTGGCGCGAAACTAACGCAGTTAAGCATGGGTTTGATCCCTGCCATTACTGCCTCTAGCTTGTCATCCAAGGCTTTCACCTGGTCTCCAAAGACCTTGAACTATGCCTATGCCTTATAATGGTATTCTGCAACAAACCAGCAGCAGTATGCTAAGCACGCTCCTAACACTACAAGAATGGATACGACAAAAGAGGTACTTACGTTCAAGATCCGCGGTGACCTTGTCGGCTTTCTCCTCCGCTTCCTCATTTCCCTTAAGGAGTTGGCCGATGGTCTCATGGGAAAGGCCGAGCTCCATCTCCAGGGCTACACACCATGGGTAGACACTTTACAACGCTGAGCATCAATAGAGCAAGATCCAAGGTCATACCTTTCTGCTAGTTGGTACTATGTCTAAGCTGCTCGGCCAGAGACTAGTTCTCCGTCTCCATTAGCTGGCGATCCTTCTCCAACGCTAGGACCTTCACTTCCAAATCCTCCCTACGGTGGCATTCTTGGATTAGGCGTGCCTGGAGGTCGGTCATCGACATCTATAGGTTTTTGTTTTCCTCCAGCACCAGGGTCATCTCTTCCAATTGTCGCTAGTGTTGCTCGGACACCTTCATCACATTCTGCAAAAAAATGTTCCAGAACTGCATTTTGCAACAGACACAACACAAGATTACTTGAGGCTTACCTTAATTCAGCTGATCATTGCTAGCAGGTCGGCTCTCAACCTCTTTGTCTCCACGCTCCTCCTCCCTCCTCTAGCATGTCAAACTCATCACCACGCTGGATAACCGTGTGGAGGACCTGAGGTGGTTGAGCGGGCTCTCGAACAATTTCTTTGACTTCAACAGCAGCTACCCTCAGAGGTGATCTCCTTGGCCACTGCTATGCTCAGATGGGATGTCTGAGCCCCATCCCCATCACTGGTGCTGCTGTGGGCATTGCTTGTTCAGCAACCACAGGCGGATCATGTGAAGTGCTACTTGGCGAATTCCCCTCGGTCTCCGTCCCTACTCCAGCAGGATCAGCTAACATCTCTACCGCAGTCCACGCTTCTTCATAGCCTAGCATGTCTGCCGAGACACCTTCATCATGCACCCCGCCTCTAGGTGACGTTGGCCCAGCTGCCAGCGGCTCCTCCATGGTTGGACCAACGAGATTTGTGACAGGTGACTGCTCCACGATGGGGGTGACCAGGCCTGCTCCTGCTTGACCCTGCTTGTTGTCAAGAGCCTCCAGCTCTGTCATGTGCCACTTATCATCAGCAGCTAATGGCTACAGGTCCTCAGCTAACTCCGCGCTTCAACAAGGAAACAACTCGTCAAACAACGAGTTCACACAAAAGAAATATTGCAAAAAAGAAAGGGGGGAAACTTACAATTGGGACTCTTGCCACATGGTTTTGAACTGGCATCCTCATCTAGAGCCACCCTATTTAGTAACAGAGTTGGCCGGTGCCTCTGTGCCCCTCTGACTGGTAGCTTCAGCCACCACTATGGGTGTCACCCGCGTAGTCTTAGGGACTACGGTGGTCGTCCTGGTTGTCGGTGCTGGGGTTGTCCGAGCACTCTCGGGGACCGCCACTGTGGCTTCATGTGTTCACTGCCTCCCCTACACCTTTGCACCGACTAGTACTACCTACAGAGGTGTCTCGGTGCTCGGAGGTGGTGGAACCACTGGTTCATTGTCATGAGATGAATTCGATAGAGCCATCTGCCACCTCTTGTTGGCCAGGACCACCAATGCTAACTGGCCCCTCCTCACCCCGAGAGGACCTCACCATCTTCCTCCTCTTCAAGGATGGCTCTTCTTCAGCTGGATGCTTCCCTCGGAGCTTCTCGTGAACATATGACGATAGCTCATCTTTATCTATGGCTCTGACCCTTCTTCGTTAGCATCTGAGCTGGTCTGATGCATGGTGTCTATGGCTCTTGGCCACTCCTCCAATGCCACCGCCAAGAAGTACACTACCCGGTCCTACCCATGAATCTTCAACAACACAAATGAATACATTGCATAACAAAAAAGACTAAGTAAACACCACAATAAGACTTTTACCGCTAGGGAAAGATTTTTGACGCTGAAGGCCCTCTGCTGATCCCTAATGAACAACCGACCCATGAGATTGAACAACATTACAATCTGATGCCTGACTTCATCCCGGTTAATCTCCTTAGGCACCTCGCGGGTCCCGCCAGTGTCACCCCGGAACTCAAATCTAGGGTGCGCCCTCTCTTTACAGAGCGAGATCCACCAAAAGGTGAAGTTCGTCGCCGTAGTGACTCCGTCGAGCCTCTTGCAGTTTATCAAACCCAAGAGCTCCCTCACCTGCTCCATCCCATTCGAACTAGGCCTCTTCGACCATTGATGTCGCATGCCACATATGGCTCCACCTGCCTAATATAGAACCACTTCGAAGCCTAATACTTCATGTTTGTGTTCAGGGGAATAGAGATGTACTGGCTCACCATCCTGTCCTGCAGCTACAAATAAGCTCCCCCGACCACTTGGGAACCAGTCCCTCCCTTGACTTTGAGATAGAAAAAGTGGCAGAACAGATCAAAATAGGGGCAGATCCCAAGGTATGATTCGTAAAGATTGACGAAAATAGCGACATGTAAGCTGGAATTGGGGCCTAGATTGCAAAGGCTATTGCCATAATAGGAAATCAGTTTGTGGAGAAAGGGATGAATTGGAACACCAAATCAACGGAAGAAGTAATCCTCGAACATGACCAACTCGTCGGTGCGAGGTGTAGGGAAGTCCTCACCAGCTGCTGGGTGCCACCCCACTGTCACCCTATCGGGCAGCACACCATGAACCACTAGGCTATTCAGCATCGCCTCACTGCTAACGGATCTCACCCACTCCTCGTCCTAGTAGATCCCATGGGCCGCCTTCTTCAGCTCCCGTGGCCTCTCTTCAGCGCCATTGAACAGATCTAGGAGCAGAGGTTGCTTGGTATTTGGATCTGCCCTAGCGGTGGAGCAGTTGTTGATTGGGAGATGTGCGTGTGTGTGTGAGTGCAAGGAAGATGATGAGGCGATGGAGAAATGGGGAGTGTGCGCCCTAGAGCCGCGTTGGATTTATAACGGTATGACCCCTAACCCTTTGCCTTCTAGGGTTTTTGGGAAACCGTGCCTACCATGCCGCATCCATCCTTGAATTCTCCGTGCGCCACTAGGCCACTAAATGGGCCTAGTGTTTCCACAACCGAGGCCGCATCATACACGGACCGCCAAGAGGACTTGAATGCTAAGCATTGTTTCGCAGAATTATTTGGGAATTTTTAGAAAGACTTTTTCTCTGATCCTGCTACAAGATTTCTTCTCAATTTTCTAGCAGTCTCGGGGACTACGTGTGTAGATGTCATCTCGCGATGACTGTACTATTTTCTTCGCTATTCTCTCTCAGCTAAGCTGGGGACTAGTTTCCAACTAAGCTGGGGACTAGGATGGCACCTGAAGACTACTGTTTTGGACCCTGGCAGCACATGAATACTTCACCTACTGGTAGGCTCGAGGACTAAGTGGGCACACTTCACCTAGTGGTGAATGTGCTTATTTCTAGGACCTTGTTTTCTTCAAAGGACTAAGTCATAGACTACAATAGTTCAAGCTCCCTGATTGGCTATAAGAGTCAATTTTGCGTAAGGATTGGATGCTAAGCATCTCTCTTTTCACTGTTGAGGAACTAAGTTCCTCCGTGCTGACTAAGTCAGGGATGCTAAGCATCCAACTTTGTCGCTTGGAACCTAAGTTGGCACACTTCAACTAAGGTGAAGACTTCAAAAAAATTTCACTTGAGCTCCTTACATCGTTCTAACAAACCTCAACTTCAACCAAGTCCCAATTCGGCTCCTAGTTGGACTACCCAAACACCGGTTTCATCTACTTGGATGCATGTACAACTGCTCGGATGCATGTTTCAACTGCTTGGATGCTTCTTTCAACAGCTTGGCTCCTAGTTAAATTGGTAGAAAGCCTGCTCTCGGAGGTCAATAGCAGGTTTGATAGCTCGGACAAGCTCAAAATGGTGTTGCTCAGTGGATACAAGGCGCTCTGGGACTAGCTATAGGGGTATAACCCTTGGTACCCATAGGGCCTCACATGGGCCGAGCCGCTAGGGGAGGCCTAGCCCACAAGACTATGCCATACAGAGCACGGCATAGGTCGGTGTGCCTCGCAAGACTACATGAAGCATCCTTGATGATGAAGGAAGATCTGATCGGATATGCCAGATATTGTATTCCTTGTAAACACATATCATGTAATCGATCAGGATAGATTTAACTAACCTGTAACCCTACCCCCCATGATATATAAGGCCGATAGGGACACCCTCGATTTGATCCTCATGTCATAATACAATCCACCAAAGACACAGGACATAGGGTATTACGTTAAGCTGACGGCCTAAACCTGCCTAATCGCTGTCTCTTGTGTTCTGTGTCTTTTGGCGGTCATTAACGATCAAATTCAACTACCTAAGGTACAAAAAGAGGAGAAATTGGTAATCTCAAAACACATATGCATTTACTATTAACCAAGTTCCACATGTATTTAGAGAATATTATTTTGTAGGTCACAAACACAAATACATGGAATAATTCACTAAAAGGCGCTTTCCGACACTGATTCGAGCAAAGAAACAAGGGAGACGCCCACCAACTCAACTCAACCAGGGCAAAGTGCCACCAGGGGCTGATCCAGGCCTAGCCCAGAGCCTGCCACGTGAAGGCAGTGGCGAGGTGGCATGGTCCAGGCGCGGCCAACCCCCTGCCGATGCTCCTCTCACTATGTCAGAATTGCACTTCACTGCCGGTTCAAAATACCCCATCACTGCCGGATTTTGAACCAGCACAACCATACCGGTAGTGATGAGGGTAAGCTATCACTGTCGGCTCCTATAAACCGGCGGTGTTCTTCAACTTCACTGCTGGTTCTTTACACAACTGGCAGAGTTTAGTTCCACCAACTCTGCTGGTTCATAAGACCACCCGGTAGAGTTCATTTCCACCAACACTGTCGGTTTGTGTTCGAACCGACAGTGTTATCGTACGAATCACTGCCAGTTTGTGACAAAAAACGGCAGTGATGGCTAAGCCAATGCTGCCAATTTGTGGCTCCATCCGGCAGTGCCATCACTGCCAGTTTGTTGCTAATCGGCGGTGATGTTTACGACAACACTGCCGATTTTCTGCTAACCGGCAGTGATGTCACGTTCACATTTTATTGTTTTATAATTTATTTTAAGTTATATTTTTTCATGGAATTGGGTTTTGCTTTATATACGCTACTTAGATGATAGGTCCATCAATATTAAATATTACAAATGTGATGGTTACAGTTCAAATGTTCTTATCAAGATCTTGATCCCTCAAAATAAAAAAGAAATGTTCTCGGACTTCATAGATTGTGCAATGCTTCTCGGACTTCTTACAATAATCTGGCGATCCGCTCTAGGCCATACTGGTCCTTGAACTTCATGGATTGTGCAATGGAAAATACTCCATCTTTTTCCAATACCTCAACTAAGATGAATTTTGCCATCTCCGATTGCAGCGTGACGATCTCCATGTCTAACAGCCTTTCGTGGTTATATTTCTTGCGCTATCGTTCAAAAAAGATGATATCCAAAGAGGAATCAGTAAATCATTTTGTTGAACGATTAACAGACATAAATGAAATGGGGGTTATACACACCAACTTATCGGCTTCTTCCGATTTCCCACCGATGTAGCGAAGCATTAGCCACATTACATAAAACCCGCATTCATTGTTTCCTACCGGTTGTTTTAGGTATTTCCCCTCCATTTCGACAACCTTGAATGGGACCTACGTCCCACCGATATGTCTTCTTTAGACACTAAGCAACATTAAAAGGAGAAATGTTAGAAAGCGGTATGTGTGATTAGAAAATAATATGTTATTAGGATCGCTTACTAATTCAACACCACGACCAGTGCATCCAGATGATGAAATGGTTTTTTCTTCGAGTCCCACATCTCGATCATATTTTTTGGTAAGATTAACACAAATGAAGATGAAATGGTGGCAGCAATCACAGAATCCTAATTATCGAATAATCTTAACGAAAAAATAAGCATAAAATTAAAAGCCGAGAACACATACTCATAGTTGTAGGCTAGAAGTATGTGGGTTTTGTTCTTCATCTTGAATTCGTTGAAAATAGCAAGCAATCTCTGTTTTAGGTCTTCCATGTCACATCCATGGAAGCCTAGATTTGTATTCTCATTGACTCACAAGGGGTCCAAGAAGCCTATGTTATCCCATTTGCTTTTTAGAATGCAAAATTTTGCTATACACCTACATAAAATCATGGGAAGTGCTCAAAAGTTAACAATTTGTGTCCTGATAGAGTAGTTAATTGTAATATCGTGTGTGTAGGGTACTTACATAGTCCACAGCGTCAACATTTGTGTATCGAGAGAGCATTTCTGGTATAGCTGGAATAAGCACTCCCACTCGACATCGAATTTCTCTTCTTGAGGATAATTAAAAACATGTGGCGAACGGATAATAACCTCAAAACCAAAGTCCTCCATCTCTGTTGTTTGAGCCATGTAATATTCATGTAACTGGCGCATATATGTTGTCAAATTTTTATACTCATGATCAAGAACCAAAAGATTGCCCCTTTCATACTTCATTGTCGGTGTTGCCGTCCCTTGTACATCATAACAGATGGTCGCGGCCTCTTCCATAGTTAATTTGGGGTTGTCTTCGATAAACTTCTGTATCTTCCTTAAATCTTCATTGTGTATTTCATCGGCTCTTGTTGTAGCGTACTAATTCTGTGTTTGCCTTTCAAATTTGGACTTCAACAAAAATAGAGGCAGTGAGGCACAGAGATTGAAGAAACTAATACAATCTTCCTTTGAGATGTGTGCTGTAAATTTTCCTTCCATCAAGTTTGTAACGATGCCACTGAACGGCCTTTTTCTTTTTTGTTGGTCCACTTTGGGAGCATTAGCGACCGAATCCAAGGACATTTTCTGGGACTACGAGGATGCCTTTGATCTTGTTTTGGGCTGAGGTGGAGGACGAGGAGGATGACGACGAGAATTTTGTTTTCCTAGGGCTGATGAAGATGGAGGAGGAGGAGGAGTCTTCTCTTTTCTCGGGGCTGATGAAGATGGAGTCGGACAAGGAGGAATAGAAGGAGACCTCTGTCTTCTCGAGGGTGATGGCAAGGGATGAGGAGGGGAGTGATCTCTTTTGGGAGATGGTGAGTGATCATCGTGGGTGGGCGAAGACTCGCAATCGTCCTCATCATCAGACGACAATTGGTGGTCAAGCTTAATGAAGCGCTTGCGCCAGGCCACTTGAGAGCCCTTGTTATGACCAAGTTTTGGCCTGTCTTTCGTTACGGGGTACTCAATGTATATCTTGTTATACTTCTTATCAAGTATTCTGTCAATGGTGACACGAGCGTACCCCTATGGAATTAGGCGGCCATTAATGGTCCCGCCTCCCATAGGCCAGGCCTGGCCGAGCACCACCTTATCCTTTGTCCATTCCTGATGGATGTACAACTTGACATTGACGGGTTCAGTGATGCCGTCCACCGGATGAGGCACATTCGCATCTTCTTCGTCGAGCAGGGTCAATCCGCAGCTGCTGCGACCCTAAACTGTGGGCTAAAGGTAGTAGGAGTATGGTTTTGTGGTACTCCCGACCCCTTGGACAGCAAAATTTGCTGGACTCATGCTTCCATATTCACCTCAATCCATGCGTCCATTCTTTCTTCCATCTCTTTTAGTCACCTCAAATACTCTGCCTCCTGATCCGCTCTACCCCTCGAGCGGCTCCGGTAAGTGTTAGATTCTTGGGGGAATGCTAGTTTCCAAGGAACAACACCGGTTCCTCTAGTGCGACTAGGGTGCTCCTTGGTTCTGAGTGCTTGGGTGAGCATGTCTTTCTCCCTATTAGAAGTGTGAGTCCCTTGCCTCACCTCCTCAGTTACCTAGGAGATCCTCTGGATGAGTTCGCTCATGGGTTGATTTGTGGAGCTAAAGCTCCCATCCTCTGCATGGTGTACATTCCTCCCCATATAGTATATTACTGATCTTGGCTCCTAATCGGCGGTCTCAACCTGAATGCCTTCCTCAGCAAGGCTATCCATCTTTTCAAGTTCTGCTTCAAATTCTGGCATCTTTTTGGCGTAGCCATGAGAGCCAAGATGATGAGGATTCATCGCTTTCTATGACTTCTCCTTATTCTTCCTGCTCAGTTCTAAGTACTCCTCAGATAACCTGTATTCCTTGAAATCTTGCTAGAAGTCTTTCTGCTTGCTAAACTGTCCACCATCGAAATCTGGCTCTTTATTTTGGAGGACAAAATTCTTGTACTAGGTCCCCTTGAAATTCTTGAAGCATGTCCCCATGATTTCTTTTGTTTTTTTCTTGACTAACTCCTTGTCATACTCCATTGGGAAAGTGAAATACTCTAGGATCTTGATATCCCATATGTAATCCTTCTCACTTTTGGGAACCCTCCATGGGTCATCATCTTTCCTAATCCACTTCCTATACCTAATCGGGATGAAGCCTTAACAAGTAACCCAAGGATAGTCTTGTATTTGGTCAAAACTATAGGCGGTGAGAGTGCATCCTCAAATTCATCGATCTTAGTAATGTGCCAGTGTGCATTCCTACCAACAGGAATCTTTTCACACGCCTTGCTTGGATCTGGCCTTCCTGCTACCCGAATCCTCTGGCTCCTCGGCCGGTGGAGGCTCTTGCTAGAGACACCAAGTAAGCTATGACCCTCTCAATTGATTAGCTTCTTGTTGCCGATCACCATTTACTTGCTAGTAAATTAGGCATGTGGTAAGTGGTAATGGTAACTCACTGAACAAGAGTTATTATTCAAGTTATATGGCCAAACTAAATCTATTTAATGTTCTTTATCCTTGACATGATAAAAAATTACCTCAATAATGGGACTGTTTATTATTTGGAGATCAATGTGGTTTAGTAATCATACTTGCTAACATGCAGCATCATATGTCATTGGTTAATAGTTAGCAACAGGGGTGCTCATGTGAATTTCTCAACTAAGCGAGCATACTTTACTTTGGACAGGCATGGACACCCTAGCCTGTAACAAACAAACATTGAAGTAGGTTGCTAGGAATGGAAATAAAAGCATGTTACTCATCCTCCAAGCAATCTAGGTTACATTTCAAATGAAAATTTTGTAGGGCTACAAAGTCTATTTTACTAAATCACACAATGCACATAAAATACTCACTTTGCAATCATTGATCATGAGAGAAAGTAAAACAGCTTATTATGTGCATTGCTTTGCTAGTATTGCCTGTCGCTACTACAACAGTTGAGAGATGTTTTTTGGGAATGAAGATTGTCAAAACAACTTTGTCTAATCGCATGGGTGATCAGCACTTGAGTCATAGACTTATTTGCTATCTAGAGAAAGCAGAAATGAAGAAAGTGACCAATGAGGCCGTGGTTCGACGTGGGTGATCAGCACTTTAGTCATAGACTTGAGCCATGATTTTGGGATTCTATCAATGATGACTACACTAAAGTGATCAATGCTGTCTTCTTTTTGTTAAATGGTGAGTGTTATGTTTGGACCAAAATCTCATCTCTATTGCTAGAAGTCGAATTTGATATTAAAATATGGTAGTTGCACATTAGTTATGTTATTTTTTATTGAACATCATATCGGTTAGTGTAGTTATGAATTAAGTGGTGCACCCCCAATCATTTTGCTCTAGCTTCGCCCCTGACCTGCAGTACATGAATAGCCAAGAAACATAATCACATACTGTCACTTAATGTAGACATAAGTCAACTTTTTCTTCTTAGAAGTGAATTGGTAAAAACGTGTTACACAAATGTTCCCCCAAAATAACTATTACTGGATTCAAGTAAGCAGCAACACGTCTACTAATTCACAACAACACCTCTACTGATTCAAGTAAGCAGCAACACCGTGGGATATTTCATCAGACACATAGCGGGCAGTGAGCCACGCACTCACCGGGGGGTGGGAAAGCAGTTGTCCGCGCGCTCCTAAAGGCCTCGGCTATGGGAGTGCAGGCATGGAGGAGGAGGGGCATGGCCGGCGTCGTGGACAAGGAACAAGGGCATGGACGGCGTGGTGCTCCGGCTTGGGGCGGTGGATGGCGTGGGGTGGTGCTTTAGTGTGGGGCTGTCCTCCAGCGTGGGGCGGTGCTGCTGCATGGGGCGGTGGACGGCGTGGGGTGGTGCTCCAGCGCGGGGTGGTGCTCCGGCGGTGCTCCGGCGGCACGGGGGGGTTGGTGTGGGGTTGAAATGAATTTGGATAATTTCAACCCGCACCTCTTTTATACCAGTAGCTCATCACTGCCGGTTCTGATTGTAAACCGACAGTGATGAGGTAGCAGTTAGATGTTTAGTTAGGTGTTAAGTAAGATAACTTTTAGTTTTCTTTTGAACTCCTCCTACTAGCGCAAAAGTTAAGACCCCTCAACTTAGCCCCTGAGACCCGTGTTTGAGTCCCAGACGGCCCAAATTTTTTAGTTCTATTTTATAAATTATTAATTTACTTCGGAAAATAGCTCATCACTGTCGGTTCTGATTATAAACCGACAATGATGGTGGTATATCACTGCCGGGTCATTCTCCAAACCGGTAGTGAAGTGGTGTAGCAGTTAAGTGTTAAGTAGGATAACTTTTAGTTTTTTTCGAACTCCTACTGGCACAATGGTTAAGACCCCTCAACTTAGCCCCCGAGACCCGTGTTTGAGTCCCAGGCGGCCCAAATTTTTTTGTTCTATTTTATAATTTATTAAGCGGCCTAAACATCAAAAGAAAAAAATAAATAACCCTTGGCACACATCCTATACTAGCGCAGCGGTTAAGTCTCTAAACTCTGCAGCCTGACACCCGAGCTCGAACCCGAGGGCTAGCACAATTTTTTAAATTTTTTTATATATCAGTGCCGGTTTTCAAAATAAACCAATTGTTATAACCAACATCACTGTCCGTTTATTCTCATCAATGCTGGTTTTTTAAAACTGACAGTGATGTTTATATTTATTAAAAAAATTCTTTTATATACTGAATAAATAGAAGCATATGTATTCCTATGTCGAAATGGCTTGAAATTTTTTTAGCAAGCTTGTACACCCAAATTAAGACCCCACACAGAATCTTATGTTTTTCTGATTAGTTTTTTATTTATTATATTTTTCTGTGTGCTGAATGAGACAAAAGAGGGTGAATTTTATCTTGGACCCAATAGATTTTTTCATCCACCTCCACAAAATTCTTATCCCTAGGGCACATTAGAGCCTGTGTAAAAGTTTATCACCATTCTGGATATTTTCGTGGGTAGACTCAGTTCAACCTATAATTAAATGGTGTCGTCGCGTGGAAATTCAATTAAACCTCAGAAAGTAGCAAACCATCTCTGGAAAATTCCAAACTTGGTGTTTCCTTCACACATGGCACGTGCAAGCCTAAGAACAAGTTTGAGATGAATACGACACCAGAATGCCTATGAACCATAGAAACCTTGATAATCTATGTGTATAATCATGCTTCGATGAAAACACATATACCTCTGTGAAGCATGTATACTCCGCCTATATCAAAATGGCTTGAAATTTTTTTGGCAAGCATGTACACCTAAATTAAGACCCCACACAGGATCTAAGGTTTTTCTGATCAGTTTTTTTATTTATTATATTTTTCTCTATGCCGAATGAGACAAAAGAGGGTGAATTTCATCTTAGACCCAATAAATTTTGTCATCCACCTCCACAAAATTCTTATCCCTAGGGCACATTAGAGCCTGTGTAAAAGTTTGGCACCATTTCATATCTTTTTGTGGGTAGACTCAGTTCAACCTATAATTAAACGGTGTCGTCGCGCGGAAATTCAATTAAACCTCAGAAAGTAGCAAACCATCTTCGGAAAATCCTAAACTAGGTGTTTCCTTCACACGTGACACGTGGAAGCCTAAGAAAAAGTTTGAGATGAATACGATATCATAATGTATATTTCTAGTTGCCCAACAAATGTTACATGAATTACATGCATGACAATAATTAAACACACAAAGCCGTAGAAATTAAAATTAGAACCCAATTAAACTACGACCTTGAAAACAACTTAATAAACATTAATTACTATCGCAATCACTACCGGCTTTGATCAGGCCACGCACACTAACATGCCTCTGTAGCCATATATGGTAATTGATGTCATGGATTATGTATCCGCTTGTATCGATGAAGTCCAATGCCCGTATGAAGGCACTCTCTCGTGCCTCACAATATCGAAAGAATGGTCAGCTATAGATGTAACCTACTGAACGACCACTGCCCCTATTAGTAATCCTTATGTAGTACTAGCGTCCTTCTACAGTGAGCTAGCCGAGGTTACCATTGTAGAAGTCCCAATCATACTCGAGTTGCTCCGTAGCTTGGTCTAGAACGGCCCACAAGCCACATGCAGCATAGGTAGGGTCCTGGAGCGCAATCTGCATGTGGAGAAAAAGAAAAAAATTAGAGAATGTTATTACAATAATAAACAACAAATAACCACAACTTAGGTATAAGTGACCATTTTACCACATCCACATGGTTGTAGCTCGCAAACCATTCGCTTGCTTGCGGGACGGGGATATCACCAGCATTCAAAGCAAGTGCCTTGAAGTGCGAGAAATCAGGCACATCATAGCAAACACATCAAAGTGCCTCTAAACAGATACGCACGACACTGAATTTGGCGCTTATCACGTCCGGGCTCTGTCTTCCCATCTTGTGGATATGGTTCCAATGATTTGCACCCCTCAAAGGGATGGAAAAACTGAGTTCACATGTCCATAGCCGACCACTTGCATTAGATGCCGTGTTCTCGATGATGTCTGAGATAAAGAACCAGCTAAGTGTTGTTCGTAGCCAATCTATTGGGGATATAGTCTGTGACATATATGTATGCAACAATGATATTAAACTAATTACACTTATTTGTTAGCATCAAAAAACAAAAGATGTTGGAAAATATTTCATACAATAGCTGGAACAGGGAACCGTGGAATGACCACATTAGGAGCGAATGGCTTATCGCCAGGGTGGAAACCTGGTTCTTGTGGTGGGGGAGGTCCGTTGTTCATACCACCTAATCGATAAAATGCCAAAAAATATGAACATAAAATATATGCACAAAAAATTCTTCCAAGTAAAATATGGCAACATAATTAAAAATAGATCGAATGCAAGGAATAAGAATATATATAAATGTAGAATGCAAAGAAACATGAATATAAATATAGATCAAATGAATATAGATAGAATATTGGAGAAGACAACATATCAATACCATTGAAAAATGCAGGAGCCATGACCAAATCACGTAGAGAGAGTGGATTTCTTGAGAAGTGAGAGTGAAACATGAGAAATGAGACTGTGAGAGTTCGTGGGTGGGTGGGATCGATGTATGTGGCTGGCGGTTTGTTTTATATAGGGGGGCATGGACATCACTGTCGGTTTTTAAGTAGAACCGACAGTGAAAGTTAATATCACTGCTGGTTTTTAAATAGAACCGACAGTGAAAGTTAATATCACTGTCGGTTTGTAAGTAGAACCGACAATGAAGGTGCATATATGTAAAGGATATATTTATTTAGATACTACAGTGGGAAAGTTTTAACAACAATGATATATTTATTTAGATAGTAATAAAATACATCAAAAAATAACAAAAATATTAGAAATAAATTACATATACGATAACAAAGACCTTACACTAAAATTCCATATACGATAACAAAGACCTATTTGCGTATAGGTTAATGTTACAATCAATGTGTATCAACACATTATAATGTAACCACCTTAGTAGCATTCTTCTGGCACCAACTAGGGGCAAACAGCAGCACCGAGGTAGTCTACGAGCTATACCGGTTGGAGATGACAAGGTGGCATCGATGACTCCGCCTTGTCTATACATGGCCTTTTTCCAGATGCGCACTGCAGCGGATGGCTCTGTGAACCTCGTGGCATCTCCAATCTTCGGCGTTGCTCTATCTTCAATAGCATTCTTCTAGTACCTCTTGTGTGCACCATTTTGGTGGACTACGACACATAACGATATCTGTGGTTTATTGTGAGAGGAAAATATTGTATCATGGCTGATAAGGCTTGGCTGAAACCAACATGCATGGAGAGGCTAGCTCTAGGCCGAGGGCCATTTTATAGGGGCTAGCAGTCATGGTACATTTTTATTTCTAAACTAAAGTTGTTAGGGTAGGTGGGAGCAGTGTTCCAACTGTTGTGCTCATTGGGAGCACTGTTGGCATGTGAGGAGCATCTACACATCACTGTCGGTTTTAGTTTAAAAGCCGACAGTGAATGGAGCCTTCTGTGTTGGTTCGAGCAACCGACTGTGAAGAACCAAAACCGGCAGTGAAGGGCCCTACTGCCATCGCAGCCAGTTAGGGGTTAAGTAGTATAACTTTTCCCTTCCTTTAAAAATTCCTTCGACTGCCTCAATGGTTAAGACTCCACAACTTAGCCCTCGAGACCCGTGTTTGAGTCCCAGGTGGCCCAAATTTTTTGTTTTGATTTTATAAATTATTAAATGACTTTGGGAAATTGCTCATCACTTCCGGTTGTAATTCTAAACCGACAGTGATGAGGAAATATCACTGCCGGGTGAATCCTCAAACTGGCAGTGATGTGGGCGTAGTAGTAAGGGGTTAAGTAGGATAACTTTTCTATTTCTTTCGAATACCTTCGACTGGCTCAACGGTTAAGACCTCGCAGGTTAGCCCCCGAGACCCATGTTCGAGTCCCAGGTGGCCCAAATTTTTGTTTCAATTTTATAAATTATTAAATTACTTTGGGAAATTGTTCATCACTGCCGGTTCTAATAATAAACTGACAGTGATGAGGAACCATCACTGCCGGGCCATTCCTCAAACCAGTAGTGATGGGGCTATACCAGTTAGGGGTTAAGTAGTATAACTTTTCCCTTCCTTTTGAATTCCTCCGACTACCCCAACGGTTAAGACTCCGCAACTTAGCCCCCGAGACCTGTGTTCAAGTCCCAGGTGACCCAAATTTTTTGTTTCAATTTTATAAATTATTAAATGAAATTTCTCTATGCACCTTCTTTCTCCATGGCCTTCTTAGCATTCCTCTTCATCTCAGCCTGATCTGGAGACTGGAATAGTACATGCATCAAGTAAATGGATCACTCAACAGTCAACACACAAGCCATAGGCATTCCCATTCACATCTCTAGGATCACATACATCAATGATCAATGAAGGTTGGAGGAGGAATGGAGCTACTACACCTTTGCTCAATGCCAACTGTGGGCTGGGCTCCTTCGAGTATTGCGAGTAGGGACTACAAACTGGTTGGGGACCAGTGGCGCCGAGGAGCTATGGATCCCTCACTACTAGTAGTAGCTCGAAAGAGAATGGCTACCCCAATGTCCTTCTATCGGAAGTCTAGACATATATATTTATATTTATATTTAGTTGGTGTTTAAATTCAGAGAGTAGAGTTTAGAAATGTTACGTCCGGTGTCTAATCGAGTGTTTGAATAGTAATAAGGTCAGTCTCAATGGTAGTTTTAAATAACTTTCATTCTCATTAATTGCTATGATACGTCGGCATATTTGCTGAGTTGGTAGAGTATTAACAAGGAGGAGAGAGGAGAGGAGAGTTTCATCAGGATCAAACATCCTTCACGGTTATGTGCATAATGATTACATAGTTAATAATAATCTAACTATCTTTAGGTGCATCAACAATGAGGGCCTCATTGTGATCAAGTCGTATGTAAGCAGGTTCGTCACCCTCTTGAAGGATAGGTAGGGGTACGTTCGCCCCGAATGGAGGCATTTCCTGATAGCCCCTATAGTCTTCTTTGTTCGTCACTCCATTGACACCGACAATCTTCCTTTTCCCTTCTAGGACTACTTTTAGCCTTCCTTTTGTCTTGTTGTCCCTTGCATAGAAGACTTGCATAACATCTCTTGCAAGGATGAAGGGGTTGTCTCTGTATGCGATCTTAGTGAGACCAACGGTAGTGAACCCTTCGCTGTCAGTGTTGATTTCCTTGAGCCAGACCGACTAGCAGTGAAAAAGAGTTGCCTTCAATGGACCATAGGCTAGCTCCCATATCTCCTCTATGAAACCATAGTATGTCACCTGCACGTTGCCATCTTCATTGTAAGCCTCAAAACGAACACCACAATTTTGGTATGTGCTCTTTCCATCTTGCTTTTTTGTCTAAAATGTGAATCCATTGGTCTCATACCCTTGGTACTTAAGATATGTACTAGAAGGTCCCTTGGCTAAGGCATCCTGTTGCTTACCCAACTTTATTCCAAGCAAGCGACGTCGCAACCAGTTGACAAATTCCTCCTTATGTTTTTTATCCAGCCAAGAATATGACCTGCTCGGATACAGAGTTTGCAGCGATTGCCTATGCTCATTAATGTATGGCATCACACCCTCGGCTTGCTGGAGAACAGCGAACTGTGCCTGTCTGAGAGAAACAGGGTCATCTACTATAACAGATTTCTCCCCAATCATTCCTTTGCCACATAGTCTTCCCTCGTGATGAGATTCTGGAACTCTGACCCTTTTGATGTCCAGATAATATGTGCAGAACTCAATGGCCTCCTCCATTGACCATCCTTCAACCATGGCCCCTTCTGGCCTGAATCTGTTCCTAACATACCTTCTAAAAAATTTCATCAATCTTTCGAAAGGGAACATCTTATGCAGGTACATTGGGCCAAGCACTCTAATTTGGTCAACAAGATGAATGAGCAGATGCAATGAGATATCAAAGTAAGTTGGCGGGAAATGCATCTCAAGCCTAATGAGAGTTTTGGCTATGTCCCGCTACAGCTGCTCTAGCGTAGACACATCAATGACCTTTTTTGAGATCGCGTTGAAGAACAAGCAAAGCTTTATGATTGGGGCAAGGACCTTTGGGGGGAGGATACCACGTAGGGCAACAGGGAGTAGCTGAGTCATAATGACATGACACTCATGGGCCTTCATAGGGCCATAGTTGAACTTGAGTTCTCTCATGTTCACTAGCCTCTTTGGGTTCGCACAGTAGCCCATCGGGACTTTGAGTTCATTGAAGAAAGAAATAAGCGCACGCTTTTCTTCCTTCTTCAATGTCCATGACGCAACCGAAAGTTCGAACTGGCCATTCTCTAACTCCACGGGATGTAGCTCCTTCCTGATTCCCAAGTGTTGCATGTCTAGTCATGTGGCTAGTGAATCCTTCGATGTCCCCTCGGTGTCCATCAAGGTGTTAAGATTGTTAGCGCACACATTTTTAGTGATGTGCATGGGATCAAGACAGTGGCGTACACTCAGAAATGGCCAGTAAGGTAGTTTCCAGAAAACCGATTTTTTTCTTCCAAACGCTCCCATCAGGCGCTGCTACTGCATTGTCCCCCTTCCCAAGGACAACCTCCAGTTTGTTGAGTTCTCAAAGTATCATAGGCCCATCTCGATATTTTGGAGCTAAGCGTTTCTCAATAGTACCGTTGAAATCTTTTCTATTCCTGCGGTAAGGGTGATCCTTAGGGAGGAACCTATGATGTCCCATATAAACTATCTTTGAGTTATTTGGCAGATTTACCATATCGGTGTCATCCAAGCACTCGACACATCTAGTATAGCCTTTTGTCTTCTCTCCGGACAACGAACCTCGACCTGGTAGGTCGGTGATTGTAGTGATAAGTACTTCCTTGATCGTGACATGTTCCTTTTTGTACTCATCCCAAACATCCGGCACACCCTTTTTAAACATCTCCACTAGTTCATCGATCACTGTTTCTAGAAACACATCGATGTCATTCCCAGGTTGTCTTGGCCCTTGGATCAGTAGTGGCATCTGGATGTACGACTGCTTCATCAGACCCAAGGTGGAAGGTTGTATATACAGAGCGTCACTGGCCAGCTGCTATGATTGCTTCTAACCTGGTCAAAAGGATTCATCCCATCTATGCTCAAAGCAAACCAAAGGTGCCTTACCTCTCCACCGATGTCCTTATAGAACATAGTATTGACAGTCCTCCAGTCATGCCCATCGGTGGGGTGCCTCATCATTGTATCTTTCTTATGCTCTTCGCCATGCCAGCGCAACAACTTGGCTAACTTCGCACATGCAAACAACCTATGCACCCGGCGAGCTATAGGGAAATACCAAACAACCTTTATGGGACCTCCTCTAGTCTTGGTACCCTCATCTGACGGCCCTTCCTTGTACCGTGGAGCTTCACACTTGGGGCACTTGTCCAAGTCTTTGTATTTTTCTCCATGGTACAATATGCAATCATTGGAACACACGTGGATTTTTTCAATCTCAAGGCCGATGGGGCAGATCATTTGCTTGGCCAAGTATGTCTTTTCTGGCAACTTTTTTTTTTGGGAGCATTTTCCTTATTATACCTAACAACTGATTGAAGCCTTTATCGCTCAATCCGTTTGTCGATTTGAACTCTAACAGCATGATGTCGGCTTCCAGTTTGTTCATTGGACAATTCCTATACAATGGTGTTTTGCCATCTTGTCTCATTTTCTCTAGCTTTCTCAGTTGTCTTTCACTAAGACATCCGGTCTCTACATTACGTAGCAGCTGAGAAATGCCATCGTTATCCTCGGTGTCGTCAGCTAGCGTGTTCCTAAACACATTATTAACTGTGGCCATAGGTTCCATATTGACATCGGGTTCCTCTTCAGCATCGTGGATGGCTATGTCAGGTATGTCCACATCATCATCGTTTTCCTACAGAACATTCACACCAACCTCACCATGCATAGTCCATATCGTATAGTTTGGCATGAACCCCCTGGTAATCAAGTGTGATCATATAGACTCAATTTGACAAAAGTTCCTATGATTCTTGCAATCTTTGCATGGGCAGAAGACAGAGTTCCCATTCTCGGCATGGGCTTTGGCATCGGTGATAAACTGGCTGATGCCATGCATGTACCTCTTGTCCGCTTGGGATAGATGCATCCACTCTCGATCCATCTCTGCACAAAAAAATACTGAGACAGTAATTACAAAGAATTAATAAGAAATCGAGCTTCATGAACAACAACTGTAGCTCGAAAGTACCATTTTTGGAAAACATTATTGTACACTAATTATTGGAAAATTGAAATTGGTAGCCCCGACCCTGTAAATTGAAAATCGTAGTAAAAAACAATTATTGCGCAATAATGAAGAACATCTATTCTACTCTACTTCTAAGAACTAATTATAGCATCACATACTAATAATGATGATCTTGACCGCCATGGAATAATTAGCTAGGAATTTAAATGTGTTCATAGACACCAACCGTTTGGATGATGGATTCACCACAATTTGAGCCTTGCACAAATGTCCAATTGGAAAAGTGCTCTCTAGAATGGAGAAAGAACTAGAATGAGAATCAAGCAATGTAGCCATCAAAACAAAGCTAATTAAGCAACAAAATCAAAGGAGTGGATGTTTGTTACTAACCTTAAAGCAAAAAGATCAAGCCATTCTTCAAAATCCAAGCACTAGCTTCATGGTGAAGAGCAGCCACAACAATGGAGGGAAGGGTCCAAACACGCGCCTCTATTCTTGGGATGGAAGAGAGGAGGAAGGAGAGGACGGCTGTAGCCTTTTTGTGTTGTTGGCTTATCACCGTCGGTTCTTGGCTAGAACCGACAGTGATAGAGCCCAATCACTGTCGGCTCTTGGCTTAAACTGGAAGTGATGAGTGGCCATCAAAACACTACCGGTTCAAGCCACAAACCGGTAGTGATGTGGTCCTTCACTGCCAGTTTTAGCCCAACCCCAATCATTTTTTCATTTTCAAGCTCATAACCGGTAGTGAAGGTACATCACTGCCGGTTCTCACAAATCTGGTAGTGATGATGCCGGCAGTGATGTGCAAATCTGGTATAGTGTCATGCTCAGGTAGTGGCATGCTCCCATGCAGAGGCGGTGCAGCCTAGGGTTTCGCACCAAGAATAGATGAAGCACCACCTCTCCCGTTTGTGTAAATAGAGGGGTACCCCCCTCTCTAAAACACTCAACTTGAGCATCACCTCACACAACACTATCTCACTCCCTTCTAGTAGTTGTAGTTTTACTTTTTAGTAGCTTTAGAGCAAGGCAAAGCTACCTTGGAGAGCTTGGCTCCTTGGAAGAAGAGACCTTTGGGTATGAATAGAGATATGAGTTCTTCCAAAGTTATGTTCTCATATTACATTTATAGTCATGCTTATGAACTAGAGTATAGTTGTTACGTTATAATCTTGATATATGAACTAGTTTATAGTCTGTATGTCATGAGACTAGCATACATGACTTTATGCTTAACTACTCATATAACTTATATAATCATAATTAGAGATAAGTTGAGGTGGTGGTTCATCGTGCCATCAGGTGTGCCCAGGTCCTTTACCTGTTGATCCGTAGGGTCAGGGACCCAAGGGGATTTTGGTAGTTTCTATATACGCAAGCGTGGTGCTTGGGTATGGAGAGACAGGTGAATGCATTGTCCCTTTCCACGATTGAGGTGGTAGGCGGCAGGTGGTGAAAGCCCTCTCTGTCTCTTGTAATCCCCCACGTTCGACTGGGGTGTAGGAGTCTAAATTGTCATATGAGGTTGCTAGTAGACTAGTACTCGGTGGCCTCCCGACCTGCTTCACACTTAGCCCTAATACTAATTATGTAATTTGTATGATCATTAACTAATCTTTGTATGACTATACTAGACCAATGTTTGCTCGACTTAGGATTATTCTTTTTTTCTTTCTCTTTATTTTTATCCTTTGAGGAATGCAAAGTGTGTGTCCACTATCTTGCGAATACCATTCTTATCCCTATTATAAACATTGGTGCACTTGCAAGCATTATTATTCAAGTTCATATCCATACTAGACTCTTAATCAAATGCCTTCCTTTGGGAAAATATAAATAATGGTACCTTGAATACTTCTGGGTGAAATGCTACAATGATAGCTCCGTGCACTTGTAGATAAATATCTAAAATTGTTAAGGAACTATCAAGGCTATTACTTAGTGACATTGTTGATCACTAGTGATGTTGCTATGTAATACCAACAAGGCACTTCTAACACCGTTGCTAGGGATACAAACCTAGTAACGATGCTCTGATTTGCTAATTGGTATTTCTGGCGCCATTGCTGGGGATGGATTCTAACCCCATTCTTAGTGGTGACGCTAAGAAACGCCAACAAGCGTTTCTGGCACCGTTGCCGGGGAAGGCATATTGATTAAAGAATATAATAGGACATGTTCATGATAATATGCATGTAAGGTAGCCATTGTTTATGCGGGCTAACTTTGCTTGTTTTCTCCTATTGTGGATCAAAACATGATAGTGTATGACCGGTTTCGACCTGCCGAACAACTACACTCAAAGTTCGGAGGCACTCCTAAGAAAGAAATGGTCTCGCACCGCTTCTTCTTCTACTACTCTTCCGATAGTCGAACCAGTCACCCCCGCACCATCTGCTACTCCAATCATGGCCAAGACCCTCCGTGACTACTCCACCCCAACTGTTGCCAACATGCCTATAGGGCCCACTGTTAACATTGGGGATGGGAACTTCGAGCTATGTACCGGCCTCTTCATGATGGCGCAGGCAAACCACTTCCATGGTTTGCCAAGCGAGGATGCGAACGCGCATCTCCAACACTTCCTCGAGTTGTGCGACACCGTCATCATCAAGGATGTCGCACCGAAGAGAATCAGGCTCCGCTTGTTTCCCTTCTCCCTCTCGGGGAGGGCAAAACAGTGGTTCTACAAGGAACAGGAAGCTATCAAAATGTAGGACAAATGTTCCATGGCATTCATCGCCAAGTTCTTCCCCATGGGCAAAACCAATGCCCTGAGGGCATTAATTTCGAACTTCCAGCAAAGCCCCATGGAAGCCATTCCTGAGGCGTGGGAAAGGCTACAGGACTACATCCAAGCATGCCCGCACCATGGGATTGAAAGCTGGTTAGTGCTCCAAAATTTTTATGATGGATTAATACCCATGTCTTGGGGCCACCTCGATGCTGCTGCTGGAGACTGATATGCTTTCCACAAAAATAGATTTATTGATGAAAAGACTTGAGGAATGTGCCCAAGATAAAGACGCCATGATGGGCACCATCCAGGCCATGGACTCACACATGACGTGTGAGGTCTGTGGGAACGTTGGCCATTCAGGGAATGATTGACCCGAAACCCGTGAAGAAGCAGCCTTCATCAACAATGGGTTTCGCCAACCAGGTAATAACGGGTGGAATAACCAGTCCTGCCCGTAAGGTAATTCGAACTACAATTCCAATTACAATTCAAATCAACCTTCCTTCAAAGACTTGGTATTAGGCCAAGTTAAAATTAATGAAAATATCACTAAAAAGTTGATGTATAATGATAAAATGTTGGAGAACATCAACTCCCAAATAGAAAGTTTATCCTCTGTAGTGAAAAATCAATTAAGTTTTAACAAAATGATAGAAACTCAAATTTCATAAATAGTTGCCGCTATTCCTGTCAAACATTCGGGGAAAACCTCGGGGCAACCCGAGAAGTCCCTTGAAAATGTTAATGCAGCTGTAGATCAATGAAGGAGGAAAGGTCTTGTCCAACAGACCAAAAATGTCGAAATCAATGAAGGAGGAAGGGTCTTGTCCAATGGACCAAAAGCGTCGAACCCCTACTGAAGATAAATCGGTAGTTATTTTTAAAATTAAAAATATTCAAAATAAATACTTCTAAGATTTAAAATTTTGAATTTTTATGCCAAAATAAAAATCTTTGAAAAAATTCTATAAAAATCATCTTCTAAATAAGGATAAATTATTATTACTAGTTATCATTTTTGCAATAATTATAAAAATTAAAAAAATAATAAAATTTTGTTGGAAAATAAAAAACGAGTAAGCCATTGGGAATCTGGATGAAACTACAACGTCTACGAGTTTGAAATGGCCGTTGGCCACTACATTCCGAAGGGCAGCCCGAGTGGGCCCACCTAGGGGGCGGGTGACCCCATGGGGTGGCCGGCCCCTATAGGTGGTCGTTGGCCCTGTCCTTTGGACAGCATGCTCCTAGCCATTGCCTCTCCCCCCTCTCGGGTTTTCACTCAATAAATACCTGGGTGGCCGGGAGTAGCACCTCACCCCTCTCATTTTCACTCTCTCACTTGCTCCCAAGTTTCTTTCAAGCATTTTCCAACAAGTTCTAGTGTAAGAAAGCTATGCAAAAATTCCAAGCTCAAGCTAGTTCTCGGGTTCATCATTTTATTTTTGTGCTAATCCTTAACCCGCGCCCGAGTTTTTGCTTGTTGTTGTGTTGTTTTTCGCCATGGGTAGGCTCGGGAAGGCCACTGTCGGTGCCATCAAGAAGCTCACGAGATCAAGCTCAAAGCGCTCCTGTGGAAGCTCAAGGTCACGCTACACCGAGCACAAAGGAAGCCCGATGCATGAAGATGAAGAAACAATGCCGACAGAAAAGCAATAAGAAGAACAAGAGCAAGAGCAAGGACAATCGATGGAGGATGACAACGCACCCCACCTCGACTTGGAAAGAGGCCAGGAGATGGAAGCCTACTACCTCATCAAGAATCGTGAGTTCGACCACATGTCGTTGTACAACCCCGCACTTCTCCAAGCCATAGGTATCGATGTCAAATTCACCTCTATTTGGAAAGCCATTGGTTGGGAGGAAGTCGATCCGCTTTGGGAACAAGGTTCTCGTCTCTTAACCATTCAATTTTATGCTCACTAAAAGAAGTTGACAAAGGGATCACCTTCTGCTTGTTTGAAGTAGAATATTTTTGCACTTGGAACGACTTGCTCAACACATAGGTTTCCAAAGAATATGCTTAATTGACCTAGATCATGCTCTTAGAGGTTTTAATCACCATAAAATTTGGAATGAAATTTCGGGCCAAGTTATAGTAGAAATTTTTCAACCTCATAACATGGACATCCAATGTGACAGAACCACCCAATTTATACAAGATTAAGTATGGTTGTCCCTACTAACACGTTGACACGTGCATACTTTCACTTATATAAACCCGATAGTCCACCGAGTGTCACGAAGGACCTCGGTAAATCAACATCACAACTAAGATCACGTGATTAAGCAAATACACATCACATACACAGAGTTGCAGCGGAAATAATATTATAAATGCGTTCACAAATAATAGTACAAGTTTGGGTTTCAAAATCGATTAGTGAAAACAACATAGCTTACAAATGATTACATTAATACAAGTTCCAAATACATTGCTAGCATAAGTGACATCCTTTGACAAAAGCATATAGATGAGAAATAAATATAGAGTCACCGAGCCCACTGGCGGTTAGCCACCCTCTTCAGCAGGCCGAGAACTTCACCTGCAACATGGTGGGATAAACCCTGAGTACTCGAATGTACTCAGTTAGACATACCCATCCAACTAAAATACTAAGACACCAAGGAGTATGCAAGGCTTTATAAGTAGATCTAGTAGACATTATTTGCATAAAAAGCATAAGTTATCCGATATCTCTTTAATTGTGAATCACCAGTTATTAATCCTATCTCATACTACATTAGCACTATCCTATGCCAAACATGTTGGTACCATTAAGTCAACACAATAATAACCATATCCAGTTGAGTTCTTTCATAATCTCATAACCAACACTTCCATCAATTACTACGATGAAGTGTACTCCTCTCAAGTTCTCACTATCCGGGAGAGACGGCGATTCAAATCGATTCCTACCCAGCTAGGGAATTATTCCTAACACACACCCAGACATACCTGTGCCAAGGTAGTCTTAGGTCACCTTTGGTACAATTCAAGTACAATAGCAGGTAGGACTAGTGCCGCACCCTCAAAGATACAACCAATCTGCCAAGAGGGCTCGGGACTCTAACCCGCCCTTGGGCTTATGCCATTGGCTCTCCGCACATCCTTACTGCCTCCAGGGTGCACACTTTAACTGCTCATGTCCCTGGCCTAAGTTGAGCTACTCGGCTTCACGGTCGGAACGACTTAACCGACCAACTATGTCAGAGACATGCGTTCAACATGACAAGATAACCTCCAACGGCCAGTCCTTAAATGACACAGACAGAATCACTATGATACCACAACATAAGACTCCACCCGGTCTCCATTTATTCAACAGTACAAGGTTATGTTCCATGATAGCACAATATAGCCAACCGTGATCAAGTTATCACCTATAGCTCACAGGTGACAGGAAATCACCCGACTTCTACCGGTCTAAGCATATCTAAGCATAATAAGTGTTCTTGGACTTAAATAGGATTCATGGTAGATATTTTTGGTCAAGGAAAGGTAATATGTAGCAAGTGTTTCCAAACAACTCCTGTCACGTAATGCATCAATACGAGTAACTTAGGTGACATTCATAAAATAGGGAGACTTATAATGCTCTGGGGCTTGCCTATGATCCGACACTAGGTCAGTGTTTGTTAGATGACACTCGCTTGGTGAGTATCTCTCATCCTAGCACTTGTCCAGTCCTTCCATCTTTGGTATAGGTCCACCATACACTGTCTTTGAGTTCGGCTCCAACATCACATCCTTCACGTGGTTCATCTAGTGTACCTAGATGAGATGCAAGATGCAAGTGCATGAATACGAAGAATGGTAATATAAGATACGTCACATAATAGCATTCAGGGCAACAATGCAAGACATAAGCACCAAGAGTTATTTAACTAAACATCACACAACCTAGTATAGAGGGATAGCAAGCATATTAGGCATGGCACACAAGTGAACTTAAGTTCAGATATTGCACCCATGCATTGATCAAGAACTAACCAACATGTTTAGCCAAAACAAGAGCAAGCTAAAGCAATCACCTAGCACATGTATATAAATCTGGACAGCAGCACAACAGTCACTTGTTTTAACCATAACTAGAGATCCAGACCTCCAAAGAAGGTGATCCTAGACTTTTTGGAAAATTTAATGAAATTGCCTACAACATTCTTATTATCACCAAAAGCTTATTCCAAATCTAACCAGGTCAACCATGCCAATGTTTCAGATATGCACAGAACTAGGACAGAAAAGTAGTAGTACTTTCAAAAATGTAAAACTAGAGTTATAGACATCAAATATGCATGAACCTTAACTTTCTAGAAAGATTATTAAATTATCTAAAATATGTTTATTATCATCACAAGGCAATTCGACAACTAACAACACAATTGAGCACCTCTATCCAGACTTAGACAGATTCTACCATGCAACTTCACAAGCTTATAACTGGAGCTCTACAACACCAAAAGAGGTGATCTAGGATAATTTGGAGATATTAAGGAAATCACTACAACTCTTATTTTATAACTAAGACATGGTTTCATACTTAACTAGGTCAAACAATGAAACCCTTCAAATCTACACAGAGCATAGACCAAACATGATAGATCATTTGTCAAATTCATAACTCCTAAACTATCAGGCCTATGGTCATGAAATTTGAACACAAGAAATATTATGAGATTAGATACAACTTTGGTACTACTTACAACCACAGAAAACATCATTTACACCATGAAAATAATTGCACAAGCAAAACTACACACACAGCCCAAATAGCAGTGGTACAAAAAACTAATAGGAACTTCAGAGAAGCATAACTGGAGTTTTAGACCCCAAAAAAATATGAATCATAACTTTTTTAAAATCTTATGAAGTTACCTACAATTTTCTTATTCTCATCTTAAGATGATTCTACAGTTAACAAGGTCAATTAATCTAATAAATGCATCTCTGTCCAAAACATGGACAGAAACTGACATGCCACTTTAAACAGCTATAACTAGAGTTCTACATGTCCAATAAATGTGGTTATAGACTTTTTAGAAATATTAGCAAATTATAAACATCTTTGTTATAAACACATAAAGCTAATTATACTACTAAAAAGGCCCCATAGTACCAACAAGGCACCCCTGTCTGGGTTTGGGTAGAAAGAGCCACAGAAATTTAAGCAACTATAACTAAAAATCTACTTAACAAAAAATTATGCTCTTTAGCTTTTTGGAAATCTTAATAAAAATACTATAACTCATTTATTGTCATAAAGTCATGATTCATAACTTAGCTGAGCCAATTAACACAAATATTCAGGCCTATTCAGAATAGGAGCAAAGCAACACAGTGCATTTGTTATTTTTATAGCTCTTAAACTATCAAGCCTAAACTCTTGAAATTTTTACCAGACAACAACCATCAACTTAGTAGCACTACATAAAAATTTTACATTTATTTGAGCACAAAAACTACAGTTATGAAAAAGACAAGACACAACTAGTATTAAAAACGTAACTGTATAAATCTTTTTTTATAGAAAAATATTTAAACTAAAACATGCCATATTATAGATCTACTAGATAGATAATTTCACAAGGATTCCAAAAAGTCCTCATTTGCTATTTTTTGGATTTTTCTACAGTTTGCTACAACTTTCCAAAGTGTAGCTAATTATATGCATATAATGAAAAAGAAAAGGAAAATGCTTTTGCACTGCGGTCCCTGCAGAAAACATAAATTAAACTCCAGCGAACTGGCCCTTCTTATCACTATTCCTTTGAGTCAAGGACTTTGCAGTTAGGCCCTTGCGGAACGGGACAAGGGAGAAGGCGACGACGGAGCCGGCAGCGACCTTATCAGGGCGTGACTGCGTGAGAGTGGCCGACGGTGGAAGGAGCGAGCAACACAACAGGGAGCCCCCTCTCGGCGTGCATGACAGAGAACGAGAGAGAGACAGAGAATGAGAGTGAGAGAGGGAAAGAATGGGAGAGTGACAGAGGTAGTGCTCAGGCTCGGTATTCATGCACATGGGGCGAGGTGGCAAGCGAGGACAGCACAGAGGAGCCACGCGGTCTGGGGCGCCCGAAGTTGGTCGGCCACGTCCTGTTCCAAACTGAATGAATGGATCAAAAACCACCTCAAAAATACAAGCTGAAACTCTATTTTCTCCCCTTCATATCTCCTAACCCGTATGATGATTGCTTCAACCGATTACTCCCTGGTGTAGAGCTACATGAGTACACCAATATTGCTTATATGAAGTTGAGCTAGTTCGGCCTGGTTTGAAAGATATACATTCACAAAGGAGGGTAAATGAAAACTGAAATCACGAATTCAGTCATCCCAGACTTAAGCCAAATTTCGAGCTCCCAAAACAGCCATGGATTCCAACTTGAGGGCTCGGTTTGACTTGCTTACAAGCTGATCTAGCTCTTGGCCCAAAAACAAAGTTTGTTCTACACCACACAAACTTCAACTTTTATTTAAGGTGAAACTCCATGTAAGCACTATAAGCCACAGTTCAAACTAAGTCAATGTAGCATCATGATAAAGCTTAAATTTGAGTTTTAGACCGATTGAGACATTTTCTTGACTTCTGCTCAACATGAACCCTTCGTGACTTTTGTTTTAGAGTTCAATTAGAGTCGTTTGGGTAAGGTAGCAAGGTTTGGTTGATGACCTATAATTCCATTCACTTAATAGTGTAATCCATGAAAGATTATAACTTATCATTTCATGTGACTTCTTGATTCCAAACTTCATGAAACTTTTCCACTGGTCAAGATGGATGCATGTTGATGTAATGTACATGTAACGAGCATGTTTAACATTACTCTTGCAAAATCTTAACAAGGGTACACATGTAAGTAAAGGTGTGTTGTCTAAGTTTAAGTTGGAGCTCACTCTTGTAGATTTGATCTTGACACCTTCATCACCACTTAACATGTCATGTTTGAGCTCAAACCCATTGCTTAACTAGTGACAAACACCTAGGGTGTTACATCCAACACCCCACTCTTACGCTCATGCATTGTTGGATCACCATGACTTTGTTCTCTTGGCAAGATATTCGAGTTGTTCATAATACCAAAATGCAAATACTCTATGCCATGATTAAAAAGATTAAAATTGCTCCGGTCAAAGAAATGTTCAAGCACTAGCTAGAATTGTTAAAGACATTTTCCACTTCCATATCATATACATCTCTTATTACTCATATTGCCACTCGTGTTGGTGCGATGGAAGATCAAGATGTAGAATATATTTCGACCCCACGCCTTATTATCGATCAGTATTACTTGTTACAAGGACACCACCTAAAACATAATACAACTGGACAACTTGTGTTTTTCTTTTAGGGGTGTACAATCGAGATCCCGTTACCTAACCCGGGTCTTCGTTTGTATAATTTCCCTGCGCTAACCTTTTCTCTTGTCCCACAAGAGGAAGCACATAGAAAATCTGTATCTGGCAAGGTCACAAGGAGCAGAACCCAGGACGAAGCGGGCAATTCACAATAGCAGCAGCCGCAGCCTTTTCCAGCTACGCCCTAGGTGTTCCACCCAGTTGGGAGCATACTCCGCATATACACAAGGCTGGAGGATCCAGATGGGCAGAGGCTGATGCCACAGCATGGGCAATGCACTCATCCGACTCCGAGGGGCTACCTCCACCTGTGCAACCACTATAGTCTGTCTTAGGATGGGAGGACGTCAACATTCATCTCGGAGGATTAGAAATCCGTACTGGTGAGATCCAAAACATGCTTAACACTCACGTGCAGGATACGACACAATGATAGCTTCAGCAGCAGTAACAGATCGCGCAAATGAACGACCTACTGAAGCAACAGCACGACGCACAGGTGGCATATTGGCGGTCCATGGGATACAATCCCAGACCATAGGCGACGAACTAGCTAGGGGGAGGACCCCGCAGAGGTAAGTACTATCTTTTATTTTCCGCATTTTAATTTTCGCATTATTTATTTTTTGCATTTATTATTAGCATTTGAAAAAATATCGAAAAATATAAAATCCAAAAAAATATAATAAAAACAACAAAAATATTTATTCCACTCCCATAGGTGATTTAAGAATATTTAGTTTCTCCTATGTTGAAATGATGAATAGTTGCTCTATCTATAATTCATTTGTGCCTATGCTGTAACTTAGTATTCCCTGAGATTTAAGTTTGTTGGCTAAAATGTTTCATCCTAAAACTTAAAACTTGTGGGTTGCAAAAGTATGATCCTTTCCTAAGTTGTTGCAAGTTGTAATATGGTAAATAGAATTTGCTATGACTTTATTATAAGAGAAACTTGACATTCGGAGTTTTTATTTTAAAAATATTAAAATCAAAAGTTCCTCAATAGTTATGAATTCCTACCACAACCATATGACATGATTCAAGTTCTAAAACCTTAGTTATATGCTACTTATATTTATATTGAGTTTTGTCAAATTGTTGTGACCCTTGTTGAGATTCTTATCATGCACCCATAATCAGGATTCACAAACACCCACAAATAAAATGCTAACTCTTATACACTAAGAGTTACGCAAAAACATGCTTTTTTCCGTCCACCAAATAAAAACTCCATTCATTTATCATGAGTCTTTCTCTCCAAAGTTTTCATATGCCAAAAGAAAATATGGGGCTATGCTAAACAAAAGAGAGACACATGAAGCTCTCAAAATAGCAAAAGAAAAGAAAAAAATATGGAACACATGAAGGTTCCAAGTGTTGAAAAGAAACGAATAAAGATAGCCCATACTTTTAAGGCAATTATCAAACAGAGAGAAAGTCATGATCAAAGGAGTACCAAAAAGTATTAGGATTAGGAAAATATTCGACACACTTGCACATCTTGATCAAAGTGTATGACTTGCATCTTTTTGGATCCAGTTTTTGACTTAGCAATATATGTGATGTAAGTATGTCTCTCATTCATACCTACCTACCTAAAACTCCACTCAAAGCCTTTTAGATAGGATGAAAAGAAGGCAAAACAATGCATTGGGGAGGATCATACACATTGAGTGATTGAGTGAATCATTTGAGGAACTTATATTTCATTTTGCAAAACTCATAAAACCTCCGGATAGAAGGTTGATCAAAGAATGAAAGATTGGTAATTATGTTAAAACCGTTCTATCTTATAACCACCTAAGACTTGGAAAAGCAATAAGCCCCACAGGGATTAAGTTAAAAGGGTGGATAGAATGCCAAACTTATTTAAATTGAGGAAGAATACTTTGTTATAGGCATGGCACTTGTGAATTATATTCGACATAGTAGCAACTCCTGACCAACAACCAATAACTTAGCTATTTGCTCAGGACGAGCAAAGGTTAAGCTTGGGGGATCTTATTGGTGGTCATTAACGATCAAATCCGACCACCAACTACGGTACAAAAAAGAGGAGAAATTGGCAATCTTAAAACACATATGCATTTACTATTAACCAAGTTCCACATGTATTTGGAGAATATTATTTTGTAGGTCACAAACACAAATACATGGAATAATTCAATGAAAGGCGCTTTTCGACGCTGATTCGCGCAAAGAAACAAGGGAGACGCCCACCGACTCAACTCAACCGGGGCAAAGTGCCACCGGGGGCTGATCCAGACCTAGCCCAGAGCCTGCCACGCGAAGGCGGTGGTGAGGTGGCACGGTCAAGGGGCAACCGACCCCCTGCCAATGCTCCTCTACCTCTCCTTGCTCAAGTGGTGGCATGCTCCCATGCAGAGGCGGTGTAGCCTAGGGTTTCGTGCTAAGAATAGATGAAGCATCACCTCTCCCCTTTGTATAAATAGAGGGGTACCCCCTGTCTAAAACACTCAACTTGAGCATCACCTCACACACCACTACCTCACTCCCTTCTAGTTGTTGTAGTTTTACTTTTTAGTAGCTTTAGAGCAAGGCAAATCTACCTTGGAGAGCTTGGCTCCTTGGAAGAAGAGACCTTTGGGTATGAATAGAGATATGAGTTCTTCCAAAGTTATGCTCTCATATTATATTTATAGACATGCTTATGAACTAGAGTATAGTTGTTATGTTATAATCTTGATATATGAACTAGGCTATAGTTTGTATGTCATGAGAGTAGCATACATGACTTTATGCTTAACTACTCATATATCTTATATAATCGGAATTAGAGTTAAGTTGAGGTGGCAGTTCATCGTGCCGTCAGGTGTGCCTAGGTCCTTTACCTGTCGATCCGTAGGGTCAGCGACCCAAGGGGATTGGGGTAGTTTTTGTATACATAAGTGTGGTGCTTGGATATAAAGAGACAGGTGAAAGCATTGTCCCTTTCCACGGTTGAGGTGGTAGGTGGCAGGTGGTGAAAGCCATGTCTATCTCTTGTAATCCCCCACATTCGACTAGTGTGTAGGAGTCTAAATTGTCACATGAGGTTGCGGGCAGACCAGTACCTGCTTCACACTTAGCCCTAATACTAATTTTGTAATTTGTACGATGATTAACTAATCTTTTTATGGCTATACTAGACCAATGCCTGCTCGACTTAGGATTATTCTTTTATTCTTTCTCTTTATTTTTATCCTTTGAGGAATGCCAAGTGTGTGCCCACTATCTTGCGAATACCATTCTTACCCCTATTTTAAACATTGGTGCACTTGCAAGCATTATTATTCAAGTTCATATCCATACTAGACTCTTAATTAAATGCCTTCCTTTGGGAAAATATAAATAATTATACCCTAAATACTTTCGGGCAAAATGCTACAATGATAGCTCTGTGCACTTGCGGATAAATATCTAAAATTGTTAAGGAACTATTAAGGCTATTACTTAGTTACATTGTTGATCACTATTGATGTTGCTAACTAATACCAACAAGGCACTTCTGATACCGTTGCTAGGGATACAAACCTAGTAACGATGCTCAGATTTGCTAATTGGTATTTCTGGCGCCATTGTTGGGGATGGATTCTAAACCCATTCTTTGTGGTGACGCTAAGAAAAGCCAACAGTGTCATCATCTAGTTCCTGTCACGCGCTCCTCCACCGATTCATCTACTACCGTGGGCATACCCCTCGGTAGACTACCGGCCCTATTTTGTTGCACTTGGTGTTGTTGATTTGAGCCATTTTAACACCATAGGTTGTTAAGCCTCAAATGACGGTGACCACAGCTCCGATACCACTTGAAAGGTCCTAACTGGTTAGAGGGGGGTGAATAGCCTAATAAAAAATTCTACAACAATACTTAAGCCAAGTGATTAGACTACTAAATGGCAAAGCAAATGTTGCGCTAGCTCTACTAGGGTTGAAAGCCTCCTAACCACAATCCTAGTAATCTATGATCTCTATATCACAAGCAATGGCTATGTCACTAAAGCTAAGTTAGTGACATCTCAAAGACTAACTAAAGATCCTCTCTAACCAAACTACTCAACAATTAAAGAAGCTAGCTCTCAAAACTAATTACACAAAAGAGCTTAGCTACAATAGAAAGTAAATACACAAGAAAGGTAGAGTAGTTATACCACCATGGAAAGAGATCAATCAATCAATCACAAAGAATACCAATGATCTTTTCGGAGACAAGATGACACAATGATTTTTCTTTGAGGTTCACTTGCTTGTCGGTAAGCTAGTCCCTGTTGTGGCGATTCACCCACTTGGAGGTTCACACGCTAATAGGCATCACACGCCTAACCCGAAATCGGGTGCCGCACAACCAACACAAGATGGGGATCACACAAACCACGTGCAATTCACTAGAGTTGCCTTTGGCGCTCCACCAGGGAAGGCACAAGAACCCCTCACAAATCATCGGAAGGTGGCCAAGAACAATCACTAATTCTTGCCACAACTCCTCTGCTGCTCCAAGCCATCTAGGCATCAACAAACACCAAGAGTAATAAGAAAACCGTAGCAAATCGATCCCCAAGTGGCACTAGATGCAATCACTCAAGCAAATACACTTGGAATCACTTAATCTCACTTTGATTTGCACTATCAAGCAAGGAGATGAGTGGGAGGGTGTTTGCTCAGCTCAAATGATGTTAGCACATGTAAGAATGACCAAGAGAGCGAGCCAAACATGCTAGAACTCTATTTATAGAGCCCCCAAAAGTTATAGCCGTTATGCCCATGGGGAGGTCCGGACCCAGGGTCAGAACATAGGTTCTGGACCATCTACTATGAAGGTCCGGACCCTCAGATCGTGCCACGTGTCCCTATGTTCAAGCACACCCATTAGATCCCAACAGTCACTATTTGCCATGCCTGTCTATGTGGAACTAGACACTACTTTTGGACTGAGGTCCGAACCAACTCCCATCAGGGTCTGGACCCTAACAAAAAGGATCTAGGGAGGAGAAATTGATCTAGACCCGGTTCGGACTCAACTTTTGGACTGACTCCATGGTCCGACCTCCCCTACGCCACTCACGATTTGCCACATCACCCTTTCCTCTTACACCCGCATAGCCGGACCCACAGGCTCCTAGGGTCCAACGCCGTCTCCCGCTTGGGTCTAGAGATCCCGCTCATGCCTACCCACCTTTGTGTAGAAACTAGACTTCAGTTACATAGTCAAAGGACCAGTCACGCCATGGTCCAAAGATGCGCAAGTGCGTGCCTATGCTTCCTCTCCGCTATGCATGCCTAGCCAGACTCCGCCGCCTGGGTTTAGAAGCCCCGACCCTATGGGTCCAAGGGCACAAGACCAAGCGCTTGATGCCATGCGTGCCTATCTCTGCCACAACCAAGCACCACTGGCTCAGACCTACGTGCCTCCCAGTCCGAGGCCACCTCACCCGATCCTACGCTCGGCCACTGTGATCCCACGCTATCACGAGGCCCTCCGTCGGTGTGTCGCGCACATCCAAGTAGAAGCCACAGACTCCGCTCCACCTTCCAAGAAATCGTGTGAGCCAGGTCAGCCCATGAGGCCGAGCGCTTGCACTATGCTGGGATGAGGAGCCAAACCCACCAACTCTGTCAGATCTGCTAGGGAAGGAATTAGACCCGCATACCCACCAACGTATCCAGGGTCTGAGGCTACTGCGTCCGACGCCTCTGGTTGTGCCCCTACAGCACTGAAGGGCCGACCGGACCCATGACCCTGGGTCCGATGCCCCTTCTCCTTTCTCTTTTTCTTAATCTATTTACTCAACTATGCCACCCTTGATTCCAAATTGCCATCAACAAAGTGTCTCACCATAGTGCACATATGTTAGCGTTTTTCCAAATATTTTTCAAGGGTTAAAAAGTTAGCTCACTAGGTCCTAATGCATATGCATAAATCACTTCACCTAGTGGCACTTGACAACTGTTTTAACCGAGATTCTCCCCTCTTGATAGTATGGCTATCTATCCTAAACCCACTCACACCCACTTGATGTCTTGAGTGGCAAAACAAAATGGCCCTATCAAATTTACCTTTGCCTTGAGCCCATTTTATTTTTCTCTTTCTTCTTTTCCAAGTCCGAAGCTTGATCATCATCATCACATGTCCATCACCATCACCATGGACTTCATCTTGCTCCACCACTTGGATTGGACCATCCTATCTAGTCACACACTTAGATACAAGGATTAGTCCAAATAGGTTTCATCAATTATCCAAAACCTAACTAGGGCTTTCATCTTCTTCCTTCTACTTGAGCTTTCCTTCATTGGGGAAACCATTTGCAAGATTTCCCACTTCATGGCATTTGAAGCACATGAAATGAGGTAGCTTCATTTGTTCTTTCTTCTTCATCTCTCTTTGATATCTTTTCTTGCCCCATCTCTTGCCTTTGATCTTGCTCTTGTTGAAGCTAATACCACTCTTGTCACCATAGCTTCTTTTGTTGTTCAACATATGCTCAAAGGTGACTTTGGAATTGTAGCACCTCTCTAACTTGTTGCTCAAATTTTTCACTTCACTTTTGAGCTAATTGTTCTCCTTCAAAAGGTTAGTCTCACAAGACAAAAATGTAGAACAAGCATCTATATGTGAAGAACATGTCATGGCTAATAAATCATCACAAGAGGTGCATTCATTCTTCTTGCCTACATCACAAGGGTTAGCAACATTATGTGATTGATCATTTGACCCATGTGTGATGAGCTCTCACTAGTTTTAATTTTCTCATTGGAAAGCTCTTTAGTGAGAAAAGCATGGTCTTGTACCAAGTTATCATGAGCAACACTAAGTTCCTCATGAGCCAATTTTAGCTCCTCATGTGAACAAGTAGTAACATAAAGTAGATGCTTTTGTTGTTCATATGTTCTCTTTAGAAATGAGTTTTCGTTTTTCAATTTCTTTGTTTTAGCCATCTGATTTTCTAAAGCTTTGATAATGCTACCATATCTATCTAGAAGCTCCTCATATGAATCAAGATCAATCCCATTAGCATTAGATACCTTCGTGTCACATTGTGACATGAAGCAATGTGATGTAGTGGATGAGCTTGTAGTAGCAATGCCATCTGGGCATGATCCATCATCATTATCATCACCAAGTGTGCTTGTGATAGAATCATCATCACTTGGGGCATCACCATCCATCTTGTCAAGTGAACTTGTGGTAGATCTTTCATCATCATCACTTGACCATGATGTGGAGCAATCTTCCACAATCACCAAATTGTGGTCATGCTCAACACACTCATGTTCCTCCTCCTTAGGATCATCATCCTTGACTTTGCCATCTTCACATGTGGATGAATCACCATAGAGGCAGTTGATTGCCTCCCACAGTTCATGTGCGGTTCCTTTGCAATCCACCCTATAAAATACCTCCTAACTCAAAGCATCCATTATAAAGCAATAAGCATGTGCATCGAGTTCAAAGAAAATCATTTGAGCTTTGGTGAGATTTTTATGATCTAGCACATGAGAAATGCCATTCATAACCATCCACCAAAACTTGGGTCCCTTTGCACGAAAATGATCAAGCATGTGATTTTTCCAACGTGCAAAGTTTGTGCCATAAAAAATGTGCGTGTCACGATCATCTATCCCACTAATTGTCATCCTCTCAGGTCGGTAAAGACCACAAATGAGAGACCAAGCTCTGATACCACATGTAGGGTCGAGATGGCGGACTAGAGGGGGGTGAATAGTCCTTTCTAAAATTAATCGCATTGGCTAATCGAAACAAATGCAGAATTAAATCTATCGTGTAGCCAAGACTACACCCCTCTATCTAAGTTCTCAAGCACCTTGAAAAGGTACTAAGCAAGCAACTAAGGTGCCGGGCTAGCTAGAGCTCACCTAACCTATTCTAGGAGTAAGGTCACATAAACCTTTGCCACTAGTACTTCAAGCACCAGGGAGCTCCTACACATGCTAGTAGCAAAAGCACAAAGCTCCTAAGCTCACTAGCAATGGTCAATAACAAGGCAACTAATGCCAAATTTGAGAGCGTAAATTACTTAGCTACACAAACTAAGCAATATAACTAACAAGGTTACTAAAACCAAATTAGTTACGCAAAGGAGCTACTTCTATGCAACACAAGCAATGAAGATAACTATCAAGATACACTAGAACAACTAGTTACAAGAGCAATTACACAAGCACAATATATATGAAAGAATAAATATAAGCTTGTGTTGGGGAATTTGTAAACAAACAGGATGAACAAAGTTGACATGGTGATTTTTATCCCGAGGTTCACTTGGTTCCCACCAAGCTAGTCCCCATTGAGACAAGCTACAAGGCTACCACCGGTCCTCTTGCTAGTGGTGACCCATAAGTCACACTCACCCATGTGGAGTGCTTACCACAAGCTCTAGCACTTGACTTGGCTGGACCACTTGTCGACCTTCACGTCTCGCACTACTAGAGTTGCTCTTCACGGCTCCCACGGGCCGAGCACAATATCCCTCACAATCTCTTATTTGGAGCACCGCACAATCTTCTTTGCGTGATTCGACAAAGACCACCACCAAGCCATCTTGGAGGTGGCAACCTCCAAGAGTAACAATCACCACCGGCTTGCAACTTGATCACCTAGTGCCACTCGATGCAATCTCACAAAGCAATGCACTAGGAATCGCTGTCACACTTAGTCAAATGATCACTATCAAGCAAATATGAGTTAGAGGGCCAAAGTCAAGCACAACTCAAGGAAAACACATCCCCAACGTGCTCAACTAGCCCCAAGGTCTGGCCACCCTCTATTTATAGAGGAGGGGAAGAAACTAGTTGTTTTCCCCTTTTCCCGAGCTGTAACGGCTATCCCGGACAATCCACCTTTCACTGCGAACTAGCCATTAGACACAGAAATTTGAGCTGCGGATAGTCCGCCCCTAGGGCCTGGACTATCCGCCATTGATTTTCTAGCAACCCAAACAAAGTTCCAGCAACACTGTGCGCCAATGAAAGTTAACCGGCGGACAGTCCACCAACTGGCCCCAGACTGTCCGCCGTTGACACCCAGCGGCAAGGACAGAAGTCCAAAAACTCTACGCTTGGCCGAGAATGACCGGCGGATAGTCCACCATTCACCAGGGATCCCAACCAGACCTGTGAACTTCGGTCCCGACTGTAGGAACACCTGGGTCCAAAGTCGGCGGACAGTCCACCACACAGCCGCGGACAGTCCACCACTACCCAGACGAAATCCCAACAAGATCTTTTTCTTCTCCTTTTCAAATGTACCAACACCACCAACTGATACACCACCTTGTGCACGTGTACGTGTTAGCTTTTCACAAACATTTTTCCAAAGGATTAGCACTCTTTTCACCACGCCACTCGATCCTAGCAACGATGCAAAGTTAGATCACTCGAGTGGCACTAGATGACCGATATGCAAACATTTTTGACCCTCTTGATAGTACAGCCATCTATCCTAAATCTGGTCACAAACTTCTCTACTCACCTATGACTAGTGAAATGAAATACCCTACAAATATATATTTGCCTTGTGCATTCCATTCTAAATCCTCCTATGTTGATGCAACACATGCACCAACCTTGATCAACAAATGATATGATCCACTTCATATCATCACATGACCTTATTGGTTCATCAATCTTGACTTCACTTGCTCTTCACTGTTGCATTCATCCATCAGCACCAAGTCTTGCTCAACCTTCACCGCCACGCGGCCTATCGCTCCAAAGCCTCCAACTTGCCCTTCACGCTTGCAACCAGTCCATCAAGTCAAGTCTTGTCTTGATCTTCTCCACCTTAGTCACATTACTCCATGTTGTGTCTCATATGTAATGAGCTCCATCATCAGATGTGTGAGCCTTGCAACAAATCCAAGCCATCTTCACCATCATGGCATGAGTTGCTCACACAAGTGTACCTGTGGACTAATCACTTGTGTATCTCACATTTAAACACATTAGTCCACCTAGATTGTCACTCAATTACCAAAACCAAACTAGGGACCTTTCAAATGTGCATATGATCATTTATTATCTCTTGTCATCCTATCAATTGTAGGAAAGTTGGGACTTTTTTCTAATGATGAAATATTTTACCATAGCCATTAGAGAGTTAATAACCTCTTCAAATTTACCACTACACTCATTCTTGAATCGATTTTGACATGTTCTATCTGACTCATTTCCCCCACATGTATAAGAATATTCCAAGACTCTCATAGGTACTACTCATGTGCAAGGATGGTAGTAACTCGATCATACCTTTGTACCAATAAACAATAAAGGTCAAAGAATATTTCGGTGCTTATACAGAGTTGACTAAGGTTTTCACCCAGAGTGCCCAGTGTTTTTAGCAACCATCCCATGCCACTAGTGTTTGATGTCCTTGGTAGGTTTTTATCAAGGAATGGAACAAAATATACTTGGGCAAGAATAGCACCACCTAAGACAATATTGAAAAAAAAATCATCACTCTCATCATTAGAATAATCACTCTGGTTGCTTGCCCAAGTATATCTTGATCTATTCCATGATAAAAAATCCACCAAGGATGTCAAACACTAGTGGCATGGGTTATTTGCTACAAACAATGACACTCTTGGTGAAAGCCATAGTCGACTTCGTATGAGCACCAAAATATTCCTTGATCTTCATGGTTTATTGGTACAAAGGTATGAGTTACAACCATCCTTGCACATGAGTACCTATGAGAGTCTAGGAACTTTCTTATTCATATGTGGGGGAAATTAGTTGGACAAAAGTGGTCAAAACCGATTTAGGCACTCTGGTGAAACCATTTGTAGGAAATTTGAAAAGGTTCTTAACTCTTTCATGGCTATGGAAAAATATTTCATTAGGCCAAAAAGTCCCAACTTTCCTACAGTTCAAAGTAGGAGAATAACATATGATACACTACGCCAGATTTGCACATCACTGCCGGATTTGTGAGAACCAGTAGTGATGTACCTTCACTGCCGGTTATGAGCTTGAAAATGATGGTGTTGGGCTAAAACCGGCAGTGAAGGACCACATCACTGTCGGTTTTTGGCTTGAACCGGTAGTGTTTTGGTGGGCACTCATCACTGCCGGTTTAAGCCAAGAGCCGACAGTGATTGGGCACTATCACTGTCGGTTAGCCAAGAACCGGCGGTGATATGCCTACAACACAAAAAGGCTGCAGCCGTCCTCTCCTTCCTCCTCTCTTCCATCCCGAGAATAGAGGCGCGCGTTTGGACCCTTCCCTCCATTGTTGCGGCTGCTCTTCACCATGAAGCTAGTGCTTGGATTTTGAAGAATGGCTTGATCTTTTTGCTTTAAGGTTAGTAACAAACATCCACTCCTTTGATTTTGTTTCTTAATTAGCTTTGTTTTGATGGCTACATTGCTTGATTCTCATTCTAGTTCTTTCTCCATTCTAGAGAGCACTTTTCCAATTGGACATTTGTGCAAGGCTCAAATTGTGGTGAATCCATCATCCAAAAGGTTGGTGTCTATGAACACATTTAAATTCCTAGCTAATTATTCCATGGTGGTCAAGATAATCATTGTTAGTATGTGATGCTATAATTAGTTCTTAGAAGTAGAGTAGAATAGTTGTTCTTCAATATTGTGCAATAATTGTTTTTACTATGATTTTCAATTTACAGGGCTGGGGCTACCAATTTCAATTTTTCAATAATTAGTGTACAATAATGTTTTCCAAAAATGGTACTTTCGAGCTACAATTGTTCTTCATGAAGCTCGATTTCTTATTAATTCTTTGTAATTACTATCTCAGTAATTTTTTGTGCAGAGATGGATCGAGAGTGGATGCATCTGTCCCGAACGAACAAGCGGCACATGCATGGTGTCAGCCAGCTTATCACCGATGCCAAAGCTCATGCTGGGAATGGGAACCATGTCTTCTGCCCATGCAAAGATTGGTGTGAATGTTCTGCAAGGAAACGATGATGATGTGGACATACCTGATGTAGCCATCCATGATGCTGACGAGGAACCCAGTGTCAACATGGAACCTATGGCCACAGTTAATAATGTGTTTAGGAACACGCTAGCTGACGACACCGAGGATAACGATGGCATTTCTCAGCTGCTACATAATGTAGAGACCGGATGTCTTAGTGAAAGACAGTTGAGAAAGCTAGAGAAAATGAGACAAGATGGCAAAACACCATTGTATAGGAATTGTCCAATGAGCAAACTAGAAGCCGACATCGTGCTGTTAGAGTTCAAATCGACAAACGGATTGAGCAATAAAGGCTTCAATCAGTTGTTAGGTATAATAAGGAAAATGCTCCTAGAAAAAAATGAGTTGCCAAAAAAGACATACTTGGCCAAGCAAATGATCTACCCCATCGGCCTCGAGGTTGAAAAAATCCACATGTGTTCCAATGATTGCATATTGTACCGTGGAGAAAATACAAAGACTTGGAAAAGTGCCCCAAGTGTGAAGCTCCATGGTACAAGGAAGGGCCGTCAAATGAGGGTACCAAGACTAGAGGAGGTCCCATAAAGGTCATTTGGTATTTCCCTATAGCTCCCCGGGTGCATAGGTTGTTTGCAAGTGCAAAGTCAGCCAAGCTGTTGCGCTGGCATGGCAAAGAACGTAAGAAAGATACAATGATGAGGCACCCCGCCGATGGGCATGACTGGAGCACTGTCAATACTATGTTCTACAAGGACATCGGTGGAGAGGTAAGGCACCTTTGGTTTTCTTTGAGCACAGATGGGATGAATCCTTTTGACCAGGTTAGAAGCAATCATAGCACCTAGCCTGTGATGCTCTGTATATACAACCTTCCACCTTGGGTCTGATGAAGCGGTCGTACATCTAGATGCCACTACTGATCCAAGGGCCAAGACAACCTGGGAATGACATCAATGTGTTTCTGGAACCAGTGATCGATGAACTAGTGGAGATGTTTAAAAAGGGTGTGCCGGATGTTTGGGACAAGTACAAAAAGGAACATGTCACGATCAAGGGAGTACTTATCACTACAATCACCGACCTGCTAGGTCGAGGTTCATTGTCTAGTGAGAAGACAAAAGGCTATACTAGATGTGTCGAGTGCTTGGACGACACCGATACGGTAAATCTGCCAAATAAATCAAAGATAGTTTATATGGGACGTCATAGGTTCCTACCTAAGGATCACCCTTACCACAGGAATAGAAAAGATTTCAATGATACTATTGAGAAACGCTTAGCTCCAAAATATCGAGACAGGCCTACGATACTTTGAGAACTCAACAAACAAGAGGTTGTCCTTGGGAAGGGGGACAATGCAGTAGCAGCGCCTAATGGAAGCGTTTGGAAGAAAAAATCGGTTTTCTGGAAACTACCTTTCTGGCCATTTCTGAGTGTACGCCACTGTCTTGATCCCATGCACATCACTAAAAATGTGTGCGCTAACACTCTTAACACCTTGATGGACACCGGGGGGACATCGAAGGATTCACTAGCCACACGCTTGGACATGCAACACTTGGGAATTAGGAAGGAGCTACATCCCATGGAGTTAGAGAATGGCAAGTTTGAACTTCTGGTTGAGTCACGGACATTGAAGAAGTAAGAAAAGCGTGCGCTTATTTCTTTCTTCAATGAACTCAAAGTCCCGACGGGCTACTGTGTGAACCTAAAGAGGCTAGTGAACATGAGAGAACTCAAGTTCAACTATGGCCCTATGAAGGCCCATGATTGTCATGTCATTATGACTCAGCTGCTCCCTGTTGCCCTACATGGTATCCTCCCCCCAAAGGTCCGCGCCCCAATCATAAAGCTTTGCTCGTTCTTCAACGCGATCTCAAAAAAGGTCATTGATGTGTCCACGCTAGAGCAGCTGCAGCGGGACATAGCCAAAACTCTCGTTAGGCTTGAGATGCATTTCCCGCCGATTTACTTTGATATCTTATTGCATCTGCTCATTCATCTTGTTGACCAAATTAGAGCCCTTGGCCCAATATACCTGCATCAGATGTTCCCTTTTGAAAGATTGATGAAAGTTTTTAGGAGATATGTTAGGAACAGATTCAGGACAGAAGGGGGCATGGTTGAAGGATGGTCAAAGGAGGTGGCCATTGAGTTTTGCACATATTATCTAAACATCAAAAGGGTCGGAGTTCTAGAATCTCGTCATGAGGGAAGACTACGTGGCAAAGGAATGATCGGAGAGAAATCTGTTACAGTAGACGACCCTGTTTCTTTCAGACAGGCACAGTTCGCTGTTCTCCAGCAAGCCGAGGGTGTGATGCCATACATTGACGAGCATAGGCAATTGCTGCAAACTCTATATCTGAGCAGGTCATAGGCTTGGTTGGATAAAAAACATAAGGAGGAATTTTTCAGCTGGCTGCGACGTCGCTTGCTTGGAATAAAGTTGGGTAATCAACTGGATGCCTTAGCCAAGGGACCTTCGAGTACATATCTTAAGTACCAAGGGTATGAGATCAATGGATTCACATTTTACACAAAAAAGCAAGATGGAAAGAGCACATACCAAAATTGTGGTGTTCGTTTTGATGCTCACGACAAAAATGGCAACGTGCAGGCGACATAGTATGGTTTCATAGAGGAGATATGGGAGCTAGCCTACGGTCCATTGAAGGCAGCTCTTTTTCGTTGCCAGTGGGTCTAGCTCGAGGAAATCAACACTGACAGCGAAGGGTTCACTACCGTTGATCTCATTAAGACCGCATACAGAGACGACCCCTTCGTCCTTGCAAGAGATGTTATGCAAGTCTTCTATGCAAGGGACAATAAGACAAAAGGAAGGCTAAAAGTAGTCCTAGAAGGGAAAAGAAAGATTGTCAATGTCGATGGAATGACAGACGAGGAAGACTATAGGGGCTATCAGGAAATGTCTCCATTCGGGGCGAACGTACCCCTACCTATCCTTCAAGAGGGTGACGAACCTGCTTACGTACGAATTGATCACAATGAGGCCCTCATTGTTGATGCATCTAAAGATAGTTAGATTATTGTTAACTATGTAATCATTATACAGACGTTGTATTAGCAATTCGCACTGAATATTTAACTTATATTTTGTGCGCATCTCTACAATTTAATTATTGACTATGTAATCAAATATTAAGATGATGTTCACAAACACTATTATTTGATAATTATAGACCATTAATTAATTATCATAGAATTAAATAATCAAGACACAAATTTTTGTGTTATTTTAGAATATAAACTAACTGCATTATTTCTATTAATAAATAAATAAAGAAAAGCAAACTAAGCAAACTCCCTACCCTAGCTCAGCGGTTAAGGTCGCGCACTCTGTACTCTGAGACCCGCGCTCTAATCCCAGTCGGGCCAAACTTTTTTGATTTTGCATTTATTATTTAGTAGTGCATTACGATGGAATAAAAGAAAAAAAAAATAAAACCATTCTAACCGAACTCCCTATCCTAACTCAGCGGTTAAGGCCGCGCACTCTCGACCCCGCGACCCGCGCTCGAATCTCAGGTGGGCCAAACTTTTTAATATTTTTTACAAAAAGGCTACGATGGTAGGCTCCAAATCGATGATGTTTTTTTATATGTTTTTACTAAAAGTTGGCAGCAGGGCCCTTCACTGTCGGTTTTGGTTATAAAACCGGCAGTGATAGCTTCTATCACAGTCTGTTGCTCAAACCGACACAGAAGGCCCAATTCACTGTTGGTTTTTAAACTAAAACTGATAGTGATGTGTAGATGCTCCTCACATGCCAACAGTGCTCCCATGACCACAATAGTTGGAACACTGCTCCCACCTACCGCGACAACTTTAGTTCAGAAATAAAAATGTACCACGACTGCTAGCCCCTATAAATGGCCCTCGTCCAGGAGCTAGCCTCTTCATGCATGTTGGTTTCAGCCAGGCCTTATCAGCCATGATACAATGTTTTCCTCTCACAACAAACCACATATATCGTTATGCATCGTAGTCCACCAAAATGGTGCACACATGAGGTACTAGAAGTATGCTACTAAAGATAGAGCAACACCGAAGATTGGAGATCCCACGAGGTTCACAGAGCCATCCGCTATGGTGCCAAGCTGAATCCGATGTGCTCTGGACTATACCGAGAAAAAGGTCATGTACAGCAGAGGCATGGATTCATCGATGCCACCTTATCATCTCCAACCGATATAGCTCGTAGACCACCTCGGTGCTGTTGTTTGAACCCTAGTTGGTGCAAGAAGAATGCTACTGAGGTGGTTAAATTATAATGTGTTGATACACATTGATGGTAACATTGACCTGTACACAAATAGGTCTTTGTTATCATATATGGAATTTTAGTGTAAGGTCTTTGTTATCGTATATGTAACTTATTTCTATTTTTTTGTAATTTTTGATGTATTTCATTATTATCTAAATAAATATATCATTCTTGTTAAAACTTTCCCACTGTAGTATCCAAATAAATATATCCTTTACATATATGCACCTTCACTGTCAGTTCTATTTAGAAACCGACAGTGATAGCCACCTTCACTGTTGGTTCTATTTAAAAACCGGCAGTAATGTCCATGTCCCCCTATATAAAACAAACTGCCAGCCACATACATCGATCCCACCCACCCACGAACTCTTAGTCTCATTTCTCATGTTTCACTCTCACTTCTCAAGACATCCACTCTCTCTCTACGTGATTTGGTCATGGCTCCAACATTTTCAATGGTATTGATACGTTGTCTTCTCCAATATTCTATCTATATTCATTTGATCTATATTTATATTCATGTTTCGTTGCATTCTACATTTATATATATTCTTATTCCTTGCATTGGATCTATATTTAATTATGTTGCCACATTTTACTTAGAAGAATTTTTTTGTGCATATATTTTATGTTTATTTTTTTAGCATTTTATCGATCAGGTGGTATGAACAACGGACCTCCCCCACCACAAGAACCAGGTTTCCACCCTGGCGATGAGTCATTCGCTCCTAATGTGGCCATTCCACGGTTCCCTATTCTAGCTATTGTATGAAATATTTTCAAACATCTTTTGTTTTTTGATGCTAACAAATAAGTGTAATTAATTTAATATCATTGTTGCATGCATATATGTCGCAGACTATATCCCTAATAGATTGGCTACGAACAGCACTTAGCTGGTTCTTTATCTCGGACATCGTCGAGAACACGGCATCTAATGCAAGTGGTCGGCTATGGATGTGTGAACTCAGTTTTTCCATCCCTGTGAGGGGTTCAAATCATCGGAACCATATCCACGGGACAGGAATACAGAGCCCGAATGTGATAAGCGCCCAATTAAGTGTCGTGCGCATCTATTTAGAGGCACTTCGACGTATTTGCTATGATGTGCCTGATTTCTCGCACTTCAAGGCACTTGCTTTGAATGCTGGTGATATCCCCGTCCCGCAAGCAAGCGAATGGTTTGCGAGCTACAACCATGCAGATGTGGTAAAATGGTCAATTATACCTGAGTCATTGTTATTTGTTGTTTATTATTGTAATAACATTCTCTATTTTTTTCTTTTTCTCTGCATGCAGATTGCGCTATAGGACCATACCTATGCTGCATGTGGCTTGTGAGCCGTTCTAAACCAAGCTACGAAGCAACTCTGGTACGATTGGGACTTCTACAATGGAAACCTTGGCTAACTCACTATAGAAGGATGCTAGTACTACATAAGGATTATTAACAGGGGCAGTGGTCCTTCAGTAGGTTACATCTATGGCCGACCATTCTTTTAGTATTGTGAGGCACGAGAGAGTGACTCATACGGGCATTGGACTTCATCGATACAAGCAGATACATAATCTATGACATCAATTACCATATATGGCTATAAAGGCATGTTAGTGTGCGTGGCCCGATCGATCCCGGCAGTGATTCCGATAGTAATTAACATTTATTTAGCTATGTTTTCAAGGTCGTAGTTTAATTGGGTTCTAATTTTAATATGTACGGCTTTGTGTGTTTAATTATTGTCATGCATGTAATTCGTGTAACATTTGTTGGGCAACTAGAAATATACATTTTGGTATCGTATTGCTCTCAAAATTATTCTCAGGCTTGCATGTGCCACGTGTGAAGGAAACACCAAGTTTGGGATTTTTCGAAGATGGTTTGCTACTTTCTGAGGTTTAATTGAATTTTCGCGCGACGACACCTATTAATTATAGGTTGAACTGAGTCTACCCACAAAAAGATCCGAAATGGTGCCAAACTTTTACATAGGCTCTAATGTGCCCTAGGGATAAGAATTTTGTGGAGGTGGATGAAAAAATCTATTGGGTCCAAGATGAAATTCACCCTCTTTTGTCTCATTTGGCACAAAGAAAAATATAATAAATAAAAAATGATCAGAAAAACCTAAGATCCAATGTGGGGTCTTAATTTGGGTGTACATGCTTGCCAAAAAAATTTCAAGTCATTTCGACATAGGCGGAGTATACATGCTTCATAGAGGTACATTTGCCTTTTCATCGAACCATGACTATACACATAGGTTATCAAGGTTTATGTGGTTCATAGGCATTTCGGTGTCGTATTGGTCTCAAAATTATTCTCAGACTTGCACGTGCCACGTGTGAAGGAAACACCAAGTTTGGGCTTTTTCGGAGATGGTTTGCTACTTTCTGAGGTTTAATTGAATTTCCACGCGACGACACCGTTTAATTATAGGTTAAACTGAGTCTACCCACAAAAAGATCTGAAATAGTGCCAACCGTTTACACAGGCTCTAATGTGCCCTAGGGATAAGAATTTTGTGGAGGTGGATGAAAAAATCTATTGGGTTCAAGATGAAATTCACCCTCTTTTGTCTCATTCGGCACAGAGAAAAATATAATAAATAAAAAATGATCAGAAAAACCTTAGATCCTGTGTGGGGTCTTAATTTGGGTGTACATGCTTGTCAAAAAAATTCAAGCCATTTCGAAATAGGCGGAGTATACATGCTTCACAGAGGTACATGTGCTCTTTCATCGAACCATGACTATACAAAGGTTATCAAGGTTTCTGTGGTTCATACGCATTCCGGTATCATATTGGTCTCAAACTTTTTCTTAGGCTTGCACGTGCCACGTGCGAAGGAAACACCTAGTTTGGGATTTTTCGGACATGGTTTGCTACTTTCTAAGGTTTAATTGAATTTCCACGCGACGACACCAATTAATTATAGGTTGAACTGAGTCTACCCATGAAAAGATCCAGAATGGTGCTAAACTTTTACATAGGCTCTAATGTACCCTAGGGATGAGAATTTTGTGGAGGTGGATGAAAAAAATCTATAGGGTCCAAGATGAAATTCACCCTCTTTTGTCTCATTCAACACACAGAAAAATATAATAAATAAAAAAATGATTAGAAAAACCTAAGATCCTTTGTGAGATCTTAATTTGGGTGTACAAACTTGCCAAAAAAATTTCAAGCCATTTCGACATAGGAATGCATATGCTTCTATTTATTCAGTATATAAAAGAATTTTTTTAATATATATAAACATCACTGTCGGTTTCAAAAACCGGCAGTGATGAGAAGAAATCGACAGTGATGCTGGTTATCACTGTCGGTCTAATTTGAAAAGCGGTAGCGATATATAAAAAATTAAAAAAATTATGCCAGCCCTCGGGTTTGAGCTCGGGTCTCGGGCTACAGAGTTTAGAGACTTAACCGCTGCGCTAGTATAGGATGTGTGTCAAGGTTTATTTATTTTTTCTTTTTGATCTTTAGACCACTTAATAAATTATAAAATTAAACCAAAAAAATTGGGCCGCCCGGGATTCGAACACGGGTATCGGAGGCTAAGTTGCGGGGTCTTAATCATTGAGCCAGTAGGAGGTATTCGAAAGAAGTGGAAAAGATAACTTACTTATGCTGGAACGCTACACGGCAATCACTGCTGGTTTAAAGAATGGTCCGGCAGTGATATTTCTACATCACTATCGGTTTAGACTTACAACCGGCAGTGATGTACCCCCATCACTGTCGGTTTATAATTAGAACCGGCAGTGATGAGGTCTGGTATAAAAGCCCGGTGTGGCTTGAAATTATCCAAATTTCAACCCTACGCCAACCGTTCCTAGCCCTGCGCTCCTCTTCTTCGACGCCGATGCCCATGCACTGCCCCACGCCGGAGCACCCATCCACTACCCCCGCGCCACCGTTCCTAGCCCCGCGCTCCTCTTCTTCAACGCCAACGCTCGTGCACCGCCCCACGCCGGAGCACCCATCCACTGCATCCCCACGCCGCCGTTCCTAGCCCCGCGCTCCTCTTCTTCGACGCCGATGCCCGTGCACCGCCCCACGCCGGAGCACTGCCAAGGCCTTCAGGAGCGCGCGGACAGCTGCTTTCCCACCCCCACGGTGAGTGCGTGGCTCACTACTAGCTAAGTGTTTGATGAAATGCCCCATGGTTGTTATCTTCCCAATAGCAGCTGATTCCTATTCGATTGAGTTACATGCTGTTACTCCTTGGTTTAGCTATCCTTGTATGTACATGCTGTTACATAAACTAGTTAGTTTTTCCCTGAAGAGATTATACTACCTAATATTTTGTTGAGGACCTAGTAATCATGGCTCTAAACTGTTTAAGAACCATTGGTGTTATTTGCATGTTGTCGCAACAAGTTATTCCCTCGAGTCACAGCTAAGTGACCTTTTGCGCTGTGTGCAGTATAAGTATTTAAACATTGATCATCAACACCTCTTAACATAGTTAGATTGAATATGTGACAATGACATGAGCATATCTGTCTCGAATAGTAGTTGCATAATGTTATGATATCTCTATACTTTGTAATTATTACAAGCAATGGAAACTAGCAGTCAAAGGTACACGTTAATGACTGTGGACGTCATATTTGTGACGGTATGGAGTGATCTGTTTGTGTAAGAGTTAGATAAGAATTTCTACTCTTGCTTAAGCAATGATGAATTCTTGTCAAATGTGTACAGGTATAATCGCTATAGGTAGAGTGTTAATTGATTTTGATGGAATGTATAGCATGCTTAAAAAAAGGCATCTATAGATGTTTGTTCCAGAAAAAAAGTTAAAAACAACTTTTAAAATTAGCTCGACAGCAGCAGCAAGTATGATACTAAACCACATTGATCTCCAAATAATAAACAGTCCAATTATTGAGATAATTTTTTATCATGTCAAGGATAAAGAACATTAAATAGATTTAGTTTGGCCATATAACTTGAATAATAACTCTTGTTCAGTGAGTTACCATTACCACATGCCTAATTTACTTAAATGTATAGGCAACCATGGCATGGTATGTAGTGCATGTTGGTCACATCCCTAGGATTTATCGAACCTAGGAAGATTGTTATGCTCAAGTCAATCGTTTCCCTAGTAATTTGCACAAAAAAATACAACACAGAAGCCGAAGCTTTGAGGGCCCACTATAGTCATCTGACCTACCTTGCAAACCATGGGCAACCGGCCTACTATGGTCCAATGAATGCAAACCATGGCCATCCGCTGGCACTAGAGATCGAAGAGAAGCCACCCGCCGAAGATGTGAAGATTAGGAGAATTGCTCCTTGGTCTTGGAAAGATGTCATGCTTTTATTTATGGCTATGGTCATTGCTATTCTTATTTGGAAGTTGATGTAGGCTTAGTTTCGTAGAACAGTAGGTGGACTTTGTTGTATGTGGTCAATCAAACAATGAATTTGTTCTAGGTGAACATATGCTATTATTTGACTTTGTTGTATGTGGACTTATTATTAGACTTTGCATTAAACATATTATATATATATGAACATATGATATTAGTAGTTGTCCGCGATCAAAACTAACCACGATCGTGTCACAGCCATGACTCATCGTCGCCTATTACCCCATCACCGAAGAACAGATCGGCAACAAGAAGCGACTGATATCACTAGGACAGGAGAGCCGCATGATCCGACAAACGGTGACGGTGTCAATCAGGTTGGTGAGAACGAGTAGCCATGGACCCTGTCCAGCCTGCTCAATCTAGGTCAAAATGACCAAGATGGCCAGGTAACTTTGGTATCATGTGACTATGTAGCCACACACACTAATCAATTGAGAGGGTCATAGCTTACTTGGTGTCTCTAGCAAGAGCCTCCGCCGATCGAGGAGCCAGAGGGTTCGGGTAGCAAGAAGGCTAGATCCAAGCGAGGCGTGTTAAAGATTGCTATTGGTAGGAATGCACACTGGCACATTACTGAGTTCAATGAATTTAGGGATCCACTCTCATAGCCTATAGCTTTGACCAAATACAAGACTATCCTTGGGTTACTTGTTAGGGACTTCATCCTGATTAAGTACAGGAAGTGAATTGGGAAAGATGATGACCGGTGGAGGGTTCCCAAAAGCGAGAAGGATTACATATGGGATGTCAAGATCCTAGAGTATTTCACTTTCCCAGCCGAGTATGACAGGGAGTTAGTCAAGAAAAAAGCAAAAGAAATCATAGGGACATGCTTCAAGAATTTCAAGGGGGCATTGTACAAGAATTTTGTCCTCCAAAATAAAGAACCAGATTTCAATGGTGAATAGTTTAGCAAGCAGAATGACTTCTGGTAGGATTTCAAGGAATACAGGTTATCCGAGGAGTACTTAGAACTGAGTAGGAAGAATAAGGAGAATTCACAGAAAGCGACAAATCCTCATCATCTCGGCTCTCGTGGCTACGCCAAAAAGATGCCAAAATTTGAAGCAAAACTTCAAAAGATGGATCGCCTTGCTGAGGAAGGCGTTGAGGTTGAGACCGCCGATTGGGAGCCCAGATCGGTATTATACTGTATGGGGAGAAATGTACGGCACGCCAAGGATGGGAGCTTTAGCTCCTCAAATCAACCCATGTGTGAACTCATCTAGAGGATCTCCCAGGTAATTGAGGAGGTGAGGCAAGGGACTTGCACTTCTAATAGGGAGAAAGACGTGCTCACCCAAGCACTCGAAACCAAGGAGCACCCTGGTCGCACTAGAGGAATTGGTGTTGTTCCTTGGAAACTAGCATTCCCCCAAGAATCTAACACTTACCGGAGCCGCTCAAGGGGTAGAGCGGAACAGGAGGTAGAGTATTTGAGGAGACGAGATGGAAGACAAAATGGAAGCACGGATTGAGGCAAACATTGAAGCGCAAGTCGAGCAAATTTTGTTGTCCAAGGGGTTAGTAGTACCACAAAACCCTACTCCTACTGCCTTTAGCCCATAGTTTAGGGGTCACAGCAGCTGTGGATCGACCCCGCTCGATGAAGAAGAGGCGAATGTGCCTCATCCGGTGGATGACACCACCGAACCCGTCAATGTCAGGTTGTACATCCATCAGGAATGGACAAAGGATAAGGTGGCGCTCGGCCAGGCCTGGCCTGACGGGAGACGGGACAATTAATGGCCGCCCAATTTCACTAGGTATGCTCGCATCACCATTGATAGAATACTTGATAAGAAGTTTAACAAGATACCCATTGAGTACCCCGTAGCGGAAGACAGGCCAAAACTAGGTCAAAACAAGGGCTCTCAAGTGGCCTGGCACAAGCGCTTCATTAAGCTTGACCATCAATTGTCCTCTGATGATGAGGACGACTACGAGTCTTCGCCCACCCGCTATGATCACTCACAATCTCTCAACAGAGATCACTCCCCTCCTCATCTGGAGCCATCACCCCCAAGAAGACAGAGGTCTCCTTCTATTCCTCCAAATCCGACTCCATCTTCATCAGCCTTGAGAAAAGAGACTCCTCCTCCTCCTCCCCCTCCTCCTCCATCTTCATCAGCACCGAGAAAACAGAATTCTCATCATCCTCCTCCTCCTCCTCCTCCACCTCAGCCCAAAACAAGATCAAGGACATCCTCGCAGTCATAGAAAAGGTCATTGGATTCGGTCGCTAATGCTCCCAAAGTGGACCAACAGAAAAGAAAAAGGTCGTTCAGTGGCAGCGTTACTACCTTGATGAAAGAAAAATTTACAGCACACATCTCGAAGGAAGATTGTGTTAGTTTCTTCAATCTTTGTGCCTCACTGCCTTCATTTTTGTTGAAGTCCGAATTCGAAAGGCAAACACAGAATAAATACGCTACAACAAGAGACAAAGAAATACACAATAAAGATTTAAGGAACATACAGAAGTACGTCGAAGACAACCCAGGATTAACCATGGAAGAAGCTGCGACCATCTATTATGATGTACAAGGGACGACAACTCCAGCAATGAAGTATGAAAGGGGCAATCTTTTGGTTCCCAATGAGGAGTATAAAAATCTGACAACATATATGCGCCAGTTGCATGAATATTACATGGCTCAACCAACAGAGATGGATGACTTTGGTTTTGAGGTTATTATCCGTTCGCCACATGTTTTCCATTATCCTGAACAAGAGAAGTTCGATGTCGAGTGGGAGTGCTTGTTTCAGCTATACCAGAAACGCTCTCTCAATGTTCAAATGTTGACGTTGTGGACTATGTAAGTACTCTACACACACGATATTACAATTAACTACTTTCTCGAGACAAATTGTTAACTTTTGAGCACTTCCCATGATTTTATGTAGGTGTATAGCAAAATTTTGCATTCTAAAAAGCAAATGGGATTACATAGGCTTCTTGGACCCCTTACGAGTCAATGAGAGGACATGTCTAGGCCTCTATGGATGTGACGTGGAAGACCTAAAACAGAGATTGATTGCTATTTTCGATGAATTCACGATGAAGAAGAAAATCCACATACTTCTAGCCTACAACTACGAGTATGTGTTCTCGGCTTTTAATTTTATGCTTCTTTTTTCGTTAAGATTATTCGATAATTAGGATTCTGTGATTGTAGCAACCATTTCTTCTTCATTTGTGTCAATCTTGCCAAAAATCTGATCGAGGTGTGGGACTCGAAGAAAAAACCATTTCATCATCTAGATGCAATGGAGGCAGTGCTGAATTAGTAAGCGATCCTAATAACATATTATTTTCTAATCACACACACCGCTTTCTAATGTTTCTCCCTTTAATGTTGCTTAGTGTCCGAAGAAGACATATCAGTGGGACGCTGGTCCCATTCAAGGTTGTCGAAATGGAGGGGAAGTACCTGTCACAGCTAGCGGGAAACAATGAATGCGGGTTTTATGTAATGTGGGCAATGCTTCGCTACATCGGCGGGAAATCAGAAGAAGCCGATAAGTTGGTGTGTATAATCCCCATTTCATTTATGTCTATTAATAATTCAACAAAATGATGTAATGTTCCTCTTTGGATATCATCTTTTTTTGAACGATAGCACAAGAAATATAACCACCAAAGGTTGTTAGACATGGAGATCGTCGCACTGCAATCGGAGCTCGCAAAATTCATCTTAGCCGAGGTATTGGAAAAAGATAGAGTATTTTCCATTGCACAATCCTTGAGGTACAAGGACCAATATGGTCTAGAGCGGCTCACTAGATTATTGTAAGAAGTCCAAGAAGCATTGCACAATCTGTGAAGTCCGAGAACATTTTTTTAAGGGATTGAGATCTAGATAAGAACATTTGAACTGTAACCATAACATTTGTAATGTTTAATATTGATGGATCTGTCGTCTACGTAGCGTATATAAAGCGAAACCCGATTTCACAAAAAAATATAAATTAAAATCAATTATAAAACAATAAAATGTGAATGGGCCATCACTGCCGGTTAGCAACGAACCGACAATGTTGTCTTGCAAAATACTACCGGTTATCAACAAACCGATAGTGTTGTCTTACAAAACACTGCCGGCTTGAGCAATGAACCGACAGTGTTGTCTTGTTCAACACTGCCGGCTTGAGCCATGAACCGATAGTGTTGTCTTGTTCAACACTGCCGGCTTGAGCCATCAACCGATAGTGTTGTCTAGATCAACACTGCCGGCTTGAGCCATGAACCGACAGTGTAGGCTTGCTCAACACTGTTGGCTTGAGCCAAGAACCGACACTCTTGAAGCAACCATCACTGTTGGTTGGGACTACAAACCGGCAGTGTTGTTCAACTAGACACTATCGGGTGGAGCTAGAAACCGACACTATTTCCTATAGATCAGTGTCGGTTTTTAAGAACCGACAGTGATGTCAACCCCTCATCACTATCGGTATGCCACTGTCGGTTCAAAATCCAGCAGTGAAGGGGGTGTTTGAACCGATAGTGATGTCCAGATCTGGGGTAGTGATAGACAAGCATATCCACATTTCAAAGATATCTTTCAATGGCACTCATATTCATGTTTCTCTTCCACCCGATGAGCAAGTGTGGTATATTGGGAAATCGATGATAGTCACTCAAAATATTTTAACAGTTTATGATTTGAACATGTGGTTCACATGTGTCCATGGGGCAGCTATGAGCTATGCATGATATAAGTGTGTTGTATAATGCAATAATTGTGGATGAAAATTCTCCGCACATCGTCCACAAGGTAACATGAATGAAAAATTGGTCATTTACTACTTTTCTACATGATAGCTACTAACTACTTTTTAACTTTCTCCATGTGTATGGAAATAATATGTTGTCCATGCATGATATTCTTATCACCTCAAGTATCCATGTCCTTATAAAGAGTGAAAGGTATTATAAGCTAAAGTGGTATAGAGGTATTATGGGACCCAAAACATCGAAGGTAAAGTTCAATCAGATTCACTCTTCTCTAAGCAATGTCATTGAGTGATCTTTTGGAGTATTGAAAATAAAGTGGCAAATTCTATACAAGACGCCCAACTACTCAACATGGAAGCAAAAAATGCTTGTTATTGCTTGTTTGGTCATTCACAATTTCATTCATGAGCATAATAGTGAAGATTTAGACTTTGCTTGGTTCTATCATTATCCTCATTTTGTCTCTATAATACTAGAACAAGTATAATTGGTAGGTAGCTACATTAGATGGTTCTACTACTAAAAGATCTAGGCACTTGTTGGGTTTTTGTAATTAATTACAACAAATTATGGATTAACATTTCACTTTAAGTGTGTGAAGGTAATATGTTTAGTCCACATGAGATATTGAATGACATGGGCATCATTAAAAGCATGTTGGAGAAGCTTAAGTGAAGTATGTCATGATGGTGAAGGTTGAAGCAAGTCCTGGTTGTGGTGGACCATGCGAAAGGTAAAAGGCAAGCTAGAGGCTCGAGACATGATGGATCATTGAGGCAGTGAAGTGCTTGGTGATGATGATGATTTTGATGATGATATCAAGTGGCTTAGTGATGATGGTGGAAGAACTGCGCTAGCAGGCATTGCATTGCAATTAAATGGACATGGGCAAGGCAAAGGTATCAAACATAGGGCGTTTCATTTTGCTGGCCATGAAGTGTTGTAGAGATGTTTAAGATGGCCATGTTTAGGATAGATAGTCATATTATTAAGAGGGGCAAATGTGTTCGCTAATTGGTTATCTAGTTCCACTTGAGAGGTCTAATTGTGTTGCAATTAGAAACAAGTGGTGATACAAAAACATGTTTGAAAACCTTTGCGAAATGATTTGAAAAATGGTAACATGTGCTAAATGTGGCAGTTGTCTCGAAGGACAACACTTAGAGTTTGCTAATTTTCAAAGGTTTGAAAAGGAGGTGAAAGATGTATTATGGTGGGCTGGAACTACCCTAGGTGGTCTGACCAGCCCTAGTGGTGGTTTGACCACCACTTGGTTCCCATTCTAGTTTGGTGCTTGGCGCTTGAGGTGCATGTGAGCCTGGTATTTGGCTCTGGGCTTGCATAGGCTATGTGGGCAGTCCAATCAGACATTGGATCGGTTTGACTATAGGGAGGCAATTAAGGTCAATAGATTCTCTATAGATGTTCATGACTATGTCACCGAGAAAAGCGGTCTTCACATGGCCCGAGCAGTCAATGTGTGACTTGGGTGGTCCGATAGTAGTTTTAGGTAGTTAGATCATGAGCTCTATGTTCTCTCAAAAGATGGCACTATTTCAGGGACCAGAGTATAGGCACGTTCAAATATTTCCATTTTGTGACCATTACTGGTCTGGCAGTCAAATCACTTGGCCGTGCGATCAGACCACTAGAGATGTAGAGGCATGGGATCTCCCTTGCAACAACTAGTTTAAGGGGTATTGGAGGGTGGCCGGTTGTGTGAGCTCCATTGTAACTCCCACTCTCATACACTTGCATGTGAGGCATGTTTGGAGAGGTGATAAGTGATTCTAGTGCACATATTTGAGAGATTGATCAAGTGGAACTAGGTGTTGATTTGCAAGAGTAGTAACTTGTTCTTGGAGCTTGACAATTCCTAGATGGCTTGGTGTTTGTGTCTACATGGAAGCCCATGTGAAGGTTGTGCAGTGCTCTGGAGAAGGATTTGTTTGGGGCCCTTGAGCTTGTCCCTGCCAGAGGGGTGAAGAGCATACCTAGTGCATTGGAAGCTTGTTGGAGTGTTGTTGGTATTTCTTATGCTCAAGTAAAGAATTCCGCAAGCGCACAAAATATACCACCATAGTACTTCACCCGAGAGTATTCCTAGGTATCGTTGTTTATTTTATCCCAAGGGAAAGCGGTAGTTAGGAATGATAATAAATGAGAGATCCTAATATTCACCACAACTTTGTATCAAGTAGTGTAGAGGGTAAACGGATATTGGATAGGAAGGGTGATGAAACAAGGTTAAAGCAGCTCAGGTATAACTCTAGTAAGGTATGGATAGGTGGGAGATCAACAAGAGAGTATAGGTTCCTATGATTCTAACTCTACTTTTGTGGTTTTATCCTAATCATAAAATTGTTGCCAAAGATGTTGAGTTCTTACAACAGGTACACTAGGCGATAGTCGAGACAATAGGAGACAAAACTCCTACCCAAAGTGGCTATCTTTTTATGGGGGCCTTACCTTTTAAGAACTTGCCTAAGAACACGTGGTGCAATATAAAGACTAGACAAGGCTATCACTACTTGCTAGCTACAACAAACAATCCACGCAACAAGCGGAAACCAAAGGCAAAGATCAAGTATAAGCACCACACTTACACCTTCTCTTACTACTCTAGTTGTGTACACACATATCAATTATCTATTAAGAAACAACTATATGCTAAAATAAGCCACAACAACAATATAACAAGTATAATGTTTCCAAAGTAAAGACTAAGTAAAGTAAAGGAAGAATAATGTATTAATTAAAGTAAAGGTCATATAGAAAGGAAAATGTACAAGAGCTGTACTAGACCAGAAGACTAGCTTCATGAACCTGAGTAGAGCTCACTCTACTTCTCACTCCCACTCTAGACTATCCTACTACAATAGTATGATGGAACTAATTCTAAGCTTCAGAGCTTGCTTTCTTGCCTTCATGAATGGAGAGAAGGGTATGCCCCTCTATTTATACACCTTGAAGTGGGCCCATGGATCTGTGTGGTCACCTCTTTGAGCCCTTGGATGAAACCGCCATTGATCAAGGGTGATGCTCCCAATGTGCTTCCATGCATGAACTCATGCACTATGGCAGTGGCGAGGCAGTGGGGCAAGAATGGGGGTCGGGTCGGCTGACCAAGGGTGATCGCCAACCCCACTCTCTGGCTTGTGGGATTTCCCCTCTAGTGTGGGGCCACTTGAGGTGCTCCTTGGTGGATATGTGCTGATATTTCTTCTTTTAAAGTCGGTTGATCTTACATGTGGGTCCATTAGTCCATGGGTGTTCATTTTCCACCATTGAGAGAAAGCACAAGCTTCATCCAAGGGTGGAGATTGGTTTAGGCGTGCTTCACTTGGATAATGGCAAGCTTGTATAGCTTCTGGACCTATAGGGGGCCAACCCCCCTATGGTGGGTCCACATGCTCATCTTGCTCATTCAAGCTTAAATCTACATATGAATACTCAAATACAAGTGGAACTTGTTATTTGTTAAAATATGCTCATGATATGCTTATGTCCCTTTGTTCTGAGGTTGTTGACGGTAATTTTGAGTATATAAAAGTGTGACATTTTCACCATCAACAAGTGTCTAGTCAATTCGACCATCTCAAGTCTAGTGCTCATGTTGGAGCCTACCTCGAGGGGTAGTCTGAGCTTGTGGGCTTGGGAGCTAGTGAGAGGAGCAACAATTCTATAACTCGTCTCAACATGGATTAAGTGATTGGCAAGCCACCGAACCATGGGAAAACATCATGTGTCATCCTCTCCATTGTGGTTTGCATATCTCAACACTAGCTTCTTACTTGTACTAACCTTGCACTGGTGGTGTTGCTTACTAGTGTAGCTTGTAGTTGCTTGTTTACCATTTTCTCACTAGTTGTGTAGGAGCTCCCTTATGCCAGCTTGTGCTCAAGTAGCTTAGTTTGATTGACCTTGCTAACTAGACTTATTTAGGTGAGATCTCACTAGCTCGGCACCCTAGTTGCTCTTCTTCTTAGTCTCTTATTAGGGTGCTTGAGAATATAGTTAGAGGGGTGTAGTCATGGCTAGGCAGGTAGTTCAATTCCAATTTTAAAATTGGCTTGCTTCCGATTAAGTTTTTGAAAGTGCACTTGCCCCCGTTGTTGATTTTGGTGTATTAATGACATCCAAATTAGAGACTAATGCTTATTGATGTCCCTTGAATGATTTAAAGGATGACTTCTATGAAATGACACCCCTCATTCAATGTTTATAAGGCTTCTAGACTCAAGCGGTCTAAATTCACTTTAAATTTTTGAATTTGAGTTTAAGAATCATCGTACTACTAAGAGAGATGCAAATTGAGTTGGTCTGAGGAAGAAAGTGCTCAAGTACTTTATTAAAATAATTTAAGAGACACTCAAACACAGCATGGGCACTTTGAGCTAATTTTGAAGTCTTCCCTCATAAAGGAAGTTCTAACAACTGTTGGAAGTTTGGATGCAGTTCTGTGTAGCTCAGTCTAGGGGTTAGAGGTTTCGATGTCTGTCGGAAGTACCAATGGTTTGCGTGCAGCTCTATCCTTGCTTTGTCAAAAGTTATTAGTTTCTAAGTTTCAACTATCAGATGTTCCGACAATCGTTGAAAGTACCGATGTCTATGCGCGCACAGCCATGCTGGTAGTTTGTCAGAGGCAGCCTGCTAACTTCGATGTGCAACGTCTGTTGGAAGTTTTGGCATTTCTTTTCATTTAGCCTTGAAGACCTATCTATACTATTTAATGTATGAAAACCCTAGGCGCCAGAAGTTCTAACGTCAAGCGTCGAAAGTTCCGATGCCACCTTGAATGGCTAGAAATGCCTAGAGGTATAAATACCACACTAACTTCTAATGGTCACACACTTCATTCATTGCATCCAACCTTCACACAAAGCTCTCGCTAACATTCAAATCCCTCTCCTCTTCTTCTCTTTTCTCAAAAATCAAAATCAAGCAAGAGTTTGAGTTGAGAGTGAGTATTTGGTGAGAGAAACTAAGAAGCAAAGCTTGAGCACTCGATTTCTTCACCAAGCGGGTTGGATTTGTGTTTGTTACTCTTAGGGCTTGGCCCTTGTTGACGGTAGTTAATGTCAATCATAATCCATCATATATCCTGCATAAATGATTAAAATGGATCGCCAACATAGGTATAATGTTTTAAACTAATGAGTTCCACAAGTTTTGGTGATTTCATGACTATAGGAGGATTTAATCAGAAAATAGGCAATGTGGACCCAATCATTAGAGCAAATCACGATCAACCGCGACGAAACCAACTTGGAAGAATCTAGAATCATCATAGAAGACAATCCACCAAAACCCACCCTGGATGTCAGGGTGTGGGGCCGGTCGACCCCACCTGTAGGCCGGTCAGCCAATGGGGTCCACCTGGAAGCCCCTCCTTCGTATGTCGGTTTGCCACCGCCTCTAAGATTCAATCTACGCCGTTGCTCAAGGTCGGTTCGTATCAAAGGTTCAAATTTGAGATTGCCATGGATTCATGGGCCCATAGGACTCTTGGTGCCCCCTATAAAAGGACCCCCTACCTCCTCTAGAAGTTATCCTAATCCTGAAATCATATTTTCTCATCTTAGGATCAGAGTTAGCAATCAAGAGAAAAATAGTCCTCCATGTTAGGATATACCCTTTATGAATAGAAATAGTGAGATAGAGAGTGAGAGAAGAGATTGGAGGAAGTGCCAGCCTATCGGTGCTCTCTCTATGGCTGGTACCTTGTCGGAGTCAAGTTCTTCTTGAGTTTGCTTCTGAGATATCTCTGGCAATAAACTTTTGATTCATGTAAGTATCATGTTTATATTATTCATCAGGTTTGTGACTCTTTTGAATACTTTAATCTTTGTAGCTCTTGGGTTAAAGTAGTAATTGTAGTGTAAGCGTGGTGCTTAGACTAGGTTACTCGTGGATGCACCCTGCATTCTATATTGGTGGTAGATTGTGAGGGTGATAGCCTTATTGAGTCCTTTGTAGTCCATCTCCGGTTTGTAGGCCAAGCAGGACCCGGTTACTACGGAATAGCATACTTAGTTTGTGCCTTTTCTTACTAATGTCCCCGGTTGAACAGTAGAAGATATAGCTTGCCCAAGTTAGAAGAAGAGAACCTTAGTAATCTTCTCTACGCTCTTGTTTATCCTAAGCCTTGTTGCTACCCCTAGTTAAGTTAGACTTAGTTAAATCTCTCACACGTTTCCTTGAGTTCAATATTCTAGAATACTTTTGGTGAAGTGCTACATCGGTATCCGTGTGCTTGCGGATTAATCTGTGTGCGTCTATAATATACCAACAGCCCCTAACCATCTAGGCATCGCCCGGGATCTCCCAATCTGTGGGAGATCTCTGGGAGGTATGTATTACCCAAATTAGAGTGAAGAACTCGAGTTGACCTTTGCGGTTGCATGGGAGAGACAAGGGGGTGAAAGAGACTCCGACCATTGTGGTCACCTCGACAATGAGGATGTAGGCACTCCTTAGTGGTGTGGTCACCTCCCATGTGCTTGTTGTTGTGATTGCTTGGAATTACTTGTATTTGCTTGTACCTTTCTCCATCAACCTTATTCTTAAGATTTGTCCCCATCTACAAATTGGTGTCATCCCAAGTGCAAAGAAGTGTCTCAGCATCTTCATCTACCCCTTAAGAAATGTGGTAAATAGCGGATATGAAATTGAAGCTAATTTTATTCTGATTTCATGGCATCTCCTAGGTGTGGAACTTCTGATAGTTTGCGTCGGAACTTCCGAGCGGCGTCCAAAGTTCCAGCCCAAACTTTGGAACTTCAATTCCTATAGTTACTAATCTGTTGTTTTAACACTACAACACAAATGATTCTACGAGGCGGTGCCCTTTTATTAACCGAGGTGTTTACGAATTCCAACCACCTTGGTTAATGCCTACGATTAATCGAGACGGTCATTTTCATTAACCGTGGCGGACATAGTTAAGCGGCTCGCAAAATCGGTTTATGGAGGCGGATATCCTATAATCTATTTACCGAGACGGGTCTTTTAAGAGGCCCGCCTAGAAAAATAGAGGCCATTTTCGGAGGCGGACCGTTAATAAGGCCGAGCCCAAGAAAAGCCCATCTTGGCCAAGAAACAAGTCACGGTATATAAATGGAATGAAATCCTAGCCCACTCCACAATACCAACTCTCTCTCACACTCAGCCGTCATAGCACACGCCTCTTTCTTCTCTCCCTACCTCCATGAGCACTCTCTCCCTCCCTCCCCGAGCACGGCCGTCGGTGGCGGCGCCCCTCCCTCCCCTCCGGCATGGCGCCCCTTCCTCCCCTCCCTCCCTCCGTCTCTCAGGCCCCTCCCTTCCCTCCATCCCTCTCTCTTAGGCCCCTCCCGAATCCCAGATCCAGCAGCGCGGGTGAGGAGGAGCCCGGATCCAGCGGTGTCAACGCTCCTCCTCCTCCTCCTCTTCGTTAGCTCCGGCATTGGGAGGCAGGATCCGGCATTGGGAGGCCAGATCCAGTGAGCTACAGCAGTGGCCCATAGATGGGCTCGGTGGGCCCATGGGTGGGCTCGCTAGGCTTATCCATGGGTTTTCTTTTTTTTGTTTTTTATTTGATTTACAGAGACGGGCATTTGACCTTCCTCGGTAAATAACGATTAACCGTGACCTTTACATCTAGGCGGACGTTGTGCCCGCCTCGGTTAATCCATTTCGCCCGCCTCGGTGAAAGTTTCTGTAGTAGTGTGTAAGTTTGTGTTTAAGATTTTTCATATATGCCTATTTTAGAAACAACTATTCACTCCCTCTATTTGGCCACCTGGATCATATAACTATTGAAGCCAATACCCCCACTATGGGTGTACTTTGTGATGAGTTGGTCATCTCGATCTCTCCCTCTTGCTTTGGGCTAGCATGTAGTGAAAGACTTGAATTTTTACTCTACATTGAAACCTTTTAGTTTAAATTTCTACCTACGGACATTTGTATTTATGTTAAGATATCACGGACATGGTTGATTATCTATCTCATACGTTGCCATGATTTTCTTTTGTTGCATTAACGTTGGATACTCATGTACATATGTTGAAACTAATGTTTTTACTATATTACAATAATAAAGCAAAAAAAGTACGAAGTTCTTTTGAACCAATATCAATCGCTCACATATGCTAATTATATCAGAGCATCTAGCATGCAACCTCTCAAAGGAATAAGTGTCCATTCCTAAATAGGTGTGTCAGGTCCATAGAGAAGTTGATGCTCTATGTTTTCAGAGCTTTAGCTCTCCCAAACAGAATTTATATATAGTTTTTGTTTTATAGACAACAATCTATTTCCCAACCAATTACTAATTAATGTCCCTTGTTGCAAGACGTAGTTGAATCCATCAAGCGACTTATTAAGTATTTCAGAAAGTAGCGACTTCAACACTAGTCACATCCATGCAATGCAAAAAAAAAAAAATTACCGGGAACCCAAAAGAGAGGTTTTAACCAATGGTCACATGACCAGAACTATCATATTTTGGAGGTTCTACTTCCATTCCTGAGCTTAAATCAGAATGAAAATACCGCGCGGTCGATGTGGTCCTCGGCACCAAAATGGCCGACCGGCAGCAATCCGAACTCTGCATCGGCCAGCCTCTGCAGGATCACCCGGGTGAAGCTCTGCGCTAATGCACGAAGCGTGGTAGAAGCGGCCGCATGTTTCGTGGTTACAACGAAACACCTGATAACAATATGCAGTGTTTATAGTAAGGAAATTTGCAACTGCAACAATAGTACTCATACTACTATAAACAACTAATCACTACATACATCCAAAGAGCAAGCTGAGCAACAAGGAATTATTATTTAATAACTACAGTGATTCAGTCACTTTGAGAGACTAGTGAAATCTATATGCTGAATATTTACCGGTAGAATAGGATAATGGCAATTGAACCGCAAGTTAGATTGATATGCCCACAGAATCTTCAAATGTTGCATTCGTAGTAGAGTTACATTCCATTTTTGAATCTTAATAGTAATTGTCCACTATCCAAGACATTTTACACAAACGAGACTATTAAATAAAAGACAACGTTATCTAAGTGTTTCTCATTTGTAAAGGTAAATTTATTAATTTTCCCATGATAAGTACTTAGCAATTCTCAATTCTAGCAGGCTATTTGCTCAATCACGCTTGAGGTTGATCTCCAGCAACCGTCAAAAGACCGAGTCTAAAGGGGATGACATCACCACGATGCAACTTGGTCGAACGTGCTAAAAACACTTCTAGTTGTGGCTCTTGATAAAAAGGGACAATAGGCTATCTCTAAAACCAAATGTTATGTGAGGGGTAACCATGCCCAAAACCAAAGGCTGATCTCTCTAACCTAGAATAACAGGAAGGACATTACCCCCACAATCGTCCTCTCTTCACCACTGATATCGTCGGTATCAGCATACTACTACATGTCTTTGCTGCTCGGTCCAATAGCTAACTCGTCTACTATCAAAGATACCCGACAGCATCTCTATCTTAATATAATCTAGTTGTTCTAATTTTAAACTGGTGATATTGTTTTTTTTTCTTAAAAAGACATGATATATTGTTTTTAAGTCTTCAAGATATAACAAATAGTAGGAACAAAGGACATCAGATCACATAACACATGTATCTGAACGAAAGTTGCAAGCGCGCCGCACGCGTACCTGAGGGTGGTTGCCTACACCAGAAGATCCCCGTATCCCGCAGCTGGCACATCGATGTTACCTGTTTCTGCAGCTACGACAGATAAAATGCTGCATAGCCTAGAATCGATTTTGCACACATTATGTTTCCTTTTTTTCTGAAACACAGTTATGTTATTTTTTTAAGCCACATGAAAACAGATGCTGATTTACCTCTACTTGTGCTGCAGTGAAAGCCTAGTGACCTGCAGCCAGATGGATGACCCGAAGCTATGGTCGCATGGTACGACCTCAAGCATGGACCCTCACAGCTAATAAACAGGAGAATAAAAACAAAAAGTATATAATCAAAACAACCCGTGGGGTGTGTGTGGAGCAGACAGGAAAAGAGAAAACACATCCTAATCTCAATCTGTGAATCAACTACGAATTTCGAAGTTGCAACAAACGCCTGAATATTCAAAAGGGCTAGGTTAAAACGTAAGAACGGGTAAATTGCAGGATTGATGCGATGTTCAGCGATAATTTATTGTAAACCATAACAACGGATCTAGAAACCTCGAGAGGGAAGAACTTGGCGCTAGATTACTGGAGAAGATCCAGATCAAACTCACCACAGCAACGGACCGCCGTCGCCGCACAGGGCGCACACGACGTCATTTAGTTCAGCGTCAAAATCGTAGTCCTCACCTCTCTGGCTCACAGGATCGATCACCACTCCGTTCGGCGACTCACCGCCGCCGCCGCCGCCGCCTTCCATAGCTGATGCGACTTTGATCCGGCAACCCTAGCTCTGGGTGGGACTTGGCACGGAGGGGATACGAAACCCAAGGGGCGGAGGAAATCGAGTTCGGTTCGCGATCGGAGGGTCCGCGATTTATATGGGGGTTTTGACGTTTGCACACCGGGGCCTCCGACCCAGTATTTGCGCAATTAATGTCCTCTTTGAGAAGTCGATCTCTTTCCTAGTTTGGCTCCTCCTACACCTATTCAGCTACCGTTAGCATACTGCAGTATAAATAGGCAGTGGCTGTGAAATTAAGGGGTATTCGAGTAACCTTAAAATTTGGAATTGGGTAATGCAAATAATTGGAAATTCGGTATTAGAAACTGCTATATCACTCTAAAAAGTATTACCAAAACGATAATAATACAATGAGGGCGTCCGTCCGTCCGGACGCGCTCACCTCGGCCTGCTCCTCCTCGAGGTCCATCTAAAAATATATAACGAACGCAGTTCTCTCCTCCTCGCCTTGTTGCGCAGTTTTTTCTCGTCGCCGCATCTGCGATGCCCGCACCTACCGCCGAAGCAGCGCTCCCGACAGCCTTCCTCTCCGTCCCGCCCCCGCTCCTCTCCACACCGCTCTCCGGCATCGCACTCGCCGCCTCCCCTGCGTTCTCCTCCATCCTCCATCTCCACCGTATCCGAGCGTCGGCGGCCGCCTTCCTCTCTCTCCACCGCGCTTACCGACCGCCATGTAGGAGAGGGGGCCGCCGCTGGCTAGGCTCAGGCTAGGCGCAGGCGCACTGGCCACTGCTAGGTCATGCCACCATCCTCGACCGCCGGCTAGACAGAACTGATCGTTCCCCGTTCTGCTCTGCATCGTTCCAGAAGAAGCATGAAAAACACATGTTGCAAGTATATATTTCATGTGTTTCAGATGTTTCATAGATATGTTGCAAGTGTTTCATACGGATGTTGCAAAAGTAGATCGTGATGTTTCATATGTTGCAATAGTTGTACACATGTTTGCAAGCTTCCATTTTCAATGTTTCATCTGTTTTTTATGTTGCAAGTGTGGTTATCTAGATGTTGTATAGGTTTTCACACATATGTTGCAAGTGTTTTACCTGGATGTTGCGTATATTTGCAATGGTTTTCAAGTGTTTTTCATGTGGTTTTGCAAGTGTTTCAGATGCATGTTTCTCAGCATTCAGACGTATGTTTCAAACGTTGCATCTGGATGTTTCAAAAGTAGATCGGGGTGTTACACATGTTGTAACGGGACCCACTTTCCGCAGCCACAAGCTGCAGCAGCTAGGATGCCGTTGAGTGGGCGCAAACGACGGAGGGGGAGCGAGAGGTTCCCCGCATGATCTAGCGGCGCGGACAACATTCGAGCGGTGCGGGCTCGCGTGGGCGCGCAAAACGCAGGCACGGCGGGGCGTGTTGGCGCGGACAGGGGCGGAGTGCAGGCGCGCATGGAAACAAAGATAGCCACGCGCGTCCGTCCGAACGTTCGGGCGCTAGCACTGCGGTTACCAAAATTTTAGGTACCCAATATTTCAAGTTCAGTGTCACGACCCGGTCTTAACACCCTTGTGAGCATCAGCATCATGAGCATCATTGCAATTGTAATAAAAAAATATAAACTAAACTGTACTTCTTTCTGCATTTAAACTGCTCACTATTAAATTGATGGACGGTCCGCCAGCACCACCGGACCATCCGCCAATTCATTTGCACGACCTGACAGGGTCCAGACCCCGTCAGTCAGTTCACCGACACCACCGGACAATCCACCGCCATGACAGAGCATTCGATAGAGTTAGCCCATGCAGAATTGTGAAGTGTCACTTGGCGAGATCACTTGGTCCCACCTGACAGCCCACCTGTCTAGCTCGTAGAATGGCCAAGGCAAAGCACCCACCAGCTCACTCATTCACTCTTGCACTCCCTCTCTCTCTCTAGTTCATCTCTCTCTCTCTCTACACTCTCTCACACTCAAGCAAGAAGAGGAGAAGGAAAGGAGAAGAGATTGAAGCAAGGATGCAGCAAGAGATGGCCATGGAGACCACCTAGAAGCCTTCATCCACAAGAGATAGGGGTTGGAAGAGGGAGGAGCCCTCTCATCCTTGCCATAAGGAGCTAGGAGGAGGAGGAAGCAAGAAGAAGGAGATTTTAAGTTATCAAGGGGGAGATCCAGCTGCTCCATCTTCTTGGAGAGCTTTGCATCTTCTCATTGCCACCCTTGGTAAGGATCTAACCAAGCCAAACCTAGGATTTCACCTTTTAGGAGCCATAACCTACGAAATGTCAATTTGTGGCCTAGGTTTAGTTTGCACCCAAAGTAGCTAGAACCAACTAGCTAGACATGCTCCATAGAACCCCAGTAACCTACCCTGGAGATGGTTTGCACATGCAAGTGACACAAATGAAATTTGGATTTTGAGTTTCTAAGAAGTGTTCACTGTCAGTAATGACGGAGGGTCCGACATCACTAGCGGAGTGTCCGTCAGTACTGAGTAGCTCTCTGTTCACTTACACAACACGCATTATAATTCATCGGAGTCTCCACCACTGCACCAGAATATCCATCGAATTATAAGTTAGGGGAGTTCCAGAGAACCCAGTCCTCAACTTTTGGTATAGCGGAGCGTCTGTCGATATTCTGAAGTGTCTGTTGAATTATAAAGCCTGAACCCGAGAGTAACTAGTTCACATCGGATGATCTATAACACACATAGAGTGTCCGATAGAGCTTGAGCACTTAAGCGGCCAGTAGGACCCAACAGACCTAATCTGATGGATGGTCCATCATCTCGATGGAAAGATCCATTGAATTATAAATCGAACACAGAGACTCCCGAGAGCACAAACTTCATACCGGAGTGTCCGATCCTATATCGTAGAGTACGATGATCCTAGAGTGCCAAACTCCCACTAAGTCCTAGAATCATCAGAGCATCTGACATATATGCCGGACTATCCGACAGTCATCAGTCAATAGACCTTAGCGTACACCTTCACACTCACTCTTGTAACACTAAGGCTCAAACAACTAAATATCACTGCATGACATCTTGTAACTTGAGTATTGTACTTTATGCAAATCGCTCATCAAGCATCATGCATATAGGTGACGCGATCTCTGAAGATCCTTAGGAGGAAGAAGCCGTCGAGCCTAGCAACGATGTTCAAGGCAGGCCCTATGCATCCATGTGCATTTTTAAATGCATAATGAACTATGGTTATTTATTGCATCTCTATGTTACTAAATGACTAGTGAACCGGAAGGGATTCACCTATGCCAAGCCATAACCACATGACGCCACCACAAGCATCCCCGTGTGTCCTTATTAATTACCCTGCTTAGTATGCTTAGATCTTAGAGTCGAGCTAATGATGGGTTTCTCATTACTCGCGCAATGATAGGTTGTCCACCCACCAAACAATACCTTTGGGAAGGGATCAACACTTGTTACATATGGGAATGGGAATGGTAATGGTCGGCAAGGGGTATGGACATGGCAAGAAGGGGGATTCTTGGATGACATAGCTTGCTTACCAGTTAAGGACCGTGCATCCATGGTAGTGAGTAAGAACATAAAATTGTATAGACCACTTGTCACCAATGGGGGTGACAAGCTAAGTAACTGATTGCGACCATTTTGTTCATGAAACTAGCAAGGGGGTTGCGCCGGTCAGGAATGTCTGAGTCTGTGATAATGACCGGGCACTAAGCCGAACCTTTTGTTGGACATCTTGGTTGGGTTAGGGAAAGGTTGAAACATTGAGGTATCCCTTATGTACCGACGGGTCTTATGGGTGATATCGTTTTGAGTGGGGTTAACTTGTACCCCTCTGTAGAGTTTACTTTTGAAAGCAATAAGTTCTAACTTCTAGATACGGACTAGAGTTGGGTTCATAAACCAGGACTTGTGGAAGATCGAGTTCCAATTGGCTAAATGCTTACACTGATTACCTATGCTATGCTTTGCTATTGCTACGTCATAGATCACCTTTACTTTTGGTATAAATGCTTTTATGCAAATGATACACATTCCTTGCTACTATCCAAATTGCATAATCATTGTTTATTATATTGGATAAGACCTGCAGAGTACATTCGAGTACTCACCCTGTTGGATCTTAAGTTTTGCAGGTACCGTAGCTCCCATCCATGGATTCTTCTATGCTCTAGACCCTTCACCGGATCAGGAGTGCTAAACGATTCCATGTTCCATAGATACATGGATGTGGCACACACGTGTATCAGTTATCATGAAACTATGCTATGTTGAAAGACTTCTGCTAGACTTCGATGTAGTTGGTGTGATCATGTCATGAACTACGTGTGTGAACCAAAACTTATAAACCCTAATGCTTTGAACTGTGATATAACTTAAGCTTCGTTGTGATGTATTCTCTCTCTTAAACTAATCCTAGATGAGGCCGGCCTGAGTACATCTAATGGGGGGTGTACCAAGATGACCTGTTAAGGGATGTGTCCAACTTAATAATCCCTGGTCGATTATCATCTTGGGTACTCACTTAAGAGGGTGTTGATCCTGACAGCGGGGGACCACGCCGGGTGGGGTATCGAACACAGTTCTAGACGATCGAGAATCGTTACAACTTTGTCTTAGGTTAGGGATCGTAGATAACAAAATTTTGCCTCATTAACCGAGAATTTTTTTGTACAAAACCCAAACTTGAGTGCTAAGGCTGTCACTTATTATAGTTGTTTAATCCTTGTCTATCTTAGAGCTAAACCTATCCCTTTCTGCACGAGTTGAGTTTTACAATCAAAATGTTCTAACTTGCCTTATCTTACATCGCTAGATGGAGTTGGGACGTTTGGTGATGGCTACCCATGGGGAGAACATTGAAGGTTTTCCGGCCTTGCTCAATGAGGTGATGTGGAGTGCCAACTACTCTTATCTCCCAGAGTATGCAGTATATGCCCTGGGAGTTGGCCATGGAGTCATTGACTACACCTGCAAGGTCCACATACCAAGTCACCTTTGTGACCTGGGAGAAGAGACTGATCGCCTTGCTTGGGGAAAGGGTACTTCGATCGATATGGCAATTCAAGTTGTGGCTTATCATGCCATTGCCATGTTGAGAGAGACACTTATTACCCTAAGTGAACCGTCATTTCAGCATTTCCTAGAAAGGACAGAGATGAAAGGAGTTTTCAAGTTCTCTATGCAGTATGCACCCAATACTCTGTATGAGAAGAGGATGACGGAGTTTGTGATGTGCCAGGCACACATGATCCGTTGTATGGAAGCTGAGCTATGGACTGCTCGGTCAAGGTTTATCAATTTGCAGTATCTAGTGGAACCATATGTGAGGATGACTACGGTGCCCTACACCGTTCTCTATTATCCTCAAGGGGACGATGCTACGATGTATGAAGTGACGGAATATCCTTACCGCTACCCAGAGGCTCAAGGAGTTAGAGTCCCTCAGAGTGTGGTATGACCCTCAAGGATGTCAGTGGGACTGCTGGTTAGGCACATGGCCCGTACCACCTACACACCAACCGACTTGCTTGGAGATACACCAATGCATCTTCTTCACCCCAAAGCCCCTAGATGTGATGGTGACCCAGCAACGTACCTACTCCCAAACAACCATTTCCTAGTGGACTTCCGGAGACCACCGTATGACTCGCCTACTCCAACACTAAACATGTCTCATTCCGAGGACATGAGCAGAGTGTAATCACTACGATGTTATGTAACTACGAGTTCAGCTTGCCCTACTTTTAAAAACTCTTCTGAAGTGTTAGCTTGTTGTATCGTTGTGAGACTTGAGAGTGCGCTTTTGTAAGAACTAAAAACAACATGTGCTTCGATCGCTTGTCCGATGTACACGTAGAAGCATATGTAATTGCACTCTTAACATGTATCCTTGTGGTATTGTTGTAAGTCGAGACCTGGATGGTAATCTTAAGTTGGTGTTTATATATGGCCTATGTCGCTCCTTGTCATGATGCATTATGTGTGGAATATGATGATCCATTTTTAGCATGTTGATATTTCGACCTTCCATGAATGCATTATCCTGATCCCTTTTGTCTCATTTTGTCTAAAACATATCTAATGGGAGATGTGTCTTGGACAGGATGGTTGACACCCGAGGTTCGTCATCTTGGGGAGGCGCAAGGGGAAACCGTAACCCACCACCATCATCGCCACCTCCTCCGCATGGTGCCGTACCAACGTGGGCCGAAATTCTTCAGAGGGATGAAGCTCATCGCAAGGCTCAGAATGACATGATGGGTCACATGGTGCAAGTGATGGAGACCATGCAAGCTAACCCACATGGAGCATAGCCGCCTCAGCTCCGAGGATACCATTGTTTTGTGAGAACAAATCCACCTGTCTTCACCGGAGCAAAGGATTCGATGGCAGCCGATCATTGGTTGAGGACCATGGAGCAAAAGTTCACCCTACTGTAATCCACGGAGGAAGAGAAGGTGAATTTTGCAGCACATCAACTATAGGAGGCAGCTGACCATTGGTGGCATGACTATCGTGCATGCTTGCAGTCCAATGCGCAACTCACTTGGTAGCAGTTTAGAGAGGCCTTTTGCGGATTCTTTATACCCATAGGGTCTATGCTCATCAAGGCTACTAAGTTTCATAACTTGGTCCAAGGAAAGATGTCGGTGGTTGAGTATACCCACAAGTTCAATGAGCTTGCCCAATATGCTCGAAATGAAGTTGCTACCGATGAGGCTAAGAAAGTAAGGTATGAGCACGGCCTCACTCCTATGATGCAAGAGAAGTTATGCAATGTGCCAACCCCCACTTTCAATGAGATGGTGTGCGCTGCTATCAAGGCTGAGACCAAGAAGAATGCGGTAGACAATGACAGCTGCAAGAGGGGACCTTACAACCTAGGCTATGGACAGGGTTTGTCCTCTAGACAAAAAACCGCATGAACTCCGCTAAGGATTCCAGGCTACGCTGCACCGCGTCCAATGTGGATCTAGCCACGTGCACCTCCACAGCGTCAGCAGATGCAGAAGGAGAAAGTCCATCAGGTAGCAGTAGCTACAGGGGCATGTTTTGAGTGTGGTGGTTTTGGCCACTTAGCTCATGAATGCCTAGCCAGGCTCCAGAAGCAGCAAGCTGCCGCACCAAGAACAGTAGCTCCCAAGCGCACCGGCAACGTGCCCATGAAGAACACGCAACTGCACTTTGTGACCACTGAAGAAGCTCAAGTGGATGATGGAGTGATAATTGGTAAGTTATCCATCGACTCCATTTCAGCAAGAATGTTGCTTGATTTCGAAGCATCTCATTCATTTATTCATGATGGTTATGTCTAGGACAATAAGTTTCCAACTATGGAGTTTGGGAGGGGATTTTGGATGATTGCCCCTAGAGTTACACATGAGTCTAACCACATAGTTTGCCAAGCTCGGATTGAGATAGCAAGTTTGGAATTTTTAGCCAACTTGGTCGTTCTCTAGTTGGGGAATGATGTGGATGTTATTTTGGGAATGAAGTGGATGGTTAAGCATCAATGCGTCATTAGGTGTGTACCTAGATCTATAGAAATTCAGCACCCCTTAGGGAAGTCGGTTACTCTTTATGCTTCCCAAAGTCAGCAAATTGCCTTGAATAGTTTGAGAACCAAGTCCAACGTATCAGCGGGTGTCGAGCTAGTTCCAGTTGTGTGTGAATTTCCCGATGTTTTCCCAGAAGAGTTAACTGGAATGCCCCCAAAGAGAGACATAGAGTTCCTAATCCAATTAAAACCTGGAACCGCGCCTGTGTCAAAACCTCCATATAAGATGGCACCACTTGAGTTGGAAGAGATGAAGAAACAACAAACAAGTTTGTTGGAAAAGGGTTACATTAGACCTAGTTCTTCTTCGTGGGAATGTCCATCTTTGTTCATGACTAAGAAGGATCACAGCCTAAGGATGGTAATAGATTATCGCCCACTCAATGCAAGGACCATCAAAAACAAGTATCCGCTCTTGAGGATTGATATTTTGTTTGATCAACTCAATGGAGCCAAATTCTTCTCTAAGATCGATTTGAGATTGGGGTATCATCAAATTTGAATCCGAGAAGGGGATATATCGAAGACTGTGTTTTCTACGTGGTATGGTTCTTATGAGTACACAGTCATGTCCTTTGGATTGACTAACTCTCTAGCTTACTTCATGTATCTCATGAATTCAATCTTCTTTGAAGAGTTGGATGTGTTTGTGATTATCTTCATCGATGATATCTTGGTATATTCAAAGACCGAAGAAGATCACATAAAACACTTGAGAATTGTGTTACAGAAGCTAAGGGAACATAAGCTATATGCTAAGTTTAGCAAGTGTGAGTTTTGGATCACCGAGGTTTCCTTTTTGGGACATATCTTATCTCATAATGGAATTTTCATGCACCCAAGCAATATAAAGGATGTAGTGGAATGGGTTACTCCCACTACGGTGAAGGAAGTTCGAGGCTTTCTCGGATTGGTGGGTTATTACCGTCGATTTGTGCCAGACTTCTCCAAGATTGCCAAGCCATTGATTGAGCTCACTAAGAAGGATGAACCTTATGTTTAGACAGAAGCAAAGGAAGAAGCCTTCCAAATCTTAAAGCAAAGGCTAGTTACTGCTCCCGTGCTAGTCCAACCCGACATCACTAGACCCTTTGAAGTTTATTGTGATGCATCCAATGTTGGATTGGGTTGTGTACTTATGCAAGACGGACATGTCATAGCTTATGCCTCTAGACAGTTGAAGAATTCTGAGATGAACTATCCTACTCATGACCTTGAGTTGGTAGCGGTAGTTCATGCCTTAAAAAATTGGAGGCACTATTTGTTCGGTCAGCCGTGCACAATTTTCACTGACCATAAGAGTTGAGGTATTTCTTCATCCAATCAGAGCTCAATATGAGGCAACAAAGGTGGTTGGAATTAATTAAGGATTATGATTTGAACATCTAATACCACTCGGGAATGGCAAATGTGGTAGCTGATGCCTTGAGTAGTAAGGCCAGTTGTGGTTGCACCTTGGTAAAGAGAAATGTGGATTCATTCTATCGGGATATGCAAAAATTGAGTGTATCCCAGATAACTAAAAGTTACTTGTCTATGTTGCAAGTGACTTCTCACTTATTACGAGTCATTAAGGCAGGACAACACTTGGAAAAAGATATTGTTACCATTAAGGAGAGGATAAGAGATCCAAAGTATAAGAGTTTCCATTTGGATCACTCGAATGCCTTGTGGTTTGGGAAAAGGCTTGTAGTACCTAACCAAGTGGATCTGAAGAAGCAAATCCCAAATGAGGCCCATGAATCACTTTTTTCTATCCACCTCGGAAGCAACAAGATGTTCAGGGATGTGAGGAAAAGGTTTTGGTGGAAAGACCTAAAACGGGATATTGCAAGGTTCATAGCGAAATGCGATGTTTGTTGTAGAGTAAAAGCCGAGCATCTTAAGCCGGCCAAAACTCTCCAACCATTACCTATACCATCTTGGAAATGGGAAGATATCACTATTGATTTCATAACTGGTTTGCCAAAGACATCTAGTGGATATGATTCCATTTGGGTGATTGTTGACCGACTCACAAAGTATGCACACTTTTTACCAGTCAAGGTCACTTATCCGGTTTCCAAATATGCGGAGATATATCTTGCTCAGATTGTTTGTTTGCATGGGATTCCCAAGACCATAGTTTCAGATAGAGGTCCGCAATTCATGTTTCATTTTTGGAATGAGCTACACATGGCAATGGGAACAACGTTGCTATTTAGCACCGCTTATCACCCACAAACTGGAGGTCAAACCGAGAGAGTTAATCGGATTTTGGAAGATATGTTGAGAGCTTGTGCTCTAATATATAGTTCTAGTTGGGACACTTGTTTGCCATTTGCTCATTTTGCCTACAACAACAGTTATCAAGCTAGTATCAATATGAGTCCTTATGAGGCCTTGTATGGCAGAGATTGTAGGATTCCACTCAATTGGTCGGAAGTTGGAGAAAGAAGACTATATGGCAATAAGAAAGTCAATGAAGCCGAAGAGAAAGTTAAGCAGATAAAGATTGCTTTAGAAGCCGCACAAGATAGATATAAGGCTTATGCCGATGACCATAGGAGGAATGTGGAGTATAAGATTGGAGAATATGTGTATTTGAAGGTTACGCCATTCAAAGGCACCCAGAGGTTCCAAGGGAAAGGAAAACTTGCTCCAAGATACATTGGTCCATTTTGGATATATGATAAAAGGGGAAAGGTTACTTATGCACTAGCCTTGCCCAAGTCACTTTTAGGAGTACACAATGTCTTCCATGTATCTCAACTAAAGAGATGTTTGAGAACACCCAAAGAAGAGGTCAATCTACAAGATATTGAGGTCGACAGAAATTTGAAGTTACAAAGAGCATCCAATTGATATCCTTGACTTTACGAAAGGAAAACTAGAACAAAGACCATCATGATGGTGAAGGTGCAATGGAGCTGCCATTCGACCAAAAAAACAACTTGGGAGGTTGAGGATAAGATGAGAATGGAATACCCTCACCTTTTCGAACAAAGGTATCTGTCTTAAGAGGATTTTTAGTGTGGGCTAAGTTTCGATGTTCTTAGTGTTGGTCAAAGGGATTGAAAACCTATTTTCCTTGAATTTTCTTCCTTGATTGCATAAAACCGGCTTCTGAGGAATCTCAGGACGTGATTCTTCTAAAGGGGGAGAGTTGTCATGACCCGGTCTTGACACCCTTGTGAGCACCAGCATCATGAGCATCATTGCAATTGTACTAAAAACTATAAACCAAACTGTACTTCTTTCTGCACTTAAACTGCTCACTGTTGAATTGACGGACGGTCCGCTAGCACCACCGGACCATCCACCGATTCATCTATATGACCTGATAGGGTCTAGACCCCGTCAGTCAGTTCATCGACACGATCGGACAATCCACCGCCACGACAGAGCATTTGATAGAGTTAGACTAGGTAGAATAGTGAAGTATAACTTGGAGAGATCACTTGGTCCCACTTGACAGCCCACCTATCTAGCTCACTCATTCACTCTTGCACTCCCTTTCTCTCTAGTTCATCTCTCTCTCTCTACGCTCTCTCACACTCAAGCAAGAAGAGGAGAAGGAAAGGAGAAGGGATTGAAGCAAGGATGCAACAAGAGATGGCCATGGAGACCACCTAGAAGCCTTCATCCACAAGAGGTAGGGGTTAGAAGAGGGAAGAGCCCTCACACCCTTGCCATAAGGAGCTAGGAGGAGAAGTAAGAAGAAGTATATTTTGAGTTATCAAAGGGGAGATCCAGCTACTCCATCTTCTTGGAGAGCTTTGCATCTTCTCATTGCAACCCTTGGTAAGGATCTAACCAAGCCAAACCTAGGATTTCACCTTTTAGGAGCCATTACCTAGGAAATGTCAATTTGTGGCCTAGGTTTAGTTTGCACCCAAAGTAGCTAGAACCAACTAGCTAGACATGCTCCATAGAACCCTAGTAACCTACCTTGGAGATGGTTTGCACAAGCAAGTGCCACAGATGAAGATTTGGATTTTGAGTTGCTAAGAAGTGTTCACTATTAGTAATGACGAAGGGTACGACATCACTAGCGATGTGTCTGTCAGTACTTAGTAGCTCTATGTTCACTTACATAGCACACATTATAATTCATCGGAGTCTCTGCCACTGCACCAGAATGTCCGATGAATTATAAGTCAGAGACAGGGGAGTTCCAGAGAACCTAGTCCTTAACTTTTGATACAGCAGAGCATCCATCGATATTCTGGAGTGTCCACTAAATTATAAAGCCTAAACCTGAGAGTACATAGTTCACACTAGATGATCCGTAACACACACGGAGTGTCCGATAGAGATTGAGCACTTAAGCAACCAGCAGGACCCAACAGACCTAATCTGACGGATGGTCCATCAGATCGATGGAATGATCCATTGAATTATAAATCGAACACAGAGACTCCCGAGAGCACAAACTTCGTACTGGAGAGTTCGATCCTATATCGGAGAGTCCGATGATCCCAAAGTGCCAAACTCCCACTAAGTCCTAGAATCACCCGAGCGTCCGACATCTACGCCGGACTATCCAATAGTCATCAGTCAGTAGACCTTAGCGTACACCTGCACACTCACTCTTGTAACACTAAGGCTCAAATAACTATATATCATTGCATGACATCTTGTAACTAGAGTATTGTACTTTATGCAAATCGCTCATCAAGCATCATGCATATAGGTGACGCGATCTGTAAAGATCCCGTGCTTGAGGAGGAGCCTTAGGAGGAAGAAGCCGCCGAGCCTAGCAACGACGTTCAAGGTAGGCCCCTATGCATCCCTATGCCTTTTCAAATGCATAAGGAACTATGGTTATTTATTGCATCGCTATGTTACTAAATGACTAGTGAACCAAAAGGGATTCACCTATGCCAAGCCATAACCACATGACGCCACCCCAAGCATCCCTGTGTGTCCTTGTTAATTACCCTGCTTGGTATGCTTAGATCTTAGAGTCAAGCTAATGATGGGTTTCTCATTACTCGCGCGATTATAGGTTGTCCACCCACCAAGCAATATCTTTGGGAAGGGATCAACACTTGTTCCACATGGGAATGGGAATGGTAATGGTCGGCAAAGGGTATGGTCATGGCAAGAAGGGGGATTCTTGGATGACATAGCTTGCTTGTCGGTTAAGGACCATGCATCCGTGGTAGTGAGTAAAAACATAAAATTGTATAGACCACTTGTCGCCAATGGGGGTGACAAGCCAAGTAACTGATTGCAACCATTTTGTTCATAAAAATGGCAAGGGGGTTGCATCGGTTAGGAATGTCTGAGTCTCTAACAATGACCGGGCAATAAGCCGAACCTTTCGTTGGACATCTTGCTCAGGTTAAGGAAAGGTTGAAACATCAAGGTATCACTTATGTACCGATGGGTCTTCTAGGAGATATCCCTTGTTTTGAGTGGGGTTAACTTGTACCCCTCTGCAGAGTTTACTTTTGAAAGCAATAAGTTCTAACTTCTAGATACGGACTAGAGTTGGGTTCAGAAATTAGGACTCATGGAAGATTGAGTTCCAATTGGTTAAATGCTTACATTGATTACCAATGCTATGCTCTGCTATTGCTACGTCATAGATCACCTTTAGTTTTCATATAAATGCTTTTATGCAACTGATATGCATTCCTTGCTACTACCCAAATTGCATAATCCTTGTTTATTATATTGGGTAAGACCTACGGAGTACATTTGAGTACTCACCATGTTGGATCTTAAGTTTTGTAGGTACTGTAGCTCCCGTCCATGGATTCTTCTGTGCCCCAGACCCTTCATCGGATCAGGAGTGGTGAACGATTCCTTGTTCCATAGATACATGGATGTGGCACACTGTTGATGGTAGTTAACAACCATTATAAACCGTCAATAAAACTTGTATAAGGGCATAAATATGATCACCAACAAAGGTCTAGGGGTTTAAACTAACAATTCCATGAGTTTTGGTGAATCTATGATTTTTGTAGGGTTTATCTAGAAAACCATCAAGGTGGACCTACATGTCAGATTTAATTGTGCTTATCCACCGTGAAACAGACACTAGAATGTTCTAGGGGACACCGAAGGACACCACACTGAGGCAGAGAGTGAGGGGCTGCCAAGTGGGGCCAGCCCCACCTGTAGGCCACCCAGCCCGGCCTCAGGGGGCCACCATCAGCCTCCGTGTCGCAATGTCGGTTCTCCACCACCTCCTATGTTGCATCTACGCCGTTCTTTGAGTCAATTTGATCCAAGGGCTCATGTTGGACGCTCCGGGCTATATATACCAGCCCCTAGCACCCCCTGAGGCAATAAGTCATTTGAGAAGATAGAAACCCTAATCATCTTCAGAGCTCCAGCAATTCTAGGGCATAGCTAGTTAGGCTAGATCTAGAGGGAGGCAAGCAGGCTTCGCTTGGATTCCCAATCATGTCAAGAGCGTGGTTTGGTATAATCTTTGTACCCCTCACTTTTGTATCTCCATTTTTTTATATGCCTTCTACAATTGTTATGGCATTATTAGTATTCATCTCATTTATGTTCTTCATTATAATGTTCATTGTATACTTTGATTATATACTTGGTATAGCTAGTTTATCATCATGTTCATGCATAAGTTCGTATAGAGCTCGCCCTAAGGTACCGTGGGTGGGTGGTCGACATTGTGTAAGCGTGGTGCTTATATGTTGTTTGCCTGCGAATACACCCTATATTCTAGGTCATGTCATAGATTGCGGACATGACACTCCCATTGAGTCCTTTGTAGTCCACTCCCCGATGTAGGTAGCACGTAGGATCTAGTTACGAAGGGAGACAAGCTTTATTCTTAATCTGCCTTAGTAATATCCCTTATGTGTGTATATGAAGATGATCTTAGCAATGATTACTAGGTGTAATTGCACTAATCAATGTATGCTTTGACTTATAATTAAGAATGATTTAGGAATTATTCCTCTAATATTCTACATGACCATGCTAATGCCATAGAAAGGAGTACTCTGAGTGATTTATCATTATCATTACTTATCATATATATATTTTATCCTATGACTTACCCTTGTTATGAGTAGAATATTAGTTATGGTTTACTTCTCCATCAATAGTATAAGTTATCAATACAAGTCCATGCTAGACCTTCCCTGTGGTAAAAATATAAATAATGATACCTAGAATACTCTCGGGTGAAGTGCTATAATGGTATAATTATCTGTACGCTTGCAGATTCCTTTTCATTCATATCTATATATTCTTACTAGTCACATAAAATGATAAAGAACTTCTTAGTATTGTTCTCGTAGTAATGCTAGGCAGCATCCATAAACATCTCTGGCATCATCATTAGGGAAGACAACCTAGTACAAGTAATGCTAAGAGATGTAGGCATATAATAGGTGGCTACTAAAACAAGTGACAAGCTAATAAATACCAACAAGCATTTCTGACGCCGTTGCTGGGGACAGAATTAAAACTCTATTCTTAGTAGCGATGCTAAGGAATGTCAACAAGCATTTCTGGCGCCGTTGCCGAGGACAGAATTGAAACTCTATTCTTAGTAGCGATGCTAAGGAATGTCAACACACACCCGTGTATCAGTTATCATGAAACTATGCTATGTTGAAAGACTTCTGCTAGACTTCGATGTAGTTGGTGTGATCGTGTCATGAACTAAGTGTGTGAACCAAAACTTGTAAACCTTAATGCTTTGAACTGTGATATAACTTAAGCTTCGTTGTGATGTATTCTCTCTCTTGAACTAATCCTAGATGAGGTCGGCCCGAGTACATCTAATAGGGGGTGTACCAGGATGACCTGTTAAGGGATGTGTCCAACTTAACAATCCCTGGTCGATTATCATCTTGGGTACTCACTTAAAAGGGTGTTGATCCTGACAGTGGGGGGGCGCGTCGGGTGGGGTATCGGAGCACAGTTTGAGACGATCAAGAATCGTTACAACTTTGTCTTAGGTTAGGGATTGTAGACAACAAAATTTTGAATCATTAACCAAGAAATTTTTCGAACAAAACCCGAACTTGAGTGCTAAGGCTGTCACTTATTATAGTTGTTTAATCCTTGTCTATCTTAGAGCAAAACCTATCCCTTTCTACACGAGTTGAGTTTTACAATCAAAATGTTCTAACTTGCCTTATCTTGCATCGCTAGATGGAGTTGGGACGTTTGGTGATGGCTACCCGTGGGGAGAACATTGAAGGTTTTCCGGTCTTGCTCAATGAGGTGATGTGTTCTCTCTCTTGAACTGATCCTAGATGAGGCCGGACCAAGTACATCTAATGGGGGGTGTACCAAGATGACCTATTAAGGGATGTGTCCAACTTAATAACCCTTGGTGGATTATCATCTTGGATACTCACTTAAGAGGGCATTGATCCGGACATTCAGGTTTTACCCGATATATGCAAAATTGACAAATCCAATATTGGTATACATTAACGCACACAGAATAATCCACAAGCACATGGATACCGATGTAGCACTTCACTGAAAAGTATTCCAAAATATCGAACTCAAGGAAATGTGTGCAAGAATAACGAAGTCTAACTTAACCTGGATAGCAACAAGACTTAAGATAACAGGAGCGTAAAGGAGATCGCTAAGGTCGTCTAGTTCTAACTTTGGTAAGCTATGTCTTCTATTGTTCAATTCTAGGAATATTACTAAGGAAAACTTCTATTGTTCAATTCTAGGAATATTACTAAGGAAAACACAAGCAAAGTGTGTTTCCTATAGTAAACAAGTCCTGCTCAGCCTACAAATGGGAGGTGGACTACAAAGGATTCAACGAGACTATAAGAGTCACCCTCGCGAGCTACCACCGATCTAGAATATAGGGTACATCCATGAGTAACTGAGTCTAAGCACCACGCTTACACTATGAATACTACTTTAACCCAGGAGTTACAAGAATTAAAGTACTCAAAAAGAGTCGCAAACCTAAATAACAATATAAACAAGATGCTAACTTGAATTAGAAGTTGATTACTAGAGAAATCTCAGAAGCCAACTCGAGAAGAACTTGATTCTGCTAGGGTACAAGCCATAAAGACAGCACTGACATGCCGACACTTCCTTTAAACTCTTCCCTCATACTCTATCTCTCTATTTCTAATACAAGACTAGATTCTAACTTAGAGGACTAATCTTCTCTTGATTGCTAACTATGATCCAGGTGAAAATATGAATTAGGGTTTCTGGCTCTCATAACTTAGGACCATCTACTAAGAGGGGGGGTACAGGCAGGTATATATTGGGGGATACATCAATCCTGGACCCTCAGATCAAACCGACTTAAAAGAACGGCGTAGATTTGACCTTTGAGGCGGTGGAGAACCAACATTCGAAGGAGGGACTACGAGGTGGGGCCCATAGGCCGGCCGGACTGACAGTGGGGCCGGCCAGCCCCACATGTCATGGTCACGTGGCCTGCTTTGGTGGATTGCCTTCTGGAGTCTTCTAGAGTCTTCCCACGTAGGTACCATCGCGGATTAACATGATTTCCTTTGACGAATAGGTCATCCTTGATGGTTTTCTGATTAAATCCTGTTGAAAACACAGATTCACCAAAACTCATGCAAATCATCAGCTTAAACCCCTAAGTCTATGTTGGTGATCCATTTTAGTTATTTATGCAAGATATATTAACGGTTTATGATTGGCATTAACTATCGTCAACAAACTCCCCCACACTTTGGCTTTTACTCGTCCTCGATAAAAGGGATGGATTACTTAAGACATAATCTTGGGACAAGACATCAACATAAAATCATTTCTAGTTATGCATGCACTGGAGGATTCAATGTGTCTACCATAAAACTTTGGGCGGTTGAAGAACGGAACAGCTTGAAATAGATTACCATCTTACTTCAGTCAAGTCAATTGGAGAAACATTTTAAGATTTTTGAAAACAAAACATAGCTTAACTTCTCCTTTTATGGTACTCTCAAATCACTCATTATATGTAGTATTTTTGGATCCTCACCAAGGCATAGATGACTTTACCTTCTTTTTTACCTTCTTCAAAAAATCTTATATGGAGCTTAGGTAGGGATAAATATGAGAATCATACTTGCATTGCATATGTTGTAAAGTCAAAACAATGATCCAAGGAGAAAAATGTCATACTCTTAGATCAAGATGTGCATGTGCGTGTATATATATATTTGGTGGCTAACCTAATTCTACTATGCTCCTTGAAACATATCTCTCTTGTTGAAACTTTGAAACACTTTTGCAAGAAAACATGAGCTATCTTATTCATCTTTCTCTCTTTCTTTTTTCTAGGCGGACATCTGAGTACCCATTGTTTTCAATATCTTAGACACTTGTCCATTTTTCAATACTTTTCTTTTTCTTTTATGAATAACTTTTGCATAGCCCATGCCTCTTCTTCTGCAATTGAAACTTTTTAGGAGAGACATTTGCAAGAACTTGGAGCATTTATCCTAACAAACTTATTTTTGTGTCTATTCCCAATGTTTGAGTGGAACATTTTTGGGTGGATGGAAAATATGTTTTTGCTTACTCCCAGTGTAGAAGCAGTAGATATATATGGAGTGTACGTGATCTTGATCTTGAGAGCATGATAAGTTTCTCAACAAGGGTCACAAGGTTTGACCAAACTCAATTCAATAGCAAGTAGTATATGTAGAAGGTTTTCCTAGTCTATCATATCATATATGGCTTTGGTAGGACATTGCTTTACCACAAAGGAGAGGCATAGCTATTTATTTTTAAGTTTTTGAAACAAAATTCTTCAATAATGAGACATCAAAAATCAAGTTCTCATTATTCTAATATATCTCATTCCGCAACAACTTAAGTATCATGGGGTCCCTAAAAATATGTTGCCAACAGTAGCAAGACTTCTAGGAAAAGTATTATGTGAATCTATCATTCAAGTCATGACTGAAATAATCTTTCCTCAGGTTTTAAAGTTGTTTATCAAAGGATTTTCAATTCGGTTAGAAACCGAAAGCGAGATAGGTGAAAATAGATCATACGGGACACAAACCTGACCGTGGACGAAGCGCGAGGTGAGGCAGAGCTGAGCTAGGTTGGCCAGCCCATGTGGATGGCCGAGGTGGCCCACTCTCATGCCCATTCGGGTCCAACTTTGGTGAGCGTGGTTCTTGTTCCGTTGCTTTCTGAATTTCATGATTTTTGCGATCGGATCTTATTTTGTTGTCACGGTGTGCTTCCCCCACACTTGTTTCCTGTTTACCTTGATGCACAACATGTGGACACAAACACGTATACAAAAATAGAGAGCAGATAATGGCAATAAGATTTCATTGATATCATAAGGCACTTTATTACAATCTGAGCTAAACAATCTTTAACTAACACAATTTCTAAGCTAACACGATCTAACACAATCTTAAAACTAAACAAACTAAATGACTAAGCATGCCTTATCAATCAATCTCCTGACTCTTAATCCTTATACTTGTCCTTATTGACAACATAGCGATGCACGATAGTAAGCTCGTATTCTAAATTCTTGCGATGGATGTGCTCTCTATCAATCCTATGCTGCAACGCATGGATGTACTCGGTAAGGGTTTTGATTTTGTCATTCAGAAGCATGACGGTCATCCATTGATGCTTCTCCTCATTCTCTTGGGCAGCAGGTGGCGCCCTCTTCTTCTTCTCCTTCGGCGGCACAATCTTGACTTGCTTAGGCACAACACGAACACCATCTATGGCCACATGTGGTGTGACCGACTTGTACTTTGCACAGGTGACATCCCCGAACTTGTTGGTATTCACCCCCGTCAACGTCTCATTCGGCCTTGGCAGAAGGAGGTTGATCTCCTTAGGCACCTTGATCTTCGGTGCCTCTGGTTGGCGTGGCTTATCTTGAAGTAGACGCAGCGGCGGCAGAGCGATTGTCGGACGATGGATGGCTTGGGCGAAGTAGGACTGGCTAGAGACGGGAGCTATCTCTCATGGCGAGATGACGCTCAATGCTAGAGCGTCGGGCTTCTTGTTAAGATCAACTCCATAGGGGACGATCTCTCTATCGGTCATTGGAGCTTGGGAGGATGAAAGCTTTGTTGCTACTAGAGATAGGAGGCTTGTTGGAATGGCTATGGAGGCAGGAAGGGGCTTGTTTATGTAGGGGGAGAAACAGGTAGCAAGGATCAAGATCTATCCATTAGGGGTCTCATGTCGAGGAAAAACCGAATGGCTCGAAAAATGGGAGATTTCTGCTAGAAAACTCTGGAAGGTTCACGAGACAATCGAGCGAAGGCGAGGTCGTGGACATGTGGGCCAGCCGACCTAGCAGTGGGGCTAGCCAGCCCCACCTAGTGCCACCTCATGCGGTTCTTTCGCACGACAGTTTCTGATGCTTAACTAATCCCAAAGAATATGCTACCGCGTTACAAATCATGAGGAGGTGGGTAAAGGTGTAAATCTATGGAAAAATAATAAATTCTACCTCATCCAAATCCTCTGGTGGTTTTTTAGGTCCTAGAAAGATCTTTAGGCGATGACCATTTACCTTGAATAATGTACCTTCATCATTTTGAAGTGTTACCGCTCCATGTGATGAGGTGCTTATAACCTTGAATGGTCCTTCCCATTTGCTCTGAAGTTTTCCATGCCTAAATAATTTTACCCTAGAATAAAAAAGTAATACCTTATCTTCTAGGGTGAATTCCTTCTTCTTGATCCTCTTATCATGCCATCTCTTCATTTTCTCCTTGTATATCTTAGAATTGTGATATGCTTTTTCATGCCATTCATCAAGCTCAGAGAGTTGTATCTTCCTCTTGCATCTTCCACCTGGTTCCTGCAAGCTTCCAAGTCCATCTTCCATCGTTTGATGGCCCAGTGAGCCTTGAATTCTAGCTCGACAGGTAGATGATAGGTCTTCCCATAGACAAGTTAGTATGGTGACATCCCAAGTGGAGTTTTATAGGCTGTTCTGTAGGCCCACAATGCATTGGGTAGTCTATCCTTCCATGCAGTCCCCATCTCATTGACCATCTTCTGTAGAATATTTTTGATTTGTTTGTTCAATGTTTCTGCTTGGCCACTTGTCTAAGGGTGATATGGAGTTGCGTTGTGATGGATCCCATGTTTTGACAAGTACTTGCGAAAGTTCTTGTCTATGAAGTGAGTGCCTCCATCACTTATCACCATTCTTGGACCACCAAAATGTGGAAATATTGTTTCTTCAAACATCTTCTTGGAGTTCTTTGCATCAGCAACTCTACATGGCATAGCTTCAACCCACTTGGAGACATAGTCAACTACCACCAAGATGAACTCACAATTCTTTGACTTTGGAAATGGTCCCATGTAGTCGATTTCCTAGACATCGAAGAGCTTGATCTGGAGGTTGGTGGTGAGTGGCATGGCATCTCCTGAATTGATATCCATGCCTCTGACACAATCCACACCTCCAGATGAAGTCCCTCGTGTCTTCATACATAGTTGGCCAAAAGAATCTAGTTTGCCAGATCTTTGAATGAGTGCGAAATGCACCATAATGCCCTCCATATGGTGATGAATGGCATTGTTCGATGATTTTGATGCCTTCTTCCGCCTGTACACACCTTCTAAGTAGGCCATCAGATCATACTCTAAAGAGGTACGGCTCATCCCATATGTGGAGACGACTTTCGTAGATGAGCTTCCTTTTGTTCTTCCCTGGTGGTACATAGCCTGCAACCATAAAATTGATAATATTTGCGTCCCAGGGGTTGGATTTTGTGATCTTAAAGAGCATGTCATCCCGTAGAGAATCATTGATGGGTAGTTCCTGCATATTTTCAAATTGCATTATGGACAAGTGATCGGCAACAGAATTTTCTAGTCCCTTTTTATCTTTTATTTCTAAGTCAAATTCTTGGAGTAACAAAATCCATCTTATAAGTCTAGGTTTAGCATCTTTCTTAGTGAGCAGGTATTTGAAAGTAGCATAATCAGTATAAACAATCACCTTAGCTCCTACTAAGTAATATCTAAACTTGTCAATAGCAAAAACAACAGCCAGGAGTTCTTTTTTAGTTTTGGCATAATTAAGTTGAGGTCCTGTCAAAGTTTTGCTAGCATAAGCAATTGCATGATGCTTCTTATCTTTTGTTTGACCCAAAACTGCCCCCACAGCGTAATCACTTGCATCACACATGATTTCAAAGGGTAGTTACCAATCAGGAGGTTGAATGATTGGTGCAGAGATGAGTGCTTTCTTAAGAATTTCAAAGGATTTTAGGCATGCATCATCAAATTCAAAGGGAACATCCTTGGCCAAAAGATTTGTAAGTGGTCTAGCAATGTGTGAAAAATCTTTTATAAAGCGATGGTAAAACCCCATGACCAAGAAAACTACGGATCCCTCTGATATTTATGGGAGGAGGTAATTGTTCAACTACTTCAATTTTAGCTCTATCCACCTCAATTCCTCGTTCGGACACTAAGTGTCCAAGCACTATACCTTCCCTAACTATGAAATGACATTTTTCCCAATTAAGGACTAAGTGTTTTTCTTCACATCTTTGCAAAACCTTTTCTAAATTTTCAAGACAATCATCAAGGAAACAAAAGAAAGAGTGATTTGCCAGTTGTTCCAACATTTCATCAATGAAGGCCAACGGAAAATGATCCTTCTTTGTTGACTTGTTAAGTTTTCGGTAATCAATGCACATCGGCCATCATGTGACAGTTCTTTGGGGGATTAGTTCATTCTTTTCATTTTTAACAACAGTCATGCCTCCCTTTTTAGGCACAACCTAAACAGGGCTTACCCACTCACTATTTGGGATGGGATAGATGATCCCGGCACACAAGAGTTTCAAAACTTCTTTCTTAACAACCTCTCTCATCGCATTGTTAAGCCTACGCTGAGGCTCCCTAGAAGGTATAGAATCAGGGTCTGTAGGGATGCGATGTGTGTAAAGAGCAGGGCTAATGCCCTTAAGGTCTTGGAGTGAGTGGGCAAAAGTAGAGTGATGCTTTTCTAAGTCAGTTAGCAAGAGAAAGGTTTCTTCCTAAGAAAGTTTATCATTATGATCATAGAAGAGTCCTGATCATTATTGAGAAAAGCGTATCTAAGACCAGATGGTAAGGCTTAGGTGGTTCCAGCAATTCATCTAAGGGTTTAGACTTTATGGAACTTTCATCTTCCTCCTTGATGAAGAACTGGGCATCATCTTCGAGATTGGGTTCAATAAAATCATCAAGAGATGCAACCTTAACCTCTTCTATTGGGTCTTGCTCGGGAATTGGCTTAGTCACAGCATTTTGAGAATGAGTAATGGGTAAAGAAAGTTTAAAGTTTGTCCAAGGCTTATTTTCAATTTCCCTATTTGTCCTTCTTGAATAAGTCTTTCAATTAGTTGTCCTATCAATAGGTCATTTTTGAGAATGAGTAATCCATATAGGAAATGTCCAATTCAACTTTGATGCTCACCCGGAAGACCATCTCAATGGCAATTGTTATCCTCCAAATCATAATGGACACATTCCAACGTCTCCTAAGAAGCGATAATCTTGGTCATCCATCAACGAATACTCAAAAAAGTTCATCATCGTATCGAAATTGAAATAAACATGGTTAGGTAGAAAGGCTTGGGTAATCCTGGTGAGCGGACAACCTGGAGTAGCTATGCCCGATAAACCCATATAAAAAAGTGTTGAAGAAGAATGGGGTCTTGATCATCCTTCAAGGTGTCCATATCCAAATCCAAGATCTCTTGCTTGTCAAAGTCAAGCTTGTATATCTCAAAACCAAAAAGTCATGTGTGTTTCTATTGAATCTTCAACTAGGCAGTATGGATTTTCATCATCTTCGGTGATCCTCGAAATTTGCGTAGCTCATAACTAGAGATCTCCGAGACGACGTCCGAGCAATGTACATGTTATACACCACGCAAAGAAGGTATCCTTGAAAATGACGTCGCGTGTGGCACAACAACCATCAATGGTGTAGCGATGAACCCCGCCTGGAAGATTCATGGCGTAGAATGCGCCGTCGTAGTATATGCGATCAACAAGAGTACCGAACATAAAGGCTTGCTGGACGAGGTGGTGATCCAGATGCCACATGTTGTCGCTTCTTCCAACTCATGCAAGCGAGAGCTGCTATAAGAGTGCGGATTGTGGATCATCATGAGGACACAATCACCACCACGCGAGGGACTAAAGTATCACAGGGAGAGCATGACCTTGAGGTAGAGGATTACCGCCAAGGAGCCGGTCCACCGCGTAGAGGCTGGCGGCACTTCCTCCAATACTCTAATACGTCCCTAACGGAGCTAATCTTCTCTTGCGTCGAGAAGGAAAGGTCGTACCTTTGGAGGTTGCCGATTCATCTAGGATGGGGCTTTACCTTTCGGCGGTGGCGATGATAGTGGGAGCATCACGTTGCTCACCCATGGCTGGGTTTAGGAGGTGGAGCTTCCTTGGGCGGCGCATCATTAGCGACGATTTTAGTCATTTATGTAGCCAGCCATGGGATGACCCGACGATCTGCACTCAATTCCTCGGCGATGGGCGGGTTCGGGAGAGGGATGATGTATGTGCTCTTGTAGGTGAGGTTGTAGAGCAACGGATAGCCATGGTCAGTGATAATATGCTACCACCACTGGTTTGAAAGTTGATCTGATTGTGATAACGGCTTAGTCACTGCCGGTTCATAGTATGATCTGGCGTTGATGATCGTATACTGTTGATTTATGGCATGATCTGGCTGTGATGAGCATTTGACCACCACCGGTCAGAGTTTACACTCTGATGGTGGTGATGACCATTTGGTCACCCTATTGCTGAGCTTGGGGCACATCCCCATGTGGCCACCCCCTCCCGCATCCATGAGGTAAGCGACAGTTCCCCATCTTCCTCTTCCTCTTCCTCTTCCTCTTGTCTCTCCTTTCTCCTCACTCTCCATCCTCATAAGCTGGATCCGGCGAGCCCATGCGCAAGGGATGGCTGGTGGTGGTGGAGGACACCGCAGCGGTGCCTGAATAGATGATGTAGTACTAAGGCCACACCAAAACACAGAGATCCAGATCGAAGCCTAGATGGCCCAGATTGAAGCCCAAACAACCCGGATCAACTCCCTGGCCTAGCTGCCGAGGGATTTTTTTGTTGACTAACAAAGGCGGACATTATCACTGCCTCATTAATCATTTTTGCCCATCTCTAGAAAGTGTTTCTGTAGTAGTGTGAATAGGATTATGGGTTGCCCTACAATCTCCTCTGATTACTACTTTCCATAATTCTCGCATAGGTTCCGTATACTCGTGCATATGGGTGCCCCGTGCATATACTAATTAGGGTTTCAGCTTCCTTACTGATTATGAGCTATAGCAACCATAGTTTTAGCTAAAGTGCATCCTAAACTTTGAAGAAACATAGGTTTTTTTCCTAGAGTCTGGAGCTGCAAGTATTTATTACTGGGTAGCTCTCTTTTTGTTCAATCTGTATAAAGAAGGTTGAAGATAACATACGCAAAAGGAAAAAGGAAGAACAGAAAATTAAAGTAGGTTATTTACTCCGTTTACTACAGATAACATATGCAAAAGCCGAGGTCCAACAAACAGAACCTGCAGCAACGACAACCGAAAAAAAAACATATTGCTAGTTCTTATATGCTGATATATACAAGTTTAGTTGCTTATCCTTTTTTAATTTGCAAATGAAAGCAAAAGCTTGCATCTTTTTCTTTAGGAAGGGGACGTAAGTTCATTAGTAGAACCTTGTTCAGCTAAACCCTCAGTATCTCCGCTTAATTCCTTCATGATGCATGTATTATAGAGCATTTCCTTCATAGGCAGCGCACGATAGTTCGATTTAACTGGCAGAAAAGAGTTAACGAGCTAAAATAAATCATTGTTGAGATTATCTGGCTACATAGTTTATTTATCTTGGGATCAATTTTTTTTGCAAGACATCGTGGGATCATTAATACACACACCTATAAGTTGATCTTGGTAAAACTAGGTGTAATCCATATAGGAACTGTCCAATTCAACCAGGGCTGCGGAGAGACCATCTCAATGGCACTGTTATCCTCCAAACTGTACATTCCAACGTCTCGACGATAATCTTGGTCATCCATCAACGAATACTCGTCATCGTCAGTGAAATAAACATGGTTAGGTAGAAGGCTTGGGTAATCCCTGGTAGACAGACAACTGGGGTAGCTATGCCCGATAAACAGAGCATCATCCTTCAAGGTGTCCATATCCAAATCCAAGATCTCTTGCTTGTCAAAGTCAAGCTTGTATATCTCAAAACCAGTCATGTGTGTTTCTATTGAATCTTCAACTAGGCAGCTGGTGATCCTCGAAATTTGCAGCAGATCTCCGGACGACGTCCGAGCAATGTACATGTTATACACCACGCAGAAGGTATCCTTGAAAATGACGTCGCGTGTGGCACAACAACCATCAATGGTGTAGCGATGAACCCCGCCTGGAAGATTCATGGCGTAGAATACGCCGTCGTAGTATATGCAGTCAGAGTACCAGGGCTTGCTGGACGAGGTGGTGATCCAGTGCCACATGTTGTCGCTTCTTCCAACTCATGCAAACGAGAGCTGCCGGTACGGATTGTGGATCATCATGAGGACACAATCACCACCACGCGAGGGATCACAGGAGAGCATGACCTTGAGGTAGAGGACGCAGCGGAGCCGGTCCACCGCGTAGGGCTGCGACGGCTGGTACTCCGTCCTCGGGAGCGCGGCGTCGTAGAAGGAAAGGTCGTACCTTTGGAGGTTGCCAGATTCATCTAGGACAGGGCTTACCTGCTCGACGGTGGCGATGAGTGGGAGCATCAGCTGCTCACCCATGGCTGGGTTTAGGAGGTGGAGCTCGGAGCAGGCGTTGGCGATGACGAGCCAGCCATGGGATGACCCGACGATGCTGCACTCGGCGATGGGCGGGTTCGGGAGAGGGATGATGTATGTGCTCTTGTAGGTGAGGTTGTAGAGCTCGGCAGCGCGCGTGCCGCTGGCGGCAGTGGAGTAGAGCAGGCACGGGGTTTGTGGCCGCAAGTAGAGGCCGTGGCGCCAGAGGGATTTGGCTGCGGCGCGCCACATGGTTCAGACAGCTGTGGAGCGGAACAGATTAGGGAATTCTAGCTCAGCCTGGACGATGTTGAGGATGTCCTCCAGTAGATTCAACCAGTCGACGACGAGGGCCGGTGGATCAACCATTTGTCGCGATGGCAATTCGGTGCTAGAAATAGGGGGCAATTGGAAGGTAATACGTACGTTCTCCGCCATGGCGCCTAGGAGGATTACGTATGTAGACATTGGTGGCGGCCGCTAGCCTAGTTTCCCTATCGGGGTCGGCTGAGGAAGCTAGGAGAGACTAGATGAATCAGCGATGGATTGCTTGTGTCTGTTCCAACAAAGACTCAAGCGGCAGTGCTAGCCCCCCGACGTCTGGGCGCACGCGCCTGCATTCCGTGTACCACCCAACACTACCCCAGATCTGGATATCACTGTCTGTTCAAAAACCTCTTTCACTGCCGGATTTTGAACCGACAGTGGCATACCGGCAGTGATGTGGGGTTGACATCACTGTCGGTCCTTAAAAACCGACACTGATCTACAGAAAGCATTGTCGGTTGCTGGCTCCATCCGGCAGTGTCTAGTTGAACAACACTGCCGGTTTGTAGTTCCAACCGACAATGACGGTTGCTTCAAGAGTGTCGGTTCTTGGCTCAAGCCAGCAGTGTTGAGCAAGCCTACACTGTCGGTTCATTGATCAAACCAGCAGTGTTGTTGTAAATATCAGTGTCAGTTGGTGGATCAAACCGGCAGTGTTGTTGTAAATATCAGTGTCGGTTCGTGGATCAAACCGGCAGTGTTGTAGTAAATATCAGTGTCAGTTCTTGGCTCAAGCCAGCAGTGTTGAGGAAGCCTACACTGTCGGTTGATGGATCAAACCGACAGTGTTGTCGTAATCATCAGTGTCGGTTCATGGTTCAATCTGGCAGCCAACACTGTCGGTTTGTTTCTAACCGGCAGTGATGGTTACGACAACACTGCCGGTTTGTTGCTAACCGGCGATGATGGCCCGTTCGTATATTATTGTTTTATAATTTATTTTAATTTATATTTTTTTCGTGGGATCGGGTTTCGCTTTATATACGCTACGTAGACGACAGGTCCATCAATATTAAACATTACAAATGTTACGGTTACAATTCAAATGTTCTTATCCAGATCTCGATCCCTCAAAATAAAAAAGAAATGTTCTTGGACTTCTTACAATAATCTGGCGAGCCACTCTAGGCCATACTGGTCCTTGTACTTCACGGATTGTGCAATGGAAAATACTCCATCTTTTTCCAATACCTCGGCTAAGATGAATTTTGTCAGCTCCGATTGTAGTGCGATGATCTCCATCTCTAGCAACCCCATGTGGCGTCTATGCCCCATCCTATCCCATGCGTTGTTTGTGCCGCCCGCCTGACCCCACGCGGCGTATGCGCCCCGCGCGACCCCTTGTGCCCTCTCCATGAGCTGCAGCAGATGGGTCACATTTGCAACACGTGCAACACCCGATCTACTTTTAAAACATTCAGATGCAACACTTGCAACATACATCTGAAGATAGATGAAACACTTGAAACATGCGTCCTAAACACTCGCAAAAAACACCTGAAAACACTTGAAAATCATTGCAAACATACGCAACATCAAGATAAAATACTTGCAACATATATGTGAAATATATGCAACATCCAGATAAACACACTTGCAACATACGTCTGAAGAAACTGGTGAAACATTGGGAACAGACATGTGCAACATACATGTACAACCATTGCAACATATGCAACATCCCGATCTACTTTTGCAACATCCATACGAAACACTTGCAATATATCTCTGAAACATCTAACACTTAAAACATACGCTTACAAAATGCGCTTTCAGCGCAACATCTACTTCCTGCCTTGGATGAATGGAGGCTTGTCAACGTGAAGCATGACACCAGCGTGGAGCTCGATGCCATAGAGTGGTGCTGCTACGGTGGAGATGGCCGCTTCAGCGAAGAAGGCGGACGACACGGTGGAGAGTGTCGTGGCAGGTGAAACGTCCTTGCCCAATGAAACATCCTTGTTTGGCTTTGGTAATTGAGTGACAACCTAGGTGGATTAATGTGTGGTTAAGTGATTTACACAGGAGATTAGTCCACAAGAACACTTGTGTGAGCAACTCATGCCATAGAGATGAAATGGCTTGGATATGTTGCATAGCTCACACATGTGATGATGGAGCTTATTGCATGAGACATGACATGGAGTCATGTGACTAAGGTGGAGAAGATTAAGACAAGACTTGGCTTGATGGACCAGTTGCAAGCGTGAAGGGCAAGTTGGAGGCTTTGGAGCGATGGAGCGTGTGGCGGTAAAGCTTGAGCAAGACTTGACGCCGATGGATGAAGGCAACAATGAAGAGCAACTAAGGTCAAGATCGATGAACCAACAAGGTCACGTGATGATATGAAGTGGATCATATCGTTTGTGATATGGTTGGTGCATGTGTTGCATCAATGATGGAGGAGATGAAATGGAATGTGCAAGGCAAAGGTATAATCTATAGGGCATTTCATTTCACCAGTCCTAGGTGTCTAGAGAAGTTTATGACCGAGTTTAGGATAGATGGTCATAATATCAAGAGGGGCAAACTTGTTTGCATATCGGTCATCTAGTTCCACTCAAGTGATCTAACTTTGCATTGTTGCTAGGATCGAGTGACGTGGTAAATTGAGTGACTAATCCTTTGGGAAAATGTTTGTGAAAAGCTAACACACATGCACAAGTTGGTGAACACTTGGTGGCGTTGGCATATTTGCAAAGGAGATAAAGTTGGTGAAGAAGAGGAGGTGAAACCAGGCTCGAGGTGCTTCCTGGATGGCACCACCACCCCCTGACCGATGCACCGCCACTGAGGGCACCGCCACTGGTTGTCCGGTGGCACCGCCACCCCTAGGGCGGTGCCAACATAGACTTGGCCGAGCATAGTAGGAGCCAGGGTGGTCACCAGAAGTGACGGTGTGCACCGCCATGGTGAGGGCGGTGCACCGCTAGGTGCTGTCTGGTGTTACCGCTATTTTTCAGTCGAGAGCGAGGGAGATGGGCTGGTCACCATCATGGTCACCGCCATGGTGACGGCTGTGCACCACCCTATTTTTCCCGAGGGCTAGGGTTTCGCGGGGTTGGCCTGGGTGGTCACCGCCACCCCTAGGGCGGTGCCACCGCCACCTCCATCCAGTGACCAACGGCTAGTTTCTAGCCGTTGGAATTCGACCATTGAGGAGGGCACTACCGTGTCCGGTGCTAGGCACTGCCGTGTTCGATGCCCTCGCAGAAACCAACAGCTTTGCTCCAACGGCCCTATTTGGCTTAGGGGCTATAAATAGAGGTGGAGCTCGGGTATTTGGCTAGTTGAGCACCCTTGGGACTAAGTGTCCACGCTTGGGGAGTGCTTAGGAGCCCTCTAACTCACTTGTGCTTGCAAGAGTGTGATCCGATTTCGAGTGAGTGTGATTCTAGTGCGTAGCTGAAAGGTCCTAATATGGCTAGAGGGGGTGAATAGCCTATTTAAGTTTCTACAAACCAACTAGAGCAATTTGATTAGTATGACAAATAGCGAAATGCAAACTTGCTCTAGTTCTACAAGGGTTGCAAGCCACCTATCCAACAATTCTAGTTACTATGATCACTAGACACACAATTTGCTAAGTCACTACACACTAAGAGCTCTCACACTTGCTACACTAAAGAGCTCCACTAGATGAACTTAAACTACAAAGCAAGCTCTCAATTCTAGCTACACTAAAGAGCTTGCTATAACTAATTTGCGAGAATGTAAATGAGTGAGTAGGGTGATTATACCGCCATGTAAAGGAGTGAACCAATCACAAGATGAATACCAATTCAATCATCGGGAGAACACTAAAGGGCAAGAGACAACCAATTTTTCTCCTGAGGTTCATGTGCTTGCCAGCACGCTAGTCCCCATTGTGTCGACCAACACTTGGTGGTTCGGCGGCTAAGATGTGTTGCACGAACCTCGTCCACACAATTGGACACCGCAAGAACCTATCCACAAGTGAGGTAACTCAATGACACGCGCAATCCACTAGAGTTACCTTTCAACACTATGCCAGGGAAGGCACAAGACCCCTCACAATCACCACGATCAGAGCCGAAGACAATCACCAACCTCCGCTCGATGATCCTTGCTGCTCCAAGCCATCTAGGTGGCAGCAACCACCAAGAGTAACAAGCGAATCCCATAGCGAAACACAAACACTAAGTGCCTCTAGATGCAATCACTCAAGCAATGCACTTAGATTCTCTCCTAATCTCACAAAGATGAAGAATCAATGATGGAGATGAGTGGGAGGGCTTTGGCTAAGCTCACAAGGTTGCTATGTCAATGCAAATGGCCAAGAGGGAGTTAGAGCCGGCCACACGCCTTAAATAGAGCCCCTAACAAAATAGAGCCATTAGCTCCTTAGTCCTCTAAAATTCGGGCTGACCGGAAGCGCCCGTCAGATTGACCGGATGCTGGACACCTGCATTCGGTCACCTGATGATCGCCACGTGTCATTAGCTTCAAATGGTGAACACCCGATCTCAATGGCTAGTCTGCTTCGTGCCATGTGTTAAGTTGTGACCGGATGCACTGCTCAAAGTGACCGGATGCTCCATCATAGGAGTCCGGTCATTTCTAGTAAGGCACCAGAGCCGGTTTTTCTTGACCAGACGTGTCCGGTCCACCATGACCGGACGTGCTAGTGCATCCGCTCCTCCTCTTCTCTACGTGCCGTCACGTCAGCAGGACCGGATGCTGAACAGTGTTCAGCCAGAGTCCGGTCACTTTTCTTCTTTGAGTCCGGTCATAGGGCAAATCGAGCCCGAGAGCACCACCTTCTTTTAAAATTGACTAGACGCTGGGACCCTAAGTCCGGTCACTTCGAACTCAGCGTTCGGTCACTGTTTGATAGTGAAAAACACCTCCTTCAATTCACCAACTTCTCCACCATTTCTCAAATGTGCCAACCACCAAGTGTATCACCTTCTGTATGTGTGTTAGCATATTTTCATAAACATTTTCAAGGGTGTTAGCTTTCCACTATATCCTAAATGCATATGCAATGAATTAGAGCATTTACTAGCACTTTGATAACCGCATTTCAATACGAGTTTCACCCCTCTTAATAGTATGGCTATCGATCCTAAATGTGATCATACTCGCTAGGTGTCTTGATCACTAAAACAAAAAAGCTCCTATCAAATTTCACCTTTGCCTTGAGCTTTTTGTTTTTCTCTTTCTTCTTTTCCAAGTCCAAGCATTTGATCATCACCATGCCATCACCATCATCAAGATCTTCACCGTTGCCTCACCACTTGGAATAATGCTACCTATCTCATGATCACTTAGATGAACTAGGTTAGCACTTAGGGTTTCATCAATTCACCAAAACCAAACTAGAGCTTTCGATCTCTTCCTTTTTGATAATTGATGACAACCCTTACAAAAGATATGAATTGAAATTCATTTGAATTCATGTTGCATGCCCAAGCATATTTACCATGTGTAAAAGGATATGGACAAGTTTCATGAATCCTATATGGTAGCAATTGCTCACCCTACATATGTGCTAAGAGTTTGGATTGTAGCTTGCACATATGCTTAGATAGGAAATATAGGAGACAATGTCTACTAAATGATGCTAAGGTATAAAAGATGGATCTTTGAAGCGTGATACCCATCGGAGTGCACCAATATACCATCCTTAGCACCATTAGTAACTAGATATACACAAAAACTAGAATACCCCATGAGATCAACATTAGAAGCAAGGGTCCAGTTTCCATAAAATGAACATAAGTCTAGCTTCTTAACCTATGCATGCTAGTTTTTCATTTCATCATTCAATCCTATAACTAGCATATGCCACTCAAGCATAAATATTGAAATCTAAAACTTGTGACATGCAAGCAAACATATGAAATGCACATTCTCATGCATCCACCAAGTTTATGAGCTTGCTCCCCCTACTTGTGTGCTCAAACTTTTAATTGATCCCTTACTTTGTCATATCTCTCCCCCTATGTCAATTTCTTCCCATTTGTTATCTTTTCACTATCTTTGTGCACTACCCCTTTGTTATCTTTTCACTATCTTTGTGCACTATTTCTCCCACTTTGTCATCAATGACCACAAAGGTTTAATTTTATGTCAATCAATGGGGTGGGGATCATTTTCCCAAATTTGGTCCAATCTAGATCACTTGCTAAAGATATTTAACTCGGTTTGATCCAAGGACAAGCTTATTCACACCTTTAAATAAGGGTTATCTTGTACCATGCTGAGTTAAACACTTATAGCTCATTTTCTAGATCAAACACTAGGTTTATAAGCCCACAAACATGTTATATGCTACCACTAGACCAAATTAAGCATAGAAGCAATAGTGGTACCATACAAACATCAAAATCATTTGATTTTCATGAATGAGCCTATTAAATGTGAAGGATGACTAGATGCTCTAAATATGTCCTTAGCAAGGATGTATGCCATGCCAATCAACTTTTACCTTAGATTGCTCGAAGAAGAGGCATGTCATATAAGTGGGGGTGCATCAACACATATTTGAGAAACCCAATATGTTCAACTCATTCCTTAGCTTGCAAAACCTTTTCTCATCCAATGGCTTGGTGAATACATCGGCAAGTTGATCTTCGGTGCCTACACTTTCAATGCAAATGTCCCCTTTTTGTTGGTGATCTCTTATGAAATGGTGCCGGACATCAATGTGCTTTGTTCTTGCATGTTGAACCAGATTGTTGGTTAACTTGATTGCACTCTCATTGTCACATAGCAATGGCACTTTCTTGAACTTGATTCCAAAGTCACTCAAAGTGGCCTTCATCTAAAGTATTTGTGCACAACAACTACCAGCAGATATATATTCGGCTTCGACGGTTGATAATGCAACACTATTTTGCTTCTTTGATGACAATGAAACAAGTGATCTTTCCAACAATTGACATGTGCCCGAGGTGCTCTTCCTTTCAACATTGCATCCCGCATAATCTGAGTCAAAGTAACCAGCTTGTTCAAACTTTACTCCTTTGGGATACCACAAACCAACATTTTGTGTATACTTCAGGTACCTCAATATTCTCTTTGTAGCCTCCAAATGACTTTCTCTTGGTGAGGCTTAAAATCTTGCACACATGCATACACTAAACATGACATCCGGCCTTGATGCGGTTACATAGATTAGGCTTCCAATCATAGACCGATATAATTTTTGATCCACCATATTACCACTTGCATCACTATCCAAGTTGCCATTTGTTCCCATTAGTGTACTATTGGCTTTGCTATCACTCATGCCAAACTTCTTAAGTATGTCTTTGATGTACTTGCCTTGACTCACAAATGTACCATTCTTTAATTGCTTGATTTGAAGACCAAGGAAGTAACTTAACTCTCCAATCATCGACATTTCAAACTCATTAGCCATCATCTTTCCAAACTCTTCATAAAAGTCTTGATTGGTTGATCCAAATATGATGTCATCAACATAGATTTGCATCACAAATAAGTCTTTGCCAATCTTATTGGTGAAAAGAGTGGTGTCAACCTTGCACATCATGAACCCCTTAGAGAGTAGGAAATCCCTCAATCTCTTATACCATGCTCTAGGTGCTTGTTTCAAACCATACAATGCCTTCTTCAATTTGTATACATGGTTGGGCTTCTTGTCATCTTTAAAACTAGGAGGTTGCTCAACATATACTTCTTCATTGATGTAACCATTGAAAAATGCACTCTTGATATCTATTTGATAGAGCTTGATGTTGTGGGCACAAGCATAGGCTAATAAGATTCTAATTGCTTTCAATCTAGCAACCAGGGCATATGTTTCTCTAAAGTCAAGACCTTCAACTTGTGTATATCCTTGTGCTACCAATCTTGCTTTGTTCCTTACTACTATCCCATCTTGATCTTGCTTGTTTCTAAAGATCCATTTGGTTTCAATCACATTGTGTCCCTTTGGTCTCTCTACTAATTTCCATACTTGATTTCTTGTGAAGTTATTCAATTCTTCATGCATAGCATTCACCCAATCAACATCCTTCAATGCTTCATCTATCTTCTTTGGTTCCATGGATGACACAAATGAGAAATGCTCACAAAATAAAGCCAATCTTGATCTAGTTTGTACACCTCTTAAAAAATCACCAATGATAGTGTCCAATGGATGATCCCTTGCAATATTGGTTGGTTGGAGCACTTGCACTTGATTGCTTGCACTTGCTTGATCATTGGATTGAGATGATGTGCTAGCCACTTGATTTTGTTCATTGTCATGAGAGTCATTTGTACTAGCTTGATTTGTATCATTTTGCAAATTTGTGTTAGAGAGCACTTGCACTTGATCATCTTCATCATCATTCATTTACCTAGGCATCAATTCACCAACATCCATGTTCTTCATGGCTTTTGAAAGTTGAATGCCTCTAACATCTTCCAAATTCTCATTCTCATCTTGGGAACCCTTGGTTTCATCAAATTTAACATCATGAACTTCCTCAAGAGTACCACTATCCAAATTCCAAACTCTATATGCTTTGCTAGTAGTTGAGTATCCAAGTAGGAATCCTTCATCACATTTCTTGTCAAACTTGCCCAATCTAGTGCCTTTCTTCAAGATATAGCATTTGCAAACCAAAAGCCTGAAAGTATGCTATGTTGGGCTTTCTTCCATTCAATAGCTCATAAGGTGTCTTCTCCATCATGGGGTGATAATAGAGTCGGTTGCTATAGTAGCAAGCCATGTTGATTGCTTCGGCCCAAAAAGAATGACTCACATTGTACTCACTCAACATTGATCTTGCCATGTCAATCAAAGTTCTATTCTTTCTTTCAACTAGGCCATTTGATTGTGGAGTGTACTTGGCCAAAAATTAATGCCTAATTCCAAACTCATCACACAAATCATCCACTCTTGTGTTCTTGAACTCACTTCCATTGTCACTTCTCACTTTTTTATGGTTGTTTCAAACTCATTATGAATTCTCTTGATGAATGACTTGAAGGTTGCAAACACATCACTCTTGTCAACAAGAAAGATCACCCATGTGTATCTAGTGAAATCATCCACAATCACAAAGCCATATTTGTTACCACCAATGCTAGTGTATTGAGTTGGCCCAAACAAGTCCATGTGCAATAACTCAAATGCTTTACTAGTGCTCATCATGTTTTTCTTAGGATGGGTGTTTTCAACTTGTTTTCTGGCTTGACAAGAGCTACAAAGCTTATCTTTCTCAAACACTACATCGTTCAAGCCTTTAACCAAGTCATGCTTGACCAATCTATTCAATTGTTTCATTCCAACATGACCAAGCCTTCTATGCCATAACCAGCCCATGCTAGACTTAGTGAACAAACATGTAGATAATTGAGCTTCACTAGCATTGAAACCAACCAAGTATAGATTCTCATATCTAAAGCCCTTGAAGATCAAGTTAGAGCCATCTACACTTATGATCTCTACATCATCTACCCCAAATATGCATTTGAATCTAAGATCACACAATTGAGCCACGGATAGCAAATTGAAGTTTAAGCTCTCTACTAGCAACATAATGGATATGCTCATGTCATTGGATATTGCAATCTTACCAAGCCCTTTCACCTTGCCTTTGCCATTGTCACCAAACGTGATACTATCAATCCCATTGCTCTTATTTTCATTGATTGAATTGAACATTCTTGGACCACCGGTCATGTGTTGTGTGCACCCAGTATCAAGCACCCAATGCCTTCCTCCGGCTTTATAATTGACCTACAAAAGAAGATTAATTCTTTTTAGGTACCCAAACTTGCTTAGGTCCTTGAAGGTCAGTTACCAAGGTTTTTAGTACCCAAATGGCCTTCTTCTTTAGGCTCATAATTGGTGTACCAATGAACTTAGCCTTCATACCATTGGCACCCTTAACAAGCATGTGACAAGAATCAAATCTAATTGAGGATACATTAGGTTGCTTGCTCTTGTTAGTCTTGCAATATTGCTCTATATGCCCAACTTGCTTACATCTATTGCAAAACCGACCATTGCCCTTCACAAAGCTAGCTTTGGGAGTGACAAAGGCAGCCTTGTATTTCTTGGGGGTATAGCCTAATCCCTCTTTGTTGAGAGAAAACATTTAGCTACCCAAGAACTTTAGCAAGCGGGCATCACCACCATAGGCATTGCCTAAGGCACGAGTGAGTTCATTCACCTCCTTCTTGAGGGTCTCATTTTCCACCATTAGTGAGGCATCACAAGTGAAACCATCACTCAAAGGTGAAGTTGAAGTAGAAGTGCTACAAGAAGGGTTAGTGAGAGCAACAACAATGGACTTATAAAAAGATTCATCAATAATATCACATGTTAGTCTCACATCACAAGACACAATCACTTGCTCCTTCTTGGCTTCCTCCTTCTTGACTTGCTTGATGAGAGAGGAGTGATCCTTTTCAAGCTTAGAGTGAGCTTTGCCAAGCTTCTCATGGGCTTGTATTTGCCTCTCATGAGTGGCATTGAGCTCATCAAAGGATTGCTTAAGAAATTTGACTTTCTTGCGCAATTATTTGCACTCCTTTCTCTTCATCTCAAAGCAAGTGTGCACTTGCTCACACATGTCCATGAGCTCCTCCTTGGTGTCCTCCTCCTCATCATCACTCCTACAAGCATCACTTTCACATTCATTATCATTACTCACATCATATTTTACCTTGGTAGGCTTTGCCATGAGGCATGTCAATGAAGTGTCAAAGATAGAGGGCTTGTTGTTGATGGCGATGCTAGCTAGTGCTTTCTTGATAGATTTCTTGCCATCATCACTAGAGCCATCACTATCCAAAGAGCCATCACTATCCCAAGTGACCACATAGCCTCCACCCTTCTTCTTTTGGAAGGTCATCTTCTTCTCCTTCTTTTCCTTTTTGTCTTTCTTGCGCTTCTTGTTCTCATCCTCATCATTATCACTATTGTAGGGACAATCCACTACAACGTGATCGGGACTCTTGCAATTGTAGCATCTTCTCACATATTCTTTGCTTTTAGTGTGATCTCTTCTCTTTTTTGCACCATAGCCCTTCTTCTTCATGAATTTTCCCATCTTGAGCACAAAGAGAGCCATAGCTTCATCATCAATGTCACTAAGATCATCATCATCACTTGATTCTTTCTTGGACTTGCCCTTGTTCTTGGATGATGAGCTAGCCTTGAATGCTACACTCTTCTTCTTATTGTCTTCATCTTCCTTCTTGTCATCCTTGTCAACCCCCTCCCTTTCCACACGGTATGTGTCTTGTGTCATGACATCACCTAGTACTTGGTTAGTGGTAATCTCCTTCAATCCTCCTCTTATGATAAGCAATCTCAACATCTCAAATCTTGGAGGAAGGCACATCAAAAACCGATGAGAGACATCATCATCATTGATCTTCTCTCCCAATGCCTTCAAATCATTTACAATCACTTGCAATCGATAGAACATCTCTAGAATGCTCTCATCTTCATCTTGAAGCTTGTCAACTTGTCCTTGAGAATATACAACTTGGCACTCTTCACCGCTAGTGTGCTCCCATATGTTTCCTCCAATCTCTTCCACACCTCATTAGCTCTATCACAATCCTTGATTTGCTCAAACACCTTGGAATCAATGACATTATATATGGTGTTGAGAGCCATTGTATTGCATTGCTTGTTGGTCTTGTCTTGGTTGGTGAGATTGTCGGGATCAATGATAGCAAAGTCACTCTCGGTCACATCCCATACTTGATCATTGATTGAACCAAGATACATCTTCATCTTTCTCTTCCAATAATCATAGCATGTGCCATCAAAGAACGGTGGTTTGCCCCCACATGGTTGAACATAACTTGAGCCATAATTTGACACCAAGGTTGTTAAGCCTTCAATCAAACGGTGACTATGGCTCCGATACCACTTGAAAGGTCCTAATAAGGCTAGAGGGGGGTGAATAGTCTATTTAAGTTTCTACAAACCAACTAGAGTAATTTGATTAGTATGACAAATAGCGAAATGCAAACTTGCTCTAGCTCTACATGGGTTCAAGCCACCTATCCAACAATTATAGTTACTATGATCACTAGACACACAATTTGCTAAGTCACTACTCACTAAAAGTTCTCACACTTTCTATACTAAAGAGCTCCACTAGATGAACTTAAACTACAAAGTAAGCTCTCAATTTTAGCTACACTAAAGAGCTTGCTACAACTAGTTTGCGAGAATATAAATGAGTGAGTAGGGTGATTATACCGCCATGTAAAGGAGTGAACCAATCAAAAGATGAATACCAATTCAATCATCGGGAGAACACCAAAGGGCAAGAGACAACCAATTTTTCTCCCAAGGTTCACATGCTTGCCGGCACGCTAGTCCCCGTTATGTCGACCAACACTCGGTGGTTCGACGGCTAAGAGGTGTTGCCCGAACCTCATCCACACAATTGGACACCACAAGAACCTACCCACAAGTGAGGTAACTCAATGACACGAGCAATCCACTAGAGTTACCTTTTGGCTCTCCACCGAGGAAGGCACAAGACCCCTCACAATCACCACGATCGGAGCCAAAGACAATCACCAACATCCGCTCGATGATCCTTGCTGCTCCAAACCATCGAGGTGGCGGCAACCACCAAGAGTATCAAGCGAATCCCGCAGCGAAACACGAACACCAAGTGCCTCTAGATGCAATCACTCAAGCAATGCACTTGGATTCTCTCTCAATCTCACAAAGATGAAGAATCAATGATGGAGACGAGTGGAAGGGCTTTGGCTAAGCTCACAAGGTTGCTATGTCAATGCAAATGGCCAAGAGCGAGAGCTAGAGCCGGCAACATGCCTTAAATAGAGCCCCCAATGAAATAGTCGTTGGCTCCTCAATCCTCTAGAATTCGGGCTGAATGGACGCGCCGGTCAAATTGACCGGACGCTGGACCCCTGCGTCCGGTCGCCTGATGATCGCCATGTGTCATTAGCTTCAAATGCTGAATGCCCGATCTCAGTGGCTAGTCTGCTTTACGCCACGTGTGTTAGCATATTTTCATAAACATTTGTAAGGGTGTTAGCTTTCCACTAGATCCTAAATGCATATGCAATGAGTTAGAGCATCTAGTGGCACTTTGATAACCGTATTTCGATACAAGTTTCACCCCTCTTAATAGTACGGCTATCAATCCTAAATGTGATCATACTCACTAGGTGTCTCAATCACTAAAACAAAAAAACTCCTATCAAATTTCACTTTTGCCTTGAGCTTTTTGTTTTTCTCTTTCTTCTTTTCCAAGTCCAAGCATTTGATCATCACCATCATCATGATCTTCACCGTTGCTTCACCACTTGGAATAATGCTACCTATCTCATGATAACTTAGATGAACTAGGTTAGCACTAGGGTTTCATCAATTCACCAAAACCAAACTAGAGCTTTCAGTTGCATCGTGAGGTTGCATCGAGTGGCACTAGGTGATTGAGTTGCAAGCTGGTGGTGCTTGTTGCTCTTGGAGATTGCCACTTCCTAGACGGCTTGGTGGCTTGTGACTCCATTGAAGCATGCGAGAAGATTGTACGGTGCTCCAGAGGAGGATTTTTTAGGGGAATTGTGCTCACCCCATGGGGATCGTGAAGAGCAACTCTAGTAGAGCATGTCATTGAGCTACCCTCACTTTTGGTGTCGGTTCTTGCGGTGCCCAATGTGTGGGCTTGGCGGGTGATGCCAATTAGCCGCCGAACCACCAAGTGAATGGTCGACACAACGGGGACTAGCATGTTGGCAAGCACGTGAACCTCAGGATAAAATCATCATGTCATCCTTGTCTTCCTGTTGGTTTGCATCCCCTTTACACAAGCTTTTCTTTATATTTTATACATTGTGCTTGTGTAGTTGCTCTTGTAATTAGTTAGCTTCTGTAGCTTGCTAGTTACCTTCTTGCTTGTGTAGCATAGAAGTAGCTCTCTTGCGTGACTAATTTGGTTTGAGTAACCTTGTTAGTCACATTGCTTAGTTTGTGTAGCTAAGTAATTTACGCTCTATAATTTGGCTTGTGTAGCCTTGTTATTGAGCATTGCTAGTGAGCTTAGGTGGCTTTATGCTTTTGCTTACTAGTTTGTGTAGGAGCTCTCCCGGTTACCAAAGTACTAGTGCATAGGTTCATGTGACCTTGCTCTTGAATTGATTAGGTGAGCTCTAGCTAGCCCAGCACCTTTGTTGACTAAATTAGGATCTTTTTAAGGTGCTTATGAACTTAGATAGAGAGGTGTAGTCTTAGCTTGACCGATAGTTTTAATTCCGCATTTGTTTCGGTTAGCCAGCGTGATTAATTTTAGAAAGGACTATTCACCCCCCTCTAGTTCACCATCTCGACCCTACATGGGGTATCAGGGCTAGATCTCTCACTTGTGGTCTTCACCAACCCGAGAGGATGGCAACTTATGGGCTAGATGTTGATTGTCCACACATTTTTTATGGCACACACTTTGCATGGTTTAAAAAATTGGATGACATACAATTTTAAGTTTATTTGCCCTCAAATGTGGTGGATGGTAGATGTAGGCTTTTCTCATGTGTTGGATGAAGAGAATCTAACTCAAGCACAAGAGAAATGCCTATATCTCAACATCCAAGCTACTAACATCATGTATAGATCTTTGGATGATTGCATATTTGGAGAGATCATTAACATGAAGACTGCCCATGAGATTTGGATTCATCTCAATGAGAAGTATGGGACGGTCTCCGATGATGATGATGAGCCCAAGAAGGAGAGACATGAGTGTGTCAAGCATGACCACAATTTGGTGATTGTGGAATATTGCTCCACCTTATGGTCAAGTGATGATGATGATGATTCTACCACAAGATCACTTGACAAGGTTGATGATGATGCCTCAAGTGTTGCAAATGATGATGCTACTCCATGCACACTTGATGGTGATGATGATGGATCATGCTTTGGCAATGAGAGTGATGTATCTACAAGCTCATCCACTACATCACATTGCAACATGTCACATGGTGACACCAAGGTATCTAATGCAAATGTGATTGATCTTGATTCATATGAGGAGCTTCTAGATAGATTTGGTAACATGATCAAAGCTTTAGAAAAAAAGATGGCTAAAACCAAGAAATTGAAAAATGAAAACTCTTTTCTAAAGAAAACATGTGAACAACAAAAGCATCTACTTTATGTTACTACTTGTTCATATCAGGAGCTAAAATTGGCTCATGAGGAACTTAGTGTTGCTCATGATAACTTGGTACAAGACCATGCTTTTCTCATTGATAAGCTTTCCAATGAAGAAATTAAAACTAGTGAGAGCTCATCACATGGGTCAATTGATTAATCACATGTTGTTGCTAACCCTTGTGATGTAGGCAAGAAGCATGTATCCACCTCTTGTGATGATTTATTAGCTATGCCATGTTCTTCACATATAGATGCTTGTTCTACTTCTATGTCTTGTGAGACTAACCTTTTGAAGGAGAACAATGAGCTCAATGAACAAATGAAGAATTTGAGCAACAAGTTATAGAGGTGCTACAACTCTAAAATCACCTTTGAGCATATGTTGAAGACTCAAAGAAATTTTGGTGACATGAGTGGCATTGGCTTCAACAAGAGCAAGATCAAAGGCAAGAGATGGGGCAAGAAAAGATATGAAAGAGAGATGAAGAAGCAAGAACAAGACAAGCTCTCTCATTTCATGTGCTTCAAGTGCCATGGAGTGGGACATCTTGCAAATGGTTGCCCCAATGAAGAAAAGTTCAAGTTGAAGAAAGAAGAAGAGAGGCTAAATCATGTCAAGTGCTTCAAGTGTCGCACATGGGGTCATCTCACCTCTATGTGCCCAACCAAGCAATTGGTGAAGCAACAAGTGAAGCCTCAACTAGAGCCACAAGATGAGCAAGAAAAGAAGCCCCAAACTCAAATCAAGATCAACCATGAAGATGGTGGTGATTTGATGAAGAAGAAAAAGAAAACTAGAAGGGGTGGAAAAGCAAGAGAAAGAGCAATGCGTCCAAGTATGAATCAAGACATAAACAAAGTGAGTAAGATCCAAGAAGAGAAGATGAAGGAAGTTGCTCACATCAAGTGCCATAGTTGTGATGAATTGGGCCACTTAGCTTCGGGTTGCCCGAACAAGCTTGAGAAGAAGGCTCAAGCAAACAAGGAGAAGCAAGGCAATGAGAAGCACAACATGAGTAAGGAAGAAAAGGCTCAAGCAAAGAGAAAGTGCTACTCATAACGGGAAAGGGGACACATGGCACATTCATATCCCCTAGGTAATACTCCTAAGACTATTTCAATTGATGCAAATATTATGCTTAGGAAGGATGGTAATGGTACCTCTATGGTTGCTATTGCAAAACATCCCGCTACTCATACTAAGGCAATGCCTAAGTATGTTGCTCCTAACTTGAGAGGACTCAAACTTGTTTGGGTACCATCAAAAAGTGGATGATTGTTTGTAGGTACCATGGCATTGGAGGCTTGATTCAATGGAGCTCTTATTGTTTATCATATGTTTAATCAAGTATTGAAGCTTAGTGCAAATCCCATCCTAATGCCAAGTCAAAATTGAGTGAAGTTCAAGTGCTATAATATACAAGTGCCATAATTCAAGTTGTGGTGATTTATTGGATATATTTGGTGGCTTCCAAATATGAGAGTCGAATCTTGCTATTGAATGATCATGAGCTAACTAAGGTATATTTCTAGTTGATCTTATTCATTTGGGTGTGTATAAGATGTTTGAATTGGATAAACACATGTTGCTTGCTATAAAGATGATTGAATGGATTAAATGCTTAAAAATCAAATTTGAGTTGGTTTGAGTTGGATAAATTCATAAGATGGCATTTAGTAAGTGGATTGAATGGATATATGTTTTGTGAAAGTATTCAAACAAATATATTTCAAGTTTGGTTCAGTTTGATGAAGAGTAGCTCAATTGGTAGAAATATGTCCTATATTTGAAAAACTGAGCTAGCTGAGATCAAGTCTGAATTTGAGTGATCAAATCTATTTGGATAGGCTTGAAATTTGGTATGCATGCTCTAGATTTATGGTATAAGATTCTGTAGAAATTTCATGAGTATTGGACAAGAGATGCTTTGGTTTTGGAATAGATTTTGTCAGCTATAGTGCAGCAGTTTTCAGCATGTAGCAGTGATGGAAGAATTGAAATCTGGTAGCAATATAGAAGTTAAATGAAGCTTAAATTTTTACAGATGCTAGATGACTTAGTGAAGAACATCTCCACCAAATTTCGTGGCATTTGGGTTTGTACATTGGAAGATATACATTTTTCTTGAAGGGTACAGAATCAGCCAGAAATGTGGCAATTATTGGATTAATCAAGAGTCACTTTGATTGAAAGGTCCTCAAGATGGAATCATGTTTATGAGTGTTTGAGGTACCTAAGTTTGGTTTTGGATTAGTCTAGAAGCATAACAAGAAAAGAGTACAAGGCCATTTGATTGTGTAGTGTATTTAGCACACATTTGATACTCAAATTGAAGATCAAGACCAAGCTCAAGATGAAGATGAAGTTTAAGTTCTATTGACTATTGAAAATCATTTGGTAGAAAGAAAATGACTTAAACAAGTATAAAGAAAAGTACTTAAACAAGGATTCAAGGTTACTCATAAAATTAAATCCATCACTTGAATCAATCAGTCAAATTATTTCAAGTGAGTATCAAGAATGGTTCATTAGAGAGAGGTCACTTCTCCCTAGTGTAGGGGCTTGCCACCTATGTGTAGGTAAACCAAGTGTGGTACTTGGAAGGCTAACATGGAAGTGGTGATCCAAGGGACATTTGAGATGCTTAATTGAGGCAATCAAAAGGGTTGATCAAGAAAAGTAAGCAACACAAAAAAGAGAGCTAGTCATGGCAATTCAAGTGATATTCCAAATAGTGCTCTCATGCAAGCATTAATAGATGATCAAGTAAGCCAACCACAACTCAAGATTGTGCACTTGATCATTAGTGGTTTTTATTTCATATGGGTGAAGAATGGATTTCATATTGAAGATTGATCTTCACCAAGCTATTGAATTGGACTTCACATTGCTATTGGACTGATGAATTGGAACCTATGTGACTATCTCTACTCCAACATAGCAAAGGTATCATTGTAATGTGCATGATCATTTTCATCCCTTACTAGTATGCGGTTAGTGCATATAGTACATGGTTGTTAGGATCATGCTTGACAAATGAATTTTTAAAATTCATAGCCTACCACTATTGCTTGAATGAATAGTTGAGTCTAGTGGTAGTGTATGAGTTTGTTCATGAGCTAGTGAACCCAAGTACTTGATTTAATTTGGGTTTCTAACAAATGACAAGTACAACATTGGCAAGATAACCCTTATAAGAGGTGTGAAGAAGCTTGTCATTGGTTCAAACCGGACTTGGAAACTTAGGCAAATCAATTTAGTTCAAGTCATAATAGAAGCTCATGATGATAGCAAATGTTCAAGAAATGGTTTTATTGACAAAACAATCATACACGTGGTATCACATGTCTACACATGGTATCATTCATACAAGATGGTGGTTCCACAAGTGATCCTCAACTTTAAGTGATCATCAAGTGAAGAATGCTTTCCTCATCCACAAGAGCTCAAGATTAGTGAATGACCCATGCTTGGACATAGGGGGAGGAGCCCCACTACAATTGGTATCAAGGTCACAAGATCCTACACATGGTGTCTAAAGAGCTATACAAGTGGTGTCATTCCAATAATCAAGTGATGTCCATCAAAAATGCAAGATTCAAGCCTCAACCATCTACCCCAATGCGAGCTTTTGCATCAAAGAGAAGCACACCTTTTATGGAAATTGGTGACAAAGGGGGAGAGATTGTACAAAGATATGAAAGCTTTGGGAGAGATTTGAGACAAAGAAGTAGAGTTTGGACATGGACAAAGACAAAGAGGGAGCAACATTGAAGAATTGAGAAGGATCAAAATTCTTGGGCAAGAGAAGCACACAAATAGGGGGAGCAAGCTCATGAACTTTGATTGATTGCATTTGATATGTGCATATTCATGTGCTTGCTTGCATTGCATAAGTTTTTTAATTTAATATGCATGCTTGTGTGGTGTATGCTAGTCATAGAACTTGATTGATGATTTGACAACTAGCATGCATAGCATGGTAGCTAGACTTGTGTTTTTCAAGCAAAAACTAGAACCTTGCTTATAATATTGATCTCATGGGGTTTCTAGTGTTTTTGTTGTCTAGCTACTCATGGTGCTAAGGATTGTGTTAAAATGTGTACTCCAATTGGTATCACGCATCAAAGGTTAATTCTTAATTACTCTCCCACAATTCCAATCTATGCATATGTGCGAGCTTCAAACCAAACACTCTAGCACATATCTAGGGGGGAGCTAATGCTACCAATTTGGGTTTCTGGTACTTGTCCAAAATTATTTACACATGGTAAAATTGTTTGGGCAAGCAACTCAAATCCATTTCAGCTTAAATTCCATATCTTTGTACAGTTGTCATCAATTACCAAAAAGGAGGAGATTGAAAGGTCCTTGTTTGGTTTTGGTAATTGAGTGACAACCTAGGTGGACTAATGTGTGGTTACGTGATTTACACAGGAGATTAGTCCACAAGAACACTTGTGTGAGCAACTCATGCCATAGAGGTGAAATGGCTTAGATATGTTGCATAGCTCACACATGTGATGATGGAGCTTATTGCATATGAGACATGACATGGAGTCATGTGACTAAGGTGGAGAAGATCAAGACAAGACTTGGCTTGATGGACCGGTTGCAAGCGTGAAGGGCAAGTTGGAGGCTTTGGAGCGATGGAGCACATGGTGGTAAAGCTTGAGCAAGACTTGGCGCCGATGGACGAAGGCAACAATGAAGAGCAAGTGAGGTCAAGATCGATGAACCAGCAAGGTCACGTGATGATATGAAGTGGATCATATCATTTGTGATATGGTTGGTGCATGTGTTGCATCAATGATGGAGGAGATGGAATGGAGTGCACAAGGCAAAGGTATAACCTATAGGGCATTTCATTTCACCGGTCCTAGGTGTGTAGAGAAGTTTATGACCGAGTTTAGGATAGATGGCCGTACTATCAAGAGGGGCAAACTTGTTTGCATATCGGTCATCTAGTTCCACTCGAGTGATCTAGCTTTGCATTGTTGCTAGGATCGAGTGGCGTGGCAAATTGAGTGACTAATCCTTTGGAAAAATGTTTGTGAAAAGCTAACACACATGCACAAGTTGGTGAACACTTGGTGGTGTTGGCATATTTGCAAAGGAGATGAAGTTTGTGAAGGAGAGGAGGCGAAACCAGGCTCAAGGTGTTGCCTGGGTGGCACTACCACCCCCTGACCGGTGCACCACCACCCCTGTGGTGGTGACCGGCTAGGAGGCCGAGAGCAGCGTGTTGCCCTAAGGGCACCACCACTGGTTGTCCGGTGGCACCGCCACCCCTAGGGAGGTGCCCACCTAGACTTGGCCGAGCGTAGCAGGAGCCGGGGTGGTCAACGGAAGTGACGGTGTACACCACCATGTGAGAGCAGTGCACTGCTAGGTTCCATCCGGTGCCCCCGCCATTTTTCAGCTGAGAGTGAGGGAGCTAGGCTGGTCACCGCCATGGTCACCGCCATGGTGACGGCGGTGCACCGCCCTATTTTTCCTAAAGGCTAGGGTTTCTTAGGGTTGGCCTAAGTGGTCACCGTGACCCCTAGGGTGGTGCCACCATGAAAGGGACCATGACACCTAAGAGAGGGGGTGAATTAGGCAACTTAAAACTCTAACTCTAAACTATGGCCACTTTTTCTAACCTTAGCAAAACATATGCAAAAATATAAACTATCTAAATGTGCAACTACAGTTTTGCTAGTGTGTTTCTATCTCTACCACAAAAGGACTTATGCAAACAATGTAAATGTGAACCTAAAGAGTAAGGTAGAGATATGCAAACTCCCGTCGATGACTCTGGTATTTTTACCTAGGTATCAAGAAGCTCGTTGGAGCCCCTCGCAAGGAATCCCTCACAAGGGCCAAGCTCCTGGTCGAGTAACTCCATGGATAGCCTCGGGCTTTCCCCACGTGCAAGTGGGTCTCCGACGTGCCTTCCGGCAATCCTCTCCTAGATGCTCCCCGCCCTCTTCACTATCAAGCTTCCGGCCAAACTGTCGTGGGCCTTGTTCCCTTTAGTACACGGTGGCGGCCACACCACAAACATGGTTGGTGTAATCTCGCAAGACTACAAGCCCCTCCGATGTACAACAATGGTGCGCGCAAGCACTGAGTGATAAGAGGTGTGCAAACCTCACTAAACATTAGGCCTAAACCTAGAGCAAGCGCATAAGCGGTGGTCTAATCAACCTAAGCACTTCGCAAAGCACCTACGCTAATCACCTAATGAATCACTAAGCACTATGCAAGTGGAGATCACTAAAATGGTGTGTCAACACCCTTGGTATGTTTCCTCAGCTCTTCACCTCTCAAACGGCCGGTTGGGGGTCTATTTATAAGCCTCATGAAGAAAGTAGCCGTTGGGGGCAAAACCCAGCTTTCTGCTACTGACCGGACGCTGCTGTCGTCCTGACCAGACACGTCCAGTCATCCCAACCGTTGAGCGCGCGCTTAAAGATCGGACGCACTGAGTTGTTGCTATGACAATGAATAGTAAAGTTTGTGCATCCGGTCACTGCCTTGCTCAGCATCCTGTAGCTGCTATTGATGCCTGCTGTTGCCAAGCAACTGATTAGACACGTCCGGTCCTCACAGGGTCGTGTTCGGTCACCTCTGTGGAGCTCGTTTCTTCACGATCTTGCGTCCGGCTTGGTTCCTATTTTCGTGCTTGGACTTTGCTTGATATCTTGGGTCTTCTCTTGTGCTTCTAGGGTCTTGCTTATGGTGTTGATCGTGGGATCATCATGTCGCCTTCGTCCAAGTCACGTCTAGCACCCTATTGAACAACAAAACAATTACTTGCCAATTCATTAGTCCAATTTGGTTGTGTTGGTCATCAAGCACCAAAATCCAAAGTAAATGGGACTAGGGTCCATTTTCCTTACAATCTCCCCCTTTTTGGTGATTGATGACAACACGACGAACGCAAGCAAATAATAAATTTTTTTGGAATTTAAAAACTATTTACTTGCTAGGATGCAATGCAAAAGGGCAAGGTTATATGATGCTAAAAGATACCACATGTAAACATCTTTGGAAACTTATTTTGCCCTTGCTGATGTCCCCATGTGGCATTATGTATTTAAGCCTCCCCCTAACTCCATAATCCACTATCCTTCCTTTCTCGGACCATTACCACTTGTAAATTATTATGATCGGGCTTGCTTTTGGTCCTACAAATTCTCCCCCTTTGGAATCAAACACCGAAAAGAAAGACATTTATAGCACAAGGGAGGGTCAAACTTTGTGATCCTTGGTATGTGGAGTGGAATAGGTCACAAAATTTGACTCTCACATTACATAGACTAAGCTCCCCCTAAATATATGCATACATATGATGGAGAATGTAGTTTATGTATAATTGGCAAATTAATGGTCAAGGGAGTTTAATCTATATAATGCATGGAGAAAGCATATAAATACCAAAGTGAAATTAGCATGATGATATTGGTTTAGAAATACCACATGTGGAAACCAATTTGATTTATCCCACTTGCAATATGTGGTGGATATTTGAAGTATGATGCTTAACTCCGAGGACTCCATTTTCCTTGCAATGAGACTACTACACACATGATAAGCTTGAAAAGGTGTTTGTCTCAAAGCATCCAACTTGTAGAGTAACCTCCCCCTAAATTTGTGCACACAAGTATGGAATACTTTTAGTAGATATGCACAGTGATTTTAGAATCAAAAAATACCACTTGAAAGATGACATCACAAGAATGTGAGAATCATTTTCGAAGGTGATATTTGGGAGAAATTATCTACAATTTGGACTTTGGCATATATTAGATGAACAATTGTAAAACAAGCTATGTGCCATGCTCCTAAATAATTTAAATCATGTAGGTTTGCTCCAAGGGTTAAGAGTGAAACCGAGTAAGCCTACCATAAGATATACCTAGTGTATGCAAGATAAAAGATTAAACATGCAAATGCAAACCTAGGCATAAAAAGGAACTAGATGCTAATTGAGATTGCAAGAAATTAAATCTAGTTACCTAACATGGGAAGGGGAATTTGGGTGCATAGTATTCACTAACATACTTGGCAATTACCTTGTCCATAATGATGCACCCCATGAAATGCACCCATACTTTGCCAAGTCTCCAAATTCCCCAAAGTCCATCGGACTTCTCACTTTCCTTTCGGGATCCAAACCTTCTTAGTGCTTTTCATGTTGAAAATGATCTCCTTTGGCACCCAAATGCGTTTGGCCCCATTGTTGGCTTGCTTGGTCACCTTGATGGCCACCACCTTGTCATTTTTCTTCTTCTTCAAGAGATAAGGTGTGGAGGCCTTTTTGTCCACCTTGTTGGTGTAGGTGTTGGAGAGCTTGTTTTTTTCCTTTTTGTTTTTCTCTTTCTTCTTAGCTCCTCCCCCATTCTTCACCTTGCACTCATAGGACTTGTGGCCTTCCTTGTGGCATACGTAGCAAATCACGGTTTGTCCTTCATCAAGCTTCTTCACTCCCTTAATAGTGTTATCTTGATGAAGTTGGGCTTGCTCTGTCTTGCCTTTCACTTGAGTCAAGTCCTTGGTGACGTGAGCCACTTCTTGCTTGAGTTGCTCATTCTCCATTGCGACCTCTTGTGTGCATGTTTCTACAACAACTTTCTCAACACAATCTTGGTTGCACAAGGGTGAGTCCAAACATAAATCATTACAAGAAGTAGAGGCATCCTTTTTAGGCATGTCAAAAATTGAACCTTTCTTTTTAGGTGCCTCGGTGGGGGTTGTACCGACGGCTTCAAGATTAGCAACTTTATTAGTTAGCTCATCACAATGTTTGCACATGGTTTCCATTTTAGCGAGCAAACTTTTATAATCATCTTGTGAGCTAGCTAACTTTTCCTTTAATTTTTCATTTTTCTTTACAAGTTGCTCATCGTTGATTGTGCAATTATTTGTGTTTGCACTAGTCTCAAGTTGCTCAGTTTTAGTAGATCTCTCCATATTAAGATTGGCAAAAGTTTCATATTGTTCAAGCAAAGTAGCATAAGCTTGTTGTGAGCTATCTAGTTTTTCTTTTAATTTTTCAAGCTTCTTTTGTTGACTAGTGCAAACTTTAGCAAAGTTAAGATTTTGTTGCACAATTTCATCATAAGAAGGTAGCTCATCATCACTATCACTAGGGATATGCTTTTTGTTACCTCATGCCATAAGGCACACACGAGAAGAGCTTGATGATGAGTGCTTGTGGCCTCGCCTCATGTGATGGTCTTCTTCTTCACTTGAAGAATCATCCCATGACGTTATTGATGTGAGGGCTTTGTCCTTGCATGCCTTCTTCTGTCTTGGGTGTGGGCTTGTTTGGACAAACTTCCACAAAGTGCCCCAACTTACTGCATCCATAGCATCCTTTCTTTCTTTGCTCATTTCTTTGATTGGTGAAGATGAAATCTTGAATTTGGATGGGCACACCCTTGACATTGAGCCTTTGGATCATCTTCTCCACCTTGTTGATAAGTTTGATTGATTCTTCATCAAGGTCAGAGGTGGAGGAAGATTGATCATCATCACTTGAATCTACATCATCATCATCATCATCATCATCATCATCATCATCATCATCATCATCATCTTCTTCTTCTTCATCTTCACATGAGGAGCTTGAGCTTGAGCTTGTCTCAACTTGTTTGCCCTTCATCTTCTTTTTCTCACTACATGCGAGAGCTTTGCCTTTGCTTGATGATGAGGCTTCTTGTTGACCCATCTTCCATGACATTTCAAATGCCACTATCTTGCCAATGACTATGGCCAGGGTCATGGTGCTCAAGTCCTCCATGTTGTGAAGGATGGTGATGATGCTTACATATTTCTTTTTTGGTAGCACGGAGATGATCTTCCTCACGATGTCCACATCATCTAGATTTGTTAATCCTATTGAATGGAACTCATTGATAATTAGATTCAAATGAGAATACATATCATGAACAAGCTCATCATCATTCATTTTAAAGGAATCATAATTTTGTTTAGCTAGACAATGTTTTTGCTCATGGACATTAGTTGTGCCATCATGGAGCTCTTGGAGTTTTAACCAAATTTCATATGTCGTATTTAAAGTGAACACTTGGTTAAACACATCCATGTTAAAAGATTCAAACAAGCAATTTTTAGCTCTAACATTGAAATGAATTTCTTTTTCTTCACTCTTTGTGGGTTTACCAGGATTCTTAAAGGGTTTCATTCCATCATGAGTAACTCTCCAAACACCCAAATCTACCATCTTAAGGTGCCAAGCCATTCTAGCTTTATAGTAGGGGAAGTTAGTGCCGTCAAAGTGCGGAGTCCTAGAGGTATCCATCTCAACCACTCTAAATAGCGTCGGCTCAACGGCGGTGAAGTCAAAGGTCCAAATTGAACCAACCGGCTCTGATACCAATTGAAAGGGACTATGATGCCTAAGAGGGGGGTGAATTAGGCAACTTAAAACTCTAACTCTAAACTATGGCCTCTTTTTCTAACCTTGGCAAAACCTATGCAAAAAGATAAACTATCTAAATGTGCAAATACGGTTTTGCTAGTGTGTTTCTATCTCTACCCAAAAGGAGTTATGCAAACAATATAAATGCAGAAGCTAAAGAGTAAGGTAGAGATATGCAAACTCACATCGATGACTCTGGTATTTTTACCGAGGTATCAAGAAGCGCGCAAGCTTCCCCTAGTCCTCGTTGGAGGCCCTCACAAGGAATCCCTCGCAAGGGCCAAGCTCCTGGTCAGGTAACACCATGGATAGCCTTGGGCCTTCCCCACATGTAAGTGGGTCTCCGACGTGCCTTCTGGCAAGCCTCTCTTGGATGCTCCCCGCCGTCTTCACTATCAAGCTTCTGGCCGAACCACCGTGGGCCTTGTTCCCTTCGGTACACGGTGGCGGCCACACCACAAACATGGTTGGCGTGATCTCACAAGACTACAATCGCCTCCTATGTACAACAATGGTGCGCGCAAGCACCGAGTGATAAGAGGTGTGCAAACCTCACTAAACACTAGGCCTAAACCTAGAGCAAGCGCATAAGCGGTGGTCTAATCAACCTAAGCATTTCGTAAAGCACCTACGCTAATCACCTAATCAATCACTAAGCACTATGCAAATGAAGATCACTAAAATGGTGTATCAACACCCTCGGTATGTTTCCTCAGCTCTCCACCTCCAAAATGGCCGGTTGGGGGTCTATTTATAAGTCGCATGAAGAAAGTAGTCGTTGGGGGTGAAACCCAACTTTCTACTACTGACCGAACGCTGCTGTCGTCCTGATCGGATGCGTTCGATCATCCCAACCATTGAGCATGTGCTTAAAGATCGGACATAATGCTGAGTCTAGTCATCATCGACCGGAAGCGTCTGGTCGCATTTGCGCCGCTCTAGAACCTCTCTGGACTCAATCAGACGCTGCACTTTGTGCGTTCGGTCATCCAGAGCCGCTGCGTCCGGTCCTCACTGAGTTGTTGCTGTGACGATGAACAGTGAAGTTCATGCATCCAGTCACTGCCTCGCTCAACGTCCGTTCATGGCTGCTGACGCTTGCTATTGCCAAGCAACTGATCAGACATGTCCGGTCCTCATAGGGCCACGTCCGGTCACCTCTGTGGAGCTTGTTTCTTTACGATCTTGTGTCCGGTTTGGTTCCTATTTTCGTGCTTGGACTTTGCTTGATATCTTGGGTCTTCTCTTGTGCTTCTAGGGTCTTGCTTATGGTGTTGATCATGGGATCATCATGTCGCCTTCGTCCAAGTCACGCCTTGCACCCTATTGAACTATAAAACAATTACTTGCCAATTTATTAGTCCAATTTGGTTGTGTTGGTCATCAAACACCAAAATCCAAAGTAAATGGGCCTAGGATCCATTTTCCTTACACACTGCCACCTCCGTCTGGTGACCAACGGCTAGCCGTTGGAATTCGATAGTTGAGGAGGGCACCATAGTGTCCAGTGCCCTCGCAGAAACTAGCAGCTTTGCTCTAATGGCTCTATTTGGCTTGGGGCTATAAATAGAGGTGGAGCTCGGGTATTTGGCGGGTTGAATACCCTTGGGACTAAGTGTCCATGCTTGGGGAGTGCTTGGGAGCCCTCTAACTCACTTGTGCTTGCAAGAGTGTGATCCGATTGTGAGTGAGTGTGATTCTAGTGCGTTGCATCGTGAGGTTGCATCGAGTGGCACTAGGTGATCGAGTTGCAAGCCGATGGTGCTTGTTACTCTTGGAGGTTGCCACCTCCTAGATGGCTTGGTGGCTTGTGACTCCATTGAAGCACGGAGAAGATTGTACAGTGCTCTAGAGGAGGATTTGTTAGGGGAATTGTGCTCACCCCACGGGAATCGTGAAGAGCAACTCTAGTAGAGCATGTCATTGAGCTACCCTCACTTTTGGCGTCGGTTCTTACGGTGCCCAATGTGTGGGCTTGGCGGGTGACGCCAATTAGCCGCCGAACCACTAAGTGAACGGTCGACACAACGAGGACTAGCGTGTTGGCAAGCACGTGAACCTCAGGATAAAATCATCGTGTCATCCTTGTCTTCCCATTGGTTTGCATCCCCTTTACACAAGCTTGTCTTTATATTTTATACATTGTGCGTGTGTAGTTGCTCTTGTAATTAGTTAGCTTCTGTAGCTTGCTAGTTACCTTCTTGCTTGTGTAGCATAGAAGTAGCTCTCTTGCGTGACTCATTTGGTTTGAGTAACCTTGTTAGTCGCATTGCTTAGTTTGTGTAGCTAAGTAATTTACGCTCTATAATTTGGCTTGTGTAGCCTTGTTATTGAGCATTGCTAGTGAGCTTAGGTGGCTTTGTGCTTTTGCTTACTAGTTTGTGTAGGAGCTCTCCCGGTTGCCAAAGTACTAGTGCATAGGTTTGTGTGACCTTGCTCTAGAATTGATTAGGTGAGCTCTAGCTAGCTCGGCACCTTTGTTGCCTAAATTAGGATCTTTTTAAGGTGCTTGTGAACTTAGATAGAGAGGTGTAGTCTTGACTTGACCATTAGTTTTAATTCAGCATTTGTTTTGGTTAGCCGGCGTGATTAATTTTAGAAATGACTATTCACCCTCCCCCTCTAGTCTGCCATCTCGACCCTACACCCGGTGGAGAGGAAGGATGGTGGGTCACGTTGCTGGAGTGCGATGGAGACAGGACGGCGGCTGGTTGGGCGTGCTGGAGAGCGCCGCATCAGCGTGGTCACGTTGGAGCACACCGCAGCGATGCGAACATGAAGGTGCGGTATGGAGACAAAAGGCGATGATGACCTCATGAGAAGATATGGTTGGAGGCGAGTGGATAAGCGCTTATGCCTGTGAGGAGTGTTGGGCAGGGCTGGTGTCGTGGCCCACCAATAGAAACGTCCGGAGCACAGCTTTACCGAAACCAGAAATAGGCGACCTGAGTTGCATCAATTGCGGCCAAGCGTAAACAAGCTCTTGGGTGATCCCCGAGTAGTAATTTCTAATTTGAGTGCCCAATAGTCACTCATATTTCTTAATACCACAAATTCATGTGATACAAGTATATAATTGTATCCATCTCATGGATTTTACAAGACAAGCAAATTTTAAACAAACATGTAACAGATTTAACAAAAACAAATGCTCGAAACAAAACAAAAGATTTTCATATAGGTCTATAATTACAGCAATTCTATATACAAATTACACCAAGATAGTCATTGTAATTTTAATATGTAGGTACAGTGTAAATCTAGTATAGATTGGTAATAATAATTTGTTTGTCTATACAGATCTTGGGTGAAATGTGTGTTTTGATCACCCAAGTGTATATGTTCTCTTTCTTCGAGGTACCTCGAGGGGTTCTCAAGAAAATAGAATATTATAGATCAAGGTTTTTCTAGCAAAATGATCAGCACAAGAAAAAAATATAGGCATATAAAATGGGCTTTAGCGTGCCAACCCAGGGAACAAAGAGTGTTGGGCATTCAAAATCTAGATTTATAGAATAAGTGCCTTCTAAGTAAATGGCCATGCAAACTTTGTAATGAAGATGGAATGTGGCAGGAATTATTATGAAATAAGTACCTAAAAATAAAACACTTTCCCAAGTTAATAATAAAGCTGGCGATTCTTATTTTTGGATGGGCTTAATGGCAGTGAAAGATCAATTTTTTAATTTGGTGAGGTTCAACCTAAGGGACTGCTCTCAAATCAGGTTCTGGGAAGATACCTGGTTAGGGAACCAACCCTTAAGTTATAGATTCACAAACTTGTTCAACATAGTTCGCAAAAAGCATGTAATAGCGGCCGAAGTATTCAGCACGATTCCCCTTAATGTCTCTTTTAGGAGGGCACTAATAGGAAATAAATTGCTAGAATAGAATAATCTGATTGCAACTATTGTGAATGTAAACCTATAAGTAGGGAAGGATACTATCACATGGACCTTAAGTACAAGTGGTAATTTTACGATTAGGTCGATGTACAGATACCTAATCACTAATGACATCAAGGTAACACATGAAATTTGGCATGTAAAGTGTAACACCCTAGTGTTAAGCATTGCATTTGGCATCTACATTTCATGAGCACAAGCATCATCCAAGCATTCATGAACATGAGCATATGAAATTTCATCTCATTCTTATACATTATCACATGAAATGTTGATTTTATATATATGCTTATGCTTGCAATCATGTATGAAATGGTTGGGAGGTCATGAAAACACCTTAGACACATCTAGAATGATAAATGGAATAATGTTTGTATTCATGACATAGGCCAAATTTGCTTCTAAGTGTTGGTTTCATTTGAAATGCCATTTTCATGATACTAGTTTGACCAAAGTTGAACAGTAGCTTAGAGTGTTTTTATGGCTATGTGACCTAAATAAAAGTTATAGTAATTGACTAGGGTAACAACTTTTATTTTTGGGTTAAGACCTAATTCAGTGCCTAACATGTTCAAAAATAGCTCCAAAGTAGCAAGGAAATATTGTTTTGAGACTTGCAAAATTTTCTAAGTCATAATGTTGTTTACAGTTTCAATGTACCTCACTTGGGAGCCTTGTAACTGGCTAACCATTGTGAATTAGGTGATGCTTCCTAAAGAAAATTTGTATATTACATGTAGTTCTACAACTTTGGTTAATAAAGTTTTTGCAACGAATGAACGGATTTGGAGTAATATGACCACGAAGCAGCGTTGTCAGGCTTTGTTCGTGACTTTGATCGCGTGGACGCGCGCGACGTCGTGGCCAACCGGCCACAGGCCACGTCCACCATGTTGTGGCCGTACACCAGTGTTGGCCCGGTCGATCAGGCCAGCATGGGGAGAAAAGGCGTGCGCCTCTGCTGCTCGCCTCCATTCACTCCCTCTCGCCATACCTCACTTGCTCTCGCTGCTCGCCGAGCGAAGCTACGCTGCCGTCACCATAGCCGCACCACCACCACACAAGCTCACCGCCATCCCATAGCTCTTGCCAGCAACTCCACCATCACCTTCCCCACCACCTCGACCTACTCGCGCCTTCGTCCAAGCCAAGGTAAAGGCCTACAATTCCTTTCCACCGCCGCAGCCATCGTCGAAGCACCGCCGAGCTTTGAGGTCACCGTGGCCGGCCTCAACCAAAGCCCCACCCATCTCTCTCTCTCTCTCTCTCTGGTTTTGCCCTCCTTGTAGGCCACAGATGCTCAAGCCACGACCCATTAAACCTCTACCGACGTGTCCCTATCCGGAATGCACGTGCGCGCGCACGGCCGCCATTGCCGCCGTAGGTTCGAGATGGCCGTGGCCAAGGTCGTTCGCTCTCCCTTTCTCCTTTCGCATGTTAGGGTTAGGATGAAGTTAGGTCTAGCTCACGGCAGGACCTTAAGGCCAATGCAGGCCTCATTGGAGCGGAACATGGCCTTCCGCCGCCGTGCTCTCGCTGCCCTGGCGCCATGCATGCGGCCAAGCTTGCCGGTGCCACCTCGAACACTAACATACGCCTTGTAGCTTCGCTAGGTCACCGCGTAGATGTAGCGAGTCTCATCTGAGCTCACCATGGCTGAAGCTCGTCGAAGCACCGCTGTGCAGCTCCGCCATCCGCCATGGCCACCATCGAGCCTACTCCAACGAGTCTCTGGACCAACCAAGCGCACCCATCGATGCGGGACATCGAGGCAAAGCCGTCGGTGGTGACCTCACCGCCGGCGATGAGCTATGGCCGATCAACCGTCATGCTCTATTCTGTGTGACTGACATGTCGGGCCACGCTGACCGTGGGGTCCAGTTGTCAGCATCTCTGGGTGCATGGACCGGGTGCACTTAGCCGTGAAGTCAAATTGAAATGTGATATTCTTGATTTATTTTTCCAGATTTACATGCAAATTTTAAAAATTCATATCTCAAGCTAGGAGTGTCCAATTTTGGTGAACCAAATTTTGTTGGATTCCTCATGAAGTATAGTATTTGATAAAAATATGAAATCTACTATTTAGGGTATTTTGCTGGGAGAGTTAAATTGAGCAAGATAAGTGCTTTTAAAGTAGTTTATATCTTGTAAAATGCATAACTTGAGCTAGAAAGGTGATAAAATTGTGATTCCAATTTTTGATGGTCTTATGTTGACATGCTCTAGCTAGGAAAAATATTAAACCTATAATAAGCATACTTGAGATATGGTCTTCATATTTAATCCTAATTAATTGCTAGTTTCTAGTGAAATTAATTGGGGTAAAAATACATAACATATGATCATAGAAATTTTTACACAGTATTCTTATGCTATGAGGAAAGTAAGAAAATATTAAATCTGTTGCTTGACACTTTTTACTATGCTAAACTATTTTTGCTAAAATAAGCCTATGTAACTTGTCAATTTTGTAAAGGTAGCTATACTTATCCAAATGGCTTGAAATTTGAACATTAGACTAATAAGGTCATTTTTAGACTACTGTAATTGTCTCAGAATTTATTGAGCTTTGGAAATATTTATCCTTTAAATCATTGTATTATCTAAGGAAATTAATAAATAGATATAAATAAATTAGTTATATTTAATCAAGATGTTTTTGGTGCTGCTTGTGATGCATATGATCTGTTAATGTTATTAGTTAGGCTTAGAAGTAATTGGTTGTATGCAACTAGTTAATTATTGCCTTCTAATTCAACTAGATGGCTGCATGTATAGTTTCGGTTGTGGTGATGATTTCATGATGATAATTATCTTTTCTATAAATATGGTTAATAACAAAGTTGTAGATAACTTACTTATCTACCTTGTGTTAAATTTTCATAGCCATCGGCCTTATGGTTCAAGAATTATAGCTGTTAGAAGTCTACTGTCAGAAATGCTTTATCTCTGGATAGATCTGAATGATTGAATTGTTTGACCTAGATAACTGCTGAATCACTTTGAGATGATTAAAAGAAAGTTGTAGGCAATTTCATAAGCTTTCTAGAATGACCACAACCATATTATTTTGATGTGTATAACTCTAGTTATGGTCAAAACAAGTGGCTAATGTCTTGTAGTCCAGAGAATGATTCACATAAGTGTTTGTTTTAGTTACTAGAGAAGAGATATGCACCTACTCAGTAAAAGAAAATGTAACTTGTCATCATCTTAATGCAATACTATTGAAAATACTTATGTGGATGCATTCATCACATCATATCATATTATACATGTCATTATATATGTATTCGTAATATCTTATTTCATACTCATGCATATAGGATCGTCCGAAGGGATAACTCTTTTGGAGTTCAACGAAGAAGAAGAGGAGGATCTACAGGAGACACCTTAGGCCATAGCTCTAGGAGAAGAGGAGCAAACTTTCAAGGACCTCCCTGAGTTCCTTGACCACCGGCCAACCTCTTTCCTCAAAGGCAAGCCCCAGAGCATTCTAAGTCTTCTATGTTTTACAAAATATCACTTTGAATCCTTTATGTTGGATGCATTAGGTTATAAGAGTTGATTGGAAACACTTGATGCATAGAACTACCTTGTCTAGTTACATATACCTTTAATCCTATGTAGGTCCAGGATCGAATATATGCTTAGCCATGCTTAGACCGGTAGAAGTCGGGTGATTTCCTATCACCTGAGAGATATAGGTGGATACTGAAGCACGGTTGGCTATATTTGCTATTGTGGAAAAGACCCATGGGGAAATGTAAATGGAGGCCAAGCGGAGTCTATGTGTGGGTTGACTCATGTGATTCCGTCTATGCCGGTTAAGGACCACACCGTTGTTGGCACTTCTGACAAGATTGAACGCATGCCTCTTACTTAGCTGGCCGAATAACTCGTTCCGACCGTGAAGCCGAGTAGCTCAACTCGAGCCGGGCCCCGTTCTGTAAAAGTGCGCACTCTAGATGGTAGTAAGGATATGTAGGGAGCCAAACATGAGCCCAAGGGCAGGCCGGACCTGAACATCCTGGCAGCTGGTTGTCCCAGATTGTGCGGTGCTGATCGAACCCGCGAAATGTGGACCTGAGTTGTACCAAAGGTGACCTAAGGTGACTGTTGATCTGGTCTGCCTGGGTTTGTGTTAGGAATAAATTTCCAGCTGGTTGAAATCGATTCGAATCGCCGTCTCTCCCGGACAGTGAGAAACTTGGCTAGCTCCAACATCGTAGTAACTGTATTATGGAATGATGGTTATGATGAACATGGAATTATTATACCAACTATGGTTACTATTGTATGCTACTAAATGATATACCACATGTTTGTCATAGGCTAGTTGCTAATCTAGAGATGAATAGCTATAATTAACTTGATGACCGAATTATAACTGTACACTTGAATTGGTAAGCTTTTTATGCAAAATGTTGTCAAGCTAGCTCCACTTATAAAGCCTTGCATAATCCTTGGAGTCACTTTATTTTTGGTTTATGATGGGTAAGTCTAGCTGAGTACCTTCTCGTACTCAGGGTTTTATTCCCATTGTTGCAAATGGTACAGTGTATCATGGCTATTGCAAGAACTGCTTCTGTCCTATCATGGACGAGGAGTGAGCCCTAGGCAGGCATCTCTGATTAATCCCTCTCATATGCTTTTGTGGAAGTATGACATTGGGTTGGCACTATATTTAAACAATGTTGTAGATGTTGGTTTCAAACTTTTAATTTGCCTCCGCTACTATTTTACATAATTCGGTTTGTAATAACCTTAGTTCGTACTCTGATGGATGGACTGTATTTGTGAACTTTATGAAATGTGTGACATGTATGTTGAATCATGTACGATCTTGGTTGTATGTTGATGGTTAATCGAGACCCTTCATGGCACTCGATGGACTACCGGGTTTACATGGGCTCAAGTATGACAATGCGACCGTTTGCGGGCTACTATTGTACTTGTGCTTTTATAAATTGGTCGGTTCTGCTACATAAAGCTACCACTTAAAATTAAGATATTTCTTTGGTTCCTCAAAAAGGGTGTAATACTAACTAAAGATAACCTAGCTAAAAGAAATTGGCAAGGAAGCAAATATTGTTGCTTCTGCAGTAATTTTGATACTATTCAACATCTGTTTTTTGAGTGTAAATATGCAAAAATTCTTTGCCGTGCATTGCATATGGTGTTTGGTATTACCCCACCGCGTTCGATGGGGAACCTTTTTGGGAATTGGTATAAGTAACGTGGAAAAGATTCAAGCCTGTTATTACTAGTAGGGGCGGCTACCTTCTATTGGACCTTATGGCTCACTAGAAATGATAGTGTTTTTGACAAATGTAGTCCTAAAATATTTTTGCAGGTCTTATTCAGGGAACGCATTGGTTCCTTTTTGGGTCAGTTGCAGCTAAGTGAAGAAAAGAAAGAATGTATCCAAAAGGCTTGTCAGGCCCTGGAGACATCGGCTTTGGCATTTTTTTCCTCTTATGGATGGCCCATTATGTCTAGGATTGCAAACTGATTTTCTATCTTTTTTTGTGAGTCTGCTTTAAACATAAGTGTGAGAGCTTCTTTGTAATAATGTGGTCTAATTCCTCACTAATGAGCGAGGATGAAGCCGGATGTTCTTTCCATTATCTAAAAATGATTTAGAGGACCAAATCACTCAGATTTCTTAATACCACAAATTCATGTGATATAACTATATTCATCACATGATTTTTACACTTTAATCTAGCTAGAGTTAGGAAAGAAGCCCATGTGGCATCTTTGGATTGAGCAGAAAAATTCGAGTGAGAAGAAGACTCAAATCACACAAGTGAGCTTTAGCTTTCTTGATAAAGTAGGGAATTCAACTGAAAGTGAAGGGAGTACTCTAACTATTGGGTGCTCAAGTGAGATTACTATGATTAATGGCATCGTGAGAATCTTGAGATATCATAGAAGATATTTAAAAAGTTTGTACAATTTTGTTTTAGATCCTTGGGTTATTTTGTAATAAAGTCATCCTTTTGTAATAAGGATCAGTGCAATAAATAGTTCGGTTAAAGCCGGGTGTGATATTCACTATCACCACCCATTGCACCACTTGATCCACCGAAGCTATTATTGAATTGAAAACCAAGTGGACCATGACTAAAATCAATTGAACCATGAATTGAGAATCAAGTATGTAAACCATGAATTGAAATTGAAATGCATTCTAAAATTCACCTTGAGGTTGTCTGGGAGGTTGAGTTTGGGCAAGAGGTGGAGGGGGAGGTTTAGCTTGGCTAGGAGATGGAGGGTAAGGTCAAGCTTAAGCAAGATGTTGCTACGAAGGTTGAGCTCAGGATGGAAGATGCCGACGAGGTTGAGCTCAATAGGAGGTAGCCATAGAGGCTGAATTCATGCAAAAAAGGCACCAGAGAGACCGAGCTTTGGTACAAAGGCACTTGGGAGGCCGCCGTCAGGGAGGGAGCCAAAGTGCTTAGGCGAGGATGCGTCAACGGAGGTTGAGCTTGGGTACGCCATGGAGCTTGAGCTGACCAAAACCGAGGACGATGCCAAGGGGAGGTTGACCTTAGACGAATCGGATCTAAGGAATGTGCCGAGGGGAGGTCGAGCTTGGACATACTAGATCTAGGAGGGCACCGAGGGAAAGGCAAGCATAGGTGGGCTACCAATGAGATCGAACACTGGCGAGCAGACTAGGGCTTCGGTGGCTGGACCTAGGGTTCCTCCTAGACTCTTTAATCCGCTAAGAAAAGTGGGGGTGAAGCTGGAAAGGTGGGGGTCTCAAGTTAGGTATTAGGCCAACGATGGTGGAGGCGGTGCATGTAACACCCTAAAATTTGCCTCTTTTGAAAATAGGATTAAAATGATTTAATTCTATATTTTTGTGCTCATGAAATATAGGAAAATAAAAAATTTTATTAAATTAAAATTCCTCATAAGGTAGCAACATGTTTGAGCATACATGCCCTTGCATTTGATTTATTTGGCTGAGTGGTTTTGATTGAAAAGTTAAAATGGTTCAAATTTCTTTTGCAAATGAAATTAAAAATGGCTTTGATGTAAAAGAAAAGAAAATTAGAAAATAAAAGAATTTAAAAAGTTATAAAAATTATTTTTGAAAACTTACTAAAATTTACTCACTTTTATTTGAATTGAAAAATATATTCATAACTTTATTTGAACTTGATTCGGATCATATTTGAATGAGGTTTTGAAATAGGAAAAGAAATTGCAAAGGAATTAAAATTCTCCCTTTCTCTTATTAGGACCGAAGGCCTACTTTTCTTTTTTTTCCTTTCCGCGGCCAAGTTCTCCCTCAGCCCCGCTTCCCACAGCCCCACTGCGCAAGCCGGCCTAGCTCGGCCGCTCTCTCTTCCCGCAGCTCTACCGCAGCAGGCCCAGTCGCCCGGCCCAGCGAGTGCACCGCCCCACTCCCTCGCTTTTCTACGCGGCCTGTCTCTCATTTCTTCCCCGCGTGGCTGTTTCTTCCGCACGGCCCAGCAAGCAGACGGTCCAGTTGCGCAGACATCGCGCCGCCTTCCTTCTCCCTCGCGATGGCTCACTGACAGCCCGACCCACGCCCTCTGCCGCTGATGATGCAGCCCCGCCTGTCAGCCGTTTCCTCTTCCTCGTGTCGTCGCGGAATCGGACTCCATCACCGCCGCCGGCCATGTCCGCCCCGTCCACGTCTCCCTCCATTTTGCGTGCGCCCCAAGCCGCGCTAGCCCCTAAATACCGGATGCCCATGCTCACCGCCTCCACCCCAAGCTCCTGTGTTACAGCCACCATCGTTGTGCCGCCGCCTGTGCCCTAAGTCGCACCGTCGAGAGCTCCACTCCGCCCAACTGCGCCCGAGGCCGCCACCGCGCTGTCACAGCTTCCCCCGAGCCATCCATCAGCTCGCCTCGAGCTTCTCTTGCTCCCCGAAGTCCTCCCGTGCCCTGTGGTAACTGGTAGCGTCGAAGCCGATGTCGCCGGCAAGGTCCGGCCATGGCGCCGCCGTTCAGGTACTGTTCCGGCGGTCAGCTCTTCCATTCTCCACGCTCGACCGTCCAATTCAAAATCAAGAGTCCAGATTAGAACGTACCCCTTCGCTGGCGTTTTTGCAAAAAGGCCCTTATAAATACTTGAGGCTTAACCCGCAGTCCAAAACGGCTTTCCCGATTCCGTTTTCTTCCTTGGAAAGCGTAGTTTTGTCGATTTAGATCCAAAATACGTTTTCACTTATTTACATATTTGCCACTGATTTTGTTTTAGCCATAACTTCTCCGTTTGAACTCCGATTTGACCCGTTCAACTTGCGTTAGGTTCGTAATTTCATAATCTACATATTTATACCAGTTTTAGATATGTTTTAAACTTTTAAAATACGAGGTTAGATTTCATTTATTATTTTAATAAAAGAAATCTTGTTTATTTCATATCTTCTGCGTTTTAACTCTGTTTTGACCCATTCAAGTTGCATTAGATTCATAGCAATGAGATCTACGTGTTAGTAATAGTGGTTACCATATTACTATTTCTAAAATTTTGTGGTTTAAATCATATCTTGATTAATAATTATGCAACTGGGTTTTGTAAATAAAATATGATTTGTTTTACTTTAGTTTTATAATTCGAGTCTAAATTTGACTTAATTCAATTTATATAAGATTTTATGTAGTTAAAATAAATGAAGCTTATAGTTTGTTTTTCACGTATAAAGCAGATCTCTCGGTAGTTGTATCTTTTCAACCGTAGCTCCGATTAGAGTGCTTCTCGCAACTGTGTGTTCGTAGCAATGCATAGAATCGTGTTTTAAACTCTTTTACTTATTTTTCTATGGTTGGTGTACTATTCTGATTTAGTTCTATTGTTTGCTTCGTGTATGATTGTATGGATGCTTGTGTGGTGCTTTATGATTATGTCCAGTCGGTAAGATATACGTGGTGATCTAGAAGAAGAAGAAGAACGTTGAAGATTAAAGCTTATCGAAGCATCGGTGTTTTAAGGCAAGTATAGCATGGGATCTTCCTTGTTGTCCTATACACCTTTAATCATTTAATTCATACTGCATGTGTCTATCTTGACTGCCACTAAGGATTTCCTAATGCTTTGTTACCTTGTGCTTTGATACCTATGGGGTATTGCATTGGGTAGTATGATGCTAGTGCTCAACTACAACCATGATCTTGTAACTTGACTAATGTAATATGCAATAAACATTAAAACATGCTTTTTAGCAACATAGAACAAGGGGGCTAGAGCATTGGGGTATTTTATGGTGCTCTAGATTCCTCTCCCTAAGGACTTATCTGTAAGTGATCATCCGGGACTTATAGTGCAGCTGTGAGGGCTACATGGCTCTGACTTTAGCTCAGTATGAGGACCTTTTCTAGCTTGTTAATGGTTACCTTAATTGGCATAAGAATGGCTTGCCGAATTGGGTATAGGACAGCCTCTACTCTTATGTGTATAGCCGTGATGGAATTGTGCCATTCAACAGGGGGGTTTCTATATCTGTTTGCCGAGTGAATCTAATGGCCCTAACTTGTTAGACGAACCTTTGAAAGGCTTCATAGTGAACCCTGTCGACCTTCCTTGGCAGTGGGTCAAGAGGTTGGCCTTCTCGGGCGAAAGGGTAAATCACGACTCACAGTGAAAGTGTACAACCTCTGCAGAGTGTAAAACTGGTATATCAGCCGTGCTCACGGTCACGAGTGGCCTTAGAACATTTACGGAATAGATGATGAACACTGATGATACTAATGATAAAGATGCTCATTAATGATTACTGTTTATGCTATTCATTATTCATGTTTACCTGATCATGTGTTTATGGGCTTGTGATAAACTTGTTGCTACTCCTATGCTAAAATTGTGACAATTAAAAGCTAATCATAGTTAACCAGTGTCGGCCTTTTGAGCCTCATGAACCCCATGTTATATTTGTTGAGTACGACATGTACTTACGCTAGCTTTACTTTTTAAATCTTTAGAAAATTCCGGATGGGTACCAGATTGCTAGAGTTTGGAGAAATTAGGCTTGTGGTCAACCAGTCAGTTGTCCCTGTGGATTTGGAGTCTTCGCCTGAAGATCGGAGTTGTCTTTCCGCTGTCTATACTCTGAGGTTACATTCTATACTTTAATACGTTATGTATTTAAGCATTGTCTTTTGATATTACCCTTATTTATAGTTATATGTGAGATTTGACTTCTTGGGCTCACATATGGTGTGTATCTAGTTTTGTTCTTAAAACCGAGTGCTACAAAGTGGTATCAGAGCAATGCTGACTGTAGGACACAAGCCTAGTAGAAACTAGTCGTTCTAAGGTTTTGAAATTGCTATAAAATCCTTGCTCTATAAATCTTGATATTTTCTTCTCTACTATATATCTATCCTTGATATTTATCTCCTCCTTGATGCTTGTTTTTAAGTCTTTGTTCTCCTCTTCACTCCTTGATTTGATATGCTTTTAGAACTATTCCTCACCACCTTCTTGCGTAATCAAAAGATGAGTCTTAGGATTGTTACCCCTAGCATAATGAGGACGATAGTATCATACTTGAGTCAATGATTGAATTGTGCATCTTTATTGCTTGTTGAATTGTCATTATGCTTATGATTGTTTTGAATCTTTGTAATGATTGCAATGATCTTATTGGGTGTTCCCACAATTTCATTTAGTTTATAGGCCTAAGGTATAAGGATCAGTGCAATAAATAGTTCGGTTATGGTTTTATTCTATTCTCCCTATCCTATCTTTTCGAAGCAGTCTGTACTCTTCGACTTATATCTCTAATCTTGGATGATCATAAATCATGAGAAAATTTTGACAATATTAGACTTCAATATCTTTCTCTGGGCGCAAGAATCAGCCTGATAGCTATTTTGGTTATGGAGATACTAAAATCACAAGGCGATGCATCTGTGCTGTTTGAAATCTGGACCCATTTCTGTTGTGCACTATTTTTGACCACCTAAACTACAGAATTTGGAAAAGTGTTCTATAAGGAAGTTGTGGAGAATTGGATGAGCTTTCCAATGGTATAATCTACAACTTCATTGGATTAGCAGAATGAGAATTACAGCTGTTTTACGATGCTGCTATTTTTCTGCTCGTGAGGAATTCCAGATTTCTTGTTCTTACCCATACACAAGAGTATCATTGGGATGACAGAACGTCTTGATATTAGTTAACTCATCTAGAAGGAGATGCAAGCTATACTTTGGTGTCCTCTAGTTTATCTCTTCTTAAGGGGGGTAGCCAAGTTGAAGAATTTACAAGATGAAGTACCCTACGTTCTAGTTTGCACAGCAGAAGCGTGGTGGTACCCAAAGATGTGAAAGAAGTTCAGAGTCTCAATGAAGTTTGATTAAACTTTCAAGTGAGGTTTAACCAAAATCATCAAGATATTGACAATGCTACAGGAAAAAGTTTTCAAGTTAGTTTGGATCAAGAAACTTCAGGTAAGTGTTTGAGGGAATCCAAGAAGAGGTTGAAGTAAAACCTAAGAATCAGCTTTGCCAGATCCGGACAAGAGCTTTATATCTATGATGATGCATCTTGTAAAGGTGTGGGATGTGTCCTTAAACTAGAAGAAAAGTAGTGGCTTGTTCATTAAGTCAACTAAGGAAGCGTGAGTTGAACTACCCAACATGCATCTGGAGTTATCCATTATGGAGATTGGAAGTAATGTCTCCTTGGAAGAAAAAGTGACATATAGGAGGGTCACAAGAATCTACAGGACATCTTCACCAAGTTGGTCTCAAGCTTGTGATGTCTTCGTTGGAATGAGATTGATTATGACTTGGAAAAGTGCTATCACTTGGAGAAGCAAAAGTCATGGCCGATGCCCTTAGCAACGGAGAATGGTGCTAAGAAGGTCCGGGTGACACCAAGGACTAAGAATTATATTCCAAGTTTCGAGCAACTTGACCGGAATCATAAATGTTTTGAAGAATGGTGGTAAATTCCCCTTCTGATCAAGAGATTCGTCAGGACTTCGTTGGAAGGTGGATCTTTTAAGAAAGAGAATTGGTATTATAGGAAAGGTGGCCTAGTGATGGTAGATACTTAGTATTGTTGGAGTATCTTTCAGAATCTTAGAATCAGTTTAACAAGTTACCTGGAGTAAGATCAACAGATATGCAAAGTAAAGTGGGATTTTCATCAAGACGATGGAACTACACGATGAAGTAAAGAAGAATCTAAAGACAGAGTAGTCCTATCTCTTAGTCGACGTCTTCCGAATCTCGAGGACGAGATTCATCTTAAGGGGGTAGAATTGTAACACCCTAAAATTTGCCTCTTTTAAAAATAGGATTAAAACAATTTAATTATGTATTTTTGTGCTCATGAAATATAGCAAAATAAAAAAAATAATAAATTAAAATTCTTCATAAGGTAGCAACATGTTTGAGCATACATGCCCTTGCATTTGATTTATTTGGTTGAGTGGTTTTGATTGAAAAGTTAAAATGGTTAAAATTTCTTTTGCAAATGAAATTAAAAATGGCTTTGATGTAAAAGAAAATAAAATTAGAAAATAAAAGAATTTAAAAAGTAGTAAAAATTATTTTTGAAAACTTACTAAAATTTGCTCACTTTTATTTGAATTGAAAAGTATATTCATAACTTTATTTGAACTTGATTCGGATCAATTTGAATGAGGTTTTGAAATAGGAAAAGAAATTGCAAAGGAATTAAAATTCTCCCGTTCTCTTATTAGGCCCGAAGGCCTGCTTTTCTTTTTTTCTTTTCACGGCCCAGTTCTCCCTCAACCCCGCTGCGCAAGCCGGCCTAGCTCGGCCGCTCTCTTCCCGTAGCTCTGCCGCAGCAGGCCCAGTCGCCCGGTCCAGCGAGTGCACCGCCCTGCTCCCTCGCTTTTCTGCGCGGCCTGTCTCTCATTTCTTCCCCGCGTGGCTGTTTCTTCCGCACGGCCCAGCATGCAGACGGCCCAGTTGAGCAGACGCCGCGCCGCCTTCCTTGTCCCTCGCGATGGCTCAATGACAGCCTGACCCGCGCCCTCTGTCGTTGATGATGCGGCCCCGCTTGTCAGTCGTTTCCTCTTCCTCGTGCCGTCGCTGAACCGGACTCCATCACCGCCGCCGGCCGTGTTCGCCCCGCCCATGTCTCCCTCCATTTTGCGTGCGCCCCAAGCCGCGCCAGCCCTTAAATACCGGATGCCCATGCTCGCCGCCTCCACCCCAAGCTCCTGCATTGCAGCCACCTTCGTCAAGCCACTGCCAGTGCACTAAGCCACGCCGCCGAGAGCTCCACTCCGCCCAACCGCGCCCGAGGCTGCCACCGCGCTGTCACAGCTTCCCCCGAGCCATCCATCGAGCTCGCCTCGAGCTTCTCTTGCTCCCCGAAGTCCTCCCGTGCCCTGTGGTAACCGGAAGCATCAAAGCCGATGTCGCCAGCGAGGTCCGGCCATGGCGCCGCCGTTCAGGTACTGTTCCGACGGTCAGCTCTTCCCTTCTCCACACTCGACCGTCCGATTCGAAATCAAGAGTCCAGATTAGAATGTACCCCTTCGCTGGCGTTTTTGCAAAAAGGCCCTTATAAATACTTGAGGTTTAACCCGCAGTCCAAAATGGCTTTCCCGATTTCGTTTTCTTCCTTGGAAAGCGTAGTTTCGTCGATTTAGATCCAAAATACGTTTTCACTTATTTACAGATTTGCCACTGATTTTGTTTTAGCCATAACTTCTCCGTTTGAACTCCGATTTGACCCGTTCAACTTGCGTTAGGTTCATAATTTCATAATCTACATGTTTATACCACTTTTAGATATGTTTTAAACTTTTGAAATTCGAGGTTAGATTTAATTTATTATTTTAATAAAAGAAATCTTGTTTATTTCATATCTTCTACGTTTTAGCTCTGTTTTGACCCATTCAAGTTGTGTTAGATTCATAGCAATGAGATCTACGTGTTAGTAACAGTGGTTACCATATTACTATTTCTAAATTTTTGTGGTTTAAATCATATCTTGATTAATAATTATGCAACTGGGTTTTATAAATAAAATATGATTTGTTTTACTTTAGTTTTATAATTCGAATCTAAATTTAACTTAATTCAATTTATATAAGATTTTATGTAGTTAAAATAAATGAAGCTTATAGTTTTCTTTTCCGCGTATAAAGCAGATCTCTCGGTAGTTGAATCTTTTCACCGTAGCTTCGATTAGAGTGCTTCTCGTGACTGTGTGTTTGTAGCAATGCGTAGAATCATGTTTCAAACTCTTTTAATTATTTTTTTATGGTTGGTGTACTGTTCTGATTTAGTTCTATTGTTTGCTTCGTGTATGATTGTATGGATGCTTGTGTGGTGCTTTATGATTACGTCTAGTCGGTGAGATATACGTGGTGATCTAGAAGAAGAAGAAGAACGTTGAAGATTAAAGCTTATCGAAGCATCGGTGTTTTAAGGCAAATATAGCATGGGATCTTCCTTGTTGTCCTATACACCTTTAATCATTTAATTCATACTGCATGTATCTACCTTGACTGCCACTAAGGATTTTCTAGTGCTTTGTTACCTTGTGCCTTGATATCTATGGGGTATTGCATTGGGTAGTATGATGCTAGTGCTCAACTACAACCATGATCTTGTAACTTCACTAATGTAATATGCAATAAACATTAAAACATGTTTTTAGCAACATGGAACAAGGGGGCTAGAGCATTGGGGTATTTTATGGTGCTCTAGATTTCTCTCTCTAAGGACTTATCTGTAAGTGATCATCTGGGACTTACAGTACAGCTGTGAGGGCAACATGGCTCTAGCTTTAGCTTAGTACGAGGCCCTTTTCTAGCTTGTTAGTAGTTACCTTAATTGGCGTAAGAATGGCTTGCCGAATCGGGTATAGGACAGCCTCTACTCTTACGTGTATAGCCGTGATAGAATTGTGCCATTCGATAGGGGGTTTTTATATCTGTTTGCCGAGTGAATCTAATGGCCCTAACTTGTTAGACGGAACTTTGAAATGCTTCATAGTGAACCCTGCCGACCTTCCTTAGTAGTGGGTCAAGAGGTTGGCCGCCTCGGCCGAAAGGGTAAATCACGACTCACAGTGAAAGTGTACAACCTCTGCAGAGTGTAAAACTGGTATATCAGCCGTGCTCACGGTTACGAGCGGCCTTGAAACATTTACGGAATAGATGACGAACACTGATGATACTAATGATAAAGATGCTTATTAATGATTATTGTTTATGCTATTCATTATTCATGTTTATCTGATCATGTGTTTATTGGCTTGTGATGAACTTGTTGCTACTCCTATGCTAAAATTATGACAATTAAAAGCTAATCGCAGTTAACCAATGTCAGCCTTTTAAGCCTAATGAACCCCATGTTATATTTATTGAGTACGACATGTACTTACGTTTGCTTTACTTTTTAAATCTTTGGAAAATCCCGGATGGGTACCAGATTGCTAGAGTTTGGAGAAATTAGGCTTGTGGTCAATCAGTCAGTTGTCCCTGTGGATTTGGAGTCTTCGCCTGAAGATCGTAGTTGTCTTTCCGTTGTCTATACTCTGAGGTTATATTTTATACTTTAATATATTATGTATTTAAGCATTGTCTTTTGATATTACCTTTATTTGTAGCTATATGTGAGATTTGACTTCCTAGGCACACATATGATGTGTATCTGATTTTGTTTTTAAAACCAGGTGCTACAGTGCACGAGCGAGAAGAGAAAAGAGATCCGTGTCAACACGGGTGGAAAATGAGGGAGACGAATAGAGCATACAAAAAAGTAGGACATGAGAACCCTAGGAAAAAGGGCCTGAGGAGAAAAGTAGGGGCCCTCCTTTTGGGTGCTCGAGTAGGAAGCATATTTATGGGGGTTTTATACAATATAGAATGGAACTTTTGTATTGAGGGTGGATATTTCATTTTAATTTTCTTATATCCATTGTACCATTAATTACCTTTCCTTCAACCATCCATGCGTCGAATTGGCAGGTCTCATTCCTTGCAAGCATAAGTCATCCATGTGTGAGAAAATCAATAACCGTGCCATCCCATGTTCTCGACAAAATTTAAGCCCCGAATGCCAGCTCAAGGACCAAATTGGTTCCATTAAAATTTGAGAACCAGTGTGAGCCAAAGCCATCTTATCATTTGGAGGGATGAAAATGATCACACAGGCCTAACCGACAACAGCACGACATAACCTAGATTTTGACGAGGATAAAAAAAAACACGATACAAAAACAGCAGAGTAACAATTTGCACAGAGGAAACCTTACCATTAGAGCAAAACAAAACATCAAGCACACCAAACTAGTACCTAGTGGTAATACTTAGCCTCATGACAAAATTTTCATCTGCTACAAAAAGAAAGCATTGCCTATGTGCCTAATACAATAATCTATCAGCTGTCATAACTCGTTGTCAATGATGTTTCTCATCATATCCATAGGAATTAGCCCCTCAGTGCGTATGGCATCCTTGTTTTGGTCTGGACTGAAGAAATAAAGCGTCGGAAGCCCTCTTACCTGAATGTTTCATTATTAGTGACTTTAATAATTGAAGGAAAAATAGGAGAAACCTAAATAAGGATGTAATCAACACTTCGTTGGCTTGAATGAGTGCCATCTTGGGTGTACCTGCATGTCTTTTGCAAACTCATATTCATCATCTGTGTCCACCTTCACAAACAGGGCATTGTCCTCATACTCAACTGCAAGCTGCAATATATTGAAAGGACTGTTTAGAGATACTGCATGATGTATCAACATAGGCAGAGCAATTAGATAATCTTCTTTCCCTAAAAAAAGGAGCACACATAAGTGCAAACAGCTCCAATATTCAAGATACCAGCAATGATTAAACAGAATCCCCAAGTGATTGATTATGCTTTAATAGAAGCTAGAAATCCAAAAGTGGTTTTCATCAAGATTTTTTCATCTTGGTCATCTTTTCACATTATTTTCAAAAGAAACAAAAGAAGGATCACTAATTGCTAAGAATACTAATATCTGTTTGGGGGAGTCAGATGAAAATTCTTTTTTTTAGAAAGGACGGCAAAAGCTTTGCCGCAATTTTCTATTAGACGGAGAAAGAAAAAGGCAAGTGCCAGCCCAGTTTTTTGAATGGAAACTGGGCTAGAAAACCATACAACTGAGGAGAGTGCCCCACTCATCCTGTACAACTTTGGTACAACTGTCACAACTCACACCACCACTTGCAACTTGGTCGAATCGACCCAGCTAACAACAACTCGCCGAAGAAAAACCAACTAAAATACCTCAACTAGAAAGAAAAAAAAACTTGGAGAACCAAGCACCATCGCCCTAGGGCACCGAGCACCATCATCCATGGGGAAGCAGGTCCACAACAGAAACTGGATCACCTAGCAAAGCCTTCAAGAAGGAAACGACGCCAGGAGCGTCGACAAGCTAGCCCGCCAAGGGAAGGTTTTCACCTGCAAGATCCAGCACAGTAGGAGAAGAGGTAGGAAAGGACGCCTCCAAGGAGGGCACGGCGTCCGCAGACGTCGTCGTCCAAGCTTTCGCCCCGACCTCATGCAACCTCCATACCGCCGCCACCGGAGAACCGTAGAGGTAGCCTAACCGAAACTAGCCCGAGAAAGGGGAAAGGCAGGTGACGGGGAGAAGAGGGCCGGGATCAGTAGAAGCCCCAGTCGCCCATCCCACCACCGTCCCAACCCCTGCCGAGCAGTCCCAGCATCAAACCCCGCCACGCAGAACTTCCAGCAACGTCCGTCGGCCCCACGCCGCCCACTTCGCCATGCCGCTCAGCCTCCGTCGCCGCCGGCCACGACCTGGGAGCTGTTGCCGCAGCGGATGGCGCTAGCCCGTACTGCCCTAGCACGCCATGGCCGGCGGTGGAGCGCCGCAGAAGCTGCTGTCGCCTTGAGCCACCGCTTCTCCGCACGGATCCGGCCAAGAGAGCACCGGATCCAGCAGCCGTAGACCCGAAACCAACATCCGTCGAGCCGTAGACGAGCCGCCGGGCGGCGCGACCGCCGGGACCTCCCACACCACCACAGGATGGAGAGGAGCCCGTCGCAAGTCGTAGTCCACACAGATCCGGCCCCGACAACACCGGATCCGGCCTCCAGCACACCGGTCCGCCGTCCTCGCCACCATCGTCGCTGGTGCCACCATGGCCGGCGGCCTCACACAGCGAGCTCACCAGCCAGGGGTGGAAGCTAAACTGTCTAAATTCTAAATTCCTCTCGGAGGCCTTCTCGACTTGTCCTATACCAGACTACACCAGCTACCAAGCTGTCTAAATTCCTCCCAAATAATATACAGTCTGATATTAATCTAGACTAAATTGTCCAATGAAGGTATTTATATATTGTCAGAAGCTCCGCATATAATTGCTTAATCCAGCAGAACCTATGCTCAGCATAGCTGCGTACCACATTCCTTTCCATTTCACCGCATAGTTTCCACTGAAGGTGACACTGACGGGCACATAAAACTCATTTATACCACTGGTCTCATTGGTTGCAACTTCACAGACAGGCATTGTGTTGGCCAAGATAACAACAGTCACACAGCAACAAACAGAACCAAAAGGATGGAAAACCGGCAGGGAGCGTGGCTCACCATCTCGATGTCCTGCGCCATCTGAACACAGGGCCCGCACCAGGTCGCGTAGAAGTCAACGATGAGCGGCACCTTCCTGTGCCCCCTCACCAGCTCCTGCACCTCCTCGGCCGACACCTTCCTCTGCAACCACGAACAATGCAAAAGCACCGCTCAGATTCGAACTCACCGACTGCTGCCGAAGCGCAGAAAGATTTGCCATCCAGTGAACCGTGCTGCGTACCACGAGGTAGTCCGGCGCTATGTACTTGCCGGAGCCTGGCACGTAGGGAACCGCCGTCTCCGCGGAGGCGTTCCGTCGAAGGGTTGGCGCGCGGCGGGTGCTGGCGCCTACGCTAACGAGGCTGCAGCCGCGGGAGCGGTCCCAGCGAGCGGGGGAGAGCGGAACGGGGAGAAGAAGACGCCCCGGGATCAGGGAGGGTGCACGGGGAAGGGAACCAGCGGCGCACGCCGACAGGAAGGCGGCGGCCGGAGCCATGGCGGAAACGGAGAGGCGCGGTGGAGGGGAGACAAATCCTATCCGGTAGGCTCCGTGGAACTGGGGTTTCAATTGCAGCTGATCCACCAAGGCGACGTACGCCTTTTTGCCAGTGGCTTTGTGTAAACCAGCAATCTCGTTTGTAGAGATACTTGAGAAGTGAAAAATATGATTTTTCTTTGAGACTTAACTTTTGTGACAGTCCAATTTTTATCCTCATTTATGAAACCATAATGCTATGATCAGGGCGTCCGTCCGGACGTGTGCATCCGGAAGCCCCCGCTCCTAGGCCTGCGTAGCTACCGGCCCAATAAGCAACCGGACGGCTTCCTCCACACTCTCTCCTCCATCTCTGCCTTGCATCAGAATCTCCATCGATAGAAATCCCCGTTTGCTTTCGCTCGTCGCGGCTTCACCACATTGGACGCCCGCCCCACTCCGCCTCGCCGATGCACGCCGCTTCTACCGCCACGCCACGCTCACTTCTCCTACAGAACCTCATCGACGCCCCCTAACTCCGCCTCACTGCTGCGTGCCGCGTCTGCCGCCACGCCGCGCCCACTCCTTCTACAAAACCTTGTCGATGCCGGCATGGTCGATGAGTCGAATGTCTTGGGCAGCGCGGGGGATGACAACAACGACTTCCTTCGGGCGCTCATCAACTCGGACCTCCCCGGCGGGGACCTCGACCTTGGCGTTGCTCAGGTAACCTCATCCAAGCAGCAAGATGACATTGCGCAGCACATGTTTCAAGTATTTTAGATGTTTCATCAGGATGTTGCAAGTGTTTCATCTTGATGTTGCAAAAGTAGATCATGATGTTGCACATGTTGCAATGACTATACACGTATGTTTCGAGTGTTTGTTTCAATGTTTCATTTGTTTTTTCAGACGTTCGTTGTAAGTGTTTCATCTGGATGTTGCATATGTTTCATACGTATATTGCGAATGTGTTTATCTGAATGTTACATATGTTTGAAATGTTTTTTTTCAAGAGTGTCAAGTGTTTTGCAAATGTTTCACACGCATGTTGCTAGTGTTTTAGTTGTTTCGTACGTACGTTGCAAGTGTTTCATCTGAATATTTCAAAAGTAGGTCGGAATGTTACACATGTTGCAATATGACCCACCCTGCCACAACCACCTGACTGCAGCTGTTTGGGCGCCGTGCATGCGCATTGGGGAGCAGAGGGATGGAGCTAGCACTGCTCGGCAGCGGGCGCGGGAAGCGGAGGGCGATGGCGGCAGCGGCGCAAGCGGTCCATGTGCGGCATGCAGGTGCGTCAAGCGGAGGGGGCGTGGGCGGAAAGCGGATGTGGCATGGGCGTCCGAATAGAGGCACAAAGTGGGGGGCGCAATTTTCTAGAGCATCAGCATCAGGCGCACAAACGAACTGCAGCCACGGGCGTTCGGACGCGGGGGTCTGTCCGAACGTCCGGGCGCTAGCAGTGCCATTTATGAAACTGAATTTTTAACCCTCTCTCAACTTTAAAAACCATTTATTTTTACAACATGAACGGTTTTGGATGACGATTTTATTATGTCAGGTCAGCTACGTAAGGGTGATAAATCAAACTTCTTTGATATTTAAGGATGTAAATTAGACAACAACTATTTCTTTTGAATAATTTTTCCTCTAAAAATTTATGCGTTTTAAAGATCCTAAAATCTTGTTTAATCTTAAAAAATCCATGAAATTTGTTTTGATAAAAAAATTATGAAGCTAATTTGATAGTTTTTCTAAATCATGCTTTATCTTATGGTGCCCAAATCAAAACTATTTGAGTGTTCTATGGACATATTTTGATTTTTATTTGCTAGTGCAAGCTCTCATATCTATTATAATTACTCTACGTCGATGACCTGGACTATGGAAAAGTTTAGGTGACTTTGACAAGAACACAAATGTCATGTAATGGTGTAACAACATCATACTTGATCCTATTTAGCTCACGTTTAGTACAATAAAGTTCAATTTACCCCTCGTAGCTGATAGCGTTGTTGACTTGATGCCACGTTGCACAAGACTGACATCCAAATCCGCTCGGGATGCAAAAACAAATATTTTTATAAAGTAATGAGGTTAAAATTTTGGTTTTATAATGAAAAGGGAAAACCGGGCTATCCCGAAAGTTGAGTCCTTTAAGAAGTTCCTCCTCGAGAATTTGACAAATCGGGACCGGGCTACAATTCTTAGATTGGTTTTTTTTTCCTTGCCTTCATTTTCTATCTTTTTATTTTCTTTTCTTCTTGACAGGACAAATCTGCCCTTGCCTTATCCAATGCAACGATAGATTCCACATCAGGCAAACCAGCGCTCATATGACAAGCATACAGCCGAATAAAATGTTATTGTGATTATCAAAGTTACAGGAAATTTTACATAGATGTTCTTACTATACTCGATCATTACTTTTGATGTTGTATAAAAAATAGTTATGAAAATGACAAACCAGTGTGTCAGTCTGTGTTGCAATGTAGGATATTAATTTTCACAATAAAAAGGGGAAGATGGCGGTTTGAGTGTAGGAACGTAAAATTATTCTTTTGAATAGTATATGCATGTGATCTTGAGTGTCTCCATATATTTATCTTAAAAAAAACTATTTTTAGGTGTGCATGTAATGTTCTTTTCATCAGTGAAAAGGCAATGGTGTAAGAGTATTGCCAATGCTATGTTTATCCTCACTTTTTTTGAATAAAATAAAGTGCAATATGTCAAAAACGATAATATGGTTTCAAAAATGCTATATGGCAACAGAGTGTTTTGGACGAATCCAAACACTCAACTCTCCACAGGACATGCCCGCGACCGCGACGCCCGTGCCTACACCCCACGCGGCTCCTCCCTCTCTCCCCTCCGGTGGCAGCGACGGGTCCAAGTAGCACCGGTGTGTGGCAGAACCGTCTAATCTAATGCATCCCAGGAGTGCTCGTCTTCCATTAGACACTAAGCACCCAAGGGAGAATACTAAATTACTCGGTTTTGTCGGGCACACCCCGGGGGAGAACCCGAAAATCCATATTTTTGCCATCAGGATCACAAATGAGAAAATAAAGCTTCCATCATTCTTAACCATTTCTTACATCACTTTTAATACAACATCAGAGTATAACATTTATTATTATAATAGCGGAATAAAATCATATTATCAGAGTTATGAATAATTTAATTGAACAGCAGAATATAAACATGTTATCAGAATTACAGCGAAAAAATAATTAGCTATTCATGGCATGATGAAGCATTGATAAATAAACTATGACAACAGATTATAAACTTTCATTTATAAAAGCATTTGGTGAGAGTTATAAATAACAACTATAATCGCAACGTAAAGGAATCCTCGCTGAGCCCACCAGAAGGAATCCACACACAAGGGTCAGCTCTAGCATCCACCTGTCACCTGCAACAGGAGGAAATAAAACCCTGAGTACTCAATTGTACTCAGCAAGACTTACCCGACAGGAGAAAAGAAAAGACTCCAAGGATATGCAAGGCTATCTAGCTTGTGGGTTGCATTTGCAGGAAGCATTACTAAGCGTGCGTCCTTACATTCAATTTTTATTAATAACCGCATTGGTTCATTAACTAACCATTCTATGTAAGCACCTGTGCTACTTTCAAGCAGGTGGTAAGCAATCAGATTTCCTTTTTCCATCTTTCATCTTTCATCTTTCAGTTCTTACTACGATACTAAACCATAGACAAGCCGTACCGGATCGCCCGGTGATTCGCGAATCAATGCCCCCAGCTGGGTACCCCGAAAACACACGCCCCGCTTATACCCCAGGCACAAGCAGGACCAACCCATCACTCTCTTGTCCCAGGTGTCCAGGTCCCCGTCCAAACTAGGACTCCAAGCCCCCGCCCCAGAGTCCCGGACTCAGTGCGGTGCAAGGACCTCCTCCACCAAAAAGAAACCCTGACAGTCAGTCCGGAAAGAGCTGGATCCGCGACAAGAGAGCAACAAGTCTTTCAAGCGTCCATACATAAGTATATGCTTGGGATAATAAGTCTGTGACCTGCCTAGAGTCTTATGCAATGATCGGTCCTTAACCGACCAGACAGGGAAAGCGGTGTAACCAAGCTATGCCCCGCGTCCACGGCGATACAACCTCTTACACCCACCAATACCCAAACCATATCCCTACCTAGTCACTATTTTTCCTTTCCACCATTTATATTTTCCAAGTGATAGTAATATATTTCCTATCTCTCGCGAGTGACAGGCAATCACTCGACTTGTACCGGAGTCCTGTAGCATAGCATTCTACACGATCCTATTATACTAGTAAGACTCATAGGATAAAGATATATATATGCAAGTGGGTTTCATTCAACTCTTTAAAACTTAATGCACAAATATAATTTAAACTGCACAAAAGTAGGGGTTATGCACCAGGACTTGCCTGGATAAGATGTATATTAAAAAGTTAGTATCTGCATCTTTAGATCATCCACGATCATCTGGATAGAAAGCCCATTGCATCATCTCCTGGAGATAATACCATTACACCATCTTTGGATTCCCAATCCTCCTTCGATCGATCCGTTGATCCATCATCGTACCTATATGATATGCATGCGATGCAATGCAAAGATGTAATTCATCAAGTGCAATCGTGACTCGTAAAATATGACGTACGCCTCTCGAGTTAACGGACTAGTTCTAACGACGACCGTACTAAAGCTACATATACACGTTGTCGAATAAGACGTTATTTCCCAACAATTATTTTAGTTATATAAACCAAGGTTGTTTCTTTATTTCATTCTACTGATTTACTCATTATTCGAAATAGAGCATCATTATCTATCTAGTAACCTAATTATTCTGGAGCTACAAGAATTACAGCGTACCTAATATTGCTAGGAGCCTACTGTAAAGATTTCAGATCCAACACTATTACCAATTTACCATAACAATTCCTACAAGTTTATATTTTTATAATGTTAAGTACCTCAAATTAATTATATAGCTCCCAAAAATATTATCAAACTATGTGAATAAAATACACTATTAGATAGATCATGATTTTAGGAACTCAACAAAACCGGTTTCACTATTTTTGGACAGCTACATAATTTTATATTGATTTTACAAATTTGTTCCCAAGCTAAATTAGCTAATCGTTTTAGAAATAAAAAGACCAACAGCCATCACCCAAAGTGCCGCCAGCTGCCCCGCTAGCGATGCCAGCCAACATCGGCCCATGCAATGACCTAGCCGAGAGGTCAGCCCCAGGCGAACATGGTGGCATGGTGGTGGTTCATTTTGTGAGAAGACCCTTGTATTTTCCTTAAATTACTCCGCGGTACTAACGTACTATTCACATGAGTCTAGTATTTTGCAATAGGGACCTCAACTTCCGTCTTGGATTCTTACCCTTCTTCTTCTTCGAATCGACCTAAACACACCATGGCGAGTCATGCTGGCAGTCGAGTGGCGGCGGAGCGGGGGCGCAGCGGCCTCGAGCGTGCTAGAAGGCGCGATACCCGTCTGGCGGCTGGCGTGAGCGTCTTTGCGGTCAAAGATACCGGGCGATGACGGCTCGGCGCTGGCAAGGGCGCCAAGACGGACATCAATGCATCTAGGCCCCTAATTGGGTTTTGGGTGATTAATGACAATGTTAGATTAGTGACTAATGTGTGTTTTGCGCAGAGGCAATGAGGCCAGCCATGGAGATCGAGCAATCATGTGAACATGGCCCAACGTGGCATGGTGGTGGTTCATTTTATTTGAGAAGACCTTTGTATTTTCCTTAAATTACTCTTGACCTAGATGAGTACTAACGTACTATTCACATGAGTCTAGTATTTTGCAATAGGGACCCTGTATAAACTTCCGTCTTGGATTCTTACCCTTCTTCTTCTTTCGATACAGAATAGAGGCAGAGGTTCCGAAGCCGGGGCGTGTGTGGAACTGGCATCGCCATGGCGGAGCAACACGTGAACAGTGAGGCCCGACTAGGCGAGGCGAGGTGGCGTGGAAACACACCTTAGAGAGTGCCAAGAAGAGCAAGGTCCTAGGGGTCCAAAGCGCCCTCATAGAAAAGATCAAGAGTAGCAAAGCTCAGCCACCCTTCTCCCTAGGCTTGTCGGGTCAGTGAGAGTTCAGCTCTAGGTGATCGCGCGTCTTGTGGCATGGGAGCTTGCGATCATCCGGAGAGCCCCAACTCGTTGTGAGCGGTTGTGGATGATTCACCACGACGAGGCTGTCGAAGAATCAACCCATTTAGCACTTGTGGAGCTACACCCTTGCCAACGAGGACTAGGACATCAGCATTTCAAATCTTGTCATTTACATTCCAAGAATTGCCATGCTAAAGCATCTAGGCCCCTAATTGGGTTTTGGTGATTAATGACAATGTTAGATTCACCTCCCCCCTGTGACTAATGTGTGTTTTGCGAGAGGCAATTAAGTTAGGTCACGGTGATGGAGATCGATTGGGCAATCATGGTTGTCATGCCCTCACATGATGGAAATCGTTTTTGGTTTTCCAAGCATGGACGACAAGGTTAAGGATGACTAGTTCTAAGTGTCGATTTGAGTTGAAGAGACACTTAGAGTAGTTTAGGACTTTGTTTTTCCTTTTGGGCCAACTTGGCCATGTATCTATTAAGGGGGTATGGAACGGGTAGCTTGACCTAGATGAGTCTAGTGAGTTAGGTGTGGTGCACACTTGTTAAAACTAGCGCTAGGTAGCTCCTACATATGCCTAAGATCCAATGGAGCAAACTTCTTCACGTGATCGAGAGTTGAAGTGAATGGAGGGTCAAATCTTGAATCGCAACGTCGAACTTACCGGCTACCTCGGTCGGGCCTGTACTCATCAATTGGTATCGGATACGGCTTAGATTCATATTTGTTCATTACCTAGAGTCCACAAAAGTCCGTTTTGATTCGTGTTGTTGGTGTTCGTGGGTCGAGTCTTGTTGCCGGTTTAGGATTGTGTTCGTGGTCGTAGTTCAATCATTTGACCATCCAAGGAGATTACTCGACTTGCCCCGCTAGCCAGCCGTCTGATAGGTTGCCACCGCTCTTATTTTGCTCGCATCGCACCTTACATCATCAGCTGAGTGGTCAAGTGAAAGAGATCGAGAGCCAAAAAATTCAGGAAAATAAAGAAAAAAAATTGTCGTTTGCACGCTTTTCAGAACCGGTTGACTCATCCCACCTCAGAAATTTTGGTTCATCTTTTGTGATCCTTGAAGAAAAGTAAAAAAAATTCAGAAAAAAAAAAAAAGTTTGTTTCCTACTAGTGCCTTTTGGAAAAATCCGGGAGTCAGTATTTGCTTGTTACGGTGAGTTCTTTCGATCGGACCACGAGGATCCAGCCGTGGACTTGTACTTTGGATCCAGATTGAACAATCGCTATACAAGCATCCTTGAGGGAAAAATGGGACGGACGCGTTGCTTCACCACTTTGGTTTTGCTCTGTTTGGCGTTGGTAAGACCGGAAGACCCGCTTGTGATTTTGCATTCCACTTTCACCACCACCACCACTTGTCCTTTTTAGGATCAACACGTGTCTTTTCACTAACCATGTGTTCAATGAGTGCGTGAATCGAGCTTGGAAGCGCGTCCGGTCAACATGACCAGAGCGTCCGGTTGAATCAACCCCTCCGCCTTATCATGTGATGAGGCACATAACGGTTGGTGCCGTCGCCGCCTCAACTTCAATCGTTTTTTAATAATCATGCCCATGTTATAAATAGAAGCTCCACTGATTCTCATAATGTGTGGAGTGACTTTTTACTAATTTTGCTCATTTCAACAATTTCAAACTTGAAACACACCTTAGAGAGTGCCAAGAAGAGCAAGGTCCTAGTGAGGTGATTGAGATTTGAGAATCCAAAGAGAATCAATCCAAATGAAATTGCTTTGACCATTACTAACGATTTACGAAAACTACAAACTGAGCCCTCAAGTGAAGATCAAGAGTAGCAAAGTGTGCATCCACCCTTCTCCCTAGGCTTGTTGTGGGTCAAGTGAGAGTTCGTACTTGTTACTCTAGGTGATCATTTGCCATCATCCATCACCATAGGACGGCTTGGTGGTCATTGGGAGCTTGGTGATCATCCGGAGAGCTTGTGGATGACCCAACTCAAGTTGTGAGCGGTTGTGGATGATTCACCACGTTCCACGGAGTGTCAAGAATCAACCCATAGAGAGCACTTGATCCTTATAAACTTCAATGGATCAAGGGGGTAGCTACACCCTTGCACGGGTGCTCCAACGAGGACTAGTGGGGAGTGGCGACTCTTTTGATACCTCGGCAAAACATCACCATACATAAGCAAGAAAATTACATTTCCTCTCCTCTCTTTACTTTGAGCATTTACTTTGAGCATTTCAATTCTTGTCATTTACATTCCAAGAATTGCCATGCTAGAGTAGGATTAAAACTAGGTTGCTAAACTTTTGTGCGTTAGATCAATAGAAACACTTCTCTAGGCATAAGGGGTTAATTGGGCTAGGGCGACTAACAAGGAGGGGATGATGAGGACATCGTGGAGACTTGTTTATTGCGAAGAAATTTAGAATTAGTCCAATTCACCCCCCCCCCTCTTGGGCATCTTGATCCTTTCAATTGGTATCGGAGCCTCGTGCTCACGCTTTTAAGCATTAATCGCTTACGTCAGAGCAAGATGTCTCACGGGGATGGACCTCCTCCTATCTTCTATAAACACAGGGCTGCTGATTTTCCATATTAGAAAATTCACATGGAGGCATACCTAGAAGCTCTAGATGTTGGAATACTTAGAGCAACCTTCTCACATGGGTTCCCAAAACCTAGGAATCCCTTCTTGCTTGTGCTCTTCGCACAACTTCAAAGGCGATGAAGTAAACTATGAAAAATGGAATGCAAAGGCTCGCAACACCATCTTTAGAGGCCTTTGCAAAGATGTGTTCAACCATCTTTAGTTTGCAAAGAAGGAACCACAAAGACGCCCATGCACTATGGTCGGACGTTTGTGCGCTCCATGAGGGAACAAAGAGTGAGCATGAGGAACGCTATCATCTTGTCATGAAAAAGCTCAACTCTTTTGAAATGCTTCCTAAAGAATGTGCTAATGAAATGTATTCACGTTTGAATGTTCTTGTAGAGGAAGTCAATGGGCTTGGACTTACTCAAATGTCACCGTCCGATGTTGTGAGAAAGATCTTGAGTGTCCTTCCCATTGAAAATTATGGACATATTATGACCGTGCTACATCAAGGTGATCTTTCCACCGCTACACCGACACAAATCTTGGGAAAGATTAATGCTCATGAGATGTACATTCACATCACACCTCAAGATGGCTCATCCTCTACTAAGAAGAAAGAAAAAGATTTAGCATTCAAAGCTAGTCTAGGGCAAAGCAAGACTTGAGTATGAGAGTTCAAGTGATGAAGAAGATGAAGATGAAGATCTTGCTCTCATGGTGAAGAAAGCCGCCAAGATGCTAAAGAAGCTAAACAAGAGTGGCATCAAGTTCGATGGCAAGAAGAAGTTCTTCACAAGCTTTAGGAGAAAGCCAATCTCCAAAATGGATTGCTTCAATTGTGGTGAACTTGGTCATCTAGCACACCAATGCACCAAGCCCAAGAAAGACAAGTTCAAGAACAAGTTCAAGAGCAAGAAAGATGACTCAAACAATGAAGAAGAAGATGAAAAGAAGAAGAACAAGCCATACAAGAAGAGATATGGCAAGAAGAGAGACTTCCACAAGAAAAAGAAGAGTGGAAAGGCCTACATTGTCGGTGATTGGCTCACAGACATTGATTCATCTAGTGGATCATCCGATGATGATAGTGACAATGAGAAGGTGGCCGCCATAGCTATTGATCTCTCATCTTCACCGCCACCACCGCCATCATCCTCTACACACCTATGCCTTATGGCCAAGGGTGAACGCAAGGTAACTAAGAATGATGATAGTAGTGATGATGAGCAAGCTAGTGATAATGATAGCGATAGCGATGATGATGATGATTCACCTTCATATGATGATCTTGTTAAAATACTAAGACAATACACTAAGATCATTAAAAAGAATAGAGCTAAAAATGAAAAACTAGATGCTAAGAATGATTCACTTTTAGCAAAATGTGATGCAATAGAAAAGGCTAATGTTGAGCTTAGAGAAGCAAATGATGCTATGTCATCCAAACTCAAGGAGCTCAAATCTTCTAAGAAAGAGCTTAAAGATAAATATGATAAACTTGAGTGGGTGCACAATGAGCTCATCACTAGCCACAACAAGCTAAAAGATGAATATACTATTAAGATTAATCATGATAATCTTGCTATTGCTCAAGAATTTCTATCCAATGAGCCGCATGATGCTACTAACCATGTTATTAAGATTGATATAGCTACATCATGTGATGACTTGATCATTGAGAGCATTGAGCAAGGTTCTAGTATCAAGGGCAAGCAAGTGGTTGAGTGCAATAACTATGATGAGTATGTCAAACTCAAGAATGACAATGCAAAGCTCAAGAGAGATCTTGAAGAAATCAAAAGCCACAACACCATTGTGCTAGAAACCCTTGATCATGATGCTGACTTGATCCTTGAGAATGAAAAGCTCAAAGAGGAAAACAAGAAGCTCAAGGAAGAAAAGAACAATGATGCTCTTAAGGAAGAGAACAAGAAACTTAAGTTGGAGAAAGAACATCTCAAGGATGGATTGAGCAAGTTCACAAGAGGCAAATATCTTCAAAGTGAGCTACTTATGAACACCGTCATGAAGATGGATAGAAGTGGGATTGGATATGTGGCACATGTAGAGAAGAAGAAGGCTCAAGTTCAACAACAACAATCAAAGCCAAAGCCAAAGAGATGCTTTGAGTGTGGACAAGAAGGCCACTTTGCTCATGAGTGCCAAACTCCACCACCACAAACCTTGCCCAAGCATGCTATACCCTTTGCCTTCAATGCTCATTACATGCTTAGAAAGGATTCTAGTGGAAAGATGAAAGTCATGTTCTTAGGACCTCCTAACAAGAATAGGTCTAAGAAGATTTGGGTTGCTAAGTCACTTGTTGAGAAGGTGAAGGGCCCTCAACAAGTTTGGGTTCCTAAAGCTTGAATCTTTTGTGTGTAGGTGAACTACAAGACCGGTGAAAGTCATTGGGTTATTGATAGTGGTTGCACACAACATATAACCGGTAATCCTCGTATGTTCACCTCACTTGATGAAGAAGTAGATGGATAAGAGAGAATTATATTTGGAGATAACTCAAAGGGCAAGGTTAAAGGATTGGGCAAAGTGGCAATATCAAATGATCATTCCATCTCCAATGTGCTATATGTTGCTTCATTGAGCTTCAACTTGCTATCCGTTGGACAATTATGTGATCTTGGCTTCCAATGCTTGTTCACCGAGAAGGAGGTTGTTGTATCCAAGAAGAATGATGATCAAGTGATATTTTAATGATTTAGATACAACAACTTATATCTAGTAGACTTCACCTCCGAAGATGCAAACTTGAAGACATGCCTATTCACCAAAACAACACTTGGGTGGCTATGGCATAGAAGACTTGCTCATGTTGGTATGAGTTCACTCAAGAAGCTAATGAAGAATGATTTGGTGAGAGGATTGAAGGATGTGAAGTTTGAGAAGGACAAGCTTTGTAGTGCATGTCAAGCCGGCAAGCAAGTTGCAAATACTCATCCAACAAAAGCTTTCATGTCAACCACAAGAGTGCTAGAACTCCTACACATGGATTTGTTTGGACCAACAACATACAAGAGCTTGGGAGAAAATCTTTATTGTCTTGTGATAGTTGATGATTATTCAAGGTATACATGGGTGTTCTTCCTTCATAACAAATCCGAAGTTACATCTTGCTTCAAAAAGTTTGCCAAGAGAGCACAAAATGAATTTGAAGTGAAGTTCAAGAAGATAAGAAGTGACAATGGGAAACAGTTTGATAACACAAACATAGAGGCATATTGTGATGAAGTTGGAATCAAACATGAAGTCTGCGCAACCTATACTCCTCAACAAAATGGTGTAGTTGAGAGAAAGAACCAGACATTGATCACTCTTGCAAGAACAATGCTAGATGAGTACAACACCCCTGAAGCTCTATGGGCGGAAGCAATCAACACCGCATGCTATGCATCTAACCGCCTATTCCTTCAAAAGTTCCTTGGCAAGACACCTTATGAGTTGCTCAATTGGAAGAAGCCGGACGTCTCCTTCTTTAGGGTGTTTGGTTGCAAATGCTACATCTACAAGAAGCGGAAAAACCTAGGGAAGTTTCAAAGATGTTGTGATATTGGTTTTCTTGTAGGTTACTCATCAAAGTCCAAAGCATATAGAGTATTTAATCATGCCACCGGCTTGGTTGAAGAAACATATGATGTGGAATTTGATGAATCTAACGGCTCCCAAGGAGCACATGAGAATCTTGATGATGTAGGTGATGAACCATTGAGGGAGGCTATGAAGAACATTCCGGTTGGAGACATCAAGCCAAAAGATGATGAAGATGATGTACAAGTGATTGATCCACCTTCTTCATCAAGTGTGCCACAAGATGGTGAAAAAGATGGGAGAGTAGAAAATGAAGATACTCATGTATCCCATGAGCAAATGGTGGTACAAGCATAAGATGTTGATACTCCACAACCTCCTCCTCAAGTGGTCAATAGAAGAAACACACCTCTACTACAAGATCATCCACAAGATCTCATCATAGGGAGTCCATCAAAGGGAGTGATGACACGTTCACAAAAACTTGCTTCATTTATTGCTCATCACTCTTTTGTCTCTTGCTTTGAACCTACTAAGGTAGAAGAAGCTCTTCAAGATCTGGATTGGATCAATGCCATGCATGATGAGTTGAATAACTTCACCCAAAATCAAGTGTGGACTCTTGAAGAGCGACCTAAAGGTGCAAGAGTCATTGGAACAAAGTGGGTGTTCCGAAACAAGCAAGATGATCAAGGTGTTGTTGTGAGGAACAAGGCAAGACTAGTTGCAAAGGGATTCTCTTAAGTCGAAGGTTTGGATTTTGGAGAGACCTTTGCACCGGTTGCAAGGCTAGAAGACATTCGTATCCTCCTTGCATATGCATCACATCATGAAATAAAACTTTATCAAATGGATGTGAAAAGTGCATTTTTATATGGCTTTATTAATGAACTAGTCTATGTTGATCAACCTCCCGAGTTTGAAGACCCTAGATATCCTAATCATGTTTATAGGTTGTTCAAGGCATTATATGGGCTTAAGCAAGCCCCAAGAGCGTGGTATGAGCACCTTCGGGACTTCCTCATAGAGAAGGGCTTCACCATTGGGAAGATTCTTGCAAAGAATTTGGCGAATTGATGTCAAAGGAGTTCGAGATGTCCATGATTGGTGAGCTTATATTCTTTCTTGGTTTTCAAGTCAAGCAATTGAGAGAAGGGATCTTCATCTCTCAAGAGAAATATACAAAAGATCTTCTCAAGAGATTCAAGATGGATGAATGTAAGCCAATCAAGACACCAATGCCTACTAATGGACATCTCGACCTAGATGAGGAAGGTAACAAAGTTGATCAAACTATCTACCGTTCTATGATTGGTAGCTTGTTGTATTTAACCGCATCTAAGCCCGACATCATGTTTAGTGTGTGTATGTGTGCTAGATTTCAAGCTAATCCTAAGGAAACTCATTTAATTGCCATAAAAAGAATCCTTAGGTATCTTAAGCACACACCAAGCATTGGCCTTTGGTATCCCAAATGAGCTAGATTTGAACTAATTGGCTATTCCGATTCGGATTATGCCAGATGCAAAGTTGATAGAAAAAGCACATCCGGAGGGTGCCATTTGCTTGGTAGATCACTTGTGTCTTGGTCCTCCAAGAAACAAAATAGTGTGGCTTTGTCCACCGCCGAAGCGGAATACATTGTCGTGGGTGCTTGTTGTGCACAAATATTATATATGAAACAAACTTTGCTAGACTATGGTGTAGTTCTAGATAAAGTACCTCTTTTGTGCGATAATGAAAGTGCGGTAAAACTTGCAAACAATCCGGTTCAACACTCTCACACCAAGCACATAGATATCCGCCATCACTTTCTAAGAGATCATGTTGCTAAAAATGATATATCACTAGAAGGTGTAAGGACCGAAGATCAATTAGCGGATATCTTCACTAAACCGCTAGATGAGGCAACATTTTGTCGTTTGTGGAATGAGCTCAATGTACTTGATTTTAGCAGCTTTACTAAAAGATGAGCTTGTGTTGTTCCTTGCATTCATTGTAATATACAACATGTTTAATTTTTATAATGCATATAGGGCTTGTCTAACATGGTTAAGATAACCGCCGAAAAGCGTGTGAAGAAGCTTAACCTTGGATCAAACTTGACAAGCAACTAGATTTACATTCAAGTATTCCATATGCATGAATGTTGTTTTGTCGTTTATCTTCAATTGCCCTCTTATTGCCTATTTTCTTAAAAAGAATTATAGCCTAAGGCAAAATATTTTGAAAAACTTGAGGATTTGAGAGAGGTCACTCACATCAGTCCCAATTTGTGTTTATTTGCATCTTATTGGAGTTGGGACTTGATTGGGAACAGGCAGCACGAAGGATCATTGAAGATTTGTTGGAAAAGAGTGACCGGACGCTGCACCAGACTCTGTCGTCCAGCGTCCGGTCAGTTCACAGGAGGTGAACAGCTGCTGAAGGAGTGATCGGACTCTGCCTTTCAGCGTCCGGTCATGAGGGGTTCAGCGTCTGGTCGAAGCTGAAGGCGTCGAGGCAACTCTGACCGAACCCTGCCTACGTCCGGTCATGGACCACCGGACGCGTCCGGTCGTGATTTTAGAGGAATTGGACCTCTCTGGAATCGACCGGACGCTGGGTGGTAGCGTCCGGTCGCTACCACCGGAGCATCCGGTCAATAGGATTCATGCAAGATCTTATCTCTTCTCCATTTCCTTTCTTGTCATGTCGGGGCCACCTTATAAACCAATCATAGTCATGGTTTTTAACCTAATCTGCCCGCATCGCCCTCAGCTGCTGACATCGCCGCCTCTCGTGCCCGTGCGCCGTCTCACGTACTCGTGCTCCAGTCTCACCGAGGCTACCGACACAACAGAGGGGATCTCATCCACCGCCTAGACCATAGGGTCCGCCTCCAGTGGTACATCTTGACTTGAGGGCTGCCACGGCCAAGCAGGTTCGGCAGCTTTGCTTCGTGGAGTTTGATGTATGGTTTCCACCCAGGAGGGATGAGAGAGCAGTAGAGGGTTTCTATACACCGCTCCAGGAAGACTTCTACAATGCATATCTGAATAGTGGGGCAGTCTTCTGATCTTAGAGAGTCTGTAGTATTGAGGCTATTGTGGCAGCAGTCGGAGAGCATATCCGCCCCTACTTATCATATTTGCCGGGGCTGACAGATCTGATTGGCCGGACAGGATTGTATGTACCATCTTGGGTTCGGCAGTTCTATGCCTCGCTCTATGTTGACCCGCATCATAACTTTATACACTTTGCATTCAGAGGCAGAGACTACAGGATGATGAGTCAGAGGGCTAGGGAGATACTGAGGCTACAGGAGCAGCCTGTCAAGTAACATGAGGTATGTTATGGACAGCAAGAGCCTCCTAGGCGTCCTCATGGAGGTTTGGTGCCCCCTACAGATCTTGTGCGCCATTGCTTCAAGGAGCCCTTTGGTGAGGGGTCGAGGAGGAACCCCAGTGACCTTACTCCTACAACTAGAGTGCTAGAGGCTATCATTAGGAGGACACTACTTCCCAGGCTGGGATACAGAGAGGGCTTGACTCGCCTTCAGCTTTGGCTCCTCAATGCCCTGATGCAGCAGACAGTGTTCGATATTTGGGATCTTCTTCTGTCTGAGATGGAGGACACGATAGCTAAGGGCTTTAAGGGTCGCAGGCAGCTTCCTTATGCACACTGGATCACATTCCTTATGCTCAAGGCTGTGCAAGTTAGGACACCAGAGATGGTTGCAGAGTACAGAGGTGCCACCATAGAGTTTCCAGCTTATAACATGGCACAGAGGATCAGGCATAGCACACCACAGGCACCCACTCAGCCTCGCCGTCGTCCAGATGTACCAGAGTCCGCAGCTCAGTAGGACGAGATTATCAGAGGCATAGCCGCTACTGAGGAGGAGCAGCTTGAGGCACAGCAGGAGGTGAGCGAGCCTAGTGACAGCTTAGACGATGACTACCTGCCTATTCCTCAGATGCCTCCACGCAGACACAATGCAGAGGCCGGCAGTTCTAGCTCAGCTCCACCTGCACCATAGACAGACCCCGCTTTGATTGCTATTCTTGAGCGGATGCAGTAGGATCAGGCTAGACAGGCTCAGGAGACCACTGCCAACTTTGCTCAGTTTCAGGCTCGTTAGGACGAGTTTCAGCGACAGCAGCAGGTCCTCCAGCAGCAGCAGCAACAGATGCATCAGCAGCAATTACTCATGCAGCAGCAGCTTATGGGATTCATGCAGCATATAGTGACAGCTCTTGGGGCCCCACAGCCACAGCCTTCGCCCCAGATTGCTCAGCCTGCCACCACTACGACGACTCCAGCAGTACAGCCCAGTGGGCTTCAGAGTCAGGGACAGCCTCTAGCTCAGTTTGCTTCTCCCCTAGTATAGATGTCCCAGTGGTAGCTCCGCAGTTCACACCACTTCAGACGGGCTTCACACCGGATCAGTCATCCTCGCTATTTGTGCCTGACACGTCAGTCTCTAGGAGTCTTGGAGCATCTTTTAGCGAGTTGACAGGGATGCCTACACCGCCACATATGCATGCCCCAGGTCCTTCTACAGCAGCTCCCGTCACCGTGACTACTCAGAGGCTTCCTTCTTCTGTCGCATCTTCAGATCCTACGATAGATATACCAGCAGCATCACAGGCAGCACCTGCCCCAGCTCAGACCCAGACCGCTTCAGCGACGCTTCCAGCCACAGAGGGTCAGTCAGCACAAAGCTCAGGGTCAGATGATGATGCTGCCCAATTTCAGCTTACTCCTCGTACTTCAGCGCCCGACTCGTCCGCTGCAGCCCCGCCGACCAGCCCTTAGGTTTTGGTGTTTGACACCAAAGGGGGAGAGGGTTCGAGTATGTAGACTCAGGGGGAGCGTCTTATTTAGGGGGAGCTTAGTTATCTATTAGCTTATTATCTATACATTTGGAGTTTATTTGTGTGATACTCTATTACTATTATGCATTCGTGTGTTTACTTTCATACATACTATTATATCTATGTGATAGTGATATCTACGTGATTGTGATATATGACATGTGTGCTCTCTACTTTGTATTCATTGATATGTCATATCACTTGTGTTATGCTCATTTGCTTTTGCTTCCGCGGTTTTACTCCGATGCAAATGAGTCTTTCTTATTGTACTCATGCTTATTTCATATCATTTGAGTACATCATGATGGCTTGGGTTATATAAGCTTGACTAACTCTTTTGTTCTTATTGCTAAAAGCTTATATGATCCAAGCATGTTAAAAACCTCAACTCTTTCACACACTCGAGGTTGTATTGTCATCAATCACCAAAAAGGGGGAGATTGAAAGCATCTAGGCCCCTAATTGGGTTTCGGTGATTAATGACAATGGTAGATTACTGTAACTAACGTGTGTTTTGCAAAGGCAATTAAGTTAGGTCACGGTAATGGAGATCGATTGGGCAATCATGGTTGTCATGCCCCTACGATGGAAATCGTTTCGGTTTTCAAAGGATGGACGACAAGGTTAAGGATGACTAGTTCTAAGTGTCGATTAGAGTTGAAGAGACACTTAGAGTAGTTTAGGACTTTGTTTTTCCTTTGGCCGTACTATTAAGGGGGGTATGGACGGGTAGCTTGACCTAGATGAGTCTAGTGAGTTAGGTGTGGTGCACACTTGTTAAAACTAGCGCTAGGTAGCTCCTACATATGCCTAAGATCCAATGGAGCAAACTTCATTCACGTATGATCGAGAGTTGGAAGTGAATGGAGGGTCAAATACTGACCAGACGCTGGCTCCGGTGCGACCAAACGCTGGCCGCAGGGTCCGGTCAGTTCATTTGACCAAGGAGATTGCGTCTGGTGTGACCGAACGCTGAGTGGTCAAGTGATCGGACGCTGAGAGGCAGCGTCCGGTCGACTCCAGTAAGGTTCCAGAAGAGTAAATCTGTGACCGGATGCGTCCGGTCAGTGGTGACCGGACCCTGAGGATCCAGCGTCCGGTCGAGTACAGTAAGCATCCAGTGAGGAAAAAATGGGACCAGATGCGTCCGGTCAGTGGTGACCGGACCCTGCCAGCGTCCGGTCAATACGTAAACACTAGTGTGCGGGTTGAACTGACCGGAGCGTCCGGTCAACATGACCGGAGCATCCGGTCACCCCGCAGAGGCACATAACGGTTCGTTTTTCAGCTCATGTTATAAATAGAAGCTCCACTCGTGTGTGGAGTGACTTTTGCTCATTTCAACAGCTGAAACACACCTTAGAGAGTGCCAAGAAGAGCAAGGTCCTAGTGAGGTGATTGAGATTTGAGAATCCAAAGAGGGCCCTCATTAGTGAAGATCAAGAGTAGCAAAGTGTGCATCCACCCTTCTCCCTAGGCTTGTCGTGGTCAAGTGAGAGTTCGTGCTTGCTACTCTAGGTGATCGCCATCACCTAGACGGCTTGGTGGTCATTGGGAGCTTGGTGATCATCCGGAGAGCTTGTGGATGACCCAACTCAAGTTGTGAGCAGTTGTGGGTGATTCACCGCGACGGAGTGTCAAAGAATCAACCCGTAGAGAGCACTTGATCCTTGCGCGGATCAAGGGGGAGCTACACCCTTGCGCGGGTGCTCCAACGAGGACTAGTGGGGAGTGGCGACTCTCCGATACCTCGGCAAAATATCGCCGCGTTTCCTCTCCTCTCTTTAATTTGAGCATTTACTTTGAGCATTTCAATTCTTGTCATTTATATTCCTAGAATTGCCATGCTAGAGTAGCATTGGAACTAGGTTGCTAAACTTTTGTACGTTAGATCAATAGAAACACTTCTCTAGGCACAAGGGGTTAATTAGACTAACCATAGGACTTGTTTATTGCGAAAAAATTTAGAATTAGCCCAATTCACCCCCCCCCTCTTGGGCATCTTGATCCTTTCAGGGGCGACCTGGTGTAGCGGCGCTCGCACGTGGTCACGCGGGGAGGGGCGCGGACGCCAGCGAGGCGCTGCGGCTACGGTGGTGGGAGCTCGAGGGCGCTGCCAGCGCGGACCAAGGCAGAGCAGCGCTGCTGCGCAGCAGGCCCTGCGCGGGGGCGCGAGGAGCTCGGGCGCACAGGGCTCGGGCGCGCCGAAGGAACCGTAGGTTCGCGCGGGGCCGGGGCACGCACGCGGGGAAAGACCGGGGTGGAGGTGAAGCGGCGCTGCAGCACACAGGCGCATGGAAGGGAGAGCAAGGGAGGCGGCGGAGCCGAGTGCGGTGGGAGGCGCTGCGACTGCGGACGCCGCCTAGGTGGGTGCTCGGCTCGGAAAAGCAACGAAGACGGAGGGGCAGCGCCGAGGCGGTGCAGACGAACCCGTGCGAGCAGCGCGAGAGAGAAGCGAGGAGGGCGTCGGTGCTCGCGTCGGGGCGACGCTGCGGGCACGGCGTGCGAGGGTGACGCGCCCGATGGTGGCGTGCGGGACGCGGCACGGGCAGCGCAGAGCCGAGGGCGCGGGCGCGCTCGGGTGTGAGGAGCTGGCGTCGGTACACATGCTGAGGCCCGGGGAGGGAAAAGGAGTGAGCGCCTGTGCATGCGGTCGATGGCAAAGAAAAAGCAGAGCGAGCAGCAACTCGCCGTCCTCAAGAAGCAAGGTAGGCAGCAACAGCGCAGCGGCACGGAGTGGCCTGGCCTGCTCGGTCTGGTCATGTCGACGAAATTGACACGAGTTGACTCAGAAGCAGGACCACGTGCTTCTGACTCAGGCACGTCGGTTGCTTAGCTCAAAAGAGCAATTCAGAGACAGACACAGACAGGGGCAGAAGAGGCAGCAAGGACGCCAAGAGGACAGGGACCAGCCGAGGCAGGCACGACTAGACTCGGCCCGAAAAACACTCAAGACAGAGGTAGGTCTAGCAGACACCGAGAGAGTGAGACGGAGAAAAACAGGGCGACGATATTGACATTTGGACGGTGGCGCTTAGCGGGGACGATGCGAGCAGCAGGACAAGCAAGGCAGTCCACGGCAACAGCAGCTCGGCCAACTTTCATCCATCAGCGCACGCGTCGTACCGGCGAGTTAGGTGAGCTGATTGGCCAGCGACACTTTCGTTATTATTTTAACCTCCACAAATTCATTTTCTAAAACAACTTTATGCATGTACAAGCATAACTAAAACTCCAAGGCTTTATTATTAGCAAATCTTACTTTCAACAATTTTTGGTTTATATAAAAAAATTTATTTTTCATGCTTAATCAAATAAACAAGCCATTCGCCCCTTTTATAAGCAAGCCAGGCAGTTTAGAAGACCTGGCGTTGGTAGCGGCGGTCGGGCCAGGTCAGGGCGGGAGAGTCTCGCCAGAGTTGGAGAAGATGGCGGCGGTCGAGCTCGGCGGAGTTGGGGAAGAAAACAGCGGCGGGAGGAGGGCGGGGGGAGGGATAGAGGGTGGCCGCCGTGAATGCGGTGGGCAGCAGGAGGAAGAAGACTAGTAAAAAAATCGAGTGCTCCCAGCCTCTCAAACACTCGAATGGGAGATAGACAGACTCTATGGTTTACCTTCATGATTGCCTAATTATACCTTGCTGTTGTCTTTATTTATCAGAGTTGATGTCGTTTATTGCTTTGAGATGTTGGTTGCGGTTTAAGTTTAACGCACTTTTTGTCAATCAAGGAGTTATGCGTTGATGAATGGAGTTGCATGAGATGTTGGTATCATCCAACATTAAACTCAATTGGAGTTGCATCAAGACATACATGCATTTTATACCATTTGGAGAATATGAAACCTTGGAGAGAATGGAAATATGGTTTATGGGCTATCTTGGTATGTACATGTCCTAACACGGGGCATTTTATATCTCATTTTCTAATCAGATTCTGTACCTAACACAATATAACCATAAAAACATAGAATCTAATATTACAATTCCTGAAATTAGTATGCTTGGGCAGGTAAACACTTAAAATAAACAATTAAGATCAGTATCTAACATTACCACCTGTGACGTTGACACATCGCTAATATGCCAAGTGAATTCCTGTGTACGAATGAGCACGACGGCTGTTTGATCCAGGCAAAAATGTGTACATGTGTACCACCAGGTTGACGTCAGAACTGTAAATTTCCAGGCTGTTGCTAGCTGCTTTCTTTTCAGCCCTATTGTGCCAGTGCAGATACCAAGTGCTATACCATACAGGATATATATATATATATATATATATATATACGGTTTATATATAAGAGCAATAACAGGATATCACACGCTTCATCCAAATATATTCTTGATATACCTACTTGACTCAAGTCTCAATTGATAAAATCGAGTGCACCTCACTAAGACCCAGCAATTCAACTCTCCAACACATCACATCGCCCCTTTTCCACGACATGTGAGCATTACTGAGAATCTCATACCACTATCGACCATAGCTGACATTTTGCAGGATGCGATTCCAAAGAGACTAGTTCTTGGTGATTCAAGTCACCTCAACTGTCAGTTGAGGTGCGCAGTGCACCCACCACTACAAAATTTGTAGCATGGAGTTGAAGCTTCATCACCACTCGGACACGGTATGGAATCAGCATCTACTGGCAGCAATACAAGGAAATAGATATGCGCCTTCCATGTTTCTTAAGTATGCTCGTTGATACATTACCAGATGGTACTTAAATCTTATGTGGCCTTTTGATTAGAAGCCACATGACCCTAAATGATTCAGTGATTTGAACGTTGTGACTGAGGAGTTGACGGGTAGGATAATTCAGATTGTTCACCGCTGCGCAGTTTGGAGCCATCACTCTACAGGAGACAAGTACAGCAGGATTTGAGAATTTTTTTTAGGGAAATCAAGATTGAAAATTGTGAAAAATAATAATTAACTAATACTGATAACAATAGCCTCAAGTATGCCCAACGACATGATTGAACCTGTTGTAATGTGTATGACAAGTAGATAATTAATGTCACCTGTGAAGCTTCAGACAGTTACCCATGCTCCATTTGCCTGTTCCTTCCATCCTGAAAAGGGGATAATATCTCAGAACAAATGGCAGACGAGATATTGATAGGTTCCCTGCGCATGCAGGCAGGGTTGCTCGTGAAGTTTTGAATTAGACAGCAAGAAATCAATGAACCAGCAAATGAGCTGCTCATCTGACACTTCAGTTTGCAAGCAAAGTAACCAAGACAATAGCAAAATCTGACATGAGATCCTGGTTCAGTGCCAGCTCAAATTCTCCTCGAAACTAGAAACATACATAACAAAGCACTTGCTAAATCAAAGACTCATTTTTGCTTTGTCTAACTCTGTACTCTTGAAAAATCTACAACTACTAACTGGCACGGCAGCCAACACCATATATGGTATTTGAAAATTATATGGTGCCCTGCCACCCTCTTTAGCTAAAATATCATTTTGCAATGTTTCAAAAAATCATCATGTATGTAGTACACCTAAAGTTCAGTGTAGCCACAACAATTCAGTTTGAAATTTATCTTCGATGTTGAGATTCAAAAAACATGTGTCACTGTCAGCACATGATGAACAGTGCCAGGTTGACTGCTTGTCTACTTTGTTTCTTGACATCTATGATGATTTTTAAACTGAATTGTTGCAACTATACTTAACTTTATATGTACTACATACATGATTTTTTGAAACATTGCAACATGATATTTTATTTTAGTTAACGAGAGCACCAGCCCCCCTGGGCGTGTCCATTGTTGTCATGTCAGCCAATATGGACTTCAGGTGGGCAAATGTGGCCATCATCATGGAAGTGGTGATGATCATGATTATTGCTCCTTAACGCATTATCTCAGAAGCAGAGACAATCATGTCATCACAAATAGCAAATGTCAGGGTAAGTTTGGAAAGCAACAAGAAAAAATGAGAGGTAATTGGCTGATTTCCCAGCCCCCATTGATGGTGCCGGACGGCACTTGAGCCAAACAGAATGCCAACAGCAAGGGTCAGAGCCAAATAGAAGAGAGGCACAAGAAAAGAGAAGGGAGATCAAAGATAACTTGGAGACACTCGGGGGTACTAAGCTGGCCGTATGAGTGCTCTGACTGATTGATACCAGTGGCACACGTCACATACTAAGCTGGGAGAGGATGCCCTACATGACCCTTTCCTCAAGAATAGAATTTAACTCATATAGTCAGATGTGTTCAAGATGAATAGAGTAATGCTACCTAACAAAATGGTCTACAAAACTCTACTTATGTGCTCTGCTAACATGAACCACCACCACCACCAGTCAAATTCTCCCGATTGAGTTACACTGGTGAGACTGTTCAAATCCATGGGTCAATGAAACCCCTGTCACCAGTTCAAGTTCAAAAGGCTGGCACAAACTTCATAAAAACAAAATTTCAAACTTCATAAAAACAAAATCAGGGGGATATGCCACCTGGTCGAGGCTTTTTTTCCCCACCACCAACCACCACAGGAAACCTTTCAATTGGTAAGTTCAGATCAGCGTGCATGATTGTTGTTGTCCATGTTAGCATGCAATGCAAGTCGAGTTTTTTGTGAAACATTTTTGCCGGTGTAGCATTACTCAGATGAATATTGGATTCTGATTCAATTTGAATTACAAGGAAAAATATCTTAAACAAGGGGTTTGGTTAAGTAGTTATCTCTGTAAAAAGGTCCATGAAACTGAGTAGAGGACATCCATGGTATAAATATATAAACATAACAAAACCAAGAGTGGATATCCATTAGCTGAATCAACAAGATACTTTGTCCCATTTTCCATTTGACTCTCCCTTTCCCACCCTCTGGACAGAAGTTAGATTGGTTCATAAGAATTATAACCTAACTAACTAATGGATACATGCTGAACAAGCCCTCTCCTATGCATATTAACTTTTTCCATACAGCAAAGAGCCAAAGTTTATACCTAAGTTAGATATTTGATCACATTAAAACTTGATGTTTGATTTGATAAACTTTTTTATGATGAAGCATCCTGAAGTGCAACACCTTGAAGAAAGGCAGGGGAGCTGGATTAACATAAAAGAATGACAAGAGAATTGAACTTTGGTGTTGAAATACTGCTGAAAATTTTAAAGTTCGAATTTGTTCAAAATAAATAAATAAAAGTTAGAGTACAGCATGGGCTACAATCATGTGTATGCCCATACTTATTGTATTTCATCAGAATTTGGGTAAGTACCTGAGGATTTGACTTGTAAGCCTGATCCTTGGGCCCTTGTTGGTTTTGTTGCTGTTGCAAGTACTGTTGGATCTGTTGTTGCATAAGCTGTTGCTGCTGTCGCTGAAGAAGCATCATCTGCTGCTGTTGTTGCTGAAACAGTTGCTGCTGTTGCTGTTGCTGCTGAACTGAGTCTTGCTGTTGCTGTGGCATCTGCAGTACATACTGTTGTTGTTGCATTAACTGCTGCTGAAAGAGCTGCTGTTGCTGAGCTTGCTGTTGTTGATACATCTGCTGTTGCTGTATAAGATACATTTGTTGTTGCTGCTGCTGCTGTTGCTGGAGATAAAGAAGCTGTTGTTGCTGCAACTGCTGGCTTTGTTGATCCATTTGAGGAGCTTGTTGCTGCTGTTTATTTTGGTCGTGTTTGGTATCCCCGGAAGGACACTGACCCTGTTTTTCATCAGGAAGTTGCTGGACTGGCAGTGCCTGTTGTAGTACTACTTGTTGCTGCTGCTGCACTTGTTGCTGCCAAAGTACCATTTGCTGGTTCAGTTGTTGTACTTGCTGCATAAAATTTTGCTGAAGATGCTCAGTTGGAAGCTGTTGCTGTTGAAGACTCTGCATCTGTTGATTGTGCTGAGCCTGCAGGTAATACAGTTGTTGCTGGTAATATTGCCCCATTTGTGATGCATACCCTTGCATCACTTGGAGATATTGTTGGTTTCCGTGATTAGACTGTGCAAACAATTGATCATGAATCTGTGCAGATGTTTGAACATTCTGAGCCATTGTAAGCTCTTGCTGTTGCATGTTTTGTGAAAGGTTATTAGATTGATGTGTTTGAGCATTCCCCACCTGGTGTCGAAGTTGAGCTTGAAAACCGACAGTATCCGATTTTGTTTTCGCTAAGTCCAAGCTCAAAGGTTTTGCACAGGCTGAGAGTTCATGTGACTGCGAAGATTGAATATGGTCTTGACTCCCATGACCAATGGCAGAGATTTCCTTGTCACATTCAGTTGGATTTGGACCATCAAAAGACCTCTCTAGGTTTGCATTACTGACAGACAAATCATGCTCTGTGTCGACTTTTACCTGAACCTCCACATGTTGCCTTTCCTCCAGCTCTGGAGACATTCGAGCTGGACCAGCAGAATTTCCTTCTTTGTGCATGTTTGATCCAGACAGTGAGTCATATTTGGAGCATACTGTTTCTAGATGGCTGCTTGCAGATTCCACAATGACCTTGCCCTGAGAATTGATGTTCTCAGAGCTAGCGATTGCTTTGGAAGGAGAATCACAGTCACCTGACTCAGCTACAGGAGCCTCCACGTCACAAGAATTTGTTTTCTCATCATTTTGTTCATGCAAGATTAGATCTTGATTAGTCTCTTCTTTGGCATGTGAATTCATTTGCTTCTGCATTCCATTTTTGTCCAGGATATGTTCACTGTGAACCATGTCAGTGCATTCCTGAGCTGCCCTGATGGTCTCTTTATGTGAATTGACAATCTCTAAAGCTTTCTGCTCTCCTGCATCCCTATGTCCTTTTCCTGAATCCACAATGTCCTTGTCCACTTGTGGTTCACTCTCCTTATCAACTTTAAGAGAATAATCATCAGCTTTGGGTGCTAAGGAATGATCACGAGCAACCATCAAAGGTTCTGTTTTTCTCCTCTTGTTAGTCTCTTGAAGGCTATTGCCCATAGTAGAATAATGCCGTGAAATGTTCCCAGTGCTGTGAGGAAACAATTTACTATGCCGAGCCCATGCCTTTCTGAGTTCTTTAATGCCCCCATAGAGGTCAACAAACTGTGAGCAGGAAAACAAATGAGGCATGCAATATAGCTTATACAGGAGACAATCTATTTAGAGTTCCTGCTGTAACAGCAGCATGCCCCTCAGCATGACCAGCGAAACAGAGCAAATTTTAAGCAAAGACTACAATTATCTCAAGTTATCCCAGCATGACACTTAAGATTCGCCTTTAAAAAAAATCAACTATAATTGAGATTCAACAGAAATAAATGACAAGGAGGGAACATCCCTTCGATTCAGAAAATAAAAAAAAAAGGGAATATCCATTAGCTAAGATGGATCGGTAGGTAAATAAGCATCTTGCCTAATCTCCGACAACAATTTAGCACATGGCTCAACCAAATGCTATTACTCCTCTAGTCCCCAAAAATATTTCTTCCACTTTTAGTGGTCAGCAATTTACATCACTCAACCTGTGAGCCACAACCAAGTCTCTCAGCCCCTTTTACTATCATTACTATTACCTCTTCTTGCATTTGTCTCTAGCTTATCCCAACTTGCTTGGAACAAGAGGCAGAGCCCCCTCTATAGCAGGGTGGGTCAGGTACCCATGGCGAGGAGGAACAGACACCCCCCCCCCCCCCCCCCCGCCACCACCCCACAATGCCTTGATGGACTGGTGGTATAGCCCAATTGATAGGCAGTAGGCCACAGCTCAACAGGCCATAACTTCCTCAGCCGCATCTCCCTCCCTCCTACATACCGCCACGGTGTCCAACGATTTACTACATTTGAGATATATTGTCCCATATAATACACACTAACTGATTTAGTTTTTAAACAAACAGGTTGGTTCTTTTACCTATTGGATCTTGGTAATGTTGAATTAATGAATTATATTACGGTGTTAAAGACCAATACCCTTTTTATGGAAGGTGCCACCTTCAAACTTTAACTATGCCATTTATTAACCATTCGTACTCTTATCTGTGTGATTTTAATAAGAATGTGGTATGCGTACGCGATCATTTATACTACTACCTTTGTCCTGGAATATAAGGTATCCTAGGAATTCTAAGACATATTATGTGATAAACTAAATGACGCATATAACCCTTCCTGGCTACCATATTTGGATTAGTAATAGAAATTAAAATTAATGGTAGGTATGCATGTGAATGCTTCATTCTTAAACTGAGATGGAGGGTTAATTCACCTAGAATCCCTTATAATTTAGGACACACTTTGAACGCTTGGATACCTTATATTGTAGGACAGAGCGAGTATGAGTTAAATTTGTCATGTGTGCTCGCACCACCTAAAATTTAGAGTGTGATCTGCCACTGCTTGGAACTAACCAACTAAAAGGCTTTGTTGTAATTGTTGGCTTGTTGCGGACTTGCAGTTGCTTTAGTGGTCCTCCACATACTAGACTTAAAAACTTAATGTGGAAGATTATACATTATGAAAAAAAAAACTTCTAACAGACATGCAATTTTGATGTCCTAAATTAAATCTGTACATGTACAGGGAGTTTGATGTAAGAAAGTTTTGGCTGTCTTTGTAAAAAACACCAAAATTTTTATGGCCAAGAGGAGAATAGGTAACTTAGTACTCCGAGAATGCTAGTTATGCGTAAGGCGTTCATGGAAAGTAGCACAAACATTAAAAAAAAAAAGATGACAACTATCATCAAAATCAAAATGAAGAATGCAATTCTGGCTAGAAATGATCAAGCAAGGGTACACAAATATTTCTTTCTTAGATAATATAATCATTGAGTAGTGACAAGACAACCCAGTACTAAACTTGATTCATTTGTCCTACCATTTGATAAGCAGAGGATTCCTATTCTGGTTCAAGGTCCCCAAACCAACCATTAAGATACTACAGGCTATAGCACAAGGCTATTTTGATTGGGCGTACCCAGCTCCCGCTCTGTGCGGGGTCTGGGGAAGGGTGTTAGTGGCAAGCCTTACCCTCGCCTGTGCAATGCGAGGAGACCGCGACTCGAACCCGGGACCTTCCGGTCACAGGCGGTAAGACTCTACCGCTTGCACCAGGCCCGCTATTTTGATTCAGTATAATAATATATAAATGCATGACATATACATATTTTTGAATCCCCAATCCCAACCACCAAACCATAAACAAAAAAAAAAAAGCTCCTGCGTGACAAATAAACAAAGAAAAAACATGCATAATTTATTGTTGACCGTCTAATGGACCACATCCATTGTCATTGCTCCTAGTTAGAGTTAATATCTACCTGTCAATAAATATTTGATGGGACGTGTTCAATGCAAAATACATGGTTGGTACATTTCAAGTGGAGAGAAAGCAAAACAAAAGACGACTTTATTTTAGTTATTAATCAATCAATTTAAAAAATATCAAAATTATTTGTGTGAGCTTTTCCATCATGTGTAACACAAGTGCGTTGTACCAGTACATATTGAAGAGGATCATATCCTGTGCACACCCCTACTTCATCCAAGTCACCATCTGATTGGTGATTGAAGTGAAGGAGCTGCACAAGTACATAGATGGCCATTTTGCAAACTGCAAATGCAACAGGTACTTGTACACCCCCTACTAAAGGAACATGTGGGGAGGAAAATAATTGCTTAGCTATTGGAAACTCTCTAACCTCCAAAAACAACAATGAGATATCTTCACGGTCCTCTGTGCTTAAGGCTGTAGATACATCAGATCCTGGAGTCACGGCATTAGAAATAACAGAATCAAGAAGAGGTATGTCTTTAGGCCCTCCATGTGTACTCATGAACTGTATGAATCCCTAATCAGAAAAATAACAAAAATAAAATTACCAAGGCTTCTTTATGTACAAGTAAAGGTAAATACTGTACAAACTGTACTCAAAAAATTACAGACCTTAATCAACGGTTTACAGGGTGCCCGATTTATTCCCTTGACAAAGACTTGTTTAGCCTCAATAATGCTATGACTTGCCTGTATTGAACAACATGTCAGCCTAAAATAAAAAAGAAAAGGAAAGCGTAATAGTATAATACAGACACTAGCGACGAAGAATATGTTAGATAAAAAATCAACAGTTTCCTGTATCTTACTATCTTACCATAGAAGCTGAGACAGATTTTGTTACACACATTGATAATGCACATACAACAGAAAAATCAACAGTTTCTCACATCTTACTTTAGAAGTAGAGACAGAAATTGCTACAAACATTGATCACACAGATATATTAATCTAATTCCAGTCAATTGCAGATATGTGAATACATGTTTGACAAAGAATGAACAACCTACAAGCTGCACATTTCATTTCATGGAATTGAAGGATGTCTTTGCAGAAAGCATGTATAAGAACTGAAATGGGCATAGCATACTCGAAGTCCATGGCAAAGTACTTTGTTCTTACTGCATATATGAACTGAGCAAAATTGCTGTACAGGTCAGGAAGCAACTCTATATTCTTCTTCTGCATTGCATCCTCAATTGCTGTCTGATATATCTCAGAAGCTGCTTTAGTATTTCCCTATGAACATTTAAACATTGTAAGAGGATAATATTCTGGCAAAGGGTACAATTTTATAAAAGATACAAAAGGGACAATGTATTGGTGTATACCATTCGTTTTTCCATGTTGGCCAGCCTATTAATATTTGCATAAAACCCTGAACTGAAGTAACTTCTTGCTTTAGTAAAAAGAGAGCGCGCAGCCAGTGCATCACCAATTTGCTCTTTAAACAAGGCATAATACATGCAGAAAGTTGGAACTTCCTGCTTGGATGGAAATAAACAAAAGAGAATAAAATAAGAATGAGACTGGTATTGCTAGCAGAAAAGTGCATGTTCTAAATCTTTCCATCCATTAGGTTCTGAAACGCTTGTGACAAAATTCTAATGGTCCATAAATTTAATGAAAGCTTGACTCACGTGCCAAAAAGGGTACATAAAATCAGAAACCGTGCCAAGTCACAACAGGCATGGCATATGAAAGATTCATATAAAGCATAATAATGTGAAAGCATTCGAGTAGAGGCTTGCAGAGTGATAGAGGTTCTCAATTCAAAGGAGAGGCAATGAACTTCAATAGAATAAAATCAATAAATCTACAATGGTTATCAGTCACCAATTCACCATACTGAGCAAGGAAGAGGAACGAATACAACTTTTAGGTGCAGCTATTTGGAACTGTGTCCCCTCATTTTTAAAAAAAATAAATATCTTCCAGCATTGTTGAGCATCAGAGTTGAGGGAAGGAGACGTATCAAAAGTGATTGTGTTCTTTGTTGGAACCATTCGATTCGCACCATGGAAGTGGATTAGGAAATCTGGGTTCCCATACAATAATAAAATTTCATATGGCTTGCTATCCTTAATCGTTGTTGGACTGCAATAGGTTGTCAGAAAAGGAATAGCCAAGCCCCACGGCATGCCCACTTTGTGATCAAACACCTGAAACCATTAACACCCCTGCAGATTTCCTGTGTGGTCGTGAGGGAAGTGTAGTACACTGTTTTTTCAGAAAATTGGACTGCTAGCTCCTATGGAACTGTAGCAGGATGTAGTGAGGATTGTGAGGTCTTTTATCTTATCCAGAATGTATATATGTTTACACAAAACAATTAATTCGTATCCTATGATCAGTTATTTAGTATCTTACGTACTCCCTCAGTCACAAATAAATATGTTTTGAGTTGCTTTACGTGCTCCCTCCGTTCCATTTTACAGGGCGTTACAAGGGTATTTACAGATACCAAGACGTCCGTCCATCGCGCATGCAAACATATTAACTCGCGTAATTATGCGCACCGCTGGCCATGAAGTCTGTCTGTCATTCCGTTTCTTGTGCAGTACTCAGACCGCGTTTGTAAATTCTTCCCTGGCTCTTCCACCAAATTAACTCATTCCGAGAGCATCCAGCACTTCGGTGCTAGGCCCCCATGCATGCATGTGACGCTTCAGCTGTCTTGAGCAATTACCTGCCACCTCGATACTTCAGCCCGCCTAGTAATATGGCCAAAAGCAAAAACGCGAAAGCGCCCTGTATAACGGAATAGAGGGAGTAGATTGGACTTGAAAAGTAGTATCATGATACTATATTGATATATTACATTAAAAATTAGTGATCAATAGTCACAGTTCTTAAGACCGTTCCTATACCAAAATGATTAATTTTGGCAACAAAAGGATTATGAATTATATCAGTTATCATATAGATTTTTTCTTTTTTGAGGAAGTTATCATATAGATTAAAATATTGCTAAGAGAGTTTTGTATCTATATAAAGAAGTTATCTAGTGATAGGATCCTTGATCCTACCGCGGCTGCGAAGAGCGTAGGGATAGGAGATTGGAGGTCGGGGGCGAGGATGACGGCGCTGGGGCGCCGTGGCTCAAGCAGGGAGGCGGCGGCGGCTACCCTAGGCGTGCTGGAGGAGGAGGAGAACGTGAGGGAGGCTGGGAGTCATGGTAGATGGCCCTTGAGGCCAGGCAAGAATATTTGCCTTGCTTGCTCAATCTAATAGATCCTATAATTAAGGAAATAAGAATAATATCTAAAGATAACAAATCCTGGGCGCCTAGGACCCCTTGCTGCCGCCCGTCCTAGCCGCTTGCTCGGCCCCTGCACTGGTACGTGACGCCCGTCATAACATCTAGTCTCTCCCTCAACCATGCCTCAAAAGCCACTACCACACAGAGGAGCTCTGTGCCCCTGCCAGTAGTAAGATGAGAGCAGGTACTGTACCCTTCATCCTTAGATCCATATCCAACTATGCACATAACACACAAGTACATAGGGTCCTTACACAATCTCAAAACTATGGGAAGATGTAAAATGCCAAGTATGTTACCAAGTGATACCTTTACAAAACATGATGATGCTCGACCCAGAGCATGGTTTGCAATTTCTCGGCCGCCTTTAGCATCGACATACTCTGAGTAGCGTATCCAAAACTCCGAATAATTAGCACAAGGGATCAAGCACCTCTCATAAAGTTTTACAGCCTGCAAATGAAAGGCAAGGACATGAAGTAATCAGATTCTTGAATAGAATATATGAAGCCAGCCTTCTGCATAAAAAAATTACTAAAAATAATACCCAGTCAAAATCCCCATACTTCTCCACAAAGTCAAGATACTGGTGCCAGTTTTCAAGCTGATCATCATCAAGTAGCTTGACATGAAAAAAAGGCCTTTTTATGGATGCCTCAAAGTAACAGATTTCTTTGTAAATCTTGCTGGACCTTTTGTAGAGCCTCTCCCCAGCAGATAAGTAATGCTTCAATGCTTCAGGACTAAGATGCCCACCTTTTTGGTCAAATAAGTCAGCAATAATAGTTGATATATCCAATTCAGAATCTTCAGCGCCTATCATTTCAGAAGCATGTGTTTCTTCTGATAAAATTTCAGAAACGCAACTTGTCACCTCTTGTTCCAATAATGTTACAAACTTTCTAAAACTGGCACATTTACAATCCCAAGAAAGAAAGAAAAGAGGTCTATTAGTAAGATACAAAATAACTCAATAAATTAAGAAACTTTGATGTGTGAAGGCATGGACAGTTCTAGTATCAACATCTCCTAGTTATCCAAAGCAATTCTTAATATAGAACTTAAGGGCCTGCATAAATCTCTTGGCAATCCTATTAGATGTATTGTTACCTTGATCGGTAAGGTCAGCATTTTGCTATGGTCTGCAAAAGATTTCATTTGAGTTGAAGTACAAGAATTAGATTTCTCGAACATCCTAGCATATTCTTTTGTAAGTAGTAACTGGAGATTAGCTATTTGCCATTGAATCCACATATCAAGAGGAGGTGGCAGTTTATTGTCAGCTCTGCATTGACTAACTCAAAAAACAATTTACTATTATATAACCAGGTCATCAATCATATTGATAATATGATTCAGGATTGGAGATTAACAGAAAAGAAGTTATGTTTTATCATTTACCATTAGTATGAAGAGTAAAAGAGCAGCATAACAACTAACAAGAGCAGCAGAAAACCCTTCATACTCATAAGTAATAATAATAATAGTGAGGACAGCCCGATTGCAGTACCATAATTCCTAAAGTGCAAATGTTAAATCAATGTGATATCATATGAGGATATACCTTTCATAATACATGTGCAACTTCTTTGTGGGAAATTTCAGTGTGTTGATTAAAATGGTGGCAAGCTGAATCAGCTGCTTCTGAGAGGTTTCAAATTCTATATACATGTCCCACAGGTGATAACACAAATAGTCCTTTCCAACAAGAGATAAAGCCCTCTCGAATAAACTGGCATGTATGAAGAGGTATTAGTACGAGATATGCACAAGTTACACATGATAAAACTTGAGAATAAGTTGACCACATCAGAAAAGCACAAGTTACACATGATAAAACTTGAGAATAAGTTGACCATATCAGAAAAGGGTCAACATTATATCAAAACATCAAAGGATACTTATTCAACATTTTGCACATTTATAATTTTCTGAAGGCAAGATCCATATTGAATTCTGAGATGTCATGTGTATCCATTTAAACAGAATCCTTCCATTTCACATTCCAGGTTAATTCCAAAAGAGAATGTTGTCACAAATTCAGTATAATCCAATTTCACGACATATGAAAAATTTATCAGGTTATAATGCTTATAATATAAGTCTTGACAACAAATTTCAATCGGTGAGTGGATGGTATGGGTGGGGGAGGGGACAGAGAGATTTCAATGGTTAATATATTTCAACGAGGGTACCAGGCTACCAGCAATACGTTATTTCTCTTCCCGAGGTCTTCACTTCTTTGATCAGCATGCTCAAAGCCTCTCTAGTCTGATCTGATACCCGTATTGAAAATTTACTCCATGTAAGAAAATGCTCAACTTTTTCTAGTAACAATTTGTCAAAACAATGTTCTCTCTGCCCTAATCTTTCAGTTCTATCTACTAGGTAGAAGTCAGGAATTAATAATAAAAAACATATCCATTATAGCTGAACGAATTCTCAATTTGTGGCTGATAGGCAGCGGTCCTCTGTGTCTCGTCGATCGGAGGTTGTAGCCGTGGGAGATTGGAGGGCAAGGTTTGAACGTCGCGCGGCGACGGGGCGCCGTGGTCGCGCGAGTTCAGGCGAACAGGAGGAGGCGGCGGCTAGGGTTTAGGTCTCGCGAGTTCAGGCGAACAGGAGGAGGCGGGTTTAGGTCTCCCGGCTCCCTTTAGGAAGCCGGAAACAATCTGTTTCTGCTTGATCTCCAATAATCATGATTACAAGTATTTATGCTAATGAATAATCCTTTTGCTAATTAACCCCTTGAGTTATTTGCTAATAATATAAATCACGAAATAAATACTATGGCTTATTAGCCACTAACTTGGCGCCTGGAGTACTGCAGGCCGGTCATAACAGTGGCATTCAAAACATACAAGCTAACATGATATGTTAAGTTGCGCATAAAGATCAAAATGGAAAAAGGAAGAAAATGGTAAGACTAAGGAGAATGGAAATTTTCGCATCAGTGTAAATAAGAAGAAAGATTGATTCCAAACACAGATCACACTGATGTTTCCTTCACCTTCTGATATGAGCAGGTTCTTCAAATGCAGATATACCAAACCCACAGTAACTGACCCAAATATCAACAGAATGAGGTACAGCATGGACAGCTTGTTCATAAACATCCACTACATATCTGGTTGTGCATAGTCGTGCTTGTGAGCTGCATACTTGATCCAGTAACCATAGCACAAAGGAAATTCCAACAAGAAGCTATGGTATACCAAGCTTATAACTTCTATGTCATCCTGAAAGAACATTATCATCAGAAACCAGATGAATGTTTGTAACATACATTGGCACAGCATTCAAAAACATTGAAAGGACTCAAAGAAAACACATCAGTCTATCAATCTCTGTATGTGGTCATGGGACATCACATGAGGAAAAAAAGAGAAGCAGTAGCAAAGTATGAAAATAAATTAAATAAAACACTAAGATTCCACTTACTGCTGATTTTCCCTCTGCAGCATTTATTAATGATACCCAAGCATCAAAATCTCCCGCGTTGCTATCACATAACAATCGAACTCTGGTCTTGAAAAAATCTGGTAGAGAAGCAAACAGTCATGTTCAATGCATTGTTCAGATACAATTCCAGAACCAACTGTCAGCAGATGAGCAGAGACAAAAGATTCCACCTAATCACATGAAATGAGCTTCATTTTATACTTGTTAGTGAAAATACCTTGTTGTTGCTACTCAAGAAAAGAATTAGAAAAGAACCCACTGGACAAAGTACTAGACAAACTAACAAAACCCTAAAACCTACTTCAAAGAGTTCACAGTGCTGAGGGCAATCAGACATGATCTCCATTTAACATGTAGGTATCAGCACTTGCTGAATTCTTAACCAAGACAAACAAAGTGGTACAAAACGACCTACTACTACTGGATAGGGACTGAGACTCCTCCCAAACAGGTTTAGTACCATAACCCCAAAATCAGTGTTAACGTAGCTCAGACCACACTTTAAAACCTGGAAATCTTTACCTGAATCCCTGAATTAAAAAGGAGCTGGCGTTTTAAGGATCCTTCAATTTAGTTGAAATCCGCAACAAATTTGACTAACGCAAATCCCTCGAAAGGGAAAGGGAAAGGGAAACACGGGATCTGCTCACCGAGCTGCGACGATGGGAGCTCAGGCGCCGCGGCGTCCGACGCGAGGGCCATGGCATCGTCCTCCGGCTCCATCTCCACCTCCGGTGGCGCCAACGTGGCCGTCGCTGGCAGGGCCGCGGGGTTCGTGTCTTGCCCAAGTCCGTAACGGTTGCTCTCCTCTCCCTGTGGTGTAGGACTACGGACCTGCGTTTCCTTCATTCCCATCAGCGAGCCAGCAGAAATGCAGGTTCCGAAGTACGCGGAGTCCGTCGTCCAAAACTCCAAAATAAGTCTCTCAGTTTTTGATGAGTCAACTGTTCTCAATTTTAACTAGATTTATAAAAATAGTATTAAAATTTACATCTTCAATAAAATAAATTTACTTTAAAAATATCTAACATAATTAACCTAATAATGTTTATCCGGTATTATAAATATTAATATTTTTGTATTTAGTTAAAGTTGAAATTATTTGGCTTCTCGAAATACGAGATAGTGACTTAGAATAAGTACATCTAGGACATTTAGTAGAAAAATAAGAAATGACATGAAATATTTTGAGACAAACAAAATGATATATTTTATTATAGTGTGTTTGGAAAGAAGGGAGACACCCGTTCATGACGACCGCCGACTGGTTAGCCTCCACGTGCAACCCCCAAATCTAACTAAATCCACTTAACAAACTCTATATCTGAGTTCTTCTCATGAAAATCTACCGATTCATGGGTTCGTGACGCATGTTCATCGCTAGAAGAGCTTAGAATGAATGAGGGCAGATGCAGTTGGGGTGGCCATTTCCCCCACCACCGGTGACTCTGGCCATCACTCCACCTCCGCAAGTGCCTCCACCGTCGCCTTCCTCGCCCCCATGCAGCCTCATGTACCTCGCTCTCGTGGTCGAGGCGGCTTTGTTCTCCTAGTAAGTCGGTCATGGTCCGTCGCTCTCTAAGACGATCGTCATCCAGTTGTCACCCGTTGTGCGTATTGCTGCATGTACCACTATTGAAAGGACTTTGATGTTGCCTAGAGGGAGGTGACGTTTCTAAAACTTAACAACAAAAAAAACATCACAGCGAATTAGCAGAGTGCCGAACTTCCGCGCAATTCAGCGAAACTTCCACACAATCTCACGGAACTTCAGCACAACATAGAATAATACGAAGTTCACCACGCCTATAGAGACCAGGCTCTAACAAAACGTGTAGATGTGTTTGGAGATGTCTACTGGCAAGTCCACGAAGTAACTGGACTCAACCACTCATAAACACATACAACTAAGGAGATCGAGTGGAAAGCAAATATTGCAATTCAAAAACACAAGAGTGACAAAAAAAATCAACAAAGTTCCGGTTCCCACTTGGACCTTACATCTTCGTCTCCTAGTTCACAATTTGCGAATTTTTAAATCTTACCTTTTGGCCTCTTTGTGAGTTGCTATAGGTAAAGAAAGGACTAGAGACTTAATATGAATCTTGAATGAGCACAAGAGCTCTAGTTCACCACAAGTCATCAAGAAAAAAACTATGGCTATCCAAATTATTAAAGTTCACTTATGATGGTCATATCAATGAAATTTTGTGTGGTGATCTATCTACCTTGGTGGTGGTATATATTCTTGGGCATAATTTTAATTATTGCAAATTTGTTATGCCTTGACCAAGATATAGGATGAACCCCTCTAAACTCTTAATTGAACCAAGTGCATGTTATAAGTAATTCGAGTATTTGATGCACATATTAAGGAGGGGTTCATTCTATGTCTTGTGTCTTTGAGACTAACATTTTTCTTTTAGTGAATTTGTGTAGTCTCTTGGTGACAACGAGTTTCTCTTGGGTATGCTACACTAACTCAATCCAAATAGGGACGTCATGAGATACAAGAATCAAACTCAACTGGTTTCAAATTGTGAAGATCATATTTCAACTGGTATTGGTGCTTGGTGGACTATATCTCTCTCATTTGATATATCAAGAAGTATATCCTCAATCAGTATCTCAAAATGGCAACAAGAGCTATCAATGGACTTTCAGTTGAGATCAAGCACAAGGTTAGGATATCTTCGTGAAGGTCATGATAAAGAGAGGTGGGCATATATGACATGATTTTGTATGAAGAAGTGATAAACCCATCAACACTAAATACAACTAATGAACATCATGAACATGATGGAGATTATGAGGCTTATAACAAAGGTACATCGCTCCATGAACGCTTGTATTATCTTTGTGCATCTAGGCCCTAACATGCTAGTGTGTGCATGTGTATGTAATGTCTTGAGTCACACCATGAGTTTGTTCTTTTGGTGACGATTAGATGTATAGTTAGATATTTAGTTGATACCTCTTATCGTGATGGCGTGAGTTTGTCTCATGTTAAAAGTGACATCTAAGTGAGGTATGAGCTAAATATGCTAACTTCTTAAAAATCTTGACTTAAAGCGTTGCATACTTTGATTAGTACAACAAAATAGTGAGAAAATTTATATGCTAAACTTTAAGTCATCTGAACCGTGTAAATCACACATCGCTCCTAAGCCAGAGTGCAAGAACAACTCGTGGCTCCACTAGTGTCGTAGTTCTACAATTAATGCAACTATTAAGTAGAGAAGGAATGTGATTGCCAGCATTTGAAGGTGTACAAGGTACTTTGTGCTTTGACCACACTACTAAGGCTAATAATGTATTTTGGACTACTTTTTAAGAAAGATTGCGGATCAAGGAATTTTAGCACATGCATGTAAGGAAAATAGCACCTAGCCAGGGCCATCTATAATTTTGGTGGTTAAATGATATGATCATTTCGACTAATGTAGTTTGCAAGTATATATGGTATTTAGTTCAGTGGATGCGAGGATGGCTTGGATAAAAGCAACATGAATATCAAGTGATCAACACCTCAAGGCAAGGACTAGAAGCTCTGTTGAAGACCCTAGAAGTCCAAGGCATCAAGAAGGAGATGCTCGAGATAAAAACACGCGAAGAAAAGAGCTCGCTATGCACACAGCATTGGAGTAAAGGCCTAGTCACCAGAAGACCTAGTCCGAATGTCCATCACTCACCGAAAAACTCTGGAGGTGTGGAGTTGGCCAGCACCGAAGCTTAGGCTCCAGGCCTGCAATTGGATGAGAGTTTCTACATAAAGATTTCTCAAGCACCAGAAAGTCCGGTGATACATAGAGGGGAGCACCGAGAAAAAGGAGGATGTCTAGAAGGTTATGCAAAACGTTTGAAGGGGCACCGGAAAACTTCGGTGGTGCATTGGAGAAGGCAACAGAGAAAGAAGCCCCCAATAGTCGACAATGACTAGTCCACATGGCACCACTAGAAAACTCCACTAGGGGCACCGGAAGGTTTCAATGCTCGCTAACAAGAGGGTAGTCATCCGCTAATGACTATATTTGGGTTGGAGGCTATATATACCCCCGTGGTCGATCAACTTGGAGATGTTAGAGTGTGCTGAAGTTGTAGAAGAATGTTGAGGCTCTATTCCAAGCACTCTGGCCACCAAAAGTGTTTAAGGAAATATATATTAGATGATTAGCGTAGGGCTTTTGTAAAGTCCATACCCTAGTTAGACAACCTTCTTGGCACTTTGCTCTAGGCATAGACTGTGTTTAGTGAGGTTTGCATACCTCTTGCAGCTCGGTGCTTACGCACACCATTGTTATACACTAAGGACTTTGTAATCTTGTGATATCACATCAATCGCGTTTATGGTGTGGCCGCCTAGCTTGTACCGTAGGGAACGAGGCCCGTGACATTTTAGCCGGAAGCTCAATATATAGTGAAGACGGTGTGGAGCGATCCAAGAGAAGACCAAACAGAGATCCACTCGCGCGCGGGGAAGGCTCATGGGCTCTACAAAGTTACCCGACCAGAAGCTAGCCCTTGAGAGGGGCTCCAGCGAGGACTAGGGAGAGCACGAGCTTCTCATACCTTGGCAAAAAAAATTATCACGGGAGTTTGATTTCTCTAACGACTTTTATTACTCCCTCCATCCCAAATTATAAGTTATTCCAAGATTCTTGGAGAGTCAAAGCATCTTAAGTTTGACCAAATTTATATGATAAGATAATAATATTTATGATGTCAACTAAGTATCATTAGATTCTTCATCAATTATATTTTCATAGTATGCCTATTTGATGTAAAAAAATTTTATAGTTCTCTCTACAATTTTGGTCAAATTTAGAGATGCTTCGACTCTCTAAAATTCTTGGAATGACTTTGTAATTTGAAATGGAGGAAGTACGAATCTAGATATAAGTGTATATTTATGTGCATAGCAAAAGCTATGTATAAAAAAAGCCATATGAATTATAATTTGGAAGGGAGCGAGTAAATAAGTATTTTCCTCTATATTTTCCTAAAAGATCAAAGCAGTGGCATTGACAACCCAATCGGTATCAATATTGTAGTTAATGGCGAATACATACAGTACTTGGACAGTCACCAATGCAATGTGACTAGTATGAACGGTTTTCATACAAGAGGCTTGATATCTATTTTATTTTTTAAGATCAGAAAAAAGGAAAAGTAGTTATAGTATTGTATCCCATCAAAAGTCACAAGTAATATAACCATCTTGAACCGAAATATTTGGGCACTCGTTTGCCATTTCTTCTAGCTAGGTCTAACTGTCATGTAGCTTGGCTTCAGCTGTGCTCGGAAGTGCTATTGCTGCAACAATCTTCTCTCTTGTCTCTTTTTATCTCACGTTCCAGCATATATAAAAAGAGGGACAAAAGATGAGAGAGAAGGAGAGATTGGTGATGCATGTGTCGCCGAGCTGATCACAGGTGCTTGTGCTATGCACCAATGTTTGTTGATTTGTAGGGTTCCAGTTGTTTTTTTTTATGCTAGAAGCATGATTTGAATAGAAGAGAAATGTGGTGGGACCTGTTAGTAAATAAAATTATTTTGAAAACCATGTAGAGATAACTAAAAAACCAATTGTTTTATGCCTATTTTATTAAACTTGCTCCTAGGACGAGCAATGTATATAGGTATAGGCTAGCCTCCCATGAAAATGAAAAAACACGCCATCCAAAGTAGCAAGCCACTCCTATCCATCTATCATTCGTATCGCGCTCTCACAGACGGTGGCCACCATATCGGGTCCCACCTACTGCTTCTCTCATCTATGATTCCGCTCATTCCCTCTTCGATCATGACCATCCCCTTTCTAAATTTTATATTAGCAACACCGCCATCAACAAATTGAGCTCACCTCTGGCAAGATTGAACCGTAGCCAAAGTTTAGATCTAAAGGACACAGTGACCCTCTGCTCCCTGTTGTGCTGCCCTCCCTATGCTCCTCGTTTGGCCACAACGCTTCTCGCTGCTCGTCCCTCTCGTAATGCCACCACCGCCCATCACTCCCTCTGCTCGGGTTGAGCCTCAACGCCCTCACCGTTGCGTCTGCTCGTCTTCCACACCAAGTAAGCCGACGAATGAAGAACTTGAACCCAGTTGTGACGATATAGGTCTAGTAGTGTGTGGATGTGCCTTGTTGTTTCCTCCCTCCTTGAGCTCATAGGAAGCAACAATGTGGAAGCAACAAGGGTTGATGGAGATAATAGTATATTTTATTTGATGAAAGCGAGTTCTATCTATAGGAGTTAGTTCTCATTCTTAGAGTATAAGAACAACGTATGCTGTATGCAATGTATAATACTAGCTCTTTTGGTCATAGGACGGGACAAATCAACATATTGCGGATACCAACACTACAAGATCGCAAAAAGCTTGAGCTGCCCTCCAAACCTGTTTGTGGGTTATAGATGCTCTTATAACACTATGGGCCTGTTTGGTTGGGTGGCTAACCCCCAATCAGGCTCTAGGATCCAATTTCCAGCTGTTTGTTTACCTGTAAATAGCCCGAAGTCAGGCCCAACTAAGCCACTTTGGAGGTCCTGGCCTGGCCCTGGGAAAACGAGATGGGGATCCGTTTTTCTGGAGCCTGGCTTGGCCAGTGCTCTGGCTGCCGTCGTGTCACCTCCCGATCACCAACGCGGAGGTCTGGGAGCGGACACTCGATGACGGAGGCTCGATCCGAGGAGGATGATGCCAGCGTGCTCCGACCACCAACGCGGAGGACCCCACGGCGCTCGACGGTGAGCTCGCGAGGTGGCCGTGCTCCGACGGGCGTTGGGAAAGGTCGCTTTCCACCTTTGCCGACGAGCTCCCCTTCAACGGTGAGCTCCCGCGGTGGTAGGGCGGGGGTCCCACGGGCGTTGGGAAAGGTCGCTTTCCACCAGGGGAAGTCGCCAGCGAGTGCGTCCTGGAGCGGGCTCTGCTCGAGGACGAAGAGCAATAGGGAGATGATGTCACGGAGCCTTGCTGCTGCCGAGTGCGCTGCGGATCCGGCTTGAGGAACTTGGCCAGCGCGCCGTGGATCCACTTGTGGTCGGCGCCCATCAGGTTTAGGATGCTCTTCGCCCATCGATGACGCTAGCAGAGGCATGATTCGAGCAGACGTGAATGTGTTGGATGTGAGTGAACGTTAGGCCTTCTAATCCTTTGTGCTGGATCTACTGACAAACATTGCAATGTGTAGCTGAATGCATCAATGAACATTGTATAAGACCATAGAGAAATTCGTGCATGTTTACACTACAATCAGTTATGTAAAAAATTACTTCATCTCCTACTGATAGATGGTTCGATTTCGAGTGAATCAAGAGCCTCCTATTTTACTTGTCTTCTATACATGATGTTTGGTCTTCTTTGCCGATTGAATTGTTGATCCTTCTGATTTCCACCATCAAACGTCAGCGGTACTATTTGCCTGATGTATGAAGCCCTTGGGAAATTTCTCCTTTCCTTTGCAAGTGACCGAAGTTCTGGTAACCAGTATGCAACGTATTCGCCTTCAGGATCATATGACTTGGCATGCAGATTGATGTTCATGCACGGTCACCAACTGTTGAGTTCGACTGGTATTGCAATAGTTACAAACTAACATGCTGTGAAATTAACTTGATGTTTTGAAGTGATCAGTTGATTCATAAAACATACAGTTTCATATTGCTGTGGCAATATATTCTAAGATTCGGTTCATTACGGTAGTGATTTTCCAGGTAAGAGAGTTCAGTCTGGTCAAATATATTTATTACTTGCTTTGGGGTACTAAAGTATCGATCTTCTCGTGGATCATTGCCAACTCCTGCTGCTCGTGAGAGACCAGAGAGGATCGGACGCACCTGTACGTTTGGTCACATGTGAACGGACGTGTCCGGTCATTCCGGGAGCTCTCTGGATGCTCTCTGGAAGGGACCGGACACTAACGGCGTAGTCCGACCGGACCCGACTGGTGCGAGTCCAGTCATAGTGACGTGGCGCTTGGGCGATCGGGATATGAGTGACCGGACGCTGGGTGAGTCTGGTCGGACGTGATCGGATGTGTCTGATCGCATTTTTAGCTCTCTAGGAGCTCTCTAGAAACGACCGGACGCTAAGGTGTGGTGAGTCCGGTCAAGCTAAGCAGCGCGTCCGATCGGTGGATGAAGGTGTGTGAGCGAGGTAGCCGTTGGCGGCAACGGTTAGTTCAAATGGCTAGTGACACGTGGAAGCGCGGTAGCGACTGGACGCAGGGATCGGCGTGTTCGGTCAAGTGGACCTGCGCATCTGATCGATGCGCAGAGTGCCCAGTGATGGGGTACAACGGCTCTATTTTCGTGGGGGCTATAAAACCAAGCATTGGTCGACCTTGAGCCGAGAGTGGGGCACACTAGAGCCTTGGTGGCTTATGTGGTGGTGCTTGGGAGCCCTTTAACTCACTCTAACTTGATAGTGTTCATCCGATCAAGTGAGTGAGCGATTCTAGTGCGATTGCATCGTGAGGGTGCATCGAGTGGCACTAGGTGATCAAGTTGCAAGCCGGTGGTGCTTGTTACTCTTGGAGGTTGCCACCTCCTGGATGGCTTGGCGATGGTCTCCGTTGAAGCACGCAAAGAAGATTGTGTGGTGCTCCGGAGAAGTGATTGTGAGGGGATGGTGCTCAACCCGGAGGAGCCACGAAGAGCAACTTTAGTAGAGCGAGATGCGAAGGGCGACAAGTGGTCCAGTCGGGTCAAGTGCTAGAGCTTGTGGTAAGCACTCCACGTGGGAGAGTGTGACTTGTGGGTCACCACTAGCAAGAGGACCGACGGCAACCTTGGAGCTTGTCTCAATGGGGACTAGCGTGTTGGCAAGCACGTGAACCTCGGGATAAAAATCATCATGTTATCCTTGTATTCCCATTGGTTTGTATCCTCGTTACACAAGCTTGTATTTACTTTATTTACATTATGCTTGTGTAGTTACTCTTGTAATTAGTTAGCTTGTGTAGCTCACTAGTTACCATCTTGCTTGTGTAGCATAGAAGTAGCTCCCTTGCATGACTAATTTGGTTTGTGTAACCTTGTTAGTCACATTGCTTAGTTTGTGTAGCTAAGTATTTGCGCTCTCTAATTTGGCATTGTTTGCCTTGTTATTGAGCATTGCTAGTGAGTTTAGAAGCTTTGTGTTTTTTGCTTACTAGATTGTGTAGGAGCTCCCCGATTGTGCAAAGTACTAGTGCATAGGTTTCTGTGACCTTGCTCTAGAATTGATTAGGTGAGCTCTAGCTAGCCCGACATCTTTGTTGCATAATTATGATCTTTATGAGGTGCTTGTGAACTTAGATAGAGAGGTGTAGTCTTGGCTAGACCGTTAGTTTTAATTCCGTATTTATCTCGGTTAGCCGACGTGTTTAATTTTAGAAAGGACTATTCACCCCCCTAGTCCGCCATCTCGACCCTACAAGTGGTATCAGAGCTAGGTCTCTCATTTGTGGTCTTCACTGACCCAAGAGGATGGCGACTTATGGGGTAGATGTTGAGTGTCCACACATTTTCTATGACACACACTTTACACGATGGAAAAATTGGATGATATGCAATTTTAAGTTTCTTTGCCCTCAAATGTGGTGGATGGTAGATGTAGGCTTTTCTCACGTGTTGGATGAAAATAATCTAACTCAAGCACAAGAAAAATGCCTAGATCTTGACATATAAGCTATTGACATCATGCATATATCTTTGGATGATAGCATATTTGGTGAGATCATAAACATGAAGACCGCCCCTGAGATTTGGATTTATCTCAATGAGAAGTATGGGATGGTCTCCAATGATGATGATGAGCCCATGGAGGAGGTGTATGAGGATGTTGAGCATGACCACAATTCGGTGATTGTGGTAGATTGCTCCACCTCATGGTCAAGTGATAATGATGATCATACTACCACAAGATCACTTGACAAGGTTGATGATGATGTGACAAGTGTTGCACATGAAGATTCTACCTCAAGCACACTTGGTGGTGATCTTGATGATGTTGGTTCATGCTCAAGCCATGATGATGATGCTACTACAAGCTCTCTAACTATGTCACATTGCTTCATGTCACAAGGTTATACTAAGGTATCTAATACAAATGTGATTGATCTTGATTCATATGAGGAGCTTCTAGATAGATATGGTTGCATGATCAAAGCTTTAGAAAAAGAGATGGCTAAAACCGAGAAATTGAAAAATAAAAACTCTTTTCTAAAGAACAAATGTGAACAACAAAAGCATCTACTTTATGTTACTACTTGTTCACATGAGGAGCTAAAATTAGCTCATGAGGAACTTAGTGTTGCTCATGATAACTTGGTACAAGACCATGCTTTTCTCACTAAAGAACTTTCAAATGAAAAATCTAAAACTTGTGAGAGCTCATCACATGGGTCAATTGATCAATCACAAATTATTGCTAACCCTTGTGATGTAGGCAAGAAGCATGTATCCACCTCTTATGATGATTTATTAAATATACCATGCTCTTCACATATAGATGCTTGTTCTACTTCTATGTCTTGTGAGACTAACCTTTTGAAGGAGAACAATGAGCTCAAAAATGAAGTGAAGAATTTGAGCAACAAGTTAGAGAGGTGCTACAACTCAAAAGTCACCTTTGAGCACATGTTGAAGACTCAAAGAAGCTATGGTGACAAATGTGGCATCGGCTTCAACAAGAAGAGCATGACCAAGGGCGAAAGAAAAAGAGAAAGAAAGATAAAGAAGCAAGAAAAGGAGAGGCTCTCTCATTTCATGTGCTTCAAATGCCATGAAGTGGGACATCTTGTAAATGGTTGTCCCACTTAAGAAAAGCTCAAGTTGAAGAAAGAAGAAGAGAGGCTAAGGCATGTCAAGTGCTTCAAGTGCCGCACATAGGGTCATCTCACCTCTATGTATCCAACTAAGCAATTGGTGAAGCAACAAGTGAAGCCTCAACCAAAGACACAAGTTGAGCAAGAAAAGACACCCTAGGAGCAAATCAAGATCAACCATGATAGTAGTGATTTGATGATAAAGAAGAAAAAAAACTAGAAGGGGTGGAAAAGCAAAAAAAAGAGCAATGCGTCCAAGGATGAATCAAGATGCAAAGCAAATGAGCAAGAACAAAGAAAAGAAAATGAAGAAGATTGCTCACATGAGGTGTTATAGTTGTGACATATTGGGTCACCTAGCTTCGGGTTGCCCAAACAAGCTTGAGAAGAAGGCTCAAGCAAACAAGAAGAAGCAAGGCAATGAGAAGCACAATATGAGTAAGGAAGAGAAGGCTCAATCAAAGAAAAAGTGATACTCAAGCCGAGAAAGGGAACACATAGCTCATTCATGTCCCCTAGGTAACAATTCTAAGCCTATTTTAATTGTTGATAATAATGTGCTTAGAAAGGATGGCAATGGTACCTCATTGGTTGCAATTGCAAAATATCCCGCTACTCATACTAAGTCTATGCCTAAGTATGTTGCTCCTAACTTGAGAGGACCTAAACTAGTTTGGGTACCATCAAAAAGTGGATGATTGAATGTAGGTACCATTGGCATTGAAGGCTTGGTTTAAATGGTATTCATCTTGTTGATCATGTAGTTGAGCCAAGTATTGCTCAATGCCATGACAAATTGAGTGAAGTCCAAAAGTGCTACAACATACAAGTGTCATATTCAAGTTATGGATGATTTATTGGATATATATATATATATTTGATGGCTTGCAAGAATTTGAGTTGAAGCTTGCAAATTGATTGATTATGAGCTAACCGAGGTATATCGCTTGTTGATTATTTCATTTGGGTGCATATGAGTTGATTGAATTGGATAAATATGCAATGTTGCTTGCTATGAGATGTTTGAATGGATAAATAGCTTAGTAATAAAGTTTGGATTGATTTGTGTTAGATAAGTTCATAAAATGACATTTAGTAAGTGGATTGAATGGATTTATGTCTTGTAAAAGTATTCAAACAAGTTGATTTCAAGTTTGATTCACATTTGATGAAGTATAGCTCAAGTGATTGAAATTTGTCCTATATTAAAAATCTGAGTGAGCTGTGATCTTAGTCATGTTTGAGTGATCAAAACTTATTGGATTGGTATAAAAATTGGTGTACATTCTCTGGACTTATGGTATAAGATGTGGTACAAATTTCATAAGAATTGGATAAGAGATGCTTCGGTTTTAGAGTGCATCTTGTCAGCTATAGTTCAGCAGTTTTTAGCATGTAATAGTGGTGGAAGAATTAAAATCTGGTAGCAATCTAGAAGTCAAATGAATCTCAAATTTTTACAGCTGCTAGATAACTTAGTGAAGCACATCTCCACCAAATTTCGTGGTATTTGGATTTGTACTTTGCGAGATATGCATTTTTTCTTTGAAGAGTACAGAATCTGCCAGAAAAGTGACAATTATTGGATTTATTTGAAGTCACTTTGATTGAAAGGTTCTCAAGTGGAAACATGTTTATAAGTAATTGATGCACCTAAGTTTGGTTTTGAGATAATCTAGAAGCATGACAAGCAAAGAGTACAAGGGCATTTGATCGTGGAGTGTACTTTGCATACATTCGGTACTCAAATTATAAGATCAAGATCAAACTTAAGATGGAGATGAAGTTTAAGTTTTAGTGACTATTGGAAATCATTTAGAAGAAAGAAAGGAACTTAAATAAGTAGAAATAAAAGGACTTAAAGATAGAATCAAGGTTACTCAACACGTTAAGTCCATCACTTGGATCAATCAATCAAGTTATTTCAAGTGAGTGTCAAGAATGATTCTTGGAGAGAGGTCACTTCTCCCTAGTATAGGGACTTGCCGCCTATGTATAGGTAAACCAAGTGTGGTACTTGGAAGGCTAACATGGAAGTGGTGATCCGAGGGACATTTGAGATGCTTAGTTGAAGTAATCAAAATGGTTGATCAAGAAAAACAAGCAACACCCAAAAGAGAGCTAGTCGTGGCAATTCAAGTGGTATTCCAAATAGTTCTCTCATACAAGCATTGATCAAAAGATGAAGCAAGCTAACCACAACAAGATAGTGTACTTGATCATTAGTGGTTCTTATTTCATATGGGTGAAGAATGGACTCTATCTATGATGATTGGTCTTCACCAAGCTATAAATTGGACTTCATATTGCTATTGGAGTAATGAATTAGAATCTATGTGACTATCCTCTACTCCAACATAGCAAAGGTATCATTATAATGTGCATGATCATTTCATCCCTTACTAGTATGCGATTAGTGCATATAGTATAGTCTTCATATGATCATGCATAACAAATAAAATGTTTTAAATTTATAGCCTACCACTATTGCTTGAATGTTTAATTGATCTAGTGGTAGTATATGAGTTTATTCATGAGCTAGTGAACCCAAGTACCTGATTTAATTTGGATTGCTAACAAGTGATAAGTATAACATTGACAAGATAACCCTTGTAAGAGGTGTGAAGAAGCTTGTCATTGGTTCAAACCAGACTTGGAAGTTTAGGCAAATCAATTTAGTCAAGTCAAAATTAGAAACTCATGATAGTGATAAGAGTACAAGCATAAGACAACAATGCAAATGGATATCTAGTTTGTTTGTTTCAAGTGACATCTAGACTCAAGTATTTCATCAAGAATTCATAAGTGACGTCTAGATCAACTCACAAGTGATATCCTATAAGTAGTACTCATGAAGATAGCAAAGGTTCAAGAAATAGTTTTTATTGATAAATCCAACAGTGGTTCCATACTAGAAAATTCTTTCAAGTGGTATCACATCTACACGTGGTATCAATCATGCAAGACGATGTTTCCATAAGTAATCCTCAACTTTAAGTGATCATCAAATGAAGAATGCATCCCTCACCTATAAGTGCTCAAGTTTATCAAATAGATGACCCATGCTATGACATAGGGGGAGGTGTCCAACAAATTGGTATCAAGGTCGAAGATCCTATGTGTGGTATCTCAAAGGCTACAAGTGGTGTCATTCCAACAATCAAGTGATGTCCATAAAAAATGCAAGATTCAAGCTTCAACCATCTACCCAAAAGCAAGCCTTTGCATCAATGAGAAGCACACCTTTTATGGAAATTGATGCCAAAGGGGGAGAGATTGTACAAAGATATGAAAGCTTTGGGAGAGATTGAGACAAAGAAGTAGAGGTTGGACATGGACATGGACAAAGAGGGAGCAACATTGAAGAAAAGAGATGGATCAAAATTCTTGGACAAGAGAAGCACACAAGTTGGGGGAGCAAGCTCATGAACTTTGATTGGTTGCATTTGATATGTGCATAGTCATGTGCTTGCTTGTATTGCATAAATTTTTTAAATTTGATATGCATGCTTATGTGGTGTATGATAGTTGTAGAACTTGAATGATGATTTGATAACTAGCATGCATAGGATGGTAGCTAGACTTGTATTTTTACACGTGGTACTAGAACATTATTTATAATGTTGATCTCATGGGGTTTCTAGTATTTTTGTTGTTTAGCTACTCATGGTGATAAGGATGGTGTTAAAAGTGCAACTCCGATTGATATTACACTTTAAAGGTTTATTCTATACACCTTAGCATCATTTGATAGTAATTACTCTCCCACAATTCCAATCTATGCATATGTGCGAGCTTCAAACCAAACACTCTAGCACATATGTAGGGGGAGCTAATACTATCATTTTAGGTTTGTGGTACTTATCCAAAATCATTTACATATGGTAAAATTGCTTGGGCAAGCAACATGAATCCAAAAGAGCTTAATTTCCATATCTTTGTAGAGTTGTCATCAATTATCAAAAAGGGAGAGATTGAAAGATCCTTGTTTGGTTTTGGTAATTGAGTGACAACCCTAGGTGGACTAATTGTGTTTATGTGAGATACACATGTGATTAGTCCACTGGTACATGTGTGTGAGCAACATATGCCATGGAGGTGAAAATGGCTCGGAGATGTTGCAAAGCTCACACATGTGATGATGAAGGAGCTCATTGCATATGAGACATGATATTGAGTCATGTGATTAAGGTGGAGAAGATCAAGACATGACTTGGCTCGACGGACCAATTGCAAGTGTGAAGGGCAAGTTGAGTGATGACTTGGCGCCGATGGACCGAGGCAACGGTGAAGAGCAAGTGAAGTCAAGATCGATGAACCAATATGATCACATGATGATATGAAGTGGATCATATCATTGTTGATCGTGTTGGTGCATGTGTTGCATCGGCATTGGAGAAGATGGAATGTAATGCGTAAGGCAAAGGTATAACCTAGGGCATTTCATTTCACCGGTCATAGGTGTGTAGAGAAGTTGATGATATGGTTTAGGATAGATGGCAATACTATCAAGAGGGGCAAACTTGTTTGTATATTGGTCATCTAGTGCCACTCGAGTGATCTAACTTTGCATCGTTGCTAGGATCGAGTGGCGTGGCAAGTTGAGTGGCTAATCCTTTGAAAAATGATTGTGAAAATGCTAGCATACATGCACATGGTGGTGTATATTTGGTGGTGTTGGCATATTTGCAAAGGAGAATGATTTGGAGTTGAAATAGATCAACTTGGCGAAGAAACGGAGGCGATAAGTGGTCACTAGAGGTGACCGGACGCTGGCCTTGGTAGGACTGGACTCTAGCTGGCGCGTTCGGTCAGTGTAAGCAGTGAGGCGCGGTCCTGGTCAAATGACCGGACGCTGGCTCCTAGAGGCGATCGAACGCGACACTCCTACGTCCGGTGGTTGCTGACGTACGCTGACGTAGGCAGGCGCGAGAGGCCAGAGAGGATCAGACGCACCTGTGCGTCCGGTCACATGCAAACGGACGTGTCCGGTCGCTCTGGGAGCTCTCTGGAATGGACCGGACGTTGGCGGCGTAGTCCGATCAGACGTGACTAGTGCGAGTCCAGTCGTAGTGACGTGGTGCTCGGGCGATCGGGATGTGAGTGACCGGACGCTGGGCGATTCCACTTGACCGGACATGTCCGATCGCATTTTTAGCTCTCTAGGAGCTCTCTAGAAATGACCGGACGCTGAGGTGTGGTGAGTCCGGTGAAGCTAAGCAGCGCGTCCGATCGGTGGATGAAGGTATACGAGCAAGGTAGCCGTTGGCGGCAACGGTTAGTTCAAACGGCTAGTGACACGTGGAAGCGCAGCAGCGACCAGACACAGGGATCGACGCGTCCGGTCAAGTGGACCTGCGAGTCCGGTCGATGCGCAGAGTGCCCAGTGAAGGGGTACAACGGCTCTATTTTCGTGGGAGCTATACAACCAAGCATTGGTCGGCCTTGAGCCGAGAGTGGAGCACACTAGAGCCTTGGTGGCTTATGTGGTGGTGCTTGGGAGCCCTCTAACTCACTCTAGCTTGATAGTGTTCATCCGATTGAGTGAGTGAGCGATTCTAGTGCGATTGTATCGTGAGGTTGCATCGAGTGGCACTAGGTGATCGAGTTGTAAGCCGGTGGTGCTTGTTACTCTTGGAGGTTGTCACCTTCTAGATGGCTTAATGATGGTCTTTGTTGAAGCACGTAAAGAAGATTGTGCGGTGCTCCGGAGAAGTGACTGTGAGGGGATCGTGCTCACCCTGTGGGAGCCGCGAAGAACAACTTTAGTAGAGCGAGACGCGAAGGACGACAAGTGGTCTGGCCGGGCCAAGTGCTAGAGCTTGTGGTAAGCACTCTACGTGGGAGTGTGTGACTTGCGGGTCACCACTAGCAAGAGGACCGATGGCAACCTTAGAGCTTGTCTCAACGAGTACTAGCGTGTTAGCAAGCACGTGAACCTCAGAATAAAAATCATCATGTTATCCTTGTATTCCCGTTGGTTTGCATCCTCGTTATACAAGCTTGTATTTACTTCATTTATATTGTGCTTGTGTAGTTGCTCTTGTAATTAGTTAGCTTGTGTAGCTCACTAGTTATCGTCTTGCTTGTGTAGCATAGAAGTAGCTCCCTTGCGTGGCTAACTTGGTTTGTGTAAACTTGTTAGTCACATTGCTTAGTTTGTGTAGCTAAATTTTTTGCGCTCTCTAATTTGACATTGGTTGCCTTGTTATTGAGTATTGCTAGTGAGTTTAGGAGTTTTGTGCTTTTTGCTTACTAGATTGTGTAGGAGCTCCTCCGGTTGTGCAAAGTACTAGTGCATAGGTTTATGTGACCTTGCTCTAGAATTGATTAGGTGAGCTCTAGCTAGTCCGGCACATTTGTTGCATAATTATGATCTTTATAAGGTGCTTGTGAACTTAGATAGAGGGGTATAGTCTTGGCTAGACCGTTAGTTTTAATTCCGCATTTATCTCGGTTAGCCGACGTGTTTAATTTTAGAAAGGACTATTCACCCCCCTCTAGTCCGCCATCTCGACCCTACACATGGTCGCCACCATCCGTGGCCAGGCCCGCGCACTGCTCTCCACGAGCCGCCGTGCCCCAACTCGCTGGAGCTGTGCCGGAGAAGGGAAGAAGGGGATCCAGAGGCATGCTGACCCGCTGAAGCCGTGCTGCGCCTCGACCCGTTGGATCTAGCGGCACCGCCTCCAGCCATCCACCTCCGCGCGGATCTGGCTCCTGCGGGGCCTCGTTGCCAGCGACGGCGGCCACTCCCACAATAGCCATGGCCATGTCGCGAGTCGAGAGGAGCACGGAGGGAAGAGGAAAAGGACGAATTTGATAGGTAGGGCTCACTATATTGGTGATGAGTATCAGGGAACTACTGGAGCAACGTCTCTAATAAAACACAAAAGCAATATTGGTTGCCACCAATACAACTATATTAGGGGAGAAGGATTGGGGAGCTGCCGGAGATACCCTAAAGCTGCCCAGGCTTCAATTCTAGTTAGCCAGCAAACCATCTATCAGATCACAAAACTCTGGAGCTGCCCTCATAGTACGTTGAGCTCAAACATGATGCAGACGTGTTAAAGATTTACCAATGCATAATCTTTGTTCCTTCCGTAGATTAAAGCTGATGGTGCCTTGAGTGTGTGGGAAATATCCTAGATTCAAAAGCTGGTTCCCGGTTTCGTCGTGACATCTCATCAGAAATCAAGGCCGGCGCCCATGAAGAAGGCCCCACACGGTCTCCTCTTTTCGTGGAAGAGAGAGAGCAAAGCAAAACCGCAGGAGGGGGAAAAAGCACAAGCGCGTCGCCACGTGGCTGGGGCCAGGCCCCTGACCCCACGGCACCTTCTGTATTCCAGTTCCCCACGGGCCACGGCCCCACCTGTCGGCTGCGTCTACCTCCTCCCGTCCACCAGGCCGTGTCCGCAGCACCACTCCCTCCGCCCACCACACCACACTTCCTCCGCCCACGCGCACGGCGCACCCGTCCTGTGCACACATCACACCACCACACGACGCGCTCGTCAGTCGTCGCGCACGCACCCCACGACGCCCCAACCGTCCCAAACCCAGATCCTCCCCCGCCTCGGCTCGCCACCGCCAACCCACCACCACCATGCCCGTGGACACCGACGAGCGCCCCCTCGTCGAGCTCGCCTCCGCCTCCGCCGCCGCCGCCACCGCGGCCGCCACTACTCCCACCGCCTTCACCTCCACCTCCTCCTCCGCCGCCTCCCCCTTCCCCGCCCCTGCCACGCCGGGGTTCTCCCGCTTGGTCCGCTGCAACGCCCCCGCTTCCTCGCTCCCGGGCACCGATGCCGGCGCCGGCGCGCAGCAGCCGGCGTACCCGGGGAACGCGATCTCGACGACCAAGTACACGCCCGCGAGCTTCGTGCCCAAGTCGCTCTTCGAGCAGTTCCGCCGCGCCGCCAACTGCTTCTTCCTCGTCGTCGCCTGCGTCTCCTTCAGCCCGCTCGCGCCCTACCGCGCCGTCTCCGTCCTGCTCCCGCTCGTCGTCGTCGTCAGCGCCGCCATGGCCAAGGAGGCCGTCGAGGACTGGCGCCGGAAGCAGCAGGTGAGCGCGCACTGCTCTGCTCTGCTGTACCTCCACGGGTTGAGCAAGGCATTGGGACTGGTGGGTGCTGATCCCTCGCCCGCCGTGTTGGTTGGGTTGGTTGGCCTGACGGCCTTGGTGTAGGCAAATGGGGTTCATTGGATTTGTTGCATAATGCTCGGGGATAATGGGGGTTTTGATCTGAAATGTGGCGCGTCACCTCAATAGTCAATTCATTGTGGGTGCACAGAATTGATAGTACTGTCATTTGGCTGCACAGATCAAGGCAGTTTAATAGTTGCAGCGCATCTCTGCGTCATTTTCTTTTACGAGACTCTCAAATGTACAGTGTCCAGATCCCTAGTGGGTAGTTATAGAGTTCAATGCCTTTTCAGTCACGCAAGCGCACTGTCATTTGGCTGTAGGATGTCATAATGGCATGTTTAGCTGCCTGGGATTGTGGACGACCGTACTTTGTCTGTGTTTGTGATCGAAGTGATTGCATTAATTTCTGCTGTGGCACAATGAGAATGGTTGGCTTGTGCTCACAATGTAGGGGAGCGAGGTAACTGTATGTTTAGTTGTGCTTACTACTCGCCTACTGTCTTTAAACATTTGTGCCATAACATAGTTGTTTACATATCCAGGGTAATTGCATCTCTTATCAAGCTGTGTTGATAAGGCTTCAGCAAATATTATGTTTCTTTTTTCTCTTGGATACCCACACAAACTTTGCTTTAATTAACATATATCTATTTATAAGCTATTTCTGCTGTGTTAATGAAATTTGAACTGAAACATATTGTGTGGAAGTAATTTCCCAGCAATATGTACATGTTATTTTGTGTAATATTTACTGAACTGAATTTGTTTTTGACCTTCTTTTACATAGGACATAGAAGTGAACAATAGGAAGGTTGAGGTGTTTGATGGGATCCAATCATTTCATGAGATAGAATGGAAGAAGCTTCGAGTTGGCGATATAGTTAAAGTTAAAAAGGATGAGTTCTTCCCTGCTGATCTTCTTTTCCTTTCGTCTAGCTCTGATTATGGATTATGCTATGTGGAGACGATGAATCTTGATGGTGAGACAAACTTGAAGCGGAAACAGGCATTAGAGGTGACTATGGGCTTGAATGATGACCCGGTTTTCCATAGTTTCAAGGCTTTCATTCAATGTGAGGATCCAAATGAGAAACTGTATTCTTTCTTAGGAACTCTGTACTACAATGGGCAACAATATTCTCTGTCTCTGGAACAGGTCCTGCTAAGGGACTCAAAACTTCGTAATACAATGTATATATATGGCACCGTAATATTTACGGGACATGATACAAAGGTGATGCAAAATGCAATGGAGCCACCGTCAAAGAGGAGTTCAGTTGAACGAAGAATGGATAAAATAATATATCTCCTTTTTGTGATTCTCTTTGCTATTGCAACGTTTGGATCAATTGTGTTTGGGATGAAAACAAAGCATGAGATAAGTCCAGGAAACTATGCATGGTACCTCAGACCAGATCAAGCAAATATATTCTTTGATCCAAACAATGCCTCATTTGCAGCCTTCTGCCATTTTCTCACAAGCCTGATGCTGTATGTGTGCTTGGTGCCTATTTCATTGTATATATCGATAGAAATTGTCAAGGTGTTACAGAGCACATTCATAAATCAAGACCAGAATATGTATTGTGCAGAGTCTGATAAACCTGCAAGAGCTCGCACTTCAAATTTGAATGAAGAACTTGGTCAAGTTCATACTATACTGTCTGACAAAACAGGGACATTAACATGCAATTCAATGGAGTTCTTGAAATGTTCTATTGCTGGTGTTGCTTATGGAAATAGGCCTACAGAAGTGGAGACGTGTTATGGAGAAATAGCTGAAACTACTGACAATTTTGGGCACAAGGACACTGCTGAATTCAAGAGATCAGTCAAGGGATTCAATTTCACTGATAGTCATTTGATGAATGGAAGATGGGCCAAAGAATGTTCTAGGGATGCTATAGAAATGTTTTTCCGAGTGTTAGCTGTTTGCCATACTGCAATTCCTGTGGCAGATAGAAATTCTGCTGGTATGCCTTACGAAGCTGAGTCTCCTGATGAAGGAGCTCTTGTTACAGCTGCAAGAGAGTTTGGTTTTGAATTTTATCATAGGACACAAACGACTATATCAGTGCATGAGTATGATCCTGTGGTTGGTGGAAAGGTGGATAGGTGCTTATCTTTTCCACTGTTCTTAGTGATTATTCTTCAAAAGTGTCAACATTGCCAACATCATGATGCCTAATTTTCATTTCAGAACATATAAACTACTCAACATCTTAGAGTTCAGCAGTGCTCGTAAGCGTATGTCTGTTATTGTGAGGACAGAAGAGGGTCGACTATTTCTCTTCTGCAAAGGAGCTGACAGGTTCAATAATTGTTTTTACATGTGATGAAAATCTTCTATGTTTGACACTGCATTTCCCGTTTATAATTACATATCCATGTCATGATAGTGTTAGCCTTAAATTGTGCAGCATATTTGAACTATTGCAGCTATTCTAGAGTGGACCTTTCTTCAGAGTTGTGAATTTCACATGCTAATATTTTCAACCTTCAAGTTCTGTTGAAATAAGTATATCATTATCTTTTCATATCTGTGCTTCAGTGTAATATTTGAAAGGCTCTCCAAGGATAATGGAACAGCTTGTCTGACTAAAACGAAGTGTCACATTGATGAGTATTCTGAGGCAGGTCTCCGGACCCTGGCACTTGCATATCGTGAACTTACTGAAGAACAATACGTTGTATGGAATCAGGAGTACTCGTCTGCCAAGAACTCTGTACATACTGATCATGATGCAGCTGTTGAGAAGGCATCAGAAGACATTGAGAAGGATTTGGTTCTCTTGGGTGCTACTGCTGTAGAGGATAGATTGCAAAATGGGGTGCGTTGACTTCTACTTGGTGCTTCTTATTTTCTTAAGAGTCTTGTATTTATCTGAAATTCTGAATAGACAAACAAACTTCTTTTCTATTTTTGATTTGTTAACCATTCTTTTTTGAACATTAAATACAGCAGGGGATGCCCCAACTGTAATTTGTTAACCATTCTTAGTGAGCACCATACTCTTTTCCTGTGCACAATATATTTATTGGGTTACTGTCACATAATTTGGTTCTTTTTTAGATAGTTTGTCACATAGTATGTTTCTTCTTTAGGTAGTTTGTCACATAATTTCACTTGTAATCTTGTTTTGATATTTAATGAGGAAAAATTACCACTTTTATGTGTCAAATTGTAAACAAATGTTTTAACTCATGGTCAAATCATTGCTTGTATCAACTCTATTCTTGCAGGTCCCTGAGTGTATTTACAAACTTGCACAAGCTGGAATTAAGATCTGGATTTTAACTGGAGACAAGTTGGAGACAGCTGTAAACATAGGGTTAGTTCCATTCCATATGCTGTTACATATCTGAAACACTGAGATCACAATACCTTAAAGTTTAATGGATGTTGGTGCTTGGTATCTAGTTACGCTTGTAACCTATTGAGGAAAGAGATGGAGGAAATTTTTATCACACTGGAGAACTCAAGTACAAATGCTTCAGAGGGGTCCAGTGGAGAAGGAAACAGAATGGTATGAAATCTTAAAACAAAGACACTTGCTTTTTCTTGCATGTATGTATAAATAATTGCAGAATTTACACCATTTTTGAAATGCTAGCAAAGTCCTATATGTTTTTTTTTCATGAAATGCACATAAATGTCGATAAGTATCAATACTATTAGATCATCTGAGTAGTGTATAGGGCAAACAGATGGGCTGTATAAGTTCAGTTTTATGCTATGTATACAATGACGTTTGTAACCTTTTGTATCTTATCATACAGTCCGCGTTTGAAGAAATTGATAGGAAATTACAAGATGCTAGAGGAAAGATTTCCCAAAAAGGAACCTCAACTTCATTTGCTCTTATCATTGATGGCAATGCTCTGACACATGCTCTCACGGGCAGCCTTAAGAACTCATTTCTGGATCTAGCAGTTAACTGTGCATCTGTTTTATGTTGTCGGATTTCACCAAAACAAAAGGCACTGGTGAGTAACAAGATAATTCATCTGTTTGACTATTCCTTAATAAGCTTATGCCGGCATTTTATTTATCCATAATAGTGAACACTAGTTTGCCGCTTCTATAGCTACTGGGTACTGTTGCAGGTCACCAGGTTGGTTAAAATTAGGACAAGTAAAACTACTTTAGCTATTGGTGATGGAGCAAATGATGTTGGTATGCTACAAGAGGCTGACATTGGGGTTGGAATAAGTGGCGCTGAAGGAATGCAGGTCGATAGTTTTGTGCACTACTTTCATTTTTGGATTTGTCACTTAACCTATTGTTATGAATCTTGCCTATGCTTTAATTCTTGAAATGGACGAAAAAGATCTACAATTGTAATTTATCAAGTTTTTATTTGCAATATTTAGCAAAATTACTCGCTTGAAAGTGAAGTTGGATGGAAGTTTTAGCTTCCTCATGAAGTTTGTTCCGTACTGTATTTTAGTACAGAATGACTGATCATGTGATAGGACTTTGCAACTGATGATCAGTTGGTTAAATATCTTGATGACCAATTGACCTCGTGAAAAGAGCTTTTACCCAAGCTAGCTTCATCAATGTTTCAAAAAGCATGGTGTGCTAGGCAAGTGGTTAGGCTCTCCTAGCACCTGGGCGTTCGTAGGCAATTTTACTTTTTCTGCTTAGCTGGAGGAATGCCTCATTGAATAGAGAAAATATGGCATATTACAACGACATATTGGTATACTGCATGCATCCATGAGTTTTATGATCACAATTTATCTTCCTCTCTCTAATGTCCCACTTTAATACATAGATCGAGTTCTAAGCCACTCCTGGTGAAAAAACACCTAGGTGCTAGGCAAGGTGCTGCTGCTCTGCCTAGTACTACATGTTGGAACAGAAACCTCATGCCTTTTTCTCTTTTGGTTTTTGTATCTGCTTTATGTTATCTAACAACTGATGGTGCTTTGTATTACAGGCTGTTATGGCGAGTGACTTTGCAATAGCACAGTTTCGTTTCTTAGAGCGATTACTTCTTGTGCATGGTCATTGGTGTTATCGTCGGATTGCAGCTATGGTAAAGCACTGCCCCCTCTGCTTCTTGAACTCTTCAGTGAACTAGTCCTTCCAGTCTCATTTCCTTCTCCTTTAGGGCATCGACATAGTTTCCGGGACTGAGCTTTATTCACTTTTATCATTGTGTTGCCCTAATGATATGTTTTATTCTATGGATATATAAGTACTCTTCATACTGGATATACTAATATGGTTTTAATGCTAAAAATCAAATACTTGTATCACCTAAACAATTTCCTTGCAATATGATCATGCCTCTTCATTTTTTCCCCCTCCTTTTTCTTCTTAATATATTGATGCGCAGTTCTCCTGCGCGTTCGAGAAAAAAAAAAAAAATCATGCCTCTTCATTTTTTCCATTTACCTCCCGAAAGAATATTACTTGTGTATCCAGCTAAGCTTATGTGCCATTTTGATACACTAGATATCAACCTTCCCTTGGCATGCAATATGCCTAACTTTCCAATGTTTTTTTTGTATTATTTGGCACTAAGTAGCAAATTTTGGTGTTCTTATCGAGCTCTGTTAGTTTAGTTCTTGCATTGTATAACAGTCTGCATTTTGTTTGTGATATGAACAGATATGCTATTTTTTCTTCAAGAACATCACATTTGGCTTTACGCTTTTCTGGTTTGAGGCTCATGCTATGTTCTCAGCACAACCTGCGTACAATGATTGGTTCATATCTTTCTATAACGTTGCCTTCACATCTCTTCCTGTCATCGCCCTCGGTGTTTTTGACAAGGATGTCTCTTCCCGTGTTTGTCTTGAGGTTTGTAACCTATCAGATTCATATGTAATGTTGTGGTATATATGTGAACTTTGGTCTTTGAGTCAGCGTTTGTAGCATTGCATTGGTTGATTTCTTTTTGTTTCTATAAATCACACCTTTTGTTCCCTTGCATATCATAGGTCCCTTCATTACATCAAGATGGTGTTAATAATGTGTTCTTCAGTTGGTCTCGAATACTCAGTTGGATGTTAAATGGGATGTGCTGTTCAATAATTATTTACTTTGGTTCCCTCAACGTTATTCTAGTTCAGGCTGTCCGACAGGATGGTCGTGTTGCTGGGTTTGACATCCTTGGGGTGACCATGTACAGTTGTGTAGTGTGGACTGTGAACTGCCAGCTAGCTCTCTACATCAGCTACTTCACCTGGATACAGCATTTTGTCATCTGGGGCAGCATACTGATCTGGTACACTTTCCTGGTCATCTATGGACTATTTTCCCCAGCAATATCAACCACTGCATATCATGTTTTTGTGGAAGCTTGTGCACCTAGCCCTTTGTACTGGTTATCTACTCTAATGATTGTGGTGACAGCCTTGATCCCATTCTTTGTCTATAAAATATCGAGAACATTGTATTACCCACAGTATCATGATCAAGTTCAGAGGGCTAACTCAAAGAATTGGTAGTGCCAGTTGTATAAGATGCTACTGAATGAGGGTATGTACAGTCTGGTAATTTGGTTTAACATACGGCATGATTTGCTTTCTAGATCATGATGTCAGAGGTGGTGTATATAAACAAGTTGGCTGTTTAACAGATCTTGTATATACAGTTTATGCCCACAAAGTTACAGATTCAGGTTATGGCAATGTATCTGTGAAATATCAGAACACAATGGTGACTTCTCAGTCATGCGGAAGGAACTGCAAGCGGCAAATTGATTCTTTGGATCTATGACCCCACTAGGACACATTTTCCTTTTGTTGTGGATGGGGCTCATCATGGAAGCAGATTGCAATTAGGATTTACATAGAATGATGTATAGCATGTCGGTAACTGCGAATATGAGTTCCTTAATGTATGTAGTATTGTTCTAGGAAAATTAGCGATCTTGTAGCATCAAACTGTCAAACCTATGTTCTTGGAAGCATAGTTAATACCCTTTATTGCTCCAATGGTTTGTGGCTTGTATGTATTCAGGCATCTCCAGTTCCATGCATTTTCTTAGGATCATTCATTCCTTCTACCGCTCTTTTTTAGAACAATTACCCTCTATATGCCATTTTTCAGTGGAAGCATTGTTCAACAGTCCACATACGGATTTACTGCATGCTATTATGATTGTTTTAGAGTATGATATATTGGTTTGATCAAGCCTTTGGATTTTGATGTGGTTTGGTTGTCAGGTGAGATGAGATCTCCCAGATTATACATTAGGCTGAGATTCTTTCATTTATTTCTTCCGGTTGCCCAACTTTTGTCTCTAAGCAGGGAATTTTGCATGCTTGGATGTCAGACTTTTTTATGTATTTTTTTTCAAGGGCCACCGAAAGGATTGAATGTCTCAAAAGAGATGTATTAGTCTCTAAAATTTTAAACAACCTTAGACTAATTAAAACTATTTCACTCCACCTGCATGGATTACCGTAGAGTTAAACAAGAACATTAAGATGAGTCCTTAGGGTCAACAAATTAAGTCATGTCGTTAGCATGATCAACATTGTCTTTAATTGCAAAAATTGAATCTAACCACTAGGGATCTGACTTGCACAAGATCAATCCCAGTTGTCACCAAAGACATCAAGCATACAAAGATCAACAAGAAAGTACAGTAAGTGTGAGAAATAAAATAAACAAGCGACAGTTGGATCTCTTTCGTGGAAGTTATTTCCACAACCCCCTATTTCATGTTGGAGAACCCACTAAAAGCTAAGCTCCTTTTAAATACAAAGGTATAAACTCCACTATGAGTAACCATTTTCCACTTCGGATTGACAGGTCTCAAGCTAGGTGCACTTGTAGCCTTCAAGGATCAAGATGCCCAAGGAGGTGTGAATTGGACTAATCTAAAATTCTCGCACAATTAAAACCTACTGTTTAGTCCATTTCACCCTTTATGCCTAAAAGTGTGTTTCTAGCCTACTGCAGAAAGTTTTGCAACTTAGTTCCAACCCTAGTCTAGCATAGAAATTCTAGGAATATAAGTACATGAAAGTAATTACTTAAAGTAATGGAGAAGGTTAGGAATACGATGATGTTTTCCTAAGGTATCGAAGAGTCGGCACTCCCTACTAGTCCTCGTTGGAGCACCCGCTAAAGGGTATTGCTCCCCTGATCCACACAAGGATCAACTTCTCTATACGGGTTGATTCTTTGCCACTCCGGCACGGTCAGTCACGCCCAACTATTTACACCATGAGTTGGGCCTCTCACAATCGCCACCGAGACATCATCATCAAGCTCCCAATCACCATCAAACCGTCTAGTGATGCCGATTTCTAAGAGTAACAAGCACAAACTCTCACTTGGCCTAACCAAGCTTAATGAGAAGAGTGGATACACACTTGTTACTCCCTAGGCACTAATGGAGTCCTTAATCTTTGAATGAGCAAATCCAAATCACTCCACTAGCCTCAAGCTCTCTCTTGGTCACCATAGGGTGTATGAAATAATCTGAATGCCGAGAGATTTCTCTTGCTCGAGATTGAGGGGTAGCCCTCACTCCAAAAACTAGTCGTTTGAACTCCACTTAGCAAAAACTACACCACAGGAAAAAGTTTGGTGCGCGTTTGAACTGAGCGCCAGAGTTTTCCGTTCGGTGCCTCTCCAATGGCTATTTTCAAACTAGCGGTTACTATACGGCCTCCTGTAGCGCTTCATCCGGTGGTACCCACTGGATTAATCCGGTGGTACCAAACCCTTACTAGAACCTCTCTATCTCTAGTGAGCACCAGATGCTCCAGTCACACTCACTGAATTGTTTCAGTGAGTTTGGGAGCTCTTTGCTCCTTGTTCTGAAGCGTTGTTTACTTGTAGCCATTTCTTTGGTGGCACCGGAGGAATAGGTATAGTATTGTTCACCAAACAATATTACCACTACGTATATATCTTTCTCCATTGCACCCCTGACTAGGACACTAGACAAATCTGATGCTATCAAAACAACTCCATTCTCTTCCACTTCAATCAACTTTGAGAATGGACTAACTTCGAATTGATCTTAGGACTTCCTCTGAGCTACTATAGGATCTCTGGTTAGCCTAGAGGGGGAGGGATGAATAGGTCTGTTAAAACAAAACTTAACCAAACGTCAAATTCCACCCGTGGCACTGCCGCTCTGAGCCCGCGGCACTGCCGCGCTGCGACATTGCCGGGCCAGAACAGCGGCACTGCCGCACCTACAAACAACTTCGAGATAGAATTCAAAATATGTGTATGGAAACTTAGATCAGATAAATTACTGAGGTTCCTGCAGGTATGTAGTTCACTGATCGACAACTAGAAGTGGTAGGAACACCACACACAAGTAGATCTGCCATAAACCCTAGAAATCACCTGAACAACAATATGAATCACAAGAAAGTAGAACAAGCACACGATGACACAATCATTTATCCCGTGGTTCAGCTCATCACCAAGGCTTGCCTATGTCCACGTTGTTGAGGTTAGCCACTAAGGCTTAGGGCTTTGCAACCCTTCCCCGTTCTCAAGTCAAGAGAGTTAACTCTTGAGATGAGGGATGAGTTACTAGCTTCAAGAGATGGTTACAAACCTCCCGGGGCTGCCATATGAGTTGGCAAGCTCCACGTGCGGCGCTCTAGCCAGCTAGGAGCCAAGCTCCAAGAGTAACAAACACAACCGCCGGCCAAAACATGAACCAAGTGCTCTTTTGAGTTGGGAAAATAGTGGATCTGCTCTCTAATCTGGTTTGGGACCTTTTTCTCTCAAGGATTGATGGGGAAATCAATGGAGAAGCTTGGGAGCTTAAGGTCACCAATGGAGGAGAGAAAGAAGAGCACTTTTCTGTTCTTCCACGAACTGAACGGTTGGAGAAGAAGAGAGAGAGAGAGAGAGCCGTTGGAGAGGGATGGGAAAGGTATAGATACCCCCCTAGCCCCAACGGTCAGTTAAATCGCAGCAGTGCCGTGGCTCAACTGCGGCAATGCCTCTCTACGGCTATGCCTTTCTCCAGGTGTGGCACTGCCGCACCAGGCAAGATAGCAAGGGTGAAAAGTGAAGTGCTGGCTGTCTTGGCTGAGTAACTTAGGATGTAAGTGTATGAGATTGAGCACTTGGTTGCACACTTTAGCTTAAGCATTGTGTCCCCCTTTATAGTACGACTTTTTCTATACTCAAATTCAAAATATAAAAGGAAATTAAACCTCCTTTGAGTTTGAAGCCATCAACAATTGTAATTGGGGGCTCCTCCATTTCGTATAACATCCTCGATTATAGATTCTCTGCTTGTCATTTCGATAAATCTCATTAGTTCTCTAATTGCGTGGTCAATATTACCAAAACCCACAATTAGGGCTTGATTGCACTTTCAATCTCCCTCCTTTTGGTGATTGATGACAACCCAATTAGAGCTTACAAAAGATATGAAACATAACTGAGATTTTTGAGCCATGGGTGTAGAGCCTCCCCCTAAATGTGTGAATGGAGAATTGAATTCTCAAATTGGCATAAGAAGCCAAGATTCACATTTTAGTGAAAGTGATGGGGCTCCCCTACATCCATGCTCCTGTGGGGTGCTACACACTGTGTCAGATATATAATTGTGATGCAAATGATAGTTCATGCACAACAAAGATTGCTGTGACAGCTGGGTGTGGCATTGCCGCTCCTTAACCGCAGCACAGACGGACTTGCTGTAATAGTGTAGATAAAATCAGGCACCACACAACATGTAATACTCATATAAAAGAACATTCTAGCACAGTTATATGACAAGCTATAGCACATATCAATACATGTCCATATCCCATACATAAAGAGTACTTAGGTAGCATTATTACACAAATAGAGTTTTGAGCGACTCTCAAACTCTCACCTAACGAAGACTACTCTCATAGGATGGAACATGAAGCTCCTGCTGCAGCAACCACTCCATGGTGTCGAAAAGTTGTTGACCCCTCTAATTTTCTCCCCCTTTGGCATAAAGCACCAAAAAGAGAAGAAAAAGAAGAAAGACCAACGAACTCATTCCTCATCTTCTTGGATGCCCTCTTAGTCGACATCATCTCCACCATGGGTAGCATCTCCATCATTGCCATCATCATCATCGTCGTCGTCATCAGAGGACACCACCGCCCTCCCTTGGCGATGTGTGGTCGAAGTGTGGTGAGTGCGTCTGGTGCTCCTTCTCAAGGACTCTAAGGTTGATGCCAAGGTCATGTGAGGCTCAAGCTCCGGCTGCTCCTGCTCCTCCTCCTCCTCCTCATCCTCTGACTCTGTGTCGAAAAGGCTAGGGAGGTTGTCAAACCTCGGCGGTGACTCAGCTGGAGGAAGGGGTGGCAGCCCTGCTCGCTCTCTAGCCTCCTAGTTCTCTAACTGGTCCTCATATGCATTCCTTGCTGCATAGGTGCAAGTAGTGAAAATGGCCTTGATCCATTTCCCAAACTTCTCCATCTTCTTACTCTTGCGAGACCTAGAGCGGGAGGACTCGGGAATGTCCTCAACTAAAGGAGAGCATCTCACGGACCTGCTAGCACCTACGTCTTGGGTCTTCTCAATCTTATAGATGGTGTGGAGACCATCTTTGTCAAACTTGTAGCCGGTGACCCTCTCAATCATGAACATGAGATAGGGGGCATAGGACTGCCCCTTTCTCCCATCATCCATGGCAATCCTCAGCTCACACCACATGAAGCGAGGGACATTAAACCTGTCACCTCTAGGAGCAAACCTAGCAAGCACATTCCTCACATAGCCATTAAGATCTAAAGCTGCTTCATCCTTGGGATTGATGGTGTGCCTGATTAGGTTGTTCAAGATGTAGTAGTAGCTTTGCAAGCCACTAACTCGACCATCTGCTCCTCTCCTGTTAATCCACATGTATGCAATGTCACGGATCTCTGCCCTTGAATCAACTTGCTCTACTTGAGAGCCATTAGATTCATCAAACGTCACATCTACTGCAATCTCAACTCTCCCTAGAGGTTTTGTTGAAAACACGGTAGGCATGCTCATTTGATCCATAACCAAGAAGAAAACCTTCATCAACTTTAGGAGCAAACTTAGAGGTTTTGGGTTTCTTGTTAAGTATGAAACACTTGCACCCAAACACTCTAAAGTAAGACACCTTTGGTTTGTTATCGGTTAGAAACTCATATGAAGTCTTCTTCAACTTTTTGTGTAAGTAGAGGCGGTTGATGGCATGGCAAGCGGTGTTGATGGCGTCGCACCAAAAGAGGTCTGGCGTCTTGTACTCATCTAGCATTGTCCTTGCTATGTCAATGAGTGTTCAGTTCTTCCTCTCTACTACACCATTTTGTTGAGGGGTGTATGGAGTTGAGAATTCATGCTTGATGCCCTCTTCATCAAGAAACTCCTCAACTAGAGTATTCTTGAATTCGGTCCCATTATCACTTCTCATCTTCTTAATTGGGAGACCAAACTCCTTTTGTGCTCTTCTAACAAATGTCTTCACTTTCTCTTGAACTTGGCACTTGTCATACAAAAAGAATATCCAAGTGAAACGGGAATAATCATCAACAATAACAAGACCATATTTGTTACCCTTGAGACTTAGGTAGGCGACCGGTCCAAAGAGATCCATGTGAATTTGCTCCAATGGTTGTTTGGTGGTCATGATGCTCTTCGGTGGGTGAGGTACGCCAACTTGCTTTCCGGCTTAACAAGCGCTACAAATCTTATCTTTCTCAAAGTGAACATTTGTTAATCCAAGGATGTGTTCATCTTTTGGAAGTTTGGCCAAGTTCCTCATCCCAACATGAGCTAGTCGGCGATGCCAAATCCAACCCATGCTAGATTTTGCCACTAAACAAGTCTCAAGCTTAGCTTTACTTTTATTGAAATGAACTAGGTAACGCTTATTCTTTAATCGACCCGTAAAGATAATAGAGGAATCCTCCCTTCTAAAGACTTCCACACCCTTATCCGTAAAGAGACAATTATAGCCCATCTCACACAATTATGAAACGGACAACAAATTGTAACTCAATGAATCAACATGTTATACATTGTAATTGAATGCTCAAGGGTTATAGCAACTTTACCGAGACCAATCACATCCCTCTTTGAATTGTCTCCAAAGACAATATTCTCATTTGAGTGCGTCATCGGGGAATATGATGAGAACATACTCCTTTCTCTAGTCATATGATTTGTACATCTGCTATCAAGCACCCAACTTGATCCATCGGAGGAGTATGCATGCAAAACAAGTTTAGTTGCTAGATTTAGGTCCCTAACTTGATTTGGGGCCTTGAATGTCAGTCACAAGAAACTTAGGAACCTAAATAGAAGTATTCCTATATATGTTGGTTTCTTTTCCAACATATTTTGCAACCACTTGACCACTACTATTGTTCTTCAATACAAAACATGATGTCAAGCTTTGTCGAGGTGCATGGGCCTTTGGTTGATAAGAATATTTGTTCTTAGTTCCCCATATTGATTCCTTTGGCTTCTGGAAAACTTGCTTCTACTGGAATGCCTTCTTCATGGGCTTAGTCTGATCAGGAACAGAATGGGTAGCCTTCCCATTTTTGCGGGGCGCAGCACTGCCGTCCTTCACCGTGGCACTACCGCTGCGCGGCACTACCGCTCGGGGCTACGACGGGCTGTGTAGGCTGATCTGTACCAATTCTGTCCTTCCTTTCAAACTGTACACACTCAAAGCCATTCACTATCTTTCTTCCATTTGTTTTGGCTCCTATTGTGTGGCCTAGTCCATGCTTGATTGGGGGATGTCTTCCTTTCTTGTATTGTGGCCCTTTTGGTTCATCCTTCTTTGTGTCATTGGTTTGGACCTTGCCATCCATGCACCCTTTTCCAATAATCTCATTGAGCCTAGAAATCTCCTTTCTCATAGCCTCCATGTTGGCAAGGAGTGGCAGAACCGCCTGAAATAACACACTTACGGAGGCGCTTGTCTTCCACTAGACACTAAGCACCCCGAGAGTGAGCTACATCGGGCGGATTCCGTAGAGCACACCCCAAGGGAGAGCCTGAATAATCCACATTTTTCCCTCAAGATCCAATAATGAGAATGAGTTTACATTACTTAGTCCATTTCATACATCCAGAGTTCTTTGAAATACATTATTATAGGACCAATTGCAGAGTGCAGAAATTAAACAGCGGAATGAAAAGAAACATCTAACGATAATATACAAGGATCCGTCTGTGCCCACCAGAAGAATCCTTCACACAATGGTTACTCCTTAAGCAATACCTACAATAGGGGTAAATAAACCCTGAGTACACAATGTACTCGCAAGACTTATCCGACTAGTGTGAATAATTTCCCGACTCCAATGAATATGATAAGCTTTATGGTTTACTGGGTTCCTTTTTCCAGAAAGCAATATTAATAGTGAATCCTTATGTATGTTAATTATTAGCATTCATGATTAGTTCATTATCTAACCACTCTATGTAAGCATCTGTTCTAGTTTCAAGCAAGAGTTGAGCAAACAGTTCTATTTCACCACCTTTCCTCTTTTAGTTCTTACTACGGTGCTAGACTGTAGACAAGCCATACCGGATCGCCCAATGATTCATGAATCAATGTGCCCAGCTGGGTACCCCAAAACACATGCATTGCTTGTACCCCAGGCACAAGTAGGACCAACCCACCACTCTCCTATCACGGGGTCCAGGTTCCCATCCAAACTTGGACTCCAAGCCCCCGCTCCTGAGTCCCGGACTCAGTGCGGTGCTTAGACCTCCACCATCCCCACCTCCAATCAGTCGGTCCAAAAAGAGCCAGAACCCATGACAAGAGAGCAACAAGCCTTCCCTGCGCCCATACACAAGTATGTGTTTGGGATAATAAGTCTGTGACTTGCCTAGAACCCAATGCAATGGCCGGTCCTTAACCGACATAAACAGGAAAATAGTGTAACCAAGCTATGCCCCATTAGCCACAGGACACAACCTCTTACACCCACCAATACCCAAACCATATCCCTGCCCGGTCTCCATTTTTCCATTCCACCATTTTTATCATGAGTGATAATAATAATCACCTATTGTGAGTAACGGCAGGTTACTCACGCTATTAAAATCCTGAGCATAGCAGCTACTCGACCTATGCTAGTATGACTCATAGGTAGGTATATCTACGCATGTAGTTTCCATAAAATGCCTATAACGTAAATGCATATCATATATATATCAAGTGATTATTCAAAAATAAGGGTTATGCATCGGGGCTTACCTTGGGCAGGCGGGGTGTCAACAAAGTCAGCAACTGATGGCTCTAGGGCTCCCTCCTGTACGAGAATCTCCTTCTCATACTTTTCAATTACCTCCTTGTATTCCTGCTCGCTCGTAGGCACGAACTCTACCAACTCGTTATCTACATGCATGAAATGATGATGCAACACTTAATAATACGACAACAGTAACTCTTAAATAAGAATACATCTATCAAACTACTAAACTAGCTCTACCGCCTAAGACGCTAAGTTGCTTATCATTTCCACTAAACATGTATGAAACATTTCATGTGTTAACTTAGCAACTAAAGGCATTCTCACTCTTAATACCGATTTAGTATATATATAATAAAACAAGGAGTACTAGCTACCATATTTATCAACCTATTCTAAGGCTACAAAAATTACAGTGAGCACATAATAATCTAAGGAACTTACTGTAAAAATTTCATGGCTAGAGCTATTACCAACTGACCACAAAAATCCCCACAATTATTAATCTAAATAATATTAACACTTCCAAATGATTTAATGGACCTTAGCATCAACATAGATATATATAAACTAATCCTACTATCTGGTAGACCATATTTTAGGAACTCAACAGAATTTATTTCGCAATTTTTGGATACTTATATGAATTGATATTTTTTTTTCCAAAGTTCAACTTAGAATGTAAATTATAAAGCTATTTCTATCTTCTATAAAATGAAAAATGAAATCAGCCCGCGTGGCCCACGAGTGAGCGACGCGGCCCACTCCCACGCAGCGCGTGCGCGCATGCGCGACCCGACACCGCGGCTCACGCGGGGCGTGGCCCAACCGCGCGGCAACGGCCAGCGACGGGGAGGCCCACACGCGCCTGTATTTTTGCGAAAACGACCTTGAGCTACCTGTGATTTCCCCCCAGGGTTCGTGGCACTATTCCTACAGTCAGCGTTAAGGCAAACTAACCCTCGAAACATTCCGTCTTTACCATAGCCAGGTCCTCGGGTGCCCATGCGCACACCGGCGCGGTGGCGACGGCACGGGGCGATCACGCCGGCCAACCTAGCCCCTCCCCACTCCCGATAGCGAGCCGATGCTCACCTAGAAGCAAACGCGAAGTGGTGGGCGGTGAAGCGATGAACGGAGATGCGGTCAAGAGCTCCCTCCACGATAGCGGACAACCTGCGATGGCGGCAACCCCGTTCAGTCAAGCTCCGCCACCGAAGAAGAAATACGGACAGCGGATAAGCATTAGGGTCTCACCGCGATCCTACCCAAAGTGGTGGTGCATCCGGAGACTGCCCTAGTCGAGCCGACCACGTGCACGCGACAAGGCGACGGTGAGCCGCGTAGCCATGGCCGCGTCAGCGCCACGAGGGAAGCAGTAAGGGCGCGACTAAGGTGCGCATGTCGAGGCAGACTGCGATGCGAGGCTAGGGGTGTAGCCAATTTGGCTCAGGATGACAGTTTGGGTAGTGCCCACGGCACCGGTGGCTAAGCCTTTAATGGCACGACAGCGAACGTCCGGCTCCAAATTGGAGATTGCCAAGGCGCGATTGGACACGGTGTAGGGTCGGTTGGCTAGCAGGCTTGAAGACAGAGTTGGGGGCGCACCGAATTGAATGGACAAGACCTATCCATGCTGGATAGATGGCGCGGCCTGGCTAACCCGACAGCAGAGGAGGGAGGGGAAAAGAAGGGGATGGGGCCGGCTACTTGTCCAAGCTTTGGTGGGATGCGGCAGCCACACATGCGCAAGCAGTATGAGCCACACAGTCAGGAGGGGGGACGTACCCACATGCGGGCGGTGGCAGCGCAGCAGCGCGGCCGTGGCGCCGTTAATGGTGAAACGACACGCGCGTGACCTTGGCAAGCCCACGTGCACGAATTCATGATGACAACGACACAGAGGCATAGGCAGACGCGATGGCAGCTTGCTATGGCGCGGCGATGACAGCGCGGCGCAGCACGGTGATGGGACAGTGGCGTAGCGGCATAGGCGGACACGACGCAAGCGGTGTGGGCGCACGTAGCCGACCCAGCAAGCACGACCGTGGCCAGCAGCAGCGTAGTGACACGGTGAGGCAGGCGGCAGTGGACCTGAAACAGAACCGCCCAATTTATACAAGATCAAGTACGGCTGTCCCCGCTAACACGTTGACACACACATACTTTCACTTATATAAACCCGGTAGTCCGCCGAGTATCCCGAAAGACCTCGGTAAATCAACATCACAACCAAGATCGCGTGATTAAGCAAATACACATCACATACACAGGGTTGCAGCAGAAATAATATTACATATGGGTTCATTAATAAAAGTACAAGTTTGGGTTTCAAAACCGCTTAGTGAAAACAACATAGCTTTCAAATGATTACATTAATATAAGTTCTAAATATATTGCTAGCATAAGTGACATCATCCGACAAAAGCATATAGATGAGAAGTAACTATAGAATCACCGAGCCCACCGGCGGTTAGCCACCATCTTCAACAGGCCGAGAACTCCACCTGCAACATGGTGGGATAAACCACAGAGTACTTTCGAATGTACTCAACCGGACTTACCATCGAAAACCAAAACAAATGACACCAAGGATCATGCATAGCTTAATTTAGTGGATCTGGTGGACAACCTTTTTGCATAAAAGCTTGAGTAACCATTAGCATTATTCACTGTGCTAGCAAAGACTTTTAGCCATTACCTACCATCTATATTAGCACCTGTACTAATCAATCACTTGATTAAGTTGCAAACAATAATAACCATATCGGGTATTTCATGGCTCATTGTCATTATCATCATCATCATCATTTAACCATATCTTTAAATTTAGTGAATCTACGTTGCATTTGCTCGGTCAAAGTTCTCACTATCCGGGAGAGACGGCGATTTGAATCGATTCCTATCCAATTTGGAGGGTATTCCTAAACACAAACCCCGCTTCCCCGTCGAGTCGCAAACGAGTCACCTTTGTACGATTCAGAGTCACGAGTCCGAACAGATCGACATTCTCGAGAACCACTCTGCCAAGGTTGTTTGGGACTCTAACCCGCCTTGGACTTATGCCAATGGCTCTCCGCACATCCTTACTACCTCCGAGAATGCCGCCCTTTGCTCGCGTCCCCGGCTGAGTTGAGCTACTAGGCTTCATGGTCGAACGACTTATCCGCCAGCTAAGTGTTAGGTCATGTGTTCAACATGACATGAGGACGACGTCTGATATCGGTCCTTAAACGACACTGAGCGGGGATAGATTCACACCCAAGACCTCCATGCCTTGTTGCTTTTCCATCATCCCGTCCGGTCTCCTTTCATTATTAACACATGGTTCTTTTTCATGATAGCAAATATAGCCAACCGTGACCCAGAGCTCATCCTACATCTCGCGGTGACAAAATCACCCGACTTCTCTTGGTCTATGCATAGCTAAGCATCATTCGATCCTACACTTAATTAGGATTCACAGGATTTTATCTCGGACAAGGTAGGGATATAATGCAACAATTGGTTCCAACCAATTCCTATACTTAATGCATCATCAACAATAAGAGATACTCAATATATTTGTAAAAACATGGGAGACTTAGAATGCTCCGGGGCTTGCACGGATCCGACACAAGTCGATTCAGGTTAGCTTGCACCGTCTTGGTGACATCTCAGGTCCTAGCACTTGTCCAGTCCTTCCACCTTCGGGATAGGTCCATCAAACGCCATCTCCAGGTTTGGCTCCAACATCTCATCCTTCACATGGTGCATCTAGCGTACCTAAATGAGATGCAAGATGCATGTGTATGAATGTGATGAATGGTAACACAAGATGCATCACACATAAGCATTTAAGACAAACACAAGATTATGCAAGACATAGACACCAATAGCTATTTAACTAACATCACACAACTAACTATAGAGAGCAAGCACATCAAGCATGACACAAGTTTAACAAGGTCACAAGTATCATAACTTGATCATCAACAAAGCCACACTTAGCAATATACAAGCAAACAACTATAATTGGAATCTGTCAATTTCTGGACATGCAAACAACAGCTATAAGATTTAGCTATAACTGGAGTTACACAAATCCAAATGACTTGCAAGAAGACATTTTAGAAAGCTTATGAAATTATCTACATTTCATATATAACCATCACAGCATGATTCCCATGTTAAGTAGGTCAAAATTATACCTTTACAGAAACTGGTTCATACAAAACAGAGAGCAGCCATTTCTGGAACCCAACTTTAAACAGGCATAACTCACAAACCACAAGGCCAAATACCACAAAATTTTAACAGCAGCTAGATACATGAATTATCTACAACTTTTATATAAACAAGTTTCACAACAAAGCACATTATCATGAAGAACTTTGCTAGGTTCCCAGATCTGTCCATAAACCACATTTGCAAGAAAATAAATATTAACTTATGTTGCAAACACATAATTAGGCAAAACCAACTTTACCAACATGTCACACATGACTAAACAACACCAGAAAACCTAGTGTCCATGGCCAAATAAATTCTTTTAATGCATTTCTTAATTTATTTTAGATAACAAGGTGACTTAATGAACATATACCAAAAGTATACAATAAATTCTACAAAATTACAGTGGCTCACATATCCTCTCATTAGTCTACTGTACAAATTTCACTCCATTTGAATATGTATAGCAACCTCTATGGAAAATACAAAATGCTAAAGCAAGAAATCATGTGAGAGCAAGATAAACTAATAACTCACTCATACAGCAACCAATGACCATGAAATTTTTACCACACATCAAACATCACATGAGTAGCATGCCACAAAAATTTCACTTCATTTGGAGCCCTAGATCTTTAGTTATGAAAAAGACAAATACAACTAGAATTAAAAACCTAGAGGCATAAATCTATTTTTACAGCTAAAACTTTAAACTAAAACATGAAATATTATAGATCTACTACATAGATAATTTCACAAGGATTCCAAAAAGTCCTCATTTGCTATTTTACGAATTTCCTATGATTTATTATGATTTTCCAAACTTTCAGCAGCCGATTTAAAACAAATAGGTCCTTTGGAGCACTATTCATATGAGTCTATAACATTGCAGATAGGACCCTCCCTTTCTCCTAATTGTTGCATGAAGTCCCTGGTCGGAATTAAAAGCGAGAGGAGGCCTTTGGACTTCGCCGAATCCGACCGGAGAGGCGGCGATGATGGCGACAGTGGCGGGCGGGAGCAAGTACGGTCCCGTGCGTGCCGATGGTGCCCTCGGCTCGGCCGAGGAGGAGTGTGGAGGGCTGGCCACGTGTGCATGCGGCTCGGCTGCGCGTGAGACTAATGGCGGCGATCTGTGTGGGCGCGACGACGGCGGCGAGAGGACGAGCCGCTGAAACAGGTAGCCACAGGCGCGCGCCATGCTGGGCTGGGCTCCGCTTCGCGCCATGGCGGCGCAGCGGCCGAACCACGTGCTTTCGTCTTGGCGACGGCCCGAGCTTCGGCTTGGCTGGCGTCCATGGCTGCCCGCGGCGACGAGTGGTCCCCCGCAACGCTGGACCGAACGAGCATGCGTGCGAAGCAAAGGAGCCAGACGGTTGGCCGGGCGAGGAGGACGCAGCAAGAAGCAGGAACGGGCGGCGTGGAAGCTCCGCTCGCTGGCAATGGTGGGCATGGCGACCGCTGCGCTCTGTGCTGCTTTTAGCAGAGGCAAGGCGGCGGCGAGAGCGACGAGAGAGAGCCGGAGAAAAGCGAATGGAGAGGACGGGGAGCGAGCTCGGGCTCGGCTTCGCTAAAAACGACGAGCAAGGGCGAGGGTGGCGGTCATGCGAACCAGGGCGAGGCCACACGCAGCGCGCGCGTCCTGCGCTTCGGGTCGGCCGATCTTTTAGTTTGAAATCGGTGAGCTAAAAATACCACCTCAAACGTATAACCTGAACTCCATTTTCCCATCCTCTATCTCCCGTCACGGTGGTCCTGGATCACGACGCAAGAGGCAAAGTTGTATATCTTTGTGAGGTGAACAACATTGGTTTAAGGATCAAGAACTAGTTCGGCCTATATTTGTAGATATGGATCTTCAAAGTAGGGTACCTCAAAACCAATTTCTGCAGTTCGATGTAACCGACCGGCGAAAGTGCATTCTTCGCCCCTTCTCTACTCACTAATCCAGCCAGGTTTGAGCAAAAACCTCGATAATACAAGTTGTATATCTAAGGGAGTACTACAACTTATATTAAAGGTCAATGAACTGGTTCGTCCTGGTTTGGGATGTACAGAGCTCCAAATAAGCTAACCTGAAACTGAAATTTCAGTTCCTAGACTTAGAAAAATTTCAAGTGCTGAAAACATCTGCTGATTCAAAGTTTGAGCCTCGGTTTGACTTATTTCCATGCTTATCTGGCTCTTGGTCCAAAAACAAAGTTTGTTCTACACATCATGAACTACAACTTTTATTTAGGGCTCCATACCAAAACTGGTATAGAACCTACAGTTCTACTTTGACCAATGTAGTATCCCGATAAATCTTAAATTATCCTTTTTGATCCATTGGAGCATTTTCTTGGCCTTTGCCCAACACGAATCTTTCATGACTTTTGTTGTAGAGTTCATCTAGAGTCATTTTGGCAAGGTTTCAAGGTTTGGGTTGACATCTCATGTTCTCATTCACTTAATAGTGCAATTCAAGCACTTAGTAAAATCATTGCAACAAGGATATAACTTATCATTTCATGTGACTTTTTGATTCCAAACTCCACGAAACTTTTCCATGGATCAATATAGATGGATATTGATGCGAGACACATGAAACAAGTACATCTAGCATTACTCAAGCATACTTTTTGAAAAGGGAAGCACGTAAGCAATGGTGCATGGTCCAAGTTTAAGTGGTGGCTCCTTTTCATATGTTTGACCTAACATCTCCATCACCACTTAACATGCCATGGTTGAGTTTAAACCCATTGCTTAACTGGTGACAAACACCTGGGGTGTTACAGGACCGGTCAAGGCATCGGGCCCACGATGATAGCGGCGGGGCAGAGCAGCCAGGCCCACCGACCCCAGCGTCCCGCCGAGCGCGTCGGTGCGTGTGAGGGCGTGCGTGCTTGCGTGCGTGAGTCACGTACCTAGGCGCGGTAGTGGTGACGCGGAGCCTACATGGCGGTACGCGTGTGTGCGCGTGTTGGACGAGCCGGTGCTGCAACACCGAGTGCCGAGGCACGGTGACCGCGCCTAGTCGCTGAAACCGGTCGGAAACGTGCCACGCACGGTTTTTAAAGCGTCCCAAAAATCCACTTCGTTGGTCCAAACGCCAAACCACCTATGCTATACTTAAGAGGGCATGTTAGGCTACTAAAACAAGCCCTAATACCCCATCACTCCTTAACCCCATTCTTCTACAAAAATTGCCAAACTTGGCCTTGTCAAACCATTTTCTGACTTAAGAGATTTGGTTAAGTCTTGATCGGATTCGCATCAATTTCAATTTCCAAGCTATTAGGTGTGCTAGCTAGTGAATTCCTTTCTCAACCACAGGTATTTCATCGTCACCTACGTAGTTCATACTTCTAACTTTATTAAAGTTCCATATATACATTCTATAGTGTTTTCGTTCAATAAAAATTTGCGAACATTCTTACTTGATAATTTCATAAGTCGCAACACCCTTTCGTTATGCATTTTCGTTGGTCATTTTAAGTTACATAAATTGATTTACACCCTATATTACATACATTAACACATAAATATGATGCTCATGCAGTGTTTTAGTAAACGATTTACAGTGTAACACCGAGGGTGTTACACAAGGTTAGTAGAATAGGTATTCAAATCAAGATTATAACATTTTTCACAACCTTGACTAGTGGAGGGAGTTGAGGTTTCCTTTACCTTAGAGGGATGTGAGTTGCTATCCCAAAGAATGCCATATTGCAGCTCAAGTTTTTTGTGCTTTTCATCCAAGTCACAATACTTTTTCTTGAGAGCATTATTTGCTTTCTTTGTGATAGCATGGTCCTCTTGCTCTTTGGCCAAAGCCTTGTGTAAGGATTTCACCTCACTTCTCTCTAATTCAAGAGCTTCCTTGCTAGCAATGTAGAGATCTTCTTGTTGGATAAAAGTTTTCTCTCTAGATTCTAGCTCGGCTTATACACTCTCTAAATCCTCCATTAGCTTAGTGATGAATAATTTAGTTTTTTCCATCCAAATTTTTAGTTATCATGTTAATTTCTTCATCACTAGATCCATCATCACTAGAGCTATCACTAATATCACTACTAGAGACATCACTAGGAGGTGGAGGAGGTTTGGTCTTTGATTTTACCTTCTCACCCTTTGCCATGAGACAAATGTGAGGAGAGTAGTAGTCATCATCGGACATGTTGTTGAAGAGCCTTGGTGTAGGGGATGACTTGTGGATAGAAATAGTTGCAACCTTCTCATCCTCTTCACTTGTGCTCTCTCTAGTTGAGTGCCATTCATGCCCAATGTGAGCCTCTCCCATGTACTTCTTGCTCTTTCTATGGTTGGCCTTGTCCTCTTTCTTGTCCTTCTTGTACTTGTTATCTTTGATCTCATATGGACACTTGGCAATGAAGTAATCGGTACTACCATAATTATAGCATGTCCTCTTCTTCTTGTTTGGAAACTTTCTCTTCACTATCTTGTAGCCTTGCTTCTTTAGACCCTTTTAAAATCTCTTCATAAAGAGAGCAACATCATCAACCTTCTCATAATGTTCATCATCATTTTCATCTTCACTTGAGGATGATGTAGTCTCTACTTGCTCTTGGACTTGCTTGCTTGCTTTAGGCTTGTTTGTTGATCTAGGACTTGCTAGTAGAGCCTTGCTTGCTTGATTTGTTGGCCTTGAGAGCTACATCCTTGATCTTTATGCCTTCTAGCTTTGCTTGCAACTCACCAAGCTTGTTCCTCTCATTTGCTTCTTCTCTTTGCATGTCAAAGGTCAAGATCCTACCAAGTACATCATTTGGTGTGATGTACTCAAACTTCTTCTTGTCTCTAATTAGAGTCACTATGGTCATATTTCTAGGCGAATAAGCCTCCAACATAATCTTGACTATCTTGTGATGATCTAGCTCATCACCACCATAGCCTCTAATCTTGCCCACCATTGTCATCAACCTATCAAACATCTCTTGCACTCATCACCATCCAAGATTACAAACCGGTTGAGCTTGGCCATTAACAAATCAATTCTTGCATTTCTCACTTTGCCAACTCCTTTATGTGCAAGGTGCAAAGTATCCCATATTTGCTTGGCAACATCAACACCAATCACTCTATTGTACTCATCACCATCCAAAGCAGTAAGCAACACACTTGTGGCTTGATCATTGAGGTGAATAATTCTCATTTCTTCTAGTGTTGGATTCTTGGGATCAACCGGTGGCTCAAATCCATTACAAACAACCTCCCAAATGCCAGGGTGAATACCTATAAGATAGGCTCTCATCAATTGCTTCCACTTGGCAAAGTTAGTCCCATCGAAATGAGGTAACTTTCCTATGGGTACATTGATGAAAGACCTCCGATCATGGTTAGTCATAGGCATAGAGGAATAGTTAAAGGATACAACGGCATATTTGTTGTTGGAGTCAGTTTTGCCCTTTTCTTTCATCTCCTTCTTGCCTCCCTTGGTCACTTGGTAGGACTCATCATCATCTCCATCTTCGGAACTACTTGATATGTCACTTGATGATGCATTTGTTGTCTTCTCTTCTTCTTCCTTCTTCTTCCTAGCTTCTCTTCTTTTCTTCTTGCTTCTCTCTTGAGCTTTCTTTCTTCTTTTCTTTGCTTCTTGTCTTCTAACCTTTGCTGCTCCTTCTTTTTTTCTCTTGCTTCTCTTTTTTCCTTTCTAGCTACCTTCTTTTTTCTTCTTTCTTCATCATTTAGAGCTTTCTCGGCATCGGTAGCCTCAAGCTGTGGAAGTGTGGTATTGCTTGCTGTAGAAGCACTTAGCTCGCTGCTGTCGGTGTCATGCAACTCCACATCCTCTGGATCGATGTCAATGGGCTTCACACCACTAGTACCACCTCTGGGTTCCATACCTCATGCGGTAAAACGCTCACGAGGTAACTTGCTCTGATATCACTTGTAGGATCTCTAGTTATCCTAGAGGTGGGGGAGAATAGGCCTGTTAAAACAAAACATAACCAAACGTCAAATTCCACCCACGACACTGCCGCGCTGCGGCACTACCGCACCTACAGACAACTTCGAGATACAATTCAAAATCTATGTATGGAAACTTAGATCAGATAAATTACTAAGGTTCCTGCAGGTATGTAGTTCACTGATAGACAACTAGAAGTGGTAGGAACACCACACACAAGTAGATCGGCCACAGATCCTAGAAATCACCTCAACAACAATATGAATCACAAGAAAGTAGAACAAGCACACGATGACACAATGATTTATCCCGTGGTTCAGCTCGCCACCAAGGCTTGCCTAAGTCCACGTTGTTGAGGTTAGCCACTAAGGATTAGCGCTTTGCAATCCTTCCTCGTTCTCAAGTGAAGAGAGTTAACTCTTGAGATGAGGGGTGGGTTTACTAGCTTTAAGAGATGGTTACAAACCTCCTGGGGCTGCCACACGAGTTGACAAGCTCCACGGGCGACGCTCTAGCCGGCTAGGAGCCAAGCTCCAAGAGTAACAAACACAACCGCTGGCCAAAACATGAAAACCAAGTGCGCTTTTGAGTTGGAGAAACAATGGATATGCTCTCTAATTTGGTTTGGGACCTTTTTCTCTCAAGGATTGATGGGGAAATCAATGGAGAAGCTTGGGAGCTCAAGGTCACCAATGGAGGAGAGAAAGAAGAGCACTTTTCTATTCTTCCATGAACTGAACGGTTGGAGAAGAAGAGAGAGCCGTTGGAGAGGGATGGGAAAGGTATAAATACCCCCCAGACCCAACGGTCAGTTAAGTCGTAGCAATGCTGCGTCTCAACTGCGGTAGTGCCTCTCTGCGGCAATGCCTCTCTCTAGGTGCGGCACTGCCACACTAGGCAAGACAACAAGGGTGAAAAGTGAAGTGCTAGCTGTCTTGGCTGAGTAACTGAGGATGTAATTGTATGAGATTGAGCACTTGGTTACACACTTTAGCTTAAGCATTGTGTCCCCCTTTATAGTACGTCTTTTCCTATACTCAAATTCAAAATATAAATGAAAATTAAACCTCCTTTGAGTTTGAAGCCATCAACAATTATAATTGGAGGCTTCTTCGTTTTGTATAACATCCTCGATTATAGATTCCCTGCTTGTCATCTCGATAAATCTCATTAGTTCTCTAATTGCGTGGTCATTATCATCAAACCCCAAGGCCATGGGCTTTGCCTCGCCTGACCCTTGGGTTTGTGCTTTGCCTCTCTCGGCCTCTGGGGGAGGGCTTCCCCTCACTCGATCCCAAGGCTACGGGCTCTGCCTCACCTGACCTTTGGGTTTGCGCTCTGCCTCACCTAGCCTCTAGGAGAGGGCTCCGCCTCGCCCGACCCCAAGGCCGTTGGTTCCACCTCGCTCAACCCTTGGGTTTGTGCTCCACCTCGCCTAGCCTCTGGGGGAGGGCTCCTCTTCGCCCAACCCCAAGGCCGTGGGCTTGGCCTCACCCTACCCTTGGGTTTGCGCTCCGCTTCCCCCGGCCTCTAGGGGAGGGCTTCGCCTTGCCCGACACCAAGGCCATGGGCTCTGCCTCGCCCGGCCTCTGGGAGAGGGCTATGCCTCGCCCGACCCCATGGCCGCGGGCTCCGCCTCACTCGATGGAGACCCATGCCACCGCTAACCACTCCAGGTCCAAGTGTATGGGCCTAGGTCAAAGTTCTGACATCAGGGAGGCGACCGGCAAGCCCCGATGTAACCCACGGCCATGACAGGCCATACCCGAGGAATCACATCAGAAACAACGTCGGGCGTACCTGTGTTGTTCTGTCTAACCCTCGTATGAACATTGATAGGCGTGCCAGTTCACCACGATGTCCGCTAGGACGAGAGTGGAGCGCCATAACCGGCAGACAACGCCTACGCTTGGCACCAGTGATAGACTCGGCCATGATGTGGAGCCATCCCTGTCAACATGTATAGGGTCGGTGGGACTCGCATGAAGGATAAGAAGGACCTAGCGGTCCTGATGGCTGCTCTCTCCCTCTCATTTCTTCTCTTTTCCTCCGCTATAACCCGTGCTTTTTCTTGGTCTATAAAAGGGAAAGCAAGATGCCCCAGGACTGGCATCAGATCGATCCGGGCCAGACCCGATCGAATCATCACGAACCCATTGAACCTCGAACCGACCAGAACACAACACAAGCACATGGCTGAGCGGCAACCGAGCTCTCGGCACCCATTCACTCTTTCCACCAGAGACTTAGGACATGTCCCTCTATCACCCGTTTGTAACCCCTACTACAAACTTTTGGTGCTAGTAACACGAGCAGCAGTGATGAACTGAACGTAGGGACATTCTACCCGAACCAGTATAAACCTCGTGTCCTCTAAGCACACCATCCGAGCCAGACACGCAATGTTAGAAATTTACTTGTCGGTGGTGACTTGAAACATCGATAGTTGGCGTGAAAGGTTGGGGTCTTTTGCGCGTCTCGACATCCACATCGAGCCTCGGATGGCTAGTCACAACCTCAGCTAGGTCCTAGGCGCGCACGTGTGCTTCGGGGACATAGACTTCATTGTCACGATGGAGGGAGAGTTGGCGATGGCTCCCACCGCCATCTGACCTCTCCACTCTACTAACCTCGATGCGATCACTAAGGCGCTTGAGGAGCTATAGCTACACGCACCGGAGGCCCGTGCCCCAGGAAGCGACCAGCTCCTCAACTTCAACTATGGGAGGTTAGAGTGCCAGCTCGGCGCCTTCCTAGGACCCCGACAGTCTCAAGAGGACCTACGCCACCTCACCTTCTCGTTCACCAATGTCATGGCGTAGCTTGCCAGAGGGGAGCCGCTCTCTCTAGAATACCTCATCCGGAGCACCCCGACAGCGCTCCCATTAGATCTTCGCAACACTGTAGGGACCGATGGCCACCTTGTGGCACAACACATGCTTCCGTCCCCCATGAATGATGAGTTCGTGGGGATGACCAAATATGTTGTGGAATCTTTTCACGACCTCCTCGCGAGAGAAACAGAGTCGCCCTCCACCTCTGACTCTAGCAGAGGGAGCCATCACCCCTCTTGTGAGTGTTTCATGGCAGGTATCCCCAAGGGACACGTTAGAAGCATCCATAAGGAAGAGGCTACCCCAACGAACAACCTCGACAATGAGGTTGAGAGGGATGCAGGGGCCCCACCACGCCGACGGGTGGAGCAGCTGAAGGCCCGGCACCAAGAGCTTGAGGAAGCATGACTCTAGCTCAAGCAGGAACGCGTGGAGCTCGAGCGAGAGATCGAGCGCCACAAAGATGGTGGGCGCGCGCGTGCCATGGCCCGTGACGTGAACCGGAGGATCATCAAGGACGATGAAGCGCTCCCACACTTTGCCCGGGCAAGCCAAAACATTGCTACTGTGGCCACCTTGCTCCGAGGGCTTCCCGGGCTCGTGACGCCCGAAGACCATTGGGCACATCATGAGATTGGCACGCTACTTAAGCGTGCGGCAGTGCAATAGGCCAAGAGTTCGCTGTCTTGATGATGCAAGCTCGATGCTAGCCAGCGCACGCCCTCAAAGCGACATGACAAGGATACGTCAGTCCACTCGGTGCCGCAAGGTGGTAGGCCGCGCACCGCGGTCTCGGTGCATAAGCGTCTCGGCTGCCACCGTGACGCGCGTGACACCCTCGATGCCCGTAGGCATGCCTGCAGTAATGCGGGGGAGGGAGCTAGCCGCGGCCTCCACCCTCATCATGGCGGACGCTACAACAGCGGCAAGGACCGAAGCCCGAGCCCTGGCCTACCGAGACCTCAGGCCTTCGGCCGACACATCCTCAACGCCGCCTTTCCGCCATGGTACCGACCACTGACCAAAATCCCAAAATACTCTAGGGAAATGAACCCTAGACTATGGCTCGAGGATTATCAGCTTGCTTGCCAAGCCAGTGGAGCAGATGGTGACAATTTCATTATCCACAACCTTCCACTGTTCCTGGCTGATTTGACATGGACGTGGTTGGAACACCTTTCGCCCAACAGAATCCAGAGTTGGGCGGACCTGAAGGAGATCTTCGTGGGAAACGTCCAGGGCATGTACAAGCGTCTGAGGAACCCATGGGATCTCAAAAACTGCTGGTAGAAGGCCAGGGAAACCCTTCGGGGGTACATCCGACGCTTCTCCTAGCAGTGCAATGAGCTGCCTAACATCGCCGACGCCGACGTCATAGGGGCTTTCCTATCTGGGACAACTTATGAGTCCCTGATCCATAAGCTGGGATGTAAGGGCCCACAAACCACCAAAGAGCTCCTCGACATCGCCACCAGCCATGCCTCAGGCGAGGAGGCGGTCGGGACGAACTTTAACGCGTCAAGGGCAAGGCGAAGCGGGACGAGGATGCCGGCGAAGGCACCTCCAACTGCCCCAGCAAGAAGAAGAGCAAGTAGTGGTGCGAGGGCTCACTCATGGCTATCGCCAACCACAAGGGGGTTAGAAGCCCATAGAAGGTATCCTGAGCCACTTCGAGAAGCTACTCGAAGGGCTATGCCCAAACCATGCCTTTCCCATCAAGCATCTCTACAAGGACTATGGCCTCATGAAGCGGTTCTTGTTCGGAGGCTCCAACAAGGGGGAGCACAGGGAGGACCCCAAGCCGGCCGTAGATGATGCCGAGGGGAATGATGACGGCTTTCCAATGCTGGATGGCTACGTCATGATCCTCAGAGAGTCAGCGGTCTATGACTCCAAGCACCACCAGAAGCTTGCGCGCCACAAGGTCTATATGGCTGAGCCGGCCGCGCCTGCCTTCCTCCGATGGTTAGAGTCCGCCATAACCTTTGATTGGACCGACCACCTTGGAGAGCATCCCACAACTAGGGAGATATCCGCTCGTGGTCAACCCGGTCATTGGCACAAAGCGGCTCACCAAGGTACTGATGGATTGAGGCAGTGGCCTTAACATCATGCACGCCAAAACATTCGATGCCATGGGCATTGACCGATCGTGCATCCGACCGATTGGAGTGCCTTTCCATGGCATCGTGCTTGGAAAGCAGGCCATGCCACTTGGGCAGATTGATCTTGTTCAATTATAGGACAGAGACCCTCACCTTTGAGGTGGTCGGGTTCCATGGAACCTACCACGCCATCCTAGGACGTCCATGCTACGCGAAGTTCATGGCCATCCCCAACTACACCTACCTAAAGCTGAAGATGTCGGGACCATGTGGGGTCATCACCATCGGCACCTCCTTCCAGCGCGCCTATGAGTGCGAGGTCGAGTGCTACGAACACACCACGGCAATCATCGCCTCTAAGGAGCTTGCGGCCATCAAGAAGGAGGTCATTGAAGAAGCGCCCGACCCCAAGCGGTCGGTCAGGTCTTTCAAGCCTGTGGAGGGCGCCAAGGAGGTCCTCATAGACCCCAGTGGCTCCAAAGGCAAAGCGGTGCGCATTGATACCACGCTTTCCTTTGAATAGGAAAGCGGGCTCATAGACTTCCTTCGCGCCAACAGATATATCTTTGCATGGAAACCCTCGGACATGCTAGGCATTCTAAGAGAAGTCGCTGAGCACACCTTGAAGATCAGGCCAGGACCCAATCCGGTGAAGCAGCGCCTATGTCGCTTCGACAAGGGGAAGCGCAGGGCCATCGGCGAGGAAATTGCGAAGCTTTTGGCGGCCGGGTTCATCAAGGAAGTATTCCACCCCAAATGGTTAGCCAATCCCGTTCTTGTACGAAAGAAGAGTGGGAAATGGAGAATGTGTGTTGACTACATGGGTCTCAATAAGGCATGTCCAAAGGATCCATTTCCTTTGCCATGCATAGACCAAGTAGTCGACTCAACCTCAGGGTGTGAAACCCTTTGCTTCCTTGATGCATACTCCGGGTACCATAAAATCATGATGAAAGAGTCTGACTAGCTCATGACATCTTTCATCACCCCATTCGGATTGTTCTACTACGTCACAATGCCATTCGGTCTGAAAAACATGGGGGCTACGTACTAACATTGTATGCTCAAGTGTTTTGGGGACCTCATCGGGTGAACCGTTAAGGCCTACGTGGATGACATCGTGGTCAAGTCCAAACAGGCTAACAAGGTCATAGCCAACCTTGAGCAGACCTTCGCAAAACTCTAAGCAAATGACATTAAGCTCAACCCCGAGAAGTGCATTTTTGGTGTCTCGAGGGGTATGTTGCTAGGTTTCATCATCTCCGAGCGTGTCATCGAGGCCAACCCAGAGAAGATCTCAGCCATCACAAGGATGGGCCCGATTCAGAACATAAAGGGGGTACAACAAGTTATAGGGTGCCTCGCCGCACTCAGCCGCTTCATCTCGCGCCCCGGCGAATGAGGTCTCCCCCTCTATCGGCTTCTGAAGAAGGCCGACCGTTTCAAATGGACGCCCGAGGCCCAGGAGGCACTTGACGTGGTCAAGCAGCTACTGACAAAGGCCCCAATCCTGGTCCCTTCGATCGACGGAGAACCGCTTCTGCTCTACATTGCGGCCACCACACAAGTGGTCAGCGCCGCCCTGGTGGTGGAGCGAGAAGAAGAAGGGCACGCCCTCAAAGTGTAGCATTCCGTGTACTTCGTTAGCAAGGTCTTGTCCGATTCCAAGACCCACTACTCCCAAATTTAGAAGCTCCTATATGTCATCCTTATCGCCAAGAGGAATCTATGTCACTACTTTAAGTCGCATACGGTGACGGTCATGACGTCCTTCCCCCTCGGTGAGGTTGTCCAAAACCAGGATGCCATGGGAAGAATCGCAAAGTGGGCACTCAAGCTGATGGGTCAAGGCATTTCGTATGCCCCTCGGATGGCTATCAAGTCCCAAGTGCTGGCAGATTTCGTTGCAGAGTGGATCGAGGTCCAAATGCCACCGGTAGTCGTCGACCAGGAGTACTGGACGATGTACTTCGATGGATCACTAATGAAGAAAGGAGTCAGTGTGGGGCAGGTCTTTGTTTCACCCATCGGGGTATGAATGAGGTACATGGTTCACATCCATTTCCCCTCCTCCAACAATGTGGCCGAGTATGAGGTGCTCATCAACGGCCTACCCATCACCATCGAGTTGGGTATCCGATGCCTCGACGTCCGAGGCGACTCCCAGCTGGTCATCGACCAAGTCATGAAGGAGTCAAGCTACCATAATGCCAAGATGGCTGCATAATATCGAGAAGTCCGCCAGCTGGAGGACAAGTTCGATGGTCTCGAGCTCAACCACATCCCAAGGTGTCTCAATGAGGTGGCCGACGCGCTGGCGAAAGTGGCGTCTGGACAAGAGCTGGTGCCAACGGGCGTCTTCACCAGCAATCAGCACAAGCCCTCGGTCCGCTACAAGGAGCCGGAATAGGCCGATGATGAGTCATCTGCCTTGGGCTCAGGGGCTAACCAGCCATCGGCTCCATCTGACCCCGAGGTCATGGAGCTTGATGAGGATCCAGTGATAGAGCCCAACCCTCTGGTCGACTAGAGGACGCCTTACCTCGATTACCTCCTCCGCGAGGCGCAGCCGACGGACAAGACGAAGGCTCGGCGGCTCGCATGTCGCACCAAGTCCTTTGCCATTGTTGATGGCGAACTCTATAGGCGGCACCACACTAGGATCCTGCAGCACTGCATCCCCATCGAGCAAGGGAAGCAATTGTTGAGTGATATCCATGGTGGGGTCTACGGTTGTGGCAGAACTGCCCGAAATAACACGCTTATGGAGGTGCTCATCTTCCACCAGACACTAAGCACCCCGAAAGTAAGCTACAGCGGGCGGTATCTGTCAGGCACACCCCAAGGGAGAACCCGAAAGATCCACATTTTCCCTAAGGATCCAATAATGAGAACAAGTTACAATACTTGTCCATTTCATACATCAAAGTTTCTTAAAAGTACCTTATTACAATACCAAATGACAGAGTGCAGAATGATAAACAACGGAATTTAAAATAAACATCTAGCGATAAGAACGAGGGTCCATCTGAGCCCACCAGAAGAATCCTCCACACAACAGTGCTTCTTAAGCATTACCTGCAATAGGGGTAAATAAACCATGAGTACACAATGTACTCGCAAGACTTATCCGACTACTGGGAATAATTTCCCGACTCCAAGAAATATGATAAGCTTTATGGTTTGCTGGTTTTCTTTTAGCAGAAAGCAATACTAATAGTGAGTCCTTATTTATGTTATTATTATCAGCCGTATTAAGTTATTATCTATCAGTCTATATTAGCACCTGTTCTACTTTCAAGCAAGGGTTGAGCAATCAGTTCCATTTCATCATCTTCCATCTTTTAGTTCTTACTATGGTGCTAGACCGCAGACAAGCCGTACTAGATTTCCTGGCGATTCGCGAATCAATGTGCCCAGCTGGGTCCCCCGAAGACACACGCCCCACTTGTACCCTAGGCACAAGCAGGACCAACCCATCACCGTCCTGTCCTGGGTGTCCAGGTCCCCGTCCAAACTTGGACTCCAAGCCCCCACTCCTGAGTCCCAGACTCAGTGCGGTGCAAGGACCTCCACCACCCCGCCTCCATTCAGTCAGTCCAGAAAGAGCTAGATCCACGACAAGAGAGCAACAAGTCTTTCCTGCGCCCATACACAAGTATGTGCTCGGGACAATAGATCTGTGACTTGCCTAGAGACTTATCCAACGACCGGTCCTTAATCGACACAGACAGGGATAAAGTGTAACCGAGCTATGCCCTGTTGGCCACAGGACACAACCCTTCACACCCACCAAAACCCAAACCACATCCCTGCCCGGTCACCATTTATCTTTACACATGGTATCATGAGTGATCATATTTATCACCTACTTGTGAGTAACGGCAGGTTACTCACGCTACCGATATCCTGAGCATAGCAGCTACTCGACCTATACTAGTAGGACTCATAGGTAGATATATTTATGCATGTAGTTTCCATAAAATTACTGTAACGTAAATGCACATCATATATATTCAGTGATGATTAAAAATAGGGGTTATGCACCGGGGCTTGCCTTGGGCAGGCGATGGGTCAGTAAGGTCAGCATCAAATGGCTCCAGGGCTCCCTCCTACACGAGGATCTCCTCCTTGTACTCCTCAATGACTTCATCGTACTCCTGTTCATCGACGGACACGAATTCTACCAGCTCGTGATCTACATGCATGAAATGATGATGCAATACTTAGTAATCCAGCAACAACTCTTAAAATAAAGTACCTCTGTCTAACTACTACGCTAGTGCTACCGACCACGGTATTAAGTTATCTATTGCTATCAATAACAAGTATTAAGTATGGCATTCATTATTATACCAACTACAGATATCCTTACTCCTAATGCTGATTTATGCTATATACGATAAAGCAAGAATAATAGCTACTCTACTTATCAACCTACCCTAGGGCTACAAAATTTACAGCAAGCACCTAATAATCTAGTGAGCCTACTGTAAAATTTTCATAGCCATATCTATCACTCATCTACCACAAAAATTCCTACAATTATTAATCCACATAATATTATCTCCCTAGTTTTGAATTTATGACCCAATCATTGTCATAGCTAACTATAAATCTAACTGTACTAACATGTAGATGGTATTTTTGTGAACCTAACAAAATTAGTCTCACTATTTTTGGACAACTATACAATTTACTATAATTTATCAAAGTTTAGCTAGAAATTAAATTGAATAAACATTGGTAATTCACTGAAGAATTGAAAAACGATTTCCCGCACGGCCCAGCGAGCGACGGCTCGGCCCAGCCCGGTTTCCCGCCCACGCGCACACGCAGCCACCGGCGTGGCCCACTCGGCGTCGCGCAACACGACCCAACATAGGCGGCCCACAGTGGAGCCGCGCGCATCTAGCACATTAGCGAAGAAGCCCCCGCTCTTTCCCCTATTCACACAACTAACTCGAGCACTATTATGCTGAGTCATAGGTTTTTCATCTACCACCCTCTCCTTTCCCTTCTTTGCCACGACGATGTCCCCCGGCACCCGTGCGCGCACCGGCACGGCGGCGCGAGCATCTGGCGGCTACGCCGGCCCCACCCGACCCTCCAATTCCTATCTAAGGGGGCCAATGATCACCTTGATGTCAACGCGCAGCGGTTGGAGGCGATACGGCGAACGGGGACGCTGTCCCGAGCTCCCTCCCCAGCGATGGTCCTCTCCCTGCGATGGCGGATGCGTTCCCGTGAGCCACAACATCGACAGCACGAACCAACTCACGGATAGGCAACAGAGACTCACCCCAAGCTTACCGGCTGAGGTGTCTTGACCGGAGGCTGCTCGAGTGGACCTGGCCATACGCACCCGGCGGGCCTTGCGACGGCGGCGATGGCGCGACTGTGGTGGCAGCGCTGGGTAGGCTGCAGCAGGGTGAACTAAGGCGCGCACGTGGTAGAGTGGAACGGGGCGAAGCTTTAGTGTCAAGGAATTGGACAACGGTGGACGTGGGTAAGGGGAATTTCACGGCACTGCTGCGGGTCTTAAAACAGCCGACGACGACGGAACCGTCCAAATTAGGCTTGGCAATGGCTTGCAACAACAGTGGACGCTTTCGGCGTGTGGCTAAGTACACACTCCAACCCAAGGCATACGCAATCTCACTTTGCTTTGGCGACGCCACAGCGTCTTGTCACGCAGCGCCGCCCAAATGATAAGACGACAGCGGGGAAATTAGGCAAAGTCGGTTCGACGTCATCGCCGTAAAATTTGGCGGCGGGGGAGATCATGGCGTAGCGTGGTAGCATACACGAACGCGCTGGCGAAGTAGGCAGCCGTCCCACGTGAGTTCAGCCATGGTGGGTCAACGGGAGCGATCTTGCGGGCATGGCGATGGATCAGCGCGTAAGCGCTCTGGGTGTCTTTGTCGCGATCGGCGGCGGCGAGCTACGAACCCGGTGCGATGCGCTTGCGTGCGTGCATGGTGAGTGTCGTCGGCGAATCTGACGCGCCCAAACTATAGCGCAGGACCCGACGGCAAGTCGAGCGATGCATGGCGGCGGCGTGGCGGTGTCCCGAACGCGACAGCGTCGATGGCGGGCGGTGTGAACCGCAAGGCCAACAAGATGGTGGCGGTGGGTCGTGGCCAGCAGCACAAGGACCACGCGCGGCGGCGTGCTTACCAGCAGGCGGCGAGGATGCGATCAAGATCGGCATGGCAACGCGTCGTTGGGCGGGCGGCGGCCGGCGCGCCAGACCGAGTAGCGGCGGTGACCGTGGCCAGCGTGGGCTCTGTTCAAAATATGGGACATGCACGCTTTTTAAAGCTGTTGAAAAACTCTACCCGATGATCCTATAGCTAAACCAACTCTTCTATTCTTAAGAGGGTACAAAGGGCCATCGAGCTAAGCCAAAACACCTTGCCATTACTTAAGCCGATCCTCCTCTAAAAATGCCCGAACTTTGCCTCGTCGACACACTCTCCGACTTAAGAAACGACTACGTCATTCATTCGGGTTCGCGTCACTTTCGTTTCTAAGCTACCCACTAAGCTAGCTAGCGACTCTCGTACTGACCACGAGTATTTCACCGTCACCTACGAAGCTCGTACTATGAACTATATCAAGTCACACATAAGAGTTCTATTGCATTTCGTTCGATAAAAATTCACTTAGAACCCTAAACGATATAAAGAGACATGAAATGTAACATTTGTTTCTCATTTCAGATAAACGTTTCAAGTTATGTACATTACTTTATACCCTATATTACACACATCCACATACAAGTATGATGCTCATGCAGTGTTTTAGCAAAAACAGTGCAATGTAACACCAAGGGTGTTACAAATCTACCCCCTAAAACAAAATCTCAACCCAAGATTTCGTGTGCCTAGTGTGAGAAGGAGGTAGGAATTACATTTCAACGCAGCAACTAACAATCAGCACCAAGGAGGAGGTGGGGGTAATGCTGCAATAAGTAACTCTCTTTTTCTCAGGTGGCTTCATCCTCTGAATGGTTTTGCCACTTTACCTTGTAGAACTTTACCACTCTATTCCTGGTCACTGTCTCCTTCTCATCCAAGATTTTGATCGGGTGCTCGACATAAGTCAAATCAGGCTGGAGGGGAAGCCCTTTAATTTCCACAGCTTCATCAGGCACCCGCAGACATTTCTTCAACTGGGAGACGTGAAACACACCATGTACCACAGACAAGATATCAGGGAGCTGGAGACAATACGCCACTGGGCCACAATGTGCCAAAATCTTGTAGGGACCCACATATCGGGGAGCTAGCTTGCCATGAATACCAAACCGATGCACCCCTCTCATAGGAGACACCTTGAGATACACATAATCTCCCACTTCAAACTGCAAAAGCCTTCTTCGCTTGTCCGCATAAGACTTCTGTCGACTCTAAGCTGCCTTCAAGTGACTCCAAATAATGGTGACTTGTTCTTGAGCCTCTTTGATGAATTCTGGACCAAAGTAACCACGGTCTCCCACTTCAACCTAGTTGAGTGGTGTCCTACACTTTCTTCCATATAGAGCTTCAAATGGTGCCATGCGGATGCTTTCTTGGTAGCTATTATTGTACAAAAATTCCGCTAGCTTCAAGCAGGCATCCCACTTCTCAGGAAAATAAATGGCACAAGCTCTCAACATATCCTCGAGCACCTGGTTCACCCTCTCGGTTTGGCCATTGGTCTGGGGGTGATAGGCTGAGCTTCTAAGGAGATGAGTACCCAGACATTGCTACAGTTGCTCCTAGAAATGAGAGACAAAGACCGACCCTCTATCCGAGATGATAGTAAGGGGAACTCCGTGTAGGGTCACAATCCGATCAAAATATACCTCATCATACTTCTTGGCTGTATATCTAGCATCCACCAGAATAAAGTGAGCAGACTTGGTGAGATGGTCCACAATGACCCAAATAGAATCATAGCCTTTGGATATGCAGGGCAAACCCACCACAAAGTCCATGGAAATATATTCCCACTTCCATACAGGAATAGGCAAGGGCTGCAAATATTCGGGAGTACACATATGATCTGCTTTAACCCTACCACAAGTGTCGCACTCCACGACGTGCCGGGTGATGTCCTACTTCATGTTGGACCACCGGTACAAATGGCGCAGATCATGATACATCTTGTTGCTGTCAGGATGGATAGATAGCTTTGAATGGTGAGCTTAATTCAAAATCTTCTTTTTCAGCTCCTCATTAGATGGAACCACCAATCTATCCTTATACCTCACTACTCCATGCTCATCAATACTAAAGTGAGGGCCACGCCCCTCGGCCATCAATTTTTTGATGTGGGGAATTTCTTTGGGATCTTGCTTTTGCTCTAGAATAATCTGCTCAAGCAACTCTAAGGTCAAGGCGATGTGAGCCAACACCTCTGCGTGGTTGAGAGACAAATGTGTTTCCTCAACCTGGTGTGACTTTTGGCTCAAAGCATCAGCCACTACATTGGCCTTTCCTAGGTGATAATGGACTTCCAGGTTGTAATCCTTTATAAATTCTAACCATCTCCTTTGCCTCATGTTCAGCTCCGACTGAGTGAAAATATACTTGAGGCTCTCTTGATCTGTAAAGATGTGCACTTTGTTGCCCAATAGATAGTGCCTCCAAATCTTCAGAGCGTGGACCACAGCAGCCAACTCTAAGTCATGGGTGGGGTAATTCACCTCGGGTTTTTCCAGTTGGCGTGAAGCATAAGCTATCACACGCCCATCTTGCATAAGCACACACCCCAGCCCCATCTTCGAGGCATCACAATATACATCAAAGGGCCTATCAATATCTGGTTGGGCCAACATAGGAGCTGTGGTCAGAAATGTCTTCAGAGTTTGGAAAGCTTCCTCGTAGGCAGGGCTCCAATCAAACTAGACTTCTTTTTGGAGCAGCATGGTCATTGGCTGTGCTAGCTTGGAGAAATCCCGAATGAAACGCCGGTAGTACCCAGCGAGACCAAGGAACTGATGGATCTGGTGCACAGATTTGGGAGACTTCCAATCCAACACATCTTGCACCTTGCTGGGATCTACTGAAACACCGTCAGGTGTCAACACATGCCCCAAAAACTATACTCGATCTAACCAAAATTCACTCTTGCTGAATTTGGCATAAAGCTTGTATTCCCTTAGTTGAGATAGTACTATCTGAAAGTGTTGGGCATGCTCTTCATCATTCTTGGAATAAATCAGTATATCATCAATGAATACTACCACAAACTTGTCTAGCTCCGGCATAAAGACTGAATTCATCAGGTACATGAAGAAGGCAGGAGCATTGGTGAGACCAAAAGACATCACTAGGTACTCATACAACCCATACCTAGTAGAAAAAGCTGTCTTTGGTATATAATGTGGTTTGATCTTGATCTGATGATAGCCTGATCAGAGGTCAATCTTCGAGAACACCTTGGCACCAGCAAGCTGATCGAACAAAGTATCTATGCGGGCAAAGGATACTTATTCTTAACTGTTACCACATTAAGAGGGTGGTAATCCACACACATTCACAGAGTACCATCCTTCTTCTTCACGAAAATGGTTGGGCAACCCCATGGTGAAGAATTAGGACAGATGAAACCTTTTTCCATCAACTCTTCCAGCTGCTTCTTCATTTTTGCCAATTCCCTCCGAGCCATGCGGTACGGGCGTCTAGAGATAGGAGCAGTACCAGGCTCAAGCTCAATCGAGAACTCTACCTCTCTGTCTAGTGGCAACCTCGGAAGATCTTTAGGAAAAACATCCAGGAACTCACAAACCACAGGGATGGGGGTAAGATCAGGAGAGGCTTCAGCATGGGCAGCAACAGGTAAGACTAGATCTGAGGGTACAAGCAGAGACATCCTATCCTCAGAAGACAGAAGCCGTAACTTGACACTTCTCCGCTTCATATCCAATACTACCCCATACACCCGCAACCAGTTCATTCCAAGAATAGCATCAATGCCTTGCCCATGCATTACCATGAACTGTAGGCGGTAAGTGTGTGTGGCTAATACCAAGCTTACTGTGTCTGTTTGGGTATTGATGAACATTTATGAACCCACAGTACGGATTCTATAGGCATACGGTATAGCCATAAGTGGTAAGTTGTGCCGATCTACAAATCCCATGCTCATAAAGGAATGTGATGCACCAGAATCAAACAACACATAAGCTGGATGAGAATTGATGGTAAACATAACAGCCATCACCAGTTCCTGCTACAATACATGCTCAACATCTGTGAAATGCACCTGTCTAGATCTGCTGGGGACTTTCTTCTTGATTACGGTCCTCCTAACAAGCCTGGAGTTCACTGATGGTTGAGCAGACTGAGCGGGCTGGTTCTGGGGACATGCTCGGGCATAGTGGCCATCTTTGCCACACTTGAAGCAAGCACTAGGCTTGTTTCCAAATCCCTGGTGAGGTGGGACCTGCTATCCCTGAGACTGCTAGGGCTGCACCTACTGAGGGGTGCACGATACTGTGTGGAAGAAGTCTGCTGGGGCTGCCAAAATGAAGGCCCGCCTGATGATTGATAGGGCCCCCGCCGGACAACCTGTACCTTCTGAGCATGAGGGTGGCTGGAAGACCCTACAGCCACCCACTTCCTCTTCGACTCTGCCTAGGACTCCTGCTGAAAACCCTCCATGGTGATGGCGGCGTTCATCAGTGCCCCAAAGGTCTAATAGTTCGCCGTGTACAACTTCTCCTGAAGGATGGAAGAGAGACCGCAAAAGGAGTGGTCCTTCTTCTTGTCCTTAGTGTCCACATGAATGCCAGCATACTAGGACAAGTGATTGAACTTATTAACATAATCCATCACTGTCATACTCCCCTGGCGCAGCTCCAGGAACTCAGTCAGCTTCCGGTTGATGACACTAGCAGGGATATAGAACTCTCTAAATGATGTGGTGAACTCTTGCCAGGCTGCCGGATGATCTGGCTGCTGCATGGCATGGAAAGTATCCCACCATGCACTTGTGGACCCTAATAGCTGTTGCGCTGCAAAGCGCACTTTCTGCTCATCGGCCACATTGAGCAACAAAAACTTCTGCTCTAGGATGCGAAGCCAATGCTTCGCATCCAGGGGCTCATTTGTCGGCGTGAAGGTGGGCAGGTGGGTCTTGAGGAAGTCCTGGTAAGAGGAGGGTCCCTCAGGACAGCGGGCACCACCCTCGTTCCCACCATTGCCCCCATGGCCTTTGCGGGTGAAGCCCGCGACAGCTTGTGCCATGATTTCCATGGCACGGGCTGACTCTCGATGAGCAGCTAGTAGCTCCGCCATCATCTCTGCGTGAGTCATCGGAGGTGGCGGTGGCGGAGGAGGAGGAGCCAAAAGTTGAGCCCCATGGCTCTCCCCGTTGTGCTCATGGGCCTAGCCACTCTCGCCTTGGCCTTGCCAAGACCGTGAGCCGCCCCAGCGCTGGTGCTCCCGCATCCAGACCTTAGATTTATCTGTAAGAAATAGGAATCATTCGTTTAGAACAACCTTCCCGATCAGAAACAAGGGATTGGAGAAATGATAGCCCATCTATTAAAGCAATTATACGTGTAGGGGGATTTCAGTTTAAGTAAGATGCTATTATCATGATGCATGTATCGTCCTATACGTTCACTCAAGCCAGAATATAGCGGCATTCACAAAAATTTTCGGCACATCGCACACTCACTTTTCGTATGCTAGACGATTTCTTACGCAGCGTAAGTTAGTGTACCTGCAAAAAATTTATTAGATAAGATGGGTCATTAAGGTCAGTACCAAAAGGCTCTAGGGCTCCCTCCTACACGAGGATCTCATCCTCGTACTCCTCAATGACTTCATCATACTCCTGTTCGTCGACGGGCATGAATTCTACCAGCTCGTGATCTACATGCATGAAATGATGATGCAATAGTTAGTAATCTAGCAACAACAACTTTTAAAATAAAGTACCTCTGTCTAACTACTACGCTAGTGCTACCGACCACGGTACTAAGTTATCTATTGCTATCAATAACAAGTATGAAGTATGGCATTCATTATTATAGCAACTACAAATATCCTTACTCCTAATGATGATTTACGCTATATATGATAAAGCAAGGATAATAGTTACTCTACTTATCAACCTACCCTAGGGCTACAAAATTTACAGCAAGCACCTAATAATCTAGTGAGCCTACTGTAAAATTTTCATAGCCATATCTATCACCCATCTACCACAAAAATTCCTACAATTATTAATCCACATAATATTATCTCCCTAGTTTTGAATTTATGACCCAATCATTGTCACAGCTAACTGTAATCTAACTGTACTAACATGAGATGGTATTTTTGCGAACCTAACAAAATTAGTCTCACTATTTTTGGACAACTACACAATTTACTACAATTTATCAAAGTTCAGCTAGAAATTAAATTGAATAAACATTGGTAATTCACTGAAGAATTGAAAAATGATTTCCCGCACGGCCCAGCGAGCGATGGCTCAGCCCAGCCCGGTTTCCCGCCCACGCGCACACGCAGCCACCGGCGTGGCCCACTCGGCGTCGCGCAATGTGGCCCAACGCAGGCGGAGCCGCGCGTGTCTGGCGCATTAGCAAAGAAGCCCCCGCTCTTTCCCCTATTCACACAACTAACTCGAGCACTATTACGCCGAGTCATAGGTTTTTCATCTACCACCCTCTCCTTTCCCTTCTTCGCCACGGTGACATCCCCCGACACCCGTGTGCGCACCGACGCGACGACGCGGGCATCGGGCGGCTATGCCGGCCCCACCCGACCCTCCAATTCCTATCTAAGGGGCCGATGGTCATCTTGACTTCAATGCACAGTGGTTGGAGGTGATACGGTGAATAGGGACGCTGTCCCGAGCTCCCTCCCCGACGATGGTCCTGTCCCTGCGACGGCGGATGCGTTCCCGTGAGCCACAACATCGACAACACGAACCAACTCATGGATAGGCAACAGAGACTCACCCCGAGCTTACCGGCTGATGTGTCTTGACCGGAGGCTGCTCGAGTGGACCTGGACACGCACACCCAGTGGGCCTTGCGACGGCGGCGATGGCACAACTGCGGTGGCAGCACTGGGTACGCCGCAGCAGGGCAAACTAAGGCGCACATGTGGTAGAGTGGAACGGGGCGAAGCTTCAGTGTCAAGGAATTGGACAGTGGTGGATGTGGGTAAGGGGAATTTCACGGCGCTACTGCGGGTCTTAAAATGGCCGCCGCCGACGAAACCATCCAAATTAGGCTTGGCAACGGCTGGCAACAGCAGTGGACGCTTTCAGCGTGTGGCTAAGTACTCACTCCATCCCAAGGCATACGCAATCTCACTGCTTTGGCTGATGCTGCGTGCTATCACGGTGTGGCCCAGCGACAGAGGAGCAGGGGAAATTAGGCAAGTCAGTTCGGCGCTATCGCCGTAGAGGCTGGCAGGGCAGGGGAGATCGTGGCGTAGCGTGGCAGCAAACACGGACGCGCTGGCGAAGTAGGCAGTCGTCCCACATGCGTGCAGCCATGGTGGGTCAATGTGAGCAGTGCCGGGCGTGGCGATGGATGGCGCGTAGCGCGACTGGGGTGCCATGCGACGCGATGGTGAGGCAGAGTTCACCAGAAAGAAGTTCCTTCGATTCTACGATGAATACCACATCTACGCCAATTGGGCCGCCGTGGCACACCCCCGCATGAACGAGCAGGTCGAGCGTGCGAACAGCATGGTCCTACAAGGCCTCAAGCCTAGGACCTTCAACCGGTTGAACAAATTTAGCAGACGATGGGTTGCGAAACTTCCCGCGATGCTCTGGAACCTGAGGATGACCCTTAGCCGGGCCACCGGCTACACACCGTTCTTCATGGTCTACGATTCTAAGGCTATCCTCCCGACCAACCTCGACTATGGAGTGCCAAGGGTTAGGGCGTATGATGAACAGGGAGCCGAGGCATCCCTCAAAGATGCCATGGACCAGCTAGACGAAGCGCGCGACGCCGCCCATCTTCAGTCAACCAAATACCAGCAAGCGTTGCGCCAGTACCACAACCGTCGAGTGTGGGGTCAGGCCTTTAACATCGGGGACCTAGTGCTCTGCCTTGTCTAGAGCAACAGGAACTGCCATAAGCTCTCTCCGCCATGGGAGGACCGCACGTTGTCGCAGAGGTGCTCCGACTGGGCGCATACAAGCTCAAGACCATCGACGGTGAAGTCTTCATCAATGCTTGGAACATCGAGCAGCTACGTTGCTTTTACCCTTAATAAACACACACTTTCTCTTATCAGTTTCGCTTTCAAACTCCCCGATCTTTAGTGACACCCGACCCTAGCAATGGCGAGGGGGTCGGGCCTCGTACAGAGGCTAGTAAGTGCTTATCGATCTAGAAGACATTCTCTACGCCCGACCCTTTCTCACGTTAAGACCCAGAAGTGAAGTTTGCAGAAACAAACGCTGAGTAAAACTGGTCGGACTACGAGAAACCTACGCCTCGATGGCTACGACATCTTTGCTCACCAGCATGATCAAAGTTTTTTTTTGCACCCCGAGCTTTTTGGCCTTAGCTACGGAAAGAGTCGGTATGCGTTTAAGAGTCTATCCACCTGGCAAGCATTCTCTATGCCTAACCCTCTCTCACGACGAGACCTAGAAGCTAGGCTTACCGAAATAAACTCTGTGTAAAACTGGTCGGACTGTGAGAAACCTACGCCCCAGCGGCTATGGCGTCTTTGCTCACCAGCGTGATTAGAGCTTGTTTGCCCGTACCCCAAGCTTTACGGCCTCAATGGTGGAAAGGGTCAGAACGCACTAACCTTTTTATACGAAAAGGGGAGAAGGGCTAAAAATCTGTTAGGCCATAACGAAATTTAAGAGCTTGTGCACTTATTACAAGTTCACCACATGGCTCATCTGCCTAACTAAATTCTTGGGGGGTGATCTCATCCTCTATCTCTGTAGGAAATCCCTGTGCCAGCAGGTCACCCAAGCCGCTCGAACGGCTCGGGCCGCTGCCGAGAGACGGTTAGGGAGCAGTGGAATGCCACGCAAGGGTTATGCCGACCCCGTTGCGAACAATGGACCCAGGTTCCATATGGACATATCCGGTAAGAGCTCCCTGAGCCCGTCACTCGAGCCATTGAGGTAAGTCCTATGCCAGTGGGTCACCCAAGTCGATCGGACGGTTCAGGCCGCTTCTGAGAGATGGGTCACCCTTAATTTACGCACATTTTCTCTTATTAATTTTGCTATTGAGCCCCCACCCCCAGCAATGGTAAGGGGTCAGGCCTCACTCGGGGGCTGGTAGGAGTGTATGTTCAGTAGACATTCTCTAAGCCCGACCTCTTTCTCACGCTAAAACCTAGAGGTAAGGTGTGCGGAAACAAACTCTGAGTAAAACTAGTCGAACCGCTAGAAACCTATGCCCCAGCGGCTACGGCGTTTCTGCTCACCAACGTGATCAGAGTTTTTGTCCTCGCACCCCAAGCTTTAGCTTCTACCTTCCTTGAAGGGTTTGGAGGGACCCACCGGCGGAATCTCCATCGAGGAGAGGCCGCCAGGTTGCCCAAGTCGGTCGAACGGCTCGAGACACTACCGAGAGATGGGTACGGAGAAGTAGGATGCCCCATGTAGGTTATGCCAACTCCATCACGAATGACGGACCCAGACCCTGCACGAACATATCCGGTAAGGAGCTCCCCGAACCCATCACTCGAGCCATCAAGGTAACTTTATCAACCCCACTTTACTTTTCTAGTATATGAGCATTCATTCATCCATTCTCATGCATGTATTCATACATTCATTCATACATTCATCTCTTACATCCAAGCATTGCATATGCAATTATTGCATCACAACGCTTCGTGTCATGTCACAAAGCGGTAGTCGTCTCATTCGACATGAGCGGCAACCGACCGAGGTTCGAAGGCCGGCCCATGGAGGGCTCGAGGCCGCCTCGAGTCAAATAGAGCCAGGGGAGGAAAACGGAGATGAGCCCCAGCGGCCCTTGCCCGACCCCGCTCAGAAGCGGATAGGGACATCTTGACCTTTCTCGTTCGATCCTAACCTCAAGCCAAGCCTATATAATCTCCATCAAGGAGAGGCCAGTGGGCCACCTGAGTCGGTCTCCGGAACAACTCGGGCATCTATCGGGAGGTGGGTTAAGGAGCAGTGGAATGCCACATGAGGGCTATGCCGACCCCGTCAGCGAATGACAGACCCGGATTCCACTCGAACATGCCCGTTAGTGAGCTCACCGAGCGCGATACTCGAGTCATCGAGGCAAGTGTCGTTAGCTCAGCCCCTCCGGTTGCGGAAACCACGGATGGGGTGACGCATGAAATTCGGTCGACCCCTACGGGGCCCAACAGGGCTCGGGGGCTTGAGCCGCCCGACCCAAGCTCGAATCCAATAGACCGGGGTTCGAAGGCCGGCCCACGAAGGGCTCGAGGCTGCCTCATGTTGAACAGGGCCATGGGAGAAAACGCAAATGAGCCCCAGCGGCCTTTGCTTGACCCGCTTAGAAGCAGACAGGGTCATCTCAACCTTCTCGTTCGATCCTAACCTCGAGCCGAGCCCACAGAATCTCCATCGAGGGGACGCCAGCGGGCCACCTGAGTCACTCTCCAGAGTGACACGGGCATCTGTTGGGAGGTGGGTTAAGGACTAGTGGAATGCCACATGAGGGCTATACCGACCCCGTCACGAACAACGGACCCGGATTCCACTCAAACATGTCCGTTAGCGAGCTCACTGAGCACGTCACTCGAGCCATCGAGGCAAGTGACGTTAGCTCAACCCCTCGAGTTGTGAGAATCACGGATGGGGCGATGCTCACAAAAATGAGCCGACCCTCGACCAGACCCCTGCTATGCTCGGGGCTCAAGGAAAGTTGGACTTGCAAGAAGACCGAAAACGCGGTCGCAGAACGATGGCTCAGATCCCAGGGAGGGGGTACGTACAAAAATAAGAGACACTTTTTCTTAGTAGTTTTGCTATCCTCTCCTCGATCTTTAGTGACACCCGACCCTAGCAACGGCAAGGGGTCGGGTCTCACTCGGGAGCTGATAAGGGTATATATACACCTCCTCTAAAATAGTCACCGCGCCTGACCCCTTCCTCACGTTAAAAAACCTAGTGGCAAGGTCTATGGAAATGAACGACTGAGTAAGGCTGGTCGGACTGCAAGAAACCTACGCCCCAGTGGCTACAGCACTCTTGCTTACCAGCGTGATCAGAGTTTCCCTCCTACACCTCAAACTCTATGGTCTTAACAAACGGAAGGGTTAGAACGCATTACCCCTTCTCTTCACACATAAAAAGGGAGGAAAAACAAATTCGTTCACACCGTAACAAAAAAATAGATTTGATCAAACAAAATGATGAGTTTGTTTAAATGATACACAGGCGTCGTGTCAGCACAAAAATGTGTTAATCGTGTCGGGCACACGAGCAAGCCGGAAGGGTCTGCTCGATGGAGCTAGAGATCCGCCTAGCTTCAACGTAGGGATGATCAATCTTGCGTACTCCTCTCGAGACGTGTCAGTCAATTTGACCCTATAATTGACAAGCAGAGAAAATTTATCAGTAATTTAAGGTGGAACGTGCCGATCTGTGCCCAGACAGTTCCAAGTGTGCCGCTCTAGGAGCAGCCATGTGGGAAAAAGAGCCTGAATAGCCGATCCGCACAGAAATCGGCTGTTACGGACTGTAAAGCTCGTAGGTAGCGATTGATTTTATGTTGACAGGTACAATTCACATATATGTAAATGAGATCATCAACTAGGTAGATATTATCAATATGAATTATTGAGCCGATGAATCTGACGATAAAGGATATAGCACACGAACGAATCAACTATCTGATATGAACTGATCTACAAATGCTCTGAATCTAATCTATTACCACCAACAGTGAGGTTCGATCGGATTGATGGCAGCTATGATGATAGTAACAAACTAAAACCAAAGAATCCGCAAACACATCTGTACTTCGACAGGCTTTCCAAAAGACATGCTATACGCGAAGGCTCGGACGAATCGGCTAAAATAGCCGATTCTGGTGAAAAGGGCTACAGCGTGTGAACAATCGACTGTTTCACATGAACAAACCTATGGACTCCTCAGACTCAACCCGCTATCTCTAACAGTGGGGTTCGACCGGATCGATGCAGCCGTGAAAAAGACAACGAATCAAACCCTTAAAGTACACAGATCTACTCACGCTTAACGAAATCATGTAAACATGCTGTAGGCGTTAACGCACAGGCGATCGACTATTTAGCCGATGCAGGCATAGCAAACAGCTAAGGTCACGTCTAACCAGGAATAAGTCTACTAACTAGCATCCTCCAATCTACAGTGGCATTAGTGGGGATCAACCAGATCGTTACAGCTAAAATGGTGAACCATAAACTAGATTCAACTAGCCAGCAGACCTCTTCAAGATTATGCATGCCTTAACTGCGTACTATGCACGATCAAGATCGAAGAAAAATAGCTAATGAAATATAAACCGTCATTCAAGGTAGATAATATCGTGTTGTAACAAACGAATGACGGATCTAAAGGATATGAGTCCGATCTAATTCGATCTCGACTGGGCGAATTGATGTTGCTGTAAACTAATAACAATGAGAACATCAGCAAGATCGGTAACTTAATGAATCTACCCAAAGGATGCCACCCTTAGATAGAGCCGATAACTTGACCTTAGTCTAGTTCAAGCAGTGGAGGTCGACCGGATCGATGCAGCCATACTTGAACTAGACAAGAGTCGATAACTAGCTTATACCAGAGTCGCAGTGGAGGTCGACTGGATCGATGCAGTCGTACGAATAGAAGTATAAGCCATGATGGTACTTACAAACAAGCCGGAGGTCGGCCGGCCCGATTCAGCCCTGCTCGCTGAAGAACTCACCGAGATCTACTCTACTCCTACTCCTAATGGGTGGCCAGAGCCGAAAAAGTAAGTAACTTGTATTTGATTGATTGTGTGTCCTTTACAATAGCCGGGGTCCAATATTTATACCCGGAGCTTAAACATGAATCCTACTCAGGTACGACTCATTACAATCTTTGGTATAAAAGAGAACATTCCTAACTTAAGATAACTTGGACCCTAATCTTTCCCTTTTTGTAAAGTCCGATATGTATCTCTCGACGCCAACAGTAGCCCATCATCGTTATTTGCTGACGTCATTCAAAGAGAGCTGATTCTAGTGCCTCCTTTGAATCAGCTGATATCAATCCTTTATGCCATCGAGTCCTTGATCGACACAATTATGAAAGCTTCGAGTTTCCCGCGTTCTTCTCCAAATTTTGGTGTAAACAGGTCGACAACTTGTTCGATTATGACAAAAATGATCATCCGACCTATCTGACTAACTAGCCCCTCCGGGGGAGAACTATGTCTTCTATCCTGTCCGCCAGGTCCCGTGAAAGGGGAGCCACCACCGCTTCCATCTCCTCTAGCTCGTGGACTTCATAGCCATGGCTCATCGTCTCTAGATTGATGTTGTCCCCATAATGAGAACAAGCAATCACGAAGGATTGATTGACCCCAGCGCAAAGGGCATTCCTCTCGAGCTGGCGCACCCGAGATGTGATCTCGACAGCATGGGCCACGAGCGAGCTGGTCCCCTCTGACCGCACCACCTTAAGGTCATCGCAAACCACTCCGAGGGCAACGCTCAGGATACCGAGCTCGTCGTCTCTACCTAAAGATTCCTCCTTACCTTGGTGAGATCTAGAGCTAGCCCAGCGGAAACACTCTCAGCCTCTAGCTTCTGGGTCGTCGTGCTTTTGAGCTCGGCCTAGAGGGAGCCAACCTTCTGCTACGTGTCATCGCGCTCTTGGTAGGCCTGGTCATGCTCTCTGAAGGCCTAGTCGCGAACCCACGTTTGTAGAAGTGGGCGAATGAAACCACATAGACATCGAGCGGCGATGGCAAGTCCTCCTCATCGGGCAGTAGCCACTCCTCGGCTGAGGTCCGTGCACGGAGAAGACCGTGATGGACGAGGCCCTCCATGTGTGGAAGGTGATGTCAGAACGGCACCACAGGTCCATTGGAGGTGGGGGCGGATGAATGCAGGCTCGACGGTGGTCGTGGCTACGGAGGCAAGGATGCAAGGTATGGAATCCGGGGGCTAACCCTTTGGTTTTACAGAGGTGACAGGTGTGAGGAAACCAACCGTCCACCTAGATCTCCGCGCCTGCCATGATCTGCCACCATGTCTCGTCGTGGGACGGGCGCACGCAACCTCTGTCTGTTCCCTCGGAAAACTCGCCGAACGTTTCGCCTTTCCGAACGGGCCACAACCCGTCATAGGTAAGGGATACGGAGCTAAAAACTCCACTACAGCCTGTCTAGGCCAAGGAGTTCGAAGGTTGGTCCACCGACGGGTTCGACAACCGCTCCAGGCACCTTTAGAGTGAGGGGTGGAAAGGGATGGGCCCGCTAGCGGCCAGTACCTAGGCGCGCGAGCGCCGTGGGCATCCCGGCCCAAGTTCGAGTCTCAGTCAAATACGATCCATGGTTTTTTCTCGAAGAAAGGCATAGAGCCCTCGGGACTGATCGAATGGACCTGAGAACTATATGGATTGACCGCTGAGAATCTAGAGCCGGTCACTAGCTGACCCAAGCCGGATCCCCATGAACAGGATGTTGAGGCCCCACTCAGACTAGCCCGTTGACAGCTCATCGAGCACCATGATTCGTCTGTAGAGCAAAATCATGACATGGCTCTGCCCCTCCGTTTTCATTAGAAAAAATGCTCGAGGGAAGACAATCACGAAGACGAGCCGATCCTCGACCGAACCCCTACTCCAGGAAAGGGTAGGGCTCGAGGAAAGTTGGACTCACACAAAGGCCGAATGCTCGGTCATGGAATGACAGACCCCCATAGGGGTCAAAATTAGGAAAGACCTTTTCCGAACCACCAAACCTCACGGCTGCACCCCCGAGGGGTCCAATCACGATGAAAGGGAACCGCTGTCCCTAGGACATGCCGTGGGCGACAAAGGAAGGCCAAGGCCATCAGAGTCCTCCCGTTTGGAAAAGCCTCTGAAGGAGTATTCTACTCCTTCGTAGGCTCGAGGGCTACTGTCGAGGGGACCAATACTAGGGTACCCGAAGAGGAGGAGCTAATGATCATCAGCATTGATTCATCCGAGCAGTCAAGAGCACGATTATAGCTCCAACCGACCCTTGGGTTTGCACTCTGCCTCGCCTCGCCTGACCCTTGGGTTTGCACTCTACCTCACCTGCCCTCTAGGGGAGGGCTTCGCCTCATGCAACCCCAAGGCCGTGGGCTCCGCCTCGCTCGACCTTTGGGTTTGCGCTCCACCTCGCCTGGCCTCTAGGAGAGGGCTCCGCCTCGCCTGGCCCTTGGGTTTGCGCTCTGCCTCGCCCGACCTCTAGGGGAGGGCTTCGCTTCGCTCGACCCCAAGGCCACGGGCTCCGCCTCGCCTGACCCTTGGGTTTGTGTTCTGCCTCACTCAGCCTCTAGGGGAGGGCTTCGACTCACTCGACCCTAAGGCCGCGGGATCCGCCTCGCCCAACCCTTGGGTTTGCGCTCTGCCTTGCCCGGCCTCTAGGAGAGGGCTCAGCCTCGCTCGACCCTTGGGTTTGCGCTCCATCTCGTCCGACCCCAAGGCTGCGGGCTCCGCCTCACCCAACCCCAAGGCCACGGGCTCCGCCTTGCCCGACCCCGAGGCCATGGACTCTGCCTCGCCCGACAGAGACTCATGCCGCCGCCAACCACTCTAGGCCCAAGTGTATGGTCCTGGGTCAAAGCTTTGACATCAGGGAGGCGATAGGCACGCCCCGATGTAACCCAAGGCCACGACAGGCCATACCCGAGTACTCACATCAGGAACAGCATCGGGCATACCGGTGCTGTTCTGCCTAACCCTCATATGAACACGGATAGGCGTGTCAGCTCACCACGACGTCCGCTAGGACAGAGTGGAGCGTCATGACCGACAGACGATACCTGCGCATGGCGCCAGTGTCAGACAGGTCTGTGACGTGGAGCCGTCCCTGTCGACATCTACAGGGTCGACGGGACCCGCATGAAGGATAAGAAGGACCCAGCGGTCCTGAAGGCCGCTCTCTCCCTCTCGTTTCTTCTCTTTTCCTCTGCTGTAACCTGTGCTTTCCCTTGGTCTATAAAAGAAAAAGCAAGATGCCCCAGGACTGGCATCGGATCGATCGAACCCATCGAATCATCACGAACCCATCGAACCTCGAACCGACCAGAACACAACACAAGCACATGACTGAGCGGCAACCGAGCTCTCGGCACCCGTTCACTCTTTCCACCAGAGACTTGGGACCTGTCCCTCTCTCGCCCATTTGTAATCCCTACTGCAAACTTTCGGTGCTAGTAACACGAGCAGTAGCGACGAACTGGATATAGGGACATTCTGCCCGAACTAGTATAAACCTCGTGTCCTCTAAGCACACCGTCCGAGCCAGACGTGCAATGTTAGAAATTTACTTGTCGGTGGTGACTCGAAACACCGACAACTGCTTATGGCCAAAATAAACTGAAATCAATAGCCAAATGTCACGTTTTTCAGCAGCTTAGTCGGGCCACGCTTATTCCCACAACTCCCATTTGTACTAAAAAGCAGAAGCTGGATCAGACCAGCTTATTTTGACCGCCGCTTTTCCATATAATCTGTACCAAACAGGGCCATTATTAGGCTTGCTACCTCGCTCGAGTGCTCGACTGATCAAAGGGCCATGACTCTGGACGCTGCTCATCCGTCTCGCGCAAACACAGTTGTGCCACCCACGGTTGCTCGAACGCTTGCTCTACCTTGAGGAGACGCCAAGAAGGGGGGGATCCTCCATGTCAGTGGAACGTGGCGCAGTTGTCCCACCCCGTTTAATGAAGTCTCCACCTACGTTAGAAAGTACTCTCTCTGTCCCGTTATAATAGTCGTTTTTGCTTTGAACTTGGTGCAGCATTGATTCTCTGCTGCGCGATGTCTCCACCTATGTTAGGAAATACTCCCTCTGTCCTATTATAATAGTCGTTTTAGCTTTCAACCTGGTGCAGCATTGATTCTCTGAACCTAGAGGTTGGTTGTGTCCGGATGCATGGGCGAAACTATGAATGTAGACACTTCAATGCACTGCTAGAACGACATACATAGTGGGACAGAGGGAGTATGCACTTGATGAGAGATGGATAAGTGAACCTATTCGTCGGATTGACCGTTTAGTTCATAGCGCCGGTGATTTCAACTCTAAATCAGATGCTCCTCTGCAGAGTTCAATCTCGACATACACCATAAATCTACAAAGATTTTATGCTAGAACAGTATTTTTTCAGGACCAAGATAAAGAAAGCAAAGTTTATCCTAAAATGTAAAAAGTAAGTTTATTTTAGGTTTATTCAAATTCATAGAAATAAGTTTATACTAACATCTGTGATCTGTCACAATATTTTTGTTCCGCTTTGGCAAGAACGAGAGGAGAGAGCCCCGCACTGGAGCGCCACGTCGGATGTCACGCAAAGCTAACTGCACGGACGCGTGGCCCCCACTGCTCCCCCCTTCCCACGCGCGCAAACTTCCAAACAGCTCCACTTGCTTTCAGTTTTGGTTCCGTTCCACACACTTCCCATCCCCGCACGCCCACTCCAGTCCGCCTCTGATCCCGTGCCCGGTGCCGCCATTTCCCGTGCCCCACCCCCCCCCCCCCGCCGACCAGATCCCCATCACGCGCCGCCCATGGCGCCCCACCTACTCACCCCACCGGCCCTCACCATTACTGGCGCCGCCGGATCGGCGGACCCGCGGGCGCCCAGGCCACGCGCGCCGTCGCGCACCTTCTTCTGCTCCTCCCCCGGCAGAGCGCGGCGGGGGCTCAGGACGAGGAAGGGCTTGAGCGTCGTCGCGGCGGCGGCGGAAGGAGCGGAGCCGGGTGGGCCCGCGGGGCCGATGCGGCTCAACGAGTACATGGTCGCTGTCGACCGGCCCCTCGGCGTCCGCTTCGCCCTCGGCGTCGACGGACGCGTCTTCGTCCACTCCCTCAGGAAAGGGGTAAGTGACTAAGCGGGGAGCGAGCAATGGGAAGGAAGTCCTTCCCGGACGGGCGGGGTTTAAGGACCTTCGATTGGCGAGTGACTGACTGACATATTGACATCCGGCTACTGCTTGTGGTGATGCGTGGCAGGGGAACGCCGAGAAGTCCAGGATCATCATGGTCGGCGACACACTCAAGAAGGCGGGCGGCGACGGCGAAGGCCTCGTCACCATCAAAGACCTAGGTGACACGGAGTACGGCACCAGTAATGTCGTTATGTTTGACTCTTCCAAAGACTAGCGTCTCTATGAAATTTAGTGAACCATCCCGTCTGCCGTTTTCGGTCACTGTGTCATATATAAGATTGCTTATTATGATCGGAAGTGCCTTTCCTGGTTACTGTATGTTAGAGTTTTTTTACCTCTTCTGTTTGAACAATGAAATATTTTATACCCTGGTCTAGTGAAATTCCAACATTCGAAATAAGTCTTAAAATAGACTTGTAACTAATAATTTCTAGATAATTTCTGGACTATTCATCAAGCTTAGTAATTATTCAATGGCTCAAATGAAATGGTTCTTTGTTAGGGTAAATAGTTCATGGCACAAACAGTACTCTGATGCACTGAACAAAGAAGTTTCAGCTCTTTGCTTTCCCAGACATTGAATGATTGAAGTGCACATATACTTAGTACTGTAGCAGTTGGCGATTTTAAAATGAGCCTTAAACTTCTTAATTGCTTGACAAAGTGTTACCCAATAGTCCAATACCCATTGGAGCACCACCTTCCTCAAAGTTAAGATACCAGCAATCTAGCAGTTCAATGAACACGATTTATTTCCCTTAAAAATTCAAGAACGTCGGATGGAACTACTGCATGGTTACGCTTCATTCATATGTTCTCTTTAACTTGTATCCAGGATTGCACTGAGGGACAAGTCAGGACCATGCAGCCTTGTCCTTGAGAGACCATTTGCTCCTTTTCCAATCCATCAGTTGCATCAAAATGAAGATTACCACATTCTATTTAACAGAGGGCGGGCTGCTGTTGCCTCGTGGAATAGTGCTGTTTGGTCCACAAAGCTTTATGGATCTTCTACTGGGGATGGAAAATGTGGTTTTGCCGTATTCTCCCCAAGGTTGCTAAGTTCTCAAGGATGGGCTCTTCTGTCTAACGAGAAAGGTGGACTCAATCAGAGTAGCACTAACCTTGCCAATCGCATAAGTGAGATTGTTGGTTTATATTCTGATGAAGACGATGTCAATGCTGAGTGGGCACATGGTAGCTTTCCTTTGGAGGAGTACATTAAAGCACTAGACCGTGCTAAGGGTGAACTGTACTATAATCATTCACTGGGTATGCAGTATAGTAAGGTACTGGAAGACTGCTTCTGTTAATTTTCTTAGACATGTACATCCATAAAGGGTGTGTCAATACTATGTGTGCTTGAAAGAGCTGAGGACTACTTATCAATATATACCAATAACCATGGCACTTGTTTTACACAAATATTCGCAGATAACAGAACAAATATTTGTTGGGTCATGTATACAAACAGAGAAAGATGTGAAGATGTTATCAGAAACTATGGTATGTTCCTGACATATGCTGCAAGCTTGTCTGATTAGTGCTTTTTGCTTACATTTGTTGCATTCCATTTATACTTCCATTTACGTTACAATTCAGTTAAGTTTCTGATACTTCAAAAGGCTTCAGGGTATCACTGCTGTTCTGAATTTCCAAAGTGAAAGTGAGCGCATTAACTGGGGAATCAATTCTGAGACAATCAACAGTTCTTGTCATGAGAATAACATCTTGATGGTTAACTACCCTATACGGTATGCTGTAATGCCTCTATCTAGAAGATAAACTTTAGAATGTTTGATTCTAGTTCTTCACTGTAGTTATATCGAACCAGCTGTAGCTTCCTTATCCTGTGACAAACAAGACTAGAATTTATATAGGTTCGAATTGTCGTTTATTTGTAGAGCGATGTCGGTGATACTTTGGCTACTGTTGTTGTGTACTTGATATTCGGTGTGTACTATTTGTTGTTGTGTGGATTAATGTTTTAAGCGCTTTATGTCTCTTTAGGCTGTTATAAGCTCAGCTCATCCTACTTCACCCTAGTAGTTATCTGAACAAAAAGGATCTCTATGAATTGTTGGTGAAATCTTTACTTAGTTTTGCAGACGTGATAGGCTTGCTAACTTACTATCATCTGATTGTCATTTAACTACTGATGCTTGATGTTTTCAGAGAGGTTGATTCCTTGGACCTAAGAAAGAAGCTTCCTTTCTGTGTTGGTCTTCTGTTGCGTCTTATAAGGAAGAACTACCGTATATATGTGACTTGTACCACTGGATATGATAGATCACCAGCATGCGTGATATCATACTTACACTGGGTTCAAGATACACCTCTCCATATTGCTCACAAGTTCATCACTGGTTTGCACTCTTGTAGACCTGACAGGTAATTATGGTTGAGCAACATTATATTAGTCAATCTGTTTGATGCTAAATCAAAAAGGACCCTGTTTATTGTGACTGCTGACAACTAAAAAATTGTTTAATGATGCAGAGCTGCAATTGTTTGGGCAACTTGGGATCTTATTGCTTTAGTTGAAAATGGAAGGCATGATGGTAGTCCCACACATTCAGTATGTTTCGTTTGGAACGGTGGTAGGGAGGTAAGTTCCTTTTATACAAAAATGTTACTTAAGAGTGATTATTTGGCATAGATGACATTTGTTCAAGTCAGTGTGAGACTTCATGTTATGATCTTGACATTCAATAACTTGAGGGGGTTGACTTGCACCGTTGCACGTGACTTTGGCCCCAGGGTGAGGATGTAGAGTTGGTTGGAGATTTTACAAGTAACTGGAAAGACAAAATAAGATGCATCCACAAGGGTGGGTCAAGATATGAGGCTGAAGTTCGCCTTCGGCATGGAAAGTAAGTTGCCACTTGCTTGTTTTCGTGGCTGAGGATATTAAACAGCATCTGTCTATCCCACCATCTTCTGATCTCTTTGCTCCTGATAGTTATCGAGTTAACTGAAACTAACCCCATACTCATTTAGGTACTATTACAAGTTTATAGTTGGGGGCCAGTGGAGGCATTCTACTTCATTGCCTACAGAAACAGACGAACATGGGAATGTCAACAATGTGATCAGAGTAGGTGACATTGCTCGGATTCGTCCTGCTCCAAGCCAGCTACACATAAAAGTATGTCAACTCAATCCACTGCCTTCAGTGCCTCGATTGAACTTCCGACCTGTCTACTTCTTTGCAATTTAAACATTCTTTCATGTTTTTGCTGATCAAACCCTATATGAGTTTTTTTAGGTAATAATGTGTAAACTTAGTAGAATCTGTAGCTTACTATAGCCAATAATCATATTATAATATATTGGCATCTATCATGGCAGGATCCAACTGTTGTTAAGGTCATAGAAAGGGCGCTAACAGAGGACGAGCGGTTTTCATTGGCGTTTGCAGCACGCCGCATGGCATTTGCAATCTGCCCAATCAGATTGTCCCCAAAGCAGTAGATGGGTCATCCTTTTCCGAGCGGAATCAAGCGTCATCCAGGATCAGCAATTTTCGAAGCTACAGAAAAATCGTGTATGTAACAACAGAGGGGCCTTCTTACTGTATGTATCCGTTCACACACAACCTGGAACGTCGATAAGTGGCTCCGCAATGAGCACAATGTACACCTCTGTGTAATTCTATGGACTGTATACCTGAAATGAACTCCATTTCAGACTATATGACACTCTTGAGAATCCGAGGCCGGCTCGCAAATGGCCAGTGAACAGGCTCTGCAATCTACAGCTCTCATGGGATGGGTGAGATGACTACTTTGCCGGTTGCTCTCCCGGTCTCAAGGTAGGAGAACGCCTCCACAACCTGCGAGAAGGCGAACGGCCCCTCCAGGTCGATGAGCGGCTTCACCTTCCCTGACTCGAGGTACGGGTTGAGCTTCTCCAAGACAGCGCCGTTGGAGGTGACGACGAACCGGAAGCCTGGAGGGCTGACGGCGCTGGTGAGGACCACCACGCTGCCGCCTTCCTTCACTACCTTGACAGCCTTGTCACCCTGACCTGAAATGAATGAAACCTATGCGTGCATGGTGAAACGCAAAGGACAGATCGACTCAGCCGAGGCCTGAGGGGGTCACGTTTATTTTGTGGTGGCTGCTGGAGTGCTGGGCATGCATTTGATGATGGTGATCTTATCTTACCGACTGCGTCCAAGACAACGTCGTATTTGTCCGGCAGCTCTTCGAAGTTGTCCTTAGTGTAGTCGATGGCGACATCGGCACCCAGGCTCTTGAGCAGCTCGATCTTCTTGGTGCTGGCCGTCGCAGCCACCTTGGACGCGCCGTACACTCCACGACAAGAGCAGCATTGTGCAAGAATGTTCAGTTCAGTCTTCACAACGTACGTACCCAACAGTACGTCGAGCTGGAATTCAAACAGCAGCCGGTGCCTGTGCAGTGAAGTTTCAGTGTCTGGCACTCTGATGAGATCTTACCTGGATTGCAAGGGAGCCGACACCGCCGGCGCCACCGAGGACGAGGACGGACTTGCCGGCGGACAGTCCCGCGCTCTCCAGGCCCCCGTTGGCGGTCTGGACGGCGAGCGGCAGGCTGGCGGCCTGCGCGAAGTCGAGGCCCTCGGGCTTGAGCGCCAGCAGCCTCTCCTCGACGGCGGTGTACTCCGCCAGCGAGCCGGACTGCTTGGGCCCCTCCAGCGGCTTCTCGCTGAGTACACCTCGTCGCCTTCTTTCAACTTCTTCACCTGGCTGCCCACCTTGACGACCACGCCGGCCACGTCGTACCCCGGCACGGTCTGCAGCAGTGCACAGCATCAGCAAGTTCAGCACTCCCAGAAACCCAATAGTTTCAGTGCACAGAATCAAAAGAAGAAAAAAAAAATGGATTTTCGATTTGCAAGACGAGACGAGGATAGCAGCTGATCATCATCAGACCGGGAGAGGGGAGTCGGTGGCCTGGAACTTGCCGGCCCGTCGCTTGGCATCGACGGGGTTGAGCGCCGCGGCGACGACCTTGACGAGCACCTGGTCCTCGGCCAGGGCCGGCACAGCCGCGGCCTCGTCGAGCTTGAGCACGCCGGCGTCCCCGTACGCGTGGTACACCCATGCCTTCATCACCCCGGGCACCTCCGTCGACACCGCGGCCGTGGCCGCCGCCGTCGCTAGGAGAACAGCTTCGGAGGTGTCATAGGCTATGAATATTGTCAACATTCCATAAAAAATGGGATAAATTACTGAAAAGTATTATGGCAATACATTAAGGTTATTAGGTTATTAGTAGTGCATCAAATTAAGTAAGTTTGCAAGTGAACTATGATTTTGATTTTATCTATTTCGGGGGTGAAGCTAAGGCTTGTCATTGGGGTCAGATGACCCTGACAGATTTTGAAAAACAAAGAGAGAATTACTGTACATGATTCATTGTTATTTGCTCCTATTGACCTCGCCTTGCTTCAGCCAAGACCCCGGTGATCTTCTAGCCTGGCTTCGCCGCTGATCTATTTTATTTTTCACTCCCAAAATATCATACTTCTTGATCTACTTTTAAATATGTAAGGCGATCGGTATCGTCTTGTGCTGTAACTGACGGGGGACGTTATTCCCGATCTTTTGTTTGGTTCCAGATAACTATCGATTTGGTCGGAGAGCAACACGTTGATCCGGTTTCAGATCACAAAGACCCGAACCCTGCAACCGTAGCACCACGTCTCTTTTGGTTATCAACTGTGTCACAATCCGGTTGACCTCGCCACGAAGGCTAATCCCTGCTGCGAATCGAAGAACACAAGCAAGAATAAGATAAAACGCAACTCAAGTGAAGTGACAATTACGGATGTATAAATAAGCTCTCGAACGTGGGGTTTCGCAAACCGATAACGGCGACTGTTCAAAGATAGATTGATCTAAAGCAAAACCTAAACCCTCACAATGGCGGCGGCGGCTGAATATAAGGTCTAAGGGTCGTCGCTCCCCCTGGACGCGCCCCCATAACGGCCTCAAAGACGATACACGGCCCAACGGACCAAAAGCGATGGCGCAACACCTGATAGATTCTGGACGCTGACTTGTTTCGATGATTCTCGTTGACTCCGGTCGAATTTAGGCCTCAAACCAAATCCATTGGTTAGCTTATGAAATTACCTTTCCATCCATATGTGGACCATCAAAAATAGAGTCCGGATGCGTCCTAGGCATCCGTTTTATTGCAGACTGGTCCTGAAGGCCGAGGCAGACTCGAACTCGAGTTGGACTGGGCCTCCAGCTTGGGTTGCATGCCCTTGTTGGCCTCCTAAGGAGGTGGCTAAGGAGGAGGACGTCCAAGGGCTTCCTTGGTGAGGTCTCCTTCTCCTTGGGGCGTGCTCCCATTTGGGCCAGGGTCCCAAGGATGAATAACAAGCCCATGACGACGATATAGCTCCCGGCAGAAACAATGACAGAATATCTTGATGATTTAGAGGCCTTGCCGACGTGATATTGAGGTGGGACCAGATCTACTTGAAAGCTTATCAAATAAGATTTCCATCAAGTGCTCATGGACCTCAAACTCACTCTGGATGAAAGAGTTATGGCCTTCCCAATGAAGTATTGTCGGGATACCGATGACCTAAAAGTTCAACTTTGATGGACCTGCACTTTGAGACACATTTGTACCTATAATCAAATAGTGACATGTACATATGGAATCAAGTGAATTGTACAAAAAATTACTATGCAAATGTAGGAATAAGCTCACCTTATAATCAATGGTCATATTCGATGGTATCATATCCTCATCATCCTCCCCTTCTTGACAGCAAACCATCCTCGGTTTGAGCTTTGTTAGACGACAGGTTGTCGGTAGTAGCCAGCATTGCTTCCCTTCTTGAAATTTAACCTATTTCTTTCACTACTAGAAATCTCTACTTCTATGACGAAAATCTTAATGATGAATCCGAAAACGTCATAGAAGATCGCTTTTTATGACGAATATTTTTGTTTCGTCATAGATCAGTGGTGATGATGCTGCAACCCTCCTTTTCTATGACGAAATCAGGCATCATCACAAAAAACATCACAGAAGAACATAGGGTTTCATCACAGATCACTCGCGTGACTCATCTGTGACAATCTCCTATAAAATTGTGACGAACAGGGATTCATCATTGAACTATTTACCTATCTGTGACGAAAAATATCCGATCTATAATGAATGGCTTCGTCATAGATCTCCACACGATACTTTCTCCATCCGACGTGTACTTGTGGGACCTGCAGTTACTCATCCATGACGCTTTCAATTCATCATAAAAGTCTCTGCTTGATCCTTTCTCCATGCGACGTGTACCTGTGGGACCCATCTCCATTCAACGTGTACCTGTGAGACCTATAGTTACTCATCCGTGACGCCTGCAATTCATCATAAAAGTCTCCGCTCGGTCCTTTCTCCGTCCGACATGTACCTACTAGACCCTTTAACATCCGACCTGTGGGATCCGATGGCTTACGTGTCTCATGTACCTGTAGGACCGTTCTCCATCTTCATCCGACCTGTGGGACCCGACGGCTTGCGTGTCATGTGTACCAGAGGGACCATCCGACCTGTGGGACCCAACAGCTCACGTGTACCTGTGGGACCTTTCTCCATCTCCATCTGACCTATGGGACCCGATGGCTTGCGTGTCACTTGTACCTTTTGTGCCGCCGGGGTTTAATAAATTAAAAAAAACTTCAATGCCTGGGAGTCGAACCTAGGACTCGGAGAAAGGAATGCACGGTCTTTACAATTGCGCTAGATGCCTGGTTGTATTGGCATATCTTTGGAGTCTTTATAGTATTATATTCTCTGTGTGTATGCCCTACAGGTTGACCTATATTGGATATTTCCCCTTCAAGTGGAAACAAATCTGTGCCCGTTAGACTAGCGGCGGTGGCGGAGGATCCCCGGTGTGCTATGGTGGCTCCGGTGTCCTTTAGGAGGCTAGGCGGCGGGGCTTGCCGGTGGAGCGCGGCGGTATTGGCGTTCGTGTCCATTGTGTGCCGCGGCAGAGGCGACAGATCCGATCGGTTGGTATCCTTTCTTGCCTTTTCCTGTTCGCTTTACTATTTTGGTGCTTGCTCGAACATGAGGTATACAAGAAACATTCTAGTGTTGGAGATCAGGTTAGGCCAATGATATGATGATGAAAAAAACAAGGAGGTGGCACTGGTAGGTTTTCTGCTGTTGTCTTGGTTTTCTGCATATGTTTAATTTTGTTACTGTAAATGCCTTTGTGCAAGTAGGCCTGTTAATTGTCTAAGTGCTTGCTTGATTATACCTATCTGTCTAGGCAAACAAACATGCCCATTGCTTCTGCCTTCAAAACTGTTGTAATTGTCGTTCTCTTAATCTTTGTCTGTCTCCTATGGAAGAAGCTCTGAGCTCGTGTACTGATTGTAAGTGTGATGGATAGACTTGATTTAGCTAGAATTGTAATGGTTACAGCTCCATTAACTGCTACTCTAGTTTGAGTTATATATATCTATGTGGTGCTACTCTAAATTTGTTTGAGATCGTACCAAGAAAATTGTTAATGATTGTTAAAGTTGCACTTTGGTATGAATTGTGGACTTCAATGTTGGATCTTTGTTGGGTTATTTTCCTATTCAGTGATCTCATTATAGACAAAATGGAGGAGGCCCCAACAAGAGGAACGCACTGGCCAACCTCACGGACGATGTCGTCGTCGAGATCCTCCGTCACCTCCCCGCCCGCTCCTTGTTCTGCTACAAATGTGTCTGTCGCTCCTGGAACCGCCTCATCTCGGACAACAACAACCATAAGGTGCTGCCCCAGACTCTGGCTAGGTTTTGTTTTGACATCGACCAAGGCCATCGATGCTACACCAGAGTCACCGGTGAACACCCCTCCTTGCCCTTCTTGCTCTTCACCTTGACCAATGTAGCTATCTTAGATATCTGCAACGACCTCATCCTATGCTGGTGCAAGGGGCCAATGGATCATATAGCTATCTCGTCTGCAATCCGGCAACCAAGGAGTTCAAGGAACTACCACCTAGCATCCATTCTGTTGGTGAGGCTCGATTGGGGTTCGATCCGAAAGCCTCCTCACACTTCCATGTGATTCAATATATAGAAGTAAAGCAGTTTGATTGGTGTAGGGGTGTGGACATGTACTCATCTAAAACTACCGCATGGATCTGTAAGAAATCTAAATGGGGCAGGAATGCTTGTGTGACAATTGAGAGATCAGATAGGAGATCATCAGAAACTATGTATCTTAACGGGTTTCTACACATCATGGGGTACTCGTGGGGCTGTCCGATACTTGCTGTGGATATGGAGGGAGAGACATGGAGGAAAATTCCTCGCCCGCATGGTTCTGAAGGTTCCATCCATCAAGCTCAGGGTCACTTGTGTGTATGTACTGTTCGTGGTTGCGATATGCCCAAGCTTAACATCTGGATCCTTGAAGACTATGGTACTAATAAATCGACATTGAAGCACACTGTCAACACTCTTGACATTCTTTTGGAGGCTAACATTGAATTTGGTTACTTGGATGTTGATCAGTATTACGCAACGGTTCACCCGGAATGAAATTTGCTTCTCTTTGTTGGGGTTGGGGATGAAAATGACATCGTCACATATAACATGGATAGTAAAAAAGTTCATGTCATCCCTACACATTACAGTGCATTTTTGAAACGTGGCATCCTGCTACAAATTAATGCCAGACCTTACTATCTTCCCTATGTTTCCTTGTTCTCGGAGTTGGAGTCATTAGTAGAGGAGTAACTAAAGTTCCATGATGTATCTCTCTGTCATGACATGTATAAATGGATCAATGTTGTTTGATTGTCTATGCATATGTTCAGTTTTGTTACTGTAAATGCCTGTGTGCAACTAGGCCAGTTAATTGTCAAGTGCTTGCTTGATTATACCTATCTGTTTAGGCAAACAAACATGCCCATTGCTTCTGCCTTCAAAACTATTGTAATTGACGTCCTCTTAATCTTTGTCTGTCTCCTATGGAAGAAGCTCTGAGCTCATGTACTGATTGTAAGTGTGATGGATAGACTTGATTTAGCTGAAATTGTAATGGTTATAGCTCCATTAATTGCTACTCTAGTTTGAGTTATATATATCTATGTGGTGCTACTCTAAATTTGTTTGAGGTCGTACCATGAAAATTGTTAATGGTTGTTAAAGTTGCACTTTGGCATGAGTTATGGACTTCAATGATGTATCTTTGTTGGATTATTTTCCGCTTCAGTGATCTCATTACAGACAAAATGGAGGAGGCCCCAACAAGAGGAACGCACTAGCCAACCTCACGGACGATGCCATTGTCGAGATCCTCCATCGCCTCCCCGCCCGCTTCTTGTTCTGCTACAAATGTGTCTGTCGCTCCTGGAACCGCCTCATCTCGGACTACAACAACCATAAGGTGCTGCCCCAGACTCTGGCCTAGTTTTGCTTTAACATCGACCAAGGCCATCGATGCTACACCAGAGTCACTGGTGAACACCCCTCCTTATCCTTCTTGCCCTTCACCTTGACCAATGTAGCTGTCTCAGATATCTGCAACGCCCTCATCCTATGCTGGTGCCGAGAGGCCAATGGATCATACAGCTATCTCATCTACAATCCGGCAATCCAAGGAGTTCAAGGAACTGCCACCTAGCATCCATTCTGTTGGTGAGGCTTGATTGGGGTTTGATCCAAAAGCCTCCTCGTACTTCCATGTGATTGAATATATAGAAGTAAAGCAATTTGATCGGTGCAGGGGTGTGGACATCTACTCATCTAAAACTACAACATGGATCTGTAAGAAATCTAAATGGGGTAGGAATGCTTGTGTGACAATTGAGAGATCAGATAGGAGATCATCAGAAACTATGTATCTTAATGGTTTTCTGCACATCATGGGGTACTTGTGGGGCTATCAGATACTTGCTATGGATATGGAGGGAGAGACATGGAGGAAAATTCCTCGCCCGCATGGTTCTGAAGGTTCCATCCATCAAGCTCAGGGTCACTTGTGTGTATGTACTATTCATGGTTGCGATATGCCCAAGCTTAACATCTGGATCTTTGAAGACTATGGTACTAATAAATGAACATTGAAGCATACTGTCAGCACTCTTGATGTTCTTTTGGAGACTAACAATGAATTTGGTTACTTGGATGTTGATTAGTACTACACAATGGTTCACCCATAATGGAATTTGCTTCTCTTTGTTGGGGTTGGGGATGAAAATGATATCATCACATATAACATGGATACTAGAAAAGTTCATGTCATCCCTACACGTTATGGTGCATTTTTGAAACGTGGCATCCTGCCACAAATCAACGGTAGACCTTACTATCTTCCCAATGTTCCTTGTTCTTGGAGTTAGAGTCATTAGCAGAGGAGTAACTAAAGTTCCATGATGTATCTCTCTATCATAACATGTATAAATGGATCAAGGTTGTTTGATTGTCTATGCATATGTTCAGTTTTGTTACTGTAAATGCCTGTGTGCAACTAGGCCTGTTAATTGTCAAGTGCTTGCTTGATTATACCTATCTGTTTAGGCAAACAAACATGCCCATTGCTTCTGCCTTCAAAACTATTGTAATTGTCGTCCTCTTAATCTTTGTCTGTCTCCTATGGAAGAAGCTCTGAGCTCATGTACTAATTGTAAGTGTGATGGATAGACTTGATTTAGCTAGAACTGTAATGGTTACAGCTCCATTAACTGCCACTCTAGTTTGAGTTATATATATCTATGTGGTGCTACTCTAAATTTGTTTGAGGTCGTACCATGAAAATTGTTAATGGTTGTTAAAGTTGCACTTTGGCATGAGTTGTGGACTTCAATGTAGGATCTTTGTTGGATTATTTTCCGCTTTAGTGATCTCATTACAGACAAAATGGAGGCCCCAACAAGAGGAACGCACTGGCCAGCCTCACGGACAATGCTGTGGTCGAGATCCTCCGTCGCCTCCCCGCCCGCTCCTTGTTCTGCTACAAATGTGTCTGTCGCTCCTAGAACCGCCTCATCTCGGACTATAACAACCATAAGGTGCTGCCCCAGACTCTGGCCTGGTTTTGCTTTGACATCGACCAAGGCCATCGATGCTACACCAGAGTCACCGGTGAACACCCCTCCTTGTCCTTCTTGCCCTTCACCTTGACCAAAGTAGCTGTCTCAGATATCTACAACGGCCTCATCCTATGCTGGTGCCGAGGGGCTAATGGATCATACAGCTACCTTGTCTGCAATCCGGCAACCAAGGTGTTCAAGGAATTGCCACCTAGCATCCATTCTGTTGGTGAGGCTCGATTGGGGTTCGATCCGAAAGCCTCCTCGCACTTCCATGTGATTAAATATATAGAAGTAAAGCAGTTTGATCGGTGCAGGGGTGTGGACATCTACTCATCTAAAACTGCAGCATGGATCTATAAGAAATCTAAATGGGGCAGGAATGCTTGTGTGAGAATTGAGAGATCAGATAGGAGATCATCAGAAACTGTGTATCTTAACGGTTTTCTTCACATTATGGGGTACTCACGGGGCATTCAGATACTTGTTGTGGATATGGAGGGAGAGACAGGGAGGAAAATTCCTCGCTCGCATGGTTCTGAAGGTTCCATCCATCAAGCTCAGGGTCACTTGTGTGTATGTAGTGTTCGTGGTTGTGATATGCCCAATCTTAACATCTGGATCCTTAAAGACTATGGTACTAATAAATGGACATTGATGCATACTGTCAGCACTCTTGATGTTCTTTTGGAGACTAACATTGAATTTGGTTACTTGGATGTTGATCAGTACTACACAACTGTTCACCCGGAATGGAATTTGCTTCTCTTTGTTGGGGTTGGGGACAAAAATGATATCGTCACATATAACATAGACAGTATAAAAGTTCATGTCATCCCTACACGTTACAGTGCATTTTGAAAACATGGCATCCTGCCACAAATCAATGGCAGACCTTACTATCTTCCCTATGTTTCCTTGTTCTCGGAGGTGTAGTCATTAGCATAGGAGTAAATAAAGTTCCATGATATCTCTCTCTTTCATGACATGTATAAATGGATCAATGTTGTTTGATTGTCTGTGCTTGTGTTCAGTTTTGTTACTGTAAATGCCTGTGTGCATCTAGGCCTGTTAATTGTTAAGTGCTTGCTTGATTATACCTATCTGTTTAGGCAAACAAACAGGCCCATTGCTTCTGCCTTCAAAACTATTATAATTGTCGTCCTCTTAATCTTTGTCTGTCTCCTATGGAAGAAGCTCTGAGCTCGTGCACTGATTGTAAGTGTGGTGGATAGACTTGATTTAGCTACAATTGTAATGGTTACAGCTCCATTAACTGCTACTCTTGTTTGAGTTATATATATCTATGTGCTGCTACTCTAAATTTGTTTGAGGTTGTTCCATGAAAATTGTTAATGGTTGTTAAAGTTGCACTTTGGTATGAGTTGTGGACTTCATTGATGGATCTTTGTTGGATTATTTTCCTCTTCAGTGATCTCATCACTGATCAAGCTCTCATCCTACTACACATAGACAAAATGGAGGAGGCCCCCAACAAGAGGAATGCACTGGCTAGCCTCACGGATGATTCCATTGTCGAGATCCTCTACCGCCTCCCTGCCCGCTGCTTGCTCTGCTACAAATGTGTTTGTCGCTCCTGGAACCGCCTCATCAAGGACTACAACAACCATATGGTGCTGCCCGAGAATGTGGCAGGCTTCTTCTATGACACCGACCAAGGCTATCGATGCTACACCAGAGTCACCAATGAACACCTCTCCTTGTCCTTCTTGTCCTTCACCTTGGCCAATGTAGCTGTCTCAGATATCTACAATGGCCTCATCCAATGTAGGTGCCGAGGGGCTGATGGATCATACTGCTCTGTCATCTCTAATTCGGCAACCAAGGAGTTCAAGGAACTACTGCCTAGCATCCATTCTGTTGGTGAGGCTTGATTGGGGTTCGATCCAAAAGCCTCCTTGCACTTCCATGTGATTGAATATATAGAAGTAAAGCAGTTTGATCAGTGCAGGGGTGTGGACATCTACTCATCTAAAACTATAGCATGGATCTATAAGAAATCTAAATGGGGTAGGAATGCTTGTGTGACAATTGAGAGATCAGATAGGAGATCATCAGAAACTGTGTATCTTAATGGTTTTCTACACATTATGGGGTACTCGTGGGGCTGTCAGATACTTGCTGTAGATATGGAGGGAGAGACATGGAGGAAAATTCCTTGCTCGCGTGGTTCTGAGGGTTCCATCCATCAAGCTCAGGGTCACTTGTGTGTATGTACTATTCATGGTTGCGATATGCCCAAGCTTAACATCTGGATCTTTGAAGACTATGGTACTAATAAATGAACATTGAAGCATACTGTCAGCACTCTTGATGTTATTTTGGAGACTAACATTGAGTTTGGTTACTTGGATGTTGATCAATACTACACAATGGTTCACCCGGAATGGAATTTGTTTCTCTTTGTTGGGGTTGGGGATGAAAATGATATCATCACATATAACATGGATAGTAGAAAAGTTCATGTCATCCCTACACGTTACAATGCATTTTTGAAATGTGGCATCCTGCCACAAATCAACGGTAGACCTTACTATCTTCTCTATGTTTCCTTGTTCTCAGAGTTGGAGTCATTAGTAGATGAGTAAATAAAGTTCCATGATTGTTGGGGACCAATACTATGGTACCCAAAGAGGAGGAGCTAATGACCATCAATGTGGATTCGTCCATGCGATCAAGAGCGTGACTACACCGCTTGCCAGGTCCTGCCTCGTTCGTCCATCGAGGCCATGGGCCCTGCCTCGTCTGACCCCCGAGGGTTGGTTTCATCTCAGTGGGCGCTGCGGCCATGGGCCCCATCTCGCCTGACCCCTGAGGGTTAGCTCTGCCTCGGTTGACTCTCGGGGGCTGGTTCCGCCTCGCCCGACCCCCGAGGGCTGGCTCCACCTCGACCGACGTCTGAGGGCTGGGTCCACCTCGCCCGAACCTTGAGGGCTAGCTCTGTCTCTCCCGATGTCTAAGGGCTGGCTCTACCTCGCTCGACATCTGAGGGATGGGTCTACCTCGCCCGACCCCCGAGGGCTGGCTCCGCCTCGCCCGACGTCTGAGGGCTGGCTCCACCTCACCCGACGTCTGTGCGCGACTCCTTTATAACAACACACGCAGATAAGGTAGGGCACTCAAGTCAACCACAATACAGAGGACCATATCCTAAACACCTATAGGAAAGTACCGTCCTTGTCAGAAGGGTGCTTTGCGACCTTCTAGACATGTCAGAGCCCAAACAGTGTTGTAGGCGTCAACATTTGCCATATAGTGTTGTGGACGTCGTCATTTGCCCTCGGGCACGGATCCTGACAGAAGCTCATGACAACCACTACGGTCTAGAAGGAAACTCACATCATCCACAATAATGGACATGCTATCACTGTGCTACCTGCTCCCTGTATGGCCGTTGATCAGCACCCTGGTCCGCCATGCCGCCCGCTGGGGCAGGATGGGACGTGACAACTCGCTAACAATGTCAGGACATGGCATCATCAGCGGATAGACGCCCAGTGCAGCCCTATTAGGGTCAGCGGACATGCACCCAGCATGGAGCTATCCCTATCATCGCCTGCCATGTCAGCAGGGCCCGTATAGACAAAAAGGAAGACTCGGCGTCCTTGAAGGGCTTCCTTTGCCTTTGGTTTTCCTCTTTTCTCCCATCTGTAATCCCTGCTCTCTCTTGACCTATAAAAGGGAAAGCAGGGCACCCCACTAAAGGGATTGATTCACTGCATCACATATCACACCACATCATAGTAGAACCACTAGCATCGAACCTCAAACACATAGCTGAGCAGCAACCTAGCTCTTGGCATCTATTCGATCTTTCCATTAGAGACTTGGGACCTGTCCCTCTCTCGCCCATTTGTAACCCCTACTATAAACTTTTTAGTGCTAATAACATGAGCAATAGCCACGAACTGGACATCAGGACATAATGCCCAAACCAGTATAAACCTTGTGTCTTTTTAGCATACCATCCGAGCCAGACGCGCAATAACACAAATTCACTCGTTGGTATTTACTCGAAACACCGATAGTTGGCATGCCTGGTAGGGGACTTTGCGCGTCCTGACATTAACATCAGGCCATGGATGGCTAGTCACGGCATCAGCTGGGTCTCGGGCGCACACGTGCATTTCGGGGACCTGGACTTCATCATCACGGCGGAGGGAGAGCTAGCGTGGGCGCCCATTGTCGTTCAACCCTTCCACTCCACCGGCCTTGATGCGATCACCGAGATGCTCGAGGAGATGCGGCTGCATGCGCCGGAGGCCCACGCCTCCGGAAGCGGCCAGCTCCTCGACTTTGACTACGAAAGGTTGGAGCGCCAGCTCGGCGTCTTCCTAGGACCCCAACCATCCCGAGAGAACCTACGCCACCTCACCTTCTCGTTCGTCAACATCATGGCATAGCTTACCGGGAGAGAGCCGTTCTCGCCGGAATACCTCATCCGAGGTGCCCCGACAGTGCTCCCGTTCGATCTCTGCAACGCCACAGAGACCGTTGGCCACCTCATGGCGTAGCGCATGATCCCATCCCCCACGAACAATGAGTTTGTGGGGATGATCAAACACGTCATAGAGTCTTTCCATGACCTCCTTGCAGAGGAGCCGAAGTCATCCTCCGGTTCTGACTCCAGCACGAGGAGCCATCACCCCTCTCATGAATGCTTCATGACAGGTACCCCCAAGGGACACATCGAAAGCATCCACAAGGAGGAGGCTACCCTAATGAATGACCTCGATGACGAGGCCGAGGGGGAGATAGCGACACCACTTCGCATGCGGGTGGAGCAGCTAAAAGCCCGACACCGAGAGATCGAGGAAGCGTGACTCTAGCTCAAGCAGGAATGCGCGGAGCTCGATCGGGAGATTGAGCGCCATGGAGATGGTGGGCGCACACGTGCTGTGGCCCACGATGTGAACCGGAGGATCATCACCGACAAAGAAACCCTCCCTCGCTTTGCCTGGGTGAGCCAAAACATCGCCGCTACGGTGGCCTTGCTCCATGGTCTTCTAGAGGCCGCGATGCCCGAGGATCATCGGGCCCACCACGAGATGGGTCACCGAGCTTCTCGTGGTTCTCTGGAGTTTGAGGTTGACCCCCAGCTAGGCCACTAGCTACACACCATTCTTCATGGTCTATGGTTCCGAAGCCGTCCTCCCGACCAACCTCGACTATGGAGCACCAAGGGTCAGGGCGTAAGATGAACAAGGAGCCGAGGCATCCCTCGAGGATGCCATGGACCAGCTGGATGAAGTGCATGATGTTGCCCTCCTCTGCTCGACCAAGTACCAACAGGCATTACAACGATACCACAGCCGTCGAGTGCGGGGTCAGGCCTTCAACGCCGGAGACCTGGTTGTCCGCCTCGTCCAGAGCAACAAGGACCATCACAAGCTCTCCCCACCGTGGGAGGGACCATACGCCGTCATGGAGGTGCTCCGGCCAGGCACCTACAAGCTGAAGACCATCGACGGTGAGGTCTTCGCCAATGCCTAGAACATCGAGCAGTTACATCGCTTTTACCCTTAATAAACACACACTTTCTCTTATCAGTTCTGTTATCGAACTCCCCGATCTTTCGGGACATCCGACCCCAGCAACAGTAAAGGGTCAGGCCTCACTCGGGGGCTGATATGAGCACATTTATCCAGCAAGCATTCTCTGTGCCTGCCCCCACCCTTTTTTGCATTAAGACCTAAGAGCTAGGTTTACGAGAACAAGCTCTAAGTATAACTGGTCGGACTATGGGAGACCTACGCCCCAATGGCTATGGTATCTTTGCTCACCAGTGCGATCAGAATTGGCTCACCCGCACTCTGAGCTTTTACGACCTTAACAACGGAAAGGGTCGAAGTACGCTAACCTTTTTATACAAAAAGGCAAGAAGAGCTAAAAAGCTATTTGCTATAACGAAATTTGAAAAGCCTATCCATTTGTTACAAGTTTCTCTGCCTAGCTTACCTGCCTAACTAAATTCTTGCGTGGAATGTTCTCATCCTTTATCTCTAGAGGAAAATCTTATCTTAGTAGGTAGCACAAGTCACCTCGATGGCTTAGCCACCACCAAGAAATGGGTAGGAAGCAAACAGGATCCCGCTCATATCTGGTGGAGGCTTCATGGACCCATCACTCTTACCATCGAGGTAAAATCGGTGCCTAGCTCGATCGAACGGCTCAAAGCCACTACCGAGAGACAACCACCTTTACTTTGCACATTAATTTCGCTACCGAGCCTCCGACCCTAGCAACAGCAAGGGGTCAGACATCGCTCGGGGGCTGGCGAGAGTGTCTACCCGGTAGACATTCTCTATGACCGACCCCTCCTTACATTAAAAATTGGAGGTAGGGTGTGCGGACACAAACTCTGAGTAAAACTGGTCTGACCGCTAGGACCCTATGCCCTGGTGGCTACGGTGTTTTCGCTCGCTAGTGTGATCAGAGCCTTTGTCTCCACACCCCAAGCTCTGGCCTCCCCCTTCTCGGGAAGGGTTTGGAGGGGCCTACCTATGGAATCTACATCAAGGAGAGGCCATCGAGTTGCCCAAAGTCAATCGAACGACTAGACCGCTGCCGAGAGACAGATAGGGAGTAGTGGGATACACCATGCAGGTTACGCTGGCTTCTTCATGAACGTTAGATCCGGACCCCACATGGACATATCCGGTAAGAGCTCTCCGAACCCATCTCTAGAGCCGTCGAGGTAACTTTACCGACCCCCGCATTTTCTTTTCTATCATATGATCATCCATTCATCCATTCTCATTCATTCATTTATCCATTCATCCATTCTCATGCATGCATTCATACATTTATCCCATACACCCAAGCATTGCATATGCAATTGCTGCATCACAACGCTTCGCATCATGTCACGAAGCGGTAGTTGTCTCATTTGATATGGGCGGCGACCGACCATGGTTTGAAGGCCAGCCCACGAAGGGCTCAAGGCTGCCTCATGTCAAATAGAGCTAGGGGAGAAAAACTGAGATGAGCCCCAGCGGCCTTGCCCAACCACGCTCAGAAGCGGACAGGGACATCTCGACCTTTCTCATTCGATTCTAACCTCAAGCCAAGCCCATAGAATCTCCATCGAGGAGAGGCCAACGGGCCACCCAAGCCTATCAAACGGCACGGGCATCTGCTGGGAGGCGGGTTAAGAAGTAGTGGAATGCCATATGAGGGCTCTGCCAACCCCATCAGTGGATGAAGGACTCAGATTCCACTAGAACATGCCCGTTAGCAAGCTCACCGAGCGCGATACTCAAGCCATCGAGGCAAGTGTCATTAGCTCAGCCCCTCCGATTGTGGAAACCGAGGATGGGGTGACGCATGAAACCTGGCTGACCCCTACCGAACCCCACGGGGCTTAGGGGCTCGGGCTGCTTGACCCTAAATCGGGAGACCGGGGTTCGAAGGCCAGCCCACGGAGGGCCTGAGGCCACCTCGCATCGAACAAGAGCCAGGGGAGAAAACGCAGGTGAGCCCCTATGGCTTCATCTCGACTTTCTTATTCGATCCTAGCCTCTAGCCAAGCCCATAGATTCCCCATTGAGGGGGCATCTATTGGAAGGCAGGTTAAGGAGCAACAAAATGCCACACAAGGGCTTTGCCGACCCCGTCACGAACAATGGAACCAGATTCCGCTCGAATATGCCCGTTAGCGAGCTCACTGAACACGTCACTAGAGCCATCAAGGCAAGGGGCGGTTAGCTCAACCCCTCCGATTGCAAAAACCGTGGACGGGGCAACAATCACGAAGACAAGCCAACCCTTGACTAAACCCTTGCTATGCACGTGGGCTCGAGGAAGGTTGGACTCACAGGGAGACCAAACACACGGTCACAGAACAATAGCTCAGATCCTAGGGAGGGGGTACACGCCAATACAAAAGATGCTTTCTCCTACAAGCGTCGCTATCCTATCCTCGATCTTTAGTGACATCTGACCTAGCAATGGCAAGGGGCCGGATCTCACTAGGGGGCTGATAAAGGTATAAATACACCTTTTCTGAAATAGTCACCACGTTAGACCTCTTCCTCACATTAAGCCTAGTGGCAAAGTTTGGGGAAACAAACAGCTAAGCATACCTGGTCAGACTACAAAAAACCTACGCCTTGGCTGCTACGATGTCTTTGCTCACCAGCGTGATCAAAGTTTCCCTCCTACACCTCGGGCCCTACAATCTTAATGAACAAAAGGGTCAAAATATGAGAGCCCCTTTTTCGCATACAAAAAGGAATGAAAACAAGTTCAATCAAACAAAACGAAATGACAAAATTGTTTTTACGATACATAAGGGTCGACACTTGTCCTTTGATTACAATAAATGATCATTCGACCTATTCGATTAACTAGCCCCTCCGGGGAGAACTATGTCTTCAATTCTGCCCGCCAGGTCCTGTGAGAGAGGAGCCACCGCCGTCTCTATCTCATCCAGCTCATGGGCTTCCTAGCCAGGAGCAAAGCCGAGGCTCATCGTTCCCAAGTCAATGCTGTCCGCGTAATGAGAGCGGGAAATTGCAAAGGCTTGGTTGATCCTAGCGCGAAGGGCATTCCTTTCAAGTTGGCGCACCCATGCCATGATCTCGATGGCACGGGCCACGAGCAAACTGGTCCCCTCCGACCGCACCACCTCTAGGTCATCGTAGACCACTCCGAGGGCAGCGCTCAGGATACTGAGCTCATCGCTCTCCGCCTGAAGGTTCCTCCTCGCCTTGGCGAGCTCTATAGCCAGCCCGGTGGAGATGGCCTCGACCTCCAGCCTCCGGGTTGTCATGGTTCTGAGCTTGGCCTCGAGGGAGCTCATCCTCTACTGCGCCTCGTCGCGCTCTCAGACAGCCTGGTCATGCTCCTTGCGGGCCACGCCATGTTCCGAGCGGAGCCTCCCCGTGGTTTGGAGCAGCTCATCTTGCTCCTTGCACAGCCGGGTGACTGCCTCAGCGTCCTGACTCGCCCTTCGCTCTAGGGCTATGAGCTTCTCCTCAGCTAGTAGCTTCAGCTCCCGCTCCTTCTCAGTCTCAGCCAGAAGGTCAAGGATCCACTGGCGGGTCTCAGCGTCCCTCTGAAGCAGCTCGTCCCGCTCCCTCCTAACTCTAGCGGCCTCCTCCTCATCTTGCCGCACCCTCACCGATAGGGCCTCGAACGCCCTCTCGGTCTCCTCCTCATGCCGACGAGCCTCGGCCTCCCGCAGTCGGAGACTGTCCACCTCCTCGGCAAGGGGAGTCAGCTTGGCCACCCTTTGTTGGATGGTAATGAGCTGGGCAGTCACATCCCCATGCAGTTGTGCCTCTTTAGTGAGGCGGTCCCAGTTCTCCTTCTACTCGCGAAGGAACCAGGATTTCTCCCCGCTGCGAGCGATAAGGGACTGGAAAAAGATAAATGTTAGAACATAAAAATACAAGAAGAAAGAAGAAGGCAAGAGCCAAGGTCAAGTGAATACCTGGCCAGTGGGAACGACGACTTCACATAGGGCACCCCTGGCATGGTCCAAGGATTTTAGCACAGCCGCAATCCCCTCGTCGAGACTCTCCCGCTCTATGCTCTCAGTAGTATCATCGAGGGTGAAGAGTGTCGATGTCGGGTCTTGCGGATTCGTCCACCGGAGCAGGGGCTCGTCCCACGTGGGTGAATGATTGCCCCCGATGTCAGGGCCAGGGATGATTCCCCATCGAGTCTCTCTGCCACCACCATGATGTTTGGGGACCCCCCGGCCGCGTCCCCCTCTGTCCAGTCCATGTCGGGCGCCATCACTTGGACCGCCGGTGGCGTGGATCGCGCTGCTGCCTCAGGCACCACTGCAGTTGCATCCGACTATGTCTAGCCTGTCACAGCCGCTTGCACCTCCACCTGTGTTGTCGGGGCCTCGACCGGTGGCATCACGCCCGCTGTAGTCGGCACCACAAGGGTGGTCGGCAGCTCCGTCCGCCCCATCATCAGCAGCGGTATCACCTCCATCGCTGGTTGCTCAACGACCTTCGAGGGCATCCCTCAAGCCCCAGCGCCCACTTGTCCCATTGAGGGCATGGGTGCCACCATGAGTGGCACCTCACCGGCCAGCGACGTAGTCGCACCAGCACCACTCCCGCCTGAAATGGGTGCGGCATCAGTCGATGGCTGCCGCCTCACTTGAAGGTCGACGCTCTTTTTTGGTGCTAGCGCCAAAAGATTGCCCTGCCTTAAGATGCAGCGAGAAAGAAAGGCATGAGTCATGATGAAAACAGAGAAAAACAGATGAATTGGTAAGTTACATCGGCGTTGTTGGGTGGCGGATACATTTGGGGGGCGAACCCCTAGACACCTGCTCCACCTCGTTAGGATGGGGCCGTTTTGAGCCCACCCCCTACTCCCGAGTAGAGGGGCTCGCTTCCCTTGCATCCGGTGGTGCGACGGCAAAGCCACCCTCCTCCGTTGGCACCTCAGGCATAGCGGTAGATCCGCCTGCCCTCGCTGGCTCTTGGGGTGCAGCGGCGGAGCCACCCTCCTCCGCTGGCACCTCGAGCGCAGTTGCAAATCTGCCCGCCCCTGCTGGATCTTGGGGCAGGTCAACGGTCTGACCCATCTCTACCGACCTCACGGACGCGCCTTCCCCTCCATGAAATGGGAAGGGTCCCGACCCCTACAAGGATGAGCGGGTACCTATCAGCATATCCTTGCTCTCCAGGTCATCACGCTCGGTGTCGTTGACTACCTCATCGTCATCTTCCTTGTCGTCGTCATCGTCACTGTCAGTGTCCTCTCGTCGCTCCCGCGCCAGCAGTTTTTGCTGCCTCTTCTTCCTCTCGTCCTCCTTCGCATTCCTCTATCGCTCGGCCTTGGTGCGATTCGCCGTCCTCATGGATGGATCCCTCGATAGTAGAGCCGGGTGATCCATGAGGACGAGGTTCCTCGGCTGGTCCCCCGATCTCAATGTCAGTATCAAGGGGCCGGGAGTTCAATTGAAGAGGAGGCATGAGTAAAGAAAACTTACAAAGACGACATAGCCCGGTTCTGGCTACATCAGAGGATGTCCGGCACCAGATACATGAACTCAAGGGGAGTGCCGATGTTGTCCTGTGAAGGCTCTATCACCTCCTTGATGCGCTGCACTAATTCGGAGGGGGAGAGTGCTCCCTCAGCGAGCGCCATCTTGTCGAATGACGCCTCGGGCGCCATCGCGTACAGCGATAGCGCGCGTCTCATCAACGGCGCCACCCTTCTCGTGTGGTAGGCTCCAATAATGCCTGACCCCTTCAGGCCCCTCTCCTTCGGGATTCGGATGGCGGTGAGGTGGTCCCAAATCCTCTTCTTGTCCTTCTTTGAGACACCCCACTTCCTCCACGAGTCCGGGACCTCTTCGACTAGGCATCCTGTGAACTCTGGTAGGGGGCGGCTATGCCATTCTTGACATAGAACCAATGCTAATGCCACCCCATGTTTGAGGTTGTTCTAGAGTTGGATGTCGGTGCATCCCATCAGCGTGTTCAGCTCCTGCTTCTTCTCTCGCTTATTGTAGAGGGTAATAGCAAAGAAGTACCATCATAGATCAAAGTGGGGACTGATTCCCAAGAATTCTTCACATAGGGCGACGAATGCTGCCATGTGCTGGATTCCATTAGGATTGAGGTGCTGCAACTCGATTTAGTAGTAGTGCAGCAACCCCTGGAGAAATTTGTGAGCAGGAGTAGCAAACCCCTGCTCATGGAAGTGCATGAACGAGACAACGTAGCCGTCCGATGGCGACAGCACTCCTCCTCGCCGGGCAGCTGCCACTCCTTGGTGGTGGTTTGCGCGTAGAGAAGGCCGCGGTGGACAAGACCCTCCATGCGCTAGAGGGTGATATCAGAGCGGCACCATAGCTCCATTGGAAGATGGTGGTGGGTGGATGCAAACTCGACGGCAGCTAAGATGCAGATGCGGGGAGCTTAGGTGATTGGCGGCAGAGGTTGCAGATGCGAAGGCAGGGAGGCAAAGTATGAAACCCTAGGGGCGAACCCTTTGGTTTTATAGGGGCAATGGATGCGAGGAAACCAACCGTCTGCCTAGATCTCCGTGCCTACCATGATATGCCACAACGTCACGCCAAAGGATATGCGCACGCAATCCCTATCCTTTCCTTTGAAAGACTCGCCGAATGTTTTGCCTCCCCAGGTGGACCATGACTTGTTATGAGTAAGAGGAATATGGATAAAAAAACGCATCTACGACCCGTCTAGGCCTAGGAGTTCGACGGTTGGCCCATCAATGGGTCCAACAGCCACTCCAAGCACCACTACAATAAGGGATGGAAAGGGATGGGCCCCGCAAGCGGCTAGCACCCAGGTGTACGAGCGCCACAGGCATCTTGGCCCACGATTAAGTCTTAGCCAGGCTGACCCTAGTCGAATCCCCGTAAACAAGTTAGCTCTACCTCGGCTGACTCCCGAGGGCTGGCTCCACCTCGCCCGACCCCTAAGGGTGGGCTCTGCCTTGCCTGACGTCTGAGGGCTGGCTCCGCGTCACCCGATGTCTAACGGCTGGGTCAGCCTCGCCTGACCCTTGAGGGCTGGCTCCGCCTCGCTCGACGTTTGAGGGCTGGCTCTGCCTCACCCGATGTCTAAGGGCTGGGTCTGCCTCACCCAACCCCGAGGGCTAGCTCCACCTCGCTCGACATCTTAGGGCTAGCTCCGCCTCGCCCGATGTCTGAGGGTTGGCTCCACCTCGCCCGATGTCTACGCGCGACTCCTTTATAACGACGCAAGCAGATAAGGTAGGGCAGTCAAGTCAACCGCAATATCAAGGACTGTACCCTACACACCTGTAGGAAAGTACCGTCAGGCCATGCCAAAAGGGTGCTTTGCGACCTTCAAGGCATGTCAGAGCCCAAACAGTGTGATAGACGCCAACATTTGCCTTACAGTGTTGTGGGCGCCGTCATTTGCCCTCGGGCATGGATCCTTACTGAAGCTCATGACAACCACTACGGTCCAGAAGGAAACTTGCATCATCCACAATAATGGACATGTGGTCACTGTGTTGCCTGCTCCCTGTATGGCCCGCCGGGGCAGGATGAGACGTGACAACTTGCTGACAATGCGAGGACATGGCATCGTCAGCGGATAGACGCCCACCACGGCCCTGTCAGGGTCAGCGGACATGCGCCTGGCATGGAGCTATCCCTGTCACCGCCTACCATGTCAGCGGGGCCTGCACAGAGGAAAAGGAAGACTCGACATCCTTGAAGGACTTCCTTTGCCTCTAGTTTTCCTCTTTTCTCCCATCTATAATCCCTGCTCTCTCTTGGCCTATAAAAGGGAAAGCAGGGCACCCCAGTAAAGGGATCGATTCACCGCATCACATATCACACCACATCACATCAGAACCACTAGCATCGAACCTCAAACACATAGCTAAGCAGCGACCTAGCTCTCGGCATCTATTCGATCTTTCCATTAGAGACTTGGGACCTATCCCTCTCTCACCCATTTGTAACCCCTACTATGAACTTTTCAGTGCTAATAACACGAGCAGCAGCCACGAACTGGATGTAGGGACATTCTGCCCGAACCAGTATAAACCTTGTGTCTTTTTAGCATACCATCCGGGCCAGACACGCAATAACACAAATTCACTCATTGATGTTTACTCAAAACTCCGACAATGATGTATCTCTTTGTCATGACATGTTTAAATGGATCAATTTTGTTTGATTGTCTATGCATATGTTCAGTTTTGTTACTATAAATGCCTGTGTGCAACTAGGCCTATTAATTGTCAAGTGCTTGCTTGATTATACCTATCTGTCTAGGCAAACAAACAGGCTCATTTCTTTTGCTTTCAAAACTGTTGTAATTGTCGTCCTCTTAATCTTTGTCTGTCTCCTATAGAAGAAGCTCTGAGCTCGTGTACTGATTGTAAATCTAATGGATAGACTTCATTTAGCAGGAATTGTAATGGTTACAGCTCCATTAACTGCTACTCTAGTTTGAGTTATATATATCTATGTGCTGCTACTCTAAATTTGTTTCAGGTCGTACCATGAAAATTGTTAATGGTTGTTAAAGTTGCACTTTGGTATGAGTTGTGGACTTCAATGTTGGATCTTTGTTGGATTATTTTCCTCTTTAGTGATCTCATTACTAACGAAATAGCGGAGACCCCCAACAAGAGGAATGCACTGGCCAGCCTCACGGACGATGCCATTGTCGAGATCCTCCATCGCCTCCCCGCCCACTCCTTGTTCTGCTACAATTGTTCTGCTACAAATGTGTCTGTCGCTCCTGGAACCACCTCATCTTGGACTACAACAACCATAAGGTGCTGCCCCAGACTCTGGCCAGGTTTTGCTTTGACATCGACCAAGGCCATCGATGCTACACCAGAGTCACCGATGAACACTCCTTGTCCTTCTTGCCCTTCACCTTGGCCAATGTAGCTGTCTTAGATATCTGCAATGGCCTCATCCAATGCTAGTGTTGAGGGCCTGATGGATCATACTGCTATGGCGTCTGTAATCCAGCAACCAAGGAGTTCAAGGAACTACCGCCTAGCATCCATTTTGTTGGTGAGGCTCGATTGGGGTTCGATCTGAAAGCCTCCTCGCACTTTCATGTGATTGAATATATAGAAGTAAAGCAGTTTGATCGGTGCAGGGGTGTGGACATCTACTCATCTAAAACAGCAGCATGGATCTATAAGAAATCTAAATGGGGCAGGAATGCTTGTGTGACAATTGAGAGATTATATAGGAGATCATCAGAAACTGTGTATCTTAATGGTTTTCTGCACATTATGGGGTACTCGTGGGGCTATCAGATACTTGCTGTGGATATGGAGGGAGAGAGATGGAGGAAAATTCCTTGCTCGCATGGTTCTGAATGTTCCATCCATCAAACTCAGGGTCACTTGTGTATATGTACTGTTCGTGGTTGCGATATGCCCAAGCTTAACATCTAGATCCTTGAAGGCTATGGTACTAATAAATAGACATTGAAGCATACTGTCAACACTCTGGTCATTCTTTTGGAGACTAACATTGAATTTGGTTACTTGGATGTTGATCAGTACTACACAACGGTTCACCCGAAATGGAATTTGCTTCTCTTTGTTGGGGTTGGGGATGAAAATGACATCATCACATATAACATGGATAGTAGAAAAGTTCATGTCATCCCTACATGTTACAGTGCATTTTTGAAATGTGGCATCCTGCCACAAATCAATGGCAGACCTTACTATCTTCCCTATGTTTCCTTGTTCTCAGAGTTGGAGTCATTAGCAGAGGAGTAAATAAAGTTCGATGATGTATCTCTCTATCATGACATGTTTAAATAGATCAATGTTGTTTGATTGTCTATGCATATGTTCAGTTTTGTTATTGTAAATTCCTGTGTGCAACTAGGCCTATTAATTGTCAAGTGCTTGCTTTATTGTACCTATCTATCTAGGCAAACAAACAGGCCCATTGCTTCTGCCTTCAAAACTGTTGTAATTGCCATCCCTTAATCTTTGTTTGTCTCTAATGATCTCATTATAGATGAAATGGAGGAGGCCCCCAACATGAGGAAGGCACTGGCCAGCCTCACGGACGATGCCCTTGTCGAGATCCTCCATCGCCTCCCCACCCGCTCCTTGTTCTGCTACAAATGTGTTTGTCGCTCCTGGAATCGCCTCATCTCAGACTACAACAACTATAAGGTGCTGCCCCATACTCTGGCTGGGTTTTGCTTTGACATTGACCATGGCCATCGATGCTACACCAGAGTCACCGGTGAACACCCCTCCTTGTCCTTCTTTCCCTTCACCTTGGCCAATGTAGCTGTCTCAGATATCTACAACGACCTCATCCTATGCTAGTGCCGAGGGGTTGATGGATCATACTGCTATGTCGTCTGCAATTTGGCAACTAAGGAGTTCAAGGAACTGCCGCCTAGCATCCATTCTGTTAGTGAGGCTCGATTGGGGTTCGATCCAAAAGCCTCCTCGCACTTCCATGTGATTGAATATATACAGGAGTTGCCGTTTGATCAGTGCTGGGGTGTGGACATCTACTCATCTAAAACTGCAGCATGGATCTATATGGAATCTAAATGGGGTAGGAATACTTGTGTGACAATTGAAGATCAGAAGATATGAGATCATCAGAAACTGTGTATCTTAACGGTTGTCTACACATTATGGGGTACTCAGGGTTTTACCCTCAGATACTTGCTGTGGATATCGAGGGTGAGACATGGAGGAAAATTCCTTGCCCACGTCATTCTAAAGGTTCCATCCATCAAGCTCAGGGTCACTTGTGTGTATGTACTGTTCATGGTTGCAATATGCCCAAGCTTAACATCTGAATCCTTGAAGACTATGGTACTAATAAATGGACATTGAAGCATACTGTCGGCACTCTAGACATGTTTGTGGATACTAACATTGAATTTGGTTACTAGGATGTTGATCAGTACTACTCAATGGTTCACCCAATTTGCTTCTCTTTGTTGGGGTTGGGGACGAAAATGATATCATCGCATATAACATGGACAACAGAAAAGTTCATGTCATCCCTACATGTTACAATACATTTTTCAGACGGGATGTCCTGCCACAAAACATCTACAGACCTTACTATCTTCCTTATGTTCCCTTGTTCTCGAGTTGGAGTCATTATCAGAGGAGTAAATAAAGTTCCATGATGTATCTCTCTGTCATGACATGTTTAAATGGATCAATGTTGTTTGATTGTATATGGACATGTTAATTTCCTGTTGGATGGATGTTGTCATTATTTTGCTACAACTTTAATTTGTTTGTAATGTAGGCTAAGGTTTGTGTAGTGTGTCAGATGCTTCAAACCTACAGAGGTTGGACTTTCTTGCATGTGTAGTAACTTTTCAACACCAATGGCTCCTCTTTGTTCCCAAAAAATAAAAAACACCAATGGCTCCTCTGTAGTAGTGATATATTAACCGCCATGATCTCTTCGGCAACTCCACTTGTTTTCCTTCCTTCTTCGAGCCCTCCCATTCCCACTACAGATCTAAAATCGCTAGGAATGTGCGGTTGCCTTCTCCAAACCTACTTCATTCTTAGCCACCACCGTGGTGAAGGGCAAGCCTTCTGCGAAGCGCACACGGGAGGGGGATGATGCCATGCTCGTGGTGAAGGAGGATGATGCCGTGCCCATGGTGAATCAAGATGAAGCTCCGGTGGATCTCTTTAGAGATAGAGACGATTGGGCCGTTGGCATCATGAGTAAGGCTTTCTTGAAGATCAAGCATGTGCTACAGAACACTGGTCTAGGCACCCTCAACCCACCTTGGGAGGAAAAGGTGAGCAATTAGATCTTCATTTTTCACCAACTCACTGATGTCCTAGAAGAACTGCTAGCCTACCTGAACAAGACTTGCACGGACAACGTGGAGTACATCCGTGCCTGCTACCGGAGCTGGATAGATGGCTTCGACACTAGCATCGTGACATAGGGAACCAGCACTGCCCACAACACCGAGAAACACTAGCGCAACCTGGTTCATGCCGATGGTGAGCAGGTGGCCAACCGCATCACTGCTGACGAGGACGACGATGACATTGATACCAATGAGGAGGACGAGGATGAGGATAGTGATACCGACGATGAGTGGAGGAGTAAATAAAGTTCCATTTGATGTATCTCATGTTGCATTTAATGTATCTACCTTATGTTGGGAGTATGGAGGGAGTACATGTTGTTACTCTTCCTTATGTATCTTCCCTTACATTTTATGTCAGACGCGTTCAAATGTACAGAGGTTTTGGTTTGTGAAGTCTTATTTGCATGTCTGTGTTTTCTATATTGTTGAACTTTGTATTAATTAGGTGGGTTAAACCCTGTTGAGCATGGTGTAGATCAGGTCCTTTGGTCATTTGGTAGCTAGTTTCTAGCCGCTGTTGGTTGGTTTTGCCTGCAGGTTTCTTTCTGGTTCTCTTTCTAACATGCAGTTATGGTAAACATGCATACCAAAATTCATCCGATCAAGTCTCGCATTGATGTAATGCCTAATGGAGGAGCCACATAGCTATTCAAATTTTACAACACACGCAAGAAAGTCCAAGCATCGTAAATCTGACCGGGCTAGACAAATCTCACGTTATACAAGAAAACCTGTTTCGTACGAAGACATTTTTTGAGTTCCTAAAGAAAGAAATAAAATTCAGAATCTTTGAGAGAAGGGGGACGCTCCTCCCATATAGACCTTGCGCGGTTGCCGAGAGTGAAGTGAATGCGCAGGAAAGCTGGACATCACCGAGACCATTCCACTAGGGTTCGGCCCCATGCCGCGCAATAAGAAGCATAGGTTTAGTTAATTAGTACAGTTGTAGTAGGTCTAGTACTAACTAGTAGTAGTACAATGGTGGGTGCATTGTAGTGCACTTTTGGTCTATTTTGAATGGCCTCATGTATCCAGATAAATAATAGGAATTAGGAATCATTATAATGGTGGTTTTAACTTTTTGAGTGCTTTTTATGTATTTTGGAATGTGCTTTTGATGAGGGCGCATAGGTAATGGCTTTCTTTGAATCGTGAATAGCATTGAGATGAAATAAACATACTGATATAAACACTGAACAAACACTGAATAAACAAGCGCACTACCCATTACAGATTGAGATACATCAGCATTGTTGACATCCAGATACATACCACAATTAAGTAAGTTCAAACCATTGCCTAACTCATCTTGTTGCCCTTCTGCTTCTGCACCATTTTTTGCATGTCCAGCCTGTGGCAAGATGAGGGGGACAAACTGTCCTTTGGTTGTTGATTTTGCATGTCCAAGATAAAAGAGATGGCCGAACACCTAATATATGGTCTGGCCTTGTCTAATACAACATGGCCGGACTATGCTTTGGTGGCATAAAAGATTAGGCACCTATTCCTGGGTTGGTTTTGCAGAGCTAGGCGTGGCTACATGCATAATAAGAGGAGAGCAGTGCTACTAGAAAGATAACATAACATCAAACCATACTTCATATATATATGTGGAGTACAACAACGATACGAGTTCAGTCTACATAACCATGCCTTCATCGACCATAATAAGAGGAGAAACATGCCACACTAGTCATACAACGTGTAACAGAACCGCCCAATTTATACAAGATCAAGTACGGCTGTCCCCGCTAACACGTTGACACACACATACTTTCACTTATATAAACCCGGTAGTCCGCCGAGTATCCCGAAAGACCTCGGTAAATCAACATCACAACCAAGATCGCGTGATTAAGCAAATACACATCACATACACAGGGTTGCAGCGGAAATAATATTACATAAGGTTTCACAAATAAAAGTACAAGTTTGGGTTTCAAAACCGCTTAGTGAAAACAACATAGCTTTCAAATGATTAAATTAATATAAGTTCCAAATATATTGCTAGCATAAGTGACATCATCCGGCAAAAGCATATAGATGAGAAGTAACTATAGAATCACCGAGCCCACATGGTTTAGCCACCATCTTCAACAGTAGAACTCCACCGCAACATGGTGGGATAAACCCCAGTACTCAATGTACTGTACTCGGCCTTTACCCGTCGAAAACCAAAACAAATGACACCAAGGATCATGCATAGCTTAATTTAGTGGATCTGGTTGACAACCTTTTTGCATAAAAGCTTGAGTAACCATTAGCATTATTCACTGTACTAGCAAAGTGACTTTTAGCCATTACCTACCATCTATATTAGCACCTGTACTAATCAATCACTTGATTAAGTTGCAAACAATAATAACCATATCGTATTTCATGGCTCATTGTCATTATCATCATCATCATCATTTAACCATATCTTTAAATTTAGTGAATCTCACGCTGCATTTGCTCGGTCAAGTTCTCACTATCCGGGAGAGACGGCGATTCAATCGATTCCTATCCAAATGGAGGGTATTCCTAACACAAACCCGCTTCCCGTCAGTGGTCGCAAACAAGTCACCTTTGGTACAACTTTCGGGAGAAAAGTAAAAAAAAAGACGCGGGTCCGGGCCACCCTGCATTCTCGAGAGAACCACTCTGCAGAAGTGCGGATCTTAAACCCCGACTCCCTTGGACTTATGCCAATGGCTCTCCGCACATCCTTACTACCTCCGAATGCATCCAACCCCCACGGTTCCGGCTACCGAGTTGAGCTACTCGGCCAGCGGTCGGAACGACTTATCCGCCACTAAGTGTTAGGCATGCGTTCAACATGACATGAGGACGTCTGACAGTGTCGGTCCTTAAACGACACGAGATGGGGATAGATTCACACCCAAGACCTCCATGCCTGTTGCTGCACTACCATCATCCCATCCGGTCTACTTTCATTATTAACACATGGTTCTTTTTCATGATAGCCATTTTAGCCAACCGTGACCAGAGCTCATCCTACATCTCGCAGTGACAGAAATCACCCGACTTCTACCGGTCTATGCATAGCTAAGCATCATTCGATCCTACACTTAATTAGGATTCACAGGATTTTATCTGGACAAGGTAAGGATATAATGCAACAATTGGTTCCAACCAATTCCTATACTTAATGCATCATCAACAATAAAAGATACTCAAGATATTTGTAAAAACATGGGAGACTTAGAATGCTCCGGGCTTGCACGATCCCACACAAGTCGGTGTTAGGTAGACGACACTCGCTAAGTGAGCATCTCCCGTCCCTAGCACTTGTCCATTCCCACCTTGGGATAGGTCCACCATACCCCATCGTCTGCATCTCCACATCATGCGCCCACGTCCACGTGCTGTACCTAGCGTACCTAGGATGAGACATAGATGCAGATGCATGAACATAAAGAATACACATGAAGGAATGCAACAAGCATACTAAACAAGCATATGTTACACTATACACACATAAGCATGTCATACAACCAGCTAGCTATACATGATCAAGCACTTCACAATTTAGCAAAACATTTTAGGCATGCTACCTTAACTCTAGGTGTCCAAGATAACCATTTGCAATCATACAAACAAGAGCAAGTAGAAGCAAACAATTCTAGATACAAGCAGATTTGGACAGCAGCAAACAGTCACTTGTTTCAAACATAACTTAAGCTACAAACATCCCACAAGGATGATCTAAGACTTTATGAAAATCCATAGAAATTGTATACAAGATTGATGTTTACATAAAAAGCTAATTACAAAGTTAAACAGGTCAAACATGTAGATGTTTCAGACCTGTCCAGACATGGACATAAAACTGATTGCAACTTCAGAGAAGCATAACTGTAGTTACACAAATCCAAATGACTTGCAAGAAGACATTTTGGAAAGCTTATGAAATTATCTACATTTCATATATAACCATCACAGCATGATTCCTAAGTTAAGTAGGTCGAAATTATACCTTTACATAAACTGGTTCATACAAAACAGAGAGCAACAAATCCTGTACTCTAACTTTAAACAGTTGTAACTCTTAAACTACTTGGCCAAATGACACCAAATTTTAACAGTAGCTAGATACATGAATTATCTACAACTTTTATATAAACAAGTTTCACAACAAAGCATATTATCATGAAGAACTTTGCTAAGTTCCCAGATATGTCCAGAAACCACATTTGCAAGAAAATAAATATTAACTTATGTTGCAAACACATAATTAGGCAAAACCAACTTTACCAACATGTCACACATGACTAAATAACACTAGAAAACCTAGTGTCCATGACCAAATAAATTCTTTTAATGCATTTCTTAATTTATTTTAGATAACAAGGTGACTTAATGAACATATACGAAAAGTATACAATAAATTCTACTAAAATTACAGTGGCTCACATATCCTCTCAATAGTCTACTGTACAAATTTCACTCCATTTGAATATGTATAGCAACCTCTATGAAAAAGACAAGTCGCTAAAGCAAGAAATCATGTGAGAGCAAGATAAACCAATAACTCACTCATACTTCATCCAATACTCATGAAATTTTTATCACACATCAAACATAACATGAGTAGCATGCCACAAAAATTTCACTTCATTTGAAGCCCTAGATCTACAGTTATAAAAAACAAATACCACTAGCATTACAAACCTAGCTGCATAAATATATTTTTACAGCTAAAACTTTAAAAGTAAAACATGTAATATTATAGATCTAGTGCATAGAGAATTTCATAAGGATTCCAAAAAGTCCTCATTTGCTATTTTACGAATTTCCTATGAATTACTATGATTTTCTAAACTTTCAGCCGATTTAAAACAAATAGGTCCTCGAGGTACTATTCACTTGAGTCAATGACAATGCAGTTAGGACCCTGAACTTCGTCGAATTCTAGTAGGAGGTCCCTGACGGGATTTGAGCAGGGGAGGCCGTCCGGAGCTCGCTGCTCGGCCGTGGGAGGCCATGCCGTCGGCGGCTGAGGGGCGGGGGAGCACCGGTGGGTCCACGCTCACCCGCCAGAGGCCTCGGCTCGGCCCGAGGTGACCCACGGCGGCTTGGCCACGCGCGGGCGGTGGCTGCAGCGGCGGCAGCTGCTGTTCTCCGGTGGCAGCTCGCCACGACGGTGAAGAAGGGCCGAGGAGGGACTCGAGGAGGCCAAGGAGAGGCGGCGGAGCTGGTGGTTCACGCGGATGGACACGAGGAAGCTCAGGCGGTGGAGACGCGGCGTGGCGAAGCTCGGCCACCGTCCATGGTGGACTTCTGCCCGTTTCGGTCATGCGCATGAGCATGGCACCAAGAGCGAGAGAGCACCGGGAGGGCAGAGGGAGTGAGGGCGAAAAGGCTGGGATTCGATGCTCACTCAAGTAGGGCGATGGGTGCAGCAGGGAGGCAGCGCACGCAGCGGGCATGGTGGGAGGTAGCCTGGCGGCATGCACAGCCTTGCACCGGCAATCGGTCGAGCACGTGGCGTGCAGCGAAGTGGACAAGGTGGGATGCCGTTTTGGGCTAGCTCGGGTCTGAATTAGGCTTTGGGCCTAAAACGAAGTTTTAAGCCCACGAACTGCTCTTCATTTTCATTTAGAGACCAAGGTCATTAGAGCTCTTTAACAGCGGTTAATTAGGCCACAAACTGTCGAGTGTCGGCGCCTTAATACACGATCACGGAAATTCACTTTCGGGGGTCAAAACTCGGTCAAACTCGGTGCAACTTTTTGCATGCTCTTCTCCATAGTGTAACCTTCAACTTCTCTTTTTGGACCAACTCAAGTTGTTTAATGAATTTCGGAGAACGCGGAATGCCAACGTCGTTGTTTAGCTTAAACCGACTTAGAATAATTCTAAGTGTTGAAATCAGCAGCAGGTTCCAACTTCGAGCCTCTGTTTGACTTATTTCCAAGTTGATCTAGCTCTTGGTCCAAAAACAAAGTTTGTTCTACATGATATGTACTACAACTTTTATTTAAGGTCCAACCTCAAAAATGGTATAGAACCTACTGTTCTACTTTGACCAAAGTAGGATCACGATGATACTTAAATTATCCTTTTTGATCCATTGGAGCATTTTCTTGGTATTTGCTCAACATGAACCCTTCATGACTTTTGTTGTAGAGTTCATCTAGAGTCATTTGGGCAAGGTTGCAAGGTTTGGTGAACAATCTAGAATTCCATTCACTTTATAAAACGATCCAAGCAAGGACATAACTTGTCATTTCATGTGACTTCTTGATTCCAAACTTCACGAAACTTTTCCATGGATCAATATAGATGGATATTGATGCGAGACACATGAAATGAGTACATCCAGCATTACTCAAACATACCTTTAAGAAAGGGCATCATGTAAGCAATGGTGCATGGTCCAAGTTTAAGTGGTGGCTCCTTTCCATAGGTTTGACCTTGCCATCTTCATCATCACTTAACATGCTATGTTTGAGCTCAAACCCATTGCTTAATTGGTGGCAAACACCTGGGGTGTTACACAACGACTACATAAACATACTAGTTCTAACTATAGATGATTAACATGACTTCATAGTAGTAATGAGCACCAGGCAACATACTCGTGCTAACTACAAATGTTTACATGACTTGATACTACTAATTAATTCAATGAGCGGTGCCATCCCACAGCTATAAGCAAGCCATGCAACAAGGGTACCAACAGGTACGATCAAAATCCAATGCTTGCAAGGTAAACCTACCTGGGTTGAAACCAGCAAACCTCTGCACCACGTCGAACCGAAGGATCACTTCACTGCTCCCACCGTGGGGTGCCGGGAGCCGATCCAGCGAAGGCAAGCTAGACCATGATGGGGCCACCTTTGTAGAGCCCTCGGACATGTCCTCAGTAGATGGTGATCAAGGTCATGACGTTGCAGGAGACCCGCTCCCACCTTGGGGTGTTGGGAGCGGATCCGGTGACGGCGAGCTCAAACACGATGGTGCCACCGATGATGGCGAGGTGGACCGCACTAGGAGCGGCGGTGGTGAGCAAACCACCGGTGCCGGTGGCATCAACGTCGTCATTGTGGGCAATGGGGAGACCAATGCCAACTGAGGGGACAGCGTGCGGGACCGTGATGGTGCCTATGATGACGATGAGGTGGACCACACCGGCGGCGGTGGCGAGTGAACCTCTGGTGCCGATGGCATCAACGTCATCGTCGTGGGTGACTGGGAGACAAATGGTAGCCTAGGAGATGGCATGTGGGAGCGTGATGGGTATTGGCAGTCAAGAAGGGTATGAATAGGCATCGAAGCGGGGTGCACCAGCGCATTGGAGGAAGCGTGGACCAGAGCCCAGCCACGGTTCCTTGAGGAAGACTTGGAGTGCTTCAAGGGGACGACCTTCATGGGAACCGATGGAGAGTCAGAGGTGGGGACTTTGTGAGGCAGTGCGAGGCCAGGCTTTGTACACACAGGGACGCTAGGGCTAGAACATGCTTCTGACGTGACCGCATGATGTTCATCATTACTAGTACTATCCGAGCAGTGAATATTTTAGATGGTCGGACCTTCTGTCATCCGGTGAAGTATACAGTATAGTCCATTCCAAGTAGTCGTAGGCACACGGTAACCGAGGGGTAGCAGCTAGCTAGAGATGGCTACATGGTTTCATAGGTTTTGATCATCTATGCACCCTCGACTGTGTTTGAAGCTGCCGCTTTAGGAATCCAATACCTTACTACTTCATGCATGCAGCCACAGACGGTGCCGCTCCTGTTTGTAGCACAACCGATCAGGTAAAAGTTCTACTTATATCTGAGTACAAGAGTTACATGTTCGGACCATTCAAATTTACGCTGCTCGGACTATCAGGCGAACATACGGTTTACTAGAAACAGGTAAACGTTATTTCATCTAATATCATAGAGGGACATGGTCGGGGGAAAAATTGTGAGCGAGAAGGTTGGGAAAATGCAAACAGGTGAGGAAAGGGGGGAGCCAGAAGGTAGGCGATTGATGCAATGCTATTAGATGAGGGAAGGGGATGAGAGTGAAGCAAATGTGGCAGGAGAGCTAGACACAAGAAGTGAATCGAGAGAAAGAGCTTTTGACCACCATGACACGCTTGACACCTGAATGCCTGGTGCGGTTGTGATAGGTATTTTCTTTACTTATTTCACTCCAATCCAAGCAGTCACATCAGTCGAGGGGTAGACTGATTGCTACTTCGTATGACACTTTATTCTATCCTATGAGATCAAATACTCTGTGGGCAGACTTTCTTGCGTTCACAGTAAACGTCAACATCTATGGCTCCTCCGTTCTGCATTAGATCGAGGCAAGACTTGTTCAGATGAACTCCTCACTCCATGGTTGTTTCAAGGTCAACAAATTTTATAGAAGACACGAGTTGGCCTCAACAGAGATCAAAGGCACTCATGAATGTTTAGAATATTATAGATCAGATCAAAGACAACTAGAAAGAAATCTGTAGCGAAAAGCAATCAATAGGGGCTACAAACTAGCTACAAAATGGCCAAAGGACTTGAGCTACACCACGCTCAACAGAGTTTAACCCACCTAATACAAAGTTCAACAAAAGTTAACACCAACACGCAAATAAGAGTTCACATATTTACAAGGGCGTCCCACAGATCAAACCTATTCATGACTACTAATACTACTGATACATCCCACAGATAGGGTCGAGTCTAGCATGTAGGGTCAGCTCCACGTCCACCTTCGCTAAGGCAGCGTTGGCGGCCAGCTCGAACTCTCGACCAGATCGGTGATGTCATCGTCCTTCAATCCTGGCGAAAACTCCTGCTCTGCCACCCGGACGTTCACCGCTGCGCCAATCTAAAGCTGGGCAGCAGCCAGCACCATGGTAGCCCCCTAACAAATGGCTTCGGTCACCATGGCTCAAAGGTGGACCGACAGAGCTCGGAGGCGCTCCTCTGCGGCGACCAGATTGTCCGTTGTTTCCACGGGGAAGGCCGCGTCATAGGTGGCTTGTGTGCATAGCTCTAGGGTATGGACCCGCATCCTCAGTTCCATAAGAAGGTTCATCATGTTATGGACCTACTCCTTGACCATCGCCCAGTTAGCTCACGCTAGGGACGCCTCATTCTCAAAAACTTTAAGTGCGTCGCGCGCGGCGTCCAGCTCACCGCGTAGCATCTCGGCGTTTAGCCTGGACGATGACAACAATGCTTGGACCTTGTGGTAATCCTTCAATAATTGATGGTAGTCTATGTCATCTGAGTATTTGCGCTCTTCTGATGATTCACCCACTTCAGAACCAGAGGGCTGTGCGGGGACACACGGGCTGGGCAGCGATGAGCGGCGATGGGACGACTCTTCGGCAACACCGGGGGGAAGCCCCACGACCAAGGATGGTGTCATTATAGAGAAAGCGCTACACAATGCAAGCTAAGTTCAAGCCCATATATGATAAGGGGGAGAGCAATCAGATTGAGAATGCAAACGACTTATACCGAACTGACCGACGTAGCATGGCACGGAATCATGGGTGGCTACCCCCATCGGTGGATGCCTCGCGGGGACGCTTTCCAAGCGCGACCATGGATGAAGAACCAGGCTCTAGGGCCAACAAGGCTCGGGACGCCATCGCGCCCACATTCACCTGTTGAAAAAGTAGGCACATTCCAAATACTAGTTAAATTAAATAGCATGAACACATACTAGCTAGTGTGAGCATTACTCGCATATTCTAGTTAAATGAAGATAAACAACATGAACAGCAGTACGGTGATGATCCATGTTCGAAGGAGGAACTAGTGGTGGGTTAGAGACCACACCAACGAGAGGTCCGTCTATCGGAAGAGGATTGCCAGCGTGGATGGCATCTAGGGCCTCCCCATAGCCACAATCCTACGTGGACACTCCAATAGCTATAATCATTAGATCATCTACCTCCTCCAAGTAGGGTCTGTCGCACCCTAGAACTCCCACTGGGGTGGCCCCTCATCTTCAAGGGGAGGACCCGATGACTAAAGAAGGTACGGATCACCCTCGGCGCCGTCAGTCCTCGGTCTTTCAGATCCTCGATCGCATCCAGCAATAAGCACAAATGCTACAGTTCTAACAGGGTTAGCAGCCTTGACCATGATTCTGACGTGTCAGGACACAGCCGGTCATGAGAAAAAGTTGGCAGCGGCAGCCACTCATTGTTAGGGACATAGAGCCACCTATGCTCCGAATCCAAGTCTGCGGCATAGTGGCGGTCAAGGCTCAGGTAGTTCTCCTCCAATTCGGGATGAACTTCGATCGAGGCGCCCCCATCGGACAATGACGGTGCCAAGAGGACACTGAAGGAACCACCTAGAAAAGAAACCGCCATAGATCATAATGGGCAGGTATTCCTAGGAAGCCCTCGCACAACATGATAAAGACCAAGAGGTGGAGGATCCCCTCTGGGGTTAAGTCATGGTGGCAGAGCCCGTAGTAGTAGAGCAACCACCTCAGTAAGGGGTGCGCCGGCAGCCCAAACCCAAGAAGGTGGAAAGGGACAAAAGAGATGACCTCATTTTCCTCTGGCCTCGGCTCCACTTCGCTTCTCGTCGGGACTCTCCACCTGAGCACCTCGGCGGCCTCCGAGATCACCCCCCTCTCTCGCAACTAGTTGAACTCAGCCCGGTCGACAGACGGACTTGTCCACTCTACCATGGTCCTAGCAGGAGGCATCAGCAGTGCAGTAGGGTGGAAGTCCAAAGCTTTGGGATGGAATCAGGAGCTCTAGAGAGAGAAGGCAGTAGGGATAACCTTCCCTCTAGCGCCCTTGTCTCTGCTGCTATAGTTTGGGGGCCGTCGACCAACCCACGACTGAGACATTTGCATGGGTGGGCGGTGAGGCTTCGCCCCATCCCATTAATGCAATGGGCCGGGAGGCGACGTCCCCTATTGTAACAGGCTATTGACCTACGTGGGTGCCTACGCGAGAATGCAGGAGCACATCGTCCGGGTAGTCAAGATTTCAGACGGCCGGACCTTGTGTGATCCTGTGAAGTATAGACAGTGCGGTCTAATCCAAGCAGTCACGACAGTCAAGGGGTGGACTAAGGACTTGCTTCAATTTTTCTTGGTTTGTAGAGTTACGCATCAGATTATAAAAACCAAATTCTGAATAAAATTATCTTTAATGCATGGTTCTTGCAAGTTCAACAAATCTTATCAAATACACGAAAATAAGACAAGTTGGGTTCAACACAGATCAAAGCCACTCATGACTACTACTACTACTACTACTACTGATACCAATGTTGTGACCGAATGCACTCCGTTGGCAATAGTTTTACTCACAGCTTCATACTGTATAGTGTCCGACGAGGTCAAATGTGCCGCATCTGGACTTTCTTGCGAGTGCAGTAAAATATAAATAGCTATTTGGCTACTCCATTTCGGTGGCTCGTTTCTCGATGCGTATTTCTCAGAAGGTGTGCTCCTCAGAGATCGTGGAGATGTGGCCTTGCCTTACCTCCTGCTATCGCTCGGCATCTGCTGGAATTCGGGTCCATCGGCCGTGCACGTCCCCTGCTATAAAAATAGAGGAAAAACAGGGGAGTCAGTATAGTTGCCTTGTAACCTTGCGAACTCACCTTTCCTGCTTGCCGCCTCCTCCCTAGGACCTCGTTCTTCAATCTTGAACCATGTCAGCGAAGAAGCGTCCAAGGGAGGAGATGATGGTACAGGACTTGTATGTGACCAGGTAGGCTCTCCGCGCGGAGAGCCAGGAGGCAGAGCGGCTACGGTCATGCCTCTCCGCTATGGAGATGGCACTCGCCGCAGCCGATAGGGAGACGGCCATGGCTAAAGCCGCAGCGGGTTAAGCATAGGCGTAGCTCACTGGTAAGGCATTATCATTATTGTATCTTCTTGTTTTGTGTGGCACCGCACCTTATTAATTGGTACGGTTTCCTCATTCTTGCTCTTTCAGCCATCATGGAGTAGCTGAACGCCGCGTCTGTGCTGCCGGTGGGGCCGAACTTCCTTGACCGTGTCTGTGCTCTGTCGGCGTGGATCCAGGAGGTAGTGACGCATGGCCTTCGCCATAGGGCTGCATTAGCCCTGGCTGCCGCCCACCTCCGTTTAGACATGGACTTGCGTGCGGTGGAGCCGGGGTTCTCGCCAGAGCTGCCGGTCCAAAGGGCTTCATAGGATTTTTCCTATAGGATTTGGATCCTTCAAGATTCTGGTTTCTCCTCCATTCGAAAGGAGCCTTAAGTTTTTGAGTTTCTTTTGTTCATTTCTCAGTATTTCCATTTTTCAGTGTTGGTGGGTCCCAAACAGACGGGGAGATCTACCTGTGCGAAAATTTGATTTTCAACGAAAATTTCGCACCGCGCCGAGCAGTCCCGCCAACACGCACCAAAAATTAGATGTCTCTCTTTTGCCTCCGCTCAGAAATTAGGTTTACCATGCCATCAATTTTAGAGAAGGGCATTTGTGGTACTATGATGGCCACATAAAAGCGCAAGGAGTCACCATCTCTGCCTCCATCTCCATCCTCTAGCCGCCATCGTGTCTTCTCCCGCTTCAAATCCTAGCCCCATGGCCTTCCTCTCCACTCTCCAACTGCCCCCTCTACCACCCCTCTCCGGACCCTAGGCGCCATCAGCATAGCAGCTCGACTCATCAATCTCCACTCTCCAGCCGTACCCTCTCTCCTAGCTTTCCGAACCCTAGTCGGAGCTAGATCCCCTTCGATTGATCCAGATCCCCTACTTCGGCACCTATCATGACCAGCTAGATCTGGTAACCCTTCATCAACGCCGGCCGCACCAGTTCCGCGACCATGATGACAAGGCATTTGTGCCAACGACAAAGCGTATCCAGGGTATGCGGAGGAAGAGGTACCCAAATTCCTTTTATGATGTGTGTTGTATTGTAGTGGTTCAACCTGGGATTTGTATATAGCGATGGGGTTGCATATTTCCTATAGTTTAGTGTAGCTAACATGTGCTTTATTGGATTAATGACTTCCGTATAAGCTGTAGTTACTAGTTAGGCGCTTATTTGCATACTCTTGCTCTCTGTTATGTTGACATTCGCTAGAAGCTTTAGTTAATAAATACATTTGTAATCTAGATGAACAACCACTAACTGCTTTTGAACGAGAGTGGGTGGCACAAGTCACAAAGAATCATAGGAAGATGGAAGAACCAGGGGTGGTTGTTGAGGGATTTGGTGATACAGATGAAATATATTTAGATTTACAAGATGAGCTAGTGGCCCTTGCAGTTGAGGTGCTTGTTCTACCTTGTTTTGAGTTCAGCAGAGGGGGGTGGGGTGGGGTGGGGTGGGGGGGGGCAGTGCAGATAGCAAGCAATGCTTTGCTGTCTGGATAGCAATGCAATTTGTACATGCTTCCTGCTTAAATTTGTTTCTCCAATTTCAGCGTCCGGTTCAAAGAAGCCGCAGAGGACGCTCCATCAGTAGGACAAAATGCAGCGCTAATATCAGTCCTAGAGGAAGACAGTCTAAGAGAGTGAAGTCAACATGACCTGGAGAGTTGACTCATGGATCTGAGAAGAACAAGCAAAACCGTGCGAAAGCGAAGTGCCACCAGGCTATAGGATCTCGCTCCTATGCTACACAGCTACAATCATTTGTAAGTGATGGTTGTGTTTTATTGTTACTCTAGCCTTTGTATAAACAAAAACTCATGTGCACTATTAATAGAAGCAATAGTGGCAGGAGCCTAAGGCCCCCTTTGGAACGTAGGATCGGAAAAACATAGGAATAGGAAAGATACAAGAATATGATTGGAATGCATGTGAAAAACAGAGGAATGAAAAATAGAGGAATTTTATTAGAAGGGGTGTTTGGTTTTGTACAGGAAAAACATAGGAAACCAATACAATGAGGTTTCACTGGATGTTTTTTCCTTTGTTTTTCCTACGAAAGTTGAAGGATAGGAATCCTATGGTTTTCCTTCCCCCATTTCTTCCTGTGAACCTAAGGCCTCTACGGTGTTGATTCCATAGGATTACTGATTCCTACATTTTTTCTTTGAAAATCCTATGAACCAAAGGGGCCCTAAATTTGGCATCATCATTTAATTTGAAGTTGCAATGCCTGTGCATTGTGCTTATGTAATCCATATCTATAACCTATTGTTTACTGCTTGAATTTTGCAGTATGTAATCCATATTAGTACCTGTATGTTGTGCTTATGTAGAGGGTGTTTGGTTGAGGGCCACCGACCGTCTACGCCACAAATTGTGGCTCGCCATAGGAACCAGAGTAGTTGTTTGATTGCTGACTTAAATGAGGATGCCACAACTTTACTCAGTAGAGAATGAGACACAAGAGTGTGGCGGATGAAAACCCTACCACCACCACAACTCGCCATAGCGTGGCTATGTGTGGCCAAGATCCAAACAGCCCCATAATCCATATCAATATGAAGCCTGTGTTACTTGTTATGAACTAATCTTTTGCATTTTCAATTAAAGTCCTCTTCTACTATCTGTAACCTAATGTTTACTTCTTGAATTTCATAGGAAGCTATGGAAACTATGCGAGCAGAACCTGTTGCTGATGGGCACGAACCAATGACAAGTGCTGATGTTGTTCCCACAGGTCCTTTGCCTCTCCCATGGCCAGGTCCACTCCCAGGTCAGAGGCAACACCCTTTTTTGAAGTATGCTGGTATCCCGACAAGCTTCGCCAGAATAGAGACATCGGCTGAGAGAATGCTTCAGGAACAGCTTGTTGCTAAATAGGAAAATTTCACTAACCTCGTCGAACAAGTGGATGAACTAAAGAGGAAGACAAAAAAGACTGAAAAAGAGTTTGAGGAGTTCAAGATACATCAACAGGAGGAGTATAGTAAGCTATGTGAGGATGTCATGTGCCTTAGCTCTTCTTCTGGTAACTCTCAGTCGTCAACTCTGTTGGCTTGATGCAGTGAATTTTTGTGGTTTGATGTGTGTACTCGTGTGCTGGTTTGATGTGGTGAAACTATCAGCGGGTTGCTGCTGATGTGTAAATAGTAATTTATTGTATTTGATTGTCATGCTGAATAATTATATAGACATCGTCGAATAATTTTGTAGTTAATATGTGCAGCAGTGACGATCTTGAATTACTTTTATGACGAATTGATTGTTGGGCACGTGGTAGAACTTGGACAGGCCATGTGATCAAATAAAAATGCGACACATGGACGAACCAGTGCATGACACGTGAAATAGCCATGGCACGACACGTGGGCTAATAAAAATCCAACACGTGGTAGGAAGCCATCAAGCCATGTGGCCGAATAAAAAAACAAAACATGGACGGACAGCAGCGTGACACGTGGTCGAATAGGAAATGGCCACGTGGACCAATAAAAATAAGACACATGGTCCAATGAAGAAATGACACGTGACCCAACCGCAACACGACACGTGTGCCAATAGAAAATAGACATGTGGAACAATAGGGGCCCGACATGTGGTCCATTATGAACCTGAAACGTGCAAGAACCAGAGATGGCCACGTTGTCCAATAACAAGGTGACACGTACCTGAACCATCTCCAATGCAACCGTCTATAGCAGGTACACGTGGAAAGCATCTCCAACGGAAGCAATCGCTAGCATGGCTGCCCCGTGCAACTCATGTCAAAGCAGTTCTATGACGATAAATTTTCGTCATAGATCTATCCAGAATCGTCATAGAATTGCAAGAATAACGTGACTTCTATGACGAACCGTTTTTCATCATAAATTCATCATAAAACTAAAATTATGACGAATTTGGCTCCTTGAGTGACGAAAACTGATCATCATAGAAGTGGATATTCCTTGTAGTGTTTATAAGAAAACTTTAGGATTTTGATATGACATGATTATATCTATTCCAGCCCTCTAATTGATCATATTGTTGCACAGCAAGAGGAGATTTAAGATTTAAACAAAAGTAGACATGATGCACCATATACTCTCCTTTACAATTATATTTGCCAATAAAGTGATATGTACATCTAGATAACCATGGCAATTCAGCACATTTAAATTTCTCCTCCAAACTACTCGGAGCACACAGAGTTTCAAACTCAATATATCCCAAAGTATTTAAAGAAGACAATAATTTTAGTTCATCTTGTTCAGTGGCAATGGGAAGCAATTGTTTATTTTTAGTACAAGTATTTTGTTCCAAAATAAAAGAATCAATCTCATTCGCTAGTTGTGGCATATGTATAATAGAAGCACTATCACACAACTCTTCTTTATCACAAGCAATACAAAACAATTTTGTGACAAAGGTAATTTAGATTCAGTGTCCGCTAAATGTTGCTTTATTATAGCATGATTGGTGGACAAATTCAGCACTTCGTCACCAATTTCAGCAATATTAGATTTTATAGCAAGCATAAAAGAATCTTTCAATTTAGATACTTGGTGATTTTTACATTTAATATCAATCTCTATGTTCTCACTAGCAACACTCTCTCTATCAGGCTGTACAATTTCAGCAGGGTTTAAATTTTTACCATGCTCTAAATTGGGTGTGGGAGGTGGTGGTGAAGATGCTGCTGATGTGTAAATAGTAATTTATTGTATTTGATTGTCATGCTGAATAATTATATAGACATCGTCGAATAATTTTGTAGTTAATATGTGCAGCAGTGACGATCTTGAATTACTTTTATGATGAATTGATTGTTGGGCACGTGGTAGAACTTGGACAGGCCATGTGATCAAATAAAAATGCGACACATGGACGAACCAGTGCATGACACGTGAAATAGCCATGGCACGACACGTGGGCTAATAAAAATCCAACACGTGGTAGGAAGCCATCAAGCCATGTGGCCGAATAAAAAAACAAAACATGGACGGACAGCAGCGTGACACGTGGTCGAATAGGAAATGGCCACGTGGACCAATAAAAATAAGACACATGGTCCAATGAAGAAATGACACGTGACCCAACCGCAACACGACACGTGTGCCAATAGAAAATAGACATGTGGAACAATAGGGGCCCGACATGTGGTCCATTATGAACCTGAAACGTGCAAGAACCAGAGATGGCCACGTTGTCCAATAACAAGGTGACACGTACCTGAACCATCTCCAATGCAACCGTCTATAGCAGGTACACGTGGAAAGCATCTCCAACGGAAGCAATCGCTAGCATGGCTGCCCCGTGCAACTCATGTCAAAGCAGTTCTATGACGATAAATTTTCGTCATAGATCTATCCAGAATCGTCATAGAATTGCAAGAATAACGTGACTTCTATGATGAACCGTTTTTCATCATAAATTCATCATAAAACTAAAATTATGACGAATTTGGCTCCTTGAGTGATGAAAACTGATCATCATAGAAGTGGATATTCCTTGTAGTGTTTATAAGAAAACTTTAGGATTTTGATATGACATGATTATATCTATTCCAGCCCTCTAATTGATCATATTGTTGCACAGCAAAAGGAGATTTAAGATTTAAACAAAAGTAGACATGATGCACCATATACTCTCCTTTACAATTATATTTGCCAATAAAGTGATATGTACATCTAGATAACCATGGCAATTCAGCACATTTAAATTTCTCCTCCAAACTACTCGGAGCACACAGAGTTTCAAACTCAATATATCCCAAAGTATTTAAAGAAGACAATAATTTTAGTTCATCTTGTTCAGTGGCAATGGGAAGCAATTGTTTATTTTTAGTACAAGTATTTTGTTCCAAAATAAAAGAATCAATCTCATTCGCTAGTTGTGGCATATGTATAATAGAAGCACTATCACACAACTCTTCTTTATCACAAGCAATACAAAACAATTTTGTGACAAAGGTAATTTAGATTCAGTGTCCACTAAATGTTGCTTTATTATAGCATGATTGGTGGACAAATTCAGCACTTCGTCACCAATTTCAGCAATATTAGATTTTATAGCAAGCATAAAAGAATCTTTCAATTTAGATACTTGGTGATTTTTACATTTAATATCAATCTCTATGTTCTCACTAGCAACACTCTCTCTATCAGGCTGTACAATTTCAGCAGGGTTTAAATTTTTACCATGCTCTAAATTGGGTGTGGGAGGTGGTGGTGAAGATGCTGCTGATGTGTAAATAGTAATTTATTGTATTTGATTGTCATGCTGAATAATTATATAGACATCGTCGAATAATTTTGTAGTTAATATGTGCAGCAGTGACGATCTTGAATTACTTTTATGACGAATTGATTGTTGGGCACGTGGTAGAACTTGGACAGGCCATGTGATCAAATAAAAATGCGACACATGGACGAACCAGTGCATGACACGTGAAATAGCCATGGCATGACACGTGGGCTAATAAAAATCCAACACGTGGTAGGAAGCCATCAAGCCATGTGGCCGAATAAAAAAACAAAACATGGACGGACAGCAGCGTGACACGTGGTCGAATAGGAAATGGCCACGTGGACCAATAAAAATAAGACACATGGTCCAATGAAGAAATGACACGTGACCCAACCGCAACACGACACGGGTGCCAATAGAAAATAGACATGTGGAACAATAGGGGCCCGACATGTGGTCCATTATGAACCTGAAACGTGCAAGAACCAGAGATGGCCACGTTGTCCAATAACAAGGTGACACGTACCTGAACCATCTCCAATGCAACCGTCTATAGCAGGTACACGTGGAAAGCATCTCCAACGGAAGCAATCGCTAGCATGGCTGCCCCGTGCAACTCATGTCAAAGCAGTTCTATGACGATAAATTTTCGTCATAGATCTATCCAGAATCGTCATAGAATTGCAAGAATAACGTGACTTCTATGACGAACCGTTTTTCATCATAAATTCATCATAAAACTAAAATTATGACAAATTTGGCTCCTTCAGTGACGAACACTGATCATACTAGAAGTGGATATTCCTTGTAGTGTTTATAAGAAAACTTTAGGATTTTGATATGACATGATTATATCTATTCCAGCCCTCTAATTGATCATATTGTTGCACAGCAAGAGGAGATTTAAGATTTAAACAAAAGTAGACATGATGCACCATATACTCTCCTTTACAATTATATTTGCCAATAAAGTGATATGTACATCTAGATAACCATGGCAATTCAGCACATTTTAATTTCTCCTCCAAACTACTCGGAGCACACAGAGTTTCAAACTCAATATATCCCAAAGTATTTAAAGAAGACAATAATTTTAGTTCATCTTGTTCAGTGGCAATGGGAAGCAATTGTTTATTTTTAGTACAAGTATTTTGTTCCAAAATAAAAGAATCAATCTCATTCGCTAGTTGTGGCATATGTATAATAGAAGCACTATCACACAACTCTTCTTTATCACAAGCAATACAAAACAATTTTGTGACAAAGGTAATTTAGATTCAGTGTCCACTAAATGTTGCTTTATTATAGCATGATTGGTGGACAAATTCAGCACTTCGTCACCAATTTCAGCAATATTAGATTTTATAGCAAGCATAAAAGAATCTTTCAATTTAGATACTTGGTGATTTTTACATTTAATATCAATCTCTATGTTCTCACTAGCAACACTCTCTCTATCAGGCTGTACAATTTCAGCAGGGTTTAAATTTTTACCATGCTCTAAATTGGATGTGGGAGGTGGTGGTGAAGATGCTGCTGCAGCAGCGGAAGCGGCCACTCGTCTACTTATCACAGTCTCGATCTTCGCTAATGCTTGCTCCACTCTTGCTAAAACCTGGTTGAGGTTGTCACCAATGTTGGTCTGGTTCTTTTGCTGACATCCCTGCAATTCTTTTTCTACAATCATAGCAAGCTGAAATAACTGGTTGGTAGTGTTAAAATCTTTATAATTAACAATATCTTGAATTTCACGTCTCAAACCACCATAAAAACGACACACTTTATCCTCTGGATCCTCCTCTATCCCACAACGAATCATGCCATTTTGAAGCTTTGCAAAATATGCTTGAACATACATATCTCCCTGCTCTAAGCGCTGTAAATTCTTACGCAAATCTCATTTATATGAAACAAGAACAAATCTATCACGCATTGCTTCTTTAAGTCTATTCCATGATTGAGGTTGTTGATGCAATTTAGCTAATTGTCGCCACCTGATTTGAGCAAAATCCTTGAATCCACTAGTAGCATGTTTAACTTTATGTATCTCATGAACTAGGTGAGAATTAAATTCTTGTTCTGCAACCATCTCCCAATCTAAATATTCTTCTCCATCATAGGATCCAACAAAAGATGGTATGGTAAATTTACCTTTTATACCTTGATGATTATAGTCAATATGTGATGGCGGATTGTTCATCATGCGGTCCATTCTTGCAAACATCTGGGCCATGATTTCCTGCAATTCACTTTTAAACAGAAACTCGTTTGATAATGTTAGAAATAAAAAGAAATTCCTATCAACTATTATATGTGTCGATGGAAACACACTCTCACGTCTTACCATGTTCTTACAAGGTTCTTACCAATGCAAAGCAGTGGACGGTACAATCGGTGGCTGGTTTGTGATACCTGTGAGGGCGTGGCACCAAGATTGCAAGGATCTTTTCTGTACTGATCTGAAGTATATATGTGGAGCTTGGAAGGCACACAAAGAACAAATATATGTATGTGGCACACAATTCAGTAATAGATAGTAATATTGAATAAATGTCCAGAGTACTTGCCCTAGTTGCTGGCCAATACGTGTTCCTAGCACCAGTTGTGACAAACAAAGGAGTGAAACAAGTATAAAAGGTAGCAATAGAAATACGGACAAGGAAAAAGGCAACACAAACAATAGAGCTTTTGGGTGTTCCTTATGTGCTCCTTTTCTCTTCTCTTTCCTTTTCTTTTATTATTATTTTTTTCTTTTCTTTTTTTTTTGTCGCAACTTTTTTTTTGCTTTTGCTCTTTTGATATTTTTTTCTCAGCAAGGAGCACACAAGAACAAACCACAAAAAAATTGAGCTCAATTGGATAAAAGATGTGGCCTATCGAAAGTCAGGACTATGCTCCAAAAAGCATACCAAAACTTGTGAGCCTGAAAACTCAATTTTCCTGATTGAATTTCGCAAATCTAATCTTTGCAAACCCAGCTTTGCTGGGATGAAATGGATCTAAAATTTTCTGATGTTCTCCGTAGATATAAAATTTTCCACATTTCGAGTTCGGATGCAAAAGTTATGACTGTTTCAAGGAAGCTGCTCAAATCAGGGTTTTAGTGGACACAAGATGCAAACTGATGGTGATATGGGATGGCGGCGGGTGGAGGGATCAATACAAACTAGAAAAGAACACAATCTAAACCAGCATCAAGACCATTACCTAGGACACAAACTCAACATGGCGGACTCCAAAACTGAAATATGCAAAGGCTATGGCGCGGATGGTTGTAGGACAGAAAACAAATATTGGCGGTGGACTATAGGACGAAGGCGAGAACACTCGAATTAAGAATAAGATGCAAACCTGATGGTATACCTAAAGCTCTGAATACCACTTGATGGGGGACGTGATTCCTGATCTTCCGTCAGGTTCCAAATAACTATCGATTTGGTCGGAGAGCGACACACCGATCCGGTTTCAGATCACAAAGACCCAAACCCTACAACTTTAGCACCACGTCTCTTCTGGTATCAACCGTGTCACAATTTGGTTGACCTCGCCACGAAGGCTAATCCCTATTGCGAATCAAAGAACACAAGCAAGAACAAGAAAAAACACAACTCAAGTGAAGTGACAATTGCGGATGTATGATTAAGCTCTCGAATGTGGGGTTTCAAAAACTGATAACGGCGACTGTTCAAAGATAGATTGATCTAAAGAAAAACCCAAACCCTCATGATGGCGGCGACGGCTGAATTTAAGGTCTAAGGGTCATCGCTCCCCCTGGACGCGCCCCCATAACGGCCTCAAAGATGATACATGGTCCAACGGACAAAAAACGATGGCGCAGCACCTCACAGATTCTGGATGCTGACTTGTTTCGATGATTCCCATTGACTCCAGTGGAATTTGGGTCTCAAACCTAAGTCATTGGTTAGCTTATGAAATTATCTTTCCATCCATATGTGGATCATTGAAAATGGAGTCCGGATGCGTCCTGAAGGCCGAGGCAGACTCGAACTCGAGTTGGACTGGGCCACCGGCTTGGCTTGGACGCCCTTGTTGGCCTCCTAAGGAGGTGGCCAAGGAGGAGGACGTCTAAGGGCTTCCTTGGTGAGTTCTCCATCTCCTTGGGGCGGCTCCCACTTGGGTCAGGGTCCCAAGAATGAATAACAAGCCCATGACGACAATATAGCTCCCGGCAAAAACAACGACAGTTGATGATTTGGAGGCCTTGTCGACGAGATATTGAGGTGGGACCAGACCTATTTGAAAGTGCTCATGGACCTCAAACTCACTCCGGATGAAAGAGTTATGGCCTTTCCAATGAAGTATTGTTGGGCTGCCGATGACATGAAAGTTTAACTTTGATGGACTTGCACTTTGAGACACATTTGTACCTACAATCAAATAGTGACATGTACATGTGAAACCAAGTGAATTATACCAAAAATCACTATGCAAATATAGGAACGAGCTCACCTTATAATCAATAGTCGTATCTGATGGTGTTATGTCCTCGTCAGTAACCAAACTTTATCTTTTGATCTTAATATATTCCAGGCAGGGAAGCTCTCTCCTCCATAGGTTCTCATAAAAAAAATCTACTTTTAAATATAAATATGCTTATAAGTCATGACTAACTTATTTTAAAAAGTTGTTATGTGATGAATGGGTCAACCCATCTTACTTATTGGGTCATCAGGTTTCAACTCTATTCACTCTTTTTATTGAGTCTGGACCTTGTGACTCATTGACTTTACTTTTGTGGATCAGATCCATTACTCAATGGGTCATCCCAGCCCATTCTCATCTCTACTGGGAAGTTAATTTCTCGTCTCAAAATATAGTATATTATCAAATTTATAGAGAAGATTTAACAACTACTGCATAAAAAGCACATTATAAAAATATAAAAATTAATGATCATATATAGTAAAGTGAACAATAATAGTGAATGTGAGTAATTTGTATTCAAATTCTAGAAAGTTATTTTGCATTTTTAGTGGCATAGGCAATTAGTTTAGATGAAATTTAATAGGTCACTTTAGATTATTCTGTATGATGGCACAGGTGGGTAATTTAGGTGAAGATCAAGGTGTTGCCTTAAATTAATTTTCATAATGAGTTACTGACATATGCAAATAATTTATATACTGACTAGGCCTATGCCCGCGCGCTGCATTGAGAGAGAAAAAATTTTCAACACACATGTTAACTCTAAAGTGATTTTTGGATAATGCAAATCAAACAATCCAAAGACATCAAGCATACAATGAGATGGTCTAGGGTTCCCACAAAAAGTGAACGATGTCTGAGAAATAAAACTTGTGCTATGAGTTGCCAAATTTAACATAGTCAATGGCAGAAAATGTACCACTTGGGAGAATAAAACAACGTGACAACAATCATGTAGTACGTAGGGGGTGACACTTTTTAGATGATGATATATATCCAAAGAATCAACCCAACTATATATTTATTACATCATCATACATGTGGAATGCGTGTTTTCACTTAAGCAAAATGTGCAGTTCAAATGCCATCATCAAAACCAATTTTTTTATTATTTCAATATATTTCTATAATACCATTAGCATGAAGAATATCAACCTTGTCGAACTTGGTTTATTTTTTGTGATGAGTTGCGTATAAATTAGTGTAGTGGTTTCTCACAAAGTGATGAAAATTCAAAACCTTGAAATTGATCGAAACAATATAATAATTAGTAGAGCTAGCCACGAGCCACAATCCCAAAACAACTACTACGATTTCACAATGCATCGAAGGACATTGCTCAAATTGCACGATCTCACTGAAATTCACCACATTAAAAAATGCAGTCCAAGCATGGCAAACACTATGGCAAAAAATCATTTTTACTCACGGTAAAAACTAATCTTTAGGAATGGTTCCTAAAATTGACACTACGCCATTTATCGTAAAGATAGGGATTTTGTAGCATCATGGATTTAACCATTCTCGTAGAAACATTTCTAGAACAGTTTCGTTAAGAAATCTGCCCCTAAAAGTATGCTTTTTAGGGACGGTCTCTTTAGAACAACTGCTCCTAAAAACACGTTTACAGATTCGGTTGCCTTAACACAACTGTCCTTGGAACTACTTTTTCAGCTGTGGTTGTAACGAGACAACCGCAACTGAAAACATATTTTAAGTGGTTGTTGGCTTAAACAAGACAACCATGAAAATGTATTTTAAGGGCTGTTTGTTCATATTGAATCACCGCTGAAAATCTATTTAAAATTTTGGAATTTCCTACCATCTTTAAAATCTTGGTTTCCCATCAAATTTAGATCCCATTCCGTTTCATTCAAAATAAAATATATACATTGAAATTACATTCCTAATCATATGATGATGCATTTATATATATCAATGATAAATACCAAGGTTCATTCTACCAGAGAGGCAAAGTTTAGAAATGTGGGTAAAGGGGCCAATGCAAAATGGTTTTCTTTGTGCCATTGGCTTCTTCTTGTTTCTTTTAGAAGTTTTACACCTGAGAGTCCTTGTGAATGATCTGGCTAACCAGTTAGACATTTATTTGAGAGCTGGCATCTCCAAATTATTAATTATGCATAATGGTTTATGGTTGTAGTGTGGGTGGTGCTCTCTATTAAATTTATTTATTTATTTATATACATACAGGTCTCATATACCACTATGGGACAACGATCCAGTCATCTGGACATGACGATGTAAACCAATTACTGTACTCCCTCTGTCAAAAAACAATGCACTTCTCACTTTTCCAAAAATCAACCAAATTCAAGTTCAGTTGTGTTTATAAAAAACAGTATCGACATTCATGTTTTTAAATTGGTTTACTATGCAAATATATTCGATGACCAATCTAATGTATTTATTTGGTATTATAAATGTTCGTATTTTTTAATAGATTTGATCAAACTTAAAATTATTTGATTTTTAAGAAACGTTGAACCGACAGACTCCTGCTGACATATATATGTACCCCAGAACAAGACGTGTATAAGAGCAGAAAGGCAGTGTCGTGTGTGGAACAAGACGTGTACAAGGGCAGAAAAAGGCAGTGTCATGTGTGAATGTCCGCACATACTAACCGGGGTGATAAAGAACAAGGGAAGCTCACATGCACGCTATAGCAACAGGAAGCAGTAGGACAAGGTTGACAGAGAAGACGCAAAAAAGCCTTTCCCAAACATCCACACACATTCTTTCTGGAAACTACGATATTCCCCTCTTTCCCACTACAGAAGCATCCAACCAAAGGGACATGTTGCACCAGTACATGCATATATATATGCGTCATTAAAAAAAAGGAAAACCCATGCATGCAGCCACATGCATATGTATATGTCATTAGAAATGAAAATGGGACAGATATTCCCTATATCGTCTATCCAAAAGGATTTTAATTTGAATACTAAATAGGTCAAACCCAAACATTTAGATTTGAATCTAGATACTCATAGTTGGATTTTCTAAACATATACGTACATGTGATAGGTATCAATATCCAATGCACCTAGCATATCCGTATCCAATTCTGAAAAAAAAGACAACTACATGCACTACTGCAGAAATCTAGCAATACTATAGAAATGATTTCTAACGGGAGTTCATTTTTTTTACAATGGCAGCTCAATCTACAGCCGCATCTACAAATTGATCCAAACAGAGTCACCTCTAGAAATGCATTCGTAGAAGCAGGTGTTCAGCCACCTCTATAAATGCACTTATTTTTATAGGCGGCTCTCTAAAAATATATTTCTAGACGTAGCTGAATCTAGAGCCGTTTCTAAAATAGATGCAGCATGGTAAAATTCAAGACTTTAAACAGTCTCGGATAGATAAAATATCAAAAGTAAAGTTGTAGATCTCGAAAGGCTATGCAACTTTGTAGTTGACAACCTTTTCATTTGAAATCATCTATATGTGGAAATTTTGTTTGAATTTCTCACATTTTCGAAATTTAAAATTTTCAAATGATCTTAGATGGTTAAATGATCAAAACCAAATTGGTAGATCTCGAAATTTCATACAACTTTGTAGCTGACAACCTTTTCATTTGAGTTTGTTTAGGATTCCAATACTCATTTCAAAATCAGATAAACATATTATGAGGAGAAAGAATATCTCATATAGACACAAGTTTGGGTGGAATGGTTAGAGAAGCAACTGTGCGAGGCCAGAGGTCGCGGGTTCCATCCCCTATGACCGTGTAGCGTAGTATTCATAAAAATTATTCATATCTAATCCAATTTGGTCCCTATCACGAGAAAAGAGAGGGATGATCCTACGTCATTTGCTGTTGCTTATTATAGTTATTATTTTAATTACAGTACTAACATTGTTTTTGTGTTATTGATGATCGAGAGCATGCATGTTGTGGAAGATCAAGACAACCAAGAAGATTAAAAAACATACGCTTCTTTTCACGCAGATCGTAAGCATTTACACTCTGCAAATCAACAAGCAATAAGTCTACATGTAATACAAGCCAGTACTGTTCTTGATCATCATGCAAGATAATGCGTTCCTAGTAGGAGTGTTCTATTTTTTCTACAACGTACTGGCAAAAAGGGTTACAAATCTCATGCCTACATCCACTTAATAAAATATTCAGGAGAACAACCAGGAATATCGAATATCATTGTTACCTCACCAGCTGCCTAGCACTTGGTGCATGCTGAGATTCCATTGCTCACCTCTTCGAAGACATTTTAGTTGATGTGTGGAGACACTATAAAATATTTTTAAAGGTGTCTCCCTTTTAATCCAGAGACAGACGGCTTTATCAAGAACCAATTTCTAGAGGCTGCTGAAAATTTCACCCGTGTTTAGAAATAAATTTCTAGAGACAGTTGGCAATTTGGCCCATCTCGAAATAAGTGCATTACAATAAAATTTATAAGTTTTTCAAGTTAAGTTGAATGAAGGAAAACTTTATATCAAAGTCACAGTAATCAAAGAGATTTGTAACTTTGTAGTTGACTACTTTTTAAACACTCACATCATATGTTGGAAAAAAGAGATAAATCCCAAAAAATCTCATTGTAACACCCCAAAATTTGCCACTTTTGAAAATAGAGTTAAAATGATTTATTTGTGAATTTTTGTGCACATGAAAACATAGTAAAATAAAAAATTTCATTAAATTAAAATTTAACATAAGGCATAGCAACATGTTTGTACATTCATGCCGGTACATTTGATTTGTTGATTGAGTGATTTTGAATGGCTTGAGTTGCTTTGAAATAAAAGAAAAGAGAATTAGAAAATAAAAGAATTTAAAAAGTTGTAAAAATGTATTTTTGAAAACTTATCAAAATTTCTCATTTTTATTTGAATTGAAAAGTATATTTGAAATAATATTTAAATTTAGTTTTGATTCAAGGTTCAAATGAATTCAAAACCCAATTGAAAAAGTATTAGGAAAAAAACAATTTGGAAAAAAATGAGCAAGCCTTGCCTTCTGACCACGGATTGCTACAGCCGAGGCCGCGCTGCACTCTCTCATACCGCCGGCCTAGCAGCCGCGTTCCCTCTCTCCGTGCTCTGTCTCTCTGTCATCCTGACCCCGCCTCCTGAGTCGCTGACGAACTGGGCCGCTTGTTAGCCGCGTCTTCTACCTCGTGAACCGCCCGGACTCCGCCGCCGCCGCCAAGGAGTCCGCGTTGCCCCCGCCGCCGCGTCGTCTTGCCGTGTGCTCCAAGTTCCCTGCCTCCCATAAATACCGACGTCCAGCTTTGGAAGCAAGCCATACCCGACGTACATAGCGTTGTCTCTGTTGCCTCCATGCTTCGTTGCCGCGACGTACGTACACGTCTTCCTGGTCGCCGGTGCTCGTCGACTTATCATCTTCTGAAGCCATCATTGTTCTGATGGGAGAGGCTCGGCTGCTGCCATCTGCAAGTGCTAAGTCGGTCGCCTTGGCCGCAGGCAGCTGCGGAACCACTAATGGAGGCGCACGACCGCGTGCATGAAATTCCAGCTGCTGCCTTCTTCTCGTCCTGCATGATCTTCACGTCCAGCCATGCAGGGCCATCAACGATGCTGCCTGTGTTCGATGGTGAGCATCTCCATGCCTTCCTCTCTGCGTTGACTACTCTGCTGCATGCTGCTTTTGCATGTATGATATACGTCTACATGGCTTGTCTACATATACTTAATCATGCGTCAGCTATTTCTTCATTCAAAATTCTACTCCATCTCTTCTAGATCAATGCGAGCTATCTTCTTTATCCATTCATCATATGTTTTTACCGAGCTCCGGCGAGCTCTGGTCGACGCTGTACATGGTGCCACCGCCGTGAGCCTGCATGCGTTGCGCTGTTACAATCTGCTAGCTAGCTTGATGACGTCATATGAGGTCATGCATGAGTTTTGTGGCCGTTTTTCTTTAAGAAAACAAACCTTGAAATACAATAGAAATACACATCATCCTGAGCCGTCCGTTTTTAGATTGATGGCCCAGATTAAAGCATACCCCTTCGCTGTTCTTTTTGCTAAAGAGACCCTGTATTTTTGGAAAATAAACCCGCAGTCCAAAACATGTTTACAGATTTTGTTTTCTTCATTTAAAAGCGTATTATGTTTCGGTTAAGACTAAAATACGTTTTTAGCTATTTACAGAATTGCCACTGATTTTGTTTTAGCCATAACTTCTCCGTTTTAACTCTGATTTGACCCGTTCAACTTGCGTTAGGTTCGTAATTTTCATAACCTACATGTTCATACTACTATTATATATATTTTTAACTTTTAAAATTCGAGGTTAGATTTAATCTATTACTTTAATAAAGGAAATCTTGTTTATTTCATATCTTTTGCGTTTTAGATCCGTTTTGACTCATTCAAGTTGCGTTAGATTCATATCGACGAGATCTACGCGTTAGTAACAGTGGTTACCATATTACTATTTCTAAAATTTCATGGTTTAAATCATATCTTGATTAATAATTATGCAACTAGGTTTTGTAAATAAAATATGATTTGTTTTACTTTAATTTTATAATTCGAATCTAAATTTGATTTAATTCAATTTATATAAGCTTTTATATAGTTAAAATAAATGAAGCCTATAGTTTTCTTTTCCGTGTATAGAGTAAATCTTTCGGTAGATGTATCTTTTTCACCGTAGCTCCAATTAGAGTGTTTTTCGCGTCTGTGTGTTCGTAGCAAGACGTGGATTCGTTTTACCAACTTTTCATCTTGATTTTATGATTGGTGTACTGTTCTGATTTAGTTCTATTGTTTGCTTCGTGTATGATTGTATGGATGCTTGTGTGGTGCTTTATGATTACGTCCAGTCGGTGAGATATACGTGGTGATCAAGAAGAAGAAGAAGAACGTTGAAGATTAAAGCTTACCGAAGGATCGGTGTTTAAGGCAAGTATAGCATGGGATCTTTCTTGTTGTCCTATTCACCTTTAATCACTTAATTCATACTGCATGTGTTTACCTTGACTACCACTAATGATATCCTAGTCTTTTGTACTTGTACCTTGATACCTATGGGGTATTGCATTGGGTAGTATGATGCTAGTGCTCAAATAAAGACCATGATCTTGTAAATTGACTAATGAAATATGTAATAAACATTAAAAGATGCTTTTTAGTAACATGGAACAAGGGGGCTAGAGCATTGGGCTATTTTATGGTGCTCTAGATTCCTCTCCCTAAGGACTTATCTATAAGTGATCATTCGGAACTTACAGTACAGCTGTGAGGGTTACATGGCTCTGGCTTTAGCTCAGTATGAAGCTGTGTTAGGAAATGAACATATATAAGGAGGCAGTAAAAATAACGAAAAATAGCTATAAGTACTAAATGTATACACAAAGCTTTTAATACTTACTATGTAGCATAATTTTTTGAATTGTGCTCAAGCACGGATTGATGGGCTAGTTTAACTAATTATTATTGATGAAAAAATATAAAATTTGACCTTTCTCGGCCCTATAATATATATGTCTTATATCTGAAACAGGCAGATCATAAGACAATAATAGTCTAGTGGCCGACCTTTTATTAGTTATTAACCTAATCCAAAAGTACAACCTATGGGCGCCCCTGCATAGCATTCGTTCGCAAGCTGCATGTACACCAAGTGCAGTATACATAAATTCACCTAACACGACGCATACACAAGGCTGAAAGGAATCATGGACCACGCGCGTCAACTCTCACGTGGGAGCCCCGTGCAGCGTCGAAGCGTGCTATAGCTGATTAAGAGGGGATGAGCCGCGTGATGATTGTATCGATGAGAAGGCGTGCGTGGTATATAAACTAACCTCGTATAAAGTATAAACTAATCTTGAAAGCACTAGCTTTATGCAGACAGATTTCAAAAGTTTAAGAAAGCACGGCCACACCGTGGACTATCGCTCCGTCTGCAAACTAAATCACCACCCATATATTTTTTTTAAAAAGGGGTCTGTTTGGTTCATGACTAAAATTTATCATGCCAAAGATTTGACAGCTAAAAGTTGAGCAATATAGTTGTCAAAGATTTAGCAAGCCAAATATAAGAAGTTGACAAGTTTTGTTGCCAACCAAATACTAGTCAAAATCATGGCTTACCAAATTCTTGGCTTGGCAAATTTTGGAAGTGAATCAAGCGTACCAAGAACACCCAATACTACAAAAACAAATTTATAGAGACGAACAAAACGGGTTTGCAGTGATGGGTGTGGCACATTTGCATGTGGCAGACCGGCCTCTAAATCCTGATTAAAAGAGGCGGAGGCGGCCTCATATGCCCCCGCCTTTGTAAAGAATTTCATCAGAAATTAAAAAAACGAACGCCGTGCCCACTGAGGGCCACTGAGCCTACCAGGGCCTAGCCCATGACCATGCCGCCACCCCAACAGATCCTTGACTACGCCACAGCCCCAAGCACGTCCTTCACATCCATCCATGCACTAGCTTCTGGTGTTTAAATCTATGGAGTAAAATTTAGGGATATTACGTCAGGTGTCACATCGAGATGTCACAAAGAAGTGTTTGGATATTAAAAATAAAACAAATTACAAAAGTTTTCAGTAATCCACGAGATGAATTTATTAAGCCTAATTAATCCGTCATTAGCACATTTATTGTAGCACCACTGTTTACACCAAAATTTCGGAAGAAGAACGCAGGAACTCGAATAGATGTGAATCGGGATTGTGTCATCAAGGAATCGATTAGATGTGAATCGGTATTAGCTGATTTAAATGCGATGTCAGAATCGACTATTCTATAGATGACGTCAGCAAACGACGTTAATGGGCTATGCTTGTATGGCGCCAGGAAGATTTGTCGAACTCTACAAATAAGAAAAATTAGGGTCCAAATTATTATTAAGTTAGGGAGTTTTCTTTTATTCCAAAAATTGAAATGAGTCGTATTTGAGTAGGATTCATATTTAGGTTATAGGTATAAATATTAGACCCTGGTTATTGTACAAAAACGAACACTCAATCAATACAATCTTTCCAGCTTTCGCCATCGCATTAGGAGTAGGAGTACTGTAGATCTCAGCGAGTTCTTCAACAAACAGGGCTGCATCGACTGATGGACCTCCAGTTTGCTTGTGAGTACCATCATGACTTGTATTGTGCTGGTAAAGCTGCATCAACTGATTAATCTTTTATGAGCCATAATATAAGTTAGTTATCGAACTTATATGATTCATTTATATTAGACAGTCGATTTGTTCGCATATTATACTCTTTTCATCAAACTTATCGGCTCGACGCTTTATATCGATCATGTTTCATTTAGCCGATGATGCTTTCTGATATTCCATGAGCATCGGTTATTTGAATTCATATCATTATCATTTAATATTAGCCGATAATCCTTGATTTAAAGATCTTCATTTCATGGATACGCCAGATATTAACTATTTAGTCGATACTCTTATTGAATTGGCTATCTAGCCCTATATTTGGAGTTGTCTGGTGCAACACCGACATGTTTCACCTTTAATTACTGATAAAATTTTCTCTCCTTGTTAATTGCAGGTCAAATTGACTGACACGTCGTTGAGTTTTTAGAATTGGCTGGTTCTTTATTAAAGCCAAGTAGGTCTCTGGTCTTGTTCCACTCAGATCATCCGGCTTGCTGTTTGTTGATCACATCACCATATTTTTGTGTCAACACACTTTTTTGCACGTCTGGTGGGACCACAATCGTCATGGCGGTTCACAACAACAAGGATATTCTTATAGTACCTTATGAAGACTTATCTGATAAGGACAAAGATGTCATTAGTAAGGCTATAGAAGAGTTTCAGAGCAATTGCTTGTTGTCATACACCAAAACACGTGATAATAAAGTTGTTCAGAAGTATCCACTGCCAAGAGTTTTGATGCATGGACAGTCAGATTGAGACGAAGCTGATGATAAGCATTTCTTTGTAGAAGCTATCAACAAATCTGTTCATGATGCAATATTGAATCATAATACAGCTTTCTTGAATACATTCCACAATACCATGGAGGAGGTATTTCATTTCATAGATTTCCACTTGATCAGGTTGGACCGGCTTATTACAATATTCTGCATCCGTAGACTCAGGGGACTAATTAAGCCGGTACTAGCCATCAAGAAGCAGCACTAGCTAAGAGTGATGATGCCTAGACAATTCAAAATTCATCTGAGCAAATTCAGGGTGCTACTACTAATCAAATGTAATATAATCCTAAATCATCAGTGCAGCATGTGCAACAGCCGATAGGGCAAGTTCAGAATCATATGATTAATTTTGGTACATCAGGCCAAATACCACTGTCGGCTCAAAAAATAGCACCATCGGTTCAAAGGATTCATAGAGATACAGATCCTAATATTTTTAATCAGAGATTTCAAATAGTTAATCAGCAAGGGGCCCGACAGATTGATATTCCACAAGGATATCATTATAGTTTAGATTATAATACCCTCAATATGATTCTAAATCTAGAATATCAAGTCACTCAGAATTTCAATCTACAGATGGGTCAGCAATTGCCAAGGAATCTAAACTCAAATGCTGATGAATTGTTGCTTAGAGTAACCGAAATGATAAAAAATCAGTTTTGTTTAAAATCAAAAGGGCAGATCTTTTCATACAAACATTCATATCCAGAGTGATGATTTGGTGGCCCTTCCTATGAACTACAGGCTTCCAAAATTTACTAAGTTCACTGGTCAAGATAGCACAAGTATAATAGAACATGTCATTCGATATCTTACTCAGTTGGGTGAAGCCTCTATTAAAGAAGCGCATCGAGTTCTTTTCTTCTCTTTGTCCCTGTCAGGACCAACTTTCACTTGGTTTTCATCACTAGCGGTTAATTCTATGGCCAATTGGAGTGATCTTGAAAAGAAATTTCATACATATTTCTACACTGGGACATGGAAAAGAAAGATCACAGATTTGACAACTATAAAGCAAAGAGCTAATGAATCGGGTGCTGAGTTCCTTCAAAGGTTCCGAGAAATAAGAAACTTATGCTTTTCGTTGAATTTGACCGATGATCAACTAACTGTGTTGGCCGTTTAAGCAATGTTGCCAACATGTGTAACACCCTAAAATTTGCATGATTTTAAAATAGGATAAATGACTTAATTATGCCTTTTGTGAACATTTAAATTTAGGAAAATAATAGCTTTGTTAAAAATAAAATCAAATATAGGTTGACATACATGTGTGTGCATACATGCTGCTGCATATTTATTTTGTGATGCTTTGGTTTGATTGAAATTTACAAAAGAATTGAATTTAAGTTTAAATTGAATTTGAAATTGTGTTAAGAAAATAGAAAAAGAGTTTTATTTTTTCTTCTCTCCCTCTCTTGATTTTGGCCTGCCGTAGCCCAGTTCCGCTGGCTTCCCCACGTGGCCTAGCTTTTTGCCTCCGCGTCTCGCTTTGGCCCATCCAGTAGGCCGGCCCAGCAGTAGCTGCGAGCGCCGCTTTCTCTCTCCTGTGACGCTGACAAGCCAGCCCCACATGTCAGCCACGTCGTCTCATTCCTCCAGCTCATGTCTGGCATGGACACTGCTCCGCCGCCGTCCAGTCGGAGTCCGTGCCGCCCACGCCTCCTTCCTTGCCTTGCTACCCACGCTGCTCTGCCCTCATAAACAGCGCCCGTGCTATGCCTCCCTCGCTTGTGCTCCACACCGACGCCAAACCCTAGCAGTTCGAGCCGCCATTGCTGTCCACCTCACCGAGCGACCCGCTGCAGCAGTCCCACCCTCGTCAGCGGAAAACTCCATTGGTGAGTTTGCCTTGATCTCCTCTATCTCCCGGTGCTCTTGGTTTGCTATTTCATGGTCCGTAGACTGTATTCCCTGAGCGCCGCCCGTCTCCGACCATGGCGTTGCCGTCGGGGCTCACCACTGACTTCGCCGGTGTTTCTTTTCCCCCTCCCAATCTGATCTCCACCCTCCGTTTAAGATCCGACAACCTAGATTCAAAGATACCCCTTCGCCTGTCATATTTGTTAAAGAGCCCCTCAGTTTTATCTAAATAGAACCCGCCGTCCCTGCAATTTTGTTAAAGAGCCCCTATATTTCTTTGTTTTCAAGCCCGTAGTCCTTGGTTCGCTTTAAAATCCGATTTTATTAATTTAAATTCTAAAATCGAGTTTCATCTATTTACAGTTTTGCCACTAATCTTGTTTTAGCCATAAAATCTTTGTTTTAACTCTGATTTGATCCGTTCAAGTCGCGTTAGGTTTGTAATTGAGTAATCTACATGTTCATCCTACTGTTAGACATGTTTTCAACTTTTAAAATTTGAGGTTAGATTTAATCTATTATTTTATTAAAGGAAATCTTGTTTAATTCGTAAGTTCTTCGTTTTAGCTCTGATTTTTGTGATCTTCACGTCTATGTGTTCATAGCGAGACGTAGAATCATTTTACAACCTTTTCATCTTGATGTTATGCTGTTGGTGTACTATTCTAATCTATAGCCTTTGTTTGCTTTACATGATTGCTTTTGGATGCTTGTATGTTGCTGTGGTTATCGAGTATAGAAGGTGAGCAGTTTGTGGGTGATCAAGAGTACTACTTTGACAAGTAGGAACAACAGGAGCACTTTGTTCAAGGCAAGTATAGCATGGGATTATCCTTGTTTCCTATCAACTTTAATACATTTAATTCATGTTGCATGTGTCGCCTTAATAGGGATTCCCTAGAATTGAACTTATACCTTGCCTTCTATGGGATAATCATTGGGTAGCTTTGCTAGTGCTCAACTAAACCATGATCTTGTAACTTGACTAATGGTATATGCTATAAACATTAAAACATGACTTTTTAGCAACATGGAAATAGGGGGCTGGAGTGTTTAGCTACTTTCTAAATGCTCTAGATTCCTCTCCCTAAGGACTTATCTGTAAGTGATAATTCGAGACTTACAGTACAACTATGAGGGCCACATGGCTCTGGCTTTGGCTCAGTACAAGGATCTTTTCTAGCTTGTTAGAGGTTACCTTTATGGCACAATAGGGGGTGTGTTTCGGGTTGGATATAGTGCGGCCTCTGTCCGTTAGTGTATAGGCTGCGTGTCATTGTGCCTGTCAAAAGGGGAGACCTACATTCGCAGGGCCTAGAAACCTAGCGGCCCTAACTTGTTAGATGAACCTTTGAAAGGCTTCATAGTGACCCCTGCCTACTCACCTTGGAAGTGTTTTGGGAGTAATTAACCCAGGCATATGGGTATCACGACTCACAGTGAAAGTGTACAACCTCTGTAAAGTGTAAAACTGGTATATCAGTCGTGCTCACGGTCACGAGCGGCCTTGGAACATTTACGGAATAGACGATCACTAAGAATTGTCTGTTTATGCTATTCATTATTCATGTTTACATTGATCATGTGTTTTACTTTGGGATTGAAACAACTTGTTGCTACTCTTATGCTAAAATTATGACAACTAAAAGTTGAATGCTGTTAAACCTATGTCAAGCCTTTTGTGCCTCATGAACCCCATGTTACACTTGTTGAGTACGACACATACTTATGCTTGTTTATTTTCATTATTTGAATAAACATCCCGGATGGGTAACAGATGGCTATGGTAATGTTGACTTTCCTGAGGATTACTACACTTGTGGTCAACCAGTTGATGTCCCTATGAAATGGAGCTTCCGCGAGAGATTTTTCTTTATACTTTCGCTACATTTATGTGAAGACTATGTCTTATTATTCGTGATGTAATAAACACTTGTGATGATACTATTTATAATTTGTTGGCTTATGTGTGTGACTGATCTCTGGGCGCACATAAGATTTTGCATCCCATTTTATCTTTAAAATCGGGTGTGACAGATTGGTATCAGAGCCATGTTGACTGTAGGACGCAAGCCTAGTTAGCAATGGTCGTTCTAGCCTCTTTTACTTTACTCATTTCATGCTTCCCATCCCAGTCTTGTTATTTGCTAAATTTTATGCTTCTTTTGCCTCACCCTGTTATGAAGATTATTGCTTTTAATCTGACTAAATCTAATTCTATAGATGCCTCGTGCCAATAAAACTGCTTGCATCAGCACCGAAAGTTACTACCCGCTTCATGGCTTGTATGAGTCTATGTAGCCACATGAGCAGGAGGAACCCTAGGAGCAAGAAGTTGACTCGCCAGCACCTGCACCTACGCCTGAGCCATTCTAGGAAGAACCCAATGAAGTGGAGGTCATCGTATTGTCTGATGATGATGATGATGATGAGGATGCCGTTAAAGAAGATCAGCCTACCCCTGCCATGGGATGGACTACAAAGATCTGGTACAAGGTGAGGTGTGAATCCTCCGTTTTGCACCACCGACTTATGGGAATTCTTTAGACCTATTACGCTGATTGGGACGCAACTGTGGAGTACTTCTGCAATGAGCATACGCACCCTCTAGAGGACACTTATTGGAAGACCAGGGTGTGCATCTCCATCCAGGATGGAGAGAAGGAAGCATACCAGCTGGACTCGAACTATGCACATCACGCTCACTGTGCCACCATGGAAGATAGCATAAGATGCAGCCGTTGTAGCCTGCATGGGTCTCCATGGTCATCGCTTTGATGATATGAAGGAAGATCAATATCGCTTCCTCCCTCACCAACACCCTAACTTGGGATGGGCAATAATGGACTCTGAAGGCATGGATCCCACTACTCAAGTGATGGTGCACTATGCCTACGAATTAGTAGACAAGAATCGATAGCTGGAAGATCAGTTGAAGGCACAGGAGGCGACCCTTAAGAGATACTGACAAGTGATAGACGAGCAAAGGGTGTGCCTCAACCTGCCAATGATCTATGAGGAGCTTCCCCATAAATTTTGCCTATAGGTGTTGGAGTTCTTTCTATGTAATAAAACGTTAGTAGCACGGGTCAAGTTGAGTCAAGTCAAGTCTAGTAGTGCAGTGTGAACTTTAGTGTGCCTAGTTGATTTATTATTATGGTTATGTGTGAGTTGGATTTTTGTAATGAGTGCTGGAACTTTGTGGGCATGTCCGCAAGTTCCATAGTTAAGAATATTAAAGTTTGAGTCAATAAATAAATAGTTGGGTTTGGTACATCTTGTTCTCTTAGATCTGTTTTTCAGAGCAGTCTACCCTTATCTCAATGCCAATCTAAATCTACTTGACCAAAAATTATGAAATTTTTATGGGAATAACTAGACTTAAGTATCTTTCTAATGACTCTAGAATCACCCCTATATCTAATCTGCTTTGAGATATATAGCTATTTTAATTTGAAGTTTCTGTACAGTCTGGAATCTGAGACAGTTTGGTTGTATCCTGTTTTTGAGTAACCTAACGACAGAATCTGGGTATGTGATCTGAATAAAAGTCATAGAGAATTTCTTAAGATTTCCAACCATGTAAAGAATGCCTCTTTTGGATATCTGGAACTCGAGATATGACTGTTTTACCGAGTTGCTGATGTTGAAACTCATACAAAATTTTTTCAGAATGTATTCTATATATCTATAAGTGTATATAACTTGGAAATCTCTAAATATTGAATATTTGTGTTGGATGTCAGATGTCTAGAAGAGGAAGAGGCCGAGGTCATGGAGGTGTTCCCCCACATCCACCACCAACACTGACTATTGAGCAACTTCTGGCAGTGCAGACACAGATTATGCAAGCTCTGGTGCAGAATCAGCAGAATCAACCAATTGGTGGAGCACCACATGACAAGCGTGATGAATTCTTGAAGGGCTGCCTCCGATGTTTTCACATGCCACTGATCCATAGGAAACAGATGATTGGCTTTATGCAGTGGAAAAGCAACTCAACATAGCACAGTGCGATGACCAGCAGAAGGTGTTGTATGCATCAGGACAACTCCAGGGAGAAGCTCAAGATTGGTGGGAGGCATTCGAGTATGGACGTCCTACTAATGCTCCTCCGATCACCTAGCAGGAATTTAGAGAGAATTTCAGATCCTACCACATACCTGAAGGATTGATAGAGCTCAAGCAGGAGGAATTTAGAGCTCTAAAACAGGGATCCATGACTGTAGCTGAGTATCGTGACAAATTCGCTCAGTTGTCATGTTATGCTCCGAATGAGGTGGCTGATGATGCTGATAAGCAACACCACTTTCTTAAGGGTCTATATGATGGTCTACAACTCTAGTTTATGTCTAATACATACCTCAATTTTCAAACGCTGGTGAATCGCACCATTGTTATTGATAATAAGCGTAAAGAGATGGAGGCTAAGAAGAGGAGGCTTCAGGGACAGGCCTCTAGAAGCAATACTCGTCCGCGCACCAACCCTCAGCAAGGCTTCTAGCAAAGGTACTAGGGACCACCCAATCAGTGGAATCATGGTCAGTATCCTCAGCGCAACCCAAACCAACAGCGTCCACCGTATCAGCAACAGAATTGAAATCAACATCCCCAGCAACAGAGTGACCAGTAGACACCACGCTAAGGAACGCCTAACAACACTCCTATGAAGACCAGTGCCCCTAGCACTCCCAACAAGTGTTTTTGCTATGGAAAAGAGGGTCACCTATCGTATAACTGCCCAGATCAGCCCAACCAGCAAACCCCCCAGAGGCAGAATAGCAACCAGAAGCCACCGCATTATGGGAAGGTGAATCATGTGTCTGTAGAGACGACGCTTGTGGAACCAAAAGTCATGCTCGGTACGTTCGATGTGAACTCAACTCCCGCCACCATTCTTTTTGATTCTGGAGCTTTGCATTCATTCATATCACAAGCATTTGTTAGAAACCATAGCATACCTTTGTGTGCCATGAAAAACCCCATACTAGTAAATTCACCGGGAGGTAGTATGCCAGCTTCTTACTGTTGTCTCCCGACTAGTCTATCCTTAAGGGGGTTAGAGTTTTAAGTGACCCCCATTGTGTTGAGAACAGCGGGAATTGATCTTATTTTGGGTATGGATTGGATGATGCAACAACAAGTAGTAATACAGTGTAAAGAAAAGGTAGTAGCTTTGACAACACCAAAGGGAGATAGAATCAGTGTTGATGTTGTAGTACAAGCATAGACAACAGCTACAGTGAACCAACTTGATGATCGTGTCAACAAAGAGGACCCAGTAGTGAATGAGTTTCCAGATGTGTTTCCCGATGACTTGCTAGGTATGCCACCTGACCGTGACATTGAATTTATTATTGAATTATTACCTAGAACTACACCTATAGCTAAGCGCCCATATAGAATGGGGGTTAATGAACTAGAGGAACTTAAGAAACAAATAAAGGAGTTATAGGAGAAAGGTTTCATTCCTCCTAGTTCGTCACAGGAGCACCGGTTATATTTGTTGACAAGAAGGATGGTACCCAGAGGATGTGTGTTGATTATCGGTCACTAAATGAGGTTACTATCAAGAACAAGTATCCGTTGCCTAGAATTGATGACTTGTTTGATTAGTTGAGAGGTGCTTGTGTTTTCTCTATGATTGATCTTTGTTCTGGTTATCATCAGTTGAAGATTCATGCAACTGACATACCCAAGACAACTTTTACTATGAGATATGGTTTGTATGAGTACACCATTATGTCCTTTGGTTTGACCAATGCACCTGCATACTTTATGTACTTGATGAATAAGGTGTTCATGGAGCTTTTGAATAAGTTTGTGGTGGTATTTATCAATGATATATTGGTATTCTCCAAAACGAAAGAAGAGCATGCTGAACATCTAAGGTTGGTCTTGCAAAAGCTCAGGGAACACAGGTTGTATGCTAAGCGAAGCAAGTGTGAGTTTTGGTTGAAGGAAGTTTCTTTCCTAGGCCATGTTGTCTCTAATGGTGGAATAGCAGTAGATCCAAGCAAGGTGAGAGATGTGTTGAATTAGAAACCACCAACCAATGTGGGAGAGATTCGTAGTTTCTTGGGATTGGCTAGATACTACAGAAGGTTCATAGAAGGTTTCTCTAAACTTGCCAAGCCTATGATAGCTCTGTTGGAGAAAAAATGCTAAGTTTGTGTGGTCTGAGAAGTGCCAGGCTAACTTTGATGAATTGAAGAAGAGGTAAACTACCGCCCCAGTGTTGGTTTTGCCAGATTTGAGCAAGAACTTTTCTATCTATTGTGATGCATCTCGTCAAGGTCTCGGATGTGTTCTTATGCAAGATGGCAGAGTAGTGGCCTATGCATCCTGACAGTTGAGAAAGCATGAGCTAAACTATCCTATTCATGATTTGGAGTTAGCAGTAGTGGTTCATGCTTTGAAAATATGGAGACACTATCTGAACTTGAGGCAACGTCGATGGTTAGAGTTGATTAAAGATTATGATCTTGAGGTACACTATCATCCTAGAAAGGCGAATGTTGTTGTCAATGCTCTTAGCAGGAAGAGTTATGCCAAGGAGGTGAAAGTGGCAATTATGTTAAGTGGGTTGTGAGCTAAATTTGAGCAACTGAACTTGGGCTTTGTCACTAATGCAGTGGAGTTGGTGATAGAACCCACACTAGAGCAAGAAATACGTAAGGGTCAGTTACATGATGCGAAGTTGAAAGAGATAGCGGAAAAAATAGTGATTGGCAAGGCACCAGGTTTTCGTATGGATGATAATGAAACTCTGTGGTTTGGGAAAAGACTATGTGTACCAGAGATTAAGGCTATACAAGATGAAATTCTTCGTGAGGCACATGAGTCCGCTTACTCTATTCACCCTGGGAGTACCAAGATGTACTTAGATCTGAAAGAGAAGTATTAGTGGTATGGACTTAAGAGGGATGTGGTTGAATATATTACTATTTGTGATACCTATCAAAGAGTCAAAGCAGAACATCAAAGACCTGCAGGATTGCTACAACCAATGAAGATACCTGAGTGGAAGTGGGAAGAAGTTGGTATGGATTTTATTGTGGGGTTACCATGCACTCAGAGAGGTTATGATTCAATTTGGGTGATTGTGGATCAGTTAACTAAAGTTGCTCACTTCCTACCAGTCAAGACTACCTATACTGGACCCCAATTGGTTGCATTATATATGGAAAGAATAGTATGTCTGCATGGTGTTCCAAAGAAGATCGTGTCTGACAGAGGTACTCAATTCATGTCACACTTTTGGCAAACAGTACATACCTCATTGGGAACAAAGTTGAATTTCAATACAGTGTATCACCCTTAGACTGATGGGCAAACTGAGAGGATTAATAAGATATTAGAGGACATGTTGAGAGCTTGTGCATTGCAGTATGGTATAAGTTGGGACAAGAGCTTGCCTTATGCAGAGTTTTCATATAACAATAGTTATCAGAAGAGTCTCAAGATGGCACCTTTCGAGGCTTTGTATGGACGAAAGTGTAGAACCCCGTTGTTTTGGAATCAAACGGGAGAAACTCAAGTGTTCAAACCGGATGTTTTAAGAGACGCAGAAGAGCAAGTAAGGATGATTAGGGATAACTTGAGAGTGGCACAATCTCGACAGAAGAGTTATGTTGACACTCGGAGAAGAGAATTGGTTTTAAAATAGGGGATTATGTTTACCTGAAGGTGTCACCAATGAGAAGTGTGAGAAAGTTTAACATGAAAGGAAAGTTAGCACCATGGTATATTGGGCCTTTCAAGATTTTAGAGAGACATGGAGAAGTAGCTTATCAGTTGGAATTGCCTGAGAGTTTGTCAGGTGTACATGATGTGTTCCACGTGTCTCAATTAAAGAAGTGTCTGCGTGTACCGGAGGAGCAGATACCATTAGAAGGGCTTACAGTTAAGGAAGATCTTACCTATGAGGAATTTCTGGTAAAGATTTTGGAGACGACAGAAAGGGTTACACGGAGCCAAGTTATAAAGACGTGTAAGGTTCAGTGGAATCGGTATACGGAAGATGAGGCTACTTGGGAAAAAGAAGAGGATGTGAAAAAAATGTACCCACAGTTTTTTTAGTAAGCATCGTTCGAATCTCAAGGACGAGATTCATTTTAAGGGGGGGGGGGGTAGAATTGTAACACTCTAAAATTTGCATGATTTTAAAATAGGAGAAATGATTTAATTATGCCTTTTGTGAGCATTTAAATTTAGGAAAATAATAACTTTGTTAAAAATAAAATCAAATATAGGTTGACATACATGTGTGTGCATACATGTTGCTGCATATTTATTTTGTGATGCTTTGGTTTAATTGAAATTTGCAAAAGAATTGAATTTGAGTTTAAATTGGATTTGAAATTGTGTTAAGAAAATAGAAAAAGGGTTTTATTTTTTCTTCTCTCCCTCTCTTGATTTTGGCTAGCCGTAGCCCAGTTCTACTAGCTTCCCCGCGTGGCCCAGCTTTTTCCCTCCGCGTATCACTTTGGCCCATCCAGCAGGCTGGCCCAGCAGCAGCTGCGGGCGCCGCTTCCTCTCCCTTGTGATGCTGACGAGCCAGCCCCACATGTCAGCAGCATCATCTCCTTCCTCCAACTCATGTTCAGCATGGACATTGCTCTGCCACCACCGAGTCAGAGTCCACACCGCCCATGCCTCCTTCCTTGCCTTGCTACCCATGCTGCTCCGCCCTCATAAATAGTGCCCGTGTCGTGCCGCCCTCGCTTGTGCACCACGCCAACACCAAACCCTAGCAGCTCTAGCCACCATTACCATTTGCCTCACCGAGCGACCTGCTGTTGCAGTCTCACCCTCATCCATAGAAAACTCCCTTGGTGAGTTCGCCTTGATCTCCACTATCTCTCGGTGCTCTTGGTTTGCTATTTCATGGTCCGTAGACCGTATTCCCTGAGCACCGTCCGTCTCCGACAATATTTAGTCAATGATGATGATGATGAAAAAGAGGAAATTGCCATAGCTGAATGGAATTGGAGTAAAAAGATAGTAATGGTTCCAAATGCTTGGGGAAAAGAAGTTGAAGAAAATTATGATTTTGATGTTAGAAAAGCTGACAAACTTTTTGATTTCTTGCTTGAGAAGGGACACATTAAACTACCTGCCAATCATGTTATATTACCTATCGATTAGTTAAAGAATAAGAAGTTCTACAAGTACCATAACACTACTTCTCATACTACTAATGATTACAGGATTTTTCGGCAGCATATTCAAAGGGCTATTCAACAAGAAAAGCTTAAATTTGATACAGCTCAGAAAATAAAAGTTGATGATAAACCTTTCCCAAAGGATCAAAACATGGTTGATGCTAAGTTGTTCAAAGGGAAAACTAAAGTTTTGACATTAGCTAGGGAAGAGAAACTGGAACAGTTGATCCAGAGATGCAAATATCGGCTGATGAATATAGAGAAATTAAAAGGCGTCGTGACCACCAAAAGAGCCGATATGAGCAGGGAGAAACGTCGAGAGATGGTGCGATGAGACCACGTGTTACATCTTGAATTCCATTGAATAAATGACAATGGCAGAAGGAGAAAGATTATCAGCGCTGGTTAGAAGAGAAGGAATATCAACATCAATAAGAAAAAGAGAGATATAAAAGAGAACAAGCTGAGTCACATTAGAATTATCTTTTCTTTAGACATTGTTGGAATGAAGGTTTGAGATTGCCTACTAGAAATAATTGCCTATAATATAGCGAACAATATTGGGAGTTTAGGCAATCTCAAGTCAACCGCTGGTCTATCCATGATCGAATTGAATATGAACATAATATGAACATAATAATGTTGCATTAATCATCGGCTTGGAAAGTGAGTTGTTGATCAGAACTAGGCCGATTATGAAGAAGAAGATGATGAAGAGTATGTTTGGCAGGAAGGACAGTGGTGTCCAGGAGGTTTGATAAGAAGTCAAAAGAGAAGAGTAAAACACCTAAGGAGCAAAAAATTAGAGCAGGCTCAGAAATCTGGTAAACCGCAAGTATAGCGTGCTAAACAAACAGTCGATAAGGGTCAACCATCGGCTAATATTCAAATGACTTTTCTTTTACCATCTGAATTTAAAGCTCTAGCAGATCAAGAAGTATATTCGGATTTTGATGAATCAGAGTATCAAGAGATGGTAGCCTAGTTGACAATGATATAACAAGCTATATTTAATAAACCAGTTAAGCATCGGCATTTGAAGGTTTTATATGTGAAATGTTTTGTCGATGGAAAGCTGATGAATAAAATGTTGGTTGATGGAGATGCCTCTATTAATCTGATGCCTTATACTACTTTTTGCAAGCTTGGTAAAGGATCAGAAGATCTGATTGAGACTGACAAGATGCTTAAGGATTTTGGGGGTAATGCGTCCAAGACCAGGGGGGCAATAAATGTTGAATTGACAATTGGAAGCAAGACTTTGCTCGCTACATTCTTTGTCATTGATGGAAAGGATTCATACAGTTTACTCCTTGGTCATGAGTGGATTCATGCCAATTGTTGTGTACCATCGACTATGCATCAATGCTTGATTCAGTGGCATGGAGATAATGTTGAGCTAGTTCATGCTGATGATTCTGTGAGTATAGCAACAGCTGATCCAATGTATTGGGAACTAGAAGATTTTGAGTGTTTTTCTAGCAAGCAATGGGAAGGAAGCTTCATTAGAATCAATGATGAAGGCCAATAGATGATCTGAGTAGTCGGCTCTAAAAGTTTGTTTTAATGGATAATCCAGTAGATGGTACAGATGGTAAACTAGGATATGGCTTTACATCGGTCGATGAGTTAGAAGAAATAGATATTGGTCATGGAGATAGGCCTAGGCCGACGTATGTAAGTGCTAAATTAGATCCTGAGTATAAACAAGAATTGATAGATTTGTTAAAGGAATTTAAAGATTGTTTTGCTTGGGAATATTATGAAACGCCTGGCTTAGATCGATCAATTGTTAAACATCGGTTGCCAATCAAACCTGGATATCGGTCATTTAAACAAGCTCCAAGGAGATTTAATCTAAATGTTCTTGATGATATTAAGAAGGAAACCGAAAGACTACTAAAAGCAAAATTTATCCGACCTTACCGATATGAGGAGTGGATATTGAGTGTAGTTCTTATGTATAAGAAAAATTGGAAGTTGAGAGTCTGTATTGATTTCAGAGATTTGAACAAGGCTACACCAATGGATGGTTATCCGGTGCTAATAGCCGATATATTGGTAGATGCAGCAGCCGAGCACAAGGTAATTAGTTTTATGGATGGTAATGTAGGTTATAATCAAAATTTTATGGCTGAAGAAGACATAGCAAAAATAGCCTTTAGGTGCCCCGACGCAATTGGCTTATTTGAATGGGTTGTGATGACTTTTGGATTAAAGAATGCTGGTGCAACTTATCAGAGGGCAATGAATTATATTTTTCATAAGTTGATCAGCAAGATTGTTGAAATCTATATTGATGATGTGGTGGTGAAATCCAAAGGGTACAAAGAACATCTGACTGATCTGCGAGAGACTTTGGAGTGCACAAGAAAACATGGTTTAAAGATGAATCCTAAAAAGTGTGCCTTTGGAGTGATAGCTGGACAATTTTTGGATTTTATGGTTCACGAGAGAGGAATTGAGATTGGTTAGAAAAGTATGAAAGCAATTGATGAGGCAGTACCTCCAACTAATAAGACATAATTACAATCTCTGCTTGGTAAGATTAATTTCACTAGAAGGTTTATTTCAAATATGTTAGAAACGATTCTGCCGTTTTCTCCTTTGTTGATGTTGAAAAATAATCAAGAATTTAAATGGGGTGACATACAACAAAAAATGTTTGAGGAGATAAAAGAGTATATGAAATCTGCACCTGTGCTGGTTCCTCCTCAGCAAGGTAAGCCTTTTAAGTTGTACGTGTCGGCTGATAGCTAAACGATTGGATCGGCCTTGATGCAAGAGTTTGAAGGAAAGGAACGGGTTGTTTTCTATTTAAGTAGAAGACTTTTGGATCCAGAAACAAGATATTCTCCTATTGAAAAGTTATGTTCATGCTTATATTTCTCCTGCACTAAATTGCGACATTATTTATTATCGGCTGAGTGTACAGTTGTGTCTAAAGCCGATGTGATCAAACACATGTTGTCAATGTCGATATTAAATGGGAGCATGGGAAAGTGGATTCTTGCATTTTCAGAATTTGACTTGAGGTATGAATTGGCTAAAGCAGTCAAAGGGCAAGTGGTGGCCGATTTTATTACTCAACACCATAAACCAAGCATCGGCTATGTGGAACCTATGCCTTGGACATTGTTCTTCTATGGATCATCGTGCAAGCAAGGTGATGGCATTGGTATTGTTATTATTTTGCCTCACAGGGCAAGTTTTGAGTTTACCTTTCAAACCAAACCAATGACCACCAATAATCAAGCAGAATATGAAGCTATTCTTAAGGGACTCCAACTTCTTTAAGAAGTAAAGGCCGAGTCAATTGAAATATTTCAAGATTCACACCTAGTTATTAATCAGTTGATCGACCTATATGAATGTAAAGATGATATTCTGAATGGATACCATAATGAGTGTCGAAAGTTACTTGAGGACTTTCCCCTTACTTCTCTTTAGCACATTCCAAGAGCACAGAATCAAGAGGCTAATCGGTTAGCTCAGAATGCGTTAGACTATTGAGTGTTCCAAGAGATCTTGAGTAGTGAGACCTTGGCTAATGATTGGAGGGTTGAAATAGCCGATTACCTTAAGAATCCCTCACAGAAGGTTACCAGAAAATTGAGATATAAATCGACTAAGTATATTTTGTTAGATGATAAGTTGTATTTCAAAACAGTCGATGGAGTTTTTCTTAAATGTTTAAGTCAAGAAGAAGCAAGAGTATTGATGGGAGAAGTACATGAAGGAGTATGCGGAGCTCATCAATCAGCTTATAAAATGAAATGGGTTATTCACAGGTTTGGATATTTCTGGCCAACAATATTAGAAGATTATTTTGAATATTACAAGGGGTGTCAGGATTGTTAGCGTTTTGGTAATGTTCAGAAATCGCCTGCATCAGCTATGAATCCAATAATTAAGCCATGGTCATTCCAAGGCTGGGGAATTGATTTCATTGGCCAGATTTTTCCACGTTCAAGTAGAGGGCACAAGTTTATATTGGTAGCAACAGATTATTTTACCAAGTGGGTTGAGGCGATTCCTTTGAAAACAGTAACTTCAAAGAATATGGTTGATTGTGTCAAGGAGCATACTGTTTATCGTTTTGGGATTCCTCAAACCATTACTACTGATCAAGGGACAATGTTCACATCAGAAGAATTCAGAGATTTTGCTGCCAGTATGGGAATTAAATTACTAAATTCTTCTCCTTATTATGCTCAAACTAATAGCCAGGCAGAGGCATCTAATCAAATTTTGATTAAGTTAATTAAGAAGAAAATTGAAGAGCAACCAAGAAAGTGGCACCTAACACTTAATGAAGCATTGTGGGCATATAGGATGGCTTGCCATGGATCGATTAAATCATCACCTTATGACTTAGTATATGGGCATGATGCAGTTCTTCTTTGGGAGATTCAGATTGGATCAACACGTGTTAGATTGCAAAATAATTTGATAGCCGAAGTCTATAAAAACCTTATGATGGATGATTTGGAGGACTTAAGTTGTCATTGGCTACGCGCTCTTGAAAATATTGAGGCCAATAAATTAAGGGTTGCAAGGCATTATAATAAAAAGTCAAGAACAAACAGTATTATGAAGGAGGGTTAGTTTGGAAGGTACGATTGCCGATTGGGTCTAGAGACAGCAGGTTTGGCAAATGGTCGCCTAATTGGGAAGGTCATTATCGGATTAAACGTTGTGTGCCTGGCAATGCTTATATTTTGGAAATGCTAGAAGGGGAAGAAGAGTTTGATAGAGCAATCAATGGAAAATTTCTAAAGAAGTATTATCCTAGCGTTTAAATTAATACTTGATAGCTGATTTGCTTAGTCATCGGCTCTAATAGCTAGTACCAGGAGGGTATTGCCTTTAGTTCAAAAAAAGAGAATTAAACCGAAGAGGTAAAAGCCGATACGATATGTATCGCCTATAGAGCAAAAACACACACAAGGACAATCATGATTCATATTATGGCATTTTCAGAGATGAATTCATAAGGAAAAGGCAAGAACTTTATTCATTCATCGTTTGTTCCTAGTACAAACTAATCAAACACCTTGTTCACAACATCTTGTGCTGGTGTGATATCCACAACGGCTGCCACGGCATCATCGAAGTCCTCAATTAGTTCCTTGTGCTTGTCGGGATCATCGGCCATTAGGAAGCCTGGCTCCATGGTGTGGAGGTCCTACCCGGTCTAGACTTGCACCATAGCCAGAGCAACCGCTGTGCCATGATGAATGCCATGAAGGGCAATCTCCTTTGCATGCGCCGAGATGTCGTGCAGACGGTTGATAAGCAGAGGGCCCCAGGCGTTGACAGCCGCTGTAGCTGCGTTCGCTGCTAGTTGGAGGTTTTCCAACTATACCGTCAGGGCTAGCAATCAAAGAGGCAAGAAGATTATCAAGAAAGGGGCAGTGAAGATAAGAATGAGGGTTTTCTTGGAACTAGGTTTACCCACCACCATGGCGTCGGACTCGACCAACCTTGCTCGAGGGGCATTGGTTTCCTCCTCTGCGGCGAGGAGGGCGGCCTAGGAGGACTCGAGATGGATCTCAAACTGACCATTTTCCCGAGTTGCCTCGGAATAATGGTCCTTGGCAGCCCTCCACTTCCAGAGGAAGCGCTAGGCATCGTCGCCGGTGTATGAGTCGGAGGAGTCCAGCGATGAGTCCAGCGTGGGGGCGGTGGTAGGTGCAGCATTGGAGAGCCCATCGACCCTGGGAGGAAGAGGTTGGAGTATGTCATTCAGGACAAACCTATAAACAAGTTAGAAGATGATTCGTTGTCATGAATAGAAGGCGTTTGATCTTACCTCATGCGGCGAAGGTGTTGGCTCATCGGCATGTTCTCCTCCGGGACCTCCTCCACCGCGCGCTTGCCGCGGTTGTCTTCGCCAGCCATGGGTTTTGGTTTGGATCTTGAGAGAGGAAGAAGAGGAAACTGCTACAAGGTTCTTGAAGGTAGAAGGATGCAAGAGAATGAGAACAGTTGCGGGTATAAATGTGTTTGAGGCCGAAGCCCTTGGCTTGTATTTATAGCCATGACAGCGAGATGGTAGATATCTTCGGACGTGTGAAAGCAACCCCAATTAATGGAAGGGGAAGCGTCGCTTCACTAATACCAAGGGGAACGTGGCATTGATGACTGAGAAGGAATTCGAAGGTTTTTGTAATAAAAGCCGTTTTCAGATTCAGTTAAGTCAGAGTAAAGTCAAAAATCAGAATTCGACTAATTCAAATTGGGTCTTCTAGCCGAACCAAAAAGTACAGTTATCATCAGGTATATGTGCTCCAGATACTAGAATGTAAATTACAAGTTAAGAGCATCATGAATTTCTTATAGTGCTTTCAGCCAAATAGCATCAACTTCTACAATTTGTTGTTTATCTTCTTCGGTTGATCCGAGAATGCTCTCAAGACTACTGCAAATAGCTTTGCCTTCTTTGACCTTGGTCAGCATTTCTTGCTTCTTCTGTTTGATAGCATTGGGGATCTGAGGCAAGTTAGACTCATGACGTTCCATGGTGGCTGTCACACTTTCTAGTTCTTTTTCAAGCTCAGCACGCCTAGCTCTCAGTTGATTCAGTTCTGGTTCAATTTTGGAAGAAGAATTCTTCCAATTGTCGATCAGTTGTGCTAATTCTTTAGCTTCCTGTTTGTTAGAATTCTTCTTGGCCATCAAAGCTTCATGGGCAATCAGATTTCTTTGAGCCTTTTCACCTTGGGAGCTTGGTCTTCGATATTGGACATAGGTATCATGGCCTCAGCAAGATTTGGTGTCAAATTATCCTTGATGGCCAAGAAGAATCTTCTCATTGGGTCTACATCCTGGATCAAATCGGCTATATTCCTCTCGAGCATTAGCAGCATGTCTTTTAGCCAATTTTTGGTCTCATCTGATAAGATTTCTTGAGAAGAAATGGTTGATGAGCTTATCTCGTTTTCATCTATATATTCCTCAAAGTTGAAAGAATAGTTGAAGGATAGAGAGTTAAGTGCCTATATGTGAACAAAAGGAATCTTATTAGAAATGGCAAATGGATTGACAATGAGATGAATGGTGAGGGAACACAATACCTTTTCTGGAAGAGACTCTGACTGAGGAGAAGGAACAACCGATGGTGTGCCAACATCTTTTTCAACATTTGGTTGAATCGGCTCTAGACTTTCGATGCTAGTGTCTGCAGGCATCAAGAAGTTTTTTTGGTTTATATTTTTTATAGAAGGATAAGAATGAGCATATGAATTTCTTACCATCGATTGTTTGCTGAGTTGGAGAATCAATAGTTTGGATATCAGCATCAACAGTATCATCTGCAACTGGTGAGTTGTTAGATCTTTACTCTTGTGGACATGTTTTCCTAGGTGGTGTCTGATAAAAGAAAAGGATCAGAGAAGAGTGAGGACTGCATAAGATTGAAGGTTTGAGGAGATACCTTGGTAGTATCAGGTGGTGAAGTAGGGAGGTTCTCATCTTCTATCATCTGGGATCTGTCAGGGACATCAGTTGCTTCAATTATAATCAGCTCTTTAGGAGGATTAGCCGATGAGAGATTAGTAGATGCTGATTTAAGTGCCTGGGACAGCAGTTTGGCATCCAAAGCAGATTAAGATGCAATAGTCGATGACTACAAGAAAGGAATTGAATTAGAAGTTGAATATCATCTTAAGAGGGAAGATAAGTTAAGTTACCTGAGCAATTGATGATTTTGTTCTGCAAAGTCTCTTCCGAGTGGTGGTTTTCTGAGTTACGCCTTGGGTTGCCTTGTGTTTTGAAGACTGATATGTGAGTATTGTTAGGGTAGCTTGGGGTTTTCATCAACTTTTTCAGAGTGGGTGTAGTTGATCCCATTCTTGAGGATGGACATGGTGGATAATATTCTATGGGATGCCCTTTCCTATCCACACTTGGCGGATCAAATTTGGTATCCTGCAAAATAATTTGGTAGATGAATTGATAGGAGAACTTGTTAAATAATCCTTCTAAAAGGAAAGTGGTGAGTTACCTCACTATTAGAAGCGAAGTCGTCGTCCAGGGCTAAACAGTGAGGATGAATTGGACTTCAGAAGAGGTGAGAGTGCCATTCTTGGCACCAGGAATCAAACAGATTTGAGGAGAAGGCAGCTCTTGTCCATTCATGCAGGCAAAGAGAAGGAAGATCTGATCCCAGTTAAAAAACTCTAGAACTTCCATCATCTCACTGATACCTTCTCTTGGCTTTAGAGTGTTCCTAAAGAATAGCCGAGGAGGTAGTTGACCAAGGCTGAATTGATGGGTCACAAAAGAAGGATTATAGAATTCATAAGTTGGGAGATTATCTAGGAGACAAGCACCAATAGCCATTTTGCTATGACCATGGCCAAATTCAGTAGGCAGCACGCAGGGTTCGATGATGCAACTGAAAATTCCAACAGATGTTTCATCTGAACAGCCTGATTCAAACTAGAATTTAACTAGTAGGACTAGCTCATTATCTTCATCTTCATCATAAGGCAGCCATGCAAAGATGTTTGCATCAAACCCTCTATAAAATTTCTTGAAGAGGTGGCCTACATCAACAACAATTGTTGTGGCTGATGCAGTTTTACCATAATTCATACATTATCGAGTTCTTCCTTCTTTTCCTTTATAATCTTTAGCAAAGTTGGAAGAAGGGAAGCTCAGATTCCTAAGATCAGGTCTTACAATCTTATGCATATATAGATTCAGCCACAATTATATTAACCACCAAGTGCCACTAATGATATGCACTGGTTCATTTTTTAGTAATTGGACAGATACTTGGTGCATTAGATGATAAGTAGACCCCGTCAGATATTTTCTAAGGGGGATCTCATTGTCGGCTGCTAGACGCTCTACAAAGTATTTATGATTATAAGTTGGTCCACAAGATGACCCACAAAAGATGAATTTTTCTAGCCACATATTTAGGAAAGCTACATGCTCTGTTTCATCAACAATCGATCCATCCCTAATATGGTTTAGAATATAGCTTGTCCATCCTATGCAGTATGATATTTTGGCTAATTTCTTGGACCCAGCACTTAAGAAATCATAGGGTTGCATTGATCCTGTTATTCTAAGGCCGGTCAACATGTAAATATCGACCAAAGTGATGGTCATTGGAGCGTGACAAAAAACAAAAGCATTCAAAGTGTTGGACCAGAAGTAAGATGCAGAAATCAGAAGTGAGTCATTCTTCTCCATTCCAGACAGTGAGAGTGTCAGGCATTGATTCAAGTCATAAATTTTCCAATCTCTAGCCTTTTTCTCTAATACCCTAAGGAACCAATCCCTCCATTCCTTAGGCATTTTGGGTCAGTTTCTAAAGGGAATTTTGGTGTTCCAGGAAGACAAATCTACTACAGATTGTTTGAAGGGGATTCGGTTGGTTTCTTGATTGATAAAATCAGATGGATTAGGGTTACTCATGGGTCAAAGATAATAGGCATTAGGAACAGCAGCTGATGGAATCAAAATTTCGTTCCTCATTTCCTAAAAACCAGTTGGGATGAATTTAAGAAGAAAGGAAAATATAGAGTAGCGGTTAATACTTAAAAGACAGAAATCTGAAGGCATACCTCAGGAACATGATTGCTGGTCGCTATTGCAGCTGAAATGGATCTAAATCTGAGGAAGGTTGTAGAAAGGTGGCTTGAAACAGTAGTTTGGCAGAGCAGAAGATTAGCTAGGGTTAAGGCTTTGCTGGTGGCGGTTTTGACTGTTCAAGAGAAAAGGGGAAAGTAAATAGGCCAAGCAAGTTGGAAATGATACTGTTGGGGTATTATATAGAATTCGGCCCGAGAAATCAGGAGTCACGCGTATATTTTGGAATGAGCAGTTGCAACACGATGAGCAGATAAATAGAAAATCTGGAATAAAATCATTTTTATCCCAAAATTGGGGGCATGAGTTTACACCAAAATTTCAGAAGAAGAACGCGGGAACTTGAAGCTTCCAGGATTGTGTCATCAAGGAATCAATGAGATGTGAATCGGTATCAGCTGATTTAGAATCGGCTATTTTATAGATGACATCAGCAGACGGTGTCAATGGGCTATGCTTGAATGGCGCTAGGAAGACGTGTCAGACTCTACAAATAAGGAAAATTAGGGTCCAAGTTATTATTAAGTTAGGGAGTTTTCTTTAATTTCAAGAATTGCAATGAGTCGTATTTGAGTAGGATTCGTATTTAGGTTCTGGGTATAAATATTAAACCCTGGTTATTGTAAAAAAACAAACACTTAATCAATACAATCTTTCCGTCTTTCGCCATCGCATTAGGAGTAGGATACTGTAGATCTCGGTGAGTTCTTTAGCAAAGAGGGTTGCATCGACTGATTGACCTCTAGCTTGCTTGTGAGTACCGTCACGACTTGTATTGTGCTTGTAAATCTACATCAGCTGATTGATCTTTTATGAGCCATAATATAAGTTAGTTATTGATCTGTATCGTAGTTTGTAAGGCTGCATTAGCCGATTGATCTCTTACGAATCATAATATAGATCAAAGTTATCGATCTTGTTGTTTAATACAATATCACCAGTTATCGAATCTGCTAAGATTAATAAGATTTTCCTTGTTGTTTTTTGTTGATTCACTAGTTATCGATCCTGTTATAATTAATGTTTTATTAATTATAACAAAATCACCCGATTGAGATAGAGATAGATCAGCATCATATCATCTTAATTGGTCGTCCTTTAATCTGGTCACGCTTTAAATCTTATAATTGATGGCTTCATTCCGCTAGATTGTCTGTTTTATCTCTATTCCAATCAAACATAGTATGCATCCAAAGACATGTTTCAATCTTGAACAAACTCACTAGTTAATGAGATCTAATCTAATGACACTACCATAGCGGCATCGATCCGGTCAAACCTCACTGGTAAGACTTTAGATTAGAAATTATCGATTAGTGGTCTTGTTCATGATCAAGATATGTAATCTGTTTGTTTGCTATGACTGCATCGGCTATTTTAGCTGATTTGCCTATACTCTCACGCATATAGCATGTTTTCATGAATTTGTCAACATATATATGGTTTTATAGATTCTTTGGCTTTAGTTTGTTATCATTATCATAGTTGCATTGATCCGATTGAACCTCACTATTGATGATAATAAATTAGATTCAAACTATTTCTAGATTCATTTATATTAGACAGTTGATTTGTTCGCATGTTATACTCTTTTCATTAAACTTATCGGCTCAGACGCTTTACATAGATCATGTTCCATTTAGCCGATGATGATTTCTGATGTTCCATGAACATCGGTTATTTTGATTCATATCATTATCATTTAATATTAGCCGATAATCTTTGATTTAAAGATCTTCATTTTATGGATACGCCGGATATCAACTATTTAGTCGATACTCTTATTGAATCGGCTATCTAGCCGTACATTTGGAGCTATCTGGTGCCACATCGACATGCTCCACCTTTAATTACAAATAAGATTTTCTCTCCTTGTCAATTGTAGGTCAAATTGACTGGCACGTCGTTGGATTTTCAGAATCGGCTGGTTCTATGTTGAAGCCAAGTAGATCTCTGGTCTCGTTCCACTCAGATCATCCGGCTTACTGTGTGTTGATCACATTGCCATATTTTTTGTTCAACAACCACATTGTCAAATTATGGACTAATTAGGCTTAAAAAATTCGTCTCGCAAATTAGTCACAATCTGTGCAATTAGTTATTTTTTAGTCTATATTTAATACTTTATGTATGTGTCCAAACATCCGATGTGATAGGGAGTAAACTTTAGTGGGAGAAACTAAACAAGTAAGGCGAGGAACTGATCACTGATGCCATGCCACTGATGTTGTTGCCGAGGCACCAACTTCTGGCAATGAGGTCCAATCAACTCCATTCCATCTAGACAGGCAAAGAGAGGGAGATGGTGGAGTTACCATTAAAAGCTACCATTGCCGGCCGCCCCTTCGCCAGATCAGGCTGCCCTTCATCAGATCAAGTCACCCATGTGCTAGATGAAGACACCCCATCGCTGGGATCCTCACGCCCTCCAATGGCATCTACGACCATAGAGGCAGTGGTGCAACAACGAGCTTTCATGAGGCAGGGTGTCGTGCTACAGGTGTGATGTGCTCTGTCTATCAGCGCACTAGGCATCACTGTAGATGGAAGGACACCACCAGGGGTGGTGTGGGGGTGCTACAATGGCAGAGATAAGGGAGTGGTGCTGCAATGTTGGAGATAGAGGAAGAAGGGAGTTGTGTTGTGCACCAATGGAGATGAGTGGAGATGGAGGGTGAGAAGTGGTGGTTAGGTTGGATGTAGAAGTAGCGAAGTGGCTAGGGTTCCCTGTTATATACTCTGGGGCAGTAGCTGGCCGAGAGGTGCCTCATCACTAGTAGATGGCTAGGTCTGAATTTACAGAGGCGGGCCTCTCAAAATGGTCATCATTTTCAGAGACGGACCCATTAAGTAGCCTGCCATTATTAATTTATTTTAGGTGGTGGTAGTTTATTGAGTGTATCTATAAATGGTCCAATCACCTCTAAAAATCGTTGGTCATTTTAGGAGACATGAACACTTATTGACTGTCTCTGTTGTCTCATAAAATCATTTTTGTAGTAATGACCTTGTCCACATGCATAAGATGCAGAGACGCTGACACAACCAAATCATATGTGAAGGCATCTTTTAGAGGACTGCATAGGTATGAATAAGCCTATGGATAGCTGAGTATATAACCTGTAAAGGAGAAGAAATACTTTTCCTTCAAAAAAGAACTTGTATTATAACCAACAGAGACAACCAGGAGGAGCCACTCTAGCAGGACTTCTGATTTTAAATGTTTTCTATTCTCCATAGCCAACTACCAGACCAATGTAACATGCTACAAAGTTGAGAAAGACCTGAAATCACCTGTATAATAGCTCAAACCGAGTGAGGAAAATGGCATTTCAAAAACATGTGCTTAATAAAAGCAACCATTTTTGCTATCTTACCAATTGCACTTAGCTAATTTGTCATTTGTCAACAGCGTGCCCATGCTTAAGTCCCAAAGAAAAATCTTAATTTGCAATGAGTCATTTGTTTCTATAAACATTTGTCAATATTACGGACATAAGTACAAATTAGTGCTATTGTAATTTCATCAAGAGCTGCCCATGTTGATATATATAATATAGTGTCGATCCACCAAAGTTTTGCAGAATGGTATTAGGGGATTGATGCTTTTAACACTTATGACTTCAATAATGGATGTGCCACTCATTGGATGGAATTTCTATATGGTCACTACCTTTATAAGATTATCAATTAAACATTCTTCTCTTCTATTCTAAAAAGGTACTCATGTTTGTGATGAATATTAATTTCTTCCTGGACCTTATAGGATAGACATGATTTTGTTATAGGTGCATGACGAAATACACTCATGTTTGTGATGAATATTCAATGCCACAGAAGGCCACATTTCTTGTAGTGATTATCCTTTGTTAACACTATGCCCATGCATAAGTCCCAAAGAAAAAGATAATTTGCAACGAAACCATTAATTACTATAAAAGTTTTGTCAATATTAGGGACAACGGGCTAAATGAGGGCTATTGTGATTTCTTTTTCTCGAACACAGTGCTATTGTGATTTCATCAAGAACTATCCATGTTGATGTAAGTTCTAGGAAACACGTCTTGCTCTTATATCAATACGATGTTACCGATGCATCGAAGAATCTTCTCATTCTACTAACTTGGGATCTATAATATTTTTGCTCCATGAAAAATCAGGGGATGACCTATTGAAGACTTGTGCTATAGTGACATGTTCCTATTTATTTATATATTACAAGCAAAGGTGAACACAAGGTTGCATTAGCTAATCACTTGTCTTTCCAAAACCTAATTACTTTATACTAACAAAAGAATTTAAAATGAATAAAATCATGTTTATCTTAATAATTAATAATGTTTAATGTGAAGGCCTGGCGCTCTGCTGCTCTGCACGCTGTCAGGCTATGGGCACCTAACAGATTCTAGAGCATATTCTCGGTGTTGGTCGGTTTCCCAGCCGCTAGGGCTTTGTCTGGTAAGGGCCTTCCGAGGCCCACCAATCCATTCACTAATGGTTCGGAGTGTACGTGCGAGAGTACATTGGGTGTAGCCCACGAGCCCTTGGCTGAGGAAATCAGTCAGGGGGTTAATTGGACTATCATGGCACTAATCCGCGGGTTTAACCTACACCTGTATTTGACTCTTGTAAGGACACACGATCGCGTGATGCTTAACTAGTGGGTTTATTTTTGTAACACCTGTGTTTTTGCATCATCTTAAAATCTACTAAAAATTTGAACTTTTTAAAATTTTGTAGCAAATTAAAACTTGGCTAGTTATTTTCTGTAAAACCATTTTCAAAAGAAAATGTTATCCAAAACCCTTGCATCAAAATTCACCATACGCATTTAGGTTAGAATACTTGAGTGATGAAGTGCTTGCTTGATTGCTTGAATGTTTGCATGTATGAGTGCATGTGTGTGTTGCCCTAGAATTTGTTTGGCCCTAAATAATTTTCTTTGACATCATCACCATAAACACTTCTCCTTGACCCCCCTTTTGATCCACCTAGCTCCACATGTTTCAAACCTCCTTGAATTTAGATTCAAACCATGCAAATATGTGTCTAGTTTATTACTAGGAAAAAGAAAGGGGATTTATAAAAACAAAAGTACTCTCGGGCTCATTTCCTCCCTCCTCCCCATTCTAGCCTAGGCTCAACACATCCCCTCTCTTCCCCTCATTCTCCGCATGGGCTAGCACCCGGCCGACAACCGTGGCCCAACCCGTGCCCACCTCTCCTCCTCCATTCCCTCCTTCCCTGCAACAGGTCGGCCTGCTCATAGCCCAGCAAGCACAGCCCATCTCTTCCCCTCCACTTCCTTCCCCTCTTATCTTCCGCTTGAGCCGCCCCAGCCCAAGTCGCGTGGCCCAGCAGCGCCGTAGCCCTTCTCCTCTCCCTTTCCTCTCTCTCATCGATGAGTAGGGCCCGCCTATCATCTTCATCTTCTCCAGGAAGTTAGTGGCCACACTGTGCTCATGTCGTCACCACCGTCGTTTCTCGCGCGTGGATGAGGATGCCAGCTCATCACCGGCTGTCGTCGCCGGAGATATTTTCTCCACGAACTAACCCAATGCCTACAAAAGGTAGCCATGGCTGCCATTGAACCTCACCCAAAGCTCGGGCTCCAGTCGCTCCTTCTCTCCTGAGCTCCCACTCCTTCTCTCCTTCGCCCCGCTGCTTTGCTCCGTAGCTTCGCCCGAGGCCAGTGACACCATGGACTACGCCAAGGCTGAGTGCCTCCGTGCTGCGGATGCTATGGCAGAACCACCTAATCTAATGCCTCCCAGGAGTACTTGTCTTCCATTAGACACTAAGTACTCAAGGGAGGACACCAATTTACGCGGTTCCGTCGAGCACACCCCAAGGGAGAACCCAAAAATCCACATTTTTCCATTAGGATCACAAATGAGGGAACAAAGCTTACAACATTTTAGCCACTTCTTACATCACTTTTTATGTAATATCAGAGTATAATATTTATTAATTATAATAGCAGAATATGAACATGTTATCAGAGTTATGAACAATTTAATTTAACAGCGACATATAAACATGTGATCAGAGTTACTGCGGAAATAATTATCTATTCAGGACATGATGAAACATTGATATATAAACGATGACAACAGATTATAAAACTTCTATTTATAAAAAACATTTAGTGAGAGTTATAAATAAAGACTATGATCGCAGCGTAAAGGAATCCTCTCTGAGCCCACCAGCAGGAATCCACACACAAGAGTCAGCTCTAGCATCCGCCTGTCACCTACAATAGGGGGAAATAAAACCCTAAGTACTCAATTATACTCAGCAAGACTTACGTGACAGGAGGAAAGTAAAGACTCCAAGGATATGCAAGGCTATCTGGCTTGGGGGTTTATTGCATCTGCAGGAAGCACTACTAAGCATACGTCCTTATATTCCATTTTATTAGCAATCAGCATTAGTTCATTAACCAACCATTCTACGTAAGCACCAGTGCTACTTTCAAGCAGGTGGTTAGCAATTAGAATCATTTTACCATCTTTTATCTTCTAGTTCTTACTATGTTGCTAGACTGTAGACAAGTCGTACTGGATCGCCCAATGATTCGCGAATCAATGTGCCTAGCTAGGTATCCTGAAACACACGACCCGCTTGTACCCTAGGCACAAGCAAGACCAACCCACTACCCTTCTATCATAGGGTCTAGGTTCCCGTCCAAACTTGGACTCCAAGCCCCCGCTCCTGAGTCCCGGACTCAGTGCGGTGCTTAGACCTCCACCATCCCCGCCTCCAATCAGTCGGTCCGGAAAGAGCCGGAACCTATGACAAAAGAGCAATGAGTCTTCCTGCACCCATACACAAGTATGTGTTTAGGATAATAAGTCTGTGACCTACCTAGAACCCAATGCAATGGCCAATCCTTAACCAACACAGGCGAAACAAATGCAATCCGAGCCTCGCTCGAATGCCAAACCAAGTCCAGATCCAAAGTACCATTCCGCCCGGTCTCCAATTATCATTCATATATATTCTAGGTGATAATAATATAGTAACAACAATAATATATTTCCTATCTCTTGCGAGTGACAGGCAATCACTCGACTTCTACCAGAGTCCTATAGCATGGCAATCTACACGATCCTATCATACTAGTAAGACTCATAGGATAAAGATATATATATCCTTATCCTATGAGTCTTACTAGTATAACAGGATCGTGTAGATTAATGCACAAACATAATATAAAGTGCAGAAAAGTTGGGGTTATGCACCGGGCTTGCCTGGGTAACATATAACCAAAAGTTAGTATTCCATCTTGGTGACACGATCTCCAAAAATACCATCTCACTAGCAACTCCCAATGACTCTGCGATCCATCATCGTCCCTATTATGGTATGCAATGCGATGCAGAGATGATGCAATAGTTAATTAATCAAGGCAACAACAACTCTTAAAACAGAGTACATACTATGAACTAACAAGCTAGTTCTAATGAATAACGTACAAATCTTCGTATCAATATCATCGAGAAAGATATCATTTCCCAACAAGTGTTTTAGTTATACAATTCCAAGGTGTTTCTTTATTCTATTCTATCGATTTAATCTTTATTCGAAATAGGGCATCACTATCTATCTAGCAAACTAATTATTCTAGAGCTACAAAAATTACAGTGAGCAGTTAATAATATTAGGAATTTACTGTAAAAGTTTTAGAGTCAACACTATCACCATTTTCTCACAAAAATTCCCACAAGTTCACATTTTAACAATATTAAACATTTTAAAATAATTAGAGCAACCCTGGAAACATTTTAAAACTAGATGAACCAAATATGATAATAGATAGATCATGATTTTAGGAGCCTAACAAAAATTGGTTTGGCATTTTTATAATTTTTCTACACTTTTTGGCTGATTTATGAAGATTCTACAAATAAGAAAAAGGAAAATGCAATTCCGCCAAACAAAGGCTACGCGGCCAGCACGGCCATGCGCGCAGTGGCCACGGCGGCAGCACAATTGGTGGCTCCCGGCCGATGGAGACGGCGGGGCGGCGCTGCGGGGCTTGGGCAATAGGAGCGGCCGCAGATGCTTGAAGGAGGTCACCCGGAGCAGCGGCTCGTGGGCATGGCCGGACGAAAAGCGTGGCGCGGCAGCACGGCAGTGTTTGGGAGGGCAGCGCTGTGGGGCTATGATCCAGAGCAGACCATGGGGGCTCACGCGCGCTCGCACGCACACGTGAAGGGCCGGGCGATGACGGGCACAGCCACGGTGGGTGCTTGGCTTGGCAGAGGTAGGCAGAGACAAGCAGAGGCAGACAGAGGCAAGCAGAGGCAGACAGAGGCAAGCACAGGGCAGGGCAAAGGCAGTACGCGGCAGCAGTAGCTTGGGTAGGTGAAATGAACGCCCGAGAGCGAGCGGGGCAAGGTAGTTGAGGTGAGCGGCTGAGATCGCTTGCTATAGGTGCCGATTCATGAACAGAGCACCAACGACATGTCCTCAACGCGTTCTAGCAAATTTCGGTCAATTTTTGCATGAGCATCGTAACTCTAACGTAACCACAACCTGCACCACGTCCTAGTATACACCTAACTGCAACCGATTGTGCGAAACCATAGATGTAGTGTTTAACCATTTTTGTTGGAAATTGAATGCCAAAATGGCATTGTCTACTATCGTTTCATACTTAAAAGAATTCAAGGTTTCAGTTAGAACTAATGTTCCTAAGCACTTTTGGTTGAATTTTTAAACGGTCAAAACTTTATCAAACTTCACCAACAACCATTTCACGACATAGCACACACTTTATACCAAACAATAGAACCGAAACAACAAGGCATTATTTTACTATTTTTTAATTTTATAAATCGCCAAAAAGTGTACTTTCAACACAACTTCAAATTTTTGTCGATTCAACGAAAAGGGCTAATTTTAATTTCAAATTTGATTTTTGAGCTTCCAAGAACACTAATTAACAACCTTTGCTTCCCATACGTTAATGTTGCATTTCCATCTACAAATCTTGTACCTCAATTTTTATTTAAGTACTAAATACAAGTTATGTTTTATCCTCATTTACAGAAATTGCTTTTTGTGCCAACAATTAAAACTACTTTTCCTATTTTCTTGTTAAGATTTTTGTTGGCATGTTTAAGTAACTAACTCACTATATTTATAGATCTTTTTCTCAGGCCATAACCTCAGTGCTAAGCGAGCTCATAACACCAGAGGTGTTACAACCAACCCCCCTAAAAAGAATCTCGTCCTGAGATTCGAAGCAAGAATCAGAAGTGGGGAAACACGATTACATTTCGTAGATAAGAAATTACACAAAAGATTACACGACCTTGAATACTAAACCACACGGGGATTTAGAGATACATGGTTAAGTGCAACCTAGTATAACCAAGGCTTAATCCAGAAGTCGATATAGACGAGGGCAATGGAGAAACAACAAGATAATGATTATCCAAAACATGGCGTATGACCAACAGATCCAGAAATAGGAGACTGAGAAGTCAAACATCGTGAACCCTAAGACCAAACTAACCAACGGTGGACTTGAACTTCTTCAAAAACCAGATCCTTCTTCTTCTTAGATTACACCATCACCTCAGACTGATGAACCTAGTTCCACAATGTCGACTGGATCTCGTAGCTCTGCTTTGGATTCGAGGGAATGGGAAGGGAGAAGAAGAGCAAGGACCAAGGGCAGCTTATAGTGGCAAACGGAGATGGGGCACAACGCACCAGAAGTGGAGATGGCGTGGATGGGATACCCAGCCGGTTCACACTATGGGGATAAAGTTGGCCATGGTGCGTTCCCTGTGTGAGCGAGCGAAGGGATAAGGAGAGGAGAGGAGAGGGTTTGCTCGACGAGGAAGGTGTGTGGGTGACCATGTCCCCAAGACAAGAAAAAGGAGAGGGGAAGGGGGGTCCAGTATGGGGACAAGGGCGTGGGGTCGAGAACCAACCGGATGGCGGGAAAAGGAGAAACGCATAGTGCACGAGAACGGCGAGCGCAACACGATGTTGCGGCCACGCGAGAATGGGGTGCTAATGTGCCTAACACAGACGACATCCACAGGGCACGCAGTGAAATAACCTAGCATGCGTAGTGTGGTCAAGCTAGACACATGGCTTGGGACATGACATCCACTCAGGCTTTTACAATCACTCCCAACTACCCACGACTAACTTTCCTTACTACTCCTCTTTTTCTTTCCCTTCCTTGCCACATCCGTCTTTCATGTAAACTATGACCATGTCATACATTCTTCCTCCAAAACCACCTCCTCTTATTTACTAGAGAGAGCACTATTGCATCAACCCATTGTGGATTTCCCGTTCGAACACCTGAATATTTCCAAAAAGAATATTTGTATCAAAAGCGGTATAGCGGTGTAACTTGGTAAAGGTACTTGGTCAACAACCTTGATACCAGCACGTGTCAAGCAGTGTCACCATGGGGCAGCTGTTCCATAGGGGCCCTCGATTTCATCGCGGCACCATAAGCTATTAACCAGGCAACTACTACCAACTTACACGCAATGAAGGTGGTGGGATCATAGACCACAAAATTAGAGGAGTATTGCAAGGGAAGATTCAGGCAACAAATGTTCCTTTCGCAACAAGAGACAAGGAATTAAAATCCAACGATGGATTTGATTTAAAGAGATTCAAGTGTTCTGCTGGGACATCCACAATTAGTCGATACAGTGTCCTATGTTTTCCAGTCATGGCTAGTTTGCTGGCATCTGAATGGTAACTTCTCTTGTAACCCTCTTAATATCGCCCTTGAAAACCCTAAGCACTTCTCATGAAACTTAAGGGTAGATGGACACAATAAACCCAGCGAAATAATAAAAATGCACATTCCAGCGGTCTTATACGGGTACAACATATAGGCACTCACTCTCCCATTCTCAACACATCGTTCACCTTCCCTAGGATCAGACGATCTCAACCACTATGGACGAAATACAACGAAAAGATTACAATACTCGAGGACAGCGACAAAAGACACTACTAACTACGGGTATATCATCCCAAGGCAACTAATCTACTTTGGACCACGCATCTTCATTCCCGGGCTCAGTAGATTCTTCTACCATCCTGGCTACGGATCTGCCTCCTCTTCTGGCAATGGTTGAGTGAGAGGAATCAAGGGTTCTACTTCTGACACTTCTGAGGGTGGAGGTGCTGGTGGTACTACAATACCGGTTCTCCTTCTTTTTGGAGGGTGGATAGGGATCCCCTCCACGATCAAGGGATCCTACCATTCCACAACTAGCGTCCTACGCTTAGCCCTGGTGACCAGGTAGGCCTCTCCCAACTTATGGGCATACCGATCTTTGGCCTCCTTCAGAGCTTCCGACATGGCAGTCTCCTGGCTCTCTGTAGCTGCCGCCCTGGCATGCGCTTCGGCGAGCTGCACCTGGAGCATCCTGGAGAAGATCTCAACTTCCTCGGCTCACCGGAGGCACTTCCTCAGCTCCGAGGCTTGCTGGTCATACTGCTCATCCAGAGCAAGCAGGTATGTGGTCAAGTGCACCACGGTTGGACTGTCTTCTTGCGCATCCCGTCCTTACAAAGCCTCCATGCGAGCCCTCTATGCCTGTTGATTCTTTTCCAAAGGAGGAAAGAACCTCATGGGGGTATAGGCAATGGGCTCTTCATAGATCTGGCAAAGGTACCGCAAGGCTTTGCGGGCCACAACCTGGTAGGTGTCGACGAAGCGAAACTCGGTTGTGGTCACATTCTAGGCTTTGGTGATGTTGGGGAACTCTTCACTCTTCCCAATGTAGACGGTAACCTCACACCTCTCAGTGCCATGCTTTTCATACTCACAGCCCTCATACTTGGGATGATCTTTGACTCTGAGTTTTTGTAGGGTGGCATGCAGGATTCTAGGAAAACCCTCAGTGTTCAGGCAGTAACTACTAACCCAGGCTCCTGCCATTCCTGACGGTGGTTGCAAAGGACTGAGCAAAAAGTTTGCTCAAACAAAAAATCTAGGTGAGCTAAAGTGCACCGAGTGGTGGTACCAATGGCTAAGCCAGACCATGCTTATAAAGGCAGAGCGATCAGTGGTCCTGGCGCAGTCCACCAAAGTTCCTGCGCGGACAACTACAAATGAATCGACCAAATTTTTCACGCGCTTGAGGCGAGCGATGTCCGAGGCCATCACTAACTAGTACGACTACAGGGCAAGTGTCCGACAAGAGCGCAAGAAAGAGTACGGGACACGTGGGTCACAGCAGGCGTGAACTACAAGCGAATGTGGAGCACATAGCCATAGTACAGAAATAACTCTAGAATAGGAATGAGTCACTCGTGCACAATACGACACGCGTGACACCTATGGATGGCGTATCTACAAGCAATACGGGCACTACAATGCACAAACAGGATATGCTTGAATGCATGTCCTATACGTCCTTCCACTGTTGCCAACATATAGGGCAACCGTTCTCAGATTTTTGGCACATCGTCCTCTCCCTGTAACTAGTCGATACATTCGGACTATGTTCGGGGTCAGTGTACCTACAGAAAAATTATTTAAGCCTACCTAAGTCAACAAAGTGCCATCTATCCTAGATAGATAACCATAGTAATAGGGCTACTTATATAACTTCGCATGCAACGTCCTAACTTTTTGAAAAGAATTTGTTGTCAAGTTTTATTTTAGAAATAGGTTCTGAAGCTTTATTTCCTCATTTATGCTCTGATACCACTTGTGGCAGAATCACCTAATCTAATGTCTCCCAGGAGTACTTGTCTTTTATTAGACACTAAGTACTCAAGGGAGGACACCAATTTACGTGGTTCCGTCGAGCACACCCCAAGGGAGAACCCAAAAATCCACATTTTTCCATTAGGATCACAAATGAGGGAATAAAGCTTATAATATTTTAGCCATTTCTTACATCACTTCCCATATAACATCAGAGTATAATATTTATTATTTATAATAGCAGACTATGAACATGTTATCAGAGTTATGACCAATTTAATTTAATAGCAAAATATAAACATGTCATCAGAGTTACAGTGGAAATAATTATCTATTCAGGACATGATGAAACATTGATATATAAACAATGACAACAGATTATAAAACTTCTATTTATAAAAAAACATTTAGTGAGAGTTATAAATAAAGACTATGATCGCAACGTAAAGGAATCCTCTTTGAGCCCACAAGAAGGAATCCACACTCAAGAGTCTGATCTAGCATCTGCCTGTCACCTGCAACAGGGGGAAATAAAACCCTGAGTACTCAATTTTACTCAGCAAGACTTACCTGACAGGAGGAAAGAAAAGACTCCATGGATATGCAAGGCTATCTAGCTTGGGGGTTTAATGCATCTGTAGGAAGCATTACTAAGCATGTGTCCTTATATTCCATTTTATTAGCAATCAGCATTAGTTCATTAACCAACTATTCTACGTAAGCACCTGTGCTACTTTCAAGTAGGTGGTAAGCAATCAGAATCATTTTACCATCTTTCATCTTCCAGTTCTTACTATGTTGCTGGAATATAGACAAGTCATACGGATCGCCCTATGATTCACGAATCAATGTGCCCAGCTAGGTACCCTGAAACACATGCCCCGCTTGTACCCCAGGCTCAAGCAAGACCAATCCACTACCCTCTTGTCACGGGGTCTAGGTCCCCGTCCAAACTTGGATTCTAAGTCCCCGCTCCTGAGTCCCAGACTCAGTGCAGTGCTTAGACCTCCACCATCCCCGTCTCCAATTAGTCGGTCCAGAAAGAGCCAGAACCCATGAAAAGAGAGCAATGAGTCTTCCCACGCCCATACACAAGTATGTGTTCAGGATAATAAGTCTTTGACCTACCTAGAACCCAATGCAACGGCCGGTCCTTAACCCGACACAGGCGGAACAAATGCAATCCGAGCCTCGCTCGAATGCCAAACCAAGTCCAGATCCAAAGTACCATTCCGCCCGGTCTCTAATTATCATTCATATATATTCTAGGTGATAATAATATAGTGACAACAATAATATATTTCCTATCTCTCGCGAGTGACAGGCAATCACTCGACTTCTACCTAAATCCTATAGCATAGCAATCTACATGATCCTATCATACTAGTAAGACTCATAGGATATATATATATATATATACAAGTGGGTTTCATTCAACTCCTTAACACTTAATGCACAAACATAATATAAAGTGCAGAAAAGTTGGGGTTATGCACCGTGGCTTGCCTAGGTAACATATAACCAAAAGTTAGTATTCCATCTTGACGACACGATGTCTTCGCAATCCATCATCATCCCTATTATGGTATGCTATGCGATGTAGAGATGATGCAACAGTTAATTAATCAAGGCAACAACAACTCTTAAAACAGAGCACATACTATGAACTAACAAGCTAGCTCTAATGACTAACGTACTAATCTATGTATCAACATCGTCGAGAAAGATGTCATTTCCCAACAAGTGTTTTAGTTATACAATTCCAAGGTGTTTCTTTATTCTATTCTATCGATTTAATTTTTATTCGAAATAGGGCATCATTATCTATGTAGCAAACTAATTATTCTGGAGCTACAAAAATTATAGTGAGCAGTTAATAATATTAGGAATTTACAGTAAAATATTCAGAGTCAACACTATCACCATTTTCTCACAAAAATTCACATTTTAACAATATTAAACATTTTAAAATAATTAGAGCAACCCTGGAAACATTTGAAAACAAGATGAACCAAATACGCTAATAGATAGATCATGATTTTAGGAGCCTAACAAAAATTTGTTTGGCATTTTTATAATTTTTCTATACTTTTTGGCGAGTTTATGAAGTTTCTATAAATAAGAAAAAGGAAAATGCAATTCCTCCAGACATAGGCTACGCGGCGGCCCATGTGGAGGCACGGCCTAGGCGCATAGCGTGCGCACGTAGCCTAGGCGCGGGCGGCACAAGGCCGGCCCAGGCGGGGCGTGGGGCCGGCTGCCCAGCAAGCCAACCCACGCGCGACGCAATAACGGGCGTGGGCGGCCCAATGTGAGCAGGCCGGCCCACGATGGGAAGCCCAGCGATGGCGGCACCTATTTGCACTAAGGCCCCTGTACTATCCTCGAATTAACTAAGCCCTTACTTGTAAATTTATGAGTCTACCATTTTTGCAAAGTGAACACAGTAAAGAGTTCTATTTGCGCTTGAGTCCCTCTTCTACCTTGAAACAGAGCAGCGCAGGGGAGGCTGTGCGCCGGCCGATGGGGCAGCTCGCCGGTGGTGGTGCTGTCACGGGGACCACGGCAGCCTCGCACACACTCCTGATAGGACGTGGCTCAGCTAGAGGTGGCCCACGGTGGCGGCTTGGCCGGGCGCAGTCGACAATGGCCTGGCCACGCGCGTCGTGGCCGCGGCAGGCGGCTACACGACGGCAGTGGCACAATTGGCGGCTCCTGGCTGATGGAGACGACGGGGCGATGCTGCAGGGCTCAGGCGATGGGAGCGGTCGCAGATGCTTGCAGGAGGTCACCCGAAGCAGCGGGCTGCGGGCGTGGCCGGACAGAAATCCTAGCGCGGCGACGGTGGCACGGCAGCACTTGGGAGGGCAGTGCTGTGGGGTTGCGGTCCAGAGCGGACCCTGGGGGCTCGCGCGCGTTCGCATGCACACGCGAAGGGCTGGGCGACCGCGGGCGCAGCCATGGCGGGTGCTCGGCTCGGCAGAGGCAGGCAGAGACAAGCAGAGGCAGACAGAGGCAAGCAGAGGGCAGGGAAAAGGCAGTACGCGGCAGCAGTAGCTTGGGTAGGTGAAATGAACGGCCGAGAGCAAGTGGGGCGAGGTAGTTGAGGTGAGCGGCTGAGATCGCTCGCTACAGGTGTCAGTTAACGAATAGAGTGCCAACAACATGTCCTCAACGCGTTCTAATGAAGTTCGGTCAATTTTTGCATGAGCATCGTAACTCTAACGTAACCACGACTTGCACCACATCCTAGTATACACCTAACTACAACCGATCATGCGAAAACATAGATGTAGTACTTAACCATTTTTGTTGGAAATCGACTGCCAAAATGGCATTGTCTACTATCGTTTCATACTTAAAAGAATTCAAGGTTTCAGTTAGAACTAATGTTCCTAAGCACTTTTGGTTGAATTTTTAAACGGTCAAAACTTTATCAAACTTCACCAACAACCATTTCACAACATAGCACACACTTTATACCAAACAATAGAACCGAAACAGCAGGGCATTATTTAACTATTTTTTCATTTTATAAATCGCCAAAAAGTGTACTTTCAACACAACTTAAAATTTTCCCCGATTCAATGAAAATGGCTAATTTTAATTTCAAATTTGATTCTTGAGCTTCCAAGAACATTAATTAACAACCTTTGCTTCACAAACATTAATGTTGCATTTCCATCTACAAAACTTGTACCTCAATTTTTATTTAAGTACTAAATATAAGTTATGTTTTATCCTCGTTTACAGAAATTGCTTTTCATGCCAACAATTAAAACTATTTTTCCTATTTTCTTGTTAAGATTTTTGTTGGTACGTTTAAGTAACAAACTCACTATATTTATAGATCTATTTCTCAGGCCATAACCTCAATGCTAAGCGAGCTCGTAACACCAGAGGTGTTATAGATGCCGCCATGTCGAGGACTCATCGAAGCCAAGCACCGTCGCCGTCTTTCTTTCTCCCTTTGCTCCACCCTGTTTTTCTCTCCCTTCCCCATGCCCTGCTCTGCTCGCCCTGCATCTCCTCCACCCCACAGCCCAAGCTAGAGCTTGCCGACCGGCCTTGCTCCTTCCCTCACCCCTACCTCGCCACTGCTCCGCTCACCCTCTCTCTTCTCCACACGCGCCCTGCCTGGCCCTTCGCCTGGCTCTACGCCACCGCCACCAGGCTGCCGTACTCTCGTATGCGGCAAGCCACCGCCGTCGGCCGAGCCCTACTCTACCTTGCTCTCTCTCTCTCGCTCTTCCCCTTCTTTTCCCCCCTTGCTTGCTCTGTTCAGATGGGAAGAAGATGACAATGGGCAATGGCCCGTGATTGAGTGACCACACCGTGTAAGCCAATGGTCGTGCCCCACATCGCCCTTGGAGACCCACGGGGTAGCAAGTGACCCACTCCCTCTCTCCCTCCCCTTTCTTCCATAAACCCGATCCACATGGACCATAGAGAGGGAAGGAGTCGGTCCACCGATTGGTCTACAACACAGTGTGGATCAGCGCCAGTCAGCCCTGATAGATGACTAGACCCAAGCGTCAGCCGAGGAGGAATTGCTACACGCACCCAAGAAGTGTACACAAGAGAGTGAAAAATCACTTTCCAAGCATAGAAAAATTCCTAGAAAATTTCCTAAATAAACTAGGTACACCCTAGACCCTACCCAAGCATTTACACCCCATTTCCATTATTCCACCTTCTAGAAATAATTCCCAAAGTTATATTCCACATATCATTTTATATTAAATCTTCAATAAATCATAGCTTCTTCATTCTAGCCCCAAATTAATTGATTCCACCACCAAAATTCCTCTAAATTCAAGCTCTACATGACCATACCATTTGTTCTATTATTTTGTGCCCATTTAAATTCTAGTTTGATTGTTTTTCTTTCTATATTTAAGTAAACTAGTAATTATAGTCATAGCCCTTCACCATAGTAGTAGTTAACCCTATATTCGCGTATGTGTATGTACCATGACACATACTCTGAATATATCCGTACCCAATTACCTAAAATAGTAGAATATCTATACATACATAGTTATGCCCGATACCCGGGTATACGCCCATGTATGGCTAACCCTCGCAACCTAGTTACTCAACTCTACTTAATCATAGGCATACACATATGCATGAGCGTATATGCTGCTAACCCTAGCCTTAACCCAGCCAACCTAATTAACCCTAGGCACATACATATGCAGGTGCGTATGTGCCACTAAACCCGATGGATCTGTAGAAAGCCTGACCTAGTCATCTTTCTCTTTCAGGTTCACATAATAGTGAATATAATAATGTGGTCTAGTTTTCCATCAGACCGACCACCCACCTTAACCTAACCTGTAGAAGCCCTATCTTCTGGATGGAATACCTCTATCCAAATCTTACTTTAGATTGATGTAATAGTGATAAATTTAGATAACAACCCATCACGCAATAAGGACCAACCCATCTAGGACCGTTTGTTTGTTTATGTTTGTTTTACATGCTTTGTTTGTTATTTTCCTTGTTTGTATTCTCTTGCTTGTCGACGCTAGACCGCGTAGGATAGAAGATGTGAGAGAACCCAATGAAGCCCGAAGACAGGAACAAAAGGTACAGGAATTGGACGAGGATATAATCGTTAGCGAATGGAGGCAAGTCCTAACACCCACCTATTCCTCCCCTATACACTACGCGCCATCCCTTAACCACTCCCCTTCCAACACCACCACATATTGCTAGCCTCCACCATAAACCCTCCACTATCCATCACCACTAAATAATAACCCAACCTATATTACTTAAAACCCCTCATGAATTAATGAAATTATAATTATAGACTTGATTATGATAATATGATAAAGTAATGGTTGCCTTGATATGATATGAGTATTATGAACTTGAGAATAATAACTATGGAACTTGAATTGTAAAATTTGACTAAACCCCGACATGGGACGAGTGGGGGTAATTTATGGAGGTAAATTGTCTTGGTAGGAATGCCTGGAGAGGATTCCTATGGGAGATACTCGCCTCGATCACATAAGGACTGGTTCATAGTCCCTCTCACCTTTGAGATATTACGTACAACCAGATGTCTATATGGGTAGGCTTGATCTCACACCCCGTAATATAGAAGTATAATTTCTACTAGGAGGCCGGTGTAGGCAGCGGAATATCAGGAGCAGACACGGGGGGATAGGTTTTCTTCCGTGCTCCGGTTGGCGTGGATGCTATGTGATCTTCCACGTTAAGCTTTTGAGATTTCGGCCGCGTTCGAGCCCATGATAATTTTGGCCGTGTTCGAGTCATGTTGTTTATTGTGATGATTAGGTATCATCATGTTTGGATGATTTGGTATCATCCAGGATTTCTGTTTCCAACCCCTAAGAAGCCGTGATAGAGTTATATGGAAATCTAGGATAGCACCCAAGCGGGTACAAGGTCTCGTTAGACCTGTCTAAGCCATGACGATGGTGTCGGACTGTGTCTATCTTGTGGAAAAATTTGTACGTCTCTGCAGAGTTTTACTAAATCTATTCGAATAGTCATGTCATTGGAATAGTCAAATGCTAGGATGGGATACTATGATTAGACTTCTACAACTGTGATAATTTGGTAAGATGTATTTTACTAATTTGGTAATTATAATGAACCCCGGGAACTGGTAAGAATGATAATACTCTGCCAGGTTCAACCTACAATAATAACTACTTCACCTTACTACTTTTACCTCTACTTATCTACCTCAACCACCATAACCACCTCCACATATAGCCTTTCCCTTCCACCTCACCTCCACCCAAAGTTTAGGGCTTGCTGAGTATTTTATGTACTCAACCCCCTCTATTCTACACTTTTAGGAGTTAAGCTACTAGAGGACATACCAGGATAGAACTTCTGGAGCTACGCAAGGATAGAATACCCGGAGTATACTAGAAGACGAAGCCGTACGAGAGAGCTATGCTAGGACCACGACGATTGTGATATAGGAGTACGCTTAAGGAACAAGTTTAGGGTTACGTCCGCACTCCAAGCTACCTATAGGAATGGAGTCACGTTGACATAGGACCGCTGTCTTAGAACTCTGATATACGATATAAAGCCAGTGGCCCAAGCTATGTAAACCCGAACCTGTAACGTGTTTTCTCCATTAGCAATAAAAGCATGGTTTTTTTATATCAATCTTGTTCGACTTGTGAGTATCAGCTACTGATACAGAGACTGATACATGATACATAGAGGACCCTAAAATTAGGGTCCCGACAGTTTTGAGATTAAAATTAGAATAGAATTCTACTACTCATTTCGGATATAGGCGACTACAAAGCCCTCCTACAAACCATTTTTGAACCACCATGAAAACACTGTGTAGCAGTGATGCGTCCAAACATTTGTACATTCGCGAACGGAGGTAGATACAATACGAATGTGAATTGACGGTACCATTAGTGGAAACAGGCTATTCACGCTCCATGCCATCAAGAGGCTCTTGGCCATAACTTTTAAAGCGGACACTTTGTTTTTTGTACAACCCGTATACTATACAAGTGTGCAACCAAGAGGCTCTTGGCCATAACTTTTCACTGCAATTGCATCATGGTGTGCATGGGTTGCATGCTAGGTACACGGGGTGCACGGTGATCCCAATGGCATTTTAAAGTATTGAACCATGGGTGCAGATGTTTGGTGACAAACTTCAATTCCTAATAGAAGACGGTGTTCGGATCCGGTGACTAAAATTTAGGAGATGTCACGTGAGGATGTTGCATAGGGTGTTTAGATATAAAAAATAAATTATAGAATCCGTCAGTACTCCACGAGATAAATTTATTAAGCCTAATTAATCCGACATTAGAACATGTTTACTGTAGCACTATATTGTCAAATCATGAACTAATTAGGCTTAAAAGATTCGTCTCGCAAATTAGTCTCAAGCTGTGCAATTAATTTTGTAATTAGCCTATATTTAATACTCCATACATGTATTCCAACATTCGATGCGACAACAACAAAGTTTACGAGGAGAAATCAAACTCCCTCTAAGTTCGTGTGGTGTCAGAAGAAGAACTGTTGAGGTTTCTGATAGCTCTCGATTAGAGGCAGCACAATCAATATTCGACATCAATACGTCTATGTGTCCTGTTTCTGTACACCTGCTGTGGAATCAGCCAACATTGCACATTGTCCTTGCACTGGGTACAAGCTATGGGCGTTCAGGCTTTGTTTGATCTTTTAGGTGCTCCTAAAATTTCTGTCACATCGAATATTTGATATATATATGAAGTATTAAATATAGACTAATTATAAAATTAATTGCACAACTTACGACTAATTTGCGAGACGGATCTTTTAAGCCTAATTAGTCCATGATTTGACAACGTTGTGCTACAGTAAATATGTGTTAATGACAGATTAATTAGGCTTAAAAATCGTCTCGCAAATTAGCCTCCATCTATATAATTGGTTTTGTAATTAATCTATATTTAATGATCCTTATTAGTATCTAAATATTCGATGTAACATAAATTTTAGAAGTGATTAAAAAACCAAACACCCTCTCATTCATCAACACATAGTACATGTATATGCATCTGACTGCATTGTGCCATGGTCCTTGCAGACAGGCATGGATTGAGATCATCACCATGCATCAACCCTATTGTTGTTCAAGAGGTGAGGTTGGTGAGGGTACATCGATATGTTCCGTAATTGCCAATTTAGTGCGCCATGTGCGAATCAAATAATCATGCATATGTTTTCAGAGTTTAGGGCGTGTTAATTTGGATCACGTCCAACACGCCCTTCAGGTACCGCGCCACGAGTGCCAAACACTCACGTCGCACGTCGCCAAAGGTTTGGCAGCTACCACAGCTGCTAGTTCATTTTCGGCGCCATAGCTCACAAACTGTCTAGTGGACGATTCGTCCGCCACACTTGTGGCAGGCCACAGCTGTGGTGTTGTGCGGCTGTGGTGGGAGCCAAACAGGCCTTTAGGCTCTTATACAGAGGGAGATGAAGCCGGATCTGAAATAAACAGATATCGAGGATATGAAGACGAGTAATTCTTTCTTTATAGGACTCAAAGTTAAATATGGATAGTATCGGATGGATATTCCGCTGAAAGAACAATGCCGTTAAATCTAGAAAAATGCAAATGTCGCATCAAATCAAGAACTTAAACCAGGTGGACATGTTCCATCACAAGAAACCCAACCAGCTAAACTACATTCATTTAAAATAAGTCCTTTGACTGTACAAATAAATGTATTGCAGTTGTTTGCTTCTCACTCGTGTCATGAACTACAGTATTAATGTATCATGCCTCAGTGAAGAAAAACCATCATGGAAAATATTTTAGGAGATTTGCTCCGGTGGTCCTCTCCATGAGATTTGCACGACTATTAAAACAATAGGTGATTACTTTTAATTAACTTTGGCACGTGTTTAGTCTGGTCCCAGCCCTACCTATATCCAACCCAAGCCCAGCCACTGCCCACCCTGGTCTAGACGCTACCCAAGCCCAGCCGTGGCGCACGGAGGTGCGGAGGGACGCTCGGAAGCTGCCAGACCGGCCCTAGGCTCCGGCGCGGACATGGCGGTGATGGGCGAGAGACGGCGGCGGTGGACGGGTGTTTCATATGATTCGGCCACGCGACGGAGGCACATCTCTGAGTGCCCGAGCGAAGGACGGCCACTACTACAGATACGTTTTTTAGGGGCAGCTCGTAACCCTTTGTAGGAGCGGTTTGGTCAGCCGCCCGTACCAAACCATCTCTACAAATCATGTATTTATAGGGGCGATTCCCAGGCCGGCCCTATAATATCTGTTTGTAGGGGCGGTTCAGTCTAAAACCGCCCCTACAGTACGTTTTCTCACAAAAAAAATTAAAATTTACAATTCAAATTCGTCAAGAACACTATTTGTTTCCGCGTATTTCATCCAGCGTTCGCGTTGCCGAACGTTTCCGCGTATTCCATCCAGCGTTCGTGTTGCCGAACGCCCCGCGACCAACATGAGCGAGGAAAGCGAGATAATCCCGCCGAACGCCCCGCGACCAACGTTTCGAACCGCGTTCGCTCAAGAGCATTATATAAACTACAAGCACAAGAGTATTATATAAACTACAATTATAAGTCCAATTCACAAGAACATGTACAATCCATCATTAAATAGACATAATTCACAAGGTAAAACCAATGTCAAATTCCATACACATTGTTATCAACGTCCTAGAGCTAGCCTTTCAATCTCACGAAGGTTTTGGTACTGAGGATTTCTACCTAAGTCAGACTCTCGGTCATGGTAGGCGCCTTTGACGTGTACAATCTGGTTCAATATGAAGTTGCAAAGGTCACCGTCGAGCTCTAAGAGTTGGTCATCCTTGTATGGATCTATTTTCATTTCTTTTTCTTCTTTCCACTATAAGAGAACAAGTTTCGGTTTAGTATTTCATACCATGTACGAAGTTTTTATACTACGGGTGAAGAGGTTCAAACTTACCCTTAAGGGGTGTCTCGTGTAGGCACCGGTGTTACTCATCATAGAACATATATAGTATCCACAATGTACACTCACAGGCTTCTGCTTGGGGCACTGTGTTTTGCATATAAAAATGTTAGGTAATGCTTTTGACAGCTATGTAAAGGAGTACTGAAGAAGTAAGTTACACTTACCGCATATAGTGTTTTTATAGCCGGCTTTTCCTGCCTTACTGGATCATGCCTTCCGTGATGTTTAGTGACATAGAACCTAAATGCACTGTTCAAATTATTTTAGCAAATACAACTTGTTAGTATTCAAAAGTGAATGGTTGCTGCATGGATTTAATCATAGAACGAGATAAGCTTTTTTTCATCGAATAAAATATATCGAACAAAGCTTTAAGTATAGAGTTAAACTTACTCGAAGTTGTATGGTAGCCATATAGTAGAGTGTTGTTGGAGAATTTTGAAAGCCAGGGCAATGTATGTCGCAACCTTAAGGGACTCTTCCCTTAGTTTCGCCATACGGGTGTGCTCTTTCTCCCAAAGAATCTTTCCAGCAGCTAGCTCTTTGGCATCCAGTAGTCACTAGTTAGGGTAATTAAAATTTATTTGTGCTATAGCTTGAGGGTCTATATACCCGGCTTTCACACTTGGTATTTGTTTGATAATGTGCACTTGCATTCTACAAATCATGGCTGGGTTAGTTACAACAAAATTCAAAGATTACATTCATATCATATCGGGAGAACAAGGACTTATAGGCACCACGTGCGAATTAGATTCATCTCTATTACTTCGAGGTGAAAGCATGTCTGCATGTCATTGAAGTCAAAGACAATTTTCCCTACTGGGCTTCCAAATGTGTCGGTGGAGAAGCATGCTTGTATGAGGTCTATGCTCGTTGGAAGAACACGCAAGTACCAATTATGGAACCTTCTCATTCCAAGTGGTAGGCGCTGGATGTCCCAGTTTGGTAGGAAGGGCTTGCCTCTTTCATATGTTTTTGAGCAATCCTTTGACCATTTGATGGCATCAACATTTGGATACTGCTTTGCTATTTGGTGGAGTTTGCTAGTGACGGTCTCCTCAAAACCCCATGATGTGACTTTTTTAACTTGGTTCTTAGGCTTGAACTGGTCATGGGAATACCACTTGGACACCGACGAGACGTCTCTCATCGGAACATAAATTGGTCTTATGGTGATTGAATGCTTCTTTCAAAGTTCCCATTCAGGCATGTCCTCATCTTCTTGTGCATCACCTTCTTCAGGAGGCACTCATTGTTCATGTATCGGCTGTGCTTATTGAGAAGACTGTGGCATCTCATCATGCACTTGCTCGGTACGAGCTAGAGAAGGCACATGCTCGCTAGGAGACGGGGAAGAATGTGGCATCTCAGGAATGTGGTGGTCGCGAGATGGTGAAAATATCTCCTCGACCTCAACAACTCGCTCCAAATTTGGGAGAGGGGGAGGCGGCGAAGAAGCAGTCAATATAATGTCCCGTTTGTGCCAGAGGATGAACTGCCCAATAATGTCTTCGAGTAACACCAGCCCCTCAGGAGTTGCGTAGTCTATCCTCCACTGTAGTCCGGCGGTATCTTATTATTGTGGTGTAAGCCATCAGGAGGATGTGCCACACCCGTTGCCGGTAGCTGAGAAACACCAAGGTGCAACTAGTTGGTTGTCGTATACGATCGATGGGGGTTGTGGCTGCAGTGGAACCTTAGCTGCTAGGAACTTTCGGAGGGCTACCAACTAATGCCAGTTCTCCCGGTGGCATTACTAATATCCGTGGCTCCGTAGACAGTCCTTGCTCCTCCAGCACCTTCGCAACTAGAGCCTTCACTTGGAGCTCAAGATTAGTCTCTGGTCTCTACCATGTTTCTTGTACATGTGCCTATCCTCTTCGAATCCTTACTTCTAGGTTGTCCTTTTCCCTAGCCTCCTGGTGCGGCCTGTGTGCTCCTTGTTTCCCAAGCCAAGGCTAAGCTCATCCCTCTCTCTGAAAGGATTGAATGAGCCCTTCTCCTTGTCTTCAGCATATTTCAGTATCCTTGATACTGCCTCTTGGGTCTCCGGCTTATCAAACTTAAGATTACCGCCGGATGATTCTGTACTCCTCGCATATATCCAATTTCTTGAGAGTACCTTCAAATTTGTCACATCGATATTCCCAGCAATTGCAGCCTCTTCGTCCATCTTCCTAAACTGCTCTTCCTTGGCATAGTAGCCACCGGGGCCTAGATGATGGTGGTGTTTGTTCCTCTTCGCTAGCTTGGTGTTACGGGCACTGAGCTCCAATGCCTCCGGTGAAGTCTTCTGAGCCACGAGCTCCTCCCATTGACTAGGAGTTATGTTGCCGAACTCGTTGAAGGGAGTTAACCCCTTTTGGATATACTTCTTGTTGAGCTCCGACCTCCAACGTTAGAATGACTCTCCCATCATCCTAAAAGTATTTTTTTACCAATTCATGCTTATCCTTCGGAAATCTAAAATTGACCTTCAGCTGCCTATCCCATAGTTCATCCTTTTTGTTCTTTGGTACCTCTTTCCAGTTAGGGATTGTTGGGTTCAATTTATCTCTTACTAGGGCCCCGATCGCATTACGGAATCATCCTTTTAATTTCTTCGGCTCAAGGATCTCCCCTGCTGGTCCGACCTCCGTTATCACATAGCATGCCTTATTTGGATATTGATTTGCTTTTATATCCCCTCGTTTCCTCTTAGGCTTGGTAGTCATGGTTGTGTCTTGAGGTTGTGCAGCAGAGTCATCGTGATCTGTCTCTGTGGCTGTTGCCTCTTCTCTCCTTTCCTCTACTCCATCTTGTCCAGTGAGATGTCGTGGACGTCGATGTCGTCTTTTCCGAGTTTTAGGAGGGACCTGTATATACGACAGGTCAAAGTGTTAGCAGAGGTAACATAGCCAAAGCTTTCCAAGATGTCACTTATCTCAATGGCCCCTCCGCCAACCTACTGATTGTAATAGAGTCTATGGTTTCTTTAGGCGGTATGTTTTGGTCCTTCAACCATGTAGTTGGTCATTGCTTGTGTTGTTTCATGACCCAATCATCCGAACGACCATTTCTCTCCGTCATAATGATAGCCAAGTGTTCATCAATGTACGGTTGCATCAGTTGTGTACTCTACAAGACACTGTAATGCGCCTGACTCACCTCTTTGTAATCATGGTCGATGAACACTTTTCTACCACTGGTGCCCTTCCTAGCCAGCCTACCCTTGTGACGAGAATCAGGTTTACCAATCCCTTTCTGTACTTTTAGGTACTCTTGATAGCACTCGATGACTTCTTCAGTACTGTAACCCTCTATCATGGAGCCCTCTGGGTATGCTCAATTATGCACGTATCGACTTAGAACCGACATGAACCGCTCGTAGGGCCACATTTTATACAAGTAGCAAGGGCCCAGCGCCTGTATCTGATGAACCATGTGAATCATGAGATGTGGCATTATATCAAAAAAAGCAGGAGGTAAACACATCTCTAGTTGGTTTTGTGTCTCCACCACAAATTTATGTAGGTCACTCAGCTCTTGCTTGCCAATCGTCTTCTGTGAGATCTTCAAAAAGAAGTAGCACATGCAGGTGATGGCCATTTTCAAGAACTCTGGCTTTATAGCCCTGATTGCAATAGGTAGAAACACTGTTAGCATCACATGACAATCATGAGCCTTGCAGTGTGTTATTGACAAGTTCTTCATCGACACTAGCTTCTTCACATTTGCTAAAAACCCAGTTGGGACTTTGACCCCCCTTAGGAAAGTGCATATAGCTCTCTTCTCGTCTGGTGTTAGGTTGAAGCACGCCGTGGGCAGAGTGTATTTTCCATTAGCCTCAGGTACCGGGTGAAGCTGTGGCATCACATTTAGCTGCACCATATCTTTCCGTGCTTTCAGACCATCCTTTGACTTGCCTATGTCCATCAAGGTAGCAATGAGACTCTCAAAGACATTCTTCTACACGTGCATAGCATCAATGGCATGGGGGACCTCCAAGTCTGACCAATAAGGAAGATACTGAAAGAAGATCGATTATTTCTTGAAAGGTATGCCTTCGACAGGAGGTGTGCTTCTATCTCTGTTCGTCCCATCCGGATTCTTCTTTCCATAGATGACGCGTATGTTTTTCACCATTCTGTACACGTGTTCTCCATTATGACGTCTCTCTGGAGGGCGTTCAATCTTCAGGGTGTTGTCATAAAATCTAAAGAATAATTTGCTGTGGTACTTGTGACTTGTCTTTAAGAAGTGTCGGTTCCTTAGGTAAACTATCTTCTTGGATGCATCCAGGTACACCCATGTAGTACCATCAAGCAAACCAAGCATCCTATCTTTCCTTTGATCTGTCCAGACAAAGCAAACAGCACGGGGTAATCATTGGTAGTAACAAATATTATTGCTCTACATATAAAGTCATCCTTTCGGAACTCATCGTACATCGGCTCCCCATGCCTCCATAGCCTCTTCATTTCTTGCATCAAAGGCTCGAGGAACATGTCTATATCAATGCCTGGTTGTTTAGGGCCAGAAATAAGAATAGTGAGGAGAAGGTACTTTCTCTTCTGACATAACCACGTTGGGATGTTGTACATGGTTAAGATCACTGGCCAAGTGCTGGGTCGCTCATCCTCTCATTGAAGAGATTCATTCCATCGGTGCTCAAGCCAAACCGTACATTCCTTGGGTCATCGCTGAATTCTTTGTGCTTCTCATCGAACCTTTGCCACTGACTACAATCAGCTAGGTGTGCAATCTTATCATCATCCACCTTGCGCTCATCATCCCACCATGTCATGAGTGCGGCTTCTTTAGGGTTTAGGAAGATATGTCTCAAGCGGCCGGTCACTGGCAGGTACCATATTACCAAGGCAGGAATTCTTCTCTGCTTTGCATCGTTGCCTAATGGAGTGTCCTCTGGGGGCTGAAATTCTTATACCACCTTTTTTGTACCCTTCTTATTCCTCCTTTTCCCCATAGAGGCTTCGTCCCCACCGTAAAGGTCATTGTTCTTGTACCGGCTGGCCCCACACCGAGGACATTTATCCAGTGACTTGAACTTTCGCCATGAAAATGTATACAGTGGTTGGGGCATGCATGGATTTTTTCAACCTCCATTGTCAATGGACTTATGACCTTCTTTGCTTGGTATGTGTTGGTGGGAACTGAGTTTGGTTGTCGCAGCACCCATGACAGGAGATGCAATAGATCATTGAAACTATAGTCTGACCAGTCGTACTTAGCCTTCATGATGAGTAGCTCAAGCACAAAATGTAGCAATGTCCAAATGTGTCGGACAACTCTTTTCAACACCATACACAGTCTCCTTCGATGCTTTTGTTACCCTTTCCAAAATTTCTAGATCTTTTGGGCTATTTAGTAAAATCTCTAGTCCAAGGGCTCGAATCATGTCCTCCAAATCATCTTCATCCCCGACACGTGCTCCACCATCATTATTGGCACCACCTTCATCGTTACCATCCCACCCACCAGCATCACCACCTTGTTCATTGCCAAACTCGAAATCCATTCATGCATCAAGCTCTGCTGAATATTGGGATAGGGATTCTATGGTTTCGTCGTCGTATTTCTCCTCATCCTCGTCGTTAACAATAAGCGTTTCACCATGATAAATCCACACTGTGTAGTCCTCAATAAATCCTCACAAAATCAAATGTGATCTGATGATAGTCACATCTGTCCATGCCATACGGTTCTTGCAATCTTTATAGGGACAAATAATTATATCTTTATTCTCTGTCAATGTCGTTGCATGCTTCTTTGCGGCTTCAATAAATTTATCCACCTCTTCACGGAAACCTACCTTGAACCTTAACGAACCATACATCCAAGAGTTCCTGTACTCCATCTTTTACAACAACAATAAAACAAACATTAAAGGACTACTTATTCAATTATATATAAAAATGAATCAAATTAATAATTACTTGAGAATAATTGTATATACTTCAGATATATATGAATATAAATCAAATATAATTACATGAAGCATACAAACACACCATGGTAGAGGAAAATTAATTAATGGCTCATTTATCGTTAAATAATTAAAATACATATTTGTTGATTACAATAAACAATTTCAAAGACAACAATTAGCAACAATTATATTTTACCCAATATCTTTTATATAAACCCTAGTCTAATTTCATCAAACACAAATTTAAAAAACGAAATTAATAAAAAATCTAAACCCTAGATCTAGATCTATATGCACATGAAACATCCATAAAACTAACTAATTGTTCACTAAAATAAAGAAACATGAAACAAATAAGGGTATGATCTTGTTTCTCTACCTAATTTATTCTAGTACATTCAAAACTTGGGTCTAATTTGCTTCATAAGTAGCTCAAGCACCATAGAAGAGAGAGAAAAACAAAACTCTAATTACTCACTAACCAACCATTAAAACTTCAAAAAAAATGTGGAATAGCATTTTTTACCTTCTACAACATCTTTACCAAAGGATTTAAGACCAAAACCTTCGTCCCTTAGTAGAGCAATTTTTGGGAGGTGATCAAGGCCTCCCCACCTTTCTTTTACGGGTTGGAGTGAGTGACCCGAGAAGAAAGAAGGTGCTGCAGTTTGCTTTATATGTGGGTCATTTGTAGGGGCGGCTGATGATTGAGCCGCCCCTACAAATCAGAGGTATTTATACGCTGGCATTGGTAGGGGCGGCTCAATCACCAGCCGCTCCTACAAATAGCAATACCGGGGGCGGTTGGTGAGTGAGCCGCCTCTACAAATCCGATCTATTTGTAGGGGTGGCTCGTATCACCAGCCGTCCTTGCTGTTCTATTTATAGGGGCGGCTGGTCTCTGGGCTCCCGAGCACGCCACCGTAGGGGCGGCTCCATCACCAGCCGCCCCTACAAAAATTTGTTCAATTGGTACAAACCGTTTTTTACGTAGTGGGGGGTCCCATATGATTTGGATGAATGAGTGTCTTTGAAAAAAAATGCAATTTCAGTATGCATTTGTCTGATAACAAATACTGAAATTGCATAAAGACGGAATTCGAATGTGTTGCAGAAATTAGGCGTGGTAAATCGTTTTCTGATCGAGCTCGACAGTCGGACGAGCGGACTGCTGGATGGAAGGCACTGTCCGTGTGCGCCGCCTCCGCCGTCCGCACTAGGAGAGCAACGCAGAGCGAGGAGACTCCATGCGCCGCCACCGTCGAACTTGCCATCGGCCGTCATTACGAGGAAAAGACGCACGACTATTGCGGATCGAAGAAAACGATCGAACTCCGACTGAACTGTGAAGGCATCGGCTGGGCCTGGGTTGGACAAGGGTAGGGCCGGGGCCAGACTAAACCCATGCCGAAATTAATTAAAATTAATCAGTGCTGCTTTAATATTCGTGCAACTCTCTGGTGGAGGACTACCGGAGCGAAACTCATATTTTAGTTGTTAGAAACTAATATTTTTTGTTTTATTATATTATAGCATATTTTTCTTAACGTAGAGACCAAACATTGTAGATTTATAGGGTGTTTGGTTTGATAAATCACTCCATTCTAAATGAGGTGGTGCATAATGATTCTATTTTCAAATTTGGTGGAATTAATCCATTCCTCAAATTTAGTGGAATGACTCTATTCCTCATTCTAAGTATTAGCTTATCAGAAATAAGATGATGATGAATCAACCTATTCCATTTCACAAACCAAACAAAAATATGAGTGAAAAAATGATGGAACAACTCATTCCTCGAACCAAATAGCCTCTAGCGAAGGAAAATACCGTATGACCAGTGGAGTAGACCAAACAACCTGACTCCATTTTCAGACCTGCATTTTCCCTTTCCACTGGCCGTAACTTCCTTTTGCCCTACACAGTATGCTTCCATGCTGGTTTTAGGTTCATGGAAAGAGAAACAGGCTAGGGTTATGCTGAAATTTCAGGGCGGCTGATCGTAGAATTTTCAGCATACCGGTTTGAGTACCAACTATATTATGTACAACTTGCAACATTAGTATAACTAGCAAACGTGCCTATGCATTGCAATGAGGTTTACTTGTTACGTAGCCACCTCGCTAACTTGCATCCTAGATTTATTAATAATCGTATCATGTGTTCAAATTCATCTTGGATCTGGATTCCCTACTGTGCCTCGACATACGCTAGCCACCCTAATTTGCATGAGCATGAGAGGATTAGATGTTTATCTAATGATCATGTTATATGCTCGTATTCGTTTTGGAATCGAACTCTGCACCGCATCATGGCTAGCTAGATAAGTTGCTCTAATTTATATAGACTTGTGAGAGAGTGACATACCAATAAAATGCTCTATGCTTTATAGATACAAATATAATACATATAAGTATAGATTAATTTACTTCTGATCGGATCGAAAAGTTTGAAACATGGTCGAGTGTTCTTAATGGATTCTAGTCGGATGAACATGCCATAATTTAATTTAACCTATGTAACTTTGATGTTTAGTTTGTTTGGGAAACATGTATACCAATTGACTTGTATTACACGATAGTTATATGGACTTGCGTATGTCAGTACATGACTAGGCGGAACCCAATACGTCTTATAATTGGACTCTATATTAATATCATACTCGAGTTGTTCTAACATGTTTGAGCATATAGATATAGATTCTATTGGATGATAAATTATGTAAGTCATGGCTTATTTGTTAGATTATTACATAAGGATAAAGAGGTCCAAGATTTATAGTACTATATTTGTTATTTATTATTTTTATTTATAAAATATGGGAGACAAAAAAGAGAAAGAAAAAGTCACGTACAGACCCCACGTGAGGAACGTCTTTCGTGGTGAAAACGGATAGGATTTTTTTTTTCGGAGCTGATAACCGAGGCCGAGTCACTTTATGATTATAGGTTAGACCAAAATTAAGATGCGCAATAAATTTTGTCTCTTTATTATTATTAGGTATAAATATAAATATAGATATAGATATAGAATAGATATAGATTTGACTTGTTTGGATTCTACCTCCTTCACTTGTTTGCCTCACGTATAGATCCGCATACGGGGAAGGGGAACCGGAAAAGCACACATGAACGGAAACGTCTTTCACGGAAAATCGGACAATTCCTTCTTACGGAAAAACGGAAGCTACTTTTCGGGAGCTGATGCCAAGACCGAACCACTTTAGGTAAGCTAGACAAAAAGTTACTGGTGATAGAAATTTTGTCTCTTTATTATTAAGGAGAGATTTGGGTTATCGGACCTGTCGGTGTTTTTTATCAGCAGATATTCGGTTCTGGTAAAAACTCGCTTGATGCTAAGAGCGACCACAGTCGAGACATAAGATTTATACTGGTTCGGGTCATCAGGAAGCGAGTAAAAGCCATACATCCGGTTGCTACTTGTTTGTATTATGATCTCGTCGAATAGCGAGATGGCGATTATAAGATGGCTATGCCTATGAGAGTTTCGATGATTACAACAAGACAAATAGCTAGCTATTTATATTCGAGGCCTACTTGCCCTATAAGTTACATAGTTGTGGCATGATCGGAGTCTTCGTGAGATCTTGCGATATCCTTCCTTAAATAGACAAGTCGTGAACTTTTGGGTCTTCTTTGGTACGGTTTCGGTAGCCAGCATATTCGGTAGTCGGGAATCCTAGGAGTATGGCACCATCAGTAGCCCCCGAGTTTATCGGCCAAGAGAGATTCGGTAACCTTCCTGTACTCGGACCTTTTAAGGGTGTTCGGAATCGGGACTTTATTGAAAAAGGTCCGACTTATATGCAATGCTGGTCAGGTAGAAGTTACAGAGTGGCATAGTTGGGTGATGAGCTGTTGAATAAAATAAGTCGTACTTTGGAGTCGTCTTGTCTTGTCAACGCGGTCTCCGTCCGAGTCAGGCGGCGGTTGTCAGGCACTCAAGTGGCCGCGCCGGCTCGACTTCTAAGGATTACACGTGTCCTGCGATTAATGCGTCGCTTCGGTTCTTGGGTGATGATTGGCTTGCCTTCCCAATCACCCCGACCCTGGCTTTATAAGCAAGCGTCTGAGTGCTGGGTTTAGATCCCCTTAGCATATCCACCATAACAATCATGAGGATGAAAACCGCCGGTCGCCGCCGCAAGATCCCTTGCTTGCTGCTAGGGGATTTGCCCGGGCGGTCCGTTGAGGTCTCGCCTCCGTCGTCTCCCTCGGTGCTGGCGTCTCCAACTCCGGTGTCGCCTGCCCCTACTTCACCTTTAGCCCCGACGCTCTCCCAAGGGGAGGCCATGATCGTGAAGAAGGAGAAGGGAGAGGCCCTGAGGAGTCGAAGTCAAGTGTGTCATCGCACGGGGTGATTGAGCTCTCTAACGATGAGTCGGATGGTTTGGTTGCCTCCATTGCTTCCGCCGCCAGCGCCGGTTCCTCTGAAGCCGGCCCATCAACTCCTCGGGTCGCCGCCGTACCTAATACAAGCAGCGACTAGGAAATTGCCCGGAAGCTCTTCGTCGAGCTGAACCGGAAGGCCATCGGAATCCCCGGGGACGAGTCCTAGTGGACCTGGTGAGCGATGATGAAGACATCGTGGCGGCCGATGCCGGCGAGGCGGAGAAGAAGGTCGCCCCAGGCGACGAGGAGGAGGAGGGCACTGCAGCAGATGACGGGCCGCCAAAACGAGCCACTGTGCCTCCCATTCCTCCACCAAGCGCCTGAGCTTTGTGACGGTCACCTTGATCGGGCCATTTTGTCCCTGTTCTACAAGGAACTCGTCGTCCTTGCGGATCAGGATTTGTTTAGGCCCGACTCGATGATCGGTTAGTTAGGGTTTTAGAACTCCCTTTGTGAATCTGCATTTTAGCGCGGTTTATCGATGAAGAAAACTTTTCATCAGTCTATTTTTGCATTTTAATGTTTTCACATTGTCTGCATAGCAATAGGCTGATAATGAGTTATGTTTTGGAGCTTCGGTGATTCAACGAGTTGATCTACCTGTCCCGAGCTGATCGGGCTTTAGCAAATTCTCGTTTATCTACCCGAAATTATTTTGTCATGGAGGTGGTATTTCTTCGAAGGTGTTGCTACTTTCCCTTTGCACATAGATCATGGGTTTGTATATTTCCCAACAGTTATGTGTGCTCGAGCATTTTAGCTTTGCACGATCGAGGAAAATTTTAGACTAGTGAATATGTATATGGTAGCCCCCGACTCTTTATCTCGATAAAAATTCAGATGAAGAGTAAAGACTAGTTGGTAAATTTTTGGTAGCTGTGTAGCTCTTTATGCGAACATTTGAACAAAATTTTAGATAAAGAGCAATGGCCCGCTTGGATAACTGTCAATTAGCAACCAAGGTAGCCCTCGAGCCTTTGTCTGAGTTTGCAAAGGGCTCGCACGACGCCACCGGCACGCTCCAGCCCCCTAGCATGCGAATTATGAGAGGGCAAGATATTAAACCGTGCATGTAGAAGAAAGGTTGACTAAACAGGATAGTAATTGAATTAAAACTTATCTTAGGTGTAGAAACATCACAGTTGATCCATATTTCATGTATTTGGTAGTATATCGCCATCAATTTCACCCAATCTGTAAGCTCCTGGGCGAGGTATCTCAACCACGATGTACGGTCCCTGCCAAGGAGAAGACAGTTTTGTTTTGTCCTTTGTAAGTTGGTCCTTTTTAGAACTAAATCCCTGATATTTAGAGCTCAACTGCGCACACGTTGGTTGTGATAGTTCCGAAGGGATTGCTGATATTGTTGTACTCGATAAGTGGCTCTATCACGCTCTTCCTCGAGCAGCATTAGGTCGACATCACGACTATCGACGGTCGTTAACACCAATTATAAACCGTCAACATAACATGCATATATACTTAATTCCATCACCAAACATAGTTATAGGGTTTGATTCTAACAAGTTCCACGGTTTTGGTGCTCTCACTTGTCTCGCGGGATATTTAATTTTTTACAGAACAAAATTATCTCAGATGATGAATTGGAGTGCACCATTGCGAAGAGCTCGTCGAGCTGATCGAAACGGATATATTATTTGTTTTATTTGGAGCTCGGAATGAAAAGATATAAATTTCGCAAATAAAACAAAACTCCACATCATGAGCTAGGGGATTAATTGGGCCCAATTCAGAATTTGGCCCATAAAGGCCATGTGCATTTTAATGAGGTATGGTGGAAAGTTTAGCACCAATGAGGCTAACTAATAGGGGGAGGGTGCCAGGCGCCCCCACATATAGCAGCCCCTACCCCCTCCCTAGAGCCATCCTAAAACCCTAATTCATATCCTCATCTCAGGATGAGGGCATTGCATTCAAGAGAGATTAGACCTCTAGTTAGGATCTATTTTTTGTAGACAAAAAGGGAGAGAGTAAGGGAAGAGTTTTGAGGGAGTGCCGGCCTATCGGTGCTACCTCTACGGCTTATGCTTTGGCGGATCTAAGCTTCTTCAAGTCTACATCTGAGATACCTCTGGTAATTAATTTCTATTTAAAGTAAGTTTTGTGCTCTTTTGTTCATGGGTTCATAGTTCTTTTGAGTGCTCTAGTCTTTGTTAGGCCTCTGGATTATATTAATCGTTAGCATAAGCATGGAGGTTAGGCTATCGGCTACCTGTGTTTGCTCCCTGCTTCTTGGTTGTGTGGTAGCAGTGGGAGGTGACAGCCCCATCTATCCTTTGTAGTCCACGCCGAATTGAGCAGGTTCTTGAATTAGTAGGACCGTAGTCGCATCAGTAGAGTTATCTATTAGTGGTGCTTTACCGTCTAAGCGGCGTCCCGAAGTGAACAATAGAATCATAAGCATTACTTTGCATAGGGTCATAACCATAGGAATCCCCTCTACTCATACCTTAAACCTTGATTGCTACCCCTGGACAAATTAGAGTTTAGACAACACACATGTTTCCCTATGGATACGATACTTGATAATACTCTAGGTGAAAACTACTTCGATATCCATGCACTGGCAGATTTTGTCTCTGTGTGCCTCCGTAGGTGTCAACAAGGACGCTTAGGCTCTTCTTCTTTAGAAAACATCAATACTCGTGGCGACTTAAGTCGTATGTCTGGTGGGAGTACTGCCTCGGCACCGTACACAAGGAAAAATGGGGTTTCGCCCGTAGTGCGGCTAGATGTCGTGCGCATTAACCATAATACTATCAGGACTTCTTGTGCCCACTTTTTGTCAAAGGCTTTGAGCCTATCAAAAATTCAAGTCTTAATACCTTGCAGTATTATACTATTTGTCCATTCGACATTTTCGTTTGTCATTGGGTGGTTTACTGAAGACCGAGGATGTTTTATTCCGTAGGCGGCACATAAATTTTTGAACTTCTTGCTTATAAATTGTGTTCCATTGTTCGATATTAATCGATTGGGTACACCAAAATGCATTACTATGCCATGCAAGAATTTGACTGTGTTTTCCTTGGTGATACGTCCTACCGGTTCTGCCTTGACCCATTTGGTAAAAGTATCGATGGCAACGAGTAGGAACTTGTATCCACCATGTGTAGAAGAACCGTCCAATTTATAAAAGCACAAGTACAATAGCAGCCCGCAAGCGATCGCACTGTCATACTTGAGCCCATATAAACCCGGTAGTCCGTCAAGTACCACGAAGGGTCTCAATTCAACCAACATACAACCAAGATCGTACATGATTCAGCATACATGTCACACGCTACATAAAGTTCACAAGTACCGTTCCATATATCAGAGTATGATTAAGAGTTATTACAAACCAAGTTCAAGTAAAATAGTAGCGAAAGCAAATAAAGTTTGAAACCAACATCTGTCATCACTGTTCAAATTTGGTGCCAGCTCATGATCACATTTCCACAAAAGCATAAGAGAGGGATTAACAAGAGATGCCTTGCCTAGGGCCCTACTCTTTGTCCATGGCGGGGCAGAAGCAGTTCTTACAGTAGTCATGATACATCATATTATCTACAACAATGGGAAATAAGCCCTGAGTACAAGAAGGTACTCAGCTAGACTTACCCATCATAAACCAAAAATAAAGTGACTCCAAGGATCATGCAAGGCTTTATAAGTGGAGTTAGCTTGACAACATTTGCATAAAAAGCGACTAATTCAGTTATACATTTATAATTTAGTCGTCAAGTTAATTATTGCTATTCATTTCTAGATTAGCGACTAACCTGTGCCAAACATGTGGTATGTTATTTAGTAGCATACAGTAGTAACCATAGACGGTGTAATAATTCCATATTCATCATAACCATCATATTCCATAATACAGTTGCTATAATACTAGAGCTAGCCAAGTTTCTCACTGTCCGGGAGAGACGACGATTCGAATCGATATCAACCAGCTGGGAATTTTTTCCTAACACAAACCCAACCAGACTAGATCAACGGTCACCTTAGATCACCTTTGGTACAACTCAGGTATATATTTTATGGGTTCGATCAGCACCGCACAATCAGGGACGACCAGCTGCCAGGACGATCAGGACTACCCTGCCCTTGGGCTCATTCTGGCTCCCCGCACATCCTTACTACCATCCAGAGCGTGCACTTTCACAAAACGGTCGGAATGAGTAATCCGGCCAGCTATGTGAGATGCATGCGTTCAATCTCGACAAAAGTTCCAACAATGGTACGGTCCTTAATCGGCACAGACGGAATCACATGAGTCAACCTACGCATAGACTTCATTCGATCTCTAGTTACATTACCCTATGGTTCTTTTCCATGATAGCAAATATAGCCAACCGTGCTTCGATATCCACCAATATCTCGCAGGTGATAGGAAATCATCCGACTTCTACCGGTCTAAGTATGGCTAAGCATATATTTGATCCTAGACCTACACAGGGTTAAAGGTATATATATCTGGATAAAGTGGTGCTATGCATCAAGTGTTTCCAATCAACTCTTATAACCTAATGCATCAAACATAAAAGGACTCGAGTGATATTTTGTAAAACATGGGAGACTTAGAATGCTCCGGGGCTTGCCTTTGATAAAAGAAGTTGGTCTGTGGTCTAGGCACTCGGTAAGTCTTCAAGAGTTTGCTCCTCTCCTTCTAGAGCTATGGCCTGAGGTGCCTCCTGTTGTTCCTCCGGCTCTTCTTTGAACTCCAACAGAGTTATCCCTTCGGACTATCCTATATGCATGAACACGGAATAAGATATCATGGATGCATATATAATGACAAGTAGCATAGGATATAGTGTGATGAAATGCATACTCCTAAGTGTTCTCAACAGCATTGCCTTAAGGTGATAACAAGTTATATTTTGTTTTATTGAGTAGGTGCATCTCTTCTCTAGTAACTAAATAAACACTTATGTAAATCATTATCTGGACTGCAAGGCAGCAGTCACTTGTTTTGACCATAACGGGAGTTATACACATCTAATTAATATGGTTGTGAACTTTCTGAAAAGCTTATGAAATTGCCTACCACTTTATTTTAATCATATCAAAGTGATTCAGCAGTTATCTAGGTCAAATAATTTAATCTTTCAGATCTGTCCATAGAGCAAGCATTTCAGATAGCAGACTTCCGACCACCATAATTGTCAAACCATAAGGACTATGAAAATTTAACACAAGGTAGATAAGTAAGTTATATACAACTTTGTTATTAACCCTCTTTACAGAAAAGATCATTATCATCATGAAATCATCACCACAATAGAAACTACACATGCAGTCATCTAGTTGAATTAGAAAGCAATAATTAACTAGTTGCCTATAAACAAATACTTCTAAGCCTCACTAATAGTATCAATAGATTATATGCATCACACACACCACAAAAAACATCATGGTTAAGCCTAACTAATTTATTTATATTCATTTATTAATTGCCTTAGATAATAAGGTGATTTACAGAGTATATATTTTTAGTGCTCAATAAATTCCTAGAAAATTACAGTAGGCTACACATGATCCTAATAGTTTACTGTATAAATTTCATACCATTTGGATAAGTATAGCTACCTCTACAATATTAACAAATTACATATGCTTATTTTAACAAAAAATAGTTTAGCATAGTGAAAAGTGTCGAGCAACAGATTTAATGTTTTTCTTACTTTATTCTTAGCGTGAGAATACTGTGTAAAAATTTATATGATCATATGTTATGTATTTTTATCTCAATTAATTTCACTAGAATCTAGCAATTAATTAAGATTAAATAAGAAGACCATATTACAAGTATGTCTAATGTATGTTTAGTATTTTTTCTAGCTAGAGCATGTCAACTGAAGACCAGCAAAATTGAAATCACAATTTTTGCACTTCCCTAGCTCAAGATATGCAATTTACAAAATATAAACTAATTTAAAAGAACTCAAATTGCTCAATTTAATTCTTCTAGAAAAATACCCTAAGTAGTAGATTTCATATTTTTATCAAATAGTACACTTCAGGATGAATCCAACAAAATTTGGTTCACCTTATTTAGATACTCCTAGCTCTAGATATAATTTTTGCAAGTTAATATTCAAATCTGTGAAAAATAAACAAAAACAACTAACCCCTAAATGCTAGGTGCACCCGGTCTATACACCCCGCTATGAGTGACGCATGGGTCCCACAGTCAAACCAGCCCCACTTGACAGACGCACAGAGCAGAGGCGACACTCTAACCGATGAGAACTCGTCGAAGGCGAGGTCACCGCCGACGAGGTCACCGCCGTTGTGTTCCCCATCATCACACGCATCTACTGGTACCCTAGGTTTGCTCGAAGGATCACCGGAGCTACCCCGCCGGCGAGCATGGCGGCTCGGCGGCGGTGTGCGATGGTGCTCCAACCATCTCCAGCGACGACATGCTCAGGTGAGAGTAGCTATGACATCTAAAAACCCTAGCAAAGCTCTATGGCTCGGATTAAGTCACGGTGAAGCGGCGGTGATGCTTGGCCGTGTGCATGGCGGCACGGTGATGTTCCGATGGGAAAGGGGGCGCAATCATGCATCCGTCTTCCCCATGAGTTTCCCCATCCTAAGGCTAAACCCTAACACGTACTGCGAGAGAGAACGGTGACTAGACAGGCACGACCACATTGACTTGCATGGCGGTGGTGCTCTCGGCTCACGACGGTGCAGCTCGTGTTCTGGCACCGATGACGCGATAGCGGCAGCTATGGCTTCTAGGGTTTACAATGAAGATGAACCAAGATAGAGAGAGGTAGGAGGAGCGATGGATAGGGCTGGCCATTACGAGCTTAGAGATCGGCGACGCTTCATGGCCATGGCGGGTGGAGGAGGTGATAGCTGAGCTATGGGTGCAAAGGATTGAGTAGTGGGGCTTCATGGACAGTGAACGTTGCCAGTGGAGGCGTGATGGTGATGCTGCTGTGGTGCTCCGCTTGCTTCGGCGAGCGCGAGGGCGAGCAAGAGAGGCGAGGCAGAGTGAGTGAGCGCGTGAGAGAGAGCGGGAGGGAGTGGCGCACTTTTCTACCCACGCCGGCCTGATTGGTGGGACCATCGCTGGTGGGCAACCACCACGCAGTGCACACGGCCTCCGCCGGTCGGCCACGACGTGGCTGAAATTTGAATCGGCTAAGTCCAATTTAGGCAACTGACAGCACATCTTCAAACGATCAAATCTCCTAATCCGTGGCGAGTTGGTGAAAACTTCATTAATACAAAGTGTAGAGCTACACGAGTACTACAAGATTGATTAAAAGAGTTTTGTCTAAATTGCCATGGTTTTCGAACTATAAAGCTCTAAAGTGGGCTATATTGAAACTAAAATGAGCATTCTACACATAAAAATTTAAGTCATAAAACAGTATTTTGTTGATACTTGTGAGCTCTATTGGACCATGTTAGACACTAATTCAGCTCATGACCCTTAAACAAAGTTTGTTACCCATGATGTGAACTATAACTTTTATTTAGGTCACACATCCATGCAAATAGTGTAAGGTACTGTTCAACTTTGGTCAAACTAGCATCATAAAAATAGCATTACCAAGTAAACCAACACTTAGAAGCAAAATTGGCTCAAGTCATGAATATAAACTGTTTACACCAAAATTTGGAAGAAGAGTAACAGGGACTCGAAAGCTCCCAAGATCATGTCATCAAGGAATCAATTGCGTGCAGATCAGAACCAGCTGATTCGAATGCAACACTAAAATCGGCTTTCTTCAGGTAGCGCCAGCAGATAACGACAAAGGCTACGATCGGCGCCAGGACAAAGCATGTTGGACTCTACAAAAAGGGAAAGATTAGAGTTCAAGTTATCTTAAATTAGGAATGTCTTCTCTAGGGCCAAAGATTGTGGTGAGTCGTGCTTAGATAGGTGTCATGCGAGGGTTCTGGGTATAAATATCAAACCCCGTCTATTATAAAAAACACACAATCAATCAAATACAAGTTATTTACTTTTTCAGCTCCGACCACCCCTTAGGAGTAGTAGAGTAGATCTCGATGAGTTCTTTAGCAAGTATGGCTGCATCGATCCGGTAGACCTCCACTGCTTGTCTGTAAGTACCGTCATGGCTTATACCTCTGTTCGTACGGCTGCATCGATGCGGTCGACCTCCACTGCGACTCTGGTATAAGTTAGTTATCAATTCTTGTCTAGTTCAAGTACGGCTGCATCGATCTGGTCGACCTCCACTGCTCGAACTAGATTAAGGTCAAGTTATCGGCTCTATCTAAGGGTGGCATTCCTTTGGATAGATTCATTAAGTTACCGATATTGCTTATTACTTTCATTATTTATTTAATTACAGCAATATCACTTCGCCCAATTGGGATTGATCTAGATCGGCCTTATATCTTGTTTAACCCCTTGTTTGTTAATCTAAACTAATCTAATCTGTACTTTAAATGATGACTTATGTTTTATCAGTTGTTTTATATCAATCCTGATCGTGCATAACGTGCGGTTAAGGCATGTCTAATCTTGAGTAGGTCTATTGGCTAGCGAAAACCGTTCCATGGCCTGTTATCATGGCCTGTGTGATTCTGCCTCACACCCCACTGTTAGCACCGTGGAGTGGGGATCATTATTTGACCGAGATGATGAAGAATCAGTTCGGTCTAAAGCCAAAAGGGCTAACCTTCTCGTACAAAAGCCCATATCCAGAATGGCATGATTTGGTCGCTCTTCCCACAAATTACACGCTCCCAGAGTTCACTGGCCAAGACAGTACAAGCATGATAGAACATGTCAGTCGGTATCTTACACAATTGGGCAAAGCATCAGTTGAGGATGCCCATCGAGTTTGTTTCTTCTCCTTGCCCCTTTTAGGGCCAGCCTTCACTTGGTTTTCATCACTACTAGTCAATTCTATTGTCAATTGGGTTGACCTAGAGAAGAAGTTTCATACATATTTTTACACTGGGACTGGGGAAAAGAAGATAACCGATTTGACAACTATAAGGTAGAAGACTAATGAATCGGGCACTGAGTTTCTTCAGAGGTTCCGAGAGACTAGGAACTTGCGCTTCTCATTAAACTTGGCTGATGATCAACTAGCTGCTTTAGCTGTTCAAGGAATGCTGCCAATGTGGAAAGAAAAGCTGTTGGGACAAGAATTTGATAACTTGGGTCAATTGGCTCAATGAGTGGCAACGCTCAATAGCCAATTCTAGAGTGTGCACAGAGATACCTGATTCCAAAAAAGTACAACAGTGGCCGAAGCTTATAATCCATACTCAATTGATGACGGCTATGAAGATGAAGAAGAAGAGGTTGCTACGGTTGAATGGAATTGGGGTAAAAAGACAGTAATGGTGCCAAATCCTTGGGGAAGAGGAGTCGAGGAGAGCTATGACTTTGATGTCACAAAATCAGACAAGCTCTTCGATTTCTTCCTTGAGAAGGGACAAATCAAGTTGCCCGATAATCATGTTATGTTGCCCCCAGATCAGTTGAAGAATAAGAAGTTCTGCAAGTTCTATAACGCTACTTCTCATTCCACTAATGAATGCAGAATCTTCCGACAGGATATACAGAGGGCTATTCAGCAAGGAAGGCTCAAATTTGATACGTCTCAGAAAATGAAAGTTGATGATAATCCTTTCTCAGGAGATCAAAACATGGTTGATGTTGGGCTACTCAAAGGAAAGACTAAGGTCCTAACATCAACCAAATCAAGAGAAGCTAGAACAGTCGATCCCAAGATACAAATATTGGCTGACGAGTACAGAGAGATTAGAAGACGTCGCGCTAAGCAAAAGAGCCGATATTAGTAGGGGGAAACGTCAAAAGATGGAGCGACAAAGCCACGAGTTACATCTTAGATCCTATTGAATAAGTGGCAGCGGTAGAAGGAAAAGGATTATCAGCATTGGTTAAAGGATCAAGAATACTAGCGTCAACTGGAAAAGGAGAGGTACGAAAGGAAATAGGTCGAATCACATTGGAATTGTCCTTTCTTCAAACATTGCTGGAATGAAGGTTTGAAGTTGCCTACCAGACATGACTGTCCAGAATGCAGTAATCAATATTGGGAGTTTAGGCAATCTCAAACCAATTGCCGGTCTATCCATGCTCAAGATGCATATCATCATAATAACATGGATCGGCGCTTAAAAAATGGAAGTGTTCATAATCGGCTGGGAAAAAGAGTGGTTGATCAAGACTGGGCTGATTATGAAGAAGAGGGCAACGAGAGAAAATATATTTGGCAGGAAGGCCAATGGTGTCCAGGAGGTTTGACAAAAGCCTGATGAGAAGGGTGCAACGCTTAAGGAATAAAGAGTTGGAACAGGCTCAGGCATCCGGTAAACCTCAAGTATGGCATACTAAGCTAACAGCCGATAGAAAGCAACTATCAGCTAATATCCAAATGGCTTTTCTGTTGCCATCAGAATTCAGAGCTCCAGTAGATCAAGATGTTTATTCAGATTTCGATGAATCGGAGTATGAGGAGATAGTTGACAAGTTGACGGTTGTACAACAAGCAATATTTGATAAATCAGTAAAGCATCAGCACTTAAAGGCTTTATATATGAAAGGTTTTGTTGATGGGAAGCCGATGAACAAGATGTTGGTGGATGGAGGTGCTTCTATCAATCTTATGCCTTACACCACTTTTCGTAAACTTGGCAAAGGACCAGAAGATCTGATGAAGACTGATATGATGCTTAAGGATTTTGGAGGTAATGCATCTAAGACCCAGGGGGCAATAAACGTCGAACTAACAATCAGGAGTAAGACTCTGCTCACCACATTCTTTGTCATCGATGGAAAAGGGTCATACAGTTTGCTCCTTGGTCGTGATTGGATTCATGCAAACTATTGTGTACCATCAACCATGCATCAGTGTTTGATTCAATGGCATGGAGATGATGTCGAACTGGTTCACGCTGATGAGTCTGTGAGCATCGCAATAGCCAATCTAGTCTTCTAGGAACTAGGAGACTTCGAATGCTTTTCTAGCAAGTTATGGGAAGGAGGCTTCATTAGAGTCAATGGTGAAAGCCAACAGCCGATCCAAGCAGCCGGCTTTAAAATTTTGTCTTAATGGATAATACAATCAATGATACAGATGGCAAACTAGGACATGGCTTCACGTCGGTCGATGAATTAGAAGAAATAGATATTGGTTCTGGAGATAGACCTAGGCCGACGTACGTAAGTGCTAAGTTGGATCCGGAGTATAAGCGAGAATTAGTTGATCTATTAAAGGAATTTAAAGACTGCTTTGCTTGGGAATACTATGAGATGCCTGGTCTAAACCGGTCAATTGTTGAACATCGGTTGCCAATCAAACCTGGATATTGGCCGTTTAAACAAGCTCCAAGGAGATTCAACCCAAACGTGCTCGATGATATCAAAAAGGAAACTAAAAGGTTACTGGAAGCAAAATTTATCCGACCGTGCCGATATGCAGAGTGGATATCGAATGTTGTCCCTGTATATAAGAAGAATGGAAAATTGAGAGTTTGCATCGATTTCAGGGATCTGAACAAAACCACACCCATGGATGGTTATCCGATGCCGATAGCTGATATGTTAGTGGATGCAGCAGCCGGGCACAAGGTTATTAGCTTCATGGATAGTAATGCAGGATACAACCAAATTTTCATGGCTGAGGAAGGCACAGCAAAGACTGCTTTTAGGTGCCCGGCACAATTGGTCTGTTCGAGTGGGTTGTGATGACCTTTGGTCTGAAGAATGCCGGTGCAACTTATTATATTTTTCATAAGTTGATCGGTAGGATTGTTGAAATCTACATCGATGATGTAAAGATAAAATCCAAATGGTACAAAGAGCACCTAGCTGATTTATGAGAAACCCTGGAATGCATAACCTGTGACTGTAGACCTATCGGGGATACAGACGTGATAATTTTGGAATAAAATTACTTTTATCCCAAAATTGGGGGGCATGTGTTTACACCAAAATTTGGAAGAAGAGTCGTAAGGACTCGAAAGCTCCCAAGATCATGTCATCAAGGAATCAATTGCGTGCAAATCGGAACCAGTTGATTCGAATGCAACATTGAAATCAGCTTTCATCAGGTAGCGCCAGCAGATAACGACAAAGGCTACGATCGGCGCCGGGACAAAGCATGTTGGACTCTACAAAAAGGGAAAGATTAGAGTCCAAGTTATCTTAAATTAGGAATGTCTTCTCTAGGGCCAAAGATTGTGGTGAGTCGTGCTTAGATAGTAGTCATCCGAGGGTTCCAGGTATAAATATCAAACTCCGGCTATTGTAAAAAACACACAATCAATCAAATACAAGTTATTTACTTTTTCGGCTTTGGTCACCCCTTAGGAGTAGGAGTAGACTAGATCTCGGAGAGTTCTTCAGCAAGTACAGCTGCATCGATCCGGTCGACCTCCACTGCTTGTCTGTAAGTACCATCATGGCTTATACCTCTGTTCATACGGCTGTATCGATCCGGTCGACCTCCACTGCAACTCTGGTATAAGTTAGTTATCGATTCTTATCTAGTTCAAGTACGGCTGCATCGATCTGGTCGACCTCCACTGTTGAACTAGATTATGGTCAAGTTATCGGCTCTATCTAAGGGTGGCGTTCCTTCGGATAGATTCATTAAGTTACCGATATTGCTTATTGCTTCCATTATTTATTTAATTACAGCAATATCACTTTGTTCGATTGGGATTGATCTAGATCGGCCTTATATCTTGTTTAACCCATCATTTGTTAATCTAAACTGATCTAATCTGTACTTTAAACGATGAGTTATGTTTTATTGGCTGTTTTATATCAATCCTGATCGTGTATAGCGTGTGGTTAAGGCATGTCTGATCTTGAGTAGATCTATTGGCTAGCGAAACCCGTTCCATGGCCCGTTACCACGGCCTGTGTGATTCTGCCTCACACCCCACTGTTAGCACTGTGGAGTGGGGATCGTTATTTGGTAGATTTGTTCCTGAGAGGGCATGACATTAACTGTGCGTTATGCCTGAATCGGTTGTTTTAGCCGATATCGAGTGCTTTCACGAACAGTTCACATCACGAGACCGTTGAAGTAGAGATAGGTTGAAAGATGTGTTAGCCCTATAATCTTATTATTGTATTATGACTTACATGATTCTGCCTCATGCCCCACTAATATTAGTAATAAGTTAGGGACGTCGAGTCTGTTGTTGTTTCTATGGCCTGCATGATTCTGCCTCATGCCCCACTGATCATAGCGATAGATGAGATCTAATATGTTCATTAGATTTATCTTTATTAAATGGTTAAATGATGATGAGCTATTTCTTTTATACCAAAGGGGTTCGGTTACTTGCAGTCATTGGCTTGGCATAAATTAATCATTGTTGATATATTTTTGCCATTGACTAATATTTGTATAAATAATGATATCCATCCTAAACGATAACCGATTCTTCTTACACAACCTCATGAGCTTTAACTAATTTATTCTTATGAATATACTGGAATCGACTATTTAGTCGATCTCCTTTCATATCGACTCTCAGAGCCGCACATTCGGGACTGTCTGGTAACACCGGCATGTTCCGTCCTAAATTACTGATAAGCTTTCTCTCCTTGTCAATTGCAGGGTCAAACTAACTGGCACGTCTCGAGAGGAGTGCACAGGATCGATCACCCCTACGCTGAAGCTAGGCGGATCTCCAGCTCCATCGAGCGGACCCTTTTGGCTTGCTCGTGTGCCCTCGGCACGGGACGAAATTCTGTGTCGACATAAACATTGTTCCAATTATCATTCTAGGTGCATCTAAGGTATTTTGGTGACCTCACAACCACCTCATGCATTGGTCACATATGATCAAAAGCATAATTAAGTATATGAGCAACATCACATGTGATAAAGAGAAAGTGAATAAAATGAAACTTCATATGCTCATGCTCATGAATGCTTGGATGATCCTTGTGCTCATGAAATGCAAATGCCAAATGCTTTGCTTAACACTGGGGTGTTACACCTTGGGCCTTTGGAAATGGTCCTAATATATCAATACCCCATGTGGCGAATGGCCAAGATAGTGGGATGGCGTTTAACGCTTGAGTCGGTTGGTGTATCTATTTCGTGAAAAATTGGCATGATTGGCAAGTTCTGACCAGGTTGGCGGCGTCTTGAAGAGTTCTTGGCCAATAAAATCCTTGCCGGAAAGGCTCTACCAACCAAAGCCCGATGATAGATATGGGACCCATAGATTCCTCTGTGGATGTTGTGGAGCAAACTAATGCCCTCGGCCTGTGTGATGCATTTGAGAAGAACCCCATTATGGCCCCTTTATAGAGGATACCGTTGACCATTGTATAGAGCATGGCTTTATGGTTGGTTCATTCCATATCTGCACTATCGACCAAGGTATTCTGGTTTGTGAGGTACGCCCAGATTGGATCCATCCAGTTCTCCCCGTTTCCAAATAGAGAGGCAGCATGAGCTAGATTGCCCAGCATAGACTTCCCAAGGAATTTGCTGACTATTGCATCATCGCTTGATGGATCAAGCATGGGGTTTGGACCCAACTTTGAGATTGGGATAGAGGTTTTTTCGAGCACTTCGACCAGGACGTCTCCCAGTAGGAGCTGTCATGGTGCTGCCTGACTGGCTAAGGAGTTGGCATCGGTGCTATATTTTAATGGAATGAACTGGACTTCAAGCCCATCAAATTTTGACTCTAACCGTCAATATGCTTGTAGGTATGATGCCATGTTCTCGTTCATTGCTTGATATCCTTTGGATGCTTGTTGGGCAACTACTTTTGAATCTCCTTTCACAGGTAGACTCCAGATTCCCAAGGATATGGCAATTCGCAAACCAATTAACAGGCCTTCATACTCAGCAATATTATTGGTTGGAGTAGGGTTAGTGAAATAAATTTGAATTGCCTACCTCATGACATCACCCTCTGGTGATACCAGGACAACTCCTACCCCCGCGCTGTTTTTACATTTTGCGCCATCGTAAAACATGAGACAATGCTCGGGGTTCTATGTTGACTCTTTAGGTTTGGGGTTTGTCCACTCTACAAGGAAATCAGCTAGACCTATGATTTGATCGCAGTATGAGGCACAAACTATATGTCATATTGTCCTAGCTCTACAGACCATTAGGCGATCCTACCGACGGCATCTCGATTGTGGATAACGGTGGCGAGAGGGTAAGAAGAGACCACCTTGATTTATGACTTAAGAAATAATCCTTAAGCTTACAAGAAGACATTAGTATGGCATACAACAATTTTTGATTGTTAGGGTACCTGGATCGGGCGTCATGGAGGACTTCACTTACAAAATAGACCGGATGCTACTTTGTGGATTTTTCCACTTGACGCTCGACCACTAGAACCGCATTAACAACTTTCGGGGTCGCTGCTACGTATAAGAGCATGACTTCGCCTTCGTTTGGGGGTATGAGGATCGGTAACTCCTTCAAGTACTACTTGAATTCCTGAAACGCTTCCTCGGCCTATTCACTCCATTGGAAACCGTCATGTTTATGTAGCAATCTATAAAATGGCATACCTCATTCGCCTGACTTGGATACAAATTGACTTAGGGCTGCCATCATGCCAGCTAGTTTCTAGACTTCCTTGTGATTGCGTGGAGACTGCATATCTTCGATAGCCTTGACCTTCTTGGGGTTTGCTTCGATGCCACGTTGAGACACCAAATACCGGAGTAGCTTGCTCGAGGAAACGCCGAACGTGCATTTATCGGGGTTGAGCATCATCTTGTTCTTACGTAGGTTGTTAAAAGTTTCCTTTAAGTGGGTGATTAAATCACCTTTGCATTTGCTTTTAATGACTATATCATCAATATTTGGCCTTCATGAACAATATGGACACACTTTTGATACGTAGAACCAGCATTCTTTAGGCCAAAAGGCATCTTAATATAATAATATACACCAAAAGGAGTCACAAATGCTGTTTTTTCCTCATCATCTATGCACATGCTAATTTGGTGATACCCCAAATAGGCATCTAGAAAACATAGCAATTCGCATCCAGAGGTTGAATCTACAATTTGATCTATCCTCAGAAGGGGATATTCATCCTTTGGGTAGGCTTTATTCAAATCGGTGTAGTCCACGCACATCCACCATGTGCCATACCACTTCTTGACCATGACGGAATTTGCTAGCCACTCCGGGAAAGGGACCTCTCATACGAAACTGGCCTTTAAGAGTCGGTTAATTTTGTCACGTATGGCAGCTCGCTTTTCTGGTGTGTAGCGTCTTTGTTTCTGTCTAACTGGTCAGGTGCCAGCTAGTAGACCTAGTTTGTGCTCGATTACTTCTCTGGGGATCCCAAGCATGTCAGACGGCTCCCAAGCGAACACATCCTTATTTTCCTAGAGAAAAGCAATGAGCTCAAGTTCCTATTAGGGGTCTAGGTTTGACCCAATGTTAGTGGTATTAGCTGGATCTTGTGGGTCTAGTAAGGCCTTCTTTGTTGGTGTGTCATCCGCTGCCTCCTTCAATTGAGGAGTGGAGTCAGGAACTTTTGCCAATTCATCATCTTCTTCATGACTTTCACTAGCGGTTGCCACTGGTTCTTGAGTTGGTGGTGCTGAGGCCTTAGCATGGGGTGCAGCTGCTTTGGAATACTCGGGATCCTTTGGCGTTTCCTTTGGCTTTGGGGTTGCCGGAGTCAAAGTTGCCACCACAGTGGTCTTCTGTTGCTTGACCGGTGGTTCTTTTGGGTCTGTCGAAACCCATGCATACTGCCCGATCATGTCTAGGGTTTTCATGTCACTGGTGACGGCACCCTTACGGTCACCAAAATGCAGTTATACGGGGAATCAAAGTCCGCAACTTTGAACGTGAAGAATTCGGACCTAGTGTTCTCACCTTCTCTAAGGGTAACTTGTAGGTCGATTGTCCCATGGGGGTATGCTGACATGCCTGGCATTATCTCATAGAAGGGCTCTTTAACTGGGAGGAGGCACTTTCTGGGCAATGCCAGGCTATCATATGTGTTGGCGAATAGGAGATTGAAGCTGGTGCCACTGTCAATTAAGGTTCAACCGACCTTGTAATTCCTGATGTAGGGCTTTATGATCAGCAAAACCAACGGACCATCGTATAGATTTATGGGGTGATCCCAAATATCAAACTAGATCGATACCTCTGACCATTTAAGCCTTTTGTCTGAGGGTTGGGTGCTGTTCACCTAGCGCTCGAGCTGCTTTAACTTGGTCTTGGAGGCTTGTGTAGTCGTGCCACCATAGATTATGGCAATTTTGTTTTCCCCTAAGGCGATCGGAGCATCGTCATTATGGGGTCGGCTCGGTGTTTGGGTGGCTCTTGCCTGACGGGCCCCTTGAGCCTATGTGCCTGTTCTTCCTCCTGCTTTTGCTTCTTGTAGACTAGGCAGTCTACAAAGCTGTGTTTGGTAGAATGGTGAATGTGACAATAGACGGGAAGGTCTTTAGGTTTACCTTCTCATCGTGATGGAGCCTTTCCCTTTCCCGTGACAAGGACTTCAGGTTCGCCAGTCTTGCGCTTCATGTCCTTGCTCTTCTTCTTGTCCTCTGTATCAGTTGCCTTTGTCGTTCCATCGAGGATCTTGTAGAGTTCAGCAACGGCCTTCGGGTTTTTGGTAGCAAGCTTCTCCATAGTTCGTTAATCCTTGCACCCCTGCTTGAAGGCCACGATCACCCAATCTTCACTCATGTCGGGGATTGTGTTACGGATCTCGCTAAACCTACAGATGAAGTCCTAAAGATGTTGATCGGGCTTCTGAACACATGCGAACAAATCGTCCTCATTCCCGGGACGGCTGTATGTTGCGTGAAAGTTGACTTTGAATAGCTGGCGTAGATGGTTCTAAGATTGGACCGTGCACTCAGCAAAATTCAATAGCCAAGTTTGAGCAGATCCTTGAAGGACAGTCGATAGGTAATTAGCTTTTACGTAGTCATCACCCGATGCTGCCTCGATCACCATATCATAGATCCAAATCCACTCTTTAGGGTTGGTAGTCCCATCATACTTCTCAATAGGTCCCGGACGGAACTAGTCAAGCCATATCACCTGGCGCAATCTATGTGCGAAGGCTGAATAGGTAGTCACTGAGTAATTCTTGTTCTAGGCCTTATTGACGTTGATGGTTTCTCGAGCATCATGATTTTGGCGATGTTTCTCAAGTTTGGGCCATAGATCTCGGCCTTGCCTTGGTTGATAGCGGTTCCCCACCGATCGGTTAGATCCCTCTGAGGGAGGATTACGACCTCTAGATTGAGATCGAGATTTGGCTGCTTTGGCGTCCATACGCTACTTTGTTTGGTCAGCCAGATTTTGCGCTTGTTCGATGATTTTTGCCAAAGGTGTACGTTCTTCTGCTAGAGCCCCCATAGTGCCTAGGAGCATTCTGAGCTGAATATTGTCTTCTTGAGCTACTCGGAAGTCGAAACTTAGATTCCTCGAGCTAGGGTTGACTGGGTCGGCGCTCATGGTGTAGCTGTGTTGAGTGTCGCTGCATTACTAAGATGTAGAGGTAATCGGGTGGCCAATGACCGGGCCTCATCTACCAGAGTCTGATCATGACTAGCCATATAGATTCGACGACTTTTGAAGGGATCGATCTCATCTTGAGTCTTTGAAGTCTAGATCAAGTTGGGCATCCTTGTCGTTCATCTCCTCCTAGGTTGGGTGTGCCCAAGAGGAGAAAACCTCTCGTCCAGCATGACTCAGATCAGGGTCCTCGATCCCTATCCACTTGAGATTGAAATCCCCATCATGCTCAAATACCAAACTTCCAAAGTGAATAGTTGGTGGCGTGTTGCGGGAAGGTGAATAGATCTAAGGCCCTGAGTGAAAATCTCCCATGATCTCAGACTTGGCTGAAGTAGGCAATGCCTCGACGTCGGAGCGCGTCGGATCGGCATACCAAACTCCACTGATGATCGGCATGATCACTCTTTGCGTGAAATCCGCCTACCTGGCGCGCCTCTGTAGGTGTTTTTTACCAGCATATATTTGGTTCTTGGAGGAACTCGCTTGATGCTAAGAGCAACCACAGTCGGGACACAAGATTTATACTGGTTCGGGCTCCCAAGAAGCGTGCAAAAGCCATACGTCCAGTTGCTACTTGTTTGTATTACGATCTCGTCGAATAGCGAGATGACGATTACAAGATGGCTATGCTTACGAGAGTTTCGATGATTACAATAGGGCGGATAGTTAGCTATTTATATCCGAGGCCTACTTGCCCTACAAGTTACATAGTCGTGGCATGATCGGAGTCTTCGTGAGATCTTGCAATATCGTTCCTTGAATAGACAAGTCGTGAACCTTCGGGTCTTTTTCGGTATGGATTCGAAAGCTAGCATATCCGGTAGTCGGGAATCCTGTGAGTATGGCACTGTCAAGACCGATCTCTGTCTGCAAGGCTATGTCTGGATCCAGGGGCTAAAGTTTAGTCGTGTCAATCGGGACATTCGGATGCTAACTAGGAGGACTAAATATGAGCTAATTATAAAATTAATTGCACATGAGTAGACTAATTAGCGAGATGAATCTATTAAGCCTAATTAATCCATAATTAGCAAATGTTTGCTGTAGCATCACATTGTCAAATTATGGACTAATTAGACTTAATGCATTAGTCTCGCAAATTAGCCTCAATCTGTGTAATTAGTTTTGTAATTATCCTATGTTTAATACTCCTAATTGATTTCAAAGATTCGACGTGACAGGGCTAATTTTTTACAAAAGGGAAACAGACACAGCCTAAAATTAGCACGATGATTTTATGCTACATTTGTTTGGTTCTATGGGCTAAAGTTTAGTCCGTGTCACATCGTTGGACATTCGGATGCTAACTAGGAGGACTAAACATGAGCTGATTATAAAACTAGTTACATAGGAGTAGACTAATTAGCGAGATAAATCTATTAAGTTTAATTAATCTATGATTAGCATACGTTTACTGTAGCACCACATTATCAAATTATGGACTAATTAGGCTTAATAGATTCGTCTCGTAAATTAGTCTCAATCTGTACAATTAGTTTTGTATAGTCTATATTTAATACTATAAATTAGTATCAAATATCTAATATAACAGGGACTAAACTCTAGGAGAGGAGGCAAACCTATGATATGCATAGACAATGTGCAATGTTGTCCGATACCAAAACAGGTCTAGAAAGGACACATACATTGATGCTGCTTAATTGTTGTCTCAAAGAGGCCAGCTACCTGAACAGCTCCGCTTCTGGGCTTCTCGCACCACAAGAACTTAAGAACTGATGCAGCTCTCACCAAACACTTGCATCCTCGTTTAAATGGCATGGGGTCGCCATGCATCCAGCATGCAAGCATATTGTAGGGCAAATTCCCCACAACCTTCAATTTTTTTATTGCTCTTTTTTTGGGTCCATTGTTGGAAATGCTCTTGCACATTTGAGATGAGTATTGTACTTGAAACATGTTTGGAATGCAAGGACTCAAATATTTCTATTCAAATTGAACTGTTTTCTTGTGAAATTTCTACTATGTTTTGTTGCTCCATAGTGTTAGGTGTCACATTTATCAATGATGCAGAATTGTATGTGCGGTAGTTACATGTGGTGTTTGAGACATTAGAGGCAATGGCGTAGGAAGATATACATTAAGGTATCTTAAGTTTCACTAACTATAAATAAAAAATATTAATATTTGTAATATCTAATAAGTATCATTAGATTCGTTATGAGATATATTTTTTCATACTATATCTTTTTAGTTTCATAAACATTAATATTTTTACCTATATATTTGTCAAACTTTAGACACATTAACTAAGAATGCACGATCGACATGATGCGTTAGATCTACATCTAAGGAAGATCTTAGGTGGGTATGTTGTTTTTATGGTGATAGGTAATTTCCAATTTGTTCGCTTCTTTATAGTATAGATATTTGTCAAACTTTAGACGCGTTAACAAAGAATGCACCTAGAATTGCATTCTTTGTAGTATATGTACTTATGATTTCTAAAGCAAATGTGTAAACTCTCTTCATGCATCTTTATTTCATACTACTTGAAAAAAGATAACCGATCGTCTTTTGAGACCCTGTTTGGAATGCCTGGCCCGTTCCTGGATGCTCCTCATGACAACAGGATCAACTTTCAACCATGTTTTCAGCCGGCTGACCGGTTGGGTGTTCTCATGGCGCTCATGCTGCCTTGAGCATGATCCAGCGGAGCGTTGTGAGGGAGACGTCTATGTAGACATCTCATTCATTGCAAGGCCTACCTGCACATACCAACCATGAGTAAAGAAGCATTCAGGCTAAATACTACAGTCTACTTTTTAGGAAGAAGAGAGAACTTTATTGAATTCAGCGAAAGTGTAATATTCTTGAACTGGGACCAGTTTGGTAGATTAGACCTAATAATTTTAGTTGAATATCTAGTTGTTTTTCTTATAATGACACTCAAAAGAGTGTCTCACATCTGATATATCTCGAGAAAAATAAAGGCTAGTACAAGAGCCTATCTGAGCTTAAAGATCGCACTTAGAAAACAACAAAGAAAAAAAAATACTTGCAAACACACCCTCTTCAAATAAGGCTTTGAGCCGCAAAAGCCACTCACCGTTGACAACAACATCGAGTATTCCCATTGAAAGAGCATCAACTCGAGGAGGCATACAATCATTCACCATCAGAACAGAGTGTTTGGATGCTGTACCTTGACGTATAATATACCAAAAGAAGAGATCCACATCGCCACATCGAAATCCAAACAACTACTTTGATAAGTACACCAAATGCCAAGATCTAAAAAAGATCAACAGAAAAAAGATCAACAGATCTTATAGACAAAACCCTCACTAGCCATTCGGCAATGCCAGATCAAATGTCATCAAAGATAGGAAGAGGTCAGAGAGACCTTATTCTAAAGCACCATCATCACCACCACATCATTGATGATACCATAAACCAAACCATGGATCAGAAGACCTAACCTAAAACTATGAAGGAGAAGAGATCGGGTCCCCACTTATCTATCCACTGGCAAGGTCACTGGTTAGGAGAGAGGAGCGGGACCGAGGCGGTGTTGTGAGAGAGAGCGACGGCATCGGTGGTTAGGAGATCGTGCAGGCAGCAGGCATGCGCGCTATAGGGAAGGGGTTGAGAACTTCATCGCCACCTAGTTATTAACCCTTACTAGTTTGGATCCTCAACAAATTCCTCTATTTAGATATTTAAATAGACTAGTGTCCCCTTAAATTACTATTCTCTCTCTCCCATAGTCCCACCCTATTACCTTCCTTTCTCTCTACCACACATATGGTAGTCTTCCCCTTCTCCTCACTTATCGAGATGGGATCGGAGACCAAGGACAGTCGTGGTGTAGGTGAGGGCAAGGAAGGCCATAGAGGGTGGCCATGGCTATGGCCACAATGGAGGCAAGGTCAAGGAGGGCCATGCTCGTGGTGGAGGCAGCTGGTATTGGAAGCGAGGTCAAGGTGGTCCTAGCGAAGATAAGGTCACGGCTAGCCACGTCCACGGTGGAGAGTGGGGGCGTAGGGGGCTAGCGTTGGAGTTAATGCTAGGGTAGGCCACGGCCATGGTGGAGAGCGAGTGCGAAGGTAGCTCACATTATAGGCAACACTGAGGTGGGTGTTGGTATATTTAACGTACACAGATAAATCCACAAGCGCACGGATACCGCTGTAGCTTTCATCCGGAGGTATTCCAAGTATCGAATCCACAGGGAAACATGTGAGGTTAACTACGGTCCAACTTAACTCGGAGTAGCAACAAGACTTAAGAAAGTCAGGAGTGTAGAGGAGATCGCTAAGGTCTTAGTTCTAATCTCGATAAGCTATGTCTTCTATTGTTCGACTAGGGATATTACTAAGGGAAACACAAACAGATTATGTTTCCTATAATAACTAAATCCTACTAGTCCTACAAACAGGAGGTGAACTATAGAGGATTCAACGAGGCTATAAGAGTCACCATCGCGAGCTACCACCGATCCAGAATGTACGGTACATCCACTAGTTACCCGAGTCTAAGCACCATGCTACACTGCAAATAATACTTTATCCTATGGCCAATAGATTAAAGCACTCAAAAGAGACTCACAAACCAGAAGAACAATATAAACATGTTACTTACTTAAATGAGAAGTGGATTACCAGAGAAATCTCAGACGTAAGGTTGACTTCCGCCAAGGGACAAGCCGTAGAGAGAACACCGATAGGCTGTCATCTCCTCCAAACTCTTCCCTCACTCTCCATCTCTCTATTTCTAAAGACTAGATCCTATGGAGGTCTAATCTTCTCATAATAGCTAGCTCTGATCCTCATGTGGAGAATATGAATTAGGGTTTCAGGATCTCCCCTGAGGGAGGGGGCAGAGGCTGGTATATATAGCCCTGAGGGTCCAACATGATCCCTTGGATCAAACCAACTTAAGCAACGGCTTAGATGCATCCTCAAAGGCAGTGGGGAACCGACATACGAAGCAGGCTGACAGGTGGGGCCCATAGGGCTCGGGTGGCCCCACCTACAGGCTAGCCGACCCCACATGGCATTGGGTCGAGCCCCGCTTCGGTGATTTGCCTTCTAGACCCTTCTAGAGTCTTCCCACGTAGGTACCGCAGCGGAATTCCGTTATTTCTTTCGACGATTAGGTCTTCCTTGGCGGTTTTCTGGATAAACCCTGCTGAAAACACAGATTCACCAAAACTCGTGGAATTTATTAGTTTAAACCCCTAAACCTTCATTGGTGATTACATTTATGCCCTTATCCATGTTTAATTGACGGTTTATAATGGTTGTTAACTACCGTTAATAATTCCCCCAAGCTTAACCTTTGCTAGTCCCTTAGCAAAACTAAACTCAGCAATGGATCAGGAGTTGCTACTATGCCTTCACGCCTCAAAAGTATACAGGTGTTCAATCAAAAATTCTCCTTCGGAGTAGAATAAATTGATCTGACTTTCAAACTTACCCGTATTATCTTCAATCATGGGGCTTCTTAGCCTTCACTTGGGTCTTGAGCAATTGAAAGACAGAACAATCAAGTCAAGCACTATGTCGCAAGTTCTTGTTCAACCATTATTTCGGAGTTTTTATAGGTTTTTAAAATTAAACTTAGAGATTCCATTGTATGACACTCTCAAGTCTCTCAATATATGTGGTATTTGTGGATCCTCACTAAGGCAATAAAGATGTTATGCCTTTTTCTCTTCCTACCACTAAGGCTTTATGTGGAGTTCATAGGTAGAGAGAAAGCTAGAGAATACTTGCAAATGCATATATTGTAAAGTCAAACACCGGATCCAAAGAGAGTTGAGTCATACCAATCAAATCAAGATGTGCATGTGTGTGGATATATGGTGGATATATATGGTGGCTAACCTAATTCTACTATGCTCCTCTAAAACATATCTCTCTTTTTGAAACCTAGAAACATTTGCAAGAGAACAGGGGTTATCTTATTCATTTCTTTCTTTTTTTCAGGCGGGCATCTGAATACCCAATGTTTTAAATATCTCGGACACTTTTGTATCCATTTTTTCTCATCACCGTTTTTTCTTTTCTCTCTTTTTTATGAATAACTTTTGCATAGCCCCATGTCTCTTTTCTACAACAAAACTTTGAGAGATAGCAACATGAACTTTGGAGCACTTATTTGGTGGATAAACCTATCAAGAATATTTTTGGTGTTTTCTCCCAGTGTAGGAGTAAAACATTTTTGGGTGAATCTAGATGGAAGGCATGTTCTTGCGCCTATCCCCAGTGTAGGAGTAGTGCATATTTAGGTGGTGTGTACGTGATCTTGTTTTTAAGAGCATGACAAATCTCTCATAAGGGTCAACAAAGCTTAACAAAACTCAATGCAAAAGCAAGCAGCATATACATGGAAGTTTTCCTAGCCTAACATGTATGGCTCTGGTGGTAATTCAAGTTTTGTCATACAGAAACTCATCATGTAACATTTTTGTGTTTTTCAAAAAGTAAATCTCCAAAACTTTAGTGTCACTAGGAACAAGATAAACAACAGCTCAGACCTTCTCATATCATATCCGTCAATTACCTAGATTTAGATCAAGCATTCGCTACCCACGAGTTTCAAGTTTAGAGTGAATCTTTATATCAAATTAGTCATATCCAAAACTCGGAAGAATTCAAGGCTGAATACTAGGCACTTGAAAGGAATTACAATAGAGCAACTATTCATCATTTCCATTCAAGAGATTATTCTAAGTCCTCGTTATTTTATTCAACTCTTAAAAACAGAAAACCAGACACATACTTTTTATTTTGTTTTCATAATTTAAAATCATACCTTATTAATATATATAGCTAAGATGAATTTTTATTTTGTTTTAGTTTGTTATGCATCTTTTTATTTCTTTTGCAAATATGAAGCAAACTTAAAAATAGTAGAAGCAAAAAGAGAAAGAAATACTTAGCTAGATACATGGAGGATGCTCCTCCCCCAAGCTGGATGTTGTCGTGGTCTTTCTTATCCGTCCAGAAGTTGTGTTCCTCACGTAGAGGGTGTTGCAGCGGTTCGGAAGAATGTACTTCGGATGGATGGTGTTACTCCTGATCATCCTGCAAAATACTCCAACAAGAACACCAAAACTCATGTCACAGATTAAGATAAGGGGTTAGCGGTCAACCATTCAGAGATTTGTTGTCCTTGAAGGTTTACACAGATTTCTTAATTGACAAAATCCTAACAGGATGTCTATTTAATATTTTTGGATTTTCTTCTTTGTGTAATGTAGAAAGAAATATATATGTATGGTATTTTTATATTTTTATGCCACCACATTAAATATTCATATGGGCTTTTGCACACCATAGATTTATTCACATGGGGCTTTAAGCTTTAATGATGCAATGATGTAATGCAGTAATGAAAAACTTTTTATTATTTTTCTTTTCTAAATGCAATGCTAATGTAAAAAAATAAATATGCTAAAAGTGGAAATAATTCATGCAATGCTAAAAAATAAATATGGATAACGACCGATGTTACCTCATGGCCAGGGTTTGGATTTTTAAGTCCTCTAGATAGGACTCAGCTGGAGAAGAGTCATTTACCTTTCGGGTGCATCGTCTGGTCTCAACGATGGAGACCCAGATGGCTGCATATCTTGTGACAATGTCTCTGATGATGATGTTACCTTCTTCTGACAAACCCGTCTTGGTTTTGAGTTTTGATTTTTGGCTTAGCAGGTTCAGAACCTTCACTTATAGAAATTGGGGAATCAATAACTCTCCCACACTCTGCTTGAAGTGTGTCCTACTAATACAGACAAGGTAGAGATCAAGTGCATGGGCTCTGTTGGTGGAAAAACACCAACATAACCAAAACTTCATTTATTTTCTCTAGCCTTAGGCACACTTAACAAGATGAAGTTGATGTTATATGCTGTGTTCAATTATATCATAGGTGATAAGATCAGAAGATTGAGCATGAATGTAGCATTTATGTTCATTTTGGCAGAAAGGGTTGAATTGCTTAGCCCATGGAAGGATTGTCTATCTCTTCATAATGTATCAATCTTTACATGATTATGACTATCATCTTCTAGAGATAAGATGGGCAATGTTTTAGCTTATTTGGTTAAAACTATGAGATCAAGAAAGTGGTGCTAGGAACAAGCTTAAAGAACATGACATGTTGAGCTAATCAGGTTTGATTAGGTAAATTATAACTCAAATATATTTTGTTTCTTATTTATGTGCCTACCAGAATCAAGGAAAAACTTTTTAAATAATGACCATTTACCTTAGGATGTTACCTTTGTCATTGGAGCGTGATGTCACCATATGATGAAGGGTAGATGACTCTTGATGGTCCTTCCCTTTAAAGTTTTCCTTGTTCGGCTAGTCTCACAGCTTGAGCTGTTCATGAGCTTCTTGTCTCCTAGATTGCACTCTTTCTTTCTCATCCTTTTGTCATGCCATCTTTTTGCTCTTCGACCTTTTGTCACCTTGTTAGATCTTCCGCCTCACTCATTGTTTTATGTAGTTCTTTCATCCATGATGAATGAGCTGTGTCTTCTTTGTTCATTGCTATTGGGGTTCATCATGTGCCTTGCTTCATCTTCGATTTGAATTCATCTCGTGACTTACCCAAATTGAATTGAGAATTTCCTGCATGGGTTAGTCCACCAAAATATCCAATATCTACTAAAGCAATTTTTAGTTCAATAACCAAACTAGACTCCATGTCTAATTTGATTAAGGAAGGCATTTTAACCTAAGCACCTCGCTTAATTTAAAAAACCTTTGGAAGTATGTTGAGTACTTCCAAACCAAAACTTACTATGGCAAACAAAGGTAACATGAAAGTACTATAAAGATTTACTCAAATAAAGATGAAAGAGCATAATTATTATCTAGCAAATTGAGCATGAATTAAAAGTAGAAACAACCAAGGTGGATTAGCAACATGGCATAAGATTTTTTAGAGAAGTTCATCCCCCACACTTGAATTTTTCAAGGCGAAATCATGCTTGGATGGATGTGATTAAATGTTGCATGGTGTTTGGTTGGACATACCTTGAGTCATGATCGTTCATCCTTTTTGCTTTAGACATGGAATGGTTAGTGACAATAATACCCGAAGGAATATTTTCATAATTTTGTTTCTATGCTTATTTCACAAGGGCATCATAGCAAAAAGGGTAAAAGCTCATGTTATCTCCTGAAAGTGCTTGTTTTAGGATAGAACCTTGTCCTTGGGAAACCTTCGAATTGTGTTTCTAATTGGTGAAGTGGTTTCCCCTCCAACACCAACCTTTGGGTACCTATCTTAAGATTCATGCCTATGACATTTGCAATATTTATAATAAACATATGCATCTACAGCCACCCCTTCAAAGTCTTTATGAACAGAAAGTATAAGGGGGTTGAGGATCTCGTTTGTGGCAACGTTGGAAAGACCAATTGGTTCAGGAGATTTCTCATGTGAGCATGGATTTGATGAGGTGTTCATGAAATAACATTCATGTTCGCTGATGAAATGTTCCTTTTGAATCTCCAAGGGTGTTTCTTTATGAATGTCTATAGGCAAAAACATTGTCTCCATCATTCCATGCCTATGACATTCATTGGACATTTTATTGTCTAGGATTTCCCTTGGATTGGTAATTCTCGGGTTTATCTTGTCTAAAACCTCATCCATCCATTCAATGGCAACGCCACATAAGTTCTTAATATCCTCTAGCCATTGTTGTTGCTCTTCTTGGTCTTCCTTGTAGCCTTCATGATTCCTATGCTTTGGTTGTCTTAGTGGATTTCTAGGGTCATCATGAGACTGAGGAGAAAGAGCATAAGAGGGATCATTGGGGTCAAGGATGGGTTGAAAGATGGGTTCATATGAGACATCTAATGTGGGCATAGAAGGGAGAAGATAGGATTGGCTTCTAAATAGCTTGACTCTCCTTCTATGGCATCACTAGACATGCCATCCTTGAATTCTTCCCAATGTCCCATATGGGAATAAGGACGCTTCTTATGAGATCCCTTCTTGAGAGGATTTGAATTATATTCGCTCGAAGGTCTCTTATGAAGATGAGAATTTAATGTTCTCCCAAAATCAGCACCAAGAAGGTCATCCTTAATTTCAATAGGGATTTCTAAAGGTGGAATTCCTTCTATTGGGGGATTTTGGGGTATTGATAGTTTGGGATTGACAACTAAATTCTAGGATTGGAGTGGTTGTGATTTGGCTATCAAAACTTCCTCTTCTTGTTCTGGAGGTGATTCATTCTCTTTCTCGAGGAGTTCATTATGAATGCTAGTGCAGGGAGTGATTCCACTAATTCTATTAAGCATAGACCTTGCTTCACTAGCATACAAATGAAGAAAAGCTCCTCTAGAGGTTGCATCAAGGGATTCCCTAGAATCCTTGCTAAGACCCATCTAAAAATATTGAAGAAGTATAGGGTCTTGAATGGCAAGGTCTGGGCCAGTGAAGATGAGTTCATTAAAACGATCCCACGATGTACCAGGAGATTCTTCTTCTTGTTGTCTAAAATTTAGAACTACTTTCCGAAGGCTAACCACTTTAGAGATGGGAAAGAAACATAAAAAAAATTTAGAGCATAATGTTTTCCAATGTCCTTGCATACTTCCTACGGTTGGACTATACTAATGTTTAGCTCTTCTCATCAAAGAGAACGGAAACAACTTCCATCTTAAGGTCTTGTCAGACATGCTAGCGATACGCAAGCAAGCACAGGTCTGCTCAAACTCTCATAGGTGTGAGTATGGGTTTTCACCGCCTTCTCCCGAGAGGGATTGATCCCGAATTAGTTTTATTAAACACGGGCGTAGCTCATAGCCAGGTGTTAGGATAGGCTCTACAGATTTAGGTGGCCCAAAGCTCACGCTCATGGGTTTAGTGTATTGATAGATAGGAGTGGAATTCATAATAGAAAAGAAAAGAAAAGAATGAAGGAATAAAAAGATAAAAGAGTATGATACAAGGTTAAGCTAGGTTTATAGTTAATTCAACAACCGTTTCCCCGGCAACGACGCTAGAAAGCTTGTTGGTATATTTAACGCACACAGATAAATCCGCAAGCGCACGAATACCGTTGTAGCTTTCACCCGGAGGTATTCCAAGTACCGTATCCATAGGGAAACGTGTGAGGTTAATTACGGTCCAACTTAACTCGCAGTAGCAACAAGACTTAAGAAAGTCAGGAGTGTAGAGGAGATCGTTAAGGTCTTCTTATTCTAATCTCGATAAGCTATGTCTTCTATTGTTCGACTGGGGATATTACTAAAGGAAACATAGACAGAGTATGTTTCCTATAATAACTAAATCCTGCTAGTCCTACAAACGGGAGGTGGACTACAGAGGATTCAACGAGGCTCTAAGAGTCACCCTCGTGAGATACCACCGATCCAGAATGTAGGGTACATCCATGAGTTACTTGAGTCTAAGCACCACGCTACACTACAAATAATACTTTAACCTAAGGCCAATAGATTAAAGCACTCAAAAGAGACCCATAAACCAGAAGAACAATATAAACATGTTACTTACTTAAATTAGAAGTGGACTACCAGAGAAATCTCAGACGCAAGGTTGACTTCCACCAAGGTACAAGCCATAGAGAGAGCACCAACAGGCCGGCATCTCCTCCAACCTCTTCCCTCACTCTCCATCTCTCTATTTCTAAAGACTAGATCCTATGGAGGTCTAATCTTCTCTTGATAGCTAGCTCTGATCCTCATGAGGAGAATATGAATTAGGGTTTCAGGATTTCTCCTGAGAGAGGGGGGCAGGGGCTGGTATATATAGCCCTGAGGGTCCAACATGAGCCCTTAGATCAAACCGACTTAAGCAACGACTTAGATACACCCTCAAAGGCGGTGGGGAACCAACATGTGAAGCAGGCTGATAGGTGGGGCCCATAGGGGCCAGGAAGCCCCACCTATAGGTTGGCCGGCCCCACATGGCAGTGGGTTGAGCCCCGCTTCGGTGATTTGCCTTTTGGACCCTTCTAGAGTCTTCCCACGTAGGTACAGCGGTGGAATTCCATATTTTCCTTCGACAATTAGGTCCTCCTTGGCGGTTTTCTGGATAAACCCTGTTGAAAACACAGATTCACCAAAACTCGTGGAATTTATTAGTTTAAACCCCTAAACCTTCATTGGTGATTACATTTATGCCCTTATCCATATTTAATTGACGGTTTATAATGGTTGTTAACTACCATCAACAGTGGGCCACTACCATGGCTAATGAGAGGCCATGAGGACAAAGGGTAAGGCACATGGCAGGTGGCCGGATTGAAGCAGGAGTGGCTCTTCTCGGTCCTTGCCCCATGTCTTCATTGGAGCCCATGAGCTGAGGCTACCCCCTTTTGGCTCGCTCCACCGCTCTCCATGCTGCCTCTAGGTGATCAATAGGCCAGAGAGACAGAGAGCAGAGAGAAATGGAGTACACATTTGATCTAATAGTAGAGGAGGCTTTTTACCAATCTTTAGCATTTTTAGCCAAAATTAGCTAGAGTTGAAGAGCTATGAAATAATAGCTAGTTGGTGTAGTGGCTAAAAATTAGCTCACCTTTTAGTCTATCTATTTGGATCCTTAAGGGAGAAAGACTAGCTGCTAATCATTAGTCCATGGGATCAAACAAGAGCTTATAATATGCTCAATTCACTTTGGCCAAAGAAAACACCACACCACAATATGGCTATTTGTTTTGCCAATTGAACCAATATACATGGCAGCTCCATGTTGGTATATTTAAACGCACACAGATAAATCCGCAAGCGCACGGATGCTGATGTAGCACTTCACCGAAAAGTATTCCAGAAGACCAAACTCAAGTAAACATGTGTGAATTTAACTAAGTCTAACTTAGCCCAAGAGTAGCAACAAGGCTTAAGATAAATAGGAGCATATAGGGACTTACTAAGGTTTTCTAGTTCTGACTTCAGTAAGTTATGTCTTCTACTATTCAAATGGGGACATTATTAAGGAAGAGCACAAGCAGAGTATGCTTTTCCTATAGTAATCAGGTCTTGCTTGGCCTACAAACGGGAGATGGTCTACAAAGGACTCCACAAGGCTATATAGTCACCCTTGTGATCTACCATCGATCCAGAATGTAGGGTAAATCCATGAGTAACTGAGTCTAAGCACCACGCTTACACTATGAATATTACTCTAACCCAAAAGCGACAAGAATTAAAGTACTCAAAAAGAGTTGCAAACCTAATGAACAATATAAACATGATACTTACTTGAATTAGAAGTTGATTACCAGAGAAATCTCAGAAGCAAGCTCAAGTAGAACTTGATTCCGCCAAGGTACAAGCCATAGAGAGAGTACCGACAGGTCGGCACTTCCTCCAAACTCTTCCCTCACTCTTTATCTCACTATTTCTAATTACAAAGACTAGATCCTAACTTGGAGGACTAGATTTCCTTTGACGAATAGATCATCCTTGACAGTTTTCTGATTAAATCCTCCTGCAGTTATGAAATCACCAAAACTCATGGAACCCATTAGTTTAAAACATTATACCTATGTTGGTGATCTATTTTAATCATTTATGCAGGGTATATTGATGGTTTATGATTGAAATTATCTACCGTCAACAAGCTCCCCCGCACTTAGGCTTTTACTCATCCTCGATAAAAGGATGGATTACTTAAGATATAACCTTAGTATAGGATCTCTGGTTAGCCTGAAGGAGGGGGTGAATAGGCCTATTAAAACAAAACTTAACCAAATGTCAAAATCCACCCGCGGCACTGCTGCTCTAAGCCCACGATAGTGCCGCCCTGCGGCACTGTTGGGCCAGAACAGCGGCACTACCGCACCTGCAGACAATTTTGAGGCACAATTCAAAAATCTATGTATGGAAACTTATATCAGAGAAATTACTGAGGTTCCTGTAGGTATGTAGTCTACAGATCGACAGCTAGAAGTAGTAGCACAAGTGTATACAAGTAGATCGACCTCATACTATTGAAATCACCTCAACAACAATATGAATCACAAGAATGTAGAGCAAGCACACGGTGACACAATGATTTATCCCATGGTTCAGCTCACCACCAAGGCTTGCCTAAGTCTATGTTGCTGAGGTTAGCCACTATGGTTTAGGGCTTTGCAACCCTTCCTCATTCTCAAGTCAAGAGAGTGAACTCTTGAGAGGAGGGGTGAGTTTACTAGCTTCAAGAGATGGTTACAAACCTTCCGGGGCTACCACACAAGTTGGCAAGCTCCACGGGCGATGCTCTAGCTAGCTAGGAGCAAGCTCCAAGAGTAACAAACACAATCCACCGGCTAAAACATGAACCAAGTGCTCTTAGACTTTGGGAATCAAAGGATCTGCTCTCTAATCGAGTTTTAGAACCTTTTCTCTCAAGGATTGATGGGGAAATCACAAAGGAATGCTTGGGAGCTTAAGGTCACCATTGGAGAAGAGAGAGAATGAGCTAAGGGTTGTTCTGGTCAAACTAAATGATTAGAGGAAGAAGAGGACCGTTGTGAGGGAAGAGAAGAGGTATAAATACCTCCTAGGTCCCAATGGTTACATAAGTTGCGGCAGTGCCGTGATGTGGCATAGCCACGCTTTAGGTGCGGCACTACCGCACCAAGCCAAACACTAAGGAATAGAAAGAGGTTGAGCTGGCTATCTTGGCTAAGCAACTGAGGATGTATGTGTATAAGATTGAGCACCTGGTTGCACATTTTAGCAAGTTTATTATGTCCCCCTTTACAGTACGATATTCCTATACTCAAATTCAAAATATAAAAGAATTTAAACCTCCTTTGAGTTTGAAGCCATCAACATTTGTGATTGGGGGCTCCACCATTTCGTATAACATCCTCAATCATAAATTCTCTGCCTGTCATCTCGATAAATCTCATTAATCCTCTAATTGTGTGGTCATTATCACCAAAACCCACAATTAGGGCTTGATTGCACTTTCACTTAGGACAAGACATCAACACAAAATTATTCCCAGTCATGAATGCTCTGCAGTATTCAAAGTGTCTACCATGAAACTTTGGGCGGTTCGAGAATGGAATAGCTTGAAACAGATCACTGTTCATGGTTGCTAACATCAATCATAAATCGACAACATAACATGCATATATACTTAATTCCATCACCAAACATAGGTTTAGGGGTTTAAATTAATAAATTCCATGAGTTTTGGTGAATCTGTGAATGCGGGAGGATTTAATCAGAAAACCATCAAGGAGGACCTATTCGTCAAAGCAAATCATGTTTATCCACGACGGTACTGACTTGGGAAGACTCTAGAACACTCCAGAAGACTCTCCATAGAAGATCGAGCCAAGAGGCTACCAAGTGGGGCTAGCCAGCCCCACCTACAGGCCGGCCAGCCTAGTGGGTCCACCTATCGGTCCCTCCTTCGTATGTCGATTACCCATCGCCTTAAATATCAAATCTACGTCATTGTTTCAAGTCGGTTTCATCTGAGGACTCAGAATTGGTGGTTCCCCCCTATATATAGCAGCCCCTACCCCCTCCCTGAGGGCATCTTGAAACCCTAATTCATATCCTCATCTTAGGATCAGATGATCGCATTCAAGAGAGATTAGTCCTCTAATAGGCTCTACTCTTATTGTACCTAGGAAATAGTGAGTTGGAGAGTGGGAGAAGAGTCTGGAGGAAGTATCGGTCTATTGGTGCTACCTCTACGGCTTGTACTTTGGCGGATCTAGGCTTCTCTAAGTCTACATCTGAGATACTTCTGGTAATTGATTTCAGTTTGATGTAAGTATTGTGTTCTCTTGTTCATGGGTTCTCAGTTCTTTGAGTGCTTTAATCCTTGCTAGATCTCTAGATTAGAGTAGTAATCGATAGCATAAGCGTGGTGCTTGGGTTATTGGTTACCTGAGTTTACTCCCTACTCCTTGGTTGTGTGGTAGTAGTGGGAGGTGACCGCCCCATCTATCCTTTGTAGTCCACTCTAAATTGAGTAGGTTCTTAATTTAGTAGGACCGTAATCGCGTCGGCAGAGTTATCTATTAGCGGTGCTTTACTGTCTAAGCAGCGTCCTGAAGTGAACACTAGATTCATAAGTCTTGCTTTGCATAGGGTCATAACCATAGGAATCCTCTCTACTCATACATATACCTTGATTGCTATCCTTGGACGAACTAGTGTTAGACAACATACACATGTTTCCCTATGGATACGATAGTTGATAATATTCCAGGTGAAAACTACTTCGATACCGGTGCGTTTGTGGATTTTGTCTCTGTGTGCCACCACAGGTGTCAAGAAGTTTTCTGGCGCTGTTGCTGGGGTAACGTTTGCTGTGATTTCATTGAACCAGGTTTGTTCTTGTATCTTTTATTTCTTTTTAAGCATGGATAATATCACACCTATCAATCAATTCGCTGCTCCCACGGGCACGCAACTAGAGCCACTGGAATCATCGAAACCTATCCTTACACCTGGCTATGAGTTGCATCTGTGTTTAATAAGTATAGCCTAGGAACAATCGTTCTCAAGAGAAGGCAATGAAAACCAATACACCCACATATGAGAGTTTGAGTAAACTTGTGCATGCTTGCATATCGGAGGCATGTCACATGAAACTTTAAAGTGGAAGATATTTCCGTTCTCTTTGACGGGAATAGCTAAACACTGGTATACCCAAACCATAGGGAGTGTACAAGGAGATTGGGAAGCTTTATGTTCAAGCTTTTGCTATCCTTCGTTCCCATATCTAGAGTGGTTAGCCTTCGAATAGAGGTTCTATCTTATAAACAAAAAGAAAAAGAATCTCATGGTGCGGTGTGGGCGCATTTTAATGACCTAATCAATTCTGGCCCTGACCTTGCCATTCAAGACCCTATGCTTTGACAACACTTTTATATGGGTCTTAGTGGGGAGACCACATAGTTTCTTGATACAGCTTCTGGAGGTGCTTTCTTACATTATTCTGCTAGTGAAGGGAGAATAATCCTTAGAAAAATCCTAGATAACACCCCCTACACCAGCGTTCATGATGATAGTCTAGAAGATGTAGTTGAGAAAACTCCTGAGGTAGAACCTTTGATAGTTGAGCCTGAACCTTTAGCTACTACACTTGAAGCCTCAACTGTCCTCCAAGTTCCTGACCCATCGAAGGAGGAAGAAATTCATCCTTTGGAAAATATGTTTGAACTTGAGGATGAGCTCTTCCCCGATTTTGGAAACACCTCGAATTATTATGCAATAAGGAAATCTTCGGCACCATCAGCACCTAACCAGCATCTTCCTAACCCAACCGAAGAGAAGTTCCTTAAAAATACTGTGAAGGAGTTGATAACGATCATAAGCAATGAGTGGTTGGGAGAATCCAAGCTTTCTCCTGAAGTTATTCATTTAGATTCCCCTTCTACCTCCATTCGTTGTCGGATTCATAAAACCTCCTTCACTACTTTTTATAATCCAGTTATAGGAGTAAATCTTATGTCTAAATCTTTTGCACATACCCTCTCTAAAAATATGCAATTAACTCCAATAGCCAAACTCTTAAAAAGTCTCTCAGGGCAAATCCTTCCTAGTGAAGGAATCTTTCACTTCATCCCTATCAAAGTAGATGAAACCAAGGTGTATATTAGTTTTTATGTTTTTGGTATTTGGGAGTTCAATCTTTTGATAGGGCATCCAATAGAGAGACTTCTACTTGAAGGAAGAAAGGAGAGTATAAATGTAACTCTTGGGAAAAAGCATAATCTTTTCTATTCCCATTACTCGCTCATTACATGTTAAGGCAGAGATGAGTCCCGAGCAAGATCCAATGGAGGAGATTATGGCAGCATCTCTCTTGGAAGCATCCGACAAAGATCTCGAAGAAAACACCCAGGATTTCATCCAAGACGAAGAAGAACCGTGAGATCCTTTCCCTCTAGATGAAACTCAAGAGCCGCCAAAACCCTCCATTGTGCTCAAACCCCTTCCTTTAGGTTTGAAATATGCTTTTCTAAACAATGATAGGGAGTCTGCTGTGATTATTAGTGATAAAATCTCTAAGGACGAGACCCTTTGGCTCCTTACTATTTTAGAAAAGCATCGCTCTGCTTTCGGCTACTCGCTCGAAGACCTCAAGGGGATTTGTCCTGCCCTTTGCACCCATCGCATCCCCGTAGATCCAACATATACACCTTCTAGGGAGCCCCAACATAGGCTTCATAATGCAATGAGAGAAGTTGTTAAGAAAGAGGTTTTGAAACTTTTGCATGCCAGGATAATCTATCCCGTGCCATATAGTGAGTGGGTAAGCCCGGTACAAGTTGTACCAAAGAAAGGGGGCGTTATTGTGGTAAAAATGAAAAAGATGAATTAATCCCACAACGAATAGTCACAGGATGGCGGATGTGCATTGATTACCGAAAACTTAACAAGGCAACAAAGAAGGATCACTTCCCATTACCCTTCATCGATGAGATGTTGGAACAGCTTGCAAAGCATTATTTCTTCTATTTCCATGATGGGAATTCTGCCTATCATCAAATCCTGATCCATCCTGATGATCAAAACAAAACTACTTTTACTTGTCCCTATGGAACCTATGCTTGTCGCAGGATGTCTTTCGGATTATGCAATGCTCCAGCTCCGTTCCAAAGGTGCATGATGTCTATATTTTCTGATAAGATAGAAGAAATCATGGAAGTTTTTATGGATGATTTTTCTGTTTATGAAAAAACTTTTAATGATTGCTTAGAAAATTTAGACAAAGTTTTGTAAAGATGTGAAGAAAAGCACTTAGTCCTTAATTGGGAAAATGTCATTTCATGGTTAGAGAAGGCATAGTGCTTGGACACTCGGTGTCTGAACGTGGGATTGAGGTAGACCGAGCTAAGATAGAAGTTTTCTTGGTCACGTAGGGTTTTATCGCCGTTTTATAAAAGATTTTTCTTATATTGGTAGACCCCTTACAAAATTGTTAGCCAAGGATGCTCCCTTTGAGTTTGATGATGAGTGTTTAAATGCTTTTCAAATCCTTAAGAAAGCACTCATCTCTGCACCAATCATTCAACCCCTTGATTGGTCACTGCCTTTTGAAATCATGTGTGATGCTAGTGATTATGTTGTGGGGGCAGTTTTGGGTCAAACAAAGGATTGAAAGCATCATGCAATTTCTTATGCTAGTAAAACTGTGTCAGGGCCTCAACTTAATTATGCAACAACTGAAAAAGAGCTCCTGGCTGTTGTTTTCGCTATTGACAAGTTTAGATCTTACTTAGTAGGAACAAAGGTTATTATTTACACTGATCATGCTACTCTTAAATATCTCCTTACTAAGAAAGATGCTAAGCCTCAGCTTATAAGATTGATCCTTTTGCTTCAAGAATTTGATTTAGAAATTAAAGATAAGAAAGGAATAGAAAATTCTATAGCCAATCACTTGTCAAGAATGTAGTTCGAGAATCCACAGGAGCTGCCCATCAACGATTTTCTACGGGACGACATGCTCCAGAAGGTCACAAGATCCAACCCCTGGTTTGCAAATATTGTTAATTTTATGGTTGCAGGTTATGTACCACCAGGAGAGAACAGGCAAAATCTCATCCATGAAAGTCGCCTCCACCTATGGGATGAACCATACCTCTACCGAGTTTGCTCCGATGGACTACTCAGGAGGTGTGTTTCGGCCGAGGAAGCAACCAAGATCATTGAAAGATGCCACTCATCACCACATGGAGGACATTATGGGGCATTCCGCACTCATTCAAAAATCTGGCAAAGTGGATTCTTCTGGCCAACCATGTATGATGACACCAAAGACTTCATATGGAGGCTTGCCCCATGTCAGAAACATGGGAGTATCAATGCAAGAGACGCTATGTCACTTACCACCAGCCTCTAGTTAGAACTCTTTGATGTCTGGGGAATCGACTACATGGGACTATTTCTAAAATCCTGGCAATGTGAATACATCCTGGTGGCAGTCAACTATGTTTCAAAGTGGGTTGAAGCTTTACCATGTTGAGCTACAGATTCCAATAATGCCAAGAGGATGTTTTCAAAGACCATCTTTCCACGGTTCGGATTTCCATGCATCGTAATTAGTTATGGAGGTCCTCACTTCATTGATAGAAAGTTCCAACATTTCTTATCCGATCATGGTGTCCGTCATAACATCATGACACCATATCATCCTCAAACTAGCGGACAAGCAGAAATGTCAAACAAGCAAATCAAGAACATTCTACAGAAGACTATTAATGAAATGGGGACAGCATGGAAAGATAAGTTATCTAGAGCACTATTGGCCTACAGAACAGCTTACAAAACACCTCTTGGAATGTCACCATATCAACTCGTCTATGGGAAGACATGCCACTTACCAGTCGAGTTGGAATTCAAAGCACATTGGGCCATAAAAAGGTGGAGCATGGACTTTGAAGCAGCCAGAAAGAAAAGAAAAATGCAACTCTCCAAGCTAGAGGAATGTCGAGAAAAGGCATATCATAATGCAAAACTCTATAAGGAGAGGACAAAAAGATGGCATGACAAAAGATTGAAAAAGAAGGAATTCAAACTAGGTGACAAGGTGCTGCTATTCAACTCTAGAGTGAAGTTGTTCGGACATGGGAAATTATGAAGCAAATGGGAAGGACTTACAAGGTAATTAGCACATCGTCTCATGGAGCAGTCACTCTAAAATGACGAAGGTACACTTTTCAAGGTAAATGGTCACCGTTTAAAAGTTTTCCTTGACACATAATTGCGAGAAGAAGAATTAGATATAATTAACTTTATAGAATTTAAATAACATTTTTAATTTAGCTCTTCTTTTTACTCTGTGAAAACCTTTAAAAAATCATACTTACCTGCTAAGCTATCTATACATTTGAATAAAGTATTCCTAGGATCTCTCTAGTTTGTTGTTGGTGCTTGTCTCCACATGTTGTTTATGCAAGGTAACAGAATTCAAGTGTGGAGGAGGCAAACCTCCCAAGCAAAGCACGACATCGACAAATGACGAAAGAACCACGACAATGGTAGGCCGACCTATCTTGGGTCTGCTAGCCTTACACTTCATCCTCGGCTAGGTTTACCATCAACTAGCTTGGCGGGGAGGCACCCCGTGTATCCAGCTAAGTATTTCTCTTCCTTTGTTTTATTTAGTTTGCTTTATAAAAAATGAAAACAAAATAAAAAGAGTCTGTCTAGTTTGCTTTAATTTCTTTTAAGAGCTAAATAAATAAAAAGGGACTCTAGAGATAATCTCTTAAAATGAAAATGATGAATAGTTGTTCTATTGTAGTTTCTTTCAAGTACCTAGTTTTCAGCCTTGAATTCTCCTAAGTTTTGGATAAAATTGTTTTGATATAAGGATTTATTCTGAACTTGAAACTCGTGGGTAGCATATGCTTGATCTAAGTCTAGGTAATTGATGGATATGATATGAGAAGGTTTGAGCTGCTGTTTATCTTGTTCCAAGTGATACTAAAGTTCTGGAGGTTTAGACTTTCTCGCATGTGAATTTAGAAAAGAGTAGTACACATTGTGCCAACGATTAACATTTATACAATGTCTAACGCAGATGAAAGCATTCAGTCATTGTCCGGCATGTTACAATCACATAGTATCATACTTTCTCGCGTGTGCATTCAGAAAAGAGTAGTACACATTGTGTCAATGATTAACATTTATACAATGCCTGACGTAGGTGAAAGCATTCAGTCATTGTCCAACGTGTTACAATCACATAGTTTCAGACTTTCTCGCATGTGCATTCAGAAAAGAGTAATACACATTGTGCCAACGATTAACATTTACAATGTTCGACACAGGTGCAATCATTTAGAACAGAAATAAATTAATAAGTTACTAAGTTACCTATGGTATTTCATATGTTTTGTGGATCAGTTGGAGGCCATTGTGCATTTCACTGTCGATGGCAAGCAGATCCGACATCAGGAGCCACATCCACTCTGGGCACAAGGCCATGGCCTCCTCCTTTGTGGGTTGCACATAGAACAACTAGCAGCATAGCTCATCAGTCCATTTCTCCATGAAGCACTTTAGGACCTTCTTCATCATCGACTCCGACGACACGACCGGCTTCCACCTGGTGATGAGCATGTGGAACATGTCGTACCCTTCATTTAGCGGGACGACACTAATTGCAATGAACCAGGACGCCAAGTGTGGTAAAATGAGCTTGTCGACGAATGGCATCCACCAACCGGTCCCACCAAAAGTGAGCTCACACTACAGCACCATCTTGTCATCGCAATCTACCATGAAGAACCACCTGCACAGAGCACCCTGCCAATCTTTTCCAGGGAACTCACCCTATAGGAGGTCAAGCATTTTTTGGGGTGAAATCTCGGAAGGCCACCTCATCAGGTGGACAACCCGTGCGTCCGTAGCTGTCATTCCTCTCGATGGCAACTTGTTGTGCATATTTCCAAGTCCGTGCTTTAGGTAATGAATGATGACACCATCGACAAACCCATTCCAAATGTTAGGCCAAGCCACTTGCTTCCATGGTAGCATAATGCCATAATTTTTTTGTGCATTTTCACTAGTACACTTCAACAGGAACTTCTAGACCATGGTGAGCACCTTGGTGAGCATCGACTATACCAAGTCCTAGTCGATGGTTGACATCCATGGCTGTAGAAATATGTTAACTAGAACAATCTCCTAGGAAGCGTCGTACCTGTTGGTAGTGCCAGATAGTCTGGGCAACACTACATCATGTAGAAATTCCCTAACGTGAGAGAACTCTGGCAGTAGGTTGTGCAAGAACTGTACCAGTTTTCCTGCTGTGGAAACCTGGTGGGAGTCCACGTCTCTTTCAACCATTTCATAATGGGGTCGACCACCAGTTCAATGAGAAGCCCGGCATATGGCGAGGAGGTAGACCCATCGTCCAAGAGTATGTACTTGAGCTTGCTCACCACCTCCATCTTCCTGTTTGGCTGCTCCAGCAGATCATACCACATCAACTGCTTGAATGTCTCCTGCATGATAGGGACCCACATCTTGCGCGTTGTGTCCGGTAGGGACATCTCCTTGTAATAGAAGGGATACTCAGTTAGCAACTTCATGAACTCACTGATAACCATATCCAAGACAACCCTAGTGTGGCTCTCCTGTGGACTTAGGGGTTGCATGACCTTGTCATCATAAGGACTCAAATTGCTTGCACCCTTGTCATCAGACGAGGTTGAATTGTTGGAGGGATTATTGGCTGCAGGGATGATGTTGGAGGCATCAACACAGTCGCACCTGGATGAGGTTGGCGTCCCCTTGGTGGAGCAGTATGAGGCTATGGCTAGTGTTGGCGGCTCTTAACTCAGATTTTATATCACCAGCACTTATATAAAATTCATCAAACGTAATCAACAAAACTAGAAATAGGACTTTCAACAAATCGTTTCCACAAGTTTTGGTGAAATATTTGTTTGCAGGTGAACAACATAAAAATATATCAAAATGATCCCAAAGTACATCACCCACATAATTTAGCCTAAACAAAAGAGGGAGCAAAGAACAGTACCTGACATAACTATATCGAAAGCACCATGGGAATGCACTTCAGGTCCAACCAGGAGCCCACCGTGCAAAGATGTTGGCGATTGGATCTAGACAAGAGTCAGCTACCGCCTAGGGTCAGCCTCCCCCCACCTGGTGCCGCTCATGTTCTCCTTCCACGTAGCGCTTGTAGGTGGTCTTCCCATGGCGGTGGAATCTGGGCATGCAACAAAAATAGCCGTGAACTGACCTCTCCTTGCTCCACCACCTCAATGCATGGAGGCATGCAAAGAAACACAACTCCACTCCATCTCCACCGTTGATCCTATGATGGTTTGATCCAAAGGCCATGGCGAAGAAGCGCACGGATTGCTGACCTAGCACGTTGAGTGGCCCCCATTCCTCCTCTCCACCAATAAAAGGAGGCCTCCCCCTCCTTATTTGAGACAACACACAAGAGCAAGAGCACTCCACCTTTGAGCTTCACTCCAAGGGCTTAGGCCCTAGATAGCTAGTAGACTTGGATAGGGAGAGATATGAGGGAGAGTACAGGGAAGAGCCGGGCTTGTTGGTGTCTCCCCAAGCTTGTACTTTGATGAACACATGTGCCACAATGGGTTCTCCCACTAAGTGAGTGTTCGTGTTTTCTATGGTATAAAGTCTTTTGATTAGTTAAGCATTATTCCTACTTATTTGTGGGTTCGTCATCCGCTCTCATAGCAGATATTCTAGTAGAGGTCCCTGATAAAGACAGATAACCCTATGCGAACGCTAGAGTAGTAGTCGATAGCGTAGACGTGGTGTCTAGGATAGAGGCTACCTTCGTTTGCCCCATACTCTACGATTGAGGGGTAGGCGGCAGGTAGTGATAGCCCTGTCTGTCCCTTGTAATCCTCCATGTCCGGGTACAGCATAGAGCTACAAGCCGGTATCACTTGGTAGACCAGGTGCGCTCCGATGCCCAAAGTAAGCAAGTAGAAGTAGAGTCTACCTATCCTTAGACCCAAAACCATAGGAATCCTTCTTTACCCTTTTCCAACTTTACCCTTGTGTTGTCCTTGGACGAACTAGCTAGAAGAAATACCTCAATTCCCTGTGGAAAATACGATACCCTGAATACTTCTGGGTGAAGGCTACAACGGTAATTCCATGCGCTTGCGGATTCTTTCTATCTGCGTTAAGAAATACCAACAAGCATTCTGGCACTGTTACCGGGGAACGGTTGCCGTATTTTCTTCAAACCTAGTTCATCCTCGTATTTGTATCTTTTCTTTTTTTATAAAAAACACAAAAATATTTTCACCATGGAAACCACTCCTATCCAATACCGGTCCGCTTGGGTGAGTTCTCTGAGCCACCACAAAAAACAAACTTTTCATCCAGCTATGAACTCCGCCCTGGCTTAATAGCCATGGTTCGAGCACAACCCTTCTCAGGGCACAATAATGAAAACCCCTGCCATCACAAGCACAAGTTCGGGGAGGTGTGTTTGTGCCTAAGTATCTCAGGCATGACACAGGAAACTTTAAAGTGGAAATTGTTTCCCTTCTCTCTCACGGGGAAGGCGAAGCAATGGTACACACATGCCGCAAAAGTACGAATGGGGACTGGGATGAACTTAAAGACAAGTTTTATCTTGCATTCTTCCCTATGTCCCATTTTGACTCTCTACCAAGGGCAATCCTCGACTTTGAGCAACGTGAGAAGGAGTCTATAGGTGCAGCCTGGGTCAGATTTTAAGTGTTAATACACACTGGTCCAGACTTGTCTTTACCCGACAACATATTGTTGTGACTCTTTTGTTTGGGTATCGACATACATGGTGACCAATGCCTAGACATGACTGCTGGAGGTCATTTCACACACAAACCTATGACAGAACAAGTAAATTCCCTTGAAAACTTCATAGACAGAAACACCTCTTCTGTCATAAGAACCAAAACCCTCTAGGCAAAAGTTATGTCGAGTGTTGAGGAGTCCTCATTAGTTGAATTCAAACACATAGCATCCTTAGATTCGACTCATGAACCCTCATCTGAACTGTGAACACTGAAGGAAAGATTATTTCATCCTTCAGAGTTCCCTATCAAATTTGGGGATTATGGCAATACCTCGAAATACCCTGGGCACGAAAAGCTTACATTTCCTTCTGAGAAAGATTCCCCCATGGTAAAACCGTCAAAGGAATTGTTAATGGAAGTAAAACATTCTTCCGAAGCAATTCAGATTCTTTCACCTTCCATTACCATCCCTTGTTCGTTAAGGGGAATTGTTGTAGAATCCCTATAAAATCCCACAGTTGGGAACAACATTATGTCTGAATTTCTGGCGAAAAATCTTTTGGGCAACATGTCGCTAATCCCGACCAACAAACTTTTCAAAAGTCCCTTGGGACTCATTTTCGAGTGTTGTGGGATCGTTAGGGATGTACTAATTTAAATTAACGAAACTGAGGTTCACTTAGATTTCCACATCTTTGCTATCCTCGACTATGAACTTCTTATAGGCTACCCATTTGAAAAACTTTTCCAAGAGAAACCTACCCATGGGAGCCTTGGTGAAGAATTTGGGAAAACTGCTTTCGCCAGTCACCCAGAAAACCCCATGGCAGAGCATAGGTGAAGTTCATTTCCCCGTTCATTTCACCTAGGTTTTCTAGTGAAATGGAACATCCACCAGCACCCTCTCTCAAACCAAAGCCGTGTCCCTCTAACCATCTAGACATTGTTCTCGATAATGGTCGAGATTCAACATTGATCCTTCACGATATATCTTTTGGAAAACAAAACTTTTGTGTCTTGGGCACCTTGCGAGGTACCATGTGCCCTTATGAGGATCACAACCATCCCTTAATCCTAGTCATCAAACTTTTTAGAAGAATGGTTGTGGATGCTTTCGTCTATCATAAGTATTGCAAATCCCGTAGTGGCATTGTGGTACTAACCTTGCAGCTTGAACGATAATGCTAAAAGCTTGGTCGTGAAGCTAGGAACCAAACCACCATTGTTAGCTGCAAGATGTAGTTCCCAAGGTCAAGTTTGTGACCATAAAACAAAGCACTATCGAGAGATACCCCGGATTATCATAAAAAACAACTTCTTTAATAAATGCAAGTACATGTTATCGAGTTAGTATGCACCTTCTGGTATTTTTGGTTATTAACCCTTGCAAGTTGAGATCAAAAAGAATAAGGTACATATGATTCTTAAGGACATGGGTGCTGCATCAACCATGCACGTCGATGTTCTTTGGTGATGGAACACACTCAAAGAGAGACTGCCGACATTGCACACTTGACTTCTACACAAAAGTCCAAGTGGGGGGGAGGGTGGTGAAAATCTCACTACAAAGTTCCATCCACACCAAAGGGCATTTTGGGTTAAAAAGAAAAAAATGATATCAACTCTACCTTGCTATAAAAAAATAAAAAAAGGATCTATTATAAAAAATGAATGATGAAAAAAATAATAGATAGAGAAAAAAAAGAGCATTCTCCTCTTCTAGACCCTTGCTATCACTAAAGCCCATGGTCCATACACACTAGTTGTGTGTGTGGCCTAGCCTTGGTGATAACCTGAGTTAGGCCATATGCGACTGCTGCAGCAAATTCAAAGCTCCATCCATTTAATGCTGCTAGTAAATGCACTCAGGTATGCAAAGGTAATGTTCAAAAACTCCTTTACTGATATTTGTCTCCATGAAAACATAAACTTGATCCCATAAATTCATGCTTTCCTTGTTTATGACATATGCTCTGGTTTGGGTGTATTCATGCATGGTACATCCATAGGCTTTTTAAATTAAGCATGGTGCTTAGGTTAAAATAGCCTACTTTAATCAAATTTTGACATGGTGTTGAATTTTGATTAATGAACTTGAGTTATAATTTCATAAACAAAAGAAGTAACCTAAAATTGAGATAAATCAAGGCTAGAGATACAATGCAACCCTTACACTTAGCCTTATTTAAGTTATGCTAAAATTTAAGTTGGGTGATTAAATTAAAAAAATAAATAATACAAAAATAAAAAAAAATTAGGCTCCCCAGTGTTTCAGCTGGTAGAGCCCTTGTTTGTTTTCCTTCTATTTTTGTTTATGAACAGGTACAAGAATAAGTGTGGGGGAGATGATCCACTCAAGCATTCAAAGCCTCCCCCACAAATGATGCACAACAGATCGATAGTTCCAAACTCGGTTTGTTCATCCTCTCTCCCTACAATTTTGAGTTTAAACAAACACAAATCTTGATCACTAAAATTAAACCCAATTTATCCCTGCTATCTCCTGCTGATGAGCAATGCCCCTATGCACTACACTTCATTTAAAATTTTGAAAAGTGACATGTTCATAACATCTTTAAGATAGAAGCTTGCATAAAGTTTGATCCATATACATACACTTATGCTCTTAGGAAAATATTCTAATACGACAATCATGTTGATTAAGTTGTTGTGAGGTGTGATATAGTTCTAACTTAGAAATCCTACTGTTTTTATTCGAAATACTTGGAGACTTTGTTTCGATAAAAATGATAGAAAACCATAGTATCACATACTCCTCAATTGGTGAGCAATTCCTACCAAAGCCAATTATGACATCTCGCAAGTTTTAAGCCTTCCACATATGCTGCTTGTCATTGTGTTGAGTTTGGTCAAGTCTTGTTGACCCTTGTTGAGAGATTTATCATGCTCCCAAGATCAAGATCACATACACTCCATATACACATGCTTCTCCTACATAGGGAGTACGCAAAAACATGCTTTCATCCAAATCCACTAAAAATTCTACTCATACATTGGGAGTAGAAAAAAATATATTGGTTAGGGAAATACTCCATGTTATAAAAAGATAATGATCTCTCCCTGAATATGTGGTTTAGAAGAAGAAACATGGGCTATGCAAAAAAAGTTTATGAAAATAAATATATATATATATATATGGACACATGAAGGTCTAAGTAAAGAAAAAAATATGGACACATGAAGGTCCAACGTAAAAAAATATGATGAGCACAAAAAGGCTCATGTATTGAAAAAAGAGAGGAAGAAAGATAGCCATGTTTCAAAATAATAAGATATAGAGAGAGATCATACCTGCAAAAGGAGTATAGTTTTAATTTACCTTTTTCCACACAAATGCACATCTTGATCTAAGAGTATGGCACTTCTCTCCTTAGAACCTTGATTTGAGTTTACAACATATGTAATACAAGCATGCTATACTGTTTATCCCTACCTAAAGCTCCACATAAACCTTTTTAGAAGTAGGAGAAAACAAAAGAAGGTAAAACTCTGCTATGACTTGGTAAGGACTTATACACCATTGAGTGATTTGAGAGTGCCATTTGAGGAGTATAAGGTGAACTATGCTTTTCTTGAGAAAAACTTTCAAAAACTCCTAGTTACTAAGATGTGATTTGGGAAGATGACTTTGTTTCAAGAACTGTTCCACTTTTCAACCACCCAAGGAAACATGTTAGCTTACGCCACATATCCCACTTGTGTAAGGAATGTGTTGGAGTAATTCTTATGTAAGCCATATATCTTAGGATGTTGTGATCATGATTACCTTTATCTCTAAGCTTTGCTCGAGGACAAGCAAAGGGCTAAGTGTGGGGGAGCTTGTTGGTGGTTCTTAACTCATATTTTATATCACCAACACTTATATAAAATTCATCAAAAGCAATCAACAAAACTAGAAATGGGACTTTCAACTAATAATTTTCACAAGTTTTGGTGAAATATTTATTTGCAGGTAACCAACATAAAAATATATCAAAATGAGCCCAAAGTACATCACCCACATAATTTAGCCCAAACAAAAGAGGGAGCAAAGAACAGTACCTGACATAACTGGATCGAAAGCACCATGGGAACACGCTCTAGATCCAGCCAGGAGCCCACCATATAGAGATGGTGGCGATTGGAGCCAAACAAGGGTTGGCTGCCCCCCACCCGGTGCCGCCCATGCTCTCCTTCCATGTGGCACTTGTTAGTGGTCTTACCATGGCGGTGGCATGCGGGCATGCGACAAAAATAGCCACGAACCAACCTCCCCTTGCTCCACCACCTCAATGCATCGAGGCATGCAAAGAAACACAACTCCACTCCATCTCCATCGTTGATCCTATGATGGTTTAATCCAAGGACCATGGTGAAGAAGCACATGGATCACTGACGTGGCACGTTGAGTGGCCTCCATTCCTCCTCTCCACCTATAAAAGGAGGCCTCCCCCTCCTCATTTGAGACAACACACAAGAGCAAGAGCATTCCACCTTTAAGCTTCACTCCAAGGGCTTAGGCCCTAGATAGCTAGTAGACTTGGATTGGGAGAGATGTGAGAGAGAGTACGGGGAAGCGCCGGGCTTGTCGGTGTCTCCCCGAGCTTGTACCTTGATGAACACATGTGCCGAAATGGGTTCTCCCGCTAAGTGAGTGTTCATGTTTTCTATGGTATAAAGTCTTTTGATTAGTCAAGCCTTACTCCTACGTGTTTGTAGGTTGGTCGTCTGCTCTCGTAGCGGATACTCTAGTAGAGGGCCCTGATAAAGACAGAAAACCCTACACGAATGCTAAACTAGTAGTCGATAGCGTAGATGTGGTGTCTAGGCTAGAGGCTACCTTCGTTTGGCACGTACTCCATGGTTGAGGGGTAACCAGCAAGTGGTGACAGCCCTGTCCGTCCCTTGTAATCCTCCACATCCGGGTATGGCATAGAGCTACAAGCCGGTATCGCTTAGCAGACTAGGTGCTCTCCGGTGCCCGAAGAAAGCAAGTAGAAGTAGAGTTTACCTGTCCTTAGACCCAAAAGCCATAGGAATCCTTCTCTACCCTTTTCCAACTTTACGCTTGTGTTGTCCTTGGACAAACTAGCTAGAAGACATACCTCCATTACTGTGGAAAATACGATACCCTGAATACTTCTGGGTGAAGGCTACAACAGTAATTCCATGCACTTGTGGATTCTTTCTGTCTACGTTAAGAAATACCAACAGCCAGCACTGTAGCCCATGCGTTCCATTATCTGGTGAACTGCTAGGTTGTTCACAGTGGTCATCATCGGTGCCGTAGGACAGGGCGACGCTCAATGCACGTCCCGCAGAGCGCAATGGCTGAACCACGACGCCAGGCCCCCGGAGACAAACAGCACGGGTTGCCTATAATCAACGGCAGCAATGGGCATGGCATCCTCATCGGCAACTGTGGCACCATTAGCATCGACAACCACGGTGCCACCAGCATCGGTAACCGTGGTGCCATCAGCATTGACAACAGCGGTGCCAGGGACAGCGCCAATGTTGTGCTCTGCTAGCACTATATGCTGGATGTTGCCGCTAGTGGGCTCATCAAAGGCCATGCGAAGCGGCGATAGTCGTGTAGATTGATGTCACAACAAAGTGGTAGGCAAAATAAGTTGTTCACTACTAACTTTTTCACTTATGTACGGGAATGTCTTGTGGTAGTTCCAAACACTAGATGGAGGATGATTAGTAACTATTGCATCAATGCAGTTGAATTGAGATTGGGCCATGTCTCCTCGGGGGCATCGCAACCGTCAAAGTTCACCCTTTCTGACCGGAGGACGTGGGTGTATAGCTGTCGAGATTTTTGGAACCCTAAGATAGTCTGACCCTATGAAATATAAATGCTCCGAATCACTATGAGTCGATGAACAATGAAATACAATGCTGGCAACTATCAGGGGCTATCCAATTAGTCCATAGAACCCAACAATTAGTTTAGGATACAAACAGGTATGGACTAATAACACAACTAATTGGCTAATTTTTAGTTTGCTTTTTTAGCCATGGCTAACTAGTCATAGCCCATCCAAATAGGGCCTAAGACAGTTCGATACTAGGAAATCTTGATAGGCCGGATAATAGTTTTGATGAAACAACCAAATACGGATCGTGTCAACTCTTGCGCTGAGTTCACTGCAACCATCCGTCGTTCATCTTGCGCACCTCCACCTTGAGCTTAGATTCATCGTCCGCCTACTCCTCCTCCTATTCCTCATCCTTATCATCGTTGCAGGTGGCCTCGTGGATCATGCTGAAGAAGCAGGTGTCGCCGACGTTGAGGTGGTTTCTTGCACAGAACTATTCCAACCCATACTTGAACGATGTGAGAACTTTGTTGTTCATGCGGGTCCTATCCAAGGCCACGATCTAGGACTGCCCAGCCATTTGTAGCTCAATGGCTTGCCACTACTGGTAGCCATGTGCTACCTCGAACTCCATTGGCACGTTCTTCGCCTCAAGTAAAAAAGATTGATGAGAAAGACGACACTAGTAACTTGCGACATTGGTACGTTCTGCGTCTCACGAGTGCTCACCAAATACTTCGCTTTGAGGTGGTACTTCATCAGGATCACTTCAAAACTCCTTGGCTCTATGATGGGTAGGGAGAGCTGACTACCGTCAGCCACAAAGTCATGTAGGAACTTGTTTACACCAAAATTTGGAAGAAGCGTCATAGGGACTCAAAAGTTCCCAAGATCATGACATCAAGGAAGCAATTGCGTGTAGATCAGAATCAGCTAATTCAAATGCAGCACCAGAGGAAGCAATTGCATGTAGATCGGAATCAGCTGATTCGAATGCAGCACCAGAATTGGCTTTCTTCAGGTAGCGCCAGTAGATGACGACAAAGGCTATGATCAGCGCTAGGACAAAGCATGTTAGACTCTACAAGAAGGGAAAGATTAGAGTCCAAGTTATCTTAAATTAGGAATGTTTTCTCGTAGGGCCAAAGATTGTGATGAGTCGTGCTTAGATAGGAGTCATGCATAGGTCCCGGGTATAAATATCAAACCTCGGCTATTGTAAAGGGCACATAATCAATCAAATACAAGTTACTTTTTCGGCTCTGGCCACCCCATAGGAGTAGGAGTAGAGTAGATCTCGGCGAGTTCTTCAGCAAGTATGGCTGCATCAATCCGGTCGATCTCCACTGCTTGTCTATAAGTACCGTCATGGCTTATACCTCTATTCGTATGGCTACATCGATCCGGTCGACCTCCACTGCGACTCTGGTATAAGTTAGTTATCGACTCTTGTCTAGTTCAAGTATGACTATATCGATCCTCTCGACTTCCACTGCTCGAACTACATTAAGGTCAAGTTATCGGCTCTATCTAAGGGTGGCATTCCTTCAGATAGATTCACTAAGTTATTGATATTATTTATTGCTTCCATTGTTTATTTAATTACAGCAATATCACTTTGCCCGATTGGGATTGATCTAGATTGGCCTTATATCTTGTTTAACCCATCGTTTGTGAATCTAAACTGATCTAATTTGTACTTTAAACGATGAGTTATCTTTTATTAGCTGTTTTATACCAATCTTGATCATGCATAGCGTGCGGTTAAGGCGTGTCTAATTTTGCGTAGATCTATTGGCTAGCGAAAACCGTTTCATGGCCCATTATCACGGCTTGTGTGATTCTGCCTCACACCCCACTGTTAGCACTGTGGAGTGGGGATCGTTGTTTGGTAGATCTGTTCCTAAGAGGACATGACCTTAACTATGCGCTATGCCTAAATCGGTTGTTTTAGCCGATATCGAGTGCTTTCATGAACAGCTCACGTCACGAGACCATTGAAGTAGCGGTAGGTTGAAAGATGTGTTAGCCCCATGATCTTATTATTGTATTATGGCCTGCATGATTCTGCCTCATGCCCCACTGATATTAGTAATAAGTTAGGGTCATCGAGTCTATTGTTGTTTCTACGGCTTGCATGATTCTGCCTCATGCCCCACTGGTCATAGCGATAGATGAGATCTAATATGTTCACTAGATTTATCTCTATTAAATGGTTGAATGATGATGAATTGTTTCTTTTATAAAGGAGTTCAGTTACTTGCAGTCATTACCTTAGCATGAACTAATTATTATTGATATCTTTTTGCTAGTAACCAATATTTGTCTAAAACAATGATATTCATCCAGAATGATAACTGATTCTTCTTACACAACCCCATGAGCTTTAACTGATTCATTTTTATGAATATGCTAGAATCGACTATTTAGTCAATCTCCTTTCATATCAGCTCTCAGAGCCGTACATTCGGGACTGTTTGGCAACACCGGCATGTTCGCCCTTAATTACTGATAAGCTTTCTCTCCTTGTCAATTGTAGGGTCAAATTAACTGGCATGTCCTGGGAGGAGTGCGTAGGATCGACCATCCCTGCGCTAAAGCTAGGTGGATCTCTAGCTCCATCGAGCGGACCCTTCTGGCTTGCTCTTGTGCCCTCAGCATGGGACGAAATTCCATGTCGACACATGTTTCTGGCACGCCCGGTGGGACACCACAATCGTCATGGCAATTCACAACAACAACGACATCCTTATGCTACATTATGAAGATCTACCTGGTGGAGATAAAGATGTCATCGACAAAGCTACAGAAGAACTTCAGAGCAAATGTTTGTTGTCCTACACCAAAACACGTCACAACACAATTGTTCAAAAATTTCTACTACCAAGAGTTCTATTACACGGGCAGACAGATACAGCTGAAGCTGAAGATAGGCATTTCTTTACAAATGTTGTAGACAAATCTGTTCGTGATGCCATATCAAGCCGTAATGAAGCTTTCTTAGACACATTCCACAACGCTGTGAAAGAAGCGATTCGTGGGTTTCCACTTGGTCAAGTTGGGTCGGCTTATTACAACATTCCACATCCATCGACCTAGGGGACCAATCAAGTCGGTACCAGCCACCAAGAAGCAGCACCAGCTGGTAATGGCGATGTCTAGGCAGTTCAGGGTTCATTTGAACAAGCTCAAGGTACTACTACGAATCAGATACAGTATAATCCTGGACCATCAGTACAGCATGTGCAACAGCCGATGGGGCAAAGTCAGAACCAGGTGATCAATTTTGGCACATCAGGCCACATACCATCATCGGCTCAAAAAATAGCACCATCAATTCGAAGAATCCGTAGAGATATAGATCCTTATGTCTATAATCAGAGAGTTCAAGCAGCAAGCCAGCAAAGGACCCAGCAGATCAATATTCCACAAGGGTATCACTATGGCATAGATTATAACACCCTCCACATGATGCCAAATCTAGGATATCAAGGCACATGGGATTTCAATCCACAGATGGGTCAGCAAGTACAGATAAATCCAAATTCAAATGCTGATGAGTTGCTGCTGAGGGTGACTGAGATGATGAAAAAATAGTTTGGTCTGAAGCCAAAAGGGCTAACCTTTTCATACAAATGTCCATATCTAGAATGGTATGATTTGGTTGCTCTTCCCACAAATTACAAGCTCCCAGAGTTTGCTAAGTTCACTGGCCAAGATAGCACAAGCACAATAGAACATGTCAGTCGGTATCTTACACAATTGGGCAAAGCATCAGTTGAGGATGCCCATCAAGTTTGTTTCTTCTCCTTGTCCCTGTCAGGGCCAGCCTTCACTTGGTTCTCATCACTACCAGTCAATTCCATTGCCAATTGGGCTGACCTACAGAAGAAGTTTCATACATATTTTTACACTAGAACCGGGGAAAAGAAGATAACCGATCTGACAACTATATGGCAGAAGACTAATGAATTGAGCACCGAGTTTCTTTAGAGGTTCCGGGAGACTAGGAATTTGTGCTTCTCCTTAAACTTGGCTGATGATCAACTAGCTGCTTTGGCCATTCAGGGAATGCTGTCAATGTGGAAAGAAAAGCTGCTAGGACAAGAATTTGATAACTTGGGTCAATTGGCTCCACAAGTGGCAGCGCTCAATCGCCAATTCCAGAGTATGCGTAGAGATACCCGATTTCAGAAGAGTACCACAGTAGCCGAAGCTTATAATAAATACTCAGTTGATGACGGTTATGAAGATGAAGAAGAAGAGGTTGCTGCGGATGAATGGAATTGGGGCAAGAAAATAGTAATAGTATCAAATCCTTGGGGAAGAGGAGTCAAGGAGAGCTATGACTATGATGTCACCAAATCAGACAAGCTCTTCGATTTCTTGCTTGAGAAGGGATAGATCAAGCTGCCCGATGGTCATGTTATGTTGCCCCCTGATCAGCTGAACAATAAGAAGTTCTGCAAGTTCCATAACGCTACCTCTCATTCCACTAATGAATGCAGAATCTTTCGATAACATATATAGAGGGCTATTCAGCAAGGAAGGCTCAAATTTGATACGTCTCGGAAAATGAAAGTTGATGATAATCATTTCCCAGGAGATCAAAACATGGTTGATGCTGGGCTACTCAAGGGAAAGACTAAGGTCCTAACATCAACCAAATCAAGAGAAGCTAGATCAGTTGATCCCAAGATGCAAATATTGGCTGACGAGTACAGAGAGATTAGAAGACGTCGCGATAAGTAAAAGAGCCGATATGAGTAGGGAGAGACGTCAAAAGCAGGGGCGACAAGGCCGCGAGTTATATCTCGGATTCTGTTGAATAAGTGGCAGCGGCGGAAGGAAAAGGATTATCAGTGTTGGCTGAAGGATCAAGCATACCAGCGTCAACTGGAAGAAGAGTGGTATGAAAGGAAACAAGCCGAATCACATTGGAATTGTCCTTTCTTTAGACATTGCTGCAATGAAGGTTTGAAGTTGCCTACCCGACATGACTGTCCAGAATGCAGCAATCAATATTGGGAGTTTAGGCAATCTCAAACTAACCGCCGGTCTATCCATGCTCAAGATACATATCATCATAATAACATTCATCGGCACTTAAAAATAAAAGTGTTCATGATCGGCTTGGAAAATGAATTGTTGACAAAGACTGGGCTGATTATGAAGAAGAAGCAACAAAAGAAATTACATTTGGCAGGAAGGCCAATGGTGTCCAGGAGGTTTGACAAGAAGCCAGAAGAGAAGGGTGCAACGCCTAAGGAATAAAGAGATGGAATAGGCTCAGGCATCCGGCAAGCCTCCAGTATGGCGTGCTAAGCAAACAGCCGATAGAAAGCAACCATCAGCCAATATCCAAATGGCTTTTCTGTTGCCATCAGAATTCAGAGTCAATGGTGAAAGCCAACAGCCGATCCAAGCAGTCGGCTTTGAAAATTTGTCTTAATGGATAATCCAATATATGGTACAGATGGCAAACTAGGACATGGCTTAACATTGGCCGATGAATTGGAAGAAGTGGATATTGGTTCTGGAGATAGACCTAGGCTAACGTACATAAGTGCTAAGTTGGATCCAGAGTATAAGCAGGAATTAATTGATTTATTAAAGGAATTTAAAGATTGCTTTGCTTGGGAATACTATGAGATGCCTGGTTTAGACCGGTCAATTGTTGAACATCAGTTACCAATCAAACCTCGATATTGGCCATTTAAACAAGCTCCAAGGAGATTCAACCCAAACGTGCTTGATGATATAAAAAAGGAGACTGAAAGGTTACTAGAAGCGAAGTTTATCAGACCATGCCGATATGTAGAGTGGATATCGAATGTTGTCCCTGTGTGTATAAGAAGAATGGAAATTGAGAGTTTGCATCGATTTCAAGGATCTGAACAAGGCTACACCGATGGATGGTTATCTGATGCCGATAGCTGACATGTTAGTGGATGTAGCACCCGGGCACAAGGTTATTAGCTTCATGGACGGCAATGCAGGATACAATCAATTTTTTATGGCTGAGGAAGACATAGCAAAGACTGCGTTCAGGTGCCCCGGCGCGATCAGTCTGTTCGAGTGGGTTGTGATGACCTTTGGTCTAAAGAATGCCGGTGCAACTTATCAAAGGGTGATGAATTACGTTTTCCATAAGTTGATCGGCAGGATTGTCGAAATCTACATCGATGATGTGATGATAAAATCCAAGGGGTACAAAGAGCACATAGCAGATTTGCGAGAAACTCTAGAATGCACAAGAAAACATGGTTTAAAGATGAATCCTAATAAGTGTGCTTTCGGAGTGTCAGCTATGCAATTCTTGGGATTTATGGTCCATGAGAGAGGAATCGAAGTTGATCAAAAAAGCGTAAAAGCAATTGATGAAGCAGTTCCCCTGACTACTAAAACAGAGTTGCAGTCTCTGCTTGGTAAGATCAATTTCATCAGAAGATTCATTTCAAATTTGTCGGAAAGGATCCTGCCGTTTTCTCCCTTGTTGAAGTTGAAAATGATCAAGAATTCAAGTGGGGTGACATACAACAAAGGGCGTTTGAAGAGATAAAAGAATACATGAAGTGTCCACCAGTGCTGGTCCCTCCTCAGCAAGGTAAGCCTTTTAAGTTGTACATATCGGCTGATGACAAGACAATTGGATCGGCCTTGATGCAAGAATTTGAAGGAAAAGAGAGAGTTGTTTTCTATCTGAGTAGAAGACTACTGGATCTAGAGACAAGATATTCTCCCACCGAAAAGTTATGTTTGTGCTTATATTTCTCTTGCACTAAGTTGCGACACTACTTATTATCGGCCGAGTGTACAGTTGTTTCCAAGGCTGATGTGGTTAAGCACATGTTATCAATGCCAATATTGAATGGTAGAGTGGGAAAGCGAATTCTTGCGTTATCAGAATTTGACTTGAAGTACGAATCGGCTAAAGCAGTCAAAGGACAAGTAATGGCCGATTTTGTCACCCAGCGTCATAAGCAAAGCATTGGTTATGTAGAGCCGATGCCTTGGATGTTATTCTTTGATGGATCATCATGCAAGCAGGGTGGTGGCATTGGTATTGTTATTATTTCACCACAGGGGGCAAGTTTTGAGTTTGCTCTTCCAACTGAGCCAATGATTACTAACAATCAAGTGGAGTACGAAGCTATTCTTAAGGGACTTCAACTTCTTCATGAAGTAAAGGCCGAAGCAATTGAAGTATTTGGAGATTCACAGTTAATTATTAATCAGTTGATTGGCCTATATGAGTGCAAAGAAGAGACTTTGAAAGGATACTATGATGAGTGCCAAAAGTTACTCAAGGAGTTTCTTCATATCTCTTTCCAACATATTTCGAGAGCACAAAACCAAGAAGCTAACCGTCTAGCTCAAAGTGCATCAGGATATCGAGTGTTTCAATAAGTCTTGAGTAGTGAAACCTCACGTGATGAATGGAGGGTCGAAATAGCCGATTACCTTAGAGATCCATCTCAGAAAGTTACCAGAAAGCTAAGGTATAAATCGACTAAGTATGTTTTGTTAGATGATCAGTTGTATTATAAAACAGTCGATGGGGTGTTGCTCAAATGCTTAAACCAAGAAAAAGCTAAGGTGTTGATGGGTGAGGTGCATGAAGGGATATGTGGAGCTCATCAATCGGCTTATAAGATGAAATGGATTATCCGCAGAGCCGGATATTTCTGGCCAATGATGTTGGAAGACTGTTTTGAATATTACAAGGGGTGCCAAGACTGTCAGTGTTTTGGTAATGTAAAGAGATCATCTGCATCAGCCATGAATCTAATAATCAAGTCATGGCCATTTCAAGGTTGGGGAATTGATTTAATTGGCCAGATTTTTCCGCCTTCAAGCAAAGGGCATAAGTTCATCTTGGTAGCAACAGATTACTTCACTAAATGGGTTGAGGCAATTCCTTTGAAGATGGTAACCTCAAAGAACATGATTGATTTTGTCAGGGAACATCATTGTGTATCATTTTGGGATTCCTCAAACTATAACTACAGATCAAGGAACAATGTTCACATCAGAAGAGTTCGGGGATTTTGCTACTAGTATGGGAATCAAGCTACTAAATTCCTCTCCTTACTATGCTTAGGCTAATGGCCAGGCAGAGGCGTCCAACCAGATTATGATTAAGCTGATCAAGAAAAAAATCGAGGAACAACCAAGGAAGTGGCATTCGACGCTAAATCAGGCGTTGTGGGAATATAGGATGGCCTGTCATGGATCAATTAAAATGTCTCCTTACAAACTTGTATGGGGCCATAATGCAGTTCTTCCTTGGGAAGTTTGGACTAGATCGAGCCATGTTACATTGCAGAATGATTTGTTATCCGAAGTCTACAAAAATCTTATGATAGACAATTTGGAGGACCTGAGTTGCCTTCGGCTACGTGCTCTTGAAAATATCGAAGCCAATAAACTGAGGGTTGCGAAATATTACAATAAAAAGGTCAAGATTAAGCAATTCTTGGAAGGAGACTTGGTCTAGAAAGTGAAATTGCAGATCGGGTCAAAGGACAGCAAATTCGGCAAATGGTCACCTAACCAGGAAGGACCTTATCGGATCAAACGTTGTGCACCTGGTAATGCTTATATTTTGGAAACACTAAAAGGAGAGGAAGAATTTGGCCGAGCAATCAACAGGAAATATTTAAATAAATATTATCCTAGCGTTTGGATCAATACTTAATGAACGATTTGTTCGGTCGATAGCTTTAATAGCCGATATTGGAAAGGTATCGTCTCTAGTGCAAAAATGAACCTGAAGGGGTAAAAGCCGGTACGATGTGTATCGCTTATAGAAGCAAAGCAAACATGGATGAAGTGATGTGTATGAAGCACGAAACAAAGGAAAATCACTCAAGACGAGGAAGTTGTTTACTAAACGTCACCTATTACAAGCTACGAGCCGGAAAACACTTTGCCTACTATATCATTGGCCAGGGTGTTGAAGGCTATAGAGTTGGCGGCGCTAAGGAAGTCCTCAACCAAGTGCTCATGCTCCCCAGGGTATGCTGCATCCAGAAAACCATGGGGAAGAAGCTAAAGATTATGGCCAGAACGAGCTTGTGCAGCAGCCAGCACCATGACGAACGCCATGAAGGGCGACCTCCCTGACACGATTTGGGATGTCATGCAAGCGAACCACCGGAACGGTGCCTCTGGCATTGACAAATCCTGTCGCGTAATCCGCAGCCGATCGAAGGCTTTCCAATGGAGCAGTTAGATCTAAAAGGATTTGAGGAAAGAATGATCAGAAATCTTGAAGGCAAAATTAAGAAGAAGACAGAAAAATTGTGGTAGATGTCTCACCTATGATTCTGGCTTCAGCTCTGGCCAACCTTTCCCCCACCGGGCTAGCCTCAAGGGATTATCGGCCCTGAATCATGGCCAAAGCCGATTCTACAAGGGAGAGGCAGTTGGCCAAATTCTGGTCAGTACGATCGATGGAGGCCAGCAGATCATCATTACTGATCTGCCTCCTCAGGTAGCGAGGAAGCTGGCGGTGAATCAGTGCTGAAGGTGACCCCAAAGGCTGAACAGAGTCAGCCCTCTGCTCTAGAACAATGGGAACAGCCCAGGTTGCACCCTCTCGGCGATGAAGGCGCTGGCGTGATGATGCAGGTCCATTGAGGGCCTCCCCAGCAGACCTCTTGCTGTTCTCCATGATGTCAAACCTACGAAAAAAGCAGAAACTATACTAAGGATGCAGGAGGTTTGAGATGAAGCGGGTTGTTTTTCGATCCACAGCCGTGGCCCGTATATATAGCCCGGGAAGGCAAGAAGATAGATTTTGCCAGGGGTGTAAAATTGAAATCAGGAACGGAAATGGATTGACACTCTGGAAATTCAGGGGACAGATAACGAAGAGATAACATATTTGGATTTATTGCTTTCCTGAATTACAAAATATCGTGGGACGGATACGAAGAATTTACATTGACCAGAGACCGACCCACCAAGACTTCTTTAGATTGAAGGGAGTCCGGGTCCCCACAAGGCCGAAGGTCATCGTGAACCGAGTCACATTGGCCTATTGATAAAATTGTGCCAGGAGAAGGGGAAAGGCCACCCAACAGATGCCCAGCTGATTTCTCGGTGACTGGGAAACTGTGGGAAAGAAGCCTGTGGCTTTCCCGGTGGGCGTTTGGTGGAACAAACAAGGGAAAGGTGTCCATACATTTTAGCCCTTGCAAACACTAGAATAGCTCTGCGAGCATGGTGAGAAGACACAGGTGATATCACAAGACTTCTTCTAGCCGCAATAGCTGATCCTCTTGCTCGACAAGGCGCTAGAATGAGCGACACAATCACCCTATGCACAAGAATTTTCTAACCACTCAAGATCTTCATAGCAAAAGGATAGACCATGGAGGGTCCAGCGGAGTTAGAAGCACTCAAGGGAGCAGATGGAAGAAAAACATGGCTGAATTGTTGAGTTGCTCTCGCTAGGGTCGGATAGACATTTTATAGCCGGCCTAGAAAGATGAAACCAAGTGCCCGTGAAGCAATGATGCTCTCGTAAAAGTTTTGAAGCAAGGGCTCATGGGCTGACATAGGCGGTGACAAATAGTAGACCCCAGATCAAGATTCTCTACCCGTGACTGCGGACCTATCGGGGGTATAGACGTAATAATTTTGGAATAAAATTACTTTTATCCCAAAATTGGGGGGCATGTGTTTACACCAAAATTTGGAAGAAGGGTCGTAGGGACTCGAAAGCTCCCAAGATCATGACATTAAGGAAGCAATTGCGTGCAGATCGGAATCAGCTGATTCGAATGCAGCACCGGAATCGGCTTTTTTCAGGTAGCGCCAGCAGATGACGACAAAGGCTACGATCGGTGCTAGGACAAAGCATGTTGGACTCTACAAGAAGGGAAAGATTAGAGTCCAAGTTATCTTAAATTAGGAATGTTTTCTCGTAGGGCCAAAGATTGTGATGAGTCGTGCTTAGATAGGAGTCATGCGTAGGTCCCAGGTATAAATATCAAACCTCGGCTATTGTAAAGGACACACAATCAATCAAATACAAGTTACTTACTTTTTCGACTCCGACCACCTCTTAGGAGTAGGAGTAGAGTAGATCTCGGTGAGTTCTTCAGCAAGTATGGCTGCATCGATCTAGTCGACCTCCACTGCTTGTCTGTAAGTACTGTCATGGCTTATACCTCTGTTCGTACGGCTGCATCGATCCAGTCAACCTCCACTACGACTCTGGTATAAGTTAGTTATCGACTCTTATCTAGTTCAAGTACGGCTGCATCGATCCGATTGACCTCCACTGCTCGAACTAGATTAAGGTTAAGTTATCGGCTCTATCTAAGGGTGGTGTTCCTTCGGATAGATTCATTAAGTTACCGATATTGCTTATTGCTTCCATTGTTTATTTAATTACAGCAATATCACTTCGCACGATTGGGATTGATCTAGATCGGCCTTATATCTTGTTTAACCCATCGTTTGTTAATCTAAACTGATCTAATATGTACTTTAAACGATGAGTTATGTTTTATCGACTATTTTATATCAATCTTGATCGTGCATAGTGTGCGGTTAAGGCGTGTCTGATTTTGAGTAGATCTATTGGTTACCGAAAACCGTTTCATGGCCCGTTATCACAGCCTGTGTGATTCTGCCTCACACCCCACTGTTAGCACCGTGGAGTGGGGATCGTTATTTGGTAGATCTGTTCCTAAGAGGGCATGATCTTAACTGTACGCTATGCCCGAATCGGCTATTTTAGCCGATATCGAGTGCTTTCACGAACAGTTCACGTCATGAGACCATTGAAGTAGCGGTATGTTGAAAGATGTGTTAGCCCCATGATCTCATTATTGTATTAGAGCCTGCATGATTCTGCCTCATGCCCCACTAATATTAGTAATAAGTTAGGGTCATTGAGTCTATTGTTGTTTCTACGGCCTGCATGATTCTACCTCATGCCCCACTGGTCTTAGCGATAGATGAGATCTAATATGTTTAGTAGATTTATCTCTATTAAATGGTTGAATGATGATGAACTGTTTCTTTTATAAAGGAGTTCGGTTACTTGCAGTCATTGGCTTAGCATGAACTAATTATTGTTGATATCTTTTTGCCAGTGACTAATATTTGTCTAAAACAATGATATTCATCCAAAATGATAATTGATTCTTCTTACACAACCCCATGAGCTTTAACCGATTCATTTTTATGAATATGCTAGAATCGACTATTTAGTCGATCTCCTTTCATATCGGCTCTCAGAGCTGCACATTCGGGACTGTCTGGCAACACCGGCACGTTCCGCCCTTAATTACTGATAAGCTTTCTCTCCTTGTCAATTGCAGAGTCAAATTGACTGGCACGTCCCGGGAGGAGTGCGCAGGATCGACCATCCCTGCGCTGAAGCTAGGCGGATCTCCAGCTCCATCGAGCAGACCCTTTCAGCTTGCTCGTGTGCCCTCGGCATGGGATGAAATTCCGTGTCAACACGCGTTCTGGCACGCCCGGTGGGACATCACAATTGTCATGGCGATTCACAACAACAACGACATCCTTATGCTACATTATGAAGATCTACCTGATGGAGATAAAGATGTCATCGGCAAAGCTACAGAAGAACTTTAGAGCAAATATTTGTTGTCCTACACCAAAACACATGACAACACAATTGTTCAACAATTTCCACTACCAAGAGTTCTATTACACGGGCAGACAGATACAGCTAAAGCTAAAGATAGGCGTTTCTTTACAGAAGTTGTAGACAAATCTGTTCGTGATGCCATATCAAGCCATAATGAAGCTTTCTTAGACACATTCCACAATGCTGTGAAAGAAGCGATTCGTGGGTTTCCAGTTGGTCAAGTTGGGCCGGCTTATTACAACATTCTAGATCCATCGACCTTGGGGACCAATCAAGTCGGTACCAGCCATCAAGAAGCAGCACCAGCTGGTAATGACGATGTCCAGGCACATCAGGCCACATACCATCATCATCTCAAAAAATAGCACCATCAATTCGAAGGATTCGAAGAAATATAGATCCTTATATCTATAATCAGAGAGTTCAAGCAGCAAGCCAGCAAAGGACCCAGCATATCAAGATTCCACAAGGGTATCACTATGGCACAGATTATAACACCCTCCACATGATGCCAAATCTAAGATATCAAGGCACATGGGATTTCAATCCACAGATGGGTCAGCAAGTACAGAGAAATCCAAATTCAAATGCCGATGAGTTGCTGCTGAGGGTGACTGAGATGATGAAAAATTAGTTCGCTCTGCAGCCAAAAGGGCTGACCTTTTCATACAAATATCCATATCCAGAATGGTATAATTTGGTCGCTCTTCCCACAAATTACAAGCTCCCAGAGTTTGCTAAGTTCACTGGCCAAGACAGCACAACCACAATAGAACATGTCAGTCGGTATCTTACACAATTGGGCTAATGATCAGTTGAGGATGCCCATCGAGTTCATTTCTTCTCCTTGTCCCTATCAGGGCCAACCTTCACTTGGTTCTGATCACTACCAGTCAATTCCACTGCCAATTGGGCTGACCTAGAGAAGAAGTTTCATACATATTTTTACACTAGAACCGGGGAAAAGAACATAACCGATCTAGACAACTATAAGGCAGAAGACTAATGAATCAAGCACCGAGTTTCTTCAGAGGTTTCGGGAGACTAGGAATTTGTGCTTCTCCTTAAACTTGGCTAATGGTCAACTAGCTGCTTTGGCCATTCAGGGAATGCTGCCAATGTGGAAAGAAATGCTGCTAGGACAAGAATTTGATAACTTGGGTCAATTGGCTCAACGAGTGGCAGCGCTCAATAGCCAATTCTAGAGTATGCGCAGAGATACCCGATTTCAGAAGAGTACCACACTAGCCGAAGCTTATAATCCATACTCAGTTGATGACAGTTATGAAGATGAAGAAGAAGAGGTTGCTACGGATGAATGGAATTGGGGCAAGAAAATAGTAATGGTGACAAATCCTTGGGGAAGAGGAGTCGAGGAGAGCTATGACTTTGATGTCACCAAATCAGACAAGCTCTTCGATTTCTTACTTGAGAAGGGACAGATCAAGCTGCCCGATAGTCATGTTATGTTGCCCCCTGATCAGCTAAAGAATAAGAAGTTCTGCAAGTTCCATAACGCTACCTCTCATTCCACTAATGAATGTAGAATCTTCTGGCAACATATATAGAGGTCTATTCAGTAAGGAAGGCTCAAATTTGATACGCCTCGGAAAATGAAAGTTGATGTTAATCCTTTCCCAGGAGATCAAAACATGGTTGATGCTGGGCTACTCAAGGGAAAGACTAAGGTCCTAACATCAACCAAATCAAGAGAAGCTAGATCAGTTGATCCCAAGATGCAAATATTGGCTGACGAGTACATAGATATTAGAAGACGTCGCGATAAGCAAAAGAGTTGATATGAGCAGGGAGAGACGTCAAAAGCAGGGGTGACAAGGCCGTGAGTTACATCTCGGATTCTGTTGAATAAGTGGCAGCGGCGGAAGGAAAAGGATTATCAGCGTTGGCTAAAGGATCAAGCATACCAACGTCAACTGGAAGAAGAGAGGTATGAAAGGAAATAAGCCAAATCACATTGGAATTGTCCTTTCTTCAGGCATTGCTGGAATGATGGTTTGAAGTTGCCTACCAGACACGACTGTCCAGAATGCAGCAATCAATATTGGGAGTTTCCAGCGACCAGCAGTACTGCTTGCGGCAGGTGGTAAGGTCGAAGACCCTAACGTTAATCTGTGATCGGACGTCATACCGTAGTACAAGAGAGAACCCGTCTTGTAGGTCGAGGGCACAAGCGAAGTGCTTCCATCCCCAACGGGGCTACAAGTGGCCACTGTTGGGGAACAACTCCACCTTCCACCGGGCCAGGCTCTGCTCATCGTCTAGAGAAAGCTCGAGTTTCCAGCGACCACCAACGGCGCAGGCCATTGTAGCCAGCAGTTTCTATGTGCACAACGATGAACATAGCCAGATAGAGGGACAAGTTCATTCCCAAAGGCAAACCCTAGCAAATTAGATTTAGCACATAGAACATGGGCACTTATCAATATTTCTGCATACATTATAGGAAGAAGGATCTTCATTCACTCCAGGTCACTCTGGCTCGGTCCTACCATGTCTTCTTGCAGCCTTGCCATGCCAACTAGGGAACTTGATAGTCTTGAGGAATTCTTGCTAGTATGTCTCTGTTCTCGTTCTCCTCTCATGGGGGGCTTTCTTTCCTGTGTTTCTGGTGTTTTCACAAGCACAAGGAGTGCACACACTATTGGGGCATTAGCGGAGGAGCTAACATGTAAAAACCAGTGCCGAGACTAACATCGTCTCATCAGCGTAAATGGAGGAGACATGCTCTATTTTTATTAGTGTACGCTTGGGAACGTCAATAATCCTGCATCTCCGGTCGAGCACACCTTCTGCGGTACGACTGGGTGAGGTTCCTGAGGGAGTGCGACGGCACCCAAGGGGTGAAAAGACCTATCACCACCGCACCAGGCTTTCAAGTCTCAACCGTGTCATGGTGGTAATCTCAATCCTGTCCAGCTTTCATCCTGCATTCACTTTGCTCTCGGCGACCGCGCAAGGTTTCTTTGAGAGGAGCAAGTCTCGACAACCAGAAAGTCCCACCGCCGTATATTTGAACGCATCGGATAGTATACGTGTCGTACGTATTTGTGCAAATATTTTCATTCACAAAGGAACATTTACCATTATCTCGTTGCACATGTGATAGTCTGAGCATTGTAAATCTGACCAGGACGGACACATCTCACTCCTGGCAACCATGCAATGGTTGTTGTGTGCCTTGGTTTGGTGAACCAAACACGTATCAGTAGTGGTAGTAGTCATCAGTCACTCTGATCATGTTCAAAATGAGTGGCTCTGATCCGTCATAAACCCAACTCATCTTATTTACATGTGTCTGATAAAAATTGTTGAACTTGTAACAGCCATGCAGCGAGGAGTTCATCTGAACAAGTCTCGGCTCGATCTAATGCACAACGAAGGAGGCATAGATGTTGCATTTTACTGCACATGCCAAAAAGTCTCTCGCTGTCCATTGTATCTTTCGTCGGATAGTAAGTGTACCCATCTCTAGCTAGCCGTTGCATGTCTCTTCAAAACCAACCAAGAGAAATTGCTTATGAAAGCAACTCCTCTTCACTCTTATGTCTGCCCCTCGACTGTTGTGACTGTTTGGATAGGAGTGAAAAGACCTATCACAACTGCACCAGGCTTTCAAGTCTCAACCGTGTCATGGTGGTCAAAATCTCTTAAATTTTCACTCTTGTCTAGCTTTCATCCTACATATCGCTCTCAGCAACCGTGCAATGTTTCTTTGAGAGGAGCAAGCCTGGCCTAATGCAAAACAGATGAGCCATAGGTGTTGAAAATTCTACTACACACGTAAGAAAGTCCTACCGCCTTATATTTGAACACATCGGATAGTATACGTGTCGTATGCATTTGTACAAATGTACTCCCAACCCCATGTCATAGATTATGAAAAACATTACTTTCTTTTAGGAATTATTAAATTAAAAGCCAAGCAGAACATGGTCACGTGACCACGCCCCTATTACTAGTAACAATAATATTGGATGAACTGACGAGTGAGTGTAGTCGATCACAAACTATGAAATTTTACTACGCACGCTAGAAAGTCCGCCGGCCCCACAATTGATGTCATCGTGCCAAGATTCATCACGCTGTCTCATCAGCATAAATGATGGAGACATGCTCTATTTTTGCAACCGCTGGTGTAATACGGTTGCGATTCCTGAGGGAGCATGACGGCACCCACCTCTGAGAAAGATAAATCTTCATGGAGTATCTTGCCTTAGAAGCCTTAGCGTCCCTGTATATAAATAAATCTTTACAGAGTATCTTGCCTTAAAAGCCATAACGTCCCTATGTATGCATAAAGCCTGGCCTCGCCCCAATTCATATTGTTTACCATTCCACCTTCCATTGCACAAAAGCCCTCTCCTCGCCACCCACCTTCGCCACCCCGTTGGTTGCATTGAAGGCCGTCAGTGGCCTGGCTACAGTCCCCGCTTCCTCCAGTGTTTCGGCAGAGGCGGGGACTATGGCGCACCCTGGGTTGGTGTCGGCAGAGGCGGTGGCGACATCTAGTCCCCGTAGATCGGCGTTCCCATCGCTGAGACTCATGCCATTTCCTAGGCTGCTGCTCTCCTTGTCGCCCTCGGTGATGACGCTGATGCCACCAGCACTGGAGGTTCGCTCGCCACCGCTGACCCAGTGCGGTCCCGCTCACCATCACCGGGTCCGCTTCGGATCTGCTCCCCGTGTGGGTGGGTCACCTGCACCGTCATAGTCCCTCTTGCCATCCATCGAGGCCGATGATGAGGCCGACATCTTGGCCGAGGACGAGGCCATGGCTGACATCTTGGTCGAGGCTGAGTTTGAGTCCGACGGCTATCTGGACTATGTCACGACGGACACGAAGGCTAATCGTCTGCACGGCTATGCAACATTTGTTCTTCTGGGCCCAAATCTATTCTTGCGCATTAGCCCGTATGGTGGCCTGGTGTGCCCCATCTGTCCCAACCATAAGGCCTATGGTTGGATCGAGGCCGACGCCAGGGCGCATGTGTTGGCGAGGGCACACACCCCCCTAGACAACACCTACACCAACGACAGGAATGTGGCCTGCCATCATGCCCTAGAAAGGAACCAGGGCGGGATGGCATGAAGGGACTGTCCAGCCATGCTGGTTCACCATGGTGGAGAGGTTTGCTGGCTTCAACCAAGGCCAGTTTACCATGCAAGCATTGGATTTTGTTCACACCTATTGTGTAACACCCCGGGTGTTTAAATATTAAAAACCGGACATATCATCATATGCATTGCAAGGCATTGGTCATATTGCAAACTTTGATATGCATTCATTAAAAAAAGTTTACATTTATGTTATAAGTGTTTCTTGGTATTGTTTGAATCAAGTTCGAAATCTTTGTATTGATTTGAAATTCCGAAAACCCTGATTTTCAATAATTAAATCCTACCCTGAAAACTCATTTCAAAATCTAAGCATATTTTGGGGTTGAGCTTAAAAGCAAAAGTATAGATCTTGTTAAGTTATACAAAGTTTGTTTTTGGAGTTTTCCAAGTTGTTTAGTAAAATTTGAAGTTATTTGAAAAGGCTAAATTTCTTAAATGTCCCCTTTTTGAATTCAAATTTGCATTTCAAAATGTAGACTGAATTAGGGGGTGGTTATGAAAGCAAAGTTGAAGAACTTTTAATTTTGAACAACTTTTATTTTTGAAGATTTTTGAGTTGTTATACAAATTTGCGAGTAATTTGGATTTTAAAACGAATGCCAATTCTGTAATTTTGGTGAACAGTACTCGCTGCTCTTGCTACATTGCCGGCGACCTTCTGATCGGTTCCAGGCGCGCGCGTGGCGGCCTTGGCTTCGCACTGGCACAGGAAAGACTCCGTTGTAGCTTCTCCTTACTTCCTTGGCCGTCCTATAAAGCTCTGGAGCAGTCGCCGTTCTTCTTTTCCCTTGCTCTGTTTTCTCGTCGTCCTTGCTCATCTCCGACGAGCTCGCACCGTCGCTGTAGTGCTCCACCATCGCAGCTAAAGCCAGTTCCAGCTCCGTCTCCTTCTTGCGCATCCACCCAGCCAGGTGTGAACCCTTCTTCTTTGCGGTCGTCCGCAGCGCCGCCAAGCTCCACCTCTCCGTGGCCACCGCTCTCCGGTGAGCCGTTGCTCGTGATCAGTGTATCTACGGCTTTGTCTCGATGCGGTGGTACTTAATCCGTTGTTGCTTGGTCGTTTTGCCCACTGCAGTCGTCGGTTCACCGTCGTCGACGATCTCTGCTTCACCGTGACCACCGTGAACATCGACCCACCTCTCTGTTGTTCCTCCGGCTTGTCTATCGCCTTCAACGTGATCGGGGTGAGCTCCTGGTTCTTCCTGTGCCTTTTGTTTCACCGTTTTCGGTTTTGTTTCGCCGGCGTAGTGCCGCCGAGCCGCCGTGTCCGCCATGGCCGGTGCCGTGCTCATTTTGTGCCGCAATCGTTGCAACTAAGGACGTCAGTTGATGCGCATAGTCATGGGGAGCATGTTGGTGCCTTTGCCTTCGCCGTTGAACTCACCGTCGGCGAGTTTGCGCCGGTCAGCGCCGTCGCCGTCGCGGTCAAAGCTAGAGGTTGGGGATGACAGGTGGGACCCGGGTGTCAGCGATTGTGTAGTTCAAAATGGATTTTTCTATTTTCAGGAATGAATGAATAGTGATGCAATTTGTTATTTTTCTATAGAATTATTTAGAGTTCCAAAAATTATGAAAATTTTTGTGCGATCTCTCTGTGATGAATACTATTTAAGAAAAATATGAGATGTTGTTTTTTAGTACTTTTTGAATGTGATAAAAATTGCTCAATTAATTAATAAATGAGTTTCCAAGATTTTTCTAGGCTTATTTATGTATCCAAAAATTATGAAAATTGTTTTGCCACTTAATTATCATGTGATGAACATTTACAAAAATTTTGAGGTCAATTGGAACAAGTTGATTTATTTCATAATTCTTAATTAATTAATTAATTCATAAAAGCAAATAGTAACCTTTAGTGATTTAGGTTTTGTTTGAATTTTTGATTAAGTGATGTTCTTGGGTCATTAGTTGGTAATGATCCTTGGCAATTGATGTGAGTGTTACGAAAATGGTTTAGTTAGTTTAACTTGTAACTGTACCGCGAAGGAAAGTTGTATTCAAGTTGTTAATTTTGCATTCATCATCGAGCATCATATTTTGTATCTCGCATCATGTTAAACATGGCATTGTTACTACGTATAGTGAACGAAGGTGAGCACGTGGTAGTTAATCAAGTAGTTGAGGAGGTTGATCCATCTGTGGAGGTTGGTGTTGATATCGGTGGAACAACTTCGGAACCAGATTTTTCCATCAACGAAGGCAAGCCCCGGATGCATACAACCCTACCTTGTGTTTTACAAATTGATTTCGCTTTTGCTTCTATTTACTGCATTAAGTGATTAGGAGTCAAGTGAAAACCAAATTGGTACATTACCAACCTTGTTATTCCATATTTACCCTGTTACCAGTTTTAATTCGTATATGCCTAGTTATGCTTAGCTATGCTTAGAACGATGAAAGTCGGGTGATTACCTGTCACCTGCAAGTTTTAAATGAAACTTTGGTTACTTATGTTATCATGTGATATGGGAATGTGGAGTAATAAATCTAGACCGGGCGAACTCGGTGTGTGTGAGCCACAAGACATGGAGGTCTTGTGAGCGGGTTCTTTCCGCCTGTGTCGATTAAGGCCCGTACCGTTGTTGAATTGCATGAGGTGAGACTTTGTAGTACTAACCACATACTTCGGTAAGCCTTAACTTGGTCATTCTATTACGAGAATGGCTACTTGAGCACTGGGAGTGGAGAGATGGCGGGAATAGCGTGTACCCACGTGGCAATGGGCTGGATTGGTGGAGTACTGTATTCTCAGGTGGCGCGGACCCGTTCTTGTTTAGAGGATCTGAGGGTAGGTTGATATATGTAGGTCGGGGACCTACATATGTCGTGTGGTCTAGAATTTCCAGCTGGGTTTTTAATCGGTTCGAATCGTCGTTGCTCCTCGGTTATGGAGACTGAACTCACTGTTCATCATCGTAGTAATAAATAACTAGAACTTGAGGATGGTCTATGAAGGTGTTGGTTATGAAGTTTCATGATCTCAATGCGGATCGTGTCAGCTTTGTATATGATCTTAAGAAGTTTTAAACGTTGATATAAGAATTTTGTTAAAAAGCTTTTACGCAAAAGAACCTTGATTATTGCTAAAGCCATACCTTGAAGCCCTGAGCCTGCATTAATACGTTTTATTAATTCTTATTTCGGTTAAATCTTGTTGAGTACTTTTGTACTCAGGGTTCGTTGACCCTTGTTGCAGGTGATCCTCATGAGCATATCTGTTTTGGATCGTGCTGCATGACTATTGTTCGATCTGACGATGAGAAGTAAATGTGTGGCCCTTGGGCAGGGCAGTTTCATTGTGTGTTTTGTATTATATTATAATGCCACTCCACTATTTCGTTTTGTAATAATCATCGAACTTAGTTGTGAGGTTTGAAACTACTATTTTGTAAACTATGTTATTGTAAGACTTTCACTATTTTTACTCTGGTGTATCTATTTGAATAAACTATTGTAATACTGCAATGACTCTGTAATGTGATCCTGCTCAGAAATCGTGGATGATTCGGGGTTCCCTAAGGACACCCGACAGTCTTCTTAAGTTACCGGGAACGTATGCATAGATGTCAAAGGTCGTTGGACAGTGATAGGTGCATGTGGGCCCTATAATTTAGGAGGTTCTGCCATAGAATGGTATCGGAGCGATCATTACAAAGTTTTTGTTGTATTGGTTTACGAAAACTTCAAAATGATTTGGGATGACTAAATTTAACTTGTTAATTTGGTCCAAATTGCTTCTGACTTATCTTATTTCTTTCTCACCATTCCTTATTTGATTAAAAAGGCTTTGTGTGGTGGAGTAGTAATCTTACTATGCCCTATATAAAAACAAATGTTGTTTATGTTCTGTATAAGCTTTGATGATTTTGTTCGTAAGAACGATTCATGCATCATAATTAATTCACTTGTTACTTCCTTCGTCTCTGAGTCTGGGTGAGTAGTGTGTATGGGTTGAGTTGTGTAGTCCACCCTTACTGCTCTTGAGACTGTTGTTAGATTGTTTTAATTGGATTAATCCTGCTTTGTACAGTATGGCTCGTACCAAGATTACGCCCCGTAAGTCCACTGGACCCAAAGGAGTTCCTCGCCACCAACTTGCCCCTAGGAATGACGGTGCTAGCAGTAGCAGCTCTAGGCCTGATCCTCAGGCAGAGATATAGAGCATTTCTGTAGAGTTAGCCCAAGCTACTAGAGATAGGGCTATGGACGCCATCCAGGTGGGCAGATTACAGGAGCAATTAAGACATCTCACCACCGCTCACAGGAACTACGAACGTATGTTAGTTCGTACGGTGGAAGGAAGGAATGAAGCTTGGCATAGGGAAAATGTAGCTAGAGCTAGAACTCATGAGTTAGAATTTTATGTAGAAGACTTAGAAGACCATAATACCTATCTGCATGAGGAAGTTCATAGGCTAAGCAATCTCCTGGATCCTAATCATGAACCCCAAGCTGATGCAATGGATCCCGGTGTCATCCTTGCCGATGATAGCGAATCGGAAGAGGAAGAAGAAGAAGACCCTGAAGAATTAGTAATGATCGATGAAAGTGATAATGAGGGCGGAAATATTTCCGGAATGGATACCGAGCCCGAAGTTTGAAGTGATCGAGGAAGGGAGTAGAGTTGTATAATAGTTAGTTCTAGTTTAAGTTAAGTAGTCTTGTTTAAATGTGGTCTTGTGTTTAAATAAGTGAAACTAGTGTAATGAGTTGTAGTACGCTCTTTTATCAATCAATAAAGGCTTGTGAGTAAAGTTTGGTTTGTTGTGAACAGATGCGTCGTACGCGGGGTTCGTATATTCCTGGTACTTCACAAGATGAGAACGGTATTCCAGATCCGCCACCAGTTCCAACAAATCTGGCGGATGCTATAGCCGCCCTTGTCAATGTGACGGTTGAAAATTCTCGTTTGCTTCATGAGATGGCTCAAAGTAATCAGAATCAGATGCAGGGAAATCATTGTCGCCATCATAATAGGCAGGAGGCTACATATGTTGATTTTACAGACACAAGACCACCGGTGTTCACCAAGGCAGATGTACCACTGGAGGCTGACGATTGGCTTCGAACCATGGAGTAGAAATTTGATCTTATACCATGCACAGAGTTTCAGAAACCCGTCTTTGCTACTCAGCAACTTAGAGGTGCAACCGGTGCTTGGTATGAAAATCTTATGGCCATGCAACCCGCAGGTGTTCCGTTAACTTGGACAGAGTTTCGTACTGCTTTTAGAGCCCATTATATCCCTAAGGGAGTTATGGCTATGAAGCTGGATGAATTCCTTGCCTTGAAGCAAGAGGATCAGACGGTTATGCAGTATGTGGGAAGATTCAATCATCTATCGTAGTATGCATCTGAACATGTCAACACAGATGTTAAGAAAAAGAAATGGTTCATGAGAGGTTTGAATACCAAATTGCAGACTATGATGACAACTTGTACCAATGTCACTTATCATGAGGCAGTGAATATTGCAATTGCTTCAGAGGCAAAGTATCGGCAACATAAGGAGCTCAAGAAGAAAAAGAGTATGCCGTCTGGATCTTTTGGGGGAAATCCAAAGAGGCAGAGGGTGATTTATCATCCAGTAAATCATAATCGTCCTCCTTATCGTCCATCGCAGTTTCAAGACGGTCAGCAATCAAATGTCCGCCCTGCTACAACTTATCAGAATCCACAACCAACAAATGCTTCTGGGGTTTCTGCTTCAACACCCTAGGGTCACAAGTATCCCTATTTCAATTATGGCAAGCCTGGTCATTTCTCGAGAGAATGTCCGTATCCAAGGCAGTCTAATCCCAATTATCAGAAGGCCCCTACAAATCAACAACAGGGTCAAGCACAGAATAAGGGCAACAATCAGAATGCTCAGAAAGGCAAAGATGAAAGGAAGACAGGACGAGTGTTCTACATTCAAGCTAGGGGAATTCCGGAAGGGGAGCCAGTGATGATGGGTATGTTTCCTGTCGCCAACCATCCTGCAGTTATACTTTTTGATTCTAGTGCATCGCATTCATTCATCAATAGAACATTTGTGGTGAAGTATGAAATTTCAATTGGGGCAACAAAGGAAAATTTCTTTATACAGTCGCCCGGGGGACGTCTGTGTACTAAGGAAATGGTATACTAGGTACCCATAAACCTGGGTGGGCATATTTTTCCCACTACCATGATTATCCTAAAGGATCAGGATATAGATATAATCTTAGGAATGAATTGGATGTATTAGCATAAGGCTGTTATAGATGCTTTGAATAGAACTATAAGGGTGAGTTTGCCAGCTAGTAATTCTCAACTTTTCATCCAACTTCAAACCTTAAGGAGATCAGTGGGCAAAGTTTGTGCAAGTGCCACCAAAGAGATTCGAGATATCCCAGTAGTGTGTGAATTTCCTGATGTGTTTCCTAAAGATTTACCCGGTCTACCACCTGATAGGGATGTCCAGTTTAACATAGAGTTGCAACCTAGAACAGCTCCGATTTCTCGGAGAGCTTATAGGATGCCACCTAAGGAATTGGCCGAGTTGAAGACTCAGTTGCAAGAATTGATTGAAAAGGGGGTTATCCAACCTAGTTCATCACATTGGGGATGTCTGGCAATTTTTGTGAAAAAGAAAGATGAGACCCTGAGGTTATGTGTCGACTATCTCCCGTTGAATGAAGTGACCATCAAGAATAAGTATCCCTTACCTCGGATAGATTTGCTTTTTGATCAACTGGCTGGAGCCAAAGTTTTCTCCAAGATAGATTTGAGGTCAGGATATCACCAAATCAAGATAAAGCCTGAAGATATTCCCAAAACGGCATTTACCACAAGATATGGATTATATGAATATTTGGTAATGTCTTTTGGTTTGACAAATGCTCTAGCTCATTTCATGTATCTGATGAATTCAGTATTCATGCCTGAGTTAGACAAGTTTGTAGTAGTGTTTATTGATGACATTCTAGTATATTCCAAGAATAAGGAAGAACATGCAGAACACCTCAGAATTGTTCTGACTCGCTTGAGAGAACATCAACTATATGCCAAGTTTAGCAAGTGTGATTTTTGGCTTAAGGAAGTACAATTTCTTGGACATGTCTTGTCAGCGGAAGGAGTTGCTGTCGATCCAAGTAAAGTGAAGGATGTGCTTGATTGGAAACCGCCAACCCCAGTTCAACAAGTTCGGAGTTTTCTAGGATTGGCGGGGTATTACCATCGGTTTATTCCAGATTTCTCTAAAGTATCAAAGTCCATAACTGAGTTACTGAAGAACCAAGTCAAGTTTGCCTGGTCATCTGATTGTGAAGAGGCTTTCTAGACTTTGAAGAGACTGTTGACCACTGCACTAGTATTAGCCCAACCTGATATCGAGAAGTCGTTTGATGTTTATTGTGATGCTTTAGGTATTGGTATTGGATGTGTGTTGATGCAAGAAGGCCGAGTCATTGCTTATGCATCCAGGCAACTTAAGCAACATGAAGAACACTATCTGACTCATGATCTGGAGTTAGCAGCTATGGTCCATGCTCTGAAGATTTGGCGGCATTACCTACTTGGTAATATGTGCCATATTTATACAGACCGCAAGAGCTTAAAGTATAACTTTACTCAGTCAGAGTTGAATATGCGACAAAGAAGATGGTTAGAGCTGATTAAAGATTATGACTTGGAAGTACATTATCACCCGGGTAAAGCAAATGTCATGGCAGATGCCCTCAGTCGCAAAAGTTATTGCAATTGCCTGACAGTAAGAACAATGGGTCTGACCTTATGTCAAGAGATGGAGAAGTTGAATGTAGAAGTAATTCAACAGGGTAGTTTGACCAACATAATTGTTGAAGCCACTATTCGAGATCAAGTTATTGCTGCTCAGAAGGAAAACAAGGGTGTAGCCCATATCAAGGAAAGGGTCAGGAATGGAAAGGCGGAATGTTTCAGCATAGATAATGAAGGTGTGCTATGGTTCAAGGATCGTCTAGTTGTACCAAAGGTTCTCGAGTTGCGGCAGTCAATTCTTGAAGAAGCACATGCTACTAGGTTATCTATCCATCCGGGAAGCAACAAGATGTACCATGACTTAAAACAAAGGTTTTGGTGGACCAAAATGAAGATAGAAATTGCAAGATATATAGCAAAGTGTGATACTTGTCAGAAAGTGAAAGCTATACATTTGAGGTCTGCTGGAGAATTACAACCATTGCCTATTCCAGCTTGGAAGTGGTAGGACATAAGTATGGACTTTATTGTTGGTATACCCAAGACATCAAAGGGATTTGACTCCATATGGGTTATTGTAGATCGACTCACTAAGTCAGCACATTTTCTTCCTGTCAAGACTATATACCCCACTGTCCAATATGCCAAGATATATTTATCAAGAATTACGAGTCTCCATGGAGTACCAAAGACCATTGTGTCCAATAGGGGTACACAGTTTGTCTCCAGTTTTTGGAAGCAATTGCATTCTTCATTGGGTACCAAGCTCCTATATAGTACAGTTTATCATCCGCAGACTGATGGACATACTGAAAGAGTCAATCAAGTGCTTGAAGATATGTTAAGGTGTTGTGTCCTTAATTATTCCAACAAGTGGGATGAATGCTTACCTTTGGCCGAGTTCTCATATAACAATAGTTATCAGGAAAGCATTAGAATGGCTCCATTTGAAGCACTCTATGGTCGTAGATGCAGAACATCGCTGAGTTGGTCTAAGCCCGGAGAAAGAAGATTCTTTGGAGTTGACCTTGTGAAAGAAATAGAAGACAAGGTTAGGCAAATACAGAGTAATTTGAAGATAGCTCAGTCCCACCAAAAGAGTTATGCGGATAGACGACAAAGACCATTGGTGTTTAACAAAGGAGATTTTGTATATCTGAAAGTATCACCAATGAAGGGAGTTACCCGTTTTGGTGTTAAAGGCAAGTTGGCACCTCGATATATTGGACCATTTCAAATTCTGGAGAGGTATGGAAAAGTGGCATATCGCTTGAAATTACCAGAACATCTATCAGCTGTACATAATGTGTTCCATGTGTCTCAGTTGAAGAAGTGTCTCCGAGTGCCTGAGCAGAATGTTGAAGTTGAAGGAGTGGAACTTGAACCAGATTTGACTTATTCCGAATATCCTATCCGAGTGTTGGATCAGAAAGATCGTGTTACTCAAAGGAGGACAATCAAGTTCTACAAGATACAATGGAATCAACATTCAGAAGAAGAAGCTACTTGGGAATCTGAAGATTATTTGTTAGAAAAATTTCCAGAGTTTCTTGCGTCAATATAGAATAGAGTAATGTTAGTTGAGCTCGGTTGTTACAAATTGTGTTTTGTAAAGGAACCTCAGTTGTTTTATGGATAAGAATTGGATGTTTTTGGATTGACACATTTCCTTTTCCATTACTTACCCTATGGCTTTGAATCTCAGGGCGAGATTTCTTTTAGGGGGAAGGATTGTAACACCCCGGGTGTTTAAATATTAAAAATCGGACATATCATCATATGCATTGCAAGGCATTGGTTATATTGCAAACTTTGATATGCATTCATTAAAACAAGTTTAAATTTATGTTATAAGTGTTGCTTGGTATTGTTTGAATCAAGTTCGAAATCTTTGTATTGATTTGAAATTCCAAAAACACTGATTTTCAATAATTAAATCCTACCCTGAAAACTCATTTCAAAATCTAAGCATATTTTGGGGTTGAGCTTAAAAGCAAAAGTGCAGATCTTGTCAAGTTATACAAAGTTTGTTTTTGGAGTTTTCCATGTTGTTTAGTAAAATTTGAAGTTATTTGAAAAGGCGAAATTTCTTAAATGTCCCCTTTTCGAATTCAAATTTGCATTTCAAAATGTAGAACGAATTAGGGGGTGGTTATAAAATCAAAGTTGAAGAACTTTTAATTTTGAACAACTTTTATTTTTGAAGATTTTTGAGTTGTTATACAAATTTGGGAGTAATTTGGATTTTAAAACGAATGGCAATTCTGTAATTTTGGTGAACAGTACTCGCCGCTCTTGCTACATTGCCGGCGACCATCTGATCAGTTCCAGGTGCGCGCGTGGCGGCCTTGGCTTCGCGCTGGCGCGGGAAAGACTCTGCCGTGGCTTCTCCTTGCTTCCTTGGCCGTCCTATAAAGCTCTGGAGCAGTCGCCGTTCTTCTTTTCCCTTGATCTGTTTTCTCGTCGTCCTTGCTCATCTCCGGTGAGCTCGCACTGTCGCTGTAGTGCTCCACCATCGCAGCTAAAGCCAGTTCCAGCTCCGTCTCCTTCTTGCGCATCCACCCAGCCAGCTGTGGTCGACTGATTTCGTCGGGAACCCGCGGTGCAAACCCTTCTTCTTCGTGGCGGTCCGCAGCGCCGCTGAGCTCCACCTCTCCGTGGCCAGCGCTCTCCGGTGAGCCGTTGCCCGTGATCAGTGTATCTATGGCTTCGTCTCGATGTTGTGGTACTTAATCCATTGTTGCTTGGTCGTTTTACCCACTGCAGTCACCAGTTCACCGTCGTCGACGATCTCTGCTTCGCCGTGACCACCGTGAACGTCGACCCACCTCTCTGTTGTTCCTCCGGCTTGTCTATCGCCTTCAACGTGATCGGGGTGAGCTCCTGGTTCTTCCTATGCCTTTTGTTTCACCATTTTCAGTTTTGTTTCGCCGGTGTAGCGCCGCCGAGCCGCCGTGTCCGCCATGGCCGGTGCCGTGCTCATTTTGTGCTGCAATCGTTGCAACTAAGGACGTCAGTTGATGCGCGTAGTCGTGGGGAGCATGTTGGTGCCTTTGCCTTCGCCGTTGAACTCACCATCGGCGAGTTTGCGCCGGTCAGCGCCGTCGCCGTCGCGGTCAAAGCTAGAGGTTGGGGATGACAGGTGGGACCCGGGTGTCAGCGACTGTGTAGTTCAAAATGGATTTTTCTATTTTCAGGAATGAATGAATAGTGATGTAATTTATTATTTTTTTACAGAATTATTTAGAGTTCCAATAATTATGAAAATTTTTGTGTGATCTCTTTGTGATGAATAATATTTAAGAAAAATATGAAATGTTGTTTTTCAGTATTTTTTGAATGTGCTAAAAATTGCTCAATTAATTAATAAATGAGTTTCCAGGATTTTTCTAGGCTTATTTATGTATCCAAAAATTATGAAAATTGTTTTGCCACTTAGTTATCATTTGATGAACATTTACAAAAATTTTGAGGTCAATTGGAACAAGTTGATTTATTTCATAATTCTTAATTAATTAATTAATTCATAAAAGCAAATAGTAACCTTTAGTGATTTAGGTTTTGTTTGAATTTTTGATTGAGTGATGTCCTTGGGTCATTAGTTGGTAATGATCCTTGGCAATTGATGTGAGTGTTACGAAAATGGTTTAGTTAGTTTAACTTGTAACTGTACCGCGAAGGAAAGTTGTATTCAAGTTGTTAATTTTACATTCATCATCGAGCATCATATTTTGTATCTCGCATCATGTTAAACATGGCATTGTTACTACGTATAGTGAACGAAGGTGAGCACGTGGTAGTTAATCAAGTAGTTGAGGAGGTTGATCCGTCTGTGGAGGTTGGTGTTGATATCGGTGGAACGACTCCGGAACCAGATTTTTCCATCAACGAAGGCAAGCCCCGGATGCATACAACCCTTCCTTGTGTTTTACAAATTGATTTTGCTTTTGCTTCTACTTACTGCATTAAGTGATTAGGAGTCAAGTGAAAACCAAATTGGTACATTACCAACCTTGTTATTCCATATTTACCCTCTTACCAGTTTTAATTCGTATATGCCTTGTTATGCTTAGCTATGCTTAGAACGATGAAAGTCGGGTGATTACCTGTCACCTGCAAGTTTTAAATGGAACTTTGGTTACTTATGTTATCATGTGATATGGGAATGTGGAGTAATAAATCTAGACCGGGCGGACTCGGTGTGTGTGAGCCACAAGACATGGAGGTCTTGTGAGTGGGTTCTTTCTGCCTGTGTCGATTAAGGCCCGTACCATTGTTGAATTGCATGAGGTGAGACTTTGTAGTACTAACCACATACTTCGGTAAGCCTTAACTTGGTTATTCTATTACGAGAATGGCTACTTGCGCACTGGGAGTGGAGAGATGGCGAGAATAGCGTGTACCCACGTGGCAAAGGGCTGGATTGGTGGAGTACTGTATTCTCAGGTGGCGCGGACCCGTTCTTGTTTAGAGGATCTGAGGGTAGGTTGATATATGTAGGTCAGGGACCTGCATATGTCGTGTGGTCTGGAATTCCCAGCTGGGTTTTTAATCGGTTCGAATCGTCGTTGCTCCTCGGTTATTGAGACTCAACTCACTGTTCATCATCGTAGTAATAAATAACTGGAACTTGTGGATGGTCTGTGAAGGTGTTGGTTATGAAGTTTCATGATCTCAATGCAGATTGTGTCAGCTTTGTATATGATCTTAAGAAGTTTTAAATGTTGATATAAGAATTTTGTTAAAAAGCTTTTACGCAAAAGAACCTTGATTATTGCTAAAGCCATACCTTGAAGCCCTGAGCCTGCATTCCTGTGTTTTATTAATTCTTATTTTGGTTAAGTCTTGTTGAGTACTTTTGTACTCAGGGTTCATTGACCCTTGTTGCAGGTGATCCTTATGAGCAGATCTATTTTGGATCATGCTGCATGACTATTGTTCGATCTGACGATGAGAAGTAAATGTGTGGCCCTTGGGTAGGGTAGTTTCATTGTGTGTTTTGTATTATATTATAATGCCACTCCACTATTTCATTTTGTAATAATCATCGAACTTAGTTGTCAGGTTTGAAACTACTATTTTGTAAACTATGTTATTGTAAGACTTCCGCTATTTTTACTCTGGTGTATCTATTTGAATAAACTGTTGTAATACTCCAATGACTCTGTAATGTGATCCTGCTCGGAAATCGTGGATGATTCGGGGTTCCTCGAGGACACCCGACAGTCTTCTTAAGTTACCGGGAACGTATGCATAGATGTCAAAGGTCATTGGATAGTGACATGTGCATGTGGGCCCTATAATTTAGGAGGTTCTGCCACATATTGGTGCCCTTGTTGCATGACTTGCGTAGAGGTGTGGGATGGCACTCCTCATTAGTAGTATTAAGTCATGTCAACATATGTAGTTAGGACTAGTTTGCTGCCAGGTGCCTTTAGAATTAGTATGAAGTCATGTTAATCATCTATAGTTAGAAATAGTATATCTAGGAAGTAGTTGGATGACTTTGAGTAGTGGGATGGCACGGCTCTCCTCTTATTATTATGGCAGATGAAGGCATGGTTATGTAGGCTGAACTCGTATCATTGCTGTAATCCACATATATGTGAAGTCTGGTTTGTCGTTATCATTCTATCTAGTAGCATTGATATCCTCTTATTATGCATGTAATGTGCGCATTTGTGCAAATATTTTGGTTCACAAAGTATCGTTTACCATTATCTTTGTGCGCACGTGATAGTTCGAGCATTGTAAACCTGAACGGGCCAGACATATCTCAATCCAACCACGCAAGGGTTGGTTTGTGTCTCAGTTTTGGTGAACCAAACACATATTAGTAGTGGTAGTAGCAGTCATGAGTGGCTTTGATCTGTGTTGAACCAAACTCATCACTTCGCTCACGGCAACCGTGCAAGGTTTCTTTGAGAGGAGCAAGCCTGGCCTAAATGCAGAACTGAGTAGCCATAGGTGTTGCAATTCTACTACGCATGTATCTGTGGTGAACCCAACTCATCTTGTTTGCATGTATCTGATAAAATTTGTTGAACTTGCAACAACTATGTTGTGAGGAGTTCATCTGAACAAGTCTAGCCTAGACAGAAAGTCCGACGGCCATACATTTGGTATCGTCGTGCCGTCTCATCGGGTGGGTACGCCATTACTCCTGCATCTCTGGTCGCACATGCCTTTCCTAGTGTAATACGGTTGCGATTCCTAAGGTAGTGCGACGGCACAAGAGGCACCCGAGGCACTGCGCATTTGTGCAAACATTTTGGTTCACAAAGCAACATTTACCATTATCTTCGTAAGCACTTGATGGTCCGAGCATCGTCCATCTGACTGGGCCAGACACTTCTCACTCTTGCCAACCACGCAAGGATACCTTTGTGCCTCGGTTTGGGGAACAAAAAATGTATCAGTAGTGGTAGTAGTCATGAGTGGCTTTGATCTGTGGTGAACCCAACTCATGTCTTTGATAAAATTTATTGAATTTGCAATAATCATGCAGCGAGGAGTTCATCTGAACAAGTGTCGCCTCGATCTAATGCACAATGGTGGAGGCATAGTTGTTGCATTTTTTTACTGCACAAGCCAGAATGTCCGCCGATGTCCATTTGATCTCTCATCGGATAATAAAAAATGTAGCCATCTCTAGCTAGCTGCTTGCAAGCCTCTGCAAAACCAACCAAGAGAAATTGCTTATGAAAGCAACTCCTCTTCACTCTTCAGTCTGCCCCTTGACTGTTGTGACTGTGTTTTTGGAGTAAAATAACTGCAAAGGCTTTCCTCCTGCATTCAATTCACTATTGGCAACCGCGCAAGGGTTGCTTTGTGCCTTGGTTTGGTAAACTAGACACGTATCAGTATACGTACTTGGCATGTTGGTCAAACTGATTAATGATCTCGCCATAGTGGTTGAAGCATGCTGTGTGAAAGGAATGCTTTATGTCAATGGCTTATGCAGTGTATATGAACCTATAACAAGTACTAGTTGCAATTGAATGGAATAGTCATGTACACAACAGATGGTCTGCATAGTACAGTACTAACCCCGGTGGACAAAGCCTATGTGTCCACTGAAGCACAAGTTTATAACAACTGAGCATACCGAATATGTTTAGAATATAAAGCTAGAAATCCAAAGCAAATTGCGGCTTTAGAATATATGTTTTCCCAAAGATTATACATGAAATCTCCTACAAGTCATCGTCACCTCCAGACATGTGATCTCTATCGCCACAGTTACTGTTGTCACTGCAATACTGGTTTCTAGTATCATCTTCAACCTCATCTTCATCCTCGCTACCTTCAAGTATGCCAACTGCTTCCCTCTTATATCTTAGAAGGTCTTCTAAATTGGCTTCAATGACAGTGCCTTCTCCATCATGACTAGATTCATGCATAACCTGATCACCATCACCCAGTAGGACTTTATGCTCATTATCAGAACAATGATCACCTTGGTGCACTATAGGCTCTATTTCATTCACGTCATACATGTCCCTATGTTTGAACTTCTGCACGACCCACCAATCTTTGCCCAAGGAGGTGTCTTGCAGATAAAAAATATTCCTTGCATGTGTCATGAGAATGAAAGGGTTATCCTTGTACCAAAATGATTTAATGTTGATGGATCTGAAATGTCCGTCATCGTTAATGCCTACAGACTTCGTAGTGCCATCTAGATTATACCAGTCACAGCGCAGAAGAACCACCGTCCTATGGCTTTGTATGCTGGAGTTATACATCAACCGAATAACTTCTCTAAGGACACCATAAAATTCCACCGATTGGCCTTCATGTGTGATGGCGGTCATGACACCACTATTATGTATACGTAGGGATTTCTTACAATCAACAGTGATATACCTGACTCCATTAATACTGCAAGCTGCACAGACCGGACTCGGGTATCAGGACCTCATGATAGTGCATACAAACCTTCACTAACCTCGGTTGGTTTCTCTCTATGTAGCTCCTCGATCTGCACATAAACATGAAACCACCATCACCACTAAGTTGTCGTATAATTCTGTCAATCATCGGCCTAACAGAACTAAAATATGCTAATCATGTACATGAGACTTAAACCACGCTGGAAACTCTGCTACAAGCCTACTATCAACATCATCACTTGCCACTTGTTCCACTAAAATTTGTCTGTATATTTTGTAGCACATATAAGCATTATTATTATTATTAATAACATTTCATACGTGATATAGGAAACAGTAAATCAGCATATAAAAAATCATACTTACTACACATATGGTCCAACCTCATCACAGTTATTAAGCACATACCAAGGTAGCTTATTGATTTTGGCTTTATCCTTGATGTCCTTTACCCTAATCTAGCCAATGGGATTGACACCATCCACGAAAACAGAGGTCTCACCAGGTGCTGGCCCATCATGTGACATATTGTCATCCTAGTTATATCTTGTTTTAACATCATCCATGAACCTCTCCCAAAATGCCAATGTCTCACTTTCTAAGTAAGCCTCCGCAATTGATCCTTCAGGCCTGACCCTGTTCCTTAATAAATTCTTCAACATGCATAGTCGTTGTTCTATTGGATACATCCATTCGTATAGTATGGGCCCTCTAAGAAGTGCCTCATCAAGTAGATGGACAGCCAAGTGCACCATAACATCAAAAAAGGCCAGTGGAAAAATCTTCTCAAGCTTGCATAAGATGAGTGGGATGTCCCGTTTTAGCTTTTGCACAACTTCTTTCCTTAGAGTTCTACTGCACAGTTGCCTGAAGAAGTTCCCAAGTTCTAAAACAGCTTCGTATACATCTTTGGGAACAAAACCTCTTAAGCCTGCAGGTATGATCCTCTGGAGAAGGACATGGCAAGTATGCATTTTTAGCTTGCCAACTACCTTGGTACCATCTGCACTTATGGATTTTGCTAGGTTGGTTGCATAAACATCTGGAAACCTAACACCTTTAAGGAACTTGCAAAATTCTGCTCTATGATTTTCTATCATAACATAGTGAGCTTCTAGCAATATAAGCGAGATGCCTTGCTGCACGCAATGATATTGAGGCCTTATGTTCATATCATGCAAATCTAGCCTAGCGTTCATTGTGTCTGTTGTCTTGCCCTCCACTTTCAGTAATGTTCAAAGAATGTTTTCACATATGTTCTTTTCAATGTGCATGACATCAAGATTGTGTGGCAGCAATAGGTCCTTCCAATATGGTAGCCCCCACCAAGCATATTTTTTATTATAAACCACTTGCTCTTCTCCATGCTTTTGTTTCCTTTTTCCACCATGCTTACCTAGGCAGACATCTTTCACCTTCTCGAGTTCCTCAAGGACCTCCTGTAAGGTAAACTTTTTTGGCGCATCTCAGTCCTCAGTTTCTCCATCAAAATCCAAGCTCTTCCTCCAAGGGTGATCCCTAGGAAGGTAACGACGGTGTCCAAGGTAGCCTAGCTTATTTCTTAGGCTTCTTGATAATGGATTTTTGTCGCAATAAATACATGCATAATAACCTTTTGTAGTTCGGCCTGACAAGGTGCTCAATGCTGGAAAATTGTGTATGCACCAAAGCATGGCAGCGTGCATAGTGAAGCCTTCCATAGTTCTTTTAGTTTGTTTACACCAAAATTTGGGAAGAAAAATGTGGGAACTCGAAGCTTCCAAAATTGTGTCAATCAAGGACTCGATTGCCTGAGGATCAATATCAGTTGATTTAGAGGAGACACTGGAATCGGCTCTCTTTGAATAACGTCAGCAGATGACGATGATGGGCTACGATTGGTGTTGGGAAATACATATCATACTCTACAAAAAGGGAAAGATTAGGGTCCAAGTTATCTTAAGTTAGGAATATTCTCTTTTATACCAAAGATTGTGATGAGTCGTACTTGAGTAAGATTCATGTTTAGGCTTTGGGTATAAATATTGGACCCTAGCTATTGTAAAAGACATCCAATCAATCAAACACAAGTTATTTACTTTTTTGGCTCCGGACAACCCTTAGGAGTAGTAGTAGAGTAGATCTCGGCGAGTTCTTCAGCAAGCAGGGCTGCATCGGTCCGGCTGACCTCCGGTTTGTCTGTAAGTACCGTCATGGTTTATACTTTGGTTTGTACGGCTGCATCAATCCGGTCGACCTCCACTCCGAACCTTAGTGTAAGCTAGTTACTGACTCTTGTCTAGTTCAAGTACGGCTGCATCGATCCGGTTGACCTCCACTGCTTGAACTAGATTAAGGTCAAGTTATCGGCTCTAAGGGTGGCGTCCTTCGTGTAGATTCATTAAATTACCGATCTTGCTGATATTTTCATTGTTATTAGTTTACAGTAACATCAATCCACCCGGTCAAGATCAAGTTAGACTGGCCTTATATCCTTTCAGTCCGTCGTTCACTTTATGACAACACTATGTTTCTTACTCTGAGCGACGGGTTATGTTTCATCGGCCATTCTATCTCGATCCTGATCGTGCATAGTACATGGTTAAGGCATAAATAATCTTGAAGAGATTTGTTGGCTAGTTAAATCTAGTTTATAGTTCACCATTATGGTTGTAACGATCCGGGTCGATCCCCACTGATAGCATTGTAGATCAGAGGATGCTAGTTAGTAGATTTGTTCTTGATTAGGCATGACCTTAGTTGTTTGCTATGCCTACATCGGCTAAATAGCCGATCGCCTGTGCGTTAACGCCTACAGTGTGCGTCCATGATTCTGTTAAGCATGAATAGATCTATGTACTTTAAGGGTTTGATTTGTTATCTTTATCATGGCTGCATCGATCCGGTCGAACTCCACTGTTAGAGAAAGTAGGTTAAGTCTAAGGAGTCCATAGGTTTGTCCATGTGAAATAGTCGATTGTACACACGCTGTAGTTCTCTTCACCTGAATCGGCTATTTTAGCCGATTCATCCGAGCGTTCACGTATAGCATGTCTTTTGGAAAGCTTGTCAAAGTATGGATGTTTTTTATGGATTCTTCGGTTTTAGTTTGTTACTATCATCATAGCTGCCATCGATCTGGTCGAACCACACTGTTGATGGTAACAGATTAGATTCAGAGCGTTTGTATGTCCATTCATATCAGATAGTTGATTTGTTCGCATGCTATATCCTTTCTCGTTAGATTCATCGGTTCAATGCTTTATACTAGTAATATCTGTCTAGCTGATGATCTCATTTACATCTACATGAATGTACCTGTCAACATAAAGTCAAATGCTACCCACGAGCTTTATAGTCCGTAACAGCCGATTTATGTGCATATCGGCTATTTGGTCACTTTTCACGTCTGGCTGCTCCCGAAGCGGCACACTTGGAACTGTCTGGGCATAGACCAGCATGTTCCACCTTAAATTACTGATAAACTTTCTCTCCTTGTCAATTGCAGAGTCAAATTAACTAGCACGCCTCGGGAGGAATACGCATGATCGACTAACCCTACGTTGAAGCCAAGCGGATCTCCAGCTCCATCAAGCAGATCCTTCCGGCTTACCGTGTGTCGACACATTTTTGTGTCAACACGCATTTTGGCATGCTCGGTGGGACCCCACAATCGTCATGGCGGCTTACAACAACAACGACATCCTTATGGTGCCTTATGAAGACCTACCTTATGGAGATAAAGATGTTATCAGCAAAGCTATAGAAGAATTTCAGAACAAGTGTTTGTTGTCCTACACCAAGAAACATGACAATACAATTGTTTAGAAATGTCCACTACCAAGAGTTCTGTTGCATGGGCAGACAGATGCAGATGAAGCTGAAGATAGGCGTTTCTTCGTAGAAGCTGTAAACAAGTATGTTCATGATGCCATGTCGAATCATAATGAAGTTTCCTTGAACACATTCCACAACACCATGAAAGAGGTGTTTCATGGGTTTCTAGTTGATCAAGTTGGGCCAACTTATTACAACATTCCACGTCCATCGACTCAAGGGACTAATCAAGCCAGTACTAGCCATCAAGAAATAGCACCAGCTGGTAATGATGATGTCTAGGTAGTTCAGAGCTCATCTAAGCAAGTCTAGGGTGCTACTACTAATCAGATATAGTATAATATTGGATTGCTAGAATAGCATATGCAGCAGCCGACGAGGCAAGTTCGGAATCAAATGGTCAATTTTGGCATATCAGGCCAGATACCATCGTCAGCTCAAAAACTAGCGCCATCAGTTCAAAGGATTCGTAGAGATATAGACCCTAACATCTACAACCAGAAACTTCAAGCAGCAAACCAGCCGAGGATCCAGCAGATAGAGATCCCACAAGGGTATCATTATGGCATAGATTACAACACCCTTCACATGATTCCAAATCCAGGGTATCAAGGTACTCAAAATTTTAATCCACAGATAGGTCAGCAATTGCAGAGAGATTCAAATTCAAATGTTGTTGAGCTGTTGCTTAGAGTGACTGAGATGATGAAGAATCAGTTTGGTTTGAAGCCAAATGGGCAGACTTTCTCGTATAAACGCCCATATCCAGAATGGTATGATTTGGTCGCTCTTCCGGTGAATTATAGGCTCCCAGAGTTTGCTAAGTTCATTGGCCAAGATAGCACAAGCATAATAGAACATGTCAGTCAGTATCTTACATAGTTGGGCAAAGCATCCATTGAAGAGGCCCATCGACTTTGTTTCTTCTCCTTGTCACTGTCAGGGACAGCATTCACTTGGTTTTCATCACTGCCAGTTAACTCCATTGCCAATTGGGCTGACCTAGAGAAGAAGGTTCATACATATTTTTACACTGGGATAGGGGAAAAGAAAATTATCGATCTGACAACCATAAGGCAGAGAACTAACAAATCGGGCACCGAGTTTCTTTAGAGGTTCCGAGAGACTAGAAATTTGTGCTTCTCATTGAACTTGGCCGATGATTAACTTGCTGCTTTGGCCGTTCAAGGAATGTTACCAACGTGAAGAGAGAAGCTGCTGGGACAAGAATTTGACAAGTTGGGTCAGTTGGCTCAACGAGTGGCAGCGCTCAATAGCCAATTCTAGAATATGCGCAGAGACACCCGATTCTAGAAAAGTACCACAATGGTCGAAGCCTAAAATCCATATTCAGTCGATGATGACTATGGGGACGATGAAGAAGAAGAGGTTGCCACGACCGAATGGAATTAGGGTAAGAAGACAGTAATGGTGCCAAATCCTTGGGGAAGAGGAATCGAAGAGAGCTATGACTTCGACGTCACAAAAATCAGACAAGCTCTTTGATTTCTTGCTCAAGAAGGGACAGATCAAGTTGCCCGATAATCATGTTATGTTGCCCCCTGATCAATTGAGGAACAAGAAGTTCTGCAAATTCCATAACGCTACTTCTCATTCCACTAATGAGTGTAGAGTTTTCTGGCAACATATACAGAGGGCTATTCATCAAGGAAGGCTCAAATTTGATACGCCTCATAAGATGAAAGTTGATGATAATCCTTTCCTAAGAGATCAGAACATGGTTGATGCTAGGCTGCTTAAAGGAAAGACTAAAGTCTTAACATCAGTTAGATCAAAAGAAACTACAAAAGTTGATCCCAAGATGCAAATATTGGCTCATGAATATAGAGAAATTAGAAGGCGTCGTGATCAACAAAAGAGCCGATATGAGCAGGGAGAGATGTCAAAGGATGAGGCGACAAGGCCGCATGTTACATCTCGAATTTTATTGAACAAATGGCAGCGGCAAAAGGAAAAGGATTATTAGTGTTGGTTAGAAGAGCAAGAATACCAGCGTCAACAGAAGAAAGAGAGGTATGAAAGAAAACAAGCCAAATCACATTGGAATTGTCCTTTCTTCAGACATTGCTAGAACGAAGGTTTGAAATTGCCTACCAGAAATAACTGTCCGAAGTGCAGCAAACAATACTGGGAGTTTAGGCAATCTCAAGCCAACCGCCGGTCTATCCATGCTCAAGATGTGTATCATCATAATAACATGGATTGGCACCTAAAAAATAGAAGTGTTCATGATCGGCTAGGAAAGCAAGTTGTTGATCAAAACTGGGCTGATTATAAAGAAGAAAGTAATAAAAAAGAATATGTTTGGCAGGAAGGCCAATGGTATCCAGGAGGTCTAACAAGAAGCCAGAAAAGAAGAGTACAACGGCTAAGGAATAGAGAACTAGAACAGGCTCAAGCATCTGGAAGACCTCAAGTGTGGCGTGCTAAGCGAATAGCCAATAGAAGGCAACCATCGGCTAATATTCAAATGGCTTTTCTATTGCCATCAAAATTCAGAGCTCTAGCAGATCAAGAAGTTTACTCAGACTTTGATGAATCGGAGTATGAGAAGATAGTTGCCAAGTTGACAGTTATATAACAGGCTATATTCGATAAACCAGTCAAGCATCGGCACTTAAAAGCTTTATATGTAAAAGGTTTTGTTGATGGGAAGTCGATGAACAAGATGTTGGTGGATAGAGGCGCTTCTATCAATCTTATGCTTTACACCACTTTTCGTAAACTTGGCAAGGGACCAAGAGATTTGATTGAGACCGACATGATGCTTAAGGATTTTAGGGGTAATGCGTCTAATACCCGAGGGGCAATGAACGTCGAACTGATAATCGGGAGTAAGACTGCTCACTACATTCTTCGTCATCGATGGAAAAGGTTCATATAGTTTACTCCTTCGTCATGATTGGATTCATGCAAACTGTTCTGTGCCATCAACCATGCATCAATGTTTGATTTAATGGCATGGAGATAATGTCGAGATGGTTCACGCTGATGAATCTGTGAGTATCACGATAGCCGATCCAGTATACTGGAAGCTAGAAGACTTCGAATGCTTTTCTGGCAAGTTGTGGGAAGGAGGCTTCATTAAGATCAGTGATGAAAGCCAACAGCCGATCCAAGCAATTGGCTCTGAGAGTTTGTTTTGATAGACAATCATGGCTTCATGTCGGTCAGTGGATTAAGGGAGATAGACATTGATCCTGGAGATAGGACCAGGCCGACGTATGTGAACTCTAAGTCGAATCCTGAGTACGAGCTAGAGTTGATGGATTTGTTAAAGGGAGATTGTTTACTTAATGAGATGCTTGGCCTAGGTTAATCAATTATTTAAATTTTGATCTGAAGAGTTTTTATGCAACCTATCAAGAAGCGATCAATGGAAAATGATTGAAGGAGTATTATCTCTACGTTTAAGATCAACGCTCGATAGCTGATAGGATCAGTCATTAGCTCTAATAGCCGATACCAGAAGGTATCGCCTCTAGTTCAAAAAATAAAACCAAAGATGTAAAAGCCGATACAATATGTATCGCCTATAGAGCAAAAGCGAAAACAAAGACAATCAGGACATATACAAGGGCATTGCACTAAAATACGGTCATGGAAGAGCAGAAGATTTCATTCATTAGTTTGCCCTAAATACAAACTTATCGAAGACCTTGTTCACCACATCCTGAGCGGATGTGATGTCCACAATGGCCTCTGCTGCAACGACAAACTCTTCAATCAAATCCTCATGCTCCTTGGGGCCGTCGCCCATCAGGAAGCTAGTCTCCATGGCGTGGAGCTCATACCCAGTCTGGACTTGCGCCATGGCCAGCGCCACTGATGCACCATGACATACGCCGTGAAGAGCGGTCTCCTAGACGCGGGTCAGAACGTCGTGGAGGCAGGCATTGATGAGGGGGCCCCAAGCATTGACGACATCCACTGCCGCGTTCACCGCCAGTTGAAGGGACTCCAACTGCACCATCAGGGCCGGCGATCACAAAAGCAGGAGAGTTATCAATATAGAAGACAATGGAAATTAGAATAAAAGTGTTCCTGGAATTCATCTTACCCGCCACCATGGCATCGGACTCGGCCAGCCACGCCCGAACGGCACTGGCCTCTTCTTCAGCAGTGTGAAGGGTAGCTTGAGAGACCCCGAGGCGAATCTCAAGCTGGCCATTTTCCCAAGTCGCCTCGGAATAACGGTCTTGGGACGCCCTCCACTCTTAGAGGAAACATCGAGCATCATCGCCGTTGTACGAGTCGAAGGAATCCGACGACGATGCCGGCGTAGAAGATGCAGCATCAGAGAGCTCGCCAGCCCTAGGAAGAGGACGAAGACTGTCATTCAAAATGAACCTATAGACAAATCAGAATAGTTCATCATCATGAATGGAAGATGTCGATCTCACCTCATGCGTCGAAGGCGCTGGTTCACCGGCATATTCTCCTCCGGAATCTCCTCCACCGCATGCTTGCCGTGGTTGTCCTCGCCAGCCATGAGGTTGATTAATCTACATGAGAGGAAGGAGGCCGCTACAGAGGTTATGAGGGCGGAGAAGTGCAAAGGAACAGGAGCATTTGCAAGTGTAGATGTGTTCGAGGCCGGAGCCCTCGGCTGATATTTGAAGCCACGGAGCGAGGAGGTGGATGCCTCGGGACGAGCAAAAGGCAACTGCAATTAATAGAAGGCAAAGCGCCATCTCACTAATGTCGAAGAGAATACAGCGTTGGGTGACTAACGATAGAAGATTGAGGGGTTCTCTTAATAAAGGTCGTGTTTAGACTTAATCGGATTAAGGTTACAAGTCTGGGATCGGTTATTTTCAAATCGGCTCTTGAGCCGAAAATAAGGAACACAACGAGGCGACAAAAGTATGGTTATCGTTGATTTTACACAAGATATACGTTGATATACAGATCATAAGTCTAGAACATCCTTGATTGCTCTCAATACTTCTAGCCGAATACAATCAACTTCTGTGATTTGTTGCTTGTCTTCTTCGGCTGATCTAGGAATGTCCTCGAGGCTACTACGGATGGCCCTACCTTCTTTGACTTTGGCCATGGTTCTTGTTTCTTTTACTTGATGGCATCGGGTATCTGAGCCAAGTTGCACTTGTGGCGATCAATGGTGGCCTTCACGTTCTCCAGCTCCTTCTCAAGTTCTGCACGCTTGATTTCCAATTGAGACAACTCTAGGTCAATCCTGAGGGAGGAGTTCTTCAAATCGTCAATCAACTGTGTTAGGTCTTTAGCCTCTTGCCTATTGGAGTTCCTCTTGGCCAATAAAGCTTCACGGTTGGACAAATTCCTCTAAGCCTTTTTCACCTTTAAGGCCTGATCTTCAATAATGGATAAAGGTGACAAGACTCTATAGAGAACTAGGGATGGATTACCCTTAACATCCAAGAAGACTCTCTACAATGAATCAGTGTCTTGGACCAATCAGTAATATTCTTCTCAAACATTGGCAACATATTCCTTAGCCGATTTATGGTCCCTTCTGGCAAAGCTTCCTTAGAGGAGATGGCTGATGAGCTGATTTCATCTTCATCTAGGTACTCCTCAAGATTGAAAGAATAGCTCAGAGCTGGAAGAGTGAGTGCCTACATTCAAGACAATCTTGATTAGGAGGATTGGATCAGTTTATAATAAAATGAACGGTGAAGTGGATACAGTACCTTTTCTGTGGTCAGCCTCTACCTAAGTAGAAGGGATGGCTAATGATGCACCAATGATATCTGGTTGAATTGGCTCTGAACTCTCAACATTAACATCTGCAAACATCAGGGAAGATTTTTAGTTCATGTTTGTTGCGGAGAAATAAACTAAGCATATGATTTTCTTACCATTAGTTGTATGCTGAACTGGGGAATCGGCAGTATGAGTGTCGACAACAGGATCATTATCAATGGGTGGACTAAAAATAAACTAAGCAGTATGAGTGCTCTTGCATGGGTGTTTCCTCATAGAGTATCTGGCATGATAAATGGTCAGATGAAAGGGCAAAAACTGAATAAAAGTTAAGGATTTAAAGAAAGTGCCTTGGCAATATCGAGGGGTGAAATGGAAGGACTTATATCTCCTACCATCTTAGAAACATTGGTTATTTCCACTGAAATTGGCTCCTTTTGAGGATCAGCCGATGAAGGTTCAATTGGTGCTGAATCAAATGCCTAGGACAACAGCTCTGCACCCAGGGCAGATTGGGACGCAATGGTTGATAACTGTGAAAAAATTGGATTAGAAGTTGAATATCAGTTTGTTAAGAAGATGGACTATTTACGTGAGCAACTGATGGTCTCGTTCTGTGGAGTCTTTTTCCAGTATAGCTTTCTGGGTTGCCCCTTGGACCGCCTTGCGCTTTGAAGATTGATATGTCACGATCGTGGGGGCCGCATGAGTTTTCATCAATTTCTTCAGTGAAGGTGCGGCCGATCCTATTCTTGAAACTGGGCATGGTGGCTGATAATCTATAGGATGCCCCTTCCTATCCAAGCTCGGAGGATCAAATTCAGTGTCCTAAAAGGATCAGTTAGAACAGTTGGCAAAAGATTTCATCGAACAATTTTCTTAAAAAGAAATGGCAAGTTACCTCTTTGTCAGAAGCAAATTCCCCATCCAGAGCTATACACAAAGGGTGGACCAACCCACAAAAAAGATGGGAGTGCCATTCTTGCCACCAGGAGTCAAAGAGAGTGGAAGAGAAGCTGACTCTGATCCAGTTATGCAAGCAAAGGGAAGGAAGATCTGATCCCAGTTGGAAAACTCTAGAGGCTTCCAGTACTTCACTGATACCTTCTCTTGGCCTCGGTATATCCTTGAAGAAAAGTTGAGGAGGCAATTGACCAAGACCAAACTGATGAGCTACAAAAGAGGGGTTGTAAAACTCATAGGTTGGAAGGTTCCCTGGGAGGAAGGAGTCTGTAGCCATTTTGCCACGACCATGACGAAACTCGGCTAGAAGGACACGGGGCTTGATAAAGGAATTGAAGATTGCAGCCGCTGTCTCATCCAAACAGTCTGATTCAAATCAAAATTTGAATGAGAAGATCAGCTCATTGTTCTCATCCTCATCATAGGGTAACCAAGTCAGGATATCTGCACCAAACCCTCTGTAAAACTTTTTGAAGAGGTTGCCAACATCGACAGCAATTGTTATGGCCGATGCAGCTTCACCATAACTCATGCACTAACGGGTTCTTCCATCTTCGCCTCTATATTCCTCATCAAAGTTGGAAGAAGGAAAGCTCAGGTTTCTGAGATCAGGCATTACCATCTTGTGCATATACAGGTTCAACCATAACTATATCAACCACCAAGGGCCACTAATAGTATGCACTGGTTCATTCTTCAGTAACTGGGCAGCTACCTGGTGCATCAGATAATAAGCGGCTCCTAATAGATACTTTCCAAGAGGAATATCCTTGCCTACTGCCAAATGCTTCTGCCATAAGTTTATGATTGTAAGTCAGACCACAAGATAACCCACAAAAGATGAATCTCTCCAACCACATATTCAGAAAGGCCACATATTCCCTTTCACTGACAGTTGATTTGTGTCCAATATGGTTTAGAATGTAGCTTGTCCATCCTGTGTAGTCTAATATTTTGGCTAATTTCTTAGATCCAACACTTAAGAAGTCATAAGGCTACATCGATCCTATTATTCTAAGGCCGGTCAGCATATAAACATTGGCCAAAGTGATGGTCATTGGGCCGTGACCAAAAATGAAGGCATTTAGGGTGTTGGACTAGAAATAAGATGTAGACATCAGGAGTGGATCATTCCTCTCCATTCCAAACAACGAAAGTGTCAAACATTGATTCAGATCATAAAGCTCCCAATCTCCACCCTTTTTCTCGGACACCATGCGAAACCAATTTCTCCATCCCTTAGGCATTTTGGGCCAGTTTCTGAAGGGAGTTTTGGTGCTCCAGGAGGATGAATCTACTGTAGATTATTTGAAGGGTATTTGGTTGGTTTCTTGATAGATAAAATTAGATGGATCAGGATCACCCATAGGCCCAAGAAAATAAACACTGGGAGCAACAGCCGATGGAATCAAGATTTCGTTCCTCATTTCCTAGAAATCGGATGAAATAAATTTGAGAAGAAAGGAAATATCGGGTAGCGACAGGTACTTGGAAGATGGGGGCTCGAAAGCATACCTTAGGGACATGGTCGCTGGTCGGCATTACAGCCGAAATGGATTTGAATCTAAGGAAGATCGCTCAAATGAAAGCATGATGGGGCAGGAAATTTGCTAGGGTTGAGGCTTTGGCGATGGCAGCGTCGGTTGTTAAGATTTGCTAGAGAAGGAAGAGGAAAGCGAATGGGGTGAGTAAGTTGGAAAGGATACTATTGGGATATTATATGAGGCTCAGACCGGGAAGTCAGGAGTCACGCGTATATCTCGGAACGAAACGGTTGCGACGTGATAAACGAATAAATAGGAATTTTGGAATAAAATCATTTTTATCCCAAAATTGGAGGGCATGTGTTTACATCAAAATTTGGGAAGAAAAACACGGGAACTCGAAGCTTCCAAAATTGTGTCGATCAAGGACTCGATTGCCTGAGGATCGATATCAGCTGATTTAGAGGAGACACTGGAATCGGCTCGCTTTGAATGACGTCAGCAAATAACGATGATGGGCTACGATTGGCGTCGGGAAATACATATCGAACTCTACAAAAAGGGAAAGATTAGGGTCCAAGTTGATGAGGACATCACCTGCCTGGATACAACCACATTAGCAACTTTTGATTCACAGGTGAAACAAACCTTTACCATGATTATATTTGATACATTTGATGAATTGATGCTGCACCATGATATGTGTTCATTTTTATTTTCAGAAATACATACATGGATCAAAAAGAGTGTTAAAGACACATGAAAGGCATGGAGGACCAAAGAAGTTGATTGGGGGTCAAGTACAAGTATTCCCAACGTCCTCCACCTAGACACCACGTCACTTTTGGCCCAAGGAAAGAAAGAGATCAAATCCAACACGTTTTGGGGCTGGATTCGGACTGCAACACTGTGCCAACTTGCGATGGTCGCCACGACATGGTCCGGACTCCGTTTGGGGCGTTCAAGTACTTCATGGAATCCTTATGAAGTCTATTTTTACATGGATCTAGAATCAAGTCCATATCTATTCTTAGGCCACCGCAATGACCAAATTACTACCAAGAGGTTTTTCTATCAAAGGTGCTGCGTCGCCTTATTTTGTCCCGATGGGCCATGTATCAAGTCGGGTCCATTAGGGACGCGTCCTAGGGTTGGAGCACGACCCCAATACCCTGGTGGTCATCCTTCCACCTTCATATACCCCTTAGCCACCACCAAGAACAGTTGGGTTTTGTTTTGTTGAAAGTTTAGCCATTGCTACTTCCTTGTAGACGCATGTGTTGACTAGACCATCCGTTCTACTTGATTCAGAACCCCAACTTTGTGAGTTCAGATTGGTTTTGCATCTTCATATTTGCAATTGAGTTGCTTGTTCTACTTGTTCTTGCTTGTTCCTCGATTGCTTGCAGGAATTACCCTAGTGGTTTGGTTGATCGTGCTCCACAAGATCGCGACGGCCATTGGAGGTGGTGTATCGGTTGCTAAGGCGCAACATCCTTGGATGGTTGTAGTCGGTCCGTGAACATCATCTCCATCCCCAAATCGAGTTATCCACCTTCTCTCATCGAAAGATCGGGATTCACCCTAGCGGGTCCATACCAGTTGGTAATCAAAGCAAGGTTTATCGGTGAGAGACTTCGAATCCTTCGCTGTTTTTAATTTTTCCTATAGTCCAGAAAAGCCGAAAAAAAGTAGATTAGTTTAACCATAATCCTATAAACCCTTTGAGCCTTTGCTAGCACTGCTTAGTTAGGGCTTGTTGAGTTTTTGGTTGCATCGGTTGTGTCGAGTTGCTGGTCTTAGTGTCTATTCCTTTAGAGGTTTGAGTTCTATCATGTTTTGGTCACCACGAGATCCACCATCACCATATACATCTTTGCTTCATTTTTGCCACCACGGATCCATATGATGTCCGATTTGAGAGTTTAAATACAATCTGGAAAGATCAAGTTGTCCTCTTTCCAATGCATCTAACCTTTAAGAAAAATTTGTTCTGAGTGCTCCACAATCTTCCTAGAGATTTCTGCATCTGTTGTAATAACAAGAGTTGTTAAATCTAAATTCGAAGGGGCTATGTGCAATATCCTTATTGTTTGGGTTGTCATAGTACCAAACAAAATATTTAGGGCCCTGCGAAAAAAGAAGATAAAAAAGACAAGAGAAGGAGAAGAAAGAAGGGGCTGAATCTGTTATTTTCTTCGTGCTGTGCTAGTTGCTCTTTTTAGTGACTACCTTTGTGCCTAGGCTCACGTCTCTAGCATGGTTTAGTCCAGGACCAGCACAGTACCGCCGTTGAATGATTATTCAGCTAGCTTTTGTGACTAATGTGGTGCTAGTACTTCCTTGCTTCAGCCCACCTATAGTTCCACATATTTCGACTACAACTTGACAGCTGTTGTTGTTGCAGCACCGATACACTTCATTCCACGGTTGTAGACTTGTTGGTTGCCGTCACCTCCTGTTTGGCTTGGTAAGAACTTGTAAGAGCTTGTTTTAACAAGTTGAGTTTGAGAGAATTACAACCGACACATCCTAGTAGTTGATAGGAGGATACATATTATTTTTGTGTTTCTTGTTTTCTACTAATCATGGTAGGTGATACAGAGATTTTTGAGCGGTTGAAACTAGACCCTCATATTCAGGATGTCATTCAACACTTGTCGTTATATGATGGTAAGTCTGATCCTCAAGCTTACATTGATTGGGAGCTAAAAGTAGATAATGAATTTGATGAGCATGACCTATCCGAGAAACAAAAGATTTGTATTGCCTCTAATGTTTTGATTGAATATGCTTTGCTAGAATAGAAACACATTTGTAGGCACAACAAAGTTCCAGAATCGTGGGAAGACTTCAAATTTATTTTTAGAGATGCATTCGTTCCTGCATATTATGCTGAATATTTGCTTGCAAAATTAGATAACTTGAAGCAAGATAGTAGGACTGTAAAAGAATACTACCATGATTTTAAGATTTGCATCATGTTTGGTGGATTAGATGAATGCATAGAAGATGTTATGAGTAGGTTCATGAGAGGGCTCAATTCTGAAATTCGAACCTTGTTAATTAGTAAATCATACATACATATTGGTCAATTGTTTTGTCTTGCTCTCAATGCTGAAAAGGAGAGTCTATTATCTATGAATACTTGCAAGAATGATGTGACCCATAATATCCAAAATTTGTCCACTCTGCACGCTAATGAAGAGCAATAAATAGTCGAACCCACTGCTGATTTTCCTTTACCACAAAATGAATTACTTGCTGTTCCTTGTGATAAAGAGGACTTATGTGCTGATGATTCCTTTACTCCTATGCCACAAATAGCGAATAAGTGTGATACTTTTGGCTTGGAACCATACACATGTGCTAAAGAAAAGATTTTTTATCCTATTACTTGTGCACAAGATGAACTGAATTTATTGTCCTCTTTAAATACTTTGGGTTATATTGAATTTGATATTCTATGTAATCTAAATTGTCCAAAAGAGAAACTTAAATTTGATTCTGGTTTGCCAAGTTTTAATCATTATTCGCTTCATGCAATTGGCAAATACGACAGCAAAGGAGAATATTTGGTGCATAAAGTTTATATTTGTTCTAATCTGAATATCCTTATGGGCTACAATACCATGAACGAATAGGGGGCTACACTAACACTAACAATGTCTTGCAAAGTTTTTCCAGTTTTTCCCATATACAATAGGGTAATCCTGAAGAAACGGAGCATTGCTGGTTGTGGCCGTGCAGCATAGCCATCGCTCTGTGTTCCAACATCAAAGCAAGCACTTTTGAATGCCATTGGAGCAAGTCGAGGACGACTTGCAGCCAAGAAGGGGAGAATGATGAGGACATCACCTGCCCGAATACAACCACATTAGCAACTTTTGATTCACATGTGAAATAATCCTTTACCATGATTATATTTGATACATTTGATGAATTGATGCTGCACCATGATGTGTGTTCATTGTCATTTTTAGAAATACATACATGGATCAAAAAGAGTGTTAAAGACACATGGAAGGCATGGAGGACCAAAGAAGTTGATTGGGGGACAAGTACAAGTATTCCCAACATCCTCCACCTGGACACCACGTCACTTTTGGCCCAAGGAAAGAAAAAGATCAAATCCAACACGTTTTGGGGCTGGATTCGGACTGCAACACTGTGCCAACTTGCGATGGTCGCCACGACCTGGTCCGGACTCCGTTTTGGGCGTTCAAGTACTTCATGGAATCCTTATGAAGTCTATTTTCACATGGATCTAGAATCAAGTCCATATCTATTCTGAGGCGGCCGCAATGACCGAATTACTGCCGAGAGGTTTTTCTATCAAAGGTGTTGCGTCGCCTTATTTTGTCCCAATGGGCCGTGTATCAAGTCGGGTCCATTAGGGACGCGTCCTAGGGTTGGAGCACGACCCCAATACCCTGGTGGTTGTCCTTCCACCTTCATATACCCCTTAGCCACCACCAAGAACAGTTGGGTTTTGTTTTGTTGAAAGTTTAGCCATTGCTACTTCCTTGTAGACGCATGTGTTGACTAGACCATCCGTTCTACTTGATTCAGAACCCCAACTTTGTGAGTTCAGATTGGTTTTGCATCTTCATATTTGCAATTGAGTTGCTTGTTCTACTTGTTCTTGCTTGTTCCTCGATTGCTTGCAGGAATTACCCTAGTGGTTTGGTTGATCGTGCTCCACAAGATCGCGACGGCCATTGGAGGTGGTGTATCGGTTGCTAAGGCGCAATATCCTTGGATGGTTGTAGTCGAGCCATGAACATCATCTCCATCCCCAAATCGAGTTATCCACCTTCTCTCATCGAAAGATCGGGATTCACCCTAGCGGGTTCTTATCACAAGTTATCTTAAGTTAGGAATGTTCTCTTTTATACCAAAGATTGTGATGAGTCGTACTTGAGTAAGATTCATGTTTAGGCTTCCGGTATAAATATTGGACCCCGGCTATTGTAAAAGACATCCAATTAATCAAACACAAGTTATTTACTTTTTTGACTCCGGCCAACCCTTAGGAGTAGGAGTAGAGTAGATCTCGGCGAGTTCTTCAGCAAGCAGGGCTGCATCAGTCCGACCGACCTCTAGTTTGTCTGTAAGTACCGTCATAGTTTATACTTTAGTTTGTATGGCTGCATCGATCCGGTCGACCTCTACTGTGAACCTTAGTGTAAGCTAGTTATCGACTCTTGTCTAGTTCAAGTACGGCTGCATCGATCCGGTCGACCTCCACTGCTCGAACTAGATTAAGGTCAAGTTATCAGCTCTATCTAAGGGTCAAGATCTTGCTGATTCATTAAGTTTACCAATCTTGCTGATGTTTTCATTGTTATTAGTTTACAGCAACATCAATCCGCCCGGTCAAGATCGAGTTAGACCGGCCTTATATCCTTTTAGTTTGTCGTTCGCTTTATTACAACACTATGTTTCTTACTCTGAGTGACGGGTTACGTTTCATCAGCCGTTCTATCTCGATCCTGATCATGCATAGTATGCGGTTAAGGCATGAATAATCTTAAAGAGGTTTGCTTGCTAGTTAAATCTAGTTTATAGTTCACCATTATGGCTGTAACGATTCGGTCGATCCCCACTGATGGCACTGTAGATTGGAGGATGCTAGTTAGTAGATTTGTTCATGATTAGGCGTGACCTTAGCTGTTTGCTATGCCTACATCGGCTAAATAGCCGATCACCTATGCGTTAACGCCTATAGTGTGCATCCATGATTCTGTTAAGCGTAAATAGATCTATGTACTTTAAGGGTTTGATTTGTTGTCTTTATCATGGCTGCATTGATCTGGTCGAACCCCACTGTTAGAGATAGTAGGTTAAGTTTAAGGAGTCCATAGGTTTGTCCATGTAAAATAGTCGATTGTTCACACGTTGTAGTTCTCTTCGCCTGAATCGGCTATTTTAGCCGATTCATCCGAGCCTTCACGTATAGCATGTCTTTCGGAAAGCCTGTCGAAGTATGGGTGTTTTTACGGATTCTTCGGTTTTAGTTTGTTACTATCACCATAGCTGCCATCGATCCGGTCAAACCTCACTATTGGTGGTAACATATTAGATTCAGAGCGTTTGTAGGTCCATTCGTATCAGATAGTCGATTTGTTCGCATACTATATCCTTTCTCGTTAGATTCATCGGCTCAATGCTTTATACTTGTAATATCTGTCTAGCTGATGATCTCATTTACATCTACGTGTATTGTACCGGTCAACATAAAGTCAAATGCTACCCACTAGCTTTATAGTCCGTAACAGTCGATTTCTATGTGTATCGGCTATTTGGTCGCTTTTCACGTCTGGCTACTCCCGAAGCGGCACACTTGGAACTGTCTAGGCACATACTAGCATGTTCCACCTTAAATTACTAATAAATTGTCTCTCCTTATCAATTGCAGGGTCAAATTGACTGGCACGCCTTGGGAGGAATATGCAGGATCGACTAACCCTGCGTTGAAGCCAAGCAGACCTCCAGCTCCATCAAGCAGATCCTTCCGACTTGCCGTGTGTCGATGCATTTTTGTGCCGACGCAGTTCTTCTATAAGAGGCTCCAAGAATACATCAAAATCCTTTCCTAGAGAGGTTGGGCCCGGGAACAGTAGAGACATAAAGCAATTCGATGGGTTCACACATTCCCATGGTGGCGGGTACAGAGGAATTACAAGAACAGGCCACATACTATATGTCGAGCTAAAGTTGCCAAATTGATTGAAACCATCTGTGGCAATGGCAAGCCTCAAGTTCCTTGGATCATCTACAAAAGTTGGGTGCTTTCTATCAAAGTCCTACCATGCCTCCTCGTCTACTGGATGGCTCATTTCAGCGGTATTATTCTCTCGCTTAGTCTCATGCCATTCGACGTCTGCTGCTGTTCCTCGAGCAGCAAAGATCCTCTACAACCTCGGTATTAGAGGAAAATGCCTCAAAACCTTATGAGGAATCCACCTGCTACCATCTGCATCCTCCCATCTAGACTCTTTGCATTTTGGGCATGCTTGCAATTCCTCACGATCACCCTAAAACAACACATAGTTGTTCTTGCACACATGGATACTTTCAGAACCTTGTCCCAATTATCGAATATATTTGCGTGCCTCCTTACATGATTTTGATATGTTGCTACTAGGGAATGCATCTGATAGCAACGCCAATAGTGTATCAAAATAGTTGTTGCTAACTCGATAGTGAGACTTGATATAGAGCAACCTGACAAGGAATGAGAAGGTAGGTCTAGAAGAAATTGATTGCATCAACTCATCCAACACTCTTTCAAACTTTGGGATTCTTCCAGCCCGCTCTTCAGATGTCAACAGGTTTTGAACTAAATCATCAAAATCTGGTAATATGTTATCGTCATGGTCCTCCTGCTCCTCCTCCTCCGCAATCCAACCATCATGATGAGATCCATGCACATCTGATGGCTCTATAATGTCAGTACCTCCTCCCTCTTCCCCATGATCAATCCATGTGGTGTTTGTGGGCAACATTCTGTGTATAAGTAAGTCGTCCTTCACCTCCTACCAAGTTTTAACCACCTAGTTAAGACAATGTGTACACGAGCAAGGGATCTTTTGCTCTAGGTATTTTTGTTTAACCATATCCATGAACTCTTCAACTCCTATGATGAACATCGGTGAGAATGGTCTCCCATTAGGAATCCAGGATATGTCCATCTGTTGCAGCAAAAGTATGCAAAGTCTGTTAGAGTTTCGACCATTGGGTGGACAATGGCAAAACTAGCATTAGAACAAATCATATAGTGTTCGAGAGCACTAATCTGTGTATTTGTTCATATCATACTATGGGATAGTCTTGTTTTCTATTTTTGTGTGACAAAACCATTGATTTCAATTGAAATTCATACAAACTAGCCTTTCTTTATTTGTTCTTTACTTTATCGTGTACTAAAAATGGAGTTCTATAATCACAGAAGAAGGTACTCATACCTTTGTTCTACGAACTGGCACGGCTCGGCTGCAAGCCGCCTCTGCCGCGGCATACACCTAATCACGCGGACGCCAATGCTACCACGCTCCACCGAGAGAGCCCTACCATGCCACCAAAAGGATGCCTAAGCCACCACAGTAGACCAGGGATCCTCCACCTCTGCCATCGCCGCCGCAAGTCCAGTGGGCACAGATTTATTTCCACTTGCAGGGGATATATCTAATTTAGGTCAACCTATAGGGCATCCACATAGCCAATAGGATACTATAGCGACTCCAAAGAGATGTCAGCACAGCCAGGCGTCTAGCGCAATGGTAAAAATGCTCCAATCCTTGGTCCAGATCCCGTGTTCGACTCCCAGGTATCAGACCTTTTTTTGAGAAATTAAACCTCAAAGGCACACATGGTACAAGTGACACGCAAACCATCAGGTCCCACAGGTCAGATGGAGATGGAAAAGGTCCCATAGGTACACGTGACACGTAAGTCGTCGGGTCCCACAGGTCAGATACAGAAGGACCGAGCGGAGACTTTTATGACAAATTGCAAGCGTCAAGTGACACGCAAGCCGTCGGGTCCCATAGGTCGGATGGATATGGGCCATGGGGTCCCACAGGTCGGATGGAGATGGAGAACAGTCCCACAGGTACACATGACACGTAAGCCATTAGGTCCCACAGGTCGGATGCTAAAGGGTCCAGGTACACGTCGGATGGAGAAAGGACCGAGCGGAGAATTTTATGATGAATTGCAAGCATCACAAATGAGTAACTGCAGGTCCCACAGGTACATATCGGATGGAGAAGGGTCCCATAGGTACACATCACATGCAGAAAGGATCGAGCGGAGACTTTTCTGATGAATTGCAAGCGTCACGGATGAATAAATGTAGGTCCCACAGGTACATGTCGGATAGAGAAAGTACCATGTGGAGATCTATGACGAAGCATCATTCGTTATAGATTGATATTGTTCATCATAGATGTGTAATTAGTTCAATGACAAAGCCCTATTCGTCACAGTATTAAAGGAGATCGTCATAGATGAGTTGCGCGAGTGATCTGTGATGAAATCTTGTGCTCTTCTATGATGTTTTTTGTGACGATGCCTAATTTCATCATAGATAGAGAGGGTTGAAGGATTGTCACCACTGATCTATGATGGAACGAAAAAAATTGTCATAAAAAGCGATCTTCTATGACGGTTTCAGAATCGTCATTAAGATTTTCGTCATAGAAGTGGATATTTCTAGTAATCCAAGGTCGGTTTGATCTGAGGGATCAGAATTGATGGCTCCCCCTATATATAGCAGCCCCTACCCCCCTCCCTGAGGCCATCTTGGAAATCCTAATTCATATCTCTCATTCAGATCAACACACCCGGAGGATTAGGTCTAGAACTCTCCAATGTAGTAGATTAGTAGCTCGGGAGTGAGGGTCAAGTTGGGCTCATGCTCAAGTTCCGGATCTAGTCTTAGAGGCTCGGCAAAGCCTTGTATCTTCACTTCTACATCTTGTAAGACTTATAATCAATTTATCATATTCCTATCTACATGGCTATGCTTACTTTGAATATATATCTCGCTTAGTTAAGGTTATTATTACTTTTGTGTGCGAGTTCATAGAGCGCTTAGACTGCTAGTATACTGGTTGGGCTAAGTAGCCGAGCCTTGTGTAAGTGTGGTGCTTACATGATGCTTTGCCTATGAGTGCACCATGTTCCCAGGTCGTGTGGTAGCAGCGGGAGGTGACAGCCCCGTCTATCCTCTGTAGTCCACCCCATGTGAGTAGTTTCTTAAATTGTAGAACCGTAGTCACGTCAGTAGAGTTATCCTTCGTGGTGCTCTACTGTCTAAGCGGCGTTCCAAAGTGCACAAGAGTAGAGTTAGTCTTAGCTATAGTTGGGTGTGTGTGTGTGTGTGTGTGTATATATATATATATATGACAATGTAATAAGAATATCATAGGAATCTACCTCACCCGTTGTTCTCCTGAGTTAACTAGTTTACAATATCTTAGTATCCTCTGAGTGTCATTATGCTTAATTCCTATCATTACCTTTACCCCTTGCTCTAGCTATGATGGTATGTTGACCGATAGATACTCCTTTGATATTCAAAAATCTTTGCTGTATTGTTTCCCTATGGTAAAATATAAATAACGATACCTGGAATACTCCCGGTAAAATGCTACAATGGTATTATGTGCGCTTACGGAATCCTTCATATTCTATTTACACTTAATAAATACCAACAATACTCCTTTTATTTTAGAATAATATAAAGGGGGTGTGGTGGAACCTATCGATCCATGCTCAAGTTCTCGACTCGATGCAGGTGCTTATATTTTTTTAGATTTATTTCAGGATCCAATAGTGCTATTTTTTAGTGGCAGATGACATACCCATCAACAACGAGGTATACAATGATTTTATCAATCTTGAGATCTACTGGCTCAGTCCTTCTGAGGTTGATTGTAGAGTTATGGTCTGTGTGTATGCGTTCATAGAGGATGAGTGTATGTGCATGTGTGTGTGATCATCTGCATCTATACTATGATTCACAAAAAGAAAATAACAATGGGGATTTTTGGATCACATCTAGGATTATTATAATCTTGATTATGAAGTATAATAGTTAGAGTAATTGAATTTGTATATTATTGTGGTGGATTATTCTTGGTTCAAGTGATAAATACTCATGGTCATCAAAAAACATATGAAGATGGATTATAGGATTATTGTAATATGGTGTTTCAGTTATTATAATCCACATCTTAATCTAGCATGTTTGATTTTAGCTGATTCTTACAAACACAGTGGATTAAAAGGCCCTTAGGACAACCCAACTACTTTAAAATTATGAAAATGCTCTAACCCGAGCATCCAACGTCTAGACGCTCCACCCACGCCACGTCCACTCGTCCTCTGCGCCACCGCCACCCGTGCCGCCCCCACCCCACCCTTTGTGCGCCGTTGCCCAGCTCCGCATTGCCGGTGAGCTTCACGCCACCGACAAGCACACTGGTGGCCTCCACACGCCACCCACAACGCCCTCTGCTCCGCCCATGCTACCCCCACACCCACCCTCTATGCGTCGCTGCCCAACTCTGCGTTGTCGGCGAGCTCCACACCGCCGGCAAGCACACCGGTGATCTCCACGTGCCGACAAGCCTCCATTCGCCGAAGCAGCAAAGATATGTTTGCGTTGAAAGAGCATGTTGTAAACGTATGTTTTAAGTGTTTCAGAGGTGTGTTGCAAGTGTTTTATATCGATGTTACAAAAGTAGATTGGGATGTTACAAAAATAGATCGGGATGTTGCACATGTTGTGATAGCTATACATGTATGTTTTAAGTGTATGTTTCATTTGTATCAGACGTATGTTGCAAGTGTTTTCATCTGGATGTTGCAAAAGTTGATCTGGATGTTGCATATACATGCATGATGCAAGCGTATGTTTCAAGTGTTTCAGGTGTTTCATAGTCTATTGCAAGTGTTTCATCTGGATGTTGCATATGTTCGCAATGGCTTTCAAATGTTTTCCAAATGTTTTGCAAGTGTTTCAGACGTATGTTGTAAGTGTTTCATCTGTGTATTGCAAAAGTAGATCTGATGTTGCACATGTTGCAATGGGACCCATCTGTCGCTGCCACCTGCCGCAGCTGCTGGGCGACATCCGAGCGGTGTGGGCCCGCTGCAGGGGCATAGACGGGCACTTGAGAAACTGAGCGCAGACATGAGGGCCCACACGGTGGGGCGCAGGAAAAACAGGTGGCGCGAGCTCCTTCTCTTGCATGCGTGGCACCGTCCAACGCTAGCAACCCGGATCGGACGTTCGGATGCTAGCAACTTCGTTAAAATCGACTTAATTTGCTTACCCTAAAATAGTAAGCACCGTTAAAAATGAGCTGGCGGCGATTAAGAAACAAAAATATTTTCCTTTTAGAAAATGGAAACAAGTACCTTAACCATTGCCCTTATTTGATGGCCGTGGGCAATCATGCTCTGAATCACAGCAATTACGACTAGACTATCAACAACTCAAATGCACTGCCGAATCATTCCTTCCAATATAGGAAAAGAAATCACTCACATTAACTAGTAGTCGTCGTTGTCAACAGGACAACAGCTTCTTCAAATCCAGTTGGAATCCCTGGTCGAACACCACACCAGAATAAACAACATTAATGTTGGCAAATAAAACATTAATGAATTAATGAATTACTCGTTGTTCATATATGGAGCAAAAAGACAGTGGTCTCCCGCTTCCGGAGGTCAGCACGTGACAGACCAACCCAACAACAAAACATACCATCCATCCAGCGCACGCGCTTCCTCCACAGCCGGAAACGCGTCCTCAGTACTACTCACAAGAACCAAATTCGACGACGCAGTGACGCGTGTAACTTTTGTGTTTGAAAAAATAAATAAACAAACGCGTTTGCTGCTTTCCAAATAAATTGGCTCTTCTCACATAAATTTCACTGTTTTGCTCAGATATTTGACAAAGAAAATTCAAATTAGCACCTGACAAAGATAATTTAGTTTTAAGAACGAACCACCTAGTGTATACTAGTAATATTGTACGGAATGATAAAAGAAAGAAAATCTCCAACAGAAAAATTGGTCCATACAACTGATTGTGCACGACCCATCCGACTCACGTGATGTTCATCGCCGAGTACTAGGTTTATCTTCTCCGAGCAACAAAGTTGCTGCTACGTGGCCTCATCGGGCCACAGCATTACCGCCGTGTGTCTGCTTTATCGTTGCGACTATATCGTCGTGCCCTGTGCATCGACGACTATGTTATGCAATCTTTGCAGCGTCATCCATCTGCACAAGGTCTTCCTCAAGATATTCGAGTTCTCCATCGCTGACATCGAGCGCTACTATCACCGTCATACCTTGTGTCCGTACTGCTGCCTTTGGGCAGGCGTGTCTACCCGGATTGCTCATCTTCGGGCTAGACGCGTCCACCTCCGTATAGCTTCTTCGTCGTCCAGCACGATCACATCTTAAGTGTCGCGGTCTCTTATCCACCTACTTTATCTACTCCGACAACCGCAGGCTGCATCAGCACCATCTACCCCGGCCGTTCTGTGCACTCCAACCATCGATGATGCATATTTGCGGCCCTCTACCTCGTACGTTTAGTATTGGCAACACTGGTGTATGCCTTCATCCACGACGCGTTCCTGACCTGGTAACTTCGGCGTAAGCTTCGTCCATGGCGGATTGATCACATCAACCCTCCCTTGAGTGTGTCGTTGTCTTCGTCTACGTCTTTGACAGCCCTGACTGCATCGACGTGGGTATCGCCCCCTTCCAGGACGACTGCCTTGATGTGTTTCCGTTATTGTCAACTTCTTTTCTAGTCTCACCGTCTGCAGCGCTCCCGCTGTGACTGCGACTTTATGTTTGAGTAAGAATAGTACCACATTATCCACCCACTTGCGGTGTTAGTCATATATACTCTATATAATCAGCTCATGAGACCTGCTCAATCCATTCTAAATTATAAGACGTTTTGGCTTTTCTAGATGTGTAGCTTTTGCTATGCACATACATATATACTGTGTCTAGATACATGCTAAAAGCAATATATCTAGAAAAGCCAAAACGTCTTATAATTTGAAAAAGATGGAACATGACAATGCAAATTCCACCAAAAATACAAGCAAAAAAACTTTTTTTCTAAATAAAATAAATCAGAGAAAGAATGAGGGAGGGGAATATAGTATTTGCCAATTTTCCGACAACTGTCAGTTTGCTTTTTTTGAACTAAACAATAACTGTCTTTTGCCATCCTGTCACTCCACTTATCGTCATGTTTGTTTGGTCTCGTGTGGCTTATAAGCTATGACTAAAAATATTGTTGGCTAGTTTAACCTGAGAGAGAAATACTATTTATCACTTGTCAGCCAATGCCACATTCACACTCACTCCCCGCTCTTGCTTATTAGCCCGTTCTCTTCTCTCTCAATCCCCATCCCCAAATCTCCCATGGCTTCTTCCCCTCCCCCACCGCCCATCCGCACCGTCCTCGCTGCCACCCTGCTCCTCCTCGTGTACCTCCTCCCGCACAATGCCGCCGCCGCCGGAGCCGACGCGTCGCCGGCGGTGAACCCGTTCACGGCGAAGGCGGCATTCATCCGGTACTGGAACCGCAAGGTGCCCAACAACCGCCCGCACCCGGCTTTCTTCGTCGCCAAGCTCTCCCCGCTCCCGGCCGCCGACTCCGTCTCCTTCCCCTCCGCGCTGCCCGACATCCGCGCCCGCCTCCCCGCGCTCTGCACCAAGGCCGCGCTCCTCTGCCCTGGCCCGGCTACCACCGACGCGGCGTCGGGCCCCAGGGGCGGGGGCCCGTTCAAGGGCTACAGCAACGCCAACTTCTCCAACTACGGCACCGGCGGCGTAGCGGGGGCCGACTCGTTCCGGAACTACTCCCCGGACCTCAACATCGCCGCCGACAGCTTCCGCCGCTACGGCCGGGACTCGTCCGGGCGCGCCGACAGCTTCGCCTCCTACGAGGCCGACGGCAACGTCGTGACCGCCAACTTCACCTCCTACGCCGGCGGCGCCACGGGCGGCTCGGGCTCCTTCGCCGCGTACGCCGCCGAGACCAACGTGCCGGACTCCACCTTCACCAACTACGACGCCGCCGCCAACGGCCGGGGCCGGAGCTTCGCGTCCTACTCCCAGGAGGCCAACCACGGGGAGAACGGCTTCTCCAGCTACGGCAAGGACGGCAACGGCGTGCGGGAGACGTTCGCGTCCTACGGCAACGAGTCCAACGTGCTGGCCTCCGCCTTCGCCAACTACGGGCAGTCCGCCAACGGCGCCACGGACACCTTCACGGGCTACGGCGTGGAGGGGAACGTCCCCGAGAACACGTTCCGGAACTACGGCGCCGGCGGCAACGCCGGCGTGGACACCTTCAAGAAGTACCGCGACGACGCCAACGTGGGCGACGACAGGTTCACCTCGTACGCCAAGGGCGCCAACGGCGGCGCCGCGGAGTTCGAGAGCTACGGCAACTCGGCCAACCCCGGCAGCACCATCTTCAAGGGCTACGGCGAGGGCACCAACCCCAACCACCACATTGGATTCAAGGAGTACGCCGGCGAGAACAACACCTTCAAGGGCTACGCCAAGAGCGGCGTGAGCTTCAAGGAGTACCACAACACCTCTACTGCGGCGCTGACGGTGTCGGCGGAGGCGGCGGCATCGATGCAGCACCACGAGCACCTGAAGTGGTCGCCGGAGCCCGGGAAGTTCTTCAGGGAGCGGGAGCTGGTGGCCGGGAACCGAATGCCGATGCCGGACATCAGGGACAGGATGCCGCCCCGGGCGTTCCTGCCCCGGGCCATCGCGGCGAGGATCCCGTTCGAGCCCCGCGCCGTGTCGGAGGCGTTCGGTCTGCCCCTGGACACGGCGATGGGGAAAGCCGTGGCGTCCACGGTGGCGGAGTGCTTGCGCACGCCGAGCAAGGGCGAGACGAAGCGGTGCGCGACGTCGGCCGAGGACGTGGTGGACTTCGCGGTGGAGACGCTGGGCGACGACATCGTGGTGCGCAGCACGGCCTCCACGGCGGGGAGCGGCGGCGACGTCCGGCTCGGGACGGTGACGGGCGTGGACGGCGGCCGGGTGACGCGGTCCGTGTCGTGCCACCAGAGCCTGTTCCCGTACCTGGTGTACTACTGCCACTCGGTGCCCAAGGTGCGGGTGTACGAGGCCGACATCATGGCCGCCGATGGCTCGGACGCCGGCGAGAAGAAGATCAACCACGGGGTGGCCATCTGCCACCTGGACACGTCGGACTGGAGCCCGAGCCACGGCGCGTTCGTGGCGCTCGGCGGGAAGCCCGGCGAGGTGGAGGTGTGCCACTGGATCTTCGAGGGCGACATGACGTGGACAGTCGCGGATTGAGTGACGTTCCTCTGCCTGCTGCTGGCTTTGCAAGACCACAAGACTAAGAACTACTAAGAAGGATTATTTTCTCTCTCGCAATTAATTTTTTTTTTCCACTTCTTTCTCGATCTACCTTATATAACGAACGAAGGTGGTAAGAATTGTGCGATTGGTGCAGGAGGAGAAAAAAGGTTTGGTGAATGATGAAAATGTAAACTGTAAATCTTGGGTGGGGGATGATGGAATAACGGGCGATGTGATTGTCTTGATCAATTGCTGCTATTGTCATGGTGGTGCAATGCAAACAAAGGAGTTATGATTCCAAAACAAAAGGCTTGGTCAAATTAAGTGGTGTGGTTCAAGTACGTCGTGTCATTTTGAGATATTTAATTTTTTACCATTATAACGGACGTCACTTCTTCATATTTTTAAAATTGTTTCTACATGTGTAGCATCGAGAGAGAGTATTTGATACATTCTTGCCATTTTTGCTGATGTGGCACGTCAACTCGATCTGACAGCATAGACCGGCCACCAGAAATGACATTTTTGTCCCCCATCTATTTCTTCTTTCTCTGTCTCTTCCTCGCTCGAGCTCCGGCCATGGCCGACGATGGGGTCCATGGCGGCGGCTAATAGGACATAGGGGGAGTTGGGGGCGAAGCAGCCGGGGCCACGGCCTGTAGGTCCACAGCCACGCTCGACGCTGGCGACGAACATGGCGGCACCTGGAGCACGCGCAGGAGCACGGCCTCCACCGTGCCGAGCTTGAGGAGACGGAGCCGCTCTCCACCAACGATAGCGGCACGCCGCTCCGCCCCGATGCTTCTACCCCCGCACGCGCATGGCGAAGCCTCGAGCAGCCGCGCCATCGACGTCCTAGAGCTTGCCACCCCACCTCCTCCGCCTCAGCCGGCTGCAGTGCTCCGACGTCGAGTGCACACCGGTGACGCCGCCAACCGTCGTCCCGGCCTCCATCCAACTTGGCTCCGAGTTCCGCACGGGGCCTCAGCTCGATCCCTCCCGAACGGCCACACCGGGCCCAGCCGCGAGCGCGGCGGCGCAGGATCCTCCTCAGACGAGGGTGGGGGCCGCGCCCCCTCGCCGGCTTGAGCGCGCCATGGGGAAGGGACCTCGCCCGAGCCCCTGACTCCGTCGGAAATGGCGCGAATCGGCGACTACGGCGGCTTCCTCCATGGTGACCAGGGTAGCACCGGATCTAGGCTGGGACAGAGGAGATCGGCACCTGCGCATGCTGTACAGGCGACGGCGGCGGAGTTTTTTCTACAGGGAGCAGCGATGTTGGATGCGAGCGTGTGTTGCGAGTAGCACTGCCTGCTTGCTTATCTGTTTGTACAGCAGTGGACATCATGACGATGTCATATACGTTTTTTTTTTCTTTGCAAAATAAAAAATAAATATCTTAAAAATACAAGTATATGTATCTCTGTCTGCGGTTATCCTGAGCCGTCCATCCTTTAATCTATGGCAATGAGGGGAGGGGCATGACTGACTTTTCGTATGGGGCTGCTGACTCGGATCCGAACTGGACAGCGAAGCTGGCGTGCCACGTGAGCAAAAGTGATAAATATGTATCGTTTTTCTCTCTCTGCTGCTTAAAAGCGTAGGGCTAAACCTAAAACTGCTATTTAAGGAGGTGACATCCGTTATGACGGTAAAAAGTTAATTATCCCTGTCATTCTCAGTGTGTATGTAGCAGATCTTAGAAGCAAATAGTTCCTTCCATGATCTGTTCTCTGAAGAAAAGCGAGCAGCTTGTAACCGAAGGGTGGCCGGCCTTTTGTAACCGTGGACCATGGACGGATCATGCTTCGATGTTCCAATGTTCCAATGTTCCAAAGGGAGAGAGAACGAAAGTGACACGACGGCAAAGAAACCGTGTGAGAGAGAACCGCAAGTTCCTTTCTCATGGCCTGTCACAATTCCAGCAATGGAATTGATTCGGAACTCGATCCTGCCACTGGCATGGCTCAAGAAAACGGCAACTCCGAATGATCTGGCCATGATCACCCATGGTACCATTGCAGGAGTACGTACTGTATGCATGTTGCAATGTCATTTTCGGCGAGAATCTCGACAAGACGGCCATCTTGGATTGGTAATCCTCAAGATCAGATCAAATGCCTCTACTCTAACCGAGTGATTCGTTGCCTCATTGCGAGCTGTGACAGGTGACCGGGTTCGGGGACACGTTCTAGTGCTCTGGGCTCCTGATTCCTGAGCCCTGCACTGCACAGCATTGGATGTTCATGCGTGTTCTCATGGTTGTAACAGGGCAAAACCGAGGGGGGCGGTGGAAGACAACAAGAGCCTGGACCTGGAGGTGACTGCGTTGTTGCCTAGCGTGCATCTTCAGTGGACGAGTGGTAGTTTAATCGTGGAGGACTTTGGCGTCTGGCTGCCCAGTCCAGATTGCGAGCTGCTGCAACTTGCTCTTGCTGGGTGGGTGGCTTTGTCTGGCTGCTGCTCACGAGCTCTAGGCAGGCTGAGGCTGGGCCTTCTCTCTCTGTCTCTCCTCTCCCTCTCCCTCTCCCCGTGACGGCTACCAGTACTTAGCCCGATGCTGCTCTGCGATCTTGCAATCACGAGGGCAGCCTAATAACGGCGTTATAAAATTCAGATTACTATACTGCTTGTCCAGGTTACCAGCGTCAGTGCCGCTGGCCATTGACCCTGTTACTGAACCTGACCCTGTTCTCTGATTCTCAACGACGACGACATGCCTATCAGCCATCAGGTGTATCCTGTCGCCTGTTACTGAACCTGGAGTCCTGAACTGAAAAGATTTTTCACATCCTCATCTTCCATTCCATCCTGATCTTGCATTTGGCCTGGACTGATCGGTTGATTGGTTTCTAAAATGAGCGGAATCTCTATTAATTAATTTTGATAAGTGCAAGACTGGGTGGAATCATGGAGCAGGTACTATGAGCACTGCAAATCTCGTCCCATTATGACACCGGCCAATCCGTATGTCACCTCGGATGATCTAGTGCTAAAGTTTTCAGCTTATTTTCTCTGACAGAACACTATTCAATCCGAGATCATTCGAAATCTACTGTGCACTTTACCAGCCGAACACGCCGATTCTTGGTGGGGGGTGGTGGATGTTGCAGTGCAGGGCTGCAGGGGGGCACCCAGCTGAGCTGAGCATGCCCAGACCAGAGAGAGAGAGAGAGAGAGAGAGCAGTTGGACTGGAGGGCCCCGTGGTGACCTTCCTCAATGCAACGCCATCTTTTATGGGGCAGGCAATGCGTTTGGCGTTGGGAAGGGAACTGTACTGCTGCTGCTGCCACTGCTGCCATGGCTAGTGAGCTGAGGTCAGCATCTTGGAGGTCAAAGAGCTGGCAGCTGGAATTAATGGCCAGAGTGTCGTGCGTGCATCACATGAACAAGAGGAACTGAGGAAGAGCTCGGCTCAAGATGGGCACGGCCTCCTCCAATTTGAAGCCCTGTGATTTACCAATTAATGCAAAGTCTCCTCACTCACAAGGGTAGCACAAATGTGCGTCCCCCCACCCTAACCATGCATTGCATCACATGACAAACTTTTTCTTTGTTTTCTTTCTTCATTTTTTTTCTTTGTTTGTTTGTGTGTGCGTGTGTGGTGGCAGCTCCCTGGCTCACACTAGGAGTGTACTGTCCAGAACGGGTACCATCTACCATGGGCCAGCCAAAGGATGAGTGGCAGGCAAGTTTGTTGAAAGAATTTAGGCTCACTAGCCATGATGCCATGAATCATTTTCCAGCGATGCTCCGTTCGCTTCGTTGAAAAAACAAGTGAAATATTATTTCGGCTGATTTGTTGTGAGAAAAAAAACATTGTTCCGGCTGAAAAAACAAGCTGAAAAAGACGGATTATAAGATAAACGAACATGGCCTAAAAAGAAATGGGATCATCCTTATGATAAAAATATAAAATGTTTGTGAGTTCATGGTGCTGATGATTGCGTGTCTGAATACTACCATGCATCTCCGGTGTGGGCACTGGGCACACCATCACACCCTGTACACTTTTCATCTGCTTCTGAAAGAGAAGCCGTGGCATGAGAAATGGCAATGATTCCCTTGCTTCGTAACAAAAGACCAGTTGCGGATCCTTAGAATGGATGGAAATCATTCTTCCATGAAGGATTTTGACTCTTTCCTTCAGTGGTTGGTGCTGGTAGTCGCTGCAATTTTGATCTGTTCTGAAACTGGAGTCTGTAATTTCATATCTCACTGACAAGCTCATGGATCTGATGAGTAAAAACATGTTTTACCTTTGCAACCTTAGAGTAAAAACGATCTTACTTTTGTAGCCTTTCTGAAGCTATGTCAGAAACTGTGTTAGTCACACATTGATAAGAATGATAGTTTGATAATGAGACACAAGCAGATTTTGCAATGATGCACTTGGTGGAAGTCCGGAAGATGCCTCCACCACCACAGATCTTGTAACCACAGATGCATGCATGCATGCTCAATTGCTCATACAAAGTGTTTGCCTTTAAATTATGAACCCTATGACTAGCCACTAGGCTAGTCATATGGTAGCCTTACGTTTGTTTGTTTAAGCATACACATATTCTCTGCCACTGCACTGAATAGCCTTGCCAGCAAATCCTGCAAAAAAGTGAACGAATAGTACAGAAGTTTGTTTTGGGGTTTCCTTAGTTGGTTTGCAAACAAGGCAAATTTGTCAAAGAACAAATAGCGAGGTAATTAGTAGTGAAGCACTAAAGTTAATTTGTCCCTTTACAAGGGCCTCCCGAAAAAAGCTTATCAACATGCAAGATTTCTTGGGTACGCTTTGCCAAAGCTTTAGCCCCCTTCAGAACAAAGGAAAACATAAGATTAAACTCTAGCTATAAGATTCCAGTGGATCACTATGGAAGGTTTGAAATTATAGGAACTTTAGAGGACAGCTAGCATGACGTTAGACCTCATAAAATACATTTCGAATTCTTGAAGGATTGTAAGTTCTATACAATAATACAGTTTCAATCCTTTCCTATTTCTGTGTTTTGAAAATCCTGCATTTCAGAAGAGACATGATCATGCAAGGAAGGCAATGCTAACATCTTAACCGTCTCTCGAGAGTGGCGATTACAATCACGGAGACACGGAGTAATCTTTCCCCTGTTACACTTACACTGTGGTCATTGGCCCAAGTCAGCCACAGGTCATGCTGACGTCATGCTAGATGGGCGAATCTCCAGTGCTTTGTCTACCTATTTGACATAGTGCAACAGCCATGCATAGCACCATCTTGCGTACCACCGTACCCACTTCACTGAGTTGTTAATCAGTTCACGCGATCGCAAAAGATGAGTGGTCTAACGGCAGTCTGCGTTTTTCACAAACGATTGTGCGATCCTATCCTATGAAATACGATTCCCAAATTGCTGGGACGACAAGCTCAAGCATCTCATCGGAAAAAAGTCCAAACACTGTTCACTGCCAGCCAGCTGCCCAGCCAGCTCTGCTCTGCTCTTTTGAGGCATTCCTGAATGACCCCCTTTCAGACAAACACACAAAGCAACGGTGTCGTTTCGATGCAAGACCTGTTCCTGCTTGTTGCAGCTCCACTCTGCTGAGACTCTTGACTGCAAAAAGCCAGGACATCCTCAATGGCCATGGATCGCAGAAAGTAAAAGGCAGGCACATGATGGATGAAGCACCGCTTCCGCTTGTTTAGCTTTAGCAAGAAGACAGTGTGTGATATGAGAGGAGAGGATACCTAGCTGGTGGCAGGCTCCCAGACCTTTGTGTGTGCTAGGTCACAGGCAAGTGCTTGCTATAATTGGCTTTATTCCCTCATCCTTCTCCTTCTCCTTCTCCTCCTCCTCCTTTTCAGCTCCCTTTTTGTTTGGTTTGCTCTCATCTGGCCTTCAGATTCTGATGGTCACTGATAAAACAAAAGGCTCAACTCAACAATGGTCCAGAAAGGTGGCTGGCTGGTTAGGCACTAATCTTTCTTTCTTTTTTTTTGGCGGCAATAGGCACTAATCTTTCTTGGTCCTGTAAAGTTGCAAAGCACCATGGCTTCTGCTCATTTGCTCTTAGATTAACACAGGAACAGACAAACTTTAGTTTGGTTGCTTTTATATCGATCTCAGTTCATGCTAGCTAGTTTAATTTAAAGAAGACCATTCATGCTCTTGTTGTTTCATCAATGTGTCTCTTTCTCCTCAGTTCTCAGACATCAGCAGTGTATTTATTTTAAAACGGCCTTTGCTTTTTCAGATCAAAAACTGGCTTTTGCATTTCACAAACTGGCCTAGCAATCATCGTGGATGCTTCAACGACGTCCCATCGTCTACCGAACGCGAAAGCGATCACTTGCAAGCTTGCACTTGGCAGCAGAAGATCCATGTATGGTTCCATGCCAAATCATTCAGAGAGCAGAAGGCCGTGCACGCCATCATGTGCCGGAGGGCGAGGTTGGTTAGCAAAAGCCTCTTGCTGATCATATATATGGTTTTATTTGGCTCCAACTCCAATCCGTAGCTGCTTCCTCTTGGTGCCTTGCATTGCACCAAAGATCCTTATTCTCTCCTCCTCCTCCTCCTCCTCCTCCTCAAGGAAACACACTGCTGAGCAGACGAGCAAGGACCATCATCAGGTTTTCAGATAAGGCAGGCAGGCACATTGTGTTGTTGTGCCTCCGCTGTTGCGTGGATTGACATACATAACGTGGTGTGGCAATTATGGGCGTGCTTGCTTTGTTTGTCATCTGGTTCAGACATGCGAAGTGGTAAGTTTTGCAGATGCATGCCAGCATGTGACACGAGAGGGCTTCACCGATCACTGCAATATTCCTGCCTGCGTCTGCAATTCTGCATGCTGGTTGCTGTGAACAGCGTGGTCCTCTCCTCGCTCTACTAGCTTGCTTAATTTATATAGGCATCCAAACCTAAAATAGATAGTAACAGACTTAAAATTGGCCTTCAACAGGGTAGATCTATTTTTGGTTACTTAAGAGGCACAACCTAAATATGAACATCCTCTCTCCTAAAAATCCATTTTTCTAGAAGGATTCTCTTTTGGGTCCTGCTGTTGGAGAAGATGTCGAATGGGTATTAAATCCTTTGTCTGTAGCGCTATCTAAAGGTCGAAAAGCCTTGTATTTTAGATGTTGTTGTTGGAGATAGCGTGACGTGTCAATGGATGTTTTACCCTGTGGTCCTTCCGTTCTCCATCACTGTGGAAGTGGAACTGTGCCTTTGCTTCTCGTCCACGGATGTTCATGCATGTTCCGGTGCCAGAGGAAAACAAAAGGGGGGAATTCTACGGTCCAGAGGTGAAATTGTGCGGGGGGAACAGTGGCTAATTAATGGCAGAAGCAAAATCACGTGTTTCGTTTTTTGCAAGGACTGAGATTTGAGAGACATGAGCACGAGAGCGTAATTAAGCACCGTGTGGTCCCTCTTATCGGCTTATCGCCCCGTTCTAAATTATAAGATGTTTTGGCTTTTCTAGATACGTTGTATTTGCTATGCATATAGATATACACCATGTCTAGATAGATAGTAAAAACTAATGTATTTAGAAAAGTTAAAACATCTTATAAATTGAAACGGATTTAGTACAAAACAAAATATGTGGCCTCTTGCTGTGTTTTCATTCAGTGAGGCAAGGTCAAAATCCAACTCCAAATGTACGTTTTGGACTGCACGGTAGATAGATTATCCGAACGATCAAGAGCGTCGTATCAGCGACTCTGTAAAAAGGTCACTATTGTTCTATGCTGCAAGAGTTGCCCCTAACTTACATGTTAGCCTATAATAATGGCTATCTTTTTTCTTTCTTTAAAAGAAGTGAAGGGTGTTTGTTTGTTCTAAGTCAACCCATCTTAAGTTTGATCAAAGTTGTAGAAAAGTACTAACATTTACCAAATAAAGGTTAAACTACGAAAATATATCTAATTAACAAAAATAAATGCTTGTGTCAAAATGTATCTAGCTTTCCACTCAGACAAAAGAGAGGAAGAGGTGTCAAAGACATGAAAATATAAAATGTTAAGTGCTTCAAACATATTCATATTCATATGTAAAAAAACCAATAAACTGCCAATTAACAGCAAGTGTTTTTACACGTTTTGCAAGGATTGAGAAACGCGGGAAAGGAAGATAAAATAGTAGGAGTTAGTATCATGTTGTTTATTTTTGTCACTATGATCCAACACATGTGACCGTTTTCTTTGTTTCAGTGAGACAACATATAAGGCCAAGATCAGGCCCCGTTCGCTGAAAAAACAAGACGAAACACTGTTCTCGCTGATTTGTTGTGAGAGAAAAATACTGTTTCGGCTGAAAAAACAAGCTGAAAAGTACGGATTATAAGACAAGCCAACAGGACGTTATATAATTAAATCACTTTATCCATTAAGGGCATGTTTAGAGGACTTCATCTTGCTTTGGCATCATGCATGCTACTTCTAGAGGACGCAGTGAAATCAGTTTTTCTAGATCGACTAGGTTTTAATTTGTTTTGCGAAAAGAGATAAAAACAACTATATACTACAACGTTCAAGAGTGCCTAAAAACCGGAACAATTTGGTGAGGAAAAGCTTTCCCAAATGAGATGAACAGCAGAGGATATGTAAAGAACTCATTTTTGAGCTATCTTAAAAGAGTTGTCTTACAGGGGAAATAAAGGATTGATATTCGGCTAGTTCCTCAACAATGGTGGCACCAAGATGAGGCTTGGTTGGTCTGACAACAGCCAAACTAAAAAATGTAGCTAAGGAGAATAATGCTGAAATGTTGATAGGGCGTTTGGACGGACGGACGCCACTTTCTATGCCTGCACGTTACTATCCCAACAGGCTTGCTTCCTCTCTCCGTCTCCCCATCTTTTCTCACTCATATCTCTCACTCCCGTGCTTGCCCATTGCGTGCTGCTGCGCCTTGAGCTCGTTGCTACCGTCTTCGCCGCCGCACACCCAATCCCACGCCACGCGGCTCCCCCACCATCCAGCGTGCCCCATCTTGTGCCGCGCCACCTCCGTCGACGCACCGCGCTCCTTCCCCCGCGCGCGCCCTACTGCTGTGCACCGTGCCCCGTCCTCCGCGCGCACCGAGGTGCTGCTGGGGTGCTGCCGACGCCGTCGTTGCCCAATAGAAGATCGTGGTCACTATCGACGCCATGGCCGCCGCGACGCGCAACCTTGAGATGTTGTGATGAAAGTGCATGATGCAAGCGTATGTTTCAAGTGTTTCAGACATTTTTAAAGGCATGTTGCAATTGTTTTATATGGATGTTGCAAAAGTAGATCGGGGGATGTTGCACATGTTGCATATGTTGCAAGTGTTTTTTAGAGGCATGTTGCAAGTGTTTCAGAGGTTTGTTCAAAATATTTTATCTGTTCGAGACGTATGTTGCATATGTTTCGCACATATGTTGCAACTATATATTCCAAATATTATAGTTGTTTCAATCTTATTTTGCGGTAGTGTTTTCATGTTGTAAGTTGCAAGTGTTTTTCTGGATGCTAAATATGTTTTCACACATATGTTGCAATTTTATGTTCCAAATGTTTCATCTATTTCATACTCTGTTGCATTCAAGTGTTTCATGTTGTTCGGAGAGTAAGGAGGCGTGAGTAGTGATGGTGGCATGGCACGGGCGTCGGGGAATAGGGCGCAGCAAGTTGGGGCCGGCGGATGGGGCACGCTCGGGCCGGTGGTCGGGGTGCGACATGGGTGGTGTCACGACCCGGTCTTGACACCCTTGTGAGCATCAGCATCATGAGCATCATTGCAATTGTGATAAAAAACTATAAACCAAACTGTACTTCTTTCTGCATTTAAACTGCTCACTGTTGGATTGATGGACGGTCTGTTAGCACCACCGGACCATCCGCCAATTCATCTACATGACCTAACAGAGTCCAGGCCCCATCAGTCAATTCACCGATACCACTGGACAATCCGCCGTCACGACAGAGCATCCGATAGAGTCAGCCCATGCAGAGTTGTGAAGTGTCACTTGGAGATATCACTTGGTCTCACTTGACAGCCCACCTGTCCAGCTCGTGGGATGGTCAAGGCAGAGCACCCACCAACTCACTCATTCACTCTTGCACTCCCTCTCTCTCTCTCTAGTTCATCTCTCTCTACACTCTCTCACACTCAAGCAAGAAAAGGAGAAGGGATTGAATCAAGGATGCAGCAAGAGATGGCCATGGAGACCACCTAGAAGCCTTCATCCACAAGAGGTAGGGGTTGAAAGGGGGAGTAGCCCTCTCACCCTTGCCATAAGGAGCTAGGAGGAGAAGAAAGCAAAATCAGAAGAAGATTTCAAGTTACCAAGGGCGAGATCCAGCTGCTCTATCTTCTTGGAGAGCTTTGCATCTTCTCATTGCAACCCTTGGTAAGGATCTAACCAAGCCAAACCTAGGATTTTACCTTTTAAGAGCCATAACCTAGGAAATGTCAATTTGTGGCCTAGGTTTAGTTTGCACCCAAAGTAGCTAGAACCAACTAGCTAGATATGCTCCATAGAACCCCAGTAACCTACCCTAGAGATGGTTTGCACATGCAAGTACCACAGATGAAGATTTGGATTTCGAGTTGCTAAGAAGTGTTCACTGTCAGTAATGACGGAGGGTCCGACATCACTAGCGGAGTGTCCGTCAGTACTGAGTAGCTCTTTGTTCACTTAAACAGCACGCATTATAATTCACCGGAGTCTCCGCCACTGCACCGGAGTGTCCGTTGAATTATAAGTCAGAGACAGAGGAGTTCCAGAGAACCCAGTCCTCAGCTTTTGGTATAGCGGAGCGTCCGTCGATATTCTGGAGTGTCCACTGAATTATAAAGCCTGAACCCTGAGAGTACCTAGTTCACACCAAATGATCTGTAACACACGCGGACTATCCGATAGAGCTTGAGCACTTAGAAGTCAACATGACCCAACTGACCTAATCTGATGGATAGTCCGTCACCTCGACGAAATGATCCGTTGAATTATAAATCGAACACAGAGAATCCAGATGTAACACCCAGTTTTAAGAATAAAACTAGGCTCATCATATGTGTGCCTAGGGAGTCCACACATACAACAACAGAGTGAATAGTATAAAAAACAATGTTATTAAATAGCGTATACATAGCTATATTAACACTTACACATGCTCCATTCTTCACAGGGATGGCTGACTGGGGGTAACATATGCCTAGCACTCCTATAAATCTTCTAGAAACCTCCATGTCATCATCAATCTTCTGAGCATCTTTTGCTAGAGACTGGGGTGTGGAGGAAATAGCAAGGGTGAGCACATGTCGTACTCAGCAAATATAACATGGGGTTCATGAGGCTCAAAAGGATGACACTGGTTTAACTACGATTAGCTTTTAGTGAGTCATGATTTTATTAATTGAGTAGCAACAAGTTTAACACAAGCCCACATAAACACATGATCAGGTAAACATGAATAATGAATAGCATAAACAATTAACCATTAATGATCATCTATTCCGTAAGAGTTCCAAGGCCGCTCGTGACCGTGAGCACGACTGTTATAACAGTTTTACACTCTACAGAGGTTGTACACTTTCACCATGAGCCGTGATGCCCATATGCCCAGGTTAATTACTCCCAAAACACTTTCAAGATGAGCAGGCAAGGATCACTATGAAGTCTTTCAAAGGCTCGTCTAACAAGTTAGGGCCGCTAGAATTCCAATTGGCAAACAGATATAGAGCTCCCCTTCCAAATGGCATATTCCGTGCAGGCTATACACATAAGGACAAAGGCCGCAATATACCCGATTCGTTAAGCCCCTCTTGCGCCATAAAGATAACCACTAACAAGCTAGAAAATGTCCTCATACTTGACTAAAGCCAGAGCCATATAGCACTCATGGTTGGACTATATGTCCTGGTTGACTACTTACAGATAAGTCCTTAGGGAGAGGAATCTAGAGCATCACAAAAACTATGCTCTAGCCCCCTTGTTCCTTGTTGCTAAAAAGCATCTTTTAGTGTTTATTGCATAATCCATTAGTCAAGTTACAAGATCATGGTCTTAGTTTGAGCACTAGTATCATACTACTCAATGCATAAACTCATAGGAATCAAGGTACAAGGTAACAAAGTACTAGAAAATCCTTAGGGGTAGTCAAGATAGACACATGTAGTATGAATTAAAATATTAAAGGTGTATAGGTCAACAAGGATGATCCCATCCTATACTTGCCTTTTACTCTTGCTCACATTTTTCTCATACTTTGCTTCTGGTCATCACCTTCTGATCTTCAGCGCTCATAAACGGTTCTTGTTCTAGTCGTAGCAAGCACCACACATAGACAAACATACAAGCAACAAATAAAAGCAACTAAGAATAGTATGCCACACAAGATAAAACAACGTACTCAAAGAGAGCTAGTTCTACGGTCACGGGGTCGCAAGAAACGCCGATAGCGAAATTATCGTAAAAAAGAAACGACTATCGAGAGTTTTATATTATAAAAGAAACAACTATGAGTTTGATTTATTTTAATTAAGAAAAACTATGTGAATATTAATTCAGATTAATCAAATTATATTTTAATTTTAAAAACAAGTAAGAACTAGTCATATTTTATTTATGAACATGTCTCATATTATTTAATCAAGTTAAACTTTAACCTCACATAAAAAGACATGTGAGAGCACCTAAACAAGTTTATCCTATGCAACGGGTTTGAACTAAGCAAATTATAATTTAGGAACATGTTTATACTAGCAATTAATCATATTAATGTTTATGTATAAAATATCAGAGTATAAAACCTATATTGATTTTAATTATAAAACTAGATGCAAGTATATTAATAAATTTAATATTTAACTATATATAGAAAACATGTGACATGAAAAACATTAACACTACTACGTAGAGCACGTTGATATGAATCTAACGTAACTTGAACAAAATAAATCGGAATTAAAACGAAGAAAACGACCGAGATATTACAAACCAATGGCAGTTTCGTAATTATGTCTTCTTCATCCTTGTTGCAGATCGTGACGTCCATGGCCTTTGGAACCTGCTGCCGTGCTCGTAGGGGATCTCGACCGGGGAAGCTAAGGCAAGGCTGAGCAGAGCACGAGCCTGAGACTTGGAGGCCTCAACTCCCACCTGCGCACGTGCGTCATCCGCGATGGGCGGCGCCCACTGGTGGCCAAACGGCTCCCGAGCCAGCCATGCATGCACGGTGCAAGCGTCGCACGGCGGCCAAGATGAGGCAGGGCCAACGCGGCAGCTGCAGTAGCGTACGCATGCTCGCCCAGCGGGCTACACCACCGGAGAGCCAAGCATCCACCTGCACAAATGGACCTAAATAAACATTAAAGTCCATTAGTAAATAAAGACACCGTCCATTAAGATTATTTTAGATTTTTACACATAGCTTTCATGGATTGATGAAGATTTTGGGCTTAGGATTATTCTAATTTCGAAATTAATTAATTTTATGAAATAAAAATAATTCTAGAAAGTCTAGAATTATCATTTAAATCATAAAAAATGCTCTGAAGCTTAGAAAAATCCCTGAAAAAATCATGGAGATAGATTGAAGGATGAAGAACTCAAATAAAATATTTGGAGCTCATGAAAAGCTATTTTGGAGCATCTAAAAATTAGATTACGCTCGTAGAAAAATGGGAAGAAGTTCCGACAGAAGTAGAAAAATAATTCCTTAGAAGTTTTGAGAGATAGGTTGATGGATGATAAACCCGAAGGGGTGATTGGAGCATAAGAAAAGGACCTTGGGAATCTAAAAATGCAAAGATTAGGATCAACAGAGCAGGGATTTGATTACGGTAAAAGATAGAGACAGGGCAAAGAAAGATAAAGACTTACTAATTGTGTTTTTGAAAATTTTACTTACAACACCAAGTCAAACAACAAGCAAACCTCACATCATCCAAATGCCCGTCAAATTTAGAAAACTTTAAAATTCATATTTTTCTATAACTAAATTTGTGCTTGTTTAATACTAAACTTAGTAAATTTTATCCAAATATTAAAATCTTTTATTTTATTTAGTGTTTTTTATGCACAACCCAAAATTAGAAATTTTGAGGTGTGACACCCGAGAGCACTGACTTTGTTCCGGAGGGTCCTATCCTATATCAGAGTCCGATGATCCCAGAGTGCCAAATTTTCACTAAGTCCTAGAACCACCGGGGCGTCCGACATCTACGCCGGACTATCCAACAGTCATCAGTTAGTAGACCTTGGTGTATACCTATGGGGGGTATAACCCCGGATACCCATGGTAGACCACATGGGCTGCGCCTCCAGGAGCGGACCAGCCCATAAGATGAAGCCTTGCGGGGCACGACGCTGCTCGGCGTCTCCCGCAAGACACCGGGAAGATATCCTGAAGATACTACGAAATCTGTTAGGATACGTATGATCCCATGATTCCTATAATCTGTTATTACTTTCCGGTTATCTCCTAGATCTAACCGACTTGTAACCCTGACCCCCGGACTATATAAGGCGGGCAGGGACCCCCTCCAAACACACGCAATATCATATGATAGCCAATATAATCCAACAGACCACAGGAGTAGGGTATTACGTCATACTGACGGCCTGAACCTGTCTAACTCATGTGTCTCTGTTGACTTCTTGTTCTCGATTACACGCCTCTCTGCCGATCAATCTACCTTCGTAGGATACCCCTTAGAGGACTGCCGATGATATTCTGTCGACAGTTGGCGCGCTAGGTAGGGGTGTGCGTGTTATTTCCATGTCAAACAAGATGGTACGTTTTGTAGGCTCTTCGTCCCTCCCATAGCCCAGCCAGATCTTCATGGTGGATCGATCTTGTGGATCATCAACATTGACGGAGTCGGAGAGCTCATCGAGCCGATGCAGATCAATACTATGCCAATCACCCCAACACCTATGACTATAGATCCGATCTCGGAACCACCTTCGAGGTCGTCTTCACCGACAATTCACTGCCCACTCCCCCGCTACCAGAGGAGGCAAATCAGCAACGACAATCTGATCGTATCCATCGATCAAGTTGGCCAGAAGCTCGCCGATTGCCTCTCCATCGCGGAATCGGCTCTGACCACTCTGGTTCAGCGCCAACCACCCTTCGGTTCAGATCTATCGGAGGAAACTCCAAGGGTTATGACCCTATCCTTTGGGCTCATCAATGTCGCCGCCACTTATCAAGATGCCTTAAGGGGCAAATTCACCGACTAGGCTAGAGATGTCCTTCCTCTCACCGACCAGATCACCGACCAGGTTCCGTTGACTGTCAACATGCTACACGTCGGCCGATGCCTTGAAGCGTCCCTCCAAACCATCCTAGAGGAGAATCCAGACTCCAAGTCCTAGGGCTCTATGGAGACTATCACCGAAACCACCGCTGAACAACCTCATTTCCCCCCTTCTGTGGAGGCGCGATCTTCAACATCAGCATCGATAGCCCCCCGTGGGAAGGGGAGACCAAGGAGGACAGCGTCGCCCGTGTCAACAGGAACATCAATCGTGCTTAGCGCAGAAAACGAGGCTGCCCTTATGCTAGCCGAGGCTCAGCTCAATTCGTAAGGAAGGCCACGCCAACTCCAACGCAACCTCGACAACAATTTTGTCCGTGTTGATGGCCACGACATCTAAAAGACCCCAAGCACCAACTTGGCCATGGCTGCCAATGTGCTCGCCCGGCTCCCGCAGATGCCGGAGGTTGCCAAGGTCGCCGCCATGCTTAAAGCGACGCACTACCAGGTCAACGAGATCTGCCAGGATCAGAGACCTTCATACTCCATGAGCTCGATTCGCCGATCAGCTGCCCCAAGATCCAATCACCGCCCCAGCCAAAGTCGTTTCGCCGACTAGCACCGTGATGATGGACAACCCCCTCCAAGGGGACCGAGGGGCAACCGCATCGAACACCCTCGCCAACATGACCAGGAGGTCGACCAGGACGTCCGAGCGCACCTTAACAATCTCTGAGATGCACGGCGATGTATCAACGAGAGCCGTTTCGGTCGCCATGAAGAAGAAGTGTGCCGCCGTCAAGAATACGAGCAAGAGTTCGGTGATCCGAACTCAGCCCTCTAGCCACTCAACGTCAGCAATGCCGTAGATCACGATGGCGACAATCCCGAAGGGCCCCAGCATTCATGAGGGCACTCCAAACACTCCAGTGGCCCCGTGGTTTCAAAATCACTGGGGTCGAGCCCTATAAGGGATGGATGAACCCCACACAGTGGCTACAAGCTTACGCTACTGCTGTGCGCACCGCCGGGGGAGATACCAGTGTCATGGCGAACTATCTTCCCGTCATGCTCACACCAACTATGATGAACTGGTTCACAAGTCTCGCCCCGGGCTCCATTGGATCCTGGGAAGAGTTGAAGAAGGTCTTCACCGACAACTACATGGCAACATGTACTCGGTCGGGCACCAAGCATGATCTAAACCGCATCTACCAGAAGCCGTCCGAGCTCCTCCGTAGCTACATCAGATGCTTTTTCGAGATGAGGAACTCTATTCCCAACATCACAGAAGCAGAGGTCATCACCGCCTTCATCCAAGCACTCCATCACCGCGACCTCCGCTCCAAGTTCAACCGCAAGCCACCATGGGGATTGGTGAGATGATTACGATAGCGAACTAGTACGCCGATGCCAAAGAAGCCAAAGTATGCTTCAATGAGGACGCGGGCACTCATCGCCCAACTCGATGCAACGATGAGCGACCTGACGACTGACGCCACAGCGACCGCCGCTACGACGACCATAGTCACCATCAGGACAGCGGTCGTGATTGGCCGAAAGGATCTAGATCTGGTCAATATCACCACCGTCGACTAGACCACATTGTCGCCACCGTTGATGAACCTCGCACCAAGCGCAACTATGATGAGCAGTACAAGAAGATCCTCAAAGGCCCGTGCCCTCTCCATAAAAATGCCAAGCATAAGATGAAGGACTACCTCGGCTTGGCTAAGGAGTTCCAGGCCAAAAAGCCGGACAACGACAACAACGACAGAGCCAGAGGCCGCCGACCACCTGGGGGCAACAACAATGCCTTCCAGGATCATGACAAGGTGGTCACCACCATCTTCGAGGGCCTCGCCTCCACTGAGAGTAGAAGAGATCGAAAGCTCACCGCCCACCGGGTGCTCGCTGTCAATGCGAAAGACATCATCGCCAACCCCAGCTTTTGCCCCTGAGTCTGAGGTCCCCATCACCTTTAGTAGGGTCGATCAGTGGGTGGACATCCCTTACACAGGGCGTTTCCCCCCTCATCCTTGATGCAACCATCCAGAAAGTGCTTTTCAGAAAAGTGCTCATCGATGGCGGGAGTGCTCTAAACCTCCTCTTCGCCAGAGCCCTAAAGGAACTGGGCCTTGGGATAAGAGACCTCACACCCTCCGACTCCTCCTTCTGAGGTGTGGTACCTGGCAGGGCATCCAAACCGCTTGGAGAGATCACCCTCCTAGTACAGTTTTGGCACGCTAGCAACTATCACATCGAGCACATCAACTTCTATGTCGCCGACTTCAACACCGCCTACCACGCCATACTTGGTCGACCAGCTCTGGCCAAGTTCATGGCCGTACCGCACTATGCCTATCTGGTGCTAAAGATGCCTTCACCTGCAGGAGTACTGGCCTTGCGGGCCAACCTCTCCATCGCCTACGCCTGCAAGATAGAGTCTCGCTCTCGCCGAAGCCATCGACCTCTCCATCCAGATGGCCAACGTGGTCACCAACGCCAAGACGATGCCCACCGATGACCTAGAGATCCCATCGCTGGAGCCTTCTCATGCCTCTGCCAAGTCCAAGGAAACCAAGGAGGTCGGCCTCGACCTCAACGACCCCTCCAAGACTGTGAAGATTGGGGCTCACCTCGACCCCAAATAGGAAAGCATGCTCGTGTCCTTCCTACATGCCAACGCCGACGTGTTTGCTTAGAAACCTATAGATATGCCAGGGGTACCATGGGAGAAGATCGAGCACTCCTTGAATGTCTCGCCGACCGCCAAATCGATCAAGCAGAAACTCCGACGATTCGCACGAGACAAGAAGGAGGCTATTAGGGTATAAATAAAATGGCTCCTAGCTACTGGATTTATAAAAGAAGTGTATCATCCTGAGTGGTTAGCGAACCCTATTCTTATTTAAAAAAAGAATAAAGAATAGAGAATGTACGTTGATTACACTAATCTCAAGAAACACTGCCCTAAAGACCCCTTCGGTCTGGCTCGGATAGACGAGGTTGTAGACTCCACCGCTGGCTACAAACTGCTCTCCTTCCTTGACTGTTACTCCGGCTATCACTAGATATCCCTCAAGGAAGACGACCAGATCAAGACATCGTTCATCACACCTTTCGGTGCTTATTGCTATACCACCATGTCCTTTGGACTCAAGAACGTTGGGGTGACCTACCAAAGGGCCATCCAGATGTGCCTCAGTCAATAGATAGGCCGCAACATCGAAGCTTACATCGACGATGTGGTCATCAAGTCCAAGACCGCTGATAATCTCATCGCCGACCTCGAAGAAACGTTCACCAACCTAAAATGGTACAGATGGAAGTTGAACCCTTCAAAGTGCATCTTTAGAGTTCCATCCGGTATACTCCTGGGTTACATCGTCAGTGCTCATGGCATTGAGCCCAACCCTGACAAGGTCTCCGCCATCACCAACATGAAACGGCCAACATCCGTAAAGGACATACAGAAGCTTACAGGCTGCATGGCTGCTCTTAGCCGCTTTATATCGTGCCTTAGCGAAAAAGGACTATCGTTCTTCAAACTCCTCAAGGCCTCCAAGCGCTTCTCCTAGTTGGATGAGGCAGACTCAGCTTTCGAGCAGCTCAAGTTGTTTCTAACAAAGCATCCAATCATGATGGTGCCTCGACCAGACGAAACTCTACTGATCTACATCGCTGCCACTTCTCGTGTCGTTAGCACAGCTATCGTCGTCGAACGCGAGGAAGCCGGACAAGCCTATAAGGTATAGCGCCCGGTCTACTTCATCAACGAGGTCCTTAATGAGCCCAAAACTCGTTATCCTCAAGTTCAGAAACTGCTATACGCTATACTGATCACGTCACGCAAACTCCACCATTACTTCGAGTATTACAAGATCGCCGTGGTCACCGAGTTCCCTTTGGGGGACATTCTCCGCAACAAAGATGCCAATGGGCATATCATCAAGTGGGCTGTTGAGCTCGTCACTTACTCTATCGAATTCAGAAGCAGGCCTACCATCAAGTCACAGGCGCTCGCTGACTTCGTTGCTGAGTGGACCGAGATCCAAGAGCCCATCCCTGCTACTTGCCTCGAGCACTAGGTGATGTACTTCGACGACGCCCTTAACATCAATGGTGCTGGTGCTGGCATTTTATTCATTACGCCGACCAAGGACAAGCTCCGATACATTCTCCGAATACATTTTCCGGACTTCAACAACGTCGCTGAATATGAAGCGTGTCTCCACGGACTTCGTATAGCCATTGAGCTCGGCATCAAACGCCTCATGGTATACGGGGACTCTGCGCTGGTCATCAACCAGCTCAACAAAGACTGGTCCTGCTCTAGTGAAAAGATGGATGCATATTGCGCCAAAATCAGGAAACTCGAAGGGAAGTTCTATGGTATCGAATATCACCATGTGGTACGAGATCAAAATCAGCTCGTCAACCACCTATCTAAGATAGGCTCTTCTCGTGCCACGATCTCGGCTGGGGTTTTCGTTCAAGACCTCTTTACGTCATCTATTAAGGAAGAGAAGAAAGTTCAAGAAATTCCCCCAGCCGAGCAACTGGTACTTACAGTACCTTCGTCGACCGCTGATTGGAGGGAATAGTTCATCAAGTACCTCACCAGCGCCGACGTACCCACAGACAAGACTGAAACCAAATGCCTAATCCATCGAAGCAAGCATTACGTATTGGTGGATGGGAACTTGATGAGAAAAAGTGCCAAGAAAGGGATACTGCAGAAATACATCACCTAAGAAGAGGGAGTAAAACTACTTCTCGAAATTCACTCTGGTTCCTACATCAACCATGCGGCCTCGAGAAACCTGGTTTGCAAAGCTTTCCGAGCTGGTTTTTATTGGCCCACAACCATCTCCGATGCAGAAGACCTCGTCTGATGTTGTGAAGGATGTCAATTTTTCACCAAGCAAATCCACGTGCCGGCACAAGAACTGCAGACCATCCCAGCTTCCTGGCCTTTTGCATGCTAGGGACTAGACATGATTGGGCCTTTCAAGCCAGCGTCAGGTGGTTTCCGGTACATGTACGTCACCATCGACAAGTTCTCCAAGTGGATCAAATACAAACCACTTTGTTTCAGCTACTGCAAAGAAGGCAGTCGAGCTATTTGAAGATATCATCCATAGATTCGGTCTCTCGAACAACATTATCACCGATCTCGGAACTACATTCACTGGTCATCATTTTTGGGACTTCTACGAAGATCGATGCATCTTCGTCAAATACGTCTCTGTTGCCCATCCTAGAGCCAACGGCCAGGTCGAACGGGCAAACGGCATGATCCTTGATGCCCTCAAAAAGAGGCTATATTAGAAAGAAGAAAAGCATCCGGGCAGATGGCTCAAAGAGCTACCAGTTGTAGTTTGGGGACTGCGCACTCAAGCTAGTCGTAGCACCGGTGTGTCTCCATATTTCTTGGTCTACGGCTCAGAAGCCATACTACCAGCGGACATTGTCTTTCGAGCACCTAGGGTGAAAAATTATAATGAAGAGCAAGCCGCAGCTGTTCGAACAGAGGACATCGATAGGGCCGAGGAAGAACACCTGATCACCTGCGTCCGCACAGCCAAATATCTAGAAGGCTTGTGAAGATACTACAACCGCAACATCAAAGGTCGTTCATTTGCTGTCAGCGACCTCGTTCTTCACAGAAAGCAGAAAACCGAAGGGATGCACAAGCTCTCCTCCCCCTGGGAAGGGCCCTACGTGGTCAAAGAGGTTACCCAACCAGGGTCTTACCGGCTATGCGACTTGGACGGACTTGACGTCCCAATTCGTGGCACATCGAGCACCTTATACGTTTCTATCCTTGAAACGATCTAGATATGTATTCTCCACTCCATAATGAATGAAATTTTGGTCACCATAATTTGTCTCCATTATATCTCCATGATGGTTTAATCTCCATTTACGGTCGCCAGCTCTAAGCTACTACTTAACAAACTCCAATACGTGATCTCCATAAACACTTTGCCACGTTTCTCCATATCTCCAAGATATTTCGCCAACCGCCGAGCAGCACACATTCCGCTCTGTGTTCTTTGGAGAAGACCCAGTCTTCGATCTCTCCCTACACGTGCTACAGGCTCCACGCTCTGCGTTATGGGTGGTCGGCTGACGGTTCCTTGGTCATGCCTGTTCCTCCTACACGTGAACGGGCTCTGTGCTCGACGTTATGGACTATAGGCTAGCCAAGGCCAAGAGCCCAGTAAAGAACTAACTACTCGGACGCTACTTATACTACGTATATCTCCAAGATTTTTTTGCCAACCGCTGAGCGGCACACGTTCCGCTCTGTGTTCTTTGGAGAAGACCCAGCCAGTCTCCGATCTCTCCCTACACGTACTACGGGCTCCGCACTCTGCGTTATGGGTGGTCGGCTGTGGTTTCTTGGTCACGCCTGTTCCTCCTACACGTGCACGGGCTCCGCGCTCGACATTATGGACTATGGGCTAGCCAAGGCCAAGAGTCCAGTAAAGAGCTAACTGCTCGGACGCTACTTATACTACGTATAATCGCATTAGGATTAACACTACAACGATTTTTTCACCAAAATACTAACAAATTGCATAAACATGCACACGTCACTTTACAACGTATAATCGCGTTAGCCGAGTTGCACACTCACTCTTGTAACACTAAAGCTCAAACAACTAAATATCATTGCATGACATCCTATAACTTGAGTATTGTACCTTATGCAAATCGCTCATCCAGCATCATGCATATAGGTGACGCGATCTCTGAAGATCCTATGCCTAAGGAGGAGCCTCGGGAGGAAGAAGCCGCCGAGCCTAGCAATGACGTTCAAGGCAGGCCCCTATGCATCCCTATGCTTTTTAAATGCATAATGAACTATGGTTATTTATTGCATTACTATGTTACAGTATGACTAGTGAACCGGAAGGGATTCACCTATGCCAAGCCATAACCACATAACGCCACCCCAAGCATCCTGTGTGTCTTTATTAATCACCCTGCTTAGTATGCTTAGATCTTAGAGTTGAGCTAATGATGGGTTTCTCATTACTCACGCGATGATAGGTTGTCCACCCACCAAGCAATACCTTTGGGAAAGGATCACCACTTGTTCCACATGGGAATGGGAAGGGTAATGGTCGGCAAGGGGTATGGTCATGGCAAGAAGGGGGATTCTTGGATGACATAGCTTGCTTACCGGTAAGGACCGTGCATCCGTGGTAGTAAGAACATAAAATTGTATAGACCACTTGTCGCCAATGGGGGTGACAAGCCATGATTGCAACCGTTTTGTTCATGAAACTGGCAAGGGGGTTGCGCCGGTCAGGAATGTCCGGGTTTGTGACAATAACTGGGCACTAAGCCGAACCTTTCATCGGACATCTTGGTCGGGTTAGGGAAAGGTTGAAACATCGAGGTATCCCTTATGTACCGACGGATCTTTTGGGCGATATCCCTTGTTTCGGGTGGCGTTAACTTGTACCCCTCTGCAAAGTTTACTTTTGAAAGCAATAAGTTCTAACTTCTAGATACGGACTAGAATTGGGTTCAAAAAATCAGGACTCGTGGAAGATCGAGTTCCAATTGGCTAAAAGCTTACATTGATTACCTATGCTACGCTCTACTATTGCTGCTTCATAGATCACCTTTACTTTTGGTATAAATGCTTTTATGCAAATGATACGTATTCCTTGCTACTACCCAAATTGCATAATCCTTGTTTATTATATTGGGTAAGACCTATGGAGTACATTCGAGTACTCACCCCTGTTGGGTCTTAAGTTTTGTAGATACCGTAGCTCCCGTTCATGGATTCTTTTATGCTCCAGACCCTTCACCGGATCAGGAGTGGTGAACGATTCTGTGTTCCGTAGATACACGGATGTGGCACACCCGTGTATCAGTTATCATGAAATTATGTTATGTTGAAAGACTTCCGCTAGACTTTGATGTAGTTGGTGTGACCGTGTTATGAACTAAGCATGTGAACCAAAACTTGTAAACCTTAATGCTTTTAAACTGTGATGTAACTTAAGCATGGTTGTGATGTATTCTCTCTCTTGAACTGATCCTGAATGAGGCCGGCCCGAGTACATCTAATGGGGGGTGTACCAGGATGACCTGTTAAGGGATGTGTCCAACTTAATAATCCCTGGTGGATAATCATCTTGGGTACTCACTTAAGAGGGCGTTGATCCTGACAGGCAGGGTACGCGTGTTGGGTGGGCCGAACAGCCTTGAATCAAGGCAGAAAGGACAGGCAGCGCGTGCCATGTGGGTCGGCCGGACATGCGGGCGCTGCGAGGGGTTGGAAAAAAATTAGCGGATGGGACAAGCTGCGTGGGCTCCGGGTGCGCGTGTCCGTCGGACATCCGGGCGCTAGCACTGCCCTTAATTAAACCTACTTGCAAAACGTATAATAACAATAATATATAATCTAAATATTCTTTTCATATCACGTGTAAAATGTATAATAAAACCTCATGCTATTGGGAACCAAATCAATATACATACACAGAAATTTGAAAAGTCGGCAACATATATAATTCACATAGGTAATAGAGTTGATATTCTATAACTATGCATACAGTAAATAACACCCTCTTTTGTTTAATATATGAAATAAGTTTACATGAAAGTTAGTCTCAATGAATGATTAACGAAGCGGTGGTCTATTAGGAGGTATTGTTTGCGGCCTTGCGTTCTTGATGCGTTGGTGTCTGCTGGAGTTGAGAGAGCACGGGTCCTATTGTTAAGGTTTGAACAATCTTGCCTATAACGGGCATTTTTAGTGAGAGATACTATACATAGGAATATAATTCTTTCAACCCTTTTACATATGAGCTCATTAGTTCAATTTTATGTATTAAAAAAGTCGAAGGAAATAATAGATTTACTCGTTATTCCATGTATAATAGATATGCAACATGTTATAGGACATGTTTATATTCTTTTAGGGCCATTGTGGTAGAGCTCCTTCTGCTTTAGATTCTCTATGGAATCCGAGTTCTCAGTGAGAGGTGATTCTCTATGAAATTGATTCTCTATAGGATAAACTCTATGCATATAGTGATTCCATGCGAGTGAATTAGGAGAAGCAACTTTTTCAGTTTTTAGTCTCCTAGTTATTTTAGAGAATCACTTCACAGAATCAGCAAAGAATCACTTCTCCATAAAAAAACTGTTTGACAGAGCTTCTCCTGAGCCTGGAAGCTGCTCTGAGAGCTCTGCCAAACTAGCCCTTAGCTTTTCTGTAATATGTAGTAGATAGCTTATAGTTTTTATAAGTCGAGTGGTTAAATAGTTAACTATGGGGCCAGCTTTTCTAGCAGTTTCATGAGTTGTTTGGAGCTAATTTTTGTCAAGCGAGTTGAAATGGAACAACTTCTCAAGAAAAAACTCCTTAAAACCCGGTCTCACAGAGGTGGAAGTGATATGAAGCTGAATTCTAGCTTCTCATAGCTTCCTCTCTCAGTCTGCTATGAGAACTAAGAAGTTGTTTTACTCACTCGATCCTAAAAAAAATGTAAATCTCGTTTTTCAAGAAGTCAAACAATATCAAGGTTGACCAACACATGTACACAATTATACTAATATTTATGATGCACCATAAGTATCATTAGACTAAGCATAGAATATAGTTTTATAACAAATATATTTCAAAATATAAATATTCATACTTTTTTCCATAAACTTTGTCAAACTTGAGATTTTTTTTACTTTTCGGGAAATGAGATTTATATTTTTTTTATGGGACGTAGATAATACTACATTTTTGTAAAACAACAGTAGGGTTTCTTGTGGTGCTGAAGCAAAAGAAAAAAGCATGTTCCACTAGTAAAACAGAGTGGTACCAAAGGTGATCTAAGTTAGATCATTTGAACTTTGGCTAGGGATTTTATTTTAAAGAAAGTTCCAGCTTTTCTGTTTGTACACAGAATCATATGATACTGATACCCTCTAATGTATTCTGAAAATGCCATGATACCTTAGTATTTTTGTTGCCGGGTTCCATTGAAACTTGAGAGGGGAGGCTTAGGGCATGATTGGTTCAGCGCAACCTAGATGTTTCCTGGGAGCCCGGCCGCCACTGCCCAGGCTGAACGCATGTGAGGCAACGCTGATTGGTTCACGTCTGTATCTGGTCCAAGTATTGAGAGAAGACGATTCATTACCTGTTTATCCTTGTGTCAGTATTTATGTGTTTTACAACACACGCGCAAGCCGCATAGTGCGGGCATGGCTCGCGAAGAACGGAGGCTTTAACTGGTTTGACTAGCCTCGCCTCCTCAAGATGGCTCAAGCCATGAGGTGCTTGCCAGCCCAGACAAGCCAATTTGGCTCTCCCTAGGTAGCAAGGAAAACCTTGCCAGCACGGGTAACAAGGTAATGATCCGAACACCTAGTTCCTGCTGCTAAAATTTAGTCTCTGTCACATCGAATGTTTAACACTAATTTATAGTATTAAACATAGATTAATTACAAAACTAATTGTACAGATAGAGACTAATTTATGATACGAATCTATTAAACTTAATTAGACTCATGTTTAGCCTTTATCAAATACCTAATGTGACATCAGTAAACTTTAATCCCTGGATCCCAACACTGCTCGTCTAATTTCTTGCTTGGCTAGACAAAACAGTGTTTAGCAAGTCTTCCAGGCCGCGCGGGGCGTCCGTTGCATCCGCTGAGCCAGCGCCGGCTCGTCGGCCAGCCAACCAAACAGCGTGACACTGTTGCATCCCGCTCCGGCGAGTCAATCACGTCCTTATCCATGCCGTTATCCACCTCAGCGGCCACTCCACCAATCCTAGCGCGCCTCCGTCGCCCCGCCTTATCCCACCTCACCGACCCACCACCGGCACGGCACGGACCACCTCGTTCGTTCTCGTCTCCACCACCGGCGCCTCGTCTCTTCGACTCTTCCCCCCTCTCTCCCCTCTCTCACCCCGCTCCCTCCAAAGTCCAAACCCTACCCACCCCCCGCCCCCACCACCACCACCACCACATGGCGGCGGCGCTCGCCTCCTCCCGCTGCTGCTGCAGCCGCCCGTCGCTGCCGCCCCTACCGACCCGCGGCCGCCGCTCCGTCGCCCGCTGCGCGCTTTCCGGAGGAGAGGTCAGGTTCATGGGCTCCAGCTGCATTTCTTATCATTTCTCTTTTTGTGTGGGTGTGTGTGAAACTGGGATATATGCTTCGATGGCTGTTTAGCAATGTGGCTCGTTGGTACTGCATTGCAACTTCGGCCAGGCAGGTCAAGCATGCCGGTGCCTAGCAATGCTGCCACGCTGATCCCGGCTCTTGATTGAAACCATGAGCTCAACTGGTGAAGAATTTCTCTAGTTGAAGCTGTAAACTGGTGACGATTGTTTATGTCCGTTAGTTAGTGGTTGGGGAAAGATCAGATAAAAGGGACTTTTGTGCTTCCTGTGGAAATATGGGTAACATGGTTCAGATTTTTTATCAGGATATAAAGGGTGCAGGGTTGCTCAATGTTAATCTAGAAACTATTTGTGATGTGTAGTTGAGTATAGTCAATGAAAAAGATGTGAAGTTGTTGAGCAGTCAGTGAAAAAGATGTGAAGTTGTGTGTAATCAATGGACACTTGATGTTTTGCCACTTCCTTCAGACACCTGTCACGAAAATAGTAGGGTGGAAAGAAATCATGAAATGCGAACTAGTCTAGTGTCAAGTCCTGAGAATTCTCATGATTGAAATGGTACTGTGTGTGATAAGAGGAAAACCATATCAGCCTCGAGTTTTTTGCTCAAAGATTTGAAGCTGGAAGATTACTTTTCTAAACTAAACTACTTTAGTTTTTTTATTCATGCACTTCAACTTTTTATGCGTAAGATTACTGCTGTGCAGATTTTTCGAAGTTATATTCATTACTCATACATTAATAACCATCTAAAGTGAGCATGCAATTCCTTGGCATGTTCTGAGCAATGTAAGCTTTTGGGAGACAACACTTTATGCCAAGGACATGCACTATGATTTCTACTGCATTTTAGAATGCGCTAATATGTCACATCTCTCAAGCTTTCTTTACTACCTTGCAGAAAAGAAACCCCTTAAGCTGGAAAGAGTGTGCAATTTCTGTTGCATTGTCAGTTGGACTAATTACCGGTGCACCAACGTTTGGGTCACCGGCGTATGCTTCTCCTCTTGAACCTGTTCTTCCAGATGTCTCTGTTCTGATCTCTGGACCTCCCATTAAAGATCCAGGTGCTTTATTGAGATATGCTTTACCAATAGATAATAAAGCTATTCGTGAAGTTCAAAAGCCACTGGAGGATATCACTGACAGCCTCAAGGTTGCTGGTGTTAGAGCTTTGGATTCAGTTGAAAGAGTAAGTCATGATCCAGGGTTTATCAGATGATGGAAACTGCATTTGATTACTGAAAGCAGTTGCCATTCCATTCCAAGTGTTATCAATTTGATTTACACCTCTTTTGTGGAACTTATGAATTTTCCTTTGAATTCTAGAATATCAAGCAAGCATCAAGAGCACTGAACAATGGGAGAAGCTTAATTCTTGCTGGTCTTGCTGAACCAAAAAGAGCAAATGGAGAAGAGTTATTGAATAAGTTGGCTGTTGGACTTGACGAGCTTCAAAGAATTGTGGAGGACAGAAATAGGGATGCAGTAGCTCCAAAGCAGAAAGAGCTTCTCCAGTACGTTGGAACGTGAGTAAACTTACTCCTTGAAGCAAAACTACCATGTTCTTTTTCATGCCAGTGTAGTGCAAAGCAGCAATAGTTCTGAAACCTATTTCTGGATGCCAGATGTGAAATTTCTTGCCAGAAAGTTGTTGTGTCTATAAATATATAATATTCTTGTTCACTGAGCGAAAATTCTTGTTAAACAAAAATAACTCTCTAATGCTAGAGAACAGAATTGTATCTGCCTCTAAATAGCTGTAAGAACTGTTCTGAAACAGCTCTTCTCATTTATACCTTGTCATTGACTCTGCAGCTGAGATCTTGCTGGGACATTGCATTTCTGCAGTGTAGAAGAAGACATGGTTGATGGCTTTCCGTATGAAATACCAGAAGAGTACAGCACCATGCCTCTTCTCAAAGGAAGAGCTACCGTGGATATGAAGGTTAAAATTAAGGACAATCCCAACATAGAAGATTGTGTATTTCGGATAGTTCTGGATGGATATAATGCTCCTGTGACTGCTGGGAACTTCATAGATCTGGTCGAACGGAAATTCTATGATGGCATGGAAATCCAAAGAGGTAATTCAACATTTTGGTCCTTCCTAACAATCAGTCTCTTTCTTGCACTATCCACCATTTGTTACAATGTTTCAATTTGGTAACCATTAAGTTTTATTAGACATGAGTTTTATTTGGGGAAGTAGTATATACATTTCTGCAATTCCGAACCATCACAAGGATGATATTTCCTGGAAATTTTTTGAACATTACAATTCATCTAACCATTATAAATGTTCATTGTTTTAGATGACCTAGTGTGCCTAGAGGTCAGTGAGCTTTCTCTGAACTGTGTTGATTCTTATGCAGCTGATGGCTTTGTTGTTCAAACTGGAGATCCAGAGGGACCAGCTGAGGGTTTCATCGATCCCAGCACTGGCAAAATTCGTACAGTACCTCTTGAAATAATGGTTGATGGTGATAAGGCTCCTGTATATGGTGAAACACTTGAAGTAAGCAGAAGCAGTCTTTTCTCTTAATCCTTTCATTTCATCAGTGCTTCTAATTTTCATCAGATTGGGATAAGCCCTTACATCATACGGGTGGATTTGCAGGAACTTGGCCGCTACAAGGCTCAAACAAAGCTTCCTTTTAACGCTTTTGGAACAATGGCTATGGCTAGAGAAGTAAGAGACATGCAGATTGCACATATCAGCATATGCAGACGATCTTCATAGTATCTAATGTATTCTAACCTGAGATGACTGAATTGCATGACAGGAATTTGATGACAATTCTGCTTCTAGTCAAGTATTTTGGCTCTTGAAAGAGAGTGAGCTAACACCAAGCAATGCCAATATATTGGATGGGCGGTACACGGTATTTGGATATGTAACTGAGAATGAGGATTACTTGGCGGATGTCAAAGTTGGGGATGTCATCGAATCAATCCAAGTCGTCTCAGGCTTGGACAACCTTGTCAACCCAAGCTATAAAATTGTAGGATAACATGTTTGGTATCAGAGTTCCTTGTCTGCGAATCTGTCTCGAAGTCAATGTAAAGCGCTATATAGTATCTAAGCCCTTGTTTAGTTGGAGAAATTTGGATTTTGGCCTACTGTAGCACGTTCGTTTTTATTTAGCAAATAGTGTTCAAACATGGACTAATTAGGCTCAAAACGTTCGTCTCGTAATTTTCCACCAAACTGTGCAATTAGTTTTTATTTTCGTCTACATTTAATGCTCCATGCACGGCCATAAACATTCGATGTAACAGGTACTGTAGCAACTTTTTGGACTTTGGGGTCTGCTTGTTAATGAGGTTTTGTGTCATGCGGAATTCAATATATTAATGAAAGTTCAAAGCTATTGATCGGTTGTCCCATGCCAATGCCATGTAGGTTCATAGTGCCAGTTCATTTGACATCACACGTTTAATTGAATATATATATTTTGCTTTTGTTACAACACAGAGAATATGCTTAAATTGATAGTTTTTAATTGACTTTAAGGTTTAGGCACAATTGCAAAAAATTTAGCCCTGAAGAGCCCTAACTGCAAGTTTTCAGTTAGAAAATTATAAAAATGTCATGTGAGGTACCATTCAAGTGCCATTCTTACAAAATGTAAAATCCAGTGGGACTTTGTAAATTACCCTATGATTTTTCTACTGAGGCGTCACTTGTGAAACCGTGTAATATAATACATTTCAAAAATTTTAAGATAACTTATGTAAATACTCAGATAACACGTATACCCATGGATTAAACCAAGTAAAGAGTTTCTTCTTAAATTATAGTTGAAAGCATCTAGTCCTCTAGTTGGGTTTCGATGATTAATGACAATACAAGATTATTATGACTAACGTGTGTTTTGCAGAGGCAATTAAGTTAGGTCATGATAATGGAGATCGATTGGGCAATCATGGTGGTCATGCTCCTACGATGGAAATCGTTTCGGTTTCCAAAGGATGGACGACAAGGTTAAGGATGACTAGTTCTAAGTGTCGATTAGAGTTGGAGAGACACTTAGAGTAGTTTAGGACTTTGTTTTTTCTTTGGCCGTACTATTAAGGGGGGTATGGACGGGTAGCTTGACCTAGGTGAGTCTAGTGAGTTAGGTGTGGTGCACACTTATTAAAACTAGCGCTAGATAGCTCCTACATATGCCTAAGATCCAATGGAGCAAACTTCATTCACGTATGATCGAGAGTTGGAAGTGAATGGAGGGTCAAATACTGACCGGACGCTGGGTTCGGTGTGACCGGACGCTGGCGCAGGGTCCGGTCAGTTCATTTGACCAAGGTGATTGCGCCTGGCGCGATCGGACGCTGGAAGGTCGAGTGACCGGACGCTGAGAGCCAGCGTCCGGTCGACTCCAATAAGGTTCCAGAGAGGGAAAATCACGACCGGACGCGTCCGGTCAGTGCTGACGGGACGCTGGCAGCGTCCGGTCACACTGTAATCACTGGTTTTCGGGGAGAACATGACCGAAGCGTCCGATCACCCCGCAGAGGCACATAACGGTTCGTTTTCCAGCCAATGTTATAAATAGAAGCTCCACTCGTGTGTGGAGTCACTTTTGCTCATTCCAACAGCTGAAACATACCTTAGAGAGTGCCAAGAAGAGCAAGGTCCTAGTGAGGTGATTGAGATTTGAGAATCCCAAAGAGAGCCCTCATTAGTAAGATCAAGAGTACCAAAGTGTGCATCCACCCTTCTCCCTAGGCTTGTCGTGGTCAAGTGAGAGTTCGTGCTTGTTACTCTTGGTGATTGCCATCACCTAGATGGCTTGGTGGCGATTGGAGAGCTTGATGATCATCCGGAGAGCTTGTGGATGACCCAACTCAAGTTGTGAGCGGTTGTGGGTGATTCACCGCCATGGAGTGTCGAAGAATCAACCCGTAGAGAGCACTTGATCCTTGCGCGGATCAAGGGGGAGCTACACCCTTGCGCGGGTGCTCCAACGAGGACTAGTGGGGAGTGGCGACTCTCCGATACCTCGGCAAAACATCGCCACATTCCTTCTTCTCTATTTACTTTGAGCATTTACTTTGAGTATTTTCTTTGAGTAATTACTTAGAGTATTTACATTGAGCAATTCAATTCTTGTCTTTACAATTCATAGAATTGCCATGTTAGAGTGGGATTGGAACTTAGGTTGCAAGTCATTTGTGCGGTAGAACAACTAGAAACACTTTTTAGGCACAAGGGGTTAATTGGGCTAACCGTAGGATTTAATTATTGCAAAGAAATTTAGAATTAGCCCAATTCACCCCCCCCCCTCTTGGGCATCTTGATCCTTTCAATTGGTATCAGAGCCTCGTGCTCACATATTTAGGCTTAACCGCCTAGTAAAAGATGTCTCACAGGGATGGACCACCTCATATCTTTGAGGGGGACGATTTTCCTTATTGAAAAATTCGTATGGAGGCGTATCTAGAAGCTCTAGATGTTAGAATACTTAGAGCCGCCTCACAAGGTTTCCCAAAACCTCGGGATGCCGCACACCCACAAGGCGATGAGTTGAACTTTAAAAAATAGAATGCAAATGCTAGAAACACCATATTTAGAGGCCTTTGTAAAGATGTGTTCAACCAGGTGAGGAACCACAAAGACGCCTATCGGTGTTTCGAACAAACACCGGCTAGTAAATTTATACTTGATGCGCGTTAGGCCCGGATGGTGCACTAATGGACACAAGGTTTATACTAGTTCGGGCTGAATGTCCCTACGTCCAGTCTGTTGCTGCTCGTGTTATTAGCACCGAATGAGGTTCGTATTAGGGGGTACAAACGGTTGGGAGAGGGAGAGATCCCAAGTCCCTGATGGAGTAGTGGAAAGAATGCCAAGAGCTCTGTTGCTGCTCGGTTGTATGGTGCGTGTGCGTGTGCTAGCTCGTCCAGAGTCGATCTTCTTAGTGGGGAGCCCCGCCCTCCCTTTTATAGACAAAGGGGGGGGTGCAGGCGTTTACAGATGGGGGAAAGGAAAAAATACTAAGAGCGTAGAAGGTCCTTCGAGAGACCCGAGTCTTCCTTCTTCCCCACGCCTGCCCTGCCTATCCTGGCAAACTGTGTCAGAAGTAGCGTGTTCATTGATCTTCGTAGGCCATGCCTTTGCCTTTTTTAGCAAGTGGGGTGTCCCATCCCGCCCCGTGGGCGGCGGGTCGGATAGGATTGTCGAGCCCCGACCCCGTGGGGGTCGGACGGCGTGGTGACTGTTGGTTGGCCCTTGGGATGTAGTGGTTGTCGTATGTCCATGTTGGGTCCTTCGTCCAGAGGCTGAGGGCGGCGCCTACAATACTGTAGGGCAGAGAGCAGGCGCCCGCAACACTATTCAGGCTCTGCCACGCCTAGGGGGGGTCCCAGCGCTTGTCCTGTCACATCCTGACGGTACTTCCTTGCAGGGGTGCAGGGCATGGCGTCTGATGCTGCGGTTGACCCGAACGTCTTGTCTTACCCTATAGCCGTCATCATGAGGGTGCAGGGCACGGTTTGTCAGGTGAGACGGAGCCAGCCTTCGAATATCGGGTGAGGCGAGATCCGTCATCGGTCGTCGGATGAGGTAAAGCCGGCCCTCAGGCGTTGGGCGAGGCCGAGCCCAGCCCTCGGGGGTCGGGCGAGGCGGAGTGTATCCCTTGGGGGTCGGGTGAGTCATCCTCCAGCCGTCGGGCGAGGTGGAGTTGTCCTCCAGCCGTCGGGCAAGGTGGAGCGGGTCCACGGGCGTTCGGGCGAGGCGGAACAAAACTCCCGTCGTTCGGGCAAGAAGTGCAGCCATGCTCTTGTCCGTTCGGGAGCTTTTAACGTTTGATGGTTATTGGTTCCACCTCCTTGGGTACCCCAGTATTAGGTCCCCGACAGTAGTCCCCGAGCCCTCGGGTGATTCGGGTAGAATCGCCTGGGGGGGTTTTTTTCGACCTCGTCGGAGTTAACTTTCTAGAGGGTGCGCGTGAGTGCACCCGGTGGGTGTAGTCCCCGAGCCCTCGGGTGATTTGAGTAGAATTGCCTGGGGGGTTTTTTCTTTTCGATCTCGTCGGAGTTAACTTTCCAGAGGGTGCACGTGAGCGCACCCGGTGGGTGTAGTCCCCGAGCCCTCGGGTGATTAGTATTGGGCCCTCCGCGGGTAAGACCATAAGATTATGATTTCTTGTCAGCTGGATATTTTTCCGAGGGGGTCGTGGTATCCCGGTCGCGGGGATCTCATTCAGGGCTAACCTGACTGGGGCTTGACTGCGGATCGAGACACCAGTAATGCTTGCGCCCTTGATTTCGGATCGTTCATGGACCCATCCTTAGTTGGGCCGGCTGCCGAGCTTCTGGGCCCTAGGTGGGCCAAAGAGAAAAAATCTTTGTGACCTGCGTTCCCTAGGTGGGAAGAGAGTCTGGATTTGCCTGGGGAAGGCGAACCATCCACCATGATTTTCGGTGGGAGAGGATAGGGACTACGGGCATGTGTCCCGCGACGTGACGCGGCGGTGCGCGTGGCAGGCCCGGGGATCGAAGCGGGTGGTTGCCCTTCTCGCATCCGTCACCCCTATAAAACCATAGGATTCGCCCTCGGGGTCCTGTATTCCGCCTTCTCATCTTCATGTCTGGAACCTCCGTCGCTAGTCGCCTTTAGCCTCCTGCGCCCGCACCGCCATCGTCGACCAGCTTGCATCCGTGCTGCAGCCGCCGTCAAGCTTGCGCCCGCCTCGTAGCCGTCGTTGAGCTCGCACCCACCTTTCTCCCCAATCGCTTCAATGGAGTTTTGGGGTAGATCTGGCATCACCTCTCGGCGTTTGGAGGGCCTCGTCTGCCGTGGCCTTCTCCATCCACTGTCCGCCGTCTAGGAGTGGCTGCTGCCTGGTGACGAGGATGAGCCGGCGCCGCCCGAAGGGTATGTCGTGTCTTTCGCCATCTTCCATGAGCGGGGATTTGCCGTACCTGCGCATAGATTCCTTCGGGGGCTGCTGGATTATTATGAGGTGGAGCTGCAGCATTTAACTCCCAATGGAGTTCAACATATGGCGGCGTTTGTTGCCCTGTGCGAGGGTTTCTTGGGGATCGATCCCCATTTTGATCTGTGGCGATACTTCTTCACCGTCAGTTTGTCGAAGAGGCGGATCGGGGGGAAGGAGGTGAATGTGCCAATGGGATGTGTCAGCGTTCATCTGTGCCATACCCGGTTGAGGGGTTACCCGTTCATGCGTCTGGCGACCTCTAACAAGGGATGGCACTCGCAGTGGTTTTATGTCAGGAATGACCTGAGTGCCACCCTGTCGAGGTACATCAGGCGCCTTATTGAAGAGGCTCTGGAGTCGTGGACTTAGGGCATCCAGCTCAAGGACAAGAAGCACCTTACCGACCTTCTCTCCACCCTTCAAGCTCTGAAGGAGCGGGGCGTAAAGGGGGCGGGGATTATCGGTGCCTACCATGCGATGAGGGTGGCGCCGCTGATGGCGCGCGCGCTTCCCCTACATCGGATGGTGCCCGGATGTCGTTCGAGGGGACGGTGCTTGTCGACGAGGCGCTCCCTTTCTTTGAAGTGGCGCAGCGCATTAAGGAGCCGATGGAGCCGATGAAGGATTCCGCTGGCGGCGTCCTCGACATTGTGTATCCGGTGCCCAGACATCCCCCAATGCGGCCAGAACTGGGGTTCTTCGAATTTGTAAGCCCTTTTTTCGTGCTCTTCCTTTTTCCTGAATCTCCATATTTTTTATACTCGTTTTTGCGACGTTGGGACCAGCCGGGGGGGCTAGCCTTTAAGGACAGTCCGGTTCCGCTGCCAAAGAACAAGGCCCTGGTGGCGGCGAATCGCCTCGCGGCCGAGCGGGACAAGAAGGCGAGGGAGCAGATGAAGAAGGAGAGACGACTGAAGCGGGAAGCACGGGATCGGGGAGAGGACGTGAGCAGCGATGATGATGATGACGATGATGACGATGATGACGAGGTGGCTGTCGACATGGATTGGGGCGTCCTAGAGGATGAGGACATGTTGACAAGTGCCCACCTGTCCGTGCAGGGACCCTTCCCGTTCCACGCGGAGGGAAGTGAGTCGGTGAGGTCGGTGTAAGCCAGAGAGTCCGCTGCTTCGCATGGCATGCCGACCGAGGATCGGTGGATGGGGGGAGGCGGGCCTGCCGCCACCGACCCCGAGGTGATGGTGGAGGGGAACGGCTCTGGTGCCGCGCCCCATGAGATGGTGTAGGGGAGCGGCTCTGGTGTCGCGCCCCATGAGATGGTGGAGGGGAGCGGCTCTGGTGCCATGCCCCATGAGGTAAAGGAGACGAGCCCCCCTGCCTCGGAGTAGGGGGCAGGCTTGAAACGGTCCCGCCCAGATGAGTCGGGGCAGGGATCTGGGGATCCGTCCCCAAAACGCTTCCGTCGGCCGAAGGCGTCAGCGTAAGCCGCTGATTCCCCTGTTTTTCCTCCTTTTTCCTTTTCTATTTTGACCTGATGCCTTTTACCTTTATGTAGGTTCTTGCGGACGGGCCACTCCCTGGGGCCGGCACCCAAGAAGAGCCTCGCCCCTGTTTCGGGCAGTAGCGGTGCCGATGTTGGGGCCATGTTGGCCAATCCGACGGCGCTTGTGGTGGCGCCCGCGCCCTCGGTGGTTGCCGAGCAGGCGGCATCTTCCATGGCAGGCATAGTACAGTCGGCCGAGGGTCTGGTATCGCCGATAGAGGTGGTGCCTGAGGGCATAGTGCAGTCCGTGCCACCGGAGACCCAGGTGGAAGTGGCCGTGACCACGCCAAGCCCGGCGGAGCTGGATGTTGTCGTGATGGCGTCTGAGGGGGTGGCGCAATCGATGCCACCGGCGGCCCCGGCCATGGCGGACGAGGCGGGTCGAATGGAGGTGGACATGGCGGAGGGTCGTCGGGCGTGGTGGTGGTGCCGCATAGGATCAGGAGGGAGCCGCCATGGCCCCTTTGTCGGGAGGCAGTCGCTCCCCCGTGCGGGGGGAGCCGCCGCTTTAGTGGATGGCCGCTCAGGATCTGACGTTGGCTCTTTTCTCTCTCGATGATCATGCCGAGAGCGTGGAGCGGGAGGGTCTTGTCGTCGGGATCTCGACCATGCTAGAGGCTCTAGACCAAGCCAGAGGAGCCCTGCGTGAGATCGTTGTTCCTACTACCCAGGTATTCACTTGGTTTTCTTCTTTCTTCGCATGTTTTTATGTTTTCGTATTTTTGATACCGGTCTTCTTCTTCTTCTTCAGATTCTCATTGCTCGTAGTCGGAATAAATCTCGATTCCTCCATGAGCAGAAGGTGGAGTGGGATCGCCTTTTTGAGGAGGCTCGGCTGCGAGCAGGTATGGCCGCGCAGCTTGCTGCCGCCCAGGAGCGGGAGGCCGAGGCGCGTCAGGACGCGGAGGAGATTCATGGGATGTTCGTGGACCTATCGACAAAGGTGAAGCTAGAAGAGGAAGAGGCCGCCAGGATTCTGAAGGAGCGGGATGAGCTGCTCGAGAAGGATGCCCAGGCTAGTAAGCGGGCTGTCGAGGTCCTGAAGGAGCTAGAGACGGAGCGGGATCTCAGGCGGAAGGCCGAGAGTAGGGCCACAGCCCTTCAGCAAAAGGCGGACGAGGACGTCGAGGTGGTCCGCTCCCGCTGGGTGGATCTTAGTGATGCGGTGAGCCAAAGGTTGAGCACCGAGAATGTCTCTGTCAAGCTGGAAAAGGAGCTCACCCATGTGCGAAGGACCCTTCAGACTGAGAGCGACGAGCACGACCTTGTGCAAGCTGCAGTCAGGGTGGTCCTTGATGCCCTGAAGGTGGTGGAGCCGGTGGCTCATGCCGTAGGTATCACGGCGTGGGTGGGCCAACTTGAGGAAGACGCCTTTCGCGCCGGGATCACCCAAGCCTTTGATGTCGCCCATTCTCATTATGATCGGGAGATCAACTTGAAGGTGATGAGCCAAGGCTTCGCGCATGTGTACGAAGACCCTAAGCTGGACGAGATGGAGAAGGCGGTGACACCTCTTGCGCGGGACCTGGCGGACAGATTGAAAGAAGTGGTTCTCCCTTCACGGAAGTAGTTTAGCTGGAGAAATTTGATGAACCCTTTTATGTAATACGTGAACAAGTGTCGGTGCTTTTGCGTGCTGAAAACAATTTCGTGGATTTGTCTGGTGTTTTTTCGTTTCGTTTGTTTCTTCTTCCATTTTTGCGATGAAAAGAAGTTTGCAAGGTCCGACCCTTCCCCCTTGTTAAGACCGTATGGCCTGAGGTGCTTTTTAGAGGAACAAACATACCGTCGTTACCTGGCCATGGGCTTTCTATGGTACTGTCGATCTGTTCCCCCGAACCTTGCCGCTAGTCTTGATACGTGGAAGGGATCTAGTGTAATGACTTGTTTCGAAAAAGAAAGGAGGTATTCGTACCTTTACCAGCCCCTGAGTGAGGTATGATCCCCTATAGTTGCGGGGGTCAGACATTTACTGGATTCAGACTGGCTCGTTTTGTAGCGTTCATTCTGTCCGTGTTTATTTGTGTTTGGAGGGATTAGGGCGGCGTCATTTGCCTTGGTGGCTCGAACGACGTGCCCGATGAGCTCACTAATGGGGGTATTCAGACGAAAACCTAATCCGGCTATTTTGCGACGGGGTCGGCAAAGTCCCTGGGTGGGGTTTCGTTACTCCTTGACCTGCGTTCCAACAGATTCCCCCTCAATGGGGATTCTATGGGCTCGGAAAGAGACCAGATTGAATTTTTAAAAGATTGAGATGACCCTGTCCGCCCTGATACGGGATGGGCGAAGGCTGTTGAGGCTTATCTGTGTTTTCTCCCCTGGCTCTTGTTTGACACGAGGCGGCCTCGTACCTTTTGTAGGTCGGCCTTCGAACTTCGATCTCTCGATGTCGGATCGATCGGCTTGAGTCCCCAAGCCCTGTTAGGGTCTGATAGGGGTCGGCCGTGTTTCGCGTGTTACCCCGTCCTCGGTTTTCGTGACCGGAGGGGCTGAGTTGACGACACTTGCCTCGACAGCATGAGCGTCGTGCTCAATGAGCTCGCTAATGGGTACGTTCGCGTGAAATCCGGGTCCATCATTTGCTGACGGGGTCGGTAGAGCCCTCTGGTGGTGTCGGTGTTTCGTACAAGCACCGGCAAGTAAATTTATAGTAATGCGCGTTAGGCTCGGATGGTGCGCTAAAGGACACAAGATTTATACTGGTTCGGGCTGCATATCCCTATGTTCAGTTTGTTGCTACTCGTGTTATTAGCACCGTGAATGGTTCGTAGTAGGGGATACAAACGATCAAGAGAGGGATAGGTCCCAAGTCTCTGATGGAAGGATTGAAAGGAAGCCAAGAGCTTGGTAGCAGCTTTACTATGTGTGTGTGTTGCGTTGTTTTCGGTCCCCCTCCTTGCTGGAGGAAACACATCCCCTTTTATAGATGAAGGGGACGGCTTTACAAGGGTCAGGGCTCAGGATGCGTGCTCTACCTAGCCTTGTGGCTCACTTCTACCTAGCCTCGTTACCCATTCTGATGGGTGTGAAAGGATGATAAGCGCCTACAATACTATCGATGCTTCTGTAGAATGTCAGGATGGTTACAGAATAGTGCCTCTTGTGCGGGTATGGGCTGTAATCTGATGGTTTTGACTTATGAACCTCTTGACCTTGCCCCTTTTATGCCTTCTGCTCCTATGAGTCTCTGCTTTTATGCGGAGAGCGCGAGTCAAGGTCCGGAGAAGCGCTGTGGGCAAGGTTCTTTGATTTGGTGGACCTGAGGGGTCGGGAAGCGGGCGCCGCTCCCTTGGGTCCATAACGCGGTGATGGCATGTCCGTCATTCGTGGAGATCACAAATCCTTTTTTGGAGTGTAGTGGTTGTCGTGTATCTTCGTCGGGTTCCGTGTCCCAGAGCTGAAGGCGGCGCCTACAACTCTGAGGCGGAAATGCAGCAATGTGCGCTGTTTCAATACCTTTTGGGCTCTGCGGCGCCGGGAGGTCTAAAGCACTGTCCCGATCGTTCCCTAGTAGTACCTTTCTGCCAAGCGCGAGGTATGGTCCTTGAGGCCGTGGTTGACCCGAACGTCTTGTCTTGCTCAGTACCCCATCATCATGGGGGAACGGAGAGAAGTTATCGTGTAGATGAAACCAGTCTCTAGACATCGAACAGGGGTGTGAGGTTCATCCTCGGTGCGTCGAGCGGCGGAGCCCAGTCCTTATCCCTTGGGCATGACCGAGCCCACCCCTCGGGGGTCGGGCGAGGCGGAGTGCATCCCTCAACCCTCGGGCGAGGCGGAGACTAGCCTTCAGCCCTCGGGTGAGGCGGAGCTGTCCCGAAGGCGTCGGGTGGAACGGAGGCCAGCCCTTTGCCCTCGGGCGAGGCGGGGCTGGCCCAAAGGCGTCGGGCGAGACGGAGGCCAGCCCTTTGCCCTCGGGCGAGGCGGGGCTGGCCCAAAGGCGTCGGGGGAGACAGAACCTAACTTTCGCCATTCAGGGCAAGGAACGCAGCGGCGCCTTTGTCCGTCCAGAAGTTTTTAACGTTCGATGGTTATTGGTTCCACCTTCTGGGGTACCCTGGTATTAGGTCCCCGATAGGTGGCATTTCACTACTTCCTAACCCGCCTCCCGGCAGATGCCCGAGCCGTTTCGATAGGCTTAGGGGGCCCGTTGGCCTCTCCTCGATGGAGATTCTGTGGGTTATGGCTCGGGGTTAGAATCGAAAGAGGAAAGGTCCAGACGCCCCTGTCCGCTTCTGAGCGGAGTCAGGCAGGGCCGCTGGGGCTCATCTCAATTATTTCTCCCTGGCTCTGCTTGACGCGAGGCGGCCTCGAACCCTTCACGGGCCGGCCTATGAACCTCGGTCGTTTGTCGTTCGTATCGAATGAGGCGACTGCCACTTCGTGATGTGACGCGAAGTGTTTGGATGCAGTAATTGCATAAGTTTAGTATATGGTAAACTTGAAAGTGGGGTTCGGTAATGTTACCTTGGTGGTGTGAGTGACGGGAAGCTCCTACTGAACATGTCCGCGTGGGGTTCGAGTCCGATGGCATGGCCTACATGAGCATCGCGATTTTTCGTTTGTGTCTCTCGGTGGCGATTTGAGCCGTCCGATTGACCTTTAAGCGAGTGGACCCCTCCAAACCTCTTTCGAGAAGGTGGGAGCTAAGGCTCGTGGTGTGAGGAACTGTGAATCCTGATTACGCTGGTGAATAAAAGATACCATAGCCGTTAGGGCGTAGGGTTTGAGGGTTCAGCCAGTTGTAATCAGCGTTTTATCCCCACGCGCCGAGCTCCTGCTTCCTAAACATAAGGAGGGGTCGGGCGAGGAGAATGTCTAAACTGGTAGACATTCTCGAAAGCCCCCGAGGGATGTCCGTGCCCCTGCTGTTGCTGGGGTCGGACGCTTGGTAATGGATTTAACGCATAAAGTGAGAGGGGAGAGTTGCTTATCTTTGCGCGGTTTTTGTCCGTTCGTCGTTTTACCTGGGCCGGCCGATTGGTCTAGGAGGCCTGCTGGGCTCCCTTTGGATGGAGGGTCCGTCGTTGGGTCGTTCCACGGTCCTGCCCGGTGAAGCAGAGAGTCGCGTGTGCGGGTGTGCCCTGGTTCTCGCACCCGGTGGGTGGTGGTAGGCCATGCCTGCCTGATCAGGCGGTGTCTCATCAACCAGGCTGCGTCCCGTTGGTTCAGGCACGTCCCCTCGGATTCCTGTCAGCATTGATTTGCTGCCTGCATTGAATAGGGGGGAAGGCAGAGAGTTTTTCACCCCCACCTTTCGTCCTTCCATATCCGTCGTGCCTCTTCCTTAAATAGGGATGGGGGGTTTCTTGGCCCACTGCTCACCCTGCCTCTGAGCCACTACCTCTTCTCCCTTTTCCTCTCCACCGAAAATACTCGTGCGTCACGACGGATCCTGAGTGAGAGAGAGAGTGATGCCGAGAGAGAGACTCGCAGATCCGCTCGTGAATCTAGGGCATGATGTCGAGCTGGAGGTCATCCAATGTAGATGAGGTGGTGTGGGCCACCTTTGCCGAGAAGAGCTCGCTGCCGCCAACGGAGGAGTACTGGAGGGTGCCAGGCGTCGTCAGCCTCGCCATCATTCGTTGCGGCCTCCCCATGGCGGGAGGCGCCTCCCGTTTAGGCGCCATTGTCTGGGTTGCGGCTGATGATGATGGCGTAGTCCCTGGATACCCCGGCGGAGGGGTACCATAGTCGCCGGCGTGGTGCTCGACATTGCAGATGACGGCGCCTTCGAAGGTCCTGCAGAGCGGTAGGGCGTCGCCGATGGGGAGCGTGACGTGGCGGCCATAGTAGATGAACTGGCCCGTGTACATGCCCTCGGCGGCGACGAAGAGCTCCTTCTGGTGCTTGTGCCTGAAGAGGTTGGCACTGCGACCATAGTAGCAGTTGTAGTTGAGCTAGGCAGAGATTGTAATCAAAAAAGTTTTGTGGGGGAGCCCCCGAGTGGCTAGTCTTCTGAATTTAAGAGTACATTAGTCCTTTTCGTGATGAGATTGTTTTGTAAGCGGTGAATTTGTGCAAGAATGAACAAATCTTCGTCTTTTGTTGTGGCAAACCATTTTTTAGTTTCCTCTTTTTTGAAAGAGGTTTTTTGGTGCCTTCCGATTCTTCTCGTGGTCCAGCTCACAAAAACTTGGGGTACGGGCGAAACGATTTTGATCACGCTGGTGAGCGAGGAGGTCGTAGCCGCTGGGGCGTGGGTTTCCCGTAGTCCTACCAGTTATACTCAGAATCGGTTCCCAAAGTCCTAGTTTTTGGGAGACGTTTATGAGAAAAAATGGAGGACTTAGAGAAAGTTTTGACACATGGGGTGTTTGCAAGGTAAACATACTTATATCATTTGTTCCAGCCCTCGAGCGAGGTCTGACCCCTTGCATTTTGCTGGGGTCAGATGTCGCTAAAGATCGGGGATTTGTAAAGACAAAAAAACTGATAAGGACCAAGTATGCGTTTATTTAGGGGTAGAAGCGACGTAGCTGTTTGATGTTCCAGGCGTTGGTGAAGACCTCGTCGTTCATGGTTTTCAACTTGTAGGCACCTGGCCAAAGTACTTCCACGACGACATACGGCCCTTCCCAGGGCGGTGAGAGCTTGTGACGGTCCTTGTTGCTCTACACGAGGCGGAGAACGAGGTCCCTGACGTTGAAGGCTCGGTCGCGTACCCGTCGTCCGTGGTACTGTCATAGCGCCTGTTGGTACTTGGCCGAATGGAGGAGGGCGATGTCACAGGCTTCATCTAGCTAGTCCATGGCGTCTTGGTGGGATGCCTCGGCTCCCTCCTCGTTGTATGCTCTGACACTTGGTGCTCTATAGTCAAGGTTCGTCGGGAGGACGACCTTGCCTCTGTAGACCATGAAGAAAGGCGTGTAGCCAGTGGCCTAGCTGGGAGTTGTTCTTAGGCTCTAGAGTACCACGGGGAGCTCGGCGACCCAGCGTGTGCCGAACTTGTTCAACCGGTTGAAGATCCTGGGCTTGAGGCCCTGTAGGAGCATGCCGTTAGCGCGCTCGACCTGCCCGTTCGTCCAGGGGTGTGCGACGGCTGCCCAATCGATCCGGATGTGTTGTTCATCGCAGAATCGAATGAATTTCCTACCGGTGAATTGCATGCCGTTGTTTGTGATGATGGAGTTTGGGACTCCAAAACGATGGATGATGTCGAGGAAGAACAGCATAGCCAGCTCAGATTTGATCGTGGAGATAGGCCGAGCTTCGATCCATTTTATAAACTTGTCTATGGTGACAAGTAGGTGGGTGAAGCCCCCTTTTGAATGGCCCAACCAGGTCAAGCCCCCAGACCGCAAAGGGCCACGTGATGGGGATCATCTGGAGTGCTTGGGCCGAGAGGTGAGTTTGCCGTGCGTAGTACTGACACCCTTCGCAGGTGCGTATGATTTGCTCGGCATCGGCTACTGCAGTGGGCTAGTAGAAGCCCTATCAGAATGTGTTTCCAACCAAGGTTCTTGGTGCAGCATGGTGACCGCAGACCCCACCGTGGATGTCGCTCAGCAGGAGTTTTCCCTATTCGCTAGGGATACAGAGCTATAAGATCTCGGTGTGACTCCATTTGTAGAGTTCGCCCTCTACAAGAACGAAGGACTTGGCGCGGCGTGCGAGCTGTCGAGCTTCCACCTTATCCGTTGGTAGAGTGTCGTGGAGGAGGTAGTCGAGGTAGAGTGTTCTCTAATCGTTCGGAGGGTCGGGCGTCGGGCCTTCTTCAAGCTCCATGACCTCGGGGTTGGACGGAGCCGTTGGTTGGTCAGCCCTCGGGGCTGGATCGGATGAGCCATCATTGGCCCATTCCGACCCTTCGTAGCGTACCGAGGGTTTGTGCTAGTCGCTGGTGAAGACTCCCGTGGGCACTGGCTCTCGGCCAGACGCTGCTTTTGCAAGCACGTCAGCTACTTCATTGAGGCACCTTGGGATGTGATTGAGTTCCAGGTCATCAAACCTGTCCTCCAACCGTTGGACCTCTTGGTAGTACGTGGCCATCTTGGCGTTGTAGCAGCTCGACTCCTTCATGACTTGATTGACGATTAGCTGGGAGTCGCCCCGAATGTCGAGGCGTCGGATGCCCAGCTCGATGGTGATTCGTAGGCCGTTGACGAGCGCATCATACTCAGCCACATTATTTGACGAGGGGAAATGGAGAAGAACCATATACCTCATTCGGACCCTGAGGGGTGATACGAAGACCAGCCCCGCGCCAGCGCCCTTCTTCATCAGCGACCCATCGAAGTACATTGTCCAGTACTCTTGATCGACGACCGCCGGTGGTGTTTGGATTTTGGTCCACTCTGCGATGAAGTCAGCCAACGCCTAGGACTTGATCGCCGTTTAGGAGGCATATTTGATGCCTTGATCGATCAGCTAGAGTGCCCACTTCGCGGTTCTTCCTGTGATGTCCTGGCTCTAGACAACCTCGCCGAGGGGAAACAATGTTACGACTGTCACGGGGTGTGACTCGAAGTAGTGACGTAGCTTCCTTTTGGTGATGAGGATGGCATATAGGAGCTTCTAGATCTAGGAGTAGCAAGTTTTAGAGTCAGATAGTACCTCGCTGATGAAGTACACGGGGCATTGTACCTTGAGTGCATGCTCCTCTTCTTTCCATTCTACTACCAGGGCGGCACTAACCACCTGTGTGGTGGCCGATATGTATAGCAGGAGTGCCTCTCCATCGCTTGGGGGGACTAGGATCGGGGCCTTTGTCAGAAGCAGCTTGAGCATGTCAAGTGCCTCCTGGGCCTCGGGTGTCCACTCAAGCGGTCGGCCTTTTTCAAAAGGCGGTAAAGGGGGAGACCTTGTTCGCCGAGGTGTGAGATGAATCGGCTGAGAGCGGCAAGGCACCCTGTGATCCGCTAGACCCCCTTTACGTTCTGGATTGGGCCCATCTTCATGATGACCGAAATCTTGTCCGGGTTGGCTTCGATGCCGCGCTTGGAGACGATGAAGCCGAGCAGCATGCCCCTCGGACCCCAAAAATGCACTTCTCGGGGTTGAGTTTGATACCATTTGCCCAGAGTTTTTGCAAAGGTTTGCTCGAGATCAGCAACGAGGTGGTCAGCCCGCTTGGACTTCACTACGATGTCGTCGATGTAGGCCTCAACGGTTCACCCGATGAGGTCTCCGAAGCATCTGAGCATACATCACTGGTATGTTGCCCCAGCATTTTTCAAACCGAACAGCATTGAAACATAGCAGAATGATCCGAAGGGAGTGATGAAAGAGGTCACGAGTTGGTCGGACTCCTTCATCGCAATTTGATGGTAGCCGGAGTATGCATCGCGGAAGCAGAGGGCTTCGCACCCTGCAGTGGAGTCGACTATTTGATCTACGCGCGACAAAGGAAACGGATCCTTCGGGCACGCTTTGTTGAGACCGGTATAGTCAACACACATCCTCCATTTCCCGCTTTTCTTTCGTACAAGAATGGGGTTTGCCAGCCACTCTGGGTGGTGTACCTCCTTGATGAATCCGGCGGCCAATATTTTGGCTATCTCTTCGTCGATGGCCCTGCGCTTCTCCTCGTCGAAGCGGCGCAGGTGTTGTTTCACTAGCTTGGAGCCTAGATGGATTTTTAGGGTGTGCTCGGTGACCTCCCTCGGAATGCCTAGCATATCCGAGGGTTTCCATGCAAAGATGTCTTTGTTGTCGCGGAGGAAGTCGACGAGCGCGCTTTCCTATTCGAGGGAGAGCGTGGTGCCAATGCACAACGTTTTTCCCTCGGAGCTGCTGGGGTCTATGATGACCTCTTTGGAGCCCTTTGCCGATTTGAATGACCCGGTCGACTTTTCGGCGTCGGGTGCCTCTTCGGTGACCTTTTCCCTAAGGGCGGCGAGCTCCCCGAAGGCGATGATTGATGTGGCATGGCCGCAACACTCAACCTTGCATTCGTAGGCCTGCTGGAAGGATGTGCCGACGGTGATGACCCCGTGGGATCACGATAGCTTCAGTTTGAGGTATGTATAGTTGGGAACGGCCATGAACTTCGCGTAGCATGGTCGTCCTAAGATGGCATGAAAAGTTCCGGGGGAACCCTACCACGTCGAAGGTGAGGGTCTCAGTCCTATAATTGGACCGATCCCCAAAAGTGATGGGCAGATCGATCTGCCTGAGTGATTCGGCCTGTTTGCTAGGCATGATGCCATGGAAAGGTGCTCGGATGGGGCGGAGGTTTGTACGGTCGACACCCATTTCGTCGAGCGTTTTGGCGTACATGATGTTGAGGCCGCTGCCCCCGTCCATCAGTACTTTCATGAGTCGCTTTGGGCCGACGATCGGGTCGACAACAAGCGGGTACCTTCCCAGGTGTGGGACGGCATCCGGATGGTCGGCCCGGTCGAAGGTTATGGCGGATTCTGACCACCGGAGGAGGTAGGCGTGGTCGGTCCGGCTGTATAGACCTCGCGGCGCGTGACCTTCTGACGTCGCTTGGAGTCATAGGCCATCAATCCTCCAAAGATCATAAGGGCGTCATTCGGTGTCGGGAAGGCTTTGTCCTTCTCCTCCTCCTCGTCTGCGGTGGGGGCAGGTGCCTTTCCCTACTCCCCTTTGTTGGCGCTCCTGAGTAAGAACTTGCGCATGAGACCGCAGTCTTTGAGCAGGAGTTTCATAGGGAAGGCATGGTTTGGGCACAGCCCCTCGAGCATTTTTTTGAAGTGATTCGGAGTGCCCTCCTTGGGCTTCCGACCACCCTTGCGGTCGGCAGTGGCTGCAAGTGAGTCATCGCGCCGTTGCTTCTTGTTCTCCTTCTTGGCGGAACGGTTGGAGGCGCCTTCGCCGGCACCCTCGTCCCGTTTTGTCTTGCCTTCGAGACGATCGAAGATTGCTCCGATCGCCTCCTCTCCTGAGGCATGGCTGGTGGTGATGTCCAGGAGTTCCTTGGTGGTCCGTGGGCTCTTGCGTCCCAGTTTGGGAACCAAGGACTCGCAGGTCTTCCCGGATAGGAAAGCTCCTATCATGTCAGCGTCGGCGATGTTAGGGAGCTCGTTGCATTGCCGTGAGAAGCATCGGATGTACTCGCGGAGAGTTTCGTCGGCCTTCTGGCGGCAGTTCTTGAGGTCCCATGGGTTTCCGGGGCGCTTGTATGTGCCCTGGAAGTTGCCCACAAAGATTTCCCTCAAATCCGCCCAACTTTGAATGGCGTTGGACGGTAGGTGCTCCAACCATGCTCGTGCTGAATCGGCCAAGAACAGTGGGAGATTGCGAATAATAAAATCGTCATCATTCGCGCCATCGGCTTGACAGGCAAGCCGATAGTCCTCGAGCCAAAGCCCGGGGTTTGTTTTCCTAGAATATTTTGGAATGTTGGTAGGCGGTCGGTACCTTGGTGGGAAAGCGGCGTTGAGGATGTGCCGACCGAAGGCCTGAGGGCCCGGTAGGCCGGGGCTCGGGCTTTGGTCCTCGCTGCTGTCGTAGCGTCCACCACGTCGAGGGTGGTAGCCACGTCTGGCTCCTTCTCTCGAGTCGTTGTAGGTGCGTCTGTGGGCGTCGATGGTGTTGCGCGCATCGCGGTTGTGACCGAGGCGTTCATGCACTGGGACAGCAGTGAGCTGCCTGTCGCCTGGTGGTGTCTGGTGGACTGATGCATCCTTGGTGGGATGCACCGGAGGCGTGCGCTAGCTGGTGTTGAGTTCGCGTCGCCGAGACATCGAGCTCTCCGCCTGCTGCGCCGCCTCACGTTCGAGCAACGTGCGGATTTCTCGGCGGGCCCGGCGATCCTCAGACGTCGCGGCCTCTGGAAGGCCGTGAAGTAAGGCCAACACGGCGGCGATGTTTTGGCTTGCCCGAGCAAAGTGAGGGAGGGTCCCATCGTCGGTGAGGATCCTTTGGTGCACATCGCACGCAGTGGCGCGCGCGCGCCCTCCGCTTCCGCGGCGTTTGATCTCGCGGTTGATCTCCACGTACTCGCGCATGAGCCCTTGTCCGGCCTCATCGATCTCTCGCTTCCGGGCTTTTAGCTGCTCCATCCTTAAGCGAGATGGGGCCGCTGTCTCCTCTTTGGGCCTACCGTCGGGGTTGCCCGCCGGGGTGGTTTCCTCCTCGGAGACACTTTCGACGTGCCCCTTGGGGGTTTCCGCCATGAAGCAACCCCGGGAAGGGTGATGGCTCCCCCTGTTGGAGTCAAAGCTGGAGGATGATCTAGGCCCCTCAGTGAGGAGCTTGTGGAGAGACTCCATGTCGTGTTCAATTACCCCCACGAACTCGTTGTCCGCAAGCGGTTGAACCATGCGTAGCGCCATAAGGTGGCTAGCGGTTGCCGCGGCGTTGCGGAGACCAAACGGAAACACTGTCGGGGCGCTCCACACGTGGCGTTCCGGAGAGAGGTGTCTCTCCCCAGAAGGTCACGCCATGCTGTCGTCGTTGGCGAGGGTGAGGCGATGCTGGTTCTCCCTGGACTGCCGTGGTCCAAGGGAGGCGCCGAGCTGGCGCCCAAGCCTCTCATGGTCAAGGCCATTGGGGGGAAGAGATCAGATGGCGGTGTGCGCCCGTACCAACTCTCCTCCCACCATGATGATGAAATCTAGGTTCCCGAAATGCACGTGTGCGCCTGGGACCCAGCTGATGTTGTGGTTAGCCATCCGTGGCCTGGTTTGGAACGCGCAAAGGCCCCTACCTAGCGTGCCAACTATTGGTGTTTCGAACAAACACCGGCTAGTAAATTTATACTTGATGCGCATTAGGCCCGGATGGTGCACTAATGGACACAAGGTTTATACTGGTTCGGGCTGAATGTCCCTACATCCAGTCTGTTGCTGCTCGTGTTATTAGCACCGAATGAGGTTCGTAGTAGGGGGTACAAACGGTTGGGAGAGGGAGAGACCCCAAGTCCCTGATGGAGTAGTGGAAAGAACGCCAAGAGCTCTGTTGCTGCTCGGTTGTATGGTGCGTGTGCATGTGCTAGCTCATCCAGAGTCGATCTCCTTAGTGGGGAGCCCCGCCCTCCCTTTTATAGACAAAGGGGGGGCAGGCGTTTACAGATAGGGGAAAGGAAAAAATACTAAGAGCATAGAAGGTACTTCGAGAGACTTGAGTCTTCCTTCTTCCCCACGCCTACCCTGCCTATCATGGCAGATTGTGTCAGAAGTAGCATGTCCGTCGATCTTCGTAGGCCATGCCCTAGCCTTTTTTAGCAAGTGGGCATCCCATCCTGCCCCCGCGGGTGGCGGGTCGGATAGGATTGTCGAGCCCCGACCCCGTGGGGGTCGGACGGCGTGGTGACTATTGGTTGGCCCTTGGGACATAGTGGTTGTCATATGTCCATGTCGGGTCCTTCGTCCGGAGGCTGAGGGCGGCGCCTACAATACTATAGGGCAGAGAGCAGGCGCCCGCAACACTGTTCAGGCTCTACCATGCCTGGGGGGTCCCAGCGCTTGTCCTATCACATCCTGACGGTACTTCCTTGTAGGGGTGCAGGGCATGGCGTCTGATGCTGCGGTTGACCTGAACGTCTTGTCTTACCCTGTAGCCATCATCATGAGGGTGCAGGGCATGGTTTGTCAGGTGAGACGGAGCCAGCCTCCGAATATTGGGTGAGGCGAGATCCGTCATCGGTCGTCGAATGAGGTAAAGCCGGCCCACGGGCGTTGGGCGAGGCCGAGCCTAGCCCTCGGGGGTCGGGCGAGGCAGAGTGTATCCCTTGGGGGTCGGGTGAGTCGTCCTCCAGCGGTCAAGCGAGGTGGAGTCGTCCTCCAGCCGTCGGGCAAGATGGAGCAGGTCCACGGGCGTTCGGGCGAGGTGGAACAAAACTCCCGTCGTTCGGGCAAGAAGTGTAGCCGTGCTCTTGTCCGTTCGGGAGCTTTTAACGTTTGATGGTTATTAGTTCCACCTCCTTGGGTACCCCAGTATTAGGTCCCCGACAACACCCATGCACTATGGTCGGACGTTTGTGCGCTCCATGAGGGAACAAAGAGTGAGCGTGAGGAACGTTATCATCTTGTCATGAAAAAGCTCGACTCTTTCGAAATGTTTCCTAAAGAATGTGCTAATAAAATGTATTCACGTTTGAATGTTTTTGTAGAGGAAGTCAATGGGCTTGAACTCAATCAAATGCAACCATCCGATGTTGTAAGAAAAATCTTGAGTGTCCTCCCCATTGACAAATATGGGCATATTGTGACCATGCTACATCAAGGTGATCTCTCCACCGCTACACCGACATAAATCTTGGGAAAGATCAATGCTCATGAGATGTACATGCACATCACACCTCAAGATGGCTCATCCTCTACAAAGAAGAAAGAAAAAGATTTAGCATTCAAAGCTAGCCAAGAAAAGGGCAAAGCAAGGCTTGAGTATGAGAGCTCAAGTGATGATGAAGATGATGATGAAAGCCTTGCACTCATGGTGAAGAAGACCACCAAGATGCTAAAGAAGCTCAACAAGAGTGGCATCAAATTTGATGGCAAGAAAAAGAAGTTCTTCACTAGCTCAAGAAAAAAGCCAATCTCCGAGATGGATTGCTACAATTGTGGCGAACTTGGTCATCTAGCTCACCAATGCACAAAGCCCAAGAAAGACAAGTTGAAGAGCAAGAACAAGGGCAAGAAAGATGACTCAAGCAATGAAGATGAAGATGAGAAGAAAAGAACAAGCCATACAAGAAAAGAGATGGCAAGAAGGACTTCCACAAGAAGAAGAAGAGTGGAAAGGCTTGCATCGTCGGTGATTGGCTCACGAACATTGATTCATCTAGTGGATCATCCGATGATGATAGTGATGATGAGAAGGTGGCCGCTATTGTTATTGACTCTTCATCATCTTCACTGCCACCATCATCATCATCCTCTACACACCTATGCCTTATGGCTAAAGGTGAACGAAAGGTATCACATGATGATGATAGTAGTGGTGATAATCATGCTCATAATGATGATAGTAATAGCGATAGCGATGATGATGAATATGAATCACCTTCTTATGATGATCTTGCTAAGTTGCTAAAGAAATACACTAAGATCATTATAAAGACTAGAGCTAAAAATGAAAAGCTTGAGATTAAGAATGATTCTTTTTTAGCTAAACATGGTGTAGCGGAAAAGGCTAATGTTGAGCTTAGAGAAGCGAATGATGCTATATCATCCAAACTCAAGGAGCTCAAATCTTCTAAGAAAGAGCTTAAAAATAAACATGATAAACTTGAGTAGGTGCACAAAGAGCTCATCACTAGTCACAACAAGCTAAAAGAAGAATATACTACTCTTAAGATCAATCATGATAGTCTTGTCATTGCTCCAGAATTTTTACCCAATGAGCCACATGATGCTACTAACCATGTTGTTAAGATTGATATAGCTACATCTTGTGATGACTTAATTGATGAGAGCATTGAGCAAAGTTCTAGTAGCAAGGGCAAGCAAGTGGTTGAGTGCAATGACTATGATGAGTATGTCAAGCTCAAGCAAGATAATGAAAAGCTTAAGAAAGAGTTTGAAGCATTCAAAACTCACAACACCATTGTGCTAGAAACTCTTGATCATGATGGTGACTTGATTCTTGAGAATGACAAGCTAAAAGAAGAAAACAAGAAACTCAAGGAAGAGAGAAATAATGTTGCTCCCAAGGAAGATAAAAGTAGTAATGCACTCAAGGAAGAGAACAAGAAGCTCAAGTTGGAAAGAGAGCATCTTAAGATTGGATTGAGCAAATTCACAAGAGGAAAGTATCTTCAAAGTGAGCTACTAATGAACACCATCATGAAGATGGATAGAAGTGGCATTGGATATATGGCAAATGTAGAGAAGAAGAAAGCTCAAGTTCAACAACAACAATCAAAGCTAAAGCCAAAGCCAAAGAGATGTTTTGAGTGTGGACAAGAAGGCCACTTTGCTCATGAGTGCCAAACACCACCACCACAACCCTTGCCCAAGCATGTTAGACTCTTTGCTTTTAATGCTCACTACATGCTTAGAAAGGATTCTAGTGGGAAGATGAAAGTCATGTTCTTAGGACCTCCCAACAAGAATAGGCCTAAGAAAATTTGAGTTGCTAAGTCACTTGTTGAGAAGGTGAAGGACCCTCAACAAGTTTGGGTTCCTAAAGCTTGATTTCTTGTGTGTAGGTGAACTACAAGACCGGTGGAAGTCATTAGATTATTGATAGTGGTTGCACACAACATATGACCGGTGATCCTCGTATGTTCACCTCACTAGATGAAGAAGTAGTTGAACAAGAAAGAATCACATTTGGGGATAATTCAAAGGGTAAGGTTAAATGATTGGGCAAAGTGGCAATATCAAATGATCATTCAATCTCAAATGTGCTATATGTTGCTTCATTGAGCTTCAACTTGCTATCCGTTGGACAATTGTGTGATCTTGGCTTTCGATGCTTATTTACCGGGAAGGAAGTTGTTGTATCTAAGAAGGATGATGAACAAGTGATATTCAAAGAATTTAGAAACAACAACTTATATCTAGTAGACTTCAACTCCGAAGATGCATACTTGAAGACTTGCCTATTCACCAAAACAATACTTGGGTGGCTATGGCATAGAAGACTTGCTCATGTTGGGATGAGCTCACTCAAGAAGCTAATGAAGAATGATTTGGTGAGAGGGTTAAAGGATGTGAAGTTTGAGAAGGACAAGCTTTGTAGTGCATGCCAAGCCGGCAAGCAAGTTGCAAATACTCATCCAACCAAAGCTTTCATATCAACCACAAGAGTGCTAGAACTCCTTCACATGGATTTATTTGGACCAACAACATACAAGAGTTTGGGAGGAAATCTTTATTGTCTTATGATTGTTGATGACTATTCAAGGTATACACGGATATTCTTCCTTCATGACAAATCCGAAGTTGCATCTTGCTTCAAGAAGTTTGCCAAGAGAGCCCAAAATGAATTTGAAGTGAAGATCAAGAAGATAAAAGTGACAACGGCAAAGAATTTGACAACACAAACATAGAAGTCTATTGTGATGAAGTTGGAATCAAACATGAAGTCTCCACAACATATACTCCTCAACAAAATGGTGTAGTTGAGAGGAAGAACCGGACATTGATCACTCTTGCAAGAACTATGCTTGATGAGTACAACACCCCTAAAGCTCTATGGGCGGAAGCAGTCAACACTGCATGCTATACATCAAACCGCCTATTCCTTCAAAAGTTTATTGGCAAGACACCTTATGAGTTGCTCAATGGGAAGAAGCCGGACGTCTCCTTCTTTAGGGTGTTTGGTTGCAAATGCTACATTTACAAGAAGCGGCAACACCTAGGGAAGTTCCAAAGACATTGTGATATTGGTTTTCTTATTGGTTACTCATCAAAGTCCAAAGTATATAGAGTATTTAATCATGCCACCGGCTTGGTTGAAGAAACATATGATGTGGAATTTGATGAATCTAACGGCTCCCAAGGAGCACATGAGAATCTTGATGATGTAGGTGATGAACCATTAAGGGAGGCTATGAAGAACATTCCGGTTGGAGACATCAAGCCTAAAGATGATGAAGATGATGTACAAGTGATTGATCCACCTCTTCATCAAATGTGCCACAAGATGGTGAAAAAGATGAGAGAGTAGAAAATAAAGACACTCATATCTCCCATGAGCAAATGGTGGTACAAGCACAAGATGTTGATGCTCCACAACCTCCTCCTCAAGTGGTCAATAGAAGAAATATACCTCTACTTCAAGATCATCCACAAGATCTCATCATAGGGAGTCCATCAAAGGGTGTAATGACTCGTTCACAAAAACTTACTTCATTTATTGCTCATCACTCTTTTGTCTTTTGCTTTGAGCCTACTAAGGTTGAAGAAGCTCTTCAAGATCCAGATTGGATAAATGCCATGCATGAAGAGTTGAACAACTTCACCCGCAATGAAGTGTGGACTCTTGAAGAGCGACCAAAAGGTGCAAGAGTCATTGGAACAAAGTGGGTGTTCTGAAACAAGCAAAATGATCAAGAAGTTGTTATGAGGAACAAGGCAAGACTAGTTGCAAAGGGGTTCTCTCAAGTTGAAGGTTTGGATTTTGGAGAGACCTTTGCACTGGTTGCAAGACTAGAAGCCATTCGTATCCTCCTTGTATATGCATCGCGTCATGAAATGAAATTATATCAAATGGATGTGAAAAGTGCATTTTTAAATGGCTTTATTAATAAACTAGTCTATGTTGATCAACCTCCCGGGTTTGAAGACCCTAGATATCCTAATCATGTTTATAGGTTGTCCAAGGCGTTATATGGGCTTAAGCAAGCCCCAAGAGCTTGGTATGAGCGCCTTTGGGACTTCCTTATTGAGAAGGGCTTCACCATTGGGAAGGTCGACACCACACTATTCACCAAGAAACTTGATGGGCATATCTTTATTTATCAAGTGTATGTTGATGATATCATCTTTGGATCATCAAATGAAGATTCTTGCAAAGAATTTGGTGAATTGATGTCGAAGGAGTTCGAGATGTCAATGATTGGAGAGCTTACATTCTTTCTTGGTTTTCAAGTCAAGCAAATGAGAGAATGGATTTTCATCTCTCAAGAGAAATATACAAATGATCTTCTCAAGAGATTCAAGATGGATGAATGTAAGCCAATCAAGACACCAATGCCTACTAATGGACATCTCGACCTAGATGAGGGAGGTAATAAGGTTGATCAAACTCTCTACCGTTCTATGATTGGTATTTTGTTGTATTTAACCGCATCTAGGCCCGACATCATGTTTAATGTGTGTATGTGTGCTAGATTTCAAGCTAATCCTAAGGAAACCCATTTAATTGCCATAAAAAGAATCCTTAGGTATCTTAAGCACACATCAAGCATTGGCCTTTGGTATCCCAAAGGAGCTAGATTTGAATTAATTGGCTATTCCGATTTGGATTACGCCGGATGCAAAGTTGATAGAAAAAGCACATCCGGAGGGTGCCATTTGCTTGGTAGATCACTTGTGTCTTGGTCCTCCAAGAATCAAAATAGTGTGGCTTTGTCCACCGCCGAAGCGGAATACATTGCCGCGGGTGGTTGTTGCGCACAAATACTTTATATGAAACAAACTTTGCTAGACTATGGTGTAGTTGTAGAAAAGGTACCTCTTTTGTGCAACAATGAAAGTACGGTAAAACTTGCAAATAATCCGGTTCAACACTCTCGCATCAAGCACATAGATATCCGCCATCACTTTCTTAGAGATCATGTTGCTAAAAATGATATATCATTAGAAGGTGTAAGGACCGAGGATCAATTGGCGGATATCTTCACTAAGCCGCTAGATGAGGCAACGTTTTATCGTTTGTGGAATGAGCTCAATGTGCTTGATTTTAGTAACTTCACTAAAAATGAGTTTGTGTTGTCCCTTGCATTGCATTGTAATATACTACATGTTTATTTTGTGGCAATGTACATGGTTAAGATAACCGCCGAAAAGCGAATGGCACCCTCCGGATGAAGAAGCTTAACCTTGGATCAAACTTGACAAGCAACTAGATTTACTTACAAGTATTGCATATGCATGAATGTTGTTTTGTCGTTTATCTTATTTTGCTCTCTTATTTGCCTATTTTCTTAAAAAGAATTATAGCCTAAGGTAAAATATTTTGAAAAACATGAGGGTTTGAGAGAGGTCACTCATATCAGTCCCAATTGGTGTTTATTTGGATCTTATTTGAGTTGGGACTTGATTGGGAACAGGCAGCTCGAACAACTTTGAAGATTTGCTGGAAAAAGAGTGACCGGACGCTGCACCGGACTCTGATGTCCAGCGTCCGATCAGCTCATAGGAGGTGAACCTGCTACTGAAGGAGTGACCGGACGCTGAAACAGTGTTTTCCTAGCGTCCGGTCAGGAGGAGCTTCAGCGTCCGGTCGATCATGAAGGCATCAAGGTTAGGTGATCGGACTCTGGCTGCGTCCAGTCAATGTCCACCGGACGCGTCCGGTCGTGATTCTAGAGGTTTTGGACCTCTCTGGAATCGACCGGGACGCTGGGTGGTAGCGTCCGGTCGCTACCACCGAAGCATCCGATCAGTAGGAAACGTGTGTGATTAAATCTCTTTCCTGTTTCCTTCTCTGTCATGCCGGGGGACCCTCATATAACCCTAATCCAGTGCGCGTGTTTGCCCTAATCCGCCACCGTCTTCATCGCCGCCGCGCCCATGCTCACCACCGCGCCGTACCCTAGCCGATCCAGAGGTTCCTCGCGTGTCGCTTCTTGTCTTCTCGGATCGCCGGTTCGTCAGGTAGCAAGCCCCCGCTTCAATTCCGTACCTAACTGCTTGCTTCCTAGGGTTTCGCATCTATTAGTATTTTGTATTTATTTGTATATCCTATCTATTCCATCGTGCAGCGAGTCGGTGCCGTTGAGGTGTCAGTGGCAGTTGTCAGTTAACTCGGGGCCAAGCTCGCGAGTACGGAACGAGGCCAAGCCTCGAAAGTGTCCGAGGCAGTTGTTTCTTGTCAGCGGCAGTTGTTTCTCTTTAGATTCATCAGATGGCTCACACGAAGAATGTCGGTGGTGGTCCAGGAGATGAGGATCCGAGGCGTCCACCTCGCTTGCCTGTAGATCCTAAAGGCAAGGCGACGAAGAAGGTTGCATCAAAGAAGCGCAAGTACCCTGATGCAGAGATAGCCAGAGCAGCTGCAGTTGTTGAGGCCGCAGAGCATGCCGAGAGAGGAGGTACTCGCAGTGGAGTTGTTATTGTAGATCATCTGTCTCTAGAGGCGCAGGGTCGACTTGAGCGTATTGAGCGTCTTCATGGTGGTCCACCTGGGACTGTCATGATGGCAGGACCATGTCTTGCTATTGAGGAGCCTCAGTCTCAGGGGGAGCCACAGCAGCAGCCCCAGATAGTAGAGCCGGCAGAGCAGACTCAGGAGGGTCAGGAGGGACAGCACGCAGAGCAGACAGAGCAGGCACCACAGCCACAGTTACGCTGCTCTGGTCGTACCCATGCCCCAGTCACACCGAGAGCAGATACTCAGTGGAGGGGTTCTCATCCACCGCCCAGACCATAGGGTCTGCCTCTAGTGACCCATCTTGACTTGAGGGCCACCACGGCCAAGCAGGTACAGCAGCTGAGGTTCGTAGACTTTGAGGTGTGGTTTCCCCCGAGGAGGGATGAGAGAGCTTCAAAGGGCTTCTATACTCCACTACAGGAGGACTTCTACAATGCCTATCTCAACAGTGGAGCAATTTTCAGATCTCAAAGAGTGTGTCACATTGACGCTATTGTTGCAGCAGCTGGAGAGCACATTCGCCCCTACCTTGCATATCTACCGAAGCTGACAGATTTGATTGGTCGGACAGGATTATATGTTCCATCTTGGGTTCGTTAGTTCTATGCTTCTCTCTTTATTGATCCACACCATAACTTCATACACTTTGCATTCAGAGGCAGAGATTACCGGTTGACGAGTACTAGGGCTAGGGAGATACTCAGACTTCAGGAGCAGCCTGTCAGACTTTATGAGGTGTGTTATGGACAGACAGAGCCTCCTAGACGCCCTCATGGCGGTAATGTGCCCCCTACAGATCTTGTCCGCCACTGCTTCAAGGAGCCTTTTGGTGAAGGGTCGAGGAGAAACCCTAGTGATCTCACTCCCACTGCTCATGTACTTGAGGCCATTATGAGGAGGACATTGCTACCAATGATGGGATATCACGAGGGATTGACTTGCATATAGTTGTGGCTTCTCAACTCTCTGATGCAGTAGATAGTTTTTGATATTTGGGATCTTTTTATGTTAGAGATGGAGGACACTATAGCTAAGGGCTTTAGAGGAAACAGACAGTTGCCTTATGCTCACTAGATCACATGGCTTATCCATAGAGCAGTCATAGTGAGGCCGCCAGAGATGCTTGCTGAGTACAGTGGTGCCACCATAGAGTTTCCAGCCTATAACATGACACAGATGATCAGGCACAGTACACCTACATCACCTAGTCAGCCACGCCGACGTCCTGAGGTGCCAGAGTCTGTAGCCCAGCAGGACGATATTATCAGGGGCATAGCAGCTACTGAGGAGGAGGAGCTAGCTCAGCAGGAAGGAGTAGTCGTAAGCGACCCTAGTGACAGTTCTGATGATGACTACCAGCCTGTCCCTTGGATGCCTCCTCAGCGACATGATCATGAGGTCGGTAGCTCTAGTTCAGCGCCACCTGCCCCGCAGACTGACCCCGCTCTCCTGGCTATACTTAAGCAGATGAGGCAAGACCAGGCACGCCAGGCTCAGGAGACAGCTGCTACGTTTGCACAGTTCTAGACTCGGCAGGATGAGTTCCAGCAGCAGCAGCATGCAATCTAGCAACAGCAGCTGGCCAATCAGCAGCAGACTCAAGCTTTACAGTAGCAGCAACAGGCGATGCATCAGTAGCAGATACTCATGCAGCAGCAGCTCCTTGGTTTTATGCAGCATGTAGTGACAGCCAATGGGGCTCCACCATCACAGCCTTCGCCCCAGCTTGGTCAGGCAGACACTACTTTGTTGACTCCAGCATTACAGCCTAGTGGGCTTTAGAGTCAGGGACAGCCACCAACGCCGTTTGCTTCTCCTACAGAGCAGGTGTTCCAGTATTTTGCTTCGCCAGTGCTAGCCCCACAGTTCACACCTTTCTAGACAGGCTTCACACCAGCTGGGACATCTTCACTGCTTGTGCCAGAGACCTCAGTGTCCAGGAGCCTTGGCGCTTCTTTCAGTGAGTTGACAGGGATGCCTACTCCTTCATATCTTCATGTCCTGGGTCCTTCTGTTATTGCACCTATTACTGGGACTACAGAGATGCTCCCTTCCTCAGTGGCATCATCAGAGCCTACTTTAGTCATACCTTCAGAGTCACAGGCAGCTCCAGTTCCTGCTCAGACCCAGACCGCTCCAGCATCGCTACTAGCTACAGAGGGTCAGACAGCTCAGAGCTCCGGATCAGATGATGATGGCACTCAGTTTCAGCTTGCTCCTCGTACCTCAGCGCCCGGCTCGTCCGCTGCAGCCCCGCTGACCGACCCTTAGGTTTTGGTGTTTGACGCCAAAGGGGAAGAGGGATCGAGTATGATAGATTCAGGGGGAACGACGTATTCAGGGGAGCTTAGTTATTATATTAGCTTATATATTACATTTGGAGTTTTTATGTGTGATACACTATTATGCATTCATCGTGTGTTTACCTTTATGCATTGAACTATATATATGTCATAGTGATATCTATGTAACCGTGATATATGACATGTGTGCTCTCTACTTTGAATTATTTATATGTCATATCACTTGTATTATGCTCATTTGCCTTTGCTTCCGCGTTTTACTGCGATGCAAATGAGCTTTATTACTTGTACTCATGCTTATTTCATATCTTTTGAGTACATCATGTTGGCTTGGTTCATATAAGCTTGACTAACACCTTTATTCTTATTGACAAAAGCTTATATGATCAAAGCATGTTAAAAACCTCAACTCTTTTGCATACTCGAGATGGTATTGTCATCAATCACCAAAAAGGAGGAGATTGAAAGCATCTAGGCCCCTAGTTGGGTTTCAATGATTAATGACAATACAAGATTACTATGACTAATGTATGTTTTGCAAAGACAATTAAGTTAGGTCATGGTAATGGAGATCGATTGGGCAATCATGGTGGTCATGCCCCTACGATGGAAATCGTTTCGGTTTCCAAAGGATGGACGACAAGGTTAAGGATGACTAGTTCTAAGTGTCGATTGGAGTTGGAGAGACACTTAGAGTAGTTTAGGACTTTGTTTTCCTTTGGCCGTACTATTAAGGGGGTATGGACGGGTGGCTTTACCTAGGTGAGTCGAGTGAGTTAGATGTGGTGCACACTTGTTAAAACTAGCGCTAGGTAGCTCCTACATATGCCTAAGATCCAATGGAGCAAACTTCATTCACGTATGGTCGAGAGTTGGAAGTGAATGGAGGGTCAAATATTGACCAGACGCTGGGTTCGGTGTGATCGGACACTGGCGCAGGGTCCGGTCGGTTCATTTGACCAAGGTGATTGCGTCTGGCGCGACCGGACGCTGGAAGGTCGAGTGACCGGACGCTGAGAGCCAGCGTCCGGTCGACTCCAGTAAGGTTCCAGAGAGGGAAAATCATGACCGGACGTGTCCGGTCAGTGCTGACCGGACGCTGGCAGCGTCCGGTCACACTGTAATCACTGGTTTTCGGGGAGAACATGACCGGAGCATCCGGTCACCCCGCAGAGGCACATAATGATTCGTTTTTTAGCCCATGTTATAAATAGAAGCTCCACTCGTGTGTGGAGTCACTTTTGCTCATTCCAACAGCTGAAACACATCTTAGAGAGTGCCAAGAAGAGCAAGGTCCTAGTGAGGTGATTGAGATTTAAGAATCCCAAAGAGAGCCCTCATTAGTGAGATCAAGAGTAGCAAAGTGTGCATTCACCCTTCTCCTTAGGCTTGTCGTGATCAAGTGAGAGTTCGTGCTTGTTACTCTTGGTGATCGCCATCAGCTAGACGGCTTGGTGACGATTGGAGAGCTTGGTGATCATCCGGAGAGCTTGTGAATAACCCAACTCAAGTTGTGAGCGGTTGTGGGTGATTCACCGCCACGGAGTGTCGAAGAATCAACCCGTAGAGAGCACTTGATCCTTGTGCGGATCAAGGGGGAGCTACACCATTGCGCGGGTGCTCTAACAAGGACTAGTGGGGAGTGGCGACTCTCCGATACATCGGCAAAACATCGTCGCGTTTCTCCTTCTCTATTTACTTTGAGCATTTAGTTTGATTATTTTCTTTGAGTAATTACTTAGAGTATTTACATTGAGCAATTCAATTTTTGTCTTTACAATTCATAGAATTGCCATGCTAGAGTAGGATTGGAGCTTAGGTTGCAAGTCATTTGTGCGGTAGAACAACTAGAAACACTTTTTAGGCACAAGGAGTTAATTGGGCTAACCGTATGATTTAATTATTGCAAAGAAATTTAGAATTAGCCCAATTCACCTCGCTCTTGGGCATCTTGATCCTTTCAATAGTTTTCTTTTTAACAAACTTGGTAGAATCTAAGCATAAGGACCACATAGAATGTCTTATGTTTTAGTACACATTTTAGAAGTTATAAAATACACTGTATTTCAGGATGGAGACAGTATAATATAGGTGGATTGACACATCCATCTATGGGTGCCTACAACCCTCAAATCCAAATTCAGAAGTAAAAAGTCTTTTTAAAAATAGGACCAAAAACCTCAAGTTCGCTTATAGAAAGGCATTTCACTTGAAAAATTTGAGGGCATGCAATCCCACTTGCTTGCTGGGTGATCAAGAGTCAGAAACTACTCCCTTTGTCTGCACTGCCCTTTTGCTAAGAAAGTCTGTGAGTACATAAGAGCATGGAACACTAATGTGGTTAGGGGACCTTACTATCAAAGATTGGTGGGGCATAGTTGTTGCAGGACCAAAATGCCCAACAATAAAGAATAATTCTTGCCTTTTTCATTTACATGACTTGAGACATTTGGAAGGAATGTAATTCGGCTCGGTCAGAGTATCTTTGAAGGCAAATCGGCTTCGTCAGTGCAAACTTTCATGTTAACTAAAGAGGAGATAGCACTCAAGAGACAGAAGTCTTGTTTGGGACCGCTTCTAATCATTCAAATATAATCATCGTACCACGGAGAGTTTTTTCGATTCTTGATTGTCGATTTTGCTAGTTCAAAGTCCTGAAGCAGCGATTAAAAAAATCAGAAAAAATCTAAGCATTTGGCACACCGAGAATCAGATTATAAGCGTGTGGTCTGTGGTCATCTATGGATAGCCTGCTCTGTTCTTTGTTTGAGCTCCCAGGTTTCATTCATGTAACAATAATAATACACCATCGTAAAACTCGCTCCTTACATGACAGTATGACATAACAGTGTTCCTGCTGTTTTTTTTTAATTGAGCACGATACTTACAGGCAGCAGCACCGCCTGCTAAGGGCTTCACCAACGCTACAACGTGGCGTGCTGCCTCGTCCTCCATGCCTTCACCGCCTGTCCACATCTTCACCGATGGTAGTGTGTTACGTTCTGAGTCTGGCTACTTGCAGCCTGCGCTGTTGAGTTTGGAAGCTGAAACCAACTGCTCCCTCTGCCCAAAAAAAAAAAACACAATTCTAGTTTAGCCTACGCCCAACGGTGGAGAAATCGCCAGCACAGGTGAACTCCTGTTGGTCACGGAGGCAAGAGAATAAGGCTATCCGCATCGAGCACCGCTAAACAGCCCTACAGCACGCGGTGGCGTACCGCGCGCTTGCACCGTGCGCCTGCAAACGGCTTTGCAGCACGCGCGCGCCTGCCCACCGCTACTTCCAGCGTACTGGCCGTACACACGCTAAACACTGTAGCAGAGAGAGAGTTGGTGAGAGAGAGAAAGGGGGAGGGAGGAGAATAAAATATAGAATAATAGGTATAGAGTATGGAATAGAGATAATATGAGTGCAGAAAAAATAGATATAAAGTAGAGAATCTCGATGACTAGGATAGAATATTTCTTTTAGAATATGAAAATAGAGGTGGACGAATGCGGTCAGCCTAATAACGCGCTAGCGCTGAGAGAGTCGCTAGTCTCGCACGTACTACGAAGAAGCATCCTCTCACAGCCCTACAGCCTGTTCGGGAGGCCGTATCGTATCGTGGATTATTTACTGCTGGCTGGTTTGGTGTGAGAGAAAAACACTGTTCCTGGCTGAAAATTTCCGATCGTTTACGAGCAAGCGAACAGGCTGCTAATCTCTGCTTTCCTGTGTTCTCAGCTTTTTTCATTTCTTTATTGATTTCAGCCTACAGCTCGGCCGGCGATTTGATCGCACTGCTGAGGACGCCCTGAGTGCTAACCGAGCTGTTCGAGCATACGGTGGAAACTTGATTAGTCCATCATCAGTCATCACTAGTTCACTACAGAGAGTCCGTGCTCAGCGTAGGTCCCACATTTGAAGAAAGTAAGTACTCGTAAGCAAAACCACACTTCAGGGACTATAATGAAATATTTTATTTTCTGATCGTGACGCGCAACGCACCTCGATTTCCATCGTAAGGCTGTTTCAGCAATACTGAACAAATCCAGGGGCAGAACTGCAAAAGCTGGGCTTCATTTTTTTACCCTTTCTGTTCCTCTCCGGACTTCAACCCCTTCCCCCCCTCGTATTCGTCCCTGGCTCACCGGGCGCCCTAACCCTAGCTCCTCGATTCCACTCTGCCCGAGCCCGAATTCTCGCGGGGAGCACTCGCTACCTCGCGCCCGCCTTCCGTCGCGCGGATTCGGTGCCGCGCCTGGAGATGGACCCGATGGACATCGTGGGCAAGTCCAAGGAGGACGTCTCCCTCCCCAAATGTAAGCTCCCCCTGGCCTCGGGTTACCCCCGTAGAAGCCATATTCTGCCGCCTCCTATTTATTGTGTTGAAATTTGACGCCATTAGGGGTGTCTTGTGGATGGGCGTGTTCTTCTTGGTCTGAATAATCTCGTTAGCTGGGTTTGGTTTGCGTAATATTGTGAGATGATACGCTAGGAAGCTGGGGGTTTTGAAGCGATGCTGTGGGGAAAGTTAGGTCTGTCCTAAGTGCTATTCAATTTCTGCGCCAATCCGTAGGTAGGATGGTTGTCCTGGGGCTTGCGGCGAAGTCTTGAAATTTCGTGGGTTGTGGATAGCTAAATCTGGCAGCCTTGTTGATAGTCACGGGTTAGTGGACCTTTTTAATTGAAGGGAGTATAGTGGTGCTAGTTGATAGCTGATGTTGTTGCCCCTGGTTTCTTGTTTGTCTGCTAGTGGGATTCATGTTTTCTTATTGCTAAAAGATTGGGCGGTGCTTTTAAGTCTGTGTGTATAGTCATGTAACGCCTGAACTGTCATGTTAAATGTGTCTTTGGGCTATCTTGCTTGGAGTTACTTGCTCCAGTCTGGTTTATAAGGCGTGTGAGGGAGTTTTAGAAAAAGTCCACTATGTAGGGTGGATGGGGAATCCAAAGTATTAGGCAGAGCATTAATGCGTCACGGGAGCTTAACTGTTCTTTGCATGGCACCACGCAAACTACTATGATGTGGCACTATATAGTTCGTTTCTCGGGGTATGCTTGAGTGCTCTGGACGGATCCAATACAAGGCTTCGACATGGCATGCACAGGACCATGGGAGCTCAGCATTTGGTGCTGGTTTAATACGATTCCTCGGTCTCCTGGTGCTCCTTGGTATATGGAATTTGAGCCCCTGTGCCTTACAAACAGGACTGGATGGACTAGTAACTTAGTATAGTTTGATGGCTTCGGGTTGGTGAAGTATGACACTCCATTTGCTGGAAATATTACATCATGTAATGGCTTGGTGCTTGTTGTGGCTCGGTATATGAAATCTCTTCTGTGAATTGTAAGTCTGTTTGTGATAACATAGGAAAAGAGGGCGTTGTTTCATAATTTGATATGGTTTTTCATATATTGTGGATTATACTGGAATGTTTTTTTATTATTATTATTATTATATAATAGAGCCTGGTGCAAGCGGTAGAGTCTTACCGCCTGTCACCGGAAGGTCCCGGGTTCGAGTCGCGGTCTCCTCGCATTGCACAGGCGAGGGTAAGGCTTGCCACTGACACCCTTCCCCAGACCCCGCACAGAGCGGGAGCTCTCTGCACTGGGTACGCCCTTTTTTTTAATAGTATTGAATTATTTTAATTAATGTCATACCATGAAATCTGAATGAACAATTATTTGGAGTTACAACTATGCTTATATGATGTTTTGCCAAATTAGTGCTATGCAATTCGAATAAAGTTCCTTGAACCTGGATGGGAGCAGATCAGCAGTTGACGTCATTTTGTTTGCGGAGTTATTTAAAATCTTGTACTGATTGAACTTTCTGCTTTGCATTTTAGCAACAATGTTCAAGATAATTAAGGAGATGCTTCCTCCTGATGTACGAGTGGCAAGAGATGCACAGGATCTTCTTGTTGAATGCTGTGTAGGTAAGACATATGAGTGCTACACAGTATACCACTATAGTATCATCCATCATATGGTACAACTTGTATGCTCAACTATGCAAGAATCACTGTTTGAATAACATGATTCTGCACATGAATCTTCGTGTAAATTACAGCCTGACATGAATTGTTGTCCTTTATGAAATATCATTTTGGAGCAATGAGTTTTCTGGTTGTAGTTCAGAAGACAAAGAAGTGTCAGCATTAAAAATACACTGCACAGTGTTGACTGTAGTAACATATATGGTTATCTGTTTGATTTGTCTGGGAGCTTTCAAGCTTGCAGGTCATCTTGTGAAGGATAATAGATAATAAAAGATTAAACATGTTTTTTTAGAAGGATAGCATTGGTAAATTTTGCAAGTTTATATAATATCATATGCTGTCTACATGAGAAAGCCAATATACTCCTACCATATTCAGTTCATTACTCATTAATGAAGTAACTACATAGCTTGTTCTGTTTAAATGGTTTACACTTCTTGTATGGATATCTCTCACTCTCACAGCCTTACTTTCAACAAAAAAAAAATCTTCATAAGCATAGAGTTTGATCTCTCTTTTTCTAATCTAACTACATGTAAAACCAATTTTCAGAGTTCATCAATCTCCTTTCGTCTGAATCCAATGAAGTATGCAGCAGAGAAGAGAAGAAAACGATTGCTCCTGAGCATGTTATTAAGGCTCTAAGTGTTAGTATTTTCTCCTTTCATATTTTTCTATGTTTGATTTCTCAAAGAATATTTTGTGGTACACAGGGTTAGGTATGAGGTTATCCTTGATGGTTTTGGGTTTCTTGGTGAACTTTCATTATTTGCCTTCAATTTTGTTCAGACATGCTTTTGTAGATGCTTGTTTAATATAGAAGCACATCATCTTTATCATTCAATTTTCTGCAAACTCTCGTGTAAATATATTAATATACTTGGGGACAAGAGAAAGCACATCAGTGATTAGCACAATTTAGAAGGTGAATATTTGAGTTCATCTAATCTGGTATAATAGACCATAACAAAACTTCGAGTTCAACAGAATATTTGGGGGACTGTTATATGTAATATGTTCTGGGGGATGCATTTGATATGTGCTATCTTTGTATATATATACTCCCTCCCAGAATAAATCAATTTGAGTTGTCCTAAATCAAACTACCTAAGGTGTGACCAACTTTATGAAGAAAAGTACCAATATCTGAGCAATAAAAAAGTACACTATGAAAAAAATATTTCATGGTATACCAAATTTGGTGTCATAAGTATTGGTACTCTTTCCCATAAATTTGGTCAATCTTAAGATAGTTTGACTTAAGACTGACTGTAGAAGTTGATTTATTTTGGGACGAGGGGAGCAGTGTTTATTTGTTTTAATTCGAAGTGTCAATATTACTAATCAACATGTGAGTTCCCTTAGCTTATCATAATTCTTCCTAAATCAGGATCTTGGCTTCAGAGAGTACATTGAGGAGGTTTATGCTGCGTATGAACAACACAAACTTGATACTCTGGTTTGTACCACTTCTTACTCACTCACAGGGCTCTGCATATTATTCCCTCTTCTAATGTGTGTATACTGTGCTTGACACCAATATGTCTCTTGAGCAGGATTCTCCAAAAGCCAGCAAGTTCACTGGGATTGAGATGACAGAGGAAGAAGCTGTTGCTGAGCAACAAAGGATGTTTGCTGAGGCTCGAGCAAGGATGAATAATGGAGCCCCCAAGCCAAAGGAGCCAGAACAAGAGCCGCCACAACAACCACAAGCACAACCCCAACTTCAGCTGCATACTCAAACACAGCAACCAGCACAATCTCAACTGCAGTTGCATTCGTCAACACAGCATTCCCTCCAACCTCAACTACAGCTGCACCCTCAGCCGCAGCAGCCCCCACAAGTGCAGGTCCATCCGCAGCTGCAGCAACCCCCACAAGTGCAGGTCCCCCCGCAGCCTCCGCAACCCCAAGTGCAGATCCACCCTCAGCCGCAGCAGCCCCCACAAGTGCAGTTGCATTCATCAGCCCAACAAGCTTCCCAACCCCAACCTCAGGTACATCTGCAATCACAGGAGCCCTCACAAGCGCAGCTGCAACCCCAACTGCCAGGTCAGCTGCAGACACAGGCGCAAAGCAGACCTGGCATGGACAGTTAGAGACTGTGTTGTGTAGCCTCAGTATAAGCAAAAGACCGGGCACTTTTGCTGGCATCTACTAGGAGCCTGTATGCCTGCTTGTGACCCGTTAGATCCTGATTTAGGTTTCCGTGCTTCCTGTACAATGTAAATCCAGTGTGATTGCAGTTTTCTTGTTGCTAATAATGCGAAGCCGTTAGTTACTGATAAGTGTCATGGCGTGGTTTATGTGCCGTGCTGAAAAGATATTATGTTGTCATTGTAATAGCCTAACTTGACATTTGTCCATGGCGATAGTGACTGATTTGAATGAGCACTTGGTGCATATCGTCACTGGGACTGACCTGGGCGGTCGGTCCGTGTCTTATCTGTGTTTTCTGTGCAAGCCAGCTTTACATTGTTGTCTTGTTGCTGAGCACATTGGGGGCATCCATTCGAGCCATTTGGATGTGACCCAAACTGCTGTCACTCGACTGAAAGTTCAATGCAGCGTATTTCTTCTCTTTTGTTTTTGGTGTGTGGAGTTTTATCCAAGAGCCCCAGAGGTTTTTTATATATAGGCATATAGCACAAAGTGTTGGTAGGAAGTTCTATGCGGCATTTGGTAGGAAGTTTTTATTAAAGGAGGATATCTCTGCTTTTTAAAAAAGCAGTTAAGCAAATATCAAGTTTACAAACTAGAGCCGGGATACAGGTAACATCCAGAAACCAAGGGCAAGGGCATGGTGATATTGACCAGCTAGGGCTAATAGTCTACTTACTCCAGCAGCTTTGCTAAAATTAGTAGCAAAATTTTATTGTTTAGTCATTTTGTAAAATAAAAAACTTCTCAAAAAAGAAGATATCTACGACAGCCTTGCTATTTTACAAAATTAGATAGCCAACACCCGTGATTGGCTATATATGGCCACCGAAAATCAAATGATAGCCAGCTTCCTATTTTATAAAGTCAGATAGCACATCTGTTGGATCTTACTTTTTTGCTATACAAATTCTAAAATAGTCTCCACAACAAGAATAGCAAGCTGTTGGAGTTGTTTTATGTTTAAATGAGTTAGGACTTAGGACTACGATTAGATTAGCTAGTTGGCTAAGCTCTCTGTATGAGTAAGGACTAAAAATTAGATGAGCTAGTTGGCTAAGCTCTCTGTTTAGATGAGCTCCCTGTTTGGATGTGCTAGGATTAAAAATTAGATTGGATAGATTGAAGCTAAATTAGCTGGCTAACAATTAGTCCTATAGATCTAAACAGGCTTTAAATATACACCACTTCTGCTCGGGTTGAAACGTTTAAGCCAATTGAGCAAGCTATCCACCATGTCATCCAGGAACGGGCAGAGTTGCCCAAAACTATGAAAAAGCAATGTGAAATTTTACACGGTTTGGAGTTTGAACACATCAATCCTGGATCAAATCTTCTCAAACGGTCAAACCCATATACTCCAAATCTATTTTTTTTTATTTCAGGTGTTAACACTGAGGTAAAACCGTGTACACATGCATCATATATAGGAGTATTATATAAATTTATAATGGCTGCATTCATATGCATGCTCACTTTACTCAAAAGAAGAAGAATCTACAGTAGAATACCTTACAACATCACACATGGCATGCCAATTGCCATGTACAGCTTACAGCATGACGATCGATAGATTGCCGACGCTCCTCAACACAACCTAATACGTAATTATATAGTAAGAATCTTATATCTTTATTATTGCAGCGGACTAATTGACACCAACTCAACATGGACGACGATCGAGGACCTAGCGGGCCAAGTGTAGTAGGTGTAGCTCAGCATCTGCGCCGACCGGCCGGCCGGCCGGCCGTCGACGGCGACTCCATCATGCATGCATCTTCAATCACTTGCAGGTGGCGACGAGGACCCTGCGCGGCGGCAGCGAGGGGCGGCGGCCGTGGAGCGTGGCGAGGTTGTCGAGGATGAGGATGTCCCCCTTCTCCCACCTGAACTGGATGCTCTCCTCCTCGATGATCTCGCCGCAGCGGCGCACGAAGTCGGCGGGGATCTCGGACCCGTCGGCGAGCGTGGCGGAGCTGAGCTCCTTGCCGTGCATCCCCACCACGGTGTTGAACCACATGCGGCGGTCCTTGCGGCCCGGGAACACGCGCGTGAGCTTCCGCGGGCCGAGGATGGTGCGCACGCCGCCGTCGGGGAGCCACTCCACGTCCATGCTCAGCGCCCGCGCGCGCTTCTCGGCCTCGCCCTTGTCGGAGGTGGCGAAGGCGTCCTCCCACCCGCGCCCGCGCATCGACTTGGTGTCGTTCTTGCTCAGCGCCGTGAAGGTGTAGCGCAGGCCCTTCTCGTCCAGCTCCTCCACCAGCTCCGGGAACTCCTCCAGTGCGCGCTCCGTCACCCGGAAGCTCGGCACGAACGGCGTCTCCCCGCCCGACGGCGGCGGCACCTCGCAGAACAGGATCACCTTCCCGGGGAACTCCTTGATCTAATGATAGCGATTGATTCACGATCACAAGAACACGCCATCGTTATTAGCAACAATAATGGCGATGGATAGAAATGCTGATGGCATGCCATACGTGGACGACGTACCAGGACCATCTCGTGGTGGTAGTAGATGAACTCCTCGAGCGGGCCCTCGTTGGCGGTCCAGACGCGGCCGTGGACGTGCGTGCGGGGAGCCGGCCCCACGTAGCGGATGTCCGGCCACCCCAGCGCCTCCACGACGGCGTTGAACTCGGCGGCGTCGCGCACGTCGAAGCCGCGCAGCAGCACGCCGCTGTTGGCCACCACCTTGGCCTCCACCCACTCCCGGTTCGCCTTCAGCGCCTCCACCAGCGCCTCGTAGCCGTTGCTCTTGGCGTCGTCGCCGGAAGGAGCCAGCACCAGGGGCACCTGCTCGCCGTCGATGGTTTTCTGGCCCTTGCACTCGCTCACGCAGAAGAAGTCGGTCGCCGCCACCGCCATTGCTACTCTCTCCCTCTCTTTCTGTTCACCCTTTGGATGTGCGTGCTCGATGGAATCGCACCTGCTGTGACTTGTGAGTGCAATGAGAGTGCAGACGTATATATAGCGAGGGTCAGAGGGAGGGATAGAGAAGCCGAGAAGGCAATGCAGTGCAGTGCAGATTAAAAATCATACTTAATTTGGAGGCTGACATTGTTTGAAGCGACGAATATATTTATCCTTACAAAGATTCAAAAGAAGCCGCGAAGGAAACCATGCGGTTTCTTTGACGTGTATGATGGCGGCAACGGTGTGTTTTTATCAATCAAAAAAAGAAGTCATGTGGCGGCAACAGATAAGCCAAACGGTGCTGCCGCAGTTAGTGACGAGGTGCCCGGAAATTTTCCCATCATCATGACGTAAGTCAGGACGACGCCCTTGACATATTTACATCACATACGAGTACAAAATAAAATTACGGCTTGGTGGACGGATTCTCGTACGCTCTCAAGTGCGAGTGCGACAGGGAGGTTGATTTGTTCAATGGCGAGTTAGGTTGCTTTGTTTCATTAAAAAAAAAGGTTGCATTGTGCCATTGTTCTTTTTTGCCACAAGGTGATCGATTCATTAAAAAAATTAAAGCATGGCACAAGGTGAGGTAAAAAACAAACGCCATGGTCGAAAACAAGGTTTTACGTACTCGTCGTAGCCGGGATGCGTAGTTATCAACGATATACGGACGGTTGCAACGCAGGCTAGAGATCAGATCCATCGATGTTGCTGTAATTTTTCGATGACCTCAGTACCACCGTACTTGTACTATATCCTATTTAGTTTGTTATATTACAAGTTGCCCTAATGATGCTCTATCCAATCAATGTCGTTTGTCAGCAGCGGAGGCAACAAATAAAAGATAAATTTTTATAATGCTTGGAAAAATAACATCCATCCATTCAGCGAGATCCAATGGTTCAAAAAATAAGAAGAATCTATTAAAAATAATTTAAATTCTAGGCCGGAACTGAAAATTCGTGGACCTACAGTACACTAGGGAGGTTACGGACGTTTATGTACGACTTATTGACCCCCTAGGGCGCCGTTAAAGCGTGTTGTATTGAATATTTTCTCTACCTTAATACAAAGACGCGCAAATATTTTACGTGATCGAGAAAAAAAATAGTGGACCAAAACTGAAAATTAGTGGACTCAGAACTAATTACAAAATTATTTGGAACGGTATAATTATATTTTCATATCCAAAGGGTTATTTGATTTAACTCAGCCAAAAGTCCCCAGCAAGTACATGACTCAAGATGGCAACGGGTATATACCGGCCCGATGGGTACCACCAACCCATACCCGTACCCGCCTGGTGAGATTTTCCCCGCCGGGTTACCTGTATCTGCACACGGGTATGACAATTCACCCATACTCGCACCCGCGCGGGTAATGCTACCCGACGGGTAACCCGTACCCACGAGCAAACCTGAGCATGACATGATATCATCATTCAGCAGCTCAGACATTCAGTAACTTTTTTTCTTTGAAACGAGGCATTCAGTAACTAGTAGTTCGGTACATGTGCTCAAAAAGCAAATAATCTGACACCAATCATCACAAGAGACCCGTCAAAGCATAGATCTAGCACAAAACAACATAGTCAGAGAACGGATCTGACACAAATTGATTCTGCTCTGCTCTCCCTTGTCACCGTGGATCCATGAATGGCGAGGAGAGGAAAGAGGATGAGGGTCAGCGATCACGGTTGGGGCCTCTTGCTCGCCGTTGGACTGTTGGAGAGGAGTGGGAGTCGCGCCGGAGTTTGCTGCCACCAAGGGGCAAGGGGAGAAGAAGCGAGCGCCTGGATGTCTGGTGGTGACGATGGGCCGTGGGCGGCAGCAGGTGTCGAGTGCGGGACTGGGAGAAAAGCGGCGATCGGTGTCGCGTGCGATGCGCCTAGCACCGGTGATGTGCGGCTGGGAGGTTAGGAACGAGGGGGAGAATGAAATAGAGCTAGGGTTAAAGAATTGTGTTGTCAATATATATATTAGTAGGTTTCAGCTGGGTTTGGGCCAAATATTTGGTTTACATGGGCTAAATTGAGTAAAACAGCTGGTTGTATATGCGGGTATTTATTACTCACGGGTAGACAGGTGTGGGTAGTATGAACCCATATCCGCACCCGCGTATCTGAAGGTTAGATGATTTCGCCCAGTAACATACACGTGGGTAGAAAAACTTATTCATACCCTCATCTTTGTTGGGTAAAACCCGTCGGGTACTCGAGTTTCACGTACCCATTGCCATCTTTATCCATCATCTAGACCTAGGATCCAAATATCAATTCGATCGCTTGATTCGCTGGCGATGAAATCGTTTTCTCGGAGCGGCATCCGCGGCTGTCCTTCCGCCCTCCTAGCCGGCGCTCCCCTTCCCTCCTTTTTCCGAAAAACCATGGTCACATCCCATCGCCTACCAGCGCTCGGCTGTCCATCACTCTCCCTGCCGGCGCTCCGCTTCCATTCTCTTTCGCAACCACGATGACCCCAGGCAGCGTTTTGGTCCGTGTTGGCCTCCCGTGGTCGCATCATGTGTCCCTGCCGATTCTGAATCTTTTCATCTCTGTGCTTGGAAGTGTGCCAATGTTGTCCAAATGAACACTCGAGTTATCAGCAATCGATCACCTGTAGTTACTGCAAGAGTTTAGCTCGACAACTGACACCGCTGTACCACTAATGGTCCATCATCCGCTTATGCCGGCAGGCTGCAGCTCCGCCAAACAAAGCCTATTCGTGATCTCGTCAGAAGCAGTGAAGCTGAAACGTGTGAAAGAATGGATCACCGATCACACCTATCAGCTTATGCAGGATGCAGCTGAAGGAGAAACATTCCCTCCCACTAGTCAACCATCGGTTTGGTTAACTAGGCTACCTCTTGCTTTCTTTGTAAACCTCTTTTCATGATATTTGCTTATTGTTCATTTATCTCCTCAAGTCTTGCTATGTCAGTATGGAGTATGGACAATATTGAGCTAAATCTATCGGCAATTTAGAATGCGCTGCTGCAATGACTTCATTTGTACAAAGAAATAAAGAAAATACTTTTTTTAATAGTGGTATGGAAATATCTAATTTTCGTCCTTTGAAGGATACAATTTAGAATTCCATGGGTGAATCTTTTAGAAAATCATGACTTTTCCATGTGATCTCAGATATCACCAAATGCGATCTATAACTTTTGATTTAAAAAAAAAAGTATTCTATTTTGAAGTTATTTTGATGTTCCAAAATGTGTATAGATTTCGTATATGATTTGATTTTGTCGCCACATTTTGGATGCCTAAACATTTTTAATTAAAAAGCTATCAACTAATAATGAGTCCATTTTTTTAGTAAAATAGTTTTTAATGTAGCGGAGCTGCTGGAGCCTCAAAACACTGGCCGCTCCAGCTCCTTCACTTTACTGGTTGTATTTTGTCGAAGTCGGAGCCGTTTTGCTTCATGCTACAGTGCGCTACATGCCAAACAATGCCTTAGATAAGATGTTCTAGATTCATGAAAAAATTGTTCAATGTTTAAAAGAAAAAACATCTAGCTTCAAAAAAAAAATTGTTCAAGATTCACTATAAAAATATTCTAGCTTTCAAGAAAATTGTTTCAGGTTTAAGAGAGAAATGTCTAGCTTCACAAGAAAAAATATATATTCCACCTTAATAGGTAAAAATGTTCCATATACTCATTTGAAATGTTTCATCAAATATTATTATGATTCCACTAATTTAAACCAGTGTTCCATTAAACATTGGAGAGATGAAAACGGATAGGAAACAGGTGGGAAATCCTTCAACCATTTTTATTTTTGAATTTCACAAATATGGGAACGAAACCATGGATTGTGGTGAATGGAACCAAAATGAGATATTGGGGAATAGGAAATGAACAAATACAAACGGAAACTAAAAAATAAGTTAAGATCATGAAGACTTAGTATACCCTTCGATGTGTTATGAGCCTTGTTGAAGTGTTCCATGAGCTTCTTGATTGTTCGGGGTCCATATGTCCATGAGCCCCCTTCTATTCGCATATTTATAACCTCACATGCTAAGTGTCCATTCTTGCAAAATACTCTGAGGCTTTATTTGAATGTTGTCTGATTCACCTCAATCCACATGTACTGGGATGGATTGAGGTGGAATTTAGTTCAAGTTAATCCGACTATATCCAAACAAGACTTAAAGGATGACCTTGGCTTCATCTGAGGGGGCTCTCGAAATGGCGGACATGTGGAAACATTAAGCTATCTTTGAAAGTGCTCCGAAGAGAGCATCATGAATCTGTCGTCACCATGTCTCGAAAAGGAGAACACGAAGGTACCCAGGCAATCCGAAATGACGATTCCTTAGGAAGAAGGACAAGGCCACCCAAGCCTCGCTATATTCGCAAGGAAGCTGATTTGGGAAGCCACACGAAAGGAAGGAAGTACCAGTAGCCTAGGAAATCAATCCAATTTGGATCGTATTTGTTTGACCAAATGTCCCAAGGACGAGTATGTTCTGGATAGTGCTAGGGGCATTTTGGTCCACTAAGCATGGCTTTGACACTAAATAATGTTTATTCGGAGTGATAAATAATGTTTATTTGGAATGAAGCAGACATAATGATCTCTATTGAAAATCGCAGTGCTTATACTTGCATTTCAATAGTTTTTCACGATAGTATTATCCAAGACCTTGATGGTGAACAACATTGATACCTCTCAAAGAACTTTCTAAAATTTTAAATTAATAAATTAATATTTGTCGTTAAGATCTAATGTTCAAAGGTTGCTATAATCATCAAAACTTCTAAAATTTATCCTAATTTTCGAAAATACGTGATGAATACTGATCTATCCTACCTAAACGGACGGAAAACACCTCATTGCCTTTACGGTATCATTTTCGTATTTATCTGTAAAAAAATACGGAGACAGCCGAAAAATTGTAGGAAATGGAACGGAACTCATCCACGTTGGTAGTGTTCTATGAAAAGAAAAATTAGGAAGAATAAATAAAACTAATAAAAAGAAAAAAATTGTTTGGAAAAGGAACGGCCCATGTCCCAGAGAGGGCCCCTGCTGGTGCGCTCCCCAAGGCCGACCGAACAGCCTACTCGGCTATTGCCGCCGCCATTCTCACGGGCTCACGGCGAGCTCTCTCTCTCTCTCTCGGTTGGCGACGATTAGGTCGCCGCTGCCGCCGCCGCCTCCCTACGCCAGGTGCCCAGGTCTTCGTCGGACCCTTCGCTGGCGACGAGCACGTACCAGGTATGCCCGCCCCTTCTCTTCCATTCCTGCTGTTGGAAACCGAGCACCCAAACCCTAACCTGAACTATTTGGCTATATGCAATCGGATCTGATCTTACTGCAAGTGTATACATGTATTGTGTCTACTACTAGCTTCGATTTTTTCTTAAAAAGATATCGGGTGTACATGTGTACCATGTCCTCAACTGGGTCTGCCTGAAATCGCGTTGGGGGAAAAAATAGAAATGGATGAGGTCACCAATATTACACACTACTTCCCAAGCTTGATGATTTGCTTGTATGTAGAGGAAGCCTTTCAAGTTTTGAGCTTGTTGGGTTGGGTACCTAGGGTTTCTTTTGCCATGGTTTGCTAATGTGATCTCCGCAGGTGGTACTTGTAGGAAGGCCATAAACGCCATGCTGGAATGTTCCATTACATTATCAAACTAGAATGGTCGATGGGATGGACGCAGAAATTTCATAACTAGTCAGTTACCAGATTATTTCAGTTGAAAACCTTAGTTGACCCTAAATCAGTTCAAATTTGGGTCAAGTTTGAATCTGTCCCATTTTTACTCATTTGAGCTTACATCTTAATGAATACACTAACTACATTTTCATATCTATGTCAAATATGCTTCGAAATCCATTTAGAAAAAAGCCAACTTTTATCAGAGAATGTCCATATTTTCTTAGTGTTGTCTGTTTTGTAGGAAGGGGATTGTTTTTCACCTGATGAGTGAAACTTTGTACTGCATCCATTTTTAAATATATAATGTTTAAGACAAGCTATGCAAGAAGGCTTACCCTCTTTTCGTTTCTCCTGCGGGCATGTCTCTGTGATACATATTTTGTTATGTTTCTTCAAGTTCATGTTACAATCATTTTCTTTGTGTATATTTCAATGCTATAAACAACTTGTGGACTGATCTCCTTGAATTTTACCAAATACATGCTTTCTATGCCATTTTATTCCCTGGGTTCTGGTCAATATAAGTAGATTGCTCTATTTTTAAATTTACATGTGGAATAGTTTTTCTTTGGTCTACTAACTGTAAATGTGTGGGTTTGGTTTGCTTTTTTTATTCTTGACCATGTAGGAGAGCTGCGTATCTTTGTATTGAGAGAAAGAAGAAACGTCCCCTTACAAAAACCACTCTCTCTCTCTCTCTCTCTAGGAGAATAGAGAGGTTCAGACTATGAAAGAAAACAGTAACCCCTGAAAAATAGAAAACGACTCGTGACCCTACCAGTGCTAATTAAACTGATGGGGTCAATTTAGAGTTTCAGGCCTAAGGATTACTACTTCAAATACAGGGCTATATTCCCTTGACAGACCCTAGGGTTACATTTCATCGCTTCACCATAATTACTACTTGTCAGATGTGTGATTTTCTGAATTTTTTTGACTACATTTTATATAAAAAAAACTAAGTAACCGATGTATCCTTTCCTGATCCAATCTTTTTCTTGCAGTAAATCACATCATATTGAACTTCTTCCTTTTGGATCCGACTTATTTTTTGCTCACACTGAAGAATTAGTTTGCACTTTGGAGGAAAATGAGCGGTGCTCCAAAGAGGTTGCACGAGGAGGGTAGCCACTCCACACCGACAAAACGTCCTTTGGATGACAGCAGCTTGTATTCGAGTCCTGGGAAAGTTATTCAGTCCAGTGGCAGTGATTTCCATGGTTCTTTTGAACATGATGGTAGATTTGCCAAAATTCAACGTGTGGAGCCTCGTGATGATAAGAGGCCATCCGTACCACATCGGATGCCCGTTGGCTCCACCAACTTTGCTGACCACCCCATCTCCTCTGACAGCAGATTAGAATCAAAGCAAAATAAAGATGCACGGGACAATAAGGCAGATGACCGCGAGACAAAAGCTGATGCTAGGGACGTCCATAGTGATTCAAGGATTGAATTTCAGGCTAATAAAATTGAGAGTGATGTAAAGGTAGACAATAGAGCAGATGAAAGCGAAATAAGGGCTGACAGGAGGGGCCATCCTGATTACAGAAGTGACATAAAATTTGACAAGGATAATCATTCTACTGTTCCAGCAAACATAAACTGGAAGGACAACAAGGAGCATAGGGGTAAAAGATATTTTGAACAACCAGCTGATACTGTGGATTGGCGTTTGCCCCGTCCTAGTTTACAAAGTATTGATGAAGCTCCCAAAGGTCTGATTTCTGTGGAAGAGCGTAACTCCAAGGATGCAAATGAATCTGCTGGTGATAACAAAGCTGAACCAAAAAGCGAAGATAGGTTCAGAGACAAGGACAGGAAAAAGAAGGACGAGAAGCATAGGGACTTTGGTGCAAGAGAAGGTGATAGAAATGATCGTCGGACCGGTGTACAGCTTGGTAGTAGTGGTGTTGAGCGAAGAGAAATGCAAAGGGAAGATAGGGATGCTGAGAAATGGGACAGGGAAAGAAAAGATTCCCTGAGAGACAAGGAAGGCAATGATAGGGAGAAGGATTCTGCTAGGAAGGATTCATCTGTAGTAATTGAAAAGGATAACACTATACTAGAAAAAGCTTCATCTGATGGAGCTGTTAAGAGTGCTGAGCATGAGAATACAACAGAATCCAAGGCACCTAAGGATGATGTATGGAAAGCTCACGATAGGGATCCTAAGGACAAGAAAAGAGAGAAGGATGTGGATGCAGGGGACCGGATTGAGCAAAGAAGCAAATATAATGATAAGGAATCAGATGACAATGGCACTGAAGGAGATATGGAGAAAGATAAGGAAGTTTTTGGAAGTGTCCAACGCAGGAGGATGGTGCGACCGAGGGGAGGTAGTCAAGCATCTCAGCGTGAACCTAGATTTCGGTCCAGAATACGTGATGGTGAAGGGTAAGCTTGATGCTGCATTTTTCTATACTTTCACAGTTTTTCCAATAGCATGATAAAGTAAATGCAGTTGCATGGTGTTTTCCATTTCTGGAAATTCAGTCTTCACTAACTGAGAACTAAAGATAGGGACCTAATGTTTACTTTGTTAGAGGTTATTAATGAGTGGTAGTCATTGATATCTTTTTTTTTTCCCCTCCATCTTGCAGGTCTCAAGGTCAGTCAGATATCTACTTTCTTATAGCTGAATACAATGTATACTGGTTCTTCCTTTTGAAACTGGAGTAATCAAAAGATCTGCTTCCGTAAATATTCATTTTCTATTTCCTTTATAGAAGACTTTGCAACTCAAACTTTCACCCAATATTAGAAGTTGCTTACATTTTTATGTTGGAAGACATGCAAGTTCTTTTCATTTTGTGTTGGAATTAGTGCATTTTACAGTGCATGCATGTTTTTTTGAACATTAAATACAGCAGGGGAGGCACCACTGTAGAGATTTTATTAAAAGAGGCAAAAAAAAAAAAAAACTGTACAAACCATTTTTTAGTGTGCTTTTCCATTTTTTTGGCTTGCTAAACACAGCTGTGAAAAAGTGGGTACTGTTATGGAAACCATGCATGTATTAGTATTATAAAAGGTTAATATTATGAGGAATGCTGTCCTAGTTTTAGGAAGGTTGTTGAGTATTAGGGAAGTTATATGCTATTATGCTTTGCTTATAGGAGTCCAAGTTGGATGTGGTCTGCTGTCCAGTTTCTGAAAAGAGTAATATGCAGCAGTGGTAACTCAATTTTATCTGTGGATGTCATTTGGGTCCCCAAACTATTATCTGCAGTTGCATATTCTTGAACTTACTAACTAGTTCACCCGAGGTCCAAAACCTGTTGACGTGGACGCTAGCAAGGTATGAAATGGAGAGAGAACACGGAAAGAAGAGTAGAAGACAATGTTAAGGGATGGCAAGTATGTAGATTATAACTGATTAGGAAAGTTGGAACCTCCGATGAACTACTGGGCAAGTTCAGGACCTGAAATTAATAGTCGAGGAATCTAGATGACATCCCAGGACAAGTTTAAGGATGGTTGCTGTATTCCACTTTCTATTCTAAAACTACAAAGACAGGCCATGCATCCAAGGTACAGGAAGGAATCAAGAGTCCATCTATTATAGGGCTTTCCCCACAGTCTGCTATTATCAGAGCATCTTTTCGACAGGAGAAGCCTGAAGATTAGAGAGGGGTCAGTCCCCCTGTCACTGTATTCATCTGGTTACATAATCTTTGGTATTAGAGTGACATTGTATATTGCTTCCCATCTGTCACAAGTTTCCAGGGCCACTGCTTTCACTGTATCTGTTGCTGTTGCTCATTGCCTGTTCTCACTTCTCCACCCCTGCAGCTGCTATTCGTTTGCTGCCTTTGCCCAGAAGCCTTCAAATTGCCACCACCAGCAACAACAATGTGCCCTCCTGATCCCAACAAATCGGATGATGCCTCAGCTTTGTTTGTTACCTGCATCAAGTGCTTGCACCAACTGTCAAATTGCTGCTGCCCCTACCCTTGAAGTCCATCTGCTACCGATTCCCCTGAAGCTGATCTCTGCCACCACAGTTGCCCTCCTGTACTTTAGCTGCACTTGCCCTCCATTTTTAACGGTGTGCCACCTGCCCTCCCATGCTGCTGCTTGCAGCATCAATTTATTGCCATCAAACACCACTGCCCCACTAAAACCAGCCGCAAAACCAACCACTACTTTCTGCAACCATATGACAGGCTTTCTATGTTTCCTGTTGCTACCTGCCAACAGCTAGCTCCACAGCACTAGGATAATTTGGGTTCATAAAGATAACTTTCATAATACTGATAACCTTCCTAATCCTAGTAGAGAAAGGGTTCATAGCCTAGTGGTTGTGACTCCTGAGTAGCAACTCATGCACCTGGGTTCAACTTTCCATGGGAGCGAATTTCAGGGCTAGCTAAAAAACATCACTTGCTGGCAACACAAAATAGTGGCTGGGCGCCAGCCTATGGTATCGGTGGCAGTCGGCCTCTGTGAGCATGTGGTCCTACCAGGGGGTAGTGGCAGGGCGCCGAACTAGGTGGGTGGCTGTGGCCACTGGCCTTGGGTATGGAGGGGGTGCTATCGGATCTTTACTGTCAGGGTTTGGGAGGTTTCTTGATCGATTGAAGGCTGAGGTTTCTTCTTCCATACAATACCGTGGGGCGGTCTTTGCCTTGCCATCTTAGTGTTTTCCCCCCTAATACTAGTAACCTTGCTAAGGCTACTATCCTTCCTAATACTGATTCATGCATGCTTTCCATATCAGTTCCACTGTCTGTATAAATGATGAGTTTCATGTTGCAATGTGCATGAAATTGTTTATGGGGTGCAGGGTATCCTAGCTTCAGTTCACGAAGAAGCAAAGTTATGGGGTCTAGCGGGGGCGAAGGGCATAGCCTTGTTGACTGAACGGATACTTGGTGTTGCCTAATTGCTTGGCTCGTTGGTCGTTCACCCCTAGTTTGTGAGTGGGTGTGTGGGTTTGTTGTCTCTGTGTGTGTTTGGGAATTTTTGTTTGAAAGTTTGTGTGGGCTTGTTGTGGCCGTGTGTGTTGGGGTGTGTTGATGTGTAATCTTTGTTGTTTTGGGGTTTTCTCGTACCCCCTTTTTTCCTTCTTAATCTTGATATAAAAGATACACTGCTCTCCTGCGTGTTCAAGAAAAAGAAATAGTTTATGTGGTACCTCTGTAAACTTTACAGCCTTCTCTTCATTGCAGGTAAGTCTGAGGTGTCTGCCATTGTTTATAAAGCTGGGGAGTGCATGCAGGAGCTTCTGAAATCATGGAAAGAGTTTGATGTAACTCAGGATGCTACTAATGCTGAAAGTCTACATCATGGTCCTACTCTTGAAATTCGAATACCTGCGGAATTTGTTACTTCCACTAATCGTCAGGTTAGTGTACAGATTTGGTAGACAATCTCTGTTTTAGTCACTTCGGATACCTCAGTTCTCCATGTTGAGACTGAAGCTGTCACCAATTCTGTTATGTGTACTACTAGTGGAGCTTCACTTGGTTGTTATTAGTTATGGACACATGTTTGGTACTTGCCTCACGGCTGCACCTAGCATACCAGCATGTTTCCATTTATCTTGCACTTTTCTGAAATTTTATCCTCCAAGCTTGCTACTGTCTACTCGTTTATCTCCTTTATTCATTTGTCAATATCACTGTTGTGCAGGTAAAAGGTGCTCAGCTTTGGGGAACAGATGTTTATACAAACGATTCAGATCTTGTGGCTGGTAGATTCCTGTTTACTGTTGCAAGCTTCTAAATAGTTCAGAAAATTTTCCTATGTACTAATGTGTGTTTCTTTTAGTGCTAATGCATACTGGTTACTGCTCCCCTACATCCTCCCCTCCACCATCTGCCATTCAAGAGCTTCGTGCAACTGTTCGAGTTCTACCACCACAAGAGAGTAAGTTTCCATGCATTTGGTGACAGTTCAGTCAAACTTGGTTGGAATGGACTTTACTTACTCATAAAACTTGGTATTTGTCCCAGGTTATACTTCAACACTGAGGAACAATGTGCGTTCACGTGCTTGGGGTGCTGGGATTGGTTGTAGCTTTCGGATTGAACGCTGCTGCATTGTCAAGGTATGAAGGATGCAGGCAGTATAGAAAATTACCATGCCTCCTGTTTTTATGGTACACTCTTGATGCGGTTACCTTTAGAAACATTTTACTGGTCCTATTTCGTGGAATGTTTGCTTAGCATCTTTTACATGCTTTTTCAGAAAGGTGGTGGCACCATTGATCTTGAGCCACGCCTTAGCCACACATCAGCTGTGGAGCCTACTCTCGCTCCAGTTGCAGTTGAGCGTACAATGACGACAAGAGCTGCAGCTTCCGTAATTTTCTTTTGATTTCCTTTATTTTTCTCTCACAGTTTCATTCCCAATTGAATTAATGTTTCTTTTAGTCTGTTTTAGGTTTCGTGACCAGCAAACTTTTCTCTACTCTAAACTAAGAATTTTCCAACATGGTTTATTACAGAATGCACTGCGTCAACAAAGATTTGTCCGTGAAGTGACTATACAGTACAATCTGTGCAATGAGCCATGGTACCTTCCTGACATGCATTCCGAGATCTCATTTGTAGCTCACTACGATTGTCCCCTATCCATTACCTGTATTGCCATTTGTACTAGCTCTTGATGCAATAGGCTTTTTGTCTACTTTTTGAAAGTCTTCTCTTGTAGTTCTCTTGTTTAGTTTTAGGATGCTTATGATATGACATTTTGCGTTCTTCAGGTTAAAATATAGTATAAGCATTGTGGCAGATAAGGGATTGAAAAAGTCTCTGTATACTTCTGCTAGACTGAAGAAAGGAGAAGTCATATATTTAGAAACACACTTTAATAGGTACGGGGTTTTGCTACTATTTTTATTTAGTGTGATGGTTTGTTCATTGCTTCTTTGATTGATTCCCAAGTTTTACTTTGATGGAACTCAGTGTTTCAATTTTGTTACAAGTTTACACAGGTATGAACTGTGCTTCAGTGGAGAGAAGCCTCGTATTATTGGATCAAGCTCCAATGCATCTGAATCAGAAACGGAGAAACACCAGAGCGGTAGTCACCATTCTCAGAATGGTGACAGAGGCTATGTGGAGCATGAACTCCGGGATGTGTTCCGATGGTCCCGTTGTAAGAAGGCCATGCCTGAAAATGCCATGCGCTCCATCGGTATCCCACTACCAGCAGACCAACTAGAGGTATTTTCTACTTTGTCGGTGGATGAGACTTAAAGCCTTGAGTAGACAAGAACACGACTTACATTGACACTTTCTACCTCTGGCAATGATGCAGGTATTGCAAGATAACCTAGAATGGGAGGACGTGCAGTGGTCACAGACTGGTGTGTGGGTATATGGGAAGGAGTATCCCCTCGCCCGAGTGCACTTCCTCTCGGCGAACTAGAAGCAAGGAGCTAATATTTCTTGTGGACAACTGGACAAGGCAGGAGCTTAGAATTGCAGTTTCTTGTACTGTACAAGGTGTGATGCACCATGTCATGCGTGTACAAAAAGGAAAGATCAGCTGTTGTAGGTTACATTATTTATATGGTAGTGTCTTACTGTGTTGACTATAACCTATTCGTTAGGGCTGCTGGCTCCTGCCCATGCATGTCTTGAAGATGTATTACTGGTTTTAGGTCCTGATAATAATTGTTGGGTTTTTGTAATTTGAATTGTTATTTGATATAATATATGAAGGGTGGGTCTGGTGCAAGCGGTAGAGTCTTACCGCCGGTGACCAGAAGGTCCTGGGTTCGAGTCGTGGTCTTCTCGTATTGCACAGGCGAGGGTAAGGCTTGCCACTGACACCCTTCTCCAGACCTTGCACAGAGTGAGAGCTCTCTGCATTGGGTACGCTCTTTTTTTTTTTCACTGGGTACGCCCTCTTTTTTATTTGATATAATATATCATTGTAGTAATTGAAGATGTCGGTCCTCAAATACTAACATGGTGGATCAAGTAATTTAGTCGGCCATGTCGCAAATACTCCCTCCGTTGGAGTCATTTAGACTTTGTTGTAAGTATTTTTTTTAACTTTTCTAGATATATAATTTTTAATTCCTCTGTTCCACGTTGACATTTTTAGATAGATATATCTAGATATAATTTATATTTAGATGCGTAGCAAAAGCTATAAATCAAGCATTCAAGCAAAAAAAAAAACACTTATAATTTTCGAATGGAGAGAGTACTATTTATCACACAGTAAAAGAATATGCATTTAGAAGAAGAAAAGAAAAACTTGCAGTTTAGTAAGAACGAGACCCTCGTGGTCGCTCGCATTCTCACTCTTTCTTGATCCTGCTTCTCGTCAGTGAAGCCCAGAGCACCGTGCGGCCTACTCTCATCCAAAGTTCCAAACTTGGCAAAGTGAAGCCCATAGAACACTGGAGGCCTTACCGTCCAACCAAGGTAGATCCAGTGATGATTCAAGCAACCTCTATAGTTGCGGTTGACTCGAGCTACTCCGGAGGTTAGTTAACAAGCATAGCACAGCAGGGACAGATAGGGCCTGTTTGGGATGGCTTCACTCCACAACTCCAACAAAAAATACAGCCAAACACCCAACTTCAAAACTCCATGGAGCTGCCAACTTCTCGGAGCTGTAGTGCAAATGTGGATGGAGTTTTGGAGCACCTCTTTTGCTACTCCAAAACTCCCTCTTTTGAACCTTCTCGTGGAGTTGGTTGGTAATTACCCACCAATACCACTCGTAACACAAAAATAACGTTTCGTCCTTTTTTTTTTCCTCCGATAGCCCCTCGCGCCAACGTTTTTTTCGACGACGCCCGCGCCGTTCTCCCGCCGCCGCCACTAGCGTTTTGGCTGGCCAACCCCCACCACCGCTCTACCCCTGAAGCCGGTGGCCCGAGCCCCGCTGGCTGGCCACCTTTCCCCGCAGGAACCGGCGCTTGGCTTTCGAAGTGGGAACATGGCGCCGAGCTCGCTGCCGTCCTCCTCGTCCATGGCTGCCATGAACCGTGACAGCAGGTCGGTGGCATCCCCGTCGTCGTCGAGGCCGTTCCTCCGGCACGCAGGAGGTGGTCGACGTCGGCGGGGCTCCCGGTGGTCACGACGTGGCCCGCGCCGAAGGGGCCCCACGCCCGGATGGCGCCCGAGGGTGCCGCGCGGAGCAGGTCCGCGTATCGGTCGAAGAACAGGTCCACCGTGGAGGGAGAAGAAGACAGGGATGAAGAGCAGCTCGCGAATCGAAGTCGTAACCTCTTCAATCGCAGCCTGGCTTCCCCACCGGATCGAGCTCTTATCCGCTCAACAGTTCGGCCCAGATGCAGGCGGAAGAAGAAGAGGCTTGACAGGGATGATGATGAGACGACGCAGGCACAAGAAGTTGGCATGAGCACCGGTCAACGGTCAATGGCAGCAGGCAACTCTGTTTCTTCCGTTTTAGATGACTAATAATGATAATGCTGCTTCCGGCCCTTTTCAATCTGGACTGATCTAGTTTAGAGTAATTTGTTGAAGTCAGTAAACAATTTTTAATAAATATGAAAAAGTTTTAGCTGCTTGGCTACCTAGGGAAGAAGAAAAGGGGAATATGAGGATGACAAGTGGGACCATAAGTTGGGGGCAATAATGACAATTCACCTTCAAACTCCGCTTTTCTGGAGCTGAGGACACCCTCCCAGCCAAACACCTCCATCAGACAGCTCCAACTCCACCCAGAGCTGGCTCCACCTGGAGTTCTGGAGTACAGCAGCTCCACCCAGAGTTGGAGCCATACCAAACAGGGCCTTAGAAAGCACGGCATAGTTAACACAAGCACGAAGCCCATTCAGGTGCGCACCTCTGACCGGTATAGGTAACTATTCCTAATTTGTGTTAACTATCCCTAATTTGTGTTAACTATTTCTGTATAGGTATTTGAAATTGCATAGCAGGGATAGTTAGATAGAAAGCATGGCAGTTAACACAAATTAGGGAGGAAGGAGGTTGCGTTTGTGTTCCTTCCTTTGGTGGGACTTGTAATTACGTATGAACCCCTATATTTCATAAATAGACTATTAGATATTTTTTTTGAGAATTACACGGTACAACGTAGACGCTCACAACACGCACGCACACTCACCCATATGAACACACGTACGTAAACCTTATCCCTATGAGCACCTTAACGTCGTTAAATCCTGGAATAAATCCAAGAAAATACGAGCACTCGTGTCAAGTTGAGAAGAACCCGGGTGGGCAGGTTCCACCACAAGAAACCCAACCGACTGATCTATGATCAGTTCGCAGACCCTTAGATATTTACAATTATGCCCTTAGACCTACTAATTGGGCCATGTTTCACATCAAGGGGGTCCTTAACATATGATGCACACCAACAATAACATTGGAAAATACGAAATAGTGAATGGTGAAAAGGAAAACTCTCTCTTCATATAGGCTCTGTTCATTTGTCTTATAATCCGTACTTTTTAGCTTGTTTTTTCAGCCGGAACAATGTTTTTTCTCACGACAAATCAGCCGGAACAGTATTTCGGCTTGTTTTTTCAGCGAAGCGAACGGGGCCATAATTAGTTATAGGAAAAAGTCTACTTAACCCCCTCACCTTTTATACATGGTCTACTTCACCCCCAACTATGAAACCGTCTGTTTTACCCCCTGAACTTTCCAAAACCGTCTATTTTACCCCCGGACGGATTTTGACAGCGTTTTTCTACAGTAACAACGGGTTTGCTACAGTAACGGTATGTTTTCTACAGTACCGATGGGTTTGAATTTTCTTTTTTTTAAATTATTTTCGGTGAATTTTTGAAAAATCATAGTAAATCATAGAAAAATCATAAAATAAAAAATCTAATTTTATTGGACTCCACATGAGTAGATCTACACAGTGAATATATAATACGGTATGTTTTAGTATAATTTTTTTTGTAGCTTTAGATTAATTGAAAAATCCAATTTTTTCTGTAATTAATTAGAATTTATTTATAACTAAGTTATACATAGTCCAATGAGTACGAAATTTTTACTATAGTTCAAGCATACAATAATTAGCGTACCATAAAAATTTCACCACAATTGGACCATAGAAGCTGCAGTTATGAATTATTCCAATTAATTACAGACAAAATTAGATTTTCCAATTAATCTAAGGCTACAGTAAAATTTTGTACTAAAGCATACCGTATTATATATTCACTGTGTAGATCTACTCATGTGGAGTCCAATAAAATTAGATTTTTCAATGCTTTACTATGATTTTTCAAAAATTCACCGAAAATAAATAAAAAAAAGAAAATACAAACTATCGGAACTGTAGCAACCCCAGTTACTGTAGCAGACCCGCTGTTACTGTACCAACCGCTGTCAAAAATCGCCCGGGGGTGTAAAATAGACGGTTTTGGAAAGTTCAGAAGGTAAAACAGATGGTTTCATAGTTGGGGGTGAAGTATACCATGTATGAAAGGTGGGAGGGTTAAGTAGAGTTTTTCCATTAGTTATATATACCTTTACGTGGCAAACCATTAAATGACCACTATAACACTAAGAATTAAGGAACAAAGAACATCGAGAGTAAAGAGTAAAGAGGAAAGGCCAAAGGCTTTGCAATTTGGTCCCTCGTTCCCTTGTGAAATACATATGTGAAATCGAAATGGGGCATGCGAAAACTCCGAAAAATGGTAAAATTGAATGATGCAGCATCAAGCAGAAGAATTATAATTTAGAAAAGCTTGTTTTGCAGGTAAATTAATGTACAACAATAGGAAAATTTACAACTTGCTTGCTAAATGACTGAAGAATGGAATAGATAATTTAGGCATGTCAACAATCAACATGACATCTCAAGTTTCCATATTGCACAAAAGGTGATACAACAACTATAGAAAGACAATACATAAACAACCCATTTTTACATGAATACTCAAACAATAAGATGCACATTTGCCCATATACACAACCAGAAAAGGTTATCCAAGATAACTAAAAAAGCTGTAGTTCTTGGACATTCTTGCAATCACTATGGGGAACAGGTTATCCAAGATAACTAAAAAAAAGTTAGTTCTTGGACATTCTTGCAATCACTATGGGGAACAAAGAAGCTATCTTAATGATGAGTATTGTAGACGAAGAGCAAAGCTAACCTGATGGTTAACACAGAAGACGAAGTAGGAGGAGTTTCAGTGGCATGAGCTGGTTGATGTCATACTACGTCATGCCACAAAGGTCGGTGAGGTTTAGAGATTTTTTTATTTTAAACACTTTTTTGAAACCATTTTCAAATGACACTGTTTATTTTTTTTAAACTAATACTTTTGGCCGCGCCTATTCGCATGGCGCGGCGAAATCACGTTGCCGTGCCATGCATGGGGGCACGGTAGGAGCGATGACATGGCAGCGACTAGGACCGCTGAACGCTGACGTGGTCGAGTCTGCCGCGCCGTGGATCTAGGCGCGGCACTGACGCGCCATGGAGAATGGTGCGGCGAGGCAAAGCTAGGCATGGCCGGAGCATAGGCCTGCCTGCGCAGCCTCGGCATGGCATCTAGGCCTGCTCATTGTAGCGGTGACGCTGACGGAGCATGCGATGCCTTCCAGCTACGTGTCCGATGGACGATGGAGAGAATTAATTAAAGAAGCCTTCGGCCATCAATGGATAATGGATTTTCCTTCCTTCCCCAAGAATCATCAACCATGCAACCGTTATAGTCTAGTCCAGTCCACACGGACTCCCTCCCTCCCTGCGTCTCCCAGAGGAGAGGATGGCCTGGCAGGTGACGTGGCAGAGTTCCCGCAATCACCGCTACTAGAGTACGTACTGTATGGGTTACGTGCTGGGCCAGCTGAAAAGGACACTGCGGGCGGCTTTCCATCCCCTCCAACGTCCATCGGACTACCGAGCGGGCGGCAGCCTCGGTCCCCACAAAAGGCTAGACGCGAGGGTCTCGTCGACTAGCTAGTACGGAGTACATCTACAACGACTCCCGGTAGATGCTACTAGATCTGACTACAGCTAAAATGTTTCAATTCATAGAAAACTAGTCCATCAACTCGTGCTCTCGCACGGGTTAGAATTTTAGAAGATATAAGTATTAGGTACCGTTTCATAATCTCGCTTTTCATTTCAAATTATAAGACGTTTTGACTTTTCTAATACTTATAATTGATTATTCTTAAATGAGAATGATCAGAATTACTTAAATATTTATCTGACCGTTTTTTTGGCTTTTGTATTTTTTGTATATTTTATTTGGTCTTTCTTTGAAATTTTTTAATTTGGCTTCCATAGAAATAATCTGGCTATTTTTTTGTTTTATTTGGTTTTGCTTTGAAATCTTCTAATTTGGCTTCCATATAAATATCTCGGTAATTTTTTATTTTATATGTTGTATCTTTGAATTAATTCTGATCATTAGATCTTAACCATGTGGTTATAAAATTTGAGTATTTCATGGCCTTAAAATACTCGATTCTATCAACCGATCAGTTTCGAGTGTTTTATTGGCATGTGACCCTCGGGTGTCACGAGCTAATTATAAAACTAATTGCACATGAGTAGATTAATTAGCGAGACGAATCTATTAAGCCAAATTAATTCATGATTTGACAATGTGGTACTACAGTAAATATGTGCATAGCAAAATGGATGTAAATTTTGCCATATATCTAGATATAATATATGTCTAGGTACATAGCAAAATGGATGTACCAAAAAAGTTAAAGCGACTTATAATTTGGAACGAAGGGAGTAGTATATAATTTTTCAGATACTCAGGTAGTAGACTTAGACATGTTTACTGTAGCACCACATTATTAAATCATGGATTAATTTGGCTTAATAGATTCATCTCGCTAATCAATTTACTCCTGTGCAATTAGTTTTATAATTAGCTTATATTTAGTCCTCGTAGTTAGCATCCGAACGTCTGACACGAACTAAACTTTAGTTCCTGGATCCAATTTTCAAACGAAGGATGTGCTAGTTGTTCACATTGTTACACGCGTGTTTGAGAACAATAATTGTGCCATTGGCAGAACCAAAGGGCAGTAGGGGCTCATGTCCCCCTCCCATTTGAAAAAAATTAATACCCTATAAAATTTTAATTGCATAGTATGTCTAGTTTCTACTCGAGAATTTTAGAAACTCGTGACACCCGAGTGTCACATGCCAATAAAACACTCGAAACTAACTGGTTGATAGAATCGAGTATTTTAAGGCCATGAAGCACTCAAATTTTATAACCACAGGGTTAAGATCTAATGATCAGAATTAATTCAAAGATAGAGCATATAAAATAAAAAATTACCTAGATTATTTCTATGGAAGTCAAATTAGAAGATTTCAAAGCAAAACCAAATAAAACAAAAAAATTAGCTAGATTATTTCTTTGGAAGCCAAATTAAAATTTTTAATGAAAAACCAAATAAAATATATAGAAAATAAAAAAGCCAAAAAACGGTCAGATAAATATTCAAGTAATTCTGATCATTCTCATTTAAGAATAATCAATTTACACCTGTTGAATATAGAACTTACACCTAAACTGAAGATGTAAAATATGGTTTAATGAAATATAATCTGCTCTTATATATACATACATGAGTAGGGGCTGGGTGATTTGACACTACCCGTCAGCTACTGTAGTATCTGCACCTAGCCCTGTGCAAAAGCAGCATGGGCCAGCTAGGTGTCCGTCTCTCCATGCCGTTGGGGTGCCACGTCATGCGCAGTGGCGCATCAGTGCCGCGCCCAGATCCACGGCGCGACAGCCCCGACCACGTCAGCGTTCAGCGGCCCTAGTCGCTGCCACGTTGCCGCTCCTACCGCGCCCCCATGCACGGCGCGGCAACGTGATTTCGTCGTGCCATGCGGATAGGCGCGGCCAAAAGTGTTAGTTTTGAAAAAAAATAAATAGTTCGCAATTTTAGTTGTTCCAGTTTTAGCATCTTGAATCACTACTTTAGTGAATAATCCCAACCCCAAGTGGTAATAGTGAATAATCAAAATTATATCCGTTTCCCAACCATCCATAGTAACCACTAATCATGAAGGATCCAGATCGCTCGTATCCGTGAGCACGGCTGTTATAACAGGTTAAATATTTCTATAGAAATTGTACAACTTTACTCACCGAGCCATGATTCCCAATGCCGGGGTTTGCAAAGCCCACAACACCTCTACCTAAGAAGTGTGGCATGGTTTCACTACGTAACCCTTCGCTAGTCGCACTAACATGTCGTAGCTGCTAAGGTTTCAGCCGTCTAGCCGCGTGGTCGTGGCATGGTACACACCCTAGCTGGAAAAGAAACATACCAACTAGTGCCTCCCTCTTGCCCTTATGGAAAGCTACAGACGAGCTAGTACAATCTAGTTAACAGGTTAAAGTCAGAGCCATATGACACTCGGGGTTGTATGAAACCTCCTAGGTGGCCGCTTTAGTATTAAATCCTTATAGAGAGGCACTAGAGCACTGAACCCCGTACTCTAGCCCCCTAATTGTTGCTAAAAAGCTCCATTTTATCACATTGCATAATACTTTTAGTCATGTTTAACAATTATTTTAGGTTGAGTGCTATAGCATCTATCCAAAATGCATCCCAAACCATAGGTAACAAGGATATGTGGTACAAGTAGTAATCTAGGTAAAGTCCTTAAAGGTAATTCAAATTTAGACACATGCATGTAAATGAATTGTAGAGTTCATAGGTACAAGGGGCCTTTGCTACACTTTCCTTCCTCAAAGTTTTCTTTCGGGTACTACTGATCTCCCAACTGGTCCTTAGTCACCTCAAACTGATCACCTTCTAAACGTGTTCCAATTCACCAATCAAGCATCCAATCTAATCATTACATGCATACAAATATACTTCTATTAGAACAGTACACCAAACAGTAAAATCATAGATTGAAAAGCTTATAAAACTAATCTACGTACTGCTACGAACACATGAGCGAAAGAATCACTCAAATTGGACTTAAAACGCAAAAGTTATGCATGAAATAGGGTTCCAATGGCATTTCTGTAAATAAACCGAACTCATTTTTGAATTAAAACGATTAAAATATGAATTTAAACGGATTATGGATGGCGCGCACTATTTTCAAAAACTACAAGGGCTAAAACGAATAAAAACAGGACTAAAAAGTATTTCTTTTGAACTGTACTGGACCGTGGGTTGATTCACCGAAAACCGAGGGGCTAAACTGCAAAAGTGCCGGCTAACTTCGGGTTGACCCACATGGCTGCTGACTGGGCGGCCATGTGGCCCACTTTGGTTGGTGCGGTGCACCACGTGTGCGTGGGCACGCGCTGACGCGTCGCTGTGGACCGTGTCCACGGGTCCACGGTGGACCGGTTACACACCGAATCGGTATGTCCTAATCGTGGCCGTCCATGTGAATCCAACGGCGAGGAGTGAATGGGAGAACCCCCATTGTCTACATAGTAGCTCCGGTGAGCCTGCCATGGTTAGCGGCAAGCCAAGCGCCATGGCGAACGCTGGTACGGCATTTCGGACCATCCCAATCGAAACCAAACACACGGAAATGAAGTACAGGCTCATGCGAACTCAATGGGGTACGAATCTCTGATGGGGAGCAGGTCGAGGCGATGGCCCCCACGGCGGCGCCATGGCCGACGTGATTGGAGCTCGCCGGTATGGTGTTCTAGGGCATCATCTACCAAAGGGAGAGCACGGGTAGATCAAGCGTCTCACCGCGAGTTCGATGGAAGTGGTCGCAGCGTCTGGGAGAGCTCCAAGGGTCTGAGTCGATGGCGGTGGAAAACTGAAGAGAGAACATGTTTGTGGGCTAGGGTATTCTCATGCAATCCAAGGCCAAAATGAAGGGATAAGGTCACCTACGGTCATGGTGAGTGATGGCGAAGCTCACGGTAGCGTCGGCGACTTCGATTGGGCACCGGAGCGGCGGTGTGCGAGCTTGAGAAGACGGGAAGGGAGAGAGGGAGGGCTTAGTTTGGGGCTTTATAGGCCAGACGGGTGCTGCAGGGATGGAAAGCAAGCATGGCGCTATGAAATCAGTGGGATTGCGAAGGCTTTCCTTGCCTGGCCCGGTGGCTCAGCGGGTGCGGCTGCCACCGATGGCAAGCACGCCATCACCGGCGAGGCACGGAAGGAAAGGGGGATAAACCGACTGAAGCACGGATCCCACCTGCAGTGAGTGAGAGTGATGATCGCACGGGCATGGCTTAGATGCGGAGTAGGCTACTGCCTGGGCCAACGGCGCCGAACTGGGCCACAGTGGTGGGCTATGGGCGTGAGCGCGTGCATAGGCGCCGGAGGAGGCTACGAAGCGAAGAAGAGAAAGGGAGAGCGCGCGGGGCTGGGCCACCAGCAGGCCGGGTGCGGGAAAGGATAAAGGAAGGGGCTGGGCCGCCTGGGGTTGGGCTGGAAAGGGAGAAAGAAGAAAGTTTTTCCAAGAAAAATCCTTTCCTATTTCTATAGCTTTGAAAATTGATCAAATTCAAATGAAATTTGAATTCAACCTCAAACAACCTAGCCCTACACTCAACCAAAAATAGTATGCTTCAGCATGAATGCAACAAACATGTTTTTAAACCTTAGAGTTAATTTTAATTAACCAAAATTTATTATTTGGCCTAGGTTAAAAATACATAGAATATCAAATAAATGCTCAAATTTAATTACTAATTTGCAAATGATATTTTAGGGTGTTACACGAGCCATCCGATCGAGTTGGGTGACCCGCTGGCATAGGACTTACCTGGGGAGATAGAGGATGAGATCATCCCCCCCAAGAAATTAGTTAGGTAGATAATCCAGGCGACGAACTCATAATAAGTGGATGAGCTCTTAAATTTTGTTATGGCCAAATAGACTTTTAGCCCTTCTCCCCTTTTTGTATAAAAGGTTAATGCGTTCTAACCCTTTCTGTCATTAGGGCTGTAAAGTTAGAGGTGCGGGTGAACAAACTCTGATCACGCTGGTGAGCAAAAACGCCATAGCCGCTGGGGCATAGGTTTCTTGCAGTCTGACCAGTTTTACTCAGCGTTTGTTTCTGCAACCCTTGCTTCTAGATCTTAACATGAGAGAGGGTCAGACATAGAGAATGTTCACCAGGTGGATATACTCTTAAATGCATTTCGACTCTTTCTGTAGTTAAGGCTTAAAAAGCTCGGGGTGAGGGAAAAAAACTCTAATCACGCTGGTGAGCAAAAACACCGTAGCTGCTAGGGCATAGGTTTCTTGTAGTCCGACCAGTTTTACTCAGCTTTTGATTCCACAAACCTTGCTTCTAGGTCTTAACGTGAGAAGGGGTCAGGCATAGAGAATGTCTACCAGATAGATATACTCTTATCAGCTCTCGAGTGAGGCCCGACCTTCTGCTGTTGCTGGGGTCGGGTGTCACTAAAGATCGAAGAGTTGATAGCAAAACTAATAAGAGAAAGCATATGTAGATTTAAGGGTAAAAGCGACATAGATGTTTGATGTTCCAGGCATTGATGAAGACTTCACCGTCGATGGTCCTGAGCTTGTAGGTGCCTGGTTGGAACACCTCCACGACGACGTACGGTCCCTCCCATTATGGAGAGAGCTTGTGGCAGTTCTTGTTGCTTTGGACAAGGCGGAGCACCAGGTCCCTGACGTTGAAGGCCCGACCCCGCACTCGATGGCTGTGGTACCAGCACAACGCTTGCTGGTACTTGGCCGAGCGGAGGAGGGCAATGTCGCGAGCTTCATCTAGCTGGTCCATGGCATCCTCGAGGGACGCCTAGGCTCCCTGTTCGTTGTACACCCTAACCCTTAGCGCTCCATAGTTGAGGTCGGTTGGGAAGACAGCCTCGGAACCGTAGACCATGAAGAATGGCGTGTAGCTAGTGGCCTGGCTAGGGGTTGTCCTCAGTCTCTAGAGCACTGCGGGAAGCTCCACGACCCATCGTCTACCAAACTTGTTCACTAATTGAAGATCCTAGGTTTGAGGCCTGGTAGGACCATGCCGTTCGCACGCTCGACCTACCCATTCGTGCAGGGGTGTGCCTTGGTGGTCCAATTGACATGGATGTGGTATTCGTCGTAGAATAGGAGGAACTTCTTTCTAGTGAACTGCGTGCCATTGTCCATGATAATGGAGTTCGGGACTCCAAAGTGATGGATGATGTCAAGGAAGAACAACATGGCTTGCTCGGACTTGATCACGGAGATCAGTCGAGCCTCTATCCACTTTGTAAACTTGTCTTCGGTGACAAGCAAGTGCGTATAGCCCCTGGGTGCCCTCTTGAGAGGTCCGACCAGATCGAGCCCCTAGACCATGAATGGCCATGTGATGGGGATCGTTTGGAGTGCTTGGGCTGGTAGGTGGGTCTACCGAGCGTAGTATTAACACCCTTCATAGGTGCGCACAATCTGTTCAGCATCGGCTACTATGGTCGGCCAGTAGAAATGTTGTCGGAATGCGTTTCTGACCAGGGTCCTAGGCGCGGCATGGTGCCCATAGAACCCACCATGGATATCACTCAGCAACTGCTTCCCTTATTTGATGGGGATGCAGCACTGCAGGATCTTGGTGTGGCTTTGCCTGTAGAGCTCGCCCTCAATAAGGGCAAAGGACTTGGCACGATGCGCAAGCCAACGAGCCTCTGTTTTGTCTGTCGGTAGCGCCTCACGGAGGAGGTAGTCGAGGTAAGGCGTCCTCTAGTCGGTCAGAGGGTCGTGCTCTGTCACGGATCCTCATCAAGCTCCATGACTTCGGGGTTGGATGGAGCCGCCGACTGGTTAGCCCCCGAGTCCAGGGTAGGCGGTACGTCACCGGTCTATTCTGGCTCCTCGTAGTGGACCGAGGGCTTGTACTGATCACTGGTGAAGACGCCCGTTGGCACCGGCTCTCGGCCGGACACTATTTTTGCCAGTGCATTGGCTGCCTTATTGAGACACCGCGGGATGTGATTTAGCTTGAGACCGTCGAACTTGTCCTCTAGCTGGTGGACTTCTCGGCAATATGCAGCCATCTTGGCATTGTGGTAGCTTGATTCCTTCATGACTTGGTCAATGACTAGCTAGGAGTCTCCTCAGATGTCGAGCCATCGGATACCGAACTCGATGGCAATGCGTAGGCCATTGATGAGTGCCCCATACTCAGTCACATTGTTGGAGGAGGGGAAATGGATGCGAACCATGTACCTCATGCGTACCTCGAGGGGTGAAATGAAGACCAGCCCCGCGCCGACACCTTTCTTCATCAGCGATCCATTGAAGTGCATCATCCAGTACTCTTGGTCAACAACTATTGGTGGCATTTGGACCTCGGTCCATTTCGTAATGAAATCAGCCAGCACTTGGGACTTGATGGCCGTCCGAGGGGCATATGAAATGCCTTGACCCATCAGCTCAAGTGCCCATTTCACAATTCTTCCTGTGGCATCCTGGTTTTGGATGACCTCACCGAGAGGGAAGGACATCACGACCGTCACTGGATGCGACTTGAAGTAGTGACGCAACTTCCTCTTGGCGATAAGGATGGCGTATAGGAGTTTCTAGATTTGGGGGTAGCGAGTCTTAGAATCAGACAAGACCTTGCTAATGAACTACACGGGATGCTGCACTTTTAGGGTGTGTCCCTCTTCTTCTCGCTCTACCACCAGGGTGGCGCTGACCACTTGTGTGGGTGTCAGAATTTAGAGCAGAAGCGGTTCCCCGTCGGTTAGAGGGACTAGGATCGGGGCCTTTGTCAAGAGCTGCTAGACCTTGTCAAGTGCCTCCTAGGCCATAGGCGTCCATTCGGAATGGTCAGCCTTCTTCTGAAGCCAATAGAGGGGGAGCCCTCATTCAACGAGGTGCAAGATAAAGTGGCTGAGCACGGCGAGGCACCCAGTAACTCGTTGTACCCCCTTTATGTTCTGAATCGAGCGCATTCTCATGATGGTTGAGATCTTCTGTGGGTTGGCTTTGATGCCACACTCAAAGACGATAAAACCAAGTAGCATACACCTTGGGACCCCGAAAACGAACTTCTCGGGGTTGAGCGTAATGCTGTTTGCTTGGAGTTTTGCAAAGGTCTGCTCTAGGTCAGCTATGACCTAGTCAGCCCATTTGGATTTGACCATGATGTCATCCATGTAGGCCTCAATGGTCCGCCTGATGAGATCCCCAAAACACTTGAGCTTGTAGCGTTGGTACGTGGCCCCCTCATTTTTAGACCAAACGACATTGTGACTGTAACACCCTAGGTGTTTGGCTTCCACATTTGCACTGCATTTCATGAACATGAGCATCATGCATCCATTCGTGAACTTATATCACATGAAACATGATTTCAAAACATTGCAACATGTTGTATATTTCATGTGTGTTGTTTCTTTTATGAAATGTAAAGTGTGCAACACTTAAGTGCAACATGTGCCACTCACTTAGTGAAACAAGGTTAGTTAATATTATGCAACAAGATCATGAAACATGTGAAACATGACTATGAAACCATTGTAACAATTCATGTGTTTTGCATTGTTTCAGTACATACGTTGCTTGATTTTGGTGTGACCAATGTGTGGTGTGGCTAATAATGCTCTTAAGCAACTTAGTTATACTTAGAATGTCATTAGGAATAAGGTTCATGTTGATCATTTTGCCTAATTAGGTTTTCAAGTCATGGTTTGACCAATTTGGACCCCTAGAGCTCCTGCGTTTGACTGTTTAAAAAGTGTAGCTTAGGATGTTTGCATGTCTGAGCAACCTAAAGCAAAGTTGTAGCAAATTTTATACGGAACAAAAGTTGTAAAGGTGCCAAGCTTTGAAAATGTGCAGAACATGCTCAAAATTGGATTACAACACGAAAGTTACCCCTGATTCCAGAGACAAAATTTTTCTAAGTGTTAACTCTGAAAAACAGTTTCATGTACTCGACTTGTCAGCCCTGTAGCTACCAAACCAAGCTGAACCAGCTCGAGCTCCAATTGATAAAGTTGAAGATCTCACTTGGTACTACAACTTTGTCAACGACACCTTAACCTGGATCATCACGGATTAGGAGATTTATCGTCACGAACTTGCGCTGTCAGGTTGTTCACCGACGCTGATGACTTAACTGAAACAAGCGAACAATGCCGACCGGCGTCAGGATTCAAACGCCGCGTGGCGGTGCGCATCGCCGGCCGCCTGCCTGCTTAGGCCACGTCAGGCCAGAGCGCGCCAATTGAAGCACCAGTGCACGCCTGTGACTCCACCGCACTCACATTTCATTTTCCCGTTCTCCTTCGCTCTCCCGCCGTAAACGCAGCGGACCACCGCCCTCGCCATTGCTCCACTGAGCTCGCGCAGGCTTGCCGCTGCACCATAGCCAGCAATATCCCGAACAGAGCTCTGCTAGCACCCCGCGAACCTCGTCGACCTTTTCTCTGAGCCATACGAGCCTTAGGTGAGGGCCTTTGGCCATTTCCGACGCCGTCGCCATGACCATTACCTCACCGGAGTTGGAGCACACCGTGGCCAGCACAACGCAAACCCTCTCCTCCTTCCCTAGCTCTCGCCTAGTCTTCTACATCACACGTAGATGCTCTGGTGATGGTGCTACCGCCAATGCCGGTTTGGCCGAGCCGGAACACGGCCAAGCGTGTGCGTTAAGGATGCTAGGTAAAATATGAAATCTGTTGCTTGACACTTTTCACTAAGGTTTCCTAATTATGCCATTTTAAGCCATTCTGCCTTACCATTTTTGTGTAGGTTGTTATACTTACTCAAATGGTGTGAAATTTTTATGGTAGTCTACTTAGGGAATGTAGTGCCTACTGTAATTTTTGTAGATTTAATGCTGTAGTTTTCATATATGTTTACTATTTCCTCTAATTAATTAAATAAATTAAGAAAGGTATTAAAAGAAATGTTTTGGGGATGAACACCCTACTTTCTGGTGTTCTTGTGATATGTGTGATATGTGAGTAAAGTTGGTTTTGTCCAATTAAGTGTTTATATCATAAGTTAATATTTATTTGTTTGCATTATGTCCTTCTGGACAGATCGGGGGACTTTGGAAAGTTCCCCATGATATTTTGATTTGCTGTGATTTGGGATGAATACAAAAGTTGTAGATAATTTATGTATCTAGCTCCTATCAAAATTTGAGGGCATTTGGCCCAGTAGTTTAGAAACTACAACTGTTTAAAGTTAGGTTCCAGTTTTGCTTACTCTCTGCCTTGTGAGGACAGAGTTCTGTAGATTTATGAATTCAACTTGGTAAAGTGTTGAATCAAGCTTTGAGGTCTAAAAATGAATTGTATACAATTTCATAAGCTTTCCAGATTGTCTTGTTGCATGTCAATTGGAATTATAAATCTCCAGTTATGGCTAGTTTACTGCACCGTTACATAGTCTTCATTTTGCTGAAATACAAATGCTTGAGTGTATGTTGTTGCAATGTTCTCGTTGATTGTTTAGGGGTTAGCCTAACTTGAGAATATGCTTAGGTGCAGGTGCTAGGTCATTAACTGAAGATGAGCAATTATACATTAGGTTGTATAAACTTGGTAAGTAAAGTGATTTGAATAGGGCTTAAATTGGAATATGCAAACTACAGCGAACATGCGCATTCCTCGAGCATCCCTAACATTCGTTCATGTGCATCCATGATATTTATCTTGCGCATTCATGCAATAGGTGTAAAGGGAGTGACATTGCTGGAGTTCGAGGGAGCCAACCAGGAGGAGGAACCCGAGGTGCAGGAAGCCGATGAAGCAGTCGCCGCGGAGGAATTGCCCGAGTGCCCTGACCACCAGCCTTCCTCGTTCCCGAAAGGCAAGCCCCGGAGCATATTAAGCCTCCCATGTTTTTACAAATACTTTGAGTACCTTTTATTGTTGATGATGCATTAAGTATAGGAATTGGTTGGAACCAATTGCTGCATTATATATCCTTCCTTGTCCAGATATCGCACTGGAATCCTATTTAAGTTCAGGAACGGGTTAAATGCTTAGCCATGCTTAGTGCGGTAGAAGTCAGGTGATTTCCTGTCACCTGCGAGCTTTAGGATGAGGTGGATCATGGTTGGCTATATTTGCTATCGTGGAAAAGAACCATGGGAATAATGAATTAAGACCGGGCGGGGTCTTGTGTAGGTTTGAACATAGTGACTCCGTCTGAGTCGTTTAAGGACCGATACGCTGTACGTCCTCATGTCATGTTGAACGCAGCCTAACACTTAGCTGGCCGGATAAGTCATTCCGACCGCGAAGCCTAGTAGCTTGACTCAGGCCAGGGACGCGAGCAGTGGCGTGCATTCTAGAGGTAGTAAGGATGTGCGGAGAGCCATTGGCATAAGTCCAAGGCGGGTTAGAGTCCCGAACAACCTTGGTAGAGTGGTTCTCTGAGAATGTCGATCTGTTCGGACTCGCAACTCCTGAATCGTACCAAAGGTGACTTGTTTGCGACCCTGACGGGGGAAGCAGGGTTTGTGTTTAGGAATACCCCTCCAGCTGGATAGGAATCGATTCGAACCGCCATCTCTCCCGGATAGTGAGAACTTGACTGAGCAGCGGCAACGTAGATTCAATTAATTTAACGATATGGTTAAATGGATGATGATGATAAGGTTGCCACAATGAATACCTGCTATGGTTATTAATGTTTGCACCCTAATAAAATGATTGTTTAGTATAGGTGCTAATATAGATGACATGTTAATGGCTAAAAAGTCACTGGTAGTTCAGGCTAAGAGTTGATCATTATTACTTATGCTTTTCTGCAAAAAGAAAGTGTCAGCCAGATCCACTACATTAAGCTATGCATAATCCTTGGTGTCATTTATTTTGGTTTTCGACGGGTAAGTCTAGCTTAGTACATTCCCGTGCTCAGGGTTTATTCGCTCTTGTTGCAGATGACCTTCTATATCAGGGATTCTGTAAGTATTGTCTCCACCCGGTGGGTGATGAAGACTAGATCATGGGCATGATCTCTGTTCTCTTATCTGAATGCTTTTGCGGGCTATGATCAGCGAACCAGTATGTGTATTTTAACTCGAGTGTGTAAGTTAAACTATTTGCTTCCGCATGTTTTACAAGACTTGTTTTGTAATAACGATGACTCTGTGATGATGTAATCTATTTGCGAACGTCTGTGAAATGTTGTAACGTACGATATGTTATGTTGAATTACTGTGATCTTGGCTGTATGCAAGTTTGTTTGAAATCCTTCGAGATTTCAGTTGACTACCGGGTTTATATGGGCTCAAGTTCGAGAATTTGATCGTTTCGGCGATTGTTTTTGTACTTGTGCTCTTATAAATTGGTCGGTTCTGTGACAGCTGGCATCAGAGCTAGATTCAACATTAAACATGTCTTACGGCTATTTAAAACAAAAGCTTTTGTTGTAAAAATGGTTTTCCAACTTATAGTATATATAAGTGTTAAAAAAATCAAAATTTTTATGGTATACTGGTGATCACATCCTTTATAGCCCACTTAAGGACTTCTAGGTGGCTTATATATAATTACTAACTTGGGGGAATTGATTGTTTCTATTTCGTCGTCCATGCGGCGTGATATTGCATGGATGCCATTCGTTTGAATGGTAATGTATGGATCAATTGCCTCTACGCTAAGGTAAGTGTGAGTTGTGAGAGCATGACCGTCCAACCGTCGGTCTAGGGGAGAGCTAGTTGTGGTTACTGGAGTATTTACATGTTCCATACATGTATATATGAAGGTACTTAATTATGGGTACATTTGTCGGGTAGTTTGGATATCGAAGTATATATATCGGGGGATGTATATATGGAGAGTATCTTAGTTACTGCTTGTGTAATTAGCATTATATCTTGTTAGGTTGGGCTGCAATGAAGTTTTCTGCAGGTATGCTAACAACGCACCGTGTAGATCGACTAGTTACCGCTAATTGAGAGAACGTATGTATGCCACCGTATATCCCGCTAAAGTTTAAATTTTCATAGGTTTGTGAGGACGTACGGAACGCGCATGCATCATATTCACTCATGTCATTCATATTGCATTACCCCCTCCCTTATAATTGCTTATCCCAAGTGTAAAGTGCGATCTCTCAGCAAAGTAATCCTCTCACGTGAATTGCATCCCTTTTTGATACAGATGGCCGCGTCCGTGTTTCCTACTGGTAGCAGCACCTTTTTGGACCAGTTCGGTACTCCCACTTTGCTCTGGAGGGTGCTCAGTTCAGTTGGGTACCCGGAGGCACCCAGCTACACGTGGAGGTAGGCGGTACCATTGGGAGATGTACCATGGTACGTTGTGACCTTCATCGTGCCGCAAAACCCCACAAGACCATTGTGGCATGGGTGGAGCATTAAGACTGATGGGCAAAGCCCATGGGAAGCCGCTCCGGTTGCTTCCCTTGATGTGCTGATGGATATAGCACAGAGCTTCGGGGATGAGTTAGTGGGTGGACCTGCTTCATCCATTCCCCGAGTGTCTCCTACTGAGGCTGAGTGGACTCAGGACATTGGTTAGGCCTTGGTTCGAGGCCGTGGCGAACGGGTGCAGAGCAACAACGCTGGAATGAGTGCTATGATGGCAGTCTTGAAGCTTTGTCGAGTCAGGCAAAACACCCTTTCCTATGTGCTTGATGAAGCCGGCAAGGCAATGGAAGCTCAGCACAAGTTCAGGTTGCGTGCCCGCAAGTATCGCCATAAGGCGAATGCATGTGGGAGAGCTCAGCAAGAAGTTGATGAGATTCGTGGTATTGCAAATTATCGCTTGCAACAGTGGGGTCAAACCGCACGCGAGAGAGATGAGCTTCATAACCAACTGATGAACCTCACTATTGAGAGAGATGAGGCTGCACAAGAGTTGGATCGTGTGACACGTCATCGGGATGCAGCTTTAGAGTTAGCAGAAGAAAGACGTCGGGGTTGGATTTTGGCCAACCACAATGCCTTTCAAAGGGAGCAAGCACTACAAGAACAGCTTGAAGAGCTTCAGGTTGAGCACCATCAACTGCACAACCGTCTATTTCCTATTCCTCACCCCATACTAAGGTATCCAAATGTGGGTGAACCTCAAGTGATTGAGGCTGATGAGGAAGAAGAGGACGTGTAGATGGTTGACAATGCAGCTGAGCCGGCGATGAAGAAGAGGAAGACCCAGAAGAAGTCCAAGGTGTCACGGATGTGGACAGCGATCACTTCGACGAGTGGTTCGTTAGCAAGTCTTGCTAGTTTAAGCTTTTGCAGTCATTGATGTAATGGACTTAAGTACGATGACTGATGTTGGATGTACTCTTTTAATTCGAACTCGGCATGTAATGTACTTTAATTCGCTCCCTTCGGGATGCATATCGTAATGGTTAAGTTTAAAACTTGTCATGTTGGAATGCACTGCGTATGGCGCTAGTAATCTACTTGATGATGTGGTGATTGGAGAATGAATTATTGCCTCTATTTATTGTATGAAGTTTTCATTCTCGTCAGTAAATTCAGTTTGGCACAGTTACATTGTTCCTCCCCAATGTGCTAACATCATCAATAATTACTGGTTGCGCATTGTTGCAGATGCCTCGCACTCGTTCCAGTGGTGCGGCTGGTGATGATGATGATCTTCCACCGCCACCACCACCCACACCAACGGAATTGATAGCAATGCTTGTGGAAGGACAGTGCACTATGGCCGAGGCCCTCCGTACGATTGCGAATCAGAATGGTCGTGGTCCACGCCAAGGACCGAAACCAAATCAATATAGTGATTTCAAGGATTTCCTTGACACGAAACCCCCGATCTTCAAGGAGGCTGAGGAGCCTCTACAAGCTGATGAGTGGTTGAATACTCTCGAGCAGAAGTTTCATCTGCTCCGCTTGACTGAGGTGCTGAAGACTGAGTATGCATCTCACCAACTGCATGGGCCAGCTAGCATTTGGTGGAGTCATCATCGGTCCACTATGCCCGCTAATGCCAAAATCACCTGGGATCAGTTCAAGTCTGCTTTTAGGGGAAATTATATTCCTCCTGGTCTCATGGCGATCAAGCATACAGAGTTCATGAAGCTGACCTAGGGGAACAAGAGCCTGAATGAATACCTACAAGCTTTCAACAACCTTGCAAGGTATGCTACCGAGTTTGTGGACACCGATGCCAAGAAGATTGCTAGCTTCAAGCGGGGACTTAGCCCCAAACATATGAAGACCATGGGAAATTGCAAGTGTGCTCATTTTAATGAGTTTGTGAGTGATGCTTTATCGCAAGAGAACAACAATGCTGTGTATGCTGCTTCAAAAAGTCGTAAGAGAGCCTATGAGGCGGGTGCCTCACAATCCAAGGCTCCCGTCACACAGAGGGCTCCATTCTGTCCTCCAGCATCAGCCGCTAAGTTTCGCCCACCGCAGAAGAAGAATCCCACCAAAACTAGGTTTCGCAAGGCATTTACAGTTGCTCTTCCCAAGGGCACTACCAGTCAGGGTAGTTCTAGGGCTCCTCCAAGCAACATGCCATGCTGGAACTGCAACAAGACAGGCCACTGAGCAAGGGAATGCCCTTACCCTAAGAAGAATAACTACCAAGGTGGTCGTCAGGGGCAGGTGAACCACACTAATATTACTGAGATTCCTTCAGGAGAGGTAGTGACTGCTAGTAAGTTTCTGATTGATCAACACCCCGTAGTTGTACTATTTGATTCAGGTGCTTCGCATTCCTTTATTAGTCCAGCATTTGCATCCAAGTTTATGCAGAAAACATATACTGTTGAGGGTGAGGGTTATTGTATTAGGGCTGCCAGTGGTGTTATCCCAACCAAGCTGGTAGTTGGGGACGTACAATTTGAGATAGAGGGGCGAAGTTATCAGGTTGATCTGGTAGTTTTACCGGGGCTAGGTATCGATGTGATATTGGGAATGAACTGGATGAGCCGTCATGGAGTGCTTATTGATACATCGACTAGGGTAGTCATGCTCAGAGATCCTGGTAATCAGGAGGGTTTTCTAGTACAATTACCCCAAGACATTAATCTTTCTTGCACGACTAATGCGGTGCAAGCAAAGTCTCTGGTAGATATCCCTGTCGTGTGTGACTTTCCGGATGTTTTTCCTAATGATTTGCCTAGATTGCCCCTGGATCGGGAAGTGGAGTTCAAGATAGAGTTGCTTCCTGGCACAGCTCCTATCTCTAGAAGGCCATATAGAATGCCTCCCAATGAACTAGCTGAACTTAAGACCCAGTTGAATGAACTTCTAAAGAAAGGCCTTATCCGTCCTAGTTCATCTCCGTGGGGGTGCCCAGCTATCTTTGTGAAGAAGAAGGATCAATCCCTTCGCATGTGTGTAGATTATAGACCCTTGAATGCAGTTACAATCAAGAATAAGTACCCTCTGCCACGCATAGATATCTTATTTGATCAGTTGTCTAAAGCAAAAGTCTTTTCCAAGATTGATTTGAGATCTGGGTATCATCAAATCAAAATTCGGCCTGAGGATGTCCCAAAAACCGCATTCTCTACAAGATATGGTCTATATGAGTACCTAGTTATGTCTTTTGGATTGACCAATGCCCCCGCATATTTTATGTATCTGATGAATTCAGTGTTTATGCCCGAGTTGGACAAATTTGTGGTGGTATTTATAGATGATATCCTGGTCTATTCTGAGAATGAAGAAGATCATGTTGAACATTTACGGGTGGTTCTCACTAGATTGCGAGAACACCAGCTGTATGCAAAGTTCAGCAAATGTGAATTTTGGCTTCGCGAGGTACCTTTTCTTGGACACGTATTGTCGGATGGTGGAATTATGGTTGATCCCACCAAGGTGCAAGAAGTGTTGAACTGGAAGGCTCCAATCTAGGTGCATGAGGTTCGGAGTTTTCTGGGGTTGGCTGGCTATTATCGTCGCTTTATCCTGGATTTCTCTAAAATAGCCAAGCCTATGACTCGATTGCTGCAAAAAGACATGAAGTTTGTCTGGACTCCTGATTGTGATGCGGCTTTCCATACCCTGTGAACTCTTCTAACTTCGGCTCCGGTTTTGGCACAACCGGATATCGAGAAACCTTTTGATGTGTTCTGCGATGCATTAGGTATTGGGCTAGGAGGTGTTCTTATGCAGGAAGGTAGAGTCATTGCTTATACCTCTCGCCAACTTCGGAAGCATGAAGTGAATTATCCAACGCATGACTTAGAACTCGGTGCAGTTGTTCATGCTTTGAAGGCCTGGAGACATTATTTACTTGGCAATGTGTGCAACATCTACACTGATCATAAAAGTCTCAAGTACATCTTCACTCAGCCAGAGTTGAATATGCGTCAGAGAAGATGGCTCGAGTTGATCAAGGATTATAACCTCCAAGTGCACTATCACCCTGGCAAGGCAAATGTCGTAGCGGATGCCTTAAGCAGGAAGTCTCATTGCCACTCATTGATTGAGAGTGATGTCCATTTGTCGAAGCTCCTTCATCCTGCAGTCCTTCACAACATCGCTGTCAGTTGTACTCTATAGAGTCGAATAATCGAGCTACAGAAGACAGATGCAGGTGTGTTTCACATCAAGCGCAAGATGAAAAAGCAAGAAACCAAACATTTTTGAGTTGATGAGGAAGGCGTGTTATGGTTCAAGGATAGGTTGGTAGTTCCGAAGGATAGAGAGCTTAGAAATCAAATCATATCCGAAGCTCATTCCTCTAAATTATCTATTCATCCTGGTAGTAGCAAAATGTATCATGATTTGAAGCCTCAATTTTGGTGGACCAAAATGAAGAAAGAGATAGCCGCTTATGTGGCTAGGTGTGACACTTGTTGTCGGGTCAAGGCTGTGCACATGAAAGCTGGATTACTTTAGCCACTCTCTATTCCAGGTTGGAAATGGGAGGAGATAAGTATGGATTTTATTGTTGGACTCCCTACTACTCAGAGGAACTTTAACTCTATTTGGGTGATTGTAGACCGTCTGACCAAGTCAGCACACTTCATTTCTGTCCGCATAGACTTTCGTCCAACCGACTATGCGGAGTTGTACTTCAACCAGATAGTCCGACTTCATGGGATCCCTCGTACTATTGTCTCAGATAGAGGACCACAGTTCACTACTCGCTTTTGGGAGCACTTACACGGATTATTAGGAACTAAGCTAGTAAGAAGTTCTGCTTATCATCCGCAAACCAATGGACAAACTGAGCGAGTGAATCAAAACTTAGAAGATATGTTGAGAGCATGTGTCATCTTGGCTAAGGGCTCATGGGAAAAATGGTTGCCCCTAGCTGAATTCTCGTACAATAACAGTTATCAAGAGAGTATAAAGATGGCACTGTTTGAAGCTTTGTATGGCCGAAAGTGTAGAACCCCGTTGAACTGGGTAGAAGCCGGTGAAAGGAGATATTATGGAATTGATTTTGTTCAAGAAGCCGAAGAACAAGTCCGTACTATCCAAACCCACATGGCTGTAGCTCAAGCTAGGCAGAAAAGTTATGCTGATCGACGTAGAAAACCTATTGAGTTCGAAGTTGGAGACTTCGTTTATCTGAAAGTCTCACCTATGAAGAGTGTCCAACGCTTTGGTGTGAAGCGAAAGCTTGCGCCGAGATATGTTGGTCTGTTTGAAATCATTGGACAAAGTGGTAAGGTGGCGTACAAGATTCAATTACCTCCAGAGATGAGTGCTATCTTCAATGTCTTTCATGTATCCCAATTGAAGAAATGTCTTCGCGTCCCTAAAGAGAGAGTTCCATTGGGGGATATCGAGTTAAAATCTGATTTGACCTTTGAAGAAAAGCTAGTCCGAGTGATTGACACTCGTGAGCGAGTGACTCAGAGTCGTGTGGTCAAGTTTTACAAAGTCATGTGGAGTAATCAGGGTAGTGAACGCGATGCAACGTGGGAAAGAGAAGATTATTTGAGGGACGGTTATAAGGAATTATATCAACAATGGTACACTTTTCAAATCTCGGGACGAGATTTTTATAAGGGGGGAGGGCTGTAACACCCTAGGTGTTTGGCTTCCACATTTGCACTGCATTTCATGAACATGAGCATCATGCATCCATTCGTGAACTTATATCACATGAAACATGATTTCGAAACATTGCAACATGTTGTATATTTCATGTGTGTTGTTTCTTTTATGAAATGTAAAGTGTGCAACACTTAAGTGCAACATGTGCCACTCACTTAGTGAAACAAGGTTAGTTAATATTATGCAACAAGATCATGAAACATGTGAAACATGACTATGAAACCATTGTAACAATTCATGTGTTTTGCATTGTTTGAGTACATACCTTGCTTGATTTTGGTGTGACCAATGTGTGGTGTGGCTAATAATGCTCTTAAGAAACTTAGTTATACTTAGAATGTCATTAGGAATAAGGTTCATGTTGATCATTTTGCCTAATTAGGTTTTCAAGTCATGGTTTGACCAATTTGGACCCCTAGAGCTCCTGCGTTTGACTGTTTAAAAAGTGTAGCTTAGGATGTTTGCATGTCTGAGCAACCTAAAGCAAAGTTGTAGTAAATTTTATAAGAAACAAAAGTTGTAAAGGTGCCAAGCTTTGAAAATGTGCAGAACATGCTCAAAATTGGATTACAACATGAAAGTTACCCCTGATTCCAGAGACAAAATTTTTCTAAGTGTTAACTCTGAAAAACAGTTTCATGTACTCGACTTGTCAGCCCTGTAGCTACCAAACCAAGCTGAACCAGCTCGAGCTCCAATTGATAAAGTTGAAGATCTCACTTGGTACTACAACTTTGTCAACTACACCTTAACCTGGATCATCACGGATTAGGAGATTTATTGTCATGAACTTGCGTAGTCAGGTTGTTCACCGACGCTGATGACTTAACTGAAACAAGCGAACAGTGCCGACCGGCGTCAGGATTCAAACACCACGTGGCGCTGTGCGTCGCCGACCGCCTGCCTGCTCAGGCCATGTCGGGCCAGAGCGCGCCAATTGAAGCACCAGCGCACGCCTGTGGCTCCACCGCACTCACATTTCGTTTTCCCGTTCTCCTTCGCTCTCCCGCCGCAGCCACAGCGGACCACCGCCCTCGCCATTGCTCCACCGAGCTCGCGTAGGCTTGCCGCTGCACCACAACCAGCAATATCCCGAACAGAGCTCTGCTAGCACCCCGTGAACCTCGTCGACCTTTTCTCTGAGCCATACGAGCCTTAGGTGAGGGCCTTTGGCCATTTCCGACGCCGTCGCCATGACCATTACCTCACCGGAGTTGGAGCTCACCGTGGCCCGCACAGCACAGACCGTCTCCTCCTTCCCTAGCTCTCACCTAGTCTTCTACATCACACGTAGATGCTCTGGTGATGGTGCTACCGCCAATGCCGGTCTGGCCGAGCCGGAACACGGCCGAGCGCCGCTGTGCGCCATGGCCGCCTTACCTAGAGTCCGCTAGAGCTTAGGGTTAGTAAGCCAATCGACATGGGAGGTCGAGGCGGTCACTCTGGTGCCATCCTCGTCACCGTAGACGCCACCGTCGGCGAGCTCCGCTGGTCCGCGTCGAGCAAGCCGCCTCCTCTGTTTTTCGTCTCACTATCTAGCGGGCCCGGTTGACCTGCGGGTCCCAGCTGCCAGTGACTGTTAAGGAAATAGGATAGCTCATTTATGCAGATTTTGATGCTGTTTTGTAAAATCCATATCTGGAGTTGGGTAGATCCAAATTAGGTGGTTCCAATTTTTTTAGGATCTTGGTGAAGTGTAGTATTTAGGAAAAATATAATATGATCACTTGTAGTAGAGTTTATGGAAGAATTAAATTGAAACTTTAAATGTGTTTTTGAATGCATGCAAACTTGTTTAAATCATATCTTGAGTTTCTGTGATCCAAAAATTATGAAATTTTGTGGGTAAGCTAGTATTGTATAGTAGAAGCTCTGGTTAAAATTTGAGAGTCATTGCATGTGTAGTTTTTGAGTTATAGATTTTCCTTTTATCATTGGTGGATACTTGAGTGAATTTTTGTAAATTATCTAGGAATCCTATGGCCATGAAACTTGGTAGGTAGTATATTAGTACCTTAAGGATGCTAGGAAAAATATGAAATCTGTTGCTTGACACTTTTTACTATGGTTTCCTAATTATGCCATTTTAAGCCATTCTGCCTTACCATTTTTGTGTAGGTTGTTATACTTACTCAAATGGTTTGAAATTTTTATGGTAGTCTACTTAGGGCATGTAGTGCCTACTGTAATTTTTGTAGATTTAATGGTGTAGTTTTCATATATGTTTACTATTTCCTCTAATTAATTAAATAAATTAAGAAAGGTATTAAAAGAAATGTTTTGGGGATGATCTCTGTTCTCTTATTTGAATGCTTTTGCGGGCTGTGATCAGCGAACTAGTATGTGTATTTGAACTCGGGTGTGTAAGTTAAACTATTTGCTTCCGCATGTTTTACAAGACTTGTTTTGTAATAACGATGACTCTGTGATGATGTAATCTATTTGTGAACGTCTGTGAAATGTTGTAACGTACGATATGTTATGTTGAATTACTGTGATCTTGGTTGTATGCAAGTTGGTTTGAAATCCTTCGAGATTTTAGTTGACTACCGGGTTTATATGGGCTCAAGTTCGAGAATTTGATCGTTTCGGCGATTGTTTTTGTGCTTGTGCTCTTATAAATTGGTCGGTTCTGTGACAGCGACCTAGCAGAATGATCCAAATGGGGTGATGAAAGATGTCGCGAGCTGTTCGGACCCTTTCATCGCGATTTGATGGTACCAAGAGTATGCATCAAGGAAGCAAAGGGTTTCGCACCCTGAGGTTGAGTCGATTACTTGGTCTATGCGTGGCAAAAGAAACGGATCCTTTGGACACGCTTTGTTGAGACCCATGTAGTCAATACACATTCTCCATTTTCCACTCTTTTTTCATACAAGAACAGGATTGGCTAACCACTATGGCCGTTCTTCGACGATCTGCTCCCTGATGGCCACAAGCTCTTTGGAGGCAACAATTCCTGCGGCATGTCACATCACTTGACCTTTCACTCGTAGGCACGCTAGAAGGAGGTGCTGATGGTGATGACCCCACATGGACCTGGCATCTTCAACTTCAGATTGGTGTAGTTGGGGATGGCCATGAACTTCACTTAGGATGGACATCCCACGGTGGTGTGGTAGGTTCCGTGGAACCCGACCACCTCGAAGGTAAGGATTTCCATCCTATAATTAGTCGGATCGCCGAAGGTGATGGGTAGATCAATCTTCCCAAGTGGCATGGCCTTCTTTCCTAGCATGATGCCATGGAAAGACACCCTAGTCGGCCGGATGCGCGCTCGGTCGATGCCCATTGCTTCGAGCGTTTCAGCGTACATGATGTTGAGGCCAGTGCCTCCATCCATCAGCACTTTGGTGAGCTGCTTCATGCAAATGATCGGGTCAACCACGAACGGATATCTTCCCGACTGTGGGATGCTTTCTGGGTGGTCGGTCCAATCAAAGGTTATAGCGGACTCCGATCATCGGAGGAAGGTAGGCGCGGCCAGCGCTGCCGTATAGACCTTGCGGCACGTAGGCTTCTAGCGATGCTTGGAGTCGTAGGCCACCGATCCTCCAAAGATCATGAGACAGCCATCCAGCGTCGGAAATCCACCATCCTTCCCCTTGGCGTCATCTATAGCCGGCTTGGGCTCCTTCCTATGCCCCCCTTGTTGAAGCCTCCGAATAAGAACCACTTCATGCGGACGCAGTCCTTGTATAGGTGCTTGATAGGAAAAGCATGGTTCGGGCATGGCCCTTTGAGCATCTTCTCAAAGTGGTCCGAGGTACCCTCGGTGTCATAGAACCGACCAATTTATAAGAGCACAAGTACAAAAACAATCGCCGAAACGATCAAATTCTCGAACTTGAGCCCATATAAATCCGGTAGTCAACTGAAATCTCGAAGGATTTCAAACCAACTTGCATACAACCAAGATCACAGTAATTCAACATAACATATCATACGTTACAACATTTCGCAGACGTTCGCAAATAGATTACATCATCACAGAGTCATCGTTATTACAAAACAAGTCTTGTAAAACATGTGGAAGCAAATAGTTTAACTTACACACCCGAGTTCAAATACACATACTGGTTTGCTGATCACAACCCGCAAAAGCATTCAGATAATAAATGGAGATCATGCCCATGATCTAGTCTTCATCACCCGTCGGGTGGAGACAATACTTACAGAATCCCTGATATAGAAGGTCATCTGCAACAAGAGGGAATAAACCCTGAGTACGGGAATGTACTCAGCTAGACTTACCCGTCGAAAACCAAACAAATGACACCAAGGATTATGCATAGTCAAGCTCGGGCATAAACACTGAATTCATCAGATACATAAAATGTGCGGGGGCATTGGTCAATCCAAAAGACATAACCAGGTACTCATATAGACCATATCTTGTAGAGAATGCGGTTTTTGGGACATCCTCAGGCCGAATTTTGATTTGATGATACCTAGATCTCAAATCAATCTTGGAAAAGACTTTTGCTTTAGACAACCGATCAAATAAGATATCTATGCGTGGCAGAGGGTACTTATTCTTGATTGTAACTGCATTCAAGGGTCTATAATCTACACACATGCGTAGGGATTGATCCTTCTTCTTCACAAAGATAGTTGGGCACCCCCACGGAGATGAACTAGGACGGATAAGGCCTTTCTTTAGAAGTTCATTCAACTGGGTCTTAAGTTCAGCTCATTCATTGGGAGGCATTCTATATGGCCTTCTAGAGATAGGAGCTGTGCTAGGAAGCAACTCTATCTTGAACTCCACTTCTCGATCGAGGGGCAATCCAGGCAAATCATCGAGAAAAACATCCGGAAAGTCACACACGACAGGGATATCTGCCAGAGACTTTGCTTGCACCGCATTGGTCGTGCAAGAAAGATTAATGTCTCAGGGTAATTGTACTAGAAAACCCTCCTGATTACCAGGATCTCTGAGCATGACTACCCTAGTCAATGTATCAATAAGCACTCCATGACGGCTCATCCAGTTCATTCCAAATATCACATCGATACCTAGCCCCGGTAAAACTACCAGATCAACCTGATAACTTCGCCCCTCTATCTCAAATTGTACGTCCCCAACTAGTAGCTTGGTTGGGATAATACCACTGGCAGGCCTAATACAATAACCCTCACCCTCAACAGTATATGTTTTATGCATAAACTTGGATGCAAATGCTGGACTAATAAAGGAATGCGAAGCACCTGAATCAAATAGTACAACTGTGGGGTGTTGATCAATCAGAAACTTACCAGTAGTCACAACCTCTCCTAAAGGAATCTCAGTAATATTAGTGTGGTTCACCTGCCCCTGACGGCCACCTTGGTAGTTATTCTTCTTAGGGTAAGGGCATTCCCTTGCTCAGTGGCCTATCTTGTTGCAGTTCCAGCATGGCATGTTGCTTGGAGGAGCCCTAGAACTGCCCTGACTGGTAGTGCCCTTGGGAAGAGCAACTGTAAATGCCTTGTGAAACCTAGTCTTGGTGGGATTCTTCTTCTGCGGTGGGCAAAACTTAGCGGCTAACGCTGGAGGACGGAATGGAGCCCTCTGTGTGATGGGAGCCTTGGATTGTGAGGCACCCGCCTCATAGGCCCTCTTACGACTTTTTGAAGCAGCATACACATCATTGTTGTTCTCTTGCGATAAAGCATCACTCACAAACTCATTAAAATGAGCACACTTGCAATTTCCCATGGTCTTCATCAGTTTGGGGCTAAGTCCCTGCTCAAAGCTAGCAATCTTCTTGGCATCGGTGTCCACAAACTCGGTAGCATACCTTACATGGTTGTTGAAAGCTTGCAGGTATTCATTCAGGCTCTTGTTCCCCTGGGTCAGCTTCATGAACTCTGTATGCTTGATCGCCATGAGACTAGGAGGAATGTAATTTCCCCTAAAAGCAGACTTGAACTGATCCCAAGTGATTTGAGCATTAGCAGGCATAGTGGACCGATGATGACTCCACCAAATGCTAGCTGGCCCATGCAATTGGTGAGATGCGTACTCAGTCTTCAGCACCTCAGTCAAGCGGAGCAGACGGAACTTCTGCTCGAGAGTATTCAACCACTCATCAGCTTGTAGAGGCTCCTCAGCCTCCTTGAAGATCGGGGGTTTTGTGTCAAGGAAATCCTTGAAATCACTGTATTGATTTGGTTCCAGTCCTTGGCGTGGACCACGACCATCCCGATTCGCAATCGTACGGAGGGCCTCGGCCATAGTGCATTGTCCTTCCACAAGCATTGCTATTAATTCCATTGGTGTGGGTGGTGGTGGCGGTGGAAGATCATCATCATCATCACCCGCACCGGCGGAACGAGTACGAGGCATCTGCACAATGCGCAACTAGTAATTATTGATGATGTCAGCACATTAGAGAGGAACAATGTAATTGTGTCAAACTGAATTTACTGACGAGAATGAAAACTTCATACAATAAACAGAGGCAATAATTCATTCTCCAATCACCACATCATCAAGTAGATTACTAGCGCCATACGCAGTGCATTCCAACATGACAAGTTTTAAACTTAACCATTATGATACGCATCCTGAAGGGAGCGAATTAAAGTACATTACATGCCGAGTTCGAATTTAAAAAGGTACATCCAACATCAGTCTTCGTACTTAAGTTCATTACGTCAATGACTGCAAAAGCTAAACTAGTGAGACTTGTTAACGAACTACTCGTCAAAGTGATCGCTGTCGACATCGAAGACACCTTGGACTTCTTCTAGGTCTTCCTCTTCTTCCTCATCGGCCTCAATCACTTGAGGTCCACCCACATTTGGATACCTTGGTATGGGGCGAGGAATAGGAAATAGATGGTTGTTCTGTTGATGGTGCTCAACCTGAAGCTCTTCAAGCTGTTCTTGTAGTGCTTGCTCCCTTTGAAAGGCGTTGTGGTTGGCCAAAATCCAACCCCGACGTCTTTCTTCTGCTAACTCTAAAGCTACATCTCGGTGACGTGTCACACGATCCAACTCTTGTGCAGCCTCATCTCTCTCAATAGTGAGGTTCATCAGCTGGTTATGAAGCTTGTCTCTCTCGCGTGCGGTTTGACCCCACTGTTGCAGACGATAATTTGCAATACCGCGAATCTCCTCAACCTCTTGCTGAGCTCTCCCACATGCATTCGCCTTACGGTGATACTTGCGGGCATGCAACCTGAACTTGTGCTGAGCTTCCATTGCCTTGCCGGCTTCATCAAGCACACTGGAAAGGGTGTTTTGCCTGACTCGACAAAGCTTCAAGACTGCCATCATAACACTCATTCCAGCATTATCGCTCTGCACCCGTTCACCACGGCCTCGAACCAAGGCCTGACCAATGTCCTGAGTCCACTCAGCCTCAGTAGGAGACACTCGAGGAATGGATGAAGCAGGTCCACCCACTAACTCATCCCCGAAGCTCTGTGCTATATCCATCAGCACATCAAGGGCGGCAACCTGAGCGGCTTCCCATGGGCTTTGCCCCTCAGTCTTAATGCTCCACCCATGCCACGATGGTCTTGTGGGGTTTTGCGGCACGATGAAGGTCACGACGTACCATGGTACATCTCCCAATGGTACCGCCTGCCTCCATGTGTAGCTAGGTGCCTCCGGGTACCCAACTGAACTGAGCACTCTCCAGAGCAAAGTGGGAGTACCGAACTGGTCCAAAAAGGTGCTGCTACCAGTTGGAAACACGGGCGCAGCCATCTGTTATCAAAAAGGGATGCAATTCATGTGAGAGGATTATTTTGCTGAGAGATTGCACTTTACACTTGGGATAAGCAATTATAAGGGAGGGGGTAATGCAATATGAATGACATGGGTGATTATGATGCATGCGCATTCCGTACGTCCTCACAAACCTATGAAAATTTAAGCTTTAGTGGAATATACGGTGGCATACATACGTTCTCTCAATTAGCGGTAACTAGTCGATCTACACGGTGCGTTGTTAGCGTACCTACAGAAAACTTCATTGCAGCCCAACCCAACAAGATATAATGCTAATAATCACAAGTAGTAACTAAGATACTCTGCGTATATACATCCCCCGATATATATACTTCGGTATCCAAACTACCCGACAAATGTACCCATAATTAAGTACCTTCATATATACATGTATGAAACATGCAAATACTCCAGTAACCACAACTAGCTCTCCCCTAGACCGACGGTTGGACGGTCATGCTCTCGCAACTCACACTTATCTTAGCATAGAGGCAATTGATCCATACATTACCATTCAAACGAATGGCACCCATGCAATATCACGCCGCATGGACAATGAAAATAGAAACAATCAATTCCCCCAAGTTAGTAATTATATATAAGCCACTTAGAAGTCCTTAAGTGGGCTATAAAGGATGTGATCACCAGTATACCATAAATTTTTTTGATTTTTCAACACTTATATATAACTATAAGTTGGAAAACCGTTTTCACAACAAAAGCTTTTGTTTTAAATAGCCGTAAGACATGTTTAATGTTGAATCTAGCTCTGATGCCAGCTGTCACAGAACCGACCAATTTATAAGAGCACAAGTACAAAAACAATCGCCGAAATGATCAAATTCTCGAACTTGAGCCCATATAAACCCGGTAGTCAACTGAAATCTCGAAGGATTTCAAACCAACTTGCATACAACCAAGATCACAGTAATTCAACATAACATATCGTATGTTACAACATTTCGCAGACGTTCGCAAATAGATTACATCATCATAGAGTCATCGTTATTACAAAACAAGTCTTGTAAAACATGCGAAAGCAAATAGTTTAACTTACACACCCGAGTTCAAATACACATACTGGTTTGCTGATCACAACCCGCAAAAGCATTTAGATGAGAGAAATGGAGATCATGCCCATGATCTAGTCTTCATCACCCGCCGGGTGGAGACAATACTTACAGAATCCCTGATATAGAAGGTCATCTGCAATAAGAGGGAATAAACCCTGAGTACGGGAATGTACTCAGCTAGACTTACCCGTCGAAAACAAAACAAATGACACCAAGGATTATGCATAGCTTAATGTAGTGGATCTGGCTAACACTTTCTTTTTGCAGAAAAGCATAAGTAAAAATGATCAACTCTTAGCCTGACTAGCAGTGACTTTTAGCCATTAACCTATCATCTATATTAGCACCTGTACTAAGCAATCATTTTATTAGGGTGCAAACATTAATAACCATAGCAGGTATTCATTGTGGCAACCTTATCATCATCATCCATTTCACCATATCATTAAATTAATTGAATCTATGTTGCCGCTGCTCAGTCAAGTTCGCACTATCCGGGAGAGACGGCGATTCGAATCGATTCCTATCCAGCTGGAGGGGTATTCCTAAACACAAACCCTGCTTCCCCCATCAGGGTCGCAAACAAGTCACCTTTGGTACGATTCAGGAGTCGCGAGTCCAAGCAGATCGACATTCCCAGAGAACCACTCTGCCAAGGTTGTTCGGGACTCTAACCCGCCTCGGACTTATGCTAATGGCTCTCCGCACATCCTTAGTACCTCTAGAATGCACGCCACTGCTCGCGTCCTCGGCCTGAGTCGAGCTACTAGGCTTCGCGGTTGGAACGACTTATCCGGCCAGCTAAGTGTTAGGCTGCGTTCGACATGACATGAGGACGTACAGCGTATCGGTCCTTAAACGACTCAGACGGAGTCACTATGTTCAAACCTACACAAGACCCCGCACGGTCTTAATTCATTATTCACATGGTTCTTTTCCACGATAGCAAATATAGCCAACCGTGATCCACCTCATCCTAATGCTCGCAGGTGATAGGAAATCACCTGACTTCTACCGCACTAAGCATGGCTAAGCATTTAACCCGTTCCAGAACTTAAATAGGATTCCAGTGCGATATCTGGACAAGGAAGGATATACATAATGCAGCAATTGGCTCCAACCAATTCCTATACTTAATGCATCATCAACAATAAAATACACTCAAAGTATTTGTAAAAGCATGGGAGGCTTAATATGCTCCGGGGCTTGCCTTTCAGGAATGAGGAAGGCTGGTGGTCAGGGCACTCGGGCAATTCCTCCGCGGCGACTGCTTCGTCGGCTTCCTGCACCTCGAGTTCCTCCTCCTGGTTGGCTCCCTCGAACTGCAGCAACGTCACTCCCTCCGGCACACCTATTGCATGAATGCGCAAGATAAATATCATGGATGAACATGAACGAATGTCAGGGATGCTCGGGGAATGCGCATGTTCGCTGTAGTTTGCATATTCCAACTTAAGCCCTATTCAAATCACTTTACTTACCAAGTTTATACAACCTAATGTATAATTGCTCATCTTTAGTTAATGACCTAGCACCTGCACCTAAGCATATTCTCAAGTTAGGGTAACCCCTAAACAATCAACGAGAACATTGCATCAAGCATACACTGAAGCATTTGTATTTCAGCAAAATGAAGACTATGTAGCGGTACAGTAAACTAGCTATAACTGGAGATTTATAAATACAATTGACATGCAACAAGACAATTTGAAAAGCTTATAAAATTGTCTACAATTCATTTTCAGACCTCAAAGCAAGATTCAACACTTTACCAGGTCGAATTCTTTGATCAACAGAACTCTGTCCTCCCAAGACAGAGAGTAGGCAAAACTGGAACCTAACTTTAAACAGCTATAGTTTCTAAACTACCAGGCCAAATGCCCTCAAATTTTGACAGGAGCTAGATACATAAATTATCTACAACTCTTGTGTTCATCACATTCACAAAAAACCAAAATATCATGGGGAACTTCCTAAAGTCCCCAGATCTGTTCAGAGGGACATGATGCAACGAAATAATTATTAACTTATGATGTAAACAAATAATTGGACAAAACTAACTCTACTCACATATCACTCATATCACAAGAACACCAGACAGTAGGGTGTTCATCCCCAAAACATTTCTTTTAATACATTTCTTAATTTATTTAATTAATTAGAGGAAATAGTAAACATATATGAAAACTACACCATTAAATCTACAAAAATTACAGTAGACACTACATGCCCTAAGTAGACTATCATAAAAATTTCACACCATTTTAGTAAGTATAACAACCTACACAAAAATGGTAAGGCAGAATGGCTTAAAATGGCATAATTAGGAAACCTTAGTGAAAAGTGTCAAGCAACAGATTTCATATTTTTCCTAGCATCCTTAAGGTACTAAGATACTACCTACCAAGTTTCATGGCCATAGGATTCCTAGATAATTTACAAAAATTCACACAAGGATCATTCAATGATAAAAGGAAAATCTATAACTCAAAAACCATATATGCAATGACTCTCAAATTTTAACCAGAGCTTCTACTAAGCAAGACTAGCTTACCCACAAAATTTCATAATTTTTGGATCACAGAAACTCAAGATATGATTTAAACAAGTTGGCATGCATTCACAAACACATTTCAAGTTTTAATTTAATTCATCCAAAATTTCCACTACAAGTGTTCATGTCATATTTTTACTAAATACTAGACTTCACTATGATCCTAAAAAAATTGGAAGTACTCAATTTGGAGATATAAATTTCACAAAACAGCACTAAAACTGGAATTATTTGAACTAGCTTCTAATACTCAGTCACTGACAAGCGGGGCCCACGGGTCAGACGACCCCATAGGTCAGCGAGAGGAAACAGAGGAGGCAGCGTTCAATGGCACGGCGGTGGTCTGGCTCGCCGACGGCGAGGACTCCGGTGACACCAAGGCTACCTACATGATCTACGTGAGGAGGTGGTTTGATTGGTGCTACCAGCTAGAGCTACGACCTAGCGGAGGGAGCTTGTCGCCGGTGATGGCGGCACGGCAAAGCTCCGGCGCGAGTTGCCGACGACACCAAGCCACGGCTGGCTCAACCGAGCACGGCATGAGCTACATGAGGTCGCCATGGTGCTATCCCAGCAAAGAGAAGAGGCGGGGAGGTCTCGGTGGTGGGTGGCCGCGGTGAGCTCCGCTCCGGCAAGGCGCGGCCACGGAGACGGTGGCGGAAAAACGGCCAATGGCCCTCACCTAAGGCACGGATGGCTCGGCTAGGCGGTCGACGAGGTATAGGAGGACACGGCGGAGCTGTGGTTGAGCTAGCGGTAGCATTTTTGCGGCGGCGAGCGAGCTAGGCGACGGCGGAGCTTGCTCGGCAGCAATGGTGGGGCATTGCTGCGCTTCGGCTGCGGTGGTGAGCGAAGGAGAAGGCAAGAATAGGAAATGTGGCGCAGGGAGGCTCACGGACGCGCGTGGAGGCTTCAATTGCCGAGCTCAGGCCCGACATGGCCTAGCCGGTTAGGCTGTCAGCGACGCGCGGCGCCACGCGGTGGTGAAACACTGAACCGGTCGGGTCACTATAGCTGTCTGAATTTTTCGTTTCATTGCTCAATGGTGCCGACTGACAGGCGAACTTTGACGGTGATTATCTCCTAATCCGTGACGATATAGCTCAAGGTGTAATTAACAAAGTTGAACGTCTACATGAGAACTATAATTCTTACAATTGGAGCTCGAGCTGGTTTGGTTTAGTTAGTGAGATACATTGCGCTAAACATCAGTACATGGAACTGAAACTTGCTTAGTGACTTAGAAAATTTTCAGAGTTTCAAAATAGATCTAAAAACTGACTTGTGGGCCATTTTTTAGCATGTTCTGCACATTTTCATGAGATAGTCATAAAATAACTTTTGTTCCTTATATAATTTTCTACAACTTTGCTTTAGGTTGCTCAGACATGCAAACATCCTAAGATACACTTTTTAAACATTCAAACAAAAGGGTTTAGGGGTCAAAATTGGTCAAACCATGACTTGGGAACTTAATTAGTCAAAGTGACCAACATGTACAATGTTCCAAATGACATTCTAGGTGCAACTAAGTTACTTAAAAGAATTTTTAGCCACACCATACATTGGTCACACAAGAATCAAGCAAGGTATGTACTGAAACAATGAAAAACGCATGAAATGTTACATTTGTTTCATAGTCATGTTTCACATGTTTCATTATCTTGTTGCATGGTACTAACTAACTTTGTTTCACTAAAGTGAGTGGCATGTTGCACTTGAGTGTTGCACACTATTCATTTCATCAAACAAACACACATGAAATATGACAATATGTTGCAATGTTTCACAAGCATGTTTCATGCAATATAAGCTCATGAATGGATGAATGATGCTCATGTTTATGAAATGACTCTGGTGTGTGTAGCTGCAGCTCCTCGAGCGCCTCGGCGATCGTGTCGAGGCCGGCGGAGCGGAGAGGTTGGATGCCGGCGGGGACTCACGCCAACTCTACCTCCGTTGAAATGATGGAGTCCAGGTTCCTGAAGCGCACGTGCACACCCGGCACCCATGAAGCCATGATTAGCCATCTAAGGCCTAATGTGAACGTCGAGACACGCAAAAAGCCCCTACCTAGCACGCCAACTGTCGGTGTTTTTGGACCACCGACGAGTAAATTTGTATTTGCGCGTCTGGCTCGGATGGTGTGCTCGGAGGACACAAGGGTTGATACTAGTTCGGGTGGAACGTCCTTACGTCTAGTTTGCTGCTGCTCATGTTTCCGACAATTGGTTTGTAGTAGGGGTTACAAACGGGCGAGAGAGGGTAAGGATCCCAAGTCTCTGGTGGAAGGAGTGAACAGGTGCTAAGAGCTCGATCACTGCTCAGCCGTGTATTCATGTCGTGCTCTTGTGTTTTTATCTCATGGTTCGGTCCCGTGTGGATCTCTCTCCCCCTTCATGGGGTGCCCTACTTCCCCATTTATAAGCGAAGGGAAAGCATGGATTACCGTGAAGGAAAAGGAGAAGAACAAAAGAGAGAAGAAGGCTTCTAGGATCGCCGGGTCCTTCTTCTCCTTCATGGGGGTCCCGCCAATCCTGTAGATGTCAACAAGGATGGCTCCACATTATGGCCCTATTCGTCACTGGCGCCATGCACAGGCATCATCTACTGGTCATGCCGTTCCATTCCGTCTCGGTGGATGTCATGGTGAACTGATGCGTCTGTCAGCGTTCGTATGAGGGTTAGGCAGACCAGCACTGGCATGCCTGATGCTGTTCTTGATGTGAATCCTTAGGTATGGTCTATCATGACCATGGGTTACATCGAGTCATGCCAGTATCTTTCCTAGTGTCAGAGTTTTGACCCAAGCCCATATGCTTGGACCTAGAGTGGTTGGCGGCGATATGGGTCCCAGTTGGGCGAGACAGAGCCCGTGACCTTGGGGTTGGGCGAGATGGAGCATGAACCCAAGGGGTCAGGCAAGACAGAGCATGAACCCAAGGGGTCAGGTGAGATGGAGCCCATGGCCTTGGGGTCGGGTGAGATGGAGCCCGTGGCCTCGGGGTCGGGCGAGACGGAGCCCGTGGCCTTGGGGTCGGGCAAGATGGAGCCCGCGGCCTTGGGGTCAGGCAAGACGGGGCATGAACCCAAGAGGTCAGGCGAGACAGGGCATGAACCCAAGGGGTCGGGCGAGATGGAGCCCGCGACCTTGGGGTCGAGCGAGACGGGACACGAACCCAAGGGGTCGGGCGAGACGAAGCATGAAACCAAGGGGTCAGGCGAGACGGAAACCACGTCCTTAGGGTCGGGTGAGACAGAGCATGAACCCAAGGGGTCGGGCGAGACAGAGCCCGTGCCCAAGGGGTTGGGCGAGACCTTTTAATACATCTTGCTCCATCTGGCAAAGTCAGCGTGGGCGCTAACTTCCTTGCTTTGGGTATCCCTACTATCGATACTAGACACAAGGGTCCAGAATTGATGCTCTAGCCTATATATACCAGCGCCTGCCCCCCTCCCTAGAGCCATCCTAAAACCCTAATTCATATTCTCCTCATCAAGATTAGAGCCAGATATCAAGAGAAGATTAGTCCTCCATAGGATCTAGTCTTATAAATAGAAATAGTGAGATAGAGAGTGAGGTAAGAGTTTGGAGGAGGTGCTGGCCTGTCAGTGCTATCTCTAGGGCTTGTACCTTGGTGGATTCAAGTTCTACCTGAGCTTGCTTATGAGGTTTCTCTAGTAATTAACTTTTGATTCAAGTAAGCATCTTGTTTATATTGTTCATTAGGTTTACGACTCTTTTGAGTGCTTTAGTCTCTACATAGGGGGAGTAAAGCATTAATCGTAAGTGTAAGTGTGGTGCATAGACTTGGGTTAATCATGGATGCACCCTGCATTCCAGATCGGTGGTAGATCGTGTGAGTGACATAAGTTCTATATAGCCTGTACTATATAGTTTCGTTGATCCTTTGTAGTCCACCTCCCGTCTATAGGCGCACGTAGGAAGTGGTTGCAAAGGAAAGCATCCTCTGCTAGTGTTTTTCCCTAGTAATGTCCCCAGTTGAATAGTAGAATACATAAGCTTACCCAAGTCAGAACTAGAGAACCTTAGTTATCCTCTCTATGCTCCTATTTATCTTAACCTTGTTGCTACCCCTAATTAACTTAGACCATAGTTAGTCTCACATGTTTCCCTGTGGATACGATACTTGGAATACCTCCGGGTGAAAGCTACAGCGATATTCATGTGCTTGTGGATTTATCTGTGTGCGTTAATAAATACCAACAATAACATACCTTGTATGGCGTCATTTGTCTCTTTGATGGTTGCAAGTCTATTGTCGAAGCGGTGGTAGGCCTCCTGAGAGTCATGATGCCCTCGGCCAAAGAAAGACATACGTCCTCCCTGATGCCCACTTGAGGTTGCTTCATAATCTTGCCCTTGATAGTTGTGGAAGTTCATTGATCGAGTACCTCGGTTCGCTCTTGAAGATGAGGATTCTTGAGGTGACGCCTCCAGTAGTGGCGCTTCCAATGGTGGTGCCACCTTATTTTGCCAAACCTATCTTGGTTTTGAGTTTGATTTAGGTTTGATAAGTTCATCCTTTCTTGACTTGTTCCTCCTCCTTGTTCAGCATTTTGAAGTCAACAATCAGTAGTAGAAACTGGTGACATCTTATGTGCATCATTATTGCTGGTTCAAAACTTTCACTTGTAGAATTTGGAGGATCGATTCCCCCACACTTTGCAAAAAGTGTGTTCTGCTCATAAAGACAAGGTAGAGATCAAGTGCATGGGCTCTGTTGGTGGAAAAACACCAACATAACCAAAACTTATTTATTCTTCTCTAACCTTAAGCACATCGAATCATGTTAAGGTTGACGTTATGTGCATTGTTCATAATGTATCAAATTTTACATGATTATGACATTTTCCCAAGGATAAGATGTGCAACATTTTAGCTCATTTGGTTAAGACTATGAGATCAAGAAAGTGGTGCTATGAACAAACTTAAGGAACAAGACATGTTGAGTTAATCAGGTTGGATCAAGCAAAATTGTAACTCACACATGTTTGTTTCCTCATTTATGTGAATACCAAGATCAAAGGAAAGCTCTCTTTTAAAAAAAAATAATGTTGACATTTCTTATCATCACTTGTTACTAGGTTGTCATTCCTAGCATAATGCCAGAAATGTGTGGTTGGTAATTATTAATGACACTTGTAAACTTCAGAGAAAAATATATATATTAAAGTATCCTCAAGCGCATAGATAATATACCATTGTAGCATTTCACCCGGGAGTATACCAGGTATCATTATTTATATTTTTACCATAGGGAGGAGCTTATGGAGTGGTGTTGGCATAGAGATATTGACAAATGTATATACTTATGATAATAATCACTCTCATGCTATTGCAGGGGTAAGTCAAAGGGTAAATAAATAATAAGTGTAAGGTAATAGTGGTATTCCAGAGATAGAATTAGAGACTCATGAAATGTAGTACAACTAAGCAGCAGATTCATTAAGAGCAAAAGATTCCTAAGTCATTACTTATCTACTAAGTCTTTTGTATACCCTAATATATACACTCTCATCTATAGTATAACTAACTCTGGATCTATGCATAAGGAACATTACTAAGGAAGATCAAGAACAGAGCTTGTCTACCTTCGCAATCACGTTCTACGTGCTCTACAAATGGGGAGTGGACTACAAAGGACTCAATAGGAGTGTCACATCCGTGATCTACCACATGACCCAGAGTGTAGAGGGCATTCACAGGCAAACAATATCTAAGCACCATGCTTACATAGTGTCGACCACTTAACTCAAGCGCATAATGAGCTAAGCGCTTTGTGAACATGTGCATAAATTCATCATTAATCATAACTATATCAAGCATATAACTAGAGCAAACTAAGAACATAATAAATAGCAACATAATAATATTAAAGTAGCACAAAGTCATAAATTTAGAGATACAATGGCTACACCAGTCTCTAGACGGCAGATCTAGAATCTTGAGCAATAGCCCACACTCTTCTTGAACCTTGCTAGCTAATCTACACTAGAAACTTGAAGAACTAGAGCTCTAATCTCTAATCTCTAGAAACCCTAGTTTTCTATCTAGCCCTGACTTTTGATCTAATGACTTGATTCTATCTAGAGGGAGGGGGGCTAGATTATATAGCCTAGAGGATACAACGTGAGCCCTTGGATCAAACCGACTTAAGCAATGGCTTAGATGTATCCTAGGAGGCGGTGGGAAACCGACATAGCAACGAGGCTGACAGGTGGGCCCCTAATGGGTTGGGCGGCCTACAAGTGGGATCGGGTGGCCCCACTTGGTAGCCTCTCGGCCTCTGCTTTGGTGACGTGGCTTCTGGAGTCCCTTGGAACCTTTTGGAGTTGGTTTCACGATGGAATTCTGATTTTTCCTTTGACGTTTAAGTCCCACTTGTCGGTTTTCTGATTAAACCCTGTTGAAAACATAGATTCACAAAAACTCATGAAAATTGTTAGTTTAAACCCCTATGTCTATGTTGGTGATCATTTTCATGCATTATCTCGGGTTATATTGTTGTTTATAATGGTCGGTAACTACCGTCAACAAATAATGACCACTTACCTTAAGATGTTACCTTCACCATTGGAGTATGATGGCACCATGTGATGAAGGGTAGATGACTTGTGGTGATCTTTTCTTTCTGCTTGAAACTTTCCTTGCTTGACTAGCCTTGCATCTTGAGCTATTCATGAGCATCTTGTCTCCTATGTCGCACTCCTTCTTTCTCATCCTCTAGTCATGTCATCCTTTTGTCCATTCTTTTGTGGATCTCAGCACTTTGTTTGGACCTTCTGCTCCTCTCATTGTTTCATTCCTATGAGTGAAGGCTTGTAATCCGAGTAGGAACTTTCCTTTTCTTTGTACCATTTGGACAGTTACTTGTTCTTCTCTGGTTAACCCTTCTTGATTTTTGTTAATTCTTGGTTGATGAATTGATGTTCATTGGAGATGCAACTCAAGTTCCACCTTGATTGTCTTTGTCTTCTAGCGGCATGGCGGAGAGTAATACATTAGCCGTCTTGATTGTTAAGGAAGGAACCTCATTGGTACTTGCATAGAAGCTTCATCTTCAAGGACTTAGGGATGTTACCTTGTGACCATGGGCATGGCCTTACGAGACACCGTTGATAGACCTCCATTGATTTCTAAAGTCTGTTGATACAAGGATGCATGTCATGATGCAGTAGCATTTGCCATCCTAGTCCTTGCTGTCGACATGCGAGCTTGTCTTCTACGAAGGTGATGGAAGCAAGCATGTCCTAGTTAATACAAGGTGGGTTGCATCCTGCTTCTCATTAGCATTCTAGTTTGAGTCTTGGGAGGGCTCAATGCTAGGTTGTCTTTGATGTTGCTCATAGCCTGTTGATTTGTTCGTCCACTTCTACCGCTGTAGTGGTGATTTTTGGATTTGTAGGTTCATACCATGAACAGGCATAGCTTATACTCATTTTTTTCTACAAAACGTTAGTGGACACATACATGAGGGAATACAACAAATTTGCATTACGGGTTGTTGTCCATAACTTTTGTAGTTTTCCTCTATCCTAATGAAATGATGGTTTTAGGATTACTTTAGCATAGGTTTTGTTTATCGTGTTTTATAACAAATTTTATTTGTCCGCTGCATTCTAGCATTGTTCAAGGCAAACGTAACTTGCAGTAAAAGATGAAGTGAGTAAACTTTGATACTTATAGATCTTCCTTCCATGAAGAATGAGCTGGGGCTTCTTTGTGCAAAGTTTTTTGGAATTCATATGCCTTGCTTCATCTCTGGTGTGAATTTATCTCAGGACTTTCCCAAATTGAATTTGAGAGTTTTCTGCAGGAGTTAGTCCAACAAAATAACTGCTATCTACTACAACATATTCTTGGTTAAGCATTTTTAACCTAAGCTCCACGCTTAATTTAAAAAGCCTTTGAAAGTAAGATCAGCACTCCTAAACTAAGCACCATGCTTAATTTAAAAGATGTATGAAGATACTCCAAACCCAAGCATACTATAGTAAACAAAAGGTAACATAAAAGCATTATAGAGATTTATTCAAATAGAGATGAAAGAGCATGATCATGGCGAGAGATTTTTTAATAAAAGATGCAAGTGTCATGAATGTATGCATGGAACTAAATATGCTGTGAATTTGATATGAAAGAATTTAAACTAAACGGAGTGGATGCATGAATCATTTAAAGTAAACATGCAATGGTATGCAAAAAATAAAAGATAACTACTCATCGAGTTTAAAGTCCATGAGCAAGACTATCTCACCTTTATTGACCATACTTACCATGACTCACATGATAGAATTTGTGAGTAGTGCAGCGTCTGTTTCCATCACTTGAGATGTGATTTGACTTCTTGTGATGATGACCTTTTTCTCCAATCTACACATGGTTAGAGAATATATATATGTTTATACAAACCTGTGAGATGGTAGGGTTCTGGTATTGGTGGATCATGAATGTTTCAGGCACCTTGGCGTTCTTCAATGTTTCTTCTTTTCTTGTGAAAGCTTGTCGGAAGGTCAAAACGGTGTCTTCTGTCCTATCTTATTCCACAATTCAACAAAACATGGGTAATCCTACTAAAGCTAGTGGTATGTTAATGATCTAAATCTTTACGCCAATTGTTTCCCTGGCAACGACGCCAAAAATAGTTGTTGGTATTTATTAACGCAATTAGAATATAAAGGATTCTGCATGCGCACAGAATACCATTGTAGCATTTTACCGGGGGTATTCCAGGTATCGTTATTTATATTTTACCACAGGGAAACAATGGAGTAAAGACTTACCGAATAATAAAGGAATATCTATTAGTCATCATACCAGCATAGCTAGAGTAGGGGTTAATGTAATGATATGAATTTATGTATAATGACACTCAGGAGATAGACCACTAAGACAAATGTAAACTAGTTAACTCAGGAGAACAAAGGGTGAGGTTGATTCCTATGATATTCTTATTATAGGATCAAAGTATATATATATATCTGACTATAGCTAAGACTAACTCTACTCATGTGCACTTTGGGACGTCGCTTAGATGGTAGAGCACCCATAATAGATAACTCTACTGACGCAATTACGGTACTACAATTTAAGAACCTGTTCAATTCGATGTGGACTACAAAGGATAGACGGGGCTATCACCTCCCGCTGCTACCACACAACCAGAGAATAGGGTGTACTCATAGGCAGAGCATCGTATAAGCACCATGCTTACATGAGGCTTGGCTACTTAGCCCAATTGACAAACTATAGCAGGCTAAGCGCTCTATGAACCCGCACAAAAGTAATGATAATCTCAACTAAGCAAGATATATATATTCAAGGTAAGTATAGCCATGTAGATAAGAATATGATGAATTGATAGTAAGTCTTGCAAGGTGTAGAAGTAAAGATACAAGGCTTTGCCGAGCCTCCAAGACTAGATCCAGAACTTGAGCATGAGCCCAACTCAACCCTCACTCCTGAGCTACTAATTTACTACATTGGAGAGTTCTAGACCTAATCCTCCTGGTGTATGTTGATATGAATAAGAGATATGAATTATGGTTTCCAAGATGTCTCTAGGGAGGGGGGTAGGGGCTGCTATATATATAGGGGAGATGGAGTAGGGGGCAAGGCATTGCCACGTCATTGATCTGCATTAACTCCCTCGATCACCGTTGGATGAACTGACCTTGATCAACAGTGGAGATGGACTCTCAAATGCGGTGGGAAATCAATGTAGAAAGGAGACGCTGGCTGGTGGGCCCATAGGTCAGCCAACCTACAGGTGGGGCCAGCTAGCATGTCTCTATGACAGGTGGGCCCCACCCTCCGGTGGAAGCTTCTAGACTTCATCTTGAGTTGTTTCCACAGGTTTCACGAGTCGAATTTCTTTCTAATGTTAGTTTGCTTGTTTGGAGAGTATGACGGTGGTCCCAGGGGTTGTTTTCTGGATAAATCCTCCTGCATTCACATATTCACCAAAGCTCATGGAATTCATTAGTTTAAACCCCTATTCCTATGTTTGGTGATGAAATTAAGTACATATGCAGGATATGTTGATGGTTTATGATTGATGTTAACGACCATCAATAGTAACAAGGATCATCTTGTTGCTCAATGCCCCTACAATAGTGAAAATGAAGATGATTTCAAGAAGGGCAAGAAGAAGGATGAGAAAGAAAAGAAAGAAAAGAAGGACAAGATTACCTTCAAGAAGAAGAAGGACGGTTCATATGTGGTCACTTGGGATAGTGATGCTTTCTCAAGCGATGATGATGTTAGTGATGATGACAAGACCACCAAGAAGAAGGCTCTTGCAAGCATTGCTGTAAATGAGAAGCCTTCCCTCTTCGACACTCCATTAACATGCTTCATGGCTAAGGCCACTAAGGTACAATCCGTTGATGAGTGTGACGAGAACAATGGTGAAAATAAATGTGATAGTGATGATGATGATGAACCAACTCAAGATGAATTATTTGACATGTTAGAAGATGCTAAAACTCATTTTGACATTAAGAGAAGGGAATGCAAAGACTTGAATAAGGAGCTTGAAGCCCTTAAGCAAGCCTTTCATGAGCTCAATGCATCTCATGAGAGGCTAGAGGAAGCCCATTAGAAGCTTGGCAAAGTTCACAAGAAGCTTGAAAAGGCTCATTTCACTCTTCTTTAGCAAAATGAGAAAGAAAAAGTTATTGTAACATGTGACATAGGCTTAACTTGTAATTTTATTGATGAATCTTTCTATAAGCCTATTGTTGTTGCTCCCACTAACCCTTCTTGTAGCACTTCCACCTCTACACTTGTGATGCCTCACTTATGGTTGAGAATCAAACCCTCAAGAAGGAGGTAAATGAGCTCACTCGCGCCTTAGGGAATGCCTATGGTGGTGAGGCCCGATTGCTTAAGTGCTTGGGTAGCCAAAGATATTCTCTCAACAAAGAGGGATTCAGATATACCCCAAAGAAAGGCAAGGCAGCCTTTGAACCTCACAAGACAAGTTTTGTGAAGGGCAATGGTCGGTTTTGCAATAGTTGTAAGCAAGTTGGGCATGTGGAGCAATATTGCAAGAACAAGAGATCACATGCTAATGTATTCTATATTAAGTTTGATTCTTGTTATTTGCTTACCAAGGGTGTTAATGGGGTGCAAGCTAAGTTTGTTAGTACACCAATTGTGGGCTTAAAGAAGAAAGCCATTTGGGTGCCAAAAAGCTTAGTCACTAACCTTCAAGGACTCAAGCAAGTTTGGGTACCTAAAAAGAATTGATCTTCTTTTGTAGGTCATTTATAAAGCCAGAGGAAGGCATTGGGTTCTTGATAGTGGGTGCACTCAACACATGACCGATGATGCAAGAATGTTTAATTCAATCAACACAAGTGACAATGATGGTTATGATAGTATCACATTTGGTGACAATAGCAAATGCAAGGTCAAGGGGCTTGGTAAGATTGCAATATCCAATGACTTGAGCATATCCAATGTGTTGCTAGTTGAGAGCTTGAAAACTTCAATTTGCTATCCATGGCTCAATTGTGTGATCTTGGATTAAAGTGCATATTTGGAGTAGATGATGTAGAGATCATAAGTGTAGATGGCTATAATTTGATCTTCAAAGGATTTAGATATGAGAATCTATACTTGTTTGATTTCAATGCTAGTGAAACTCAATTGTAAACTTGCTTGTTCACCAAGTCTAGCATGGGTTGGTTATGGCATAGAAGGCTTAGTTATGTTGGTATAAAACAATTGAATAGATTGATTAAGCATGATCTAGTTAGAGGCTTAAAAGATGTGGTTTTTAAGAAGGATAAGCTTTGTAGATCTTGTCAAGCCAGAAAACAAGTTGGAAACACCCATCCTAAGAAAAGCATAATGAGCACTAGCAAAGCATTTGAGTTATTGCATATGGACTTGTTTGGACCAACACAATATACTAGCATTGGTGGAAACAAATATGGCTTTGTGATAGTAGATGACTTTACTAGATATACATGGGTATTCTTTCTAGTGGACAAAAGTGATGTGTTTGCAACTTTCAAGTTATTTTTCAAGGGCACTCACAATGAGTTTGAAACAACCATCAAGAGAGTTAGAAGTGACAATGGTAGTGAGTTCAAGAACACTAGAATTGATGAGTTGTGTGATGAATTTGGAATTAGACATCAATTCTCGGCCAAGTACACTCCACAATTAAATGGCCATGTTGAGAGAAAGAATAGAACACTTATTGACATGTCAAGGTCTATGCTTAGTGAGTACAATGTGAGTCAATCCTTTTGGGACCAAGCAATCAACATGGCTTGCTATTGTAGCAACCACCTCTATTGTCAGCGAATGTTAGAGAAGACACCTTATGAGCTCTTGAATGGTAGAAAGCCCAATGTTGTATATTTTTGGGTTTTTGGTTGCAAATGCTACATATTGAAGAAAGACACTAGATTGAGCAAATTTGACAAGAAATGTGATGAAGGATTTCTAGTTGGCTACTCCACCACAAGCAAAGGATATAGAGTTTGGAATTTGGCTAGTGGTACTCTTGAGGAGGTACATGATTTTCAATTTGATGAAACCAAGGGGTCCCAAGATTAATATGAGAATCTTTATGATGTTAGAGACATTCAACTATCAAATGCCATGAAGAACATGGATGTTGGTGAATTGAGGCCTAGGCAAGTGATTGATGAAGAATATGACAATGTTCATGTGCTCTCTAATTCAAATAGGCAAGATAGTGGTTCTCATGATCAATCTCAAGCTAGTACAAGTGGCTCTCATGACAATGTGCAAGATCAACAAGTGGCTAGCTCATCATCTCAAGTGAATCAATCAAATGATCAAGCAAGTGCAAGTAATGTTCCTATTCTTCAACCAACCAATATTGTAAGAGATCATCCATTGGATCATATTATTGGAGATATTTCTAGAGGTGTACAAACAAGATCAAGATTGGCATCATTTTGTGAGCATTTCTCATTTGTACCATCTATTGAACCGAAGAAGATAAAAGAAGCCTTGATGGATGTTGATTGGGTTTATGCTATGCATGAAGAATTGAACAACTTCACTAGAAATCGAGTATGGGAATTAGTTGAGAGACCAAAGGGCACAATGTAATTGGAACCAAATGGGTCTTTAGAAACAAGCAAGATCAATATGGGATAGGAGTAAGGAACAAAGCAAGATTGGTAGCTCAAGATTACACTCAAGTTGAAGGTCTTGACTTTGGTGAAGCATATGCCCCAGTTGCAAGATTGGAAGCAATTAGAATCTTGTTAGCTTATGCTTGTGTCCACAACATCAAGCTCTATCAAATTGATGTTAAAAGTTCATTTATCAATGGCTACATCAATGAAGAAGTTTATGTTGAGCAACCTCCCGATTTTGAAGATGACAAGAAGCCCAACCATGTGTACAAGTTGAAGAAGGCATTGTATGGTTTGAAGCAAGCACCTAGAGTATGGTATGAGAGATTGAGAGATTTCTTGCTCTCTAAGGGGTTCAAGATGGGTAAGGTTTACACCACTCTTTTCACTAAGAAGATTGGCCAAGACTTGTTTGTATTGCAAATCTATGTTGATGATATCATATTTGGATCAACCAATCAAGATTTTTGTGAAGAGTTTGAGAAGATGATGGCTAATGAGTTTGAGATGTCCATGATCGGTGAACTTAGTTACTTCAAGCAATTGAAGAATGGTACATTTGTGAGTCAAGGCAAGTATATCAAAGACATGCTCAAGAAGTTTTAAATGAATGAGAGCAAAGCTATTAGTACACCAATGGGGACAAATGGAAATCTAGATAGTGATGCTAGTGGCAACATGGTGGATCAAAAGTTATATCTGTCTATGATTGGAAGCCTACTCTATGTGACCGCATCAAGACCAGATGCCATGTTTAGTGTAAGCATGCATGCAAGATTTCAAGCCTCACCAAGAGAAAGTCATTTGAAGGAAACTAAGAGAATATTGAGGTACTTAAAGCATACACAAAATGTTGGTTTATGGTATCCCAAAGGAGCAAAATTTGAGTTATTTGGTTATTCCGACTCAGATTATGTGGGATGCAAAGTTGAGAGAAAGAGCACATCAAGCACATGTCTACTATTGGGAAGGTCACTTGTATCTTGGTCATCAAAGAAGCAAAATAGTGTTGCATTATCAACTACCGAAGTAGAATACATATCTACCAGTAGTTGTAGTGCACAAATTCTCTGGATGAAGGCCACTTTGAATGATTTTGGATCAAGTTCAAACAAGTGCCATTGCTATGTGACAATGAGAGTGCTATCAAGCTCACCAACAACCCGGTTCAACATGCAAGAACAAAGCACATTGATGTCCACCACCATTTCATAATAGATCATCAATAAAAAGGGGACATATCAATTGATGAGCTAAGGAATGAATTGAACATATTGGATTTCGCAAATATGTGTTGATGTACCCCCACTAATATGACATGCCTCTCCTTTGAGCAATCCAAGGTAAAAGTTGATTGGCATGCATACATCCTTTGCTAATGATGTGTTTAGTGCACTAGTCATTTCTTGTCGCTTGAGGTCGGTGCGGGGACGTCCCGGTCTCTGGTCTAGGTGGCTGCCCTCGATGAAGTAGCAGAGGAGAGGGAATGGGGGAGTGTAACATCTCGGGTGTTTAAATATTAAAAACTGGACATATCATCATATGCATTGCAAGGCATTGGTTATATTGTAAACTTTGATATGCATTCACTAAAACAAGTTTACATTTATGTTATAAGTATTGCTTGGTATTGTTTGAATCAAGTTTGAAATCTTTGTATTGATTTGAAATTCCGAAAACCCTGATTTTCAATATTTAAATCCGACCCTGAAAATCCATTTCAAAATCAGAGCACATTTTGGGGTTAAGTATTAAAGCAAAGTTGTAGATCTTGTCGAGTTGTACAAAGTTTGTTTTTGGAGTTTTTCAAGTGGTTTAGTAAAATTTGAAGTTATTCAAAAAGGCGAAATTCCTTAAATATCCCCGCTTTAAATTCAAAAGTTCATTTCAAAATGTAGGCCGAATTTGGGTATGGTTTCAAAAGAAAAGTTGTAGAACTTTTGATTTTGAACAACTTTTGTTTTTGGAGATTTTTGAGTTGTTATGAAAATTTGGGAGTAATTTGTGAAATTTGGCGGATGGCAATTCTGTAATTTCGATGAACAGTGTCCACCGCCGAAGCTACATGGCCGGCGATCTTCGGTTTGCTTCCAGGCGCGGTCGTGGCCGTCTTTGGCATCGCGCTAGCGCGGTGAAGGCCACAGCGTAGCTTCCTTGAGCTTCTGAGCCTCTCTATTTAGCCTTGGCCGTCGCCGTTCGTCCCCGCTCTCTTGCTCTGTTTTCCCGCCGCCACCGCCATTCTCCGTTGAGCCCTCGCCGTCGAACCAGCGTCTGCGCCGTCGCACCGATGCGTGTCCCAGCTCCGCTAGTTCCTTGCGCACCCAGCCAGCTAGCTCTAGTCACTTGATTTCGCCGTGAACTCGCCGTTCATCGTTTTCTTCCTCGCGGCCGGCAACTTCACCATCGTGTGCGCGTCGCCATGGCTGGAGCTTCACGGTGTGTCTTTGTCATTGCTGAGCGTACCGTTAGCTTTGCCTTGATGCCGTACTGCTTTGTGACTTGTTCTTTTGTCATTTCATCCACCGCAGCCGCCGGAGTGCCGTCGTCGACGTCTGTTTCATCGCCGTGGAGGCTGTGCTCGTCGAACTCCTTCACCGTAGCTCCTTCGATCTGGTTCTCTGCTCAGTCGTGTTCGGGGTGAGCTGCTGAACCTTCCTCGGTGTTTTGTTTAACCGCTACCGCAGTGGTGTCGCTGGCGTCGTGCAGCTGATCCGCCGTGTCCGCCATGGCCGGCGTTGAGCTAGAATTGAGTTGTAATCGGTGCAACTAAGGACGGCAGTAGGTGCACATAGTCGTGGGGAACATGTTGGTGTAGTCGCCATCGCCGGTGATCTCGCCGTCGTCGAGATTTCGCCGGTCAGCGCGCGTATCGCCGTGGTCAAAGCGCGAGGTAGAAGATGACAAGTGGGACCCGGTTGTCAGTGACTCAGCGTTCAAAATGGATTTTCTATTTTTCTGAAATAAGTGAATAGTGTCTATTTTTGTTATTTTTGTGTAGATTTATTTAGAGCTCCAAAAATTATGAAAACTTTTGTGTGACTTCTCTGTGATGTGTATTATTTAAGAAAAATATGAAATGTTGATTTTCAGTACATTTTGAGTGTGATAAAAATTGCTCAATTAATTAATAAATGAGTTTCCAGGATTTTTTTAGGCTTATTTATGTATCCAAAAATTATGAAAATTGTTTTGTCACTTAGTTATCATGTGATGAACATATACAAAAAGTTTTAGGTCAATTGGAACAAGTTTATTTATTTCATAATTATTAATTAATTAATTAATTCATAAAAGCAAATAGTAACCTTTAGTGATTTAGGTTTTGTTTGAGTTTTTGATTAAGTAATGTCCTTGGGTCATTAGTTGGTAATGATCCTTGGCAATTGTTGTGAGTGTTGCAAAAATGGTTTAGTTGGTTTAACTTGTAACTGTACCGCGAAGGAAGGTTGTATTCAAGTGTTAAATTTTGTATCCATCATCGAGCATCATGTTTCGTATTTCGCATCATGTTAAGCATGGCATTGTTACTATGTGTAGTGAACGAAGGTGAACACGTGGTAGTTAATCAAGTAGTTGAGGAGGTTGATCCGTCTGTGGAAGTTGGTGTTGATATTGGTGGAACGACTCCGGACCCGGACTTTTCCGTCAACGAAGGCAAGCCCCGGATGCATACAACCCTACCTTGTATTTTACAAATTGATTTTGCTTTTGCTTCTTTTTACTGCATTAAGTGATTAGGAGTCAAGTGAAAACCAAATTGGTACCTTACCAACCTTGTTATTCCATATTTACCATATTACCAGTTTTAAATTCGTATATGCCAGTTTTGCTTAGCTATGCTTAGAACGGTGAAAGTCGGATGATTACCTGTCATCTGCAAGTTTTAAATGGAGCTTTGGTTAATTATGTTAACATGTGATATGGGAATGTGGAGTAATAAATCTAGACCGAGCGGACTCGGTGTGTGTGAGCCATAAGACATGGAGGTCTTGTGAGCAGGTTCTTTCCGCCTGTGTCGATTAAGGTCCGTCCGTTGTTGAATTGCATGAGGTGAGACTTTGTAGTACTAACCACATACTTCGGTAAGCCTTAACTTGGCTATTCTATTACGAGAATGGCTACTCGCGCACTGGGAGTGGAGAGATGGCGGGAATAGCGTGTACCCACGTGGCAATGGGCTGGATTGGTGGAGTACTGTATTCTCGGGTGGCGCGGACCCATTCTTGTTTTAGAGGATCCGAGGGTAGGTTGGTATATGTAGGTCAGGGACCTGCATATGTCATGTGGTCTAGAATTCCCAGCTAGGTTATAATCAGTTCGAATCGTCGTTGCTCCTCGGTTATGGAGACTCAACTCACTGTTCATCATCGTAGTAATTAATAACTGGAACCTGAGGATGGTATGAGAAAGTGTTGGATACGAAGTTTCATGATCTCAATACGGATCGTGTCAGCTTTGTATATGATCTTTATGAAGTTTTAAACGTTGATATAAAGAATTTTGTTAAAATGCTTTTACGCAAAAGAACCTTGATTATTGCTAAAGCCATACCTTGAATCCCATGAGCCTGCATTCCTATGTTCTTTTAAATTCTTATTTCGGTTAAGTCTTGTTGAGTACTTTTGTACTCAGGGTTCGTTGACCCTTGTTGCAGGTGAGGCTCATGAGCAGATCTGTTTTGGATCGTGCTGCATGATTGTTGTTCAGTGCGATGACGATAATTAAATGTGTGGCCCTTGTGCAGGGCAGCTTATGTTGTGTGTTTTGTAATATATTATAATGCCACTCCACTACTTTGGTTTGCATTAATATCGAACTTAGTTGTATGGTTTGAAACAAATGGTTTGTAAACTATGTTATTGTAAGTCTTCCGCTACTTTTACTCTGATGTATATATATTTGAATAAACTGTTGTAATACTACAATGACTCTGTAATGTGATCCTGCTCAGAAATCATGGATGATTCAGGGTTCCCCGAGGAGACCCGACAGTCTTCTTAAGTTACCGGGAACATATGCATAGATGTCAAAGGTCGTTGGACAGTGACAGGTGCATGTGGGCCCTATAATTTAGGAGGTTCTGCCATAGGGAGCATCCACATGGAGGTTGGGGATGCGGTTCATGCCCTGACCACTATGCTGAGCTCAATGATGGGGATCACTTGGAGTGCTTGGGCTGGCAGGTGGGTCTACCGAACGTAGTATTGACACCCTTCACAGGTGCGCACAATCTGTTCAGCGTCAGCTACTATGGTCGACCACTAGAAGCCTTGTCAGAACACATTTCTGATCAGGGTCCTAGGTGTGGCATGGTGCCCACAAACCCCACCGTGGATATCACTTAGCAATTGCTTCCCTCATTCGATGGGGATGCAGCGCTGCAGGATCCTGGTGTGGCTTTGCCTATAGAGCTCACCCTCAATAAGGACAAAAGACTTGGCGCAACGTGTGAGCCACCAAGCCTTCATTTTGTCTATCAGCAGTGCCTCACGGAGGAGGTAGTCGAGGTAAGGCCTACTCCAGTCGGCTAGAGGGTCGGGCTTTATCACTGGATCATCATTAAGCTCCATGACTTTGGCGTCGAATGGAGCCGTCGGCTAGTTAGCCCCCAAGCCCAGGGCAGGCGGCCCATCACTGGCCTATTCTAGCTCCTCATAGCAGACCGAGGGCTTGTACTAATCGCTAGTGAAGACACCCATCGGCACTAGCTCTTAGCCAGATGCCTTTTTCGCCAGCGCATCGACTGCCTCATTGAGACACCTTAGGATGTGATTGAGCTTAGGACCGTTGAACTTGTCCTCTTGCTAGCGGACTTCTTGGCAATACGTAGCCATCTTAGCATTGTGGCAGCTTGATTTCTTCATGACTTGGTCGATGACTAGCTGGGAGTCGCCCAAGACATCAAGCTGTCGGATACCCAACTCAATGGTGATACATAGGCTGTTGATGAGTGCCTCATACTCGGCCACATTGTTGGAGTAGGGGAAATGGATGCGAACCATGTACCTCGTGTGTACCCCAAGGGGAGAAACGAAGACTAGCCCCACGTCGGCACCTTTCTTCATCAGTGATCCATCGAAGTACATCGTCCAATACTCTTGGTCGATGACTACTGGTGGCATTGGACCTCGGTCCACTCTGCAATGAAATCAGCCAGCACTTGGGACTTGATGGCTATCCAAGGGGCATATGAAATGCCTTGACCCATCAGCTTGAGTGCCTAGTTCATGATTCTTCCCATGGCATCCTGGTTTTGGACGACATCGCCGAGAGGGAAGGACGTCACGACCGTCACTGGATGCGACTCGAAGTAGTGACGCAACTTCTTCTTAGCGATAAGGATGGCGTACAGGAGTTTCTAGATTTGGGGGTAGCGAGTCTGAGAATTGGACAAGACCTAGCTAATGAAGTACATGGGACACTGCACTTTGAGGGTGTGTCCCTCTTTTTCTCGTTCTACCACCAAGGTGGCACTGACTACTTGCGTGGTGGCGGCAATGTAGAGCAGAAGCAGATCCTCATCGATCAGAGGGACCAGGATCGAGGCCTTTGTCAGGAGCTGCTTGACCTTGTCAAGTGCCTCCTAGGCTTTGGGCATCCATTCGAAACGGTCGTCCTTCTTTAGAAGCCGATAGAGGGGGAGACCTCGTTCGCTGAGGCACGAGATAAAGCGGCTGAACGAGGCGAGGCACCCCATAATTCGCTATACCCCCTTTATGTTATGAATCAGGCCCATTCTCATGATGGCCAAGATCTTCTCCGGGTTGGCTTCGATACCACGCTCAGAGATGATAAAACCCAGTAGCATACCCCTTGGAACCCCAAAAATGCACTTCTCGAGGTTGAGCTTAATGCCGTTTGCTCAGAGTTTCACGAAGGTCTGCTCTAGGTCGGCTACGACCTAGTCAACCTGTTTGAACTTGACCACGATGTCATCCACGTAGGCCTCAACGGTCCGCCCGATGAGATCCCTGAAACACTTGAGCATGTAGCGTTGGTACGTAGCCCCCGCATTCTTTAGGCCAAATAGCATTGTGACGTACTAGAATGATCTGAATGGGGTAATGAAAGATGTCGCAAGCTGGCCGAACTCTTTCATTGTGATTTGATGGTACCTAGAGTACGCATCAAGGAAGCAAAGGGTTTCACACCCTGAGGTCGAGTCGACTACTTGGTCTATGCATGGCAAAAGAAACGGATCCTTTGGACATGCTTTGTTGAGACCTATGTAGTCAACACACATTCTCCATTTCCCACTCTTTTTGTGTACAAGAACGGGACTGGCTAACCACTCGGGTGGTATATTTCCTTGATAAACCCGGCCACCAAAAGCTTCATAATCGCCTAGCCGATGGCCCTGTGTTTCTCCTTGTCGAAGCGACGCAGGCGCTGCTTCACTGGCTTGGAGCCTGGCCTAATCTTCAAGGCGTGCTCGTGACTTCTCTTAGAATGCCTGGCATGTCCGAGGGTCTCCACGCAAAGATGTCTCTATTGGCGCGGAGGAAGTCGGCGAGCGTGCTTTCCTATTTGGAGGAAACCGTGGTGCTAATGAGCACCACTTTGCCCATGGAGCCACTGGGGTCTATGAGGACCTCCTTGGTGCCTTCTACCGGCTCAAAAGACCCGACCGACCGCTTGGGGTTAGGCGCTATTTCGACGACCTCGACCCTGATGGCCGCAAGCTCTTTGGAGGCGACAATTGCCGTGGTGTGTTCACAGCACTCGACCTCGCACTTGTAGGCATGCTGGAAGGAGGTGCCAATGGTGATGACCCCACATGGACCTAGCATCTTGAACTTCAGATAGGTGTAGTTGGGGATGGCCATGAACTTCACGTAGCATGGACGTCCTAGGATGGCGTGGTAGGTCCTGTGGAACCCGACCACGTCGAAGGTAAGGGTCTCCATCCTATAATTGGTCGGATTCCTTAAGGTGATGGGCAGATTAATCTACCCAAGTGGCACGGCCTGCTTCCCAGGTACGATGCAGTGGAAAGGCGCCCCGGTCGGTCGGATGCGTGATCAGTCGATGCCCATGGTGTCGAGCATTTCAATGTACATGATGTTGAGGCCGTTGCCTCCATACATCAGCACCTTGGTGAGCCACTTTGTGCCAATGATTAGGTCGACCACAAGCAGGTATCTTCCTAGCTGCGAGATGCTTTTTGGGTGGTCGGTCTGATCAAAGGTTATGGCGGACTCCGACCATCGTAGGAAGGAAGTCGCTGCCGGCTCGACTGTATAGACCTCGCGATGCACATGAGGTAGCCATCCAGTGCTGGAGTCATAGGCCGCCGACCCTCCAAAGATCATGAGGTAGCCATCCAACGCTGAAAATCCACCATCCTTCCCCTCAGCGTCATCTACGGCTAGCTTGGGCTCCTTCCTATGCTCCCCTTGTTGGAGCCTCCAGACAAGAACCGCTTCATGAGGACGCAGTCCTTGTATAGGTGCTTGATGGGGAAAGCATGATTTGAGCATGGCCCTTCGAGTAGGTTCTCGAAGTGGTCTGGGGTACCCTTGATGGGCTTCTGACCCCCTTGCAGTCAGCAATGGCCACGAGCAAGCCCTCGCGCCGCTGCTTGTTCTTCTTCTTGTTGGGGCGGTTGGAGCCATCTTCGCTAGCATCCTCGTCCCGCTTTGCCTTGCCCTTGGGGCGGTCAAAAATCACCCCGACCACCTCCTTGCCTGAGGCATGACTGGTGGCGATGTTGAGGAGCTCCTTGGTGGTTCAAGGGCCCTTACGTCCTAGTTTGTGAACCAGGGACTCGCAGGTGGTTCCGGACAGGAAAGCTCCTATGACATTGGCATCGGCGACTTTGGGCAACTCATTGCACTATCGGGAGAAGCACTGGATGTACCCATGAAGAGTTTCCCCAGACTTCTATCGGTAGTTTTTGAGATCCCATGGGTTCCCATGACACGCGTATGTGCCCTGTAAGTTTCCCAAGAAGATCTCTTTTAGGTCCGCCCAACTTTGGATTCAGTTGGGCGGAAGGTGTTCCAAGCACATTCGCGCTGAATCAGCCAGGAACAATGGAAGGTTGCGGATAATGAAGTCATCACTATCCACTCCACCAACTTGGCAAGTAATCCGATAATTCTCGAGCTATAGTCCAGGGTTCATTTCCCTAGAGTATTTTAGGATGTTGGTCGGCGGTCGGTACCACGGTGGGAAGACGATGTTGAGGATGTGTTGTCCAAAGGCATGAGGTCTCGGTAAGTCGGGGCTTAGGCTTTGGTCCTCATCATTGTTGTAGCATCCTCCACGATGAGGGTGGTAGACATGGCTAGCCTCCTCCCTCATTGTTGTGGGCATGCCTACGGGCATCCAGGGTGTCACGCACGTCACGGTGGAGGCTGAGACACTCATGCACCGGGGCCACGGCACATGGCCTACCACCTTGCTGCACCTGGTGGACTGACATGTCCTTGTTGGGTAGCTCTAAGGTCATGCGCTGGCTGGCATCGAGCTCGCATCATTGGGAGAGCGAGCTCTCAACCTGCCATGCCGCCGCACGCTCAAGTAGCGTACGAATCTCACGATGGGCCCAACGATCCTCGGGCGTCATGGGCTCTGAAAGCCCCCAAAGCAAGGCCACTACGGCAATGATGTTCTGGCCTACCCAGGTGAAGTGTGGGAGGGCTTTGTCATTCTCGATGATCCTCTAGTTCACATCGTGGGCCACGACATGCGCACGCCCACCGTCTCCATGGCACTCGATCTCTCACTCGAGCTCCGTGCGTTCCTGCTCGAGCTGGAGTCGTGCTTCTTTGAGCTCTTGGTGCCGTGCCCTTAGCTTCTCTACCCGTAGGCGAGGTGGGGCCCCTACATCCCCCTCGAACTCATCGTCGAGGTCGTCTATTGGGGTAGCCCCTCCCTCATGGATGCTTTCGATGTATCCCTCAGGGGTACCTACCATAAAACATTCTCACGAGCTGTGATGGCTCCCCCTGCTGGTGTCAGAGTCAGAGGGCGACTCTGATTCTCCCACCAGAAGGTTGTGGAAAGATTCCACGACATATTCGGTTATCCCCACGAACTCATCATCCATAGGGGATGGGGGCGTGCGCTGCACCGCAAGGTGGCTAACGGTTTCTACGGCGTTGCATAGACCAAATGGGAGCGCTGTTGGGGTGCTCTGGATGAGGCATTTTGGGAAGAGTGGCTCTCCTCCAGCAAGCTGCGTCATGACATTGGCGAACGAGATGGTGAGGCGGTGTTGGTCCTCCCCGAATAGTCGGGGTCCTAGGAAGGCGCTGAGCTAGCGCTCTAGCCTCCCATAATCGAAGCCGAGGTGCTGGTCGCTCCCGGGGGCACGGGCCTCACGTGCGTGCAGCTGTAGTTCCTAAAGCACCTCGACGATCGCGTCGAGACCGGTGGAGTGGAGAGGTTGGACGGCGTGTTAGCCTACACCAACTCTCCCTCCATCGTGACGATGAAGTCTAGGTTCCCAAAGCGCACGTGCACGCCCAAGACCCAGTTGACGCCATGACTAGCCATCCAAGGCCTGATGTGGACATCAAGACGTGCAAAAAGCCCCTACCTAGTGCACCCACTGTTGGTGTTTTCAGACCACCGACGAGTAAATTTGTATTTGCGTGTCTGGCTCGGATGGTGTGCTCGGAGGACACAAGGGTTTATACTGGTTCGGGGGGAACATCCCTACATCAAGTTCGTTGCTGCTCGAGTAACCTGCACTTGGTTTGTAGTAGGGGTTACAAACAGGAAAGATAGGGAAAGGATCCCAAGTCTCTGGTGGAAGGAGTGAATGGGTGCTGAGAGCTCACTTGCCGCTTAGCCATGTGTTCGTGTCATGCTCTTTGTTTCGATTTCATCTAGATCTCAATCCACCTTCATGGGGTGCCCTACTTTCGATTTTATAGGCGAAGGGAGAGCGTGGGTTATAGTGGAGGAAGAGGAGAAGAATGAGAGAGAGAGAGCCAAGAAGGCTTCTAGGGTCACTGGGTCCTTCTTCTCCTTCATGCGGGTCCCACCGTTCCTATAGATGTCAATAGGGATGGCTCCATGTTGTGGCCCTATTCATCACTGGTGCCAAGCGCAGGCGTCAATCGGTAATGGCATTCCACTCCATCCCGATGGACATTGTGGTGAACTGACGTGCCTGTCAGCCTCCGTATGAGGGTTAGGCAGAACAACACTAGCACACCCGATGTTATTCTTGATGTGAATACCTAGGTATGGCCCATCATGGCCATGGGTTACATCGAGGCATGCCAGTCTCTTCCCTAGTGTCAAAGTTTTGACCCAGGCCCATATGCTTGGCCTAGAGTGGTTGGCGGTGGTATGGGTCCCCATCGAACGAGACAAAAACCACATCCTTGGGGTCAGGCAAGACGAAGCCCGCACCCAAGGGGTCGAGCGAGACAGAGCCCACGACCTTGGGTGAGATGGAAACAGTGTCCTTGGGGTCGAGCAAGATGAAGCCCGTGGCCTTAGGCGAGATAGAAACCACGGCCTTGGGGTTAGGTGAGACAGAGCCCACACCCAAGGGGTCGGGGGAGATAGAGCCCACAGCCTTGGGGCCGGACGAGACAAAGCCCTCACCTAAGGGGTTGGGTGAGACAGAGCCCGCACCCAAGGGGTCGAGCGAGATAGAGCCCACGGCCTTGGGCAAGACGAGGCTCGAAGCCTTGGGGTCAGGCAAGACGGAGCCCGTGGCCTTGGGGTTAGGTGAGAAGGAGCCCACAACCAAGGGCTCGGGCGAGACAGAGCCCGCAGCCTCAAGGTTGGGCAAGATGGTGCCTGTGGCCTTAGGGTCAAGCGAGACCTTTTGATACATTTTGCTCCATCTGGGAAAGTCAGCGTGGGCACTAACTTCCTTGCTTTGGGTATCCCTAATATCAATACCCGACAACACCCTTTCACGCACTCTCTCCCTCATCCATTCATTTGCAACCCTCTCCTCTCTCTAACTCTCTTGAGCAAGGAAGAAACCTAGAACTAGAGAGAGAAAGTGTAACACCCTAGTGTTAAGCATTGCATTTGACACTTGCATTTCATGAGCACAAGCATCATCCAAGCATTCATGAACATGAGCATATGAAATTTCATCTCATTCTTATACATTATCGCATGAAATGGTTATTATATATATGCATATGCTTGTAATCATGTATGACCCAAGTATGAAATGGTTGTGAGGTCACAAGAATACCTTAGACACACCTAGAATGATAATTGGAACAATGTTTATATTCATGACTTGAACCAATTTTGCTTCTAAGTGTTGGTTTACTTTGAAATGCCTTTTGTCATGATGCTAGTTTGACTAAAGTTGAATAGTAGTTTAGAGAGCTTGCATGGCTATGTGACCTAAATAAAAGTTGTAGTTCACATCATGGGTAACAAACTTTATTTAAGGGTCATGAGCTGAATCAGTGCCTAACATGGTCAAAAATAGCTCTGAAGTAGCAATGAAATGCTGTTTCTAGACTTGGAAATTTTGCTAAGTCCCAAATGCTGATTTTTGTTTCAAGTGCACCACTTTAGAGCTTTGTAGTTTGAAAACCAGCTTGAATTAGACCAAGCTCCCTAAAGCAAAGTTGTAGTACCCACATAGCTCTACAATTTCTATTAAGGAAGTTTTTGCTAAATCGCCACGAATTAGGAGGACTGATCGCTTGAACTTGCTTTGTCATTCGTGTTCAGTGGTGTTTGAACCGGCGCCGCGCGCACGCGTCGTGGCCGACCAGTGTTAGGCTGCGGGCGCCGCATGGAGGCCGTCTGTCGGCATTGGGCCCATGTGTCAGGCCAGGGTAGGCAGCAAAATCGCGTGACGTTGCTGCTCTTCCTCCCTCACGTTCATTCTCTCTGCTTCGCTCTTGCTCCTGCTCTCACCGCACCAGAGGGAAAATGAGCGTCGTCGCCATTGCCACCGACCTCCGCCGTGCTCGCACGCCACTACCGCCATGCCATTTCTCGATAGCCCATGCACACAGCTCTGTCGTGCCCCGCTCCACTTTCCCGAACCACTAGCGGCACCAATCGTGCTCAGGTAAAGCCGCTGTTCGAGTTCACCACCGCTGCACCATCGCCGAAGCTCCGCCGAGCTCACGTTCGCTGTGGCCATGATCCACCGAGCCGTCTTGTGCATGCCTTTCTCTCATTAGGGTTAGGTCTAGGTCACGCCGCTGGCCATTGAGCCAACGCCGGCTCACCGACGCCGGAATGCGACTGCGCACCACCGTGCTTTCGTCGTCGCCATGCCACACACGAGGCCAAGCCTCACCGCAGCTTCACAGTGACTTGATCCGCACCATAGAGCTTCGCTAGGGTTCCTAGGTGTCATAGTCGTGCTCGCCTGGCCATGCCATCACTAGAGATGGCGAGCCTACCGTAGCGTAGTGCCACCACCATAGACAACCATCATTAGAGGTTCGACCATCTAGCTCGCTGGATGTGGAATGTGATGGGGAACATGTCAGTGCCGACCGCACCGCCAGAGACCTCGCCGTCCGCGAGTTCACCACCGGTCAAGCCGGTGCTCTACTCTGGTTCCACTGACGAGTGGGGCTGAGTTGACTGCGGGCCCCCGCTGTCAGCCATTGTGGGTGTATAGACCGGGTGTACATAGCATTTAGGGTTTAGTTGTTTTTTGAATTATTTTCTCAGATTTGAATACAAACTTCAAAAATTCATATCTAGAGCTAGGAGTATCCAAAAGGGGTGAACCAAATTTTGTTGGATTTATCTTTAAGTGTACTACTTGATAAAAATATGAAATCTACTGTTTAGGGTATTCTTCTAGGAGAATTAAATTGAGCAAGATAAGTGCTTTTAAATTAGGTTATATGTTGTAAAATGCATAACATGAGCTAGGAAGATGATAAAATTATGATTCCAATTTTTGTTGGTCTTGTGTTGACATTCTCTATTTATGAAAAATACTAAACCTACAGTAGGCATACTTGAAATATGGTCTTCATATTTAATCCTAATTAATTGCTAGATTCTGGTGAAATTATTTGTGGTAAAAATACATAACATATGATCATACAAATTTTTACACAATATTATCATCCTAGAAGGAAAGTAAGAAAAATATTAAATCTATTGCTTCACACTTTTCACTATGCTAAACTATTTTTGCTAAAATAAGCATATGTAACTTGTCATTTTTGTAGAGGTAGCTATACTTATCCAAATGGCATGAATTTGTACAGTAGACTATTAGGGTCATGTGTAGCCTACTATAATTTTCTCAGAATTTATTGAGCACTAGAATTATTTACTCTGTAAATCACCTTATTATATAAGAAAATTAATAAATGAATATAAATAAATTAGTTAGGCTTAACCATGATGTTTTCTATGATGCTCATGATGCATATGATCTATTGGTGCTATTAGTTAGGCTTAGAATTAATTGGTTATAGGCAGCTAGTTAATTATTGCTTTATAATTCAACTAGATGGTTGCATATATAGTTTCTATTGTGGTAATAATTTCATGATGATAATGATCTTTTCTGTAAAACTTGTTAATAACAAAGTTGTAGATAACTTACTGATCTACCTTTTCTTAAATTTTCATAGTCATAAGCCTTATGGTTTAAGAATGATGGCTATTAGAAGTCTGCTGTCAGAAATGCTTGTTTTCTAGATAGGTCTGAAAGATTGAATTGTTTGACCTAGATAACTGCTGAATGACCTTAAGATGATTAAAATAAAGTTGTAGGCAATTTCATAAGCTTAACATAAAGTCCACAACCATATTATTTGGATGTGTATAACTTCAGCCATGGTCAAAACAAGTGGCTGTTATCTTATAGTCTAGAAAATGTTTTACATCAGTGTTTGTTTAATTACTAGAGAAGAGATATGTACCTACTCAGTAAAAGAAAATTTATCTTGTTATCACCTTAATGCAATTCTATTGAGAACACTTATGAGGATGCATTCATCATATCATATCATATCATATCATATTATACATGTCATTATATATGCATCCATGATATCTTATTTCCTGCTCATGCATATAGGATCGTCCGAGGGGATAACTCTATTAGAATTCGATGAAGAGCCAGAGGAACAACAGGAGACACCTCAACCTGTAGCTCTAGAAGGCAAGGAGCAAACTCTAGAGGAGCTACCTGAGTGCCTGGATCATTGGCCAACTTCCTTTCTCAAAGGCAAGCCCCATAGCATTTTAAGCCTCCGATGTTTACAAAATATCACTTGAGTCCTTTATGTTTGATGCATTAGGTTATAAGAGTTGATTGGAAACACTTGATGCATAGAACTACCTTGTCCAGATATATACCTGTGTAGGTCCATGATCGAATATATGCTTAGCCATGCTTAGACCGGTAGAAGTCGGGTGATTTCCTGTCACCTGTGAGATATAGGTGGATACCAAAGCATGGTTGGCTATATTTGTTGTCATGGAACAGAACCATGGGGTAATGTAACTGGAGGCCAGGCGGAGTCTATGTGTAGGTTGACTCATGTGATTCCGTCTATGCCGGTTAAGGACCGTACCATTGTTGGCACTTCTATCGAGATTAAACGCATGCCTCTCACTTCGCTGGCCGGATAACTCATTTCGACCGCGAAGCCGAGTAGCTCAACTCAGGCTAGGCCCCATTCTGTAAGAGTACACACTCTGGATGGTAGTAAGGATGTGTGATGAGCCAGACATGAGCCTAAGGGCAGGCCAGGCCTGAACGTCCTGGCAGTTGGTCGTCCCTAATTGTGTGGTGGTGATCGAACCCGTGAAATGTGGACCTGAGTTGTACCAAAGGTGACCTAAGGTGATCATTGATCTGGTCTACCTAGGTTTATGTTAGGAATAAATTCCCAACTAGTTGAAATCGATTCAAATCACCGTCTCTTCCGGACAGTGAGAAACTTGGCTACCTCCAACATCGTAGTAAGTGTATTATGGAATGATGGTTATCAAGAACATGGAATTACTACACCAGCTATGGTTATTATTGTTATGCTACTAAATGATATACCACATGTTTGGCACAGGTTAGTTGCTAATCTAGAGATGAATAGCTATAATTAACTTGATGACCGAATTATAATTGTATACTTGAATTGGTAAGCTTTTTATGCAAAATGTTGTCAAGCTAGCTCCACTTATAAAGCCTTGCATGATCCTTGGAGTTACTTTATTTTTGGTTTATGATGGGTAAGTCTAGCTGAGTACCTTCTTATACTCAGGGTTTATTTCCCATTGTTGCAGATAATACGATGTATCATGGCTACTGTAAGAATTGCTTCTGTCCCATCATGGATGAGGAGTAGAGCCCTGGGCAAGGCATCTCTTGTTAATCCCTCTCTTATGCTTTTGTGGGATTGTGATCATGAGCTGGCACCGTATTTGAACAATGATGGATATGTTGGTTTCAAACTCTATTTGCTTCCGCTACTATTTTTACCTAAACTTGGTTTGTAATAACTTTTAATCGTACTCTGATGTATGGAACTGTATTTGTGAACTGTATATAAAGTGTGACATGTATGTTGAATCATGTATGATCTTGGTTGTATGTTGGTTGAATCGAGACCCTTTGTGGTACTCGATAGACTACCAGGTTTATATGGGCTCAAGTATGACAGTGCGACCGCTTGTGGGCTGCCATTGTACTTGTGCTCTTAAAAATTGGAAGGTTCTGCTACAGAAAGGAGTGAAGAAGGGAATGGGGAGGAAAGGAAGGAGAAGAATAGAAGCATTAGCACCCCCCTATGGATCTCATCAACATCTTCAAACCAATCAAGGTGGGCTCAAGAGATTAGCTCTTATTTTGTGGATTTTTTTTCCAAAAGTCTAATTTGTGGATTTTGGTGGAAGCTTGGAGATCCCTTGCTGGTGGTGGTTCAATCATATGTAGAGTAAGTCCCAGTGACCCTCATCCACCTCCATCACCTTGCCATCTCATGGATCCACTTTAAGGTATTTTGTTGGATATTTGCAAGGAGAGGATGATGGATGGAAGGCTTGCATGTTGGGAGAAGGAGTTGGAATGGAAGAAGAGTTGGATCCTCAATGTAAGGGATCGTGATGCCTAAGAGGGGGGTGAATTAGGCAACTTAAAACTCTAACTCTAAACTATGGCCTCTTTTTATCCTTAGCAAAAACCTATGCAAAGGATAAACTATCTAAATGTGCAACTATAGTTTTGCTAGTGTGTTGCTATCTCTACCATAAAAAGGAGTTATGCAACCTAGGTTCCAAACCTATCAACTAGCCTATCGCTAAGCTAGAAAAGTAAAGCACAAACTAAGATTGCAATGTAAATGCAGAAGCTAAAGAGTAAGGTAGAGATATGCAAACTCCCATTGATGACTCCGATATTTTTATTGAGGTTTCGAGAAGTGCGCAAGCTTCCCCCTAGTCCTCGTTGGAGCCCCTCGCAAGGAATCCCTTGCAAGGGCCAAGCTCCTGGTCGAGTAACTCCATGGATAGGTCCGGGCCTTCCTCATGTGCAAGTGGGTCTCCAGTTAAGCCACTCATGGCAAAGCATCTCCCGGACCGCTCCTCGCCATCTTCATTATCAAGCTTTTGGCCAAAACACTACGGGCCTTGTTCCCTTCGGTACACAGTGGCGGCCACACCACTGACGCGGTTGGTGTGATCTCGCAAGACTACAAGCCCCTCCGATGTACAACAATGGTGCGCTCAAGCACCGAGTGGTAAGATGTATGCAAACCTCACTAAATGCTAGGCCTAAACCTAGAGCAAGCGCATAAGCCGTGGTCTAATCAACCTAAGCACTTCGCAAAGCACCTATGCTAATCACCGAATGAATCACTAAGCACTATGCAAGTGGAGATAACTAACATGGTATATCAACACCCTTGGTATGATTCCTCAACTCTCCACATCTCAAATGCCCGGTTGGGGGGTCTATTTATAAGCCCCATGGAGAAAGTAGCCATTGGGGATGAAACCCAGCTTTCTGCTACTAACCGGACACTGCTGTCATCTTGACCGGACATGTCTGGTCATCCCGACCATTGTAGCGTGCACGTTGATCGGATTCTGGGCTGAGTCCAGTCATCATCGATCGGACATGTCCGGTCACGCTGGCGCCGCTCTAGAACCTTTCTGGACTCGATCGGACGCCACTGCCTGGCGCGTGCGGTCATCCACAGCCGCTGCGTCCGGTCACGCTGAATTATTGCCATGACGATGAATAGTGAAGTCAGTGCATCCGGTCACTACCTCGCTCAACGTTCGGTCGCTGCTGCTAATGCCTGTTGTTGTCGAGCAACTGATCGGACGCATCCGGTCACTCATAGGGTCGCGTCCAGTCACCTCTGTGGATCTCGTTTCTTTGCTATCTCGCGACCAGCTTGGTTTCCATCTTCATGCTTGGACTTTGCTTGATATCTTGGGTCTTCTCTTGTGCTTCTAGGGTCTTGCTTATGGTGTTGATCATGGGATCATTATGTCGCCTTTGTCCAAGTCATGTCTTGCACCCTATTGAAATATAAAACAATTACATGCAAATGCATTAGTCCAATTTGGTTGTGTTGGTCATCAAACACCAAAATCCAAAGTAAATGGGCCTAGGGTCCATTTTCCTTACAATCTCCCCCTTTTTGGTGATTGATGACAACACGACCAAAACAAGCAAATAATAAAAATTTTGGAATTTAAAAACTATTTACTTGCTAGGATGCAATGCAAAGGGCAAGGTTATATGATGCTAAAAGATACCACATGTAAGCACATGTAAGCTAAAGATACCACAAGTAAGCTAATGCATATCACATGTAAACATCTTTGGAAACTTATCTTACCCTTGCAAATATACCCATGTGGCATTATGGATTTAAGTCTCCCCCTAACTCCATAATCCACTATACTCCCTTTCTCGGACCATTACCACTTGTAAATTATTACCATTACCACTTGTAAATTATTATGATCGAGCTTGCTTTTGGTCCTACAAATTCTCCCCCTTTGGAATCAAACACCGAAAAGGAAGACATTAGTAGCACAAGGGAGGGTCAAACTTTGTGATCCTTTGTATGTGGAGTGGAATAGGTCACAAAATTTGACTCTCACATTACATAGACTAAGCTCCCCCTAAATATATGCATACATATGATGGACAATGTAGTTTATGCATAATTGGCAAATTAATGCTCAAGGGAGTTTAATCACTTGTAATAGGTGGTGGATATTTGAAGTATGGTGCTTAACTCCGGAACTCCATTTTCCTTGCAATGAGACTACTACACACATGATAAGCTTGAAAAAGGTGTTAGTCTAAAAGCATCCAACTTATAGAGTAACCTCCCACTAAATTTGTGCACACAAGTATGGACTACTTGTAGGAGACATGGACATTGATTTTAGAATAAAAAATACCACTTGAAAGATGACATCACATGAATGTGAGAATCATTTTTGAAAGTGATATTCGGGAGAAATTATCTACAATTTGGATTTTAGCACATATTAGATGAACAATTGTAAAACAAGCTATGTGTCGTGCTCCTAAACAATTAAACCATGTAGGTTTGCTCCAAGGGTTAAGAGTGAAACCGAGCAAGCCTACCATAAGATATACCTAGTGTATGTAAGACCAAAGATTAAACATCCAAATGCAAACCTAGGCATGAAAGGGAACTAGATGCTATTTAAAATTGCAAGAAATTAAATCTAGTTTTCTTACATGGGAAGGGGAATTTGGGTCCATAGTATTCACTAACCCACTTGGCAATTGACATGATCCAATGTGATGCACCCCATGAAATGCACCCAAAACTATACCAAGTCTCCAAATTCCCCGAAGTCCATCGGACATCTCACTTCCCTTTCGGGATCCAAACCTTCTTGGTGCTCTTCATGTTGGAAATGATCTCCTTTGGCACCCAAATGCATTTGGCCCTATTGTTGGCTTGCTTGTTCAGCTTGATGGCCACCACCTTGTCATTTTTCTTCTTCTTCAAGAGATAAGGTGTGGAGGCCTTTTTGTCCACCTTGTTGGTATAGGTGTTGGTGAGCTTGGTTGTTTGCTTTTTGTTTTTCTCTTTTTTCTTTTCTCCTCCTCCATTCTTCACCTTGCACTCATAGGACTTGTGGCCTTCCTTGTGTCATATGTAGCAAACCACGGTTTGTCCTTCATCAAGCTTCTTCACTCCCTTGACGGTGTTATCTTGATGAAGTTGAGCTTGCTCCATCTTGCCTTTCACTTGAGTCAAGTCCTTGGTGAGGCGAGCCACTTCTTGCTTGAGTTGCTCATTCTCCATTGCGACCTCTTGTGTGCATATTTCTACAACAACTTTCTCAACATAAACTTGGTTGCACAAGGGTGAGTCTAAACATAAATTATTACAAGAAGTACAGGCATCCTTTTTAGGCATGTCAAAAATTGAACCTTTCTTTTTAGGTGCCTCGGTGGGGGTTGTACCGACAGCTTCAAGATTAGCAACTTTATTAGTTAGCTCATCACAATGTTTGCACATGGTTTCCATTTTAGCGAGCAAACTTTTATAATCATCTTGTGACCTAGCTAACTTTTCCTTTAATTTTTCATTTTTCTTTACACGTTGCTCATCATTGATTGTGCGATTATTTGTGTTTGCACTAGTCTCAAGTTGCTCAATTTTAGTAGATAGCTCCATATTAAGAATGGCAAAAGTTTCATATTGTTCAAGCAAAATAGCATAAGCTTGTTGTGTGCTATCTAGTTTTTCTATTCATTTTTCAAGCTTCTTTTGTTGACTAGTGCAAACTTTAGCAAAGTTAAGATTTTGTTGCACAATTTCATCATAAGAAGGTAGCTCATCATCACTATCACTATCATTGTCACTATCACTAGGGATAAGCTTTTTGTTACCTCGTGCCATAAGGCACACACGTGAGGTGCTTGATGATGAGTGCTTGTGCCTGTAACACCTCTATTGTTTTGACCTAATACTAAAATTTGACATGTCATCATGTGCATTGCAAAGCATTCATATAGTATAAAGTTTTGAATGCATTCACTAAATAAGGTTTATTTCATAATGTTGTTATTTCATGTGATGTGTTTCAAAAACCATAAACAAAGATCATGACCACAAGGGTCAAATTTCATGTGTTCATGTGAGGCCATGTGTCATCTGACTCAAATAACCCTAATTGGCCATGTTACTGGTCAAAAATCAAAATCTAAGTAAAAGGAAGACAAATCAAATTTGAATTATTTTTAAATTATAAAAGTCCTTTTTGCCCCTTTTGACTAATTCAAAATCCATGAGGAATTTGGGGTTGAGGCAAAAAGCAAAGTTGGAGATTATTTTATGTAGATCAACTTTGGTATTCAAAGTTTTTCAAGATTACATATAAAATTTGGAGTAATTTTGAAATGATTCAAATCTTTAAATGTACCCCAAATTTGAATTTCAAAATGGAGGCAGAATTTGAAAATGTTTCTTAAACCAAAGTTGTAGTACTTGAAAAGTTGAGCAACTTTCATTTTGGAGATTTTCAACTTCTTTAGAAAATTTGGGAGTAATTTGAATAATGGAAGCGTGGCGCCTGTGATTATTTCAAAAAAATCAACTCCACCTCACTGCTTGCCGCTGGCGCCACACGGAGGTCGCCGCCGATCGGGTTTCACCGCTTTCACGTGCAGTGACACGCCCAAACCTCCGTGGCGAGTTCGCCTGTCTTTGTCATCATCACCGTCGCGCCTCCATCTTGCTATAAATAGGAGTACGCCGTCGTCAATCGAATTTTCGCGTCATTTTGCGCCGCCACGGTGTCTTGTCTCACTGCTTTCGCGCGCAATTCATTCTCGACGTAGTGCCTAGGGCCAATTGCTTTGGCCAGAAGCTCCGCCTCGTCTTCTTGCTCCTCCCAAGCCTGATCGTGTCGCTCCTGGAAGTCCAGCGCCACCGCGTGACGTCGTCTTCCCCGAGTCCGGCCGGAGCTCCGCCATTCTCGGTTTCACGTGGTCCCGTCGATCCAGTGCGTCTCTGCCTTCACCGAGTCTACCTACGTGATCACGGTGAGCTCCTGAATGTGAAGACCGTTTCGCTTTAGTCCCTACTGCACTGTCACCATGGTTACGTCGTTCACCGACGTGCTCAGCCGCCATGCCCGGCGTGGAAGTGTCTCCTGTGCACCTTGTTCCTTCCTGATAGCTGGGTTCGGTTCGGGGAATGTAGTAGATCGTTTTGGTGAAGTCTGTTTCACCGGAGAGTCACCACCGGCGCGTTTTGTGGCCGGTCAGTGAGGGTAGAGCCGCCGTGGTTGCTTGAGTCACTGACAGTGGGGTCAGCCTGTCAGTGCGAGTGAGGAAGAAGAACAGTGAAAATTTTTATTTTCTGAATTTGTGAATAGTACTGAATCTTTGGAAATTTGTAGAAAAATAATCATAGCTCCAAAAATTCTAAAAATTTTTGTGTAGCTTCTGTACATGTTCTAGTATGATTTAAAAATTTGAAATTTGAAATTTGGATAAATTTTTAATGTTCAAAAATTCAGTCAATTAATTAATAAATGCAATTTCCATGATTTTTGTAGGCCACTGTATAACTCCAAAAATATGAAATTTATTTTGGTACACTAATTTATCATGAGGATGCTTGTGTAAATTTTTGAGATCATTTGGAGCAAGTTCATTTTGAGCTTAATTCTAAATTAATTCAAAAATAAATAAAGGTAAACCCTAAGTGTAGGTTTAGGGTTTGATCTTGATTTGGGTCATGTAGTGTGACTAGTAGGGTCCCAAGATCCATTTGGTCAAGTCACATGTATGGTTCTTAATGGTAGGATTTCAAGTTGGTTTTGTTGGCTTGCAACTGTACCGTGAAATAAAATCATTTGCGGGTGTTTTTACATTTCATGTACCGTGAAAGCATCATGTTTACATTATCATCATGTTAAAGCATATGTTATCATTTCGTGTAGAACCCGAGAACGAAACGCTTCTAGTTGAGCAAGTTCTGGAAGAATCCCCGGTTGTCGCGGGATTTGATAATTGTGGTACAAATCCGAAACCGGAAATCGTCATCGAAGGCAAGCCCCGGTTTATGCATTACACCATTACCTTGTTTACTTTGAAAAGTTTATCACTTATGTTACTTATCGCATTAAGTTGTTTATTCAAATGTTACCTACTTGATGCATTGCCTACCTTGTTAATTGTTTACCATCCTTGAAGATGATTTCATTTACAATGGCGTAGAATTGCTTAGTATGCTTTATGGTAGGCTTTTCAAAGTAAAAGTTTCGATATAATCAAAGATGGCATACTGGCCAAAGAAAGAAAGAAGGAAGGTAGAATGAACTAGAGACTAGTTGGGTGGCTTATCTTGAATGTTGGGTAATGTTGCCGACTATGTCGCTTAAAGGCCACTCATTGTGGATCTTCTGAACGAGACACTTTGTAGTACTAGTCACATACTCCGGTAAGCCTACTTCGGCTAATCTGATACTAAGACGAATGCCCACGCACTGGGAGTGGTGAGATGGTGGGAGTAGCGTGTACCCTCGTGGCTTGAATGTGGCCGGATTTGAGGTGTGCTGTGCTCTCGGGTGGCGTGGAGACGGCTTAGTAGGGGAGGATCCGGTAGCAAGGTTGATATATGCAAGATTAAGTTCTACATATGTCGTGTGATAAGGAATCCCCAGCTGGGACTTGAATCAATTCGAATTGCCGGTGCTCCGCGGATATGGAGACTCGATTCATTACAGAAGCAATGTAGGACTGGTGAATTACTAAAACATGAGAAAAAGAATGGAATGAGAAGGATTGGAACATGGGAAACGAACACCTAGTTGGAAATATTGAACTAAAATACTTAGTGTTAAAACTTGAAACCAGGATCAAGAATAGTAAGCTTTTAGCAAAGAATTTTTGAATCTTTCTACATCCTTACCTTGACCCAACACCTGCATCCCTAAGACCTTCGCCCTTTTTGGTCGGGTCAGTCTTGTTGAGTACTTTTTGTACTCAGGGTTTGTTAACCCTTGTTGCAGGTGAGTCGCATGCGCAGGCTTGTTTTGGTCCCTGCTGCATGTCAGTGTATGAAGTCGATGACGATGAGGAATGATGAATGGCCTTTGGACAAGGCACTAGTTTGTGTGAAATAAATAATGTTAATGTAATATTATCTCGCTACTATGGTTGTATAACACTTATGGTTATGTAAGTTTGAAACAACTGGTTTGTAATATTAAACTTAAGTCTTCCGCTTTATTACCTCTGGTATGTATATTGAAAAATGTTGTAATCTGCAATGACTGTGATTGGAATCCTGTTTGAAACGTGGATGATTCGGGTTTCCCGAGGACACCCGACAGACCTGTTAAGTTGTTGGGAACTTGTGTACGCTATCTGAGGTCTGTTGAGACATCGATAGGTGCACGTGGGCCCGATTTCTTAGGAGGTTCTGCCACAGGTGGTATCAGAGCAGGTCCTATCTAAGATCATTGTAGGTTACTTTGGAAAACCTTCAAATTGATTTGGATCAAAGAAAGTAAAACTTGATATTTTAAAGGTTTAAATTTCTTTCTTCTTTCCTCTAATCTAGCCTCAATCCTATCTTATTTGAAAGTTTGTGGCGGATAATATGATTAGGTTTGTCCTATGTATTAAAAATCTAGTACTTTTGATTGTATAAATCTTTTGTACTCGGATTCGTAAGATCGATTCATGCATCATGCTTGAACACCTTGCATAATGATTCCCCTTAAAAGTGGTTGGGTAAGTAATGTCAATCCCATTCTTGCTAACCTCCATTATCCTCAAGCTATCCTTATAGTCCCATCCTAAATTCTACAGGCTATGGCAAAGACCAAGATAACTGCACGCAAGTCCACTGGACCTCACGGAGTCCCTCATCACCAGTTGGCACCACGTAACCGTGAGCTTGGTGAAGGAAGTTCCAAGATCCTAGGAGATGAAGGATCTTCAAGCAATTCTGCCAACATGGAGAACATTACCAAGGAGCTCAACACTCTTCGTCGAGCTCATGCCAAAGATCAAGAGAAGCTGGCGGAAATGGAAAGGGACGTCACCAAGAATACCGAGTTGAGGAATGAAGCACGGACACGAGAGGATGCGGCCAATGAACGCGCGTCCATGAGTTGGAGTTCTCGTAGAAGACACGGAGATGGACAATGCCATTCTTCATGAGAATGTCCACCTATCTTGTACGCTCAACTTCATCCACCTCATGGGGATGGTGAAGTTATAGATGAAGAGATGATTGTAGCTCCAGGAGAAGTCGAGAATGAAGAAGAGGAGGAGGATCCTGAGGAGTTAGTGTACTTCTCGGATGAAAGTGAGGTTTCGTCCGATATGGGCATGGATGCCGATGACTGAGAGCTCGGAGTAGTAATAGTTCCTTTACTGCTTTCTTAGTAAACCAGGGTTGTCTTGTGGGATACAAGACATGTAATTTAAATAAGTAACCCTTTGTAGCATGAAACCTTTTTAATGCTTTTAATAAAGAATAATGTAAGTAAACGTGTTCTCTAACAGATGCCTCGTCCTATCACCCGAACTGGTGCTAGTGGCTCACATGACGATGATGAGTGCCCAAATCCTCCACCAATACCTTCAACTATGGCAGATGCCATAGCCGCACTCGTCAACGCAACGGCGGAGAATGCTAGGCTGTTAAGGGAATTGGCGCGGAACCAGCAGGCACCATACCCTAATCATGGTCATCGTAATGGAAATAATGAGTCAACCTATGTAGATTTTACTGACACACGTCCACCTGTGTTCTCTAAAGCAGACGAACCTTTAGAAGCTGACGATTGGCTTAGGACAATAGAGCAAAAGTTCGAGCTGATTCACTGTACCGAGGTTCAAAAACCAAGGTTTGCGGCACAGCAACTCCGAGGAGCTGCTGGTGCCTGGTGGGTAAATTTGGTAGCAGTATAGCCCGCTGGTCACCAAATCAACTGGAGGGAATTCAAGGATGCCTTCAGGGCACATTATATTCCGGACGATGTGATGACCATGAAGTTGGAAGAGTTCTTGTCTCTTAAGCAAGGGGAGCACCCGGTGATGCACTATGTCGGGCGTTTCAATCACCTGTCGCAGTATGCTATAGAATATGTGAATACTAACAGGAAAAAGAAGAATCATTTCATGAGAGGTCTAAACACCAAACTTCAGACCATGATGGCAACTTGTGGCAACGCAACTTATCATGAGATCATCAACATTGCTATCGCTTCAGGAGGAGAATTACCGCCCGACACAAGGAGGCGAAGAAAAAAGAGGTCCTTTGCTTCCGGATCATCAAGTGGAAAGCGTCAAAAGGTGATCTACCATCCTCAGAATCATGGCCGTGCACCATTCCGCCCACAACAAAGCCAAAGCAGGCAGCAAATCTTTATTCGCCACGCAATTAATACGCCTTATACTCATCAAAATAAAGAAAAAAAAAACAATACAAATAATGCAAACCGCAATGCTACTCCCCGAAATCACAATTATCCATGCTATAATTGTGGTAAACCCGACACTTTTTTCCCGAGAATGTCCATATCCTAGAAAGAACAATCTGATGCACCCAAAGCCCTGTTACTCCATTTCGAGAATCGGTACAAGGGCAATGCTCGGAACAATCAAAAGGGACGGGGACGAGAAAGAAAAGCTGGAAGGGTCTTCTATACTCAAGTGGAAGCTATTCCGGAAGGAGAACCAATAATGATGGGTATGTTTCCCATTGCTAAGCATCCTGCAATTACCTTATTTGATTACGGTGCATCCCATACATTCATCAATCGTACATTTGTTGTGAAGCATGGGATAGCTATTGGGGAAACAAAAGAGCCCCTATCATATCTGATGCATGCCTGGGGACGAATCTGTACAAGGGAGGTAGTTCAAAGCATGTACCTATTGATTTGGGAGGTTATGAGTTCCCTACCAATATCTTGATATTAAAGGATCAAGATATAGATGTGATCCTTGGTATGAACTAGTTAACCCAACACGGGGCTATCATAGATGTCTTGCATAGAACCATAAGGGTAAATGCACTGGCAAAAAACCCAACTTCTCATCCAACTTCCCTTTCCTAAAAATACAAGTGGAACAGTCATGTGTGCAACTATTGTTGAAGGAGCCAAGAAAATTTCAGTGGTATGTGAGTTTACGGATGTCTTTCCCGATGATCTCGCTGGTTTGCCCCCAGATCGAGGGCGTAGAATTCAGAATTGATCTGAAACCGAGAACAACACCAAAGTATCCGTAAGAGCATATAGGATGCCACCCAAAGAACTAGCGAATTAAAAATGCAACTACAAGAGTTGTTAGACAAGGGTTTCATTCAACCTAGTTCATCACCTTGGGGATGCCCTGCTATTTTCGTGAAGAAGAAGGATCAAACCTTAAGGTTATGTGTTGACTATCGGCCATTAAATGAAGTCACCATTAAGAACAAATACCCCTTACCCCGAATTGATTTGCTTTTTGATCAACTTGCGGGAGCTAAGGTATTCTCGAAGATAGACTTGAGATCAGGCTACCACCAGATTAAGATCGGGGCGAGAAGATGTGCCAAAGACAGCGTTCACTACTCGATATGGTCTATATGAGTATCTAGTCATGTCTTTTGGGTTGACCAATGCCCCGGCTCACTTCATGTACCTGATGAACTCAGTTTTCATGCCTGAGTTGGATAAGTTTGTAGTAGTGTTCATTGACGACATTCTGATCTATTCTAAGAGCAAAGTGGAACATGCGGAACATCTCCGTATTGTTCTGCAAAGATTAAGAGATCACCAACTATATGCCAAATTCAGCAAATGTGCATTTTGGTTAGAAGAAGTACAATTTCTGGGTCATGTGTTATCTGCTGAAGGTATAGCTGTTGATCCGAGCAAGGTAGAAGAAGTCCTTAATTGGAAAGCACCTACAACTGTACATCAAGTTCGTAGTTTCCTAGGGTTGGCAGGGTATTACCGTCGGTTCATCCCTGACTTCTCCAGAATTGCGAAGCCAATTACTGGGCTGCTGAAAAATCAAACTAAGTTTGTATGGTCAACATGATGTGAAGAGGCCTTTTAGACATTGAAGAAGTTACTAACAATCGCACCAAAGATAGCACAACTTTGATATCGAAAGCGGCCATTTGATATCTATTGTGATGCATCTGGAATTGGTATTGGTTTGTGTTCTTATGCAACAAAGGCGAGTCATAGCATATGCTTCCGCACAACTCAAGAAGCATGAAGAACATTATCCCACCCATGATCTTGAATTAGCCATTGTTGTTCATGCACTCAAGATTTGGCGACATTATTTATTGGGCAATATATGTCATATCTATACGGATCGGATCACAAAAGTTTGAAATATATCTTTACTCAGTCAGAGTTGAATATGAGGCAAAGAAGATGGTTAGAACTTATCAAAGATTATGACTTAGAAGTGCATTATCATCTGGACAAGGCGAATGTGGTTGCCGATGCCCTGAGTCGCAAGAGTCATTGCCATTGTCTGACTGTGAAACCTATGCAACGAACATTGTGTCAAGAGATGGAGCATCTGAATTTACAAATCATAGAACCAGGTTCCCTGTTCAATCTTGCAGTTGAGTCCACTATCAAAGATCAGATCATTGCTGCTCAATGGAAAAGTAAGGGCATAGCCCATATCAAGGATAAAGTCGATCTGGAAGGTCAACATGTTTCAAGATTGATGAATCGGATGTCGTATGGTTCAAAGATAGATTGGTAGTACCCAAACATCCGGAGTCTGCGGCAGATTCTTGATGAAGCTCATTCTACAAGATACTCCATTCATCCAGGTAGCAACAAAATGTATCATGATCTGAGAACGAGATATTGGTGGACCAAAATGAAAATAGAAATAGCTCAATATGTGGCCAAATGTGATACTTGTCAGAGAGTCAAAGCGATTCACATGAAGACGGCGGGTCCATTACATTCCTTGCCAGTTCTGTCTTGGAAATGGGAAGATATCTGTATGGACTTCATAGTAGGGTTGCCTAGGACATCTGCAGGCTACAATTCAATATGGGTTATTGTTGATCGCCTAACCAAGATAGCTCATTTCTTACCAGTCAGAGATAAATATCGAGCGGAGCAGTATGCAAAGCTTTATCTGAATAGAATCTTCAGTCTGCATGGGGCACCCAAGACCATTGTCTCTGACAGAGGGTCATTGTTTATATCCAAGTTTTGGAAAAGTCTACATGAGTCTTTGGGAACTAAACTTATCCGTAGTTCTGCTTATCATCCGCAAACCGATGGACAGACGGAAAGGGTAAATCAAATTCTTGAAGATATGTTAAGAGCATGTGTTCTCTCTTATGGTGCTATATGGGATGAATGCCTTCCCTTAGCTGAATTCTCATATAACAATAGCTATCAAGAAAGCATTAAAATGGCACCATTTGAAGCATTGTATGGTCGTAGATGCCAGACACCTTTACATTGGTCAGATGTTGGAGAACGTTGGTTCTTTGGACCGGATGTGGTCAAGGAAGCAGAAGAGAAGGTTAAACTCATACAAGCTAATATGAAGGTAGCTCAATCCCGACAGAAAAGCTATGCTGATAAGAGGAGGCGACCTCTAGAATTCATAGTGGGAGATCATGTCTACCTCAAGGTTTCGCCAATGAAAGCAGTTCATCGTTTTGGGATTCGGGGAAAGTTGGCGCCCCGTTATGTTGGTCCTTTTCAAATCCAACAACGATGTGGACCAATCGCCTATCGCGTCAAGCTACCAGATCACATGTCAGCAGTGCATGATATCTTTCATGTATCCCAGTTGAAAAAGTGTCTTCAAGTACCTGACCAAGTAATCGACATTGGTGATGTAGAACTAGCCCCTGATTTGACTTATGCCGAGTACCCCATTAGAATCTTAGATCAGAAAGATCGAGTCACTCGAAGGCGTACAATCAAGTTCTACAAAGTACAATGGAACCAGCACACTAAAGAAGAAGCTACTTGGGAGTCCAAGGATTTCTTAGAAGAAAACTTTCCTGACTTCTTCGCTTCTATCTAGTTACAATACCTTGTCTATATTGTAACCTGTCTTGTTGTTAACAGACTGGAAAACCCCCTCACTAGCCTTTTGAGTAAAGTTGTGATGTGTTAGCTTGACACATTTCCTTTTCCATTACTTAGCCTTAAGTTTTAAATCTCGGGACGAGATTTCTTTAAGGGGGAAGGGTTGTAACACCTCTGGTGTTTTGACCTAATACTAAAATTTGACATGTCATCATGTGCATCGCAAAGCATTCATATAGTATAAAGTTTTGAATGCATTCACTAAATAAGGTTTATTTCATAATGTTGTTATTTCATGTGATGTGTTTCAAAAACCTTAAACAAAGATCATGACCACAAGGGTCAAATTTCATGTGTTCATGTGAGGCCATGTGTCATCTAACTCAAATAACCCTAATTGGCCATGTTACTGGTCAAAAATCAAAATCTAAGTAAAAGGAAGACAAATCAAATTTGAATTCATTTTCAAATTATAAAAGTCCTTTTTGCCCCTTTTGACTAATTCAAAATCCATGAGGAATTTGGGGTTGAGGCAAAAAGCAAAGTTGGAGATTATTTTATGTAGATCAACTTTGGTATTCAAAGTTTTCAAGATTACATATAAAATTTGGAGTAATTTTGAAATGATTCAAATCTTTAAATGTACCCCAAATTTGAATTTCAAAATGGAGGCAGAATTTGAAAATGTTTCTTAAACCAAAGTTGTAGTACTTGAAAAGTTGAGCAACTTTCATTTTGGAGATTTTCAACTTCTTTAGAAAATTTGGGAGTAATTTGAATAATGGAAGCGATGGCGCCTCTGTGATTATTTCAAAAAATCAACTCCACCTCACTTGCTTGCAGCTGGCGCCACGCGAGGTCGCCACGATCGGGTTTCACCGCTTTCACGTGCAAAGACACGCCCAAACCTCCGTGGCGAGTTCGCCTGCAGTCTTTCATCACCGTCGCCCTCCATCTTCCTATAAATAGGAGTACGCCGTCGTCGTCGGAAATTTTCGCGTCGATTGCTTCGCCACCGGTGTCTTGCTGCGCTCGCGCAATTCGTCGTTCTCGACGTAGTGCCTAGGGCCAATTGCTTTGGCCGAAGCTCCACCTCGTCTTCTTGCTCCTCCCAAGCCTGATCGTGTCGCTCCCGGAAGTCCAGCGCCACCGCGTGGCGTCGTCTTCCCCCGAGTCCCACGGGAGCTCGCCATTCTCGGTTTCACGTGGTCCCGTCGATCAAAGTCGTCTCTGCCTTCACCGAGTCTACCTACGTGATCACGGTGAGCTCCTGAATGTGAAGACCGTTTCGCTTTAGTCCCTCTTGCACCGTCACCATGGTTACGTCGTTCACCGACGTGCTTTCGGTATCATGCCCGGCGTGGAAGTGTCTCCTGTGCACCTTGTTCCTTCCCGATAGCCGGGGTTCGGTTCGGGAATGTAGTAGATCGTTTTGGTGAAGTCTGTTTCACCGGAGAGTCACCACCGCGCGCGTTTTGTGGCGGTCGGTGAGGGAAGAGCCATGAGTGGTTGCTTGAGTCACCGACGATTAAAGTCACCTGTCGGTCTGAGTGAGGAAGAAGAAAACGAAGGAAAATTTTTATTTTCCGAATTTGTGAATAGTACTGAATCTTTGGTAATTTGTAGAAAAATAATCATAGCTCCAAAAATTCTGAAAATTTTGTGTAGCTTCTGTACATGTTCTAGTATGATTTAAAATTTGAAATTTGAAATTTGGATAAATTTTTAATGTTCAAAATTTCAGTCAATTAATTAATAAATGCAATTTCCATGATTTTTGTAGGCCACTGTATAACTCCAAAAAATATGAAATTCATTTTGGTACACTAATTTATCATGAGGATGCTTGTGTAAATTTTTGAGATCATTTGGAGCAAGTTCATTTTGAGCTTAATTCTAAATTAATTCAAAAATAAATAAAGGTAAACCCTAAGTGTAGGTTTAGGGTTTGATCTTGATTTGGGTCATGTAGTGTGACTAGTAGGGTCCCAAGATCCATTTGGTCAAGTCACATGTATGGTTCTTAATGGTAGGATTTCAAGTTGGTTTTGTTGGCTTGCAACTGTATCATGAAATAAAATCATTTGCGGGTGTTTTTACATTTCATGTACCGTGAAAGCATCATGTTTACATTATCATCATGTTAAAGCATATGTTATCATTTCGTGTAGAACCCGAGAACGAAACACTTCTAGTTGAGCAAGTTCTGGAAGAATCCCCGGTTGTCGCGGGATTTGATAATTGTGGTACAAATCCGGAACCGGAAATCGTCATCGAAGGCAAGCCCCGGTTTGTGCATTACACCATTACCTTGTTTACTTTGAAAAGTTTATCACTTATGTTACTTATCGCATTAAGTTGTTTATTCAAATGTTACGTACTTGATGCATTGCCTACCTTGTTAATTGTTTACCATCCTTGAAGATGATTTCATTTACAATGGCGTAGAATTGCTTAGTATGCTTTATGGTAGGCTTTTCAAAGTAAAAGTTTCGATATAATCAAAGATGGCATACTGGCCAAAGAAAGAAAGAAGGAAGGTAGAATGAACTAGAGACTAGTTGGGTGGCTTATCTTGAATGTTGGGTAATGTTGCCGACTATGTCGCTTAAAGGCCACTCATTGTGGATCTTCTGAACGAGACACTTTGTAGTACTAGTCACATACTCCGGTAAGCCTACTTCGGCTAATCCGATACTAAGACGAATGCCCACGCACTGGGAGTGGTGAGATGGCGGGAGTAGCGTGTACCCTCGTGGCTTGAATGTGGCCGAATTTGAGGTGTGCTGTGCTCTCGGGTGGCGTGGAGACGGCTTAGTACGGGAGGATCCGGTAGCAAGGTTGATATATGTAAGATTAAGTTCTACATATGTCGTGTGATAAGGAATCCCCAGCTGGGACTTGAATCAATTCAAATTGCTGGTGCTCCGCGGATATGGAGACTCGATTCATTACAGAAGCAATGTAGGACTGGTGAATTACTAAAACATGAGAAAAAGAATGGAATGAGAAGGATTGGAACATGGGAAACGAACACCTAGTTGGAAATATTGAACTAAAATACTTAGTGTTAAAACTTGAAACCAGGATCAAGAATAGTAAGCTTTTAGCAAAGAATTTTTGAATCTTTCTACATCCTTACCTTGACCCAACATCTGCATCCCTAAGACCTTCGCCCTTTTTGGTCGGGTCAGTCTTGTTGAGTACTTTTTGTACTTAGGGTTTGTTAACCCTTGTTGCAGGTGAGTCGCATGCGCAGGCTTGTTTTGGTCCCTGCTGCATGTCAGTGTATGAAGTCGATGACGATGAGGAATGATGAATGGCCTTTGGACAAGGCACTAGTTTGTGTGAAATAAATAATGTTAATGTAATATTATCTTGCTACTATGGTTGTATAACACTTATGGTTATGTAAGTTTGAAACAACTGGTTTGTAATATTAAACTTAAGTCTTCCGCTTTATTACCTCTGGTATGTATATTGAAAAATGTTGTAATCTGCAATGACTGTGATTGGAATCCTGTTTGAAACGTGGATGATTCGGGTTTCCCGAGGACACCCGACAGACCTGTTAAGTTGTTGGGAACTTGTGTACGCTATCTGAGGTCTGTTGAGACATCGATAGGTGCACGTGGGCCCGATTTCTTAGGAGGTTCTGCCACAGTGCCCACGTCTCTTGTGGTGGTCTTCTTCTTCACTTGAAGAATCATCCCATGACCTTATTGATGTGAGGGCTTTGTCCTTGCATACCTTCTTCTTTGTCTTGGGTGTGGTCTTGTTTGGACAAACTTCCACAAAGTGCCCCAACTCGCCGCATCCATAGTATCCTTTCTTTCTTTGCTCATTTCTTTGATTGGTGAAGATGAAATCTTAAATTTGGATGGGCACACCCTTGACATTGAGTTTTTGGATCATCTTCTCCACCTTGTTTATAAGCTTGATGGATTCTTCATCAAGGTCAGAGGTGGAGGAGGAAGATTGATCATCATCACTTGATTCTTTGTCGTTGTCATCCTCATCTTCTTCTTCATCTTCACTTGAGGAGCTTGAGCTTAAGCTTGTCTCAACTTGCTTGCCCTTCATCTTCTTTTTCTAACTACATGTGAGAGCTTTGCCTTTGCTTGATGAAGAGGCTTCTTCTTGACCCATCTTGTGTGACATTTCAAATGCCACTATCTTGCCAATGACTATGGCTGGGGTCATGGTGCTCAAGTCCTCTATGTTGTGAAGGATGGTGATGATGCTTGCATATTTCTTTTATGGTAGCATGGAGATGATCTTCCTCATGATGTCCGCATCATCTAGCTTTGTTAATCCTATTGAATGGAGCTCATTGATAATTAGATTCAAACGAGAATAAATATCATGAACAAGCTCATCATCATTCATTTTAAAGGAATCATAATTTTGTTTAGCTAGACAATGTTTTTGCTCATGGATATTAGTTGTGCCGTCATGGAGCTCTTGGAGTTTTAACCAAATTTCATGTGTCGTATTTAAAGTGAACACTTGATTAAACACATCCATGCTAAAAGATTCAAACAAGCAATTTTTAGCTCTAGCATTGAAATGAATTTCTTTTTCTTCACTCTTTGTGGGTTTATCAAGATTCTTAATGGGTTTCATCTGGTCACGAGTGACTCTCCAAACACCCTAAATCTACCGCCTCAAGGTGATAAGCCATTCTAGCTTTATAGTAGGGGAAGTTAGTGCCATCAAAGTGTGGAGGCCTAGAGGTATCCATCCCAACCACTCTAAAGAGCATTGGCTCAACGGCGGTGAAGCCAAAGGTCCAAATTGAGCCAACCGGCTCTGATATCACTTGTAAGGGACCGTGATGCCTAAAAGGGGGCGGTGAATTAAGCAACTTAAAACTCTAACTCTAAACTATGGCCTCTTTTTATCCTTATCAAAAACCTATGCAAAGGATAAACTATCTAAATGTGCAACTACGGTTTTGCTAGTGTGTTGCTATCTCTACCACAAAAAGGAGTTATGCAACCTAGGTTCTAAACCTATCAACTAGCCTATCACTAAGCTAGGAAAGTAAAGCACAAACTAAGATTGCAATGTAAATGTGGAAGCTAAAGATTAAGGTAGAGATATGCAAACTCCCATCGACGACTCTAGTATTTTTATCGAGGTATCGAGAAGCACGCAAGCTCCCCCCTAGTCCTCATTGGAGCCCCTCACAAAAAATCCCTCGCAATGGCCAAGCTCCCGGTCGGGTAACTCCGTGGATAGCTCTAGGCCTGCCCCACACACAAGCGGGTCTTCGGTTAAGCCACTCATGGCAAAGCCTCTCCCGGACCGCTCCCCGCCATCTTCACTATCAAGCTTCCAACCGAAACACCACGGGCCTTGTTCCCTCCGGTACACGGTGCCGGCCACACCACAAACGCGGTTGGTTTGATCTTGCAAGACTACAAGCCCCTCCGATGTACAACAATGGTGCGCGCAAGCACCGAGTGGTTAGAGGTATGCAAACCTCACTAAACACTAGGCCTAAACCTAGAGCAAGCGCATAAGCGGTGGTCTAATCAACCTAAGCACTTCGCAAAGCACCTACACTAATCACCTAATGAATCACTAAGCACTATGCAAGTGGAGATCACTAAAATGGTGTATCAACACCTTTGGTATGTTTCCTCAACTCTCCACATCTTAAATGGCCGGTTGGGGGGCTATTTATATGCCCCATGGAGAAAGTAGCCGTTAGGGACAAAACCTAGCTTTCTGCTACTAACTGGACGCTGTTGTCATCCTGACCGGACGCGTCTGGTCATGCCGACCGTTGATCAGACTCTAGGCCGAGTCCGGTCATCATCGATCGGATGCGCCCAGTCATGCTGGCGCCGCTCTGGAACCTTTCTAGACATGATCGGACACCACTGCCTGGCGCATCCGGTAGTCCACAACCGCTGCGTTCAGTCATGCTGAATTATTGTTGCTATGATGAACAGCCAAGCCCCCAAGAAGCCACTTGAAGGCCTTATCTATAGTCAGGCTGGACCACCAGAGTGTCCATGTTATCCCGTGGAGTGTCCGTTGAATTATAAAGACTTATTACCAGTAAATCCGGGAGCATCAAGCCTACACCAGAGCGTCCATCGCTCAGGGCAGAGCATCTGATGAATTATAGAGAACAACAACCCAATAATCTAAGAGAACCCAATTCCTACCGGAATGTTCATCAGCCAGTCGGACCATCCGATGTTAGCAGCAACCCTAGAAATGACTAAATCCCGAACCTATCGGAGTATCCGTGACCTCCACGGAGTATCCACCAACCTAAACAGGACCAACCCAGAGACAACCCACCTCGGCACCTAGCATAGCGGAGTGTCCATCAGTTAGGACGGAGTATCCAACAATACACAGAGAGTGTGAGATTGTTTAGCAAACCTACACAAGAGGTCAACAATACTAGTTTATATCCATTACCAAATAGTGCAATAGTAGAGCCACAGTGGATGTCCCTTCCCAAGTTCCTAGTATTGACCCATGCTAACCATATCCTTTCTAGTTATCTTGATCATCGATGTATCTCCTCAGTCGTGTTTCCCTTATTCTTTCAGGAACATCTCGAGTAAGGATCGTGTAATTGTACAAGTCATCATCGTTAGCTTCGAGAGTTAGGACGGCAACAAATCGGGCAGGCACCCCACTACTATAAACCCTATTTTGGATACTTATCGAGTTCCATTATGACTTATGCATTACATGTAGTTTTGGTTATCAATCTTGTTCACTTTACACTTAGAATCACTCATTTATCTATCAGAAGCCCCTCATCTAAACAATGGGAATAGAAACACTTAACTACTTATTGCTTAGTTGCTTAGCAATGGTAGAAGTTGAGCAAGAGAAGGGAACCAACGGGAATACAACTTGATTTACTTTACAAATCTGGATAGGATTCACTTCACCTAAGGTTATAAAGCTTGTATACCACTTTGGTAACTTCGCTCATGCGAGGGGTAGGTCACTATGAGTGAGGGACCTCAAGCGACGTAACTTGTTGAGCAGTTAAGGACCATTTATTGGGATACGTGAGTCTGAGTAACCACCCATACAGACTTCATGTCACAAATGGGGGCAACAAGCCAAGTTACTAATTACGACTAGTTTATCCGTGAAACTGGCAAGGGAGTGGCGCTGGTTAGGAATGTCTAGGACATTGGCCGAGCACTAGTCAAACCTTTTAAAGGACACTCGGGCTAGATTAGGGAAAGGTTGGAGACGTGTGGCAACCCTTACCTCTAGTGCATGGGGTATGGTGGTCAGTCCCATTCTCCACGTGGGTACAGTTGTACCCTCTGCATAGAGTTTGAAAGCCTAGAGTCCTTCAGGATGGAACCATCGGTTGTTCCTACTTTCTATACCCATGGTAGCATTGTTATGAGCTAAGAGCACTTATGTGCAATCTGGATGTTAATCGTGCACTTTCGTTCTAGTGATCGAGCATAGCATGTCATATCCTTAAGAAATGCCATTGCTTTTTCTGCAAATGTACAAATGCCTGATATTCTCTCTTGCATCCACCAAATATTATACGTTGGAATTAAGTCCTACGAGTATGAAATGTACTTACAGTGTTGCCATTAAATTGTTTTGTAGGTTGTTAAGACATTCCTCTGAGACTAGCTCCGATGAATATCACGGTTAGTAGACCTTGGAAGGTCGTTTTCCAAAATGAGCTGTATGTTACTCGATGAGTAGAAGAGCGAATGAGATGTACCTAGAATGAAGGCAGTGGTTAAGTGGATAGTTAGTGTTAACAGTAGTTTCCTATTTTGAACCTATTTTATGGTCAATGATGTTTCAGCTATGTGTTGGAGACTAGAGTGTACAAGTAATTGAGTTGTTTGGTATGCCTTGTGTGGACGATAGTTAACAACCATTATAAATCGTCAATATAACGTGTATAAGGGCATAAATATAATCACCAATGAAGGTCTAGGGGTTTAAACTAATAAATTCCATGAGTTTTGGTGAATCTATATTTTCTACAGGATTTATCCAGAAAATCATCAAGGTGGACCTAGATGTCAGACTTAATCATGCTTATCCACAGTGAAAACAACCCTAGAAGGTTCCAAAAGACTCATGAGGACACCACACCAAAGTGGAGGATGAGGCGCCACTAGGTGGGGTTGGCTGTGTATAGAACCATCCAATTTATAACAGCACAAGTACAATGGTAGCCCATAGGCGGTCGCACTATTATACTTGAGCCCATATAAACCTGGTAGTCCGTCGAGTACCACGAAGGGTCTCGATTCATCACCAACATACAACCAAGATCATACATGATTAAACATACATGCCACATGTTACATAGAGTTCACAAATATATTGCCATACATCAGAGTACGATTAAAGTTATTACAAACCAAGTTCAAATAAAGTAGTATCGGAATCAAAGTAGTTTTTAAACAAACATCTCACACCATTGTTCAAATACTTGCCAGTCTGTGATCACAACCCACAAAAGCATCATAGATTAGATATATAAATAGAAGCGCCTTGCCCGGGCCCTACTCCACGTCCACAATGGGACAGAAGCAATTCTTATAATAGCCATGAAAGGCTGTGTTATCTGCAACAAGTGGGAAATAAACCCTAAGTACAAGAAGGTACTTAGCTAGACTTACCCATCATAAACCAAAAATAAAGTGACTCCAAGGATCATGCAAGGCTTTATAAGTGGAGCTAGCTTGACAACATTTTGCATAAAAGCTACTAGTTGAGCTATACAATTTATAATTCGGCCATCAAGTTAGTTAATTATACCTATTCATCTATAGATTAGCAACTAACCTATGCCAAACATGTGGTATATCAATAGTGATAGAACAATAGTAACCATAGCAATTTATTATATTATTCTCAGAACCATTCCACTTGCCATTATCACTACGATAGAAGGAAGCTCAGTAAAGTTTCTCACTATTTGGGAGAGTCGGCGATTCCAATTGATTTCAACCAGTTGGGCAGTATTCCTAACACAAACCTAGGTAGACAAGATCAATGGTCACCTTAGGTTACCTTTGGTACAACTAAGGTCCAATTCGTGGATTCGATTAGTGCCACACAATCAGGGACACTACCGGATGCCAGGTCGATCAGGACTCCAACCTACCCTTGGCCTCACACTGGCTCCCCGCACATCCTTATTACCTCCACTATGCGCACTCTAACATAATGAGGCCTGGCCAGAGTTGAGCTACTCGGCTTCACGATCGGAATGATTTATCTGGGTAGCTAAGTGAGAGGCATGCGTTTAAAATGACCGAGGACCAACAAAGATGCGGTCCTTAATCGGCACAGATGGAATCACATGAGTCAACCTACAACATAGACTCCATCCGGCCTCGATTTACAACATCCTATGGTTCTTTTACACGATAGCAAATATAGCCAACCGTGGTTCAGTGTCCACCTATATCTCGCAGGTGACAGGAAATCACCCGACTTCTACCGAGTTAAGCATTACTAAGCAATTATTCGATCCTAGACCTATATAGGGTTAAAGGTATATATATCAAGACAAGGTAGTTCTATGCATCAAGTGTTCCCAAATCAATTCCTACAACCTAAAGCATTAAACATAAAGGACTCAAGTGTATTTTGTAAAACATAGGAGGCTTAAAATGCTTCGGGGCCTGCCTTTCAAGAAAGAAGTGGGTCGGTGGTCAGGGCACTCCGGAAGTTCATCAGTGGCCGGCTCCTCTCCTTTAGGAGCTGTGGGTTGGGGTGCCTCTTGATTGTCCTCCGCCTCTTCTTTGAATTTGAGTAGGGTTACTCCTTCGGGCGAACCTATATGTATGAGCATGAAATAAGATATCAAGGATGCATAGATAATGACATGGATGATATGATATGATAAAATGCATACTCATAAGTGTCCTTAACAGCAATGTATTAAAGTTATAACAAGATAAACTTTCTTTTTACTAAGTATGCGCATATCTCTTCTTTAGTAATTAAACAAACACCTATTTAAAACATTTTCTGGACTGCAATACAACAGCCACTTGTTTTGACCCTAACTAGAGTATTGCACATCCCAACAATATGATCTTGGACTTTCTAGAAGGCTTATAAAATTGTCTACAACTTTGTTTTCATCATCTTAAGGTGATTCATTTGCTATCTAGGTCCAACAATTCAATCTTTCATATCTGCCTAGAGGACAAGCAAATCCGACAGCAGACTTCGAATAGCTATAACTCTTAAACCATTAGGCCAATGACCTTGAAATTTTAGTACAGGAAAGATGAGTAAGTTATATACAACTTTCATATTAACAAGTTTCACAGGAAAGGTCACCATCATCATGAATTTGTCAACACAACATAAACTACTCATCAGCCATTTAGTTGAATTATAAAGCAATAATTAACTAGATGCCTATAACCAATTAATTCCAAGCACAACTACTAATACCAACAGACAATATGCATCACAAGCACCCTATAAAACATCATGGTAAAACCCTAATAACTTATTTACATGCATTTATTAATTTCCTTATATAATAAGGTGATTTAGAGGACAATTATTTCCAATGATCAATAAATTCGAAGAAAATTACAGTAGCTTAAACATGACCCCAATAGTCTACTGTACAAATTTCATTCCATTTGGATAAGTATAGCCACCTCTACAAAAAATGACAATTTGCATAGGATTATAATAGGAAAAATAGTTTAGCCTAGTTAAAAGTGTCAAACAATAGATTTCATATTTTTCCTACTTTCATCCCAGTACAAGAACACTGTGTAAAAAATTTCATGATCATAAGTTATGTATATCTACCCTAATTAATTTCACCAGAAACTACGAATTAATCAAGGTTAAATAGTAAGACCATGCTCCAAGTATTCTTACTGTAGGTTTAGCATTTTTCCTAGCTAGAAAATGTCAACACAAGCCCAAAAAAATTAGAATAACAATTTTCGCACTTCTTTAGCTCGAGTTATGCATTTTACAAGATAGAAACAAATTTAAAAGCACCTATGTAGCTCAATTTAATTCCCCTAGAAAAATATCCCAAACAGTAGGTTTTATATTTTAATCAAATAGTACACTTCATTATAAATCCAACAAAATTTGGTTCACTTAAATTGGACATTCCTAACTCAAGATATCAATTTTTGAAGTTTGCATTCAAATATGTGAAAATAAATCAAGAAAATCATTTCAACTCTGACTGACAGCTGGGCCCCGTGGTCAATGGGTCCCACACGTCAGCGAGACCAGCGTAGAGTGCGGACTTTGACTGGCAAGATCTCACCGATGGTGAGGTCCCTGGTGAAACCACCACCACCATCGTTGTCCCCTCATCAACCCGCATCTAGTGGTGTAGGTGGTTGAGCCAATTACAGCGGTTAGACACAGCGACGGCAAGCATGGCGACATGGTAGAGGAGCGTGGCAGCGCCATTGCCGTTCTTGGCAATGCCAAGCTCTCTCGAGCTTGGTTAAGGCTTTAGGGTGACCTACTTGACGACCTAGGGCTAGGGTTAGGGTTCGGCAAAGCACCGGTGAGCTCGGCCACGTGCATGGTGGCACGGCGGCGAGAGCACGACGGTGCGATGCATGCCGTTCTGGCGAGCCGGCGGTCAGTGATGGGTATCCATCTTTGGGGTAGGCACTAGGGTTCATGGCGGCTCAGAAACAAACACAAGAAGGGGAAGGTAGGGTCTTGCGAGGGCCGGTCGCGACAAGCTTGCGCTCGTGGCCATGGCGAGCGCTCGGTGCGATGGCGCGTTCCCACACGGTGGCGGCGGTAGCGGTTAAATAAACGATGATGTAAGCATCTATGAACTAAGGAGATGATAGACCAAGGAAGAAGGTAAGAGGAGCAGCGGATAGGGCTGGCCATGGTGAGTTCAGAGCTCGGCGGCGCTCCATGGCCATGGCGGCGACTGTGACACACAATGTGGCTTTACCTTTTCTTGAATAGTGGCAGTGGCAGGTTGCGGAGGTAGAGTGTGAAGCGACCTGATTTCCGCGAAGGGAAATCCACAGAGTCAAAGTGTAATAAGACCGTTGTAGATCATATTACCCAAATTCCAGTCGAATATCACATCTATACAACGATAATATCAGAGTACAAATAGTGCGGAATTATATAAATTATTACATCGCCGCATTGGCGGAGTCAAAAGTAGCATTCATTCAGAACAGCTTGAAGATAAGATCACCAAACTTGAGCATAGGAATGAACCCCTCAACCGTCAAACTCCTCAGAGCTATACTCCTCAGCAGAATCTGTGTGCCAAAATTTATCAGTACGATTTGTACTGGCCACTCCCACCCTATGAGCATTGCTTTGTGAAAATTGTATGCAAGTTGGATATAATCAAAAGGAACCTATAAGGCTAGGGTTTCCTATGTATTAGCATATCAAGTACATAATAATAGTTGGTCAAGTTTTAACACCATTCCCCACACACATTCCACCCCACTCCCATTCTAGAGCCAGGTTTCGATCCTGGGATCAATATACCACCATCTCTACACCATCACCATACCACACGCATACCATCACTCAGTCGATAGGCCAACTCCCTCTCGGCACTGTCTCAAGGCCCATTGCCCCTAGCTATGTCCGAACACTCACTCCCGAGGAAAGAAGAGAAGGACTCATCTCACTATCTAGTTTAAGCGAAACCTAGGAAAGGTCCATAGCTGACAAGTCGGCATATGTATCGATCGATCAACCATACACTCTGCAGAGGTTTTACATAAGCACAAGATCTGCCTTCCTCGCTGACCATCGTCAACTGGGCTGATTCCGGACGCTTGCTAGCCTAGGATAATGCCACTCTACCATTCAACCCTAGTACACCCCAAGTCTAGTCTGGGGTGGCTGAAACTGTGAGTCATGAGCCGGGTCCACAAGGTCTCCATGAAGTCTCGAAAGGGTGTGGGGGAAATCCTCCATGCCCCGTACCTCCCTCACACTGTCCGCTATCAACCTAGCAGTAGTGGCAATACCCTACCAAGTAGTCCGGCCGTCCCGCACCATATAGGGCGAGTGGTACATAAGGCTTCCCGGTGAATCTGAGTACTAGTAAGTCCTTAGGGATGACAAAGCTATAATGTCTTCATCAGGGTTTCCATTTACCATGCCACCACAGCACCTCCACCATGGGCTCCTCCCATCACAGGTTCACACCTAGGGCCACCTCATATACCATTTACCCACCACAGGTATCCATTCCAGGGGTGCCCAGGTAGCACCCCATGGCAAGACTTGCCCTAGGCTCGTCGTATACTCCAACTTGGTCGACACAACCCTCACCCTCCATGCACCCAAGTCACACACGCAGCACTCTCCCCATGGTCCAGATAACACAAGTTTCCACCACGCATCAATGTAGTGCAAGCGTAGTAGAAGTAATAAGCAAGGAAATATAATAGCAAGCGTGTGACTAGCCTAACAACAGGGTGAGCAGGGGTAAGGTTGCGTCAAGGTAAAGGCCATCAAGAAAGCATACTACCATGCAAGTCCTACCATAGTGTGATCATGACAATAAAGTAAGCACTGGCATTTCTATTTTAGCCATGCGTAATAGGTGCTACGAGATTGGGTGGGATGTGGCACCTTAAGTGTAGTCGTCTCCGTACTCCTCACGGTACTCACGATCCTCATCCGTCCGGTACTCCTCCGAGTCTACATACGATCGAATTATAGTCGCGTTAGCGACGTCTTTAGAATAGCACAAAGAAGCAATGAAAATTTAAAAGAGCCAAATGCACTCAAACATGGGTTCATTGCGTAGAGCATGATTTTAGATGAATTTTGGTCCAAGTTTTGTATTTTTCTGAGGTCACATGAATTAGTTATGAATTTCTGAAGATTAAATCCATTTCTGAAAATGAAAAAGGCTGAATTAATCCTAGGCTGACACGTGTCACGCTGTGACTGGTCCACGTGGCATGCTGACGTCAGCATGATGTCAGCATCTCGGTTCCGAGCTGACAGGTGGGGTCCAGCTGACGTCAGCATGATGTCATCAGTTCCGACAGGTGGGTCTAGGGGCTCTTGGGTCACTGACATGTGGGTCCGACCAAAGTCAACATCCAGTCAACGGCGAGTCAACGGTCAATGGATCAGGGTCACTGACGTGTGGGGCCAGGGCTGCTGACGTCAGCAGCTGATGTCATCGTGATGTCAACATGACGTCACCTCGGCTGTATTGCTACTGACAGATGGGTTCCGCGTGACGTCATCACGACGTCAGCATCTGACATGTGGGTCCAGCGACTCTGTGTCGCTGACATGTGGGGCCAGGTCAACGGTCAACGTTGACTAGTCAACGATCAATACGGGCGAGTTCAAACTAGGCCTGGATAGGGCTGGATTTGGAACGGGCTTGGCCCGCCACGTGGCATGCTGTGGCGCTGCCACGTCACTGCCATGGGCGCCTACTGAGGCTTCGTTTCCTGGCTGTGGGCGTGAGCGTCACTCACGGTGGACCAAGATGCGCTGGTCCATGGACCGCGTCTCCTTCCGGTGAACCGCGTCCACCCTTCCTTTCTTCTCTCTGTGGTCCACGTGCACCGGGTTCATGCGTGTGTGGCCGGCGAGGGAATTTTCCCCTGCTTCCTTGCCGGCGTGTTCCCGCCGGCGATATGCTCACCGGCGAGCTTCCGCAGCGGCGCTAGCGCCCAATTGACGTGGGGAAAAACACTGCTAGGTCTCGGCGACTGCGATGGTGGGGTCTAGGTGGTGACCAGGGCTTCCCAAGGCACTGGCCACGGTGAACGGCGGCTCAGCGTGGCGGTGCTCATCGGCCAGCCCCTTCCAGCGGCGCGGGCGTTCAACTAAGGTGGGCAATGGCTCGGCCTTACCATGGCGGGTGCCCTGGTGATGCTAGCGAGGTGGCTGGACGGCTCCTGTTGGCTGGCCGCGGTGGCGGTGCACGGCGGAGCTTCGGGCGGGGTCCGGTGCTCATGGTCAGGGTGCTATGGCCGGCTATCGATGACTCGGTCTACGCGGCTAACCTCCGGGTGTCACGGTGATCCTCTACGGCTACGTCTTAGTCCAGCGCGGCAGCCGGGTGCCCCAGCGGTGGCCACGCCATGGCGGCGGTGTCGTGGGCGCGGCGTGCGCACGCTCTGATTCGGCATCCGTGGGGGCTAGGAGATGGTCGCGGGGTAAGGTTGCGTCAAGGTAAAGGCCATCAAGAAAGCATACTACCATGCAAGTCCTACCATAGTGTGATCATGACAATAAAGTAAGCACTGGCATTTCTATTTTAGCCATGCGTAATAGGTGCTACGAGATTGGGTGGGATGTGGCACCTTAAGTGTAGTCGTCTCCGTACTCCTCACGGTACTCACGATCCTCATCCGTCCGGTACTCCTCCAAGTCTACATACGATCGAATTATAGTCGCGTTAGCGACGTCTATAGAATAGCACAAAGAAGCAATGAAAATTTAAAAGAGCCAAATGCACTCAAACATGGGTTCATTGCGTAGAGCATGATTTTAGATGAATTTTGGTCCAAGTTTTGTATTTTTCTGAGGTCACATGAATTAGTTATGAATTTCTGAAGATTAAATCCATTTCTGAAAATGAAAAAGGCTGAATTAATCCTAGGCTGACACGTGTCACGCTGTGACTGGTCCACGTGGCATGCTGACGTCAGCATGATGTCAGCATCTCGGTTCCGAGCTGATAGGTGGGGTCCAGCTGACGTCAGCATGATGTCATCAGTTCCGACAGGTGGGTCCAGGGGCTCTTGGGTCACTGACATGTGGGTCCGACAAAAGTCAACATCCAGTCAACGGCGAGTCAACGGTCAATGGGTCAGGGTCACTGACATGTGGGGCCAGGGCTGCTGACGTCAGCAGCTGATGTCATCGTGACGTCAACATGACGTCACCTCGGCTGTATTGCTACTGACAGGTGGGTTCCGCGTGACGTCATCACGACGTCAGCATCTGACATGTGGGTCCAGCGGCTCTGTGTCGCTGACATGTGGGGCTAGGTCAACGGTCAACGTTGACTAGTCAACGATCAATACGGGCCGGGTTCAAACTGGGCCTGGATAGGGCTAGATTTGGGCTGGGCTTGGCCCGCCACATGGCATGCTGTGGCGCTGCCACGTCACTGCCATGGGCGCCTACTAGGCTTCGTTTCCAGGCTATGGGCGTGAGCGTCGCTCACGGTGGACCATGACGCGCTGGTCCATGGACCGCGTCTCCTTCCGGTGAACCGCGTCCACCCTTCCTTTCTTCTCTCTGTGGTCCACGTGCACCGGGTTCATGCGTGTGTGGCCGGCGAGGGAATTTTCCCCTGCTTCCTTGCCGGCGTGTTCCCGCCGGCGATATGCTCACCGACGAGCTTCCGCAGCGGCGCTAGCGCCCAATTGATGTGGGGAAAAACACTGCTAGGTCTCGGCGACTGCGATGGTGGGGTCTAGGTGGTGACCAGGGCTTCCCAAGGCACTGGCCACGGTGAACGGTGGCTCAGCGTGGTGGTGCTCATCGGCGAGCCCCTTCCAGCGGCACGGGCGTTCAACTAAGGTGGGCAACGGCTCGGCCTTACCATGGCGGGTGCCCTGGTGATGCTAGCGAGGTGGTTGGACGGCTCCTGTTGGCTGGCCGTGGTGGCGGTGCACGGCGGAGCTCTGGCCGGGGTCCGGTGCTCATGGCCAGGGTGCTATGGCCGGCTATCGATGACTCGGTCTACGCGGCTAACCTCCGGGTGTCACGGTGATCCTCTACGGCTACGTCTTAGTCCAGCGCGGCAGCCGGGTGCGCCAGCGGTGGCCACGCCATGGCGGCGGTGTCATGGGCGCGGCGTGTGCACGCTCTGACTCGGCATCCGTGGGGGCTAGGAGATGGTCGCGGGGTAAGGTTGCGTCAAGGTAAAGGCCATCAAGAAAGCATACTACCATGCAAGTCCTACCATAGTGTGATCATGACAATAAAGTAAGCACTGGCATTTCTATTTTAGCCATGCGTAATAGGTGCTACGAGATTGGGTGGGATGTGCACCTTAAGTGTAGTCGTCTCCGTACTCCTCACGGTACTCACGATCCTCATCCGTCCGGTACTCCTCCGAGTCTACATACGATCGAATTATAGTCGCGTTAGCGACGTCTATAGAATAGCACAAAGAAGCAATGAAAATTTAAAAGAGCCAAATGCACTCAAACATGGGTTCATTGCGTAGAGCATGATTTTAGATGAATTTTGGTCCAAGTTTTGTATTTTTCTGAGGTCACATGAATTAGTTATGAATTTCTGAAGATTAAATCCATTTCTAAAAATGAAAAAGGCTGAATTAATCCTAGGCTGACACGTGTCACGCTGTGACTGGTCCACGTGGCATGCTGACGTCAGCATGATGTCAGCATCTCGGTTCTGAGCTGACAGGTGGGGTCCAGCTGACGTCAGCACGATGTCATCAGTTCCGACAGGTGGGTCCAGGGGCTCTTGGGTCACTGACATGTGGGTCCGACCAAAGTCAACATCCAGTCAATGGTCAGTGGGTCAGGGTCACTGACGTGTGGGGCCAGGGCTGCTGACGTCAGCAGCTGATGTCATCGTGACGTCAACATGACGTCACCTCGGCTGTATTGCTACTGACAGGTGGGTTCCGCGTGACATCATCACAACGTCAGCATCTGAGATGTGGGTCCAGCGGCTCTGTGTCGCTGACATGTGGGGCCAGGTCAATGGTCAACGTTGACTAGTCAACGATCAATACGGGCTGGGTTCAAACTGGGCCTGGATAGGGTTGGATTTGGGCCGGGCTTGGCCCGCCACACGCGGCATCTTTGTGGGCGCCGCCACGCGTCATCGCAATGGGCGCCACTAGGCTTCGCTTTACGGTACTATGGGCGTGAGCGTCGCTCACGGTGGACCAAGATGCGCTGGTCCATGGACCGCGTCTCCTTCCGGTGAACCGCGTCCAACCTTCCTTTCTTCTCTCTGTGGTCCACGTGCACCGAGTTCATGCGTGTGTGGCCGGTGAGGGAATTTTCCCCTGCTTCCTTGCCGGCGTGTTCCCGCCGGCGATATGCTCACCGGCGAGCTTCCGTAGCGGCGCTAGCGCCCAATTGACATGGGGAAAAACACTGCTAGGTCTCAGCGACTGCGATGGTGGGGTCTAGGTGGCGACCAGGGCTTCCCAAGGCACTGGCCACGGTGAACGGCGGCTCGGCATGGCGGTGCTCATCGGCGAGCCCCTTCCAGCGGCATGGGCGTTCAACTAAGGTGGGCAATAGCTCGGCCTTACCATGGCGGGTGCCCTGGTGATGCTAGCGAGGTGGCTGGATGGCTCCTGTTGGCTGGCCGCGGTGGCGGTGCACGGCGGAGCTCCGGGCGGGGTCCGGTGCTCATGGCCAGGGTGCTATGGCCGGCTATCGACGACTCAGTCTACGCGGCTAACCTCCGGGTGTCACGGTGATCCTCTACGGCTACGTCTTAGTCCAGCGCGGCAGCCGGGTTCCGCCAGCGGTGGCCGTGCCATGGCGGCGGTGTCGTGGGCGGGGCGTGCGCACGCTCTGATTCGGTGTCCGTGGGGGCTAGGAGATGGTCGCGGGGTAAGGTTGCGTCAAGGTAAAGGCCATCAAGAAAGCATACTACCATGCAAGTCCTACCATAGTGTGATCATGACAATAAAGTAAGCACTAGCATTTCTATTTTGCCATGCGTAATAGGTGCTACGAGATTGGGTGGGATGTGGCACCTTAAGTGTAGTCGTCTCCGTACTCCTCACGGTACTCACGATCCTCATCTGTCCGGTACTCCTCCGAGTCTACATACGATCGAATTATAGTCGCGTTAGCGACGTCTATAGAATAGCACAAAGAAGCAATGAAAATTTAAAAGAGCCAAATGCACTCAAACATGGGTTCAGTGCATAGAGCATTATTTTAGATGAATTTTGGTCCTGGTTTTGTATTTTTCTGAGGTCACATGAATTAGTTATGAATTTCTGAAGATTAAATCCATTTCTGAAAATGAAAAAGGCTGAATTAATCCTAGGCTGACACATGTCACGTTGTGACTGGTCCACGTGGCATGCTGACGTCAGCATGATGTCAGCATCTCGGTTCCGAGCTGACAGGTGGGGTCCAGCTGACGTCAGCACGATGTCATCAGTTCCGACAGGTGGGTCCAGGGGCTCTTGGGTCACTGACATGTGGGTCCGACCAAAGTCAACATCCAGTCAATGGTCAATGGGTCAGGGTCACTGACGTGTGGGGCCAGGGCTGCTGACGTCAGCAGCTGATGTCATCGTGACATCAACATGACGTCACCTCGGCTGTATTGCTACTGACAGGTGGGTTCCGCGTGACGTCATCACGACGTCAGCATCTAACATGTGGGTCCAGCGGCTCTGTGTCGCTGACATGTGGGGCCAGGTCAACGGTCAATGTTGACTAGTCAATGATCAATACGGGCCGGGTTCAAACTGGGCCTGGATAGGGCTGGATTTGGGCCGGGCTTGGCCCGCCACGTGGCATGCTGTGGCGCTGCCATGTCACTGCCATGGGCACCTACTGGGCTTCGTTTCCAGGCTGTGGGCGTGAGCGTCGCTCACGGTGGACCAAGACGCGCTGGTCCATGGACCGCGTCTCCTTCCGGTGAACCACGTCCACCCTTCCTTTCTTCTCTCTGTGGTCCACGTGCACCGGGTTCATGCGTGTGTGGCCGGCGAGGGAATTTTCCCCTGCTTCCTTGCCGGCGTGTTCCCGCCGACGATATGCTCACCGGCGAGCTTCCGCAGCGGCACTAGCGCCCAATTGACGTGGGGAAAAACACTGCTAGGTCTCGGCGACTGTGATGGTGGGGTCTAGGTGGCGACCAGGGCTTCCCAAGGCACTGGCCGTGGTGAACGGCGGCTCGGCGTGGCGGTGCTCAGCGGCGAGCCCCTTCCAGCGGCGTGGGCATTCAACTAAGGTGGGCAACGGCTCGGCCTTACCATGGCGGGTGCCCTGGTGATGCTAGCGAGGTGGCTGGATGGCTCCTGTTGGCTGGCCGCAGTGGCGGTGCACGGCGGAGCTCCGGGCGGGGTCCGGTGCTCATGGCCAGGGTGCTATGGCCGGCTATCGATGACTCGGTCTACGCGGCTAATCTCCAGGTGTCACGATGATCCTCTACGGCTACGTCTTAGTCCAGCGCGGCAGCCGGGTGTGCCAGTGGTGGCCGCGCCATGGCGGCGGTGTCGTGGGCGCGGCGTGCGCATGCTCTGATTCGGCGTCCGTGGGGGCTAGGAGATGGTCGCGGGTGTGCGCGTGAGTTTGTCGTTCGTGTGTACCTAGTGGCCAGAGATGGCCTTGCCCTACGCGCTCATGGTGTGGAGCGCCATGGCCGGAGTAGCTAAGTCCGACGGTGAGCAGGGGAAGAACCGGGGGGGCTCACCGTTGGTGTCGTGGAAGATAGGATGGCGGTGCAGTGGCGGGTTGCGGCCGTGTAGCTCTAGAAGCAGCGCAGTGCAGTGCAGCGTCGTGGCGTCGTCTCCTGCTCCGGCAACACCGGCGGCGTCACACGGCTTCGGCACTTCCCCCTCTTCTTCCTCTTCTCCCTCTCTCTTCCTTCTTCCCCTCTTGGCTATGGTGTGCAGGGGGTGGCCATATGGTGGCGGCGACCATGGGAATGCGCTAGGGCAACCGGAGCCGGGGCTTTTATAGCCAGAGCTCCAAGCTCCAATGGCGCACGGCTGGTGATGCGACGAGTGCATCGGGCGGTTCGCGTGTGGTGGCGTAGGCGCAGCGCATGGGTTGCGTGGGTGCGGCACCAAGGAGACAGGGTCATGCCCCCAGTGTGACCCCTTGGCCCGCTCCTGCCAGCGTTGTCGGCCTCCGGTTGCGCAGCAGTTGAGGCGTGGGCGTGGAGAAGATGACACTATGCCAAGGGTGAGGCTGACATGTGGGGTCCAGTGGCAGCGGCAGTAAGGGAAGCGGGGAGGCGCGCGGGCGTGGGCGACGCACGGGCTAGCTGCGTGGGCCACGAGCGCTAGCAGGCCAGCGAGGCCGTGAGGGCGAGCTGGGCCATCCGCTGGGAGCGCGTGGGGTCTGAGGGCGAGCTGGGCCAGTTCGGTTGCCTGGGCTGGCTAGGCCGCGAAGCCGAGCAGGCCTGGCTGCTGTGAGGCTTCTTCTTCTTTTCTTTTTCCTTTTTCTGTTTCCTTTTTCTTCTTCCTTGACTTGAATTCAAATCTGGTTTGAAATTTGGATTCGAAATTGGTGTACCTTTTAGATATGATGCCCATATCATTTTTATATATATTAGGAATTTATTTAGCTATTTTGTATAACAAAAATAGGTGTGGTTTTGTTATACAAAAATAGAGTTAGTTTTTCTCTTTAAACCTTTATTCTTTGGTTTGAGTATTAATTACTTTATGGTTTATTACTTTATTGGAGTTGTTAAGCATAACATAACTCAAATGGAAATCCAAATCACATTTTGAATTAACAATGTATGCAATACTTTATTTGTTAGAATTTAAATAAACACAGTTAACTAATGACATGCCATGCTTATGTGTTGACTTAGGTTGGGGTTAGACCTAATGCATCTCTTAGGTTGGGTTTCTATACATGACACTCATCATCACATGGGAGTTTTGAGAAAAATTTTGTAGTTGGTATTTTTGGTGTATGGATTTTTGGGTTGTTACAGTCCTACCCCCTTAACATAATCTTGTCCCCGAGATTAAAGCATAACATACTCTTCAAAGAGGTAAGGATATCGTAGCTGGAGGTTAGACTCTTTCTCCCATGTTGCTTCTCTCTCAGTGTGATTACTCCATTGGATCTTGCACATAGGAATAGTCTTGCTTCGGGTCTCTTTGGTATCTCTGCCCAGAATTCTGATAGGATGTTCTTTATACTCAAGTGTATCTTGAATGTCAAGTGTCTCAGTTGGAACTACTTCATCAGGCACTCTCAAACACTTGCGTAGCTGAGAGACATGGAATACAGGATGTACACCCACCAATTCCTCAGGTAGCTCAAGTTTGTAGGCGAGCCTTCCAATCCTCTTGTGAATTTTGTATGGGCCAACAAATCTAGGGGCAAGCTTTCCTTTCACATGGAATCTGATAGTTCCACGTAGTGGGGATACCTTGAGATGGACGAAGTCCCCCACATTGAACTCAAGTTTCCTTCTCCTTTTGTCAGCATAGCTCTTGTATCGACTTTGTGCAATCCTCAAATTCTCCTTCACTTGAGCAACTCCTTCTTCTGCATCTTGAATCTTAGCGTAATCAAAGAACGATCTTTCACCCAGTTGAGACCACATCAAAGGTGTCTTACAAGGTCTGCCATACAGAGCTTCAAACGGCGACATCTTGATACTGGCTTGGTAGCTATTGTTGTAAGAGAACTCTGCATAGGGTAACATTTCTCCCAATCAGAGCCATAATTTAGTGCACTAGCGCGAAGCATGTCTTCTAAGATCTGATTTACTCGTTCTGTCTGTCCATCTATCTGTGGGTGGTAAGCGGTACTGAAATCAAGTTTGGTTCCAATGGACTTGTGCAGAGCTTCCCAGAATCGGGACACAAACTGTAGTCCATGATCAGATACAATACTAGAGGGAGCTCCATGCAGTCTGAGAATATGCTCAATATATAGATCTGCTAACTTTTCTGCATTGGTCTTGGTCTTCACTGGTACAAAGTGAGCAATCTTGGTCAAACGATCAACAATCACCCAGATGGAATCATTGCCTTTCTATGAACGGGGCAATCCAACTATGAAATCCATGGATATGCTCTCCCATTTCCACTCGGGAACATCAAGAGGCTTTAGCAATCCTGCAGGCCTTTGATGTTCAACCTTGACTCTATTACAGGTGTCACATCGGGCCACATGTCCTGCAATGTCCGTCTTCATGCCTTTCCACCAAAAGTGTTTCTTCAAGTCTTGATACATCTTTGAACCTCCACGGTGAATACAGTACTTAGAGTCATGGGCTTCTGACAGAATTACCTCTCGTAGGGCTGGATCAGAAGGTACACAGATTATGTCCTTGAACCAGATGGTCCCTTGTTCATCTTCATGGTGGTTGGTCTTGTAGCCTAGTTTCATCAGACCACGGAGATATTCGATCTCTTCGCAATTTTTCTGAGCTTGACGGATGCGATCTGTGAAATCATACTGTATGCGGAGCTCATTCAATAAGCCATGCGGTAGTATCTCAAGTTGGAAATCATCAATCTCTTCCTTGAGCTCAGGTGGTACAGATTCAGTGATGAAAGTGTGACAGTAACTCTTACAGCTGAGGGCATCTGCGACTACATTAGCTTTTCCCGGATGATAGTGAATTTCCAAGTCGTAGTCCTTGATCAACTCTAGCCATCGGCGTTGCCTCATATTCAAATCTTCTTGAGTGAAAAAGTACTTCAAGCTCTTGTGATCGGTGTAGATATCACACTTGTTGCCTATCAAGTAGTGCCTCCAGATCTTTAAAGCATGCACAACTACTGCTAACTCAAGATCATGAGTAGGGTAACGGTTCTCGTGTTCTTTCAACTATCGAGAAGCATAAGCTATCACTCTTCCATCTTGCATCAATACACAACCAAGTCCTTAACGGGATGCATCACAATAGTCCACGAAATCTTTGCTAATATCCAGCAATGCTAGCACAGGAATTGTGGTAAGCTTCTATTTCAATTCCTAGAAGCTTTGTTCGCACTCGGGCGTCCATTCAAACTCCTTAGTCTTCTTCAGGAGGTTGGTCATCGGACGGGCTATCTTGGAGAAGTTTTCAATGAATTGGCGGTAATATCCAGCCAATCCCAAGAAACTTCTTACTTCTGTCACATTACGGGGTTGTTCCCATTCCTTCACAGCTTCAATCTTAGCTGGGTCAACTGCAACACCTTCAGCTGATAGTACATGGCCTAGGAAGGCAACTTCCTGTAACCAAAACTCACATTTGCTGAACTTTGCGTAGAGCTGATGTTGGGCTAGTTTCTCAAGTATAGTTCTCAGATGATGTTCGTCTTCTTCAGCGGTGGGTGAATATACAAGGATGTCATCAATGAATACTACCACGAACTTATCTAGATCATCCATGAAAACCTTATTCATCATGTTCATGAAGTATGCGGGAGCATTCGTGAGTCCAAAGGATACCATAGTGAACTCAAACTACCCATACCTAGTCACGAAAGCTGTCTTCGGGATGTCACTCTCTCGAATCTTCATCTGATGATAGCCAGATCTGAGATCAATCTTGGAGAAATACTTGGCACCTCGAAGCTGATCAAGTAAATCATCGATCCTTGGTAGGGGGTACTTGTTCTTGATGGTGACTGCGTTCAAGTTCCGGTAATCAATGCATATTCTCATTGAGCCATCCTTCTTCATAACAAATAGAATAGGGGATCCCCAAGGTGAAGCACTAGGTCTGATATATCCCTTCGAGATGAGCTCATCAAGCTGTTTCTTGAGCTTGGCCAGCTCATCAACTGACATGCGATAGGGTCTCTTGGCAATGGGTCCTGTTCCTGGCAAAAGATCAATGATGAACTCTACATCACGGTCTGGTGGCATACCCGGTAATTCTTTAGGGAATACATCAGGATAGTCTCTGACCACAGGCACATCATGAACTGTCTTTTCCTCTTTTTATGATTCTAAACTTGCTTTAAGGGCACATAGGATAGAGGTGGACTTTCCGGACTAGGGTTCACATCTAATGACTTGGCCTGATGGGTGGGTCACTTGGACGTATCTAGGTGAACATGATATGATGCCTCGGTGAATGGTTAACCAATCCATGCCTAAGATGACATCTAGGTTAGTGGAAGGTAACAGGGTTAGGTCGGCTTTAAAGATAAGATCCTCAATGGTAAGACTCACTCCCTTACAGATGTGGGTGCATTTTAGGTCTCCTAAAGGTGAGCTGGTGATGATAGGCTTTTCACGTGGGGTTACAGGCAGGTTATGCTCTCGTGCAAACTTGGATGATATGTATGAACAAGTTGCTCCAGAGTCAAATAGAACTGATGCAATATTGCCATTAACTAAAAACATACCGTACACAACGTTAGGGGCAGCCTGTGCTTCCTCGTCGTCCAGATGGTTGAGACGTCCACGGGTAGCAGATCCCTTGAACTGTGACTTCTGAGCAGCTGAGTTCTGAGGGCATTCAACGACTTTGTGACCCGGTTGGCCACAAGCGAAGCAGGTGAAAGGCGCACCGCCTATAGGGGTTGGCGTGGGTGCCTTCCAGTTTCCAGTGCCTGGTGCAGAGCAGTTTTGTGCTGGGCGTTCATTCGCTGAGCGGGGACGGTTGGAACGGTCCTGAGTGTTGCGGTCCTGAGCATAACGGTCCCGGGTGTAACGATCCTGAGCAGGGCGGGAGTATTTGGCGGTGTAGCCTCCACTTCCCCTACTCGATCCAGGGTTGTCATCCTTGTTGTGGCGTGAGCGTTCCCTATATGGTGCATCTCTACGGAACCTCTTGCGATCATGGCCACGGAAAGACTCCTCAGGCTTACGCTTTCTCTCCCTGTACTCTTCTCCAGCTTCAGCACGGTCCTTCTCAATCTGGATGCAGCGATCCACCAGAGCACACATCGTGTTACTCTCAATACCGCCAAACTTCATCTTGATGTGCGGGTTAAGTCCCTTGCGGTAATAGTACAGCTTCTCCTTCTCAGAGTTCACAACATAGGAAGGTGCATAGCGCAGAAGGTTGGTGAAACAAGTAGTGTACTCAGTCACCTTGTCCTTTCCCATCTTGATGTTGCGGAACTCCTCGGCTTTGGCCTCCATGATACCCTTGGGAATGTGATACTCAGTGAATGCTTCGGCAAACTCATCCCACGAGATGTTGGCAGGGTCCTCATGGGAATCACTAAAACTATCCCACCAGGCACGTGCTGCACCTGTGAGCTGGTGTGCGGCAGCTCCAACACACTCATCGTCGGTGAAAGTGGTGAGGTCAAGCTTCTTCTCCATCTCCTTGAGCCAGTCATTGGCTACAAGCGGGTCAGTGTCGGTGCCATCATAGGTAGGTGGCCTTAGCTTCAGGAATCCCTCTAGCTTCCTTTGGAAGTCATTCTACTGACCTCCCTGGTGACAGTTTGCTCGGTCAACAAGGGCTACAAGAAGTTGGGTCTGCTGCGGCATCACTTCTGCCAGGTTTGGTGGTGGTGGTGGCGGAATGTTCTCCTCGGCAGGCGGCGGGGTATTCTCCAGGTTGAAGGGTATCCCTCCACATACACGGCCACGGCCATGGCCACGGTTGTTGCCACCATGTCCCCCATTGGGTTCAGCTGATTCGGGGATGGGCGCACGTCCACGGTTCATTAGGCGAGCAGATCGGTGGTTAGGCATCTGCAACACGGATCATAGGAATTTTAGTGCTTGTGCCATAAGTGCTTATAATTCAATATGATTACATGATTTTGACGATTTAAAGAAAAACATTTATACTATCCAACACTCATTACAAAGAAGCAATAAGATCCATAAGATGCAATAAGATCCAAAACATTCATTACATGGGTTTTATTACATAGCATCATCTCCAGTAGCTACACTTGAAGACGTGCGAGAATCGTACTATGCATAGTGTATCATATTACATCTCATAAGGGGTACATCATGGGGTACAACTTATGGAAGCCACTGACATGACTCATGACCACGCAGGGTCATCTACTCTAACTCGTACACCGCAGCTGGGATACGACTCTTCTCGATCTCGATCTCCTCGTCAGAATTGTGAAGTCGGGACACATACTTCAAGGCCTCAGCGAGCTCCTTAGTAGGCTTGGCTCCAGGTAGGGTAGGGCAGGCATCTAGGTTGAGGCGAGTCAGGGCTAACTCAAACTCCTCTATCCTAGGCTTCATTTTGCTGTGAATCTCCTTGGGTAGCTGATCCCACATACCCTTCATCTCCCTGATCAGGTGCCCCTAGTTCAGGTGCCCCTGGTTATGAACGGCCTTCTTCCTGAACTCCTCTAGGTCCTGGGTCATGGTCTTGTTTCGAGATTGGATTTTCAGCATATCAATCCCCTTGGATCTCTCTCTGTCTCCTCTGCGGTTGGATTTGGCCTTCTTGTCATCCAACTCTCTCTGCAACTCCAAGACCTTGCTGTCGAGGTAGCAGTTCCTATTGCCTAGGTCAGCTGCTTTGTCCCGTAAGTCAGCAACCTCGGCTCTGTGGACTTCTTCACGATGGTTGAGCTCATCCTGTAGCTTGGCAACTGTCTCGAGCGGACTAGCTCGCTCCTGTGCTCCCTGCGAGTCTCGCTCCTGGTACTCCCACTGAAGGGCCCGGTCCTGACGTCTCTTCTGCTCAAGCTGGGTCACGTACCTATCCTGTTCTAGTAGGTGGATAGCTGAGACACGAAGGCATTTGTCCTCCTCTGCAAAGATAAATCTGCCGGCTATGAAACTCTGCTCACTAGGGGTAAGGCTGAGGTCGAGGGCCTGGGGAAGTAGACGGAACTCTGTCGTCTTCAGGTGCTCATAGTGGTCCCTCATCACTCTGCGAAGTGCCTTGTGTGAGACAGCTCGTAGTCCCTCCTCAACTGTGTCCTCTATATTCAACTCGGTGAAAGCTGGGATAGAAGGTAAGGTATTGCTAGCTAGGAACTCGACTGAGGTGACAACTGGTCCTTCGATTCCTCCTTCCTGAGCTGTCTTCCCGGTGCAGGTGACCTTGACAAGCTTGTCAGGGACTCCTAACGTGATGAGAACTCGGTAGAGGGTCTTTGCAAAACCCCCGAGCTCACGTAGGTCGAAGGTAAGCTTGGCGTGGTCCAGAGGTAGCAGTCCTAGAGGCGGCCAGTTGACGTTCGTTGCCATCTGCATGTTTTAAGGAACAGGTGTTAGCAGGTCAATAAATAGATAAGCCTTGCATAAAAGTAAATGCAGGGTTGGTATATAACCGAAAGAGGGGCTGTTCACGTCCTATTCTATCATCCATTTCTAAGGGTTTCGTCCTATGGTCAAGTATGGCTCTGATACCAACTGAAGCGACCTGATTTCCGTGAAGGCAAATCCATAGAGTCAAAGTGTAATAAGACTGTTGTAGATCATATTACCCAAATTCCAGTCGAATATCACATCCATACAATGATAATATCAGAGTACAAATAGTGTGGAATTACATAAATTATTACATCGCCGCATTGGCGGAGTCAAAAGTAACATTCATTCAGAACAGCTTGAAGATAAGATCGCGAAAGTTGAGCATAGGAACGAACCCCTCAACCGTCAAACTACTCAGAGCTATACTCCTCAGCAGAACCTGTGTGCCAAAATTTATCAGTACGATTTGTACTGGCCACTCCCACCCTATGAGCATTGCTTTGTGGAAATTGTATGCAAGTTGGATATAATCAAAAGGAACCTATAAGGCTGGGGTTTCCTATGTATTAGCATATCAAGTACATAATAATAGTTGGTCAAGTTTTAACACCATTCCCCACACACATTCCACCCCACTCCCATTCTAGAGCCAGGTTTCGATCCTAGGATCAATATACCACCATCTCTACACCATCACCATACCATCACTCAATCGATAGGCCAACTCCCTCTTGGCACTGTCTCAAGGCCCGTAGCCCCTAGCTACGTCCGAACACTCACTCCCGGGGAAAGAAGAGAAGGACTCATCTCACTATCTAGTTTAAGCGAAACCCAGGAAAGGTCCATAGCCGACAAGTTGGCATATGTATCGATCGATCAACCATACACTCTGCAGAGGTTTTACATAACCACAAGATCCGCCTTCCTCGCTGACCATCATCAACTGGGCTGATTCCGGCCGCTTGCTAGCCTAGGATAATGCCACTCTACCATTCAGCCCTGGTACACCCCAAGTCTAGTCTAGGGTGGCTGAAACTGTGAGTCATGAGCCAGGTCCACAAGGTCTCCATGAAGTCTCGAAAGGGTGTGGGGGAAATCCTCCGTGCCCCGTACCTCCCTCACACTGTCCGCTATCAACCTAGCAGTAGTGGCAATACCCTACCAAGTAGTCCGGCCATCCCGCACCATATAGGGCGAGTGGTACGTAAGGCTCCCGGTGAATCTGAGTACTAGTAAGTCCTTATGGATGACCAAGATAGAATGTCTTCATCAGGGTTTCCATTTACTGTGCCACCACAACACCTCCACCATGGGCTCCTCCCATCACAGGTTCACACCCAGGGCCACCTCATATACCATTTACCCACCACAGGTATCCATTCCAGGGGTGCCCAGGTAGCACCCCATGGCAAGACTTGCCCCAGGCTCATTGTATACTCCAACTTGGTTGACACAACCCTCACCCTCCATGCACCCAAGTCACATACGCAGCACTCTCCCCATGGTCCAGATAACACCAGTTTCCACCACGCATCAATGTAGTGCAAGCGTAGTAGAAGTAATAAGCAAGGAAATATAATAGCAAGCGTGTGACTAGCCTAACAGCAGGGTGAGCAGGGGTAAGGTTGTGTCAAGGTAAAGGCCATCAAGAAAGCATACTACCATGCAAGTCCTACCATAGTGTCATCATGACAATAAAGTAAGCACTAGCATTTCTATTTTAGCCATGCGTAATAGGTGCTACGAGATTGTGTGGGATGTGGCACCTTCAGTGTAGTCGTCTCCATACTCCTCACGGTACTCATGATCCTCGTCCGTCTGGTACTCCTCCGAGTCTGCATACGATCGAATTATAGTCGCGTTAGCGATGTCTATAGAATAGCACAAAGAAGCAATGAAAATTTAAAAGAGCCAAATGCACTCAAACGTGGGTTCATTGCGTAGAGCTTGATTTTAGATGAATTTTGGTCCTGGTTTCGTATTTTTCTGAGGTCACATGAATTAGTTATGAATTTCCGAAGGCTGAATTAATCCTGGGCTGACACGTGTCACGCTGTGACTGGTCCACGTGGCATGCTGACATCAGCATGACGTCAGCATCTCAGTTCTGAGCTGACAGGTGGGGTCCAGCTGACGTCAGCATGACATCATCAACGTCATCTGTTCCGACAGGTGGGTCCAGGGGCTCTTGGGTAACTGACATGTGGGTCCAGCCAAAGTCAACGTCCAGTCAACGGCGAGTCAATGGTCAATGGGTCAGGGTCACTAACGTGTGGGGCCAGGGCTGCTGACGTCAGCAGCTGATGTCATCGTGACGTCAGCATGACATCACCTCGACTGTATTGCTACTGACAGGTGGGTCCCACGTGACGTCATCACGACGTCAGCATCTAACATGTGGGTCCAGCGGCTCTGTGTCGCTGACATGTGGGGCCAGGTCAACGGTCAACGTTGACTAGTCAACGGTCAATACAGGCCGGGTTCAAACTGGGCCTGGACAGGGCTGGATTTGGGTCCAGCATGCTGTGGCGCTGCCACGTCACTGCCATGGGCTCCTACTGGGCTTTGTTTCTAGGCTGTGGGTGTGAGCGTGGCTCATGGTGGACCGAGACGCGCTGGTCCATGGACCGCGTCCACCCTTCCTTTCTTCTCTCTGTGGTCCACGTGCATCGGGTTCATGCGTGTGTGGCCGGCGAGGGAATTTTCCCCTGCTTCCTTGCCGGCGTGTTCCCGCCGGCGACGTGCTCACCGGCGAGCTTCCGCAGCGACGCTAGCGCCCAATTGACGTGGGGAAAAACACTGCCAGGTCTCGACGACTATGATGGTGGGGTCTAGGTGGCAGCCGGGGCTTCCCAAGGCGCTGGCCATGGCGAACGCCGGCTCGGCGTGGCGGTGCTCGTCGGCGAGCCCCTTCCAGCGGCGCGGGTGTTCAACTAAGGTGGGCAACGGCTCGGCCTTACCATGGCGGGTGCCCTAGTGACTCTAGCGAGGTGGCTGGATGGCTCCTATTGGCTGGCCGTGGTGGCGGTGCACGGCAGAGCTCCGGGCGGGGTCCGGTGCTCGTCGCCAGGGTGCTATGGCCGGCTATCGATGACTCGGTCTACGCGGCTAACCTCCGAGCGTCACGGTGATCCTCTACGGCTGGGTCTTAGTCCAGCACGGTGGCTGGGTGCGCCAGTGGTGGCCGCGCCATCTCGGCGGCGTCGTGGGCACGGCATGCGCACGCTCTGATTCGGCGTCCGTTGGGGCTAGGAGATGGTCGCGGGTGTGCGCGTGAGTGTGCCGTTCGTGTGTACCCAGTGGCCGGAGATGGCCTTGGCCTACGCGCTCACGGTGTGGAGCGCCATAGCTGGAGTAGCTAAGTCTAGCAGCGAGTAGGGGAAGAATCGGGGGGCTCACCATTGGTGTCGTGGAAGATAGGATGGCGGTGCAGTGGCGGGTTGCGGCCGTGTAGCTCCGGAAGCAGCATAGTGCAGTGCAGCGTCGTGGCGTCGTCTCCTGCTCTGGCAACATCGGCGACATCACACGGCTTCGGCACTTCCCCCTCTTCTTCCTCTTCTCCCTCTCTCTTCCTTCTTCCCATCTTGGCTCGGGTGTGCAGGGGGTGGCCACAAGGTGGCGGCGGGCACAGGAATGCGCTAGGGCAACCGGAGCCGGGGCTTTTATAGCCGGAGCTCCAAGCTCCAATGGCGGACGGTTGGTGATGCGCCGAGCGCATCGGGCGGTTCGCGTGTGGTGGTGTAGGCGCAACGCAAGGGTTGCGTGGGCTCGGCGCCAAGGAGATAGGGTCATGCCCCTAGCGTGACCCCCTGGCCCACTCCTGCCAGCGCTGTCGGCCTCCGGTCGCGAGGCAGTTGAGGTGTGGGTGTGGAGAAGACGACACTGTGCTGGGGGTGAGGCTGACGTGTGGGGTCCAGCTGCTGCGGCAGCAAGGGAAGCGGGGAGGCGCGTGGGCTGGCTGCGTGGGCCACGAGCGCTAGCAGGCCAGCGAGACCGTGAGGGCGAGCTGGGCCAGCCATTGGGAGCGCGTGGGGTCTAAGGGCGAGCTGGGCCAATTCGGTTGCTTGGGCTGGCTGGGCCGCGAAGCCGAGCAGGCCTGGCTGCTGTGAGGCTTCTTCTTCTTTTCTTTTTCCTTTTTCTATTTTCTTTTTCTTCTTCCTTGATTTGAATTCAAATCTGGTTTGAAATTTGGATTCGAAATTGGTGTACCTTTTAGATATGATGCCCATATCATTTATATATATATTAGGAATTTATTTAGCTATTTTGTATAACAAAAATAGGTGTGGTTTTGTTATACAAAAATAGAGTTAGTTTTTCTCTTTAAACCTTTATTCTTTGGTTTGAGTATTAATTACTTTATGGTTTATTATTTTATTAGAGTTCTTAAGCATAACATAACTCAAATGGAAATCCAAATCACATTTTGAATTAACAATGTATGGAATACTTTATTTGTTAGAATTTAAATAAACATAGTTAACTAATGACATGCCATGCTTATGTGTTGACTTAGGTTGGGGTTAGACCTAATGCATGTCTTTGGTTGGGTTTCTATACATGACACTCATCATCACATGGGAGTTTTTGAGAAAAAATTTGTAGTTGGTATTTTTGGTGTATGGATTTTTGGGTTGTTACAGAGTGGCTCACAGCGAAGCTATGCATGTGATGGATTGGATGGAGATGCGGCGGTTGTGGCGCATGAGCTCGGCAAAGGCACGGCGGCGATGACGACGGTGGGTTGACTCGGCTCTAGAGGGGGCGAGAGTGAGAGAGACAGGGAGAGAGTAGCAGCGTCACCTCCCTCTTCTCTCCACTTTGGCACGGCGATGCAGGGCTGATACCGGCATACGGGCGCCATGCGACAGCTCGCCCCTACGCACGGTTGGCCACCGAGCTATTTGAACTCGGCTGGTTTAGAGCTACAGCGAGCGACTGACAGGGCAAGTTCAAGGTTATATTACTCCTAATCCATTGCAATTTAGCGAAAACTGTATTAGTGAAAGTTTTAGAGCTATGTGAGATCTCCAACTTTGCTTTAGGGAGTAACATCTAATTCATCATGGTTTTCAAAATGAAAAGCTCCAAAGTAGGTCACATTGAAACTGAAAACAGCTTCTAGACTTGGCAAAAATTTTAAGTCTCAAAACAACATTTTGTTGATTCTTGTGGGCCCTATTGGACCATGTTAGGCACTGAATTAGCTCATGACCCTTAAATAAGGTTTGTTACCCACGTCAGGAACTACAACTTTTATTAAGGGTACACTGCCATGCAAACCTTCTATGCTATAGTTCAACTCTAATCAAAGTAGTATCATGAGAAATGAAATTTTGAGTAAACTATGACTTAGAAGCAAATTTGGCCCATGTCATGAATAGAAACATTGTTCCATTTTCCATCCTAGACATGTCTAAGGGGTTTTTGTGACCTCACAACCATCACTCACATTGGTCACACATGATCACAAGCATATGTAAGTATATAAGCAACATCACATGTGATAAAGAGAAGGTGAATGAAATGAAACTTCACATGCTCATGCTCATGAATGCCTAGATGATGCTTGTGCTCATGAAATGCAAGTGCCAAATGCAATGCTTAACACTAGGGTGTTACCGCCCCTCCCCCTTATAGAAATCTCATCACGAGATTTGAAAGACCTATGATTTTTCGTAAAAAGTGGGATAGACCTCACGAAGATAGTCCTCTCGTTCCCACGTGGCATCTTGTTCGCTGTGGTTATTCCACACCACTTTGTAGAATTTAATAACCTTGCTCCAGGTCACTCTTTCCATTTCTTCCAACACTTGGATGGGTTTTTCTTCATAAGTCAAATCTGAATGGAGCTTAATATTGGTGGGTTCAATGGCTTCATCAGGTATGCGAAGGCACTTTTTAAGTTGAGAAACATGAAAGACATTTGTAACACCCCAAGTGTTAGTCACAAGTTAAGTAGTGGAAATTGGAAGTAAGTAGGATATGTCAAGCAATGATTATGATCTCTAGTTCATAATTTTGAAGTGATGATGAAGGTGCTGTGATCCAATCTATGAAATTGAGTCCCAACTTGAACTTGGACAACAGACGTTTGCTTACATGTGGACCCTTGTTAAGATTTCGTAAGAGTAATGTTAAACATGCTTGTTTCATGTACATTACATCAACATGCATCCATCTTGACCAGTGGAAAAGTTTCGTGAAGTTTGCAGCCAAGAAGTCACATGAAATGATAAGTAATAACCTTGACTGAATTGCTTTATTAAGTAAATGGGAATATGAGAAGTCGGCCAAACCTTGCTACCTTTCCCAAATGACTCTAATTGAACTCTACAACAAAAGTCATGAAGGGTTCGTGTTGAGGAAATGTCGAGAAAATGCCTCAATTGGTCGAAAACCCAAATTCTAGGGTTTAACGAGGTGCTGCTTTGACCAAGATGAAGCAATGGTTTTTGTACCAGATATGAAGTTTGACCTTTAATAAAAGTTGGAGTTTGAGTGGAGTAAAACAAACTTTATTTTTGGACCAAGACCTGATTCAACTTCTAAGTGGCTCAAACTGTGGCCTCAATTTTGAATATAATGCTCCTTTTGAGCTCAGAAATATTCTAAGTCCTTGATTGACAACAGGGAGTTGACATGTTGGTGAATTTTTATCTTCTAAATTTGTGTGACAACTCGATTGGATTCCTTACTATGAGCTGGAGTACACTATGTGGAGGAAACAACAAAACAAGTTTCATCACTTTTGGAGCACGTTTGGACATTCAAAGGTAGTTTCAAAAACAGCTAATGGCACTGAATTCCTTTGCCAATGCCTAAATGTTCCAAGTCTGAACTTAGTTTTGGGTACTACACTTTGGAGCCTTGTATCTCTCCAACCAATCCAAAATAGTCCATCCTTTAAGCAAAGTTGCAGAGCAAGATGTGTACAACAAACTTTGTTCAAAGACACAATCCTAAATCACCCTATAAGTTTGTCAAACAGAGGCTCGAAGATTGAATCTACGGCTGTTTTCAGACTTAGAAATATTAGTAACCACTTAATTGACACACCGCGTTCTCATGCTTTTGTTAAGCAACTCAAGTTGATCCAAATATAAAAGTTGGACTACATGTTTTGGGGATGAGCATGCAAAAAAATGGCACCAGTTTGACTTCATTTTGACCATCAATTTGGATTTTTGCTCATTGCTATCAATGCGCCAACATTATCATGTTGGACGCTAATTACCCACTAATTTGTTGCTCTAATGGCAATGCAGCCTTAATCAAAGTTGGAGAGTATTCAGAGATGATCAAACTTTGTTTTAAGCCCAAGGACCAAATTGACCCGTAGCCGGCCCAAAACGGCGTCCCGCAGTGGCCACACCGACGCCTGACACCTGCTTGGCTTAATGCTTTCGTGGCGTCCATGCAGGGCAGCGCACCCGCACCTCCTCTGCCATGTGCCCCTACCTTCCCACCTCACTATCGCCCGAGTGCCTCATGCTCTGCTCTCTCTATGGCTCACTCGCTCTCCATCCTCCTCGCTCTGAGCTCGCGCGGACGCCGCCGCCATTGACGGCCAGACCAAGCTTGCTGCCGCCGCTGCTATGCTCTCTCTGTCCCAAACAAGCGCGTCTTTACCATCTCAAGCTTAGGCCACCCCACCACTAGAGGTGCTGCGGGCATGGCCGCTGGCGCCCGAGGCCAGGCCACCTCGAGGTGCCTCAGGCCGAGCCGCTGTCGACCCCTACTGGCCAAGGTCGGCTGACCTCGAGCCATCCTCGCCAGCCGTCGGTTTGCTGCTACCATGGTCGAGCCACCTTTGTCCACCACGAGGCAAGCCGCGAGCGCCTGCTAGTGTGCGTGGGCCCCTGGCACTCTGCCGCCGCCGCTCGCCGCCGGAGGTCAACCACCTCGCCGGAAATCGAGTCGTCGTCGACCTCCTCTGCTCTAACTCGCGTTGGGGACCTCGTGCAAGAATTCGATGAAAGGGGAGGGCCTAACTACAAAGTCTATGACTCAGTTGAATAGTGCCTAGAAGGACCTGTTCGCTGAAGTCTGTTTTCATGAAAGTTTAGGGGCCTCGGTGCAAGTTTGTTTTTCTTTTATGGCTAAAAATTTGGAAAATCATAATAAATCATAGAAAAATAATAAAATAGCAATTGAAGACTTTTTGGAATCCTTGAGAGCAGATATATGTATTAGAGTCATAATATGATGTGTTAGTAGAAAGTTTCTGTTGTTTTTATTTATTCTTTCAAAGTGCTTTTAGAAATCCTTTTAAGTTGTCTGATGCATATCTTGAGTTATAGAAGTCCAAAAATAGTAATTCCAGTTGTGTTAATCTTGTGATGACATGATATAGCTAATAAAAATATTAAACATGCTAGCTGTGTACTATTTTTATAATGTTTTGATTTAATCTTGTTAAATAGGCAATTTTAGCTTGTTTTGCTTGTTATTCTCATATCTAAAGTTGTTGTGATCCAATTGCTGTGAAATGTTTTTGGTAGGCTTTTGATGCTATATGTGTGATGTGGTAAAATTTTTATGTTTATTAGATGTAGTATGTTTGAGTTATTGATTTAACTTGATTAATGCATGATAAATGGTTTATAAATAATTTATATATGCAAAAATGTGAAATGTGATTCCTTTGCCCTTGCATGGTGATATTGTGACATGAGAAACCATAATATGGCTATATGTGTATAAAAAACTATGATCTTTAGATTTATCTTTCTTTTACATGTTTTCTTGCAATAGCAATTTGTCTTTTTCATAGTAATTAAATTATAAAACCTAAGCATGTGAAATTCATGTAGTAGCCATGTTTTGATAACATCTACGACTCATAAAAATCTTAGCCCCAAACTAGTTGTTGTCATACATCACTAAAATTTATATATATGTTTATTAGAAGAAAGGATTAATAAAAGCATAATTATAGATAAAGCTTGTAATTATATTTGGTGATGCTTTGAGTGATTGGTGTTCAATAAAGTGTTGCTAAGTATGTTAGTGGTGGTGGAAGTTCTTGAATGGCTCATGTGTGCATGCTCTTTGCTAGCGAAACAAGTGAAACATCAAACTGTTACATTCTAAAATGGTTGCATGTGTATTTTCTGTTGTGATGATAACTTCATGAACCAAATGATGTTTTCTATAAATATGGTAAATACAAAAGTGGTAGATAATTTCCTTATCTTTCTATTCCTAAAATTTCATTATTTTAGGCTTGATGGTTTTGGAGTTATAGATTTTAGAAGTTTGCTGTTAGGTTTTTTACATGTCCTCTGAATAGATTAGAATGATTGTATTGTTTGGCTCATTTCAACATCGAATCATGTATTGGTGATAATAGGAGAGTTGTAGTTATTTTCCTAAGCTTTCTAAAATGTCTGAGATCACTACTTTTGGTGGTCTAGAACTCCAGTTATAGCTGTTCAAAGTGGAATGGCATATTTCTGTCCAAATCTAGACAGAGATGCCTTCTTGGTGTTATTTGACCTTGTTAGCTGTAGAATCATCTTAAAATGATAATGAAAAAGTTATATATAACTTAATAAGCTTTTCATAAAGTTAAGAATCATGTTTGCTGAATATCTAGAACTCTAGTTATGCATTTCTAAAGTTAATATCAGTTTTCTGTCACTAGTTGTATAAACTCTGCTTCATGATGTATTCTGACCTTGTTATTTATTGAATCATCTTTTGGTGTTAATAACAAAGTTTTAGATAATTTCACTAGCTTTCCATAAAGTCTTGAATCACACTTTTTGCATGCCTATAACTCTAGGTATGATTAAAACAAGTGACTATAGTGCTGCTGTTCAGAATCTGTGTTTGTACCTAAAATTGTTTGCTTCACCTTACTTTGCTTTGTGTGTTGCTGAGTGTGGCTCATGCCTTTGATGGTGTTAAGTTAATATACCTAAAACCTTGCGAAACTTGTGTCATGCTTGGTGCTACCTTCCTTGCTATCCTAACATTATAGGTTGTTGGATGTTTAATTAAGTAACGTGGAGTGCTTATATATGTTCGGTGTAACCTTGTGCTCATCTTAAATACTTTTATGTGAGGCATCTCATATTGCCATTCTTCGCATTCATGCACTTGCATTGTTGCATCTCATCTAGGTACGCTAGATGCACCACCTGAAGGATGTGATGATGGAGTTTGGTGAGTCCATCCAAAAGACGGAAGGACTAAGCAAGTGCTAGGACCAAAAATGTCACCAAGATGGTGCGAGCTAACTAAACTGACTTGTGTTAGATCCTAGGCAAGTCCCGCAGCATTCTAAGCCTCCTATTTTTTTACAAATATCACTTGAGTCCTTTATGTTTGATGCATTTGGTTATAAGAGTTAATTGGAACCACTTGATGCATAGAACTACCTTGTCTAGAAATATACCTTGAACCCTATGTAGGTCTAGGATCGAATGTATGCTTAGCAATGCTTAGACTGGTAGAAGTCGGGTGATTTCCTATCACCTATGAGATATAGGTGGATACCAAAAAACAGTTGGCTATATTTGCTATCATGGAAATAACCATGTGTTGATAAGTAAAAGGAGACTGGACGGGATTGTGATAGATACGCAACAAGGCATGGAGGTCTTGGTGCCTATTTATCCCCATCTGTGTCAGTTAAGGACCGATTCATTGTACGTCCTCATGTCATGTTGAACGCATGCCTATCACTTAGTTGGCCAGATAAGTCTTTCCAACCATGAAGCCGAGTAGCTCAACTCAGGCCAGGACCCAGTAAGTGAAAGTGCGCACACTGGAGGCAGTAAGGATGTGTGGGGAGCCAATGGCGTGAGTCCAAGGGTAGGCCAGGCCTAAACTTCCTAGCAGACTGGTAGTACCCCTGAGGGTGCGGCGCTGCTCAGAGCCACGACTGTACTTGAGTTGTACCAAAGGTGACCTAAGACTACCTTGGCGCAGGTATGTTTAGGTTTGTGTTAGGAATTACTCCCTTGCTAGATAGAATCGATTCGAGTCGCCGTCTCTCCCGGATAGTGAGAACTTGACTGAGTAGCGGCAACATAGCATTAATTGATGGAATTTGATGGTTATGATGAATATGGAAATGTTACACTGGCTATGGTTACTATTGCATGTTACTAAATAATATTCCACATGTTTGGCACAGGTTAGTTGCTAATCTAAAGATGAATAGCTATAATTAACTTGGTTACCAAATTATAAAATGTATAGCTCAACTAGTGGCTTTTATGCAAAATTTTGTCAAGCTAACTCCACCGATAAAGCCTTGCATACTCCTTGGTGTCACTTTTATTTCTAGTTTATGATGGGTAAGTCTAGCTGAGTATATTCGCTTACTCAGGGTTTATCCCACCATGTTGCAAGTGAAGTTCTTGGCCTGCTGAAGATGATGGTTAACCACCGGTGGGCTCGGTGACTCTATATTTATTTCTCATCTATATGCTTTTATCATAGGATATCACTTATGCTAGCAATGTATTTGGAACTTATATTATGTAATCATTTGGAAGCTATGTTGTTTTCCATTAACTGGTTTTGAAAACCAAACTATACTACTATTTGTGAACCCATTTGTAATATTATTTCTGCTACAACTCTATGTATGTGATGTGTATTTGCTTTAATCATGCGATCTTGGTTGAGACATTGATTTACCGAGGTCCTTTGTGACACTCGGCGGACTACCGGGTTTATATAAGTGAAAGTATGTGACGTGAATGTGCTAAACGGGGACAGCCATACTTGATCTTGTATAAATTGGGTGGTTCTATCACAACATTGAATATGGCTCGCATCTCTGGAGGTAACTAGAGCTTGTAAGCTACCCTTCCACTTCGCTCGATGATCTTATATGGGCCTACATATCTAGGTGCTAGTTTTCTTTTCACACCAAATCATTGTACTCCTTTCATTGGTGATACCTTGAGGTATACATAGTCACCTACCTCAAATTTGATAGGTCTTCTTCTCTTGTTTGCATAGCCCTTTTTCCTAGACTGAGTGGCTTTCATATGTTGGATAATACGCACTTGCTCTTCGGCTTCAGTGACAAAATCAAAGCCATAATATCTCCTCTCTTCGGGCTCAACCCAATTCAAATGAGTTCTACATTTTCGACCGTACAAGGCCTCAAAAGGAGCCATCTTGATGCTCTCTTGATAACTATTGTTGTAGGAAAACTTGGCTAAATGTAGCCATTTTTCCCATGAACCCTTGGAAGATATCACACATGATCTCAACATATCTTCTAAGATTTGAAATACTCGCTCAGTCTGCCCAGAGGTCTGAGGGTGATATGCTGAGCTTTGAACAAGGTTGGTACCTAACTGCTTGTGCAAGTGCTCCCAAAACCGAGCAGTGAATTGAGATCCCCTATCTGACACAATTGTTCTTGGTACCCCATGCAAGCATACTATCTGAGCTATGTATATTTCTACATACTAATGCGGTCGGTAGTTGGTTCTTACGAGAATGAAGTGTGCGGACTTGGTCAGACGATCTACAATTACCCATACCGAGTCAAAACCCTTTGGAGTGGGTGGGAGTCCAAGAATGAAATCCATGCTGATCTCCTCCCACTTCCAACATAGAACAGACAAAGGTTGGAGCAATCCGGCAGGCTTCAAATGATCAGCTTTGACTCTACTGCAATTATCACACCTAGCGACATAGGCGGCTATTTCTTTCTTCATCTTAGTCCACCAAAAACAGGTTTTCAAATCTTGATACATTTTGCTACTACCTGGATGGATGGACAACTTGGATGAGTGAGCTTCATCTAGAATTTGATTTCTAAGTTCATGGTCTTTTGGTACCACTAGTCGGTTCTTGAACCATAGTGCACCTCTTTCATCCAACCTGAAATGCTTGGTTTCCTGTTCCTTCATCTTTCTCTTTATGTGAAACACACCTACATCTGTCTTCTGTAGTTCTATGATTTTGCTCTCAAATAAACAACTGACAGTGTTGTTGTGTATCATAATAGGATGCAATAGATTAAACTCATCTTCCAACAAGGCTTCTAAGGCATTACAATGAGATTTCCAACTAAGTACATCTACTACAACATTGGCTTTTCCTGGATGATAGTGCACTTCCAAATTATAGTCCTTGATCAGCTCTAACCATCTTTGCTGCCTCATGTTCAGTTCAGGTTGAGTGAAGATGTATTTGAGACTTTTGTGATCAGTGTATATGTGGCATACATTTCCCAACAAGTAATGTCTCCATATATTCAATGCATGAATGACTGCTGCGAGCTCTAAATCATGTGTGGGATAGTTGACTTCATGCTTTCTCAATTGTCGAGAAGCATAGGCAATAACTTGACCTTCTTGCATGAGCACACACCCCAAACCTGTACCCGATGCATCACAGGACACATCAAAAGGCTTCTCATTGTTGGGTTGTGCCAAAACAGGAGTAGTGGTTAGCAAGGTTCGCAGAGTGTGAAAAGTATCCTCACACTCTAGAGTCTAATTAAACTTTTCATCCTTGTGAAGAAATCTGGTCATGGGCTTAGCTATTTTGGAAAAGTCAGGAATGAAACAACGATAATAGCCTGCTAGCCCTAGAAAACTCCAAACTTCATGAACCGAAGTCGGGACCTTCCAATCCATGACCTCTTGTACTTTAGATAGCTCTACAGAGATTCCATTTTTTTACAATACATGACCTAAGAAAGGTACTTTCTGTAGCTAGAATTCACACTTGCTAAACTTTGCGTACAATTTATGCTCTCTCAGCCTAGACAAGACAACTCTCAGATGCTCTACATGATCTGCCTCATTCTCAGAGTAAATCAGGATATCTTCGATAAACACAACCATGAACTTGTCAAGCTCGGGCATGAACACCGAATTCATCAGGTACATGAAATATGATGGTAGCCTGATCTCAAATCGATCTTAGAGAATACCTTTGCGCTTGCTAATTGATCAAACAAAATATCAGTATGAGGCAAAGGGTACTTGTTCTTAATGGTTACAGCATTCAGCGACCTATAGTCCACACACATCTATAATGATTTGTCCTTTTTCTTCACAAATAAAGCTAGACAATCCCACGGAGATGAACTAGGACGAATGAGACCTTTGTCCAAAAGTTCTTGTAGCTGAATTTTAAGTTCTGCTAACTCATTGGGTGGCATCCTATAGGGTCTTCTTGAGATAGGTGTTGTGCTGTACCTGGCACTAACTCAATCTTAAACTCCACATCCCTATCTGGCGGCAAACCAGGCAATTCGTTTGGGAATATATCAGGGAACTCGCAAACTACTAGAATATCACAGAGAGTAGTGGCTTGGATGGCACATGACAAGTTTTGAAGATCAAAACTTCTAGGAAGTGGTACTAGAAAAGCATTACCCCCCTTGGGTTCCCTCAACATAATTGTTCTAGTGGTAGTGTCAATGAGAACGCCATGACCACTCATCCAACTCATGCCCAAAATCACATCTATGGCTAGTCCTGGCAATACTATAAGATTCAAGGTATACTCCCTCTCTTGTATGGAGATGAGCACATCTCTGACTATTTGGTTTATAGAGATAGTAGCTCTAGCTGAACTTATACTATAACCACCCTTGTCTACTTCAATTATCTTCTGATCATGCTTAGATGCAAATGTTTGACTCATAAATGAATGCGAGGCTCTAGAATCAAATAAAACAATTGTGGGCTGTTTGTTAACTAGAAACATACTAGTGGTCACAACTTCCTCTACAAGAATCTCCTCCACGACTGTATAGTGCACGTGTCTAGGACGTGCCTTTGGATTAGCTTGCTTTTGGTTGCCTTGATTCTGATTTGCACCCTTCTTATATGGGCATTCCCTAGCCCAGTGGCCAGTTTGGTTGCAATTAAAGCATGGCAGATTGCTTTTTGGCCAAGTGGAGCTTCCTTGGCCTATGTTACCCTTAGGTAGGGCAATGGTGAATGCCTTGTGAAATACCTTCTAAGGATGACTGGCCTGGGCTTTCTGCTAGGGAGGCCTGAATTTAGGTGTCAGGGGATGGAATTGTGGCTTAGCTACCACTAGAGCCTTGGAGTGAGAGGAACCTGAGGCACCTGCCTTAGCTGCCCTCTTGCGGCCTTTTGCTACCGCATGTAGGTTGTTCTGGTGCTCCTAAATCTGACGTCGATACTCAGCCTCCCTCCGACAGTAGTCATTCTCTAGCCACCTAGCTAGAAGCATAGTCCTAGTCCTAGCCTCCTCTCTAGCTTCTATAAGACGGTAGGCCTCAACCCTGTGCTAGATGGACTACACCCTCTAAGCATGAGCGGCCCGTCTCTCTACCTGTGCTGCATTCCTATCTGCAACAACATTCTCCATCTGAGTCTAGAGAGCTCCCAGTGCAGTATAAGCTACATCGGTGTCCCAACGAGCCTCCCTAGCTGCCTTCTTATGCTTGTGCACATGCTTCCTCAGCTTCCGCTGTGCACCATCGACTCTTATGAGCCTGTCCATGCAAGTGGTATAGGACTCCTGCCAAATGTCCCGGGTGTCCTGACTAGCATAAAACATTTTCATCTCGATAAAATAGCACTCATAGCGGGACTAGAACTCTCTACCTGCTCATCCCGATCTCGGATCAACGCATTGTTGTTGCGTTGTGCCCAAACTACTATAGTTGGATCCACTCGAAGATAAAGTATCAGCTACACTGCCGATCAGCTCATCCCCGTGCTGCTAACAAATCTGGCTCAGCACCTCAAAGGCAGCCACTTGGGCACCTTCCCAAGGAGTTTTTCCTTTAGATTTCGCTTTCCACTCCTGCCATAGGGGTGCTTGGGTATGAACATGTATGGTTAGCTACACCTCATACCATGGTTGTCCCTCTATATATCCCTCATTCCAGAAATAGCAGGGCAGTTCGGTATACCCCGCAAAATGTAGTACCCTCTAGAGCAGGGCAGGGGTATCAAACATCTCTAAGAAAGTCTCACTCCTAGCTGATGCTCCCATCTGTAGAAAAATGTGCCACTCTTGTGAGAACAACATTATAATAGAAAAGAGTTACTTAACAGAATACAAAACTTATAAGGGGAGGAATAATGCAAGTATGTAATGAATGATTTATCATGATGCATGCACGTTCCATACGCCCTCACAAACTTAGGAAAAATTGAAAATTCTAGCGACATACACGGTGGCATGCATACATTCTTTCATAATATAAGTGCAACTAGTCGGGCTACATGTTTCGCTGCTAGTGTACCTGCATAAGAATTTTATTTCAGTCCAACCCCACAATTATATATGCAGAAATGAAAGTCTCGGCTCTAGGTTGCAAGCTAAATACTTCCTATATATATATACTTCCATATCAAAGCTACCCGAAAGTAAATACGTCCTGTATATACATATAAATATGCACATATAGCCGTATCAAAGCTAACCCACAATTAAATATTTCCGTATATATATGAGACATATATATATATACTTTAGTATCAAAGCTACCTCTCCCCTTAGACCGCACGCTCATAAGTTGCGGTCATGCCACTCATCATCTTACCTTGGGTGTAGAGGCATTTGATCCATACATTACCACTCAAGTGAATGGCATCTATACAATAACACGCCGTATGGACGACAAAAAAAAACCCATGTTAGTACTTATTTAGCCACCTAACATCCTTAACTGGGCATAAGAGAAATGATCACTGGCACACCTTAGATTCAAATTTTAGATTTGAACACCTATATATATAGTTATAAGTTGCTAAAAATTAGTTTTCGTAAAACAAAGACTTTTGTTTTAAATACACATATGGCAATAATGTTGAATCTCGCTCTGATGCCAGCTGTAATAGAACCATCTAATTTATAAGAGCATAAGTACAATGGCAGCCCACAAGTGGTTGCACTATCATACTTGAGCCCATATAAACCCGGTAGTTCATCAAGTACCACGAAGGGTCTCGATTCATCACCAACATACAACAAAGATCGTACATGATTCAACATACATGCCACATGTTACATAGAGTTCACAAATACATTGCCATATATCAGAGTACGATTAAAGTTATTACAAACCAAGTTCTTACAATAGAAGCGCCTTGCCCAAGGCCTACTCCTCGTCCACAGCGGGACAGAAGCAATTCTTAGAATAGCCATGAAAGACTGTGTTATCTGCAACAAGTGGAAAATAAACCCTAAGTACAAGAAGGTACTCCGCTAGACTTACCCGTCATAAACCAAAAATAAAGTGACTCCAAGGATCATGCAAGGCTTTATAAGTGGAGCTAGCTTGACAACATTTTGCATAAAAGCTACTAGTTGAGCTATACAATTTATAATTCGGCCATCAAGTTAGTTAATTATAGCTATTCATCTATATTTTAGCAACTAACCTATGACAAACATGTGGTATATCAATAGTGATAGAACAATAGTAACCATAGCAATTTATTATATCATTCTCAGAACCATTCCACTTGCCATTATCACTACGATAGAAGGAAGCTCAGTAATGTTTCTCACTATCCGGGAGAGATGGTGATTCTAATCGATTGCAACCAGTTGGGCAGTATTCCTAACACAAACCTTGGTAGACCAGATCAATGGTCACCTTAGGTTACCTTTGGTACAACTCAGGTCCAATTAGCGGATTCCATCAGTGCCACACAATCAGGGACACTATCGGATGCTAGGTCGATCAGGACTCCAACCTACCCTTGGCCTCACACTGGCTCCCCGCACATCCTTATTACCTCCACTATGCGCACTCTAACATAACGAGGCCCAGCTAGAGTTGAGCTACTCAGCTTTGCGGTCAGAACGATTTATCCGGGTAGCTAAGTGAGAGGCATGCATTTAAAATGATCGACGACCAACAAAGATGCGGTCCTTAATCGGCACAGATGGAATCACATGAGTCAACCTACAACATAAACTCCATCTGGCCTCGATTTACAACATCCCATGGTTCTTTTACACGATAGCAAATATAGCCAACTGTGGTTCAGTGTCCACCTATATCTCGCAGGTGACAGGAAATCACCCGACTTCTACCGAGCTAAGCATTACTAAGCAATTATTCGATCCTAGACCTATATAGGGTTAAAGGTATATATATCTAGACAAGGTATTTCTATGCATCAAGTGTTCCTAAATAAATTCTTACAACCTAATGCATTAAACATAAATGACTCAAGTGTATTTTGTAAAACATAGGAGGCTTAAAATGCTCCAGGGCTTGCCTTTCAAGAAAGAAGTGGGTCGGTGGTCAGGGCACTCTGGAAGGTCATCAGTGGCCGGCTCCTCTCCTTCAGGAGCTGCAGGCTGGGGTGCCCCTTAATTATCCTCCGCCTCTTCTTCGAATTCGAGTAGGGTTACTCCTTCGGGCGAACCTATATGTATGAGCATGAAATAAGATATCAAGGATGCATAGATAATTACATGGATGATATGATATGACAAAATGCATACTCATAAGTGTCCTTAACATCAATGTATTAAAGTTATAACAAGATAAACTTTCTTTTTACTGAGTAGGCGCATATCTCTTCTTTAGTAATTAAACAAACACCTATTTAAAACATTTTCTGGACTGCAATACAGCAGCCACTTGTTTTGACCCTAACTAGAGTATTGCACATCCCAACAATATGATCTTGGACTTTCTGGAAAGCTTATAAAATTTTATACAACTTTATTTTAATCATCTTAAGGTGATTCAGTAGTTATCTAGGTCCAACAATTCAATCTTTCATATCTTCCTAGAGGACAAGCAAATCCGACAGCAGACTTCGAATAGCTATAACTCTTAAACCATTAAGCCAATGACCTTGAAATTTTAGTACAGGCAAGATGAGTAAGTTATATACAACTTTCATATTAACAAGTTTCACAGGAAAGGCCACTATCATCATGAATTTGTCAACACAACATAAATTGCTCATGCAGCCATTTAGTTGAATTATAAAGGAATAATTAACTAGCTGCCTATAACTAATTAATTCCAAGCACAACTACTAATACCAATAGACCATATGCATCACAAGCACCCTATAAAACATCATGGTAAAACCCTAATAACTTATTTACATGCATTTATTAATTTCCTTATATAATAAGGTGATTTAGAGGAAATTATTTCCAATGATCAATAAATTTGGAGAAAATTACAGTAGCTTAAACATGAACCCAATAGTCTACTGTATAAATTTCATTCCATTTGGATAAGTATAGCCACCTCTACAAAAATAGGACAAGTCGCATAGGCTTATAATAGCAAAAATAGTTTAGCCTAGTGAAAAGTGTCAAACAATAGATTTCATATTTTTCCTACTTTCATCCTAGTACAAAACACTATGTAAAATTTTTCATAATCATAAGTTATGTATATCTACCCCAATTAATTTCACCAGAAACTAGCAATTAATCAAGGTTAAATAGTAAGACCATGCTACAAGTATGACCACTGTAGGTTTAAAAATTTTGCCAGCTATATCATATTAATACAAGACCAGTAAAATTTGAATCATAATTTTTGCACTTCTCTAGCTCAAGTTATGCATTTTACAAGATAGAAACAAATTTAAAAGCACTTATCTAGCTCAATTTAATTCCCATAGAAAAATATCCCAAACAGTAGGTTTCATATTTTTATCAAATAGTACACTTTATGATGAATCCAATAAAATTTGGTTCACTCAAATTGGACACTCCTAACTCAAGATATCAATTTTTGAAGTTTGCATTCAAATCTGTGAAAATAAATCAAGAAAATCATTTCAACTTTGACTGGCAGCTGGGCCCCGCGGTCAACGGGTCCCATACGTCAGCAAGACCAGCGCAGAGCGTGGCCTTTTACCGGCAAGAACTCACTGATGGTGAGGTCTCCGGCGAAACCACCACCACCATCGTGCTCCCCTCATCAACCCGCGTCTAGTGGTGTAGGTGGTTGAGCCGATTATGACGGTTAGACGCAGTGGTGGCGAGCATGGTGGTCTGGCAGAGGTGCGTGGTTGCACCATTGCCATTCTTGGCAAAGCCAAGCTCTCCCAAGCTTGGTTAAGGCTTCAAGGTGACCTACTTGATGACCTAGGGCTAGGTTTAGGGTTTGGCAAAGCGCCCATGAGCTCGGTCGTGGGCATGGCGGCCAGTGGTGAGAGCATGGCGATGCGGTGCATGTCATTCCGGTGAGCCAGTGGTCAATGACGGGTCTCCATCTTTGAGGTAGGAACTAGGGTTCATGGTGGCTCTGAAACAAACATAGGAGGGGGAAGGTGGGGTTTTGCGAGGGCCAATCGCGGCAAGCTTGAGCTCATGGCCATGGCGGGCGCTCGGTGCGGCGGCGTGTTCCCACGCGGTGGCGGTGGTAGCGGTTAAATAAACGACGACGTGAGCATCTATGACCTAAGGCAATGATGGACCAAGGGAAAAGAAGGTAGGAGGAGTAGCAGATAGGGATGGCCATGGTGAGCTTGGAGCTTGGTGGTGCTCCGTGGCCATGGCAGCGACGGTGACGCGCAATGTGGCTTTACCTTAGCTTGAACAGTCACAGTGGTGGGTTAGGGAGGTAGAGTGGCTCACAGCATAGCTATGCACATGATGGATTGGATGGGGATGTGGTAGTGGTGGCATGTGAGCTTGGCGAAGGCATGATAGTGATGGCGACGGTGGGTCGGCTTGGCTCTGGTGGGGGCGAGAGCGAGAGAGGCAGGGCAAGAGAATGAGAATGGGAGAGAGCAGTAGCGTCGCCTCCCTCTTCTCTCTGCTTCGACATGGCAATGCAGGGCCAGTACTAGCATATGGACGCCATGCGGTGGCTCGTCCCTTCATGAGGTCAGCCACCGAGCAGTTTGAACTTGGCCGGTTCAGAGCTACAGCGAGCGACTGATAGAGCAAGTTCAAGGTGATATTACTCCTAATCCATTATTATTTAGCGAAAACTTTATGAGTGAAAGTTGTAGAGCTATGTGAGATCTCCAACTTTTCTTTAGGGTGTAACATCTCATTCATCATGGTTTTCAAAATGCAAAGCTCCAAAGTAGGTCACATTGAAACTGAAAACAGCTTCTAGACTTAGCAAAATTTTTAAGTCTCAAAACAACATTTTGTTGATTGTTGTGGGCGCTATTTGACAATGTTTGGCACTGAATTAGCTCATGACCCTTAAATAAAGTTCATTACCCATGTCAAGAACTGCAACTTTCATTAAGGGTGCACTGCCATGTAAACCCTCTATGTTATAGTTCAACTCTAGTCAAAGTAGTATCATGAGAAATGAAATTTTGATTAACTATGACTTAGAAGCAAATTTGGCCCATGTCATGAATACAAACATTGTGACATTTTCCATCCTTGATATGTCTAAGGTGTTTTTGTGACCTCACAACCATCTCTCACATTGGTCACACATGATCACAAGCATATGTAAGTATATAAGCAACATCACATGTGATAAGGAAAAGGTGAATGAAATAAAACTTCACATGCTCATCCTCATAAATGCTTGGATGATGCTTGTGCTCATGAAATGCAAGTGCCAAATGCAATGCTTAACACTAGGGTGTTATAGGACGCCCCACCTATAGGCTGGCCGGCCACTAGGTTCCAGCTATCAACCCCCCGTTGCAATGTCGGTTCTCCATGCCTCCTAGAATGCATCTACATTGTTTATTCAAGTCGGTTTGATCTGAGGGCTCATGATTGATGCTTCGGCTTATATATACTAGCCCCTGCCACCCCGGGCATTAGATCATCAAATGCTGATCAAGTCATTTGAGGAGACATAAACCCTAATCATCCTTAGAGCTCCACCATATTCTATGGCATAACTAGTTAGGCTAGGTCTAGAGGGAGGCAAGCAGGTTTCACTTGGATTCCTGATCATGTCAAGAGCATGGTTTAGTATAATCTTTGTACCCCCTCTCTTTTGTATCTCTCATTACTTTTATATGTTTGCTACAATTTTTATGACAATATTATTCATATCGTTTATGTTCCTAGTTATCATGTTCATGGTCTACTTTGGTTATATACTTAATATAGCTAGATAATCATTATATTCATGCATAAGTTCATATAGCGCTCACTCTGGTGTACACGGGGTGAGTGGTCGACATTGTGTAAGTGTGGTCCTTATACGTTGCTTACCTATGGATACACCTTATATTCTGGGCCATGTGGTAGATCGCGGACGTGACACTCCTGTTGAGTCCTTTGTAGTCCACTCCCCGAATATAGGACAAGTAGGATCTAGTTATGAAGGAAGAAAAGCTCTATTCTTAATCTTCCTTAGTAATATCCCTTGTGTGTAGATATGAAGTTGATCTTAACCATGACTACTAGGTGTAATTGCACTAATCAATGTATACTTTGACTTGTAATTTGGAATGACTTAGGAATTATTCCTCTAATATTCTACTTAACCATGCTAATGCCATAGAAAGCAGTACTCTGAGTCATCAATGATTAGTTATTATGCACCATTCATATATACATTTACCTCTTGACTTACCCCTGTTGTGACTAGATTATTGGTTATGGTTTACTTCTCCATCAATCACATAAGTTATCAATACATGTCCTTGCTAGACATTTCATGTGATAAAAATATAAATAATGATACCAGGAATACTCCTGGGTGAAGTGCTACAATGGTATATTATTTGTGCGCTTGCAGATCCATTTCATTCATATCTATGTATTCTTCCTAGTCACATAAAATAATAAAGAACTACTCAGTATTATTCTAGTAGTAATGCTGAGTAGTACCAACAAGCATCTCCGGCATGATCACTAGGGATGACAACCTGGTAAAGCAATGTTAAGAGATGTAGACATACATTAGGTGGCTACTAAATCAAGTGACAAGTTAATAAATACCAATAAGCATTTATGGCGCCCTTGTCGGGAAAGGTAGCTAGGCAAAGGAAGTATTGATAAGCTTATACTTATTGATGTGATCGAGATAAACCATTGACATTTGCTCAAACAGGCTTACCCTTGTTTTGTCTACTTTTGTATCTTATGTAGGATAATGTATGACCGGTTTGACATTCTAACAAACTACGTTGAAGATCTAGAAGCATTAATCAGGAGAACTAGAGCTAAACTCAAGAAAGTCTCAGCTTTAGAATCGGAAGACAACTAGATAAGGTGAAGCTTAACACTAGAATTTGAAGTCATGGCTACAAGACTCTCTACAAATTCTCTACTCCAACTATAGCCAACATTCGTACTGGACCAATAGTCAATGTTGGAGATAATGGATTTGAGCTCAAGCTAGCTCTCATCAATATGGTGCAAGCAACCCAGTTTTGTGGGAAGGCACATGAAGATGCAAGTGCACATCTCCAACACTTCCTGGAGATCTACAATGCTTTCACCATCAAAGGAGTGATCAAAGATTTCATACTACCTCACCTCTTCCTATTCTCACTCTTGGGGAAGGCGAAGCAATGGTTCTATGCCAATAAAGATAGAAACACTACATGGTATAACTGCTCCACTGCCTTCCTAGACATGTTCTTTTCCACAGGCAAGATCAATGCACTATGTGGGAGAATTTCAAGTATCCAATAGCAACATGATGAATCTGTCCCTGAGGCATGGGAACGCTTTCAAGACTACATTGTAGAATGTCCTCATCATGGGATGGAGAATTGGCTACTTATGCAGACTTTCTACCATGGGTTGACCAATAGTACCTGTGAGACTATGGATGCTGCTGCTGGAGGTGCATTCCTATCACTCACCATACCAGCTACAATAGGTCTTGTGGAGAAGATGGCCTTCAACCAAGGTTGGAATGAAGAACATCTTCAGACCCGGAAGAGAGGTGGAGGTATGCATCAACTCAAAGAGGTAGACATGTTGTCTGTCAAGATCGACCTACTAATGAAGAACCTCGAAGATGGAGCCAATGAGAAGCAAGAAGTCATGCACATTCATGATTCCCACATAACATGTGAAGAGTGTGAAAACACTGGGCATTCAGGGAATAGCTGCCCTAAAATTCATGAGCATGTGAACTTCATCAACAACAACTACTTTCGTCCTCAACACAATGAGGGATGGAATCAACAACAAAGGCCAAACTACCAAGATAATTACCAAGGTAACCCTCAAGGTAAAAATTTCAATAATTTTAATCAACCACCATTGAGAAAACTGATTTCTGGCCAAGCTAAAATAATGGAGGGCTTATCTATAAAACTAGCTTTCAATGATAGAGTATGAGAAAATATAAATAATAGAATGGATAACCTCTCCTTTTCCATTAGGAACTAGCACAACTGTAATAAAATGATAGAATCGCAAATAGCTCAGCTGGCTGCTGTTGTTCCTCCGGCCGACAAAGGTAAGATTCTAGGGCAACCGGAAGATCTAGAAACTGCAAATCTTGTTGATATTCATAATGCAGCATACTACTGTATACAACCATCGACGAGAAGGTGGATAGATTATACCTTGCCTGAAAAGAAGAGCAATCCCAGAAGACCTATCATCCCCATTGCCGTTGGATCTCACATTTTTCAAGAAGCTATCTATGACTTCAAAAAAAGTGTCAACATTATGCCTAAGGTAATCTATGATAAATTAATGGGAATACTTTATTGTACACAAACATGCATTTGCAGCTTGCAGATCAGTCACTCTGCTACCCCAAGGGAGTTCTTGAAGATGCCATTGTTCGAGTAGGACAATCATATGTTCTCATAGATTTTGTGGTTTTGGAAATAGGTGGAGATGTAAGGGCACCCATTATCTTGGGCTGACCTTTCCTAAGCACCGCAAAAGCCATCATTTACGCGGACAGTGCCAAGATCTGTTTTACAATTAAGGATAAAAAGGAGGAGTTTTCTTTCAAGAATCGTATCTTGTAATCTCCTGGACATCCACAGACGCCGTACCTGCCTGAACAAACGACAGTAAGAAAGGAGAAAAACAATAGGAGAGGAAGGAAGAACAAGGTCAAGCAGCCACAAGAAGAATCAGTCAACATGATCAACACACTTTGATCAGAGTATGACCACCTCCTCGCTTCACCATTCCTTGCTAAGAAGGATGATCTAGGCGTACCCACGATCGAGTGTACCAATGGATAAAGAATCTTTCACAACACCTTCTGCGACATTGGATCGGGTGTCAATCTAATGTCCAAGGTTATGTATGAATACTTATTTGGTGATGAACCATTGTTCCCCACATATATGCAATTACAGATGGTGGACCAATCAATCCGATTTCCGGAGGGAATAGCGAAAGATGTCATGGTAAGAATACATGATCACTAAGCCCCTGTTGACTTTATGGTTCTAGACATGGGTGAAAAAGAAGATGACACACCCATCATCCTTGGAAGACCATTCCTCAACTCTGCAAATGCAATCATCTACGTTAGATCTGGACAAGTCCACTTCCAATTCCCTAGAGAGAAGGTACGCTGCTATTTCAATAGTTATACCACTTATGAGCAGCCAAAGAAGACCTGCTCTAGGGGGAGACGTTGATCATCCTAATGCCAAAAGAATCAACTCCCAAGGGATGAAGGGGAAGAAAATGAAGAACCTGTGAAAGATGAGCCTACTCCGCCAAAGTCAAATCCACAAACCAAGCTGGTATGCAAAGAAAAGGTGGCAACATCTGAGTCACCATCACTAGAGATGCCACCATTGAGGTCTCCATCCCTGGGACTGACAGATGCACCAAAAGAATGAACAAGACTAGAGAAAGTCCTGTCCAGAGGACTTAAAATTTCAAACCCTCACCATGAGGTAATAACAGTAGTTATCCATATTTACATTTTAGCATTACATTTAGAAAAGAAAAATAAAAAGTTTTATCATTGCATTATAAATCCTAAGCCCCATGTGAATAAATCTACAGTGTAAATACCCATGGGAATATTCATTGTGGTGGCATAAAAATTAAAAATACTATTGCATACATATTTTTGTGGTTTGCATATGATAAATAAGAAAATCCAAAAAAATATATTAGGTAAACATCCTGCTAAAATTATGCTAATACAAAAATATTTCTGAACTACAAGAACAACTTATCTTAGGACGGCTGACTGCTAACCCTTTATCCTAATCCGTTCCATGAGTTTTGGTATTCTTGTTGGTATTTTGCAGGATGATGTACCAAGATCAAGAGCAGGTTCACCCGGATGTCTTCATGTCATTCCATCCCAGGACGAGAAGGGCATCCGCTAGCAAATCTGCTCTAAGATGGATGACTCAACTTCAATATTCAACCATGCCAACATCTAGCTTGGGGGAAAGGCATCCCTCATGTATCTAGTTGCTTTATATTTGCTATAAAAAAAGAGTTGCATAACAAACTAAAAGCAAAATAAAAATTTATCTTTGTCTTATATATATTAGTAAGGTGTGATCTAAAAAAATGAGAAAATAAAATAAAAGATGTGTCTAGATTTTTAAGAGCTAACTAAATGGACTCTGAGGATAATCTCCTATAATTATTGCTCTGTTGTAATTCCTTTTAAGTACCTAGTTTTTAGCCTTCAATTCTTCCGTGTATTGGATATGACTATTTTGATATAAGAATTTAGTCTAAACTTGAAACTCGTGGGTAGCATATGCTTGATCTAAGTCTAGATAATTGACGGATATGATATGAGAAGGTATGAGCTGCTATTTATCTTGTTCCAAGTAATACTAAAGTTCTATAGATTTATCTTTTGAAAAACACAAAAAACATTTCATGATGAGCTCCTGTATGACAAAGCTTGAATTCCTACCAGAGCCATATATGATATTTAGAATAGAAAAACTTCCACATATATGCTGCTTGTTTTGCATTGAGTTTAGTCAAGCTTTGTTTACCTTTATGAGAGGTTTCTCATGCTCTTAAAATCAATATCATGTACACACCACCCATATATGCACTACTCCTACACTAGGGGTAGGCGCAACAACATGCCATTCCATCTAGATCCACCCAAAAAAGTTTTATTCCTACACTGGGAGTAAATGCCAAAAACATTCTTGATAGGATATCCACCAAATAGATGCTCCAAGTTCTTGTTGTTATCTCATAAAAGTTGTTGCAGAAAAAAAGCATGGGGCTATGTAAAAGTTATTCATAAAAAAAGAGATGAGAAAAAAATTGATAAGTATTCGAGATATTGAAAACAATGGGTACTCAGATGCCCGCCTAAAAAAAGAGAAATGAATAAGATAGTGTTGACGGTCGTTAACATCAATCATAAGTCGTCAACATAACTTGTATAAATGCATAAAAATGATCACCAACATCGGCCAAGGGTTTTAAACTAATAAATTTTATGAGTTTTGGTGAATCTATGTTTGCAGGAGGATTTATCTAGAAAACCATCAAGGGGACCTATTCGTCAAAGTAAATCACATTTATCCGCAGCGAAACTGATGTGGGAAGGTTCTAGAGAACTCCAGGAGGCTCTCCACCAAAGCAGACCCCGAGGGGCTGCCATGTGGGGCCGGCTGGCCCCACCTGTAGGCCGGCAGTCCTATGGGTCCCACCAATCAGCCTCTACTTCGAATGTCGGTTCTCCACCACCTCCTAGATCGCATCTACGTCGTTCTTTCAAGTCGGTTTGATCCAAAGGTCTAGAATTGATGCTCCAACCTATATGTACTAGCCCCTGCCCCCCTCCCTAGGGCCATCCTAAAACCCTAATTCATATTCTCCTCATCAGGATCGGAGCCAGCTATCAAGAGAAGATTAGTTCTCCAAATGATCTAGTCTTATAAATAGAATTAGTGAGATAGAGAGTGAGGGAAGAGTTTAGAGGAGGTGCTGGCCTGTCGGTGCTCTCTCTATGGCTTGTACCTTGGTGGATTCATGTTCTACCTGAGCTTGCTTCTGAGATTTCTCTGGTAATTAACTTCTGATTCAAGTAAGCATCTTCTTTATATTGTTCATCAGGTTTGCGACTCTTTTGAGTGCTTTATTCTCTACAAAGGGGGAGTAAAGTATTAATCATAAGTGTAAGCATGATGCTTAGACTTGTGTTAATTATGGATGCACCCTACATTCCAAAAGGTGGAAGATCACATGAGTGACATAAGTTCTATATAGCTTCTTTGATCCTTTGTAGTCAACTCCCGTCTATAGGTGCACATAGGACGCGGTTGCGAAGGAAAGCATCCTCTGCTGGTGTCTTTCCCTAGTAATGTCCCTAGTTGAATAGTAGAAGACATAAGCTTACCCAAGTTAGAACTAGAACTAGAGAACCTTAGTTATCCTCTCTACGCTCCTATTTATCTTAACCTTGTTGCTACCCCTAATTATGTTAGACTGTAGTTAGTCTCACATGTTTCCCTGTGGATATGATACTTGGAATACCTCCGGGTGAAAGCTACAGCGGTATATGTGTGCTTGTGGATTTATCTGTGTGCGTTAATAAATACCAACAGATAGCCCATGTTTTCTTACAAAGTATATTTCCAAGTTTCAAAAGAGAGATATGTTTTCAAGGAGCATAGTAGAATTAGGATAGCCACTATATATATATATATACCATACATCCACACACATGCACATCTTGATTTGATTGTATGACTGAACTCTCTTTGGATCCGAGGTTTGACTTTACAATATATGTATTACAAGTATGTTCTTTCATGCTTTTTCCACTCCTATGGGCTCCACATAAGCCTTAGTTGTAGGAAGAAAAGGCATAACATCATTATTGCCTTGGTGAGGATCCACAAATACCACATATATTGAGAGACTTGAGAGTGTCATACAAAGGAAGCTCTGAGTTTTATTTTGAAAACCTATAAAAACCCCGGAACAATGGTTGAGCAAAGAACTTGAGACATAGTGCTTGACTTGATCGTTCTATCTTTCAATTGCTCAAGACCCAAGTGAAGGCTAAGAAGCCCTATGGTTGAAGGTAATATGGGTAAGTTTGAAAGTCAGATTGGTTTATTCTAATCTGGAGGAGAATTCTTGTTTGAACGCATGTGTACTTCTAAGGAGTGAAAGCATCGACGCAACTCCTAATCCATTTACTGAGTTTAGCTTTCCTAAGGGACTAGCAAAGGTTAAGCTTGGGGGAGTTTGTTGATGGTAGTGAACAACCATTATAAACCATCAATATAACATGTATAAGGGCATAAATATAATCACCAGCGAAGGTCTTGGGGTTTAAACTAATAAATTCCATGAGTTTTGGTGAATCTGTCAAGGTGGACGTAGATGTTAGACTTAATCACGCTTATCCATAGCGAAAACAACCCTAGAAGGTTCCAGAAGACTCGAGAGGACACCACCTACAGGCCGACCAGCCCCTAGGGCCCACCTGTCAGCCCCCCATTGCTATGTCAGTTCTCCACCACCTCCTAGATTGCATCTACACCGTTTAATTAAGTCCTTTTGATCCGAGGGCTTAGGATTGATGCTCCGGCCTATATATACCAGCCCCTACCACCCCCAGGCATCAGATCATCATACCCTAATCAAGTCATTTGAGGAGATAGAAACCCTAATCATCCTCAGAGCTCCACCATATTCTAAGGCATAGCTAGTTAGGCTAGGTCTAGAGTGGGGCAAGCAGGTTTCGCTTGGATTCCTAATCGTGTCAAGAGCATGGTTTAGTATAATCTTTGTACCCCCTCTCTTTTGTACCTCTCATTACTTTTATATGTTTGCTACAATTGTTATGACAATATTATTCATATCGTTTATGTTCCTAGTTATCATGTTCATGGTCTACTTTAGTTATATACTTAGTATAGCTAGATAATCATTATATTCATGCATAAGTTCATATAGCGCTCGCTCTGGTGTACACGGGGTCAGTGGTCGACATTGTGTAAGTGTGGTCCTTATACGTTGTTTACCTGCGGATACACCCTATATTCTGGGCCATGTGGTAGATCACGGACGTGACATTCCTGTTGAGTCCTTTGTAGTCCACTCCCCGAATATAGGACAAGTAGGATCTAGTTACGAAGGAAGACAAGCTCTATTCTTAATCTTCCTTAGTAAAATCCCTTGTGTGTAGATATGAAGTTGATCTTAGCCATGACTACTAGGTGTAATTACACTAATCGATGTATGCTTTGACTTATAATTAAGAATGACTTAGGAATTATTCCTCTAATATTCTACTTAACCATGCTAATGCCAAAGAAAGGAGTGCTTTGAGTGATCAATGATTAGTTATTATGCACCATTCATATATGCATTTAGCTCTTGACTTACCCCTGTTGTGAGTAGAATATTGGTTATGGTTTACTTCTCCATCAATAGCATAAGTTATCAATGCATGTCCTTGTCAGACCTTCCCTATGATAAAAATATAAATAACGATACCTGGAATACTCCTGGGTGAAGTACTACAATGGTATATTATCTGTGTGCCTGTAGATCCCTTTCATTGATATCTATATATTCTTCCTAGTCACATAAAATAATAAAGAACTACTCAGTATTATTCTAGTAGTAATGCCGAGTAGTACCAACAAGCATCTCCGGCATCATCACTAGGGATGATAACCTAGTAAAGCAATGTTAAGAGATGTAGACATACATTAGGTGGCTACTAAAACAAGTGACAAGTTTGTCGCAGAACCGACCAATTTATAAGAATACAAGTACAATGGCAATCCGCAAGCGGTCGCACTGTCATACTTGAACCCATATAAACCCGGTAGTCCGTCGAGTACCACGACAGGTCTTGATAAACGATTTACAACAACCAAGATCGTACATGATTCAACATACATGCCACATATTACATAAAGTTCACAGATACTTTTCATCATCAGAGTACGAATAAAAGTTATTACAAACCGAGTTTGATAAATAAAGCGGAAGCAAATAAGTTCGAAGATAAAGTTTCCAACATACTTTGATACAGTGCCAAGCTAGATCACGGTCCACAAAAGCAAGGATAGGAATTACTAAAGAAGCCTGCCCAAGGCTTAGTCCTCATCCACAGCGGGATAGAAGCAACTCTTGCAATAACCATGATACACAGTACCATCTGCAACAATGGGAAAATAAACCCTGAGTACGAGAAGGTACTCAGCTAGACTTACCCGTCATGAACCAGAAATAAAATGACTCCAAGGATTATGCAAGGCTGTATAAGTGGACGTAACTTGACAACATTTTTGCGTAAAAGCAATTGAATCATGGTACAGTTACAAGTTCTTTACCAGATTATTTATAACTATCCATTTCTAGGTTAGCAACTATCCTGTGCCAAACATGTGGTATATCATTTAGAAGCATACAATAGTAACCATAGCAGGTATTGTAATTCCATATTCATCCGAACCATCATGTTTCATAACACAGTTGCTACGATGTTGGGACTAGCCAAGTTTCTCACTATCCGGGAGAGACGGCGATTCGAATCGATTTCAACCAGCTGGGAATTTATTCCTAACACAAACCCAGGTCTACCAGCCACGATAGCCTTAGGTCACCTTTGGTACAACTCCGGTACACATTTTGCGGGCCCGTACTGCGCCGCACAATCTGGAACACCAGATGCCAGGATGCTCAGGCCAAGCCTGCCCTTGGGCTCAGTCTGATCGTTCCCCGGAAGGAGCGCACAACAGAACGATTCCCGGCCTGAGTTGAATTACTCGGCTTCGCGGTCGGAACGAGTTATCCGGCCAGCTAAGTGAGAGGCATGCGTTCAATCTTGTCAGAAGCGCCAACAACGGTACGGTCCTTAATCGACACAGATGGGGATAAATCCACACCCAAGACCTCCATGTCTTGTCGCTTCTCTATCGACTTTCCGTCCGGTCTCGATTTACTTTTACCTCATGGTTCTGTTCCACGATAGCAAATATAGCTAACCGTGCTCCGGTATCCACCTATATCTCGCAGGTGATAGGACATCACCCGACTTCTACTGGTCTAAGCATGGCTAAGCATATATATTCGATCCTGGACCTATACCGGTTAAAGGTGTAATATTTGGACAAGGAATGTACATGCATCAAGTGGTTTCATTCAACTCTTATAACCTAATGCATCAGTCATAAATACGTAAGTAAACATTTGTAAATTACTGGGAGACTTATAATGCTCTGGAGCTTGCCTCACAGAAAGGAAGTAGGGCGGTGGTCAGGACACTCCGGAAGCTCTTCATGGTTCTGCTCCACGCCTTCGGGAGCTGCGGCTTGCGGATCCTCCTGCTGATTCCCTTCCTCTGCTTCTTCGAATTCCAGCAACGTGATCTCTTCCTCCGATCCTAGATGCATGAGTATGGCATAAGTATTACAAATGCATATATGTTAACAAGTGCATCATGTTTATTGAGTAGGTGCATATCTCTTCTTGGTTATTTAATTATCTGCTTCCATAATGCATCGATTATACCATAAAATAGCAGCTACTTGTTTCACTCATAACTGGAGTTCTACAAATCCAAATCCAGTGATCCTGGACTTTCTAGAAATCTTATCAAATTCTCTACAACTTTGTTATTAACCATTTTTACAGTACACATCAGTTTCAACATGCAACTCATCGAACTCTAGAATCAGTCCGGAAACTATTTAATATGCAATATAAAGTAACGATACTTCTACTTCATGTAATCATTCAAAATTTGACCACATAGAATCTACCAACAGTTTAAGCATACCAAATACATTTAAGATCATATAATGGTGAAGCCCAAACTATTTATTTAATTGCCTTTATTATTTTATTTAGATATCTAGGTAAAATAATAAACATATATCAGATATACTTAATAAATTCTCAAAAATTTACAGTGCCTTACTAATGCTATCAAAGGACTACTATAAAAATTTCATGTCATTTTACTAAGTAGAATATCCTATACAAAAATGACAAGGAAGCAAGGCTTGAAATAGCATAAATGGAAAATCCTATTGAAAAGTGTCAAGAAATAGATTTCCTATTTTTCTTAACATCCATATGGTACTAGGATTACCTCCAACAAATTTCATGAATTTTGGACTCATAATTAATTTATGAAAATTCATGCAAGGATTAACTAGTCATAAAAGAAAAATCTATAACTATAAATCTACCCATGCACTGGTCCTCAAATTTTTACCAAAGCTCATATATGCAAAGACTAGCTTACTACAAAAATTTCATAATTTTTGGAGCACAGTAACTCTAGATATAAAATAAACAAATTTGAATGCATTCAAAAGCACATTTCAAATCCCTAATTAAATCTCCAAAAATTTCTACTGTACAAGTAAAGAACATATTTTTCCTAAATACTACACTTCCTAAGGAACACTCACAAATTTATTTCAAAATTTTAGGAGCTATCAAACTGAAGATACAAAAATAACAAAACACACTTGAATCTGGAATTTTTGAACTATCTTTAAAACCTAGAGTCGCTGACAGCAGGGACCCACGCGTCAGCGAGACCCAAAACAGAGCCGGCAGCGCTGCTCTACGGACGCGGCCAGAACTCGACTGCAGCGAGTTCGTCGGCGGTGACATCTTCACCAGACTTTCTACTCGACCTAGCGCATCTAATGAGCCACTTGGCCGGCCCTATTGTCGACTCTAGAGATGACGGCGGCGGCTATGGCGGAGCGGCGGGGCTGGACTACGGCGGGACGCCGGTGAAAGCCATGGTGACTCAAATTAACACGTGGACAAGCATCAGTGGACTACAAGGAAGCTATTGCTCACGCTATCGTGGCCTACGGTGGTCGGGTTGGGCCTGGCCACGGCGACGGAGGGTGGCGGAGGAGCTCTGGCGAGGCGTTGCACGGCGCTGGGGCTTACCGAGCTTGAACAGCGAGCACTGTTGGACGCGGTGGGATGCTGGGGAGCTGGTGGTGCTGCGGTGGTGACGAAAAGGCAGCTCGGTGCGAGTTTACGCGGCTATGGCGATGGCGGAGCTACAGGAGCTCAGCGGCTGCTGCGGCGGTGCTCGCACAGGCGAAGGAGGAGGTGGAAATGCGAAAACGGAGTTGTGGCTGAGTGCGGGCGGGTGCTGGCGTGATAATGCCGCGCTCAGACGCGTCGTGGCCGGCACGGTCAGGGCGCTGGCGACGCGCGGCCATGGCGACCTCCATGCGGCGCGCGGTGTCTGAAGCCGGTCGGCCACTGTGCCGGTCGATTCAGTTAGTTCAGACGCGATAGAAGCAGCTTGACAGCGAGTTTTCGAGTCGATTATACTCCTAATCCGTGGACTTCTAGCCAAAACTTCCTAAACCGTAATTGTAGACCTATGTACCAGCTACAATACTTGTTCAAAGCACTTGTCCTAAATCACAACAGAAACAGAGAAAAAACATGCTCAAGGTTGGCTTGTCAGGCTGTCAGGGTTCATGACTTAGCAAAATTTGCTTGTCAGGCTGTCAGGGTTCATGACTTAGCAAAATTTGCTAAGTGTTGAAATGGTTGATTTCTCTGATTTTTGAAATCCAAATTCACACATGTTAGGAGCTGATTCAGTCAAAGACCCAAAAATCAAAGTTGTTCCTTATGTCAAACACTACAACATTGCTTTAGTGAACTCCTCCATGCAAGGTCTCTAGCACCTAGTTCAACTTTAGTCAAACCTGTCACTTTGAAAATATGATACATACTCAAACCATGACTAAATGACCAAATTAGCCCTAGCCCTAAATACCAAAGTTGTTCATAAGGATATCCTAAGCATGTTTAAGCAAATTGCAAGGTCATTCAATCATTTTATGTAGTAGCCACTCATAGAGCTAGTTAGGGCAATCACAGGAAACATGCCTTAAAGGCTTGATTAAGAAAAGTGACTTTCATGAACAATGTTCTAATTGTGAACCCAAGTGTGGTTACATGTTTTTGGGACTCACATCTACCAAGTACAAGTTTTCATTCATGATCATTTGCATATACACATGGAAACATGAAATAATAAGAATGTTGCATATGTTTTAATTGAATGTTTCAAATGTCAAATGCTTGATTATGAATGCTTTATGATCATGCTCAATCTATGCGAGTCAAGTTATGCAAGGCTAACACCCGAGGTGTTACAGCCCCTCCCCCTTATAAAAATCTCGTCCCAAGATTTGCAAGACCTACCATTCTTGGAAAAAGGCGGGATAAACTTCTCGTAGATAATCTTCTCTTTCCCACGTAGCATCTTGCTCACTATGATTGTTCCACACCACCTTATAGAACTTGATAATCTTACTCCTTGTCACTCTCTCCATCTCCTCTAATACTCGAATTGGTTTTTCTTCATAGGTCAAATCCGATTGAAGCTGCACGTTGGTGGGTGCAATCGCTTCTTCAGGTACTCGAAGACATTTCTTTAACTAAGAAACATGGAACACATCAAAGATTGCACTCATCTCTGGTGGAAGTTGTAACTTATACGCAACATTTCCTTTTCGTTCCAAAATTTTGTATGGCCCTACATATCTTGGTGAAAGCTTCTTTTTCATCCCAAATCTTTTCACACCTTTCATGGGTGATACTCTCAAGTATACATAGTCACCCACTTCGAAAGTCAGTGGTCTTCTTCTTTTGTCGGCATAACTTTTCTGTCTGGATTGAGCTGCCTTCGTATGTTGTTGGATGATACGTACTTGCTCTTCGGCTTCATTGACAAAATCAATACCAAAGTATCTCCTTTCACCGGGCTCAATCCAATTCAATGGAGTTCTGCACTTTCTGCCATACAAGGCTTCAAATGGAGTCATTTTGATACTCGCTTGATAACTATTGTTATAGGAGAATTCAGCTAAAGGTAACCATTTCTCCCATGAACCTTTTGAAGATATAACACAAGCTCTAAGTAAATCTTCTAGGATTTGGTTCACTCGCTCTGTCTGTCCTGAAGTTTGCGGATGATAAGCTGAACTTCTGATTAGCTTGGTTCCCAAAGCTTGGTGTAAGTGCTCCCAGAAATGAGCTATGAACTGTGGTCCTCGATCTGAGATTATAGTCCTGGGTACTCCATGCAGTCTCACGATCTGGGAAACATATATCTTCGCGTATTTTCCAACTATATACCGGGTGTTCACGGGTATAAAGTGTGCTGACTTGGTGAGACGATCTACAATAACCCAGATTGAATCGTGACCTTTCGACGTCATTGGAAGGCCTGTGATAAAGTCCATGCTGATTTCCTCCCATTTCCATCCTGGAATAGGCAATGGCTGAAGTAATCCAGCAGTTTTCATATGGATGGCTTTTACTCTACTACAGTTATCACACCTAGCAACATAGGCTGCGATCTCTTTCTTCATCTTAGTCCACCAAAAACGGGTTCTTAAATCTTGATACATTTTACTACTACCCGGATGGATAGACAATTTGGATGAGTGAGCTTCTTCTAAAATTTGATTCCTTAGCTCACGGTCTTTTGGTACCACTAGTCGGTCCTCAAACCATAATACACCTCTTTCGTCCAATCTAAAATGTTTGGTTTCTTGCTCTTGCATTTTTCTCTTGATGTGACTTATTCCCACATCTGTCTGCTGTAGCTCTATGATTTTGCTCTCAAGTGAACAAATGATTGTGATATTGTGTAGTACAGCAGGATGTAACAAGTTGAATCCATCTTCCATCAATGCTTCCACAATGTTGCAATGGGACTTCCGACTAAGTGCATCGGCTACTACATTTGCTTTACCCGGATGGTAATGCACTTCTAAATTATAGTCCTTAATCAATTCTAACCATCTTCGTTGTCTCATGTTCAGTTCTGGCTGGGTAAAGATATACTTGAGACTTTTGTGGTCAGTATAGATGTGACAGACATTGCCCAACAAGTAATGTCTCCATATCTTTAATGCATGAACAACGGCTGCAAGTTCCAAATCATGTGTAGGGTAGTTGACTTCATGTTTTCTCAATTGCCGAGAGGCATATGCAATTACTCTCCCTTCTTGCATAAGCACACATCCCAAACCTATTCCTGATGCATCACAAAATACATCAAAAGGCTTTTCAATGTCTGGTTGTGCTAACACAGGTGCTGTAGTCAACAAAGTTCTGAGGGTGTGAAAAGTTGTTTCACATTCTGGTGTCCATTTGTACTTCTCATCTTTCTGAAGTAGTCTGGTCATAGGCTTAGCTATCTTTGAGAAATCTGGAATAAACCGACGATAGTATCCTGCTAACCCTAGAAAACTCCGAACTTCATGAACCGAAGTTGGGGCTTTCCAATCCATGACCTCTTGTACTTTGGATGGGTCTACTGAGATTCCATCTCTTGATAAAATGTGACCTAAGAAAGGTACTTTGCTCATCCAAAATTCACATTTGCTAAACTTGGCATATAGCTTATGCTCCCTCAGTCTGGATAGGACAATCCTCAGATGCTCTTCATGATCTGACTCATTTTCTGAATAAATCAATATGTCATCGATAAACACGACCACGAACTTGTCAAGTTCGGGCATGAATACCGAGTTCATCAGGTACATGAAATAGGCTGGAGCATTTGTTAGTCCGAAAGACATAACCAAATACTCGTATAAGCCGTACCTAGTAGAGAAAGCAGTTTTAGGTATATCCTCCGGTCTGATCTTTATCTGATGGTAGCCTGATCTTAAGTCAATTTTGGAGAATACCCTTGCCTTCGCTAGCTGATCGAACAAGATGTCGATGCGGGGTAATGGATATTTGTTCTTGATGGTCACAGCATTGAGTGGTCTGTAATCTACACACATTCTCAGTGACTTATCCTTCTTTTTCACAAACAATGCTGGACATCCCCACGGAGATGAGCTGGGTTGGATAAGACCCTTGTCCAATAGATCTTGCAATTGAACCTTAAGTTCCGCTAACTCATTGGGTGGCATTCTATAGGGCCTTCTGGATATGGGTGCGGTACCTGGCACTAATTCGATCTTAAATTCCACGTCACTATCCGGTGGTAGACCTGGTAATTTTTCTGGAAATACATCCGGAAACTCACAAACCATGGGGATATCACATATTGTGGTGGTTTGGATAGCATAGGCTAAATGTTGGGGTTCGAAATCGTGGGAGAGTGGGACTAGAAAAGCATTCCCTCCTGTGGGTTCTCTCAATCATAATAGTGCGGGTGCTAGTGTCAATAAGAGCACCATGATACTTCATCCAATTCATGCCTAAGATTACACTTATCGACAACCCCGGCAATATTATCAAATCTGTTGTGTACTCCCTCCCTTGTATCGAGATGAGTACATTTTTGACTATCTTTTTGGTAGTAACAGTTCCCCCTACTGAACTTATGTTAAAACCCCCTTTGCTTACTTCTATTATTTCTTGATCATGTCTAGATGCAAATGCTTGACTCATAAATGAATGAGAAGCTCCTGAATCAAATAAAACAACAGCGGGATGCTTGTTGACGAGAAACATACCAGCCGTGACAACTTCTCCGATGGGCACTTCCTCCACAGCGGTATAATGCACTTGTCCCTGACGTGCCCTGGCATTCACCTGCCTCTGATTGTTCTAATTCTGGTTGCTATTCCTCTTGGGGTGGGGGCATTCCTTGGACCAATGACCCAGTTGGTTGCAGTTGAAACATGGTTGATTACTTCAGAATCCGGTGGAGCTGTCCTGATTGCCATTTCCTTTTGGTAAGGCAATAGTGAACGCCTTACGGAATGGTTTCTATGGCCTGTTATTCTGAGCTTTCGGTGGTGGAGGCCTAAACTTGGGTGCAGGTGGACGGAATTGTGGCCTAGCTATGATAGGCACTTTTGACTGGAAAGATCCGGATGCACCGGCCTCATATGCCCTCTTGCGACCTTTAGCAACTGCATGCATGTTGTTGTGGTTTTCTTGGGTCAAGGCATCACTAATAAACTCATTGTACGTGGCACACCTAGAATTTGCCATAGTCTTCATCAGTTTAGTACCCAGACCTCGCTTGAAGCTCTCTATCTTTTTCTCCTCGGTATCCACAAAACCTGGAGCATATCTGGACAAGTTGTTGAATGCGTGCATATACTCTGTGAGTGACTTGGTCCCTTGAGTGAGCCTCATAAATTCAGCTGCGTTCATGCGCATCAGGCCCGGGGGAATATGGTGTCCTCTAAAAGCCAGCTTAAACTGTTCCCAGGTCACTTGCGCATTAGCAGGCAAGGATGATAGGAAATGTGTCCACCAGATCCCTGCTGGTCCTTGCAATTGATGAGAAGCATACTCTGCTTTCAGATGCTCCGTGACCCTCAACAGACGGAATTTCTGCTCAATGGTATTCAACCATTCATCGGCCTGTAGTGGTTCCTCAGCCACCTTGAAGATCGGAGGCTTCGTGTCCAGAAACTCCTTGAATGTACTGTGCTGATTTGGCTCGGCCCCTGGTTGCTGTGGGTGGCCACGAGCAGTGTTTTGCGCGATAAGGCGCAAAGCTTCTTCCATTGTCCTCTGGCTCCCCAAGAACTGAGCAAAGAACTCCTGAGCAGACGGCGGCGGTGGTGGTGGTAAGTCATCACCATTGCCATCGTGACTGCTACCAGCTCTAGCACGGGTGCGCGTCATCTGCAAAGTTGCAACAATAAGCGATTATTGGTTGAGGTCAAGAGATTGCAGAGGAATTATGTACTCATGCCAAACTGAAATTACTAGAGAAACTTCTCAAAATCACAATAAAACAGAGGCATAATAATTCATTCTCGCAACATGACATCACCAATTTGACCACTTATTGCGCTCATAACGCATGCAAATTTAAATCGTGATCACCAACAAAGGACTGGAATAACATTGATGTTCAACCAAACGTGCGATAGTCGTGCAATTCACAATATTACATGATAGTCGAATTTCCTAAATTAAATTCGAACTACAGGTCCATCACATGGATAGAGGTGATACATTAGCCCTTCCACTAAGTGCTAAGCGATCTACTCTTCATCATGATCACTATCGAGGTCAGACGTAGGATCATCTCCTCCCTCAGGCTCCACTTCTTCTTCAGGCTCTACTTCTTCTTCATCCTTGTCCCCTTCTAGATCCATCTCTGCGGCTCCAGGTGGGACATAAGGGTGGAGCTGATTGTTCAGTAGATGAACCTCTTCATGCAGATTATCATTGTATTCTTCCGCATTGGCCAGCTGCTGTCCCAGCTCAAACTGTTGAGCTCTTAGGACATCTTCCCTGGACCACGCTGCATTTTGCTGGTGAGTTAACCGAGTCATCTCTTCAGTGAGCCTCTCAATCTCGGCGTCGTGCTCCCTCTGAAGCTGTCGTCGATCCTCGCGGGCATGACCAAGAGCACCAGACACACGTCTAAGGCTACCTTCCACTCCATCTAACACTCTCATCACTGCGAACATGGCGCTCATGGAAGGGTTATCACTGTTCTGCCCTTCTGCTGCACCAATCTCCAAAGATCTTCCTCTTGCCTGTTGCCATGAGTTAGTGGAGGGGTTACCTCTCAGAAAGACTCCAGCCAAGGCGACTGCCAGCTCCTGAGGAAAACGATCCATGATATCCCTCAGGATCCCAAAGGCTGCCCTGCCAGCTGCTTCTTTAGCAGTCCTGCCAGTTGACTCATAACACCAGCCTGTCCACTCAGAATCGTCACCTCGGGGACGAACAACGGCCTCCACAGTAACTAAGAGACCTTCCCCCAACTGCTCATTCGCCCAGAAGTAGCGGGGTTCCATTCCATCAGGATAGCCTACGTAGCTGAGCACTCTCCACAAGAGTGTAGGCATCCCAAACTCTCCAAGAAACGTGTGACGTTGACGGGTACGTGGAGCAAGCTGACGGCGGGGAGCTCTGCCTCCGGTGGACTTGCGAGCGGTCTGCTTTGTGCGTGCCATCTGCACCATTAACATGTACCACTAGGTGAGACAAGACCATGACGGATAAGAGTTACATAACTGAGTAAGAATTTTATAAGGGGAGGAACAATTTAATTATGTGCATGGTAATTATCATGATGCATGCTCGTTCCGTACGTCCTCACAAACATAGGAAAATTTTATTTCTAGCGGTAGACACGGTGGCATACATACGTTCTCTCATAAATAGCGTAACTAGTCGAGCTATACGTTTCGTTGTTAGTGTACCTGCATAAAATTTCATCTCAGCCCTAAACCCATAATGAAATATGCGTAATGTAATTGTAAATACTTCCATATATGTATACCCATACATATACTTCCGTATCAATCTACCCGACAATAATTTAAACCACAATTAAATACGTACCATATACACATGCAAGCATGCATACATAGCCGTACCAAAGCTACTCTCCCCGACCACACGCTCACATCTGGCGGTCATACACTCATCATCTTACCTTGGCGTAGAGGCATTTGATCCATACATTACCACTCAAGTGAATGGCCTCCATACTATAGCACGCTGTATGGACGACGAAGTAAAAACCCCCCATGTTAGTACTTAAATAGCCACCTAATAGTCCTTAATTTGGGCATAAGGAAAGTGATCATTGGCACACTTTAGATTTCAAATACCTATTATATAACTTTTAGTTGCTAGAGAAGGGTTTTTGGAAAACAAAAACTTTGTTTTAAATACACTTGTGACAATTAACGTTGAATCTTGCTCTGATGCCAGCTGTCGCAGAACTGACCAATTTATAAGAATACAATTACAATGGCAATCCACAAGCGGTCGCACTGTCATACTTGAACCCATATAAACCCGGTAGTCCGTCGAGTACCACGACGGGTCTCGATAAACGATTTACAACAACCAAGATCGTACATGATTCAACATACATGCCACATATTACATAAAGTTCACAGATACTTTTCATCATTAGAGTACGAATAAAAGTTATTACAAACTGAGTTTGATAAATAAAGCGGAAGCAAATAAGTTCGAAGATAAAGTTTCCAACATAGTTTGATACAGTGCCAAGCTAGAACACGGTCCACAAAAGCAAGGATAGGAATTACTAAAGAAGCCTGCCCAAGGCTTAGTCCTCATCCACAGCGGGATAGAAGCAACTCTTGCAATAACCATGATACACAGTGCCATCTGCAACAATGGGAAAATAAACCCTGAGTACGAGAAGGTAGTCAGCTAGACTTACTCGTCATGAACCAGAAATAAAATGACTCCAAGGATTATGCAAGGCTGTATAAGTGGACGTAACTTGACAACATTTTTGCGTAAAAGCAATTGAATCATGGTACAATTACAAGTTCTTTACCAGATTATTTATAACTATCCATTTCTAGGTTAGCAACTATCCTGTGCCAAACATGTGGTATATCATTTAGAAGCATACAATAGTAACCATAGCAGGTATTGTAATTCCATATTCATCCGAACCATCATGTTTCATAACACAGTTGCTACGATGTTGGGACTAGCCAAGTTTCTCACTATCCGGGAGAGACGGCGATTCGAATCAATTTCAACCAGCTGGGAATTTATTCCTAACACAAACCCAGGTCTACCAGCCACGATAGCCTTAGGTCACCTTTGGTACAACTCCGGTACACATTTCGTGGGTCCGTACTGCGCCGCACAATCTGGAACACCAGATGCCAGGATGCTTAGGCCAAGCCTGCCCTTGGGCTCAGTCTGATCGTTCCCCAGAAGGAGCGCACAACAGAACGATTCCTGGCCTGAGTTGAATTACTCGGCTTCGCGGTCGGAACGAGTTATCCGGCCTGCTAAGTGAGAGGCATGCGTTCAATCTTGTCAGAAGCGCCAACAACGGTACGGTCCTTAATTGACACAGACGGGGATAAATCCACACCCAAGACCTCCATGTCTTGTCGCTTCTCTATCGACTTCCCGTCCGGTCTCGATTTACTTTTACCTCATGGTTCTGTTCCACGATAGCAAATATAGCTAACCGTGCTCCGGTATCCACCTATATCTCGCAGGTGACAGGACATCACCCGACTTCTACCGGTCTAAGCATGGCTAAGCATATATATTCGATCCTGGACCTATACCGGTTAAAGGTGTAATATTTGGACAAGGAATGTACATGCATCAAGTGGTTTCATTCAACTCTTATAACCTAATGCATCAGTCATAAAGACGTAAGTAAACATTTGTAAATTACTGGGAGACTTATAATGCTCCAGGGCTTGCCTCGCAAAAAGGAAGTATGGCGGTGGTCAGGACACTCTGGAAGCTCTTCAGGGTTCTGCTCCACGCCTTCGGGAGCTGCGGCTTGCGGATCCTCCTGCTGATTCCCTTCTTCTGCTTCTTCGAATTCCAGCAACGTGATCTCTTCCTCCGATCCTAGATGCATGAGTATGGCATAAGTATTACGAATGCATATATGTTAACAAGTGCATCATGTTTATTGAGTAGGTGCATATCTCTTCTCGGTTATTTAATTATCTACTTCCATAATGCATTGATTATACCATAAAATAGCAGCTACTTGTTTCACTCATAACTGGAGTTCTACAAATCCAAATCCAGTGATCCTAGACTTTCTGGAAAGCTTATCAAATTCTCTACAACTTTGTTATTAACCATTTTTACAGTACACATCAGTTTCAACATGCAACTCATCGAACTCTAGAATCAGTCCAGAAACTATTTAATATGCAATATAAAGTAACGATACTTCTACTTCATGTAATCATTCAAAATTTGACCACATAGAATCTACCAACAGCTTAAGCATACCAAATACATTTAAGATCATATAATGGTGAAGCCCAAACTATTTATTTAATTGCCTTTATTATTTTATTTAGATATCTAGGTTAAATAATAAACATATATCAGATATACTTAATAAATTCTCAAAAATTTATAGTGCCTTACTAATGCTATCAAAGGACTACTACAAAAATTTCATGTCATTTTACCAAGTAGAATATCCTATACAAAAATGACAAGGAAGCAAGGCTTGAAATAGCATAAATGGAAAATCCTATTGAAAAGTGTCAAGCAACAGATTTCCTATTTTTCTTAACATCCATATGGTACTAGGATTACCTCCAACAAATTTCATGAATTTTGGACTCATAATTAATTTATGAAAATTCATGCAAGGATTAACTAGTCATAAAAGAAAAATCTATAACTATAAATCTACCCATGCACTAGTCCTCAAATTTTTACCAGAGCTCATATATGCAAAGACTAGCTTACCACAAAAATTTCATAATATTTGGAGCAGAGTAACTCTAGATATAAAATAAACAAATTTGAATGCATTCAAAAGCACATTTCAAATCCCTAATTAAATCTCCAAAAATTTCTACTGTACAAGTAAAGCACATATTTTTCCTAAATACTACACTTCCTAAGGAATACTCATAAATTTATTTCAAAATTTTAGGAGGTATCAAACTGAAGATACAAAAATAACAAAACACACTTGAATCTGGAATTTTTGAACTATCTTTAAAACCTAGAGTCGCTGACAGCAGGGACCCATGCGTCAGCGAGACCCAAAACAGAGCCGGCGGCGCTGCTCTACGGACGCGGCCAGAACTCGACGGCGGCGAGTTCGCTGGCAGTGACATCTTCACCAGACTTTCTACTCGACCTAGCGCATCTAATGAGCCACTTGGCCGCCCCTATTGCCGACTCTAGAGATGACGGCGGCGGCTATGGCGGAGCGGCGGGGCTGGACTACGGCGGGACGCCGGTGAAAGCCATGGTGACTCAAATTAACGCGTGGACAAGCATCAGTGGACTACAAGGAAGCTATTGCTCGTGCTATCGTGGCCTGCGGTGGTCGGGTTGGGCCTGGCCACGGCGACGGAGGGTGGCAGAGGAGCTCCGGCGAGGCGTTGCACGGCGCTGGGGCTTACCGAGCTTGAACAGCGAGCACTATTGGACGCGGTGGGATGCTGGGGAGCTGGTGGTGCTACGGTGGTGACGAAAAGGCGGCTCGGTGCGAGTTTACGTGGCTATGGCGACGGTGGAGCTACGAGAGCTCGGCGGCTGCTGCGGCGGTGCTCGCACAGGTGAAGGAGGAGGCGGAAATGCGAAAACGGAGTTGTGGCTGAGTGCGGGCGGGTGCTGGCGTGATAATGCCGTGCTCAGACGCGTCGTGGCCGGCGCGGTCAGGGCGCTGGCGACGCGCGGCCATGGCGACCTCCACGCGGCGCGCGGTGTCTAAAGCCGGTCGGCCACTGTGCCGGTCAATTCAGTTAGTTCAGATGCGATAGAAGCAGCCTGACAGCGAGTTTTCGAGTCGATTATACTCCTAATCCGTGGACTTCTAGCCAAAACTTCCTAAACCGTAATTGTAGACCTATGTACCAGCTACAATACTTGTTCAAAGCACTTGTCCTAAATCGCAACAGAAACAGAGAAAAATCGTGCTCAAGGTTGGCTTGTCAGGCTGTCAGGGTTCATGACTTAGCAAAATTTGCTAAGTGTTGAAATGGTTGATTTCTCTGATTTTTGAAATCCAAATTCACACATGTTAGGAGCTGATTCAGTCAAAGACCCAAAAATCAAAGTTGTTCCTTATGTCAAACACTACAACATTGCTTTAGTGAACTCCTCCATGCAAGGTCTCTAGCACCTAGTTCAACTTTAGTCAAACCTGTCACTTTGAAAATATGATACATACTCAAACCATGACTAAATGACCAAATTAGCCCTAGCCCTAAATACCAAAGTTGTTCATAAGGATATCCTAAGCATGTTTAAGCAAATTGCAAGGTCATTCAATCATTTTATGTAGTAGCCACTCATAGAGCTAGTTAGGGCAATCACAGGAAACATGCCTTAAAGGCTTGATTAAGAAAAGTGACTTTCATGAACAATGTTCTAATTGCGAACCCAAGTGTGGTTACATGTTTTTGGGACTCACATCTACCAAGTACAGGTTTTCATTCATGATCATTTGCATATACACATGGAAACATGAAATAATAAGAATGTTGCATATGTTTCAATTGAATGTTTCAAATGTCAAATGCTTGATTATGAATGCTTTATGATCATGCTCATGCTATGCGAGTCAAGTTATGCAAGGCTAACACCCGAGGTGTTACAAAGTTAATAAATACCAACAAGCATTTTTGGCACCATTGCCAGGGAAGGTACCTAGGCAAAGGAAGTATTGATAAGCTTATACTTATTGATGTGATCAAGATAAACTGTTGACCTCTGCTCAAACAGGCTTAACCTTGTTTTGTCTACTTTTGTATGTTATGCAGGATAATGTATGACTGGTTTTGACCTTTCGACAAACTATGTTGAAGATCCAGAAGCATTAATCAGGAGAACTAGAGCTAAACTAAACAAAGTCTCAGCTTTAGAATCGGAAGACAACCAGATAAGGCGAAGCTTAACACCAGAATTTGAAGTCATCACGATAAATAGGTCAGAAAAGCCAGATATTTCCAACCACCACATGGTGCCAACATAAGTGCCAAGGACAGCAACGAATAAGGAAGTTTAGTTTAGACATGATAGGGTGAAACCAAGGTCATCTAAGCCTCCCATAGGCCAATCGAATTGTAGCCAAAGCAAAGACATCAATTCCGAGACCCACGGCGATGAGGAACACCACGGCGAGTGAACAGCCCAACAGAAGAAGTACCTGCAAAAGGTAGAATAGCAGTGAGCACCTAGGAGAATTGGAATGCCTAAGTTAAACATTAGGAATGCAAACTTTGGAGGCCTAAATCTAGATCATAGAGGGCAGGTCGCACGATCTATGTTTGGTGTGTAGTATCTTCCAGGAACATGGCAAATGGCATCAATTAAAGGTGAAGAAAAGGAAAACTAGAAGATACCTGTAGCATCAGAACTACAGGCAGAAACGTCATCGTACAGCCTCTGTAATGGAGGTACCATCGTAGGCGGCACTGGACGACCATGAAGAACAACCCCTAGTGAGGCAGACCCTACATAAGTACACTTAATTAGTTGGACATCATAGCATTACAACAAACAAATTTAGAGTAAAAGAGGTACAAGAAAAAGGTACATTTGGAAATACTTGAAGAATCAAGCCTTGGAACCCCAAGAACCATCAGAGATGAATCTCACGCTAGGTAGCACTCCTGACCTAGGAATGGTATATAGACGCCATGACTAGTCTCGCAGACACCGTGGAAGTCCCTAACTGTACGAAGCACGAGAGCAATAATGTATGGCTGTAGAATCAGAGGAGTATTCACATTTCTCTTGCACTCCATCATCTAATTCACCATCAGTCCAGCAGGTTGATTGGTTCACTAGATAGAACCGCATTGACTATCTCCATGGATGGCCACTTGAGAGCACTATCATCCCACTCAATAGTAGGCACAATGGTATGGCTTAGGATCTCAAGGATCACCTTTGGAAGCCTCCTCAAGTTTCCCCGTCGACCGTACTCAGACATCTTAGGATAGCGAAAGCAAGCTATCTCATCTGCTCTCAACCTTGGAAGATGGGTAACCAACTTGCCCCGCTTCATACCTTCATAGCTCAACTTCACCGCAGCTGCAAGATCCTTGAATGTAGACTTGTACTTAGTTGTACCGGTCATCCAGACAAGTTTCTCCTTCTAAGCATGAATCTCCAAGGTGGCATAGAATTGTTGAACGATGGCCTCATTCTAGTCCTGCCGGAACTCCAAGATTTTCTTACAACCCATAGCATTGAGAGATCCAACCAACTTATTCATGTACACGAAGATATCAAGACAAGGCCAGCTTAGCCATTGCTGCTCAGTGTGCATTGTCCTAGCATCGATACCTCCATGGTATAGCTAGTACTGACTGAATGTCTCAAAGAAGGGAGTGGAGAATCCCTTGCTTGTCCAAAGTGCTTGGACAATACCAATTTGCTGAACTCAGCTGCAACCCAGCGGTAGCGATCCTTTGGGATGGCATCCATGTCCATTGGAAGTACCCCCTTCATCGTCACTCTCATCTGAAGAAGGCACCAGGACAACTCTGTCCACCCAATTGCTAGGATGTGCATCGGATCTACATCAATAAAGAAACTCAAGATTAATAACCCATGAACACCCAAGAAAAACTGGGAGTAAGCCAAGAAAGGCGAAGGTGCCATAGTTGGAAATTATAGACCACAATAAGCAAAATGGAAGTTGGAAGTAGGCACAAGCTCAAGTATAAGAATGGAATAATAGAGCAGTCTACAGCCTATATATAAGCCCTACCCTACACATAATAACTATCTATAAACTTGGACAACCATTGTGTCACGGGGTCGAAACCACGACAAGCATGTTGTTCGAGTTAGTGTCAGAGCACGGGTCTCCGGTGGCTCGGGTGGACTCAGGAACACAAGAATCGCACAGGGTAGACGAAATGGTTTATCCTAGTTCAAGCCAATTCAGTCCCGATGTCCACCAGCTGATGATCCTTATACTCAAGAGCATCCAAAATCAGGGGGTTAAAATAGAGTGTAAAGGAAGAAGATTTGGTAGGGGGGGTTAGCTCGGTGCTAATCCTAAGGTTGCCTCACCACCGGTGGTGCCTTCCCCCTCGTCGAAGAGGAGGAAGACGATGGGATGTGGTGGAGGAGAGGCTCACAATGCCCCTCTCTAGGTTGCCTTGTCCTCTGTGCATAGCGGAGGTGGATGGAATGGAGTGTCTAGTGATCGCAAAATGGGATCCTCCCCCCTCTCGGTCTGACCTTATCCCTTATATAATGAGACAGGTCAAGTACATGGTAGTTTGGTGGTTTAGTCTATGGTCTACGTGCGCCGGAGTCTAGGAGGATCTTGTAGTGGTGCACGATGGACCATGGTGGTGTCTTGGAGCCGAAGAATCCTTGGGCATCGTCCAACCGCTCTGTTATGAGAGTCTACGTGTTAGGCGGTGTCAGCTTGGACCGGCCTCCCCTAGGTGAGACCTTCTGGAGTCTTCTTGGTGGTCGAGGAGGTCAACTCTAGGAGATGACACATGGGCCCAGAAGGCCATGAGCCCGGAGGCCGTGGGAAGCTTTGTCTTCTTATGTCATGCCCCGAGCATGACCCTATCGGACGAGTAGTTGGTGGTGCTGCACCTAGGGAGCAGCGCCAAGGAGCCCCCGAGCATTCGTAGCTCAGGGCTTGTCTTCTTGTGCCCAGGCCTTGGCTAGTGTTGTGAGCCATGTAGGAGCTAAGGACCGAGCTTGGTCATGTTGTAGATCGGGAGCACAAGGCTCGGGGATGCCCCCGAGCCCTAGGTGGAGGCTGTGGTCATGTTAGGCTTAGTCGGATCTCTTTGTTAGAGAGTGCGTGCGAGCGCGCCTGATGGGCATAGCCCCTGAGCCCTCGGGCGATCTTGAAGGGGTTGGTCTATGGGTCTTTTTCATTCGGGAACCATTGGACTCTAGGATTAACATACATGTATGTTAGGAGCCCCTGAGCCCTACGTGGCCTCACCTAGTGTGATGGCAATGAAGGGCTGAATTCGATCATCTGGTGACCAAACCCTCCTTAGCGGGGATGTCTTCCGCTGGTGAGAGTGTTGTGCCTTGCTTGGGGCCTTCTTCTCCAAAGTGATGGGCGTTACTCGACTGATGGGGCTAAGCGAAGGTGCTGTTGATCCCTTCGTGAGCCTATGTCACATGGGTCTTTGACTAGAGCAAAAGCTCGGTGAACTCGTCTAGGAGTTGCCAATCATAGGCCTGAGGGTGCCCTCTTTTTTGATCAGAGCCTGCCATAGGCCAGGTGATCAAGAGCGTTGGGCTATAGCTCAGGGCCGTCTGATCATCTGGAGCACCACGCCCTTCTAGGGGCTGCGATAACAGGTCCTGATCTTCTTGAGCCGGCCTTATGGGGCAGACCCTCTGTGGCCATAAGTTGGGGAGATGGGAGCGCGATGAGGCTTGGACGGAGACCCTCGTTGGGTCCACTCCTCAGCAGCTCCCGACCCAACTCCGAGGGGGTGGTTAGTTTTTGGGGGATGCACCACCCGAGCGCCCATCGATTGGGGCTTAGGCTGCTTCGTTTGGGGAGCCGATGCAACCCCCAAGACCTCTGGGGCCCCAAAGTCTTCATAGGCTCAGTCGAGCCTTCAGCTCGGTGGGCTGGGATGTTATGATGATGGCCTCATTGGGCAAGATCATCGCGCCCATGCTGCTAATGGGTAAGTCCATGAGAACCTCAGGTTTATGGTCGTTCCTTTCCCCGGTCATGTCTCCCAGAGGGGAGATCCTCGACTTCCTGACTAAGCCACTCATATAGTTCCTGAGCCCGTCTATCGGTACTCGAGGGCTTGCTGTCTCCCTCATTGGTTCACCATGAGTAGCTCTAGGTCAGTACTCAGACATCGCTCATCTAGACGGTCGGGGCGCTTCGAGGCGCCCTGGCTACAGCCGCGTGGGCTCGTCTCCCGAGTGTTCCTCGCACTTTTAGTTTCTTCAGGCGACCTTGAAGCCCAGTGGGCTGGCCATGAACCCTCGATGATGCCCATTCTAGGGGGCCCTGGACCGGCATGTGGTGGGGTGGAACAATTCAATAAAGGATCAGGAGATAGGCAAATGCCTGCAAAGAAAATGGAATGGACACAAGAGAAGGGAAGGAGGACATAGCTGGTAACGCAATGGCTGGAGCCACTCCGTTAGTGCCTTGCCAATCTTTCTCTTGCTCCTCCTACTCTATCCACCCATCCTTGCCTCACTCAGGGGCCTTCTATAGCGGTTCTCCTTCAGAAAGGTTAGTAGAAGGTTAGTTTAGTCAATCCTGTGGTGTAGCCGAGCTTTCACTGGGGTCGCTCGGGTTAAAGGAGACAACGACTGAAGCAAGCAAAGCAAAAGGGTCGGGAGGAAGAGACTTATCTTGGTTTTGGTTGTTGTAGAGGTAGGCCAGCAAAGGTGGCCGGTAGGTGGGCCTTGGCTTTGGAGGTGTCACTTCTAGGTTGATGGCTTAGTGATGGCCTTCCCTCATGGGTTAAGGTCAGAACTCACCTCGATCGGGTCAGCCCCTTCTAGGGCACCGAGCATCTAGATGGAGGGGCCAACTGAGCCACCGTTGCTGCCAGAAGCCTTGGGCACCTCGCTGATGCTCAGTCGGTCAAGCACCATCGCGGCCTTTGTTGCTTCCTCCGTCAGTGCCCCTCCTGCATTGCGGCCTGAGCCATTGAGAGCGCAGGGAGGGATGAGTGTGGTTGCTTGGACAATGTAGTCCTACTTGTAGTAGTAGGCTTGCTCGAAGCTACCCTCGATGGTGATGACCCCCTTTGGGCCGGGCGTCTTCAGCTTCAGGTAGGTATAGCTGGGCAAGGCCATGAACTTGGCGAAGCACATCAATGAAGGAGGGTGTGGTAGACGCTGGGGAAGTCAACAACCTCAAAGGTGAGTGGCTCCTTGTGAAAGTTGTCTGGCTGGCTGAAGGTGATGTTGAGCCAGATACGCCCAAGGGGCATGGCTTCCTTCCCTGGCATGATCTCATAGAACGGCACCTTGCTAGGGCGTAGGCTATTTTGAGGGATGGCCATCTTGTCGAGGGTGCTGGCGTATAGTATGTTGAGGCCACTCCTCCCATCCATCAGCACCTTGGAGAGGCACAAGGTACCCACGATTGGGCTAACCATGAGCGGGTAGCGCCCCGGATCAGGGGCGTAGAAGGGGTGATCTTTTTTATTCAAAGGTGATGGCCATCTAGGACCATTGGAGCCACATCGAGGCGGTTAGGGTGTGGACGATGTTCACCTCCTGCTCGGTGATGCGACGCTGTCGGCGGGACTCATACGCCTAGGAGTCCCCGAAGATCATCAGGCAGCGCTTAGCCTTGGGGAACTTGCTGTCTTCCTCCTAGGCGTCGTCCGCTGGGTTGCTAGCCTTTGGGGCAGGCTTCTAGGCCTTTCCCTATTGGCCAAGGGTGCTACGGATGGAGCCCTTCATGGTAGCGCAGTCCTTGAGGACGTGTCTGGCTTGCCCCCCGTGGAACGGGCAAGGGAACTCAAGCACCTTCTCGAAGTGTTCTGGGCGTGCACTGCGCCTGGGGGCTGAGGTCTGGCGGCATGGTCAGCTGTGGCCACCATCCCCTCTCCATGGCACTTGAGCATGGTGCCTGGCCTCAATGGTGTCATGGACGTCGCGGTCATCGCCGATCAGGTAGCGCACTGGGGGACACCAAGGAGAAAGGTCACACCTTCACTCCTGCTAAGGCTTGGAGCCCAAAGTCCATGGCCAGTCAGAGCTATTGCTTGAGGTGCCACTGTTGCTTCCCCCCGTCGATGGGTCTTGAGCATCGGAGTGGTCCCCGTTAGCAGTGGCCGTCATCTGGGATGGCCGGGAGAACGCGGCGCGGCATCGGGAGGCTAAATTCTCTGCCTACTGCTCGAGAGCGACGTAGAGGACTGGTTCTCTTTGTTCAGCCTCTCGTTGGTCTTTGGGTCCGGCGTGTTGAAGATGTCTTCTAGGTGGCAGGCGGTCGCCGCCATGTTGTATGCCGCATAGGGGAAGCATAGGCCGCTAGGAGCCCCCGTGCGGGCGTCATCATTGCTATCGAGAGGGTGTGTGGCTTGCTGCCTCGGTGGCCTCCAAGTCCAACTACCGAGCTCGAAGTGGCCCGCCTTCTCCAAAGGTAGGCCGTGTGGCTGCGAGAACTCTAGTCCAACGGTGTGAGCTCGGGTACCTCCTCAGGTAGGACCTCACCGTCGATTTGGTAGCACATGCGTGGAGGGGTGATGTAGTCGATGTCGTTGGAGTCATACTCCGGGCCATTCCCCAAGAGGATCTCGAGGAAGGTACAGAGTGAGGGCATGTCAGTCCCTGTTGCACAGGAAAGGATGGTGCTTCACGGCACCTCACGACTGATGAGGTGCTTTAGCTCCAGCTCTAGCTGGATGGTTGTTGCCATGTTCTGTATCCTAAAAGGTAGGTCTAGGAGGTAATACCAAAAGCGGTCAGGCAGTGGGAGCACCACACCGGTAGTGATATGGTGGTGGACATTTGCCAGCATGTAGAACATATAGCAATGGCCCGACACGGTGGGGTTTGGGCCTAGACCACGCCGGATCTTGTAGGCTAGGACCTCGAGATCTGCTCCCAAGAGTCCTGGCGGAGGAGGCGGTGCTGGTGACTTGTTGCCCATTGACGCAGCCCCATGGAGTGGACAAAGCTTGCTGTAGTAGTTGGCGACGTAGGCCGGGGTCTCAAAGTTGAGGACCTAGCTCGAAGCAAAGGCACCGGCCATGATGGAGAGCTCGCTGGGGAAGCAGACACCACTGTCTGGGGTGGTGCCGCCTGCTCCGGTGACGAGGCAGATGGCTCTAGCCACCATAGAGCCAGAATCACACTTGACGCTGCCCCCTACCTAGCGCGCCAGCGGTCGCAGGGTCAAAATCATGGCAAGCATGTTGTTCGAGTCAGTGTCAGAGTATGGGTCTCTGGTGGCTTGGGTGGACTCAGGAACATAAGAATCACACAGAGGAGATGCAATGGTTTATCCTGGTTTCACCAATTTGGTCCCTACGTCCAGCAGCTGATGATCCTTATACTCAAGAGCACCCAAAATCAGGGGGTTACAACAGAGTGTAAAGGAAGAAGATTTGATAGGGGAGTTAGCTCGGTGCTAATCCTAAGGTTGCCTCGTCGACGGTGGTACCTTCCCCCTCATCGGAGAGGAGAAAGATGACAGGATGCGGTGGAGGAGAGGCTCTCGGTGCCCCTCTCTGGGTTGCCTTGCCCTCTGTGTAGAGCAAATGCGGATGGAATGGAGTGTCTGGTGATCACAAAATGGGATCCCCCCTCTAGGTCTGACCTTATCCCTTATATAATGAGATAGGTTGGGTACATGGTGTTTGGGGGTTTAGTCTACGGTCTATATGTGCCGGAGTCTAGGAGGGTCTTACAGCCATGCGTCATGGACCCTAGCGGTGTCTTGGGGCCGAAGAGGCCTTGGGCGTCGTTCGGCTACTCTGTTCTGACACTACGCGTCAGGCAGTGTCATCTTGGACCGGTCTCCCCCGGGAGAGACCTTCTAGAGTCTTCTTGGTGGCTGAGGAGGTCAGCTCGGCCTAGAAGCCCGTGAGCCCCCGAAGGCCATGGGTAGCTTTGTCTTTTCGTGTTACGCCCCAGACGTGACCTTGTCAGAGGAGTAGTTGGAAGGGCCAACTGAGGAGCGACGTCGAGGGGCCCCCAAGCATTGGTAGCTCGGGGTTGTCTTCTTATGCCTGGGCCTTGGCTGGCGTCATGAGCCAGACAGGAGCCAAGGACCAGGCTTGGTCGTGCCATAGATCAGGAGCCCAAGGCTCCCCCTGAGCCCTAGGCGGAGACTATGATCGAGTCAGGCTCGGCCGGACCTCTTTACCAGAGGGTGCGCACGAGCATGCCCGATGGGCATAGCCCCTGAGCCCCAGGGCAATCCTGAAGGTGTCAGACGGGGGTCTTCTTCATTCGAGAACCATTGGACCCGAGGCTTAACATACCTGTATGTTAGGATCTCATCACATTGGAACAAGTTAAAGCTAGTTTAGCACTAGACAAACACTGATGGAGCATCCATCATGGTCCACGGAGCATCCGTTGGCGCAACTGAAGGCAGAAGTGGTTACACCTGAGAACTGTCTATCAACACTAGAATATTCTGCCAACCTACCGGAACCTTCTGTCAATTTATAGAACCGACACAGAGGACATTCACCAGTTACAGGCGAGCTACTAGAGCATCCGCGAAGCTCACGGATCATCCATCAAAGCCCACAGTTAGTGCCAAAGCGATCTTTAAGTGACTAAACACGCCATCGGAACATTCCGCTCGAGCTTCGGACTATCTGATAGAGTCAGGAACCACAACGGTAAGCATAGTAATCGCATGAGTTCGGCACTATCTAATCCTTGCAACCAAGCAATACTACTTCATCAATCCAAGGACAAGTATACTATAGAAGGTACTCAACAAAAACCCCAAGGCGATTTGGTGGTAACCCTAACCGAATGCGAGACTGAAGTAACCCTAGGTGAAGCAAAGGGATAAGATAAGGGCAAAATAAAATAGGGATTGAAACTTGCCCTCCCGCCATGTTGAAGCTCACGTGGAAGCCTTAGAACCACCAGGGATCACCCAGAGCACATGCATGGCGAGGGAGATGGCACGGACGACAACGACGTGGGCGACAGGGACGTGGTCGGGTGGAAAAAGGGAAAGAAAGTGACCTCCACTGACCCTGTCGGCCTATTTATTGTTCACGAAGTGACAGAGAGTCCGTCGTTGCTATGGACCATCCGTCAATTAGATAACTAAATCCTACATAGTTGCTAAGTCCCTTGAGACTATTGGACTATCTGCTGAATGAACCGGACTATCCACCAGAAGATGGAAAGTGCCCAAGGATTTCATTTCCTGAAATTCAAGAAAACAATCAAAGCTCCAACCTCGGAGATATGTTAAGATGAGATAAAGAAGCCTCGAAGAACAGGAAGTCACCATAAAATTTGTGACCCAAGAGGGGGAAGTCATTGGAGCACAAAAAGGGTACACCTTACGGTGCACAAGTGGAACCCCCAAAATTTCCCAAGTGCAGAACCCTATAGCACCTCAGGAAAGCTCGAGGACGAGCTTTTTATAAGGACGGGATGAATGTAACGACCCCAATTCGTTACACCCTAGGCAATCATTTTTGACTATCAAGGAAAGTCACCTACTGAGTCACCCCGAAGATTCCTAATGAGTTACGCGAGGCAAGACATCAAAGCATTCTGTGAGAACCCCCGAGTAGTTATCATCAGGCTCGCACCCAGAGTGAAAGAAAACCTCTACATGGATTAGAGTTCACCCTAGTGACATCATCGAAACCAACTCAGTCACAAGAAGCTACTCAGGAGCAATGCATTGGTCACCAATAACCAACCATCCAATGACTTAGTCAAATTCAGCAAAGGTAGAGACTATCGGACCGTCCACCAGTTTACCGGACCATCCGATAGAAACTGAACCAGAGCAGACTTAAGTGGAGATGGGTTGTTTACAAATTGTGGAACTAGACCCACATGTCAGCATGAGTTGGCATATATCTTTAGCTGGAAACACACACTTTCACCCACTCTCCCTCATCCATTCATTTGCAACCCTCTCCCTGTCTCTCTAACTCTCTTCAGCAAGGAAGAACCCTAGAACTAGAGAGAGAAAGGAGTGAAGAAGGGAATGGGGAGGAAAGGAAGGAGAAGAAGAGAAGCATCAGCACCCCCTATGGATTTCATCAACATCTTTAAACCAATCATGGTGAGCTCAAGAGATTAGCACTTATTTTGTGGATTTTTCCCAAAAGTTTAATTTATGGATTTTGGTGGAAGCTTGGAGATCCCTTTCTGGTGGTGGTTCAATCATATGTAGAGTAAGTCCATGTGACCCTCATCCACCTCCATGACCTTGCCATCTCATGGATCCACTTTAAGGTATTTGGTTGGATATTTGCAAGGAGAGGATGATGGATGGAAGGCTTGCATGTTGGGAGAAGAAGGAGCTAGAATGGAAGAAGAGTTGGATCCTCAATCTTTTGGCTACAGAAGCTCTAAGTCTCAGAGCCAAGGATCTCTAGCTCAATCTGAAGGTTTATCTCTTTTCTCATGAGTTTTGGTTTAATTCCTAAGCATTAGCCACACTTAGTATAACTAGCTCAAAACCTAGTTATATTGAGCCTAGTAAGCCACCTAAGCTACCCAAGGAATGTTTGGCACATGCAAGATGCACAACTCCACAAATCTAAGCTTAAACCTAGGTTCTCCCAAGAGTATAGGTTCTGTCGCCCGATTGACGAGAGTGTCCGTCAATCCAATGGAGTGTCCACCAAGCCCCCGAGAAGCCACTAGAAGGCCTTATCTATAGTTAGCCTAGACCACCGGAGTGTCCACGTTATCCCGCGGAGTGTCCGTTGAATTATAAAGACTTATAGCCAATAAACCCGAGAGCATCAAGCCTACACCGGAGCATCCGTCGCTCATGGCGGAGCGTCCAATGAATTATAGAGAACAGTAACCAGTAACCTGAGAGAACCTAGTTCCTATCGGAACGCCTGTCAGCCAGTCAGACCATCCGATGTTAGCAGCAATGCTAGAAATGACCAAATCCTAAACCTACCGGAGTATCCGTGACCTCCATGGAGTATCCGCCAACCTGAATAGGACCAACCCACATCGGCACCCAACACAACGGAGTGTCCGTTAGTTAGGATGGAGTATCCGACAATACACAGAGAGTGTGAGGCTGTTTAGCAAACCTACCCAATAGGTCAACAATACTAGTTTATATCCATCTTATACTCTTATAAAGCAAAACCCCACTAGCAATTTTTCTTGACATGCAAGGTGTCCACCTCAGCAATCCACTATCACTTGCAATTAAAGTTCACTAGCACAAGCAATTATGATATATATCCACGTCAGCAAGACACATAATCCACTAACATGCATTTAGTTGTCCACACTAGTGTGCCATGCTATCCACTAACATTAGTTTATAATAGTTAATCTCTTCCTAAGAATTGTATGAATAGTTAAATTTCATTCCAAATCAGTAGTTCCCGTAGCAACACATGGGGTGTTCTTCTAGTTACCAAATAGTGCAACAGTAGAGCCACAGTAGATGTCCCTTCCCAAGTTCCTAGTATTGACCCATGCTACCCACATCCTTTCTAGTTATCTCGATTGTCGATGTATCTCCTCAGTCGTGTTTCCCTTATTCTTTTAGGAACATCTCGAGTAAGGAATGTGTAATTGTACAAGTCATCATCGTCAGCTTCAAGAGTTAGGACGACAACAAATCAGGCAGGCACCCCACTACTATAAACCATATTTTGGATACTTATCGAGTTCCATTATGAGTTATTTATTATATGTAGTTTTGGTTATCAATCTTGTTCACTTGACACTTAGAATCACTCATTAATCTATTAGAAGCCCCTCATCTAAACAATGGGAATAGAAACACTTAATTGCTTATTGGTTATTTGCTTAGCAACGGTAGAAGTCGAGCATGAGAAGGGAACTCATTCTCGCGCGTGTAGGATGCTACACTGGGATAATTAATCACTAAACCAAGGGGGATACAACTTGATTTACTTTCCTAATCTGGATAGGATTCACTTCACCTAAGATTATAAAGCTTGTATACCACTTTGGAAACTACGCTCATGCGAGGTGTAGGTCGCTGTGAGTGTGGGACCTCAAGCGACGTAGCTCGTCGAGCAGTTAAGGACCATTTATTTGGATACGTGAGTCTGAATAACCACCCATACAGAGCACATATCGCAAATGGGGCCGACAAGCCGAGTAACTAATTACGACCGGTTTATGTGTGAAACTGGCAAGGGGGTGGCGCTGGTTGGGAATGTCTGGGACATTGATCGGGCACCAGTCGAACATTTTAAAGGACACTCGAGCCGGATTAGGGAAAGGTTGAAGATGTGAGGCAACCCTTACCTCTGGTGCATGGGGTATGGTGGTTAGTCCCGTTCTCCGTGTGGGTACAGCTGTACCATCTGCGTAGAGTTTGAAAGCCTAGAGTCCTTTGGGACAGAACCTTCGGTGTTCCTACTTTCTATACCCTTGGTAGCGTTGTTATGAGCTAAGAGCACTTATGTGCAATCTGGTTGTTAATCGTGCACTTCCGTTCTAGCGATCGAGCATAGCATGTCATATCCTTAAGAAACGCCATTGCTTTTTCTGCAAATGTACAAATGCCTGATATTTTGCATCCACCAAATATTATATGTTGGAATTAAGTCCTGCGAGTACGAAATGTACTCACAGTGTTGCCGTTAAGTTGTTTTGCAGGTTGTTAAGACATTCCTCCGAGACTAGCTCCGATGAACGTCATGGTTAGTAGACCTTGGAAGGTCGTTTTCCAAGATGAGTTGCGTGTAACCCGATGAGTAAAAGAGCGAATGAGATGTAACCTAGAATTGAGGCAGTGGTTAAGTGGAGAGTTAGTGTTAATAGTAGTTTCCTATTTTGAACCTATTTTATGGTCTATGATGTTTCAGCTATGTGTTGGAGACTAGAGTGTACTAGTAATTGAGTTATTCGGTATGCCTTTGTATTGGGAATGTGTGTATAACTCAACGCAAAGATCCTGAAGAGGAGTTGCTGAGTGCGCTCCTAGGGGCTTCGCGATGCAGATGCGACAACCCCCATTGGCCTCGGTGTCATGGCGCCGACAATAACTAATTCCATATGGACTTTATCATATATGATAATTACATATTTTTATGGATCCTCAAAAGAAATCATGAAACTCGATATCCAACGCAACCAAGACAAGGATAGTATAAAAATTAAAGTTATTACGACTAAATAATTTTGTGCCTTACAAAGGAATAAAGAAAGATCTATCAATTATTTTAATTTGAAACAGACTTAATAGGACAATATTATTTTATTGATAATATTAACTTATATTATGGATGTCATGACCATCATAAAATAAATTATAGCCTTTTAATTTTATCATAAGTGCAAAAAATAAATAGATATGTAGCATTTTCATTCCCGTTTCCTCCTATTAAATAGATTTTTCTTTCTTCCGTTACAACGCACAGGCACACTTGCTAGTAATACTAATTTGGTGACATAGCCGATATTGATGCTCGATCTTTTTCTATAAATAAATTTGGTTAAACCTAATATCAATGGAGGTCCATTTATGCCAGTTGGACCTTGAACATGCCTCCTAACTTGACAATTAATCATTTTTTATTTGTAATGCCTACAACAAAGGATCTGGTGTGTACGGTATTTACAAAAAAAACTTTCACCTAGTCAGGCTCAGCTCAGAAGTCTGCGAAAAAAAATTGTGTCAAGCAATGAATCATGTAGTGGTGATCTGCTATTTCTCCCGTAGCACATGATCAAGCCTTTTACACGCTATGGTTTTCCAAACGTGTATGTACTGCTACCTGTTCCCACATATTAGCAGCCAATTCTACCATTTGTTTTTGTTTTTCCTTCGTGGCTTTCAATTGTGCACACATATGTTCCCAACAGAAATCATACAGCTGCCTGCACTAGTACTGGACTCCATGATACTATAAACCTATAAACCAGGCCAGGCTCTGTTTTGCTTGGTCCTCATTCCTAGCTGCTGCCAATTATTTCACTTCGTTGGCCTTTTTTTTAGCAGAATTTCATTTCGTTGGTGTTGATGCAAACATTTAAAACATGGGAGTGGCTAACGCCCGGATGTCCGCACGCTAGCCGCGTCTGAAGGCCCGCGCCTGCCCCGCTTGCTACTGTTGCACGCCCAGCTACTGCTGCTACGTATGCCCACCTGCTGCTGCTACACCTATGCGCGCTTGCCCGCCTACTGCTGCTACGCATGCTGTTGCGCCTGCGGGGACCGCCTCAGCCTCCGCTTGTGCTCGCTTCCCGCACCTGCTATTGAAAAACACTTACAACATGAAGCACTTGCCGCATGTATAGCCATTACAATATATGCAACATCCTGATCTACTTTTGCAACATCCAGATGAAACACATGCAACATCCATATGAAAACATCTAAAACATTAGAAACGTACCTTGGAACCTGCGCTTTCAGTGCAATGTCATCTTGCTACTTGGACAAATGGAGGTGGCGTGGAGGTCGGCGGCGGCACATGTAGCTCGCCGATGCTGCAGTGGCATGGGCAAACTCGCTGGTGGGGCGGCCACACAAAGCTCCTCCCCTCATATGCTTGTTGGAGCATCCGTCGTGTAGGCTGTCCAGCTCGGTGGAGGCGGCCGCTGCGAGCGGGCACGGCGGTAGAGGCGGCCACGGCGGGCGGATGCCGCGTTGTAGTGCAGGCAAGCGGTGCGGTGGAGCGCAGGAAGACGGGCAGCGCGGTGGAGATGGAGCGCACTAGAGAGATTTTTTAGGAAGGAGCGTGGACGGGAGCGAGCAGACGGCGCGGTAGCGAGTGGGGAAGCCGCGTCCGTCCGTCCCGGTACCCTCACGAGAGCATTACCGTTAAAACATGTACTAGCTTACCAAACGGTTTATTCAGTGCAAGCCACTTCTATTATGACTCATTATGTGGCTATAGTGCTTAGTACTCGTTTGGTGCCCCTGTAACAACCTGTTTCTTGCTACCAGCAGTTAGGAGACTTTCAAACTTCACCCACTGAAGGATGTTTTTTTTTATTTTACACTCACTGAAGGATGGTTGAGATTGTACGTTGCGAAGAAGGTAGCTGAAATAAACAAAATCAGTGGCTGCACAGAATCTGCATACACCTTTGCTTTGCACAACTAGTGTTGCCGCACACCATCAGTTTTGTTCTAAGAGTATGGTGTAAACCTGCTTGTGTTGCATGTAGCATGTTCCAGTTCCTTTTCTCTGCGAGTCTGCGTACCTTCCCTTATCTTCAGCCTCTTAGTTTAGGAAGGTTAGTTTAATTGCAAGTTCGGTAAAGAGCTTTATTTTATTGTGGTTGCGTATGTGTCTGCTTAAATATTTCATTTTTTACTCTATTTGGACAGTGCAACCTGATGTTGGTTTTCTCTAGTGTTCTTTATGTGGTTTCTTTATGCATGAATTGTTAATAAGCTCTTGTGTTGTTAATTAATTTGTAAATGGTCGCTTTTGGTATCTATTTATTGGTATAATTGGCTGTTCATAAATGATACCTTTGTATTGAGAAAGAGGTCTACCGTGATAAGTACACTAGTTTGATAAGCTTATGACTTATACTTAGAGTTCGGATTAGCTAGTTCACTAGTAGTTCAGATTTACTGTGTTTCATGAGCAATTCTGTAGTCTGGAAGCTCGAGATTGCAAAAGGGTGGAGATTATCGAAATATTGGAACCTTTGTTTAACTTATTACTTTGCTTTGCAAAAATCGTATTGGAAGTTTCCCTAAAGGATTCAGCTGGATAATTTGCAATACTACTACAGATCTCGAAATCGCAGTCAGTTCAAAAAGCCTATCGGTGTCGTTTTTTGAACTGGCACAACTAAACTAGTAGCGATAGCTTTCTTTGTGTCGGTTCTAAAAAACCTGACAGTGTTGTGGTTTCCAGAAAAAACCCAAAAAATAGGCTGAAAAATAAGGATTTTTTTAAAAAAAATATATATACCAGGAGAGACCAGACCGTGCAGTCACAAGTCATGCGATTTTTCATGTGAAAAACAAGCGCTTCGCGGTCACCAGCACACTCCACCTGTAAGATGTTTGTGTCCAAATGTGATATTCATCCTAGCCGGCTATTTTATGTTCATCTGATTTTGAAATGAGTATTTAGGACCCTCAATGAATTTAAATAAAAAAGCTGTCAACTATAAAGTTCAATAACTTTTCATGATCTACAATTTTTGTTTTGGTCATTTCTCCATTTGAGATCATTTAAAAATTTTGAATTTAAAATACGAGAAAATTCAACCGTAATTTTCCTTCAATGTATGTGTCGGTGCGAAATATGGCCAACAAGTAAATATTTATAGTTTTACCATGTATTATGATCGAATGTGGCCTAGCACTCAATGACACAGGATTTATACTGGTTCAGGCAACGGGCCCTACGTCCAGTTGAGGTCGGTTGGTGACTTTATTCCTGAGCCCAGGTGCTCGAAGTTTCTTGTGAGGTTACAAACGAGTAAGGAATAAGAAGAGGGTGTTAGAGGCCCGGTCAAACTCAGAACGCATCCCCTTTTATAGATGAAGGAGGTGGCCTTAGAAGTCAAAGACAGAAAGGGAGAGAGTGTGTACGGGTGCTACCTAGTCTTGTTGCCCACGTCGTCGGGTACGGCACACCATTGCCCACCTTACTGTTCATGACCTGCTGTACCTGGCAGGCTGCACAGTGTTTGCCTAGGACAGCAAACGACGGCGTCCATAATACTGTTTGTGCTCTTCCAAATCCTGCAGGTTGTATAGTGTCCGTCTAGCAGCCTATATAATGCGCAGGGCATGGCAGGGTATGATCCTCGGTATTGCGGTTAACTTGAGCGCCTTACCTTATCTTCTCCGCCTGCTCCCTGGGCCCACACCGAGTAGGTGTCCTGGTCGGTCATTCCCAGTCGGCCCTGACCGTGTGGGTTGGGAAAGAGAGGCGAGCAAAGGTCCGGTATATCCTCGGTCAGAGGAACGGGGTCGGAGTCAGATTGCGGTCCCACCTCAGCCAGGCCTTCTGGTCGGGGCTCCGACTAGGTCTCTTGGCCGAAGGTGCCGGTTGGGGACTGGATCGTGGTCTCGAACTGTCATTGCGTATCTGGGCTAGCCCAGACATGCGCGTCGCTGTGCCGCCTGCTGGGCCAAGTATTGCATAGAAGTGGGTCCATTAGGGACCCTGGGTTTATGAACCCGACGGGAGCCCCCATGCCCCTTTGGGGCTTTTGTGAAGCCTTGAAGGGGCTGTTGAGTTGCCGCTTTTGAGGGCCCATGGGAGTACGATGCTAGAAGATCTCGCGTAAGAAGAGAGCATCGTACGTCTCGAACGGGCCCCTATCCTGGATTCTGGATCAGAGGATGGAGAGGGGAGGAGAGCATTGTAGCGGGAGAACATGGATCTTGGCTCCCATGTTTCGCTTCATGCCCCACGGTGCGGAGCAGTCCCGGGGCTGTTCACACACGCTTTGTGTGTTATTGTAAAAACCTGGGGATTGTTTCTTTAGCTTAATGAAAGCTTGTATTTGCTTTGTAATTCCTATGCCCATTGTGCCGTGGAGGCAGGCTATTATTGGAACTTCAGTGTTTTCCCCTTGGTTTGTTGTACTACGTAGGGTAACCAAGTAGGATTTGGGCGCCCAGCCTCCATGTGGAGGACGAGCAAAGGCTGCGGAGGCACTCAGAGTGGATACGGGCGCCCAACCACCGTGGGGAGGACTAGCGAAGGCCGCAGAGGCATGCCGGAGGGATATTGGCACCCAGCCCCTGAGGAGGGGACTGGCGAAGGCCGTGGAGGCACGCCATGCAGCCATAGGTGCCCAGCCCCTGAGGAGGAGACTCGATGGTAATCCATTTTTTGCTGGGTGCGCACGAGCGCACTCGGTGGGTGTAGCCCCTGAGCCTGTGGCCGATTGGGGAGTCGGTCAGAGGCTGAGCACCTTAGTACTCGCTTTTTTGGGGCTGTGGACTCTTGTGTCTCTTTCGGTCAGGTTTTTTGTCCATGTCGGTTCTGACCGCAACCTATGGGGTTGGTCAGATTCCCGAGTCAGGGTCGAGTGGCCCAAGCCCCCGAGCCCCATTGGGCTTCGTAGGGGTCGGTCGAGTTTCGTGCGTCACCTCGTCCATGGTTTCCACAACTAGAGGGGTTGAGCTAATGTCGCTTGCCTCGATGGTTCGAGTGACACGCTCGGTGAGCTCACTAACGGGCATGTCTAAGTAGAATCCAAGTCCGTCATTCGTAACGAGGTCAGCATAGCCCTCATGTGGCATTCTACTACTCCTTAACCCACCTCACGGTAGATGCCTGAGCCATTCTGGAGACCGACTCAGGTGGCCCGCTGGCCAACCCTCAATGAAGATTTTGTGGGCATGGCTTGAGGTCAGGATCGAACAAGAAGGTCGAGATGACCCTGTCCGCTTCTAAGCGGATCGAGCGAGGGCCGCTGGGGCTCATCTATGTTTTCTCCCCTAGCTCTGTTTGCTGTGAGGCGGCCTAGAGCCCTTTGCAGGTCAGCCTTTGAACCCTGGTCGGTCGCCGCTCATATCGAATGAGACGACTACCTCTTCGTGATGCGACATGAAGCGTTGTGAGGCAACAATTGTATATGCAATGCTTGGATGTATGGGATGAATGTATGGATGAATATATGACTGAATGTCTGAATGCATGTATGAGAATGGATGAATGAATGCTCATGCACTGGAAAGGTAAAATGGGGTTGGTAAAGTTACCTCGATGGCTAGAGTGATGGGTTCGGGGAGCTCCTATCGGATATGTCCGAGTGGAATCCGGGTCCATCGTTCGTGATGGAGTCAGCACAACCTGCATGGGGCATCCTACTGCTCCTTACCCGTTTCTTGGCAGCCACTCGAGCCGTTTAATTGACTTGGGTGACCGATTGGCTTCTCCTCGATGGATATTCCGTTGATGGGCCCCTCCAAACCTTTCTTGGGAAGGTGGAGGGTCATTTGCGTGCATCTGCTCCTCGTTTCCTACACCCGGGTTGCGGTAGTGGTGGGCCTCGCCCGAGCCACGTCCCGCCAGCCAAGCGATGTTCCATCGGGCAGGCGTGTCCCATTAGCCAGGCCATGTCCCGCCGCATGTCCTTTCGCATTTAAATAGGGGGGAGGAGAGGATTTTTTTCTCCCATCTCTTCACCTTTCTTTCACCACCACCGCTTCCTCTTCCTTCTTGCAAAGCACCTTCGTGTGCCGTGGGGGTTTCTAGGAGAGAGGAGAGCAGAGCGAGGGAGAAGAAAAACTTATAGATCCGCTCATAGATCCATGGCGTAATGTCGAATTGGAGGCCTTCCAACGTGGATGAGGAGGTGCTGGCCACCTTTGCTGAGAAGGTGCTGCTCCCGTCGAAGAAAGTGGCATATTGGAGGGCTCCCATGCCAGGGGAGGTTGTTCCGCAACCCTAGGCTGATGAGGTCATCCTTCCTTACCTTCCACGAGCATAGGCTCAGGTACCCCATGCATTGGTTCCTGCATGGGCTCCTCAACGAGTGGGGCCTAGAGTTGTAGCACCTTAACCCGACTGGGGTGCTGCACATCATCGGCTTTGTCACCATCTGCGAGGCCTTCCTCGAGATGGAGCCACACGTGGACCTCTTCTGGCGGATCTTCAGTGGGCGGGCCCTGTCCGAGGGGAAACCATCCAAAATCGCTCCGGTCGGCGGGTTCACTCTGCAGAAAGCGGCCTAAGCCATCGGTCCCCTACCTGGCGTACTCCCCTAGTGACTCCAACCGGGGATGGCACGACAAGTGGTTCTACATCAGGAACCCAGCGGAGGCACCATTCCCGATGTTCACTAGGTAGAGGCCGGAGAGGAGGGAAAGCTAGTCATGGGATCCTGCCCATTGGTAGAACAAGCTGGAGATCATCGAGACGGAGCTTCAGAGGCTCGTGCGGCATGGCCTTGATGGGTTGCGGGTCTTCCACACCTTCTTCCGTCGTCGAGCCGCCCCATTAGCGGAGAGAACGCGACTGATGTGGGAATACTCTGGCCCGATGGATCCCGACCGTGCGTCGCTGGAGGAGTTGTCAGGGGATGAAATCTGGAGTTGTCTTGATCGGGTGCTGCAGTTGGGGGATGATGAGTCCCTCGAAGGGATGCCTGAACCTCTCCATGCCACGAAGCTATCCGATATGGTATACCCCTTTCCCATGACCTTTTTCCTTTCTATTTTGATCTAAAGATTGATTTTAAGCCACCTATTTCATAGGGGCTCACGGGGTATAAATCCCAACTGCATCTTCCAAGAGGGGTGGAAGGCATGGTTCTACAAGCTGCCCAAAGGGAGGCCGCGCTTGCTAAGAAGAAGAAGAAAACCAAGAAGGTCTGGGGGAGGTTTGATAAGGAGAAGGAGATCAACCGGTGGGTCGATGGTGGTGAGAGCCAAAGCGACATGGAGATGGAGCTCAAGTTGGAGGAGTCCACAGAGACGGGTGATGATGCCAGTTCCTCGGAGGATGAGGGAGATGCGTGGTGACATTCCTGAATCAAGGAAGTGTGTCGCGAGTGAAGACGCCACCCTCGAACAAGAGCCAAAGCGGGCGCGGTCGCCGCGCCCTTCGGAGGCATCGTCGGCTTCTCAGGCCCCTGCTCTGAGTGTGATGGACCACGATCATCCCCTCAGGGTCGCTGCGCGTGCATGGACCTCAAGGGGGAGATGCCCCACCAATTGCTCTAGTGGACTCACCACGAGCTGGTGGCCATGACCGTTCGCGAGCCAAATGGGGACCGGCCATGTCATCCCTACCCTCGATCAATCTGAGGGGGCGCGGACTATGACCCCCAAGCGATCCTTGTCTGGTTGGCTTGTCGTCAGGCGGTCGGGGTTTCAAGGTTCTACCGCTTTCGTCTGGGTATGTATTCATTCTTCCCTTTGCCCTCATAGTTGAGTTTTTGGGTGTGACTAACCTATGTTGTGCCTTCTCTTGCAGCGGCCATGGTCCGGCTAGTATGGAGATCTCCCCACCTCGCGTGCAAGAAGAGTGGAGGCCCAGCCTGCCGTGGGTCATGACGAGCAGCGGGGGAAGCAGGTTGGCGGCGACATGACCTTCCTTAATGAGGGTCATTTCTTCCCGACCGGTCATGAGTACGGTGGCAGCAGTGGCGATGGCGGCGGCGGTGATGGCGGCGATCCCCATGGTGTCGGCAGAGGCTAGGTCAGGGGTGACTCTTGAGGTCCCTCCCCCGCCGGTTGTGGAGGAGGAGAGGAGGGAAGCTGGGGTCCTTGTCTCGCCCTACGGAGGAGCGCATGGTTTGCCCGCCTAGTTAGAGCTGGAGGGGGCCAGAGGAGCCATGCCAGGCTAGAGGTAGAGTAGCAATCGGCGAGCCGTGGAGTCCTAGTGGTGGACATCCCCTTCGATGGCGAGAAAGACACCGGGGTGGAGCCGCCAGCCATCCCGTCGTCTTGGGAATTGGTGATGATCCGGTCGTCACTTGATACTGCGTTGGCTGGATCTTTCGGCGGGTCGGGGTGACCCACGAGCTGGTGTAGCCTTGTCCCGGCGAGCCGGGAATGGCCCGGTTCGTCCTTCGCGACGAGGAGGAGGTAAAGCTTTGGCACCTGCTCGAGGAGAGAGGACTATCGATGGAGTCCGATCTCGCCCTTACCAAGGTGAAGCTCAAGGAGGCCTTGGAGAGGGTTGAGCTCATCCATTAGGCCGTGACTATCGACCCACCATGTGTTGCAGAGGTAAGTTTTTTGCGTTCCTAGTGTTGTCTTTGATTCCTTGGCATTTAAATGGTTGTCTCAGCACACCTGCTTCTTGTCTCGCAGGACCTGGTGATGATGTCAATCCACAAATCCTGGTTTCTCTGGGAGGAGCATGGTCGGATGGAGCAAGAAGCGGTGGCATTGTGGTGGGTCAACGAGCTCAGGCATAAGCTAGAGTCCGCCGCCGTGAGTCCAAAGACTAGGTGGCCGAGGCGATGGGAGCATGGCCAGTGGAGCTACGTGCAGTCGAGCGGATGACTGCTGCTGAGCAGAAACTTGATGCGGAAAAGGCCCACTTGGCAAAGATCAAGGCAGCGCTCAGGAAGTCCCTGGAGGCTTTGGAAGCAGAGCGGAAGGCCCGATCGGACGCCGAGCGGGAGGTCATTGCGCTACGGGGGCAGATGCTTGGGGCAGAGGAGACAAACACTTGGCTACTCGAGAGGGTGACCAGTCAAGAGGAAGGGCTTTCCATTCTCAAAAGCGCCCCCTTGGTACGTACCTATTCTGCCCTCAGTTGATGCCTTGAATTTTTCTTTTCCTTGCTCCTGAATTTGTTGTCCGTTTCTAGAACTGTTTGGAAAGATCGGCACTCCGGAGTAAGAGCTGGAAATGGTCAAAGCGGCGGTCGGTCAGAGCATGGAGGCACTGGCCAAGTCCCTTGAGGAGCGATGCACTCTCGAGGGCGAGCTCAACCAGCTTCGCAACATTGCACAGGTGGTGGTCTCCGAGGTGTTCGGGTTAGGCTGGCGGAGGTCTCGAATGAAGTTCGGGCACTCATCTCCAACGTCATGTTCTATAGGACGTCATGGGTGGTGACCCACTACCCTGATCTGGACTTCACGACCATCTATAGAGGATATGCCGATGGGTGGAGTGCAGACGAGATTCATGCGCTGGGGAAAGTTTGGTGCCGCACGCATAGGTGCTCGCTGAGCAGGTCATCGCGCAGTGGGTGATGGAGGCTCGCCGTATGACTGTGGCCGTAGATGTGCGCCGAGAAGACATCGTCCAGCCTGCGGAGGTAGCGGAGGCCAAGTCAGAGGCGAGCGTCATCCCGCCCCCAACCAAGCCAAACGTCGTCCCGACCGCAGTCGAGTCGAGCACCGCCGTCCCAACCACAACCGAGCTACCTTCGTCCTTGCCAACCACACCATCAACCGACGCAGCTAGGGGGGGCACAATAGAGTTATAGTAGAAATAGTCAGTTTATGTAAAAGATGAATTCGTGGGGGAGCCCCCATGTGAACAGTTTTACATTCGTGAATATTTTAAGTTCGTTTTTTTATGAAATCACTAATGAGGGGAAGCTTGTCCCATCCACCCATGTTTTTATCCTTGCGTAGCTTTGTTTTTTGTTATTTCTTTTTCACACCTGCCCGTTGACCCATACGCTGCAACCTTAAGAACCCGAGCGTGGCCCGCGAGGCTCAGCTGCTCATAACCGTAGGTCATGGCGAGGTGTGATCGGTCGGGAGGCTAAAGCGCAAGTTACGTTGGGTAATCAAAGGAACAGGATGCCCTTTCGTTTGGGCGATGCCCTTTTGTTTGAGCAAAAAGTGTTACTACATGATAGTAAAAAGGGATGGTATCGTACCCCCATGGAGCCCCCGAGCGACCCAGGGTGAGAATGCTCAGGCTGGGGCGCTATAGGAGCAGGCATTGAATGGAAATAAATGGTAAGACTGGGCTTTAGGGAAAGAAATGGCATAATTGTTCGATGTTCCATGTGTTGGTGAGAACGTTGTCGTTGTCGTCCTTCAGCCGGTAGGCGCCCGGTCAAAGATGCGGGGCTTGATTCCTTGGAGGACCATGCCATTGACCCGCTCGACTTGACCGTTAGTACGTGGGTGTCCGACCGTGGCCCAATCGATCCTGATGCCGTATCCATCACAGAAGTCCAGAAACTTCTTCTAGGTGAAGTTTGTTCCGTGGTTAGTGATTGTAACACCCTAAAAATTAGCTACTTTATTAAAAGGGTAAAATGATTTCTGTGATAATTTTCTTTAAATTAAAATCCAACACAAGGGTAGCAACATGTTTGTGCATACATGCCATTGCATTAGTACTTTTGTGATGAATAGTTTGAAAAATAAATTCAAATCTCAATCTTCAAAATATTATTTTCAAGTAGTGGTTTAAAAAATTTGAAAACTTGGAAAAATAAAAGTTAGATAAGATGCTTTGTTTTCAAAATCCAAAGGCTTGGAAAAGGTTTTAAGACGCGTTAGAACTATGCCTCTCTTTTCGGAAATCTTTCCGACCTTTTTCGGGATTAAATCCCTTTTTCTTGGAGCTGTCTTTTCCTCGATCAATCCAAAAGTCTTTTCTGGGAGCTAAAATCACTTTGGTTGTGTTCCTTATCCTTCCATCTATCCCCAGGAATTTTTATAGAATTTTTCGGAGCTCAGAGATATTTTTCGGAGCCTAAATAGTAATTCTAGATTTTCTAGAATTATTTTAATTTCGAAAATCAATGATTCCTAAAATATCTCGAATTTCCAAAATCTCCCAACCCTAGACCTATATATATGCCGATGTTCGCCTCGACGCGCTGATTCTAGAAGTACAGCCCGTTTCGCAAGCCGCCACTCGTATCGTCGCTGATCTAAAGTCGAAGTTCAGCACTCGTTTCCGACAAACTTTTCCGGCAAATGTTCGGCGAGATTTTCCGGCCACCTCGGACGTCTCCGGCGAAAACCACCACCACCACGAGGTTTGTCTTGTCATTCTCTAAGCCATGATGTCTTCCGTTGCATCAATCTATCATCGTTTGATGTGTTTTCGTTCGTTTTCCTTTTCCGGCGATTTTCCCGACGAGCTCCACCATCAATGCCCTTGAAGCTCCTTCATTCCGGTCATCTAGGGTGCAGAGCTTGTCCTTGCACTTCGGCTCCATGCCGTACGGATCCAGCGCACGCGTCTCTCGCGCCCCAAGCCCCTGCGCTCGGCCATCACCTGGCTGCAGCAGGCCGACGTTGCTGCCCTGCACGTGCGTGCATCGTGGGGAGACGGGTTGGCCTAGCCGGGCGCCGCTTTGTCTTCGCCGCGTGCGCACTGTGCGCAGCCGCTGCCTTGTCCCAGCCGGCTGGACAAGCCCCAGCCGAGGCCCCCTCCTCTCCTGCGTGCACGATGCAGCAGGTTCTGCCCATGGATGCCCACGTTCCTGATGAAGATGAATGAAGCAAGGTAGAAGATGCAACTATTTACGATTTTGCCATCCTGTTGTTAATCTCCGTCGTTCAATCGTTTTAGCTCTGTTTTAGTCTATTTTCATTGCATTGTGTCCGTAGCGATCCGAGATACGTGTTAGCAGCGTCATCCAATATAACAAATATTTCTGAATTTTAATATAAGATATTAATTTAATTTATATTTATTCAATAGCTTTTAATTAAAAGCAACTACATTGGGTTAACTTTGTTCTGGTCATGTTAAATCGTGCCAATGTAAGGTACGCGTTAGTAGCAACGTTTATCGTGTCACATGTTTATAATATTATAATTTAAATATTAATTTGATTAATGATTACGTAAATTTGTTTCTAAATAATAGCAACCTAGGATAATATCCACCTTTTATAATTACTTGTTAATTAATGTCAACTTAAATATATATTTATTAATTATAATTTGCTTAGTTTAAACATGATTTATATAAAGTCGGTTAAGATGCTTCCACATGCATTTTTTTCTGGCAAAGTTAAAATTTAATTTGATTAAATGATACGTGCATGTTTATATAGAAAATATAACTAGTTCAACTCGGCTTTTAAAATATAATGTGATTTTATGTAATCTGAATTATTATGCTTCATATAGTTTTGTTCAATTAAAATAAATCAAGCATATATGTTTTTTCTCTCTTTTATAATATAAAATCCCGATAGTAGTTTCTTTTTAACGATAGTTCCGTTATCGGTGATTCTTGCGTTTCCGTGATTGTAGCGACGATCCTTCTCTTTTAGTATATTGTTTTAAAGCTTTTGGTTATGATTGGTGTATTGTTCTTAGTTTATTTTTTGCTTTGTGTGTTTGTGTGTCTCTTTGTGCTTGGTGTTTGTTACGAGTAGAAGTGAACCATACGTAAGCGTTGGAGACCAGAAGTTGAGTGCCAGAAGCTGCAATATTGAAAGATGAAGTCTGAAGATTCTATAAGCAAGTTGTTTTGGGCGAAAAGCAAGTTTAAGGCAAGTATAATATGAGGCTCCTTGTTACCTATTCACTTTAATGCAATCTCAATTCATATACATATATTAATGAACCATCTAGAGTCTATTTACCTTGATATTGATTATCCTATCCTTGATTTACATATGGGTTTTAAATGTGGGTAGTATGCTCAGTTTGCTCCAACTAATATTGACTAAAGGGGGTCATCACCATCGAGGACAGCTTCGAGCGAGCCTACCACTAGGAGCAAGATTGCGTCACCCAAGCGGCCGTGCTTGTCACCCCCTATGCTCCCAACGGCCCTAGCCATGACGTAGAAAGGGCGCCGGTGGATGAAGCAACCAAGGCAGCGGCGGTGCTCGACCAACCGAGCATCGGCAAGGTGGTCAAGACCTTTGGTGGTAGTAGTGGCTCAGCTAGCCCCTCCATCTAGGCACTCGCCCCCCTAGAAGGGGTTGACCCAATTGAGGTGAGTTCCGACCTTTCCCCATGAGGGGAGGCCATCACCGAGCCATCTACCCAGAAGTGCCATCTACCAAGCCAAGGCCTGCCTGCTGACCTCCTTCACGGGCCTACCTCTCCAACAACAAAAATGAAGATAAGTCCCATCCTCGCAACCCCCTTTCTTCACTTGCTTCAATCATTGTCTCCTTTAACCTGAGCGATACTAGAGGAAGCTTGGCTGCACCACAGGATCGACTAAACTAACCATCTGTTGACCTTTCTAAAGGAGAACCGCTATAGAAGGCACTCGAGTGAGGCAAGGATAGGTGGACGAAGAAGGAGGAGCAGGCAAAAGATTGACAAGGCACTAATGGAGTGGCCCTAGCCATCGTGTTACCAGCTATGTCCTCTTTCTCCTCTCTGGTGTCCATTCCGTTTTCTTTGTAGATATCTGCCTATCTCCCGATCCTTCACCGGATCGTTCCACCCCACTGCATGTCGATCCGGGGGGCCCCAAAATGGGCATCGCCGAGGGTTCAAGGCTAGCCCACTGGGCTTTAAGGTCACCTAAAGCAATCAAAAGTGTGAGGGATGCTTAGGAGATAAGCCCACGTAGCTGTAGCCGGGGCACCTAGGAGCACCCCGACCGTCTAGACGAGCGATGTCCAAGTACTGATGTAGAGCTGCTCATGGTGACCCAACGAGGGAGGCAGCGAGCCCCCGAGTATCGACAGATGAGCTCGGGAACTATACGAGTAGCTCGGTCAGGAAGCCAAGGATCTCCCCTCTAGGGGACAGGACCGGGGCATGGAACGACAGTAAACCTGGAGTTTGACGAACTTACCCGCTAGCAGCACAGGCACGAAGATCTTGGCCAATGAGGCCATTGTAGTAACAGCCTAGCCCAATGAGGGATCAAGTCTCTGAGCACGACTCAAGAACAAAATGTATTACACACAAAAGTAAATTTGTTTCATCAAATTGGGAACAACCCGATTACAATACACGGTGGTAGAAACCATGATCTACTGCCGCCTATACGGCGGCAAAGATCATAGGGCACACCCAACCTCTAGGTTGAGGCCCTGTGGTGTGCATGTCTCGGGTAGGAGGGCCACCCTCAAGGCTCCTCCCCGAGGCCTGAGGTTGGGCAACTTCGATCGTTGCACCATTAGTGGGGCTGGCCCTCCTTCGCCATCGCTGGGGCAGAGGGGCAGCGACCGGCGCACCACAAGCCCCACCCCCACTAGAGGGTACAAGGACTCCAGCGATGTCGCTGGAGCCCTTACACCTTCTAGGGAGGGGGGCACAATAGATGCCTCTAGCGTCAGGTCACCGCCCCTCTTTCGCTGGAGTCCTTCCACCTTCAAAGAAGCAGTCGCCTAGCGGACAACACCAAGCTCACTCGGAGGGAAGCATCGCACTTCATCGACACTGCCATCGCTGCCAAAGAAGATGGATTTTAAGAAGAAGAAGAGAGGGGTTCAGAGGGAGGGATTGAAGATGTCATGTCCCCTGGGGGCCTCCCTTTATAGCCAAAGGCGGTGTGATGCGAGCTGCTCCAGGCCCTTCGATCAGCCATCAGCGGCTAGAAAGGACCCTGGGGAATCAGCTAGGTGTCCCTTCAATCCCTACAGCATGCCTTAGGTCGGTTGCGTGATGATGGCCGCGTAGTAAAGGTAGAGTCAGGGAACCGTTGACAGCGAGTCAAGTCCTCGCTTCACTTTCCGCCAAGCGCGCCGCCCACTCCACACATGCCTCCTCATGGGACTTAGGGGGATCCGCCTCCCCCTGGGCACACCTGCTACCATCGATGGCCTAGATCCACGCACGCTAAGCACCGCAGCTCCTCCTCTACCAAGTCTGCTCCACATGATGCCGATGTCCCATCTCCCAACGAGACGGGATGGCGCGGTGGTGCACGCCTTAACTCCTCCACTGGGCACGATGGCCCAGATGCCATCAACCGCCTGCACAAGATGTTAGTGGACATGACGTGCCCAGAAGCCGCTCCTTCTGTTGGCAAGGAGGCCCCATAATGGCCATGAGGGCTACGCCGGCTCCCCAGATGGAGCAGCCCGACCCCCTGATCGATGGGCGCTCGGGTGACGCATCGCCCAAAAAATCAACCAACTCCCTAGAGTTGGGTCAGGAGACACTGAGTGGTGGGCCCAGCAAGGGCCTCCGTTCGAGCCTCGACGCGCTCCTGCATCCCAGATCTATGGCTGCAGAGGGTTGGCCCCAAAAGGCTAGCTTGAGAGGATCAGGACCTATTATCGTAGCCCTCAGAAGGGTGTGGAGCTCCGGATGATCAGATGGCCCTGAGCTAGAGCCCTGCGCTCTTGATCACTTGGCCCACGACAGGCTCCGATAAGAAAGGAGGGCACCCCCGGGCCTACAGTCGGCAACTCCCAGATGAGTTTGCCGAGCTCTCGCTCCAGTCGAAGACCCATGCGACATGGACTCACGAAGGGATCAACACCATCTTCACTCAGCCTCAATAGCCGAGCACCATCCATCACACTAGAGAAGAAGGCCCCAAGCAGGGCACAACACTCTCGCCATCGGAAGCCATCCCCGCCAAGGAGGGTTCGGTCACCAGAAGATCAAATTCAGCCCTTCGTCGCCATCATGCCAGGTGAGGCCATGAAGGGCTCAGGGGCTCCTGATCAGATACTAACATACAAGCATGTTAAGCCTCGGGTCCAACGGTTCCAGAACGAAGAAGACCCCTCCACCAACCCCTTTAGGATCGCCTGAGGGCTCGGGGGCTATGCCCATCGGGCACTCTCGCGCACACCCTCTGGCAAAGAGATCCAGCCGATCCAGACTCGATCGCAGCTTCCTCCTAGGGCTCGAGGGCTTTCCCGAGCCTTGGGCTCGCGATCTATGACACCTCTCCACCCGACCCTTGGCTCCTACCTGGCTAATGATGCCAGCTAAGGCCCGGGCACAAGAAGACAAGGCCCGGGCTACCGATGCCCAGGGGCTCCCTGGAGCCGCTCCCTAGGCATGCCCCTACCAACTGCTCCTCCGACAGGGTCACATCCGAGGCGTGACACAAGAAGACAAAGCTTCCCACGGCCTTCGGGGTCTCGGGGGCTTTCGGGCCCGTGGTCAGCCCCTGGAGCCGACCTCCTTCACCACCAAGAAGACTCCAAAAGGTCTCACCCAGGGGAGGCCGGTCCAAGCCAACACTGTCTGACATGCAGAGTGTCAGAACAGAGCAGCCGGACGACGACCAGGCTTCTTCGGCTCTAAGACAGCCGGGCGATGACCAGGCTTCTTCGGCTCCAAGACACCTCGACGGTCCACGATGCACCGCTCACTACTAACTTTTGACCCTTATGCCACGCTTTTTTATCGCAACGACAATATTTTAATTATTTCTAAAATTTATAGACTTTAAAAACATAGTACAAATGGCATGATCTCAATCTTGTGTCAGTTGCCTAATGATTCCTCTACTATATATTTGCTTATTTTTGAATCTGCATGGTGGGTGAGCTATGTATGCATGTGTTAGGCTATCTCCAACAGGAGACCTATAAGGAGACCCAAACTTAAAATGGGTCTCCAACACAATACCTATAGCCTCCAACAGAGTATCTATATAGAAGACCCATTTTAGGTGCTAAGAGAGGTATAACCCAAATCTGAGTATCCTCTCTCCTGAAGACCCATTTGTAGAAAGGGTTCTCTTTTGGATCTTGTTGTTGGAGAAGACTAAAAATAGGTGTTGAACCGTTTAACTGTAGCGCTACCCAAACGTGAAATGGGTCTTATGTTTTGAGTATCGATCGTTGGAGACAGTTTGCCTTGATATTAACTTGTGGGTAGGTTTAATATTTTAAATGATGGATGACCTCTATATGCATGCGCAAGCACCGATTGGATTGCATATACATCAGGGCACAACCTTACAAATGATTAGATAATCCTGCAACTATCATTAGTAGTACTTTATTGAACTTAACTCACGGAAGCCATTCAGAAGCTCAAAGAAAAGCTGACAACGAAGTTGTTTAAATGGAAAGCGAGAAGGAAGGAAATAAGAGACAGATGCAACAGGAATTGGACAATACTAGGACGGCACTAAGAGAAGAACTTTCTTTCAATGCTAGCGCAACAGTGAGAAGAAAATCCACAACACGTAAAAAGAATAAATAACTTTCCATCCTTCCTACATTTGTATAGCTTATGCTACCTAATCTTTTAGAGAGAATTCTCTATTTGGCACTAAAACAAATCAGTCTTTTTATATTTGGCACTCAAAAATTTGAATTTCCTTATTTGGCACCAAGTTGAAATTTTCTTTCGTAAATAACACTACCGTCAATTTTTACAGTCCATCGGTTAGTTGACTGGTTTGACCTTGTCAGTTTTATCTCCCTGTGTCCAACATACCCCTCCGCATCCAATTTGCCCAAGCCCCCGATGGCCCGATCCCGCGACCTTCTTCCCCGTGTCGTGCGGCCGAGCGCTCCCGCGAGGAGAGAAAGATGGAGCAGACCATCCCGTGGCCGGCGGTGCCAAGCACCAGCTACACGCGTCTTCTGGTGGGGCGGCCTCACCTGTCGGAGCCAGGCCGTTGTCGCGGCTCCTGGCGGCAGCAGGGCAGGCTCACGGGCCGGCGCTCTGGCCAGCTGGCTGCGTGGCGGAGGCAGCGCGGCCCCTCCGGCCAGCACACGGCATGGCAGCCTCGCCAGCCGACGGTCGCGGCTCCTGGCGCACAGACCACGGGGATAGGGAGATTTGGGTGCGCCAAGGCTGTGCGGTCGCAACTCGCCAGGCGTTGGTGCGCTACCGCACGACGTCGTGTTCCTCCTCTCTTCTGCACGGCACTGCCACTTTATGTGGCGCGGCGGCGCCGGATTGTCCTAGCACCACGTTCAAATCAACTAGCTTTACAAGATCTTGCGCGCCTCGCTTCAATCTTCTGCGTTAATGTCTTTTGTCGTACAGACTCCATGAGCAAAATTGATCAGATTCGATGAATTTTCCAGTTGTCTTAGCTTCTTTTGATGGCAACTTGACAAAATTTGATGATTTTTTAGTTGCTCCTCTCTCGGTCTCTCATATGTCCTTTCCGGAGCCCCTTCTCAGCTTCCATCTCAGATGGTTAGCCACGATGATTGCGCCACCACGATGTGCCTGGAGCCTCGGACCTTGTCGGTGGTTGGTGGCTGGCCGCGGCGCAGCAGAGGTGTGAGGCACGCGCGCTTGCCATGTTTCTGCCCTCCTGCAGCGTCAAGCTTGCCGCCGCATACGTGTCCCTGCTCAACAGCCACGCTCTTGTCTATTAATGAGCCCGTCTAACCCGCGATTACCTTACAAACAGAAAATTTTATGGGTTGAGTCGGTTTTATGATTTTCTTATCTGATAAACTTGTGGGCTACTATTACAAACAAGGGCATTTTTGTTATTTTACAAGCCACTTAACACCATCACTAGTGAAAGCAGACGGTAGTACCATATACATAAGAAAATTTCAACTTGACGCTAAATAAGAAAGTTCAAATTTTTTAGTGCCAAATACGAAAGACTGATTTGTTTCGGTGCCAAATAGTGTCGGTGTTTCGAGTAAGGACCAACTAGTAAATTTGTATTTGTTGCACGTTAGGCCCAGATGGTGTGCTAAAAGACACAAGGTTTATACTGGTTTGGGAAGAATGTCCCTACGTCCAGTTTGCGGCCGCTGCTCGTGTTATTAGCACTGAAAAATGTTCGTAGTAGGGGGTATAAACGGTCGAGAGAGGGACAGATCCCAAGTCTCAGATAGAAAGGTCTAACGGGTACTGAGAGCCTCGAGGCTGCTCAGCTATGTCTGAAGCGGTGCGTGATGTGTTGAATCAATCGTTCTATTGGTCCGGTGCCCTGCCTTCCCTTTTATAGATAAAGGGGGAGCAGGGGTTACAGATGGGAGAAAGAAGAAAATCCAGAGGCTAAGAAGGTCCTTCGATGGTGCTGGGTCTTCGTTTTCCTCTGAGCCGGCCCCGCTAACATGGCAGACAGTGCCAGGGATAGCATGTTCGTTGATCTTGATAGGGCCGTGCCCTAACTTCGTTCAGCATGTGGTCATGTCCCATCGCGCCCCTACGGGCGGTGTGAGGCACCAGAGTGCCGAGCCATGACCCTACGGGGAGCAGACGGGGTAGTGACCATACGTCCGTTACTGTAGGTGATGTGAGTTCCCTCCAGGATAGTAGTGGTTGTCATATGCTTATGTTAGGATCCGCGTCCGCGGGCTAATGGCGGCGCCCACAACATTGTAAGACAAAAGTCGGAGTCTACAACATTGTTCAGGCTCTGTCATGCCTGGGAGGTCTTAAATCGCACGTCCCGTCATACCCTGACGGTACTTTCCCGCAGGCGTGCAGGGTATGGTCCTCGGTATTGTGGTTGCCTTAAGTGTCCAGCCTTATCTGCATGTGTAATTATGGCGAGGCGGAGTCCACCCCTAGACGTCGAGCGAGGCGGAGCCTGCCCTCGGACATTGGATGAGGTGGAGCCGGCCCTCAGACGTCGGGCGATGCAGAGCCTACCCCCAGACGTCGGGCGAGGCAAAACGTCGGGCGAGGCGGAACCAGCCCCCAGACGTCAGGTGAGGCAGAGTCTACCCCCAGACGTCGGGAGAGGTGGAGCCTACTCTCGGACATCGGGTGAGGCGGAGCCAGCCCTCAGTCGTCGGGCGAGGCGGAGTCTGCCCCTAGACGTCAGGCAAGGTAGAACCAGTCCTCGGACGTCGGGCGGGCGAGAGCCAGCCCTCGTGGGTTGGGCGAGGTGGAGCCAGCCCTCAGGGGTCGAGCGAGGCGGAGCCAACCTTCGGTCATTGGGCAAGAAGTGTAGTCGCGTTCTTGACTGTTTGGAAGCATCAACGTTTAATGGTTATTAGCTCCTCTTTGGGTACCCCAGTATTCAGTCCTCGACAGTAACCCCAACCCTCGGGTGATTCAAATAGAATCACCCGGGGGGTGTTTGGACTTGCCAGACGGTGCGCGTCAGAGCACTCGATGGGTGTAGCCCCGGAGCCCTCGGGTGATTCGAATAGAAATCCCAGGGGGTATTTCGATTTGCCAGAGGGTGCGCATGAGCGCACCCGGCGGGTGTAGCCCCCGAGCCCCCGGGTGATTTGGATAGAATCGCCTAGGGGGTATTTCGATTCGCCAGAGGGTGCGCGCGAGCGCACCCGATGGGTGTAGCCCCTAAGCCCCCAGCTGATTTGGATTGAATCGCCTGTGGGTAATTCAGACCCTTTGCGGTATGGGCTGTGAGATTTAGGTGTTCTGATAACTAGATAGGTCGATTAGAGTCCCGATATCCCATTCACGGGGATTTGGTAAGAGTCAGCTTGACTGAGACTCAATCGTGGGTAGAGATACTTGTTGCACTCTTGTGCCTGGGTTTGGGCCGCTTATGGGCCCATCCTCCATCATAAGGCTGCCTTGGGGCGGTTGTCGAAAGCATTGATGGGCCAGTCCTAGAACCCCTAGGCCTCGGTAGACCAAAGAAATGTTTTTTGACCCCTATCTTTTCCGCTGGTAAAGAGTCCTGGTCTTCCTGGGAAGGCAAAACACCCTGCGCGACTTTGGTGGGAAAGGATAGGGATTGCGGGCGCATATCCCATGTGGTGACGTGGTGATGAATCATGGTAGGCAAGGAGATCTAGGTGGATGGTTGCCTTCCTCGCATCCGTCGCCCCTATAAAACCAAAAGGTTTGCCCCCCAGGTTTCGTACATTGCCTCCTTGCCTTTGCATCTACAACCTCCACCACCAATCGCCTGACCCTCCCGCACCCGCATTGCAGTCGCCGTCAAGTTCGCATCCTCCCCCCCAATCCTTCTATGGAGCCGTGGTGCAAATCCAATATCACCCTTCAGCGCCTGGAGGGCCTTGTTCACCGTGGCCTCCTTTGCTCGTGGACCGCCGCTAAGGAGTGGCGGTTGCCTAGCAGTGAGGATGTGTCATCACCGCCCGAAGGGTATGTCATATCCTTCACTTGCTTCCACGAGTGGGGATTCACCACCCCCACCCACAAGTTTCTTCGGGGCTTGCTGCACTACTACAAGGCGGAGCTACAACATCTTACTCCCAATGGAGTCCAACACATTGCGGTGTTCGTTGCCTTATGTGAGGGATTGCTGGGGATTAGTCCCCACTTTGACTTGTGGTGGTATTTCTTTGCCATCACCCTCTTGAAGAAGCAAGAGAAGAAGCAAGAGCTGAGCGTGCCGATGGGATGCGCCGGCATTCATCTCCGCAACAAACGGGTAAACGAATACCCATCGATGCACCTGTCGACCTCCAACAAGGGGTGGCATTCGCATTGGTTCTACATCAAGGATGATGCAACCGCCCCCTTTCCAGCGTTCTCTGGGCGCATTATCGAAGAGGTCCCAGAATCGTGGAAGTGGGGTGTCCCAGATAAAGACAAGAAGAAAATCGAGGACCATCTCGCCGCCATCCGAATTCTGAAGGAGAGGGGCATGAAGGGGTCGAGGATCATCGGTGCCTACCACATGAGGAGGGTGGCGCCACTGATGGCGTGCGCGCTTCCCCTGCATTTGATGGTGCCCGGAGCGTCATTCGACGGCATGATGCTTGCCGAGGGAGCGCTCTCCCCCTCTGAAGTGGCGTAGCGCATCAAGGAGGCGATGGAGCTCCCACGGGACGACACCAATGTTATCCTTGACTTCATGTATCTGGTGCCGGGGCATCTCCCATTGCGGCCGGAACTGGGGTACATTGATTTTGTAAGTTCTCTGTCCTTGTGCCTCCTTTTTAATTGAACTCCTAACCCCTTGATGCTGATTTTGAGATAGGGGGGCCAGTCGATGGGAGGTTTCGCCCTTGCAACCGCTCAGGTCGGCCAGTTCATGAAGTTCAATGAGATGTCAAAGACATCCATCAACCATGGAGGCCATACTTCGGCGGGCAGTGCCCTCATCTAGGTGCCGTTGTCAGGGTTGCGGCTGATCATGATGGCGTAGTCCCTGGATGCCCTGGCAAACACATCACGGTCACTGACGTGGTGCTCGACGTTGTAGACGACGGGACCCTTGGGGATCTCACGGAGCGGTAGGACGTTGCCGATGGAGATCTTGGCGCCACGGCCGTAGTAGTATTTAGAGTAGAAGTGGTTAGTAAATGTAACCGTTTAAGTTGTGGGGGAGCCCCGTGTGAACTGTTTTTGTATTAATCAAATACATCAGTCCCTTTTCGTGATGAAACCACTTTGTAAGTGATGAATTTGTGCAAAAATGAACAAGTCCTCAAATTTCGTTATGGCAAACAGCTTTTTAGCTTTTATCCCTCTTTTTGTAAGAGAGGTTCAGTGACTTCTAATCCTTCCCATAGTTAAGGTCGTAAAAAGCTCGGAGTGCGGGTCAGCCAATTCTAATCACACTAGCGAGCAAGGAGACCATAGCCGCTAGGGCGTGGGTTTCCCGCAGTCCTACCAGTTATACTCAGAGCTTGTTCCCGATATCCTGACCCTTAGGACTTTGCCATGAGAAAAGAGGGAAAGCGCAGAGAATGTTTGTAAGATAAACGTACTCATACTAGCCCTCGAGTGAGGTCTGACCCCTCGCACTTGCAGGGGTCAGATGTCACGAAAGATCAGGGATTTTGATGACAAAACTTATAAGAGAAAGTATGCATTTATTTAGGGGTAAAAACGATGTAGCTACTCGATGTTACAGGCATTGGTGAAGACCTTGCCATCGATGGATTTCAGCTTGTAGGCGCCTGGCCAGAGTACTTCCGCGACGACGTACAACCCCTCCCAGGGTGGGGAGAGCTTGTGGCGGTCCTTGTTGCTCTACACGAAGCGAAGGACCAGGTCCCCGACGTTGAAGGCTCAGCCCCGCACCCATCGGTCATGGTACCGTCGCAATTCCTGTAGGTTCTTGGCCGAGCGGAGGAGGGCGATGTCACGTGCTTCGTCTAGCTGGTCCATGGCATCTTTGTGGGATGCCTCGGCTCCCTTTTCGTCGTATGCCTTGATTCTCAGCTCTCCATAGTCAAGGTCGGTTAGGAGGATGGCCTCGAAACCGTAGACCATGAAGAAGGGCGTGTAGCCAGTGGCTCGACTGGGGGTTGTTCTCAGGCTCCAGAGTACTGAAGGAAGCTTGGCGACCCAGCGCGCATCGAACTTGTTCAACCGGTTGAAGATCTTGGGTTTGAGGCCCTGTAGGAGCATGCCATTTGCGCGCTCGACCTGTCCATTTGTTCGGGGGTGCGCGACAGCGGCCCAATCAACCCGGATGTGGTATTCATCATAGAATCAAAGGAACTTCTTTTCAGTGAACTATGTACCATTGTCCGTGATGATGGAGTTTGGGACTCCAAAGCGATGGATGATGTTGAGGAAGAACAGCACAGCTTGCTCGGATTTGATCACAGAGATCGGCCGAGCTTCTATCCACTTTGTGAACTTGTCTATGGTGACAAGCAAGTGGGTGTAGCCTTCGGGCGCCTTTTGGAGTGGCCCAACCAGGTCGAGCCCCCAGACAGTGAAGGGCCACATGATGGGGATCATCTGGAGTGCCTAGACCAGGAGGTGAGTTTGCCGAGCGTAGTATTGACACCCTTCGTAGGCGCATACGATATGCTCGGCGTCGGCTACTGTAGTGGGCTAGTAGAAGCCCTGTCGGAATGCATTTCCAACCAAGGTTTTGGGCGCGGTGTGGTGACCGTAGACCCCACCATGGATGTCGCTCAGCAAGCGCTTCCCCTACTCAAGGGGGATACAGTGCTGTAGGATCCCAGTGTGGCTTCATTTGTATAGTTCACCCTCGACAAGAACAAAGGACTTGGCACGGCGTGCGAGCCATAGAGCCTCTGCCTTGTCTGTTAGTAGTGTGTCATGGAGTAGGTAGTTGAGGTAGAGTGTTCTCTAGTCGACTAGAGGGTCGGGCTCTATTGCTAGATCTTCTTCAAGCTCCATGACCTCAAGGCCAGACGGAGGCGTCGATTGGTCAGCCCCCGAGGCTAGATCAGGCAGACCATCATTAGTCTATTCTGACCCCTCATAGTGCACCGAGGGCCTGTGTTGGTCGCTAGCAAAGACACCCATTGGCACCGGCTCTCGGCCGGATGCCACCTTCACAAGCGCGTTGGCCACCTCGTTGAGGCGCCTCGAGATGTGATTGAGTTTGAGGCCGTCGAACTTGTCTTCTAGCCGTCGGACTTCTCAGCAGTATGCAACCATCTTGAAGTCATGGCTGCTTGACTCCTTCATGACTTGATTGACCACCAGCTAGGAATCCCCCTGAACGTCGAGATGTTGGATGCCCAACTCGATGGCAATGCGTAGGCCATTGATGAGTGCTTCATACTCAGCCACATTATTGGATGAGGGGAAATGGAGACGAACCATGTACCTCATGCGTACCTCGAGGGGTGATATGAAGACTAGCCCTGCACCGGCGCCTTTCTTCATCTGCTACCCATCAAAGTACATGGTCTAGTACTCTTGATCGACGACCACCGGTGGTATTTGGACCTCGGTCCATTCCGCGATGAAATCAGCCAAGACCTAGGACTTGATCACCATTCGGGAGGCATATGTAATGCCCTGATCCTTCAACTCAAGTGCCCACTTTGCGGTTCTTTCTGTGGCGTCCTGGCTTTGGACGACCTCACCAAGGGGGAACATTGTCACAATCGTCACCGGGTGTGACTCGAAGTAGTGGCGTAGCTTCCTCTTGGTGATGAGGACGGCGTACAGGAGCTTCTAGATTTGGGAGTAGCGGGTTTTAGAGTAGGATAGTACCTCGATGATGAAGTACATAGGGTGCTGGACCTTGAGGGCGTGCCCCTCTTCTTCCCACTCCACTACCAGGGGGACACTGAACACCTGCGTGGTGGCCGCTATGTATAGCAGGAGGGATTCTCCATTGGTTGGAGGAACCAAGATCAGGGCCTTTGTCAGAAGCAGTTTGACCATATCAAGTGCTTCTTGGGCCTCGGATGTCCATTCGAAGCGGTTGGCTTTCTTCAAGAGTCGATAAAGGGGGAGACCTCATTCGCTGAGGAGCGAGATGAATCGACTAACTACGGCGAGGCACCCTATAACTCGCTGAACCCCCTTTATGTTCTAAATCGGGCCCATCCTTGTGATGGCTGAGATTTTCTCCTGGGTGGCTTTGATGCCATGCTCGGAGATGATGAAACCAAGCAGCATACCCCTTGGGACCCCAAAAACACACTTCTTAGGATTGAGTTTGATGCCATTTGCTCAGAGTTTTGCAAAGGTTTGCTCAAGATCAGCAACAAAGTGGTTAGCCTTTTTGGATTTAACCACGATGTCGTCAACGTAGGCCTCAATGGTCCGCCCAATGAGGTCCGCGAAGCATTTGAGCATACAACGCTAGTATGTAGCCCCAGCGTTCTTTAGACCAAATGGCATTGAGATGTAGCAGAACGATCTGAAGGGGGTGATGAAAGATGTCGCGAGCTGGTCGGATTCTTTCATCGTGATTTAATGGTATCCGGAGTACGCATCAAGGAAGCAGAGGGTTTTGCACCCTGATGTAGAGTCAACTATTTGGTCTATGGGGGCAAAGGAAATGAATCCTTCAGGCACGCCTTGTTGAGACCCGTATAGTCGACACACATCCTACATTTCCCAGTCTTCTTTCCTACAAGAACGGGATTGGCTAACCATTCTGGGTGGTATAGTTCCTTGATGAATCCGGCCACCGAAAGTTTTGCTATTTCCTTACCGATGGTCCTGCATTTCTCCTCGTCGAAACGATGCATGCGTTGTTTCACCAGCTTGGAGCCTGGGCGGATCTTCAAGGTATGCTCATCCTCAGGATGCCTAGCATATCCGAGGGTTTCCACGCAAAGATGTCTCTGTTAGCGCGGAGGAAGCCGACGAGCGCGCCTTCCTATTCGAAGGAAAGCGTGGTACCAACGCGCACCGTTTTACCCTCGGTGCTCCCAAGGTCTATGAGGACTTCTTTGGAGCCCTCTGTAGGCTCGAAGGACCCGGTCGACTTCTTGGTGTCGGGCGCTTCTTCGGTGACCTCATCGTTGATGGCGACGAGTTCTCTAGAGGCGACGATTGCTGCGGCATGACCGCAACACTCGACCTCGCACTCATAGGCGTGTTGGAAGGAGGTGCCGACGGTGATGACCCCGTTGGGGACTGGTATTTTTAGCTTGAGGTATGTATAGTTGGGGACAGCCATGAACTTCACATCACATGGACGTCCTAGGATGGCGTGGAAGGTTCTGGAGAACCCGACCACCTCGAAGGTGAGGGTTTCCTTTCTATAATTGGATGGATCCACGAAGGTAATGGGCAGATCGATCTGCCCAAGCGGCATGGCCTATTTTCTGGGCACGATGCCATGGAAAGGTGCTCGGGTTGGGCACAAAAGGACACCCATCGGGTGTTGGAAAGGCATCGTCCTTTTCCTCGGCGTCGTCTGCGGTGGGGCCAGGGTCCTTTTCGTGCTCCCCTTTATCAAAGCCTTCGGACAAGAGCCGCCGCATGAGGCTGCAGTCCTTGAACAGATGCTTGACCGGGAAAGCATGGTTTCGGCATAGCCCCTCGAGTAGTTTTTCAAAATGGTTTGGAGTGCCCTCCATGGGCTTCTGACCACCCTTGCGGTCAACACCAGCCATGAGTGAGTCCTCGCATTGTTGCTTCTTGTTCTTCCTTTTGGCCAAACGATTGGAGGCACCTTCGCCGATGCCCTTGTCCCACCTTGCCTTGCCATGAAGACGATCGAAGATTACCCTGACCGCTTCTTCTCCTAAGGCATGGCTGGTGGCGATGTCTAGGAGTTCCTTGGTGGTTCGCGGGCCCTTGCGTCCCAGCTTATGAACCAAAGACTCGTAGGTAGTCCCGGATAGGAAAGCCCCTATAACGTCGGCGTCGGCGACGTTAGGTAGCTCGTTGCACTATCGGGAGAAGCGCTAGATGTACCCACAAAGGGTTTCACCGGCCTTCTATTGGCAGTTTTTGAGGTCCTATGGGTTCCCAGGGTGCTTGTATGTGCCCTAGCAGTTCCCCACAATGATCTCCTTCAGGTCTGCCCAACTTTGGATTCTGTTGGACGGTAGGTGTTCCAACCAAGCTCGCGCCGAATCGGCCAAGAACAGTGGAAGGTTGCGGATAATGAAGTCATCATTATCCACACCACCGGCTTGATAGGCAAGCCGATAGTCTTCGAGCCATAGTCCAGGGTTTGTTTCCCTAGAGTACTTTGAGATGTTGGTTGGTGGCCGGTACCTTGGCGGGAAGGCAGCATTGAGGATGTGTCGGGTGAAGGCCTGAGGGACTGGCATACCGGGGCTCGGACTCTGGTCCTCGCCGCTGTCGTAGCGTCTGCCACGATGAGGATGATAGCCACAGCTAGCTCCCTCTCTTAGATCACCGTGGGTACGCCTGCGAGCATCAAGGGTGCTGCGTGCGTCGCAGTTATGGCTGAGCCGCAGATGCAATGGGATTGCGGCACGCTGCCTGCCACCCTGCGGTGCCTGGTGGACTGACGCATCCCTACCAGGACGCTTGAAGAGCGTGTGTTGGCTAGCAATGAGCTTGTGTCACCGAGACAATGAGCTTTCGGAATGTTGCGCACGACGATCCTCGGGTGTCGCGGCCTCTGGAAGACCATGTAGCATGGCCGTCATAGCGGTGATGTTCTAGTTTGCCTGGGCAAAGTGAGGAAGGGCCTCATGGCGGGCCATGGCGCGTGCGCGCCCCTGTCTCCATGGCGCTTGATCTCCCGATCGAGCTCCGCACGTTCCTGCTCAAGCTAGAGTTGCTCTTCGTCGAGCTCTCGATGTCGGGCTTTTAGCTGCTCCACCCTCATTGGAGGTGGGGTCGCTGTTTTCCCCTCGACATCATCATCGAGGTTGTTCACCGAGGTAGCCCCCTCCCTAGAGACTCTTTTGACGTGTCCCTCGGGGTACCCATCATGAAGCATTCATGAGAGGGGTGATGGCTCCCCCTACTTTAGTCAGAGCTAGATGACGACCTTGGTTCCTCTGTGAGGAGGTTGTGGAGAGACTCCGTGACATGTTTGATCACCCCCATGAACTCGTTGTTTGCGGGTGGTAGGGCCATGCGTCGTGCCACAAGGTGGCTAACGGTCGCCGCAATGTTGCGGAGACCGAACAGAAACGCTGTCGGGGCACTCTGTGTGTGGTGTTCCAGAGTGAGGGATCCCCCTCTGGTGAACTGCGCCATGTCATTGGCATCGGAAAGGGTGAGGCGGCGCTGGTCCTCCCTAGACTGTTGGGGTCCTAGGGAGACACTGAGCTAGAACTCAAGCTTCTCATAGTTGTGGCCGATGGAGGGGAGAGATTGGATGGCGGCGTGAGCCAATGCCAACTCTCCTCCCACCGTGATGATGAAGTCTAGGTCACCAAAGCACACATGTGCGCCCGAACCCAGCTGATTCCATGGCTAGCCATCTGTGGCCTGATGTTTAATGTCAGAATGCGCAAAGATCCCCTACCTGGCGCGCCAACTGTCGGTGTTTCGAGTAAGCACCAACTAGTAAATTTGTAGTTGTTGCGTGTTAGGCCCGGATGGTGTGCTAAAAGACACAAGGTTTATACTGGTTCGGGCAGAATGTCCCTACGTCTAGTTTGCGGCTACTGCTCGTGTTATTAGCACTGAAAAAGGTTCGTAGTAGGGGGTACAAACGGTCGAGAGAGGGACAGATCCTAAGTCTCAGATGGAAAGGTCGAATGGGTACTAAGAGCCTTGAAGCTGCTCAGCTATGTGTGAAGTGGTGCGTGATGTGTTGAATCGATCGGTCTATTGGTCGGGTGCCCTGCCTTCCCTTCTATAGATCAAGGGGGAGTAGGGGTTACAGATGGGAGAAAGAAGAAAAGCTAGAGGCTAAGAAGATCCTTCGATGGTGTCGGGTCTTCCTTTTCCTCTGAGTCAGCCCCGCTGACATGGCAGACGGTGCTAGGGATAGCACGTTCATTGATGTTGATAGGGTCATGCCCTGACTTCGTTCGGCAAGTGGTCACGTCCCATCCTGCCCCTACAGGTGGCGCGACGCACCAGGGTGCCAAGCAGTGACCCTACGGGGAGCAGACGGGGTAGTGACCATACATCCGTTACTGTAGGTGATGTGAGTTCCCTCCTGGATCATAGTGGTTGTCGTATGCTTATGTCAGGATCCGCGTCCGAGGGTTGTTGGCGGTGCCCACAACACTGTACGACAAAAGTCGGCGCCTACAACACTGTTTGGGCTCTGTCATGCCTAGGAGGTCTTAAAGCGCCCGTCCTGTCATACCCTAACGGTACTTCCCCACAGGCATGCAAGGTATGGTCCTCGGTATTGCGGTTGACTTAAGTGTCCCACCTTATCTGCGCGCATAATTATGGCAAGGCGGAGTCCTCCCCTGGCCATCGGGCGAGGCGGAGCCTAGCCCCTGGACGTTGGACGAGGCAGAGCCTGCCCTCGGACATCGAGCAAGGCAGAGCTAGCCCTCGGACGTCGGGCGAGGCGGAGCCTACCCCTAGACATTGGGCGAGGCAGAACGTTGGGCGAGGCAGAACTAGCCCCCGGACGTCGGGCGAGGCGAAGTCTGCCCCCAGACATCGGGTGAGGTGGAGCCTGCTCTCAGACATCGGGTGAGGCGGAGCCAGCCCTCAGTCGTCGGGCGAGGCAGAGTCTGCCCCTAGACATCGGGCGAGGCGGAGCTAGCCCTCGGGGGTCGAGCGAGGCGGAGCCAGCCCTCAGGGGTCGGGCGAGGCGGAGCCAACCTTTGGTCGTTGGGCAAGAAGCGTAGTCGTGTTCTTGTCTGTTCGGAAGCATCAACGTTTAATGGTTATTAGCTCCTCCTCTTTGGGTACCCCAGTATTCGGTCCCCGACAAATAGGTAATTTCCTCAATCTTTTACCTCAACGTAGACTACCTCGCAAAACATTGATACAAAACAGATGCACCTACGATCGAAGAGGACAATGAGGATGATGAAATAACAGAACAAATAGAAGATACATCACAATAGGTAATGATATTATTGCAAGATGTTTCAAATAATCTTGAGTTTTGTATCTTACACTCTTAGCTAACATATATCAAACAACTTCATGTTTCTAGACTCAGCAAGCAAGCATTATCACCACACAAAAAGAAGCTATGTCATCTACTCGTAATTCTAAAGTTTCTAATGTGAATAGAGATATTTTCACTAAGAACAGTGCAAATGTGCCATCAGTGTTTGTACATACAGACTGCAGCTGATGGCTAAAACCAGATCATAGAAAAAGAAGGAACATGTAACAACTACAAACTTTCCACCTTTGTTGTACATACTGACTGTTGCAGGTTATGTTCACTTGTGCTAATTACTTTTACGAAAATATATGGTCATTGTTAACTACCTTTAGTGTCAACTCAATTACAACTATGTTGTATCCAAATTTCTTTACACTCTGTGCATGAATTATTAAACATAATTTTCTAATATCCCAATCTTATTCTTTTGTTTGGTAGGTGGACAAGGAGGCTCATAATCAAGCGAGGACACAGCCAAGGCGATGACATGTTGCGATGCTAGGAAACCCTCGAGTGCTAAGTCTTGTACCGCTGCAAGTTTTTAAAAGTTGCCAAATAATGAGTGAACTGTACACTTGTTTATGATTTTAGCTACTATTTCAATGGTTTGTCAACATATTGAATGATTGATTATAATTAATATATATGTGAGTGCAATCGCTTTTGTTATGGTTTATTGTTTTTGGAATGATGATTTATTAAACCACAAATCAAATGATATTAACGTTGTAATACAAACCATGCCAACGAGCTGCTATGCATGGCAATATTATCTATGGCAACAAAATCGCTTGCGTGACAATATGATTTATGGCAACAAATAAAAGTGCGTGGGAAATGATATATTGCCACGACACAATGACCGTGGCAATAACATATGATCTATCGCAACAAATAAAATTGCGTGGCAAATGATACTCTTGCCACGGCTCAACGCCCGTGGCAATAACATATGATCTCTTGCAACAAATAAAATTGCATGGCAAATGGTGTATTTGCCACGCCATGGAGGCCGTGGCAATAACACTTAAGGCAACAAAATTCTAGCGTGGCAATACAGACTATTGCAACGATGTTGTTCGTGCCAAATGTTTCCATTGCTACGCTATCGATCGTTGCATGTACCACCTCTTGCTACAAAGACAGGCGTGGCAAGTGCTTATATTGCCACGACCGTGAACGTTGTGACAACATCCTATTGCCATGATTGGCAATGGAGCACTATAGTTGCAAGAAACCTCAATAGTTGTAACGCCAAACTAGCAATGGTTGCAATACCTTACTGCAACGTGACTTTTTGCAACCATTGGCAATGAACGAGATTTGGTTGCAACATCTACCTTTTGCAACCAAATCGGGTCTATTACAACATTTTTTCATCGTTGCGCAAGGGTTAGAAGTTAGTAGTGGTTGCAAGGCCCTCTTGGACTCCGGCGTACGTAGAGCATAGACTAGAACCCCCAAACTACCATGTACCCAACCTATCTCATTATATAAGGGATAAGGTCGGACCTAGGAGGGGGGAGGATCCCGATTCGATCACCAGACACTCCATTCCATTCCATCCACCTCCGCTCTGCACCGAGAGCAAGGAAACCTAGAGAGGGGTACCGAGAGCTCCTCCTCCACCGCATCCCATCGTCTCCTTCCTCTCCGACGAGGGGGAGACTCCACCAATGGTGAGGCAACCTTAGGATTAGCACCGAGCTAACCCCCTACCTTTATACTTTGTTGTAACCCCCAAGAATTTGGGTGCTCTTGAGTATAAGGATCATCAGCTGCTGGACGTAGGGACCGAATTGGCCTGAACCAGGATAAACCGTTGTGTCTTCTTTGCGTGATTCTTGTGTTCCTGAGTCCACCTGAGCCATCGGAGACCCCATACTCTGACCCCGACTCAAATAACATGCTTGCCATAGTTTTGACCCCGCGACACTTATGAATAAAGATTTACTTTTTTAACGAAATGTTGCCTCATGTGGTTGTGGTACTTTTAACTGTAAATCGTTTCATTTTTAAACATTTGCATTTTTAGACATATTATTTCTTTGATTGACTATTGCCTTCCCCACTCATGTCATATCATATGATGTACCATTGTATAAGTTGCTGTTGTCATGCAACTTACATTCCTATTCAAACAATAAAAAAACTCACATTCCTATTTTTATTCTATGCATTAATTAAGGAATTACGAGTTACTATGAGACAACTTAAAAGGACAACCATTGTACATAGTCTATTAAGCCTCCTAAGTTACGGGGCACTACAAAAAAAATTAAAACAAAACAATAGAAAAGCAAAACCAAAAGCATCATAAATTCAAAAGCTAACTAATTCACTCACGCATCTAAAGAGTGAATTAGTAGTTTCTTATTCCAAGTTCCCATGCGAACAACTCAAATTCATGGTGAAGCCTATAGTCCTTGCTACAAAACACTGCCCTTCCTTCCCATCCGTCTGCAACGCCGCAACCGCCGCCTACGCACGGAATATCGCCACACCAGTGCCGACGGCGACAGCGACAACTTGCAGGTGCTCCTTCTTTGATTCAGGCGATAGTGCCACCGCTTCCATCACCGGCCCAACTCCACCAGATCCTAGTCAAGAATTCAAGATGGAGGAGGAGGCCCCAACAAGAGGAACGAAGTGGCCATCCTCACAGACCATGTCTTCATCCTTATCCTCCAATGCCTCACCGTCCGCTCCTTGTGCAGCTGCAAATGTATCTGTTGCTCCTGGAACCGCCTCTTCTCTGAACCCGAGTACCATAAGGGGCTGCCCCAGATTATCGCCGGATTCTTCTATTGCATCTGGAAAGGCAAACGCAAGTTCATCAGCATCACCGGTGAATACCCCTCCTTGACCTTCTTACCCTTCCCCATTCAGGATATTGTGATCTTAGATTGCTGTCATGGGCTCATTCTTTGCTAGTGCGTTGGGTTTCGCTATGTTGTCTACAATCTGGTGATTAACAAATGGTGGTCACTGTCGGATAACAACCGTTCTTTGGTTTAGCTCGCTTGGGGTTCAATTCGACAGTCTCCTCACACTTCCATGTGACTGAATATGGGAAGAAGAGGGTGGGTGAGTCCGTAGGTGTGAGCATCTACTCATTTAAAAGTACAACATGGATGTTTAAGGAATCTGAATGGGGTGAGGGTATTTTATGCACATATTCGACAATTGTGTTTCTTAATGGTTTTATGCACTGGATGGAGTTGTCCCAGATAGTTGCTGTTGATATGTAGGGAAAGACATGGAGGAAAATTTGTAGGCCACGTGGTGAAGCCATCTCCATCCATGAAGCTCAAGGTCAGTTGTGTTTATGTACTGCTAGTATATTTAGGAAGTCTCAGCTTTTATTCTAGATCCTAGAAGACTATGGTACTAATAATTGGACATTGAAGCATACGGTGACCATGCTGGAGATATTTGGATGGAACAATATTAAATTTGGTTACGATGTTTGCGATGCGGACTACAGAGTGATTGCAGTTCACCTAGAATGGAATTTGATTTTCCTTGTTGGTGAGGACAGAACATTGATCGCATATGACATGAACCTTAGAAAAGTTCTTATCCTCCCTACCTAGGTCATGTGGTATCCTAGATCTACCTAGAGGCTATGTCCGGAGGGACCTCACTATCTTTCTTATGTTCCCTTGTTCACGGAGTCAATAGGAGAGCAGTAAAGTTGCATATGCTATTCTTTCTTCAGGTAGGGAGTTGTTTTGATTCTATATACAGTCTAATTTTGCCTTGGTAACTAAAGCACTTGTATGTTGAATATTATTAATGTTGTTGCTTTGTGCAGGTTGTGGAGTCTGAGTGCTTTTGAATGATTTTCCTACAATGGCTAAAGGAGGAAGAAGAGGGGTTCCATGGTGCACTGGCTACCAAGCTAGAGGAAGCTTTGCCTTGCAAGCAGGAGTGTCAATCTAAAGGAGTGGAGCACATCTACCTCATTTTTATTATATAAGTCTATAGGGAGTAGAACCTTTATTCTACTATCTATGTACCGCTTATGTTAATTCTTGAGTTGACACAGATGTTATGTTAGAGTCGCTTGTTATTATAAAAAGTACTCTTTGTTGTGGACATAATGAATGGTGTGTAATGATTATATCTGTATGGTGTGTGTTTAGTAAGTTATTAAGGCCCAACTGAATTAGTAAAATAAATTGTGAAAACTGGATGCAATTCGGTCATCGTTGGATGTAAAAGCTGTTGGTTGTTTTGACATCACCGTCGTACCACTTGCCATTGGTGAAGCAGATGGCCATCACCGCCACTATTTGTCTCATGCGGTAGGGCTCAATAATGTATCACCGCCCAAATGGCTTAGTAACACGACACCGACTAAAGAATCTATAGCGGCAGATCGTACTGCAACACGATGGTGACCATTACCTATGACAAGACGGTTCATACGCCGAAGTGACGATGATGTCCACCTAGACACAGACATGTCAGCCACCAAAGCAACGGTGATGCACACTGCACATAATCAGCTCATTGTGCAAGGCGACTGTGATCCTGATCATTGGGCAAAATGCGGTGTTAGTGTACACCCACACAGATAGGTTCTAGTACAAAGTGACGGAAACAATGACCTAATCATGGATGAATCATAAGCCAACATGGCGGTGTTAGTGTACACCCACACAGGCCTGTCATGCTTCAATGCGATGGAAACAAGGACCTGATCATGGATGGATCAAAGCTAATACGACGGTATTAGTGTATACCCACATAGCCGGGTCGTGCTCCAATGCGACGGAAGTAAGGACCTTATCACGGATGGATCATAAGCCAATATGGTGGTGTTAGTGTACACTATAGTCGGTCTTAGATAGCGATGGTTAGGGCTATGACCATCACTGTCGACAGCTTACTGTCGAGGCCGAAATGCGACTACGATGGGGGTTACGTCATGGCTGTGAAAGGTCTAAGTGTAGTAGTGTTCCACCATTCTTGCACCCCCATTGTAAGAACTTCAGAGCATTCAAGCGAGGAACACACACTTGATCATCTCTAAGACTAGACGTAGAGCTCCAGCTTGAACTAGTATAACTCCTTGTGTCTTTTGGATGCAACCATCGTCTTCCTAGAGCAGCGCGACATTCATATAAATTCATTGGTCGGTCGACAAAACACAGACAGTTGGCACGCCAGGTAGGGGACAGTCATGCACTCTCATTGTTGAGAAGGAAGCGATGGCTCCCTGCACCTATGTTGGACTCTCTCTTGGTGCGGCCCTCGGTAGCCGCATCCGCTTCGAAAGCCTCGAGTTCGCCAACATCGATGGGCCAGCACCCGTAAATGGTCTTTTCCCTGATTAAGCTCTGCGCTTTGTGGATTTATACTTCATAGCTGACCACCTAGGTCAGCTATGCCTCTACAAAGGGAATGTGGCCCCACCGCACATCCCGACACTTGATCACGGACCGGCCCGTGCCGGTCCTGTGATCGTCGACTCCGATACACTAGCATTCAGGATCGGCGCCTATCTTGGGGCGAACCCTGAGCCAGAGCTAAGCCGACATGTTTTCTATGTGTGGGCGAACACTTTTGCCTAGCTTTCCGGGAGCGGGCCCATGCCGCTAGAGGCCAAATTCTAGAACCCCTGCACTGCACTGCCCTCTAGTATGAGGGACGTGATCATACTCTTTGAGCGAGAGCTAGCCAGGAGCAATGGCCATATGATGACGCCAGGCTCCCCTGGGTTATCTGGGGATGATGGAGCAGGATCCAGAGTCCATCTATGACCTCCTACCGATGACACCTAGGAACACGGACTCTGAGTCTAATTCCAAGGGAAGCTGTTGTCCGTAGAGAAAATGCAACATGTTGCTCCTCTTAGAGGATGGGGTGGTGGTGGCAAGAGGCATAGAGGATGATGCCTATCTAATTCCATGCACCCCTGGGGAATAGGAGGAGTATGAGAAGGAGCGCCTGGAATGAGCCAGGGCTCGTGAAGCCGAGCAGGCTAACGAGCGCCACGACAACAGATGTCCTAGCCCACAACACCTCAACGCTGAGGGCGCGTGGGCGTGGGCATGCCGCGCATATGATCAAATCCAACAAGGAAAGAGGGAGATGCCCGTCTTCCCTTGAGCCAGCTAGAATGTCACGACGGCCTCCATGATCTTGCGAACGGCCCCTGAACCCTCGACCGATGAAGGAAAGCACATTCACCAGGAGCTGCGAGACTTGCTAGAAACTATGGTGGTACAACAAGCTCAAATCTCTACAGAGAGGCAGCACCCTGAGGCCAGCCTCGTACACATCTCCTCAGCCTATGGCAGCCCTAAGGGATACCATGCCCTGAGCACGCTCCGGCCCAGCGCACAGCTGCTATGACGAAAACCACAACGCCTGCTCAGCTCAAGGCGCCAGATGCCCTAGGCAGACCTAGCGGGTAAGGATCTGCTGCACTATGATGATAGTGACCCAGACAACCATGGCTGACACCCCAGGATCTGAGATGCTCGACGCAATCCGAGCCTGGACGCTTGCAGCCCGCAGGCATTCATGAAGAGGATCTGGCAGACGCCGTTCCCAACATGTTTCCGTGCACCGCTGAATATCATCAAGTACTCCAGGGACACCAACCCCGCTGTATGGCTGGAAGACATCCACTATGCCTATCAAGCAGGCAGGGTAGACGACAATCTCTTCATCAGTCAATACTTGCCACTTTACCTCATGACAAGTGCTCGAGCCTGGCTCGAGCATCTCCCTGCGAACAGCATCCACTCGTGGGCAGAGTTCAAGCGCATATTCATAGGGAACTTCTAGGGAACATACGTGCACCCTAGGAACTCTGAGGATCTCAAAGCCTGCAAGCAAAAGCGGGAGAAATTCTACGCGAGTACATCCGCTGCTTTTCCAAGCAGTGCAATGAGCTTCCCGACATCGTGGATGTGGATGTGATCAGAGCGTTCATCTCTAGCACAACCAATGAAGCACTCGTCCATGAGCTCGGACATAGCAAACCACGGACGATGAGAGAGTTGCTCGACCTCGCCACAAGCCAGGACTCCGGTGAGGAGGCCATCCGGGCAATCTTTTCCAAATACAAGGGTAAGGCTCAGGCCGAACCCACGGACGAGGCTAAGGACCACAATCGGTGAGGGAAAGGCAAGAAGGACAGCTGGAGGCATCACGATAGTGAGTTTGTCATGGCGGTCAACAGGGTCCACAAGCAGAAGACTGGCAAGTTTGACCATGTCAGTTTCGACAAGATAGTTAACCTGTCGTGCCGCAACCACACAGCCTTACACAGTTTGGACACATATTGGATGATTTCAAGAGCTCTATAGATAAATAACTAAAGAGACAAAAAGAGGCATGAATGAATTTAGAAATTATTTAGGTTCCCAATGCAAAATCATTTATTAGCTTTTTATTATTTTTTAAAAGTGATCAAATCTGTCACCGTACGCATGGACAAAAATACATGGCACCCATGCAACGCATAGGCATAAATCTAGTACACCTAAAAAGATTCTATGTACCCAGTGATACCAAATCTCCTTGCTCACATATCCGCATCTGATACGAATCATCTTCCACTCGGAGCTCACGTGTCTATATCCTACCCGGTTCCAATATGAAGACCAGATCCATGTGTTCGCGTCTAGTATAAAGTCCTTGGAGCTCATGCATTTGCGTCCGAGTGTTGAGATTCAGTTAAAAATTTGTGATCCCGGTGCAACGCACGGGCATATATCTAGTTGACGATAAATATAACCAAAAGAATATATCAAATCTATTACCTAATAATAAAGAGGCAAAATTTCTTCCAATTTTTTTGGTATGGCTTCCCCAAACTAACTTTCTAAATGTGGAAACGGTCTCTTCGTGTCTGTCTACCGCCTTCCTGTTATATATGACATATATGCAGGGTTTTTGGATATAGCTAGGAATTCTAATGCTAATCCAATTAGACTTCCCATCCTAAGTAATCTTATGAATCTAAATAGGAATCGTAACCCAAAAACAAAAGGAGTTAAAAAAGAAGGGTATAAATAACGACAAAAGAAGGGTATTGATGGTAGTTAATAACCATTATAAACCATCAATAAAACATGTATAAGGGCATAAATATCATCACCAACAATGGTCTAGGGGTTTAAACTAACAAATTCCATAAGTTTTGGTGAATCTGTGATTTCTGTAGGGTTTATCCAGAAAACCATCAAGGTGGACCTATATGTCAGATTTAATTGCGCTTATCAGCCGTGAAACGGACACTAGAAGGTTCTAGAGGACACCATGCCCCACAGACCCACCTGTAGGGCGCTAGGCCTCAGGGGCCAAACGTCAGCCTCCGCGTCAAAATGTCGGTTCTCCACCACCTCCTATGTTGCATCTACGCCATTCTTTAAGTCTGTTTGATCCAAGGGCTCAAGTCGGACGCTCTGGGCTATATATACCAGCCCCTGGCACCCCCTGAGGAAGGAAGTCATTTGAGAAGACAGAAACCCTAATCATCCTCAGAGCTCCAGTAATTCTAGGGCATAGCTAGTTAGGCTAGGTCTAGAGGGAGGCAAGCAGGCTTCGCTTGGATTCCTGATCGTGTCAAGAGCGTGGTTTGGTATAATTTTTGTACCCCCTCTTTTTTGTATCTTCATTATTTTTATATGCTTGATACAATTGTTATGACATTATTAGTATTCATCTCATTTATGTTCTTAATTATAATGTTCATTGTCTACTTTGATTATATACTTGGTATAGCTAGTTTATCATCATGTTCATGCATAAGTTCGTATAGAGCTCACCCTAAGGTACCGTGGGTGGGTGGTCAACATTGTGTAAGCATTGTGCTTATACATTGTTTACCTATGGATACACCCTATTCTGGGTCATGTGGTAGATCACGGACATGACACTCCCATTGAGTCCTTTGTAGTCCACTCCCCGATGTAGGTAGCATGTAGGATCTAGTTACGAAGGGAGACAAGCTCTGTTCCTAATCTCCCTTAGTAATATACCCTATATGTAGATATGAAGATGATCTTAGCAATGACTACTAGGTGTAATTGCACTAATCAATGTATGCTTTGACTTGTAATTAAGAATGATTTAGGAATTATTCCTTTAATATTCTACCTGACCATGCTAATACCATAGAAAGGAGTACTTTGAGTGATTTATCATTATCATTGATCAATACTTATCATATATATAGCTTATCCTATGACTTACCACTGTTATGAGTAGAATATTGGTTATGATTTACTTCTCCATCAATAGTATAAGTTATCAATACATTTTCATGCTAGACCTTCCCTGTGGTAAAAATATAAATAATGATACCTGGAATACTCTTGGGTAAAGTGCTACAATGGTATATTATCTGTGCCCTTGCAGATTCCTTTCATTTGTATATATATTCTTTCTTGTCACATGAAATATTAAATTACTTCTTAGTGTCATTCTAGAAGTGGCACTAGGTAGTACCAACAAGCATTTCTAGCACCAACACTAGGGATGACAATTTAGTAAAAGATGCTGAGGAATGTAAACAACGTAGGGTGACTACTTAAAACAAGTGACACGTTAATAAATACCAACAAGCATTTTTGACGCCATTGTCGGGGAAGGTAGCTAGGTAAAGGAAGTATTGATAAACTTATACTTATTGATGTGATCGAAATAACCATTGACCTCTACTCAAATAGGCTTACCCTTGTGTTGTCTACTTATGTATCTTATGCAGGGTAATGTATGACCGGTTTTGACCTTCCCACAAACTATGTTGACGATCCAGAAGTATTACTTAGGAGAACTAAGGCTAAACTCAAGAAAGTTTCAACTTTAGATTTGGAAGACAACCAGATAAGGTGAAGCTTAACACTAGAATTTGAAGCCATGGCTAACAAGACTCTCTATGAGTTCTCTGCTCCAACTATGGCCAACATCCATACTGGACCGGAAACCAATGTAGGAGACAATGTATTCGAGCTCAAGCCAGCTCTCATCAACATGGTGCAAGCAAGCCAGTTTGTGGAAAGGCACATGAAGATGCGAGTGCTCATCTCCAACACTTCCTGGAGATCTACAGTACTTTCACCATCAAAGGAGTGACCAGAGATGTGATACTACTTCGCCTCTTCTCCTTCTCACTCTTGGGAAAGGCGAAGCAATGGTTCTACGCCAACAAAGATAGAAATACTATATGGGATAACTGCTCCACTGCCTTGCTAGCAAAGTTCTTTCGCACAGGCAAGACCAATGCTCTACGTGGGAGAATTTCAAGTTTTCAGTAGCAACATGATGAATCTGTCCCTGAGGCATGGGAACACTTTTAAGATTACATATCAGAATGTCCTCATCATGGAATGGAGAATTGGCTACTCATACAGACGTTCTACCACGAGTTGACCAACAGCACCCATGAGACTATGGATGCTGCTTCTAGAGGTGCATTCTTATCACTTACACTTCCAGCTGCAACAACTCTAGTGGAGTTATGCATCAACTCAAGGAGGTAGACATGGTATCTGCCAAGATGGACCTACTGATGAAGAAGCTCGAAGACCGAGCTAATGAGAAGCAAGAAGTCATACACATTCATGATTCCAACATGACATGTGAAGTATGTGAAAACACTGGGCATTCAGGGAACAAATGTCCTGAAACCCAAGAGGATGTGAACTTTGTCAACAACAGCAACTACTATCATCCTCAATAGAATCAAGGATGGAACCAGCAACAGAGGCTAAACTACCAAGGTAACTATCAAGGTAATAATTATACTAATTTCAATTAGCTACCCTTGAGAGAATTAATTGTTGGCCAATCTAAACTTATGGAGGGATTATCTAAGAAGGTAGCTACCAATGATAAAATATTAGAGAACATAAATAATAGAATGGATAGCTTTGCTTCTGCCATTAAGAACCAGCATAGTTTAAATAAAATGATAGAATCATAAATAGCTCAGCTGGCGGCTGCTGTTCCTCCGTCCGACAAAGGTTAGATTCTAGGGTAGCCAGAAGATCTAGAAACTACAAATCCTGTCGATATTCACAATACAGTTTACTACTACACACAACCGTTGATGGGAAGGTGGATAGATTACACCCTACCCAACAAGAAAGGTGATCTAGAGAGACCTGTCATCCCCATCGCCATTGGACCCCACATCTTCCAAGAAGCTATCAGTGACTTCGGAGCAAGTGTCAATATCATGCCGAAGGTAATTTATGAGAAGATTTTAGGAGATCCTTTGTTGTACACAAATATGTGTTTACAGCTTACAGATCAGTCACTCTGCTACCCCAAGGGAATTCTTGAATATGCCATCATTTGAGTGGGATAATCATATGTTTTCATAGACTTTGTGGTTTTGGAAACAGGTGGAGATGAAAGGGCACCCATCATTTTGGGCCAACCTTTCCTAAGCACCACGAAAGCCATCATCTACGCAGATAGTGCCAAGATCTGTTTTACAATCAAGGATAAGAAGGAGAAGTTCTCATTCAGGAACCGCATCTTGCAATCTCCTAGTTATCCACAAAAGGCATACCTACCCAACGAAACAACAATGACCAAGAAGAAGAACAATCGGAGGAGGAGGAAGAACAATACTAGGCAGCCACAAGAAGAAACAGTTAAAATGATCAACACACTCCGATCTGAGTACGACCACCTCCTCGCTTCACTCTTCCTTGCCAAGAAGGACGATCCTAGTGTACCAACGATTGAGTGTACCATTGGACCAAGAATTTTCCACAAGACCTTCTATGACATTGGATTGGGTGTCAATATAATGTCAAATGTAACATATGAATACTTATTCAGTAATGAACCTTTGTTCCCTACATACATGCAGTTGCAGATGGCAGACCAAACAATATGATTTTCAGAGGGAATAGCAAGGGACGTCATGGTCAAGATACAAGATCATAATGCCCCTTCTAAGTTCATGGTTCTGGGCATGGGAGAAGAAGAAGACGATACACCCATCATCCTTGGAAGACCGTTCCTCAACACTACCAACGCCATTATCTACATTGGATCTGGACAAGTCCACTTTCAATTCCCTGGAGAAAAGGTACGTTGTTATTTCAATAGTTATATCATTTATGAACAGACAAAGAAGAGCCACTCTAGAAGGAGACATCGATCATCCCGACGTCAAAGGAACCAACCCCTATGGAATGAATGGGAGGAAAATGAAGAACCTAAAGCGCCTGTGAAAGATGGACTTACTCCACCTAAGTCAAACCCACAGTCCAAGCAGGTATGGAAAGAGAAGGTAACATCATCATCGGAATCACGATCATAAGAAGTGTAGCCACCTGAGTCTCCATTGCTGAGACCGGATGAGGCACCCGAAGAATAAAGGATTCTTTCTAGTCAAGTCCTGTCCGAAGGACTTAAAAATCTAAACCCTTGCCGTGAGATAACATCGGTAATTATCCATATTTACTTTCTAGCATTGTATGAATTACTTTTCACTTTAGCATATTTACTTTTCTACATTTGTCTTGCATTAATATAAGAAAAATAAAAAGTTTTATTATTGCATATCATCATCACATTGTGAAATCTTAAGCCTCATGTAAGTAATTTTTACAGTGTATAAACACTCACGGAAATATTCCCTGTGGTGGCATAAAAATATTATACATACATATTTTCTTTTCTACATATATAAATAAAAAAATCCAAAAATATTAAATAGACATCCTGCTAGAACTTGCCAATTAGAAAATATATCTAAACCCACAAGAATAGCTAATCCTCGGGCGGCTGACCGCTAACCACTTATCCTAATCCAAGCCACGAGTTTTGGTGTTCTTGTTGGGGTATTTTGCAGGATGGTACATATGACCAAGAGCAATGCCACCCAATGTTTTCATCCACCTGAAGTACATCTTCCTAAATTACTACTACACTCACTACATAAGGGACTCAACTTCTGGATGGATGAGAAACACTTTTGCTGGTAGACCCGCTCTAAGAAAGACTACGACAATATCTAGCTTGGGGGAGAAGCATCTCCATATATCTAGATAAGTATTTCTTTCCTTTTGGTTTTATTATTATGAAGTTTGCTTTATGTTAGTTAAAAATAAAAAGATGTATAACAAACTAAAACCAAATAAAAATTTATCCTAGCTAGTTATATATATTAGTAAGGTGTGATCTTAAATCTTGAAAACAATATCAAGGTGTGTTCAGATTTCTTTGAGTTTGTTTTTAAGAGCTGAATGAATAAAATGGACTCTAAGGATAATCTTTTGCAATAGAAATGATGAATAGTTGCTCTGTCATAATTCCTTTTAAGTACCTAGTTTTTAGCCTTGAATTCTTCTAGGTTTTGGATACGATTGTTCTGATATAAGAATTTATTCTGAACTTGAAACTCATGGGTAGCATATGCTAGATCTAAGTCTAGGTAATTGACGAATATGATATGAGAAGGTCTGAGCTGCTGTTTATCTTGTTCCAAGTGATATTAGAGTTCTAGAGATTTATCTTTCAAAAAACATAAAAATTCTACATGATGAGTTCCTTGTATGACAAAGCTTGAATTCCTACCAGAGCCATATATGATATTTAGATTAGGAAAACTTCCACTTATGTGTGCTCCTTGTTTTGCATTGAGTTCAGTCAAGCTTTGTTGATACCTTATGAGAAGTTCGTCATACTCTTAAAATCAAGATCACATACACTTGGGGTAGGCGTAAAAACATGTTATTCCATCTAGATCCACCTAAAAATGTTTTACTCCTACATTAGGAGTGAACACCAAAAATATACCCTATAGGATATCCACCAAATAAATGCTCCAAAGTTCTTGTTGCTATCTCTCAAAAGTTTTGTTGCAGAAAAGAGACATGGGCTATGCAAAAGTTATTCATATTAAAAAAAGAGATGAGAAAAAATAGACAAGTGTCCGAGATACCTAAAACAATGGGTACTCAGATGTCCACCTGAAAAAAAATAAGAGAAAGAGATGAGTAAGATAACCCATGTTTTCTTGCAAAGTTGTTTCCAAGTTTCAAAGGAGAGATAAGTTTTCAAGGAGCATAGTAGAATTATGTTATCCACCATATATATCCACCATACATCCACACACATGCACATCTTGATTTGATTGTATGACTCAACTCTCTTTGGATCCGAGGTTTGACTTTACAATACATGCATTGCAAGTATGCTCTTTCATGCCTTTTCCACTCCTATGAGCTCCACATAAGCTTTAGTTGTAGGAAGAGAAAGGCATAACATCATTATTGCCTTAGTGAGGATCCAAATACCACATATATTGAGAGACTTGAGAGTGTCATACAATGGAAGCTCTGAGTTTTATTTTGAAAATCTATAAAAACTATGGAATAATGGTTGAGCAAAGAACTTGAGACATAGTGCTTGACTTGATCGTTCTGTCTTTGAATTGCTCAAGACCTAAGTGAAGGCTAAGAAGCCACATGGTTGAAGGTAATATGGGTAAGTTTGAAAGTTAGATCGGTTTATTCTAATCTGAAGGAGAATTCTAGTTTAAACACATGTGTGCTTTTAAGGAGTGAAAGCATTGAAGCAACTCCTAATCCTATTTGCTGAAGTTTAGCTTTGCTAAGGGACTAACAAAGGTTAAGCTTAGGGGAGCTTATTGACTGTAGTTAACAACCATTATAAACCATTAATAAAACATGTATAAGGGTATAAATATGATCACCAACAAAGGTCTAGGGGTTTAAACTAACAAATTCTATGAGTTTTGGTGAATCTGTGATTTCTGCAGGGTTTATCTAGAAAACCGTCAAGGTGGACCTACATGTCAGATTTAATTGCGCTTATCCGCCACGAAATAGACACTAGAAGGTTCTAGAGGACACTAGAGGACACCACGCCCCAAGCCCCACCTGCAGGCCGCCCAGCCTCAAGGGCCCACCGTCATCCTCCACGTCGCAATGTCGGTTCTCCATCGCCTCCTAGGTTACATCTATGCTATTCTTTAAGTCAGTTTGATCCAAGGGCTCATGTTGGATGCTCCGGGCTATATATACCAACCCCTAGCACCCCCTGAGGGAGAAAGTCATTTCAGAAGAGAGAAACCCTAATCATCCTCAGAGCTCTAGCAATTCTAGGGCATAGCTAGTTAGGCTAGGTCTAGAGGGAGGCAAGTAGGCTTCGCTTGGATTCCTGATCGTGTCAAGAGCGTGGTTTGGTATAATTTTGTACCCCCTCTCTTTTGTATCTCTATTATTTTTATATCCTTGCTACAATTGTTATGACATTATTAGTATTCATCTCATTTATGTTCTTTATTATAAGAGTAAAATGCACCCAGAGTCCTTAAACTTTTTGGGTTTTCCCATCTGGGTCCTCAAACTAAAAAAGCGACTATCTGGGTCCCTGAACTATTGTCACCGTGCACCAATGGTCTAAAACCTGCCATGTCAGCACTAACATCTAACGTGGCAGTGACAGAGTGACAGCTAGACGACGTGGCCATACTACCTTCTAAAACAAATCCTGCCACGTACTCTTACTCACTCCCAAGTCCCTCCTCTCCATCCGGGCGGCGTCGGGGCGGGCCACGAAGGTGCCGTCGCCCTTGCAGGGCCGCAACCATGGAAGCGTGGTCGGCGCCGGCGTCTCCGGGCTGGTATCCACCCGCGAGGGCCACGGTCATGGAGCAGAGCGGCAGCAGCGGGCATTGGCTATACAACCCGAAGACCGACGCCAGCGATCCTCTCGGTGTCAGCGCTGCCGGCGTGCACACAGTGGCGTCTCCGCCTCAACGTGCCTAGGGATAGCATATGGGCTTCTCCGACTTCTGAGTTTCGACTCCATCCCGGCGTTGAGCAAGGAGCGCAAGGGCAGGTTCCCGGGTAACTACTCACATCAGGACTTCACGTTCCGATTCTTCCTGGAGAAACAAGGAGTGACCGGGTATGCCTGGTTAGTAGCCATTGGCTCCGCCTTGGTTGAAATGCCCGCCGCCGCTGGTACCCAGGTCACGGCGAGTACCTCAGGTACATCAGGGACTTCTGTGATGCGTTCGGGCTCATGAACGACGTCGTCAGGCTCAACACCAAGGTCCTGCACGTCGGCCTGGCGGCGCGGCGCATAGCTGACGATGGCATGATGCGCTGGACGGTGAGGTGCTCATTGAGACATGGTGATCGACTATGACGGCGAGGTGGTCATCGCGGAAGAGGTGTTCGACCCTATCGTCGTGGCCTCCGGCCAGTACGCCCAGCCAAGACTCCCAACCATCAGCGGTATGGACAAGTGGACGAGGAGGCAGCTGCATTCCCACTCGTACCGCGTCCCGGACTCCTTCAGCGTCGTCGGCCTTGGAGAAAGTGACAAGGAGATCACGCTGTAGCTCCACGAGGTGGCGAGAGAGGTGCATATCAACATCAAGTTCATGGACGACGCCACCATTATCTCCGACAAGAGGAAAGCTCTGTCCAGGAACCACAACCTGCACCTGCACCTGATCTAGCTAGCATCCTGGTGTCACCTGACCTGACTAATGTGATCGATCTTTGCTTTGCATTTCGCAGATCGAGGGCTTGTGTGAGGATGGGCAGGTAACGTTCGCCGATGGCTCTCATCGTGGGCACGTTCGCCATGGTCGCTGGGCGCGAGCTCACGATGTGCCACCACCGGGCTCGAGCTCGCGATTTGCCGTGGGTGCCGTGGGGCGTGCGTGCCCGGGCAGCGGTGCTCTGCCCGGCGCCGTGTCCCCGCAGCTGCCACCTCCGTGCTGCCGGCAGCAATCTCCATGATTGTGCGTGGGCAAGCGAGCATGGGCTAGATGCCGCAGTCGCCAGGTGGGCGCACGAGCAAGTGCCGCCGCCAGGCGGGTGAGGGGCGAGGCGCCATGCCATGCGGACGAGGGAGCAACAGACGGACGAGGAGGCAGGTTTTTTTAGAAGATAGCATGGCCACGTCATCGAGCTGCCACTGTGGCACCGCCACTTTGGATGCTGTGTGCGGATGTGGCAGGTCTTGAACCATTGGTGTATGACGACAATAGTTTAGGGACCCAAATAGTCGCTTTTTTAGTTTGAGGACCTAGACGGGAAGGCGGTAATAATTTAAGGACCATGGATGCATTTTACTCTTATTATAATGTTCATCGTCTACTTTGATTATATACTTGATATTGCTAGTTTATCATCATGTTCATACATAAGTTCGTATAGAGCTCACCCTATAGTACCGTGGGTGGGTGGTCGACATTGTGTAACCATGGTGTTTATACATTATTTACTTGCGGATACACCCTATATTGCGGGTCATATGGTAGATCGTGGACGTAACACTCCCGTTGAGTCCTTTGTAGTCCACTCCTCGATGTAGGTAGCACGTAGGATCTAGTTACGAAGGGAGACAAGCTCTGTTCTTAATCTCCCTTAGCAATATTTCTTATGTGTAGATATAAAAATGATCTTAGCAATGACTACTAGGTGTAATTGCACTAATCAATGTATGCTTTGACTTGTAATTAAGAATGATTTATGAATGATTCCTCTAAAATTCTACCTGACCATGCTAATACCATAGAAAGGAGTACTCTGAGTGATTTATCATTATCATTGATCAATACTTATCATATATATATATATGTATATGTATGTATATATATATATATCTTATCATATAACTTACCCCTGTTATGAGTAGAATATTGGTTATGGCTTACTTCTCCATCAATAATATAAGTTATCAATACATGTCCATGCTAGACCTTTCATGTGGTAAAATATAAATAACGATACCTGAAATACTCTTGGGTAAAGTGCTACAATAGTATATTATCTGTGCGCTTGCAAATTTCTTTCATTTATATATATTCTTTCTAGTCACATAAAATATTAAATTAGTTCTTAGTGTCATTCTAGAAGTGACACTAGGTAATACCGATAAGTATTTCTGGCACCAACACTAGGGATGACAACTTAGTAAAAGATGCTAAGGAATGTAAACAAGGTAGAGTGACTATTTAAAACAAGTGACACATTAATAAATACAAAAAGGGTATTTCTTCCTTTCGATCCTTATGTTTTGGCCCTTTTTCATGTTTGGCCTTTTTTACTTTGCTACGAGTACGTTTTAGTTTAGGTTCAGATTCGGACGTTTTTCTCTTCGCTTTAAATATGTTCTGATTTTCTCCTTGGCTATTTTGTATGGTATGGTTTTGTCGTCACCGTTTCCTACTCGCCTCTGAGTTTGTTCAGGATTTTTTTTCTCGTGGCTGTTTTGACAATAGGTTGATGTTTCTGATTTTTTTCTATGTTTTATCTTGGCTTTATCTGCCTTTTTTTTCTAATCTATATCTAATATCTATCTATACATAATCTATCCATGCCTACCTTAATAATATATCTATACCTAATAATAAAAAAGCAAAATTTCCGCCATAACTTTTTTTCTGCCTCTCATAACTTTTTTTGCCTCCTTTTCCACTCCGGTATGCTTGTATATATTTTTTTCCTATTCCAGTCTGGGTTTTATTCCGTCCAGGTTCTATTCGTATTATTTTTTTCCTAGATTCTTTTTTCGCCCTCCAGTCTGCCCTTCTCATAGTCTGTATCAAATTTGGATAGGACTCAACTAATCCAATAAATTATTTATCTCCACTCTATACCAAATACTAAAACGGCAAAATTTCAGTCTAAATTTTGGTCTGTTCGTCTGGCCAATATATAAGCGGTGGAGACTTTAAGTCCGTACGGTAGAGCATTGGGGCAAGGAGAAGGAAAGAAGAAATCAGCCGGACACCCAAATTGAATCAAAAAGAGTTGGAGCCGACACCGGGGCAAGAAATTCCCAAATCCATAACGTTACACGTAAGAGAAGCAAATTGAGGACACAATCATGAGATAATAAGGAGATCATAGATAACAGTCCAATATATATATATAAGAAAAATCCCCTACAAAGCAGATCACATGATGTTTCGACTCCAGCCGCGACGAACTCCGCCTCGGAAAAGAAAGGATGCGTGGCCACAAGGAGACTTTGATCTGGCTAACCGGCCGTCGATCCACACACCTGGCCGCTTGCGACCGCACGGGCAGCGAGCCACCCTGCACCTGGCCGCTTGTGACCGCCGGGACGCTTGAGTGCCACTGCAGGGCGGCTCGCTGCCCGTGCGGCCACCAGGGACGCGGGCCACGTGGCCGCCAGGGCACCTCGGCTCCCCGCTCGTGACTGCCGGGATGTTTGATTGCCACTGCAGGGCAGCTCGACGGAGCCGCGCGCGGCCACCACTGCACGCGAGCTGGCATTGATCCGTGGGGACGTGTGACCACCAGGGACGCGGGCCATGCGGCCGCCGGGACGCCTGAGTGCCACTGCAGGGTGGCTCGACGAAGCCGCCCATTGCGGCCACTAGGGACACGGGCCACGCGGCCGTCGGAGCGCCTGGCCTCGCCGATCCCGACCGCCGGGAGGCATGAGCGTCACTGTAGGGTGGCTCGACGGGGCCGCGCGCGGCCTCCGCTGCATGCGAGCTCCGACGAGCGGCGCGTCTTGGCCCGCCGTGCGCTCTCCCGCCGGCCACTCCCCCCACTAGCGACCGGTGGCAACCACCCGTGCCGGTGTTCCTCCCTCTAGGGATTGGTGCGAGAAACACGAAGGGAGAAGGAAAGAAATGAGCTAGGGTTTGGGGGAGCCGAAGGTTTTGTTCCGCACAGGCGTGTGCTCAGCCGTCGGATCAGATTAGATGGCTAAGATTGAGCCAAGCCTTAGCAGGCCGGCGGGCCTACGTGGCCCAGTGTGGGTGCACGGCCCAGGCCCAGGTAACCATGCTTAATTAAGGCCCCTGTGGTCGTGCAGCAGGCCGAAAGGCCATAAAGGGCCTCTCTGTTTTCAAGATTCGGGTCAAAATAACCAAACAATTAAGTCTCAGTTTAATTTATTTTCAGTGCTTATAATTTCCTATTTTATTTAAAGATTTATTTAAGCACTGTTAAAGTAAGTAATATTGTCAAATATAAATAAGTCATCTCCAAATTTAAGACCATTCAATAAATTATGTGCCCCATGCTCGTGCATTTTTGCTAGTATATATAATATTATAAAGAGCCAAAAATTCTATCATGCAAAATTTTCGTCCAGCACATGGTTTAAAATAGCGGGCTATTGAAAATACTCACGGCATCTTTTTTCAGCAGCTATAAAGCTACAGCGGCGCTACGACAGATAGCGTTTTATTAAAAAAACATGAAAAGCACCGGTAATTGATAAAAAAACTTGGCTAATATGGAATTCGATGAACAAAAATATGTTTCGAAGATTTCACAAGTCTAGGTAACATTATCAATATGACATTACAACATGGTTCACGAAACTCTAGTGTTTAATTGTTCAAAACACCAAATTAGTAGCAAATGATAAGTGTGAAATAACTAATTAAATTAGTAAGCACATGATAAGTATGCGAAATATGAAATGGCGCCACTACTTTAACACTAATGCTATGCAACTTAGCGGCGCTATAGCACGCAATAGCAGTCAAAGTTGTCCTAGTGGCACAAAGAGCAGTATCTTGGCGTCCAGTCTCTCCAGCCGCTGTGGCCCACTATTTTTTTCCATCGTCCAGCATAATAATCATTAAGTAACTTTTCTGTCCATATACCCTCTAGCTTGTTTTATTTTTCGGTACGTCGGCCATGTTTCTTTCCGATATGTTCGTAGTTCTGGACATCGCGTCCGATTTATTTCTAGGTATTCGTAGTTTTTTTTTAGTTTTTAGTTTTTCAGTCATCGATTATTTTTAATTCATTTTTTTGCGTCATCCGTTTAGTAGTTTTCTAGCTTTCCTTCCGTCATCTATCCGTTTTTTCTATTTTTTTATTCTTTCCCCAAGTATCTTATGTTTTTCTTATAAACATAGACATACAAAATAAAATAATAAATACAATGTTGTGGATCTTTGGATACATGACCTTTATAATCTAATCCCTAATAAACAAATGTTCCTACACTAAATTGTTGATGTACTTTTGATAGAATAAAACTTATTTTAGGCCCATTTTGATACAGCTTGTCTAGCGGCTTCATAACTTGTTTGACACAATTTGTTGTTAAATGGAGTCATCTAATGGCAGTCCACTCCACTCCACCTAGAAAACACCCTCTTTGTTTCTAGAGCCGGGATCGACGGCGGGAGCCAAAAAAGTGGCTTCCACACCTCCTCCATCCGTGCACTTGGGCCCTCCCCAAATTGTTCCTCCTCCGTGCGGGCATGCGGTGGATGATGGGTACGAGACAAACGGTGATCCAAGTACGGCGCGAGGCAGACGATAGGCTTCTCCATGTGAGGTGCGGCGGATGGAAGTGGAAATAGCACGGGTAGGGCACAACAGACAACTGGCTCCTCCGTGCATGCATGGGCATACGGCTCCTCCATCGAGGCAGAGGGAGGCATAGGCGAGGGAGGTAGTGTAGGTGTGGAGGGAGAAGAGAAATAGGACAAGAGGTACAAAAGAAGAAAAAAAGAAAGGAAAGAAAAGAGTGCATTAAAGGTATTTCACTCTTTTCATATACCATGAGGAACTATTTTAGAAAATATTCACCAAAAGAAGTTCGGCTTCACCAGTGCAATCCTCATCAAAGGCTACCAAATGAAAAATTGAGAGAGGGTCGTCATAATCATCAACGGTAGACCAATCTTTGGCATGACTATCATAAAACCGTCCAATTTATAAGAGCACAAGTGCAATGGCAGCTGCCGAGGCAATCGCACTCTCACACTTGAGCACATATAAATATGGTATTCTATCGAGTACCACAAACGGACTCGAATACAAGCCACATACAACCAAGATCATACATAGTTCAGCATACACACATCACATGTTACATAAAGTTCACAAGTATTTCAAGTTACATTGGAGTTCAAATAAAAATATTACAACACGGGGTTCAAATTCAGTAGCGGAAGCAACACAGTTTTAAAACATTATACACACATTTAGTTCAGATACATGCCAGTTCCATGATCAAGTCCAACAAAAGCAACATAGATAAGATACTAAAGAAGGTCTTGCCCGTGGCCTCACTTCTTGTCCACAGCTGGAGAGAAGCAGTTCTTATAGTAGCAATGGTACATTAGACCATCTACAAAAAGGGGGAATAAACCCTGAGTATGAGGATGTACTTAGCTAGATTTACCCATTATAAACCAAAAATAAATTAACACCAAAGAGTATGCAAGGCTTTTTATAATGGGGCTAGCTTGACAACATTTTTGCATAAAAAGCTTACTAAATTAAATCCTCCATTTTAATTATTCTAGCATCAAGTTAAAGAGAGGTATTTATTTATACATTTGCATCTATCCAATAGCAAACAATTTATTTAGGAACTTAGCATCATATTAGTAACCATATCAAATTATTTTAGGAACAACATAACCATCATATTACTACGAATGTTGGACAGTGAACAAGTTTCTCAGTATTCAGGAGAGACGGTGATTCAAATCGGTTGCAACCATCTAGGCAGGAATCCATAACACAAACCCAGGCCCAGTAGCCACTGTGTAGCCTTATATCACATTTGGTACAATTCGGGAATAGTCGTGGGTTTGACAAGAGCCGCACAGTCAAGGAACAAATGGGAGCCGGGATGTTTAGGCTACCTGCCTGCCCAAGGTCCTTCGTGTTCCCCGCACGTGCATTCTCCCCTCCAGTGTGCGCGTCATCTTTTTAACTTCCCAACCCGAATTGAGCTATTCGGCTTTGCGATCGAAACTAGCTATCCGGCCAGCTATGTGAGAGGCTGTGTTCAATCTCGAACAAGGTCCAACAATAGTACGGTCCTTAATCGACACAGACGGGATCAACTTAACACCATCAACATATAAGATCCCACCCAGTCTCCATTTATATAACATAACTTGGTTATTTTCCACGATAGCAAATATAGCCAACCGTGATCAAGTATCCACATATAGTTCGCAGGTGATAGGAAATCACCTGACTTCTGCCGGTCTAAGCATGGCTAAGCACAAATTTCGATCCTGGACTTAAAGAGGTAACAAGATATATTTCTGGACAAAGGAAAGATATATGCATCAACGGTTCCAAACAACTCCTATAACTTAATGCATCAAACATAAAGGACTCAAGTTAAGTTTAGAAAAGCATGGGAGGCCTAATGTGCTCCGGGACTTAGCTTTGATAAAGCTAGCTGGAACGTGCTCCGGACACTCCGGCAGCTACTAGACCTATCCTTCCCCTTCTGGACCCTCCTGGACCTCCAATCGAACCTCCTCTCCCACCGTCTCGAGCTCCAACAGCATCACTCCTTCTGGCGATCCTATATGGATGAATACATGTATAAATAAAAAGAATGCATGAAGGATGACATGCATATATGGTATGATGCAAACATGTGGCTGGTAAAACATGATATATAACTGCAAGCTTATTAATTTAATTATGTTAATCATGGAGGAAAAAAGTGATTATCCTCCTAGTTATTTTAATCGAGTAGGTGCATATCTCTTCTCTAGAAATAAAACACTCACCACGTTCTAGCAACCTAAGGTACAACTCTTCATCAGCAGTAAGTGATCTAAAACCTACAGCTAACAACTTATCTTAACTAGCTTAAGCAACTATTACTAAGCCTCAAACTTATATAAAGCAAACAAGGCAAGATAAAGCTAGACAAGGCAATTATAAGCAAGAAAAGCTAACTGCATACAAAGCATCAAACCTAGGGGCAACCAATTATACCAACAGATTTATACATCACAACATACTAGAAAAGTATATGGTTGTACCCAAATAAATTGTTTATAAGCCTTTATTATTTTATCCTACTTAGCAAGGTGAAGCAGAGAACTGCTATTTCCTGTGCACAGTAAATTCTAAGAAACTTACAATAGCTTTAGCATGCATTCAACAGTCTGCTGTATAAATTTCATAATTTTTGAACAATAGAAACAACCTCAGCAAAATTGACAAGAAAAATAGGCATATAACCAGTTAAATAGGTTTACCTAAGTCAAAAGTGTCAAACAACAGATTTCATATTTTTCTTAGCTTCTACTAGTTACCAGAATGCTATGATAAATTTTTCATACCCAAAAGATACATATATTAGCCATACTCACTTTTAGATCAAAACAAGCATTTTTCCAAGATAAATCATAACAACATAGATTTGCATGCAATCTGGAACAGATTAAAACGAAAACAACTAAACCCTAACATATGCTACGCGCACATAGCTCCGATACCAACTGTGGCATATAAATCAGAGAAGGAGCGCCTATAGAGATTGAATTGTGAGCATTTTTTATTTGTTCCTTCAAAAACTTTTAATTTGTAAGTTTCTTTTGAAGTTTTCAAAAGTTATGTTGTAGCAGATCCATGTATGAGCTCTGATACCAGCTATGGTAGAACCACCCAAATTATATAGCCCACGTGCACCTGTCATCCTAAAGATCTCTGGCTGCTACACATGAGAGCCAAATAACTCTGGTAGTCTGTCGGGTGTCCTCGGTCATCCACATTTTACAACTCATACATGATCAACCATGGAGTTACCACAACATTATAACATTTAGTACAAAAATAACTTACATCGGAGTGCGGAAGACTTATTAACATTAGGTTACAAAACATGTTGAAGTAAAAACTTAGCTTAAGTTTCAAAAGATGAGTAGTACTACAGAAGCAACTTAGGTGAAACACCTAAGGTAGAAGAGACAGCCAGATCATGTCGAGTCCACCGACATGACCTCGATTAGCATCATAAGTCAGAACCTACAACAGGGGTTAAAAAACCCCTGAGTACTTGAGGGTACTCAACAAGTCTTACCCAACTAAAAGAAAAGATCCAAGGGCATGCTGGCTTAAAGGAAAGTTTGAAGCAAGAATAACTTTTGTAGAAAAGCTTACTATAAGTGGATCCTTACTTTCAGTGTTTTAACTTTGTATTAAGTTATTATCAGTATCCAATTTGCACCTATTCTAAATCAAGCACTTCATTAACCATCTCATCTCATTTTATTTCAATTTCATAAGTAACCATGTTTCATGGATTAACTACAATGTATGGTCAGAGGGTCAAGTCTCCATAACCAAGGAGTAACGAGGATTTGAATCGATTAGGCCCAATTGGGGTTTTCTTACCACACGACATATGTAGGTCCTAGACCTACATATATCAACCTTCACTTAGATCCTCCAAAATGAGAACGGGTTCGCTCCACCCGAGAGCACAGACCCCACCGCCCTACGTCATCCCTGATGTTTCTATAGGGTGGGTACACGTTGCTCACGCCATCTCTCCACTCCTAGTGCACGGTTGTCCTTTCTCATAGTGGAATAGCCGAGGTATTAGGCTTACCGGAGTATGTGGCCAGTACTACAAAATCTTGACCACACGCAGGCCTATAAACGAACGGTCCTCAATCGACACAGGCGGGACGAGCACGACTAGGCAAACCTGTCTGCCCAAGAACACTTACCATAACATCAAGTCCCACCCAGTCTCAATTTAAAAACTATCATAATCATGGTGTTCTTATGACAATAAGCAGATGTTGGCGGTCACTATTAAATCCGACCGCCAATTACTATAAAAAACAGGAGAAATAAACAAACTTTTGACACATATGCATTTACTATTGACCTAGTTCCACTTGTATTGGAAGAAGTGTGTTTTGCAGGACACACATTCAAATACAAGTGAAAAACAAAACAAAATGCGCAATCCAGAAAGCATAATGCATATCCTACATCAAAGAACCAAGCAAAGGCCCCCTCCAACGATGAATCTGAACAGAGCACCGACGTGGAAGGGGCCTAGGCCCACCTAGGAGCTGACCATGCAAAGGCGGTCGCGAGCTAGGCCCACTAGGGTGAGGGCGCACCAAGGGTGCAGCCACACCCTAGAGGCTGCCATCTAGGTCTGGCTTCCACCAACGGATGCATGGCGGCATGCTATGGTGGCTTAGGATAGTTTCCTATTTTTCCTATGCCGAACCGACCATGTTGCAGTATAAAAGGAGTGGTGCTCTCCTTCAACACACACCTCATTTGGAGCCAAACACCTCACCTCTCTACTTGTATTCTCATTTACATTTTAGTAGTAGTTTTGTGAGCAAGGCAAGAGCTATCAAGGAGAGCTTGGCTCCTAGGAAGAAAGGATCCTTGCTATGAATAATACAATGAGTTCTTCCAAAGTCTTGCTCTCATATCATTATAGTAGTGCATATGAACTGGACTATAGTTTTCATGTTATAATCTTAACATATGAACTAGCATATAATTTGTATGTTATGATCTTAACATGTTCAACTTTATGCTTAACCATTCATATGACTTGTATGATTAGAAGTAGAGCTAGGTTGAGGTGGTGGTTCGTCGTTCCTTGGGGTTTGCCCATGTCCTATGCTTGTCGATCCATAGGGTCGGAGTCTCAGGGGATATGGGTAGTTTTTTTGTACATGGGTGTGGTGCTCGGGTGCACGGGAACCTTCGGATTTGATGGTGCCCCTGGTTGAGGGGTAGGCGGCAAGAGGTGACAGCCCTATCCGTTCCTTGTAATCCCCCAAGTTCGGGTATCGTGTAGGAGTCTTAAAGTCTCCCTTGCTTATTGGCAGACCAGAGGTCAAAGATCTTCCCATCCATCTTACACTTAGTTCTAACTCTAGTCATATAACTTGTATGATTATTAACTATTCTTTGCATAGCTATATTAGAATATGCCTACTCCACTTAGGAACATTCTTTTATTCTTTGCTGTTGTTCCAATGGCTCCTAGCCATTGCCCCCTCCCCCTCTCGGCTGGTGCTCCCTTCTATAAATACTGAGAGCTCGGGTTGAGGCTCTCCTCACCCTCACACTCTCCTTTTTTTCACTCCCTCTCACTCTCTTTGCTCTACCACTTGCAAAAACATTTACCACAAAGCTCAAGTGCAAGGAAACTCTGCAGAAATTTCCTAAGCTCATCACCACCAAGCCAAGCTCATCGGTTGTTTGATTGGTTTTGACTAACATAACCCTATTTCTGAGTTTGTGTTGTTGTCTTTTTTACTATGGGCAAGTTCGATAGGAAGCTCTCTGGCGCATTCAAGAAGGCCATAGGAGCGAGCTTAAGTCGCTCCCGTGAAAGCTCAAGCACGTGCTACACCGAGCCCGAAGAGAGCCCGATGCATGAAGATGAAGAAACCGATGGAAGAAGAACAATAGCAAGAGCAACAAATGGAGGAAGGTGATGACGATCCCCACCTTGATTTGGAGGGAGAAAGGGAGATGCAGGCATACAACCTCATCAAAACCCACGAGTTCATCCACACGCCGGCATACCACCCTGACCTCCTTGCAAAGATAGGTATGGACTTTGAATTTGCCATAATTTGGAAAGCCGTCGGATGGGAGAATGTTGCCCCGTTGACAAGCAAGGTTCTCGCCTCCTGACAATCCAATTTTTATGCTCTTTGCAAGTAGTTGAGGGTGGGATTACTTTCCATCTTTTTGAGAAGGAATATTATCTTACATGGAGGAATCTCATCTCTCACTTAGGCTTTAGTACAAAATGCTCAATTGACTTAGATCATGCTCTCAAAGGTTTTAGGCACCATGAATTTTGGAGAATGATTTCTAGTCAAAATGTAGTTGGCAAGTTTCAACCTCGAAACATGAATATTCATCATCATACTTTGAGGTTCATGCATCATTGGATTGCCATGACTTTGTTTGCTAGGCAAGACATAAGATTTGTTTATCATGCCAAATTGCAAATTCTCTATGCCATTCTTAAAAAGACTAAAATTGTTCCTGTGAAAAAAATATTTAAACATTGGTTAGAAACATTAAAGGCTTCCATGACTATTTCTTTGCACGTCCCTTGTGACTCGTGTTGCTGCTAGTATTGGTGCATTGGATGGACAAGATGTGACATACATCTCTACTCCACGCATCAAAATTGACTAGCACTACTTGATGCAAGGCACCATTTGAAAAATGATTTTGCAGGGAACCTTATATATTTCTTTCTGGGATATACAAATGAGATTCCACTCTCTAACCCGGAACTCTCTCTGTATAAATCCTCGTCACTCACCTTCACTCTTGTTGAACAAGAGGAAGCATGCAGAAGTTCTATTTCTCATAGGGCAACAAGGAGTAGGGCTAGAGATGAAGCTGGCAGCTCTCAACAGCCACTACCGACCCCAACACCACTCGTACCTTAGGCAAACCATGTGGAGTGGTTCTCAGCCATGCAGACGCCTGGGTTTGCACCTGGATATCAGCCTGGCTAGGGACACGCCCAACAACCACACGAGGCCGGTGGATCAAGATGGCAAGATGCCGATGCTGTGGCATGGATGCACCACTCGTCCGACTTCGAGGGGCTACCACCACCCATCCATGAATGACAGTCTACTTCAGACCGTTGGGAGTTGGATGGCATCAACACTCGCCTTGGAGGATTGGAAATCCGCACAGGTGAAATTCAAAACACACTTAACACCCATGTGCAGGATACGAGACAGTGGCACCTAAAGCAGCAACAACAATTTGCAGACATTAATGCACTGCTAAGACAACAACAAGAAGCATAGGTAGCCTACTGGTGGTCCATGGGATACAATCCTGGACCATAGGCCTGGAGCTAGCTTGGGGGAGGACCCCCGTAGAGGTACCTTGTATCTTTTCACATTTTTTATTTTCGCATTTACTTTCTACATTTATTTATTTATTAGCATATAAAAAATTGAAAAATTAAAAATACCAAAAAAAAAAAAATATGATAAAAATACTAAATATATGAATTCCACTCTCACATGTGTTTTAAGAATGTTTAGTTTCTCCTATGTTGAAATGATGAATAGTTGCTCTATCTATAATTCATCTATTCCTAGGTTGTAACTTAGTATTCCTCAAGATTTAAGTTTGTTGGCTAAAAATGTCTCATCCTAAAAACTTGAAAACTTAGTATGCCCTTGTTGAGATTCTTGTCATGCACCCATGATCAAGACACATGTACACCCATAAATAAACTGCTGACTCTCACACTGAGAGTTACTCAAAAACATGCTCATTTTGTCCACCGAAATAATACTCCATTCATTTTGTCATGCATCTCTCTCAAAATTTTCATATGCCAAAATGAATAGTGTGGACTATGCTAAAAAAGAAAGAAAAAGAAAAATATCCATGCCAAAAGGCATGAGATAAAAAAATACATGCCAAAGAGCATGAAGAAAAAAATAGAGAAAAAGAAACAAAAAAGATAGCCCATACTTTCAAATAAAAGGCATTTATCCAAAAAGAGATAGATTCATGATTCAAAGGAGTACCAAAAATATTTTAGAAATAGGAACTTTTTGAAAAATCCCACACACTTGCACGTCTGGATCAAAGTGTATGACTTGCATCTCCTTGAGGTCCGGTCTTTGACTTAGCAAAATATGTGATGCAAGTATGCCCCACTTTCATACCTACACAAAGCTCCACTCAAAGCCTTTAGTGGTAGGATATGAAAAGAAGGCAAAATACCAAATGCCTTGGTGAGGTTTCATACATATTGAGCGATTGAGAGCATCATTTGAGGAACTTACATTTTATTTTGCAAAATTCATAAAACCACCGGATAGATGGTTTATCAAGGAATGAATGATTGGTGATTCTGTTATAACCGTTCTATCTTGCAACCACCCAAGAACTTGGAAAAGCTATACGCCCCAAAGGGATCAAGGTAAAAGGGTGGATAAAAATGCCAACTTATTTGAATTGCGGAAGAATACTTTGTTATAGGCATGACACTTATGAAATATATTCGGCATAGTAGCAACTCTGGATCAACAACCAAGTACTTAGCTATTTGCTCGGGACGAGCAAAGGTTAGGCTTGGGGGATTTGTTGGCGGTCATTAACGATTAAATCCTACTGCCAATTACAATCCAAAACAGGAGAAATAAACAAACTTTTGACACATGCATTTACTATTTACCTATTTTCACTTGTATTGGAAGAAGTATGTTTTGCAGGACACACATTCAAATACAAGTTGAAAACAAAACAAAATGCGCAATCCCCCAACGATGAATTTGGGATGAGCACCGACGTTGGAGGGGTCCAGGCCCACCCACGAACCGACCATGCGAAGGCAGTCATGAGGCGGGCCCACCAGAGTGTGGGCACACTAGGGGTGCAGCCGCACACCAAAGGCTGCCATCTAGGCCCGGGTTCCACCAACGGATGCATGGCGGCATGCTATGGCGGTTTAGGATAGTTTTTGATTTCTCCGACGCCAAACCGACCATGTTGCAGTATAAAAGGAGTGGTGCTCTCCTTCAGCACACACCTCATTTGGAGCCAAACACCTCACCTCTCTACTTGTATTCTCTTTTACATTTTAGTAGTAGTTTTGTGAGCAAAGCAAGAGCTATCAAGGAGAGCTTGGCTCCTTGGAAGAAAGGATCCTTGGTATGAATAATACAATGAGTTCTTCCAAAGTCTTGCTCGCATATCATTATAGTAGTGCATATGAACAAGACTATAGTTTTCATGTTATAATCTTGACATATGACCTAGCATATAGTTTGTATGTTATGATCTTAACATGTTCAACTTTATGCCTAACCATTCATATGACTTGTATGAGTAGAAGTAGAGTTAGGTTGAGGTATGGTTCGTTGTTCCTTTGGGTTAACCCATGTCCTATGCTTGTCGATCCATTGGGTCGGAGTCTCAAGGGATATGGGTAGTTTCTTTGTACATGGGCGTGGTGCTCGGATGCACGGTAATCTTCGGATATGACGGTGCCCCCCCGGTTAAGGGGTAGGCGATAGTTCATGACAGCCCTGTCCATCCCTTGTAATTCCCCACATTCGGGTATCGTGTAGGAGTCTTAAAGTCTCTCTGGCTTGTTGGCAAACAAGTGCTTAGAGATCTTCCCATCCATCTTACACTTAGTTCTAACTCTAGTCATATAACTTGTATGATCATTAACTGTTCTTTGCATGGTTATATTAGAACATGCCCGCTCCACTTAGGAACATTCTTTTATTCTTTGTTTTTCTTTTATCCTTGAGGTTGGCCTAGATGTGTGTCCACTATCCTTGAAATACCATTTTTACCGCTATCATGAACTATTAGTTTACTAATGCAAGTATGTAATCTTGTTCATATTCATGCTAGACTCTTATACCTTGCCCTCCTTTGGGAAATTATAAATAACGATACCATAAATACTTCCGGGTGAAATGCTACAACAATACATCCGTGCGCTTGCGGATATTTTCTATAATCATTAAGAACTATCGTAGTTGGTGTTTCTTGGCGGTGTCGCTAAGGTTTACTCAATCTTAGTGATGATGCTAAGAAATGCCAACGGGAAATTCTGGAGCTGTTACCAGGGATGGACTTGAAACCTCCATACTTGGTGATTGCGCTAGGAAATGCCAACAGCAGAGCCGAGAAGAGCAAGGTAAACATGTTTCTCTCAAACGATGAAACCATCATTCGACTTCTATTGAAGTTTAAGCATTACTAAGCATTAGAGGTATCGACCTATTCATACTAGCAGGGTACAACTAAGGATACCTGAATAACAAGGTAATTATGAAGCAATGGTATTCAACCAACTCCTAATTACTTAATGCACGTCTCACAAGACGTAAAGAGTAATAAAGATTTGTAAATACTAAGAGAATGTTTATGCTCTGGGGCTTGCCTACATTGCAGAGAAGGTTAGTTCAACAGAGGATCCAAAAGTTAGACTTGGCACCAACACCACTAGTGGATGAACCTCCTCCAAAACTTGATTAGCACGAGTCTTCTCACTCTCGTACACTACACGTAATAAATGATGCTTTGCTTAACATGATGGAATGCATGCCATCATGCATGATGAGAGACACACAAGTGCATAACAGAACTTAAACTAAGTTAAGAAGGTTGAGTACAACTTTCCTTCACCAAAGAACTAGGGTTATTATTATAAAAGGTATTTTCATTATTTAACTAATAAGTTAATTAGTTGTTATCATGAAAGCAACATTCAAGGTATTTAACTAACATTGCATCAAGTTCAATCATGAGGGCAGCAAGGATCATTACATGACCTAACCACATGCATTTACTAATTAGTTATTTGAGTAAACTATTTTATTTATTAACTAGCAAGTTAATCATGAGTACAACAAGGAAGTAAAAGAGTTGCTAAGGAACAGCAGGGGTTTGGTGTTTCAAGGTCTTCAATCAAAGTATAAAATACATCCAATTCATTTAAGGATTTATCTAAATCATTTTAGTATTTATTAATCAAGGAAAAGGCATTTAAACACACTTAAATTAATTAACCAAATAAACTATTTAAAAATAGTACCAAACTTTTTGTGAAGGCAGATATGAACATGATAAACTTACACAAAAAGTTTCAGCTTCACAGGATTAATATGTTTGTCTACAAAAATTACACAAGGAGCATTCTTCTATTAAAAGATGGAATTTCTAAGTATAACAAAACTACTAACTATGACCAACCAATATTTTCATGGATAGAGAATATCATAACAAGGCTACACATAAAATTTCACATTTTTATCACACTCCAATAATTAGTTATGCATTTTACAAGAATTAGCATCATTTAATCCTTTTTGGAAAACATAAAATCATTTTCAGCGCTAGAGTCTTTTCTCACCCACAGTTTCTCTACCCACTACGACTGACGCCCGGGGCCAGGGTCAACCATGACCCTACCCAACTTTGATCGCGAGTGCGGGTAAGCCGCGCAGCTCGCCGGGGGTGATGTCGCCGGCGACTAAAACGACCTCGGCGCACTCCTCTCTCTCAAGCACATCCCATCCAAGCATAAGGTGAGCATCTAGAACACCACAGCCAGCACAGCAGCGACCAAGGTGGCCCGGTGGCACTCCGGCGCGATGGAGACGGTCGATGGCATAGTCATCGGGGACGGGGAGGTCACCAACGTACTCCTAGGAACCCCACGCACACGTCTACGCTATTAATTGAATGAGTTTGGGTTAGGCCCGTGCTTAGCCACAGCCATGGTGGCACGGCGAGCAGAGCCTACCAGCAGTGGAGTTGAGAGAGGAGAAAGGGAAGGAAGGCTGACGTCGGGTGCTTAAGAGGGCGAGGACGGCGCTCCAGGCTTCACCAGCTCCTGCTGGAGCTCGGCCACGCAAGCTGCTGCGTGCCATCGCGTGAGGAGGCGGCAAAATGGTCGACGGCGTCGGCGGCAAGCAGCTCGGTGGCAGTTGCTTTCTGGCTGGCACTGTTCACGCCTAACATCCCATCTTCTTCTCCCTCGTTCTCTCGATTTCGTGTAGCAGCTTGATCAACTCCTTTAACAAAACTTGTTCATCTACAGGAGATCTCCAACTTTGATTATGGGTTCGACCTCTAATTCTCACAGGATTTAGCAGCTTACATGTAGGGGGGCATTTCATCATCATAGCGGCTGCCTCAGCATAAAAAATTCATCATTGCATATGCCACTGCCTAAGCACATTTTTAAAAGTTTGAAATTTCATCATTGCATATGCCATATAGAAGCTCACACATTATCAAAGCAAGAGTAAATCCGGTGCGATCACGGTCCGGCTGGGAAATGAATTGCAATTGGAAACGTGTCGATTTCTCAGCACGTACCGTGATCACACCGGATCCACGTCATTGCATACAGTAAACTTAACCGAGGAGGCCAAAACGGTTAAGATTCCGTGCAGCCCCATTAGTACTACAGAGCAGTAGTAGAGTGGGAGAGTAGAGGACTAGTAGTAAGAGAGAAGATAGTAGTAGTAGTAGAAGTTGTAGAGTTAAGTAGTAGTAGTAGTAGAGTGAAGTAGCAGTAGTAATTAGATATCCAGATAGTAGTAGCAGTAGTAGTAGAGTAAGGTAGTAGTAGCAATTAGATATCCAGATGGTAGTAGTAGTAGTAGTAGTAGTAGTAGTAGTATTATTATTAGCAGCAGTAGTAGTAGTAGTAGTAGTAGTAGTAGTAGTAGTAGTAGTAGTAGTAGTAGTAGTAGTAGTAGTAGTAGTAGTAGTAGTAGTAGTAGTAAAGTAGCAGTAGTAATTAGATATCCAGATAGTAGTAGCAATAGTAGTAGAGTAAGGTAGCAATAGCAATTAGATATCCAGATAGTAGTAGCAGGAGTAGTAGAGTAGGAGTACAGTAGAGTACCAGTAGGAGGAAAGCAGCAGCAGTTAAGTAGGAGTAGTAGTAAGTAGAGAGAAGATACTAAGTAGCAGTAGTAGTAGAGTTAAGTTGCAGTAGTAGTAAGTAGAGAGAAGATAGTGAGAACCACAAATCAAAACTATAGAGAAGTATAGAGGAGTGAAAAGTGTAGGAGTAGTATGGACAGTAAGGGTTGAAAAGGATGGTCTCAAGTTGAGCCAACAGATAAGCAACAACCAAAGTTTAGCCAAGTAACTAGGAGCATAACAGAGCAGCAGATAGAGCAGGCAAAAATGACAGAGCACGAGTAGCAGCCAGCACCATTAGTATAACAGTGAGTGAAACAGGTAGGAGCCCATTTGAGCAACCAAATTCAGTTAAGCATGAAAAATTCAGTTACGGGATCAAACTGAATTGTCACAAAAATAACGAAAAAATGGCAAATGCTCAGTTTAATAAATTACATCATAGGCAGTGGCACATGCTGCTAGGGTTCATCACAGGCATCACAGGCAGCTAGGGTTCACCAGAAGCATCACACAGGCATCACAGGCAACAAGAAAAATAGGGCAGTGGCATCACAGGCAATTATTAAAGGTAATGAACCTCGGTGAGACGGATGGAGCTTGGGGAAGATGGTTGAGCCAAGGAAGAATGGCGGGCTCGGGTTCTGCACAGACAGCGGCGGCGCTAGGGTTCCGGCAGAGATGGGTCCGATCTAACGAATACACGGCGGCTCAGGGCGGATCACTTCGGCGCGGGGGATGACGACGCGAGGAGCGGAGTGGTTCTCCTCGACGCGCGGGCGCGGGGCGCGGGAACCGACGATGGTGACCGGCCGTAGACGTCGATGCTAGGGTTCCCACGGCCCCCAGAATTGCTCCTCAGCACGGAGGATGAAGAGGAAGAGTGGCGGGAGGAGCTCGGAGTGGGGGCGGAGGCGGGGGCGGCGGGGAGTGCACCACACTGTCAATGGCTAGGGTTCGCTGCAAATCTGACGGTGGCGCTAGGGTTCCCTGGAACTCCAGCGGAGCTCCTAGACGCAGAGGACGAAGAAAAAGAGCAGGGGGAGCTCGAAGTGTGGATGGAGGCGGGGGCAGGGGCGGGGGGAGCGCACAACACTGGCCATGACGACGGCGGCAATGATTAAAAATTTTGACAGCCCTTCGAGAGGAGAATGGCTTGACCGAAGGACTTAGAAAAATTTGGTGGAGGTGCGGGTGTATTTATAGGCACCTATTAACCGAGGTGAGCAACTAACAGCGTCCGCCTCCATTTATATTAACCGAGGCGAGAGCCATTAATATTAGCCAAGGCGGGAGTTGTTATTTGCCCGCCTCTGTTAAGATTTTCATATATTTTGAAAATATAGGTGCTTTATTATGTTCAAAACGCTTGTTATTAATATTATTTTATTTTGAAATGCCTATGAACATTTAGTAGTAGTAGGATTAGAGGTAGTAGAGTTGGACTAGTATAATAGTAGTTAAAGAAGTAGTGTTGTAGGAGTAGTAGGGTAACAGTAGGAAGTAATACAATAAGACTTAACACAATGATGCATATATAAATGTGAGGCATATATGGTTCCATTACAATTATAATTAGTTACAAAACTTCTTGTTAATTAATAAGTCACTACATTATTACATATATGTGTGTCATACTTATCATTTTGGTGCTGGCGCTCCGATGCTCTTCTTCTCACCGTCGGGGCCGAACCAGGGCATCATCTTGGTCTTGTTGAAGCGGGCCTCTACAACCTTGATCTTCTTTGGATGATCCATAAAGAGATCGAGCTCTGCACAGTTGTTGTATTCTTCTAGACTCTGGACTCCATCGGCTCCCATGATCCTCTACTTTTCTAACACAACCACGTGCATCTTGCTGTCCTTGGGTATCGCATGGTAGGCTACTTGCGCGACGCAGCTTGCTAGTACCCACTGATCATCTTTATAACCAACACTTTGGAGCTCCACGGTGGTTAGCCCATACTCGTCCACGACAACCGCCTTCAGCTTGATCCACTAGAACTGAAAGATGGGTATCTGTAGGCCACCGCCATAGTCTAGTTCCCATATCTCTTCAACCTTCCCAAAGTATGTCCTGGTCTCCCCCATCGCCTCATCGATCCCTCATATTGAACACCATTGTTCTATGACACGCTCTTCTTGTCCTTCTCTTTTGTGTGGAACCTATATCCACTGATGTCATACCCTTACCACGAGGTGATTTGGGTGGACGGGCTAGACGCAAGTCTCGCTTCATCAGATTCTCCATGGGGTATGCCCTTCTTTTTGATCCACATCATGAAACTGATCTTGTGCTATTTCTAGACCCATGCTTCTGTGTGCACTCCGTCATGAGCGGCGTGGATCTCCTCTAGGTGCCGCTCAACGTATTGTTCCATGACCACTAACTGATTAAGGATGTTGTGATGAGCTTCTTGCACCATTTCGTACTCTACATCGGTGCGTACTTTCCTCCTTGTGCACCCCATTTCCAAGGTTCTGCCTTCGTGCTGAGGGACAGGCAGCCCAATTACACTTCCACCCCAGATGTATTTGGTGCAGCAGTTAACGGCCTCCTCGGTTGTGTATGCCTCGATCATAGATCCCTCTGGGTAAGCATGGTTAAGAACGTATCTGTTGAGGGTCGACATGAACTGCTCATAAGTCCACATCTAGTGTAGGTAGATGGGGCCCAATTCATGTATCTGATCAACCATGTGCATCATCAGGTGTGTCATAATATCGAAGAAAGATGGTGGGAAGCACATCTCGAGCTGGCAAAGAGTCTCCGCGACAAATTGTTTCAGGCCAGGCAGCTCAGCTTCATCGATGACCTTCTATGTGATGCGATTAAAGATGTATAGGACATGCGTGTGATGACCATCTTCATGTACTCTGGACTAATAGCCCTGATCACAATTGGAAGGAACACCATTAGCATGATGTGACAGTCATGTGAGTTGTAGTTGGTCAGTGTGAGGTCTTTTATTGAGATCGGGCTCTTGATGTTGAAAGAAAAACCGGTCGGCACATTGACACCCCTAATCCATTGGCACACAACCCTCTTCTCATGTTTCGTTACGTTGTCACTCGCGCCTGGAAGGTTGACTATAACGGTCTCTGGCGCTGTCGACTGAATTTTGGGCCTGATGGCCTGGTTGACAAGATCTATTCGTGACTTCAAACCATCCTTCCTCTTAGTCTTGATGTCTACCAGGATGCCAATCATGCTTTCAAAGACATTCTTCTCTAGGTGCATGCAGTCGATGGCATGGGGCGTATCTTGCTCCTTCTAGTACGATAGGTACTTGAAGAAACATGTCTACTTGAAAGGAACGACAGGGACAGGCGGTGCTTCCTCCATCTTATCCCACTTTCTCTTCCTTGTCGTGGTCCCATCTTTCTCTTTCTTCTTTCCGAACTCAACATCTATGTCCTTGACCATGTCAAACACCTTTTGCTCATACCTCGTCTTTGTCGGCTCATGAATTTGTGGCTCACCCTTGTTGTCGAAGTACTTATTCATCATAGCTGATCGGTACCTGTGCTTTCTAATGAGGAATCGCCTATGCCTCATGTACACCATCTTCCCTTTGATTTGCCCCGATAGTGAAAAAAAGATCAGGGTAATCGGTGATGGTGACAAAGATGATGGCTTTTAGAGTGAACTCCTTCTTTAGGGGTGCATCCATCATCTTGACCCCTTCTTCCCATAGTATCTTCATGTCCTCCATGAATGGCTCTAGGAACACATCTATATCATTGTCGGGCTGCTTTGGTCTAGAAATAACCATGGCCACCAAAAGATACATGCGCTTCTGACAAAGCTAGGGAGGCAGGTTGTAGATGGTGAGGATGACCGGCCAAGTGTTGTGCGAGCTGCTGAGGTCATCTAATGGATTCATCCCATCGGTACTCAGTGTGAACATGATGTTCCTTGCCTCATTGCCAAACTCCAAGAACTTGGTGTTGAAATGCTTCCACTGCTTGCCATCAGCGGGGTGTCGTAGCTTGCCATCGTCCTTCGTGCATTCATCAGATGCATGCCACGACATCAGCTTGGCATCCTTGGGGTTACCAAATATAGCACGTAGGTGATCTATCATGGGCAGGTACCACATCGATAGGGTAGGACTTTTCCTCTGCGTGTAACCCTATTCTTCCTCATCCTCATGAGACGGGATCTGCTTCGCACTACTCTTCTTCGCACTATTCTTCCTCATCCTCATCATTTGCATCCAGTGACAACCAGCATTCCTCTTGTATCGACTCGCGCCATAGTGCAGACATCTCCCTAACTTCTCATTCTTACCTTGATATAGGATACAGTGGTTAGGGCACACATGGAACTTTTTAAGCTTCATCGCCACTAGCCGAATTAGCTTTGTTGCTCGATAGGTATTGGCGGGCACCTTGTTACCCTCTAGGTATGTGGAAGCAACGATACATAAAAGGTCATTGAAGCTAGTGTTGGACCAACCATGGCGAGCCTTTAGCATCAACATCTGGAGGTTAAAATGTAGCGCCGTCCACTGCTTTGGATAGTCCTTATAGAGGGGATCAATTGCTGCTTGCTTCATCTCTCTAAAATTCTCTAGCTACCTCGGTCTCCCAAATAAAATGTCATCATGGTTGAGATGGTTAGCAAGTCCCTCAAAAATCTCTACATCCTTGGGCTCCATCACAATAGCCACCGGCTCATCATCCCCATAGCCACCCCCATAGCCGTCGTCGTCGGCCATGTTTTGGAGCCAATCATCACTACTAGAAATATCCACTTCTATGACGAAAATGTTAATGACGAATCCAAAACCGTCATAGAAGAGCACTTTTATGACGAATTTTTCTGTTTCGCCATAGATCGGTGGTGACGATCCTACAACCCTCCCTTTCTATGATGAAATCAGTCATCGTGACAAAAAACATCATAGAAGAGCATAGGGTTTCATCATAGATCACTAGCGTGACTCATCTGTGATGATCTCCTTTAAAACTATGATGAACATGGCTTCATCATTGAACTAATTACACATCTATGATGAACAATATTCGATTTGTAATGAATGGCTTCATCATTGATCTCCACACGGTACTTTCTCCATCCGACGTGTACCTGTGGGACCTATAGTTACTCATCCGTGACGCTTGCAATTCATCAAAAAAGTCTCCGCTCGATCATATCTCCATCCGACGTGTACCTATGGGACCCTTTTCTATCTGACGTGTACCTGTGGGACCTGCAGTTACTCATCCAGGACGCTTGCAATTCATCATAAAAGTCTCCGCTGGGTCCTTTCTCTATCCGACATGTACCTGCGGGACCCTTCAGCATCCGACCTATGGGATCCAATGGCTTACGTGTCACGTGTACCTGTGGGACTGTTCTCCATCTCCATCCTACCTGTGGGACCCGATGGCCCATCTCCATCTTACCTGTGGGACCCGACGGCCCATCTCCATCTAACCTGTGGGACCCGATGACTTGCGTGTCACTTGACGCTTGTAATTCATCATAAAAGTCTTTGCTCGGTCCTTCTACATCTGACCTGTGGGACCCGATGGCTTACGTGTCACGTGTAACCTTTCTCCATCTCCATCTGACCTGTGAGACCCGACGGTTTGTGTGTCACTTACCATGTGTGCCATCGGGGTTTAATTTCTCAAAAAAAGGTCTTATACCTAGGAGTCGAACATAGGATTTAGACCAAGGATTGGAGCGTCTTTACCATTGAGCTAGACGCTTGGCTGTGCTAACATCTCTTTGGAGTCACTATAGTATCCTATTGGTTGTGTTACAGGTTGACCTAAATTGGATATATCCCTGCAAGTGGAAACAAATCTATGCCCGTTGGACTTGCGGTAGTGGCGGTGGCAGAGGCGGAGGATCCCTAGTCTGCTGTGGTGGCTTAGGCATCCTTTTGGTGGCGTGGCGAGGCTCTCCCGATGGAGCGTGGTGGCATTGACATCCGTGTTATCAGGTGTGTGCCACGGTAGAGGCGGCTTGCAGCCAAGCCATGCCAGTTCATAGAACAAAGGTATGAGTACCTTCTTCTATGATTATAGGACTCCATTTTCTATACACGATAAAGTAAAGAACACATAAAGAAAGGTTATTTTGTATGAATTTCAATTGAAATAAATACTTTTGTCACACAAAAATAGAAAACCAGACTGTCCCATAGTATGATATGAACACATGCACAAATTAGTGCTCTCAAACACCGTATGCTTTGTTCTAATGCTAGTTTTGCCATTGTCCACCCAATGGTCGAAACTCTAACGGAGTTTGCATACTTTTGCTACAACAGATGGACAGATCCTGGATTCCTAATGGGAGACCATTCTCGCCGATGTTCACCATAGGAGTTCATGGATATGGTTAAACAAAAATACCTGGAGCAAAACATCCCTTGCCCGTGTACACATTGTCTTAACTAGGTGGTTAAAACTTGGCAGGAGGTGAAGGATGACTTACTTATAAACAGAATGTCACCCACATATGCCACATGGATTCATCATGGGGAAGAGGGAGGAGGTACTGACATTATAGAGCCATCAGATGTGCATGGATCTCATCATGATGGTTGGATTGCAGAGGAGGAGAAGTAGGAGGACCACGACGATAACATATTACTAGATTTTGATGATTTAGTTCAAAACCTGTTGACATCTGAAGAGCGGGCTGGAAGAGTCCCAAGGTTTGAAAGAGTGTTGGATGAGTTAAAGCAATCAAATTCTTCTAGATCTGCCTTCTCAAGATTCTCCTTCCTTGTCAGGTTGCTCTATATCAAGTTGTTGGTATTTTTAAATGTACACAGATAAATACGCAAAGTGCATGGATATCACTGTAGCATTCACCCAGGAGTATTCCAAGGTATCGTATTTATCCACAGGGAAACAATGATTAAAGAAGTTGATAGTTCACCATCATGTATCTACTAACTAGTATACCAACTGAACTAAAGTGGGCGTAGGTGTTGATGATGATAAGAGTTATGAATAGTAACACACATAGGAGAATTCCATGGTATATAGATGAGCAGTCTAGCTAAATTGAGAGGACAATGGTTGAGTTTAAGGTTCTTAAATACTTCTCTATTACTTTGGTTCTATTCTAGTTTAGACTAGAGGGTATAACTAAAGCATGGGTAGATATAGCGATCACACATAATAGCACTTTGGGACATCAGAAAACTAGCCACAGAAAGGGATGAGAAAGGGACTAGGAAGCTCTGACTATGGTCCTACAAACACCAACCCAAACATGGTGGACTACATCAGCCATCAGGGCTGTCACCACCTTGGGCTACCACCACTATCCGCGGGGTTGGGTGCAATCTCAGGTAACTCATAGTCTAGACACCATGTCTACACTACTAATTACTACTCTAACCACATATAATAACTAGAGCACTCGATGCGAGCAGAGATCCCATGCTAAGGTATGATAACTATACTAACCATACACATGAAAAGCATAAAAGTGAATAGAGAAGATAACTATCTTAAAGCATAAGTCTTGCATAAGTAAGATACAAAGATACACCCGACCTCCGAAGATTTCTCTAGAACCCGAGCATGGCTCAACTCTCCCTAACTCTCAACTAGAGTTATTCTACTTCTACATCTTGAGAGCTGGCTCTGATCCTGATGAGGAGGATATGAATTAGGGTTTTATGATGGCTCTAGGGAGGGGGGTAGGGGCTGCTATATATAGGCCTAAGGTGGAATTGGGGACAAGGAATCAAGATGGAGTAGGGGTCAAGGAATCAAGGTGGAGTAGGGGGCAAGGAATCGCCATGTCATCGATCCGCGTCAACTCCCTCGATCACTGTTGGATGAACCGACCTATAACCACCTTAAAATCAACGGTGTAGATCTTGGAAATGCATACGAGGGAGCGGATGGTGAGCGGGCTCCAGAGTAGGCCGGGCGGCCTCCCTAGTGGACCAGCCAGCCCACTATTGTGGCCATTTGGCCCAAGCTTCAGCGTGGTGTCCTCTGGAACCTTCTAGAGTTGTCTTTCGTAGTTTTTGCGGGTTGAATCACTTGTTGTCATCGGTTTGCTTATTTGGAGTGTATGACAGTGGTCCCGAGAGCTGTTTTCTAGATAAATCCTCCTACATACAAATATTTACCAAAGCTCATGGAATTCTTTAGTTTAAACCCCTTTACCTATGTTTGGTGATGGAATTAAATATAAATGCAGATTATGTTGATGGTTTATAATTGATGTTAGTGACTGTCAACAAGCTCCCCTAAGCTTAACCTTTGCCAGTCCCTGAGCAAAGCTAAACTCAACAATGGATCAAGAGTTGCTACAATGTTCCACACCTTAAAAGTACACAGGCGTTCAATCAAGAATTCTCCACTGGATTAGAATAAACTGATCTGACTTTCAAACTTATCCATATTACCTTCAACCATGGGGCTTCTTAGCCTTCACTTGGGTCTTAAGTAATTGAAAGACAGAATGATCAAGTCAAGCACTATGTCTCAAGTTCTTTGTTCTACCATTGTTTTGGAGTTTTTTTTAAGTTTTCAAAATAGAGCTTAGAGAGTCCATTGTATGACACTCTCAAGTCTCTCAAAATATGTGGTATTTGTGGATCCTCACCAAGGCAATAAAGATGTTATGTCTTTTTCTCTTCCTACCACTAAGGCTTATGTGGAGTTCATTGGTAGGGAGAAAGCTAGAGCTTACTTGCAATGCATATATTGTAAAGTCAAACAATGGATCCAAAGAGAGTTGAGTGATACAATCAAATCAAGATGTGCATGTGTGTGGATATATGTGGTGGATATATATGGTGGCTAACCTATAATTCTACTTTGCTCCTATAAAACATATCTCTCTTTTGAAACTTGGAAACATTTGCTAGAGAACAGGGGCTATCATATGCATATCTCTTTCTTTCTTTTTCAGGCAGGCATCTGAGTACCCATTGTTTTAAATATCCCGGACACTTTTGTGTTCATTTTTTTTCAACTCTCTTTTTTCTCTCTTTTTTATGAATAACTTCTGCATAGCTCCATGTCTCTTTTCTACAACAAAACTTTTGAGAGATAGCAACAAGAACTTAGAGCATTTATTTGGTGGATGGAAAACCTATCAAGCATGTTTTTGTGTTCACTCCTAGTGTAGGAGTAAAACATTTTTGGGTGGATCTAGATGGAAGGCATGTTTCTGCAGATACCCCTAGTGTAGGAGTAGTGCATATGTGGGTGGTGTGTATGTGATCTTGATTTTAAGAGCATGACAAATCACTCAAAGGGGTCAACAAAGCTTGACAAAACTCAATGCAAAAGTAAGTAGCATATATGTGGAAGTTTTCCTAGCCTAAATATCATGTGTGGCTCTGGTGGGAATTCAAGCTTTGTCATACAGGAACTCATCATGTAGCATTTTTGTGTTTTTAAAAGATAAATCTATAGAACTTTGGTGTCACTTGGAACAAGATAAACAACAGCTCAGACCTTCTCATATCATATCCGTCAATTACCTAGACTTAGATCAAGCATATGCTACCCACGAGTTTCAAGTTTAGAGTAAATCCTTATATTAAAACAATCTTATCCAAAACTTGGGAGAATTCAATGCTGAAAACTAGGTACTTGAAAGGAATTACAACAAAGAAACTATTCATTATTTCCATTTTAAGAGATTATCTTTAGAGTCCCTTTTTATTTATTTAGCTCTTAAAAGAAATTAAAGCAAACTAGACACACTCTTTTTATTTTGTTTTCATTTTTAGTTCACGCATTATAACTATATATATTTCTATAAAGATAACTTTTTATTTTGTTTTAGTTATTCATCTTTCTTTTAGATATATAAAGAGAACTAAGAATAGTAAAAATAATAAGGGAAAAGAGATATTTAGCTGGATACACGAGGGATGCTCATCCCCCAAGCTAATTGTTTACGTGGTTGCTCAATGAGGTGGCCAAATGTGGAGGTGTTGTGTAACATACCTTGTATGGCAGCATTTGTCTCTTCAATGGTTGTGAGTCTATTGTCGAAGTGGTGGAAGGCCTCCTAAGAGTCATAATACCCTCATCTAGAGAAAGACATGCGTCCTCCCTGATGCCCACTTGAGGTTGCTTCATGATCTTGCCCTTGGTAGCTGTGGAAGTGCATTGTACCTCAGTTTGCTCTTGAAGATGAGGATTCTTGAGGTGGCGCCTCTGGTAGTGGCGCTTCCAATGGTGATGCCACCTTCTTCTATCAAACCTGTCTTGGTTTTAAATTTGATTTTAGTCTGACAAGTTCATCTTTCTTGACTTGTTCTCCCTCCTTGTTTAGGCATTAGTATTAGAAGCTGGCGACATCTTGTGTGCATCATTATTACTAGTTCAGAACTTTCACTAATAGAATTTAGGGGATCAACTCCCCCACACTTTGCTCGAAGTATGTTCTACTCATAAAGACAAGGTAGAGATCAAGTGCATGGGTTCTGTTGGTGGGAAGACACCAATAGAAACAAAACTTTATTTATTATTATTTTTCAGCCTAGGCACATCGAATCATGTTACAGTTCATGTTATGTAAATTCATTCTTACAACATGGGTGATAAGATCAGAAGGATGAGTATTAATGTGGCATTTGAATATATTTGTCAATAGGAGCGGAGTTGCTTAACCTATGGAAGGACTGTCTATAATGTATCAAACCTTACATGATTATGACTATCATCTTCCAAAGATAAGATATGCAATATTTTAGCTCATTTGATTAAGACTATGAGATCAAGAAAGTGGTGCTATGAACAAGCTTAAGGAACAAGACATGTTGAGTTAATCAGGTTGGATCAAGCAAAGTTGTAACTCAAACATGTTTGTTTCTTCATTTATCTGAATACCAAGATCAAAGGGAAGCTTTCTAAATAATGACCACTTACCTTAAGATGTTACCTTCATTATTGGAGCATGATGACACCATGTGACAAAGGTAGATGACTGTGGTGATCCTTTCTTCCTGTTTTGAAGCTTTCCTTGCTGGAGCTGTTCATGAGCATCTTGTCTCCTATATCGCACTCCTTCTTTCTCATTCTTTTATGATGCCATCTTTTTCTTCTTTCTTTTGTGAATCTTAGAATTTTGTTTGGACCTTTTGCTACATTCATTGTTTCATTCCTGCAAAAGGTTAGTGGACAACACATACCCAAAGGGATGTACAAATAATTTGAAAAAATAATAGTGTTGTCATAGAGCTAAAGGTCATCTTCTATGCTACAGCAGAATTGGTTTTAACATTTTAATTAGCATAGAATCTTTATCTCATGTTTTAAATAATGTGCCTCAATTGTTGCAAAAACTTCTTCTCGCAAGGATTGATTTTAATTTATATCTTAAGTTTTATTTTCATATATAAAATTTGTAAACATATTCAAACTTGTAGAAATAAAGCAATATTGAGCAGAGCGATGGGAGCCTAGGAGGAAGAAGAGCAGGGTTGTATCTACTATAGAAAAGTAAGCCTTTTTCCCCCTCACTTGAATCTTTACGTCACTCGATATTGTCAGTGAGAACTCATGGTTTTAGGTCGATTGAGCAGGACCTCTCCCTTGCTTTTAGCTTTTCTTTACACCATCTGATCCTGGAGATGAGGATGCAGATAGTTGCATGCTCTTCTTCCATCAACCCTTCTTGATTTTTTTGTTGATTCTTGGTTGACAAGTTGGGGTTCATTAGAGATGCAAACTCAAGTTCCTCCTTGATTGTCTAACGGCATGGCGGAGAGTTGTTCTTCTTTGTTTGTTGGTGATACGCTAGCTGTCTTAATGGTCAAAGAAGGAACCTCATTGGTACTACATGAAAGCTTCATCTCCAATGACTAAGGGATGTCATCTCACGTCCATGGTCATTTGTGGCCTTACTAGACACCATCAACAGACCTCATTGATTACCGATGCTTGTTGACACAATGATGCACGCCATGATGTAGTGGCATCTCGTTGTCTTGGTCCTTGTTGCCAATGCATGAGCTGGTCCCTTCGAAGATGATGAAAGGAGGCATATTCTGGCTAATACAAGGTGGGTTTCATCCTACTTCTCATCAACATCCTTGCTTGAGTCTTGGAAAGGCTCAATACTAGGTTGTCTTTGATGTTGCTCATAGCCTATCGATATATTCGTCCACTTCTACAGCTATAGTGGTGATTTCTAGATTTGTAGGTTCATACCATGAACATGCATAGCTTATACTTATTTTTTCTACAAAACATTAGTGGACACAAACCTGAGGGAATAAAACAAATTTGCATTATGGGTTGTTGTCCATAACTTTTGTAGTTTTCCTTTATGCTAATGAAAGCATAGTTTTAGGATTGCTTTAGCATATATTTTTTTATTAACAAACTTTATGTGTTGGCTGCATTCTAGCTTGGTTCAAGGCTTAAGATAACTTGCAACAAAGATAAGTGAATAAACCTTGATACTCATAGTTCTTCCTTCCATGAAGAATGAGCTTGGTCTTCTTTGCGCAAAGTTTTTGGAATTCATATTCCTTGCTTCATCTCCGGTGTGAATTTATCTCAGGACTTCCCCAATTTTAGTTTGAGAGTTTTCTATAGGGGTTAGTCCAACAAAATAACCAGTATCTACTATAGCAAGTTTTAGTTCAATAACCACACTAAACTCCATGTCTAATCTGATTAAGGAAGACATTTTAACCTAAGCACCACGCTTAATTTAAAAAGCCTTTGGAAATAAGGCCACACACCTCTTGATTTAAACTAAGCACCATGCTTACTTTAAAACACATGTATAAAGATACTTCCAAACCTAAACATACTATAGTAAACAAAAGGTAATATTAAAGCATTATAGAGATTTATTCAAATAGAGATGAAAGAGCATGATCATGGTGAGAGATTTTCTTTAAATAAAAGATGCAAGTGGCATGAATGCATGGAAGGAACTAAATATACTGTGGATTTGATATGAGAGAATTTAAACTAAATGGAGTGGATGCATGGATTATTCAAAGTAAACGTGCAGTGGAATGCAAAAATTTAGAGATAACTACTCATTAAGTTTAAAGTCCATGAGCAAGACTATCTCACCTTTCTCGATCATACTTACCATGACTCATATGATGGAATTTGTGAGTAGTGCAGCGTCTATATTCGTCACTTGAGATGTGATTTGAATTCTTGTGATATCAACCTTTTTCTCCAATCTACACATGGTTAGAATAATATATATATGTTTATACAAACCTGTGAGATAGCAGGGTTCCAATGTTGATGGATCTTGAATGTTCAGGCACCCTGGGGTCTTCAATGTTTCTTCTTTCTCTATTGAAACTCGCCGAAAGGTCGCAACGGTGTCTGTTGTCCTGTCTTTTCGACAATTCAATAGAACAGGGGTAATCCCACAAAAGCTAGTTAGAACTAGATTTGCAGATATCAAGCTAGTATCAAAATCTTTACGCCAATTATTTCCCCGGTGTGGGGGATATACCCCCGGGTACCACAAGATGGTACATGGGCCGCACCATCCGAGGTGGCCCGGCCCGTAAGATCAAGGCGTGCACATCAAGATTACAAGTTGTACTAGATATTGTAATAGTACCAAATAGGATACTTTACTTGTAACCCTCCTCCTCTAGACTATATAAGGAGAGGCAGGGGTCCCCCTCAGGGGACAATCCATCTAGATCCAAGCAGATCATACAATATACATCTCAATACAATACACCCAAGACACAGGACGTAGGGTATTACGTCGATCAGACGGCCCGAACCTGTCTAAATCGTTGTCTCTGCGCCTTGTGTCACCATCTGGTTCCTGATCACATGCATCCTACCGATAATCTACCACCACGGGCACCCCCCTCGGTGGACTGCCGACCATATTTCGTCGACAGTGGCGCGCCAGGTAGGGGCCCCCTTTAGGGGATCGTGCACGCTGATCTACGGCGAACCAGATGGGATCTAAAGATCGACGCCGCTCGTGGCAACCTGACTTCCTCTGGCGGCGACGCGTTTTAGCCCCGACAGGCTTGATATCACTCGGCGACGGAATCAATCTACTACGGCGGCAACCCGTGCTTCACGACGGCAACCCTCCAGCTTGTGTCGGGACTTCACCCAGGTCCGTGACCGTCGGCGTTCATGACTACACGCTTTGTAGCGGCTTGACCGATCAACTTCCGGCTCTCCTGGATCGCTTCCGAAGTCAACACCGACCACGTGAATCTACAGCACCTTGCATACGAGGTACAAATGTCGCGCCAGCTGAGTCCGATTTCGACTTGCAGTAGACCAGCCTACGCCCAAGTACTGGCTTCCGAGTCAGGCGGCGGCACCAAGTCTCGGCTGGGTTCTCGATGATTCAAGACCCAGATGCGTCCATGAAACTAGAGCTCCGACCCGGCGTATCCACCTACTTCAACGAGTCAGCCGAACGAACAACAAGCCAATAAGGAAGGAGCAAGATAGAAGAGGCTACCAGGATGTGCACAAGTTTCTACATGTGCGCATGAGGCACTGCTGCTGCTCAGCCCTAATTCCCTAGACTCCGTCAAGACCAGAACCGACAAAGCCACAAGCAAACAAGGACTACGTGATCAACATGTCTACGTACGCAAGCTAATTAAGCCTGCATGTATGTGCGTGAGCCGCATACCCGCGTACGGCGGCATGCAAGCTAATTAAGTCTTGAGGCTTGTATACATGTGCACATGCACGGATGCATCTAACATGCATGCAACGCGTATGTCTCCCCACGCGATGGATTTCGTCAGGCTACGTCTCGACTACACATGTCTGTAGGGCTCTGGCCCTCGGTCCGACCACGACTACAACTCCGCGCACCCGTTCGACCACGTCCCAAATGGCTACACCGAGCCACAAGCGAGCCATGTTTAGCCGACCACGGACCACGTCGACCACGGACCACGTCGACCACGTCCCGAGCAGCTCCGCCGAGCTCTGACCACGTCGACCGCGACCACGTCGACCACGTCCCGAGCAGCTCCGCCGAGCTCCGACCACCTCGACCACAAGACTACGTCGCAATGATGATCGCCACGAAGAACGGTGCTACAACAATCACGACCACAGTCATGACGACAGGTCGAAAAGCTCGAGGACCGGACAACTTCATCGCCAACGACACGTCAAGCCATCTCTCGAACATCGCAACACGCCGACTACACCCACCGGTCGTCAATAAAGCTAAGTATTATTTTTAATTGAAAATTTCTTCGATCATCATACACCTCCACCGACCACCCTTAGGGTGCACTCCGCGTCGAATTTTCTCCATACATACAATCCAAAACATGTATAAGTTTTTACAACGGTTCGCCGATACGTTTTCCTTCCGCTTGAGAATCCCGGCCGCCGCATCGCCTCCGGCTCCACCCCACGCGATGCATGAGAGTCCGCCCTCTGCTCTGGGTAGTCGGCGATCGCTCCTGGTAACACTTGGCACTCTACGCGGCGGCATTCCGTACCACGCCTTCGAGATGTTGGTCACCCAGTATCGGCGCATTCTTCGAGACGAGTTAATACATTGCGCTCGCCACTACATAACAAAAGGGCTAAAAACAGCTAATGTTATTTTTTGAATATTACACCAAGTATAATTCATCGCCAACCGAACACCAAGTGTTTACTTCACCTCCTACAGAGAGGTCAATATATTTCATACATCATCATATACTGCCGCTCTCCGTGTTTATTTTTCAGGAACACAGTTCGGTCAACGAGCTCATGCTTCAGGGTTCGCCAAGAGCACTACGGTGCTCGAGGACTCTGGCCAGACCACGCTTGTGCTCGGGGACTCGGCGACCACGCCTGTGCTCGGGACTCGCCAGACCACTCCGTGCTCTAGGACTTCTCGCCGAGACCACTCCGTGCTCGGGATTCTACAACAATAATAGCAAAGCAACGATCATCATGTAGATCACCACGTCGGATTCTCAAGGCGGCGCGCCGCTCTCCGAGACGACCAGATCCGATCTAAAGCCCAAGTATCAAAATCGAGCACAAGTCGGACTACAACGCCGCCTCCATCTCCAACACGGCATTGACACTTGGAATTTCCAAGTCAAGGTTTCGTCGATCAAGACTTTCCTCGATTACGAGCAAACAAACTAGAAGCGTGTCAGGCCTTGCAAGTTATTTAATCAAGGGGCAATTAGCGTATACGTGTGCATACATACACGACATGCTATACGCTTGAACCGTGCCCAAACACCGGATGACAAGCAAGCGTAAAAGGAGTCCGTGTAATCTGAGAGCCATGACAGCAAGACCGATTGCCAAAAGTCATGCGGTTAATTAAAGTAATTAAGGTAAAAGGGCATCTACATGAAAGCCAACTCCAGATTGCTAAGGCACTTGCATGCGGCGCGCATGCACGCGCATCGTCTCCACGAGCATGCAAGGGTCAACTCCGCGCATGCATGTACGCCAAACAAAGGAGGTTTCGGACTGCATCTCGCCTCGAACATCGCCGTGACCGCCGCCATAACGACAGTCGAAAAGCTCGAGGACCGGACGACTTCATCATCACCGCTGACCAGATCTCTATCCAAAGATAAGGATCTCGAGCTACGCTCGGGACTTCGCCGCTCGCTCCTCGACATGTGCTCGGGAATGCCTCGACCACTCTCCGACCACGGCTCGGGGACTTCGTCGCTTGCTCCTCGACCCGTGTGCTCGGGGACCGCCGACCACTCTCCGACTACGGCTCGGGGACTTCGTCGCTTCGCTTCTCGACTTGTGCTCGGGGGATCTGCTGCCTCGACCACTCTCCGACCACGGCTCGGGGACTTCGTCGCTCGCTCCTCGACCCGTGCTCGGGGACTGCATCGACCACTCTCCGACCACGGCTCGGGGACTTCGTCGCTCGCTTCTCGACTTGTGCTCGGGGACTGCCTGCCTCGACCACTCTCCGACCACGGCTCGGGGACTTCGTCGCTCGCTCCTCGACCCGTGCTCGAGGACTACCTCAACCACTCTCCGACCATGGCTCGGGGACTTCGTCGCTCGCTCCTCGACCTGTGCTCGGGGACTGCCTCGACCACTCTCCGACCACGGCTCGGGGACTTTGCGTCTCGACTACATGTGGATCGGGCGACTCGCATACGATTGGGATATTTTTTCTCACTTAGATCTTGCTACAAGGCTCATACCTCGCCTTCCAAAGAAGCTCGGGGACTACATCGATGCGATGCACTGCCGGTGCATCTCGTATCGCATGTATGACGATTGGATTCTCAACTTAACTGGGAATTCTTTTTAGACCCCGGCACCACGTGCCTCGTCACGTCACTACCCGTGCTCGGGGACTAAGTGGGCACACTTCACCTTGCGGTGAATGTGTTTGTTTTTCGACCCTTACGCCTCTGATGATCAAGGACGCTACGCTTCAAGACGCACTTACATTTCTTTTCAGAAATACAAGTGGGCACACTTCCCAGGATGGAAATCTTTTTCTTTCTTCTTAAGAGCACCATACATTCTTCGGACAACCTACTTCTCCGGCGACAACGGTGGTCGGAGATGTCAAGAACTCAAGCCTCACTGTTCGGAGAAGGTTGAAACGGCGTGTCGCATCAGAATACATGGCGCTCGGGGACTAGCTGTGGGGGATATACCCCCGGGTACCACAAGATGGTACATGGGCCGCACCATCCGAGGTGGCCCGGCCCGTAAGATCAAGGCGTGCACATCAAGATTACAAGTTGTACTAGATATTGTAATAGTACCAAATAGGATACTTTACTTGTAACCCTCCTCCTCTAGACTATATAAGGAGAGGCAGGGGTCCCCCTCAGGGGACAATCCATCTAGATCCAAGCAGATCATACAATATACATCTCAATACAATACACCCAAGACACAGGACGTAGGGTATTACGTCGATCAGACGGCCCGAACCTGTCTAAATCGTTGTCTCTGCGCCTTGTGTCACCATCTGGTTCCTGATCACATGCATCCTACCGATAATCTACCACCACGGGCACCCCCCTCGGTGGACTGCCGACCATATTTCGTCGACACCCGGCAATGGCGCCAGAAAGCTTGTTGGTATTTTTAAATGCACACAGATAATTCGCAAGCGCACAGATACCACTATAGCTTTCACCCAGGAGTATTCCAAGGTATCGTATTTATCCACAGGGAAACAATGGTTAAAGAAGTTGATAGTTCACCATCAAGTATCTACTAACTACTATACCAACTGAACTAAAGTGGGGGTAGGTGTTGATGATGATAAGAGTTATGAATAATAACACACAAAGGAGAATTCCATGGTATATAAATGAGCAGTCTAGCTAAATTGAGAGGACAACAGTTGAGTTCAAGGTTCCTAAATACTTCTCTATTACTTTGGTTCTATTCTAGTTTAGACTAGAGGGTATAACTAAAGCATGGGTAGATATAGCAATCACACATAATAGCACTTTGGGACATCGGAACACTAGCCATAGAAAGGGATGAGAAAGGGACTAGGAAGCTCTGACTATGGTCCTACAAACACCAACCCAAACGTGGTGGACTACATCGGCCATCACGGCTGTCACCACCTAGGGCTACCACAACTATCTGCGGGGTTGGGTGAAATCTTAGGTAACTCATAGTCTATACACCACGTCTACACTACTAATTACTACTCTAACCACATATAATAACTAGAGCACTTGATGCGAGCGGAGATCCCATGCTAAGGTATGATAACTATACTAACCATACACATGAAAGGCATAAAAGTGAATAGAGAAGATAATTATATTAAAGCATAAGTCTTGTAAAAGTAAGATACAAAGATATACCCGACCTCCAAAGAGTTCTCTAGAACCCGAGCATGGCTCAACTCTCCCTAGCTCTCAACTAGAGCTATTCTACTTCTACATCTTGAGAGCTGGCTCTGATCCTGATGAGGAGGATATGAATTAGGGTTTCAGGATGGCTCTAGGGAGGGGGTAGGGGCTGCTATATATAGGCCTAAGGTGGAGTACGGGACAAGGAATCGAGGTGGAGTAGGGGGAAAGGAATCAAGGTGCAGTAGGGGGCAAGGAATCACCACGTCATCGATCCACATCAACTCCCTCGATCACCGTTGGATGAACCAACCTATAACCGCCTTAAAATCAATGGTGTAGATCTTGGAAACACATATGAGGCAGCAAAGGGTGAGCGGGCTCTAGAGCAAGCCGAGTGGCCTCCCTAGTGGGACGGCCAGCCCACTATTGTGGCCATTTGGCCCAAGCTTTGGCGTGGTGTCCTCTAGAACCTTCTAGAGTTGTCTTTCGCAGTTTTCATGGGTTGAATCACTTGTTGTCGTCAGTTTGCTCCCTCAATCTAGACAAAACAACTCTCAGATGCTCTGCCTCATTCTCCGAGTAAATCAAGATATCATCGATAAACACAACCACAAACTTATCGAGCTCGGGCATGAATACGAATTCATCAAGTACATGAAGTAGGTAGGAACATTCGTCAGTCCAAAAGACATGACCAAATACTCGTACAAGCCGTACCTAGTGGAGAAATCTGTTTTAGGTATATTCTCTAGCCTAATCTTAATCTAATAATAGTCTGACCTCAAGTCAATCTTAGAGAATACCTTTGCTTTTGCCAGTTGATCAAACAAGATATCAATACGAGGCAAAGGATGCTTGTTCTTAATGGTCACAACATTAAGCGGCCTATAATCCACGCACATTCTCAAGGATTTGTCCTTCTTCTTTACAAATAAAGCTAGACATCCCCATGGAGACGAACTAGGTTGAATGAGACCTTTGTCCAATATTTCTTGTAACTAAATTTTAAGTTCAGCAAACTCATTTGGTGGCATCCTATAGGGTCTTCTTAAGATAGGTGCCATACCTAGCACTAGCTCAATCTTAAATTCCACATCCCTATAAGGCGGTAAACTCGACAACTCATCTAGAAATACATCAGGAAACTCATAAACCACTGGAATATCACAAAGGGTAGTGGTTTGGATAGCACAAGACAAGTTTTGGAGATCAAAACGTTGGGGAAGTGGTACTAGAAAAGCATTACCTCCCTTTGGTTCTCTCAACATAATTGTCTGAGTGGATGTGTCAATGAGAACACCATGGTCACTCATCCAACTCATGCCTAAGATCACATCTATGGCTAATCCAGGCAATACTATTAGATCCATTGTGTACTCCCTCTCTTGTATAGAGATGAGCACATCCCTGACTATCTGATTTGTAGAGATAGTAGCCCCAGCCAAACTTATACTATAACCACCCTTGTTTACCTCAATTACTTTCTGATCATACTTAGATGCAAATGCTTGGCTCATAAATGAATGAGAAGCTCCTGAATCAAATAAAACAATGGCGGGATGTTTGTTAACAAGGAACATACCGGCGGTGACAACTTCTCCCATAGGAACTGCTTCAACAGCTATGTAATGCATGTATCCAGGACGAGCCTTAGGATTGACCTGCTTCTGATTACCTTGGTGTTGATTGTTGTTCTTCTTGTGCTTGCGCACATGCTTCTTTAGCTTACGTTGTGGAGCTTCAGCTCTCATGAGCTTATCCATGCAAGTGGTATAGGACTCCTGCCAAAAGTCCCTGGTGTCCTGACGAGTATAAAACATCTTCATCACTGCAAACATTGCCCTCATAGCGGGACTAGAACTGTCTGTCCGCTCATCCTGATCTCGGATCAACGCATTGCTGTTGTGTTGTGCCCATACTATTGTGGATGGATCTACCCGAGGAAAAGTACCAGCGGCACTACCGGTAAGCTCATCCCCGTGCTACTGACAAATCTGACTCAACACCTCAAAGGCCCCTACTTGGGTAGCCTCCCAAGGAGTTCTTCCTTCAGATTCTGCCTTCCATTCCTACCAGAAGGGTGCTTGGTTACGAGCTGGTATGGTCAGTTGTACTTCATACCATGTTTGTCCCTCTAGGTATACTTCATTCCAGTAATAGAGGGGCAGTTCGTAATACCCTACATAATGCAAGACTCTCCAAAGTAAGGCAGGGGTACCAAACATCAACAGAAAATTCTCACTTCTAGCCGGTGCTGCCATCTGTACCAACAACATGGTGCAACTCTTGTGATATAAGGTCATAATGGATAAGAGTTACATAACTGAGTAAGAGATTTATAAGGGGAGGAACAATGCAAGTATGAAATAATGATTTATCATGATGCATGCACGTTCCGTACGTCCTCACAAACTTAGGAAAAATTAAAACTTCTAACGGCATACACGGTGGCATACATATGTTTTCTCATATATAACGTAACTAGTCAGGCTACACGTTTCGCTGTTAGTGTACCTGCACAAGAATTTCATTTTAGCCCAACCCCACAATTATATATGTAGAATGTAAATCTAGGCTTTAGGTTGCAAGCTAAATACTTCCATATATATACCCATATATATATATATACTTCCATATCAAAGCTACCCGAAAGTAAATACGTCCCATATATACACATAAATATGCATATACAATCGTATCAAAGCTAACCCATAATTAAATACCTCTGTATATATATGAGACATATATATACTTCAGTATCAAAGCGAACTCTCTCATAGACCGTACGCTCACATCTTGTGGTCATGCCACTGCGATGATGATGGGCATCTTACCTTTGGCGTAGAGGCATTTGATCCATACATTACCACTCAAGGGAATGGCATCCATACAATAGCACGCTGTATGGACGATGAAATGGAAAACCCCCAAGTTAGTACTTAATTAGCCACCTAAAGTCCTTAACTGGGCATAAAGTAAAGTGATCACTGGCACACTTTAGATTCAACTCTAGGTTTTAACACCTATATATATAGCTATAAGTTGCTAAAAACTGGTTTTGGAAAACAAAGACCTTTGTTTTAAATACACATGTGACAATTAATATTGAATCTTGCTCGATGTCAGCTGTAGCAGAACCGACCAATTTATAAGAGCACAAGTACAATGACAGCCCGCAAGCGGTCGCACTGTCATACTTGAGCCCATATAAACTCGATAGTCCGTCGAGTACCACGAAGGGTCTTGATTAACCATCAACGTACAACCAAGATCATACATGATTAAACATACATGTCACACGTTATATAAAGTTCACAAATACAGTTCACCATCAGAGTATGAATTAAGGTTATTACAAACAAAGCTTAGTAAAATAGTAGCAGAAGCAAATTAAAGTTTGAAACTAACATCAGCCCTCATAGTTCAAATACAGTGCCAGCTCATGATCACATCCACAAAAGCATATGAGAAGTATTAATAAGAGATGCCTGCCTAGGGCTCACTCCTCGTCCATGGAGGGACAGAAGCAGTTCTTGCAATAGCCATGATAAACTATACCATCTACAACAATGGGAATAAAACCCTGAGTATAAGAAGGTACTCAGCTAGACTTACCCATCATAAACCAAAAATTAAGTGACTCCAAGGATTATGCAAGGCTTTATAAGTGAAGCTATCTTGACAACATTTTGCATAAAAAGTGGCTAATTCAATTGTTCAATTATAATTCGGTCCTCAAGTTACTTATAGCTATTCATCTCTAGATTAGCAACTAAGCTATGCTAAACATGTGGTATATCATTTAGTAGAATACAATAGTAACCATAGCTGGTGTACTAATTCCATGTTCATCATAACCATCATATTCCATAACATAGTTACTACGATGTTGGAGTTAGCCAAGTTTCTCATTGTCCAGGAGAGACGGTGATTTGAATCAATTTCAGCCAGCTGGGAATTTATTCCTAACACAAACCCAGGCAGACCAGATCAACGGTCACCTTTGGTACAACTCAGGTCCACATTTCATGGGTTCGCCCAGCGCCGCACAATCAGGGACACCTAGCTACTAGGACATTTAGGCCTAGCCTGCCCTTGGGCTCACATCTGGATCCCCGCGCATCCTTACTATCATCCAGAGTGCACACTCTAACAGAACAGGGCCAAGCCTGAGTTGAGCTACTTGGCTTCGTGGTCAGAATGACTTATCCGACCAGCTAAGTGAGAGGCATGCGTTCAATCTTGTCAAAAGTGCCAATAACGGTATGGTCCTTAACCGGCACAGACGGAATCATATGAGTCCACCTACACATAGACTCCACTCGGCCTCCATTTACATTACCCTATGGTTCTTTTCCACGATAGCAAATATAGCCAACCGTGCTTCGTTATCCACCTATATCTCGTAGGTGACAGGAAATCACCTGACTTATACCGGTCTAAGCATGGCTAAGCATATATTCGATCTTGGACCTACACAGGGTTCAAGGTATATATAACTAGACAAGATAGTTCTATGCATCAAGTGTTTCCAATCAACTCTTATAACATAATGCATCAAACATAAAGGACTCAAGTGATATTTTGTAAAACATAGGAGACTTAGAATGCTTTGGGGCTTGCCTTTGAGGAAAGAGGTTGGCCGATGATCTAGGCACTCAGGGAGCTCCTCGAGAGTTTGCTCCTCTTCTTCTGGAGCTATGGCCTGAGGCATCTCCTACTGATCCTCCTCTTCTTCCTCGTTGAACTCCAAAAGAGTTATCTCTTCGGACGATCCTATATGCATGAGCATGAAATAAGATATCACGAATGCATATATGATGACATGTATAATATGATATGATGTGATGAATGCATCCTCATAAGTGTTTTCAATAGCATTGCATTAAGGGATAACAAGTCACATTTTCTTTTACTGAGTAGGTGCATATCTCTTTTCTAGTAACTAAACAAATTCTCATCTAAGCAATTTTCTGGACTGCAATACAATAGCCACTTGTTTTGACTATAACTGGAGTTATACACATCTAAATAATATGGTTGTGAACTTTCTGGAAATATTATGAAATTGCCTACAACTCTATTTTAATCATCTTAATGTGATTCAGCAGTTATCTTGGTCAAACAAATAAATCCTTCAGATCTGTCCAGAGAGCAAGCATTTCTGATAGTAGACTTCTAATAGCCATAATTCTTAAACCATAAGGCCTATGACTATGAAAATTCAACACATGGTAGATCAGCAAGCTATCTACAACTTTGTTATTAACCATCTTTACAGAAAAGATCATTATCATCGTGAAATCATCACCACAACAAAAACTATACATGCAACCATCTAGTTGAATTATAAAATGATAATTAACTAGTTGCATGCAACCAATTACTTCTAAGCTTAACTAATAACATAAATAGACCATATGCATCACAAGCACCATAGAAAACATCATGGTTAAACATAACTAAATTATTTCTATCCATTTATTAATTTCCTTAGATAATAAGGTGATTTAAAGGATAAATATTTCCAAACCTCAATATATCCTGAGAAAATTACAGTAGCTCACATATGACCTTAGTAGTCTACTATACAAATTTCATGCCATTTGGATAAGTATAACTACCTCTACAATATTGACAAGTTATATAGGCTTATTTTAGCAAAAATAGTTTAGCATAGTGAAAAGTGCCAAACAACAGATTTACTATTTTTCTTACATTCCTCTAAGCATAAGAATACTTCTTAAAAATTTGCATGATCATATGTTATGTATTTTTACCCCAATTAATTTCACTAGAAACTAGCAATTAATTAGCATTAAATATGAAGACCATATTTCCTTAATTAGCATTAAATATGAAGACCATATTTCCTATATTCTTACTGTAGGTTTAATATTTTTGTTAGCTAGAACATGTTAACACAAGACCAGCAAAATTGTAATCATAATTTTATCACCTTTCTAGCTCCTGTTATACATTTTACAAGATATACACTACTTTAAAAGCACTTATCTTGCTCAAATTAATTCTTCTAGAAAAATACCCTAAACAGTAGATTTCATATTTTTATCAAATACTACACTTCATGAGGAATCCAACAAAATTTGGTTCACCAAAATTGGACACTCCTAGCTTGAGATATGAATTTTTGAAACATGCATTCAAATCTAGAAAAATAAAACAGAAAATCAAACAATCACACAGGCTGACAGCTAGGGCCCGCGGTCAACGTGACCCACCCGTCAGCGAAACCAAGACAGGGGATGGTGTTGACCGGTGAGAACTCGCCAACGGCGAGGTCTTCTGTGGTGGCGTCTTCACCACTTCACTCTTCTCACCCCTGCGCATCGACTGGTAGGCTTAGTTGGCTCGGTGGCTCGCCGGAGGAAGCTCGACGATGGGCATGGCGGACGATGGAGGTCGGGCGATGGTACACTGGCCATCTCTAGCTATGGCACACTCAGGCGAGGATGGCTACTCCATCCTTGTGACCTAGCGAAGCTACACGATGCAGGTGAGGGCTCGAAGTGGCGTCGGTGAGCTTGGCCACGTGCATGGCGCACAGAGCACAGTGGTGCTCACACTATTCTAGCTAGACGGTGGCGAAAGGTGGGTATCTATCATGCCACTAACTAGGTCTAGGGTTACTCAACCTAAGACGCGAGAGAAAGGAAGGAGATGGTGAACCAACTCAGTGGCGGCGAGCTCGAGTGCCACGGCGGCCATGGCGGACGCGGGCGAAGCGGCGACTCGTTTCGGCGCCGTCAAGTGGTGGCATCATTCCTAGCTCCAGCCTAAGCATCTTGACTCTAGTGTGGTGCTAGACCAGAGAAGATGGAGGTATGCAGTGCGGTGGAACGGTTGGGCCATGGTGAGCCACGAGCGCAGCAGCGCTCTGGTGACGATGGGAGCTGCGATGAGGCTAAATGCCACTATACCTGGGGTCGATAGGTGATGCTGGTGGCTCGAGGAGGTGGAGGTGATGGTGGAGCAGCCATGCCCAAGACGACTAGGTTAGCAAGGCTAGGTCAGCGGCGAGCGGCTACGGCAGAGCTGCAGCGGCGCATAGCCAGCTCAGCGCGGAGCTTTGGCGAGGCAGAGCGAGAGGGAGAAAGCTAGAGCGGGCGAGTGGAGTGAGCAGAAGGGGCGCGTTGCTTAAGTGCTCGCTCTAGCCTAATTGGCCTAGCCAATGCTGGTGTGTTGTCACCAGGCGGCGGCCACGGCATGTGGCCGGTCGGCCATTGCCGTGCGCGCGGACGCGGGTTCAGACGCCACAAAGCCGACAAACAGCGTGATTTCGACCCCATATATCTCCTAATCCATTCGTACATTGCAAAAACTCCATTAATGAAAGTTGTAGAGCTACATGCCATCTACAACTTTAATTTAGGAAGCATCCCCAAATTCGCAATGGTTATCCAGTTACAATGCTCCCAAGTGGGGTACATCAAAACTAAAAACAACATTAGGACTTAGAAAAATTTGCAAGTCTCAAAACAGTATTTCCTTTCTACTTGTGAGGTATGTTTTGAGCAAGCTATGCACTGAATTAGACCTTGACCCAAAAATAAAATTTGTTACCCTAGTCAAGTACTACAACTTTTATTTAGGTCACACAGCCATGCAAACACTCTAAGCTACCGTTCAACTTTGGTCAAACTAGTATCATGAAAATGGCATTTCAAATGAAACCAACACTTAGAAGCAAATATGGCCTATGTCATGAATACAAACATTGTTCCATTTACCATCCTAGTTGTGTCTAAGGTGTTTTCATGACCTCACAACCATCTCATAAATAGGGCATACATGATTGCAAGCATAAGCATATATATAAATCAATATTTCATGTGACAATGTATAGAATGAGATGAAATTTCATATGCTCATGTTCATGAATGCTTGGATGAGGCTTGTGCTCATGAAATGCACATGCCAAATGCAAAGCTTAACACTAGGGTGTTACAGCCCATACAGTACGGATAGATGTACCCGATAGAACGGTGACTTGGCACATTGAAGAATTTATTAAGGAACAGGGCCAGCCCTAAAGGATCATTGCGGAGGCTTACTTAGAAAGTGAGACATTGACATTTTGGGAGAGGTTCATGGATGATGTTAAAACAAGATATAACTAGGACGACAATATGTCACATGATGGGCCAGCACCTAGTGAGACCTTTGTTTTCATGCATGGTGTCAAGCCCATTGGCTAGATTAGGGTAAAGGACATCAAGGATAAATGCAAATCGATAAGCTAGCTTGGTATGCGCTTAATAATTGCGATGAAGTTGGACCATATGTGCAGTAAGTATGATTTTTTATATGCTAATTTGTTGTTTCCTATATTACATACGAAACAATACCAATAATAATGCTTATATGTGCTACAGAATATACAGACAAATTTTAGAGGAACAAGGGGCAAGTGATGATGTTGATAGTAGGCTACCAGTAGAGTTTCTAGCGTGGTTTAAGTCTAATGCACATGATTAGCATATTTTAGTTCTGTTAGGCCGATCATGAAGGCCAATCAATGGAATTTTATGGTGTCCTTAGAGAAGTTATTCAGTTGATGTATAACTCCAGCGTACAAAGCCATAGGATGGTGCTTGTTCGGCGTTGTGACTGGTACAATCTAGATGGCACTACGAAGTCTGCAAGCATTGACGATGATGGACATTATAGATCTATCAACGTTAAATCATTCTGGTATAAGGATGACCCTTTCATTCTCACGACACAAGCAAGGAAGATTTTTTATCTACAGGACACCTCCTTGGGCAAAGATTGGCGGGTCATGCAAAAGTTTGAATATAGGGATATGTATGACGTGAATGAAATAGAGCCTGTAGTACACCAAGATGATCATTGTTCTGACAATGAGCATGAAGTCCTGTTGGGTGATGGTGATCAGGTTATGCACAAAGCTAGTCGTGGTGGAGAAGGCACTGTCATTCAAGTCAATTTAGAAGAACTTCTAAGAGATAAGAGATAAGCAGTTGGCATACTTGAAGGCAGTGAGGATGAAGATGAAACTAGAAACCAGTATTGCAGTGACGATAATAACTGTGGCGGTAGAGATCACATGTCTAGAGATGATGATGACTTGTAGGAGATTTCATGTATAATCTTTGGGAGAACATATATTCTAAAACTGTACTTTGCTTTGGATTTCTGGCTTTGTATTCTGAACATGTTTGGTATGCTCAGTTGTTATAAACTTGTGCTACAGCGGACACAAAGGATTTGTCCGCCGGTGTCAGTGCTGCACTATGTGGACTGTCTATTGTGTACATGATTATTCCATTCAAATGCAACTAGTACTTGTATTGGTTCATATACATTGTATAATCCATTGACATAAAGCATTCCTTTCACACAGCGTGCCTCAACCACTACGGTGAGATCATTAATCAGTTCGACTAGCATGCCACGTACGTATATTGATACGTGTCTGGTTTACTGAACCGAGGCACAAAGCAACCCTTGCGCGGTTACCAATAGTGAATTAGATGTAGGAGGAAAGCCTCTACAGCTATTTCACTCAAAAAATGCAGTCACAATAGTCGAGGGGTAGACTGAAGAGTGAAGAGGAGTTGCTTTCGTAAGCAATTTCTCTTGGTTTTGCAGAGGCATGTAGCAACTAGCTAGAGATGGCTACACTTTTTGTTATCCGACGAGAGATCAAATGGACAGCGGCGGACTTTCTGGCATGTGCAGTAAAAAAATGCAATAGCTATGCCTCCTCCATTGTGCATTAGATTGAGGCAACACTTGTTCAGATGAACTCCTCGCTGCATGGTTCTCGCAAATTCAACAAATTTTATCAAAGCCATGTGTTGGGTTCACCACAGATCAAAGCCACTCATGACTACTACCACTACTAATATGTTTTTTGTTCACCAAACCAAGGCACAAAGGTATCCTTGCATGGTTGTCAAGAGTGAGAAGTGTATAGCCCGGTCAGATGGACGATGCTCGGACCATCAAGTGCGCATGAAGATAATGGTAAACGTTACTTTATGAACCAAAATGTTTGCACAAATGCGCAGTGCCATCTGACCATAAGAGGAGAGCAGTGCCATCCCACTACTCAAAGGCATCTAGCTATTACCTAGACATAATAGTTCCAGCTATTACCTCAGCCTCGGTGGATGGCGAGGGGGACCATGGTGGTGCAGGTGACCCACCCACGCGGGAAGTGGATCCGTTGATGGTGAACGAACCTGGCGATGGTGAGCGGGAATGCACTAGGGCCGGCGATGGCGACCGAACCACCGGTGTCATTGGCATCAGCATCGTCGTTGAGGGCGACAGGGAGAGCAGCAACCTAGGATATGGCATGAGTTCGGTGATGGGAACGCCAATCTACAGGGACTGGATGTCACCGCTGCCTCCGCCAACACCAACTCGGGGTGTGCCATTGGCCCTGCCTCTGCCAAACCACTGGAGAAAGCAGGGACTGCAGCCGAGCCACCGACGGCCATCATGGCAACCGATGGGGTGGCGGACGTGGGTGGTGAGGAGAGGCTTTTGCACAATGGAAGGTGGAATGGTAAACAATATGAATTGGGGCGAAGTCAGGCTTTATGTATACATAGGGATGCTAGGGCTTCTAAGGCAAGATACTCCATAAAGATTTATTTATACACAAGGACGCTAAGGCTTCTAAGGCAAGATACTCCGTGAAGATTTATCTTTCCCAGAGGTGGGTGCCATCACGCTCCCCCGAGAATCGCAACCATATTTACACCGGCGGTTGTAAAAACAGAGCACGTCTCCTCCATTTATGCTAATGAGACAACGTGAGTCTCAGCACAACGACATCGATTATGCGGCCGACAGACTTTCTAGCATGCGCAGTAAAATTTCATAGTTTGTGATCGACTACACTCACTCGTCATTTCATCCAATATTATTATTACTAGTAGTAGGTGTAACACCCTAGGTGTTTGGCTTCCACTAAATTGCATGTCATTTCATAAACATATGCATCATCTATGTCATCATGCCATTGTCACTGAAACACACATATGCAACATTTGCAAATTCTGTTTGTTTCATACTTGGTTGCTTATGAATGGTAGTAGTGCAACATGTGAATGCAACATGAGTTTCTTATACCTTGAAACATGGCAACATGGTAGTAATATGACAAGTATAAAATAACAACAAAGTCATGAAACATGTGAAACATTGAATTGCAACATTTGGGTGAATTGCTTGTTTTGTTGCTTCATCACATGTGATCATTTGAAATGGGTATAGCATTTGTATAAAGTGGTTGATTATGGTCTAATACACCTCAACTACACTTAGGGTAATTGTTTGGACATCGTTCATGTAGATCAAAATGACAAAATTGCCCTTAAGTGGAGGTTTGACTTGAAATTACCCCTAGAGTGGCATTGTTTGACTGATTCAAAACACCAACTTAGAGACCTTGCATGGCTATGCACTCTTTATCAAAGTTGTAGCTAAATTATCAAGGAACAAAAGTTGTTTTATGATCAACTCATGAAAATGTGTGGAACATCCTCAAACATGGCCCACAAGTCATTATTGATGGTGGATTCAACACTGAAAAAGATTCTAAGTCCTAACTGTATTTTCAGTTTGATTGAGCCACCTTTGGCTTGATACAACTTAGGATACAGGGTGAATTAGCTGTTGATGTCTAAATCAAAGTTGTAGCCCTACCATAGCTCTACAACTTTCGTATACATTATTTCCACTAAATCATCACGGTTTAGGAGATCCATCACTGCTAAGTTCGTCTGTCAATCGGTTTCCGTTGCCTAAATGGGTGCTACAGTGACTGGCCGCCATCAGACAACAGACGCCATGTGTGTGCCACCCGTCGCCGAACTTCTACTTGTGTTGCCACGCGCCACGGGCATCCTGGCGCTGCTGGCCGTGACCTGAGCATCCCGCGCGCCTGCCCGACGCACTCGCCAGCTCCATTTGCCTCTTTTTCGCCTCCACCGCGCGTAGCGCTGAGCCGCTGCAGCTCCGCCATTGCCGGCCAAGCTTTGCCATCGCCTAGCTCACGCGCCTTTGCAAAAACGCGTTGCTCAGTTCGCCTAGAGCCTCGCCGTGATCTCCTCAACCACCTCCATCTCTCAGTCGGTTCGTTTGCGTCTTGGTAAGAGCGAATTCGTCATTTCCTCCACCGCCGCCATGGCGGGACCTCGCCAGAGTTGGCGCTCCACACAGCCAACTGTTATTGCACCCCTTTGCATCCCTTCTCTCCCTTGCGCTAGCTGCTGCGTGTGCTACTGATGCTCGGAGAGCAGGCCACTAGGGCCGTAGCGCCGTCGACTCGCCGGAACCGGCCAAGCCGTGGGCGTGTGCTGCCTTGGCCGTCGCCATTGCCTTTAGCCGCGACTATTGCTTCAATAGATGGTTCCAATAGATGCGCACGGGTGAGGTGAACGCCGTAGCACCGCTGGCCTCACCGGAGGAGTCACCGGCGACGAGCTTCGCCGCCGCCCTTTTCTTCCTCCCCTGTTCTCTCGTTGACCCACGGGACCCGTTGTCGGTCGCTGAAGGAGGCGGGAGCCGCGCGTGGGCTGCGCCGTTTACGGACCAAGCCAGGCCACATATCTGTGGCATACGTTTGTGGTGGGCCGTTCTTCCAGCCGCCCAATGAGTGAGATAGGTTTTCTTATTTGTGTTTTGTTTTATTCTTGTCACTGATTTGTGTATATATTCAAAAATATGTATCTCCTAGTTGGTAGATTCAAATGATGTGGTTCCAATTTTGCTGAGTTCATGATAATGTCTAGTTTATATTAAAAATATGATTTATGCCTGTTCTGTTATGAAAATGGGAGTTTCTATTTATCTCTTCTAATCATGGAGGGAATAGGGATAATTATATCTTTTTCTATGTAGCTCCAAATGGCATGAAATTTTTATGGTGTACTGCTCATATCATGAATGGATTGTAGTTAAATTTTCATATATTTTGGACACTGTATGTAGGAGATAGAAAATTATCTTGTTTGCATGGATGGATCTTGTGTGAATTTTCATAATTTTTCTATAGATCCAGTAAGGGTAAAAATTGGTTAGTGCTATTCTTATGCTAGAATGATACTAGGAAAAATAAGAAATCTGTTTCTTGACACTTTTCAATAGGGTTTCCTAATTATGCTAGAAATGACATGCCACCTGTTATTTTGGGTACAGCAAGTTCTGCTTGCCCAATGGCTTTGAAATTTTTAGGGTTTGTGAAGCATGAGATAGCTAATTTTATGCTTTAAAATTAACTAAATAAATTAGAAAAGGGCATTAAATAATTTATTTAGAAGTTGGCACATATTTCTGATGTTCTTTATGCAACAAGTTGGTAAACTTGGTTTGGTCCAATTATGCTTTTGCATCATCACTAAATAATTAATTTAGTAAACCTGTCATTTCTGGACAGATTCTAGGTTTACTTAAATTCGATTTGGTTAACGTAAGAATCATGCTTTGATGTTTACAAATGAATTGTAGAGAATTTCATAAGCTTTCCAGAATGTCCTCATGCAAGTCATTTGGATTTGTAGAACTCTGGTTGTGATTGAATTAAGGAACTACTCGTTTGCATGTAAAACCTTAACTTTGATTTAAGTATGCCTTTACTATTTCCTAAGCTTGTGGTAATGTTCCTAGGTGTTAGGCCTTTAATTGAGGATGAGCATCTTTATCTTAGGTTATGCAAGTTAGGTAAATTGATCTCGTTCTTCAAGTTAAGTTAGATACACGTTTTAAAGTGATTTGAATAGAGCTATTCTTAATCGGTAAACGAGTGTCCAATGATGTTTTCGTTAAACACTTACTGTGCTTCATTCATCATGAGCATCATGTCATTCCTTATGCATCCATGATATTTATCTTGTGCATCGGCATGCAATAGGTGTACCGGAAGGTGTGACACTACTGGAATTCGAGGAACCGAGCGAGCAGCAGCAGCCGACACCGGAAGTTCAGGAGGAGCAGCCTTCAGGAGAAGTGCCAGACGAGGTCGCCGTTGAGTGCCCGGATCACCGTCCGTGCAACTTTGTGAAAGGCAAGCCCCGGAGCATATTAACCCTCCTAATTTCCTAAATACAGTTAAAGTATTATGGTTACATATATATATTGTTGCATTAAGTTTAGGTGTTGGATGCAAACACTTGCTGCATTGATTATCCAATCCTTGTCCAAATATTGATACCCTGAATCCTATGTAGTTCAAGTTCGTGTAGTGCTTAGCCCTGCCTAAACACGGTAGAAGTCAGGTGATTTCCTGTCACCTGCGAGATATAGAAAGATACATATGGCACGGTTGGCTATATTTGCTATCGTGGAAAAGAACCAGCCTTAATTTGAAATGAAGACCGGACGGAGGCTTGCCGGTTTGCAGTGACTCCGTCTGTGTCGCTTAAGGACTAAATCTTGGAGCCTTTCCTATTCATGTTGAACGCATGCCTCTCTCTTAGTTGGCCGGGTCTAGAGACCGACCACGAAGCCGAGTAGCTCACCTCAGGCTGGGAGTCGATAAGTATAAAGTGCGCCGCGGAAGGGAGCCGTAGGCGTGAGTCCAAGGGCAGGTGATTTAAAAGTCCTGATCGTCCTGGCAGAAGGGTAATCCCTGAGAGTGCTGGTGCTGATCGAACCCACGAATTTGGTTCCTGAGTTGTTCCAAAGGTGACCCACGGCTACCCTTGCAAAGTATGCCAGGGTGAGAGTTAGGAATACCCCCTCAGCTGAGTTGTAATTCAATTCGAGTCGTCGTCTCTCCCGGTTAGTGAGAACTTGACGGGCTTATCTCCAAAGTAGATACACTAAATAACATAATGGTCCGGAAATGATGATATGATGATGACAGCCTTATTATACCTGCTATGGTTAATATTGATTGCTCCTAATAAGTGAGTGCTCTAGTACAGGTGCTAATCTAGTGGACAGGTAAATGATGATAAGCTTGATGCTAAGTTTAAATTGGTTCCTATATTCATAAGCTCTTTTATGCAACTGTGTCCAGCTAGCCCACCTCATAAGCCTTGCATGACCCTTGGTGTCTTTTATTTCTGGTTTTGTCGGGTAAGTCTAGCTGAGTACCTTCTCGTACTCAGGGTTTATCTCCCACCTGTTGCAGGTGACCAGTTCTACTTTGGTTGCTGCAAGTATTGCCTTCTCCCGGCTAGGGATGAAGACTAGACCATTGGGCATGGTCTCTCCTTGTTCTCATATCTGAAGATGCTTTTGTGGGACATGACTAAGATCTGGCAATGTATTTGAAACTATGAAGTTATGTACTAAACTATGTTGCTTCCGCAAATTTGAACTTGGTTTGTAATATTTTATTTTGAACTCTGATGGATGTAATCTGAATGCTACTTGTGAAATGTTGTAACGAATGATGTGTTGTGTTGAATCACTATGGTCTTGGTTTGTATGTCGAGAGTTGGTTGAAATCCTTCGTGATTTCTGGACTACCGGGATTATGGGAGCTTAAGTACAGGAATTTGATCACTTTGGTGATTGTTTTTGTACTTACATTCTTATGATTTGGTCGGTTCTGTTACAGCTGGCATCAGAGCAAGATTCGACACTAAACATGTCATTTGTGTATTTAAAACAAAAGTATTTGTGAAAATCCTAAATTAAATACTAAGTATTGCCAGTGGTCATATCCCTTATGCCCAAATAAGGACTCTTAGGTGGCTTATTAAAGTACTAACTTGGGGGTTCCTGCTTGTTTCTATTTCGTCGTCCATACGGCGTGCTATTGTATGGATGCCATCCACTTGGGTGGTAATGTATGGATCAAAGTACCTCTACGCTCTGGTAAGTGGGAGTTGTGAGAGCATGACCGTCCAATCGTCGGTCTAGGGGAGAGTAGTTGTGGTTGCTCACATACTTACATGTTTGATCATGTATCTATGAGAGTACTTAAATGTGGGTATCTCTGTTGGGTAGCTGTGATACTAGAATATATACATCGAGGGATGTATGTATGAAAGTGTTTAGTTTACTGCTTACTTTACATGCCTTTTTGGGAATTTATTGGGCTGAAATGAAATTTTCTGTAGGTACACTAACAATGTATCGTTGTAGATCGACTAGATACCGTATACGAGAGAACGTATGTATGCCACCGTATATTCGCTAGCCTTTAAATTTTTCTAGGGTCATGAGGACGTACGGATCGTGCATGCATCATGTTCAAGCATACATATCATTTTTGCATTACTCCCTCCTTTAAAATATGATTGTTCCGACTAATTAAATTTCGTATCCCTTAAATGATTCTCCCCTTACGTTGCAACTTTTTGCTACAGATGGCGCGCACGAAACTCACTGCTCGCAAGTCCACTGGAGGCAGGGCGCCTTGTCACCGGTTAGCTCCTCGTGAGCCCTGTCCGGAGCCTACTGAGGCAGAAAGGCTGACGGCAGAGCTGGCCCGGGTGACTGCTGAGAGGAATGCGGCTCAGCATCATTTGGAGCAAGTAACACAGGAACGGGATCAAGAGACCCTGGAGGTTCAGAGGTTGACAGTTGCTCACCGCAACTATGAACGTATGTTGATTCACGTGCTGAACCAACGGAATGAAGCCTGGCACGAAGAGGATGTGTTGAGAGCGCGACAGGTGGAGCGAGAGCAGCAGTTGGCAGTTGCCGAAGAGTACAATGACCATCTCCATGAGGAGATTCACCTGTTACATAATCAGCTTCACCCTCTCCTGCCCCCTGATGATGAGGATGAGATGGGCTCTGGTGTCATCATGGCTGAAGGTGATGATGACATGGAGGTCAATGGACCTGAGGACATTCCACCTAAAGAGGAGGAAGATGAGGAGTTAGAGCCTGCTAGTGATGAAGATGGAGGAGAGATCTTCGACACTGACTCCGAGGACGATGCGTAGTTTAGCTTACTACTTAGCTAATGCGCTAGAGCTAGTCTTTTGTTGATCCTCATGCATGAACGAGTAGCTTTGTAATAAGTTAATCATTGGGATGTAATATCGGACCCTATGTTATTTTGGATGTAAGTTTGGAACCACTATGGCTTGAATGTAACCTATCAAACGTGTTATGCTCCACGTATGTGAGCCTTTGTTAAATTCCGTCTTTACGGTCTATAGATCTCGTTGTTGGTTAAGTTCATCGCATTTATGTGTCAATTGATGCGCTTGATGAGTTGTGTGGTTGTGATGAATGATTGTGCCTCTGTTGATTATATAAATGCATTCTCTCCAATGGACTCAGTTTGGCATAATTATACAATTCATCTACAAAAATTTCCACATCGTCAGTGCTCATTGGCTATACATTTTGCAGATGGCTTATAACCTTCGTCGCGGTCGTAGCATGGGAGATGAGGAACAACCACCTCCTCCACCGCCCACACCAGCTGAGCTAATGCAGACAATTGTTGAAAGTCAGTGCATGGTAACTGAGGCTATGCGCCATATGGCTAACCGCGAGGATCGACATGTCCGCCAAGGACCCAAGCCGAACTAGTATAGCAGCTTTAAGGACTTCATGGACACAAAGCCTCCTATCTTTAGAGAGGCAGAAGAACCATTACAAGCTGATGAATGGTTGAGTACGATAGAGCAAATGTTTGGATTGCTCCGTTTGATAGAAGGTATGAAGGCCTCGTATGCAGGACACCAGCTCCAAGGCCCTGCAGGCATCTGGTGGACCCATCACAGGACCACCTTCCCTGCAAATGTCGAGATAGTTTGGGACCAGTTTCAGGCAGCTTTCAGGGGACATTTTATCCCTCCTGGTCTCATGGCCATTAAGCATACCGAGTTTATGAAGCTAACTCAAGGCAATAAGAGTCTTACTAAATACCTCCAGGCATTTAACAACCTGGCGAGGTATGCTCCTGAGTTCGTTGATACTGATGCCAAAAAGATAGCTAGTTTCAAGAGGGGACTTTCCCCTAAACTAATGAAGTCTATGGGCAACTGTAAGTGTGTCACATTCAATGAGTTTATCAGTGACACCAAGACTCAAGAGAATAATGATAAGGTATATGCTGCTTCCAAGACCCGTAAAAAAAAACTTTTTGAGGCGGTGTGCTTCTCAGCCTAAGGCACCAATGTGGTATCCAAAACCCAATATCATCCACCCAATGCTAATGTCCCAGTCATCACCTGCCTCGGAAAGAAGAATCAAGCTAAAACTGGTTTCCGCAAGGTACACAATTTCCTTGCCAAAGAATACCGTAAGGTGGCAGCTCAATGTCCCACCACCTAACAGTGCCATGTTGGAACCGTAACCACCAGTCATCGGGCTAATAAGTGCCCCTATCCTTCCAAGCGAGAATGCTCAAGGAAACGTCCGTCGTCGGGCGTGTTCACTACACTCTTGTGGAGGAAATTCCTGCTTTGGTGAAGTGGTCACCACTGGTAAGTTTCTTGTTAATGATCACCGTGCGCTTGTGTGCTTTTGATTCGGTGCTTCACATTCCTTTGTGAGTTCTACTTTTGCATCTAAGCATAAGATGAATGTGATTACAATTGTCAAGGGTGGTTATTGTATTAGTGCTGCTGGGAATAATATCATGACTAACCAAGTAGTTAAAGATGTAAAGATTGAGATTGGGGATCGAGAGTTCCTTGCAGATCTTGTAGTTCTGTCGGGGGTAGGAATCGATGTAATCCTTGGGATGAAGTGGATGAGTGGGAATGGAGTGTTGATCGATACATCAACCCGTGTGGTAATGTTGAGGGATCCTATGGATAAGAAGGGTTTTCTAGTGCAGTTACCTCGTGATATCGCTATCCACAGTACAGCCAATGCTACCCTAGCCAAAGCCATTGAGGAGATACCGGTTGTCTGTGAGTTTCTAGATGTCTTCCCTGATGACTTGCCTGGATTACCTCCGGACTGTGAAGTAGAATTCAAGATAGAACTCATTTCGAGTACGGCTCCTATTTCTCGAAGGCCCTATAGAATGCCGCCCAATGAGTTGGCTGAGCTGAAGAATCAGTTGAATGAGCTACTAAAGAAAGGTTTGATTCGGCCTAGTTCTTCTCCTTGGGGTTGTCCGGCTATCTTTGTGAAGAAGAAGGACGAGTCTCTATGCATGTGCGTGGATTATTGCCCCCTTAATGCTGTTACTATCAAGAACAAATACCCTCTTCCTCGCATCGATATTCTATTTGATCAGCTCTCTAAAGCTAAGGTATTCTCCAAGATCGATTTGAGGTCTGGCTACCATCAGATCAAAATTCGTCCTGAAGATATACCTAAGACAGCTTTCTCTACTCATTATGGCTTGTTCGAATATCTTGTCATGTCCTTTGGGTTGACAAATGCTCCGGCACACTTTATGTACCTGATGAATTTAGTATTCATACCGAAACTGGACAAATTCGTCGTTGTGTTCATTGATGATATCCTTGTATATTCTCAGAATGAAGAAGAGCATGCTGAACATCTAAGAATTGTTTTAACTCGGTTACGTGACAACCAGCTTTATGCTAAGTTCAGCAAGTGCGAATTCTGGTTGAACAAGATACCTTTTCTAGGTCATGTGTTATCTGGAGATGGAATTTCGGTTGACCCTACTAAGGTGCAAGAAGTCCTAGAGTGGAAGGCACCTACTACGGTCACAGAAGTCCGAAGTTTCCTAGGTTTGGCTGGCTATTATCGTCGATTTATCCCGGATTTCTCAAAAATTGCCAAGCCCATGACTCACCTACTTTAAAAGGATGAGAAGTTTGTGTGGACTCTGAAGTGTGAAGAGGCTTTCCACACTTTGCGGACCTTACTAACTTTGGCTCCTGTATTGGCACAACCTGACATCGAGAAGCCTTTTGATGTCTATTGTGATGCATGTGGCACCGGTTTGGGGTGTGTTCTTATACAGGAGGGCCGAGTCATTGCTTATGCTTCGCGCCAACTTCGAAAACATGAAGTCAATTATCCTACCCATGACTTAGAGCTAGCCGCGGTTGTTCATGCCCTGAAGATTTGGAGACATTACTTGCTAGGTAATGTGTGCAACATCTATACGGACCATAAAAGTCTCAAGTATATCTTTACTCAACCCGAGTTGAACATGCGTCAACGACAATGGTTAGAATTAATCAAAGACTATAATCTTCAAGTGCACTACCATCCTGTCAAGGCCAATGTGGTTGTTGATGCCTTAAGCAGAAAGGCCCATTGCAATTCCTTAGTTAGTGAAGACTTTCATCTAGCACACCTCCTTCATCCTGCAGTACTCCACAATATCACTATGGATTGCTCTCTTAGAAGTTGAATTATCAAACTCCAGAAGACTGATGTGGGTGTGTTTCACATCAAGCGGAAGATGAAAGAGCATGAGACCAAACACTTTAGGGTCGATGACAAAGGAATTCTCTAGTTTAATGATAGGCTTGTAGTACCCAAAGACAAAGAACTTAGAAATCAAATTATGGCTGAAGCCCATTCTTCGAGATTGTCCATCCATCCTGGTAGCAGTAAGATGTATCAAGATCTCAAGCTGTATTATTGGTGGACCAAGATGAAGAAAGAAATCGCAGCCTACGTGGCAAGGTGTGATAACTGTTGCAGAGTCAAGGCTATTCACATGAGGCCCGGATTATTGCAGCCACTCTCTATTCCTGGCTGGAAGTGGGAAGAAATTGTTATGGATTTCATTGTTGGATTACCCATTACCAAAAAGGGTTGTGATTCCATCTGGGTTATCGTAGATCGTCTAACCAAATCCACTCACTTTATTCCGGTCAAGTCTACCTATCACCCTCACAATTATGCTGAGATTTACTTTCAACAAGTGGTACGTCTCCATGGTGTACCCAAATCCATTGTTTCAGATAGAGGACCGCAATTCACGGCTCGCTTTTGGGAGTGCTTATATCAGAATCTTGGCACTCATCTAATCCGCAGTTCTGCCTATCATCCGCAAACATCAGGACAGACTGAGCGTGTTAATCAAATTCTTGAAGACATGCTTAGAGCTTGTCTTGTCTCTTGCAAAGGCTCTTGGGAGGACTGGTTGCCTCTCGCTGAATTCTCTTATAACAACAGTTATCAAGAGAGTATCAAAATGGCTCCTTTTGAAGCTCTTTATGGCCGCAAGTGTAGAACTCCTTTAAACTGGGTGGAACCCGGAGAAAAAAGATTCTATGGTATTGATTTTGTAAAAGAAGCTGAAGAGCAAGTCCGAACTATACAGAAGAATATGACTGCCGCTCAGGCTAGACAAAAGAGCTATGCTGACAAGAGAAGAAAACCTATTGAGTTTGAAGTAGGTGACCATGTTTATCTGAAGGTATCCCCTATAAAAGGAGTAAAACGTTTTGGAATCAAAAGGAAGCTTGAGCCTCGGTATGTTGGACCTTACCGCATTATCGAGAAAAGTGGAAGAGTAGCCTATAAACTCGATCTACCACGTGAGATGGGAGCTATATTCCCGGTATTCCATGTGTCCTAGCTAAAGAAGTGTCTTCATATTCCCGAGGAAAGAATAGCTACGAGGAGAATCGAATTGAAATCAGATCTTTCTTATGAGGAAAAGCCCATGCAGGTTCTAGATACTCAAGAAAGAGTGACTCGTAGACGAGTAGTTAAGTTATACAAGGTAGTGTGGAGTAATCATAGTGATCAGGATGCAACATGGGAGCGGGAAGATTATCTAAAGGAAAATTATCCGGCTTTCTATAATAAATGGTACGCTTTCCAAATCTCGGGACGAGATATTTCTAAGGGGGGAGGGCTGTAACACCCTAGGTGTTTGGCTTCCACAAAATTTCATGTCATTTCATAAACATATGCATCATCTATGTCATCATGCCATTGTCACGGAAACACACATATGCAACATTTGCAAATTCTGTTTGTTTCATACTTGGTTGCTTATGAATGGCAGTAGTGCAACATATGAATGCAACATGAGTTTCTTATACCTTGAAACATGGCAACTTGGTAGTAATATGACAAGTATAAAATAACAACAAAGTCATGAAACATGTGAAACATTGAATTGCAACATTTGGGTGAATTGCTTGTTTTGTTGCTTCATCACATGTGATCATTTGAAATGGGTATAGCATTTGTGTAAAGTGGTTGATTATGGTCTAATACACCTCAACTAAACTTAGGGTAATTGTTTGGACATCATTCATGTAGATCAAAATGACAAAATTGCCCTTAAGTGGAGGTTTGACTTGAAATGACCCCTAGAGTGGCACTGTTTGACTGATTCAAAACACCAACTTAGAGACCTTGCATGGCTATGCACTCTTTACCAAAGTTGTAGCTAAATTATCAAGTAACAAAAGTTGTTTTATGGTCAACTCATGAAAATGTGTGGAACATCCTCAAACATGGCCCACAAGTCATTATTGATGGTGGATTCAACACTGAAAAAGATTCTAAGTCCTAACTGTATTTTCAGTTTGATTGAGCCACCTTTGGCTTGATACAACTCAGGATACAGGGTGAATTAGTTGTTGATGTCTAAATCAAAGTTGTAGCCCTACCATAGCTCTACAACTTTCGTATACATTATTTCCACTAAATTGTCATGGTTTAGGAGATCCATCACTGCTAAGTTCGCCTGTCAGTCGGTTTCCGTTGTCTGAATGGGTGCTACAGTGACTGACCACCATCAGACAACAGACGCCGCGTGTGTGCCACCCGTCGCCGGACTTCTGCTCGCGCTGCCATGCACCATGGGCATCCTGGCGCTGCTGGCCGCGACTTGAGCACCCCGCGCGCCTGCCCGACGACACTCGCCAGCTCCATTTGCCTCTTTTTCGCCTCCACTGCTCACAGCGCCGAGCCGCTGCAGCTTCGCCATTGCCGGCCAAGCTTCGCCATCGCCTAGCTCACGCGCCTTTGCAGAAACGCGTTGCTCAGTTCGCCTAGAGCCTCGCCGTGATCTCCTCAACCACCTCCATCTCTCGGTCAGTTCATTTGAGTCTTGGTAACGTGAATTCGTCATTTCCTCCACCGCCGCCATGGCGGGACCACGCCGGAGTTGGCGCTCCACGCGGCCAACTGTTATCGCGCCCCTTGTCATCCCTTCTCTCCCTTGCGCTAGCTGCTGCGTGTGCTACTGATGCTTGGAGAGCAGGCCACTAGGGCCGTAGCGCCGTCGACTCGCTGGAACCGGCCAAGCCGTGGCCGTGCGCCGCCATGGCCGTCGCCATTGCCTTTAGCCACGACTATCGCTTCAATAGATGGTTCCAATAGATGCGCACGGGTGAGGTGAACGCCGTAGCACCGCTGGCCTCGCCGAAGGAGTCACCGGCGACGAGCTTCGCCGCCGCCCTTTTCTTCCTCCCCTATTCTCTCGCTGACCCGTGGGACCCTGTTGTCGGTCGCTGAAGCGGCGAGGAGCCGGCGTGGGCTGCGCCGTTTCTGATGTGCAAACTTTGCATACACACATCAGCTGTTGGGGCGCCCGTTCTTCCCAAGCGCCCAATGAGTCTGAGATAGGTTTTCTTATTTGTGTTTTGTTTTATTCTTTTTACTGATTTGTGTATATATTCAAAAATATGTATCTCCTAGTTGGTAGATTCAAATGATGTGGTTCCAATTTTGCTGAGTTCATGATAATGTCTAGTTTATATTAAAAATATGATTTATGCCTGTTCTGTTATGAAAATGGGAGTTTCTATTTATCTCTTCTAATCATGGAGGGAATAGGATAATTATATCTTTTTCTATGTAGCTCCAAATGGCATGAAATTTTTATGGTGTACTGCTCATATCATGAATAGCTTGTAGTTAAATTTTCATATATTTTGGACACTATATGTAGGAGATAGAAAATTATCTTGTTTGCATGGATGGATCTTGTGTGAATTTTCATAATTTTTCTATAGATCCAGTAAGGGTAAAAATTGGTGAGTACTATTCTTATGCTAGAATGATACTAGGAAAAATAAGAAATCTGGTGCTTGACACTTTTCAATAGGGTTTCCTAATTATGCTAGAAATAGACATGCCACCTATTAGTTTGGGTATAGCAAGTTCTGCTTGCCCAATGGCTTTGAAATTTTTATGGTAGTCTATGTGGAGCATGAGATAGCTACTGTAATTTTTATAGATTTTTCTAAATAGTTTTACTATATATTGCTTTAATCACCTAATTAACTAAATAAATTAGAAAAGGGCATTAAATAATTTATTTAGAAGTTGGCACTATACTTTCTGATGTTCCTCTGGTATGTGCAACAAGTTGGTAAACTTGGTTTGGTCCAATTATGCTTTTGCATCATCACTAAATAATTAATTTAGTAAACCTGTCATTTCTGGACAAATTCTAGGTTTACTTAAATTCGATTTGGTTAACGTAAGAATCATGCTTTGATATTTACAAATGAATTGTAGAGAATTTCATAAGTTTTCCAAAATGTCCCCATGCAAGTCATTTGAATTTGTAGAACTCTGGTTGTGATTGAATTAAGGAAATACTCGTTTGCATGTAAAACCTTAACTTTGATTTAAGTGTGCCTTTACTATTTCCTAAGCTTGTGGTAATGTTCCTAGGTGTTAGGCCTTTAACTGAGGATGAGCATCTTTATCTTAGATTATGCAAGTTAGGTAAGTTGATCTCGTTCTTCAAGTTAAGTTAGATACACGTTTTAAAGTGATTTGAATAGAGCTATTCTTAATCGGTAAACGAGTGTCCAGTGATGTTTTCGTTAAACACTTACTGTGCTTCATTCATCATGAGCATCATGTCAATCCTTATGCATCCATGATATTTATCTTGTGCATCGGCATGCAATAGGTGTACCGGAAGGTGTGACACTACTGGAATTCGAGGAACCGAGCGAGCAGCAGCAGCCGACACTGGAAGTTTAGGAGGAGCAGCCTTCAGGAGAAGCACCAGACGAGGTCGCCGTTGAGTGCCCGGATCACCGTCCGTGCAACTTTGTGAAAGGCAAGCCCCGGAGCATATTAAGCCTCCTAATTTCCGAAATGCAGTTAAAGTATTATTGTTACATATATATATTGTTGCATTAAGTTTAGGTGTTGGATGCAAACACTTGCTGCATTGATTATCCAATCCTTGTCCAGATATTGATACCCTGAATCCTATGTAGTTCAAGTTCGTGTAGTGCTTAGCCCTACTTAAACACGGTAGAAGTCAGGTGATTTCATGTCACCTACGAGATATAAGAAGATACATATGGCACGGTTGGCTATATTTGCTATCGTGGAAAAGAACCAGCCTTAATTTGAAATGAAGACCGGATGGAGGCTTGCCGGTTTGCAGTGACTCTGTCTGTGTCGCTTAAGGACTGAATCTTGGAGCCTTTCCTGTTCATGTTGAACGCATGCCTCTCTCTTAGTTGGCTGGGTCTGGAGACCGACCACGAAGTCGAGTAGCTCACCGCAGGCCGGGAGTCGATAAGTATAAAGTGCGCCTCAGAAGGGAGCCGTAGGCGTGAGTCCAAGGGCAGGTGATTTAAAAGTCCTGATCGTCCTGGCAGAAGGGTAATCCCTGAGAGTGCTGGCGCTGATCGAACCCACGAATTTGGTTCCTGAGTTGTTCCAAAGGTGACCCACGGCTACCCTTGCAAAGTATGCTAGGGTGAGAGTTAGGAATACCCCCTCAGCTGAGTTGTAATTGGATTCGAGTCACCGTGTCTCCCGGTTAGTGAGAACTTGACGGGCTTATCTCCAAAGTAGATACACTAAATAACATAATGGTTCGGAAATGATGATATGATGATGACAGCCTTATTATACCTACTATGGTTAATATTGATTGCTCCTAATAAGTGAGTGCTCTAGTACAGGTGCTAATCTAGTGGACAGGTAAATGATGATAAGCTTGATGCTAAATTTAAATTGGTTCCTATATTCATAAGCTCTTTTATGCAACTATGTCAAGCTAGCCCACCTCATAAGCCTTGCATGACCCTTGGTGTCTTTTATTTCTGGTTTTGTCAGGTAAGTCTAGCTGAGTACCTTCTCGTACTCAGGGTTTATCTCCCACCTGTTGCAGGTGACCAGTTCTACTTTGGTTGCTGCAAGTATTGCCTTCTCCCGGCTGGGGATGAAGACTAGACCGTTGGGCATGGTCGCTCCTTGTTCTCGTATCTGAAGATGCTTTTGTGGGACATGACTAAGATCTGGCAATGTATTTGAAACTATGAAGTTATGTACTAAACTATGTTGCTTCTGCAAATTTAAACTTGGTTTGTAATATTTTATTTTGAACTCTGATGGATGTAATCCGAATGCTACTTGTGAAATGTTGTAACGAATGATGTGTTGTGTTGAATCACTACGGTCTTGGTTTGTTTGTCGAGAGTTGGTTGAAATCCTTCGTGATTTCCGGACTACCGGGATTATGGGAGCTTAAGTACAGGAATTTGATCGCTTCGGTGATTGTTTTTGTACTTATGTTCTTATGATTTAGTCGGTTCTGTTACAGTAGGGGTGTGGTCACGTGACCATTTTCTCCTTGGCTTTTAATTTAATAATTCCTAAAATAAAGTAACATTTTTCATAATCTATGACATGGGGCTGGGAGTACATTTGCACAAATGTGTACGACACGTATACTATCCGACACGTTCAAATATAAGGTGGCAGGACTTTCTTGCGTGTGCAGTAGAATTTTCAACACCTATGGCTAATCTATTCTGCATTAGGCTAGGCTTGCTCCTCTCAAAAAAACCATGCGCGGTTGCCAAGAGTGAAGTGAATGCAGGATGAAAGCTGGACAGGAGTGAAAATTTAAGAGTTTTTTACCACCATGACATGGTTGAGACATGAAAGCCTAGTGCGGTTGTGATAGATCTTTTCACTCCTATCCAAGCTATCATAACAATTGATTGGTAGACAGAAGAGTGAAGAGGAGTTGCTTTGGTAAGCGATTTCTCTTTTGAAGAGACATGTAGCGGCTAGCTAGAGATGGGTACATATCTGACGAGAGATCTAATGAACAGCGGGGGACTTTCTGGCGTGTGCAGTAAAAAAGCAACATCCATGCCTCCTCCGTTATGCATTAGATCGAGCCGAGACTTGTTCAGATGAACTCCTCGCTACATGGCTGTTACAAGTTCAAAAAAATTTATCAGACATAAGAAAATAAGATGAGTTGGGTTCACGACATATCAAAGCCACTCATTTTGAGCATGATCAGAGCGACTCATGACTACAACCACTACTGATACATGTTTGGTTCACCAAACAGTGGCACAAAGCAACCATTGCGCGGTTGGCAAGAGTGAGATGTGTCTGGACTGGTCAGATTTAAAATACTCGGACTATGACGTGTTCAACGAGATAATGATAAATATTCCTTTGTGAACAAAAAATGTTTGCGCAAATGCATATGACATGAATACTATCCGACGTGTTCAAATATACGACGATAGGGCTTTTTGGTTACCAAGACTTGCTCCTTTGAAAGAAACCTTGCGCGGTTGCCGAGAGCGAAGTGAAAGCAGGATGAATTGACCACCATAACATGGTTGAGACTTGAAAGCCTGGTGCGGTGGTGATAGGTCTTTTCACCCCTTGTGGGCTGTCACACTCCCTCGGGAACCTCAACCAGTCGTACCGCATAAGGCGTGTTCGATCGGAGATGCAGGAGTATTGGCATTCCCAAGCGTACACTGATGAAAACAAAGCATGTCTCCTCCTTTTACGCCGATGAGACGATGTTAGTCTCAGCGCTGGTTTTTACTGTACATGTTAGCTCCTCCACTGATGCCCCAACAATGTGTGCACTCCTTGCATTTGTGACAACACTAGAACACACAGAAAAATAAAGCCCCCCACGAGAGGAGAACGAGAATAGAGACATACTAGCAAGGATTCCTCAAGATTGTCAAGTTCCCTAGTTGGCATAGTGGGGCTGCAAGAAGACATGGCATGACCGAGCCAGAGTGACCTAGAGTGCATGAAGATACTTCTTCCTAGATTATATGCAGAAACATTGGTAATTGCTCGTTTTCTATGTGTTAAATTGATCTGCTAGGGTTTGTCTTTGGGAATGAACTTGTCCCTCTATTTGGCTATGTTGATTGTTGTGCACACAGAAACTACTGGCTATAATGGCCCGGGGCATCGGAGGTCGCCGGAAACTAGAGCTTTGTCTGGACGGCTAGTAGAGCCTGGCCCGGTGGAAGGTGGAGGTGTTCCTCGATGGAGGTCACTTGTACCTCCGTCGGGGGTGGAAGCACTTCACCCGCACCCTCGACCTCCAAGATGGGTTCTCTCTTGTATTGCAGTATGACGGCCGGTCACAGATTAACGTCAAGGTCTTTGACCTTACCACCTACCACAAGCAGTACCTGCAAGACTTTGAGGCCGGTGGTAGTTAGTTTTCCCTGCCCATCGTGGAGCCAAGGAGTTTTGCAGTGATCCTAATGAAGTACCACCTCAAAGAGAAGTATCCGGTGAGCACTCGCGTGAGATGCAGAACATACCGATGTCACAAGTTACCAGTGTCGCCTTTCTCATCAATCTTTTTTTGTGCAAGGCGAAGAACGTGCCAGTGGACTTTGATGTAGTGCATGGCTACCAATAGCGGGAAGCCATTGAGCTGCAGACGGCAGGGCAGTCTTGGTTCATGGGCTTGGAGAGGGCCCGCACGAACAACAAAGTGCACATGTCGTTCAAGTACGGGTGGGACAAGTTCTGTGCAAGCAACCACCTCAACGTCGGTGACACCTACTTCTTCAGCATGATCCGTGAGGCCACCTACAGTGATGGTGAGGACAAGGAATGGGAGGAGGAGTATGATGAAGCTAAGCTCAAGGTGGAGGTGTGCAAGAGGAATGGCGGATGGTTGCGGTGAACTCGGCACAAGAGTTGACACAATCTGTATTTTGTTGTTTTATCAGAACTATTATCCGGCCTATGAAGATTTCCTAGTATCGGACCATCTTACACCCTATTTGGATGGACTATGACTAGTTAACCATGGCTAAAAATGCAAACTAATTGTTGGGTTCTATAGATTAGAACTAGGTGTTAGCTCCTGATAGTTGGGTTCTATGGACTAGTTGGATAGCCCCTGATAGTTGCTAGCACTGTATTTCATTATTCATCGACTCGTAGTGATCCAGAGCATCTATATTTTGTAGGGTCAGACAATCTTAGGGTCTCAATAATCTCAACAGCTACACACCCACATCCATCAATTAAAAAGGGCAAACTTTGACGGTTGCAATGCCCATGGCGATGCGACGGACGTGGCCCAATCTCAATTCAACCGCATTGATGCAGCAGTTACTGATCATCCTCCATCTAGTGTTTGGAACTGCTGCAACACATTCTCGTACTTAACTAAAAAAGTTAGTAGTGCACAGCTTCTTTTGCCTCCCACTTTGTTGTGACATCCATCCACACGACTATCGCTGCTTCCCATGGCCTTCAACGAGCCCACCGGCGGCAACATCCAACATACGGCGCCAGTAGAGCACAACACTGGTACTATCCCTAGCACCATGGTTGTCAATGCTAATGGCATAGTGGTTGTCGATGCTGGTGGTGCCATGGTTATCGATGCTGATGGTGCCACGGTTGCCAACGAGGATGTCAGGGCCATTACTGCTGTCGATTATAGGTGACCCATGCCATTTGTCTCTAGGGGCTTGGCATTGTGGTTCAGCCATTCCACTCCGTTGGGCATGCATCGAGCATTGCCCTATCCGACGGTGCCGATGACGACCGCTGTGAACAATTTAGCAATTCACCGGATAATGGAACTTATGGGCTACAGTGCTTGCCATGGCCTCATACTGCACCACTAAGGGGACGCCAACCTCATCTAGGTGTGACTGCGCCACAGGTACTCGGGTCTCAGCACCGACTGCACCAACGCCTCCTACATCATCCGTGCAGCCAATAATCCCTCCAACAATTCAACCTCGTCTGATGACGAGGGCGCAAGCAATTTGAGTCATCATGATGACGAGGTCATGCAACCACCAAGACCATAAGAGAGCCATGCCAAGGTCATCTTGGATATGGTTATCATTGAGTTCATGAAGTTGCTGACTGAGTATCCCTCCTATTATAAGGAGATGTCCCTACCGGACGCAGTGTGTAAGATGTTGGTCCCTATCATGCAAGAGACGTTCAAGCAGTTGACATGGTATGATCCGCTGGAGCAGCCAAACTGGAAGATGGAGGCGGTGAGCAAGCTTAAGTACATACTCTTGGACGATGGGTCTACCTCCTCGCTGTATGCTGGGTTGCTCATTGAATTGGTGGTCGACCCCATTATGAAATAGTTGAAAGAGACGTGGACTCCCACCAGGTTCCCGCAACAGGAACAACTGGCACAGTTCTTGCACAACCTACCGCTAGAGTTCCCTCACGCTAGGGAATTCATGCATGATGTAGTGTTGCCCAAACTGTCCGGCGCTGCCAACAGGTATGACGCTTCCTGGGAGATTGTTCTAGTTAACGTATTTCTGCATCCATGGATGTCGACCATCAACCGGGACTTGCTATAGCCGATGCTCACCAAGGTGCTGACTGCGGTCCAGAAGTTCCTGTTTAAGTGTATTGGTGAAAACGTGCACAAAAATTATGACATTGTGTAGCCATGAAAGCAAGTGGCTTGGCTTGCATTTGGAATAGGTTTGTTGATGGTGTCATCATTCCTTACCTAAAGCGCGGACCTGGAAATGTCTGCAACAAGCCGCCGCTGGGAGGAATGGCAGCTATGGATGAGCGGGTTGACCACCTGATGAGGTGGGCGTTTGAGATTTTGCCCTAAAAATGCTTGACCTCCTACAGGGTGAGTTCCCTAGAAAACATTGGCAGGGCGCTCTGTGCAGGTGGTTCTTCACGACATATTGCGATGACAAGATGGTGCTACAGTATGAGCTCGCTTTCGGTGGGACCGATGCTGGACGCCATTCATCGACAAGCTCGTTGTACCACGCTTCGCGTCCTGGTTCATTGCCATTAATGTCGTCCCACCGAATGAAGGGTACAACGTGTTCCACATGCTCCTCACTAGGTGGAAGCCAGTCATGTTGCCGGAGTCGATGATGAAGAAGGTCTTAAAGCGCTTCATGGAGAAATGGACCGATGGGCTATACCACTGGTTGTTCGATGCACAACCCACAAAGTAGGAGGCCGTGGCCTGGTGCCAAGAGTGGATGTGGCTCCTGATGCCAGATCTGCTTGCCATCAATAGTGAAATGCACAATATCCTCCAACTGATCCACGAAACATATGAAATACCATAGGTAACTTAGTAACTTATTAGTGTATTTCTGTTCTAAATGATTGCACCTGCATCAGTCATTGTAAATGCTAATCGTTGGCACAATGTGTATTACTTTTTTCTTGAATACACATGCAAGAAAGTCCAACGCTATGCGATTGTAATGCATCGGACAATGACTGAATGCTTTCACTTGCGTTAGGCATTGTATATTAAATCTTAATCATTGGCACAATGTGTACCACTCTTTTCTGAATGCACAAGCGAGAAAGTCCGATACTATGTGATTGTCACATGTCAGACAATGACTAAGTGCTTTCACCTGTGCCAGGCATTGTATAAATGTTAATCGTTGGCACAATGTATACTACTCTTTTCTGAATGCACATGCGAGAAAGTCCGATACTATGTGATTGTAATGTGCCGAACAATATCTATTACTCTTTTTCTGACTACACCCACTGCAACCTATTGCTTGGAAATCCACATCAATTAAATCTGTATTAAATTTGCACGAGACCCAGAGATCCCAATGTGCCTAGTTTAGCCATAAATCTATGAGAGAGCTAAGAACGAGGCAACCGCTCTTCTCTGTCTTCCTGTGGTACTCCTTCGCCTTCTCTCCAGCCTCGAGCGAGTCATGTCTTTGGCCAGAGTGATGGACCATGGGAAGCGCCTGGTGGAGAACCCTCTGGAGGGGAACGGGCCTCCACCATGTCTCCACTTCCATTTCTGACGCCTTGGGTAAGGCAATCTTGTTCTTAGTTGTCGGAGTCGTTCCATTCTGATCTCCTTAATCTTTCTAGGGCCATTTCTCACGCCACAACGCTAGAGGTCGGGCAGTTATCCGATGGCGCCTGCTCTCTGGATGCGCGCCCTATGGAACCAGAGGGGTCATCTCCCCTAGCTAGTGGGAAGTACACGAGCCCCTCCGTAATCGAGATGTGGCTTGTGACCCGCGCTCTAACCCCAAGGGCGCGGTTAGTCGGCTCGTGCTCTGCCTCGACGTCGTCTAGACTGCCCTTGCCACCTTAGAGCAGGAGACTACTGATGCCTGGGCGGCAGCTGCCGATGCTTAGGCTAGGACATCAGTAAGGTGTCCTTTGTTGAGAAGCTCTATCCAAATGTGCACGGCCTTATTTTGATGGTTTTTAGTGTTGTCAGCCTTGGAGAAGGAGTTGGCCGATCTTCGAAAGGTGGCCCTCGTTGTCGTCAACGACGTTAACACAGGGGTGTGCTACTTAAGGACCGTCTGCGGGCCATGCCAGCTCAGGTTAGGATGGTGGCCCTTAGCGGGGTGCGCCATGGGGCTGCCTTAGCCCTAGCCGTGGTGCAGCTTCGTTCTAGCCACAATCTTCGCCTGCTTGCACCTGGCTTTCCAGTTGGCGCCGATGAGGAGGAGAAGGAGGAGCTCACTGGCGACTTTACCACCACCGTAGAGGCCATTGTTGTGGGCACGCATGTGGGAGACGTCATCCTCGCTGCCTTCTTTGAGCCATAGATTGTATCTAGGGTCATTCCAATCTTAATGAAAGTCTAGTTTGTTACTTTAATTCGAAGAGCAACTTATGCACGTCGCTTTTGTCTTTCATGGTGTTTGTTTCTTGTGCTTGAATGCGAAAGGCTTGTGCAGCCGACATGCTCGGATGAGGTGATTAGGAGGTCATGGGCCGGATCCTGCCTCCCCTCTTGAAAGGTAGTTCGGTTTTAGGGAAGCTTCCTTCTCTCTTATGAAACACCGTAGTTAACTTAGTAACTTTGCATATTTCTGTTCTAAATGCTTCCACCAGCGTCAGGCATTATAAATGTTAATCATCAGCACAATGTGTATTACTCTTTTTTGAATGCACACATGAGAAAGTCCGACGTTATGCGATTGTAATGCGCCAGATAATATCTATTACTCTTTTCTGAATGTGCACGCAAGATTTGATTGCACATGAAAGATAGTCCCCAACTCTATGATTGTAACATGTTGGACAATAGATTTCGTGTTCGGGCGACCCCTCGGCTTGCAATGGCGTTGTTTGACCCTGTAGTTCTCTCTTAAGAGGAACGGCTCGAGTTGCAACGAGGTAGTTAGACTAGATAGATGTCGCTCATATCGCACTTAGATGTTAGATTTAATTTACAGTGGCAACATAGTGATAAAAATGGTTCAACATGTACAACTTCTTACACAACCGTAAAATAGACATTGTGTCCTAAGCAAGACTTCAATTATTACATCAAGAATCGTTTTAAATCCAAATTTCGATGCCCACATGGCAACATAGTGATAAAAATGGTTCAACATGTACAACTTATTACAGAACCATAAAATGGACATTGTGTTGTAAGCAAGACTTCAATTATTATATCAAGAATCATTCTAAATCCAAATTTTGATGCCTCCATTCCCTCACCTTCTACTGCATCCCTCCCTTCAACTATTGAACTATCACCAATCTCTTGTACGTCCCTTCCTCGGTAGGGAATCAAGGTGAATATGCATCCAAAGGATGTGGTGATGATGACAAAGCAGACATCGAAGTCATGACGGTGATGTTGAGGTCGAACTCGCCTGATGAGTGCATCTCGCCTGGTGAGTACACTAAAATCTCATCATCCGAATCCGATGTCTCATCATGCTCAGTGAAGTGGTTACATGGACGAATGGTGGACTCTTTGGTCTACTAAACTAAAGTAGTAGTGTCAGACCCTAGGGTCGACTCAGCTCTATTAATGGTAGGATTAGTAGGCTTGGTGGACGCATCAGGCTCTACGATTGTTGGGGATGCCCTGGGAGGCTCTGTATGTGCCACTATGGCGTCGCACGTAGTATTTGGCCTCTAGACCTGATTGGGCGGAGAAGGTCAATCATCTACCTCATGAGCTAAAGCTGAACTCTGCTTATGTTCGACTATAGTAATACTAGCATTAGCAAGTTTAGGCATCTCATTCATTGGAGAAGCCTCGAGAGGCTCTATAGGTGTCCCCGTGGCAGCTTGCACCTTGACCTAAGGGGGCAAAGAAGGTGCATCACCTACCTCATTAGAACCAGAAGCTGGCTCAGGTATCTCGGGCGTTGGAGAGGCCCTGAGAGGCTCTGTATGTGCCTCCGTGGTGACTTGCACCTCGACCTGAGGGGGTGAAGAAGGTGGATCACTGGCCAGCTTAGGACCTAAAGCTGAACTCTGCTTATGTAGCATCATCGCAATGGGTAACTCTATGTGGACAGTTGTATTATTAGGACCAGTTAGATAACCAGCAATGGGGTTGACCTGACTACCACATTGCAACTGAAGCATATGAAAGTCAGGGGCCTTAACCCCTGTGGCACTGTATAGTTGATTAAAGCAACCGATGAACACATTGCACATCAGGTTAACTTTTTTGCCTTGTTGGTTGATGGCCTCACAAAAAGCAGATGATTGCTGGCTCATCTACTCTTTGAGAAGGACCACACTCTCTACTTGCTTATCAATACTTGCTTTCAAACACCTCTCTTGTCATTCCATATGCTTCTGGTTTTCTTCCTGGCCGACAACTAGCCTAGCAAGTATCTGTCCAAGCTCCGAAGGTTGTTGAACGGACACTAGAGGTGGTGCCTGCTTGGTTAATGTCTCTATAGTAGGTGGAACATCATCCATCTCTTTGTTAGCCACACCTCTAGAGGATGACCGTCCCTCATCATGGTCGTCTGACATAAGGTTACGGTAGTCACTGTCATCGAAGTCTAAATCTTGCATTCGTACATTCAAGATTCCTCCAATCCTATACTGGTGCTCTGCTGGCTCTAGGGCTGCATCCACTGTTTTGTGTCTTTCTCTATCCTATATGGGTAACAGCTCTTGAACGGACCTAAGGGCACGCTGTCCATGACTACGATCATCCAGACTTGCTGGCATGTAGGTCTGAAAGGTCCTAATGGCTAGAGGGGGGTGAATAGCCTATTAAAAATTTCTACAACAACACTTAACAAACCGGTTAGACAATTATGAGGTGAAGCAAGTGTTGCGCTAGCCTACTAAAAATGCAAGCCACCTACCACTATTCTAGTTTCTATAGTCTCTACACACACAATGACTATGTCATTATACTAAGTCAATGTGCTCTCAAAGGCTAACAAAAGAGCCACACTAACCAAACTAACAAGCTCTCACAACTAGCTACACTAAAGAGCTTGACAACTAGTTTGTGGTAATATAAAGAGAGTGAGCAAGATGGTTATACCGCCGAGTTGAAGAATGAATCAATCAATCACAAGAATGAATACCAATGAAGACCAATCACATCGGAATCAAATGATGACATAATGATTTTTTATCGAGGTTCACTTGCTTGCTGACAAGCTAGTCCTCGTTGTGGTGATTCACTCACTTGGAGGTTCACGCGCTAATTGGCATCACATGCCAAACCCTCAATCGGGTGCCACACAACCAACACAAGATAAGGATCACACAAGCCACGAGCAATTTACTAGAGTACCTTTTGGCTCTCTGCCAGGGAAAGGTCAAGAACCCCTCACAATCACCATGATCAGAGCTAGAGACAATCACCAACCTCCGCTCGACGATCCTCGCTGCTCCAAGCCATCTAAGTGGCATCAACCACCAAGAGTAATAAGTGAATCTCACAGTGAAACACAAACACCAAGTGCCTCTAAATGCAAACACTCAAGCAATGCACTTGGATTCACTCCCAATCTCACAAAGATGATGAATCAATGATGGAGATGAGTGGGAGGGCTTTGGCTAAGCTCACAAGGTTGCTATGTCAATGCAAATGGCTAAGAGAGTGAGCTAGAGCCGGCCATGGGACTTAAATAGAAGACCCCACGAAATAGAGTCGTTGGCTCCTTAGTCCACAAAAAAACAGGGTGACCGGATGCAGGACCCCAGCGTCTGGTCATGCAATGCATGCCACGTGTCCCCTGCTTTAAATGCTGATCGCCCGATCTCAAAGTGCATTTAAGTTGTGATCGGACGCACTATAGTGAACGACCGTACATAGGACCCCAACGTTCGGTCACTTCTAGTAAGGTTCTAGTCGCGACCGGACATGTCCAGTCACGCCCGACCGGACTCGCCCAGCGTCCGGTCACTCACCGTCTTCTCTGTGCGCTGCCACATCAGCACGACTGGATGCTGAATAGTGTTTAGCTAGTCCGGTCGCCTGCATCTGGTCAAGAGACCAAGGGCGGCCTTCACTGCGCGCCACTGACCGAACGCTGGACCTAGCGTCCGATCACTGCGTGACCAGTGTTCGGTGCACTCTGTGAAACCCTGTCTTTTCTGTATAGGGCACTGGTGGCACTGTCGGACTATCCGCACTCTACGGGCGGACACTCCACTGGTGAAGTTTCGAACCCTTGCTCCCAAATGCTAAACAAAATGTGTATCACCTTTGTGCATGTGTCTTAGCATATTTTCACAAAAGTTTTCAAGGGTGTTAGCACTCCACTAGATCCTAAATGCATATGCAATGAGTTAGAGCATCTAGTGGCACTTTGATAACCGCATTTCAATACGAGTTTCACCCCTCTTAATAGTATGGCTATTGATCCTAAATGTGATCACACTTGCTAAGTGTCTTGATCACCGAAACGAAATGGCTCCTACCACTTATACCTTTGCCTTGAGGCTTTTGTTTTTCTCTTTGTTCTTTTCAAGTCCAAGCACTTGATCATCACCATGGCATCACCATCATCATGTCATGATCTTCATTTGCTTCACCACTTGGAATGTGCTACCTATCTCATGATCACTTTGATAAAATAGGTTAGCACTTAGGGTTTCATCAATTCACCAAAACCAAACTAGAGCTTTCAAGGTCATAACCTTGCAGGTCGACTTGTTGTACAGCAGCCCATTCTTTTTAGAGTGAATCATGAGTAGCAGATAGCTGATGATGTGAGGGTACACGTGCTGCCATCCAGTACTAATAGTGTCAGCTATCACATCCTTGATCTTAGACAAGAAGAAGTGTAAGAAGTCAAACTGCTCGCCTCTCCATATTGATAGTAGTAGCCACTGCTACAAGCTGGTCAATGACTCCCTGTTGCTGCCATGAGGTAGGACTGTCTTCCTTAGAGCCATGTGTAGAGCGTAAGCCTTTGGATGCAGTCTGTCCGGTGTACGCAAGGATCCATTGGCGAACGGCTCCATGAAGAGCGGCCGAATCTCCTGGTCTGTAGGAAAAGTACCTCCAGCCCTGCTACGACGTGGAGGAACAACATCTTCATAGACTATCTGGTGGAGCTTCCTATCTGAAGTGTCAACCCTGAGGAGTTGTTGCAGGCGGTTATAGGACATTCGCTCTAGCCAACCATCGAGCATAAAAGCAATGAAATCATGCTCCAGATGAATCCACACTGTTGCATAGAACTAACGCACCTAGCTTATCACAATTCGATCAACCTCACTAAAAAGGTGAACGAAGCCCGTGAACCTCTCAAAGAGGGGCTGGATGGGTATACCAGCTGCCCTCTTAAGCTTATCCCAACTAAGAATTCTTTGGTCTGCTAGTGTCATCCCTCTAGCACGGTAGCTCCTGAAGAAACTCTCCTGAGTCAGAGTCTAGAAATGTGATTTTGTGCCAGACGCTTGGAGGAGTGGAAACTAGAACTCAATATCGTAGAACCTAATGCTTCGTATCTTCTTTGAGCTGTAATACCAAAAGTCATAGAACTGAACCACCTCTTTCTTTCTCTCAATATTACTGCTCCTCATAGCACCATTGGTATACACCAAACCTCCTCAACTACTCCTCGTACCACCATTGGCAGACATTAAATTACCTCATCGACTGCTCCTCGTACCACCAATTGTGGCACACATCGAACCTCCATGAGTGCGAGCACCCGCGCCCCCATGAGTAGCTGCAGATTTGATCCAGGAAGGTGCAAAGTGACTGGTCTGGTTTTTGGAGTGGAACTTGGTCATTTGTTGAAGTTGTTCCTCAGTGAGCTCCTCTTCCCTGAGTTCCATTTTAGCACTTTCCTCACGCTGCTGCTATCGACAGGCTGTTTGAGTCCACCTGCGAGAATTCTAGAACTCCAGGGCTAGCATAGCTTTGGTTGCTTCTTCCTCTACCTCTCGGATACTATCCGCCTTCCTCTGCCTCTTCCTAGACTATGGTGGTGCTTGTTCCTCTGCTTCTAGGACACTACGAGCCTTCCTCTGGCTCTTTCTGGGCAGTGGTGGTGCATGTTCCTCTACTTCTCAGAGAATGGTTGCCTGCCTCTAGCTCTTTCTATGATGTGGTAGTTCTACCCACTTTGATTTAGCTCGGGCCATCTGCAACAATTAGAAAAAATTACACATGGGTTTCATCAAACACCATAAATTCATGAAGAAAAAAAAGAGGAGATCACAGACGGCCTCACTGTGCTGAGGCGAGAAGGCGATCTCGACCGGCATGCTCTCTGGAGGAGTGGCGCGCGGACAGACGGTGGCATGGTAGATCACCATGGCGCAGTAGATCCCCATGGCATGGAAGGATCTGGGCAAGAGGTTTTGGCGTGCGAGGGGGAGGGGGTGGGTCGAGGGGGGAAGCGGCGCAGGGTGGGTGGCGCCAAGGGGCGAACGGTGACAAAAATGGAGCACAAAAGAGGAAAAGATGGGTAGTGATCAGAGAATGCCTTTAGTGGTGGATTGTCCCACGTGTCGCATAATTGCATCACAGGCACATAAACATTGTCAAGAGTCACCATCCACCGAAACTTGGGGGGTCCACCAAAACTTGGGGGATTAATATTGGTGATCCGGCGGTTAATAGACATTAGTGTATTACTCCGTATATATCATCACCATTCGTCATATAAAATTCGATATCTGCTCACAAGACGCCAGAAGGGGCGGCGATCTGCCCACGTGAAAATTAAATTTCGGGCGAAAATGAAATCACCGTGCCCAGTAGTGCCGCCAACGCGAACCGAAAATTAGATCTCTCTCATTTGCCGTCCTTGCGGAAAATTGGTTTACCACGCCATCGATTTTGGACAAGGGTATTTGCGGTATTGTGATGGTCACATAAAAGCGCAAGGAGTCATCGTCTCTGCCTCCATCTCCATTCTCTAGCCGGACTAGCCGCACCATCTCTCCTCCCACTCCAAAGCCTAGCCCCCTCTACCACCTTTGTCTGAACCCTAGCTAGGCGCATCGGCATAGCAGCTTGACTCCCTCTCCACTCTCCAGCTGCACCCTCTCTCACACCTTTCCAAACCCTAGCCAGGGTCAGAGCCAGATTTGGATCTGATCCCCTTCATCGATAACAGGTCTGCTGACGGTGGAAGGACCGCCATCAGTGGCGGTGCACGCTAGATCCGGACCCCCTACGTCGGCACCAGTCATGACCAAGCAATAGCATCATCTTTGATGACCACCACACCAGATCGGCTAACCCTTCGACGACACCGGCCGCACCACTTCTGCGACTAGGATGACAAGAGAGCGGTGTTGACGACGCATCGTAGCTAGGAATAGGAAGAGGTACCCAAATTCCTTTTATGATGCGCACTATACTCTAGTGGTTGAACCTAGGACATGTAGATATATAGTGATGGGGTTACATGTTTCTTAGTTGATTGTAGTTCACATGTGCTTTATTCGAGTATAATAGCTTTCGTATAAGTTGTAGTTCACATGTGCTTTATTGAAGTAATGGCTTCCGTATAAGCTATAGTTTAGGCACCTAATTTGCATGCTCCCGCTCTATTTTGTTGACATTCGGTACAAGGTTGACTCAATAAATGCCTTGTGATGTACATGTTGACATCCGGAATATCTCCCTAAAGCAGGAGAGCGTGTTCAGGGATATGGTGATACAGATATAGATTTAGAAGAGCAAGTACCCCTTGCAATTAAGGTGCTTGTTCTATCTTGTCATGTTGGGATGGGAGGGTGGTTGGTTTAGGTAGCAGTGTAATTCAATTCTTTGTTGCGTGGGTAGTAATGCAATTTTACATGCTTACCGCTTAAGTTTGTTTCTCCAATTTTAGGTTGTGGGTTGAACAAGCCATAGAGAAGTCCCTACCAGTAGGGCAAAAGGCAGCACTAATATGGGTGCTCAAGGATGGCAATCCAAGAGAGTGAAGCCAACTAGTCTAGCAGAGTTGCAGCATCTTATAGTCCCAACTAAGTCTAAAAGTCAGCATGCACAAGGCGAACAAAGCCCTGTGAGGGACTGGTCACGTGAAGATGACCTTAGCCATGCCAAAAGAGGAGACTCCACCTCCCCACCAGTAGAATGACCAAGCTTGCGAAGGTTGGTACTACCTTAGACATGTCTATAAATCAAGCCACACTATTTAATATCCTTGTTACTTTTCTAACAATCTGAATGTATGAAACTGTGTAGTACCATTGCAGAGAAGAGCGAGGAAGTCGAGGAAAGCAACTAAGGGGGTTGGGCTTCACAAAACCACCCAATCAATGGGAACAAGGATGCCCATCTCGGTTGTCAAGGGGAACATAAGGCCACATGATCCATTGCAAGCTGCCAAGTCTGCCTCAGAGGCAGGTGTAGTAGTCAGGTCTCAAGTACCAATTTTCCTGCACTAGATACATTACAAGCAACGGATCGAACTTCTCAATGGATTTGTGGGCAAGCTATCTGTAAGTATGTATATCCTCTGATGACATTCAACTCTGCCTTGAGCAACTTAGTAATGCATTTAATTTGCATTCACACTTCTACAGTTGAGGCTGGCCATTGATGACAATGATGAAGCAACAAAAGAAGCATGCATGAGTGTATTTATGTCTGTTGTATGGCATACATGGTACAGGTTCAAGCGATCTTACTTCAATGGCGTCCCCGCTGATGAAATAAGAAAGACCTCTCATGTGTCTTGCATGAATGGCACACAGTGGTGTGCATTTGTCCACATGTGGTTAAGTTCTAAGAACAAGGTGTGTGTGTGTGTGTGTGAACTCATTTATTTCTTGTCTAGTCTTTATGTGGTCTACTTGTGCTACAGTCTAACACAATTGTGGTTATAGGCAGTCTCGGAGCAGAACAAGCAAAACCATGCAAAAGTCAAGTGCCACCAGGTTATAGGATCTCGCTCCTATATTACCCACCTGCAAGCATATGTAATTGATGGTTGTGTTACTTTTTTTATATCAAATACGCAATGCCTTTTGTGTCAATAGAAAGGCATGTGCAATTTTAACAGAAGGACAAAAACAGGAAGGACGTAGGACACGATCAAGAAGTGCTCGTTGAAGAACATAATCGACCTCATGAAGATGTTGATGCAGTGGGAATCTTCAACAACTTTCATACCAGTAGCAACATGGGACTGAGCGATGCTGCAAGAGAAGCGGTGGTAAGTACCTTCATTTGCTTTTCTTAAAATCTGCTGAAGCCATTGGCATAAAACAAGGAAAACTAGGAGCCTAAAGTGGCACCATCATTTTGAAGTTGTAATATTACAACAGTTAATATATTACCTATGCATTGTGCTTATGAATCTGTGTTGGCAGTAGGCTGAGGAAGACCTATGCATTACTTGTACTGAAATAATCTCTTGGTTTTACAATTTAAGTCCTCTTTCTAATGTTTACTCCTTGGTTTTCATATGAAGCTATGGAAACTATACTAGCAGAACCTGTTGCTGATGTTGTTTCCAAGGTCGTCTCCCAGGCTAGCTATAACACCTTTTCTTTGAAGAATACTGGTATCAGGACAAGCTTCTCTAGACTTCAAGAATGCCTTGTTGCTCATTAGGAAAGTTCAGTTGTCCTCACCGAACAAGTGGATCAACTGAAGAGGAAGGCAGAAAACACAGATAGGGAGTTTGAGAAGTTCAAGCAACAGCAACAGGAGGAGTACAATAAGCTCCATGAGCATATCATGATCTTAATTGCTGGTAACACTCAGTCTTGTTGATGCAGTGAACATGAGGTTTGTTTGATGTTTTGATGTGAATTTTTTACAGCTTGATATGTGAACTCTGTTAGTGGTTTGCTGCTGGGCTGAACTACTGTTATTTGATTCAGGTTCAATATAATTATGCATGTAGTCATTTTGTGTAGTAGTGTAGATCTGAAATCATTTTCTCTGATGTAATGATTGGTGTGCATGTGGTAGATTTAGCACAGGCATGTTGTTAAATAAAAATTTGACATATGGACGAACCAGTGAATAACACGTGTAAGAGCCACAACATGGCACATGGGCCAATACAAACAAAATACGTGGTACAAATCCATCCTACCACGTGGTCGAATCAGAAAAAGAAACGTGGGTAGCTCAGGGCGCAACAAAGTGGCCCAACAAAATACTGACACGCGGACGTACAGCATCGAGACACGTGATCGAGTAAAAGAAAGACACGCGTGGTATTATGGTCATGCCATATGGACCAATAAAAATAAAACACTTGGTACAATGGAGAAGTGACATGTGACCCAACCACAACACGACCCGTGTGCCAATAGAAAACTGACATGTGGAACAACAGGGTCCCAACACGTGGTCTAGTAAGAACCTAAAACATGCAAGAACCAGAGATGGCCACGTTGTGCAATAAGAAGGTGACACGTACCCAAACCATCTCCAATGGAACCGGCTATAATATATACACGTGGAAAGCATCTCCAACAGAAGCACCCGCCAGCGTGGCTGCTCCCTGCCATGCATGCCAAAGCAGTTCTATAATGATCAGTTTTTGTCATAGATCAATCCAATTCTATAACAATTTTCTAGAATCGTCATAGAATTGCAAGAATGACACGACTTCTATGACAAACCGTTTTTTATCATAAAACTAAAATTATGACGAATTTGACTCCTTTAGTGACGAAAATTGATCATCATAGAAGTGGATATTCCTAGTAACATCCATCATGATGTAATCATGATTTGCATTGTCGCTAGGAGCAGTGTTGTGCCCGCCTGCTACTAATGAGGGTTGTTGCCCCCCGTCATGTTGTGCATTCACCGCCGCCATCGTCGTCGACGAGTTTCCTCCAAATGAACCGGTACTCACATCTACTTTTCCATGAAACTTCCACACGGTGTAATCCTTGACGAAACCATACTGGACCAAGTGCGATTGCACTACGTCAGCATCTTCCTAGGCAAGCTTGTTCTAACAGCGACTACACGAACAAATGATGTCCGTCCACTTCAGACTCAGACAATGCTTTTTCGCAGTGGCAACAAACTTTCTCACATGCACTAGGTAAGACGTATCCAGTCTCGATGTTCGGTACATCCATTCTTGCCTCTCCTCCTCCATGTCCGCAAACCTAGAGGCATATAAGTAGAGTAGTATTAAAAAATTGTAGTCGGATAGCTCTAGATCTGATTTCTCTCTCCTCCGTATAGATCTAGATCTAGAGAAAAAGCACCCAAATCATGGAAAAGAGAGAAGAAAGAGGATTGGAGAGAGAGAATCAACCTCTTGCGGTGCCCCCCTTCAACAAATCCAAGGGCAAAACTTCTCCCCCTAGGAAATGTCCAATTTTTGGGTTTTGGAGCTCAAAACCCGTAAAAAAGGAGGAGAAGCCATGCAGAAGAAGGGTGGGTGCAGCTACATTTATAGCCCAGGCTTAACCAAGGTAGGGCAACTAAGGGCAACCGCCTCGGCTAATCGTTCACCAACCGAGGTGATCGGCTTGCGCCAACCGCCTCAGTTAATCGATTAACCGAGGCGGTTGGCCTAAAGCGACCGCCACAGTTAATACTTATTAATTGAGGTGGTTGTGTAATGGTAACTACCTCGGTTAGGCAAGTGTGTTATGACACCTCGGTTAATGAGTATTAACAGAGGCGGGTGCGTTAAGTTGCCAGCCTTGGTTATTGATTAACCGAGGCGGTTGCCTGGCCGGCTGCCCGGCCACCGAATAATGGAGGCGCGCCTCCGAGTCTATTTGGGAAACGTTGTGCAAAAGATTTTGTGTAGTAGTGATTATTTGCCTCCTCGTAGCATACTCGTTGGCCCATTATGCCCAACCCCGTAAAAAGGTTCACTGCAGGAAATATCATCGAGTCGGCATCTTCCTTGCGGAAAGCAGCGATACATGGGAACGCACAAGGGAGATGCCAGCATTCCACTCAGCCGGTAGGGATGCAAGGGGATCTCGCCGATGGGGCCAGACCTCGCTAGATTGGTAGATCCGCCATACATACGATTGGGCCGGATCCTAGCTTCTACTTAACTGAGCAAGCTCGTGAGTAGATGAATTACACGCTTGTGGTACATACAAAAGATTTGAACAAACAAAACGATCATGCAGAAGGTCTGGAATTCCCAGAAAACCCTTCCACTTGGAGCTAGTCCCTTGAGAAAGTTCTAATCATCTAATGGCCTCCTCCAAGTACAGAATCCATTGAAAACTGCTAGTGTAAATCATGTATTTACAGTGACTGTAAAGTGCCAACTGCCTCTGAAAATGTTATATCTACCGCTAGTGTAAACATAGGATTTACACTGACGGTTCACTTAAGACAACCGTCAGTATCCTTGTCTTACACTGGCAGCTTACATAGTGTGCCGTCTGTAAAACAAAAGCTATAAAACACCATCTTCCTCCCCGACCAGAATAGTACAACCAAGCCACCTTCCATTGATGGTAAATTTGGAGGTCCAAAAATTACAAAATACAAGGGGAAGGTTTTGTCCTTCATTTCTTTGAAGGAGGTCGCTCAAGAAGGTTTGTTAATGCCTCTTATATCTCTTTTTGCACGAATCCTTCTTAATTTGAGGCAAAATTAGATCTGGGGTTTCATAGTTGTGTTTATATATAGAGAGAGAAAGAATGGTAGTGATTATTCCAAACACTTTAGATTAGTTGGCTCATTATGTTTCTTCCTTTATATACATATCTCATCAATCATCAATTTCATAATTTATGAATCCATGCAAATGCATTAAAAATAATGGATAGTAGTGTTATCAAGATTTTTATTGTGAATTTGCTCATTAAAATAGATTATTTAGTTATTCATATGAATATTTTAAATTATTGGTTAGTGATTATAATGTCTGTTAAAATTTTTAAAATAAGTAAGAGATCGACATGCACATAGAAAAACATAGTTGTTTAATTTTCTGAAATTATTGCTAAATTATCAAACTCTCTAAGTAAGATATTGTTTTTTAAGTTTATTCAAATAATTACAATAATTTTACACCTATATATCCTTATTTAACTGCAATGCCAACTATTCAACATAATTAAAAGATGTCCTTATTTAACTGCCGGACCTAAAACAAAATGCCATTAAGTTTTTTTTTTTTGCAAGCATCATTAAGTTAAACATATGAGGCTATCAACAAAGTACAAAATAGCATAACCATATTTTTTTTAGCTTGCAACATATGCTCCCAGGTGAATCAAATGTCATTGAATAAAAGTGTATATATGTCAAACCTTGAACGCCCCCAATTAGCAAACTCATTTGCACAAAGATCTGCAACTTCAGCAAAGAAAACATGAACTAAATATCGATTAAAGAGTGCCAAAGGAAAATTTAAAATCTATCTTGCACCGTTTGGACTATAAGCATCCAAATAATTCTTGAGATGTTTTTCATCGGCTGCACAAGGACTGTAGAGGTTAAAGCAATATACTTAATTAGTGTGAAGAATGACCTATTTAACAACACATTTTTGAACTTCAAAAAAATGAAAATGGCATCAAGAAATCGTCTCGATTAAAGTTTCGCACAAATTATTCATAATAGCTCACAAACATTGAGCCCAATTCAAAATCATCCCACGGGTAATGGAATTAGGTTACTGCTCCTACTCTGATTAGATCCCTATGCACAGTTGCACACGTCAATAGCTATTATCAGTGTGCAGTGGTATTCTGCTACTGCAAATATACTAGACCTATCATGCTATCCAAAATCCACAAACACAAAAATGTAAGGCAGCGCCACCAGACTACTAACTTATACGTGAGGGGATCTGTAGCCACAGCTGCAAAAGATGGCAGCCGAATAGGCAGATTGTTGGTTCACAGGAACTTGTAAGGAGAGGGCCCATTAAGGCCCTGTTCGTTTCTCGCGGAACGAAGACCTGGAATGATTCCAGCCAAGAATATTGTGTAAATTTATACTATTTTTGATCATCTGGAATGAATCCATCGGGAACTAGGGCTAAACGAACGAGCCCTAAAGCGGATATATACTGCACGAACGAGCCCTAAAGCGGATATATACTGCGAACCGCCACCAGCATCCGCCGGGAGCTACTAGGGTCCGGCCGGCCGGACCGTAACTTCGCGCCGGCAACGCGCGCGCCAAAATAATTCTCCGCTGCTGCACGTGGTTACGTCGCGTCGCGCGCCAAATAATTTCCGCTGTTGTACGTGGTCCACCCCACCATCACTTGCATGGCCACGGCCCACCCAACATCCACCCCACCTACTAGCGTGAACGCAGGGCGCTCGACTCGCACAAAGAAGCCGTGTACCGAGACGGGAGAGATGGAAAATAAATATTTTCAGAAGAAATATTAATATAGAAACAAAAATAATATACGGGAGAGGTTGAACACTAGATCAAAAGGATAAAGTAATCATTCCTCACCACTACACCGTATGAGACAGTTTGAGTTGCTTATAAAATATTTATATTATTATAAACCGTATAAGAGTATTTAATTCTAATAAAAAATATTCTACCCTCACAAGAATAATGTTTTAGATTAAAAAACACCATGTGACATCTCATGAAATATATAAAACAAAGCTACGTGAGAGATAAAACAAAATAAAAGTATAAAAATAGAATACAGTCAAAAGTAATAGAAGAAATAAGGGAAAGAGCCTAAAATCATCGAAGAACATCACATGAATACTACATAAATACCATAGAACATCTCATGATTACTATATGAATACTTAAAGATAATCGTAGAACATCTCATATATTAAATGTGAACATTCTAAAATACATCGTTGAACGTCATAGGTATACTACGTGAACATCATAAAATACATCATAGAACATCACATGTATAGCACGGGAACATCATAAAATACATCATAGAACATCACATGTATACTGCATGAACATCAAAAAATATATCATAGAACATCGTGTGTATACCATGTGAACATCACATGTATATTACGTGAACATCATAAAAATACATCACAGAACATCACAAAATATATCATAGAACATCACATGTATACTACATGAACATAGTAAAGTATATCATAGAACATCGTGCGTATACCATATGAACATCACATGTATATTACGTGAACATCATAAAAATACATCACAGAACATCACAAAATATATAATAGAACATCACACGTATACTACATAAACATCATAAAAATACATCACAGAAGATCACAAAATATACAATAGAACATCATATGTATATTACATAAACATCATATGTATACTACCTGAACATAACAAAATATTCCATAGAAATATCACATATATACTACATGAACATCAAATATATCTCATATAATATAGGAAAAAGAAAGTAAAAACAAAATAGGATAAAGTTAGTAAAAAATAGGAAAAGAAAAAACCAAAAAATAATAAAACCTAAAAATAAAAATATGTAAATAGAAAAGTATAATTAAAACATATAAGAAATTAAAAAATAAGAATGGAAACATAGAAAACTAAAAAGAAAAGAAAGAAAGAAAGAAAGAAAGAAAGAATAAATAGAATCACCAAAAGAAAATAATAAAAAGGAAACAAAAGAAAAAGAAAAGAAAAGAAAAGAGAAGAAAAAAGAAAAGAAAAGAAAAGAAAAGAAAAGAAAAGGAAGATAAATAAATAAGAAAAGAAAAGGGAAGGAAACATCTGCAGTATCGTCGGCCCATAAGAAAAACAAGCAACGTTCAGCCCAACAAGAAAAACTATATTGTACCTGACTGTTGTCTCTTTGGAGCATGCATCACGATTCCGCACTCGGTTCACGCTGCTGTTGCTTCGGTTCTCGCTCTGTCGTTAAGACGCGCGATCAAACGGGATGATTTCTGGCATCCGCCCCCACATAGAGTCCTAGTGCCCGGCCGCCGCTTGTGCTCCTCTCACCGCCGCCGTGCCCACCACGCCGCCACCCCTACACCAGGTGCCGAGGCCTTCGCCGACGAAGAGCGCCCACCAGGTATTCCCACCCCTTCTCTTCGCTGTATGCTGTGCGAAACGGAGCTCCCAAACTCTAACCTCAAGCTATTTGGTGTCGGGGACCAATACTAGGGTACCTAAAGAGGAGGGGCTAATGACCATCAACATTGATTCGTTCGAGCAGTCAAGAGCGCGACTACAGCACCAACCGACCCCCAGGTGCGCGGGCTTCGCCTCGCCCGACCTCTAGGGCAGGGCTCCGCCTAGCCTGACCTCTAGGGTCGCGTGCTCCGCCTCGCCTGACCCCGAGGTCGTGGGCTCCGCCTCGCCCAACCTCTGGGTACGAGCTCCGCCTCGCCCGACCCCTAGGGCGGTCTCCGCCTCGCCTGACCCTAAGACCACTGGCTCGACCTAGCCTAACCCTGAGGCCACGGGCTTCGCCTCGCCCAACCTCTAGGTGCGAGCTCTGCCTCGCCCGGCCCCCTGGAGCGGTCTCTTCCTCGCCTAACCTCGAGGCCATGGGCTCCGCCTCACCCGACCTCTAGGTGCCAGCTCTGCCTCGCCTGGCCCATTAGGGCGGTCTCCGCCTCGCCTGACCCATGAGGTAGGGACTCCATCTCACCCGATGGGGTTCCATATCGCCACCAACCACTCTAGGTCCAAGCTTATGGGCCTGGGTAAAAACTCTGACGCCAAGGAAGAGATTGACACGCCCCAATGTGACCCGTGGCCATGACAGGCCATACCTAGGGATTCACATCGGGAACAGCACCGGGCGCACCGGTGATGTTCTGCCAAACCCCCGTACGAACACTCACAGGCACGTTGGTTCACCACGACGTCCGTCAGGACGGAGTGGAGCACCATGACCGACAGATGACACCTGCACATGGCACCAGTGACGGACAAGACTGCGATGAGGCATCATCCCTATTGACATCTACACTATCGGTGGGACTCACATGAAGGAGAAGAAGGACCCAGCGATCCTAAAGGCCTTTAGCTCTCTCTCTCTCTCGTTCTTTTTTCCCTCTGTTGTAACCCGTGCTTTCCCTTGGCCTATAAAAGGGAAAGTCGGGTGCCTCATTACGGGGATCGGATCAATTTAGGCCAGACCTAATCACGAACCTATTGAACCATGAATACACGGCCGAGCAGCAACCTTGCTCTCAGCACCTGTTCACTCCTTTCACTAGAGACTTGGGATCTGTCCCTCTCTCGCCCATTTGTAACCCCTGCTACAAACTTTCGGTGCTAGTAACACGAGCAGCAGCGATGAACTGGACGTACGGACATTCTACCCGAACCAGTATAAACATCATGTCCTCTTAGCATACCATCCGAGCTAGACGCGCAATATTAGAAATTTACTCGTTGGTGGTAACTCGAAACACTGACAGTTAGCGCTATAGGAAGGGGCCTTTTGCATGTCTCGACATCCACACCAGGCCTTGGATGGCTAGTCATAATGTCAACTAGGTCCTGGGTGCGCACGTCCACTTCAGGGACCCGGACATCATTGCCATGATGGAGGGAGAGCTAGCGTAGGCTCCCACCGCCGTCCAACCTCTCCACTTCGCCAGCCTAGACGCCATCGCAGAGGTGCTTGAGGAGCTCTAGCTGCACGCACTAGAGGCCCATGCCCTCGGGAGCGACCAGCTCCTCGGCTTCGACTATGGGAGGTTAGAGTGCCAGTCTGACACCTTCCTGGGACCCCGACCATCCCGAGAGGACCTGCGCCACCTCACCTTCTTGTTCACCAACATCATGACGTAGCTTGCTGGAGGAGAGCCACTCTCTCTGGAATACCTCATCTGGAGCGCCCCAACAGTGCTCCTATCTGGTCTCTGCAACGCTGCAGAGACCGATGGGCACCTTGTGGCACGACGCACACCTCCATCCCCCACGAACGATGAGTTCGTGGGGATGACCAAATATGTCGTAGAGTCTTTCCATGACCTCCTCGTGGGAGAAATGGAGTCGCCCTCCACCTCTGACTCCAGCAGGGGGAGCCATCACCCCTCTCATGAATGTTTATGGTAGGTACCAACGAGGGACACATTGAAAGCATCCACGAGGAAGAGGCTACTCTGATGAATGACCTCGACGATGAGGTCGAGGGGGATGTAGGGGCCCTTCACCGCTTGTGGATGGAGCAGCTGAAGGCCCGACACCAAGAGCTCAAGAAAGTGCGACTCCAGAGGCGGTGGGCGAGCGCGCGCCATGGCCTGCGACGTGAACCGGAGGATCATCGAGAACAATGAAGCCTTACCACACTTCACCCGAGCAAGGCAGAACATCGCTGATGTGGCGGCCTTGCTCTGGGGGCTTCTGGGGCCTACAAAACCTGAAGATCGTTGGGCCCATCGCGAGATTTGCACGCTACTCGAGCGTGCGGTGACATAGCAGGCCGAGAGCTCATTGTCTCGACAACATGAGCTCGATGCCAGCCAGCGCACTGTAACACCTCGGGTGTTTAAATATTAAAAACCAAACATATCATCATATGCATTGCAAGGCATTGGTCATGTTGCAAATTTTGTTATGCATTCACTAAAACAAGTTTACATTTATGTTATAAGTATTGCTTGGTATTGTTTGAATCAAGTTTGAAATCTTTGTATTGATTTGAAATTCCGAAAACCCTGATTTTCAATATTTAAATCCGACCCTGAAAATCCATTTCAAAACAAAGCACATTTTGGGGTTGAGTCTTAAAGCAAAGTTGTAGAGCTTGTCGAGTTGTACAAAGTTTATTTTTGGAGTTTTTCAAGTTGTTTAGTAAAATTTGAAGTTATTTAAAAAGGCAAAATTCCTTAAATATCCCAGCTTTAAATTCAAAAGTTCATTTCAAAATGTAGGCCGAATTTGGGTATGGTTTCAAAAGCAAAGTGGTAGAACTTTTGATTTTGAACAACTTTTGTTTTTGGAGATTTTTGAGTTGTTATGAAAATTTGGGAGTAATTTGGGAATTTTGGTGGATGGCAATTCTGTAATTTCGATGAACAGTAACCGCGGAAGCCAACTCATCACCGGCGATCTTCGGTTTGCTTCCAGGCGCAGTCGTGGCCGTTTTTGGCGTCGCGCTGGCACGGTGAAGGCCACAGCGCAGCTTCCTTGAGCTTCTGAGCCGTGTTATTTGGACCGAGGCGCCCTCGTCATCGTTCTTTCCTCTCCTCTGTTTTTCTTCCGCCGTCACCGCCATTCTCCGTTGAGCCCTCGCCGTCGAACCAGCGTCTGCGCCATCGCAGCGATGCATGTCCCAGCTCCGCTAGTTCCTTGTGCACCCAGCCAGCTAGCTCTAGTCGCTTGATTTCGCCGTGAACTCGCTGTTCATCATTTTCTTCCTCGTGGCCGGCAGCATCACCGTGGTGTGCGCGTCGTCGTGGCCAGCGCGTTACGGTGAGCCTCTGCTATTTCTGACTCTTGCTTTAGCTTCGCCTCGATGCCGTGGTGCTTTGTGCCCGGTTGATTGACCATTTCCTCCACCGTAGTCGCAGGAGCATCGCCGTCGTTGAAATTTGCTCCGCCGTGATTGCTGTGACCGTCGAACCGTGTCTCCGTTGCTTCTTAGGCTCGGCCAGCAACTCCATTGTGTTCGGGGTGAGCTCCTGGTTCTACCCATGTTGTTTGTTTCATCGTTATCGTGCTCCTATCGCCGGCGTAGCGCAGCCGCGCTGCCGTGTCCGCCATGGCCGCCGTTGAGCTAGTATAGGTCCGTAATCAGTACAGATAGGGACGTCAATCGATGCGCCTAGTCTTGGTGATCATTTTAGTACCTTGGTCGTCGCCGTTGGACTCACCGTCGGCGAGGAATCGCCGGTCAGAGCCGTCGCTGCCGTGGTCAATGTCGGAGGTTGAAGATGACAAGTGGGACCCGGTTGTCAATGACTCAGCGTTCAAAATGAATTTTCTGTTTTTCAGATTTAAATGAATAGTATCTGTTTTGTTATTTTTGTGTAGATTTATTTAGAGCTCCAAAAATTATGAAATTTTTTGTGTGGCTTCTCTGTGATGTGTATTATTTAGGAAAAATATGAAATGTTGATTTTCAGTACTTTTTGAATGTGATAAAAATTGCTCAATTAATTAATAAATGAGTTTCCAGGATTTTTCTAGACTTATTTATGTATCCAAAAATTATGAAATTTGTTTTGTCACTTAGTTATCATGTGATGAACATATACAAAAATTTTGAGGTCAATTGGAACAAGTTGATTTATTTCATAATTATTAATTAATTAATTAATTCATAAAAGCAAATAGTAACCTTTAATGATTTAGGTTTTGTTTGAGTTTTTGATTAAGTGATGTCCTTGGGTCATTAGTTGGTAATGATCCTTGGCAATTGTTGTGAGTGTTGCGAAAATGGTTTAGTTGGTTTAACTTGTAACTGTACCGCGAAGGAAAGTTGTATTCAAGTTGTTAATTTTGCATCCATCATTGAGCATCATATTTTGTATCCGCATCATGTTAAGCATGGCATTGTTACTATGTGTAGTGAATGAAGGTGAACACGTGGTAGTTAATCAAGTAGTTGAGGAGGTTGATCCGTCTGTGGAGGTTGGTGTTGATATCGGTGGAGCGACTTCGGACCCGGACTTTTCCGTCAACGAAGGCAAGCCCCGGATGCATACAACCCTACCTTGTATTTTACAAATTGATTTCGCTTTTGCTTCTTTTTACTTCATTAAGTGATTAGGAGTCAAGTGAAAACCAAATTGGTACCTTACCAACCTTGTTATTCCATATTTACCATATTACCAGTTTTAAATTCGTATATGCCAGTTTTGCTTAGCTATGCTTAGAACGGTGAAAGTCGGGTGATTACCTGTCATCTGCAAGTTTTAAATGGAGCTTTGGTTAATTATGTTAACATGTGATATGGGAATGTGGAGTAATAAATCTAGACCGGGCGGATTCGGTGTGTGTGAGCCACAAGACATGGAGGTCTTGTGAGCAGGTTCTTTCTGCCTGTGTCGATTAAGGTCCGTCCGTTGTTGAATTGCATAAGGTGAGACTTTGTAGTACTAACCACATACTTCGGTAAGCCTTAACTTGGTTACTCTATTATGAGAATGGCTACTTGCGCACTAGGAGTGGAGAGATGGCGGAAATAGCGTGTACCCACGTGGCAATGGGCTGGATTGGTGGAGTACTGTATTCTCGGGTGGCGCGGACCTGTTCTTGTTTTAGAGGATCTGAGGGTAGGTTGGTATGTGTAGGTCGGGGACCTGCATATGTCATGTGGTCTGGAATTCCCAGCTGGGTTATAATCGGTTTGAATCATCGTTGGTCCTCGGTTATGGAGACTCAACTCACTGTTCATCATCGTAGTAATTAATAACTGGAACTTGAGGATGGTTTGAGAAGGTTTTGGTTACGAAGTTTCATGATCTCAATACGGATCGTGTCAGCTTTGTATATGATCTTTATGAAGTTTTAAACGTTGATATAAAGAATTTTGTTAAAATGCTTTTACACAAAAGAACATTGATTATTGCTAAAGCCATACCTTGAATCCCATGAGCCTGCATTCCTGCGTTCTTTTAATTCTTATTTCGGTTAAGTCTTGTTGAGTACTTTTGTACTCAGGGTTCGTTGACCCTTGTTGCAGGTGAGGCTCATGAGCAGATCTGTTTTGGATCATGCTGCATGACTGTTGTTCAGTGCGATGACGATAATTAAATGTGTGGCCCTTGGGCAGGGCAGCTTTTGTTGTGTGTTTTGTAATATATTATAATGCCACTCCACTACTTTGGTTTGTATTAATATCGAACTTAGTTGTATGGTTTGAAATAAATGGTTTGTAAACTATGTTATTGTAAGTCTTCCGCTACTTTTACTCTGATGTATCTATTTGAATAAACTGTTGTAATACTGCAATGACTCTGTAATGTGATCCTGCTCGGAAATCGTGGATGATTCGGGCTTCCCCGAGGACACCCGACAGTCTTCTTAAGTTACCGGGAACATATGCATAGATGTCAAAGGTCATTGGACAGTGACAGGTGCATGTGGGACCTATAATTTAGGAGGTTCTACCATAGAATGGTATCAGAGTGATCGTTACAAAGTTTTTGTGGTATTGGTTTACGAAAACTTCAAAATGATTTGGGATGACTAAATTTAACTTGATTAATTTGGTCCAAATTGCTTCTGACTTGTCTTATTTCTTTCTCACCATTCCTTATTTGATTAAAAAGGTTTTGTGTGGTGGAGTAGTAATCTTATTATGCTATATATAAAAACAAATGTTGTTTATTTTTGTTTTAAGTTTTGGTGGTTTTGTTCGTCAAAACGATTCATGCATCATAATTAAGTTACTTGTTACTTCCTTCGTCTCTGAGTCTGGGGTGAGTAGTGTGTAGGGGTGAGTGTACGTCCATCCGTACTGCTCTTGAGACTATTGTCAGATTGTTTTACTTGGATTAATACTGCTTGTACAGTATGGTTCGTACCAAGAAGACACCCCGTAAGTCCACTGGACCCAAAGGAGTTCCTCGGCACCAACTAGCCCCTAGGAATGATGGTGCTAGCAGTAGCAGCTCTAGGCCTGATCCTAAGGCGGAGATATAGAGGATTTCTGTAGAGTTAGCCCAAGCTACTAGAGATAGGGCTATGGACGCCATTCAGGTGGGCAGATTACAGGAGCAACTAAGACGTCTCACCACCGCTCATAGGAACTGTGAACGTATGTTAGTTCATACGATGGAAGGAAGGAATGAGGCTTGGCATAGGGAAAATGTAGCCAGAGCTAGAACTCATGAGTTAGAATTTTATGTAGAAGACTTAGAGGAGCATAATACCTATCTGCATGAGGAAGTTCATAGGCTAAGCAATCTCCTAGATCCAAATCATGAACCCCAAGCTGATGAAATGGATCCCGGTGTTATCCTTGCCGATGGTAGTGAATCGGAAGAAGAAGAAGAAGAAGAAGATCCCGAAGAATTAGTAATGATCGATGAAAGTGACAGTGAAGGCGGTAATATTTCCGGAATGGATACCGAGCCTGAAGTTTGATGTAATCGCAAAAAGGAGTAGAGTTGTGAAATAGTTAGTTCTAGTTTAAGTTAAGTAGTCTTGTTTAAATGCGGTTTTGTGTTTAAATAAGTGAAACTAGTGTAATGAGTTGCAGTTCGCTCTTTTATCAATCAATAAAAGCTTGTGAAGTAAAGTTTGGTTTATTGTGAACAGATGCGTCGTATGCGGGGTTCGTATATTCCTGGTACTTCACAAAATGAGAACAATATTTCAGATCCGCCACCAGTTCCAACAAATCTAGCGGATGCTATAGCCGCACTTGTCAATGTGACGGTTGAAAATTCGTGTTTGCTTCATGAGATGGCTCAAAGTAATCAGAATCAGATGCATGGAAACCGTGGTCGCCATCATAATAGGTAGGAGGCTACATATGTGGACTTCACCGATACAAAACCCCTAGTGTTCACTAAGGCAGATGAACCATTGGAGGTTGACGATTGGCTTAGGACCATAGAGCAGAAGTTTGATCTTATACCGTGCACAGAGTTTCAGAAACCAGTCTTTGCTGCTCAGCAACTTAGAGGTGCAGCCGGTGCTTGGTATGCAAATCTTATGGCCATGCAACCCGCAGGTGTTCCGTTAACTTGGATGGAGTTTCGTACTGCTTTCAGAGCCCATTATATCCCGGAGGGAGTTATGGCTATGAAGCTGGATGAATTTCTTGCTTTGAGGCAAGGGGACCAAACCGTGATGCAGTATGTGGGAAGATTCAATCACCTGTCACAATATGCACCTGAGCATGTTAATACGGATGCCAAGAAAAAGAAATGGTTCATGAGGGGTCTGAATACCAAATTACAGACTATGATGACAACATGTACCAATGTCACTTATCATGAGGCGTTGAATATTGCTATTGCTTCAGAGGCAAAGTATCGGCACATAAGGAGCTCAAAAGAAAAAGAGTATGCCGTCTGGATCTTATGGGGAAATCCAAAGAGGCAAAGGGTGATTTATCATCCGATTAATCATAATCGTCCTCCTTATCGTCCGCCAGCTTTCAAGCCGGTCAAGAATCAAATGTCCGTCCCCTACAACTTATCGTAATCCACAACCGACAAATGCTTCTTGGGTTTCGCTTCAACACCCTGTGGTCACAAGTATCCTGTTTCAATTGTGGCAAGCCCGGTCATTTCTCGAGAGAATGTCCATATCCAAGGCGCCTAATCCCAATTATCGGAAGGCCCCCGCAAATCAACAACGTGCTCGGTACAAAACAAGAATAACAATCGAGATGCTCGAAAGGCAAAGATGAAAGGAAGATAGGACGGTGTTCTATATTCAAGCTGGGAAGATTCTCAAGGAGAGCCAAGATGATGGGTATGTTTCTGTTGCCAATCATCCTGCAGATTATACTTTTTTTCATTCAGCGCGCATCGCATTCATTCATCAATAGAACATTTGTGGTGAAGTATGAAATTTCAATTGGGACATCAAAGGAAAATTTCTTTGTACACGATGCCTTGGGGGGCGTCTGTGTACTAAGGAAATGGTATACCAGTGCCCATAAACCTAGGTGGGCATATTTTTCCCTACCATGATTATCCTTAAGGATCGGGATATAGATGTAATCTTAGGAATGAATTGGATGTATCAAAGATAAGGTCAAGTTATAGATGCTTTGAATAGAACTATAAGGGTGAGTTTGCCAGATAGAACTTCTCAACTTCTCATCCAACTTCCAACCTTAAGAAGATCAGTGGGTAGAGTTTGTGCAACTACCGTCAAAGAGATTAGAGATATCCCGGTAGTATGTGAATTTCCTGATGTGTTTCCTAAAGATTTACCCGGTCTACCACCTGATAGGGATGTCCAGTTTAACATAGAATTGCAACCTGGAACAGCTCCGATTTCTCGGAGAGCTTATAGGATGCCACCTAAGGAGTTAATCGAGTTAAAAACTCAGTTGCAAGAATTGATTGAGAAGGGGTTTATACAACCTAGTTCATCGCCTTGGGGTGTCCGGCAATTTTTGTGAAAAAGAAAGATGAGACTCTGAGGTTATGTGTTGATTATCGTCCGTTGAATGAAGTGACCATCAAGAATAAATATCCATTACCTCGGATAGATTTGCTTTTTGATCAATTGGCCGGAGCCAAGGTTTTCTCCAAGATAGATTTAAGGTCAGGATATCATCAAATCAAGATAAAGCCTGAAGATATTCCCAAAACGGCATTTACCACAAGATATGGATTATATGAATATTTGGTAATGTCTTTTGGTTTGTCCAGCTCATTTCTTGTATTTGATGAATTCAATATTCATGCCTGAGCTAGACAAATTTGTAGTAGTGTTTATTGATGATATTCTAGTATATTTCAAGAATAAGGAAGAACATGCGAAACATCTCAGAATTGTTCTGACTCGCTTGAGGGAACATCAACTATATGCCAAGTTCAACAAGTGTGATTTTTGGCTTAAAGAAGTACAATTTCTTGGACACATCTTATCAGCGGAAGGAGTTGCTGTTGATCCAAGCAAAGTGAAGGATGTGCTTGATTGGAAACCACCAACCACAGTTCATCAAGTTCGGAGTTTTCTGGGATTGGCGGGGTATTACCGTCGGTTTATTCCAGATTTCTCTAAAGTATCAAAGTCCATAACTGAGTTACTGAAGAACCAAGTCAAGTTTGCCTGGTCATCTGATTGTGAAGAGGCTTTCCAGACTTTGAAGAGACTGTTGACCACTGCACCAGTATTAGCCCAACCTGATATCGAGAAGCCGTTTGATGTTTATTGTGATACTTCAGGTATTGGTATTGGATGTGTGTTGATGCAAGAAGGTTGAGTTATTGCTTATGCATCCAGGCAACTTAAGCAACATGAAGAACACTATCTGACTCATGATCTGGAGTTAGCAGCTGTGGTCCATGCTCTGAAGATTTGGCGGCATTACCTACTTGGTAATATGTGCCATATTTATACAGACCACAAGAGCTTAAAATATATCTTTACTCAGTCAGAGTTGAATATGCGACAAAGAAGATGGTTAGAGTTGATTAAAGATTATGACTTGGAAGTACATTATCACCCTGGTAAAGCAAATGTGGTGGCAGATGCTCTCAGTCGCAAAAGTTATTGCAATTGCCTGACAGTAAGAACAATGGGTTTGACTTTATGTCAAGAGATGGAGAAGTTGAATGTAGAAGTAATCCAACAAGGTAGTTTGACCAACATAATTGTTGAAGCCACTATTCGAGATCAAGTTATTGCTGCTCAGAAGGAAAACAAGGGTGTAGCCCATATCAAGGAAAGAGTCAGGAATGGAAAGGCGGAATGTTTCAGTATAGATAATGAAGGTGTGCTATGGTTCAAGGATCGTTTGGTAGTACCAAAAGTTCCTGAGTTGCGGCAGTCAATTCTTGAAGAAGCATATGCTACTAGGTTATCTATCCATCCGGGAAGCAACAAGATGTACCATGACTTAAAACAAAGGTTTTGGTGGACAAAAATGAAGATAGAAATTGCGAGATATATAGCAAAGTGTGATACTTGTCAGAAGGTGAAAGCTATACATTTGAGGTCTGCTGGAGAACTACAACCATTACCTATTCTAGCTTGGAAGTGGGAGGACATAAGTATGGACTTTATTGTTGGTCTACCCAAGACATCAAAGGGATTTGACTCAATATGGGTTATTGTAGATCGACTCAGTAAGTCAGCACATTTTCTTCCTGTCAAGACTATATATCCCACTGTCCAATACGCCAAGATATATTTAGCAAGAATTATGAGTCTCCATGGAATACCAAAGACCATAGTGTCCGATCGGGGTACATAGTTTGTCTCCAGTTTTTGGAAACAATTGCATTCTTCATTGGATACCAAGCTCCTGTATAGTACAACTTATCATCCGTAGACTGATGGACAGACTGAAAGAGTCAATCAAGTGCTTGAAGATATGTTAAGGTGTTGTGTCCTTAATTATTCTGACAAGTGGGATGAATGCTTACCTTTGGCCGAGTTCTCATATAACAATAGTTATCAGGAAAGCATTAGAATGGCTCCATTTGAAGCACTCTATGGTCGTAGATGCAGAACATCACTGAGTTGGTCGGAGCCCGGAGAAAGAAGATTCTTTGGAGTTGACCTTGTGAAAGAAACTGAAGACAAGGTTAGGCAAATACAGAGTAATTTGAAAATAGCTCAGTCCCGCCAAAAGAGTTATGTGGATAGACGACAGAGACCATTGGTGTTTAACAAAGGAGAATTTGTATATTTGAAAGTATCACCAATGAAGGGAGTTACCTGTTTTGGTGTTAAAGGCAAGTTGGCACCTCGATATATTGGACCATTTCAAATTTTGGAGAGATATGGAAAAGTGGCCTATCGCTTGAAATTATCAAAACATTTATCAGCTGTACATGATGTGTTCCATGTGTCTCAGTTGAAGAAGTGTCTCCAAGTGCCTGAGTAGAATGTTGAAGTTGAAGGAGTGGAACTTGAACCAGATCTGACTTATTCAGAATATCCTATCCGAGTGTTGGATCAGAAAGATCGTGTTACTCGGAGGAGAACAATAAAGTTCTACAAGATACAATGGAATCAACATTCAGAAGAGGAAGCTACTTGGGAATCAGAAGATTACTTGTTAGAAAAGTTTCCAGAGTTTCTTGCGTCATTATAGAATAGAGTACTGTTAGTTAAGTTCGGTTGTTACAAATTGTGTTTTATAAAGGAACCTCAGTTATTTTATGGATGAGAATTGGATGTTTTTGGATTGACACATTTCCTTTTCCATTACTTACCCTATGGCTTTGAATCTCGGGGCGAGATTTCTTTTAGGGGGAAGGATTGTAACACCTCGGGTGTTTAAATATTAAAAACCGGACATATCATCATATGCATTGCAAGGCATTGGTCATGTTGCAAATTTTGTTATGCATTCACTAAAACAAGTTTACATTTTTGTTATAAGTATTGCTTGGTATTGTTTGAATCAAGTTTGACATCTTTGTATTGATTTGAAATTCCGAAAACCCTTATTTTCAATATTTAAATCCGACCCTGAAAATCCATTTCAAAATCAAAGCACATTTTGGGGTTGAGTCTTAAAGCAAAGTTGTAGAGCTTGTCGAGTTGTACAAAGTTTATTTTTGGAGTTTTTCAAGTTGTTTAGTAAAATTTGAAGTTATTTAAAAAGGCAAAATTCCTTAAATATCCCCTTTAAATTCAAAAGTTCATTTCAAAATGTAGGCCGAATTTGGGTATGGTTTCAAAAGCAAAGTGGTAGAACTTTTGATTTTGAACAACTTTTGTTTTTGGAGATTTTTGAGTTGTTATGAAAATTTGGGAGTAATTTGGGAATTTTGGTGGATGGCAATTTTGTAATTTCGATGAACAGTAACCACGGAAGCCAACTCATCGCCGGCGATCTTCGGTTTGCTTCCAGGCGCGGTCGTGGCCATTTTTGGCATCGCGCTGGCGCGGTGAAGGCCACAGCGCAGCTTCCTTGAGCTTCTGAGCCGTGTTATTTGGACCGAGGCGCCGTCGTCATCGTTCTTTCCTCTCCTCTGTTTTTCTTCCGCCATCACCGCCATTCTCCGTTGAGCCCTCACCGTCGAACCAGCGTCTGTGCCATCGCAGCGATGCGTGTCCTAGCTCCGCTAGTTCCTTGCGCACCCAGCCAGCTAGCTCTAGTCGCTTGATTTTGCCATGAACTCGGCGTTCATCGTTTTCTTCCTCGCGGCCGGCAGCACCACCGTGGTGTGCGCGTCGCCGTGGCCAGCACGTTACGGTGAGCCTCTGCTATTTCTGACTCTTGCTTCAGCTTCGCCTCGATGCCATGGTGCTTTGTGCCCGGTTGATTGACCATTTCCTCCACCGCAGTCGCCGGAGCATCGCCGTCGTCGAAATTTGCTCCGCCGTGATCGCTGTGACCGTCGAACCGTGTCTCCGTTGCTTCTCAGGCTCGGCCAGCAACTCCAGTGTGTTCGGGGTGAGCTCCTGGTTCTACCCATGTTGTTTGTTTCATCGTTACCGTGCTCCTATCGCCGGCGTAGCGCAGCTGCGCTGCCGTGTCCGCCATGGCCGCCGTCGAGCTAGTATAGGGCCGTAATCAGTACAGATAGGGACGTCAATCGATGCGCCTAGTCTTGGTGATCATTTTAGTACCTTGGTCGTCGCCGTTGGACTCACCATCGGCGAGGAATCGTCGGTCAGAGCCGTCGCTGCCGTGGTCAACGTCGGAGGTTGAAGATGACAAGTGGGACCCGGTTGTCAGTGACTCAGCGTTCAAAATGAATTTTCTGTTTTTCATATTTAAATGAATAGTGTCTGTTTTTGTTATTTTTGTGTAGATTTATTTAGAGCTCCAAAAATTATGAAAATTTTTGTGTGACTTCTCTGTGATGTGTATTATTTAGGAAAAATGAAATGTTGATTTTCAGTACTTTTTGAATGTGATAAAAATTGCTCAATTAATTAATAATTGAGTTTCCAGGATTTTTCTAGACTTATTTATGTATCCAAAAATTATGAAAATTGTTTTGTCACTTAGTTATCATGTGATGAACATATACAAAAATTTTTAGGTCAATTGGAACAAGTTGATTTATTTCATAATTATTAATTAATTAATTAATTCATAAAAGCAAATAGTAACCTTTTGATTTAGGTTTTGTTTGAGTTTTTTATTAAGTGATGTCCTTGGGTCATTAGTTGGTAATGATCCTTGGCAATTGTTGTGAGTGTTGCGAAAATGGTTTAGTTGGTTTAACTTGTAACTGTACCGCGAAGGAAAGTTGTATTCAAGTTGTTAATTTTGCATCCATCATTGAGCATCATATTTTGTATCCGCATCATGTTAAGCATGGCATTGTTACTATGTGTAGTGAACAAAGGTGAACACATGGTAGTTAATCAAGTAGTTGAGGAGGTTGATCCATCTGTGGAGGTTGGTGTTGATATCGGTGGAGCGACTCCGGACCCGGACTTTTCCATCAACGAAGGCAAGCCCCAGATGCATACAACCCTACCTTGTATTTTACAAATTGATTTCGCTTTTACTTCTTTTTACTTCATTAAGTGATTAGGAGTCAAGTGAAAACCAAATTGGTACCTTACCAACCTTGTTATTGCATATTTACCATATTACCAGTTTTAAATTCGTATATGCCAGTTTTGTTTAGCTATGCTTAGAACGGTGAAAGTCGGGTGATTACCTGTCATCTGCAAGTTTTAAATGGAGCTTTGGTTAATTATGTTAACATGTGATATGGGAATGTGGAGTAATAAATCTAGACCGGGCGGATTCGGTGTGTGTGAGCCACAAGACATGGAGGTCTTGTGAGTAGGTTTTTCCTTCTGTGTCGATTAAGGTCCGTCTGTTGTTGAATTGCATGAGGTGAGACTTTGTAGTACTAACCACATACTTTGGTAAGCCTTAACTTGGTTACTCTATTATGAGAATGGCTACTCGCGCACTAGGAGTGGAGAGATGGCGGGAATAGCGTGTACCCACATGGCAATGGGCTGGATTGGTGGAGTACTGTATTCTCGGGTGGCGCGGACCCGTTCTTGTTTTAGAGGATCCGAGGGTAGGTTGGTATATGTAGGTCGGGGACCTGCATATGTCGTGTGGTCTGGAATTCCTAGCTGGGTTATAATCGGTTCGAATCATCGTTGCTCCTCGGTTATGGAGACTCAACTCATTGTTCATCATCATAGTAATTAATAACTGGAACTTGAGGATGGTTTGAGAAGGTGTTGGTTACGAAGTTTCATGATCTCAATACGGATCGTGTCAGCTTTGTATATGATCTTTATGAAGTTTTAAACGTTGATATAAAGAATTTTGTTAAAATGCTTTTACGCAAAAGAACATTGATTATTGCTAAAGCCATACCTTGAATCCCATGAGCCTGCATTCCTGCGTTCTTTTAATTCTTATTTCGGTTAAGTCTTGTTGAGTACTTTTGTACTCAGGGTTCGTTGACCCTTGTTGCAGGTGAGGCTCATGAGCAGATCTGTTTTGGATCATGCTGCATGACTATTGTTCAGTGCGATGACGATAATTAAATGTGTGGCCCTGGGGCAGGGCAGCTTTTGTTGTGTGTTTTGTAATATATTATAATGCCACTCCACTACTTTGGTTTGTATTAATATCGAACTTAGTTGTATGGTTTAAAACAAATGGTTTGTAAACTATGTTATTGTAAGTCTTCCGCTACTTTTACTCTGATGTATCTATTTGAATAATCTATTGTAATACTGCAATGACTCTGTAATGTGATCCTGCTCGAAAATCGTGGATGATTCGGGCTTCCCCAAGGACACCTGACAGTCTTCTTAAGTTACCGGGAACATATGCATAGATGTCAAAGGTCGTTGGACAGTGACAGGTGCATGTGGGACCTATAATTTAGGAGGTTCTGCCACACGCACGCCCTTGGAGCAACCCGACAAGGATGCGTTAGCCCACCAGGTGCCACAAGGTGGCAGGCTGTGCACTACAGTTCTGGTGCATGAGCGCCTTGGCTGCAACCGTGACGCACGCAACACCCTCGACGCCCGCAGGAGTGCCCATGGCGATCCGAGGGAGGGAGCTAGCCACAGCTACCACCCTCATCATGGTGGACGCTATGATAGTGGCAAGGACCAAAGCCCGAGCCTTGGCCTGCTGGGACCTCAGGCCTTTGGCTGACACATCCTCAAGGCCACCGTCCCACCACAGTATCGATGACCAACCAACATCCCAAAATACTCTAGGGAAACAAACCTCGGACTGTGGCTCAACGATTATCGGCTTGCCTGCCAAGCTGGTGGAGCAGATAATGATGATTTCATTATCTACAACCTTCCATTGTTCCTGGCCGATTCGGCGCGAACATGGTTGGAACACCTTTCGCCCAACAGAATCCAAAGTTGGGCGGACACGAAAGAGATCTTCGTGGGAAATTTCTAGGGCACGTATAAGCGTCCTAGAAACCCATGGGATCTCAAAAACTACAGATAGAAGGCCAAAGAAACCCTTTGTGGGTACATCCGGCGCTTCTCCTGGCAGTGCAACGAGCTGCCCAATGTTGTCGATGCCGACATCATAGGAGACTTCCTATCTAGGACCACCTGCGAGTCCCTAGTTCACAAGCTAGGACATAAGGGTCCACGAACCACCAAGGAGCTCCTCGACATTGCCACCAGCCATGCCTCGGGTGAGGTGGTAGTTAGAGCGATCTTCAACCATCTCAAGGGCAAGGCAAAGGCTCCTCCAACTGTCCCAGCAAGAAGAAGAACAAGCAGCAGTGCGAGTGCTTGCTCGTGGCCACCGCCGACCACAAGGGGGTCGAAAGCCTACTGAGGGTACCCTGGACCACTTTGAGCAGCTGCTCGAAGGGCCATATCCAAACCATGCTTTCCCCATCAAGCATCTATACAAGGACTGCGACCTTATGAAGTGGTTCTTATCTAGAGGAATCAATAGGGGGGAGCATGAGAAGGAACCCAAGCCAACCGCGGATGATGCCGACGGAAAGGATGGTGGCTTTCCGACGCTGGATGGCTCTCATGATCTTTGGAGGGTCAGTAGCCTACGACTCCATGCGTCGCCAGAAACTCATGCACCGCAAGGTCTATACGGCCGAGCCAGCCGCACCTGCCTTCCTCCGTTGGTCGGAGTCCACCATAACCTTTGATCGGAGCGACCACCCAGAAAGCATCCCACAACTAGGGAGATATCCGCTTGTGGTCGACCAATCATTAGTATAAAGTGGCTCACCAAGGTACTGATGGATGGAGGTAGCGGCCTCAACATCATGTACACCAAGATGCTCGACGTCATGGGAATCAACTGATCACGCATCCAATCGACCAGAGCGCCTTTTCTATGGCATCGTGCCTAGAAAGCAGGCCATACCACTTGGGCAGATCGATCTACCCATCACCTTCTAGGATCCATCCAATTATAGGACAGAGACCCTCACCTTCGAGGTGGTTGGGTTCCATGGAACCTACCACGCCATCCTAGGACATCCATGCTACGCGAAGTTCATAGCCATCCCCAACTACACCTACCTAAAGCTGAAGATGCCAGGCCTAGGCAGGGTCATCACCATTGGCACCTCCTTCCAGTGCGCCTAGGAGTGCGAGGTCGAGTGCTACGAACATGCCACAGCAATTGTCGCCTCCAAAGAGCTCATGACCATCAGGGAGGAGGTCACCAAAGAAGCACCCGACCCCCAAGCAGTCGGCCAGATCTTTTGAGACTATAGATAGTGCCAAGGAGGTCCTCATAGACCCCAGTGGCTCCAAGGGCAAAGTGGTGTGCATTGGCACCGCTCTTTCCTCCGAATAGGAAAGCGCCTCGTTGACTTCCTCTGTGCCAACAGAGACATCTTTGCGTGGAAACCCTCGAACATGCCAGGCATTCCGAGAGAAGTCACGAAGCATGCCTTGAAGATCAAGCTAGGCTCCACATTGGTGAAGCAGTGCCTGCATCGCTTCGATGAGGGGACACGCAGGGCCATCGCTGAGGAGATCGCAAAGCTTTTGGCGGCTGGGTTCATCAAGGAAGTGTACCACCCTGAGTGGTTAGCCAATCCCATTCTTGTACGAAAGAAGAGTGAGAAATGGAGAATGTGTGTTGACTACACAGGTCTCAACGAAGCGTGTCCAAAGGATTTGTTTCCTATGCCACACATAGACCAAGTAGTCGACTCTACCTCAGGATGCAAAACCCTTTGCTTCCTTGATGCGTACTCTGGGTACCATCAAATCATGATGAAAGAGTCCGACCAGCTCATGACATCTTTCATTACCCCATTTGGATCGTTCTGCTACGTCACAATGTCGTTCGGTCTAAAGAACGCCAAGGATACATACCAGCGTTGTATGCTCAAGTGTTTCGGGGACCTCATCGGGCGATCCGTTGAGGCCTATATGGATGACATCATAGTCAAGTCCAAACGGGCTGACTAGGTCATAGCCGACCTAGAGCAGACCTTCGCAAAACTCTAAGCAAACAGCATTAAGCTCAACCCCGAGAAGTGTGTTTTCGGGGACTCGAGGGGTATGTTGCTGGGTTTCATTGTCTTTGAGCATGGCATCGAAGCCAAACTGGAGAAGATCTTGGCCATCGCGAAGATGGGCCTAATTCAGAACATAAAGTGGGTACAGCGAGTTATAGGGTGCCTCACCGCGCTTAGCCACTTTATCTCATGCCTCAGCGAATGAGGTCTCCCCCTCTATCGGCTTCTGAAGAAGTCCGACCGTTTTGAGTGGATGCCTGAGGCCCAGGAGGCACTTGACGTAGTCAAGCAGCTTTTGACAAAGGCCCCGATCCTAGTCGCTCCGACCGATGAAGAACCGCTTCTGCTCTACATTGTGGCCACCACACAAGTGGTCAGCACCACCCTGGTGGTAGAGTGAGAAGAAGAAGGACACACCCTCAAAGTATAGCGTCCCATGTACTTCATTAGCGAGGTCTTGTCTGACTCCAAGACCTGCTACCCCCAAATCTAGAAGCTCCTGTATGCCATCCTTATCGCCAAGAGGAAGCTACGCCACTACTTCGAGTCACATCCAGTGGCGGTCGTGACATCCTTCCCTCTCGGTGAGGTCGTCCAAAACCAGGATGCCACGGGAAGAATCGTGAAGTGGGCACTCGAGCTGATGGGTCAAGGCATTTCGTATGCCTCCTGGACAGCCATCAAGTCCCATGTGCTGGCTGATTTCGTTGTAGAGTGGACCGAGGTCCAAATGCCACAAGCGGTCATCGACCAAGAGTACTGGACGATGTACTTCGATGGAACACTGATGAAGAAAGGCGTCGGCATGGGACTGGTCTTCCTTTCGCCCCTCGGGGTACGCATGAGGTACATGGTTCGCCTCCATTTCTGCCCCCCCCCAACAATGTGGCCAAGTATGAGGCGCTCATCAATGGCCTGCACATTGCCATCGAGTTAGGTATACGATGCCTCAATGTCAGGGCAACTCCCTACCGATCATCGACCAAGTCATCAAGGAGTCGAGGTGCCACAACGCCAAGATGGCTGCTTATTGCCGAGAAGTCTGCCAGCTGGAGAACAAGTTCGACGGTCTCGATCGCAACCACATCCTGAGGTGTCTCAATGAGGCGGCCGATGCACTGGTGAAAGCGGTGTCTAGCCAAGAGCTAGTGCCAATGGGTGTCTTCGCTAGCGATCAGCACAAGCCCTCGGTCCACTATGAGGAGCTAGAACAAGCCGGTGATGGGCCCTCTACCCTAGGCTCGGGGGCTAACCAGCCATCGACTCCATCCGACCCCGAGGTCATGGAGCTGGACGAGGATCCAGTGATAGAGCCTGACCCTCTAGCCGACTGGAGGACACCTTACCTAGACTACCTCCTCTGTGAGGTGCTGCCGACAGACAAAACGGAGGCTCGATAGCTCGCTTGTCGCGCCAAGTCCTTTGTCCTTATTAAGGGCGAACTCTACAAGCGAAGCCACACCGGGATCCTACAATGTTGCATCCCCATTGAATGTTATGGGGTCTATGGTCACCATGCCATGCCTAGAACCCTGGCCAGAAACGCATTCCGATAAGGCTTCTACTAGATGACCGCAGTAGCCGACACCGAACAGATTGTGCGTACCTACGAAGGGTGCTAATATTGTGCTCGGTAGACCCACCTGTCGCCCCAAGCGCTCTAGACGATCCCCATCATGTGGCCATTCGTGGACTGGGGGCTCAATCTGGTCGAACCTCTCAAAAGGGTGCCCAAGGGCTATACCCACTTACTTGTCACCGTAGACAAGTTTACAAAGTGGATAGAGGCTCGACCGATCTCCATGATCAAGTTCGAGCAAGCCATCTTATTCTTCCTTGACATCCTCCATCACTTTGGGGTCCCGAACTCCATCATCATGACAATAGCACGCAGTTCACCAAAAAGAAGTACCTCTGATTCTGCGATGATTACCACATCCGCATCGATTGGGCCACCATGGCGCACCCCTGCAGGAACGGGTAGGTTGAGCGCGCAAATGGCATGGTCCTACAAGGCCTCAAGCCTAGGATCTTCAACTTATTGAACAAGTTTGGCGGACGATGGGTCGCGGAGCTTCCTGCGGTGCTCTGGAGCCTGAGGATGACCCCTAGCTAGGCCATTGGCTACACACCATTCTTCATGGTCTATGGTTCTAAGGCTATCCTCTCGACCGATCTTGACTACGGTGCGCTAAGGGTTAGGGCATACGATGAACAGGGAGCCGAGGCATCCCTCGAAGATGCCATGGACTATCTAGATGAAGCGCGCGATGTCACCCTCCTCCGCTTGGCTAAATACCAGCAAGCGTTGTGCTGGTACCACAGCCGTTGAGTGCAGGGTTGGGCCTTCAATGTCAGGACCTGGTGCTCTGCCTCATCGAGAGCAATAAGAACCGCCACAAGCTCTCTCCGCCATGGGAGTGACCATGTGTCGGTGTTTCGAGTAAGCACTAGCTAGTAAATTTGTATATTGCGTGTCTGACCCGGATGGTGTGCTAAGAGGACACAAGGATTATACTAGTTTGGGCGAATGTCCCTACGTCTAGTTTCGAGCTGCTCGTGTTACTAGCACTAAGTTTGTAGCAGGGGGTTACAAACTGGCAAGAGAGGGAGGTAGCTCCCAAGTCTCCAGTGTGATGCAGTGTGTTTTCTCAATCAATCGATGTGTGATCTGTCGATCCCCTCATGGGACATCTTGCTTTCCCTTTTATAGGTCAAAGGAAAGTAGAGGTTACAACCATAGGGAAAAGGAAAAAGGGAAGAGAAAATAAAGCTCCTGAAGGTGCGCCGTTCTCCTCTTCGCGTGGGTCTCGCTGAGCCTATAGATCATGGTGGCAGCGGCGTTGTACCGAGGTCCTATTGGCTACTACAGCTTATGTGCGGCCATCGCACGCCACCCTTGTCCTCTGTCCCGTCCGAGCGAATGGAATGGTCAGAGGGTCCCTAGACAGAAGCCATGCGGGGGCTGGCATTACAGTGCCTGTCAACTATCGTTGGTTGACTGATGTTTGGACGGTGATCAAGCAGGGAGTTGGTAGCTCAGTGACCCTATGTCCGTCACTGTGGGTGATGTGAGTCCCCTAGAATTACATGTCCTAGGGATGGGTCGTGCTGAGATGTGATCACTCCCTGCATGATGCCAGAAGTTTTACCTTGAGTGGTACTTTCTGACCCATAGTGGTTGGCGGTGATGTGAGCTTTCATTAGGAAATGTGTTCGAGGTATCGGGTGAGGCGGAGGTAGCTCTTAGACATCAGCCAAGGCAGAGCTGACCCTCGGGGGTCGGTCGAGGCAGAGCCTACTCTTGGGAGTCAGCCAAGGTAGAGCCAGCCCTTGGACGTCGACCGAGGCAGAGCTAGCCCTTAGACATCGAGTGAGGCGGAGCTAACCCTTGAGGGTCGGACAAGATGGAGCCAACCTTTAGAAGTCAGCTAAGGCGGAGCTGGCCCTCAGACGTCAGGCAAGGTAGAGCCAACCCTCGGGGATTGGACAAGACTTAGCCAACCTTTGTAAGTTAGCCAAGGTGGAGCCGACCCTTGGGGGTCGGGCGAGGCAGAGCCCACCACCTCAGCGTCCACCAAAGTGGAGCCAACCCTTGGGGTCGGATGAGATAGAGCCCATGGCATTGGTGGTCCGACAAGGTGGAGCCCAGCAAGAGGTGTAGTCGCGCTCTTGACTGCTCAGATGAATCAATGTTGATGGATATTAGCTCCTCCTCTTTGGGTACCCTAGTATTGGTCCCCAACACCGTACGTCATCGTAGAGGTGCTCTAACCAGGCGCCTACAAGCTCAAGAACATCAACGACAAAGTCTTCATCAATGCCTAGAACATTTTGCAGCTACGTCACTATTACCCTTAATAAACGTACACTTTCTCTTATCAGTTTTGCTATCAACTCCTCGATCTTTAGTGACACCCGACCCCAGCAACGGCGAGGGGTCGGGCCTCACTCAGGGGCTAATAAGAGCATACCTATCCAGTATACATTCTCTACACCCAACCCTCTCTCACATTAAGACCCAAAAGTGAGGTTTATGGAAACGAACACTGAGTAAAACTGGTCGGACTACGAGAAACCTACGCCTTGGCGGCTACGACGTCTTTGTTCACCAGCATGATTAGAGTTTTCTCCATACCTCGGGCTTTTTGGCCTTAGCTATAGAAAGAGTCGGTATGCATTTAAGAGCATATTCACCTGGCAAACGTTCCCTATGCCCGACCCCCTCTCACGTCGAGACCTAGAAGCTAGGGTTGCGGAAACAAACTCTAGTAAAACTGGTCAAACTATGAGAAACCTACACCACAGCGCCTATGGCATCTTTGCTCACCAGCATGATCAGAGTTTGTTTGCCCGCACCCCAAGCTTTACGGCCTCCACGACGGAAAGGGTCGGAACGCACTAACCTTTTTATACAAAAAGGGGAGAAAGGCTAAAAAGTTGTTTTGGCCATAACTAAATTGAAGAGCTTGGCCATAATGAAAAGGGAAGAAAGACTAAAAATCCGCCTGGTATATCTGCTTAACTAATTTCTTAGGGGGGATGATCACATCCTCTATCTCCGTAGGTAAGTCCTATGTCAGCGGGTCATGCAAGTCGATCGAACGGCTTGGCCGCTGCCGAGAAGTGGGTAAGGAGCTATAGGATGCCCCACGTGGGTTATTCCAACTCTGTCATGAACGACCAACCCGAATTCCACTTGAACATATCTAGTAAGAGCTCCTTGTCGATGTTTTGAGTCACCACCGACAGGTAAATTTCTAATATTGCGCGTCTGGCTCGGATGGTGTGCTTAGAGGACACGAGGTTTATACTGGTTCAGGTAGAATGTCCCTATGTCTAGTTTGTCACTGCTACACGCGTTACTAGCACTGAAAGTTTATAGTAGGGGTTACAAATGGGCGAGAGAGGGACATGTCCCATCACTGGTGGAAAGAGTGAACGGGTGCCAAGAGCTCGGTTGCCACTCAACCATGTGCTTGTGTTGTGTTCTAGTTGGTTCGAGGTTCGATGGGTTCATGATGATTCAATCGGGTCTAGCCTAGATCGATCCGATGTGTTGCAATTACCCTTATGGGACACCCTGCTTTCCCTTTTATAGGCCAAGTGAAACATCCTCAATTTTCCGTGAAGGGAAATCCACAGAATGAATTATAATATGATGAAACCAATAGTTGATTCCATCATATTATCTTATATCAGTCGATATCATAGTCATACATCATAAGATTACAAGAATACAAGATATTACATCACTGGGGAACACACCTATTATAGAGTTAATCTAGCGGAAGACTAACGAGTGAAGGCTTCTCCTTCACGGGTCATCATCAGAGTTGGCGTAGTGCAGCATAGATTCCATCTCCGAATCAAACTTGAGCGTAGGCACAAGACCTCCTAATCCTTCTCTAGTCAGCATCTCTAAGAAGCAGGAAATCTGCACACTGCCAGATGTGTGCAGGCAATGGTCAGCACCGATGAGCTTTAGTGGAAAAGGTAAAACAAGAGGATCTGGCGATCCTAACATTTGGTTGTGGTTTGCATCCTTAGCGCATGAGAAGTAATTAACAGTAGAAATGTAATAGTAATGTCCAGTTTTTAACACATTCCCAGCCACACACATCCACATCCATCCATATCCATCCACCAACCCATCCCAACCATAACCGCCTCCACACCACCACACCTTTTCTCATCTCACACACTCAGGTCGACAGGCCAACTCCCTCTCGACCTTGTCTCAAATGCCCGCAGCCCCAAGGCTCACGACCGGAAAATACCCCAACCATGGAGGGAGGATAGAAGGACTCATCTCCTATCTAGTTTAAGCGAAACCCAGGAAAGGTCCATAGCCGACAAGTCAGCATATGTATCGATCGATCAACCATACACTCTGCAGAGGTTTCACATACCCACAAGATAGCCATCCTCGACGGTGCCCTGTCTAGGCAGATTCTGGCCGCTTGCTAGCCTAGAACGATGCCACCCTACCTCTCAGCCCTGGAACATCCCAAGTCTAGTCTGGGATGGCTGATACTGTGAGTCGTAGATAGAGCCGGGGCCCACTGGATGTCAAGAGCCGGTCCACAAGGCCTCCTAAAGTCTCGGAAGGGTGTGGGGGGGAAAAACCGCGCACCCCGTACCTCCTTGCACACGTTCGCCTAGCAGTAGTGGCATCGCTCTACCAAGTAGTCCGACCGTCCCGCACCATATAGGGCGAGTGGGATGTAAAGGATTCCCGGTGAATCTGAGTACTAGTAAGTCCTTAGGGGTGACCAAGCCAGAATGTCTTCAACAGGATTTCCATTTACCGTGCCACCACAGCACCTCCACCCCAGGCTCCACCTCTCCGAGGTTCACACCCAAGGCCACCTCCAATTACCATTTACCCACCACAGGTATTCCATATCCAAGTGCCCAGGTAGCACCACAGGGCAAGACTCGCCCCAGGCTCGTCGTTATTCCAGCTCGGTCGACACAACCCTCACTCTCCACGCACCCAAGACACACGCAGCACGCTCACACACCACGAAGTCCGGCACCCATAGCCAAACCATTTCCAGGGGGTGCACCACCAGCATCACATCCCTGATATAATGCGAAGTGGAGTTAATAATAAGTATACTGGTGTAATATGCAGGCAAGCAGGCAAGTAAGCATATATAAGCGAGCGAATGCGCAAAGCAGGGTGACGTGGTAGAGTGGGTTGCATCAGGGTAATAATGGCTCAAGTAGTAGCATGCATCAAAGTACTATCAAAGGAATAATTATAAAGCGCTAGCAGTTCTAGATATTATGCTATGTCTAATAGGATTCTCTAAAAGGGGGTGCTGCCATGACACCTGTGATGTAGAGGTAGTAGTGGTACAATTCTCCATTCATTGGTGTTCCATTAGCGGGGTCACCTCCTCCTGCGTTGACTCCATTCCGTAGTCCTTGTCGTCGTCCACGTTCTCTTGGTCCGATCATCAGCTACTCCGCGAAGCGACACACAAGGCAAGAGAGCACTCCACACTCGAAAAGACGTCAATACCCAGGAAAAATCTAATAACACCAGTGAGGCAATAAGAGATACACGGCTTAGCCCTCTCGGTGGTTGTCCGATTTCCTTGGGCCAAAGAATCACAAGTGGTGGTTTGCTGAGCACAGGCTTAAGTCATGGCCAAGCTAGTATGGCTTTACGATAAACGGTTTAAGCCAGAGCTTATCCAAAGCAAACACCATGGCTCATGATCTTTCGATCCGGTGTCATTGGGTTGACGGGGATTGGAAATCGGGCCCCAAGAAAGAAGAACGACGGGGTTCGGCTCTTATAGCCTTATCCCGTAAGTCACTATTGGATACAAGATGCAGACAAGAATGAATAACACTATTGTGACTTGGCTCCAATGTACTTCGGCTCGCCCGCTATGGTAGAAAGCGGTAGCGCAAAGAGATTGGACATCAATGGTTCCCCTCGATCCACATGACATAATAACGTCGGGAGCTGAGAAGAGAGTCGCTCAACACGGCAAAAGATGCGGGGGTTAGCTAGGCACATCCATGTCATGTTCTCAGACACATCTTCGGGAAAGATGGTTTTAGACGGTCGATTGGGTAGACACGCATGGGTCCGAGGTACGACATAGACCATAGCTTTGCTAACAAAAGGGGATAGTCCGGTCTTTGTTCCAATCATCACGGGCAAGACGAGATCGAATAGAGCGGGCTATCGGTGCAACAAGAGCAAGAACAACAGGGAACAAGGTCTACTTCTTCCAACACTCGTGCCACGATGAAAGACGGGGCATTGGGAGGAAGCGACGAACATCAAGTACGTAGACCACTCATAGGGTACCCGACCTGGGTGCACTAGCACTAAGATATCTCTCGGATTCGAAGCGGTGCGGTTGTCACCGCGAGAATCAGAGAAACATGATGGTCAAATGGGGTACAAGCATACAAGGTCTTGAGCACGAAGAAGCAACTAAAAGTGGAAGAGAGGCGTAGCTCCATGGTCATGGTGAGGTGAACTCGCAGCCACAAGCTATGCCTACGAGTTGGCATTCATCGTTCATTGATTGTTTTTCTCCCAAGTCATCTCCCACAGGACTTGGTCATGGAGGGCTCAAAGCGTGCGAGTGATATCCGCATCGATGTTAGTATCGACGTCGAATCCATCACGACCATGTTCTAGGGCCAAAGACAGGAGCTAACACTCGTGGTACTATGAAGTCAACTAAAAAGTGAGGGGTCGAGTTACACTCGGCATCACGGTCATGGCGAGATGGATCCCGCGATCATAACGTCCGAACGAGGTACGATCCCTCAGCCAGCTCGAAGGCTCGGCAGACAGGCAACAACACCAACAAGCAGCGATAAGAACCAAACACGACCGAAAGACATAACAACTCGACATGACTATGGAGTAGCACATTCTATAGCTAGGTGATAGGTGAATTCCTGTAAGACAGTCATGGACAGATAGGTTGTAAGAATAGGGCCCAACAAGATAGATATGCGTATATGGAAAGATGCGAGATGGGGCTTTCCATGGTCTCGGTAAGTCATATGACTAGGGTTCATGGTCCAGAGTGTACGACTTGTGGTAGACGGGGTCATGGTGGTCTCGGCCAGCGAGGCCATGTGGTCTCGGCCACGGTGGTCTCAGCAACGGTGGTCTCGGCAATGGTGGTCTTGGCAATGGTGGTCTCGGCAACGGTGGTCTCGGCAACGGTGGTCTCGACAACGGTGGTCTCGGCAACGGTGGTCTCGGGAATGGTGGTCTCGGCTACAGTGGTCTCGGCAACGGTGGTCTCGGCAACAGTGGTCTCGGTAGATCTTGATGGCATGTTCTCGTAACTCGAGGTAGCCGGAATAGTGGTGAAACATGGACACAGGGTTCCACGGAACCGTTAGGGCAACCAAAGAAAGGAAACCTGCAGTCCATGATGCGGTGATCAGTGCCACGTGGCCCAATTATGGCTTCGGGGCTCACGATGAGGTTATAGTAACTCTTTGCCATAGCATGGCTTGGCCACGACGGGTTTTTCAGGCGACAAGTCCTTTCCAGCGTCTCCTACGCCGTGGATCCGTTTGGCTAAGTCCGGTCTCGTGCTAGTGAGTGCGGGTGTGTCTAGGAGCGGTAGAGCTCCGTCGCAATGTCAGAGACGGCGGTCAAGGCTTGACTCATTCGGGCGTGGTTCACGGTGGACGAGACATGGCTTTAGAGAATGCTTCAATGGTGGTCGGCAACCACACCGGCGTTCTTTTCAGGGTGAAGGTGTCCAAGTGCGCAAACAGATGGCAAGTCAGATCCTTGTAGAGGTTTGGGCACGTGAGGTTCCATGAGTATGGTGTGGCTGTCAGCTATTGCACAGGGGCGTCGAGACGACAGCCAAGGGCCATGAACGTCGAGGCCACTGGCAAGGCTTGTCTTTTCAGGTCGGTGCACGCGTGAGTCCGTGCGTTGGCTATGGTCGCGATCGCGACGGCATGGTTGGGAAGTCACGGTGGTGTAGGGGACTGCGGGGTGTGTGTCTGTATCATCCATGTGTGGGGGTTAGGCAAGTCCAAGGCACACCTGTACGCCTCCCAAGCGAAAAAGCGAGGGTTACGCTAGCATCAGCTAAATAGGGGTAGTCTAGGTGTTGTGTACGGTCTCCAGGAGTTCGGTTACGGCCGTGGCTAGGACGTGGCGTTCTCGGTGTATTCGAGCTCATGGTGGTCACAAAAGGGTGGGCTAGGCCTCACATGAGCATGTAGCAGTGGCAACAGTGCTCTATGGTTGGGCATCCAAGGTCATGGCACGGTGTTTTTCTATGCAACGTAAACAGGTTCATGCTAGTGTCATCCGAGGCGTGAGTGCAACGGAATGACACGACGAGTGCATGTGTGCGATGTATCCAAGAGCATTGGCATTGTGCGGGTGATGAGGTCCCTGTAGAAAAACATGGCTCGAAGGGCGGACACATGGAGGGGTCATCGGTCTTGGGCCGGTAACATGTAGGGCTTTAGGAAGGTCCGGCTTTGGTTTGCAACAGCGGCTCGAAGGCTGGGCAGCACAGCTACGTCGTCATAGCCGCTTGGCGATGTTCGGTTTGAGGCTTGACATAGTCGATGTGGGGGTTGGTCATGGTCGTGGCTGGCTGCAGGTGGCCAGGGTCGGCTGCGGCTGATCAGGCTAGAGCAGCGGATGGCCAGAGGGGCGACGGAGTCGGTGAAGGGTGCTACAAGGCCTGCTGCTACCGTGCTATGCGTGTGCGGTGGGCTAGTGACGGCAAGCATGACCGGTCAGTGCTCGCATCCGTGCCTTCACGAGCTGTGTTCGTGCGATGGCTAGGCGAAGCGGAAGCCGCGGCGTGTGCGGAGGCACCGGGTCACGGGCGTGTGCAAGGCTATGCCTTGGCTGCGAGGGCGGCGAGGCAAGCACGGTGTAGTGACGCTGAGGTCGTGCAGCGGCCGTGGGTGGCTACCGGCGTGGATGCGCTGTGCGTGTATGCCCTCGGTGGTGTGTGGCTGTGCCTGTGTAGGTGCGTCAGTTCGTGGCTGGGGCAATCTCGCCCTCTCGCCATGGCTCGATCGGCACGTGGGGCATAGGGGCGTCGTGGATACATGGTGACCGGCTGTCACGACACGGTCAGAGCAGCGCGATGGCCGAACAAAGGAGAACGGCGCGAAGGGCGGGCAGGCAGGCAGTGAAATGGGGATGCTCACTGGGGGCTTGTCGGCGGAAGGTCGCATGGTGCAGGTTGGGCCCGGTGCAGGCAGCGCCGAGGTCACGTCGATGTTGTACGCGCGTGCTCTCAGTTCAGCGCAGGGCTCCGGCCGGTGACGAGGGGCTCCGAGGGGTCGTTCCGGCGTGCTCCGGTTCCTCTTCTTCCTCCTTCCTCTCTCCTTTCTTCCTCCCTCTTGCTTGGTGCGGTCTGGCAGGGCGTCATCGTGCGCTTGCGGTCGCTGCGATGCAGGTCAGCAGGTCGGTGCTGCAGCGCTTCCGGTGCTCGGCTCGTCGTGGTTGGCGCTCCAGCGCGGCGGTCGCGAGCTATGTGACGAGGAAGGGCCCCTAGACGGCGAAGGCTTGGTGATGCAGCGGTGTGCACCAGCATTCGCCGTCCGCATGGTCGAGGTCATGGCGAGGATGGGCGGCGTTGCGGGCTGGCGTGGACGCAACGAGCGTGACGACAGTGGACGCACGACGCATGGGCGTGGTGCAAGGGCGTGACATCGCTGTAGGAGAGGCTAGGGTGAGGGAGGGAGAGATGTGCTTGGTGGCGGCGGCCATAGGGAGAGATGGCAAGGCCAAGGGCGGCGTCCGGCTATTATAGGCGGTCTGTTAGGGTTCGCGAGGGCAGGGAGCTTCCAGGGGACGAGGGCGATCGTCGGGGTCACGTGCTCACGGACACGCGGCCACCATCCGTGGGACGGGTAGGGGTAGGTGAAGGAAAGATGAAAACGGCGAGGCTGACAATCGAGCGACAGAAGGGATCAGCGTCCTCGGCTTCCTCCTTTCTCCACTTGAGGCTGACGCGCAGGTCCCGAAGACGAGAGCCGTACAGGAGCATGCATGTGAAGGGAAGAGCGGTGGTGGCTGGGAGCCAGGGCGCGGGGTTGCAGCGCACCCTAGGGTTGGAGGGCGTGTGTCACTGCCAGCCAGGCAGTCGGTCGGGCTGGCTAGTCTGTCTTGGTTGGGCCAAAACCAAGGGCGGGCGAGCCAAAAGGAGGAGAGAGGTAGGCCGGGCGGCGGTGCTAGCTGGGCTGGGCAGGGTCAGTCATTTCTTCTTATGCTTTCTTATTCTTGCCATGTGGGCCAAAAGCAGGGGGGCCAAGTTGGGCTGGTTCGGTTGGTTGGACTGATCAGGCCAATATGGCCTTCATCTTTCTTTCCTATTTCCTTTACTCTTTTCTATTTCATATATTGCTTGATTAATTCCATAAGTGTTTGTATGCTAAACTTGATTAGCTTAGGTGTAGGCCCACTTTGGGTAATATCCAAGGGTCTCTAGGGTCTACTACGGGTCTCAGAATCCAATGCCAAGGGTTGGCTTCGATGGGCATTAATTTACAAGGAATGTCGTTTTGACTTTATGAATTAGATCAAGGGATTCGAATGAGGTTAAAAAGCAAGAAGGTGAATTGAGAGAGAGGTAAAGGGATTCATAAGATATTCTAGAAGGGATCAAAAGGATTTGCTACGGACTTGTGCTCTCCGACACAAAACACTAAACCCACAAAGGAACTCCGGCAAACTCCTACAAGTAATTCTATATGCATGCAACAATTTATTTATAAATTGTTCTTAGTTTGACCTAGCATCTACATTGCAGGAAAAATTTTAAAAAGTTCATATTTTTGGCTTCTCCAAAAACCCGGGTTGTTACACCAAGGGAAAGCATGGGTTATTTAGGAGGAAATAGAAGAGAGAGAGAGAGACAAAGGCCTTCAGGATTGTTGGGTCCTTCTTCTCCTTCATGCGGGTCCCGCCGACCCTGTAGATGTCAACAGGGATGGCTTCGCGTCATGGTCCTATCCATCACTAGCACCATGCATAGGCGCCATATGTCGGTCATTGCGCTCCACTCCATCCTAGAGAACATCGTGGTGAACCGACGTGCCCGTTAGTGTTCATACGGGGGTTAGGTAGAACAGCACCGGTATGCCCAACGCTATTCTTGATGTGAATCCTCTAGTATGGCCCGTCAAGGCCACGGGTTACATTGGGGCATGTTGGTCTCTTCCTTGGTGTCAGAGCTTTGACTTAGGCCCATACGCTTAGACCTAGAGTGGTTGGTGTCGGTATGGGTCTCCGTCGGGCGAGGTGGAGCCCATGGCCTCTAGAGTGGTTGGTGTCAAGGCGAAGTCCTCCCTCAGAGGCTGGGCAAGGTGGAGCACAAACCCAAGGGTTAGGCAAGGCGGAGTCCTCCCCTAGAGGTTGGGCGAAGTGGAGCCCACGGTCTCAGGGTCGGGCGAGGCGGAGCGTAGACCCAAGGGTCAGGCGAGGTGGACCCATGGCCTTAGGATCAAGCGAGGTGGAGTCCTCCCCCTAGAGGCCGAGCGAGATGGAGTGCAGACTGAAGGGTCGAGCGAGGCGGAGCCCATGGCCTTAGGGTCGGGCAAGGAGGAGTCCTCCCCAGAGGCCAGGTGAGGCAAAGCATAGACCCAAGGGTCGAGCAAGGTGGAGCATAGACCCAAGGGTCAGGCGAGGTAGAGCGCAGACCGAAGGGTCAGGCAAGGTGGAGCGTAGGCCCAAGGGTGGCAGAACATAGACCCAGAGGCCAGAAGAAGCAGAGCTTGAGCGGCGGGGGGGTCGATTGGAGCTGTAGTCGTGCCCTTGACTACTCAAATGAGTCAATGTTGATGGTCATTAGCTCCTCCTCTTTGGGTAACCTAGTATTGGTCCTCGACAGTAGCCCCCGAGCCTACAGAGGAGTAGAAAACTCCTTCGGATGTTTTTCTGAGCCTGAGGACTCTTATGGCCTTGGCCTTCTTTTGTCACCCATGGCGTGACCTAGGGTCGGTGATTCCCTTTCGTCGAGATTGGACCCCTCGGGGGTATAGCCATGAGGTTTGGTGGGTTAGAAATGGTCCTTCCCTGATTTTGACCCCTTCGAGGGTCTGTCGTCCTGCGATCGTGCGTTCGGTCTCCTTGCGAGCCCAACTTTCCTTGAGGCCCCGCATGTAGCAGGGGTCTAGTCGAGGGTCGGTTTGTCTTTGTGATCATCACCCCATCCATGATTTCCGTAATCAGAGGGGCTGGGCCGTGCAATGATTTTCTTCTATGCACGAGCCATGGTGTAACACCCCTGGTGTTTAGCTTCCATATTTGCACTTGCATTTCATAAACATGAGCATCATTCATCCATTCATGAGCGTATATTGCATGAAACATGCTTGTGAAACATTGCAACATATTGTCATATTTCATGTGTGTTTGTTTGATGAAATGAATAGTGCACAACACTCAAGTGCAACATGCCACTCACTTTAGTGAAACAAAGTTAGTTAGTACCATGCAACAAGATAATGAAACATGTGAAACATGACTATGAAACAAATGTAACATTTCATGTGTTTTTCATTGTTTCAGTACATACCTTGCTTGATTCTTGTGTGACCAATGTATGGTGTGGCTAAAAATTCTTTTAAGTAACTTAGTTGCACCTAGAATGTCATTTGGAACATTGTTCATGTTGGTCACTTTGACTAATTAAGTTCCCAAGTCATGGTTTGACCAATTTTGACCCCTAAACCCTTTTGTTTGACTGTTTAAAAAATGTATCTTAGGATGTTTGCATGTCTGAGCAACCTAAAGAAAAGTTGTAGAAAATTATATAAGGAATAAAAGTTATTTTATGACCATCTCATGAAAATGTGCAGAACATGCTCAAAAATGGCCCACAAGTCAGTTTTTAGATCTATTTTGAAACTCTGAAAATTTTCTAAGTCACTAAGCAAGTTTCAGTTCCATGTACTGATGTTTAGCGCAATGTATCTCACTAACTAAACCAAACCAGCTCGAGCTCCAATTGTAAGAATTGTAGTTCTCATGTAGACATTCGACTTTGTTAATTACACCTTGAGCTATATCATCACGGATTAGGATATAATCACCGTCAAAGTTTGCCTGTCAGTTGGCACCATTGAGCACTGAAATGAAAAATTCAGACAGCTACAGTGACCCGACCAGTTCAGTGTTTCACCGCCGCGTGGCGCCGCGCGCCGCCGACGGCCTGACCGGCCAGGCCACGTCGGGCCTAAGCTCAGCAATTGAAGCCTCCGCGCGCGTCCATGAGCCTCCTTGCGCCACATTTCCAATTCTTGCCTTTTCCTTCGCTCACCACCGCAGCCGAAGCGCAGCAACGCCCCACCATTGCTGCCGAGCAAGCTCCGCCGTCGCCTAGCTCGCTCATCGCCGCAAAAACGCTACCGCTAGCTCAACCACAGCTCCGCCGTGTCCTCCTATATCTCATCGACCGCCTAGCCGAGCCATTCGTGCCTTAGGTGAGGGCCATTGGCTGTTTTTCTGCCGCCGTCTCCGTGGCCGCGCCTCACCAGAGCGGAGCTCACCGCGGCCACCCACCAGCGAGACCTCCCCACCTCTTCTCTTTGCTGGGATAGCACCGTGGCGACCTCCTGTAGCTCATGCCGTGCTCGGTTGAGCCCGCCGTGGCTTGCCATCGCCGGTAGCTCGCGCCGGAGCTTTGTCGTGCCTCCATCACCGGCGACAAGCTCCCTCCGCTAGGTCGTAGCTCTAGCTGGTAGCACCAATCGAACCACCTCCTCACGTAGATCATATAGGTAGCCTTGGTGTCACCGGAGTCCTTGCCGTCGGCGAGCCAGACCACCGCCGCGCCATCGAACGCCGCCTCCTCTGTTTCCTCTCGCTGACCTGTGGGGTCGTCTGACCCGAGGGCCCCGCTTGTCAGTGACTGAGTATTAGAAGCTAGTTCAAATAATTCCAGTTTTAGTACTGTTTTGTGAAATTTATATCTCCAAATTAGTAGATCCAAATTGAGTACTTCCAATTTTGTTAGGACCATAGTGAAGTCTAGTATTTAGTAAAAATATGACATGAACACTTGTAGTGGAAATTCTGGATGAATTAAATTGAAACTTGAAATGTGTTTTTGAATGCATGCCAACTTGTTTAAATCATATCTTGAGTTTCTGTGATTCAAAAATTATGAAATTTTGTGGGTAATCTAGTATTGCTTAGTAGAAGCTCTGGTTAAAATTTGAGAGTCATTGCATGTATGGTTTTTGAGTTATAGATTTTCCTTTTATCATTGAATGATCCTTGTGTGAATTTTTGTAAATTATCTAGGAATCCTATGGCCATGAAACTTGGTAGGTAGTATCTTAGTACCTTAAGGATGCTAGGAAAAAATATGAAATCAGTTGCTTGACACTTTTCACTAAGGTTTCCTAATTATGCCATTTTAAGCCATTCTGCCTTACCAATTTTGTGTAGGTTGTTATACTTACTAAAATGGTGTGAAATTTTTATGATAGTCTACTCAGGGTATGTAGTGTCTACTGTAATTTTTGTAGATTTAATAGTGTACTTTTCATATATGTTTACTATTTCCTGTAATTAATTAAATAAATTAAGAAATGTATTAAAAGAAATGTTTTGGGGATGAACACCCTACTTTCTGGTGTTCTTGTGATATGAGTGATATGTGAGTAGAGTCAGTTTTGTTCAATTATTTGTTTACATCATAAGTTAATAATTATTTCGTTGCATCATGTCTCTCTGGACAGATCTGGGGACTTTAGGAAGTTCCCCATGATATTTTGGTTTTCTGTGAATGTGATGAACACAAGAGTTGTAGATAATTTATGTATCTAGCTCCTGTCAAAATTTGAGGGCATTTGGTCCAGTAGTTTAGAAACTACAGCTGTTTAAAGTTAGGTTTCAGTTTTGCTTACTCTCTGTCTTGGGAGGATAGAGTTCTGTTGATCAAAGAATTTGACCTGGTAAAGCGTTGAATCATGCTTTGAGGTCTGAAAATGAATTGTAGACAATTTTATAAGCTTTCCAAATTGTCTTGTTTCATGTCAATTGGATTTATAAATCTCCAGTTATGGCTAGTTTACTGTACCGCTACATAGTCTTTATTTTGCTGAAATACAAATGCTTGAGTGTATGCTTGATGCAATGTTCTCGTTGATTGTTTAGGGGTTAGCCTAACTTGAGAATATGCTTAGGTGCAGGTGCTAGGTCATTAATTGAAGATGAGAAATTATACATTAGGTTGTATAAACTTGGTAAGTAAAGTGATTTGAATAGGGCTTAAGTTGGAATATGCAAACTACAGCGAACATGCGCATTCCCCGAGCATCCCTGACATTCGTTCATGTGCATCCTTGATATTTATCTTGCGCATTCATGCAATAGGTGTGCCGGAGGGAGTGACGTTGCTGGAGTTCGAGGGAGCCAACCAGGAGGAGGAACCCGAGGTGCAGGAAGCCAAAGAAGCGGTCGCCGTAGAGGAATTGCCCGAGTGCCCTGACCACCAGCCTTCCTCGTTCCTGAAAGGCAAGCCCCGAAGCATATTAAGTCTCCCATGCTTTTACAAATACTTTGAGTGTCTTTTATTGTTGATGATGCATTAAGTATAGGAATTGGTTGGAACCAATTGCTGGATTATGTATAACCTTCCTTGTCCAGATATCGCACTGGAATCCTATTTAAGTTTAGGAACGGGTTAAATGCTTAGCCATGCTTAGTGCGGTAGAAGTCAGGTGATTTCCTGTCACCTGCGAGCTTTAGGATGAGGTGGATCATGGTTGGATATACTTGCTATCGTGGAAAAGAACCATGTGAATAATGAATTAAGACCGGGCGGGGTCTTGTGTAGGTTTGAACATAGTGACTCCGTCTGAGTCGTTTAAGGACCGATACGCTGTATGTCCTCATGTCATGTTGAACGCAGCCTAACACTTAGCTGGCCGGATAAGTCGTTCCGACCGCGAAGCCTAGTAGCTCGACTCAGGCCGGGGACGCGAGCAGTGGCGTGCATTCTAGAGGTAGTAAGGATGTGCGGAGAGCCATTGGCATAAGTCCAAGGCGGGTTAGAGTCCCGAACAACCTTGGCAGAGTGGTTCTCTGAGAATGTCGATCTGCTCGGACTCGTGACTCCTGAATCGTACCAAAGGTGACTTGTTTGCGACCCTAACGGGGGAAGCAGGGTTTGTGTTTAGGAATACCCCTCCAGCTGGATAGGAATCAATTTGAATTGTCGTCTCTCCCGGATAGTGAGAACTTGACTGAGCAGCGGCAACATAGATTCAATTAATTTAACGATATGGTTAAATGGATGATGATGATAAGGTTGCCACAATGAATACCTGCTATGGTTATTAATGTTTGCACCCTAATAAAATGATTGCTTAGTACAGGTGCTAATATAGATGACAGGTTAATGGCTTAAAGTCACTGCTAGTCAGGCTAAGAATTGATCATTTTTACTTATGCTTTTCTGCAAAAAGAAAGTGTCAGCCAGATCCACTACATTAAGCTATGCATAATCCTTGGTGTCATTTGTTTGGTTTTCGACGGGTAAGTCTAGCTGAGTACATTCCCGTACTTAGGGTTTATTCCCTCTTGTTGCAGATGACCTTCTATATCAGGGATTCTGTAAGTATTGTCTCCACCCGGCGGGTGATGAAGACTAGATCATGGGCATGATCTCCATTTCTCTTATCTGAATGCTTTTGCGGGTTGTGATCAGCAAACCAGTATGTGTATTTGAACTCGGGTGTGTAAGTTAAACTATTTGCTTCCACATGTTTTACAAGACTTGTTTTGTAATAACGATGACTCTGTGATGATGTAATCTATTTACGAATGTCTGCGAAATGTTGTAACGTACGATATGTTATGTTGAATTACTGTGATCTTGGTTGTATGCAAGTTGGTTTGAAATCCTTCGAGATTTCAGTTGACTACTGGGTTTATATGGGCTCAAGTTCAAGAATTTGATCGTTTCGGCAATTGTTTTTGTACTTGTGCTCTTATAAATTGGTCGGTTCTGTGACAGCTGGCATCAGAGCTAGATTCAACATTAAACATGTCTTACGGCTATTTAAAACAAAAGCTTTTGTTGTGAAAACAGTTTTCCAACTTATAGTTATATATAAGTGTTCAAAAATCAAAAAATTTTATGGTATACTGGTGATCACATCCTTTATAGCCCACTTAAGGACTTCTTGGTGGCTTATATATAATTACTAACTTGGGGGAATTGATTATTTCTATTTTCGTCATCCATGCGGCGTGATATTGCATGGGTGCCATTCGTTTGAATGGTAATGTATGGATGAATTGCCTCTACGCTAAGGTAAGTGTGAGTTGCGAGAGCATGACCGTCCAACCGTCGGTCTAGGGGAGAGCTAGTTGTGGTTACTGGAGTATTTGCATGTTTCATACATGTATATATGAAGGTACTTAATTGTGTGTACATTTGTCGGGTAGTTTGGATACCGAAGTATATATATCGGGGGATGTATATACGGAGAGTATCTTAGTTACTACTTGTGATTATTAGCATTATATCTTGTTGGGTTGAGCTGCAATGAAGTTTTCTGTAGGTACGCTAACAACGCACCGTGTAGATCGACTAGTTACCGCTAATTGAGAGAACGTATGTATGCCACCGTATATTCCGCTAAAGCTTAAATTTTCATAGGTTTGTGAGGACGTACGGAACGCGCATGCATCATAATCACCCATGTCATTCATATTGCATTACCCCCTCCCTTATAATTGCTTATCCCAAGTGTAAAGTGCAATCTCTCAGCAAAATAATCCTCTCACGTGAATTGCATCCCTTTTTTATAACAGATGGCCGCGCCCGTGTTTCCTACTGGTAGCAGCACCTTTTTGGACCAGTTCGGTACTCCCATTTTGCTCTGGAGGGTGCTCAGTTTAGTTGGGTACCCAGAGGCACCCAGCTACACGTGGAGGCAGGCGGTACCATTGGGAGATGTACCATGGTACGTCGTGACCTTCATCGTGCCGCAAAACCCCACAAGACCATCGTGGCATGGGTGGAGCATTGAGACTGATTGTCAAAGCCCATGGGAAGCCGCTCAGGTTGCCGCCCTTGATGTGCTGATGGATATAGCACAGAGCTTCAGGGATGAGTTAGTGGGTGGACCTGCTTCATCCATTCCTCGAGTGTCTCCTACTGAGGCTGAGTGGACTCAGGACGTTGGTCAGGCCTTGGTTCGAGGCCGTGGCAAACGGGTGCAGAGCGACAATGCTGGAATGAGTGCTATGATGGCAGTCTTGAAGCTTTGTCGAGTCAGGCAAAACACCCTTTCTAGTGTGCTTGATGAAGCCAGCAAGGCAATGGAAGCTCAGCACAAGTTCAGGTTGCGTGCCCGCAAGTATCGCCGTAAGGTGAATGCATGTGGGAGAGCTCAGCAAGAGGTTGAGGAGATTCACGGTATTGCAAATTATCATCTGCAATAGTGGGGTCAAACCGCACGCGAGAGAGACGAGCTTCATAACCAGCTGATGAACCTCACTATTGAGAGAGATGAGGCTGCACAAGAGTTGGATCATGTGACACATCACCGGGATGCAGCTTTAGAGTTAGCAGAAGAAAGACGTCGGGGTTGGATTTTGGCCAACCACAATGCCTTTCAAAGGGAGCAAGCACTACAAGAACAGCTTGAAGAGCTTCAGGTTGAGCACCATCAACTGCTCAACCGTCTGTTTCCTATTCCTCACCCCATACCAAGGTATCCAAATGTGGGTGGACCTCAAGTGATTTAGGCCGATGAGGAAGAAGAGGACGTGCAGATGGTTGACAATGCAGCTGAGCTGGCAGATGAAGAAGAAGAGGAAGACCTAGAAGAAGTCCAAGGTGTCTCCGATGTGGACATCGATCACTTGACGAGTAGTTCGTTAACAAGTCTCACTAGTTTAGCTTTTGCAGTCATTGATGTAATGAACTTAGGTACGAAGACTGATGTTGGATGTACCTTTTTAAATTCGAACTCGGCATGTAATGCACTTTAATTCGCTCCCTTCAGGATGCATATCGTAATGGTTAAGTTTAAAACTTGTCATGTTGGAATGCACTGCGTATGGCGCTAGTAATCTACTTGATGATGTGGTGATTGGAGAATGAATTATTTGCCTCTGTTTATTGTATGAAGTTTTCATTCTCGTCAGTAAATTCAGTTTGGCACAATTACATTGTTCCTCTCCAATGTGCTGACATCATCAATAATTACTGGTTGCGCATTGTGTAGATGCCTCGTACTCGTTCCGCCGGTGCGGGTGATGATGATGATGATCTTCCACCGCCACCACCACCCACACCAACGGAATTAATAGCAATGCTTGCGGAAGGACAGCGCACTATGGCCGAGGCCCTCCGTACGATTGCGAATCAAGATGGCCGTGGTCCACGCCAAGGACCGGAACCAAATCAATACAGTGATTTCAAGGATTTCCTTGACACAAAACCCCCGATCTTCAAGGAGGCTGAGGAGCCTCTACAAGCTGATGAGTGGTTGAATACTCTCGAGCAGAAGTTCTGTCTGCTCCGCTTGACTGAGGTGCTGAAGACTGAGTACGCATCTCACCAACTGCATGGGCCAGCTCGCATTTGGTGGAGTCATCATCGGTCCACTATGCCTGCTAATGCTCAAATCACTTGGGATCAGTTCAAGTCTGCTTTTAGGGAAAATTACATTCATCCTGGTCTCATGGCGATCAAGCATACAAAGTTCATGAAGCTGACCCAGGGGAACAAGAGCCTGAATGAATACCTGCAAGCTTTCAACAACCTTGCAAGGTATGCTACCGAGTTTGTGGATACCGATGCTAAGAAGATTGCTAGCTTCAAGCGGGGACTTAGCCCCAAACTGATGAAGACCATGGGAAATTGCAAGTGTGCTCATTTTAATGAGTTTGTGAGTGATGCTTTATCCCAAGAGAACAACAATGCTGTGTATGCTGCTTCAAAAAGTCATAAGAGGGCCTATGAGGCGGGTGCCTCACAATCCAAGGCTCCTGTCACACAGAGGGCTCCATTCTATCCTCCAGCGTCAGCCGCTAAGTTTCGCCCACCGTAGAAGAAGAATCCCGCCAAGACTGGGTTTCGCAAGGCATTTACAGTTGCTCTTCCTAAGGGCACTACCAGTCAGGGCAGTTCTAGGGCTCCTCCAAGCAACATTCCGTGCTGGAACTGCAACAAGACAGGCCACTGGGAAAGGGAATGCCCTTACCCTAAGAAGAATAACTACCAAGGTGGCCGTCAGGGGCAGGTGAACCACACTAATATTACTGAGATTCCTTCAGGAGAGGTTATGACTGCTGATAAGTTTCTGATTGATCAACACCCCGCAGTTGTACTATTTGATTCAGGTGCTTCGCATTCCTTTATTAGTCCAGCATTTGCATCCAAGTTTATGCAGAAAACATATACTGTTGAGGGTGAGGGTTATTGTATTAGGGCTGCCAGTGGTATTATCCCAACCAAGCTAGTAGTTGGGGACGTACAATTTGAGATAGAGGGGCGAAGTTATCAGGTTGATCTGGTAGTTTTACCGGGGCTAGGTATCGATGTGATATTGGGAATGAACTGGATGAGCCGTCATGGAGTGCTTATTGATACATTGACTAGGGTAGTCATGCTCAGAGATCCTGGTAATCAGGAGGGTTTTCTAGTATAATTACCCCGAGACATTAATCTTTCTTGCACGACCAATGCGGTGCAAGCAAAGTCTCTGGCAGATATCCCTGTCATGTGTGACTTTCCGGATGTTTTTCCCGATTATTTGCCTGGATTGCCCCAGGATTGGGAAGTGGAGTTCAAGATAGAGTTTCTTCCTGGCACAGCTCCTATCTCTAGAAGGCCATATAGAATCCCTCCCAATGAACTAGCTGAACTTAAGACCCAGTTGAATGAACTTCTAAAGAAAGTCCTTATCCGTCCTAGTTCATCTCCGTGGGGGTGCCCAGCTATCTTTGTGAAGAAGAAGGATCAATCCCTACGCATGTGTGTAGATTATAGACCCTTGAATGCAGTTACAATCAAGAATAAGTACCCTCTACCACGCATAGATATCTTATTTGATCAGTTGTCTAAAGCAAAAGTCTTTTCCAAGATTGATTTGAGATCTGGGTATCATCAAATCAAAATTCGGCCTGAGAATGTCCCAAAAACCGCATTCTCTACAAGATATGGTCTATATGAGTACCTGGTTATGTCTTTTGGATTGACCAATGCCCCCGCACATTTTATGTATCTGATGAATTCAGTGTTTATGCCCGAGTTGGACAAATTTGTGGTGGTATTTATAGATGATATCCTGGTCTATTCTGAGAATGAAGAAGATCATGTTGAACATTTACGGGTGGTTCTCACTAGATTGCGAGAACACCAGTTGTATGCAAAGTTCAGCAAATGTGAATTCTGGCTTCGTGAGGTACCTTTTCTTGGACACGTGTTGTCCGATGGTGGAATTATGGTTGATCCCGCCAAGGTGCAAGAAGTATTGAACTAGAAGGCGCCCATCTCGGTGCACGAGGTTCGGAGTTTTCTGGGGTTGGCTGGCTATTATCGTCGTTTCATCCCGGATTTCTCTAAAATAGCCAAGCCTATGACTCGGTTGCTGCAAAAAGACATGAAGTTTGTCTAGACTCCTGAGTGTGATGCGGCTTTCCATACCCTGCAAACTCTTCTAACGTCGGCTCCGGTTTTGGCACAACCGGATATCGAGAAACCATTTGATGCGTTCTGTGATGCATAAGGTATTGGGTTAGGAGGTGTTCTTATGCAAGAAGGTAGAGTCATTGCTTATACCTCTCGCCAACTTCGGAAGCATGAAGTGAATTATCCAATGCATGACTTAGAACTCGCTGCAGTTATTCATGCTTTGAAGGCCTGGAGACATTATTTACTTGGCAATGTGTGCAACATCTACACTGATCATAAAAATCTCAAGTACATCTTTACTCAACCTGAGTTGAATATGCGTCAGAGAATATGGCTCGAGTTGATCAAGGATTATAACCTCCAAGTGCACTATCACCCTGGCAAGGCAAACGTCGTAGCGGATGCCTTAAGCAGGAAGTCTCATTGCCACTCATTGATTGAGAGTCATGTCCATTTGTCGAAGCTCCTTCATCCTGTAGTCCTTCACAACATCACTGTCAGTTGTACTCTACAGAGTCGAATAATCGAGCTACAGAAGACAGATGCAGGTGTGTTTCACATCAAGCGCAAGATGAAAGAGCAAGAAACCAAACATTTTCGAGTTGATGAGGAAGGCGTGTTATGGTTCAAGGATAGGTTGGTAGTTCCAAAGGATAGAGAGCTTAGAAATCAAATCATATCCGAAGCTCATTCCTCTAAATTATCTATTCATCCTGGTAGTAGCAAAATGTATCATGATTTGAAGCCTCGATTTTGGTGGACCAAAATGAAGAAAGAGATAGCCGCTTATGTGGCTAGGTGTGACACTTGTTGCCAAGTCAAGGTCAGTGCACATGAAAGTTGACGATTACTTCACCACTCTCTCGCATTCCAAACCGTGTTGGAAATGGGAGGAGATAAGTATGGATTTTATTGTTGGACTCCCTACTACTTAGAGGAATTTTAACTCCATTTGGGTGATTGTTGACCATGGGAAAATGGTTGCCCCTAGCTAAATTTTCATACCAAGAGTTGATGGCACACTTCATTCTAGAAGCCGGGTGAAAGGAGATATTATGGAATTGATTTTGTTCAAGAAGTCAAGAACAAGTCCGTACTATCCAAACTCACATCGTCCAACCGACTATCCAACGCTTTGGTGTGAGTTGTACTTCAACCACGGACGGAGTGCTGATGAGTGCTTCAATGCTCGGTATCAATTGAAGCCTCCACGTGTGTCCGTGAGCCTCCCTGCGCCACATTTCCAATTCTTGCCTTCTCATTCGCTCACCACCGCATGCAACCAAAAGCGTAGCATCAACAATGCGCTTTTCATTCTCTTGGATGAGATTTTTATAAGGGAGGGCTGTAACAAGCTCAAGCTCACTTGCATTCATCCATTCATGCTTATATTGCATGAAACACTTGCCATTGCAAATAATGCTACCGCTGTGTTTGCTTGACCACAATAGCTCCACTCATGTCCTCCTATACCTAGTTGACCGCCTAGCCGAGCCATCATGTGTTTTTCTTTTTAGGTGAGGGCCATTGGCCATTTTTAAGTAACTTAGTTGCACCTAGAATGTCATTTGTGGTCGCTTTGACTAATTAAGTCGTCATGCAATTTTGAGCTCACCCTTTTGCTATGTGTATCACCCACCACCTTGACCTCCCGCCTCTTCTCTTTGCTAGGATAGCACCGTGGCGACCTCCTAACAAACCAGCTCAGCTGCTCATGTGCTCGGGATTGAGCCAATCAGCGTCAAAGTTCGCTTGCCGTCACCGAGCACAACATGTGACCTGAGTTTCAAGGAGCTTTGCCGTGCCTCCATCACCACTCCAGCTGGCGACAAGCTCCCTCCGCTAGGTCGTAGCTCTAGCCCGCCATAGCACCAATCAATCGAACCACCTCCTCACGTAGATCATGTAGGTAGCCTTGGTGTCGCCATTGGAGTCCTCACTGTGGTCGGTGAGCCACCCACCACCACCTCCCCGCCTCTTCTCTCTTGCTAGGATAGCATCGAACCTCGCCATGCCTCTCTGTTTCTCTCTCGCTGACACTGGGGGTCGTAGCTCTAGCCGAACCACCTCCTCACATAGATCCCTTGAGGGCCCCGCTTGTCGCTGATCGAGTATTAGAAGTTAGGTCAAATAATTCCAGTTTTAGTGCTGTTTTGTGAAATTTATATCTCCAAATTGGTAGATCCAAATTGAGTACTTCCAATTTTGTTAGGATCATAGTGAAGTCTAGTATTTAGTAAAAATATGAGATGAACACTTGTAGTCGAAATTTTAAATGAATTAAATTGAAACTTGAAATGTGTTTTTGAATGCATGCCAACTTGTTTAAATCATATCTTGAGTTTCTATGATCCAAAAATTATGAAATTTTGTGGGTAAGCTAGTCTTGCTTAGTAGAAGCTCTGGTTAAAATTTGAGAGTCATTGCATGTATGGTTTTTGAGTTATAGATTTTCCTTTTATCATTGAATGATCCTTGTGTGAATTTTTGTAAATTATCTAGGAATCCTATGGTCATGAAACTTGGTAGGTAGTATCTTAGTACCTTAAGGATTCTAGGAAAAATATGAAATCTATTGCTTGACACTTTTCACTAAGGTTTCCTAATTATGCCATTTTAAGCCATTCTGCCTTACCATTTTTGTGTAGGTTGTTATACTTACTAAAATCGTGTGAAATTTTTATGATAGTCTACTTAGGGCATGTAGTGTCTATTGTAATTTTTGTAGATTTAATGGTCTACTTTTCATATATGTTTACTATTTCCTCTAATTAATTAAATAAATTAAGAAATGTATTAAAAGAAATGTTTTGGGGGTGAACACCCTACTTTCTGGTGTTCTTGTGATATGAGTGATATGTGAGTAGAGTTAGTTTTGTCCAATTATTTGTTTACATCATAAGTTAATAATTATTTCGTTGCATCATGTCCCTCTGGACAGATCTGGGGACTTTAGGAAGTTCCCCATGATATTTTGGTTTTCTGTGAATGTGATGAACACAAGAGTTGTAGATAATTTATGTATCTAGCTCCTGTCAAAATTTGAGGGCATTTGGCCTAGTAGTTTAGAAACTACAACTGTTTAAAGTTAGGTTCCAGTTTTGCTTACTCTCTATCTTGGGAGGATAGAGTTCTGTTGATCAAAGAATTCGACCTGGTAAAGTGTTGAATCATGCTTTGAGGTCTGAAAATGGATTGTAGAAAATTTTATAAGCTTTCCAAATTGTCTTCTTTCATGTTAATTGGATTTATAAATCTCCAGTTATGGCTAGTTTACTGTACCGCTACATAGTCTCTATTTTGCTGAAATACAAATGCTTGAGTGTATGCTTGATGCAATGTTCTCGTTGATTGTTTAGGGGTTGGCCTAACTTGAGAATATGCTTAGGTGCAGGTGCTAGGTCGTTAACTGAAGATGAGCAATTATACATTAGGTTGTATAAACTTGGTAAGTAAAGTGATTTGAATAGGGCTTAAGTTGGAATATGCAAACTACAGCGAACATGCGCATTCCCCGAGCATCCCTGACATTCATTCATGTGCATCCATGATATTTATCTTGCGCATTCATGCAATAGGTGTGCCGGAGGGAGTGACGTTGCTGGAGTTCGAGGGAGCCAACCAGGAGGAGGAACCCGAGGTGCAGGAAGCCGACGAAGCAGTCGCCGCAGAGGAATTGCCCGAGTGCCCTGACCACCAGCCTTCCTCGTTCCTGAAAGGCAAGCCCCGGAGCATATTAAGCCTCCCATGCTTTTACAAATACTTTGAGTGTCTTTTATTGTTGATGATGCATTAAGTATAGGAATTGGTTGGAACCAATTGCTGCATTATGTATATCTTTCCTTGTCCAGATATCGCACTGGAATCCTATTTAAGTTCAGGAACGGGTTAAATGCTTAGCCATGCTTAGTGCGGTAGAAGTCAGGTGATTTCCTGTCACCTGCGAGCTTTAGGATGAGGTGGATCACGGTTGGCTATATTTGCTATCGTGGAAAAGAACCATGTGAATAATGAATTAAGACCGAGCTGGGTCTTGGGTAGGTTTGAACATAGTGACTTCGTCTGAGTCGTTTAAGGACCGATACGCTGTACGTCCTCATGTCATGTTGAACGCAGCCTAACACTTAGCTGGCCGGATAAGTTGTTCCGACCGCGAAGCCTAGTAGCTCGACTCAGGCCGGGGACACGAGCAGTGGCGTGCATTCTAGAGGTAGTAAGGATGTGCGGAGAGCCATTGGCATAAGTCCAAGGCGGGTTAGAGTCCCGAACAACCTTGGCAGAGTGGTTCTTTGAGAATGTCGGTCTGCTCGGACTGGTGACTCCTAAATCGTACCAAAGGTGACTTGTTTGTGACCCTGACGGGGGAAGCAGGGTTTGTGTTTAGGAATACCCCTCCAGCTAGATAGGAATCTATTCGAATCGTCGTCTCTCCCGGATAGTGAGAACTTGACTGAGCAGCGGTAATGTAGATTCAATTAATTTAACGATATGGTTAAATGGATGATGATGATAAGGTTGCCACAATGAATACTTGCTATGGTTATTAATGTTTGCACCCTAATAAAATGATTGCTTAGTACAGGTGCTAATATAGATGACAGGTTAATGGCTAAAAGTCACTGCTAGTCAGGCTAAGAATTGATCATTTTTACTTATGCTTTTCTGCAAAAAGAAAGTGTCAGCCGGATCCACTACATTAAGCTATGCATAATCCTTGGTGTCATTTGTTTGGTTTTCGACAGGTAAGTCTAGCTGAGTACATTCCCGTACTCAGGGTTTATTCTCTCTTGTTGCAGATGACCTTTTATATCAGGGATTCTGTAAGTATTGTCTCCACCCGGCAGGTGATGAAGACTAAATCATGGGCATGATCTCCATTTCTCTTATCTAAATGCTTTCGTGGGTTGTGATCAGCAAACCAGTATGTGTATTTGAACTCGGGTGTGTAAGTTAAACTATTTGCTTCTACATGTTTTACAAGACTTGTTTTGTAATAACGATGACTCTGTGATGATGTAATCTATTTGCGAATGTCTGCGAAATGTTGTAACGTATGATATGTTATGTTGAATTACTGTGATCTTGGTTGTATGCAAGTTGGATTGAAATCCTTCAAGATTTCAGTTGACTATCGGGTTTATATGGGCTCAAGTTCGAGAATTTGATCGTTTCGGCGATTGTTTTTGTACGTGTGCTCTTATAAATTGGTTGGTTCTGTGACACATGGTGCTCGATGAGTTGTTAGCTGGCTAGTCCGAGTGGGGCCCCAACATCCCATTCGTGAGGATCTGGCTTGGGTCAACTGGTGACCGACTCTAGACCCTCGGTGGTCAATCCATATAGTTCTTGGGTCTGTTCGACTGGTCCCGAAGGCCTTCTTCCTTTATTTTGAGGAAAAAACCATGGATTGTATCCGGGCAAGACTCGGACATGGGCTGGGATGCCTGCGGCACTCATGCGCCTAGGTACCGGCCGCTAGCGGGCCCATCCCTTTCCACCCCTCACTTCAAAAAGGCGCCTGGAGCGGTTGTCGAACCCGTCGGTGGGCCAACCTTCGAACTCCTGGGCCGCAGTAGAGTTTTTGGGTCATGGCCCGTCTAGAGAGGCAAAACGTCTGGCAAGTTTTTTGAGAGATTGGATAGAGATTGCATGTGCGTGTCCCTCGATGAGGCATGGTGGTAGATTGTGGCAGGCGCAGAGATCTAGGTAGGTGGTTGGTTTCCTCTCACCCGTCGCCCCTATAAAACCAAAGGGTTCACCCCCCGGTTCCATACCTTTCATCCTTGCCTCCGTAGCCACGACCACCACTGCCAATCACTAACGTTTCCTACCTCTACATCCCCATCATTGTTGAGCCCACATCTGTCTGCCCCCACCTCCAATGGATCCATGTGCCGCTCCGACATCACCTTCCAGCGCATGGAAGGCCTCATCCATCACGGTTTTCTCCGCATGTGGACCTCAGCCGAGGAGTGGCTGCTGCCCAATGAGGAGGATCTGCCGTGGCCACCCGATAGCTATGTCGTGTCGTTCGCCCACTTCCATGAGCGTGGGTTCACGACCCTTGCCCACAAATTTTTTTTGGGGGCTGCTGCACTATTACAAGATCGAGCTGTAGCATCTCAACCCCAACGGGATCCAGTACATGGTGGTGTTCATTGCCCTATGCGAGGGGTTCCTAGGGATCAGCCCCCACTTCAATCTGTGGAGGTACTTCTTCGCTGTCACCCTCTAGAAGAAGAGGGAGAAGAGCGGCAGGCAAGAGCTGCGTAAGCCGATGGGGTGCACTGGCATCCAGCTCCAGAACAATTGGGTCGGCGAGTACCCGCCCATGCGGCTCTCAATATCTAACAAGGGGTGGCACTCATAGTGGTTCTACCTCAAGAACGACGTCCCTGCCCCTCTACCAGAGTTCACCGGGCGCCTGATCGAAGAGGCCCCAGAGTCGTGGAGGAAGTGGGGTGTCCCAGAGAAGGACAAGAATAAGACTCGAGACCACATCGCCACCATCCACATCCTGAAGGAGAATGGCCTGAAGGGGTCAGGCGTCATTAGGGCCTACCATGCATGAAGGGTGGCATCGTTGATGACATGTGCGCTCCCGCTATACGCGATGGCGCCCAAGGCATTGTTCGACAGAATGGCGCTCGTCGAGGGGGCGCTCCCCAACTCTGAGATTGCGCAATGCATCAAGCAGGCAATGGAGCCCTCGTGGGACGGTGCAGGTGCCCCCCTCGATTTCATCTTCCCGGTGCCGGGACATTCTCCGGTGCAGCCGGAACTAGTCCACATAGTCTTTGTAAGTTTCCCCTTCTCTTGCCTTCTCTTCAATTGATTTCTTGACCCCTTGATACTAACTTTGAAAGGGGTGGGGCCAGCCAAGGGATCTCATCCTCTTGATCACCCGATGCCGTTGCCGAGGGATTTGGCCATGAGGACGGTGAATCATGCCGAGGGTGAGCGGCTGAGGAAGGTGAAGGAGGACAGGAAGAGTAAGAAACAGTGGATAGCTGTAGGCGCAAAATGAGGGGAGGACACTAATAGTGATGATGATGATGATGATGATGACGCCAACAACATGGTAGCCGACGACATTGAGTGGGACAACCTATAGAACAAGGATGCGGTGACAGGTATCGGTTCGTCTTTGCAGGCATCGGGACCCTTCTCATTCCAAGGCGGCGAGGGTACATACGGGGAGCCGGCAGAGACAGGACATACCGTTGGCCTGCCGCAAGGGCCAACAGGGGTGGACAGCTCTACCACCATGCCCAAGGTGCCAGCAGAGGTGGGTGGCTCCACCGTCGTGCCCCAATAGCCAAGTGAAGCGAGCCCCTCCGCCCTGGAGCAGAGGGTGGGCTCAAAACAGCCTCGTTCCGACGAGGCAGAGCAAAGGTCGGGGGGTTCTCCCCCCAAATGCATCTACCACATGAAGGGACTGAGGTGAGTTGTTAGTTCCTCTATTTTTTCCTATTTTGGTTGGATTTCATCGTGACTTATGCTTTTTGTCCCTTGTAGAGTCGACAGGCAGCGTAATCCTTTGGCGCGGGCGCCGAAGAAGAGCATCGCCCTCCAATTGAGGCGACAACCATCGACTGGTGTCACACCCATTTCGACCGGGAGCGGCACCAGTGTGACCACGTTATTGGCCGGTCAGACACTGCCCATGGTGGCGCCCATGCCCTCGACGGGACGGGGGGCTCAAAGGGCGCCTTCAGAGGTCATGGAGCAGCAAGCGATGGCCGCGATACCACTACCAATGACCGGGCGGATGGGGCTGCCGACCGTGCTCATGGCGCTGACCATGGTAGGCATGACATAGCCAGTCATGACCCTGCCAACACAGGTGGAGGTGGCGGCGGCCATGATGGATGGGTCTCAACCGGGTGCAACTACAGTGGCACCTGAGGCACCGGCGTGACCCGCACCATCGGCGGCCCAAGCCACGGCACCTGGCATGGACTGGATAGAGAGGGACGTGGCTGAGGGGTCCTCAGGAGTCGTGGTGGTGGCAGAGAGGTCGGCGTCCACACTGCTAACCCCTTCCGTCGCCGGAGGGGTCCCTCAGCGGGGACGTCATGGTGAGAGGGGTCGGCTGCGCTTGGGACCGGCGGGGAGTTGTCCCTAGCCCTGATGTCAGTATGTAGCGACTCACCTGCGTGGGGCAAGCCCCTAGTCTAGTGGACAAATCCGCAGGATCCAGCATCGACGCTCTTCACCCTCGACGATGCCGTCGAGAGCATGGAGCGGGAGAGCCTCGACATGGGGATCGTGTCCGTGCTGGAAGCCTTGGACCACACCAAGGGTGCCTTGTGTGATGTTGTTGTTCCCTCTAACTAGGTATTTGTCTGATCTAGCTTCTTGCCCTTTTCTTTCTCTATATACTTTTTGTATTCTGTCCATTGTTTCCCTACAGTCCCTCATAGCTCGCAAACATGGGAAGTCTTGGTTCCTTCATCAAAAGAAGGACACCTTGGACTGCCTCATCGAGGAGGCATGGCTACATAGGGAGGTTACCGCTTAGCTTGTTGGTGCCCAACAGAGGGTGCCCGAGCTGACTCCCCTCGCTGAGGAAGCAGACAGTCTTCGGTCGTGGGTGGCCGAGGCCCGTCGGGACACTGACAAGGCCGAGAAGGCATTCGAGGCCCTTTCAGTGAGGTCATAGAGGGACAACGAGGAGGCTACCAAGGTTAGGAAGGAGCGGGACGAGCTGCTCTAGAAGGACGCCGAGACCCACCAGTGGATTCTCGACCTTCTGGTCGAGGTTGAGAAGGAAAGGGAGCTTGTGGCCCTAGAGAAGAGGGCGAGCCTAGATGCCATGGCGGTCGCCTAGCTACGCAAGGAGTAGGATGAGCTGATCCATACCATGGAGAGGCTCTGCTCGAAGCATGGTGTGGCTCACGAGGAGCACGACCAGGCCTTCTGAGAGCATGACCAGGCCTACCAAGAGCGCGACGACGCACAGCAGAAGGTTGGCTCCCTCTAGGCCAAGCTTGGGAATGCGATGACCCAGAAGCTAGAGGCTAAGAGCATTTCTACTGGGCTAGCCATGGACCTCATCGAGGCGGGGAGGAATCTTTAGGCATAGAGCGACGAGCTCAGTATCCTAAGCACCACCCTTGGAGTGGTCTACGATGACCTTGAGGTGGTTCGGTCGGAGGGGACTCGCTCGCTCATGGCCTATGCCGCCAAGATCATGGCTCGGGTGCGCCAGCTCAAGAGGAATGCCCTTCGTGTCATGGTCAATCAATCCTTCATGATTGCTCGCTCTCATTACTAATACAACATCGATCTGGAGACGATGAGCCATGGCTTCGCGCCTAGCTATGAAGTCCACGAACTAGAGGAGATGGAAGTGGCGGTGGCTCCCCTTTCGTAGGACCGGGCAGACAGGATCGAAGGCATAGTTCTTCCCCAAAGAGGTTAGTTAGTTCAATAGATAGGGTGGTCGTTCTTGTAATAAGTAAATAAGTTCCAACCCTTCTGTATCGTTCGAACAAACTTGTCATTTTGTGTCGTTTGATCAAATCTGTTCTTTTGTTTTGGTGCGAATGAATTTGTTTTTCCTCCCTTTTTATGTGTGAAAAGAAGGGGTAATGCATTCCAACCGTTACGTTTGTTAAGACCATAGAATTCGAGGTGTAGGAGGGAAACTCTGATCACACTGGTTAGCAAGAGTGTCGTAGCCGTTGGGGCGTAGGTTTCTTGCAGTCCGACCAGCCTTACTCAGTCATTCATTTCCGCAGACCTTGCCACTAGGTTTTTTAACTTAAGGAAGGGGTCGGGCATGACAACTGTTTTAGAGAGGGTGTATATATACCCTTATCAGCCCCCAAGTGAGACCCAACCCCTTGCCATTGCTATGGTCGGGTATCACTAAAGATTGAGGAGAGGATAGCAAAACTAGTAAGAGAAAGTGCCTCTTATTTTTGTATGTACCCCCTCCCTAGGATCTGAGCCATCGTTCTATGACCGTGCGTTCGGTCTTCTTGTGAGTCCAACTTTCCTCAAGCCCCCACATGTAGCGGGGGTCCGGTCAAGGGTCGGCTTGTTTTTGTGATCATCGCCCCATCCACGGTTTTCACAACCGGAGGGGTTGAGCTAACATCACTTGCCTCAATGGCTTGAGTGACGTGCTCAACGAGCTCGCTAACGGGCATGTTCGAGTGGAATTCGGGTCCATCGTTCATGACAGGGTTGGCATAGCCCTCATGTGGAATTCCACTACTTCTTAACCCGCCTCCCGGTAGATGTCTGTGTCACTCTAGAGAGCAACTCAGGTGGCCCGCTGGCCTCCCCTCGATGGAGATTCTATGGGCTTGGCTTGAGGTTAGGATCGATCGAGAAGGTTGAGATGACCCTATCCGCTTCTAAGCGAGTCAAGCAAAGGACACTGGGGCTCATCTACATTTTCTCCCCTAGCTCTGTTCGACGTGAGGTGGCCTCGAGCCCTTCATAGGCTAGTCTTCAAACCCTGGTTAGTTGGATTCCCGAGCAAGGGTCAGGCGGCTCGAGCCCCCAAGCCTTGTAGGCTCGGTAGGGGTCGGCCGAATTTTGTGCGTCACCCGTCCGCGGTTTTCGCAACTGGAGGGGCTAAGCTAACGACACTTGCCTCGATGGCTCGAGTATCGCGCTCGGTGAGCTCGCTAACGGGCATGTTCGAGTGGAATCTATGTCCATCATTCGCTGACAGGGCTTAACTCGCCTCCCGGTAGATGCCTGAGTCATTCCGGAGACCGACTCAGGTGGCCCGCTGGCCTCTCCTCGATGGAGATTCTGTGGGCTTGCCTCGAGGTTACGATTAAACGAGAAAGGTCTAGATGTCCATGTCTGCTTCTGAGTGGGGTCGGACAAGGATGCTGGGGCTCATCTACGTTTTTCTCTCCTGGCTCTATTTGACATGAGGTGGCCTTTAGCCCTTTGTGGGCCGGCCTTCAAACCTCGGTCACACGCCACTCATATCAAATGAGACGACTACCGCTTTGTGACACGACGCAAAGCATTGTGATGCAGCACTTGCATAGCAATGCTTGGATGTGTGGGATGAATGTATGGATGAATGGATGAATGAATGTATGAATGCATATATGAGAATGGATGAATGAATGATCATGCAATGGAAAAGAAAAGTGGGGGTCGGTAAAGTTACCTCGATGGCTCAAGTGATGGGTTTGGGGAGCTCTTACCGGATATGTCCGTGTGGGGTCTGGGTCCATCATTCGCTACGGAGCCAGCGTAACCTGCATGGGGCATCCTACTGCTCCCTATCTGTGTCTCGGCAGTGGCCCAAGCCATTTGATCGACTTGGGCAACCTGTCGGCCTCTCCTCGATGGAGATTCCATAGGTGGGCCCCTCCAAACCCTTCTTGAGAAGGTGGAGGCTAAAGCTCTGATCACGCTGGTGAGCAAAAATGTCGTAGCCACTAGGGCATAGGTTTCTTGTGGTCCGACCAGTTTTACGTAGAGTTTGTTTCCGCACACCTTGTGTCGGTACAGAAAGTGACCAACTAGTGAATATTTGTAGTTTTGTTGTACGTTGTGATCGAAGGTGGCCTAGCACTCAATGACATAGGATTTATACTAGTTCAGGCTACGTGTCCTACGTCCAGTTTGGGTCGGTCGATGACTTTATTCCTGAGCCCAGGTGCTCGAAGTCTGTAGTGGGGTTACAAACAAGAAGGAGAAAGGTGGGGTGTACGAGAGGCCCGATCAGGTCTGTCGATGAAATATGGTCGGTAGTCTACCTAGGGGTATGCCCAAGGTAGTAGATTATCGATAGACAGATGTCCAAGCTACAAACAAGATGGTGACGCAAGACAGACACGAGGTTTTATCCAGGTTCGGCCGCTGGGATGGCGTAATACCTATGTCCTGCGTCTGATTGTATTGCTGTATGTCAATGAGAGATGTTTTTTAGAGGAGTCCCCTGCCTGCCTTATATAGTCTAGGGGGCAGGGTTACAAATCTGGAAACTAATCCTAACTAGTTACAATTGCCATAGGTGGCCGGATAAGGATTCCTATTCTAACCAACCAGGATCTTGCTTGATCTCCAAATCTGCCTTGATTCCTTGCGCAGGACTCTGAACAGATTGACCAGGCCACGCATAGTCTTCTAGTGGGCCAAACCCCCTGGTTCGGGCCGGCCCAAGCCTAGCCGTAAGGGTATAGGGGTTAATGCCCCCACAGCTAGTCCCCAAGCACCATGTATTATGCTGCGACATGCCACTCGATATCCTTCGGCTAATGCGATCCATCTTCAAGTCACCTCCAACTGGTTGAAACATTGACCAAGCGAATGTGCCAGTATTCTGGTCAGAACAGAGAGCAGTAGACCACGATTATAGCCGAAGTTTCCGATTGTCCGAAGAATTCACGTTGCTCTAAAGAAATGGTTGTCCGAAGATAGCCGGAGGTTTGTACCTCAACCTCCATGACGGCATGAAAGCCCAGTACCTGCACTGCCCATGTAACACGTCACTTGACGACTAGTACAAGAAATGGTTCTACATCCGCGAAGAGCCAAACACGATCACACTGTGCGACGTGGGGTACATTTCGGAGAAGAGGACAAGCTGGTCAGAGAAGCCCGAGCACCTAGAACAAATTCCAGAAATATTTGGGATGATCCCATGGAAAAAGCTAGATGGCCCGAGCGTGGTCGGGAGCTTCATCAGCCGGCGGATCCAGCCCTGCCAGAGGAGGGTACATCCTGGCTACGAGTATCAAGGTAGCGCGGACCCGACGAGGACGAGGCAGGGGGCGCTTGACAAAAACAAAGTCAGAGCCAGAATTGGAGAGCTATTTAACTTAGTTGATCCAAATTATGTCAGATTGAGCGACATTGAGCACGCTTTCAAGCTCGCCTGACCCCCCCCCAAAGGTAACTCATCTTGCCTTGTACTCGTAGTCTCATATTGTGGTACAAACTTACTGTGTTCACTCCCATTTGTTTCCCAGATTAATGGTCGGGATAGAGCGACAGTGTTTGTGTTGCCACCCCTTCGAGTAGATTGGCCATAAGGAGCTGTCCCAGCCACCCAAACCAGCATCGGGATCGAGGACGTCGACTGGGCGGTGCTCGGAGCTGGAGAGGAGGCAGCGGCCAAAGCTACTGGTAAGCAGCCGGCAGCCAGCAAGCGTCGTCAGGCGATTTTTACTTTGTCGGACGATGACGCAGAGGAGGGAGAGGATGCAGGCACCTTTCGACTCATCCCTCGAAAGAGGAGAAGGCAACTGGAGTCGATGGAGCAAGGTGGCTCCTCCGTGCCAGTGAGACCTACATCGCCGACCACTGCAGCACGAAGGACAAGCGGCGGAGGGGTCGAGCACCAAGGCCCAGCGACAGCGCTGGATGTAGAGGGAGACCAAGAGTCACCCGCACAGCACGTGGAACAAGCACGGCCGAAGAGACGCACCTTCACCACGTCATTCTGTGCTTCCAACATGTAAGTATTTGTGACCTTGATGTAAGCTAGCAAGTTGCATTGAATATGATTGCCTTCTGAACTTATCTTGGATGTACTAGTTCGGCGTCCACCGAAAGTCCAGACTAGCTAGCCGGGAGCGGCATGGCTCCACCAGTAAGTTCAGAACAGACTGCCCAGCAGCCGGCCATCGAGGAACCCAAAACAGAAGATCCATCGGGGCCTCAGCAAACAAACAGTCATACAATAGTCCCCGAGCAGGGGGTCGAGGGAAGAGCCGAGCCAAGCATGAGTGCTTCGAGCGCTGAACCTACCGAGGGCAACACCTCAGCATCAAGGGTAACGGAACAGACCGAGGAGCAGTGGCCGAAGGTGAGAGCACAGAGCACGTTTGTCGATGCTGTAGCCCGTGGGAAAGAAATAGTGATCGCAGAAGCTGCTGACATCGGGCCAGCACCGAGACCCAAAGAAGAGCCCAAAGAGGACGAAGTGGAGGAGGTCCTGGGCCATCCGCAGGACAAGTGACAACATGTGTATGTATCGCGTTGGCGGAATGACCAATGGGTTGTCCATGAGGAAATCCCAGAGATCGAAGAAACCAAGAAAATTGAACGGGCGGCGAAACGGCTGGTTACGGAGGTGCAGGTAAGCTTCACTTCACCCCCTGATCTTGCTGTCTAGTCGCAGCTATCTTACTTAGCTATTTGTACACAAGACTTGATGAAGACCGCAAGGTACCATAAGAAATGCTTCGACCAGATCGAAGGAATCACTACAAGCAACAAGGAGCTGACGACAGAGGTGGAACGCTTGCGCCAGCGACTCGAAGCCGCCAATCACGAAAAGACGGTGCAAGAATCTGAGAACCAGAAACTAGTCATCCAGCTCAGTAATAAAGAGCAGGAAAGAACAAGTAAGTAGCCATTTCATCACAATGACTTTTGACAAGTGCGGTTGCGTTGTTGGTAGTAACAGCTGTAGTGTAGGCTTAGAAGCCAAAGTGGTTCATCTCTGAGAGGAGAACAATCATGCGGTAGTGGAGTGTGATCGCCTGAAAGAGGACAACAAAAAACTGGCGCAAGACCAGTCGCGGTTCCGAGACCACGCGACCAAGATGACAGAGGAACTGAAAAGTAAGTTTTCCAAACCCCTTTTGTCATTTTTGTTACATACCGTAGTTTGGCGTAATATAGCGTCTTAACAGCATGTGCGGTTTGCAGTTATAAAAATCAATGCGAAGAAGCATCTGGAGTTCGTGATAAAAGACCATGACAACTGGAAGGCGCAATGCCAAAAGATCACCAAGGATCGTGACACCTGGAAAAACCGGTGCTAGGAGGTGGCAACGGCCATTTCGCCAGTCCTTAACCTCATCGATCCGGCGCTAGCAGTGGACATGCCAAGGACACCGCAGCTAGGATTGATCGAGAGATGCCAAAGGGCATGGGGATGGTTCCAGGAGTTTGTCAAGGAGGCAGGAGAGTACACAGGCGCACATGTGCTGAGCATGGTACGTGCTCACTACCCCCTGATCGATCTCAAGCGCCTGGAGGCTGGATACCCGAAGGAGGTAGATCCAGACAAGGCCGAGGAGCTACAGATTACCCAGCTAGACTTGTTGGCGAAAATAATTGGCGATATTAACCTGTGTGGAGGTGTGACACCACCCGTACAAGGAACGTCGTCAACAAGTCAGCTGGGAGCGTAGTCATTTTTGAGCCAATCGGCGAAGCCTGCGGTCTCGACTAGCCAAGCGATGGCCAGGCCATCTTCTTCAGCTCGTTCAGTGCCAAAGTCCTAGAGACCCGAGCACGAAAATAGGCGTTGCGAGCAGCAGGAGCCGCGTGCCCCGACCAGCCAATAGTGTAGGTTGTAGCTGTAGAAGAAGATGTAGTTGTGTTATTGTAAACTTGGACCTTTTCAGGCAAGCTTGTAATAACATAACTGTATCTCAATATAAGCTTGTTTGTTTTATTAAAAACGTGTTTAAGCTCAGATATCGTTTGATGTAACTAAGTTAGAACGTGTTGGCGTTCTGTTTAGTTGTATCAGTTCTAGTCGACACATCATCCTGAAAGGTTTGTATGGCCCTGGTTTGTTTTGGGGTCAGAGTGTGTTGCACGTAGCTTGTGCACACGTAGAAACACACAAGTCAAACCAGAGAGCGCCTGCCGATCACCCATAGCGTAGAGCGCGGATCCCATGCATGCATTGGGAGGAACCGGAGACAGGGCCTGCTCTGAAAACCTGAGAAGGAATAGTGGTCAGTTTTATCTGGTAGAGTTAAAATAACAATGACTTCGAAATGACACATTAGAGTGGTCGGAGAAGTCATAATAGCTTTATTGAAATAAATCAATAGTACAAGAGGGGTACATATCTCAGTAGTTAAGCATAGAAATGCCTAAGCTTGTCGATGTGCTAGGATTTGGGTACGTCTGTGCCATCTGGGCGAGCTAACCTGTAAGATGTAGGGCATGTAACCTCCTTGATCATGAAGGGTCCTTCCTATGGAGTTGCAAGTTTGTGGACACCTGCCTGATTCGTCTTCCACTTTAGGACCCAGTCCCCGACCACAAAGAACCGCTCCTTGACGTTCTTGTTGTAGTACCTACGCAAAACAGCGAGGTATTTGGCTGTACGTACGCAAGAGTCGAGCCGCTTCTCTTCTGCACTATTCACTTCTAGCTCCCACACTTCATTGGCCTTGTCTTCATCGAAGTTCTCTACCCATGCTGATCTGAAGGCTATATCTGCTGGAAGTACTGCCTCAGCGCCATAAACCATAAAGTATGGTGATACGCCGGTATTGCGACTAGGCTGGGTTCTGAGACCCCAGACCACGGTCGGTAACTCTTTAAGCCATCTTCCAGGAGCTTTGTCATTCTCTCTGTACATCCTCTTCTTAAGTGCATCCAGGATCATACCGTTTGCCCGCTCGACCTGTCCATTAGCTCTACGGTGTGCCACCGAGACGTATTTTACTACTATGCTCATTTCATCGCAGAAGTCCCAAAAAACGTTCCCGGTGAACTGAGTACCTAGATCGGTGATGATGCTGTTGGGTATGCCGAAGAGGTGGATGACCTGGTCAAGGAACGCGATAGCCTTTTCTGAAGATGCCGTGACCAGGGGCATGTACTCTATCCATTTGGAGAATTTGTCGATCAGCACAAAGACGCATGTAAATTTCCCAGGGGCCGATTTGAAAGGGCCAATCATATCTAGTCCCCAACATGCGAAGGGCCAAGAGGCTAGTATTGTCTGAATCTCGTGTGCTAGTACATGGATTCTCTTGGCGAAGAACTGACAACCTTCACAATAGCGGACTAGCTTTTCTACATCGGCTACAGCTTATGGCCAATAGAACCCAGCTCGAAAAGCCTTGCCAACCAGCGTTCTCGAGGCCGCGTGGTTGCCACAGGAGCCGGAGTGGATTTGGTCTAGGAGATGTTCACCATCCTCCTGAGTTATACACTTCATCAAGATTTCCTCCTTCGCGTTCTTGCGCCACAATTTACCATCGACGAGCAGATACTGCTTACTACGACGCATCAGGCGTTCGTTTTCTATCTGATCGGTGTAACCGCTACCATCTGTCAGGTACTTGATAAAAGGTACTCTCCAGTCAGGCTCCTTAGTGGTCAGAGGTGGTTCGGTGGTGTTTGACGCCAGAACCATAGCCACCAATAGCTGGTCTGGAGGTTTGTCGACTGTGGGATCTTCCTCGTTGATGGAGGGCGTGAGCAGATCTTGAACAAATACGTCATGTGGGACTTTGGCTCGGGACGATCCTAACTTTGACAGTGCATCTACTGCTTGATTTTTATCCCAGACCACATGTGTGTACTCAATGCCGTAGAACTTACCTTCCAGCTTTCTAATCAATTTGCAGTATGCGTCCATCTTTTCGCTGGTCGTGTCCTAGTCCTTGTTAAGTTGGTTGATGACCAGAGCCGAGTCTCCGTAGACATAGAGACGTTTGACACCGAGCTTGACCGCAATGCGCAGACCATGTAGGCTTGCCTAGTACTCGGCGGCGTTATTAGACGCCGGGAAATAAATCCTAAGGACGTATTGGAGTTGCTCCTTGGATGGCGATACGAAAAGGACTCCTGCCCCTGCACCGTCGATGTTGAGGGAGCCGTCAAAGTACATCTTCCAATACTCGGCGGGCCCCTGAGAAGCAGGCATGCTTAAGTCTATCCATTGGACAATGAAATCGACAAGTGCCTGAGACTTGATTGTAGTACGACTTGCAAATTCTAAGGAGAAAGGGCATAGGTCCATTGCCCATTTGACGATGCGCCCGTTCGCATCCTTGTTGTGAATGATGTCTCCCAGAGGGTACTCGGTCATGACCACCACATGATATCCGTCGAAGTAATGTTTCAACTTTCGGGATGTAATCAGTATGGCGTAGATCAGCTTTTGAATCTATGGGTACCTGGTCTTGGATTCATTGAGTACCTCACTAATGAAATAGATTGGTCGATGTACCTTATATACGTGGCCGGGCTCGTCGCGCTCGACCACCATGGCAGTGGAGACCACTCGGTTAGTTGCCGCAATGTAAAGCAGGAGGGTTTCGTCTTCTTTGGGAGCAGTGAGGATCGGAGGTGATGTAAGGAATTGTTTCAGCTGTGTAAAGGCAGCGTCTGCTTCCTTTGACCACTCAAACTTCTCGGATGCTTTGAGTAGCTTAAAAAATGGTAGTCCTTTTTTGCCTAATCTTGATATAAAACGACTGAGGGCAGCCATGCATCCGGTAAGCTTCTGAACATCCTTCACCTTTTTGGGCGGCTTCATGTCCAAGACAGCTTTTACCTTCTCTGGGTTAGGGCGTATGCCGTCGTGACTGACGACGTTGCCAAGCAGTATACCAGATGGAACACCAAAGATACACTTCTTTGGGTTTAATTTCCATTGGAATGTGTTAAGAGCTGCAAAGGTACGTTCGAGGTTGTCAACAAGGGTGTATGCTTCCTTGGTTTTAACAACTACATCGTCAACATAAGCCTCGATGAGGTCGTCTTTTATCTCGTCTTTGAGGCAAGCCTGTATGGCACGTTGATAGGTAGCCCCAGCGTTCTTGAGCCCAAATGACATGGTCATGTAGCAGTAGGCGCCGAAGGGCATGATGAAGGATGTCTTGATCTGGTCGTCCTTTTTTAGAGCGATCTGGTGATAACCAGAGTAGCAATCAAGAAAGGAAAGCAACTCGCAACCGGCAGTTGAATCTATGACCTCGTCTATGCGAGGTAAGCCGAAGGGGTCTTTAGGGCAGTGTTTGTTGAGATCAGTGTAATCAACGCACATTCTCCATTCATTGTTCTTTTTGCGTACAAGAACCAGGATGCCTAACCACTCCGGATGGTACACTTCTTTGATAAATCCGGCTGCTAAAAGCCGTGTAACTTCTACCCTAATAGCCTCCTTTTTGTCACAAGCGAACCATCATAGCTTCTGCTTGATAGGTTTGGCCTTGCCATCGACATTTAAGGAGTGCTCGATCAAGTTCCGGGGAACACCGGGCATGTCGGCGGGTTTCCATGCGAACACGCTCACGTTGCTCCTCAAGAACCTAACGAGCGTGTCTTCCTATTTAGGATCCAGGTTGGCCCCGATAAGGGCCGTTTTGCTAGGATCGTCGTCGACCAGCTGGATCGCTTTGTGCTCTTTGGACTTGATGTTCTTGCGTGGGGCCTCAAGCTCTAGGATCTCTAGGTGATCGGCTAGGGTCTTCTTGGCGTCGAGCGTGGTCTTGGCCATGCGAATAGAGAGGTCGTGAGCCTCTGCTATTTTGAAGCTGTCCTCCTCACAGGTGTAAGCTGCATATACGTTGCCCTTGAGAGTTAGAACCCCCTTCTCAGTAGACATCTTGAGCACCAAATACCAGTAGTGAGGTATGGCCATGAACTTGGTGAGCGCCGGTCGACCACGGATAGTGTGGTAGGTGCCTTCGAAGTCAGCGACCACGAATGTAACATCCCTGATGTTAAAAAAATAATTAAGAAGGTGATCATGTCATCATTATGCATAATCATCACGCATCAACTCATGAGTGCATTTCATGTTTATATTATAGTATGCAAATGTTATTTTATGGAGTGTTTTATATATTACCTGAAATAATGTTAATAATAATGATTAGGAAACTTTGTGAATCTTGATGTGGGAATCTTTTAAACAAGTCAAATCTTGTTGCAATGCTTGGTGTGGACCTTGTTTTATGATATGTGTTGACTTGTATGGATGAATCAATTTCAAAACATTTGTGTTTAATTGGATTTCCAAAAAACCCGAATTTCCAGCATTTAAGTTTACCCTGGGTAACCCAATTCAAAATCTAAGCACATTTTGGGGTTGAGTCTAAAAGCAAAAGTGTAGAGTTTGTCATGGTGTACAAAGTTGGTGTTTGGAGTTTTCAAAGTTGTTTTATAAAATTTGAAGTAATTTGAAAAGGCGAAATTCTTTAAATGTCCCCTATTTGAATTCAAATTTGTATTTCAAAATGTAGACCGAATTAGAGGGTGCTTATAAAAGCAAAGTTGTAGAACTTTGAATTTGGAACAACTTTTATTTTTGGAGATTTTTGAGTTACCATATAAAATTTGGAGTAAATTTGGATTTTAAACTGGATGGCAATTCTGTAATTTTGATGAACAGTGTTCACCGATCTTGCTACATTGCCGGCGATCCTTCGGCTTGCTTCCAGTCGCGCGCGTGGCCGTCTGGGCGTCGCGTTGGCGAGGGAAATGGCTTCGCCGTGGCTTCCTTGCACTTCCTGGCCATCCTTTATAACCTGAGCCGCTGTCATCTTTGTCGTTTCCTCCTCTTTTTTTTCGTCGCCTTGCTCATCTCCGGCGAGCTCGCACCGTCGCGGTAGTGTCTTCACCGTCGCGGCATAGCGCTAGATAGCTTCACCTATTCCTTGCGCACCCAGCCAGCTAGCTCTAGTCGATTGATTTCACTGTGAGTTCGCCGTTCGTCGCTTTCTTCCTCGCGGCCGGCAACCTCACTCGAGATTTCGTTTCTCCGCGGCCAGCATCCTCCGGTGAGCCGTTGCCCGTGATCAGTGTACCTACTGCTTCGTCTCGATGCTATGGTGCTTAATCCTGTGTTGCTTGCTCATTTTGATCACTGCAGTCGCCGGTTCTTCCTCACCGACGATCTTTGCTCCGCCGTGATCACCGTGGTCGTCGTCACGCCTCTCCGTTGCTTCTCCGACCTCGCTCCTTGCTTCAACGCGTTCGGGGTGAGCTACTGGTGCTTCATGGATCCTTTGTTTAAGCTCTACTGGTTTCACGTCACCGACGTAGCGCTGCCATGCCACCACGTCCACCATGGCCGACGTCGAGCTAGTATAGGGTCGTAATCAGTACAGATAGGGACGTCAATCGATGCGCCTAGTCTTGGTGGTCGTTTTGGTACTTTGGCCGTCGCCGTTGGACTCGTCGTCGGTGAGATATCGTCGGTCAGCGCCGTCGCCGTCGTGGTCAAACGCGCGAGGTTAGGGATGACAGGTGGGACCCGATGTCAGTGACACAGCGTTCAATTGGATTTTTTTCTATTTTCAGAATTGAATGAATAGTATCTGTTTTTGTTATTTTTTGTAGATTTATTTAGAGCACCAAAAATTCTGAAAATTTTTGTGTGACTTCTCTGTGATGTGTATTATTTAGGAAAAATATGAAATGTTGATTTTCAGTACTTTTTGAATGTGATAAAAATTTCTCAATTAATTAATAAATGAGTTTCCAGGATTTTTCTAGGCTTATTTATGTATCCAAAAATTATGAAAATTGTTTTGCCACTTAGTTTTCATGTGATGAACATTTACAAAAATTTTGAGCTCAATTGGAACAAGTTGATTGATTTCATAATTCTTAATTAATTAATTAATTCATAAAAGCAAATAGTAACCTTTAGTGATTTAGGTTTTGTTTGAGTTTTTTATTGAGTTATGTCCTTGGGTCATTAGTTGGTGATGATCCTTGGCAATTGATGTGAGTGTTGCGAAAATGGTTTAGTTAGTTTAACTTGTAACTGTACCGCGAAGGAAAGTTGTATTCAAGTTGTTAATTTTGCATCCATCATCGAGCATCATATTTCATATTCCGCATCATGTTAAACATGGCATTGTTGCTACGTGTAGTGAACGAAGGTGAACACGTGGTAGTTAATCAAGTAGTTGAGGAGGTTGATCTGTCTGTGGAGGTTGGTGTTGATATCGGTGGAACGACTCCGGACCCGGACTTTTCTGTCAACGAAGGCAAGCCCCGGATGCATACAACCCTACCTTGTGTTTTGCAAATTAATTTCACTTTTGCTTTTATATACTGCATTAAGTGATTAAGAGTTAAGTAAACGCCTAATTGGTGCATTACAAACCTTGTTTTGTTCCATATCTACCTTGTTACCTGTTTTATTCGTAAATGACTAGTTATGCTTAGTCATGCTTAGTCAGGTGATTACCTGTCACCTAAGAATTTTAAATGGATCTTTGGCTACTTATGTGAATATAAAATATGAGCTTGTGGAGTAATAAATCTAGACCGGGCGGACTCGGTGTATGGGAGCCGCAAGACATGGAGGTCTTGTGAGCGGGTTCTTTCCGCCTGTGTCGATTAAGGTCCGTCCGTTGTTGAATTGCATGAGGTGAGACTTTGTAGTACTAACCACATACTCCGATAAGCCTTAACTTGGCTATTCTATTACGAGAATGGCTACTCGCGCACTGGGAGTGGAGAGATGGCGGGAATAGCGTGTACCCACGTGGCAATAGGCTGGATTGTTGGAGTACTGTATTCTCGGGTGGCGTGGACCCCTTCTTGTTTAGAGGATCTGAGGGTAGGTTGATATATGTAAGTCGGGGACCTACATATGTCGTGTGGTTTGAAATTCCTAGCTGGGTTTTTAATCGGTTTGAATCGTCGTTGCTCCTCGGTTATGGAGACTCAACTCACTGTTCATCATCGTAGTTTAATAACTGAAACTTAAGGATGGTTTGAGAAGATGTTGGATATGAAGTTCATGATCTCATTACGGATTATGGCAGATTCATATGTGGTTCTTATAAAGTTTTAAATGTTGATATAAAGAATTTTTGTTAAAGAGCTTTTACGCAAAAGAACCTTGATTATTGCTAAAGCCATACCTTGAATCCCTAAGCCTGCATTTCTGAGTTTATCAGTTCTTATTACGGTTAAGTCTTGTTGAGTACTTTTGTACTCAGGGTTCGTTGACCCTTGTTGCAGGTGAGCCTCATGAGCAGATCTGTTTTGGATCGTGCTGCATGACTATTGTTCGATCTGACGATGAGAAGTAAATGTGTCGTCCTTGGGCAGGACAGTTTTATTTTGTATGTTTTGTTTATGTTAATTATGCCACTCCACTACTATTATGGTTTGTAATAATTATCGAACTTAGTTTGTAAGGTTTGAAACAACTGGTTTGTAAACTAAGTTATCGTAAGACTTCCGCTATTTTACTCTAAGGTATATATTTGAATAAATGTTGTAATACTACAATGACCCTGTAATGTGATCCTGCTCGGAAATCGTGGATGATTCGGGGTTCCCCGAGGACACCCAACAGACTCCTTAAGTTACCAGGAACATATGCATTGATGTTAAAGGTCGTTGGATAGTGACAAGTGCATGTGGGTCCTATAATTTAGGAGGTTCTGCCACAACGAAGTTGACGTAGTCGGTGCGGAAGTGGTCTGGAGTACCAAATTGCATAGGTAGCGTGATCTACTCGAGAGGTGTGGAGCTCTGTCTGGGGAGAACACCCCAGAACTGTGCCTCGTATGGCTTGAGATCAGCCTGGGTTATCTTCAGGGCTGGCAAACTGTTCTTGAACAGTATATCGATGGAACTGCCGCCGTCAATCAGCACTCTATCGAACTGAACCTTGTTGATACAAGGATCGAGGACTAGAGGAAAATGCCCTAGCTCAGGTATTGCAGCCCATTGGTCCTTTCTACTAAAGGAGATCTCGCGGTGAGACCAAGGAGGGAGCCGCGGATCGGCGATGAGGTTGTCGGTATTGGCCACGTTCAGGCAGGCGCGAGCGAGCAGCTTGCGTTCTCGTTTGGTCTTGATGGACACTCTGCCCCCAATGATGGTATGGATGCGGTCGGTTGGCTTGACGTACTTGTGATGAGGATCTGCATCTTCGTCATCGTTGTCCTCGTCACGCTGCACCCCTACGTCGTTAGGCTTGTCGGATTTATCCAGAGCCTGTTGGCGCGTATAGATAGATTTGAGAACACGGCAATCCTCCATGGAATGGTTTGACTTGGGATGGAGCTGACAGGGTCCTTTCAATGCTTTGGTGTAGTCTTCTTCATAATTGCGATGTCCGCCACCTTTTTTAATGATGTTGACTTCGCCATCGTCTTCCCGAGCACGCTTGCCCCTGTAATCGTCACGGCGATTACGCCGCTGATTATGCTGGTCGCGGTGGTCGAGGGAATCATTGCGCTAGTTGCGGCGATCAAAATTGTCGTTTCGGCCACGGTTGCCGTGGTAGTCGTCATGGTGTGGAGGGTGGTCGGAGCGTGGAACCCTTGCTACTTCTTCGACGATTATCTTTTTACCATCATCGGCATCCGCATATTTTTTAGCAGTGGCTAGGAGCGCTGTGACCGATTCAGGTCTCTTGCGGAGGAGCTTGTCCCTTAGGGCATCGTGGAAGCGGACACCAGTGATGAAAGCCTCGATTGCCTCGTTGTCGAAGATTGACGAGACCTTGATGCGCATCTCCGAGAAGCGTCGGACGTACTCGTGTAGTGGCTCATCTTTGCGATCTCGAATCCGCTGCAGATCATATTTGTTGCCGGGTTGCTCGCAAGTAGCAATGAAGTTGTTGATGAATGCTTGCTTGAGCTCTTACCAAGAATCAAAGTAGTTCTTCAGCAAGCTGACCAACCATTGGTGGCCTGCATGGCCGACGGCGACTGGGAAGTAATTAGACATGACGTGCTCGTCAGCCATGGCTAATCTGCACGCGGTTTCATAGAGCATGACCCATAATTTGGGGTTTTCCTTGCCGTCGTACTTCTAAAGTTTTTCGAGCTTGAAGTTCTTGGGCCATATGACTTGGCGAAGGTGTGGAGTAAACTGCTTCAAACCCGGAGGGCCATGGGTAGTATCATATTCCATACGGCGATAGCTTTCGTGGGATGCACGATCGGTGGCTCTTTGGTTAATGCGATCAAGCAGATTGCGTTCTCCGAGGGAATGGCGGAGATCGTTATTGCCATCACGGCAACCCCGATTGCCACCATGGTTAACCCTGTGACTGTGGTTATCACAGTGATTGTCGCGGTTGTCTCAGCGGTTGTCATCCCGGTAGTTGCGGCGGTTGTCGTCCCGACCACCATCATGACCACCGTTTCCGCCTTGACGGTTGTCTGATGGGTCGTTGTTGCGCGAGCCACGTTGGTTGGGTGGCTGTGAGCGACTTGAGTACTGGCGGCTGTAGCTTGATTCGACTGAGACAGATGGAACCCAGGCTTGATTCACGATCTCTGCGGTCTGGGCCATAGCAGCCGTCAGGTAAGCTTGTATATCATCTAGAACTGCCTGGACTTCTGGGGTATTGGGTAGTCGTTGCATTATCGCCATAGCAACAGCTACGTTGGTGCTTGGAGTCCTAAAGACTTGCTTGTCCCCCACCCTGTCAAAGGCATTGTTAAGGTCACGTGGCTAGACCCGTATGCATCGTGCCTCCTCTTCCACCTCGGCTTCTACTTGTCAGCGATTAAACCAATCAATATTGCGTGCTTCGCATGCTAGCCTTTCTTGTTCTGTTTCGCCAACTGCTAGTGGTTCATCATTACTGACAACATTGATCAAGTCTCCTCATCTTGGTGGGAAGGATGGGAATCGTGGGAACCCCGGGGCGTGGTCTGGGATATCCAGATCGTATTCAACGCCCTCATTGTCATGATGCTGGAGCTCGATGTGGATGGAGCCATTAGATGTAGTGCTGGACGGAGAGCTTGAGCCACCCTATTGAACTATGTGGACCGATCCTTCTTGGTACTCCTCAATCCGGACCATGTTGACGAAGTTGCATGGTTTTGACCAAGATCGTTGCATATTGCATGCATAGTTGGAAGCAGAGTTTCATAGGCCGTAGGGCTGAGCCTGGTAGTTCTCCATCGAGGCTTCGTACTCAGAGATCCGAAGACCCATCGCGGGGGCTAGACGGCGACGACGGAGCGCCCTTCAGGAGTAGATGTGACCACGAGATCCGTACCGAGTCGTGCAGGACGACTAGCCCAAGCTGGTCGGGTAGATCTGTTGTGGGTAATGGTTACCTGCTCATTAGGTTGACTTTGAATCGAACTTACCAGAGCTAGTGTTTCGGTAAGTTTGGTGTCGACCCGATCGATGGAGTCGAGCAGGTCGGAGTTGTCGATCTGCCTCCCTTTGTAGCGAGGAAGCGGGCGACGGGTTATCGGCATGGTTGAAGACGATGCTAGCATGGCTGGAGCCAGATCCACCGTGGTCAGAGCCGTAGCCAATGTAGATGAAGCAGTGGTCGACGCAAATTGAATCCGCACCTCCTCCGTGGTCATGGCGATGAAGTCATCGGAGCCAGTGGTCCAGGTGATCTGGCCGATGGTGAACGTCAGGCCGTTCGGCGTAGCCATGGAACCGGGGATGATGACCATCTTGTTCGTCTGGAGAGCAGTACGCACACCCCCTACCTGGTGCGCCATTGTCGATGAAATATGGTCGGTAGTCTACCTAGGGGTATGCCCAAGGTAGTAGATTATCGGTAGACAGATGCGCAAGCTACAAACAAGATGGTGACGCAAGATAGACACGAGGTTTTATCCAGGTTCGGCCGCCGGGATGGCGTAATACCTACATCCTATGTCTGATTGTATTATTGTATATCAATGAGAGATCTTTTTGAGAGGGTCCCCTGCCCGCCTTATATAGTCTGGGGGGAAGGGTTACAAATCTGGAAACTAATCCTAACCAGTTACAATTGCCATAGGTGGCCGGATAAGGATTCCTATTCTAACCGACCAGGATCTTGCTTGATCTCCAAATCTGCCTTGATTCCTTGCACAGGACTCCGAACAGATTGACCAGGCCATGCATAGTCTTCTAGTGGGCCAAACCCCTGGTTCGGGCCGGCCCAAGCCTAGTCGTAAGGGTATAGGGGTTAATACCCCCACAGGGTCCGACCGGAAGTGCCGGGGGCGATCGGAACTCCACTATGAGCTACGTGTTTAAGTGTGTGCTTGAGGGGTTGTGAGCTATCGATCTAGTGAATCTCAACTTGAAGAAGTCAACCCCCTTCATTGGAGGGAGCACATCCCCTTTTATAGATGAAGGGGATGGCTTTACAAGTGAGAGGGAGAGAGTACGGATGCTACTAAGCCTTGTTGCCCATGCCGATGAGGATAGTGATGATGGTAGGCGCCCACCATATTGTTGATGTCACTGTAGAATGTCAGGTGCATATGGGAGGTTGCGTTGTCTTCTTCAAGAAGGGTAGATGTTGGTACCTGCAAAATACTGTTGGTATGTGAGGAGCCTTACCACGTGTACCAGGTATGGTGAATCCTGGCGCCCATAGTACTATCGATGCCCAGAGGCATGTGGGGGGCTTTTTGCCATACGGGAGTCCAACGGCGCCTACAATACTATAGACATAAATGTTGGCGCCTATAATATTGTTTGTGTTAGAGCGGTTGTGGAGCACTGTTCCCGTAGGCGTACAGGGTATGGTCCCTGGCATTGTAGTTTGACTCATTCGTTGCCTTCTCCATTCGCCCCTGGTCCCTTCCGAGCGGGCGTCCCCGGTCGGATGGCCCCAGTCGGCCCTGGCCGCACCAGTCGGAGAAGAGCGGCAAGCAGGCTTCCTACGGGTCCCGGTCGGAGACGCGGGGTCAGAGTAGGAAGCAGCATTTTGGGCTAGTCCCTCTGATCAGAGAGACCGCCCGGAGGCGGCTGGTGCCCGAAGCGAGTGCTTCGGTCGGAGAGGCGGGCCAAAGAAGTTGACGAGCGAGCGCTTGTTCTTTTGGGTAGACCTTTTGGTTGGCGACCGGACTGTCCTTCCGGCCCGTTGTGTTTTAGACTCTTGGGCCGGCCCATGAACTACATGTTGTTTTCTTGGGCCGAGCCCTGGCGTGGAAGCCGGTCCCCGAGGGCCTTGCTTCTAGTTTTTTAACATGACAAGGGGTCAGGCATAACAAATGTCTAGCGAATAGATACTCTTGCCGGCCCCCGAGTGAGACCCAATCCTTTGCCATTGCTGGGGTCGGGGACTCGATAACAAAATTGATAAGAGAAAACGTGCATAAATTAAGGGCGACCTGCTGCCGTAGGACCTACCTTGATGGCACGAGTGATGGGTTCATGGAGCTCTTACCGGACATGTTCGAGTGGAATCTAGGTCCGTCGTTTGTGATAGGGTCGGCATAACCCGCGTGGAGCATCCTGCTACTCCCTACCCATCTCTCGGCAGTAGCCAAGCTGTCTGATCATCTTGTGTGACCCATTGACATAGGGCTTTCCTGTGGAGATAGAGGAGGAGATCATCCCCAAAGAATTTAGTTAGGCAGATGAGCCATGCGGCGAACTTGTAATAAGTGGACAAGCTCTTAATATTTATTATGGCCTAACAGATTTTTAGCCCTTCTCCCCTTTTCGTATAAAAAGGTTAGTGCGTTCCGACCCCTTCCGTCGTTAAGGCCGTAAAGCTCGGGGTGCAGGTGAACAAACTCTGATCACATTAGTGAGCAAAAACACCGTAGCCGCCGAGGCATAGGTTTCTTGCAGTCCGACCAGTTTTACTCGGCGTTCGTTTTTACAGCCCTAGCTTCTAGGTCTCAATGTGAAAGAGGGTCAGGCATAGAGAATTTTTTCTAGGCGGAGAGACTCTTAAACGTGTACCGACTCTTTCTGTGGCTAAGGCCAAAAAAGCCTAGGGTCTAGAAAAAACTCTAATCACGCTGGTGAGCAAAGACGCCATAGCCACCGAGGCGTAGGTTTCTCATAGTCCGACCAGTTTTACTCAGCATTCGTTTCCACGACCCTCGCTTCTGGGTCTTAACATGAGAAAGGGCCAGGCATAGAGACTGTCTACGGATAGATATGCTCTTATTAGCCCTCGAGTGAGGCCCGACCCCTTGTCCTTGCTGGGGTCAGGTGTCGCTAAAGGTTGGGGAGTCGATAGTGGAACTAATAAGAGAAAGTGTGTGTATATTAAGGGTAAAAGCGACATAGCTGCTCGATGTTCAAGGCATTGATGAAGACTTCGCCGTCGATGGTTTTGACCATGTAGGCGCCTAGTCGGAGCACCTCTGGGATGACGTATGGTCCCTCCTATGGTGGAGAGAGCTTGTGGCGGTTCTTATTACTCTAGATGAGGCAGAGCACTAGGTCCCCGACGCTGAAGGTCTGACCCCGCACTCGACGGCTATGGTATCGATGCAATGCTTGCTTGTACTTAGCCGAGCGGAGGAGGGTGACGTTGCGCGCTTCATCTAGCTGGGTTCCTTCCTGTGCTCCCCCTTGTTGGAGCCTCTAAACAAGAACCGCTTCAAGAGGTCGTAGTCCTTGTATTGGTGCTCGACGGGAAAAGAATGGTTCGGGCACGGCCCTTCGAGCAGCTTCTCGAAGTGGTTTGTGGTACCCTCGGTGGGCTTCTGACCTCCTTTGTGGTTGGCGGTGGCCATGAGTGAGCCCTCATGCCGCTGCCTATTCTTCTTCTTGCCGAGACGGTTGGAGGCGCCTTCACTGGCGTCCTCGTCTCACTTCATATTTTCTTTGAGGCGGTCGAAGGTTGCCCCGATCGCCTCCTCGCCCGAGGCAAGCCTTGTAGTGATGTCGAGGAGCTCCTTGTTGGTTCACGGGCCCTTACATCCTAGCTTATGGACTAGGGACTCGCAAGTGGTCCTAGATAGGAAAGCTCCTATGATGTCGGCATCGGTGATGTTAGGAAGCTTGTTGCACTACTAGGAGAAGCATCGGATGTACCCCCGAAGGGTTTCCCCAGCGTTCTGCCGGTAGTTTTTGAGATCCCATGGGTTCCCAAGATGCTTGTACATGCCCTGGAAGTTTCCCATGAAGATCTCTTTCAGGTCCACCCAACTTTGGATTCTGTTGGGTGGAAGGTGTTCCAACCATGTTTATGGTGAATCAGCCAGGAACAATGGAAGGTTGTGAATAATGAAATTGTCATTATCCGCTCCACCGGCTTGGCAAGCAAGCCGATAATCCTCAAGCCATAGTCTAGGGTTCGTTTCCTTAGAGTATTTTGGGATGTTGGTTGGTGGTCGGTACCGTGGCAGGAAGGCGGCGTTGACGATGTGTCGGCCGAAGGCCTAAGGTCCCGGTAGGCCAGGACTCAGCTTCAATCCTCGCCACTATCATAGCACCCACCACGATGAGGGTGGTAGCCATGGCTAGCTCCCTCCCTCGGATCACCATGGACATGCCTACGGGCATCAAGGGTGTCACGCGCGTCACAGTTGCGGCTTGAGACGCTGATGTACCAGGACCGCAGTGTGCAGCCTACCACCTTGTGGCACCTGGTGGATTGACGCGTCCTTGTCAGGTCACTCTAAGGGCGTGCGCTGGCTAACATCGAGCTCATGTCACCGAGATAATGAGCTCTTGGCCTGCTGTGCCGCTGCACGCTCGAGTAGCGTGTGAATCTCGTGATGGGCTCGACAGTCTTTGGGCATTGCGGGCCCTAGAAGCCCCCGGAGAAAAGATGCCATAGCAGCGATGTTCTGGCTCACCCAGGCAAAGTGCGGGAGTGCTTCATTGTCATTGATGATCCTCTAGTTCACATTGCGGGCCATGGTGCATGCACGCCCACCATCTCCATGGTGCTCGATCTCTCGATTGAGCTCCACGCGTTCCTGCTCGAGCTGGAGTCGCACATCCTCGAGCTCTTGGTGTTGGGCCTTCAGCTGCTCCACCTACAGGCGAGGTGGGGTAGACGGGCCTTCAGCTGCTCCACCCTACATCACCCCGACCTAATTGTTAAGGTCGTTCATTAGGGTACCTCTTCCTCGTGGATGCTTCCGACATGTCCCTTGAGGGTACCCGCCATGAAACACTCATGAGAGGGGTGATGGCTCCCCCTGCTGGAGTCAGAGCTGGAGGCCGACTCTGATTCTCCTATGAGGAGGTCATGGAAAGATTCTACGACATATTCGGTCATCCCCATGAACTCATCGTTCATAGGGGATGGAGGCATGCATTGCGCCCTAGGGTGGTCAACGGTCTCTATGGTGTTGTGGAGACCAATTGGGAGCGCTGTCGTGGCGCTCCGAGGGAGGTATTCTAGGGAGAGGGACTCTCCCCCAGCAAGTTGTGCCATGACGTTGGCGAACAAGAACGTGAGGTGGCGCAGGTCCTCCCAGGATGGTCGGGGTCCCAGGAAGGCAATGAGCTAGCGCTCTAACCTCCCATAATCAAAGGCGAGGAGCTGGTCGCTCCCGAGGGCGTGCGCCTCTGGTGCGTGCAGCTACAGCTCCTCCAGCACCTCGACGATTGCACCGAGGCCAGCGGAGTGGAGAGGTTGGATGGCGATGGGAGCCTGCGCCAACTCTCCTTCCATAGTGATGATGAAGTCTAGGTCCCCGAAGCGCACGTGCGTGCCCAGGACCCAGCTGACGTTGTGACTAGCCATCCGAGGCCTGGTGTGGATGTCGAGACGCACAAAAGCCACCTACCTGGTGTGCCCACTGTCGGTGTTTTGAGTCACCACCGACAAGTAAATTTCTAATATTGTGCGTCTAGCTTGGATGGTGTGCTTAGAGGACACAAGGTTTATACTAGTTCGAGCAGAATGTCCCTATGTACAGTTTTTCACTGCTTCTCATGTTACTAGCACCAAAAGTTTGTACTAGGGGTTACAAATGGGTGAGAGAGGGATAGGTCCCAAGTCTCTGGTGGAAAGAGTGAATGGGTGCCGAGAGCTCGGTTGCGCTCAGCCGTGTGCTTGTGTTGTGTTCTGGTGGGTTCGAGGTTCGATGGGTTCATGATAATTTGATTGGGTCTATCTTGGATTGATCCGATGTGTTGCGATGCCCCTTATGGAATGCCCTACTTTCCCTTTTATAGGCCAAGGGAAAGCATGGGTTATAGCGGAGGAAAAAGAAGAGCGAGAGATAGAGCCGAAGGCCTTTAGGATCGCTGGGTCCTTCTTTTCCTTCATGTGGGTCCCACCGACCCTATAGATGTCAACAGGGATGGTTTTGCATCGTAGTCATGTCCGTCAATAGCACCATGCATAGGCGTCATATGCCAGTCATGGTACTCCACTCCATCCTAGTGAGCATCATGGTGAACTGACACGCCCGTCAGTGTTTGTACGGGGGTTAGGCAGAACAGCACTGGTATGCCCGACATTGTTCTTGATGTGAATCCTCCGGTATGGCCCGTCAATGCCACAAGTTACATCAGGGCATGCCGATGTCTTCCCTGGTGTTAGAGCTTTGACTCAGGCCCATACGCTTGGACCTAGAGTGGTTGGTGGTGGTATGGGTCTCCATCGGGCGAGGCGGAGCCCACGACCTCGGGGTTGGGCGAGGCGGAGTCCTTCCACAAAGGCCAAGCGAGGCAGAGTGCAAACCCAAGGGTTGAGCAAGGTAGAGTGTAGACCCAAGGGTTGGGCAAGGCGGAGTCCTCCCCCAGAGGCCGGGAGAGGCGGAGCGCAAACCTAAGGGTCGGTGACGCGGAGCCCGTGGCCTTGGGATCGGGTGAGGCGAAGCGCAGACCCAAGGGTCCGGCGAGGCAGAGTGCAAACCCAAGGGTTAGGCAAGGTGGACCCATGGCCTTGGAGTCAGGCAAGGCAGAGTCCTCCCCCAAATGCCAGGAAAGACAGAGCATAGACCCAAGGGTCGGGCGAGGCGGAGTCCTCCCGAGGTGGAGTCCTCCCCAAGAGGCGGGGCAAGGTGAAGCACAGACCCAAGGGTCGGGTGAGGTAGAGCGTAGACCCAAGGGTCGAGCAAGGCGAAGCACTAGGCCCAAGGGTCGGGCGAGGCAGAATGCAGACCTAGAGGCTAAAAGACGCGAAGCTTGCGCACCGAGGGGTCGGTTGGAGCTATAGTCGCGCTCTTGACTGTTTGGATGAGTCAATGTTGATGGTCATTAGCTCCTCCTCTTTGGGTACCCTAGTATTGGTCCCCATCACTCCCCAAACTCATCACTCATGCCATCGAGGAAAGTCATGTGCCAGCGGGTCACCCAAGTCGATCGGATGGTTTGGGCCACTACTGAGAGATGGGTCCCCTTAATTTACGCACGTTTTCTCTTATCAATTTCGCTATCGAGCCCCCGACCCCAGCAACGACAAGGGGTTGGGCCTCACTCGGGGGCTGGCAAGAGTATCTATTCACTAGACATTCTTTATGCCCAACCCCTTTCTCATGTTAAAAAAACTAGAAGCAAGGTGTGCGAAAACAAACTCTGAGTAAAACTGGTCGGACTGCAAGAAACCTATGCCCTAGTGGCTATGGCATTTTTGCTCACCAGTGTGATTAGAGTTTTTATCCCCGCACCCTGAGCTTTAGAATCTGCCTTCCCAAGAGGGATTTGGAGGGGCCCACCTACAGAACCTCCATCGAGGAGAGGCCGGCAGGTCGCCCAAGTCAATTGAACGGATCGGGCCACTGTCGAGAGACAGGTAGGGAGCAGTGGGATGCCCCATGCAGGTTACGCCAACTCTGTCATGAATGATGGACCTAGACCCCACATGGACATATCTAGTAAGAGCTCCTCGAACCCATCACTGGAGAAATCGAGGTAACTCTACCAACCCCCACTTTACTTTTCCAATACATGATCATTCATTCATCCATTCTCTTGCATGCATACATGCATTCATACATTCATCCATACATTCATCCAACACATCCAAGCATTGCATATGCAATTGCTGCATCACAATGCTTCGCATCGTGTCACGAAGCGGTAGTCGTCTCATTCGATATGAGCGGCGACCGACCGAGGTTCAAATGCAGGCCCACGAAGGGCTCGAGGCCGCCTCGCATTAGATAGAGCTAGGGGAGAAAAACATAGATGAGCCCTAGCGGCCTTGCCTGACCTCGCTCAGAAGTGGACAGGGATGTCTAGACCTTCTCTTTTGATCCTAACCTCGAGAAAAGCCCACAGAATCTCCATCGTGAAGAGGCCAGCGGGCCACCTGAGTTGCTCTACGGAGTGACATGGGCATCTACCGGGAGGTGGGTTAAGGAGCAGTGGAATGCCACATGAGGGCTATGCTGACCCCGTCATCAAACGATGGACCCGGATTCCACAAGGACATGCCCGTTAGCGAGCTCGCCGAGGGCGACAGTCGAGCCATCAAGGCAAGTGTCATTAGCTTCGTCCCTCCGGTTGCAGAAACCATGGATGGGTGATGCATTAAATTCAGCCGACCCCTACAGAGCCCAATAGGGCTCAGGGGCTCGAGCCACCCAACCCTAACTTAGGAATCCAACTGACCGGGGTTCGTAGGCCAGTCATTGAAGGGCTCGAGGCCGCCTTGCGTCGAACAGAGCTAGGGAAGAAAACAAAGATGAGCCCCAGCAACCTTCGCCCAACCTGCTTAAAAGTGGATAGGGTCATCTCAACCTTCTCATTTGATCCTAACCTTGAGCCGATCCCACAGAATCCCCATCGAGGGGAGGCCAGCGAGCCACCTAAGTCGCTCTTAGGAGCGACATGGGCATCTGTCGAGAGGTAGGTTAAGGAGCAGTGGAGTGCCACATGAGGGCTATGCCAACCCCGTCATGAACAATGGACCCAAATTCCACTTGAACATGCCCGTTAGTGAGCTCACCGAGCACGTCACTTGAGCCATCGAGGCAAGTGATGTTAGCTCAACCCCTCCGGTTGTAGAAACCGCGGACGGGGTAATGATCACAAAGATGAGCTGACCCTCGACCAGACCCCCGCTACATGCGGGGGCTTGAGCAAAATTGGACTCGCAAGGAGACCGAACACGCGGTCATAGAACGATGGCTCAGATCCTAGGGAGGGGTACGTACAAAAACAAGAGACGCTTTCTCCTACTAGTTTCTCTATCCTCTCCTCGATCTTTAGTGCCACCCGACCCCAGCAACGGCAAGGGGTTGGGTCTTACTCGGAGGCTAATAAGGGTATATATACACCCTTTCTGAAATACTTGATTTGCCCGAACCCTTCCTCAAGTTAAAAACTTAGTGGCAAGGTTCATGGAAATAAACGACTAAGTAAGGCTGGTCGGACTGTAAGAAACCTACGCCTTAGCGGCTACAGCACTCTTGCTTACTAGCCTTATCAGAGTTTCCCCCCTACACCTTGAATTCTATGGTCTTAACAAATGGAAGGGTCATAACACATTAAGCCCTTTTCACACACAAAAAGGGACAAAAGAACATATTTGATCAAACAAAATAACAAGTTTGTTTAAACGAAACAGAATGGTCGGAACTTGTCCGCTTATTACAAAGATGATTGTCTAACCTATCTAACTAACCCCTCTGGGGGAGAACTACGTCTTCTATCCTGTCCACCAGGTCCTGCAAAAGGGGAGCCACTGCCGCTTCCATCTTGCATAGGCAACAACTCTACCCTCTTGCATAAGAACACAGCCTAGACCCTGCCGTGAGGCATCACAATAGATAGAGAAGCTTTTGGTAAGATCAGGTAAGATAAGCACTGGGGTAGAAGTCAGTCTCTTCTTCAACTCCTCAAAACTATCTTGACATTGCTTAGTCCATACAAATTTGGCATTCTTCTTTAACAGAGCAGTCATGGGCTTGGCTAACTTAGAGAATCCCTCGATGAATCTCCTATAGTACCTAGCCATACCAAGGAAACTCTGAATCTCGCTAACATCCTGAGGTGGCTTCCAACTCAACACATCTCTAACCTTCTTAGGATCTACTGCTACTCCTCCATTAGAGATTATGTGACCAAGGAAAGATACTTCTTTTAGCCAGAACTCACATTTGCTAAACTTAGCATAGAGCTGATGTTCTCTAAGCTTCTGCAATACTAACCTCAAATGTCCCTCATGTTCCTCTTCATTCTTAGAGTAGACTAATATATCATCAATGAACACCACGACAAACTTGTTAAGGTACTCCACGAATACTTTGTTCATCAAATACATGAAGTAAGCAGGTGTGTTTGTCAGACCAAAGGGCATGACTGTAAACTCATATAGTCCATATCGGGTCACAAAAGCAGTTTTAGGAATGTCAAAACATCTTATTCTCAACTGATGGTATCTAGATCGGAGGTCGATCTTGGAAAACACACAAGCTCCTTTCAATTGATCAAATAGGTCATCGATTCTAGGCAGTGGATACTTGTTCTTAATTGTGACCTCATTAAGTGATCTGTAATCTATGCACATTCTTTGTGTACCATGTTTCTTCTCTACAAACAATACTGGTGCACCCCAAGGTGAAGAACTAGGTTGGACATAACCCTTATCTAGCAATTCCCTTATTTGTTTCTTAAGTTCTGCTAATTCATTCACTCCCATTCTATAAGGTCTCTTAGCTATGGGTGTAGTTCTAGGTAAAAGTTCAATTATAAACTCAATATCTCATTCAGGTGGCATATCTGGTAACTCCTCAGGGAAGACATCTGGATACTCGTTTACTATCCGTATATCCTCTATGGTTGTGCCCTCCAATTGATTAACCGATAGATTTCCATGACAGACTATGTTGCCACATACTCAACTTTCTCTCCGGATGGAGTGGTTAGATTCACACAACTGTTCCCACAATTAATGACTGCCTTCCGAGACCTCAACCAATCCATACCCAAGATAACATCAATTCTAGATGAGTCTATGACTACAAGGTTGGCTTGAAATTCTACCCCCTTATGTTGAGACTAGCAGCTAAGCATATTCAATTTGCTTTCATTTCCCCTTCAGGTGAGTTTACTAACATGGGTTTCTTCATAACATATACGGGAATACCATGCTTCTTTATGAAAGTATATGCTATGAAGGAATGCGAAGCACCAGAATCAAAAAAGAACTGTAGTTGAGTTTGAGTTGATCGGAAACGTACCGATCACCACATTGGGTGCCTCCTGAGCTGTTTCAGCTATCACATGATTGACCTTTCCCTAGACATAGTTCTGCTGCATGTTAGCCGTCCTCTTGGGGCATCTGTTGGAGTAATGTCCTGGTTCTCCACAATTAAAGCATCTATTATCATTAACTGCATTTGGCGCCTTTGGTGCGCCATTCTTCTGTGGAGCATTGGGGACATTATTCCTCATAGGAACATTGTTGACTTGCTGCTATCGCTGAGCTGGTGCCTTATACTGCTGCTGTGCACACTGTGGTTGTTGATTGCGATTAACCAGACTGGACTGACCCTGATAGCGTTGTTGTGGGTAAGCTTGCTGAGGAGCAGTGCGGACATGAGAGTTACTCCCTTGTTGCCCCTAGAACTTTCTCTTCTTGTCCTCCATCTAGCGGCGCTAGTTCTCTATAACCAAGGCCTTGTCCATCAGCTGCTGAAAACTAGCAAAGGTATGGGATAGAAGTTGGTACTGTAGACCATCATTCAAACCTTCCATGAATAGCTCCTGCCTCTTCTCATCATCATCCACCTCAATAGGTGCGTACCATGACAATTGTATGAACTTGTCACGATACTCTGCAATAGCATGCTCCCCTACTTGAGAGCCAAGAATTCCTTCTTCAACTTCATCAACCCAGTGGGCACATGATGAGAGCGGAATGCACTGCGAAACTCTGGCCAAGTGATGGGATTAGCTTCGGTACGGCCAAAGCAGAAGGAGTCCCACCAATCAAGTGCAGCTCCTTGCAGCTGTCCAGAAGCATACAAGACCTTCTCTTTGTCATCGCACTAGGCAATCTCAAGTTGCCTCTCAATAGCGCGGAGCCAATCGTCAGCCTGGAGTGGGTCAGTGGAATGCTTGAAGATAGGTGGATGTCCTTTCAGAAACTCTCCTCTTTTGTCTCTGACTTGAGGGGGTGCATTCCCACTCCCCATATTCTACATGTTCTGAGCCATCTGCTGAAGCAACTGGGTTTGCATCATCATCAGTTGCTCCATAGTGACAGGAGGTGGTGGTGGCAGGTCCTCGCCTCCCTGGTTGTTCCTCCTGGTGTTCACCATCTGTAGATACATCATATAAGTCTCATATGTCCATAATATATAACCTTTAAGAGATAATGGTCTCTTAAGAGTAGGTATTACAAGGTCAAGACAAGAGATATATGTAGAGTATACAAGAAGATAATTGTTCTGAGCTTTTCCGATGAGTTGGACAAGCAGCAGTGCAGTAAAACGAGCATATCTCACTATCTGTTTATCATCTGAATGCGATTTTTACCTTTCTGGAAATCTTATGAAATTCTCTACAACTTTCATTTAGAACACTTTTTCAGATTCTGACGTTTAATTAGGCAAAAATAGACGACAAGCAGTACTGTTCCATAATTCTGACAGCACAGAAACCTCAACTTACAACAGCTGTATCTCACAATTCATAGTAGGTATTGAGGTGATTCTAGATCCAAAAGAAAGATGTAGAAGTCTACTTATCTCCATAAAATTTTCATCACCATTGGACATCTAAAACATGAGATATGAACTGATAAAGGTGGGCTGTTCAGAATAATACAGAATGGACAGCAAGATAAAAAGAAACCCAACTATTTATTCATATCATCCTTTAAGCTAAATGACTGTGGACATGCCCACAAGTCATCACAATCATGTCAAAAATCCAAATCAAACATTGTTCATCATGACAATCATCCAACCATTCAAGTAACACTTGTTCAACCATTAAAGGAAAAGAAACTAAACACTCTCTCGCACAACTATGCGTGTTTATTACATATTTTTAGAAAATCCTCCTATGGGTCGATGTTGGTGCTGGTGTTGAGGTCTCCAAATTCTCCTCTGTTCCTCAGGGGCGATTGAGCAGGAACACCTAGCGCTTCCACATCAGAACCTCCTTGATGTTGCTTCAATGTAGCATTCTTACGGGCAAGCTGCAGGTATGCCTTCCCCATGACATCTAGCTCGTCCAAGGCCTGATCCAAGTCGGTGTTGGTCTGGACCAAGCTCATCAATGTAGTCCTAAGCCTAGGGTTCGCTTCTCCAAGTGGTGTGGTGATGTTACAAGTAGACTAGCCACTCCAACGGTGGGGAAGATAACGATCCTCCTCCCATGCGATGTCGTCGAAGTGGCGGTCGCGGTTGACCACCAATGCCTGTCGAGCAGCATCCTAGATGGCGGCTGCACGTGTGAGTCATGCAGTGATGGTGCGGTGGATGTAGCGCACCCGACTCCCTTCACGGATGTACACTTCTGTCTCCTAGAAGCTGGTGTAGTCGGGGTGGGTCCAATGCTCCATCCTGTACTGAACAGTGCACCTAGTGTGGTAGCGGCGTACGAGTGAGAGAAGCTTGAGGTGGTAGTAGGCATCGCCCTCCAAATTATAGTGGATCTCCGTGGTCCACCCTTGAGCCAGCAGTGCATCATGGTCATCATCACCCTCATTTCCACCGTCTCCTCCATCTCCGTCACCATCACCACCATCATCTCCATTACCATCTCCACCATCACCACCATCTCCATCACCACAATCATCACCTCCATCATCTGAATTAGAATTGTCAGAATCATCTCCATCATCAGGGTCACCAGCTCCCTCCTGACCTCCCTGACCATTTTCTTCCATGGGTTCCTCTCTGGATTCTTCTATCTCTATGGGCTCCTCAAACATGGGCCCCTCTTCCGTCTCTTCGTCCATGGGCTCATCTTCCATCACGTCCTCCAGAGGTTCCTCCATAGGCACCTCCATAGGCGGTTCCTCTTCCATGCTCCTCAGAGCCTCCACCAGATGTGTAGGAATGCGCTTGCCAAATGTGAGCCTTGTCCTCCTTGTGGGCATCACAATGGTGCGCTTGCGGGGTGTCAGCTTGGTGCGGGCCATTTATAAGATTGAAAAGGTTGAGTATTAGAATAAGATAATTTTTGCAACAGATAAAGAACAGAATATAAGCAAAAATTTTATAGTAAATTAAAGGTAGCAAAATAAAGATAATGTGATCCCAAAAACGTCCATTTCTAACTAGGTTGATCGTCCTATAGTCAGTTATAGCTATGATACCAATTTGTCGCACCTAATTTTGCATAGCAAAATCAAGTACTCATATATGTGCGACCAGGATGTCCAAACACACATATACCATCAAATTGTAATAATATCAAAGTAAAGTACTTATTACATCGCATATCTCAACATAATAACATAATGTTAATACTTAGTTTTGCTCATTGGCAACATTATTAAACAAGCGGAATACTAGCCCAATCTGCTACAGGGACTCCAACTAGTGAACATCATCCTAGTAGTCCTGGACATCCTCCGAAAAGTCTTCATTCACATTATCTATTACCCATCCGGGATTTTAATTGAATGTAAAGCAAGTGTAAGCACACCATGCTTAGCAAGTATATCAAAGGGATCTATCAGGCTCAAAGGCTTGACACGGTTTGACTACGGTTCGCAATTTTAGTTTATCAAGTTTTAGCATCCTGAATCACTACTTTAGTGAACAATCACAAATCCCATGTGATATTAATGTATAATCAAGTTTATATCAATTCCCAACCATCCATAGTAACCACTAATCATGAAGGATCCAGATCGCTCGTATCCATGAGCACGGCTGTTATAACGGGTCAAATATTTCTATAGAAATTGAACAACTTTACCCATCGAGCCATGATTCCCAATGCCGGGGTTTGCAAAGCCCACAACACCTCTACCTAGGAAGTGTGGCAGGGTTTCACTACGTAACCCTTCTCTAGTCGCACTAACAAGTCGTAGTGCTAAGGTTTTAGCCGTCTAGCCGTATGTGGCCCTCCTCTAGGAGTGGCACGCGTGGTCGTGGCACGGTACACACACCCTAGCAGGAAAGGAAACATACCAACTAGTGCACCCCTCTTGCCCTTATGGAAAGCTATAGATGAGCTAGTACAATCTAGTTAACAGGTTAAAGTCAGAGCCATATGACACTCAGGGTTGTACGAAACCTCCTGGGTGGCCGCTTCAGGATTAAGTTCTTACGGAGAGGCACTAGAGTACTCAATCCCGTACTCTAGCCCCCTAATTGTTGCTAAAAAACTTCATTTTATCACATTGCATAATGCCTTTAGTCATGTTTAACAATTATTTTATGTTGAGCACTGCAGCATCTATCCCAAAATGCATACCCAACCTCTAGGTAACAAGGATATGTGGTACAAGTAATAATCTAGGTAAAGTCCTTAAAGGTAATTCAAATTTAGACACATGCATGAATATGAATTGTAAAGTTCATAGGTACAAGGGGACTTTCCTACACTTGCCTTCCTCAAAGTTATCCTCTAGGTACTATTGATCTTCCTGCTGGTCCTCAGTCACCACGAACTGCTCACACTCTAAACATGATCCAATTCCCAATCAAGCATTCAATCCAATCATTACATGCATACAGATAGACTTCTATTAGAATAGTACACCAAATAGTAAAACATAGATTGAAAAGCTTATAAAACTATTCTACGTACTGCTATGAATACGTGAAAGAAAGAATCACTCAAATCGGACTTAAAACGTAAAAGTTATGCATGAAATAAGGTTCCAATGGCATTTCTGTAAATAAACTAAACTTATTTTTGAATTAAAACAATTAAAATCTAAATTTACACGGATTATTGACGGCGCGCACTATTTCCTAAAACTATAGGGTCTAAAGTGAATAAAAACAGGACTGAAAAATAATTCATTTGAACTGAACTGGACCGCGGGTTGATTCCCTAGAAACCGAGGGGCTAATCTGCAAAATATCTGGTGGGTCGCAGTTCACTATGTCGCTGGCTGACTGGGCAGCTATGTGGCCATGTGTGAGTGGCGCGGTGCACCACGTGTGCGTGGGCGCGTGCTGACGCGGCACTGTGGGCCGAGTCCACAGCCCACGGTGGACCGGTCACATACCGAACCGGTATGGACTAATCTTGGCCATCCAAAATAGATCCGATGGCGAGGGAGTGAACGGGTGATCCCCCGCTGGCTGCATAGCGCCTCCGGCGAGCCCGCCATGGCTGGCGGCGAGCCGTACACCACGGCGGACGCCGGTACGGCGCTCCGGACCATCCTGATCAAAACCAACTACACGGACATGAAGTACACGTGCTTGCAAACTCAACGGGGTGCAATCCGAGTGTGAGGAACGCATTGGAGCGATGGTCCGCGGCGGCGCCAAGGCCGGCGTGACTGGAACTCGCCAGTATAGTGTTCTAGGGCATCATCTACCAAACGGAGAGCATGGGTAGGTCAAGCATCTCACTGCGAGGTCAAAGGAAGTGGTTGCAGCGTCCGAGAGGGTTCCGAGGGCTAGGTCGATGGCAATGGCGAACTGGAGAGAGGAGATGCGCGCGGGTGAGTGAAATCTGAGCGACGGTTTACCAAAATGAGGAATTGGGGGTACCTATGAACGCGAGGGAGTACGGTGGAGCTCCGAGAGGCATCGGCGACGTCGATTGGGGCGCTGGTACGGCGAATTGTGGGCGGCGGTGGCGAGCTCTAGCGTGGACAGGAAAAGGAGAGGGAGGGGTCCGGCTCGGGGCTTTGTAGGTGGGCGGCATGTGATAGATGGCAAGGAGCGTGACGCGGGCGATTTTAGATGCCTGCCATGCTTGGCGTGGCCTGACGGGAGCGGCTGCCTCCGATGGCAAGCACGCCATCAGCGGCGCGGTGGGTGTAACACCTCGGGTGTTAGCCTTGCATAACTTGACTTGCATAACATAAGCATGAGCATCAAGCATTCATAAATCATCATTTACAATTGAAACATTCGATCGAAACATATGAAACATTGCTTGTTATCTCGTATTTCTTGGAACATATGCATATGATCATGTGCAAATAAATGCTAGTGTGTAATGTTGGTCACTGTAACACTTTAGCTACACTTAGGTTAACAAAAGAAACATTGTTCATGAAGGCCACATTTCATGATCAAGCACTTAAGTGATATTTCGTGTGTTGACCTGAATAGCTATATGAGTGACTACTACATGAAATGCTTAAATGACCTTGCAAATTGTTTAAACATGCTTAGGATATCATTAGGAACAACTTTGGTATTTAGTGCTAAGGCTAGTTTGGTCATTTAGCCATGGTTTGTGTATGTATCATGATTTCAAAGTGACATGTTTGACTAAAGTTGAACTAGGTGTTAGAGACCTTGCATGGAGGAGTTCACTAAAGCAAAGTTGTAGTGTTTGACATAAGGAACAACTTTTATTTTTGGGTCATCACATGGTTCAGCTCCTAACATGTTTGAAATTGGATCACAAGAATCATCAAAATCTGATTTCAACACTTAACGAAATTTGCTAAGTCGTGAAACCCCGACACCGACAAAGCGACCTTCGAGGGCATTATAACTTGAGTTTGGGTGAGAATTAGAATGTGATCCTTGAACAACATTTGAAGCTGGTACATGGGTCTACAAATTCTATTCAGTAAGTTTGCACGAAGGAGCCACCGATTAGCCGGTAAATCAAGTTGAAAACGCTACCGTCAGCTTCTCGCCATCGTGTTCAGCCGAAAACCGAACGACGCGTTCGATGGCCGGCAATCGACGGCAGAGAGTTCACAAGCCAGCGTGTCCCCGCGACGGCGCACAGATCGCCAGCGCCCGACCACAAGAGGCCACGCCACGCGCCGAAGCGCCGCTTTTTACGTCGCCAAATGGCCGCTTCGCCCGAACCATCCCAGCGCCCCATTTCGCTCCCGCCGCCTTCTTTCTTCCTCACAAAGAAGCAATGCCGAAGCGCCCACCGCTCGCGGCGTCGCCATAGCAGCGTGCAGCTCGTGCTCGCCACTCCCGCACCACCGTGATAGCTCCACCGCCTCCCCAAAGCACCCCATTGTTTCTCCCGTGCCCGCCGACAAAGCCCGGTAAGCCACCGCGGCGCGTAGGCTCGCCGGAGTTCCGCCGTGAGCCCCGGTCGTCCGTGGCCACGCCGCCACGATACTCCTCCCGCTCCGGTAGCTAGCGCGCTAGGTCCCCAGCGTTCATAGATGCTCGTCCACGCGTTGATTTGAACCACCGTAGCCCACACCGGCATTTCACCGTCGACCCGCACCTCCACCCCCGCCATGGCCGCCCATTGTAGCCGCTAGCTCCGATGAGAAAGCCACCCAAGTAGCTCAATCGATGCGCCAAGTCGAGTAGATCATCGTGTGATGATGTCACCGCCGGCGAAGTTCGCCGTCGGCGAAGCTCTGGCAGCCAAGACACCAGCAGCAGCGCCGCTGCTGCCCTGCTCCGTGTCACTGATGCGTGGGGGGTCCCCGACCAGCGGGTCCCACCTGTCGGCTGACAAGTAGTGTAGGCTAACTCATTTTGAATCCAGTTTTGATTTGTTTTGTGAAATTTGTATCTTCAGTTTGGTAGCTCCAAAATTGTGAAATAAATATGGTTGTGTTCCTTAGGAAATGTAGTTTTTAAGAAAAATATGTTCTTGGGTTCAACAGTAGAATTTTCTGGAGATTTAAATAGGGATTTGAAATGTGCTTTTAAATACATCCAAATTTGTTTATTTTATATCTAGAGTTCCTGTGCTCCAAAAATTATGAAATTTTTGTGGTGAACTAATCTTAGCATGTGTGAACTCTGGTAAACATTTGAGGACCAGTGCATGGGTAGATTTAAAGTTATAGATTTTTCTTTTATGACTAGTTAATCCTTGCATGAATTTTCATAAATTAAGTATGAGTCCAAAATTCATGAAATTTGTTGGAGGTAATCCTAGTACCATATGGATGCTAAGAAAAATATGAAATCTGTTGCTTGACACTTTTCAATAGGATTTTCCATTTATGCTATTTCAAGCCTTGCTGCCTTGTCATTTTGTATAGAATGTTCTACTTGGTAAAATGACATGAAATTTTTACAGTAGTCTCTTGATAGCATTAGTAAAGCTCTGTAAATTTTTGAGAATTTATTAAGCACATCTGATATATATTTATTATTTAACCTAGATATCTAAATAAAATAATAAAGGCAATTTAATAAATAGTTTGGGCTTTACCATTATATCATCTTAACTGTATTTGGTATGCTTAAACTATTGGTAGGTTCTAGGTTGTCAAATTTTGAATGATTACCTGAAGTAGAAGTATTCTTACTTTATGTTGCATGTCAAGTCATTTCCGGACTGATTCTAGAATGTGAGGATTTGCATGTTGAAACTGATTTGTACTGTAAAAATGGTTAATAACAAAGTTGTAGAGAATTGGATAAGCTTTCCAGAAAGTCCTAGATCACTAGATTTGGAATTGTAGAACTCCGGTTATGAGTGAAACAAGTAGCTACAGTTTGTGGCATAGTCGATGCATTATAGAAGTAGTTAAGTAATAATCGAGAAGAGATATGCGCTGTCACGGAACCGACCAATTTATAAGAGTACAAGTACGAAAACAATCGCCGAAACGATCAAATTCTCGAACTTGCGCCCATATAAACCCGGTAGTCAACTGAAATCACGACGGATTTCAAACCAACTTGCATACAACCAAGATCACAGTAATTCAACATAACATATCGTACGTTACAACATTTCGCAGACGTTCGCAAATAGATTACATCAACACAGAGTCATCGTTATTACAAAACAAGTCTTGTAACATAGCGGAAGCAAATAGTTTAACTCACACACACGAGTTCAATACCGGTACCGATTCGCTGATCACATCCCACAAAAGCATTCAGATAAGATAATGTAGAGATCATGCCCGTGATCTAGTCTTCGTCACCACCACCGGGTGGAGACAATACTTACAGAATCCCTGATAGAGAAGGTCATCTGCAACAAGAGGGAATAAACCCTGAGTACGGGAATGTACTCAGCTAGACTTACCCGACGGAAACCAAAATAAAAGACACCAAGGATCATGCATAGCTTTATTTTGTGGATCTGGCTGACACTTTCATTTGCAGAAAAGCATATGTAATAATGATTAACTTTTATCCTGAACTAGCAGTGACTTTAAGCCATTAACCTGTCCTCTATATTAGCACCTGTACTAATCAACCACTTGATTAATATGCAAACATTAATAACCATAGCGGTATAATTCTCGGCAACATTATCATTATCATCATCATTATCCATTTGACCATATCGTTAAATTAATTGAATCTACGTTGCATTGCTCAAGTCAAGTTCTCACTATCCGGGAGAGACGGCGATTCAATCGATTCCTATCCAAATGGAGGGTATTCCTAACACAAACCCCGCTTCCCCGTCGTGGTCGCAAACAAGTCACCTTTGGTACAACTCGGAGAAAAGTAACAGAAAAGACGCGGGGTCCGGGCCGCCTCGCATTCTCGAGAGAACCACTCTGCCAGAAGTGCGGATCTCAAACCCCGACTCCCCTTGGACTTATGCCAATGGCTCTCCGCACATCCTTACTACCTCCGAATGCATCCAACCCCCACGGTTCCCGGCCGAAGTTGAGCTACTCGGCCATGCGGTCGGAACGACTTATCCGCCAGACTAAGTGTTAGGCTGCGTTCAACATGACATGAGGACGTCAACAGATCGGTCCTTAAACGACACGACGGAGTCACTATGTTCAAACCTACACAAGACTCCGCCCGGTCTTAATTCATTATTCACATGGTTCTTTTCCACGATAGCAAATATAGCCAACCGTGATCCACCTCATCCTAAATCTCGCAGTGACAGAAATCACCCGACTTCTACCGCACTAAGCATGGCTAAGCATTTAACCCGTTCTCGAACTTAAATAGGATTCCATGCGATATCTGGACAAGGAGGATATATAATGCAGCAATTGGTTCCAACCAATTCCTATACTTAATGCATCATCAACAATAAAGATACTCAATATATTTGTAAAGACATGGGAGACTTATAATGCTCCGGGCTTGCCTTTCGTGAAAGAGGAAGGTGGTGATCGTGGCACTCGGGCAACTCCTCGGCGACGGTCGCTTCTTCGACTTCCCCGCACCTCGGCTCCTCCTCCTGGTTGGCTCCTCGAACTCCAGCAACGTCACTCCTCCGCACACCTATTGCATGAATGCGCAAGATAAATATCATGGATGCATATGTACGAATGTCGGGGATGCTCGGGGAATGCACATGTTCATTTGTAGTTTGCATATTTCAACTTAAGCCCTATTCAAATCACTTTACTTACCAAGTTTATACAACCTAATGTATAATTGCTCATCTTCAGTTAATGACCTAGCACCTGCACCTAAGCATATTCTCAAGTTAGGCTAACCCCAAACAATTAACGATTACGTTGCAACACATTCAATCAAGCATTTGTATTTCAGCAAATGAAGACTATATATATATCGGTACATTAAACTAGCCATAACTGGAGATGTATAATTCCAAATGACATGAAACAAGACAATCTGGAAAGCTTATGAAATTGTCTACAATTCATTTTAGACCTCAAAGCATGATTCAAACCTTTACCAGGTCGAATTCATCAATCAACAGAAGTCTATCCACACAAGGCAGAGAATCAGCAAAAACTGCAACCTAACTTTAAACAGCTGTAGTTTCTAAACTACTGGGCCAAATGCCCTCAAATTTTGACAGGAGGTAGATACATAAGTTACCTACAACTTTTGTATTCAACACAAGCACAGAAAACCACATTATCATGGGTAACTTTCCAAAGTCCCCAGATCTGTCCAGAGGGACATAATGCCAACAAATAATTAGCAACTTATGATATAAACATATAATTAGACAAAACCAACTTTACTATCTTATCACACATATCCTAGGAACACCAGAAAATAGGATGTCCATTACCAAAACATTTCTTTTAATACCTTTCTTAATTTATTTAATTAATTAGGGGAATTAGTAAACCTATATGAAAACTGCCCCATTAATTCTACAAAAATTACAGTAGACACTACATACTCTAAGTAGACTACCATAAAAATTTCACACCATTTGAGCAAGTATAAAAGCCTACACAAAAATGACAAGGCATAATGGCTTAAAATGGCATAATTAGGAAACCCTAATGAAAAGTGTCAAGCAACAGATTTCATATTTTTCCTTGCATTCTTAAGGTACTGGGATACTACCTACCAATTTTCATGGCCATTGGATTCATAAATAAATTACTAAAATTTACACAAGAATTACCCAATGATAAAAGGAAAATCTATAACTCAAAAACTACACATGCAATGACTCTCAAATTTTAACCAGAGCTTCTACTATACAAGACTAGCTCACCCACAAAATTTCATAATTTTTGGATCACAGAAACTCAAGATATGATTTAAACAAGTTTGCATGCATTCAAAAAACACTTTTCAAGTTCCTATTTAATTCACCCAAAATTTCTACATAATATGCTCAAGATATATTTTTCTTAAATACTAGACCTAACAGTGAGTCTAACAAAATTGGAATCACTCAATTTGGATCTACCAATTAGGAGTTACAAAAATCACAAATCAGTATTCAAAACTGAAAATTTGAACTAGCCCTAAGACTGCTCAGCCACTGACACGCGGGACCCGATGTCAGTCGACCCCACCCGTCAGTGAGCCAAAAGCAGAGGAGGCGGCTGCGACGCGCGGAAGACGGCGGAGCTCGCCGACGGTGACCTCACCGGCGACGAGAACGGCACCAACGTGACCGCCTAGACCTACTGCGTCGATTGGCACCCTAACCGCAAACCCTACCGACCTCTAGGTACCCCGGCCACGAAGCTCGGCGGCTCGGCCATGGCGCACGGCGGCGCGTGGCCGTGTTCCGGCTTGGCTGGACCGGCGTGGGTGGTGACATCATCACCCAAGCATCAGCGCATGACAGGGAATACGAGACGCGGGCTAAGAATGGAGGAGTGGTGCGGTGGTGCGCTGGCCGCGGTGAGCGCCATCTCCGGCGAGGGTGCGACGGTGCGGGAACGCCGACAGCGGCCTCACCTGAGGACGAATGACCGCGCGGAGATGACGACGAGCAAGAGGGGATCACGGCGGAGCTTTGGTGAAGGTGTAGTGCGCGTTTTCGCGGTGGTGAGTGCGCGGGAGCTTGCCGAAGCTCACAGCGGCAATGGGGCGCGGCTGCTTGCTTGGCGCAGCGCGCGGTGGAGGCGAAGAAAGGCGAACTGGAGCGGGTGAGTGCGTCGGGCAGGCGCGCGGACGGGTTAATGTCACGGCCGGCCGCGCCAGGGCATCCGCGGCGCGTGGCAGCGCACTCAGGTGACCGGCGACGCGCGGCGTACACGCGGCCGTCGAGTTCTGATTGCAAGATCACTGTAGCAGCGTTTCAGTGAATCCGAACCAGTCTGACAGCGTTACTTCGTCGCGTTGGCACGGCTAACACGTTGCTCCAAAGTGAAATCCGTAAAGATGAAAGTTGTAGATCTATATTAGGGCTACAAATTTGGTTTAGCAATCAACAGCCAGTTCTCCACGGATCACGAGTTATATCAAGCCAAAGTGGAGGTCATGCAACTGAAACTCAGTTCCAACACTTAGAAATTTTCAGAGTTTCTAAAAAGATCTCAAAACTGACTTGTGGGACCTTTTGAACATGTTGTGCACATTTTCATGAGATGGCTTCTAAACAAAGTTTGTTCCTTATTAAATTTACTACAACTTTGCTTTAGGTTGCTCAAGCATGCATAGACTCTAAGTTACACTTTTAAAACAGTCAAACTCGGGAGTTCTAGGGGTCCAATTTGGTCAACCATGACTTGGAAACCTAATTAGGCAAAATGATCAACATGAACATTGTTCCTAATGACATTCTAGGTGTAACTAAGTTACTTAGGAGGATCATTAGCCACACCACACATTGGTCACACAAGAATCAAGCAAGGTATGTCTTTGAAACAATGAAAAACACATGAAATGTTGCAACTGTTTCATAGTCATGTTTCACTTGTTTCATGATCTTGTTGCATAGCACTAACTAACCTTGTTTTACTAAGTGAGTGGCACATGTTGCACTTAAGTGTTGGACACTTTACATTTCATAAAGAAACAATACACAGAAATACACAACATGTTGCAATGTTTCAAATCATGTTTCATGTGATATAAGTTCAAGAATGGATGCATGATGCTCATGTTCATGAAATGTAGTGCAAATGTGGAAGCCAAACACCTGGGGTGTTACAGCCCTCCCCTTATAAAAATCTCGTCCCGAGATTTGAAAAGCGTATCATTGTTGATAGAACTCCTTATAACCATCCCTCAAATAATCTTCCCTTTCCCACGTTGCATCAGCGTTCACTACCCCGATTACTCCACATGACTTTGTAGAACTTGACCACCCGACTCCTAGTCACTCGCTCACGAGTGTCAATCACTCGAACCGCTTTTTTCTTCAAAAGTCAAATCAGATTCTAACGCGATATCCCCGGGAACACGCTCTTGAGGGACACGAAGACATTTCTTCAATCGTGATACGTGAAAGACGTTGAAGATAGCACTCATCTCGGGGGTAATTGAATCTTGTATGCTACCTTTCCACTTTGTCCAATGATTTGAAATGGGCCGACATATCTCGGCGCAAGCTTTCGCTTCACACCAAGCGTTGGACACTTTTCATAGGTGAAACCTTCAGATAAACGAAGTCTCCAACTTCAACTCAATAGGTTTTCTCGTCGATCAACATAACTTTTCTGCCTAGCTTGTCTTTGCGGCCATGTGAGTTTGGATAGTACGGACTTGTTCTTGACTTCTTGAACAAAATCAATTCCATAATATCTCCTTTCACCGGCTTCTACCCAGTTCAACGGGGTTCTACACTTCCGCCATACAAAGCTTCAAACGGTGCCATCTTGATGCTTTCTTGATAACTATTATTGTACGAGAATTCAGCTAGGGGCAACCATTTTTCCCATGAACCCTTCACGAGATGATGACAGGGCTCTCAACATATCTTCTAAGATTTGATTCACCCGCTCGGTTTGTCCATTGGTTTGCGGATGATAGGCGTAACTTCTTACTAGCTTAGTTCCCAATAATCCATGTAAGTGCTCCCAAAAGCGAGCGAAGAACTGTGGTCCTCTATCGAGATACAATAGTACGAGGATTCCATGAAGACGGACTATCTCGATTGAAGTACAACTCAAAGATAATCAATCGGACGGAAATCAATGCGACAGAATGAAGTGTGCAGACTTAGTCGACGGTCTACAATCACCCAAATAGAGTTAAAATTCCTCCGAGTAGTAGGGAGTCCAACAATAAAATCCATACTTATCTCCTCCCATTTCCAACTTTGGAATAGATAGTGGTTGAAGTAATCCGCCCTTCATGTGTACAGCTTTAACTCGACAACAAGTGTCACACCTAGCCACATAAGCGGCTATCTCCTTCTTCATTTTAGTCCACCAATAACGAGGCTTCAAATCATGATACATTTTACTACTGCCCGGATGAATAGATAATTTAGAGGAATGTGCTTCAGATATGATTTGATCTCTAAGCTCTCTATCCTTCTAACCACTAACCTATCCTTGAACCATAACACGTCATTTTCATCTACCCAAAAATGTTTGGTTTCTTGTTCTTTCATCTTAAGCTTGATGTGGAATACACCGGATCGGTCTTTTTGTAGCTCAATAATTCTACTTTGCAGAGTACAACCGACAAAGATGATGTTGTGAAGGATTGCGGGATGCATGAGCCGTGACAAATGACAATCACCTTCAATCAAAGAGTGACAATGCGATTTCTGCTCAAGGCATCTGCAGACGACGTTTGCCTTGCCGGATGATAGTGCACTTGGAGATTATAATCCTTGATCAACTTTCGAGCCATCTTCGTTGACGCATATTCAACTCAAAGTTGAGTGAAGATGTACTTAAGACTTTTGTGATCGGTGTAGATGTTGCACACATTACCAAGCAAATAATGTCTCCAGGCTTTCAAAGCATGAACAAGCTGCAATGAGTTCTAAGTCATGCGAGGATAATTCACCTCATGCTTCCGAAGTTGGCGAGAGGTATAAGCAATGACCCTACCCTCCTGCATAAGAACACCTCCTAAGCCAATGCCCGATGCATCACAATACACATCAAAAGGTTTCTCAATATCCGGTTGTGCCAAAACCGAGCCGATGTTAGAAGAGTTCGCGGGTATGGAAAGCCGCATCACACTCGTGGAGTCCGGACAAACTTCATGTCTTTTTGCGAAGAAGCGAGTCATAGGCTTGGCTATTTTAGAGAAATCCGGGATGAAGCGGCGATAATAGCCCGCTAAACCCGTAAAACTCCGAACCTCATGCACCGAAATGGGAGCCTTCCAGTCTAACACTTCTTGCACCTTGGTGGGATCCACCATAATTCCACCATCGGACAACACATGCCCGAGAAATGGTACTTTCTGAAGCCAAAATTCACATTTGCTAAACTTTGCATAAAGCTTGTGTTCACGCAGTCTAGTGAGAACCACTCGCAAATGTTCAACATGATCTTCTTCATTCTCGAGAATAGACCAAGATATCATCTATAAATACCACCACAAATTTGTCCAACTCGAGGCATAAACACCGAATTCATTAGATACATGAAATGTGCGGGGCATTGGTCAATCCAAACGACATAACCAGATACTCATACAGACCATATCTTGTAGAGAATGCGGTTTTGAGACATCCTCGGGCCGAATTTTGATTTGATGATAACCGGACCTCAAATCAATCTTGGAAAGACTTTTGCTTTAGACAACCGATCAAACAAGATGTCTATCCGTGGCGGAGGGTACTTGTTCTTAATTGTGACCGCATTCAAAGGCCTATAATCTACACACATGCGTAGTGGACCCCTCCTTCTTCTTCACAAAGATAGCTGGACACCCCAGGCGATGAACTAGGACGGATAAGGCCTTTCTGTGAGAAGTTCACTTAATCGGATCTTAAGTTCAGCTAGTTCATTGGGAGGCATTCTATAAGGTCTTCTAGATATGGGTGTGCACCGTGTAGCAACTCTATCTTGAACTCTCGTCCCGATCCGGAGGTAATCCAGCAAATCCTCGGGAAAAACATCCGGAAAGTCACACACTACCGGGATATTTGCCATAGCCTTTGCTTGCACCGCATTAGTCGCACAAGAAAGATTGATGCCCCTAGGTAGTTGCACCGAAAACCTTCACGATTCTCGGGATCTCTGAGCATGACTACTCTAGTCGATGTATCAATAAGCACCTCAGAACATCCTGGCCCGAGGCTTAACAGGATTAATAGGATACTCATACCAATAAGTTGCAACTTCTTTTCCGGAAGCCCATCTCGCAAATAACTCCGAGGTTAAGCGTGCTTGGCACGGAGCGATGGGTGACCGACCGGAAGTTTTCCCGAGTGCGCCGAGATGAGTGAGGACAAAGTCGCAGAAAAAGACCTGTGTTGGTCTGTGAGGGCTCTCTATATCCTAGAGAAGCCGCCAGATGTAAAGCGGGCCCGGCCTCGGAGAGGCGGGGCGTTCTGAGAATGGTATCGAGCCGACTCTCGCGGTTTCACGGCACGTGTGTCGCGATTCTTGCGCAGCATGGTGCGCATGGTCGGTGTGGATCCGGCGTGGTCACACAAAGCATGGCACATCGCGCTGCTCTGACACACCTGGACGTGGGCAAGAGAGGACGCTCTGGCTTGGGATTGATCGACGAGGACGCCGATCTCTTAAGGGGTGAGGATGTAACATCCTCGCCCGTGGCTTAACAGATTAATAGGATACTCATACCAATAAGTTGCAACTTCTTTTCCGGAAGCCCATCTGCAAATAACTCCGAGGTTAAGCGTGCTTGGCACGAGCGATGGGTGACCGAATCGGAAGTTCTTCCGGGCGCACGCAGTGAGGACAAAGTCTTGCGAAAAGACCTGTGTTGGTCTGTGTGAGGGCTCTCTATATCCTAGAGAAGCTGCCAGATGTAAGCGGGCCCGGCCTCGGAGAGGCGGGACGTTACACACCCCGTGCTTGCTCATCCAATTCATTCCCAATATCACATCGATACCCAGCCCGGTAAAACTACCGTGATCAACTTGATAACTTCGTCCCTCTATCTCAAGTTGTACGCCCCTACTACGAGCTTGGTGGGGATGGTACCACCGGCAGCCCTAATACAATAACCCTCACCCTCAACGATGTATGTTTTCTCGCACAAACTTGGATGCAAATGCGGGACTAATAAAAGAATGTGAAGCACCGAATCAAATAGTACAATCAAGGGTGTTGATCAACCAGAAACTTACCGACAAAGGATCGCCTCCCTCCCGAAGGAATATCAAGAACATTTGTATAGTTCACACGCCACCTTGATTGAAATTCTTCTTAGGGTAAGGACACTTCCTCGCCCAAAGGGCGGTCTTGTTGCAATTCCAAAGATGGCATATTGCTTGGCGGAACATTGAGCTTCCTTGACTGGTAGTGCCCTTTGGAAGAGCAACCGTAAAAAAAAGCCTTGCGAAATCCAGTCCTCCTGGATTCTTCTTCTGCGGTGGCGAAACTTAGCGGTATTGACGCTGGTGGACGAATGGAGCCTTATGTGTGACGGAGCCTTGGATTGTGAGGCACTCGCCTCATAGGCCCTTTTATACGACTCTTTGAAGCAACATACACACAGACATTATTGTTCTCTTGGGCTAGAGCATCACTAACAAACTCATTGAAATGCGCACACTTGCAATTTCCCATGGTCTTCATAAGTTTGGGGCTCGGTCCCGCTTGAAACTTGCGATTTTCTTGGCATCGTTGTCCACAAACTCCGTAGCGTACCTTGCAACGTTATTGAAAGCCCGCAGTATTCATTCAAGCTCTTGTTCCCTTGGGTTAACTTCATAAACTCAGATGCTTGATCGCCATGAGACCGGGAGGAATATAATTTCCCTGAAGCGCACTTGAACCGATCCCAAGTAATTTGGGCATTAGCGGGCATAGTGGACCGATGATGGCTCCACCAAATACCAGCTGGCCCATACAACTGGTGAGATGCGTACTCAGTCTTCAGCACCTCAGTCAAGCGGAGCAGGCGGAACTTCTCGCTTTCGAGTATTCAACCACTCATCGACTTGCAGAGGCTCCTCACCTCCTTGAAGATCGGGGTTTCGTGTCAAGGAAAGCCTTGAAATCACCATTTGATTTGGTTCGGTCCTTGGCGGACATTCCGATCCTCACGGTTTGCCATCTGGCGCATAGCCTCATCTAGCATGCGCTGACTTTCAACGACTGTCTGCATTAGCTCAGCTGGTGTGGGTGGTGGTGGAGGAGGTGTTTGCTCCTCATCCCCATGGTTACGACCGCGACGAAGATTGTAAGCCATCTGCAAAATGTATAGCCAATGAGCACTGATGATGTGGAAATTTGTAGATGAATTGTATAATTATGCCACACTGATTCCAATGGAGGAAATGAACTTATACTATCACAGAGGCACAATCATTCATCTAATCACACACTTTCAAGCGCATCAATTGACACATTAAGGCAATGAACTTAACCAAAGAATGAGATAGATAGCCCGCATGCATTTTAACTTGGCAAAGGCTCAAATATGCGGAGCATAACATGTTCAATAGGTTACATCAAAGCCCGAGGGTTCCAAACTGACAGCAAAGATAACTTAAGGTTCGATATTACATCCCAACGATTAACTTATTACAAAGCTACTCGTTCATGCCTGAGGATCAACAAAAGACTAGCTCCAGCCAGATTAGCTAAGTAGTAAGCTAACTACGCATCGTCCTCGAGTCGATGTCGAAGATCTCTCCTCCATCTTCTTCACTAGCGTGCTCTAACTCCTCATCTTCCTCCTCGTCATGTGGAACGTTTTCAGTCCATTAACCTCAACGTCATCACCTTCAGCCATGATGACACGTAACCCATCTCATCCTCCTCGGTGGCGGGAGAGGTGAAGTTGCGATTGTGTAACAGTGAACCTCCTCATGAAGATTGTCATTGTACCCTTCTCTACAAACCGCCAACCTGCTGCTCGAGTTCTACCTGTCAAGCTCTCAAAGACATTCTCCTCGTGTGCAAGCTTCATTCCGTTGGTTCAAATGTGTGAACCAACATACGCCACACGCTTGGTGAGCAATCACAACCTCTCGAACCTCCAAGTTCTCTTGATCCCGTTCTGCGTGACTTGCTCCAAACGCAGCGCTGAATCTGCAGCCCTCGGCGATCACAGGCTAGCTCTCGCCTCACCTTTCCTCCTCAAGTAGGCTTGGGGACGGGCTCACGAGGAGCTAAACGGTGACGAGGTGCCTGCCTCCAGCCGGACTTGCGAAAGGTGTGCGTTTAAAGCGCGCCATCTCAGAAAGCAAAAGTTACAACGTAAGGGGGAATCATTTAAGGGATACGAAATTTAATTATTCGAGACCATCAATTTTAAAGGAGGAGAATGCAAGAAATGCCATGTATGATTGAACATGATGCATGCACGATCCGTGACGTCCTCACAAACCAAAAATAAATTTTTAAAGGCTAGCGAAATATACGGTGGCATACATATCGTTCTCTCGTATACGGTAGCTAGTCGATCTACAACGATACGTTGTCGGTGTACCTATGAAAATTTCATTTCAGCCCAAAGAATTCCCAAAAAGGCATAAAAGCAAGCATTAAACTAAATACTTTCATACATACATCCCCGGATGTATATACTCTAGTATCACAGCTACCCAACAGAGATACCCACAATTAAGTACTCTCATAAATACATGATTAAACATGTAGGTATGCGAGCAACCACAACTACTCTCCCCTAGACCGACGGTTGGACGGTCATGCTCTCACAACTCACCCTTACCTGGGCGTAGAGGCAAATGATCCAAACATTACCGTTCAAGCGAATGGCACCCATGCAATAGCACGCCGCATGGACAACGAAAATAGAAACAATCATTTCCCAAAGTTAGTAATTATATAAGCCACCTAAAATCCTTAAGTGGGCTACAAAGGATGTGATCACCGGTACACTATAAAATTTTAGATTTTGAACACTTACATATAACTATAAGTTATAAACCAGTTTTACATAACAAAAGCTTTTGTTTTAAATACCCGTATGACATGTTTAATGTTGAATCTAGTTACGATACCAAATTGTCACGGAACCGACCAATTTATAAGAGTACAAGTACGAAAACAATCGCCAAACGATCAAATTCTCGAACTTGCGCCCATATAAACCCGGTAGTCAACCTGAAATCACGACGGATTTCAAACCAACTTGCATACAACCAAGATCACAATAATTCAACATAACATATCGTGCGTTACAACATTTCGCAGACGTCGCAAATAGATTACATCAACACAGAGTCATCGTTATTACAAAACAAGTCTTGTAACATAGCGGAAGCAAATAGTTTAACTCACACACACGAGTTCAATACCAGCATTACCGGTTCAACGATCACATCCCACAAAAGCATTCAGATAAGATAACGAGAAGATCATGCCCGTGATCTAGTCTTCGTCACCCGCCGGGTGGAGACAATACTTACAGAATCCCTGATAGAGAAGGTCATCTGCAACAAGAGGGAATAAACCCCGAGTACGGGAATGTACTCAACTAGACTTACCCGACGGAAACCAAAATAAAAGACACCAAGGATCATGCATAGCTTTATTTTGTGGATCTGGTGACACTTTCATTTGCGTAAAAGCATATGTAATAATGATTAACTTTTATCCCGAACTAGCAAAGTGACTTTAAGCCATTAACTTTTGTCCTCTATATTAGCACCTGTACTAATCAACCACTTGATTAATATGCAAACATTAATAACCATAGCGGGTATAATTCTCGGCAACATTATCATTATCATCATCATTATCCATTTGACCATATCGTTAAATTAATTGAATCTACGTTGTCACGCTTGCTCAAGTCAAGTTCTCACTATCCCGGAGAGACGGCGATTCAATCGATTCCTATCCAAATTGGAGGGTATTCCTAACACAAACCCCGCTTCCCCGTCGAGGTCGCAAACAAGTCACCTTTGGTACAACTCGGAGAAAAGTAACAGAAAAGACGCGGGTCCGGGGCGCCTGCATTCTCGAGAGAACCACTCTGCCAGAAGTGCAGGGATCTCAAACCCCGACTCCCCTTGGACTTATGCCAATGGCTCTCCGCACATCCTTACTACCTCCGAATGCATCCAACCCCACGGTTCCCGGCTGAGTTGAGCTACTCGGCCATGGGTCGGAACGACTTATCCGCCAGCTAAGTGTTAGGCTGCGTTCAACATGACATGAGGACGTCTGACAGTATCGGTCCTTAAACGACACGACGGGAGTCACTATGTTCAAACCTACACAAGACTCCGCCCGGTCTTAATTCATTATTCACATGGTTCTTTTCCACGATAGCAAATATAGCCAACCGTGATCCACCTCATCCTAAATCTCGCAGGTGACAGAAATCACCCGACTTCTACCGCACTAAGCATGGCTAAGCATTTAACCCGTTCTCGAACTTAAATAGGATTCCAAAGTCGATATATCCGGACAAGGAGGATATATAATGCAGCAATTGGTTCCAACCAATTCCTATACTTAATGCATCATCAACAATAAAGATACTCAATATATTTGTAAAGACATGGGAGACTTATAATGCTCCGGGCTTGCCTTTTCGGAAAAGAGGAAGGTCAGGTGATCGGGGCACTCGGGCAACTCCTCGGCGACGGCCGCTTCTTCGACTTCCCGCACCTCGGGCTCCTCCTCCTGGTTGGCTCCTCGAACTCCAGCAACGTCACTCCCTCCGCACACCTATTGCATGAATGCGCAAGATAAATATCATGGATGCATATGTACGAATGTCGGGGATGCTCGGGAATGCACATGTTCATTTGTAGTTTGCATATTTCAACTTAAGCCCTATTCAAATCACTTTACTTACCAAGTTTATACAACCTAATGTATAATTGCTCATCTTCAGTTAATGACCTAGCACCTGCACCTAAGCATATTCTCAAGTTAGGCTAACCCCCAAACAATTAACGATTACGTTGCAACACATTCAATCAAGCATTTGTATTTCAGCAAATGAAGACTATATATATATCGGTACATTAAACTAGCCATAACTGGAGATGTATAATTCCAAATGACATGAAACAAGACAATCTGGAAAGCTTATGAAATTGTCTACAATTCATTTTTAGACCTCAAAGCATGATTCAAACCTTTACCAGGTCGAATTCATCAATCAACAGAAGTCTATCCACACAAGGCAGAGAATCAGCAAAAACTGCAACCTAACTTTAAACAGCTGTAGTTTCTAAACTACTGGGCCAAATGCCCTCAAATTTTGACAAGAGCTAGATACATAAGTTACCTACAACTTTTGTATTCAACACAAGCACAGAAAACCACATTATCATGGGTAACTTTCCAAAGTCCCCAGATCTGTCCAGAGGGACATAATGCCAACAAATAATTAGCAACTTATGATGTAAACATATAATTAGACAAAACCAACTTTACTATCTTATCACACATATCCTAGGAACACCAGAAAATAGGATGTCCATTACCAAAACATTTCTTTTAATACCTTTCTTAATTTATTTAATTAATTAGGGGAATTAGTAAACCTATATGAAAACTGCCCTATTAATTCTACAAAAATTACAGTAGACACTACATACTCTAAGTAGACTACCATAAAAATTTCACACCATTTGAGCAAGTATAAAAGCCTACACAAAAATGACAAGGCATAATGGCTTAAAATGGCATAATTAGGAAACCCTAATGAAAAGTGTCAAGCAACAGATTTCATATTTTTCCTTGCATTCTTAAGGTACTGGGATACTACCTACCAATTTTCATGGCCATTGGATTCATAAATAAATTACTAAAATTTACACAAGAATTACCCAATGATAAAAGGAAAATCTATAACTCAAAAACTACACATGCAATGACTCTCAAATTTTAACCAGAGCTTCTACTATACAAGACTAGCTCACCCACAAAATTTCATAATTTTTGGATCACAGAAACTCAAGATATGATTTAAACAAGTTTGCATGCATTCAAAAACACTTTTCAAGTTCCTATTTAATTCACCCAAAATTTCTACATAATATGCTCAAGATATATTTTTTCTTAAATACTAGACCTAACAGTGAGTCTAACAAAATTGGAATCACTCAATTTGGATCTACCAATTAGGAGTTACAAAAATCACAAATCAGTATTCAAAACTGAAAATTTGAACTAGCCCTAAGATCGCCAACACCATCGACACGCTGGACCCGATGTCGGTCGACCCCCCACCCGCCAGTGAGCCAAAAGCGGAGGAGGCGGCTGCGGCGCTGCGAAGATTTATGGAGCTCGCCGACGGTGACCTCACCGCGACGAGAAACGGCACCAACGTGACCGCCTAGACCTCTGCGTCGATTGGCACCCTAACCGCAAACCCTACCGACCTTCTCTAGGTACCCGGCCACGAAGCTCGGCGGCTCGGCCATGGCGCCGCGGCGGCGGCGCGTGGCCGTGTTCCGCTTAGCTGGACCGGCGTGGTGGTGACATCATCACCCAAGCATCAGCGCATGACAGGGAATACGAGGCGCGGGCTAAGAATGGAGGAGTGGTGCGGTGGTGCGCCGGCACAGCGGTGAGCGCCATCTCCGCGAGGGTGCGACGGTGCGGGAACGCCGACAAATGGCCTCACCACGAGGACGAATGACCGCGCGGAGATGACGACGAGCAAGAGGGATCACGGCGGAGCTTTGGTGAAGGTGTAGTCGCGCGTTTTTCGCGGTGGTGAGTCTTGCGGAGCTTGCCGAAGCTCACAACGGCAATGGGCGCGGTTGCTTGCTTGCTTACGCGCGGCCTGCTGTGGAGGAAGCGAAAGAAAGGCGAATCGAGCGGGTGAGTGCGTCGGGCAGGCGCGCGGACGGGTTAATGTCACGGCCGGCCGCGCCAGGGCATCCGCGGCGCGTGGCAGCGCACTCAGGTGACCGGCGACGCGCGGCGTACACGCGGCCGTCGAGTTCTGATTGCAAGATCATCATAGCGCCGTTTGATGAATCCGAACCGATCCGACGACGTTACATTGTCGCGTTAGCACGGCTAACACGTTGCTCCAAAGTGAAATCCGTAAAGATGAAAGTTGTAGATCTATATTAGGGCTACAAATTTGGTTTAGCAATCAACAGCCAGTTCTCCACGGATCACGAGTTATATCAAGCCAAAGTGGAGGTCATGCAACTGAAACTCAGTTCCAACACTTAGAAATTTTCGAGTTTCTAAAAGATCTCAAAACTGACTTGTGGGACCTTTTTGAACATGTTGTGCACATTTTCATGAGATGGCTTCTAAACAAAGTTTGTTCCTTATTAAATTTACTACAACTTTGCTTTAGGTTGCTCAAGCATGCATAGACTCTAAGTTACACTTTTTAAACAGTCAAACTCAGGAGTTCTAGGGGTCCAATTTGGTCAACCATGACTTGGAAACCTAATTAGGCAAAATGATCAACATGAACATTGTTCCTAATGACATTCTAGGTGTAACTAAGTTACTTAGGAGGATCATTAGCCACACCACACATTGGTCACACAAGAATCAAGCAAGGTATGTACTGAAACAATGAAAAACACATGAAATGTTGCAACTGTTTCATAGTCATGTTTCACTTGTTTCATGATCTTGTTGCATAGCACTAACTAACCTTGTTTTACTAAGTGAGTGGCACATGTTGCACTTAAGTGTTGGACACTTTACATTTCATAAAGAAACAATACACAGGAAATACACAACATGTTGCAATGTTTCGAAATCATGTTTCATGTGATATAAGTTCAAGAATGGATGCATGATGCTCATGTTCATGAAATGTAGTGCAAATGTGGAAGCCAAACACCTGGGGTGTTACATGCACCTACTCAAACAACGTGATGCACTTGTTAACATATATGCATTCGTAATACTTATACCATACTCATGCATCTAGGATCGGAGGAAGAGATCACGTTGTCGGAATTCGAAGAAGCGAGAGGAAGGAACCCGCAGGAGGATCCGCAAGCCGCAGACTCCGAAGGCGTGGAGCGTAACCTCAAGAGCTTCAGAGTGCCCTCGACCATCGCCCTACTTCCTTTCTGCGAGGCAAGCCCCGAGCATTATAAGTCTCCCAAGAATTTATAAATGTTTATTTAAGTACTTATGATTGCTGCATTAGGTTATAAGAGTTGAATGAAACCACTTGATGCATGTACATTCCTTGTCCGGATATTACACCTTTAACCAGTATAGGTCCAGGATCGAATATATGCTTAGCCATGCTTAGACCGGTAGAAGTCGGGTGATTTCTGTCACCGCGAGATATAGGTGGGTACCGAGCACGGTTGGTTATAATTGCTATCGTGGAAAAGAACCATGGTTAATGTAAATGGAGACTGGCGGGATGTCGATAGAAAAGCAACAAGGCATGGAGGTCTTGGGTGTGGATCTATCCCGTCTGTGTCGATCAAGGACCGCATCTGTTGTTGGAACTTGACAAGATTGAACGCATGCCTCTCACTTAGCTGGCGGATAATTGCTTCGACCGCTGAAGCCGAAGCGAGTAATTCAACTCGGGCGGGAATCGTTTCATTGTGCGCCTTCCGGGAACGATCGGTCGAGCCCAAGGCGCGGGCTTGGCTGAGCATCCCGGCATCTGTGTTCCAGTTACAGCGGCAAGATCGGACCCACGAAATGTGTACGGAGTTGTACCAAAGGTGACCTAAGGTGACCGTTGATCCGGTCTCACTGGTTTGTGTTAGGAATAAATTCCCACTGGTTGAAATCGATTCAATTGTCGTCTCTCCTGGATAGTGAGAAACTTGGCTAGCTCCAACATCGTAGTAATCTGTATTATGGAACATGATGGTTCGGATGAAAATGGAATTTCAATACCGCTATGGTTACTATTGTATGCTTCTAAATGATACCACATGTTTGGCACAGGATAGTTGCTAATCTAGAAATGGATAGTTATAATTAACTTGGTAAAGGAATCATAATTGTACAACGGATCAATTGCCTCTTTCGCAAAATGTTGTCAAGTTACGTCCACTTATACAAATTTGCATACTCCTTGGAGTCATTTTATTTCTGATTCATGACGGGTAAGTCTAAATGAGTACCTTCTCGTACTCGTGGTTTATTTTCCCATTGTTGCGTATGGCACTTTACGTGTATCATGGTTATTGCAAGAGTTGCTTCTATCCCATTGTGGATGAGGAGTAAGCCTTGGGCAGGCTTCTTTAGTAATTCCTATCCTTGCTTTTGTGGACCGTGATCTAGCTTGGCAATCGTATCAAACTATGTTGGAAACTTTATCTTCGAACTTATTTGCTTCCGCTTTATTTATCAAACTCGGTTTGTAATAACTTTTATTCGTACTCGATGATGAAAAGTATCTGAACTTTATGTAATATGTGGCATGTATGTTGAATCTGTACGATCTTGGTTGTTGTAAATCGTTTATCGAGACCCGTCGTGGTACTCGACGGACTACCGGGTTTATATGGGTTCAAGTATGACAGTGCGACCGCTTGCGGATTGCCATTGTACTTGTATTCTTATAAATTGGTCGGTTCTGCGACAGCTGGCATCAGAGCAAGATTCAACGTTAATTGTCACAAGTGTATTTAAAACAAAAGTTTTTGTTTTCCAAAAACCCTTCTCTAGCAACTAATAGTTATATAGTAGGTATTTGAAATCTAAAGTGTGCCAATGATCACTTTCCTTACGCCCAAATTAAGGACTATTAGGTGGCTATTTAAGTACTAACATGGGGGTTTTTACTTTGTCGTCCATACGGCGTGCTATTGTATGGATGCCATTCACTTGAATGGTAATGTATGGATCAAATGCCTCTCGCCAAGGTAAGATGAGTGTAGGACCGCAAGATGTGAGCATGCGGTCGGGAAGAGTAGCTTTGAGTACGGCTATGTATGCATGCTTGCATGTGTATATGGTACGTGATTAATTGTGGGTTAAATTATTGTCGGGTAGATTGATACGGAAGTATATGTATGGGTATACATATATGGAAGTATTTACGATTACATTCTCGCATATTCATTATGGGTTTGGGGCTGAAATGAGATCTTATGCGGGTGCACTAACAAATGAAACGTGTAGCTCGACTAGTTACGCTATTTATGAGAAAACGTATGTATGCCACCGTGTCTACCGCTAGAAACAAATTTTTCCTAAGTTTGTGAGGACGTGCAACGAGCATGCATCATGATAATTACCATTCACATAATTACATTGTTCCTCCCCTTATAAAATTCTTACTCGGTTATGTAACTCTTATCCATTATGGCATTGTCTCACCAAGGGGTACATGTTAATGGTGCGATGGCACGCACAAAGCGACCCGCTTTCAAGCAAGTCCACCGGAGGCGAGCTCCCCGCCGTCGCCTTGCTCCACGCACCCGTCAACGTCCACACGTTCCTTGGAGAGTTTGGGATGCCTACACTCTTGTGGAGAGTGCTCGATTATGTAGGCTATCCCGATGGAATGGAACCTCGCTACTTACGGGCGAATGAGCAGTTGGGGAAGGTCTCTTAGTTACCGTGGAGGCCGTTGTTCGTCCCCGAGGTGACGATTCTGAATGGACAGTGGTGTTATGAGTCAACTGGCGGATCTGCTGAAGAAGCAAATTGGCGAGGCAGCCTTTGGGATCCCGAGGACATCATGGATCGTTTTCCTCGAGTCGGGCAGCCGCTTTGGTTGGAGTCTTTCCAAGAGGTAACCCCTCCAATCGACTCATGGCAAAGCAGCAAGAGGAAAATCTTTGGAGATTGGTGCAAAGAGAAAGGCAAAACACAGTGATAACCCTTCCATGAGCGCCATGTTCGCAATAATGAGAGTGTTGGATGAAGTATCATGGTGCTCTTATTGACACTAGCACCCGCACTATTATGTTGAGAGAACCCACGGAGGGAATGCTTTTCTAGTCCCACTCTCCCGCGATTTCAAACCCCAACATTTAGCTTTGTGCTATCCAAACCACCACAATATGTGATATCCCAATGGTTTGTGAGTTTCCTGGATGTATTTCGGAGGAATTACCAGTGTCTACCACCGGATAGGGACGTGGAATTTAAGATTGAATTAGTGCCGTCATCGCACCCATATCCGAAGGCCCTATAGAATGCCACCCAATGAGTTAGCGTAACTCAAGGTTCAATTGCAAGATCTATTGGACAAGGGTCTTATCCAACCTAGCTCATCTCCGTGGGGATGTCCAAATTTTTGTTTGTGAAAAAGAAGGATAAGTCACCGAGAATGTGTGTAGATTACGAGACCACTCAATGCATGTGACCATCAAAACAAATATCCATTGCCCCGCATCGACATCTTGTTCGATCGCTTAGCGAAGGCAAAGGTATTCTCCAAAATTGATTTGAGATCGGGTTATCATCGATAAAGATTAGACCGGAGGATATACCTAAAAACGCTTTCTCTCGAGGTACGGCTTATCGAGTATTTGGTTATGTCTTTCGGACTAACAAATGCTCCAAATTATTTCATGTACCGATGAACTCGGATTTATGCCCGAACTTGACAAGTTCGTGGTCGTGTTTATCGATGACATATTGATTTATTCGAAAGTGAGTCGATCACGAAGAGCATTTGAGGATTGTCCTATCCGGACTAAGGGAGCATAAGCTATATGCCAAGTTTAGCAAATGTGAATTTTGGATGAGCAAAGTACCTTTCTTAGGTCACATTTTATCAAGAGATGGAATCTCAAGAGACCCATCCAAAGTACAAGAGGTCATGGATTGGAAAGCCCCAACTTCGGTTCATGAAGTTCGGAGTTTTCTAGGTTAGCGGGATACTATCGCTCGGTTTATTCCAGATTTTTCAAAAATAGCTAAGCCTATGACCGGACTACTTGAGAAAAGATGAGAAGTACAAATGGACACCGAATGTGAAACAACTTTTCACACCCTCGAACTTTGTTGACTACAAAGACTGTGTTAGCACAACCAAACATTGAAAAGCCTTTTGATGTATTTTGTGATGCATCGTGAATAGGTTTGGGATGTGTGCTTATGCAAGAAGGAGAGTAATTGCATATGCCTCACGGCAATTGAGAAAACATGAAGTCAACTACCCTACACATGATTTGGAACTTGCAGTACCGTTGTCCATGCACTAAAGATATGGAGACATTACTTGTTGGGCAATGTATGTCATATCTTTCTTGACCACAAAAGTCTCAAGTATATCTTTACCCAAATTGAGAAATGAACATGAGACAACGAAGATGGTTAGAATTGATTAAGGACTACAATTTAGAAGTGCATTACCATCCGGGTAAAGCAAATGTAGTAGCCGATGCACTTAGTCGGAAATCCCATTGCAACACTCGTAGAAGCATTGCTTTGGAAGATGGATTCAACTTGTTACATCCTCATTGTACTACACAATATCACAATCATTTGTTCACTTGAGGGCAAAATCATAGAGCTACAAAGAGATGATATATGGAATAAGTCACATCAAGAGAAAATGCAAGAGCAAGAAACCAAACATTTTAGATTGGACGAAAAGAGGTGTATTATGGTTCGAGGACCGACTAGTGGTGCCAAAAGACCATGAGCTAAGGACTCAAATTTTAGAAGAAGCTCACTCGTCCAAATTGTCTATCCATCCGGGTAGTAGTAAAATTTATCAAGATTTAAGAACCCGTTTTGGTGGACTAAGATGAAGAAAGAGATCGCAGCCTCACGTTGCTAGGTGTGATAACCTGCAGAGAGTAAAAGCTGTCCATATGAAAACTGCCGGATTACTTCAGCCATTGCCTATTCCAGGATGGAAATGGGAGGAAATCAATGGACTTTATCACGTGCCTTCCAACGACACCACAAGGTCATGATTCAATATGGGTTATTATTGATCGTCTCACCAAATCAGCACATTTTGTACCATTCACACCACATATCACGTGGGAAATACTCGAGTTATATGTTTCCCGGATCGTGAGATTGCATGGAATACCCTGACTATAATCTCGGATCGAGGACCACAGTTCATAGCTCGTTTAGGGAGCACTTACACTAGGCTTTGGGAACCAAGCTAATCGAAGTTCAACTTATCATCCGCAAACTTCGGGACGACATGAGCGAGTGAACCAAATCCTAGAAGATTTACTTAGAGCTTGTGTTATATCTTCAAAAGGTTCATGGGAAAAATGGTTACCTTTAGCTGAATTCTCCTATAACAACAGCTTATCAGCGAGTATCAAAATGGCTCCATTTGAAGCCTTGTATGGCGTAAAGTGCAGAACTCCTTTGAACCGGATTGAGCCCGGTGAAAGGAGATACTTTGGTATTGATTTTGTAAATGAAGCCAAGAGCAAGTACGTATCATCCAACACCACATGAAGGCGGCTCAATCAAGATGTAAAAGTTATGCTTACAGAAGAAGAAGACCACTAACTTTTGAAGTGGGTGATTATGTATACTTGAGAGTATCACCCATGAAAGGCGTGAAAAGATTTGGGATGAAAAAGAAGCTTTCACCAAGATATGTAGGGCCATACAAAATTTTGGAACGAAAAGGGAAGGTTGCATATAAGTTACAACTTCCTCCAGAGATGAGTGCAATCTTTGATGTGTTCCATGTTTCTCAGCTAAAGAAATGTCTTCGAGTACCAGAAGAAGCTATTGCACCCACCAACGTGCAGCTTCAATCGGATTTGACCTATGAAGAAAAACCAATTCGGGTATTAGAAGAGATGGAGAGAGTGACAAGGAGTAAGATTATCAAGTTCTATAAGGTGGTGTGGAACAATCATAGTGAACAAGATGCTACGTGGGAAGAGAAAGATTATCTACGAGAAGTTTATCCCGCCTTTTTCCAAGAATGGTAGGTCTTGCAAATCTCGGGATGAGATTTTTATAAGGGGGAGGGGCTGTAACACCTCGGGTGTTAGCCTTGCATAACTTGACTTGCATAACATAAGCATGAGCATCAAGCATTCATAAATCATCATTTACAATTGAAACATTCGATCGAAACATATGAAACATTGCTTGTTATCTCGTATTTCTTGGAACATATGCATATGATCATGTGCAAATAAATGCTAGTGTGTAATGTTGGTCACTTTGTAACACTTTAGCTACACTTAGGTTAACAAAAGAAACATTGTTCATGAAGGCCACATTTCATGATCAAGCACTTAAGTGATATTTCGTGTGTTGACTGAATAGCTATATGAGTGACTACTACATGAAATGCTTAAATGACCTTGCAAATTGTTTAAACATGCTTAGGATATCATTAGGAACAACTTTGGTATTTAGTGCTAAGGCTAGTTTGGTCATTTAGCCATGGTTTGTGTATGTATCATGATTTCAAAGTGACATGTTTGACTAAAGTTGAACTAGGTGTTAGAGACCTTGCATGGAGGAGTTCACTAAAGCAAAGTTGTAGTGTTTGACATAAGGAACAACTTTTATTTTTGGGTCATCACATGGTTCAGCTCCTAACATGTTTGAAATTGGATCACAAGAATCATCAAAATCCTGATTTCAACACTTAACGAAATTTGCTAAGTCGTGAAACCCCGACAAATTTCGACAAGTCTGACCTTCGAGGCATTATAACTTGAGTTCGGGTGAGAATTAGAATGTGATCCTTGAACAACATTTGAAGCTGGTACATGGGTCTACAAATTCTATTCAGAAGTTTGCACGAAGGAGCCACCGATTAGCCGTAAAATCAAGTTGAAAACGCTACTGTCGAAGCTTCGCCATCGTGTTTCCGATTAAACCGAATGACGTTGCTCAAAGGGCCGGCCGACGGCAGAGTTCGCGCGCCACGTGTCCCGGCGGCGACGCGCGTCGCCGCCAGCCCGACCACACAGAGGCCACGCCAGCGCGAGGGGCGCTTTAACGCCGCCAAATAGCCGCCCGAACCATCCGCGCTCCCATTTCGCTCCCGGCGCCTTCTCTTCCTCACACGGCCAAGAACCGCCGCGCCCACCGCCCCGCCGTCGCCATAGCAGCAGCGCAGCAGCTGCAGGCTCGCCACTCCCGCACCACCGTGATAGCTCCACCGTCTCTCCCCAAAGACACCCATTGTTTCTCCCCGTGCCCGGCGACAAAGCCCGGTAAGCCACCGCAGCGCGTGTAGGCTCGCCGGAGTTCCGCCGTGAGCCCTGTCGTCGTGGGCCACGCCGCCGCCACAAGATTCTCCTCCCGCTCCGGTAGCTAGCGCGCTAGGTCCCCAGCGTTCATAGATGCTCGCCCACGCGTTGATTTGAACCACCGTAGCCCACACCGGCGTTTCACCGTCGACCGCACCTCCACCCCGCCATGGCCGCCGCCAGTAGCCGCTTAGCTCCGATGAGAAAGCCACCCAAGTAGCTCAATCGATGCGCCGAAGTCGAGTAGATCATCGTGTGATGATGTCACCGCCGGCGAGTTCGCCGTCAAGCGAAGCTCGCCAGCGCCAACACTGCAGCAGCAGCCGCTGCCCTGCTCCGTGTCACTGATGCGTGGGGTCCCCTGACCAGCGGGTCCCACCTGTCAGCGACAGAAGTAGTGTAGGCTAACTTATTTTGAATCCAGTTTTTGATTTGTTTTGTGAAATTTGTATCTTCAGTTTGGTAGCTCCAAAAATTGTGAAATAAATATGGTTGTGTTCCTTAGGAAATGTAGTTTTTAAGAAAAATATGTTCTTGGGTTCAACAGTAGAATTTTCTGGAGATTTAAATAGGGATTTGAAATGTGCTTTTAAATACATCCAAATTTGTTTATTTTATATCTAGAGTTCCTGTGCTCCAAAAATTATGAAATTTTTGTGGTGAACTAATCTTAGCATGTGTGAACTCTGGTAAAAATTTGAGGACCAGTGCATGGGTAGATTTAAAGTTATAGATTTTTCTTTTATGACTAGTTAATCCTTGCATGAATTTTCATAAATTAAGTATGAGTCCAAAATTCATGAAATTTGTTGGAGGTAATCCTAGTACCATATGGATGCTAAGAAAATATGAAATCTGTTGCTTGACACTTTTCAATAGGATTTTCCATTTATGCTATTTCAAGCCTTGCTGCCTTGTCATTTTGTATAGAATGTTCTACTTGGTAAAATGACATGAAATTTTTACAGTAGTCTCTTGATAGCATTAGTAAAGCTCTGTAAATTTTTGAGAATTTATTAAGCACATCTGATATATATTTATTATTTAACCTAGATATCTAAATAAAATAATAAAGGCAATTTAATAAATAGTTTGGGCTTTACCATTATATCATCTTAACTGTATTTGGTATGCTTAAACTATTGGTAGGTTCTAGGTTGTCAAATTTTGAATGATTACCTGAAGTAGAAGTATTCTTACTTTATGTTGCATGTCAAGTCATTTCCGGACTGATTCTAGAATGTGAGGATTTGCATGTTGAAACTGATTTGTACTGTAAAATGGTTAATAACAAAGTTGTAGAGAATTGGATAAGCTTTCCAGAAAGTCCTAGATCACTAGATTTGGAATTGTAGAACTCCGTTATGAGTGAAACAAGTAGCTACAGTTTGTGGCATAGTCGATGCATTATAGAAGTAGTTAAGTAATAATCGAGAAGAGATATGCACCTACTCAAACAACGTGATGCACTTGTTAACATATATGCATTCGTAATACTTATACCATACTCATGCATCTAGGATCGGAGGAAGAGATCACGTTGCTTTGGAATTGAAGAAGCGGAGAGGAAGGAACCCCAGGAGGATCCGCAAGCCGCAGCCCTCCGGGCGTGGAGCGAACCCTCAAGAGCTTCCAGAGTGCCGACCATCGCCCTACTTCCTTTCATGAGGCAAGCCCCGGAGCATTATAAGTCTCCCATAATTTATAAATGTTTATTTAAGTACTTATGATTGCTGCATTAGGTTATAAGAGTTGAATGAAACCACTTGATGCATGTACATTCCTTGTCCGGATATTACACCTTTAACCGGTATAGGTCCGAGGATCGAATATATGCTTAGCCATGCTTAGACCGGTAGAAGTCGGGTGATTTCTGTCACCGCGAGATATAGGTGGGTACCGGAGCACGGTTGGTTATAATTGCTATCGTGGAAAAGAACCATGGTTAATGTAAATGGAGACTGGCGGGATGTCGATAGAAAAGCAACAAGGCATGGAGGTCTTGGGTGTGGATCTATCCCGCCAGTGTCGATCAAGGACCGTACTGCTTGTTGGAACTTCCGACAAGATTGAACGATGCCTCTCACTTAGCTGGCCGGATAATTCGTTCACCCGCTGGCCGAGTAATTCAACTCGTGCCGAAATCGTTTCATTGTCGCCTTCCGGGAACGATCGATCGAGCCCAAGGGCGCTGCTTGGCTCGAGCATCCCGCATCTGGTGTTCCAGAAGCGGCGCAATCTGGGACCCACCGAATGTGTACCGGAGTTGTACCAAAGGTGACCTAAGGTGACCGTTGATCCGGTCTCGCCTGGTTTGTGTTAGGAATAAATTCTCACCGGTTGAAATCGATTCAATTGTCGTCTCTCCGGATAGTGAGAAACTTGGCTAGCTCCAACATCGTAGTAATCATATTATGGAACATGATGGTTCGGATGAAAATGGAATTTCAATACCCGCTATGGTTACTATTGTATGCTTCTAAATGATACCACATGTTTGGCACAGGATAGTTGCTAATCTAGAAATGGATAGTTATAATTAACTTGGTAAAGGAATCATAATTGTACAACGGATCAATTGCCTCTTTCGCAAAATGTTGTCAAGTTACGTCCACTTATACAAATTTTTGCATACTCCTTGGAGTCATTTTATTTCGATTCATGACGGGTAAGTCTAGTGAGTACCTTCTCATACTCGGGTTTATTTTCCCATTGTTGCGAGATGGCACTTGTGTATCATGGTTATTGCAAGAGTTGCTTCTATCCCATTGTGGATGAGGAGTAAGCCTTGGGCGAGCTTCTTTAGTAATTCCTATCCTTGCTTTTGTGGACCGTGATCTAGCTTGGCACCGTATCAAACTATGTTGGAAACTTTATCTTCGAACTTATTTGCTTCCGCTTTATTTATCAAACTCGGTTTGTAATAACTTTTATTCAGACTCGATGATGAAAAGTATCTGTGAACTTTATGTAATATGTGGCATGTATGTTGAATCCTGTACGATCTTGGTTGTTGTAAATCGTTTATCGAGACCCGTCGTGGTACTCGACGGACTACCGGGTTTATATGGGTTCAAGTATGACAGTGCGACCGCTTGCGGATTGCCATTGTACTTGTATTCTTATAAATTGGTCGGTTCTGCGACAGTGGGGAAGGAAGGGAGAAGACGGGTGCTGACGAGCGTCTCCCGGTCGCCAGAGTATGGGAGAGAGCGGGCGCACGAGCGTGATGCGGAGCAGGTCAATGCGGGCCGTGGCGCTGAGCTAGGCCACGCGGTGAGCAGCAGGTGCACGCGTGGAGCGACACGAAGTGGGCCGTGAGCAGGCCGGTGTGGAGCATGCCGCGTGCGGGAGGAAGGGAAGGAGGGGGAGGCACGAGCTGGGCTGCCAGCAGGCCAAGCGCAGGAAGGGCTGGGCTAGAAAGAGAGAAGGAAGTAAGTTCTTAAAAGAAAATCCTTTTTTATTTCTAGTTTTCAAATCCAAACCAAATTCAAATGAAATTTGAATTCAACTTCAAACAATCTAGCCCTACACTCAACCAAAAATAGTATGCTTCGGCATGAATGCAACAAACATGTTTTTAAACCTTATAGTTAATTTTATTTAACCAAAATTTATTATTTGGCCTAGGTTAAAAATACATAGAAAATCGAATAAATGCTCAATTTTAATTACTAATTTGCAAATGATATTTTAGGGTGTTACAAATTTCATCTCATTCTTATACCTTATCACATGAAATGTTGATTTTATATATATGCTTATGCTTGCAATCATGTATGACCAATGTATGAAATGGTTGTAAGGGCACCAATATACCTTAGACACATATAAAATGATGAATGGAACAACTTTTGTATTCATGACACGGACCAATTTTGCTTCAAAGTGTTGTACTTTGAAATGTCATTTTCATGATGCTAGTTTGACCAAAGTTGAACAGAAGCTTAGAGTGTTTGTATGGCTGTGTGACCTAAATAAAAGTTGTAGTTCGTATCATGGGTAACAAACTTTATTTATGGGTCATGAGCTGAATCAGTGTCTAACTTAGTCAAATAGAGCTCACAAGTATCAATAAAATACTATTTTCAAAACTTGAACATTTTGCCAAGTCATGTGCTGACTACAATTTCAAAGTACTCTACACCTGGCCACCTACACGACACAGCCCTAAGGCCGCCCACCGCTGCCCGCTGCAGCAGCGAGTCCCTCCGGCATGCCACGTGCCCCTCCGGCCTGCCGCGTGCCCCTCCTTCCACCGTCCGCCTGGGGTCGCGCTGCGCAACTCCGGCCGTGGCCCGCCGCCCACCAACTCCGCCCGCGCTCCTCAAAGCCACACAAGAGCCACTGCCCGCTGTGTTCTGTACATGCCAAGTACCTCCCTCTACCCATTAGCACATGCCAATGGCTAAGTACGCAGGCCAAGTACTACAGACGCGCGTCGTCTGCCACAAAGTACAGACGCTTATAGAGCAGGACGGGTCTGCTACAAGTAGTATTACTCGAGAACACGCGTCTACGCGTCTGCAATAAGAGATCTTACTACAGACGCGTGTCACGTACGCGCATCCGTAGAGTTTGATCCCGTTATCCGAGACTCAGAAATCACAAGACGCGTTTGTAATAACTGCTGCAGATATAGACGTGTTTTATATACATAAGTCTGTTGATTTAGCTGAGACGCATTTTACCAACATGTGTCTGCAATAAACGCTTATTATAGACGCGTGTTGACCTACTACAAATGCATGTCAAGAAGGCATGTCTGTACTTGTACTATAGTAGACTTCTTCAAATGAGGTGGGACCACCCTCCATTTGAGATTCTTCACATTTATAGACTTCGTAGTCATCAGGAATAGCTGGTTTCCTGACTCTTTGAGACCTTCTAGGGGCATGGTTAGTTGATGCTTGTTCTATATGAGGTTGTTGTTGCTTCCTCATGTGTGACAATGGGTTCAACAGGATCCTGAAGGATAGGTTCCTCATATTCATTCATTGTCGCCACGGGAGAACTAACAATGGTGTTGTTACTACAGTGTCTTGCACTGTTGGTGCAGCAACAACAGGTAGCGTGAAGAATGGCTCCTAAATCATCGGAGTAGGCACATGTACCCGCTTCTCCTCTAGGTTAATTTCTCGCACTAACATACTTCTCCTGACCATATCATCCTCCAAGAACACAGCGTGTCTCGTTTCTATAAACTTCGTATGTCTGTCAGGACAATAGAAGCGATAACCTTTTGACTTTTCTGGATAGCCAATAAAATGGCAACCGACTCTCTTGGAGTCTAGCTTCCCTATGTTTGGGTTAAAAACTTTAGCCTCAGCTGGACAGCCCCACACACGTAAATAGTTAAGTAAGGGTTCCTTTCCTGTCCATAACTCATATGGTGTTTTGGGCACCGACTTGGTTGGCACTCGATTAAGAATATGAATGGTGGTTTTTAACGCCTTCATCCATAAACTTATCGATAGAGTAGAGTAACTTATCATACTTCTCACCATATCCATTAAGGTACGGTTGTGTCTTTCAGCTACTCCATTCTGTTGAGGCTCGCCCGGTGTAGAGTATTGGGCAACTATGCCATTTTCCTGTAAAAATCTTACAAAAGGTCTAGGAACTTGGCCATATAGGATGTGTCGACCGTAGTACTCCCCACGGTCAGATCTTACTATCTTAATCTTTAAATTATGTTGATTTTCTCCTTCAGCCTTAAATATCTTAAATTTATCCAATACTTCTGATCTTTCCTTAATTGGATAAATATAGCCATAACAAGAATAATCATCTGTGAATGTTATAAATGAATCATAACCATCCACACTCTTCACAGGAAAAGGACCACATATGTCTGTGTGAATTATTTCTAAAATTCATGCGCTTCATTTGGCATCTTTGTTTATTTTCTTAACATACTTTCCTTTTATGTAATCAATGCATTGTTCTAAATCTAAAAATTCTAATGGCGGAAGAATTGATTTCTTAATCAATCGCTCTATTCTTCCCCTCAAAATGTGGCCTAAACGACAGGGCCATAAATTCGATGATACATCATGAACTCTCTTTTGCTTATTTCTTGCATTCATAGATGAGGAGGCATTCTCATTCTCAGTGCTCACAACATTCACATTCTTAGAAAGTGATAACAAATAAAGTTTGTCTTGTCGGAAGGCAAGACCAATACACTTATTATTAAACATAATCTGACACTTGCCATTACCAAAATGGCAATCATATCCATCATTGTCTAGACATGAAACACTTATCAAATTTCTATGCAAAGAGGGTACATAAAGGACATCTGAAAGCTAAAGTACAAAACTATCATCTAATTCTAGAGAGAGATCTCCAATGGCTTCAACTTCAGCTTCAACTCCATTTGCTACTTTAATTCTTCTTTCTCCTCTTTTTGGGTCCTCCTCGTATGGAATCCCTGTAATGAATTTGCAACATTAATAGTTGCACCTGAGTTAATCCACCAAGTAGATTTTGAATAAATTAAATACAAGGAGTCATTTATGAATGTAATAATGTCCTCACTCTCTTCAAAAGACTCTTCAGGAAATCTAGACAGACCTTCTGGTAATATCCATACTTCTTGCACCATTTGCATTGATCCTTGTCAACTTGGACATTGTTGTTCTTCTGATGGTGATCATTCTGAGGGACTTTCCCTTGAGGTTTGTCATTCTTGCTAAAGTTCTTATTTTTATAGTCCTTCACATGGTTAGCAGAGTCACCATATGAGCTTTTAAGACTCTCCTCTTCTTGCACAAACATGGCAATGAGCTTCTCAATGTCCCATTTATCGGGCTACATGTTGTAATTAACAACAAAAGTTTCATACTCTTTAGGCAAAGAAGCAAAAACCAAATGAATAAGGAACTCATCTTTGAGCCCCAAATCAATTAGCTTGAGCTTGGATGTCGTGTTGCTCATCTTCAATATGTGCTCTCTTATCCCTCCACCAGAGTATTTCTCATTGAATAATTTCTTGATCAAGGTGCTTGCATAAGCCTTTGAAGAGCCAGTAAACTGACTCTCCACTTTCTTGAGATACTCGGTGGCGGTGGAACAATCGAGGATTGATCCCCTTATTGCATCTGAAATAGTGGACTTAGCCAACATCAAGCACTTGCGGTTCGAATGTCTCACTTCTTACGATCAAGATCGTATTTCATTCTCACTTCTGCATGATCTCACTGCCGAGCAGTGAAATCAGCATTAGTTTCATTCTCCGCCCTCACCGGGTCCACTGGCTCAGTAGGACACAGAGAGGTAAGTGCTAGGTCATTCTCGGATAGCGCAAGTGCCAACTCATACTTCTCTCTCCATACACGATAGTTGTCCCCTTCAAGAGGCGGAATGTGCAAGATGAATGCCATAGGGTTGAGTCCTCAAAATATCATCAGAGAGTGAGAAAACATGACATAATAATTGCATGTCGTAATTTAACGTTGGTAAAAATTAAAACATACAATATGTTTCTATATTAATTCTACATCACCGTTGGACAGAAATAGAACAACTGCATGGAAAAACTCATGAATAAAAAAATTATAATATTGATATTATCAATGTTGTTAGAAAATAACAATATCATAATTTACTGAATACTATAACTACTCTTCAAAATTAAATCCTCCTGGTTCGAATTTAATTAGAAGATAATAAACATCAACTTTGCAGCGGAAACATAAAAAAATAATCTTCAAATGATATTATCAAAAGCATTTCATTAGTACTTATCTACTCTCTGAACAAATTTTCCCGATGGTTCAAATTTGAGCAAAGATTGAAACATCTAAACTTAATAAAATTCATAAAAATTGCTTCTGAAAATTATAAAACTTAAAATAAAACATAAAACTCATATCTACTATGCATTTGGCCCAGCTCGAAAAACGACCTGTGGCCCAGTCGCTCGCGTGCGTCGTGGTTGGCCTGTGGCCTAGCAGCAAAAAATGGCCTGGCCCAGCCACGAAAAATGGCCTGACCCAGCCACAAAAAATGGCCTGGCCCACTCCCCGGCCTAGGCCGTAACCTGGGCCTAGGCCGGGACACCTCTTCACCGCCTCGACCAAAAGCTGGCCAATCAACATCGGCCGTCGGATCTGATCTGACGGTTGTCCGCACGTCTCGACGTAACAAAAACCCGATGCGGCCATCCCTCCCCTAACCCTAGCTTCATTCTCCTCCTCCCATTTCTCTCTCAGTGTTGCACCCGTGTGAAAGAACGATGGCGGTGGTGCGACGGCAGTCCGTGACGGCCGGAGAAAGACTCAGCGCCGCCACGGGCCCTCTCACCGGCGCACGCGCTCCCCAAAGGGAGAGCGTGCCACCGTCGAGCGGCCCCATGTCGGTGCCCTGAACCTGCACCCACGTGTCGACGTCTCTGCGGCGAGCGGCGGCTCGGGCCTCGCCTTCCCACGCGATGGCGGTGGCCCGCACGTCGACGAGGAGCCGTCAAGCGACAGCTCGAGGGCAGGTAAGCCCCCTATCTACTTCTCATCTCGGGTTAGGGTTAGGGTTAGGGTTTTGATCCTAATCGAAATTTGTTCATCTCCTTCTACTTTCTACCCCGATCTAGATCTACATACTAGGTAAGGCTCAACTGATACCAATGATAGACATAGTGGATCACCTAGACATAGATCTAACGGGTACAACCTTGCATACGGGATAAAACTTCCTAGAACATGATCTAGAGAGAAGGAGGGAGGTGAGATGTCACCGACCATCCACGGGTTTGGAGGAAGAGCTCGACGTAGGCATGGTGAAAGTGATACGGTCCAGGTCGACGGTGAAGACGGCAGTGGAGCTTCCCGTCGCTGGCTGCGCCCCTACTAGATCAAATTGGGTTTGTCGGTGGGTGTGGCGGCTCATGGTGAACCTCATACAGAGAGCCGCTGGCCTCCACCTCTCTTTATAGCGCAGTGCGATGGGGGCCCACCAACCATGTAGAGTTAGGCATCCCCAATCAGGGCGCGAGCTCAAGGCCCAACTCGGCCATTGGGCCGAGCTGGAGAGATCAACACTAACACTACGGTCACCCGTACAACATGTTCGGCGGCCGTGGTAGCCATGGCGGCGACCAGCGCAGGCTCAAGCTCCAGTTCCCGTGCCAGCACCGGGGCCTCATCCACGACCACTACATCCCGCACCTCATCGATGAGGGCACCTGGATGTGGCTCAAGTTGCGGGAGCGCCGGATCTACACCAACAGTGCCACGGGGCCCGGCGACTTGGACCACCACCGCCTCTAGACGTCGCACGCCTTCTCGCACCCGTCCACGTTCGACACGCTCGCGCTCGACCCGGCGCTCCACGAGGAGAGCCGCGCCGACCTGTTGCGCTTCGCCGCGCGTCGGGAGCGCATGGAAGCGTGGGTACCTGCTCCACGGCCCGCCCGGCACGAGCAAGATCAGCCTCGTCGTCGCCATCGCCAACCTGCTCGATTTCAATGTCTATGACCTCGAGCTCACCACGGTGCCCACCAACTCACACCGCCACCGCCTGCTCGTGTCCACCACGCCCAAGTCCATCGTCGTCGTCGAGGACATCGACTGCTCCCTCGACCTCTCCGACCGCAACAAGAAGAAAAAGAAGGGCGGTGTTGGCGGCGGTGGGGCCAACGTCGGCGCCAACAACGACGAAGACGCCGTGGCACAGCTCACCATGATGTCGGTGTCGCCGACCGCCGCTGCGGCCATGGCCGTAATGGGGCGGGAATCCATAGCCTCTCCGGGGTGCTCAACTTCGTGGACGGCCTCTAATCGTCCTACGTCGGCGAGCTCCTGATGGTGTTCACGACCAACCACCCGGAGCGGCTGGACCGGGCGCTGCTCCGTCCGGGACGCATGGACAAAAAGATTGAGCTCGGCTACTGCACGCCACCCACGCTGCGCGTGCTGGCCAAGAACTACCTCGGCGTCGGCGACGAGGGCTGCGAGGATGCCGACGCGGACCCCAACACTGTGAACACCCTCATGGCTGAGGCCGAGGGCCTGCTCGCCGCCGCCGAGGTCCAAATCACGCCTGCCGACATCGCCGAGGTGTTCATGGGCTGCGACGGCGATGGCGCCGCCTGCGCGCTGAGGAAACTCGTGGGCGAATTACGGCGAAGGCGGGATGCTGCCACAGCCACGGCCGTAGCACCGGGCGAGGAGACGATGGAGTGAAACCAGCCAACCAGGGATCCTACGTGGCGCGCAACCATGCATGGCTGCCTAGTCAGCTTCCATTACTTTGACGGTGGTTTGTTTATGAGTCGTGACGGTGCAACGCGACGTGTGCCGGGACGTACGTGTTAGTGTCGTGTGTATGGTGTTTGCTTTTTTTTCTTTTTTTGTGCTCTAGTACGTATGGAGCCCGGATTTATTAGGCAAATAATGGACGCTGATTACCCAGGCACAACAATACTACGTTTTACATGACAGAGCTCGCCCATTGCATACACTGCACCAATGGTTTCATTTTCAGCGCATAGGTGTAAAGTGCCGAAAGGCAAGGCCGGCTCGATCGTGACTGCTTATGCGGTGTGGCCTAGAATACCTAGCCAAATTTTATGCTACTTTGGTCAAAATTGGTCTCTGCATTTTTTTTACTTTATAGCCCCTACATTTTACCATCTTAGATCATTTTTCGTAACTAAAGTTAACCAAAACCTCGATCACTAATTTAACAACTGAAACTTGGTCATCTCAAAAATAGGCTTGGCTAGTACATGCCACATTTGTGTAAAAACAATCGGGCCAACCACAAAGCGACTCTAGATCTAGTAGTTATATAGAAAAAAAGAAGGGTGGATGCCCACGCCTCCTCGCCGCTGATAGCGTCGCTGAAGGAAGAGGAGGAAAGGGACTGGTGACGGTGATGGAAAACCCTAAGCAACCCAGGCAAATAGGGAGTAAAGCTCAAGCGGCTGGACGAGGAAGCTAACCCATAAGGTAGTCTCCAACAATATAAGCTAACACTAGCTCTAAATTGGCAATTCTGCAAAGAGGGATACAATAACAATTACATGTTGTGGGAGAGAGAAGTATTGTGAAATGTGTGAGACTATCTCTAAACTCCATGCTAGTCTTTTGTCTTCGGTTATCCTAGCGCCCGGACGTCCGGCGCGCGAGAAGTGTCCAGACGCCGCGCCCTTCCCAAACCTGCCCGCCCCCCGCGGGAATAGAACGGAACGCCGCTCCCTTCCCAAACCTGCCCGCTCCGCCTTGGGAATAGAACGGAACCCGCCCGTCACCCCGTTCCCCACCGCGCCCCCTGTCCAAGAGCACGAAAACACTTCAAGTGCAACATCGTGCAACATCAGAATATGAATACTACAACATCGGAAAAATATGTAGTGCAACATCGAAAAACATGTACTACAATATCAAAAATTATGTGCTACAACATCGCAAAAACATGTACTGCAACATCAAAAAAACATGTAATAAAACATCGGAAAATATGTACTGCAACATCAAAAAATTATGTGCCGCAACATCGAAAATTATATACAGCAACATCGAAAATTATGTGCTACAACATCAGAAAATATGTACTGCAACATCACAAAAACAACCATGAAACATAGAAAATGGGACCATTCGGAAAACATCTGTTGCCACAACCAAAAATCCCATTGCAACATTCGAAAATCATCTGTTGCAACATCCCAAAAAACCCATTGCAAAACGGAGGAAACAACAAAGGGCGTATGAACAGCAAAGGAGATGGGTTAGATGTGCAGCCTGCTCTAGCCCTGGCCCATCACCTCCGAGCTCGCCAGAGGGAGGAGGGAAGGACCCTAGATCTTGCCGGAACCCTAGCCACCGCCGCGTCCCTCAGATCCAAAGGAGAAGGAGGAAGAGAAGGAGGAGGAGGAGAAGGAGGAGGAGGAGGGCTCAGATCTAGAGAAGAAGGAGGAGGAGGGCTTAGATCTAGAGAAGGACCAACCTACCTCGTTGGAGCCACCGCTGTCATCCATGTCTCCGGTGGGGGGCACGAGAGCTAGGTCGGTGGGGAGCGTGGAGTCGTATGGGGCTCGCGGAGGGGGAAGGGAGGGAGGGAGCATGGGCTAGAGAGGGCGGCAGCGAGCTTGCGCTCGGGCGCGGGAGCCGGTGTGGGGATGAGGGAGCAAGCGGTAGAGTGGGGATGAGTATGAGGGAGAGCGTTGCGGGAGCGGATGAGGGCGGTCGCGTTGCGGGAGAGAGTTTCGTGTGCGGTGGGTCCATCCGGACAGGACGGACGCCCGCTCTATATCATTATCGTTTTGTCTTTTTCACTATTCGGTGATACAAAATTGATTCAGCTAACTCCAAGCTAGACTATCTGGAGATGCCCTTAGTGGTAGAAAATATGGAACAGAGCTACGTTCCTCTTTCCATCAACATCTGAAAGGTCCTAATATGGCTAGAGAGGTGATGAATAGCCCATTTAAAAATCTACAAGATCACTAAAGCAATTTGATTAGTATGACAAATAGCGAAATACAAACTTGCTCTAGCTCTACAAGGGTTGCAAGCCACCTATCCAACAATTCTAGTTACTATGATCACTAGGCACACAAGAGGCTATGTTGCTACTCACTAAGAGCTATCAAACTTGCTACACTAAAGAGCTCAACTAGATGAACTTAAACTACAAAGCAAGCTCTTAATTCTAGCTACACTAAAGAGCTTGCTACACTAAAGAGTTTGCTACAACTAGTTTGCGGGAATATAAATGAGTGAGTAGGGTGATTATATCACCGCGTAGAGGAGTGAACCAATCACAAGATGAATACAAATTTAATCGCCGGGAGAATACCAAGGGGCAAGAGATAACCAATTTTTCTTCCAAGGTTCACGTCCTTGCCGGCACGCTAGTCCCCATTGCGTCGACCAACACTTGGTGATTCGGTGGCTAAGAGGTGTTGCACGAACATCATCCACACAATTGGACACCGCAGGAACCTACCCACAAGTGAAGTAACTCAATGACACGAGCAATCCACTAGAGTTACCTTTCGGCTCTCCGTCGGGGAAGGCACAAGACCCCTCACAATCACCGAAGCCGGCCACGAACAATCACCAACTCGTGTCGAAGCTCCTCCGCTGCTCCAAGTCATCTAGGTGGCGGCAACCACCAAGAGTAACAAGAATACCCGCAGCCAACACGATCCCAAGTGCCACTAGATGCTCAAACACAATGCAAATGCACTTAGATCACTCCCAATCTCACTTTGGATGATCAAATCACAAGCTAGATGAGTGGGAGACGTGGGAGTATGCTCACAAGGTGTATCAACAAATTAGAGAGCCAAGAGAGTGAGCAAGAGCCGGCCACCACGCTTTTATAGAGACCCAACAACTCAACTAGCTGTTATACCTCTTCACTGGGCTGTCTGCGAGGTGACCGGACGCGTCCGGTATGGTGACCGAACGTGTCCGGTCGCTGCGTCCGGTGATTGCTAAAACGCCACATGTCTCGTTCAAACGTATATAGCCATTGGCGCCCAACGGCTCTCTCTGCGTGAAAGTCAGTGAACGATCAGACGCGACGACGAAAAATGATCGGACGCTCGCTGGGCAGCGTCAGGTCAACTCCAGAGAGCTTCCAGAGCCACCATGGAGCGACCGAACGCGTCCGGTATCGTCGACTAGACGCGCCCCTGCGTCAGGTCCACACAACTGCGTGCTTCGCCTCCTCTAACCGGACGCGACGCTCAGCGTCAGGTCACTTGATGCACAGAGCGTCCGGTCATCCCTGCCTTACCTTCTCACGCCGGGGTCAAATACCAGACGCGTCCGGACCCGATTCCGAACGTATCCGGTCTCTTCTAAAAAATCGCTGCCGAGTCAAATACCCGACGCGTCCGGTCCCTATGTCGGACACGTCCGATCTCCCCGAGACCAGCACTATCAACTCGTTTCTCAACACCCTTGTTTCTATGTGCCAACACCAAAGTGTCTCACAACTTGTGCACTTGTGTGAGCATTTTTCACAAGTATTTTTAAGGGTTAATTGTTAGCACACTAGGTCCTAATGCATATGCATGGAATTTAATCACCTACTGGCACTTGACAACCGTATCAACCATGAGAATTCCCCTCTTAATAGTACTGCTATCTATCATAAATCACTCGCACCCTCTATGGTGTCTTGAATACAAACCAAAAATGGCTCCTATCAAAATACATTTGCCTTGAGCCCATTTTTGTTTTTATCTTTCTTCTTTTTCGGATTGTGAAGCACTTGATCCATCTTTTATGGCCATCACCTTCACCATGACCATCATGTAGCTCCACCACTTGGATTGGACTACCTCATCTAATTCACACACTTAGATCAAAGACTAGTCCTATGTTTCATCAATTATCCAAAACCAAACTAGGACTTTCAACATCATTACGAGAATATTTGCATTTCCATGTTATAAAAATATCGCTTCAAATTCCTATTCCCATCCGAAAACATTGTTAGGGCCAGCCATGAGTCAGACGAGTCTTTCTCGTTAGCGTTAGGTGTCATATCATGCCGGCGTCTTTCCTAAGTGGATGACTGTGAATTATGTCGCCGAAACTAAACCAGTGGTTTACCCTACCTAATTTTGTTTGGTGTTCAGTCAAGTTAGGTCACTCCACAGCCTGATATGAGACGTCTCCCTTGCCATTTCAATTCGTTCCTCGGATTATATTTGTTAATGATGCAACTTTCCAATAATAGTTAAAAGTTTTTCACCTGATTCACTCTCTACCACCATGTCAAAGCTTCCACTCATGTCGTTTTCCGTCTAAACTGATGGCACTTGATAGGTGACAACCTGACAGCGACTCCGAACGTGAACCACACATGGGCACATACATGGCGTTGGCGTCACACGTCGCTCGCTGCGCATTCCTCAGCAACTCCTCCAGCAAGGGCACCGTCGCCGTCGCAGCCCATGAACACGTCCGCAACATCGGTCGGCGTCAAGTGCACCTCCTCCAGCAACCTCTCCGCCTCTCCGATCAGCTCCTCGTACCTGTGGTCACCATCAGTCGGCTCGTGGTCGCCGTCGTCGCCGGTAGTGGCGCAGTCTCCGAGGTAGTTCTTGGCGAGCACGCGCAGCGCGGGGCCCTTACAGTAGCCGAGCTCGATCTTCCGGTCCATCCGGCCGGGCCGCAGCAGCGCCGGGTCGAGGCGGTCCACGTGGTTGGTGGTGAACACGATGAGGCGCTCCCCGACGCACGACGACCAGAGCCCGTCGACGAAGTTGAGCACGCCGGACAGGCTGATCTTCTCCCCGTACATCCCTGGGCCTCCTCGCATCGGTGGGAATCGCGACATGGTGAGATGGCGCGGCGGCGCATTGTCCCGCTCGGCATCGTCAGTCCTCGTGCGGTCGAGGAGGCCGAGGGAGCAGTCGATGTCCTCGACGACGATCAGCGACATGGGGCGCGTGCAGGCGAGCAGCCTCCGGAGGTCGGTGTTGGACTGCACCGTGGTGAGCTCCAGGTCGTAGAAGTCGAACTCGAGGAGGTTGGCGATGGGCGCGATGAGGCTGGTCTTGCCCGTGCCCGGCGGGCCGTGGAGCAGGTACCCGTGCTTCCAGGCGCGACCGGCGCGCGCGTAGTGCTCCCGCCGCCGCACGAAGCGGAGCAGGTCCGCGCGGATGCCGTCGCGGAGCGCCGGGTCGATGGCGAGCGCGTCGAACGTGGACGGGTGCGCGAACCGGTGCGACGACCACAGCGTCCCGTGGGCGTCCGGTCCGACGCCGCCGAAGCCGCCGCAGTAGCCGCTGTTGGTGTAGAGCTTCCGCTCCCGCATCTTGAGCCGCAGCCTCGCGGCCACGTCCAGGACATGGGGGATGCACGCATCGCGCACGACGTCGCGGTGGCGGCGCGGGAACTGGAGGACCAGGCACCGCTGCTGCTGCCCGCCTCCGCCGCCACCGCCGCCGACCGGGTAGCTGAACCCGCCCGACCAGCCGCCGAAGAAGAAGAAGAACCCGGACGGGGAGTAGGCGCCGTTCGATTCCGCGCGCCGCGACGCCCACAGGACGCGGACCCCGCGGAAGGTGTCCCACGCGGTGTGGTCGTCCGGCAGCAACGCCACGACGTCGCTCGCGCCGTGCGCCTTGTGGAGGTGCAGCGCCGGGGCCGACGCGAGGCAGCGCGCGCCGAGGTAGAGCTGCGCCGCGTCGTAGAGCTCGTTGGGCACGCCGTTGGCGTCCGTCTCCTGCACCACGATAGTGTCAGGCGGTTGGGCGAAGGCGGGCGCGGCGCGCGCCAGGAGCGCCCGCAGCGCGCCGTGCGCCTCCGGCGGGAGCACGTCGCGCACCACCAAGGCCGTGGCCACGAACGAGCCCAGGGAGCTCCAGCTCAGAGCTGCCGTCCTCACGTGTCGCGGCTCGCGATGGTCAGGTCTTCCTTCCTCTGACAGTGACGTGAGTGTATCAATGGCGGGCTGTGGTGTGTGTTTTGCGAATGCGACTTCTCCCTCGCAGTCCCATATGGTTTGAAGCATCCGTGCCATTTCGCGCGAATATATACATGAAAAGGCTCTAGGCAAGAATACAAGATCAACTGATAAAGAATATTAGGGTTCAATGTGCTTTAAATCTGAGACTGAATTTACGGTTTCTTTTTGACAGTGTACAAGAATGCGCTAAAAGTTCAGTACACTAAGCAGCTACTATGTGACTCAGGCGAGATAATTTTTTTTAGATAATCAAAGAAAAACATCCGTCTTCATCCCCACAGATGAGGAATCAGACCAAATTATTATACAAGACACAAAAACTTAAAACGAAATTGTCTAAGACACCAAAAAACTTAGTTTGTAAGGCATAATGCCACCCATGTGAGGGGAAGAATGCCATTGCCGCAGACTCCAATGTGCGACAAGCAAAGATAATATGTTCCTTGCTGTCGTCACAACACTGCAATTGACACCAATGATGGGGCCAAGAAGTTCCTTGGAATACGACCTGCACTAAAACTATCTCGTTTCTAGTCAACCAAATAGACCAGCAGAAGGTTGTTGCCTCTTTTAGTAAAAACAAACTATTTTCTTTTCCTCATGTTTACACCAACTTCCAAAAAGGTTCGTAACACTTAGAGGTGAAATAATACCAAGCGAGGTAATAATTCAACTTATCCAAAAATCAAGAGATCAAGGAAACCTGATATGCTAATGGCATCCATGTCAGGAAGTCATCCAGAAGGAAATCCAGCACAATACGCGAGACCATATTCATTCCCATGGCGTCCTACGTGCTGCATCTGAATCTCATATTCCCCATCTCGCGCTCCAACACTTGCAGCCTCATGAACCTGCTCGACCTGCTCACGTTTCATAGTTTCCAAACAATTTAGCACACCATGTCAATGCTAAATCATCCCACATAATGACACAACCATTTGTCCATTTCAAAAGTGAAGCAATAGAGATGAAAGGAAAACTAATGTCGTGTGTTAATGTTGTAACTCGTCCGGATGCCCGTGTCCGCACGCCACCTCCGCGCGCCGCTGCTCCCATGTGACCCTGTGCCTGTGCCTCACCAAAGACAGAGACAACGGCGGCGGTGGTTAGGGTTCCGGTGACGGTAGCGGCGGCCTCCCTCTCCGGCCTCTCCCCCTCTTCTCCAACTCCGGCGGGCATAGAAGGGTTTTCGGGGGAGGCAGGTCGGCCGGACGGTGGGGACGGCAGCGTTAGGGTCCTGGCAACGGTGGAGGCGGTCGGACCAGACCGGGGCGAGGGCGTCGCGGCTATGCTCGCCGGCGAGCATGGCCATGGTGGAGGTGGGAGTGGGGAGAGGGGAAGGAGAAGGCCGTCGTGGGCGGTAGGGTCTCGTCGGAGCTCCGCGGCCGCGACGGTGGGCACCGGCGAGACCCTACTGCGTTGTGGCGGGGCGATCGGCGACCGGCGGTGGTGGAGTAGGGGAAGTCACGCAGAGGAAGAAGGGCACGGGAAAGAAGGGTCTGTCACAACTTTAATCCAGTGCCATTTGTCCAACTTTAGCTGCGCGAGTTCAAAAGCTAGTCGGATTGAATACAAGCAGTTGCCGTGATTATTTTAAAATTTTTGCATTTCACCTGTTGAAGACCATGCGTAGATAGTGCCAGGAATGTCTTGAGCTCGGTTGCCATTGACAAGCAGTAATCATCAGCCTGTTCATTCGTTTGTTCGTATACGATTGTGGATTATAAGCTAAAATAGTATTTTTCTCTTACATCAAACCAACCAACAATAAATAATTCACGATCATTTAGGACGTACAGCTGCATGCGCATGGTCAAGGGAGGACATGTCAAGGCGATTGACAGGTAGCACGGATCGACCGAGCTACACGGTGCTGTGGCTGCACTTGCTGCTACCCTGCTAGCTTGCAGGGTATTCCAAGACAGTAGCACAGGTCTCCAAGCCAGGAGCACAGCCACAGCCAAAGAAGGGACCAGCTCAGCCAAACGGCGCCAAACCGCTCCGCTCCGCGTCGAGAGCCCCGGAAAGTCAGCTGAGAGGAGAGGAGACAGCTCCGGCTCCGCGAGCAGCCGTGGGCCCAGCACAGGCCATCGGGCGATTTTGCCCTCACCGGTCTGTGCGAGCGCGGGGTCGCAGCCGCGCGGACGCCGTGTCGCCGAGGAACGCCGCCGTGCGAACGCTTCGGCGCGGGTCACCGGAGCTCCAGGCGCGCGGGGTTGCCGGGGATGGGCGACGCGCCACCGAGCACGGGTGGCCGGAGCGCCGTGGCCAGTGGGCGCGGGGGCGCGCGGCCTGCGAGTGTGCTCGGCAGCCGGGCCGCGAGGGGCGTCGAGGCCTCTGGGGCGCGTTCGCCTGCGGCCGCCGGTCTTATGTTCGCACGGAGCCTTCGCGATGAGAACGAGCGTGAAGAGAAGGAAGAATATCCCGTCGGTGGAGATAAGTGAGAACGAGCGTGAAGAGAAGGAAGAATATCCCGTCGGTGGAGATAAGAGAGAAATAGTAAGAAATAAGAAATAACGAAAAAGGAGAAAAAAAGAATAGAAGGGTAGTATAGACATTTTACCATCCTTGTCTACGAGGAGAAGCTTTGCCAAAACAGCAACAACTCCACTTCTGAAGCTGCTCCTTTAAAGAAACTAGAGCTCTGAACCGTTTTTTTTTTAGCCGGAGCCCTGCTAAAGAGACCCGAAATTTGCAGCCGAGCACAGCCACTGGTAATTATACACATGGTCAAGGTTCTTCTAGCACCATTGAGATCAGGACCAGCATCATGTTTATTAAAACTTCCACACGAGAGAGTTCGGAGCATCGGTGGCTCCTCCGTGCATGGACGCTGGGCGAGGCTGTTTTCCAAAAAGGCACTCCAAATTTTGATAAATAAACACGTGGTCCCATTTAGTCGTGCAGTATTGCAAGTGTGTTCAACTAATTTACACGTAAACCCCTAATGTAAAATTTAATTCAACATGAAGAAAAGAAAAATCAAGAACCTTGTCATTTTGCATGTAAACACCTGATGTAAAATTTAATTGAACCAGATGGCAAGAGTCAGGGCGAGGGTGAGGGCGCCGTGAGCTTTAGCGCTGACTCTGAGTTTAGCGCGGTGGGGGCGGACCTAGGGCGGGGATGTCGCTAGGGACAAGAGGAGGCTGGCGGTAGGCGGGGACGAGGGCGCGGTCAGCTTCAGCACTGGCTCTACATTCAGCGCGGCGGGGGGCAGCGGAAGCGGACCCGGCGACGGGGACACCGCCGAGGACGGGAGGAGGCTGGCGGTAGGCGGGGGAGCGTGGGGTGAGCTGAGGCCTCATGCGTTGGTAGAGGAAGGCTGCAGGTTGAAGATGACTCTGAAGCCATACAATCAGGATCCAACGGTCCAAGTTGTTGACTGGCGCTTAATCAAGCCTGCAGTCACCTGCTGCGGAGACACACCCCAAAGGAAATGGGAAACTAGGATTCGGGGAAGGGGAGAGAAAGGAAAGAACGGACGTGTTGCGTAGGGAGGAAGAAGATGGCTGGGTCGCTGATGTCTGGGTCCCACTCGTCGGCGAGAGGAAAAGTAGACCCACGACGGTAGTGAGATTTTTTTTTTAGCAGCAACACGACGGTAGTGAGATGGAAGAGAGAGCGCGGGCGAGCAGGCCTTTTCCTCCAGGAGCAAGCTGTGCGGGCCTGGTTTGTTCGAGGGCTCGCTCGCGGGAGAGAACGAGGGAGCAGGCTGCGCGCTGTAGCCGACTGGGCCGAGAGGGGAGACGAGAACAGGCTTAGACTCTGCTGTCCGCATCCGCACACATGAAGAAAGGAGAAGGGGCCGGGCTGGCTGTTTCGTGAAGACAATGAGGGAAAGAGAGAGAGAAACATTTTTTATTTTAAAGCCATCAAAAGTTAGTTTTCTAACTTATTTGGGATTTCAACTTTGGAAACTTGAAAACAAAATTAAGTATTATTAAATCAACTTATTTTCAAAATTTTCAATCACATTTCTAAATACATTTTTAAACTCTATTTTGGAAGACTTCAAAAATTAAATTTTGAAATTATTTTGAAGCCATTTTAAGAGAAACAAATAAAAAGTTTTTGAAACATTCTTGAAACTTAAATTTCAAATAATATCTAGACTTGTTTTTGAAAAAAAATGAAGATTTATTTTCGAAAGGAGAACTAAACCTATTCGCCTTTTAACCAAATTTTATGAATTCATTTTTCACTCAACTAAAATTATGATACCAGCATGAATGCAACACCAATACAGAATTATTTTAGATTTTTTTATAAAACCATCTCTTTATTTAACATGACAGCTAACAAACTAACTAAAGATTAAAAAATAGAAAAATCATCAAATACTTTATTTTATTCAGTGTTTTTTTTATTCACAACCCAAAAACAAATGGTTTCTCTATTATTCCAAACAAAAGCTGTCACTTGCGTGATTTTTGTCGTTCACAAATTAGGGTAGATGATGATGAATATATTTCTTCCATCACAAGAGTTTGGCAGCATGCAGCTAAGCCTATTCCAAAATTTGATTGGTGGCCGAATAATTTAGCTCAGGCTTAGGAATTCTCAAATCCTAATGCTGCGGTGCTTGGACTAGCATAATTTCAGGAAAAAGAAAGTACATCAAATAAATGATGTGATACAGAGATGTACTTCCTATGTCCCAAATTATAACAGACAAACGTAAATTACTCCAAATTAGTCACTCGAGGAAGTAGAATATTCATGGACGAGGTAGCTCTGAAGTAGCCATGAAAAAATTGAAGAACATAAAGAGGTTTGTTAGCACTAGCCTGAATCCGGCGGAAGCACGCACAAATGCAAATGCTAAAAGATTCAGTTAGGGGTGGAAGAAAAGCATGGCGTCCATGCTTGCCTTGAGTTAGCAGGAGTAGGCAGCCAGAGATGCAGGCCATTCCAAGTTCTAACATGTCAGCGGCAAAATGTACCCAAGAGGAACCACGTGAATTGAGGTGGATTTGTGTGCAGCAAAACAAAGTCTTAGACAGGAAGAATTGATGCAAAGATTGAAATAACGCACCTCCATAGGCAACCGCATTACTATCAGTTACACAAACCCCCACCGAGTCAAAGTTCAGGTTTAAAAAAAAAAAAAAAAAAAAACAACCTGAAACGATGTGCAATACTCTGAGCAACCAACACGACATGCAGAGATACCAAGGCGAATAAAATGCTAAAAGGTTGGCCATATGGCCTTATCCCTGATGTCGATAGCTGAGAAGTTAATGCCCCCTTGGCAATCCTTGTTTCATTGGCTCCTGGTCCTTCAAATCTGCCCTTGCGCTTCTTTGAACCACTTACATTTGCGATGATTAGTTGGCAGAAGTCCCAACTGCAGGTACAGCACTGATGCCTCCTTGAACAGAAAACGAGGAAGATGCATTTTGCAACACAGGTGCTACATGATCTGGTCCGCCTGCAAGCAACATTTAACACTTACTATAAGCTTGAGAAGACCTTTTGTGCTTGCAAAGACAGTAGACATGCTGTAATAGCTATAGAAAAAACATATCCTGTGCGGTAAAATGGAGATGTACCGTATGCTGCATATGAATGTATAGGAGTAAAAGTAGCTGGGGTGCTTCCAGAAGATCTGACGGCAGTTATGAGTTGTTTCTTCGATCTAACAATTCCCAACATACAAGTGTTATGCTTAGCTGCAACAACACATTGCATTATTAGTTATATATATGATAACAAGGCAAACAGGTTCAATGGTGCCAGGTCTCAAATCATGATCAAGGTAACACAAAATACCTAAAATCGACTTGATCACAGAACAAGCTGCATTCTGCTCTGCATCCTTCTTGTTGGGTGCAGATTCACCAGTATAGCTATTCCCATCAAATACCACAGTTGCAGCAAACAGGGTCAAAGGCTTTATGAGACAAACTACGGAGTAGGAGGGCCAAGTGGTTTTTGTCTTGACAGCAAATTCATAGAGAATTGATTTGCAGAAAACCACATCCTGAACAGAAGAAAAAGAATGTATACATTATATGTACGAGGTAAAGGAAAAAAAAATTGAAGATGAGAGCTTGCAACCAACAAAATATTGGTAAATGGTCATGCAGTATTAATGAAAATGTTATCTGAACAATAGCATCTGGAAAATATATCATACAACATAAATTTACTTTTGTTTTTTTGCGTATGTAAGAGGAGGTACAAAGCAGTCACTCAAACCCGCACCCACACCAGACCACACAAAAATACACACACAAGCTAGAAACTTAACAAAGGCATTCAACCCCTCGCAGAGCAATGGCACCTGTGTTCCCACTGAAAAATGCACAACTGCATGCATACTACTAAATTGGGGCCAAACATGACATTAGCATGCAATGAAAAAAAAAACAGAGTTACAAAGATGTACCAAAAGCAAACAGGAAAAAAATAAGTGCAACAAGTTCAATCGAAAAAACTCCTGTCACTATCTTACAATGTTACAGTTCCTGGATAAGCAAATTCCTGACTGATTTTAGTGGGCTGGAAAACAAAGCAGATTTGGCACCCAGGGGGGTTGTCGCCGTCCTTATCTGAACCCTTGCATGTTATGGCGATCAAACTTTGTAACGGAATTTGGCTTCAAGGCGCTATTGGTGAAAAATATTTACTGCTCAGCGGTTAAAATTTTGCAACGTCCACCAGAATGCTCTTCATGATAGATTCGGAACGTGTATGTTTTTTTTATGATACCTGATTATGTTCAAAATTCAAATGCACTGAAATATTATGTTATACATCATAATTATGTATAACATAATACACATTAAATACATGAACAATCATTGCTCATGAAGTGAAAAGATGCTGAATGACCAGAACAGAGAGCAGAGTCAAAAGGAGTCAAAAGGTGTACCTGATCAATCAGCTCAACTGCCTCTTTAATGTCATCCTCTCCAACTGCTGCCAAGATCTCATAAGCAACTCTAGCAGCATCCTGCTCTGCTACCTTCTTGCGATCAAAACTACCAGCTGATGAGAACTGTTTACCACCCACTTCCACTGTGCATCTGAACTTAGGCTGATGGGATTCGCCTTCAAACTCAACATTGTAGATTGGTTGCTTCTTGTACGTTCGTTCAGCAAACGATTGCAAGCGGTTTTTATGCATACATTTCTCTGTATAACACAAAACCACCCATCCAAAAAATCAAATAATAGTAAGACAGTTTCATTCTTCACAGAAGTATCAGAGCACACCAGCAGAAATTATACAGGCATATTGAGATATCGAAGATCAATGTATATAAACTAAAAAAAATGCACTAATTCTAGTTATTTTATTTGATATTCCTATAAACAAGAACATATTAAAGAAAAACAGTTCAAAAAAGCATGCATTTTTTTTCAAATTCACGACCAAAAAGATCAAACTCTGTTGCTGCATGTTGAGGGCAGGTGCAGTCGGTAGGTGGAACAAAACGCTGCTAAATGTCTAGTTGGTTATCAAATCAGTTAGTCCAAAAGATCAGATGATACGTATAGTGCCCATCAGTGTTACTTGTTATCCAGACACCTGGTTCTAAAAACTGTTACTAACTTGGATTCAAGTATATTTGCGAGCCAAATTAGGTACTAGAGCCCAAATCAGATTCCTAAACCACACCTGGAGCATAGGTAACAATTGCAGCAGAGGAAGATGTTGGTGGGTTGGACACAGACAGTAGCCTACACAACAGTTTAGGAGGGTTCAATCAGGAAGAGGAAGAACAATAGACAAGTTAAGAGTTCATGATTGACTCCAGTAAAAATAAAATGATACGATGATAAGTTTGAGACCATATCATAGGAGGCTTGCTATACTTAAAATTAGGTTGTGGATGCAAGTTTTGTTCAAAGAAATACACCTCTGACATAAGTATAAGAGATAGAGACCATATCATAGGAAGCTTGTTATACTCTATAATCAGGCCATGCATGCAAGTTTTATTCAAAGAAATACATCTCTCACAATATTTGCAATGTCCCAACCCCTCTAGTTCTGTCATCTCCACCTTCTAATAATCTAATACGTTAATCCCCTTCAAGCCATGATATTTGACCTGGCCCATCCTAATGTGCACCAACTTTCTCAACAACCTATGAATAACATGTGTCATCAATCCGCTGCATGCCATCAGTAACACCATGGCTTCTGCAACTATTAGAAATATTTAAAAAGTTACTCCCTTCATTCCAAATTATAAGACATTTTGGTGTTTCTAGATACATAGCTTTTGCTTTGCACTTAGATATACACTATATCTACATACATAGTTAAAGCAATTTATCTAGAAAAGCCAAAATGTCTTATAATTTGAAATGGAATACCATTTAAAGCAGAATTACACCAAGTGAGTCTTCGACTGACTCGAACTTGAATCAGTAAAGGTCAAAAATATAATTCCAGTTGGGATGGATACGTTAAACAATGATGATGAGACAGCATCATACAATCAGGCAGTGGAACAGTGCATGCAAGTGCATCATACAAATACAGGTCAGAAAAGCCAATGATCATTTGTCAGCCTTACACCAGATCAGTTTAAGGAGTAAGAGCAGCTCCAGTGCTCTGCAAAATCGAACCATAGCTGGCATAGGCAAACAGACCACATTGCAGCGGCGGAACTCTACATGTCTGATGCAATACCAGCTGCAGAAGATGGTTCAAACTAAGGCGAACAGAAAAATTATCTGCGCTGCGGATGGAGAGGAAACGCACTGTGGGAAGAAAGAAACGCATCGGGACGACGGTGGGACAGGAGAGAATGCACATTTTTTGTCATTTTGTTTCCTTATGTGAGGACCCAACAGACAATATTTAGCACTATGGTCATCGAACCACCAGCCATGTTGGCGAACTCCCATACTTCTGTTCGGTCACACTAAGGGTGCCCTAATACTTGATGAAGGAGGAACAATGCTATCCCATAAAAAGATCACAGTACTAAGATCAATAGATCATAACATAGAGACAGACTGCCAGTAAAAAGAGGATACAGTCAAATACCTTCTTACAACATGAAAGGAGAGAACTGACAAAGAAAATATATGCAAAAAGTCATGCAAAATTGCTAGTCATAGACAAGTACATACCGAACACCATAACACATTATTTACTGCAAGGATAGGTAACGCCAACAGCTACGAAACTAACAAATTAGGGAAAACTCGATGAATTTTACGTTTCGAGCGGAAAAACAATCAACAAATTGCCACGCAATCGAACGAACAGCCACAGAACTAACAAATTAAGAGAGACACGATGAATCGTACGTTTCTAGCGGAAAAACAATAAAAATTGCCACGGAGTCCAGCTAGACTGGCACTGATCCTAAACTTAAGATGAGCTCCCACAAGCTCACTAGATCCATTCAATCCAGAGGTTTCATAAGACCAATCCACCTCACAAGTTTTGCCTCGGGCTCTACCTCGCATTTCTTCCATCTGCATCTCCGCTCCACCTCGATTCGGTTGTTATACTTCCTCTCCCCTAACCACCCTCGCGAGAGGCGGGGCACACCTGACGGCACGCAATCGCCGATTTGGAAAGAGGGGGAAGTTATGGAGGTTGCGAGCGGGGCGGGGCGGGGGCGGCGCTTACCGGCGAATAAGGATGGTGGCGCCGGATGTGCAGCGGCGATGATTGGCCTACTCGCTGCGAGCGCCGCGTCGACGCGAGGACGCGCTGGGCCGCCGCCGTGCAGGAGGACATGCAAACCTAGCGGCGCCGCTGGCTGGGCTGCTCGTCCGCGGTACCCTGCGTACCTCTGAAAAATGATTAAACAACAACGATACGGTCAACAAGCGAACAGGGCCGATCGGTTGCAGACTTCAGTCAACGAAAAAACACACACGTACCACCCCCTCGGGCGCTGCTGTTCCGCGGCGACGCCGGTGGAGCATGTACCCTCCTCCGACGAGTACAGCAACTGCCCCTCCGACCAACACCACCAAAGTGAGGCTATCTAGGATGCGGCCTTCTGCAAGGTGATTAGCCGTGGCGCTCGCCGTTGTCTCGGCGAGGATGGAGGCCACGAACTCCTTCAGAGCATTAATTTCTTCTGCTAGCCGGTCCGTCTCCGGCGACGCCTTCGGCGGCTCTTCGTCATCTCCTTGCTTGATACTGAGTTTGATGCCATCGAGCTCCGACTTCTCCGTCTTCTTCTCGGCCCGCGAGTTCACGGCTTCCCGGATAGCTTCTTTCGCCGTCTCCTTTACCGCCTCTGTCGCCGCCACCTTCAACACCTCCTTGGCCTGCTCCTTGACCACCTCCTCAGATACGATCCTCTCCACTTTCGTAATCCAACCTCTCACCGTCGCCATACCCCCTACAAGACCCGAAATGAATCGAAACCGGCATGGCGAGCAAGGGGAAGGGAGTGCGACGAAAGCAAGCGAAAGGGAAGAGGAAGAGCACGCTACTTACGAGCGAAGCACCGACGGATCGACGCGAGGCATTGTCGAACGCGACGGATGGGAGGAAGAGGAGGACGAGTTGGGAAGTTTAAATCCGTTCGGGAACCAATTTGACACGGGACGCCGAGACACCAGGGCCCTTTTATTTCCCTGGCTCCAAGGTCACACGGGTGATAACGGCCAAGATGCTGCTGAGCTCAACATGGGCGTCTTCCTCTTCGCCCCTCGTCGCGCTCGTCACCATGGTGCTCTCCACTGGCAGGCTCCAAGTGCCCGTGCACGGCTGGATGTGCGCCAGCGACGCGCTCCAGCGTCTCGCCGCGCCGCTCAACATCATGGATTCGTGGTACGTACGCGCGTGGGTCGTGAAAAGGTGAATCGTGACCAAGTCTTTCTTTCTTTGTGTTTTTTTTTTCTTTGTCAGTTTGTCGTCCATGCATGTACTCCTAATTAATTAAAATTAACAGCTTGTTTCAAATCATTTGCTAGCTGTACTTGCAGCGGCAGGTGATCTGAACCAAGAAAGCGGAGCCCATGGCCTTCTCGCTCTCCTTACCCCTGGTGCTGGGCGTGGTGATCTGGTTCACGTAAGGCGCGCTGAAGAAGGACGTGTTCGTGGCGTTGCCCAACGTGCTGGACTCGACTTCGACATTGCGGTGAAATTTTTTTTGTATTTGGTCTCTTTTGAAAACAATTTTTACAAAAATACCCACATCAAAATATTTTCTGAAAATAAACTATTTTTAGGCGTCTTAGAACATGACGCCGAGGTATGGAGGTCGGCGTCGAGTGACACGACGCCGAGGTATTGCCACGTCACGAACGACCGGGGTCGTCGGCGACACGGTGGCGCGTGGGTCCCAGACGTCGGCGTCGTGTCATCCAACGCCAAGAGCCCAACCTCGGCGTGGCTGGACGGCGCGCCGAGCTATTGGCACCATCCCGCGCGCGGCCCAGGCGGCCCAACAACGCACGGTGGCCCAGTAGCTCGGCGCGGGGTCACTTAACGCCGAGCCACATACCTCGGCGCGGCCCGACTCAACGCCGAGATCCGGTCCCTTGAGGCCGCGCCGAGGCTCCCTTCTTCTTCCTCCCTCCATTCTGAAACCACCGGCCTCCTCTCTTTCTCTTCTCCCCCGCGCCGCCACCAAACCCTATGCTCCAAAATCGACCCTAGGTGCCACGATCTCGGCTCCCGAAGCTTCCTCGAGGTAATGGTCCTCCCCTCCTCCATTCTATCCGCGTAGATGTGCTTACATTGTCTCTAATCATGTGGAATCATGGGTGTATGGTGTTTTGGTATATTTGTGTTTGCATTTGCAAAATGTATGGCTTAGGATGATTAAGTGCATTGTTGTTTAACTGTTTTATGTGCTGAACATGTTATGTTAGTTTGGTTTCTAGTTATTTTGGTAATTAGGGTTCTTTGTTTATTGTAGGTGTCATTAGGGTTAGTTATTTGTTGGTCATTAGGGTTAGTTTGTATTTTATTTATTTGTTGGTCATTACATTTTAATTTTGTATGACTAGAAATGATTATGTTGTTGGGGTTGAAAAAGATGAAATGATATATTTTAGTTTCTACTTATTGGATTGAAACTCGCATGATATATTGATATGTGACATTACTTGTTGTGTGATGGCTGTAGATGGATAAATTAGTGAGGTTGCATCATGGAGGCCGTATTGTTAGGACAAGAGATGATAGTTTGGAATTTCTGGACATATGTGAGGAGTTGTTGATTTTTTCTGAAACACCATCTTTGACCCAGTTAGTGGAGCGAGTGAAGGTTAAGTTAGGCTGGAATGAAGGAGACGTGCATATTCAGTTTGAAGGTGTCATAGATGTTGGGTCATCGAAGGGTCCTCGGATCAAGCGGTTGCTCAAAATTACAAGCGAGACTGAATGGAATGATTACAAGGCAGTTGTATTGGCCTCAGAAGTGCGATCTTTGGATTTAGTAGTAAGTAAGGAGTCCGGCTTAAGAAATGATAGCTTTGAAGCATGGCCATCTTCCCCCGCTCACATAGGTTATGGTCCTTTGTTTGAAGAAAAAATACTTGTCACACAACTAGGCTACAGTGGAGATGAGGAAGAGAATCCGGTTGCCGATGGTGAGGGCAATCATGATAGTGATGAAGAGGATGATGATTATGTAATTGGTGATGCAGAAGAAGATTTGGACGACGCTAGCGGAGACTTTTCTATTGAGGATGAGCTTAGCGACGAAGATGATCTTAGTGGTGAAGAAGACTTTGGTGATGTTAGGGCTACGAACCGTTTTGACATAGAGATAGCTGGAGATGATGAATCCTTCGTAGAGGAGATAGCTGAAGACTCTGATGACGATCGCCCTGTTGGTCGTCTCAATTTTAGGGAAATAGAGATATTATCTAGGGTCTTGCCTTGGAGAGATCCACTAGTTGGTGATTTCGAGGACCTTAGCCATGGTCATCGGGCAGTAGCTGATGGTGGGCCAAGTGATACAACTGTGCCTGATGTTAGCGGTTGCCTCATCATACGGAAGGGCATATTGTTTGCTACCATGGATGAATTGAAATCATGGTTGCAAGAGTACTCCATTGTACACAACCGACCTTTTAGGGTCATCAATTCATTCAAGGAGAAGAGGTACACTATTGCTTGTGAAGAACAACAGTGTGGTTGGAGAGTATGTGCTAGGAAGACGAAGGCAAACAAATGGAAGATTACCTCAGTGAAGCAACCACATGTTTGTGCCACTGCTGAGGCAGAAGAGAACCATCTGTAGCTCAATTCTAGGTTCATTGCAAGGCAGTTATGCCCCGTGGTGAAGCATATGCCAACCATTACGGTGTCTGCGTTGGTTGAGATCATCTTCCAACGGTACAATTACTATGTCAAGTATGGGAAAGCATGGAGGGCAAAGCAGCGTGCACTGGAAATAATATTTGGAAATTGGGAAGAAGCTTATGAGCGCCTCCCTATAATGTTGAACACAATGAGGACTGTAAATCCTGGGATGCACTTCGAGTATTTACCTAAGGAGGGTGAAACAAGGAATGGTAGCCAGGTATTTGGAAGGCGTTTTGGGCGTTCGAGCGAGCATCGAAGCATTCAAGCATTGCGCACCCGTCGTCTCAATTGACGGGACCTTTCTTATAGGGAAATTTGAAGGCACAATGCTTATTTGTATTGGGGACGATCACGAAGACCAACTTGTGCCATTGGCCTTTGCGATTGTTCGGAAGGAGGACACGGATAGTTGGTGTTGGTTTCTCGGGCTAGTAAGACAAGTGGTAATTGGTGCGGGACGTGATGTTTGTGTGATATCCGATAGGCATCTTTGGCATTCTCAATGTCGTAGAACAAGAGATTCACAGCTACGGCCAAATACATCACCGGTGGTGCACCGACACCTTGCTCGAGAATCTTATAAGGCGTGATCACACAAAGGACAACTTCAAATTATTTGAGGAGGTTTGCAGCAGCAAGAGAGGTTCAATTATTCAAAGACAAGTTAGATGCCACGAAGTTAGCCACAAATGTTGATGGCGGGGCAATTCTTGAGCGAGTTGATGGCGTCGAAGGATAAGTGGTCACTTGCATATGACACCGGTGGTTGGAGATGGGGCTTCATGACTAGTAACATGGCAGAGATGTTCAACAGCCTTCTAAGAGGTTGTCGTGGTCTGCCTGTGACTGCTATTGCCTCATTCACCTTCTACAAGTTGAATTCTTGGTTCGTTTCGAGGAAGAAGCATGCGAGGTCTCTATGGACAACAGGCAAAGCTTGGCCACTTTTAGCATCTCAGGAACTAGCTTTCTCAAAGAAAAAGTCTAAACGACAGAAGGGTTCTTGTTTCGATCCGATCAACCATGGATATGAGATTCTAGAGGGTGGTGGAACTAACATTGGTGGTGAAGACCGAGGTGCTCAAAAACATAAAGTAGTGATCAATGAGAACAAGTGTATGTGTGGAAAACCAATCATATACCATAGGCCTTGCTCCCACATGATTACAGCCTGTCGCCTTAGACGTGTTGACGCTGAGGTCCCTCCCCGTATGGCCGCGGAGTTCTCTTTGAGGAATCTAATGAGCACCTGGAATCCTCAGTTCAAGCCATTTCTTGATGAGAGTCAATGGCCTACTTATGATGGCCCCAAGTATGTGGCTGATCTTGGTTTACTCTGGAAGAGTAGAGGACCTAGGCGGCGGAAGCGGTTCAGGATGGACATGGACCGAGCCACGAAAGGTAGATCAACCATGAGTAAGGTTGGGAGACATTTTGTAGAGGACACCCAAAAGAGCCGTTGCTCTGGTTGCCATAAGCCGGGCCACAATAAGAGAAAATGTCCTGAACTACTTAGACAACAGGTATCCACCAAGCTAGCTACTTGAATTGCTTTGTGTAATAGTATATTGGTTTACTTTTGTTTTTTTTAATTTTTATATTACTTCGTACCACATACACATGCTTTAACTTATACTAATGCTTTGGCATTGCTTATGTTGTAGGATGGATCGGTTCCCCCTTCTTGATCCAAGGTTCGATGAGCATCACCGGGCTCGGAGGATCGAGAACGGAGAGGTATATTCAACAATTCGTATGAAACAGTGCATTGTTCATCTTTTGCTCTATAGTCCATGCTCTTTATAAAGTGACATGAACTAATACTTTTTCATGCTTGTCTTTTTTTTGCAGGTTTTGAATGTGCTGAGGCCAATGACACATGAGGCCTCTACGACCATGGTCTACGACGAGAGGTACACGCCCCTCCTGAAGCTGGCGAACCTTGCTACCGTTGCTCGTGTTTGTCGTCGAGGCATGCCACCTTTCAACCCAGCGGCGCTGACGGCGTTGATAGATCGGTGACGTCCGGAGACACACAGCTTTCACCTACCATGCGGGGAGATGACGGTCACTCTCGAGGACATTGCCATGATCCTTGGAGTCAAAATCCGAGGATTCCCAGTGACAGGAGACACGGAGTCTGAAGGATGGCAACAGCGGGTTGAGCACTTCTTGGGACGGCCCCTAGCGGTAGTTGAGGCTGGCAAGAAACGGCGCAGCAGTGGGGTGTTCCTTAGGTGGCTTCGTCAGCAGTTTCGGGAGTGCCCACCCAATGTAGATGTCCAGACCGTGACATACTACTGTCGGGCCTACGTCCTGCACATGTTTGGTACGGTTCTCTTCCCTGATGGCACTAGAGACACGGCGTCCTGGATGTACATCCCGTGCCTTGGGAACTGGGAGGATGCCGGCAATAGGAGTTGGGGCTCGGCTATACTTGCCTTCCTGTACCGTCAGCTTTGCGAGGCATGCCGCCGTCCTGGAGGCGCGCATGCTACAATGTCAGGGTGCATCACACTGTTGCAGGTAATAAAGCAAAGTTGTACAAGTTTCCACTACAATTCAATGTTTTTTCTTAACAAAAGTGATTAACATTCAAGTTTCCACTCTTTTTTGTAGATTTGGATGTGGGAGAGGCTTCCAGTTGGGAGACCGCATCAGCTTGATCCCCCACAACCTTGGTTTCCTCAAGGAGACGCAGTTGTCGCCCCTACCGTGGCACACCTCTACGAGCAAGCCCACGGAACTTACCACGTGTCACGCCACGCGTACATCAGCTTCACCAACGAGCTAGACACCCTTTTGACACAGCATGTAAGTTTCCCACCCTTTTGGCCTAATCGAGGATATGTGCACAAATTGAGCGTCGACTAGTTGATGACGACGTTGTGTTTAGGTTCAATGGTGCCCATATCGGCGGAGGCAAGTCACGGATCTCAACTTGAGCTCCTTGTGCATGGCAGACGCAGACGTCTAGACGATGAGGACCCCCCTTATTTGTTTCTATGCAGTGGAGTACCATCTCCCTCACCGTGTAGCACGGCAGTTTGGTAGGCTGCAGCCTTCTCCGCCCGATGATTTCTCCACCGGTTGGCAGCTCCACAAGTACGTAACATGCAATATTTTGTTCATTTCACATGAATGAATCATTGAGTAGGCCTTCATATTGCCGCTATGGTGTAAAATTTGCAGGTTCAGTAGACAAAAAAATAAGAAGATCACCAACTGGCAGCTGGAGCACCAGCGCTACATTGATGAGTGGATGTTGATGGAGTAGAACAACATGGGCATCCATGCCGTCCATCATGACAAGGCATTCGATGATTACCTTGTTTGGTTTAGTCAACGAACAAGGCTTCAATTGAGGCCCGCTTGGACGAAGCAAGACATTACTGACATTGCGAGCGAGGATGAGGGCAACAACCCATATGACCAAGCTACCCGAGAAGGCAGGCAAGTTGAGATCGCCCCTGCGTTAGCTAGAGCTATAAGTGATACAACTATTTCCATCTCTGAGGTCTTTACTGTCATGGAGACTTAAATTCTTGTTTTTGTTGCATAGAGCAAGGAGATAATGAGGACAGTGGCCGAGCAAGGAAGGGCATTGATGATTCCTGTGGGCGATCCTGATGAGGCCTCCATGTTACGACAGCACATTCAGGTAGTCTCCTCTCATTCAGTTGATGTTACATCTTTATATAGTTTTGCGACCAACCCCACTTACTAATAGTGCTTTCAAAATGCAGCGTGCCATGCATCGCCTCCGAAAGGTAGCTGCACGCCTTGGATGTAGACGTTCCATGGATGTGGCAGTCCCACAACAGCTTGGTGCTGGACCTTCTACTGCACATGTTGGAGGGACTTCATCTTCACATGGTGCACATGGTGGCAGGACTTCTTCTTCACATGGTGCAGAAGAACTAGTGCGAGAGGGTGGTCAAGGACATGGTCATTATGATGATGAAGATGATGAAGGACGTGGAGAGTACTATGATCATGAGTATGATGAGATTGGCATGTCCTAGCTTGGAGATGCACCCCAAGGAACTCAAGGCCTTCCGGGTTCGAACGTCCCACAGAGGGCCGCCAGACCATGGGATGTACACACTCTAGGTACCTATCCGTTTGGGAGGGGAAAGCATTATGCTCACCGTCCACGTTAAGGTACAAGGAGCGATAAAAGATCCAAAGACTTCATATGCTACATTTTGTGCATGGACTATGTATGCATTGGACCTTATGTAATGCACTATGTGTGGACCTTGTACTATGTTTGGACTATGTTGGTTGATTGATGAAGCATATGTATGGACTATGTTGGATGTTGAATGTGTTGGACCTTATGTATGTATGGATGTTGAATGAATGTGTATGTCGGTGTGGTCATTTGTTATGTGAAATTCTGTGTATTCTGTGTATTATGTTTTTTGGTGAACCCCAAGCTCGGCGTATCCACCACGATATTTAATTTAAGATAAGCTATACTTTATTTCTGAAATGAAAATGTGATTGTCCTCATAATGATATTCCCCAAATGTGGAACGTCGCCATGTTTCATGTTTCCAGCTATCAAGAGAGGGCCTTCGTCGCAACTCACAAGAAAGAAGGGGTGTCATCATCCCCATCCTACATGTTACAATCAACCTCTGTTGGATCCACGGTGACATGGCAAGCACGTAAAGGGGATGAAGCGGCTTAGGAGAGTCGGGGAGCTAGCGAGCTCAGGTCCGTTGTTGGCACAAGGTCATCGTCGGCTGATTAGAGTCGGGGAGCTAGCGAGCTCAGGTCTGTTGTTGGCACAAGGTCATCGTCGGCTGATTAGAGTAGTGGGCAATAGTGAAGCAAATCAAAGAAGAGAACACCCAGGATCTCGGCGTCAATTGAACACACGCCGAGTGTGGGCACCTCGGTGTTTAGTCATTTGACGCTGACGTCTGGTGCATACTGGATTCCTTTGCCTCGAAGCACCGAGGTGCCCAACCTCGGCGTTTAGTCATTTGACGCCGACGTCTGGTGCATACTGGATTCCTTTGCCTCGAAGCGCCGAGATGCCCAACCTCGGCGTGCCGTAAATTGACGCCGAGCCGTTAAACTCGGCGTGGTCCGACTCAAGATGGCAACGGGTACCCGAAACCCGAGTACCCGACGGGTTTTACCCGATAAGGAGGCGGGTATGGAAGACATTTTGCACCCGCGGGTACGTTATTGGATGAATTCTTGTACCCATCGGATATGCGGGTACGGGTGTGGGTGTATACTACCCATACCCGCATACCCGCGGGTAAAAAAACCCGCATAAATAATATCCAACCTCTGCAATTTTAGCTCATATAAGCATATAGCCCATATTTGGCCCATATAAGCATATGAGTATATATATTCCAGAACTCCCTCAAACCCTAATCCTCATCCTCACTCCACTCCACCAGCCCATATTTCTGTTTTGCTGCTCTATTGTTGATTTATTTTGCTGTAAGCTATTATATTTTTGTGTGTGAACTCGAGTATATTGTCGGGTAAGAATTACCCGTCGGGTAAGAATTACCCGTCGGGTGTGGGTATGGAATGAATTTTCTACCCGCCTGTGGGTATGGGTAACCCGACGGGTAAGATTTTGATCTGGCGGGTGCGGGTACGGGTGACCAGTACCCATCGGGTACGTACCCGTTGCCATCTTGAGGTCCGACTAAGCGCCGAGTTTCGGCCCAAACCTCGTGCCAGCCGTTGTGATCCCTAGGGTTGGCGTGGGCCGACTCGACGCCGAGCCTCAGCCCGTAAACGGCCGAGCCAAACCCTAGGGTTGGCGTGGGCCGACTCGACGCCGAGCCTCAGCCCAACTCGCAAACGGCCGAGCCAAACCCTAGGGTTGGCGTGGGCCGACTCAACGCTGAGCCTTCTATCTCGACATTGTCCGACTTGACGCCGAGCCTATTAATCATAAAATAGAAAGAATAAAGTATTAAAGACCTTGTAAACCTTTGGTTTGCAATCCTATTTGCATGATTCAAATGAAAAATCTTTCTCAACGATTCCTCTTGTACTAACATGAGTTATACTAATAAGAGTAGATATGCTATATTTATGTTTATTCCTGCAGGAAAAACTGAATGTTGGTTCGATTTCAATCCCCTATTTTTAGAGAGTCAAGTCTTTTTTTCAGTTTGGGAATCAACCATAGTACATGAAACTTAGAGGTAGGTAAACTGCAATTTATGAAATAGCGAATGCACAACGATTACACTCACATCAAAACTAACAATGGCATGTCGCAAACTAAACCTAGCATGCCTTAGGGGATTGAAAGAAACAAGTGATACAAACATTGCAAAGGTTACACACTCACATGAAAACTAACAATGGCATGTTGCAAACTAAACCTAGCATGCCTTAGGAGATTGAAAAGAACAACTCATACATAAGCATTCCACATTCGGATTGACTAACAAAGGTTGGTCCTAATAATGCTCCCATATATTGAACTAAGTTGCGGCTTCCCCATAGTATCCTCCAGTTGACGGAGGCGGTGGCGGTGGCGGTGGCGGTGGAGAAGGAGGCCCGTCCTTCTTATGGTACGGGCACTCGCAGTATGGATTATTGCATAGTGCCTCCTCTGCATCATTGCTATTGTCGTCGTCCGACTTGTCCCTGTTACCACTTCCAGGGCCATACTCTAGGTCAAAGATGCGTCCCTGTAGATATGTGATGTACTGTTGATGGGGATAGATAGGAGGAGGGTCGACCCATCTAGTGAAGCCACAGTTATCTGGACAGCTTGAATCCTGAAAACCCATCTACCAATAAGTACTACTAGAAACCAAATGCAAATCTAAAAAAGGAGAGAGTTCAAAGGAAATACAAATCCTCGCGGGCATCTGAAGAAACGATGGCCTCCACCGTCACAGTCGTTGTACATCTGCACAACGCAATCCAAACCATGGCGGCATTTTGGCCAATCTTCAATGCGCTTGTCGTATGATCTAAGAGGTCTCTCACGGGTGAAGTCACTCTTCCTCTCCAAAGGAAATTCCTCTATTGGTTCTTCAAAAGAATCAGGACCCAGAGAACCCTCCGACACAATCGGAGGTCCCTTCCTCACCCCCTTTCCTCTCCCTCCGCCAAAACCCTTTCCACTCGAGGAACCTCCGCTCGACATTTCCTAAAACTAAACCAGAAAACAAGTTGTGTGGATATGGAGCAAGACATGGACCACTATATATAGAGATGAAGGCAGGTTCACCATGAATGCTACTTGACAAAAAACTTGTGTGCGTACTCATTTATTGAATCTGCAAAGGCTAGATGCTTCATCTGAAAAGCCTACAACCATGACCGGTCATTTCATCTGAAAAGGCTACACATGTGTTTTGTCACTTCATCTAAATGCAGTACATCACTCTGATATTAATTCACTGCGTATACGGATACAACAGTAAACGAATCTAGGCTTTTCAGTGAGTTTTCAAATAGACTTTCCATTGACTGCAACAGTACTTGTATCCCTTTCAGTGACTGCAACAACACAAGTAGCCTTTTCAATGATACAAACAGTAGCACTACAGTCTTAGGATAGTTAACGAAGTACAGGGCATAAGACCATCTAAAATAAAAGCATAGTGCATTACAACATAATAAAAAAATCCAGGGAATAAGTTCATCTGAAATAAAAGCAGAGTGTATTACAACATAGTAAAAAAGTCCAGGGCTACACGACATCGCTCGTGAATAAACCAAATACCTACTGAGTGCAACAAGGCCACTTTCCCTTCCTCTGGGCATCAGGATTCTCCTCCATCACTGCCTTCACTCGGCGCACACGCTCAAGCTTCTTCTCCCTCTCCGCCCTGTACGCAGCAACACGTCTCCTTTCCTCCTCTTCCTTATGCTCCTTTTCTATAGCCTCCTGTCTGCGTCTTTGCTCAAACCTCTCCTTAACCTCGGCATCCCACTCCTTCAGGCCTTCTAGATGTTGCTTGTCTGACTCTTTGATCTCAGTGTCAATCCACTGCTCAAAGTCACACAGTGGTGGAACGGTCTGCAAGAAAAACAAATTGTTACAAAACAAATAAATAAGCAATACTTAATATCACAAGAAAATTAATTAACACACAATAAAAATTCCTCACAAACGATGCACGGCGCTGTTGCTTTGTAGGTTCCCATGCATAATTGGGACACATCCAGTACCTCTGTCTATATGTTTCCTCATCTTCAGAGATGTCTACCTTGCAAGGATCACCACAAAAGCACATTGGTCGAGGAACACCTTCAGGGACAGGCTTTAGGTCGTAGGGATTTGCCCTCTGGCGACCATAGCTACAATTAAAAGAATTTAGTCATATTAACGGAGAACCAAACCTAAACCTAGGGTTTTCTATTTGTTGCACAAATAATGAATAAACATTGGGATTACCTTGGAATACGAGCTTTACCACGCCTTGGCATCCTAACATTACGTAGAAAAAAAATTAATCCAAAGTACCTTGCAACGAATGTAAAGCTACTAACACTAAATCACCATACCTCCCAAATAAGCTTTTCATTACAAACCCTAAGCAAATTTGAATCCCAACAAACACAAAATTTAACTCAATGGTTATAAACTAGAACATATACAACAACAACAACAACCATACATTTAGGTCATTCAATCATTTGAACCACCATACATTGCACGAATGACATGAACATAAACCAAACCTATAATGCCAAGTTCAAAAACAACCGAATCTAAATGGATGAAATGAAAGAGGGAAAAAAAGGAGTACCTTGGCAAAACGCCTTGGTCATAAAAAATTGAAATGTAATGACCAACAAATAAATAAAATACATACTAACCCTAATGACCAACAAATAACTAACCCTAATGACATCTACAATAAACAAAGAACCATAATGACCAAAATAACTAGAAACCAAACTAACCTAACATGTTCAGCACATAAAACAGTTAAACAACAATGCACTCAATCATCCTAAGCCATACATTTTGCAAATGCAAACACAAATATACCAAAACACTATACACCCATGATTCCATATGATTAGGGACAATACAAGCACATCTACGCGGATAGATTGGAGGAGGGGAGGGACCATTACCTCAAGAAAGCTTCGGGAGACAAGATCCGGGCACCTAGCGTCGCATTTGGGGGTTAGAGTTTCGTGGGGGCCGTGGGGGATTTGGGGGCCGGCGGTCTTTAGAATGGAGGGAGGAAGAAGAAGGGGGCCTCGGCGCGGCCTCAAGGGACCAGACCTCGGTGTTGAGTCGGGCCGCGCCGAGGTATATGGCTCGGCGTTAAGTGACCCCACGCCGAGCTACTGGGCCACCGTGCGTTGTTGGGCCGCCTGGGCTGCGTGCCGGATGGTGCCAATAGCTCGGCGCGCCGTCCAGCCACGCCGAGGTTGGGCTCTTGGCGTTGGATGACACGACGCCGACGTCTGGGACCCACGCGCCACCGTGTCGCCGATGACCCCGGTCGTCCGTGACGTGGCAATACCTCGGCGTCGTGTCACTCGACGCCGACCCCCATACCTCGGCGTCATAGTCTAAGACGCTTAAAAATGGTCTATTTTCATAAAATGTTTTGGCGTGGGTATTTTTCTAAAAATTGTTTTCAAAAGAGACAAAAATACAAAAATTTCACGGCATTGCGCAGATGGCGCTGTACATGGCGTACAGAAACAAGAAAAGTCCATGGCGGCGGCAATGGTGATGGTGGCCGGAGGAGTGAATCTGCCGGAGCACACCAAGGAGGTGGTCACTGCACCGTGCCTTGCCGCCCCTAGCACAGCGCTCTATGTCACGCATCGTTGTCTTCACGCACCGCCCAGCACTCCAGCGTCGTCGTTTTCTCTTGTGTAGCTGTTCTCCGGCCATGCTCCCGAAGAAGAGAACCTCAGAGAAAGATGGCCCGAAAGGCTAAAGTGGCAGCATGCAGCTCGTTTGGCTATGAGGCACGCACAGCTGCAGCTAGCGATGCCAACATGTCGTCCTCGCGTGGAGCTGCTTGTCCGGTGTGCGTGGTGCCAACCCACCTGCTGCTTGCTACTCCGACTGCTGCTCCCAGCCTAGCTGAACTTCCTTCTTCCCCAATTTCTTCTTGGTACTGCTGTCAGGCTCGTCCTTCTCCTTATGTAGCGGTAGAGTTCGCATGTTGCCGGGGCACTCGAAGAGTCTCCCTGTTCGAGTTTGTGCATCTCGTGGCGGTACCCCGCGAAGCCAATGGAGACCATCGTCTGCGCGCCAATAGTGGAGGCCAGCCGAGTACTACCGGTGGCCGGTGACGATGGTCTCACGCCGCGGTGTCCCGACCGAGCGGCCACGCCTTGCCGCGCCACGCCGGTACGCGCCCTGTCTGCCCTATGCCCAATGCCGCTCGTGCGTGGACCGGTGGACGCCATCCTCCTCTCCTCGCAACACCACCTCAGGAGGCAATCCAATAGACAGATGGCATGGGCATCTGGCTTCTCGTTTTCGCGGCAGCATGAGCTGTCCATGTCCACAGGCTAGTGAGCCGCCGAGGTCGGAGCACTGCAGCGTGCAGCCACCACTACTACGTAAACCTTTTATAGGGGCAGCCATCCCTACCATATCATCTCTACCAATTATGTATTTATAGGAGTGGTTCCCAGACTACCCTTACAAATAGATTTGTAGAGGCGGCTGGTATTATCAGCCGCCCCTAAAAATCAATTTATAGGGGCGGTAGGGACGGCTGTAGTACCAAATTTACTATAATACTTATTTGTAGGGGCGGTTCAGTTTAGAACCGCCCCTACAGTACATTTTTTCGTAAAAAAAATCAAATTTATAATTCAAATTCGACCAGAACATATATATATATATATATATATATATATATATATATAGGGAGAGGCTATTCAGCAGCCGGCTACAAAATAAGTTATTCTGTAGCCACCTCTATTTACCATAATTTTATATACTAATTTACCATAATGTCAATACATATTTACGATAGTTGGGTTACTATAACACATGGGAATATTTACCATAACGTTATAGTAAACCACTTAGTAAGGAGTTACTGTAAATCTCGTAAATTAACATAGTAATTATCGTAACTCCAAGTGGCTACAGAATAAGTTATTCTATGGCCAACTACAGAATAGTAGTTCTATATATATATATATATATATATATATATATATATATACACTCCAGTTGTTGCAAGAATGACACTGCAGCTGTTGCCGAGCAATTTGGGCTTAATATTCGGTCAGTTCAGAGGGTATGGCGGAGAAGTAAAATACAACTTGCAAGCTCAGTTACGGTTGTGGTTTCTAGTCTAAAGAAGGGTAGAGTAGGCCATAAGCACATCCCTGTTGATTTAGAAGCATTGAGAAACATTCCTCTAAAACAAAGAATGACTATAGATGATATGTGCACCGCACTAAATATGAGCAAATGGCAGGTATTTGAAAAAAGGTTACCTTAGGTGCCACTCTAGTAGCATCAAGCCATATCTCACTGAAGCTAACAAGAGGTCTAGGTTACAATGGTGTGTTGACATGGTTAATAGGGAGTTGCTTGATGATCCAAGGTTTAAGGAGTTGTATGACTTTGTGTTCATTGATGAGAAATGGTTCTACCTATGTCAAAAATCTGAAAGATATTATTTGCTACCCGAAGAAGATAAACCCCATCGGACTTGTAAGAACAAGAACTACATCCCTAGGCTCATGTTCTTGTGTGTTTGCGCTCGGCCAAGGTTTAGGGATGGGAATTGTATTTTTATGGTAGGATTGGATGTTTTCCTCTTGTTCGTTATGAACTGGCTATGAGAGGCAATGAGAGAACCGGCCGTGTCTGTGGAAACTTGGTTATGAAGCCCATTACATCGATCACAAGAGACATGATTAGAGATTTCATGATCAACCAAGTGTTGCCGGCCATTAGAGCGAAATGGCCAAGAGAATATGTGGGTAAACCAATATTCATCCAACAGGATAATGCACCCTCTCATTTGAAATTGGATGATCCGGATTTTTGTGAGGCCGCTAAGCTAGGAGGATTCGATATTCGCCTAATTTGTCAACCACCAAACTCTCCGGATTTCAACATTCTTGATTTGGGTTTTTTTCGAGCTATACAAGCAATTCAATATAAGAAGAATGCAAAAACAATAGAAGCACTTGTTCCAGCCGTGCATCAGGTAATTTCATCAAATTGTTCACACATATTTCAATGTCTTTTTCAACAACAAATTTGCTCATTCATTCATTTCTTGCACAATTGTTTTGTAGGCATTTTTGGAGTACTCGCCACGCCTTGCAAACCGGATGTTTCTAACACTACAAGGTGTCTTGATGGAAGCTATGAAAGTGAAAGGTTGCAACAAATTCAAGATACCTCACATGAAAAAAGAGACACTAGAAAGAGAAGATCGGCTGCCATCTTGTATCCCTTGTGATCCATCATTGCTACATGAAGCCGAGGCTACTCTTGCTGCATGAAAAAATTAGATTGATGCTATAATTAGTAGACATTCTTGCTGCATGAAACAATTTGATTGATGCTATAATTAGTAGTAGAGGCATTCTTGTAACAGTTTAGCATTATTTATCTAGAACATGCTTCTTACCGATGCTTTGGCATCGTCCTTTGTCGGCAGCAAGCCCTTGTAATGCTCCATGAAAAGCTCGCAGTCCACCTTGATGCGGCCGAGCATGGCGTCGATGGAGTAGTCCGCGTGGACGAGACCACAGCTAGGGCATGGATAGAACCATGAGTGCGCACGGTTCCATGCTTCACGATCCTCATGGACGAGACCACAGCGACCGCATACAAACGCCCCCGGCGGCAAGGAATCCGGCACCACCTCCATGGAGTCCAGCAACTCTAGCGTGATGGAGTCCGGCGGCATCTGCAACTCCGACACCACCTCATCCGCGGGGACCAGCACGTTGCCCTCATCCGGCTCCTGCGAGTCCAGCGCCACGCCGTCCGCGGCGACCTCCTACGAATCCGGCACAATGTCGTCCGCGGCGAGCAGCATGATGACCTCGTCCGGCTCCTACGAATCCAGCGCGACAGACAGCAGCGGGTCGGAGTCCACGGACAGCAGCGGGTCGACGACGTCCTCCACGGCGACCTCCTCCGACTCCGGCCTGATGTCCTCCACGGCGAGCACCTCCGACTCCGGCCCGACGCCGTCTGCGGCGACCAGCATCCGCGCGTCGCCGGTCTCCATAGAGACGAAACAAACCGAACAGTACTAAACCCTAGCCACCGGAATCCACAGGCGAGCGTGAGGGAGATGAAGTAGGCGTGCGGACAGGTGGCGAGCGTGCTATGGGCGGTCTACATGCTGAGGCGATCTCTTCAATCGAGGAGTCCGCGATTAATGACGAGGAGACCATGCGAACAGGCAGCCATGCGAACGGGCGGCGCGCGTGCCTAGCCAGGGGTAATCGCGTCCAAAATCGCCCTCATTATCGTGAACGACTTCTTTTGCCGCAACCGGCCTGGCCTCCAGAACAACACCTAAATACGATATGGAGGGAGTATGCATATATAATTCAAATCTGACCAGAACATATATAAGTCAAATCTGACCACAAGCACAAGAGCATAAGGTGTTGGTACTGAGGATTTCTACCTAAGTGAACGTAGCATAACTCTCAACTCAGTGCAATATACTTTGATGAAACTGGTGTATCCACAAAGAAACATAAGCAGACAATCAAATGATATTTAACATATTTTTTACATCAGGAATTAAGGAAATATATGTATAAGAAAAGGTCTAGTAGGATGAAGGAATGGAAATCCCATCAGGCTTCAAGAATCGCTGAGCACCATCAAGACACTCAGGGGATAGTTCATTGTCACCAAAGGACCCAAGCAATTCACTGACCTGATTCATGTAGGTATGTAAGAGGTTTTAAAAATTAACATGTTGGAAAGGTTTAACATGACCACTTCCAATTTGATCAAACTCTGTTTCAGCACCCAAAATAGATCAAATCAAAATATACTAATGAAATACAAGAAGGCAACAGTAGATATAGCAATACAACAAGTAAAATGATTGTATCAGCAATTATTGCATTGACAAACTTTAGTAGTTTAGTACCAGCCTAATGGACATGATTGAATAAATAAGAGACAAAATAGCCACTCAATAACTTACATGAGTAATAACAGCGTTAGGATTTTTTTCAACAGCATATACTTTTAACTTGCGGCCAGTTTCTTCAGCGACCTGCAATGTCAAAGTTTCATTTAGCTCAATTGAAGAGAGATACAGTTGTACTACATTTTTCGAAGAGGGTGTTCCACTTGTATCCTTATGACAACAAATTAATCAAGATCCTCTTTTTTTCTTTGAAGCTCATAAGCTTCAAGCGAAGTGATGCTAACCTGCAATTATGCCATCTCAGCAGAAAATAAAGCCTCTAATCTTATTTAGAACTATACCATTACTTCATCTCCTAAATTTTTTGGTATCCTAAAATTTACTAAAAGTATGGTTTACATGCATCAAATTTAGGAGGACAAAACACATCAAAGTTTAAGGCTCAATCTTACCGTCCTAGTTGTGGAGACTGCATCATCTGCAACCCAATCAATCAAGGCCTTAGCAACTGCTCTTCGATACTGCTCACATGATGTAAAACAAAGAATCAACAAAAACCAGTATTGGACTTAATAATAAGCAGACATGAAGTCACAGGAAAAAGAAAAGGATAACATTCTGGTCATATAATATTTGACTATTTGTTTTCTTTTGCCAAACCAGGTAAACTATTATTCCAAGAACAGCCATATAATGTGATGCTTGAAATCGTGGTGGAAACAGATAAGAAGTTTTATTCAAATTTCAAATTTTGCATTCATGTTATTCAAAATAAATATGAACAAGATAGTAGCTACTTCACAGGCTATAATATATAAAACAAAGGGCATATTCACATCATATAGCAGGAACGTGAGTATACTTCACAACATCCTTCTCAAATGTCTCATAAGTCTGAGCTTCCAAATTATCCATTAGAGGCAGCACCGAAAGGAAAGTCGTGTCCCATAAGTATACAAAGAGTAATGGAGGGCAAAGTATTTCTGTACTGGTTTCGTAGGAAAAAAACTCGGGGATGTCAGGTTGTCAGCAGAATAAGTGAATAACCTTGCGAACTAGGAGAAATTCCTTCCCATAAAGATTGTTTGAAGAAATTTCAATTGTTAAATCTTAAAGTAGGATAAAGTGAGCATCATCTGCCTTAGCATACGAATGCATTTAACCTATGGCAGAAAGCAGCACTGCAGGAGCAATGGGAACAGGAAAATATTCAGAAAAGATCCAGAAAAATTTAGAATCCCTATACCCAACCCACAGCTCAGTGAAAATGGGACACATTTGTATGCACCTAAATTAGAACCATACCTAATTCATGGTAAGAACAGGGAACTGGAACAGAACAGAATATCATAAATGAATCATAACAAGATCTCCAAATTGGTCACCTAATTTTTTTATACTTCAATACTTAGCATGTATAGTATTGAAGTATGCTTAGCATATATTGCAGTCACAAAAAAAAGAACATGTAGCATGTATAGTTTGAGCACACAAGGGTCTGGATCTAGTTATTTGTGCCAAGAAAAGGCAGGTAATCAGATAGTTCACATAGGATAAAATTTCCAATCTGTTTGACTCTTACCATGTACCGTGAAACGCCGAGAATGCAAGTGGAGAGAGAGGGTGGCAACAGTAGACTTTGGAACACATTAATCTGTTTCCTTTGGGAATCCTGAGGATGAACTAAATAAATTCAGCAGCAACTTTGGAGAGCAGTTTATGTAAGTTTAGCATCAATTCAGTTGAGGAAGGATTTATCTATCCAATTAAGAGAATACTTGCTGAGCATGTGGATAATTAATACTTTTAAACATGTCTATAATATGGTTATTGCAAATCAGTTTGAAACAATAGGTGCAACCATGAAAATAGGTAGACAATGTAAGGTAGGATGACTATAGTACAGCAAAGAATATGAAATTTATTTGAGACGGTAGAGTTCATTGTTCTCTTTGATTCGGCATGTGCAGCACAACAGCAGGTAATATGAATTGCCTAATCTCTGTAGGTATAGGGCGGAGAAAAACAGGTGGCGTCTTTCTGAACAAATGTGCTATAAAACGATAGAACAGACATATAAGGAGGTATCTAAATAAAGAATGTGTGTAAGTCGCAGACCTAATGTTAGGAACACAAACATAGCTTGTGAATAATGGCCTTACCCAAACAACGTTCAGTCGAGGAAATGTCTGTTGTTCGAAGAGGCACTGTAAAATGGATAACAATAATGAATCCTCATGAACCATTGAAACCTCACAAAGGTAGCACTAAAACACCCTGTGAACTGACCAAGTATGTAGCGACAGTGTACCAGGCTAGCGTCCTTTTTTCGTGGAATAGCTTCCTGCAAGTAGCTCTTGTGTCTATTGGTGGCCTGGCTACAAAATCTGAATCAGAGTGCAAAATGAAGAAGGGGGAAACCGAGTGTGTTTCAGTTTAAATAATAATGCGTTGTCTTGGTATTATGTGCAAAAGTAACTTACTCAGAGCAAAAATGCTTTTTCAGGGTTTGCTCAACGTCGATTTGAGGTGGAGGTGTATAAATAAAAATAAGGAAAAGAGTTTATGCATCTGTAATTACTTGTTGCAACGGGCAGAGGTAAAGACACCAATAAACACATGAACACACATGAGATTATCAGCACATACCCAATGATCGTTTAGGGAAAATATTCTCTAGATATAGAGGTTCATAATTCAAACCAACACCACAACATTATCATTTGGAGCGTACGCATCATACTATGTTTCTATGTAACTATGGAATTCCTTTATGCTTAACAATTGACATGACATTGAAAGTTGATGTACCATTCATTGATACTGGAGAACTATAATGGACAATGAAGTATTTGTAGACAGGCATTGACTACTTTTCCTAGAACCATAGATAAACTCCGCAAGAAAACATTATTTTCTGGCTATAAATTCCAATATAAAATATATTATAAGCTTGAAAGCCTAACCCATGTTTTCTGAATGGTATATTACTTGAATACAAATGATGTTGACACCTGGGTTCTGCATCTATAGACCCTTTCGAAATATCCTGCAATCAATCAAATATTTAAAGGAAAAGAATAAACATAAGAAAATGAGGGAAATCTTATAGATAACATCCTGCATTGAAACAGCTGCTAACTCATACTACTTGAAACAGATAATTATTTTTCCTCTGAGATCAAGGCCAGTGAAAAATTAGAAGCTATCAGGTTGCATAAACCTGATAGCACGTACCAAGTGATATGATCATAAAAATTAACCCATGTACTCGTGATAGTTTCTAGAATTTGGAGTGACCAATATATAATTAATTTCAGGTAATGTGTAAATGAAGCAACTGAGCAAGAAGTAGGCAGGATCTTTTATAGCGTAAACCCAACCAGAAGAAAGGCATTTCAGTAGCACACACTCTGATTCAACTATCACCTTCAAATCCGTAGGTACTTCAAGGAAACCTAATACTCAAAATAAGCGAGCACCAACAGTCGAATCCAGAATCCAATCCACCGACCTAGTCCAAAAGAAGCAAACAACAGAACAAAGCACACCTACAGCTCTCAGTCACAGCGCCACGCTCCCAGGCTGCAGTGCTATGGAGAGAGGAAGGGAGGGAGAGAGACATGCTAGGGTTTCATGGAGCACAGAAGCAGACGTTGATTGGCACGAGGAGGCAGCAAGGGGTGGGAGGCACACCGACGGCCACTGGCGAGGCCCGCTCACGTGGCGCCATGGACGGAGACGGGCACCGCCGGGTCCCATGGCCGACGCCACACCGCAGCCCGAGGGCGCGTCGGTCACCGCCAGCGCCTTGCGACGTGAGCCAGCGGCGAGGGACCGGCCGGCAAAGAATGACGCGATGGGGGGAGGAGGTGGTGGAGAAAGGTGGTCGCAGCCGCCGCGCCCGCTCGTGCCAGGCGCCGCTGCCGCCCTGTCCGTGTTGAGGGAGAGAGGGAGAGAAGAGGAGAGAGACTGAGAGAGGGGGGGAGAGAATTTTCCCGAAGGTGGCTGCTATATATACAGCGGGCATTTGTAGGGGCGGCCGACGCATTTGTAGGGGCGGCTCGTATTACCAGCCGCCCCTACTGTGCTATTTGTAGAGGCGGCTATTGTGCTAGAGCCCAAGCACGTTACTATATGGACTGCTCCAATGCCAGCCGCCCCTAAATAAAACTATGTTACTACAAACTATTTTTCACTTGGTGCTTAGAGGCACTTGCCAGTGCGGAGTGCGAGACCACGAGCAAGTGGACGCAGACTGTAAGACGACAGACATCAGCTAGCCCACGCCTCAAGATTTGTGAGGACATGCACCTTCTCCTCCGCGTGCTTCTCAGCGGCAGCTCGCGGTCGTCTCCATGGCATCCCCACAGCGGTCGGCCTTGATCTCCTTCTCCAGCTAGCAGCTTGATTGGCGTCTCGGTCGCGGAGGGGCTCCTTGCTACTTGGCGTCCCAGCAGCGGTCAGCCCTCCTCTCCTACACGGCGTTCCGGCCCTCCATCTCTTCGGCACCGGCCCAGCATCCCAACAACTGAGGGCGAGCAAGCCAGCAAGAGTCCTCCATGTGGCACGCCAGCGTCCAGCTGAAAAAAGTACCAAGTCTGGGTACTTGGCTTGAAGGTTTTGGAGCCGTTGGATTCCCTTTGGAGTTTGGACGGTGGATGTGAATGGGCAAGTTACCCCATGACTTATAAGAGAATGTCACTGAATCTGCAATTTGGGGTTGCATTTGCCGTTGCGCCGGTAGCGATGTGGAATGCAAGTTTGATGTGTTGCTTTTGCTAGACCAATTCTCTTCTGTCGGAGCGAGTAATGTTCAAAGAAAATTAGAATTAGCCCACTAATGTTTGCAGTTTATTTTTTTAAATGATCGTTTGCAGTTATTAGAATGCTTAATGCCTAGGATAGAATTGCTCCTCTTAGTGGCCATGTTTCGATTTCACGCCAAAAATTGAATTACATTCGAGTTGATCAGGCATCATGGTCCTTTGAGCTCATTTTCATCATTGAACTATCCATTGGACATTTTACTCCTCACATTTTGAGGTTAAGATTAATTTCATTTGTGAACTATCAAAGTGGTCATTTCGATCCTTCAACATTTTTGGGGGCTCATCCTCACTTTTCATCCTACATGGCACACATTTTTACTTGCCTTGTCAGTTCCAACATCATCCTGCATGGCATGCCACATTTACTTTTTTAGACACCAGAACGGACTCCAGAGGCATTGTAGCTCAAAGTTCTTCATGATCACAACAGTCCACCGCTTACACCCATGCACCCATCCCATCATGCATTATTGCTTGTAGCCCTTGGCCACCTATCATTTTCATGATCCCGGTCTATCGTGCACTATCGTAGGTCGTGCCACCTTTGACATAGTTGACGACTGTGTATGGACATCAACTGTGAGGGTACGGCCAACGTCTCTACCTGGCTCAGGGGCAACCACGAGCGTTAGCTGGATGGAAGTAGTTGGTCTTGAGGCTAAGGCGGACCTGGTGCTATGGAGCCGGCCGAGGCAACTGCCACCCGCAATCGACTCGACGATGGACCCAAACCGTCGCTCCGCTTCAGAACCAGGCCATGGAGACATGGCCACCATCGTGGTCGATGATCCTAGGGACGTCCAGTCGATCTTGACTTCACCTAGGGAAATGGAGATGCAGGGCGCGCCGAGGGACTCCTCGAGCGATGACGATGCGGGTCGGTGAAAGGTCCTAATGGCTAGAGGGGGGTGAATAGCCTAATAAAAATTTCTACAACAACACTTAACAAAAGGGTTAGACAATTATGAGGCGAAGCAAGTGTTGCGCTAGCCTACTCAAAATGCAAGCCACCTACCACAATTCTAATTTAGATAGTATCTATTCACACAATAGCTATGACACTACTCTATGTTAGTGTGCTCTCAAAGGCTAACTAAAGAGCCACACCAACCAACCAACCAAGCTCTCACAACTAACTACACTAAAGAGCTTGACAACTAGTTTGTGGTAAGGTAAGGAGTAGGCAAGAGGGTTATACCGCCATGTAGATGTATGAACCAATCAATCACAAGTGTGGATAACAATGAAGACCAATCACCTCGGAATCAATATGATCAACACAATGATTTTTACCGAGGTTCACTTGCTTGCCGACAAGCTAGTCCTCATTGTGGCGATACACTCACTTGGAGGTTCACGCGCTAATTGGCTTCACACGCCAAACCCTCAATAGCGTGCCGCACAACCAACACAAGATGAGGATCACACAAGCCACGAGCAATCCACTAGAGTACCTTTTGGCGCTCCACCGGGGAAAGGTCAAGAACCCCTCACAATCACCACGATCGGAGCCGGAGACAATCACCGCCCTCCGCTCAACGATCCTCGCTGCTCCAAGCTGTCTAGGTGGCGGCAACCAACAAGAGTAACAAGCAAAACCCGCAGCGAAACATGAACACCAAGTGCCTCTAGATGCAATCACTCAAGCAATGCACTTGGATTCACTCCCAATCTCACTATGATGATGAATCAATGATGGAGATGAGTGGGAGGGCTTTGGCTAAGCTCACAAGGTTGCTATGTCAATGGAAATGGCCAAAGATGTGAGCTATAGCCGGCCATGGGGCTTAAATAGAAGCCCCCATGAAATATAGCCGTTATACCCCTTCACTGGGCAAAACACGAGCTGACTGGATGCTCCGGTCAGTTGACCGGACGCTGAGCCCCCAGCGTCTGGTCGCTCGTAGTCAGCCACGTGTCTGACTCCAACGGTCATCTGTTGTGCCCGAACGGACGCTCTGGTCAGTTGACCGGACGCTGGACCCTCAGCGTCCGGTCGTTTCTAGTAAGGGTCCAGAACCGATTTTTATCGACCGGACGCGTCCGGTCATGCCTGACCGGACACAACCCAGCGTCCGGTGCTTAATCCTAAGCGCTGTGCAGACCGACCACTTGACCGAACGCAGCCCTTTAGCGTCCGGTCAATAGACCGACGCCAGCATCTCACTGTTACACATGACCGGGCGCACCGGTCCCTCAGAGGTCAACGTCCGGTCACTGTATAACTAGCGACACTAACTCGTTTTTACTTCTAACTTCTCCACCCTTGCTCAAATGTGCTAACCACCAAGTGTATCACCTTGTGCACATGTGTTAGCATATTTTCACAAATATTTTCAAGGGTGTTAGCACTCCACTAGATCCTAAATGCATATGCAATGAATTAGAGCATCTAGTGGCACTTTGATAACCGCATTCCGATACGAGTTTCACCCCTCTTAATAGTACGGCTATCAACCCTAAATGTGATCACACTCTCTAAGTGTCTTGATCACCAAAACAAAATAGCTCCTATGGTTTATACCTTTGCCTTGAGCTTTTTGTTTTTCTCTTTCTTCTTTCCAAGTCCAAGCACTTGATCATTACCATGGCATCATCTTCATCATGCTATGATCTTTGTTTGCTTCACAACTTGGAGTGTGCTACCTATCTCATGATCACTTGATAAACTAGGTTAGCACTTAGGGTTTCATCAATTCACCAAAACCAAACTAGAGTTTTCAATCTCCTCCTTTTTGGTAATTGATGACAACCCTTATACAAAGATATGAATTAAATTCAATTGAATACATGTTGCTTGCCGAAGCATATTTACCATTTGTAAACGAATATGGACAAGTTTCATAAACCCCAAATGGTAGCAATTGCTCCCCCTACATATGTGCTAAGAGTTTGGATTTTAGCTTGCACATATGCTTATATAGGAAATATAGGAGTCAATGTCTACCAAATGATGCTAAGGTATAAAAGATGGACCTTTGAAGCGTGATACCAATCGGAGTGCACCATTATACCATCCTTAGCACCATGGTTAGCTTTCTATCACTTGGAAACATACTTTGAAAAGATACCACTTGTAAAAAACTCACTTGAAAAAGAAAGTTATATAGTGATTTCATCTCATCATTTAATCTTACAACTATCATACACCACACAAGCATGGATATTGAAATTTAAAACTTGTGCCATGCAAGCAAAACATATGAAATGCACATTCAAATGCACCATACAAGTTCATGAGCTTGCTCCCCCTACTTGTGTGCTCAAAATTTTAATTTATCCCTTTCCTTTTTCACTGCTCTCCCCCTATGTCATATATCAAGTATATCTTTATGTTTCTCCCCTTTGTCACTATTTTTACTACTATCTTTGTTTCTCTCTCCCTTTGTCATCAATGACCACAAAGGTTCTAAATGAAGATAATATTACTTGTAGGGTCGAGATTGTCAATGTCAATCAATGGGGTGAGGATCATTTTCCCAAATTTGGTCCAATTTAGATGATTTGCCAAAGATATTTAACTCGGTTTGATCCAAGGACAAGCTTCTTCACACCTCCTAATAAGGGTTATCTTGTACCATGTTGAGTTAAACACTTAGAGCTTATTTTCTAGATTAAACACTAGGTTTACAAGCCCATAAACATGTCATATGCTATCACTAGATCAAGTCAAGCATAGAAGCAATAGTGATACCATATAAACATCAAATTCATTTGATTTTCATGAATGAGCCTAATGAAATAGAACCACTTGAAAGGTCCAAATAAAATTGAAAATGTGACTAGATGCACTAATCATGTCCTTAGCATAGATGTATGTCATGCCAATCTACTTTTACCTTGGATTGCTTGAAGGAGAGGCATGTCATATAAGTCGGGGGTGCATCAACACATATTTGAGAAATCCAATATGTTCAACTCATTCCTTAGTTTGCAAAACCTTTTCTCATCCAATGGTTTGGTGAATATGTCGGCAAATTGATCTTCGGTGCCTACACTCTCAATGCAAATGTTCCCTTTTTGTTGGTGATCTCTTATGAAATGATGGCGGACATCAATGTGCTTTGTTCTTGCATGTTGAACCGGATTGTTGGTTAGCTTGATTGCACTCTCATTGTCACATAGCAATGGCACTTTCTTGAACTTGATTCCAAAATCACTCAAAGTGGCCTTCATCCAAAGTATTTGTGCACAACAACTACCGGCGGATATGTATTCGGCTTCGGCGGTTGATAATGCAACACTATTTTGTTTCTTTGATGACCATGAAACAAGTGATCTTCCCAACAATTGACATGTGCCCGAGGTGCTCTTCCTTTCAACCTTGCATCCTGCATAATCCGAGTCGGAGTAACCAACTAGCTCAAACTTTGCTCCTTTGGGATACCACAAACCAACATTTGGTGTATGCTTCAAGTACCTCAATATCCTCTTTGTAGCCTTCAAATGACTTTCTCTTGGTGAGGCTTGAAATCTTGCACACATGCATACACTAAACATGACATCCGGCCTTGATACGGTCACATAGAGTAGGCTTCCAATCATAGACCTATACAACTTTTGATCCACCATATCTCCACTTGTATCACTATCCAAGTTGCCATTTGTTCCCATTGGTGTGCTAATGACTTTGCTATCAATCATGCCAAACTTCTTGATCATGTCCTTGATATACTTGCCTTAACTCACAAATGTACCATTCTTTAATTGCTTGATTTGAAGACCAAGGAAGTAACTCAATTCTCCAATCATGGACATCTCAAACTCATTAGCCATCATCTTTCCAAATTCATCACAAAAGTCTTGATTGGTTGATCCAAATATGATGTCATCAACATATATTTGCAATACAAATAGATCTTTTCCAATCTTCTTGATGAAAAGAGTGGTGTCAACCTTGCCCATTGTGAACCCCTTAGAGAGTAGGAAATCCCTCAATCTCTCATACCATGCTCTAGGTGCTTGCTTCAACCCATACAATGCTTTCTTCAACTTATACACATGGTTGGGCTTCTTGTCATCTTTAAAACCGGGAGGTTGCTCAACATACATAAGCTCATTGATGTACCCATTTAGAAATACACTTTTCACATCCATTTGGTACAACTTGATGTTGTGGGCACAAGCATAGGCTAGCAAAATTCTAATTGCTTCCAATCTAGCAACCAGGGCATATGTTTCTCTAAAGTCAAGACCTTCAACTTGTGTATATCCTTGTGCTACCAATCTTGCTTTGTTTCTTACTACTATCCCATCTTGATCTTGCTTGTTTCTAAAGACCCATTTGGTTCCAATCACATTGTGTCCCTTTGATCTTTCTACTAACTCCCATACTTGATTTCTTGTGAAATTATTCCACTCTTCATGCATAGCATTTACCCAATCAACATCCTTCAATGCTTCATCTATCTTCTTTGGTTCAATGGATGACACAAAAGAGAAGTGTTCGTAAAATGATGCCAATCTTGATCTTGTTTGTATACCTCTTGAAATATCACCAGTGATAGTGTCCAATGGATGATCTCTTGCAATATTGGTTGGTTGGAGGATAGGGACTTGATTGCTTGCACTTGCATGATCATTGAGTTGAGATGATGTACTAGCCACTTGATCTTGTTCATTGTCATGAGAGTCACTTGCACTAGCTTGATGTGTATCATCTTGCACATATGAGTTAGAGAGCACTTGCACTTGATCATCTTCATCATCATTCACTTGCCTAGGCCTCAATTCACCAATATCTATGTTCTTCATGGCATTTGAAAGTTGAATGCCTCTAACATCTTCCAAGTTCTCATTCTCTACTTGTGAACCCTTGGTTTCATCAAATTCAACATCATGAACTTCCTCAAGAGTACCACTATCCAAATTCCAAACTCTATATGCTTTGCTTGTAGTGGAATAGCCAAGTAGAAATCCTTCATCACATTTCTTGTCAAACTTGCCTAATCTAGTGCCTTTCTTCAAGATATAGCATTTGCAACCAAAGACCCGAAAATATGCAATGTTGGGCTTTCTACCATTCAAGAGCTCATATGGTGTCTTCTCTTTCAATAGGTGACAATAGAGGCGGTTGCTACAATAGCAAGCCGTGTTGATAGCTTCGGCCCAAAAGGATTGACTCACATTGTACTCACTAAGCATAGACCTTGCCATATCAATGAGTGTTCTATTTTTCCTATCAACAAGACCATTTGATTGTAGAGTGTACTTGGCCGAGAATTGAAACCTAATTCCAAATTCATCACACAACTCATCAATTCTAGTGTTCTTGAACTCACTACCATTGTCACTTCTAACTCTCTTGATCGTTGTTTCAAACTTATTATGAATGCCCTTGACAAATGATTTGAATGTTGCAAACACATCATTTTTGTCCACTAGAAAGAATACCCATGTGTATCTAGTGTAATCATCCACTATCACAAAGTCATATTTGTTACCACCAATGCTAGTGTATTGTGTTGGCCCAAACAAATCAATGTGCAATAACTCAAATGCTTTACTAGTGCTCATCATGCTTTTCTTAGGATGGGTGTTTCCAACTTGTTTGCCGGCTTGACAAGAGCTACAAAGCTTATCCTTTTCAAACACAACATCTTTCAAGCCTCTAACCAAGTCATGTTTAACCAATCTATTCAATTGTTTCATTCCAACATGACCAAGCCTTCTATGCCATAACCAACCCATACTAGACTTAGTGAACAAGCATATAGATAATCTAGCTTCACTAGCATTGAAATCAACCAAGTATAGATTCTCATATCTAAAGCCTTTGAAGATCAAATTAGAGCCATCTACACTTATGATCTATACATCATCTACTCTAAATATGCATTTGAATCCAAGATCACACAATTGAGCCACGGATAGCAAATTGAAATTCAAGCTCTCTACTAGCAACACATTGGATATGCTCATGTCATTGGATATTGTAATCTTACCAAGCCCTTTGACCTTGCCTTTGCCATTGTCACCAAATGTGATACTATCATATCAATCATTGCCATTGGTGTTGATTGAGTTGAACATTCTTGCATCACCGGTCATGTGTTGAGTGCACCCACTATCAAGAACCCAATGCCTTCCTCCGGCTTTATAATTGACCTACAAAAGAGGATCAATTCTTTTTAGGTACCCAAACTTGCTTGGGTCCTTAAAGGTTAGTAACCAAGCTCTTTGGCACCCAAATGGCTTTCTTCTTTGAGCCCGTCCATGGTTTGCCAATGAACTTAGCCTTTACACCATTTGTACCCTTAATAAGCACATAGGAAGAATTAAGCTTAATGGAGGATACATTAGCATTTTTACTTTTGTTGGTGCATTCTTGCTCTTTATGACCAACTTGCTTGCACCTAGTGTAAAACCGACCATTGTTCTTCACAAAACTAGTCTTGTGAGGAGCAAAGGTCGCCTTGCCTTTCTTGGGAGTATAGCACAATCCCTCTTTATAGAGAGAAGCTCTTTGGCTACCCAAGCACATAAGCAAGCGGTCCTCACCACCATAGGCCTTAGCCAAAGTGTGAGTGAGCTTGTTAACCTCCTTCTTGAGATTCTCATTCTCAACCACTAGTGAGGCATCACAAGTGAGACCATCACCACTAGATGAGGTGGAAGTGGAAGTGCTACAAGAAGGGTTAGCGGGAGCAACAATGATAGGCATAGATAATGATTCATCAATTATATCACAAGTTAAACCTACATTGCAAGTTTCAACATGCTTCTTTTTATTTTGCCCATTAAGCAAAGAAGAATGAGCTTTTTCAAGCTTCTTGTGAGCTTTGCCAAGCTTCTCATTGGCTTCCTCTAGACTCTCATGAGATGCATTTAGCTCATCAAAGGCTTGCTTAAGGGCTTTAATTTCCTTACGCAAGCTTTTGCATTCTCTTCTCTTAATGTCAAAGTGTTCTCTAGCATCTTCTAGCATGTCAAATAATTCATTTTTAGTAGGTTCATCATTATCACTATCACTATCATTCTCATTTTCATGTTCATTTTCATCATCACGTTCTTCATCACTTCCATCATCACAAGATTGTACCTTAGTGGCCTTAGCCATGAAGCATGATGAAGATTCGAAGAGAGAAGGCTTCTCATTTATAGCAATGCTTGCAAGAACCTTCTTCTTGGTGGTCTTGTGATCATCACTATCATCATCATCATCACTTGAGGAAGCATCACTATCCTAAGTGACTACATATGAACCACCCTTCTTCTTCTTGAAGGCCATCTTGTCCTTCTTCTCTTTCTTTTCCTTCTTGTCCTTCTTCTTGTTCTTCTTGTTGTCATCATCATTGTCGCTATTGTATGGACATTGGGCAACAAGATGATCTTTGTTTCCACACTTGAAGCACCTTCTTGACTCTTCTTTGTTCTTGGATGAAGATTTCTTTCTTCTTGCACGGTAGCCCTTCTTCACCATGAACTTGCCAAATCTCTTGACAAATAGAGCCATCTTCTCATCATCATCATCATCATCATCCCATGATTCATCTTCTTCACTTGATGGTTCTTGCTTAGCTTTGCCCTTGGATGATGTGGCCTTGAATGCCACGCTCTTCTTCTTCTCATCCTTGTTCTCATCTTTCTTCTCCTTCTTTTCTTCCTTCTCATCATCATCTCTATAAGTATCATCGGTCATTATATCTCCCAACACTTGGTTTGGTGTCATTGTGTCTAAACCACTCCTTACTAGAATAGTGACCAATGTACCAAATCTTGAGGGTAAGCATCTCAAGAACTTGTGGGAGAAGTCTTTATCCTTCACTTCTTCTCCAAGTGCTTTGAGATCATTGATAAGCACTTGAAGCCTATAGAACATCTTCGGCACACTCTCACCATTCTTCATCTTGAAGCTTGCAAACTTTTCTTTGAGAATGTAAGCCTTTGCACCCTTCACGGCTTGAGTGCCCTCAAATAATTCTTCCAACTTCTTCCATGCCTCATGAGCCATCTCAATATTTTTGACTTGCTCAAATGTTCTTTCATCAATTGCATCATGAATAGCACTTAGAGCAATGTCATTGTTTTGGAGAAGTACTTCTTCGGCCACGGTGGGATTCTCCAGATCTTCAATCTCAATTTTTGTTTCTACCACCTTCCAAACCTTCCTATTGATTGACTTGATATAAGTTGTCATCTTGGCCTTCCAATAGGGATAGTTGGAGCCATCAAATTGGACTGGCTTCTTGGTGTTGTTGATTTGAGTCATTTTAACACCGAAGGTTGTTAAGCCTCAAATAACGGTGACCTCGGCTCTGATGCCACTTAAAAGGTCCTAATGGCTAGAGGGGGGTGAATAGCCTAATAAAAATTTCTACAACAACACTTAACAAAAGGGTTAGACAATTATGAGACGAAGCAAGTGTTGCGCTAGCCTACTCAAAATGCAAGCCACCTACCACAATTCTAGTTTAGATAGTATCTATTCACACAATAGCTATGACACTACTCTATGTTAGTGTGCTCTCAAAGGCTAACTAAAGAGCCACACCAACCAACCAACCAAGCTCTCACAACTAACTACACTAAAGAGCTTGACAACTAGTTTGCGGTAAGGTAAGAAGTAGACAAGAGGGTTATACCGCCATGTAGATGTATGAACCAATCAATCACAAGTGTGGATAACAATGAATACCAATCACCTCGGAATCAATATGATCAACACAATGATTTTTACCGAGGTTCACTTGCTTGCCAACAAGCTAGTCCTCGTTGTGGCGATACACTCACTTGGAGGTTCACGCGCTAATTGGCTTCACACGCCAAACCCTCAATAGGGTGCCGCACAACCAACACAAGATGAGGATCACACAAGCCACGAGCAATCCACTAGAGTACCTTTTGGCGCTCCGCCGGGGAAAGGTCAAGAACCCCTCATAATCACCATGATCGGAGCCGGAGACAATCACCGCCCTCCGCTCAACGATCCTCACTGCTCCAAGCTGTCTAGGTGGCGGCAACCAACAAGAGTAACAAGCGAAACCCACAGCGAAACACGAACACCAAGTGCCTCTAGATGCAATCACTCAAGCAATGCACTGGGATTCACTCCCAATCTCATTATGATGATGAATCAATGATGGAGATGAGTGGAAGGGCTTTGGCTAAGCTCACAAGGTTGCTATGTCAATGAAAATGGCCAAAGATGTGGGCTATAGCTGGCCATGGGGCTTAAATAGAAGCCCCCACGAAATATAGCCGTTATACCCCTTCGCTGGGCATAACGTGGGCTGACCGGATGCTCCGGTCAGTTGACCGGACGCTGAGACCCCAGCGTTTGGTCGCTCGTATTCAGCCACATGTCTGACTCCAACGGTCATCTGCCGTGCCCGAACGGACGCTCTGGTCAGCTGACCGGACGCTGGACCCTCAGCGTCCGGTCGTTTCCAGTAAGAGTCTAGAACCAATTTTTATCGACCAGACGCGTCCGGTCATGCCTGACCGGACACAACCCAGCGTCCGATGCTTAATCCTAAGCGTTGTGCAGACCGACCACTTGACCGGACACAGCCCTTTAGCGTCCGGTCGCCGAGCGACCCAACGTCCGGTCAATAGACCGACGCCAGCATCTCACTGTTACACATGACCGGACGCGCCGGTCCCTCAGAGGTCCAGCGTCCGATCACTGTATAACCAGCGACACTAACTCGTTTTTACTTCTAACTTCTCCACCCTTGCTCAAATGTGCTAACCACCAAGTGTATCACCTTGTGCACATGTGTTAGCATATTTTCACAAATATTTTCAAGGGTGTTAGCACTCCACTATATCCTAAATGCATATGTAATGAATTAGAGCATCTAGTGGCACTTTGATAACCGCATTCCGATACGAGTTTCACCCCTCTTAATAGTACGGCTATCAACCCTAAATGTGATCACACTCTCTAAGTGTCTTGATCACCAAAACAAAATAGCTCCTATGGTTTATACCTTTGCCTTGAGCTTTTGTTTTTCTCTTTCTTATTTCCAAGTCCGAGCACTTGATCATTACCATGGCATCATCTTCATCATGCTATGATCTTTGTTTGCTTCACAACTTGGAGTGTGCTACCTATCTCATGATCACTTGATAAACTAGGTTAGCACTTAGGGTTTCATCAATTCACCAGAACCAAACTAGAGTTTTCAGTCGGCCAGCGTCGCCGAGGCCTATATCCCCTACGCTTCATGAAACGCTGGAGGCGCGGCTTTGCCTTCCGTTGCAGACATCCCTCATCCACGGGCCACCTAGGCTATGTAGGCCCAGGACGCCGGTCTCCGTTTAGTCGCTGTGGCGCAATGACCGCCTTGCAGCGAAGCCACGAGAGACGGACTCCACCAAGCAGGCTTAGCGCGTGCTCATGCAGAAGCTGGGAGTCGTAGCAAGCTTGCCCAACGTCGACTCTGAGATGGTGCGCAAGTACAAATCAACCTTCCAGGCGTCGTTATCGGCCTCCAAGTAGGAGGCGCTATAGCTCCTTTTCGGTGGGGAATTTGACCCGATGGCCATGAATTTGATATGGTCGGGATGGACGAGGTTTGAGGTGTATCCTTGTCTTAGTCGTAAATTAGTATCTTGTGTAATCACAACCACATATGAGAAGTGTGAGAGGTGTGGGCTATGGGTTTCGGTAACCTTTGGATTACTGTAACTTGATAGTTTTGTAACAAAACTTTCTACTCCTGCTTAATGAAAAATGTGCCCAGACACGATCTCAAAAAAAAACTGTGTGCGCCATCTATGGTCACTAGACCTAGCTGCTTCACCACACATATCCCAACCTCTGTGTCTATGGCTTTGTCAAGGCCCACAGTCCTCTCAAAGTGTACCATCCACCTGCGCTTGCGGTGATGCTGGAGCTAAAGATGCATAACAATGTGGTGTGCCACGTTGGATGTTGAGGAGCAACGATGAGGCTCAAAAAATGTTTGATAGCTGAAATGGCCGCTTTAGAGCATCTCCGAGAGCCTTTCTAAATCTCACTCTCTAAATCATCATTTGGAGAGTCATTTGCATAAAAATTGTTTTCTATATATTTTCAGTCTCCAATAGTTTTTCTGTATCTCATGCACACTCTAGAGAGTCATTCTCGTCTTCTATTTTTGTCTAGCAAAAAATCCGGAGTAGAAGATGGCTATATTTCAATAACTATTTAGAGAAGTTGTTGAAGGGTAATTTTTTACCAAAATCTCTATTCCTAGCATTTAGAAAAGATACCGAGAGTCTCTTGGAGATGCTCTTAATAGTTCATAGATGAATTGAGCTAAAAAGTTTGATGACTGAAATGATCACTTTAATAATTATTAATAAATTGAGCCTAAAAGTAAATGTTGACGACTAAATTGTCATTTTGATCATTCAAAGACAAAATTTAACTTAAAAGACTATCACTTTTGGTGGGTTAGGAACAAAATTGAGAATTGGGTGATAGTTGCGGGACGAAATGGCTTTGCTTTTTTTTATTACTTATTACTTTTTTTCAAATAATGATTCTTCTTTATCATTATGGCTAACGAAATCCCACAACTCAACTTACATGTCCTATAGCAAAATGCACCAATCATAAAAGATCGATAATGCTCCTGTTCGGTCGCCAGTCCGTCCGGACAGACCCCACCCGAGTCGCCCACTCTAGAACAGACTCTGCTGCCCGCACTGTGCCCCGTCCCCATATGGCCCAATAACCGTAGCCTCTCACCCGCTCTAGAATGGACCCTGGTGTCGCCATTCTTCATAAAAAAATCATCGCTGCGAGCACCATGGCGTCCTCTCCTTCTCTCCCCCATGGATCCAGTGGCACCCCTCTTCCACGTGCGTCTTTCCTCAAGTCTAGCGGCCTCCATGGCGTCCCCACCCCCCACTCCATGGCGGCCGCGACCCTCCCCCGCGTCCCTCCGGATCTGGCCGGTGGGCTCAAGCAAGCAGTTGGTGCGCGACCGGCGGGATCAAGGAAGTCGCTGACCCTCCCCTACCTCGGTCGGCGGCGCCCTCCGTAGATCCGACAGCGTCTCCTCTCCATCAGCCGACGACAGACATGGCGGGGTGAGTGGGCACGCGCCATCCAGCGGGCCTGGGCCACCGCAGTTGCCCACCAGGTAGGTCATAGCCGCGTGGCGATGCTGTGTTTCTAGTGTTTCTGGACACTTTTCAGACATGTTGCAAGCTCTTGTTTCAAGTGTTTCATTTGTTTCAGATGTATGTTTCGATTATTTCATGCAGATATTGCAAAAGTGGATCGGGATGTTGCATATGTTTCATGCAGACATGTTGCAATGATGTTTCAACTGTATGTTCCAAATGTTTCATCTGTTTGAGACGTATATTGCAAAAGTTTTATCTAGATGTTGCAAAAGTAAATTGGGGACGTTGCACGGCGTGGCGGTGGTGGTCGTCATTGCTTCTTTGAGGCGCAGCGCACTGGGGTCAACCCACGTTGGTTTCCCGATGGGCGTGGGGTGGCCTGGCAGGGTCTGCACGGACGGACCCGGCGCTTTGATCGAGGCGGACGCGCGGATGCAGACGTGGGAGTTCTTGCGCAGTGTCGAGCCCGTCCCCGGCGTCCAGGCGCTAGGCCTTCTGATAAAAGATAGAAACTCAAAATAATTGACCTTAGACAATCTCAAAAACACTCAACAGTCAACACTGTTGTCCCCTCCCCTCTCCTCGTCTTTTTTAAAAGGTCCCCTGTCCTCGTTGCTACTCTCGGAACCGAGCCATAGCCCTTGCTTTCTAGAGCATCTCTAAAAGTTTCCTAAATCTCTTTATAATCCTTGGTTTTTAATAAAATTAAAAAAAATCTCTCCAACAACTCCTAATCTTTTAGAACTTAGAAAAAAGTCACCCTATTTCACGTAAAGTTACGCGCTTCCGAGTCACACGTATCTTCTCTCTCCTGCGTGTTTATCGGCCAATCTAAAGGTGGAAGGACGTGGAAAGAATAAAGAGTAAGAAATGGTTTCTGATGCAAATGTATAAGAGAGAAAGAATAAAAAAAGTGGTTAGGATAATTTAGAAATAGTATAGGATTCATGATGTAAAATTGTCTTCTACTCCCTCCGTCCAAAAAAAAAGTGTCGTTTTTTACTTTTCAGACATCTTATTTGACCATCCGTCTTATTCAAATGTTTTATATAAATATCATTTATTTTGTTACGACTTATTTTATCATTAGAGATACTTTAATAATGATTTATTTATTTTATAATTTATATAAAATATTTGAATAAGATGAACGGTCAAACACAATGTTTGAAAGTAAAAAACGTCATTCTTTTTGGGACGGAGAGAGTATATTTTAGAAGTAGATTATTAGAAACTCTTGAAGATAGCCTTTTTTATTCTTCTAATACTTTTTTAGAAGTTATAAAAATCTATGTTTTTAGAAAAGAAAATATTGGGTCAAGCGGGTGATGCTCTTAAACTAGACAGAGGTAGACTGGAATCCACCTCTACCGAAGGAAAACGTCTTTCTAATCAGTTCGTGTTCAAGTCCGATCTGAAATGACTTCAGCGTCTTCGCGTGCTTGATTGAAACGGCACCCAGTCCCCGCTCCGTTCCTATCGCCCGCTCGTTCGATCTCCCGATCCCGCCACCGGAGGTGATGGCGGCGGCGCCGGCGGTAAGGTTCCCGGTCTTCGGGCTCGTGCGGCTGCTGGGCTTGGCCGCCGCGGCGGGCATCCTCTTCTGGGCCGTCCACTTCCGCGGCGGCATGGCGCTCTCCACCGACGAGGAGAGCAAGCTCCCCCTCTTCAACGTAAGGGACACCAAAAACAAAACTTCCCTCGCCTCCTTCCGATTATTCTTCCGCTATCTCGTTTTGCAGCAGCGGATCAAGTGTTGATCTTGGTGTCTATGGCGTGGGAGCGTTTGATTGACTCTTCAACAATCGGATCGTGCGTTTTCCGTGCGGCAGAGTTGTTGGTTGTCTGGTCAACTAGAACATGCTATGTGATGGGTAGTAATTGCAAATTTTGTAGAGGTTTAAGAGGAATCTTTGTGCCCACGGTTTGGTAATCGCATAATCGGTGGAGAGTTTTAGCATAGGTACGAATTTTTGGCCGGAGGAGTGGTGAGTTCTTTGGTTATATCTGCTAATTCAGAGAAGAAAGTTCCTTGTTTACACGTTTTCTTCTGCAGTGTAAAATGTCCACAGATGAATAGCATTTCTCTTTAGTGTAATGTCCACAGATGATTTAGTGTAATGTCCACAGATGAATAGCATTTCTCTTTGGGAAAATTGGGTGTGTAGCATCCAAAGATCGCGATCTCCGTAAAACACCACCGAAAGTTTGGCGCTTCATAAAATACCACTGAAAGATTGAATCGTGAACTGAGAGTAGCATTCTGTTAAAATGAAGTCACGGGAGTGACGGAAGCCTCCATCGCGCCCGTACGCGATGTTGTCGCAGATGCTCGCCACGAACAGGAATGGTGCGGCACCCCGCCACCACGTGCAGCGCCCGCAGGTTGTGCTTGCACACGTCCTTGCCAGATAGGACTATAGGAGCACGCGCCAGACGCGGGTCAGAGAATCGCCGCTCTTTACCGCTACTTAGCGTGTTCCAGCCGCCGGCAGCAACGCGCGCTTTCGCCATTGCTTTCGGGACCATGGCCTGCTCGGCGGCTTGGACAAGACCGACGAGGCGCCGAGGATGACATACCGCCGAGGGTGGAGCCAAGTCGGCCTTCCACTTTAGGAGCACGCCATCGCTGCCCGGCGATGTGGAGGCACCGCAGCCGAAAGAGAGAACCTCGGAGCGCGAGTGGTGGATCGGTGGAGACGTCCGCGGCAAAGCGGCGATGGCTCGGAGCGCCAGAGAGCGCTTCGCCATGGGGGAGGAGATATATGGCCGCGGCGCGTGGCGATGCCGCCCGACCGACGCGCGTGATGTGCATTTAACGCGCCACGCCAGCTTAGCGCTGGTGCGGCGGGGGCGCGTACAGCAGGAGGAGGAGGAGGAGGGCGGCGGTCGCCGAGATGACGCATCGGACGCGACGACGAAGACGAGTCGACGAGCAAAGACAAGCTCGTGGAAGCGGCGCGAGAGAGAGGCGCGGCCGCCGCGCTTTGATGTCGCCGGGAGCGCGGTTGAGGACGTCCCACTGCGGGGGCCCTCCTCCTCCTCCTCCATCCCACGCAGTTCTGAGCACACAGATCGGGATCGGGAGAGGCGTCGCCACAAGCGGGGCCGGACGGGGGCGAGCCGGGGCAGCAGGGACGTCGCAAGCAAGACGGCGCTGCGCACGTGGTGCCGGTGGTGCCGCAGAGCCATTCTGTTCATGGCGGCGCCCACGAGAACAACCCGTAAGGGCGTGATTTGAGAGGCTACTTTTTCAGGCCCGTCTACTTCTATCGCTTTATTTTAACGGAATGCTATTTTCAGTTCACGGTTCAATCTTTTGGTGGTATTTTACAAGGACACAAACTTTCGATGGTATTTTACGGAGATCGTGATCTTTCGATGCTACACAACCAATTTTCCCTTTCTCTTTTTAGTTCTTATGTTTCTATCTGTTTTATTCCCTTCCATCCGTGTTAGTACATTGTGAATTGTCTAACTGGTCGATCTGTGTGGAGTACTACAAAAGTTATTGAAGTTTTGTTCCTTCCACTACCACTAATGTTTAGCTGCAAAAAAAAAAAAAAAAAAAAAAAAAAAAAAAAAAAGGAAGGAAAGATAAAAAGATGACTCCTGATGATTGGAACGAGTAAAACTAGGAACAATGCTTATAGTCTGCTAAAAAGATATTTCAGCAAATAAAATTTCTTCCTCTCTCTCAGGTTCACCCGGTGTTGATGCTGATTGGTTTGGTGGCCTTGAATGGTGAAGGTCAGGACATGACTACTCCTGTGCTGTGAACAATATTGTTGCATATTGAATATCGTTTCATGATACTATCATTCACTACAATATTAGCAGAGTTTTGTTTCAGAATTTCAGAAATGTTATCCAACTAATTAATTTCCCAAGATGGGACAAAGAGTCTAGCATTATCACATCTTGCATAAACAATTTCTTGTTTTGTTGGTACTTGTGATTGCCGATTGAACCAACTTGCTAATATGAAAGGTTAGATACTATGTATCTTTTTCTTGCTGAAGTCAACAGGAAATTAGGTGGTATCATCAAGTAAACACACATACAGAAAGCTTGAAAAGCGAAACAGAAAATACCTACTTTACCCCAACACCTACAACCTGACCCAGGTCCAACCATTACCAATCAAATCAGGTTCCATGTAATTTCCATCAAATCCAATTATTTGGATGGCACATTTTAATGTTTTTTCGGTAGCCCCATTTTTTCCTATTAAAACGGGTGGCCCCATTTTTGCTAATTTCCTATTTAAATTGATTTAAATCGGTGTAGCTGTTCTTTTTTGATGCCATAGCATTGTGCCACCAAAAACTGACCATTTTGGTGCTAAATTTCTCTGGCTGACCTTGATGATTAGAAAAATTGATTTAAATCATTTTGAATTTTCATGTAGTAGATGTAAACTTAAGTTTCTTTTTCTCCTCTTTGTCTACTGTTTTTTTTGTGCCCCACGTGGTCAACACTGATGTTTAGTGGATTGGTTTTTTTTTTTTGAGCGATTGCATGCAGCTCTTTTCTCTTCCTATAAAACTGTGCCAGGAACCAAGAAACTGAAAAAGCTAGTGCACCTTGCTGTGCAGTTCCTTGCCATGTTTTTGAGTCTAATTGGTCTCTGGGCTGTCTGGAAGTTCCATGATGAAAGAAAAATTGACCATTTATATACACTTCACTCATGGTTGGGCCTTGCTTGCTTCATCTTCTTCAGCTTGCAGGTAGACTAAGAGATATGAACTCTTCTGTTCAGTTATTCTCTTATATTTTTCATATTTTCTCCTCTTTGGTCCTTATGTTTGAATCTCTGCAGTGGGCTGCTGGGTTTTGGACCTTTTGGTACCCTGGTGGATCAAGAAGTGGCCGTGCATTTTTGCTTCCCTGGCATGTCTTCTTTGGTATATTCATCTATGTTCTTGCTATCGCCACAAGTGTGACTGGACTCCTGGAGAAGTCAATCTTTATGCAGAGCGCCAAAATGATTGAGCGCTTCTCCACAGAAGCCATGTTTATGAACTCTCTGGCAATGCTGCTGGTGTTGTTGAGCGGCCTTGTTATTCTTGCAATCGTTAGTCCTGGACCCAGCAAGATCGACACATACAGAGGCTCTTCTGAGTGAGAGGAAATGATTACAGCTTAGTTTCTTAAGCTACGTTTTTAACCAGTAGCTGAGCAATTTTTATGTACATGTACCCAGAATTATGCTTCTGTTCTTGACATGGAGTTAGTCACTGTTGAGGATAATTTCAGTCCTGTTAGAGTGAACGACTTCATTCAAGTTGTAGTAATAAATTTGTGGATGAGGTTGACAAAATGAAATTACAGCTGGGAATACGACTGAATTAACCATTCCTGGTTAATCAGAAGCTCACCATATTCCCAATTTTATAACTATTCAATATCAACATTAATACAGTCTTGACAGAAATTAGAAAATCGAAATTTAAAATACTGTAATGGTAAAAAAAAAGGTCATAAATGATATCACCTTTTTGCACTGTTCTCCTAAAAACACATTGTTTAAACGGCCGTTCGTTGTCTATTTAAGTGGCTGTTTAGCTCAAATAATGGCTAAACAGTCAGTGCTTTTCGAATACGATTGTAAAGTAAACAGTATATCCCATTTTTCTTTTTCAACCTAGCCAAGAATTTTCTCTAGGACAAGACTCCAAGATAATCTGGTTTTAACATGGAATGTAATAAAAAGCTTTTGTCTACGATGCTTGGGCAATCATCTCTGATTTGTTAACTATTTGTTTTTGTTACTAGGATGTACATGCCCCTCGTGTTGCTACGGGTCTTTCTTAAAACCGGTGTATGCATGGGTGACTTTCTTAGGACTAACTACATTGTATGTATGAGTTGACCTATATGTTCTTTCATCGGGTGTGGTCAAAATTAGTCAAAAAATGAAAGATTTCATAAAAACTAATAGAATATTAGATTGAATTATAAAATGGTGGAACGGTAAAACAAATAGCATTATAGTTTACATCTCCATTTTTAGGCTTTAAAAAACCTTTCATGAATATGTGATCAACCTCTTTTCAGAAGTAACAATACACATTTACATGAAATCGAGAAACGAATATAACAATATCATATTTGAGAAATTATAGTGTATCCTGCTTATTAATAAAAAGTGATAAATCTCTGTAACCTAGAAATCAAACTCAATCACAGAGCAAATCTTCCCTAGGAATTTTTGTTTTCAATCTACAGCGCAGTCTGAAAAATTACAATATGCAAAAATTATATAATGGATGGAACGAGAAATTGGGTTCAAAATGGATCTTATGTGCTAGCCTACCAGTCATGGAGGAAGAGGAAGATACCATTCATCTGCGTGATGGAGCAGAGATAGGCTTACAGAGTAGGTGGAAGGATCTTCGATCTACATGGAGAATTAGAAGTATATAGATGCATTTAAAATATTGCATATTGAATCTGTCAGCCCACAACGAACTAAAATGAGAGCTCAGTGTGAGTACTGAAGGTAATCCGTAGACTCTGGCTGCCAAATCCAGATGCTGCAGCAGCACAACACAACCATCTATAATAGCTCCTATCAAAAGCAAGTTAGATGTTAGCACACAGCAGCTAGCACGCCATGGAGAGAAAGGCAAAGCAACAGTACGAAGCCAATCGGAACAGGACCAAAACTAACCTTCGAGTGCAGCTTGCTCACTGCCACGAGTATATAGAGGGTAAAGAACCCACGGAGGGGAGGCAAAGCAAACGTCAAAGAATGGTGCAAGTGAGCGTGGAGGTTGTGGGGGACTGCAAAGTTGCTCACGGCTCTTCAAGATCGTGACCATTCATTATATCTTTGGTAGAAACTAATGCAGCGAGAAGACAGAGAGGCAACTGATGACATAAACGCAGTGGTGCAAGCTTAGAACTTCTATGGGGTTTTACTTTATAAGAGATATACATTTATTAGATATAGATTTAGGCCCTATTTAGACAGCACGAATTGCTCCACAGGCAGCCGAATTGTTATGCAGTTACAAATCCCAACGAGTCAAAGTTCAGGTTAAAAGAAACAACCTACAACGATGTACAATGCTTTGAGCAACCAACACGACATGCAGAGATACCAAGGTGAATAAAATGCTTAAAGGTTGACCATTCGCCCTGTTCGTTTGGCTGATAAGCCATGGCTGAAAGTACTGTTGGCTGATTTGTTGTGAGAGAAAAATATTGTTCGTTGGCTGAAAAAGTACGGCTTATAAGCCAAGCGAACAGGGCGTTGCCCCTTGGCAACCCTTGTTTCATTGACTCCTGGTCCTTAAACTCTTGCCTTGCGCTTCTTTGACTTTGAGCGACTTACATTTGCTGATGATGGGTTGGCAGATGTCCCAACCGCAGGTACAGCATCGATGCCTCCTTGAACAGCTAATGAGGAAGATGCATTTTGCAACACAGGTGCTACATGATCTGGTCCGCCTGCAAGCAACATTTAACACTTGTAAGCTTGAGAAGATCTTTTGTGCTTGCAAAGATAGTAGACATGCTGTAATAACTATAGAAAAAACATATCCTGTGTGGTTAAATGGAGACGTACCGTATGCTGCATATGAAACAGGCCGTGTAAACTGTATAGGAGTAAAAATAGCTGGGGTGCTTCCAGAAGATCTGACGGCAGTTATAAGTTGTTTCTTCGATCTAACAATTCCCACCATACAAGTGTTGTGCTTAGCTGCAACATCATATTGAATTACTAGTTATATATATGATAACAAGGCAAACAGGTTCAATGGTGCCAGGTCTCAAATCAAGATCAAGGTAACCTAAAATACCTAAAATCGACTTGATCACAGCACGAGCTGCATTCTGCTCTGCATCCTTCTTGTTGCGTGCAGATTCACCAGTATAGCTATTCCCATCAAATACCACAGTTGCAGCAAACAGGGTCAAAGGCTTTGTGAGAGAAACTAAAGAGTAAGAGGGCCAAGTGGTTTTTGTCTTGACAGCAAATTCATTGAGGATTGATTTGCAGAAAACCGCATCCTGGACAGAAGAAAAAGAATGTATACATTATATGAACAAGGTAAAGAAAATAAACAATAAAATTTTAAAGATGAGAGCTTGCAACCAACAAAATATTGGTAGATGGTCATGCCATATTAATGAAAATGTTATCTGAACAATAGCATCTGGAAAATATATCATACAACATAAATTTACTTTTCTTTTTTGCGTATGTAAGAGGAGAGAGGTACAACGCAGTAAACACTCAAACACCACACCCACACCAGCCCACACAAAAATACACTTGTGTTCCCAAGCTAGAAACTTAACAAAGGCATTCAACCCCTCACAGAGCACTGGCACCTGTGTTCCCACCCGAAAAAATGCACAACTGCATGCATACTACTAAATTGGCACCAAACATGCTATTAGTATGCAAGAAAAAAACAGAGTTACAAAGATGTGCCAAAAGAAAACAGGAAAAAGAATAAGCGCAACAAGTTTAATCGAACAAACTCATGTCACTATCTTACAATGATACAGTTCCTGGATAAGCAAATTACTAACTGATTTTAGTGGGCTGGAAAACAAAGCGGATTTGGCACCCAGGGGGGCTGTCGCCCTCCTTATCTGAACCCTTGCCTGTTATTGCGATCAATCTTTGTAACGGAATTTGGCTTCAAGGCGCTATTGATGAAAAGTATTTACAGCTCAACAGTTAAAATTTTGCAGCGTCCACCAGAATCGCTTCATGATAGATTTAGAAGGTGTATGTTCTTTTTTTATGATACCTGGTTATGTTCAAATGCACTGAGATATTATGTTATACATCAAAATTATGTATAACATAATACACATCAAATACATGAACAATCATTGCTCATGAGGTGAAAAGATGCTGAGACCAGAACAGGGACCAGATTCAAAAGGTGTACCTGATCAATCAGCCCAAATGCCTCTTTAATGTCATCCTCTCCAACTGCTGCCAAGATCTCATAAGCAACTCTAGCAGCATCCTGCTCTGCTTCCTTCTTGCGATCAAAACTACCAGCTGATGAGAACTGTTGACCGCCCACTTCCACTGTGCATCTGAACTTAGGCTGATGAGACTCGCCTTCAGACTCAACCTTGTAGATTGGTGGCTTCTTGTACATTCGATCAGCAAATGATTGCAAGCGGTTTTTATGCATATATTTCTCTGTATAAGAAAAAACCACCCATCCAAAAAAAACAAATAATAGTGTAAGACAATTTCATTCTTCACAGAAGTATCAGAGTACACCAGCAGAAATTATACAGGCATATTGAGATATTGAAGATCAATGTATCTAAACTAAAAACATGCATTAATTCTAGTTATTTTATTTGATCTTCCTATAAACAAGAACATATTAAAGAAAAACAGTTCAAAAAAGCATGCATTTTTTTTCAAATTCACAACCAAAATGATCAAACTCTGCTGCTGCATGTTGAGGACAGGTGGAGTTGGTAGGAGGAACAAAAGGCTGCTAAATGTCTAGTTAGTTATCAAATTGGTTAGCCCAAAAGATCAGATGGGACGCATAGTGCCAGTCAGTGTTACTTGTTATCCAAACACCTGGTTCTAAAAACTTTTACTAACTTGGATTCAAGTGATATTTGCAAGCCAAATTAGGTACTAGAGCCCAAGTCAGATTCTTAAACCACACCTGGAGCATAGGTAACAATTGCAGCAGAGGAAGATGTTGGTGGGTTGGACACTACACAACAGTATAGGAGGGTTCAATCAGGAAGAGGAAGAACAATAGACAAGTTAAGAGTTCATGATTGACCAGTAAAAATAAAACTGATACGATGATAAGTTTGAGATAAATTTACAAAAGTGTAAGAGGTGGAGACCATATCATAGGAGGCTTGCTATACTTAAAATTAGGTTGTGGATGCAAGTTTTATTCAAAGAAATACATCTCTCATAGAAGTGTAAGAGATAGAGACCATATCATAGGAAGCTTGTAATACTCTACAATCAGGCTATGTATGCAAGTTTTATTCAAAGAAATACATCTCTCACAATATTTGCATTTTGCAATGTCCCAACCCCTCTAGTTCTGTCATCTCCACCTTCTAATAATCTAATACCTTAATCCCCTTCAAGCCATGATATTTGACCTGGCCCATCCTAATGTGCACCAACTTTCTCAACCACCTATGAATAATAACATGTGTCATCAATCCGATGCATGCCAATATGCCATCAGTAACACCATGGCTTCTGCAACTATTAGAAATATTTAAAAAGTTACTCCCTTCATTCCAAATTATAAGAAATTTTGTTTTTTCTAGATACATAGCTTTTGCTATGCACTTAGATATACACTATATCTGTTGGACCACCGAGATGGCATCCAGACCACTCCGTTGGTCTCACAGGATCACCAGCTCACGACAGTGAACCACTCCAGCCGATCTTGCCAAGCACCGCTCAAAGTAGTGGAGCACTTGACCGATCTCGCCCGAAAGCACGCCGCTAGTGTTGCCGAGCACCCACTAGCCGTGCAAGGACCACGTCTGGGCGTTGTCCGTACCCACACACTACGGACAAACTTAGAAGAAGAAGGAGAAACAGAGCAAGCACGCACAATACAAGACAACAAATACCGGTGAGGCCCCCCATCTGTGTGATGCCAAATCGAGCTCTCTTTCTTGAGTTGCCATACATGTCTATTTATACAACTCTAACTATCTAGTCCATGTGCGCGCCTATCTTTGCACGCAACTAAAGAATTCAGATAACCCGACAGTGGCGACTGCTGCGCAAGCCCACCTTGCTTTACAAGATCTTTGCAGGTGAGCCGTCTGGCGCTACACACTGCAGCTGCCATCAGATATCACAAAGCGGGGCAAAGTCGGCGCCGCCTTCCTTTGTCAGTGTTCACACACGCCAGCGGCTAAGTCGGCGCGCGCCGCCTTCTCTCTTGTGTTTCACACAAGGTGGCGATGAGATTAGCTAACAATCTTCCCTAATCCTATCGCTAACCCTTGTACCCCTCCATGCCGATCATCTCCTTCACTCCGTGTGAGTCGAAGTCGTCCGAAGCGGCTTGGTGAGGACGCTCTGCGAGTTGCCGAAAGCGCTTCGACGAACTCGATGACGATTTGCCCTCCATCAACACGGTCCACGAGGAAGTGGACTTTACGTCGATGTGTTTACTCCGGTCGTGCGAACCGGATTCTTCGCGAGGGCGATGGCGGGTCGGTTGTCCACCATCGCGTCTTTGGTGGGTGAGCTTCCACGCCGGCCGGCTCGCCCGCCGCGGCGTCCGTAGCCACACAACTTGGCACGTCATTGTGGCGCCGCTACATACTACGCCTCGCACGTAGATAGCGCCACCATCTTCGCGCTTGATGTGTGACCATGAAATTGGGGTCGACCCGAGGAAGACGAGCACGCCAAAGGTGCTCCGTCGTCCGTCGATGTCCCCGCCATGTCTCGCATCGGCGAATACCGTGAGCTACAGCCTTTACTCCCGCCGGGTCTTTGGGAAGATGATTCCATGATTCACCGTCCCCTTGACGTAGCGTAGTAGCCGCTTCACCGCAGCCCGATGATCCTCTCTCGATTCTCTATGAAGCGGCCGACGTAGCCCACGACGAAAGCAATGTCCGCCTCGTGTGGACTAGGTAGCGCAGATCCGCCGACGATGCTCCGGTGAGTGTTGCATCCACCTTCGCCCAGCAGCGGTCGGGCCTTCGCCGCCTTCACCGCTCCTCCATCGAGTCACGCATGGCGTGCACTCCACCATGCCGCTCCTCTCCAACGACTTGAGGCATACACGCTTTGCCCGGCGTGAATTCCTCCTTCCACATCTGCCTCACCTCGATGCCGAGGTAGTAGGAGAGAGCGCCGAGATCGCTCATTCGGAAACGAGCCGCCATCTCTCGCTTGAAGTCGTTGATATCCTCCGTGCGCGCGCGCGCGATGGCGATTAAGTCATCCACATACACGCCGACCACGAGCTCTTCCTTCCCCGTCGTCACGTGTAGAAGCGCGTGCTCGATTCGCGCACCTTTGAAACCCAAGTTCGCCCGGCGTGGCGTCAAGCTTGGCGTTCCATGCTCGAGGGGCTTGCCGCAGCCCGTAGAGCGCTTTCTGCGATCGAGCACCACAATGCTCCTCTCTCCCTGACAAAACCACCACGAGGTTGCCTAACGAAGACCGTTTCCACCAAACTCGCCGTTGAGGAAGGCCGATTTAACGTCCAAGTGATGGACGCGCCACCCTTTCTTCGCCGCCAAAGCAAGTAGCAAACGGACCGACTCCATCTCACGCGCTTCTTGGCACAAAGACCTCCTCGAAGTCGATGCCCTCGCTACCGACAAAAGCCTCGAAGCGACGAGGCGCCTTTGTGCTTGACAATGGCGCCGAAGCTCGTCCTTTTGACTTTGTACACCCACTTCAGCCGATCGGACGACATCACGGAGGTGGATCGACAAAATCGCCAAGTCTCGTTTTCCTCGATCGCCTTCATCTCCTCCAAAGATCGTCCGTCGCCAGATTTCCATCGCGCTTCGGCTAGCGCGAACGTGGAGTGGTTCCTCTCATACGACGAGTAGCGGCTCTGCGTCGTTGAGCGACCTACCCGCCAACACGAGGGACTGTGTGCCAACGATGTCGTCCCGACTGCGGAACCTCAACTCCTCACCTTCGTGGTAGGCGCCCACGAACTCGGTGATGTCACTTGGAGGTGAGGCGAACTCGATCGGGAGTGATGGAGTTCCTTCTTCCGCCGGGGTGCCTCGTGATAGCACCCACCCGGCGTGCTCGGCATCGCTTCGGCGCTTTCGTCATAACTCCTGCGGTGTTCGGCCACCGCAGGAGTGCCTAGCCTCGATCTTGGAGTGGTTGGGACCACGATGAAGACGTCTTGACTTCTGCACGGAGTGCTTTCGCACCCGTCTGAAGTGGTCGCCACCACCGCAAAACCTCCCCAGCTCCACTCTGGCGTGCTCGGCATCCCTCCAAAATGCCCGACACTCCTCCCGGAGTGCTCGGTATCCCTCCCGAAGTGCTTCGAGACTTTGCCCGAAGTGCTCGACTCTCTGCATCGGGAGTGCTCGGCGCTCCTCCCGGAGTGCGTGGCACTGCTCAGCAGCGTCTCCCACCGCCGTGGATGACCAAGTGGTCGACGACGAAGGTGTTGGGAAGCCTCCTGCTTCCCCGTGCTCGGCTGTTCCGCTCCCAAGCCGCCTCCTCGTTGAACACAACGTCGCGAGAGACAATCACCTTGTCTCCGCGTGGGTCATAGAGCCGATGACGCCTTGGTACCCTCCGCGTAGCCCAGAACACCATGGGTGTGCTCACATCCTCCAACTTGGTGAGGTTCGGCTTCATCTTCTTCTGGCGTGGCGATGCAACCGAATGTCTGGAGAAATGACACGTTCGGCTTGCTCCCGTACCAAGCTTCGAACGGCGTCTTGCCCGTTAGGGCCTTGGTTGGAGCGCAGCTGAGGATGAACACCGCCGTGGTCACCGCCTCTTCCCGAATTTTACCAAAGATCCTTTGGGCCTTCATCATGGATCGGGCCATGCCAACCACCGCTCGTTCCGCCGCCGCTCCACCACGCCATTCATTTGTGGCGAAATGCGGTGCGGTGTGATGTCCCACACCGATCCGCGCGATCGTAGCGTAAGCAAACTCCACCGGCAAAATTCACCACCCGGTCCGATCCCTCGATGCGCGAGCTTCTTGCCGCCTCTCGGCCTCGCGCGCGTCTTGAACTTCTTGATCGCCACCGCCGCCGTCGTCCTTGCTCGTCGAGTTGCGACCACATGTGGCGCATCGCAATCGCCCACGAGTAGGAGGAAGTACCGCCGACCACCGCATGTAGCGGCGTGATCGGCCCGCGAGGTCGCCGTGAACTAGCTCAAGAGCTTCCTTCAGCGCGATACTTGGCCGCCTTTGGGAAAGGTAGCCTCCTCTTTTCCCGGCCAGTAACGTACATCACCGCGCTTCGCCTCCGTGTTTGATGTGGGGTAGCCCTCGACCATCTTCCCAAAGCCGACCAAACGCGTCAAAAGCCGAGATGTCCGAACCGGGCATGCCACATCCACGCCTCGGAGTGCCTTGCCGCCAGAAAACGGTCGCTCTACCTTCGGTCGGCGGTACAACCGATTCGAGGACCTCTTCACCTTGGCGAAAGTCGCCGCTTCGGTCTCTCGATCCTCGAACGCCGCCCTTGATCGAAACCTCGCTACTGCGCTCATCCACCGCCAATCGCCGATGATCTTTGAACGCAACTGCGGGAGTATACATCCGTTAGCGCGCGGTGCTCCCCGTTCTGGCATCTGAAGATGATGGTGCCGCGCCCTTGGATAGCCACCCTTGAGCCGTCACCAAACTTCACCGTCTGCAGTAACATCGCCCGTCGAGCTCGGAGAAAAGAGTCCTTGGAGCCCGCCATATGGTTCACGGCACCGAGTCCGGATACCACGGCCGCTCTCTCGTCGACGCCCACACGCCCGAGGTGAACTTGGGCGTGTGGTTCGTCGAGGTTGACGATCTTCAAGGCCTTCCCGTGTCCTTCCACCGTCGTCGCCTCTTCCCTCTCCATGGCCTCGGCGTGCGTGCGTGCGATTACGTAACGTCGCCATAAGGATAGTGGCCTCATCCTCATCATCGGCTTTTCGCCAGTGAGCTCGAGCCTTCTTTTCCTTCTTGCGATTTGGACACTCCGTGCCCAATAGCCCATCTTCCCGCAACACCGACGGGCGTTGGCGTTGAGTCGATGTGCTTCTTCTCCGAAGAAGCCCGTCTCGATGCTTGCCCTTGCCACCGCTGACCGGAGGAGGTCGCCTTCCGGAGTTTCGCCGAGCGACCCAATCCTCTTCCGTCGCCAGGAGTTTCCGTTGTCCTTCGTTGTTGTCGCCGCCTGCCCGGCCGTCCCACCGCCTGCAGACGGCGGCCGCCACATCCTCAATGGTGAGGGTGGACAAGTCCAAAGATCGTCTCTATGGAGAGAAGCGATCGGATGTACTTTGGTTGGCATGGAGTGGAGGAACTTGAGACCGCCTCTCTCTTCGTCGATGGTGACGTCGTGGCTCTTCGACTTCGATGATGTCTGCGCAAGCGGAGGAAAAAAAGTCCTCCACTGTTTCACCATCCTTGAACTTGAGGTTTGCGTACTCTCGCTTGAAAGCCGGGCCGTCGCCTTCTTTGCGCGCGATCCGAACCGACGCGCAGATCGCCGCAATGGCCTCCCACGCCTCCTTAGTGAGCCTTTCGTCCCCAACGGTTCCACAGACTCACGCAGACAGCAAAGAAAGTATAGCCTCCAACGCCGACATGTCGTCTTCTTCCACGCGGTGCCCTTGTCATGACATTCCGTGCCGCCGGGCTCTCGAGCTTGACCTTCATGGTCACCGACCACTCTCCATAGTTAGTGCGAGTCGGCGTCGGCCAAGTGGTGCCGCCGACCTCCCGCACCGTCAAGAACAACTACATCCGGTAGTGGTGGGCGACCACAGCGGTTACGCGCCATCGCCCAACTCCGAATCGCTTTGTCATCGCCATCGGTTAGAATGACGACGGCGCTTATACGGCTCGATACCACTTATTGGCCCACGATTAGCCTCCCGACCACCGAGATGGCCTCCAGACCACTCCGTTGGTCTCACAGATCACCGCTCACGACGGTGAACCACTCCACCCGATCTTGCCGAGCACCGGCTCGTGAGTGGAGCACTTGACGGTCTCGCCGAAAGCACGCCGCTAGTGTTGCCGAGCACCCACTAGCCGCGTCAAGAGACCACGTCTCTGGCGTTGTCCGTACCCACACACTACGGACGAGCTTAGAAGAAGAAGGAGAAAGAGAGCAAGCACGCACAATACAAGACAACGGCGTTGGCCGAGGCCCCGTCATGTGTGATGGCAAATCTGAGCTCTCTTTCTTGAGTTGCCATACATGTCTATTTATACAACTCTAACTATCTAGTCCATGTGCGCATCGCCCATGCACAAAGAACTAGATAACTTCGACAGGCTCGACTGCTGCCAAGCCCCTACAAGGTCTTTGTGAGTGAGCCGTGCGGCGCCTACACCACTGCAGCTGCCATCAGATCACAAAGAGGGGGCAAAGTCGGCGCCGCCTTCCCTTGCTGTGTTCACACACAGCAGGCGGCTAAGTCGGCGCCGCCTTCCTCTGCTGTGTTCACACAAGGTGGCAGTAGATTAGCTAACAATATCTACATACATAGTTAAAGCAATTTGTCTAGAAAAGCCAAAATGTCTTATAATTTGAAATGGAGTACCATTTAAAGCAGAATTACACAAAGTGAGTCTTCGACTGACTCGAACTTGAATCAGTAAAGGTCAAAAATATAATTCCAGCTGGGATGGATAGAGTTAAACAATGATGATGAGACAGCATCATACAAACAGGCAGTGGAACAGCACATGCAAGTGGAGGCCTGGAGGGAATGTGCCTTCTGCACAAATACAGGTAACAAAGGCCAATGATCATTTGTCAGTCTTACACCAGATCAGTTCAAGGAGTAAGAGCAGCTCCAGTGCTGTGCAAAATTGAACCACAGCTGGCATAAACAAACAGACCACATTGCAGCGGTGGAACTCTACATGTCTGATGCAAAATCAGCTGCAGCAGATGGTTCAAACTAAGGCGAACAGAAAAAATTATCTACGCTGCGGATGGAGAGGAAACGCACTGTGGGAAGAAAGAAACGCATCGGGAAGGTGGTGGGACAGGAGAGAATGCACATTTTTGTCGTTTTGTTTCCTTATGTGGGGGCCCAACAGACAGTATTTAGATGGTCATCGAACCACCAGCCATGTTGGAGAACTCCCATACTTCTGTTTAGTCACACACTTGGCGAACTCCCATACTTCTGTTTAGTCACACACTAAGGGTGCCCTTGTACTTGATGGAGGTACAATGTTATCCCTTAAAAAACACAGTACTAAGATCATAACATAGAGACAGACTGACAGTAAAAAGAGGATACAGTCAAATACCTTCTTACAACTTGAAAGGAGAGAACTGACAAAAAAAAATGCAAAAAGTCATGCAAAATTGCTAATCATAGACAAGCACATACCGACCACCATAAGACATTTCCTGCAAGGATAGGTAACGCCAGCCGCCACAAAACTAACAAATTAAGAGAAACATGATGAATTGTACGTTTCAAGCGGAAAAACAACCAACAAATTGCCACACAATCAAACACCATAAGACATTCCCTGCAAGGATAGGTAACGCAAACTGCCACAGAACAAACAAATTAAGACAAACACGATGAATCGTACGTTCCAAACGGAAAAAACAATAATAAATTGCCACGCAATCCAGCTAGACTGGCACTGATACTAAACGTAAGATGAGCTCCCACAAGCTCACTAGATCCATTCAATCCAGAGGTTTCATAAGACCAATCCACCTCACAAACTTTGCCTCGACTCTACCTCGCATTTCTTCCATCCGCATCCCCCCTACACCTCGATTCGGTTGCTCTACTTCCTCTCCCCTAAGCGCTAACCACCCTCGCGAGAGGTGGGGCACGCCTGACGGCACGCAATCGCCGATCGCTCTCTCTATAGGAAGCTACGAGGCCACCGGAGACACTACGCTTTGGGGGCATGGACACCCTGCGCCAGCCGCCAAGTGCTCGACCAAAAAGCCCTCCTATGTCCTACCTCACGAAGCGACGATGCCTCCCCAAACCACCGCAGATGCGCAGGAGACAAACGGGAGAGAGAACCGAACTCCAAAGCGAGGGCGCTCACCGGGGATGGCTGGAGGCGGTCCGGCGGCGGCTGCGGTGGTGATGGCGGTCGCGGTGGCCTCCATCTCGGAGGTGGTTGCGGTCACGGCGGTCACGATCTCGGCGGTGGCTGCGGTCGCGGCAGCCGCCATCCCGCTGGCGGTTGGACGACGGTGGAACGGGACGGGATTAACCCTCTCGACTGAGACCTCCGAGCTCCGATTGTAGGAGTAAAGCAAAACCGTTGTGTCTCTGTCTTGGTTTCTAGGCTTCGCCAGTCGCCCACCACCGAAACAACCGGCGTCTGACGGATTCTCCGCTCCTCAAAACTAGAGTTTTCCTCCGGTTTCAAAAAAAAAAAAGTTTTCCTCCAAAATCTACTTTCCAGCACACATAATAAAAATAAAAATAAAATAAAAATAAAAATAGGAAAAATATAGAAATAGATTGTGCTAATTCTTCTGAATTTTAAAAAAAATGCAAAAGGTTTGTAAATAGAGCACAGGAAAAACACAGAAATTTCAATAAAAAAGAGACATACACATAGAAAACATTTCATAGGGTTCAACCTTTTGATAAAATTTCTATGCAAGCAATTCCATAGCAATTTAGAGAATTTATATGAACTCAAACTTTATTTCTATAAGGTGCTTTATTGAAAATTTTTCTTCAAACTTACTATATTTAAAGGAAATTTTGTGTAGCCGTAATTTTTTTCTTTGGTAAGGTTGTAGCCATATTTGGGTGAAAGGTTGCTAAGCAACATGTCTGTGTTTGGTCATAATGATAAGTGTCAGGGTGAAACAATAAGGCCCCCTTTGGTTTGAAGGAATGGCAAAGGAATTTTGGAGGATTGAGATTCCTATGGTTTTATTCCTATGGAGCCATTTGGTTCACTGGAGAAACAAAGGAATAAATTCTTAGGATTCTATTCCTGTGGCCTCGTTTTACAGGAAATCAAAAATGAGATCGAAGCTCTTGAAAACTTTCCTGGCGCGAAAAGGACAGCTCGCGCGCCTCATGCCCTCGCTCGTCTCCCGCTCGCTCGATTCGCTTCGCGCTTGTGTCTTTCAGAACATTTCCAGCCCAGACGAAACAGAACATTTCCCCAATCCCCATCGCAAGCCAAGGGGCAACAGCGGCCGCCCCATCGCCGGGACGGCTGACGGACACCGTCATCGGCGTAGGTGATGGCCCCGCCATCCCCGGTTGAGGCGTCGGCGGCGCCGTCACCTCTGCACGAGATGGCGCGAGGTCCTTCCCATCGCAGACCATCGAGTCGGCCTGCCTCAATGTCGGCAACCCAATCCGCCGGAACCCATCTCCGGCCACCTAGTCCGGCACTCGCAGCGACAACGCCGTACGGAATCGTGCATCCGCGAGTTCCTCCGTCATCCAGGTACTTTCCTTTTCCCCATCTACAAGTGCGTTATTCTTCCCCATCAGAAGCGAGTCGGAGGCGGAGCTCCCCATGCGACCGCACGGCATCCCGAGGACGAGGCCCCAGCGGCAGCTACTGCCGCCACGCCGCTCGCCGCAGCCCTAACCATGCCGCGCACCGGCGCCGCCATGCCGTGCCGCTCGCCACACCCAGCAGGCCGCCACAGCGCCACTCGCTAGCAGGTTGTAGCCATGGAAGAGGAGGATTTGGGGGTGGGGGATGGTTGCGGCGAGCAGACAAGAGGCGCAACAGCAAGTGCCGCTGGCCACAGGCTTGGCCGGGCTGTTACTAGCGTCGGGAGCCGGCAGCTACAAGAAGCAGAATGAACTGATGCAAAGTAGTATGTTCTACCATATTTTATATGCCTAAATCATATAACATACTTTATTTTATTGCAAGGGTACTGATGCCGTGGAAAGGATCCACTCAGATTAATGTGGTTGATCAACGCACTTTGTCTGATAAACAACAACACCACTCCCAATCACAATGGTCTGATTATGCTGACGATGAGCATTGGTCTACAGAAAATACCCAGGAACTAGGTGATGCTTCTTCTCATTTCAGATGCACCAGTACCCTGCCTATAATTTATAGTTGCATATTCCTGATGAAACAGAGTCTATGTAATCTTCTGAACTGCAGTGAATTTGGGGACCACAAAGAGAGCCAGATGGAGTCACCAAATGAAACTATTCCTTATTGATCTTTTAAAAGAACATGATGTGCCGGGTTTCAGAACACATAATGCTTGGAGTAAGGACGCATGGACAAACATTGTTCGTCGCGTGAATGCAAAGTTTGGTACATCATATTCTGTTAACCAAGTCAAACAGCAGGAGCAAGACTTGAAGAAAGCATACCGAAGTGTTAAAGATTTGCTGGCTGAAAGTGGATTTGGATGGGATACTGAGCGAATGATGGTGACTGCGCCTGCAAGTGTTTGGTCTAGTTTTACTGCTCGCAACAACAATAAGGACGCTTTCCATTGGCAAGATAGGTCATTCCCATATTATGATGCTTTATCTTCACTGTATGATGGTGAGGCTTACATATTCTGCACAATTTTATTTGCATGTCTCTTTGATTTCTTAAATTTGGTAATCATTTTTTTTTGTTGCACGTCATTCTGCAGGTCGTCATGCCGAAGGGAGAACCCGTCAAGGCATGGACCATTATGCAAGCAAAGCAAAGAATGTGTTAGTTCCATCAACACAAACAACACAAGTGGCTGACACATATGACTCACCGTCTCCAACGTTAAATGCTCCGGGTGAATCAGATCTACAGTTTCATCTTGATGAAGAGACAGAGGAGGCAAACTTTGATTTTTCGCGGCCTTCATCTAATCATGTCCATCAGCCACAAGCTGCACCTACCTCCACACACATGCATAGAGAGGCATCTGATTCTCGATGTGGTAATAAGAAACAAAAGAGCCAAGTTGCTTCTATGGTAGGGAGAACAAATAACATGAATTCATCTTCATTTTGTGATCGGCGTCGATAGTTTGGATCCATGACTAACACAGTGGAAAACCAAGTAGGGTACTCAAATATGTTGCAGATTCACTATAAACAGATGGCTACCACCTGGTATTCGAGATGTGAAATAACAAATAAATGTCACTAGCAAGATTGACGTGTACAGAACAAAAACAAAATTATGAGATTCATGACTCACCATATGAAGTATCTGGTCAGAGCTCTTGAAGAGTTTGGAGGTGAGCTCGTTGTGTTTGGAGATGAACTGTGTGCTTAGAGATGAACAGGATGTGGTTTGTACAGGCGCGTGTGCATATAGGCGCATCACTTCCCTCTCTGCAGTAGGAGGCCACCGGGCCTTGGCGCACAGGGCACGGCCGCCGTCTGGACTTCAATCGATTCGCGGTCCCGGCGCGGGCCAACAGCGGGGGCGGTCGGCGGAGCGGCAGCGGGCCAACGGTGGGGCGGTTGGCGGAGCAGCGCGGGCGCGGAGGAAGGAATGGACCCAGCGGATCGCGCGCGTCGCCGGCGTGCAGCTATGGAGGACCAGAGGGCGGCCAGCCGAGCGGGCGAGTGGCGCGGGCGCGCGGGGCGGAGCCGCCGTGCGAGCGTGATTGGAGGCTGGGAGTGCGCCGTCACTGCTCTGCTACTGCTAGTCTGCTTGCCCTATCTCCTGAGGCCTTCGGCTGTGCGTCATGAATGGGCCAAGCCGCCAAATTGAGAACGAGCCAGTTTAATTCAAATTGAGAGCAGCACGTTGTACAATTCCTTTGGTTTTCCTGAGTTGTTGCCAAAGGGCTTTCAAGTCCATATTACTATGTTTCTAATTTCATAGGATTGAAGAAGTGGTGCACTTTTTCTTTTCCTATCCTTTTCTACCCTTCAATCCAAAGGAGACCTAAGGAGTGAGAACACCACCCATGGGCTTTGATAGAGCAAAGGCAAGAGAATACACATCGAGTGAGTCATCTTAGTGTGATACTAAATTGTGGTGAAGGGAGCGCCAGCATCCGCATCCCAGCGGCAGCGCCGGCATCCCAGCGCCATGCTGTAGCAGCCGTGGCCGTGGGGGGCGGAGCGGGGTTCGAGTGGGCGCGGAAGGCATGGCCCGTAAGAGCATTTGTGTCTCGTGCTCCATGAGACGGAGGTCAAGCAGGAGCCGCGGATCCGCGGCATGTTCGCCTTCTTCGACACCGCGGGACATGGGCTCGACTAGGCGCAGATCCAGGCAGGCATCGACGCACTGCAGGTGCCCGCCGAGTGCAAAGTACGCGAGGTCGCTGCCTTGCCTGGCTGCCAAGTTCAAGAGCAAATCCTTCATCCAGCAGTGCGGTGGCAAGAGCGACGACACCTGCAAGTAAGCATTCCATCACATAATCACCCTGCCTGGGTTCTGGTAGCTGTAGCAATCACGCTGATAAATTTAGCTGTAGATTAGCTAAACTCTTGATGCTCCAGAGTTCAGATTTCATAGTGTAAATTCTACTATGATGTTGAGGATTTTCAGGAACCAACTGTTGTGCTTAGCTTCAGCTCAAATAGAGGGTTACTGGGTTCGGTAGATGATTACTAGGTTGGGGCCCCTTAATCTGGAATTTCTTGCTTTTCATTTGTTGGTCCCTTGCACATGTAGGAAAACGACATTATGATGCATGTGCCATGTATTATCATTTCACCTGAATGAGAAAAGGTTTGCTTGAAACAAGAAATTTAGAGTCAATGCTCTCTGGTGATACTAAGTTACCCTGTAAATGAACCTCTGAACTCTAATTCCCAAAAATAACAGACCATACTAATTTATGTGTCCTACCTTGGCTTAATTTGGGTCAAGTAAATTGCATTGATCGTTCTACTGTTAGCACTCAATAGTCTTAGGGGCTTAATTCAGGGTTCTATGTTGCCTCTAATATTCCATAGGTAAGTAGTGTGGTCTGAGTTTAGATCCTACACGTCATGCACAATGCTAGGTGCTGAGGTAGAAGAGTTCATTGGAAATTGATTGGTAGAGCCATTTCAATCGATAGTGTGAGCTTGTTTGCGCCATGGAGGACTAATTTACTATGACCCGTTGTATAGTTGTATTCTTGTGTGATTTACATGACACATGGTCTACAATAATGTTCAACATTTATGTACACAGACTGCTGGTAGAAACTAATTAACATATCAAATTATCAATCCTCCCACCCTTCCTACTACAGCGTAGGATGGTGAGGAAAATAAGCAACTTGGATACACTATAAGTAATGGGAAGGAGCACCACAGTTCTGATTTTGGCACTTCATTTTCTTTGCTTGCATTAGCTTCTCAGCAATGGTTTCTTCGGTGAACTTGAACAATAAAATTATTGTGCTACTTTTATCTATTTGACTTTGACCATGGGTTTTGTTTTTCGTGACATATCTATGTGTGATATCTTTCATGCAAATTTTCCTGACATATTAGAGCAACAAGGAACAGTATTTTTCTCTCACACCAAATTAGCCAACAGTACATTCAGCCACGGCTTATCAGCCAAACAAGCCCAGATGAACAGGGCGTATATCTCATGCCGTGACGCTTGCCAAGAGAACAATAATTGTAATTGGCTGTTGTGGTAGTTTTCAGGGTTTTTTTTCTTGATCATCGTGGTCTTTAGCTTCCACTATTGTAGCTCAAGAAAAATGATCCACCTTCGAACCACTTCTGGAAAAATGCAGATGGGGCTTCGTTGATGATGTGTAATCGCCCTGCTTTGTGTGCATCGAACTTACAAAAAAAAACATTGGCTCCATTTTGCAATCTGGGTTAAAGCGTATCGCAAGTTTACATGTACATTTCTCAAGTAGATGCCCACCTTCCTGATCAGATATTTTAGCAAATCATATGCTCTGATCCCTGTAATTTTGTTGCTGAATCGAGTACTTTGATCCCTGTAATTTTGTTGCTGAATCATGTGCTTTGATCCATGTAACTTTGTTGTTGAACCATTCTTTGATCAGCATGTCACTCTGAAAAAGTAGGAAGCCAATATGCGATTCATGTGTGGACACAATGAAACAGAGGTTGGTTAGCATGCGAGATGTGGGATAATTAATTGTTTTCTGGATGGGATGGGTTAGGAAAATAAATTCATTTGATTTGGGGTTGGGTGGAAATGGAGTGGGTTCTATGCCATTAGCAGGCTACAGGCAACATACGAACCCATCTAATTACCTCATGAAATTTCTTATTGCACCCATTGCATCGCACGAGCACTGCAACTGTACATGGCATTTATATATCATAATATCACAAATTTGTATGTAGTTCCGGATAGTAAACTTAGAGTTTTACAGGGAACCTGAATCAGCATAGTTGTAGAACACTATAGGTTGCTGTTATATGCTTTCTGACAACTATTTGACTGTCATCATCAAGTTGTTTCACTATAGGATTCCGACTTAAAAAACAATCTAGCTCTCAATCCATATATAGTGCCATTGTACAGTCCATTGATCTACTTTCCTAATAGTGCTCGATTACATCTCCTATTTGATTGAATATTGCATGTCATGTGATAAAGGAATCACGGCAAAATAAGAAGTAAAAATTATTATGCTATCCATATACACATTGCATGTTTGCATACACCAACATACATTGCAACGAGCCTCTCCCGGCTCCCCTGCGCCTTGCTCCACAACAACAACAACAACAATAACAAAGCCTTTTAAGTCACAAACAAGTTGGGGTAGGCTAGAGTTGAAACCCATCAGAAGCAATTAAGGTTCAGACACGTGAATAGCTGTCTTCCAAGCACTCCTATCTAAGGCTAAGTCTTTGAGTATATTCCATCCTTTCAAATCTCCTTTTATTGCCTCTACCCAAGTCAACTTCGGTCTTCCTCTGCCTCTCTTCACGTTACTATCCTGGCTTAGGATTCTACTACGCACCGGTGCCTCTAGGGGTCTCCGTTGCACATGTCCAAACCATCTCAACCGGTTTTCATCTCCATTAAAGTGGCTAAGTTTTTACGTTGGCTCGCCACGCCTAACACAACCCTCCTCCTTTACCAGGGCTTGGGAGCTGCTATGCTGGAACACCAAAGGCGTCCCACCATAGGCGGAGTTCCCCTGCGCCTTGCTCCAAGAAAAGAAAATTAACACAGTAGGAAAGAGAATTAAGACAAAAGGAAAGAGAAAGACTGCTATCAATCCTCTGCTATAAATCCTATGGCCTCGTCATAGCGCCCACCCTTGTCAGCTGAGCTCACCCTCACTTGCACCGGCCTCCGCCCTCGCGCCCTCCCTCGCGCACCGGCTGTGCTTCGCCATAGCGCGTCGCCATCGTCGTCGCTTGCCGCCATCGCCTTTGCCGTCTTGCTGTGCCCTTGAGGAGGACTGCGGACTGCCACGAGGAGCTTCCAATATCTTCTGTCTTCCACAAACGTTCACCCTGTTAGTGAATCCCATCCTACCCTGATGCATTTCTTTATTTGTTATTGTCTCCAGTGCTTGTGTTGTTTCTTTACTGTGCATTGGATTAGCAAACCCAAACCAAACTTGTCTAGTTGCGCTCACCAAACTCGTGTGGTGCCGAGTTGACGGGCCTGGAACGCAAGAGAATCTGTTGGTTCGATGGCGGGTTATACCTTTTATCACAAACGTATGCCGGTTAGTTGTTCAATCTTGTGGCAATTTTCGGTGTGATAGATTTGGAATATATTGCTCCTGGATGGAGCGAGTACAGGTGTCCCATTTACCGATCTATGCTATTCCCTTTTTCGTTGCATGCCCTCCATCTTTAGTGAAAGCCGTGACGCTGAAGATGAAAGGGAAGGTACAGTGTAGTCCACTATGCTGTTGTGCCGGTACCTTGTCCTCTACTGTGGTCGTGTGGTTTAGAGTTGTGCTATTTGTTTCGCACTTCGATTTGAATCATAGTGAAATGTTTCTGTCGTTGAATGGATCTAGCTATTTGGCTGATCGCAGGGGGGTTCCTTGCACCAGCATATGACTAATGTCTGCTTTACACCGAGGCAAATCTGCCTGGTGTGAGTACTGAAATGATATATAGCTATATAAAAATACATCATAATTAGGGTTTGATTAAATCAGCTAAATAATTATCACTATTTTTGTTTGGTTATTGAATTGAACAGGACAAATCTAAATGATTTCATTATTAGTGCTTAGAAAACTAAACTGAGAGTATATAATACTTTTTTAAAAACAAAGTAGAACAAAGACAATATAATTTTATATAGCTATATATCATTTCAGTTCTGAATTAATGACATCTATGTTTCATATACCTTAATTATTTTAAAAAAATTATATGTACGTCTTTTTAGGTCTCGATGGATAGTTTAGATGCAAAAGTTTGGAAGAAAAATGGAGGCCCCTTAGAAGATATTGTACAAACAGAAAATTTCAGTGAGCCTATGAATGATTCTAGATGGTTGCAAGAAAGCATGAGTACAGAAGTTACCCACGAAGCTCTACCAGTCGACCAGGGCTTTAGCACGGCCCATGATGAAAAGGCCCTATCAACTTCTAGGGTAGATCCGACGGGAGAAAAAGGACTTTTAAAAAACATAATTGTACAAAATAAACCCAAAAAAATCTATGTCTTCACCGGTTGCCTCAGAAGGTATTGATATTTTCTCTTTGATGGATTAACCTAGAAAAACTGCTAACTATTGTTGCATACTTTAATTTAATCCTCTTTTTTATATTATGTTTGTACCGATACTGATAGAGCCATAATTGAATCTGTCAAAAAAATCCATCTTCACCTGGGAATGAGGAGCTTGTGCTCATAGATGATGTTCTAGTGTCGAGAAACCACATGGAATGTCTTTTTCAGCCATATGAATACTTGTCTGGCGAGGTAACAGATGCAAGTCATAATACTCAATCAAACATTGCCAACTTCAATGCTCTTTCTCTCTAATGACGAAATGTATGCAGGTCATAGATGCTTATATTAAACTACTGAAGGCCCAGGAGGGTTTGAAAAAGAGGCCAGAAGGTACAATCTATCTTGAAACTACGTGCTTAGCTGCAATCATAAAGCGGAATGGAGAAAAGGATGAGACCATTGAAACCAAATTACCCTAACCGTGGCACTTCGCAGCGTCCTGGTTTAGTTCAAAGGGTGCTAGCTTACTTGAAGCATGACATGGTAGCAATTTTTAAACGATCTATTGGTCTTTCATTATCAATTTTTTATGCCTGGCAAAATATTTATTATTTGATTTGATAGGTGTTCCTTCCAATAAATGTTACAAATACACATTGGTACCTTGCTGTTATAAACGCCGACAAACGTGAGGTTCAGGTGCTAGACTTTTTGGGCGAGATGTTCGGACGTGTTGACCTCAATAAAATTGTGGGTATTTCCTAACACGGCTATTTGTACACATTTCATATTTTAGAAATGCTGATTGATTCGTTCTTCTATGAACAAATAGCGAGGTGGATTGCGAAAACAGATAGATTTTGTATTGGAGGATACATGCCCGAATGAGCACAAATGTCTAGATGTTGAGATTGATACCTGGCCGATTAGGGAGATTTTCCGCGGCAAATTATTACAAACAGATGGGTACGTCAGAAATAATGGCATGCCATATAAGTTGAATTTTATTTGTCTTTGCCTTTTTATTTAATATGAGCCTGAACCTCTATTAATATTGTATGTAGTTTTTCATGCGGTTTATTCTTAATAAACTTTATGGAGTATTGGACTGGGAACGATTTGTCAGACAAGTTCAATCAGGTAAACTATGCGTCTTACCACAAGTTATGAGTGTGCACTAGCTGTGGGTTTTTAATTAATAATTAATTAGGTTCATACTATTGTGTAGGATGATATGAAAGAATTTAGATTGAAGCTTGCAGCGATCTTGTTATCGTCAGAGTTAAACAAACGAAAGGGTGCTCCATATCTTGATAGGGATGAAAATATTGGAAGCCCAAGCGACTGTGCCATAATAGAGAATTCAAAGATGGCTGATCAAGTGTCCACGAAAAAAAGAAAATATTATGAGGAGACCGAATGCTTAGTGGTTCAAACGGGCACTCCTCAACATATACAAACTCACCACAAGTCCATGCCAACCAAGACCCTGATGAGTTTTGAGCATTTGAGGCCATGAAAGACATGCCAATGAACAAAGAAGAGATGATTGAGTTACTGTGTGACTACGTCATGGCAATTCAGGATGAAGCAACGTTGAAGTAAGTTACATGCTTATTTTAATTACTTTATTTACTAATAATAGTGTGCTATCTTATATGACGAAAACCATCATCTGTGTCTAATGCTTTGCAGGAAGCCTTGAGTGAAAGGTTTTCATCCCTCCATGATTGCCCTAAGTGTCAAGGACCTACAAGAGTTGTTAATGAACAATCAAGACATCTCAAAGAACTGTTTCAACCTAAGTGTCCGTTTTCAGGCAGCTCGAGAGTACAATACAATGAAAAAATACAATAGTATTATGAAGCATCACATGGACCTAAGATTCTGTGTAAGCACATTTTTAAAATTCTTATCGTGCTATATTATATTGTCTTATTTGTTGTTCTCCTAATTGTACTAGGTAGCGTGCCCGTGCGTTGCTATGGGACAATAAAACTTTTATACTAAAAACACACGGATCGCACAACAGATTATATTGCATCCCTACTATTTACAATTCCAAAAAATATATATTCTAACCTCTAAATTTCTTTTTGACAAAATTAATCTGCAGTTTGTTGAAAGATTAAAAAGATGCCAGCCACCATGTACCCTCTAGCTATCAGATTTCGCCGTCCCTTGCCACAGCGTACTTCTAGTTTCATGAGTGTGCATGTGCCGACTCGTGGAGTCTATTTTGCATGTCTAATTCTTAGCTTAAGTTGTGCCTTACACTCAGGTCCATCTCCACCACTCAACTGTCAATACACATTTGAAACTGGGAACAAATCCAATTATCAAAAGGATTCAATAATACTGAAGAAAATGGAAACAAAATATCAGCATGCTATGCAATGTAACTTCTGTTTTACCAACATAAAAGAAACTTATCCCTGCTAAAGGATCACAGGTTCATAGTGTACAATGCTAGAAGAGCATCCTTACCAGGTTTCAAGTTTCTATATATTATGCCATTGGCATGTAAACAGTCCATTACACAGTTAATTGCAGTATGTGATGTGTGTATCTAGTTGGCTAGGCCAAATGCTGTTCAGATATGTTTTCAGTGACATTCCTGGTAGTAGTTCAATAACAATCACCATCAATGGTCCCTTCCCAGCTCCAATGAACTACATGAGTGCATAAATAGTTGTGAGAAGGTCCCAAAAAATGACAATCTATGTAGCCACACAAACATGTCATTCAGATCAGGAAGTACCTTGATAAGATTCTTATGTTTCACTTTACACATTATATTTACTTCTCAACTGAAACAGGCTTCAAGTGTTGCTTTTTCTTCAGGAGTTTTTCCACGATTAAGAACCCATCGCTACAATTTGATCACCATACCTATTCAGAGATACAAGGAATACAGGACTACTGAATATTACTTAAACATACTAAAAGACAAATGAAAATAAACTAAAACAACAACTAATGCAAATACTTGAAATTCAGTCCAATAAAGTAGCCACATACATGTGAAAAATTAGGTGCGAGTATGCTTGCCTCAAAAGTATCATTACTTCCCCTTTTGGATCTTCCTAGTTTGTTCCCGACGAACACCAACTTAGGATCAACAAGCAGCTCCCTATCTTCATGATGCCAGAGATCAAAGTAATTAGATTCTACAAAGAATTGGGCATTAGAAGAAACATAGCAATATTATTATTATAATATAATCTGTAAATAAAAAGGCAAACCGTAAGGCAATTGTACAATAAACGCTATATTCAGTTCATATTTAGATCAGAGAAAAACCAAAAAATATTTACCAAGCATGGTTGCTTCAGACATATATTAGTGGAGAAAACTGAACTTGAACCACAACTTACCTTTGAGAGTTAATGCCAATATATTTCGATGGTTGGCTTTAGGACATTAGTAGTTTAAGCAGTACTGGAGCACTACTGTCAAGAATATCACAAATGTCGGCGAAGTCATCATCGTGCCATCCAAACCAAGCATCCATCCTAGCATATTCACATGTGGCCGTTACTGATCTACTAGCAAGCAGCAAAATTTATTGAGCACAAGAACTTATTCTACATTCGATTTTTTTTCATAGTTGCTTCGGCAGCTAGTTGTGTTAAGCATCAAGCATCACGGTATGAATGGCAACCATTGATTCATCCTGTAAAATTGCAACAATTCTGGGTAACCCAAGGAAAAAAAACCATCTTAGTTAACAGATAGTCTCTGATAGCGTGATTCCACCTTTTCGGATTTGCTCATTCTAAAAACAAAACATCTCTAAAAAATTAACTAGAAATTCTCTGGATGTTAGTTTTAATTATTTTGTTTTTCAGATGAAATATGGCAAAACAATATGCAGTATTCATAGTTTCCGAATTAGTTAAAACCAACTCGGATTTAGGGAGGCAATCAAAGAGATGGTATAGAATTGAGTGCCTTACATCCTCTTTAATCTTCAGAACAATCCAAACTAAGAGGTTGTTGAAATGACAGTCCCCTCGCTGCCTAAAGTTAAAAAACAACATTTACACATAAATAGTGATGGTGGCAAAAATTGATTCATCCGTTCCAACAATAATAATCTAAAAAAGATTCCAGCAATGTCTTGACATGGTAACTAATCTATTTGAGCAAATCAAATCTTGCCAACCAAACATTTGGCTTTGACGCCAAAGAATTTTCAACCAGCAGCTCAAACACTTTATAAATTGAAAGATACTGACATACAACTGAATTTACGTGTAAACCCATACTTTGTAGACAAGCGAATGTAGTTGAAACGTCCTACCTACCAGAGGAAAACAAGGATCTCTGCATTAGAATCCTGTAGTATATTTGCTAATCCATTTCCGAAAAAAACTCACTGTTAATAGAAACTATACACTGAATAGCGACAAGTAGGACATAACTGAAAGACTGATCTAACAAAATTTCCTATTCTAACAAAAGCTCACTAGAAAAGAAATCTATATGGCCAAAAGATTTCGAGATGAACCTAAAAACAAACATTGCATTTGCTTCACAAACATTGCTTGCTCCTGCTAAGAAATAAAAAATAAAAACAAATCATTGTTACTAACCCTTAGCAACAAAATTGGTTTTACACTGTATCCCATGTTAGTGTTGATTTTTTTGACTCATTGTAATGAGAATATGAGAGTAATGTCATAGCCCAGTGTTCGAAGTGTTCTTGTAGGGGCTCTAGTGCAAGGGACACCTAATAAAATGACACTCATGGTTTGTTAATGATTTGTTTCTGATGACACTCATGGTGACTCTGCTATGAAATTTAATCCTTCGACGGTGGCAACTATTCAATCACTAGCCTTTATAGAGATTGTAGAAAAAAATTAAAAAGAAGATATCCGAACAAAATGAAGTGCTCGAATGTAGACCCATAAGCCTTACCAACCAGCAAGGAAATCTAAAAGCTCCAGATGATTTTCAATATACTACATGCAACAATATGTTTCATCAGCCTTCTGCGTAAGCAAAATGCACCAGCAGTGAACTAGATCTTTCCTTACCTGTAACCACAGAGGTAATAATTAGGCCTACACCCTATAAAAAACCAGTTAAACACATAGTTAAATTTTAAAAAGGTCATGAAGAAGATTAAAGGAGAGCTAACGTACTCCCCAACCCAAGGAAGGCAGATTCTGGACGACCTGCTCTTGATTTGGTTCTACTTCTCCATCACTAAAGATCAACACTCTCAACAAAGAGATATTTTTCTGGACCTCGCTCTTCCAAAGCCTAATAAGAAGGTGAATACCAATCAGGCTGCGAGTAGTATTATAATAAATCACTTCGCTTTGAGGAGCATAGAACAAGGATAATAATCAATGGCATGCTGACATCACGGTAGAGGTAATATAAACAAACATACTATTGCACTTGACTCCTTGTAAATTCCAATGTTGTTCATGTCAACAAAAAAAACATGCAGTCCAACAAGAAATAATATGATGGACTGGTTTCCTTAATATATACCTATTGTTGTTGTCTTCAGCATAAGAGAGGACATCTAGAAGGCGGGAAGAAATAGAAATATGGACATGTGTCATAGAGAAACAGTAGCAAATGCAATTGCTCCTGCTTGTAGAAATTGAATTTCCCCTGCCTAAGTTTTTGTTCATGTCCACTTGTCTAATCTTTGTAATGCGAAATTAAGGGGGATTTCAGCAAACACTCCCATCCAGTACTACATAAGCTTCTCTCCCCTCTAAGATATCATATGCAACCATCTGTGGTTCAAAATTGAAAGGTACCTTAATTCTACTGGATTTCGACAGATATAGCCAAATCACACCAAAGTATTGCATTTAAGTTTGCAATCACGTGCACACTCTAGAAATTCAAAGAGATACATATGCTACGTAATAAGAAGCACATCATGTAATTCATCCAAATGATAACTCACGACTCAGAACAACTTCTCGCCTGGCTAGTGTGCGCACGGACAGGTGGGTTTCGAATGGACCATGCTGATCGTCATGGAAGTGCGGGTGCTGCAGTTACTAGAACCGTGTGGCAGGCTGAAACAGCGACGCTAGGGTGAGGGGTTCCAAGGACACCTCCTATGTGGCACTAGCACCACGAGCGGGAGGAACCGCTCCTTCCTGCAATGGAAAAAACAACAAACACCAATTATACATGCTGAGTAGATCATATGTTATTTAATACCAACATAATTGTTAGGTACTTGCATCGTGTTTGAGAGAGGATGAAGACAACCAGAGATGGTCCCATGAGCACGTGCACAAGATTCTTTATTTGCTATTCTATAAGACAAGCAATATAAAAATGGCATGTGTTAGGCATTTCATCAAATGCAAAGAAGGTATAGGACCTTGAGTAATGGATGAACAAATAATTAAACAATTTATATATTCACAAATCGTAATGTGTAGAAAACATGGTCTGTTTCTATGGACGAATAATTAAACTGTAGACACTATTGAGATGCCAGAACTAATTCAGTAGTCAGTACATAGTTTAGCTGGAGGTATGGGTACAAATCATTATGTCAATCATGATGAGACAAAATTACCAACAATTTTGCTATTATAAACTAAGCGAAAGGTGCATAGCAACAGTACCTGCTTGCCTCTGCTAGTAGATTTACCAAACTATCCAATTGCTTCTGTTGGATTCGCAAGGTAGTTCATCCCTAAACCCTCCATCACTACAAAGCAAATCAACAAAACCAAGACCAACAGTAGGGGCGGATCCAGTAAAAGGACACGGTGGACATATGCACACTTGATAACTTTTGTAGAAAATCAAATTTGGTAGACTTGATATTAGATCAGATCTGAGTACACCAAATAGCTTAGGTTAGGGTTTGGGTCCTCAGCTTCGCATAGAAGAGAGAGCAGGGAAGGGATGGGCGTACCTGTTGGATGCTCGTCACCGGCGAAGGGTCCGACGAAGACATGGTGAAGGGCCCAACGAAAACCTGGGCACCTAGCGTAGGGCTGTCGCGATGGTCTCTGGTCGCCACGAGAGAAAATGTGTGCTTTAACAAAAATGCCAGAATACCGTAAAAATACACTAAGAAGGAAATAGCTGCTGCGATTGGTGTATGTGAGGATATGGAATACAACTTAGCATAATGCAGATATATAAGTCGCTTGCTCCTGTTTTTATTACTTGTTTCCTATATACTATTCTAAACGCTACCATGTTTGCAGTTTCTTTTGCCATGGTTGCACGTTCGAAAGTATATGCTTTATGTTTTCGATCAGAAGGAGAAGATGCTTATCATGATTGATCCTATACCTATTGAAGACTAGTGTAAAGATACATCAGCGCTGATGTATGCCAGGTATACTTTTGGATTTACCTTGTAGTACACGGACGCAGTGAATGTACATATTTCTGGATGGAACGAGGATGTCTTTAAGTAGAAATTTAGACGAGAAGAAAACATTGCAGATGATATAGATGTGTAACTAACGCAGAGTCACTATGGCTTGCAATAATAACACCTACGATTTAATTATTTCTATATATCGCTGATTGTGAATCTTGCCACAGACACTTAAGTGGATATCTTATTCTACAGTATATGTCTACGTGGAATAGATCAAAAGCCACACATATTTATACGGTGAGTATAACACTTTGTTTTAAGTTTTTATGGAAGATTTTTCAAGAGACGCAGTATTACCCATGCGACAGGCACTAATATTGATATATATACTCGAGCCTATGTACAGAATGGTATGGAGATGCGGCGGAACTTATTCATAGATTTATTGGCGCACGAAAGAAATGGATATCGGAGATTTTTTCTTGTTGATATAAAATATTATCTTAGACGCATCACGGAAAGGTCTATAAAATAGAGTTTGTAAGACTGTGACACCACGCTCACCGTGACTGTTAATTTCACAAACTTTGCTTTTTGGATTATCTGTAACTTTAACGTTGATATTTAATTTTTACAGTATTGTTATCTTATCGTGCGATCCATATATTTTTAGTACAAAATATTAGTTATCCTGCAGCAATACACGGGCACACTACCTAGTCTATAAATAAAGGTAGATAGGACGATGAAGCGAGGACAGGTAGATAGAACAATGAAGTGAGGTGAAGCATTAGTATTAACATATTGGGCATTAGTATTATCAAGTGAGATAACGGATGGCTCCATTTTGAGCTGAGTTGGGGTTATTTTTCTTATGGTGGGACTTGTCCTAAATTCTAATGTGTATTGTCCATTCAATGGTAGCCAGCGCGACGTCAATAACAAGGTACCTATGGTTATTTTATGAATATCAATTTGTCGTGCCAACTTGAGGAGTGTTTACTTCTATATCGAGTTAAAACAAAAAGAATGGATGAAGTGTCGTATTGTTGAAAAAGCGACCGTCGCTATATCTATTGGAACCTTATAGCTCTGAACTGTAACAACATCACAACAGTAAATCAATGTTAACACATGTAGTATGGCATCAACATTTTAATACATGGTCACTTCCAATGCCTAAATGTTGCCATTATTATATGGCAAAGAGACAATGCACACTTTAACTAAGCTGGTAGTCTAGGTGATCCATCATATATGTCTAGGTAGACTTGCGGCTCTCAACTACGAGAGTGATATCACTCAAGATAGCAAAGAATGACATCGGCAAACTCAAACACATGACGGGTCGTGCGTTCGTGCTTTCACGCAACCCATCCGTGCCTCATCGTAGAGGAAGAAGAAAGAGCCGCCTAGGACTGGGGGTTAGGGTTGCGGGAGGGGATTCACTCACTGGAAGGTGTATAAGAGGGTTGAGGGGGGCGACGATCGCGACATGGCAGAGGTGGGGGCGAGACGGTGGTGGGAGCGCCGCTCGTTCGAGCGGTGGTAGATGGTGGTTGGGCGGTATTGGTGGCAAGGACGTCGCGTGCGGAGTGGTACCTGACCCTCTGTGATTAGGGGAGGGCGAGGACGAGGGGTGACGGTGGGAGGTGGGTGGGACGACGAGGCAGTAGGAGTCAGCACCCGCGGGTGGTGGAGGTACGAGGGAGGGCGGCAGAGGAGTGTGTGAGCCAACTTGCGCAAACGAGAGCATGGGCGGCGGCGGCGAGGATGAAGAAGGGTTGCGCGGTTCCTAATTAATCGTGTGACCCGTCGTGGGATATGTCGTCCATCGAGAAAGAATTTTGCATGAGTCGTAACACACGAGTTCGGTCTTTTTTTCCTCCTCTCCTTTTTGTTAGAAAACAATAAATCAGCATAATAGTTGTCAGTCATTTTTTAAAAAAGAGATGCCTAAACATACAAGTACAACAATGGTTTACAACAACAATCACAACAAAAAGAGAGCCTGCCACTCAAAAGCTACTGTCCTTTTTGTAGTTTTTTATAAGTAACACGTGACTTGGCGATTCATGGTATTCAAAATTGCATGTCTTCCTCACCTAACGTACTTCCCAATAAACTAGTATAATGAGCATCCATAACACTCGTACGTTAGAGGAACTTTAAAAGACTATCTATATCTTTTCTAATTGCTATAATAGAGATTTTAATGAAAAATATCATTCAATAGCTATCAAATATAACCATCTTCTATTTTGAATTTCTCGCTAGTCAGATATAAAAAACGAAAATGACTTTCTAGAGTACATACAAGATATAAAAAAATGCTGGAGAGTGAAAAGATATAGGAATCGGTTTTTATGGAAATAACTCTCAAAATGATAATTTAAGGCCTGTTTATTAGGCTCCTCTTTGGCTCCAGCTTCTGCGAAGGATCCCTACCAAACTGTTTAGGAGGGAGAGCCGTTTGAAGCTATTTTTCACGGGAAAAAAGAAAGGAGCTAGAGCCATTTTAGAGAAGCCACAAATTGTGGTTCCACCAAAACAGGTCCGGCTCCTCCGGAGGAGCCTACCAAATAAGTAATTTCAAGAGACTCTCTATATCCTTTCTAATTGTTAGGAATAGAGATTTTGATAAAAAATGCTCTCCAACATCTTCTTTAAGTGGTCAACCAAATATAAACTTATAATCTATATTTGGCTAGTGAGAAATCCGGAATAGATGATGACTATACTAGGATAATCATTTAAAGCTCTTGGAGAGTATTTTTTCACCAAAATCTTATTCCTAATAATTATGAACGATATAGAGAGTTTTTTTGAGTTGCTCTGAATGTTAAGAAGTTAAACAAACCCACCTTTGTAGAGAAGGAGGAAATGGGAAGTTGAGGTCAAAAGACTTTTTTTTAGATTTTTTTAGAAACAAAAGAGATGAAAAGACTTTTTTTTTTTTTTGCTTACACTGCATAAAGCACTTTGATCAGGCCAGGCTTACGCGAATTGCAGCCCATATGCGCCCGTTCAACGGCGGCACGGCACGACACCGACAAGCAAGCCGTCACGTGCGAGCTGATTTTTCTCGCAGTGGGTAGCCCTGTCCCTGACCTGACCCTGACCCGTGCGCCTTCCCGCAGACGGCGCCAGAGCCGCCTCCTCGCCCTCTCGCCATCGGCCAGCGACGGTGGCTGCTTCCCCGAGCCTGCAGGTGCTGGCTTCTACCTCCGACGTTCCCCTCCCCTTCCTCTGGTTTCTACCTCCGCTATTCCCCTTCGTCTTCCTGGTAGCTCTTCGCGTTCCTGTGGATCTGACATTTCCCTCGTGAATCCACACGGCTCAGATCGGGTGGTAGATCTGGTTGGGCTACTCGCTGTCCGAAGCAGCTGCCGAGCTAGTCCGCGGCTGCGCGCTGCCGCCGGGGGCTTACGGCGTCAGATCTGGATAGGAAAACGCCGCGCACGAACTGAGCTAAATTCTGTTCGATTCGAGTTCTTATAGTTCTTATAGGGGTTCGTGTGGCTGCGTGTTTTGGATTTTTCTTCCGCGGGTTGCGGGGTGCCGAGAAAGGGAATCGTGGCTGACTCTTGTTGCCGGCCTCGAGCCAGATCTGGTCATGCTACTACCGTGGATGACTTATTGGTTGATTCCGATTTGTTTGTTTTATTTTTTTTATTTCTTTGGTTCAAGAATAGTCTCAACTCCCATGAGCATATATACCGGAAGTGGAGACAGATTTGGAAATCTTCATTTATTATTATTGCTAGCGGATAGTTTTGGGGTACTATACTATTTTTCTTGGTTCTTTTTAATTGAACTAGTAATCAACAGATCTGCCACTACAGTCGTCATGGGCAACTGTTTAAAAAAAACCTAAACAACACCTATTCGGGGCGCCTAGAACAGTCCACGAACCTGAACTGCTGAACTTAAATGGTTGTAAGCCACAGATGTGTACTTTGCACTTTCTGATTCCTGATGGTTGTTTACTTATTTATGCTCATTTACTCTTTCCTTCTTGCAGGTAGACCACCTTTAGTTGGTTCCTCGAGTCTTCACCTGGTGCTTCAGTTTGCAGCTTCATTTTTAAGGTACTCAGATCATCACTGCCAAGTATTATGGTATATGGACTCTTCTGTCATATATGGGTCTAGGCTAGGAAATTTCCTGTTTGAAAATCTAACCTACTGGGGAGTGGGGAGATGCCCAACAATCCCAAGAAACCCCACATTCTACAAAACACTATGTTTACTTGTTGATTTAGTCTTCCAAAGGTAGGTTCTCTTTGAATTCGATCATTACTTGGTTGATGTTTTGCTTTGTTAAACACTTGAGGTATGGTCACTGGATCATGCAATTCATGTATGTTCTGGCATATCGTCATTTATTTTTTAGTTTCATTTTGCATTTTATTAGTTAGTGGATGCTTCAGCAGTGTGCTGTATATTTAATAATTTGTGGTTTGGTGTATGTGAGTAATGTGAGTAATTAGAATGGAATTTGCTATATACGCTAGTTCTGCTTGTATTTCTGCTATGTGTTCTACAGTTACATTTTGTCAATTTCATGATGCGTGCCATCACTGCAGTTCCTCATATGTGATTGAAGTTTCATGGAACCACCCACTGATTTTGCTATAATAATATGAATAGCTTGGTAAAACTAATAAAAAAAGGGCGTACCTAGTGCAGAGAGCTCCCGCTCTGTGCGGGGTCCGGGGAAGGATGTCAGTGGCAAGCCTTACCCTCGCCTGTGCAATGCGAGGAGACCGCGACTCGAACCTGGGACCTTCCGGTCACAGGCGGTAAGACTCTACCGCTTGCACCAGGCCCGCCCTTGGTAAAACTAATAAATATGAAAAATTAAGTATCTGGAAAGGTGGACCAAGAAGTGTAGACCTATTGGACAAGTACGCTTTGTTTCAGATTATTAACGTAGAATAATTACGAGCTGAAGATGGATTCTTATCATACTTTTTTTTGCTATCTTGCCTCATTTTGGTCTTTGAGCTGCCAATTTCTATTACTTTTTATTACAATAGTGTATCTTTTCATGTCACATTGCTTAAGTGTGTATACCAGTTAAAAGGCAAAAGATTCCATTTTGCTTCCTTCCCTATTTCCATAGACGGATAAGCCCTAATGTTGTCACAGTCACATGTTTTTATTCACATTTCAAGTTTTAGGATTAATTGTGAAGTTTGTTTTCTTCCTATGATAAGTATTTATGTTGCAGTCTGTAATTTATTGGCTGTTTATCTGACACTACACTCTGTTGTGTTTTCTTATTAGATGTCACAAGCCAGGGAAGTGAGGTTAGTACCCCTGCATGGTGGAATTGTTATAATAATTCTCTTGTTCTCTCACTCAGACCAAATTCTCCTAATCTGGTGTGTTCTGGTTTTTGAAATATTGCTTTTAGGTACACTGCACGGTCTATTACACCTCCTGCTGATAGAAATGGCACTTCAAGCTCACCTCCTCCAAAGAGACGCAGCCCCTCAAGGTCACCTCCACCAAAGAGTGCTTCACGGTCCCCACGTCCAAGGAGTCCAAAGAGACGCAGCACTTCAAGGTCTCCTCCTAGGAGACGTGGTAGATCAAGGTCAAGGGATAGAAGTCGGTCCAGGCAAGTATATCACTTGTAATTGATAGTTTATCAAATATTATTGGTTCCAATGAGGCAATGATTTGTTTTTAGCTCCAGTTTTGCAATTCTACACAAATATGGGACTGGGGCAGTACTGATGTTCAGTTCTTTATCATGCACAGGAGCCCAGATGATAGAAATCCAGGGAATAACCTTTATGTGACTGGATTGTCTACTCGTGTAACTGAAGAAGATCTTCAGAAGTTCTTTAGTAAAGAAGGAAAGGTATGGTCTCAAATTATTAGTTCACGCATTCTTATTATGATGGTCTCTTGGGGTCATATTTGGTGCATGGCTGGAGCCTTGCTCTTAAGGAGATGTTTCTTCAGCTAAGCACAGAGATACGAGTGCTGGGTTAGTGTATTGTGCTGTGAGTGTTGAGTTCGGGAGTCTCTCTCCCTTGTACTAGGAGTAGACTCTTGTCTCTCCTACGTATTATTTCTCTTCTTAATGAAATGACATGCTGTTCTCCTGCGTTGTTCGAGAAAATTATTATGGTCTCAATTTTATCTCTATCTGAGTTGTCTATTAATCTTGTCTAACCTTCTGGTATCCAATTAATCAGTTCCATCTTTCAATGCAGGTTAAAAACTGTCATGTTGTTCTTGATCCTAGGACAAAAGAATCCCGTGGCTTTGCCTTTGTGACTATGGATACTCTTGAAGATGCAAGACGCTGCATCAAGTATCTCCACCGCACTGTACTTGAAGGTCGCCTGGTCACTGTAGAGAAGGTAGATACTAACTGTACTGATTCATTCCATTATGCATTTTTCTGTTGCATTTTTGTTGAATAGTGCTAGTTTTGTCATGTTATCTTTGTATAGTAATTTCAAGTAGTCTAATACTAGCAGTAGTACAGTTAAAAATATAAAGCTACTATACTGTCAAGCATGTTTTTTTGTCTTGTGTCTGTCCGTCCTCCCTCCCACTTTAGTCTTGAAAATCACTGATGTCTTAGTAACATAGTATTAATACATTAATCTTGTGCACCATGGAAAGTATATTCCATTACATTAAAACTTCAATGATGCTATGCTCTGTTCAGTTTAAAACTTTGGTGAAGGGTCCTTGAGATGAGGTATGTTATGGGTAGAAGATTACAAATATGCTCTTTCCCTGTGATGGAAGAGTATATTCTGGAACAGCCAAGCCTGGAAATTCCACTCAGGTGAAATGGGCCAGAATAAATTGAAAGGGAATCATTTGTGATGTGTTCTGATGCAATCCTAGTGTGGTGAACTGGGAAAACCTCTTCTGTGGCTCTTCAACTGGGGTCTTAACTCTCGTCTCGTGCTGACTTCCTGACCTTCCAGTTTAACATGGTGCTGGGCTGCCTCTACATCAACCTGGTTGGTCCAGGCTGTGCAGTCTTCAACCATGGTTGTCTCCAAAGGATGTGCAGATGACGTGATGGTGCTTATCACCACACCCTCAGAGCTCATCACCACTTGTCGTCTACACCTCCCTCACCGACAATGCATACATGCTACATCAACATGAGGACTGTCGCCATAGAGCGATCGTGGAGTCTTGTTGTGCGTTGCGTCACCGCCACCGCCACCACCACCGCCACCTCTACCACAACCGCCATCGTCAACATCACGCTCATGATCCAACAGGCTCTACGATTTGTCTGCTTCGACTAAAGCTTACATGGTGCATGCTGCTGCCATGTCACGACACCAACCACCGAGTCTGATGCGAACTTCATCGACCAGTATCTTGATATGAGGGACATCACAAGAGGCATAAGCTGGCACTTCCTTGGACCATGGCTACACCGACCACGGAACGAGTGCACAAAAGTCATCTTTGGTTGAGCTGGCATGAAACGTAAAGTTATTAATCTACTTGTATCACAAGAATTTTGATCAAGAATTGACTAAGCTTAATGATCCATGACTATTTTTTTTTCAGCAAAAGGGCAAAGCTTAGTTTCTTTATCAATTCTATTAACCACTCTGTTCGGATTTAAGATTGAATTGGGTTCCTTCTTTATTTGGCGTACTTGAAGTTCATTGCTTGTTTCATTGCGTACCAACTAATACATTTGTTCACGACTTCATTTCAGGCTAAAAGAACTCGTGAAAGGACCCCTACTCCTGGACAATACTGTGGTCGAAGAGGTATGAACTAAAGTTGGCCAGTTTTGCACCTCCGCATGATATGACCACAATGCTTTCTGTATTAAGCATCATTTGACTTGCTTCTGTAAGTGTTAAGCTTGCATACATTGTAGTTGAATGGATATCACTTTATTTGTTTGCAGTTGTCAGATGTGCTATGCTGTGCTATTAATACATAAACATGACCTCAGTCTCTAAACATTTAACATGACCTCAGTCTCTAAACATTTTGCATCACTCATATGGTATTTGTTTTCTTATTTGTAGTTTTATCAAGTGATCTTTAAATATTCTAATGACCAACCTCAATGGGGTGTTATGTTTCCTACAACCTGTGATTATAATTTTAGCTTTTATGGTGTTCTCTATTTTTAGCTGGCATAATTCCACACTATCGAAGCTCTGAGTACACATCTGGTCTAGGTGGTGTTCTGTATTTTTAGCTGGCATAATTCCCACACTATCAAAGCTTTGAGGACACATCTATGGTCTAGGTCATTGTTTTCCTTGATTCAAATCACACTTTTGAAGTAGTGAAAAATCACAAGCGTAGCCATGGGAAACCTGTGTGACAGTGAGTATGTGCAAATTTGGTTGCATATACCTTTTATAGGCTTGTGATCCACGTGTGCTTTAAAACATTAGTAAGGAAAAACATGGGAGCGATATTACAGCTATATCTTTACTATTTTTTTCCTTAAAAATGCAGGAGGATCTCAAAGGAGCCCATCACCTTACCGCGCTCGCAGAAGGGAGCGGTCCCGCTCAAGGGAACGCAGAAGGGAGCGGTCGCGTTCAAGGGATCGAAGGGAGCAGTCTCGCTCAAGGGAACGCCGGAGGGAGCGGTCCCGTTCAAGGGACCGCAGGGACCGGTCTCGTTCAAGGGACCGCCGGGGGGAGCGATCCCGTTCAAGGGACCGCAGAAGGGAGCGGTCACGGTCAAGAGACCGCAGGGGCAGTTCACCCCATGACAGAAGGCGCGGAGACCGGTCCAGATCACCCACCAGCAATGGGAACCATAAGGCAGACTAGGAAGCGCTTCTATGCAACCTTTTCATTTCGGGACTAGTCGTGATTGTGTGAACAAGGGAACTTGTAATGCTACCTTTAAAATGGTCTGACTGAGACGATAGCATGGAGTTTTAGTAGTGTTGCTGTATTTTATTGTTGTTTCATTAAAAGTACGCTATTCTGTTAGCTTTCGGATCGGAATATCGAATGATGTTTGTTATTGTTCTGGGAAACCATGACGTGTACTCGTAACTCCAGAATACCTATGAAACTATGACATTCTTGTGTGTTTGCTTAAGGTCGTTGTGGCATGTACTGAGCTTAAGATTGACACGTTGCATGGTAGATGCCTCTGGGCTCTGGTAACGTAATGCACGCTTAAGGTCGTTGCTCCATGTACCCATTAAGTTTTCTGAAGTTGCCCTTAAGTTTTCAGTATGGCATTATTACCATTAGTGGGCTAGAGTTACTTGCGGGAGATGCGGCTTAGGCGTTCAGTACTTGTACGCTGCTTGCATTTCTACTTGCGTCCCCCTCTGTTTCTCTTTTATGGGATGCGTATACTGCGTGTGCGTAGAAGATCCACCTTGTGATTCTTTTGTTTTTTTTTAAAAAAAACTTTATTATAATCTTTGTGTGACTTCAGAAATTTCCAAATATGAACCAATCCAAAAAAAAGAAGATAACTTACGAGTTTAAAAGATTCAACAGGTAAGTTGCAAGTTCTCTCCAGATACTATTATCTACAGTTGGATGGGCATTGCGTTTTACGTCCACGGGTGTATTTGGTCTCATCATCTGTAGCATGGAGGCAGATATGTGGCATGTACCAGTATACTCAAACTTATTTGGGCTTATACGGCCTGTTCGCTGGTTGGTTTTTGCGCTGATAAGACCGGCTGGTGCGGGTTTGTTGTGAGAAAAAAAATACTATTAGCTGGCTGATAAGCCCTGACTAAAACCAATGAACGAACATGCCAATAGAATGGAACACCACACTGAGCCGTGATGGCTTTGAAAACCATGAAAACAGCCCTCACACGCAGGATGTCAAACACAGCCGGCTTTAATACCAGCCGAATATACTACATTGGCCTGTTCGGCTGGTATTAAAGCCGAGTGATAAGTCAGTTGAAGTTGTTTGGTTGTGAGAGAAAAATACTGTAGATTCTGGCTGATAAGCCGGCCGATAAATTCAAGTGAACATGCCATCGACACGTCCGTACCGTACGCCAGCCATACCGCGTCCGTTGCTGCCCCACAAAAGACAAAGCTCTTTGACCACGGACACGTCCGTACCGTACGAGCTAACGACGCCATTTCGCATGCATGCAACGGTTGACTTTTTTATTTCGTCTAAACTTAATGTTGCTAACACGCATCTCTCCAACCTTATCTTCCAGGCTCCAGCTAGGTTTCGAGCAGCTGCTGTTGTTGAGCTTCACATTTTGTAAGGTTTAATTTGTCAACTGATGATCGAGATCAGTAGCGAGAGGACAAATTATATTAGGCTAGTACTCCGTAGATTTAATCCCATCCATAGGGAAGTAAAACAACGTTTGATTAACTTAATTAGGTCAAATCCTGAAAGGGTTTCGCCTCCTCTGTTACGAACAACAACGTTCAATTTACAGGCAATTCCATATATTGGAATTGTTAATTCGTTTTGTTCTGTTTTCTTCCTATGTAATGAATGCAGAACATACTAGCTGAAACTTTAGTCGTATGGAGGGAACCCGGATACTTGGAGGAACTTTTGTCGTTTAAAATAAAAATTTGAACCAAATTAAATCTGTGGAGTTTTGGAGCGATCAACTGGTCCAAAGTAGCGTGACGAAAGCAGTTGTCCCATACCCATGGTACGGACGGAAACCAGGATACTTCCTCTGTTCCGGTGGATCGGAGTAAAATCCTATGGTGACAAATTGACAATTTTAGAGCAAAATCAAACGAAATCTGCAGACCGGTCAGCAACAAGCAAGCATGCGCACGTGTGCTGTGCTGGGCCACCTGCATTGCATTGCATGCGCCCACCGGATGAACTACGAACACCAACTTGCTACGGGGAGATTGGGACAAGGGAACTCGACCGTGTCCTTTTCCACTTGCACGTTACACGTACACCTCCTAGTCCTAGCATCACAGATGATAACATCCTACGCACGCGTTGTGCTGGGAATTTTATACCAAGCAAGCTAGCGTCGAAATTAATAGAAAGAAAAACGAGGAGGCGTTAATTAAGTAGAACCATTGTGGACTAATTTTCCTAAACAAAAGCAACTGTGGACTAAGAAATTAAAACGAGCGAGAGTAACTACTTGTAGGCTACTCCTAATTCTGTACCATGCTGTTATATCCAAGAATAATGTCTTGTTATTAAGAGATTATTAAATCGAGGATTATGAGCCACTCACGTATAAAATATACTTGCATTCCACAAACATTTCACTACAACTCCCATCTTTCCAAAAACAAATCACTACAACTTTTATTTTGTTGCAACGGATGGCAATAGTTTAAAAGAAACTTGTTGCAAAAGCTAAGTGCACTCGTAAAGCCTTTTTTTCCCCAAATCCGAATACGCCTCATCATAAAAAGAAAAGAAATGGAGGGTGCAAGGATAAGTAAACGACAATTATAAAGGAGCAACCATCTGGCCAATTGCTAGGCTTTTGCAACTTGAAGTCACAGCCACGCACTGAGATCCTGATCTAGAGCATGGAGATGGAATGACTCGCCACGCCACTTGCTTGCTTTGCTTGAGTACATGTACTACCTAGTTGAATTGAAACAATATTATTGTATCATCACTCATGCAGAAAGGAGTAAACTGCTAATTGAAGAGGTTTTCTCAGCATGTGCATGCCGCCTGTTGATTGTAATTTGCTATTACAAGGACGTTCTAACAGCAATTGCTAACCCAGTGCAAGGGTGCAGTACACAGAACAGAAGGGTTACGTACCTACTGTAAGAACCCGCCTTTTCAACAAATAACTAACCATAGTTAAAAAAAAACTTCTCTTAATTACATCAAGATAGTGATTTAATGCCTTGACACAAAAATACACAAATGTTATATTAATCTTTGGACATGTTTAGACCAAGGTAGCTTCACGGAAATATCACACACGCACACACATCATTCTTTACACTTTGAGGCATATACTAGTACTGGTATAAATCACTGTGTCCACTATTTTGCACTAGTTCATGACTTCATGTCCCTGAGAAGTGCCATACCCTTCTAGAAGGAGGCCAACCAATCCGGTAGCAGCAGCTAAGCAACCACACCATGCAAAGCCTTGACGAGCCTGAAGTTAAAGTAAATAAATATCTATTTGGAGGGATGAAGAGTAGTAGCAGTAGTAGTATAAAGGACCCAGTAAAAATGAAAGGACCCATCGAAGTAGTAGTACTCGGCTCCTCACTCTCTACTCAAGAGGAGGCCGTGCTCCTAGGAGAGAAACCAAACCAGAAATCACTCCCAAAAGCAAAATCCACACACCAGGTGCCACCCCAACAATCAACAGGCAACATGGGTGTAGCACTGATGGGGGAAGCCAGAAGAGGGCGAAGAAGAGCACGCTGATGGGGAAGCTAGAAGTGTGGACTGAGCAAGGCTAAGCATGTGAGCTGACCACTTGTGACTGCGGCCGAACTCTCAACTGTGAGAAGGTGATTTATTTTCCCACCCTAACCCTGTCCATTTAAGCAAGCACGCCACCATTGCCAATTAGTACTAACTCATAATATTCTTCTAGCATCTGTTCCCCTTCCACCATTTCATAGCAAATCACAGAGGGCACATCTTACCAGTAGGAAAATTCACAGCTTGTAGTAGCATATTATACTCTTTGAGTTCAGTAGCTATCAGCCTGTTCGGTTGGCTGGTTCGTATCATTGCTGGTTCATTTATATGAGAGAGAAGTATTGCTGGCTGGTTCAGGTGAACAATACTCATGTGAGGGGGCTGGCCAGCCCAACTAGCCCAGCCAGCCCCAGCGATCAGGCTGTATATAGAGAGAGAGGAGTAGAAGGCTCAGAGTATAAGGGGAGAGTGCACAGCACCCTAGGAGCACACCTCTGACGCTCGTGCAGAGCCAGCGCCGGCTCAGCGCCACCATCGGCCGTGCCATGCGCACCACAGCGCCGGCGTCCAGAGGCACACCTGTGTGCACCTCCGCTCACGGGGAGCCCCAACCCCGCTGCGGCTATGGATGAAAACGGGACGGGAAATTCATGTACCGACCGACACCGTATACCGTATTAACCGATCGCATACCGTTTTTGCAGGAAAAACAGGAAACGGGAAACCGACACCGTATTTTAAGCAGGAACGAGACAGAATCAGTTAAGAAATTTTCCCGACCGTATTCACGGTTTCTGTATTCGGGCAGGAAAATTCCCGGCGGTATTCCCGTATTTTGTACACCTAGACCTCATATTCAGCCCACTCATTGATGCAGCCCACGAAACCTCCCGCTCCCCCGCGACACAGGCCCAGCCCACTCCTGTCCGCTACTCCCTCCCGTCCGTCCCAAAAACGGTGGCCAAACCCTATCCGCTGGCTCGTTCGCTTGAACTTATCAGCCGGCTTATCAGCTAGAATCTACAGTATTTTTCTCTCACAATAAAACAGCTTCAGCCGGCTTTAATACTAGCCGAACAGGCCCCCCGAGTCCCCGACTCGGCGACTCCCGTCCCGTGCGGCGCCGCCTCCGCCTCTCTGCGAGAGCGAGACTGCCCGGCTGCCCCTGGCGACTGCGAGCGGCCGAGCGCTGCGCGCCTGCGCCGCTGCCTCCGGCCAGCCATGGGCAAGGAAGGGGCTAGCGGCGGTTCCCGTTTTGTGTTACCACTTTCCGATCGTAATCGACATATTCCCGTTCGAAATATTCCATTCCCGTTATCCCGTAATACCGGTTTCGTTTTCCCGTCCGGCCTTCCCGTTCCCGGCAAAAAATTAAAGGAGCGGGAATGGTTAAGACATTTTCCCAACCATTCCCGACCGTTTTCATCCCTAGCTGGGGCACCCTGCGCCATAGAACACAACCGGAGGCGGGTAAAGAAACTAAGCTCCCAAAATAGAGGACAGCAGGAGTACTAATTGGGAAGGGGAAGTGGCTAGATAGCAACTAGAGCTCTTGGGGAGTTGATCTGGTGTACTAATCACTGAGCGGGCTCCAGCCATGGGGTGGATTTGGAGCAGCTAGCTTGAGCTATCTCCAACACCATCGTCCAAAGACATATTTCATGTTTGGATAGCGCTACATGTAAAAAGTTCAATATCTATTTTTGTCTTCTCCAATAACAGAACCTAAAATATCACCCTTTCTGCAAATGAGTCTTCAGAGGAAGGATACTCATATTTGGGTTGTACCTCTGCTATAACTCAAAATAGGTCTCGCATATAGGTATTCTGTTGGAGGTTGATATAGTACCATTCACGACTCATTTGAGGTTTATGTCTTCATATGGGTCATCCATTGCAGACAGCCTTGGAGAGGATAATGGAGAGTGCGCCTGCTATTCTGTTGACCGGCTAGTAGTATTAGTAGTATTTCACTATTCAAGCACCAGTACCAATACTAGTATAGAGCAAGCAAGGTAGCCCTTGGTCAAGTGCTGCTCACGTGTGCACAAAGATAGGAATATTAATTAATCTGGTGTCCAAATAATTTTTCATGTGCAATATATTTCTTATAAATCGTAGCAAAAATACAATTTAGACCGATGAAGTATCTTGACACTAGATGAGACACAGGCCACGTAAATTCCATGTAGATGCTTATATATATTTTTGCTCTACTCAGTATCAATATATAAAATATTATATTTACAGGAAGCATGCTAAAACATTGAAGGACATGGATCTGGGTTGACATTTTAAATGACAGGCAAGTCATGTAGATGAAACATCGATTTTTTTTAATAAAATGAACATATTTTCAAAATACTTGCTTCAAAATCTATTTTCTAAATTAAATTGAATGAACAATGATGATGATGAATAATGGTTAATTGATGATAATTGATTATTAGGTGCAGAGAGATTTCATGGAATGTGATGATGAATTAGGGTGGGTCGAGCTATCTCTACATCGACTATGAATATATAAGGATCAAACCCTTCTCACTCATTATATGGGTTGTATGAAACCGTGTCGACAAGTGAACTCGTTTGGGACGGGCCGAATTCGGTACCCATGAATGTTATTATATACTTCCTATGGTAAGTGAGGAGAGGGTTGGGTGATGAAATCCCCAACCAGGGCCATGTTCGTTTGTATTATAATCCGTACTTTTCAGCTTGTTTTTTTCAGTCGGAACAATATTTTTCTCTTACAACAAATCAGTCAGAATAGTATTTTGACTTGTTTTTTCAGCGAAGCGAACAGGGCCCAGGTGTCGATGAAGTGCACACAGGCGCATATATTTGCGCACGTGGATAGATGTGGATATATATAATGTACGGAAGTGGGGAAACTATGTTATCTTGACCATGAGTCATACCTAAGGAAGTGTGATAGAAAATTGGTCAAGGTAATCATGAGTAAAACGATACAAACCTGCGCAGGGTTAAAACCGTGGATTCACGTCATGTCTTTTGGTATAGAGGCTATGGGAGCCTATAGAAGGCGCTGTCTCACTTATGGGTGATAATAGATTTCTTAACCTATTTTCTAAAATACGCAACTTTTTGATAAACAATCTATGATTGAGAATGAATATGACAAATGGCTAGGAATGCATTTCATTTGATTTATTATATGTTTGCTGAGTGCTTTGTACTCACTCTTACTATTAACCCTTCCCCTTCAGATGAAAAGACGAGATATGCCAAGCACATGACCTAAAGGAAGTCACATGAGAAATACATGATACAAATAAATTTTAAGTATAATATGAAGGTGTCGCTATTATTTTTGTTTTAGGTAATATTTATTAACTGCCCTTCTCCTCAAATGCAATAAGTTTTGTAAGGTCCTAACTATTATCCTATTGCAACACTTTGATTAAGATCATTACTCGTGGAGGCATCGCTTTGTCGGGTAATAATCCTTAAGCCGGCATTTTTACCTTGGTAGTGAAAATGCGGGGCGTTACACCTACAAAGAACAATATCACTTAGCTCGAAGAAAAAAAAAAGATAATGTAATGTCGCACGTGCTTGGAAATAAATTATATGCAAACTGGTCATGTAAAACTGGCAGGAGGTTTACCAAATTTGTATATTAATATTAGAAGAAGAGTTAAGGCCTAACAACAAAAAGAAAAAAAGGGAAAAAAAACAACTACGTAAAACATTGAAAAAACGATGAAGGTGCAAACGAGCTAATAATTACATGGTGCACATGCGAAACAATTTTTTTCTTTGGACACATAATGCTTACGAAGGTAACAAAAGGCACTTTTGGATGTTACTGGCAAGGAAACAAAGTGATGAGCACATCTCTCTCTCTCTCTCTGACGTCACCAGGCTTAGTGCTGATCTTTCGCCTCACGTCACGAGGAGACAGGAGAGGCACTTGTGTTTTTGTTTATTCCAGCGACGCGCAAAGAGAGTTGAAGATTCGTGGTGTACACGTCGGCCGGTCGCCGGTTGATTTCTCCACACCCAACCAAAACTCTGAGGCCCTACTATATAATATATCTCGATTTATATAAGCATCACATTGGTCAACAAAGATCGGTTTTTCTTAGACTTTCTTCATTCCGTGTGCTTTACTAGTATAAGACAAGATAGAACCCACATAAATCCATGATACTGTAGTGCAAAATGCCAGAAGTTGAAGCTGACTGCGAGTGTAGTTGGAACCTGCCCATCCGGCTTCGAAAACAAGCCTTCTTCAACGCATAGATCCTGTTTGAATCACCTAGAACTAAAGTGTAGTTGGACTAATTAAGGATACATGGATTACAAGTAAACTAAAAGCAAAAAAAAAAAAAACTTTGGTCACATGCACTAGAAATTAATTCACTTGTTAGTTCATATATTTAGATACCTACTAGATCCAAAGTTTAAACCTTCTTCTTTACTAATATATTGGATAGCCATCCCGCTAGGTTCATTTTTTTTAAAATCATAGACTCATGAAACCTTAAATTTCACAACACATGCGGAAAAAAAACAAGCGTGCTGGCAGCAGTAGCAGATGACACATGCTAGGAATGGAATCCCATTTGACGAGCATAAGTATACAACATGTGCCAAATGCACGAACGGGAAAAAAACGAAACGAGATCAAGAGCATCTCCGAGAGTCCCTAAACCTCCTCCTAATTATAAGTTTTTAGAAAGATTCATAAAAATTCTATCTTCAACAACTCCTAATACAATCTTCTAATATTTTAGGAGTTGAAAAAATCTCTCATCCGTGTAACTTTACGCGCCGCAGCCTCGCGCGTATCCTTCAAGTGTCGTGGTGAGGACGTCGTATATGTCTGTCGGTCTGTGCCACGCTAGCTTTTTCATTCCTCCTCCAGCCTCCACACAGGAACAAGGACAGAGGCAAGAGTCAGCGATGGGCGGCGCCGTGGACGCGGGCGCGGGCAATCCTCCTCCTGTTCATCCACCGCCGCCGGCGGCCTTCCATGTGGACCGGGTGCTGCAGGCTCTGGGCTTCGAGTTCACCTGCGTCACCGCCGAGGAGGTGGTCGGCCGCCTCCCCGTCAACGAGACCTGCTGCCAAGTAGGGTAGGAATAAGATACGCACGCACGCACGCCCGCCGCCGCCGCAGATATTTTTGTTTTCAGACCCATTCGGCTTACCCCATATCCGGCTTGGCGGCTTCTTTTTTCAGCTGGAACAGTATTTTTCTCTCACAACAATTTAGTCAGAACAGTATTTTTCAGCCAGTTTCAGCCAAAATTCAGCAATCCGAAAGGGGCCGTCTCATCCTTATCGACGCGATCGATGCAGCCGTTCGACTGGCTCAACGGCGGCGTGTCGGCGCTGATGGCGGAGACGACGGCCAGCATCAGCTGCTACGTCGTGTCGGGGTATCGGAGGCTGGCCGGGGTGCAGCTGTCCATCAACCACGTCGGCCCCGCGCGCCTCGGCCCTCGGCGACCTCGTCCAGGCGCGGGCCACGCCCATCGAGCTCGGCCGTAAAATCCAGGTACTCACTCTGACGACTCTACCCATCTGATGCTGTGTTTAGTTGGGTGAAATTTGAGAATTTGGCTACTGTAGCATTTTTATTTTTATTTGACAATTAGTGTTTAATCATGGATTAATTAGACTCAAAACGTTCGTCTCGCGATTTTCAACCAAACTGTACAATTAGTTTTTTTTCATCTACATTTAATGCTCCATACACGTATCGCAATATTCAATATGATGGCTACTGTAGTACGTTTTAGAAATTTGGTTTTGAAAGTAAACGTGGCTTGCAAAAGCATGCAACGCCTTGCAGATGGAGCCAGATTTCTGTGGGGTTCATCAAAGCAAAAGCCCAGCGTCATGATTATTGTTGGCTTCAACTGTACTACCTGCCAGCGGTAGCAAAGGTCGAAACGACGACGTCCTCACCACGGCGCTTGCAGGCAGTCGTCACACCACGGCGCTTGCAGCGCGGCTGGCTCGACGATGGCGGCGGCGGCAGGGAGGTCGCGGTCTCAGTTTCCCGTTACCGAAAAGAAAAAAAAACCCGCAACATAATTCATGGGTTCCAAATTTGATTTTTTAGATATCATTTATTAGAAATTTTTAAAGATGCTCTTTTTTTTTCTTCTCAAATTTTTTTAGGAGTTATCAAACTATAAGTTTTTAGGAGAAAAAAAGTAGAGAACTCTTCGAGATGCTCTCTGACTAAGGGCATGTTTGGTTTCTGCAGAACCTTCTAAAATTCCTGTCACATCGAATGTTTGACACATGCATGAAATATTAAATATAAATTAATTACGAAACTAATTGCATAACTTGCGACTAATTTACGAAACGAATCTGTTAAGCCTAATTAGTCCATGATTTGACGACGTGGTACTACAGTAAACATGTGCTAATGACAGATTAATTAGGCTTAAAAAATTCGTCTCGCAAATTAGCCTCCATCTATATAATTGATTTTCTAATTAATCTATATTTAATACTTTTTATTAGTATCTAAATATTCGATGTGATATAAATTTTAGGAGCGACTAAAGAAACAAACACACCGTAAGACCAAAAAAACTGACAAATCTATAATCTCCAGCAGAACAAATGAGGTCACAAACAAATCGGAGCAGAGTTGGACGACCACTGGTATTTAGTGAGGTGTCTCAGTGTCTCAGTCACCGACAAAACTCGGAGCTGCAGCTGCGGCCAAGATTTGTACCCTGACGTGCCACAGTGCTGCAGCAAGAAAAAAGAAGTATAAGCATAGTTCCAGTAATTTGGATTTTGGGTTTACTATAATACGTTCGTTTTTATTTGGCAAATAGTGTTCAAACATGGACTAATTAGGCTCAAAACGTTCGTCTCGTAATTTCCCACCAAATTGTGCAATTAGTTTTTCTTTTCGTCTACATTTAATGCTCCATACACGGTCGCAAACATTCGATGTGACAGATACTGTAGCAACTTTTTGCTAGTTGAGGTGAAACTAAACGAGCTCTAAGAAGAGAAATCCAGAAGGAAATCCAAGTTTATTATGCCGGTGGTTTCTGACAGGGTCGATGGATGCAAGAGAAATGAAAAGGGCATTTATGGCAAGTTGGGAGGTTTGAACCGGTCAGGATTTTGACTTTGAACCCTCGCTTGGATTGCAGCTGCATGCAGCCTTGTGATGTGCTTGTGTGCCTGCCACGCCTGGGCCAGCTCCCTCTGCCTGCTGCCTGCTGGGCCTAGATGGTTGAGGGACACAGAAAGGGGATTAGCAAAGACCGTGGAACCGGTCCAAGATTCCCTCCCACGGCTGTTAGCGGATCCCCGGCCGAAGCCCGACCCGGGACGCGGTTCAACGGTCAAACAACGAAAACCAGCTCGAGTCAAACCGCCAAAGCGAAGGATTGGATGGACCCATAATTATTAGCGACCAAAAAGACGATGGTTTTTTTTCAACAAAAGCCACAGCTCCTCTCATCTCTAGTCGTTTTCTCCAACCAGGACGGCTTCTATCTATCTAGTTCTAGTCTAATATCTAGGATCTTATCTTTTTACGAATTACATAAATACAGACACAGATACTCAACGCACGCACGCACACTCACTCTTATGAACACACGTACGTAAACTTTACCCTAAAAGACTGTGCCGGCACATCTCGAGATTGACGAAGTCACCACATACGTCTCGCTGTTGACGGGAACGTCGTCTACCACTTAAAGCACAACGCCGTTAAATCATAAAATAAATCCAGAAAAATACGAACACTCATGCCAAATCGAGAACTTAAACTCGAGTAAACAGGCTCCACCACAAATAACATAACCAACTGAGTTACACTCCGTTCGCATCTAGGATCTTATCTTGATTACTTTGGACGTGCAGACTCCAGGCTCCAGCTCTTTGTTAATGTTTTTTTTCTCCAAAAAATTTCCGAGACAAGACCACCACCTCCCACGTAGAGTATTGTTTTCCTTCATTTTTTCTTCTTCTTTTTTTGAGACAGCATTTTTAAAATCGTCAGTGTGGCATACAACCAAAGGTCCTGAGGTTTATCCAAAATACTTAGAGGACGGACAAGTGTTTAACTGACTATTATGTTAGAATGCACTCGAATCATATAAGCACATCATCTCTTTTAATCAAATATAGTGACATAATAACATTCGCGAAGAGACTGGAGGCGTCAACTAGCGCCTTTCAAATAACAAATAAAGCAGGGCAATTTTATGTTAGGACACGTGCCAGCATATTGGCATGGCAACATATCAAGTGCAAATCAATCAACTTATATAAACTTAAAAACACATCAATCATGACAACTAGATGTTGATCCAATGGATAGGGTGAGGAGGCTTAAGCGCAGAAAAAAAAAGCCAGCGGGTGGGGGGCTTAAGTGTAAAAAAAATCCCATCTCTCACCCCATCCATTGGATCAGCATCTAGTGGTTCTAATCGGTAGTTTCTAAGTTTATACTGGTCGGTTAGTTTGTACATGATACGTTGTCTATTGGCATAGCTAAAACATTGTAGTACCACCATGTATAAGAACTTTCCTTTCTCTTCTTCTTTTTTAGAACTTTCGGAACACATATTTTATTGAAAAGGAAAAAAATATTAGTACAACGTTTTGTAATCACATAAAAGAGAAATTAAAGAGAAAATGAAAGAAGAAGCTCGAATTTACATTATTTTTTCTCTCACAACAAATCAACTTCAGTCGACTTATCAACCGGCTTTAATACCAGCCGAATAGGCCCGAGCGGGGGAAACTTGTGCTTGCTCGGGAACGTGTCAGTGCTTTAAACTCAAATATGAGCGGGTGAGGTTGATAAAAAACGTGGAGATCGAGCAAAACAGAGCACAGTAGGAGATGAGAAGCCGAGACCCGACCCGGCAACGGCAGCCAATCGCAGCGCGGTCTCCACGATCCGGGTTGGTCAAACAAATGGTCGGCTTCCTCTGCTCGCCTCACTTCACTTGAAATTCCCCCTCCGGCCTCCGTCCCTGGCTTTCGCTTGCTATAAAACCCCCGCTCGCCATCCCCGCCACCCACCAGTCACCACCACCACTCCTCCTCCTCCACGTCAAGCCAAGCCACTCCTGATCGCCGATCGCTCGCCACCTCACGCGGCCCGCGCCTCGAGCTGCAACGACCGACCGGCCCGGCCTCCCCTGCTCCGGCTCCCACCGAACCCCGATCGATCCTCGAGGCAGCAATGGCTGATGCCGTGGAGAGCGGCGGGCGGGCGCGCCTCGTCTCGGAGCTGGGCCGCGTGCAGGACCTGGTGCGCCAGCTCGAGCTGCAGCTGCGCGCGCCCGCGGACGCCGCCTCCGTCGACCTCTGCCGCCGCCTCGTCCACCAGATCGTCGCGCTCACCGACCGCTCCATCGGCATGCTCCACTCGTCCCCGGACCTCGGCCCCTCGCCGCTGTCCGCCACCGGCACCGGGAGCCCGATCAGCAGCGACGCCGCCTCTGACCACCACCCCTTCCGTCCCGCCACCGCCAGCCCCAAGAAGCGCAAGGCCACGGCGCGCTGGACCAGCCAGCAGGTGCGCGTCAGCGCCGCGGGCGGCGGCGCCGAGGGCCCCGCCGACGACGGCCACAGCTGGCGCAAGTACGGCCAGAAGGACATCCTCGGCGCCAAGCACCCGCGGGCCTACTACCGCTGCACGCACCGCAACTCGCAGAACTGCCCGGCCACCAAGCAGGTGCAGCGCACCGACGACCACCCCGCGCTCTTCGACGTCGTCTACCACGGCGAGCACATCTGCAGGCCCGGCGGCGGCTCCGGCAGCGCCAAGTGGGCGCAGCAGCAGCACAACCCGCACGCGCAGGCCGCGCTGCAGGGCCTCTCCGCGCGCCTCACGGTGGCCACCACCACCACCGCGGACGCCGCCGCCATCGGCGCCGCCGCGGCGCTCCCGCCCATGACGCCCGAGAGCTGCCCCGTGCGGGGCGCCTCGTCCCCGTGGTCGCTCGCGTCGCCCGTCGGCTCCGACTCCAACGGATGCCTGCACCAGGGCGTCTCGCCGTGCCCGGTGCCCGGCTACAGGGACTGGGCCTCGGATCTCCAGGAGGTGGTGTCATCGGCCTTCGCCGCCGTCTCGTCGGCTGCGCCCCTGCCGGTGCTCGACGACGAATTCATGTCTCTCGAGTGCTTTGGATTCGACCAGAACTTTGAAATTGACACCGCAATGCCAAGCCTCTACTATCCATGAGGAGAAGAGCATACTCTGATCGGCAGCAGCCCTGTGTCCTCGTCTCGGAGGAGCAGAGGAGCCTCTCCCTAAGGAACTGTGCAGCCTCTCCCTAAGAACTGTGCAGTAGCAGAAGGCAGCAAAGCTTGTAGGATATCTGAATAGCATTTCTTGTTTCATTACCTTTCGCTTTTTTTTCTCTCTCTTTCCCTTTTTTGGGGTCAGTTCTCAACTTGCTGGGTTGGGTTTCGTTGATTTCAGTCAGCAAGATAAAAGTTAGAATCTACTTACGGAGCAATCAGTTCAATCTCAGAAATCATCTTCTCTTGATATCGTTTCACTATCATGTTTGTACACCACCAATACCTTAGAGCACGACAAATCTTAAAAACGCATTCAACAGCCAAGTTAAAATCAAACTCGTAACATCTTCAGCATAACATCACTTCAGAAGTGATCATGAGAAAAGGGTTCTGATTTAACCAAAACAATTACAAGCGTTTCAGAGTCTTCTCCAACAACAGAAATGTACAAACACAACAAGCTGTCGTCGAACTGATGCTGACATTGCCCCAACAGAATAAAAACGAACTGCTACATCACAGCTCAGGGCAGCCCTGATAACAATTGCAGAACAATTACACTGACATCGTTAATGCTTGACAGTTGCAATGCTCAAACATGGATAATATGTAGCTTCTTCAAAATTGATATCCGAAAAATCCCATGAATTCAGTACAAGCTACCCTATGTCATGATCATGAAGCCTTCAACTGACCGATGCAGAAATCCTCAATGATATCGAAGACCCTAGTGCCGTGCTGTGGCCTGTGCATCCAGATAGAAGAATGTCATGGAGCTGAGGAAGGAAAACAGAAACTAAACAGAGATTGAGTCCATTCATGCAGACGCATTAAAGTGACGCTAGCAAAGGCGTATTATGACGTATGCCACTTCAGGAAAAGGAAAGGTAAGAAAGACATGCTCCATCAATATCACCATTTCATTACATAACTATCTTGGAATTAGTAGTGCTAGGTGTGCAGATAACAGAGTGAGCTAAATAAGGATCTCATTTGCAGAAGCCAATGCAAAACAATTTAATTTGGACATAACACTGGGATCTCAGCTCAAAATGAAAACAGGTTTGAGCTGATTTATCATTCTAGTGTAATTTAACATGAATTCTACTCTAGAGCAAACAAAACAAACAATAATAAGACAAGCTTTACAATAGCATCTAACAACTTTATCCCATGAATTGAAATCAATATCTAGAAAGTGCTTCTCGTTTCATTATTAGATTATTTTTCAAATCTTCTCAATTCCTGGAAACCAAACAGGGCCTTATGGAATTATTGATTGTGTATAATGGAATTATTGATTGTGTATAGTATTTCCGTAGAAAACGTTAGCAGTAGCAATACCTGGATAGGCAGCATGGGAAATAAAAAAAAAACTGACCATTTTTGCCTATCATTACAGCCATACTGTCATTGTCTTTTTTTTCATTTCCTTTCGAATGTTTTTTTTACAGAATATCTAAAATGGTGCTAAGTCTTCATGGAATATTGTTTGTAGTAGGGAAAAAAACTAAAATAATGTTGCTAAATCTTCACTAATTTGGTCCACTAGATCACCATAACTTTCACATGACGAATAGTTAAAATCAATGCCACCCTGAAGTGCTAATTTCTAATTTCTGAAGAAACAATTCCATGAAAGGCACTGAAGTGCTGAACCAATGACAAAATGCTACGAGGTATAAGAAGCAATATAAGAAGTTACAAACCCAAAAAAACCCTCCGTGGAATCACCACCAGCATTATTTAGAATGGCATCTCCACCTGGATGTTCCTCCACATAAGGAGTGACATCATAGACCTGGTTCAACCACCAAAGATAAATTTAGAAGACCAAAATATTTGAATCTCCCTATGTTTAAGTCTAGGGCATTGAATAGGGACAAACTGAGGTGACCACTGCATTTATACAACCTTGTCCTTGATGATGATCCAACAATCCTTCCTTGTGTTATGTTTAGAGATCTCTTCCTTCGTAAAGCTCCTAGATGTCTGAATGTAGATAGACAAGAAAAAAAGGTATGTATCTCTTCAAGCTGTCTAAAATATTACAAGTATTATGGTGCAAATCTGAGAAAAAATTGTCTTGTAGCATGCATTTGTAGGCTCAAGAAAACTAGCCAACTAAAATTGAGGAGTTTACCATTCCAGCTCCTGAATCTGTTCCCTTTGATTTACCTGGAATTCAAGAGTTGCTCAGATACAGCTAGGTCAAGCTACTACAATAAACTATGCAACTTGTACCTTTATTTTGTGACTTCGGGATCACAAAGAGAGCTCCTAGTGCCAAAAGAATGACAACTGAGATGATGACAATAACCTCCATCTTGCTCCTTTAGAATTAAGAACTTTGCAGCCACACAAAAAATGTGCTGTACTGAAAAAGGATCATTAAAAACAAGGGCAAAAGGATTAATTGCAGAGAGTAAAAATTAGGTATGGACTCAGTAATGAAGAAAGCTGATGTAACATCCTTGGTGAAGAATAGCAGAAGAATAACAAAGCATGCCAATGTCAGCACACAACACAATGAAATGATATCTCCATGAAGTCCACTGAATCACAGATATAACATACTATGCAGCATAGCAAGGAAAACAGTCAAACAGACTAATGCTAGACTACAACCCTCTAAGTTGATCATTGATCATGTCATCTTTTGAGAAGATATGGGGGCAAGGAGCATTGCAAGGTAGGCGTTGGATGATGTTATTAACGATGCATTAGTATGAAGGTATTAGGTATATGTGACCCTTGTTTAGGGAATTAAAATATTGTGTATTACACCAAGGATTTTCAGTATACTGATGATGGCATTCTTTTCATGAAGAGAACAAAAAATTACTGAGCACTGAAATAGATAGTTTTCCAAAATGAATGAGTGCAGGCTCAGGCTGACCTAACTAATTAACATGAAGGGTGAGCAAGCATTCACAGTATTGAGGATTGAAAGGTTGGCGAATAACCACAAAATATCGACTACTTCAAGCGGATGAAGTGGGAATTGGAAGAATGCATCGCAATAATGTGGTTGATATATGAGCAAAAGACTTCAGTTAACAAACAGTAAGGAAGGGTCATGCTAAGGCCTCTTGCTGATAGTAAAAATTACTGATGCGACAGATTTACAGGATGCAAATAACATTCCGAACAGTTATAACTATACTTAGCCTAAAGCCCTAAACAAGGAAAAATAAATGAAAATGTGGTGCATCTGAAGATAATTTTCATCTTCCTTCGCAATGATGAGCGAGTAATTAGCAAGTCACATTACTTTTCAAAGCATCGATGATCTGACAAGGAATTTTTGCGTCCAACCATGGTTTTATACCTAGTATTTTCTTTTCCCCCAATGTCGAGTCAATGTGTCTCTTGAAAAACTTCATGTTGCAAAATCGACTGAAACTACATTCTGTTGGGTTGAGATTTAATGGTACAGTGGAAACAATGCTTTGTGCCTTTGTTCAGTTAAATAGTACACTCAGTGAGGAGTCCTTGAATAAGAGTGAAGGGAGCATAAATACACGTTCAGGGACAGTCCGGTCAGGAAATCCCACTTGGGTGTGAGACGGACCACATCTAGCCTAACTGAAAGGTACAAAAACGACTTGCAGGAAGCAAGAAAGATATCATATGGAGGTCACCTGGACCTAGCGCTAGCCAATCGCTCGTCACTCGTCACCACTATCCTACCTCCTACAGGGTCACACAGCCCACTACATGGCTCCTAGCAACACTGCAGGCCTGCAGCGGTGGCGATGGGGCTTCCGTTGCAACAGACCCCCCGCGGCACATGAATCCCAAATAAACTGGATGGGTTCGGATGTTGAAGCAGCTATCCCAATCGCAAAAAGGAACACCGTGATTATGGGTTCGGATGTTGGAGCGAGACTATCCCAATCCCACAAAGGAAGATCCTGATTAGAGGACAGCATGAACAGCCCATCCAAGCGAGACTTAGACAGCTAGGCTAGGGATTCCTTACCAGTAGAAGAAGAAGCCAATCCTGGGGATGTATGGATCTCGCTCCACCGCAGGGAGTCGACGAGGGCGGCGGCGGGAGAGCGGGAGAGAGAAGTGCGCCTGCAGGCCGGAAGGGAGTGAGACGGCAGGCCGAGTGCGTGCGCCGTGCGCCGTATTGGATCCGGTTGGACTGCCTAAACACCGAGCGTCCGAGCCGTTGGCAACGCTGTACAAATGTTAATATAGGCCCTGTTTAGTTTATCGAAAATACCAACTTTAACACTATAAAAAAGAAAATTCCTCGTCACATCAAATTTGTGGTACATGCATGGAGTACTAAATGTTGACGAAATAAAAAACTAATTGCACAATTTGGTTATACTTTACAAGACGAACGTTTTGAGCCTAATTAGTCAATGTTTGGACAACTATCACAAATAAAAACGAACAAGTTATAGCTACAGTGCTTCGCGAAATCAGTCGGCGCCAACTTGGTGACCAACTAAACGTGGCCATAGCGTGTCCGTACGTCGGTACGAGATAACTAATAATTTATACTAAAAACACACGGATCGTACGATAAGATAACAATACTGTAAAAATTAAATACCAATGTTAAAGTAACATTTTATTAAAAAAACAAAGTTTATGAATTTAATAAAGTCACGGAGTGCAGTGTCGTAGGCTCACAAACTATACTTTATAGACATTTTCGTGATGCGGCTAAGATAATGTTTTATATTGGCAGGAAGAAATCTTCAATATCCATTTTTTTCATTGTAATCCATTTATCTAGACAATGTTTAAGGTGAGGGCACGATTATAGTTTTTAGTATCTTTGCGATATTGTCCGAAGCTATGAGATAATTGATGTCTTACAATGAACCTTTCATTAATTTAGTTTTCTATCTATATTTAATTGTTTATTCAGTCTATTTTACCGGTAGATAATGATGACAAAATTCAAGCATCCATAATTTATCTCTTTGACTTTAAGCATGAGTTTTGTTTTTATTTTTTTAATTGATATATTGTCCTTTTGTTTTTACCATAGCGTTAGCACGGATATACATGAAAAACGAATATATCTTTACACTGCATAAATCTTTCAAGAAGATAATGCATAGATTATTCTTGTATTGAATATTATATATATATATATATATCACCTAAATACTCTAATTAAACTACAAAATTTTGAATTAGATACGAGATAAGACATGCAAACAGATATTTCAAACTACCTGTAGAGTCCAAAGAATTTAATAAATAAATTCTTCTGGAGGTAATGCAAATTCTCTTTAATCTTTCATTTGGTGTAGTTAGTGTTATCATAGTACCCGCATGTATTCATGGGAAATAAATCGTGGACAAAACGTGAATATTTTTTGTTGCGACATTCCAACATGGGTCCATCGTCCTGCCAATATTCTTGAGGCAGATCACATAAAGGATGAGAGTCCCTCTATGAGATTGTTCATAAGAGACTCAAACTTATATCTGATCATGGTAATGTTGAATTGTTTTACATCAAAAGCATCGCCAATGATAAACGGGAACATAGATTTTAGTATGCATAGTGGAGGAAAACTTAACCTTGGCCTTCGCAGCAGCTTTTCTGAGCCTTTGCAGTGCTAACTTGTCCTTACTCAGATAGTCAAGAGGTGCACCATAAAATTATGCACCACTAAGAAAAGTGTCACCATTGTTTGCCTTGACCTGAAAATTGTGTCAAAAATAAGAATTACAACACCTAATTCAACATTTTGGAACAGACACTCAAGTGGATATCTTATTCTACAATATATGTCTATGTGGAATAGTCCTAAAGCCACACATATTTATACGGTGAGTATAACATACTTTATTTTAAAATATTATGAGAGATTTTTTAAGACACGCAGTATTATCCATGTGACAGACACTAATATTTACATATATACTCGAACATGTATGTACATGATTATATGGAGATGCAGCGAAACTTATTCATGGATTTATTGGCGCTTGAAAGAAATGGATATCAGAGAATTCTTTCTGCCGATATAAAATATTATCTTAGCCATATCACGAAAAAGTCTATACAGTAGAGTTTGTGAGCCTGCGACGCCGCGCTCTCTGTGATTGTGTTAATTTCACGAACTTTGCTTTTTGAATTAAATGTCATTTTAACGTCGGTATTTAATTTAACAGTATTGTTATCTTATCATGCGATCCGTGTGTTTTTAGTATAAAAGATTTAGTTGTCCCGTAGCAACGCACGTGCACGCTACCTAGTTGAATATAAAAGGAGAGAACTGGCTGCATTCGTACATATAATGTACGTCAGTTAAGGTTTTGTTTGAATTAACTAAATGTGGCATATATCGAATTCTTTTAGCCACTGCTTGTGTGCAAAAGCGAAAAACATCCCAACCACGCTTGCCCTAATATGAGTATTTGAAGTAATAAATCTTTGAAAAACATCAACGTACCTCCCTTTCAGAGATTGAGTTGAATCCAACCTAGAGCCTTGGAACCCTGTATCTTTTCCTAGACGGGCTTCACTTCGGATGCGCCGGTACCAATATCAACGATCTCCAATCGATGTACCAAGTCGTATGGATCCCCATACAATGGCTCAGACATGTAGATTTTGTTCTCCTTGTACTTGGATACACATGTTCCACTGAAGCTTTTATTGAAATGTTTAGACACGAACAATGTCTGATCACCGATGTCCCTCGCCCTAGACCACTCCGGCGTACGGTCGTGGAGGTTGCACTTGTAGATTGCGTTGTTGTAGGTGAAGCTCTGTGTCTCGTGGAACGTGCTCACCATGGCACCCTGAAGGGTCGAGATGGCGGACTAGAGGGGGGGGTGAATAGTCTTTTCTACAAATAATCGCGTCGGCTAACCGATATAAATGCGGAATTAAAACAATCGGTCTAGCCAAGACTACACCCCTCTATATATGTTCACTAGCACCTTGCAAAGATACTAATAAAGCAACTAAGGTGCCAATAGCTAGAGCTCTCCTAAACAATTCTAGGAGCAAGGTCACACAAACCTATGCCACTAGTACTTTAAGTAACAAGGAGCTCCTACACATGCTAGTAAGCAAAAGCACAAAGCTAACTAAGCTCACTAGCAATGCTCAATAACAAGGCAACCAATGCCTAATTAGAGAGCGCAAATACTTAGCTACACAAACTAAGCAATGTGACTAACAAGGTTACTAAAACCAAATTAGCCACGCAAGGGAGCTACTTCTATGCTACACAAGCAAGAAGGTAATTAGCTAGCTACACAAGCTATCTAATTACAAGAGCAACTACACAAGCTTAAGATATATATATAAGTAATTGCAAGCTTGTGTAATGGGGATGCAAACCAACGGGAAGAACAAGGTTGACACGATGATTTTTCTCCCGAGGTTCACGTGTTTGCCAACACGCTAGTCCCCGCTTGTGTCGACCGCTCACTTGGTGGTTCGGCGGCTAATTAGCATCACCCGCTAAGCCCGCACGTCGAGCCGCAAGAACCTACCCCTTGAGTGAGGGTAGCTCAATGACACGCTTTACTAGAGTTGCTCTTGGCGGCTCCAGCGAGCAGCACAATGCCCCTCACAAGCACTTCTCCGGGGCCGCTGACAAGCTTCTTGCGCGCTTGACGGAGACCACCACTTGCCGTCTAGGAGGTGGCAACCTCCAAGAGTAACAAGCACCACCGGCTCGCAACTCGATCACCTAGTGCCACTCGATGCAACCTCACGATGCAATCGCACTAGAATCGCTCACTCACACAATCGGATGATCGCTATCAAGTATGTGTGTGATGGAGGGCTCCCAAGCACTCACAAGCATGGACACTAAGTCCCTTGAGGTGCTCAAGACTGACCATGGCCGAGGGCCACTTCTATTTATAGCCCCAAAGGCTAAACTAGCCGTTACCCCTTCATCAGGCAGCGGTCGGGCCGACCGGACGCTCCGTCGGTCGTGTTGACGGGACGCCGGACCTCGACCGTCCGGCCGCCGGCAGACGCGAACGTGTCCTCTGCGCGTCAACGGTCATCTTCCGATCCCAACGGTCATCTGCCGATCGGACGCGGCACTTCAACCGACCGGACACAGAACCCCAGCGTCCGGTCGTTTCCAAGAAGCTCCCGAAAGCATGACCGGACGCGTCCACGACGACGGACGCAGCCGGTCTCGGTCACTCTCTCACTCTTTATATACTCCGTCGGTAGCGACCGACGACTGCCAAACGCCGGCGTCCGGTGCATTGAGATCCAGCGTCCGGTCGGTTGACCGACGCCAAGACTCTTCGCGACCAACTCGTTCTCACTTCTAACTTCTTCACCCTTGCTCCAATGTGCTAACCACAAGAATTTGCATCCGCGCAATAGAAAATAGGCATTCCATTTTCCCGAAAGCGCGAATCCCGCCTCATAAGCTTCGGCGGGAGGGAGAGAGGGACCCAAACCCATCTCACCCCTCGCAAACACCACCTCCTTTGTAAATGTGCCAACACCCCCAAGTGTACACCATCATGTGTATGTGTGTTAGCATTTTCACAATCATTTCCCAAAGGATGTTAGCCACTCAACTTGCCACGCCACTCGATCCTAGCGTCAATGCAAAGTTAGATCACTCGAGTGGCACTAGATGACCGATATGCAAACAAGTTTGCCCCTCTTGATAGTACGGCCATCTATCCTAAACCCGGTCATAAACTTCTCTACACACCTATGACCGATGTGAAATGAAATGCCCTAGGTTATACCTTTGCCTTGCGCATTCCATTCCATCTCCTCCAATGTCGATGCAACACATGCACCAACACGATCAACAATGATATGATCCACTTCATATCATCACATGATCATATTGGTTCATCGATCTTGACTCCACTTGCTCTTCACCGTTGCCATCGTCCATCGGCGCCAAGTCTTGCTCAAGCTTCACCGCCACGCGGTCCATCACTCCAAAGCCTTCGACTTGCCCTTCACGCTTGCAACCGGTCCATCAAGCCAAGTCATGTCTTGATCTTCTCCACCTTGATCACATGACTCAATGTCATGTCTCATGTGCAATAAGCTCCTTCATCATCACATGTGTGAGCTTTGCAACATCTCCAAGCCATTTTCACCTTCATGGCATATGTTGCTCACACACATGTACCTGTGGACTAATCACCTGTGTATCTCACATAAACACAATTAGTCCACCTAGGTTGTCACTCAATTACCAAAACCAACAAGGACCTTTCACACCCACAATGTGTAGCTCACCGTTTGATTCCAGGTAGCTGCGGTGGCAGAGCCCCGCAGGTGGCGACAGCGATGACAGCAGCGTCGCGGTTGGAGTAGCGCCGGCGGCATTGCTGCTGCAGACGGAGATTTTTCCAGTGCAGTTGATCGCTAAGAACTTGTCTTGGCAGTGGGCGATGGACCCCATAGAGAACTCCAGTTTGGTGTCGAGCAGTGTCCATGCGCTGTCGACTCCAACCCGACAAAACGCGACCTCCATGGAGCACCCAAGCATGGCCATGGCCACGCACTCACGGGTGGCGGCGTCAAGTGGCTCCGAGAGCACGATCTCTTGGAAGAACACGTCCCTCATGTCTTCTAGCTTGATGGCTCTGCCTGTGGCATCCACGTCCCCGTAGCCGTTGGTGGGATGGAGGACCCACCGGTCGTGGACCCTAGACACGCATTCCGATGAGGACACCGCCACGACGTGTTCGCCTGCTGGCGGGAGCTCAACGCGGGGGGCACGGGCACCGACGAATGGATTCAGCAGCGTCACGGACGCCGCCTCGTCCATGAGCGCCCGCCACCCACACGAGGAGCCGCACGCCACCTTGCCACGCACATCGGGTAGCGTCTTGGACAAGACCTTCTTCGCCGGGACGCAGTAGAAGCTGACGCGATCCGAGTCGGGATCGAACGGGAGCAGCAGGAGCGGCCCGAAGGTCGCGAACGAGACGGCGACACGTCATGGGGAGCAAGCGGATCAGAAGGACGCCGCATCGTGGCCTGACACGAGACGCTACCCGATGGACTCGAGGAGATCCTCTGGCAGGCCGGATCTCCAGTCAGGAAGAGGTAGGGACCTTCTCTTGGGATTGGAAGGCTGAGCCATGGAAGACAAATGACATCAACTATGGTTCACGCAAGAAATGGTGTCTGGTGTCTACTGTCGCGATGGGCCATGGATTGGAGAACGAGGATATGGGGAAAGGATTCAAAATGAACAGACCCAAGGGTAATTTTAGCAAGAAACAACAAGCGAGGGCGATGGAACACGTGAGCGTGAAACCAAATGAAAGGAGAAAAAAGTTGTCCCTTTTAAAATGCAAAGAGGAAAAGTAGTTAAATGTAGGCAGATTTGGCAATGTTCTCATAAATGCAAAGAGATTCCTTTTGTCTTAATTTTCTTTTCTTCTGTGTTAATTCTCTTTCCTTTTACTCATTGTCATGCATGCTGGTCCATGCAAACGTGCAATGTGTATATTGATAGCACAATAATTTTCTACTTTCTATTTTGTCGTGATTCCTCTATCACATGACAGACAATATTTAATCAAGGAGAATGACACACTTCCTATTTTAGCCATATCAAAGAGATGTCGTGGGATCGCAGGCGTGGGCAGACGGACGAACCAAAATAAATGTTGCACCAAAAAATAACCACACATTGTTCTTTTTAGTTGTAGGAGATTTGTTAGATTAGTCATTAAATATGTTACTATATTTTATATAAATCTAGTTAAATTTAAGAAAATTTTACATACACGAAATCTAGACGATATTTAAAAAGGAACAGAGGAAGTATATTTTTCTGTTTATTATAGAAAAAATGATACCGATTCAACAGTAATACTGTGTAAGCCCCTTTAGTAAGACTTTAAACTTAACATAATGTACCTTGATTTTTCCAATACTATATGCCATCACTTGGTAACTAGGAGATACCTCACACGTTGTTGCGAAGATTGCGAATAATTTGAAATAAAATTAAGTGGAGATAATGTGGATAGTTTGCATTAAGATGACGTTTGGATACCATTTTGAAATGGAAAAGGGTTATGAGCTGGACTATGTTGGATAGGTAAGGGATTCGCAAATCATACGTTTATCCTTATTCTTTGTTTGGTTTTTGGGTTCACGTTTTGGTTTACTAGATCACATGTGCGCAATAAAAAAAAACATATCAAATGTGTATTATCCACCGTAGCTTATACTCGTGGAAGAGACGTCGGCCCTCTCCAAGGTGCTGCCCCAGGCGTGGTGCCTATCATTGCCACCGTGCTGCTCCATAACTATTAGTGAAGAATGATGCTGATAGTTTGCATATTGAGATAGACTTGTGGTGGAGATTAGCTTTATAAGAGATATAGATATAGATAGGTAGATATCATCACCCTGTTAAAGATACATGACAACTTCCCTTATCTCTATTATGCACACTTATCTCCGGGAGACACTTCAAATTACACATTCCATATCACTATTTAACTAAATATACCCTATTCATATAACTAAGCACTTCAGCAGACTAGCTAAATTCAACCCTCCATTCCTTATTGATGTATATTCTATTAGTATTCAAATTATTTGTTGGGGGCTACAATGTAATGATTTTTTGCAACATTTTTAATTTAAACTATATGGATTAAATCACAGGCTTGTCATCATGATATGAATTTTGTACCCGCGTGTGTCTTTTTTCAAGTCTATTGGTGCTCTCAAGAAATCAATTTTCTCTTGATTTTCTTTTCGGAGGGAGAATACTTCAAGCAAGGAAAGATAAAGCCCTGGTTACTTTTTTTCATCACTCTTTGTAGTTGTTATTAGTGAACCAAAGAATATATGATATCTATTGCTAGTTCTATTCATGAGTATAACTCACCTAGGGAATCTCATCAAACACCTAAACTATAAGCAGTGGCAGGCTAGCAGCGCAGAGCAAGGAGAAGCACTTCTCCCCAACAAATGGACAATAAACACAATCTCAACCTCATTTCCCCCATCTTCCCTGTCCTAAAACCAACGAAATTATCATCCCAAATTCCCTTTCCCTATTCTCCCATTCCTAATAAACATAAATATCTAGCACAAAGTAACCGCATAGGTATGCAAAGTTTGGAATCTAGGACGGTTACAAGTTAGGAGCAAGACCAAGAATTTAAACAAAGGCGGGGCACCTAAGACCGATGAGAACCAACACCGTGGAGGAGAGCTCTCGATGGTGGACTAGCCATAGCCACACATAGGAAGGACAGGATGGCTAGCCGAGAACGCCAACTCGTGCCTCAGACTAGTGATAGTGTGTGCCAATAGCAATAGAGAGACTTTTGGACACATGTTTTTTTGAGATGACGAGAGGAAAGGTGATGTGGTAGAACCGCTCGAAATAGCATACTTACGGAGGCGCTCGTCTTCCACCAGACACTAAGCACCCCGAAAGCAAGCTACAGCGAGCGGTGTCCGTCGGGACACACCCCGAGGGAGAACCCGAAAGATCCACATTTTTCCCAAGGATCCAATAATGAGAACGAGTTACAATACAAGTCTATTTCATACATCTGAGTTTATCAAAAAGTACATTATTACAATACCAAATACCAGAGTGCGGAATGATAAACAGCGGAATTTAAAAATAACATCTAGCGGTAAGGGGGCGAGGAATCTGTCTAAGCCCACCAGAAGGATCCTCCACACAAGGTACTCTTCAAGCATCACCTGCAACAGGGGTAAATAAACCCAGAGTACACAATGTACTCGTAAGACTTATCCGACTAGTGGGAATACTTTTCCGACTCCAAGGAATATGATAGGTTTTATGGCTTGCTGGTTTTCTTTAGCAGAAAGCAATACTAGTAGTGCGTCCTTATTTATGTATTATTATTATCAACCGTATTAAGTTATCATCTAGCCAGTCTACATAAGCACCTGTTCTACTTTCAAGCAAGAGTTGAGCAATCAGTTCTGTTTCTTCTCCTTTTCCACTTTCAGTTCTTACTACGGTGCTAAACCACAGACAAGCCGTACCGGATCGTCCGGCGATTCGCGAATCAATGTGCCCAGCTAGGTGCCTCGAAAACACACGCCCCGCTTATACCCTAGGCACAAGCAGGACTAACCCACCACTTTTTTGTCCCGGGTCTCCAGGTCCCCGTCCAAACTTGGACTCCAAGCCCCCACTCCTGAGTCCCGGACTCAGTGTGGTGCAAGGACCTCCACCACCTCCTCTTCCCATCAGTCGGTCCGGAAAGAGCCGGATCCGCGACAAGAGAGCAGCAAGTCGTCCTTGCGCCCATACCCAAGTATGCGCTCGGGACAATAATCTGTGACTTGCCTATAGTCATATTCAACGACCGGTCCTTAATCAACATAACTATGCTCTGTTGGCCGCATGACACAACCCCTCACACCCACCAGTACCCAATCCATATCCCTACCCGGTCACCGTTTTCTTTTCCACCATTTTATCATGAGTGTTCATATTTTATTACCTATTTGCGAGTAACAGCAGGTTACTCACGCTATCGATATTCTAAGCATAGCAGCTACACGACCTATACTAGTAGAACTCATGGGTAGATATATTTATGCAGGTAGTTTCCATAAAATGTCTGTAACTTAAATGCACATCACATATATATATTCAGTGATCATAAAAATATAGATTATACACCGGGGCTTGCCTTGGGTAGGCGTCAGGTTAGCAAGGTCAGCACCAACAGGCTCCTGGGCTTCCTCCTGTGCGAAGATCTCCTCCTCGTACTCCTCGATCACCTCATCGTACTCCGGCTCGTCGACGGGCACGAAATCTACCAGTTCGTGATCTACATGAAATGATGATGCAATGCTTAAGAATATAACATCGGCAGCTTTTACAATAACAGTACATTGATTTAACTAGTAAGCTATTGCTATCGACTACGGTGCTAGGTTATCTATTGCTATCGACAACAAGCATAAAGTTTGGCATTCATCATTATTATAGCCACTACCGGTATTTTTACTCCTAACGCTGATTTACGCTATATACAAATAAACAAGGGTAATATAAACTCTATTTAACAACCCATTCTAAGACCACAAAATTGACAGCAAGCACTTAATAACCTAACGAGTCTACTGTAGAATTTGTGTCTATAGCTATCACCAATAGTCCACAAATATTCCTACAAATATGAATTTACATAATGCCAAGCTTTCTAATTAGAATTTACGAGCCTATCAGTATACAGCTAACTGTGAACTAACTACACTAACAGATAGATGGTATTTTTGTGAACCTAACAAAATTAGTCTTGCTATTTTTGGACAACTACGTAATTTACTACGATTTATCAAAGTTCAGTTCATAACTAAAATAAATAAACATTTCTAATCTTCTGAAAATTAAGAAAACCGAATCCCTCTCCTCGGCCCAACTCGCTGGCTCGACCAGGATCAAGCTGACGCAAGACGCCAGAAAGCAAAACAATATGCCCATGCGCTGTCTTGACCCAAATTTACCAACGGCCCACGATGAGGGAAGGCCCGCAGCAAGGCAAATATGCACGGCACCCCCAAAGTACTATGTAATCACAGCGAGCTCTAGGACACTATTCCACCAGTCTAAGGTTTTACAGCTGCACCCTCCCCTTTCTCCTCCTTCACCACGGCGAAGTCCCCCCGGCACCCGTGCGCGCACTATCGTGACGGCACCAGGCGGTCACGCCGGCGTCACCCGAACCCCTACTACCTAACTAAGGGGCCGATGATTACCTTGGGGGCAAAAAGTAGCGACCGGAGGTTTCACGACGAACAGAGGCGCCGTGCTGAGCCCCCTCCCCGGTGGTGGCCCCTTTCCTGCAATGGCGGGCGCGTTCTCGTGAGTGACAGCGAAGACGAAGCAAGCAACTATGCTAGAGAGCTCTAGGGACTACCCATGGATACCTTCGCATTGACGGTCTAGCCGGAGAAAGCCCGAGGTGAGCTGGCCGCGTGCGCGTGAGGTGGTGCGGCGGTGCACGACGGTGGCACAGCTGCGCCAGGGACTGCTACATGGCGGCAGGGCTTAAACTAAGGTGAGCATGGTGACACCCGACTGGAGGATAGGCTAGTAGCGCGAGGGATTGGACCGAGATGCCTTGGCTGCGAGGATAGCCGACGGCGCAGGCCCTCCCAATCTTAAGGACCCGAAGGCGTGGCTTTTCAAAATTGGGGCCTATGACGGAGCTACAGGCAACGATGTGGGGTCGGTAGGACAGCAGGCTACCTAGCGGAGTCGAGGACGAAGCCAATTGCAATAGGGCACTGCTACCACGACGAATTTGAAAGAGTCGTCTCGGCGGCCATGGAGACAGCGGGGGCAGGGGAGGTCCTGGCGCGGCTTGGCTCGGTTCGGCTGTGAACGTCAACGCAAGCGGCAAACACGCGCTACCACGATGGGGATAATGGGGCGCGCCCAGCGATCGTCAACGACGTCCGAGGCAAAGAAGTCGACGAGACACAGTACAAGGCGTCGCGTGGCAAATGCAACGCCAAACAAGAACCGCCGCAAAGGCGAAAGCGACGCGGAGGTGATGGGGAGCAGTACGTCGTCCATCGCGCGAAAGCAGACCAAGGCGAAGTCAACGGCGAAGTGCTGCGTCGCGTGGCTGGCGGCGGCGCGTAGCGTGGGACCCGGCGCGCCTCCGGCCAAAGCGGGGCAGGACAAGGCGCGGCCAAGCTCGGTCGGCGTCTTGGGCGTAGCGAACAATGGCAAGGTGGTGACCCAGACGCCAATGAGGCGCGCAGCGCAGCCCAAAGCGAGAGTGCGAGGCTGTCGCGCGTCGCATTCACGGCGGCATGGAGACGTGGCTTTACGCCTCGACGACGCTGGGCGAAACCAGCGCAGCAAGAAAGCGTGCAAGGGGTCGTGGCTGCCAGCAGAGGCAGACGGCCTTAGCGCGCGGTAGGCCGCGTTTACGCTTGCAGCGCCGGCGGGGGGCACGGTCGGCGTGGCGGCAGTGCGCGCTTCTTGTGGCGCAGGATCTTACCGGCAAGCCAAAGAGCCAGTGGTGACCGCGCCCGTATAAGCCATGTGCCGTGCAGGCTTTCTAAAGCAGTTAGAAAACTTGTACGCAATGCTCCAAACGCTAAACTAATTGTTCGATGCGCAAGAGGGTACATTAAGCTATCAACCGCAGTCATGACATCGTGCTACTTCTTAAGCCAATCGCTCCACAGAGCTTGCCAAAAGTGGCTTCGTCAACCTCTTCTAAAACTTACGCGAACGACGTCGTTTTGAACGATTTCGCGTCGAATTCCAAATCCGACCTACGGAATATACTAGCTAGTTATCCTTGTCCTCGACCGCACATGTGTTATCGCCATTCACAAAACGTTCTATAGCCTTTTTGTTTTAACAAGAATTCGATTAGGATAATAAACAACGTTATGTGACACGAAACATAACATATAAATGTTTCAAGGACCGAACATTGCTTTTATAATTTATGTTATACATATATGTACATAACCATGATACTCATGCGATGTTTAGCAAAACAGTGCAATGTAACACCGAGGGTGTTATAGGTGATAGCGTGCATGGTAGCACGTCACCTCGGAGATGATTTTACAAATCTAAGTGTATTTAGCCATTTAGGCAAAACAAATGCAAACAAACTATTAAAAAACAACATATTAAAGCATTTTGATTAACTAGAGCTAACTAATAGTTAGGGTTAAAAATTCATCCAAATTAGCTAAGAATGGCAAGTTAGTTGGCTAGCAACTAAGGTGGAGGCTTCGCTGCCGATCGCACCTACTAGCCCCATGTATGGATAGACTGGGGCTAAAAATAGGGGTTCTTAATTAATTAACCATATGCACCAAACACACTTTTAGTTTGGTTAATAGGTTTGACAAGAAAGGTGACAATCATTCACTTTGCCAACTCTCATTCCATCGATGGGTAACCTCTTTTGAGCTTTTTATGTATTGTTTTTGGAAAAAAATGAACATTCTGATTTTGTTACAAACCAAGCTATCTTAAATTTAACTGAGTTAATAAAATATCGAGATTATATCGCCGTACAAATATTATAGGATTCATCATGGGTATATTTTCATATATACCTGTTTGATGACATAATTTGATAATCTTCTTTATAAACTTGATCGAATTTAGAACAATTTAACTTATAATAAAACCAGAGTGACATATTTTTTCCACCTCAAGAGTATATAACTAAAGTAGCTCACATATTAGCCTTAAAGTCTTAGACTAGTCTAATCAATTTTAAAGTTAAGATGTTTGTACATCTCTGCCGAACCATTTTTCTCTCAACTTAAAAGAACATGTATGTACAATATATAGTTAGACCATAATGATTGGTGTACAGATACAATGCAAATGTACATACATGACAAATAAATTATTTGAATAATGCATCACCTTATACCCAAGCATTAAGGGGGTGACTTTTGTAACTTTGTTCAAGACACTGCCGATTCTTCGCAAAAAAGTGAAATCACTTATCATTACCTAAATTTATTCTTCTCTTATCTTCTTCTAGCAACTGAGAAATACACAATAATAAGGTCTTCTCTGAACAAAGGGAAAACATAAGAAGTTTAGAGGATTTTAATCCAATATTAAAGTTTTCTATAGACCTCTTTGAAACAAAGGATTAAACCCTACGAAATTCTTTAGGATTGCCATGGGATGCATGAAAAGAATTTTACAAGATTAGAAATTTTATACATTATAGATTCTTGTAGGATTGTAAGTTTCGTGCAACTCTAATCCCGTGTTTTTCCTATTCCCGATTATGTTTTTCCTGAGCTAACAATAACGGTAAAATATACATCACAAAAGAAAAACACTATTTAATACCACATATCTAATTCCATAAATTATTATTATTTTCTTTATCTATGAAACGTATATCTAGCTATTTTGTGGTATGTATAAATAAGCTCTTGACACCTGTCAATACAACCTCGTATGCAGTATTACTACAACAAATTTTAGTAGTATATAAATAAGTGAGAGGCCGGATTGTTGCTTTATTACTTTCTACTTCTAAAACCTCTAATCATTTTAGCGTCGTACGTTTCTTGTAGTTGCAGCAGTATATTTATTCCTCTTTTTTGCCTGGCAGACAAATAGCACAAAATCAACCGTCGACTGTCGTCTCCTTCCTTGGGTGTGTTTAGTTCCTTCTAAATTCTCAATTTTGACATTATGCAAAAAGAAGATTTCTCGTCACATCAAACATACGGTACATGCATAGAGTACTAAATATTGACGAAATCAAAAACTAATTACACAGTTTGGTTGTACTTTGCGAGACGAACGTTTTGAGCCTAATTAATTAACGATTGGACAATTATTACCAAATACAAACTACGGTGCTTCTGGCGGCGCTACAGTGAATTTGCCGGCACCAATTCGGTGCAACTAAACGTGGCCCTTGCCTTCCTCCAAATTCCAAATCGTTGCCAGAGAAACCACCAAAACTGTTCGTAACGCACCAAGCACCAACCGCCCGGCAGCCCGGCACCTCTCAGGCTCTTCTCACCCCTTGGCTGCGCTGCGCCACCGCCACCACCACCACTCCCCCGTGGCGGCTTCTACAAGCTTCCGGAACCAAACAACCCCTGGGCGCCTGAGTTTTCTGAAAGCGGCTTCAGAGATCTCGTCGTCGGTGGCCATGGCGGGCCCGTGCTGAGTGCGCGGGCGGGAGCAGGTGAAGGTCTCCGAGCTCGAGATCCCGATGCAGATCCGGGAGGGCCCGGCGCGGCGGCAGGCGCCGTCCGCCGCGGGGGCGCTGCGGTCGCCGATGTCCGCCATGATGCTCGCCATGTTCGCTACCATGGCCTCCTTCTACGTCGCCGGACGGTGAGTCCGCCTGCCCGCCCTCCGGTTTCCATCATTAGTTTCTTCGTGAGAATGCTCGCCTGCTTGGGTTCTTCTGTTTGATTGTTTGGTATGCGTGTGCTACCGATCAACCGTGGGGGGATTCTAGACCCCTGTAGTTCTCTGGCGGGAGCTGTTTATGGTGATCTCGCTAGGGAAGTTTTGATCCAGCCGGTGGTGCATTTTAGAACAGCGGGTGAAGTTTTGATCTCTCAAACGGCCTCCAGTGCGAGGCTCACATTTTGTTGCGATGTTAGTGCTTCTTCCTGTAGCACTCGGATTTTGCAGTGTCACAGTTCATGAGTGGAGTATTCCCTTTTCTGCTAGTATTGATGAAGACCAATCTTAGTTCTCAGGCACCTTACCTTTTAACTTGATCTGGATTGTCATAGTAACCGAAAACTGTTCCTCTGTAGAAATGGTTTGTGTTTTGGCTTTTTGTTGTTTGTAGAGGAAAAATTGTTGATTTCCTGAATTTCAGATTGTGGCAGGATGCTCAGAACAGAGTTTATCTCATTAAGGAGCTCGACAGACGAACAGGCCAGGTAGGCACCAGAGATCTGGCTCTTTTGTTCTCTAGCGGAACTATCCACCTGTGCTGCTTACTTAAGAGCCCCATTAACTCTCTTGTGCATGTGATTCAGGGGCAATCAGCAATATCTGTGGATGATACCTTGAAGGTTGTTGCATGCAGGTAATTCTAAGTTTCTAACCTTTCAGGGTATATGCCGAAATTGCCTTTCAATGCACAATCTGACAATTTCCTTAATGCGTTTGAAAGTATGAATTTTTGTATTTGCTGTCTAATTGGAGCTAGTGCTCCAAACATGCAGAATTTGTTGTAGTATGAGAGTTTGGAGCTGTAATAATTGCTTGTGTGTAAACATCCTCCATTTTTTAGGCAGCAAGGGAAGCGGTTGGCATCGCTTGAGATGGAGCTGGCTGCAGCAAAGCATGAAGGTTTTGTTGGCAAATACAATCCTGAGACAAATGGAACTCGTTCTGCGAAAAAGCCACTGATTGTTATTGGAATAATGACTAGCTTTGGGAGGAAAAACTATCGTGATGCTGTCAGGAAATCTTGGCTTCCGACAGGTACACTTCATGCTTGCATTTTTCTTACATCTATTTTTTTTGGTATTCTGATAGACAGCAATACTAATAATTCCATGAAAAAGAATATTAATACCAAAATTTAGAAATTCAGTCCTCATATTTATATTGTCAGAAAGTTCTTTTTTAGTTATTATTGTTATGTTACAAAGTGCTTATAGTACTCTAAAGTAAGGAGGCTCGCTTCTACCATCAGATAGATTACAGTTGGACAAAACTCGTATTTCTGCCAATTTTAAGAAAGATTACAATGTATTTGGTTTTTGGTGTATCTGCTGGAAAAATGATTACCCCCAGGCCACAGCACTTGTACTAAATTGTGATAGATGCAAGGTAATGATCTACGTAAAGTCAGATACATGTGCTTAAGTTGAGGATTGTATAAACACCTATTAGAAAAATTCTAACAACTTTAAATGATATCCTGAAGATTAGCCATCACAGTATGAAAAACTTGGATGCAGATCTGCATTTTGTAATGTTAATACCATTTGGTCCTAGTCATTTGTCATCTTGTAGGTGGTTGATTGTGTTTTGAAACAAATAACCCAGTTTTGATTATTCTCCCATTGAAGTACTATGGACATGGTACCCTTATCGTTAAATTAATGTTTTAAATTTGCGTTCTGTTGATAAATTAAAAAAACGCAATTCTTATTTTTATTATTTTCTTAACCTAGTGTTGTGTATAAAATCCTACTTATCTGTGTAGTGTAATTGTACTTCTCTGCACAGGTTCAATGCTGAAGAAACTTGAAGAAGAAAAAGGCATTGTAGTACGTTTTGTTGTTGGAAGAAGGTACCTGATATCCATTACCCTGCTGGAATAAACTTATGAAGTTTAGATATCTGATAGTTCTCTCATACGTAGTGCAAATCGAGGAGATACTTTTGATAGGGAGATTGATGAAGAAAATAGGAGCACCAAGGATTTCTTGATCTTGGTAAGCCTGATTGAACAATTGATTCTGCAGTACTACTCTATGTTGATGGATTCTACGATAACTTTGTTTTATGTACTTGCTGTGCTCTTTGCTTAATGTTCATTGAAGATTCATATACTCTGGTGGTTCTTGCTTTTGTTTAACTTTATTATATGTGCATTAGTAATTTTATAGTACAGTCCTTTGGATTTTTTAGCATCAAAGTTCGATATAACTAACAAAAAGGTGTTAAGATGAATGCTGCCATTAATAAAAACTTACTCCTATTTTAGCTCTTGCTGTTGATTTAGTTTCGGAACTTGATTATTAAGTGGCATTGCAGGATGATCATATAGAGTCAGATGAAGAGCTTCCTAAGAAGACAAAAAGTTTCTTTGCCAATGCAGCAGATACATTTGATGCTGCATTTTATGCTAAGGTCAATGATGATATATACATAAACGTTGGTATGTGCCATCTGTTAACTTTGAGGGGCTCTATGAGTAGTTTGCATTTTATTACATAGGGTGTAAATTTTTAGGATCTTTGCTACTTCCTCATGTTCCAGATACTTTTGGTATCCGGGTATGATGCCTAAAGTTTGACCCTGGTTGTTAATGTTTACCAGATATGCCAGTGAAATCATTTAAACTAATTTTTAGCAGTAGCTGCCACAGTTTGAAAAGCATCCAATAATTTAGATTGATTTTGAAAACATTATGAAAACTGAACCAGATTAATTCTGGACAATCATTTATCAATTTTGGAAATATAAGTTCCTACCTTTTCAAGTCAGGAGGTTTTGAAATTCTCCTTGTGCACTGAGATGAGATTTACAAAAGGCTATTGCCATTTTCTGTCTCAGCTTGCAACAACTTCAATTACCTATGATACCTCTACATGAAAAAGTAATGACTATTAATCTTTTGAACTCCGCTGACTTGTTAAAATGCTCATTCTGCATGTTCTGGAATACTGAATTGCCTCTGGCAACAATTGCTTGTAGTGTTGTGTAGATGTAGTTTTGAAATATTAACAGGAACTGTACTTGACATGGAACAACATTGTTTTTCTGCAGATACTTTGAGTGCAATGCTCGAAACTCACTGGGACAAGCCCCGTGTCTATATAGGCTGCATGAAATCGGGCGAGGTTTTTTCTGACTCGTGAGTATTTACAACAATTCATTTTAGGAACTTGATAGTTTTCTTTTCCCCGTTTGGGTGCTTCTTTGTTTGACAAACTAAACTAGAGCTCCACTGAAACAGAACCCATAAGTGGTATGAACCAGACTGGTGGAAATTTGGTGATGGGAAATCGTAAGTATGCTTGCCTTAGCAATTTTAGCTTCTATTACATTTATTGTTTGTACTAGATTTAATTTAACATTCAAATCAATTGCTGCTGTGGCTCATCTACTTCCTTTTTGTCAAACAATAGGTATTTCCGACACGCTGCTGGTGAAATGTTTGTCATATCAAGGGCCATAGCTCAGTTCATTTCTATAAACAAGTATGCAACCTTTTGCACAAATTCTATATCCTTCTCTCACAAGGAGCTGAAAAGAAATGAGAATTTTTTAATAAATAATTCCATTAATTATATTTATGGATATTTTTTTTGTGATAGGTCCGTTCTCCGGACATATGCCCATGATGATGTTAGTGTAGGATCGTGGATGATTGGCCTTGCCGTGAAGCATGTAAATGAAGCAAAACTGTGTTGTTCATCGTGGCCCTCAGGTTGGTTGGCATCTTTTGACCTTGACCTTGATTCCTTTCTGTTTGATATATGTTTATGTTGTTCTAATAATCTATTTTTTTTACTGGTCAAATCTGACTCTTGATGATTGCTTCCATGCGATTAAGTCCTTTTGTTTGCATACTTCGTCAGATTTTTCAGTCTCCTGATTTTTAAATCCTGTATTTGGATAATCATTATGTTAGTGAGTACTGAAACTTTGAGGACAAGAGAAGTAACAGATACACATGAACAAAAAAAGCATAATTTCCTTTTTCAGTGTGGAAGTAAAATGGGGGATAGAGCTAGGGAGCATATTCATTGAAAACTAGCTATGTTCAACTTACCCTGCAGTTTTTACAACTGCAAATGTCCTATGAATACTGCATTTTCTTCAGCATGTATTCTGGATTATGAATTCCGATGATGAACCTGCTAGAGTTAATGATCAGCGGATATTTATTGTCTTGTTTGTAACAAGTTTACCCAAAATTTAGTTTCAAGTTTCCTTGGATCTTTGACTACAAACCATAGCAGGCTTCCCAAGTTATGGTTTGCTTAGGTTTTGGACAGAAGGCAACGGTTTCATGGTTTAGCAGTAAATAGAATGGACGCAAATTAGCTTGTTTTGTACAAAAACAGTTGGTTATTTTCATGCTGCATGTGCACTGAGGGGCTGTTTGGATGGATACCCCTGCTGACCAGGCCAAATTTCGGCCATTGACCGAGGAGGCTCTGCCACGTTTGGATGTGTACCGTTTTTTTGGGTTGGCCGACTGCTGTGACTAATCTCCAGTTCAATTTGATGCCCCTGCCCGTCTGATTTGGGGCGGCTGAATCAGTTGCCAAAGTTTGGCTGGCGGCCAAGATTTGGCACGTCCTATATAGGTGGCATCCAAACGTGCCCTGAGTTTCCACACTAGTCCCTGGATAAAGGGTCCTCTTTAGGTTCTTAATCTGTCGCTCAATCTATTATATGGCTTACCACCTTTATTAAATCTGAAAGATTGGTGGATAAATGATATAACCAAAGGCAGTGAATATTGAACTTCTGAGATTGGAGAAATGAACACATTTTTGCTTGTGAATTATTCATGTAATGAGTTGTTGGATTGGTGGTCATTTTCATCACAAATTCCCAGATATTTTTGCAGGGCTAACCACTAAGATAATTTTGCAGGTGCAATGTGTTCAGCGCTATAACGAGCAACAATGCTTGTGCTGAGGAAGAGTTTTGCAAACACCGTGCCTGGTGGATATAATACATACAATATGCAGAGAATGAATGAGGTCTAATCGGTATTGAGAAAATTTTGTTTTCTTCTGCCATCTTCTGTAGCGTCCTTTGGAGGAAGCTTGTGCGTGCCAATTCATAATGAATCAGATATCTTGTTTTTCTGTTCCAAAGGAAAGGTCTTGCATATTTTCTTTGCAAGGCCACTACACTAGAATCATCAGAGTTCTAACGAAAAGCCGTCTGCAGATTGTTTCCTGTTCCGCCTGCCATTTGTAGATGCCCCACACTTACCATTCTTTTTCTGACAGACACTGCCATTGTTGGAGTGGCAGAAATCAATAGCAATTCAGGAAATTATTTTGCTCAAGAATACATGTATGCGTGTCTTCAGAATCAGACCTGTTGACATGGTTATGATTTTTTTGACACATACAAAATGATGCCCTTTTGAAGTCAAGAATCTGCCATGTATTATTCTCTGGTTGTTTTGAACGTACAGAAAAAGTCCTATAGTCCATGCTGATCATTATTGTAGATGGTATCGCATGGAAGTCTTACTTTATCTTAAATGCATGGCGAGCAAAAAATTCATCATTTTTTTTTTGACGAGGAAAAAATTCTCATCATTGACTTATTCTTATTTCTGAAGCACGTTTAACAAGAAGTGGAATAGTTCAAAGGTCCTGCTCAAACCGGGAGTTATCCCCCCAAACATGTGGAAATAAAACTAATTCTTGTAGAGAGCAAAATCCAATAAAATTCTGAACCTGACATGTGACGAGGATCTGAAAACTCAAAACAATAAGTTATCGATAATGATTAGAACTGGCTGTCCAGATGGATGGACCAACCTGCTCGCCCACATCATGCGGCACTGCTCGCCCACATCGTGCGGCACTGCTCGTGTCGCTAGCCAGCATCACGCGCCTCTGCCCCACTGTCTTGTTGCTCTTTCCACCGGATCCATTGCGCATCAAGAGATCTGGTGGTGGTGAGGACTGCGGTGCCAACTGTAGGGGTTGCGGTTGTGTCCTGTGTGGACCGCGAAGGGGTCCCCGTAGCCTTATGGTAGGAGGAGTCGATCTGGTCGATGGTGGCGACGGCACGGCCGCCTCTGGTGAACTTCACACGTCGACGAGCCTCTGAAAGCATCTAGGTCTCTAGTTGGGTTTCGGTAATTAATGACGACACGAGATTACTATGACTAACGTGTGTTTTGCAGAGGCAATTTGAGTTAGGTTATGGTAATAGCAATTGATTAGGGCAATCATGATTGTCATGCCCCTGCCGATGAAAATCGTTTCTGTTTTCAAAGGATGGACGACAAGGTTGATGATGGACTAGTTCTAAGTGTCGTCTGATGATGGAGAGACATTTAGAGTAGTTTATGACTTTGTTTTTCCTTTGGCCGTACTATTAAGGGGGGTATGGACTAGTAGCTTGATCTAAGTAAGTCTAGTGGGTTAGGTGTGGTGCACACTTGTCAAACCTAGCACTAGGTAGCTCAAAAATAGTCCTAAGATCAATTGGAGCAAACTTCATTCACATAGGATTTCGAGTTGGAAGTGAATGGAGGGTCAAATGATTGATCGGAAACTGGTCTGGTTGTGATCGGACGCTGGAGGGTGAGTCCGCTCAGTTCATTTGATCTAATGAAGTCGTCTGGTACTGACCGGACGCTGAGTCAAAGTGGACCGGACGCTGGGTGTCTGCGTCCGGTCAACTCCAGAGAGGTTTCAGAGAAGGATTTTCTTGACCGGACGTGTCAGGTCAGTGCTGACCGGACGCTGGTCAGGATCCGGTAACTGACCGGATGCTAAACAGTGAAGTGACCGGACTCTGGGTGCTAACTTCCGGTCAACATCAATAAGGTTCCAGAGAGCGTTTTTCTTGACCGGACGCGTCCGGTCAGTGCTGACCGGACGCTGGTTAGAATTCGGTCAAAACTTAACGACTCTTTTTGACACAGTGGCAAGGATAACTGACCGGAGCGTCTGGTCACCCTGACCGGAGCGTCCGGTCACCCCGTAGAGTGCTGACTCAACTTCCAAACGTTATGTTTTGAATGTGGGGGTATAAATACTTACTCCACTCGTCCAATGGAAGTCTCTTGCCCATTTATTCAGCTGAGAAACACTTTGAGAGTGCAAGGGAGAGTAAGAGCCTAGTGAGATGATTGAGATTTGAGAATCCAAGATTAAGGTCATCATTAGTGCAAGGAGAGTAGCAAGTGTGCATCCACCCTTCTCATTAGGCTTGTCGTGGTCAAGTGAGAGTTTGTGCTTGTTACTCTTGGTGATCGCCATCACCTAGACGGCTCGGTGCTGATTGGGAGTTTGGTGATCATCCGGCGGAGCTTGTGGATGACCCAACTCAAGTTGTGAGCGGTTATGGGTGATTCACCGCGATGGAGTGTCAAAGAATCAGCCCGTAGAGAGCACTTGATCCTTGCGCGGATCAAGGGGGAGCTACACCCTTGCACGGGTGCTCCAATGAGGACTAGTGGGGAGTGGCGACTCTCCGATACCTCAGGAAAACATCACTGCATTCATTTCTCTCTCTTTACTTTGAGCATTTATATTTGAGCAATTCATTTCATGTCTTTACATTATTAGAATTGTCATGCTAGAGTAGGATTGGAACCTATGGTGTAAAACTTTTGTGCGTAAGATCAATAGAAATACATTCTAGGCACAAGAGGTGAAGTGGGCTAAGTGTATGGTTTAATTATTGCAAATAATTTAGAATTAGTCCAATTCACCCCCCTCTTGGATATCTTGATCCTTTCAATTGGTATCAGAGCCTCGTGCTCGCTTAATTAGGCTTAACCGCCTAGAGAAAGATGTTCCACGGTGATGGACCCCCTCCTATCTTTGATTAGATGATTTTCCTTATTGAAAAATTCGCATGGAGGCATATCTAGAAGCTCTAGATGTTGGAGTTCTTAGAGCCGCCTTACAAGGCTTCCCAAAACCTAAGGATCCCGCACACCTTCAAGGCGATGAAGTAAATTACGAGAAATGAAATGCAAAGGCTAGAAACACCCTCTTTAGAGGCATTTGCAAGGATGTTTTCAACCATGTTTGGAACCACAAGAACGCCCATGCACTATGGTTGGACATTTGTGCGCTCCATGATAGAACAAAGAGTGAGCGTGAGGAACGCTACCACCTTGTGATGAAAAAAGCTTAATTCATTTGAGATATTTCCTAGAGAAAGTGCTAATAAGATGTACTCACACTTGAATGTTCTTGTAGAGGAAGTCAATGGGCTTGGACTCACACAAATGCAACCCTCCTATGTTGTAAGAAAGATCTTGAGTGTCCTCCCTATTGACAAATATGGGCATATTGTGATGGTGCTTCTTCAAGGTGATCTTTCCACAGCTACACCAACTTAAATATTGGAAAAGATCAATGCACATGAGATGTACATGCACATCACACCATAAGATGGCTCTTCTTCCACTAAGAAGAAAGACTTAGCATTCAAGGTTAGCCAAGAGAAGAAGGGCAAAGCAAGAGTTGATCATGATAGCTCAAGTGATGATGAAATTGATGATGCAAGTCTTGCTCTCATGGTGAGAAAAACTGCCAAGATGCTCAAGAAGCTCAACAAGAACGGTGTTAAGTTTAATGGCAAGAAGAAGAAATTCTTCACTAGCAATAGAAGGAAGCCCATCTCCAAGATGGATTGTTATAATTATGGAGAACTTGGTTATCTAGCTCATCAATGCCCCAAACCCAAGAAAGACAAATACAAGAAGAAGTACAATGGCAAGAAAGATGGCTCAAGTGATGAAGATGATGATGAGAAGAAAAAGAAAAAGCCATACAAGAAGAAGGATGGCAAGAAGAAAGAATTCCACAAAAAGAAGAAGAATAGCAAGGCATACATTGTTGGTGATTGGCTCACGGATATTGAGTCATCAAGTGACTCATCCAATGATAAAAGTGAGAACGAGAAGGTGACCGCTATTGTAATTGATTCTTCACTATCTTCATCGACACCGCCGCCGTCATCCTCTACACACCTATGTCTTATGGCCAAGGGTGAACAAAAGGCACAAAAGGGTGATGATAGTAGTGGTGATGATAATGCTAGCAATGATGAAAGTGGTAGTGATAGTGATGATAAATTTGAATCACCTTCTTATGATGATCTTGTCAAGTTGTTCAACCAATATACTAAAATCATTAGGAAGACAAGAGCGAAAAATGAAAAGCTAGAACTTGAGAATGACTCACTCTTAGCAAAATGTGACATAGCCGAAAAAGCTAGTGTTAAGCTTAGAGAAGAAAATAAAACTATGTCATCCAAACTCAAGGAGCTCAAATCCTCTAAAAAGGAGCTTAAAGAAAAGCATAATAAACTTGAGGGGATACATAATGAGCTCACCATTAGCTACAATTTGCTAAAAAAAGAGTATACCAATCTAAAAGTTAATCATGATAATCTTGTTGTTTCTCATGAGTTATTATCCAATGAGCCACATGATGTTACTAACAATGTTGTTAAGATTGATATAACTACATCATGTGATGACTTGATTGTTGAGAGCATTGAGCAAGGTTCTAGTAGCAAAGGCAAGCAAGTGGTTGAGTCCGACAACTATGATTAGTATGTGAAGATCAAGAATGAGAATGAGAAGCTCAAGAAAGATCTTGAAAAGCTATCAACTACCAATACAATTGTGATAGAGAACCTTGATCATGATTGTGATATAGCTCTTGAGAATGAGAAGCTCAAAGAAGAGAACAAGGGACTCAAGATGGAGAAAAATCATGATGAACTTAAAGAAGAGAACAAGAAGCTCAAGTTGGAGAAAGAACATCTCAAGACCGGCTTGAGCAAGTTCACAAGAGGCCAATATCTCCAAAGTGAGCTACTCATGAACGTCGTGATGAAGATGGATAGAAGCGGTATTGGGTACTTGGCAAATCAAGAGAAGAAGGCTCAAGCTCAACATCAACAACAATACAAGTCAAAGCCTAAGCCAAAGAGATGTGTTGAGTGTGGACAAGAAGGACACTTTGCCCATGAGTGTCAAACTCTACCACCACAACCCTTGCCCAAGCATGCTAGACCCTTTGCTTTCAATGCTCATTACATGCTTAGAAAGGATTCTAGTGGAAAAATAAAAGTCATGTTCTTATGTCCTCCCAACAAGAATATGCCTAAGAAAATTTGGGTTGCAAAGTCACTAGTTGAGAAAGTCAAGGGCCCCCATCAAGTTTGGGTCCCTAAACATCAAGCTTGATCTCTTGTGTGTAGGTGAACTACAAGACCGATGGAAGTCATTGGGTTATTGATAGTGGTTGCACTCAATATATGATTGGTGATCATCGTATGTTCACCTCACTAGATGAAGAAGTAGATGGTCAAGAAAGGATTACATTTGGTGACAACTCAAAGGGCAAAGTTCAAGGATTGAGCAAAGTTGCAATGTCAAATGATCATTCAATATCAAATGTGCTATATGTTGCTTCTTTGAGCTTCAACTTGCTGTCCGTTGGTCAATTATGTAATCTTGGCTTTCAATGCTTGTTTACCGAGAAGGAAGTGGTTGTATCAAAGAAAGATGATGATCAAGTCATATTCAAGGGATTTAGATACAACAACCTATATCTAGTAGATTTCACATCCGAAGATGCAAACTTGAAGACATGCCTATTCACCAAAACATCACTTGGGTGGCTATGGCATAGAAGACTTACATATGTTGGGATGAGCTCACTCAAGAAGCTAAAGAAGAATGAATTGGTGAGGGGTTTGAAGGATGTGAAATTTGAGAAGGACAAGCTTCGTAGTGCATGTCAAGCCGACAAGCAAGTTGCAAACACTCATCCTATAAAAGATTACATGTCAACAACAATAGTGCTAGAGCTCCTTCACATGGACCTATTTGGACCAACAACTTACAAGAGTTTGGGAGAAAATCTCTATTGTCTTGTGATAGTTGATGACTACTCTAGATATACTTGGGTATTCTTCCTTCATGATAAGACCAAAGTTGCATCATGTTTCAAGAAGTTTGCCAAGAGAGCACAAAATGAATTTGAAGTGAAGCTCAAGAAGATAAGAAGTGACAATAGAAAAGAATTTGACAACACAAACATTAAAGCATATTGTGACGAAGTTGGAATCAAGCATGAGGTCTCCGCAACATATACTTCTCAATAAAATGGTGTAGTAGAGAGAAAGAACCGGACACTTATGACACTTGCAAGAACAATGCTTGATGAGTATAATACACCCAAAGCTCTATGGGCGGAAGCTATCAACACCGCATGTTATGCATCCAACCATCTATTTCTTCAAAAGTTTCTTGGTAAGACACCTTATGAGTTGCTCAATGGGAAGAAGCCGGGCGTATCTTTCTTCCGGGTGTTTGGTTGCAAATGCTACATCTACAAGAAGCGGCAACACCTAGAGAAATTTCAAAGATGTTGTGATATTGGCTTTCTTGTTGGTTACTCATCAAAGTCTAAAGCATATCGAGTATTTAATCATGCCACCGGCTTGGTCGAAGAAACATATGATGTAGAATTTGATGAATCTAACAGCTCCCAAGGAGCACATGAGAATCTTGATGATGTAGGTGATGAACCATTGAGGGAGGATATGAAGAACATTCCGGTTGAAGACATCAAGCCCAAAGGTGATGAAGATGATGCACAAGTGATTGATCCACCTTCTTTATCAAATGTGCCACAAGATGGTGATAAAGATAGGAGAGTAAAAAATAAAGATACTCATGTCTCTCATGATTAAATAGTGGCATAAGCTCAAGATGTTGATGCTCCAGAACCTCCCCCTCAAGTGGTTGATATAAGAAATTCACCCCTACTACAAGCACATCCACAAGATCTCATCATAGAGAGTCCTTCAAAGGGTGTAATGACTTGCTCTCAAAAACTTGCTTCATTTATTGAACATTACTCTTTTTTTACTCTTGCGTTGAACCTAAGAATATAGAAGAAGGTCTTCAAGATTCGGATTGGATAAATGCCATGCATGAAGAGTTGAACAACTTCACCCGCAATGAAGTTTGAACTCTTGAAGAGCGACCACAAGGTGCAGGAGTCAGTGGAACAAAGTGGGTGTTCCACAACAAGCAAGATGATCATGGCATTGTTGTGAGGAACAAGGCAAGACTAGCTGTAAAGGAGTTCTCTTAAGTTAAAGGGTTAGATTTTGGAGAGACCTTTGCACCGGTTGCAAGACTTGAAGCCATTCATATCCTCCTTGCGTATGCGTTGTATCATGAAATGAAATTATATCAAATGTATGTTAAAAGTGCATTTTTAAATGACTTCATAAATGAACTAGTCTATGTTGATCAACCTTCCAGGTTTGAAGACCCTAGATATCCTAATCATGTTTATAGGTTGTCAAGGCGCTATATGGGCTTAAGCAAGCCCCAATAGCTTGGTATGAGCGCCTTCGGGATTTCCTCATTGAGAAGGGCTTTACCATTGGGAAGGTCGATACCACACTATTCACCAAGAAGCTTGATGGAGAGATCTTCATTTGCCAAGTATATGTTGATGATATCATATTTGGCTCATCAAATGAAGACTATTGCAAAGAGTTTGGTGAATTGATGTCAAAAGAGTTCGAGATGTCTATGATAGGAGAGGTTACATTATTTCTTAGTTTTCAAGTCAAGCAAATGAGAGAAGGAATTTTTATCTCTCAAGAAAAGTATACCAAGGACCTTCTCAAGAGGTTCAAAATGGATGAATATAAGCTAATCAAGACACCAATGTCATCTAATGGACATCTCGACCTAGATGAGGGAGGTAAATCGGTTGATAAAGCTCTCTATCGTTCTATGATTGGTAGTTTATTATATTTGACCGCATCTAGGTCCGACATCATGTTTAGTGTGTGTATGTGTGCTAGATTTCAAGCTAGTCCTAAGGAGGCTCACATGGTTGCCGTTAAAAGAATCCTTAGGTACTTTAAGCACACACCAAGCATTGGTCTTTGGTATCCCAAAGGAGCTAGATTTCAACTAGTTGGCTATTTCGATTTGGATTATGCCGGTTACAAAATTAATAGAAAAAGCACATCCGAAGGGTGCCATTTGCTTGGTAGATCACTAGTGTCTTGGTCTTCCAAGAAGCAAAATAGTGTGGCTTTGTCCACCGCTGAAGCGGAATACATTGCCGTGGGTGCTTGTTGTGCACAAATTCTTTACATGAAGCAAACTTTGCTAGACTATGGTGTAGTTCTAGAAAAGGTACCTCTTTTATGTGACAATGAGAGTACGGTAAAGCTTGCTAATAATCCATTTCAACACTCTCGCACCAAGCACATAGATATCCACCATCACTTTCTTAGAGATCATGTTGCTAAAAATGATATATCACTAGAAGGTGTAAGGACTGAGGATCAATTGGCGGATATCTTCACTAAACCACTAAATGAGGCTATATTTTGTCGGTTGAGGAATGAGCTCAATGTGCTTGATTTTAGTAACTTCACTAAATAATGAGCTTGTGTTGTCTCTTGCATTGCATTGTAATATAAAACATGTTTAAATTTTCGGTAATGCATTTAGGGCTTGTCTAACATGGTTAAGATAACCACCAAAAAGTGTGTGAAGAAGCTTAACCTAGGATTAAACTTGACAAGCAACTAGAATTACTTTCAAGTATTGCATTGCATGTGCATGTGTGTTGCTTTGTCGTTTCTTTTCGATTATCCTTTTATTGCTTATTTTCTTAAAAGAATTATAGCCCAAGGCAAAGTATTTTGAAAATTTTGAGGGTTTAAGAGAGGTCTCTCACATCAATCCCAATTGGTGTTTATTTGCGTCTTATTGAAGTTGGGACTTAATTGGGAAAAGGCAACGCGAAGGAACTTTGAAGATTCGCTGGAAAATGACGATTGGACGCTGCACCGGACTCTGCTTCCAGTGTCCGGTCAGTTCACAGGAGGTGAACAGATGCAGCGCAGGTGTTACCGGACGCTGCACAGTGATCTTCCAGCTTCCGGTGTGAAGGTGACCCTGTGTCCGGTGAAACGAAGAAGACGAAGCTAGGATCGACCGGACTCTGGCCAGCGTCCGGTCCAGGGTAATCGAACGCGTCCGGTCACGATTTGAGGGGTTTTGGACCTCTCTGTTGTCGATCGGACTCTAGGTGGCAGCGTCCGGTCGTTGCCACTGGTGCGTCCGATCAGATGAATCCGTGTGGATCTCAAACTCTTTTTCTTCTCTGTCACGCGGGAGGGGCACCATATATATCTGTTCTGTACACCACGTTGCTGCCCTAATCTCGCACCTACACCTTGACCTAATCGCGCCTACCTCATGCCGCCGCACAACCACATCTGTGGCGCGCCTACGCCTGCATCAGCCATCGTGCCATCGCACCAGCGCCGCCAGGCCATCGCCGCGCCACTCCCGTGTTGGCCTCACCGCTCCCACGCCTGATCTAGTAGGGCCCACACCCACGCCGCTGCGCCATCACGCCTGCGCCTCCACCGCCACGTCCCAGCGCCGTCGCGCCACCTACGTCTCCACAGCGCCATCGCGCTCCACGCCGTGCCAGCGCCTGTGCTCACCCCGTCTATGCCCGCGCTTGCCCTAGCCACGCCCGCGTCCGCACTGCCTCGCCAACCCTAACCCTAGCCTTACATTGCAGATCCTAGTGGTGTCCCATGATTCTCTCCTTTGCTCGTCGGTCGCCGGTTCATCAGATTTCGTTAGGTAGCAAGCCATCGCTTTTGATTTCTTATGTATTGCTTGCTTCTTAGGGTTTCGCACCTCTAGATGAATATAGTAACTACTTATATTTCCTATCTATTCCATCATGCAGCGAGTCAGTGCTCTTGTGTTTGACTTGGCAGTTGTCAGTAAACTCAGAGCCAAGCCTACGAGTACGGATTGAGGCCAAGCCTCATGAGTGTCAGTCGATAGTTGTTTCTTGTCAGAGACAGTAATTCTCATCCGCTTCAGCAATGGCACATTGAAAGAATGTCGGAGGTGGTCCTGGAGATGAGGATCCAAGGCCTCCGCCTCGCCTGATTGCTCAGGAAAAAGGAAAGGCAAAGAAGACTACAATGAAGAAGTAGAAGTTCGCTGATGTGGAGATAGAGAGAGCAGCAGCAGTGGCAGCCGCCATAGAGCAAGCCAAGAGAGGTGGATCTAGGAGTGGCATTCGTATAGGTGATCAGTTGTCACTAGCTCAGAGGGCCACCGTCGAGAGAGTTGAGACTCGTCATGGTAGTCCACCTAGGACTGTCATGCTTGGAGGACAGCGTGTCTCTTTAGAGGAGAGTCTACCTCTAGGGGAGACTGAGCAGTAGACATAGCCAGCAGAGGAGACAAAGGGTACTCAGCAGACAGAGTAGATTGAGGAGACAGAGTAGGCAGCACAGCCATAGCTTCAACGCTCTGGTCGTACACGCACTCAGGTGTCACCGAGGCCTGAGACACAGAGGAGGGGTTGTCGTCCACCTCCTAGACCATAGGGTCCGCCTCTAGTGGTTCACCTTGACTTGAGGGCAGCTACAACCAGACAGATGCAGCAACTCTGCTTTGTGCAGTTTGAGGACTAGTTTCCGCTGAGATGGGATGAGCGTGCTTCAGAGCACTTCTATACTATGTTGCAGGAGGACTTTTATAATGCTTATCTAAACAGTGGAGTTGCCTTCAGATCTCAGAGAGTCTGCTCTATAGAGTCTATAGTTGCAGCTACAGGCGAGCAGATCTGTCCCCACCTTTCCTATCTGCCAGGCTTGATAGATCTCCTTGGATGGACTGGCCGCTTTATTCCGTCATGGGTCCATGAGTTCTACTCCTCTCTTTGGATTGACCCGAGGCACATATTTATTCACTTTGCATTCAGAGGCCGTGACTATAGGCTCCAGAGCTCGAGGGTCAGAGAGATTCTCAGGATTCTAGAGTCACCTATTCGCCTTCACAAGGTTTACTATGGTCAGACAGAGCCTTTGAGACGCCCTCACGGTGGACTTGTGCCACCCACAGATCTTGTCCGACCATGCTTCATAGAACCGTTTGGCGAGGGGCCGAGTAGGACACCACGTGATCTTACACCTATAGCTCGGCTTCTTGATGCTATTATGAGGAGGACTCTGCTCCCGAGGATGGGTTACCGTGAGGGTTTGACTCGCATTCAGCTGTAGTTAGTGCATTCTCTGGTGTCTCAGACCGTATTTGATATTTGGGATGTCATACTTTCAGAGATGGAGGATACACTAGTAGAGGGTTTCAGAGGTCACCGTCAGCTGCCTTATGCTCATTGGATCATGTTCCTAATCAAAAAGGCAGTTACACAGAAGTCCCCAGAGACGATGGCAGAATACACAGGTGCTACTACTGAGTTTCCATCATATGACATGACCCAGATGCTAAGTCATAGTCATGCCAGGACACCTCACCAGCCGAGCTGTCGCCTAGAGGTACCAGAGACAGCAGCCCAACAGGATGAGATCATTAGGGGCATTGCAGCGACAGAGGAGCAACAACTTGATGCTCAGTAGGAGGATGTGGTCGAGAGCGACTCGAGTGTCAACTCTGATGATGATTATCAGCCAATTCCACAGATGGCTCCTCGACCCCACGACAGAGAGGATAGTGGCTCCAGCTCTGCTCCACCATAGCCATCATAGACAGATCCAGCACTTCTTGCAGTACTTGAGCGGATGAGACAGGACTAGGTACGCCAGGCATAGGAGACAACAACTGCACTTGCTCATGTTTAGGCTCGACAGGACAAGTTCCAGAGGCAGCAGTAGGCCATGCAACAGCAGCAGCTTGTGATTCAACAGCAGTTACTTGGCTTCATGCAGCATGTATTCACTACTATTGGGGTTGCTCCTCAGCAGACTACACCTCAGATAGGCCAGCCTGCTACCACCACTTCAGTGACTCTAGCTATACAACCCAGTGGGCTTTAGAGTCAGGGACCACTAGCTACTCAGTTTGCTTCACCAACAGAGCAAATGTCCCAGTGGTTTGCTTCACCAGTGATAGCTCAGGGTCCTCACTTTACTCCTATTATTACGGGCTTCACTCCAACTCAGAGTTCTTCAAGGTTAGTGACGGACACCTCAGTCTCTAGGAGTCTCGGTGCTACTTTTAGTGAGCTCATAGGGCACCCTACACCTCCAGAGTTATGAGTCCCTGTCCCTACCACAGTTGCTCCAGTGACCAGGACTACAGAGATGATTTCGTCATCTGTTGCATCATCCGAGCCACCTCAGACAGCGATAGCTACAGAGACAGATGTGGCTCCACTTCCTAAAGTGATACTTCCAGAGTCACAGGCCGCACCAGTTACTGAGCAGACCCAGATTGATTCACCTTCACATCCAACGACGGAGGGTCAGACCGCTCAGAGTTCAGGGTCAGAGAATGATGCTGCTCAGTTTTTGATTTCTCACCGCACTTTAGCGCCCGACTCGTCCGCTCCTATTCCACCGTTCGACCCTTAGGGTTTGGTGCTTGACGCCAAAGGGAGAGAGTGAGCGAGTATGTTAGATCTAGGGGGAGCATGTGATCTAAGGGGCGCATGTGATTCATTTCTTTGTGTGATACTTTGTGCATTCACATTTTCTTTCATGCATTGCATTACATACTTGTGATGGTGAGACTTATATGACATGCGTGCTCTCTACATTGATATCTTTATATATGTCATGTCACTTGGTTATGCTCATTTGTTTTGCTTCTGCATTTTACACCGATTCAAATGAGCTTTACTTTATGTACTCATGCTTAATTCATATCTATTGAGTACACCATGTTGGCTTGGGTCATATAAGCATGTCTAACCCTTCTGCTCTTATTGTCAAAAGCTTATATGAACCAAGCATGTTGAAAACCTCACCCATCTCTTCTACATACTCGAGGTTGTGTTGTCATCAATCATCAAAAAGGGGGAGATTGAAAGCATCTAGGCCCCTAGTTGGGTTTCTGTAACAACCCATAAATCCACACACCAAAAATACCAACTACAAAATTTTTCTTAAAAATCCCATGTGATGATAAGTGTCATGTATAGAAACCTAACCTAAGAGTTGCATTAGAAGTAACCCAACCCAAGTCATCACATAAGCATAGCATGTCATTTGTTGATTATGAATATTTAATCTCTAACAAATAAGTGTTGCATACATTTTGTGAGTTGGACTTTTCATTTGTCTCATGTAATGCCTAACGACCCCTTTAAAGTAATGAACCAAAAGAAATCAAATCAAAGGTTTAAAGTGAAAACTACCTATATTTTTGTATAACAAAACTACACCTACTTTTGTAATACAAAATGGCTAAATAAATTCCTAATATATATATTTAAGGAAGTTGTGGGTCACATATCTAAAACTCTAATGAATTTGGTGCACCAATTTTTGAATTCAAAAACCAAAACTAAATTTAAATTCAAACAATGGAGATGAAATGAAAAATAGAAAAGAAAAGAGAAGAGGAGAAGGCCTCGAAAGCCCAGTCAGCTCGGCCCAGCCAAATTTGAATGCATGCTGCTGCCAAATTATGTGGCTCCAAAGAACGCCACAAGCCTCCCGCTTTCGCTCATTTCATTGCCGCTGGACCCACAGGTGTCACCGCCGACGCCCACGCCCGCACGTCTTCCCTGCCTCCGCTTGCAGTCGCTGCCGCTGGACCTCGCATGTCAGCCCTACTATTCTTCTTCTCCACGCCGTGCACGACCACCGTGTGACAGAGCCCCGACAGCAATGGCAGGGCGGGCCAGGGGGTCACGCCCGGGGCATGGCCTTGCCCCCCCCTTGCGCCGCACCCATGCAACCACGCACGGCCATCGGATGGGATGCACGCCTCCGATCCCCCTCAATCTCCAGCCGGTGAACGCCGGGCTCCATGGCCGAGCTCGACTATAAAAGCCCCAACCCCAGAGCCCTAGCGCTCGTCCCATCGCCCCGCCGCCACCTCGGTGGCCGTCCACAGCCCACCCAAGCCAAGAGAGAAGAGGGAGAAGAGGAAGAAGAGGGGGAAGACGTCGGAGCTCGGAGCACCACCGCGGATCAAGCCGGAGCGGACAACACGGCACTGCCTCCAGAGCTACATGGCCACAACTCTTCACTACGCCGCTATCCTCTCGCCCTCAACACCGACGGTGAGCCGTACGCCACTGAGACCTCCTCCTAAGCCCCATGGACACGAGCACGCACGGGTGCACGCCGGAAACACGTGCACGGCCGTGGCAAAGCCACCGTGGCCGCATCACCACAGTAGATGTCACGCCACCGCCTTGGCTGGCTTCTTCCCGCCACGGAAGATGCCACGATCGCGATCATGGGTAGGCGTAGGCCACTGGAGGACCCCGGAGGCCACACCGCGCCATGGCCGGAGCACCGCCGCCACCGCGACGACTCCACTGGGGACAGGTTCGCTGGGAGCGCCTAGCGTTCCCTCGTCTCACCCGTCTGGATCACTGGAACCACATGCATGTCGTGACCACCCCACTGGAGCCATGTAGAGACCCGCGCGCCTCGCCGCCGTTGTGCTCGGAAGGCCGCCGTCGTGGCCAAAGTCACCGAGAGCCCCTAGAAGACCTCTCGACCTGCCCAACTTGCTCGCTGGAGCACTGTGTCCCCCATGCGCACCACAGAAATGGCCTATGCCGCATGCACCAAGACTCGCCTTCCCGCGCGCGCCGGTGGAGCTTGAGCCGCCGATCGCTGTAGCCAACACCTTGGGGAAGCTCGCCGCCCTTGACCCCCAGCGCACGCCGCCGCCGCGTGACCCGGAAGCTTTTCCCTCTCAATCGGACACCAAGCCGCCACGGGGCTCACGGGCGCTTCATGCGCCGGCGGAGCACCGCCCATGAAGAAAAAACAGGTAAACACCCCCTCGCCGACCACCCGAGCGTGAGCTCGGTGCACGTGAGCCAAGCCAGGGAGAAGAGACGGTGGACTTGGTCCACCATGCGCCCTGCTGTAGGTCCATGGACCATGAGCGCTGGTCCACCATGAACCACACGGTGTGAGCCGCGCTGTGGACAAAGCCCAATAATGGCCCACGACCGCGACGTGGCAGCATCACAGCGTGCCACGTGTCTGGGTCAGCCCGGCCCAGACCGGCCCAACCCGAACCCACCAGAGCCCAGTTCGAACCCGGCCCGTATTGACCGTTGACCGGTCAATGTTGACCGTTGACCTGGCCCCACATGTCAGCGACATAGTGTTGCTGGACCCACACGTCAGATGATGACGTCATGCTGGCGTCGTGATGACGTCACGCGGGACCCACATGTCGAAAGCTAAGCAGCCGGTAGGTGACGTCATCGCGTCGACGTCCGCCGATGACGCCGCAGCTTCTTCCCCCCCACACGCCGCTGACCACGACCGTTGACCGAAGACATTGACTGTTGACTCACCGTTGACTTTGACTGGACTCACCTGTCAGTGACTCAATAGCCTCTGGCCCCACCTGTCGGTGAGCACGACGTTGATGATGTCATGCTGACGTCAGCTAAACCCCACCTGTCAGCTCGGAACCGTCATGCTGACGTCAGCAAGCCACGTGGACCAACCCCAGCATGACATGTGTCAGCCCAGGATTAATTCAACCTTTTTCCATTTTCAGAAATAGATTTAATCTTTAGAAATTCATAACTAATTCATACGACCTCGGAAAAATACGAAACCAGGACCAAAATTCATCTAAAATCAAGCTCTACGCCATGGACCCATGTTTGAGCGCATTTGGCTCTTTTGAATTTTCATTGCTTCTTTGTGCTATTCTATAGACGTCGCTAATGCGACTATAATGCGGTCGTTTGCGGACTCGGAGGAGAACCGGACGGACGAGGATCGTGAGTACCGTGAGGAGTACGGAGACGACTACACTGAAGGTGCTACATCCCACCCAATCTCGTAGCACCTATTACGCATGGCTAAAGTAGAAATGCTAGTGCTTACTTTATTGTCATATCACACTATGGTAGGACTTGCATGGTAGTATGCTTTCTTGATGCCTCTACCTTGACGCAACCTTACCCCTGCTCACCCTGCTGTTAGGCTAGTCACACGCTTGCTAATATATTTCATTGCTTATTACTTCTACTACGCTTGCGCTATATTGATGCATGGTGGAAACTTCTGTTAACTGGACTATGGGGAGATTGCTACGTGTGTGACTTGGGTGCGTAGAGGGTGAGGGTTGTGTTGACCAAGTTGGAGTATATGACGAGCCTGGGGCAAGTCTTGCCGTGGGGTGCTACCTGGGCACCCCTGGAATGGATACCTGTGGTGGGTAAATGGTATACAAGGTGGCCCTAGGTGTGATCCTGTGATGGGAGGAACCCAGGGTGGAGGTGCTGTGGTGGCACAACAAATGGAAACCCTGATGAAGACATTTTGGCTTGGTCAAACCTAAAGACTTACTAGTACTCAGACTCACCGGAAAACCTTACGTACCACTCGCCCTATATGGTGCGGGACGGCCGGACTACTTGGTAGGATATTGCCACTACTGCTAGGTTGATAGCGGACAGTGTAAGGAGGTACGGGGTGCGGACGATTTCCCCCACACCCTTCCGAGACTTCATAGAGACCTTGTGGACCTAGCTCATGACTCACAGTTTTAGCCACCCCAGACTAGACTTGGGGTGTACCAGGTGAAAGGTCCTAATGGCTAGAGGGGGGGTGAATAGCCTAATAAAATTCTACAACAACACTTAACAAAATGTGTTAGACAATTTTGCGGCGAAGCGAGTGTTGCGCTAGCCTATTAAAATGCAAGCCACCTACCACAATTCTATTTCGAATAGTGTATGTCCACACAATAGCTATGACACTTAGCTAAATTAGTGTGCTCTCAAAGACTAACTAAAGAGCAACACTAATCAAACAAACAAGCTCTCACAACTAGCTACACTAAAGAGCTTAATAACTAGTTTGTGGTAATGTAAGAGTGAGCAAGAGAGTTATACCGCCGTGTAGTGGTAGGAACCAATCAATCACAATAATGAATACCAATGTAGACCAATCACCTCAGAATCAAATGATGAACACAATGATTTTTACCGAGGTTCACTTGCTTGCCGGCAAGCTAGTCCTCGTTGTGGCGATTCACTCACTTGGAGGTTCACGCGCTGATTGGCATCACTCGCCAAACCCTCAATAGGGTGCCGCACAACCAACACAAGATGAGGATCACACAAGCCACAAGCAATTTACTAGAGTACCTTTTGGCGCTCCGCCGGGGAAAGGTCAAGAACCCCTCACAATCACCACGATCGGAGTCGGAGACAATCACCTCCTCCACTCAACGATCCTTGCTGCTCCAAGCCGTCTAGGTGGCGGCAACCACCAAGAGTAACAAGCAAAATCCACAGCGAAACACAATCACCAAGTGCCTCTAGATGCAATCATTCAAGCAATGCACTTGGATTCACTCCCAATCTCACTATGATGATGAATCAATGATGTAGATGAGTGGGAGGGCTTTGGCTAGGCTCACAAGGTTGCTATGTCAATAAAAATGTGCAAGAGTGAGAGCCACAGCCGGCCATGGGGCTTAAATAGAGCCCCAATCAAATAGAGCCGTTATACCCCTTCACTGGGCAAAACGCGCTCTGACCGGACGCTCCGGTCATACTCACCGGACGCTGGCCCTCAGCGTCCGGTCGCCCGATGGACGCCACGCGTCAACAGCTTCAAACGCTGTTCGTCAGATTTCAACGGTCGCGAAGCTGACCGGACGCTCCGGTAAAACTGACCGGACGCTGAAGCCCCAGCGTCCGGTCGTTTCCAGTAAGCTCCCCGAGGCATGATTTTTCGACCGGACGCGTCCGGTCCACCTTGACCGGACACAGCCAGCGTCCGGTGCTCATCCCTAGCCACTGTACCGACAGTCAACGCGACCGGACACAGGCAGTCAGCGTCCGGTGCTTCTGGATCCAGCGTCCGGTCACTGGACCGACGCCAGCATCATTTCGATCAACTCCATTTCAACTCTTACTTCTTCACCCTTGCTTAAGTGTGCCAACCACCAAGAATTTTGCATCCGGCGTAATAGAAAATAGACATTTCATTTTCCCGAAAGCGCCGAATCCCGCCTCGCTTCCCAAACCCATCTCAACCCTACAAACACCTTGTGCACAAGTGTTAGCATATTTTCACAAATATTTTCAAGGGTGTTAGCACTTCACTAGATCCTAAATGCATATGCAATGAGTTAGAGCATCTAGTGGCACTTTGATAACCGTATTCCGATACGAGTTTCACCCCTCTTAATAGTACGGCTATCAAACCTAAATGTGATCACACTCTCTAAGTGTCTTGATCATCAAAATAAAATAGCTCCTACAAGTTATACCTTTGCCTTGAGCTTTTTGTTTTTCTCTTTCTTCTCTTCAAGTTTAAGCCCTTGATCATCTCCATGCTATCACCATTGTCATGTTATGATCTTCATTTGCTTCTCTACTTAAAGTGTGCTACCTATCTCATGATCACTTGATGAACTAGGTTAGCACTTAGGGTTTCATCAATTTACCAAAACCAAACTAGAGCTTTCACCAGGGCTGAATGGTAGAGTGGCATTATCTTAGGCTAGCAAGCGGCCGGAATCAGCCCAGTTGATGACGGTCAGCGAGGAAGGCGGATCTTGTGGTTATGTAAAACCTCTGCAGAGTGTATGGTTGATCGATCGATACATATGCCGACTGGTCGGCTATGGACCTTTCCTGGGTTTCGCTTAGACTAGATAGAGAGATGAGTCCTTCCTTTCTCTCCCTGGGATGAGTGATCGGACGTAGCCAGGGGCTACGGGCCTTGAGACAGTGCCGAGAGGGAGTTGGCCTGTCGACTGAGCGATGGTACGGGTGTGGTATGGTGATGGTGTGGATATGGTGGTATGTCGATCCCAGGATCGAAACCTGGCTCGGGAATGGGAAAGGGGGTGGAATGTGTGTGAATGGTGTTAAAACTTAACCAACTATTATTATGAACTTGATATGCTAAATACATAGGAAACCCCAACCTTATAGGTTCCTTTTGATTATATCTAACTTGCATCCAATTTCCACAAATCAATGCCCATAGGGTTGGGAGTGGCCAGTACAAATCGTACTGATAAATTTTGGCACACAGGTTCTGCTGAGGAGTATAGCTCCGAGGAGTTTGACGGTTGAGGGGTTCGTTCCTACGCTCGAGTTTGGCGATCCTATCTTCAAGCTGTTCTGAATGAATGCTACTTTTGATTCTACCAATGCGGCGATGTAATAATCTATGTACTTCCACACTAATTGTACTCTGATATTATCGTTGTATGGATGTGATATTCGACTGGAATCTGAGTAATATGATCTACAGCGGTCTTATTACACTTCGACTCTGTGGATTTCCCTTCGTGGAAATCGAGGTTGTTTCAGTTGGTATCAAAGCCATACTTGACCATAGGACGAAACCTTTAGAAATGGACGATAGAATAGGACATGGACAACCCTTCTTTCGGTTATATACCGACCCTGCATTTACTTTTATGCAAGGCTTATCTATCTATTGACCTGCTAACACCTGTTCCTTAAAACATGCAGATGGCAACGAACGTCGAATGGCCGCCTCTAGGACCGTTACCTCTGGACCACGCCAAGCTTACCTTCGACCTACGTGAGCTCGGGGGTTTTGCACAGACCCTCTGCCGAGTTCTCGTCACGTTAGGAGTCCCCGACGAGCTTGTCAAGGTCACCTATACCAGGAAGTCAGCTCAGGATGGAGGAATCGAAGGACCAGTTGTCACCTCAGTCGAGTTCCCAGCTAGCACCACCTTACTGACTGTCCCAGCTTTCACCGAGTTGACTATAGAGGACACAGTTGAGGAGGGACTGCGAGCTGTCTCACACAAGGCTCTTCGCAGAGTGATGAGGGATCACTACGAGCACCTGAAGACGACAGAGTTTCGTCTACTTCCCTAGGCCCTCGACCTCAGTCTTACCCCTAGTGAGCAGAGTTTCGCAGTCGGCAGAGTTATCCTTGCAGAGGAGGACAGATGTCTTCGTGTCTCGGCTATCCACCTACTAGAGCAGGACAGGTACGTGACTCAGCTTGAGCAGAAGAGACGTTAGGACCGGGCTCTTCTGTGGGAGTACCAGGAGCGAGACTCGCAGGGAGCACAGGAGCGAGCTAGTCTGCTCGAGGCAGTTGCCAAGCTACAGGACGAGCTCAACCGTCGTGAGGAAGTCCACATAGCCGAGGTCGCTGACTTACAGGACAAAGCAGCCGACCTAGGCAACAGGAACTGCTACTATGCTGTCTTGCATCCTAGATCTCCTCGTCTTCCGCTGTCTTGCATCCTTCTCATACCGTGGAGGGGGCGCGCCGGGGGATGACTGCGCGGAGTCGCCCCCTACTCTGTTACGCGCGCAGGGCAGGGATACCGCTTTGTTCTGTTACTACGAGTAGCCAGAGATCATACTCACATTGGTGGACCGCGACGCCAGCCCACGATTGATAGAATCCTTTAACGTTGGTGGGAGTTGTGTCTGAACATGTCCTGGGTGTCGGTTTAATTATAGGGATTTTGGTTGAAAACTCAAAAAAAAAAAATTGTAGGTGGTTTTTGGTTGGCCCAGTATTCCTGCTGACAGTTGCAATGGCGTCAGGCAGTGAGTAGACGAGTGATGCGCATCACAAGTCAAACGCTCTATCTGTGGTTTGTTAGGCAAGAAAGCTTAAAAAAAAGAAAGCTTTAGCTTTCTGGTCTTTCATTTTGGTCCGCATCAGCCATTTTTTTTTCTCTGGTTTCCTGAATGAAAAAAATCACTGCAGTCGCAGCTCGAGAGAATTGGTTATAACTGCCGATTCAACCCAATAAAAAAATAGTGACAAGGAATAGAAAGATTCGTAGACTAAACTAACCGACGCTATACGGTAAAAAAAATGCCAGGTGGCAAAACATCATTCGCGGAGGCCACGCGGATGCCCTGGTTGAAGCGTGCTTTATTCACGGTTCAAGCTCTACCAATAAAAAAATAGTGACAAGAAATAGAAAGATTATGAGCCTATTTGAGCACCAACTCCGCTCCACAACTCCACTGTAGAGCTATTAAAAAAAGGAAAAACTTCACCGTAGAGCAGCTTCGTAAAAAGAATGGATTTTCTGTTCTCTAACTTTATATTTTTTACTGGAGCAGAGTTTGAGCTGCACTTATTTGGTTGAAAAATATGAAGTTAAGCTAAAAAATATGGAACGAAACAGTCCCAAACATGCCCTATATTAGTTTTCAAAATTATTAATTAATACATAAAAATTCTACTACCTTTCTACCTATACATGTGCCATTGTACATTGGTGAATTGATGATCATGAGAAGAATTAGGGCCTGTTTGACAAGGCTCCTCCTCAAATGCCCCTATGGAGACATAAATTGTAGCTCCAGATAGAAAACGGCTCTGTCTCCTTTACTATTTGCCAAAAAATAGTTTCTTTTAAAGTGTTTGATGCCCATCCGTCTTCTCCGCAGAAGCTATTGCAGGAGTCACCGTGCCAAAGAAGCCTTTAAGGTTTACATGCTTCCATCATACTCCACATGCATGAAAATTTATGAATCTCTATGCTTTCATGCCTTAAAAAAATGAACTATATAAAAGAGCGCATATTGCCAATGGCTATGAAGTATTTTTTTTGTTGCACTTGCATAGGGTGTGAAAAATGAAAATGGAACATTTGGTTACAAAAGGTTGTATTTGGATTCTTCATAGGTATTTCACGGGATTTCAAATTTTAAAGAGAGACAGCATTGTACGGAAGGCTCAAACCCACTTTGCTTAACGTTCATGAAGTTTATCATATCTGGTTTTGGCTCGTAAAAACGGATATGCCATGAGGTAACTAATCTCATATAGCTTGTTTAATGAAATTTGTACTCATCAAAGAATTTCTATTTTGATATTTTTGGCAAGATAGTATTTTTTAGATAAAAGCTATTATAATGATTTTTTATATCAAAATGGCACATATGAGTGATATAATACGAAAATAAATATATCTTGCAATCAATACCATCCTCTTCGTAAGTGCTTAGATCACACTTTGACCTAGCCTACAAAATTTTATAGGGGAAAAAAAAACAGTCGGAGGAATTCAAAGGGATGAAAATCGAGACACGACTACACGATGATGTCTCCACGCGAGAAAAAGAAAACCTAACGCCCTCACAGGACTTCTCTAGAAAGCGACACCAACCCTCCAGCCTCCTCCTCCCTCCGCCTCCTCTATTCCAGGAGCCGCCGCCTCCTCTTCTAGAGGGAGAGGGAGAGAGAGAGGAGGGACCACAGTCGCGGCCGCATCGCCACCCACGCCTCCCGAATCCCCGATCGAGAGCGGAGCCGACGTGGCCTAGGGTTTCCGAGCCAGTCCGGCGCTATGGTGGGCTGCTCTCGGGGCTCCCTCCCCACCTGGATGACCGCCGCCGCCGCGCGGGTCGACCTCTCTGCCGGCGTAACGCCTTCGCACCAGGGCTCGTCCTCTCCGTCCCCCTCTTCCTCGGGTCCCGCTCCGGCCGCGGGGGCGGACCAGGAGCTCGGGATGTTCGAGCGCGCGTTCTCCGCCGCCGGCGCCGCCTTCGTCTCAGCTATCATCGTCAACCCTCTAGATGTCGCCAAGGTCGGTTCCCCGGGGCACTCACTCCCTCGCTCACGCAGGACTCTCCTCCTCCCCCGAGAGTGTTTGTGTGCGTCCGCTTCGGCGTCTAACACGTTTCCTGTGTCTCGATGCAGACGAGGTTGCAGGCCCAGGCGGCAGGGGTGCTGTACCACCAGCCTGCCCAGATGGCGGCGCTTGGCCCGGATGCGGTGAGGAAGCCGATTCATTCTGTTCTGCGCTGCGCGTGGTTTGAATTTGACAGTGGCTAACTCAGTGGCTGATCTCTGCTTCGAGTGCCTGCGTGTAGGATTTGTATTTTGGGTGACTAGATCAGTGAGGAATCCAAAATGGAGCTTGTGTTTATAGATGTCTATGTGTAGTGCTGGGCTGCTGTCATGGTCCCTGTGGGATTGGCCAAGTCAGTGGTGTGATCCAAATGTTTGTAGCTATGTTCATCTGCCAGCTATTGTCGTTTTGCTTGTTTGGCATGCAAATTTCAGGACATGGTTTTTGTTATTTTCATGCTTGGCCAGGAAGGCGGGTAAGGAATGACATGGATTGGTTTATGTTTGTGCTAGTGATCAGTGGGCTGCTCAACCAACCTGAACCAGGTGCATTGCGTAGACTCTTCTTAGTTCATGTCCTTCAACTGCTTGTTCAACAAGCAGGTTTGGATACTTGGTTAGTTCGTCAGGGGTGTTCAGTTATTGCACAATGCGGGATTTGGCTGCATTTTGTTACTTTTTGGTAGATGTACTGATTATGTTATTTATCTTGCTATAAGACCACTGGGGTACTAAACTGTAGTGCTGATTGTTAGGATGAGGTCTGTGATGATTCTGGCCATGCAACCAATTTTAGGACTTGTGTGTGTAGACAACCCATTTTTTAGTTGATATAGATGGTGCTGATTTCTTAGTTAAAGCTATCGTCTTTGATGACCTTGCTTGTTTTTATTGGAAAGCTGCAATGCCTTTTATGTTACAACAAAATTTTATTTCTAAAAATGCTGTTGTCGGTACTGTGTCAGTTGTCAACAGTCCAATTCCATCCTCATGGCTTTAACCCTCAAACTAGTGTCTTAGACTTGAGGATTGCTGCTGATGTGTTTTCAGTGTTTCCAGATCCTGTCTGAATTCAGATGCTCTCCTTCATGCACACGTGGTCTCGTATTAGGAAGTGAGCCAGTTTGTCCTCCTGATTGCTTCCAGTACAAGGGAACACTTGATGTATTCTTGAAAGTGGTCAGACAGGTAACTAAGTGTTCATTCTTTTTATACTTTCTCTCTTTGGAGCAAGTGGCAATATATGATGGACAGATAAACTCACAGCAGTGCTTAATTGGTCGTTTTAGGAGGGTTTCAGTAGACTATGGAGAGGAACAAATGCAGGCTTAGCATTAGCTGTACCCACTGTAAGTTATCTACTACATTCCATTTTTGTGGTCATTACCTTGTTATAAATGTTCTATGCTGCTCTGTTGCCTGTGGAACATCTATTTAGTAGTTTCAATCTGTCCTATTTGAAGTATTCATATAATTTTCACTTAGCTTTGAAAGCAAATTTAGTTTATTTTGTCCTTTGTATGATGAGATATGTATATTTCATTCTTTTGTAGAAGAAGCTTTATGGGGTTTACATCTTGGACTAAGTTGCACTTGTCTAACTGAGGCGTGTAGTATTGTAATTTGTGTTGAGTACTTGAGTTTTTACCCATATCACCCAGCTATTCTGTATAACTTGTTATCTCCATTTCTCTCTATTTCCCCCTTTTGTACAACGTAAATTGAATCCATATTACTTTGCATGTTTAAACCAATTGCACCTGTTACTAATTTCTTTGATCACAAACAGGTTGGGATATACTTGCCTTGTTATGATATATTCCGCAACGGGATTGAGGATTTCACAAGAAGTAATGCTCCTGGCTTGACACCATATGCGCCGCTAGTAGCAGGATCTGTTGCACGTTCATTAGCATGTATTGCTTGTTCTCCAATTGAGCTGGCAAGGACACGTATGCAGGTACACCTCCATGTGAAGTGTTTTATATATGGGCTCATGCCATATGTAGTTTATAGTTTAGTTATGTCTTATAATGCATTCATCTCAGATCATTGTTTCTGTGCACAATTTAGTCTTATGTAACTCTTTTTCCCTCCATTCGACATCAAAATATCAAGTAGTCACTAGTCTATGGTAACAGGCATATAAAGAGTTTCGTCCTGGCGTAAAGCCTCCTGGAATGTGGAAAACCTTGGTTGGTGTTCTCTCACCACTTGCAAGTTCAAGTCAGAATGGTATGTTGGTTTTAACTGTTTCTGTAACTAGTCGATTATACATATTCTTTTTAACCGGATGACATGTTGGCATCAACTTTACCATTTTGGCACTTGTCAACTTCCCGTATTCTTGTCTTGATTCTAACAGCTTGTTGTTTTGATTGGTGAAACAGTACAAAACTATCGTGTTCTGTGGACTGGGGTGGGTGCACAACTTGCTCGAGATGTTCCTTTCTCCGCTTTATGCTGGTCAACTCTTGAGCCTGTAAGTTTCTGCCCTCTTGGTCATGGGAACTCCTATCTGTTAAATTCATGCCGCACTTTCATGACACGAATCTCACTTTGCTAACACCATGTGCAGATTCGAAGAAAACTGCTTGGTCTTGTTGGAGAAGAAGGCAATGCAGCTAGTGTATTGGGAGCAAATTTTGCTGCTGGTTTTGTAGCAGGCAGTCTTGCTGCTGGTGCTACATGCCCTCTGGATGTTGCAAAAACAAGGAGACAGATAGAGGTTTGTGTATTATTTGGTACTCTGTATACTTCATGTTCCATTGTTTTTCACCTGCTACATGTTTCTTATGCGGGCATACTCTGCATATTGCCATTTCTTATTCCTGTTTCTGTTTTTCTTATTCCTTTCTTTCTAAATTCAGAAAGATACTGAGAAGGCAATGAGGATGACTACAAGGCAAACATTAACTGAGATATGGAGGTAAGGAAATACCTCATTCCCAAAATATAAAGTAGCATGTTTGATGGGCTGTACATTTGTTATTGTGCTTGTGTTGGTTTCAGTTTTGAACACTACATGTGGCTCAGTCAATTGGTCGTATAACAATGCTCTTTCTATGTCGTCCACTGTACCCCAATAGAGTTGCTGCCAACCATTGCCTCTATTCAGTAGCAAGTTGGGTTCACCTAATTGATTTCTTACACTCCAGTTTGCAAACCCCAGGTACATGACACATAGGTTGGCCTGAGACATTCTTTTAAAACTCATCCCTGACTGTATGACATTCTCATTTGCCGCTTCCATTCAATTAAATATAAGAAATCTGATTAGCGAATTTGTGTGTAAAATATTCCATGAATGTAAGTGGAGTCTGGTGTGCCGTTGGGCCAATGCACCTGGCAGATTGATCAACACTTCAATATTACGATCTATTTGACTATTTATAAAATAGTCGCAAGATTCTTTTTGAAATATATGACTGTTTTCATCATCATCGCAAGAAATTCAACCTTTTGGAGGTTATCCTTAATTTAAACTCCAGTTGATTACTATCCTAAATACATTGAAAATAAGGACTTGCTGTCAGGTTTTAGATTATTTGCTTTTAATTGTTGTTTATGTGTGTTAGTTTCAATTTATAGGCTGACATAGGAAACCAGGAATATGCCTCAAAAGCTAGTGAGAGCAAGACCTTAGAAAACTAGATCAAGCTAAGTCAATCCCTTGGTCATTCTGATTGTATTTGTTAAACTTAAGTTCATTGTTGTAGCAATTATTATGCATAATACACATAGTAGCAATTATTATGCATAATACACATATAATAATTTTCTTCAATTAAACTAATAGGATCAATATGATCAATGAGTTTACTTACTGATTGACATCTCTGTAGGTATTGCTTGAATTTGCTCTTGAAAGTTGCATCTTCTGAACATTTATGTGTGAAACCTAGCAAACTAAAGCTAATAGGATATATGATACAAAATATTAGTTTTTTTGTTTCTTATGACTGAGCAATAAGGAAGTTGATCAGAGTTGGACGGCTTTAGAAGATTGAATTAGCAAAAACGATGAAAATAGCAGGGCATATTTTTGTTAGAGAAAATTTGATTTGCCTTGGGTGGTCATTTCCATAATAATCCAGAAACCAATAATCTGGTTCTGCGGTTGGGTCCCATGGTTTTTTTTTTGTGGTGGTGGTGGTGGTAGGGGGGGGGGGGGGGGTCACAGTATGTTCGCAAAACATACACCAATAGGTGGGTTGGGAAACATGCTGATACAAATTCCTTTTATGTACATATTGGAAACCAGTGAGATGACAACCTTGCACATGAAAGGTGAAACTGTTTATTAAACATTTGTAGTGTCAGGGCATTTCTGTCATCACACCCCCTAAAGGTTTAGGAGCTGGGTCATAAGTGGAAATCTAGTGGGTGAACTTCACTTGACATAAAATCCCAGAAACAATTTCCATATTTTTAGATTAGTGGATTTAGTTTTCGCGGTTTGAACAATTTGTTTGTCATTTTTATGTGAGAATAGTGATCTACCACATTGGTGCCAAACTGAGCACCGACACGAATCAATGCTGCAACTTCACAGGCTGGAAAATTGTAGGCGGATTGGATAGGTGCCATAAATGAGGCCCATGGTCTTTTAGGCACAGTTGCTGAACCATTTGCAGCCCGCCCAAGATGTTTGTGCATTTGCTTGTTTGATTCATGACTTATTCATTCCATCGGTACAAAACCATGTATTGCCTACATGCTGCACTCATTTTCCCCTTGTGTATAAATTGTGCTGGTTCAAATTCGCTGATGTTGAGCCTGCAGTTTTTTCCTTTGAACTTTCAGCAAGAATTCTGAAAGAACTAGTATGTTGAACCTGCACATTGCTGCAGAAAAATAATCTGCCATCGTTCATGTAGTTTATTATAGATCTATATTATTATTCATTTTTGGAATAGTATTAAGGAAGAACGTTTTGATATTCCCAAGAAATTGTAGCAGGTTGCAGATCTTTGATCTAGTTAGTTTTGCCTTGCTACATTTGTGTCCATTAGATTAGAATTGTTCAAATGTGAACGGCAAAATGGGTGACGTGGAGCTCCTTACTTCCATATATTTTTTTTCTTAGTTCTAGTTTAGTAATTGGTTTGATAAGAATACTCATAATTGTGATTTGCTGCTTGCTTATATTGTTCTCTGGCAGGTCTGGAGGCATGAAAGGGCTGTTCACAGGCGTCGGCCCACGTGTTGCACGTGCTGGTCCATCAGTTGGTATTGTCATTTCCTTCTACGAGGTTGTCAAGTATGCTCTTCATGAAAGGCACACCTCATGAGCCAGTTTTGTTGATAAGATGGAAGTCCTTCACTTTGTAAAAACAACACCGACCCTGGTTTCCCAAAGTAGGCCTGGTTACTCTGACCTTTGGACAGGCAGGGCTAGGTGTAACTTGGAAGATCAGAGTGCTCAGCAATGAAGACTCAATAGGCTTTTTCATGGACAATGTCCATTTCGGTCGAGGATAACATATCAGTTTTGCCATGGAGCAGGCTCCAGTCCGTCCTGGTGGGTTTTGGACCATCGTCTAAGCTCATGTTTTTGGGGGGCCTGAAGCTGCTTTGATTAACTTATTAGGTAGTTCCTGTAATTGAAGGTGTAGTAGTGCAGACGCTGATCAACAATACCCTAGAAACTACAGAAGAAATTTTGCACATCCTAGTCTCGTGTCGATGCTTTCTCCTGACCATGTCCGGTTGATGAGAGGGCATCTTGTTGCTGGCTTAGTTTTAAGTTTCGAACAAGTTGACGTTGTCTGTAAGATCTATGTGCGTGCACGATCGTTGTTCAACAAAGTTATATTGGTTAAAGAAGCGTTTGCAGCAAGCCCATGTGACGTCGGTGCCATTGCACGAGGTGGCCTGGAAATTTTCTAATGCTTTGGTATATGTGGGATCTCTGTTCGCAAATGGCATCGACACCAATAGTCGGCAATTTGCTATGAGAATGTACTCAAACAAATATATCATTTTGTTTGACATGTTTTACTTGAAAAACCAGCGGGGACATGTTTACTGGAATCATCAATTCAAAGGGGATGTATACATTAGAGATGGCTTGGACCGAGCTGTGGCAGGTTGGTGGCGTCGATTTCATTCGGTCTGTCTGATCCCTGTCAAATAGGAGGCGGAGAAAGACCGTTCATGTTCGAGGTCGGTTGAGTGGTGGTGAAACATAGGAAGGCTTTGACAAAGGCAAGCTTGAAGGTGGCGCGGGACGACGTCCTCCAACGTGGCGTGGCTAGCTCCCGGCGGTCGGACGCCCACGCGGCCACGCCTGCCTGCCTGATGCGCATGTTGCTGCTGCCTGCCTCCGTCTACTGCACGCACGCTATGCTGCTACGCATGCACGCAGGATGGCCTCTACCTGCTCTCGCTTTCCGTGACTGCTAACGAAAACACTTACGACGTACGTCTGAAATAGATAAAATATTTAGAAACATATACGCTTACAACATATTTGTATAACCACAGCAATATATGCAACATCCAGATAAAACACTTGCAACGTACTTCTGAAAACAGCTGAAATACACACTTACAACATACGTGTATAGCCATTGCAACATATGCAACTTCCAGATAAACACTTACAACATAAAAACACTTGCTGCAACATAAGACAAACATTTGGAACATACTCTTACAGCGTATGTGTGAAACATATGGAACATCCAGATCAAAACCCTTGCAAATATACGTCTGAAATAGATGAAACATTTTGAACAAACGTTTATAACATTCATCTGAAAACACTTGCAATATATGCAGCATGTGCAACATCCCGATCTACTTTTGTAACATCCATATGAAGCACTTGCAACATATCTCTGAAATATTTGAAACACATAAAACATACGCTTGCAACATCCGCCTTCAGTGCAGCGCAACATCTCCATGCTGCTTGGGAGAATGGAGGCTCGTCGGCGTGTAGAGTTCACTGGAGGTAGCGGCCCGGCGGTGCCGGCTGTGTGACGTAGCAAGGAGACAGCACCCGCACGACTAAGAGAGGGAGCTAGATCCGCTATGGAGCCATTCGTGTCGGCCCTGCCACGCTGGTCCGCCCGTAACCGGGGCCACCAGCGCTGTTGCGTCGTGTTGTCGAGGGTCGCTGGGGCCTCCTCGTCGTGGCCCGCTCACGCCGAGGCCGCCGCGCCACTATGCCGAGAAGCTTGCTTGCCCGCACCGTGCAGAGAGAGAGAGAGAGAGGAGCGGTGGCTGATAAGGCAGGCATGCGGGCGCAGGTGTGTTAGGGTCGGGGTAAAGGCACCAATAGGTACAAGCGCGGCGTGGGTCGGGGTCCGCCCGTTCATCCTAGTCCTATCATTATCGTTGAGGGATTGGAGTAAGAATGTCCTTAGGCACCTGGAGAAGAGGAGGAAGGACTTAGAAAAATGCAGTAGGGGAGTTTTTTCTTTCATTTTTTTGATGGATGGATAAAGGGTGAAGTTTTAAATAGGGTGAACATAGATAGAGAGGTGGTGTTGAAGTTCAAGCTTGACAAGATAGATGAACAAATAAATATAGTACATTGGAAGCAATGCTCTCACAGCAAGTGGCTAAAGATTAGAGGAGGGAGATAGGAATACACATTTTTTTCATGCTACATGCAAAAAAGGAGACGAATAGAGTGTGCGCATTACAAAATGGGTCCTGTGGTTGGGTGGAAGGAAGGAGAAGTAGCCATTTATCTCTAACCACTTTGTGTGTAGCTTTTTAGGTCCACTGTCAAGGGCGATCCACAATCACTTTTGGTTACAGTTGAGCCGCAACACTCAGCCCAAATGAATGAGGCTCTAATGGCTGACTACACGGAGGAGAGTATGTCAGGAAGTGAGGTGCACGGGTACTGTTGGTAACCAAGCCACCTCAAATGAATGAGGCTCTGATGGCTGACTAATGGACTCACGCATCAGAGGAGGAAGTGATGTGCATGGAAAGCTTGGTAATGGTAAGCAAAAAAAGCTGTGGAGGATAAATTGCGCTCGGAACTCAGAAGATGAACCATTTTCTCTAGCGAATGGTACATACTTATAACAGCCCCGCTCTTGGAATGAACTTGGGCATGCGTGGCATGAAACTAGATTCCCGCTGTGTAGGAGATTGAATGAAGACGATAGACGATTCTTAGGAAGGTTTGGCTGGAGGCTGGGTTGGATGGTATCATGAGATCTAGGTTGGAGACAAATCAATCTTCACTGGAAGGTGATTCAGACGATTTTACAGCTTCCAACGGAGATAAACCTGAAGGTTTGTAATCCTGCTATACTCATTGAGTCATGGAGGAAATAAGGAATGAGAGGTGTAGAGTTCATGAAGGGGAAAGGCGCAAGACGACATTGACTTTGGTTCACTACATCAGCACCTATTCAGCTGTCAAAACTGAAGGAGGAAGGGATGCAGTGCACAAGTAGACCTGGCAAACGCTAGCAGCGGGTGTTCTGAAGCTGATCCGCGACCTAGCTTTTAAAGCTGATCTGATGGCCGTTATGCATTGCATCATTGCATGCTCTGAAAGTAGCAGTTGGTGAAGGAATGGGCAAGAATACCAGTGGAAACAAACTGACTCAACTATGGTAGTGCAAGCTATGTACACAAACGCTTTTGATCTCAGAGCTTCAAGTGGTATAATCTGGGAGATGAAGGATCTGGCGGCTGGCGGCTACACACTTTAATGCAGTTAATTATTTTTGTTCATGTCCCTAGAGACTATAATTAATAGTGTGGTGCGTGGCTGCGTGTTAGCAGCAAAGGGGACCGAACGAGAGGAATAGAGCAGAGGCGAGAAGAACAGCAGAGGCAGGAAGACAGATGAATCTCAGGTTTCGAGTTTAGGGCTGTTTATTACAATAGTCATGCCTCTCCACGGGCAGAGACCCGCACTTATATAGCAAACTCACACATATTCCTAACTGGGCTCACTTGGCGACCCACTCCGGCCCAAACACCTTGGTACTCTTTATCTTGGGCCTCTTCATGCTTCCTCCTGCCTCAGCTGAAGCCGACGAGACCTGCTGCTTAGCCGGCGCCGGCCCAAGAGTAGGAATCCTGACATCCCCTCCCTCTTGCGCGCCTGGATGCCCCCAGATAGCGGCACGAGGAAATTGCTGACGAAGATAGTCCAAATCTTCCCAGGTAGACAAAGAAGAAGGCAATTGAGACCACTTGACCAAACCTTGGCGCACAGGTGCTGATCCCTTAATGATTGTTCGGTGCTGAAGGATCTTCTCTGGAATACTCCAGCGAACAGATGATGGTGGCAGCAACTTCTCGACAATATGGTGAGCACCCATGACCTTCTTTAGCTGTGAAACATGAAAAACGGGGTGAATGGAAGAGGAGGCCGGAAGCTCCAACTTGTAAGCCACTAACCCGATGCGCTCAATGATGTGAAAGGGCCCAAAATACTTGAACGCCAGCTTCTGGTTAGAACGATCAGCCAAAGAAGACTGCACATAAGGCTGCAATTTCAAGAACACCCAATCCTCCGGCTGAAACTCACGCTATGAACGGTTCTCATCCGCTTGTCTTTTCATCCTTTGCTTAGCACGGTGGAGGTGCTGCTTGATCAGATCCGTCATGAGTTCACGATCATGGAGCCACTCAGACAGATCTGAAATTGGCGAGTCATTGGCAGCATGCAGGCCAAACTGCTGGGGAGCAAATCCATAGAGCACTTCAAATGGCGAACTCCCCAAAGCAGAATGCAGAGAAGTGTTATACCAGAATTCCACCACATCAAGCCAAGAGCTCCATTGCCGGGGACAAGCATGAACATAACACCGGAGGAAGGCTTCTAAGCACTGGTTGACTCGCTCCGTTTGGCCGTCCGACTGCGGATGATATGCCGAGCTCATACAAAGATCCACACCTGCCAACTTGAAAAGCTCTTTCCAGAAGTGACTGGTAAAAATGCGGTCACAGTCAGACACAATTGCAGTGGGCAACCCATGCAGCTTATAAACTTGAGACAGAAAAAGCTTACCCACAGTTGCCGCTGTGAAGGGATGCTTCAAACCAATGAAATGGGCGTACTTCGAGAAGGTATCCACTACCACCAAGATACAATTGAGGCCCCCTGATACTGGAAGACCTTTGATAAAATCCATAGAAATGACCTGCCAGGCGCGATCAGGAACAGGTAATGGCTGTAGAAGCCCTGGCAAACGGGAACGATCTGGCTTGGCTTGCTGGCATGTCAAACAAGAACGGACAAACTCCTGCACAGCTGACTTGAGACCCGTCCAGGCAAATAGCTGCTTAATGCGCCTGTAAGTAACAGGAATGCTGGAATGACCGCCAATGGCACTGTCATGCATAGCAGCGATGATGCGATGCTGCAGATCAGGCTGATCATGCATAGCAGCGATGATGCGATGCTGCAGATCAGGCTGATGACCAATCCAGACTCGCTGATCATAACGTAGCAGACCATCCCGATAGGTAAAACGGGGCACCGCTGAGGGATCAACAACCAACTTAGCAATGATTTGCTGGGCATGAGAATCAGATTCATAAGAAGCAGCCACATCTTGTAACCATTGAGGCTGAGCCACAGAAATTGCTGAACAGTTCACAGCTGGCATACGGGACAAAGCATCAGCAGCCTTGTTGTCATCCCCTTTCCTGTACACAATCTGGTATTGCAGTCCAATGAGCTTGGTGAACACCTTCTGTTGCCAAGGGGTATGCAAACGTTGCTCAGATAGCTGAACTAGACTTTTCTGATAAGTGATAATACAGAACTCAGCATGCTGCAGGTAACTTCGCCAATGATCCAATGCCAGCAAAATGGCAAGATATTCCTTTTCATATGTCGAGAGACCCTGGGAACTGAGGCAAAGAGACTTGCTAAGAAAAGCTAGCGGGTGGCCATCCTGAGTAAGCACAGCGCCAATTCCCGTCCCACTCGCATCTGTCTCCATAGAGAACGGCTTGGAAAAATCTGGCAAGGCCAGCACCGGAGTAGAAGTCAAGGCATGTTTGAGAGCATGAAAAGCAGCATCATGTACAGTGGACCAGACGAACAGAGCCCCTTTCTTGAGCAACTCCGTCAGCGGACGAGTGATCACACCAAAATGCTTAACAAAGCGCCGGTAATATCCTGCCAGCCCCAAGAAGCTGCGGAGTTCCTTTACAGATGAGGGCACTGGCCAGTGTAGAACTGCCTGCACCTTATTAGGATCCGTGGCCATGCCTTGCTCAGAAATCACATGCCCAAGATACTTCAACTAACGCTGAGCAAACACACACTTGGACAGCTTAACCTGCCACTGGTCACGGTGCAATAGCTCCAACACTTGTCGAAGATGTACCAGATGTTCCTCAAGAGACTTACTGTAAATAAGGATGTCATCGAAGAAGACCAATACTCCTCGACGCAACAATGGCGCTAGAGTAGTGTTCATGGCTTTCTAAAAAGTAGCCGGGGCACCAGTCAATCCGAACGCCATCACACGAAATTCATACTGGCCCGAATGAGTTTGAAAAGCCGTCTTCGGTTCTTCACCCACTTGCAGCCGAATTTGATGATAACCAGCAGTGAGATCCAAACAGGTGAACCAGGATGCATGGGTGAGTTCATCCAGCAACTCCTCAATTACTGGAACCGGATACTTAGCCTTTGCTGTGATCGCATTGAGGTGACGGAAATCAACACAAAACCTAAATGTCCCGTCCTTCTTTTTGACCAGGAGAACAGATGATGAAAAGGGACTCTTGCTAGGCTGAATAATACCAACATTGAGCATTTCAGTGACTTGCCTCTCTATTTCGTCCTTGACCGAAGGTGGATAACGATAGGGACGAACTTGCACAGGAGATGCTCCCGAAATGAGAGGTATAGCATGATCAAATGGCCGAGCAGGCGGATAACCAGCTGGGGGAGCAAACACTGACTCAAACTCCTGTAACAATTCTAAGACAGCCGGAGGAACAAAATCCTGCTTAGTACTATCATCAGAAGAAAGTGCAGTAACCTGAATAACTGAGCCCTCCGGCAACTCTCTGAGCTTGCCCTGCAAACGCACTGTAGACTGATCGTAGGGAATCAAAACCCACTTGTGCTGCCAGTCAATTTGCATCGGACTATGGGTAGCCAGCCAGTCCATACCAATTATCATGTCGTATGAGGGCATTGGAAGAGCCAAGAAAGCTGAAGTGAACTTGCAATGATCAACTTCCCAAGATAGAGCACTGAAAGATTGCGGGCACTCAACTATACTGCCATCAGCAATGCGAACTTTTGGCGGATTGGCCAGAGATGTAGCACCTGTCAACTTACTGGCAGAGTGGTGCTAACAAATGAGCAAGAGCTGCCTGAATCCACCAGAATCTGAATAGGAATGCCCTGGACGGTGCCTTCAAAATGAATAGACCGAACTGGTGTTGGTGCAGCGACCGTGGTCAATACTTGAACAGCAAAAACCTGAGTACAATCATCCTCAGTGGTGGCCTCCTCACAACACTCTGATTCTTCGTTGTTGCACATGTCCCAGAATTCTTGTAGTGCGTGTAACTAAAGAGCTAGGGGCACTTATGGTCGCGAGACCATTTTTCTCCGCAACGAATGTAGAGGCCACGGGCGCGTCGATAGGAGCGAAGAGTATTCAGCTTGTCCTCAACGCCCCGAGGACGTCGCTCCTCCCCGGCCGCGCCACCAGCAGGGACACGCCCACCACGATCAGGAACCGGCGCCTACTGCAGCATGGGCACGGCCTTGGATGGTGATTTCCGTCGGCTCGGATCCACCAGTTCCTCCTGCAACAGGGCAAGAACACAGGCAGCATCCACGGTAGAAGGCCGTTGCATATGAACAACAGAACGTAAACGTAATGCATAAAACAAAGGATCTGTAGTTTTGCCATAAGCTAGGAGCTGATCAACTAAGCCAGTGAATTGGTCAGCATATTCTTGAATAGCCCCGGACTGACGAATGTGAAATAACTGTCGAATCAGCAACTCATATTGATCCTGACTGAAACGATCAAGGACCAACTGACAGAACTCCTCCCAACTCATCTTCTTCACCTTAAGATCTAAGGACTGCAGCCAGCTCCAGTCATCCGCATGGAGGCCACACAAATCCATTGACTAGGCTCAACAGAATACATGTCAAAATAATCATCACAACGACTAAGCCACAACTTCGGATCATCCCCATCAAAAACTGGAAAATCCATCTTAGGTAATTTACTACTAGAGTACTGCGGCCCCCAATGTGCGCGATGCTCATGTGGTGCGCCCCCAGCACTATGAAACTCCCGATCCCCCAAATGCAGCGCCGAGCTAGAAAGCGACTTACGAAGAACATACTGATGGGTGGGCTGGGGAAGGGTCTCAATGAGCTTACCCTTGACCGAGGGTTGAGCCATGGGCTCGGACCCCTGGTGGTGATGTGCCGCGCCGTGCCCAATAAACGGGCCGATGGCCGGGTGCCCGGCAGATGACGTCGCCGCGGCCACCACGGGATGAGGCTTGAGGACCCCAACGGATGCTGACGGATCCGAGTCGAGCACCACACGACTCACGGTTTTGCGGAGCGCGGTCATCTCTTCGCGCATCCGCTCCACCACGGCGTCGGACTTGCGGACCTCGCCCAACTCTGTGCGCAGCTCCTCCAGCGGATTCTGTGAAGTCTACTTATAATGCGTTGACTTCCAATGATAGTGGTCTGAATTTCAAAAATATGTGGAAGGGAAAAATTCCACCCGAAATCAAAATCTTTTTGTGGTTGGTTGAAAATGATGCTATTCTCACTAAAGATAATATGGTTAAAAGGAATTGGACAGGGGACCCAACTTGTTATTTCTGTAAGCAAACTGAAAATGCTCCCCATCTTCTGTGTACATGTTGTGGCCAATACTGTTTGGTCGTTATTTCTGTAAGCAAACTGAAAATGCTCCTCATCTTCTGTATACACGTTGTGTGGCCAAGACTGTTTGGCCGATGGTTGCCATTACCTTTGGAGCTAATGACATTCCTAACTCTCCAAAGAAACATGGAAATGGTGTGAAAAATGGTTGGCTTCTGGCAAGAAATTTCATGCTATTGGTATTGCTATATGTTGGGCAATCTAGAAAGCCCAGAACAAAGCATGTTTTGACTTTTGAGGGCAAGTTGATCAAAAATCCCGTTCAAATCTTATGCCATGCATGCGCTCTTATGCGGTTTTGGGCAGGTCTGTACGTTGGTGATGACAAGGAGATTCTGATTGATGGAGTTAATGCTATGTTGAAGATCGCTGTGGAGTTGCTCACTAAGCCAAGTATGAAGACTCGAGCTGCCAAGCTGATTCAATCAAGAGGCGGACAAGGAGGGCGAAGATGATCAGGAAACCCCCAACTGAAGCCTTGGTGGACAATGTTTCTTCAACATTATTGGTTCTAGGGCATGTTTTATATCTGGGTGGCTTTTATCTGTAGCCAGTGTTATCTGTTGGATGTTACGCTCTAGCGTTTCTTTTGCTTCCTGAACACTCGAAAATGCTGTATTTCCGTTGCTTTGGTAATGGGAATGGGGATGACCTTGTTTCGAAAAAAGGTTACCTAGCGCGCCGCAGTAGTTGTGCTCGCCGGCTTTGGCAGTTTTGCCCCCTCCCCCCAAAAATTTGCAGCTAGCCCACATGAGCCACAAAGATGATTTTGTGGGGTGAGTTTGATGGGTTGTGACGAGATCCTAACATATAGGTATGTCAAGCATCGGGTTCAATGGTTCCCAAACGCAGAAGACCTCCGACCGACCCTTTGGGATCGCCCGGGGGCTCGAGGGCTATGCCCATTGGGCACGCTCGCACGCGCCCTCCGGCAAAGAGACCCGGCCGAGCCCGACTCGACCGCAGCTTCCGCCTAGGGCTTGGGGGCTCCACCGAGCCTTGGGCTCCCAGTCTATGGCATCTCCGGTCCTGGCCCTTGGCTCCTGCCCGACTAACGATGCCAGCCAAGACCCGGGCACAAGAAGACAAGCCCCATATTACCGATGCCCGGGGGCTCCCTGGTGTCGCTCCCAAGACGTGCCCCTACCAACTGCTCCGCCGACAGGGTCACATCCGGGCGTGACACAGGAAGACAAAGCTTCCTGCAGCCTTGGGGCTCAAGGGCTTCCAGGCCCACGCGTCAGCCCCCGGAGCATACCTTTTTCGCCACCAAGAAGACTCCAGAAGGACTCACCCGGAGGAGGCCGATCCAAGCCGACACCACCTGACACACAGAGTGTCAGAACAGAGCAGCCGGACGACGCCTATGCTTCTTCGGCTCTAAGACACCTCGACGGTCCACGGCGCACCGCTGCAAGACCCTCCTAGACTCCGGCGGACGTAGACCATAGACTAGAACCCCCAAACCACCTTGTACCCGACCTATCTCATTATATAAGGGATAAGGTCGGACCTAGAGAAGGAAGGATCCCGATTCGATCACCAGACACTCCATTCCATCTCATCCACCTCCGCTCTGCACAAAGAGCAAGGCAACCCGGAGAGGGGCACCGAGAGCCTCTCCTCCACCGCATTCTGCCGTCTCCTTCCTCTTTGACGAGGGGAAGACTCCACCGATGGCGAGGCAAACCTTAGAATTAGCACCGAGCTAACCCCATACCAAAACTCTTTTTCTTTTACACTATGTTGTAACCCCCCAGATTTTGGGTGCTCTTGAGTATAAGGATCATCAACTGCTGGACGTAGGGACCGAATCGGCCCGAACTAGGATAAACCGTTGCGTCTTTTCTACGTGATTCTTGTGTTCTTGAGTCCACCCGAGCCACCGGAGACCTCGTACTCTAACGTCGACTCGAACAACATGCTTGCCGCGGTTTCAACCTCGCGACAGCTAGCGCGCCAGGTAGGGGGTAGCGTCAAGTGCGATTCTGGCTCTAAGGTGGCCGAAGCCACTCACCTCATCGCTGGAACAAGCGGCGCCGCCCCAGACGGCGGCGTCCGCTTCCCCAGTGATTTCTTCGTCATGACCGGCGCCTACGCTCCGGGCTAGGTCCTCGCTTCGGGAGCTTGGCCTACATGGCCGATTGCCATGGCAAGCTTCGTCTGCTTCATGGGGCTACGCCGGTGGGCAACGAGCTCTCGGCGTCGCCTCCCCTGCCAGGGCCTCGAGGTCCTGGCCCAACAGATCCGGCATAGTTTGGGGCCCAGATCCCACTATGTTGGATCGCCGCCAGATGTTGTACATGCTGTCGAACGTTCATCACTGGGCCACTACCGGTGAGGCGCTCTCGCCTCCTGATCGCTTCTAGTACAACCTCCTAGATCTACCCTTGGGCGTCTGGAGCGTGGCAGAGTCCTTCTAGATGGAGCTAGAGCACCTCGTCGTCCGCGAGGCTCCCCAGAGCCCCATCCTCTCCGGTGCGGCAGGGGCCGATGCCCCCTCGTTGTGCGCCTTCTCCGCGACCCTCCAAGGAAGCGATCTAGAGCATCACCCCGGTAACCCCGAGTATGATGCGATGCCTTACAAACTGACGTCACGTCAATGGCAAGGCCCCCGCTGGGGGGCAACCGGGCTCACGTTGCTGGAATGGAGCCCCAACTACTACGCGGACCGTCCTAGGGAGGGGCAGCCCGATAACAAGTAGGACATGCATACCAGGGAGCCCTCGCGACGAAGCGCAAGCTCCAAAGGTGGAAGCTTGCACAGCAACACCACGCGCAACCCCCCCATGGGCAACAACGACGACTACACCGAGGCCCCCATGGGCCTGAGTTGATGGGTGGAGAAGAAAAGGCGATGCCTGCATCTGGTTCATCCAGCTCTCGAAGCATGCTCGACGCACCCGGTGGCAGCAGCATCTTGGCAGGTCCCTCCACCCAGGCATTTGGCCCCTAAGAGGGGCCAACCCGATCGAGGGGAGCTCCAGCCCTTCCCCGCTATGGAAGACCCTCGCCAAGCTGATCCCCCGAAGTGACGACGTCCGATCCGGACCAGGACGCCCCCGCCTCTACCTCCCATCAAGCATCCAGGAGAAGGACAGGAAGCTACATAACTCTCCCTCTTTATTTCTTGCATTTCATTTCCTAGGCTAAATATTAAGCTCGCTTCCTATTCGTCGCTAATCCTCCTCCTTTCGGTACGCGCGAAGTGCCGTCCATGCACCGCTCGCCAAGCCAATTCGGCCCCCTCCTCCTAGTCTATTTGCGTCTCTCAAAGCTCCCGACCTAGCGCCCACGCCTATGCACCATCGAAAGGGGTCATGAACCCTGGCCACCTACGGCACGACCAAGGATCTCGAGGGAAATGAGGCCCCAAATACCGATCAAAGGGAGGGTGAGCACCGACGGTGCCTGAGAAGCAGAAAAGCAGGGGCGGCAAAGAAGCGACAAACAAACGAACTTAATATTTACAAAAAACATTAGATTGTTTTGGGGACTTCACCCCACTATTCAGCCACAGAGCACACGCTGGTTGATCCTTCTCCTTTCGCAGGCACGGGTGGGGAGGCACAACAGCGACCATCACCCCTTGCGTTCCGGTGAGGGGCCACGGAGGACCGCATCCAGCGGAGGGATCCTTAGGATGGCATCGGTGGCTTCCTCTAGCTGGGGCATCAGGAGCGCCACGTCGGTGCCATCGGTGTTCCTGGGGAGCCCCTCCACCTAACCCCTGCACCATCAAAGACGAAAGACGTCAAGATCAAATGTCGCACGCGCGGCCCACGGGCTGGGATCGGCGGGAAGCGAGAAGGGAAGGGAACGACCCGTACCTTCGAGCTCTTCCCTCAGACGGGCTGCCTTCGCCTGAGCCACATCACGAATGGTCTCTGCTGTCGCCGCTCCTCGTCGACCTCCCTTTGAGCGTCCTCGGTGGCCCCGAGGGCGTCCTCCCGTTCCTTCTGCAGCGCCTCAACCGCCGCTGCCGAAAGAGTGATCGAGCATCGTGGGAAGGCGCCCCCGATGATGGAGCATGCTCGCCCAATCCTACCATCAATGGAGAGGGCAGCAGCAGGCGAGCCCAACGTCAGGGAGGCTCAGTGCTGCTCGAGGAACCAACCTCGATGAATGTCCTCCCGACAAAGCCCATGTTGCGGGCGAAGACAACATCAGAAACAACGATGAGGATGAAGAAATGCGAAGACGACTCATACTAGTCCCTCCAAGGAGATGATCGGTGGGGTGGGCTCCGTCCACGTCTAGCGGGACTCCAGGACCCACCGCCAACCTCCACCGCGTGGACCACCGGAGCCGAAACCGCCACCGGGGCTGGGGCCACCACCGGGGCTGGAGCCACCACCAGAGCCAAAACTGCCACCTAGGGTGGACCAAAGACCAACGCGGGCGGCGCCAGCATCCCTGATGGGGGTGTCACCATCCACGTTCCTCCACCTCAGAAGGTAGAGCCGGGGGCTCCGACATCATCTCGGTGAACGGATGGCTAGCCAAAGGGGATGATCGACGTGAAGGGGGGAGGGCCGACGCCCACCCCCAGGTAGTTCACGCCAACTTCCTCGAGCATTAGCACCTGAAGTAGCATGTCTGAGATGGGGTAAGGGAACTCCATCATCGAGTCGGTGATTCCCTAGTGCAGCCACAACGGGTGCGCCCGCTCCCTCAGCGGGAGGATCCAGCGGTGGATGAACATGCACACCACCACCGGCCTGGTCAGCCCTTGCCCTCTCAGGGCCTCGATAGCCCCTACGAGAGCAGGGACATCCACAACCTCCTCCGCCAGGGGGTACAACCACCACGACTCTAGAGCAATGCCTCCTGGCCTCTCTGCCACGAACGAAGGCAACACCAGGACCATGTTGGGGAGGTAGAACTAGTTCTCCCACCAAGTCGCTTGACCATTGAGTCCCGGTGGGCGAGCAAGGGTGAGGTACCGACCAGCAACATGCGGACGCACTTGAATCCGAGCAGCACCCATCGTCGGGAATGCATCGCCAGGGAACGACGGCACCACCTGGAACACCCACCTCCAGAGCACAAAATGGGGAGCGATCCCTAGGAATGCTTCACATAGCATGATGAAGGTCACGATGTGGAGGATGCCCTCTGGCATTAGGTCATGAAGCCGGATGCCATAGAAGAACAGAAGGCCCTACACGAAGGGGTGCAAGAGGAAGACCGAGGCCCAGACGGTGGAAGGTGATGAAGGATATGATCTCCCTATCCCCGAGCATGGGCACCAACTCACCAATGCCCGGGGCGCTAGCCGACCGCTAAAACCTGCTCCAGCGACCAGCCCGTTCTCCTCCATCCTCCTGATCTCTACCTTGGTGACCTTGGATGGCCCCCATTCCTCCATGGGGAAGAAGGCGGGGGCAAGGGGTAGCGAGTGAGCGTGTGGAAGTGGGAGGAAGCAGAGGTCATAGGAAGAGGAAAGGTTTCGTCGAAAGCAGAAGGTAACTCCTCCTCTCCGCCTTTCCATCTTTGTTTTTGTACTCCAAGAGTAGCGGCAGCCGCGCCCCCTCGATCCCACGAGCAATCGTGTGGCACGGCGGTGGTTGCCGGACCCAAGGCCGAGGTGAACCGCCCCCTCTCTGTTAGCTCGACCATGTTGGGTCGAGCCACGTGCGCTGCCCACTCCGCACACGCCTCCTCACAGGACTTGTGGGGATCCGCCTCCCCCCGGCTATCATCGACGGCTCAGATCCGCATGCACCAAGTGTTGTGGCTCCTCCTCCACCAGATCTACTCCACGTGGCCCCAACGTCCCATCACCCAGTCGAGATGAGACAGTGCGGGGGCGCACGCACGCGTCATAACTTGTAACACCCTCGGTGTTACACCCTAAATCATTTACTAAAACAAGTCATGAGCATCATACTTATGGGGTAATGCATGTGATGAAACGAATAGGTGAAGCACTTCAATTAAAATGATCAATAAGAATGCAAAACGAAAAGTTACTCCAAGATTCGTACAATTATCAAGTATGGTTGTAAAGCAATTTTTATTGAGTAAAATTACTATAGAACTTATATATGGGGCTTAAATAAAGTTTGGAGTGTGAACTTTGTAGAATATAATGACATACTTGCTCTTGAAAAATAACCTTGCTAGCTAATATTTCCAATAGCTTAGAAATGCAGTTTGAAATAGAGTTCAACTCAAAACTTAGAAAAATTTCCAAGTCTGTTGACAGTTAGACATTGCTATGTTTAGCAAACTATTTTGAGGAATTGGGTTAAAGAGCGATGTAGTGTTATAGCTTGATATAATAGCCTCATATACCATCTTGAGTGTAGTGAAGACCGTTTATGTTTAGGAGTAACGGTTTGGTCACGGTAGAAGCTTTAAAATCCGTGCACAACACGTTTCCAGTTTGCTTCCCCGGCGTGGACGCAGTCACCGCGTGTCAGTGGTCGACGTCGCTGTGTCGGTGCGCCTCGCGCATGCTTGCGTGTTGCCGCGCTGGGCTAGCCGTGTGCCGTGGAATAGTCATGGGCGTTGCCGTGTGAGGCCGCCACCGCTGCCGTGTGGCCGTGCCGCGCTGCCGCCCGCCCTATGCGTTGCCATGCTGCCAAGTCCGCCGTGCATCGTGACATGCCTACTGTCGCTGCCATCGCACCCCCGCGTTCGTGTCTGCACCGTAATGCTCTGTGCTCTAGCCTGGTTTGATTCCGTGCACGTGGTTGCACCCACCGTCGTCATGTCATTGATGGCGCTGCGGCACATGGGCCAGGCCGGTGTGAACACATGTGTGATAGTTCGCTAGTGGTAAGACTGGGTCACTGCGGTTATGTCAACCATGTCCTGCCATGGCATGTCACAGCAGAGCCTTGGCCGCATTCCACTGTCCTTGCTCTGCCTCCCATCTCTCTGCTGCCGCCATCGCCTTACGCCAACGAGTGCGCCAGAGAACTAGCTAAAATGAAGAAGCAGTTTGAGGGATTATTGGAGAAGGGATTTATCCATCCTAGTTTTTCACCATGGGGATGTCCAGCTATTTTTATGAAGAAGAAGGACAGTACTCTACGGATGTGTGTGGATTACCGCCCTCTCAATGCGGTAACCATTAAGAACAAGTATCCTTTACCTCGTATTGATACTTTGTTCGATCAGTTGGCTGGTGCCAAGGTGTTTTCAAAGATTGATCTTCGTTCTAGGTATCATCAAATTAAGATCCGGCTACAAGATATACCAAAGACAGCTTTCTCTACTAGGTATGGGCTGTATGAATACCTAGTCATGTCTTTTGGTCTCACCAATGCTCCTTCATTCTTTATGTATCTCATGAATTCAATCTTCATGCCAGAGCTGGATAAGTTTGTAGTTGTGTTCATTGATGATATTTTAATATACTCCAAGGACAATGAAGAGCATGCATAGCATCTTCAGATAGTACTGACTCGATTAAGGGAACACAAGCTGTATGCTAAATTCAGTAAGTGTGAGTTTTGGTTAGATCGAGTGTAGTTTTTGGGACATGTTCTGACACCTGAAGGTATCTCTATAGACCCAAGCAAGGTGCAGGATGTGTTAAATTAGAAATCTCTCAAGTCAGTGCATCAGATTCGTCAGTTTCTTGGTCTTGCTGGTTATTATCGGCGCTTCATTCCTGACTTCTACAAAATAGCTTAGCTGATGACCAAGCTGCTCTAGAAAGATGTCAAGTTTGTATGGAGTTCGGCTTGCGAAGAAGCTTTCCAAGCCCTGAAGAAATTTCTTACCACTGCTCCTATTCTTGCCCAACCAAATATTGACAGACCATTTGATATGTATTGTGATGCCTCAAGGATTGGACTGGGATGCGTGCTTATGTAGGATGGACATGTGATAGCTTATGCTTCACGCCAGCTGAAAAAGCACGAGGTGAATTATCCCACCCATGATTTAGAGCTGGCTGCTGTGGTGCACGCTCTAAAAATTTGGAGGCATTATTTGTTGGGAAATAAAGTGCATATTTATACGGATCACAATAGCCTCAAATATATTTTCACTCAGTCCAAGCTGAACATGAGGCAATGGAGATGGTTGGAGCTAATCAAGGATTATAATTTGGAGGTTCATTACCATCCTGGAAAAGCTAATGTGGTAGCTGATGCTTTGAGCTGGAAGTCGTATCAAGTTGAAGAAGCACCCTTATCTCTCAACCTTGTTGAGGTGCTAGCCCATATTGCTCTAGTTTTGGATTTACTCGAGCAAATTATTATAGAGCAAAGGTAGGATGCTTCGGAGATTCTAAGTATCAAGAAGTTAATTGCCGAAGGGCATGGTCCTCATTTCAGTATTAATGATCAAGGTGTAGTGAGGTTCAAGAATAGATTGGTTGTTCCATCAAGAGAGGACTTAGAAGAAAGATTTTGGATGAAGCTCATCATTCCAAGTTGTCCATCCATCCAGGAAGTAACAAGATGTACCATGATTTGCGCCACTTGTATTGGTGGTCAAATATGAAGTAGGATATCACCAAGTACGTCGTGGAGTGCGACACTTGTAGAAGAGTTAAGGTAGACCATATGCGTACCCTAGGATTTTTGCAGCCCTTGCCTATCCCTATTTGGAAATGGGAGGAGATTTCCATGGATTTCATTGTGGGTTTACCCCGCACGTCCAAGGGCTATAACTCTATTTGGGTCATTGTGTATCGCCTTACCAAGTCCGCTCATTTTCTCCCAGTGGATACCAGATATTCAGCTAAGAAGTATGCCAAGTTGTATTTTGACTAGATTGTGACCCTGCATGGAGTTCCTCTTACTATCGTCTCTGATAGAGGGTCAGTCTTTGTCTCTCGTTTCTGGGAGCAACTTCAGCAATGTCTTGGTACTAGTCTCCTCAGAAGTTCAACTTAGCATCCGCAAACTGATGGTCAGATAGAAAGGGTAAATCAGGTACTTGAGGACATGTTGAGAGCTTGTGCCATTTCTTTTCCTGAGAAGTGGGATGAATGCTTGAACTTAGCTGCGTTTTCTTACAACAATAGCTATCAAGAAAGCATTTGTATGGCACCCTTTGAAGCTCTATATGGAAAGAAATATATGACACCACTTAACTGGGTTGAAGTAGGTTACCATGGATATTTTGGGTCTGATTTTATCAAAGAAGCTCGAGAGCAAGTCAGTATTATTCAGAGCCATTTGAAGGCAGCTCAAAGTCATCAGAAAACTTATGCGGACAAGAGAAGAAGGCCCTTGCAATATGAAGTGGGTGACCATGTGTATCTCAAAGTGTATCCCATGAGAGGTGTGTATCGATTTGGTGTCCATGGGAAGTTAGCTCCTCGTTATGTTGGGCCTTATAAGGTTTTGGAGCGATGTGGTCCTATTGCTTATCGTCTCTAGCTCCCGGATATTTTGTTAGCAGTGCATAATGTCTTCCATGTTTCCCATTAAAGAAATGTTTGTGGGTGCCTAATGAAGCTGGGGAAATTGAAGGACTTCCCCTCTAGCCTAACTTGTCTTATATTGAGCATCCTGTCAAGATCTTGGACGAAAAAGAAAGAGTGACTAGAAATAGTGTGGTGAAGTTTTACAAAGTTCTGTGGCAAAAGTCACTTGGAGGACAAAGCAACGTGGGAGCAAGAAAGCTATATCATGAAGCATTATTCTCACCTTCTTTCTAGTTCACCGAGGTAATTGTTTAAATTAGAATTTATTTCTTATCTCTTTTCCCACACTAGGCACATGAAATCTCAGGATGAGATTTTATTTAATGGGGAAGAGCTGTAACACCCTTGGTGTTACACCCTAAATCATTTACTAAAACACGTCATGAGCATCATACTTATGGGGTAATGCATGTGATGAAACGAATAGGTGAAGCACTTCAATTAAAACGATCAATAAGAATGCAAAACGAAAAGTTACTCCACGATTCGTACAATTATCAAGTATGGTTGCAAAGCAATTTTTATTGAGTAAAATTACTATAGAACTTATATATGGGGCTTAAATAAAGTTTGGAGTGTGAACTTTGTAGAAGATGATGAAATACTCACCGTTGAAAAATAACCTTGCTAGCTAATATTTCCAATAGCTTAGAAATGCAATTTGAAATAGAGTTCAACTCAAAACTTAGAAAAATTCCCAAGTCTGTTGACACTTAGACATTGCTATATTTAGCAAACTATTTTGAGGAATTGGGTTAAAGAGCGATGTAGTGTTATAGCTTGATTAAGTAGCCTCATATACCATCTTGAGTGTAGTGAAGACCGTTTATGTTTAGGAGTAATGGTTTGGTCGCGGTAGAAGCTTTAAAATCCGTGCACAACACGTTTCTGGTTTGCTTCCCCTCGTGGACGCGGTCACCACGCGTTAGTGGTCAACGTCGCCATGCCTCGCATGCGCCCACGTGTTGCCATGCTGGGCTGGCCGTGTGCCGTGGGAATAGTCATGGGTGCTGCCATGTGAGGCCACCGTTGCTGCCGTGTGGCCATGCCACGCTGCCACCTGCCCTGCGCGCTGCCGTGCTGCCTAGTCCGCCGTGCATCGCGACATGTCTACTGCCACTGCCGTCGCACCCCTGCGCTCATGTCTGCACCACAATGCTCTATGCCCTGGCCCGGTTTGATTCCGTGCACGTGGTTGCACCCGCCGTTGTCACGTCATTGATGGCCCTGCAGCGTGCGGGCCAGGCCGCCGTGAACACGTGTGTGCTCATTCGCTAGTGGCTAGACTAGCTTGCTGCGGTTACATCAACCGCATCCTACTAAGGCATGTCACAGTAGAGCCCTGGCCGCATTCCACCGTCCTTGCTCTGCCTCCCATCTCTCTACCACCGCCGTCGCCTTGCGCCTATGAGTGCACTAGAGATAGGTCACCTCTATTCAATTTAGCTCGTCCGCACCTCCGCCCTCATGTCTCCTCATCGCTTGACCCCTCACCATCTTGATGACGGCCCGGCCAGACGCCAATTTGGCATCTTCCCGTTGGTGCGCCGTTAAGGCCACGGCGCGGCCATGACCGAGGGCAGACCTCCCATCCCTCCACCCGAACCCAATTGCCCACGCTAGTAGGTGTGCCTTGCCTTCCTCTTCATCATGCATGCCTTGGCTTAGTCGCTACCAGCTCCACCCTGCTGCTAATGTGACTGCGTGCCACCACGGTGTGCCGCCGCATGACTTGGCTACATGTGGCCAGCTCCTCTCCCACTCTCTTCGCCAACGGTCACCGCAGCTAGGCTCACGGTAGCCTATTAATGCACTCGCTAGCTAGATGGGTTCGTTGATGCTTGAGTTCGCCGGGGTGGTCGCGCCACCATCGCGGACGACCGTGTATCACCGTGGTTGGCTCTAGCACATCTCGCCACCCCACATTGCTGCTAGGTGTAGCTAGTTGCATTGGGGATGGAGGCCGGTCCGACCGTCGGGCCAGTGGCGGTCCCAGGTGGCCGGCGTAGCCGTGCTAGGCCACCGCTCGCCGTGCCACCGCGCACTGAGCCGCTGGGGTGTGCACGGGTAAATTAGAGAAAGGCCAGGGGTTAAGTGAGAGGGTCTGTGAGTAAGTAAAATAGTGTTGGTCCTTGGTTGCGAATTGGGGGAAATGCAAGGTCTCTTTTGCAAAAAACCCTGACACACGCGACACTCTCCCGCCATGGTCCACCTCGCACGTGGGCCTGCTTCGCATGGGCCACGCCTACGGGTCACGCTTGCGCACGCTGCGCGTGTGTGGGCCTCGCGGATGGGCTGCACGAGAATTGGTTTTCCTTTTTCCAGTGAATTATGAAATGTTTTTGTAATTTAGTTTTGAGCTGATCTTTGGAAAATTATAGCAAATTCTGTAGATGTCTAAAAATTGTGAAACTAATTTTGTTAGGTTCCTAAAATTTTGCTCTATCTATGAGTGTATTTAGTTCATATATATACTTGTCGATACCAGGAGCTATTAAATCATTTGAGAGTGCTTAATATTATTAAGTTAATTATTGTAGGAATTTTTGTGGCAAAATGGTGATAGTTGTAGCTTTAAAATTTTTACAGTAGCTTCATGGTATTATTATGTGCTCACTGTAATTTTTGTAGCTTTAGAATAGACTTAACATAAGGGTAGATAAATGCTCCTTGTTTCAAATATACATTAAATCATTAGTAGAAATAGAGATATATCCTTCATTTGTAAAGATAGGTGTTTGTTTGTTGAACCCAACACTTTACTTGATGAAGATGATAGTTAGCTTAGTATCTTAGTCATTAGAGCTAGCTTAGTAGTTTACCATGTGTATTCTTATTTTAAGAAATTGCTGTTGCTGAAATGCTAAGTGTTGCATCATAATTGCATGCATGTAGAGAACGAGTTGGCGGAGATCGTGACCATCGGAGATCACGAGTTCAACGAGGTGATTGAAGAGTATGAGGTGGAGATTCTCGTGCAGGAGGCGGTCCTGGAGCCGCCACTGACTGACTGAGCTAACACCGCGCCTGCCCAAGGCAAGCCCCGGTGCATAACCCTTATTTTGAATAATCCCTATATATATGATGTGCATTTATGTTACATACATTTTATAGAAACTACATGCATAGATAACCTACCTATGAGTCCTACTAGCATAGGTCGAGTAGCTGCTATGCTTAGGCTATCGGGAGCGTGAGTAACCTGTCATTACTCACATTAGGTGATTATTATTATCACTCTCATGATAAAATGGTGAAAGGAAATGGAGACCGGGCAGGGATATGGTACGGGTATTGGTGGGTGTAAGAGGTTGTGTCCCATGGCCAATGGAGCATAGCTTGGTTACACTATTTTCCATGTCCGTGTCGGTTAAGGACCGACCGTTGCATTGGGTTCTAGTCAAGTCACATACTTTATTATTCCGAGCACATACTTGTTTATGGGAGCAGGGAAGGCTCGTTGCTCTCTTGTTGTGGGTTCTGGCTCTTTCCGGATCGACTGATTGGAGGCAGGGATGGTGGAGGTCTAAGCACCACACTGAGTCTGGGACTCAGGTGTGCGGGCTTAGAGTCCAAGTTTGGACGGGGACCTAGACCCCTTGATAGGAGAGTGATGGGTTGGTCCTACTTGTGCCTAGAGTACAAGTGGGGCATGTGTTTTGGGGTACCCAGCTGGGCACATTAATTCGTGAATCGCCGGGTAATCCAGTACGACTTGTCTACAATCTAGCATCGTAGTAAGAACTGAAAGATGAACGATGGTGAAATGGATATGTTTGCTCAACTCTTGCTTGGAAGTAGGATAGGTGCTTACCTAGAATGGTTAGATAATGAACTAATTATGACTACTAATAAGAAATATACATAAGGATTCACTATTAGTATTGCTTTTTGCAAAAAGGAAACCTAGCAAACCATAAAGCTTATCATATCCTTTGGAGTTGGGAAATTATTCCCACTAGTCGGGTAAGTCTTGCGAGTACATTGTGTACCCAGGGTTTATTCACCCCTGTTGCAGGTGCAGCTTGAAGAGTAGCTGTTGTGTGGAGGATTCTTCTGGTGGGCACAGACGGATCCTTGTATTCTACCGTTAGATGTTTATTGTAATTTCGCTGTTTAAATTCCGCACTCTGAACTTAGTATTGTAATAATTTATTTCTAAGAACTCTTGTTGTATGAAATTGACTAAGTATTGTAAACTCATTCTCATTATTGGATCCTAGAGGAAAAACGTGGATTATTTGAGTTCTCCCTTGGGGTGTGCTCGACAGAAACTGTTAGATGTAGCCAGCTCTCAGGGCGCTTAGTGTGTGGTGGAAGACAAGTGCCTCCAGAAGCGTGCTATTTCGAGCGGTTCTGCCACATAACTCCTCCACTAGGCACGACAGCCCAGACGCCATCAATCACCTGTGTAAGGCATCAGTGGACGGGACGCATCTAGAAGCCGCCCCTTCACTGGCAATAAGGCCCCACAATAGCCTCGGGGGCTGCACCGGCTCCCCAGATGGAGCAGCCCGACCCCCCGACCAACGGGCGCTCGGGTGGTGCACCCTCTAAAAACCAACCAACTCCCCGGAGTTAGGTTGGGAGCCACTGAGTAGTGGGCCCAACAAGGGCCTCTGTCCGAGCCTCAGCGCGCTCCCACTTCCCTGATCTATGGCTGCAGAGGGTCGGCCCTAGAAGGCCAGCTTGAGTGGATCGGGACCTGTTATCGTAGCCCTTAGAAGGGCGTGGAGCTCCGAATGATCAGAAGGCCCCGAGCCAGAGCCCAACGCTCTTGATCACCCGGCCCACGGTAGGCTCCGATCAAAAAGGAGGGCGCCTCAGAGCCTACAATCAGTGACTCCCTGACGAGTTCACCGAGCTCTCGTTCGAGCTGAAGAGCCATGTAACATGGACTCACAAAGGGATCAGCACCATCTCTGCTTGGCCTCGACAGCCAAGCACCATCCACCACACTAGAGAGGAAGGCCCCAAGCAGGGCACAACACTCTCGCCAGCGGAAGCCATCCCCGCCAAGGAGGGTTCGATCACTAGAAGATCAAATTCAGCGCTTCGTCGCCATCACGCTAGGTGAGGCCACGAAGGTCTCGGGGGCTCCTGATGACATTCTAACATACAGGTATGTTAAGCCTCAGGTCCAATGGTTCTTGAATGCAGAAGACCCCCCAACCGACCCCTTCGGGATTGCTCGGGGGCTCGGGGGCTATGCCCATCGGGCACACTCGCGCGCGCTCTCAGGCAAAGAGACCCGTCCGAGCCCGACTCGACCGCAGCTTCCGCCTGGGGCTCGAGGGCTCCACCGAGCCTTAGGCTCCTGATCTACGACATCTCTGGTCCTGGCCCTTGGCTCCTACCCAGCTAACAATGCTAGCCAAGGCCCAGGCACAAGAAGACAAGCCCTAGGCTACCGATGCCCGGGGGCTCCCTTGCGTCGCTCTCAAGGCATGCCCCTGCCAACTGCTCCTCTAATAGGGTCACGTCCGGGGCATGACACAGGAAGACAAAGCTTCCCGCGACCTTTAGGGGCTCAGGGGCTTCTGGGCCCGTGCGTCAGCCCCTAGAGCGAACCTCCTTCGCCACCAAGAAGACTCCAGAAGGACTCACCCAGGGGAGGCCGGTCCAAGCTGACACCGCCTGACACACAGAGTGTCAAAACAGAGCAGTCGGAAGACGCCCAGGCTTCTTTGGCTCTAAGACACCTCGACGGTCCATGGCGCACCGCTGCAAGACCTTTCTAGACTACGGCGCATGTAGACCATAGACTAGAACCCCCAAACCGCCTTGTACCCAACCTATCTAATTATATAAGGGATAAGGTCGGACCTAGAGGAGGGAGGATCCCATTCGATCACTAGGCACTCCATTCCATTCCATCCGCCTCTGTTCTGCACAAGGAGCAAGGCAACCCGGAGAGGGGCACCGAGAGCCTCTCCTCCACCACATCCCGTCGTCTCCTTCCTCTCCGATGAGGGGAAGACTCCACCGGCGGCGAGGCAAACCTTAGAATTAGTACCGAGCTAACGCCCTACCAAAACTCTTCTTCTTTTACACTCTGTTGTAACCCCCTAGATTTTAGGTGCTCTTGAGTATAAGGATCATCAGCTGCTGGACGTAGGGACCGAATCGGCCCAAACCAGGATAAACCATTGCGTCTTCTCTGCGTGATTCTTGTGTTCCTGAGTCCACTCGAGTCACCGGAGACCTCATACTCTGACACCGACTCGAACAACATGGTTGCCGTAGTTTCGACCCCACGACAGGTTGCAATAATGATCCACCCCGCATGCAAGCCTAAACATTTGGGATGACATTAGGATCATGCATGCCCATAAATAAATCAACTTTAGAGTTGTCATTGCTCATTTTTTGTGAGTTTAACTGGTGTCGGTGCAGAAAGTGACCAACACGTAAATATTTGTAGTTTTGCCATACGTTGTGATCGGATGTGGCCTAACACTCAATGACACAGGATTTATACTAGTTTCGGCAACGTGCCCTACGTCCAGTTTGAGTCGGTCGGTGACTTTATTCCTAAGCCTTGGTGCTCGAAGTGTGCTGTGGGGTTACAAACGAGAGAGAGTAAGATGGGGGGTGCAAGAGGTCTGGTCGAACTCTAGACCACAGGGTCAAGAGAGACAGGAGCTCCTACGTGTGCTAAGTATTTGAGCATGTGCTCTGTTGGAATCGTTCGAATCGTAGGTTGTTTGACTCTGTGAATCGATCTGAATTGATCCATCCTCTATTGGAGAGAGCGTATCTCCTTTTATAGATGAAGGGGACGGCTTTACAAAAGAGAGTGTGAGATAAAGAGCGTGTGTGCTGCCTAGTCTTGTTGCCCACACCGTTGGGTACAAGGCGGTTTGTCGACGTCCATAACACTGTTGATGTTCAGATGCATGCGGTTGGTTCCATCGTCTTCTTCTGGTATGGCAGATGTCGGCGCCTACCATACTGTAGGATAAATGTCTGCGCCCACAACATTGTTCATGTTCTGACATGTCTGGAAGGTTGCGGTGCATCCTCCTGACACGGCCTGACAGTACTGTCCTACAGGTGTGCAGGGTACGGCCCTTGATATTGCGGTTGACTGGAGCGCCCTGCCTTATTTGCTCTGTCCTTTTCCTGGGTCTTCACCGAGCGGACATCCCCGGTCGGTCGTTTTCCAGTCGGATTCGGCCTTCCGGTCAGAGAAGAGCTGTAAGCAGAGGTTCGGTGTACTCCCGGTCGGAGAAGCGAGTCGGAGTCAGAGGCGAGCGTCGTCCCTTCTCGGCCAGACTTTCCGGTCGGAGAGGCGGACCGGAGTCAGAAGCGACGGAAGTGAGCGCCGTTCCTCCTTGGCCAGGCCTTCCGGTCAGAGAGTCGGGCTAGAGTCGGAAGCGAGCGCCGGAGTCGGAGGCGAGCTGGCCAGGCCTTCCAGTCGGAGAGGCGGGCCGGAGTCGGAAGCGAGCGTTGCTCCTCCTTGGCCAGGCATTCCAGTCGGAGAGGCGGGCTGGAGACGGAAGCGAGCGCGGTTCCTCCTTGGCCGAGCCTTCCGGTCGGAGACTGGATCGCCCTGCTGGCCTGTCGTTAGGTTTTTGGGCCGGCCTAGGAGTTGCGCGTCGTTCGCAACATCGTCTGCTGGGCCGAGCTTTTGCTGGGAAGCAGGTCCATGAGGGACCCCGAATTTATGAACCCGACAATTGGATTTATAGAAAATAATACGAAAGCTTATGACACATAATTAGTATAATTAGATACCCTATGAAATATTTTTTTTGATAGTGTACTGACTTGGTAATATAGATGTTGATATTTTTTTCTCAAAAAAAGATGTTCATATTTTTCTAGAAGGTCACACAAAAAAAGGTTTGACAACAACGGAAGAGATTAATTTATTTGGGGACGCAGAAACTAATGTCATGCATAAACACCTCTTAACCTGTCATTTGTGTAACCAATACTGTGTTGCGGTCCTCGTTGTTATAATTAAGTATTTCCAACTTATAGTTTCAAATATACTATCAAACATTCAAACTAGTAGCTAGCTCAGGTGCAACACTTCTATAGGACGCTCTGCTGCAACTGCACGTGACATTGCATCCATGTTTGCTCAGCATTACTGTATGTGCGTGATAAACGTGATAAAATAATATTCAGTCCGTTCGCTGGTTGGTTTTTGGCTAATAAGTCCAACTGGTGTTGATTTATTGTGAGAGAAAAACACTATTAATTGACTGATAAGTCCTATCTGAAACCAAGAAACGAACAGGCTGATTGAAAGAAAATTCAAAAGTTTGATTGCAGTAGCTTTCGGTGTGAGTTATGACAATGAATGCAAACTCAGCCATACATCATCCTTGGTCTCATGACTTTCCATATTAATTAACAAAACAAAAGTACAAGATCTTTGTGGTCATCATTTAATAATTCTTGAAATAGTCGCACGTAAATCATAGTTAACTTCTATATATTCTTCTTCATTTGGCACGTAAAAGTTGGATGCACCATTTTCCGAGAATTATCAAGACAAAACAGCTAGGCATCAGAGGTGTTGGGAATCCTGTTTTTCCTGGCTGCATCATGGGTGTGGCTGTCCACCTGTCGAAAATGGTGCAACATAACTGAGAGCAAAGGTTCGATTGGAAGGCTATTCGGACGATTCTATAGCTTCCAACGGAGATAAACCATCCTGCTACACTCATAGAGTCATGGTGCAAAGATGCAGACATGACAAAGGCCAGTAGCACAAGTTCTGAAGCTGAACCGCGACGATGTAGCTTTTCAGGCTGATCTGATGGCCGTTATGCATTGCATGCTATTAAAGTAGCAGTTGCTGAACGAATCGCAAGAATGTCAGCAGAAACAAACTGACTTAACTATGGTAGTGCAAGCTATAAGCCAGCTTATTCGCTGGCTTATAAGCCATGGTACAATATTTTTCTCTCTAAAAAAATCAGTCATACAAATCAGTACCAGGCTTTACAGCCAGCCGAACACTCCCTATGCCCACAAACGCTTTTGTTCTCGGCGCTTTTCAAGTGGGAGATGAAGGATCTGGCGGGTGGCGGCTACACACACTTCAATGCAGTTAATTATTTTTGTTCATGTCCCTAGAGACTATAATTAGGTCTCGTTTAGTTTCAGGGTGTAAAGTTTTGAGATGTCATATCGAGTGTCACATGGGGGTGTTGCATGAGGTGTTCGGATACTAATAAAAAAAATAAATTACAGAATCCTTTAGTAAACCGCGAGACGAATTTATTAAGCCTAATCAACCCAGCATTAGCACATGTGTTACTGTAGCACTTTATTATCAAATCATTGACTAATTAGGCTTAAAAGATTCGTCTCGCAAAGTAGTCACAATCTGTGTAATTAGTTATTTTTTAGTCTATATTTAATACTCTATGCATGTGTCTAAATATTCGATGAGATAAGGTGTAAATTTTAAAGAGGAACTAGGCTGCGTGGGTCCATGTCGGACCAGGGAACTGATCGTATTAGTAACATTATTCCATGGTGCATGATAGACAATATCTGATTCCTAAAGATATGAATGGCAACCGGTAATGGCCATTTCATGGGACATTAAATAAGATGACATATAGGAAAAGAGAATCTTGGCATGATTTGAGGAGAGAGAGAGAGCATCTGAGGAGAGAGAGCAAACGTTTCATGGGACGAAACGAGCGCGCACCGCTTCCAAATCATTGGAAACCGCGTGAAACCACCTTCGAGGGGGGAAGTTTCATCCCACCGATCCCGTGCTCTAGGTGCGCACAACTCCGATCCTTCCCGCCCCATGCTCCAATCCTTCCCACCCCGTGCACATCCTTCCCGTATAGCAGAGGCGAGCAGCTAGGAGATGAGCAGCTGGGAGAGCGGTCTAGATCCAGCGCCGATGGATCCATAGGAGCTCGGGCGGCGCCAAACCAGCGAGAGGAGGGAAAGGACGCGGGAAGCCGTCGAGAAGATCCTTTGCTTGCGTTGCAGACTTCCTCACCCGTGACGACTCTCTGTTGTTGTTGTTGCGGTGCCGTGGTGGAGGTTTACTGCGCCAGCGTGATGTCTGCATTCGCCCCGACTGAAGCCGCCTGCCGCCTGTTCGTGGCGCGCGGAGCTACCACCGCGCCCGCGATAGCCCGTGCTGCCAGATTTGGCCCAACCAGGGTGGGCGAGAAGAAATGACTTGTGGGAGAGCGGCGGGGAGGAAGCCACCGCCCTCCAGGGCGTCGTGTGGCGGGAGTTGGCACTCGATCCCCGGCCACACCGGGTAGGGTGATTGTTCACCACGGTCGAGGTCATTGAGTAGTCTCACAGCCACCGGGAGGCGGCTCGTACATCGGGAGCGAGGTGGCACCGGGAGAATTAGCTTGGGAGAGGCCATGTGTGGTGTTTGAGTAAACACCAACTAGTAAATTTGTATTTATTATGCTGTTGGGCCTTGGATGGTGTGCTAAAAGACACAAGGTTTATCTTGGTTGAGCAAATATCCCTAAATCCAATTTCATCACAAAGGTTCATAGTAGGGGGTACAAGCGGACGAGAGGGGGGGACATGTCCTAAGTCTCTGATGGAAAGGTCGAACGGGTGCTGAGAGCTTGGATGATGCTCAGCTGTGTGTTATATGATGCGTGGTGTGTTCTATTGATCCGTCCCCTTAGTGGGGTGCCATGCCTTCCCTTTTATAGACCAAGGGGAAGCAGGGATTACAGATGGGAGAGAGAAGAAAAAACAGAGGCCAAGAAGGTCCTTCGAAGGTGCCGTGTCTTCCTTTTTCTCTGAGCCAGGCCTGCTGACACAGCAGACGGTGCCAGGGATAGCTCCATGCTGAGCGTCTGTCCGTTGATGATGCCACGCTCTGGCTTGATCAGCAAGTGGTCACGTCCCATCCCACCCCGGCGGGCGGTGCGATGGACCGTGGTGTCGATCCACAACCCTTCGGGGAGCGGACGGTGCAGTGACTGCATGTCCGTCACTGTTGAGGACGCGAGTCTCCTCTTGGACCGTAGTGGTTGTCGTATGGTTCCGTCAGGATCCGCATCCGAGGGCCAAATGGTGGCGCCCACAACACTGTAAAACAAATGTTGGCACCCACAACACTGTTCGGGCTCTGACATGCCCGGAAGGGCCTTAAAGCGCCCGTCTTGTCATATCCTGTCAGTACTTTTCTGCAGACGTGCAGAGTATGGTGCAGGGTATGGTCTTCGGTATTGCGGTAGACTTGAGTGTCCTGCCTTATCTGCGCGCGTAGTTATGAAGGAGCAGCGCGCAGTCGTCGAGCGAGGCGGAGCTAGCCCCCAGACGTCGGGCGAGGCGGAGTCTGCCACCGGACGTCGGGCGAGGCGAAGTCTGCCCCCAGACGTCGGGCAAGGCGGAGCCAATCCCCGGACGTCGGGCGAGGCAGAGTCTGCTCCTAGACGTCGGGCGAGGCGGAGCCAACCCCCGGATATCGGGCGAGGCGGAGTCTGCCCCCAGACGTCGGTCGGGCGAGGCGGAGCCAGCCTTCGGACGTCGGGCGAGGCGGAGTCTGCCCTTAGACGTCGGGCGAGGCGGAGTCTGCTCCCAGACGTCGGGCGAGGCGGAGCCAGCCCCGGGGGTCGGGCGAGCACAGAGTCTACCCTTAGACGTCGGGCGAGGCGGAGCCAGCCCGGAGGCCATGCAAGGCGGGGCCCATGGTCGCGGTGGATGGACGAGGTGTAGTCGCGTTCTTGCCTGTTCGGAAGCATCAACGTTTAATAGTTATTAGCTCCTTTTGGGTACCCCAGTATTCGGTCCCCGACACCATGGTTGGGTTTTTGTTCTTGAGCTGGTCGTGATTTTGTAGCAAACCATTCTTGCTGTAGGGCACTGCTGTTAGAGTTCCATCCATTCTTCAGTACAGCACATAAGGGCATATCTGTCAGATTTCTACTTTCTATGAGTTTTTACATGAGTATGGATGTGGTAGTTGTATGGTTTGTCTAGTGGGTTTAGCTGTCCTTAACAAATACTGCACATCTTCACTTCTGGTCAGTAGACTGTATCATTAAGAAAAAGACAGAGATATAACAACTGCATTATCCAGCAGGTGGTTTTGATATGCAATTGAATGTATTGTGGTTAAAATCTCAGACCAATAGGACTTGATTTGGTTGATTTTTGGTAAAGTTTAGTGGAGTTCACACTGGTGTTTTTGCGTTGCTGCTGCTCTGTTTTTCATTTCAATGTAGGTCTTTTTTACACGAAAGTGTTGTGGCTTCATTATTCACGGTGCAACAGCAACTTCAGGTTTATAGCAGAATTAGTAGCTGCTTTTGTTCAGGGCCAATAGCACCTAGCTTGAGATCAGAACTGAATGCTTTTGTTCAGCGACATTCTATGGCAACTGAATGTGAAACTAAGTGATCAAAACTGAATGCTGTTTTTTTTAAATGTGTAAAGTAACGTTGCAGAGGGCTACGTAGTTCACTTGCCACGTTTGATCACTACATAGTATACAAATTAAATGCTAAATCTACCCTATGAAACTGAGATAAAACTGTGTACCGAGACACCCTATTTCATTCTTCGTGTCACGTCTTGAAAACTGGAGAGTGAAACCCTCTAGTGAGACTGGGCTAATAGTGTTCTAGAATGAATGCCCATTATCAATGTAGATGTCTGGTGCTTGGAGGAGGCATCGTACTAGAGTATTTACTTGTAGTAGCGTTCCAGAATGAATGCCCATTATCAATGTAGTTCTGCTTTTTATTAGATGCCTGCACCTGCACGCCTTTGCACCTGTTGATTATGGACAAGGCAATCGTCAATATAAATTCAGTCGCCACGGAGTAGAACTGCATTGCCCGATGGAAAAGACGTGAGCAGCTAGTAGGAGACCCAGCTAGCAGTTGTCTTGAGTGTAGGTCTGTAGGCATGAGGGGCCTCAGGATCCAGTCCGGAACTAGGGCCTTGTTTAGATCACCTCAAAATTCTAAGTTTTTTCACTCTCTTTTCATCACATCAATTTTTAGCCGTTTGCATAGAGTATTAAATGTAGGTAAAAAAAATAACTAATTGCACAGTTTAGTTGAAAATCACGAGATGAATCTTTTGAGCTTAGTTGGTCCACGATTGGACAATATTTACCAAATAAGACGAAAGTGTTATTATTCATCGGGTTGAAATTTTTAGCAATCTAAACATGGCCTAGCATTTTTGTAGGCAGGAGCTAGGTTCATAGCATTGCAAGCGGACTGGTCCGTGGCTAGACACCGTGTCCATAGCAGTTGCGAGATTCAACGCGAGGATTTTACGGCAGACCTGTGAAACTACCAGTATTTTGCGGGCTTTGTAGCGACCCGCGTGATGTCTGCATGGAAGTCGACCGAGCGCGCCGCCGAAGTGGTGCCCGCTGGATTTGGTAGTTTAGACCAGAAGAAATCGTAGCTAACCCACATGAGCCACAAAGGTGATTTTGTGGGGTGAGTTTGACGGGTCGCCGTAATCATGTAGCACCTAGAATACATTTAATGAGTGACAAAACGATTTTTTTATCTGTTGCTAAGATGAATGATCAAAAACCACAAATGCGTAGAGCTCGTCGAATACATTGCGTTTGACCACTTACACACATTGTTTGGAGTTCGGATCATGAAGATATAGATTTCACAGGTCTATAATGAGAAAAAAATGCAAACAATATTTGTGGTTACCGTAGCGTCGCTGCTGTAGCCAAGGCTGGTGTTTTTGACTGTTTTTTTTACCATCCCAGCCTTCTCGGAGATTGTTGAGGTGGACTCGGACATCCTGGTCAACCTTCTGGTCGTGTTGGTGAGGGCGTTCAATGCGGTTGCCCCTGACTCCCCCCTGGAGGGGTTGTCTGTCGTCGTGGTGCTGGTAGGTGAAATGACTTGAGCGGCGATCAGATCTTGGCGTGGCTGATCGGCGAATCGAGCTCGTGGAGTATGAAGGTCTCTGATCCTAGCGGATCTCGTTGACCTGCCGCGCCGCTTTAAGCATGGCGGTGACTTTGGCGACCTTCGGTGTCTGTGGGAGCCTGGCGAGCTCATTGGCGGCCACGGCCAGGTTGGCGCTTGGGGTCTTGTAGAAGTCGTGGCCGTCAATGCTGACAAATTCGTTGTCGAGGTTGCGTTGGAGTTGGCGTGGCCTTTCTTGCGAGTCAAGCTGAGCCTCGGCCATCGCAAGGGTAGCCTCGTTTGCTTGGCGCTGCGTACGGTTGACGTTCCAGTTGATGCGAGCGGTGCGGTCCTCCTCGGTTTCCCCTTCCTGCGGGGGGCTTGTGACGCTGACGTTGAAGACTACGCCCCCACGGAAAGCAGGGAGAGGAAGTTGTTTGGCGGTGGTTTCGACGGCAGTCTCCGTAGAGCCCTGGGACTCGGAGTTTGGATTCTCCTCTAAATGGTTTGGAGGGATGCTCCGAGGCATCGGCCGACGTGTAGCATGTTGACTGCCGGCGAGGGCTGGTCGGCGAGAGGATGGATATCTCCCGCCTGATCGGCGAATTTGCCCCTTAGGGCATCTTGATAGGCGGCTGAAAGGTCCTAATATGGCTAGAGGGGGTTGAGTAGCCTATTTAAAAATCTATAAATCAACTAGAGCAATTTGATTAGTATGACAAATAGCGTAATGCAAACTTGCTCTAGCTCTACAAGGGTTGCAAGCCACCAATCCAACAATTCTAATTGCAATGATTACTTAGGCACACAAACTTGCTATGTAACTACTCACTAAGAGCTCTCAATCTTGCTACTCTAAAGAGCTCAACTAGATGAATGTAAATAATAAAGCAAGCTCTCAATTCTAATTACACTAAAGAGCTTATATCAACTAGTTTGCAAGAATGTAAATAAGTGAGTAGGGTGAATATACCGCCATGTAGGGGATGAACCAATCACAAGATGAATATATAGCCAATCACCGGGAGAATGCCAAAGACAAGAGACAATCGATTTTCTCCCGAGGTTCACGTGCTTGCCAACACGCTACGTCCCCGTTGTGTCGACCAACACTTGGTGGTTCGGCGGCTAAGAGGTGTTTCACCAACCTCATCCACACGATAGAACACCACAAGAACACGGGCCGACCGGACACTCCGGTCATATTGACCGGACGCTGGACCCAGCGTCCGGTCGCCCGATGTAAGCCATGTGTCATTCTTAGTTAAACCTGAGCCGCCAGATCTCAACGGCTATTGACTAACCGGACGCATCGGCACAAGTGACCGGACGCTCAGACCCCAGTGTTCGGTCGTTTCCAGTAAGCTCCCAAAACCAACTTTTGCCGACCGGACGCGTTCGGTCCACCTCGACCGGACACTGCCAGCGTCCGGTGCAATGCCCTAGGTACTGTGCCGACATGTCAGTCCGACCGGACGCAGTCCTTCAGCGTCCGGTCGCTGAGCGACCCAACGTCCGGTCAGTTGACCGACGCCAGCATCTTTGCGACCAACTCCATTTCACTTCTAATTTCTCCACCCTTGCTCAAATGTGCCAACCACCAAGTGTATCACCTTGTGCACATGTGTTAGCATATTTTCACAAACATTTTCAAGGGTGTTAGCATTCCACTAGATCCTAAATGCATATGCAATGAGTTAGAGCATCTAGTGGCACTTTGGTAACCGCATTTCGATACGAGTTTCACCCCTCTTAATAGTACGACTATCAATCCTAAATGTGATCACACTCGCTAAGTGTCTCGATCACTAAAACAAAATAGCTCCTACAATTTATACCTTTGCTTTGAGCCTTTTGTTTTTCTCTTTCTTATTTTCCAAGTTTAAGCATTTGATCATCACCATGCCATCACGGTCGTCATGATCTTCGTCATTGCTTCATCACTTGGAGTAGTGCTACCTATCTCATAATCACTTTGATAAACTAGGTTAGCACTTAGGGTTTCATCAATTAACCAAAACCAAACTAGAGCTTTCAATCTCCCCCTTTTTGGTAATTGATGACAACCCTTTCACAAAGATATGAATTGAATTTTAGATGAATCCATGTTGCTTGCCCAAGCATATTTACCATGTGTAAAAGAGTATGGACAAGTTTCATGAATCCCATATGGTAGCAATTGCTCCCCTACATATGTGCTAAGTGTTTGGATTGTAGCTTGCACATATGCTTAGATAGGAAATATAGGAGACAATTTCTACCAAATGATGCTAAGATATAAGAGATGGACCTTTGAAGCGTGATACCAATCAGAGTGCACCAATATACCATCCTTAGCACCATTTGTAACTAGACATACACAAAAACTAGAATACCCCATGAGATCAACATTGCAAGTAAGGGTCTAGTTTCCATAAAATGATTATAAGTCTAGTTACTTTAGCTCAATACCACTTGGAAATACAATCACTAGATTACCTATGCATGCTAGTTTTTCATTTCATCAATCAAGCATATAACTAGCATATACCACATAAGCATGGATATTGAAATTTGAAACTTGTGCCATGCAAGCAAATATATGAAATGCACATTCAAATGCAACATACAAGTTTATGAGCTTGCTCCCCCTACTTGTGTGCATTTTTGATTGATCCCCTTACAATGACATTTCAATGTCATTTCATTTGTTTGCTCCCCCTATCTTACTATCTTTGTGAATTTCTCTCCCCCTTTGTCAACAATTAGCACAAAAAGAGGGCTCAAATTATAGATAGGTTGGGGTGAAACCATGTGACATGAGGATCATTTTCCTAATTTGGTTCAATCTAGATTACTTGCAAACGTTATTTAACTCGGTTTGATCTAAGGACAAGCTTCTTCACACCTCCAAATAAGGGTTATCTTGTACCATGTTGAGTTAAACACTTATAGCTCATCTTATAGATCAAACACTAGGTTTACAAGCCCATAAACATGTCATATGCTACCATTAGATCATTTCAAACATACAAGCAATAGTGGTACCATACAAGCATCAAATTCATTTGATTTTCATGAATGAGCCTATTCAAATGTGAAATATGTCTAGATGCACTAAACATGTCCTTAGCAAGTATGTATGCCATGCCAATCAACTTTTACCTTGGATTGCTCGAAGGAGAGGCATGTCATATAAGTGGGGGTGCACCATCACATATTGGAGAAGTCAAGTATGTTCAATTCATTCCTTAGCTTTCAAAACCTCTTCTCATCAAGTGGCTTGGTGAAGATATCGGCAAGTTGATCTTCGGTGCCCACACTCTCAATGCAAATGTCCCCTTTTTGTTGGTGATCTCTTATGAAATGATGGCGGACATCAATATGCTTTGTTCTTGAATGTTGAACCGGGTTGTTGGTGAGCTTCACGGCACTTTCATTGTCACATAGCAATGGCGCTTGCTTGAATTTGATCCCAAAGTCATTCAAAGTAGCCTTTATCCAAAGTAATTGAGCACAACAACTACTGGCCGAAATGTACTCCGCTTCGGCGGTTGAAAGTGCTACACTATTTTGCTTCTTTGATGACCAAGACACAAGTGATCTTCCCAATAGTTGACATGTGCCCGATGTGCTCTTTCTCTCAACTTTGCATCCCGCATAATCGGAGTCCGAATATCCAATCAACTCAAATCTTGCTCCTTTGGGATACCACAATCTAACATTTTGTGTATGCTTCAAGTACCTCAATATTCTCTTTGTTGCCTTCAAATGACTCTTTCTTGGTGAGGCTTAAAATCTAGCACACATGCATACACTAAACATCACATCTGGCCTTGATGCGGTCACATAGAGTAGGCTTCCAATCATAGACCGATACATCTTTTGATCCACCATGTTGCCAGTAGCATCACTATCCAAGCTTTCACTTGTCCCCATTGGTGTACTAATAGCTTTACAATCATCCATTCCAAACTTCTTGAGCATGTCCTTGATATACTTGCCTTGACTCACAATTGTGCCATTCTTCATTTGCTTGATTTGAAGACCAAGGAAGTAGCTAAGCTCTCCAATCATGGACATCTCAAACTCATTTGCCATCATCTTGCCAAACTCCTTACAAAAATCTTGATTTGTTGACCCAAAAATGATATCATCAACATAAATTTGCATTACAAACAAGTCATTTCCAAGCTTCTTGGTGAAGAGAGTGGTGTCAACCTTTCCCATCTTGAATCCCTTAGAGAGTAGGAAATCCCTCAATCTCTCATACCATGCTCTAGGTGCTTGTTTTAATCCATACAAAGCCTTTCTCAACTTGTAAACATGGTTGGGTTTCTTTTCATCTTTAAAACCGGAAGGTTGCTCAACATATACAAACTCATTGATGTACCCATTGAGAAATACACTCTTCATATCCATTTGGTACAACTTGATGTTATGGGCACAAGCATAGGCTAATAAGATTCTAATTGCTTCCAATCTTGCAACCGGGGCATATGTTTCTCCAAAGTCAAGACCTTCAACTTGAGTGTAACCTTGAGCCACTAATCTTGCTTTGTTCCTTATTACTATCCCATCTTGATCTTGCTTGTTCCGAAAGACCCACTTGGTTTCAATCACATTATGATCCTTAGGCCTCTCAACTAACTCCCATACTTGGTTTCTTGTGAAGTTGTTTAGCTCTTCATGCATAGCATTGACCCAATCAACATCCTTCAAGGCTTCAACTATCTTCTTAGGTTCAATGGATGACACAAATGAGAAATGCTCACAAAATAAAGCCAATCTTGATCTAGTTTGCACACCTCTTGAAATATCACCAATTATAGTGTCTAATGGATGATCTCTTGCAACATTAATTGGTTGAAGCACTTGCACTTGATTGCTTGCATTTGATTGATCACTTGGTTGAGATGATGAATTAACCACTTGTTGTTGATCTTGCACTTTGCCATCACTAGTTCTTGCTTGAACTTGATCATGAGAACCACTAGCTTGAACATTTGAGTTAGAGAGCATTTGATTCTTGTCATCTTCAACATCAATCACCTCTCTAGGCCTTATATCACCAATGTCCATGTTCTTCATTGCATTGACCAATTGAGTGCCTTTTACATCATCTAGATTCTCATCTTCCTCTTGGGAACCATTTGTTTCATCAAACTCCACATCATGAACCTCCTCAAGAGTACCACTAGCCAAATTCCAAAGTCTATAAGCCTTGCTAGTAGTGGAGTAACCAAGCAAGAAACCTTCATTACATTTCTTTTCAAACTTGCTCAATCTAGTGCCTTTCTTCAATATGTAGCATTTGCAACCAAAAACTCAAAAGTATGCTATATTGAGCTTTCTTCCATTCAATAGCTCATAAGGTGTTTTCTCCATCATGGGGTGACAATAGAGTCGGTTGCTATAATAGCAAGCCGTGTTGATTACTTCGGCCCAAAATGAATGACTCACATTGTACTCACTCAACATTGATCTTGCCATGTCAATCAAAGTTCTATTCTTCCTTTCAACTAAGCCATTTGATTGAGGAGTGTACTTGGCCGAGAATTGATGTCTAATTCCAAATTCACTACCATTGTCACTTCTAACTTTCTTGATGGTTGTTTCAAACTCATTGTGAATGCCCTTGACAAATGATTTGAATGTTTTAAACACATCACTCTTGTCAACAAGAAAGAATACCCATGTGTATCTAGTGAAATCATCCACAATCACAAATCCATATTTGTTTCCACCAATGCTAGTGTATGTGGTTGGTCCAAACAAGTCCATGTGCATCAACTCAAATGCTTTAGATGTGCTCATCATGCTCTTCTTAGGATGTGTGTTACCAACTTGTTTTCTGGCTTGACATGCACTACATAGCTTATCTTTTTCAAATGTGACATCTTTCAAGCCTCTAACTAAGTCATGCTTAATCAACTTGTTCAATTGTTTCATTCCAACATGACCAAGCCTTCTATGCCATAACCAACCCATGCTAGACTTAGTGATCAAACATGTTGACAATTGAGCCTCTCTAGCATTGAAATCAACTAAGTATAGATTCTCATATCTAAATCCTTTGAATATCAAGTTAGAGCCATCTACACTTATGATCTCTACATCATCCACACCAAATATGCACTTGAAACCAAGATCACATAATTGAGCTACCGACAATAGGTTGAAGTTCAAGCTCTCTACTAGTAACACATTGGAAATGCTCAAGTCATTGGATATTGCAATCTTACCAAGCCCTTTGACCTTGCCTTTGCCATTGTCACCAAATGTGATACTATCAATCCCATTGCTCTTGTTTTCATTGATTGAATTGAACATTCTTGGATCACCGGTCATGTGTTGTGTGCACCCACTATCAAGCACCTAATGCCTTCCTCCGGCTTTATAATTGACCTACAAAAGAAGATCAATTATTTTTAGGTACCCAAACTTGCTTGGATCCTTGTAGGTTAGTTACCATGGTCTTTGGTACCCAAATGACCTTCTTCTTTGGGCCCATAATTGGTGTACCAATGAACTTAGCCTTCACACCATTGGCACCCTTAAAAAGCATGTAACAAGAATCAAATTTAATTGAGGATACATTAGGTAGCTTGTTCTTGTTAATCTTGCAATATTGCTCTATATGCCCAACTTGCTTGCATCTATTGCAAAACCGACCATTGCCCTTCACAAAGCTAACTTTGGGAGTGACAAAGGCCGCTTTGCCTTTCTTGGGGGTATAGCCTAATCCCTCTTTGTTGAGAGAAAACCTTTGGCTACCCAAGCACTTTAGCAAGCGGGCATCTCCACCATAGGCATTACTTAAGGCACGAGTGAGCTCATTCACCTCCTTCTTGAGGGTCTCATTTTCCACCATTGGTGAGGTATCACAAGAGAGACCATCACTCAAAGGTGAAGTGGAAGTGGTAGTGCTACAAGAAGAGTTAGTGGGAGCAACTATAATGGGCTTATAAAAAGATTCATCAATAAGATCACAAGTTAGTCCCACATCACATGAAACAATTACTTGCTCCTTCTTGGCTTCCTCGACTTTGACTTGCTCAATGAGAGAGGAGTGAGCCTTTTCAAGCTTAGAGTGAGTTTTGCCAAGCTTCTCATGGGCTTCCATTAGCCTCTCATGAGTGGCATTGAGCTCATCAAAGGATTGCTCAAGAAGTTTTACTTTCTTGCTTAATTCTTTGCACTCCTTTCTCTTCATCTCATTGCACTTGCTCACACATGTCCAAGAGTTCCTCCTTGGTGTACTCCTCATCCTTATCATCATCATTATCATCATTCCTACAAGTATCACTTTCACATTCATCATCATCACTCACATCATATTTTACCTTGGTAGGCTTTGCCATGAGGCATGTCGATGGAGTGTCAAAGATGGAGAGCTTGTCATTGATGGCGATGCTTGCTAGTGCTCTCTTGATAGATTTCTTGTCATCATCACTAGAGTTATCACTATCCGAAGAACCATCACTATCCCATGTGACCACATAGCCTCCACCTTTCTTCTTCTTTTGGAAGGTCATTCTTTTCTCCTTCTCCTTTTCTTTCTTATCCTTTTTGAGCTTCTTCTTCTCATCCTCATCATTGTCACTATTGTAGGGATAATTTGCTATAACGTGATCGGGGCTCTTGCAATTGTAGCATCTTCTCACATATTCTTTGCTTTTGGTGTGATCTCTTCTCTTTCTTGCACCATAGCCCTTTTTCTTCATGAATTTTCCCATCTTGCGAACAAAGAGGGCCATAGCTTCATCATCAATATCACTAAGATCATCATCATCACTTGATTCTTTCTTGGATTTGCCCTTGTTCTTGGATGATGATGAGCTACCCTTGAATGCTACACTCTTCTTCTTCTTGTCTTCTTCTTCCTTCTTGTCATCCTTGTCATCCCCTCCCTTTCCACATGGTATGTCTCTTGGGTCATGACATCACCTAGTACTTGGTTAGGGGTAATCTCCTTCAATCCTCCTCTTATGATGAGCAATCTCAACATCTCAAATCTTGGAGGTAGGCACATCAAGAATCGACGAGAGACATCATCATCCTTGATCTTCTCTCCCAATGTCTTCAAATCATTGACAATCACTTGCAAACGATGGAACATCTCCGGAATGCTCTCATCTTCCTTCATCTTGAAGCTTGTCAATTTATCCTTGAGGATATACAACTTGGCACTCTTCACCGCCGGTGTGCCCTCATATGTTTCCTCCAATCTCTTCCACACCTCATTTGCTCTTTCACAATCCTTGATTTGCTCAAACACCTTGGAATCAATGGCATTGTATATGGTGTTGAGAGCCATTGTATTGCATTGCTTGTTGATCTTATCTTGGTTGGTGGGATCATCGGGATCAATGATAGCATAGTCATTCTCGGTCACTTCCCATACTTGATCATTGATTGAACCAAGATACATCCTCATCTTTCTCTTTCAATAATCATAGCATGTGCCATCAAAGAACGGTGGTTTGCCCCCCACATGGTTGAACACAACTTGAGCCATAATTTGACACCGAGGTTGTTAAGCCTTCAATCAAACGGTGACCACGGCTCTGATACCACTCAAAAGGTCCTAATATGGCTAGAGGGGGGGGGGTGAATAGCCTATTTAAAAATCTATAAATCAACTAGAGCAATTTGATTAGTATGACAAATAGCGTAATGCAAACTTGCCTTTAGCTCTACAAGGGTTGCAAGCCACCTATCCAACAATTCTAGTTGCAATGATTACTTAGGCACACAAACTTGCTATGTAACTACTCACTAAGAGCTCTCAATCTTGCTACTCTAAAGAGCTCAACTAGATGAATGTAAATAATAAAGCAAGCTCTCAATTCTAATTACACTAAAGAGCTTGTATCAACTAGTTTGCAAGAATGTAAATAAGTGAGTAGGGTGATTATACTACCATGTAGGGGATGAACCAATCACAAGATGAATATATAGCCAATCACCGGGAGAATGCCAAAGACAAGAGACAATCGATTTTCTCCCGAGGTTCACGTGCTTGCCAACACGCTACGTCCCCGTTGTGTCGACCAACACTTGGTGGTTCGGCGGCTAAGAGGTGTTTCACAAACCTTGTCCACACGATAGAACACCACAAGAACCGACCCACAAGTGAGGTAACTCAATGACACAAGCAATTTACTAGAGTTACCTTTTGGCACTCCATCGGGGAAGGTACAACTCCCCTTACAATCACTGGAGATGGCCACGAACAATCACTAACTCGTGCCAATCCTCCACCGCTGCTCCAACCGTCTAGGTGGTGGCAACCACCAAGAGAAACAAGCGAAATCCGCAGCGCAACACGAATGCCAAGTGCCTCTAGATGCAATCACTCAACCAATGCACTTGGATTCTCTCCCAATGATGATGGATCAATGATGGAGATGAGTGGGAGAGCTTTGGCTAAGCTCACAAGGTTGCTATGTTAATGAAAATGGCCAAGAGAGTGAGCTTGAGCCGGCCATGGGGCTTAAATAGAAGCCCCCCACGAAATAGAGCCATTGTACCCCTTCACTGGGCTGAACACGGGCCGACCGGATGCTCCGATCATATTGACTGGACGCTGGACCCATCATTTGGTCGCCCGATGTAAGCCACGTGTCATTCTGAGTTAAACCTGAGCCGCCAGATCTCAACGGCTATTGACTGACCGGACACTCCGGCACAAGTGACCGGACGCTCAGACCCCAGTGTCCGGTCGTTTCCAGTAAGCTCCCAAAACCGACTTTTGCCGAACGGACGCGTCCGGTCCACCTCGACCGGACACTGCCCAGCGTTCGGTGCAATGCCCTAGGTACTGTGCCGACATGTCAGTCTAACCGGACGTAGTCCTTCAGCGTCCGGTCGCTGAGCGACCCAGCGTCCGGTCAGTTGACCGACACCAGCATCTTTGCGACCAACTCCATTTCACTTCTAATTTCTCCACCCTTGCTCAAATGTGCCAACCACCAAGTGTATCACCTTGTGCACATGTGTTAGCATATTTTCACAAACATTTTCAAGGGTGTTAGCATTCCACTAGATCCTAAATGCATATGCAATGAGTTAGAGCATCTAGTGGCACTTTGATAACCGCATTTCGATACGAGTTTCACCCCTCTTAATAGTACGACTATCAATCCTAAATGTGATCACACTCGCTAAGTGTCTCGATCACTAAAACAAAATAGCACCTACAATTTATACCTTTGCCTTGAGCCTTTTGTTTTTCTCTTTCTTCTTTTCCAAGTTTAAGCATTTGATCATCACCATGCCATCACGGTCGTCATGATCTTCGCCATTGCTTCATCACTTGGAGTAGTGCTACCTATCTTATAATCACTTTGATAAACTAGGTTAGCACTTAGGGTTTCATCAATTAACCAAAACCAAACTAGAGCTTTCAGCGGCGGCGACGTTGGTGAGCCCAAAGGGTAGGGCCGTTACCCTTGGAGTATCCCGAGTAGCCTCCGTTAGATCTAGATAGGAGGGTTGTCGGTGCTAAACCAGAGTGGTCAGAGCCGATTCTGTGATGGAGAGGCAATCGGTGAGCTTCTGGCCGATCTGATCAATGGATGTGATCAGATCGTCGTTGTTGATTCACCTCCTCTGGTAGCGGGGGAGCCGGCGACGAGTTGTCGGTGAACACGACCTCGGAAGTAGTTCCAAGATCGGATCTGTAGTCGTAGCTGTTGGGGTGATCGGCGCAGTATTGATCTCCACCGGCTCGATGAGCTCTCTGACTATGTCAGCATTGATGATCCACGAGATCGATCCGACCATGAAGATCTGGTCGGGCTGTGGGAGGGATGAAGAGCCTGCAGAACGTACCATCTTGATTGATATAGAAATAGCATGCACACCTCTACCTGGCGTGCCAACTGTCGATAGAATATCATCGGCAATCCTCCGACGGGTATCCCACGAAGGTAGATTGATCGATAGAGATGCGTGTAATCGAGAACAAGAAGGCAACAGAGACACATGAGTTATACAGGTTCAGGCCGTCAGTACGACATAATACCCTACTCCTATGGTCTGTTGGATTGTATTGGCTATCGTATGATATTACGTGAGTTTGGAGGGGGTCCCTGCCTGCCTTATATAGTCCGGGGGCAGGGTTAGAAGTCGATTAGATCTAGGAGATAACCGGAAAGTAATAACAGAGTACAGAAATCATGGGATCATACATATCGTAAGAGATCTCGTAATATCTTTAGGATATCTTTTTGGTGTCTTGCGGGAGACACTGAGCAGCGTCGTGCCCCGCAAGGCTTCATCTTCTGGGCTGGGCCGCCGCTAGGGGCGCAGCCCATGTAGTCTGCCGTGGGTATCCAGGGTCGTGCCCCCCACACTAACCTAATTCTACTTTGCTCCTTGAAAACATATCTCTTTCTTAAAACTTGGAAATATTTTATGGATCTTGGCATTGTGTTAGACCTTCTGCTCTACTCATTGTTTCTTCTCTGGAAAGGATTAGTGGACAACACATACCCGAAAGAATATACAAATGATTCAAAGCAATGATAGTGCTGTCATAGAGCCAAAGGTCATCCTCTATGCTATAACAGAGTTGAATTTAATATTTCAGTTAACATAAAATCTTTATCCCATGTTTTAAATAGTGTACCTTGATTGTTCACCACTACTTCAAATTTTCAACAAGGTTAAGGCAAAGATGTGTAAAATCGTTTTGAAAAATACCTCAAACCTTGATCTGATTCTACGAATGATCTCCTAATATTCCCAACAAAATTTGAATATTTTCCTGCAAGGTTTAGTCCATATATACAACCAAATTTTATACAAGTATGTTTTCTTTCAATAATCATGTCTGAATAATATTCTAAAGCATACTTGTAACAGAACAAGGAAGCTTGAAAGACTCAAGAGATTTATTCAAGTAGAAACAAGAATATGTATGGTGAACCAAAGGAGCATGATTATTTAAATTTTTACTTGTTAGTGATTAAGCAAGTTGAGCTCATCATAAAGGTAGGGATGACCAAGATAAAGTAGCAACATGACATGAGATGTTTTGAAGAACTCCATCCCCCATACTTGAATTTTGCATAATGCAGAATCAAGTTTGGATGATAGAATTCTCCTGAGAATGAGATTTTATGTTGCATAATGCTTGGTTGGATATACCTTGTGTTTTCCTTCGTTTTGTTGAAATGATTAGTGACAAATATACCTGAAGGAGGCTTATCCGATTTACCTATTGGCGAGAGCTCGTAGTCCGTTAAGCAGGACCTTTCCTTGTATTAAGCCTTGATCCTAGAGATGAAGATACGGACAATTGCATGCTCTTCTTCTATCAACCTTTCTTGATTTTTGTTGATTCTTGGTTGACGGATTGGGGTTCATTGGAGATGCAACTCAAGTTCCTCCTTGATCATCTAATGACGTGGCAGAGAGTTGTTCTTCTTTACTTGTTAGCGATATACCAGCTGTCTTGATGATCAAAGAAAGATCCTCATTGGTGTTTGCATGAAAGCTTCATCTCCAATGACTTAGGGGTGTCTTTTGTGTGACCATGGTCATTCACAGCCTTATGAGACATAGTTGGAAGTGATCCATTGAATGATGTCTATTGGCACGAGAATGTACGCCATGATGTAGTGGCATCTCATTGTCTTGGTCCTTGCTGACGATGTGCGAGATGGTGTTTTCGAAGATGCTGGAAGCATGCGTATTCTTGGCTAATACAAGGTGGGTTGCATCCTGCTTCTCATCAGAACCCTAGATTGAGTCTTGGGAAGGCTCAATGCTAGATTGTCTTTGATGTTGCTCATAGCCTGTCAATTTATTTGTCCACTTCTTCTGAGTGAGTGCTTTTTATGACACTCGTCTTTTTTTCTTTGTTCCATAGTTGAAGTGGTGGTTTGGTTTGGGTTCACATATTCATACCAAACCATAGACAAGCACTTATATTCATTCTTTCCTGCAAAATGTTAATGGACACATACCCGAGGGAATACAACAAGTTTGAAATATGGGTTGTTATCCATAATCTGTATGATTTTTATCTATGCTAATGAAAGGATGATTTTTAGAATTACCTTAGCATAGATCATGTTCTATAGCAAGTTTTATGTGTTTTCTACATTATAGCATGGTTCAAGGCAAAGATAACTTGCAACAAGAGATAAGTGGATAAACCTTGATACTCATAGTTCTTCCTTCCATGAAGAATGAACTGGGCCTTCTTTTACGCAAAGTTGTTGGAGTTCATCACATGCCTTGATTCATTTTTTATGTGAATTCATCTCTTGACTTACCCAGATTGGATTTGAAAGTTTCCTCCAGGGGTTAGTCCAACAAAATATCCAGTGTCTACACAAGCAATTTTTAGTTCAATAACCAAACTAGACTCCATGTCTAATTTGATTAAGGAAGGCTATTTAACCTAAGCACCACGCTTAATTTAAACGCCTATAGAAGTATGTGCGGTACTTCCAAACCAAAACTTACTATGGCAGGCAAAGGTAGCATAAAAGTTCTATAGAGATTTGTTCAAATAGAGATGAAATAGCATGATCAAGGTGAGAGATATTTTTATTTATTTATTTTTTAGATAATTGATGCAAGTGGCATGGATGTATGCAAAGAACTAAATATGCTGTGGATTTGATATGAGAAAATTCAAACTAAATGGAGTGGATGCATGGATTATTCAAAGTAAACATGCAATGGAATGCAATAAGTTAAAGGATAACTACTCATCAAATTTAATGTCCATGAGCATGACTATCTCACCTTTCTTGATCAAACTCACCATGACTCACAAGATAGAATTTGTGAGTAGTGCAGCATTTGTTTCTGTCACTTGAGATGTGATTTGAATTCTTGTGACGTTGACCATCTTCTCCCATCAACACATGGTTAGAGAATATATATATGTCTATACAAACCTGTGAGATTGTAGGGTTCCAGTGTTGATGGATCTTTGAATGTTCAGGCACCCTGGGTTCTTTAATGTCTTTCTTATGGAAGCTTGCCGGAAGGTCGAAACGGCGTCTGCTGTCCTATCTTATTCCACAATTCAACAGAACAGGGATAATCCTACTAAAGCTAGTGGTATGTTAATGATCTAAATCTTTACACCAATTGTTTCCCCAGCAATGACGCCAAAAATATTTGTTGGTATTTATTAATGCAAATAGAATATGAAGGATTCCGCAAGCACACAGAATACAATTGTAGCATTTTACCGGGAGTATTCCAGTTATCATTATTTATATTTTACCACAGGGAAACAATGGAGTAAAGATTTTTTGAGTAATTAAGGAATATCTATCAATCAACATACCAACATAGCTAGAGCAAGAGGTAGAGGTAATGATAGGAATTTATATATAATGACACTCAGGGGATAGATCACTAAGATAACACAAACTAGTCAACTCGGGAGAACAATGGTGAGGTAGATTCCTGTGACATTCTTGTTACATGGTCAAAGTATATATATACCTGACTATAGCTAAGACTAACTCTACTCTTGTGCACTTCGGGACACCGCTTAGACAGTACATCATCCACAATAGATAACTCTGCTGACGCGACTATGGTCCTACAATTTAAGAACCTGCTCAATTCGGTGTGGACTACAAAGGATAGATGGGACTACCACCACCCGCTGCTACCACATAACTAGAGAACAAGGTGTACTCATAGGCAGAGCATCATATAAGCACCATGCTTATACGAGGCTCGGCTACTTAGCCCAACCATGGTAAACTAGCAGGCTAAGCGCTCTATGAACCCGCACACAAAAGTAATGATAACCTCAACTAAGCAAGATACATATTAAAAGTAAGCATAGCCATGTAGATAGGAATATGATAAATTGATAATAAGTCTTACAAGATGTAGAAATAAAGATACAAGGCTTTGTCGAGCCTCCAAGACTAGATCCGGAACTTGAGCATGAGCTCAACTCGACCCTCACTCCCGAGCTACTAATCTACAACATTGGAGAATCTAGATCTAATCCTCCTGGTGTATCTTGATATCTGAAGGAGAGATATGAATTAGAGTTTTAGGGATGCTCTAGGGAGGGGGGCGTAGGGGCTGCTATATATAGGCGGTAGCATCAATTCTGGACCCTCGGATCAAACCGACTTGAAAGAACGGCATAGATGCAATCTAGGAGGCGGTGGAGAACCAGCATTTGAAGGAGGGGCTGACAGGTGGGCCCAGGGGGCTGGGCAACCTGCAGATGGGGCTAGCTGGCCCCACATGGCAGCCACCTGCCCTCTGCTTTGGTGGTTTGCCTTCTATAGTCTTCTAGAGTCTTCCCACGTCGGTTTTGCTGCGGATAAACGTGGTTTGCTTTGATGAATAGGCCATCCTTGATAGTTTTCTGAGTAAATCCTCCTATAAACACAAATTCACTAATACTTGTGGAATTTTTTAGTTTAAACCCCTAGACCTATGTTGTTGATCCTTTTTATGTATTTATATAAGTTATATTGATGATTTATGATGAACATTAACTACCGTCAACACCCAGCATCTGCCCATTCCAAGGACGTGCTATTCAAATAGATTCAATAAACTCTACAGAGGTGTAGAAATTTTCCCACATGATAGTCATAGTTCTTAACCATGCGTTGTGGCAGGAACAAGCCTGATGAGATCTCATACCCGCTTGGGTGCTACCCTAGATTTCCATATAACTCTACCGTGACTTCTCAGGGGTTGGAAAAACACACTAATCTCGGGAGGATACCAAATCATGCCATCTCATAATCTCAGATTATACCACATCATCCCATCATATAATCTTAGACGATACAACATCATCCCAATATAATAGTGCTGATGATACCAAATTATCATAATAAACAATAACATGGCTCGAACACGGCCAAAAACAATAATAATGGGCTCGAACGCAGCTAGAAACTCAAGGGCTTAACGTGGAAGATCACACAGCAACCACGCCAACCGAACCATGGAAGATGACATAGCATCCATGTCGGCTCCTGATATTCTGCTGCCAACACCGGCCTCCTAGTAGAAATTATACTTTAATCTAACGAGGTGTGAGATCAATTCTGCCCATATCAGACGTGTGGCTGTACGAATTATCTCACTAGGCGAGAGGGACTATGAATCGGTCCTTATTCGACCGAGGCGAGTATCTCCCACAGGAACCCTCCCCAGGCGTTCCTGCCAAGGTAATCTATCCCCACATAAATTACCCCCACTCGCCCCCTGTCGGGGTTTAGTCTAGTTTTACCAGTTTAAGTTCACAGTTGTTATCCTCTGGTTCATAGAGCTCATTTCATATCATGGTAACCATTACCTTATCATTATTGATCACATTAACATAGCTGAGCTCATGACCCATTATAATTCCATTAATTCATAAAAAGGAGAATTTAAGTATTATAAGTCAAGTTTATTAATTAGTCGAGATAGAAAGTGGAGGGTTTATGGTGGAGGCTAGCAAAATGTGGTGATGGTGGAAGGGAGGGTGGTTAAGGGATGGCATGTAATGTAGAGGGGAGGAATAGATGGGTGTTAGGACTTGCCTCCATTCGCTGATGATTATATCCTTGTCCAATTCCTGTCCCTCCTGCTCCTATCTTCTGGACTTCTAGGCTCCATCAGGTTCTCTCCATGTCTTCTATCCTACGCGGTCTAGTGTCGGCAGGCAAGAAACACAAATAAGAAAAATAACAAGCAAGGCATGTAAAACAAGCATTGGTAACCATAGTGAGGGAAACGGTCCTAGATGGGTTGGTCTTATTGGGTGATGGGTTGTTATATAGGTTATCACTATTACGTCAATCTGAAGTAAGGTTTGGATGAAGGTATTTCACCCATAGGGTAGGGCTCCTACGGGCTAGGTTAAAGTAAGTGGTTGGTCTGATGGAAAACTAGACCACATTATTAGGCTTCACTATTATGTGAACCTGAAAGAGAAAGATGACTTGGTCAGGCATTCTACAGGTCCACCGAGTTAGTGGCATATATGCACATGCATATGTATGTGCCTCGGGTTAGTTAGGTTAAAGAAAAGGCAGAAGATAAAGCTAGCCATACATAGGTGTATACCCGGGTATCGGGCGTATCCTTGTATGTATAGATATTCTATTATTTTAGGTGATTGGGTATGGATACATTCAAGTACGTGTCATAGTGCGTACACATATGCGAATATACGGGTTTAGCTACTACTACGACGAAGGTCACTACTATAATTAGTATTTAATTTAATTATAGAAAGGGAAAGAAATCAAACTAGAATTTAAATGGGCACCAAATAATATAGCAAAGTGTATGAATAAGAAGAGCTTGAATTTAGAAGATTTTTGGTGGAAGAATCAAGTAATTTGAAGTTAGGGTGATGGAGATATGATTTATCAAAGATATGAAAAAGATATGTGGAATATAACTTGGGAATTATTTCTAGAAATTAGAATAATGGAAATGCCTGGGTAGGATCTGGGGTGTACCTAGTTTATTTAGGAATTTTATGGGAATTTTTCTATGCATGGAAATGGGTTTTGTAGCCTCCTGTGTACACTGCCAGGGTGTACACAGCAATTTCCCTCAGGTTCAGTGGCTGACGCACGGGGCCAGCGCGGCGGGGTCAGCTGCTTCTACTGTGTTGTGCACCGGGCATAGCACTGTGCTGTGGACTCGCTCTCTCTTCCTCAGTGTCTATGTGGACCGAGTCGACCGAAGGAAGGGAAAGAGGGAGGAGAGAGTCATGGTGGCTGCCATGTGGGGTCACGACATCAACGTCATGTGTCGCTATCGTGTGGGCCATCTCCGGCTCCTCTCTTTCAACAGGTGTAGATGCCATTTTGGTGTATCCCACCCGACAGAGAGAGAGGAAGACAGAGGAGGGGACGGCAACGGAGCGATAATGACGAAGCGACAGCGAGGTAGGGGAGAGGCTCGGGGCTCACTAGAGTCAGCTTCCCCGGCGACGTCCTTTGCCATAGCTCATCGTGAGGTGGTGGCCAGTGCTCCAAAGGCTACTCTATGGCTGTAGGGGATTTGCGGGAGGTGGTGGATGCTTGAGGTGGTGGCAGCGTCTCACCGAGGCAACAGCAGCGGCGCGGTGCCGAGCCGGTGCCTCTGCGAGGCGTTTTAGTGAGCCAAAGTGGGTGGCAGGTGGTTGCAGTGCATGTGCGGGTGTATAGAGGGGGTTGCTGGGCTTGGTGGTGCATTGCTAATGGCGGGCAGCGGCGTGGCGGTGGATGGCTTACAGCGGCAGAGCTACACAGGGGCTGGGAGGGGCTAATGATTGGTGGAGGTGGAAGGGGAGGAGTCTTGGAGCAAGCCTGCCACTTCTATTGAGCTACGAATCTCTGAGGAGGGAGAGCTCGGAGCTCACACCCATGGCAGTCTCAGTGGACCGTATTGGGGAAATCACCTTGGGGCTTAGAAGGAGGGGGAAGAAGGGGAAGCAAGGGGGAGCTAGTGTGTTCCACGCTAAGGCGGAGCTCACGGTGCTGCTGGTTATCATGGAGGGGGTTCGTCAAGCCTATTTATAGGCGACAGAGGTTGGTTCACCGGGGAAAATATCTCCGACAACGCGGTGCTCGTGTTGCACAGCTGTGGTGAGGTGTCGATGGACATTGTGGAGGGGATAAGGATGGTGTGGAAGAGAAATAGGGAGAGAGGCGGTAACGGCAGGCCCGAGGAGGCTGGGCCTCGATGGCGCGTGTTGATAGAATATCATCGGCAGTCCTCCGAGGGGTATCCCACGAAGGTAGATTGATCGACAAAGATGCATGTAATCGAGAACAAGAAGGCAACAGAGAGATACGGGTTAGACAGGTTCAGGCCGTCAGTATGACATAGTACCCTACTCCTGTGGTCTGGTGGATTGTATTGGCTATCATATGATATTGCATGAGTTTGGAGGGGGTCCCTGCCCGCCTTATATAGTCCAAGGGGGCAAGGTTACAAGTCGGTTAGATCTGGGAGATAACCGGAAAGTAACAACAGATTACAGGAATCATGGGATCATATATATCCTAACAGATCTCATAGTATCTTCAGGATATCTTCCTGGTGTCTTGCGAGAGGCGCCGAGCAGCGTCATACCCCACAAGGCTTCATCTTGTGGGCTGGGCCGCACCTAGGGGCGCAACCCATGTGGTCTGCCATGGGTATCCGGGGTCATGCCCCCCACAGCTAGTCCCCGAGTGCCTTGTATCCATTGTGCAACACAGTCTTGAGCTTGTCCAAGCAGGTGCAAACAAAGCCAAGTAGTCAAACTCATGGTCCGGCAACCGTGATGAGTTGTCGAGCAGTTGTGAGCCGTCGTCGAGTAGCGTGAACCGTCGCCGAGCAGAGCGAACCGTCGTCGAGCAGTGTGAACCGTCATCGAGTAGCGTGAACCATCGCCGAGCAGTGTGAACCATCGACGAGCAGTGTGAACCATCGCCGAGCAGTGTGAACCGTCGCAGAGCAGTGTGACCCAAGTACGGCTTGCCATAAGGATGTAAGGAGCTCAAGTTCAGAATCAAAAATTTCTTCGCAGTGGACCAAGTGTGCCCACTTAGAGTCCGACCACGAAAAAGGGAGATAATCCTCTTCAGCTTCAAGAGGCGCGGAGTCTTCCAGATTAAAGCAAACACACTCACCGTGAGGTGAAGTGTGCCCACTTAGTCCCTGAGCCTGACAGTAGGTGATGCAGTCACGTGGTGCCAGGGTCCATAGTAGGAGAAAAGTAGAAGACCAGCCGAGCAGGCAGCCAGTCCCCGGGTGTAGCCTTGAGATGAGAAAAGCACATTCACTGCAAGTTTAAGTGTGCCCACTTAGTCCCCAAGCCTGACAGTAGGTGACGTGGTCATGTGGTGCCAGGGTCAGAAATAGCAGCCAACAGAAGAAAGACCCCAATGCAGTGAGGAACCGAGATGTAGTGCTGACGCAGTCCCCGAGCCACAAGAGGAAATCTTGGAGAAAACAAATCGCAGAGAAAAAACTGGAGTAACGGCTATGCAGTAGTAATTACTGAGCCCTAATAGATAGCGGAGATGTCAGCGAATATTCGGTGAATAGTAACAACTTGCGGCTATAAATGGGCGATATGGGCTGCAGTTGCGCGAAAGCCCAGGTAGCGGCCCACCATGCCATTTCAGAGAATTCAGAGAGGCGCAAATCGTGGAGCGGTTTCCCAAAAACCCTCGAATGCAAAGAGGTGGGGAGAGTGCTTTACAATTGCGCCGCCGCACCCCACACTCCCACCTTTACCACTTTGCCACATTGTCTTCCTCCTTAGCCATCACACTTCTAGATTCATACGCGCTTCCGCCGCCAATCCCGAATCAGATCTGAGAAATGGCGCCAAAGAAGGGAGATGTGAAACAGAAGAAGGCGGCCGCCGTAGTCAGACATGATGAGGAATGGGTGCCATCGAGGATGGGGGATGTAGAGATCAATAGGATGGTGGAGGCGGGCGTTCTTTCTGACCGAGTCACCGCGGATGGCGGCCAGCCAGCGGTGAGCCCTTCCCAATGCCTCATACTGATGAAGTAGTGGTGTTTGAGGATTATTTTTGGCATGGGTTAGGATTTCCTGTTCATCCTTTCCTAAGGGATCTATTGGAGTTCTAGGTAATTAGTCTATGCAATCTCCACCCAAACACCATCTTGCACATCTCGATCTTTATTCACCTATTCTAGGGGTTCTTCCGCACTTCAACCTCTTCAGACACCTGTTCTGGTTGAAGAAGGGCAGCGGCGGTTCCAAGGTGGTCGGTGGCGTATATCTACAACTCCGGGATGGGATGGCAAGCGAGTACATCACTGTACTACTGAATACTTCACTGAAGGGGTGGAATGCCAAGTGGTTCTACATGAAGTAGAGCCATCCTGCAATCCACTGCAACATCGCCCACATCCTAGAGAGCCAAAAGAGCTGGTCGGAGAAGCCGAGCAGTGCTGACATGGAGCAAGTGAGGGAGCTCCTCAACCTGATAAAAGGCATGGAGATTAATGGCGGACTAGTGGCGGCGAGCTTCATAGTGTGCCACGTCCAGCCCTGCAAGGAGAGGGCCCACCTGGGCTTTGACTTCAAGGGCAACAACGACGACACCCGGGAGAGAACGGGGAGGCTAACGAGGGATGATGTGCTAGAGCGGGCCATAGAGCTATTCGCTCCAAATGCCTTGTTCAGTGTGTCAAGGCAGATGAGGGCCTTCAACTGTACAAATCCGCCTCCTTAGGTAACCAGCCCAATTTTTTTGTTCATGATGCTTTTTACCCATTACCATTGCCGATCAGTGAACTGATTCACTTATGTAAAGATCCATTCATAGGAAAGAGCGATGTACTTCTCGGGCGTGCCGAGGGACGATTGGTCGCAGGTAGTAGATGCCCGACCACCGGCTTGGCCTAAAGAAGATGCGGCCAGTGCCTCATCGGAGTCCGAAGGCGCAGACGCTTGTTGGATGGAGAATACCCCCCCATTGTCGGAGAAAGTCTAGGGGAAGAGGGCAGCGGTAGATGAGCCAGCCGGAAGAAGCGGAAGATGGCGGGTGTTGTTCCCCGCAAACCGGGCGACATCTCGCTTGGCGGTGACTAGACCACCCAGACATGAAGTGCGGCCATGTCCGAGTGGTTAGATGACGACGGGGCTCTAGTAGCTCCTTCTCCGAGCACGGAGGCACCTCTGACGCAACATGCGCGTGGAGGAGCAATCGAAGGAAGGGGAGGGAGTCCCCGAGCAGCGGGCAAAGGGAGTCCCTGAGCAGCAGGTGAGGGGAGTCCCTGAGCGATAGGCAAGGAGAGGCCGATGGTGGAGACCACGAGACCTCCACCCTAGGGCGCGCAAGTTGACCCCTAGGGCCACGCCTGGGGGCTCTGAAAGGCAGCGTCGGTTTAGAAAAGTGTACCGCAAGCCGACACGTAAGTTTCCTTGCCTTGAAGTTATTTTGTTGTCATATCCTTATCTCTTTTGGCGATTGATGAGCTGATCTAATGCAGAGCGAGGCATACGGAGGATCTGACCCCGCTTCGCCTAGAATGACGAGCAGCCTAGGGCTGGTCTCAGGCGGAGGCAATGCCGGTGGACCCCATCCTAGAGTCCTCGGGTGCTCGGTAGCCTATGGTGGAGTCAACCGCCGCTGCTGATATACTTGGCGGCGGTGAACGGGTGGTGGCGATGGCGGATGGGTCGGCGGTGAAGCCCTGCGGCAATGGCGGAAACCGCTGAGTCTTTAGAGGTGGCAACTGGAGTTGCCAACGCCTCGCTAGAGTCTGGAATGGAGAAGCCTGCGGTGCTAGGGGAGCAGACGACGCTCCTTGAAGTGTCGGGGGGCATGTTCGGACATGCTGTCTGGCCACTGAGCCCCTAGGTGGCGCCTCTAGCTATGGAGGAGGACGAAGTGGAAGAGATTGAGCGTGAGGAATCACAACCTCAAGCTATCCGAACCCTCCGTAAGCAAGGCGATGAGGTGGTGGTTGTTGAAGAAGAGGACACCACCAGGGAGCTCAGGAGGCTGGAGTCCACCCTTTCCACGGTGGTGAAACTGATCAAGGTTAGCATTGTGTCATCAATGTTCATGTTTGTCGTTGGAGATTTGGAGCTCTTCATAATCTTGTTGCTTTTGTAGGGCATAGCTTGGATTGCCGAATAATGGCGCCAGCTGATCAAGAGGATGGAGCCTCTCACCGAGGAGAATGAAAAACTAAAGGAGGCATTGAAACTTATGGAAAAAAACATCTAGAGGGCCCAACGTTAGCGGGATCTTGCTAAATCCAACGCATGGGATCTAGAATACTAGAAGGGCATCCTATCCGAATAGCTGGCGACCGCGTTCGAGCAGCTGCGGGGCAAATCTGAGCAGCTGGAATGCAGCTCCGAGCTGGTGATGAGTCTTTCTGCGTAGCTAGAGTGGAAGTCCGAGCAGCTTAGGATCATCTCTGAGCTGAGAAAAGGTATGGTGTATCGGCGATTTTGCTTTGTATTGTTGGACAGTCATATTGTTGCTGATGATGGTTATGCTTGTAGAGCAAGATGTAGAGCTCGGCCATCTACGCCAAACCATCGAGACAACTCTAGGAGGAGGAGAAGAAGACGGCTGGGCATGTGGAGAAGTTGGCCGAGGAGCTGAAAGGTGAGTTCGTCATGGTTGGAGTTACTGCTAGAGTAATTTCTTGGCTTGACGGACCCTTGCAATGCTTGCAGACTATCATCGGAGGGTCAAGGCATAGTTCGATGTGCTGGAGCAGCAGGCTAGATCCTAGCGGAGCAACCTTGATGCCGTAGTTGCCGGAGTTAAGCCGGTGCTCAACTGCGTCGACCTGGAGGTGGCTCCTCAGCCTGATGGTAGGCCGCCGCGTCCAGAGATCATCATTGAGAGGTGCAAGGTGGCATGGGAGAACTTTAAAAGCTTCAACCGCGACGCCATCATCACCGCCATTGCACATGCCCTAGCGGTGGTCCGGTCCCATTACCCTACCATTGACCTTCAAGCGATAGGGGCTGGATTTGCTAGAGGGATGGGCGCAACGAGCACCAACAGTTGGAAGATGAGGTGGAAGACGTGGTGAAGAAGCTGGCCGGCAACGTCGACCTGTTCGGCAAGATGGACGGCGATGGCGAAGCCCGATGATTTGCTCGAAGAAAAGTCTGTAATAACTGGAGAGAGTGGTCAAATCACGTAAGGGTGCGCGACAATCATTTATATATATGTATAAATGTTGTAAAATGTCATGTGCATGTTTATGCAGTTTGCTAGTTTTTCGTTGAAGAATCGTTGTAGTGTTAACCCTAACGCAATTATATGTGGTATAAGTAGCGTCCGAGCAGTTAGTTTGTTACTGAACTCTTTTGCCTTAGCTAGCCCATAGTCCATAACGACAAGCGTGGAGCCCATGCACGTGTAGGAGGAATAGGCGTGACCAAGGAACCATAGCCAACCACCCATAACGCAGAGCGTGAAGCCCGTAGCACGTGTAGGGAGAGATCGGAGATTAGAGTCTTCTCCATAGAGAACAGAGCGAAACATATGCTGCTCGGCGGTTGGCGAAATGACTTGGAGATATATGTAGTATTAGTAGCGTCCGAGCAGTTAGTTCTTTTACTGGGCAGTTGGCCTTGGCTAGCCCGTAGTCCATAACGTCGAGCGTGGAGCCCGTGCACGTGTAGGTGGAACAGGCGTGACCAAGGAACCGTAGCTGACCACTCATAACATAGAGCGGAGCCCATAGCACATGTAGGGAGAGATCGAAGATTGGGTCATCTCCATAGAGCATAGAATGGAATGTGTGCTGCTCGGTGATTGGTGAAATATTTTGGAGATATGGAGAAACGAGGCAGAGTGTTTATGGCGATCACATATTGGAGTTCATTAAGGAGTAGCTTAGAGCTGGCAACCGTAAGTGGAGATTAAATCGTAATGAAGAAATAAAGGAGACAAATTATGGCGACCAAAACTTTATTCATCATGGAGTGGAGAATACATATCTAGAGCATTTCAAGGATAGAAACGTATAAGGTGCTCGATGTGCCATGAATTAGGGATATTGATTCCATCCAAGTCACGGAGCCAATAAGACCCTAGTCGGGTAACCTCTTTGACCACATAAGGCCCTTCCTAGGGGGAGGAGAGCTTGTGCATCCCTTCGGTTTTCTATTTTCTACGGAGAACGAGGTCGCCGACAGTAAATGAACGACCTTTGATGTTGCAGTTGTAGTATCTCCGCAAGCCTTCTAGGTATTTGGCTGTGCTGACACAGGTGATCAGGCGTTCTTCCTCGGCCCTGTCGACGTCCTCTGTTCGAACAGCTGTGGCTTGCTCATCATCATAATGTTCCACCCTAGGTGCTCAAAAGGCAATGTCCGCTGGTAGTATGGCTTATGAGCCATAGACCAAGAAATATGGAGACACACCGGTGCTGTGACTAGCTTGATTGCGCAGTCCCCAGACCACAGCTGGTAGCTCTTTGAGCCATCTGCCCAGATGCTTTTCTTCTTTCTAATATAGCCTCTTTTTGAGGGCATCAAGGATCATACCGTTTGCCCGTTCGACCTGGCCGTTGGCTCTAGGATGGGCAACGAAGACGTATTTGATGGAGATGCATCGGTCTTTGCAGAAGTCCCAAAAATGATGACCAGTAAATGTAGTTCTAGGTCAGTGATAATGCTGTTTGGGAGACCAAATCTATGGATGATATCTTCGAAGAGCTCGACTGCTTTCTTTGTAGTAGCCGAAACAAGTGGTTTGTATTCGATCCACTTGGAGAACTTGTCGATGGCGACGTATACGTATCGGAAACCACCTGGCGCTAGCTTGAAAGGCCCAATCATGTCTAGTCCCCAACAAGCAAAAGGCCAGGAAGCTAGGATGGTCTGTAGTTCTTGTGCCGACATGTGGATTTGCTTGGAGAAGAATTGACATCCTTCACAACGTCGAATGAGGTCTTCTGCATCGGAGATGGCCATGGGCTAGTAAAAATCAGCTCGGAAACCTTTGCCGACTAGGTTTCTCAAGGCTGCGTGGTTGTCGCAGGAACCAGAGTGAATTTCAAGAAGTAGTTTCACTCGCTCTTCTTGGGTGATGCATTTTGCATTATCCCTTCCTTGACACTTTTCCTCATCAAGTTCCCGTCCACCAGCACGTAATGCTTGCTTCGACGGATTAGGCGTTCGGTTTTATTCTTGTCGGTGGGTACTTCGGCGCTGGTGAGATACTTGATGAACTTCCCTCCAATCAGCGGTCGGCGACGGTACTGTAAGTACCAGCTACTGCTCGGTGGGTGGAATTTCTTGAACTTCCTTCTCTTCCTTAATGGACGGAAATCACAGCGTGAGAAGAGCCTATCTTAGATAGGTGGTCGGTGAGCTAATTTTGATCTCATACCACGTGGTGCTACTCGATACCGTAGAATTTTCCTTCAAGCTTCCTGATTTCGGCGCAATATGCATCCATCTTTTCACTAGAGCAGGACTAGTCTTTGTTGAGCTAGTTGATGACCAGCGCGGAGTCCCCGTATACCATGAGGCATTTGACGCCGAGCTCAACGGCTATATGGAGTCCATGGAGACACGCTTCATATTCAACGGCGTTGTTGGAGGCCGAAAAATGTATTCGGAGAACATATCAGAGCTTATCCTTGGTCGGTGTAATGAATAGAATGCCCGCACCAGCACCATTGATGTTGAGGGTGCCGTCGAAGTACATCACCCAGTGATCGAGGCAAGTAGTGGCGATGGACTCTTGGATCTCGGTCCACTCAGTGATGAAATCAGCGAGCGCCTATGACTTGATGGTAGGCCTGCTTCTGAATTGGATGGAGTAAGTGCCGAGCTCGACAACCCACTTGATGATGCGGCCGTTGGCCTCTTTGTTGCGGAGAATGTCCGCCAGAGGGAATTCAGTGACCACGGTGATCTTGTAGTACTCAAAGTAATGGTGGAGCTTACGTGACGTGATCTGAATAGCATATAGCAGTTTCTGAACTTGAGGATAGCGAGTTTTGGGCTCATTAAGGACCTCTCTGATGAAGTAGACCAGACGTTGCACCTTATAGGCGTGCTCAGCCTCCTTACGTTCGACGATGATAGATGTGCTAACGACGCGAGAAGTGGCGGCGATGTAGATCAGTAGAGTTTCATCTGGTCGAGGCGCCGTCATGATCGGAGGCTTTGTTAGAAATAACTTGAGCTGCTCAAAAGCTATATCTGCATCCTCTAACCAGGAGAAGCTTTCAAAGGCCTTGAGGAGTTTAAAGAACGATAGTCCCTTTTCGTCGAGGCGTGATATAAAGCAGCTTAGAGTAGCCATGTAGCCTGTAAGCTTCTGTATGTCCTTTACGCAGGTCGAACGTTTCATATTGGTGATGGCAGAGACCTTGTCGGGATTGGGTTCGATGCCACGGGCACTGACGATGTAGCCCAGGAGTATACCGGATGGAACTCCAAAGATGCACTTTGAAGGGTTCAGCTTCCATTGGTACCTTTTTAGGTTGGCGAATGTTTCTTCGAGGTTGGCGATGAGATTACCGGCGGTCTTGGACTTGACGACCACATCATCGATGTAATCTTCTGATGTTGCGGCCTATCTGTTGATCGAGGCATATCTGGATGGCCCTTTGGTAGGTTGCCCCAGCGATTCTTGAGTCCGAAGGACATGGTGGTATAGCAGTACGCATCGAAGGGCATGATGAACGACGTCTTGATATGATCTTCTTCCTTGAGGGAAATTTTGTGATAGCCGGAGTAACAGTCGAGGAAGGAGAGCAGTTCACAGCCGGCGGTGGAGTCTACAACCTCGTCTATCCAAGGCAGACCGAAGGGGTCTTTAGGGCAATGTTGTTAATATTAGTGTAATCAACGCACATTCTCCATTCTTTATTATTTTTTTGAACGAGAATAGGATTTGCTAACCACTCAGGATGATACACTTCTTTTATGAATCCGATAGCTAGGAACCGCTTTATTTCTACCCTAATAGCCTCCTTCTTGTCTGGTGTGAATCGTTAGAGTTTTTGCTTGATCGGTTTGGCGGTCGGCGAGACATTCAAGGAGTGTTTGATCTTCTCCCGTGGTACCCTCGGCATGTCTGTAGGTTTCGAAGCAAACACGTCGGCATTGGCACATAGGAAGGAGACAAGCACGCTTTCCTATTTGGGGTCGAGGTGAGCCCCAATCTTCACTGTCTTAGAGGGGTCGTCGAGGCCGATGCCAACTACCTTGGTTTCTTTGGACTTGGTGGAGGCGCGAGGATGCTCCAGTGATGGGATCTCTAGGTTGTCGGTGGGCACCATCTTGGCGTCGATGACCACACTAGGCATCTGGATGGAGAGATCGGTGGCTTTGGTGAGGGCAAGAGTCTCTGTCTCACAGGCGTAGGTGATGGAGAGGTTGGCCCATAGGGCCAGGACTCCTACAGGCAAAGGCATCTTCAACACCAGATAAGTGTAGTGTGGTACAACAATGAACTTGGCCAGAGCTGGCCTACCAAGTATGGTGTGATAGGCGGTGTTGAAGTCGGCGACATAGAAGTTGATGTCTCGACATGGTAGTTGCTTGCCGTGCTGAACTATACTGGTAGGGTGATCTCTCCAAGCGGTTTGGATGCCCTGCTAGGTACCACACCCCAAAAGGAGGAGTCATAGGGTGTGAGATATGTTATCCCGAGGCCTAGCTCCTTTAGGGCTCCGGCAAGAGGAGGTTCAGAGCGCTCCCACTGTCGATGAGCACTTTTCTGAAAAGTCACTTTCTGGACGGTTGCATCAAGGACGAGGGGGAAACGCCCTATGTAGGGGATGTCCGCCCACTGGTCGGCCCTGCTAAAGGTGATGGGGACCTTAGACCAAGGGCGATAGCTGGGGTTGGTGGCGACATCTTCCGTATTGATGACGAGCACCTGGCGGGCGGTGAGCTTCCCTTCTCTTCTGCTCTCGGTGGAGGCGAGGCCCTCGAAGATGGTGGCGACCACCTTGTCGTGATCCTGGAAGGCATTGTTATTACCCCTAGGTGGTTAGCGGCCTTGGCGCCATTGTTGTTGTTGTCTTCTGGCTTTTTGGCCTGGAATTCCTTAGCTAAGCTGAGGCAGTCCTTCATCTTATGCTTGGCGTTCTTGTGGAGAGGGCACGGGCCATCGAGGATCTTCTTGTACTGCTCATCATACTTGCGCTTGGCGCGAGGTTCATCGACGGTGGCGACGATGTGGTCTGGTCGTCGGCGGCGATATTGACCAGACTTGGATCCTTCTGGCCGATCACGGCCGCTGTCCTGATGGTGACTACGGTCGTCGTAGTGGCGGTCGCTGTGGCACCGGTCATTGGGGCAATCGTCGCTGCGGCGATTTGGGCGATGAGTGCCCGCATCCTCATTGATGCACACCTCGGCTTCCTTGGCGTCGGCGTACTAGGTTGGTGGTCGTGATCATCTCGCTAATCCTCGTGGGTGGCTTGCGGTTGAACTTTGAGTGAAGGTTGCGGTGATGGAGTCCTCGAACGAAGGCGGTGATGACCTCAGCTTCCATGATGTTGGGAATAGAATTCCTCATCTCGAAAAAGCGTCTAATGTAGCTACGGAGGAGCTCGGACGGCTTCTGATAGATGCGGTTTAGATCATGCTTGGTGCTCGGCCAAGTACACGTAGCCATATAGCTGTCAGTGAAGACCTTTTTCAGCTCTTCCCAGGATCCGATGGAGTCTAGTGCAAGGCTTGTGAACTAGTTCATCGCGGTTGGCATGAGCATGATGGGAAGATAGTTTGCCATGACACTGGTATCTCATCCGGTGGCGCGCAAAGTAGTGGTGTAAGCCTGTAGCCACTGTGTGGGGTTCATCCTTCCCTCGTAGGGCTCGACCCTAGTGATTTTGAAACCACGGGGCCACTGGAGTGTTCGGAGTGCCCTCGTGAATGCTGGGGGCCCTTCGAGGTTGTTGGCGGCGCCATGATCTACAGCGTTGCTGGCGTTTAGCGGCTCGAGAGCTGAGTTTGGGTTATCAAACTCTTGCTCGTACTCTTGACGGCGGCGTACTTCTTCTTCATGGCGACCAAAGCGGCGCTCGTCGATACGTCGTCGCGTGCGTCTCGGAGATTGTTGAGGTGGACTCGGATGTCCTGGTCGACCTCCTAGTCGTGTTGGCGAGGGTGTTCAATGTGGTTGCCCCAGCTCCCCCTAGAGCGGTTGCCTATCATCGCGGTGCTGGTCGGTGAAGCGACTTGGGCGGCGATCAGATCTTGGTGTGGCTAATCGGCGAATCGAGCTTGTAGAGTATGAAGGTCTCTGATCCTGGAGGATCTCGTTGACCTGGCAGTGCGCCGCTTTAAGCATGGCGGCGACCTTGGCAACCTTTGGTGTCTGCGAGAGCCGAGCGAGCTTGTTGGTGACCATGACCAAGTTGGCGCTTGGGGTCTTGTAGATGTTGTGGCCGTCAACATGGACAAATTCATCATCGAGGTTGCGTTGGAGTTGGCGTGGCCTTCCTTGCGAGTCAAGCTGAACCTCAGCCATAGCAAGTGCAACCTCGTTTGCTCGGCGCTGCGCACGGTTGACGTTCCTATTGACGTGGGCGGCGTGGTCCTCCTCGGTTTCCCCTTCCCGTGGGGGGCTATCACTGTTGATGTTGAAGATTGCGCCCCCATGGAAAGGAGGGAGAGGAAGTTGTTCGGTGGTGGTTTTGGCGACAGTCTCCATAGAGCCCTAGAACTCAGAGTCTGGATTCTCCTCCAAGATGGTTTAGAGGGATGCTCCGGGGCATCGGTCGACGTGTAGCATGTTGACTGTCGGCGAGGACTGGTCGGCGATCTAGTCGGCGAGAGGATGGACATCTCCAACCTAGTCGGTGAATTTGCCCCGTAGGGCATCTTGGTAGGCGGTGGCGACGTTGGTGTGCCCAAAGGGTAGGGCCGTAACCCCTGGAGTTTCCCGAGCAGCCTCCGTTAGATCTGGATTGGAGGGTGGTCGGTGCTGAACCAGAGTGGTCAAAGCCGATTATGTGATGAAGAGGCAATCGGTGAGCTTCTGACCGACCTAATCGATGGATGTGACCAGATCGTCGTTGTTGATTTGCCTCCTCTGGTAGCGGGGGAGCGTGCGTCGAGTTGTCAGCAAAGACGATCTCGAAAGCGGTTCCAAGATCGGATCTGCAGTCGCAGGTGTTGGGGTGATCGGCGCAGAATGGATCTGCACCGGCTCGATGAGCGCTTCGACTCCATCAGCGTTGATGATCCATGAGATCGATCCGACCATGAAGATCTGGCTGGGTTGTGAGAGGGACGATGAGCCTGTAGAACGTACCATCTTGTTCGATATAGAAACATCACGCATACCCCTACCTGGCGCGCCAACTGTCGATAGAATATCGTCGGCAGTCCTCCGAGGGGTATCCCACGAAGGTAGATTGATCGGCAGAGATGCGTGTAATCGAGAACAAGAAGGCAACAGAGACACACGAGTTAGACAGGTTCATGCCGTCAGTATGATGTAATACCCTACTCTTGTGGTCTGTTGGATTATATTGGCTATCGTATGATATTGCGTGAGTTTGAGGGGGGTCCCTGCCCGCCTTATATAGTCCGGGGCAGGGTTACAAGTCGGTTAGATCTGGGAGATAACCGAAAAGTAATAACAGATTACCGGAATTATGGGATCATACGTATCCTAATAGATCTCGTAGTATCTTCAGGATATCTTCTTGGTGTCTTGCGGGAGGCGCCAAGCAGCGTCGTACCCCGCAAGGCTTCGTCTTGTGGGCTGGGCTGCCCCTAGGGGCGCAGCCCATGTGGTCTGTCGTGGGTATTCGGGGTCATGCCCCCCACAACGCGAGCGATGCGGTATTTGCGTCGTTCACCCGGAGGTAGACGATGACATTGTTGAGCAGGGCCCGCTTGTCGGTGATGGAAGGGAGAAGGGAAGCGGGTCGCGCAGTGTTGGGCCGAGCGGCCGTGTCGGCCCACGAGGAAAGGAGCGGGATGATCGGTGCATTGGCTGGGATGGCTACGGCCCAAGGCGGAAGGGAGAAGAGGGAGAAGTGGGGAGGAGACGGGCCGTGACCGTGGGCCGGGGGGAGGAATGGAGGGAGAATGAGCCCGAGGTGCCTTTCCCATTTATGCATTTCCTTTTCATTTCCATAAATAAACTAAGCACTAATTGAATTGAATTTAAATTGGAGTTCAAAGAGATTTGAAATATGGAGAGCTTTGTAAATCAAGGTAGAGGTCAAGGAAATTATTTAAGTGGAAAATTTCAAGGGGAATTTGCCAAGGAAAATTATTTAGTGCCAAAATAAATTCTAGAGAAACAATCATGCAATCAAACAATCAAGCATTCAATCAAACACTCAGGCATTCAAGCAATCACGCAAACATTCAAGTCATTCCAATATTCTAACATAAATGCATATGGTGAGTTTTGATGCAAGGTTTTCGGACAACGTTTTATTTTAAAAAGTGGTTTGCAGAAATAAATTAATCAAGTTTTAAGTTGTTGTAAAGTTTTAAAAAATTTAAATTTTTAGTGGTTTTTATCATGATGCAAAAACAAGGGTGTTACATCATTTCCTTCTCCGAGGTTGTCAAGTATGCTCTTCATCAAAGGCACACCTCATGAGCCAGTTTTGTTGATAAGATGGAAGTCCTTCACTTTGTAAAAACAACACCGACCCTGGTTTCCCAAAGTAGGCCTGGTTACTCTGACCTTTGGACGGGCAGGGCTAGGTGTAACTTGGAAGATCAGAGTGCTCAGCAGTCAAGACTCAATAGGCTTTTTCATGGACAATGTCCATTTCGGTCGAGGATAACATATCAGTTTTGCCATGGAGCAGGCTCCAGTTCGTCCTGGTGGGTTTTGGACCATCGTCTAAGCTCATGTTTTTGGGGGGCCTAAAGCTGGTTTGATTAACTTATTAGGTAGTTCCTGTAATTGAAGGTGTAGTAGTGCAGACGCTGATCAATAATACCCTAGAAACTACAGAAGAAATTTTGCACACCCTAGTCTCGTGTGATGCTTTCTCCCGACCATGTCCGGTTGATGAGAGGGCATCTTGTTGCTGGCTTAGTTTTAAGTTTGCAACTGGTTTGCATTGTTGGTAAGATCTATGTGCGTGCACGATCGTTGTTCAGCAAAGTTATATTGGTTAAAGAAGCGTTTGCAGCAAGCCTATGTGACGTCAGTGGCTCAGTCCCATTGCACGAGGTGGATTGGAAATTTTCTAATGGTTCCGTAACTTTGGTATCTGTGGGATCTCTGATCGCAAATGGCATCGTGTCCCACTGCTCATGTGATAGAAGTGCCTTCAAATTTGGCAATTTTCTACGAGAATTTGCTCCAAAATATATCTTTTTGTTCTATCTGTTGGCATGTTACTGTAAAAGCCAACGGGGATATCTTTACTTGGCAGAATCATCAATCAATTCACAGGGGGTTGGTGGCGTCGATTGATAGACACCTAGACCATCTGGGTGCAGATCAATAGGAAAATACTTAACATCCAACAAAAATAAGACTTGCTGATGTACTAAATGTACCTCACCCCTAGGTCCATAATTGTTTTACCAAATACAAACGAAAATGCTACAGTAGCCAAACGCCAAAAATTTCGGAACTAAACACGCCCTTAACTGAACATAAGACTTGCTGATGTTGTACCTCACCCTAGGGCAGTTGTAGCCATGGCATCGCAGCGACGTGGCCGCCGGTGTCGTAGCAGTGCAGGCGTGGTGTAGTGACGGCGATCGAAGGCGATGGCGCTACCCGTCGCTTACAGCGCCCCTTTAGATCGGACTAGGGTTAGAAACTTCGGGGTGGAACTGGCGGCTACCGTGAACCTCTTCTCTCAAGCCCCAGCCCCCATCTCCTATTTATTGCGCCGCGCAACGGGGGCCCATCAGCCAGAAGAACGGCTGGGCGCCCCCGATCAGGGCGCGGATCAAGGGTCCAATTGGCCGTTGGACCAACTGGTGGAGATCAATCTAATATTCTCTCCCTTGATATCACCTTAGAACTTAAACTTAACTTACTTTATCTTTTTCCATTCCATCGTAGATCAATACATAGAGCGTGCTTCATCGTCACGGTCCGTTACCATTAGATTAAACAGCTACAATGCACCTCTCTGTTTTGAAACAGATTCTCAACTAGGCCCTTAGTATACAGAAATCATAGGCTTTCCCGTAAACCCATGTCGGCTGTGTGTTCTCTGGATGCACTGGGTGGTAAGCCTTTGGTAAGCGGATCTTCAAGTACTTGCTTGTTACTTATATGCTCAATGCTTTCAAAATGATTCTGGATTTTCTCCTTTACAACATATAACTTAATGTCAATGTGTTTGGCAGCAAACTTGACCTGTTGTCTTAGGAGTTAACTACTTTAAATGGTTATTGTTGTTGACTACCATTGTTAAATCCGGGTATATATTTCCTTAACCACTTTTGCATGTTTCTAAGATCTCATGACAAGCTATACTATGGTATGCATCATTGATGACACAATTGTTTCATTGGAGCTTTTCCATAATAATACTTCAACTGCGAGTGTTAGCAATTGCCGTAAATTTCACTACACATCTCGCCAAAACTTAACATTTGTACTCACAACTATTTGAGAGTACTTGTTTTTTCTTACTCAACATGAGGCCTATGATACTTTACAAAAATTGCAAGACATTCTTAACTCTATTGTAGTGATCTATATCTGTACTGGACTTCTGCCAAAATATCCTGGATACGTAAGCTACGTCAGGGTAAGTTCTTACTTGTATATTCATTAAACTTCCAACAGCTAAAACATATGGAACCATGTTCATTTGATCAATCTCATATTGGTTCCTAGAACACTGAAGGTTCATAAAACTATTACCCTTGACTATAGGAGCAGGCGTAGGTTTACTTGCATGCATATTTTATTTCTTTAGAATCTTTTCTAGGTATGCCTATACTATAGGCCTAATATCCCTTTTTTCTATCTTGGTGAATTTCAATTGCTAGACCAATGAGGCTTTACCAAGATCAATCACATTGAAACTTGAGGATAAGAATTTCTTCTTCTCCAATGGCAGATTAACATCACTATAAGTGAGTAAAATGTCATCTATACATAGGATGCGAAAAATGAGTTTTCCATTCTTGAACTTCGCATAAACGCTATTGTCCTTCTTATTTTCTTTAAATCCCAAACTTTCTTATCGTTTCATCAACTGCAAATACTACTATCTAGAGACTTGTTTTAACCCATAAATGGATTTCTACAGGCGGCATCCCATACGTTCTTTTTCCTCCACGACAAAACCTTTGAGTTCTGCCATGTAAATGTTTTCATACAAATCTCCATTGAGGAATGCCGTCTTTACATCCATCTGATGTAACTCTAAATTGTAATGTGCCAATAACACCATTATGATTCTAAAAGAACCCTTGCATGAGACTAGAGAGAAAACTCTCATCGTAATCTATTCATTCTCTTTGCTTAAAGCCTTTTACTACAAGTCATGCTTTATATCTTTCCATATTCCCTTTGAATCACATGTTGTCTTGTAGACCCTTTCACAGCCTATCGTTTTGGATCCATTAGAAAATTCTTCTAAGTCCCAAACATCGTTGGTATTCATCGAATTTATTTCAACTTCCATAGCTTCTTGCCATTCAAATGAGTAAATGCTTCTCATGGCTTCTTTAAATGAGATGGGATCACCCTCTATTTGAATTTCTTCACTAACATAGACTTAATAGTCATCAGAAAACTGGTTTACTAATTCTTTGAGACCTTCTGGGGTCTCAGCTACTGGCACTTTCATATGGGGCTATTATTGCTCTTCTTTGCCAAGAGGCAATTGATTCTACAGGCTCCTGTATTACAAGATCCTTGTTTATATTATTTATCTTCTTCGAAGATCTAACAACAGGTGTTGTATTAGTCATACAACATCAATAGGTATTGAGAAATCTGTTGCTCTTAATCATAGGAGTGGGCACGTAGTCCCACTTCTCTTCAAGTCATAGGTCTCTATATACCATACTCCCCCAGATCATCCCATTTTCAAGTCATAGGTTTTAATAGTTTGGATTTAATCTGTTAAAACCTTATATTGCGCTTTAAGCACCGCCTTCATACCTTTGAGGCTGACTACGCTATCTTCCTATCGGAACTTTAAAAAACCCAGGAATTTAGCTATTTCTTTGCTTAGGGGTATCATTGTTATGACCGACGGTCATATTCATCAAAATCTTTATCTTACTCTTAATGAAGAGTACACATTCATCAACATCTTTATCTCACTCTTAATGAAGAGTAGTTTCTTAATTGACCTTAATTCTTACTCTTAATTGCTCTCATATTTCTCCCCTTGAAATATGGCATGAACTATACTGCCATAATTTTGAGAACTATTTAGAAAACTATGAACGAGGAGACACTTATAACTTTCTTCATTCACATGATTATGCCATGCAAATAAAGTTATTTCTTGATCCGTATAGGAGTACACTTTCCTCATACCACTTTAAGAACTCGACGATGTCTTTTATTAACTGTACTTTTGCAAGTCACGCTTGCATCTTTTTCTTGTCCTTTGATTAGTATTGACCATGACGGTGCATTTTTATTGTGCCATGGTCAATACTAGAATAGCATAAGAGCTACCCAAACTTCTCTTGCTATGCGGAATAAAAAATATATGAGTCATCACAAAACTTCTCCCCCCATGCAGGATTGACTTGCATAAGTACTATGCCAAACTTCTCCCCATGCGGGATAAATCTATATTCAAATTACCATAACAAAAAATTTAGTCATGATGACTAAAATATTCATTTATACTTTATTTTCCAATCAAATCTTTCCGTTGGTTCCAATTTAATCAGAAAATTAGTAAACTAATAAAAAAATTATCATGAACTGGCTTGACTCAAGCCTTTTCATTCACATACCCTAGCATTACAGTCCGTTGGCATGCAGTCGAGTGATCTCATCGGTTAAAAAATAAAACTTACAAGATGCTTCTGCATCAATTCTATATCACCGTTGGATAGAAAATAGAATTAATGCATAAAACTCATAAATTAACTTGAAAGATATATAATTACTCTTCAAAATTAAATTCTCCTCGTTTGTTTGAATTTAATTAGAAGATAATCAACATCATTTTAGCGAAACACGATAATAAGATACATTATGTTAGTTCAGGAGCATTTCTTGGTCTTTATCTACTTTTGAAAAAAATTAACCAAGTTGATGTAAAATTTATTAGAGATTTAAACTTCAACCTGAAACTCATTATAATATTGTTATCATCAACGTTGGTCAGAAAATAACAATACCATAATTTAACATAAATAAATCGGACTACTCCTCTAATTTAAATTTTATCGTTGGTTCTAATTTAATTAGAGGATAAATATAATCATAATTTACTAAAAGTAACTACTCTTTAAATTAAATTCTTCCCACTAGTTCGAATTTAATTAGAAGATAACCAGCATTAAACTTTGCAGCGGAAACATAAAAAAAATTTATCTACTTTTTAGAAGCATTTTGTCGTACTCATCTACTCTATGAAAAAATTATCCCGTTGGTTTAAATTTTGACAGAGATTTAAACTAGACAAAAATCATCAAAAAATTGCTTCTAAAAAATAAATAAATTCACAATCATTAATGTGCATTCGGCCAGGCCTGAGGAAACAGTCCGCGACCCATTTCGTCTGCTGGCGTCGGTCTTGGCTATGCCTATCGGCTCCTTAACACGGCAGTGTCGTCGTCCGCTCCCTTTTAAGCCGCAACTAGGGCTGGGCCGGAAATTACTTCCCGCCTAGGTCAATCTCGTCCCAAATGAATGCCGATCGTCCATTCGTCGATTCGATTCGACGGCCGTCCATGCTCCTCGGCGGAACAAAATGGCGTCCACGGCGGTTCACCCCTGAACCCTAACTTGTTCACGTCTCCCTCCCTCTCCTCTCTCAGCTCTCAGTGCAGCCAATGAAACAACGACGGTGACCCGAGACTGTCGGAGAAGAAGTGCGGCGTCGTCGCGGTTCCCCTCGCCGGAGCGCGCTGCCATTGAGCGGTCCTGTGACGGTGCCCTAGCCGGTGTTCGCGCGTGCGGCGACGAGTGATGACGACTTTCTTCCTGCGTGCCGGCGAGGCGCGTGGTGGGTCCTTCTTCCCGCTCAACGACGGTAGTGCCGGCAGTGAGGAGAGCCCAGGTAGGTCCCCCCCTCCGTTCGTTCCCCTTCTAGGGTTAGGGTTAGGGTTTCGGGTTGGGGTTTCTCCTTGGGCCCGTGGCGGCTCGGGGTGACTTCCCACGCGGCGTCGAGGCGACAGCCGGCGGTGGTTGGCGGTGTGGGCAGTTCCCAGTTAGGAAAAACCCCCTTCCTTTCCTTTCTCGTTTTCTTCCCACGCGCCGGCGAGGCGGCGGTAGTGGTGTGGCGAGTTCAAGGTGAGCCCGCCCATTTCTATTCTTCTTTGCTAGGGTTAATCCTCTCCTTCTATTTGCTTCTCTCTTTTCTACCCCCATCTAGATCCACACACTAGAAAACCTGGTTCTGATCCCATTGATAGACATCTAGGACCATCTAGGTGCAGATCAATGGGGAAATACTTAACTGAAAAAAGACTTGCTGATGTTGTACCTCGCCCTATGGCAGTTGAGGCTATGATGCCGCAGCGACGTAACCGCCGATGTCGTAGCAGTGCAGGCGCGGTGCAGTGACGGCGATCGAAGGCGATGGCACTTCCCGTCGCTCACATCCCCCTTTAGATCGGACTAGGGTTAGGAACTTTGGGGTGGGACTAGCGGCTACCATGAACCTCTTCTCTCGAGCCCCAGCCCCCACCTCCTATTCATTGCGCTGTCGACGACGGGCCCATCAGCCAGAAGAACGGCTGGGCGCCCCCGATCAGGGCGCGGATCAAATGTCCAATTGACTGTTGGGCCAACTGGTGGAGATCATTCTAACATCAATTTCCGTCGGTCCATGTCTGAATCTCAATGGTTGTCCCCGTCAGAGGAGAAAGAACGTTCATGATGGAGGTGGTAAAGGAAAGGGCGATTCACAATCGCTCTTGGTCACTGTTGAGCTGCAACTCTCAGTCTCAGCCCAAATGAATGAGGCTCTAATGGCTGGTACTGTTGTGTGTTGGTAACCAAGCCACCTCAAACGAATGAGGCTCTGATGGTTGACTACTCATGGAGGAGGAAGTGGTGTGCATCGGAAGTTTGGTAAGCAAGTCACCAGCGAGGCGCTGAATGTGTTACGAGGAGAACCTGTACCGGAGAGCTGGAATGAAATAAATAATGGTCATAGCCTTTGGGGATGACGAAACTTGGCGGCAGCTGTGAGCCTGTGAAGGATAAATTGCGCTCGCAACTCAGAAGATGAAACCCCTAGTCGCTGGGAAAATGTTCTAAACAAAGAAGAAAAGATGGTCTGGGCATCATTAACCTCAAAAGTCAAAACTCTGCTCTCTTGCTTAAACACTTGGACAAATTTTATAACAAGAAGGAGGTTCCTTGGTGAAATTAATCTGGCATGCACATTATTCTAATGGGCAGATCCCTCGTGCTACAACCGAAAAATATTCTTTTTGGTGGAGTGATATTTTAAAGCTTTGTGATCTCTTCAAAGGTATTACAAACTGCAACATTGGAGATGGATCCTATTCTGGTCTGGCCTATGGAATGGCAATGTAATGCAAATCAAGTATCCTAGACTTTTCTCTTTTGCAAGGAACAAAAAGATCTTAGGTTTACAATTTTTGACAAACAACAATTTGGACCAATTTCACCTCCCATTATCATAACAAGCTTATCAAGAATATCAAAGCCTCCAGGATTATATTCAGACTATCCAAAGTCAGCCGAACACAAAAGATTTATGGCATTACATCTGGGGGACCAACAGATACACATCCTCAAAATTCTACAATTTTCCTTATAGGAATATTCAGCCCCCAGCATCCTTTATTTGGATTTGAGACTCTAAATGTTGCAACAACCTCAGAGTCTTTTCATGGCTACGTCTTATAAATAGGCTAAACACAAGGAACATCCTAAAGAGGAAGATGCATAAGCTAGAAGGCAACATCTATAATTGTGTTCTATGCAGCAACAACGTTGAAGAAACTATCTTTCACTTGTTCTTCAGCTGCCCCTTCAGTTAAACCTGTTGGTGGCTCTTAGGAATTCAATGGGACCTTGCAGGAGATTTTTTTTCAAAATGATGAGACAGGCAAAACAGCAGTTCCAACACTCCTTTATAGAGATCTTCATCATTGCTGCTTGGCAGAATTTGGAAGCAAAGAAACAACTTCATCTTTGACAGGGGCCGTCCTTCCCTAGAGTCTTGGAATAGATTCCCTCTCCTAGTTTCGCAGGTCTCCTTGCGTATTTTGGCTTGGGTAAAGCCTCCCTTTTGTACAGTGCCTCCTTTTTTTAGTGGCGCCTGATGGGTACCAGCGCTGGCAACCCGTTCTTCATTCGCAACTTGTGGCCGCCTCCTCTGCCTCCTCGCGCCGGATCTCGCGAAGTCGCCGGATCCGGATCTCGTCGGGGCTGCGAACTCGGTGGATGCGCCACCTGCTCCTAGCCGCACCGCCGCCATGGTTGGAGGGAGATGGGGCCGCGCTCGCCGCCGTGGTCGAGGAGGGTCGCCGGCGTGGTTGGAGGGAGAGGGAGGGCCACCGACGGAGGGAGAGAGGAGGTGGGGAGGCGAGGAGCCGAGGAGGAGGCGGCCGCATGGGGAGGCGACTGGCGAGGATAGGGTTCGGGCGTGGCCGTGTCCGTGTGGGGACGGGGGAGGGGGCTGCGCTGCACGGGCCGGCTGGTGGTGGCTGGTGCTCTTAGCAGACCGGCTGGCCGGGCCGCTAGCGGGCCGGCTCGACGTAGCAGGCCGTGCCATGCCGGCCCACGTGCCTGGGGTAAGGCCCGCACATGGCCTGCTCCTCCGGGCCGGGCCAGCCCGGGCCCACTAGCCTCTCGTGCCGGGCCGTGCTTGGGCCGGGCCAAAAAAAGGGCCTCGGGCCACGCCGACGGACTTGGGATGCATGGCCAACTATAATCAGTATCGCCCCATGCCCAGCGGTAGCCGTTCATGGGGCTCCGTGGAGTAGTACTAGGACAGGTGAAAAGCAAGAGCTGTTTTCTAATTTCCCTTCGTTTTGCTTGCTATTGTTCCTTGAAGTTGAATTATCTACTTACTACTATGTTGAATTTGGATAACATGTTTTAGAAAGAAATATTTATTAGTATGAACATATATATAGATAGATTTCGCTATTTAAATGTTTCTCCTTGGTTCCCCAGCCCAGAGATCGGTACATGTCTCTATCCAAAATTTTTTTTTACAACAAACAAATTAAAGGCAGCGATTTTTATTTAATTAAGCCACATCCGCAAAAAATCAATACTCTGGTTTTCATCTTTCATGCATGCCTTATAAACCATGAGATTACTGCTTCCTGAAACGATCGATGCAAACTGATTTGGTTGCCTGAACATGCAAGGAAGAAGGACAGCAAACGTGTGCACATGGCAGTTAGTTGATTCACCTTTTAATCTTGTGTGACAAAATGGGAGGAGTTTTCGTTTTAGTAGACCTACTGAAACTACAGGCCCTTGTTGGGTTTAGGTGTCTTTTGGTGGCACGTACGGTTCATAAATAAAAAAATATGTGCATGCATGCATGCATTGGTTTAGATGCATCCATTCTGTTCTGTGTTTAAAAGTACAATGTGCCAAGTTCGATCCACTATATTTGTGCATCTACGGACTTGCGAGCATGGAGCATGCATATTCAGATGTGGCCTTCTGAGGAGCAGGCCTGAGGCGCAAAAAGATAATCTGCCTTAGCGAAAACAAAATCTGACCCTTTTTAACTCCCCTCGCCCTACAAGGACTTCGTATATAGGCTCCGTTCGTGTGCCCTTAAATCCGGCTTGATGCGCTTATTTTTTCATTCGGAACAGTGTTTTTCTCTCACAAATTCTGACAGCATTTCTCCAAACCATCTAGATTCCTCCAGAATTCAGACAAGCGAACAGGCCCATAGTAGCTTGCTTTTTGTCCTAAATAAAATAATAGGATATAATTTTTGCATTTTGCATGTCTATATTACCCGGAGCTCCCGTAAGTTTGCTTCAAAAAATGCTGATTTTTTTATTTATGACAATGCTGATTTGTTGGTGCAAGTACATCTTTATCTCAAGGATATATTCATTAGTGCACTTAATCATTTAGAACTTAAATAGTTGTGTGCGGAGGATTAAGAATCGAAGGGTAGAGAAACTTTGAAAAGGATGAAAGGGGACAAAGCGATGGGCCCTGATGGTATTCCAATTAAGGTGTAGAGTTGTCTCGGCGATATAGTTATAGTATGACTAACCATAATGTTCAACAATATCTTTCAATCGAACAAGATGCTCGAGGAGTGGAGGAAAAGCATATTGGTATCAATCTACAAGAATAAGGAAGACATCCAAAGTTGTACTAATTATCGGGGAATTAAGTTGATGAGCCATACTATGAAGCTATAGGAGAGAGTCATCGAGCAACGCTTGCGAGGAACGACGCAGATATCTACGAACCAATTTGGTTTCATGCCCGGAAGATCAACCACAGAAGCAATCTTCTTAATAAGACAAGTTATGGAGCGGTTCAGATAGTAGAAGGACCTACACATGGTTTTTTTGACTTGGAGAAGGCTTACGAAAAGATACCAAGAAATGCTACACTCATGCTCAATCTTTTGATCTTATCACCCTTGTCATAATTGAACAAAACACACAACATCAACTTCATCTTGTTTAATGTGCCTAAGGTTAAAGAAGAATAAGTAAAGTTTTGGTTTTATTGGTGTTTTCCCACCAATAGAGCCCATGCACTTGATCTCTACCTTGTTTTATGAGCAGAACACACTTCAAGCAAAGTGTGGGGGAAGACAGGTCAATTCCACAAACTTCTACAAGTGAAGGTCCTAAACTCGTCAAACCAAAATCAAAACTCAAAACCAAGACAAGTTTAGTGGAAGAAGGTGACATCACCATTAAAAGCATCATCGCAAGAATCCTCATCTTCAGAGCGAACCAAGGTACTTGATCTCTACCTAAATTTTGCATGGTTTTAAAAAAGGAGAAAATAATTTAATTATGCATTTTATGAGCATTGAAATTTAGAAAAATAATAACTTTGTTAAAATTAAAATCAAATATAGGTCTACATACATGTCTATGCATTCATGCTACTGCATATTATTTTTGAATTGTGTGGTTTGAAATCAAACTTTCAAATTGATTTGAATTTGTATTTCAAAATTGGTTTGGAAAATTAGAAAAAAGAGAAAGGATTTTTCTCCCTCCCTTGCTTTCGGCCTGTTGGCCTAGCTCCCGCCAGCCCAGCTTCGCCCACGTGGCCTCCGCTTCTCCGGGCCAGGCAGCGCCCACGCCGTTCCTCTCCCGCCCACTCTGTGACGCTGACGAGCCGGTCCCACAAGTCAACCGCGTCGTTTCCTCCATTCCGCGCTTGTCCGGCACGGACACTACCGCCGTCGCCCGACTCCGCGCCGCTCCGGAGTCCACGACCACCACCCCCTTCTTCGCCGTGCGCGCTAATGCTCCCCGCCCCATAAATAGTGTCCCTGCGTTGCGCCGCCCTCACCTGACCCTAAAACGCCAGCCGCTGCCCTCGCATTACGCCGAGCCATGCTAGCCCTAGCCGCCGCCGCCGAGCTCAATCCGCCGAAGCCGCACGCCGATTCCATCCGCTCCGCTCCTTGGTAAGTTACCTAGCTAAGCTCACCGTCATCTCCTCTCTCTCTTCCGGTTCCCTTGGTTTGCTGTTTCATGGTCCGTAGACCGTATTCCATGAGCGTCGCCCGTCTCCGACCATGGCGCCGCCGTCGGAGCTCGCTGCCGGCCTCGCCGTCCGTTCTCTCTCTGGTTTATTTCCAACCGTCCGATCCAAAATCAAGGGCCGAGATTAGAACATACCCCTTCGCTTGTCGTTTTGCAAAAAGGCCCTTATAATTATTTGGATCTTAACCCGTCCGTCCCTGCATTTATGCTAAAGATTCCCTGCACTTTTCTATATTATAACCCGCAGTTCAATGTGCAAATCCAGAATACGCCTTCTTCTTTTAAAAGCGTAGTTTCTTTTGGTTTAGATCCAAAATACGTTTTCATCTATTTACAGTTTTGCCACTAATCTTGTTTTAGCCATAAAATCTTTGTTTTAACTTCCGATTTGATCCGTTTAAGTTGTGTTAGGTTTGTAATTGAGTAATCTACATGTTCATACTATTGTTAAGTATGTTTTCAACTTTTAAAATTAGATATTAGATTTAATCTATTATTTTACTAAATGAAATCTTGTATAATACATAACTTCTTCATTTTAGCTCTGATTTTTGTGATCTTCGCGTCTGTGTGTTTGTAGTGAGACGTAGATTCATTTTACAAACATTTCATCTTGATTTTATGCTATTGGTGTATTGTTCTAATCTATAGTTTTTGTTTGCTATGCATGATTGCTTCTAGATGTTTGTATGTTGCTATGATTATCGAGTATAGACGGTGAGCAATTCATAGGTGATCAAGAGTACTACTTTGATGAGCAGGATCGGTAGGAGCACTTTGTTCAAGGCAAGTATAGCATGAGATTTTCCTTGTTTCCTATCAACTTTAATACATTTAATCCATGTTGCATGTGTCGCCTTGATAGGGATTCCCTATAATTGAACTTATACCTTGTCTCCTATAGGATATGCATTGGGTAGGTTTGCTAGTGCTCAATTAAACCATGATCTTATAACTTGACTAATGGTATATGTAATAAATATTAAAATATAACTTTTATTAAAATATAACTTTTTAGCAACTTGGAAACATGGGGATGGAGTATTTAGCTACTTTCTAAACACTTTAGATTCCTCTCCCTAAGGACTTATCTATAAGCGAACATCCGGACTTACAGTACAGCTGTGAGGGCTACATGGCTCTAGTTTTAGCTCAGTATGAGGATCTTTTCTAGCTTGTTAGTAGTTACCTTTATTGGCATAAGAATGGCTTGTCGAATCGGGTATAGGACAACCTCTACTCTTATGTGTATAGCCGTGATGGAATTGTGCCATTCGATAGGGGGGTTCCTATATCTATTTGCCGAGTGAATCTAATGGCCCTAACTTGTTAGACGAACATTTGAAAAGCTTCATAGTGACCCCTGCCTACTCACCTTAGAAGTGTTTTGGGATTAATTAACCCGGGCATATGGATATCACGACTCACAGTGAAAGTGTCAACCTCTACAGAGTGTAAAACTAATATATTAGCCGTGCTCATGGTCACGAGTGGCCTTGGACCCTTATGGAATAGATGATCACTAAGAATTATCCATTTATGTTATTTATTATTTATGTTAACATTGATCATGTGTTTTACTTTGGGATTGAAACAACATGTTCCTACTCTTATGCTAAAATTATGATAGCAAAAAGCTAAATGTTATTAAACCGTTGTCAAGCCTTTTCAGCCTCATGAACCCCATGTTACACTTGTTGAGTATGACACGTACTTACGCGTGTTTATTTTCATTATTTAGATAAAAATCTTGGATGGGTAATAGATGGCTATGGTAATGACGACTTTCCTGAGAATTACTAGACTTGTGGTCAACCAGTTGACATCCCTGTGATATGGAGCTTCCGCGAGAGATTTATCTTTATACTTTCGCTATATTTATGTGAAGACTCTGTCTTATTATTCGTGATGTAATAAACACTTGTGATGATACTATTTATAATTTGTCGAGCTTATGTGTGTGACTGATCTCTGGGCACACATAAGATTATACATCCTATTTTATCCTTAAAATCAGGTGTGACAGATTTATATCAAAGCCATGTTGATTGTAGGACGCAAGCCTAGTTAGCAATGGTCATTTTAGCTTCTTTTGCTTCACTTATTTCATGCTTCCCATCTCACCCTTGTTATTTACTAAATTTTATGCTTCTTTTGTCTCACTCTGTTATAAAAATTATTGCTTCTAATTTGACTAAATCTAATTCTGTATATGCCTCATGCCAATAAGACTGCTAGCATCAGCACCGGAGGCTACTACCCGCCTCGTGACTTGTATGAGTCCGTGGAGCCATGTGAGGAGGATGAATCCCAGGAGCAAGAAGTTGACTCGCCAACACCTGCACCTATGCCTGAGCCATTCTAGGAAGAGCCCAAAGAAGAAGAATCCGAAGAAGTGGAGGTCATCGTATTATCTGATGATGAGGAGGAGGAGGACGCCATTCAAGAAGATCAGCCTACCCCTGCCATGGGATGGACTACAAAGATCTGGTACAAGCCGAGGTGTGAATCCTCTATCTCACGCACCACCGACTTATGGGGATTCTTCAGACCTACTACGCTGATTGGAACGTAGCTATGGAGTACGTCTGCAACGAGCATATGCACCCTTTGGAGGACACTTATTGGAAGACCAGGGTGTGCATCTCCATTTAGGATGGAGAGAAGGAAGCATATCAGCTAGACTCAAACTATCCGCATCACGCTCACTGTGCCACCATGGAAGATAACATAGAAGATGCAGCCATTGTAGCCTGCATGGGTCTCTATGGTCGTTGCTTTGATGATATGAAGGAAGATCAATATCGCTTCCTCTCTCGCCAACACCCTGACTTGGAATGGGCAATAATGGACCCTGAAGGGATGGATCCCACTACTCAAGTGATGGTGCACTATGCCTATGAATTAGTAGACAAGGATCTATGAGGAGCTTCCCCATAAATTTCGCCCATAGGTGTTGGAGTTTCTTTCTATGTAATAAGACGTTAGTAGCACAGGTCAAGTTGAGTCAGGTCGAGTCTAGCAGTGTGGTGTGAACTTTGGTATGCCTAGTTGGATTATTATTATGCTTATGTGTGAGTTGGATTTTAGTAATGAGTGTTGTAACTTTGTGGGCATGTCCACAAGTTCCATAGTTAAGAATATTAAGGTTTGAGTCAATAAATAAATATTTGGGTTTGGTACATCTTGTTCTCTCGGATCTATTTTTTGGAGCAGTCTGTCCTTATCTCAATGCCAATCTAAATCTACTCGACCAAAAAAAATTATGAAATTTTTATGGGAGCAACTAGACTTAAGTATCTTTCTAATGCCTCTAGAATCACCCCTATACCTGATCTGGTTTGAGAGGTATAGCTATTTTAAGTTGAAGTTTCTGCGCGGTCTGGAATCTGGAATAGTTTGGATTATATTCTGATTTTGAGTAAACTAATGACAGAATCTGGGCATGTGGTCTGAATAAAAGTTGTAGCTAATTTCTTAAGGTTTCCAACCATGTAAAGCACGCCTCTTTTGGATATCAATAACTCGAGATATGACTGTTTTATCAAGCTGCTGATGTTGGAACTCGTCTAAAAAGTTTTCGGGATGTATTCTGTATCTCCATAAGTGCATATAACTTGGAAATCTCTAAATTTTGAATATTTTTGTTGGATGTCAGATGTCTGGAAGAGGAAGAGGCCGAGGTCATGGAGGTGTTCCCCCACATCCACCACCACCACCACCGCTACCTACCACTGAGTAGCTTCTGGCAGTGCAAACACAGCTTATGCAAGCTCTGGTGTAGAATCAGCAGAATCAACCAATTGGTTGAGCACCGTGTGACAAGCATGGTGAATTATTGAAGGGCCACCCCCGGTGTTTTCTCATGCCACTGATCCACTAGAAGTAGATGATTGGCTTCATGTAGTGGAAAACCAACACAATATAGCGCAGTGTGATGACCAGCAGAAGGTGTTGTTCATGTCAGGACAACTTTAGGGAGAAGCTCAAGACTTGTGGGAGGCATTTGAGTATGGACGTCCCACTAATGCTCCTCCTGTCACCTGGTAAGAATTTAGAGAGAATTTTAGATCCTATCACATACCTGAATGATTGATAGAGCTCAAGCAGGAGGAATTTAGAGCTCTGAAACAGGGATCTATGTCTGTAGCTGAGTATCATGACAAATTTGCTCAATTGTCATGTTATGCTCCGAATGAGGTGGCTGATGATGCTGATATACAATGCCGCTTTCTCAAGGGTTTGTATAATGGTCCACAACTCCAGCTTATGTCCCATACATACCCCAATTTCCAGACGCTGGTGAATCACGCTATTTTTATTGACAATAAGCGCAAAGAGATGGAGGCTAAGAAGAGGAGGCTTTAGGGACAGGCCTCTAGAAGCAATACTCGTCCATGCACCAACCCTCAGCAAGGCTTCTAGCAGAGGTACAAAGACCACCTAATCAATGGAATCGCAACCAGAACCAGCAACATCCACCATACTAGTAGCATAATGGCAATCAACGTCCCCAGCAGCAGAGTGGCCAGCAGACACCACGATAGGGAACACCTAATAACACTCCTATGAAGACCAGTGCACCTAGCACCCCCAATGTATGCTATCGTTGTAGAGAAGTTGGGCATTATGCCAATCATTGCCCTAGGAAGCAAAATCAGCTAACACCCCAAGGTCAGCACAGTAATCCGAAAGGAACGCCTCAGGAGCCAGCACCCAACATAGGAAAGGTGAATCATGTGTCTATAGAGACAACGCTTGTGGAACCGGAAGTCATGCTTGGTACATTTGATGTTAATTCCACTCCTACCACTGTTCTTTTTTATTTTAGAGCTTCACATTCTTTCATATCATAAGCATTTGTTAGAACGCATAGCATACCCTTATGCGCCATGCAAAATCCCATATTAGTAAACTCACTAGGAGGTAGTATGTAAACTTCTTATCGTTGTCTTCCGACTAGTCTATCCTTAAGGGGGGTAGAGTTCAAAGTGAACCCCATTGTGTTGAGAACATCTAGCATTGATGTGATTCTGGGTAATGATTGGATGAAGCAAAATCGGGTAGTTATTCAGTGTCAAGAGAAGGTAGTTGTTGTGACCGCACTGAATGGGGATAGAATCAGTGTCGATGTTGTAGTATAAGCACAGCCAACAGCCATAGTGAACCAGCTTGATGATAGCATCAACAAGGAGGACCCAGTGGTGGATGAGTTTCTAGATGTGTTCCCCGATGACTTGCCAGGTATGCCACCTGACCGTGACATTGAGTTTATTATTGAATTATTACCTAAAACTGCACATATAGCTAAGCGTCCATATAGAATGGGGGTTAATGAACTAGAGGAACTTAAGAAATAGATAAAGGAGTTACAGGAGAAAGGTTTCATTCATCCAAGTTCATCACCTTGGGGAGCACCGGTTATATTTGTTGACAAGAAGGATGGTACCCAGAGAATGTGTGTTGATTATCGGTCACTAAATGAGATTACTATCAAGAACAAGTACCCGCTACCTAGAATTGATGACTTGTTTGATCAGTTGAGATGTGCTTATATTTTCTCTAAGATTGATCTTCATTCCGATTATCATCAGTTGAAGATTCGTGCAACTGACATACCCAAGACAACTTTTAATAAGAGTATGGTTTGTATGAGTACACCATTATGTCCTTTGGTTTGACCAATGCACCTGTATACTTTATGTACTTGATGAATAAGGTGTTCATGGAGTTTTTGGATAAGTTTGTGGCGGTATTTATCGATGATATATTGGTATTCTCCAAAATGGAAGAAGAGCATGCTAAACATCTAAGGTTGGTCTTGCAAAAACTCAAGGAACACGGGATGTATGCTAAGCGAAGCAAGTGTGAGTTTTGGTTGAAGGAGGTTTCTTTCCTAGGCCATGTTGTCTCTAATAGTGGAATAGCAGTAGATCCAAGCAAGGTGAGAGATGTGTTGAATTGGAAACCACCAACCGATGTGGGAGAGATCCATAGTTTCTTGGGATTGGCTGGATACTACAGGAGGTTCATAGAGGGGTTTTCTAAGCTTGCCAAGCCTATGATAGCTTTGTTGGAGAAAAATGTTAAGTTTGTGTGGTTAGAAAAGTGCTAGGCTAACTTTGAAGAATTGAAGAAGAGGTTGACTACAACTCAAGTGTTGGTTTTGCTAGATTTGACCAAGAATTTCTCTATCTATTGTGATGCATCTCGTCAAGGTCTCGGATGTATTCTTATGCAAGAAGGAAGAGTAGTGGCCTATGCATCTTGATAGTTGAGAAAGCATGAGCTAAACTATCCTACTCATGATTTGGAATTAGCATTAGTGGTTCATGCTCTGAAAATATGGAGGCACTATCTTATCGGACATAAGAGTGACATCTATATTGATCGCAAGAGTCTGAAGTATATTTTCACTTAGACGGATCTGAATATGAGATAGCGTCGATGGTTGGAGTTGATTAAAGATTATGATCTAGAGGTACACTATCATCTTGGAAAGGCGAATGTTGTTGCCGATGCTCTTAGCTAGAAGAGTTACGCCAAGGAGGTGCAAGTAACAGCTATGTCAAGTGAGTTGTGTGTTGAATTTAAGCAACTGAACTTAGGCTTTATCACTAATGCAGTAGAGTTGATAGAGCCTATATTGGAGCTAGAGATACACAAGGGTTAGTTACAGAATGCGAAGTTGACAGAGATAATGGAGAACATAGTGATTGGTAAGGCACCAGGTTTCTGTTTGGATGATAATGGAACTCCATGGTTTGGGAAAAGACTATGTGTGCCTGAGAATAAGGCTATACTGGATGCAATTCTTCATGAGGCACATGAGTCTACTTACTCTATTCATCTCGGGAGTACTAAGATGTACTTGGATCTAAAAGAGAAGTATTGGTGGTACAGACTGAAGAGAGATGTTACTGAGTATGTTGCTATATGTGATACCTGTCAAAGAGTCAAAGCTAAACATCAAAGACCTGCAGGATTATTACAACCAATGAAAATACCTAAGTGGAAGTGGGAGGAAGTTGGAATAGATTTTATTGTTGGGTTACCACGCACGCAGAGAGGTTATGATTTAATATGGGTTATAGTGGATCGGTTAACTAAAGTTGCTCACTTTATACCAGTCAAGACTCATTATAAAGGACCGAAGTTGGCCCAATTATATATAGAGAGGATAGTGTGTCTATATGGAGTTCCCAAGAAAATTATGTCTGATCGAGGTACTCAATTTACTTCTCATTTTTGACAACAAATATATAGTTCATTGGGAACAAAGTTGAATTTTAGTATAGCATATCATCCTCAGACCGATGGGAAAACTGAGAGAACTAATCAGATTTTAGAGGACATGTTGAGAGCTTATGCGTTGCAGTACAGTACAAGTTGGGACAAGAGTTTGCCTTATGCAGAGTTCTTGTACAACAACAGTTATCAGAAGAGTCTCAATATGGCACCTTTCGAAGCTTTGTATGGACGAAAGTGTGGAACCCGTTGTTTTAGAATCAAATGGGAGAAACTCAAGTGTTTGGACCAGATGTTTTAAGAGACGCAGAAGAGCAAGTAAGGATGATTAGACATAACTTGAGAGTGGCACAGTCTCGACAGAAGAGTTATGCTAACACTAGGAGAAGGGAATTAGTTTTCGAAATAGGGGATTATATGTACCTAAAAGTATCACCAATGAGAAGTGTGAGAAGGTTTAACATGAAAGGAAAGTTAGCACCAAGGTATATTGGGCCTTTCAAGATTTTGGAGAGATGTGGAGAAGTAGCTTATCAGCTGAAATTGCCTGAGAGCTTGTCAGGTGTACATGATGTGTTTCACGTGTCTCAGTTAAAGAAGTGTTTGCGTGTACCAGAGGAGCAGATACCATTAGAGGAGCTTATAGTTAAGGAAGATCTCACCTATGAGGAATTTTAGGTAAAGATTTTGGAGACGGCATAAAGGGTTACAAGGAGCTGAGTTATAAAGATGTGTAAGGTTTAGTGGAATCAGTATATAGAAGATGAGGCTACCTGGAAAAGAGAAGAGGATTTGAGAAAAACATACCCGTAGCTTTTTGAGTAAGCATCGTCCGAATCTCGAGGACGAGATTCATTTTAAGGGGGTAGAATTGTAACAACCTAAAATTTGCATAGTTTTAAAATAGAAGAAAATGATTTAATTATGCATTTTGTGAGCATTGAAATTTAGAAAAATAATAACTTTGTTAAAATTAAAATCAAATATAGGTCTACATACGTGTCTATGCATTTATGTTGCTGCATATTATGTTTGAATTGTGTGGTTTGAAATCAAACTTTAAATTGATTTGAATTTGTATTTCAAAATTGGTTTGGAAAATTAGAAAAGAAAAAGAGAAAGGATTTTTCTCCCTCCCTTGCTTTTGGCCTGTTGGCCCAGCTCCCGCCGGCCTAGCTTTGCTCGCGCGGCCTCCGTTTCTCCGTAGAGGCCCAGCAGGTGGCCTAGCAGCGCGCCCGCATCGTTCCTCTCCCGCGCCCTGTGATGCTGACGAGCCAGTCCCATAGGTCAGCCACGTCGTTTCCTTCCTCATGCGCATGTCCAGCACAGACACTGCCACCGCCGCTCGACTCCGTGCCGCTCTGGAGTCCGTGACCACCATGCCCCCTTCTTCGCCCCATAAATAGCGTCCCTGCATTGCGACACCCTCACCTGACCCTAAAACGCCAGCTGCTGCCCTCGCATTGCGCCGAGCCACTCTAGCCCTAGCCACGGCTGCCGAGCTCAATCCGCCGAAGCCGCACCGCTTCCATCCGCTCCGTGCCTTGGTAAGTTACCTAGCCGAGCTCGCTAACATCTCCTCTCTCTCCTGGTTCCCTTGGTTTGCTGTTTCATGGTTCATAGACCGTATTCCATGAACATCGCCCGTCTCCGGCCATGGCGCTGCCGTCGAGGTCGCCGCCAGCCTCGCCGTCTGTTCTCTCTCTGGTTTATTTCCAACCGTCCGATCCAAAATCAAGGGCCGAGATTAGAACATACCCTTTGCCTATCATTTTGTAAAAAGGCCCTTACAATTATTTGGATCTTAACCCGTCGTCCCTACATTTATGCTAAAGAGTCCCTGCACTTTTCTATATTATAACCCGCAGTCCAATGTGCAAATCCAGAATACGCCTTCTTCTTTTAAAAGCATAGTTTCTTTCGGTTTAAATCCAAAATACGTTTTCATCTATTTACAGTTTTACCACTAATCTTGTTTTAGCCATAAAATCTTTGTTTTAACTCCGATTTGATCCGTTCGAGTTGCGTTAGGTTCGTAATTGAGTAATCTACATGTTCATACTACTAGTAAGTATGTTTTCAACTTTTAAAATTTGAGGTTAGATTTAATCTATTATTGCACTAAAGGAAATCTTGTTTAATACATAACTTCTTCGTTTTAGCTCCGATTTTTGTGATCTTCGCGTTTGTGTGTTCGTAGTGAGACATAGATTCATTTTACAAACTTTTCATCTTGATTTTATGTTGTTGGTGTACTGTTCTAATCTATAGTTTTTGTTTGCTATGCATGATTGCTTCTGGATGCTTGTATGTTGTTGTGATTACCGAGTATTGACGGTGAGCAATTCATGGGTGATCAAGAGTACAACTTTGACGAACAGGATCAACAGGAGCACTTTGTTCAAGGCAAGTATAGCATGGATTTTCCTTGTTTCCTATCAACTTTAATACATTTAATCCAAGCTGCATGTGTCGCCTTGATAGGGATTCCCTAGAATTGAACTTATACCTTGTCTCCTATGGGATATGCATTGGGTAGCTTTACTAGTGCTCAATTAAACCATGATCTTGTAACTTGACTAATGGTATATACAATAAATATTAAAATATAACTTTTTGGCAACTTGGAAACAGGGTGCTGAAGTATTTAGCTACTTTCTAAATGCTTTAGATTCCTCTCCCTAAGGACTTATCTATAAGCGAACATCTAGGACTTACAGTATAGCTATGAGGGCTACATGGCTCTGGCTTTAGCTTAGTATGAGGACCTTTTCTAGCTTGTTAGTGGTTACCTTTATTGGCATAAGAATGGCTTGCCGAATCGGGTATAGGACAGCCTCTACTCTTATGTGTATAGCCGTGATGGAATTGTGCCATTCGACGGGGGGTTCCTATATTTGTTTGCCGAGTGAATCTAATGGCCCTAAGTTGTTAGACGAACCTTTGAAAGGCTTCATAGTGACCCCTGCCTGCTCACTTTGAAAGTGTTTTGGGAGTAATTAACCCGGGTATATGGGTATCATGACTCACAGTGAAAGTGTACAACCTCTGCAGAGTGTAAAACTGGTATATCAGCCGTGTTCACGGTCACGAGTGGCCTTAGACCCTTATTGAATAGATGATCACTAAGAATTATCCATTTATGATATTCATTATTCATGTTTACATTGATCATGTGTTTTACTTTGGGATTGAAACAACTTGTTGCTACTCTTATGCTAAAATTATGACAACTAAAAGTTGAATGCTGTTAAACCGGTGTCAAGCCTTTTGAGCCTCATTAACCTCATGTTACACTTGTTGAGTACGACACGTACTTACGCGTGTTTATTTTCATTATTTGGATAAAAATCCCAGATGGGTAATAGATGGCTATGGTAATGATGACTTTCCTAAGGATTACTAGACTTGTGGTCAACCAGTTGGCGTCCCTGTGATATGGAGCTTCCGTGAGAGATTTATTTTTATACTTCCGCTATATTTATGTGAAGACTCTGTCTTATTATTCGTGATGTAATAAAAACTTGTGATGATACTATTTATAATTTGTCGGCTTATATGTGTGACTGATCTCCGGACGCACATAAGATTATGCATCCCATTTTATTCTTAAAATCGGGTGTGACAGGTGGGCTTTGGACAAACATAAAGTCCCATCAACGTACGTGACCCTCATTAAGGACATGTACAACAATGTTGTGACTAGTGTTTGAACAAATGATGGTAACACAAATTACTTCTTGATTAAAATAGGACTTCATCAATGGTCAGCCTTGAGCATGTATCGCTTTTCCTTGGTAATGGATGAGGTTACCAGGAACATACAAGGAGATATCTCGTATGTTGTTCGCTGATGATGATGATGTAGTGTTAGTGGACGAAAGCTAGGTGAGAATAAATAGGAAACTAGAGTTGTGACGGTAGACCCTTGAGTCTAAAGGTTTTATATTAAGCAGAACTAAAACCAAATACATGAGATGTGACTTTGGCAAAGCTACATAGCAGGAGGATCGATGCTACAGAGGGATGGAGATACTGATGCAGACGTTAGCCATAGAATCAAAGCATTGTGGATCACATGGCGTCAAGATTCTAGCATTCTTTGTGACAAGAGGGTACCACAACAAAAGCTAAAAGGCAAGTTTTATAGAATGACAATTAGACCGGCTATGTTGTATAGAGCAGAATGTTGGTCTACAAAGATTTGACATGTTCAATAACTGAGTGTTACAGAAATGCATATGTTGCGATGGATTTGTGGTCACACAAGAATGGACCGAGTTCGGAACAATGATAGACGTGATCGCCTAGGGGTAGCACCAATTGAATAAAAGCTTGTTCAACATCGGTTGAGGTGGTTTGGCTATGTCCAAAGAAGAACTTCAGAGGTACCAGTGCATTGTGGAGTCCTAAGCCAAGCTAATAACGTGAGGAGATGTAGAGGAAGACTGAAATTGACGTGGGGGGAGACAATAATAAAAGGAGACTTGAAAGTTTGGGATATACCAAGAGATCTATGTTTGAATAGGAGTGCTTAGAAAACAGCTATTGAAGTGCCTGAACGTGACTAGGGGCTCTTGGTGAATTTCAACTCTAGCCTACCCAACTTGCTTGGCACTGATAGGCTTTGTTGTTGTTGTTGTTGTTGTATGTGCGGATCAATGCATGCGACAAAATCAAAAGTCCTATGATCTTTTGTAGGTCGAGCCGGCAGCATGAGGCTCATGGGTTTTATTTCCTACATTGTTTTATTGGTGTTCAAACTCTTGGTTAATATCAATTGTATTTCATGTGGTCTCTTTGCCTTATCATAACATCCAACTGATAGATCTTTTCTTTTCTTTTTTTTGATCAATCTCATAATTTCTATGTCTTCTCAGCTAACATGGTGGCTTTTTCTTTAACACTGTTATACTTAATCTAATAGACAGATGGCCAAACTACAAACCATGGATCATTATTTCTCCACTAAAAAGAAGGGACAATGCTATATAGGATGTGCCTTGTTAGCAGTCAATGATATTGTACTATTGAAGCATTTGATCATCAGTACCATCTACTGATGGCGGCCGGTGCTTGGATGAGGCAGCCTGCCACGGATGTCCATTAACCATGTAGTCCATTAAATTAGCTGGGAGTAGTCCACCCTATCAAAAAAAAATGCTGGGAGTAGTCCATGCATCGAGAGGAGCTAGGAGAACTTCTGCCTTTTATTAGATGTCCTGCACAGCACTTTGCACCTCCTAATTCATGGACAATGCCAATCGGCAATATAAATTCAACCACCACGAAGCAGAACTCCATATGCCCGATGGCAAAGCTATGACTAGCTAGCTACTTGTCATCCCAGCTTACGTTTTTTTCTGTGTGTAGGTATGAGAGGCTTTGGGAATGGGACTTTTTGTTGGATAGATGGAATGCGTGAAGCCCTGGATGCAAGACATGCACTGAATTCAGCCGGATGGGCTAGTATATTAATTACAATCACTACCGGAATTGAAGGCTTTGCCGAGTGTCATATTCTTTGCTGAGTGTATTTTATAGAACACTCGGCAAACCATCTCTTTACTGAGCGCTAAACTAAAAACACTCGGTAAAGATTCTGACACTCGATAAACTCTCTGTTTGCTGAGTGCCTTACTAAAAAACACTTGGCAAACATTCTGACACTCGGCAATTCTACTGAAAAACACTCGGCAAACTCTGGCACTCGACAAATATAGGAAAAACACTCGGCAAATTACGGCACTCGGCAAACATCGCGCCACGTGTTCCTCCATGAAAAGAGAAAATTAAATAAAAAATAAATAAAAAAAATTCTTTGTCGAGTGTTTAATATCTAACACTCGACAAACTCTTTTGTTTGCCGAGTGTCAGATCTAATACACTCGGCAAACTCGGGCTTATAGGCCCACTCGCGCGTCTCCCCTTATCTCTTTCAGCCGCCGGCCGCAAGCCTCTCCTCCGCCCCTCCCTCCTCTCTCCCCCACTTGCGCCTCTCCTCTCCGCCCCCTCCCCCTCCTCCCCCCGCTTCTGGCACACACTGGGCAGAGGTCTCCGTCCTCAAGTCATTGTCCTATTTTTTTTTTAGGAAAAGTAAATAAAAGAATAACTATTGGAGTTGGCCGTGCACTGGTTAGCTGCTGCAAAGTCGAAGTTCACAGTGAATTTGAATGATATAGTTAGTTATTAGTGTGTAAACATGTGGTTACTTCTATACCTAAGGGTGAGACAACAAACTATGTTCACATTTCTTCCTTCTTGCAGCAGTGAAGAAGCTAGTTTTACGAAGAATGGAGTAGAAGACATGTCTACTGGGGTGCTGATGGTTTTACCTTCACTATTTTGGTAGCATAGTTTTTTATTTTTTTGTGGATGTTGATTCTTCTGAACTTATACCTGTCATTAGTCTCTTAAATTTGACATCTTCATTTCTATGTCCATGTGGTTATTATGAGAATTATGTTGCTAGGAGCATAATGTGCATGCAGATATGGTGTGGTAAGAGTGTTTTGTATGACAGCTATTAAACTGAAATATGTTGAGAAAAAAAATATTTTTTTCTTTGAAAAATAGGTTTGCCGAGTGTAATTCCCAAAAACACTCGGCAAACAATAATGGTATGCTGAGAAAAAAAATATTTTTTTCTTTGAAAAATAGGTTTGCCGAGTGTAATTCCCAAAAACACTCGGCAAACAATAATCATTTGCCGAGTGTATTTTGGAAAAACACTCGGCAAATAGCTGTTTACCGACACTGTAGATGTCGTGTGCTGTTTGTCGAGTGTTACACTCGGCAAAGACTTTGCCGAATGTTTTTTTTTTGGTCTCTGTTGAGTGCCTGTGGCATACGGCAAAACCACTGTTTCCGGTAGTGAATGCACGACACAGACCAAATGCATGCAGCCCTGGATGCCGATCATTGCCACGATTGAAGGTGCTCCTGCCGATTTAGTAGAGAGGTGCTGATCGTGCGTTTGGGACAAGCCCACGAAAAGGAGAAGTTTATACGTTATAACATCCAATGCAGATCTCCTAGTAGTATATATGGTGCACACCATTCTTCATCTTCCCACAGTCTACTGCTATAAGTGTTTGTCATGTATAGGAACAACATGTTACTTCAGTGTCCCAAGATCAAACATAAGGATTTGTGTTGGTACACTCTACTGGTAGGCGTGCTTTTGGAAAATTCTGAAGGGAGCAAGCATTGCACAACGACAGCGATGTTTCTCATCAAGCAGCTACATAGCCTTTTCTTCTTTAGCCTCCTCTTTGTATTTTTGGTTTCTTCTGTTTTTCTTTGCTTTCACTGACACGACTGTCATTCTGTAACCTCTTTATGCTATGCCCTGAATGTTAATTTCCTCTCCTTATTGCAAGGGCAATGCTCCTGCCATATTTGTCAAAAAAAAAACATAAAGAAAACCAGTGTCCCCAATTTCATCGGTCACAACAATATAAGCTCAATATCCTCCAATATTCTAATAACAAGCAGTCAAGCATAAACAACTCACCCCGCATCATTTGTGCAACCAATGCAACTAAGGGATGTGTAGCGGTTGCTGTCATATACTTTCCAACATACAGTTCCAAATATATCAAACTTGCTATAGTTCAGCCAGAACATTTCAAATGTATGTTACGCTGCACACAGCATTTGAGAGTGCATCTATGTTTACTCAGTGTAACATGGGCGATCAAATAATGGAGAAGGAAATCAAAAGTTATTCTCTTTCAATGTGAGTAATGACAATGACTGCAAAAAAAAAGTGCCGTACTTAATTAGCTTATCTTTTGGAGTATTTTAGAAGTATATCATCACCCTTCGTCTCATTGATTTCGTGGCTCCATGGATAAATAATAATATTAAACAAGTACATGATCTTGGTGGTCATTTAATAATTCAACAAAAATAATTCGTACGTAGTAGTATTACACCTATCATAGTACACTCCTATATATATTTCTTCTATACTCTTTTGTTAACCAGAAAGCACAAGGTGTGACCGTGTGAGTTTGATGTTCTGCTTCACAAAGATTAGCAAGTGATAAACAACGAGCCACGAGAAGCACCGGGAAACCTGCTTTTCTAGGCTATCATTGGCACCACCGGAAATCCTTCCTCCCTTGCTTCTTTTAAGTTTTAACATCATGTATTACTTAATATAATAGAAAGATGCCCAAAACTATGAACAGTGGATCGTGGTTTCTCCTATAAAAACAAGGGACAATGCTATAGGTTGTGACTTGTTAGCAGTTTATGCTGTTGTACCATCTAAACATTTGATCATCAGTACGATCTACCGAAGGCCGGTGCTTGGATGAGGAAGCCTGTCCTGAATGTTCACTACCCATGTAGTCCATTAAATTAGCTGGGACTCCATGCATTAAGATGTGCTAGGAGGGGAACTTCTGCCTTTTATTAGATGCTCTGCACATCACTCTGCACCTCTTGATTCAAGGACAATGCTAATTGGTAATATAAATCCCCCCACCAAGCAGAACTTCATTGCCCGATGGCAAAGATGTGACCAACTAGCTACTAATCGTCCTAGCTTACATTTGTCCCGTGTGTAGATACGAGAGGCTTCGGGAGCAGGGCTTTTGGATGGAGACAAGTCAAGTGTGAAGCCTTGGATGCAAGACACACACAGAGTTTGGCCGGATGGGCTGGTATATGAACTACAACCCATACCACAGAGCGCATGAGTGCAGCCCTGGATGCCGATCCTTGCTGTGATCTGAAGGAGCTCCAACCGATCATGCATCTGGGACAAGCCCACACATGCATGAAGAGGACAAGATGTTACACATCTAAGTTTTAACACAAATATCCTTGCATTATGCTGCATACCATTCTTAGGAACAGCATGTTACTTCAGTGTCTCAAGATCAAACAAAAGGATGTGGGTTGGTACTCTACTAGTGTGCTTCTAAAAAAGTTGGAACGGAGCAAGCATTGCACAACAACAGAATCGGTTCTCATCAAGCAGCAACATACCATTTTCTTCTAGTCTCCTCTTTGTAATTTTGGTTTCTTCTGGTTTCCTTGCTTTTGTTAACACCGCTCTCTGATTCAGTAACGATTGTACGCCTGAATGTCAATTTCCTCTACTTAATACATTGGCAATGCTCCTGCCATATTTTTCTACAAAAACACTTTAGTGTCCCAGCTTCATCAATGACAGTAATGTAATCTCTATATCCTCCTATATTAACAAGCATAAACAACTCAACCAATCATTTATGCAATCAGTACAACTAGGGATGTTTTGCCGTCACAGCCGTATTTTCCAACATGCAGTTTCAAATATACCAAAGTAGTTCAGTCAGCTGCAACTGCAACACTTCTATGTTACGTTCAGGTGCACATAGCATTCAAGACTACATCCATGTTTGCCCAGCGTAATATGGGCATTCAAACAATGGCAAAAGAAAATCAAAAGTTTGATTGTAGCTTCCAATTTGAGTATGCCATGACAATGAGTGCAAAAAAGTTCTATACTCAGCTTATCTTTTGGGAGTACTCCATGATTTAATAAAACAAGTACAAGATCTTGGTCTTATTGATTTCGTTGCTCCGTGACTTGATAAAACTAGTAGAAGTTCTTGGTGGTCATTTAAGAATTCTTTAAAAGTAGCTTCGCGTCCATAGTAGCATTACACGTATCACAATGTACAAGCTGGTGCCCATTGGTCGACACTGGCCTCACCGAGGTCTCTCGGTTAGTCACCGATCTTATGTCACGCATTGAGGAATTGGAAGCGCAAGTCACTGCTCCACCTCAGGCCCCATCGCGTGATGAAGAGGTGCTGGCTAACAGCCACCGTGTTGAACTTCCGCAGCAGGGGATTGCTTATGGGACCTTGGATCTGAGGCCTCCTCTAGTCAAGGACTCAAGGGTGAGTCCTCCATGAACCCTGAGGCCATACATTAGGATTTTGGTCGCTCTGGAATTCGTTTTAGGAGCTTTTTGTGGAATAATTGTGGGTATCTGAAAGAGTTTAGGCTGCCTAAGCTAGATTTTCCAAAATTCAATGGGGGAACACCCAAAGGTCTGTAAGGAATGTGAAGGACCGGAAACGGCGACCAGAGGGGGGGGGGGTGTGAATGGGAGCCTCAATTTTCTTCCGAAATCTTCAACCACTGTCCCAACATCAATCCCCAAAAAGCATTCACGAAAGACTTGATGACCACGACCCTAAAGAAGGGTGGATACTCCCTCAGAACACAACGGGTCACCACAGAGCAAACGGAACAAAGATCGAAGCCCAAACGAGCAAACTCCCAAAAGAAAACAGCACTGCTCCTGCAAATATCGGACACGTCCGGTATTTTCGGACACGTCCGGTATGATCTCGGACACGTCCGGTATTTTCAGCAGCAAGCTGACCAAAAGAGAAAAATCCAAAACCCTGTCAAATGGTGTCCAAAAATCATGAAATTTTAACCATAGCTCTTTAGACACCAAGGGAAGGTCTCCACCAAATTTCAGCTCAAAACTCCAAAGTGAGAAATATCGGACACGTCCGGTATCATATCGGACACGTCCGGTATGAACGAGAGGTTTCTCGAGAAAAAAATCAAATCAAGCCATAACTTGATCAAATCAACTCCAAATGACTTGAAACTTTGCACAAGGGTTCACAAGCGAGTAGAAAGGCAACCTCTAAAGGATCATGGCCCGAAACAAACTCTAACTTCGTGAATCGAAGGAATTGAAGAATCCCCAAAGAAATAGGTCAAGAACTTAAATTGCTCGGATCTGCGATCTCGTGAGGAATTAGTGGATTTCCTTCAGTGGAAAGCTTCTACTCATGTCATTGATCGATCCAAGGCAACAAGAACGAACCAAAACCATCCCACAACGAAGAAACGAGAGGGAAAATAAGAAGGGACAAAAGGAGCTCGTGAAGAACACCAAAATCACATCAAGAACACAACTAAATCATGAATCCCTGAGGACATACGGTGGTTACGGCCACCGATTCCTTGAAAACCAAGTCACAATTTGAGTTGTGGACCTCTCTCATACATGGAAGCAAACTAGAGGAAGAAACCCTAAAGGAGAAAATGAAAACTAGAGAAGGTGAGGAAGATGGGGGCTCCCTCATCCTATATAACAGGGCTATTACACATTCCCAGTTTTGCCCCTGGATACAAATGAGTTGAACCGCTAAGCCCAAGGGCGTTGTTGTCCAACCCGGTGTAATCTTGATCCGACGGCCACCACCGCGCCTTCTCATCGGTAGCCGCCTCGTGCCGAACTCCCGATGCCGCCACGCGTCAGTCCGTCCCTCCTCGAACCTCCGCCTGGGGTTTGAGGCCCAAACCGTGAAATCATCCATCCGATGGTTTTGAGGTCCAAACCATCAAACCATCCGCGAGTAGCGTACTCCATACGCATCCCCCATCCATCCGACGTGTCACCGCCGTCCTCGACCGGCCGCCCGCCAAGTCCTCCCGAGCCTCGCCGACTCACGCGTCGCCGCCTTGACCCGATCCAACACCGTCACCCCATGTCTTCTTGCACTTGTTGATGTCCCAAGTGTCGCCCACCGCGACTAGTCACCCGGCCTCTCGGGTCCCTCGGTCCAAGCCTCACGTCCGTCCTTCACAGCTTCTCCCGGTCCGTCGGCACGACGCACGTCCTCCTTGACCTTCACCTCGCCGTCGACCACCGCATCCGGAAGCTCCACACCTGCACAACACAAGCCAAAAGACATGTCGCATACATAGCTTTCGCCATGGTAGGGTTAGTCACCACTCAACCTACTTGTGGATCACATTGACAATCACTCATCACAAAACGAACACACAAGGGTACTTGTCAACCTTGTGTTCGCAAATCTCCCTTTGATGAGTGCATTGTCAACACCAATACACGAACAGCTTGAGCAAAAGAAAAAGAAGAAGAAGAGAAAAGAAAGAACTCACCCAAATGACCAAAAGCCAAAGAAAAGCCAAGAACCGGGTCATTTGAAAATGAGCAAAACTTGGTCCCCAAAGACATGGGCAAGGGCTCGACGCAACCAAGTAAAACAAAACTAGCCCTCAAGAAGAGGCAACGGGCTCAACACCACTAGCAAAGCTCGAAAAACCGAAAAACTGCTAGACCCTCCAGAAGAGGCAAAGGCTCAACACATCTAGCAAAACACCTCAAATGCAACTCCCCCTGAACAAGTGCAATCTCTCTCAAATGAATGCATATCTCTCAACAAATTGGAAGTTTCTTCCCCTTGTGTCATTGTGAGTGTGGAAAACTTCTCCCCCTTGTTGACACATGCACTTATCAAGCTAGAGCCCAAAGATTGCATCTCCCCCTCAAATCATGCTATGAATGCAGAAATGCACGAATGCAGAAGCTTCAAGATTATAGTAAGTAGATTGAAAAGAGGCTCTAGTTGATGCTGTCATGTATATATAGCAACACATAAAAGTGCTAGCAAATGCTCAAAGTGACCAAATGAGACGAATTATGGCATTTAAGCAATTTTGATCAAGTTTGAGCAATTTTAAAAGAGGGTTCACCACCAAAGGAGCACATAGCAAAAATAGACAGGAGATCGACCTTGTGCTACACATGTATGCAAAGTGAACTACCCCAAACAAAGTTCACACATCATGTCATGAGACAAACTTGTGGTTTGATCAAATTTTAGACACCAATTGAAATTTATCAGAGTTATGCAGCTTATTACCAAAGTTTGTCAGACAAGTGTGGGCGGGAGGTTATCTGTACCATCAAAACCTGACTTAGCGACCATGTCAAGCCTATGCCAAAGGCAATCAGAAGCTTAAGACAATGATCTCGGTATCCATTACAGAGCTCAAGTTCACCAATAAGTGCAATTTGAAGCTGTCTCGATACTCTGACATAGGATAGTACAGACCCATCCCGATCTTTTCAATTCACTTAGTTTGTTTTTCAAGTTTTAGCACAAATTCAAGTTTCTCAAGCAAGTGTGTAACTCAAGGTATGAGCCGTAGCAACTAAGCATATATATGAAGCAAAGAAGATCTCGACACATTCTACACATGCTAGTTGCCACAAGTAGTGGTGAACACATTTCATGTTTTAACAAATTTTAATCAAGTTCACAGTTTGGAAAACAAGCTTAGCTCATAACATGCATCAATTGATCAAAAGGAGCCTAAGTCAATAGCACATCATGTATATCCATAACATCCCCAACAAGAGCATAGTGTCAATCTAGCTACTATAAGGATGAAGCTCAGGATGCAATATGATACATGATGATATGATATGCAAGTATGATGTAAAAATAAAAACAAAAGCTAAACTACAAAGAAAAGCAAAACTAGAATAACACAACCAAAGTTCCCCTCCTCTAAAAAGGGAAACAAACTCCAAGCTCCCCTCGCAAGCGAGCAAACTGGGCTTGGTCAAGTGGTTTGGTGAAGATATCTGCGAGCTGGTTTTGGGTATCAATGTGGTGCAGATCAATATCACCTTTCTCATAGTGGTCATGCAAGAAGTGAAAGCGAACTTCTATGTGCTTTGTCTTTGAGTGAAGGACTGGGTTTTTGGCTACACTTATAGCACTGGTGCTGTCACAAAACAAAGGCACTCGCCTAAACTCTAACCCAAAGTCTCTCAGAGTAGCTATCATCCAAAGCAACTGGGAACAACAAGCAGCAGCCGCTATATACTCAGCTTCTGTGGTGGATTGGGCGACGCTAGACTGCTTGCGAGAAGACCAAGACACAAGAGAAGATCCAAGAAACTGACAAGTCCCCGAAGTGGACTTCCTCTCAACACGACAACCAGCATAATCCGCATCAGAATACCCGCAAAGAGAAAGAGAGGAGGAGGCCGAAAACCAAAGACCAAACTCGGGTGTGAAACGAAGGTACCTGAGGATCCGCTTGATGGCTTGACGATGAGACGTGCGCGGCGAAGACTGAAAGCGCGCGCACAAGCAGACTGCGAACTGGATGTCTGGTCTCGTCGCCGTTAGGTACAGCAGGGACCCGATCATGCTTCGGTATTCCTTCTGGTCCACGGCTTCTCCCTCCTTGTCCTCATCCAGGGCCGTCGTGGTTGACATGGGCGTTGAAAGAGGCTTGGCCTCACCCATATCAAATTTCTTGAGCACGTCCTTGGTGTACTTGCCTTGGTGCACGAACGTCCCCTCACGAGTTTGCTTGATTTGCAGCCCGAGGAAGAAAGTCAATTCGCCCATCATGCTCATCTCAAATTCCCTGCTCATAGTATCTGAAAACTTGGCAACAAGAGCATGAGAAGAGCCACCAAAGATTATATCATCCACGTATATCTGAACCAAAAGGATGTCTGTGCCTTGCTTGAGGAGGAACAAAGTCTTATCTACGGAACCCATCCTAAAACCCTTATCAAACAGGAAAGCTTTCAAACGCTCATACCAGGCTCTCAGGGCTTGTTTCAAACCATACAAGGCTTTGTGAAGTTTAAAAACATGGTTGGGGTACTTTGGATTTTCAAAGCCAGGGGGTTGCCTCACATAAACCTCTTCCTCTATGTACCCATTCAAGAAGGCACTCTTCACATCCATCTGATACAGCTTGAACCCTTTCGAAGCTGCAAATGCTAAAAGAATCCTAATGGCTTCTAGACGGGCAACAGGAGCAAAGGTTTCTTCATAGTCTATTCCCTCTTTTTGGCAAAAACCCTGAGCCACTAATCTCGCCTTGTTTCTCACCACCACCCCATCCTCACTCTGCTTGTTCTTGTAAACCCACTTTGTACCTATGGGGTGGCACTGGGTGGAGGTGGAACTAAAACCCACACTTGGTTCCGCTCAAAGTTCTCTAACTCCTCATGCATAGCATTAACCCAATCGGCATTAGATAGTGCGTGTCCAATATCTCGAGGCTCAAAAGAAGCTACAAAAGCAGAATGAGCGAAATGGGAAATATGATAAGACTTGGAACGTTACCCTTTTTCGCCGATGTCGCCAATCATGGTCTCGAGGAGGATGGCGTCATTGGATGTGTCGAGGTGCACCCAAAGACGAAGTTGCCTCCCCTTCATCCACAAATGGGGCCTCCTCGGGTTGATTGAGGAAGCGGCTCTGCACGGACCCCATAAAGTAGAGGTGGAGGCTCGGGGCCGTGAGCCGAGGTGGTCGGCCCGGCTCAATCGGGCAGCCGGGTTGAGATGGCTTGGGATCATCCCAATCGGCCGTCGTCGTCCCTCAACGAAAATGTTGTCGCCCACCTCTTCATCACCGCATGTTCAAAGACGTAAATGAAGAGGGCATGGTTTCGTCGAAGGTGACTTCACAAGTCTCCACGACACGGTTAGTCTCAAGATTAAGCACACGGTACGCATGTGAATGAGAAGCGTAACCGAGAAATATACCGTCCGAAGATCTAGATTCAAACTTATCAAGATTACCTTGCTTAAGAATGAAGCACCTGCAACCGAAGACTCGAAAATGACTCACCTTGGGTGGACGCCCAAACCGCAACTCGTAGGATGTCTTCTTCAAGAAAGCACGAAGGAAAATGCGGTTTGAAACATGGCAGGCGGTGTTGATGGCTTCGCCCAATGAACGCCTAGGAGTCATATGCTCATCGAGCATCGCCCCAACCATTTCAACCAAAGTCCGATTTTTTAAGCTCAACAACACCATTCTCACCGAGGAACATAGGGCGAAGAGAACTGATGTTCAAGACCCAAAGAAGCACGTAAGGTGTCAAACTAAGAGTTTTTGAACTCAAAGCCATTGTCACCATGCGGATAGCTCCAGATGGCATTCTTTGGTAACTCAGCTTTGCAACCTCAAGATCAAGTCACGAGCATGAGAAAATGCTTCGTCCTTGCCCTCCATGAAAAACACCCAAGAATAGCGAGAAAAATCATCCACGATCACAAGAACGTACCACTTCCTCCCTCTCGACCGAACCCGAGCCGGACCAACAAAGTCCATATGAAGTAGCTCACCGGGTCTCGTGGTCATGACTCGAGTCACCGGAGGATGGGAAGCACCACCATCTTCCCATGGCGGCAGGGATGGCATACCGCATCCTTCTCAAACTTAAGTTTGGGCAATCCTCGGATCATGTCAAGAGAACTCAATCTCACTAGGAGATCGAAGCTCAAGTGACCAAGTCTCCTATGCCACTTCCACAAATCAAGAAGATCCGCAACCAAACAAATGAGAAGAACCGAAAGATCGAGAGAAATCAGCTCCGAAAACTTCGGCCCGAAAGGAACGATCTGACAAACTAGATGTCCCTGAGAATCGAGCACACGAGAAAGTCCAGTCTTAAAGCGCACCTCAAACCCATCTTGAAGGAGTTGCGAAACAGAGAGCAAATTGAAATGCGTGCTTGAAACCAAAGCAACGTCCTTCAAGATAAAAGACTCATTGACCCGAATGGTCCCACGAGACAAAGACCTTACCTTTGCTATTGTCCCCAAATGTGATGTACTCCTTGTATTGCATGGGGTCGAGGCTGGAGAACCATTTGGAACTTCCGGTGATGTGGCGCGAACAAATTGGAATCAACAAGCCACGTGTTCTCCAGGCCTCCGCTCTGCATCAATAGAAAGACAAGGGGTGAGCAAATGGCACAACACTGGGTTAGTGAAATGAGGAGAATACCAAAGGTTGAGTCATTTGCCCCGAAAAGTGTTAGGAAAAACACCATACATGCCATGTCCCATTGGAGAGAAGCGATCACCACGTGGGGGAAAACGTGGTCCGCTAGGGAGTGTGGGATCGAAGCCACTTGTCATGAGGTCCAAAGTCATATCAATCATGACTTGGGCCACGCTGGCACGACCACCTCGTGGTCTCGCCACCGAGGCCTAGCACCTTGAGGCATTGCACCTCTAGGCCTAACACTGGCCTTCTCTGAACAGTGGTACATGTACGCCATGTGGAGGACGGTACATGTTCCGGTTGTTCAACTCATACTGCTACCGCTCATCTCTCTCTCCTCCTAAAGCAAAACTCAGCCAAATGACCATCTCTATGGCAATAGTCACAAGTGGTACCTCACCTCTCTCTTGGGTGGTGGTTGACTCACTCTCTACGAGGCTTTTTGGCTTTAGGAAGGGGTGCACTAGAGATGTTGGGTAGAGTATCGAGTGAGTTCAAAGTGGTTCGGTTTGGGAACCCAAACTTGTTTGGATGGTGGAGCTTTTGGTGGTTCTTCAAACACACCATCTTTGATCATAGGCTTGGTAGGCTCGTGAGGGGATCTTGATCAATTTGGGAGTGTTGGTGGGTTTCTCATTTGGGTTCAAACCACTATGTTCACCAACCTTGCCATAGACATGCTCACCCTTCCCACCTATAGCAAAGCCTACTCCCGATGAGTCAGGTTCTCCGAATCTGGCTCACCATCATGCCCAACTGGGGATCACTGCACGACACCCACTCAAGATAGACCGGTTGTGTGTTTTCTTCCTCGGTTCCCATCTTGTCATGCCTACAGGACTCAAGCTCCAACACCAAAGCTTCACATCGAACACATGTAGTGGTGGTGCTATCTCGAGTTGGCCTTCTCAAACTCAAAGAAGTTTGGCAACCTTCTCTCCGCCAACTCAGATTGCAAGCTCGAAAGGGACTTGCATGCACCGAGCAACCTGAATGAGACTTCAGCTCATCACATTCATCAAGCAAAACAACATACTTGGATTGCAAGTCGAGAGGTTAGACATGTGTATAGCGCACTCATCGCACTCCTCCTCCCGACACCACTACACCACTCTTGGCAAGCTCCAACTCCTTCAAAGCAACCTCTAGCTGGTCCTTAAACTCTTTTCTCTCACGGGCAAAGACGCTGCTTAAGCAACTTATCTTGACTCATCAATGTATCATTCATAGTATCAAGCTCAAGCATGAGTGAGTCAAGTGTGGGCGGTACCTCGTTTTCGTCGTCGTCGACGTCCTTTTTTGAGCTTTGCTCCACCGTCAATCGCCATAGTGCAAAACCCACCACGGTTTGCACCGGCGACAAAGCGTAGACCGTTGAGCTTGTCCTCGCTTTTCTTCTCGGACTCATCGTCGGTCGAGGAAGAAGAAGAGTGATCATCGTCGGAGTCATCGTCGAGGTCGCCGAGGGAGGCGAGGAAGGCGCGTTCTTGAGCTTTGGCCTTCCCCGCAAAGACGCCTTCTTGATCGCCTCCTTGTCGGCCGCCCCCTTGGCCTTGTGCTTGCCGGAGGTGTAGTCGCGTTATCCTTGCACTTGCCGGAGTCGTACTTGTTGGCGAAGGTCTTCTTCTTGGGGCAGTGCGCGACGAAGTGGTCCGGATCTCCACATCCATAGCATCCCTCCTTCGGGCCACCACTGCGTCGGCGGTTCAAACGGTTGTTGTGAAACCGAGAGAACCGACTGATGACGAGTGCCAACTCATCATCTCCAAGAGACTCCAGCTGCTCCTCTGTGACTGACATCAAGCACGACAAAGAGAAAGAAGCTTGTGAAGGGTTAGTCAAAGAACTTGAACCACTACCTGAGACCAAAGCCATGGTTGGTGCGGAAGGATTCTTGAGCTTGGCTTGAGTTTGGTAGTCGATCTCTGTGGACTTGAGCTTGCTGAAAAGCTCGTCAACGGTGAGGGTGTCATAGTTGGCGGACTCGATGATCGCCAACACCTTCACATCCCATACCTTTCGATCAAGGGCATAGAGAAGCTTGAGCGCTCTCTCATGATCACTATAAGGTAGGTTGGCCTTGTTCGCTTTCATTTTGTTGACAATAGTCTGAAAGCGGGAAAACATGGCATCGATGGACTCGCCATCAAGCCGAGAGAAGTTCTTGTACTCGCTTGTACGCCTCAGAGTCTGGTCTTGACTGTGGCGGTCCCCTCGTGATAGCTCAAGCCTCACCCGCATCTCTCGAGTCAGTAGTACAATCGGAGACACGCTCGAACTCAGAAAGCGAAAGACTCGAGAAAAGCACACTGCGAGCTTTGCTATTTGCGTTGTGCCGATCCTTGTGATCCTGGGTGGTACGGGCCGCGACAGGGAGCACAACGTAAGTAGCATCCTCGCAAATTTCCCAGACGAGCCAATCAATCCCCTGGAGATGCGCAGACATGCGGATCTTCCAATAAGGATAGTTGGACCCATCGGCGCGCGGTGGTTTGCCGAACCACGCTCCATGTCGCCGTCAGGATCACGGACCGATTAAGGTGGAATGATCCTTAACCGCTTTGATACCAATTGAAGGACCGGAAACGGCGACCAGGAGGGGGGTGAATGGGAGCCTCAAATTTCTTCCAAATCTTCAACCACCGTCCCAACATCAATCCCCAAAAGCATTCACGAAAGACTTGATGACCACGACCCTAAAGAAGGGTGGATACTCCCTCGAACACAACGGGTCACCACAGAGCAAACGGAACAAAGATCGAAGCCCAAACGAGCAAACTCCCAAAAGAAAACAGCACTTTGCTTCCCTGCAAATATCGACACGTCCGGTATTTTCGGACACGTCCGGTATGATCTCGGACACGTCCGTATTTTCAGCAGACAAAGTGACCAAAAGAGAAAAATCCAAACCCTCGTCAAATGGTGTCCAAAAATCATGAAATTTTAACCATAGCTCTTTAGACACCAAGGAAGGTCTCCACCAAATTTCAGCTCAAAACTCCAAAGTGAGAAATATCGGACACGTCCGGTATCATATCGGACACGTCCGGTATGAACGAAAGCATTTCGAGAAAAAATCAAATCAAGCCATAACTTGATCAAATCAACTCAAATGACTTGAAACTTTGCACAAGGGTTCACAAGCGCAGTAGAAAGGCAACCTCTAAAGGATCATGGCCCGAAACAAACTCTAACTCCGTGAATCGAAGGAATTGAAGAATCCCCAAAGAAATAGGTCAAGAACTTAAATTGCTCGGATCTGCGATCTCGTGAGGAATTAGTGGATTTCCTTCAAAGGAAAGCTTCTACTCATGTCATTGATCGATCCAAGGCAACAAGAACGAACCAAAACCATCCCACAAACGAAGAAACGAGAGGGAAAATAAGAAGGGACAAAAGGAGCTCGTGAAGAACACCAAAATCACATCAAGAACACAACTAAATCATGAATCCACGAGGACATACGGTGGTTACGGACCACCGATTCCTTGAAAACCAAGTCACAATTTGAGTTGTGGACCTCTCTCATACATGGAAGCAAACTAGAGGAAGAAACCCTAAAGGAGAAAATGAAAACTAGAGAAGGTGAGGAAGATGGGGGCTCCCTCATCCTATATAACAGGGCTATTACACATTCCCAGTTTTGCCCCTGGATACAAATGAGTTGAACCGCTAAGCCCAAGGGCGTTGTTGTCCAACCCGGTGTAATCTTGATCCGACGGACACCGCGCTTCTCATCGGTAGCTTCGCCTCGACGCGAACTCCCGATGCCGCCACGCGTCAGTCCGTCCCTCCTGGAACCTCCGCTTGGGGTTTTGAGGCCCAAACCCAGAAACCGTCCATCCGATGGTTTTGAGGTCCAAACCATCAAACCGTCCATGAGTAGCGTACTCCATACGCATCCCCGCCATCCGACGCGTGTCACCGCTGCCCTCGACCGGCCGCCCGCCAAGTCCTCCCCGAGCCTCGCTCGACTCACGCGTCCGCCGTCTTTGACCCGATCAACACCGTCACCCCATGTCTTCTTGCACTTGTTGATGTCCCAAGTGTCGCCCACCACATGCTAGTCACCCGGCCTCTGGGTCCCTCGGTCCAAGCCTCACGTCCGTCCCTTCACCGCTCCCCGATCCGTCGGCACGCACGTCCTCCTACCTTCACCTCGCCGTCGACCACCGCATCCGAGCTCCACACCTGCACAACACAAGCCAAAAGACATGTCGCACACATAGCTTTCGCCATGGTAGGGTTAGTCACCACTCAACCTACTTCGTGGATCACATTGACAATCACTCATCACAAAACGAACACACAAGGGTACTTGTCAACCTTGTGTTCGCAGAATGTTGTGAGAAATAATTTGCTATGTACTCAGCTCGGTGCCTTGTCATTTGTGGCCTTCTTTTTCTACATTGCAATTCTTAGGCACTACTTCATTGTGGCTTTAAACCTATGAAGCACACACACAATAGCAAGTTGGGAAGAGTTGTGTGTCGTGGTAGACTCGAAGTTTGGCAAGGATACATATCTGCAATACATGCAAGAGTTGTTAGCTAGTCGTGAATCTGATGTTAAAGAGTATCATGGTTGTTTTGAGGATATTAGGCATAAATTACTTGTACATAATCTTAGTTTGGAGGAAATTTTCTTTGTCAGCAAACTTCTTGATGGATTGAAACTAGACATCAAGTTATCCTTAGTGCTATGCACAAACCTCGAACAATTGATGCAGCGGTTTCACTTGGTCTTATGTAGGAAGAGATCTTGGAGTGATGGAGTCCTCTTGCAAGAGATTTTGATCAAAGGTTAAAAGATATTAAAGAGTTAAACATTTTGAACTACCTTTTGTAATTAACAAGTACATGTAAATTAAAATAAATAAAAGCACCACAAAAGCACGAAGAAATAGGGTGAGGTTGTAACACCCTAAAATTTGCCTCTTTTGAAAATATGTTTAAAATGATTTATTTATGAATTTATGTGCTCATGAAAACATAGGAAAATAAAAAATTTCATTAAATTAAAATTCATCATAAGGTAGCAACATGTTTGAGCATACATGCTTCTGCATTTTGTTTAATGTACTGAGTGGTTTGACCAAAATTCAAAATGAATTCAAATTCGCTTTTGAATTGGTTTTGAAAATGGCTCTGAAATAAAAGAAAAGAAGGAAAAGAATTTAAAAATAAAAAGAGTTTCAAAAGTTTGAAAAGTTCAATTTTGAAAGCCTACCAAAAGTGCTCATTTTGATTTGAATTGAAAAGTGTATTTGAAACCATATTCAAACTTGAGTTGGTTCATATTTGAAATTGAATTTGAAAAAAAGATTTAGAAAATGAGAAAACCTTTCCCTTTGGCTTCTGGCCCAAGTAGCCTAGCCTCCTCTCTCGCCCGCTCTCTCCTTCCCCTTTGGAGCACATCACCAGCAGGTCGGCCCGAAGGCCCAGTTTTCTCTCCCCACCCCCGCAGGCCCAGTGTCCTCAGCCCAGCCGCAGCCACCCACGCACCCGTCTTCCCCTTCCTCTCTCTGGCTGACGTCCTGGACCCGCACCTTCTCTCGCCGACAGGTGGGCCCGCCCTATCAACCGTATCCCCTACCTCGCGTCGTGCCCAGCTTGGATTCGGCCGAGCGGAAGCAACCGTGCGCAAATCCCGATTTATCCGGGATTTTTGCCTTGCTCCCCACGCCATCCGCCCCATAAATAGCAGCAGCCGCCCCCTTCCGTGTTCCCCTTTCCCATCTACAAACCACCACCGTGCCCTAGCTGCCGTACCCGAGAGCCGCAAACCCTAGCACCCGCGATTCCGCCACGCCCGTGCTCCGCCGTCGATCTAAGCTGCTCTCCGGTCTTCGTAGCTCGGTAAGGAAGCCTCCAGGTGCCTGCGCTCGCCCTCTCTTGCTCTCATCTACCGCAGCACCACTACCGTAGTTTCGTCGGAGCTCCGAGCCGCCAAACCGAGCCTAGGCTCATCTCTGCTAGCCCGCTGCCACTTCTGAACCCCTAGCCGTGTTAGTCGTTTCCTCCTCGAGCTTCCCGTGTTTCTCTTGTGGCTTATGACGTCTGGAACGTCGAAATCGACGAACTCCGGTGAGCTTTCTCGTCGCTGGCAATGGCCAACCGCCGCACCGGCTACTGTGCCCGGTCGGCAGCGCCGCTCTCCCTCTGCATCTTCTAATCTCACCCGTCCAGAGCCGATCCGACGGTTCTCAGAGCCCATACCACTTCACTTGTCGTTTTTACAAAAGAGACCCTCTGTCTTTTCAAAATAGAACCCGCAGTCCATGGCATATTCTTAGAATACGTTTTCTCTTTCTGAAAGCGTAGATTCCCTCTATTAGATTCAAAATACGTTTTCTTTATTTACAGATTTGCCATCCATCTTGTTTTCAACATATCTGCTATGTTTTACATCCGATTTGACCCGTTCAAGTTGCGTTAGATTTGTAACGACGTAATCTACGCATTAGTAAAAATATTTATCATATCACTAGCTCTAGAATTTCATGGTTTAAACTCTAACTTGAATAATAAATATGCAATTGGATTTTATAAATAAAATATGATTTATTTTAATTTAGTTTTATAATTCAAATCTAAATTTGACTTAATTCAATTTATATAAGCTTTTATATAGTTAAAACATATAAAACTTATAGCTTTATATTTTCTTTTATGAGTAGATCTTTCGGTAGCCGTTTCTTTCAAACCGTAGCTCCGATTAGTGTGCTCTTCGCGCATGTGTGTGTAGAACGTCTTTAAAACCTTTTTACTTACTGTTTTATATGATTGGTGTATTGTTCTAATATAGCTATGTTTGAATGCTATGCATGTTTGTTCGAATGTTTGTGTGGTGCTATAATCATGTCAAGTCGGTGAGCTTTACGTGGTGATCAAGAAGCAACTCATTGAAGGTTTGGACTAGAAGAAGGATCAGAGTTTAAGGCAAGTATAGCATGAGATCTTTCTTGTTGTCCTATACACCTTTAATCATTTAATTCATGCTGCATATGTCTACCTTGATTACCACTAAAAATTTCCTAGTACCTTGTACCTTGTTCCTTGACACCTTTGGGTTATTGCATTGGGTAGTATGATGCTAGTGCTCAACTACAGCCATGATCTTGTAACGTGACTAATAGAATATACAATAAACATTAAAAGATGCTTTTTTAGCAACATGGAACAAGGGGGCTAGAGCATTGGGCTACTAGATGGTGCTCTAGATTCCTCTCTCTAAGGACTTATCTGTAAGTGATCATCCGGGACTTACAGTATAACTATGAGGGCTACATGGCTCTGGCTTTAGCTCAGTACAAGGACCTTTTCTAGCTTGTTAGAGGTTACCTTTATGGCGCAAGAGGCCTGTGTTTCGGGTTGGATATAGTGCGACCTCTGTCCATCAGTGTATAGGCTGTGCGTTATTGTGCCTGTCAGAAGGAGAGCCCTATATTCGTAGGGCACAGAAACCTAACGGTCCTAACTTGTTAGACGAACCTTTGAAAGACTTCATAGTGAACCCTACCGACCTTCCGTGGTAGTAGTGGGTCAAGAGGTTGGCCGCCTCGGGCGAAAGGGTAAATCATGACTCACAGTGAAAGTGTACAACCTCTGCAGAGTGTAAAACTGGTATATCACCGTGCTCACGGTCATAAGCGGCCTTGGACCCTTACGGAATAGATGATGAACACTGATGATGAAGATGCTCACTAATAATTATTGTTTATGCTATTCATTATTCATGTTTATCTGATCATGTGTTTATATGGGCTTGTGATATACTTGTTGCTACTCAATTGCTAAAATCATGACTTATTAAAAGCTAATCGCAGTTAAACCAGTGTCAGTCTTTCGAGCCTCATGAACCCCATGTTATATTTGTTGAGTACGATATGTACTTACGCTTGCTTTATTTTTCAAATATTTGATAAAAATCCAGGATGGGTACCAGATTGCTAGAGTTTGGAGGAATTAGGCTTGTGATCAACCAATCAGTTGTCCCTGTGAAATTGGAGTCTTTACCCGAAGATCGGAGTTGTCTTTCCACTGTTTGCTATCTATAGTTATATTCTTTATACTAAGTATGTTATATATTAAGCATTGTCTATTGATATTACCCTTATTTGTAGCTATATGTGAGATTTGACTTCCTGGGCTCACATATGATGCGTATCTGGTTTTATTTTTGAAACCGGGTGCTACAGAGGTGACCCATGTGACATATATCTATTAGACACAACCCTAATTGGGCTTAAGTGTAAATAGCCCCTCGTCAAGGTTAAACACCTCTCCTTTATGATAGCATGGATATTCTCACCCATCTCTCTTGGTTTGTGCAAATCTTTAGGCAAACGATGTGTTACAACTAAACTTAGTCAATACTGGGTGTGCCTTCTTGTCTCTCCTGACCTGCTGACCAATTTTATTGGGTTAACCAACCTAGTGACATCTAAGTGGGGGTGTGAGTCAGCCTCCATATAGGTCATGCATACCCTTTGAGTCTTCTCATTGACGTGGGGCTTCTAACCCATGCCTTGTCTTGAGTGGCTTGCCTTTCACCGCATAGTCCTATCATCTCTTCGAAAGAAAGACCTTTAATTAGTAGGCCAACTCTTCACTTGAGTAATGTTAACCTGGATCATCCCATGCCAGTTCTGACTTCACCCTAGGACCATGGAGGTCCATTTTGCTTTAGGACACACTTTCCTAGAAAGTCTCGATGCCAAGCTCACCACCCTAAGCCTAAACTCCTTGGGAACACACACATCGCAAATCGATGAGCTAACAACAAACCTACAGCAAACCAGACCACCCGGTATGAAATACCGGGTCACTTGTTTTGTCGGGTATGCTGGAAAACCAATGAACACCTGCTCGGGAGGGACTCAGTCATGATTACTATACCTCGATTGTTCTAATAGGAACAGCAAGGCTACCTGCAAACATCAAGTTGTCGTGGGGATGAAGAACGGACATAAATTGAGGTTGGAAAAATATTAGGGTTTGCAGAAAAAAGTGATTATGTTTGATCAATTCAAGATGCCCTCAATTGGTCATGGCCCTTTATATGATAGGGTAGGATGTCTATCCCTGAGTTAGAGTCCAAATGCATCAAGAACAACCATAGAACTGACTCAAACATAATATTGGCCCCGTTCGCGTGCTCTTAAACCCGGCTTGATCCGCTTCTTTTTTCATCCGGAACAGTATTTTTCTCTCATAAATTCCTCCAGCATTCCTCTAAACCATCCAAATTTCTTCAGAATTCCTCCAAGCGAACAGGCCCATTGAACCTTATTAAATCCGCTTTTGACCCAGTCTGGTCAGCCAAAACCAGACCAACTGTGGTACGGGGTCACTTGCTTTTTACGGACTGGATTCTTCTTAAGGCATAACTCATCCGATCCCAAAATTAGATATTCCATATATGAATCTTGATTAGCTTAACAAAAATCACACAATGGTGAACTCCATAGAGACTGATTTAAAGCTCTTCCATAATTTGGACCACCTGGTATTAGAACCGGAGTATGAGCGCACCCGATTTAACACAGGCTGCTCATAATTGCCAATTTTAGTTGCGGACGTATGTCACGTTGTTTTCTGGTAAAGTTCGCTTGCCAAAAAATAATCTTTTGAACCAAACTTATGTAAAGACAATGAAAACAACCAAACTTAGAGGGCAATAATTACGCTATCAACCATATATATCTGAATTGGGATTAATTATTTTCACATTTGTAAAGTCTTGACTCGTATACATTTATTGGAATGATATGGAATTTGAACTTTGTACATATTTGTTTTGCCTCATATATACCAATGCACAAAATTTTATTACTTGGTTTGCACTGTATCAACACATGGAATTTCAGTATTTGGTTTATATGATATTAATCTAGCCTAATAAAAAGACATATCATCAGGGAAAATTAGCAAGGAAGTAATGCGTGCTAAATTTAAAATCTTAAAACGTCCCATATTGGCTCAGTTGGTTTTGGGCTTCCACATAAAAAAACACAAAAATAAAGAATTAACCCGACAAGTATATCAGGCTAAAATGATAGAAAGGCTGGAATTAGTCGAATAGATGGGATGTGTACCAGGGAGGAAGAGTTTAGATTATGAGAGTTAGGCCAAGGAGACCGTGAAATAAATGAATCAGCAAGTATGAGCTTGGCAAACATCCGGTGGACCAAAAAGGACCTCTGTAACTTGCTGATAAGGATGCTGTCACTTGCACTATTGGTACAAAACGCCAAAGCAACGCGGCCGGTCACATATATGTTCGGTGCACATTATGGGTCAATCTCGAATACCATTTTCATTTTTTTCCCTCGACGTTCAAATATTGAGCTGTATGTCATGCTATGTCTTATACCAACAGATAAATACAACATGAGACTAAGGATGAAAACGGAACGGAAATATCCCGAATCGAACCGCATCGTTTTCTATATTTAAACCGATCGAATCCGTATTTTCTTGTCCGACTTTCCGACCGCTTCAAACTTTATCGCTTTCATTTGAGATGTTTCACCTTCAAATGTAAAAGTAGAAAACGGTTTACACATTTTTCACAAAGAATCCGCTTTTCTACTTTTCTACCTTTAATTTAAAATATTCCAATTCAAAATTCGGTTTAAACCGAATTTGGCCAACTCCCTTGAACACTATAACGGACAATTTCTAAACGGTCATAACAAAAAATTTGCGACTTTGGGGAATCAAAACCGTAACCACAGTGTCATACAACCCAATTACAGTTTATTCATCACGCATATTGCATTTTATTATTTTGTTTTTTCTTCGGTGGCTAGCTGCCCTCTCTTATAGACGGCACCCAATTTCATCTCTCTTATTATGTATTTGGTTGTGCACTTGTTTAATGCTATGCACTTGAACTAGATCATGCACTTGTTAGTTGTGAACTTGTTATGTATTTGGTCGTGCACTTGTTTAATGCTATGCATTGTGGGTCGGTATTTCGTATTGAATTTTCGAGTGGACCGACCGTGTTTCAGACTTAATTCCGTAAGTTCGTGTTAACGCTTCGTGTCGGCTTGTCCGCTGTTGACATAAGAGAGTCAAGAGAAGTTCAGATTTCAAATGTAAAAGTAGAAAACGGTTGAGGAGTTTTTCGATCGAGTTCGACCGTTTTCATACATGAGACCACTTCTTATACCGATGGGTCAATACTCTCACTACCGTCTACCGAGTAGAGGCTTGACCCATCTATAACTGTCGGGTCTAGCCTTAACCCAGTAGTGATATGTTCTTATCATCGCTGGCTCTGGGAACTAGCAGTGATAGACAAGCCTATCATTGTCAATGACACTCCGTCGTGTCTGATTCTGGCAGTGATGCCGGGTTCCGACCCGACAGTGATTCATGGGTATGGATCAATGACTTTTCACACTTCTATGCATAAACATGGGACTTCACCTGCAGGCAGGGCATGCAAAGACTGCATCTCGATTAATCCATGTTCGCTAAGAGTAATAGCGTGCACTAATATGGGAAAGGTTCACAAAGAAGGGTGATTGGGCTTTACAAAAGGCGGCCTCAGCACCCACCTCTGCAATAATGCGTTTGCTAACCAGAGATAGCAGAGGCATGGTTCACGCCCACCTATAGAAATCCAGAAAAAAAAAAAAAAAAACACTGCTGAGCTTGAAATAGAGGCCCATTGGCCAAGTTCACTCCGAGCTCATTAGCCGTCCTCAAAACCAGCTGCAAGCCCACTTAGGAATCCTTCGCACGCTGCCCTTGAACAATATAACGGAAATCAATTTCTAAACGGTCATTTATTGTTAACGGAGGCTCCAAAAAACCCTAAAAACCAAAAAAATTGCGACTTTGGGGAATCAAAACCGTAACCTGCTGTTCAGCAATAGCAACTCTCTACCACTACAGCACACTCATTTATAACTATATATAATATGCTATCTTTTTATATTGATATTTTATTATTTTGTATTGAATATTTTGGCTACTAAATGAACTCAAATGCAAAAACTTTTAACTATAAAATTTTAAATCTTGTCAAGCACTACAACTTTGGTGTAGGATGTCTCTTCATCCGAGGTTGTTTGAAAAATTTAAAAATTTGAATATCAAAATATGTGAACTCAAAACAAATATTTGAGACTCTAATCGACTTCAAATAAAAAACTTAGCAACAACAAACATGTAGCCCAGATCAGCCACTACAACTTTGGTAATAACTATGTGTTCATTCGAGATCGTTTTGGTTTCTAAATTTTGAATTTCAAAATCTATAAACTTAGAACACATAATTGAGACTCTAAACTTCTTTAGATAATAACTTTTTTAACTACAAAGTTGTAGACTGTATTAAGACCTATAACTTTTGTATAGACCATGTCAATATCCGAGATTGTTTGATAATTTTAAAGCCCCATCATCGACGGAGCCACCCACGCCACTAGCACCATTCCTATTGCCATCGGCGGCAGAGGCGGGGCTTGGAGTGGAGGGCCACTGGCCTGTCCCTTCGCGTTTTCTGTCAGTGTTCAGTTCCTTTGTTGGGCCACACCATGACCTTGACTGAGGCTTCTCCCCCGCATCACCCCACCGCGCCATCAGCCTAGGTTTCTCCGCCACGCTGCCTAGTGTTGACATAAGAGAGTCAAGAGAAGTGTGAGAGAGCCGAGGAAGAGAGGGAGTGAGAGAATGAAGGCTGAAACCCTAGTGTTGCATTTATATAAGTGAGGTCTGCGCCAAGCCTGCTGGGCTTTTGGGCCTATTTTCGAGAGGTGGACCGTTTAAGGGGTCTACCTCTAAAAATAGGTTCTATTTTCATAGATGGCTCTCTTTAAGTGGTCCACATTTGTAAATAGAGTACAGAGATGGTTGATTTTGGAATGTTTCCGTAAATGGATGCCCACCTCTAAAGTTCACTGGAAATTTTAGAATATTTGGACAATTTTAGACCACCTCTACAAAGAAATGAGGCTATCTCCTAAATACTCCCTCCGTCCTAGAAAAAGTGATGTTCTAGGATTTTTGAGATAGATTAAAATGTCCCTAATACCCTTGGTTTGTTGGACTTGATTCCCTTAAAAAAGAGATGTCCCGTGCTTTACTTGCCTAATTAACATGTGCTGCATGCAAGTATGTAGACTTCCGCGGGAGGCAACAAAGAGTACCAGATCTATTCAAATCTGTTTGCAATTTGGTAAATAGCAATTTCTACAAACAGATAAAAGACAGGGTAAGCAAAAAGCTAAATCACGTGATAAAGACTACACAAATGCTCGCCGAAAATGTGAAGACCAAATTCCCGTACACTATTCCACTGGTGCCAATAAATATTGCTCTGGCGGCAATAGCTTTTTCAATCCACAGCCTATAAAGCAAGTCCAAGACCCACATGTAACCTTTTGCAGCTGCTCTCGACATCAAATTCATGGCCATAGATCTGAACTAAGACCCAGAAGATGGGGAAGGAGAACCATTACCTGATCTCAGTAATGCTCCAGATCAGGCCGAAGATGAAGGTCAGGAAGATGAACATACTGCCGGTGGAGTTTTACAGTTTTTTTTTAATCGGCAGCAGAGACGAGGTTATGCGTGCTAGGGAAATAAACCTGGCCGGATGCGTTCGGTTAAGGAAAGTCCGGATTTGTTGCGCATGCAGATTCTCCTGTGGGCCAAAAGCGTATCTAAAACTCATAACATCATTTTTTCTAGGACAAATTTCAAATCACAGAACGTCACTTTTTTGAAACAGGGGGAGTAATTTCATAGTAGTGATGGGAGGCCAAATAATAACCAAGAAAAAAAAACCAAAAGTTTAATTGATTCTAGCTGTCAGTATGTGTCATGACAACGATTGTAGTGCAGGACCTTGTTGTTAACAATTCTTGTGGTAAAGTATTGTAGTGACATATATATACTTCTCTGATTTGCACCTATAAAGCACCAGCTGCGGGTTTGATCGATGTACCATTTCACAAAGAATCACCAAGGTATGAGAGGCACCAGGATTACTGTTTTTGCTGGCTGTAGTGTATCTTGTGCGTGATTCTCCATCAGTTGGAGATGGTGGTCCAAAACAACTGAAGACATGTAGATATGATGAGATTTTGGTTCTACTACTGGGATGTGCAATGCTACACAGTAAACACTACCAATGAGAAAAATGCACAGTACTGCCTGCAGTTTGCACTTGTAGTTTCCCTTCCCCTGGCCATTGGGGAATCGAAACTAGCAAGATGTTGTGAGCAAACATGCTCACGTGTGAATGTATGAATTATGATCACTAGTTGTGAGCAAACTGCGCGGTGTTTACCGCTCTTCATTCACGTAGCTAGTCAATAATAGTGAAATTTACACTCTTCCAAAAATATTTTCCCATGTCACATGGGCTTAAAATGCAGTACCTTTTATAGAAACTAATGTTTATTAGAATATTATGTTCGCATGGGAAATTTGTTCGAACAATAACCTGATTGTTAGATAACTGTGCTATATATGAAATAGATCATCAACTTTCAACTCAAAATTGGTTGTCCATGGAACTCCAAATGATCCAAATTTGTAACCACATTCGAATCAGAACATGCATGTGGAACAAAAGAACGTGGATCATAATTATGATATAGGTATGTCCAGTAGTGAAATTTGGTGTGAGTCCGTTGTCATGGCCAGGATGGCCCCGATGAGATCAGATTGTGGGTGTGATGTGTACGTCATTATCCACACGTCAACTAGAGATAGCATATAAATGATTATTATCCCTCCTGAACATACTTTAGCATGTTGCTCAAGGTTGTTATGGTTCTTGATGAATATGGCTAACTGGCTCTGGATGAAGGGCTGGCCCCCCTCTCCTCTCCCCACAAGCAAAAAGCTGAGGTGGATAGACAATATATTGTTCTTGGAGGAGGCATCGTAAAGTATTTACTCGTAAAAGCTGTCCAGCATAAATGTCCTTTACTCATGTAGCTTTGCTTTTTATTAGATGCCCTACACGCCTTTGCACCTCTTTATTCATGAACAAGGCAATCGGCAGTATAAATTCAGTCACCATGGATTAGAACTGTATTGCCCGATGTCAAAGACGTGTTTAGCTAGTAGGAGACCCTGCTAGGATTTGTCCTGTGTGGCGGTGTGTAGATCAATAGGCATGAGAGGCTTGAGGTTCCAGTCCGAAGCTAGCATTTGTACAGGCTAGAGCTGGCTACAAGGTTCATAGTTTTTCAGGCGAGTTGGTCCGCGGCTGGCCACCGAGTATCCCAAACAGTCGCTAGAGTCCTCATGGGATTTGCATCAGACCCGCACGAAACATGCTTGTATTTTGCGTGCTTTGTGGCAACCCGTGTGCACTTCGCATGGCTGTCCGCGGTCTCCCCCCGCCGCGGATCGCTTCACCATCGTGATGCCCCGTCACACCCCGCCACAGACCCCCTGCCCCGACTCTTTGAGTACGGCCTCACGCTGACCAACTTGAGATTAATTGATGGTTAACTCTTCAAAGTGTGAGATGTGTATTTATTTTGGGATAGAGGGAGTAGCTTTCCAGGCTGAGCTGATGGCCTTTATGCATCCATGTTCTAAGAGTAGCAGTTGGTGGAATGGCAAGAATATCGGTGGAAAGAAACTAACTCAAGCTATGTCCAGAAACGCTTTTGATGTCAACGCTTCATCAAGTGGTGTAATTCTGAGACATGAAGGATCTGGTGGCTACACACTTCAATTCATCAGTTAATTAATTTTGTTCCAAGGTGTATCATATATGTGGTTGCTAACGATATGCATATGGCAACCGGCAGTATGGTTTAGTGGAAAGAAATTTCCCAGTTCTAAAAGAAGAAAAAAAAACACCAATGGCCAAAACAGTGAATCTGAAATCGTAGTTTCTCCGGTAAAAATATATAATAATGCATGCTCTAGGTTGTGACTTGTGACTTGTGACTTGTGAGCAATCAAAAGCTATTCAAATATTTAATCATCAATACTGTCTACCGAGGGCCGGTGCTTGGAGGAGGAATCATGCTAGAGTTTTTACTTATAATAGCTGTCTTGAATGAATGTCCATTACCCATATGGCCATATTATATAGTTCTGCTATTTATTAGATAGGTGCCCTGCACGCCTTTGCACCTCTTCTTGATTCATGGACAAGGCAATCGGCAATATATTCTTATAAATTCACTCATCACAGAGTACATGTGTATTGCCCAATGGCAAAGACGTGATCAGCTAGTAGGAGACGGAGATCCAGCTAGCATTTGTTGTCCTGTGTGCGGGTCTGTAGCCTGTAGGCATGAGAGGCTTCAGGATCCAGACCAGAGCTAGCTTTTGTCAAGGCGACTGCGAGAGCTGGTCTACAAGTATGCGAGAGCTGGCCCAAAGTCTGAAAGTAGTTGATATATTGTTATTGGAGGAGGCATCGTAAAGTATTTAATTGTAATAGCTGTCCTCAATGAATGCCCGTTGTATAGCTCTGCTTTTTATTAGATGCCCTACACTCCTTTGCACCTCTTGATTCATGGACAAGGCAATCGATCAGCAATATAAATTCCATCACCACGGATTAGAACTGCATTGCCCGATGGCAAATATGTGTTCGGCTAGCAGGAGACCCAGCTAGCATTTGTCCTGTGTGTACGTCTATAGACATGAGAGGCTTCAGGATCCAGCTCGGAGCTAGCACTTGTCCAGGCCGGACCTGGGCTACAAGGTTCATAGTATTGCAGGCAAGTTGGTCCGCAGTTGATTATGCAAGTATTGCTGGTTCACCAACTGGTTCGGTCTGATTGTGCATATTTTCCAACTCATATTGTACACAAAACCTCAACTGATTGTGTATCAAGTACTAAAAATTATATGTGATCATGCAGTATGGGTTTCATGAGTTTTATTGGAAAAGTCATTGCTCTAAATTGATTGGAAAATGAAACATGTTCTATATACCTTTTCAATGTTGCCCGTGTTAGAACTATATATTCTGTTTTCTGTTATTTCTTTTTAGAGAAATTGCTCATTTTCACATAAACATGTTACCTAGCTTTACACAACTTGGTGGAGACCATACCGTTTGGAAAATGCATGACTACAGTGATGCATGGTCCTATCGTGCCCTAAATTTTCTAAAAAAGATTAACTTTTGCTTCATATAATTTCATTCTAGAAAAAGGAAGAATCTGAGAAAAAAGTTCGGTTTCAGTTTTACAGCCAAGAATTTTTGCATGCGAGAAATTATAATACTTTGAATATGTGTATTATTATTTCTCAAGAATTATTGTTATTTTTTCTTACAAAGGATTTTTTTAGTATGCACGTGCGTGCTACACGTGCTTGTTCACTAGTAGTTTCAAATATACTATGAAATTAGTAGTTCTGGATTTCAGGTGCAACGCTTGTATTGGACGCTCAATTGCATCTGCAGCGTTGTTGTCCTAGACCGAAGTTTTAGACGGTGTGTAAGTAAGATGTAATGCAAGAGTGTAATAGTAGAGTTGTTTGTAATCCAGAATATTGTGTCCACTTCATTCATGAGAGTGCTATTTTAAGTGCCCAAGTTACAACAGGTGGACCAAATGCCCCTACCCTAAGGTTGGATTCTAAGCGTCGAATGGGCATTTTAGTCTTTTTAAAATGTAAGTCCTTATAAGAATATAAATCGGATTTGACTTCATAAGTTGGCAGTCACTTTGTGCATGTGGCGCCCCTTGGGGCTGGCTGCTAGCCACTTCGATGCATGGTGTCGGGCCTTGGGCCCTGCTCCTTGCTAGTCCAAAGATCTGCAACTTCAGACTACCTGAGATTGTCTTTGCTTGGCCCTTCTGCTCCTCGAACGTGGCTCTACCCTTTGGGCCCTCCAAGGATATCTTCGTTGGGCTATGTGAATGGCTTTGCTAGATTCCTTGATGACGCTCGTGCACTCGCATTTCCAGGACCCTTGCATAGGTATCTTCGCTAGGGTCGGTGTCGCCTGAACATTACCTACAAGAGACAACATCATGAGAAGTAAGGGGATCCCTCAAAGGGTCTCGGCCCCAACAGTAGCCCCTCGTGGATGAACTTCAACGTCTACAAAGAGAGTCCACGAAATCGTGAATTATGGGTCTGGACCTGCGTGGGGAGTTTGTGAAAGCCTTGTTCATTGGGCCCTGTTCCTCAGGTATCGTCCCATGTCGCTAGTGAAGTTTTTTGGTTGAAAATATGCGGAATTGGAATCAGGTTAAATGGAATTTAACTCCTGGGTGGCTTTTGGGATCTTGAACATGTGTCCCCTCCGTGCTGCGGGATATTTTATGCATCTCAATTTTGTTTGTTATTGCGCATGCCCTCTAGGTGTGAGGGTGTCTATATATAACCTTAGGAATAGGCGAGGTCATTGCTCCTGCTTGCATGCCTGAGTTGCCTGCCTTGCTTGCCGTTCCTTCGGAGCTCTCCTTTGGATCTGTTGTTTGGTTCTTTTCCGGAGTTCACTTCGCAAGCGCAAGTTTCACTGCTCTAAAGGTGATTTCGCTTTTGAATTTTCAATTTCTCTTTGTTGTTTGTGTTTTGCTTCACTTACAATCGTACTTTTTTTTAAAACCAATCGTACTTTTTTTTTATTTCGCGTGTACGCATAAATATTCGCTGTTGTAGTAGAGGCTTCATCTTCTAGCTTGTCATCTTTTGAAGACACGAGTTCCAGCTCATCGCTGAACCATGAGGGCACCTCGGTAGATGCCGAGCGGTGGTGCGATACAGACTTCAAACACGTTTAATCAGGGGGCGAGCGCATCGAAACAAGAGAGAGGTGGTGTTGAGGTTCAAACAACACTCTCATAGTCATAGGAATTAGCTAGAGAAGGGAAATTGTCAAATAGGTTTCCATGCCGCAACCCAAAAAGCAGGAATAGGGTGGGTATATTACATAACGGAGCCCATGGGTGCATTGGGTGGAAGGAGAAGTAGAGAAGAATGCTTCTATCTGTAACCATTGTGTAGCATTTCATTTCATGTCGTAAGGCTAGTCTCACCGGGGTTTCATGGGCATTAAACAAACATACCAACTTAGCAAATATGACATGGCACAATATTAATGAAGATGATCAAAGTTTCATGTGAGTAAAATGGGTTTCATGGGTATAAAACTACCACTACTGGAATCTCGCATTTTTCTGTGTATGCGAAAACACACAGAAAAATACGAATACCGTCAAAAAAATATTTTTCTGACGGTGTACTCTCAGAAAAATATTTTTCTGATGGTGTACCATCAGAAAAATATTTTTCTGACGCCCACAGAAATATAATGACAGAAAAATTCAATTGTTATGTGTGTTCGCCGTCAGAAACAATTTTTCTGTGGGTGTTACACGCATAGAAAAATTGCGTTCGTCCAGATTAAAACTAATATTTCTGTGTGTTAATCCACACAGAAAAAGAAATAAACGCATAGAAAAACATGTTTTTTTTTGTCGGTCTAGGTGAACTCACAGAAAAATTCATTTCGGCCAGATGAAAAAAAATTTCTGTGTAGCCAGCCTCACATGAAAAAGAGAGTTAAACACAAAAAAAAATTATTTTAAAACAGTAGCAACAATATATTAAAATATATATTTTCCATAGTACTTTATGTGCATGACCAACAAGGTTTAATTCAAATAATACACAAATAGTCAACACTTATGTCAAAAATAGACGACGACAGGCTGCCTCCGCCTGCCCGCTGCCTGCCTGAGCCTGAGCCTGACCTCGGCGATAGGAGAAAGCCACCGGAGCTCTGCATTGCCAGCAGCAACCCAGTCACAAAAGCACGCACAATGTATTATGAGTTCATTCAGGCTCGCGTGATGTGATTTACCTCGGTCTGGGACTCTGTCAGGAGCGGGACGACGGCTTCCATCATGCCCAGCCTGCTCCTGTAAGTTCTTCCGTCAAAGAGGATGCAATCGAGTACCCTGTTGGAGTTTGGAACTGTCAATAACTCAAAGAATAGAATGCATTTTAATCCTATAAAGAATACTCGGTACAAATAACCTCTCTGCAGTCAATACACATGCTTCAGGCCAATAGGAAGAAGTACCTCAGATGGGTGTGTAGTGAGAAAGAATTCGACAGTAGGTGCAAACTCATTCCCATGCCTAAAAGTGTTCAGATTTTGGACAAATGGTCAGTGCACTATATCATTCTCTATTAAATGAAGACATGGCATTACAGATAAGGACATCAGAACACATTGCAAATGGAAGTAAACCAAATGGAGCATGCACACAAATACTCAACCATTTCACAGAGCTGGGGTCAACAAAAGTTGAGAAATCAAGTGCCAATCTCAGACTCTGAAAAGGTTGGAACAATGTTAGGCCATTTCAAAATCAGTAAGGTATGCACTAGTAGAAGTGTACAGTCCGATCATAGTGGCTCATCAATGACTCACTTACAAATCATGAGGATGGCACTACCAAGAACTAATAAGTAATAACATATAAAACAAGATACAGATCATGTTATGTATACCACAAACTTTCTATATCAGTTGACTTCAGTTTATTAATTGGACAATTATAAACACTAGGAGCATGCTTTCCTCGATTCATGTAATAAAGAAACCAAATGACTGTGCCGATCTGTCAGCACACTAGTGATCAGAGAATGAAATCGAACCATTTATAAGTTGTAACCTACCTCTAGCTGAGAACATCCATTGAGCAATTCCTGTAGATCAGAGAAAATTACCCCCAGTCCCCTACGTGCACCAAGAGAGTTGAGAGAAAGCACCCTGCGTCCGTAGGAAAACGTGCATTCAATATCATAATAGCATACCGTACGACTGAAGTACCAATTCAAACAGAGCGGATGCTATACAAGCAAACAGTGAAGACATTGCAATTGACACAAGCAAGCCTCAGATGGCACACAGATCCATGTCATATGTGCCATGCCATTGTTTGCCACAGGAAGCTTCACTCATCCTAGTTAAGCAGCAAACAGAACAAAACATCTTAAATTGCTATATCTACCTAAATGGAATGCTGGAGATGGAATTGGAAGACCAAATGCCAAGTCTAATACAGGATCCAGTTGGGGTGAGAAAGATAAGATGGAGTCTGATGAGCATCTGAAAGTCCCAAAAGAATCAGACACATGGAGTAATCTGCCGCAGAAGACTCCTGGGGTAATCTGGCTGCAACACCAGTGGGCAATTAAGATGCTAAGCAATCAGATTCTTGGGATGGCTGGAATGCTGTGCCTACTGAGAACTCACAAGGTACTGCTCAATGAAAAGAGACAGCTGATTCTAGTAACAAGGACTGGAAGGAAAGCAGATGGATGGGGTGCCAAATCTGGTAACTGGAGCAGTCAAAGAAACAATCCTGGGAGACCCCCAAGGAGACCGGATGAGAGGGGTCCACCTTCACCAAGACAACGGTTTGAACTAACAATAGAGGAGAACATTCTTCTAGAAGTTGAACCCATAATATTCCATGTGAGAAGTTGAGTAATCTTGAGTGGTTTGTCACATGAATGCAATAACAAAAAGCTAACATGGTAGAATGGGCAAGTTTTCTTATATGAGAAAGATGTCTAAAAAATCTGTAGACCAAAATAGATGCAGGTACAGTTCAGTAACGGTCTTGTGACAATGGAAATGACTACACATACATAGCATTTCAGTACAACAGAGAATTAAGTAATATGAAACGCTAACCCAAGATAGATTGAGAATTAAGTAATGTCAAAAGATTAGAGTTTTACCTTATTGGCAAGGATCCCAGTATCACACCACTGCAGTTGAGCGTAGATTAGCACTTATAGTACTAGAGTTAGGACCCACTTATAGTACTCAAAGTCTCAGTCTTAAACAGTCAGCGTAGATTAGCACGCAAAATTACACATTTGAACAACAGACCTTAACTCGGAGGCACTGACCAATCAAATCACTCAAACCAGCAACAAGTAAAGCTTTGTTTGAGAAAACAAAGATCCAAATTCATTGTTATAATGTTCTCCAGTTTTGGCTCAAAAATGATAGGTTGTGAAACTGTTCTCTACCTAATTAATTTGGGTGATGAGAGCTAAGCTTAGTACATAGGACAAATCCTCTTGCACATCCATTTCCACCTCAATTAATTTGGGTTTCTAAACCTGAAACACTACCTGTCTAGAAACTAAAATCAGTGATGCAAATTTCTTCTTTGTGAACAGTACAGGAATATTCTACTGCAATGAAACTTACTTGCATGCTTAATATGATATCATTATTGGCAAAGTAAGTGAGGCCTCAGCTTAACGATATGTTGGTATAATTTCCAGATACTCAATCATAGGTGGCTGCCAAGGCAAAAAAAAAAAACAGATAGAAGAAAACTAAGATCATGTCCCATGGTTTGATGACAGTCATGAGAATCATACAGAATGCACAAAAAACAAATTGCAGCCACCTCAGAGTTTATTTTTCATGTTGCATCATTGGCCAAATAGATATCAAGAGTTTGAATATCACAGTCATATCAAGAGATTAAACATCACTGTCATAAATTCTAGATGCTTCAGCACAAAGAACCCTCACTAGAATCAGAGCTATGGACTTAAGCAAGACGCGGCTGCCACACCATAGGGTGCTCCTCCAGCGCCTAGGGTTAAGTAAACATCATCGACCAAGGCACTTTGATCAGTTTGTAAATCGGACTAGGCATCATCATGTGCAAAATCTAGGCGACAACACATGTGTACAACAAATAAGAGGTGCACATCACACAGATGTGAGGGCGGAACAAGACGAAAGCAAATGTAAACATGTAGATCAACAAAAATGTCACCCAGATCTAAGTATCTAAGAACATGAACCCTAATATCAGTGGACGACAAACAAAATCCACAAACGATTCAACAGAAATCACCGCACAGAGAGGGGTAGGAGATGGGGGCAGGTGAGATATACTGTCGGAGCACTGGAAGACCAACACGAATCCGCCGGTGGAGGTTGACCGTATAGGTCAAGCGAGCTCGATGGGGAGGAAGAGGAGAGAGCGCACCAAACCAGAGGAGGAAGGAGATGCACGAAATGGGGGCGGTAACCCTAGCCTAGGCCCCAGGATGACAAAATCTCCCGCGCAAGCCGAAATTGTTCCCGCCAAGCATCGCGGCGTCCAGGACCGAGAGGGAAGGAGAAATCGAGAAGATGGAGGCATGTGGGATGGCGGAGGGGAAAGGTATGGAGAGGAGCAGTCATATGGAGGAGGGGGTAGTGGCCTCACCGGTGGAGGAGGGGGTGGCCGCCGCGACGGTGGAAGAGAGGAGGGGGAGGCAGATCTGGGGGCGGCGGGCGGCGAAGATCCTTGGTGCGGCAGGAGGCAGATCTGGGGGCAGAGGCGCCACCATCCGGACTTGGACGGGCAGCCATCGCCGTCTTCCGAGGGTAGGGAGGGGACGAGTTGTAGTGGAGGAGGGGGTGGCCGCCGCGACGGTGGAAGAGAGGAGGGGGTGGCCGCTGTGAGACCCAGGAGCGACGGGAGTGCGGGCGTGGTCTCGGGCGGGTGTGGGCGGCGTTTTTGGGATAGGGATGGGCGGCCGCATCTGGAGATAGGTTTAGGGTTTTTTTTGCGTGTATATAGTTTTTCTGTGCGTGTATATAGTTTCTCTGTGAGTTTTGAAAAGACCGATAGAATAATGTCAATTTTTCTGTGTGTATTATTTTTCTGTGGGTTTTCGAATATTTCTATCGGGATTTTTGAAACGCACAGAAAAAGTGTGTATAGAGAAAAACGCACAGAAAAATTCATCACCCACAGCAATATTCGAGTTTCCAGTAATGTACTATACACTATTTCCAACATCTAAGAGTCTTGAAAACTGGAATATGAAATAGGACATGAATTCTTCACTGAGACTGGCCTAAAGGGCAATTCACTCTTGGACATAGTTGAGCCGCAAGTATCAGCCCAAACGAATGAGTCTCTGACGGCTAACTACACGGAGAAGGAAGTGATTTACATGGGAACTGTTGGTAACCAAGTCACTACTGAGGTGCTGAATGTGTTACTAGGAGGACCTATTCCGGACACCTGGAATGGAATAATTAATCATAGCCTTTGTGGATGACGAAACTTGGTGGAAACCGTGGAGGATAAATTGCGTTGGGAATATGAACCATTTTCAATGTTCGATGGTTCATGAGAGCTAGGCTGGAGACAAATCAACCTCCATTGGAAAGCGACCCAGACAATTCTACAGTTCCAATGGAGATAAACCTGAAGGTTGTAATGCTGCATACTGATGGAGTCATGGTGGAACGAGAGGTGTAGAGTTCATGAAGGGGAAAGACGCAAGACGACATTGACTTTGGTTCACTACATCAGCACCTATTCAGTTGTCAAATCTGAAGGAGGAGGAAGGGATGGAGTGCAGACCTGGCAAAGTCCAGCAGAAGTACGACGTACTCCTTTGTCTGAAAATAAGTGCACATCATCGATTCAGTTAATTAATCTGGCCCATATACCTATATAAAACGGAGGCTACTAAAAGGCATTGATTGCTATAAAGCTTGATCCGCAGCGCACCACATCATCAACATTTTGCAGCCCTCCGATCGTGTCAACTTGCTGTGATCTTACCGTCCAAACCTCTTTTCCCTGTCCCGCTCCTTCAACTTAGTTTCAGTTCATGTAAGACCTTTATTACCTCTCCTATCTTATCACCTCCCCAACACATGGCCATTTTCTCCACTTACGCATGACATGCATGATTGTATTCGTTAATTGTTTTTGCTCATAATTCTAACACTCCAATTTTTTTGTATCTATATATATATACTTTGTTCCACTCCAATCCTTTGTTCATGGCATGGACATATAGCCAATTTCCGAATCAACTGCACCTTTTCACCATAGTTTCTTTCTGCGGTAACCTGTGTCATTTAAAATTTTGCAGGTATTCATCCGTTTGGTATATCTTTTGTGAAAGTAATCCCTTCTCTACTCACTCTCCAATCAAGCCCATCTGTGCGTGCTGCAGTTGTGATTGGTCTACCTGCCTCATCGCACTACTACAGAAATCATTTTTGCTGGCACGTTGTTTTTTTTTTTCACAACAATTTCATGGCCAGATGGACAAAAAATAGGGTGGGCCCAACAAAGAGAACCGCTTAAAACAATTTACATGCGGCTCTCCTATCTCTACTGCAATATAAATCGTGTTATTTACGGCGATTTTATAATGACAATCATAGTGTATACCATTTACACAACATCTAAGATTTAGTCTTGAAGACTTCATTAAAAACCTGGAATATGAAGCGGTTGGCGGACATGAAATGTCATCACTCTTTCATATATGAGATGTCCCAGCCTAAGCCAGGATGGCCATTCACTATGCTTTCCAAGGACATAGTTGAGCCGCATAAACCTTGGCCTTGCTCATTGTTAATTGTATCCTTAGGAATCAGCAAGTGGCCAAACGAAGATGCAAGATGCATCTTGCTGCAGGTGGAAGTGTTGACGGTCGAGTCTCTGACGGATGAACTAACTCCCGACCTCGAGGGTATAGAAAGCTTGGACAAGCAATCAAGAACTTCATACAATGGCCGAGGAAGATTGATCCACCAACGCACCCTTCCACATCAAGCATCCCAAGAGGCGAAACAAGTTGGATCGCCAACATGCCCCAAGTCACTACTATTTATGAGGTGCCCCAATACATGATGTGTTCTCACTAGGAGGACCTATTCATGCTCGACACAACACCGAAGAAGAATGGCCAATAATTAATCAAACTCCCGCCAGCACTTTGCATAAGATGACAAAACTTGAAGGCAAAGAAATTTCCAAAAATTGGTTTCCCCTGGAGGATAAATTGTTCTATTTCTGAAAGGGGGCTTGAAAGCGGAACCATTTTCAATGGAAGCGATGGTCGTCAACAAAGAAGCTAGTGGCTGTAGATGTCGAAATCAAATACACCATTGACCCTTATATGGCCAACGGTTGATGATTAGCAATGTCCCAGACAATTCTACAAGGCCTTCCAATGGAGATAAACCTGAAGGTCCATAATGGTTTCATGCTATACTGATGGAGTCATGGTGGACATACCAGAGGTGTAAGAGTTCATTTGAAGGACAAGACGCAACTATAGAAACGACGTTGACTTTGGTTCACTATCACTCAGCACACACATTGTTATTATTAAATCTGTGATAAACTCTAAGGAATGTTGTATGGAGTTTGCAAGACCACGGCAAATCGTTAACTCCATGGTCAGAAGTCCAATCAGTTAGAAAATATGCCTTTGTCTGAAAATAAGATAGAGCATCATCGATTCAGTTAAAGTTAATCTGGCCCATAATACCTATGCCCTCTATCTCGGTGAAAACAATGGAGGCTATAAGTAAATTTTATATTGGCATTGATTTGCTTGTAAAGCTTGATCCGCAGCATGTGTCACCACATCATCAACCATTTTGTTTTTTATATTTATCCATTCAAAGGGAAGGTCGTGTCAACTCCTTACATTATCCTTACCGTCAAACATTCTCTTTAGAAAGGTGAGCCAACATGCAACCCTGAATTAGAGTTTCCTATAGTGTTTTATATTCGATATCTCCTTTTTATAAGAAGCAAAAAGGACCTGTCGGCCTCCTAGTGTTCAGTTCATGTAAGACCATTTCCGGTATTAACCATATCATCATATAAATAATATGACAATTTTAGTTTAATCTTTTGCTCCCCAACAACCACCTGGCCATTTTACTATGTGTGTGAGTTCACTTACGCATGACATGCAAAAAATATCTATGTTTGAAGTTGTTGGATTTAATATTGGACATGTGTAATTGTTTTAAACTTTGCTTCATAACTCTAACACTCCAAAAACTATTATTTTTGTGTATTATATATATATATCATATTTTTATGAAGCCGGTGATTTAGTTCCACTCCAATCTAAACTTTGGTTGAACATGGCATACGGTATTATATGTACATGTTTGATTTCATGTGTACAATTTATGTGTGTTGTATGTAATCAATTTTATGGTTCATGTTTTTCACCATATATATATATATATATATATATATATATATATATTTGTGTGTGTGTGTGTGTGACAAATATAGTACTGTGTGGAGGCAAATTTAAAATTTTGCAATAAAAAATAATAATTCATCCGTTTGGTATATCTTTTCATATGTGAAAAGTAATCCCTTAAATAACTATTTACTCACTCTCCAATCAAGCCCATCTGTGCGTGCTGCAGTTGTGATTGGTCTACCTGCCTCATCGCCTCCATTCTGTCTGTCTCTTGGTCTTCCAATTTCCCAAGTTATAATATACAAGCTAGATGATACAGTCTCTGCTTCCCGTATGCTTCATCTAGGCTCCAACACATTGTGGCTCAAGAAAGAGGCGCACTCTCTCTCTACACTTTTTTTTTGGTCTACAGGTTGTACAACAATGTGTCTTTTTATTATAATCAGGGTTCTTTTTGAACTGCATGATCACATAAGCTTATGAAAGATCAATGTGATTGATATTATATGATCGATTTCATCAATTATCCTAATGTACATAAGCCATGTCCATGTCAAAAATAATATATGTTGCGCATATGCCCACCATGGGAACTGATCATATCAGTTACAGTATTCCAAGGTGTATCGTATATGTGGTTGCTGCCAAAATGCATGGCAACCAGCAGTATGGTTTGCATGGTTGGTGGAATGAAAATTCCCAGTTCCAAAAGGAAAAAAAATACACCAATGGCCAAAACGACGAATCTGGAATCGTGGTTTCTCTGGTGAAAATATAAGATAATGCTCTAGGTTTTTTCTTATCAGTCAAGCTATGGTAAAAATATAAGATAATTTATTGGTTTCGATCATCAATACTATCTAGCGACGGCCGGTGCTTGGAGGAGGCAGTACTAGAGTATTTAATCGTAATAGCTGTCCTGAATGAATGCCTGTTACTCATGTATAGTTCTGCTATTTATTATATAAGTGCCCTATTCATGATTCATGGACAAGGCAATGAGTACTATATATATATATATACAGAGTAGAGAACTGCATTGTCCGATGGCAAAGATGTGATCAGCTAATAGGAGATGGAGACCCAGCTAGTATTTGTTGTCCTCTGTGTAGGTCAGTTCAGTAGGCATGAGAGGCTTCAAGATCCAGGGCAGAGCTAGCTTTTGCCCAGGCCGGACCCGGGCTACAAGTATCAGGAAGATGCTAGGTGTGTAGTGTGTGGACAGGCGGACACCCTGGCCGACACAGATTCATTAGTGTTGCGAAAAGAGCGACCAAAGGGCTGCTTGCATCCCTGCGCCCAGAGGTTCCTATGTTGGACGGGCCTTTTCCGCACGCCACCCTCTCTACTACACTTTTTTTGTCTGCAGGTTGCTCAACAATGTGTACGTCTTTCATTTTCATCAATGGTCAATTTCCCAAGTTATAATATACAACATAGATGACACAGTCTCTGCTTCCCGTATGCTTCAGCTGGGCTCCAACACATTGTGGCTCAAGGAGGTTCTCTCTCTCTCTACACATTTTTTTGGTCTGCAGGTTGTTAAACAATGTGTCTTTTTATTATAATCAGGGTTCTTTTTGAACTGCATGTTCACATAAAAAAACATAAGCTTATGAAAGATCCAGGTAATTGATATTATATGATCAATTTCATCAATTATCCTAATGTATACAACTATGTGCCTTCTATATAATATATATGTTTCCCATAAGCCATGTCCATGTCAAAAATAATAAATGGTTGAGCATGTGTCTGACATGAGAACTGATCATATCAGTTACAGTATTCCAAGGTGTATCATATATATGTGGTTGCTAACGACATGCATGGCAACCAGCAGTATCGTTTAGTGGATTGAAAATTCCCAGTTCCAAAAGAAATAAAAACACCAATGGCCAAAACGAAGAATCTGAAATCGTGGTTTCTCCGGTAAAAATATAAGATAATGCTCTATGTTGTGTCTGATCAGTCAAAAGCTATAGTAACAATATAAGATAATCTCCAGGTTTTGATCATCAGTACTGCAAGGCCATGGCCATGCTCGGCGGAGGCATTGTACTAGAGTATTTAATCGTAACAGCTGTTACCCATATTGTTCTGCTATTAACTATATAGGTGCCCTGCACGCCTTTGCACCTATTCTTGATTCATGGACAAGGCAATTGGCAATATAGTATTATTATAAATTCAGCCACCATGGAGTAGAACTGCATTGGCCGATGGCAAATATGTGATCAGCTAGTAGGAGATGGAGACCTAGCTAGCATTTTTTTTTTTGGCTATCGTGCTATGCACGTTTTTCATTAAGCAGGAAGGATTGTTTGTTACACCCAAAGGAACCACGGTAATCCAAGGTTACCGAAGCCCAACACTCTAAGCTCGCACGTGATTGTGATTACATGAGAGATTTTCGCAACAAAGGAAAGGCAACCTGCTTAATCCCCAGGTGAGGGCAATGCTATTAACGACATCAGATGCTTGTAGCCCGCCAAACACCAGCAGTCAATCTCCTCCTGGATCAGTATATGTAACTGTATTGTTGATGATGCGACTCTGTTGAATGTCCGCACATTTCTCTCCTTCCAAAGCAACCAACCGATGAGGAAGAAGAGTGAGTCGAATCCTCGACGGACAGTCTTGGGCAGCAGTTTCCTATTGTGCAACCACCATTGGATCGCCCTTTCCTCCTGCACCACTATGACGTTCTGAAGATGCAGCTTCCTAATCCAGTAGTCCCATACTTCGCGGCTGAAGGAGCAGCCCAGCAGGATATGATCCATGGTCTCCGCTTCTTGGTCACAAATGACACAAGTGTTCGACTGCTGCAGGCCATGGCGAAACCTCCGATCCGCCGTCCAACAGCGTCCATGCATCACCAGCCAATAGAAGAATTTGACTCGCGGCGGCGCCGAGGTGTTCCAAATTTGTTTAGCGCCAAGAGGTGTCGAGGAGCCAAGGAACATGGCGCCATAGGCGGACGCCGCCGAGTAATTTTGATCGGCCGTTAGTCTCCAGGAGAAGGTGTCAGGCTGTGTCGATAGCTGCACCCCGTCCAGGAGATCGCAAAGGTGGCTTATCTTGAGGAGGATTTGCATGGTCCGCGGCCCATTGATGTGCCTGACCCAGGCATTACCGTTCATGGCTTCAGCCACCATGACCTTCCTCTTCCTGACACCAACAGCAACGAAGACAGCGGGTGCCAGCGACATCGGGCTCGATCCCATGAGCCACTTATCCGTCCAGAAGAAGGTGGACATGCCATTCCCCAAGTTGAACGTCGTGGCCGCCTGGAACACCGCCACAACCGTTCGTTCCGTGGACCTCAGCGCAAGTTGTCCCCCTGAACGTGCCTGGCACTCCCAGCGTACCCACAACGCGACCCCTGCCCATCGTAGGTCGGAGATGCCAAGACCCCCAAGCTCCCGAGGACGACTTTCCCATGCCACCTTGCATCTACCAGCAGCGGCAGAATCAGAGCCACTCTAGATGAACCCTCGATGAAGCTTGTCAATGGCCTGAATCGCCCAGGGGGACAGGCACAAAGCGATGGCCATGTGGACTGGAATGGCGGACATGGTCGCCTTGACCAGCGCAGTGCGACCAGCGATGTTTAACAGATCGCCTTTCCACTTTGTAATCCGAGCAGCAACTTTGTCAATGAGTGGTTGCTCGTCTGATCTCTTGAGCCGGTGCACTGATAGCGGAACCCCAAGATAGCGACAAGGGAATTCCTCGATCTTACATGAGAGGACGTCCCTAATCCGTGCAACATCAGACTCGGAGCAGTGCATTGGTGTGGCAACGCTTTTATCCAAGTTTGAGAAGAGCCCAGAGGCTAAGCCGAAGATGGCCAGCGCCGCCTTCACTGTTTCTAGATCCCGCACCGTGGGCACAATGAAGAGGACGAGATCATCTGCGTAGAGGCTGACCCAGCTGCACACGTCAACGCTAAGTGGGGACAGGAAGTGCTGCTGTTCCACCCAAAGTAGGGCGTGGTTAAGCACCTCCATGGTTAGCACGAACAACATGGGCGATAAGGGGTCGTCCTGGCGAAGGCCGCGCGCATGGCAGATCCTTCTACCATGCTGCCCATTGAGCGGTATCTTCGTGCTTGACGTGGATAGAATCATGGATATCCAATTTCTCCATCGACACCCAAAGCCCATGTGCCGAAGAACCTCCAGAAGGAAAGTCCAGGATACCATATCAAAAGCCTTAGCAATGTCAATCTTCAGTAGGATCACTGGGGACTTTCTTTTGTGCAACTCTTTGCAAGCAATCTGCACCTGCCCGAAGTTGTCTTGAGTTCGCCGGCCCTTGATGAACGCGCTTTGGTTGCACAGCACTAGCCCATCCAGCACCGTGGCCAGATGCCTAGCCAAACACTTGGTGACCATTTTACCGAAGCTATGAATTAAGCTAATCGACCGATAGTCATGGATTTCGACTGGGTGCTCTATCTTTTTCAGCAAAATCATGTAGGCGTCGTTTAGGTGGTTGAAACTTCTTGAATCATGCGACCAGAATGCATGAAACGCATTCATAATATCCACCTTGATAATCTCCCAAGTCTTCTTGTAGAACAAGCCTGTGAAGCCGTCGGGGCCGGGAGCTTTGTCATTGGGGAGGCCCATGATGATTGTGCGAACCTCATTTTCAGTGAACATCTGCTCGAGCGCCGATAGATCGGATGCTGGTAGACCAATGGCATGAAAATCGAATCTTCTCGAGCGTTCGAAGTTGCACCCCAGAACCTCATTGAAATGGTCGAAGAACACGGCCGCCATTGCCGTGTCATTGACCACTTCCAGTCCTTGCACCCGAAGTGAGTCAGATCCTACTGTTGCGACTTCGATGGCAGGCCTGCAGGTGGTAGAACCTGGTGTTGGTGTCCCCCTCCGCCAGGAACAGCAACCGTGAGCACTGTCTAGCGATCGTGCGGGCTAGCGAGGCTAAGCCAAGAACTCTCAGCTTAAGGGATTTGCACAAGGCTGCCTCCCAGTCAGACAACGCCCTAATTTCCTATGCTTCATCAAATCTTAAGATGACCTCCCTAGCCATCGCAAGCTACAGACGAACACTGCCGATCTTGGTGTTACTCCAACTTCTTAACGCCTTCACCACATTTCTGAGCTTGAAATCAATCACTCGGAATGGGTCCGCATTGGTCACAGTCGGCACCCAGGCATTGGCGACCACGTCCATGAATCCGGACAACTTTACCCAGAACGACTCAAAACCGAACCGCCTCTTCGTCCCTGATAGCGCGTGGAGCTATAGAAGTAGTGGATAGTGGTCCGAACAGTCCGAGGAGAGGGGCTTTAGGACGTGGTTTGGGAATGCTGCAAACCAGTCACACGACGCGAACATGTGATCAAGCAGCTCCAGCGTCGGCCGTTCCCTCTCGCTCAACCACGTGAATCTTCTACCAACAAGGTTATGTTCCTCAAGGTGCACTCGGTTAAGGAACGATCAGAAGCGTCTCATGCAACATCGATCAAGGCGGTCGTTGTTCTTGTCATGCGCTCTGTAGATCATGTTGAAGTCATCGCAAAGAAACCAAGGCCCCGGGCAAGCATATCTGAACCTCAGCACTTCCTCTAGGAACTCAACCTTCTCGTGGTCAAGCTACGGGCCATACACGACGGTGATCCACCACGGATTGTGCAACGGGCCTTTCTCAGCGATCTTGGCCGATAGAGTGAAGCGCCCCTTGGTAACGTCGCTCACTGTCCATAGTTCTCTATCCCAACCCAAGAGGATACCCCCAAACACATTCAACGCAGGGAGGTAATCGTAATCAAAAGCTTGTCCTAGGATTTCAATGGTTAAGGAGTTACACAGTACGGAGAGTTTGGTCTTCTAAATACTAAAAGGTCCTTGTGTGGTTTTGGTAATTGAGTGACAACCCTAGGTGGACTAATTATGTTTATGTGAGATACACAGGTGATTAGTCCACAAGTACATGTGTGTGAGCAACATATGCCGTGAAGGTGAAAATGGTTTGGAGATGTTGCAAAGCTCACACATGTGATGATGAAAAAGCTTATTGCACATGAGACATGACATTGAGTCATGTGATCAAGGTGGAGAAGATCAAGACAAGACTTGGCTTGATGGACCGGTTGCAAGCATGAAGGGCAAGTCGGAGGCTTTGGAGCGATGGACCGCGTGGCGGTGAAGCTTGAGCAAGACTTGGCGCCGATGGACGAAGGCAATGGTGAAAGGCAAGTGAAGTCAAGATCGATGAACCAATATGATCACGTGATGATATGAAGTGAATCATATCATTGTTGATCATGTTGGTGCATGTGTTGCATCGACATTGGAGGAGATGGAATGGAATGCGCAAGGCAAAGGTATAACCTAGGGCATTCCATTTCACCGGTCATAGGTGTGTAGAGAAGTTTATGACCGGGTTTAGGATAGATGGCCGTACTATCAGGAGGGGCAAACTTACTTGCATATCGGTCATCTAGAGCCACTCGAGTGATCTAACTTTGCATCATCGCTAGAATTGAGTGGTGTGGCAAGTTGAGTGGCTAATCCTTTGGAAAATGATTGTGAAAATGCTAACACACATACACATGGTGGTGTACACTTGGTGGTGCTGGCACATTTACAAAGGAGATGAAGTTGGAGTTGATGTGGATCAACTCGGCGATAAACACAGAGGCGAGAAGGGTTAGAAACTCCACCGGCACCCTATACAGAAAAGACAGGGTCTCACAGAGTGGACCGGACGCTGGTCACGTCGTGACCAGACGATGGGGTCCTGCGTCCGGTCAGTGGCGGCAGAGAGCGTGCAGGCGTTGGTCTTTGACCGGACGCTGGTGCAGGAAGTGACCGAACGCTGGCAGGGTGCGTCCGGTCAGGCTGACGTACGGTGATGTAGGTGACACAGAAAAGTTGGAGAAGGACCGGACGCTGATGCTGCATCCGATCGTGACCGACCGGACGCGTCCGGTCGCGACTGGTACCTTACTGGAAACGACCGGACGCTAGGGTTGCTGTGTCCGGTCAGTTTGAGCAGCTGCGTCCGGTCATCACTTGACCGTTGAGATCAAGTGACTAAGGTTGAATGGAGGCGACACATGGTGAGCATCCGTTGACCGGACGCTGAGGTCCTGCGTTCGGTCAATACGACCAGAGCGTCCGATCATCCTGAGTTTTGCCCAGTGAAGGGGTAACGGCTAGTTTAGCCCGTGGGGCTATAAATAGAAGGTGGCATCGGCCATGGCTGGTGCTAAGCACCTCGGGGGACTTTGTGTCCATGCTTGTGAGTGCTTGGGAGCCCTCCATCTCACATATACTTGATAGTGATCATTCGATTGTGTGAGATAATGATTCTAGTGCGATTGCATCATGAGGTTGCATTGAGTGGTACTAGGTGATCGAGTTGCAAGCCGGTGGTGCTTGTTATTCTTGGAGGTTGCCACCTCATAGACGGATTGGTGGTGGTCTCCATCGAAGCCCACAAGAAGCTTGTGCGGTGCTCTAGAGAAGAGCTTTGTGAGGGGCATTGTGCTCGCCCCGCGGGAGCCACGAAGAGCAACTCTAGTTGAGCGTGTCATTGAGCTACCCTCACTTTTGGGGTAGGTTCTTGTGGTGCCCGACGTGCGGGCTTGGCAGGTGATGCCAATTAGTCGCCGAACCACCAAGTGAGCAGTCAACACAACGGGGACTAGCGTGTTGGCAAACACGTGAACCTCGGGAGAAAAATCACCGTGTTAACCTTGTTCTTCCCGTTGGTTTGCATCCTCGTTACACAAGCTTGTAATTACTTTTGCATACATTGTGCTTGTGTAGTTGCTCTTATAATTAGTTAGCTTGTGTAGCTTACTAGTTACCTTCTTGCTTGTGTAGCATCGAAGTAGCTCCCTTGCGTGGCTATTTTGGTTTGTGTGACCTTGTTAGTCACATTGCTTAGTTTGTGTAGCTAAGTAATTGTGCTCTCTAATTTGGCATTGGTTGCCTTGTTATTGAGCATTGTTAGTGAGCATTAGGTGGCTTTGTGCTTTTGCTTACTAGCATGTGTAGAAGCTCCCTTGTTGCTTAAAGTACTAGTGGCATAGGTTTGTGTGACCTTGCTTCTAGAATTGGTTAGGTGACCTCTAGCTAGCCCGGCACCTTTGTTGCTTAATTAGTATCTTTGGAAGGTGCTAGAGAACATAAATAGAGGGGTGTAGTCTTGGCTAGACCGATAGTTTTAATTCCGTACTTGTTTTGGTTAGCCGACACAATTAATTTTAGAAAGGACTATTCACCCCCCTCTAGTCCGCCATCTCGACCTTACAAATGGTATCAGAGCTAGGTCTCTCATTTGTGGTCTTCACCGACCTAAGAGGATGGCGAACTTTGGGCTAGAAGTTATTTGTGACTCACACATTTTTGATGGCACACACTATGCACGGTGGAAACATCATATGCTTGATGATTTCCGTGAATTAGGTCCCAAGGCATGGTGGATCATTGTTGTTGGTTTTTCTCATGATGCTTTGGATAAGGACAACCTAACCCAAGCGCAAGAGGATTGCTTACAACTTGATCATCGTGCTCTTTATTATCTAATGTGTGCTTTACATGATGATGTTTTTAGACGTGTGTGGGACTTGGAAAGTGCTCATGATATGTGGATGGCACTCCAAGCCTTCTATGGTGACTCCTCCATAAGTGATGATAGGAAATTCAAGAAGGAGGATGATCACAAGGTGGAGGCACATGAGTGTGTTGAGCATAACCACAATTTGGTGATTGTGGAAGATTGCTCCACCTCATGGTCAAGTGATGATGATGATGATCGATCCACTACAAGTTCACTTGACAAGGTTGATGATGATGCCACAAGTGTTGCACGTAAAGATTCTACCTCAAGCACACTTGGTGGTGATCTTAACGATGTTGGTTCATGCTCAAGCCATGATGATGATGCTACTACAAGCTCTCCAACTACACCACATTGTTTTATGTCACAAGGTGACACCAAGGTATCAAATGCTAATATGGTTGATCATGTTGATTCATATGATGAGCTTGTGAGTAGACTTGCTAGCATGACCATGTCTTTAGAAAATGAGAAAGCTAAAACAATGAAATTGGAAAATGAAAACTCACTTCTAAAGAACTCTTGTGAAGAACATAAGAAATTACTTGATGCTTTTAAATCTTCACATGATGAGCTAAAATTGAATCATGAGACACTACTTGCATCTTATGATGAATTATTAGAACAACATGCTTCTCTCATTAAAGTGTTTACAAAGAAACTTAAAAATAATGAGAGCTCATCACATGGATCAAATGATAAATTGCAAAATATTGCTAACCCTTGTGATGTAGGCAAGAAGCATGTATCCACCTCTTGTGATGATTTATTAGAAATGCCATGTTCTTCACAAATACATGTCTGTTCTACTTCTATGTAGTGTGAGACTAACCTTTTGAAGGAGAACAATGAGCTCAAAAATGAAGTGAAGAATTTAAGCAACAAGTTAGAGAGGTGCTACAACTCAAAAGTCACCTTTGAGCACATGTTGAAGACTCAAAGAAACTATGGTGACAAGTGTGGCCTTGGCTTTAAGAAGAAGATGACAAAGGGCGAAATAAAGAGAGAAAGAAAGATGAAGAAGATACAACAAAGAAAGCTCTCTCATACCATGTGCTACCGGTGTCATGAAGCGGGACACCTTGCAAATGGTTGCCCTAACATTGAGAAGCTCAAGAAGATAAAAGAAGAAAAGAGGCTCAAGCATGTCAAGTGCTTCAAGTGCCACACTTAGGGTCACCTTACCTCAATGTGCCCAACCAAGCAATTGGTGAAGCAACAAGTGAAGCCTCAACCAAAGCCACAAGTTGAGCAAGAGAAGACACCCCAAGATCAAGTCAAGATCTATCATGAAGATGGTGGTGACTTGATGACGACGAAGAAGAAAACAAGAAGGGGTGGAAAGGCAAGGCATCCAATGCAAATTTAAGATGCTAAGACAATGAGCAAGAATGAAGATGAGAAGAAGGTGTATGCTCACATCAAGTGCTTCAAGTGTGGAAATATGGGACACTTTGCCTCTAAGTGTCCTACCAAGCTTGAGAAGAAGGCTCAAGCAATCCATGAGAGGCAAGGCAATGAGAAGCACCACATGAGCAAGGAAGAGAAGGTTCAATCAAAGAAAAGTGCTACTTATGCTGGGAAAGGGGACACATGTCACGTTCATGTCCCGTAGATAATATTTCTAAGCCTATTTCAATTGTTGATAATAATATGCTTAGAAAGGATGGCAATGGTAGCTCATTGGTTGCAATTGCAAAACATCCCGCTACTCATACTAGGGCTTTGCCTAAGTATGTTGCTCCTAACTTGAGAGGACCCAAACTTGTTTGGGTACCATCAAAAAGTGGATGATTGTTTGTAGGTACCATTGGCATGGGAGACTTGATTCAATTGATTTCATATTGATCATCTTATGTTGAGTCAAGATATGAAGCCTAGTGCACATCCAAACCCAATGCCAAGTGAAAATTGAGTGAAGTCCAAGTGCTATCAACATACAAGTGTCATATTCTAGTTGTGGTGATTTATTGGATTATTTGACGGCTTGCAAATAATTGAGTTGAAGCTTGCTAGTTGGATGATCATGAGCTAACCAAGGTATATCTCTTGTTGATTATTTCATTTGGGTGCATATGAGTTGATTAAATTGGATAAATATGCAAATGTTGCTTGCTATGAGATGTTTGAATGGATAAATTAATTAGTAGTCAAGTTTGGATTGATTTGTGTTGGATAAGTTCATAAGATGACATTTAGTAAGTGGATTGAATGGATTTATGTCTTGTGAAAGTATTCAAACAAGTTGGTTTCAAGTTTGATTTGATGAAGTATAGCTCAAGTGATTGAAATATGTCCTATATTGCAAAATCTGAGCTAGCTGTGATCTTAGTCATGTTTGAGTGATCAAAACTTATTGGATTAGCATGAAAATTGGTGTACATGCTCTAGACTTATGGTATGAGATTCTGTAGAAATTTCATGAAAATTGGATAAGAAATGCTTTGGTTTTGGAGTGGATCTTGTCAGCTATAGTGCAGCAGTTTTCAGCATGTAACAGTGGTGGAAGAATTAAAATCTGGTAGCAATCTAGAAGTCAAATGAAGCTCAAATTTTTACAGCTGCTAGATAACTTAGTAATGCACACCTCCACCAAATTTTATGGTATTTGGATTTGTACTTTGGGAAATATGCTTATTTCTTTGAAGGGTATAGAATATGCCAGAAAAGTGACAAATGTTGGATTGATCTAGAGTCACTTTGATTGAAAGGCCCTCAAGTTGGAAACATGTTTACAAGTGGTTGAGGTACCTAAGTTTGGTTTTAAGATGATCTAGAAGCATGACAAGCAAAGAGTACAAGGACATTTGATTGTGGAGTGTATTTTGCACAGTTTTGGTACTCAAGATGAAGATCAAGATCAAACTCAAGTTGAAGATGAAGTTTAAGTTCTATATATGATTGGAGATCATTTAGTAGAAAGAAAAGGACTTAAAGAAGGAATCAAGGTTACTCATCAAGTTAAGTCCATCACTTGGATTAATCAATCAAGTTATTTCAAGTGAGTATCAAGAATGGTTCTGGGAGAGAGGTCACTTCTCCCTATTGTAGGGGCTTGCCGCCTATGAGTAGGTAAACCAAGTGTGGTACTTGGAAGACTAATATGGAAGTGGTGATCTGAGAAATATTGAGATGCTTAGTTGAAGCAATCAAAAGGGTTGACCAAGAAAAGCAAGCAACACCCAAAAGAGAGCTAATCATAATATTTCAAGTGATATTCTCATGTTGATGCTCTCATGCAAGCATTGATCAAAAGATGAAGGAAGCCAACCACAACAAGAAAGTGCACTTGATCATAAGTGGTGTTCATTTCATATGGGTGAAGAATGGAATTTAAAATGGTATCTATTGGTCCTCACCAAGCTTATAATTGGACATCACATTGCTATTGGAATAATGAATTGAAATCTATATGACTATCCTATACTCCAACATGGTAAAGGTATCATTGTAATATGCATGATCATTTCATCCTTTACTAGTATGCGGTAAGTGCATATAGTACATACTTTATAGGATCATGCATAACAAATGAAATGTTTACATTCATAGCCTACCACTATTGCTTGAATGATTAATTGATCTAGTGGTTAGTATATGAATTTGTTCATGAGCTAAGTAAACCCAAGTACTTGATTTAATTTGGATTGCCAACAAGTGACAAGTACAACATTGGCAAGATAATCCTTGCAAGAGGTGTGAAGAAGCTTGTCATTGATTCAAACCGGATTTGGAAGCTTAAGCAAATCAATTCTGTTCAAGTCAACCATAGAAGCTCATGATAGTGATAAGAGTACAAGCACAAGACAACAATGCAAATGGATATCTAGTTTGTTTGTTACAAGTGGTATCTAGACTCAAGTATTTCATCAAGAATCTACAAGTGATGTCTAGATCAACTCATAAGTGATATCCTATAAGTGGCACTCATGAAGATAGCAAATGTTCAAAAAATGGTTTTTATTGATAAATCCAACAAGTGGTTCCATACTAGAAGATTCTTTCAAGTGGTATCACATCTATACATGGTATCAATCATGCAAGACGATGGTTCCACAAGTGATCCTCAACTTTAAGTGATCATCAAATAAAGAATGCATCCCTCACCTACAAGATCTCAAGTGTATCAAATGGATGACCCATGCTATCACATAGGGGGATGTGTCCCACAAATTGATATCAAGATCAAAGATCCTATGTGTGGTATCTCTAGAAGCCCTACACAAGATACAAGTGGTACAAGTTACAAGTGGTATCTACAAGTGGTGTCATTCCAACAATCAAGTGATGTCCATAAAAAATGCAAGATTCAAGCCTCAACCATCTACCCCAAATGCATACCTTTGCATCAATGAGAAGCACACCTTTTATGGAAAATGATGACAAAGGGGGAGAGATTATACAAAGATATGAAAGCTTTGGGAGAGATTGAAACAAAGAAGTAGAGTTTGATATGGACATGGACAAAGAGGGAGCAACATTGAAGAAAAGAGATGGATCAAAATTCTTGGACAAGAGAAGCACACAAGTAGGGGGAGCAAGCTCATGAACTTTGATTGATTGCATTTGATATGTGCATATTCATGTGCTTGCTTGCATTGCATAAGTTTTTAAATTCAATATGCATGCTTGTGTGGTGTATGCTAGTTGTAGAATTTGTTTGATGAAATGAAAACTAGCATGCATAGGATGATAGCTAGACACTTGGTATGTTCTTCAAGTAATGCTAGTACCTTGCTTTTAATGTTGATCTCATGAGGTATCTAGTGATTTTATTTCCATGTGATATCTAGCTAACCATGGTGCTAAGGATGAACTTAAAGGTGCAACTCCGATTGGTATCATGCTTCAAAGGTTTACTTTATACACCTTAGCATCATTTAGTAGTAATTACTCTCCCACAATTTCAATCTATGCATATGTGCGAGCTACAAAACAAACACTCTAGCACATATGTAGGGGGAGCTAATACTACCCTTTCAGGTTTATGGTACTTGTCCAAAATCATTTACACATGGTAAAATTGCTTGGGCAAGCAAAATGAATCCAAAAGAGCTTAATTTCCATATCTTTGTAGAGTTGTCATCAATTACCAAAAGGGGAGATTGAAAGGTCCTTGTGTAGTTTTGGTAATTGAGTGACAACCCTAGGTGGACTAATTGTGTTTATGTGAGATACACAGGTGATTAGTCCACAAATACATGTGTGTGAGCAACATATGCCGTGAAGGTGAAAATGGTTTGGAGATGTTGCAAAGCTCACACATGTGATGATGAAAGAGCTTATTGCACATGAGACATGACATTGAGTCATGTGATCAAGGTGGAGAAGATCAAGACAAGACTTGGCTTGATGGACCGGTTGCAAGCATGAAGGGCAAGTCGGAGGCTTTGGAGCGATGGACCGCATGGCGGTGAAGCTTGAGCAAGACTTGGCGCCGATGGACGAAGGCAATGGTGAAAGGCAAGTGAAGTCAAGATCGATGAACCAATATGATCACGTGATGATATGAAGTGAATCATATCATTGTTGATCATGTTGGTGCATGTGTTGCATCGACATTGGAGGAGATAGAATGGAATGCGCAAGGCAAAGGTATAACCTAGGGCATTCCATTTCATCGGTCATAGGTGTGTAGAGAAGTTTATGACCGGGTTTAGGATAGATGGCCGTACTATCAAGAGGGGTAAACTTGCTTGCATATCGGTCATCTAGAGCCACTCGAGTTATCTAACTTTGCATCATCTCTAGGATTGAGTGGCGTGGAAAGTTGAGTGGCTAATCCTTTGGAAAATGATTGTGAAAATGCTAACACACATACACATGGTGGTGTACACTTGGTGGTGCTAGCACATTTACAAAGGAGATGAAGTTGGAGTTGATGTGGATCAACTCGGCGATAAAACAGAGGCGAGAAGGGTTAGAAACTCCACCGGTGGAGTGTCCGCCCGTAGAGTGCGGACAGTCCGATGGTGCCACCAGCACCCTATATAGAAAGGACAGGGTCTCACAGAGTGGACCGGACGCTGGTCACATCGTGACCGGACGATGGGGTCCTGCATCCGGTCAGTGGCGGCAGAGAGCGTGCAGGCGTCGGTCTTTGACCGGACGTAGGCACAGGAAGTGACTGAACGCTGGCAGGGTGTGTCCGGTCAGGCTGACGTACGGTGACGTAGGCGACACAGAAAAGTTGGAGAAGGACCGAATGCTGATGCTGCGTCTGATCGTGACCGACCGGACGCATCCAGTCGTGACTGGTACCTTACTGGAAATGACCGGACGCTGGGGTTGCTGCGTCCGGTCAGTTTGAGCAGCTGCGTCTAGTCATCACTTGACCGTTGAGATCAAGTGACTGAGGTTGAATGGAGGCGACACATGGCGAGCATCCGTTGACCGGACGCTGAGGTCCTGCGTCCGGTCAATACGACCAGAGCGTCCGGTCGTCCCGAGTTTTGCCCAGTGAAGGGGTAACAGCTAGTTTAGCCCGTGGGGCTATAAATAGAAGGTGGCATCGGCCATGGCTAGTGCTGAGCACCTCAGGGGCCTTTGTGTCCATGCTTGTGAGTGCTTGGGAACCCTCCATCTCACATATACTTGATAGTGATCATTCGATTGTGTGAGAGAGTGATTCTAGTGCGATTGCATCGTGAGGTTGCATTGAGTGGTACTAGGTGATCGAGTTGCAAGCCGGTGGTGCTTGTTACTCTTGGAGGTTGCCACCTCCTAGACGGCTTGGTGGTGGTCTCCGTCGAAGCCCGCAAGAAGCTTGTGCGGTGCTCCGGAGAAGAGCTTTGTGAGGGGCATTGTGCTCGCCCTGCGGGAGCCGCGAAGAACAACTCTAGTTGAGCGTGTCATTGAGCTACCCTCACTTTTGGGGTAGGTTCTTGTGGTGCCCGACGTGTGGGCTTGGCGGGTGATGCCAATTAGTCACCGAACCACCAAGTGAGCGGTCGACACAACGGGGACTAGCGTGTTGGCAAACACGTGAACCTCGGGAGAAAAATCACCGTGTCAACCTTGTTCTTCCCGTTGGTTTGCATCCTCGTTACACAAGCTTGTAATTACTTTTGCATACATTGTGCTTGTGTAGTTGCTCTTGTAATTAGTTAGCTTATGTAGCTTACTAGGTACCTTCTTGCTTGTGTAGCATCAAAGTAGCTCCCTTGCGTGGCTATTTTGGTTTGTGTGACCTTGTTAGTCATATTGCTTAGTTTGTGTAGCTAAGTAATTGTGCTCTCTAATTTGGCATTGGTTACCTTGTTATTGAGCATTGTTAGTGAGCATTAGGTGGCTTTGTGCTTTTGCTTACTAGCATGTGTAGGAGCTCCCTTGTTGCTTAAAGTACTAGTGGCATAGGTTTGTGTGACCTTGCTTCTAGAATTGGTTAGGTGAGCTCTATCTAGCCCGGCACCTTTGTTGCTTAATTAGTATCTTTGGAAGGTGCTAGAGAACATAAAAAGAGGGGTGTAGTCTTGGCTAGACCGATAGTTTTAATTCCACACTTGTTTCGGTTAGCCGACGCAATTAATTTTAGAAAGGATTATTCACCCCCCTCTAGTCTCGCCATCTCGACCTTACAAATACAGATGAGAGTGGCCCACTCCTGGACCAAGAATTCCTAGACGATGTTGTGACGCGTGCACGGCCGTTGAGCCCCCGCACATTCCAAACAAAGCAACTAGCTAACATTGACATAAGACATGACTTGGCAACAGGGGTATAGGGACACCAGAGGCTACGCCTCGAAGTGCCCAATGCCCCATGGCCGCTGGGTCAAAGTCACCATAGAAGAGAATCTGCGATGCCTGCTACTTCCTCGCCGAGATCGGCCTAGAGAAGGCGGCCTTGAACTTACGTTCGATCTCCGAGTCCACCGCCGTGAGTCAACGTCGATGCCCAGCTTCTTCATAAGCACATTCTGAGCCTGTCTACTAGAGTTTGCCGCCCTAGGCTTGACAGCAAGACGACCGCTATGTCTCAGCGTGTTGATGGAAATCTGTGTCCTGGAGCGGCGAGGCCTCGGACCCCCGTGGAGGATCAGTGTCTGCATTGGAGCGCAAATCATTGCCTCCAGCACCTCCTGAACCAGTACTTCATCGCCAACAGCACCGACATCCAGTCCAGGCTCACTATCCGTGAAGGCCTCGCCCGCTTCACTGGCTGCAGCGACTTCCAGGCCTAGGCCGCCGTCCTTGGCGGCCTCATCATCAGAGGACATGATGTGCGGTCCCTGGAGCTCAAGCTCCATGACATCAAAGTCCATAGAAGCTGTTCCATCATGGCGGCTTGGTATGAAGCAATCATCTAGCCCACCGAATGAGCTGGGCCTAGATTCTCCCATCCAGATGCGTGGACTTTCATCAAAGTGTGCCCCAATGAACCGACAATGCTCCTTGGGTTAGGCCGAATGGTTAGGGGCCAGGTCAGGCGAGTAGAGGCCCAACAATCTGGTGCCCTTGCTCGGTGGCAGCTTCAGCTCTGGCCCTCGAGTTAGCAGAGCCTCTAGCTGCATCGGATCTGAATCAAATCCCTTGTTGTTGAAGTCAATAGCCCTATCCCCGAAGTCAACTTCATAGCCTGCGGCGTCACTGAAGGCTCTAGTTTGGTTTTGGTTAATTGATGAAACCCTAAGTGCTAACTTAGTTTATGAAAGTGATTATGAGATAGGTAGCACTACTCCAAGTGATGAAGCAATGGCGAAGATCATGACGACCGTGATGGCATGGTGATGATCAAATGCTTAAACTTGGAAAAGAAGAAAGAGAAAAACAAAAGGCTCAAGGCAAAGGTATAAATTGTAGGAGCTATTTTGTTTTAGTGATCGAGACACTTAGCGAGTATGATTACATTTAGGATTGATAGTCGTACTATTAAGAGGGGTGAAACTCGTATCGAAATGCGGTTATCAAAGTGCCACTAGATGCTCTAACTCATTGCATATGCATTTAGGATCTAGTGGAATGCTAACACCCTTGAAAATGTTTGTGAAAATATGCTAACACATGTGGACAAGGTGATACACTTGGTGGTTGGCACATTTGATCAAGGGTGGTGAAGTTTGGGTGCAAGAGTAAGAAACTCCACCGGCGGAGTGTCCGCCCGTAGAGTGCGGACAGTCCGATGGTGCCACCAGCGCCCTAGACAGAGAAGACAAAGGTCACTATTTGTGACCGGATGCTGGTCTCGGTTGGACCGGAGCGTCCGGTCAGTGGCAGCAGAGGGCGCGTGTTTCGGTCTTTGACCGGACGCTGGCGCTAAAAGTGACCGGACGCTGGCAGGGTACGTCCGGTCAGTGCTGACGTACGCTGACGTGAGGCGCACAGAGGAAACATTGTGTGACCGGACATTGGGTGAGTCTGGTCGGGCATGACCGGACGCGTCCGGTCGTGAAATCTCGCGTTTGGAACCTTACTGGAAATGACTGGACGCTGGGGTCCAGCGTCCAGTCACTTTCTAACTGACGCGTCCGGTCATCTCTTGACCGTTGAGATCGGGTGATCGACGTTTGAAGCCGATGACACGTGGCGAAGATCTGAGAACCGGACGCTGGGGTCCTACGTCCCGGTCAATATGACCGGAGCGTCCGGTCGGCCCGTGTTCATTCTCTTGGCCGTTTTCATTAACATAGCAACCTTGTGAGCTTAGCCAAAGCCCTCCCACTCATCTCCATCATTGATCCATCATTATTGTGAGATTGGGAGATAATATAAGTGCATTGCTTGAGTGATTGCATCTAGAGGCACTTGGCATTCGTGTTGCGCTACGGTTTTCGCTTGTTTCTCTTGGTGGTTGCCACCACCTAGACGGTTGGAGCAGCGGTGGAGGATTGGCATGAGTTGGTGATTGTTTGTGGCCATCTCCGGTGATTGTAAGGGGAGTTGTACCTTCCCCGGTGGAGTGCCGAAAGGTAACTGTAGTAAATTGCTCGTGTCATTGAGTTACCTCACTTGTGGGTCAGTTCTTGCGGTGTCCTATCGTGTGGACGAGGTTTGTGAAACACCTCTTAGCCGCCGAACCACCAAGTGTTGGTCGACACAATGGGGACGTAGCGTGTTGGCAAGCACGTGAACCTCGGAAGAAAATCGATTGTCTCATGTCTTTGGCATTCTCCCAGTGATTGGCTATATATTAATCTTGTGATTGGTTCATCCCCTACACGGCGGTATAATCACCCTACTCACTTATTTACATTCTTGCAAACTAGTTGATACAAGCTCTTTAGTGTAATTAGAATTAAGAGCTTGCTTTATTATTTACATTCATCTAGTTGAGCTCTTTAGAGTAGCAAGATTGAGAGCTCTTAGTGAGTAGTTACATAGCAAGTCTGTGTGCCTAAGTAATCATTGCAACTAGAATTGTTGGATAGGTGGCTTGCAACCCTTGTAGAGCTAGAGCAAGTTTGCATTATGCTATTTGTCATACTAATCAAATTGCTCTAGTTGATTTGTAGATTTTTAAATAGGCTATTCACCCCCCTCTAGCCATATTAGGACCTTTCAGTCACGCACAGGAGTGGTGGTGTGCCTAGCATCCTAGTCCTAGTACTCAAGCACACGCATCCGGGCAAGATAGTGCAGGATCGATAGTTCAGCGTGGATAATCTCATGCTCCCTAAGGAACAAGATGCCCGGGTCATGCGGTTCCCGAGGCTCCGGGATGACGAGAAGCTTCTGCTCAGGGGCGAGCAATGGATGGAGGCACCATGCCGCAACAAAGAGATCGCATGCGTCATCTTCATCAACTCCGTCGGCGTCAGACGAGGCGAGCTCAACCTGGGCGCAGGACAAACCAAGGAGCTGCTGAGCCACCATCGCACTCAGTGCATGGGCAGGCACACCCTTGATACCGACAAGGACCATGTAAGTGAACGTCGCTGCAGTTGCCCGAGAAAACCGCGTCCAGCGACACCACGTCACTACTGGAAACACCATTTTTCCTGTGTGCCAAAAAACCGTCAAGAATGCAGGAAAAACCGTCAGAAAAATTAATTATGTCGGGAGCCCGACAGGCATATCCCGTCAAGGATGGGTTGACAGAGAAATAGAATTTTCCTGTGAGCCTCCCGACAGAAATATTTTCCTGACGGTATTTCTTTGACGGATGCCTAACAAAAAAAAGTAATGTCATTAGGTCCAGTACGCTGTCAGCAACCGTCAGGTTAATTGATTTCCCTATAGGCTTACTATCAAGGATATTGCTAATTTCTTTGTGGGTTTTAGTAATTTTTCTGTCATTCAACTCTCAGGGAAATAAAGATAATTCTATGGGATGGGAAGCTATTTTCTGTCGGTTTTCCATCAATGAAATACTGAATTTCTGTCAGTTCAACCTAATTTTCCTGATGGTTCCCCTTAAGGAAATCGCAATTTTTTTTCTCAAATCACCACCAGAGAAATTAGTAGATGACAGAAAAATATCACAATTACATATTATGTTCCAGATGCACCAAACAACACATTATATGTATAGCACAATAATCAAGCATATATATTAGAAGTTCCATAAAAGCTTACAAAGCATTCAATACAGGCCAACATACCAAAGGTTCTGCCAACACAAATTACATCTAAAATTCTACTACTAGCACCATATGCTGCTCCTAATTTATACATGTACAGCCATGCCACCTACCACGACATCCTAGTTTCAGTCAAGTCCATCTAACATTTAATTACTACTAAGTTAACCATCCACGGCCATACATGTTCAAAAGACAAAAGACAGCCACCAGCTTATGTTGTTCAATGGACAAAAGTCACTTTGACAACCCATGTGCTATTTCTGCCAATAGCAACTTTACCATATATATCCCAAATCACAGAAGTCATCGATGTATGATCCAGCATTATTGCCCCCATTGTTGTCATCAATGTCCTCTTCATCCCTGTCCTCTTCGTCCCCTTCGTCCTCTTCATACATGTCCTCTTCATTTATGTCCTCCTCCGTGTCCTCTCCTTCCATGTAGCTGCCATCCATGTCCTCTTCGTCCTCTCCATCCATGTCCTCACCATCCAAGTCCTCACCAACATGGGATGAACTAGTGGACAGCTGCAAAATGATAATACCATATAAATATCAATTGGATTTTAGGACTGATAAACATTAATTAATTGTCTTATACATGATTTCCTTTTACACCAGCACCAGACATGAAGCATATACAAGTGAATAGTGGTCCTGACAAGAAATAAAATGAATTGGCATTCCATGAAATTCTGGAGCTGAAAGAATTATTTAGACATGCACAAGATTTCAAAGTCTATTTCATCATCTACTAGCTATGTCAAACCTTCATATTCCTGTGGGACTAAATTATAAATTCCTTACTGGAGGTGGCAAGTTTTAGTGCAGCTAGAAGTACAGCTTACTGAAACAACCCTGATTTCCACGAAGGGAAATCCACAGAGTCAAAGTGTAATAAGACCGTTGTAGATCATATTACCCAAATTCCAGTCAAATATCACATCCATACAACGATAATATCAGAGTACAATAGTGCGGAATTACATAATTTATTACATCGCCGCATTGGCGGAATCAAAAGTAGCATTCATTCAGAACAGCTTGAAGATAAGATCGCCAAACTCGAGCGTAGGAACGAACCCCTCAACCGTCAAACTCCTCGGAACTATACTCCTCAGCAGAACCTATGTGCCAAAATTTATCAGTACGATTTGTACTGGCCACTCCCAACCCTATGAGCATTGCTTTGTGGAAATTGGATGCAAATTGGTTATAATCAAGAGGAACCTAAAAGGTTGGGGTTTCCTATGCATTAACATACCAAGTATATAATAATAGTTGGTCAAGTTTTAACACCACTCACACACATTCCACCCCATTCCCATTCCAGAGCCAGGTTTCGATCCTAGGATCGATAAACCACCATTTCCACACCATCACCATACCACAGCCATACCATCGCTCAGTCGACAGGCCAACTCCCTCTCGACACTGTCTCAAGGCCCATAGCCCCTGGCTACGTCCGAACACTCACTCCCGGGGAGAATAGAAAAATTCATCTCACTATCTAGTTTAAGCGAAACCCAGGAAAGGTCCATAGCCGACAAGTCGGCATATGTATCGATCGATCAACCATACACTCTGCAGAGGTTTTACATAACCACAAGATCCGCCTTCCTCGCTGACCGTCGTCAACTAGGCTGATTCCGGCCGCTTGCTAGCCTAGGATAGTGCCACTCTACCATTCAGCCCTGGTACACCCCAAGTCCGGTCTGGGGTGGCTGAAACTGTGAGTCATGAGCCGGGTCCACAAGGTCTCCATGAAGTCTCGGAAGGGTGTGGGGGGAATCCTCCACACCCCGTACCTCCTTACACTGTCCGCTAACAACCTAGCAGTAGTGGCAATATCCTACCAAGTAGTCCGGCCGTCCCGCACCATATAGGGCGAGTGGTACGTAAGGCTTCCCGGTGAATCTGAGTACTAGTAAGTCCTTAGGGATGACCAAGCCAGAATATCTTCATCAGGGTTTCCATTTACCGTGCCACCACAGCACCTCCACCCTGGGCTCCTCCCATCACAGGATCACACCCAAGGCCACCTCATATACCATTTACCCACCACAGGTATCCATTCTAGGGGTGCCCAGGTAGCACCCCACGGCAAGACTTGCCCCAGGCTCGTCGTATACTCCAACTTGGTCGACACAACCCTCACCCTCCACGCACCCAAGTCACACACGCAACACTCTCCCCATGGTCCAGATAACACCAGTTTCCACCACGCCTCCATATAGTGCAAGCGTAGTAGAAGTAGTAAGCAATGAAATATATTAGCAAGCGTGTGACTAGCCTAACAGCAGGGTGAGCAGGGGGTAAGGTTGCGTCAAGGTAAAGGTTATCAAGAAAGCATACTACCATGTAAGTCCTACCATAGTGTGATCATGACAATTAAGTAAGCACTAGCATTTCTACTTTAGCCATGCGTAATAGGTGCTACGAGATTGGGTGGGATGTGGTACCTTCAGTGTAGTCGTCTCCGTACTCCTAACGGTACTCACGATCCTCGTCCGTCCGGTTTTCCTTCGAGTCTGCAAACGATCACATTATAGTCGCGTTAGCGACGTCTATGGAATAGCACGAAGAAGCAATGAAAATTCAAAAGAGCCAAATGCACTCAAACATGGGTTCATTGCGTAGAGCTCGATTTTAGATGAATTTTGGTTCTGGTTTCGTATTTTTCCGAGGTCGTATGAATTAGTTATGAATTTCCAAAGATTAATTCCATTTCTAAAAATGGAAAAAGGCTGAGTTAATCCTGGGCTGACGCGTGTCACGCTATGGTTGGTCCACGTGGCTTGCTGACGTCAGCATGATGTCAGCATCTTGGTTCCGAGCTGACAGGTGGGGTCTAGCTAACGTCAGCATGACATCATCAATGTCATGCTCACCGACATGTGGGACCAGAGGCTATTGAGTCTCTGACAGGTGGGTCCGGTCAAAGTCAACGGCGAGTCAACAGTCAACGTCTTCGGTCAACGATCAGGGTCACTGATGTGTGGGTCCCGCGTGACGTCATCATGATGCTAGCATGACGTCATCGTTTGACGTGTGGGTTCAGCAACACTGTGTCTCTGACATGTGGGGCCAGGTCAACGGTCAACGTTGACCGGTCAATGGTCAATACGGGCTGGGTCCGAACTAGGCTCTGGTGGGCTCAGGTTGGGCCGGTCTGGGCTGGGCCGACCCGGACACGTGGCGTGCTGTGGCTCTGCCACGTCGTAGTCGTGGGCTCTTACTGGGCTGTGGTCCACAGGTGTGGTCCACGGTGGACGCAAGTTCACGGTCCATGGACCTAAGGCAGGGTCTATGGTGGACTAAGTCCATCCCTCTCCTCTCTCTCTGTGGTCCATGTGCACCGGGTGCATGGGCATGTGGCTGGCGAGGGGAGGTGTTTCCCCTGTTTCTTACCGCGGTTGTGCTCCTGCCGGCGGCGAGCTCTCGGTGAGCCCCCGCGGTGGCGCTGGTGTCCGATTGAGGAGGGGAAAAGCTTCCCTGGGCCACGGCGACTGTGTCAGTGGGGTCAAAGTGGCGGCCAGAGCTTCCCCAAGGTGCTGGCCATGGCGAGCGACGGCTCGAGCTCCACCAGCGTGCGGGAATGGCGCGGGGCTGTGGCATAGGCCGGCTCTGTGGTGCGCATGGGCGACACAACGCCCCAACGGGCATGTTGGGCAGGTTGAGGGGTCCCCCAGGGCCTCCGGTGACTTTGGCCACGGCGACGCCCTTCCGAGCTCGACGGCGGTATTGGTGAGGTGTCTACGGTCATGGTAAAATGTCTCGGCGGGGCGTGCACGCTTCTACGGATTCGTGGGAACGTGGCGAGGTCATCCAGACTCAAGGCGAGGCTCGGTTCTCCTGTGGCCGGTGGGGACATCCCGGCGGCCATGGCGACGGTGAAGACGACGGCGAGGCACGCGGGTGAACCACGGGACTCCAGCGGGGTGGTCATGGCGTGCGCGTGAGTTACCCGCGGCTTCAGCGAACGGGATGGGTGAGTCAAGGAGGCGCTAGGCGCTCCCAGCAGTACTGGCCATGGTGGTCGGTGCTCGAACCAGTGGTCTGGTGCTCGGCACGGTGGTCTGGTGCTCGGCACGGTGGTCTGGTGCTCGGACTGGTGGTCGCGTGCTCGGACAGGTGGTCTGGTGCTCGGCACGGTGGTCTAATGCTCGAAGGTGGTCTGGTGTGCCATGGCGGCGACGTCGACAGCGATGCACACACTGGTGTGCTATGGGCTCCGGTGGGGTGTCACGGTGATCTCGGTGTGCGCGTGGGTGCATGTGTTCCAAGTGGCTGAGGCAAGGCACTGGCCTATGCGCTTCCAGGTGTGGAGCGGCATGGCCGACGGTGAAGACGATGGCAGAGAGGGATCGGAAGGCTCACCGTAGGTGTTGTGGGAGATAGGATGGCGGTGTAGTGTCAATTCGAGGCCATGTAGCTCCGGAAGCCGTGCAGTGCCGTGTCGACCCATGTCGGTGATGTAGCCGACGGCGTCGCTCCCGGCTTCGGCGATCTCCTCCCCTACGGCGGCTTCGGCGTTCTCCCCCCCCCTTCTTCCTCTTCTCCCTCTTCTCTCTAGGTTTGGGTGCGTAGTGGATGGCCACCGAGGTGGCGGCGGGCAATGGGATGAGCACTAGGGCTCCGAGGACCGTGGCCTTTATAGCCGAGCTCGGCCATGGAGCTCGGTGATCGGTGGACAGGGATCAAGGGTAATCACGGCGCTTGCTTGCATCCTACGGTCACGAGGGGTTGCGTGGGCGCGGCGCCAAGGGGGAGACAGGTCCATGCCCCGGGCATGACCCCCTGGCCCGCCCTGCCACCGTTGTCGGCGTTCTGTCGGAGGAGGGATTCGGCGTGGGTGTGGAGAAGATGCACAGAGGCGTTGATAAAGGGGGTCCGCTATGGCGGGCATGCGGCGGTTGATCAACACAGGTGGGTGGCCAGTCGACGCTGGGCAATAATGTGGCAATGATCGTCAAGGGGCTGACGGACGGCTGGGCGTGAGCGGCCCACTGGTCGGCTTTTGTTTGGGCAGCGTCTTGTGGCAAGGCTTATATCGAAGCTTGGTGGCCGGCGGCAGAGCGGCAGTCGAGCCCGCGAGGCCTTCTTCTTCCTTTTTCTTTTTCTGTTTTACATTTCTTTTTCCATTGTTTGAATTTCAAATTTGGTTTAGAATTTGAATTCAAAACTGAGATAAATTATTCATTGGAGTTTAGAGAATTTTGTTTAATAATAACTTTATGATTTATTATTTTAATGGAATTGTTAGGCATAACATAAAGCAAATGGAAATCCAATTCACAACTTGAATTAACAATGCATGCATCATGTTATTTGTTGGAAATTTAATAATCATAATCAACAAATGATATGCCATGCTTATGCGTTGACTTAGGTTGGGTTACTTCTAATGCAACTCTTAGGGTTGGCTCCTACAATGTCACTCATCATCACATGGGAGTTTTAGGAAAAATTTTGTAGTTGTGATTTTTGGTGTGTGGATTTCTGGGTTGTTACACTTACCATGAGGTTAAAACTAAGATGGAAAGTTGGAAACTACAGTAGCCATCAACATGAGGCCACTCCCTCACTGCTGCACTGTGTGTTGTCATTCTGACATCAAAACATATCATGTGTCTACTTAAAATGGTTTAGACCAGCTAGTTTTTTTGTCATAATTAATACCAATTTCATAGGTACAAGTATCAAGTTAATGCACTTACATTTGCTTGTAGAGCTGCAAGGCGCCTTTTATGATTTTCTGGAACCTCCTGATCCAATTTGCGATAAAGATCCTACATCCAAACAAGTATAGTAGTTCAAAAATAAACTACTAGGAGTGTGCTTTCTTTAATCAATAAATAGACACACGAATTCACATCCATACCAGTATTAGGTCATTATTAAGTTCCCCCATTTGGTTAAGGCGCTCATGTAAACACCTATTTGCATGACGTAAATTCCGATTATCTTTGGCCATGCGTCGATAAGATGCTACATTTGAAGATGTAGGATTTTTTTCTTGATAGCAGCCCGCACATCAGCCAATTTGACAGCACCATTTGCAATGGCTACACGACCATGGCGCAAGGCACTAGATAGATCATACAGAATTTGTCCATCCAACTCATGTTGCTCCAGCCCTTCTGGATGAGCAGCCTGGGACTTTGCTATATACTTGTCCTAGAAAGGAAAAGACATTATCAGCCATGTTTAGGACTAGTTGGCAAGCTGCTACAAACTAAAGATGCTAAACACAACTATTTAGTCTAAAATTAAGCCATTTATTCAACAGATCCAAATTCTATTTTAAGATGAGCACTCTAATGATGGCTGCATTTTCTACTAGATAGACCACTCTAATGTCTATAACCAAACAAGATTGAACATGAAGCATTATGTTAGAACCTACAAGCATCAGCTTGTTAGATACATACCACAATCTTTTGTGCTTTGTGGCTGCTGATTGCACCAGGTCTGCCAATGTCATCCACATTTTCATGCCACACTTCATCACCTTGAAAGTGTTCATATCAGTTGCACTCCCAGGGCCAAATTTCTCACCTGCAATAAGGAATAAGTATGCATACCATTCTCAAGAGAGTTCTGTATGTAATTTATATAAAGAGAAGAAGTGTGCCAACCAAAAGTTGTCTTGTCTCCCCAAATGGTCTAGATCCACCATGATTTTGAGCAATATCATCAAAAGATAACCGAGATTCCTGCCCCCTCTTTCGTTTTGTGAGGAACTCTTCTGAGCACCAATAACGACAAAGAGAAGGCCATGCAGTACGCTTGCACCACTTCACTCTGCCATTCAGGTATTGTTCATATGTAAGCTCTATCGGTTGTGCCAAGTTGTCATCTAGGTTCTGCTTCGGTACGTCCTTGTAGTACACCTTGACAGCATCCACATGAGCTTGGTACAAAATGTCCTTGACCTTTTTCCTAACATAATTTTCTAAAACATGGTCTGCTTCTTGCTGATCCTCCCTTTTGACTTGAAACAAACGCTACATGCAAAAGCGAAGAAAGTCATTTCATCATGCAAGGAATGACCACAAATAATTACACATATAGTAACCATAGTAGTTATGGTATAGGTGTGTCAACTTATACAAAATTCATGTTACTTACCCAAAATTCAGAAAATACACGATCTCCAGCAGTCTGTCCCGTTCTATCCTTTGGTGTTAGGAAATAATCAGCCCACTCCAGTGCTGGGCGGGTGTTAAGAACTACACCATTTTGATCCTTGTCATCTACCAGGCCTGGGTATTCTCTTTTAATAATAACCCCAACTTGAGTAGAGTACTTATAACCACGATAACCAACATAAGTAAATTGCCTTTTCACCGGTACAAGATGAAAGACATGTAAAGAATGGTTAGTAAAAGGGTTGAAAAGTTGGGAGACAAAATGTAGAGATGATTGTGTACTCACGTATCACCAAGTGGTTCAAGGGCAACCTTGCGACCACGCACCGGCATTTTTAACTTTGTTAGACACCCCTGCTTTCTCCCCCTTTCCTTAGCTGACTGTATAGAATGGATAGGTTCAGTAGCATTAAGGCTTTGGGAAGGAGGATCAGACCTTGATCTTTGAGAGGCACCATCACTTGAGTTTGAAACACGAGAAGCATTCCCTTTTGCATGACTGTTACGGCTATGACGAATGCTACTAACCATCTGCAATGGAAAATTATAAGTGAGATTTACCATGCAGATTTAAAATACAAATATAACATTCTGTACAACATAATTTTCACAAGTTTGGAGCCATGACTTGAATGTAGCGAAGTACACAGTACATAGGCAATAACATGGATTATTTCTAAGAAATCATCATAGTGGTCAATTAATCTATACTGGTGGCAATCACACGATTTGAATGTAGCGAAGTACACAGTACATAGGCAATACCATATACATTAATAAAGGTTCAATACAGTAGATCCTAGGCATGGAGAACACAAAGTTCACAAAATAGAGAGTACAATACACAAAATACTATAGTAAACATTGAAATTCAATCGTAAGCTTCATCTGAATCTTCATTCTCTTCATCTGTAGACTCTATCTCTTCATCTATAGCTTCATGTTCTTCCTCAATCTCAGCCAGATTTTTCTCTAGTTCTTCCAAGTCTTTAGGATCAGTAATCTCATCTGAGACCAATGATGTTATAGAGTCCAATGCAGCTCCAAAGTCAATAACGAAGGTGCCATCTAATCCATCCTCTTGGAAGAATTCAACATCCTGAGTTGGCCCTTCACAAAGACTAGAATCAGCATTGCTATTAATTGGAGGTATGTGTCCATGTGGAGCAACTTTATACACTACTGACCAATCCATGAGATCTTCTCTATTTTTACATGGATAAGGTAGATAGTAAACTTGACTAACTTGAGCAGCCATGACAAATGGGTCAAAATTTGATAATCTTGATGTGTGCTTAATCTCTACCAAACCCAAGTTCTCAGTGCGCCGCAGTCCATTGGGTGTTGGATCAAACCAACGACAATAAAATAAAACCAACTCATGTGGCATGCTCCCTTCCCAAACAATTTTGATGATGTCTTCTATGACACCATAATAATCAAGAACATTGCCACTTTCATCATAAGAAGACACACAAACACCAGTATTGCAAGTGGTTAGTCCAGATCTTCCCTTCTCATACTACTCAGAACAAAATCTATAACCGTTGACATCATAACAACCATAACAATGAACTCGAGTACGGAAACCATATGACATTTGACACAAAGCTTTGTAAACAATAGATGATTGCATGCACTGCAAAATGTAGTTTATATGTTAGCGGTGTCTGCTGTGAAACTAACACAAATGCAATCTCGTATGCATAGGGACATTACTTGGTCCTTGAACCATTCAAAAAAATTTGGCCCTTGTTTTATGGAATGGCCATAATTCCAGCCATTTAGTCTCAATTCACGTTTTATGTTGTTTAGTTGGAACAACACGGCTCTTCCACTGCTCCTTGTCAAATTTTCTACATTAATAGAATTACTATTATGCACACATATCATAACTTAATTGAAATAAATGAGTGATTGTGATTTGAAGTTCGTACTCAAAGAAATCATCCATATCAGGTATGTTAGTTAGTATGTACAGAAAGGCAACCTTGTACTCTTCTCTAGAGAGCTCACGGGTACCTCTTGGGCTGATGCATCTACCCGAGTATTGGAAAATTTCGAGGTCACATACGCTTTCAAACGTAGAGGCATCATCATCATATCGGGGCATCTTGTTTTTAGTAGACCGAGCGCTTGCTCTAAAATACAAGGACACAAAATTTGTAGCCTCTTCAACTAGAGAAGCCTCAACAATGCAACCCACAACACGTGCCTTATTTCTTACTTTCTTCTTAAGTTTTTTGATAAACCTACACATTGATACGAAGATATCATGGACAAAATTCTAAATAAATTTTTATGTCACAAAACTGATTCTGAGATTTACCTCTCATATGGGTACATCCAATGGGCTTGGACATGCCCTCCTAATCGTGCCTCATAAGGTAAATGTATGATTAAGTGTTGCATAGGGTTGAAAAAACCAGGAGGAAATATCTTCTCCAGTTTGCATAGCAGCACAGGAACATTCTCTTCTAGAGAACGAACAATGTCTTTACTAAGCTCTTTAGCACACAACTGCCTGTAGAAAAAGCTAAGCTCAGCCAAACAATGCCATACATCCTCTAAAAGAAATCCCCGGAATGCAACTGGGAGAAGGCGCTCAACAAAGATGTGGAAGTCATGACTTTTGAGGCCTAAAATCCTTTTTTGCACCAGGTTAACACCACGCCTGATGTTGGCTGCATATGCATCAGGAAATTTCAGATCTTGGAACCACTGAAGAATGGTTATCTTGTCATCTTTGTCAATGCAGAATGGAGCCCTTGGCATTTTCCACTTCCCCTTGTTATTTGTCACTAAATTCAGCGAAGGCCGGACACATATATCAGCTTGATCTAGTCTAGCTTTCACATTATCTTTGGTCTTCTCAGCTATGTCAAAGCAAGTGTTCCAAATAGCTTCACAAACATTTTGCTCATTATGCATTAAGTCAATGTTGTGTGGGAGCTTTAACTTAGAAAAGTATGGAAGTTGCCTAAAGCAGCTCACAAAAGTCCAATTGTGTAGTTTTCCATAGTTTGGTGTATCATCTACAAACTTCTGTAGATGGTCTTCTACTTCCTGCCTTGTTAAGTGCCTAGGTTGTTCCTCAAGCACTGTTGTGTTCCTACGAAATGCATTAGCTTGCATTCTAAATGGATGATCTATAGGAAGGAAGCGTCTATGACAATCAAACCAACAAGCCTTACGTCCATGACGGAGTTGAAATCCTTGGCAACCATATCCACATGGACATGCTAATTTGCCATTGGTGCTCCATCCAACAAAGTCTCCATAAGCACGAAAATCATGCACTGACCAATGGTAACTTGCCCTCATTGTAAAGCTGTGCTTGAGTGAAGCATCCTTTGTTTGGACCCCCACCCATAGTTTTTTTAGTTCATCGACCAAGGGCTGCATCAGAATATTCAATTTCCTTCCAGGATGCTCAGGGCCAGGGACTAAAAGGGCAAGAAAAATATACTCTGGTCTTAGGAGTATGCCTAGGGGCAGATTTAGTGGAGCAATGAACACCAGCCAACATGAGGATGCAGCAGCATTCAAGCTGAAGGGTGTGAAGCCATCAGTGCAAACAGCAAGTCGCACATTTCTAGGCTCCCTTCCAAAATCTAGAAAGTCCACATCAAATTGCTACCATGCTTCTCCATCACAAGGGTGGACTATTTTACCAGACATGGAGCGATTGTGCGATCGCATTAGCTTGGTTGTTTCTTCATGTGCATACAGCCTTTGTAGTCTATCCGTTATTGGAAGATAATGCAAAACTTTGCGTGCAACTTTGTTCCGACCTTCTTCATATCAATTGGCATTATAGAAGTCACATTTATCTTTGTTCTTGTTATCTCCATAGAAAAGCATGCAATTGTTATAGCACACATCAATTTTAACATATGGCATACCTAGGCCATCTTGCATTTTTTTCGACTCATAGAAGTTCTTTGGCAGGAGTTCATGGATTATTTCTAAGAAATCATCATAGTGGTCAATTGACATATTGTACATTGACTTCACAGCAAGCAAGCGAGCTACGGTAGAAAGTGACGAGTGGGTAGTTTTATCATGCACCAATTCATCAACATTAGCAACCATTCTATAAAAGGCTTGGGTAGAGGATGTTGGTGTATCATCTATAGCTGGTGGATGTCCACCAACCAGATCAAATAGCATATCATCCATACGGTCAACTTCATTGCAACCCTCCTCAGTACCTACAGTGCTATATTCATCATTACTAACAAGACTCTCATCATGTTCTGTCCATGTTTCATAGCCTTCTCTAAAACCAAATTTAAACAAATGAAGCTCTATAGTATTCCTTTTCTGCTTAAAGTAGTTCCGACACATGGCACAAGGACACTTGATGGTATCATTTTCAACCACATCCGATAAAGAGAATGCATGATTCAAGAATTCAGTTGTTTCATCAACCCATTCATTAGAGGGAAGTTTACCATGTTGCCAACCATTATCATCCACGAGTGTGACATTTGAACTATCTCTGTATTGCAAATATAAAATTTTAATTGTTAATTTAGACCATGCATATAGGCATACAACATATCTAGGAATGTGACATATCTATCATTCCATAACAAAAGACGTGTATACCAACCAAATTAACAAATGTACACTGGTGGCAATCATAAGATAGCAGCAGTGTGTAATAAAAGCATACCAATCATATTAACTAGTGATAACCGATGGCAATCACAAGATGATGACAGCAGTGTGTAATAAAAGAGAATGAGCATCACAACATAGCAGAGCACATTCATAAACACAACAAAAAGTAACACTAATGAATAACCTATACAATATAAAGGCAATACTGATGAACAACTTATCATGTTATTGATAAAAAAATAAAGTAACACTTATCTTAATCGAGACAACAGTGAAGCACCAATTCTAATAACAACTATTTAGCTGTATGTCAAATTAGTAGTGCATTTGTTAGATGCCTTCAATTTGTCGCTCAACATACATCCACATAAAACCAGCCCAATGTATGAATGAATCAAACTACAAACCCCCTAATCTACCAATGAAACAAGCCCCGAGATGGCACCACTGCTCTCTCTGCCCTTCCAGAACCATTGCTATCCCTTTCCTCCAAGAACCACTAAGTTACTCCCTACATTAATCATGTGTGTTATGAATGAAACCAAAAAAAAAGATCTACTAGCTGCAGATCTAGCAAATGCCTTCACAGCTTGGATTGAGGTTGTCTCAACTGTGAATCTCGTCCTCCCTAGCAAGATGGATCTTCAGGGGAGAGGGAGGGGTCAGGCTCGATGAAGGAGACACCGGACGTCGACTGGTTATTGATTTTTCTGTGAGTAGTTTTACGTTGGTCAAAAAAATCATCATGACTAACATGGCTCTCGCCATGCTCTGTCTAGATTTCATAGCCTTCTTTAAAACCATATTTACACAAATGGAGCTCAATAGTATGCCTTTTATGCTTAAAATAGTTTTGACACATGGCACAAGGACACTTAGTGGTCTCATTTTCAACCACACCTAATAAAGAGAATGCATGATCCAGGAATTCAGTAGTTTGTTCAGTCCATTCACTAGATGGAGCTTTCCCACGCTGCCAACCACTATACATCCATGTGCGTGGCATTTCAATTATCTCTGTGTTTTCAAATATGAAAGTGTTAATTACTAATTCATACCATGCATGTTGTCTATGTCACATTGTTTCAAAAAAAAAGCTTGCATTGTAAAACTTCAAAGAGATCCTATCATTCTCGAACACAAGACATTTGCCTAGCAAAGTTAACAAATCTGAACCGATACAACCACATAACAGCAAAGCAAAACAGAATGGCAAACATAACATGACAACCATTCATCTCTATTAGTTGGAGAGCAGATTACTAAATCGAGCGAAAAGAAATAGTTGTACCTTGAAGCAAAAGGACAACTGAAGATGATTGTGGGTGCTTCTATTGCTGCTATAGGCTGTAGAAACAGTGAAAGAAACATCGCTTATCAATAAAATTAGCAATAGCAATTATGAAAGGAACATCAATAAATTTAAGTCTACAAGTGAACCTCAACGGTGCTTCTCAATTTCTGATGTGTGGCGAAGCAAAATGTGGCTGAAGGTAATAGGTCTCTCCAATCAAACCAGCGGCAGAGCAGATTTTTGTGGAAGGTGATGGATCCAGTGACCGAAGATGCTTCCTACGATGACCACCACACAATCCATCACATTCCACATAAAAAGGGGAAAGGGTTCAGGGAAGGGCTCACGCCATGCAATTACTTATAGATTCACATGACATTAGACGGAAGAAAGACTGCGGGATGTTGCGACCGGTGCAGTGGATCCAAGGCAAACCTTAGATGCGCCTGTATGGAGGCTTGGATCAGGCAAGCGATGACGTCGATGTGGGCGTCGGCGTGGTGGCTACTCGCTGTGAGGAGGTGGGCGGCTGGCTCGGGGCGGACGGGCGTCGATCTAGGCGGAGCTGAGGCGGATGGACGGCTGGCTGCAGACGGATGGCAGGCTGAGGATGGGACGCCGGCGGCCGGAGGCGGAAGGGCCACCAGCCCGCCAGGCGGACGGGCCGCCGCCTCCTGGCTGGAGGCGGGAGGACCACCGGCGATCTAGGAGAGTGGAGGCAGGCGGGCCACTGGCCAGGGCGGGTGGAGAGGCGGACGCTGCGACGACCGGGAGCTGGGCAGCTGGAGAGGCGGAGGCGGCGACGGCCGGGAGCTGGCCGGGTGGAGAGGCGGAGGCGTGACAGAACGGGAGCTGGGTGGCGGGTGGAGATACGGATGCGACTAGAGGCTGAGGGCGCTAGGGGATGGATAAGGTCTGACGTTTTTTTTCATTCTTTGCCTTTTGGATCCATAGAGTCCACAGGCGCAAAGCCAGGCCGACGAAAGTGCGAAGAAGCCCACGAAGCAAAAACATAGGCGGGAAAATTGGCGCGTTTTTTATCCCAAATTACCCTGTGTACATATGTGACAGAGAAATTACGTAACTCGCAGGGAATTGTAGGTAATTATCCTATGAGCTAATTTCCCTGTGCGTATCACTTAAACCGACAGGGTTATATGTATTACCCTGTGAGTTTGGAGAACCAACAGGGTAAATTATATTTTTACTGTGAGTTTTTGTGCAACCGACAGAAAATATATACGGCACACAGCAAAAATCTAGTTTCCAGTAGTGCGTGAGGAAGAACGGCGACGCTCCCTCCGGCGGTGGCACGTGCAGTACCCACTCAAGGTCCTCCCTATGACTGAACCGAACGATGAAGTCCTCCGGTGCATGCTGCAGTACCGACATATCCGCATCGTCAATTAGGAAACAACGACGGATGTGTTCCCGTACCATCGCCAGCGTTACCGGTGGTCTGGCGCCACCATTCATGGCAACCAATGCCAGAGACAAAGCATCCTCGGCAGCCTGGATCTCCGCCGAGCGGGGGACGATGACGAGCTCGACGACGGGGTGCTCGACCACCGCCGGGCGACGATGGTGTCTGAGTTGAAGACGCGGTCACACAGACTGCCCACCGCTCGCTCGCACGGTGTCCGTCAGCCCTGCCAGCATAGGCGGATCCGCGGCGGACGGCTCCCCCGCGTCATGGTTGGCGGTGGCCGAAAACTCCCCGGAGCCGCCAGCGACCTCAGCACCAGAAGCCGGCTGATCAGCCGCCTCCGGGCTAGGCGGAGCACAGCAGCGTGGTACGGACGGGGACTGACCGGTCGACGCGGAATGAGTGGAAACCGTATCATCACGGGCCGCCTGCCATTACGCCAGAGAAGGCCAACGGCGAGGCGCACCGCGCCGACCACCAGCAACAGTAGGCGAGCGTCCCCTCTTAGAGCCGACAACGGTTGGGGGCATTAGGGCAGAAGCGCACACGATGCCCCTCACGGCGACAGCTGCAGCAGCGCGCTGGAAACTTGCAGTCCGCCTTGACATGGTCATCGCCGAGGCAGTTGAAGCAGAGGCTAATGAGGTCCTCCGGCACTGGCCTTGCCACCCTGCGCGGGGACCAGCGGCGCCAGCGGCGATGACTGTTGAGCTCGTGGAAGCCCTCGGCATGAGAGGCTCCAGGATCTAGACAGCAGCAAGCATTTGTCTAGTCCGAACCCATGCTACAAGTATGAGAGAATTTCTTATTTGACACCAGACAAATGATCCGTTCCTTTTTGGCCCTTAAAAAATTTCCGTTCCCTATTTGACACCAAGTTCAACTTTCTTTCCTTAAATGACACTCCGTTGCCTTTTCCATCCGGTCATCGTTAACTACGCTGTGAAAAGGCGATTTTGCCCCTATGGGCCCCACCACCCTTCTCCCTCCTCTCCTCCTCTAGGCCAAGGCCCTCCACTAGCCCACCACCCACCGCCTCACACAGATGCTGCGGGTCGCCGGCCGCTTGAGGAGAAGGCCGCCGTGTCTGCGCCAACCACGACGCAAGCCCTCGGCGCGCCTCACCGCCAACCAAGGCTCCTCGCGCACTGCAACGGTCTCCACAGGTGTGGGCGGTCGCTACCTCCCTCCCGCTGCCCTGAACCCGCCCCGCCCACGACCTCCTCTTCTTCGCCACGCAGATGCTCCACCGAAGATCTAGTCACCCACCCGCGCTCCCGGCTTCGGCTTGGCGCCAGAGCTCTCGACGACGCTGCTCCTCCCGCACAGCATGGCGGTTCTCGCCGCTTCCGCCCCACGCCACCGCTCACGCAGATCTGCTGGCGCTGCCTGCTCGTGCTCGGCATACCGAGGGCGGCGCCGACGGCCTCTTCGCACGGATGCCGCACCGCCGCCCCGCCATGCCGGAGCTGCTCACCGTGCTCCCGAGGAGGCTGCGCAGACCGTGGCGGCGACACGGGGTCGCCGCCGCCACGCTGGTGCCGCTTCACGCTGCGAAGCTGCTCACGCACGCGCCCGCTATGCTCGAGTTCCTCCACGGGCAATCCGAGATGGCACCCACCGATGACGACGGGCTTCCCCTCCGCGGGTGGGCGCCGCAGGGAGGCGGCCGCGCATACGCGGAGGCGGTGGCCGCGGGCAAGGGGAGGACGCGGCGGCCTGGAGGAGGAGAGGAGGGAGAAGGGTGGTGGGGCCCACAGGGGCAAAATCGTGTTTTCACAGCTCAGCTAACGGTGACCGGATGGAAAAAGCAACGGAGTGTCATTTAAAGAATGAAAGTTGAACTCGGTGTCAAATAGGGAACGAAATTTTTTTGAGGGCCAAGAAAGGAACGGGTTATTTCTCTGGTGTCAAATAAGGAATTGTCTCAAACAGAAGGAACATGTTAGGTGTGAACAAGCGGACACCCCACTCGATGCAGATTCATTAGTGTTCCGCACCCAGATGCAGTCAGACAGGCCTTTTGCGCGCGCCACCCTCCCAGCGCCGCCAGACTGCCCTCTCTTGGGGCTTGCCCACACTGGCCTCGCTCGCACAATGGTGGGGCAGGGCTCGCGCCGCTCTAGGAGAGGAAGACCCATGTTGGGCTACCGTGGAGGACTGGAGGGTTAGTGAGTGCTCCTCAATTTGAAACCGGAACGAATGCAATCTGAACCTGGGAGCTAGTGACTGGGAGAAGGCAGGCCAACTCCCAGGCGAGGACCACGCATCCCGGCTGTAGTGCTACTCGATGACACATGGCTACGCTCCTCTCTAACCCCTCCCGATGACGGCACCCCTAGCAACAACGCTCTTGATGGCTCCCGGGCGACGGTGTCCCCACACCGCTCTTCTAGCTACCACATGTCCACATCCTGGCACTATCGTTCATCTGCCGTGTCTTGGCGCTAGCGCTCCTTGCTGGCGGCACGCTGAGCTCACTTCCTCCGAGGGCGGAGGGGCACAACGTGTAGGGTAGGAGGATGGATAGCACTGCTCAATGGATTCCCGGAGCAAGCGCACAGACCTCCAGCTCCACCCACCTGCCGTCACGGGTGATATACAGATTTTCATCCCCGTTGTTTGTTCTACCGGTGTTCGTACTGTATTAAAACATTTTACTTTTGAGTGCCAGCATCATCAGTTATAGTAATTGTCATTAGTCAAACTTTTATAAGTTCAACTAAATTTATAGAAAAGAATACTTGCTCTATTAATCTGGTGTTATAGATGTTAACATTATTTAGTAGAAGGTCACATTTACAAAAAGAAAAGAAAAGAAAAGTTTGACGACAACTCTAGCGATGGATTTATTTGAGAATGGACGACGTAATATCAAGCATAAACAGCTCACCCCATCATTTGTGTAAAAATTATAAGTCATTATGGCTTTATAAAAGTTTGATGACAACTCTAGAGATGGATTTATTTTACAAACTACAAGTCATTATGGCTTTTTAAGACATAATTTTTGTTACAGATATATATTATTTTTAGATACATATATAGTTAAATGGCAAAATGACTTACAGTTTAAAATGGAGTAAGTGGATAACTATGGTTAGTATATGAATTATCAGTTTTCAACTGAAACTCGGTTATCTGACACATATGATGGAGCAGAAGACGGCACAGATGTAGGATTATTAGAGACATGTCTATCCTCCATGCGTCTAGTATAGTTTGTTTAGAGACACATAGGAACCATACCCGTCTCTGACGAATGAGTATCAAAAGACTTGTCTATTCTGTAACCATCTTTGAACTCGGTCTTTGCTAGGTAACACATCAGAGACGGGTACATTCTAGAGACACGTGAAATTTACTCTAGGTTTCTCTTTTATTAGTGACATGTGAAGTTTTTTCAGGTTTCTCATTGCTGATCATGTTAGGGACACGTTGTTTCACACCTCGTCACTGACGTACATCATTATATCGCATTAAGTTAATATGAGCCATCGCGTGCTATTGACTAGCTAGCAAGTGGTAGCTGTCGAGGTGGATCGATCACCTAACCGTCCAACGGCACCGCGTACCTTGCTGAGTTGGCCGTCATCAACTTTGGTGCCATGTCCAACGTAATGCTCTCTCAATCGTATCTTCGCCTGGTCATACTGTGTGCAATGTGCTCTGCCCCTCGCATATGCCACACAAGCAAATCCAGGGCGCGACCGGGGTCAGCCGACACCGACGATTTTGTCGTGACCCAGCGATTTTAGGCCACGTTGGACCCCGGCAAAAATTACGTGCGACCCCGGCAGCTCAGCAGTCCATCGTGGCATCACCTCAGCCCATCCCTCCATCGTTTGCAAGGAGCAAGAATAAGCCCAGTAGCACACCCAATGGCCCAGCCCCCGCTCTCCTTTCATGGAACGTCTCAATGTGATGATTACGTGAATGGTGCTAGCAGATATACTACAGCAGCCCAGAAGGCCAAACATCAGCCTCTGGCCTCTGCCACAGCCTAACCCAAGTCACCGTTTCATCTTATGATCTTCGTTGTTTTCACATCGCAATCCGTAAGTCCTCCCTGACGGTGCTGACGCCAGCGGCTGCTCCTTCATTTTCATTCTCGACCACATGTTTCAAAGACGCAAATCTCAGCGACGACTTGCCGGTGGCTGCTGGCCGCTGCGATAAGCTCTCCCTGCATTTGAGTTAGGCCTTGCTTGTGCAGTCTTTGAAGCTGCTGGCCGTTGCTCCTTTGAGAAATGTGTCACATTGAAATTATATTGATCAATTATGACCGATGAATTGTTGCTTACCATCGTTCTTATTAGACAATTTTGATTCAAAAGATTATTTTTTGGCACGCAAATTTTGCCCAAAAAACTGTCAGGCTACCTATCATTGAGTTAATCACTTCGTCTTATATCCAATTAAAAGTATGAGGCCGCGCCGTCTCTGCGGCCTCTAAGCATGTCCACAATAATCTGGTCTCTTAGACCCGTCTGATATGGTTTGTATGGTTCAGCTCATGTGTTCCTATTTTTGTCTTGCGCTTTCTCTTCTCACGCTGTCGATATATCGCTCTTAAAACTATGCTACTACATATCTCAAACCTTGCTGCCATCAACCAAGCATTGATCCGTCGCTCTCATCAGCACTATGTTACTGTGCTCCTACAATATATCTCGCATGTTGTGTCCAAAATACTATGCCATATGGATACACCTACATAGCTCATGCATGCTTTTCTTTTGTCTTCTTCTCTAAAGAGCATCGATTACATAACAGGCTTCCTGTCCTCCGAGGCAGACCTTTCATGCAACATTTTTGTACCTTCTCGCAAGCACTCATCGAATGACCTCCCTTCTCGCTAATTATGCATGCTCTTGATATTGCCCTTTTTATCCAACACTTCCATACATTTTCTCAAACACTTCCATGCCCTTAATTTCTTGATATAGCTGGTGCATTATATCATTGATAAAAAGAAACTTTGGACAGCCCTCCATACATTGTACATGTACGAATGGTCAATATCATCAACATGTTTGGCATGCAATGTGTTCCTATCCTAGCATTCATGCACTTCCACACGTCTCCGCGGCCTCTGAGCATGTCCACGATAGTCTGGTCTCTTAGACCCATCTGATATGGTTTGTATGGTTCAGATCATTGTGTTCCTATTTTTGTCTTGCGCTTTCTCTTCTCAAGCTATCGATATATCGCTCTTAAAACTATGCTACTACATATCTCAAACCTTGCTGCCATCAACCAAGCATTGATCCGTCGCTCTCATCAGCACTATGTTACTATGCTCCTACAATATATCTCACATGCTATGTCAAAAAAACTATGCCATATGGATACACCTACATAGCTCATGCATGCTTTTCTTTTTGTCTTCTTCTCTAAAGAGCATCGATGGTAGCATACATGACAGGCTTCCTGTCCTCCGAGGCTGACCTTTCATGTAACATTTTCGTACCTTCTCACAAGCACTGATCGAATGACCTCCCTTCTCGGTAATTATGCATGCTCCTGATATTGCCCTTTTATCCAACACTTCCATACATTTTCTCAAACACTTCCATGCCCTTAATTTCTTGATATAGCTGGTGCATTATATCATTGATAAAAAGAAACTTTGGACAGCCCTCCATACATTGTACATGTATGAATGGTCAATATCATCAACAGGTTTGGCATACAATGTGTTCCTATCCTAGCATTCATGCACTTCCACACGAAGAAGACAAAAAGGCATGAGATGGATGCATGCATGAAATGTCACCATCATGCACTTCCACACAAAGAAGACAAAAGGGCATCAAACGGCATGCATGCATGAAATGTCACCATCGTACTAGTGCATCATTTGTACTTTGTTGCTACTGTATTACTTGTTCCATGGGTCATTAGCACCAATTAGTACCTTTGATATTTTGAAAAGTTGATTTCTTTGTTATTCCCAGACCAGTGCATGGGTTGAATTTGATTACTACATCGTTCTTACCAGTTTAGTACATGGATTTAAATTTTCCATTGTTCGCAGTAGATTAAATTAACCATGCATTATGTGCCCATGTGAACCTAGGTCATGTCTATTTCTTATTCGTCGTGTTCTTACCGATAGTGTGTTCCGAGATTCTCCTCTTGCCTATATAATCATGACCTTCCTGCTGCTCCACGGCACCCCCTCATCTGTCTTTGCCTTTGTTATGTTCTTCGAGTACTGCCTACTCGAGACACTCGTGTAGGGCAGTGAAAGTTGAACTAGGAGACATTTGGTGCCAGAATATCAAGTTAGATATACTGAAATTGATGGTCCTATGAAGCATATTAAAAAAAAGTAGTACCACACACCTTCCATACATTTAATTTTGTGACCACCTCAGGTCAAGAAACATTGCAAATTTACAGGCACAAAATATGCGGCCTTTAAATCGTGTTAGACCTTTTCCTTGGGAATTGGTTCAACAAGAAAATATGTCGTCTGTGCATGCTTCTTGTCACTTTTGAGTTTGGTACCTTTATCTATGGATACGATTTTATGCTCCCTATAGGTGATCCACCAATAATGTTTCATGGAGGGGGCGCCTGCTAGCAATACAAGGAAGAAGGTTCGGAGAGAAGGCTCCTCCTCCCAGCCAGGTGCGCTCTCTTGTGGTTGCATTATATATTTGCTTATTGTGTATAAGCAGCAAATTTGCTATCAATGTTGCAGGAGTTGTTACACCATCTACTGGGAGAACTATACGGGAGAGGCAGGAGCGCCGAAGATCTATAATAAGAGTGAAGAAAGAAGGTAGTTATTGAAGTACTTCATCCGTCCCTAAATAACTGTCGCCGTTGGTGTACGTGCCGTAAGTTTGACTTGATTTGGAGAAAATGCGTGCAACATTAGTATCTCCAAATAAATTTGTTAAAAAACTAGATTCAAAGATCTTTCCAATGATACTAATTATGTACGATAAATATTAATATTTTTAATATATATTTAGTCAAATTTATTTTTCGGAAAGCGAAAACGACAGATATTTAGGGACAGAGGGAGTATGTTTATAATCCGAAGATATTGGTGCGCTCTTCGCAAGCCATGGACCCCTATATTATATTGGGGTACTAGCTAGGGTAGATTCTCTAGGATGACCAACTAATTATCTAACGTTGTTGTAGGTAGGGTTACATGTTCCAGTAAGAGGGCAGCAGAGGGAGGGCAGCAGTGTCAGAGGCTAAAAGCAAGGTCAAGGAAAGAAGGTACTTGTTTGCATGTGTGTGTCTATATATTGCAAGCAGAAAAATCATATTTTCCTTGGTGGTGGTTGCAGACGACGAGATATCATACTACGGGCCTCCTGCGCACAAGTGTCAGTACTGCGGTGCGCAGTTTTGGTACCAAGAGCGTGTGAAAAGAACGTATCGAGGTGAAGGAGACCGTGTACGTTTTCATCTCTGTTGTAGGGGAGGTAAGGTGTGCTTGCCTCTTCTAAAAGATCCCCCTCCATTTCTAGCTGGTTTGTTGAACCCAAATGGTGATACTTTCTCTAAATACTTCATCAAATCTATACGTTCATACAATTCCATGTTTGCTTTCAATTCACTTGGTGCTAAAATTGACATGGATATAAACAAGGGTCCTGGCCCGTATGTCTTTAAAATTAATGGATAGGTCCACCATCGAATTGGATCTTTACTACAAGATGAGGGTAAGTCTCCTGTATATGCACAACTTTATATTTATGACACTGATAATGAGGTTGAAAATCGAATATCAATTTTTGATAGGGATAGGGACTGTGAGGGTGAGAATGAAATTGATAGAAGAATTGTCGAGGGCTTAGTGAGGATGTTTGATGCAGCAAATGAGCTGGTGAAATCCTTTAGGGCAGCTAGGGACCTATTGGTCCAAAACAATAGTTGCCGCCAATTGCGTCTCAGGCTATTGCACGATAGATCGAAAGCTGCACTTCAGTACAATGCACCAACAGGATCCGAGATAGCTGCTTTGATAGTTGGTGACTTTTTGGAGGAGAAGAAGAGTCCTGATATAATAATTCAGGATAGAGGCGGTGGGCTTAGAAGGATTAGTAACCTTCATTCTAATTACATGGCTTTGCAGTACCCAGTTCTTTTCCCATATGGTGAGGAGGGCTTCAAACTAGGGATCAAGTATAGCCACACGGGGACCTTGCAGGTTAAATCTAGGGGTGAGGTTACCATGCTCAAGTATTATGCTTTCCGTTTACAACAACGTAGCTGTGAGGCCACTACATTGTTATGCGGCGACCGATTATTCCAGCAGTATATAGTCGATGCATTTGCTTCAGTAGAGGAGAATAGGCTTCGATTTATTATTAAAAACAATAAGAACCTAAGGTCGGAGATTTACAAGGGTATTCATGACGCACTACACAAGGGTGATTTTGACGGAAACAATGTTGGTAAGAAAATTATATTGCCTGCTAGCTTTACTGGGAGCAAAAGATACATGGTACAAAACTACCAGGATGCAATGGCTATTTGTAGGTTCTATGGGCCTCCAGACTTGTTTATCACCTTTACTTGTAATCCCAAGTGGCAAGAAATAGACGACTCCCTTGCATTTATACCAGGCCAGAAAGCTAACGCTAGACCTGATATGGTTAGTCGGGTTTTTAAATTGAAGGTTCAGGAGCTTGTTTCGGTGCTGAAGAAGGGTACTTACTTTGGAAAATCACGAGTAGGTACGACTGCTATTTTTTAGCATACTCGGTACCTACTAGCATTTCTCACGCTAATTTGTAACTAGCTCTTGGTCAAATCTGGAGTATGCATGCTGAAAAAGTAGGCAGTAGTTGCATGCTCCAAGGATGCATGGGTGCATCAGACTGGCTAGCAGCATGCATGCAGAAAGTAGGCCATCATATGCCCTGCACAAGAGTTGATGCTCTCCTACTAGCTTTTTCATGTGGAGGGCATGGGCATCCATGCTGAGACTAGGAGGCACCCGCCATCCTCAATGAAAGTAGCAAGCAGCACTCATTGTTGCCAGACCTGCCGTCCCTTTTCTCGACGATGCATCCTGCAACGAGTACTGTGGCCCGTTTGGTAGAGCTCTAGCTAAAACAGTTTCAGTTGTGGCTTCACCCATGAAGCAGATTCACTTAGAGAGCTGAAGCAGTTTTTTTTATCGTTTGACAATACAGCCTCTCCTGGTAGTCCAGAATGACGAAATATCCATAATACCCTTTTTTTTTTTTTCTCTTCTCTTTTTCTTTTCTTTTCCCAACCTTATCTGCTAGGTGAATTGCACGCCCGACACCCGACCTTATCCTATTCGCATCTCCTTCAACCACCGACACCCGACGGCCGCTGCATCCGCATCCCCATGCCCGACGGCCTCGGCGACTCGGTGGTCCACGCCTGGTGGCTCCACATGGCGGCCCTGCAACTAGCGGCTTCCGAGCGCGAGCACGGCAGCGACCCTAGCAGCCCCGCGCGGTGGTCCTGCAACTAGCGGCTTCTGAGCGCGAGCACAGTAGCGACCCCGGCAGCCCCGCGCTGCGTCCCCATGCTCGGCACCACAGCTCTCGCCCCCGACAGCTCGCCCCTCGACGACCCCGGCGGCCCCACGCTCGGCGGCGCCCGAACGCCCCAGCGAGGGTAAATCCGCCCGTTTCCGTGCGCTGGGCCCACGGGAGCAGGCGGAGCCAATGGAAGCTACGTTTTTTCAACTCCCACCCTCTCTCTCCTCTTCTCTCAGCAGATATTCCGTGACTCCAAGCGTGAAGCCATTTGCCTTGCCACCGTTTGGTTGAAGGAGAGCAAAAATGGCTCCGGGAGCTGCCTAAGGAGTTGTACCAAACGACCCCTACCCATTGCCTGGATACACGATCTTTCAGTATTCCTGTCTCCTCGCTTATGTTAGTTTACCATAAAAGCATGTCGTAACCAAATAATTCATGCTATATGATTTATTCGACTATAGTATTCATTAAGCTCACAGGATCCTATCTTTTGATGCCATATATTCTTACCTTTGCTTTCTCATTTTGATGCTCTCACACTATTGAGTTCCGTAAGCGTGGTCTACCTCACGTTCATATTTTGCTTTGGCTTGAAGGTAACTCGAGAGACCCACGGCCTTCGCTTATTGATTCAATAATTACTGCTGATATACCGGATAGAGTTTCGACCCTTTGGGTTATAGCCTTGTCGACGAATTCATGGTGCATGGTCCTTGTGGGGAGCTTAACAAAAATGTCCATGCATGAAGAACAATAAGTGCTCAAAATTTTTCCTAAAGCTTACCAGCAAAAGCACAATTGTTGGTGAGGATGGGTTCGTGCAAGATAGGCGTCCTGAATCTGGTAGTTATGTTGAGCGGTACGGGGTTAGACTTGACAGTGGATGGGTTGTTCCTTACAACTTGTCTTTGTTAAAGAGATTTAGAGCCCACATAAATGTTGAATGGTGCAACAAGACACATCTAATCAAATATTTGTTTAAGTACGTCACGAAGGGTCCAGATCGTGCTAGAGCTGTAATTGAGAGCTTTGATAATGACACTCATGCTGGCCCCTCTCAACAGCACCCTGTAGGTAATGATGGCACCACTCAGCCACAGGTAGATACTCAGAAAAAGGATGACGAAATTGATGAAGTTAGGGAGTATATTGATTGTCGTTATTTATCCTCTTATGAGGTTGTCTGGCGTATGTTCGAGTTTGATATACATTATAGGACACCCTCAGTAGAGAGGTTATATCTGTGCACCTGCCTTTCATGAACAACCTTGTGTACCAAGCTAACCGCTCCTTAGTTGATATTGTAGATGACCCTCGTTCCCTAAAAACAACATTGACCGAGTGGTTTTGCGCTAATAGGGTGTACCCATCTGCCCGAGAACTAACGTATATAGAATTCCCTACTAGGTGGGTTTGGGATAAAAAGGATAGAGCTTGGTATCCCCGCAAAGGATCCAAGAAAATTGGGAGGGCTATATATATAAACCCTAGCTGTGGTGAGCTGTACTACCTACGTATGCTCTTGAATGTTGCCAAAGGTGCTACATCCTATGAGGATCTTCGAACTATCGCTGATGTTATGTACCCAACATTTAAAGATGCATGTCAGGCGCTTGGCCTTCTTGGAGATGACAATGAGTGGCGTGAGGCTCTTAGAGAAGCATCTGTCTGGGGATCAGCCGCTCAAATGCACCAGCTTCTTGTTACTATAGTACTTTTTTGCTCAGTTTGCGACGCGCCCTCCTTGTTCTCTGAGGTCCATACTTATTTCACTGATGATATACATCATAAAATCAAGAGGATGCTGCAACTACCATTCTATACAGTTCCAGAACAGCATATTAAAAACCATGTTTTAGTAGAGCTTGATAATTTATTTAGTAAGAATGGTGCATCGATGACCGACTATGGTTTTCCGAAACCTGATCTTAGCCTTTGTAACAAGGTGAAAAATAGGCTGCTATCAGAGGAATTGGCTTATGATCCTATCAGTCTTATGCATATCCATGACAGCCTTATGAATCGATTAAATTTTGAGCAAAAACATATATACGATGTTGTTATACAATCAGTTTATGAAAAATCTGGCCAATGTTTTTTTGTTTATGGCTATAGTGGCACTGGAAAAACATTTCTTTGGAATGCAATCATTTTGCGGTTACGGTTTGAAAAACTTATTGTTCTTGCAGTAGCCTCTTCAAGGGTTGCTGCACTCTTTGTTCCCTGGAGGACGTACTGCACATTCCCGGTTTAAAATTCCTATAGTCATTGATGAGTCATCTGTTTGTGAGATTAGAAGGGGCTCATTCCTAGCAGATTTAATAGTCCAATGCTCTTTGATAATATGGGATGAGGCCCCAATGACCCATAGACACTGTTTTAAGTCACTAGATCGCAGCATGCGAGACATTCTTGGTAAACTGGACTCTTCCAATTTTCATAAGCTCTTTGGTGGGAAAACGGTGCTACTTGGTGGAGATTTTTGCCAAGTATTACCTGTTGTCGAGGGTGGGAGTAGATCAGAAACCATAGATGCATCCATAACTAACTCCTACATCTGGAAGCACATTAAGATACTAAGACTTACAGTGAACATGTGCCTGCTTGCCATGGCAGACAGTGGGTTACCTATAGAGCAAGTGAAAGAATTTAATGACTGGGTGTTAAGTATTGGAGATGGTACTGCATAAGGAATTGTGCATAGTGACGATGGAGACTCCGAGTTAGTAGAAATACCACATGATGTTTTAATCCCAAGGTTAGAGTCAGCCATTGATGATATAATAAGATCTACATACCCAAACTTAGCCACATTATACTCGGATCCAGCCTACTTAAGGGAAAGAGCTATTATCTCTCCAAAAAATGACACTATCGATGAAATTAATGGACGTGTCCTCTCTTTAATCCCAGGCCATGAAAAGGTATACCTTAGCTTAGATGCATTGGTTGAGTCTTCAAAGGAACATGGTAATTTAGACTTGCTTTGTCCAGTTGAGTTCCTTAATTCGCTGCAGTTCAAAGGCATTCCTCCTCATAAGCTTGCACTTAAGATTGGTTCGCCTGTGATGCTTCTACGCAATCTGAATCAAAGTGCAGGCCTCTGTAATGGTACACGTCTTATAATAACACAATTAGGTGATCGAGTTGTGGAGGCTCAGATAATCACAGGATCACACACTGCTGAAAAAGTTATCCTTCCTCGTATTGCCTTGCACGTATCAAGTACCAAATGGCCCTTTGTACTTAGTAGGCGGCAATTTCCAATTCGTCTATGTTATGCAATGACCATAAACAAGAGTCAAGGACAAACCTTGCAGAATGTTGGCCTCTACTTGCCACGCCTAGTTTTTAGCCATGGGCAACTGTATGTTGCTATATCATGCGTAACATCTAGAAAAGGTCTTAAGGTCCTAATTGATGATGATACAGATTCAGATTGCACCATCACCCAGAACATTGAATACAAGGAGGTGCTTCAGGCCCTGTGGTAACTATCAGCCCATGGCGCCAATCGTTAGCCTCTGTTCCGCATGTTCATGCCTATTTAAATGGTGTATGCTTACAACTTGCGTCTTACTGAAGGTCGTACTCAGTCTAATGATTCCTTTGCTTATGATTAAACGACAGATGACCTACAACATGTTGTCGGAGATTAACCCAACGAAGTACAATTGGCGTGTCAAGGTTAGAGCCACAAGGATATGGCAGTTTTCTGGCACTTCCAAGGGGAAGGAATTTAGCTCAATGGAACTCATTCTCATTGATGAAGAGGTGCACCAGTTAACACATCTAATTTGTTTTTGAGATATATCTGTCCTTGTTACCTTTACTCTCTATATTATTCTATAGGAACTAGGGGTCACCGCCTGCATTGGGCAGAAAAACCTTGACAAGTTTTCTAGATCCATATCTGAAGGTCATTCCTATTATATAAGAAATTTCCAAGTCAGCATGCAAGAACGGAAGTTCAAAGCTATACCCAGCATGTACACCATATTTTTCACGCTGTGGACCATTATTGAAGAAATCCCTCCTGAGTTGTCTGCCAGCCTGCCGCTCTATGTATTTAACTTTGTGGATTTTGGAGATTTAGATGATAAAGCAAGGCATGGGGATGGCTTAATAGGTATGCACCCTAACGAATTCTACAAAACTAAATTGTGCTTATATGCTTAGGTATACAAACTGTAATGCGGTATACCTATTGTACTATATCTAATGATGTGTTCATTCAATAGATGTCATTGGGCAACTCACGGTCATGCATCCGATGGTGCATTCTAGCAGTTTGAATGGCCCATCTGTAAGGCGGGAAGTTGAGCTGCGCGATCTAGAGTATGATTGCAATTTTTTCATGGTCATTTGGAAAACCCTTTATAAAGAGGTTACTAAAATAGGTTGCGTTCTTAATATCACAGTGACCGCGTTTTATCGATGACTTTATGGGGTGAGCATGCAACGTCTTTTGAGGACCAGTTCCTTATTGAGACTATAGGAAACGATGAGGCGGTTGTGATCATTTTTGCTGGGGTCCAAGCAAGGCTATTTTTAGGTGGTGCTAACTCGTGCTAACCATTGATATTTAGTGCTGAATCAAATTTAGAGTTCTGATCCAAGCATCCATTTTTGTTTTGCAAATAGGTTCGGCCAGCTGCCGGAGCCATGCAGCAACGAAATGGTACATAAATATTGACATCCCTGAGGTTAATGCTTTCTGTGCTAGGTATGCGTTACTCTCCTTCGTCTTGTTAAGTTCTATAGATGCATGTCTGCTTGAATCTTTTCTTATTTGCTCCCCTCTTTTCTCCATAGCTTACAAGGAAGAGGCTCTGAGGTTCAACTTCTACCAGGGTGCTGATACTGCAGCTGGTGGCTGTGATGAGGAAAATGCTAATAGGAAGACTGTGTCCGAACTCTTGTCCTTAAACCCCCATGAAGATAATGTAATGCATGGTCCCATCTATATTTATATCCATATGTATTATAGTCTAATGGTTAACTTGTTGCCTTCCACATTGCATTAGGATGTACGCTTTACATGCCATGCAAGTATAAGGGAAATAGACGTCACAAATGGTTGGTGGTACAAAGGTTGCAACGTATGTAAGAAGGGTTTGAAGGCAACACTCCAAGGGTTTGAATGTGTAAACTGTGCTGAGACGGAGCCCGTGATCGTTCCCAGGTAAGATTCTTTATCTGCTAAGACCATGCCTCTAACCTTTATGTGGTGATGAACATTGGTTTCCTAATACGTCTTCTCGATGCATGCATAGCTACAAGTTAAATGTCGTCATCGAAGATGCCACTGGCCGTGAGAAAATATTTATGTTTGGAGGTGTAGTTGAGCAGGTCGTAAGGCGGACTGCTGCTGATCTTGTGGAAGAAAGTTCGCCAAACCAGATTTTATTGCCTGCGGCCCTGCGTGCTATTGTAGGCCGCAGCTATGTGTTCCAAGTAGTTATCAGTAAACAGACTTTTAGGACAGTGCAGCTGTGTTTTCAGGCCAGAAGGTTATTCAATCCTCCAAGTGTACATGAAAGCGTTCCTGCTAATGTCACTCTCGGTAATAAAGAAGCAAGCGATGGGCCGTCTGATGCAATTATAGAGTCTGCCATTCCTGGTGAAAGCACTCTACCTCTAAATGCTCGTACCTCCACTCCCCCAAAAAATTCATCCGCCAAGGGAAAGGAGGCAACTGGTGCTGTTCATAAGGACCATGGGTATGCCTTTTGTCCTTAATGTTAGCTTTGTCTTGTATATGCATGTACTACCTGTTGCAGGACCTTAGCAAGTATATCATCCTTGGTATAAATAGGTAGATAAAATGTTATTTGTTGGAGCATTCTAATTTTATCTTCCCCGTGCAGGAATGTGCTGGGAAATAAACGACCACGATCTGCTCACAAGGAGTTATTTCCTTCCAAAAAAGAGAAACAAAGGTTATCTAATTTACTTGGTATTGTTTCTAAGTATAAACAACATGCATGGACCATATAATGACCAACAATCCTTTCAAGTTGCAGTGAGGCGTGAAGCTCCATCTTTATGGTCTCCACCACCATATATCATCCACCCTGTCTATTGCTATCGCTAAATAAAGAGTCTGCCTTGTCGCTTGTGCTATGGCAATGATGTATTTGTACCTAAGAGTACAATAATCCATCTAGAATTAGTAGATTGTTTGCAGTGTCCTATTTCATCCCTTGGCTGACTGGTGCCCTGGTGTCACCTATGTATGAAGCCAATCCTAAATAAAAAGTTAACAGGGACATTTTCTATTTGATGTACTTGTCCAGTAGTGTTTTGTACCACCTACGTGTGAAGTAGTTTTGAATAAATAATGTTATCTTCTCCTACGAGTTTCTGGCTAGCCGTTTGTGACATTTCTAGTGCTACGTTCCTAACCTAATTATTTTGTTTTATGAGAAAACTATATTTGGCACCATTCCATAGTTTATATGTGAGACTGTTTCCAGCTTTACAAGGTACCTATTTTCGAGTTATGTTGGTGATGCCGCTAGCCTACTATCTTCTAACACTCAAATAGCAATAGAACTCTAGCAATAGTATTCGATGGCACGTCATTATTGGGATTCAATAAAAAAAATCACATTCCATGCATTAGGTCCTCATAGTACAACACTAACTCCAAAGACATCATGCCCAGCATCGAATAAAATACATAGCCCATCCAAAGTGTGCTACTATGATAGGCAGCCACTATTGACCTTGCTATTAGGAAACATAACTAGGTTGAACAAAATATACACAAACTTAGTGATAGATTGTAGCCATCGACTGACCCTGGTCCCGTACCATTGTCATCCTTCATCAGGGCTTTAAAATTTGTCATACCCACTGGTGGTAGCTTTCCCTAGATTAATGTCGCCTATGACATCCTCCTTGTTTGTGCCGCTTCCTGCTAGATTTGTGTTGTCCATGCTGTCCTTCATGGCACCAGTTCCTCCTAAGACAGGCTCTGTCCAAAAATCATCTGGAAAAAAGCTCTAGTGGTTTCCTGCAGTAGAAGTGCAGTGGCTTATGTAAGAAATTGAAGCCGTTATGTACTACATATATATTCAAACGATTTAGTTCCTATATCATTATGGGCTCAAAACGTGCCCCAGTAACACATATAATTAAAACATATACCATTGTTGTGCTGCATGAGTTTTGATATCATGTATTAGAAACAATTTCAAACAATCAGAACTTTATCTGGTAAACTAATACATTAATGATATTGCCCACTGAGAATATATCATAAATAAAAATTTGAGCCAATTACTCTTGCGGATTTTTTTGGGAGCTCCACCTGTATAATGATATACCTTTTGCATCCTGTGGTTGAGCTTCCATGCATAACTCCTTCAGACCCTGTAGAATCATGTGCACCATTAATAAATATCCTTGTGCATGTGTACCCCATACCTCGATAGAAAAAGCAACAACAACCCACTTAGACTACATCTTAAATATAGCTTCATACCTTGATTGGTTGTGCATCTTGCCTCATCCTTGCTGTGTCCTTCACGTGAGAGTCGTGAAGGACCAATTCCCTTGGAGTATGCCTCTAGGCTGTTTGGGACATAAGGACCAGTGAAATACATGGATTGGATTGCTCCAATAGATTCTGCAGGTTCATTAGGCACAATGTATCCTCTCTTCACACGGACACTCCTCCATTTGTTATCTGATGGTACTGGTAATCCAGATGCCAACTGTGAGGCACTATGCTTTTGTTGTGGCTCTGAGAGATGCATACTTTGTCTAGTTTCAGCATGAATATACACGTCATGAAGCTGAGAGTTGATGCCAACTCTAACAAAAATGGGAAAAAGTTTAGGCCCAACCATAACAATGAGTGCCCTTACATAGTCACGGCTGTCCCTAGTAGCTTCAACACATTCCATCTTTTCAAACTTACAGAAATAATCAAGAATGCCCTTTACATCATCCCAACCCCAACATTCTCTAGGCAATCCACTTATCCTCACCCAAAACCTTTGCAGCGTTCCATGTGCTCCTATATTCTCCTCCCATCTCCTCACTACCAAAGCATTATTGGAACCAAATAATACCTGACCAATTGTAGCCTTCTCTAAGATGCTTATGGATGGAAACTCGCTGAGATAAGTTCTAGGACCTATTGGAACTGCTTTCCAAGGGTACTCGAAATTATAGACCTCCCGTAGTATGCCTTGAACAACCTCTGGAGTGGATTCTGAAGGACCCAAGGTTTATGCAATTGCACATCTCTTTAGTGTGTTTACTCTAGCCTGACGATCTTTGCTAGGCCCTAGCCAGATGAACTGAGGAAAATAAATAGAGTGTTGTTTACCTCCATGTTGAAATTTTGCTGGAGCGCTCACCAATCTAGCGCACTTAGATTGTTCTTCGTCCTTCCTTCCACCCTCCATCCTTGTAATTTTGTTGGCGCTATGGTCGTTTTACCGGCCTTTAGTGACTTAAATATATGTGGGGAACGACCCTTCTACATGTCTGAGCCATGATTTGTATGCTCGAGCGGTTCAATTTCCTAGAGCAAACTATTGCCCAATAGTTAGAAGGGTACTGATAAAGTGCCTTATATGCAATTGGTTGTACATGACCAGTTGCTACACCAGCCTATTTTACAAAGTTGCAAGGACATTAACCAAAGGAAGATCTGCTGGCATATGGTCAAGTGCACCTCTAACCTTGTGCATGGGCCACCGAAGTGCGGAGCCTCATAGGTCAACGCCGGAACCTTAGGCGTCCAACTACCCCTATAATGCCACCTCACCATCGCCCAACTGAACAATTAGAACTAGATCAAAGGGAACACACTAGACAAATAAGTGGAGTATGTAAATTTGGGCCAAAATTTTGTAAGGTCTGTGGTTTCCATTGTTTGGTAAAGTAGTGTTATGAGGGGGACATCGTTAAAAAGAATCCCTCTATAAAAGTTTGGCAGAAGGGCTGACCTCTTATGAAGAATTAGTTGATTTGAACAACATCAAGAAGTTCTTATGAGTAAGGAATTCTACTTTATACCACTAATAAGGAGGAAAACAGGATAGCAAGATAAGAATAGGCATTGTTTGACCTCTGCAGTCACGATAGCCATATACTATTTGGCCATCTTATGGGCGAGCAATGTACCCCTTGTTTTTCCATACATCCAGCACACTTATGGATTCGCTAGGACATATATGTGATCATCTAGCTGCCATCAGTTTTCCATCAACTATTTGGGTCCCTATTCGTAAGCAGTTACCTTGTAGTTGCATGGTAGCAGTGTTAGCCCGAACAACCATGCTATTCCAAGGCAAGGTACACTAGCCTTCCCTATTCTAAATAGCGGCCTTTGCTTGTAGGCACACATCAACTATTCAACAATAGTTATATGACCATTGGCTTGCATCCTGCCTTTCCTACACTATTGTACGAAATGCATATATTAATAGAAGAGAGGCGATACAACGGATGGATTCGGATCAGAGCCGTACGGAGATACGGGTGCGTACACCACTGTTGACCATACTTTAATTTAAATTCAAATACAAGTACATATATTGTTACTATATTACTATTAATAATACTATTATTAAAAGTTCTAATATTATAATACTAATAGTAGTATTATAATATTAGAACTTTTAATAATAGTACTATAGTATTAAAAGTTTTAGTAATGGTGTTATAGTATTATAGTTTAACTCTAGTATATTTGTTGTTGCAAATTATTTTAATACTTTAATTTATTTTTTGCTAATGTAAATGATTTTATATAATTTATAATTCTATGATAAATATTATATAAATAATGATTGATTAATTGACACACGTTGCATCCATGTCTAACATACAGCCAGCGTGCCACGCTAGCTTATAGAGTGGGTTAGACCATATTTGGACCGGTATGACACCGCCGACCAAGTTTAGGGACCTGCGGTGATCACCTTGAAAGTTCAGGGATCTGGATGACACCGTCTGTCAAGTTTGAAGACCTACACATATCACTTTAGAAGTTTAGGGACCTAAATGACATCCCTTTAGTAGTACCACCATTTGTATATCCGAAAACTTTATTGTTAAAATATATTTCATGATAAGCATCCAATTGTACCATCCCATCATACATATGTTGGAACTCATGCACGTTTGCATACAACCATGATTGGTCGAATAGGAAAAACACTACCATCTATTTGCGAAATTTTGTTGGTGCTATGTATAGTGATCATTTTACACAAAAAAAACATGCCGCCACTACACCACAACACCAAGATTAGCGATGGACGGTCTGACGCTAAAAACAGCTACAACGACAGACAATCTGACGCTAAAAAGTTATAGCGACAGACTTCTGCAGAAAGTCCTATCGCTGAAAAACTTTAGCGTCAGACAGTACTTTTAGCGACAAATAGTCCATTGCCCTGAATTTTTTTAGTGACAATAGTCTGATGCTACTCTTTAGCGACAGATGCTCTGTTACTAGGCATATACCAACAGATCATCCAACAGTACATGTATTTATAGAGACAGATTGTTCTACAGGATAATATAAATATATAAAAAATACAATGAGAAAATATGTAGCACATATGATACCCAGATTCAAGCTTAAGGTCCATCACATAAAGATATATAAACACATACATCACATGGAGATCAATACATATATAACATACAATCTTTTCTTGCAAAGTACATCATCCAGATCGAAGATGTTCTAAACCCTAAATAGTTATGATCGAAAGGACACGTGTCATAAGAGCACAAGAATGTGTAACAGGCAAACTTGCTTCCAATTATAACTTAGAATGCAAGTGACTGGAAGCCTAGAAAAGGTGAAGAACTAACTGTGAGAGGCCACCCTTTCAATGTCAAATTGTTCCCCGCCTGATTAGAGCCTACCAAGCATGAAAACAAAGATGGAAAAGTATGTTACAAACATAACAGTGCAGCCCTTGCATTGTTCGAGAAAAAAAATTAGTGCAACCCTTAAAATCTCCATTAGACATGCAGACTGAAGAATATCCCAAGGTTATATTTTTATTTTGAATTCTACATTCATAAGGGCTTTAGTTGTGAAAAAAACAAGTGACTGTACTAAATAGAAGCATCAAATAACAAGAGAGTTCGATGTCAGACACCTGATGCTCCAAATAGTGATCCATCTGCACCTCTGCAGCTCTCGTGTTCAAAGCTACATTTGTTTCTACCTTCATATCATGATAGAAACTTCCTCCATCAATTACGGATATTAACAATAGAAGGATATAATATCTGAATATAAACTATCAACCTGTGTTGATCCCAGAAGTGGCTGGCTCCTGACCTGAGCTTGCAGTAATGAACCAGACATGCCACCAGCTGATCTATGGAAGATTTTCCTAATAACAGTTGGAAGAAAGCCAAATCAAATTTGACAAAGGTTTGCACTAGATATGTCCTCACATGTAAATGCTATAGAATAAAATGGAGTGGACGGTACCCAGAAGCTAGAGATGATCTTGCAGGTGACTTTAGCATTGAGGTCGGGTTTGATTCCAGTAATGGGCCAATGCTTTCAGTGAGCCTTTGCTGCATTATAAATAAAACAGACCATTTTATATTAAGTGTACAAATTAGCAAATATTGAAGCAGCCGTGGATAATAAAATTGAGAAAAATACCTTCATAAAAGCCTCTTCTGAAAGATCTCTCTGAACAGTAATTTTCATTCTATCCTCATATATCTTTGCAGATAAAGCACTTGCAGCTGTATCATTTTGTCGCACTGGAGGATCAACAGCAACAGTACCATTCTGGGCACTAGTTGTAAAATCAGTGTTTTCACTGCGCTGATGTTGCTTCTGCTGCCGTCGTTGCTGCTGCTGCTCTTGCGGATGCTGTTGTGCATGCTTCTGTAGCAAGAGTTGCTGCATCTGGATCTGGTGCTGCGATTGTTGCTACTGCTCCCGTGCTTTAATCGACTGTGTGGGCATAAATTTATATGCCATCATATAAAGGCGCACAAGAGTATAAGACAACACAACTGGCAAACAAAAAGTCATAGTTACTTCCTCCGATCACATATATCTATAACTTTGACCTAAGTCATAAAAAGTCAAACTTCTCTAGCATTGACCACCAATATCTTTAAAAACATATTATTTCAAATGAAAAGAGTTATGAATTACAAAAGTAGTTTCTATAATGAGTCTAGTAAAGTTGTAATGTCAAGCTTGTCTTGTTAATCTATATAATTTAGATATTTATAGTCAAAGTTAAAAAGCTTGACTTAGGACAAACCTAGATGGATTTATATCTTTGATTGGAGCTGCATAATGTGTAATTAGGCTGCATTGAGTATGGTCTATGGCAATTTTAACTAGATGACAAATAGAATTACTAGCAAATAACATATAAGTAAGAAATATATGTTAAACGTTATGATTACAAAAGTAACAATGTGGACATCCATTCCAATTTCTTTTGACTAGTCTACATCCATTCCAATTTCTTTTGACTAGTCTATCTTTAACCATGTAATTAGGCACTTACAGGAGCTTGCTTCGAGGAACCAATGTCTTCTGCCATGGGTTCCAGTCCTCTATGGTCAGATACAACTCTGCCACCATCCTGCACAATACAAGATCAATAAGAATGTCAGCAGATAATCACATTAGTCGAGCAAACAAAAGTGCAAAAGAAAATGAAAATACCTGCACTTTGGTCTCATTTTCACCAAATTCTCTCTTGACTTTTATACCTAGAATGCTCCTCCTACAAAAATTGACGAGGGCCACACATCAGGATGAAAAATAAAACCCAAAACGGAGTACAGTCATTCAGAGAGGGAAGGGGCTAGAGAGGGAAGGAGGGAGAGAGAGACCTCGCTGACTCGTCCACAACCTTGTGATCATCCACTTCCATATCAGAGTCAGGATCATGCCGTTCATCTGGATCATCTTGATCTTCATCTGGCTGTACATCAAACATGTCCAAAAAGAATCAGGTTTTGACTTATCACTTCCAATAGAATACCAGGGCAAATTCAACCAACACTAAAGATCATTTGTAAAGTTACATTTCTGATAGCTTAACACTTGTTGCCAATCACTTTATGTTGATAGTTGAAGACTTGAAGGATAAAACTAACTAAAATAAATTATCAATCATCCAATTTTTGTTCATGTTGGCATAAATGATATATGTTCAATTCAGCATGATAAGTCCTAACATTCAGACTGATTGAGGCCATGGAGAATAACACTAAGCTTGAAAAATAGCATCAAAGTGTGCTTCAAATAAAAGAATATTCTGTGGCAAAAGCCACTCTTAATTTTCAACTATAACACAGTCTCTGGTACACGAATAATTCAAATGAACTGAATATCAAACAAAATATGGATAAGAAGAAATCCACAAAAAATGTGGAAACTGGAATGTGTGCACTATCTTCTCATGCCACCTCAGCTGAGAAGCATAGCACATGCATGTATATCACAACATTGAAACACATAGCACGTCCACTGTATCAACAGGTCAAGTCACTACATAGAGCAAGACAATGTTGAAGAACAACATAGACACTAGTTCATTTGTATTTGTAGTAGAAAAAAAAAGGATCCAAGCTTCTACCATCGTTCCAGCTTTGGTCGACAAGAAAAGAACAATGTTCTAAAAGCAGATCTATTAGACGTTATACAAGGAACAGGTGCCCACCATGTTACCATGTACTGAATGCTATCCAATCAGTACTGAGCAGTTAGGGTCTAATTTCAGTTACTAATATTTAAAGCATATAAGAAATAATATAATGACTGGATATAGGTATCACTACCAATTTGCTTTTAGGAGTCTGCATCTGGTAGAGATAAATCTACCACGAACTTTAAAATAAATGGAAAACACACATCTAGCACTCATGAGGGGACACACACAATTATCTTACTAGTTATAACAGGATGCAAAGTCGCTCACCTAAGGTACTTCTGTGTCAGGAACTCTCTCTTGAAACTGGACACTAGGAGCATGTCGAAGTTTTGAAAGATTATCCAGAAGTTTAGATCTTATATCATCCTGTTGGTGCCGTGTACTTTTGTTCTCCATGTTACTTGGTGCAACATGAAGAGTGTAATCTGGACCAAAGTATTCATAGTACTCGTTGACAGGCATCTTGTCTTCAAGCTCTTGGCCAAGAGCAACTCCCGTCTGCACAAAATATATTTTTTAGGGAAGAAATGGATGAATCAGAAGTGCAAATATATTCCATTCTTGAGAGCACTAGCCATAGTCTGCATCTCATCATAAGTCCGAGGCAGCATAGCATCCCTTCTCATCACAACATTGACAACTACTTCACAATATTCATTCCCAAAAGGCTGGCCTCCTACAATGGTGTTTGGATTAGTTGAAATGACTGTTCCCCTAGCCACAGCTAACTTAGATCTCAATATAGCAAATAATATCACATCCTTTCCAACCTAAAATAAATGATGTGCCCATAAGAATTTTAAAGCAAGGAACGTATATGAAACCACAAAAGAATGTAGGAAGACAGGAAGATTACAAGGTTATCATGAAAGCGAGGGCCATCATTTGTTGCTGTAGTTGTCTTTGTTTATAGGTGAATGGGCTGCATCGTGTCTATGGGGGAGCAAGCTCTCATTAGTTTCAGCCTGAAGTAAAGATACACTCATGAGAGCTGTAAAACATGGAACATTTAAAATCACAGAGAAACATTGCTGCAGCATTGCAAGATTACATGTGTATCATTTGTAAAGCGAGGGAGGATATCATTTATTGGTGTAGTAGTCATGTTAATAACTGAATGGGCTGCAACAGGCCAAGGGGGCAGCAAGCTCTCTTCCATTTCAACCTGAAATAAATGATGCACTCATGAGAACTATAAAGCATGGAACATTTTTAAAATCGCAAAGATAAACATTGCAGCAGAAAGGCAAGAAATTTTGTTGAACACGTGGTGAAAAACATAAGTGTCAGTTAATTCGAGGTAGAAATGAGATGGAAATGGCGACTGAATCTGACAACAAACCAGCATCGATGCTACAAAGCCTACTTTATAATCATATATTCAGTGGACTTGCACAAATATTTTGACAACAAACCAGATTTTTTGACTTGCACAAATATTTCCTATTGCCTAAATTCAGACTGGACGCCATTATCTGCAAACATTAGCCTATCAACGAACAATACACAGGGACAGGGGGAGGATAGATAATCAAAACATCATAACGCAAATTGCTCAGTATTCTGCTCAGGTTGGTTTTAACACCACCCGACATTGGAGCCAAAGAAGCACAAATCGAAAGAAAAGCACAAAACTAACACAACAATAGACCGCAAACAGTCAAATCGGCCCGGGGAACCATCCAATTTGAGGAATTAACACCCAAATCCTAGAGCGCTAGGACAAGCCGGAGGCTGTAGGCGTAGGGACGGTAGGAGCGCCTGGATCGAGCGGAGGTTGTAGGCATCGGCGGCGCTGGACGTTAGCACGACGAGATGGCCCTCGGGCTTCAGGATCCATGTGGCCTCAGTGGTGAGGTCGGCTGGGCGCTTGGCGGCGTCGAGGGCGCATCCCGCGAAGACGAAGTCAACGAACGACGTGTCGAACGGCAGGCAACGGTCGTCCCCCGCGACGACGAGCTTCGAATCGAAGGAGATAGGCGGGTATGGCGTCGCTGCTCTCTTCCTCGTGGCACAGCCTGCTCTCCAGATGGCACAGCACGCGGCTCGTGGCCACCACGCCCTCGGCCATGGCCTGCGCCACCGGTGGGGTGGGCACCGGGGACGGGGGCGCGCACAGCGTGTCCTTGCCGGTGACGGCCTGGTAGGAGACTTCGCGAGCTGCACCGTTCGCCCCTCCTCGGTGTCGTCATGGAGCCCCAGCATGACGCCCCAGATGCGGAGGAGCACGAGGGGGAGAGGAGGTCACCGTCGGTGAGGGGAGGAGAGCTCGACGCCGTTGGTGAGGGCGAGGGGGAAGATCCGGTGAGATTTGGGGCTGGCCGGGCGGGCGCCATTTGGGAGAGGGAGAGGGCGGCGGCGCGCGGGCAGGTTGGGTGCTTCTGGATTTGGGACTTGGGCTAGGGTTTCTGTACTCGTGGACTAGGCCAATATTTGCTCGGGAGATGAATGTAAGCGGGCGCGCGAGCTGAATATGCGTGCGAGGGTGGGGCCCATTTATTTTTGGCGACAAACAGATTGACAGTATACCTCATTTTAGCGTCGGACAGTTAAACATTAAATATGAGTACCTATGGCGACAGACAGCAAATCACTAAATGAGGATTTAGCGTCAGATTGTCTGTGAGTTATCTTTAGCGTCAGATCATCCATCGACAAAAAAAAAGTTTTAGCGTCAGATGTCTGACGGTGATATGGTGTTGTGGTGTAGTGCGCGTACCTCTTCGTAGCATTTCCTAAATATGTTATTTGGTTAAACTAAGTAATTTGGTTCTATGGTAGCATATACACCACACATACTGGCTTAAATCGGAAAGTGGGTCCCATATAAACATTTGTGTACTCGACGTGTATGCAAAGAGGAGTCTCACAGCAAAGGTGGACACTGTAACCCAATTGTTAGTAGGACAACCATGGCAAGCCAGGCCACCCTTTCTATGCTAAAGAGAAGGCTTTGTCTGCTAACATTAGAAACTCATGGAAGATATGGTTGTCCAGATTGTCTCTCTAGATATTCAAAGATGTCGCATGGTTCCATGGTCAACTTACACAAGACCTATTCGATACCAGTGACATGAACATTGGACATTTGGACTCTATCCAGTGCCCTATAGTCTGTTACATAGCACACCCCGGATTTGACATCTCAATCACGCCTCCATATTTAATGCTTGACTACAGGTTTGTACAGCGCATATCATTTTGATTAGGCATCCGCTCCAAGTCATTATAGTACCTGTGGTTGAACCTTACCAGGTTTGCACCTATACCATACCCACATTAAATGCTTTATTGTCTTCCAATGGTGTCTGATAAATTACAAAGAAATAGGGTGCTTGTATGCCTTCGTTCCTTACCTGGTGGCTTCTTACATAGATCTTTGTTCATTAGTACAATTTTCATCCATGTTGGGGATTTTGTCCTATATCCTTGTCAGTTTTTCTTCGGTCTCGTGATTCCTTATATGTAGCCAAGGGCAACCCCCAGTATGGCACTGGATCAAGGTTGTAGCCAATCATTACATGCCAAACCATGCTTGGATCCAATCTAGCAGGTTTCATGCCACTGTTGTTGAACAGTTAATGTCTAAAGTGAAAGTGAGCCATCAGGTGCGGAAGCGTTCTTGGCATGTCCAATCTGGCCGTACCATGTACTAGGGTATAGGGTTGGATGGATTCCAATCTCATGTCACTGTAGTTGAATAGCTGATGTGCTAGGGTATAGGATTGGATGGAGTCCAATGGGCAATGGCCATCCATACTACTCCATCCGTCCCGAAATAACTATTGTTTTTTATTTCCGTGCCATAAGTTTGATTAGATTTGTAGAAAATATGTGTAACATTTGTATCTCCAAATAAATTTATTATGAAAGTAGATTCAATATCTATCTAATGATATTAATTATGTACAAAAAATATTAATATTTTTTATATAAAATTAGTCAAGGTTATTTCTCAGGAAGCGAAAATGACATTTATCAGCGGACAGAGGAAGTACTCATGACGAACGGTGAAACCATTCAAATAATATGTAACTGGTACCTGGCAGGGCCCATATGCCAATATTTTCAAACTTAGTTAAATATCAATGTGCTAATATTTATTCGTACCCATCAAGGTCCATATTTGAATTCAAATTTGAAGTAAAATGTGCAAAATAGTTGTAACCAAATTCCATTCCATGTGGAAATGATTTGGATCCATCCCTACAAGCTTTGCTAATCACACGAATACATCAACAAAAAAAGAAACAGTGGCTTCCACCAACATGCATACACTGTTACCCTGGTAAGGGTATGCACTCAGTTCCTCTCGCTGCTTCCACATCATCTAGCCTTTGTTACAAGCTTCCAAGTATTTGTTTATATGCTACAGTGACCCCATGCCTCTATGCACAATAAAGGACAGGAATAGTATGGTGTACTGTACATTGGTACTAAGACATCAATTAGTATTGTCTCTTTCATGAAAGTTGCTACATACATATGAACACTCGAACTGTGTTTTGTCATATCACCTGATGCGTTAGTGTTGTCACCAACAAACGCTGGTGTTGTATTGTCTATTGGACCATGTCTCAATCCATACACAGATGTACCTTTCTCTTTGCATTCACAGTACTCCCTCCCTCCCAAAATAAGTGTTGTTATGCTATTCGTACTGGGATTTATAGAAAATAATAACAATATTTGTATTTTTAAATGAGTTTATTATGTAAATATATTCAATCATCTATCTGATGATATTAATTATGTACTATAAATATTAATATTTTCATGTATATTTGGTTGCAGTTAAAAGCGTTTGTCCCTTCAGGAAACGAGAACAACTCAAAATGGTACTGAGGGCCATATGCAGGCATGCGGGTAGCCTGCTCTGCCTATTTATAGAATGGATTTCTCACCACGCACTTCTCATAGCTCGCTGCATCCATTCCAGCACACGTGCCCTAGGTAATTCATCCTTTTAAAAGATCGATTAGTTGTTTGCTTGTAGGCTAGAAAAACAAAATAGCAATGCATGATCCACATGCTTAAATTTGTGGCATCAAAAGGATGCAAGGATATCGCCACATGAATATTGTCTCCCTTTTTACTTTTAGTTTAATGGGTTGCTTTTGCTCATGAAATATTTTTATACGCTGTTTTGCAATATCCATATACTAGATAACATATTTTTTTTAATATGCCTATATGCCGCCCTCCTGTTTGTCGTGTTAACTAGCTTGTGTTAGGTAAAAATGATTGGATCTTGCTTTTGCTTTTCCTATTTGCCCCAGGATATAACGAGGCTTATTTGAAGGCTTAGAAAATGGATAAGGGAAAGGGTGTGATTGGAGAATCGTCCTCACAACCTGCACAAAATGATGATGTCCGTGTCACAGGACCCAACAATGTATTCCTTTGCTTCCTCCAAAATTTATATAGTTACCTGCTCTATGCTTTCCTTTGTCTTCATATTTGAAGAATATATTTTGTTTCCTAACACATTAGCATATGAACACAAGTTATAGACATTTTAATATATACTTTGCAGGGTCCCACTAAATTAATTACCGTATCACGCAAAAGCATTCTGAGGCAAATCATTGGCAATCTTGGGGCGGTTATTCGCACAGAAGGGATAGTGAAGCTAGATCAGTCTCACAGGATAGCCTGGCTCACAATTGAGATCCCTGCTCAGAATAGCACTGAAGGTGTGACTACTGAGTGTTTCCATGGTAGCCCTTGTATGTGCGATTATGATGCTGAAGAAAATGTCTCCAAAGTAGCAATTGCCCATTTTATATCACAGAAGAATATCCATGTCAACGACATGAACTATGCGGCTTTCCATGAAACATATAGCCAACTACGTCATTACATAAGCTGGTGTCACATTCTACACACTAGATTTCAACATCTACTTATGGAAAAATGGGCTTTTTAATGCACACATAAATCTTTTGAAGTGACTTGGACTGATCTGCGCAAGTTATGGTGATATCCTTCCACTTAGACCCTTTGCACCAACTATGCATCCACCAGCCTCAAGTGTTGGATGAGTCATGTATATTGGACCTAATCCACCAGAAATCGGCATGAAGAACTAGGTAGGGAGTTGTTCAATGTGTTGCAGGAGTACAACCCAATTGGCAATCCCATAATAAATTGAAAGGTATGTGTACAATCATTTATCATTTAATTATTATTTCATCCGAAAAAATCTCACTGACAACTACATATTTCTTGCTCCCTTGTAGGAGATCCAGTGCTGGGAATAATTAAATCCAAAGAGACTTCTAGGAGCCCCGAGATTATATCCTACTCCTTGTTGTTAGCTTCATCATGCAAGTCGAATTTCCTGTTTCTATTGCGCAGACACTAGCCAGCATGCATTCTAGTCTACTCACTCAATTCCCACAAGGAAAATTTTGTATGTTATAAGTAGGCACTAGCAGGCGGCATATGCAGTGTTATATCCTCTAATATATTCATATTATGTCAGGTTATGTGGCTCTTATTCTATGTAACAAGCATGCATGTAGAGGACAGTCCGCTCCTCTTTACGTGTTTGCGTTTGGGATCTTGCTTTAGACTATTTGTATGCAAGAAATGGCAATGTGAGGGCCTATGTCATGTTTACATGTTCTTGTCCCCTTTTATGTTTATCAGGACTACACTGTGGTTGGAAATGTGCGAAGAGGCATGCATCATGCATGCATATGCACTCTCGCTACTAGAATCTTAAGTTTAGGCCGAGAGCTATAATAGGTCCCCGAGCACCCCTTGGGAATAATGTCACCATTTTGGCTGAGCTGCTCAGATTTGTTGTGCTAAGAAGTCGATGTGGCTGTGGTAGATCCTTATGTCTTGGTACCACCAATCCACATGGAGCAGCTTGTGAGTTGGCGAACATGACACATTACATATATTTGTGTAGATATTACAAGAATTAAAAAGCTAGGATACACATTAAATATATAGAGTTCAACATCTATGAACTGTAGCAAAAAGTGTGAGGCCAACCTTGGCACAGCGCGATGTAGGAGATGGGTGGGGAGACTGACTGTTGGGGTCCAACTATCAGTGGACGAGGGCATGGCCCTGTGCTGGCAGCGAGTGAGAGGAGTGGATAGGCATTGGGAGCTGGCTTCTCCACCACTCGGTGCCAACTTGTCATTGGGCTGCTGCGCTACGGCTCGGCTATAGGGCCCAGAAGTAAGGTGCGATGATTTGGTGGCCCAAGACTGCTGCTACATCCTCGGCCAACAAAAGGAGGGAGAGAGTTGGCCTTCTTAGCCGGTTCCCAGGTAGTATCTAAAAAAAAGCCGGTTTCCCAAGCATCAGGAGAGAAAACATGCGACAGGGTTGGCCTAGAAAAGAACAGAGGGAGGGAGAGATAAAAGAATATTCTTTCCTTATATTTCAAAGCCATCAAGCAACTAAAAAAACAAATAGTTTAATTTTAAACCCAAAACAAACATTACAAAAATAAATATGTAGCAGCATGAATGGTACACCATGTTCCTATGACCTGTATTTGATTTTGCTTTTTTAGTTTGTCATTATTGCAGTTCAAGTGCAGCTTAAATCAAATTTAACATATTCCCGAAAATGCAAAATTTAGGTTGTTCTAGAGTTGGGTACAACAAGGTAGAAGAAAGGGTGTTATAGAGCTGGGTAATTTGATTTTCAACGAATAAGGGAGTATATGGTACTAATATGCAAATAACCATATGAAGCATTGCTATTAACATCCATGCTACAAGCAGTAGTAAGTGGAAGGTTTCCAGATCAAATATCAATACATTTTCGAGTCATGGAAATAATAACCCATACTATAACTAACATGGTACCACTCGCATATATTAAAAGATAGTTCAATTGGATTTATTTAATTACTTACAAGAACTCACATGGATAGCCGGTGTTGGCGTTAGCTATGTAAAACTTATCCACAATAGCAATTGCGGGAGAACTCACATCGCTGTTCCCATGATATGTCCTCCGTACTATGGTCTCCTCCACTTAGATGGCAGCGTATGGCTTCAGAGAGTCCACCACACACACATTGTGCCAGCCCCAGCCCAAACACCGGTGTATGGCGAATCTTTATAGTCTGTGATTTTGCAAGGGCTTTTGTATTTGCTTTCATCTCATCTATGGAATCGAGAAGACTCATGCCTCCACCAAAATATTTGCTTAGTTCTCGCACACACAATTGCCTTAGCCACCCTAGTGTGGTTACCAATCTTATGAGCCAGTCAGAGTATCAAAATACTCTTTTAGTTCCTCAACTAAGCCAGAAGCAACCATATCATCAATACGGTGACACAGATACTCATTAAGAACTAGCTCATGAGTATGGACCCAAAGTAGACAACTTTTGAACCTTAAATTTGGCTTATACTTTGCTATCAAAAAAGGATTGGCAAGGGAGGGGTCAAGGTGGTCAGCAAGAAATCCATGCATAAGTGAGTTTGACCCACCTACCAAAACTGGAACTCGACCACGCCTTGCAATAGACTCCTCAATAGTTGTTGCCATAGATCAAAAGGAAGGTACAGACACATCATCCGTAATTGATGAAATAACCCCAATTAAGTGATGAGGAATACCACCTTGATCATTCGGTCGGATCTTGTTAGTTGCAATGTCAAGACCAGCATACATTTGCATCTTGTCCGCATTTATCACTTCACCACCAATCACCTTGGATGTCAATTGATAACTTTGTCTTGCCTGTGCCAGTGGCACCCATGATTACCACTGGTTTAATCAACAACATCTACAAGATGTAGTTTGATCCTACAGAGGTGAGTGGGGATGGGGTGGAGTGGTAGAGGGGAAAGTGCTTCTTACCCTTTAAACCCTAGGTCGACCAGCCCATGTATATGAAGAGTTGATGGTGTAGTCGGGCAAGAAGAGAGGATGGGGGTAAGTGCTGTGAGCGTTGGTAACCTAGGTCTGGCAAACTAAACAATGATCACTAGCAGGCATTCCTATAACTACTTATGTACTACCATGGATACACTTTGCAGAAAAACTTAATTATGCACATGTATGTAGTAACATAATGCAAAGATGTATGAGTACAATATAATATGTATCATATGTTTGTGGACAAATCCACAGGTCCATAGGTGTGGCGAATGGAAGGAGCTTCCTCTAGACAATCAAAGAAGAGGCAACCCGGCAAAGATGAAGCTGAAGTGTCAGGTGCTTGCACATATTTCTTTACTTTTCCATCCTCTCATGTATTTGTGCAAAAGTCATGTTCTGCCTATAATCAGTTCGAGGACGTCATGACCATCTCCTTTCCATTTTTTCATACTCTTGCTTGCTAGATCTCTTGTTATCATCTCTAATTGTAGGTTACTTTGCCCCGTTCTGATGATTTCATTCTTTGGACATTTAAGGGACATGCTCCATTGTAGGTAACATTGGGCCTAGTTTTGTTGTCTTTGTGTGCTCATGTTATGCCTACCACTGTTTTGGCATGCTCCCACACAACCTGCACAAAGGCACGCGCATGCCCGTGAATAATGGAGAATGACCCTTAATCAGGCAACAACTACTGCCACAGTGTTACCTCACCATCGTTCATGTCATGTGTGCCTACCATTGTTTAGGCATGCATCCACAGGAACTACGCAAAGGCACCCGCGTGCCTGGAAATAATGGAGAATGCCCTTGAAGTGCCCAACAACTACTGCCACAATGTCACCTCACCACCGCCCTTGGCACTACACGACATCACCCATGTCGACGCCACGGTCGCTCGCATTAAATGCGGTTCTTGCGCTGCTGGATACAACTCCATCCTTCTAGCTATAAAATTTGGTACCTTAGAGGTCTTCCATATCTCAAGAGGTAACACATCCTAGCTCAACTTCCTTCCCATCGAGTATCATCCCTCTCTCCCCATTTCTCTGCTCTCCTATAGGAATCCAGCGACTACGGTGGCCTTCCTCTTCGCCGGTGTCCTTAGCAAGGTGAGAAAACCATGACCATCTTTATGAAATCTTACCCTCTCCTATATATTACAAAAATGACTTACCCTCCTTTTCCTTGCAGATGGCAGATGAAGAGTGGACCACTAGCTACTGCTTGAACAAAGATGGTTTTCCCAAGCTCCTATATGCCACCATGTCCAGGATAGGTCTTTTGGATCACCCAAAGTATGTAGGTAGAGAATATGAGGAGTATGGCACAGAGCGGTGCAAGGTCATCATCTATGTTGGAGGAAGTAAAGATTTCCCCAACATAGGGCAGTGGGTGGTTTCTACTATAGGGTTTCGGTTCAAGGACACTGTAACACCTCGGGTGTTAGCCTTGCATAACTTGACTTGCATAACATGAGCATGAGCATCAAGCATCATAAACAAGCATTTACAATTGAAACATTGGATTGAAACATCTGCAACATTTGCTTGTTATCACATGTTTCCTTGAACGTATGCAACTTTTCTCATTATTTCATGTCTCCATGTGTATATGCATATGATCATAAGAGTATACATGTAGATGGTTGGTATGAGTCACAAAAATATATTGGCAATACTTAGGTTAGCCAATGGAACATGGTTCATGAATGTCACTTCCCATGATCAAGCCTTAAGTCATGTTTCATGTGATTACACTAAATAGCTCTATGAGTGCCTAATACATGAAATGATTGTATGACCTTGCAATTAGCCTAAACATGTTTAGAGTATCATTATGAACAACCTTGGTATTCATGGCTAGGGCTAAATAGATCACTAAGTCATAGTTCATGAACAAGTCTTCATTTAAATGTAACATGTTTGACCAAGTTTGAATCATATGCTAGAGACTATGCATGTATGTGATCACTAAAACAAAGTTGTAGTATTTGTAATAGGGAACAACTGTTATGTTTGGGTCATGAGGTAATAAGGTGCATAGGTTAGTCTTTTGGAGCTCACGAAAATCACCAAATAACTGTTTTCAACACTTAGCCATTTTTTTTGTTCTAAGTCATGCCCTGACAGTGCTGTCAGCTCGACTTTGGATTGATCTTTCTCAGTAATGGTTGCGAATTATCACATGATTCTTTAATAAGAAACGAAGATGGTACATAGGTCTACAAGTTTCATTTAGATTGTCGGCATGATAGAGCAACCGTTTAGCAGTTTGATTGTGTTGAAATCGCGTCGTTAGTCGGTTTGTTACAAAGACCGAACGAATCGAATCGCCGGTTCGAAGGGTCGACATCTCAGACAACCAGCACGCCCAGCGTGGTAGCGCTGACGGCGCTGTCGCCAAATACTTCGCCCACTGCGTGCGCCAAGCCAACCAACGCGCTACTTCACCGCCAGCGCCCGCCCGATCCATCCCGCGCCTCATTTCGTTTTTTCCTCAGCCTCTTTCTTCACCCGCCGTAGTAGCCGCAGCAGCTGAGCTCCCGTAGCGCCACCGTCACTGTCGACGGCACAAACCCGCGCCTAGCCACTCGGTCGCCACCGCAACCTCTCCACCCTCGTCTCAGCGACTCACCGCGCCCGCACTAGCTCGCTGAGAGCGCTTGGTAAGCCACAGCAACGCACACGCTCTCACCGGAGCTTTGCCGCCGTGTTCATTGCCGTGGGCCATGCCGCGTTATAGTCTACCATTGCACGCGATAGCTGATGCGCTAGGTTCGCCGTAGTCCACTAGTGCTCGTCCGAGCTTTAGGTCGAGCCACCGAGGTCATCACCGGCGTACCGCCGTCGTCCCGCCTCGCCGAGCCGCCATGGCCGCCGCCGTCATCACTAGTGTCGACGATAAGGCCGGCCAAGTGGTGCAATAGATGCGCTAAGTCACGTAGGTCACGCCGTGAAGATGTTACCGCCGGCAAGTTCGTCGTCGGCGAGCTTCGACCGCGCCAGTCGCGTAGTGCCGCCGGCTCTATTCGTGTCTCCATGACGTGTGGGGTCCCCTGACCAGCGGGGCCCACCGGTCAGCGACTCTGTAATTGAAAGATAGTTCATTTGATTCCAGTTTTTGAATTCTTTTGTGATTTTTATATCTTCAGTTTGGTAGCTTCAAAAATTGTGAAATAAATTTATTAGTGTTCCTTAGGAAGTGTAGTATTTAGGGAAAATATGTTATTAACATTTACAGTAGAAATTTTGGGAGATTTAAATAGAGATTTGCAATGTGTTTTTGAATGCATGCAAACTTGTTTATTTTATATCTAGAGTTCCTTTGCTCCAAAAATTATGAAATTTTTGTGGTAAGCTATTCTTGTCATGTATGAACTCTGGTAAAAATTTGAGGATCAGTTCATGTGCAGATTTGTAGTTATAGATTTTTATTTTATAATTAGGAGATCCTTGTGTGAATTTTTATAAATTATTTAGGAATCCAATATTCATGAAATTTTTTGGAGGTTATCCTATTAGTATATGGATGCTAATAAAAATAGGAAATCTGTTGCTTGACACTTTTCAATAGGGTTTTCTATTTATGCTATTTCAAGCCTTGCTGCCTTGTCATTTTTGTATAGGATGTTTTACTTGGCAAAATGGCATGAAATTTTTACAGTAGTCTATTGGTAGCACTAGTAAGCCACTGTAATTTTCTGAGAATTTATGATGCACATTTGGTATATGTTTATTATTTAACCTAAATATCTAAATAAAATAATAAAGGCATTTAAATAAATAGTTTAGGGCTTCACCATTATATTATCTTAAATGTATTTGGTATGCTTAAAATGTTGGTAGACTTTTGGTTGTAAAAATTTGAATACTTATATGAAGTAGAAGTATTGTTACCTTATAATGCGAATTGGAATAGTTTTCGGACAGATTCTAGAGTTTGCTAAGTTGCATGATAGGGATGATGTTTGCTGTAAAAATGGTTAATAACAAAGTTGTAGATAATTTGATAAGCTTTCCAGAAAGTCTAGGATCACTGCATTTGGATTAGTAGAACTCCTGTTATGAGTAAAACAAGTAGCTGCTGTTTTGTGATATAGTAGATGCATCGTGGAAGTAGTAATTAAATAATCGAGAAGATATATGCACCTACTCAATAAACATGATACACTTGTTAACATATATGCATTCGTAATACTTATGCCATATTCATGCATCTAGGATCGGAGGAAGAAATAATGTTGCTGGAATTCGACGAAGCAGAGGAAGGGGACCAGCAGGAGAATCCTCAAGCCGCAGCTCCCGAAGGCGAGGAGCAACGTTGCTGGAATTCGACGAAGCAGAGGAAGGGGACCAGCAGGAGAATCCTCAAGCCGCAGCTCCCGAAGGTGAGGAGCAGAATCCTGAAGAGCTTCCGGAGTGCCCTGATCACCGCCCTACTTCCTTTCTACGAGGCAAGCCCCAGAGCATTCTAAGTCTCCTAGTATTTTACAAATGATTACTTAAGTACTTATGATTGATGCATTAGGTTATAAGAGTTGAATGGAACCACTTGATGCATATACATTCCTTGTCCAAAATATTACACCTTTAACCGGTATAGGTCCGTGGATCGAATATATGCTTAGCCATGCTTAGACCGGTAGAAGTCGAGTGATTTCTGTCACCGCGAGATATAGGTGGATACCGGAACACGGTTGGTTATAATTGCTATCGTGGAAAAGAACCATGGTTAATGTAAATGGAGATCAAGCGGGATGTCGATAGAGAAGCAACAAGACATGGAGGTCTTGGGTGTGGATCTATCCCGTCTGTGTCGATTAAGGACCGCATCTGTTGTTGGCGCTTCGACAAGATTGAACGATGCCTCTCACTTAGCTGGGCGAATAACTCATTCCGACCGTGAAGCCGAGTAATTCAACTCAAAGGACCGGTTACCGTGTCGCGCGCCCTTCCGGGAACGATCGACCGAGCTTCCAAGCGCAGCTTAGGCCCGAATGTCCCGGCATCCGGTGTTTCAGATTGTGCGGTGCGATGCGGACCCACGAAAATGTGTACCGAGTTGTACCAAAGGTGACCTAAGGCTATCGTGGTTTTGGTAGACCTAGGTTTGTGTTAGGAATAAATTCCCACCGGTTGAAATTGATTCGAATCGCCATCTCTCCCGGATAATGAGAAACTTGGCTAGTCCCAACATCGTAGTAACTGTGTTATGGAACATGATGGTTCGAATGAATATGGAATTACAATACCTGCTATGGTTACTATTGTATGCTTTTAAATGGATATACCACATGTTTGGCACAGGATAGTTGCTAATCTAGAGATGGATAGTTATAAATAATTGATAAAGGAATCCTAATTGTACAATAAGTCAATTGCTTTTTATGCAAAATGTTGTCAAGCTATCTCCACTTATACAACCTTGCATAATCCTTGGAGTCATTTTATTTCTGGTTTATGACGGGTAAGTCTAGCTGAGTACCTTCTCGTACTCAGGGTTTTATTTCCCATGTTGCAGATGGCACTGTGTATCATGGTTATTGCAAGAGTTGCTTCTATCCCGCTGTGGATGAGGAGTAAGCCTTGGGCAGGCTTCTTATTAATCCTTCTACATGCTTTTGTGGACCGTGATCGTATTTCGGCACTGTACTAAACTATGTTGGGAACTTTACTTTCAAACTTAATTTGCTTCCGCTTTTATCTATCAAACTCGGTTTGTAATAACTTTTATTCGTACTCTGATGGAGAAATGTATCTGTGAACTTTATGTAATATGTGGCATGTATGTTGAATCATGTACGATCTTGGTTGTTGTAAATCGTTTATCGAGACCCGTCGTGGTACTCGACGGACTACCGGGTTTATATGGGTTCAAGTATGACAGTGCGACCGCTTGTGGGCTGCCATTGTACTTGTACTCTTATAAATTAATCGGTTCTGCGACAGCTGGCATCAGAGCAAGATTCAACGTTAATTGTCACATGTGTATTTAAAATAAAAGTTTTTGTTTTCCAAAAACCCTTCTCTAGCAACTGATAGCTATATAATAGGTATTTGAAATCTAAAGTGTGCCAATGATCACTTTCCTTATGCCCAAATTAAGGACTATTAGGTGACTATTTAAGTACTAACATGGGGGTTTTACTTCGTCGTCCATACGGCGTGCTATTGTATGGATGCCATTCACTTGAATGGTAATGTATGGATCAAATGCCTCTACGCCAAGGTAAGATGATGAGTGTATGACCGCAAGATGTGAGCGTGCGGTCGGGGAGAGTTAGCTTTGGTACGTCTATATATGCATGCTTGCATGTGTATATGGTGCGTATTTAATTGTGGGTTTAAATTGTATCGGGTAGTTTGATACAGAAGTATATGTATGGGTATACATATATGGAAGTATTTAGATTTGCATTCTGCGTATTTCATTATGGGTTTGGGCTGAAATGAAATTCTTATGCAGGTACACTAACAACGAAATGTGTAGCTCGACTAGTTACGCTATATATGAGAGAACGTATGTATGCCACCGTGTCTACCGCTAGAAACAAATTTTTCCTAAGTTTGTGAGGACGTACGGAACGAGCATGCATCATGATAATTATCATTCACATAATTAAATTGTTCCTCCCCTTATAAATTTCTTACTCGGTTATGTAACTCTTATCCATTATGGTCTTGTCTCACAAAAGTGTACATGTTGATGGTACCGATGGAAGCACCAGTTGGAGTGAGAATTTCCTGATGGTTTTCGGAACACCTACCCTATTGTGAGAGTTTTGCACTTTGCGGGGTACCATGAACCGCCCCTCTATCAGTGGAATGAAGTATACCTAGAAAGAAGTGGAGCCTGAGAATGAGGATAATCCTATCTCCGACCTCGACAGCGATCTTAATGAAGATTAGAGTCACCTAGTGACTAGTATGTTAACACGGTGCGAGTCCGATAAGTGATAAAATTGGTGGTGTCATGTTGCGAGAATGAATTATTATGCCTCTGTTTTTATTGTGAATTCGAGAATTTTCTCCAGTAATTTCAGTTTGGCATGATTATAAATTCATCTGCAATCTTGTGGCATCAACCAATAATCGCTTATTGTTGCAACTTCGCAGATGACGCGCACCCGTGCTGAAGCTAGTAGCAGTCATGATGGCAATGGTGATGACTTACCACCACCACCGCCGCCGTCTGCTCAGGAGTTCTTTGCTCAGTTCTTGGGGAGCCAAAGGACAATGGAAGAAGCTCTGCGCCTCATTGCGCAGAACACCGCTAATGGCCACCCACAGCAACCAGGGGCCGAACCAAATCAGCACAGTACATTCAAGGAGTTTCTGGACACGAAGCCTCCAATCTTCAAGGTAGCTGAGGAACCACTGCAGGCTAACGAGGGGCTAAATACCATTGAGCAGAAATTTCGTCTGCTAAGGGTCACAGAGCATCTGAAAGCTGAGTATGCCTCTCATCAATTGCAAGGACCAGCAGGGATCTGGTGGACACATTTCCTGTCGTCTTTGCCCGCTAATGCGCGAGTGACCTGGGAACAGTTCAAGCTGGCTTTTAGGGGACATCATATTCCCCCGGGCCTAATGCGCATGAAAGCTACTGAATTTATGAGGCTCACTCAGGGAACAAAGACTCTCACAAAATACATGCACGCATTCAACAACCTGTCCAGATATGCTCCAGGTTTTGTGGATACTGAGGAGAAGAAGATAGAGAGTTTCAAGCGAGGCCTGGGTACCAAACTGATGAAGACCATGGCCAATTCTAGGTGTGCCACTTACAACGAGTTTATTAGTGATGCTCTGACCTAGGAAAACCACAATAATATGCATGCAACTGCTAAGAGTCGCAAGAGGGCATTCGAGGCAGGTGCCTCCGGATCTTCACATGCAAGAGCACCTATCACAGCTAGGCCATAATTCCGTCCACCTGCATCTAAGTTTAGACCTCCACCACCTAAAGCTCAGAATAACAGGCCTCAGAAACCATTCCGTAAATGCTCACAATTGCCTTGCCAAAAGGAAATGGCGGTGTGATAGCTCCACCAGATTCGTAAATAATCAACCATGTTTCAACGCAACGAACTAGGTCATTGGTCCAAGGAATGCCCCACCCTAAGAAGAATGACAACCCAAATCGAACAATCGAGACAAAGTAACACAAGGGCATGTCCAGGATACGTGCATTATACCGCATGGTTGAGGAAGTGCCCGTGGGAGAAGTTGTCACTACTGGTATGTTTCTCGTCAACAAGCATCCCAAGTTGTTTTATTTGATTCGGGAGCTTCTCATTCATTTATGAGTCAAGTATTTGCATCTAGACATGATCAAGAAATAATTGAAGTAAGCAAAGGGGTTATAACATAAGTTCAAGAGGGGGGCAATCACATTACCAAAAAGATAGTCAAAATGTACTCATCTCTATACAAGGGAGGAGTACACAACGGATTTGATAATATCGCTGGGCTATCGATAAGTGTAATCTTAGGCATGAATATGATGAAAGGATCATGGTGTTCTTATTGACACTAGCACCCGTGCACTATTATGTTGAGAGAGCCCAGGGAGGGAATGCTTTTCTAGTACCACTCTCCCGCAATTTTGAACTCCAACATTTAGCTTTGTGCTATCCAAACCATCACACTTTGTGATATCCCGATGGTTTGTGAGTTTCCTGGATGTATTTCCGAGAGGAATTACCAAAGCTTACCACATGATAGGGAGGTGGAATTTAAGATTGAGTTAGTGCCAGGTACAGCACCCATATCAAGAAGGCCCTATAGAATGCCACCCAATGAGTTAGCAAAACTTAAGGTTCAATTGCAAGATCTATTGGACAAAGGTCTTATCCAACCTAGCTCATCTCCGTGGGGATGTCCAGCCTTGTTTGTGAAAAAGAAGGACAAGTCACTGAGAATGTGTGTAGATTACAGACCACTCAATGCTGTGACCATCAAGAACAAATACCCGTTGCCTCGCATCGACATCTTGTTCGATCAGCTAGCGAAGGCAAAGGTATTCTCCAAAATTGACTTGAGGTCAGGCTACCATCAAATAAAGATCCGGCCAGAGGACATACCTAAAACTGCTTTCTCTACCAGGTACGGCTTGTATGAGTATTTGGTTATGTCTTTCGGACTAACAAATGCTCCAGCCTACTTTATGTACCTGATGAACTCGGTATTCATGCCCGAGCTTGACAAGTTCGTGGTCGTGTTTATCGATGATATATTGATATATTCAGAAAATGAGTCAGATCATGAAGAGCATCTGACGATTGTTCTATCCAGATTAAGGGAACACAAGTTGTATGCAAAGTTTAGTAAGTGTGAGTTTTGGTTGAGCAAAGTACCTTTCTTAGGTCATATCCTATCAAGAGATGGAATATCAGTGGACCCATCAAAAGTACAAGAGGTCATGGATTGGAAAGCACCAACTTCGGTTCATGAAGTTTGGAGTTTTCTAGGGTTAGCAGGATATTATCGTCGTTTTATTCCAGATTTCTCAAAGATAGCTAAACCCATGACCAGACTACTTCAGAAAGATGAGAAGTACAAATGGACACTAGAATGTGAAGCAGCTTTTCACACCCTCAGAACTTTGTTGACTACCGCACCTGTGCTAGCACAGCCAGACATTGAAAAGCCTTTCAATGTATTTTGTGATGCATCGGGAATAGGTTTGGGATGTGTGCTTATGCAAGAAGGAAGGGTTATTGCATATGCTTCTCAGCAATTGAGGAAACATGAAGTCAACTACCCCACTCATGATTTAGAACTTGCAGCAGTGGTTCACGCATTAAAGATATGGAGACATTACTTGTTGGGCAATGTATGTCATATATATACTGACCACAAAAGTCTCAAGTATATCTTTACCCAACCAGAGCTGAACATGAGACAACGAAGATGGTTAGAGCTAATTAAGGATTACAATTTAGAAGTGCACTACCATCCAGGAAAAGCTAATGTAGTAGCAGATGCACTCAGTCGAAAGTCTCATTGCAACACTATGGAAGCATTATTGGAAGATGGATTCAACTTGTTATACCCTGTTGTACTACACAATATCACGATCAGTTGTTCATTTGAGAGCAAAATCATAGAGTTGCAGCAGACAGATGTAGGAATAAGTCACATCAAGAGAAAAATGCAAGAGCAAGAGACCAAGCATTTCAGATTGGATGAAAGAGGTGAATTATGGTTTGAGGACCGACTTGTGGTACCAAAAGACCGTGAGCTGAGGAACCAAATTTTAGATGAAGCTCACTCGTCCAAATTGTCCATCCATCCGGGTAGTAGTAAGATGTATCAAGATTTGAAAACCCGTTTTTGGTGGACTAAGATGAAGAAAGACATCGCAGCCTATGTTGCTAGGTGTGATAACTGCAATAGAGTAAAAGCTGTCCATATGAAATCTGCTGGACTACTTCAGCCATTGCCTATTCCAGGATGGAAATGGGAGGAAATCAGCATGGACTTTATCACAGGCCTTCCAATGACACCACAAGGTCACGATTCAATATGGGTTATTATCGATCGTCTCACCAAGTCAGCACATTTTATACCTGTGAACACACGGTATATAGTTGGAAAATACGCTGAGATATATGTTTCCCAGATCGTGAGACTACATGGAGTACCCAAGACTATAATCTCAGATCGAGGACCACAGTTCATAGCTCGTTTTTGGGAGCACTTACACCATGCTTTGGGAACCAAGCTAATCAGAAGTTCAGCATACCATCCACAAACTTCAGGACAGACAGAGCAAGTGAACCAAATCCTAGAAGATTTACTTAGAGCTTGTGTTATATCTTCAAAGGGTTCATGGGAGAAATGGTTACCTTTAGCTGAATTCTCCTATAACAACAGTTATCAAGCGAGTATCAAGATGGCTCCATTTGAAGCCTTGTATGGCAGAAAATGTAGAAATCCATTGAATTGGATTGAGCCCGGTGAAAGGAGATACTTTGGTATTGACTTTGTCAATGAAGCCAAAGAGCAAGTACGTATTATCCAACAACATATGAAGGCAGCTCAATCAAGACAAAAGAGTTATGCCGACAAAAGAAGTAGACCACTGACTTTTGAAGTGGGTGACTATGTGTACTTGAAAGTATCACCCATGAAAGGGGTGAAGAGATTTGGGATGAAAAAGAAGCTTTCACCAATATATGTAGGGGCATACAAAATTTTGGAACGAAAAGGAAATGTTGCGTATAAGTTACAACTTCCACCTGAGATGAGTGCAATATTCGATGTTTTCCATGTTTCTTAGTTGAATAAATGTCTTCGAGTACCTGAAGAAGCTATTGCACCCACCAACGTGCAGCTTCAATCGGATTTGACCTATGAGGAAAGGCCAATTAGAGTATTAGAGAGATGGAAAGAGTAACACGGAGTAAGATTATTAAGTTCTATAAGGTGGTGTGGAACAATCATAGTGAATAAGATGCTACGTGGGAAAGAGAGGATTATCTACGAGAAGTTTATCCCACCTTTTTCCAAGAATGGTAGGTCTTGCAAATCTCGGGACGAGATTTTTATAAGGGGGAGGGGCTGTAACACCTCGGGTGTTAGCCTTGCATAACTTGACTTGCATAACATGAGCATGAGCATCAAGCATTCATAAACAAGCATTTACAATTGAAACATTGGATTGAAACATCTGCAACATTTGCTTGTTATCGCATGTTTCCTTGAACGTATGCAACTTTTCTCATTATTTCATGTCTCCATGTGTATATGCATATGATCATAAGAGTATACATGTAGATGGTTGGTATGAGTCACAAAAATATATTGGCAATACTTAGGTTAGCCAATGGAACATGGTTCATGAATGTCACTTCCCATGATCAAGCCTTAAGTCATGTTTCATGTGATTACACTAAATAGCTCTATGAGTGCCTAATACATGAAATGATTGTATGACCTTGCAATTAGCCTAAACATGTTTAGAGTATCATTATGAACAACTTTGGTATTCATGGCTAGGGCTAAATAGATCACTAAGTCATAGTTCATGAACAAGTCTTCATTTAAATGTAACATGTTTGACCAAGTTTGAATCATATGCTAGAGACTATGCATCTATGTGATCACTAAAACAAAGTTGTAGTATTTGTAATAGGGAACAACTGTTATGTTTGGGTCATGAGGTAATAAGGTGCATAGGTTAGTCTTTTGGAGCTCACGAAAATCACCAAATAACTGTTTTCAACACTTAGCCATTTTTTTTTTGTTCTAAGTCATGCCCTGACAGTGCTGTCAGCTCGACTTTGGATTGATCTTTCTCAGTAATGGTTGCGAATTATCACATGATTCTTTAATAAGAAACAAAGATGGTACATAGGTCTACAAGTTCCATTTAGATTGTCGGCATGATAGAGCAACCGTTTAGCAGTTTGATTGTGTTGAAATCGCGTCGTTAGTCGGTTTGTTACAGCGCCGAACGAACTGAACTGGCCGGTTCAGTGGCCGACATCTGCACAACCCGCGCGCCGCGTGGTGGCCGCGACGGCCGCGCGTCGCCAGCGCCCTGCCCCGTGCGGCCAAGCCAGGCCAACGCGCACTACTTCACCGCCAGCGCCCGCCCGATCCATCCCGCGCCTCATTTCGTTTTTTCCTCAGCCTCTTTCTTCACCCGCCATAGTAGCCACAGCAGCTGAGCTCCCGCAGCTCCACCGTCACCGTCGACGGCACAAACCCGTGCCTAGCCACTCGGTCGCCACCGCAACCTCTCCACCCTCGTCTCAGCGACTCACCGCGCCCGCACTAGCTCGCTGAGAGCGCTTGGTAAGCCACAGCAACGCACACAATCTCACCGGAGCTTTGCCGCCGTGTTCCGTCGTCGTGGCCACGCCGTTATAGTCTACCATTGCACGCGATAGCTGATGCGCTAGGTTCGCCGTAGTCCACTAGTGCTCGTCTGAGCTTTAGGTCGAGCCGCCGAGGTCATCACCGGCGTACAGCCGTCGTCCCGCCTCGCCGAGCCGCCATGGCCGCCGCCGTCGTCACTAGTGTCGACGATAAGGCCGGCCAAGTGGTGCAATAGATGCGCTAAGTCACGTAGGTCACGCCGTGAAGATGTTACCGCCGGCAAGTTCGCCGTCGGCGAGCTTCGACCGCGCCAGTCACGTAGTGCCGCTGGCTCTGTTCGTGTCTCAATGACGTGTGGGGTCCCCTGACCAGCGGGGCCCACCGGTCAGCGACTCTGTAATTGAAAGATAGTTCATTTGATTCCAGTTTTTGAATTCTTTTGTGATTTTTATATCTTCAGTTTGGTAGCTTCAAAAATTGTGAAATAAATTTATTAGTGTTCCTTAGGAAGTGTAGTATTTAGGAAAAATATGTTATTAACATTTACAGTAGAAATTTTGGGAGATTTAAATAGAGATTTGCAATGTGTTTTTGAATTCATGCAAACTTGTTTATTTTATATCTAGAGTTCCTTTGCTCCAAAAATTATGAAATTTTTGTGGTAAGCTATTCTTGTCATGTATGAACTCTGGTAAAAATTTGAGGATCAGTTCATGTGCAGATTTGTAGTTATAGATTTTTATTTTATAATTAGGAGATCCTTGTGTGAATTTTTATAAATTATTTAGGAATCCAATATTCATGAAATTTGTTGGAGGTTATCCTATTAGTATATGGATGCTAAGAAAAATAGGAAATCTATTGCTTGACACTTTTCAATAGGGTTTTCTATTTATGCTATTTCAAGCCTTGCTGCCTTGTCATTTTTGTATAGGATGTTTTACTTGGCAAAATGGCATGAAATTTTTACAGTAGTCTATTGGTAGCACTAGTAAGCCACTGTAATTTTCTGAGAATTTATGATGCACATTTGGTATATGTTTATTATTTAACCTAAATATCTAAATAAAATAATAAAGGCATTTAAATAAATAGTTTAGGGCTTCACCATTATATTATCTTAAATGTATTTGGTATGCTTAAAATGTTGGTAGACTTTTGGTTGTAAAAATTTGAATACTTATATGAAGTAGAAGTATTGTTACCTTATAATGCAAATTGGAATAGTTTTCGGACAGATTCTAGAGTTTGCTAAGTTGCATGATAGGGATGATGTTTGCTGTAAAAATGGTTAATAACAAAGTTGTAGATAATTTGATAAGCTTTCCAGAAAGTCCAGGATCACTGCATTTGGATTAGTAGAACTCCTGTTATAAGTAAAACAAGTAGCTGCTATTTTGTGATATAGTAGATGCATCGTGGAAGTAGTAATTAAATAATCGAGAAGAGATATGCACCTACTCAATAAACATGATGCACTTGTTAACATATATGCATTCGTAATACTTATGCCATATTCATGCATCTAGGATCGGAGGAAGAAATAACGTTGCTGGAATTCGACGAAGCAGAGGAAGGGGACCAGCAGGAGAATCCTCAAGCCGCAGCTCCAGAAGGCGAGGAGCAGAATCCTGAAGAGCTTCCAGAGTGCCCTGATCACCGCCCTACTTCCTTTCTACGAAGCAAGCCCCGGAGCATTCTAAGTCTCCTAGTATTTTACAAATGATTACTTAAGTACTTATGATTGATGCATTAGGTTATAAGAGTTGAATGGAACCACTTGATGCATATACATTCCTTGTCCAGCTATTACACCTTTAACCGGTATAGGTCCAGGATCGAATATATGCTTAGCCATGCTTAGACCGGTAGAAGTCGGGTGATTTCCTGTCACCTGCGAGATATAGGTGGATACCGGAACACGGTTGGTTATAATTGCTATCGTGGAAAAGAACCATGGTTAATGTAAATGGAGACCGGGCGGGATGTCGATAGAGAAGCAACAAGACATGGAGGTCTTGGGTGTGGATCTATCCCCGTCTATGTCGATTAAGGACCGTACTGTTGTTGGCACTTCTGACAAGATTGAACGCATGCCTCTCACTTAGCTGGCTGGATAACTCGTTCCGACCGTGAAGCCGAGTAATTCAACTCAGGCCGGGACCCGTTCTGGTGTGCGCTCCTTTCGGGGAACGATCAGACTAAGCCCAAGGGCAGGCTAGGCCTAAACGTCCTGGCATCTGGTGTTCTAGATTGTGTGGTGTGGTACGGACCCATAAAATGTGTACCTGAGTTGTACCAAAGGTGACCTAAGGCTATCGTGGCTGGTAGACCTAGGTTTGTGTTAGGAATAAATCCCAGCTGGTTGAAATTGATTCGAATCGCCGTCTCTCCCGGATAGTGAGACACTTGGCTAGTCCCAACATCGTAGTAAATGTGTTATGGAACATGATGGTTCGAATGAATATGGAATTACAATACCTGCTATGGTTACTATTGTATGCTTTTAAATGGATATACCACATGTTTGGCATAGGATAGTTGCTAATCTAGAGATGGATAGTTATAAATAATTGATAATGGAATCCTAATTGTACAATAAGTCAATTGCTTTTATGCAAAATGTTGTCAAGCTATCTCCACTTATACAGCCTTGCATAATCCTTGGAGTCATTTTATTTCTGGTTTATGACGGGTAAGTCTAGCTGAGTACCTTCTCGTACTCAGGGTTTTATTTCCCATGTTGCAGATGGCACTGTGTATCATGGTTATTGCAAGAGTTGCTTCTATCCCGCTGTGGATGAGGAGTAAGCCTTGGGCAGGCTTCTTATTAATCCTTCTACATGCTTTTGTGGACCATGATCGTATTTCGGCACTGTACTAAACTATGTTGGGAACTTTACTTTCAAACTTAATTTGCTTCCACTTTTATCTATCAAACTCGGTTTGTAATAACTTTTATTCGTACTCTGATGGAGAAATGTATCTGTGAACTTTATGTAATATGTGGCATGTATGTTGAATCATGTACGATCTTGGTCGTTGTAAATCGTTTATCGAGACCTGTTGTGGTACTCGACGGACTACCGGGTTTATATGGGTTCAAGTATGACAGTGCGACCGCTTGCGGGCTGCCATTGTACTTGTACTCTTATAAATTGGTCGGTTCTATGATAGACACTTACCAATGTGTCGCTCGCAAAGCTTTGAGGTACCTATGCCAGATTTATGAGAGGCCAATATGTCGTACACCCATGAGATTCTTCCCCTTTAACAAGAGACAGTCCTGTGTGAGTAGCCCAAAAGAGGACCCTCGAAGGCCCTGAATTACGTGAAAGTGACCCAACTACGGTGTTCATGTCTACCTACCTGCTTTCCCTAGATAAGCAATATGACAGGCATGCCACCCATTTGAAGAAGTGCATTCATAGAACCAAATAAGAAACCTACAAGTGCAGCTTGCGGAGGCTAAGGCACAGGTAGCTAGAGAGGAGAGCCATGAGGCTACAACAATTGAAGCCTTCAAACAAGCCGAAGACCGCCACACTCAGCAATTGAAGAATATCTACCTTGTCACTAGGGCCAAAAGAAGGACCCTCATTCTGGAAGGGAGAGAATGCCTAATACTAGATGGAATCCCAGTTGCAACCATGGAAGAAATCCAAGGGAAGATTGTGGACACGCCGCCCATGCCTCCACCAACCGAGGCCTCCCATGGAATTTCCGAGACAGGGTCAGTCGATGGAGAAGAGATTCTCCCGCTGACTCAGGCACCACCAGGAGATGGCATCTGCCCACCTTCCATCCTCCCAGAAGATTTCTCAAGCTACGAAGAATGATCTAAGTGGACACATGGGCCCCTCAAGAACCCTCATTGTAGTGTTTATTATTTCCACCTATAATGTAATCCCGCATCGTGTTGTGCTTTGAGTTTAGTGATGTTGGTTGTTTGAATTCCACTTGAGCAAACATTTCTCTACGCTAATATGCCATTTCTCTACACCAATATGCCAGTGATTTTATTTAGTGACCTAGAATAGGTATTGTGTAATGGATGCCAAACTCTATCGCCCTTACATAACACCATACTGGAAAATACATATTAGCTTCTATTGAGATATTTTTTAGTACAACATACATATGATCCCTAAGATTTGATATATACCAAGAAGATCATCTTCCACAACATGGTAGTGGAAAAAATTAATTAGCTATAGCTTCCGTTGAGATACTTTCGAGTAACACGTATACATGATCCCCAAGGTTTGATATATCAAGCAGATCACCCGCAGCGAAGCGCGGGCATAGTGGCTAGTAATCTAGTATGCTTTAGCTCACAGACCATGGAGAAGCGAGGAGAGCACTAGCCGCATCAGGAGCTCAAACCATGCAAACGCAAAGGTTGAACCCAGATGTCCCAAATCTGATTCAGTCAATGTACACATTCAAACAAATTATATGAAATAGGCATGAATGCAAGAGAGTAAGAGAACCTTCCATCAAACTAAGGGGGTGTTTGGTTGGCGACCAAAGGATGTCGTGCTGCAGTTGTGGCATGTGTTTGCTTCGCTGCCCTAGTTGTGGCATGCCGCAGACTCGCCATGGTCATCTAGTTCATTTTGGATGCCAAATCGTGCCGTAGTTGCGGCGGCCATTTTCTGCGCCGCACCTTCGGCATGCCACAGACTCGGTGCGGCATCTTCTGGACATCGGCCAAATGCGCCCTAACAGAAGCAAACTTGGTACATACTACCTCTGTCCCTTATTAATTGACGCTATGGAAAACGTGCTAATCAAACTTTCTCGAGTTTGACTAGATTTATAGAAAATATTAGCAACATTTGTATCTCCAAATAAGTTTATTATGAAAATAGATTTAATGATCTATCTAATGATACTAATTATGTATTACAAATATTAGTATTTTCTTATACATATTTGATCAAAGTTGAGTACGTTTGACTTCTAAGAAAGCAAGAATGACAGTTAAAAAGGGATGGAGGGAGTGTAAATATATTTCTTTAACATAAGAAATTTAAAAGAATACATACGAAAAGAAAAGGACACTAGACACGTCATGCCCTCAGATTTCACAAATACAATGTCATTGATGGCACATGAGATGTTTAGTTTTCATCATTGGACAACATCTCTTTGATATATACATACTTGTAGGGGACCGTGACGCCTAAGAGGGGGGTGAATTAGGAAACTTAAAATTTTAACTCTAAACTATGGCCTCTTTTTCTAACCTTAGCAAAACCTATGCAAAGGATAAACTATATAAATGTGCAACTACGGTTTTGCTAGTGTGTTGCTATCTCTACCGCAAAAGGAGTAATGCAATCAATGTAAATGCGGAAGCTAAAGAGCAAGTTAGAGATATGCAAACTCTCGTCGACGACTCCGGTATTTTTACCGAGGTATCGAGAAGCAAGCAAGCTTCCCCCTAGTCCTCGTTGGAGCCCCTTGCAAGGGCCAAGCTCCCGGTCGGGTAACTCCATGGATAGCCTCGGGCCTTCCCCACATGCAAGTGGGTCTCCGACGTGCCTTCCGGCAAGCCTCCCCCGGATGCTCCCCGCCGTCTTCACTATCAAGCTTCCGGCCAAAACGCCATGGGCCTTGTTCGCTCTGGTACACGGTGGCAGCCACACCACAAACACGGTTGGTGTGATCTCACAAGACTACAAGCCCCTCCGATGTACAACAAGCCACACCGAGTGGTAAGAGGTATGCAAACCTCACTAAACACTAGGCCTAAACCTAGAGCAAGCGCATAAGCGGTGGTCTAATCAACCTAAGCACTTCGCAAAGCACCTACGCTAATCACCTAATGAAACACTAAGCACTATGCAAGTGGAGATCACTAAAATGGTGTATCAACACCCTAGATATGTTTCCTCAGCTCCACACTACTCAAATAGCCAGTTGGGGGGTCTATTTATAAGCCCCACTGAGAAAGTAGCCGTTAGGGACGAAATCCCGCTTTTCTGCTACTGACTGGACTCTGACCAGCATCCGGTCAGCACTGACCAGACGTGTCTGGTCATGAAAACGGCTCTCTGGAACCTTACTGATGTTGATCGGACTCTGGCACCTAGCGTCCAGTCACTTTGCTGCTCAGCGTCCGGTCCAGCGTCTGATCACCTCTGTGAGCTGTCCAGTGTCCGGTCCAGCGTCTGGTCACCTCTGAGATCTCATTTCTTCATGATCTTACGTCTGGCTTGGTTCATATCTTTGTGCTTGGACTTTGCTTGATATCTTGGGTCTTCTCTTGTGCTTCTAAGGTCTTGCTTATGGTGTTGATCATCGGATCATCACGTCGCCTTGGAATGTTGTGGATGTCGTATATCTATGTTGGACTCCTCGCCTGGGGACTGAAGGCGGCGCCTACAACACTGTAGGGTGAAGAGCACGTGCCTGCAACACTATTTAGGCTCTGCTACGCTTGGAAGGGTCTAAGCGTCTGTCCCGTCATGCCCTGGCGGTACTCTCCTATAGGGGCACAGAGTATGGTCCTTGATGCCATGGTTGACCCAAACGTCTTGTCCTACCCTGTGCCTAGCATCATGAGGGAGCGAGGTACAGTTGTCAGGCGAGGCGGAGCCAATCCTTGGACATCGGGCGAGGCGGAACCCAGCCCTCAAGGGTCGAGCGAGGTGGAGCCCAGCCTTCGGGGGTCGGGCGAGGCGGAGCCTAGCCCTCGGGGTCAGGCGAGGCGAAGTCTAGCCCTCAGCCCTCGGGCGAGGCAGGGCCATCGGGGGAGGCGGAGCTGGCTGACGGGCCTCGGGCGAGGCGGAGTCTAGCCCTCTGCCCTCGGGCGAGGTGGAGCCGTCCCCCAGCCATCGGGGGAGGCGGAGCTAGCCGACGGGCCTTGGGCGAGGCGGAGTCTAGCCCTTAGCCCTCGGGCGAGGTGGAGCCATCCCCCAGCCATCGGGGGAGGTGGAGCTGGCTGATGGCCATCAGGCGAGGTGAAACCAAAACTCCCGTCGTTCAGGCAAGAAGCGCAGCGGTGTTCTTTGTCCGTTCGGGAGTTTTTAACGTTCGTTGGTTATTAGTTCCATCTCGTTGGGTACCCCGGTATTAGGTTCCCAACAGTAGCCCCCGAGACCCTGGGTGGTTTGGGCAGAATCGCCTGGGGGGTGTTCCGATTTTGTCGGAGTTAGTTCGCCTGAGGGTGCGCGAGAGCGCACCCGATGGGTGTAGCCCCTGAGCCCCTGGGTGATTTGAGTAGAATTGCCCGGGGGGTAGTATCAGAGTCAATTCACCAGAGGGTGTGCGCGAGCGCACCCGATGGGTGTAGCCCCCGAATCCCCGGGTGATTTGTGTAGAATCGTCCGGGGGGTAGTATCGGGCCCTCCATGGGTAAGGCCGTAAGACTCGGCATTTCGTTGACTGGATTTTCTTTGCGGGAATCATGGTATCCCGTTCGTAGGGATTTCATTCAGGTTTGGCCTGATTGGAGCTACCGTGGATCGAGGCCCTGGCGATGCTTGCGTCCTTGAGTCCTGGTCATTCTACGGGCCCATCCCTCGCTGGGGCATCCATCGAGACGGTTCAGACCGAGCCCTGGTCGTAATGGGCCCAGGCGGCTCGGAGAAGAGATTTTTCTAGCCCACGTCCCCTCTGTGGGAAAAGAGTCCGGTCGCTTCGGGAAGGCAAACCGTCCAGCGCGATTCTGGTGGGAGAGGATAGGGATCGTGGGCGCGTGTCCCGCGACGTGACGCGACGGTGCGCGTGGTAGGTCTAGAGATCGAGGCGGATGGTTGCCTTTCTCGCATCCGTCGCCCCTATAAAACCACGGGGTTCGCCCCCAGGGTTCCGTATTTTGCCCCCTTGCCTTCACATCTGAGACCTCCGCCACCAATTGCCCTAGCATCCTGCGCCCGCGCCACCGCCGCCATCAAGCTCGCTGCTGCCTTCTTCTCCATGCTGCTCCTATCGTCGCAATGGACCTAGGGTACAAATCCAACATCTCCCTTCGATGCCTGGAGGGCCTCGTCCGCTGGGGCCTCCTTTGCCCGTTGACCGCCGCCGAGGAGTGGCGGCTGCCCGGTGAGGAGGAGGAGCCGCAGCCGCCTGAAGGGTACGTCGTGTCTTTTGCTCACTTCCATGAGTGGGGATTCGCCATGCCCGCCCGTCCGTTTTTCCAGGGACTGCTAGACTACTATCAGGTGGAACTGTAGCACCTTACCCCCAACGGGATCCAGCACATTGCGGCGTTTGTCGCCCTATGAGAGGGGTTCTTGGGGATCAGTCCCCACTTTAACCTATGGCGGTATCTCTTTGCCGTCACCTTGGTGAAGAGGCGGGTCGGGTAGCAAGAGCTGCATGCGCTGGTGGGGTGTGCCAGCATCCACCTCCGCAACACCCGAGGGGGGACGTACCTGCTAATGCGTTTGTCTACCTCCAACAAGGGGTGGCATTTGCAATGGTTCTATGTCAAGAATGATGCAGCTGCCCCCTTGCCAGCTTTCATCGGGCGCTACATCTTGGAGGCCCCAGGGTCGTGGGGGTGGGGCATCCCGAGTAAGGGAAAGAAGCTACTCAACGGCCTTCTCGTCGCCCTCCAAACTCTAAAGCAGAGGGGCATGAAGGGGGCGGGGATCATCGGCGCCTACCATGCGAGGAGAGTTGCGTCGCTGATGGCGCACGCTCTCCCCTGTATCAGATGGTGCCCGAAGCGTCGTTCGAAGGGACGGTGCTCGTTGACGAGGAGCTTCCTTACTCTGAAGTGGCGCAGCGCGTCAAGGAGGCGATGGAGCCCATGAAGGACTCCCATGGCGCCGCTCTTGACTTTGTGTATCCAGTGCTGGGACATCCCCCAATGTGACCGGAACCGAGGTTTGTTGACTTCGTAAGTCTTTTTTCCCTTCGCTTCTCTTTTCACTTGAAATTTCTGATCCCCTGATGCTAACCTCGGGATGGCGGGACCACCGGGAGGACTACACTTCAAGGACAGCCCGGCTCCATTGCCGAAGGAACCAACCTGGTGGCAACGAACCGCGCCACGGCTGGTTGGGACAAGAGGATGAGGGAGCTCATGGAGAAAAAGGCGATACGGAAGCAGCAAGCTCAAGATCGAGGAGAGGAGACGAGCAGTGAAGATGACGATGACAATGATGAGTCCAATGAGGGAGCGGTCGGCGTGGATTGGGGGGACCTGGTGGACGAGGACTCATTGCCCCCGCAGGGACCCTTCCCGTTCCACGTGGAGGGAAGTGAGTCTGTGGGAACGGTGGAGCCGAGCTCGCCCCTGGGTTCGGTGGGAGCCGGTGGATCCATCGTTACCCTCGGGGTGCCGGTGGAGGATCGGTGGACGGGAGGGGACGGATCTGAGACCGTCCCAGTGGTGCTGGTGGAGGGGGGCGGCTCTGATGCCACGCCCCGTGAGATGATCGAGAGGTGTGGCTCTGGCACCGCGCCCCATGAGACGGTGGAGGGGAGCGGCTCTAGCGTCGTGCCCCATGAGGTGATAGAGGAGAGCGGCTCTGGCGCCATGCCGTATGAGACGGTGGAGGGGAGCAGTTCTGGCACTGCGCCCCATGAGACAAGGGAGACGAGCCCCCCTGCCTCGGAGCAGGGGGTAGGCTCGAAACGGTCCCGCCCTCATGAGTTGGAGCAGGGGTCCGGGGGTTCGTCCCTGAAACATACCCGCCGCCCGAAAGCGTCAGAGTATGTCACCGATTCCCCTCATTTTTCCCTTTATTTTTCTGTTCCGATCTTATGCTTTTTCCCTATTTTGTATATTCTTGCGACGGGGCCACCCTTTGGGGCTGACACCCAAGAAGAGCCTTGCCCTTCAGACGGGACGGCTGACGCTGCCTGGGGTCGCCCCTGTTTCAGGCGTCGTGGTTAAGGCCTCGTTGGCCGGTCCGGCGGCACCCGCGGTGACGCCCGTGCCCTTGGTTGTTTCTGAGTAGCCGGCTGCGACTGTGACAAGCCAGGAGCAGCCGGACGCAGCCGTGGTGGTGTCCGAGGGGGTGGCGAGATCCGAGCCCCCGGCAGCTCAAGTGACAGCGCCCGACGCGGGCCAGGCAGAGTCAGATGCAGCTGCGATGGCATCCGAGGGAGCAGCGCAGTCCGAGCCCCCAGAGGCTCCGACGGAGGTGGCCGTGACCGTGGCAAGCCCGGCAGGGTTGGACACTGCCACGATGGCATCTAAAGGGGTGGTGCAATCCACGCCACCGGCGGTCCAGGCCACGGGGCCCGGGGTAGGCCGGACGGAGGGGGATACGGCTGGAGGGTCTTCGGACGTCTTGGCGGTGGTGGATAGGACCAGCCGGAGGTCGCCCCCAGCTCTGTTGTCGAGGGGCATCAGTTCCGCTGCATGGGGCGAGCCGCCGCTCCAGTGGATGGATGCTCGGGACCCGGCGTCGACTCTGTTCTTACTTGACGATGTTGCCGAGAGCATGGAGCGGGAGAACCTTGACATCGGGTTCTCGGCTGTGATGAATGCCTTGAATGAGGCCACTGGAACCCTGCGTGAAATCATCGTTCCTTGCAGCTGGGTATCCGCCTTGTGGTCCCCTTTCTTTTTGTGTCCTTGTGTTTTCGTATTTTTGATATTGGTCTTCTTTTCAGAGTCTTGTTGCCCGTAGCCGGAACAAATCCCGATTTCTTCATGAGCGAAAGGCGGAGTGGGACCGCCTCACCGAGGAGGCCCGGTTGTGGGGAGATGTGAGCGCGCAGCTTGCTATTGTCCAGTAGCGGGAGGCCGAGGCACGTCGGGACATGGAGGAGTTCCATGCGATGTTTAAGGATTTGTCGGTGAAGACGAAGCTGGATGAGGCGGAGATCGCCAGGCTCCGAAAGGAGCAGGAGGAGCTGCTACAGAAGAATGCCGTGGCCAGTGAGCGGGCCAGCGAGCTCCTGGCGGAGCTACAGACGGAGCAGGATCTCAAGCTGAAGGCTGAGGAGAGGTCCGCGACATTGCAGGAGAAGGCAAACCAGGATGCCGTGGTGGTCAACCGGGCCATCCGAGAGCGCGACGAAGCGCGTCGGGAGGCCGAGGCACGCTAGGCGGATCTTGGTGTCGATGTGGCCCGATGGCTGGATGTCGAGGAAGTTTCTACCGGTCTACGCGCCGATCTCGCCGAGGCGCGGGGGCTTCTTCGGGTCGAAAGTGATGAGTATGATCGCCTGTCTTCCACCATCCTGGCGGTCTGTGGCGACCTACAGGTGGCGCAAGAGGAGGGGGCTGGTTCCCTCGTGACTCGTGCTGCTGGTATCATGGCGCGGGTGGGCTAGCTTGAGGAGAGCGCCTTTTGCCTTGGGATCACCCAAGCCTTCACTATCGCCCATTCCCATTATGCTCAGGAGATCAACCTGGCGGTGATGAGCGAAGGCTTTGCACCTGTCTATGAAGATGCTGAGCTGGATGAGATGGAGAAGGCGGTGACTCCCTTTGCGTGGAACCTGGCGGACAGGCTGAAAGACGAGGTTCTCCCTTTGCGGAAGTAGTTAGTGAATTTAGTTTGAAAAACATTTATCTATAATGGGTGAACAAATGTCGGTTTATTCGTGTTCTGGAATAACTCCATGATTTTGTTTCGTAATTTTGTTTTGTTTGTTTTTACCTTCTTCCCTTTTAGTGATAAAAGAGGTTTAGGCGATTGACCCTTCCGTTTGTTAAGACCGCAGGGCCTGAGGTTGTTTAGGGAAAACCTTGATCGTGCTGGTGAGCAAAAATGTCGTAGCTGTCTGGGCATGGGCTTTTTGTGGTCTTACCAATTTGTTCCCCCGAACCCTGCCGCCAGCCTTGATGCGAGGAAGAGGTCAGACGCAATGACTTTTGAAAAAGAAAGGAGGTAGTCGTACCTTTATCAGCCCCCGAGTGAGATCCAACCCCTTGCGGTTTGCTGGGGTTGGATGTTACTGGAGACCAGAGCGAGGGAAGCGAACTTACGTTTGTATTCGCTCGTACCCCTTACTTAGGATCTTTGGCGATTGCTGCATGACCGTGTGTTCGGTCATTACTGCTGGCTTGGCCTTCCCTGAGCCCCCGCGCGTGGTGAGGATTTGGTCGAGGGCTGGCCCGTTTCGTGACGTTTCGTCCCGTCCGCAATTCTTCGTAATTTGGAGGGGTTGGGGCGGTGTCACCTGCCTCGGTGGCTTGAATGACATGCTGGATAAGTTCGCCATTCCTTGTCCTGCCTTCCAACAGATTTCACCTTAATGGGGACTCTATGGGCTCGGCAAGAGGGTGGATTGAGCTTTAGAAGGTTGAGATAACCCTACCCGCCTTAATGCGGGTTGGGCAAAGGCCTCTGAGGCTCATCTCCGTTTTCCCCCTGGTTCTTGTTTGACGCGAGGCGGCCTCGGACCTTTAGCGGGTCAACCTTCGAATCTCTGTCTTTGGATCGAGCGGCTCAAGCCCCCGAGCCCTGTTAGGGTCTGATAGGGGTCGGCCATATTTCGCGTGGTACCCCGTCCTCGATTTTCGCAATCGGAGGGGCTGAGTAGACGATACTTGCCTTGATGGCTCGAGTATCACGCTCAATGAGCTCGCTAACGGGTACGTTCGTGTGGAATCCGGGTCCATCATTTGCTGACGGGGTCGGCAGAGCCCTCAGGTGGCACTCCACAACTTCTTAACCCACCTCCCGGCAGATGCCTGAGCCGTTTGATAGGCTCCAGTGGCCCGCTAGCCTCTCCTCGGTGGAGATTCTATCGGTTTGGCTCGGCGTTAGGTTTGAGATGTCCCAGTTCGCTTCTGAGCGGGGTTGGGCAGGGCCACTAGGGCTCGTCTCAGTTATTTCTCCCTGGCTCTGTTTGGCACGAGGCGGCCTCGAGCCCTCTGCGGGCCGGCCTTCAAACCTCGGCCTATTGCGGCTCATATCGAATGAGGCGACTGTCGTTTCGTGACACGACACGAAGCATTGGGATGCAGTGATTTGCATATGCAATGTTTGAATGTGTAATTTTGAAGCGAAAAAACAAGATTATCTTGGTGGCATGAGTGATGGGAGGCTCCTACCAGATGTGTCCGCGCGGGGTTCGGATCCTGATGTTTGCGACGAGGTTGGAGTAACCTGCACAAGAATCGCTATTCTTTGTTTTTGTCACCTGATGGTGATTCGAGTCATTTGATTGATTTAGGCGACCTGACAGCTTCTCCTTTGGGGGAGATTCTGTAGGCGGACCCCTCTGAACCCTTCATGAGAAGGTGGATACCGAAGTTGGAAACGCGGGGGACTGTGAGTTCAATTATTTTGCAGAACAGAAACGCCGTAGCTACCGGGGCGTAGGGTCTGCCAGCTCATCCAGTTTTACTCAAAGTTCTATGCCCGCATACCATGACCTCGGCTTCAAACGTATGGAGGGGTCAGGTGAAGAGGATGTCTAGCCTGGTAGACACCCTCGGCAGCCCCTGAGGGATGTCCGTGTCCCTGCTGCTGCTGGGGTCGGGAGCTCGGTAATGAATTTAACGTGTAAAGTGAGAAACCAGAGGTGCTTATCTCGCGGTGGCCGTTCGTTCGTTGTCTTTCCCGGGCCGTACGGTCAGCCCAGGAGGCCCGTTGGGCTCCCCTTTTCAGAGGTCCCATCGTGGGATCGTTCTATGGTCCTGCCTGGGGAAACAGAGGGTCGCTAGTATGTGCGTGCTTTGATTGCCGCGTCCGGCGCGCGGTAGTGGTGGGCCATGCCCAGGCAACATCTTGTTTGACTGGAGCGCGTCCCGTTGGTCCAGGCGCGTCCCCTTGGCTTTCTGTCAGCGTTGATTTCATATCTGCATTAAGTAGGGGAAGGAAGAGAGTTTTTTGTCCCAACCTTTCGCCTTTCCTTAGCTGCAGCGCCTCCTCTTTAAATAGGGAGGGGAGGGGAGCTCTCGTCCCACCTCTTTAGCCTGCCGCTGAGCCGCTACCTCTTCTTCTTCTTACTTTCCACCGAATGTGTTCGTGCGTCACGGTGGTTCCTGAGTGTGGAAGGGTAATGCCGGAGAGAAAGGAACTCACTGATCCATTCATGAATCCGGAGTGTGATGTCGAGCTAGAGATCATCCAACGTAGATGAGATGGAGCGGGTCGCCTTTGCCGAGAAGGGGTCACCGCCGTCGAAGGAGGAGGGGCACCAGAAGGTGCTAAACGTCGTTGGCCTCGCCGTCGTTCGTGGCAGCCTTCCTTCGGCGGCAGGCATCCCCCGTCTAGACGCCATTGTCGGGGTTGTGGCTGATGACGATGGCGTAGTCCCCGGATGCCGTCGTTGGCCTCACCGTCGTTTGCCATCGTTGGTGGCGGCCTTCCTTCGTGCTGAAATCATTTTGTAAGTGGTGAAATTATGCGAAGAATGAACAAATTTTCATCCTTTGTTGTGGCAAACAGCTTTTTAGCTTCCTCTTCTTGTAGAAGAGGCTTCGGTGCCCTCCGACCCTTCCCATGGATCAAGTCATAGGAAACCAGGAGTGCGGGTGAATTAATTCTGATTATGCTAGTGAGCAAAGAGGTCGCAGCCGCTAGGGCGTGGGCCTCTCGTAGTCCTACCAAGTCGTAGTCAGAATTTGTTTCCCGAAATCTTAGTCCTTAGGACTTTGTTATGAGAAGAACGGAAAACTCAGAGAATGTTTGCAAACGTAACACAGGAAGTTTTTGCGAGATAAACGTACTTGTATCATTTATATCAATCCTCAAGTGAGGTCCGACCCCTCGCAATTTGCAGGGATCGGACGTTACTAAAGATTGGGGTTTTGTAAAGACAAAAACTAATAAGGAAGAGTATGCATTATTTAAGGGTAAAAATGACGTAGCTGTTCGATGTTCCAGGAGTTGGTGAAGACCTTGCCGTCGATGGTTTTCAATTTGTAGGCACCTAGATGGAGTACTTCCGCGATGACGTACGGCCCTTCCTAGGGTGGGGAGAGCTTGTGGTGGTCCTTGTTGCTCTGTACAAGGCGGAGAATGAGGTCCCCAACACAGAAGGCTCGGTCCCGTACCTGTCGGCTGTGGTACCGCCGTAGCGCCTGATGGTACTTGACCGAATGGAGGAGGGCGACGTCGCGGGCTTCGTCTAGTTGATCCATGGCGTCTTGGTGGGATGCCTCGGCTCCCTGTTCGTCGTAGGCTCTGACTCTTGGTGCTCCGTAGTCGAGGTCCGTCAGGAGGACGGCCTCGGCACCATAGACCATGAAGAAAGGCGTGTAGCCAATGGTCCGGCCGGGAGTTGTTCTCAGGCTCCAGAGTACTGCGGGGAGCTCGGCGACCCAGCGTGCGCCGAACTTGTTCAACCGGTTGAAGATCCTGGGCTTGAGGCCCTGTAGTAGCATGCCGTTTGTGCGCTTGGCCTGCCCGTTCGTCCAGGGGTGCGCGACGGACGCCCAATCGATCCAGATGTGTTGTTCATCGCATAATCGAATGAATTTCCTGCCGGTGAACTATGTGTCGTTGTCTGTGATGATGGACTTTGGTACTCCAAAACGATGGATGATGTCGAGGAAGAACAGCACAGCTTGCTCGGATTTGATTGTGGAAATCGGCCGAGCTTTGATCCATTTTGTAAACTTGTCTATGGTGACAAGTAGGTGGGTGAAGCCCCCGGGCGCCTTTTTGAATGGCCCGACCAGATCGAGCCCCCAGACCGCGAAGGGCCATGTGATGCGGAACATCTAGAGTGCCTGGGCCGGGAGGTGAGTTTGCCGAGCGTAGTATTGACACCCTTTCGTAGGTGCGTACGATTTGCTCGGCATCGGCTACTGTAGTGGGCCAGCAAAAGCCCTGTCGAAATGCGTTTCCAACCAAGGTCCTCAGTGCGGCATGGTGATCACAGACCTCACCGTGGATGTCGCTTAGCAGAAGTCTTCCCTGTTCGCCGGGGATACAGAGCTGCAGGATCCTGGTGTGGATTCATTTGTAGAGTTCGCCCTCTACAAGAACGAAGGACTTGGCGCGACGTGCGAGCCGTTGAGCTTCCGTCTTGTCTGCTGGTAGTGCATCGTGGAGGAGGTAGTCGATGTAGAGAGTTCTCTAGTCATCTAGAGGGTCGGGCTCCATTGTTGGATCCACTTCAAGCTCCATGACCTCGGGGTCAGGCGAAGCCATCGGCAGATTGGCCCTCGGGGCCAGATCAGATAGGCCATCGTCGGCCGGTTCTGTCCTTTCGTAGCGCACCGAGGGTTTATGTTGATCGCTGGCAAACACACCCGTTGGCACCGGCTCTCGACCAGACGTGGCTTTTGCAAGTGCGTCGGCCGCCTCGTTGAGGCGCCTTGGGATGTGGTTGAGCTCGAGACCGTCGAACTTGTCTTCCAGCCGTCGGACCTCTTGGCAGTACGCAGCCATCCTGGCGTCATGGCAGCTTGACTCCTTCATGACTTGGTTGACGACCAGCTAGGAGTCGCCCCTGATGTCGAGGCGTCGGATGCCCAACTCGATGGCGATTCATAGGCCATTGATGAGTGCTTCATATTCGGCCACATTATTTGACGAGGGAAAATGGAGACGAACCATGTACCTCATGTAGACCCCGAGGGGCAATACGAAGACCAGCCCTACGCCGGCCCCCTTTTTCATCAGCGACCCATCGAAGTACATCGCCTAGTACTCTTGATCGACGACCGCCGGTGGCGTCTGGACCTCGGTCCACTCCACGATGAAGTCAGCCAACACCTAGGACTTGATTGTCGTTCAAGGTGAATACGTGATGCCTTGATCCATTAGGTCGAGTGCCCATTTTACGGTTCTCCCCATGGCGTCCTGGCTATGGATGACCTCGCCGAGGGGGAATGACATCATGACTGTCACGACGTGTGACTCAAAGTAGTGGCGCAATTTCCTCTTGGTGATGAGTACGGCGTATAGGAGTTTCTGGATTTGGGAGTAGCGGGTTTTGGAGTCGGATAGTACCTCGCTGATGAAGTACACTGGGCGCTGTACTTTGAAGGTGTATCCCTCCTCTTCCCGCTCTACTACCAGGGCGGCGCTGACCACTTGCGTGGTGGCCGCTATGTATAGTAGGAGGGGTTCTCCGTCGCTCAGAGGGACCAAGACTGGGGGCTTTGTTAGAAGCAGCTTGACCATGTCGAGCACCTCCTGGGCCTCGGCTGTCCACTCGAAGCAGCCGGCTTTCTTCAGGAGTTGATAAAGGGGAAGTCCTCGTTCACCGAGGCACGAGATGAATCGGCTGAGGGCGGCGAGGCACCCTGTGATCCGCTTAACCCCTTTATATTCTGGATTGGGCCCATCTTCGTGATGGCTGAAATTTTCTTCGGGTTGGCTTCGATGCCGCGCTCGGAGACAATGACGCCGAGCAACATGCCCCTCGGGACCCCGAAAACGCATTTCTTAGGATTGAGTTTGATGCCATTTGCCCGGAGTTTAGCAAAGGTTTTTTCAAGATCGGCGACAAGGTGGTCAGCCCGTTTGGACTTAACTACGATGTCATCGACGTAGGCCTCAACGGTCCGCTCGAAGAGGTCCCCGAAGCAGTTGAGCATACAGTGCTAGTAAGTTGCCCCGGCGTTCTTCAGACCGAACGGCATTGAGATGTAGCAGAATGATCCAAAGGGGTGATAAAAGACGTCGCGAGTTGGTCGGACTCTCTCATCGCGATTTGGTGGTAGCCGGAGTAGGCGTCAAGGAAGCAGAGGGTTTCGCACCCTGAGGTAGAATCGACTATTTGGTCCATGCGTGGCAAAGGAAACGGGTCCTTTGGGCACGCCTTGTAGAGACCCATGTAGTCGATGCACATCCTCCATTTCCCGCTCTTCTTTCATACAAGAACGGGATTTGCTAACCACACTGGGTGGTGTACTTCCCTAATGAATCCGGCGGCCAACAGTTTTGTTATTTCTTCACCGATGGCCCAGAGCTTTTCCTCGTCGAAGCAGCATAGGCGTTGTTTTACCGGCTTGGAGCCTGGGTGGATTTTTAAAGTATGCTCGGCGACCTCCCTCGGGATGCCCGGCATATCTGAGGGTTTCCACACAAAGATGTCTTTGTTGTCGCGGAGGAAGTCGACGAGCGCGCTTTCCTATTTGGAAGAGAGCGCGGTACCAATGCGTACCATTTTTTCCTCAGAGCTGCTGGGGTCTACGAGGACCTCCTTGGAGCCCTCTACTGATTCGAACGACCCGGTTGATTTCTTTGCGTCGGCCATTTTTTCGGCAGCCTTCTCCCTGAGGGTGGCGATTTCCCTGGAGGCGACGACCGTGGCGGCGTGGCCGCAGCATTCGACTTCGCACTTGTAAGCGCGTTGGAAGGAGGTGCCGACGGTGATGACCTCGCGAGGGCCCGGCATCTTCAGCTTGAGGTATGTATAGTTGGGGACGGCCATGAACTTCGCGTAACATAGTCGGCCCAGGATGGTGTGGAAGGTTCCCGGGAATCCTACCACGTCAAAGGTGAGGGTTTCAGTCCTATAGTTGGACTGATCCCCGAAAGTGACGGGCAGATCGACCTGCCCCAGCGGCATGACCTGTTTGCCAGGCACGACGCCATGGAAAGATGCTTGGATCGGGCGGCGGTTCGTCCGGTCAATGCCCATCTCATTGAGCGTCTTTGCGTACATGATGTTGAGGCCGCTGCCTCCGTCCATCAGTACTTTCGTGAGCCGTTTTGGGCCGACGATCGGGTCGACAACAAGCGGGTACCTTCCCGGGTGTGGGACGGCATACGGATGGTCGGCCCGGTCAAAGGTTATGGTGGATTCAGACCACCAGAGGACGGCAGGCGTGGCCAGTCCGGCAGGGTAGACCTCGCGACGCGCGACCTTCTAGCAACGTTTGGAGTCGTAGGCCATTGATCCTCCGAAGATCATGGGGGCGCCGTTCGGCGTTGGGAAGGCGTCGTCCTTCTCCTCGGTGTCGTCAGTGGTGGGGGCAGGCTCCTTCCCCTGCTCCCCTTTGTTGAGCCCTCCGGACAAGTATTTGCGCATGAGGCCACAATCCTTGTATAGATGCTTGGCCGGGAAAGCATGGTTTGGGCACGGTCCCTCGAGCATTTTTTCGAAGTGGTTCAGAGTGCCCTCCATAGGCTTCTGGCCCCCCTTGCAGTCGGTAGCGGCCAGGAGCGAGTCGTCGCGTCGTTGCTTCTTATTCTTTCTTTTGGTAGAACGGTTGGAGGCGCCTTTGCCGACGCCCTTGTCCCGCCTTGCCTTGCCATCGGAATGGTCGAAGATCGCTCCGACTGCCTCCTCTCCTGAGGCGTGGCTGGTGGCGATGTCCAGGAGTTCCTTGGTGGTCCGTGGGCCCTTGCGTCCCACTTTATGGACCAAAGACTCATAGGTGGTCCCAGATAGGAAGGCTCCTATCACGTCGGCATCGGCGACGTTAGGGAGCTCATTGCACTACCGGGAGAAGTGCCGGATGTACCCGTGGAGGGTTTCATCGGCCTTCTGGCGGTAGTTCTTGAGGTCCCATGGGTTCCCGGGGCGCTTTTACATGCCCTGGAAGTTTCCCACAAAGATATCCCTTAAGTCCGCCCAACTCTGAATGGCGTTGGGCGGTAGGTGCTCCAAACATGCTCGCGCCGAATCGACCAAGAATAGTGGGAGATTGCGAATAATTAAATCGTCATCATTCACGCCACTGGCTTGACAGGCAAGCCGATAGTCTTCGAGCCAAAGCCTAGGGTTTGTTTCTCTAGAATATTTAGGGATGTTGGTAGGCGGTCGATACCTTAGCGGGAAAGCAGCGTTGAGGATGCGCCGGCCGAAGGCCTGAGGGCCTGGTAGGCCGGGGCTCTAGCTCCGGTCCTCGCCGCTGTCATAGCGTCCACCATGCCGAGGGTGGTAGCCGCGTTTGGCTCCTTCTCTTGAGTCGTTGTAGGCGCGTCTGTGGGCGTCGATGGTGCTGCGTGCGTCATGGTTGGGGCCGAGACGTTGATGCACCGAAATAGGGGTGTGCCGCCTGCTGTCTGGTGGTGTCTGGTGAACCGATGCATCCTTGGCGAGGTGCACCGAGGGCGTGCGCTGGCTGGTGTTGGGCTCACATCACCGAGACAATGAGCTTTCGCCTGCTGTGCCGCTGCACGCTCGAGCAACGTGCGAATTTCCCGGTGCGCCCGGCGATCCTCGGTCGTCGCAGCCTCTGGAAGGACGTGAAACAAGGCCGTCGCAGCGGTGATGTTCTGACTTGCCCGAGCGAAGTGAGGGAGGGTCTCGTCGTCGGTGAGGATCCTCTGGTGTACGTTATGGGCGGTGGCGCGTGCGTGCCCACCGTCTCTGCGACGCTTGATTTCCTCATCGACCATTCGGTACTCCCGAACAAGCTATTGTCCGACGTCATCGATCTCCAGCTTTTGTGCTCTTAGCTGCTCCATCCTTACGTGGGATGGGGCCACCTCCCCTCTAGTCCTAGCGTCAGGGTTGGCTGTCGGGGTGGCCTCCCCCTCGGAGACGCTTTCGACGTGCCCCTTGGAGGTTTCCGCCATGAAGCATTCTCGGGAAGGGTGATGGCTCCCCCTGCTGGAGTCAGAGCTGGAGGATGACTCTGGCTCCTCGGTGAGGAGTTTGTGGATGGACTCCGTGTCGTGTTTAATTACCCCCACGAACTCGATGTCCGCGGGCGGTTGAACCATGCGTAGTGCCACCAAGCGGCAAGCCGTCGCTGTGGCGTTGCAGAGACTGAACGAAAGCGCTGTCGGGGCACTCTGCATGTGGTGCTCTAGAGAGAGGTGCCCCTCTTTGGAAGGTCATGCCACATCATCGTCGTTGGAAAGGGCGAGGCGACATTGGTTCTCCCTAGATTGCTGGGGTCCAAGGGAGATGCCGAGCTGGCGCCCACACTTATTGTGGTCGAGGACGATGGAGGGGAGATATTGGATGGCGGTCTGCGCCCGTACCAACTCTCCTCCCACCGTGATGATGAAATCTAGGCTCCTAAAGCACACGTGTGTGCCTGGGACCCAGCTGACATTGTGGTTAGCCATCCGAAGCCTAGTTTGGAACACGCAAAGGCCCCTACCTGGCGCGCCAACTGTCGGTGTTTCGAACAAGCACCGGCTAGTAAATTTATAATTATGCGTGTTAGGCTCAGATGGTGCACTAAAGGACATAAGGTTTATACTGGTTTGGGCTGAATGTCCCTACGTCCAGTCTGTTGCTACTCGTGTTATTAGCGCTGAAAGCGGTTCGTAGTAGGGGTTACAAATGGTCGAGAGAGGGACTGGTCCCAGGTCTCTGATGGAAGGGTTGAAAGGAGGCCAAGAGTCTGACGGCGGCTTGGCTGTGTATGTGAGTTGAACTGAACCCTCTATGAGTTCGTCTGTATGTGAGTTGTTTGTTGAAAGTCGGTCCCTCTAGTGGGGAGCCCTGCCCTCCCTTTTATAGACCAAGGGAGGAGCAGGGGTTACAGATGGGAGAAAGAGGAAAATACCAAGGGTATAGAAGGTCTTTCGAAGGATTCGGGTCTTCCTTTTTCCCTGCGCCTGCCCTGTATAATATGGCAGACAGTGTCAGAAGTGGCGTGTCCGCTGATCTTCGTAGGCCATGCCCTGGCACCTTTTAGCAAGTGGGCGCGTCCCGTCCCGCCTTTGCGGGTGGTGTGTTGATCTACGTCGGGAGCAGAAGGCGCGGTGACTGCTCGTTTGCCACTGTAGGGGACGGGAGTACCCCCTTGGAACGTAGTGGTTGTCATATGTCTGTGTCGGACTCCTCGCCTAGGGACTGAAGGCGGTGCCTACAACACTGTAGGGTTAAGAGCACGCGTCTACAACACTATTCAGGCTCTGCTACGCCTGGAAGGGTCTAAGCGCCTGTCCCGTCATGCCCTGGCGGAACTCTCCTGTAGGGGCGCAGGGCATGGTCCTTGATGCTGTGGTTGACCCAAACGTCTTGTCCTACCCTGTGCCTAGCATCATGAGGGAGCGGGGTACAGTTGTCTGGCGAGGCGGAGCCAATCCTTGGACATCGGGCGAGGCGGAACCCAGCCCTCAGGGGTCGGGCGAGGTGGAGCCTAGCCCTCGAGGGTCAGACGAGGCGGAGCCTAGCCCTCGAGGGTCGGGCGAGGCGGAGTCTAGCCCTCAGCCCTCAGGCGAGGTGGAGCCGTCCCTCGGCCATCGGGGGAGGCGGAGCTGGCCGATGGGCCTCGGGCGAGGTAGAGTCTAGCCCTCAGCCCTCGGGCAAGGTGGAGCCGTCCCCCAGCCATCGAGGGAGGTGGAGCTGGCCGACGGGCCTCGGGTGAGGCAGAATCTAGACCTCAGCCCTCGGGCGAGGTGGAGCCGTCCCCTAGCCGTCGGGGGAGGCGGAGCTGGCTGACAGGCATCGGGCGAGGCAGAACCAAAACTCCCGTCATTCGAGCAAGAAGCGCAGCGGTGTTCTTTGTCCATTCAGGAGTTTTTAACATTCGATGGTTATTAGTTCCATCTCCTTGGGTACCCCGGTATTAGGTTCCCGACACCATGCTATCATAGAGCAATTGTTAGTGGAATCCTCTCATGATTTATCTTTGTCCCATGATAATTTGCTTGATGTTCCTTGTGATAAAGATGAATTGGTTGATGATACTTCAGTTTTACATGTTTTGGAACCAGTCACTTGTGCTAAAAATAAACATGTTATTCATATTGCTACTAAAACTGATGAGCTCAAACTGTTGTCTTCTTTACATACCGTGGGTTACATTGAATTTGATGTTTTATGTAACCTAGATTGTTTGGAGGAGAGCCTTTTTAAATATGCTAATTTGCCTTGGTTTTCTAAATAAACATATCATGTTATTGGCAAATATAACAACAAAGGACAATATATGATACATCGAGTATACGTTCGTAGTAATATGAATTCTCCTTTTGTTGTACAAGATTATGATCGTTTAGAGGGCAGCCATAATAATACAAACATTTTCTCATGTTCCTCAAAGAAACAAGTTCACTTCCAAGAAGGGGAGCATTACTGGTTGCTACCTATGTCTGCTAGACCATCTATTCCTGCATTGTCTTTTGTTAGTACTAATCTTTTGTAGGATAGTGTTGACATACATCCTGTGCATTCGGATCATGGTGTCTACATGCTTGCTGAAATTTTTATGCGAGATGACATGCTAGAAACTTGGAAATATGGTCACATTCCTTCTCACAATTATTTCAGTTCCCTTTGTCTTCGCAACCCCATTCTCCTTTGTGTTGTGCAGGATCAGTTTCAAGGACAATCGATGCCAAGGACGGCTTTTCGTCAAGAAGGGGAGGATGATGAGGACATGACACCCATGCATACGACCATGTTTGGCGCATGGTATGGAGGAATAGGAGGCAAGCAAGGGTGTCCAAGTCAAGAAGGAGGCCCGAGGCTAATTCAGTTCGAGTCCCCGAGGTGGAGGCCCAAAGCAACTCAAGTTCGAACCCATCTCGGAGTCCAGGAGCAGCACATACTAAAAACGACGCCCAGGTCGCATACGGTGTCTGTTTTGGGCGTTCTTTATATGGATGGAAAGATAATTTCATGGAGCTTCCAATGGCACTCGTCCCACCTTAAAATTCGATTGGAGTCAATAGGAATCATCAAAACAAGTGGACGTCCAATAGAAACCGGAGGCCCAGTCCAACATGATTTCGAGTCTGCCTCGGCCTTCAGGACCAGTCTGCCTTAAACTGGTCACCCAGGACACATCCGGACTCTGTTTTTGACGATCAACATATGGTTGAAAAGCTAATTTGATAAGGAAGCTAATTCTCCCCACGTCAAAAGGCCTTTAGAATCAATGGGAATCGTCGAAACAAGTCAGCGTCCAGAATCTGTCAGGGTGCTATGACACCGTCTTTTGGTCCGTTGGACCGTGTATCGTGTTTGGGCCCATTAGAGGGCGCGTCCAGGGTAGGCGACGACCCTAAGACCTTTATAATCATATGCCGCCACCATCATTAGGTTTTGGGTTTTGCTTAGATTAATCTGTCAAGAACAGTTTCGCCGTTCATCGGTTTGTGAGACCCCAACTTCGTAAGATTAATCATTCATCTGCAATTTGGTTGTGTTCTTTCTTGTTCTTGCTTGTGTTCTTCGTTACGCAGGCAGGGATTAGCCTTCTTGGCGAGGTCAACCTGGTCCGTGACTTGGTTGATAATCAGAGGAGCTGTGGTGCTAAGATTGCAAGGTTCGATCTTTCGATCTGAAGCCGGATCGGTGTGTCATTCTCCGCCACAACGATAGTTACCTCTACCTAACAGAAGATCGGGAACCCCGTCTCCATTAAGGGCATGGGTGTCATGTCCTCATCACATTAGATGTGCCGTCATGGAGCTCTTGGAGTTTTAACCAAATTTCATGTGCCGTATTTAAAGTGAACACTTGATTAAACACGTCCATACTAAAAGATTCAAACAAGCAATTTTTAGCTCTAGCATTAAAATGAATTTCCTTTTCTTCACTCTTCGTGGGTTTATCGGGATTCTTAATGGTTTTCATCCCGTCATGAGTGACTCTCCAAACATCCAAATCAACCGTCTCAAGGTAGCAAGCCATTCTAGCTTTATAATAGGGGAAGTTAGTGCCGTCAAAGTGCGGAGGCCTAGAGGTATCCATCCCAACCACTCTAAAAAGCGTCGGCTCAACGGCGGTTAAGCCAAAGGTCTAAATTGAGCAAACCGGCTCTGATACCACTTGTAGGGGACCGTAACGCCAAAGAGGAGGGTGAATTAGGCAACTTAAAAATCTAACTCTAAACTATGGCCTCTTTTTCTAACCATAGCAAAACCTATATAAAAGATAAACTATCTAAATGTGCAACTACGGTTTTGCTAGTGTGTTGCTACCTCTACCGCAAAAGGAGTAATGCAATCAATGTAAATGCGGAAGCTAAAGAGCAAGTTAGAGATATGCAAACTCCCGTCAACAACTCCGGTATTTTTACCGAGGTATCGAAAAACAAGTAAGCTTCCCCCTAGTCCTCGTTGGAGCCCCTCGCAAGGAATCCCTCGCAAGGGCCAAGCTCCCGGTCGGGTAACTCCGTAGATAGCCTCGGGCCTTCCCCACGCGCAAGTGGGTCTCCGACGTGTCTTCCGGCAAGCCTCTCCCGGATGCTCCCCGCCGTCTTCACTATCAAGCTTCCGGCCAAAACGCCGCGGGCCTTGTTCCCTCCGGTACACGGTGGTGGCCACACCACAAACACGGTTAGTGTGATCTCGCAAGACTACAAACCCTTTGGATGTACAACAATGGTGCGCGCAAGCACCGAGTGGTAAGAGGTATGCAAACCTCACTAAACACTAGGCCTAAACCTAGAGCAAGCGCATAAGTGATGGTCTAATCAACCTAAGCACTTCGCAAAGCACCTATGCTAATCACCTAATGAAACACTAAGCACTATGCAAGTGAAGATCACTAAAATGGTGTATCAACACCCTAGATATGTTTCCTCAGCTCCACACTACTCAAATAGCCGGTTGGGGGTCTATTTATAAGCCCCACTGAGAAAGTAGCCGTTGGGGACGAAAATCCCGCTTTTCTGCTACTGACCGGACTCTGACCAACGTCCGGTCAGCACTGACCGGACGCGTCCGGTCACGAAAACGGCTCTCTGAAACCTTACTGATGTTGACCAGACTCTGGCACCCAGCGTCCGGTCACTTTGTTGCTTAGCGTCCGGTCCAGCGTCCGGTCACCTCTGTGAGCTGTCCAGCGTCCGGTCACCTCTGTGAGCTGTCCAGCGTTCGGTCACCTCTGAGAGCTCGTTTATTCGCGATCTTGCGTCCGGCTTGGTTCCTATCTTCGTGCTTAGACTTTGCTTGATATCTTGGGTCTTCTCTTGTGCTTCTAAGGTCTTGCTTATGGTATTGATCATCAAATCATCACGTCGCCTTCGTCCAAGTCACGTCTTGCATCCTATTGAACTACAAAACAATCACTTGCAAATTCATTAGTCTAATTTGGTTGTGTTGGTCATCAAAACACCAAAATCCAAAGTAAATGGGTCAAAGGGTCCATTTTCCTTACAATACTCGTTGGTGAGAAACATGGAAGAGAATACAGATAATTCAATTCTATCAAAGGATAATGGAAAATGGCTACCAAATTCTACAATAATTAGAATTGAGCAGTGATCATCTTCAGTAAGCTTCTTGACATGACCCAAATGAAGGTGCATATTGTTGGTTTAGGGGTTATATCAGATCTGAGTGATTTTTTTCTAGACTAAAAGCCAGAGGAGTGATTTACAAGCTTTGCCACATTTATAAGACTTAATGTGAAGCTAGGAATATGGAAACCATACCATTTGACCTTAAAGAAATCCTAAGAATCAGCTGGTTAAGGATTTGGTGAATAGCAAACAGCACTCTGTTATTAAGGCGTCAGGCACAAAGAATAGCAGATAATCAGTACTCGTGTGTTTTTGGTTTGTGGAATCAAACCATGCTTCATGCAGTGATGCATCATGATTTCGTTCCATGAATTTTGGTGAAATAAGTCATTCCTCATGCATATAATAGGTATTAGCTTGTGAGGAATAAGGTAGTGATGGATCAACCTATTCCATTACATAAATCAAACTAAAAAATGTGAAGGGTGAGAGGAAAATGGACTGGCTACCTCATTCTTCAAACCAAACATACCGCCGCCCTCTGACTTGCTGCCGTAGCCGGGCGTGCCCAATATTCTACTCCACTTGATTTGCAGTGCGACGTGATGACGAGCGCGAGCAGGAGGGGAAGACGAGCGAGCCGACGTTGCTTGCAGTATGAATCATGTCTGGCTGTGTATTCAGTAGTTGGTGGATGGGTGCTCCGGTGACTGCGACTGCCACTGTGTGGTTTGTACCAAGGAAATGGAGATGTATAAACTACTCTTAGATGCAAATAATTAATAGTGCGTGTTTTAATAACAATGGCTGACAAAATTTCAGTAGAAGAACCACTTGTTCCATCCAAGCTCCGTAATACATTTTTAATATTAATTGTATTTGAACTTTTTATATAAATTATATTTAACATGGCCTCTTTGCTTTATGATAAGATCTAGTGGCATAGAGTCTTTTTTTATGTTAATCTCGTAATTTCTATACCCTTTTGATAAATGTGATGGCTTCTTTTAAAAATATTGTACTTACTTAATATAATTGATAGATGGCCAAAATTAGGATGGGTGGATCGTGGTTTGTCCCGTGAAAAGAAGGAACAATACACTTATTAGCAGTCAATGCTATTGTACTATCCAAACATTTGATCATCATCAGCAGCATTTTCTACCGAGGGGGCTGGTGCTTGGATCGATCAGACAGCCTGTCTTAAATGTCCATTAGCCATGTGGTCCATTAAATTAGCTGGGAGAGCCTGGGACTCCATGAATACAGAGGTGCTAGAGGAGAATCCCTGCCTTCTATCAGATGCTTTGCATATCGCTTTGCACCTCTTGATTCATGGACAATGCCAATCGATTGGCAATATAAATTCAGTTAACACAAAGCAGCTGAACTGTGTTACTTGATGATGACAAAGATGTACCAGCTAGTTACTAGTCGTCCTAGCCCACATTTTTCCTTTGTGTAGGTATGAGAGGCTTCGGTAATGGGGCTTTGTCTTGTACATGAAATGCAGCACATATGACTCTACAGATGTCCACGGGCGTCGCGTTTGGGGGACTCGTGTGCCAAACAAAGGTTAAGGTGTTTGCCTGGTTGTACTTCAAAGACAGGTTGTGCACGAGAGTTAATCTTCACTCTAAGCCAGTGGCGGATCCAAAGGGGGGGCTGGGGGGGCTCCAGCCCCCCCTAATTTCTTGATTTCAATGCTAATTACTGTAGCAAAAACGTGATTTCACCGTTAAATCTTCGTGCAAATCAACATCTCTGTTGTTTTAGCCCCCCCTTATCCCGCATCCCACATCCGCCACTGCTCTAAGCATGTTGTGGATGACGACCACTGCCAGCGTTGTTCAGCGTCGCTTGAGGACCGGCACCATGTGTTCTTCACCTGCACGGCAAGTGCGGATCTCTGGTGGAAAATTGGGCTACTTAATACAGCTTCCCTTTCTGATAATGAAATCTGGAACTCCAACGTTCCTCCCGGCCTTGACGCAAGCATTTGGCCCTTCGTCTTGCTGACAATTCTGTGGCGGCTGTGGGATGCGAGGAACGGCGAAATCTTCAGGAACGAACTCTCTAGCAGCCGTGCTGTAATTTCTAGGGTTTGTGATGATCTTGTTGTTTGGCGCAAGCGCCTGAAAGTTGATCATGTAAACAGTCTAAATGACTGGTGCAATTATCTCCTCTCATGTAATGCTACAGCTCACTCCGGTTGAATGGAGTGATGACTTGGTTTGCAATAGAAATTTGGTGGGGAATCTCTCCCCTCCGTTTGGTTTCAAAAAAAGAAAAAGAAATGCATCACATATCATAGAGCAGATCTGTGCATCCCTAGATGTCGATCCTTGCCACGAGAAGGAGCTCATGTCGATCGTGCGTCCGGGACAAGCCCATGCGCGATGAGGACAAGCCGTTACACATCTACACACACATCTTCGCAGTATTCCACATACCATTGATCTTCATCTTCCAGTATTCTAATGCTGTAAGTGTTCACCATGTATAGGAACACATGCTACTTCAGTGTCCCAGCTTCAATCAGAAGGATTTTGGTTGGTATACATAGGCGTGCATCTGGAAAATTTGGAATAGAGCAAGCATTGCACAACGACACAAGTGTTATTTCTCATCAAGCAGCAACATAGCTCGTTTGTTTTAGCCTAATTTTTGCTTCTTCTGTTTTTGCACCTCTCTCTCTCTCTCTCTCTCTCTCTCTCTCTCTCTCTCTCTCTCTCTCTCTCTCTCTCTCTAATTTAGTAAGCCTTGTACGCCTTAGTACCAAAGGAAGGCACATGAGCCCACGACACGGGGCTCATGGGTTTTGTTTTCTATATTGTTTTATATATTGGTGTCTAAAATCTAGGCTAATATTAATTGTATTTGATGTGTTCTGTTTTCTTTATAATAACATCCATCAGTATAGATTCTTTTTTGGCTAATCTCGTAATTTCTAGGTCTTCTCAGCAAACATGGTGATTTTTATAACACTGTCGTACTTACTTAATATAATACATACATAGCAAAAAAACTACAAACCATGGATTTTTTTCTTCGTTAAAAATAAAGGACAATGCTATAGGTTGTGACTTGTTAGCCATCAATGCTATTGTACTATCAAAACATTCGATCATCATTCATCGGTAATGTTTATTGACAGCCAGTGCTCCCATGAGGTAGCCTGTCCTCAATGTCCGTGACCATGTAGTCCAATAAATTAGCTAGGACTCCATGAATCAAGAGGAGCTATGCGGAAAACTTGTGTCTTTTATTAGATGCCCTCACATCGCTTTGCACCTCTCGATTCATGGACAATGCCAATCAATCGGCAATATAAATTCAGCCACTAGAAAGCAGAACTGGATTGCTAGATGGCAAACATGTGACCAGCTAGCTACTAGTAGTCTTAGCTTACATTTGCTCTATGTTTAGGTATGAGAGGCTTCGGGAACGGGGATCTTGGTTGGAGTGAAGTTAACGGTGAATCCCTGGATGCAACACACGTACTGATCGAGTTTAGCCGGATAGGCTGGTATATGAAACAATAATAATGCGTATAAGAGAACATGATAGAAACAGATGCGTGCAGCCCTGGATCTGAAGGAGCACTAGCCGATTTAGTAGAGGTGCTGATTGAGCGTCTGGGACAAGCCCACATGTGACGAGAGGACAAGATGTTACACATCTAACACAGACCTCCTCGCTGTATATGCTGCATATCATTCTTCATCTTCAAGAAGCCTACAGCCATAAATGTTCACCTTGTATGGGAACAATATGTTAGTCTTTAGTTTCCTTGGATCAAACACAAGGAATTGGGTTGCTTGGTACTCTACTGGTGTGCACTGTGCAGTGCCCTTATGTAACTGGTTTACTTTTTCCATTCTAATAATTTGCTCAGCAAATCACTTGCCAGAGTTTAAATAAAAAGATCTGGTTAAATGTTGTTGTTGCAGCAAATTTATGTGTCGTCAATGCCAATGCACGGCGTGGCTTCAAGTTCAGTAATGGTTTCATAGCTTTGATAGCTGTGGATCCCGATCGCATGCAAGCTCAGTGGTATCGATACCGTGGCCATGTGACAGAATTACCTTCAATATAATCATGCTACGAGAAGTTACTCTAGGAAGAAATCATCTTGTGCTTTCTGTAGGCATGCAACTGTAAAACCCATTCCCAAAACTACGAACGAGAGATCAAAGTTTCTCGAATAAATAAAATTGTAAAAATAAATAGACAATGCTACAGGTTTTGCTTGACTTGCATGGTGACTCTGTGAGCAGTCAGTACTGTCTATTGAAAGCAGGCCAGTGCTTGGAGGGAGGCAGGCCAGGGGCAGCATCGAGTTCTCATAATCAGGAGCTATCATGAATCTCCATTACTCCAGTAGTTGTGCCTTTTTATTAGATGGTTTGCACGTTTTGATTTGTGGACAATGCCGATCGGCATTCGGCAATATAAATACAGTCACACCACCATGACACAGAACTGCATTGCTGGATGGCTTTGCATTTGTTCCATGTGTAGGTATATTGAGAGGCTTCGGGAGCAGGGCTATGCAGAATGGGTATCACAGAAGAGGAAACAATCCAAAGATAATCACACTGAGAGGTAGCTGATGTGGATATGTGAATCCTTGCTGTGGTTTGTATTCTGTAAGCGAAGCTGTCGCCACCGTTGCCCCTGTGGAGGTGCTGCATATAGCACTCTATAACAGTCCTGCTGGCTGCAAACCGGGTATAGCTTTGGATGGAGACGTGTTGCCGGACAAGGAGAAAGACCAAGCTAGATAGGAAGATAGGTTTGATTTAGTTCATAATTGTTGCCTCTGCCTCCCTCAGGACATCAGACCAATGATCACATGGGCTCAAATGGATTCGAATCACCGCTCATGGCCATAACTGTCACATGCTTCTCGATCATATGGACTGCGTTGATCGTCCACTAAGTGTTGATGTACGCGTCTCCATGACATACTTCACTAGAGGTGCTGATGATCGATATAGTGCTTCGTTGTGTGGGACAGTCCAAACATGATACGGATCATGTCACGTGCGCAGGGTGCAACGATACATGTCTAAGACGACAGATCCCCTCGCAGTATGCATACCATTCAAAATCAAAACGATACACATCTACTGCTATCAGTGATGTTCGTACTGGATGAGGAACATATTTTACTTCAGTGTCCCTGCAGCATCATTAGCATATATACTAAGTTAGCTTTATCTCCTATACTATCAAGCATAAAGATCTCACCCACAGTCCCCACATTTGAGTAACCAATACAACTGGCATCTTGTGGTCATTGTCATACTTTATTTCCAATATACGATTTCAAATATATCAAACTAGTCCAATACAACAAGGAATGCATCACTCATGTTTGCTGAGCGCTTGAGACAGCTGCTATGTCTTTCTTTGTTTCCTTTGGATGACCAAATAATATATAATAGGTTTGAGACATGAGTCAGCCATGACTTGTTACTAAATTTTAGTGTTATAATTGGTCTGATTCTCTTGGTCAAGAGATTAAGCTGTATGGTTCCCTGTATCTAAAGAAATAGTTCGGCTCCAGTACTTTATGTATAACGCATGCATGTGACATTCAGCTGCATGTACCATGGGAGACTACTGCATCCATGTGTGCTGAGTGTACCATGCTGGGTGATCAAATAAAGGCCAAAGTATCAATTTGATTCTAGCTTTTAATATGAGTCCTGGCATTGAATGCAGTAAAAAAAGTTCTGTATACTCAGCTTATACACGTACAAAGGAGTGTTTTAGTGGTATATCACTGTCATCGTCCTTCGTCTCAATAGTCTCGTGGCATGGCTTCGTGACTTAACAAACCAAAAGGTACAATATTGAAGCAGTAAAAGACTGCTCCATCGTGTGATCTAATAAGGAGGTGAAAACAAGACAGAGAGTAAAACAGAAGAGGTGCAATATATTGGACCAAGAGCGCCGCTAATAAGGCGTGTCGTATTAAATATTTTCTCTACCTTAATATAAAGACTCGCAAACCTTTTGCGTAATCAAGAAAAAAATATTGGACCAAGGGTGCTAAGAGTAACTTAGCATTTGTTGGAACCTCCAGCTTATTTGAGCACTCCCTGCATATAGAATAAAAAAGAATAAACCGTTTGGCATGCATGCTAGTTAATAGGAAACAATATGTTATTTTCAGTGGGCCCCTCTGTTAGAAATTTTATAGTTAGCTAAAACGTTAGAACAGTTTAGGCTAAGGAAGCATTTTGTGATATAGCTAGCTAGTGTTGCACCTCTGAAAATATTTACACACTAAAGTTGCCTTAATTGTGTCTTGTTGTGCCTGCCCATGGACTCCACCTTTAACCTAGGTATGGCTGTATGGCACACCGTGCCTTAACCATGCCCGGCCAGCTCGTGGGCCTGGGGGCCTGGCGTGCGCCTGCGACGCCCCACGCGCTAGCCGTGGCGCGCTGCCGCCTCCCTGCGCAGTAGTTAGAGCCAAGGCCCTCATGGCTGTTGTGGGCGCTGGCCGGGGCCAAGCCGCCACCTCTCAGCCTCAGATCGATTGTTCCCCCTTGTTGTCTAACAAGTGGAGAGAGAAGTTAGATGACGAGAGGCTACTGCGAATGACTGAAGCTGGCGTCTAGCTGTCTGTTGTATGGATAGATATCATTGTACTTATGCTAGACAAACTTCTCTAGCGACGCCAAAGTGTTAGATACATGTTCCAACGAACTCCGATCCCATTACGCAGATATTACTACACAGGGACTTAGATTCATCGTTCTCTTCTCTGAGTTCAGAGGGACAGCTTGCATGTCCCTCCCTGTCCAGGCTGCGGGGATATATTGGATAGAACGAGTGCATCGCTCAACGCTCCGTGCGGTTGTCTTGCTTGATCACCACCTCACTTGCATCCGCTTGGACTGGATTGGATTTGTTGTTTGGTTTGAGGAATCAAATCATTCTAGATAAGGTAGTGCATCGTGAGTCCATTAATTGAACGACTCTTTTCCTCGTACTAATACTAATTATTAGCTTGTGAGCGATGACAAGATGATTCTATTCGACAAACCAAACAAAAAAAGTGAGTAGTGCGAAGATGATGGACTAACTCATTCCTCAAACAAAGACCCTTCTAGCTTGTGCACACTTGTAAAAGTTACCATGTGATACTCCCCTATCACTCCTGTAATAATCATAATCTGCAAACTTCAATTATTGCCTATTTATTATTATAGGACACATCAATCAATCCAAATAATAATGTATGGTGTATATTTCCTTCCAAAATTTACATGTCTGCAAAAATATTTTCCGCATGTCATTTACCTTCAAAGTTGCTACAAGAAGTTATTTTTAAAATATTTCTCCGGCAAAAGATATAGACAATGCCATAGGTTCTGAACTGTATTGTGAGCAGCCATAGCTCTTTTGAAACGTTTGTCATCAATAATGTATCCTGACACCCAGAGCATGGAGGAAGCAATAACGTGGAGTACTCATGTAATCAGGAGCTTGAATTTGTCAATTCCTCATGTACATGCATAGTTCTTCTTTTTATTAGATGCACTGCGGTCTTTACTACACCGGCCTCTTGATTCATGGACAATATAAATTCAAAACCATGCAAAGCAGAACTGCATTAACCGATGGTACATGGCGGAGATGTGGCCATCCCAGCAAATAGGAATCCTAGCTTTTTTTTTCGAAAGCGTGCATTAGCACGTTCTTCGTTAAGTAGAAGTGGGGAAGTTTACGACCTCCATAGCGAGTCACGGCGAGAAGCCGTACTTGACTTGGAGAAAACACAGAACATGAATCACCATCTAGTGGTGGTGAGACACGGTTGTACTAATTAAAGAACCAATTGCGCGACGTAGACGGAAAGGGCTCCCCGCGCTGATCAAGCGGCCTGAGCGGTGAGCAACGCCAGGCTGCCAAACCAGCACCGATCCAGGCGTCAGCTTCCTCCATGATGATGGAGAGCAATTCAGATGGCGTCCTTGACTTGCGATCGAACGTTCGACGGTTGCGTTCCTTCCACAGGCACCAAGTGGCGAGCAACACCATGGAGTCGAAGCTCCTCCTGAGGGCCTGTGGCGGGGATGTCCTTCCCAGCTGCCACCAGTCAAGCAAGGTTGAAGTCTGCTGTGGAGCGGCGCCATGGAAGCCGAAGGGCTGTAACAAACGGAACCAAACCTCGCGCGCATATACGCACAAGCACAAGAGGTGATCCGTTGTTTCGTCGTGCTGATCGCACAAGGCGCAGGCAGCCTGCAGCTGAAGGCCATGGCTTTTTCTGCGCTCCGCCGTCCAAAGACGTCCGTGCAAGGCCAGCCAGAAGAAAAACTTCATCTTTGGTGGCACTGCAGCACGCCATAGCTCTTTGGCTCCCGCCATGTTCGTCCAACCAATGAAGTAAGCTTTGTACGCCGAGGAAACTGAGTACCGACCGTTAGCTGACCAACGCCAGACAAAACGGTCGGGCTCCATAGGAATCCTAGCTTGCATTTGCCTTGTGTGTAGTAGCAGTAGGTATGGGAGGCTACAGGAACTAGGCTACAAGTACCACAAGCTGTGACTGTGAAAGCACCAATCTTTGCATAGAGACATGCAATGAGTTGCACTAGACCACCGTCTCTACAATATATAATTACGGCCTATAGTTAGCACTTGTTGTAGCACACATAGCACAAGCAGGTCAAGGGACATGAAGAGGTTAGGACCCCTGGTAGTCCGTAGTCCTGTAGCGTATTTCAGATCAGCACATGACTTATGACTGACGAAAAGATGTCACACTCCTGTGGAGATAACGAGTGCATCACTTGTAGGAGTAATTGTCTACAGGAGGACCAACGCTCCATGCAGCGGTTATCTTGTTGGTCGCAGAGGATGGAAACTAAACAAATGTATGTCACTATTTTAAGAAGTTCTCTCCGCAAGCTGTATTGGTGCCAAGTAGTTCTGTTTACTTGTCTCCACAATGCAACCACTCATCACCATCTCACTATCCCAGATCTGCGTATCACTGCCGGTTCAAAAACCCACTTCACTGCCGGATTTTGAACTGACAGTGGCATACCGGCAGTGATGGGGGGTTGACATCACTGCCGGTCCTTAAAAACCGACACTGATCCACAGGAAACAGTGTCGGTTCCTGGCTCCACCCGGCAGTATCCAGTTGAACAACACTGTCGGTTTGTAGTGCCAACCGACAGCGAAGGTTGCTTCAAGAGTGTCGGTTCTTGGCTCAAGCCAGCAGTGTTGAGCAAGCCTATACTGTCAGTTCATGGATCAAACCGGCAGTGTTGTAGTAAATATCAGTGTCGGTTCATGGTTCAAGCCAGCAGTGTTGAGCAAGCCAACACTATCGGTTTGCTTCTAACCGGCAGTGATGGTTACGACAACACTGCCGGTTTGTTGCTAACCGGCGGTGATGGCCCATTCGTATTTTATTGTTTTATAATTTATTTTAATTTATAATTTTTCGTGGAATCGAGTTTCGCTTTATATACGCTACGTAGACGACAGGTCCATCAATATTAAACATTACAAATATTACGATTACAATTCAAATGTTCTTATCCACATCTCGATCCTTCAAAATAAAAAAGAAATGTTCTTGGACTTCACACATGCATCTCGAACTTCTTACAATAATCTGGCGAGCCGCTCTGGGCCATACTGGTCCTTGTACTTCACGGATTTTGCAATGGAAAATACTCCATCTTTCTCTAATACCTCGGCTAAGATGAATTTTGCTAGCTCCGATTGTAGTGCGACGATCTCCATGTCTAGCAGCCTTTCGTGCTTATATTTCTTGCGCTGTCGTTCAAAAAAGATGATATCCAAAGAGAAATAGTAAATCATTTTGTTGAATTATTAACAGACATAAATAAAATGGGGATTATACACACCAATTTATCGGCTTCTTCCGATTTTCCGCCCAGTGTAGCGAAGCATTGCCCACATTACATAAAATCCGCATTCATTGTTTCCCGCCGGCTGTGATTGGTACTTCCCCTCCATTTCGACAACCTTGAATGCGACCGGCGTCCCACCGATATGTCTTCTTCGGACACTGAGCAACATTAAAAGGAGAAACATTAGAAAGCGGTATGTGTGATTAGAAAATAATAGTTATTAGGATCTCTTACTAATTCAGCACTGCCACCAGTGCATCCAGATGATGAAATGGTTTTTTCTTCGAGCCCCGCACCTCGAGCAGATTTTTGGCAAGATTAACACAAATGAAGATGAAATGGTTGCTGCAATCACAGAATCCTAATTATCGAATAATCTTAACGAAAAAGAAGCAGAAAATTAAAAGCTGAGAACACATACTCGCAGTTGTAGGCTAGCAGTACGTGGGTTTTCTTCTTTATCATGAATTCGTCAAAAACAGCAATCAATCTCTATTTCAAGTCTTCCACGTCACATCCATAGAGGCATAGACATGTCCTCTCATTGACTCGCATGGGGTCCAAGAAGCCTATGTAATCCCATTTGCTTTTTAGAATACAAAATTTTGCTATACATCTACATAAAATCATGAGAAGTGCTCAAAAATTAACAATTTATGTCTCGAGAGAGTAGTTAATTGTAATATCGTGCGTGTAGGGTACTTACATAGTCCACGGCGTCAATATTTGAATATCGAGAGAGCGTTTCTGGTATAGCTAGAACAAGCACTCCCACTTGACATCGAACTTCTCTTCTTCAGGATATTAGAAAACATGTGGCGAATGGATAATAACCTCAAAATCAAAGTCGTCCGTCTCTATTGCTTGAGCCATGTAATATTCATGTAACTGGCACATATATGTTGTCAGATTTTTATACTCATGATCGGAAACCAAAAGATTGCCCCTTTCATACTTCATTGCCGGTGTTCCCGTCCCTTGTACATCATAATAGATGTTCGTAGCCTCTTCCATGGTTAAATCAGGGTTGTCTTCGACTAACTTCATAATGTTCCTTAAATCTTTATTGTGTATTTCTTCGTCTCTTATTGTAGCGTATTTATTCTGTGTTTACCTTTCAAATTCGGACTTCAACAAAAACGGAGGCAGTGAGGCACATAGATTAAAGAAACTAACACAATCTTCCTTCGAGATGTGTGCTGTAAATTTTTCTTTCTGTTGGTCCACTTTGGGAGCATTAGCGACCGAATCCAAGGACCTTTTCTGCAAGTGCGATGATGTCCTTGATCTTGTTTTGGGCTGTGGTGGAGGAGGATGATGACGATGAGAATTTTGTTTTCCCGGCGCTGATGAAGATGGAGGAGGAGGAGGAGGAGTCTCTTTTCTCGGGGCTGATGAAGATGGAGTCGGACGAGGAGGAATAGAAGGAGACCTCTGTCTTCTCGGGGGTGATGGCTCCGGATGAGAAGGGGAGTGATCTCTGTTAGGAGATGGTGAGTGATCATCGTGGATGGGCAAAGACTCGCAGTCGTCCTCATCATCAGAGGACAATTGATGGTCAAGCTTAATGAAGTGCTTGCGCCAGGCCACTTGAGAGTCCTTGTTTTGACCAAGTTTCGACCTGTCTTCCGCTACGGGGTACTCAATGGGTATCTTGTTATACTTCTTATCAAGTATTATGTCAATGGTGACGCGACCATACCCCAGTGGAGAATTGGGTGGCCATTAATTGTCCCGTCTCCCGCAGTGCCGGGCCTGGTCGAGCGCCACCTTGTCCTTTGTCCATTCCTAGTGGATGTACAACCTGACATTGACGGGTTTAGTGATGTCGTCCACCGGATGAGGCACATTCGCCTCTTCTTCATCGAGCGGGGTCGATCCGCAGCTGCTGCGACCCCTAAACTATGGGCTAAAGGCACTAGGAGTAGGGTTTTGTGGTACAACTGACCCCTTGGACAGCAAAATTTGCTCGACTCACGCTTCAACGGTCGCCTCAATCCGTGCTTCCATTCTGTCTTCCATCTCTTTTAGTCTCCTCAAATACTCTGCCTCATGTTCCGCTCTACCCCTCGAGCGGCTCTCGGTAAGTGTTAGATTCTTGGGGGAATGCTAGTTTCCAAGGAACAACACCGGTTCCTCTAGTGCGACCAGGGTGCTCCTTAGTTCCGAGTGCTTAGGTGAGCACGTCTTTCTCCCTATTAGAAGTGCGAGTCCATTGCCTCACCTCCTCAGTTACCTGGGAGATCCTCTGGATGAGTTCGCTCATGGGTTGATTTGAGGAGCTAAAGCTCCCATCCTTGGCGTGTCGTACATTTCTCCCCATACAGTATAATACCGATCTAGGCTCCCAATCGGCGGTCTCAACCTGAACACCTTCCTCAGCAAGGCGATCCATCTTTTGAAGTTCTACTTCAAATTCTGGCACCTTTTTGGCGTAGCCACGAGAGCCGAGATGATGAGGATTCGTTGCTTTCTGCGAATTCTCCTTATTCTTCCTGCTCAGTTCTAAGTACTCCTCGGATAACCTGTATTCCTTGAAAGTCTGCCAGAAGTCCTTCTGCTCGCTAAACTGTCCACCATCGAAATCTGACTTTTTATTTTGGAGGACAAAATTCTTGTACAATGTCCCCTTGAAATTCTTGAAGCATGTCCCCATGATTTCTTTTGCTTTTTTCTTGACTAACTCTCTATCATACTCGGCTGGGAAAGTGAAATACTCTGGGATCTTGACATCCCATATGTAATCCTTCTCGCTTTCAAAAACCCTCTACCAGTCATCATCTTTCCCAATCCACTTCCTATACTTAATCGGGATGAAGTCCCTAATAAGTAACCCGAGGATAGTCTTGTATTTGGTTAAAACTATAGGCGGTGAGAGTGGATCCCCGAATTCATCGAACTCAGTAATGTGCCAGTGTGCATTCCTACCAACAGAATCTTTGACACGCCTCTCTTGGATCTGGCCTTCCTGCTACCCGAATCCTCTGGTTCCTCGGCCAGCGGAGGCTCCTGCTAGAGACACCAAGTAAGCTATGCATAGTCCATATCGTATAGTTTGGCATGAACCCCTTGGTAATCAAGTGCGATTGTATAGACTCAATTTGAACGAAAGTTCCTATGATTCTTGCAATCTTTGCATGGGCAGAAGACAAGGTTCCCATTCCCAGCATGGGCTTTGGCATTGATGATAAACTGGCTGACGCCATGCATGTACCGCTTGTCCGTTCGGGATAGATGCATCCACTCTCGATCCATCTCTGCACAAAAAAATACTGAGATAGTAATCACAAAGAATTAATAAGAAATCGAGCTTCATAAACAACAATTGTAACTTGAAAGTACCATTTTTGAAAAATATTGTTGTACACTAATTATTGAAAAATTGAAATTGGTAGTCCCGGACCTGTAAATTGAAAAATCATAGTAAAAACAATTATTGCACAATATTGAAGAACAACTATTCTTCTCTACTTCTAAGAACTAATTATAGCATCATATACTAGCAATGATGATCTTGACTACCATGGAATAATTAGCTAGGAATTTAAATGTGTTCATAGACACCAACCTTTTGGATGATGGATTCACCATAATTTGAGCCTTGTACAAATGTTCAATTGGAAAAGTGCTCTCTAGAATGGATAAAGAACTAGAATGAGAATCAACCAATGTAACCATCAAAACGAAGTTAATTAAGCAACAAAATCAGAGGAGTGGATGTTTGTTACTAACCTTAAAGCAAAAAGATCAAGCCATTCTTTAAAATCCAAGCACTAGCTTCATGGTGAAGAGCAGCCGTAACAATGGAGGGAAGGGTCCAAACGCGCGCCTCTGTTCTCGGGATGAAAGAGAGGAGGAAGGAGAGGACGGTTGTAGCATTTTTGTGTTGTAGGCTTATCACCGTTGGTTCTTGGCTAGAACCGACAGTGATAGTGTCCAATCACTGTCGGCTCTTGGCTTAAACCGACAGTGATGAGTGCCCGCCAAAACACTGCCGGTTCAAGCCACAAACCGGCAGTGATCTGGTCCTTCACTGTCGGTTTTAGCCCAGCACCAATTATTTTTTTATTTTCAAGCTCATAATCAACAGTGAAGGTACATCACTGCTGGTTCTCACAAATTTGACAGTGATGAGGCCGGTAGTGATGTACAAATCTGGCGTAGTGTCTCTTCTGACACGAAGTGCACCTTCTCCAGATGGAACATGATATCAAGCTCGCACTGGTGAAAGGAGAGCGAGAAAAAGAAGAAACAGAAAACAGACATGATTGGTTTGTTACCCATCGTAGCTTGGCTCAGAGAGCTAGGCTTGCACTGGCCTAGCTAGGTGTATGTAACAGGGATATGATTGCCAGTTTGTTTCGATAGAGCTGTTTGGTCACCTGCGTGTAGCAACAATTTGTAGAACACCAACAGCTCGTTCGGAGGGTCACCTGAACAGTGTTTTTTGGATTTTTTATGATTAATGAGAGAAAATAAGCTGAAACAAGCTGAAACTATACCAGCTGAACGCGAAGTCCTTTTTACGGCATGTTTGGTTTCTACAGAGCTCCTAAAATTCCTGTCACATCAAATGTTTGGACACATATATGGAGTATTCAATATAGACTAATTACGAAACTTAATTGCACAACTTATGACTAATTTGCGAGACGAATCTTTTAAACCTAATTAGTCCATGATTTGACAACGTGGTGCTACAGTAAACATGTGCTAATGGCAGACTAATTAGACTTAAAAATTCGTCTCACAAATTAGCTTTCATCTATGTAATTGATTTTATAATTAATCTATATTTAATGCTCCTTATTATCTAAATATTTGATATAACATTAATTTTAAAAGCAACTAAAAAACCAAACACATCCTTAGCTCTCTCCATGCGTCAGCTTGCAGCTCGCTAGCCACGTCTCTAGGCTCTAGAGAAACGCAAATGATACCCACATCTTAGGAACCAGGCTCGGCAGTAGCTTTTGCATGCTGCGGTCAGGTCCAGCTACTAGACCAGACATCCAATCAATATAGGGGTGAATATAGGGGTGTTTGGTTCTTTAGTCGCTTCTAAAATTTATGTCACATTGAATGTTTAGATACTAATAAAGAACATTAAATATAGATTAATTACAAAATCAATTACATAGATGAAGGTTAATTTGCGAGACGATTTTTTTAAGCCTAATTAATATGTCATTAGCACATGTTTACTGTAGCACCACGTTGTCAAATCATGGGCTAATTAGGCTTAAAAGATTCATCTCGCAAATTAGTCGCAAGTTGTGTAATTAGTTTCGTAATTAGTCTATATTTAATACTTCATACATGTGTCTAAATATTCGATGTGACAGGAATTTTAGGAGCGCCGAATAGAAACCAAATAGGACCATAGACACATAGTATTGCATCTAGCAGGTCTGGTATGGACGACGAATTAAGCCAGGGGTGATTGGTTGCCCCTCTTAAATTTTAGTCGCTGTTCCATCGAATGTTTGGACATATACATGGAGTATTAAATATAGACTAATTATGAAACTAATTGCATAGTTTGTGACTAATTTGCGAGACGAATATTTTAAGCCTAATTAGTCCATGATTTGACAATGTGATGCTACAGTAAACATATGCTAATGCCGGATTAATTAGGCTTAAAAAATTCGTCTTCGTGAGAGTACTAACGGATTATGTAATTTATTTTTTTATTAATATCCGAACACCCCATGCAACACCCTCTCGACATATCTCCTAAATTTTAGTCGTTGGATCCAAACACCCCCTAAGTGTAGCTTGTGGGCACTTGCAAAAGTTACTGCATGATACTCCTCATCACTGCTAAAGGGCCTCTAGTCGAACTAGCTAGAGCGTCTCGGCGGCACTCCTCAGGTCCTGGGTTTGACTCCCCGTGTGAGCGAATTTCAGGCTGGGATTAAAAAAATCCTCTCGTCTATCCCACGCCAAAGCACAGGTCAAGGACCGGCCTGTTCTCACAGGGCGACGGTGCCGCTATGTAAGGGTGGGGCAGAGGTTCGGGGGTTTTCTAGATCTGCGAGAATGAATATCTTCTTAATACAATGCCTGGGGTGGTCATAACCTCGCAGGTCCAGTTTTTGATACTCCTCATCACTCAGTGTAATATTAAACTACAAACTGCAATTGCCTATTTGTATTTATATGCCATATCAATGAAAACAATGTATAGCGAATATGTCCATTCAAAATTTACATGTCTGCAAAAATACTTTCTGCGTATCACTTACACCTTGAAATTTGCTACGAGAAATTATTTCTAAAATATTTCTCCGGTATAAGAAATAGACGTGTGAGCAGTCAAAGCTCTTTTTGAAACGTTTGAGGCATGTTCGTTTGGTCGTAAATGATCATAAATTTTCAGCCAGAACAGTATTTTTCTCTCACATCAAACCAGTCAACAGTAATAATTCACGATCGTATACGATTGTTTCAGCCCCAGCCGAACAGGTTGTTGATCATCAGTACTGTCTTCTAACACCCAGAGCTCTTGGACCTTGGAGGAGGCAACGTGGAGTACTCATATAATCATGAGCTATTTAAATTTGTCAATTCCTCTTCTACGTAGTTCTGCTTTTTATTAGATGCACCGTATGCCTTTACTACACCTCTTGATTCATGGACAATGGCAATCGGCAATAATATAAATTCAGCAGGACACGAAGCGGAACTACGTACATTGCCCGATGGTGGCAAAGATGCGGCCATCACAGCTAATAGGAGTCATAGCTAGCATTTGCCCTTTGTGTAGTAGAAGTAGGTACGGGAGGCTTCAGGAAACTGGGCTACAGGAGTTCTGAGCACACCAGTACACGGAAAACATGTCACCATGTCTCGAATAAGCCGACTACACCTGTTTTGTTACGAGAGAAAAATACTGTAGATTTTAGTTGATAAGATAAATAAATTTAAGTGAACAGGCCCGTTTGGAGAGGCGTATATGCCATTCAAAATGTTGCTCTTCTTCTTCCCGCTATCTAGCATACTAGGAACAACATTTTCATCAATTAAGCTGTAACATTATCATCACCCAATAAATACTATTTACAATCTACAACAGTTTCAAATATATCCAAATAGTTTTCCTGCCACACTTTGGTATGTATAAACATGGCCACATGGGACGTTCAGCTGCATGCTGGACTGCATCCGATTCATGTTTGCCTGCAGTTAATTTGCTCAGCGTGACACAGGTGGTCAAATAATGGCAAAGGAAAATCAAAAGTTTGATTCTAGCTTAATTTCAATGTGGTCATGACAATGATTTTGGTGGTATCGTTGTCCTTCGTCTCAACTCTCAATGAATTACTGAAATGAAACACAAAAAGTACAAGATCTTGGTGATCCTTTAATGGCTCCGTTCGCTTCGCTGAAAAAACAAACCGAAACACTGTTCTGACTGATTTATTGTGAGAGAAAAATATTGTTCCGGCTGAAAAAAATGAATTATAAGATAAACGAACAGGGCCAATGATTCTTGAAATAGTTGTGTACTACTGTAGCACTGCAGATATATATACACTTCTCCGTTGCACTCAAAAAAGCACACGATGCAATTTGGATAGTCTCCCAAAAATTAGCAAGTGAGAAACAGCTAGCTAGGCATGACAGGCACTCGGGAGTGCATTCGTCCGAAATGTCGCAGAAGAATTGGAAGCATATCTAGAGGGACGGCGGGCATGCACATACGAGCTTGTGCTACCAGGGCCATGTTTAGTTTCAAAAAGTTTTCTAAAAAAATGCTACAATAACTATTACATTGAATTTTATGATACGTGTATGAAGTATTAAATGTAGATGGAAAAAAATTAATTGCACAGTTTGATGGGAAATCACGAGACGAACATTTTAAAACTAATTAGTCTATGATTGAACACTAATTACTAAATAAAAATGAAAATGCTACGGTAACCAAATTCTCAATTTTGTGAAACTAAACGAGGCCTAGAATGCGTATACTAAACACGATAGATGACTACATGAGGATGACGTGCAGTCCATGAATCTGTTTGCCTTAGGAGTTGCCGCGCCCTTGGGAAGCTAGGTCTTGTTTAGTTGGCGAAATTTTTAGAAATTATACTGTAACATTTTTGATTGTTATTTGATAATTAGTGTCCGATCATAGTCTAAATAGGCTTAAAAGATTCGTCTCGTGAATTTCGTCTAAACTGTGTAATTAGTTTTATTTTTTATTTATATTTAATGCTTCATGCATGCATCCAAAGATTCGATGTGACGAGAAATCTTGAAAAATTTTGCAAAATTTTAGGAACTAAACAGGCACCTAGCAAGATGAGGTGAGTGCGCATGCGCGGTATGTAGGATATCACCAGTTCTTTTGAGCAGTCTTTAGCGCTTCAACCAATACTATACTATGGGGGTGTTTGGGATGGCTCCACTCCATGTTTTTTAGCTATATTTCATGTTTTTAGTCAAATAGTTTTAGCTCAACGTGTTCAAGGAAAAATGGTAGAGTTGTGAGAGCACCTAAAGAGATGCTCCACAAACTCCAGTTTTTTGTGGAGCTGCTCCTCGGTGGAGTTTGTAGAACAGAGTTTGTGGAGCAGTCTCAAATACCCCTTATATTCGAGCGGTAATGAGATTTGCATTTCGATTTTTTTTGCGTATTAGAAATTGGTTTAACAAAATGTTTAATATACAAAATACAATATTTCTTTTGACCAAAAATTGGTTATGTATCCACCACATGATGCCGATTATGTATAGGGTTGCGATAATGGTAGGAGAATTCCATCACATGGGTCAAGCTCAAGCATGCAAGCATTTGATGGCATGCGCCATTTCGCTGGACCCACCTAGTCCCACCGCCTAGTGCTGGACTCCTTCTATTGATTGTTTTTTTTCTTCTTTTTTCTTGAGAGATTGATGATGGACAAATGGACGACATGACATGGCCCAATGCGGCAAGGCCCATATGTACTCGGGCCAACAAAACCCTATTATTAATTGTACCTTGTCATGCTCATCCACTAACCCACTGCCGCCGCACCCCCACGTCATAGTTTTCTCGAACGTGATGTGAAGCACGTATTTTATTAAGAGAAATTAGATAACACCAAACCAAATAATAAAAGGTTCAACACTAGACAAACCCTATGTCATCGTTGTGCGTGCTCATCCACTAACTCCTTGTTGTGTCTAAGAGTAGCTTCCGTGTATGATATGAATCAAACCGAGAGATAGGGTTTGCTTCTGTGTTTGACGGTTCGCTAACTCCAGTGTAAGCGGGTATGTATCAGCTTCAGTTGAATATCATTTTTTTCCCCTGGCTACCCTACCGGCTCCGCATGAGAGCTCCCTTTCCCCCTTCTCCTGTTCACTTGTCTCCTAACTAGTATATTACTTTATTCGCACGAGTCGAACCAAGTTTGGAGGTCTCTTTTGTTTTTGACGATTGCTCCAGTGTGTTGTGTTCGATTTCTTTATCCCATGGTTCGATTTTGGCATTACACTAGAGCTGCTATAACAAGTGGAGAGAGAAATGAGACGACGAGAGGCTACTGGATGACCGAAGCTGGTTTCTGAAAGTGTAATTGTGGGAATGAATCAATCTATTCCATAGCGATGTGCGTGTATACATATGGAGGCCGGGGTGGCTGTAAGCCAACCTCACAGGCGTACATGCCTAAAATCAAGGGCTGACTATTATAATTATATATACTATAATTACAGTAGTCTAACACTCCTCTACAGTCTAATCCACTGATAGAGAACCGAGCTTTACTCCCGGTGGGGAACCCTCTCTAGTCCCGGTTCTCCACCCGGGAGCAAGCATCCGGGACTAAAGGGGGTCCTTTAGTCCCGGGTCAGGAACCAGAACTAAAGGAGGACCTTTAGTCCCGGTGGGTAACACCAACCGGGATTAAAGGTGCCTTCTGACATGCCACGATGGCCGGCACCTTTAGTCCCGGTTGGTAATACGAACCGGGACTAAAGGTTTTTTTTTATTTTTTTTTATTTTTTTGTTTTCTTTTCAAAATAGGTTTTCGAAGTCGTATTGTACGCTGCTAATTATACATTTATACGCGCGTATAGTATGTTTCGGTTCAAGCACAATGAACGTATTAAATCACACAATTCAAGCATAGAAAAAATATATATATATATATAAGCATAGAAACATCATATATATATTTACATGCATGCATGCATATGTGTATTTTACATTATATTATTTCATGTGCATATATTACAAAAGATTGCATTACAGTTGTTGTGACATAAAAAGTTTCTTCTCATCCTCTAGCTTGGCTTCAATGGCGGTGTTGGGTCAAGTAGAACTCGCCCTTGGAATCGATGACTGCTCATTAAAAAATCCGATAGACTCTTGAATTGCTTTGATTTGGTCTTGCCGTATGACCTTTTCCTCCAACCATCGAGTCTACAGGTTTTGAATTAAAGGAAAATAAATTAATATATGTACATATATATATAAAAGATATAGTAACACAATCAATAATAATAATTAAATGAATATATAGTGTATTTTTAACGTGCTTTGAGTCTCTCTCAGTAGGAGTTCTTTGGGAGAGCACCTTGATAAATTTGCAAACATAGTAACCACGTAGTTGTTCCCTGCCACCTGCCTCACATACTCTTTTTACGAGAAAAAAGATTTGTCATCCAATCTGGTGATCCGGTGAAAGCTATATGTTTAATTAATAAAGATGATGCGATTCGGGGACTTACTTTCAAAGGATTACATTCAAAGTGGCGCTTTGCATTTTTCCATGTGTTGCTTCTCAATAAAGGTTTTCCAAACACTAATAAAAAATTTTGCCACGTCATCGATATAGTTAATCATCATGTTTGTGTGTATATATAGTTGCTAGAGATCCCAAAATTACCTCTGGATAATATTTATCATATCTTGGTAGTCTTGTTGTGGTTTTCTCATCGAGTCATAGATTATCAAGTGACTTTTCACCAGATCGATGTCCATCAATATCCAAGTGATTGTTGTATGTGTTTATAGGATATAACGATAACACTCATTAATTAACTAGAATCAACATATGAGCCATTAAGGATGATCGACGTGATTAACACTCACTTGAAGTTATAGGAAAGAGTATATCCTTCTTGTATGTTGGTTCACTAAGAAGTTCATGAGGTTACTCTCGACTCATTCTTCCAATTAGTCTTTGGAGTAATTGGGTCTTTGAATACTATATGGGGATCAACAAAACAATTTCATTGCAGCCCTCCTTTCTCGAAAGCTCATCATTGTAAATTTGCATATATATAGTACTTGTTAGATAATTTATATGCATATACACACATATGATGAGTTTAATAATAGATCGAAAGAATTATTACTTACGGGCAATAGCAGACTAATAATAACTTTGTCCGAGAGAGGTCAACGATAGTTGATGAAATTCGCAAAGTCAACATACATAACATCATCAGCAACGGAACCAATGTTCGCCTCTAATTACGACACCAACACGTAAGTCCGACCAAAGCAAGAACACTAGTGCGGTGAGCTTCAAAATGTCTTGAGCTCGGGCTCGGGGAGGAAGAAGGAGACGACCGGGATATAAGGGGACCTTTAGTCCCGGTTGGTGGCTCCAACCGACTAAAAGTAACTTTCCAACCCCGGCGCACCACGACCGTTGACCTTTACTCCCGGTTGAGCCACCAACCGGGAGTAAAAGTATACTTTAGTCCCGGTTGGTTGGTGGCTCCAACGGGACTAAAAGTCCCCGCCACCTCGTCGCGAGCCGTTGGGGCAGGACCTTTTAGTCCCGTTGGAGACACCAACCGGGACTAAAGGTATTTCTAGTCCTGGGCGCAAAAAATTCTGGGACTAGAGCCCATTTTGACCGAGGATCAAAGGTCTATTCTCTACTAGTGATCGGGAGCATCGCTAACGGTCAGGCTGGATCGAAACTCCTGGAACAACGAGGTGGGTAGGCCCTTGGTGAAGACGTCGACGTACTGTAATGTCGTAGGAACATGAAGAATCCGAACGTGACCGAGGGCGACCTTCTCTCGAACAAAATGGAGATCGATCTCAACATGCTTCGTCCGATGATGCTGCACTGGATTGCTGGAGAGATATACAGCACTAACGTTGTCACAGTAGACCAGGGTGGCACGGCAAGGCGGGTGCTGAAGCTCAACGAGTAACTGACATAACCAAGTAGCTTCAGCAACACCATTTGCCACAGCACGGTATTCGCCCTCGGCGCTGGACCGGGAAACCGTGTGCTGGCGCTTGGAGGACCACGACACCAGGTTGTCTCCGAGGAACACTGCATAGCCAGAGGTCGACCGGCGAGTGTCGGAACATCCAGCCCAGTCGGCATCCGTGTAGACAACGAGCTCCGTAGGGGAAGACCTGTGCATAGTCAGTCCAAGGGACACAGTGCCCTGCAGGTAGCGCAAGATGCGCTTGAGAGCCGCGAGGTGGGGCTCTCGAGGATCATGCATATAGAGACAAATCTGCTGAACAGCAAATGCAATGTCTGGACGGGTGAAAGTCAAATACTGTATAGCACCTGCCAGGCTGATTGGGGTCTGACAATGCATCACGAACGGAGCGAGGCAGTGGTGACATAGGCACAGCGTGGAGGTAGAGGCGATCCACGGGCTATGCAATGTCGTCTTTGCCGCTAGTGCGCATGGGATGCGCATTGGCGACAGGGGTGATGGAGACCGGGCGAGTGTCGGTCGTCGGCGCGGGTATACGCGCGGTGCTCGGGCAACAGCGCAGCAGATGCACAGAGGCAGCAGACCAGACCGGACGCCGCCGGCGGCGGCGGCGAAGGCTAGCGGCAACTGTGCGCGAGGTGCACAGGGCAGCGACAACACCGATCAACGTGGCGGAGGTCCCGGGCGAGGGACTGGGCGTCCTCAATCTAGCGCTCATCTGCGCAGGAGGAGGCGTGGGTGCCTCTACACGCCCATGCACAACGTGAGGTGTACCTACATGCACAAGTCTTGCTCCAAGAATAGGAGCGGTTAGATCATGTTCATCAAGGAGAAAATCCAAGGCGGAGGATGCCATGGGAGTGGTAGACATGTCGGCGAAAGGAAAGAAGGACTCGTCAAAAACGACATGTCTAGAAATAAGAATGCGGTTCGACTCGAGCTCGAGACACCGATAGCCTTTGTGTTCCGAGGAATAGCCGAGAAAAACACATAAGGACAAGCGAGGGGCAAGTTTGTGAGGTGCTGTGGAGGACATGTTAGGATAACAGGCACACCCAAAAACTTTAAGATGATCATAGGAGGGTTGGGAGGAAAAGAGGGCACTATATGGTGTGGAGAAGGCAAGGATTTTAGTGGGGAGCCGATTCACAAGATATGTCGCAGTGTGAAGGGCTTCAACCCAATAAGCCGGAGGGAGACTTGCCTGAAAGAAAAGAGAACGAAGAATGTCATTTATGGTGCGAAGAGAACGTTCTGCTTTCCCATTTTGCTGAGAAATGTAGGGGCACGACATGCGTAAGGCAACACCGTGGGAGAGAAAGAACGTGCGGGCCTGGGAATTATCAAATTCACGGCCATTGTCGCACTGGACGCTCTTGATGGTGGTGCCGAATTGGGTGCGAACAAAAGTGAAGAAATTGGCAAGGGTGGAAAAAGTCTCGGATTTGAGGCGGAGCGAAACGTCCAAATGTAGTGGGAGCAATCATCAAGAATTACCAAATAATATTTATAGCCCGACACACTAACAATTGGGGAGGTCCATAAATCACAGTGTATTAAATCAAAATTATGAGAAGTTCGCGAGGTAGATGAACTGAACGGCAAACGTGCATGACGACCAAGTTGGCACGCATGACATATGTGGTTGACATCATCTTTATTACAGGAAATGACACCGGAGGTAATAAGTTTGCACAAAGCTTCACGCCCAAGATGACCGAGACGGCGATGCCAAAGGGAGGTGGGTGCAGCGAAGAACGCAGAGGTGGTGGTGGAGGGTGCATAGAACGGGTAGAGGTCACCGGAGCTATTGCACCTGGCGATCACGTTCCTAGTTTGCAAATCCTTCATAGAAAGGCCAAAGAGATCAAACTCAATGGAGCAATTATTGTCGGTGGTAAAGCAATGAATAGAAATTAAATTCTTAATAATGTTGGGAGACACCAGCACATTATTGAGAACTAAATTGCGATACGGTAAAGAAAAAGTATGTGATCTAGTGGTTGTGACAGGAAGCAAGGCACCATTTCCCACAATGATAGATGAAGGAGTGAATGAAGTGGGCGAGGAAAAGGTGGAGAGTTTACCAACATCCGAGGTCATGTGCGAACCTGCACCGGAGTCAGCGTACCACTCGGAAGTAGCATTCGGCGGGTTGAGAGTCATGGTGTTGAAGGAGAGTGCAAGGGCGTCCTGATGCCATGCACCACCGTGAGTGGGGTTCCAGGGCGCCGCTTGGTACGCCGGTGCGGGCGCCTGGAAACCTAGGGGTGCAGCTCCCCCGTAGTACGTGTCGTACGGAGGGGATGGAGCGTCGTAGAAGCTGCCATAGGCGCTGGGTGTGCCGCGAAAATTGCCGGGCGCCAAGCCACCAGATCTTGTGGAACGGCGCTAAACGCCGGCGGCGGCGGTAGGGCGCCGGACTGGTCATATAGGCCTGACAGTCGAGAGTGCCAACCCATGGGTGCGCGAAGACGGATTCATGCCGGGGTGCACCTCCTCCCACCGGAGGGCGCCACCGGGAGCGCCGATTGGCCTTCTGCTGCTGCCGTTCGCCCACCACGGCCGCGCGATGGCGGTGCGTTAACCGTTTGGCACCGGGGCGTCTTGGAGGAGGCGCCCGGACGTGGAGGTGCTTTGGAGCCCCGGAGCTCTGGTAGCGCGCGTTGCGGCGATGACGAGCGCGGATGGCGGGGACGGAGGACGCGTCGTCGATTTCATCTCCTCCAACAATAGGTGCATTCGTGCCTCCGCGAACGTGGGGAACGGCTCGTGCATCTTGAGGATGGACACCATGTGGCGAAACTTGCCGCCGAGACCGCTGAAGGAGCGTGAGCACCATCTACCGATCGCCGATGGGATCGCCGAACTCGGCAAGGGAAGCCGCCATCGACTCGAGCCGGCGGCGAGGTCGGTGATGCTTAGGGACTCTTGGCGGAAGTTGCGGAATTTCGCCTCGGCGAAGTGCCCGGACTCCTTTTGGCCGAGGAACTCGTCCTCGAGATAGCACCACGCCCATGAAGCGGGCCCCGCCGCATCATTAGAGATTGCCGCAGTCGCCGGAGACGATCTTTGTAGATCCAAGTCGAGGCCGCGACAATCGGCTTGAACCCATGCCGGGCGCGACGGAAAGCTTCATCCTCAAGGACGTGACGAAGTCGTGGCATATTTGCCGAGGACGGTGAGGAACATGCCGCGCCACTTGGTGTAGGTGTTCATCGCCGAATCGAGGATGACGAGGATGAGCGCCTTCACGTTGACGACGGGCGGTGGCTTACGCCCAAAGGGCCTCATGGGCGCCATCATACTCATCCCAAAGCAAAGAAGACGGGGCGGGCTTCCTCGGCGCAGGCGTGCATCTCTACCTGCAGACGGCGGGCTTCGCCTCAACCGCGAGGCACCGGTCCTCCACGGCCTTGGCGGCGGCTATAGCGTCGTCGTCGTCCGCCATCGGGAGGGAGACGCGACGGTTGGGCGTTCGTGAGTCGCGACTGCACCAAATGGACGAAGTCACGATGAGGCCAATGATCGAAGCACATCTTTGGATTGGAAGCAAATTGGGTCATGTTAGAACGTGAGGTCCTGGCGAGAGATCAGCGGCAGGAGAAAAAAGAAAAAGAAGAGCAGGCGTCCGCTGGACAGCGACGGTGAGAAAGGACCGGCGTCCGGAGGACAACGTCGGTCTTGGGATTTACGATAGCCGACGACGAATCAGCGGCGGCGAGGGTTTGCGGAAGCGCGGTCGCAGGAGCGAACCGCGTGTGATACCATGAAAGTGTAATTGTGGGAAAGAATCAATCTATTCCATAGCAACGTGCGTGTATACATATGGAGGCCGGGGTGGCTCTAAGCCAACCGCACAGGCGTACATGCCTAAAATCAAGGGCTGACTATTATAATTACAATAGTCTAACAGTTTCTAGCTGTATGTTGTGTGTGCGCCAGACGAGCTTCTCCAGCACTACCCCAGCTCAGTTTTTTCCTGACGGTCTCTTCCGTCAGGAAAAGTACCGAAAACCGTCAGGAAACGTAATCTGTGATGGTTACCGTCAGGGATAAGCCGTCAGCGGAAAAACGTCACGGAAAGTCGAGTTTCCCTGACGGAAAACCATCACTGACTATTCACTGACGGCAGAAACTGTCAGAAAAGATATACAGCGTCGGTTTTCAGTCTGCCGTCAAGGAAGATTTCCCCTGACAGCCGAGAAACGTTAGGGATACTTTTAGCTTTTCCCGTCGGCCAGAGAACTGTCAGCGAAATTTCATACTTTCCCTGTTAGTGCAGCACCGTCAGGGATGAAATAACTTTCCCGTCGGTTCGCCAAGTGTCAGCCATGAAATAAACTTTCCCGTCAGTGTCCAACCGTCAGGGAAAATATTTCCAGTCATTTGGCTGGCAAAATCACTGATTATTTAGCCATTATTATTCTACTGTTCACAGCAACTAATCAGCCACTAAAAAATAATATTACAGCAACTGATGTAACCATTCATCCACGCTTAAGTAATAAATATTACATTCAATAATCTTAGAACATCATTCAAGTTGTTCATGAATACAAAGCTTTATAATAATTAGTGCCTCCTAGTCATCCTTCAAGTTAGGGACCTAAAAGGGATAGCACAAGTTAAAAGTGCTAACTTACAATTAGATGCTATCCTCCCAACACAACTAGTAGCTAGCTGCTATCTCATGACAGTATGCTGCCACTTCTGCACAAGATAGCCAAAAGAAATCGACATTCCTTGACCCATGAAGTCTACAGGTAGCAATCTGCTTTTTGATGGCAGTATGCACCCACATTTGCACAAGCACACGCAGTGAATAGGCAACATGCCGCTGCTACTCGACAACTAGCATGCATGCCTTGAAGCGTGATGGAGTCCGCATATTTTGCTTCACAGCCTAGATATGCAGCAGCTCATGCACAACCAAGATACCTCCCTTGCACAAAATACCCAGCATGACACATGCATGGCCTTCGAACTTTGTTGCCATCAGCTATAGTAGATAAACAAAAGACTACAGCTTCACAAAATACTTCCTGCCATCGCACAACTCAATGGCCATCACTGTCGTCCATGTCCAGGTTGGCTGAAGCACGAGATGATCCATTTATAGTCCCTCCCTACAACAAAAATAAATATATAGGATCATTCCAGTAGGCAAGCATAAATAAATAAAACAGCCTACTGCTGACGCCAATCCTTACAGGAAGCAAGCATGCATCTATTTACAACCACTGAAACACTTTGAACAAATAAAAGGCAGCAGCTGCATAGTTTCATTCACTAGACAAATAAACTAGGACTTACTAGCAGCAACACACATGCCAACAACCAACAAGCAAAAATAGCCACTTGTTCTACAGAATCTTTTCACATGCAGATGAAGATAATGAGAGCTAGTGGTATCTCTATTTTAAGCACATGCACAAGATACATATTGGTACAGCAAGACAATTTTGAGCACAAGCAGCTGCAGGTGAAGAAATTGTTAATCTTACCATGTCATTTTCTTCTACCTGAAGCAGGTCTGGTGGTATCTCTATTTGTACTTTGTTAAGAATGAGCTGCAGGTTAAGATACATAATTATACATAATTAGCATCAGACTTCGGGCTCTTTATGATTTCGCGATAGTAGTACTTGACAGCATCTGGACGAGCTTGGTACATCATATTCTTACATTGGGTGCGTGCATATTTCTCAAATACACGGTCTGCTTCATCTTCAAGATCTTCAGGAAATGAAGTACACCATAAAAGGATTAGCAAGTTCTAACACTAGCATTGTCCACACTAAGAGAAAAAAAAACTTAGCATGCACATACTACTGCACATGTCTGGTCCCTCTCTACAACCAAATATAAGAAATAGAAGTCAAGTAACTATTGCTCCGATGGCAATGCAGCAGCTACTGCACATGTCTGGTCCCTCTCTACAACCAAAACGATAAATGGAACCATTCATGAGATCATATGTCATGGATGTAGCCAAGAGATCATACTTTCACAGTAAGTGTAGAAGTAGAATCTTCTAATTGCAGTTCGGATACAAATACAACACTAAAATAGTCCTATTAAAACATGTATCTAGCACCTCGGTCTGATGCATGTAAATAACAATAGTTGCACCAGACCAAAAATAATTTTGTACCATACAGTAAGAGCCAACGCAGTCAGGGATCTCACCGTTGTGTTCAAGAAGGTGATTGGCACTGTTTTCTATCTGCATAATAGTAAGCTCTTTACTATTCTAACTGTAGTTCAAAAAACTTCAACAAGATAGTGCACTAGAACCTATCTTTAGAACCAAAATGTTCAGATTTAAAAGATTGTCTGTCCAGCACAAAGAATAAGAATATTCAGTCTTGTCACATGGTAGCCTGATCTTACCATGTCATTTCTTCTCCAAAAAAAAAACAAAACTGTGCAGAAATCACATACTAAAAATAACTATGAAGAAGTACTTGCTGAATAATGCAAAATACAGCTGCTTAACACAAGAGGATACCAGTGTGTTTGCTTGCATTATCATCAGTGTACACTTGCAGTTGCAGGAAAGATTATTCAAATAAAATTTAATGTACTAGCACTCTATAAGGGTAAATTGTGTCAGATGGTGTCATCTCTATTGTGTCAGCTTGTGAGCAATTAGATAATAGAGTTGTCTGCATTTGCATCAGTTGTAGTGAGTCTTGGCACTATCGATTTGAGGGTAGAGACTAGAGACTACAGAATGAATGACCTTATGATTTTATTAATTACTAAAAAGCTCATCTCATTTTGGAATTTTCCCTTGTTTGATTGGCTAGTTTGGAATATGTTGAATATCAGTAGCTACCAAGAAGCTTATCTCATTTTGGAAAATTTCCTATCCAATTGTTGTAACACATAGTTGCATTAGACAAAAATGGCTTCATGTTATTCTGCCTCACCATAATTGCTACAGATCTCTCACAACACAGGACTTGCTCCCACACCTCAACTTGACACAAAATCCTAATAAACATGATAATAGAAAAGGCAGTCACAACATCTCATGTTCGACATTTTCAGGATTTCTCATGTTCGACATTTTCAGGATTTGAGCCACCCTTCAATTTTGATGTGGGCTGAAGGCAAAGTTTAACATAATCAATGAAGTATGTGTGCAGAATTAAAGCATGTAGATGGATTTAGTTGCAAGTTACTGAACCTCAAGAACTATGAACTGACCGAGCGAGATGACATTGTTAAAGCAGGCATGTCCATCTTCATGCTCATTCTTCCAAGTAAACTGACTGCAAAAAATATATATATAATCAAGAAAGAATGTGCGGTCAATAGCACTAATCTTAGTATGCACAATCATATTTAGTGTTTTATGTAGCATGAATCAGCAGGCACTAATCTTAGTATGCACAATCATATTTAGTGTTTTATATAGCATGAATCAGCAGGTTAACTACAAGCAGCAGGAAACATATAGCATGAATCAACATGATTAACTAGCAATCTAATTCTAAATCTGCATAACTAACAAGATAGCTAGCTAGTAGTGACAAGCAATCAATAAGATATCTTGCTAAAACAGTTATCTCAATACGTCAGGCTATGATATGAACATTAAATATTTATTTAACTGCCAATGATGCCTCGCAAAGTCTGTACAGAATAAAATCCTTCACCATGTTTATTATTGAGCATGAATAGATGTAGTTCAGAGAAACAAGGTAGTTCCAAGATGCATCTGCAGCCTATATACATGCAATAGAATTTGTAGATGTACCATGCCCACAAAATCTCTACCCCTACTTTCACTTCAAATAAATATTTCTGTAGCAGAGTAACAAATCATTCTTACATTGGCAGATTTCATAGCTATTGCCTATTGGTGAGTTTGACAGCAAGTAACTGAATGAAAGCAATGAAAAAAAACAATTCAAGAATTGCAATAATATGAAATTCCAGATTTGCAAAGGCATAATAAAAAAATCTACCAGATCGATTTATAAGGTACCAAGAACAAGTGTCTGCAACGTCTAACCGTAGGGAGAGGAGAAGCAGCGTTGATAGCCTGATATTGCTAGCAACTACGGTAGCGAAGGGTTGCTCACCTGCACCAGACTACTGACACATGGATGCCGCCTGTGCTGTGGCGCCTATGCCGCATCCACGCCACCACCCACTAGGTCCTCCACACCCACCTGCAGGTTCGCGTCGCCCATCCCGCCGCGGAGCCGGCAGCGGCCCGCGCCCTCGTACGCGGCGCCGTCCGTCGCGGAGCCGGAAGCCACGCCCGCGCCGTCCGTCGCGGCGGCGCCTGCCACAGCGCCGCTCCACCCGCGCCGCCCAGAGGCCCGAGCCCAGAGCACAGAGGCCCGAGCCACCTCGGAAGGTGAGGACCGAGGAAGAGCCAGATCTGGGGGGAGGACAGGAGAAGAGAAGCTCGGGCGGCGCATGTGACTGGGGGACTGGGGAGAGGATAAGGATGGGGAAATTTCCCCTTGCGCGCCTTGTGCGCTTGCCAGCCACGCGCTTTTCTTTTCGCCTCTGTCTCTGCTGCGTGGGCCGATCCTTTTTCAGAAGCGCGCGAGTTCTATTTTTCGGCCTTGCATGCAGCGCCCCTGACGGTGCCTGACCCTTTCCCTTCGGTATATGGCGAACGTAGAGGAAGAGTCAGCGTTTCTGACGGAAGGTTGGGGACCGAGGGGAGTACTCCGTCCAGGCTGAGGGGGGCTATGGAGAAAACGAGTGCATCCCTTGTAGAAATAAGGGTAACTCTCTGCAACAGCACCAACGCTCCATGCAACGGTTTTAGGGCTTGTTTGGATAACACCCTGGCCCAGGCAACGCATCCGTTGGGTACGTTTGCGTGGGCCAGGCGAGCTTCCAGTTGGTGAGGCAAATAAGCCCTTATATCTTGCCTGACCACGTCACTTCCATCCGCTTGGATCTATAAGTGTAGTTGTGTGCACTTGTAAAACTTACCGTGTGATACTCCTCATCACTCGTGTAATATTAATCTGCAAACTACAATTGCCTATTTGTACTTGTAGGACACGTCAAGCGAAACAATGTACAGCACATATTTGTTTTTTAAATTTACATGTATGCAAAAATATTTTCCGCATATCATGTACCTTCAAATATGCTACGACAAGTTGTTTCTAAAATATTTCTCCGGTAAAATAAATAGACAATGCTCTAGGTTATCAATTGTGAGCAGTCAATTGAAACGTTTGATCATCAGTAATATCTTCTGACACCCCGAGCTTGGAGTAGGCAATGTGGATTATCCTGATCATAAAATCAGGATAGGAGCTATCTTGAATTTGTCAATTCCTCATGTGCGTAGTTCTGCTTTTTATTAGATGCACTGCACGCCTTTACTACATCTCTTGATTTATGGACAATGGCAATCGGCACTATAAATTCAGTCACCCCGCGAGAAGCAGACCGGCATGGCAAAGATGTGACCGAGCATCCCAGCCAATAGGAGTCGTAGCTTGCATTTGCCCTGTGTGTAGTAGCGTTATGTATGGGAGGCATCAGGAAACTGGGCTGCAGGTGCCAGAGATTGTGAGAGCTTGAATCTTTGGATACAGACACGATCGAAATGAACTGCACTAAGCCACGCTCTCCACGAGATGGCCCGATAGCTAGCGCTTCTTTTGCCGAGCTCACACTGACACACAGCACAAAGTCAAGAAGGCGTTAGGAGCCCTGCCCGCTAGTCCTGTAACGCATTCCGGATCAGCCGATCAACACACGATCGACTGATGACTAAGGAAAAGATGTCACACGTCTAAAATAGATCTCCCCACATCGCATCAAGATGCTGTTCTTAATCTTGCTTGCTGCCGTAGGTCTAGCTTACTAGGAACGACATTTTTCTTCGGTGTCACACTTTCATCAATTCAGCTGTAGCTGCCCAATGCTATAACAGCTTATCATCACCCAATACAATTTGCAATATACTTACAACAGTTCCAAATATATCAAACTAGTTTACCTGCCACACTTGTATATATGTATAGTATAAACATGGCCACATGGGATGTTCAGCTGCATGCAGCATGCTACACACTGCATCCAGATTCATGTTTGCTTGTTTACTCAGTGTGACATTGGGTGACCAAATAATGGAAGGAAAATCAAAAGTTTGATTCTACTAGCTTTCAATGAGAGTCATGACAACGATTTTTGGCAGTGTCTTCATCCTTTGTGTGTCGTCCTTCGTCTCAATGAATTAGTGAAACACAAAAGGTACAAGATCTTGGTGATCATTTAATAATTCTTGAAATAGTTGTGTAGTACTGCTGTGGTAGACTAGTAGTGATATATATATACTTCTCAGTTTGCACTTAAAAAACACAAGATATGCAATGCAATTTTTGGATATACCATCTCCCAAGAATTAGCAAGTGATAAACAGCTAGCTAGTCATGACAGGCACTGGGAGTCCTGTTTGGTTGTGCATCCGTAGGAAACGCTGCAGAACAACTGAAAGCATAGATGGGCGCCAGGGCATGCACATATGAGCTTGTGCTACTAGGATGTGTAGTGAACCTGTTTGCTCTAGCCTGTAGCCTGAGCGGCTAGGATCAGGGTTGGCCTTGGGAAGCCAGCAAGATGAGGTGAGCTAACATACTTACGTGCGCATGTGTGATCGCCAGTTCTTGAGCAGTCTTTGGCGCTTCAGTTAACATCTGGTCGATAATAAAATTTTCATTTCGAAACCTTTTTTTGCGTATTACATGGGCTTAAAATGCCATAATAATTATCGAAAGTAATGTTCACTATATATCAATATGGCCCCCTGGGGTCATGGAAACCTCAGCGTCAAAGGTCATGGCGCCAACCCCTAGGGTGTATATTCGGATAAGATCTACCAGAGTGTAAATGTAAATTTTTCTCAAAAGAAAAGGTTAAAAAACAAAAAAGTCAGCCAGGTCGAGGAGGGCTATGGAGAGAACGAGCGCATCCACTACCGGATACGGCAAACCGTTTGCCGAGTGTTACACTCGGCAAAAGACACTTGGCAAACGGTTTGACGGCAAACGCTGTTTTGCCGAGTGTTTTTTGTCGGCCACTCGGCAAAGACTTTACCGAGTGCCCCAAAAACACTCGGCAAATATTTTTTGAAAAAAAAGCACCAGCCTCCCATGCTGGATCTGCCGCTCCCGTGCTGGATCCTGCCGTGTCTGCCGTTGTCGAAGCCACCGAGCCAGATCCGCGCCGCCACCGTGCTGAACGACGGCGTGGCCACCTTCCCTGCCCTGGATCCGCGGCCACCTTCTCTACCCTGGATCCACGCCGCCGTGCTGAGCGAACGAGGGAGGGAGCTGGATCCGGCCACCCCGCTCGCACCGGCGCTGGCCGCCGCCTCCGCGGGTGGGGGTCGCCCCGCCATGGATCCGCAACGCCGACGCTGGTGGGGGCCGGCCCGCCCTGGATCCGCGTCGTAGGAGACAGCTGCCGCGAGGACCCGTGCTCGCCGGCCACCGCCTCCGCCCGCTGCCACCGTGGATCTGAGCACCAGTGAGGGAGAGAGGCCGCGCGCACGCCACGCCATGGATCCGGGCGCCGCGAGGGTGAGAGGCAGCTCCACCGCGCCATGCCACGCCCCGCCCACAAAGCCACGCCGTCGTGCCGCGCCCGCAACGCCGGGCCACCCCTCCACCACCGCCTGGGGTGCGCCACCGCGGGGCCCCCTCCCTGGATCTCGCCGTTGGGGGAGGGAGGGAGGGAGGGGGCGGCACCGGCCGCCGGATCTCACTGGTGGGGAGGCCGCGCCGGGGAAGAAGGTAGGGGAGGGGGGACCATGGAAGAAGGGAGGGCGGGGATCCGCGAAGAAGGGAGGAGGGAGGGAGGGGCCGGCCACGGCGGGAAGAAGAAGGGAGGGAGGGAGGGAGGGAGGGGAGGGAGGGGAGGCACCGGCCGCCGGATCTCACCGGTGGGGAGGCGGCGCCGGGAAGCGGGAGGGGAGGGTCCGCGCCGGGGAAGAAGGTAGGGGAGGGAGGCGGCGCCGTCGGGAGGAGAGGGGGCGCTGGGGGCCAGGAGGAGAGAGAAGGGGTGGGGATGGGAGGGGTGGGGTGCTGGGGACACGGTTAAGTAGGATATTTTTTTGTTTGCCGAGTGTTCCAGATGGGGCACTCGGCAAAGTTTTTTTCATTTTCTTCTTCTTTTTTTTGCCGAGTGTTCTAGATCTGAGCACTCGGCAAAAAAATCATTTTTTTCTTCTCCTTCTTTTCCAGAAAAAAGATTTTATTTCTTTGCCGAGTGTTTTTTTAATACTCGGCAAACCACCTCTTTACCGAGTGTTTTTTTTACACTCGGCAAAACGTCCTGTTTGTCGAGTGTTTTTTTTGCCGAGCGTTTTTAGCGCGGCACTCGGCAAAGAACTTGTTCGCCGAGTGCCCGAGGGAATACACTCGGCAAACATAAAAACACTCGGCAAATTTAAGGATTTCGGTAGTGATCCCTTGTAGCAATAAGGGTAACTCTCTACAACAGCACCAACGCTCCATGCAGCGGTTATATATCTCGCCTGATCACGTCACTTCCATCCGTTTGAATCTGTAAGCGTAGCTTGTGCACACTTCTAAAAGTCACCTTGTGATACTCCTCATCAGTCATCACTTGTGTAATATTAATCTGCAAACTACAATTGCCTATTTGTATTTGTATGATAGGTTAAGAGCGAAACAATGTGGGGCGCACATTTGTTTTAAAAATTTACAGATCTCATGTCTGCAAAAATATTTTCCGCATATCATGTACCTTCAAATTTGCTACCACAAGTTATTTCTAAAATATTCCTCCATTAAAAGAAATAGACAACGCTCTAGGTTATGAATTGTGAGCAGTCAAAACTCTATTGAAACGTTCGATCATCAGTAATGTCTTCTGACACCCAGAGCTTGGGGGAAGTATGAAATTAATTATTCATAATTTCTTATCTCTTCATCTCTATCTGTTCGCTTTTTCTTGGTAATAACAGGCCTCGTTATTGTTTTTATCCATGTGGCTATTACAGAATGCAAGCATCTACCCTACAAAAAGGTTTCTTGATGAGATGATTAATACCTATATATAGAAATTATCTTGCCCTCTGAATTTTGAAGATACAAAAAAAAAGACAAATTATCTTTGTATAGTAGTAGTTGCATGCATAAGTACCAGCTCAGATGCTGTCACATTTGGTGGGCGCATAGGAGAACATGCGGTTGCCCACGTCGTAGAGCACATGCATGTTCTGCTGCTGGACGTTGCCGATGACATTGGGGGCGCCTTCAAAAGGCGCCTGCATCACCGCCAGGCACAGCATCCCGGGGCTCGGCTCCTGGAAGTAGTTGTCCCGCGGGAGCGACATCTCCGCGTCGCCGTCGAAGTGCAGCACCAGTGGCGGCGCCTGCACCTTTTCCATGGACGTGCCACGCGGCAGCTCGAAGCACAGCGGGTAGTCGTCGACGCTCCGGTTCGCTACCGGCAGCTTGATGCCTTCCATCACGGCCTTCTTCAGCTCCTTGAACGCCGGCTCCACGAGGTACGCCAGCGTGGTCGCCGAGTCGAGGACCGTGCCGCCGGTGCCGTCGGGCTTTATCGCGAGGGCGTCCTCCGGCACGTCCAGCCGCTTGCTCCCGAGCGAAATCCCCACCATGGGCACGTAGTAGTACATGTCCTCCACCGGGTTCTTCAGCAGCGGGATCGTCTGCACCTTCCCCGTGGTCTTGTACTTGCCCAGGTCGGCCATGGCGCCGAACATCACCGGGCTGGTCTTGCGGTCGGCGAAGGGGGTGAGGCAGTAGGAGAACTTGGTGATGGCCAGCTGCTTCAGCATGGACAGGGGGCCCGGAGACAGGCCCAGGATGCCGGACGCTTCGGCTATGGTGCCGTTGGCGAGCTTGCCGCAGCCGAAGGTGAGGTTGGCGGAGACGTTGTGGTGCGTCCCGAAGGTGAAGGTGTCGGTCGCGAGCACGCCGGTGGCCGTCATGATACCGTAGTAGTTCTCGTACGCGCACTTGCGGTCGGTACAGGTCTTGTTGGTGAACGTGCCCTCCTCGCACGGCTTGCTGTTGCAGGGCAGGACGGAGAAGGAGGACGACCTAGCGGCGTCGAACACGGGCTCCAGCTGCTTCGCCGTGGGGCCAACCAGGCTGCACTGCGTCCAGAGGAGGTCGCTGCCGAGGTCCAGGATCACCTTGCTGGGCTGCGGCGGCGTGCCCACGCCCACGGTCAGGCAGTGGCCCTGGTGGGTGTACGGGGAGATGGTCACGTCGGCCGCCGCGATGTCGGTGGCGGCGGCGGCCCCGCTCAGCTTGCCGAGGGCCTTGGCGAGCCTCCTCGCCTGCTGGGCGTTGCTCTCGAGGGCGGCGCGGCGCCAAGTGTCATACCTGGAAGCCCGGGCGGAGCGGCCGAAGAACGGGCTGTCGGTGTCCAAACGGAAGTCGAAATGGAAGATCGCATGGGCAGCTGGGGCGGCCGTCAACACGACGGCGACGAGGCACACGAGTTGGAGCCGGTGGTGAAGACGATGGTGTGCCATGCCTTGCATTGGGGACACTCTCGATCGATGCTCAGAATTTCACGGTTGGTTGGTTGGTTTCTGAACCTTAAAGTGGGCAAGTACGATTTTAGCCGCAGAATAAAGCCTCGTCAATAAGTGGCTAGCTAGTCCTAGATAATCTCTGTGGTCACCGAATTCTCTGGCGCTTCACTCTAATTTAATTTGTGCCCAATGAGATATAGGTATAGCATCCATTTGGATTAATAACGCAGATCTACGCGGACCAACCACATGTCATCTTTCCGTTAACAGTGGTTGCCAAGGATATTTAACTATTTGGCACTCATACGGAGGCCACCAATTCGATTTCCAGCTTTTTAGATGGATAAATACAAAATTGTCACTAAAAACAGCAGCTACCCTACGTTTTTTGTCATTTTCGCACACCAGTTCACCTCACCAGCGGGGAACTTGGCCTGGCCCAAACACGCAGGCACGAGCAAATAAAGACCCTTTTACCCCTGTCGTCTCCCACTTAATGCGCATTCGTCTGCCCCCGTTTGCTCATTCTCGCTCTCACTCTTTTCATTCCCAACGGCGGCACGAGCTGAGGATTGGGGGAGGCGGCCATGTCTAGTCGGAGCACAGAAATGGTGGCGGCAAGTCACATCATAGCAGGGCGGCCTCCAAGGTTAGATCTAGAGCCCTCTTGTCCCTAGGGGCGGCATATGTGGTTGTGATATGTGTGGTTAGGGTTTTGTGGCATGTTGATGGCGGTTAGGGTTCCGGATTCGCAATCATGCATGTTATGTTGCAAGACGCGTTGGATGGAGGCCAAACCTATATAGTAACAATATGGTGTTGTCTCCTTGCCTCCCGTTGTATGTATCTACGTTTTTGCCTTGTATTTATTTCATTTCTGACGAAGAATGTGATGTAGACTGTGGAGTTAGTTTGGTCCTAACTCCCCCTAGTTTTTTATGTGTATGATTTTGTCAGGATTGATCCTCGCAATGCTTTTAGAATCCATATTAGTGTTGCTAAGTACACATTGGTTAATGGCTATGGAGTGTTTGACATAGAAGTTCAAGAACATGACCTGTGGTTTGACAGTTACAATGTGTACACACTTTCTAGGTTCCTAGATATGGCTAGCAAGATCATATGGGGGTCCAGCTAGCAACTACTAGTTTGGGGTGTTGGCAGAGATGGTGCAACAGAGTGGAAGGTTACTGGTAGTGAGCAATTTGAGGAGATGATTTTGTTTAGGTTGGGTGAGAAGGAAATGCACGTAAGTTGTGATGTTGTTGAGAAAGATGGGTACAAAAAGGTTCCAATAGCTTGTAATTCTAGCCACTTTGAGTCTTCTACTGTTATCACATTAGGGGTCGTTAATGCAGAACATATAGAAGGTTGAGGTTGCACTTGCAGCATTCCTAGAGAAGCCAGAGCTGATGAACATGTTATTGATTGGTGCACATTAACTATATTGCTTAAGTCTAACTGTGATGGTGAAGCTAATGTTTTGGTGAATGAGGACCAAATCTATGAGGACATGGGTTTCAAGGAAGCAAATGAGGGTGCTGCAGTTGAGGAGCTTCCAATTCCTAACATCCCCGCTGAGTTAGAAGCACATATTAAAGAAGTAGCAATTCCTGTAAATCACCGTGTCATCATCTTCCCATGTTGTTGCTCTTGTATAGCTAGTTTGCTTGTGTAGCTTGCTAGTTGCTCTCTTAGCTTGTGTAGCTAAGTTGCCTTGCTTAGTTTGTGTAGCTAAGTAGTTGTTGAGCTCTCTAGTTTGGCTTGTGTAACCCCCTTGCTAGTTGAGAAGTCCTAGTATGTTTAGTGTCGACAGAATATCGGCCCCGTTCGGCTTGCTGAAACTTGGCTGAATTGGTTGAAAAACACTGTTCTGACTGAATTGTTGCGAGAGAAAAATACTGTTCCGGCTGAAAAAACAAGCTGAATAGTGCGGATTATAAGGTAAGCCGAACGGGGCCATCGTCGGCAGTCCTCCGAGGGGTATCCCATGAAGGTAGATTGATCGGTAGAGATGTGTGTAATTGAGAACAAGAAGGCAACAGAGATACACGAGTTAGACAGGTTCAGGCTGTCAGTATGACGTAATACCCTACTCCTATGGTCTGTTAGATTGTATCGGCTATCGTATGATATTACGTGAGTTTAGAGGGGGTCCCTGCCCGCCTTATATAGTCCAGGGGGCAGGGCTACAAGTCGGTTAGATCTAGGAGATAACCGGAAAGTAATAACAGATTACAGGAATCATGGGATCATACGTATCCTAACAGATCTCGTAGTATCTTCAAGATATCTTCCTGGTGTCTTGCAGGAGGCGCCGAGCAGCGTCGTGCCCTGCAAGGCTTCATCTTGTGGGCTGGGCCGCCCCTAGGGGCGCAGCCCATGTGGTCTGTCGTGGGTATCTGGGGTCGTGCCCCCCACAGCTAGCCCCCGAGCGCCTTGTATCCGTTGCGCAACACCGTCTTGAGTTTGTCCGAGCAGGTGCGAACAAAGCCGAGCAGTCAAACTCATGGTCCAACCACCATGACGAGTTGCCGAGCAGTTGTGAGCCATCGCCGAGCAGCGTGAACCATCGCCGAGCAGCGTGAACCATCGCCGAGAAGCATGACCCAAGTACAGCTTGCCAAAAGGATGTAAGGAGCTCAAGTCCAGAATCGAAAATTTCTTCACAGTGGACCAAGTGTGCCCACTTAGAGTCCGACCACGAGAAAGGAAGATAATCTTCTTCGGCTTCAACAGGCGCGGAGTCTTCCAGATTAAAGCAAACACACTCATTGCAAGGTGAAGTGTGCCCACTTAGTCCCCAGCCTAACAGTAGGTGACGTAGTCACGTGGTGCCAGGGTCCAAAGTAGGAGAAAAGTAGAAGACCAGCCGAGCAGGCAGCCAGTCTCCGGGCGTAACCTCAAGATGAGAAAAGCACATTCACCGCAAGGTGAAGTGTGCCCACTTAGTCCCCGAGCCTGACAGTAGGTGACATGGTCACATGGTGCCAGAGTTAGAAACAACAGTCAACAGAAGAGAGTCCCCAATGCGGTGAGGAACCAAGACATAGTGCTGATGCAGTCCCCGAGCCACAAGAGGAAATTTTAGAGAAAACAAATCGCGGAGAAAAAATCGGAGTAATGGTTGTACAGTAGAAATTACTGAGCCGTAACAGATGGCGGAGATGTCGGTGAATATTCGGTGAGCAGTAACAACTTGCGGCGATAAATGGGCGATATGGGCTGCAGTTGCGTGAAAGCCCAGGTGGCGGCCCACCACGCCATTTCGGACAATTCGGAGAGGCGCAAATCGTGGAGCGGTTTCCCAAAAACCCTCGAATGCAAAGAGGTGGGGGAGTGCTTTATAACTGTGTCGCCGCATCCCACGCTCCCACCTTTGCCACTTTGCCACTTTGCCACTTCATCTTCCTCCTCAGCCCCCACACTTCCAGATTCATACGCGCTTCCGCTGCCAATCCCAAATCAGATCTGAGAAATGGCGCCGAAGAAGGGAGCTGTGAAACCGAAGAAGGCGGCCGTCGTAGTCAGCCGTGACGAGGAATGGGTGCCATCGAGGATGGGGGAGGCAGAGATCAACAGGATGGTGGAGGCGGGCGTTCTTTCTGATCGAGTCACCACCGGATGGTGACCAGCCAGTGGTGAGCCCTTCCCAATGCCTCATACCGACGAAGTAGTGGTGTTTGAGGATTATTTCTAGCGCGGGTTAGGATTATTCCTGAGGGATCTGTTGGAGTTCTGGGTAATTAGTCTGTGCAATCTCGACCCAAATACCATCTTGCATGTCTCCATCTTCGTCCACTTCTATGAGATAAATCTCAGAGTTCTTCCCCACTTCAACCTCTTCCGTCATCTATTCTGGCTGAAGAAGAAGGGTGGTGGAGGTTCGAAGGTGGTCGGCGGTGTGTATCTTCAACTCCGCGATAGGATGGCGGGCGAGTACATCACTGTACCACTGAACAACTCGCTGAAGGGGTGGAACGCTAGGTGGTTCTATATGAAGCAGAGCCATCCCACCATCCGCTGCAACGTCGACCACATTCTGGAGAACTAGAGGAGCTGGTCGGAGAAGCCGAGCAGTGTCGACATGGAGCAGGTGAGGGAGCTCCTCGACCTGATAAAGGGGGTGAAAATTAACGGCGGACTGGTGGCGGTGAGCTTCATAGCCCTGCAAGGAGAGGGCCCACGCGGGCTATGACTTCAAGGGTGACAACGACGGTACCCGGGAGAGCATGGGGAGGCTGTCGAAGGATGAAGTGCTAGAGCGGGCCGCAGAGCTGTTCGCTCCAAATGCCTCGTTCAACTGTACGAACCCGCCTCCTTAGGTAAACACCCCAATTGTTTTGTTCCTGATGCTTTTCATCCTTTACCGTTGCCGAGCAGTGTGCTAATTCACTTGTGGAAAGATCCATTCGCAGGACCGAGTGGTGTACTTCTCAACCGTGCCGAGGGGCGATTGACTATAGGTGATAGACGCCTGGCCACCAGCTCAGCCTAAGGAGGGAGCCGTTAGTGCCTCGTCGGAGTCCGTAGGCGTGGACGCTGGATGGATAGAGAGTCCTCCCCGGTGTCGGAGAAAGCTCAGGGGAAGATGCAGCGGTAGATGAGCTAGCCTGAAAGAAGAGGAAGATGGCGGGTGCCGCCCCCCATAAACCGGGTGGCATCTCACTTGGCGGTGATCAGACCACTCGGACGCAGAGTGCGGCGATGTCCGAGTGGTCGGACGACGACAGGGCTCCAGTAGCTCTGCGTCCGAGCACTAAAGCACCTCCATGCAACACGTGCACAGAGGAGCGATCAAAGGGAGGGGAGGGAGTCCCCGAGCAGCCAACGAAGGGAGTCCCCAAGCAGCCGGTGAAGGGAGTCCCCGAGCAGTAGGCGAAGGGAGTCACCGAGTAGCAGGCGAAGGGAGTCCCAAAGCGGCAGGCGAAGGAGAGGCTGACGGTGGAGACCATGAGACCTCAATCCCAGGCCACGGGGGTCGACCCCAGAGCCACGCCTAGGGGCTCAGGTAGGCAGCACTGGTTCAGAAAAGTATACCGGCAAGCCGATAAGTAAGTATCCTTGTCTCGAAGTTAATCTGCTGTTGAATCCTTATCGCGGTGGCGATTGACGAGATAATCTAATGCAGAGTGAGGCGTACGGAGGAGTTGAATCCATCCGTCCAGACCGGCGAGCAGCCGGGGGATGGTCCCAACGTGGAGGCGACGCCGGCAGCTCCTGTCTCGGAGTCCTCGATTGCTCGGTAGCCTATGGAGGAGTCAACTGCCCCTGCTAGTGGACTTGGTGGCGACGAAAGGTTGGCGCCGATGGCGGACAAGTCGGCGGCAGTGCCTGGGGCAACGGTGGATGGCGACGAAAGGTTGGCGCCGATGGTGGACAAGTCGGCGGCAGTGCCTAGGGCAACGGCGGAAGCCACCGGGTCCTTGGGAGCGGAGGCTAGAGTATCCCACGCCACGCCGGAGTCTAGAACAGAGAAGCCTGCGGTGCTAAGGGAGCAGACGGCACTCCCTGAATTGTCGGAGGGCGTGGTCAGACACGCTATCCGGCCACTGAGCCCCCAGGTGGTTCCTCCAACTGTGGAGGAGGACGAAGTGGAAGAGATTGAGCATGAGGAATCATGACCTCAAGCTGTCTGAATCCTCCACAAGTGGGGCGATGAAGTGGTGGTCGTTGAGGAGGAGGACACCACTTGGGAGCTCAGGAGGCTAGAGTTCGCCCTTTCCGGAGTGATGAAGCAGATCAAGGTCAGTGCTGCGTCTACAATGCTCGTCTTTGATGTTGGAGATCAGAGTTCTTCATAGCCTTGGTGTGTTTGTAGGGGATAACTTGGATTGCCGAGCTGTGGCACCAGCTGATCAAGAGGATGAAGCCCCTCACCGAAGAAAATGAAAAGCTAAAGGAGGCAATGAAACTCATGGAGAAAAACGTCCAGAGGGCCCAACGCGAGCGGGATCTTACTGAATCCAACATGCAGGATCTGGAATACCAGAAGGGCGTCCTATCCGAGCAGCTGGCAACCACGTCCGAGCAGCTGTGGGGGAAGTCCAAGCAGCTGGAACGTAGCTCTAAGTAGGTGATGAGTCTTTCCGCGTAGCTGGAGCGGAAGTTCGAGCAGCTCAGGATTATCTTCGAGTAGAGAAAAAGTATGGCGTATCGGTGATTTTGCTTTGCATTGGGGAAAGTCATATTGTTGCTAACGACTGTTGTGCTTGTAGAGCAAGATGCAGAGCTCGACCAGCTGCGCCAAACCGGGCAACTCCAGGAGGAGAAGAAGGCAACTGGGCAAGCGGAGAAGCTAGCCGAAGAGCTAAAAGGTGATTACTTTGTGGTCGGAGTTATTGCTGGAGTAATTTCTTTGGTTGATAGGTCCTTGTGATGCATGCAGACTATCGTCGGAGGGTCAAGCCACAGTTCGATGTGCTGGTGCAGGAGGCCAGAACCCAGCGAGAGCAAACTCGACGCCATAGTTGCTGGAGTCAAGCCGATGCTCGACTGTGTTGACCTAGAGGTGGCTCCTTAGCCCAACGGCAGGCCGTCGTGTCCAGACACCATCATTGATAGGTGTAAGGCGGCATGGGAGAACTTCAAGAGCTTCAACTGCGACGCCATCATCACCACCGTTACACACGCCCTAGCGGTGGTCTAGTCCCACTACCTAGCCATTGACCTTCAAGCGATAGGGGCCGGATTCACCAGAGGGACGAAGGCGACGAGCATCAACAACTAGAAGATGAGGTGGAAGACGCGGCGAAGAAACTAGCCGGCAACGTCGAATTGTTTGGCGAGATGGATGAAGATGGCGAAGCCCCATGATTTGCTCAGAGAAAATTCTATAATAACTTGAGAGAGTAGTTAAAACGCGAAAGGGCGCAGACAATCATTTATATATATGTATAAATGTTGTAAAATGACATGTGCATGTTTATGCGGTTTGCCAATTTTTTGTTGAAGAATCATTGTAGTGTTAACCCTAACGCAATTATATGTAGTATAAGTAGCGTCCGAGCAGTTAGTTCATCACTGAACTCTTTGGCCTTGGCTAGACCATAGTCCATAACATCGAGCGCAGAGTCTGTGCACATGTAGGAGGAATAGGCGTGACTAAGGAACCGCAGCTGACCACCCATAACGCAGAGCGCGGAGCCCGTAGCACGTGTAGGGAGAGATCAAGACTGGGTCTTCTCCATACAGAACAGAGCAAAATGTGTGCTGCTCGGCAGTTGACAAAATAACTTAGAGATATACATAGTATTAGTGGCGTCCGAGCAGTTAGTTCTTTACTGGGCTCTTAGCCTTGGCTGGTCCATAGTCCATAACGTCGAGCGCGGAGCCCGTGCACGTATAGGAGGAACAGGCGTGACCAAGGAACCGTAGCCGACCATCCATAACACAGAGCGCAGAGCCCATAGCACATGTAGGGAGAGATCAAAGACTGGGTCTTCTCCATAGAGCATAGAACAAAATGTGTGCAGCTCGGCGATTAGCGAAACATTTCGGAGATATGGAGAAACGTGGTGGAGCGTTTATGGCGATCTCATACTGGAGATGTGGAGAAACATGGCAGAGCGTTTATGGCGATCTCGTACTAGAGATATGGAGAAACATGGCAGAGCGTTTATGGTGATCTCGTATTGGAGTTCGTTAAGGAGTAGCTTAGAGCTGGCGACCACAACTGGAGCATTTCAAGGATAGAAACATATAAGGTGCTCAATGTGCCATGAATTGGGGATATCGATTCCGTCCAAGTCACATAGCCGATAAGACCCTAGTCGGGTAACCTCTTTGACCACATATGGCCCTTCCCAGGGGGAGGAGAGCTTGTGCATCCCTTCGGTTTTCTATTTTCTGTGGAGAATGAGGTCGCCGACAACAAATGAACGACCTTTGATGTTGTGGTTGTAATATCTCCGTAAGCCTTCTAGGTATTTGGCTGTGTGGACACAGGTGATCAGGCGTTCTTCCTCGGCCCTGTCGATGTCCTCTATCCGAACAGCTATGACTTGCTCTTCATCATAATTTTCCACCCTAGGTGCTCGGAAGGCAATGTCCGCTGGTAGTATGGCTTCTGAGCCATAGACCAAGAAATATAGAGACACACTAGTGCTGCGACTAGCTTGAGTGCGCAGTCCCCAGACCACAACTGGTAGCTCTTTGAGCTATCTGCCTGGATGCTTTTCTTCTTTCTGATACAACCTCTTTTTGAGGGCATCAAGGATCATGTCGTTCGCCCGTTCAACCTGGCCGTTGGCTCCGGGATGGGCAATAGAGACGTATTTGACGAAGATGCACCGGTTTTCGCAGAAGTCCCAAAAATGATGATCAGTAAATATAGTTCTGAGGTCGGTGATAATGCTGTTTGGGAGACCGAATCTGTGGATGATATCTTCAAAGAGTTCGACTGCCTTCTTAGCAGTAGCCAAAATAAAAGGTTTGTATTTGATCCACTTAGAGAACTTGTCGATGGCAACGTACACATACCAGAAACCACCTGGCGCTGGCTTGAAAGGCCCGATCATGTCCAGTCCCCAGCATGCAAAAGGCCAGGAACCTAGGATGGTCTGCAGTTCTTGTGCCGGCGCATGTATTTGCTTAGCGAAAAATTGACATCCTTCACAACATCGGACGAGGTCTTCTGCATCGGAGATGGCCGTGGACCAGTAAAAACCAGCTCGAAAAGCTTTGTCGACTAGGTTTCTCGAGGCCATGTGGTTGCTATAGGAACCAGAGTGAATTTCAAGAAGTAGTTTCACTCCCTCTTCTTGGGTGATGCATTTCTGTAGTATCTCTTCCTTGGCACTTTTTCTCATCAAGTTCTCATCCACCAGTACGTAATGCTTGCTTCGATGGACTAGGCGTTCAATTTTAGTCTTGTCGACGGGTACTTCGGCGCTGGTGAGGTACTTGACGAACTGTTCCCTCCAATCGACGACCGGCGAGGGTACTGTAAGTACCAGCTGCTCGGCGGGAGGGAATTTCTTGCACTTCCTTCTCTTCCTTAATAGACGATGTAAAGAGGTCTTGAACAAAGACCCCTAGTGGAATCACGGCGCGAGAAGAGCCTATCTTAGATAGGTGGTCGGCGAGCTGATTTTGATCTCGTACCACATGGTGGAACTCGATACCATAGAATTTCCCTTCAAGTTTCCTGATTTCAGCGACAATATGCGCCTATCTTCTCACTGGAGCAGGACCAGTCTTTGTTGAGCTGATTGATGACCAGCGCAGAATCTCCATATACAATGAGGCGTTTGACGCCGAGCTCAATGGCTATATGGAGTCCGTGGAGACACACTTCATATTCGGCGGCGTTGTTGGAGGCCGAAAAATGTATTTGGAGAATGTATTGGAGCTTATCCTTGGTCGGCGTAATGAACAGAATGACATCACTAGCACCGTTGATGTTGAGGGTGCCGTCAAAGTACATCACCCAGTGCTCGGGGCAAGTAGCGGGGATGGGCTCTTGGATCTCGATCCCCTCAGCAACGAAGTTAGCGAGCGCCTATGACTTGATGGTAGGCCTGCTTCTGAACTCAATGGAGTAAGTGCTGAGCTCAACAGCCCACTTGATGATGCAGCCATTGGCCTCTTTATTGCGGAGAATGTCCCCTAGAGGGAACTCGGTGACCATGACGATTTTGTAGTACTCAAAGTAATGGCGGAGCTTGCGCGACGTGATCAGAATGGCGTATAGCAGCTTTTGAACCTGAGGATAATGAGTTTTGGGCTCATTAAGGACCTCGCTAATGAAGTAGACCGGACGTTGCACCTTATAGGCATGCCCAGCCTCCTCACGTTCGATGACGATAGCTGTGCTAACGACGTGAGAAGTGGCGGCGATGTAGATCAGTAGAGTTTCGTCTGGCCGAGGCGCCATCATGATCGAAGGCTTTGTTAAAAACAACTTGAGCTGCTCGAAAGTTGTATCTACCTCCTCCGACCAGGAAAAGCGCTCGGAGGCTTTGAGGAGTTTGAAGAACGGTAGTACCTTTTCACCGAGGCACGATATGAAGCGGCTGAGAGCAGCCATGCAACCTGTAAGCTTCTGTATATCCTTTACGGACGTTGTCCGTTTCATGTTGGTGATGGGGGAGACCTTGTTGGGGTTAGGTTCGATGCCATGGGCGCTGATGATGTAGCCCAGGAGTATGCCAGATGGAACTCCAAAGATGCACTTTGAAGGGTTTAACTTCCATCTGTACCTTTTCAGGTTGGCGAACGTTTCTTCGAGGTCGGCGATGAGATTATCGGCGGTCTTGGACTTGACGACCACATCGTCGATGTAAGCTTTGACATTGTGGCCTATCTGTTGATCGAAGCACATCTGTATGACCCTTTGGTAGGTCGCCCCGGCGTTCTTGAGTCCAAAGGAAATGGTGGTATAGTAGTACACACCAAAAGGCATGATGAACAAAGTCTTGATCTGGTTTTCTTCCTTAAGGGAAATCTGGTGATAGCCGGAGTAATAGTCGAGGAAGGAGAACAGTTCGTAGCCGGCGGTGGAGTCTACAACATCGTCTATCCGAGGCAGACCGAAGGGGTCTTTAAGGTAGTGTTTGTTAAGATCAGTGTAATCAACACACATTCTCCATTCTTTTTTGAATGAGAACAGAGTTTGCTAACCACTCAGGATGATACACTTCTTTTATGAATCCGGCGGCTAGAAGCCATTTTATTTCTACCCTAATAGCCTCCTTCTTGTCTGGCGCGAATCGTTGGAGTTTTTGCTTGATCGGTTTGGCGGTCGACGAGACATTCAAGGAGTGCTTGATCTTCTCCCTTGGTACCCCCGACATGTCTGCAGGTTTCCAAGCAAACACGTCGACGTTGGCACGTAGAAAGGAGACGAGCGCGCTTTCCTATTTGGGATCGAGGTGAGCCCCAATCTTCATGGTCTTGGAGGGGTCATCGAAGCCGAGGCCAACCTCCTTGGTTTCTTTGGACTTGGCGGAGGCACGCGGAGGCTCCAGCGTTGGGATCTCCAGGTCATCGATGGGCACCGTCTTGGCATCGGTAACCACGCTAGCCATCTAGATGGAGAGGTCGGTGGCTTCGGCGAGAGCGAGACTCTCTGTCTCGCAGGCATAGGCGATGGAGAGGTTGGCTCGCAGGACCAGGACTCCTACAGGCCAAGGCATCTTCAGCACCAGATAGGCGTAGTGTGGTACGACCATGAACTTGGCCAGAGCTAGCCGACCAAGTATGGCATGGTAGGCGGTGTTGAAGTCGGCGACGTAGAAGTTGATGTGCTCGACGCGGTAGTTGCTAGCCGTGCCAAACTGTATTGGTAGGGTGATCTCTCCAAGCGGTTTGGATGCCTTGCCAGGTACCACACCCCAGAAGGAGGAGTCAGAGGGTCTGAGATCTCCTATCTCGAGCCCCAGCTCCTTTAGGGCTTTGGCGAAGAGGAGGTTCAGAGTGCTCTCGCCGTTGATGAGCACTTTTCTAAAAAGCACTTGCTGGATGGTTGCATCGAGGATGAGGGGGAAACTCACTGTGTAAGGGATGTCCGCCCACTGATCGGCCCTGCTGAAAGTGATGGGGACCTCAGACCAGGGGCGATAGCTGGGGTTGGCGACGACGTCTTCCGCACTAACGGCGAGCACCCGGTAGGCGGTGAGCTTCCGTTCTCTTATGCTTTCGGCAGAGGTGAGGCCCCCAAAGATGGTGGCGACCACCTTGTTGTGATCCTGGTAGGCATTGTTGTTGCCCCTAGGTGGTCGACGGCCTCCGACTCCATCGTTGTTGTCGTCGTTCGGCTTTTTGGTCTAGAACTCCTTAGCCAAGCTAAGGCAATCCTTCATCTTATGCGTGGCGTTTTTGTGGAGGGGGCACAGGCCCTCAAGGATCTTCTTGTACTGCTCGTCATAGTTGCGCTTGGCTCAAGGTTCTTTGACGGTGGCGATGATGTGGTATGGTCGGTGGCGGCAATATTGACTAGACTTGAAACCTTCTGGCCAATCACGGCCACTATCCTGATGGTGACTGCGGTCGTCGTAGCGGCGGTCGCTATGGCATCAGTCGTCGGGGCGATCATCACTGCGGCAACTTGGGCGATGAGTGCCCGCATCCTCGTTGAAGCGCACTTTAGCTTCCGTAATCATCTCGCCAATCCCCGTTGGCGGCTTGCGGTTGAACTTGGAGCGGAGGTCGCGGTGATGGAGTCCTCGGACGAAGGTGGTGATGACCTCAGCTTCCGTGATGTTAGGAATAGAGTTTCTCATCTCGGAAAAATGTCTGATGTAGCTACGGAGGAGCTCGGATGGCTTCTGGTAGATGCGGTTGAGATCATGCTTGGTGCCCGGCCGAGTACATGTAGCCATGTAGTTGTCGGTAAAGACCTTTTTCAGCTCTTCCCAGGATCCGATAGAGTCCGGGGCTAGGCTTGTGAACCAGTTCATTGCGATTGGCATGAGCATGATGGGAAGGTAGTTCGCCATGACACTGTTATCTCCTCCGGCGGCGTGCACAGCAGTGGCATATGCCTATAGCCACTGTGTGAGGTTCATCCGTCCCTCGTAGGGCTCGACCCCAGTGATTTTGAAGCCACAGGGCCACTGGAGTGTTCGGAGTGCCCTCGTGAATGCTGGGGGCCCTTTGGGTTTGTTGACGCCGTGATCTGCAGCATTGACGGCGTTGAGCGGCTCGAGAGTTGAGTCTGGGTTACCGAACTCTTGCTCGTACTCTTGATGGCAGCGTACTTCTTCTTCATGGTGACTGAAGCGGCGCTTGTCGATACGTCGTCGTGCGTCTCGGAGATTATTGAGGTGCACTCGGACGTCCTGGTCGACCTCTTGGTCGTGTTGGCGAAGGTGTTCGATGCGGTTGCCCCTAGCTCCCCCCTGGACGGGTTGTCTGTCGTCGCGGTGCTAGTCGGTGAAACGACTTGGGCGGCGATCAGATCTTGGCGTAGCTGATTGGCGACTCGAGCTTGTGGAGTATGAAGGTCTCTGATCCTGGCAGATCTTGTTGACTTGGCAGTGCGCCGCTTTAAGCATGGCGGTGACCTTGGCGACCTCTGGTGTCTGTGGGAGCCAGGCGAGCTCGTTGGCGGCCACGACCAAGTTGGCGCTTGGGGTCTTGTAAATGTCGTGGCCGTCAACACGGACAAATTCATCGTTGAGGTTGTGGTGGAGTTGGCGTGGCCTTCCTTGCGAGTCAAGCTAAGCCTCGGCCATCGCAAGGGCTGCCTCGTTTGCTCGGCACTGCGCACGGTTGACATTCCCGTTGACGCGGGCGGCGCGGTCCTCCTCAGTTTCCCCTTCTCGCGGGGGGCTTTCGACGCTGACGTTGAAGATTGCACCCCCACGGAAAGGAGGGAAAGGAAGTTGTTCGACGGTGGTTTCGGCGACAGTCTCCGTAGAGCCCTGGGACTCGGAGTCTGGATTCTCCTCCAAGATGGTTTGGAGGGATGCTCTAGGGCATCGGCCGACGTGTAGCATGTTGACTGTCGGTGAGGGCTGGTCGGCGATCTGGTCGACGAGAGGATGGATATCTCCTGCTTGGTCGGCGAATTTGCCCCTTAGGGCATCTTGATAGGCAGCGGCGACGTTGGTGAGCCCGAAGGGTAGGGCCGTAACCCTTGGAGTCTCCCGAGCAGCCTCCTATAGATCTGGATCGGAGGGTGGTCGACGATGAACCAAAGTGGTCAGAGCCGATTCTATGATGGAGAGGCAATCGATGAGCTTCTGGCCGACCTAATCGATGGATGCGATCAGATCGTTGTTGTTGATTCGCCTTCTTTGGTAGCGGGGGAGCGGGCGGCGAATTGTCGGCGAAGACGACCTCGGAGGCGGTTTTGAGATCAGATCTGCAGTCGTAGGTGTTGGGGTGATCAACGCATAATCGATCTGCACCGGCTCAATGAGCTCTCCGACTTCGTCAGCGTTGATGATCCACGAGATCGATCTTACCGTGAAGATCTAGCCGAGTTGTGGGAGGGACGAAGAGCCTGCGGAACGTACCTCTTGTTCAATATAGAAACGGCACGCACACCCCTACCTGCGCGCGCCAACTGTCGACAGAATATCGGCCCCTTTCGGTTTGCTAAAACTTGGCTGAAAAACACTGTTCTGACTGAATTGTTGTAAGAGAAAATTATTGTTCCAGCTGAAAAAACAAGCTGAATAGTGCGGATTATAAGGTAAGCCGAACGGGGCCATCGTCGGCAGTCCTCCGAGGGGTATCCCGTGAAGGTAGATTGATCGGCAGAGATGCGTGTAATCGGGAACAAAAAGGCAACAGAGACACACGAGTTAGACAGTTCAAGCCATCGTCGATGACGTAATCCCCTACTCATGGGTATCCCATTGTAGGTAGATTATTACGTGAGTTTGGAGGATGTCCTAATCAAGAACAATAAGTCCAACAGAGACACAAGTTAGGCGAGATATATGAGATAACCGAAAGTAATAACATACCCTACTCATAGGATCATGCGATGGATTGTATCGTAGTATTTTCGTATGATATTACGTGAGTTTGGAGGGGTTCTGCCGCTTTATATATAGTCTAGGAACAGGTTACAAGTCGGTTAGATCTAGGAGATAATCGGAAAGTAATATAATCTCTGAGGTAATCATGGGATCATCCCACGTTTCCTAACCCTCTCCTTCTCTCCGTCATCTTAGCTAAGTAGCCATATCTTCCTCGTGTCTCATGCGCGCGAAGCGCCAAAGAGGGCTCGGAGAGCGTGACTATGACCCATTCCACCTTGGGTCGTTTGCCACTCCTGTTTGCTCTCTCAGATAATGTAAAGTCGAGCATTCAAATTTTGAAAAAGAGGCGGGGGTAGGCTTAACCCACTCCCTTCTCTCCATCATACTTTGCTAAGTAGCCAAGGAGCTTTGCCCTGAAAATCTCATGCGAAAGCAGCCAAAGAGGGGTCGGGAGACGTGACTATGACCCATTCCACCACGTCCTCGTTTGCCACTCCTGTTTGCTCTCTGTATAATGTAAAGTCGAGCATTCAAATTTTGAAAAAGAGGCAATAGGGGGTTGGGCGACGGGCACACGGTGCCTCCCGCGTCTCTCCCACTCCTCCGGTGAAAGCACAGCCGAGCAGGCTGTGATAGTAGGAGTATAGATCTAGTGAAATTGAGAACTGTAGGACTCCGCATCAAAAAAAATTTCACGGAGAGAGCAGCACACAAACAAACAAATGGAGTGCACACCGAGTCAGCGTCCATGCTCGAGATCCACCCTGCCGTACAAATGCAGCTCGCGCTACAAAGTCAAGCCGGCGAAAAAACTTTAAATGAAGCGTGGAATCGAAATAAAATAAAACGGGAAGAAGAGCCAAAAAAAAAAAGGAAAAAATTGTCTTCGTCCCTAACCCCGCGTTAGCGTCGCGTGGCCTCCTTCCGTTACTCTCATCCCACTCCTCCCACCCCTCTCAGATCTCCCCACCGCTCCCCGCCTCGCGTCGCCACCGCCCCCCAAACCCTACCCCTCCGCCTCGTTGGATCGGGCCAGACCCGGCCCCGGCCCCGCGCCACGAGGAGTAGCGGTGGCGCCCGCCGCGGCGATGCGGAGCTCCATCGCGACCTACCGGGAGAGCCTCTCCCGGCTCGCCGGCGAGGTCGACGACGCCGCGGCCGACGAGGTCCCCACGCCGCCGCTGGCCCCGGCAGCTAGGGGCGGGGACCTCCCCGCCACGCCACCGTCGTCGGGGAGGCGCCGACGGTACTCCCGCCCTGGCCCCGGCTCCAAAGCCGCCGAGCCCGACGAGGTAAACCCCGGCAAATTCCTCAGGTAAATTGGTTCGAGTAGAGGTTCCTGTGTGTCTGGTATGTTATCGGGATCCGAAGCTACCTTTGTTAGTCCAACTGCCTTTTAGATAGTATGATTGATTTCAATCAGTCAACCAGCGCGCGGAGCCAATGTACTTGGGGGAATTTTGCATTGACGAAAAGGCTGTTGTTGTTGGAAGAAAAAGGAGTATATAGAATGTTGATATCTGGGTTTAAGGGGGGTGTTGATAGCGAGGTGGGTAAGGGATCAGTGTATGTTAATATAGCCTTTGCCTCCGTAATTGATCCTGTGATTAATGTGGCTTCGAGTTAGGGTGCATAAGTTCATCTAAGTTGGTAGAATGCTGATATATTAGTTTTTCCAATGCTGCTTCCACAGAAATGTTGCGTATTACGTCAAACGTTTGTTCTAATAGATGGTTAAAAGCAGTGAGAAGTAAATTCTTTCCTAGCACAGAAGCTATCCTTGGGGACTGGTGGACTATAAGGAACTTGTTGATTGTTTGTCAATCTCTCTAAATATTGAACTGTGAAGTGAACTATTATTTGGTATGTTGCACGAGGTTCTACTAGTTCTAAGAACAGATCATACTGGTTCCATTCCCACATGACAAATTGTGAAAGCAGTGCAGTAAGTATGAATTGATGTAATTTCATTTTCCTCTGCAGATTTCTAAACTCAGGGATGACATCCAAAAGCTTCAAGCTTCCGAGGCTGAAATAAAAGCATTATCTTTCAACTATGCGGCAATGTTGAAGGAAAAAGAGGTACACCTTCTTTAAAGTTCCCTGTTTCTCCCTTTTACGCGTATCCGCTTGCCAGATCATTTTTACTGGATACATTGTTTTTGGATGCGAGATTCATTTTTAGCTAGTTTCCACATCATAATAAGGTGTCGTATGCTTAATTTTTATGTCTAAACAAATTTACTGATTTTACGTGGCAGTCTTACAATCTTTCTTACTTGTGTTGTGTATATTTTTGTAGGAACAATTGGGAAAACTTCGTGAAGAAAATGGGTCTCTTAAAAGAAGCTTGGAGAGCTGTAAGGCAGTTTCAGCCAATTCTAATGTAATTTTATGTTTTATTCACTTTAATAGAGTCACTATGTGTCATTTATTATGCAACATGCCACTATGGTAAGCTATTAACATAAGATCTCACAGGGTACTTTGGAAAGATCACCCAGAGCGCAAAGGAATGCAGTTCAGGAAAATTCATGGAATCTCACCAAGCAGAATAGATATGGCGGTGGTTCTTCTCACGGTACTCAGGCAAATGGTCTGCATCCAGTTACAGGGTATCAGAAGGTAGTTATTACTTATAATCAGTTTCATTACATTGCGTATATTATATATTCCTAATTTGTATTCCCTTCACACCCTCATCCTACTTAAAAGCTGTTGATGTGATTTTTTATCCTATGGTGAAGTGTTAAAAACAACAGCTTTGATATCTTTATTTGTTGCATGCAAAGAAATTGTGTACTTAGTTAAAATAATCAATACTCTTCATTAAATTTAAATCATGCTACAGGGAAGTGCATTGGAGGAAGAGAGATCATCCTTGATTACCAAGCAAGCTAGTCTTGAAAATGAAATCAAACAATTGAAACAGCAGCTCAGCAATAATTCCGAGAAAGAAACTGAAACTAAAAGGAGGCTAGAAGGTATGCTTGATCTAAGTCCAAACTGTTACATCCGAAACAGTTAGCAGTCTATATTAAATCTAGTGAGCTTCTGTTTTCTAAATCTGCTGTTTCTACATTTTAGATGAAACCAAGCGGAATGAATTTCTTCAGCAGCAACTAAATGAACTCAAGATGAACAAAGAGAGGGTAAGTTTTTTCCCTATGGAAGAGATGCCTATGTATCTTGATCCACTGTCAACAGTATGTTTAAGGTAATGGATTTGACTCCATGGGCATGAAGATTATTTTCTTATGTACTTCTGCAGATATCAACTAGCATGGAAGGGCTACACAAGGAACTGAGTGAGAAGAAATCAGAGTTGAGACGTGTTCAAGATGAGTTAAGCAGAAGGGACAAGGAGCATGTCTCGGATGGATCGCTTCAGAGCCTAAGAAATATGTTGATGGCTCTACAGAAGGAGAACTCTAGCCTAAAGGTCTAATAGATGGTGCATCTGCTATAATATAGTGCTAATACAATGAACATATGGAAACTTCGCAACAGATTTTGACAACATAATATTTGCTTCTGCAGATAGAGAAAGTCAAGCTTGAGGCAGATCTCAAGAGTATGAAGAGTACCTCACAAAAAACTGTTGACAGTACATTAGATACTAACAAGATTTCTGACTCGGAAAAGGTACGATCTGCTCTTAAGCTGTGCTTCATATATATAATTTCAATGGTGATCAATGCCTATGGAAGATGCATGGGATAGACTTGTTTTGTTCAATGATAAACACTACTTGTTATTATTCAGTGTTCAAAATACGTTGTTAAACGCTCGCTTAGGTGCTAGGCAGAGAGACCTATCATGGCTCCTAGTCCATAGGCGTCCAATTAAACACTGCATGAACTGTCAGAACCCATGGATGGTGAAGAAAGGAAGAGAAGAGATGAGATTTGGATGGCAAAATGGTTTGTTGTACCGTGATTCAATCTATGCGACTATGCATACCTCATGGTGTCCAAGTCGGTCGATTATGCTCACCTCTGTTCGATGTAGCCCCTTCTGCTTGATTTCTCCAAAGGGTCATGAGCGCAGCCAAAGCAGGGGTGCCATGGAGGTGGAGAGGATGGGGTGCACATGGGCGGAGTAGAGGTCGGCGCATGGAGGAGCAGATGGGGTGAGTGCAGGAGGAGAAGAGGTGGTGCACCATGGAGATGTAGAGTGACGGACTGGGGCACACTGGTGGAGAGGTGGTGTGGCTTCACAAGGATTGCCTACTGGGAATCGGTGGTGGTAGGGCATCGTTTGGTGTTATGGTGTTCAGATGGGCTAGTCGGCTTCCTCCCTTAGTGGGCTCTTATGGCATTGCTCTTCCTTTTCTATTTATTCTTTCATATTTATGCAACTAAATCTCTATGTTTAGGCGCCCTAGGCACTAATCGGTGGCTTAGCGCCTGCCTAGCCCCTAGCACCTTTTGAAACCTTGTATTTGTTTATTCAGAACTTCGATGTTAAATCAAGATCTCAATGCATTATATGTTGCTTAATGTGCTGAAATGAATTTTCCACAGTTTTTGCTAGTAAGAGTCATCTGAAAATTGCCAAGATCATAGAGTTTGTAAATTTCACTATGGATGACTTGTTACCTAAGAGTTATGGGCCAACAAAACAAGGATTTGTAGTATATATTACTTGTGATACCACCTAATGCCAAAGAGAATAAAAGTACTGATGTGTTTGTAGTTCCACTGTGAAGGTTAAGGAAGAGATGGATTCTTTGAAAAGAGCATTACAGGATGCTTCCCGTGAGAGAGACAAAGCAGTGCAGGATCTGGCTCGGCTGAAGCAGCATTTGTTAGATAAGGTAACCATATATTGGTATTTGTATTTTTCTTGCATTTTTTGTAGTACTCGTGAGACAAGGCAAAGTATTATGTGGTCCCTGCTTCATATGTACCACCTACGCACAAGCTATGTGCAATACCTTTATGTTTAATGTTATAACCTGTTTACTGGACAATATGATGTGCAAACTAACAATTCACTTTCATTAGGATCTTGAAGACCAAGAAAAGATGGATGAAGATAGTAAACTCATTGAAGAATTGCGGGTAGTCTGTGAGCAGCAAAGGGCTCATATAATGCAGTTAGAGAGGGCTTTAAAGGTTGAGATGGCAAAGCAGGAGGAGAACAAAAAGATCATAAGTGAAGAGCACCAGAGGTCAAATGAACAAATAGAAGATTTGAAGTACAAACTTGCAAGCTGTATGAGTGCACTTGAATCAAAAAACGTGGAGCTACTAAATCTTCAGACTGCCCTTGGACAGTACTATGCTGAGAGTGAAGCCAAGGTGATTTAATTCTTGGGGTATTCTTTGTTTGAAGCTTACTAATTTAAAAATTGTCAGATTGATTATGGTCTTTAATTTGTATGTAGGAACGACTTGGAGGTGATTTAGCTGTTGCTAGGGAAGAACTATCTAAATTGTCAGAGTCATTAAAGGTAAAAACAGAGCATACCTTTTAGATGCTTGAGCAAGCACTGACCAACTTCAGTACTTACCTCTTATTTTTATTGGATTCATGAAGGCCTAAATTTATGGTGTGCCCACATACTCTAGTCTTTGTTAGTGCCTAGTAACATTACTAAGGCATGCCCCTTTTATGCAGGTGGCAAATCAAACTATTGAGATTTCAAGAAGGGAGAAGGAAGATATAGCTACCAAACTTTCACAAGCAGAGAGGATGTTAGCAGATGGGAAGCGATCCATGCAGAAGCTTGAGGATGACAATTCAAGATTGCGGAGAGCACTAGAACAAAGCATGACAACTGTGAATAGGATGTCACTAGATTCAGATAACTCCGTTGACAGGTTGGTAATGATTTAGTTTTCTTATGTCGTGATTTAGTGAATGCATCTATGGAGGACACCTGATTTATATAATTATGTGCCAATCATGGTTTTTGAGGCATCACCTATCATGTTGCCTAGCGTACCCCAGGCGCCATGGGGCACCACAAAGGTTTTAGTCACACCATATCGCTTGGGCCTCGCCTAGAATGCATCTAGGTGTTCAGGCGTACTCCTACCACCATAGGATGCCACAATGCCTAAAAAACCATTGTACCAACTTGTCACCTAGGTGTCCAGGCATATCCCAGGCGCCACATGACACCACAAGGTTTTAGTTACACCATATTGCTTAGGCATCTCGCCTAGAAGGCATCCAGGTGTGTACCCCTGTACCCCTAGCACTACAGGATGCCACAACACCTCAAAAACCATGGTACCAATGATAGAGATATGCATTATTTGATGAAGACAATTTTTTTCCAATACATGATATAACAGTAAGAATTGAATATACTCATATAAATGAGCCCATGGACAAACATTCATTCTCAAACCTTTGTACGAGAATAATACACCAGAAGTGGAATCTTGGAGCTTGGTCCCTTTGTTATCACTGCACTCGATGTGTCTTCGATGGGGCTGCACCCACTAGTGGAGGAACGGGCTTTACTCCCGGTGGAGAACCCCCTCTAGTCCCGGTTCCCCACCCAGGAGTAAGCATCCGAGACTAAAGGGGGGTCCTTTAGTCCCGGGTCGGGAACCAGGACTAAAGGTGACCTTTAGTCCCGGTGCATAACACCAACCGGGACTAAAGGTCCTCCCAGCTTTAAAAAAAATAATGCCTCCCACCGCTGCGTCCCGTGAGATTCGAATCCAAGACCTCATGCATTGCCTCGCGCGTAGCTTACCACCCCACCTACACAACACATCTAACAATGGATGGGATGCTTCCCTTTTGAACTAACCCATCGGGGGACTTTTAGTCCCGGTTGGTGTTACCAACCGGGACTAAAGGGTCCTTTAGTCCGGGTTGACACATCCAACCGGGACTAAAGGGTCTACCTTTAGTTCCGGTTGGTGTTACCAACCGGGACTAAAGGTTGGAGGACTTTTAGTCCCGGTTGGTGGCTCCAACCGGGACTAAAGGTCCCCTGTCACTGTGCCGAGCGCAGTAGCCGTTGGGCAGGGACCTTTAGTTCCGGTTGGAGACACCAACCGGGATTAAAGGTCTCTCTAGTCCCGGGCGCAAAAAATACCGGTGCTAGAGCTCATTTTGGCTTCGGATGAAAGGTCTGTTCTCTACTAGTGACCTGTTGTGCGAAATGATTTGGCTTTGACCATTTAGCAAATGAGCCTATGGGGCTTGGCTGGAGCTAAGGGCATCACTTTATTGATTGCTCTGCTTCTTGATGTGTTAGCTCTGCCCTCGGCTGTTTTTGTGGTCATTCTGTTCTTTTGTAAAAGGTGTAATTGTAGCTTCTCATCCCCTTATGTGTTAGTGACTGAGTCTCAGTGTGTGTGGGTTTATTTTCTTTTGTTGGAGCCCTTTTGCCCCTTTTTCATCTTCTTAATATAAAGATAAGCAGCTCTCCTGTGTGTACGGTAAAATAAAACTAGGCCAGTTGTGTTTTCTATTCCTCTTGTTTTCACCTTTTCTTCTTTAGCTTTGAAATAAGAATTGATGACCAAAACTTAACTGCTGGTTAATCTATGGTCGTAACATGCCATCTGCAGCTTAACATTTCCAAATTTTATCATCCTGTTCTATACCAAAGTTCTCTGTTTCACATGATATATCTTTTGTAACATAGATTTTTCTTTTCTTTCTGCACTTTCATCACCTCATCCGACAAATCAGTAGATGTTATATGATATATGCAACATATAAAATAATCAAACTTTTTCTTGCAGGCGCATTGTGATAAAACTGCTAGTCACCTACTTCCAACGAAATCACAGCAAAGAGGTGTGTGGCTCTTCCAAATCAATTAGTGTCATACTTCCAAAATAAATTTTGTTATCCAATAATTTGCTGATGTTGGGTATCGGCAGGTTCTGGATCTCATGGTCCGCATGCTTGGCTTCTCTGAGGAAGACAAGCAAAGGATTGGCTTTGCACAAAATAATGCTGGCAAGGGTGTTGTCCGTGGTGTTTTGGGTCTCCCGGGACGCCTAGTTGGAGGAATCGTTGGTGGAGGTCCATCTGGCAAATCTACTCAAGCGTCTCAGGATAGTCAGGTGGGATCTATATGCCTGATACCTTTTTTTTTCATGATCCTATTCCTTTCACCTCTAAAGTTCAGCAGACAATGAGAAGCACTAAGCTGTACTTTTGCATTATGTTACAACCTGATGGTTGATATTGGTGTCCTCGTGCCATCATGTGCAGTCATTCGCAGACCTGTGGGTGGACTTCCTGCTCAAGGAGACGGAAGAAAGGGAGAAACGGGAAGCCTCAGAAGGTGCAAGGCAATCACAGGAAGAGAGCCATACCGCCACGGGTCCAAGCACATCGTCGAGCATCCAGCAACCATCGCAGCACCCCGCAAACCTGGCACCAGGCCCATCCACAAGTCCACATCTCTTGGGTCGTCCAGACTCTGAATTCTCAACAGTTCCGCTAGCATCATCATCATCATCATACTCATCCGTGCCGACTCCATTCTCAAGACCACCTCTAAGATGATTGCAATCGAGTGTACACTGTACAGTATCGGACTATCGGCCCCCTTTTTTGTTCTGGGAGTGATCCCGCATCCGAAGGGCAAATCTATTTGTTCCATTCGTTGACAATGCGATGATGATAGTAGTTGATTCAGAAATTACCCTCCTTCCTCCTTGGGCATGTAAAGATCTCAGTATGTAAAAATGGATTCCTACCCTCGAGGCCTCGACAACAAATGGAGATAAAATGAGATTGTTGATTTAATATGCGTATTTTTTGAGAACTGGAATGCTTTTGTGCCGGTGTTTGACCGTTATGAGTAAAGCATTTTGTTTGGCATCCAAAGTTCCGAACTGAGTATTGCGGATTCGACTGGCAGTGGAATGAATCTGTGTACTGCAGTACTCCGTATTTGCGAATGGAGCTTTGTTCTGAAACCCTGGGCTCCCTTTTTCCCAGGCCACGATAGTACAAGGGAATGAACAACCATTAAAACCCTGAGCACAAACATGTCTATGGGGTTATAGCATTCAAGACGTTTGATTGATGGTTTTGCTGTAGTTTCAATAGAAAATGTTAAAATGTTTGTCATCGTTAAACAAAGTAACAAAAAGTATATTAGTAAATAATGATCAGAGTCACAAGAGAAGTCGTTGTAGTATAGTGGTGAGTATTCCCGCCTGTCACGCGGGTGACCCGGGTTCGATCCCCGGCAACGGCGTTATCTTTTCATGTTTTTTTTCCATGTCTGTGCTGTTCTTCCGTCTGATTCTTTTACTTTCTTTTTAATTTTAATTATTATTACGTCTGTGCTGTTCTCCCGTCTGATTTTTTTTTTCTAAAGCCGTCTGATCATCTTCCTGCTCCTCCAGTTGAGCTGGTATATATGAATAGAGGATATATATAACCACTAATTCGTGTGTCCGGGTTTGCGTGTGGTGTTTTTTTTTCTTTCTTTCTGAAATTACGGTCATACTGCAATTTATTTATGAAGAGCCGTATGATGAACACGACTACACAAACCCAGCCAAAAGGTCACTCACGTGCATACTGCGGAAACACAGCCATCGGAATCGTAATGGGGTCAATATATTACCAATGCGAATTCCTTGCCTTCTGCTTGTTTCGCTTGCAATGTAGGAGTATCTATCTATCTACAAATCCAGCAATCCTCATTGCCAACGGAGAAGTATAGATAGATGACTTGGGTACAGTGCAGCACTGCACCCAGCGACCGTGCATGCCCAGCCCATGTCTTCTTCTTCGTCAAGATTTCGTTTTCTCGTGCTCAGCTTTCAAACATGGTGGCTTGCGCATTTCCTCTCATCATCTTGTTTATTATTGCTTTCCAGCTCCAGCGATTTGTGTAACGAAATTGGATTTATTTTTTGGAGATGAGGAAACAAGAACAGTAGTTTGATCTTGACTACTTTTGTTTTTTTTCTGAAGGAGCTGGAAGGGCCTTGGCCCTTACTGGATATATATTAGGACACCAGAAAACCAAAGTACAGAATGATCAGATTGATCATAGTGTAACTCCTTCAAGAGACAAAGGAGAAAAACCTGTTGCCGTTTGGTCCATTGCACAAGCAAATATCATAGTATGTCTCAAAATAGTTTCTGTAACTTGTAAATTTTCAAAGTTTACAAATGGATACAGACTCCCTGAGCCAATATGCCTGTGTACATACAGAGATAGATCTGCATTCAGTCCTGTAATTCAGTTGTGTGTCCTCTGCATCTTCAGTTTCAGCATGTTGGGCAGGCTACCTTTCCAGTTACACTCATGTATGCCTGCATGGACTTGAGACCTTGAGTAATAAGCCTTCATTAGGATTTATGATTTGCATGTGTTACAAACATACGTATATAATAACTCCAGCATATGCATGTAGCAACAAACAAGGCGCATCATCAACAGCCATGCATGCTCCCTTTCATGTTCAACTTCGCATGCATGCACATTCTCTGAAGAGCAATAATGCGATCCACGTCAACCACGTGTACGCAAGACAAAGAAATTGGCAAGATCTTGTATATTTTTTCTCTCGATCGGGTATCTTACCCGTTTTTAGCAAGATCTTGTATATCAAAATACACCTTTTTTCTATTGTTTGATTAACACCCCATTTCATTCAAACATATACGCTGTTTATATAGTTATAGAAAAATATATGGTATACGATTTGGCTAAATTACAACAATATTAAATCTCATTCTGTATCCAAATCTCGCATTTCCTTGGCCCGTGTGTTGTATTTCCTCACATTGATGTCCACTGGTTTAGAACAAATTAGATAACAAACAAATCCTCTTCTCCAAATTTTCCTCATCTGCACGCCAAAAGAACTATATAAATTGAAAATTAATTTTTGTTTGGCCAAATCCCAATAAAATTAAATACACAAAAAGTGCTTCTCTGATTTCCTATGTTTGGCCAAACTGCGTACTGCACAGATCGACATGAGTTCTCTACAGATGCATCCAGAAAACATGAGCGGTCTAAAAAACAAGACTGATAATCTGTAATCAAATCAATGAGCATTGCAAAGAATCCTTCCAGCCTGACATTTCCTCCTTGTAAAAGACGATGCATCGCTAGATCTAGATTTTCATCATCGCCAAGTCCTCCATGGCTAGATCCGGTGGCTCCGTTCGCTTGATCCTAAGTCACAGTTAATCCTACTTTTTCAACCATGAAACAATGTTTCTCTCTCACAACAAATTAACCTTATAAATCAGTCGCAGCAGTAATAAGGGGTGTTTAGTTTCTCCTCTTAAAAGTTTAGCCGTGGTCATATCGGATGTTTGGACACATACATAGAGTATTAAATATAGACTAATTATGAAACTAATTGCACAACTTGCGACTAATTTGCGAGACGAATCTTTTAACCCTAATTAGTCCATGATTTGACAATATAGTGCTACATTAACGTGTGCTAATGATTGATTAATTCGGCTTAACAAATTCGTCTCGTAGAGTACTGACGGATTATGTAATTTATTTTTTTATTAGTATCTGAAAACACTTTATGTGACACCATCACGTGATATCTCCTAAATTTTAATCACCGGATCCGAACACTCTAAGTCCTGCCGAACCTGATATGACAATGGAGAGAAAAAAAAATGGAGGCAAGCACAGAAAAACTGAACTACTAAAATATCACGCTCGTTTCTGCGGAAAATCAAAATAAATCTCAAGAGATAATGAGTATGGTGCGACACCTCTGCATTCCCACCTCCGTTTCTTTTCCCTCTATCGTCATATCAAGTACAGTGATGGTCTTTTACAAGGAGGAAATGTCAGGATAGAAGCATTGTTTGTATTACTCATTGATTTGATTACAGATGGCCAGTCTTTTCTTTTTTAGCTCACTCATGTCTTTTTGGATGTATCTGTAGAGAAGAGAACACATGTCGGGTGTGAGTACTTTCTGTTCTGGTTTCTTAGTTCGACCTGTGCAGTAGGCATTTTGTCTCAACACAAGAAACCAGAAAAGTATTTTTTGTGTATTTAATTTTGTTGGGATCTGGGCAAACAAAAATTAATTTCTACCTTTTTACGGTGTGGCTAGCACGTAGGACGTCTGTTCCTGCTGCTCCATTTCACGCTAACACGCGCCTCCAGTTCGGATGCCCGCGCCACCTCCGCTTTCTGTGCCACCATTTCACTGGACGTTCGTCTTCCACTAGACACTAAGCATCTCGAAAACTAACTATATCGAACAGTTCTGTCGAGCACATCCAAAGAAGAACTCGAATAATCCACGTTTTTCCTCCAGGATCCAATAATGAGAACGAGTTTATAATACTTAGTCTATTTCATATAACAAGAGTTCTCAGAAATACATTATTACAATACCAAGTTCAGAGTGCGGAATTTAAATAGCGGAATTAAAATAAACATTTAACAATAAGATACAAGCATCCGTCTGTGTCTACCAGAAAAATCCTCCACACAACAGCTACTCAAGCTGCACCTGCAACATGGATAAATAAACCCTGAGTACATAATGTACTGGCAAGACTTACCCGACTAGTGAAAATAATTTTTCGATTCTAAAGGATACGATAGACTTTATGATTTGCTAGGTTTCCTTTTGCAAAAAGCATTACTAGTACTAAATCCTTATGTATGTATTTTATTAGCAGTCATGATTAATTCATTAGCTAACCATTCTATGGAAGCACCTATTCTATTTTCAATCAAGAGTTGAGCAATCAGATCCATTCATTCCTTTTCATCTTCCAGTTCTTACTACGGTGCTATATCGTAGACAAGTCGTACTGTATCACACGACGATTCGTGAACTAATGTATCCCAGCTGGGTACCCCGAAACACACGCTCCTCTTGTACTCCAGGCACAAGCAAGACCAACCCACCACTCTCCTGTCCAGGGGTCCAGGTTCCCGTCCAAACTTGGACTCCAAGCCCCCACTCCTGAGTCCCGGACTTAGTATGGTGCTTAGACCTTCACCATCTCCGCCTCCAATCAGTCGGTCCAGAAAGAGTCGAAACCCATGATAAAAGAGCAACGAGCCTTTCCGCTCCCATAAGCAAGTATGTGCTCAGGATAATAAGTCTGTGACCTGACTAGAATCCAATGCAACAAACGGTCCTTAACCGACACAGACAGGAAAAACAGTGTAACCAAGCTATGCCCCGTTGGTCACGGGACACAACCTATTACACCCACCAATACCCATACCATATCCCTGCTTGGTCTTCATTTACTTTCACCATTTTATTATGAGAGTAATAATAATAATCACCTATTGTGAGTAACGGCAGGTTACTCACGCTACCGATAGCCTAAGCATAGCAGCTACTCGACCTATGCTAGTAGAAATCATAGGTAGGTTATCTATGCATATAGTTTCAATATAAATCTTGTAACGTAAATGCACATCACATATATATATATATATCCAGTGATCATTCAAAATAAGAGCTATGCACCGGGGCTTGCCTTGGGCAGGCGGGTTGTTAGCTATGTCAGTCATCGGTGGCTCTGAGGCTTCCTCTGGTACGAAGATCTCCTCCTCGTACTCCTCGATCACCTCCTCGTACTCTTGCTCACCCGCGGTCACGAACTCCACCAACTCGTTCTCTACATGCATGCAATGACGGTGCAACTCTCAGTAATAAAGCAACAACAACTCTTAAAATAAGAATACACCTACCATGCCGCTAAGCTAACTCTAATGACTAAGATACCGAGCTAATCATCATTCCCACCAAACCAGCAGGGTTTCACCTAACAAGTGCTACTTAACAACTAAAATATATTCTTACTTTTATTAATGATTTATTATATACTAAAATAAGGAGTGCTTAGCTACCATATTTCTCAACCTATTCTAAGGCTACAAAATTTACAGTGAGCACATAATAATATAATGAATCTAATGTAAAATTTTATGGTCAAAGCTATTACCAATTTGCCACAAAAATTCCTACAAATACTAATCTAAATAATACTAAACACTCACAAATGATTTAATAAGCCTTAGCATCAACCCAGACATGCATCATCTAATCATACCATCATATAGACAATATTTTCAGGAACCCAACAAAATTTATTTCACAATTTTTGGACACCTATGTGAATCGATATTAATTTTCAAAGTTCAACTCAGAATATAAAATATAAAACTATTTCTAATTCCTTAAGAAAAAGAAAAACGAATTCTCACTCTCACGGCCCACCACCGTGCGCCCCGCGCAGACGCGGCCCACCGCGAGACGGACCACGACGGGGCGACCCACGCGCGCGCTGCCAACTTTGCAAAAACGCCCCACGCTACAGACAAATCAACCCAGGGTCTGCAACACTATTCCTCGAGAGAGAGGCTATGCAAAAAGGACCTCACAACTATCCTCTTTTACCACGGCCACCCCTGCGCGCACCGGCATGGCGAGCACGGCAATGGATGGCCACGCCGACCAACTAAGGCACGCAGCGGCCCTGCTAGCGGGCCAACCTGCATCTACGGTCCTAGCGCCTACACTAGATGAAGTTACGAGAGCGGAGCTTGCGAGAGCGGTGGCCACTATGAGCGGCCGCGTGCGACGGTGGCGCTGCCATACCGGCCATCCTAGACCACCGTGTAGCTATTGGCTAGCGTGTGATCAACCCTAGCTTACCCCAGTCACGGCTGTAGTGATGGTTGAGGGAACGGTCAGCTGATAAGGGCTGGTCGCGCGCGACCGGAGGGGTGCGGCGGCGTAGCCATGTCAGCAGCTACGGCGAGGCGGTAGAGGTGCAAGCAAGGCATGCAGGGTGAAGTGGATGTGGAGGCAAAGCTCGTGAGGCAGGTGGATTGGCGTGGAGTGGTGCCATGGGTGACTGCCCTCGTCCACGGCTGAGCCCGGCCTTAATGGCACGGCGGAGGGAAAACTCCAAAATTGGAGCTTGATAGGGCTCAGTTAAGACCGTACGTGGACTTGGCGCGTAGCTAGGTTCCTTAATTGACATCTGGCACAAGTAATTGTACAGAGATTGACCAGGCGCTGCTGGATCAGCTTCGACGTGACGTAGCCTTGTCTACCCGCCTTCAGTGGCGATGACTGCTCAGCACTGGCGGTTTCCATTTAATGGAAGATGACAAGGGCGAGATGGTAACCAACTGCACGTGTGGTGCAGAGCGAGGCTAGCAATGCATGGAAACTCTGCGTCGCCTCGGGGAGCGGCTGGTCGCTAGCGAGGACACGCACGCGTGCGGGTGTCACAGCGGTGCTATTGGACAACACGACACCAGGATAGAACGTGCGCGGTGCTGCGGTTACAGGCTCGACCATGTGCTGCCGTAGCACCATGAGCGGGACGACGACGAGGCAGCGGGACCCGAGGAGGGCGGTGCGCACAGCAGCGGCGATGCGACGGCAGCGGCAGCAACATGACACAGCGGCAGGATGGCCAGGCGCAAGTGAGTGGCGGGCGTGGTGGCTCACGGTTGGCGGCTAGCGGTGTGCCCACAGTGGCCAGGCTACGGCAGCAGCAACCGGCCAGTGTGGCCACGTGCGCACGCGCCCAGCGCACCGACTCCATGACGTCGGGGCTGGATGGCCTGGTGATCGCGCCCAACAAGAGAAGACGGCCCGAGTTCATGTTATGCACGGATTTTAAAGCGTTCAAAACGTCTAAACCGTTGATCTAATCCCCAAACCACTTTTGCTATACCTCAGAGGGTATATTAGGCTATTAAAACATGCCTTAATACTACCCTACTCCTTAACCCAATTTCTCTAAAAAAATTGGTAAACATCATAATGCCTAACCTTCCAAAAGTTCATGAAATTTTCTAAGTGTTAAATGGATTTCTATTTCTAGTTGCACTTTCAAGCTATTGAATATAGTACTTAACAACATTATCTCTCAACACCAAGTATTTCATTGTCATCTACAAATCTCACATTTTAAACTTTATTAAGGTGTCACATATATGTTTTATAGTATTTTTATTCAATAAAAATTAGTTAACATCTCTACTTGCTAACTTTACAAATTATGAATTAACTTTTCGTTTTACGTTTTTACGACTCGTTTAACTTACAATGCTTTACCTATCCATCACACCACATGCAATATTACTTAAGTATGATGCTCATGACATATTTTAGTAGATGATTTACGGTGTAACACCGAGGGTGTTACAACTGCGTCATCTCGGGAGGCCACGCCGCCATCCACTTCGACTGCATCATTCTGAGAGACTGGGCGCTAGAGCAGCTAGTGACCCACGATAGGGCTGTGGTGCTGGTCAGGAAGTTCACGGACAAGGGGAAGGTGGTGGCCAACCACCGGCGCCATTACAACATGCATGTGCAACACTTGATCTACTTTTAAGACATCCAAATGAAACAATTGCAGCATACGTCAGATGAAACACTTGAAACATGCATCTGAAATACTAGCAAAAACACATAAATACACATGAAAAGCCATTGCAAAACCTATGCAACATCCAAATAAAACACTTGCAACATATGTGTGAAATATATGCAACATTCAGATGAAACACTTGTAAACATACGTCTAAAAACAGATAAAACATTTGGAACATACATTTACAACAATCATGTATAGCTATTGCAACATCCCGATCTACTTTTGCAACATCCATATGAAACACTTGCAACATACCTTTGGAAACATTTAAAACATACGCTTGTAGCACAATGTCACCTTGCTGCTTGGACCAATGGAGGTTCTTTATTGTGGACCTTGACGCTGACGCGGAGGTCGGCGACGTGCATGGAGCTCGCCGGTGCAGTAGCGGCGCGGGCAACTCGCCGGCGGGCCAACGTCACACGAAGATCCTCCCCTAGCTTGCTTGCTGAAGCATCTATTGTGGAGGCTCACCGGCTCGGTGGAGGCGGCCGCAACGAGCGGGCAGCGCGGTCGAGGTGGCCGTGGCGGGCGGATGTGCGGTGCAATCGAGTGGCGCGGTGCAGGTGAAGCACGGTAGAGAGATTATTTTTTCGTAAGGTGCGCGGATGGGAGCGAGCGAACGCGCGGTAGCGAGTGGGGAAACCGTGTCCGTCCGTCCAGACGCCCTTACCAGAGCATTAGCGTTTTTTTTAAGTTTAACCGTGATTGGAAAAACATGAAATTGTTTGTTAGAAAGATCGAATGCTATAATAAAAAAGTAAAAATAGGAGATCCCGGGGGAGGAGTACTAAATATGAAGGGACAGTACAAGAACTATCTTTTGTTGATATTTTTGTTTTTTATTAAAAAAATATAGGCTAACTAGGTAATTTCACGAGAAAATTTCTAATCCATTTAAACATTTTTGCCTCAATATTATGTGACTTAATGAATTGGCCGGAGATTTGAAATCGATACAGGCCACATGTTTCTCCTATTTGTCCTCTCGCTAGTGCGTTCCTGCCAAGCTGTCCACGCCAACGAGCATCAACTGCATGTAGACAGGCTCCACTCCAGTTGCAGAAGCGGCTCGCTCGCGCTCCTCACCAACGGCGTGGCCGGCTGCCCGCGGGGGCTGCAACCATATCGGTGGCGGTCAGCTCGGGAGGTTCATGCCGTTTTTTACGACTGGGTTGGGCTCCCGGAACAATACGTACGCGCTCGCTGGAATAATATCATACACGAGGCCATCCAGTTATATACAAAAATATTGCATAACATATTGATCTATCATCTATATTTACTAAAATTATTTAATAACTTTTTCCCTCAAAAGAATTATTTAATAACAATATAACGTAAACGTGAATGGAAAAGCATTCAAATGTCATGCACCGGTGGCGGTGCATACTTTAGCATTAGAATATTTTTAATTGGACGACCTTTTATATGAAGTCACAACAGGCCAGGAAAAAGATTCTCGAACAGTAATGCCCGGTAAATGAAATATTTATCCTCGTCGCCCCTCAAGACTCTGAAAGTAGTTTTAACTGTGCTCATCTATATTTTGTTCATCTTCGATCCGCTTGTTTGCACTGCTACACAAAGCTCTCTATAGAGACGGCCCTCTATTTTTCTGTCTTAGCAAATCAAGTCGTCCCTACAAATTAGATTTTTAGAGGTGGCTAGGAACAAGAGCCGTTTTTAGAAATTGATTTTTAGAGACGGCTATAAATACAGCCGTTTCTACTAATTGTTATTTAGAAATCATAAATCTGGACCTAAAATTAGGAATTTTTTAATTCGGGGGAGACCCCCCACACGCGCGCCGTCACAAGTCACGGATAAATCGTTGTCAAGAGATCACAGACCTGGCAAAAAAAATAGTGATTTTTTTAATTCTTGCAAACCCCACTAGGCAGCCACACACGCACGCCGTCACAAGTCACGCGATTTTCTGCCACCTCAGGCTTCATGGTGTATCTCCTCGAATCACTCCATCCATCAACCACTTGTATCCATCTGAGATATTCTTTCTCCTTGTTTTATTTTTATCTGATTTTGAAATGAGTATTTGAGACCCTAAATATATTCAAATAAAAAGCTATCAACTACAAAGTTGTATAACTTTTTGAGATATACAACTTTGGTTTTGGTCATTTCTCCCTCCACAGTGGTTTGAAAATTTTGGATTTTAATGTACAACTCCTAGTTTTAAAGGCGTTTGAGCCGTCTCTAAAAATCATTTCTTAGATGCGGCCGGAAATAGAGCTTCCTCTAAAAATAGAGGTGGCTAAAAGCAAAATCCGTCTCTACAAATGTATTTGTAGAGGCGTGTGAGGTTGATCCGTCGTCTCTATAAAAGAAAAGCTCTCGGTGCTGAAAATCATTTCTGTAGCTAGTAGTGTTATCTTCATTTTTAATAGGAAAATGGATGGTTTATAATTTGTTATAATAAACTAATAGTAGTTTCGTGTAAAATTTTAAATTCTTGCTCACCGATATAGTATATATAAGCCAATACTGTTACAGTTTGTTATCGCCAATCATTACAGACGACGATACAGGCCGCACCCAATACGCCATTGGATGGCCCTCCCGAAAACCGCAAGTTCATCTCTTGCTACCCCGAGCCAATGATATCCATGTTCCGCAATAAAGGAAAGGATAGTGTCAAGCAAATTTTGCATGAGCAAGCAAAAGATGCTTGGCTTGCTTCACATGCATGGGGATGAAGTGAGATCAAGCTTGCCCAACAACGCCAGGGCCGGAGTGATGGGCCGGGGAGTGAGCAGTGACGTGCGTAGTAATTAATAACCTGGCAGCAACCATCTTTTTTTTTTCTTTTTAATTTCTTCTTACATTTACAAGCAGCTAAACCTGAATATACAAAATTTGTAGCGTGAATGAAAATCAAAAGGATCCATTGCTTGGCCTAACTTGCGTAGGTAGATCGGTGCAAGTGTGCTGTATGGGCCTAATAACTGTGTGTGAGGGTCAGCTGTTCATCGATCAGCTAGCTTGCTATCTCTTCTTCACACTATAAATACGGTGCCTAGCCATGGCAATTCGCATCACGATCGAGTTCGAAGAATTCGGAGGGAGAACACACACAACACATACAGTTTGCGGTAGGAAGGATATATCGAGCTAGCATGGCGGTGAAGGTGTGGGTGTTCATCGTGGCACTGATGTGCATCGGTGCAGTAGGGCTTGGAGCTGACGGCGGCAGTGCGGCCAGCAGTAGGGATGGCTGTCGTCGTCTGAGGTCGCCCAACTACCATGGCGCTCTGGCAAAGGCCATCCTGTTCTTCGAGGGGCAGCGGTCGGGGCGGCTGCCAGCGAACCAGAGAGTCAAGTGGCGCGGGGACTCGGCGCTCACCGACGGCCAACCCGAAAACGTGCACTGTTATTTGCTCTTTCTTTTAGCATGGATCGATCGCCATTTCTGAATTTGCATTTCCCAAAAGAATTGAATTAAAGCTAAGTTTGTCGTCGTCGTTGCTGCTCCATATACATGTATATATAGGTGAACTTGACGGGCGGCTACTACGACGCCGGAGACAACGTGAAGTTCGGTTTCCCGATGGTGTTCAGCGTCACCCTCCTGAGCTGGAGCGCCGTCGAGTACCGCGACGAGGTGGCGGCGGCGGGCCAGCTCCGCTACCTCCGGTCCGCCATCCAGTGGGGCGCCGACTTCCTCCTCCGTGCTCACACCTCCCCGACCACCCTCTACACTCAGGTTTACATAGTAGTATATGTATATCTATTATCAACCATCAGCTGATGATGTTGTTGATCTTTTCTAGGTTGGCGACGGCAACGCCGACCACCAGTGCTGGGAGCGGCCAGAGGACATGGACACGCCGAGGACGCTGTACAAGATCACCCAGAGCTCGCCCGGGTCCGAGGCCGCCGGCGAGGCCGCGGCGGCGCTCGCCGCCGCGTACCTGGTGTTCAGGGACGACCGGGACAAGACCTTGGCCACGCAGCTCCTGGCCGCGTCCAGATCCGTGCGTCCTCACGTTACGCCTCATCTTACTGTTTTTTTCCTCGATCCATGCATGCACACGCACGACGCAACGCACGCACCCTATCCGGCCGTCGGAGTATCGGAGCATCTGGATTTCCGTTGCATGATTTGTTGTTTCGTCTGATTTTGATAATACATCACCACTAAAGTTAACAAAGCTTTAATTCCACGAGCGAGCAGCATCTTGCGTGCGTGCAAAGACCCTGTCACCAGTCCTCACAGTAAAATCTCGACCTCGACGAACATTTTTTGGTGAATCTTGGGCATGACACTGAACATTTTTGGTGAATCTTGGGCATTTTAACTTTCCAGTAATGCCAGTTACCCTGCAATAATCCTGTAATTTCTTTTTGGTGAATCTTGGGCATGATACTGAACAGCATTTTTTTTCTTTTGTTCTGGAAATCTAGAACTTTCATACCGATATTTCAAACTCTAGTCCATCTGACAAAGATTAATTCACAGATTAATAAGAACAAAACCCAATTTCTTTGAATTAAATATGCATGCATGCGCTGTTTTCTGAATAGCAGTAACTGTTTTTTACTCCATGGTGACCAACATATATCTGATATATATCAGCTCTTCGACTTCGCCAACGACTACAGGGGATCCTACCAGTTGTCCTGCCCATTCTACTGCTCCTACTCTGGCTACCAGGTGGATTATATATTAACCGTCGAATGAATCACAATTCATGCATCTTTTAGCCCTCATGCGGTTTTCGTTTACCCCTCTGCTTGTACCCCAGGACGAGCTCCAGTGGGCGTCGGCATGGCTCTACCGGGCAACCAAAGACAGCAAGTACCTCGACTTCCTGCAGAACAACCAGGGCGGCAGCGCCACCGAGTTCAGCTGGGACAACAAGTATCCCGGAGCTCAGCTGCTTGCAACACAGGTAACTAACTTGATCATCTTGCACATCCCAAAGTCCCAACTGATCATTATTCATTAGTCACTAACTTGATGAACCTCTGGAAGACGTTCATGTGCATGCATCACCAACTGATCATCTTCCTGTCTCCTTCAGGAGTACTTGGCTGGGAGGACAGAGCTGGAAGGCTACAAGAGGGGCCTGGACTCTTTCGTCTGCGCTGTCATGCCCAACAGCGGCAACACGCAGATACGCACCACCCCTGGTATGTGTATGATTATGAATCAACTTCACCTTCAAATGACCTGGGCAGATGATCACTAGACAAGTATGGTTTGCTTGACAAGATTTTTCTCATCTGCCTCTCTCACTCTCACACTGCAGGAGGGCTTCTCTTTACCCGCGATTCTGTCAACCTGCAGTACACAACCACCGCAGCCCTGCTGCTGTCAATCTACTCAAAGACCCTGAGTTCTGTAGGTGACCAAGTAGTCCAGTGCAGCGCAGCAAGTTTCTCTCCAGATCAGATCAGTTCATTTGCAACGTCACAGGTAAACAACAGAACACACATACTACTACTTCTTCCCACTCGTTTCTTGGTTTTTGCCGGATTACAATATCGGTTTTCAGGTGGATTACATCCTGGGAGACAATCCGAAGGGCATGTCCTACATGGTCGGCTTCAGCTCCAAGTTCCCAAGGCGGATTCACCACCGCGGCTCCTCCATCCCGTCGATCAAGGCTCTCCCCAGGAAGGTCACCTGCAACGAGGGCTTCTCGTCATGGTTCCCGACCAGCAACTCCAACCCCAACACCCATGTCGGCGCCATCATCGGCGGACCTGACGGGAACGACCAGTTCAGTGACAACAGGGAGGACTCCACGCACTCCGAGCCAGCAACGTACATCAACGCAGCATTTGTGGGTGCCTGTGCTGCTGCCCTGGGGCAGAACCAGCTCAAGGAGACTGTGGACGACATAGCCTCAGCCCTAAGTGATATAATCTAACTACAACAGAATATGTAAGGACAGGGTCTGGCAAAGTCCCAAGCATGATATTGTCTTGTAACATCAAGGCTACTTATAACTACCCCTACCCTTGATCATCCTGTATGACATGATAAGAAGAAATAAATAAATATAATGGCAAGTTTCTAGTAGTAAACTATATATCTGCCGAGTCAAAACATCATTCAGCAAAACCCAATCAGAAGACTAGACAAGTACATCAGCTTTACCACCAATCTCGTTTCAATTTGATGGGAATGAAGTGTTTTATCTACAATGATTTACTGCAGTACTCCAGCAATAGCTGGACAAATCAAAACTGAAGTGGATTATTCTATTTTCTTTATACTGCCATTTGTATAGTAGTGTGCCACTAGGTTTCTGTCTGCCTCCCTTCATGGTTGCTGGTCAAAATGAACCGCTAAGCTGGTCAATCCAGGAACCGCTAGAGATGCCCAACTCACTGCAGTACCAAAGAAGAGTTCCCAGAACCAAAGATCCACCGCGAGAACTGAAGAGAAGATGAGCAGAGCAAGCGTCTCGTATCTATTCAAAGGCCAGCCCAAAGCCTCAGCCAATGTCTTCAAGAACGGAAGGGATTTGCTGTCTATCTCCCGGCTTCTTATTGACCATGCGGTGACCCACTGCACATCGGCTGGGACCATATTGAGCTCTTCTCGAAGACGTCTTCCCAGGTCTGGCATGTGTCCGCCACCATACAGGACTGCTATTCTCTTGTACCCACGGTTTATTGCTTCCTTAATCTTCTCAGTAGCAACTCTGTTCCTCTCCCCGATGATAACTGATTTCTCCTCAACGGGTGTAGGCACAGCTGTGAATCTTTAATAAAACAAAAAAGGAAAAGAAAATCAGCGAATACTTTACTTAAAAACTTATTTGCCTGATTGGTTTCAGATTACTCACTCAGATGTCAGTTGCTTTGCCAAGAAAATCTTCAGTGCAGCTCCAAAATCTAACCTAGACAATGCCTCCAGCTCAGGAAATCCATCTTGGTTTTCCACTGGCAGACACAGCCCAGTGATGACGAGTAGCCCAACAAGCGGCATTGGTAGCACACGTGAGGCCCATAGTAACTTCGATCTCCAAAAGTCAAGACCATCTGGCATGTTACTTGGCTGCACCAAGGCTTTGGTTGATTTCAGTGTCATGTCTACCGCAAACGTGAGAATACTTTCACCTCTTTCACTCTGGATGAAAAAAAGGCACTGCAATTAAAATATACTCTAATAAAAATGGCCAGGGTAATACAATCAGGGAACATGAATGCTAACTGGTTCATACTCCGTACCTAGTATGACAAGCAAAACAACTGTTACCATGTGACACTAGCTTTGCAACTAATGTGGTGACCAAACATTTCAAAAAGCAAAAGACTAATGACGTGACTAAATAAAATAATTACCTGAAGCTGCTTGAATGTTTCATAGTCAAGGTCAGCATGCTGCCATTTCTCATTGCCATAATCAAGACAGTCTAACTGATAATCCAGTGAAAGGATCCGAGCCATTTGCTTCTGTATGAAACCAAGAATACTAAATCCTCTACGTGAAGATTTCATCTTCTTAGCAGCCATTGGACCTTTCGGATTGTTCAAATTCTCCCGACTTGTAACCATTTCATACAGGACACAATCATAATCTTCAAGCTCTTGCTGCAGTCTATCAAAGTATCTGAAGAAAAATCGCAGATCTCAGCCAATTCACTATAGTAATAGTAGCTATAAACACTGATGAATGGCGGGATGTTTGAATAAGTGAACGATGATAAGGCACAAGGAATGTACATCAACATTACAGCAAAACTTAATTTGAGAAAATAATACTTGAACATGAAACAGAGCAAAAGGCACACACTCTTTGTCGGCAATGTGGACTGTAGAAACCAAATCAACCTGCAGCATAACAGGAGTTGACAACTGATTAGAAACTAGAGAAATTTCATCAAAAAAGTTGGCAGTTCTAGGACATTGACTCAACTCAACACTGTTTTGCACCTATTGGATTCTTCTATTAGCTAAGTGGCAATCGACAAACTTATGGAAATGCTATACAGATGACGCACACATTCATTCCATATCACAGCAATTCACCAGAGCACAGTGAAAAAGGCAAGCCAAGCTAAGTCTTCAGACAACAAATTTCAGCAAGCTGAAACTTCCGAAGTGGCCATCAGAGTGCTGCTGATGCAAACCCACAAAATTGAGGCATTGAAGTGGTAACAACTAACAGCATTTACGCTAATCTCCCTATTTATTGTTAAAGGATAACACAGGAAATTCCACATTATAACTACTACTCATCCTGCAGACAAGTTCACAGGCGATCAGCAAGTTGAAGCAATTAATGTTGGAAATGTTGTGACACGAGCAATTAATCGGCGGGAGGGTCAACATTCATTTTGTGTATTTCTTATATGGATAACAGCTTTTTTTTTTGGGTGCATTTCACGCTAGCACATCGGATTTCCTTGTCGACGGATGCAGGCGAGCGACACACGCACTAAGAGGCAATAGACTCACGTGGAGGAAAGGGTGGAGGAGCGACCACGGGAAGCGCTTCTTGAAGCGCACAACCGCCGTCTGCAGCTCCCCGCCTCCGCCTCCCGCTCCTCCGGCACCGCCAAGCTCGGGGCGGCGGTAGCGGAGGTAGTCAGTGATGGAGCTGCTGGTGGCGAACCGCTCCGCCCCTCCGTCGCCCACCACCCCGGACGCGGCGGCGGAGGCGACGGGGCGCAGCCAGAGGGCGCGGCGCCGGCGGCGCGCGCGGGAGGAGCGGAAGGCGGCGGCGAGCGAGGTGGAGGGCGCCGAAGCCGTCGAGAGCATCGCTGGCTGGGGTTAGGGTTTGGAGAAGAGAGAGGGAGTGTTGAACCGGCGGTGGTGGAAGCGAGTGATGAGCGTGGTGGATGGATGCTGCTGCCCTCCTCTCTTCCTCTCTCTCCGTCCGGGAAGATGGGGTTCGTTCAGGACTCGCGTGTGTGTGTGCGGTCACTGAGCTGTGGGCCCGCCAAGGATCTGATGAGATGTGGTTGGCTGGCGCGAGGCCACGACCTCTTGTGAATGAATACGTAAAAGGAACGTTTCGGATCGGGCAGCGTGGCAGTGTATAAATCAGCCATGCTGATTTTCACCCAAATTTACTGCGTTAAACATTACTAAGGTCCTGTTTGATCCATGGCTAACAATTATGGTTCAAAATTAGCACTAATAAAACGATTAATAGGTGAGCTATTCTTTAGCTAAACATTTAACTGGTTCATCGAACTCTCCCGTCTCCATTTCTATATTTCATTTTAAAAACGACATAATGGAAATGGTCCTTAATTTTCACTCTGGGTCTCTATTCTCCAGAAGGACCATTTGATAGGAGAGCGCTTGCCACTCATGCGACTCCTTTAAATCCTCCGTCTATCCACTCTAGGATATTGTTGAATATAGAAAACAAATATAACACGAGCTTATACAAACTTCAAAAGGCTTGACACGGCTATAATGCAGTAAGGACGTTTAGTGGATCATATTTTATTTAAATTCAGTCTGATTTTGGCCTCTCAACTATCACGTGGTCTAATTTTGACCCCAAACTACAAAACCGTATGATCAAGCAACCTCAACTTTCAAATTGTTCACTTTTAGCACCTGGCCACGGTTGAGGCCGTTTTCCGCCGATGTGTATCTGGTTTTGACCCGCTACACTGGCGTTGACCGCCACGTAGGACGGCGGCATGGGTGAAAACAGAGGTCGGCCCACTCAACTCTCTCTCACTCTCAGTTCCTCTCTCCGGAACATGACAACTTATTTGATGGGCTCTAACCGCCACCCCATCACCAACTCTTTCCCCTTTCTTGGTTAAACTTATTTGACAACCAATATTTTGAATTTCTAAACTTTACCACTACTTGTTTTAGGAAAAAGAAAGGATAGAAAAAAAAAAAGTTGAGGGCAGCCTAACTTTGTGGAAGGACTAAGATAAATACATGTACATTTCAATCACAGACACTAAAGGCTTTGTTGTTGTTGTTGTTTCAATTATTTGAACAAGAAGGCAGTCAACTGAAGTATCCCACGTATACAAATCTGCCATGTTTTCCTCTGTGTAGTTAATGGCAATCATAATAGGCAAGTAAATAAACAGTTCCATATATTCAGGTACTTTACATTCTGTTGTATGGCTCCTCTTCACAGATGAGCATGTCACAAGCACACAAATACCAGGGCTCATTAATAATCGAATGAAGCTGTAAAACTCACAGAGCCAAATCTCCTGTTTCCATCCTTGAAATCTGCCGCATTCAGACTTCATAGTTCTCTACTTGCATGTTCATGCTGTGTTATCCTTCACAACTAGGCAGTACAATCCAATTTACAAGTTACCACATATTTTGAAAGCTTGCAAAAATACGCAATAGTCTGCAAGTTATTTTTTTGCAGAAATCAAAGCGTCTTTGGCAGATCATATGTTTTCTTGAGAAACTTTGTAGCTGTCTCATCATTTCGATAGCATAATACACGCAATATTGTGTTGGGGTTATCTGGACTCCAACGAGCAGGTACAGGAGGCATCGGGAACCTAGAATTGGCTGTAGGTTCATAAGATTCAGAAATTAGCTGCTTGAACCGTTCAATGAGGGTATCGGTGTCTGTCCGTAGGAGTGGCAGAATGTTCTTCACTTCTGAGGAAGCCTTGCCAACTAATTCCTCAGGTAGCCCATCACAATACGATAAATATAAGCCTCTTAGGGCTCGGAAATCGTCCTCTATTGCCTGATAGTCCTGACAGCTGAAGGCACGCATTGGTCCACCAGCAAGAAGCACCAACAAAAAGCCATCAAAAGAGGCTTTCATCAGTGCAGTTATGAGACGATTTTGCACTTTATTGTGCACTGTGGCAGATATAATCCTAAGGATAGGACCAAGCTCTTTTAACAAAGGCAGTATCCTGTTTGATGCAGGGCCCCCAACATAGAGAGTATCCAGGAGAACGTGACTCAGATCATTGAACATCACCATATATGCAGTTGTCTCACACAGCTGTCGAATTCCTTCTTGGCAAGCTGCCTGGGATAGCCCAAAGTTTATGTTCAGACCATCAGCAATATCAGGCTGAGCCAACTCAACATTCTGCAGGCATTCTTTCATCTTCATATGCAGGTTTTCTAGCTCAGTTTGGATGTAGTAAATGGTATTTATTCGTAAACATAGTCCATGAAGGCTCGTTGTTGATCCAACTTGTGATCCTCGCTTCATAAGAAACTGTGGTTTTTCGTTTTTCTTGAATAACTTGGAACCAACGTCACACCTTGTCAGATGAGGTAGCTGAGGAAAAAGAGTACTCCGAGTTCCTGTAAATTAATACAAAATGAACTCACCAAGATTATTTTGCTCAAGAACTGTCTTCGCAATATACTTACCACAGCCTGTTTTCACTTTAGAGACATAATAATGTAGACATTTATCGAGTCCAGCTGTCAGATCAGCAAACAGAGTAGCGTGGATTGGTATCGACAAATGGAAAAATGCATCCAAAGTTTCCTCAATTATGTGCAGCATCTCCACAGAAGAGGGAGCAAAACTGTCCCTGTTATTATCCTTTGGGTTCCAAGTCTGCATAGCAATTACAAAATTAATGCCGCATTATAAAAATTCATTGCATCCTAGAATGTTGCACAGATATTACTCCCTCCAATTCAAAATACAAGGACTTTCGAGTTTGTCCTAAGCCAAACTATTTTAGGTTTGACCAATCTATAGAGAAGGGTTCTTTTGCCCAAACCTTATATTGTAGGTCAGAATAAAAAGAAAACAAGATCACCTCTTGTTGTAGGTTCTGGTCAGCCCAAATCTTAAGCTTGTCTAGTTGTTCTCTTCCCCATGCTTTCACCAGATTAGCCATTACAGTTCCAGTTTCATAAGGTGGCATTTGTCTTACCAATGACTTGCCTCTATCATCACCGTCCATAGAATCTTCAAGAGCAATATGAACTAGATCCTTTTCTAACTTGTCAGCCGCCTTAAGCACTTGAGCTGTATCTGGTGTGAGCTCTGTAAGCCCAACTATAAATTTTTTCAGCTCATTTCCAAAGCAACCATGAAGGGTTGCAACAGCAACACCTGCAGCAAAGGGGTGCCATTTCTTCAGTATTGGACTGTATACATTTTTCTCCTTAATAGCGAGCTCAGTTGTTTCCTTTGCAAGAATTGACAGAACAGGTGTACAGTTTATGGATGACCGATTTGAATCTGCCTCTTCCATTTTCTGCATGAATCAACACTACACAAAAGATAAGCACTGGTACAAGTGTTGAAAGTTCAACCTCTTAGATTAAGAGGCGCATGTGAGTTGAGAGAAGCAATTTTCAGACAGTTATCAGCAGTACTCAGTGTCTAAGGTTTCAGCCATGCTTTACAGAATCTAGCACATTTGGTGACAATAGGACATACAATCACTAAAAAGAAAAGAAAAAAATGAACTTTGAATTAACCATACTTAAATAGTGAAAGAACTTAGCAAAAAGAGTCATCTTGTTTCGAACTTACTTGAGCAAATGCTTTGCGGAGTGATGATTTTATATATGTTTCAATCCTGCTGCGCACCACATCAATATCTCTGTTTGTTCCACTATGGTATTCATAAGATACATCTTCAAGAAGAATCTTTGCAGCAGAGATTCCTATTGAAACAATATATTGCATGGAATAAATATTACTAGTATTGAAAGTTTCATGGTATGCAAGCAGTCTTTTCTCTTCCCATCCCATTATTGAGCTTAAAGTGGAGCTCAATACATCACAATAATCTGGATCTTTTGTTATTTTAGCATCTTCTGCAACTTCAACTAATAGATTCTCCATAGCAGAAAGCAACCCATTATCTGCTTGACCCAACATGACAAAATGGTTGAACAATGCCCAGGTAAAGTAAATGTTGTGGAGCATTTGAGTGATTCCAAAAACAGGCCAAGTCTTCTTCAACAGCTCCATAATTTCATCAATCTCATCTACTACAGTGCCTTCCTCAACATCAAAGCAAGCTTCTATCAACATTTTGTAGATATGGAGATTAAAGGGGAAACCATCTGCCCAATGACACTCATCGGAAGTTTCACAAAGGGATCTACACGCAAGGGACATGACAGCGCTGTGCAGTCTTTGCATGGATTCTGAATTCCTCCCAGTTTCAACTTTCCCAGCATATGCTTCATGTATTATTCGCCGCATTCTCTTCGCAGAAATGTCTGATTTCTTTAAAGGAATAAGTGGGTGAACCAGCACACCAGCCTCGAGAAGCTTGAAATTCCTAGTCTGCCAAGCCTCGTACTCTAGAGGGTCAGGGAAATCTGATGCTTTACACTTCTGCAGGAACTCTAAGGGCAAAACCATAGATTTTGCAGGTGTGCCAAGCTGTTTCAAGGAAGAAAATAAACGTAAGTTAAACCTCTATGTATATACGCAGCACAAATGGTTCTGTAAAATTATAGGTAAATGACGGGCTATGAAACCAACAGTGACTGAACAACCCCTGTCAACAGTACTCTCAAGTAATTTACTTTCCTAAATAGAATGCCTGCTGAAGCTTGGTGATTTCTAGGAACTATCATAAAAAATGAGAGAAGGAAAAATGAGCATACAGTACAGATTTGGCATGTCCAAACGGAAAACCATAGTTTACATTTATCACGTATAGTACTAAAATCCACAACAAAAAAATTAAACTCAGGTTAGCAGATAAATCTGTCGGCCACCTAGTGCACACACATATTAACCAAAAATCATCATCGAACATTGCCTAACAATCCAAGAAGTGCATAACAAGCAACTATAATTGTAAGAGTGCTTCGTAAAACAAGGCAAGAAGACCATCCAAATGACTACTTGGGCACCATAATACGAAACAATTGGACATCCCAGATGTAACATAAGAATCAAATTTACACATCGAGGATCGAGCTGCTACTGATCACCAAGAGAAAAGAATGTATGATTTATATTTATAAGCTGAATGGAAGCCCCTGGCTGCAATTGCAATTGTTTGCCAACGTAGTCCTTCCTTCATTACTCAATTACACACGTGAAACACCCTGATATGCAAGGACAGAAACATAAGTACTCGTCATTACTGAAATCAGATACGGTCAAGTACAGAAAGGACAGAAGACGACAACAAACCATTTGCCACAGTTGAGCCTGCAACCTCAATCACAAACAGAGCAATCAAGAACCAAAGCAAAGAACTTATTACCGACATGCTACCAACCGCACGGAACTAACCCGAACCAGCCGACAACGCAACAAGCCAACAACCAAAAAAGAAAAGAAAAGGGCAACCTCTGATGAAGAAATTAAGCTGCATTGTCCCTTTCATTCAAGAAGCTGGGGGTTCCTAACCTGCCCGGCGGCGACGCGGAGCAGCACCCGGCGGATCCTGGCGTCGGCCTGCTCCGTGACCCCCATCCGCACCCGCACCAGCTCCAGCACCGCCGCCCTCCCGACCTTGGACGGCGGCGAGGACCCGAGGCCGAAGGTGCCCTTGAGCTTGCCAGACGCCGCCGTCGCGGGCTGAGGAATGTAGGTGAGGGGCCTAGCGCCGGTGGCCCGGGAGGCAGCCACGAGCAGCTCGTAGGCGGTGGCGCGGAGGTCGGCGGCGGAGAGGGCCACGCCGAGGTCGGGGAGCGGGGCCGGCAGCGGCGGGGAGGTGGCGGCGGCAGCGGGGTCACTGGAGCTGGAGGAATCGTGGAAGCGGCGCGCCGTTGCCGTTGCCGCCATTCTCGTTTCTCTGCGTCTGCGATGCTCCCGCGTCTCGTCTATTTGCTAGGAAGTAGTAGACTAGTAGTAGATTGCTGATGGAGCAAGTTTAGCGCGTGTTTGCTTTGGTTGGGTGCAAAAACACTCGGGGTTTAATTTGCCAACTTAACCGACAAAAGCTACGCCAGCTCACCTAACAAATTATCTTCCTATTTAATTTTTCCATGGAATTATCGTTCATCTTAAGTTACTCGCTGGTTTTGCGTTACAACGATATGTTGATGCCTGACACATCAACTTGCTTGTGAAAATTTGGTGGTTTTTTCTGAACAGTTTTACTCCTTTGCAGGTGACTGATAATATGCGTAACCATCAGTCACCTGCACCCAAGCGCCCAACCACGCCCACGTCCACGTCCACGCCTTGCACGGTTCATCTTTCCCACCGCGACGCCCGCGCCTGCGCCCGCCCCACCGCCTTCTTCCCCAACTACGGCGGGGCTTAGAAGAGAAGGGGTTTGGAGGAAGGAAGGCCGGCCAAGCGGTGATGATGGTATGGTGGTAGGGGGTTTAGGGGCCCTGGCGGCTGTGGAGGCGGCCGGGCCAGGGCAGGACAGAGGACCTTGGCCGGACCTCATAGCGGAAAAAGGAGGGGAGAGAGAAGAAAGACAATGCCAGCAGCGCGCTAGGGTTTTGTCGAGACTTAGGTCATGCATGCGGCAACAAGGAGCTCGACGAAACCAGCAGCAAGAGCAAGTAGGGCGAGAATGAGGAGGAGGGCGCGGCCGGCGGAGAGACAAGTAGGGGTGGCGAGGAGGAGGAAGCTCGAGGAGAGGAAGATGGCCGGTGGAGGTGACCAATGGTCAGAGACACACCTTTTTTTAAAGTGTTCAATTTCAAGAATTAATATAGTTTGGAACCTCCTATAGCATTAAATTTCATAATGTATGCGCTCTGCTTCCTCCAACACGTAGTCAATTAAATAACGACAACAGGGCTCATTTTGGTATGGTCCAAGAAAATGTGAAATGTATGGATGGAAATTAAATATAGTTAATATTATTATAGTTTATAGGTGAGGACCGAACAGAGGGGACACATGGAAAGGTGGTTGCCGATGGTTTGATGGACCAACTGCATCTCATGTCCTCGTGCATCCATTACACAACACATGATGCATACACAACATCTATCACCTCTCAGTTTCAACGCGAGCCACAGAAGCATCAAGGGTTTTCTAGAGGGGACAGAAATTTCATGTTAGGAAGGTGAATGGCATATCTCATATTTCAGATCTCAGCTCCACATGTTTATCTAGAAACTTAGGTCCATGAGTTGGTGTGGCACCGCGTTCGCATGTCAGTCTACCACGTCACTGCATTCCTGCTCATGGATCAGGGTATGTTGGGATATCCTAAGTATTACGAGAGTCCAAACTCTATACCCTCCGTCCCATAAAAAAGTTAATATGAGATTTGTGCTGATCAAACTTTCTTAAGTTTGATTAAATTTGTAGAAAATATTAGCAACATTTATATATCTAAATAAGTCTATAATGAAAACATAGTCAACGATCTGAGTAATGATATTAATTATGACCAAAAGTATTAATATTTTCTTATATATATTTGGTGAGAGGTGAAAATATAGTCAACTATTATGGACCAGTCCATAGCAAAATGTACACATATACATATACTAGTAAGGAGTAAAAATTATTATTTTTTTCCTTAGTTCCTACCACCGACGCCTTTGCTCCTCCTAGCACCAACAATCATTGTTGCCCCTCCTCTCGGTTGCCCCCCCCCCCTATCTTCACGTGCTCGGCAAGATATTCATCCTCCTCGAGGTGGAGTGGCCGCACGTAGGCGATATGAGGAGCGGGCAAGATGGTGAGGTTTGGCCTACTTACATATGGAGAAGACGTCAGAGAGGAGATGGCTGGGAGCAAAGGCACGAATGCCACATCTAGTCGACTACAGGAACTAGAGGAGCGGGGATCTAGACACCGCAAACAACAAAAGGAGGCCCAGCGATGGGTAGTGCAGGTGAAGACGAAGAAAGCACAACAACAAAAAAGGGAGGGGGGTGGGGGGGATAAGGGGAAGGGAAGGCTGAAAGGGGACCTGGACATGGTTGTTTCTTTATTCTAATATGGGGCACACCTTATTAGCTCCTTTAGGATTTAGCATAGTGAAGATAAAACAATAATTAAATTATATATGTATATGTCCTACCTATATATATGGACAACTTGGTCTATATACATTGTCCATGCTCTGATCAGCTTCTTTCTTGTGAGAAGGAAAATGCAAATGTATGGGTGGAAATTAAATATAGTTTGATAAAAAAAACATTATAGGTGAAGGAGAAGGACCACACAGGAAAAGTGGTTGCCGACGGTTCGATGGACCAAGTCGATCTCATCCATGATGAATACGTAGTATCTCCTGCCAAATTCCAGCGGAACTGCAAGCGACAGAAACATACAGTGTGTGTTTTGGTTTGACGGACACACACTGCGTAGGTTGTTCGTCCGGCACGTAGTAGTGTCGTCCGATGGTTTCGAAGAACGAGTTGATTGTACTAGTTAACTTGCAATTGGGAGTACGGAAGAGTTAGATCCGTTCTATGCAAAGGAAACGCCGACGCCAGGTTCGGAGTTGGATCGGATCGCTGCGTATCCATCCGTCCCGTAAACCAAACACTGATAAGTATGGAGAAGGTGAATGGCCCATCTCGCATTTCAGTGCAAGGTCGATGGAGCTGGCGGCATCACAGTCCGGCGAGAAGGCATGCGAATGACGTCGCTGCTTTCCTGCTCGCCGACTTTCTCATCAAATTCCCTATGAATTACTAATTAATTAGTAGGAGATAGGAATGCCATCCTGAATCCTGTCAAGAACAAAAAGTAATCGGTATTTACCATAATTTTAATCACCGACATGGACTTGTGCATCAATGCAGAATCAAATGAAACAGAATAACAATATTGTCTAGAGCAGGAAACAAACATATCAAAGCAGGAAACAAACACAGATATAATTTGCTCCCACGTCAACATCATCTCCAGCAACAGCTTTGTTGGTTCATGCATGCATGCTCCAAACAGGAAGTTAAATGTCCAGTGTTCAATGTGTCATGGCCGTTTGTTCTGGACGCTGTGCTTTCCAGATATTACATATTTTTAAAGGAAAAACAAACAAACATTACAATTTCTCGGTTACGGAGTACAATACAATTTATAAATGTGTAATAGCAGATAACCGACGATCATATCAAAGCAGTGTTAAATGTGTCATTGCTGTGGTTTCCAGATATTACATTACATCATCATTGGGCATGGGTGCAGTCTGACAAGCCAACCAACAATCTGTGCCTGCATGATAAAGTTGAAAGACATGAGGACTCCGATGCAAGCCATGGTAGAATTAACTAAATCAACTTAAATACTCCCTCCATACTGAAAAACCGTATATGTAGTTTTTGCGAAACTTGACGTTGTGGCTCCGTGACCCCGTCTGTGGACTTTTTGCCCCTACGGTCTGTTCGGCTGGCCTTCCTTAATTGCTTTCGTTTATCGCGCGCCGCCCAGAGCACTAATCATTGCTGCATCGTTTGTTTCGTTGCCCGTTGAATCGATCAACCGAGTGCTACTACTGCCACGCACTGCCTTCCTCTCGCCTCCCTTCATCAACGCAGTAGAAGCCTCGCCGCAGTTCCTCTCCGCCGAGCAGTCTAGGGTCTAGGGCTCCTCGCCGTCGAGCAGTGTAGCCGCGCCGTCGTTCCTCACTTCGCGCCGCCGTTTTCCTCGCTGCGCGGACGTTCCTCGCCACCAAAATTATCTAATGGCAAGTTCAAATCGAACCCTGTCCAAAAAAGAAGAAAGAAAATGAGAAACGTTACCACACGTTCTTGCTTTGAATATTAAACAAAAAAACCAAACAAACTGAGTAGTACATTACCATTTGTGGTGCCGTCCTCCAATATTGGGTCGTTGAGATCGACGTCGCCGTCTTCTTCCAAACGAACGTTCAAATCAAATGGATTAGCCATTGCAGTAGAGAAGGAGTGGACAAGGAAAGAGTGGACCACGGCAAAGAGTGGAAAGATGAATAGGTTCAGATGGAAAGGTGAGCACCAGTTAAATAGGAAAGGAGATGGACCATCGGCCAGACCACACGACAGCGCGCTCGCGGCCGAAAAAATGATTCAAAAACGCGCCATGCAACGAAAACTTGAACTGCGAAATGCGAGCGTGCACAGCCAAAATGCGCCATGCAACGAAAACGACGCCAGCGCCATACTACGCCGCGCGCGCAAGCACGGGCAAAATCTTGACGCGCACGGCGGCGAAAACGGGGCACGCGAAGCGAAGCGGCGCATGCAAACGGCGAAAAAACGCGGCACGCGAAGCGAAGCGCATGCAAACGACCCGGCCTCCGCACAGTGCCATGCAAGCCATGCAAAATGGCCAGAGCGCATGCAAACGACCCGGCCTCCGCACAGTGCCATGCAAGCCATGCAAAATGGCCACGAACAAAAAAAGGCGCCTGCGGTGGGATTCGAAACGTGGACCACAGCTTCAGCCCGCCGAGGGCTAGCCACTCGAGATAAGCAAGATTCTTGTATAGAACACACCCATCTTGCTATTTAATAGGGGCAAGGGTGGAAAGATAACCTCTAATTAATCACTCCCGTTTCAAACTTACCACAAATCATGTCCTAATCATAGGAAGGTTTCAGCATGGAGGGAGTATTGGACTTCCCAGCAATTTGAAAAGCTGAGGCATGCCCTTGAACGAACACCGGCCCATACACGTGTATATATAAAATTTGAGACTTCATGGATGGAGTTATGGCATCTTGCCAATTCTGCAGACATTGACCTTGACAGATTTTGCAATGTCGGCAATCAGCATTATTTATGGTTTCACTCTCGCAGGATCCTGTCATTACTGTTAGGATTGCCCGCTACGGCTACTTGTAGTTGTTCCTGCACGTTATCCTCGAACTGCACACAGTCGGCGAAGCTTTTTTGAGCCTAATATTCTTGAGGTTCGCGAGATACCTTAGCCCTGACAATTCCTGTAGTCCCCACCAACCTTCAATATATCCGTAGCAGCTCAAGTTTAGGCGTCGTTCCGTATTCAAACTTAACAAATGCAAGTACGTTACATATCATAGGAAGGTCAAGCAGCACGAGAGACGGGAAAGATCCCAGCTGTTTGAAAACGAGCTCTTCACCCTTGAACGAACACCGGCCCATAACGAGTATTGCAAGATTTGGTAGCTTCCCAACGGCCTCTATGGCATCTTGTTGCAATTCTGCAGACCTTAGATGTAGCCTTGACAGATTTTGAAGGTGATGGATCCACTCCAATCTGACTAGCTAGTTTACCATCCAGCTTGAGGGTTTCAATGCTTCTTGGAGGCCACAAACTCCCATCCAAAGATGAATCCAACTCAAGTGGACGAGAAGTAGAACAGCTGACTGACAAAGATAGCAGAAGATTTAAACTAGCAATGGCAGACCAGAATTCCTTGTTGTTTGTTCCTGACCAGAATTCCGTAGCAATGGCAGCTGTGAGAGTTCCTCTAGGGTGTCCTTCTCTTTCTCAAGTACTCCTGATCTGACACGGGCCAATGAGCACAGGGCATTCAAATTTCCAATCCCTCTCGGAACAATGGCACCACCATATCCATATGGTTCTGTACGGACAAATCTTAGCTTTTGGAGGTTGATGATACAGGGCGGCAGATTCTCTACGGCTGTCCGTCTAACATCCAGTGTGTTTAGGTTCCTTATTAAATTCCCCAAAGAGTTAGGCAGTCTTCTAACTCCCAAGCATCGTTGCAGAGAAATATACTTTAGGTGAATGAGCTCCCCGATTTGATTAATTAAGGTGATGGTCCTCTATTCCTTCCGTCCCTTCCAAGTCCAGCACTCGAAGAAACCTCATCTTTTTAGAAATGAAAAAGGAACCTCCAAACACAGTCAATGGCCGCACATGCGACAAGTCTAGGATTCTATCAAACACATCCTTGTCTGTTGTCCGGCTGCTGCTTATGGCAAGGTGACGTACCGCACCCTGCGTATTACTACCACTTAAACCGCACTCTCCCTCCATTTCCATTGTGAAAGAAAGGTTTTCCTCCCTTGCCTTTGAGATGCATATCTGGCGCATGATATCATGAAGCTGACAAGAGCCAATTCTGCAACTAAAAATATTCACTTCTTCCCTGTTAGGATCGCTGCTATGTGGGCCCAGGAGGCCCAAGAGGAACAGGCTGCCCTCCTGCTGGCTACAAAAGGCATCGTGGGAATCCAAGGGAAGGCATCGAATAATACAGAAAACCAGACTCTTGTCTCCTCTGCCCTGTTCATCTTCTTCCTCAAGTCTTCCTCTCTGATCCGATCTCCTTGCTGTGCTTCCCCTCTCATATTCCAACTCTCATTGTATGAACATGTGTTGAACTATTTATCCAACTGAATCGAGATTTCTCTGTTCCTCGCCTAATTGCTTTGCTTCCTGCAACTCCAATTCCTCTAAACCCCAATCCCCCTTGTTGCTAATAAATTGGTACTCAGAGCCAAATCCTGCAGCACCACGAAATCCACCACCACTACTCCATGGGTCCTCTCGACTACCAGCTGCTCCTGGCCGAGATTCGCGCGATGCGCAAGGAGTTGGAGTCTCAGTTCGACGGGCTCCGACAGTCCTTCAACAAGCCAGCCTCCACCGCCATCGCTACCACGTCGTCGCCGCCGACGGTTCAGCTGTCCACACCGTACCACGACGACTCCATCGCCTCCGACCAGATCCGCGTCGAGGGCGGCCTCACCTCCAACGTCCCCGTCGCGTTACTCGACGTCGTCCACGAGCCCGCTCCCGTGCTTGACACCACCTCCACCGACGAGCACAACCCCGGCCCCGCGGCAATCCAAGCCATGCTCGATGCCGCGGAGAGCCCTCACCGCCTAGCCGCCGCGCTCGACGACCTCGTCCGCCTCAGCCTCCTTCCAGATGTGCTCCTCTGCGACATCGTCTCTCGCCTTCCCATCAAGGATACCGCGCGCACGGCGGTGCTTTCCCGCCGCTGGAGGCCAATCTGCGCCTCCCCATCCGTGTCACTGGTAGAGATGGAGGCGCAACCCTTCTTCCTCATCGCGTGCACCAAGCAGGAGCGGCGCCCCATCATCCGCGCCGAGGGGATGGGTGCCAGCGGCCGCGTCTTCGTCGGCGTGAACATACAACGGCTCCACGATGATTTCGCGCCCGACGACCCCAGCCTTCTCCACTGCGTCTGCCTCGGCCCCGTCATGTGTGTGCTCCGTGCCACCCCACTCGGTGGCTACGATGGCTCCCTCGACGACGACCTGGAGTCCGGCATCACCCACTTCGACACGCTGCTCGACCGAGCCGTCGGTCGTGATGGCCAGGCACCCGCCGCGGCTGCCACGCTCCGCGCCGATGCTGTGGGGGCTGCTGGCTGCGAGGTTAGCGTAGGCCACATGTTCGACGATTTGCCCGGCTGGCGACAGCAGCTTCGCCGACATCCCCATCGGCGCGCTCTGGGAGGAGGAGATGCTCCACTGGGGTGACAACAACCATGGGCTGGCCCCGATGTTCTACATGGCCGAGCTCGAGGTGGGTGAGCTCCGACAGAGAGTGCTTCATCCCCTGGCGGAGCTCCAGGAGCCGTGGCCTGCTGTTACCCAGGTTGTTCCCGGCGAGCTCGCACAAACATCGCCCTCATGGTGTTTGACACTAGGTCACAACCACGCTGGGTGCGCCCCTGAGTCAGTGACCACTGCACCGGCTCCTTTGTCGATCCTTGCTGCGGCGCCGGCGTTTCCTTCCATACCTGAGCTAGTGGAAGCAGCAGAAGAGTTTACCTCTTTCATCGACTCACGTTCCACCCTTGGGCCTGCTGTTGTGGTATTCCAGGACGTTGTCAAGCATAACCAACCAAGGTATTTCACTGCTAATCTCGCCCAAGCATACTCAGTGGATGGTGCTGCTGTTCCGCTCTGTTCTGCAACCATTGCAACTCATGCTGTTCAGAGGGTGTCTGAGGGAATTCTGGCTCATAATCTAGTGCAGTTAAGGCAACCATGGCCTCCACCTATGGAGTTTGTGTGCTTGGGTAATGGAGTTGAACCATGCTTGTTGTTTGGATTCACCCAAGGTGTCATGGTGCCCAAGCCTCCATGGCCACCTCCCCAAAGCAAAGGGATATGGTTTCAGTTATCAGTGAGTTTTGTGCTTCACCGTGCAGTGCACCAGTGTAGGGTCACATTCATCCATTGTATGAAATATCAAGAGGGTTGGAAACATTGGCTTGAGTTACTTCAAGGTGCAGTGCAAGATGAACTCAATTGCAGGGAGACAGTTCACTGGCTTCAATCATTTTGTGCTGCTATAATTCTCTTGCATCTCATCAATGATAGGAGAGCTATGCTGCTACTTAGTGTTAGTCAATGGGGCCTGATTATACTACATGCATCCATGCTCAAAAGAGTATCTCTGGTGGGAGGTGAACATCTCGTGGTTACAGTAACATCTAATATGCTACCACTATTTCAGTGTTGTCCAATTGCAGTAGCAAGGATGCGTGCTGTTGATGTGTCAGCAACTCGGATGGAAACTGGAATTCTTCAAATTACAATTGTGAGATGTTATTGTCATTTGCTTGCTCTAGTTGAACTTATGAATGGGCAAACTGATCCTACAGTCACATATTATTATATGCACACTTGCTGGGACTGCAACTCACTCTCAATCCTTGTATATGGCAAGTATTTAGCAACTGCTTTGTTGGTTCAGGATGGAAATCAACAGTCATGCTATAGAATTTACAGAGATGCTCGCAGCTCAACGTTAGCACTGAGTCTTCAAAAACTGGGCATCGAAAAGCTAACTAACGACAACGTGCAGCAGTGGGTGGCCTCAAATATGAAAATCGGAACCTGGACTCATATTATGCAGTTTACAGTTCACAAGGAGCCCCAGCTGCTTGGTTTCAGTAATGGTAAGCCCTTGGTTGGTGGAGTTGATGGTACAATATTTGCACGTCCTATCATTTGTTTCAGTTTAGATGCAATGGAAGTAGGAGACTATCCTTATGTTCTGCTATTGAAGCACCCATGGCCGCCACCTGTGCTTTTGCATCTCCCTCTTGCTGGTGCTGGTCTGCAGAAGATACAATGGCCGTCCTTCTGCTGCTATGGTGCTGCCAAGAAGTCCACATTACTGCTATTCCGGGGTTCGAATCATGGCCCCAACTCTATTTCCAAGCTCGTGGAAGGTTCGATATGCTTGCTGCTATGGTTTTCTGTACACTTAGAATCTGATGAACCTATCGGCACCAGCTATATCAGCGGCTTGGGGGCAAGCCGCCTTTCAAGGAGAGGGGAATGTCAGCGGCTCCTGCACGCGCTGCTGGTGTGCGCGGAGACTGAGCTGCAAGAGAACTCAAGCTTCCTCCTCGACGTCACCTTCGCCAACCTCCTACACACGTACTTCATTGAGTCGAGCCGGTGGTCAGACACTTGTGTGGCCCTGTTCGGCATGGGGGAGGAGTTGATCAGCCTCACCGAACACTGCAGCCTGCTCCACCTCCGGCAAGAGCATCCTTGTCTGCTGCTACATGCCCAGCGGCAGCGTGGTGGCAGCGTTGTCTTTCCGGCCGATCCAAACTCGTCGACGAACAGTGCTGCGACTTGAGGACAAGCTGCATTTCAAGCGGTGGGGAATGTTAGGATCGCTGCTATGTGGACCCAGGAGGCCCAAGAGGAACAGGCTGCCCTCCTGCTGGCTACAAAAGGCATCGTGGGAATCCAAGGGAAGGCATCGAAGAATACAGAAAACCAGACTCTTGTCTCCTCTGCCCTGTTAATCTTCTTCCTCAAGTCTTTCTCTCTGATCCGATCCCCTTGCTGTGCTTCCCCTCTCATATTCCAGCTCTCATTGTATGAACATGTGTTGAACTATTTACCCAACTGAATCGAGATTTCTCTGTTCCTCGCCTAATTGCTTTGCTTTGCTTCCTGCCTGAACTCCAATTCCTCTAAACCCCAATCCCCCTTGTTGCTAACATTCCCCTGGCAGGATCATGCTCCTGTCCAAAAGCTCTTCAAAGTACTTGTCACCAACTTCCTCTGCAGTCATGCCATGCATCTCCCATGCATATCCCTCTGCAACCCACCGCCTGATTAGCAGCTTGCGCCTAATCTTGTGGTCCTCTGGAAAAATGGACAAGTACAGGAAACATGTCTGATTGATATTAGTATCCAACAATCATTTAGAACGAAGAAATGTGATGTTTTATGTAGTTGGTTACTCTATCTAGAAAAAGAAGAGCTGTCTTACTAGCTAGTTCGTACCTTCTTTTTGAAGAGTTCAAGTGCTAGATTTTCTTCCAGACCACTAAGGTTGCACATGTTCTTGTCCAGTTTTGAACAATGTTTGGCTATACTTTTTTCCCTCGTAGTAACTATGACCCGTCCAGCATTTTCCAAGCAACTTTTGACCAAGTCCCATTCTGTGATGGATGATATATCATCAAGAACAATAAGGCACTTGTCTTCATTTAGAAGCTTCATTAGCTTTTGGGTCAGCTCTTTTAGTCCCATCTCAGATGTTTCTTTACTCAATTCAGGAAAGTCCATTGCTCACTTTCTAATAAGCAACTCTGGGTTGAAAGGGCGTAGTGCAGTAGCCCAAGCACGCTTCCAGCCGCCAAGCTCTGGGCTTCTGTACGCGCTTTGGACAAGAGTGGGTTTTCCGATACCCCCATCCCCCACACTGAAATAACCTCCTTACTTCCCGGTTCTCCAACTAATTCAATCAGCTTAGATTTCTCTGTTTTTCTCCCAAGGAGCACTTCATCAACTAGTGCCATCGTCTTGCTACGCTCAAACTTGTTTCCAGCATTTGACTCAAAAGCTTTGTCTCTACCCTCATCTTTAGGTTGTTGTTCTTCCTCTTGTATTTCACTGTTGGACCTTGCTGAGTTCTCAATAGTGGAGACTGTACTTGAGTTAGAGATGCGCACAACCTGAACAGAAAGGAGATATCTTTCAGTGAGTACATACTTTTCTGAACAAATTCGCATTTTAGCTGGAGCTGAGATATACTGATAGAGTTACCAAATAATCTATATGTATTCATTATAGATATACTGAACAAAAAATTAATACCTACAACTAATCAAAATTCATTATCTTTGCGTGTTCTCTCTCTCTCTCTCTCTCTCTCTTTTTTCTAACACAATACTCATATAAATGCTTTGTGATATATATATTCGGTTGTGATAGTGTGGGGGTATGGCTCCCGGTATCCTCAAGACAAGACATGGGCCGCACCATCAGAGTTGGCCCGACCCATAAGATCGAGGCGTGCACGGCAAGATTACAAGTTGTACTAGATATTGTAATAGTACCAAATAGGATACTTTACTTGTAACCCTCCTCCTCCAGACTATATAAGGAGAGGCAGGGGTCCCCCTCAGGGGACAATCCATCTAGATCATCCAGATCATACGGATCATACACATCAATACAATATACCAAAGACACACGACGTAGGGTATTACGTCGATCAGACGGCTCGAACCTGTCTAAATCGTTGTCTCTGCGCCTTGTGTCACCATCTGGTTCCTGATTACGCGCATCCTACCGATAATCTACCACCACGGGCACCCCCCTCGGTGGACTGCCGACCATATTTCGTCGACAGTGGCGCGCCAGGTAGGGGGTGTGCGCACTGATCTGTGGCGAACCAGATGGACCTCAAGATCATCAACATAGTCCGCGAGAATTCGTCAGATCGCGGCAACAACCATCGACGACCTGCGAGCGTCGTCCCACGACGATATCCGATGGCGGCGCTCTTCCTGCCGTGGGACTATGGCGTCTCCAGGCAACTTGTCGTGGGATCAACAGGTGGCCTCGACGATCAGCATTACGGGCGGTGCTGGTCATTACGTGCATCATCACCAGAAGGATCAGAGGCCACATCAACAGGTGATAGGCCTTGATCGGACATCGCGGGCGGTGCTGGCCATTACGTGCATCATCACCAGAAGGATCAAAGGCCACATCAACGATCGAACCATGCCCATGCAACCAAGGAAGCATATACGTGGTATACAGGGCCATGCATCAATGGAGTGCATATACATGTATATGTCACCGTTTTCTTGCATAGCATCTGATACTTCGTACAAGACCATGCATGCAAGCCAATTTGCACGTATGCATGCACCATACAGGCAGCTAGCAATCAAGAGCACATGCGCATCTACAAGATCCAACCGGCTATGGAATCAATCTGCTATGATGGCAACTCGGCAACTTCCGTTGCGGACCGACGTGTTGATCCGGTCGTCGTTCCGAGAAACTCCTGGTGACGGAATCCATCCACAAACGGCGGTAAAAACTCTGGAAGATCTAAAGCACAAGGTCGACTTCATGGGTACGTGAGGCACGTACGGCGCCATGCGGCAGCTTGCCTGCCTCTGCACGGGCACTGCCGCATCAGTCTACCTTCAGCAGGCAAGCAAGCTATTGAGCAATCCAAATCCAAGATGTACACGTCCTAGAGTGCGTACGTTTTCATCTGTTAACAAGAAAGCAGCGAAGAGTCCATATACAAGCGACGCTCTATGTACCTCTACGACAGCACCACACGAATTGACATCGCCAAGATCCGAACCATGTCCGACTCCAACTCAGACACGACGGGGGCTTCGGCTTCCGCGCTGATTGCCTCTGCTACGACAAGAGTCCGACGTCTACACGACATGACCCAATCCGACATGCAAGCAATAAGGAGTTGTGTGTATTCATACATGAACGCTTGCATGTACGTGCATCTACAGCACCATGTATACGAAGACCATGGATCATACAAGCAAGCCGTCTTTATCCAAGTCTCTCCACCAGCGGACGTCGAGGCCATGCGCTTCGCCCCAGGAACACAGTTCTACTTCGACGCTTTTTGACTTCGACACCAACGGGATCGACGCCGACAACTTCAACCCGTGCTCTGGACTTCGTCAAGCTACGCCACGACTCCGCACGTTGCTGAGCTCCGACCACCGAACTGATCGAGCAGCCACGTCGACCACGGACCACGTCGATCACGTCTCGAGCTGCTCCGCCGAGCTCCGACCACATCGACCACGTCGACCACGTCCCGAGTGGCTCCACCGAGCTCCGACCACCAGACCACGTCGACCACGTCCCGAGCGGCTCCACCGAGCTCCGACCACCAGACCACGTCGACCACGTCCTGAGTGGCTCCGCCGAGCTCCGACCACCGGACCACCAGACCACGTCCAGAGCGGCTCTGCCGAGCTCCGACCACCTCGACCACCAGACCACGTTGCAATGATGATCGCCACGAAGAACGGCGCTATGACAACCGCGACCACCGTCACAACAGGCCAAAAAGTACAAGGATCGGACAACTTTATCGCCATCGACCAGATTTCTATCCAAAGATAAGTACACTTCTAATATTTATATTTAATATAATTTTCATCACGACGTTTCTCCACAACATCCTCGTCATGGTTATTCTTCAAATAACGTTTGTCCATGTATACAATCTTAAATATAACATACAACTATACTTAATGCAAATCCTCGACCAATCATGTTGACGCTCGATGTCTCTAGAAAATGCCCTGTCTCCAGCTTCTCCCTACACGTGTACGAGCGTCTGCCCTCTGCGTTATGGGTGGTTGGCAGCGGCTCCTTAGCGACGCTTTGTTCTTCCTACACGTGCACGGGCTCCGCGCCCCACGTTATGGTTAACGGGCTAGGTAGGGCTGGAGACTCAGCTACATACTAACTAGTCGGGCAGTTTATATTAAGTATAAACACAAACTTCACTTTAACACTGATGTTTACAAAGCACCAACTGCTTTATCACATCATGCTCATTTGCAAATGACTGCTGAGCGTCATTTTCTCCATAATTTATTACTTTGTACATCATGTACTACCATTCTACATATTTATATTGCAGTAATTTCGAGCTATGCTCGGGGACTTCGTCGCTCGCTCCTCGATCTGTGCTCGGGGACTGCCTCGACCACACTCCGACCACAGTTCGGGGACTTCGTCGCTCGCTCCTCGACCTGTGCTCGGGGACTATCTCGACCACTCTCCGACCATGGCTCGGGGACTTCGTCGCTCGCTTCTCGACCTACGCTCGGGGACTGCCTCGATCACTCTCCGACCACAGCTTGGGGACTTCGTCGCTCACTTCTCGACCTACGCTCGGGGACTGCCTCGATCACTCTCCGACCACAGCTCGGGGACTTCGTCGCTCGCTTCTCACACACGGGGATTGCCTCGATTACTCTCCGACCACTGCTCGGGGACTTCGTCGCTCGCTCGGCTGCCTCGACCACTCTCCGACCACGGCTCGGGGACTTCGTCGCTCGCTCCTCGATCTGTGCTCGGGGACTGTCTCGACCACTCTCCGACCACGGCTCGGGGACTTCGTCGCTGACTCCTCGACCTGTGCTCAGGGATTGCCTCGACCACTCTCCGACCACGGCTCGGGGACTTTGCGTCTCAACTACATGCGACTGGCGACTCGCATACAGTTGGGGTATTCTTTCTCGTTTAGACCTTGCTACAAGGCTCATACCTCGTCTTCCAGCAAGCTCGGGGACTACATCGGTACGATGCACCTGCCGGTGCATCTCATATCGCCTGTATGACGATTGGATTCTCAACTTAACTAGGAATTCTTTTTAGACCCTGGCACCACGTGCCTATGTCATCTACTACCAGGCTCGGGGACTAAGTGGGCACAATTCACCTTGCGGTGAATGTGCTCGCTCTGATGGTTTAAACACCTCCGATTCTACAGGGACGACGGTGTCTCTTTTTGACTCAGAGTCAAAGTGGACACACTTCGAGGGAAATATTTTTCAAATTTTATCTTGAGCCCCTTACATCCTTCTGGAAAGCTCAAGACGACGCTACTCGAAGGATACAAAGCGCTCGGGGACTAGCTGTGGGGGTATGGCCCCCGGTATCCTCAAGACAAGACATGGGCCGCACCATCAGAGGTGGCCCGGCCCATAAGATCGAGGCGTGCACGGCAAGATTACAAGTTGTACTAGATATTGTAATAGTACCAAATATGATACTTTACTTGTAACCCTCCTCCTCCAGACTATATAAGGAGAGGCAGGGGTCCCCCTCAGGGGACAATCCATCTAGATCATCCAGATCATACGGATCATACACATCAATACAATACACCAAAGACACAGGACGTAGGGTATTACGTCAATCAGACGGCTCGAACCTGTCTAAATCGTTGTCTCTGCGCCTTGTGTCACCATCTGGTTCCTGATTACGCGCATCCTACCGATAATCTACCACCACGGGCACCCCCCTCGGTGGACTGCCGACCATATTTCGTCGACAGATAGATTTACCAATTAATCTATATGTTTTCATCCATGTTCAAAGTTTTTCCTCTTTGTATCACTGCTATATCTGTATTCAATATGTGATTATTAGCTGAAATCTTAGCTTAAGTCATATCAGTTCTTGTCAGCTCATGTATCGCTTCATCAAAACCTATATTTTAGTTTTCAAATTTTCATCTTTTTAGTTTATACAAGTTTTTTTAATCAAATTTAGGTTAAAACTCTAGTTTTTTGTACATTTTATTCAAAACTTTACTTTTGTATTTTTATTGAATATGTTCTAGACCACACCCTTAGTTCTAGATATTGAATTTCCTATATTAAAAATTTATGTGTGCATTAGTACCTTTTTATAAATAGAGTGACTACAATTAAACATAAATTTAAACATGTTATAATGTTTCAATCAAAATGTGCAATTTATCTAAAGTGACAACTTACACATAGAGTATTAATATAATTTAAGATGTATTATTACTGTCATTGTTATTTGATTCATAAAAGAACGTTTTTCATGACTACTAAACTATAAAATATATGAGATACATATATAATTGGTCTATATGGTGGCATGCATTATGTATATTTACTTTGGGCTAGTAATTTTTGTATATATTTGTAATGGTGGAAGTGGATATTTAAGAACATATATTGGCGTACTTTATGGTTTTTTTTATCTTTTCTCATTGTAGTATATGTTGGTAATTTTAAAGTAAATTTAAGGTAATATTTAAGTTTACCTATAATAATTGTGGTGGTAGGTAATTTGTCAATTTAAAGGCCTACTTAATTATATAGGCGGGTAATCTAGATGCATATATAGGGGTTATTTTAGATTATCTTTCATAATTGAACAAGTAGGTAATTTCGATACAGATTTAGGAGTTACTTTATATTGCTTTTATAATGAAAAGTATGTATAATTATTCAGAAAATTAATTTGATCTAATGGCTATCTTACTTTACTAATCGGAGGTCACACTGAAGCTATCACATTAATTGTCATGAGACGTGTTAGAAAAGAAGATAAATCATAGAAATTTCTTACAAAAGTCGGATAAGATCTAGCCATCAATTTGGTAAGACTCTAATTACCACTGATAATAAAAGTCATTGGATCTATTAAGTTTTCTACAATTATGCAAATGTGCCATTATAAAAACAATATAAAGTAAACCCTAAATTTGCATCTAAATTACCTGCATATGCTATTACGAAAAATAATCTAAATAACCCCATGGATTTGAATCTAAATTACCCACCCTATTATCGCCCTCAAATTTACATCCAAATTACCATGTCATTATAAAAAATGTTTAGATAACCATAATTACATGTACATATGTTTCTAAGTGACCCATTCCTATCACTGCTAGTATATAAAAAACCAACTTAAATTAAACATACACGTGCCATCATGAATATCAAGTATACTTGCATACATAAGCAATAAACATATATTTTAACAATGATTGAAGATGTTTCTTTAGCAATACATATACCAATCATCCAATTTAAGATTGTATTAACATCCATAACAATAATTTGTGTAAGCTATGCTAGATAAACTTATACATTTTTATTACATCATTATATCACATCTATATTGGAAATATAATTGTAAGAACTCCACTTTTTATGAAAAAACTGCTACCATACATATAAAATTATTTGATAGGCAAAATTCAACATCTTGAGGAGTGGAAGAGATTAGCTCAAACCAATGGTAGCCATGGACACCTAGTTTTTGAAATTCCTTTGGAGGTAATAGTGATTATTGTTAACCTTAAATCTTAATATCCTTTAGCCCATTAGCCCGTCCTATATTTCATTTCTAGCGTCGTCACTGATATTCAATGGCATGGTGAATGCTCAAATGACCTTTTATGCCATCATAACAATTGATAATGTAGTCTAAGTTCTGAATCCTAATTTTAGTTAAATACAGAACAATCAGTTTGGAATAAGGTATAATAAGCACAATTGTTTTGATTTAATATGTGGATAAAAAGTTTTTGGCAACTAATAAGATAAAAAAATTAAAGTCAAAATCTGGATTCATGATGTCAAGAGAGATAATGGATTGTAAGCTCAGGTTTCAACTAAATGTATATTGATGACACATAAACTGCCATGCATGTAGAGGGAGAAAAACTATAAATATAGATGTGAAAAAGCATATAGATTGATTAATAAAGCCTCTCACAAACGGTAGAGCTTATAGAGTATATATAGAGGTATCACATCAGAATGTTAAGAGTGTGTGTGTGATCTAGAGAGAGAGAGAGAGAGAGAGAGAGAGAGAGAGCACCAATAGATAGTAATTATGATTGCTCATAGGCACTAAAAACAAACTCCGTAAATATGTCTCATTATAAGGTACTAGCTCATGCACGATCATGGGTTGATAAGCTAGGTATTGTCAACGATAATTAGAGTTCACCAAATTGGTGGTTAAATGTTTCAAAATCTTGTGAGAATTTCTAGAAATTATCCTCTTTTTTACGTGTCTCGTGAAGATTAATATAGAGGCTACACTACAGCCTCCAACTAGTAATATTAAGATGCTTAGATGATAAATGTTGTATTAACTCTATGGGTTTTAGTAATTGGTTTTGTAGCAATTGTTGATATGTTGACAGAATATTTGATGGTCAAAGTATGCTTGTAAAGACTTCTATAAATAATTAAATACCAATATGACTAATAGAAAAGTGGAGGGATTACTTTATTTCCCATTATGACAAACGGTATGTAAGTAAAAATAACATCACATTATTACATGGATAATTCTAGTAACATAGTTAAAGGATCCATTCGAGGAACTTTTTTGAAGAGACTAATTGGGATAGATTTTCTATGGTGTTGTGTCTAAAACAAACATGAGGAATCCATTAAAATCAAACATATATATATATAAATAATAAATGTTACAGTGGATGAGGAGTTACCTTCTTGTGAAACAAGTAAATAGTTGGATGAGATGACAGTTGCTTGAGCTCGGAGATTTGGTATTGTTTCTCAGCACACGTCTGCAACTTTGAATTGCTGTGTGGAAACTATAATTCTGCTCCCTTTGTTGTTGTTGGGGAGATACTTATTGATGCAATTCCACTCCATTACCGTGGACAGATTATCAATAACAATCAGGTAGCTATTGTCACTCACTTGTGTATCAAATACATCATTGATCTCACTCTGGGTCATGCTCTGCATCTTCATGTAAACACTAGCACCTATGGTTTTTCTTCTATGTGTGGTCTCGTCAAGTTTCTGTAACACCCGGTTTTAAGGACAAAACCAGATACACACCATATGTGAGCTTATGAAGTCAAATCTTACATATAGCCACAAATAAGGGTAATATCAAAACATAATGCTTAATATATAACGTACTTAGTTCAAAGAAGGTAACCTTAGACACAAACAACGGATATACAACTCCGATCTTTAGGTAAAGACTCCAACTCCACAGGGATAGCCTATCTCCTCCAAACTCTAGCAATCTGATACCCATCCAGGATTTTTCCAAAGTATTGAAAAGTAAAGTAAGCGTAAGTACATGTCGTACTCAACAAATATAACATGAGGTTCATGAGGCTCAAAAGGTTGACACCGGTTTAACTGCGATTAGCTTTTAGTGAGTCATGATTTTTAGCAATTGAGTAGCAACAAGTTTATCACAAGCCCATGTAACACACATGATCAGGTAAACATGAGTAATGAATAGCATAAACAATTTAATCAATAGTGATCATCTATTCCGTAAGAGTTTCAAGGCCGCTCGTGACCGTGAGCACGACTGTTATAACAGTTTTACACTCTGCAGAGGTTGTACACTTTCACCATGAGCCGTGATTTACCCTTTCGCCCGAGGCGGCCAACCTCTTGACCCACTACCAAGAAAGGTCGGCAGGGTTCACTATGAAACCTTTCAAAGGTTCGTCTAACAAGTTAGGGCCGCTAGGTTTTTAATTGACAAGCAGATGTAGGAACCCCCTTTCGAATGGCATAATTCCTTCACGGCTATACATATAGGAACAGAGGCTGTCCTATACCCGACTCGGCAAGCTCCTCTTGCTCCATAAAGGTACCCACTAATAAGCTAGAAAAGGTCCTCATACTTGACTAAAGCCGAAGCCATATGGCCCTCACAGTTGTACTGTAAGTCCCGATGACCACTTACAGATAAGTCTTTAGGGAGAGGAATCTAGAGCACCATAAAAATAATGCTCTAGCCCCCTTATTCCAAGTTGCTAAAAATCATACTTTAATGTTTATTGCATATACCATTAGTCAAGTTACAAGATCATGGTTATTAAATTAGAGCACTAGCATCGTACTACCCAATACAATGTCCCACAGGTGTAAGGTACAAGATATAAAAACTTGATAACCTTAGGGGTAACAAGGTAGACACATGCACATAAATTAAGTGTATTAAAGGTGAATAGGACAACAAGAATGATCCCATGCTATACTTGCCTTAACTCTGATCTTCTGCTGACTCTTAACCTCTAAAGGATTGCTTCTTGATCATCAACGCAAAGCTCAACGACAGGACATGAACATAAAGCACCACACAAGCATCCAAACAGACATGCATAACATACAAACATGACTAGATTAGAATAGTTCATCAATCAATAAAAAGATTTGAAAACTAATCTACACATTGCCACGAACACACAAATGCGAAAATCATGCTAATCGGAGCTACGGTGCAAAGGAAACGTCTACCGTAAGATTTACTTTATAAGAGAAAAAGATAACTATAGGTTTCATTTATTTTAAATAAATCATGTATAAGATAGTTTAGATAAATAGATGGATTGAATTAGATCAAATTATATTTGATTTGGAAAACCAAAATAAAACTAATCTTATTTTATTATTTAGAAAAAGATCGAAGTAGAAAATCTAAATTGTTTTTAATTGAAAATCTAATTGCATATAGATTGATTAAATTAACATTTTATTTTAAAGCACAAAACAGGCTAAACAATGTTATTGTAAAATAGATTATATCATTACGAATCTAACGCAACTTGAACGGGTCAAAACGGAGTTAGAACGGAGATTTCATGACTAAAACAAAGTCAGTGGTAGATGTGTAAATATCCAGAATAAATCAAAATCAGATTTAAATCAAACCAGGGACGGCGGGTTGGATATCTAGAAAAGTGAGGGGGTTCCCTGCAAAATGGTGGAGCTCACCGGGTTGACCGGTATTTGGCTTCGGTCAAAACAGATCTGGGCCGTAGATTCAATGATGGATGGCTAAGGATGATTAGATGTATGTGTATTTCCATTGTATTTCTGGATTTGTTTTTTAAAGGAAAACAGCCACAAAAAGTATATATGATGTCATGTTATGTCATCAAGCTAAGAATTAGGGCAAGGCAGCACGCACGGTGCACGGCCGGTGCTTCGACGCAGCAGCGTTTCTTGCGCATGCGTGCAGAGGGAGCGCAGGGAGCTGCGCACTCATCTAGGCTGTGGGTTGGGCACGGCACCGCTGGAGCAGCCGGCATCGGTGTGGGAGGCGGTGTCGCCATGGCCGGAAAAGCTAGAGCCTTGCCAGAATCAAGAATCCAGCCTCGCTTGGGCACAGGGATGGCATGGGGATGAAGAGGAGGCATGCCGAACTCATCTAGTCTATTGGCGTTCACGGCGGTTGAGCAGAGCAGAGGCGTCACGAAGCTAGCTAGCGCGGCTCGGACTCGACGTCGATACCCCAGCGAAGCAGCACGATCGACACAAAGCGAGAGGGATGTCCAAGACTAACCTTTGCGCGATGATCAGAGAAGCTATTACAGCTGCAGCAAAACGGAGGCGGCCATGGAGATGAAGAGCGGTGGTGGCTTTTAGGGTTTAGGCGCTCAAGTGCGGCAGCTAGGGCACGGCGGCGGCCAGGGGCGGATCCAGGATAAGCTCCTTGGGGGTGGGGGGGGGGCTAAATAACGAAGATTAGGGCTAGAGTTAAAAAAATAATGGTGATATAGAGGCTAATAAACAGTATTTTACATGTGATTTAAGGCTCCCGAGGCCCCCCTGGATCCGCCACTGGCGGCGGCTACGGCTTGGCGGGTGCGGCAGAGGACTCAGGTATCTATAGGGGGCGCTCTGCTTGGAGGCTATGCAAAATCTCAGGGGAATCGGGACTTCGGCGGCCCGGATTTTCACCCAGGCGGAGTCCGGCTCGGTGTCGACTCAAGGTGGAAGACGCCACTGACGCGTGGGCCCGGCACGTCAGCTACACAGGGGCGAGGCCCGACTGTCAGCCAGAGAGGAAAGGAGGGCGGTGTCTGCGCGGGCTTCTAGGTTTGCGCCGGAGTCCTCAGCCTCATCCTCGCTGGGCTAGAGTGGAGAGGCGGAGCAGGCCGCTGCTGTGCTTCCAGGCCAGAAGAGATGGGAGATGGAGAGAGAGAGGCCGAGGGCCTTTGGGCCAAAAAGAGTGAGGGGAGCGGTTTTTTTTTATTTTCTTTTTCTTTTCAATTCAAAACCATTTTCAAATTTTTTTTGAATCCATTTGAGTTTTTAAGTCAAAGCCACTCGTTACAACAAATCATATGCACCAGCATCTATGCACAACAATGTTGCTAAATTTCTATGATGAATTTTAGTTTTAATGAAAAATTTTATTTTCCTATGTTTTTATGAGCACAAAAATTCATAATTAAATTATTTTAGCTCTATTTTCAAAGAAGCGAATTTTAGGGTGTTGCAGTTTCTCTGGAAAATTCTCATAGAATTGCCTCACAAGGCTCCGGATGAGCTCTGTTGGGTCAAAAGGGTGCATGATTGTAACCCATGCCCTGAATCCAAAGCTAGCACTGGCAGTTGAGTCATCATATACCTTCTGTATTGCAGATATCATCCCAGTATCATCACTGCTTTCTCCCCACATCGCGATCACCCTAAGATCGTTGTCGCCATCGTTGATCAACTGGCACAGGTTCACCTTGGGTTTGTCTTGCTCCATGGCAGTGCGCATTGCTTCGTTAATGCCAAACATTGCTGCAGTGGCGATGCTAGCTTGTTCCTCTGCAGTAGTGGTTGCCCTGGAGCCAGAGCCCTTGATGAGGCGGTAGCGCAGGTTCCTGCTGCTCACCTCCTCCACTCTGGTCCTGAGCTCCTTCACCTCCTTGGCAATGTCGCGCCGCTCCGACAGGACGCGAGGGATGCACCACCAGCAGGACGGCCTCTCGTCAGAGTGAACGGAGAAGTCCATGAGGCTGTCCTCCACATTGTAGGCAGCCTCACGGACCTGCTTCACCCAGGTGAGGAGCACCTTATGCTTGTCTTGCTCTTCGTCGGCAGCCATCAGGAAGGCCTGCATCATCTCCAGCTCATCCGTAATGAAGGTCACGTCCTGCTCGACGCCCTGCTGAAGGTGCGATCTCCTCTGCCAGAAGATTTGGCATAGCCCAGCGCCCCATCAAGGACGGCCTTGCCCAGGCTCAGCGTTGTCGCCTCCATCGCTGCAACTCTTCAAGGATGGACTGGTTTGTGTGTGCAGTTTGATGTATGTTGTTGCGGAAAGGGTGTGTCGGTGCGAAAAAGTGACAAACAAGTAAATACTTATAGTTTTGCCATGCGTTGTGATCGGATGTAGCCTAACACTTAATGACACAGGATTTATACTGGTTCAGGTAACAGGCCCTATGTCCAGTTGAGGTCGGTCGGTAACTTTATTCCTGAGCCCCGGTGCTCGAAGTTTGCCGTGGGGTTACAAACGAGTAAGGAGTAAAAAAGGAGGTGTTAGAGGCCTGATCGGACTTTGAACCGAGTGGAAGAGAGTGACGGATGATCAAACGTGCGCTAAGTATTGGAACGTATGCTCTGTGTCCGAGCTTATCAGCTATTGAGAGCATGCAGACTATGTAGCTGTCGAGTCCTAAAGCTATTGAGCTGTCAAGTCGACCAATCTTGGGGGGGGGGGCTTTTAGGAGAGAGCTCATCCCCTTTTATAGTTGAAGAGGATAGCCTTACAAGTTAGAGAAAAAGAGAGAATGTGTGCACGTGTGCTGCCTAGTCTTTTTGCCCACACCATCGGGTACAGGATGGCCGTCGGCGCCTATAATACTGTTTATGTTTAGACACATTTGGCAGGCTCTACCATTTTCTGCTGGTACGGCAAACGACGGCGCACATAATACTGTTTATACTCTGATACGTCTGGCAGACTGTATCGTGTTCGCCTGACATGCCCCGATGGTACCGTCCTGTAGGTGCGCGGGGCATGGCAGGGTACAGTCCTCAGTATTGTGGTTGACTTAAGCGCCATACCTTATCTGCTCCGCTTGCTCCCCGGGCCCACACTAAGTGGGCGTCCCCGGTCAGTCGTTCCCAGTCGGTCCCAACCGTGTTGGTTGGAAAAGAGCAACGAGCAGAGGTCCGGCGTATCATCGGTCGGAGAAGGGGGTCAGAGTCGGACTACGGTCCCACCTTGGCCAGTCCTTCCGGTCGGGGACCAGATCGTTGTCTCGGCCTGTCATTATGTATTTGGACCGGCCTCGGCGCGTGCTGTCGCTGAGCCGCCTGCTGGGCCGGGTTGTGCAGAGAAGCGGGTCTATTGGGGACCCTTGGTTTATGAGCCCGACAGGAGCCCCTGAGCCCCTTTGGGACTTCTGTGAAGCCGTGAAGGGGCTGTTCATACACGTTTCGCGTGATATTTGTAAAAGCCAGGGGCTTGTGTTTTTAGCTTAATGAAAGCTTGAATTTGCTTTGTAATTCCTGTACCCATCGTGCCGTGGAGGCAGGCTGTTATTGGAACTTCGGTGGTTTCCCCCTCGGTTTGTTGTACTACGTAGGGTAACCGAGTAGGATTTAGGCGCCTAGCCTCCATGTGGAGGACTGGCAAAAGCCGCGGAGGTGCGCAGAGTGGATACGGGTGCCCAACCTTTGTGGGGAGGACTGACGAAGGCCGCGGAGACTTGCTGGTAATTCATTTTCCGTAGGGTGCACGCGAGTGCACCTGGTGGGTGTAAGGTAGTGGGTGGCTGTCGGACGAGACGGAGCCCGTGCCATTGGGGTCGGGCGAGACGGAGCGCGCACCCAAGGGTCGGGCAAGACGGAAGTGGATGTAGCCCCCAAGCTTGCGCCCGACTGGGGAGTCGGTCGGAGGCTGAGCACCTTGGTACTCTTTTCTGGGGCTATGGACTCTTGTGTTTCTTCCGATTGGGGTGTTCGCCCATGTCCGTTTCGGCCGCAACCTGTGCGGTCAGTCGGGTTCCTAAGTAGGGACTTGGCAGCTCGAGCCCTCGAGCCACTAGGGGTCAGTCGGGGTCGGTCGCATGATTTCTTGTGTCACCCTGTCCGTGGTTTCCACAACCAGAGGGGTCGAGCTGACGCCACTTGCCTCGATGGCTCGAGTGGCGAGCTTCGACGAGATTGTTAATGGGCATGTTCAAGTGGAATCCGGATCCATCGTTCGTAATGGGGTCGGCATAGCCCTCATGTGGCACTCCACTTCTCCTTAACCCACCTCCCGGGCAGATGCCCGAGCCGTTCCGAAGACCAACTCAGGTGGCCCGCTGGCCTCCCCTCGATGGAGATTATGTGGGCATGGCTCGAGGCCAGGATCGAACGAGAAGGTCAAGATGACCCTGTCCGCTTCTGAGCGGATCAGGCGAGGGCCGCTAGGGCTCATCTGCATTTTCTCTCCTGGCTTTGTTTGACGTGAGGTGGCCTCAAGCCCTTTGCGGGCCGGCCTTTGAACCCTGGTCGGTCGTCGCTCATATCGAATGAGACGACTACCGCTTCGTGACGCGATGTGAAGCGTTGTGATGCAACAATTACATATGCAATGCTTGGATGTATGGGATGACTGTATAACTGAATGTATGAATGCATGCATAGGAATGGATGAATGAATGCTCATGCACTGGGAAAGTATAACGGGGTTGGTAAAGTTACCTCAATGGCTCGAGTGACGGGTCCGGGGAGCTCCTATTGGATATGTCCGAGTGGGATCCGTGTCTATCGTTCATGACAAGATCGGCAAAACCCTTATGGGGCATCCCACTGCTCCTTACCTGTCTCTTGGCAGGCGCCCGAGCCGTCCGATCGACTCGGGTGACCCGTTGGCCTCTCCTCGATCGAGATTCCGTCGGTGGGCCCCTCCAAACCCTGCCTGGGAAGGCGAAGGGTCATTTGCGTGCGGTTGCGCCTCGTTTCCTATGCCCAGGTTGTGGTACTGGTGGGCCCCGCCCAGGCCACGTCCCATTAGCCAAGCAACGTTTCGTCAGGCAGGACGCGTCCCGTCAGCCAGGGCCACATCCCGCCGCACATCTTTCCGCATTAAATAGGGGGAAGGGAGAGGGTTTTCCTCCCATTCTTTCGCCTTTCTTCAACCGCTGTCGTTTCTCCTTCCTCCTTTTTGTGTGACGCTGTAGTTTCTAGGAGAGAGGAGGGTAGAGCGAGGGAGAGGAAAAACTCATAGATTCGTTCATAAATCCGAGGTGTGATGTCAAACTGGAGGTCTTCCAACGTGGATGAGGCCGTGCTGGCCGACTTCACCGCGAAGGGGCTGCTTCCGTCGAAGGAGGTGGCGCACTGGAGGGCTCCTTTGCTGGGGGAGGTTGTTTCGCGACCCTAGTCCAACGAGGTCATCTCCTTCCTCGTATTCCACGAGCCTAAGCTCGGGTACCCCGGGCATTGGTTTCTGCGTGGTCTCCTCAACGAGTGGGGCCTAAAGTTGCAACATCTCAACCCAACTAGGGTGCTGCACATCACCGACTTTGTCACCATCTGCGAGGCCTTCCTCGGGATGGAGCCTCATGTGGATCTATTCTGGTGAGTCTTCATCGAGCGAGCCCTATCCGAGGGGAAACCGCCTAGAACCACACCGGTTGGGGGGTTTTCCCTGTAGAAGAGGCCAAAGCCATCGGTCCCCCACCCAGCATACTCCCCCAGTGACTCCAACCGGGGGTGGCATGGCGAATGGTTCTATATAAGGAATCTAGTGGTGGCGCTGTTCCCGACGTTTACCGGGGGGAGGCCGGAGAAGAGGGAAAGTTGGACGTGGGGTCCTTCCCGTCAATAGAAAAAGCTAGCGATCATCGAGCCAGAGCTTCAGAAGCTCATGCGGAACGGCCTCGACGGGTTGCGAGTCTTCCACACCTTCTTCCACCATCGGGTTGCCCCGCTGGGGGAAAGGACACGACCGATATGGGAATACTCCGGCCCGATGGATCCTGACCGCGCAATGCCGGAGGAGTTCTTGAAAGACGAAGTCTAGGGTTATCTTGGTCGGGCACTGCGGTTGAGGGATGAAGACTCCCGCGAAGGGACGCCCGGGCCCCTTCAGCTGCGAAGCTATCCAATTTGGTATGCTTTTTCCCGTGACCTTTTCCTTCTTGTTTTGATGTTTTGATTGATTTTGAGTTGCCCGTTTTGAAGGGACTCGTGGGCTATAAATCCCGGACGCATCTTCCGAGAGGGCCGGAAGGCACGGTTCGGCAAGCTGCCTAGAGGGAGGCCGCGCTTGCCAAGAAGAAGAAGAAAGCCGAGAAGGTCTAGAGGAGGTTCGATAAGGAGAAGGAGATCAACCGGCGGGTCTGGGGTGGCGAGAGCCGGAGCGATGTGGAGGCGGAGCTTGAGTCGGAGGAGCCCACGGAGATGGGTGACGATGTGAGTGCCTCGGAGGACGAGGGAGACAAGGGCGCGACCGTAACCTTGGTGGAGCGCCGTGAGCCCACGGCCGCGCCTGTCGGCGGCGGGCGTGGTACGGAGACATGCGGTGACGTTCCTGAGTCGAGGAAGCGCGCCGTGAGTGGAGATGCCGCCGTCGAACGAGAGGCGAAGCGAGCATGGTCGCCGCGCCCTTCGGAGGCGCCGTTGGCTTCTCAGCCGTTGACACCAATTTTGGCATACCCAAAAATGTGTGAAAACATTTATACCATATTAAATAAAATGATATGGATGATCAAGTTTTATATGAATATGATATAGGCAAATAAGAAATAATATAACATCGCTAAAGAGGAAAAGAAGATGGAGCAAAAAGAAAAAGGGTACACACATGTACATATATGCATGAGCGTGTTCACACCTGGAAAGAAAATGAAACTAATGTGTGTGTGTATATATATATATATATATGAGGTTGGCTGTGAAATATAGTGCATACAAATATGCACGATGAGTGAAGGTGTATACCTATATAGGGTTCTGAATTCTAAAGGGCGTTGATAGCATAATCTATCATATAAGTGACATGGTGATTATTCAAAAGGAGAAAGAAAAAGATAATGAATTATGCAAATGTATATGCACGTACGGAACAAGTCGGACCATGGATACTCTCATACGGCGCTTGCGGGAGTAAATAAGTATTATCACATGTCCCATAAATACACCCGGCTGTAAATGCAAACACAGTTTGCACACGCATGAATTAAAGTATGATCAAGCAACGTATAGTATACTATAGTGGTGTATATATACTACCTAGCTCGGCCGGGAGATAAAGCTCCCCATTTTCCTTTATTAAATCAATTACTTCAACCTAAAGATAAAGTGACCCACAAGCCATAGGTCCAAGTCCAAAGACGATTTAAACTTCCACGAACTCCACATCCTGAAAGAGTCCTGTCCAGCAGTCGCGCGCCAGGGTCATTAGAAAATACAAAATTAAACTCAATAGCGCTGGCAACCACTCCCGCCGCTTTACCATGACGTGATTTCAAATCAAAGCTCTGTTGCTCGGCTCTATAAGTAGTAGGCTAGTGCAAATGTTCGAGGTCTCTCCCACACATACACATACACATATACGTCTGAATTTTGGAGGAATCTGGATGGTTTGGAGAATGCTGGAGAAATTTATGAGAGAAAAATACTGTTCCGGATAAAAAAATAAGCGGATCGAGCCGGATTTAAGGGCACGCGAACGAGGCCATACACATACACATATACGCCTGGCTCTCTCATCCACAGTGGCGTCAGGCTCCCCAGACACACTCACATACAATCCCGCTCTCCAATCAAAAGTGCCGCCAGGCTGCTGCCACATACACACGTACACTCCCGTAGCAAACACATGCTAGGACTGACTCCAACGGCGTGACCCAAATCAGATACCCATTTGACCGTTTAGGTAACACACAGTAAAATATCCGACGCACCCCATTCTCCACCTCTCCAACGATGAGCCCCAAATCCCCACGCTCCCTCACTCTCTTCTCTCCCCAGGCGGCAGCAGCACCTCGCCAGCGGCGGCAGCGGGGCCACGACGCCCCTCGGCGCGGCGCTCGGAGCAAGCGGCGCCCGCCGTGGACGTGGCCTGCCTTCTTCCCTCCCTCTCCCGGCCAGATCCGGCCCCCCTCCCTCCCCTTCTTCTTCCCCGACCCTCCCTCTCCCGGATCCGGCCGGTGGCGCCCGCGCCGGCGGAGCTTGCGCCCGCGCCTCGGCGGAGCTCGCGCCCGCGCTCGATCCCGTGCGGAGGAGGGAGATGGCAGAGGTGAGGAGGATGGCGTGGCCGAGGTGGAGGTGGGCCGCAGCGCGGGGCAGGGCTCGCCGCTCGCTCCGGCGGGGAAGCTCGCCGCGCCGGGGGAAGCACGGGGTAGGGCGCTCCCAGACGCGAGCAGCCTTGCTCCCAGACGAGGGTCCTCGAGCCCGCCTCGCCCCGCCGGCTGCACTCCGCCGCGGACCCACCTCGCCGAGTCGAGCCGGCCGCGCCTTGCCCCGACGGCTCCTATGGGCCCACCACTGCAGGTTTGGGTCGGCTCTCTTCGAGGACGTAGAATTGCCTTCCAACTCGCCAAGGACGCAGAATGCGCAGCTGCTTTTGGTCTTCCGTTGGAGGAGTGTTTTGGGGACCCAAAACACTGTGCGTGACGCATTTTTGCATTTAGGTGACCACGTTGGAGACAGTCTAACTTCCCACTTCAAACACAGCACCGTTTGGCTGCCTTTCCGCATCGTTGAAGCACACACCGGAGGCCCCTCATAGGACCGGCCGACGGAAGCAGCTACGCTCGTTCATCGGTGCCTTGAACAAGGTGGGAACCCCAATTCTTTTCGGACTCTCGGTCTGATCTTTAGAGATGAATCAAGGAGCCCAGCTCCTGTCTCTCTACTTCTCTTTCTGATCTGCGGCAACTTCGTCGACAAGCATCTCGTCCTCCTCCATTCTGGTAAACAGGGCCAGTGAGGGTGGTGCTCCATACATGGACGTCATGTCCTGGTGAAAGGTAAAAGAGCTGGTGACGGCCAGCTGCACTGCGCCCATGGGCTACACACCCCGGTTAAAAATGAACGCATTGTGTATATGGGTCTCGTGCCCTGGTAAAGAGTTGGCCAGCAATGCCACGGCCGCGCGATGCGTGTGGGTCTCGTGCCCCGCTAAAGATGTAAGAGGTCCACAAATGTGCCTCGGTGAAATTCGGGTTTGGACGCGTGTTGGCTCTATCCCCGTGGTTGAAATTTGGGAACGACGCGTTTTGGCTCCGCCCGGTCGTTCATGGTCAAATTGGTATGGACATGATTTGGCTCCATACCCAAACAAATATGCATATGTTTTGGCCATGGCCCCGCCGGCCTATTTTCATACTGTGCATCAAAGAAAACAAATAAATTGCATGCTACGGCTATAAAGAAAGTTTGTGTGCTAGTTTATATCAAATCAAAGAAATAGCCATCTGTGCACTAGAAATTATGCCAAAAGAAAAGACAACCATGTACTGCATGTAGAAATCTTCAGTCCATGCATATGCAATATGCCGGAAGTACTGCTAGCTGCCAGGCAATTCCCGGCACAAAATCAATCATCATTTCTATGTTAAATATTTTAAACAAAAGAAAGATCAAGCGCATTGCATGGTTCATCTCCAAACAAACCCTTTTGCATCTTAAGGTTGCATCCTAGTATACTGCATGGATAGCACCTGCTTGCACGTAATAAAGTATCCTAGTATACTCCCTCCTGCATGCATGTGTGCTATTGTTTGCCTAGGCAACTGCACAAAATATAATATGATGCCAAATTAGTGATCACATCCATGAAAAATAATTCTAGCAATAAATCAAATTAAATAGCATCGTATATATGCTAATCCATTGCCAAAATACATTGCCATGAGCATTTGCACCTTCTCTTGATAAAATAAATCAACCACATCAACCACGGCCAATCCAGGGCTGCATTAACCCCAAATAAAATATTGCAACACATGATGAGTGCATCATACATGTTAAAACATGCGAATCCATAATCTTGCATGATATAATGACTATGTCAAATTTAGTCATTAAGATGAATTGCTTGCATACATACATGATACTATTCATCAAAGAAATGTCCGACATACAAACAAATTATTTCTTCCTGGTCGTATATGAATATGTGGTATGGTCAAGATGTCCCATGCCGAGTTAGCTAAATTTAGCGCCATATCATGATCTGAACAAATGACAATATATTCACAAATGCTTTGCATAGATTAACTACATGCATATCATGGGTTGCTGAAAAGCTTAACATGCTAGCGACCAATCGTTTAAGGAGTATATGTTAGCTCCTCAACAAATGAAAATGTCATGTTTAAATAAAATAACATGCATCAAGTTCAAGCCTAAGCCAAGCATGCATATTCATCCATCCAAGACTACAAGACTGAAGACTTTGTTTTCTTTTTGTAGTTTGTAATAGGAAGCCATATGATATAATCTTATTCTTTATGTACTCATGTTGGAACTCTTAATCAGGGGTGTTCTCTTTGGAGATGTAATTAACATAATTTTTATGCAAATATAAGAATTATGGAAGTATGGACTTGCAATACCTGTTCTTTTTCTTTTGTCCCAATTAAATTTAACCAAAACCAAATTTGTCTCTGCTGACGCGGAGGCGGGTCATAGCCGCCCGTTTCCCCGCCATCAGATTCTAGCACACCCAGTGGGACCTACTTCTCCCCTCATCTTTGAGTTCCAACATGGTTGCATCACACTGCTTTGACCTAAATTGTCAAATGAAATTATATGTGCATTCATATGGTTTTCTTATGTGAAGGTACGGCCGGACGTGTCCAAGACTTCATCATGATCCGCCTTGGTTCCCTCTGGGTCGATGTTCCCATGGGTCCCGTTCAAGCTTCCAACAGTGCTGGTTCACTCCACACTACAGCTGTGTTGCCGACTATAGTTGCTCATGACCAAGAGGTCAATTCCAAGCCTAAGGAGGGGTTCACCCCTGTCATGTCCAAAGCCGCAAAGCGGCGGGCAAGAAGAGTTGCTGCCAAAGCAAGGATGATGACCTCCAATGAGCGCGCTACCAATGTGCGCAAGGCCACATCCTCCAATGTGGTTGCTCCTGGCTCATCCAAGCCCAAGAGCACCAAGTCCCCTAGTTCCAAGATGGCGCCAAAGTTCTGCCCCGCCACGCTTGGGGAGTGGCCTATCCGTGCCAAAAGGGCGTCGCCAACCAAGTCAACGCCACCAATGATGTCCTCTTCATCGACTCCAAACACAAGGGAGGAAATGCCACCTTCAATTACTCATGATAAGCTAGGGGCTGGTTCCTCCAAACCTGCCCCAAGCATACTAGGGGCACCTCCAACAAAGAATGCATCGACAACAGCTTTCCCACCTCCAAATAGGGGGATAGTGCTGCGGGATCAACCTCAACGTCCGTAGCCCTGCAACAAAGAAAGGGCTGTAGCGGTGGGAGAGATGGATCACCCGCGTCCTTCCAACAAAGGAAAGGCCGTGGCGACAAAATATAGTATGTCGTCCGCTGAAAGTGATTCATCTACAAAAAGCCAACTTCGGGCTGAAGCTCCTGAGTTTATCCCCACGTTGGTCTATAATCCCAGCGATGATCTACCCAAGCGTGAGCTTCGGTGGCAAGGGATTCGCCTCTCCCTCAATGATATAAAGAGGGGACATGTTGATCCGGCTGCGACACTCTCTGATCCTATATCATCAGAGGTGGCACCATCATGGCCTTCTGTACAAGATTCTGTGTCTCCAAAGCGACACCGCTGATGGCAACGCAAAATCCTTCAAGCATGGGCCAACTTCAACAATGCAATTGTCTCTATGACTAATGCACAACGTGCTTATGTTTGTGATTCAATTTTGGCTCAACAAAGCAGGGAATATCACAGGATCCAAAATGCTGCGAGGCAAGCTTTTTAGACTTCTATCGAAAGGGCTATATGCCAGGACTTAAGGAGCTTGTTGCCTGGAGCTTCCACATCCTCAAATAATATTGAGGGTGAAATCATGCGATGCGCCGAAACTTTGGCCAAATTTCCCGAGCATCAAGAGTTCGTAAAAAGGAACTCGAGGCGAGGGAGATATGCAAAGCAGGCTGCCAATGTACGTGCAAGACGTGCCAGCTTAAAGCAAAGGGAGATGGCAATACCAACTGACTCCACGTCTAGTTGGGTACGAGGGGATGCATCATCAAGACATGCTAGTGGCACCCAAGGAGAAATAAAAGCAGCCACCCCAAGAGTGGAAGATACAACAACACTGGCTTATCGGCCTCCTCATAAAAGAGCCTCGAGCAACCGTTTTGAGGTATTCTCTTCAATGCCAGTGAGTGTTGAGGAAGCAGCATGCAACACGAGTGATACTTCCTCTGCTTCTACACACTTCAAAAGAAAGAAGCCTCGTAAACAAATTTCGGTGGGTCATCGTCCGGTGACTCGAAGCTTAACAAACTCTGGTAATTCAAGAAATAATACGATCTATGAGGATCTGTTGTTAGGAAATAAAAAGCATAACAAACCCCTTCTTATGTTCGGCGAGATCGATGATCTCTCCATTAATCGCATAATGATTGATGGTGGTTCAACCATAAACTTGTTACCCTTGCGCACTCTTAAAAAGATTAGGTATTCTAAAGGAGACCTATGTCGCTCAAATGTTGTCATTCATGGCTTTAACCAAGCTGGTCAAGAAGCATTGGGTACCATATCTCTGGTTCTAAAGTTTGAAAATCTTATGACATATGTACACTTCCATGTGATTGATGCGGCTACCTCATATAATGTTCTTATCGGTCGCCCATGGCTGCATGAAAATGGAGTTGTTCCATCTACTCTCCATCAATGCATCAAGTATAAAGATCCTTCAGGGAGCGTAGTAAGGATTTTTGCTGATAAAAAGCCATTCACTATAGCAGAATCTTCTATGCTAATGCGAAGTTTTATTTTGAGCCTATTGATAAAGTCTCAAAACCAAAATCATCATTGCCGTTAGAACAAAATATCCCAAAGATAGAAGATGTCAAGTCTTCATCAAGCCGAAAGATATACCAATACATACCAAGCGATCAAAGGAAGGAAGGCGATCTGATATTTCGCATCATAAGTAAACCCTCTCAAAATAGAGGTATTTCATTTCCAACTCCTTTACCTCCTTTGGTGCAAAATAAAATAAAACAAGCCAAAATTGAAAGTGATAATAAGAGTAAATTGGTTACACAGGTCACTTTGTTAAATAAAGATGATAAAACATTACCCATCTCTTTATATGACAACAAAGTTCTTTATATTATGCAACAGATGGGCTATGATATTTCTACCGGTCCTTCTTTATGCGATGGCAGGGGGCAGCTTGCACCATTTGAAAACTTGATGTCCCAGGCTCAGCTTGAAGCCCTGCACCAAGATCAAGCATTAAAAGAAGAGAAATATGGGTTAGGCTATGAAGTTAATATGACCTCCGCCGAACCTCTTGATGCTACAGAAGCATCTCCACAAATGGAAGATGGAAATCAACCAACTGTTGATGAGTTGGAAGAAATTAATATCGGCACAGACGACGATCCCCGACCAATCTTCATTAGTAAGCATCTATCTAAAGAAAGTAAGGAAGAATACCATAAATTTCTTTCTGCAAATAGAGATGTCTTTGCTTGGTCTTATGAAGAGATGCCAGGTCTAGACCCAATAGTTGCTGTGCATAAATTGGCCGTTCAAAAAGATGTTCCTCCGGTGAAGCAAGGACAAAGAAGATATCGTCCAGAACTTCTCCCACAAATATAAGCTGAAGTTGATAAACTCATAGCTGCTGGGTTTATCCGAGAGGTGAAATACCCCAAATGGGTGTTTAGTATCGTGCCTACGAAAAAGAAAAATGGGTAGATCCGTGTATGTGTGGATTTTAGAGATTTAAATAAAGCCTATCCAAAAGATGAATTTCTAATTCCAATCTCTGAAATCCTTATTGATGCGTCTATGGGATATGAAATATTCTCCTTCATGGATGGTTTCTCTTGTTACAACCAAGTAAAAATGTCGCCGGAAGATGAGGAGTTAACAGCATTCCGTACACCCAAGGGCATATATTGTTATAAAGTGATGCCCTTTGGATTAAAAAATGTAGGCACCACGTATCAACGTGCAATGACCATTGTCCTTGATGGGTTGTTGTATGAAATCGTTGAGTGCTATATAGATGATATTGTTGTAAAATCTAAGCGCGAGAAAGATCACTTAAAACACTTGGAAATGGTGTTTGACCGCCTTAGAAAACATAAATTAAAGATGAATCCTATGAAGTGCGCATTCGGAGTATCTTCGGGAAAATTCCTTGGTTTCATAGTCACCAAGCGTGGCATTTAAATTGACACTACTAAAATAAAGACAATTGTCGACATGCCTCGACCAACAAACTTGCATGAATTAAAGAGCCTCCAAGGCCATTTAGCGTACATTAGAAGGTTCATCTCAAACCTGTCCGGGAGGTGCAAACCTTTTTCCTGGCTCATGAAGAAAGGAGTCCCGTTTCAATGGGATCAAGCATGTCAAAATGCATTCGAGGACATAAAAAAATATTTAACAAATCCACCTGTCTTAGGTGCGCCAATTAAAGGGCGACCATTAATCCTCTATACGACAGCCATGCCGACTTCATTAGGCGCTCTTTTGGCACAAACCAATGATGCGGGGAAAGAAGTCTCCCTATATTATTTAAGCCACACCCTACAGGGGGTAGAGTGCAATTACCCAAATATAGAAAAAATATGCCTGGCACTTGTATTTGCAACACAAAAGCTTTGCCATTACATGCTAGAACATACAGTACATCTTGTCTCGAGAGCTGATCCACTTCGACATATTTTAAATAAAATGACATTATCCGATAGATTGGCCAAGTGGGTGATGTTCCTTTCACAATTTGATATTGTGTTCGTGCCTCAAAAAGCTATTAAAGGTCAAGCTTTGGCTAATTTTCTAGCCACACATCCCATACCTGATGACTTTCCCATTGACGATGATCTGCCAGATGAGGTAGTCTTCACCACTACGGTGTCCAATCCTACATGGCAAATGTATTTTGATGGTGCTTGTCGAAAATCGAGAGCAGGCGTAGGGGTCGTGTTTGTCACACCGGATGAAGCAATACTTCCATATTCCTTCACATTAACTTCAGCGGTTTCAAGTAATGCTGCTGAATATGAGGCTCTAATTATTTGGCTTGAAATGGCTCACAATATGGGTTTAAACACACTCTCTGTATATGGAGACTCCCAATTAATAATTAATCAATTGTTGGAGCATATAGGGTAAAAAAGCAAGGGCTTTTGCCATATTTTTGGAAGGCAAAAGAGCTAATGGCTATGTTTGCTGATTTGAAAATTCAGCATGTTGTGAGAAGCCAAAATGAGAAAGCAGATGCATTGGCAAGCTTAGCTGCCAGCATGTCACTAAATCCACATCAAACTATGGATGTTCACGTAGAGGAACGAAGAGTCCTCCCCGTACTTACCGAGGAACAGGACGTACCATCTACTTCAGCTATGACTATAGATACGTACGAAATTGAGATGGGTGATTGGAGAACACCTTTTCTCGATTATCTCCTTCATGGATATTTGCCCCTAGATTCTGGTGAAAGGTCTAGGATTCGAAAGAGATCACTGAATTATACATGTATAAACGACACGCTCTATCGGCGTTCATGCGATGGCATTTTACTTCGCTGCCTTGCAGGCAATGAGGTAATCAAAGCTTTAAATGAAGTTCACTCTGGAGTGTGTGGCGCACACCAATCTGGACCCAAGCTACACTATGAACTAAGACATTTAGGTTATTATTGGCCTACAATGTTTGATGATTCTATGAAATTTGTAAAGAAATGCCATGAATGCCAAATACATGGAAATTTCATACATCAGCCCCATGAACCATTACATCCGACTAATATGTCTTGGCCCTTTGAAATGTGGGGAATGGATGTAGTTGGGCCAATAAATCCCCCATCTTCTAAGGGATACAAATTCATTTTTGCCGCAACTGATTACTTCTCTAAGTGGGCAGAAGCGGTAGCACTAAAAGAAGTCAAAGCGAAAAATGTTGAAAACTTTATAAGAACGAATCTTATATATCGATTTGGGGTTCTAGCCCGAATGATATCTAATAATGGCACGTCTTTTAAAAAGAGACAAATAGAGAAGATGTGTGGTAAATCCAAAATTAAGCATCACTTCTCCACAAGTTATAATCCAGCCGCTAATGGTCAAGCAGAAGCATTCAATAAAGTGCTATGCAAGTTGCTTAAAAAGATGGTCTCACAAAATAAGAGACACTGGCATGAAAAGTTACTCGAATCCTTGTGGGCATATAGGACCACGACTCGGACACCAACAAAAATGACTTCTTACTCACTTGTGTATGGAGGAGAGGCGGTCCTGCCACTGGAGGTGCAAATTGCCTCCTTAAGAGTTGTTATCCAAGAAGAACTCAATGAAGATGAATCGGTGAAATTACGCCTAAGGGAACTAGACAACCTTGAAGAAAAAACGTCTTCGTGCATTGCAAAACTTGGAGACATACCAAGCTAGAATGTCTCGAGCTTTTGACAAGCGTGTAAGGAGGAGATCGTTCAAAGAAGGGGATTTGGTTCTAGCTGTCATTCGACCTATGAATATTACTCACCGGATGCAAAGCAAATTCGAGCCTAAATGGGAAGGTCCTTATATTGTGAAGGATGTCTACTCTAGTGGCGCTTATAGAATCATATCTCCGGATGGCAAGTATTGTCCACCACCAGTAAATGGAAAATTTCTAAAGCGTTACTACGCATAGGGGAATATGCATATTATGCTCCATTGCTACAAGAGCCTAAACTGTTAGCACAAAAAAATGCTACTTCGTGAGACTAAACTGTAAAGAAGACATACGCTCCATAGCTTCACGAGCCTAAACTGAAGCTGAAGTAAAAAAAAGATTCAAAACGCTCCATAGCTTCACGAGCCTAAATTGAAGCTGAAGTAAAAAAAAAGATTCACAACGCTCCATTGCCACAAGAGCCTAAACTGTTGGCACAAAAAAAAAATGTTCCGAGCCTAAACTGTAAAGAAAACAAATGCTCCATCGTTTCATGAGTTTAAACTGTAGCGTGAAAAAAACCAATGCTTCATCGCTTCATGAGCTTAAACTGTAGCATCAAGGAAAAAAAATCACAAGGCTCCATTCCTTCACGAGTTTAAACTGAAACAAAAAGAAAATGAACCTCCACTGCTACATGAGCCTAAACTGTTAGCACACACACACAAAAAAGTGTGCTCCTTCGTGAGCCTAAACTGTAAGCAAGAAAAAAGAAGAAGAAATGTTCCATAGCTTCACGAGCATGAACTGAAGTTAAAAAGAAAAACAAAATATAAAAAAGAGATGCTCCATCGCGACATGAGCCTCAACTGTTGGCATGAAAATAAATAAATGCCCGCATTGCATCTTCAATGCATCATGAGTTTAAACTGAATGCAACAAAAAAAAATCCAAAGTTCTTAAAATTAAACTGCGACCATGGAACGAACATTTAAAATGTTATGTACTCCAAAAGTCTGATATAAAGATCAATATAACGTGAGACTATACGTCATTGCTTGATAAGTATCATTTATATGTGCAAATCTCCGTGTGAATCAAGTGCCCCAATATATGTTTCCAAAAAAAGCGAGATCATAAATAAAAAAATCTCAAGTTTCGAGCTCCGGATCCGTCAACATATACGAAGTAGTTTTCGCATCCGGACCTCGAGGGGGCATCTGTTGACACCAATTTTGGCATACCAAAAAATGTGTGAAAACATTTATACCATATTAAATAAAATGGTATAGCTGATCAAGTTTTATATGAATATGATATAGGCAAATAAGAAATAATATAACATCGCTAAAGAGGAAAAGAAGATGGAGCAAAAAGAAAAAGGATACACACATGTACATATATGCATGAGCGTGTTCACGCCTGGAAAGAAATGAAAATAATGAAATATATATATATATATATATATATATATATATATATATATATATATATATATATATGAGAGGTTCGCTGTGAAATATAGTGCTTAGAAATTTACAAATATGCACATGAGTGAAGGTGTATACTTATATAGGGTTCTGAATTCTAAAGGGCGTTGACAACATAATCTATCATATAAGTGACGTGGTGATTATTCAAAAGGAGAAAGAAAAAGATAATGACTTATGCAAATGTATATGCACGTACGGAACAAGTCGGACCATGGATACTGTCATACGGCGCTTGCGGGAGTAAATAAGTATTATCACATGTCCCATAAATACACCTGGCCGTAAATACAAACACACTTTGCACACGCATGAATTAAAGTATGATCAAGCAACCGTATAGTATAGTGGTGTATATATACTACCTAGCTCGGCCAGGAGATAAAGCTCCCCATTTTCCTTTATTAAATCAATTACTTCAACCTAAAGATAAAGTGACCCACAAGCCATAGAGATGGAGCAGCAGGTGTCGATGCGACCAAGTCCAAGTCCAAAGACGATTCAAACTTCCACGAACTCCACATCCTGAAAGAGTCCTGTCCAGCAGTCGCGCGCCAGGGTCATTAGAAAATACAAAATTAAACTCAAGGCGCTGGCAACCACTCCCGCCGCTTTACCTTGACGTGATTTCAAATCAAGAGAACCGCTGGTTGCTCGGCTCTATAAGTAGCAGGCTAGTGCAAACGTTCGAGGCCCTTGTTAAGTTCTCCAAAAGTGCAATATGCAAAAATAAGATTTCCCGTCACATTAAATTTATGGTATATACATACAGTACTAAATGTAAATGAAATCAAAACTAATTATACAGTTTGCTTTAACTTTGCAAGACGAATCTTTTGAGCCTAATTAGTCAATGTTTGGACAATAATTCACAAATACAAACAAAATGCTACAGTAGAGAATCGTGCACTATACAAAGTTTACAGGTGCAACCTTTGCCGAACTAAACACGCCCGAGGTCTCTCCCACACATACACATACACATACACATATACGCCTGGTTCTCTCATCCACAGTGCCGTCAGGCTCCCCAGACACACACACATACACTCCCGCTCTCCAATCAAAAGTGCCGCCAGGCTGCTGCCACATACACACATACACTCCCGTAGGTAGCAAACACCTACTAACTTCCCACCTCAAACACAGCACCGTCCGGCTGCCTTTCCGCATCGTTGAAGCACACACCGGAGGCCCCTCGCAGGACCGGCCGGCGGAAGCAGCTACGCTCGTTCGTCGGTGCCTTGAACAAGGTGGGAACCCCAGTTCTTTTCGGACTCTCGGTCTGATCTTCAGAGACGAATCAAGGAGCCCCGCTCCTGTCTCTCTACTTCTCTTTCTGATCTGCGGCAATTTCGTCGACAAGCTTCTCGTCCTCCTCCATTCTCGTAAACAGGGTCAGTGAGGGTGGTGCTCCATACATGGACGTCACACGTCCTGGTGAAAGGTAAAAGAGCTGGTGACGGCCAGCTGCACTGCGCGCATGGGCTACACGCCCAGGTTAAAAATGAACGCATTGTGTATATGGGTCTCGTGCCCCGGTAAAGAGTTGGCCATCAATACCACGGCCGCGCGATGCGTGTGGGTCTCGTGCCCTGCTAAAGATGTAAGAGGTCCACAAATGTGCCTCGGTGAAATTCGGGTTTGGACGCGTGTTGGCTCTATCCCTGTAGTTGAAATTTGGGAACGACGCGTTTTGGCTCCACCCGATCGTTCATGGTCAAATTGGTATGGACATGATTTGGCTCCATACCCAAACAAATATGCATATGTTTTGGCCATGGCCCCGCCGGCCTATTTTCATACTGTGCATCAAAGAAAACAAATAAATTGCATGCTACGGCTATAAAGAAAGTTTGTGTGCTAGTTTATATAAAATCAAAGAAATAGCGATCTGTACACTAGAAATTATGCCAAAAGAAAAGACAACCATGTACTGCATGTAGAAATCTTCAGTCCATGCATATGCAATACGCCGGAAGTACTGGCTGCCAGGCAATTCCCGGCACAAAATCAATCATCATTTCTATGTTAAATATTTTAAACAAAAGAAAGATCAAACGCATTGCATGGTTCATCTCCAAACAAACCCTTTTGCATCTTAAGGTTGCATCCTAGTATACTGCATGGCTAGCACCTGCATGCACGTAATAAAGTATCCCAGTATACTCCCTCCTGCATGCATGTGTGCTATTGTTTGCCTAGGCAACTGCACAAAATATAATATGATGCCAAATTAGTGATCACATCCATGAAAAATAATTCTAGCAATAAATCAAATTAAATAGCATCGTATATATGCTAATCCATTGCCAAAATACATTGCCATGAGCATTTGCACCTTCTCTTGATAAAATAAATCAACCACATCAACCACGGCCAATCCAGGGCTGCATTAACCCCAAATAAAATATTGCAACACATGATGAGTGCATCATACATGTTAAAACATGCAAATCCATAATCTTGCATGATATAATGACTATGCCAAATTTAGTCTTTAAGATGAATTGCTTGCATACATACATGATACTATGCATCAAAGAAATGTCCGACATACAAACAAATTATTTCTTCCTGGTGTATATGAATATGTGGTATGGTCAAGATGTCCCATGCCAAGTTAGCTAAATTTAGCGCCATATCATGATCTGAACAAATGACAGTATATTCACAAATGCTTTGCATAGATTAACTACATGCATACCATGGGTTGCTGAAAAGCATAACATGCTAGCGACCAATCATATAAGGAGTATATGTTAGCTCCTCAACAAATGAAAATGTCATGTTTAAATAAAATAACATGCATCAAGTTCAAGCCTAAGCCAAGCATGCATATTCATCCATCCAAGACTACAAGACTGAAGACTTTGTTTTCTTTTTGTAGTTTGTAATAGGAAGCCATATGATGTAATCTTATTCTTTATGTACTCATGTTGGAACTCTTAATCAGGGGTGTTCTATTTGGAGATGTAATTAACATAATTTTTATGCAAATATAAGAATTATGGAAGTATGGACTTTCAATACCTGTTCTTTTTCTTTTGTCCCAATTAAATTTAACCAAAACCAAATTTGTCTCTGCTGACGCGGAGGCGGGTCATAGCCGCTCGTTTCCCCGCCATCATCAGCTCTCTACTCCGAGTGTGACAGAACACCTCGGTCGGTCGAAGGAGCGCGATGGTCAGCCCGTTCCCTCGGGGTCGCTGCGAGCTGGTGGCCATTACTGTTCGTGAGCCGAACAGGGATCGGCTGTGTCGTCCCTACCTTCGGTCGGTCCGAGGGGGCGCGAACTGCGACCCCCGAGCGGTCCTCATCCGGTTGGGTCATCGTCAACCGATTGGAGTTTTAAGGTTCTGCCTCTTTCATCTGGGTATGTATTCATGCTTCCCTTCACCCTCGTAGTTGTATTTTTTGGGTGTGACTAACCTGCGCTTGTGCCCTTTTTTTTGCAGTGGCCAGGAGTCGACAGGACTAGGGATCTCCCCACTTCTCGTGCGAGAAGAGTGGAGACCCAGCCCGCTGCGGGTTGCGATGAGTGAGGGGGGAAGCTGGCTGGTGGCGGCGCGACCTTCCTTAATGGGGGTTACGTCTTCCTGACCGGTCATGAGCATGGCGGCGCCCGTGATGGCGACGATCCCCATGGTGACGGTAGAGGCTGGGTCGGAGGTGACTCTTGTGGTCCCTCCCCCGCCAGTCGCAGAGGCGGAGAGGAGGGAAACTAGGCTCCCTGTCTCGCTCGGCGGAGGAGCGCACGGTTCGCCCGCCTGGTCAGAGGTGGAGGGGTCCGAAGGAGCCACGGCCAGGCCGGAGGTAGAGCAGCCACCGGCGAGCCATGGAGTCCTAGCGATGGACATCCCCTTCGACAGTGAGGAAGACACCGTGGTGGAGCCACCAGCCATCCCGCCGTCCCAGGAGTTGGTGATGTTTCGGTCGTCGCATGATACTATGATGGTAGGATCTTCCAGCGGGTCGGGGGCAACCCACGAGCTGGTGTGGCCTTGCCCCGGCGAGCCGATAAAGGCCCGGTTCGTCCTTCGTGACAAGGAGGAGGTGAAGCTCTGGCACCTGCTTAGGGAAAGAGGACTGTCGATGGAGTCCGATCTCGCCCTTACCAAAGTGACGCTCAAGGAGGCCTTGGAGAGGGTTGAGCTCGTCCATCAGGCCATGACTGTTGACCTGCCATGCATTGTAGAGGTAAGTTTTCTACGTTCTTGGTGTTGTCTTTGATTCCTTGGCTTTTAAATGGTTGTCTCTGCACGCCTGCTTCTTGTCTCGCAGGATCTGGAGATGATGTCGATCCATAAGTCTCAATTTCTTTGGGAGGAGCACGGTCGGATGGAGTAAGAAGCGGTGGCATCACGGTGGGTTGTGAGCTTAGGCACCAACTAGTGTCCACCCACCATGAGTCCCAAGACCGAGCGGTTGAGGCGACAAGAGCACGGGCGGCGGAGCTGCGTGCGGTCGAGCGGGCAATTGCTGCCGAGTGGGAACTCGACGCGGCGAAGGCCCACTTGGTAGAGACTGAGGTGGTGCCCCAGAAGTCCTTGGATGCTCTGGAGGCAGAGCCGAAGGCCCGATCGGATGCTGAGCAAGAAGTGGTCGCGCTCCGGGGGCAGATGCTCGGGGCAGAGGTGTCGAACGCTCGACTGCTTGAGAGGGTGACCCGACAAGAGGATGGGCTCTCCATTCTCAAAAGCGCCCACCTCGGTACGTACCTATTCTGCCCTCAGTTGATGCCTTGAATTTTTCTTTCCTTTGCTCCTGAATTTGTCGTTCATTTCCAGAACTGGGTAGAAAGATCGGCTCTCTAGAGTAGGAGCTGGAGATAGTCAAAGCAGCGGTCGATCAGAGCGTGGAGGCGCTAGCCCAGTCCCTTGAGGAGCGATGCGTTCTCGAGGGAGAGCTCAACCAGCTTTGCAATATTGCGCAGGTGGTCGTCTCCGAGGTGTTCAGGTCGAGACCAAGCACCAGTACGCCCGCCGTCCAGCTGGCGGAGGTCCCGAATGAAGTTTGGGCGCTCATCTCTGATGGCATGTTCTACGGGACATCGGGGGTGCTGACCTCGGTGGCGACCCACTACCTCAATCTGGACTTTGTGGCCATCTACAGAGGATACGCTGATGGGTGGAGCGCAGACGAAATCCATGCACTGGGGGAGAGTTTGGTGCCATATGCACAGATGGTCGGTGAGCAGGTCACCGCGCAGTGGGTGATGGAGGCTCGCTATTTGACCGTGGCCATAGACATGCGCCGGGAAGATGTTGTCTAGCCTACGGAGGCAGCGGAGGCCGAGTCAGAGGCGAGCGTCGTCTTGCCCCCAACCGAGCCGACCATCGTCCCGACCGAAGTAGAGCTGAGCACCATCGTCCCGACCATAACCGAGCTGCGCTCGTCCTCGTCAATCGTACCGTTAGCCGATGCCGCCAGGGGCCCATAATAAAGTTAGAGTAGAAATAGTCAGTTTATGTAAAAGATGAATTCATGGGGGAGGCCCCGTGTGAACAGTTTTATATTCATGAATATTTTAAGTTTGTTTTTGTGATGAAATCACTTGTGAGGGGAAGCTTGTCCCATCCGCCCTTGTTTTTATCCTTGCGTAGCTTTGTTTTTGTCCTTTCTTTGTCGCACCTACCCGTTGACCCATAGGCTGTAATCTTAAGAACCCAGGTGTGGCACGCGAGGCTCAGCTGCTTGTAACCGAAGGTCGTGGTGGGGTGTGATCAGTCGGGAGGCTAAAATCACAAGTTACATAGGGTAATCAAAGGAACAGAATGCCCTTTCATTTGGGCAACGCCCTTTTGTTTGGGCGAAAAGTGTTACTATATGATAGTAAAAAAGGGGGTGGTATCACACCTCTGTGGAGCCCCCGAGTGACCTAGGCCGAGAGTGCTCGGGCTAGGGCACTGTAGGAGTAAGCATTGAATGGAAATAAATGGTAAGACCGAGCTTTAGGGAAAGAAACGACGTCACTGTTCGATGTTCCATGTGTTGGTGAGAACGTTGCCGTTGTCGTCCTTCAGTCGGTAGGCGCCCGATCAGATCACCTCGGTCATCATGTAGGGTCCTTCCCATGGTGGAGAGAGCGTATGTTTCTCCTTGGTTGATTGGGTCCTCCGGAGTACGAGATCACCGACCTCGAGGATCCTCCCCCTGATTTTTCTTTCATGGTACCATGGAGAGTTTGCTAGTAACGAGCGGAGCGGATGATGGCCGTCCCATGAGCCTCCTCGAGCAGGTCAACCATGTCCTGCTAAGCCTCCATAGCTCGGTCACGGTCAAAGGCCTTTACTCTTGGGGCGCCGTGATCGAGGTCGGAGGGCAATACTGCTTCGGCTCCGTATGCGAGGAAGAAAGGGGTGAACCCTATGGATCGGTTTGGGGTCGTTCTTAGGCTCCAGAGGATTGCTGGTTCCTCTACAACCCATCGCCTGACATACTTTTTGAGTCGGTTGAAGATGCGGGGCTTGAGTCCTTGGAGGACCATACCATTGGCCCGCTCGACCTGACTGTTAGTACACGGGTGTCCGACTGAGGCCCAATCTATCCTGATGCCATATCCATCACAAAAGTCCAGGAACTTCTTCTCAGTGAAGTTTGTTTCGTGGTCGATGATGATATAGTTAGGGACACCAAACCGATAGATGATGTCAAGGAAGAACTTGACCGCCTCTTCCGAGCAGATATTGGTGATGGGCTTTGCCTCTATCCACTTGGTGAACTTGTCCACCGCCACGAGCAGGTGAGTGAAGCTACCCAAGGCCTTTTTGAGGGGTCTGACCATGTTGAGGCCCTAGACCATGAATGGCCAGGTGATGGGGATGGTCTGAAGTTCCTACGCCGGCAGATGAGTCTACCGAGCGTAGAACTGGCATCCTTCACACCTACGAACCACCTCCTCTGCATCTCATAGTGCAGTGGGCTAGTAAAAAACCTTGGTGAAAGGCTTTCCCAACCAACGACCTTGGGGCCGCATGATGTCCACATATTTCGACATGGACTTTGAGGAGAAGCTGTTTCCCCTGGTCGGTCGGGATGCACTTCATGAGCACTCCTGATGGACTTTGCTTGTAAAGTTCGTTACTAATGGTGACAAACGTCTTGGTGCGTCGAGCGATTCATAGTGCTTCAGTCCTTCTGGTGGGAGAACCTCCTCGAGGAGGTAAGCGAGCAGTGGTGCTCTCTAATTGACCGGATTGAGTGCCATCACGATGATGTCATTGGGTGATGTTGCCAAGGCACCAAGGTTGGAGCCCCTGAGCACTCGGTCGGGGTCGGGGCACATCGGGGGGTTGGAGCCCCCGAGTGCCAGATTGATATTGGAGCGCATTTGGGTTGGATCCTCTCGGATGCGGGCAGACGGCTCATGGAGGTCATTTACAAAGACCCTATCGGCGGGCGGTTCCCGTCTGGCCACCAATTTTATGAGGAAGTCAGTAGCATCATTGTCCTTTCGAGGGACATGATGTAGTTTGATCCCTCGGAACTTGTCCTCGAGCTTGCACACCTCCTGGCAATACACCACCATGAGAGGGCTCTTGCAGGAGGACTCCTTCATGACTGGGTCGACGACCAACTCTGAGTCACCATGGACATACAGCCATGTGGCGCCGAGCTCGATGATGATGCATAGTCCATTGATGAGGGCCTCGTACTCCACGGCATTGTTCGAGGCTAAAAAATGGAGACGGATCGCATAGCGGAGCCTGCTCCCATTCAGGGAGATCAGAACCACTCTAGCCCCTGAGCCGGGCGCCATGACCGACCCGTCGAAGTACATTGCCCAGTGCTCATGGGTGACATTTAGGGTCAGGAGCTGGACTTCCATCCATTCAGCGATGAAGTCGGCAAGAGCTTGAGACTTAATAGCGGTGCGGGGGACATGCCTGATGTCATGGACCATGAGCTCGAGTGCCCACTTGGAGATTCGGCTAGCGACGTAGCTATTACGGATGACCTCCCTGAGTGGGTACGAGGTGATGACCATGACCTCATGGTCGGTGAAGTAGCGCTGGAGCATCTAGGTTACCATCAGCACGGCGTACAGAAGCTTCTGAACCTGGGGGTAGCGAACTTTGGCGTCGATGAGTACCTCACCGATGAAGTACACTGGTCATTGGACCTTCAGGGGGTGTCTCGGCTCCTCCCTCTCGATGACGAGGATGGCGCTCACAACATGGTTGCTTGCCGTGACGTAGAGGAGGAGGGATTCTCCCTATTTGGGAGCGACGAGGATTGGTTCCGACGTCAACGATGCTTTGAGGCTTTCCAAAGCCTGCTGTGCCTCCGTTGTCCAGACGAATGCATCCGTCTTCTTGAGAAGTTTGTAGAGAAGCGTCCCTCGTTCGCCTAGTCGGGAGATGAACCAGCTCAGGGCGGCCAAATAGCAGGTGAGCCTTTGTACGCCCTTGATGTTACGTATCGGGCCCATATTGGAGATGGCCGTGATTTTTTCGGGGTTGGCTTTGATGCCGCACTCGGACACAATGTATCCGAGCAGCTTCCCCTTTGGGACCCCAAAAACACATTTTTCAGGATTCAATTTGATGCTGAACCTCCGGAGGTTCGTGGATGTTGCGGCCAAGTTTGCGATCAAGTCGCTAGCTTGAGTTGTTTTCACCACTATGTCATCTACATAGACGACAATTGTTAGTTTTGGCCGCTCGACCTAGTCAGGTTTGTTGGGCGGGTCGATTTAGTCGGTGAAGCATCACTGCATGCACCATTGATAGGTGGCGCTAGAGTTCTTCAGACCAAAAGGCATGGTTACGTAACAGTACGAACCATACGGGGTGATGAATGAAGTCATGGCCTAGTCGGACTCTTTCACCGTGATCTGGTGGTAGCCTGAGTAGGCATCTAGGAAGGAGAGGATTTCGCACCCTGAGGTGGAGTTGACTATATGATCTATGCGTGGTAAAGGGAAGTGATCCTTTGGGCATGCCTTGTTGAGGCCAGTATAATCAACACACATTCTCCACTTTCCATTCTTCTTTTTCACAAGAACAGGATTAGCTAGCCAGTCGGAGTGGTATACCTCTTTGACGAATCTGGCTACCAAAAGTTTAGCGATCTCCTCGCCTATGGCCTTGTGCCTTTCGTCGTCAAAGCGATGCAGGCATTGCTTGGTGGGCTTTGAGCCTAGGACGACGCGTAGTGCGTGCTTGGATGACCTCCCTCAGTATGCCCGGCATGTCAGAAGGCTTCTACGTGAAGACATCGCAATTTGTGCATAGGAAGTCGGCGAGCTCACTTTTCTATTTGGCTGGGAGCTTGGTCGGGTCGATGGGGTCAATCTCCACCACCTTGGTTTCCTCAGTTGGATGGAAGGCACTCAAGGAGGTCAGCCCATTATAGTCAGGGACTGCTGGAGTCACCGAATTTCCAAGCTCAGGTAATGCTCACGGTCGCACGTGGAGGCGTGCGAGAAGGTACTACCTATGGTGATGACGCCATTTGGCCCTAGCATCTTCATCTTGAGGTAGGTGTAGTTGGGGATCACCATGAACTTGGCGTAGCATGGCCTCCCCAAGATGGCATGGTAGGACCTTGGAAAGTCTACTACCTCGAAGGCTAGGACCTCCGAGCAGAAGTTGGCACAGTCGCCAAACATGACGGGCAGGTCGATCTGCCCAAGTGGATATGCCTGCGCCCCTAGGATCATGTCATGGAAGGGAGAGCTCACGGAGCAGAGCTCCAACCAGGGATGCACATGGCGTCGAGGGTGTCGACGTAGAGAATGTTGAGGCCGCTGCCTCCATCCATTAGCACCTTGGTGAGGTGGTTCTTGCGGATGATGGGGTCAATGACGAGCGGGTAGTGACCCGGTCGGGCGATGTGGGAAGGATGGTCTCTCTGATCAAAAGTGATCGGGGAGTCCGAGCAGCTAAGGAAAGAGGGGATGGCCGACTCGACAACACATGCCTCTCTATAACGTACCTTGTGCTGGTGCTTGGAGTGGATAGCGTCAGATCCCCCAAAGATCATGAGGCATTCCTCAGGGTCGGGGAAGCCATCTTCATCCTTGCCCACCATGCCTCCTTTCTTGGCCGCCTCCTCCTTGCCTTTTCCTTCCTTTGGCTTGGCGGCTTGCCACAGGAAGCGCTTGAGGAGCTCACAGTCCTTGTAGAGATATTTGATGGGATAGGCGTAGTTGGTGCATGGATTCTCCATGAGCTTGTTGAAGTGGTCGGGCTGGCCCTGCTGGGGCTGCTTGCCTACTCGGTTGACCACAGCGACCAAAGCTAGGTTGGCCGGTCGGCACCGATCCTTCTTGTTCTTCTTGCCCTTTTGTGTGGAGGGGTACTCGCCTTGGTCCTCGCGCTTGGCCTTTCCTCTATCCTGACCACCGCTGAAGACCGCCCCAACCACCTCCTCACCAAAGGCATGGTTCATGGCGTTGTCAAGCAGATCATGGGTGGTACGGGGCTTCACTTAGCCGAGCTGGTGGATCAAGGACTCACAGGTTGTCCTAGAGAGGAATGCGCTGATGACGTCTGTGTCGATGACATCAGGAAGGGAGTTGCACTGCTTTGAGAACCTGTGGATGTAATCACATAGGGATTCATTGGGCTCCTACTGGCAGCTCTTGAGGTCCTAGGAATTCCTAGGACGGACATACGTCCCTTGGAAATTTCTGACGAAGACCCTCTTGGGATCCGCCCAGTCATGGATGCTGTCGGGCAGAAGGAATTCGAGCCATGCTCAAACATGCTCCCCCACGTAGATGGGGAGGTACTAGATGATGAAATAGTCATCATCCACTCCTCTGGCTCGACAGGCGAGCCAAAAGTCTTCGAGCTATATACCGGGGTTCATCTCCCTGGTGTACCTAGCGATGTTGGTGGGCGGTCAAAAGCGCTATGGGAATGACTCTTTCTGGATGCGACGACCAAAGACCTGTGGCCCCGGGCCATCCGGGCTATTGCTCCGATCGTTTGGGCAGCCACCATGCCTGGGGTGTGTGTCCTCGCACTCCTCAATGGTCAGGCTAGGGCCCACGCCTTTGCTCTCATCACCATTCAATGGGCATTACCATCGTGCTGGGCGTGGCCTCGATTGTTGATTACGCAGCGAGCATCATGGTTTGGCCTGAGCCATTCATGCACATGTGGTCAGTGTGCGGCGATCATCGGGTCGGGCTGTGGTGCAGCTGTGGCTTCCTACTCCATGCTCGGCAACTGCTGTGGTGAGTGGATGGAGCGATTCGACTGGTGCGGCCCCAGTCCCCCGGTTGGGCAAGAGGCTGCGAGCCGGTGTCACGATGCAGAGCTCTTTGCCCATTGAACGACGGTAGTCTCCACTAGCGCCAGGAGATACCGGTGGATTGCCTGTTCCTAGGGGTCGGCAAGCTCGGGGAGGCCGCGCAGAAGCATCACCGTAGCAATGATGTTCTAGCTAGCCCGAGCAAACTGAGGGGGTCATCTCCTCCATCTAGTATGATACGCTGGACCTGATGGGCATGACCTCGAGCGCCGCTCGCTGGGTTGCATGCATGTGGTGTAGCGTGATGCGCTAGGTGCTTCAGCACAGGCGGCAGCTGGCTCTGCCGCCTTTGCCATAACTCATTGCCATGCTGCTGCGCACGTGCTAGGGCCTACGCATGGGGGTCTAAAGGGGTGTGAGTCTACAGAGACTCCACTACCTCCGGTGGCTGTCCCAGGGCGTCTGCCATAGCGCACTCCCGGGACAGAGGGTGGGTAGGTGCCATGACATCGCCGATGCTGGAGCCATCACTTTCGACCTCATCATCGATGAGGTTGTGGAAGGAGGCGGGAGCCTAGCCCGCCATCCGCATGAACTCGAACATGAGAGGGGGCGACGTCAGCATCCTTCGAAGTCCCCGCTCGCATGCGTCCACCGGGGACACAAAGCTGTAGGGGAGCTGGTCGTACAACGGTCGTGGTAGGGACAACGGGGTCTCTCCAGAGAGTCGGCGGAAGGTGTTAAATAGTGAGTAAAGAACAATATGTACATCACTCACTGTGGGGTTTGAGCTCAGCATGGGCTCGAGGCGAAGCGCGGATGTCTCGACGTTGAGGTTGTTGAGTGGCCCATTGCAGTCGGTGGAGGGCGCTCCTCCTCCAGCGAGTGTTGGGACAAGTGCCTCTTCGCAGAGGCGAAGTATGCCGAGCTAGTCGGCGACAAAGTCTAGACTCCCGAAGAGGAAGGTCTGGAGTGGCATGAAGACAGGAGGAGACCACATCCCAGCAAGTGGGAGCATGGGAAACTCTAGCGAGCCAAAGAAAATCGTATCGCTTGAGCCTGCCATGCCAAAGCTGGTGGAAAGGTGGGCCATCTGATGACCAAAGGCATGAACGTACGACGTCCTCTCCACGGACGGTGCCAACTGTCAGTGCGAAAAGTGACCAACAACTAAATATTTGTAGTTTTGTCATGCATTGTGATCGGATGTGGCCTAGCACTCAATGACATAGGATTTATACTGGTTCAGGCAATAGGCCCTACGTCCAGTTGAATTCAGTCGGTGACTTTATTCCTGAGCCCAGGTGCTTGAAGTTTGCTGTGGGGTTACAAATGAGTATGGAATGAGAAAGGGGGGTGTTAGAGGCCCGATCAGACTCTGAACCGAGTGGAAGAGAGCGTGTAGATTGTGTATCTGTCGAGTCCTAGAGCTATTGAGCTATTGAGTCGACCAGTCTTTGGGGGGGTGCTTTTAGGAGAGAGCTCATCCCCTTTTATAGTTGAAGGGGATGGCCTTCCAAGTTAGAGAAAAAGGAGAGAGAGTGTGTATGTCTAGCAGGCTCTACCGCGTTCGCCTAACATGCCCCGATGACACCATCCTGCAGGTGCGCAGGGCATGTCATGGTATAGTCCTCGGTATTGTGGTTGACTTGAGCACCTTACCTTATCTGCTCCACCTGCTCCCCAGGCCCACACTAAGTGGGAGTCCCTGGTCAGTCATTCCTAGTCGGTCCCGACCGTGTCGGTCGGGAAAGAGCAACGAGCAGAGGTTCGGCGTATCCTTGGTAAAAGAAGAGGGTCAGAGTCAGACTACGGTCCCACCTTGGCCAGGCCTTCTGATCAGGGACCGGATCATTGTCTCGGCCTATCATTATGTATCTGGGCCGACCCAGGCGCATGCTGTCGCTGAGCCGCCTGCTGGGCCAGGTTTTGCAAGGAAGCGGGTCCATTGGGGACCCCGGGTTTATGAACCCGACATGGTGCTTATGGTTTGTGCACAGCGTTGTATTATGATTATGAGAGAGACTTGTTGGAATGTGGTCAGTTCGGCTAATCCTAAACTTAATTACAAAATTAATTAAGCGTTAAGCTTTTGGTCCACCCACTCATCATTTATTTCCAACTAAATAAGAACTGTCGTGATCGGCGGCAACCCTTAAAATTCTAAGGGTTCAACCCCCTGAACCACAGCACGATTATAAATAAGAGAGGCGCTCTTGGTGTCACAATCTCTCTAATCCATGTGACTATTCACATAACCGATCGATTAGGCGCTGGAGGGTTTAGGAAGGCCGTCTACCCACATCCAGGTACTGTTGCAGATCTACATCGTGTTCTTCATGAACTAGGAGCATCATGTCTCAATCTGGTGAAGACTAAGATCTACTTCATCTACATCAACTCTTCTACGTCTATGGATGCACTCAGATGGCATCTACAAACTCTGGTTAGTATCAGATTAATTTCCGCATAAGATTTAGTTAGTGATCATGTTTAGGCTAAGATAAGATTCTGTTAGTCTAAATTCTAATTCACCAATTGGTATCAAAGTCTGCTTAGATCCTAACATGATCCTAGGACAGAGTGTATTAGTTTTATGCCTCTATCAAGATCCATTCAGTTTTAATCTACTATATTTTAAGTTGGACATTAGCACGCACTCAAAGCAGATCCGTTTCCTGATTGTTACGTCAGTTCTAAAGGGCCATTAGTACTGAGATTAGATCTATTTTCATGTTTAAGTACAAATAAGTACTAAGTAAGATTGTTTCATAACACTAATTTTGGATCATGCGTACGCAGTTTCAGTTCACTAAGCAGATGTATGATTATGATCTAATGAAGATTCCAGTAACATGCACAAGACAATTTTTCTCGCCTGATTAAGTGATTAAGTCTTAATTACTTTTGAGGAAGCCATAAGTGCCTAGTTTGATAAGATCAGACACATTCAGTCTCAGATTAAGAATCAATCTAAGCAATTAGTCTCGGATTAGTTTATATTTTCCAGCGATTAAGGGTGTTTTCCACCAAAATTAATCCGAGTTGAGCATTTAGGAGGGGATTGAATCAAATCAGTAGCAATAAACAAAATCCCGAAAAATTCTTTCCCCAAATCAGGAACACTAACCCTAAGATCAGACATGGAGCATGCACCCGCGTGGCTCGTACCCGGCGTTGTAGGTCGGGTCACCGCTGCCGGCTGTGCCGCCCCCAGCCGTGCATGAGCATGGCTTGTACCCGTGCTGTTGGCCGAGTCACCGCCGCCGCCATGGTGGCTTAAGGGCGTCGTCGCCCTGTGTTGCGCGCGTGAGGGCCTTGGGTAGCGGCCGCCACCACGCTGGTCTCACGACGCTGCTACGTTGACTTGTCAGGCTTCAGGAGCGCTGCCGTCGCTGAGGCCTTTAGGGGCACTGGCGCTTCCGCCCACCCGCACGGGTGCCGCACCTAGTGCGCATCGCACCATCGCTCGGCTGGTTTTGGGTCGTCGTTGCCACGCCACATGAGGGCATCCTGCTGTAGTGCTCGATGAAGCCACGCATGGCCCTACCACATGTGCGCGTTGGTGAGCCGAGCGCCGTGGTTCCTGTGGCATCAAGCGAGAGGGGCATAGTGTTGCAGAGCAGCAGTCGAGCAGGAGAGCTGGCTGGAATAGGGGGAGTGAAAAGAAGAAGAGAGTGAGGAATGCGGCTATGGTTTTTCAGAGTGGCTTAAGTATGTGATCGTCGTTTGCCTTTGGCATCTCCCAGCTGCTGATCTATCTATCCAATGGATCACACAACTCGAGCATTAGCTAGATGGAGAATGGGCCGTTAGCTAGCCTATTGATGTATAGGCGAGCGTGAAACGGGCCAGCTACTGACCACGTGATAGTTGGCCGCCTCTCCATTAGTCGGCTAATTCAGTGTGGCCGAATTGAGTTTCATTATAAGCATAGGCCTACACATTAAGTTTATTTTCCAAATAATTATGTTCATTCCCCAACTACTAATAAGTTCATTTTTGTTTTATTTAATGAGTTTTGGGGTATTTAAATTTGCGTGGAACAATTTTCCTAAGAATTACCATTCATTTATGTTTAGTTTTTTAGTTCTTTCTTAGTGTCGGTGCAGAAAGTGACCAACATGTAAATATTTGTAGTTTTGCCATACGTTGTTATGGGAGGTGGCCCAGCACTCAATGACATAGGGTTTATACTGGTTCAGGCAACGTGCCCTATGTCCAGTTTGAGTCAGTTGGTGACTTTATTCCTGAGCCCAGGTGCTCGAAGTTTGCAGTGGGGTTACAAATGAAAAGGAGAAAGATATGGGGTACAACAGGTCTGGTCAGACTCTGGTCTGAAGGGCCGAGAGTGATGGGAGCTTCGCTAGGTGCTAAGTGTTCGAACGTGTGCTCGAGGTTCGAACCTGGTGGTTCTGTTGTTGTGTGTTGAATCGATCTAAGTGAACTGATCTCCCCCTTTTGGGAGAAAGCGCATCCCCTTTTATAGATGAAGGGGATGGCCTTACAAGAGAGAGAGTACGTATGCTAAGTCTTGTTGCCCACACCGTCGGGTATAAGATGATTGTAGGCGCCCATAAGACTATAAATGTTAGGTGCATGTGGGAGGCTGCGTCGTCTTCTTCCGGTATGGCAGATGTCGGTGCCTACTACACTGTTGATGCCTAGAGGTATGTAAGGGGTTTTCCCATGTTCGCCTAGTATGGTAAATGCTGGCACCCACAACACTATTGTTGATGCCCAGAGGCATGTGGGGAGAGCCTTACCGTGTTTGTCTGGTATGGGTGTTGATGGCGCCCACAATACTGTAGGGAAAATGTCGGCGCCCAGAACACTACTTGGGTTCTGACATGCCAAGAAGGTTGCAGGGTACTGTCCTGCAAGTGTACAGGGTATGGTCCATGGTATTGCAGTTGACTTGAGTGCCTTGCCTTACTTTCTCCGTCCGTTTCCTGGTCCTTACCGAGCGGGCGTCCCCGGTCGGTTTGGTCCCAGTCGGCTCTGATTACGCCAGTCGAAGAAGAGCTGTAAGCAGGGGTTTGGCGCATCCCAGGTCGAAGGCACGGGTTGGAGTCAGAAGTGGTGTTTGGCCATGCCTTCCGGTCGGAGAGGCGGGCCAGAGTCGGAAGTGGGCATCATTCCTCCTTGGCCAGGCCTTCTGGTTGGAGATTTGGATAGCCCTTTTGGCCTGTTGTTTTAGGTTTTTGGGCCAGCCCATGAGTTGTGCATTGTTCGCAACATTGTCTGCTGGGCCAAGGCCTTTGTTGGGAAGCCGGTCCATGAGGGACCCTGGGTTTATGAACCCGACAGGAGCCCCCGAGCCCCCGGGCGATTCGGGTTAGAATCGTCTAGGGGTTTTTTTTGTCTTGATGGCGGGTGCGCGCGAGCGCACCCGCGGGTGTAGCCCTCGGGCAATTCAGGTAGAATCGTCTGGGGGGGTTTCATTTAGCGGGAGCACACCCGCGGGTGTAGCCCCAGAGCCCCTGGGCGATTCGGGCAAAATCGCCTGGGGGTTTAGTCAGCGGGCACGAGTGTGTGCACTTTGGTGGGTGTAGCCTCTCTTTTCCTATTCCTGTCCCGTGGTCCTAGGCGTTTGGTTGTGGCCGAGGGACTGGGCGAGATGGAGTTTTGTCTACCGGGGCGTCAGGCGTGCTAAGGTTTCGGGTGAATCAGAGTCGTGGATCCGGGGATCAGGCGAGTCAGAGTCGCTAACCAAGGAATCGGGCGCACCAACGGATCGGACTAGAAGGACTCATGGATCCAGGCGTTGGGGGACCGGGCGAGTCAGAGTCACGGATCTAGGCGTCGGGCACATCGTGGGACCAGGCAAGTCGGAGTCACGGATCCAGGCGTTGGGTGTGCTGAGGGATCGGGTGAGTCTGAGTCACAGACCTAGGTGCGGCCAAGGCGTTTGGGTGTCTTGAGCCCCTGAGCCCCGTTGGGCTTGGTAGGGGTTGGTTGAGTTTTGTGCGTTACCCCGTCCATGGTTTCTCACAACTAGAGGGGCTGAGCTAACGTCGCTTGCCTCGATGGCTCGAGTGACGCACTCGGTGAGCTCTCTAACGGGTATGATCGAGTGAAGTCTAGGTCCATTGTTCATGATGGGGTCAGCATAGCCCTCATGTGGCACTCCACTACTCCTTAACCTACAACTCGGCAGATGCCTAGGTCGTTCCAGAGACCGACCCGGGTGGCCCGCTGGCCTCCCCTCGATGGAGATTCTATGGGTTTGGCGAGGTTCGGATCGAACGACAAGGTTGAGATGACACTATCCGCTTTGGGGCAGACTAGGCGAGGGCCGCTCGGGGCTCATCTGCATTTTTCTCCCCTAGCTCTGTTTGATGCGAGGCAGCCTCAAGCCCTTCCTGGGCCAACCTTCGAACCCCGGTCGGTCATTGCTCATGTTGAATGAGGCAACTGCCTCCTCATGACGCAACACGGAGCATTGTGATGCATTTGACTGCATATGCCGGGTGGAGATGCGGCCGGGCTAGAGCCGGAATGTCTGTCGGCGACCCGTGAAATCGAGGTGGTGGAGATCCCCTTCGACGGCGAAGCAGATGACAAGGTGGAGCAGCCGGTGCTATCGTGGGAGCTGGTGGTGATTCAGTCGGAGGCTAGGCCCTCCAGCGGGCTAGAGGAGACCGACCTGGTGTGGCCCTACCCTGAGGACCCGATGAAGGTTCGGTTCATCCTTTGGGATTCATAGGAGTGTCAGCTCTGGGACATTGTTGGGGGGAGAGGATTCGCCTTGGAGTTTGATCTCGCCAAGCTATCGGTGAAGTTTAAGGAGGCCCAGGAGTGGGTTGAGTCCGTCCAGTGGTTGGTCAAGGTCGACCGATGCCGCGCCTTGGCGGTGAGTTTCCCGTGCTTGTCCTTGACCCCTTGGTCTTTCGTTGGTTGCCTCAGCATGCCTGCTTCTCATTTTTGTAGGGTCTGGAGGAGATGTCGAGCCGCAAGTCCCGTTTCCTCCGGATGGAGTGTGCCCAGATGGCCGAGCTTGAGCGCCAGCTGGACTCCTCCCGTCGCAAGTCCTAGGACCGAGCGACAGAGGTGACGGAGGCGTGGGCGGCGGAAGTGCTCGTGGTGGAACAAGCAACTTCCGCTGAGCGGGGGCTTGAGGCAGCGAAGGTCCACCAGGCGGAGACTGAGGCGGTATTGCAGAAATCCCTGGCGGACACCGAGGTGGAGCTCCAAAGAGCCCTGGAGACCCTGGATATGGAGCGGAGGGCCCTAGAGTTGGAGCGGAAGGCCCAGTCGAAGGCCGACCAGGAAGTGCTCGCGCTCTGGGGCCAGGTGACGGGGACGGAGGAGGCAAACGCCTGGCTGCGTGAGCAGTTGACCCGGCAGGCGAAGGGACTCTTCATCCTCGTGAACACCCATCTTGGTAAGTACCTTTTCTGCTTTTGACATGTTGGTTTCTTTCTTTAGCTTGCTTCTGAGCTTGTCGTCCTTCTTCTAGAGCTGGGTGGAAAGGTAGAGTTATTGGAGCAGGACCTGGAGACGGCCAAGGCGACAATTGGCTAGAATGCAGAGGCACTAGCCAAGTCCCTTGAAGAGTGATGTGCTCTCAAGGGGGAACTTGACCAGATACGCAATGTTGCCTAGCTCGTCATCTCGGAGGTCTTTGGGTCGGCGCCAAGTCCCAGCGTGCCCGCCATCCGGCTAGCAGAGGTTCTGGATGAAGTTTGGGCCCTCATCACTGAGGGGCTATTCTATGGGATATCGGGGGTGTTGACTTCGGTGGCGACGTACCACCTGGACCTAGACTTCGCCGCCATCAGCAGCGGGTAGGCCGATGGCTAGAGCACAGAGGACATCCAGTTGCTCGGGGAGAGCCTGCTACCGCACGCAAAGTTGGTGGCCGAGCAGGTCTTCGCGCAGTGGGTGATGGATGCTCGACGTGCGGACATGGCCACAGGCGCACGTCAGGAGGACGTTGCCCAGTGTGTGGATGGCATGGAGCCGGGGTCAGAAGCGGTCATCGCCTCGCCTCCAACTAAGCCGAATGTTGCCCAGTCAGAGGACGAGCAACACCTTCCCTCGCTGGTCGAGCCGGTAGTCGATGCCGCCGAGGAGCCATAGTAGAAATTTTAGAGTAGAAATGCTTTAGCAAATGTAGAAGATAATGTCGTGGGGGAGCCCCCTATGTAAAGTGTTTTTGTGTTTTCATGAATATAGTAACTTTGTTTTTGTGATGGAACTACTTCATTCGGGGAAGCTTGTCTCGTCTGTTCCTTATTTTTACCTTAGCATAACTTTGTTTTTTATTCTTTTCTTTTTTGCACCTACCCGTTCGCACCATAGGCTACAAGCTTAAGAGCCTGGGCATGGCCCGTGAGGCTCAAATTACTCATAACCGTAGGTAGAGGCGGGGTGTGATCAGTCGGAATAATTGAAGCAAAGTTACATAAGGTAATTAAAGGAATAGACTACCCTTTCGTTTAGGGAAAAATGTATTTTATCATATGATAGTAAAAAGAGAGGTGGCATTGCACCCCCGTGGAGCCCTTGAGTGACCCGGGCCGAAAGTGTTCGGGTCGGGGTGCTCTGTAGGAGCAAACATTAAGTAAAAAGTGATAAGACTGAATTTTAGGGGAAGAAACAACGTAGCTGTTCGTTGTTCCAAGTGTTGGTGAGAACGTTGCCGTTGTCGTCCTTTAGTCGGTAGGCATCCGGTTGGATCACCTCGGTCACTGTATAGGGACCTTCAGTCATCCGGATCCTTGCCCGCTGTGCCCCCTTTCTTGGCCACTGCTTCTTTGCCTTTTCCTTCCTTCGGCCCGTCGGCCTGTCGCAGAAGGCGCTTGAGGAGCTCAGAGTCCTTGTAGAGGTGTTTGATGGGGTAGCCGTGGTTGGTGCACGGGCTCTCCATGAGCTTGTTGAAGTGGTCCGGAAGGCCCTATTAGGGCTGCTTGCCCGTGTGATCAGCCACGGCGACCAACGCGGAGTTGGTCAGTTGGCGACAATCTTTTTTGTTCTTTTTGCCCCTCTACGTGGAGGGGCCCTCGTCCTAATCCTCACGCTTGGCCTTGCCTTTGTCTGAGCCTCCATTGAAGCACTACGGGGTTGGCGCTCTCTGGATGCGTTGGGCAAAGGTCTGGCCAGGGTCTATGTCGCCTGCCGTCACTACCGCTCGATGGACGCCATCATCATGCCGGGACCAACGCCGGTTGTTGATGATGCTGCGAGCGTCTTGGTTCAGCCTGAGCCTCTCGCGTACAGGCGGTCAGTGCAGAGCAGGCGCCAGGTCAGTCCGGGGCACAGATGCGGCCTCCTGTGCCGCGCTCGGTGGCTTTAGCGGTGAGCGGGTGGAACGATTTGTCTGGTGCATCCCCACTCCCCCGGTGGGGAGAGAGGCCGCGAGTCGGTGTCATGATGCGGAGCTCTCCGCCTATTGAACGGCGGTGGTTTCCACCAGTGCCCGAAGGTTCCGGTGGATCACCTGTTCCTGGGGGTCGTTCGGTTCGGGAAGGCCGCGCACAAGCATTGCCACAACGGCGATGTTTTGGCCAGCCCGAGCGAACTATGGGAGATCGTTCCCCCTGTCTATGATGTTGTGCTAGACCTAGTGGGCGCGACCCCGGGCATCGCTCACCGGGTTGTGCGCACGGGGCGTGGTGTGGTGCACCGAGCGCACCGGCACAGGTGGCGGTTGGTTGCGCTACCATTGTCGTAGCTCCTCACCGTGCTCTCGTGTGAGCGCGAGGGTCCCCAGACGAGGGTCCAGAGGGGTGCGAGTCTGCAAGGACTCCGCTACCATCGGCGGCTATCCCAGGACGGACAGTGGCTAGGTGCCACGTCGCCGATGCTAGAGCCATCACTTTCAACATCGTCATCCATGAGGTTGAGGAAATAGGTGGGAGCATAGCTCGCCATCCCCACGAATTCGGACGTGAGAGGGGGCGGCGCCAGCATCCTTCAGAGCCCCAAGCATACGCATTTGTGGGGGACGCGAGGCCGTAGGGGAACCAGTCGCATGGCGGTCGTGGCAAGGACAATGGGGTCCCTCTAGATAATCGGTGGAAGATAGTAAATATCGAGTAAATAACAGTATGTACATTACTGACAGCGTTGTTTGAGCAGAGCGTTTGCTCGGAATGAAGCGCAGGTGCCTCATTGTTGAAGTCGTTGGGTGTTCCGGAGCCAACGGAGGGTGCCCCTCCGACGGGCACCGGGATGGTTGCCTCCTTGCGGAGGTGTAGTACACCAAGCCGGTTGGCGATGAAGTCTAGGCTTCCAAAGAGGAAGGCCTGGGATAGCTCAAAGATGGGTGGAATTCGCTTCCCAATAGATGGGAGTGTGGGAGACTCCAGTGAGCCAAAGCGAGTCATATCGCTTGAGCCCGCCTTAGCGAAGGTGACAGAAAAGTGGGCCATCCGATGACCAAAAAGTGTGAACATACAGCGTCTTCCCCACGAATGGCGCCAACTGTTAGTGCAGAAAGTGACCAACACGTAAATATTTGTAGTTTTGCCATACATTGTGATCTAAGGTGGCTTAGCACTCAATGACACAGGGTTTATACTGGTTCAGGCAACGTGCCCTATGTCCAGTTTGAGTCGATTGGTGACTTATTCCTGAGCCTAGGTGCTCGAAGTTTGCAGTGGGGTTACAAACGAGAAGGAGAAAGATAGGGGGTACAAGAGGTTCGGTCGTACTTTGGTCTGAAGGATCGAGAGTGATAGGAGCTCCACTTGGTGTTGAGTGTTCGAATGTGTGCTTGAGGTCCGAACCTGGTGGTTCTGTTGTTATGTGTTGAATCGATCTAAGTGAACTGATCTCCCCCTTTTGGGAGAAAGCGCATCCCCTTTTATAGATAAAGGGGATGGCCTTACAAGAGAGAGAGAGAGAGAGTACGTATGCTAAGTCTTGTTGCCCATGCCGTTGGGTACAAGATGATTGTAGGCGCCCATAACACTGTAAATGTCAGGTGCATGTGGAAGGTTGCGTCATCTTCTTCCGGTAAGGAAGATGTCGGTGCCTGCTACACTGTTGATGCCCAGAGGTATGTAAGGGGTTTTCCCATGTTTGCCTGGTATGGTAAATGCCGGTGCCCACAACACTGTTGATGTCCAGAGGCATGTGGGGAGAGCCTTACCGTGTTTGTCTGGTATGGGTGTTGATGGTGCCCACAATACTATAGGGAAAATGTTGGCGCCCACAACACTGCTTAGGTTCTGACATGCCAGGAAGGTTGCAGGGTACTGTCCTACAGCTATACAGGGTACGGTCCCTGGTATTACGGTTGACTTGAGTGCCCTGCCTTACTTTCTCCATCCGTTTCCTGGTACTTACTGAGCGGGCGTCCCCGGTCGGTTTGGTCCCAGTCGGCTCTAATTGCGCCAGTCGGAGAAGAGCTGTAAGCAGGGGTTCGGCGCATCCCCAGTCGGAGGCGCGGGTTGGAGTCAAAAGTGGTGTTTGGCCAGGCCTTCCGGTCGGAGAGGCCATCCGGAGGCGGGCTAGAGTCGGAAGCGAGCGTTGTTCTTCTTCTGGTCGGAGAGGAGGGCTGGAGTCGGAAGTGGGCGCCGTTCCTCCTCGGCCAGGCCTTTCGGTTGGAGATTTGGATTGCCTTTCTGGCCTGTCGTTTTACGTTTTTGGGCCGGCCCATGAGTTGTGCGTTGTTTGCAACGTTGTCTGCTGGGCCGAGCCTTTGTTGGGAAGCCGCTCCATGAGGGACCCCGGGTTTATGAACCTGACACTTAGCAACTATATATATAAGTTTAATGCCCTCATGATGATATTTATTCCCATTTCATATAAAGTTTATTATCCATTTTATTTAGTAATCTTAAAGTTAATCTAAGTATGTTTTTGGGAATATGTTGCTGAGAATATTTAAGTTTAAGAATTTTTTATTTAGAGCATTTTACTTAGCTAGTTTTATGCACTATTGAAATAAGTTTTAAGTTTGAGTTTTTAGTTTTAGTTCCAGTATTAATTCTATGTTTTCTTGAGCATTATTATGTTTTATATTGATGCTCTGAGATTATGTTTTGCATTAATTTTACATTTAATAATAAGTATTTATATTTATATATATATATTATATCCACCACTGTATAATATGATGGTCTCTAGTTGAATGGAACCAATGAGAAGTTTAACTAGAGATTACTCATAATTAATTTCTGACCAACGTTGACTTTAATTATGAGTTATTTAAGATGAATTTTGGTTTGTTTCTGCCCAATGGTGATACAAATTAAAGTTCTTTAAGCATGTTGTTAATACTGACCAACGTTGTTTTAACTTCATGCTTTAAGTACATCTTATATACAACTTACTAATTGAGACATTATTTTGCTTCAATTTTTCTAGTAAATTATGCAGACTATATAAGTACCATAGAACCCATAAGTTGCACTAATTTTCCTACTTGGAATAATTAGGTGCATGCCATTCTTAAGGATCTGGACCTTGATTATGTGCTTAATGAGGAAAAAACACGTGCTCATTCTCCTATTTATGATTACTATATTGAGAGGATGAAGGAGCACAATCCTAAATTAGAAAAATGGGAGAAATCCGATAGGATTGCAAAAATGATCATAAGATACTTGTAACACCCCGGGTGTTAGTCATGAGTTAAGCAGCGAAATTGGACTTAAGTAGGATATGTCAAGCTAGTTCATAATTTTGAAGTGATGATGAAGGTGTTGAGGTCCAATCTAAGAAATTGAGTCCCAACCTAAACTTGGACAACACATCTTTGCTTACATGTGGACCCTGGTTAAGGTTAGGCATGAGTAATTTTAAACATGCTAGTTTCATGTACATTACATCAACATGCATCCATCTTGACCAGTGGAAAAGTTTCATGAAGTTTAGAATCAAGAAGTCACATGAAATGATAAGTTATAATCTTTCTTGAATTGCTTCATCGGGTGAATGGGAACATGGGATGTCGACCAAACATTGCTACCTTACCCAAATGACTCTAATTGAATTCTACCACAAAAGTCATGAAGTGTTCGTGTTGAGTCAATGCCAAGAAAATGCCTTAATCGGTCTAAAACTCCAATTTAAGGTTTATCGTGATGCTGCTTTGACCAAGGTCAAATAATAGTGTGGAAATAAGATATGAAGTTTGACCTTTAATAAAAGTTGAAGTGTAAGTGGAGTACTACAAACTTTATTTTTGGACCAAGACTTGATTCAACTTCTAAGTGTCTCATATAGTGGTCCCGATTTTGGATACAGTGATGTTTTGGCCTCAGAAATATTTCTGTCCCTGATCGACAACTGCGAGTTCACATGTTGTGATATTTTTATCTTCCAAATTCATATGGTAACTCAACTGGATTCCTTAATATGAGTTGAAGTACACTTTGTGTTGGAAACAATGAAGCAAGTCTCATCAAGTTTGGAGTTCATTTGGATCTTCAAAGTTAGTTTCAAAATCAGCAAAGACTAACTGTTTCCAGGAGTCAACTGAATCCCGGTTTCAGTTTCGTGTACCACACTTTGGAGAATTGTATCTCCCTAACCCAGCTGATCTAGTCCATGATCCTTTAAGCAAAGTTGCAGACCAAGAGGTGCACAACAAACTTTGTTCAAGGGTCATGAGCTAGTTTGGTCCCTAACTTAGTCAAACTGAGCACTCAAAACTGAACCCAGTGCTGTTTTGGATCTCAAAATTTTGGCCAAGTATGGAATTTTAGAGGCAATGATGATTGGCATCTTGTGTTCTCAGATTTTTGTTAAGCAACTCAAGTTGAGCCAAATATAAAAGTTGGAGTTTACATCTTGGAGGACATACAAAAAGTTGGAATCAATTTGACCAAGTAATTCGAGCTCAAGTAGATCAAGGCTTAATCCTTGATTAGTCACTGACAGTGTCAACTCCAGTCTTAATTACCCATTAATCTGTTTCTCTAATGACTCGACGCCCTTAATGAAAGATGTAGATCAGTTCATGGGCTTCAACTTTGCTTTTGGGCCCAAGGTCCAATTCGACCCGTAACTCACCAAAAAATGCTTCCCACGCCGGCCACACCGTTGCCCGCCACGTGCTCGGGGAAATGCCCCAAAGGGCGACATGTGCCTGTGCATAGTGGCCATGCCCAAGCTGAGTGCCCCAACTCCTTGCCACATGCCCCTGCTCCTCCAGAGCGGACGTCGAGCTCCACAGCGCCTTCATGCTCGCCCTCTCCCTCTCCGCACCATCTCGCTCCCTTCCTGCTCACGAGCGCGGACGCGCCAACCATGATCGCTAGGGCCGAGCAGAGCCGCTGCCACCGTTCCTCTGCCTCACACGCTTGTAGGTCAAGCCAAGCTTGCCTCCGGCCCTATAGCCACTTCTCCAGCCCAGCGAAACTCCAGCACCACCATGCCGACCTCCACTCCACCATCACAGTTCGTCGTCGTGAAGGCATGTCCATCACCGCTGCCTGCTGCCATGGCCGAGCAGCTGCTAGCTACAGCTGGCCAATGCCAGGGCCAGGCGCGGCCACGTCTGGCCACGGCCAGAGCCCGGCCGGCCCTCCTTCGGCCGCCTCCCCCGTTGACGCTCGCCACCGTTGGAACCGTTGCCGCTGCAGACCACCACCTCCGTGGCTAGCAGCCTATAGACCATCGCTACCTAGGCTATGCCCCTTGGATGGTGCGCCTGACCGTAGGGAAACTGCGTCGCCACTTCTCCTCCACCGCCGTCGACCACCTCACCGGAAAATCGAGCTGCCGTAGACCTCCTCTGCTCCAACTCACGTTGAGGACCTCGCGCAAGAATTCCAAGAAAGGGAAGGACCTATCTACAAAGTCTATGACTCATGTGAATAGTGACTAGAAGGACCATTTCGCTGGAATCTGTTTTCGTGAAAGTTCAGGGTCCTCGGTGCAAATTTGTTTTTCTTTTATGGCTAAAACTTTGGAAAATCATAATAAATTGTAGAACAATCGTAAAATAGCAAATGAGGACTTTTTGGAATCCTTGTGAGTAGATATACATAATAGAGTCATCTTATGATATGTGTTAGTAGAAGGTTTTTGCTGTTTTTATTTATCTAGGTTAATTAGGGTTTTCTAGGGATAAATTCATATCTAAAGGTGTAGTACTCCAATTGCTGTGAAAATTTTATGGTAGCCTACTGATACTGGTTGTAAAAATTTCATGGTCATTGGATGCAGTATGATTGATTTATTGATTTAACTTGTTTATTGCTTGATAAATGGTTTTAAATAAGTTATAATTTTTATGAAGATGCAAAAATGGAAAAAGTGGTTCCATTACCTTGGTATGATGTTGTTGTGTCATGTTGATACATAATATGGCCATGTGTTTGTAGAAAATAGTGTGTTTTAGATTTATCTTGCTCTCACATGTTTTCTTGCATTAGCAATTTGTCTTTTTTGTAATAATTAATCTATAAAACCTGAGCATGTGAGATTTGTGCAGTAGCCATGTTTTGATAACATCTACCACTCATAAAAGTGTCATACCAAACTAGTTGTTCTCATACATCACTAAAATTATATATATGTTTATTGGGAAAAAGGATTAATAAAAGCATAATTGTTGATAAAGCTTGTAATTGTATTTAGTGATGCTTTGAGTGATTGGGGTTCAATAAAGTGTTGCTAAGTATGTTAGTGGTGGTTGAAGTTCTTGAATGGCTTATTTGTGCATGCTCTTTGTTAGCAAAACGAGTGAAACATCAAATTGTTACATTCTGAAATGGTTGCATGTGCATTTTCTGTTGTGATGATAACTTCATAGATGAAATGATGTTTTTTGTAAATATTGTGAATACCAAAGTTGTATATAATTTCCTTATCCTGCTTATCCTAAAATTTCAGGATTTTAGGCCTGCTGGTGTAGGAATTATAGATTTTACAAATTTGTATCAGCTTTTGCATGTCCTCTGAACAGATCTGAATGATTGTATTGTTTGACTTATTTAAGCAAGGAATTATGTATGGTGATAATAGTAGAGTTGTAGTTCTTTTCCTAAGCTTTCCAAAATGTTAGAGAACACCCTTTTTGGTGGTCAAGAACTCCAGTTATAGCTGTTCAAAGTGGAATGGCAGATTTATGTCCAAATCTAAACAGAGATGCCTTCTTGGTGTTGTTTAGCCTTGTTAGCTGTAGTATCATCTTAAGATGATAATAAGAAAGTTATATATAACTTAATAAGATTTATATAAAGTTAAAGATCATGCTTGTTAGATGAATATAACTTGAGATATGCATTTCTAAAGTTAATATCAGTTTTCTATCCTTAGTTGTATAAGCTCTGCTTCATGATGTATTTTGACCTTGTTATTTGTTGAATCAGCTTTTGGTGTTAATAACAAAGTTTTATATAATTTCATTAGATTTCTAGAAAGTCTTAAATCACACTTTTTGCATGCCTAGAACTCTGGGTATGGTAAAAAGAAGTGATTGTGGTGCTGTTGTTCAGAATCTGTGTTTGTACCTAAAAATGTTTGCTTCACCTTGCTTTGCTTTGTGTGTTGCTAAGTGTGGTTCATGCCTTTGATGGTGTTAAGTTAATATACCTAAAACCTCATGAAACTTGTGTCATGCTTGGTGCTACCTTCCTTGCTATCCTAGCATGATAGGTTGTGGGATGTTTAATTAAGAAACGTGGAGTGCTTATATATGTTCGGTGTAACCTTGTGCTCATCTTGAATACTTTTATGTGAGGCATCTCATATTGCCATTCTTTGCATTCATGCACTTGCATTGTTGCATTTCATCTAGGTATGCTAGATGCACCACATTAAGGACGTGATGTTGGAGCCGAACCTAAAGTTGGAGTTTGGTGAATCCATCCAGAAGACGGAAGGACTAAGCAAGTGTCGAGATGGGAGATGCTTGCCAAGTGAGTGTCGTCTAACAAACACTAACCTGGTGTTGGATCCCAAGCAAGCCCCAAAGCATTCTAAGCCTCCTATGTTTTTACAAATATCACTTGTGTCCTTTATGTTTGATGCATTAAGTACGAGGGGTTGATTGGAACCACTTGCTGCATATACTTTCCTTGTCCAGACAAATATATCTTGAATCCTATGTAGGTCCAGGATTGAATATATGCTTAGCCATGCTTAGTCTGGTAGATGTCAGGTGATTTCCTATCACCTGCAAGATATAGGTAGATATCTGATCACGGTTGGCTATAATTGCTATCGTGAAAATAACCATGTGTTGATAAATAAAAGGAGACCGGGCAGGATTGTGATAGAGAAGCAACAAGGCATGGAGGACTTGGTGCCTATTTATCCCTGTCTATGTTGGTTAAGGACTGATTCGTTGTACGTCCTCATGTCATGTTGAACGCATGCCTAGCACTTAGTTGGCTGGATAAGTTGTTTCGACCGTGAAGCCGAGTAGCTCAACTCATGTCGGGACCCGGTAAGTGAAAGTGCACACACTAGAGGAAGTAAGGATGTGTGGGGAGCCAGTGGCATGAGTCCAAGGGCAGGCCGGGCCTGAACTTCCTAGCAGACTGGTAGTATCCTTGAGGGTGCGGCACAGCTTAGACCCACTAATGTACCTGAGTTGTACCAAAGGTGACCTAAGACTACCTTGATGCAGGTATGTCTAGGTTTGTGTTAGGAATAACTCCCCAGTTGGATGGAATCGATTCGAGTCGTCGTCTCTCCTGGATAGTGAGAACTTGACTGAGCAGCGGAAACGTAGCATTAATTGATGGAACTTGATGGTTATGATGATGCTCAAATTAATACACCAAATATGGTTACTAATGCTTGTTAGCTTAATCACGTGATTGCTCTAGTACAGGTGCTAATCTAGAGATGCTTAATTGAATAGGTATTCAATTGGAAGCTAAAGATATTAAATATCCAAGTTATGTTACTTAAGCTTTTATGCAAAATGTTGTCAAGCTAACTCCACCGATAAGGCCTTGCATACTCCTTGGTGTCACTTTATTTTTGGTTTATGATGGGTAAGTCTAGCTGAGTACATTCGAGTACTTAGGGTTTATCCCACCATGTTGCAGGTTGTGGCAGAACTGCCCGAAATAGCACGCTTCCGGAGGCGCTCGTCTTCCACCAGACACTAAGCACCCCAAAAGTAAACTACATCATATGGTTCTGTCGAGCACACCCCAAGAGAGAACTCGAACAATCCATATTTTTCATCTAGGATCCAACAATGAGTACGAGTTTACAATACTTAGTTCATTTCATACAACAAGAGTTCTCAAAAATACATTATTACAATACCAAGTTTAGAGTATGGAATTTAAACAGCAGAATTGAAATAAACATCTAACGATAATATACAAGGATCTGCCTATGCCCACTAGAAGAATCCTCCACACAATAGCCATTCCTCAAGTTGCACCTACAACAGGGGTAAATAAACCCTGAGTACACAATGTACTCGCAAGACTTACCCGACCAGTGGGAATAATTTCCTGACTCCAAAGGATATGATAAGCTTTATGGTTGCTGGGTTTCCTTTTTGCAAAAGCATTACTAGCAGTGAATCCTTATGTATGTATTTTATTAGCAGTCATGATTAGTTCCTTAGCTAACCATTCTATGTAAGCACCTGTTCTACTTTCAAGTAAGAGTTGAGCAATCAGATCCATTTCACCACCTTTCATCTTCCAGCTCTTACTATGGTGCTAGATCGTAGACAAGTCGTACCGTATTACACGACGATTATCGAATCAATGTAGCCCAGCTGGGTACCCCAAAACACACGCCCCGCTTTTACCCTAGGCATAAGCAAGACCAACCCACCACTGTCCTGTCAAGGGGTCTAGGTCCCTGTCCAAACTTGGACTCCAATCCCCCACACCTGAGTCCCAGACTTAGTGTGGTGCTTAGACCTCCACTATCCCCGCCTCTAATCAGTCGATCCGGAAAGAGCCGGAACCCACGACAAGAGAGCAACGAGCCTTCCCGCTCCCATAAGCATGTATGTGCTCAGGATAATAAGTCTGTGACCTGACTAGAATCCAATGCAATAGCCGGTCCTTAATCGACATGGACAGGGAAAACAATGTAATCAAGCCATGCCCCGTTGGCCATGGGACACAACCTCTTACACCCACCAATACCCGTACCATATCCCTGCCCGGTCTTCATTTCTTTTCACTATTTTATCATGAGAGTGATAATAATAATCACTTATTGTGAGTAACGGTAGGTTACTCACGCTACCGATAGCCTAAACATAGCGGCTACTCAACCTATGCTAGTAGGACTCATAGGTAGGTTATCTATGCGTGTAGTTTCAATATAAATCATGTAATGTAAATGCACATCACATATATATATATATATATATATATATATATATATCTAGTGATCATTCAAAATAAGGGTTATGCACTAGGACTTGCCTTGGGCAGGCGGGGTGTTAGCTCAGTCAGTCAGTGGTGGCTTTGGGACCTCCTACTGCATGAGAATCTCCTCCTCGTACTCCTTGATCACCTCCTCGAACTCGTGATCTTTGATGGTCATGATCTCTGCCAACTCGTTCTCTACATGCATGCGATGATGATGCAACACTTAGTATTTTGGCAACAGCAACTCTCAAAATAAGAATACATATGCTAAGCTACTAAGCTAGCTCTAATGACTAAAATACTAAGCTAATCATTATCTTTATCAAATAGATTCCAAGCTCACCCTACAAGTGCTTAATTTTTATAAACCAATATCATGCCATTATCCATTTAGCCTTAATGGGTATTTAGCTACCATATTAAATAGTCTATTTTAGGGCTACAAAAATTACAGTGAGCACATAATAATACCATGAAGCTACTGTAAAATTTTCAAAGCTAAAGCTATCACCATTTTGCCACAAAAATTCCTATAATATTTAACCTAATAATATTAAGCACTCTCAATTGATTTAATAGCTCCTTGTATCAATAAGTATATATATGAACTAAATACACTAACAGATAGAGCACAATTTTAGGAACATAACAAAATTTGTTTCACAATTTCTGGACATCTACATTATTTTATATTAATTATCAAAGTTTAGCTCAGAATTAAAATGAAAAGCTATTTCTATTTTTCCACAAAAAAGGTAAACCGCTTTCGGCCCAACACGGCCCACACAGGCGTGGCCCATGCGAGGCCGGCCTGCAGCGTGAGGCGGCCCGCGGTGGGGGAATCCCACGCGCGCTTGCACATTAGCAAAAACACCCCTGGACTTTGAGCAAAACAACCCACAGTCCACGTTACTATTTCTATAGATAGCGACTTTGCAACGGAACCCTCGAATATTTCTCCTCTTTACAATGGCAAGGCCCCCGGCCTTCCCCATGCGCTCCGGTGCGGCGAGCGGTGGCACTAGCGCTTGCGTCGGCCACACGAGACGCACGCTGACTATCTATGAGGCCGACGCTCACCTAGGGTTCGACACGAGACGATGGGCGGTGGTTGCATGAGTCAGAACGCCATAGAAGGACTTCTCCATGACGACGGGCACCCTGTGGCAATGGCGACGACGTTCTGGTGAGCCACAGTAATAACAAGGAGGTAGGGGTAGCGGGTGAGCAACGACAACTCACTAGGAGGCAGCACTAGAGCTATGACTAGCATGCGCACAACGAAGAGGGAGCCAAGGCGAGCTAGTGGTGTAGAGGAATTAACGTGGGGTGAAGTGGTGGAGATTGGCCACGGTGCGGGCGGTGATGGGCCTTAACGGCACGGCGGCGGGCAAAGCTCCAAAATTGGAGCTTGGCGTGACATGAGTCAAGGTGGGGTGGGGTCGGCTGGAGAGGTGGCGTGAACGCGGAGACGTGAGCATGAGAAATTGATGAGAGGTGCTCGCTCTCTGGCTTCACTGTGACGCGACGCAACGGTGGCGGAAAACAAAGGGAGAAGTGGGAAAGAGAGATGGCGCGGCAGGTGGGCTTCGCTCGTCGTTGCCCTAGTGGGATGTGAGCAGTAGGAACGGGAGGCCCATGCATCAGCGCTAGCCGACAAGCGTGTGCGCCCGACTGACGTGGCCTGCACGGCCACAGCGCCTTAAATGACATGGCGACGGTGGCTCGCCCACGTGCGCGAGATAGAGGCAACACGCACAGGGGCAGCAATAGCATAGAGGTGCAGTAGACCAGTGCAGACATAATGACGATGCGATGGTAGTGGCAGCATCGCAACATGAGGAGGGTCGGTAGTGCGGATGCGACAGCAGCGTAGCATGGCCACGACGGCACCCAAGACGGTAGCATGAGGCAGAGCAGCAGGGCGCGGGACCAGCGGCTCGCTGTGGCCGGCCTCGGCCAAGCCCAGGCGGCTCGACTAGCCAAGCATAGTGGCATGGCTGACCGCATGGAATGCGGCCATGTGCATGGCGTGAGAAGGCCGCGTGGTGACCACGCACCCAGCGCAAACCAACCCGAGTGAAAGGTCCTTGATTGGTTTTGGTAATTGAGTGACAACCCTAGGTGGACTAATTGTGTTTATGTGAGATACGTAGGTCATTAGTCCACATGTACATGTGTGTGAGCAACATATACCATGGAGGTGGAAATGGCTCGGAGATGTTGCAAAGCTCACACATGTGATGATGAAGGAGGTCATTGCACATGAGACATGACATTGAGTCATGTGATCAAGGTGGAGAAGATCAAGACATGACTTGGCTCGATAGACCGATTGCAAGTGTGAAGGGCAAGTTGAGTGATGACTTAGCGCCGATGGACCGAGGCAACGGTGAAGAGCAAGTGAAGTCAAGATCAATGAACCAATATGATCACGTGATGATATGAAGTGAATCATATCATTATTGATCGTGTTGGTGCATGTGTTGCATCGACATTGGAGGAGATGGAATGGATGCGCAAGGCAAAGGTATAACCTAGGGCATTTCATTTTACTAGTCATAGGTGTGTAGAGAAGTTGATGATCAGGTTTAGGATAGATGGCCGTACTATCAAGGGGGGCAAACTTGTTTGCATATTGGTCATCCAGTGCCACTCGAGTGATCTAACTTTGCATCATTGCTAGGATTGAGTGGCGTGGCAAGTTGAGTGGCTTATCCTTTGAAAATGATTGTGAAAATGCTAACACACATGCACATGGTGGTGTACACTTGGTGGTGTTGACACATTTGCAAAGGAGAAGGAGTTGGAGTTGAAACAGATCAACTCGGTGAAGAAACGGAGATGAAACAAGTCACTGGAAGTGACCGGACGCTGGCTATAGGGGCACCTGTGAATCCGGTCAGTGGCTGCATCACTGGCATTGAAGTTGATCTGACGCACAGGAGGCCGCGTCCAGTTAGTGCTAGCACTCATCCAAGGGGTGCGAGTTAGGACTAGACGCTGGCCCTGGTATCACCAGCGCGTCCAGTCACCTTTTTGAAGGGCGGCGTGTTGGCGTGAACGGACGTGCAGGGGCTAAGTCTTGTGATTGCTGACGTACGCTGACGTAGGCAGGCATGAGAGGCCAAAGAGGATTGGACACACCTGTGCGTCCAATCACATGCGAATGGATGTGTCCGGTCGCGTTTTGAGCTCTTTGGGAGCTCTCTAGAAACGACCGGACGCTGAGGTGTGGTGAGTCTAGTCAAGCTAAGAAGCACGTCTGATCAGTGGATGAAGCGCGTCCGATCACTAAGGTAGCCAGTTGTGGCAATGGTTAGTTCAAACGGCGAGGTAGATGTAGGGATCGGCGCGTCCGGTCGATGCGTAGAGTGCCCAGTGAAGGGGTACAACGGCTCTATTTTCGTGGGGGCTATAAAACCAAGCATTGGTCGGCCTTGAGCCGAGAGCTGAGCACCCTTGAGCCTTGGTGGCTTGTGTAGGTGTGCTTGGGAGCCCTCTAACTCACTTGAGCTTGATAGTGTTCATCCGATTGAGTGAGTGAGCGATTCTAGTGCGATTGCATCGTGAGGTTGCATCGAGTGGCACTAAGTAATCAAGTTGCAAGTCGGTGGTGCTTGTTACTCTTGGAGGTTGCCACCTCCTAGATGGCTTGGTGGTGGTCTCCATTGAAGCACGCAAAGAAGATTGTGCAGTGCTCCGGAGAAGTGATTGTGAGGGGGATTGTGCTCACCCCACGGGAGCCATGAAGAGCAACTTTAGTAGAGTAAGACGCGAAGGGCAACAAGTGGTCCAACCGGGTCAAGTGCTAGAGCTTATGGTAAGCACTCCACGTGGGAGAGTGTGACTTGTGGGTCACCACTAGCAAGAGGACCGACGGCAACCTTAGAGCTTGTCCCAACGGGGACTAGCGTGTTGGCAAGCACATGAACCTCGGGATAAAAATCATCGTGTCATCCTTGTATTCCTGTTGGTTTGCATCCTCGTTACACAAGCTTGTATTTACTTCATTTACATTGTGCTTGTGCAGTTGCTCTTGTAATTAGTTAGCTTGTGTAGCTCACTAGTTACCTTCTTGCTTGTGTAGCATAGAAGTAGCTCCCTTGCGTGGCTAATTTAGTTTGTGTAACCTTGTTAGTCACATTGCTTAGTTTATGTAGCTAAGTATTTGCGCTCTCTAATTTGGCATTGGTTGCCTTGTTATTGAGCATTGCTAGTGAACTTAGGAGCTTTGTGCTTTTGCATACTAGATTATGTAGGAGCTCCCCGGTTGTGCAAAGTACTAATGCATAGGTTTGTGTGACCTTGCTCTAGAATTGATTAGCTGAGCTCTAGCTAGCCCGACACCTTTGTTGCATAATTATGATCTTTATAATGTGCTTGTGAACTTACATAGAGGGGTGTAGTCTTGGCTAGACCGTTAGTTTTAATTTCACATTTATCTCGGTTAGCAGACGTGTTTAGTTTTAGAAAGAAATATTCACCCCCTCTAATCCGCCATCTTGACCCTACACCGAGACAGTGACACGCACGAATTTTAAAGCGTTCAACACGACCAAACGATTGCTTTAGGACCTAAACCATCTTCACCATGCTCAAGATGGCACATGAGACTACCAAATTGAGCTATAACACTACACCACCCGTTAATCCAATCTCTCACAATAAATTGCTAAACATAGCAATGTCTAACTGTTGGCAGACTTGAAAATTTCTAAGTTTTTTAGCTGAATTTGATTTTCATTTGTCATTTCTAAGCTAGTGGAAATATCAGCTAGTAATATCATTTTTTGACCACAAGTATTTCATTATCATCTATAAAGTTTGTACTTCTAACTTTATTAAGGTGACACATAAATGTTCTATAGCATTTTTGCTTAATAAAAATTGGTTTAAAACCCTAAGTGATATAACACGACTATTGAATCAACTTTCATTTCGCATTTTTGTTGATCGTTTCAAGTTACAGAAATTGATCTACACACTTTATTACATGCATTAACACATAAATATGATTCTCATGACATGTTTTAGTAAATGATTTACGGTGCAACACCGAGGGTGTTACAAATCTACCCCCCTTAAACAAAATATCATCCCGAGATTTCATGTGCCTAGTGTGGGGAAAAGAGATAAGAAATAAATTCCGATTTAAACAATTACCTCGGTGAACTAGAAAGAAGGTGGGGATAATGCTTCAAGATATAGCTTTCTTGCTCCAATGTTGATTCGTCCTCCGAGTGATTTTGCCACTGAACTTTATAAAACTTCATCACATTGTTTCTAGTCACTCTTTCTTTTTCATCTAAGATCTTGACAGGATGCTCAATATAAGACAAGTCGGGCCGGAGGGAAAGTCCTTCAATTTCCACAGCTTCATCGGGGACCCGCAAACATTTCTTTAACTGGGAAACATGGAAGACATTATGCACTGTTGACAAAATATCTGAGAGTTGGATACGGTAGGCAGCAAAACCACACTGGGCCAAAATCTTGTAAGGTCCAACATAGCGAGGGGCTAGCTTTCCACAGACACCGAAGCGATGCACACCTCTCATGGGAGATACCTTGAGATACACATGATCACCAACTTCAAATTGCAAGGGCCTTCTTCGCTTGTCCGCATAAGTTTTCTAGCGACTTTGAGCTGCCTTCAAATGGCTCTGAATAATACTGACTTGCTCTCGAGCTTCTTTAATAAAATCAGTCCCAAAATATCCACTGTCACCTACTTCAACCCAGTTAAGTGGTGTTCTACATTTCTTGCCATACAGGGCCTCAAATGGTGCCATTCGAATGCTTTCTTGATAACTATTGTTATAAGAAAACTCAGCTTGAGTCAAGCATTCGTCCCACTTTTCAGGGAAAGAAATGGCATAAGCCCTCAACATATCCTCAAGTATCTGATCGACTCTTTCTATCAGAGATGATAAGCTGAACTTCTGAGGAGACTAGTACCAAGACATTTCTAAAGTTGCTCCTAGAAACGAGAGACAAAGACTGACCCTCTATCAGAGACGATAGTAAGAGGAACTCCATGCAGGGTCACAATCTGGTCAAAATACAACTTGACATACTTCTTGGCTGAATACCTTGTATCCACTGGAAGGAAATGAGTGGACTTGGTAAGACGATCCATAATGACCCAAATAGAGTCATACCCTTTGCCATGTGGGGCAAACCCACAACAAAGTCCATGGAAATATCCTCCCATTCCCAAACAGGGATAGGTAAGGGCTACAAAAATCCTGGTGTACGCATATGATCTGCCTTAACTCTTCCACAAGTGTCGCATTCCGTGACGTACTTGGTGATATCCTGCTTCATATTTGACCACCAATACAAGTGGCGCAAATCATGGTACATCTTGTTACTTTCTGGATGGATGGACAACTTGAAGTTGTGAGCTTCATCCAAAATTTTTCTTCTAAGCTCCTCACTTGATGGAATAACCAATCTATTATTAAACCTCACTACACCTTGATCATCAATACTAAAATATGGACCATGCCCTTCAGCAATTAACTTCTTGATATGCGGAATTTCCGAAACATCTTGCCTTTGCTCTATAATAATTTGCTCAAGTAAATTCGAGACTAGAGCAATGTGAGGTAGCACCTCAGCATGGTTGAGAGACAAAGGTGCTTCTTCAACTTGATATGACTTTTGACTCAAAGCATCAGCTACCACATTAGCTTTTCTAGGATGGTAATGAACCTCCAAATTATAATCCTTGATTAGCTCCAACCATCTCTATTGCCTCATGTTCAGCTCGGACTGAGTGAAAATATATTTGAGGCTCTTGTGATCCGTATAAATAAGCACTTTATTTCCCAACAAATAATGTCTCCAAATTTTTAGAGCGTGCACCACAGCAGCCAGCTTTAAATCTTGGGTGGGGTAATTCACCTCGTGCTTTTTTAGCTGGCGTGAATCATAAGCTATCACACGTCCATCCTGCATAAGCACGCATCCCAATCTCATCCTTGAGGCATCACAATACACATTAAATGGCCTGTCAATATCTAGTTGGGCAAGAATAGGAGCAGAGGTAAGAAATTTCTTCAGGGCTTGGAAAGCTTCTTCACAAGCCGGATTCCATACAAACTTGACATCTTTCTGGAGCAACTTGGTCATTGGTTGGGCTATTTTGGAGAAGTTAGGGATAAAGCACCGATAATAACCTGCAAGACCAAGGAACTAACGGATCTGATGCAGTGACTTTGGAGATTTCCAATTTAACACATCTTGCACCTTGCTTGGGACCACAGAGATACCCTCAGGTGTCAGAATATGTCCCAAAAACTGCACTCGATCTAACCAAAACTCACACTTGCTGAATTTGGCATACAGCTTGTGTTCCCTTAATCGAGTCAGTACTATCTGAAGATGTTGTGCATGCTCTTCATTGTTCTTGGAGTATATCAAAATGTCATTAATGAACACCACTACAGACTTAATCGAGATACATGAAGAATGCAGGAGCATTGGTGAGAACAAAGGACATGACTAGGTATTCATACAGTCCATACCTAGTAGAGAAAGTTGTCTTTGGTATATCTTGTGGATGGATCTTAATTTGATGATAACCCAAATGAAGATCAATCTTTGAAAACACTTTAGCACCAGCCAACTGATCAAACAAAGTATCAATACAGGGTAAAGGATACTTGTTCTTAATGGTTACCATATTGAGAGGGCGGTAATCCACACACATCCATAGAGTACCATCCTTCTTCTTCACAAAAATAGCTGGGCAACCCCATGGTGAAGAGCTAGGACGGATAAATCCCTTCTCTAATAATTCCTCTAACTACATCTTTATTTCTGCTAGTTCTTTAGGAGCCATGCGGTAGGGACACCGTGAAATAGGCGCAGTGCTAGGTTCTAACTCAATGGAAAACTCCACATCCATATCTAGTGGTAACCTAGTAACCCAGGTAGATCTTCAGAAAAGACATCCGGGAACTCACAGACCACAGGAATAGAGGCAAGATCAGGAAAAGCTTCAACATGAGCAACAACTAGTAAGGTTGAATCTAAGGGCATAAGGAGAGACATCCTATCCTCGGAAGAAGGAAGCCGTAACTCAACAACTCTCTACTTAAGGTTCAAGACTACCCCATAACCTCGCAACCAGTTCATGCCCAAAATTGCATCTATGCCGTGCCTAGGCAGCACCATGAACTGGAGGCGGTAAGTGTGAGTGGCGAGCACTAATCTAATTGTGTCCGTCTGAGTATTAACGCACAACTACGCACCCAGAGTACTGATTCTATAGGCAATAGGAATAGCCATAAGAGATATATTGTGCCTTTGTGCAAACCCCATGCTCATGAATGAATGTGATGCACTGGAATCAAACAACACATATGCTGGGTGGGAATCAATGGTAAACATACCAGCCATCACAGGTTCATTTTGCAAGATCTCCTCAGCCTCAGTGAAGTTGACTTGGCCAGAGCGGCTTACGGGCACCTTCTTCTTAATAATCATCCTCTTGACTAGATACGAGTTGGCTAAAGGCTGGGAAGACTGCACAGGCTAGTTCTGTGGACACTCCCGAGCATAGTGGCCCTCCTTGCCACACTTGAAACAAGCACCAGACTTGTTCCCCTATCCTAGATGAGGAGGAACCTACTGTCCCTAAGGCTGTTGTTGCACCTACAGAGTGGGTGCACGGTACTGAGTGAGAGGTGCCTGGTAGGTCTGCTGAGGCTAAGGGAACGACTGCCCACCCGAAGACTGATAGGGCACCCGCCTAACAACCTATACCTTTTGAGCCTAGGGGTGACTAGAAGACCCAGTAATCACCCACTTGCACTTCCACTCAGCCTGAGAGTCATGCTAAAGTCCCTCCATGGCAATAGCAGCATTCATCATAGCACCAAAAGTCTAGTAGTTCCCTGTGTATAGCTCCTTCTGCAGACTGCGAGAGAGGCCATGATAGAAACGATCCTTCTTCTTCTCATCAGTATCAACATGGATCCCAGCATATTGTGCTAGATGGTTAAACTTGTTCACATAATCCATCATAGACATGCTCCCTTGCTTCAGATCTAGGAACTCAGTCAACTTCTTATTCAGCACACTAGCAGGAATGTAGTACTCTCTGAAAGCAGCGGTAAACTCCTGTCAAGTCACAGGGTGGTCCACCGGTTGCATGGCATTGAACATGTCCCACCATGCACTGGCAGAACCCAACAACTGATGTGCATCAAAGCGCACCTTTTGCTCTTCAGTCACTGTGAGCAGCTAAAATTTCTGCTCTAGAATACAAAGCTAATGCTCCGTATCTAGAGGCTCAGCAGTTGGCGTGAACGTGGGTGGGTGCATCTTCAATAAATCTTAGTAAGAATAGGGCCCCTTGGGACCATGGGCATCACCCTCGTTCCTGCCATTGCCATCGGGGCCACCATGGGCAAAGCCACCAATAGCCTGGGCTAGAATCTCCAAGGCACGGGCTGACTCGCGCCAAGCAGCCAGCATCTCAGCCATCATCTCCACATGGGTCATCGGAGGTGGTGGTGGTGGAGCAGGAGGAGCCAAAAATGGGGCCTCATGGCTATCCCCATTGGTGTGGCCATTGTCCTCACCACGACCATTATCACCCTGGTCTTCACCAAGACCATGGCCCGTCCCAGCACTGGTACTCCCACGACTAGACCTCAGGTTCATCTGTAAATAAATAGGAACCAACCATTAGGGACAACACCTCCAGATCAGGAATAAGAGATTAGAGAAATGATAAGGCTTTTAGACAAAGAATTGTTTTAGGTTATCCTATCAATTCACTAATCCAAATTATATGTGTGGGGGAGTTTAGTTTAAGCAAGATTCTCTTTTCATGATGCATGCATCGTCCTACCCGTTCACTCAAGCCAGAATATAGCGGCATTCACAAATTTTTTTGGCACATTGCACACTCACTTTTTGCTTGCTAAACGATTCTTACGCAGCGTAAGTCAGTGTACCTATAGAAAATTGATTAGATAAAACCAGTGCTGCTATCCTAGATAGACCATACTACTAGGGCTTATACTTATTTACATAATTTTATCACATCCTACTTTTTGCAAAGCTTTTGTTGGTCAAATTTTAGGTTTTGAAAAGAGTTATGAAACTCATAGACTCATTATTGCCTTCGATACCACCTGTGGCAGAACCACCTGAAATAGCGCGCTTCTAAAGGCGCTTGTCTTCCACCAAACACTAAGCACCCCAAAAGTAAACTACATCGGACGGTTCTGTCGAGCACACCCCAAGGCAGAACTCGAACAATCCATGTTTTTCATCTAGGATCCAATAATGAGTATGAGTCTACAATACTTAGTCCATTTCATATAACAAGAGTTCTCAAAACTACATTATTACAATACCAAGTTCAAAGTGCAGAATTTAAATAGCGGAATTGAAATAAACATCTAACGATAAGATACAATGATCCGTCTGTGCCTACCAGAAGAATCCTCCACACAACAGCTATTCCTCAAGCTACACCTGCAACAGGGGTAAATAAACCCTGAGTACACAATGTACTCGCAAGACTTACCCGACCAGTGGGAATAATTTCCCGACTCCAAAGGATATTATAAGCTTTATGGTTTGCTGGGTTTCCTTTTTGCAAAAGCATTACTAGTAGTGAATCCTTATGTATGTATTTTATTAGCAGTCATGATTAGTTCCTTAGCTAACCATTCTATGTAAGCACCTGTTCTACTTTCAAGCAAGAGTTGAGCAATCATATCCATTTCACCACCTTTCATCTTCCAGTTCTTACTATGGTGCTAGATCGTAGACAAGTCGTACCGTATTACACGGTGATTCATGAATCAATGTAGCCCAGCTAGGTACCCCCAAAACACACGCCCTGCTTGTACCCTAGGCATAAGCAGGACCAACCCACCACTCTCCTATCAAGGGGTCCAGGTCCCCATCCAAACTTGGACTCCAAGCCCCCACACCTGAGTCTCGGACTTAGTGTGGTGCTTAGACCTCCACCATCCCTACCTCCAATCAGTCGGTCTGGAAAGAGCTGGAACCCATGACAAGAGAGCAATGAGCCTTCCTGCTCCCATAAGCAAGTATGTGCTTAGGATAATAAGTCTATGACCTGACTAGAATCCAATGCAACGGCCGGTTCTTAACCGACATGGGCGGCCACATAGGACCCATACTGACCTATCTATGAGGTTGATGCTCACCTAGGGTTTGATGCGAGATGATGGGCGGCGGTTGCATGAGTCAGGACGCCGTAGAAGGACTTCTCCATGATGGTGGGCACCATGTGGCAATGGTGATGGCGTTCTAGTGAGCTGCAGCAACAACAAGGTGGTAGGGGTAGCAGGTGAGCAACGACAACTCACCAGTGACCTTACCAAGAAGCCGGCTCGGCCAGAGACGACCCGAGCGAGGCTGGCTATGTGCGCGCAGCAAGGTGAACGGCGGACCACAAAGGCATGGCCACGGCAGCGATGAGGAGGTGGCACTAGAGCTGCGACTAGCGTGCACACAACAAAGAGGGAGCCAAGCGAGCTAGTGGTGCAGAGGAATTAGCACGGGGTGAAGTGGTGGAGGCTGGCCACAACGTGGGCGGTGACGGGCCTTAACGGCACGGCAGCGGGCAAAGCTCCAAAATTGGAGCTCGGTGTGACGTGAGTTAAGGCGGGTGGTGTCAGCTAGAGAGGGGGCGTGAAGGCAGAGACACGAGCAAGAGTAATTGATGAGAGGTGCTCGCTCTCTAGCTTCACCATGACACGACGCGACGACAGCGGAAAACAGAGGGAGAAGAGGGAAAGAGAGAGACGGCGCGGGAGGTGGACTCGACTCGTCCTTGCCCTAGCGAGACGCGAGTGGTAGGAACAGGAGGCCCATGCGCCGGCATTAGCCGATAGGCACGCGCCCGACCGGCATGGCCCGCGCGGCCGCAGCGCCTTAAATGGCATGGCGACAGTGGCTCACCCACGTGTGCGCAGAGGTGTAGCAGACCGGCGTGGACGTGATGGCAGCGGCAGCGGTAGCGTCACGATGTGAGGAGGGTCAGTAGTGCGGATGTGACGGCAGCACAGCGCGGCCGCGGCGGCACCGAAGACGGCAGCGTGAGGTAGAGCAGCAGGGCACGGGGCCAGCGGCTCGCTGCGGCCGGCCTCAGCCAAGCCCAAACGGCTGGACTGGCCAAGCGCGGTAGCATGGCTGACCGCATGGGATGCGGCCATGTGCGCGGCGTGAGAAGGCCATGCGGTGACTGCGCACCCGACGCCAACCAACCCGAGACAGTGGCACGCACAAATTTTAAAGCGTTCAACATGACCAAACGATTGCTTTAGGACCTAAACCATCTTCACCATGCTCAAGATGGCACATGAGACTACCAAATCGAGCTATAACACTACACCACCCTTTAATCCAATCTCTCACAATAAATTGCTAAACATAGCAATGTCTAACTGTTGGCAGACTTGAAAATTTCTAAGTTTTTGAGCTGAATTTAATTTCCATTTGTGATTTCTAAGCTAGTGAAAATATTAGCTAGTAATATCATTTTTCGACCGCAAGTATTTCATTGTCATCTACAAAGTTTGTACTTCTAACTTTACTAAGGTGACACGTATATGTTCTATAGCATGTTTGCTTAATAAAAATTGGTTTTAAACCCTAAGTGATATAACATGACTATCGAATCAACTTTCATTTCACATTTTAGTTGATCATTTTGAATTACAGAAATTGATCTATACACTTTATTACATGCATTAGCACATAAACATGATGCTCATGACATGTTTTAGTAAATGATTTACAGTGTAACACCGAGGGTGTTACACAGGTGAAGTCTCGGCCTGCTGAAGATGGTGGCTAACCGCCGGTGGGCTCAGTGACTATATTTATTTCTCATCTATATGCTTTTATCAGAGGATGTCACTTATGTTAGAAATATATTTGGAACTTATATTAATGTAATCATTTGAAAGCTATATTGTTTTCCTTAATCGGTTTTGAAATCCAAACTTGTACTATTATTTGTGATCCCATTTGTAATATTATTTCGACTGCAACTCTGTGTATGTGATGTGTATTTGCTTAATCATGCGATCTTGGTTGTGATGGTGATTTACCGAGGTCCTTCGTGATACTCGGCGGACTACCTGATTTATATAAGTGAAAGTATGCATGTGTCAACGTGTTAGCGGGGACAACCGTACTTGATCTTGTATAAATTGGGCGGTTCTGTCACAATACTCAATCTCTTTTGCTATGAGGAGTTTTTTCCGTACTTAAAAGGATAATAGGGAATTAAGTGCTAAGGAGCTTCACAACTCCATAAAAGCACATTTTAGAAAGGTTTTCCTCTTTGATAACTTAATTAATTCCCATTATGATGGCATAAGTGGCCTGGGTAACCACATTAAAAGCTTGTTTGATATGGCTTATGAATTGAAGGCACTTGGATTACATGTGTCTGATGAGTTTATGGTAAATTGCCTTATGAGTTATATGCCAGAAAACCATACCAAACATGCTCAAAATGATAAGTTTCCAATAGTCTGCAAATTTTGCAAGTTACCAAATTAATGATAAGTATAAGAATGGCTTCGAAAGACAGGTAACTTAAGTTATCTCATAAGTTTTACTTAAGATATTTTCCCAACATATAGTGGATTAACTAAGAATAATGCATATCTTAACTTCTTCTCAAGTCTTGCCAAACCAGGGGAGCAAAGTCTAAGGAGCCATTGATGGAATAAAGATGAAGTCGAGCCTTGAAGCTTCGCATTAGATTAGTTTTAAACTTAGTTCTTAATGATGCTTATGTCATCTTAGTATGAGATACTTTATATTTTGAACAAATGTTCTTGAGTTTGGAGTTTATGAATACATCAAATTTATTCCATTATGATTTATCTTATTAATTGGCAGAGATTTATTTCATGTGATATGAGTTTTCTTATGTTATTATCTTTAAGTTAATCATTAGTCAGGTGATGAGACCTTATCGAAATTGTGCCACTACAGTTAAGCCACATTTTGAAGGGGAGAATGGACTATCTCATCAGGAAAGAGATGCTCTATTCAAATAAGAAAGCATGGGACCTAAGAAATAATAATAAGAAAATCATACTAATTTTGTCCCTCATCCCAACATTAGTCTCTAATTGAAGTATGGCTTGCTTTCACTATTTCTGGCCAAAGCTGATTAGTGTTTGCATGTCCACCAAGTTTATTGTTCTAGTTTATTCTGGCCAATGCTGATTAGACTAGTTCATAGAGCTTGTTTTTGGAGACTTATATGCCTTATGTTTGTCATTCTGGCAAATGCTAATTGATGAATATTTGACCATAAAAGTTTTACTAGGCAGAACCTTAGCAAGACATAAGTACCATCAAGCTAAGGATAAGAAATGAGATTCTAAGTAAATGAGCTGTCCACATGGCACCCTGAATGTGTTCCTAGAGAATGCAAAAATCAGTGGGAGCTAGTGGGAGTTCATAAAGGAGGAAGATTGAATCTTGGTGAGATACGAGCTTAGTTTTCTGTATCAACGACTCAAGAAGACATAAATATCTCAGTTTGTGCCATAAGTCATTAGTATACCTCCATTTAAATTACTACAATTTCTATTTTGGATTTTCAAGAGTCCATTAGTAAGCCACAACAGATATATGTAGCAAGCATTGGTTGATAATTAGGCACATAAGTAAACCTCTATTGTTATTAAACTGCTTGTGATCCATGGTAAATCTATAAGTGATCACATCTAGAGGAATTTTGTTATTCTAAACTAAGCAATTTTTATAAGCTAAGGTCCATAAGTATATATATAAAGTGTGGCTGTCAATAAGTTTCCTAATGAAGTCAAAATAGTAGGCTATAAATGGGTCTAGAATTCTAAGCGTGACTTCAAAGGGAGTTTTGAAAGATTTAAACTAAGAACATAGCCCACGATGGTTTAGAATTTCATTAAGTGGACAATTATGTTTAAAAAAGGGTGAAAAAGTTTATTGTCCTAATACTCTACATGGGTTAAGTTGGGTTATGTGGCAATAGGAATGTCATATAAGTGTTTTCTACTCGCCCAAAAATTTTAATATGATATATTTTGGTAAAGCCTCTCAATTTTTTTTGCTATCGAGATACACCATACAGGACCAAATGAGTACTAGGATTATCATGAAAAGCATATCAAATGAATGCATAAGTGATGGATTTTGAATAAGTAATGCCATGCTTGTTTGTTCGCATAATGCATTAAGTTTAATTATCCCAATTATTCTAAGAATAAGTTAGTAATAGTTGAAGAGGAAGACGTTCCATATGCTTCGGCTGTCATTAACTTTAAGAATGCTCAAAGTCAATACTAGTCTAGACTTGGCATTGGGATACTTGGCAAAATATTAGTTTATTAATCCAGAATAGGTCCACTAGAAGGTGCTAAAGAATTTTAAGATATTGATGAGGCACCAAAAGAATCATCATGTCACTTATAAGAATTAAGAATTATTTGCCAATTCTCTTGAGTATGTATAAGAAAGTACACAATTAGATTATACTTACTCTTTGAGAAAAGGACAATTTTATTGAAAGCTCCAAATATAATAAGTATTAAGATGAGCTCAATTAGTGGCATGAATACGACAGGCTATGTGGCTTAAGAGATATTGTCTCAATATTGAGTATTGACATACTGTTATAGGCCTACAGTTGAGTTGCAATATTATTTCGAGTAACAACGCATCAAATGCTGATGCCAAGCACATTGATTAAATGTTATGAAAGAAAGAACCCAGGATCATATTATTAAGCTTGAGAAAAATAAGAACTAAGATGATACTAGCATATTTGATTATTTGAGTCTTAACACTTACCTATTTATGAGCACGCAAATCAATTTTGGTTTTAGTGGTCTTTGACTTGATTCCTCGTAATAGGGCCATGTACTCCCAATAAGTAATAAGCGTTCTAACAAGGTATTGCAGTGAAATATGGGTAATGGGGTCCTAGTGGCAATTAATGCTGCTGACGACACATTGGTCTGATCTTGTTGTAGTACTGAGTGTGAATATAAGTGTAAAGCGAACATTAGTTGCATAATTGCATTAGCCGTTCGATCAAGTGGGAGAATATTGGAATGTGATCGGTTTGGCTAATTCTAAACTTAATTACGAGATTAATTAAGTGTTAAGCTTTTGGTCATCACACTCATCATTTATTTTCAACTAAATAAGAACTACTATGATCGGCGGCAACCCTTAAAATTCTAAGGGTTCGGCCCCCTGACCCACAGCGCGATTATAAATAAGAGAGGCGCCCCTGGTGTCACAATCTCTCTAATCCATGTGACTATTCACATAACCGATCGATTAAGCGCTGAAGGGTTTAGGAAGGTCGTCTACCCACATCCAGGTACTGTTGTAGATCTACATTGAGTTCTTCACCAACTAGGAGCATCAAGCATCAACCTAGTGAAGACTAAGATCTACTTCATCTACATCAACTCTTCTACGTCTACGGAGGCACTCAGATGGCATCTACAAACTCTGGTTAGTATCAGATTAATTTCCACATAAGATTTAGTTAGTGATCATATTTAGACTAAGATAAGATCTTGTTAGTCTAAGTTCTAATTGAACAAGACTTTGTATTGTATATGATGCTGCACCTACTGGATCGAGGGAATTAAAGCTAAATGCATGTGTATAGTCTTGCTCTTTCTTTCCTTTTCCTCTTTTGCTAATGTGCTAAAGCTTACCATGCATGTGCTCAAGCTAGTCAGCCTGTTCGGCTGGTATTACACGGTCGTAAACGATCGTGGATTATAAACTGGAACAATATTTTTCTCTCACACCAAACCAGCCAAACCAGCCAGCAGTAAATAATCTACGATCGTTTATGGCCTACCGAACAGTAAACATGATCAATATTTTTCTCTTACACCAAACCAGCTAAACCAGCCAGCAGTAAACACCAACATTTTTCTTTGCTCGGATCCCAACACCGAAGATGTTCTGTCTTGTGTTAGAATTGAAGAAAGCGAGAACTAACATTTCGTTGATTCTGCATCGGCTCATACAAGCCATGGCAACACCACTCTATGGAACTACGTGCTTGCCTTGCCCATGGTGTCTTTGAATGCTTGTTTTTGCCATCTTTCACTTTTCTCTTGTGTGCACTGCAGGATTGTGCGGTCCTGGGAGCTAGGAATATAGCTCGTGATCCCAGAGCACAAGAGAAAAATTATTGGGCAAAAATTTGGGCGTCAAACTAAGTAGGCGGAGAAGAATATAAGCTGTGGACAACACATGCACGGGAACAATTTATATGCTTGTCAGAAATGTTGATCATGTTCAGAATTTCAACAAGAGAACTGCTCCAGTACTTCTCTCTAAAAGTTGCACACATCTCGAAGGAGCCCATCCAATCAATTAAACATTTTCTTAATATTATCTATCCTGTATGGCCCAGCCCTTCCAAGCCCAGACCGTACCTAGCCCAAATCCCCAAATCCAATTCATTCGTCTTCGTCCTCCAGATTCCCTTCGCTTCCATTTGTTTTATTTTAATTAAAAACAGTAAATTTCAGTTCATCATAAAGGAGATGCAAATTCAGCTTGGAATACTACCCAGCGGAGACAAAAGAAGGGTGATGCCGATGCGTGCGTGATAGGTCGACCTCCTTCGTTCTATAGAATATTTAAATTCTTCTTCTTAATACAATGATACCTAGACCTTTTGCGTATTCGAGAAAAAAAGTTTTTCTCTACTGTCTTTGCAAAACTCTTCACAAAGAATGATATGTGATTTGACAACTAGTCAACTACGGGGAAGCAACAGTTGTGACTCGTTAGCCTTTTCTTTTGACAAATATCTGGAAGCTGACACACATTTTCTACCTCTTTTGCAAAGTTGTAATGTGTTTATGAAAAAAAAGTGTTCCAACAGTTCAGATAATTGTTTCGAATTCACAAAAAAAAAAATATATATGGAAGAACTATCTATCATCTTAATAGGCCACTGACTACTTTCAGAGGAAAGGAAAGATTAGTGGGCATGGATCAACTCTTCATTGTTGACAAATCTCGAATCATATCTTGAGATTTGTTATGCTTCTTCCTACATGCAAACAATTTTGCACGGAAGCATTCTGCTGGGTGCAACAATCTTTTTTTGCCCAAGCAGCAGCAGGATTGCAGGAACACAATGTCCAAGCATTTCCCTATTGTTTGTTAGCATCAATCAATTATAATCAGAATTTAATCTTCAATCATATTCTTTGAAAATCTTCCAAAAATATCATATTCATTGAACTCCACTCTAAGTTTAGGGGTGTCACGTGAGGGTGTCACATCGAGTATTCGGATAATAATAATAAAACAAATTACAAAAGTTCTTAGTAATCCGCGAGACAAATTTATTAAGCCTAATTAATCCGGCATTAGTAAATGTTACTGTAGCACAACGTTGTAAAATCATAGACTAATTAGGCTTAAAAAATTTGTCTCGCAAATTAGTCTCAATCTGTGCATTTAGTTTCGTAATTAGTATATATTTAATACTTCATACATGTGGTCAAACATCCGATGTGACGAGGGCTAAAATTTAGAAGGAGGAAATAAACACAGCTGATTCACATAAACTCACCTTTAAGGGCTTGTTCGTTTTGGCCCGGAACGGCCCGGATCGTGGCCTGATCCGCCCGGATCGAATAGGCCCGGTTCGAAGCCAAGCCGGATCAAGAATGGCCGTTCGGTTAGATATGGCCCGGAATGCAAACCGGTCAATCCGGGCCCCTCTCGTCCGGAACCTATCCTGGCGACGGCGCGGCACGAGGCGATGGAGCGGGGCATCGCGAGGGGACGCGACGGCGCGGAACGAGGCGACGACGACCGCTTCCCATCGAACGTCCGCGCTCTCCGCCGCCTTCTCGCGGGTAACGCATCGCCCTCGTCTTCCTTGCCCCATTCTCTCCGCGGCGCTAGGGTTCTTGCTAGGGTTCTCGTCGGCGCTAGGGTTCTTGCTTGCCTGCGCTCGATCCGTCCCTAGGTGAATGAATGGCTTGCTCGCCCGGTCGGTCTGGTCTTGCCAAGAAAGGCGCCACTCTTTGCCCCCAGCGACCAAACTGCTCGTCGGTCTCTTTGGTTAGATGCATACTTAAAGCTGGATCAGGAAAAGGAAGAACGAGAGATATGCATGCTTTTCGTTCGTTTGCTTTGGGCAGGTGGACTCCTTTGCGGTGCATCTGGGCCTGCACGTTTGTAAAATACTGGAGTCTGGATTATCACAGGAGTGATTTACCTGGTTGGAGGATTGTTGTTTCACTGGGACATGATCATTGAAAAATATTTAATTCTTCTATATCAGAATCAAAGAAGATGAGAAAACTTTGTAGGTGACTCTGGTTTTATATGTGGTGGTAAATAATAACTAGCTGCAAGGCATGGAGCTCGTACTCCTGCAGCTTGGAAATGTATCCTGTCACGGACATTATAACATCCATGTCTTCTTTTGAAAAAAAAAATATCTGAAGGTCCGTAGATCTTACCTTGTAGTGTACAGGGTAGCTTCTCACTACTTGTTCTCAGTGATTTTTCATGGTTAGCTACCTTCTCTCCTTCAGCTGCTGCTGGCATTATTGTCTAAAACCTTTTGTGCCAGTATATTCAGAACTGATCTGCAAGAAATGCTATTTTCTTTTTATTGGCAAGCTTATATCCACTATCTGCCTGTTTAATTTTGGAACTGACTCGTGGTTCTGCGGTTTGGATTAATACTTCAGTGAATCATGGTTTTGCGATTTGGATTTATATTTTAGTAGATGTCCCTTTGTATTCATTGCCTCTTATAGTCAGTTGAGGTATTATTTGATTAGCATTGTCCTGATCCAGAAGTCATCTTCGTTAGCATTCTGGAAGCCCTTACTTTTTGTTCTGATTCAATTACTTTTGTTTCAATGACCAGGAATAAAAGCTTTTTAACTGACTAAAATGTATAACGTGTGTTACCATGTATCAGTTCTGATTTCTGAAACTACTAATCAGAAGAACTATTAATTTGGATATATCAAGTAGTCTGTATACGTGTGTTAATTTGGATATATCAGAGTATGTATGTATCATGCATGCATGCATAGGAATAGGATCAGTATACAGCCTTGTCTTGTTATCGGCTATATATACTAGTTGTTGGGTTGGGTGGCCGTGTACGTATATTGTCAGTGTCATTGGCAAAGGTGCCTACCTTTAATTTGTGTGGGGTAATCTGTTTTATGCATAGAGCAGGAGCAATCTATAAATATCCTAGCTAGATATGACAGCCCTGAACCTCTTGATTAAGACCCGTTGGATGCGTGCAAAGTTGATTAACGCAGGAGCAATTTATTCAGGGTTCAGTTTCACCAGATGGTTTCTTGTTACTTATATTATTATCTAGATGATATTTCTTATTTTTATCAAACTAATAGTTTGTTTGCACCCCCTCTCACCTCTTTCCATTGGTCGGCGATTGCTATATCATAATGTCCAACATTTCCGTTTCAAGTTTTGGAGAACCTAAGGATATTGAGGTAGTACAAGGTGCCTAGAACGTTTGTGTTTCTATCAAGTTGCTGCGTAGAACCCTTGCATTTTAAACATTCAGAGATCTAATAGAAGATTTGTGCCAGATGTGATCTTGTAGAAACAAGAGATTACTACAAGATACAACAAGTAGAAGACTCCTTTCAAAGTTTCAATACCTTGTTTTTTGTTTGTTAGATGATCAGTGATTCGTATAAATTCTTGGGAACTATAGACTGTAACTGTTGTAAGAGTATGTTGCTGCTGATGCACTTTTGTATTCCTTATCACTCGAATTTACGCTGGTTGCAGACTTGTAGCTGCCTCTGATGCACTTTTGTCAGTTAAACATCTGGATATGTATACGCATCCGATTCTTAGCTCTAGATTCATCCCTGGCTAACCGAACAATCAAATAGGAGCAAGGGGATTGGTTTTACTAGAGAATTAAACCTGCCCAGGAATGAGTGACAGCAAGGGGATCAACTAATTCCAGGCCTGGATTAATTCTTCTCCTGGATTGGTTCCCCAGCTGCCGAACGAGGCCTTAGGGGAACGCAAGCAGGCCTTTATTGGCCCAACCTTTTCTTTTAGAGGAATTTCTTGGCCCAATCTATGACAGATAATCAGCACCCTACCCATCTTTCCCTTAAAAAAAAGCACACCCTACCATCTACGCCGGCCCTGCGTCTTTTCCTTGCCAAGTTCTATTATTTCTCTCCACCCCTTCATTACCGTATAAGATCTGCCGTAAGCCCGTAAGAGCTTACAACATGTAATTATCTGTCTTAAAAGAAATGCAACTCTTGAATAATTTTAAATCAAACTATTCAAATTTAACTTAATGTATACAAACAATTATAAATATTTATGATGTCAGATAAATATCTTTAGATTTACCAAATGTATAGTTATAAACATAGAATTTTGATTAACTAAATTTTAAACAGTTTGACTAAGGTAACACTTTTTGGGAGGAGGTGTTATTTGCCATCGCTTCCAAGTTCCAACCCATACTGGGCATGGTCTATCTCATCTGTTTCATAGAAGCTGCATGTTTAAACAGAATCACCCTTTTCTGAACCTTCCATATATGTATGCTCCGGTGATCGACAAGATTGGACTTGCATTGGCCACCCGCCACTGGATGCGTGTGTTCCTAGTTCCTATTCCTACCATATAGATAGAACATCGATCATTGGACTAGGCCTCCCATGAAAGCTACTATACTAACGAGAAGAAGCTACCCCATAATCAAATCGCTTGGTTCCTTAGCTATCCAAGTCATCAAAGTTGGGCTCGCACCCAGCTTGCACGTCACGTCTGTTTGGTTGCTTGCCCAGGCAAGCTTCCCTGACCAGGCAGCAATCCATGTCATTGATTTTGACTACCTGGTGGCCAGGATTTGTTGCCAAGCACTGTCATGGTAGCAACCAAACAGGCCCTTCATATCCCTCTTGTGTCCTTCCGCTTCACCTTATATTCAAACCGTGAATCAAGCAGTAGGCATTTACGGTGACCTCGCCAAAAGTTTTGCTAATGTGACTCAACACAATCACTTGAATCAAGCGATTGTCTCTTCAAGTCGGTAGTCTCGCCTCAGTTTTTTTTTTCGTCCAAATTGACCATCGTCTCTCAATCCCTCCGATTGTCCTTGGTATGTCGATTGCTATATTTTACATCTCAATTTTTATAGTTGAAAAATGCTAAGAACATGTTTGGATCTCATTCTCATAGTGAGAATCTGGATTCTAGACAATGAGTATAAAATCTCACGATTCTGTTCAAGAAATGATGGACGTTTGGATTTCATTTTCATAGCGATTATTATTGGTGTAGTAAAAATCTTCAAAATAGCAGGTTTGGGTAGATAGTTGGATTGTTTGGATCTCATCCTTATTTTTCTACCTCATTCTCTTTTTTCTTAGGAGATCCAAACCGAGTCTGTTGTTTAGACAATAGTCGCACCCTTTGACTGCCTTATTATTCCAAGTGGGTCCTCCATGTTAATTCCCATTTGAGCACTAAAGAAAAGGATAAATCTAAATTCCAAAAATCATAACCATACAACCATTGACTCCATATATAGACTCTAATTACCAACAACAATTATAGTCATAACATTTATTTTTTTGTTTTCTAAAAAAATAGCCGCATTTGTCATTAAGAAAAATAACAAAAAATGGTCCATAAGTTTACAGTAAATTACTGACATTATGCCATTGTGAACCCTAAATCCACGCCTAAATTATCTACATGTGCCATTGTGAAATATATCTAAAGTAAGCCCTACATTTGTATTCACAATTATTTATTGTGTCATTACAAAAAATAATTTAAAGTAAACCCCAACATCCAAATTATTGACTTGCGTCATTATGTAAGATAATATTAAATAACCCCTTAAATTTACTAGCTTCTACGATTATTATGGAAAAAATAATTATAAAGTATGTCTATATATATGTTTTAAATACTAGTTCTACCATTACTTATAGAAAGGTAGCTCAAAGTAAACATAAATATATTGTATGCCCACCATATAGACCAATTGCATGCATGTATGATTCGATGGTTTTGTAATCACAAAAAACCTATTAAAGAATAACATGCCAATACAACTAACAAATCATTTTGAATTATGTTAATAATTTAATACTCATGACAATAAATTACATAAGTTGATACTTTATATAAGTTTATACATTTGGATTGAAACGTTATGACATATCTACATTGCAATGACTCTATTTTTACAAAAAAAAACTAGTGCGCACAAAATTCTTCGATAAAAGAAATTCAACATCTAGAGTGCTAAAATGATTGTTTTGCCATTGCAATAACTAAGCCTAGGACCTAGACTATTTTTTTAATAGCATACAAAGGTGAGTTTTAAATAAAATATACAACAAATACCAACTTTCAACTTAAAATAATAAAAATAGTAACTAATAAGTCAAAAATGAAAGCTAAAATATAGGTTTATGACTTCACGGCACATGGGCTACAATAAGGGTTGGTAAAACTTAAGCTAAGATTTCAACTAAAGATATAATATAGACACGTAGAGATGTGAGGCAAATGGGGAAAATCTATGACATAACTTAAGTAATTGGTAAATCTATCATATAGATAGAGATCATAGACAGATCTATATGGATATCGTGCACAAAGACAAAGAATTTTAGTTAATTGTGGGAGCTAAAGTTATCCATAAACTTCTAATGCTTATGATTATAGTCCATGCAAAAGCACGAGTGGTTATAGTAATAATTACATGCGAAATGGTCAATTTATTTTGCTTGTGTGGCTCCTTCTATAGAACTTGTTAGCTGAAAACAGTTGCTCAGCTCATTCCAAGGTCCCCACCAATCATCTACATGTCGTGTCACCCGCTAGTCACCAGTTGTGCAGCTGCTTCACCACTGGCTGGTGATGTCCCCTCAAGCTCCAAAAGTCGAGCCACAATCTCTTGCTTCTTGGCCTTTAGGTCATCGATCTTTGCATCCAACTTCTCTAGTTTGGTCCTCAGCTTGGCAGCGTCGGTGATCTCCCTAACTTTCTCCTTTTCTTTGTCCTCGTTCTTCTCTTTCTTTTCCTTCTTTGGCTTCTTTTCCTTCTTGTCTTTCATAGGTTTCGCCTCTTCAGTGTGATCCTTGCACATTTCGATTTTGATAAAAAAGGAATGAATAAAAAATGCAGATGTTCACCATGTTTCATGCATAGATATAATTATAGTGCAAGACAATAAAATGTGAATTGATTGCCTGGTATGGTGCTGCCTAAATACAAGGGCAAACTATTGCATTGATTACCTTGTCCTTCCCCTTTGCTGGCTCGTGGTGAGTTGCAACTTCTCCTTCCATCTGGATTGTAGTAGGAGCCCAAGAAATCACAAAATATATTAGTATAAGATCCTAGAACTGAATACACACATCAATCAAATAAAGTATATTTATCCATCAACAATGCATCTTCCAAACAAGAAATCTAAGTGTTGTTTGAAATCAGTGCTTTCCTTGACCAAGATAACAAAGCTTAGTTGTGAGAAGTCTTCAAAACAAAATGTTGCTACAATGTTGTTAGATCGATCCTTGAAATTGAAGCAAAGCCTGAAAAAAGTGACATGCTTAAATTATCATGTTCTAGGCAAATTTAATTGTGACTTGGAGCAATGCATTTCTATAATTAGGGTTGTGTATAGATTTGGGCATATGTTGTGGGGATAAGAGTGGAAGTCTCACCAAGCCAAATAACAACCACAAAAACTTAAAATCCATTTGGGTAAAAATAGTATTTCCTTTTTTTATAAATGAAAGTACCATCCGTCTTCATCCTCTCAAGAGAGGAATCAAATCACGCTGTTACAAGGTTCACCACAAAAAATAGTCTCACACGACTGGCAAAGTCATAATTTGGTTAAAACCCATGGGAGGCGAAGAAAGCCATTGTTGCAGACTCCAGCTTGTGACATGGCTGTAGGATGTGGTCTTTTCTCTATTCACATGTTGTAATGGGCCCAAAATTGTAGCCAATGTGCCCTTGAACATAACGCGCAAATATGTTTTAGGTTGAGATTTATCAGAAAAATAGTGTCAATTCTTGTTAGCCATATGGACTAACAAAAAGTAGCAACACTAGTATGTAATAGTAAATTATAGTGATTGCCTCTCTTTTTATGATATCCACCAAATATACTTTTCCACATTTAGTGGAGCATGACACCTAACACAATATGTAAAGCACACCACTAGAACCTAGCATAATGACATTAAAAAAAGAGGTGTTGAATTGTTTCTAATTTAACATAAAAACACCATATCTACTAGCATTACGATTCCTCCAGCAAGGTTATCTTTAGTAAGGATGACACTCTTTTTTATAAAACATAAAAAACCTTAATTTTCAAAGTAATTTTGTTCGCTAAATTGCTTGTGTGACTTTAATACTATTAATGACTATAATAAGATATAGAGAATTTAATGTGAATATACCATTTTTGTTCAAAGTCCAACTTGTAAGTTACCATTCGCAATGCATGCTACTAGATTGTGCCATTCTTGTGATTTATGCCCACCAAAGCTCTTATTTAGGAAGCCTGTGCTAATGAATTCAGCACTGTAGCATGTTTCTTGTGGATAGTGTTATGCATGTTTGGATAATGTGAACACAAATTGTTTTTCCCTAACCTTATATTTTTTTTCCAAAACCTGATTTAAGAACCATCTTTTAAATTAAATCTTGTCTAACTTATATATTGGGCCTTCACTCCATGAGACCCATCCAAAATGATAACCACTGCCACTTACAGGCCACCAGATGGAGGGTGGGAGATGCTGTTAGGCAAGTGTCAACAGATTTATGGGACTGGAGCAAAAACATTTTGGGGGACTTAGAGAAAAGGATTAGAAGGGCACGCAAAAATATGGAAGAGTGTCGAAAAGGTGTGCTAAATGGACAAAACATCTCACGGGAATCAATTCTCAGATATAAACTAGGGAGGCTTGAAGATCAGAAGGAACTGTATTGGCGCCAAAGAGCACATGTTCATTGGCTACAAAAGGGAGATCGGAATACAAATTTTTTCCACAATATGCTTCTGAAAGGAAACGGACAAACAAAATAAAAAAGTTGGTGAAGGATGATGGAGGTGTAATGGAGGATACAGCAGGGCTGAAATTGATGATTACTAACTTTTATGAATCCCTTTTTGAATCCCATGCAGGTGCTCGTTTTGAGGAGTTGCTAAACCAGGTTCACCAGAAAGTGACGCCTGATATGAATCACCACTTAATGAAGGAATATAGTGAAGAGGAGATTAAGCAAGCTCTTGATAATATGGGGGATTTAAAGGCTCCTGGGGTGGATGGAATGCCAACCCTCTTTTACAAGCAGTACTGGAGTATTGTTGGGGAGGATGTAGTGAGGGAAGTGAAGAACCTGCTAAATGGGGGCACAATGCCAGAAGGATGGAACGAAACAATTATTGTGTTGATCCCCAAAGTGCAAAATCCAGAAAAATTAAAAGATCTGCAGCCGATCAGCCTATGTACTGTTGTGTACAAAATTGCATCTAAAGTTTTGTCAAATCGGCTGAAAGTCATATTGCCTGATATTATTTCTTTGAATCAAAGTGCCTTTGTGCCTGGGCATCTTATTACTGATAATGTCCTACTAGCTTATGAGTTGACACATCTTATGCAAACCAAAAAGGGGGGATCTGATGGCTATGCAGCTGTGAAATTAGATATGAGTAAAGCATATGACAGGGTTGAATGGTCTTTTTTTGGAGAAAATGTTGCTCAAGCTGGGTTTAATGCAGGTTGGGTCCAGGTTATTCTAAACTGTGTCTCAACAGTCACCTATCGCATCAAGGTAAATGGTGAATTAACAGAGGAGATCATCCCCCACCGTGGTCTCAGACAAGGTGATCCCCTGTCTCCCTACCTTTTCTTACTGTGTGCTGAAGCTTTCTCATGCCTGTTACATGAAGCTGAAGGGAGAGGGGAGCTGACTGGTGTTAAAGTGTGCCAAAATGCTCCGAGTATAAATCATCTCTTGTTTGCAGATGATTATCTGCTACACCTAAAAACTGATGAATGGAGTGCACATCATCTGTAAAATATTCTTTCTTTGTACGAAGATTGCTCGGGTCAAACTATCAATAAGGATAAATCATCAGTCATGTTTAGTAGGAATACAAAAAGTTCAGAGAAAAACCAATTGATGGCAGCTTTGGGTATCACTTCAGAGGCACGAAATGAAAAGTATTTGGGGCTTCCAATTTATATGGGGAGATCAAAAAGAAGAACTTTTGAATATTTGAAGGAAAGAGTTTGGAAAAGAATACAAGGGTGGAAGGAGAAGCTATTATCGAAAGCTGGCAAGGGTGTTCTTATTAAGGCTGTAGCACAAGCCATTCCAAGCTATGCAATGTCATGTTTTGATCTGACAAAAACTCTCTGTGATGAGATCAGCAGTATGATAAGTAGATTCTGGTGGGCTCAGCAAGACAAGAAAAATAAGATGCATTGGTTATCTTGGGAGTTACTATGCTGCAGAAAGGAAAAGGGTGGCTTGGGATATAGAGATCTACATCTTTTCAATTTAGCGATGCTCGCAAGACAGGGTTGGCGTCTTCTTCTAAATCCAGACTCTCTATGCGCTCAGGTTCTGAGAGCTAAATATTTCCCTGATGGCGACCTTCTATCAGTAGTAGAGAAGCCTGGAATTTCATATTCATGGAGAAGTATTGTTCGGGGGGTGCAAGGAAGGATGGGCTGATATGGAGGGTCGGAGATGGCACTCAGGTTAATATATGGACAGATCCCTGGATCCCACATGGTGTTACTAGGAGACCTTGTACACCTAGGGGGCAAACAATTTTAAACAAGGTCTCTGATCTTATTGATCCGATGTCTGGTGATTGGGATAGAAGCTTGGTAAATGACGTTTTCTAGGAAGAAGATGCAAAATACATTCTATCTATTCCGTTGAAAAGTGGAATGGAGGATTCTTTGGCCTGGCATTTTGATTCAAAAGGAGAATTCTCAGTCAAGTCTGCATATCACGTTTTGAAAGATAAAAATGATCTCTCACAAAGGTGGAAGGTAGGTGAAGCTAGTGCTATCTCAAACCACACTTGTAACTTTAATTGGAAGAAAATTTGGGAGCTTCAATGCCAACCGAAGGTGAAACTTTTCTTCTGGAGACTATCTCATAACAATCTTCCTCTACGCATGAATATTTTTTGCCGAGGCATGGACATTGATACACGGTGCCCTGTATGTTGGCGGCTAAATGAAGATGGTGGGCATTGTTTTCTGAAATGTAAATTTGTCAAGAAATGTTGGAGAGCTTTGAATTTGGAGCAGCTTCGTCTGGTTTTGATTGACCTTAACTTTGCAAAACAGGTTGCCATAAAAATTCTTTCTCTAGAAGAGGATAAAAATTTATTAGTGATTGATTTTCTTTGTGTTTGGTGGGATGCACGAAACAAGGCAAATGCTGGGGACAGAATTTTGTCCACTGAGGAGATAGTGTACAAGGTACAGGCTATGAAATCTTTTGATAATCTTCATACACATGAGAAGGCAAATAGGAAACAAAGTGGAATTTCTTGCTGGTCTCCTCCTGCTGCAGACATCTTGAAGATTAATTTGGATGGAGCTTACTCTCAAAGAGAAAAGAAAGTTGCATGGGGCTTTATTGTGAGAGATCACAGAGGGGCTGTTGTGATGGCCGGTGCAGGTAGAATCAATGTGGTGCATGATGCTCTTAGTGCAGAGGCCCAAGCTTGCCTTGCAGCTCTTTATGCAACAATTGACCAAGGTATATCTCAGATCCTTTTGGAGACTGATTCATCAATTCTAGTAGAGGCTCTCCAGTTCTGCTCTTATGATTTTTTTATTAATGGTGTCCTGTTTAGAAAAGCTAAGTTCCTTATGTCTCTAAATTTTAATGGTGTCCATGTACCACGATCTTGTAATAGGGGTGCACATGATCTTGCTCATGTTGGTTTGAATTGGGACCTAGATCGATCTCATGTTTGGATCGATCCCCTCCCAGAGTTTGTAACAACTTTGGGAGCTCGTGATGTAAACGAACCTCCACAGAATTAATAAAGTACAAACCTTGCTTCAAAAAAAAGATGGAGGGTGGGACTGGAAGACGCTAGGCTATTGAAGGGAGAAGGATGGCGGTGCGCTGGTACTTGAGGTCGTATTTAGTACATTTTATAAATTATTTATGACTAAAATAAATTGAAACTAAAATCCAAATGATATGCTTGCTTTTTTTTAGCTTTTTCTCCACATGCTTCTCCCACAGCACTCAAAACTCCTTTTCGGGTGCGGGCTTGCTAGCGCCAGGACGTTCGGACGTCCGCGCTTGCAACCGTTTCCCACACTGTTTCGCATGCCCACGTGGGGCCCGCGCCGTCCCAAACGTAACCAGCATCGAGAAGAGGGGGAGGGGGCGGATGCCAGCCAGCGCCGGGAGGAGATACCGAGGCGAAGCAGCAGAAAGTGAGGAGGGAGATGCAACACCCGATCTACTTTTGAAACATCCAGATTCAACACTTGCAACATACGTCTGAAGGCAGATGAAACACTTGAAACATGCATCTAAAACACTTGCAAAAACACATGAAAAACACTTGAAAACCATTGTAAAACATACGCAACATCCAGGTAAAACACTTACAACATATGTGTGAAACATATGCAACATCCAAATAAACACGCTTGCAACATACGTTTGTGTCGGGGACCAATACTAGGGTACCCGAAGAGGAGAAGCTAATGGTCATCAACATTGATTCATCCGAGCAGTCAAGAGCGTGACTATAGCTCCAACCGACCCCTAGGTGCGTGAGCTCCACCTCGCCCGAGCTTAGGGGGCTGGCCTCTGCCTCGCCCGACCTCTGGGTCGGGGGCCCCGCCTCACTCGACCTCTGGGTCGGGGGCTCCGCCTCGCGCCGGCCTCTGGGTCGGGGGCTCCATCTCGCCCGACCCCTCAGGCGTGGCTCCTGACGGAAGCTCGTACCGCCGCCAACCACTACGGGCCAGAAAGTACAACCCAAGGTCAAACTTCTGGCATCGTGTAGGGAGCGGGCACATCTCAACATGACCCGTGCCCGCAACATGTCACTCTAGGGAACTCACATCACCAATGGTGATGGACGCGTGGTCACTACGCCGCCTACTCCCTGTACGGCTGCTGACCAGCACGCTGGTTCACCGCGTCGCCCGCTGGGATAGAATGGGACGTCATGACCCGCTGACAACGCCGAGACGTGGCATCATCAGTGAACAGGCACCTAGCGTGGAGCCGTCCCTATCACCATCTGCAGTGTCAGCGGGACCCACATAAAGGAGAAGAAAGGCCTGGTGGTCCTAGAAGCCTTCCTCTCCTCGGCTCTTCTCCCTCTTTCTCTCTGTGTAACCTGCTCTTCCCCTTCGTCTATAAACGGGGAAGCAGTACACCCCAGGAGAGAGGATGGCGGTTCATCACTCTACATGGCTGTAGACATCAAAACACACGCCCTAACACGCCTTAGGAGCACACGCACATCAAAGACTTAGGACCTATCCCTATCTCGCTCGTTTGTAACCCCTACTACAAACTTTTTGTGCTAGTAACACGAGTAGCAGCGACGAACTGAACGTAGGGACTTTCTGCCCGAACCAGTATAAACCTCGTGTCCTCTAAGCGCACCATCCAAGCCAGACGTGCAATACTAGAAATTTAGTAGTTGATAACTCAAAACACTGATAGTTGGCACACTAGGTAGGGTTTTTTTGCGCATCTCGACGTCCACATCAGGCCTCAGATGGCTAGTCACGGCGTCAGCTGGGTCCCGGGTGCGCATGTGTGCCTTGGGAACATGGACTTCATCGTCACGATGGGGGGAGAGTTGGTGCAGGCTCCCGTCACTGTAACACCTCTGGTGTTTTGACCCAGCACTAAAACTTTACATGTCATCATATGCATTGCAAAGCATTCATAAAGTAGAAAATTTTGAATGCATTCACTAAATAAGCTTTATTTCATAAGTTGTTATTTTATGTGATGTAATATGATCCAAAACTCTAAATAAAGATATGACCACAAGGGTCAAATTTCATGTGATCATGTGAGACCATGTGTCAATTGACTCAAATAACCCTAATGGGCCATGTAAATGGTCAAAAATCATAGTTAAGTAAAAAGGTAAACAAATCAAATGTGAATTCAAATTTAAATCATAAAAGTCCTTTTTGCCCCTTCTGTCTATTTCAAAATCCATTTGGAATTTGGGGGTGTGACAAAAAGCAAAGTTGAAGCTTATTTTATAAGGATCAACTTTGGTATTCAAAGTTTTTAAAGTTTACATATAAAATTTGGAGTAATTTTGAAATGATTCAAATGCTCAAATGCACCCCAAATTCAAATTTCAAAATGGAGGTAGAATTTGAAAATGTTCATTTAAGCAAAGTTGTAGAACTTGAAATGTTGGGCAACTTTTATTTTTGAGATTTTCAACTTCTTTAGAAAATTTGGGAGTAATCTGTAAAATGAACTCAGTGGCAATTATGTAAATATTTCAAAAATCAGTTTGAAGCAGAGCGCCACCTCCTGCTTGCCGCCGACGCCGCCGAGCTCGTTCTTGCGGGTTCCGGCCGGCGCCACACAGCTGCTTGCCATGCATGGGCATGCAGGAGCTGTCCGTCTCTCGCAGCTCGTTCTTTTCCTTTAAGACACGCAGAGTCGGCCGCCTCCTTCTCTCTTTCCTCTCCTGCTTGCCACCGACCATCTTCGCCGCTTCCTCGCACGGTGACATGTTGCCATCTCTGTGGCGACCTTGTCAAGAGCTGGCGAAGCTGGATGCATCCTTCCTTGCTATAAAGAGGAGCACCCGCCATCGTCGTTCTTCTTTTCCTTTCGACTACTCGCCGTCGGTGCCCTTGCCGTGCTCACGAAATTCATCCTCACCGTAGCACCTCGTGCCAATTACGTTTGCCAACATCTCCGCCTTGCCCTGCCGCTCCTTCCAGGCCTGCTCGCCTTGCCTCTAGCAGTCCAGCGCCACCGCACGACGTTTTCTTCCTCGGAGCCGGCCGAAGCACCGCCACCACCGATCTCACCGTGGCCAAGCCGTTCCAGTCCGTCTCCGCCTTCACCGAGCATACCGTCGTGTTCGTGGTGAGTTCCTGAGCGTGATGCTCGCTCCGCTTTAACATCTACCGCATCGTATCCGGAGTTGTGTCGTGTGCCGCCGTTTCTGCGCCACCGTGGCCGCCATGGCCGGCGTGGAGCTTCCTCCGGTGTGCCTGCTGCTGTTCTGGGGGTCGAGGTAGATTCGCGGGGTGGTGTTGGTTGTGCAGGTACCGTCTGCCTCACTGAAGCCTCACCGCCAGCGCGTTTGGCTGGCCGAAGTTGGTAGCACCGTCGTGCGCTCTGTTTGGGTCGCTGACATGCGGGGCCGGGTTGTCAGTGAGAGAGAGAGAACAGGGAGATTTCCTATTTTCTGGATTTTGAATAGTGCAGCAACTTTGGAAATTCATAGGAAAATAATTACAGCTCCAAAAGTTCTAAAAATTTGTGTGTAGCTTCTGTACATGTTCTATTATGGTTTAAAAATATGAAACTTGAAATTCGAATAATTTTTAATGTTCAAAAATTCAGTCAATTAATTGATAAATGCAATTTCCATAATTTTTGTAGGCCACTGTATAACTCCAAAAATTATGAAATTTATTTTGATACACTAATTTGTCATGAGGAAGCTTGCATAAAATTTTGAGGTCATTTGGAACAATTTCATTTTGAGCTTAATTCCAAATTAATTAAAAAATGGATAAAAGCAAACCCTAAGTGTTAGGTTTAGAGTTTGATCTTGTTTTGGTCATGTTTTGTGACCAGTAGGGTTTCAAGATCAGTTTGGTCAAGTCACTTAGGTCATAAGCCCTAGGTCATTAAAGTTTGGTTAGAGTTTAGTTAATGAATGATTTCATTCATTAAGGGTAGAACTTTGGAGTGAAACTTTAGGGTAGTTCTTTAGAAGAATGTAGGGTTTCTTAGTAAACATTTTTGTGTGGTCCTTGATGGTAGAATTGCAAGTTGGTTTTGTTGGCTTGCAACTGTACCGTGAAGGAAAGTTGTACTCAAGGTGTTATTACGTTTCATGCATCACGAAAGCATCATGTTTACATTATCATCATGTTGAAGCATATGTTCTTATTTCGTATAGAATCCGAGAGTGAACCGATCCTAGTTGAGCAAGTTGTGGAAGAATCCCCGGTTGTCTCGGGATTTGATATTTGTGGTACTGATCCAGAACCCAAGATCGTCAACGAAGGCAAGCCTCGGTTTATACATTAAACTATTACCTTGTTTACTTTGAAAAGTTTATCACCTATGTTACTTATTGCATTAAGTTGATTAATTCAAATGTTATCTACTTGATGCATTGCCTACCTTGTTAATTGTTTACCATCCTTGAAGATGATTTCATTTACAAAGGCGTAGAATTGCTTAGTATGCTTTATGGTAGGCTTTCAAAGTAAAAGTTTCGATACAATCAAAGATGGCATACTGGCCAAAGAAAGAAAGAAGATAGAATGAACTAGAGACTAGTCGTGTGACTTATCTTGAATGTTGGGTAATGTTGCCGACTATGTCGCTTAAAGGCCACTCATTGTGGATCTTCTAAATGAGACACTTTGTAGTACTGGTCACATACTCCGGTAAGCCTACTTCAGCTAATCCGATACTAAGACGAATGCCCACACACTGGGAGTGGAGAGATGGCGGGAGTAGCGTGTACCCTCATGGCTGGAATGTGGCCGGATTGGAGGTGTGTTGTGCTCTCGGGTGGCGTGGAGACGGCTTAGTATAGGAGGATCCGGTAGCGAGGTTGATATATGCAAGATTAAGTTCTACATATGTCGTGTGATAAGGAATCCTCAGCTGGGACTTGAATCAATTTGAATTGCCGGTGCTCCGCGGATATGGAGACTCGATTCATTACAGAAGCAATGCAGGACTGGTGAATTACTAAAACTTGAGAAAAGGAATGGAATGAGAAGGATTGGAACATGGGATATGAACACTTAGTTTGAGATAATGAACTAAAAGCACTTAGGGGTAAAACTTGAAAATAAGATCAAAAATAGTAAGCTTTTGGCAAAGAACTTTTGAATCTTGCTACATCCTTACCTTGCCCCAACACCTGCATCTCTAAAGTCCTTCACCCCCTTTTTTGTCAAGTCAGTCTTGTTGAGTACTTTTGTACTCAGGGTTTGTTAACCCTTGTTGCAGGTGAGTCGCATGCGCAGGCTTGTTTTGGTCCGTGCTGCATGTCAGTGTTTGAAGTCGATGACGATGAGGAATGATGAATGGCCTTTAGACAAGGCACTAGTTTGTGTGAAAAATAATGTTAATGTAATATTATCCTGCTACTATGGTTGTATGACACTTATGTTTTGTAAGTTTGAAACAACTGGTTTGTAATATTAAAACTTAAGTCTTCCGCTTTATAATCTCCAATATGTATATTGAAAACTTTTGTAATCTGCAATGTCTGTGATTGGGATCCTATTTGGAAAAGATTCGTGGATGATTCGGGTTTCCCGAGGAGACCCGACAGACCTATTAAGTTGTTGGGAACTTGTGTACGCTATCAGAGGTCTGTTGAGACAACGATAGATGCATGTGGGCCTGATTTCTTAGGAGGTTCTACCACAGCTGGTATCAGAGCAGGTCCTATCTAAGATCATTGTAGGTTACTTTGGAAAACCTTCAAATTGATTTGGATCAAAGAAAGTAAACTTGATATTTTAAAGTTCAAATTTCTTTCTTCTTACCTCTGATCTAGCCTCAATCCTATCTTATTTGAAAGTTTGTGGCGGATAATATGATTAGGTTTGTCCTATGTATTAAAAATCTAGTACTTTTGATTGTATAAATCTTTTGTACCTAGATTCGTAAGATCGATTCATGCATCATGCTTGAACACCTTGCATAATAATTCCCCGTAAAAGTGGTTGGGTAAGTAATATCAATCCCATTCTTGCTAACCTCCGTTATCATCAAGGTATCCTTATAGTTCTACCCTAACTTCTACAGGCTATGGCAAAGACCAAGATAACTGCACGCAAGTCCACCAGACCTCACGGAGTCCCGCGTCACCAGTTGGCACCGCGAAACCGTGAGCTTGGTGAAGGAAGTTCGAGGACCCTAGGAGATGAAGGGTCTTCACGTGATCCCGCCAACATTGAGAACCTTACCATGGAGCTCAACACTCTTCATCGAGCTCGTGCCAAAGATCAAGAGAAGCTGGCGAAAATGCGAAGGGCCATCACCATGACCACCGAGCTATGGAATGAAGCCTGGACACGAGAGGATGCGGCCAACGAACGCATCCATGAGTTGGTGTTCTACGTAGAAGACCTGAAGATGAAGCTACTTGGGAGTCCGAGGATTACTTAGAAGAAAACTTTCCTAACTTCTTTGCTTCTATCTAGTTGCAATACCTTGTCTATGTTGTAACTTATCTCTTTTGTCAAAAGAATGGAAAAACCCCCTCACTAGCTTTTTGAACAAAGTTATGATGTGTTAGCTTGACACATTTCCTTTTCCATTACTTAGCCTTAGGTTTTAAATCTTGGGACGCGATTTCTTTAAGGGGGAAGGGTTGTAACACCTTTGGTGTTTTGACCTAGCACTAAAACTTAACATGTCATCATATGCATTGCAAAGCATTCATAAAGTAGAAAATTTTGAATGCATTCACTAAATAAGCTTTATTTCATAAGTTGTTATTTTATGTGATGTAATGTGATCCAAAACTCTAAATAAAGATCATGACCACAAGGGTCAAATTTCATGTGATCATGTGAAACCATGTGTCAATTGACTCAAATAACCCTAATGGGCCATGTAAATGGTCAAAAATCATAGTTAAGTAAAAAGGTAAACAAATCAAATGTGAATTCAAATTTAAATCATAAAAGTCCTTTTTGCCCCTTCTGTCTATTTCAAAATCCATTTGGAATTTGGGGGTGTGACAAAAAGCAAAGTTGAAGCTTATTTTATAAGGATCAACTTTGGTATTCAAAGTTTTTAAAGTTTACATATAAAATTTGTAGTAATTTTGAAATGATTCAAATGCTCAAATGCACCCCAAATTCAAATTTCAAAATGGAGGTAGAATTTGAAAATGTTCATTTAAGCAATTTTGTAGAACTTGAAATGTTGGGCAACTTTTATTTTTTGAGATTTTCAACTTCTTTAGAAAATTTGGGAGTAATTTGTCAAATGAACTCAGTGGCAATTCTGTAAATATTTCAAAAATCAGTTTGAAGCAGAGCGCCACCTCCTGCTTGCCGCCGACGCCGCCGAGCTCGTTCTTGCGGGTTCCGGCCGGCACCACACAGCTGCTTGCCATGCATGGGCATGCAGGAGTTGACCGTCTCTCGTAGCTCGTTCTTTTCCTTTAAGACACGCAGAGCCAGCTGCCTCCTTCTCTCTTTCCTCTCCTGCTCGCCACCAAGCTGCTTGTCGCCGACTGTCTTCGCCGCTTCCTCGCATGGTGACATGTTGCCGTCTCTGTGGTGACCTTGTCGGGAGCTGGCGAAGCTGGACGTATCCTCCCTTGCTATAAAGAGGAGCACCCGCCGCCGTTGTTCTCCTTTTCCTTTCGACTGCTCGCCGCCAGTGCCCTTGCCGTGCTCACGAAATTCATCCTCACCGTAGCACCTTGTGCCAATTGCGTTTGCCAACATCTCCGCCTCGCCCTGCCACTCCTTCTAGGCCTGCTCGCCTCGCCTCTAGCAGTCCAGCGCCACCGCATGATGTTTTCTTCCTTGGAGCCGGCCGAAGCATCGCCACCACCGACCTCACTGTGGTCAAGCCGCTCCAGTCCGTCTCCGCCTTCACCGAGCATACCGTCGTGTTCGTGGTGAGTTCCTGAGCGTGATGCTCACTCTGCTTTAACATCTACCGCATCATAGCTAGAGTTGTGCCGTGTGCCGCCGTGTCTGCGCCACCGTGGCCGCCATTGCCGGCGTGGAGCTTCCTCTGGTGTGCCTGCTGTTGTTCTAGGGGTCAGGGTAGATTCGCGGGGTGGTGTTGGTCGTGCAGGTACCGTCTGCCTCGTCGAAGCCTCACCGCCGGTGTGTTTGGCTGGCCGGTGTCGGTAGCACCACCGTGCACTCTGTTTGGGTCACTGACATGCGGGGCCGGGTCGTCAGTGAGAGAGAGAGAACAAGGAGATTTCTTATTTTCTGGATTTTGAATAGTGCAGCAACTTTGGAAATTCATAGGAAAATAATTACAACTCCAAAAGTTCTAAAAATTTGTGTGTAGCTTCTGTACATGTTCTATTATGGTTTAAAAATATGAAACTTGAAATTCGAATAAATTTTTAATGTTCAAAAATTGAGTCAATTAATTGATAAATGCAATTTCCATAATTTTTTAGGCCACTGTATAACTCCAAAAATTATAAAATTTATTTTGATATACTAATTTGTCATGAGGAAGCTTGCATAAAATTTTGAGGTCATTTGGAACAATCTCATTTTGAGCTTAATTCCAAATTAATTAAAAAATGGATAAAAGCAAACCCTAAGTGTTAGGTTTAGAGTTTGATCTTCTTTTGGTCATGTTTTGTGACCAGTAGGGTTTCAAGATCAGTTTGGTCAAGTCACTTAGGTCATAAGCCCTAGGTCATTAAAGTTTGGTTAGAGTTTAGTTAATGAATGATTTCATTCATTAAGGGTAGAACTTTAGAGTGAAACTTTAGGGTAGTTCTTTAGAAGAATGTAGGGTTTCTTAGTAAACATTTTTGTGTGGTCCTTGATGGTAGAATTCCAAGTTGGTTTTGTTGGCTTGCAACTGTACCGTGAAGGAAAGTTGTACTCAAGGTGTTATTACGTTTCATGCACCATGAAAGCATCATGTTTACATTATCATCATGTTGAAGCATATGTTATTATTTCATGTAGAATCCGAGAGTAAACCGATCCTAGTTGAGCAAGTTGTGGAAGAATCCCCGGTTGTCTCGGGATTTGATATTTGTGGTACTGATCCAAAACCCGAGATCGTCAATGAAGGCAAGCCCCGGTTTATAAATTAAACCATTACCTTGTTTACTTTGAAAAGTTTATCACCTATGTTACTTATTGCATTAAGTTGAATAATTCAAATGTTACCTACTTGATGCATTGACTACCTTGTTAATTGTTTACCATCCTTGAAGATGATTTCATTTACAAAGGCGTAGAATTGCTTAGTATGCTTTATGGTAGGCTTTCAAAGTAAAAGTTTCGATACAATCAAAGATGGCATACTAGCCAAAGAAAGAAAGAAGATAGAATGAACTAGAGACTAGTCGGGTGACTTATCTTGAATGTTGGGTAATGTTGCCGACTATGTCGCTTAAAGGCCACTCATTGTGGATCTTTTGAACGAGACACTTTGTAGTACTGGTCACATACTCCGGTAAGCCTACTTCGGCTAATCCGATACTAAGACGAATGCCCACACACTGGGAGTGGAGAGATGGCGGGAGTAGCGTGTACCCTTGTGGCTGGAATGTGGCCAGATTGGAGGTGTGCTGTGCTCTCGGGTGGCGTGGAGACGGCTTAGTATAGGAGGATCCGGTAGCGAGGTTGATATATGCAAGATTAAGTTCTACATATGTCGTGTGATAAGGAATCCCTAGCTGGGACTTGAATCAATTCAAATTCCCGGTGCTCCGCGGATATGAAGACTCGATTCATTACAGAAGCAATGCAGGACTGGTGAATTACTAAAACTTGAGAAAAGGAATGGAATGAGAAGGATTGGAACATGGGATATGAACACTTAGTTTGAGATAATGAACTAAAAGCACTTAGGGGTAAAACTTGAAAATAAGATAAGAATAGTAAGCTTTTTGCAAAGAACTTTTGAATCTTGCTAGATCCTTACCTTGCCCCAACACCTGCATCTCTAAAGTCCTTCACCCCCTTTTTCGTCGGGTCAGTCTTGTCGAGTACTTTTGTACTCAGGGTTTGTTAACCCATGTTGCAAGTGAGTCGCATGCACAGGCTTGTTTTGGTCCGTGCTGCATGTCAGTGTTTGAAGTCGATGACGATGAGGAATGATGAATGGCCTTTGGACAAGGCACTAGTTTGTGTGAAAAATAATGTTAATGTAATATTATCCTGCTACTATGGTTGTATGACACTTATGTTTTGTAAGTTTGAAACAACTAGTTTGTAATATTAAAACTTAAGTCTTCCGCTTTATAATCTCCGATATGTATATTGAAAACTGTTGTAATCTACAATGTCGGTGATTGTGATCCTGTTCGGAAAAGATTCGTGGATGATTCGGGTTTCCCGAGGACACCCGACAGACCTGTTAAGTTGTTGGGAACTTGTGTATGCTATCAGAGGTCTGTTAAGACAACGATAGATGCACGTGGTCCCAATTTCTTAGGAGGTTCTGCCACAGTCGCCATCCAATCTCTCCACTCCGCCAGTCTTGATGTGATCGCCGAGGCGCTTGAGGAGCTACGGCTGCACGCACCAGAGGCCCATGCCCTCGAGAGCGACTAGCTCCTTAGCTTCGATTATGGGAGGCTAGAACACCAGCTCGGCACCTTCCTGGGACCCCGACCGTCCCGAGAGGACTTAGGCCACCTCACCTTCTCGTTCACCAACATCATGACGCAGCTTGCTGAAGGAGAGCTATTTTCCCTGGAATACCTCATCCGGAGTGCCCCGACAGCACTCCTGTTTCATCTGCGCAACGCCACTGAGACCGTTGGCCACCTTGTGGCGCAACGCACGCCCCCATCCCCCACGAACGACGAGTTTGTGGGGATGACTGAATATGTCATGGAATCTTTCCATGACCTCCTCGCAGGAGAATCAGAGTCGCCCTCCAACTCTGACTCCAGTAGGAGGAGCCATCACCCCTCTCGTGAATGTTTCATGACAGGTACCCCTGAGGGGTATGTCGAAAGCATCCATGAGGGAGAGGCTACCCCAACGAATGGCTTCGACGATGAGGTCGAGGGGGATGTAGGGGCCCCACCTCACCTGCGGGTAGAGCAGCTGAAGGCCCAGCACCAAGAGCTCGAGGAAGCACGACTCTAGCTCGAGAAGGAATGCACAGAGCTCGAACGAGAGATTGAGCACCATGAAGACGGTGGGTGTGCGCGCGTCGTGGCCCACGATGTGTACCGGAGGATCATCGAGGACGATGAAGCCCTCCCACACTTCACCCGGGCAAGCCAGAACATCGCTACTACGGCGGCCTTGTGTCACACCCAATTTTAAGGATAAAATTAGATGCAAAATCTTATGTTTGCCCAGAGATCAATCACACACATAAGCCAACAAATTTTAAATAGCATCATCACAAGTGTTTATTACATCATGAATAATCAGACATAGTCTTCACATAAATGTAGCGAAAGTATAAAGAAAAATCTCTCGTGGAAGCTCCATATCACAGGGACGTCAACTGGTTGACCACAAGTCTAGTAACCCTCAGGAAAGTCATCATTACCATAGCCATCTGTTACCCATCCAGGATTTTTATCCAAATAATGAAAATAAACAAGCATAAGTACGTGTCATACTCAACAAGTGTAACATGGGGTTCATGAGGCTCAAAAGGCTTAACACAGGTTTAACAGCATTCAGCTTTTAGTTGTCACAATTTTAGCATAAGAATAGCAACAAGTTGTTTCATTCCCAAAGTAAAACACATGATCAATGTAAACAAGCATAATGAATAGCATAAACGAATAATTCTTAGTGATCATCTATTCCGTAAATGTTCCAAGGCCTCTCGTGACCGTAAGCACGGCTAATATACCAATTTACACTCTCTAGAGGTTGTACACTTTCACTGTGAGTCATGATACCCATATGCCTAGGTTAATTACTTCCAAAACACTACCAAGGTGAGCAGGCAGGGTTCACTATGAAGCCTTTCAAAGGTTCGTCTAACAAGTTAGGGCCATTAGATTCACTCGGCAAACAAATATAGGAACCCCCTGTAGAATGGCACAATTCCATCACGGCTACACACATGCGAGTAAAGGTTGTCCTATACCTGATTCGTTAAGACATTCTTATGCCAATAAAGGTAACCACTAACAACCTAGAAAAGGTCCTCATACTGAGCTAAAGCTAGAGCCATGTAGCACTCACAGCTGTATTGTAAGTCCAGGATGATCACTTACAGATAAGTCCCTAGGGAGAGGAATCTGAAGCATTTAGAAAGTAGCTAAACACTCCATCCCCTATTTCCAAGTTGCTAAAAAGTCATGTTTTAACGTTTATTACATATACCATTAGTCAAGTTACAAGATCATGGTTTAGTTGAGCACTAGCAAAGCTACCCAATGCATATCCCATAGGAGACAAGGTATAAGTTCAATTCTAGGAAATCTTTATCAAGGTAACACATGCAATCATGAATTAAATGCATTAAGGTGAATAGGGAAAAAGGATGATCCCATGCTATACTTTCCTTGATCAAAGTGTTCCTGCTAATCCTGCTCGTCAAAGTAGTACTCTTGATCACCCATGACTTGCTCACCATCTATACTCGATAATCACAGCAACATACAAACATCCAGAACCAATCATGCATAGCAAAACAAAGACTATAGATTAGAACAGTACACCAATAGCATAAAATCAAGATCAAAAGCTTGTAAAAAGAATCTACGTCTTGCTACGAACACACAGACGCGAAGATCACAAAAATCAGAGCTAAAACGAAGAAGTTATGAATTAAACATGATTTCCTTTAATAAAATAATAGATTAAATCTAACCTTGAATTTTAAAAGTTGAAAACATACCTAACAGTAGTATGAACATGTAGATTATGGAATTACGAACCTAACGCAAGTTGAACAGATCAAATCAGAGCTAAAACGTGAAAGTTGTGGCCTATAGAAACTAGTGACAAAACTGTAAATAGATGAAAATGTATTTTGGATCTAAACCGAAAAAAAACTTCGTTTTCAAAAGACGAAAACGTATTCTCTGAATACAGTTTGGACTGTGGGTTCGATAATCAAAAACCTGAGGGGTTCTTTAGCAAATATGATAGGCAAAGGGGTATCTTTGAATCTGGATGTTGATCACATGATGGACGGCTGCGATTAAGTGGGAGGGAGAGAGAGAGCGCACGATCGGCCGGAGAAAGGCTGACACGGCGGTTGCCATGAACGGTGGCAAAGAGCTTGTCGGTGTTTGTCAATTTCAACATTTCGGGCATCATCGAACACAGGAAAAAGACAGGGAGATAGAGGAGATGACGGCGAACTCACCAAGACCAAGAATGGAGGTAGGAGCGGTCCAACGACGACATGCGGCGACTGCGCAGAACCGACAGCGGTGGCGGAGCTTAGGGTTGCGGCTTTGCTGCGGCTCGAAGCAAGGGCAGCGGCTTCGGCACGACTGGATGGAGGTGGCGGGTGCATAGGGACGCTATTTAAGGGGGGCCATGAGTGGGGTGCACGTCAGGACGTGGCGTGACGGAGGCGGACTCAGCCGTGGGAGCAGTGTCCGTGCCGGACACGAACTGGAGGAAGGAGACAACGTGGCTGACATGTGGGGCCGGTCGTCAGTGAAACCAAGTGGGAGAGAGGAGGGCCCAGCGATGCGGTGGAAGACTAGGCCGCCTGTTGGGCCGCTGCGGGAAAGCAGGCCACGCGGGGAGAGGGAGAGAGGAAAAATAAACTCCTTTTCTATTTTCTTAACACATTTTCAAATCTAATTTAAACTTAAATTCAAATTCTTTTGCAAATTCCAATCGAACAAAGCATCACAAATAAAACATATAGCAGCATGTATGCACACACATATATGTAGACCTATATTTGATTTTATTTTTAACAAAGTTATTATTTTCCTAAATTTTAATGCTTACAAAATGCATAATTAAATCATTTTCTCCTATTTTAAAATGTTGAAATTTTTAGGGTGTTACAATTCTACCCCCCTTAAAATGAATCTCGTCCTCGAGATTTGGACGATGCTTACTCAAAAAGTTGCGGGTATGTTTTTCTTAAATCCTCTTCTCTTTCCCAAGTAGCCCCATCTTCTGTATACCGATTTCACTGAATCTTACACATCTTTATAACTCGGCTCCTCGTAACTCTTTCTGTCGTCTCCAAAATCTTTACCAGAAATTCCTCATATGTAAGATCTTCCTTAACTGTAAGCTCCTCTAACGGTATCTGCTCCTCTGGTACACGCAAACACTTCTTTAACTGAGACACATGAAACACATCATGTACACCTGACAAGCTCTCAGGCAATTCCAACTGATACGCTACTTCTCCATGTCTCTCCAAAATCTTGAAAGGCCCAATATACCTTGATGCTAACTTTTCTTTCATGTTAAACCTTCTCACACTTCTCATAGGTGACACCTTCAGGTAAACATAGTCTCCTATTTCGAAAACCAATTCCCTTCTCCTAGTGTCGGCATAACTTTTCTGTTGAGACTGTGCCAATCTCAAGTTATCCCTAATCATCCTTACTTGCCCTTCTGTGTCTCTTAAAACATCCGGTCCGAACACTTGAGTTTATCCCGTTTGATTCCAAAACAACGGGGTTCTACACTTTTGCCCATACAAAGCTTCAAAAGGTGCCATATTGAGACTCTTCTAATAACTATTGTTGTACGAGAACTCTACATAAGGCAAACTCTTGTCCTAACTTGTACCGTACTGCAACGCACAAGCTATCAACATGTCCTCTAAAATCTGATTAGTTCTCTCAGTTTGTCCATCTGTCTATGCTGTACTAAAATTCAACTTTGTTCCCAACAAACTATGTACTTGCTGCCAAAAATGAGATGTAAATTGAGTACCCTGATTAGACACAATTTTCTTGGGAACTCCATGCAGACATACTATTCTTTCCATATATAATGCAGCCAATTGGGGTCCAGTATAGGTAGTCTTGACCGGTAAGAAGTGAGCAACTTTAGTTAACCGATCCACTATCACCAAAATTGAATCATAACCTCTCTAAGTGCATGGTAACCCCACAATAAAATCCATACCAACTTCTTCTCACTTTCACTCAGGTATCTTCATTGGTTGTAATAATCCTGCAGGTCTTTGATGTTCAGCTTTGACTCTCTAACATGTATCACATATAGCAACATACTCAGCAACATCTCTCTTCAGTCCGTACCACCAATACTTCTCTTTCAAATCCAAGTACATCTTGGTACTCCTGGGGTGAATAGAGTAAATGGACTCATGTGCCTCACGAAGAATTACATCTCGTATAGCCTTAATCTCAGATACACATAGTCTTTTCCCAAACCACAGAGTTCCATTATCATCCATACAAAAACCTGGTGCCTTGCCAATCACTATGTTCTCTGCTATCTTTTTCAACTTCGCATCCTATAACTAGCCCTTACATATTTCTTGCTCCAGTGTAGGCTCTATCACCAACTCTACTACATTAGTAATGAAACCCAAGTTTAGTTGTTTAAGTTCAGCACACAACTCAATTGACATAGGTACCACTTGCACCTCCTTGGCGTAACTCTTCCTGCTAAGAGCATCGGCAACAACATTCGCCTTTCCAGGATGATAGTGTACTTCCAGATCATAATCCTTAATCAACTCCAACCATCGATGTTGTCTCATATTCAGATCTATTTGAGTGAAAATGTATTTCAGACTCTTGTGATCAGTATAGATATCACTCTTATGTCTGATAAGATAGTGCCTCCATATTTTTAGAGAATGAACCACTACTGCTAACTCCAAATCATGAGTAGGATAGTTTAGCTCATGCTTTCTCCACTGTCGGGATGCATAGGCCACTACTCTCCCTTCTTGCATAAGAACACATCCGAGACCTTGACGAGATGCATTACAATAGATAGAAAAGTTCTTTCTCAAATCTTGCAAAACCAATACTGAGGTTGTAGTCAATCTTTTCTTCAACTCCTCAAAGTTAGCCTAGCATTTCTTGGACCACACAAACTTAGCATTTTTCTCTAATAGAGCTGTCATAGGCTTGGCAAGTTTAGAAAACCCTTCTATGAACCTTCTGTAGTATCTAGCCAATCCTAGGAAACTATGAATCTCTCCCACATCGGTTGGTGGTTTCCAATTCAACACATCTCTCATCTTGCTTGGATGTACTGCTATTCCACCATTAGAGACAACATGGCCTAGGAAAGAAACTTCCTTCAACCAAAACTCACACTTGCTTTGCTTAGCATACAACTTGTGCTCTCTGAGCTTTTGCAAGACCAACCTTAGATGTTCATCGTGTTCTTCTTCGTTTTGGAGAATACCAATATATCATCGATAAATACCACCATAAACTTATCCAAAAACTCCATGAACACCTTATTCATCAAATACATAAAGTACACAGGTGCATTGGTCAATCCAAAGGACATAACGGTGTACTCATACAAACCATACCTCATAGTAAAAGTTGTCTTAGGTATGTTAGTTGCATGAATCTTCAACTGATGATAACCAGAACGAAGATCAATCTTAGAAAAAACACAAGCACCTCTCAACTGATCAAACAAGTCATCAATTCTAGGTAGCAGGTACTTGTTCTTGATAGTAACCTCATTTAAGGACCGATAATCCACACACATCCTCTAGGTACCATCTTTCTTGTCAACAAATATAACTGGTGCTCCCCAAGGTGACGAACTAGGACGAATGAAACCTTTCTCCTACAACTCCTTTATTTGTTTCTTAAGTTCCTCTAGTTCATTAATCCCCATTCTATATGGACGCTTAGCTATAGGTGCAGTTCTAGGTAATAATTCAATAATAAACTCAATATCACGGTCAGGTGGCATACCTAGCAAGTCATCGGGGAACACATCTGGAAACCCATCCACTACTAGGTCCTCCTTGTTGATGCTATCATCAAGCTGGTTCATTGTGGCTGTCAGTTGCTTCTGCACCACAACATCGACACTAATTCTATCCCCATTCGGTGTGGTCACAACAACTACCTTCTCCTGACACTAAATCACTACTTGTTGTTGCATCATCCAATCCATACCTAGAATCACATCAATACCGGATGTTCTCAACACAATGTGGTTCACTTTGAACTCTACCCCCTTAAGGATAGACTAGTTGAAAGACAACGATAAGAAGCTTGCATACTACCTCCTAGTGAGTTTACTAGTATGGGATCTTTCATGGCACATAAGGGTATGCTATGCGTTCTAACAAATGCTTGTGATATGAAAGAATGTGAAGCTCTAGAATAAAAAAGAATAGTGGCAGGAGTGGAATTAACATCAAACGTACTGAGCATGACTTCTTGTTCTGCAAGCACCATCTCTGTAGACACATGATTCACCTTTCCCATGTTGGGTGCTGGCTTCTAAGGCGTTCCTTTTGGATTACTATGCTGACCCTGGGGTGTTAGCTAATTCTGCTTCCTAGGGCAATGGTTAGCATAATGTCCAACTTCTCCACAACGATAGCATACGTTGGGGGTACTAGGTACACTGGTCTTCATGGGAGTGTTGTTAGGTGTTCCCTGTCGTGGTGTTTGCTGGCCACTCTACTGCTGGGGGCATTGTTTGCCATTTTGCTGCTAGTACGGTGGGCGCTGCTGATTCGGGTTGCGCTGAGGGTACTAACCACGATTCCACTGATTGGGTGGTCCCTGGTACCCCTATTGGAAGCCTTGCTAAGGATTTGTGCATGGATGAGTATTGCTCCTAGAGGCCTATCCCTGAAGCCTCCTCTTCTTAGCCCCCATCTCTTTGTGCTTATTATCAATAACAATAGTGCGATTCACCAGCGTCTGGAAATTGGGGTATGTATTGGACATAAGCTGGAGTTGCAGACCATCATACAAACCCTTAAGAAAGTGGCATTGCTTATCAGCATCATCAGCCACCTCATTCGGAGCGTAACATGACAACTGAGCAAATTTGTCATGATACTCAGCTACAGACATAGATCCCTATTTCAGAGCTCTGAATTCCTCCTGCTTGAGCTCTATCAATCCTTCCGGTATATGGTAGGATCTAAAATTCTCTCTAAATTCCTACCAAGTGATAGGAGGAGCATTAGTGAGACATCCATACTCGAATGCCTCCCACCAGTCTTGAGCTTCTCCCTGGAGTTGTTCTGATGCATATAACACCTTCTGCTAGTCATCGCACTGCACTATGTTGAGTTGCTTTTCCAATACATGAAGCCAATCATCTGCTTCTAGTGGATCAGTGGTGTGACAGAACAGCCCAATTTATACAAGATCAAGTACGGCTATCCCCGCTAACATGTTGACACGCGCATACTTTCACTCATATAAACCTAGTAGTTCTCCGAGTGTCACGAAAGACCTCGGTAAATCAACATCACAACCAAGATCGTATGATTAAGCAAGTACACATCACATATGCAGAGTTGCAGCGGAAATAATATTACAAACGTGTTCACAAATAATAGTACAAGTTTGGATTTCAAAACCGATTAGTGAAAACAACATAGCTTTCAAATGATTACATTAATATAACTTCCAAATACATTGCTAACATAAGTGACATCCTTAGATAAAAGCATATAGATGAGAAATAAATATAGAGTCACCGAGCCCACCGACGGTTAGCCACCATCTTCAATAGGCCAAGAACTTCACCTACAACATGGTGGGATAAACCCTGAGTACTCGAATGTACTCAACTAGACTTACCCGTCATAAACCAAAAATAAAGTGACACCAAGGATTATGCAAGGCTTTATAAGTGGAGCTACCTTGACAACATTTTTCATAAAATGCGACTAATTCAGTTGTACAATTATACTTTAGTCATCAACTTAATTATAGCTATTCATCTCTAGATTAGCAACTAACCTGTGCCAAACATGTGCTACATCATTTAGTAGGATAACAATAGTAACCATAGCCTGTGTAAGATGTTCATATTCATCATAACCATCATATTCCATAATATAGTAACTATGATGTTGGAGCTAGCCAAGTTTCTCACTATCCGGGAGAGATGGCGATTCGAATCGAGTTCAACCAGCTGGGAATTTATTCCTAACACAAACCCAGACATACCTACGCCAAGGTAGTCTTAGGTCACCTTTGGTACAACTCAGGCACACATTTTACGGGTACGCCCAGCGCCGCACAATCAGAGACAACCAGCTGCCAGGCATTCAGGACTACCCTACCCTTGGGCTCACAGCTGGCTCCCCACACATCCTTATTACCATCCAGAGTGCGCACTTTTATAGAGTGGGGCCCGGCCTAAGTTGAGCTACTTGGCTTCGTGGTTGGAATGACTTATCCGGCCAGCTAAGTGATAGGCATGCGTTCAATCTTGTCAAAAGGTCCAACAACGTTACAGTCCTTAATCGACACAGACGGGGATAAATCCACACCCAAGACCTCCATGTCTTGTTGCTTCTCTATCGACATCCCACACGATCTCCATTCATTATTAACACAGTTATTTCCACGATAGCAATTATAGCCAACCGTGCTTTGGTATCCACCTATATCTCGTAGGTGATAGGAAATCACTCGACTTCTACCGGTCTAAGCATTGCTAAGCATACATTCAGTCCTGGACCTACATAGGGTTCAAGGTATATTTCTGGACAAGGTAGTTCTATGCATCAAGTGGTTCCAATCAACTCTTATAACCTAATGCATCAAACATAAAGAACTCAAGTGATATTTGTAAAAACATAGGATGCTTAGAATGCTCCGGGGCTTGCCTGGGATCCAACACTAGGTTAGTGTTTGTTAGATGACACTTGCTTGGCGAGTATCTCCCATTTCGGCACTTGCTTAGTCCTTCAATCTCTGGGATAGGTCCACCATACACCGTCTTCGGATTTGGCTCCAACATCATGTCCTTCACGTGGTTCATCTAGCGTACCTAGATGAAATGCAAGATGCAAGTGCATGAATATGAAGAATGGTAATATGAGATGCATCACATAATAGCATTCAAGGCAACCATAAGGTCATACAAGACATAGGCACCTAGAGTTATTTAACTAAACATCACACAACCTATTATAAAGGGATAGTCAGCATATCAGGCATGGCACACAAGTGAACTTAAGTTCAGATATTGCACACATGCATCGATCAAGAACAAACCAACATGTTTAGCCAAAACAAGAGCAAGCTAAAGCAATCACCTAGCACATGTATAGAAATATGGACAGCAGCACAACAGTCGCTTATTTAATGCATAACTGGAGTTACAGACTTCAAACAAGCATGAACCTTAACTTTCTAGAAAGCTTATTAAATTATCTAAAACATGTTTATTATCATTACAAGGTGATTCCACAATTAACAAGGTCAATCAAGCACAATTGTGAACCTTTGTCCAGACTTGGATAGATTCTACCATGCAACTTCACAACCTTATAACTGGAGATTTAGACTACCAAAAGAAGTAATCTTTAACAATTTGGAAAGCTAATGAAAAGCACTACACTTCTTATATTATCTCCAAGACATGATTCAAAGCTTAGTTGGGTCAAACAACACAATCATTCAGATCTATACAAAGAGCATGCAAAACCTAATAGGGAAATTATAAAATCTATAGCTCCTAAATTATCAGGCCTATGGTCATGAAAATTTATCACATGCTAGACTGTGAAATTAGCTACAACTTTGGTATTCACTACAACCACAAAAAACATCATTTACACCACGAAAATAATTGCACAAGCATAACTGCACATGCAGCCCAAATAGCAGTGGTACAGAAAACTGATAGGAATTTCAGAGAAGCATAACTAGAGTTCTAAACCTCCTACAAACATGAATCATAACTTTTTGAAAATCTTATGAAGTTACCTACAACTTTATTATTATCATCTTAAGATGATTCTATAGTTAACAAGGTCAATTAATCCAATAATTGCACCTTTGTCCAAAACATGGACAGAATTTGATATGCCACTTTAAACAGCTATAACTAAAGTTCTACATGTCCAACAAATGTAGTTCTGGGCTTTTTAGAAAGCTTAGAAAATTCTAAACAACTTTGTTATAAACACCTAGAGCTAATTTGTGACAGAACCGCCTAATCTAATGCCTCACAGGAGTGCTTGTCTTCCATTAGACACTAAGCACTCGAGAGAGAACACTAAATTACTCGGTTCCGTCGGGCACACCCCAGGGGAGAACCCGAAAATCCACATTTTTGCCATCAGGATCACAAATAACAGAATAAAGCTTACATCATTCATAACCATTTCTTACATCACTTTTAATACAACATCAGAGTATGACATTTATTATTATAATAGCGGAATGTAATCATATTATCAGAGTTGTGAATCATTTATTCGAACAGCGGAATATAAACAGGTGAACAGAGTTACAGCGGAAATAAACTGATATTCATGACATGATAAAGCATTGATAACCAAACTATGACAATAGATTATAAAACTTTCATTTATAAAAGTATTTGGTGAAAGTTATAAATAAAAACTACAATCGCAGCGTAAAGAAAATCCTCGCTGAGCCCACCAGGAGGAATCCACACACAAGAGTCAGCTTTAGCCTCCACCTGTCAACTGCAACAGGGGGAATAAAACCCTGAGTACTTAATTATACTCAGCAAGACTTACCCGACAGGAGAAAGAAAAGACTCCAAGGATATGCAAGGCTATCTGGTTTGTGGGTTTATTGCATTTGCAGGAAGCATTACTAAGCGTGCGTCCTTATATTCGATTTTTATTAATAGCCGCATTGGTTCATTAACTAACCATCCTATGTAAGCACCTGTGCTACTTTCAAGCAGGTGGTAAGCAATCAGATTTCCTTTTCCATCTTCCATCTTTAATCTTCAGTTCTTACTACGATGCTAAACCGTAGACAAGCCGTACCGGATCACCCGGTGATTCACGAATCAATGCCCCTAGCTGGGTACCCCGAAAACACACGCCCCACTTGTACCCCGGGCACAAGCAGGACCAACCCATCACTCTCCTGTCCCGGGTGTCCAGGTCCCCGTCCAAACTGGGACTCCAAGCCCCCGCACCTGAGTCCCGGACTCAGTGCGGTGCAAAGACCTCCTCCACCAAAATAAAACCCTGACAGTCGGTCCAGAAAGAGCTAGATCCGCGACAAGAGAGCAACAAGTCTTCCAAGCGCCCATACACAAGTATGTGCTCGGGATAATAAGTCTGTGACTTGCCTAGAATCTTATGCAACGATCGGTCCTTAACCAACTAGACAGGGAAAACAGTGTAACCAAGCCATGCCCCGCGTCCACGGCGACACAACCTCTTACACCCACCAATACCCAAACCATATCCCTACCTGGTCACCATTTTTTCTTTCCACCATTTTATATTTTCCAAGTGATAATAATATATTTCCTATCTCTCGTGAGTGACAGGCAATCACTCGACTTCTACCAGAGTCCTGTAGCATAGCATTCTACACGATCCTTTAATACTAGTAAGACTCATAGGATAAAGGTATATATGCAAGTGGGTTTCATTCAACTCCATAAACTTAATGCACAAATATAATTTAAACTGCAAAAAAGTAGGGGTTATGCACCGGGGCTTGCCTGGGTAAGATATAACAAAAATTAGTATTTGCATCTTCAGATCATCCACCATCAACTAGATAGAAAGCCCATTGCATCATCTTTTGGAGACAATACCATTACACCATCTTCGGGTTCCCAATCATCCTTCGATTGATCCATTGATCCATCATCGTACCTATATGATATGCATGCGATGCAATGCAAAGACATAATTAATCGACTGTAATCGTGACTCGTAAAATATGATTTACGCCTGTCAAGTTAACGGGCTAGTTCTAACGATGACCGTACCTAGGCTACATCTACCCGTTGTCGAATAACACGTTATTTCCCAACAACTATTTTAGTTATATAAACCAAGGGTGTTTCTTTATTTTATTTTATCGATTTAAGCATTATTCGAAATAAGACATCATTATCTAATTAGCAACTAGTTATTCCGGAGCTACAAAAATTACGATGAGTAACTAATACTGCTAGGAGTCTACTATACAAATTTTAGATTCAACAATATTACCAACTTATCATGGAAATTCCTACAAGTTTATATTTTACAATATTAATTATATCTAATTAATTATATAGCTTCCTAAGAATATTATCCAACAATGTGAACAAATTATACTAGCAGGTAGGGTAGGATTTTTGGAGCACAACAAAACTGGTTTCACCATTTTTGGATTCCTATACTATTTTATTTTGATTTTACAAATTTATCTTATAAGTTAAATGAGAAATCGCCCTAGAAATCAAAGAGGCTGATGGCCCGACCTCGACCCAACGGCGTGCAGGCAGCGGACGGCCCATGGACGCGCGCGGCCAGCGGCCCAAGCGACCGGGAGTGGGACAACGGCCCAGCAAGCGATGGTAGGCTGGCCCAGCGAGGCGCGCAGGTGAGCAGCCAGCCAGCCCAGCGGGCCAGGCGGCCCAGTAGCGATGGGCGGACGGCCCACAGGCGCGAGGCAGGCCACAGCCTAGCGATCCAGCCCACGTGGTCCGACGATGGCATAATTGCGACAAGACCCTCGAGCTTCTAATAAATCAACCCGCGGTACAAAGCCACTATTCCTCAGAGTCATGTATTTCGCAATCCGAACCTTGTATTAATATTTACTTGGATTTCTCACCTTCACCTCGTCTTCTAAAGCAGAGCACATCACCAAAAGCAGGGAAACCGGCCGGCAACGACACTGGCAGGGCGGCCAAGGCGACTACGGTGTGGCCTAGCCGGTGCTGCAGGGCACGCAAGGCGAGGCAGAGTCGCATCAGCGCCGTGCGGTGGTGCGGCACGTGGAGATGTGGCGCAGAGAAGGAGGGGAGGGGCACCGGTGCTTCACGGCCTAGGCGCGCGCGGGTGCTGCGGCGGTGGCCGTGAGCGGGGAAAACAGAGGGCGAGTAGGGGAGGGCAGCGCTGCGGGACCAGCGGTGGACCTGGACGCGCACGAAGTGGCCCGGGCAATCCCTACCATGGCCAGCAGAGGTGCGGCCACGCACAGCGGCGGCGCAATGGCCGACGAGGCAACTTCGGCATGGCGTGCTCGCGCGCGGGATGCATGGCGACAGCGAGCGCAAGGAGATGCGCGGTAGGGAGGTGCGTCGACCGCGGCGCGGGCGCAGTCGGTGGAGCATGGGCACGTAGGCACGGCGCACGGGATGGCAGCGCTCGCGCGTGGTCATGTGGGGAGGAGCAGCGCTGCGGCAAGGCAGTAGCACGGCGTGACCCCAAGCGCCTCTGGGTGGCAGCGGGCTCGGAGCAGACCGGGGAGCAGCAAGGGCGAAGCGGCGCTGTGGAGGAGCGAGGAGGAGGGCGACACTGCAGCTCGGCGCACTAAGGAACCGCAGGTCCAACGCGGGACCAGGGCATGCGCTCCTAGGCGTGAAGCCAGCAACGGTGCAGTAGCGAGGCATCACGCGCCAGCAGAGGAGAGAACTAAGCGATTGAGTGGGGAGGGCAATCAGAGCTAGGTGCCTCCTCTCGGTTGAAGAAAAGAAAGGTAGAGAAGAGAGTGCACAAGCCGACGAGACAGTAGTGGCAGCACGGAGGTGACTAGGTGGCTTGTCTGGTAGAGAAGATAGTGGAGCAAGGATAAGCAAGGTCAGATCAGGGACAAGGGCATCGGAACTCACGAATTGGAGCTTTGCTCGCCGTCCATGGAAACAGCAGAGGCAGCAAGGACGCCAAGATTATCAGCTCGACAAGACAACGGAGGCAGAGTGGTAAGGCATAGCATGGCCGTCAGTTGCGCGCCCGCGCGCGCACAGAACACGAAAAGACACGGCGAGGACAGGGGGAAAGAACCACGTGCTCCAAAGAAAAATTCGAACTAGATCGCCAGCTTCGCAAGAAAAAGATGAGCAGTTGGTCAACTAGTACAGAGACTGGGCATTGCAGTAGCTAAACATTGGATGTCCATGCAACTAAGCCCGAAGAGTGGTAAATGTCACATACACACACTGAAAACTTCATGTGAGCCACTGCGCTTTTGCACGGCGGACGACACGTCAATCGTCGCAGCAGCAAGACGATGGACAGAGCAAGGCAAAACGTGGCCATCGCAGTACGTAGCGTGGCATGCGTGTGTTTCGCCATTTACTTGCTAGAATAATTACCGGACATTCCTAAATATTTCTACGCACTGCGTAATTTGACTTGAGCGCTTAATTCGAGTCCGCGAAACTAAGTCACACAAGATTCGCTTATCGCTTCACGTATGTTTTAAATCAAAAAATCGGGAAACTCGCTTTCAAAAAATTTCTTAGGCCTAAATCGTGGTGCTAAATAAGCTCGTAACACCAGGGGTGTTACAACCAACCCCCCTTAAAAAGAATCTCGTCCCGAGATTTGAAGCAAGAACCAGAAGGGGAAACGCGATTACATTTCGTAGATCAGGGATTACACCAAAGGTTACACGAAAGGTTACACGACTTCGAATACTAAAGAACACAGGGATTTAGAGATACATGGTGAAGAGCAACCTAATACAACCGAGACTTAATCCAGAAGTCGAGATAGACGAGGGCAGTGGAGGAACAATAGGAAGATGATTATCCAAAACATGGCGTAGCACCAACAGATCCAGAAACAGTCGACTGAGAAGTAAAACATCGTGAACCCTAAGATTGACTACCCAAAATGGGAACTTGAACTTCTTCGACAAAACGGATCCTTTCTTCTCCGTAGATTACACCATCACCTCAGACTAACGAACCTAGCTTCACAACATCGACTGGATTTCATAGCTCTGCTGTGAATGCGAGAGGAATGGGGATGAAGAAGAAGAGCAAGGACCAAGGGTATTTTATAGAGGCGAACGGAGAGGGGGCGCAACATGTCGAAAGCAGAGGCAGCCTGGATGGGATACACAGACGGTGCATGCTGTGGAGATAAGGTCGGAGGCATGGTGCGCTTCCTGCGCGAGCGGCGGAGGGGGAAATAAAGGAGAGTAGAGGGGGTCCGCCCAACAAGGCAGGCATGCGGGCGGATGTGCCACCAAAAGAAGAAAGAAAGGAGAGGGAAAGGGGGGTCTGGTACAAGGGACAAGGCATGAGAGTCGAGAGCAGACCAGATGCTGGGAAAAGGAGAAACGCACAGTGCACAAAGACGGCGAGCACTGCATGATACCACGGCCACTCGAAAATGGGGTGCTACAGATCCCGACATAGGCGGTGTTCGTAGGGCACGCAGCGAAGTGACCCAGCATGCGTAGCGCAGTCAACTAAACATAGGGCTTGGGACATGACATCCACTCAGACTTTTACAATTACTCCCAACTATCCACTGCTAACTTCCCTTACTACTCTTCTTTTTCTTTCCTTTACTCGACCACATCCGTCTTCCATATAGACTAAGATCATGCCATACTTTCTTTCTCTAAAACCATCTCCTCTTGGTTATTAGAGAGAACACTTCTGCATCAACCCGTTGTGGATTTCCCGTTTGAACACCTGAATATTTCCAAGGAGAAAATTTTGAAACAAAACGGTATGGTGGTGTAACTTGGTACAAGTAGTTGGTCAAAAACCTCGATACCAGCGCGTGCCAAGCAGCGTTACCATGTGGCAGCTGTTCCACAGAGAGCCCTTGGTTTCATCACGGCACCATAAGCTATTAACCAGGCAACTACTACCAACTCACACGCCATGAAGGCAGTGGGGTCATAGACCACATAATAAGGGGACTATTGCAAGGGAAAATTCAAACAACAAAGGTTCCCTTCACAACAAGGGACAAGGAAATTTAAATCCAATGGCGAATTTGTTTCAAAGAGATTCAAGCGTTCAGCGGGGACATCCACAATTAGTCGATACAGTGTCCTATGTTCTCCAATCACGGCTGATCTGCTGGTATCCGAATGGTAACTTCTCTTGTAACCACTCAACATCGCCCTTGAAAACTTTAAGCACATCTAACGAAACTTAAGGTAGATGAACGTAATAAACACAGCGAAATAAACAAAATGCATGTTCCACGATCTTATACGGGTACAATGTACAAACATTTAGGCTCCCATTCATGACACTGCATTCACCTACGGTCGGGCGATCTCAACACTACGGATGACAACTACCGCAAGAGTACAATATGAAGGACAGCGACTAAAAACACTACTACTACGGGTACAGCATTCTAAGGCAACTAAGCTACCCTAGCCATGCATCTTCATTCTGGGGCTCGACGGATCCTTCTACAGCTCTGGCTATGGATCTGCATCTTCTCGGGGCAGCGGCTGAGTGAGAGGAATCAAGGGCTCTTCTTCTGACACTTCCAAGGGTGGAGGTGCTGGCGGTGCTGCAACACTAGTTCTTCTTCTTTCTGGCGGGTGGATAGAGATCCCTTCCAAGATCGGGGCATCCTGCCTTTCAGCAGCCAACATCCTCCGCTCGGCCCTGGTGACAAGATAGGCCACCCATAGCTGATGGACATGCCGATCTTCAGCCTCCTTCAGAGCTTCCTCCATGGTAGCCTCTCGGCTCTCAGCAGTTGTAGCGCTGGCATGCGCTTCGGTGATTGAATGAAAATGTGATTAAAGGTCAAACCCGTTTGCTAAGTGTGGACAGGTAATAGGTTATCTCACAGGTACTTAATGAAAGCCAAAATGATGTATTGTTGGAAACAATCTAGTTCAAACACAAGACAATAATGCAAATGGAATTCATGCAAAGGCTTATTTATTGTGGGATTTCCATGTGCTACGTGAAAGCAAGCATGGTAAGAATTAATTGATGAGACATGAGGGATTGCATATGGAATGGTCTCATATTTGAAGCTTGCTAAATTGAAATGAAAAAGATAACAATACAAATGAATGGATGATTCAACACAAGATGTGACTTGATGGCTTGAGATGGTGAAGATAGCAAGGAAAGGCTTCGAGGTACTAAGCAAGGGTGAAGGGCAAGCGATGGCTTGGTGGCCGAAGAACCTAGCTAGGGTGAAGAAGGAAGTGCTTGCATTTAGTTGAGGTACTAATCAAGCTATGATGGTCATGTTGATGTGGAGGATCAAATCACTATTGGAGTGTTTGATGGAAGTGACTTGATACATTTAGGATTATTCATATTTGATGAATGGAATCAAGTCACGTGCTCAAGATGGCTATGCTCAAGTGAAAAAGATCAATATCGACATGTTGGCACCCTCACTTGATGAAGATTCAAAGACACGGCTTCGGTTGAAAGAGATCAACTCAAAAGGTTTAAAATCCGTTATACATTTAAATTTGAGTAAATAGGAATGTCGTACTATTAAGAGGGATGCATCATGTTGATAGATAATCATTCATAAGTGCTCATGCCAACCCATGTGAGTTTTGAGTGTTTGAGAGACAAAAGAGCTAACTTGTTTTTACTAGTCTAGCAATACCGGGCGTGTCCGGTATTTGCCAAGCCACCGTAAAATTCTTAGTGTTCTCGGGTTGGTTCGTCGGGAGTTCCAACGTGAGTCGAGAATTTCGACAATCAGGAGTTCCGGCAATCATCGGGAGTTCCGACGTCTCACGCTTAACTGACTTGGAGAAGTTCACTGTCCTAGTCATACGGGACGTGTTCGGTACGGACGGCCAGAGCCCAACGACTAGTTTTCAAATGAGCTAAGGGTCGGGAGTTTTGACGTAGGTTGGGAGTTCCGATGGTCGGGAGTTCCGGCATGCGTCGGGAGTTCCGACACCTCGCATACTTTAACTCAGTAAGCCCAATGGCTAGTTTTTAAATGAGTTGAGGGTCGGGAGTTCTGACGCCTCACAACGATACTTTACTCAGTTACCGTTGGCGCAGTGCAAGTCATACCGGATGTGTTCGGTGTTCCAACGGCTAGAAAGCGGCTAGTTTTTCAAAGGGGCTATAAATACCCCCAAGCATCCACCTTTGGAGGCTACTGATTCTGCTGGTTGCAATACAGGTTTTTATGCCTTGCCAACTCTCTCAAACCCTCTCTTAGTGAGTGTGTGATCCAAATTGCCAAATCCAACCACTTGAGCACTTGTGCATATTGTCAATCTCATGATTTGTATTTGTTACTCTTGAACTCTTCGGTCCTAGATGGTTAGGCGTCGCCGGAGAGCACCTGAGAGATTGTGGTGTGCCTCGAACAGTTTGTAACGGTCGATTCCGCTGCCTCGGAATCAACTAGTGGAAGGAGGAAAAAGAGTTGGAAAAGACTCCGGCTAGAGTGACCTTTGTGGTACCCTCTAGGGCTGACCTTCGTTGGGTCGCCCGTAGCCCCCTCAATGGAGAGTAGGACTCGAATGAGTCCAAACTTCGGTAAAACAAATATCGTGTCTCAATTCGCATTTCATTCGATATTTGTGTTGCTCTAGCTCTTGTGCAGGTTACCTGTATATCTTGTCATCTCTAGTAGGTACCTACAGTTTGGTTTGAAGATAGAAATTGAAAGGAGCAAGTTTGGGGCTATTCAGCAGAACACGTGTATACCAGATACGTCCGGTATACCTACCGGACATGTCTGGTATTAGAGCTCAGTGCTGAACTTATTTGAATCCATGTTCTAACTCTTGTGTTGTAGTTTCTAGGCTCCTAGGATTATTTAATATTGTTTATTTACTCATTGGCTAACTTGTGAGGGGTTGTATTACTTTGATTTGGAGTTTCCACTCGGAAACTCCCATTACTAAATTGTTTCCGCTTTTAAAGGTGTTAATTTTTAGAAATGCCTATTCACCCTCCCTCTAGGCGGCATCCTAGGTCCTTTCAAAATCTGACTAAAACAGGAAAAAATAGAGGAATTGATAACTCACCTTAGCGCCATCGGGCGGCAGATGCATTTGGGGGACGAAGCCCCTGACCCTTGCTCCGCCTCGTCGGAACAAGGCCATTTCGAGCCTGCCCCCTGCTCCTAGGAAGAGGGGCTCACCCCTGGTAGCTCCTGGGGCACATTAGCGGAATGCCCCACTCCCTTTGGCTCTTGGGGCACGATAGCGGAGCCGCCCGCCTCCGCTGGCACCTCGGGCACAACGGCAAAGCCGCCCGCCTCTTTTGGCTCCTAGGGCAGGCCAACGGTACGTCCTGGCTCCATCGGTTCCTGGGGGCGTCGGAACGGCCTGCCTCCGCCAGCTCCCTAGACCCGAATTTTTTTATTTTTTAGCCCTTTTTTGAAAAAAAAATCACAAATATGCCCCTGGAGGTATGATTTCAAAATCTAGACCCTTAGCTCGGTGCCATCATTGCTAGCGCCGAGGTCTTGGGCTTGACGCAGACGTGGCGGTGACTTGGCAGGCATCTCGGCGCCGTAAATCCTGGCACCGAGCTTAGCGCCGAGCTTGGCGCCAGGATCTATGGCGCTGAGGTGGTGTTTTAACCCGGCCCCCAACCTTCCTGCCCGAGCCTTCTTCCTCTTCTTTCTCCTTCCTCTCGGGTTTTTTCTCTCCCCACTTCGCCCTACCTCACGAATCGGCATATTGGACCTTGGAAACTTTGATTTGATCCGTAGATCTTCGAGAGCAAGGTATCCTCGCTCTCCTCCTAGTTTTTTCGCATTGATTCGGTATATACTAGTCGGATTTTTCAACCTAAGAATCGTCATTACTTAGGGTTTCATGCAATATTTAATATTTGTATTATAAAACCATAGGATGCCAAGACGTGGAAAAGCTAGCAAACCAAGGTAACCGCAGCGCATGTTGTTATGTTATGGGTTCATTGTTGTGTATCAAATAGGAAACCGTAGGTTTAGGGTTTAATGTTAATTGCTTTCGGTTCTTATAACAGAATTGGTTGTATTGTAGTTATGGCCGAATGACCGGAAATGCCTTCGACCCATTGCCTCTGCCTAGTGGTGTTCTAGTGCCCATGTGCTTTTGCGGTGATCCTTGCAAGGTAGCCAAGTCCGATGAAGAGGACACGTATAGGCAAAGGTATTGGATGTGTTCCAATTTTACGTTTGAGCCTACACTTCGTCAGCACCGCATTAACAAGATGGTGAGGAATTGATGTTTGTGTCATATGACATCTTACATGATTTTTTTGTTTTGTAACAATTGCATTTTTTGCAGACCCCTCCACCGCTCTATGATTTTGAGCAGTGGATCGACACTGAGATCAAGCCTGAAGACAAGGAATGGATGCAGAAACTGCTACGGTGGGAGGCAAAGGACAAGGAGATGATGGAGAAGAGATGCGGAGGGGAGGCTGCAAAAAAGGAGCACAAGGAAGAGGAGGAAAGGAGGCATGTTGCTGAGTACAGGGAGGAGAGGGAGAAGAAGTTTGAGCGTGCACGCCGAGCGAAAGCAGCGATGGAGGAGAATCCCGATGCCCTAAGGAAGGGAAAGTGGCCTCGTTGCACTCACTAGTCTCCATGACTTGCTAGTTCTATGGTTTATTCATGAACAATGTTGTCTACTGTCAGCACGTACTTCTAGTATTATTGTGTTGTTTAATAAAAAACTAGACCTGCGAGAGTATGACCACCCCCAGGCAATGCATTAAGAAGAAGACCTTCTCACGCGGGCCTAGAAAACCCTCGAACCCCTGCCCCACCCTTACACAGTGGCACCATCGCCCTATGAGAACGGACCGGTCCTTAGACCTGTGCTTTGGCGTGGGACAAACGAGGGGATTTTTTAACCCCAGCCTAAAATTCGCTCCCACGAGTCAAACCCAGGACCTGAGGAGTGCTGCTGGGACGCTCTAACCAGTTGGACTAGAGGCCTTTTGGCTGTGTTGTTTAATGTGACATAGTATTGGACTTTTCATTATGTAGTTGTTTTTATTATTTGTGGTCATAATATTCAGTATAATGTTGCTGACGTAGTGAAATATGATCACGTGCTGCAAACACAACCTAACGAAGTAGGGCATTATATAATTCAACACACAAAACACATGAAATGGCATGTGAGAACATGTACCGAAATAGGGTACAGAGTTCCTTCAACTAAACCTAACATGCCTTAGATAATTAAACCAAACAACAAACACATGGATGTGCCATGTGAATAAGATAGGGTCGTCCTAGTAGTGTGGTCACATAGCAAATTGTGTTGCACCTTCTCCATAGTAGCCTCCAATTGTTGTTGGTGGTGGTGGTGGGGTGACGGCGGAGGCCCCTTGTTCTTGTGGTTAGGGCAGGTGCAATATGGATCATTGCAGAGTGCCTCCTGTGAATCGGCACCATTGTTGTTGTCGTCCTGTTCGTCATCTTTGTAACCGCTGCTAACTTCTCTTTCTAGATTGAAGATACGGTCCTACAGGTAGTAGATGTACTCCGCATGCAGATAAATAGGTCGAGGATCGACCCACCTAGTGAATCCATAGTTTTCTTTGGCCAAGGAAGACTACAATAAGTATGTCATGTAAGTTGTATAGAAGAGGAACTTATTAAAGAAACAAATAGTAATAGCAATTACCCATGCTCGCGGGCATTTGAAGAAATGACGACCTCCATCTATTCCCTCGGTGAACATCTGTATAAGGCAGTCCTCACCATGCATGCATTTTGACCACTCTTCTTTCCATTCATCGTATCCTCTCAGTGGTGCCTCTTTGGTGAAATCACTTTTGCTCTCAACTGGGAACCTCTCATAAAGAGCTTTCTCAAAGAAATCGGGACCAAGAGAACCCTCCCACACAATGGTAGTTCACTTCCCCTTTCCTCTCCCTCTAGACGACCCTCCAGACATTGGTACTACAACAAAATAAAATACTAGTTGGAAAGTAAGTAGCAATGCATCCAGCATTGCGTATATATAGGCAGAGGCAGGTTTAGTTGCCGTTTCAATGTGTTATAGCTGGTCACAAGAAGCCTAATTAGTTTCACTGAAGAGCCTATTTCAATGGACACTGAAAAGCCTAGATTCGTTTCCTGAAAAGTCTATTCGTCGTTGACATGATAAATCACTGAAAAGCCTAGATGCTATAGGTGTACTATGTAAGTGAAGTGATATATCGCTGCTGTCATCGTACTCCTCGTTCTTGTAACTGAAAAGTCTATTTGCATTGTCTGAAAAGCCTAGATTCATTTGTTGTTACTGAAAAGCCTAGATGCTATAGGTGTACTATGTAAGTGAAGTGATAAAGCCTAGATGCTATAGGTGTACTATGTAAGTGAAGTGATAAATCGCTGTTGTCATCGTACTCCTCGTCCTTGTAACTGAAAAGTCTATTTTCATTGTCTGAAAAGCCTAGATTCGTTCGTTGTTACTGAAAAGCCTAGATGCTATAGGTGTACTATGTAAGTGAAGTGATAAATTGCTATCGTCATCGTACTCCTCGTCCTTATAACTAAAAAGTCTCTTTTCATTCTCTGAAAAGCCTAGATTCGTTCGTTGTTACTGAAAAGCCTAGATTCATCTGCAAAGCGTCTGTACGATACAATTGGACTATACACGTTCTAATGAATTTATATTTAATCTATGTACTACATTTATGCCTTTTTAGCAATGTAGTATAATTAATGATTCACGAAAAAAATTCGCAAGAGTTTTCCTTGTTTCAGGAGCATCCACAGTTATAAACAGAGACATCATTATATAATCCAAACATTTAATTGTCCAAAGAGCACAATACAACCACATCGAACATCACAATCAACATAACACGTCCTGCATAGTCCAAATAGTCCACAATGTCCATACAGTCTCAAATAGTTATAGGAAAGTAACTACAAAATCTATAATAGTACATACTAACATCTACCACAAACCCTCACTACCTCCTAGTCTTACCCTTACCCTTGTGATCAAGAGCGCTAGTACCTGGAGTGTAAGAGTCAGGTGGACAGCGTCTCCTAGTGCCTGGAGGCTGTGTAGACTGAGTCGAGGGAGCGTCCTGGAGCTGAGAGGGGCCAAGCTCCTCGTGCCTCTGGTCCACGTCGTTGTCGTCCTCGTCCTCATCCTCGTCCCCTGTAGGTGCTTGGCTAGAGGAACATAAGCCTCTTCTGTCTACGGAAGGAATGTACACGTCTTGCGTCGTGTCTGTCCTACAACCACAATGAGCAGCTGCATGACGTAGCCGACGTGACAACCTCTGTTGTACAAAATTATGTTAACTGAAAGAATATAACGTATTAATAATATGTTTGAAAGAATATTTTGAATCTTACTGATAGGTGCATGTGGGCCCTATAATTTAGGAGGTTCTGCCACAGCAAGCCCCGGATGCATACAACCCTACCTTGTGTTTTACAAATTGATTTCGCTTTTGCTTTTCTTTACTGCATTAAGTGATTAGGAGTTAAGTGAAAACCTAATTGATGCATTACCAACCTTGTTATTCCATATTTTACCATATTACCAGTTTTAAATTCATATATGCCTAGTTTTGCTTAACTATTCTTAGAATGATGAAAGTCGGGTGATTACCTGTCATCTGCAAGTTTTAAATGGAATTTTGGTTACTTATGTTATCATGTGATATGGGAATGTGGAGTAATAAATCTAGACCAGGCGGACTCGGTGTATGGGAGCCGCAAGACATGGAGGTCTTGTGAGCGGGTTCTTTCTGCCTGTGTCGATTAAGGTCCGTACCGTTGTTGAATTGCATGAGGTGAGACTTTGTAGTAATAACCACATACTCCGGTAAGCCTTAACTTGGCTATTCTATTACGAGAATTGCTACTCGCGCACTGGGAGTGGAGAGATGGTGGAAATAGCGTGTACCCACGTGGCAATGGGCTGGATTGGTGGAGTACTGTATTCTCGGGTGGCGCGGACCCGTTCTTGTTTTAGAGGATTCGAGGGTAGGTTGGTATATGTAGGTCGGGGACCTGCATATGTCATGTGGTCTGAAATTCCCAGCTGGGTTTAATTGGTTCGAATCGTCGTTGCTTCTCGGTTATGGAGACTCAACTCACTGTTCATCATCGTAGTGTAATAACTGGAACTTGAGGATGATTTGAGAAGGTGTGGGGTATGAAGTTTCATGATCTCAATACGGATCATGTCAGCTTTGTATATGATCTTTATGAAGTTTTAAATGTTGATATAAAGAATTTTGTTAAAGTGCTTTTACGCAAAAGAACCTTGATTATTGCTAAAGCCATACCTTGAATCCCATGAGCCTACATTCCTACGTTCTTTTAAATTCTTATTTCGGTTAAGTCTTGTTGAGTATTTTTGTACTCAGGGTTCGTTGACCCTTGTTGCAGGTGAGGCTCATGAGCAGATCTATTTTGGATCGTGTTGCATGACTGTTGTTCAGTGCGAGGACGATAAGTAGATGTGTGGGTCTTGGGCAGTGCAGCCTATTTGTGTGTTTTGTAATATGTTATAATGCCACTCCACTACTTTGTTTTGTATTATTAATCGAACTTAGTTGTATGGTTTGAAACAAATGATTTGTAAACTATGTTATTGTAAGACTTCCGCTGTTTTTACTCTGATGTATCTATTTGAATAAACTGTTGTAATACTGTAATGACTCTGTAATGTGATCCTACTCGAAAATCGTGGATGATTCGGGGTTCCCCGAGGACACTCGACAGTCTTCTTAATTTACCGGGAACGTATGCATTGATGTCAAAGGTCGTTGGACATTGACAGGTGCATGTGGGCCCTATAATTTAGGAGGTTCTACCACAGAATGGTATCAGAGCAATCGTTACAAAGTTTTTGTTGTATTGGTTTACGAAAACTTCAAAATGATTTGGGATGGCTAAATTTAACTTGTTAATTTGGTCCAAATTGCTTCTGACTTATCTTATTTCTTTCTCACCATTCCTTAATTGTTTAAAAAGGTTTTGTGTGGTGGAGTAGTAATCTTACTATGCCCTATATAAAAACAAATGTTGTTTATGTTCGTTTTAGGCTTTGGTGGTTTTGTTCTTAAGAACGATTCATGCATCATGATTAATTCACTTGTTACTTCCTTCGTCTCTGAGTCTGGGTGAGTAGTGTGTATGGGTTGAGTTGTGTAGTCCATCCTTACTACTCTTAAGACTGTGGTCAGATTGTTTTACTTGGATTAATCCTGCTTGTATAGTATGGCTCGTACCAAGAAGACACCCCGTAAGTCCACCGGACCTCAAGGAGTTCCTCGCCACCAACTAGCCCCTAGGAATGACGGTGTTAGCAGTAGCAGCTCTAGGCCTGATCCTCAGGCGGAGATACAGAGGATTTCTGCAGAGTTAGCCCAAGATACTAGAGATAAGGCTATGGATGCCATCCAGGTGGGTAGACTATAGGAGCAGTTAAGATGTCTCACCATCGCTCACAGGAACTGTGAACGTATGTTAGTTCGTACGGTGGAAGGAAGGAATGAAGCTTGGCATCGGAAAAATGTAGCTAGAGCTAGAACTCATGAGTTAGAATTTTATGTAGAAGATTTAGAAGAGCATAATACCTATCTGCATGAGGAAGTTCATAGGCTAAGCAATCTCCTAGATCCAAATCATGAACCCCAAGCTGATGCAATGGATCCCGGTGTTATCTTTGTCGATGGTAGTGAATCGGAAGAAGAAGAAGAAGATCCCGAAGAATTAGTAATGATCGATGAAAGTGACAATGAAGGCGGTAATATTTCCGGAATGGATACCGAGCCTGAAGTTTGATGTAATCGCGAAAAGGAGTAGAGTTGTATAATAGTTAGTTCTAGTTTAAGTTAAGTAGTCTTGTTTAAATGCGGTCTTGTGTTTAAATAAGTGAAGCTAGTGTAATGAGTTGTAGTCCGCTCTTTTATCAATCAATAATGGCTTGTGAGTAAAGTTTGGTTTGTTGTGAACAGATGCGTCGTACGTGGGGTTCGTATATTCCTGGTACTTCACAAGATGAGAATGGTATTCCAGATCCGCCACCAGTTCCAACAAATCTAGCGGATGCTATAGCCGCACTTGTCAATATGACGGTTGAAAATTCTCGTTTGCTTCATGAGATGGCTCAAAGTAATCAGAATCAGATGCATGGAAACCGTGGTCGCCATCATAATAGGCAGGAGGCTACATATGTGGACTTCACAGATACAAAACCCCTAGTGTTCACTAAGGCAGATGAACCATTAGAGGCTGATGATTGGCTTAGGACCATGGAGCAGAAATTTGATCTTATACCATGCACAGAGTTTCAGAAACCAGTCTTTGCTGCTCAGCAACTTAGAGGTGCAGCCGGTGCTTGGTATGCAAATCTTATGGCCATGCAACCCGCAGGTGTTCCGTTAACTTGGATGGAGTTTCGTACTGTTTTTAGAGTCCATTATATCCCGGAGGGAGTTATGGCTATGAAGCTGGATGAATTCCTTGCTTTGAAGCAATGGGACCAAACCGTGATGCAGTATGTGGGAAGATTCAATCACCTGTCACAATATGCACCTGAACATGTCAATACTGATGTCAAGAAAAAGAAATGGTTCATGAGAGGTCTGAATACCAAATTACAAACTATGATGACAACTTGTACCAATGTCACTTATCATGAGGCAGTGAATATTGCAATTGCTTCAGAGGCAAAGTATCAGCAGCATAAGGAGCTCAAGAAGAAAAAGAGTATGCCGTCTGGATCTTTTGGGGGAAATCCAAAGAGGCAGAGGGAAATCCAAAGAGGCAGAGGGAAATCCAAAGAGGCAGAAGAAAAAGAGGCAGAGGGAAATCCAAAGAGGCAGAGGGAAATCCAGTAAATCATAATCGTCCTCCTTATCGTCCGCCGCAGTTTCAAGCCGGTCAGCAATCAAATGTCCGTCCTGTTACAACTTATCAGAATCCACAACCGACAAATGCTTCTGGGGTTTCTGCTTCAACACCCCAGGGTCACAAGTATCCCTGTTTCAATTGTGGCAAGCCTGGTCATTTCTCGAGAGAATGTCCATATCCAAGGCAGTCTAATCCCAATTATCAGAAGGCCCCTGCAAATCAACAACAGGGTCAGGCACAGAATAAGGGAAACAATTAGAATGTTCAAAAAGGCAAAGATGAAAGGAAGACAGGACGAGTGTTTTACATTCAAGCTGGGGAAAATCCGGAAGGGGAACCAGTGATGATGGGTATGTTTCCTATCGCCAACCATCCTGCAGTTATACTTTTTTATTCTGGCGCATCGTATTCATTCATCAATAGAATATTTGTGGTGAAGTATGAAATTTCAATTGGGGCAACAAAGGAAAATTTCTTTATACATTCGCCCGGGGGACGTCTGTGTACTAAGAAAATGGTATACCAGGTACCCATAAACCTGGGTGGGCATATTTTTCCCACTACCATGATTATCCTTAAGGATCAGGATATAGATGTAATCTTAGGAATGAATTGGATGTATCAGCATAAGGCTGTGATAGATGCTTTGAATAGAACTATAAGGGTGAGTTTGCCATATAGTACTTCTCATCCAGCTTCTAACCTTAAGAAGATCAGTGGGCAAAGTTTGTGCAACTGCCGTCAAAGAGATTAGAGATATCCCAGTAGTATGTGAATTTCCTGATGTGTTTCCTAAAGATTTACCCGGTCTACCACCTGATAGGGATGTCCAGTTTAACATAGAATTGCAACCTGGAATAGCTCTGATTTCTTAGAGAGCTTATAGGATGCCACCTAAGGAGTTAGCCGAGTTGAAAACTCAGTTGCAAGAATTGATTGAGAAGGGGTTTAAACAACCTAGTTCATCGCCTTGGGGGTGTCCTGCAATTTTTGTGAAAAAGAAAGATGAGACCCTAAGGTTATGTGTTGATTATCGTCCGTTGAATGAAGTGACCATCAAGAATAAGTATCCATTACCTCGGATAGATTTGCTTTTTGAACAACTGGCCGGAGCCAAAGTTTTCTCCAAGATAGATTTGAGGTCAGCATATCACCAAATCAAGATAAAGCCTGAAGATATTCCCAAAATGGTATTTACCACAAGATATGGATTATATGAATACTTGGTAATGTCTTTTGGTTTGACAAATGCTCCAGCTCATTTCATGTATTTGATGAATTCAGTATTCATGCCTGAACTGGACAAATTTGTAGTGGTGTTTATTGATGACATTCTAGTATATTCCAAGAATAAGGAAGAACATGCGAAACACCTCAGAATTGTTCTGACTCGCTTGAGAGAACATCAACTATATGCCAAGTTCAGTAAGTGTGATTTTTGGCTTAAGGAAGTACAATTTCTTGGACATGTCTTGTCAGCGGAAGGAGTTGCTGTTGATCCAAGCAAAGTGAAGGATGTGCTTGATTGAAAACCGCCAACCACAGTTCATCAAGTTCGGAGTTTTCTGGGATTGGCGGGGTATTACCGTCGGTTTATTCTAAATTTCTCTAAAGTATCAAAGTCCATAACTGAGTTACTGAAGAACCAAGTCAAGTTTGCCTGGTCATCTGATTGTGAAGAGGCTTTCCAGACTTTGAAGAGACTATTGACCACTGCACCAGTATTAGCCCAACCTGATATCGAGAAGCCATTTGATATTTATTGTGATGCTTCAGGTATTGGTATTGGATGTGTGTTGATGCAAGAAGGCCGAGTCATTGCTTATGCATCCAGGCAACTTAAGCAACATGAAGAACACTATCCGACTCATGATCTGGAGTTAGCAGCTGTGGTCCATGCTCTGAAGATTTGGCGGCATTACCTACTTGGTAATATGTGCCATATTTATACAGACCACAAGAGCTTAAATATATCTTTACTCAGTCAGAATTGAATATGCGACAAAGAAGATGGTTGGAGCTGATTAAACATTATGACTTGGAAGTACATTATCACCCTGGTAAAGCAAATGTGGTGGCAGATGCCCTCAGTCGCAAAAGTTATTGCAATTGCCTGACAGTAAGAACAATGGGTTTGACCTTATGTCAAGAGATGGAGAAATTGAATGTAGAGGTAATTCAACAAGGTAGTTTGACCAACATAATTGTTGAAGCCACTATTCGAGATCAAGTTATTGCTACTCAGAAGGAAAACAAGGGTGTAACCCATATCAAAGAAAGAGTCAGGAATGGAAAGGCGGAATGTTTCAGCATAGATAATGAAGGTGTGCTATGGTTCAAGGATCGCCTGGTGGTACCAAAAGTTCCTGAGTTGCGGCAGTCAATTCTTAAAGAAGCACATGCTACTAGGTTATCTATCCATCCGGGGAGTAACAAGATGTATCATGACTTAAAACAAAGGTTTTGGTGGACTAAAATGAAGATAGAAATTGCGAGATATATAGCAAAGTGTGATACTTGTCAGAAAGTGAAAGCTATACATTTGAGGTCTGCTGGAGAATTACAACAATTGCCTATTCCAGCTTGGAAGTGGGAGGACATAAGTATGGACTTTATTGTTGGTCTACCCAAGACATCCAAGGGATTTGACTCAATATGGGTTATTGTAGATCGACTCACTAAGTCCGCACATTTTCTTCCTGTCAAGACTATATACCCCACTGTCCAATATGCTAAGATATATTTAGCAAGAATTATGAGTCTCCATGGAATACCAAAGACCATAGTGTCAGATAGGGGTACATAGTTTGTCTCCAGTTTTTGGAAACAATTGCATTCTTCGTTGGGTACCAAGCTCTTGTATAGTACAGCTTATCATCCACAGACTGATGGACAGACTAAAAGAGTCAATCAAGTGCTTGAAGATATGTTAAGATGTTATGTCCTTAATTATTCCAACAAGTGGGACGAATGCTTACCTTTGGCCAAGTTCTCATATAACAATAGTTATCAGGAAAGCATTAGAATGGCTCCATTTGAAGCACTTTATGGTCGTAGATGCAGAACATCGCTGAGTTGGTCTGAGCCCAAAGAAAGAAGATTCTTTGGAGTTGACCTTGTGAAAGAAACAGAAGACAAGGTTTGGCAAATACAGAGTAATTTGAAGATAGCTCAGTCCCGCCAAAAGAGTTATGCCGATAGACGACGGAGACTATTGGTGTTTAACAAAGGAGATTTTGTATATCTAAAAGTATCACCAATGAAGGGAGTTACCCGTTTTGGTGTTAAAGGCAAGTTGGCACCTCGATATATTGGACCATTTCAAATTTTGGAGAGATATAGAAAAGTGGCCTATCGCTTGAAATTACCAGAACATTTATCAGTTGTACATGATGTGTTCCATGTGTCTCAGTTGAAGAAGTGTCTCCGAGTGTCTGAGCGAAATGTTGAAGTTGAAGGAGTGGAACTTGAACCAGATCTGACTTATTCAGAATATCCTATCCGAGTGTTGGATCAGAAAGATCGTGTTACTCGAAGGAGGACAATAAAGTTCTACAAGATACAATGGAATCAACATTCAGAAGAGGAAGCTACTTGGGAATCAGAAGATTACTTGTTAGAAAAGTTTCCAGAGTTTCTTGTGTCATTATAGAATAGAGTACTGTTAGTTGAGCTCGGTTGTTACAAATTGTGTTTTGTAAAGGAACCTCAGCTGTTTTATGGATAAAAATTGTGTTTTGTAAAGGAACCTCCAGAGTTTTTTGGAGTTACATTTTCTTTTAGGGGGAAGAATTGTAACACCCCGGATGTTTAAGTATTAAAAACAGGACATGTCATCATATGCATTGCATGGCATTTGGTCATATTGCAAACTTTGATATGCATTCACTAAAACAAGTTTACATTTATGTTATGAGTGTTGCCGGGTATGGTTTGAATTGAGTTAAAATTTTGGTTTGGATTTGAATTTTCAAGAAAACTCTGATTTTCAGTATTTAAATCCTACCCTGAAAACTCATTTCAAAATCTAAGCATATTTTGGGGTTAAGCCTAAAAGCAAAAGTGTAGAGCTTGTCAAGTTATACAAAGTTTGTTTTTGGATTTTTCAAAGTTGTTTTATAAAATTTGAAGTAATTTGAAAAGGCATAATTCTTTAAATGTTCCCTTTTTTAATTCAAATTTGCATTTCAAAATGTAGACAGAATTAGGGGGTAGTTATAAAAGCAAAGTTGTAGAACTTTAAAGTTGGAGAAACTTTTATTTTTGGAGATTTTTGAGTTGTTACATAAATTTGAGAGTAATTTGGATTTTTAAATCGAATGGCAGTTTTGGTAATTTTGATGAACAGTAACCGCGGAAGCCAACTCACCGTCTACGATTTTCCTTCTGCTTCCAGACGCGACGGTGGTCGTCCTTGGCTTCGCGCTGGCACGGGAAAGGCTCTTGCGTGGCTTCTCCTTGCTTCTGAGCCACTCTATAAGGACTTCACCGTCGCCGTTTTTCACCACTCTCCTCCTCTATTTTCCAGTCGCCATCGCCGCTGCTTTGTCGTGTGTTTACCGTCGCCGTAGTGCCTCCAACATTTCGGCAAAGCTTGTTCCAGCTCCACCTTTCTTCCTCGCAGCCGGCAGCCTCACCGTCGTGCTTGCGCCATCGTGGCCAGCACTCTCTGTTTTGTCCACCGCAGTCGCCGGAGCACCGCCACCGTCGACGTTTTGCTCCGCCGTGGTTGCTCGGATCGTCGACCTGCTTCACCGTTGCTTCTCCGGCCCCATTCTTTGCTCCATCGAGTTCAGGGTGAGCTACTGGTGCTTCCTGTGCACGTCGAATCACTCATTCATTGTTCTTTCGATCCAGCTTTATGCTCCAGTGAGTTCGGGGTGAGCTCCTGGTTCTTTCCGAGTTGTTTATGTGAGCTCCTGGTTCTTTCCGAGTTGTTTGTGTGAGCTCCTGGTTCTTTTCGAGTTATTTATGTGAGCTCTTAGTTCTTTCCGAGTTGTTTATGTGAGCTCCTGGTTCTTCCCCAGTTGTTTGTGTGAGCGGGTGTTTTGAAAAGGAATTTTTTCTTTTTCAGAAATGATTGAATAGTGCTGTAATTTGTTATTTTTGTGTAGATTTATTTATAGCTCTAAAATTATGAAAATTTTTGTGTGACCTCTCTGTGATGTATATTATTTAGTAAAAATATGAAATGTTGTTTTTCAGTACTTTTTGAATGTGATAAAAATTGCTCAATTAATTAATAAATGAGTTTCCATGATTTTTTCTAGGCTTATTTATGTATCCAAAAATTATGAAAATTGTTTTGTCACTTAGTTATCATGTGATGAACATTTACAAAAAATTTTAGGACAATTGGAACAAGTTGATTTATTTCATAATTCTTAATTAATTAATTAATTCATAAAAGCAAATAGTAACCTTTAGTGATTTAGGTTTTGTTTGAATTTTTGATTGAGTGATGTCCTTGGGTCATTAGTTGGTGATGATCCTTGGCAATTGATGTGAGTGTTACGAAAATGGTTTAGTTAGTTTAACTTGTAACGGTACCGCGAAGGAAAGTTGTTTTCAAGTTGTTAATTTTGCATCCATCATCAGGCATCATGTTTCGTATTCCGCATCATGTTAAACATGGCATTGTTACTATGTGTAGTGAACGAAGGTGAGCACGTGGTAGTTAATCAAGTGGTTGAGGAGGTTGACCCGTCTATGAAGGTTGGTGTTAATATCGGTGGAACGTCTCCGGACCCGGACTTTTCCGTCAACGAAGGCAAGCCCCGGATGCATACAACCCTACCTTGTGTTTTACAAATTAATTTCGCTTTTGCTTTTCTTTACAGCATTAAGTGATTAGGAGTTAAGTGAAAACCTAATTGATGCATTACCAACCTTGTTATTCCATATTTTACCATATTATCAGTTTTAAATTCATATATGCCTAGTTTTGCTTAGCTATGCTTAGAACGATAAAAGTCGGGTGATTACCTGTCATCTGCATGTTTTAAATGGAATTTTGGTTACTTATGTTATCATGTGATATGGGAATGTGGAGTAATAAATCTAGACCAGGCGGACTCGGTGTATGGGAGCCGCAAGACATGGAGGTCTTGTGAGCGGGTTCTTTCCGCGTGTGTCGATTAAGGTCCGTACCGTTGTTGAATTGCATGAGGTGAGACTTTGTAGTACTAACCACATATTCCGGTAAGCCTTAACTTGGCTATTCTATTACGAGAATGGCTACTCGCGCACTGGGAGTGGAGAGATGGCGGGAATAGCATGTACCCACGTGGCAATGGGCTGAATTGGTGGAGTACTGTATTCTTGGGTGGCGTGGACCCATTCTTGTTTTAGAGGATCCAAGGGTAGGTTGGTATATGTAGGTCGGGGACCTGCATATGTCGTGTGGTCTGGAATTCCCAGCTGGGTTTAATCGGTTCGAATCGTCGTTGCTCCTCGGTTATGGAGACTCAACTCACTGTTTATCATCGTAGTGTAATAACTGGAACTTGAGGATGGTTTGAGAAGGTGTGGGGTATGAAGTTTTATGATTTCAATGCGGATCATGTCAGCTTTGTATATGATCTTTATGAAGTTTTAAATGTTGATATAAAGAATTTTGTTAAAGTGCTTTTACGCAAAAGAACCTTGATTATTGCTAAAGCCATACCTTAAATCCCATGAGCCTGCATTCCTACGTTCTTTTAAATTCTTATTTCGGTTAAGTCTTGTTGAGTACTTTTGTACTCAGGGTTCGTTGACCCTTGTTGCAAGTGAGGCTCATGAGCAGATCTGTTTTGGATCGTGCTGCATGACTGTTGTTCAGTGCGAGGACGATAAGTAGATGTGTGGCTCTTGGGCAGTGCAGCCTATTTGTGTGTTCTGTAATATGTTATAATGCCACTCCACTACTTTGTTTTGTATTATTAATCGAACTTAGTTGTATGGTTTGAAACAAATGGTTTGTAAACTATGTTATTGTAAGACTTCCGCTGTTTTTACTCTGATGTATCTATTTGAATAAACTGTTGTAATACTGCAATTACTCTGTAATGTGATCCTGCTCGGAAATCGTGGATGATTCGGGGTTCCCCGAGGACACCCGACAGTCTTCTTAAGTTACCGGAACGTATGCATTGATGTCAAAGGTCGTTGGACATTGACAGGTGCATGTGGGCCCTATAATTTAGGAGGTTCTGCCACACTTACGTCTAGGAAGCTACGCGTGTCGTTGTCCCTGACTCTCGGACGAAAGCGCTTGAGGATGTTGGAAGAAGAACCTAAGTGCAATACACCCTCAACTGCAATGCTATCATCATCATCTCCAAGGCTATGCAGCTCCTCCCATGCTCTTGCAACCATCTCACTAAATGAAGGTCTATCATTGAATAGCACATGCACGCTTTGCATGTCAACAAACTCAACATATCCATAGCAATCGCATTCAACGGCGCCTCCATGATATATGGTCACTAGGTTATTCATCTAGTTCAAATACATAACGAAACACATGTCCTTTAGTCCAAATTAGACGATAGATAGTACCTAACGAGTACTTTCTAACTATAAACTAAGTAAATAAGATAATAACTACGTATATATATATAGTGTACTCACAAAATAGTTATGTCTATGTACCTATGTTTCTATCTATCTATATATCTAACTATATCTATGTACCTATGTATCTATGTTTCTATCTATCTACATATCTATCTCACTAGATCACTAATTAAATCAACTACCCTAGTCATCACATTAACAAGTAAATAACAAATAATCGAACTACTACAATACAATCAAAGCTAACTAAGCACCTATATTGCATATTCACAATTTTTATCTCTGCTGCCACGCGCCAGTAGGTTCTGGATTTACGGCAGAACATGGCTGGGCCAATGGGGAGACTGCCAAGAGAGAGGCAATGAGGGCGAGGGTGACATGACGGACGGGGTCATATGGCAAATCTGTCATGAACCTGCCAGGCGTGACGCGTGCAGTCTGGCGACGGTGAGAGAGAAAGAGAGAAAGGAACATCGGGCCCATACGTAAGAGAGGGTTTGGCGCCAGGATTTTTGGCGCCGAGCTCGGCGCCGAGCTGGCTACCATGTCAGCGTCTATGGCGTCAACGTGGCCCCGAGCTTGGCGCCAGCAACGATGACGTCGAGTTAAGAGTCCAGATTTTAAAATCTTATCTCCAGAGGCATATTTGTGAAAAAAAAAATTCAAAAAAAAAGCTAAAAATAAAAAAATTCGGTCCAAATAAACGAAATGAAATTAAAGAAAGCGATATTTTTTTTGCGTCTGGTCGTCTGGATCCAGCGCGGAGAGCGATTGGGATTCGAAGGCACCGAGCACTAGAGCAGGACATCCGGCAGGCGGCGGCCCACGGGAACCGCCGTGCGGAACTGGAGACTGGAGCGGCGCAACTTCCCAGCGGTCCCGCCTCGATTCCCTTGCCATCTCTAGCAAATCCTCCTCCGGTCGCCCTCCCTCCCAGATGCGCAGCAATTCCGCCATAAATACCGGCGATCGAGGGCCTCGGACAACCCAATCGACGGAGCAGCGCGGCGGCAGGACGAGAGCAAACCCTTCTCTTCTCGATACTCTGCTAGTCTGCGCCTGGATACCCTCCGGAGTAAGGTAACTGTGCGCCGCCGCCCTCGTCCCCCTAGCGTTCTTGCGGGGGAATGATTTCTTCCCTTTTTCGTGCTTTCTTTCTTGGGGATTTCTCCCCCTCCCCCAAGATTGTTCTCTACATTCGCGACGACTCGGGGCTGGTATGTTGCTTCCTCGGTTTCGACCGCAGCGCTTGTCCTGCGCCAACTAAATGTTAGGCTTATTCTGTGTACCGTGGGCCACGGCTTGGAACCAACCCTTGGTATCTCCATGGTGGCCTCGTGCCCTCGTCGATGTGAACGAACAAATCTGGCGTGCGTTGCTTGTCCTGGCCAATCTCATTGAAATTTCCAGGTGTTCAAGTCAAGCACACATTTTTTGTATATATTCTTTTCTGATTTAGTTGTGAACACAATTTCTTTCGTGCTGCTTATTAATTGCTTGATTGATGGCTGGGCACCGTTGGGAAATTTCGACCTGCGTAGAATACGCGGATGGTAAGATAATGTTTAATTGTCTTCGGGGGCCAGATTAGATGATTGTGACGTGCTTGATTATCACTAGGTGCTGGATAAAGCCTGTGATGTGGTCTGTGCATGGACTTGTCGCCAAATGAATCATTAGCTGCATCTTGCTGTTTTCGTCGGTTGTGCTGCGGTCAGCTTCCAGCATTGGATTTCTTGGCTTTCGCTGGCCCTGTGTATGATTTATCGACCTCCCACGTTCTCTTGCGTGTCCACTTGTCTTTACAAATCGACTATATATGTACTATGCCTCTACTCCAATAACACCAAGAAAGCCCTGAACCTGATAAACCTTGCCTCTGCTCACTAAGCTTGTTGACCACGCTTGTAGGTACATGTTCATCTTTTTTTATCTCTCTATATAGTTCATACTGCAACTGGCTGTGCTAGTTTGTTATTGTTCTTTTGGTGGCTATCTATTTTGTGGAATTGATTTTTAGAAAAGTGTGATTCTATGGGCTGTACCATGGTGATGTCGAGAATTCAGTAGATTTAGGGGCCGTTTGGGAGCGCTCCATGGAGCAGATTCTCGAAGAGAATCACTCCCGGCTGCCAAACACAAAAAAACGACCCAGCTTCCTCAGGGAATCCAAGTGAATCACTCCATTTTGTATACAAGCGAGGGAGCCGAAAAAACCTGCTTCCCTGGATTCTTCCCAGCTCCCTGTTATATTTTGGTGGGGATCAGCAGAGAATCACCCTGCTCCCTCCTAGGAATCCAGTGGAATCACTCCATTGGAGAATCAAGGAGCAGAGCTGAAGACTCAGGGAGCAGAGCTCTCCCAAACGGGGCCTTAAGGACATGGCTATCTTATCCACCAGATGTTGTTGATGAGTTCATGTTACATATTGACATGTGTTTTTTAGCATGATTGTTTGTGATACTGTGTTCTATGTTGCAATTGGTCCAGTCTGTAGCACGGACAAGTTAGCCAATCCATGCTATCCAGTATACATTTTATCTTCACTCATTTATTGATTATTTTATTTATTGATTATTTTATTCCATGGATGCTACCTATTATTGATAAGTATGCCACCTGTTTGTATGATAATCCTGTGAGATTAATTGGAGAAGTCACATCAGCTGTGAGCCTAAGTCAAGATTGTGCAAATATGTGGAGATGCTAGCATTTGTTCTTTAGCATATGACCTGACTAGAATTTACTGTTCCTTTGTAGATAAGACATGGGTCAAGCATTTGGCTTGATTCAAGTGGATCAATCCACAGTAGCCATCAAGGAATCTTTTGGGAAATTTGACGAAATCCTAGAGCCTGGATGTCACTTCTTGCCATGGTGCATAGGGAAGCAAATTGCTGGGTATCTGTCACTCCGTGTGCAGCAGCTTGATGTCCGCTGCGAAACAAAGACAAAGGTACCCCAGAAATCTATTTTTTTCTCTATAATTTGTTAAAATTACCATGACTGGGTAAAAATGGTATCTGTATAGTTTGCATTATATTCAATTTTTTTCATGTTATTGTTGTTTTTCTGCTTTAGTCATGCTGATGCTGGATACCACGTTCTGAATAATCTGCAGGATAATGTCTTCGTCAACGTTGTGGCATCTGTGCAATATCGTGCCCTTGCCGAAAAGGCATCTGATGCATTTTACAGGCTTAGTAACACCAGGGAGCAAATCCAGTCATATGTCTTTGATGGTAAGGCTGCTACTTGTTCATAATCGCATTATATAACTCATGCAGTAGTAGTAGTACTTTAGGAGTCACCTGAATTATTGTTGGTTCTATTTCTTTTCATCCTCACTTCTCCCATTCAATACTAATAGAACTTTGCTCATGTCAGTCATCAGGGCAAGTGTTCCAAAGATGAACTTGGATGATGCCTTTGAGCAGAAGAATGAAATCGCCAAAGCTGTAGAAGATGAACTTGAAAAGGTCTGTGTTCATCATTTGTTGGTCTTCTAGAGCATGGAAGTTTTGGTTTTTTTGGCTAACCCTTTTCTTCACTGTATAGGCAATGTCTATGTATGGATATGAGATTGTGCAGACTCTGATTGTTGATATTGAGCCCGATGTGCATGTGAAGAGAGCCATGAATGAGATCAATGCAGGCAAGTTCCACATATTTCTTGTTCATAGTTGAAACATCAACTGCATGTTGATTTCTTTGTAAGAACCACCTGTTCAATTTTACTACTTGATATTTGTGCAATCATCTGGAAAAGGGAAAATGGGATGGATTTTGTGCCTCAGTGGCATGGAAAGAATGGCTCAGCTTCTTGAGATTTATCATCAAGATGTCACCTAATGTTGTCAAGTGCAGTAGTATTCCCATCAATCAATATTATGTTCATTGATCATGAAATAAACATGGACACCAAAATCATCTCCCATAATTCTGGTTTTCTTATACCGGTTAATCTTATCACTATATTTAGAAGGTAATTGTTTTGTTTTCTGAAATCATCTGCACTTAGTTTAATTTGTTTGTCGGTTATGAACAAACTTGTTTATACTGATGTTCTCACCGAGTACATATTAAGTAACTTTCTTTTTGAAGAAAGCAATTTAAGTAACGTCCCTTCTGCTTAACTTAAGTACATTTTGGAAGATAGGTTGTACGGCATTATCTTCACGAAACATTGAGTATGATGTATCTCTGTTCCAGTATTTCTGAACTGTTCCTGTCGATTAATGAAACAGCTGCTAGGCTGAGGTTGGCTGCCACTGAGAAAGCTGAGGCAGAGAAGATACTGCAGATCAAGAGAGCTGAAGGTGATGCAGAATCCAAGTACTTGGCGGGTCTGGGTATCGCAAGACAGCGCCAGGCTATAGTGGATGGGCTGAGAGAGAGTGTTCTTGCTTTCTCTGAGAATGTTCCTGGGACCTCTTCAAAGGATGTCATGGACATGGTTCTGGTGACCCAATACTTCGACACCATGAAGGAGATTGGGGCCTCATCCAAGTCCTCGTCGGTCTTCATCCCTCATGGACCAGGTGCTGTCAGAGACATCGCAGCGCAGATAAGGGATGGTCAGCTCCAGGCCAGTCTGCTGTGAGCACGTTGGAAGATGCATGCTTTTGACATTCCCATCAGTAAAGAAGTACATATACCTCATGAGACAAGTAAAACTTATTAGGGATAAACATCAGTTCTGCTTGTTCGTTCTATCTATCTGGTACGTGTGATTATTATTATCGAGATCAGTGTGTTATATAGGTTTTGCATAGAACAAGGATAAGGACCAGTTGCTGTAAAATTTTGTCATGCCGTGGTACTGTTTGGAACTTATCTAAGTTATATGGAGCCTGAGGAAACTCCTCCATCAAACTATTTTGTGATAACCTGCTTTTCTGTTATCGTGAATGAGAATCTCATCTCCATTTTCTGTGCCCAGATTAAGTAGTTTGATGGAGGAGTTTCTGAGGCACAGAAAATTCCACTTAATCTGGGATTGGACGTAAGCAACCTGTGTGTAATTTCTGAGGCAAGTGCTTGGACGTAAGCAAATGCCTTAAACTCTGTTAGAAGTGAATGTAAAATGAACAAGATTTGGGAGAAATCTTGCTTTCATCGATCTCGAAAATATATTTATACAAGTGGAGAGGTGTCACGAAGGGATACGACTGTTCCCAAAAAAATATGCCCTTTGAAACTAAAATTAACTGTCTAATCCTATCCACTAATCCTATGTTTAATGGATGAGATCACTCGTGAAGAGACGCATGTTCGTCTGTAGACGTCCGTTCACGTATAGGTGTCGTTTCACAACACTCCCCCTTGATCGAATCTTCCTTGAGATCAATGCAGTCGTAAGTTGAAATTTCTTGAAAAAACCCTATAGGAAAAATCTGAGCAATATATAATATGCCATAAAAACTCCTTTAAACCTTATTGAAAAATATGAAGAAAAAAGCATATTTATTTGTGATTTAAATAAACCAATATGTCATTGATATCCCATTAAAACCCCAATGAAGAAAATATTGAAGATACGACATAAAGATAACTCCCTAAAAAACCTTTCAGAAAAAATATGAGGAGCAATATAAAATGATATATCGCTAAAACTCATGTAAAAATCCAGTGGGAAAATTAGGAGAAAATATGACGACATATTATTGGTATTGCCTCTTGGATAACTCACATGAAAAAACTTTTTAGGGAAAAACTATGGATGAGTTGTGAGAGCAATATGTGTCTTTGATATTTCCCAAAAAAAAAACCGTGGGGAAAATAGGAAATATGACACATGCTTATGTTAATATTACCTCATTAAAAACTTTAACAAGAAACCTTGTAAGTAAAACTTGTGAAAGAAAAGAGTATAATATGATGCTGGTACAGGTCAACATTTAGAAGATGTCTCCCCCTGATTCTGGCAAATTTCGAAGTCGCCGCATACTAATTCCATGTACCAATTTTTTTGAAACACAGAAGTTGGTAAGGACTTAGTAAATAGGTCAGCGAGATTATCACATGACTGGATTTGCAAGATGTTTATTTCCCCGCTTTCTTGTAACTTATGGGGATAAAACAGCTTAGGGGCAATGTCCTTAGCGACATTACTCTTTATGTAACCTATTTGCATCTATGTAACATAAGCAAAATTATCTTCATAGATAATTGTAGGTGATTTAATCGAACCAATACCACATGCCTGTTGTATGTGGTTAATCATTCTGCGAAGTCATACACATTCATGTGATGCCTCGTATAGAGCAATAATTTCAGAATGATTAGTAGAGGTCGCCGTCAGAGTCTGTTTAGAAGACTTCATGAAATAGTTGTACCTCCATGTAAGAATATAAATCCAGTTTGGGATGGAGACCAGATAAGTAACCAACATCCGTGTATTCAATCATATTGGATCATGATTTCTCTTAAAGAATAAACCAAGATCATTTGTGCCACTAAGATATCTGAGGATATGCTTCGCTCCCATCTAATGACGGTGAGTTGGATTTGCACTATGTCTAACTAGTATGTTCACTACAAATGCGATATCAGATCTAGTGCAATTTGCAAGATACATAAGTGCTCCAATGACACTAAGATATGGAACCTTGGTCCCAATATCTTTTCTCTAATATTTTCTGGATATAGGCTGATTGATACACTAAAATCCCTAAAGGACGGTGCTCAAGTTGTAAGCCTAGGTAATATTTGGTCTTACCCAAATCCTCCATCTCGAATCCACATGATGGAAATTATATCTCAAATGATTGCATAATTATTTATGTATCATGATGATATCAAAATAACCAATATACGCAATCATGCTTAATTATACACAATGTATATTGCGATTTGTATTTTGGATTCAGAATGTGAAGTCCATTGGAACTTATACATCCGAATCTATCAAATTCATTTGATCTGCCAACTATTGAATTTGGAAAACTTCATTTTTATATATACCATGGGGTATGCTATGCTGGGTCTCTGCGTGAAACCATAAGCTACAAGCTCTCATTGTTCACCACCTTGCTTCTGAAAAGAAACTCTGTGAGGGAAGATATTACTGTGGTAATACTTCTCATCATTGAACAAGAGCAATCTCCTTAATTGCCACCTTTTAGTTTGACCAAATTTGAGTGTGAAGACACTCTGCCTAGGACTTTTGGTCCGGATCTAGTAAGGTAAAAAAAGCAATCTTTGAGGAGTATATGCCGCGACAATTTATAGTCTTTAAATGATTGATTCGGTTCTTGAAATCAATATAGCATGTGGAAATGTTACCCTTTTGGACTCCGAGTTATTTTCCATATGGAGTCAGGGTGTTCCAATGTCCTAGGATCAGAATTTGGGTGCACCGTTGATTCGAGTGGATTTTTATCTGGGTTTTGGATGCTCATCCATTTTGGGTGTCTACCAACTTGAGGTTAGCTTGGATTTACTGATTTGGAGGATATTGTCCTCGGTATCCTCGGACACTTACTTGGAGCATTATCCTTAGGAGCGGCCGTACTTCTCCCCCTCTTCTTTGAAAGTGGGAGTTGAATGGTTTTAATTGGTACCTCCATTCTTTCCGGCGCATTATAAGTAGGACAAGAGGATTTTGTGACACCCATATTATCAGTAAATGTTTCTGGCAGATTCTTTGCAATATGATGCAAATATAAGACATTCTAAATGATTAGATTTAGAATTTTTTGGTACGTGGATGTGAGGATTGCTCTTTTGATTCCTAGCATTCTTAATGTGGTATAAATCTCCCCCTAATGCCTGGAATTATCCTCAAATATGATCAACATACGGACAATTTATAAATCCACTGCAAAGTTACCACTTGGGATCCCTAATGCCCATTGGTATGTTGGGGTGGTGATATAGGTATGTGAAAACATACTTGATGCACAGATGGAAAATGTTTGGCTGCGGCCAAAGTTTCACGTACATACTGCAACGGAGGGAGTTATATAAGTGCAGCTTGATGAATTTGAATTAATGATGCGGTGTGTAAGGCCGCATGAAAACAACTTAGTTTTGGTAAATTACAATTCTATTTTAACATGTCATGCAATTTGATTCTCAATAAGAGACTCAATAAAACTATTATTGGTATGGACATAAGGTACTTGATATATAGTACCCAAAAACTAAACTGTTCCATATAAAATGGATTTGATCCCGCATCCAGAATAATTTGCTCTAAATTAAAGATTTCGAGCATTGAGTTTGGTATAGTGATGGTTCTCATGACTAAGAGACATGCTTGGGACTATATTATGGATGCATAAATGTGCATTACATAGTATCTTTATGGTCCATAAAATAGTAAATAGAGTCACATGTATGTTTTTGAATTTCTTCAAGAAATGTAGTGGCTCATATTGATGCTATGACCAATAGAATTGACAATAATTCTCAAGTTATCTCTATAGTTGAATAACTAAGGCAAATGTGCCAAGTCTTGTTGACATCAAGAGAGAGAATTATTTGTACGCAACATTAGATACAGGTTATGTATATATAGTCAAATCCATCTGAGGATGTTTTGTTTAAGTATTACCATATCCATTGTTAAGAGAAAAATACTCCTCTTAGTTATCATCTTGGGGTTTCCATATGAAAACCACATTGACGGATATCTCTATAATTTTAATTGGGTATATTATGGAATCAGAATACAAGAATAGATTCATGATTATTATTTGAGTACCAATAGGGAGTATGATAGTAGGACGACCAAAGCCCACTATCATGACATCGCGTCAATCGATTAACAAAATATTTCCTTGTCTCTATGTAAGAGTTTAGGAATATTTTACTTCCCTATGTATAGAGTTTGTGGTGCAACCATCCACTAAGCAAAATTCCTCTTTGCATTTGGATTGACTCACGTATAGGTTTATATATAGCATGAAGAATATAATGATATTCTTTGCAAATATGTAGATTACATACAAGTTAATTAATGAAATATCAAATGTGATGGCACATTATTGTGATATTCAATTAAAATTGATGATAACATTTTATATTACAACATCAAAACGGGACGAAGATACTATGTATCTTTATAAATGGAAGACAAATTTGGTCTGCAAAATGGATCAAGCGAAGTAAATTCGATGATCGTGTTGTCCATGATCATAAGACCCACTTATTAATTAAGTGTTTGGTTGCTACTTGGTTTTTTCATAAAACTTGTTGTGAACAACTGGCCTTCCTGGTGGTGTCAGGTTGAAGATAGAAGCGTGCTTCATATCTTTATTGTTGAGCCGGATATTTATGTCCAATGGATTTGCAATACCGATCAATTAAATGTTTCAAGGCATGACATTTCCAAGTTGTGTGGCTATAACATACATAATTAGGACAAAATATGGTTCTGTCATATTTGGGAAATACCTTGACCCTAAAGAATGCACGGGGCTGGTACTTCTTTTTGCGTTAAATCTTACCATTAAAGTTCTATGGATGGCATTACTACATAGCATCGAACTTGTAATGATTATGAAAATTCAATGTACTTCAGATGATAGAGCATCACTATAATGCTAATGATGATTCCTCGATAAGAGTTTATCATACACTTAGACCTGAAGTAATGTAGGAATTAATCTAGAATACATTTGGTAGGTTGTGTGCTTTCGTGAAAACGCAATGTTGGGGGATATTGTAGAACAACATAATTATATTCTCAAGTGGACTTAAGATCCTAGAGATAAAGTGGTGGCCAATCATAGTTGGCACTGGGCAGAATGACTGTCTTGTGTTGTTCGTATCACTCATTGAAAGCTAGCCATATAGTGCTTCGATTTGCATCCATTGAGATACACATATGTGTGATCTAGATGTGTATAGTGCTTTATTTAAATAAAACTCCATACTTAATTGTTCAGTAAGCGGTGATACTCTGTTACGAGGAGCACCAAGTATATTTTGCTATGAATCCATAAAACAATAAAGTTTAACTTTACGTCCATTGACCATGTTAGATAATGGTGACCATCAAGAGTAAGAGATCAAACCCTTTGCTGGCTATTATTCCAACAAGGTTTAAACCATAGATTTTCTAAATTTACGCTAAGGGTAAATTTAAAATTGCTATGGTGATACTATATTAATTAATACAAAATAAATAGGAGACAAGATCTATCTCACTAATAGTGTAAACCTCATTTATGCTAACACATTAGAGGTAATTATCATAAAGATGTAGACCTCTAATAATATGGACATAGTCTGTTGAACAGTAGATGTCAAGTGGTGTATGCAATTTGTATAAACACATTTTAAGGTAATCATCAAAAGATTGATGTAGACCTTAGTTAATCCATAAACAAATTGGGTATGCACGTTGAGGATAGTCACTAAGTTGTGGACTTAGTGTAGATCCTGTATGTGTATGGCCAATAGGAATGCTGATTAATGGTAGTCATCTTGTGAAAAGATGTAGACCATATGTTCCAATTTGTGATGTTAGATACGTACGTTGAGGATAGTCACTAAGAACTTAGTGTAGATCCTACAGCAGCAACTATGTTGCTACCTTGTGTATGGCCAACATATAATGTGAAACATTTGTGTTATATACAAATAATGAGGTAATACACTTAATGGATTTTGCATTAAAAATGTAAGCACTATGAGCTTTAAATAATAAAGCATAAAAGGGCTTAACATGAAATGAAAATTGCAAATAACAAAGTAATTACAATAATAAGGTCATGATAGTAATACTATATGTTTATTGGGTTTGCTAATTTGGACAAATGCTTTGAACAATACTAAAAATTCCAGAAAACATAGGATCTGGAAAGCGAATTTATAGTGGTAAATTCATCTGCAGCAGTACATGTCATGATGCAATTCTTGATGACACATGGGTCTCAAAAATACTTCTTTACAGGAGGTAAATATTATGCATCATAATGCATTTTCAATCTAAGGTGTAAAATGAGCATTTACGTGGGGCAAATATAGTACACCGCAGTATGTTAAAACCTGAGGGCTTAAACATAAATCTGGAATACATCAATAATCTATTAGGATTATCATGTAATTTATAGGAGAAAGAAGGATTTTTATGCAAATTTGCACTGCCTTATTCCCAAGGACGGTTTCTCCATCGGGAGAAAACATCGCGCGGCCGAGATGCGGACGCCGCCGCTGCGGGAAGTCGCTCGAGGGGGCGCGGAAGCCGCCAAGAGCCGGCCATCGCTGCCGCCGGGGAAGGGGTCTCGGACTGGGCTGGCTGTCGCCGTGGGCCACGGGCATAGCGGAGCCGCCGTTGCCGATTTGGGCGAACAGGGCACAACCATCGCCGCCGGCCCTTATCGCCGATGAGCCGCGGGCTCGGTGGCCTGCAGGGCTGCCGGTTGCTGGCGCTGGGGACCGCGAGGAGCGGAGGACGTGTGGGCGGCCGACTTCTGCTGGTTGCCGACGTCGTTGCTCAAGTCATGAAGCAGCAGTACCGCACGCCAACCAGGGTGGGTGCAGACGCAACTGCCGGCTCCGGCGAGATGCAGTCACCACCGTGAGGCTTGCAATCGGCCAGAGTCGGGCCACACAAGGCAGCCGCCTACCGATCCAGGCGCGAATGTCACAGCATCCACGGCCACAACCATGATGCCGAGAAGTGAAGAAAACATGACAAACACAATTAACAGGTTGGTTTCGTACCTTCTGTTCATGTATGCGGAAATCATCAATTTAATGTAGAGGCAAGCAAATTTGCCTTGACATATGACTTGCGTCACTGTTGATCTCCACTAGTGTAGGCCGATGTTGTTCTTCATCTTCCCTGCTGCAATGTGATGGCGGAAGATGATTTCGTGGAAGATCACGAGACAGTAAGCCATGGCCACGGCCGTGTCTTCGATCTTGGCGAATCTACAGCGATGTGATCCGGGCTTCAGGCCTTCTTGGTTGTCGGCCTTTTTTTTCTCTCAGGGAGAACAGCGTGCGTGATAACGTGTTAGAAGTGAATGTAAAATGAACAAGATTTGGAAGAACCCTTACTTTCATTGATCTCGGAAATATATTTATACAAGTAGAGGGGTGTCACGAAGGGACACGACTGTTCCCAAAAGACAAGCCCTTTGGAAATAAAATTAACTGTCTAATCCTATCCACTAATCCTGTGCTTGATGGATGAGATCACTCGTAAAGAGACACATGTTCGTCTGTAGACGTCCGTTCGCATATAGGTGTCGTTTTACAACAAACTCAATAAGTAGTTATCCTCCATACTTGCTAGTAAGATGTTTTAGTGTGGTACACTCCCTCCAATCTAAATTATATTTACTTTGTTTTATTTAAGTTAAACCTCTCTAAGTTTGATTAAGCTATTTAAAAGAATAATACTAGCGTCTACCAATTCAAATAGATTCATTTTCAAAATAGATTTTACAGAGAATTTAAGAAAAAACTTTTGTTTAGGAGCTTTTGGGGTGACCGCTGGAGATGGGCATGAGTCTGTCTATCCAACAACCATATGTTTTATGCAGTTTTAATACATGAATTTTTTTGCATCATAGAATTAAGATCCAACAGCTTCTACCCTCATTCTATCTCCAGCCTTCTTCTATCTCCAGACAATAACAAATTATAAGATCATAGATCCATAAATCACAAGAAATAATTTTTTTTCTATGAAATGACAAATCACAACAGAGGAGGAGGAGGAGAGGCCTACTGAAGCCAGCTCACGAGCACGCGTGCATCAGAGAACAAACGAACGCGTGCGTCAGAGAACGAACGAACAAACTACGTAGTAAGAGAACGTGTGCGTCAGAGAACGAACACGTGCGTGCGTCAGAGAACGCGTGCGGCAGCAGCACGGAGTGCTAGCAGAAGGGAGAGAAAGAGAGAGAAAAAATCCATGTATTTTTTTACGCTAAAACATATGTGTGTTGTATAGCATTTTTGTATGTAGAATATCTGCGGGCTGTCTACCCCTACAGATTAAACTTTTGTGTCCTATATAACCGTAGTATATGAACCATTTCCGTTCTTTTTAACCTAATGACATTTCAGACATCAATGCAGTCTCCAATAAACGTATTTGATTAATACTTTTAAATACCATTTCTTTGCAAAGCTTTATAAAAAATTGAACTATATTTTCATGACAAAAATATTATCAGTACTATTTTCATATGTCATTATTCTAATATAGAAGGAGACACTGTTACATAGTTTGATTTGGCTTAGCAAATGCTTTGAGAATAAGATTTGGTGGCCAGTAAACACTAAAATCCCCTCGGAAATAAGAATAGAGACTACAACTGGAACCATGATGCTTCAAGCAGGCTAAAACATGGAGCAGTTGTTGTCACATAAGACGAGAATGCGTCGAATCTAGAAGATACAGTGGTTAACAGCCACTAAAACCATGGCAGCGGAATTAATTGGAGTACGTGTACAAGAAGCAGAACTAAAATTGGTTCAGAAATAAACCTCGTATACGCAGGTATAATCTCGTTGCATCCAAACAACCAAGGTACAGAAGGCATTTGTACCTGATTAAACTCACTCAATAAGTAGTTATCCATACTTGCTAGTAAGATGTTTTAGTGTGGTACACTCCCTCCGCTCTAAATTATATTTACTTTGTTTTATTTTAAGATAAACCTCTCTAAATTTGATTAATCTATTTAAAAGAATGGCAGTGCTAGCGCCTGGACGTCTAGACGGACGCTCGCGTCCGGACGCCAGTGGCTACAGTCTGTTCGCGCATCCCTAGACATACCCTCCCCTCTATGGAACGGGAAGGGTCTCGACGCCTGCAAAGACGAACCGATGCCTGTCAGCGCATCCTCGTTCTCCAGATTGTCCCACTCGATATCGTCGGCTACCGTTTCTTCTTCCTCCGTCACCTCATCGTCGTCACCATCATCATCGTCATCATCGTTGTCAGTGTCCTCCCCTCGTTCCCGCGTCCACAGCTCCCGCTGCTTCTTCCTCTTCTTGTCCTTCGCCTTCCTCAGCCGCTCGCCCTCGGCGCAATTCGCCGCCCTCGCGGCCGAATCCCTCGACAGCGGCGCCGGGTGATCCGTGAGGATGAGCTCCCTCGGCTGGTCCTGCCCCTCTCAAAGTTAGTCTCACGGGATCAGGAAATCAATTGAAGAGAAGACAAGAGAAAGGAAAACTTACAAAGACAACGTAGCCTGGCTCCGGCCGCATCGGAGGATGCCCCGACATCGGGTAGACGAAGTCGAGGGTGGCACCCGCATCATCCCGCAAAGTCTCCATCGCCTCCTTGATACATTGCACGATCTCGGAGCTAGGGAGCGTTCCCTTGGCGAGCGTCGTTCCGTCGAACGACGCCTCGGGCGCCATTGCATGGTAAGCTCCGATGACGCCCGACCCTTTCAGGCCATTCTCCTTTAGGATGTGGATGGCGGCGATGTGGTCTCGAATCTTCTTCTTCTCCTTCTCCAGGACACCCCACTTCCTCCACTGCTTCGGGGCCTCTTCGATCAGGCGCCCGGTGAACTCCGACAGAGGGGCGGCGGTAGCATTCTTAAGGTAAAACCACTGTGAGTGCCACCCCTTGTTAGACATCGAGAGCCGCATGGACGGGTACTCGCCGACCTGATTGTTCCAAAGTTGGATGCCAGTGCACCCCCATCGGCATGTGCAGCTCCTGCCTGCCGCCCTTCTCCCTCTTCTTCTAGAGGTTGACGGCGAAGAAATACCTCCACAAGTCAAAGTGAGGGCCGATCCCTAGGAATCCTTCGCATAGCGCGACGAACGCCTCCATGTGCTGGATCCCGCTGGGATTGAGATGCTGCAGCTCAATCTTGTAGAAGTGCAGCAGCCCCCGGAGGAATTTGTGGGAGGGGGTCACGAGCCCACGCTCATGGAAGTGGGTGAACGACACCACGTAGCCGTCGAGCAGCGACGGTGAATCCTCGTTGCCGGGCAGCAACCACTCCTCGGTCGAGGTCCACGCGTGGAGAAGACCGCGACGGACGAGGCCCTCCATGCGCTGGAAGGTGATGTCGGAACGGCACCACGGATCTATTGGAGGTGGGGGCGGATGGATGCGAGCTCAACGGCGGCGGAGATGCGGAGGCAGGAAACGTAAGCGTTGGCGGTGGCGGCGTGGCTGCGGAGGGGCGACAGGTGCGAGGAAACCAACCGCCCGCCTAGATCTTCGCGCCTGCCACGACCTGTCACCATGTCTCTTCACGGGGCGTGCGCACGCAACCTATGGTCGTCCCCTCGAAAAACGCGCCAGACGTTTTGCCTCCCCAAACGGGCCATGACCCGTCACAAGTAAGAGGGATACGGAGCAGAAAACGCTCCTACGGCCCGTCTAGGCCCAGGAGTTCGAAGGTTGGCCCACCGACAGGTTCGACAACCGCTCCGAGCACCTTTAGAGTGAGGGATGGAAAGGGATGGGCCCGCTTGCAGCCAGTACCCGGGCGCATAAGCGCCACGGGCATCTCGGCCCACGTTCGAGTCTCGACCGGATAGGATCCATGGTTTTTTCTCGAAGAAAGGCAGAGAGCCCTCGGGATCGGTCGAACGAACCCGAGAACTATATGGATTGACCGCTGAGAATCTGGAGTCGGTCACCAGCTAACCCAAGCCGAACCCCCACGAATGGGATGCTGGGACCCCACTCGGACTAGCCCGTTAATAGCTCACCGAGCACCATGATTAATCCATAGAGGAAAATCATGGCACGGCTCAGCCCCTCCATTTTTATCGGAAAAAAATGCTTGAGGGAAGACGATCACAAAGACGAGCCAACCCTCGACCGGACCCCTGCTATGGGCGGAGGCTCGAGGAAAGTTAGACTCGTAAGGAGACCGAACGCGCGGTCGTAGAACGATAGACCCCCGTAGGGGTCGAAATCAGGAAAGACCTTTTCTGACCCACCAAATCTCACGGCTATACTCCCGAGGGGTCCGAACATGACGAAAGGGAATCACCGTCCCCAGGACACGCCGTGGGTGACAAAAGAAGGCCAAGGCCCTCAGAGTCCTCTCGTTCAGAAAAGTCTCCGAAGGAGTATTCTACTCCTCCATAGGCTCGGGGGCTACTGTCGAGGACCAATACTAGGGTACCCGAAGAGGAGGAGCTAATGATCATCAACATTCATTCATCCGAGCAGTCAAGAGCGCGACTACAGCTTCAACCGACCCCCAGGTGCACGGGCTCCACCTCGCTCGACCTCTGGGGGCGGGCTCTGCCTCGCCCGACCTCTAGGTCGGGGGCCCTGCCTCGCCCGACCTCTCAGGCGCGGCTCCTAACGGAAGCCCGTACCGCCACAAAAATTTAAATGCATGGGTGAACATGATGCATGCACATTCCGTACGTCCTCACGAATCTTAGGAAAATTTAAAATTCTAACGACATACACGGTGGCATACATATGTTCTCTCCATATACGTAACTAATTGGGCTACACATTTCGTTGTTAGTGTACCTGCATAATAATTTCATTTCAGCCCAACCCAACAATTATATATGTCAAAATGTAAATCTGAGCTCTAGGTTGCAACTAAATACTTTCATATATATACCCATACATATACTTCCGTATCAAAGCTACCCGAAAGTAAATACGTGCCATACATACATATAAATATGCATCTACAGCCGTATCAAAGCTAACCCACAATTAAATACCTTAGTATATACATATGGGACATATATATATATACCGTAGTACCAAAGCTACCTCTCCTTTAGACCGCACGCTCACCCTTGCGGTCTTGCCACTCTTACCTTGGGCGTAGAAGCAATTGATCCATACATTACCACTAAAGTGAATGGCATTCATACAATAGCACGACGTATGGACGACGAAAGTAAAAACCCCCATGTTAGCACTTATTTAGACACCTGATAGTCCCTAACTAGGCATAAAGGATATGACCACTGGCACACTCTAAATTTAAAATTCAGATTTTAACACACCTATATATATATAATTATAAGTTGTCAAACTGATTTTATAAAACAAAACCTTTGTTTTAAATACTCATCTGACAAGTTTAGTGTTGAACCTTGCTTCGATGCCAGCTGTAACAGAACCATCCAATTTATAAGAACACAAGTACAATAGCAATCACCGAAGTGATCAAACTATCATACTTGAGCCCATATAAACCTGGTAGTCCGATGAAATCATGAAGGATCTCAAACCAACCAACATACAAACCAAGATCATACATGATTCAACATAACAAGTCACATGTTATATCACATTTCACAAATGGTTCACAAGTATCTCACATACATCGGAGTTCACATAGTTATTACAAACCAAGATCAAATAGCGGAAGCAAAGTAGTTTGACATCAACATCACACTTAGTTCAAATACATGTTGTAAGGAAAATGGACCCTAGGCCCATTTACTTTGGATTTTGGTGTTTTGATGACCAACACAACCAAATTAGACTAATGAATTTGTAAGTAATTGTTTTGTAGTTCAATAGGGTGCAAGACGTGACTTGGATGAAGGCGATATGATGATCCCACGATCAACACCATAAGCAAGACCCTAGAAGCACAAGAGAAGACCCAAGATATTAAGCAAAGTCCAAACACGAAGATGAGAACCAAGCCAGACGCAAGACCGCGAAGAAACAAGCTTGGCAGAGGTAACTGGACGCGCCCTTCGTAAGGACCGAATGCGTCCAATTGGCAATCCGAGACAGTGGCAAGCATCAGTAGGCGATCGGACGCTAAAGAAGAAACATGATCGAACGTGACGATGGCACTGTTCATCGTCTCGGCAACACCTTTAGCGCGACCAGACGCGGCAGATGGATGACTGGACGCACCAGGCAGCAGCGTCCGATCGGTTCCAGAGCAGCGCCAGCACGACCGGACTTGTCCGATCGAGTGAGACCAGACTCGGCCCAGAGTCCGATCAACGCGCGTGCTCCAACGGTTGGGACGACCGAACGTGTCTGGTTAGGACGACAGCAGCGTCCGGTCAGTAGCAGAAAGCTGGGTTACACCCCCAACGGCTACTTTCTCCATGGGGCTTATAAATAGATCCCCCCAACCAGCCATTTGAGATGTGGAGAGTTGAGAAAATATACCAAGGGTGTTGATACACCATTTTAGGGGTCTCCACTTGCATAGTGCTTAGTGATTCATTAGGTGATTAGCATAGGTGCTTTGCGAAGTGCTTAGATTGATTAGACCACCGCTTATGCACTTGCTCTAGGTTTAGGCCTAGTGTTGTCGGGGACCTAATACCAGGGTACCCCAGAAGGTGGAACCAATAACCATCGAACGTTAAAAACTTCTGGACGGACAAGGGCGCCACTGTGTTCCTTGCCCGAATGGCGAAAGTTAGGTTCCATCTCGCCTGACGCCTTTGGGCCAGCCCCGCCTCGCCTGAGGGCAAAGGGCTGGCCTCCGTCTCACCCGACGCCTTTGGGCCAGCCCCGCCTCGCCCAAGGGCAAAGGGCTGGCCTCCGTTCCGCCCGACGCCTTCGGGACAGCTCCGCCTCACCCGAGGGCTGAAGGCTAGTCTCCGCCTCGCCCGAGGGTTGAGGAATACACTCTGCCTCGCCCGACCCCCGAGGGGTGGGCTCGGTCACGCCCAAGGGATAAGGACTGGGCTCCGCCTCGCCCGACGACCGAGGACGAACCTCGCCCCGTTCGATGTCCAGAGACTGGTTTCATCTTACCTGATAACTTCTCTCCCGTTCCCCCATGATGATGGGTACAGAGCAAGACAAGACGTTCGGGTCAACCACGGCCTCAAGGACCATACCCTACGCCCCGGCAGGAAAGGTACTGCCAGGGAACGACTAGACAGGTGCTTTAGACCCTCCTAGGCGCCGCAGAGCCCAAAAGGTATTGCAGGCGCGTACTCCTCGCCCTGTAGAGTTGTAGGCGCCGCCTTCAGCTCTAGGACATGGAACCCGACGAAGATACACGACAACCACTACACTCTAGAAAAAGGATTTGTGATCTCCACGAATGACGGACATGTCGTCACCGTGTTATGGACCCAAGGGAGCGGCGCCCGCTTCCCGAACCCTCGGGTCCACCAAATCAAAGAACCTTGCCCACAGCGCTACTCTGGACCTCGAGTCCGCGTCCCTCCGACAGAGACTCATAGGAGCCAGAAGGCGTGCGGGGCAAGGCTGGGCAAGGTTCATAAGTCAAAACCACTATACTACAGCCCATACCCTGCGCAGGGCACTATTCTGTAACCATCCTGACATTCTACAGAAGCATCGACAGTATTGTAGGCGCTTATCATCCTTTCGCACCCATTAGAATGGGTAACGAGGCTGGGTAGAAGTGATCCACAAGGCTAGGTAGATCACGCATCCTGAGCCCTAACCCTTGTAAAGCCGTCCCCTTCATCTATAAAAGGGGATGCGTTTCCTCCAGCAAGGAAGGGACCGAAACAACGCAACACACACACATAGTCAAACTGCTACCAAGCTCTTAGCTTCCTTTCGACCCTTCCATCAGAGACTTGAGACCTGTCCCTCTCTCGATCGTTTGTATCCCCTACAATGAACCATTCATGGTGCTAATAACACGAGCAGCAACAAACTGGACGTAGGGATATTCAGCCCGAACCAGTATAAATCTTGTGTCCTTTAGCGCACCATCCGAGCCTAATGCGCATTACTATAAATTTACTTGTCGGTGCTTGTACAAAACACCGACAAGTGTTTAGTGAGGTATGCGCACCTCTTACCACTCGGTGCTTGCGCGCACCATTGTTGTACATCGGAGGAGCTTGTAGTCTTGCGAGATCACACCAACCGCATTTGTGGAGTGGCCGCCACCGTGTACCGAAGGGAACAAGGCCCACGACGGTTCGGCCGGAAGCTTGATAGTGAAGACGACGGGGAGCATCCGAGAGAGGCTTGCCGGAAGGCACGTCGGAGACCCACTTGCGCATGGGCAAGGCCCGAGGCTATCCATGGAGTTACCCGACCGGGAGCTTGGCCCTTGCGAGGGGCTCCAACGAGGACTTAGGGGAAGCTTGCGCGCTTCTCGATACCTCGGTAAAAATATCGGAGTCATCGATGGGAGTTTGCATATCTCTACCTTACTCTTTAGCTTCCGCATTTACATTGCAATCTTGGTGTTTGCTTTACTTTCCTAGCTTAGTGATAGGCTAGTTGATAGGTTTGGAACCTAGGTTGCATAACTTCTTTTGCGGTAGAGATAGCAACGTACTAGCAAAACCATAGTTACACATTTAGATAGTTTATCGTTTGCATAGGTTTTGCTAAGGGTAGAAAAAGATGACATAGTTTAGAGTTAGTTTTAAGTTGCCTAATTCACTTCCCCCCTCTTAGGCGTCACGGTCCCTTACACATACTAGTACCATGATCATTTCTAACAAAAGCATAACAGAGAGGATAACTTAGGAGTACCATGCCCCATGGTTTAGTCCTCATCCACGACAGGATGAAGGCATTTCTTACAGTATCCATGATACATCATATCATCTGCAACAAGAGGGAATAAACTATGATTACCAGAATGTACTCAGCTAGACTTACTCATCATAAACTAGAAATAATATGACACCAAGGAGTATGGAAGGCTTTATCGGTGGATTTAGCTTGACAACATTTTGCATAAAGGCTTAAGTAACATAACTTGGAGATTTAATATCTTTAACATCAAATTGAATACCTATTCAATTAAGCATCTCTAGATTAGCACTTGTACTAGAGCAATCATGTGATTAAACTAACAAGCATTAGTAACCATATTCGGTGTATTAATTTGAGCATCATCATAACCATCAAGTTCCATCAATTAATGCTACGCTGCCGCTGTTCAGTAAAGTTCTCACTATCTGGAAGAGACGGTGACTCAAATTGATTCCAACCAGCTGGGGAGTTATTCCTAACACAAACCCATACTTCCCCCGTCGGAATCGCGTCGGGTCACCTTTGGTACAACTCCGGTACAGTCGTGGGTCCGATCAGCGCCGCACCCTCAGGGATACTACCAGTCAGCTAGGAAGTAAAGGTCTGGCCTGCCCTTGGACACACGCCACTAGCTCCCCGCACATCCTTACTTCCTCCAGTGTGCGCACTTTCACTTATCGAGTCTCGGCCTGAGTTGAGCTACTCGGCTTCGCGATCGGAACGGCTTCTCCAACCAACTAAGTGCTAGGCATGCATTCAACATGACATGAGGACGTAGAACGAATCGGTCCTTAACCGACACAGACGGGGATAAATAGGAACCAAGACCTCCATGCCTTGTTGCTTCTCTATCACAATCCCGCCCGGTCTCCTTTTATTCATCAACACATGGTTATTTCCACGATAGCAATTATAGCCAACCGTGACCAGATATCTACCTATATCTTGTAGGTGACAGAAAATCACCCGGCTTCTATCGGACTAAGCATGGCTAAGCATATATTCGATTCTGTACCTACAAAGGATTCAAGATATATTTGTCTAGGCAAGGAAAGTATATGCAGCAAGTGGTTCTAATCAACCTCTAGTACTTAATGCATCAACATAAAAGGACTCAAGTTGATATTTAGAAAATATAGGAGGCTTAGAATGCTCCGGGGCTTGCCTTTTAGAAACGAGGAAGGTTGGTGATCAGGACACTCAGGAAGATCTTCCACATTGACTCCTCCTTCCGTTTGAACCTCCTGCTCCTGGACTGCCTGCTGCTCCTCTTGACGCTCGGGTTCGAACTCGAGTAGCGTCACTCCTTCCGGGGAACCTATTGCATGCATATGCATAAATGAGTATCATGAATGCATAAGAGATGAGATGACATGATAAAGTGTATACGCATGAGCATAGTTATCCTCGAGATGTATGATAAGTTTAACATTCGTCGACCAAGTAGATGTATAACTTTCTTCTAGTTGATCTTTACTGAGTAGGTGCGTATCTCTTCTATAGTACAAGAAACATACACTCACCAAGTTCTAGTAACCTAAGGTAAAGTTGTTCATCATTAGTAAGAGGCTTAGAACCTGCAGCTAACAACTAAACTCAATTAGCCTAAGCATCTACACAAGCATCACATAAGACAAACAATTACAATTTGACTTAGTCATTTCCTGGACTGTAAACAACAGCTTCTTATTTTGGCCATATCTAGAGTTCTACTCAACCAAATACTATGATCTTGGACTTTCTGGAAAGCTTATAAAACTGTCTACAACTTTTTTATAGTCATCTCAAGATGATTCAATGGATATCAAGGTTAAACAAAGTAAATTTCCAGATCTGTCCAGAAATTCCAGAGAATAAGCATCTCTAGAGACCAACTTCTAACACCTATAACTCTCAAACCACTTAACCTATTGCCATGAAAATTTGACACAAGCAAGATAAGTAAGTTATCTACAACTTTGTTATTGACAAGGTTCACAACAACCATCATTTACCCATGCAATTTACTTAACAACAGAAACTGTACCAAAACAGTGACTATAATCGAATTATAGAGCAATTAATATTTCACTGCATACAAGCAATCAAATCTGGGCACAACCAATGGTACCAACAGTTCATAGACATCATATACACTTTAGAAAACATAATGGTCAAGCCCAAATAAATTATTTAAATGCCTTTATTAATTTATTTGGACACTAAGGTGAAATAAGGAACATATATCAAAAGTGCACAGTAAATTCTGAGAAAATTACACTAGCCTACATATCACCCCAAAAGTTTACTATACAAATTTCATACCATTTGGATAAGTATAGCCATCTCTACAAAAATGACAAATTGCATAGGATTATTTTAGCAAAAATAGTTTACCCTAGTGAAAAGTGTCAAACAACATATTTCATATTTTTTTACTTTCATCCTAGTACCATAACACTGTGTAAAAATTTGTATGATCATAAGTTATGTATTTTTACCCCCATTTATTTTCACTAGAAACTAGCAATTAATCAAGGTTAAATAGGAAGACCATATTTTAAGTATACCTATTATAGGTTTAGTATTTTTTCTAGCTAGAGCATGTCAACACAAGGCCAGTAAAATTAGAATCATAATTTTTACACTTCCCTAGCTCAAGATATGTATTTTACAAGATGGAAATAAATTTAAAGGCACTTATCTAGCTCAATTTAATTCCCCTAGAAAAATATCCCAAACAGTAGGTTTCATATTTTTATCAAATAGTACACTTCATGAAGAATCCAACAAAATTTGGTTCACTCAATTTGGACACTCCTAGCTCTAGATATGAATTTTTGAAGTTTGCTACAAAATCTGGAATAATAAATAAAGAAAATCGAATTTCAGATCGAGCTCAGCTGCTAGATGCACCTGGTTCATACACCCCGCTGTGACTGACGTGTGGGCCTCGAGAGTCAACTCACCCCACAGGTCAGCCACACCAAAGTAGACCGACGATTGACCGACGAAAAGCTCGCTGACGGCAAGGTCTTCAGTGGTAGTGTCTTCACTATCGTGACCTACTCGACATCCCGCGTCGAGTGGTACCCTCGGTTGGCTCAGAGACTCGTCGAAGCTAGCTCAACGGAGGCGATGGCGGCTCGGCGGCGATGCGTGGCGGCGCACCGGCTATCTCCAGCCACGGCGAGCTCGGACGGGCTCCGCTACACCTCTGCTGGGACCTAGCGGACCTAGGGTTTGGATTGGGGCTTGCGAGGGTGCCGGTGAGGCACAGCCGCGTGCATTGCGGCACGACGACGTGAGCACGGTGGCGGCACAGTGGCGTTCCACTCCGACGAGGTCGGGATCGGCCTTAAGCTCTTGCCTCGAGCTAGACCTAGCTCTAACCTAACCCTAACACGAGAAGAGAGAAGACGCGAGGGCTCCGGTGAGCACGATCACGGTGAGCTCGAGCTCGACGGCGCCAATGGCGTCCGCGATGGCGAAAACAGCCGTAGGCCTTTATCTTGGGCTCGAACGGTGGCTCTACTGGGTCGAGGTGGTCGAGCGGAGCAAGGCGGAGCTATTGGCGCGGGCAATTTGAAAATGGAGCAGTGAGCGCTGCGCGCGAGCTCGACGAAGCTCACGGCGACAATGGCGCTCGGCTTCGCCACAATGAAAGGGAGAGAGAGTGAAGCGAGGCGAGTGAAAGCGAGCAGTAGGGGCACGGCCCTCTTGTCCGCGCACTGGTCGACCGACCCGGCCGTCGCCGGCGTACGGCCACCACGTGGCGGCCTGGCGCGGTCTGCCACTGGCGCCGCGCGCGTTTGCGGCCAGTAGACTCTGATGAACCGACTGACAGCGCGACTTCCTCCACCTCTATCTCCTAATCCGTTCGTCCTTTGCAAAAACTTCATTAACAAAAGTTGTAGAGCTACATGTAAACTCCAACTTTGCTTCTATGGGTTTGGTCTAGATCGCCATGGTTTTCAAACTGCAATGCGTCAAAGAGTAGGATGAAACTGAAAGTCATTCCAAGACTTCGAAAATTTCTAGATCCCGAAACAGTATTTTCTTGCTACTTGTGAGCTGTTTTGAGCATACTATGCACTGAATTAGATCTTAGCCCAAAAATGAAAGTTGTTACTCTAGTCAAGTACTACAACTTTACTTAAGGGTGCACTGCCATGCAAGCACTCTAAATCATAGTTCAACTTTGGTCAAACTAGTAACTTGAAAATTAGAGTTTCTAGAATAATTATGACTTGGGGGCTGTTTTGGTCCATGTCATGAATACCATACTTGTTCCATGTACCATCCTAAACATGTTAAGGTGTTTCTATGGCCCCACAAGCATTTCATGCATTGGTCACACACAATGGCAAGCATATACATGCATATAGCTATCATCACATGTAACAAAAGTAAGGTGATTGAGATAATACTTCATATGCTTATGCTCATGGATGCTCAAATGATGCTCATGCTCATGAATGCAAGTGCCCAATGCATGCTTAACACTAGGGTGTTACAGCATATACGACGCAACGGTACAATTTGTCAATCTCTATCAACAATCGTAACGAGACAAAAAAAGAACATGTTTCAACAAAATCTAGATCATTGCTTCAACTACATAAGGGGAAAAAATAATGACCATGAAAACATATAGCAGCTGGAGCAGCTACAGATCTTCAAGAAATTTGATTCTATGCACCTAGAACTATGTTACGGATTTATCACAAATTTGATTCTGTGCAAAAGTGGAGTCAACACTGTCAATTATCATACTATGGTACTCTTCAAACAAGAGATGAAACCATTCAGCTCATATTATAGTGCTTGATTTTGATATCCTTTGTGCCTCTCCCAAATCTTCAAGAAATCTGCAATACATCAGACATTTGAGAAAATCTGTGCAAAAACATGAGGGTTTCCAAAACCCTGGGCAAATCCCTCCAAATAATCATATGAAAGGAAACATTGATGCATAGTTGATACCTCTTTGAATTTAGAACCACTGAACCTCCAAGGAAGAAACGAACTCCCGGATTTGCTGCATTATAAAGGGCTACCAATCTTGCTTCCTCGTAAGTTGTCCCTCCAACAATGAATATGACAACATCTTGAGGCCTGTGAAAAGCAACACTCTCAGCAACCACTACAGTAAAAGTATACATTTCAAATTAAACAACCACTATTGACAAAAAGAAAGGGTTCCAGAGAACTAAAGGTTATTGATTTGAAATGCCCCAAGAAATTATTTAGCTTTGTTTCACAAGGAGCTCAAGGAAGGGTCTATCATTCATACCCACAATAAAAATCTTCTAATTAATTTCACAAAACACAACCCATTTCGGACTAACCTGCCCTGCTGGAAATGATTGCCAACAAGTGGATAGTCAACATCTCGCAACCTCCCTTTCACAATTCCTTCCATCGTTTGGACGATAAGAGGCTGGTGTTGGGTGTAGACATTCTCAACTCCCTGCAACAAATAAGGGCATCAGAAGAAGCAATATTTTATGTAACATTCATTTGTAGAACTTTTATGCAAACCTTAAGCCCACGAGCCATATTGCGAGCAATATTTAACAGATCACGGTTCCCATACAAGTCGCCTGTTCTCTTATCAACGCCAGCTTGCTTAAGGAGGAATTGAACAAGCTGCATAAAAAATAGTAACGCTCATTGGACTTGTGAAGGACTGGCAAAAAATAATAATGCACCCCATCTTTCATCTCCAATATAAAGCCAATAGGCAGTCAATTAAATGAGATCCCAGTAACTCCTGTTCCTTGAAAAGACATAATATAAAATAGAAATCTAGTGTTCAAAACCAAAATCAATTATGTTTCTTCTTGTAATTGTAATAAGTAATCAAGTGGGGTGTGTATTTCTCTGGGTTGAGGTGCTAGGAGTCTCTACTCCTTTCCCTCCCTTTTGTACAATTTCTTCTCTCTTCTTAATGAAATGATACGCAACTCTCCTGCGTGTTCGAGAAAAAAAAAAAGCCCAAATAAATTCAAATAAGAGACACAGTAAAGCCTACAGAAACTATGTTTTCTGAAAAGCAAGGAACCATGTATATCTCAAATCTAGAGAACCATTGTAAAATGAGATTGTAACCACAAACACCCTATCATTCATGACATTTTAATACATGCAAACAGCTGTCTGGTTTTGTCCTGTGCCAACTGATAACAACCATAAGCAGGGTTCCATTAAGCAGTTCTCCTTAGAAGAATAGACCTTGACTGGTAATGCTAGGATAGATACAAGGCGCAATCAGCTAGTCTCCAGTGGCTTTCTTATCAGCTTGTTTTTTTTCCTGTCCTTCGTTTTGTTACCCTGGCCTTACACAGCTCAAATGGCTAATTCGATGGCATTGCTTTTTATATCTAGCCAAAAAGGACTAATCACTTATTACAGGTACCATCAGTTCAAAGAGCTAACTTTCAAGCTACGACCAAGTAAAACTGAACCCTGGTTACTAGCCAAAGGAAACTGAATAGAACATCAGCTGTAAGCAGATCCAATAACTGATCAGTATTACGAATATATCACAGGGAATCAAGGATGTATTTCAGAAGACAAATTATAGCAGACTCAGGATGTATTTCAGAAGACAAATTATAGGAGACTCCATAGGCCACAAGCCAAACAAATGTTATTGCTATGAAGAGAAAGCATGTTCAAATTATGTCAGTAGTGCAAACATGAAACATTTATGATTCAAACCCATCTTCCTCCAAAAGAGGGGGAAAATGTACTAGAAAGGCAATTAACAGAGACGGAACCAAAGCATCATGTGTGACTCAATAGAACTTATGAGAAAAGCATGATCTAGCACAAAAACTAGTGAAATTTACATACCCCTGATTTGTATTTGGCAGAATGAGAAGCCAATTTGTTGAAAAGTTGCATCAATTGAACTGGACTCTCTTTTTCATACCGCAAAGCATAGAGCATTACTAATCGCAAGCGGTCAATATCAGATACACTTTCATTGTTTAGCAAGGAAGTGACAGCCTGCAGAAAATCAACAGGTCAACAGTTGTAAGAAGAAGCATAGTTTTGACCCATGCAGAGGTAAAAATAAAGCAAAACAAAGTATATTCTCATTTTTAAGTTAACATCAAATCCTTAGGCAATGAACTTAGGAAGCTTACAACCAACTTTCCGAAGCCCACAGTTACATTAAATAAGACATCCAACCTAAAAGCATGAAGATGGGTTCTGAACAATTTTGGGCAATTTCAGTCAGTATACTTCTGTACAGACATAGACCCCAGATCCTCAATGTCACCTTGGACACATAGGTATAATATAACTGTATAAACTCATCAGTAATTAGCATAAAAGAGAACAGCTTTAGTTAATATTTCAACTGGTAGATCCAGATCCTCAATGCTACCTTTAACATGTACAGGCATAAACTCATCACTCATCAGCAGACACAACACAAGCTTTTTTTCTTTCTTTTGCGAGTAACAATGAATCACAAGTGTATGATTAGTTCAATACATTGAAAACAGTTAACGGATCTCAGTTTTCCAAGTTCTAGGGACCAACGAAAACAGAAGAGGAAAAAGACAGGGGAATGAGCTGGACAAACTTACACCCACAAAGTTTGCGTAGTTCCAGTTTTCTTGTGGTCACTTGGATTGATTTGTCATATTTGAGTGGATAGGAAAACTATTTCACTTACAATCATAGTTGAAGATGAAATTGGAAGGGGCGGAGACTAAGACTTGCTAGACATCACCGAGATTTGTAGGTGCCAACTCAGCACCACAAGTCAACTGGTTAAACTGACAAAGTTCTTACAGGTAATCTAGAATTACATAAACCTCATGGCTGCAGCTAATGAATGATAATTTAATAATTTGTGTCATATAATAATATACTGCGTGGCTACATGGAATATATTTGTTAACATAAGCTAAATGTATTACATGAAAAGGAAAAGCCTTATCAGCACACTCAAGTTTTGGTAACTATGTGCTATGTCCAAAGCAAGAAAATGCACATAGGATATTAAGGGCCAGTTGCCACTGATTGCATGATATACTATATGTGCATGAAAATGCATACCTCAAAGGCTGCTGCTTGTCCACTAGTACATGCTAGCTCTTGTTCTGTCTGTGAAACTAGCATAAGTTTCCTTTCCTCCACAATTCTGCTCAGCTCGCTCACCAGATTGACATGTTTCGTTACATTTCCATGTGTCTTTCGATATTCTGGATAGTTGCTCACGAACTTTGCCATGTCACCTAAAACCACTAACGCATTAGATTTTGCAAAATCCTATTGGCATATTACATTTTTTTTTTCAATGTTTTATTTATTTCACAGGATATAACACAAAATGAAGTATAAATTACCTATGCTCTGGAGATTAAGGCTGTTCTTAGAAAGATGCTGAAAGTCATCTACCATTCTTTTGAGGTTCATACCGAGGTCCCCAAAGTTCTCAAACATGTTAGCTCTAAAAAAATCATCTTGAACCGATGATAGAACCACCTCCTATGTAAGTATATTTGAAATGGATCAACATTAAAAAAAATACTTAACAACTGTTTCATTGTATTACACAAGAGAAATTCAACATTTATTAACCTGCTGGTCTTTAGGTACATTAGCAAATCCCCTAAGATCCACCTTGTTGTTCTCGATTCCAATAAGCTCATGAACCATTGCCTGCAATCCATATAAGACCAATTGTAAACTAAGAAAAGTACGTTTGAACAGGAAAAACAGATAAAGTCTTTTCAGGTAACCTGGTAGGTCCACTGGTTAAGTAAAGGTGTAACAGGATCATCCCTCCTATCGATCACCAACAACAAGGAAGAGTTTTCTGTTCGTCTAAAATCAAACAGGCCACTCTCCTGCTCATACATCAATCTCTGCATAGCCCAGATTATAAGTGCTTAAGAACAAGTTCCATGACTTTTCATTTCAAATAAATATTACAATTGCAATTGTTATTGGTTTTCTGTCGCAAATAATAAGTGGATTACAGAAGATATTTTGGTGTTCCTCCACTTCTACAAATTGAACTTCTTCCAACTTGTGGGTTAAGAACTTAAGAAATGGATAATGAATTATGCTTGTGGACTGGATAAAGAAATGAACACTTATGCGGTACTCACATTTATGAATATAACACACGCAGAAACTCATGATCACACTCAAAAAGCACCCAAACAATAAAAATGTAACTACAGACACCACCTCTTACGTTTATACTATTCCACCTTTTTAGAGTCATAGCTATTTCCCTAGTTCAACACATCTTTTGAGGTAATGACCCAAGTGTTACGACCAATTCATAAATAGAACAGGTGACAATCCACAAGCACGTCAAGGGGGGAAAATATTTTGCTTTTAGAAACAAGTTGTGTTTCTCTAGTTTTTTCTATTATTGTAGTTAGTTGAAAGCGTCTTTGGTCGAACCATAGTAGAAAAGGCTTACTTGAATTAACAAAAATTCCCATAATAACTATATTCCCATGTGCCACATAGCAAACCAAAACTAGGCTCATGTGAGTTAACACCCTGAGATGTGTTGGAGTAAGAAAAATCTGAAGAGCAGTGATCTATGAGCACAACATATGGAAACTTTATATTGATAGTCAATCTAGTTTCGGGACTTGAAAATAGCAATGTTTTGCAATGACAGTTGACCCACCGCAGTTTCTTGTGCAATCCTTTTCGCAACATCTGATGTCCTCTGATATCTAATAACAGGGCGGCGCTTCAAAGCCAAGAAGACAGAAGCAATGCCATCAACAGCTCGATCACAGAAGCTCTGCATACCAGGAGGATCGACCACCGTTGGGAGCATGTACATGTGGTTGTTTTGTATGTTGAGGGTGAAATGGTATGTGTCAATGGCACAAAAATCAGCATAGAACTCCTGAAAAATAGATATATAGAAGGTAATGTCGTCCTCAGCATTTGAAATTCATTCCCAATAAGCAAAGGGATTGTATGGAACATTGACCTGAACTTGCTGCACAACCTCCTGCTCATCCGAATCCGCAAGTATTTGAATCTGAGGGACCTTCAATATACTGGAGAAGACTGCGAGGGCACAAACCATTAATTAACAAAAAAAAGAGAACCAAATCAATCAATAAGGAAAACCCCAGAGCACCAAAATTCCATAGCAAAGCAAATCGGTGATTGAGGACGCACAGAGGTGGTACTCGGCGAAGCGCGGCACGGCGAGGTGCCTGCGGAGCTTCTGGACGTTGTCGGCGGAGGGTCGGAGGAAGTAGACGGCCTTGAGGTGCGCCATGGACTCCCTGGAGCTGGAGGCGTTGTCCATGGTCTCGACGAGGAAGACCTCCTTCCGCAGCAGATCCGACTGGCTGTACACCACGCTCACCATCCCAACCTGGGAGGGGGGCACGGGATCTGGTCAGATCAAAAACCGGGGAGGAGCGGGCCACGGGCCGCGGGCCGCGAGCCGGAGCTGAGGTCTCCCGGGGGAGGGAGGGGGCGCACGTACGGTTTGGGGGTCGAGGACGAGGACCTTCATGCCCGGGATGTCGTGGAGCATGCGGTCGATGTAGTCGCGGACGAGAGTGATCAGCACCATTACTGATGCTGCAGCCGCAGCCGCGGCAGCTTGGTGCGGAGGGGTGAGGGCAGAGTTGGGTTCCCGACGGCGAGGTATCAGGAGGAGGTAGCCGAGATTTCTCGGGACAGGACAGGTGCAGTCGGGAAGAAGGAAACGGTAGCAGATCATCACACTTGTGCCTTGTTTTTTGCGTGTTTGGCACAGCTCCACTCCGGAACTCCAGCAACTTCACCAAGAAATCCAGTTAAACACTCTAGCTTCAAAACTTCATGTAGTAGCCAACTTCATGGAGCTGTAGTACAAATGAAACTGGAGTTTTGGAGCACCTCTTTAGCTGCTCCAAAACAACCTCTTTTGAACCTCCTCGTGGAGTTGGTGGGTAATTACCCACCAATACCACTGGTTACACAAAAAATAACGTTTCAATCTATTCTTCTCGAGCCCCTACCCACGCCTCCTTTCCTTAGCCCCATCGTCTGTCATTTGCCCAAATTTCTCTCTCTCTCCTCCTCTCTCAGACGGCCAATGCCGCTGCAGCGGGTGGGCGCCCGAGCTTGGGGCGACATCGGCACCCATCGGTCCACCACGCGGCTCGCGACACCCGCCCCCACCCCGCTGGTGAGCGGCTGGAATGCTGGTGGTACAGAGCCTGACGCATGGCAATGGCGCGCGGTGAGCCGGTGACGCGCGTGAGTCCGCGGCCTCCCGCGCGTGGCGCGGAGGTTGCAACTTTTGCGCACTTTCGGCCGAGAGGTGCTGCTCCCATGCGCCAGGTGCCGCGACCGCCATGCGGGTCCGGGCCAAACCACCAAAGCTCCATCGGCGCAGACGGAGAGGTCCACCGGATGACGATTGGGTCGACGTCGCGGAGGTGCTCGTCACGCCGGCGGCCGGGGGTGGCCTCACTAACGGCGCGTTCCTCGGCGTGCAGTCCGCGCTCGCCTACAGCCACAGCATCTTCCCCGTCGGGAAGCTCTGGTCTGCATGCGATGTGCGAATTCTTCAGATTTGTTCCTCTGTTCTGTCAGCGATGCTTTTTTTTTTTGTTTTCCCATTCCCGGATAAGGTAATCAGTTCAATTTGTACGTGATGGTTCAGTAATCTGCTCGATTGATTCTGTGCACGCTCCTGCGCTGCCACCGTCGGATCCACGCTCGGCCGCCTCCCAGATATGCGTAGTGTGAAAACTATCCAATCTGAAAACTATCTAGGCGAAGAAGAAGATGGGATAGGGAGGATGACAAGTGAGGCCTAAATCGAAGGGCAATAATGACAATCCACACTAAAATCGGTCTTTTTTGGAGCTGAGAGCACCTATCTAGCCAAACACCCCATTTTCGTTCTAGAGTTCTAGAGTGGAGCTGGCTCCACTTGGAGTTCTGGAGTGGAGCAGCTCTACCCGGAGTTGGAGCCATGCCAAACAGGGCCTTAGATTGCAAGTTTTTTCACACTCTCTCCATCACATCAAATTTTTGACACATGTATGGAGTATTAAATATAGATAAAAAAATAACTAATTACACAGTTTGATTGTAAATTACGAGACGAATCTTTTGAGCCTAGTTAGGCAATGATTGGACAATAATTATCAAATACAAACGAAAGTGTTACAGTGCCAAATACTGATTCCTAACCCCAGTCTAAACAAGGCATTGGGAGTTGAGAGGTCCCCACGCCCATCTCCAGCGGTCACCACAAAAACTGCACCTGCGATGGTACAACCACCCACAGACATTGCATTAAGAAGAAGACATTTTCACATAGGCCTAGAAAGTCTTTGAACTCCTACTCCACCCTTACACGGTGGCAGGGTCGCCCTGTGAGAACGAGCCAGTACTTAGACATGTGCTTTGGCGTAGGACAGACGAGGAGATTGTTTTAACCTCAGCCTGAAATTCGTTCCCATGGAAAGTCGAACCAGAAGTGCCGCCGGGACACTCTAACTAGTTGGACTAGAGGCCCTTTGGCGCAGTCACCCCAAAAACAATCCTTCGACTTAAAACAAAGTTTTTTTTTCTTAAATTCTCTGTAAAATCTATTTTTTAATAAATTTATTTGAATTGGTAGGCTCTAGTATATTATTTTAACAGAAATACTCTGGTGCGTCCCGGACGCTTCTTCCCAGGCCTGCGGACTGGCCCAACAGGCTGTGGTCTACCTTCGTTCCTTCACTAATAAAAAGATACAGAGCCACATTTTCCTATCTCACGTCGGCTATCGCAACGTTCCCCACCGCCGCGGACGCCGCCTGCCCGCTCCCCGCTCTGCTTCACCATTGATGGTCACCCCCGCGCTACTCCTGCTCCTACTCTGCCGTTCGCCCCGCCTAACGACGCGGGCACTGCCGCACCCATGATATGGTCGCCATCTGGTCATCAAGGTCGCCGCGCGTGTGCTCGCGCCCAATGACACTGGGCCCTTGCGCGGAAGCCCTCTGGCCTCGCCACCAGCTGTAACACCCCGGTGTTATGACCAGCATTTAGGCACTGCAAATCATACATATCATGCATCAACAAACATCCTAATCATACATGCCTAATCATGTAAATAATAACTGAAACCCTGCTTCGAAACATACGGAACATGCTCATGAAACATGAATGTTGCATACACTTGTTTAGAGTTGTGTTTGCCCAAATTATGCTTGCTAGGTTAGTAAAACATGTTTGGCTATGATTGTAAATCATCTAGAATTATTTAGCGCAATTTTTGGAGCAAAGTTTGTATTCAAATTATTGCCAAATTTTGCTTTAAAAATAATTCTCCAAAAATTAGGGTTTTGAGTTAAAATTGACTTTAATTTTATAATTCAAAATCTATCAAGAATTGGACTTTGGTCATAAAAGCAAAGTTGTAGAGAATTAAATTCTAAGCAACTTTCATTTTTGGGACATTTTCAAAAGATGTCTTTTTCTTGCTCAAAATGATATTTGAAAACTGATATTTAAAATTTTCTTAAAAATGGAAATTTAGAAAAATGATTTCTCCTTTCGCGGGCCGCCGCCTCCTTTCTCGGCCCACGGCCGAAGCCGGCTCGGCCTGCCGCCGCGCCCGCCGCTCGTCCGGCCTAGCCCACCTCGCGCCCACGGCCTGCCTCCGCGCTGCACCGCGCCGTTCCCGCGCGCCGTGTCCCGACCAGCGCCAGAGCGCGACCGCCGCGTGGAGACCATGCGCCGGCGACGCCCGCCGCGCGGTAGCCACGGCCTGCCTCGCCCTCTAGCGCTCGCCTTCTTCTGCCCGCCAGCGCTGCACTCCCCACTCCACTCCCTCACTCACTCAGCAGCAGCGACCGCAGCAGCAGCAGCGACCGCGTGCGCCACGAGCTCCGCCACCAGCTCCCTCGCCGGATTTGGCTCGCCCGGCCACCACAGCTCGCCGGTGACCACTCCGTCTCGCCAGCAGCTCCGCCTTCACCCCGCGCACCCCGTGCTCGCGTTACTTCACCGTGGTAAGCATCCCTTCCTTGGGAATTGCTCATCGGAGCGCGGTCGTGCTCGCTGGTGAGCTCCACTCCCGTGGACTCCCCCTCTCTGCTTCCCTTCCCGCCTTTCCTTCACGCGCACAAGCACCACACCGCGACGTTGAGTCTCTCGAGCGCCTCCTTTCGCCATACCGTGGCCGCAGACTCTCCACCGGCGACGACCCACGTCGCCGCTCCGCCATTGCCGTCGGCGAGCCTCTCTCCCATGAACCGCCCCTCCCTATTCACCTCTATCCGACGCGGTTTGTCATGGGGAGCACGTTGGTGTCCTCCGTTTCGCCGGGGACCTCGCCGTCGGCGAGAGCCGGCCGGTCAACGGCGGCCCTGCCTCGGCTCCGGCTGACGCGTGGGTCCGGCTTGACCGCGGGTCCCGCGTGGCAGCCCCTCTAGGTGTACAGCACCGGGTGCACCCAGCAACTTTGTCGGCTGGTTTTAAAAAGGAATTAAGAAATGAGTTTTCAGATTTCTGTTAAATACTTTGGAAAATATTTGTGTACTCATTTTGGCTCCAAATTTGTTGAAACAAATTTTGCTAGGTTTATTGTCACCAGATCTACATGATAAAAATATTGCATGTTATTTTTAAGATACTTTTCTGTAGAGCTTTAATTAATTCTTGATATTGCTGATAACTTGAAAAATGTGTAGAAAAACCTATAGGCTTCAGAAAAATATGATTCTAAGTTTGTTAATCTTCTTATGTAATGTGCTTCCTAGGAAAAATATGTGTCATGCATGTGCTATAGAAAAATTATGAGGTGTAGTTCAAGTGCCTTTAATGGCTGATTTCTGTTAATTTTGCTAGAGAGCAAAATTTTTATAAAACATGCATGTGATAATTTTTGTACAGTGATTATTTGCTGAGTAGAACATAGGAAAAATATTTCCTCTGTTGTTTGACACTTTTCATAGTACAAAATATTTTCATGTTCATAATCATGCCATAGCTTGTTATTTTTGTGTAGGCTAATCCACTCATTCAAATACCATGAAAATCTGATGGTAGACTACTTAGGGTAGTACTGTGCTATGGTAATTTTCTAAGATTTTTATAAACAATAAAAATACATGTTGCTATTCAAACCTATTATTATTAATTAGGGTTTAATCAAGTGTTGCTTTATGTGTGATTAAGAAATTAGTGAAGCTTTGGTGTATCTTTGAAGCATTTAATAAGATGTGTTGACTTAGCATATTAGTAGTAGAAGAGAAGACAGTAGATGACATGTGCTTGTAGTATATGTTTTTGGATGATGTTGACTACCTTGCATTCAAGCATATCCATTGTATTCATCTCATCCGATGCACTGATTGCATAAGCACTTACGCACATTGCATCATACAGGATCGCAAACCGAGAACCCAGTCGTCATACCCGAGGAGCTCGAGGAGCAGCTCGAGGTGCAGCCGCAGGAGGTGCCCGAAGCCGACGAGGAGGACGTTGAGGAACTTCTGGAGTGCCCCGATCACCGCCCAAGCTCCTTCAAGAGAGGCAAGCCCCGGAGCATTTTCTCCCCGGTTTGCAATTATTAATTAACTGCTTTACTTTAATTGATGCATTACGTTCAGGAGTTGTTTGCAACCGTTGTTGCATTATACCTTGTCTACCTTTGTTATACCATATCCTTGTTACCCTGATATCCGCAGTCGGGTCAATGCTTAGCTGGCTTAGACCGATAGAAGTCGGGTGATTTCCTGTCACCTGCGAGCTATAGGTGGTTACCTAGATCTGCTTGGATAACTATGTAGTCATGGTATAACTAAGTGTTAAATGAAGTTGAGACCGGACGGAGACTTACAGAGTTTTGAACTGTAGTGCTTTCTGTCTGTGTCGATTAAGGACCGACCGTTGTTGGGCCTCGAGTCATGTTGAACGCATGCCTTACATTTAGCTGGCCGGATAAAGTACCTTCCGACCGCGAAGCTGGGAGATTATTCGGGCCGAGTAGATTGCCCGCAGCGCACTGTGCCGGAGCAGGTGTGGTAGGACACGGGGGCGAGATGATAAGACCAAAGTGCAGTCGGTCGGCCCCCGGGTACATGTGGTTCCTGGCAAACTCGAGACTCCTGGATAGTTGACTCGATGATCAATACCTCACTTTAGCGGGTGAGTGAGGTTTGTGTAAGGAATAAATCACCAGCTGGTTAGGAATCGATTCAAATCGCCATCGCTCCTGGATAGTGAGCACTTGACTTGAGTGACTTCATCGTAGTAATGTTGATGGAACACTTGGACAGTTATAATGAATATGACATTATGGAAGTTGTTAATGATTATTGGTTATCATTATTTGCTTAATCATGTTTGCTCTAGTGTAGGTGCAAATCTAGTCGATAGGTTATAAATAATTAACTTGACAATAATGCTTTTGAAAGGTTCTTGAAATGCTAAAAAATGCCTCTTTTTGCAAATTAGTCAGCTACCCTACTATAAAGCCCTTCATAATCCTTGGTGTTACTTTATTTTTGGTTATGTCGGGTAAGTCTAGCTGAGTACCTTCTCGTACTCAGGGTTTTATTCCCACTTGTTGCAGATGGGCAGATGTATTACGGCTACTATATCAACTGCCTTTATCCTGCGATGGGTGATGCTTAGGACCATGGGCATGGTCATTCCGTACGTCTCGTCTAATGCTTTTGTTGGAGATGATCATCAGCTGGCACTGTATTTGAACTCCGTGTGAGTGTGTGTGGTTTTAAACAAATGGATTCCACTACTTTTATTCGAACTCGTTTTGTAATAACTAGGTTTTAAACTATGATGTATCTGATATGCAAACTTTTATGTAATATGTGATGGTGGCCGCTAAACTTATTATGATCTTGGCTGGGATGTGAGTTGATTTGAAATCCTTCGTGATTTCACGGACTACCGGGTTATACGGGCTTAAGTTTGCTAAATCGTCTGCTCTGGCGGATGATTTTCTTACTTAATTTCGTATAATTGGTCGGTTCTGTTACACCAGCTACGGCTGTGGTGCCCCGATGCAAATGGCGGAGGAGGCCGTGCCGCGATACGATGCATGTTTCAAGCGTACATTTTAAATGTTTTAGAGGTATGTTGCAAGTGTTTCTTACAGATGTTGTACAAGAAGATTGAGATGTTGCATATGTTGCAATGGTTGTGCACGTATGTTGCAAGAGCCTGCCCTCATGTTTCATCTGTTTTCCACACGTACGTTGCAAGTGCATTTATCTGGATGTTGTATATATTTCACACATATGTTGGAAGTGTTTTATCTGGATGTTGCATATGTTTGCAATGTTTTTTAAGTGTTTTCAGGCGTATGTTTCAAGTGTTTCATCTGTCTTTTTTCTATGTTAGTTATAAGTGTTTGCATTTAGATGTTTCAAAAGTAGATCGGGTGTTGCATATAAGATGCACGTGGCAAGTGGGACACGGCGCGAGCGGTCCCCATGCGGGCGCGGCCCCCAGGTGGGCGTGGGTGACGCAGGCGCGGTCAAGCGAAAGTGCGACGCGGGGCCATGCGTGGATGCGCGAACGGACTGTAGCCACGGGCGTCCGGACGCGAGCGTCCGTCCGGACGTCCAGGCGCTAGCCACTGCCATTCTTTTAAATAGATTAATCAAATTTAGAGAGGTTTATCTTAAAATAAAACAAAGTAAATATAATTTAGAGCAAAGGAAGTGTACCACACTAAAACATCTTACTAGCAAGTATGGATAACTACTTATTGAGTGAGTTTAATCAGGTACAAATGCCTTCTGTACCTTGGTTGTTTGGATGCTACGAGATTATACCTGCGTATACGAGGTTTATTTCTGAACCAATTTTAGTTCTGCTTCTTGTACACGTACTCCAATTAATTCCGCTGCCATGGTTTTAGTGGCTGTTAACCACTGTATCTTCTAGATTCGACGCATTCTCGTCTTATGTGACAACAACTGCTCCATGTTTTAGCCTGCTTGAAGCATCATGGTTCCAGTTGTAGTCTCTATTCTTATTTCCGAGGGGATTTTAGTGTTTACTGGCCACCAAATCTTATTCTCAAAGCATTTGCTAAGCCAAATCAAACTATGTAACAGTGTCTCCTTCTATATTAGAATAATATAACATATGAAAATAGTACTGATAATAGATTTGTCATGAAAATATAGTTCAATTTGTATAAAGCTTTGCAAAGAAATGGTATTTAAAAGTATTAATCAAATACGTTTATTGGAGACTGCGTTGATGTCTGAAATGTCATTAGGTTAAAAAGAACGGAAATGGTTCATATACTACGGTTATATAGGACACATAAGTTTGATCCGCAGGGTAGACAGCCCGCAGATATTCTACTTAAGATAGAAGGTGATACCCATGCCCATCTCCAGTGGTCACCCCAAAAGCTCCTAAACAAAAGTTTTTCTTAAATTCTCTGTAAAATCTATTTTGAAAATGAATTTATTTGAATTGGTAGACGCTAGTATTATTCTTTTAAATAGCTTAATCAAACTTAGAGAGGTTTAACTTCAAATAAAACAAAGTAAATATAATTTAGATTGGAGGGAGTGTACCACACTAAAACATCTTACTAGCAAGTATGGAGGATAACTACTTATTGAGTTTAAGGCATTTACTTACGTCCAAGCACTTGCCTCAGAAATTACACAGGTTGCATTCACTCAGTAATCAAATCTCAGAAATTCCACTTAATCTGGGCACAGAAAATGGAGATGAGATTCTCATTCACGATAACAGAAAAGCAGGTTATCACAAAATAGTTTGATGGAGGAGTTTCCTCCGGCTCCATATAACTTAGATAAGTTCCAAACAGTACCACGGCATGACAAATTTTTACAGCAACTGGTCCTTATCCTTGTTCTATGCAAAACCTATATAACACACTGATCTCGATAATAATAATCACACATACCAGATAGATAGAACGAACAAGCAGAACTGATGTTTATCCCTAATAAGTTTTACTTGTCTCATGAGGTATATGTACTTCTTTACTGATGGGAATGTCAAAAGCATGCATCTTCCAACGTGCTCACAGCAGACTGGCCTGGAGCTGACCATCCCTTATCTGCCCTGCGATGTCTCTGACAGCACCTGGTCCATGAGGGATGAAGACCGACGAGGACTTGGATGAGGCCCCAATCTCCTTCATGGTGTCAAAGTACTGGGTCACCAGAACCATGTCCATGACATCCTTTGCAGAGGTCCCAGGAACATTCTCAGAGAAAGCAAGAACACTGTCTCTCAGCCCATCCACTATAGCCTGGCGCTGTCTTGCGATACCCAGACCCGCCAAGTACTTGGATTCTGCATCACCTTCAGCTCTCTTGATCTGCAGTATCTTCTCTGCCTCAGCTTTCTCAGTGGCAGCCAACCTCAGCCTAGCAGCTGTTTCATTAATCGACAGGAACAGTTCAGAAATACTGGAACAGAGATACATCATACTCAATGTTTCGTGAAGATAATGCCGTACAACCTATCTTCCAAAATGTACTTAAGTTAAGCAGATGGGGCGTTACTTAAATTGCTTTCTTCAAAAAGAAAGTTACTTAATATGTACTCGGTGAGAAAATCAGTATAAACAAGTTTGTTCATCACCAACAAACAAATTAAACTAAGTGCAGATGATTTCAGAAAACAAAACAATTACCTTCTAAATATCGTGATAAGATTAACCGGTATAAGAAAACCAGAATTATGGGAGATGATTTTGGTGTCCATGTTTATTTCATGATCAATGAACATAACATTGATTGATGGGAATACTACTGCACTTGACAACATTAGGTGACATCTTGATGATAAGTCTCAAGAAGCTGAGCCATTCTTTCCATGCCGCTGAGGCACAAAATCCATCCCATTTTCCCTTTTCCAGATGATTGCACAAATATCAAGTTGTAAAATTGAACAGGTGGTTCTTACAAAGAAATCAACATGCAGTTGATGTTTCAACTATGAACAAGAAATATGTGGAACTTGCCTGCATTGATCTCATTCATGGCTCTCTTCACATGCTCATCGGGCTCAATATCAACAATCAGAGTCTGCACAATCTCATATCCATACATAGACATTGCCTATACAGTGAAGAAAAGGGTTAGCCAAAAAAACCAAAACTTCCATGCTCTAGAAGAGACCAACAAATGATGAACACAGACCTTTTCAAGTTCATCTTCTACAGCTTTGGCGATTTCATTCTTCTGCTCAAAGACATCATCCAAGTTCATCTTTGGAACACTTGCCCTGATGACTGACATGAGCAAAGTTCTATTAGTATTGAATGGGAGAAGTGAGGATGAAAAGAAATAGAACCAACAATATTCAGGTGACTCCTAAAGTACTACTACTACTGCATGAGTTATATAATGCGACAAGGAAAAAAAGGATACTGAATAAATCCATGTATGTGGTGGAGTAATGAATTTTGCAATTATGAACAAGTAGCAGCAAAGTTCTATTAGTATTGAATGTTAGCCATAGAATCAAAGCAGGGTGGATGAAATGGCGCCAAGCATCTAGTGTCCTATGTGACAAAAGGGTACCACAGAAGCTAAAAGGCAAGTTTTATAGGACGGCGATTAGACCTGCTATGTTGTATGGTGCAGAATGTTGGCCTACGAAAAGATATGTTCAACAGATAAGTGTCGCGGAAATGCGTATGTTGCGTTGGATTTGCGGTCATACAAGAAGGGATCAGGTTCGGAACGATGATATACGTGATAGATTAGGGGTAGAACCAATTGAAGAAAAGCTTATCCAACACTGGTTGAGATGGTTTGGACATGTATAACGGAGACCTCCAGAGGCACCGGTGCGTAGTGGAATCCTAAGCCAGGATAGTAACATGAAGAGAGGGAGAGGAAGACCGAAGCTGACTTGGGTAGAGGCGATAAAAGGAGACTTAAAAGGATGGAAAATACCCAAAGACTTAGCCTTAGATAGGAGTGCTTAGAAAACAGCTATTCACGTGCCTGAACCTTGATTGCTTCTGCTAGGTTTCAACTCTAGCCTACCCCAACTTGTTTGGGACTTAAAGGCTTTGATGGGATAAGTCTCATGTGCTGGTCTTTGTGGGGTTGTGCTGGTCACATGGTCTTTGTGGCTGCATGGTCTGTTTTTTAGACAGTATCTTAGACTAGAGGACAGCATCTAGGACAGCATCTTAGACTAGCATCTAGAGGACAGCATCTTAGCATCTAGGACAGCATCTTAGACTAGCATCTTAGACTAGCATCTTGACATATGTTTGACTGGCTAGCAGCCTATAAATATGTATCCCCAACCCCTCGGGTTGGCATGGCATTGAGAAATAAACCAAAAAATTGTCCCAACCCCTAGTGTCATCCTCTCTCGATGAGTAAGAATTCTGCTATTAACCAAGAGTGAGAATTCAACGACTAACAGGCTTTGTTGTTGTTGTTGTGAACAAGTAGCAGCCTTACCATCAAAGACATATGACTGGATTTGCTCCCTGGTGTTACTAAGCCTGTAAAATGCATCAGATGCCTTTTCGGCAAGGGCACGATATTGCACAGATGCCACAACGTTGACGAAGACATTATCCTGCAGATTATTCAGAACATGGTATCCAGCATCAGCATGACTAAAGCAGAAAAACAACAATAACATGAAAAAAATTGAATATAATGCAAACTATACAGATACCATTTTTACCCAGTCATGGTAATTTTAACAAATTATAGAGAAAAAAATAGATTCCTGGGGTACCTTTGTCTTTGTTTCGCAGCGGACATCAAGCTGCTGCACACGGAGTGACAGATACCCAGCAATTTGCTTCCCTATGCACCATGGCAAGAAGTGACATCCAGGCTCTAGGATTTCGTCAAATTTCCCAAAAGATTCCTTGATGGCTACTGTGGATTGATCCACTTGAATCAAGCCAAGTGCTTGACCCATGTCTTATCTACAAAGGAACAGTAAATTCTAGTCAGGTCATATGCTAAAGAACAAATGCTAGCATCTCCACATATTTGCACAATCTTGACTTAGGCTCACAGCTGATGTGACTTCTCCAATTAATCTCACAGGATTATCATACAAACAGGTGGCATACTTATCAATAATAGGTAGCATCCATGGAATAAAATAATCAATAAATAAAATAATCAATAAATGAGTGAAGATAAAATGTATACTGGATAGCATGGATTGGCTAACTTGTCCGTGCTACAGACTGGACCAATTGCAACATAGAACACAGTATCACAAACAATCATGCTCAAAAACACATGTCAATATGTAACATGAACTCATCAACAACATCTGGTGGATAAGATAGCCATGTCCTTAAGGCCCCGTTTGTGAGAGCTCTGCTCCCTGAGTCTTCAGCTCTGCTCCTTGATTCTCCAATGGAGTGATTCCACTGGATTCCTAGGAGGGAGCAGGGTGATTCTCTCACGATCCCCACCAAAATATAACAGGAGCTGGGAAGAATCCAGGGAGCAGGTTTTTTCGCTCCTAAACTTGTATACAAAATGGAGTGATTCACTTGGATTCCCGAGGAAGCTGGGTCGTTTTTTTGTGTTTGGCAGCCGGGAGTGATTCTCTTCGAGAATCTGCTCCATGGAGCGCTCCCAAACGGCCCCTAAATCTACTGAATTCTCGACATCACCATGGTACAGCCCATAGAATCACACTTTTCTAAAAATCAATTCCACAAAATAGATAGCCACCAAAAGAACAATAACAAACTAGCACAGCCAGTTGCAGTATGAACTATATAGAGAGATAAAAAGATGAACATGTACCTACAAGCGTGGTCAACAAGCTTAGTGAGCAGAGGCAAGGTTTATCAGGTTCAGGGCTTTCTTGGTGTTATTGGAGTAGAGGCATAGTACATATATAGTCGATTTGTAAAGACAAGTGGACACGCAAGAGAACGTGGGAGGTCGATAAATCATACACAGGGCCAGCGAAAGCCAAGAAATCCAATGCTGGAAGCTGACCGCAGCACAACCGACGAAAACAGCAAGATGCAGCTAATGATTCATTTGGCGACAAGTCCATGCACAGACCACATCACAGGCTTTATCCAGCACCTAGTGATAATCAAGCACGTCACAATCATCTAATCTGGCCCCGAAGACAATTAAACATTATCTTACCATCCGCGTATTCTACGCAGGTCGAAATTTCCCAACGGTGCCCAGCCATCAATCAAGCAATTAATAAGCAGCACGAAAGAAATTGTGTTCACAACTAAATCAGAAAAGAATATATACAAAAAATGTGTGCTTGACTTGAACACCTGGAAATTTCAATGAGATTGGCCAGGACAAGCAACGCACGCCAGATTTGTTCGTTCACATCGACGAGGGCACGAGGCCACCATGGAGATACCAAGGGTTGGTTCCAAGCCGTGGCCCACGGTACACAGAATAAGCCTAACATTTAGTTGGCGCAGGACAAGCGCTGCGGTCGAAACCGAGGAAGCAACATACCAGCCCCGAGAACAATCTTGGGGGAGGGGGAGAAATCCCCAAGAAAGCAAGCACGAAAAAGGGAAGAAATCATTCCCCCGCAAGAACGCTAGGGGGACGAGGGCGGCGGCGCACAGTTACCTTCCTCCGGAGGGGATCCAGGCGCAGACTAGCAGAGTATCGAGAAGAGAAGGGTTTGCTCTCGTCCTGCCGCCGCGCTGCTCCGTCGATTGGGTTGTCCGAGGCCCTCGATCGCCGGTATTTATGGCGGAATTGCTGCGCGTCTGGGAGGGAGGGCGACCGGAGGAGGATTTGCTAGAGATGGCAAGGGAATCGAGGAGGGACCGCGGGGAAGTTGCGCCGCTCCAGTCTCCAGTTCCGCACGGCATTCCCGTGGGCTGCCGCCTGCCAGATGTCCTGCTCTAGTGCTCGGTGCCTTCGGATCCCAATCGCTCTCCGCGCTGGAACCGGGTCCAGACGACCAGACGCAAAAAAAATATCGCTTTCTTTAATTTCGTTTCGTTTATTTGGATTGGAAAATGGAAATCGTGATGAATATCCTTTCCCTCTTTCTCGTTTCTTTCGTCTACTTGGAGATAGTGATGGCGTTTGACCTTGTTTTTGTCTCGGCAAAAGTTGCTGGTTTGAATCGGACGGTGCTAAGTCGTGGAGAGAGGTTTCATATCTTGCAGACCCTGAAATTAAATTAAATTAAAATATTATTAGTGCTCTATAACTCAAATTTAGGTCTCCTTCGGTAACCTAGTGACTAAATTCTAGCATATAGGTCATATTTGGTAGACCTTTACTGGCTCACTTTACTTCTCTCTGTCTCACTACCACCTGGGTCCACAAGTCAAGGGCATAATAAAAAAATACAAAAAAAAACATGGGCTTCTGCTTCTTCCTCCGGCCGGGGCCCACACCCATGGCCAGGCGTGCAGCTGGCCAAGGGGCGACGCGACGGCCAGTCGAGGGCGGGCAAGGTGCATGGCTGCGAGCGACGGGGATGAACCGTTTTTTCTGTGTAATTAGTGGCATGGTGAGTAATCTTTTTTAACTCCACCAAACTTGAGTTAGGTGCTCCACCAAATCTATGGAAAAGTGAATCTGGATCTGGTTTTTCATGGATTTGAAGCTGGTAGATCTCTGCCAAACGAGTCCACGGGATCTCTAGGTACAAAGAGTCTAAGACAAAGATCCAAAGATGTGTAAAAAAACTAGGTAGTATTACGTCTATCAAAAAAACTACACATCTTATTTTTTAAAAGTTAAATTATTTTGAGTTTAATTAAATTTATAAAATATTATCAACATTTATATTTTTACTATGTTTATTATAAAAATATCCTATAATTAATCCAATAATACTTATTAATATTTTATACATAATTAATTAAATTTAGAAAAATTACTTATTAAAAAATAAGATGCACAGTCATTTTGAAATGGAGCGAGTATTTATAATAGAACTTCTGTGAAGCAACAGTGATTGGGGGATTTTAGTACCGGGAGGCAGCCACGAGTCCGTCCAGAACATAGCGGAGGCGCCGTCGCCAAGGCGGACAATCACCGATGCCCGGAACATGGAGGTGATCATCCGTTCTGGAGTTTGGATCGGTGCGACGGAGCCATTCCCAATGCAGGCGAAGGGCGAAGCCTAGAATCCGCAGGTCGGGGATGCCAAGACCCCCACATTCCTTGGGCGCACAGACAATCGGCCAGGCAACTTTGCAGCGGCCGCCTGCCGCGCGGTCAGTGCCACACCAGAGGAACGCGCGACGCCGTCGATCGATCTCGGCAATGGCCCAGGACGACAAGCAACAAGTGATGGAGATATGCACCGGGATGGCTGACAGCGTAGATTTGGTGAGCGCCAGCCGCCCTGCCGTGTTCAGCATGTTCGCCTTCCAGGTAGGGATCTTGGTCGCGACCGCATCAACCAGCCGCTGCTCCTCTGTGCGCTTGAGCGACGTCACTGACAGAGGCGCGCCAAGATATTTGCACGGGAACGGAGACAGCGTGCATGAGAAAATCTCCTCAACTGCGGCAATGGATTCATCCGTGCATCGAATCGGGGAGATCAGGCATTTGTCCAGGTTGGTCAGTAGTCCTGAAGCCCCCGCAAAAAGCTCTAGGATCCCCTTGATGCATGCGAAGTCATGAGGCTCAGGCCGCAGGAAAATGACCGAGTCGTCGGCGTAGATAGAAGATCTAAATTTCATCAAATCGCCGGGTAGAGGGGAGAGCATTCCGCAGAGCTCCGCCTGTTCCAGAAGCGAGTTGAGTACCTCCATCACGATCAGGAACAAGAATGGCGACAATGGATCTCCTTGACGGAGGCCACGGGCGTGGCAAATACGCCGTCCTAGACGACCATTGACAAGAACCCTTGTGCTCGCGGTGGACAGCAGGGCTGCGATCCAATCCCGCCATCGGGGTGGGAAACCGACATGTTCCAGCACTTCCAGGAGGAATGGCCATGCGACACTGTCGAAGGCCTTGGCGAGGTCGACCTTGAGCAGGATGCACGGCACAAGGTTCCCGTCGTGACGAGCAAAAGATTTCGCCCGCGCGGCCGAGCCGCCGAGGCTTTGGGGACGACGGACGAGTGGCCCCAGTGGAATCGGGCAGCTGTATGGCGATCTCTTTCGTTCTGCCGATCGGAGGCCGAGTGGCCCGCGATGGTGGCGGCTCATGGCGCGGGGGGCCCTCCACTCCACTCTTTTGTGCGTTCAATCATGACGATTCAGAAAGTTTGTTGCGGTGTGGAGGAGATGCAAAAGCCCGGCAGCCAAATCGGCAATGGACCAGAAGCGGAGATGATGCTGCGGATGCGGATGGGTCAACTCAGGTGTCAAGCTCACGAGTACTACGTGTCAACCGACATGTTCCAGCACTTCCAGCTGAAGCGGGCCCTGCCCGTGCCGTGCCATCGTGGCCCAGGCACGGGCACGGGGCCGTGCCGTGCTTGGCACGGGCACGGTAGCTGCCGGGCCGGGCCGTTTTCATACCGAGCCAAATAGTACCGTATCCGTGTCGGCCCAGCGGGCTTGGCCCGTTTGGGAAACTATAGCTGCGGATGCGGATGGGTCAACTCAGGTGTCAAGCTCACGAGTACTACGTGTCGACCATTGCGGTTTCAGGCTTTCAGCCCAACAGGAACTATGGTTTACACAAAATATATACGGGACGACTAGTGGCGTCCGGACACAGCTCCCACAGCCGCGTCGGACGCACACGACTCCCTTTGCCTCACGCCAAATCCCGCTCTAGAACACTATTGAATCATCCAGAACCATCCAAAATTCACTGTGCAGACATCCAAAATCCACCTCTGCACAGTGATTTTGGATGGTTCTGGATGATTCAATAGTGTTTTGTGAGGGAGAATAAGCTGAAACAAGCTGGGACATGACCAGCCGAACGGGGTGAGCGTCCATTCGGACGAAGCTCCGCGTATGTACCCGATGCCCGCCCGCATCGCACGCCAGCATCTAGAACCATGCCTCCGCGTCCGCACGTGAACCCCGTCAGCAGCACCAGGCCTGCCCGCGTCCGCACGTGAACTACGACGGCGCTCCGACAACAGCACCACCTGCGCGAATTGCAACATGTGCAACACCCGATCTACGTTTGAAACATAAAGACGCAACATTTACAACATACAACTGAAACAGATGAAACATTTAAAATATGCGTGTATAGCCATATCAACATATGTAACATCCAGATCCACTTTTGCAATATAAGTCTAAAACATCTGAAACACATGAAAACAAACACTTGAAACATGCGTGTACAGCCATAGCAATATATGAAACATCCAGATAAAAACACTTGAAACATGCGTCTGAAACAACAAAAACACTTTGAACATAGGCTAGAAACATGCGTATATTGTCATTGCAACATATGAAACATCTCAGTTCTACTTTTGCAATATCCAGATGAAACACTTGAAACATAAGTCTGAAACGCCTTAAACCCTTAAAACACGGCATCGCCAGCAACCATGACCTACCACTAGTGGGGGACTACGGTAGCCAGCAAACTCGGGTTTAAGGGGTGAAGGGTCGAGATGGCGGACTAGAGGGGGGTGAATAGTCTTTTCTAAAATTAATCGCGTCGGCTAACCGATATAAATGCGGAATTAAAACAATCGGTCTAGCCAAGACTACACCCCTCTATATATGTTCACTAGCACCTTGCAAAGATACTAATAAAGCAACTAAGGTGTCGGGCTAGCTAGAGCTCTCCTAAACAATTCTAGGAGCAAGGTCACACAAACCTATGCCACTGGTACTTTAAGTAATAAGGGAGCTCCTACACATGCTAGTAAGCAAAAGCACAAAGCTAACTAAGCTCACTAGCAATACTCAATAACAAGGCAACCAATGCCTAATTAGAGAGCGCAAATACTTAGCTACACAAACTAAGCAATGTGACTAACAAGGTTACTAAAACTAAATTAGCCACGCAAGGGAGCTACTTCTATGCTACACAAGTAAGAAGGTAATTAGCTAGCTACACAAGCTATCTAATTACAAGAGCAACTACACAACCTTAAGATATATATAAGTAATTGCAAGCTTGTGTAATGGGGATGCAAACCAACGGGAAGAACAAGGTTGACACGATGATTTTTCTCCCGAGGTTCACGTGTTTGTCAACACGCTAGTCCCCATTGTGTCGACCGCTCACTTGGTGGTTCGGCGGCTAATTAGCATCACCCGCTAAGCCCGCACGTCGGGCACCGCAAGAACCTACCCCTTGAGTGAGGGTAGCTCAATGACACGCTTTACTAAAGTTGCTCTTCGCGACTCCCGCGGGGCGAGCACAAATACCCCTCACAAGCACTTCTCCGGAGCGCCGCACAAGCTTCTTGCGGGCTTCGACGGAGACCACCACCAAGCCGTCTAGGAGGTGGCAACCTCTAAGAGTAACAAGCACCACCGGCTTGCAACACGACCATCTAGTGCCACTCGATGCAACCTCACGATGCAATCGCACTAGAATCGCTCACTCACACAATCGAATGATCACTATCAAGTATATGTGTGATGGAGGGCTCCCAAGCACTCACAAGCATGGACACTAAGTCCCCTTAGGTGCTCAGCCCTAGCCATGGCCGAGGGCCACTTCTATTTATAGCCCCAAGGGATAAACTAGCCGTTACCCCTTCACTGGGCAAAAGTCGGGCTGACCGGACGCTCCGGTCGTGTTGACCGGACGCTGGACCTCAGCGTCCGGTCGTCCGCAGACGGCCACGCGTCCCGATCCCAACGATCCCGATCCCCACGCGGCACGGCGCAAGATTGGGGTGGGTGCGGCGGCGAGACAGGTGGGCGGACAGCGCATCACGACTGTTGCGGGCGGATGCACAGTCGACGCGGCGTTGCGTGCGGACAACACAATGAAAGTGGTAGCGGTCACGAGTGGGGAAATATTCAGGAGTGGAAGAATGGACGCTGCGTGTTGGGCCCAATCGATACGCAGACCCAAGAGCGGGGGTGTCTAGACCGACACGCCCAAACAGACGGCCTCATTAAAGCATTATTGGTCCTCAGGACATTCTCACGAGTTTAATTAAACCTGATGGTGTCAACTTTCAGCTTAGTGGAGTGAGACATGAATTGGTATCGACTTTTTTTGCACAGCAGGTCTACAACGTCTCATACAGTCACCATTTCAGATGACAAGTTTAAGTGACACAAATCACACGGTACACTTTACTGACACGAAAATTAAGAGGCATACACATTGAGCTCGCAGTCCAGAGGATGATGACTTGATGAGGTAGTGTATACAGAGTTGCAGAGAGGCTCGACAGAAAAAAAAACAAAAGATTAAAATCCAGTCGACATGAAGAAACGTTTAAGTCTATTCATCTTTATTTATTACTACGTATTGAGTTTAGTACTCCGTACAACACTTGCATATAGCCACCCAGCGACCGGGGTGACGCTGTAAAACATGTCTACAAAGATGGAGCGGCAGTTGCAGTGGCCTTTGCAGTGACAATTGCTCCAGCCTCGGTCAGCAGAGGCACCAGCTTCCCTCCGTCATGCATTGCCATGGTTGCTGCTCAGCACGCGGTAAATACATCGTTAAAAAACCAATTCAGATGCAAATGAGAAACCAAGTGAACGCAACTTTGGTTTCTTGCGAGAATGACATCGACAGAACTACAGAAGGTAAACTCACCGTCACAGCCACCAATGCGCTCCCCTTTCACAAAGACATTGGGAACAGTTTTCTGACCAGTCCATTCAGCGAGAGCTGATTGCAGCTCAGCGCCATCACCTTCGCACAGTGATTAAAACGATAAAATTCAGCAAACAGTTCTCATAGAATGCATAAGTTTGTTATCTCTTGATGAGTGCTCGAGACATGTTAAAATGGTTCATGTAATGTTCACTGTGTTCGGTCACATTTATAGATTCACACAAATATTCATTGGTGTAGTTGTGTTAAGACGGTCTAATCAATCTTGGAGCAATCATTTCGCAACGTGTTAACAATATTAAAGAGATTACTCAAACATGGTTTGCAGTTGCAGAAGTACTAAACTAATCTCCAATTTGATTGAATGGTAGTATGTTCATTAGTTCATGGACACTTTCAGCATTGCAGTTTGATCAGAACTAACTTTTGTAATATCTTTCAGTTGATACATGAGCTGATAAGTCTACCAGTCGCTTCTACAGCCATCATCATTTGGTATCGTAAACCTTACCCTTCATTTGTTGGTTTATTTTATGACAATTGAGATTTGGGAATCAGACTATTTGTGAAGTATAGAAGTAGTCTCGTGATGGTTTCAGGCCACGAGTCACCCTCCAGCACGACAGGAAGTGTAGAAGAAGAATCTGGTGGGAGAAATCAGAGGGGAGGGAGAGATCGAATATACCTCATTTTTAGGACGGCCAATGTGGAGGCCACTGCCCCCTACCAGGCTACCACGGCTGGAGCCATAGAAGAAGCAGATCGGGAGAAATAAGAGAGGGAGAAGGGGCCCTTACCTTGGTGAAGGACGTCGGATGGTGGAGGGCACCATGGTCCGCCGGCGGGCGGCGGCTAGACCAGAAAAGCAAATGCGCAGACTCGCGCCCTTCCTCCTTGCAGTGCCGTGCGCATCCTAGTCCCACACGGCCACATGGACATGGGACCCCATCTCCCGCACCGGCAAGGTCGCGGGCGGCAGGAGGCGGGGCGGGCCGACGAAGCGGAGACGACGATGCAGCCAGGAGCGGAGGCGACGATGCGGCTGAGGACTGGGGCCTGGGGGAGATGGCGTGGCAAGTTTAGGCCCGGTCTAGTTGGCGAAATTTTTAGGAGAACGGTACCGCAGCACTTTTGTTGTTGTTTGATAATTAATGTCTAATTATAGTCTAATTAGGTTTAAAAGATTTGTCTCGTGAATTTTGTCTAAACTATGTAATTAGTTTTATTTTTTATTTATATTTAATGCTTTATGTATGCGTACAAAGATTCGATATGACAAAAAATCTTAAAATTTTTTGTAAAATTTTGAAAACTAAACAAGCACTTAGAGAAGATCAATTTTTAACTGGCAGACAGGTGAGTCCTTGTGCAGCGCGAGAATCGGTTGAGCCCGTAGATAAACAGACTTTTGACTGGCACCGGGCAGTAAAAAACGCCACGTGCAAGCTAGCTATGGGCCGAATCCACGCGGATGGCCTCGCTGTGCTGCAATTTATTCACGGTTGAAGATCATCTAGTTGGACAACGGAGCATAAACTCTCGACGGCCGCATTGCTATCCTTCGAAGTTAACACGAATTGGACAACAGAGACGGAGCCGAAACTCTTGACTATCCTTCGAAACCAGCACGATTTGTCCAATGATCCATTCATGTTCTCTGTATCCATGGGCTCTCAATCATCCCAAGGCCAGGCCGGACCATCGAGATTCAGATGCAGGCTGCTCGTCTCAATCGTCTCAAGCGTTGTTGTGAACACACGGTGGAGATGTGTCCATGTGTGTGTGACGAATGATTGACACATGTACGAGAGGTTTGAGGCTTGTTTGATTGAGTCATTTTTTATATGTGCTTATTATGCTAATGGCGAGCCGGAGGTGTTGTGTTGAGTTGTGTTTGCGTTAAGTGTGTTGTGCAACATGTCTCTTGGCTTGTGGTGCGTAGGTGTGGAGTTCGGAGGCGGTGGTCGACGGCAAGGTGAAGATCAAATAGAAACGTGCTGTGCCGATGGACTAGGAGCGATAAAGGACGGACGTGAGGCTTAGGCCGAGGGACTAGGAGGCCTGGTGACCAGCCGCGGTGGCTGACATTTGGAGACATCGACAAGTGCAAGTGTACATAGGTGATGAAGACGGCGTCGACCAAGTCAAGGAGGAGGACGATGACGTCGTGGCACTTGACGGAGGCCGGTCACGCATCTACATAGGTGATGTAGATGGCGTCGGTCAAGTTAAGAATAAAGGCGAAGGCATTAAGCTTAGCGGAGGTCGGACACGCGTCGACATCGCTTAGTCACGCCTGGCGAGGCGTGCACAGATTTGGTGGTTTCGTCCTCAAAACCATTGGAGGGGTTTGGTGGTTTCGGTCTCAAAACTATCGGAGACGGTTTGATGGTTCGAGCCTTAAAACCATCGGTTGCGGGTTTGATCGGTTTGTGCCTCAAAATCGGGGAGTGGCAGATCGACGGACACGTGGTGGCATCTCGAAGCTTGCGTCGAGGCGAAGCGATGTCGAGAAGGCACCAGGTCCGTTTGATCGATGTAGAAAAACTTGGACGAAATTACCCCTAGCGGGTATTTGTGATGAATACTTCATGTGATAATGTTTTTGTCTATTGACGAGCGCTTATATATATATATATATATATATATATATATATATATATATATATATATGTGTGTGTGTGTGTGTGTGAAGAGACCGGTTGGGCAGTCATTCTTTGATGGTCTCTCATTTTGGGTGTGAGAGAAGGCTTGGGTTAAAAAGAGATGAGTGGCTTTTGTTTTTGAGCTTTTTATCATCTATAGCTTTGATTTGCTAGGAGTAGTCTGTAATCGGAACGTTCTTAAGCTTTTTACCATCTGTAGCTTTGATTTGTTAGGAGTAGTCTGTAATCGGAACTCTTTAGTTAATCGAGGATCAAATTCGTGTTCCACGTTTCTCTTTTTAAATCTGAAATTATTCTTTTTATGTGATTTTCGGAGTTATTTTTGGTGATTTTTCGTTTGTCGGGTTTGCCTGTGATTGAGGTGCAATTTCTTGAGGGATTTTGGTGCAACGACATGTGGTGATGCTACGCTACGAGTGAATCCAACAAATTCCACTCGAGCACGATGAATCGGGGGATTTTCGTTTTTGGGAGAAAACTGTGTTTTTGGTTTCGATCTGAAATTTCCCGAAGTTTGAGTTGATTTCGTGCGATGATTCTTTCGGGATAGCTCACCAACTCCATAGTGATCTCCTGTGCAAAGTTTGAGAGCGAATCATTTTGATTTGGAGGAGATCCGGTCATTCTTGCTTGAAGCCGTCCTGCTGTTCGTTCTATTCGTGCGTGGTGTCGGGCTCTGTTCTTCTAGGTCTGGCTTCAGTTCGTGCGTTCCTGTTTGAGACCGGTGACCTCCGGTGAGGGCCAGCCTGCCGTGGAGCACCTCTTGTTGGTCGCGCCCTGTAGGCTCGGTCCTGGAGTCCGGCGTACAGCAGTTCGTGTTGATTTCGTTTTTTCTCTGTTCGCTGCTTGCTTCCTGGTCCGATTCCCTCTTCTTTGCTCGGCGGTGTGCATCCCCTCCGCCCGAGCCCTTTTCTCTTGCGTGTGTCGCAGAGCAGCAGAAGCAGGGCGCTCTCAGCGACGAGCGCATCATCGCCGTGCACACCAGGCTCAAGCCGGAGCTCGCTCGTCACAGGTTGGCAGTGCTCAGCACCAGTGCTTCAAGCACCAATCGGTGCTCATCCAGGAACCTGTGCACGCACAGCACCAATAGCAGGAGCAGCAGCTTCTCGTGATTTTCAATCATGGCTTTTGGAGATGTCTCGATCAAGCAATAGTGTGTGGAATATTTAATTCCTTCTCAAGCTAATTGTTGTTTAATTCCTATTGCTTGAGTTGCTCTCTCGGTTAATTTTCTTTGCGTTGCTGCTGCAGAGCCGGTGCTGCCTGTGCTGTGACCCTGAAATTTCCAGCCTTTGCTCTCTGAATTTTCGGTCTATTATTCCCGAGCTTGCCTTTTATTCTCCGGTTTATTCGTTTGAGCTCCGATTTGTGTTCCATCTTTTGCATTAGCTATCTACCGATCAAAGGAACTACTCTCGTCACCAGTTAGCTTGGATATTTTAGATTCGGGAACTCGCTTCTTCTCAATAGGAGTTGAGTATCCTCTTTTATGTCCCTCCATTCGGTGTAGAGTGCTTCACGGTTCGTTCGCTTTGTGGTGTCTCGCTATGTTCTTAGGGAACATTTACCGACCTATTTAGATTGTGGACATCTCGGTTATTGTTTTGTACGTTTGATAGTGATTTTGAGACAGCGGCGAAAAACATTCTGAAAGAAAATTTATGGCTCACATTCACCCCCTGTTATCGTCATTTTTTGTCCTTCAGTTGTCTTTGTCAGAGGCCCCTCGTCGTACGACTGAATTGTGAAAACTATGCATGCCCCTCGCCGTACGGCTGAATTGTGAAAACGAATGCTCTTGGGGGTCACGCATGACGTAAAACGTAATCGCAGCTGCGCCCGGCGAAAGCATGCTGCTCAATCGTGGATCCAGAATGTTCCATCCAGTTGCGACCGGGACGAGAGGAAAGGACGAGCCACAATTTCTCTTCAGGTCGTGCGTTAGTGCGTTCGTGGCATGGATTTGCTAGCGTGCACGGTGCGTCAACGCGGCTGCCGCCTGCCGGGCAAAAGAAATTCCAGTTGCCGTCGACAAATCGTCGCCTCCCGCTCGCGTATAAAATTGGACGGGCGGGGGGTCGCCACGGAAAGCACACAGCCGTCTAGTTTTTTTTTCTGGATCTGAAACAACATATCCGTCCTCTTTCCTTTTCCCATCTAGCTCCGCGCTCGGACAACTTTGCAAGCCACATGGCTGTCGAGAAGGCCAAGGAGATCGTCGCCTCCTCCCCCGTCGTCGTCTTCAGTTCTGCTGACCGTAAATGATCGTGGATTATTTATTGCTGACTGATTTGATGTGAGAGAAAAATAATATTCTAGCTTATAATCTACGATCGTATATGAGTAAATGAACAGACTGCAAATCTTTCTTTCTAGTATTACCGCAGTTGCAAAACCAGCGCAAGCTTCGTGTTGGGCCATCTGCTACATAGGTGATCGTGTAGTTATTATTAGAAAATTAGGTATTTTCATGATTAATTTAATCCAGAAATATAACATTAGTAGATTCGTGACGGCATATATGTATATGTGTATATCTCTAATGAACGCTACAGCATGCAGACATGACTACAGATTGATACAGTCAAAACGCAAAGTACAGTAATCACAGATATTAGATTGTACCCAGCGGAGGGTCCCATGCCGAGGGCATCGGAGGCTCCATTCGCACTAGTCGACATAGTGCGTTGATCGAAGTCGTGGATCACAGTCGATGCAGAATGATGTTCGCAGTACAGTCCCATGAACGGATTACCAGAAAGAAGATGCCTTACTGTTCCGCAGGCAATCACCAAGAAGAAGACGAGTTCCGAGAGCGATCACCACTAGGAAGAAGACGTACGTGGACGAGCAGTCGCGGATCGCTTCCCAAAAACCTAATCGCCGCTCACCCCGTGCAAGGTTATCAGGCGGACGAGGATTCCGGAGGCACCTGCTCTCCCGCTACTCCATGCGCGCAGAGGTACGGGACGGGGAAGCCAGAGGGCTGCGTAGATGCGGTTTCTCTCGGGAGCGGTTGCGGAAGACGGAGATCTGGACTGATGGAGGACTACGGATATATGGCTGCGACGGGAAGGGAGAAAGGCAGCGGAGAATCCTAGGAGATGGAGAAGCGGAAGGGACGACTACGGATATATGGCTGCGACGGGAAGGGAGAAAGACAGCGGAGAATCCCAGGAGACGGAGAAGCGGAAGGAACGGTAACTGACGCAATTAGTTCGCCTCCACCTTTAAAGGGAGAAACTCCAGTGATTATGTGGATTAAGTGGCAAAAGACTGGCCACGCCCGCCCGTCCGCCTCGCCACGCCACGGCCACGGCCTCGGTCTCGGCCGCGCGCGTGAGCGTGTGGCATGCCTATGTTCTTTTCTCAGCTTCTCAATTAAGATAAATAATTTCCAACTATATAAGCTAAGTCAACGTTCAGTTAAAATCCCATATGGTATTAAACCATACAACGCTTAATGTCACGTACCATACAATTTTATTTGATTTATTAAATATTATATGGGCCAAGCCCATAATATAACCAACAATCCCCACCAAACTCTAGGGTTTGAACAAAGTAGTCTCAGAACCATATTTCTTTTATATACCAGTGTTTCGATGGAGATTGTTAAGTTGAACATCCATCTAGAGCAATAGTTTCACTCAATCACAACTGAACAATGGACTAAGCCTTGAATTACCAGTTTTGTGTGATGTGAATGTCACTAAAGTCCTTAGCTGATACTTGGCTGCAAAAGACATCCCCTCTATTTGAAGCATATAAGTCATACTACAGTGCCTTTCATGAGTATTTAGAGATCACTCAAATCTCATAGAATGTGACCAACAGTCTTACTCATATAGGTGTGTTCCTCAAAAGATATTATGTACAACATCTTTGCTTTAGCAAGTCACTTGGAACACATTAAGGTAAAAACCAACCTGTCTTACAGAATGGAAAGATATGCATCAGAAATGAGTCTTATTAAGGATCTTTCCTCATAATTTACTACTAGTTTGTTTCGTCATCCTACTTCACGGGATCTCCGATTACATAGAACAAATTACCACTATAGTAAATTTCAAGTGGGTCTCAAACTCATCTCTCTCTATGCACTTTCTATCACATTGCGTGATAGACCCTTAGTGAATTGATCTGCCAGATTGTTAGACGTGTGAACATAGTCCAACGCTATTACTCCAGAGTTTCTCAATTTTCTGACAGATTTTAGTTGTCTCTTAACATGCCTTGTGGACTTCATGTTATCCTTATAACTGTTAACCTTCGTAATCACAGTCTGGTTATCATAGTTCATAGAAATAGCCGGTATGGGTTTTTCAACAGCCGATAAATCCATAAGGAGATCACGAAGCCACTCGGCCTCAGAGCCAGCGGTGTCTAATGCTGTGAGTTCTGCTTCCATTGTAGACTTCGTTAAGATAGTCTGCTTGCAAGACTTTCAGGAAACAACACCACCTCCAAGCGAAAACACATATCCACTTATGGCATAAAGCTCATCACATAAGAAATCTAGTTGGCATCACAATAGCCTTCCAGCACTTTTGGGTGTCCGGTATAACGAATACCATAGCTCATGGTGCCTTTTAGATAGCGCATCACTCTCTCAAGAGCACGCTAGTGATCATCTCCCAGGTTTGACACAAACCAGCTCAGCTTGCACATAGCAAATGAGATGTCAGGCCTTGTTGCACTAGCAAGATACATGAGCGAACCAATGATCTGAGAATATCTCAACTGATCCCTTGCTATCCTCCGATTTTTCCTCAATAGGACACTAGAGTCATAAGGTGTAGGAGCAGGTGCACAGTCACTAAACCCAAAGCGACTCAACACCTTTTCCACATAGTGGGATTATAACAGAGTTACCCCACCACCACCTTCTCTCAAAAGCTTGATATTAAAAATCACATCAGCCTCTCCTAAATCTTTCATTTTAAAATTATTAGTTAAAAATTCCTTCACCTCCTCAATCACTTTGATGCTGGATCCAAAGATCAGTATGTCATCAACATATAAGCACAAAATGACTCCTTCACCCCCACCATACCGATAATACACATATTTGTCAGCTTCATTCACAACAAAGCCAACAGATGTTAAAGTTCTGTCGAACTTCTCATGCCACTGCTTAGGAGCTTGTTTTAGGCCATATAATGACTTTAATAATTTACACACCTTGCCTTCTTGACCATTTGCTACAAACCCATCCGGCTGATCCATATAGATCTCCTTCTCTAACTCTCCGTTTAGGAAAGCTGTCTTAACGTCCATTTGATGAACGATAAGACCATAAGAGGCTGCTAGAAAAAGCAAAACTCGAATTGTGATCAATCGGGTAACCGGTGAATAAGTATCAAAGAAATCCTTATCTTCCTTTTGAGTATAACCCTTGGACACAAGCCTTTTCTTATACCTCTCAATAGTACCATCAGGCCTAAGCTTTTTCTTGAACACCCATTTACACCCTATGGGCTTGCACCCATAGGGACGATCAACTATTTCTCAAGTTCCATTAGACATAACAGAATTCATCTCACTCCGTACTGCTTCCTTCCATAAGTCAGCATCAGGAGAGGAATATGCCTCTTCAATGGTCATTGGTGTATCATCCACAAGGTACACAATATAGTCATCACCAAAAGATTTTGCAGTCCTCTGTCTCTTACTTTTTCTAGTGACTATAGTGTCTTCCTCCTCAGGATTTTGCATATAGGGTTCCTCAGTTTGTTCTATCGGAGTAAAATTTTCATGCTCATGGGAAATTATAAATTCATGACCAGTCGTGCTAGGTGTATTTTTCATGGGAAACTCATTCTCAAAAAATATAGCATCTCTAGATTCCATGATTGTATCAACAGCCATCTCAGGAACATTAGAATTTATAATAAAAATCTATAACCCAAGGTGTGAATAGCATAACCAAAAAAGATACAATCAACAGTCTTTGATCTAAGCTTTCACTTTTTGTTTATTGACACATTCACCTTTGCCAAACAACCCTAAGTTCGCAGGTAAGAGAGATTTAATCTCTTCTTCTCTCATTCCTCGAATGGTGTAATTTTTTTGTTCTTTGTGGGCACTCTATTCAGGACATGACATGTTGTCAATATAGCCTCACCCCACCATTCCTTAGATAGTCCCACAGTCTCTAACATGGCATTAACCAAATCAGTTAGAGTGCGGTTCTTTCTCTCTGCAATCCCATTGGACTGTGGTGAGTATGGTGACGTCCTCTCATGAATAATTCCACGCACCGCGCAAACTTAGAAAATTCATTTGAGAAATATTCTCCCCCGCGATCGAACCACAAACGCTTGATTTTCTTCTCAAGTTGATTTTCTACCTCAGCTTTATAGACTTTAAAATAATGCAACGCTTTATCTTTAGTTTTCAATAAATACACATAGCAAAATCTAGTACAATCATCTATAAATATCATGAAGTATCGTCTACCGCCTTTAGTCAATTCGTCATTCATTTCACATAAATCAGAATGAACGAGTTCTAGTGGTGCTAAGTTCCTCGCCTCAGCAGCCTTGTGAGGCTTGCGCGGTTGCTTCGATTGCACACACACCTGGCACTTAGAATCTTTGACTAAGTTAAATTTCGGGATTAAGTTCAGATTTGCAAGCCGCGTGAGACAGCCAAAATTAATGTGACAAAGTCATGAATGCCATATATTCGACTCATCCGAAACATTAACATTGTTCACTACTTTATTATACACATCATCAAGCAAAGATAAGCGGAACAAGCCTCCGTAATCATAACCTTTTCCAATAAATGTTCCATGTCTCGACACGACACATTTATTGGACTCAAGCACAATTTTAAAGCCATCGCGACATATCTGAGAAGCGCTAACAAGATTCTTCTTGATGGAGGGGACATGCTGCACGTTCTTTAATAATACCGTCTTTCCCAAAGTAAACTTCAGAATGACCGTACCAGCACCAAGAACACACGCATGTGAACCGTTTCCCATCAGCAAGGCTCCAGTCCTGCTAGCCTGATAGGAAGTAAACAAAGAAACATCAGTACACACATGAATATTAGCACCGCTATCCATCCACCACTCAGGTGAAAGACAAACTGAAAGAACAAAAGGTAAAGAATTACTGTCGGATACCGCAAGAAGGGGTACCCTAAGCAAGAAACAAAAAATATTGCTTAAATCTTGCAAAAATCAAAGCCGAAAGACTACCGCAAGGTCTCAGCAGATTTCTCTGATTCGCCCTAGGCCTTGCGCCCAAGCCTCATGCGAAAGCCCAAGCCTCTCGGCGAGACCCTCTCGCCGAGGCCCTCTCGCCGAGACCCTCTCGCCGAGGCCCCACCCCGAAAGGCCTCGGACGGGATGCCAATTCTCTAATTCGCTCGAGGCTGGGCTTGGCAAACAACCTCGTTACCTCCGTCCCGACCAAACTCCTCTGACAAAACATCACATCTGGGTTAATGCGCCCGACTATTCCTGCAAACGTCAGCCGCACGCGGGTACAGTGCGGGCAGAGCGACCGACGGGACGGGAGACCGGGCGCAGCAGGGGTTACCTGCCACTGTGCTCATCACTGTGCTCTCTACTGACACCCGTACTGCCTTGTGCTACCTAACCCCTGCACCAAGGACAAGGCGGCGTGGAAGGTCAAGTCCAGGTCCCTGTAGTCTCAGCAACCGCAGAAGAGCCTAGCTGCTCGTTCTCCGCCTCGTCCAAGACCCCCCGACAGGGCCTCGGACGTACTGTTCTTTCTCCGCCTCGGCCAAGGCCGGGTTCATCCCGCATCCTCATCGCCTCCGCCTCAACCATCCCCCTAGCAGGCTGTCCCATCCATTTAATGCGCCTGAATGCACCCGCTATGTCAGCCACGACCGACAGGGTACAGCAACAGGAGCGATGGGACAACGGTCAAATCTCCTTTTTCACCATGCCCTGCACTTTTCCACCTAAACCAGGTCACTATAGCCTCGGAATCAGTGCATAGGCCCAACTGCTGCCTCCAGGGCCTCGGCAAATCAGGCCTCGGCGCGGTCAGCTACAAACACCCGCTAGGGCCTCGGCAAATCAGGCCTCGGCGTGGTTAGCTACAACCCGCTAGGCCTCGGCACTCCACCAGGCCAAGAGTCCAACAAAGCACGACATGTCTTCGGCCATGGAAGTCATACTGACTAGACGTTGACAAGGACTCCCACGACCTCAACCACTTCAAACCTGACCAGCACGGCGCGCCAGACAAGTACAGATCTCCATTCCCAACACCATGCTGCTATAGGACTAAACTGCAGTAGGCTCCACGTGTAGCTCACTCATGTACTCCTGGCTCCTTCCTTGCGGTTATAAAAGGAAGCGACCAGGGATAGCTCAGGGAAAAGAGGAGGACATACGATAGAACCGCGCTCCCATACTCGCCCTAGACACATCCTGTAACACCCACGCTCCCGAGCTGCTTGAGAGCAGCGTCTCAAGCACCTCGCACCGTCCCACGCCGAGACCTGGGACTAGCTCCCTCTCTCACCTAGCTTGTGACCCCCTACTACAAGCACTTCGGTGCAAGGAATACAAGACCGATCTCTCAGACTGGACGTAGGGCACCAATTGCCTGAACCAGTATAAACCTTGTGTCTCTTTGCATCACCATCCGAGATTAGGGGCACACAGTTCACTTTTACTAGTTGGTTGAGGACCCCCCGGTCCAAAACACCAACAGTTGGCGCACCAGGTAGGGGCCTCTGCGTGTTATCGTGATCGTCCCAACAAGTTCGGCATGGTGGTCTGGTTTGGGAGCCTAGAATTCATGTCTCTAGGATGTGAGTACGATATGGTACTCCTCACACCCAGAGCCCCACCGGCCGGTGATGACGTCATGCATCGGCAGCCCGGGCATAGGCGGCGCCCGGGCCGCCGCTCTCGTCACGCTCGCTAGGCACGACGCGAGCGGGACTACTCCGACGCCACGCGAGCTCAGAGCTGTGCGCTGCACTCTGCCGACATCCCATGCCCGACTGTTGGTACAGAATCCCTGGCTGGGGACCCGTCTAGCCTAAGCCTGGGTAGGGGAAAGACGCCGGTAGCACGCAGCGACGTCCCGTCGTCAAGCTCGGCCCCGCCACATCCTGAGGAATCAACTCAGGCGGAGCGGAGCCCAACGGTGGCACCATCCCCGTACCCCTTCGGGCTGAAAAACATCGCCGCCGCCTACGCTTTCGCTTATGCCTCCGTGCACGCGGAACCCTCGGAACACCACCAACGATTCACCCTCGACTTCTCCACCACAATCTCGACTCACACCCACACTGACTCCTCGGAGGAGGATGAGGCATGGGCCGGAGCGGACTTCTCCGGGCTTCATGACCCCGAGGCTATGCGCCGCTTCTTGGCCGCAAGCAACTACTGCTTCGGCTACTCCGACTCCGATGACGAAAGCACTTACGATCCCACTCGAGAGTGTTTCCATGTCGGGCTCGGAATGCCAGGGGCAAGTAATGAGGGTGAGAGGGTAGGCAACCGGTCCACGCCCCGCCAAGGGACGGGCGATGCCACACCCTAGCTCGTCGAGCTTCGGGCGGCGTGGAACGTGAACGTCGCCCCTGAGGATCTCCAACGCCTAGACCTGGAGCAGCTCCGTGAGCTTCAAGCAAAAGTCGACCAAGATCGACTCCTGCTGCAGCAGCTCCGAGACCTCGTCCGAGCCACCCACAGGGCCCAAGGCCCCCTCTGTTGCCGAGACCCTGGCGACCGAGACCGAGGCCATGGAAATCAATGTAGAGCCTCCCGAGGCCGACCAAGGGGCGGACTGGCGAGTCCCCCTCCTTGATCGCCTCACTTAAGGAGTGCTTCCTGCGGATAGAGCCGAGGCCCAACGGCTGGCGCGACGAGCCAAAACTTACGTCGACAGCAACGGCGAGTTGTACAAATGAAGCCCATCTGGCATCCTCCAACGATGCATCGCCACCGGGGAAGGCCAAGCCCTGCTTTGGGACTTGCATGAAGGAGCCTGCGGACACCATGCTGCACCTCGGACGCTCATCGAAAATGCCTTCCGCCAAGGGTTCTACTGGCCAATGGTAGTTGCCGACGCCACCAAGCTGGTACGCTCCTGCGAGGGATGTCAGTACTATGCACGGCAGACACACCTCCTGGCTCAAGCCCTCCAAACCATCCCCATCACATGGCCGTTCGCCGTGTGGGGACTGGACATGGTTGGGCCTCTACAAAAAGCCCCCGGGGGCTATACCCACTTGTTGGTAGCTATTGACAAGTTCTCCAAGTGGATCGAGGCTCGACCGATCAGTCAAATCAAATCCGAGCAAGCGGTGCTATTCTTTACGGACATCGTCCATAGGATCGGGGTTCCTAACACCATCATCACCGACAACGGGACACAGTTCATCGGTCGTAAATTCCTGACATTCTGCAACGACCACCACATCTGTGTGGCCTGGTCAGCCATAGGACACCCAAGGACAAATGGCCATGTAGAACGTGCCAACGGCATGATTCTTCAGGGCCTCAAGCCAAGGATATACAACCGGTTGAAGAAATTTGGCAAGAAATGGATGGTCGAACTCCCGTCGGTCATCTGGAGCCTAAGGAATACACCAAGCCGAGCCACGGGGTTCACGCCGTTCTTCCTGGTCTATGGAGCCGAGACCATCCTCCCCACTGACTTGGAGTAGGGCTCCCCAAGGCTGCAGGCTTACAACGAGCAAAGCAACAGCACTACCCGCGAGGACGCTCTCGACCAACTGGAGGAAGCCCGAGACGTTGCGCTGCTACATTCAGCCAAGTACCAACAAACCCTACGACGCTATCAAGCCCAGCGCATCCGAAGCCGAGACCTAAAGGTGGACGACCTGGTGCTGAGACTGAGGCAGAGCAACAAGGGCCGCCACAAGCTGACCCTGCCATGGGAAGGACCGTACATCATCGCCCAAGTGCTAAAACCCGAGACCTACAAGCTGGCCAACGAGAAGGGCGAAATTTTCACCAACGCTTGGAACATAGAACAACTATGTCGTTTCTACCCTTAAACCTCCAAGCATTGTATATATTGTTTCTCGAAATATATTAAAGAAGCGTTGTTTAGTTATTCTATTTTTTCGAGAAAACTCCCCCCTCGACGGGAAACCAACGTAGAAATAATGTTATAAGGGAGACTCGGCTCTGCCTCTATAGAGCCGAGCCCCCTTGGGGGCTAGAATCGGGGGGAGCTCCCTATGTCCCAGGCACTATTTTAATCATTTTTCGAATAAATTTCCACGCCAAACTCTCCTGCGTACTCTGACAGGCCGTGTGTAAAAATCTAAGGACCGAAAGCGCACCTCGAGTGCAAGAGGCTGGCCGAGTCGCGAGACTGCATATGCCTCTGGGCTACGACAACTCCCTCGCCACCTTTCGCCGGAGGGGTAGCTCAGGTTTCAAGGAAATCGTTTGCACATACCTTGTCTAGAAGCAATGCAGAAGGCAGAGGCTTGGAAAAATGATATAAACCAATTAAAAAAGCGTACGCATGAATACTTTAAAAGGCCTCGACGGCCACAAATGTCACGACACGACAATAACTTAGTTCGTTTACATGGCCCCTTTGGCCCAGGTCAAGGCTCAGGATCTCCTGCGTCGGCGGCGGGCGCAGGGGGAACCACTTCTTCTTCAAACAGACTGGCTAGCGCCGCACCAGGGACCTCAGCCGCCTCCATCAGCTTGGTGACCTCCTCATCAGCCTCCTCGTCATCATTAGACAAGATGTAACCGTCGCTGACGGCCTCGAGGTTGACGGCGTAGTGTGAAGAGACGACTTCTAGGGCACGCTTGACGCCTGTATGCAATGCCGTCCGAAGTCGCTCCCGCATTTGGCCACTCAACGCAGCCAGGCGGCTCCTGAGGGAGCTACCCGACTGAGCCCCCTCAACAGCCAGAGCCTCATAGACAGTATGGGCGGCGGCCTGCAGCGCGTCGTGCTCCTCGATCTCGGCCTCGAGCGTCGCCTGCACTGCGACAGAGGCCTCTGCCACCCGGGAAACCTCCTTCTTCAACCCTGCACCAAAACGAGCAGGATGGGGTTAAGCACAAAAGAGGAATAAGTCGAACAGGGGCAAAGGCCTATGGGACTTAACCTCAGATTTCTCTTTCCAGTGCTGGACCTTGACCCGTGACGCCTCGGTCGCCTTGGAGGCCTCCTTCTCCAGCTCTGTACCACACCAGAGAGTTAGGGGGCCGAGCGCAAGAAAAATAAACAAAATAAAGGGGGCAGAACTTACCCTCGAACTTCTCCTTCCAAGCCAAGGCATCGACCCAGGAAGCCTCGGTCGCCTTGAGGGCCTCATCCAGGGTGCCCTTTGTCTCACCCAACTGTGCAGCAACGGACTTGGCAGAGATCGTTGCCTCTTCAACCCGGGAAAGAAGGGCGTCCCGCTCGCCAGCCACCCGGGTCACCTCCTCCTCCAGCTCCTTGACTCATGCCTCCAAAGGAGCGACGTGCTCCCGAGCCATGGCCGCCTCGGCCCGCATATCTGCACAACAAAGGCGGAGGTCCTCCGCCTCCACGCTCCACGCCGATAGGAGCTTGTTGGCATTTGTGAGCAGGTCCCTCTGCTGCCCAAGTTGGTCCTAGACGTCTCTCTCTTGATGGAGGAACAACGATTTCCCGAGAGACCGGGCCTCGAGCTCCTGGATAGGTAGAACAGAGGTCATGCATTGCGAAAAGACTCAGAACAAGACGACACCACACGAGAAAAGAGGACGCGTACCTGGGCGACGCTGGGCAAATCGTCGTCCATGACGGACAGTGCCGTTCGCAGCGACTGCACCGCCAGCCGGCAATATTGCTCAAAGGAGCTCCAGCGCCCCCCCTCGACCGCATCCTCGAGGGCGAATAAAGGCTCCCCCTCCGGGTCGTCCCGGCTCAGCCACGATATATGTGGGTGATTCCACCCGCGGGGCTCAGGTCGTACCCGCGCGAGGGCCGAGTTCCCCTCGCCAGGAGCTGGAACTGGCTGCTCGGCGGTGCTATCCGCCTCGACATCTGCCATATCCTTTCCCCGAGAAGTATCGGCAGGAGAGGTCACCGGAACCTCCACCTTCCGGGCGCTCTCCTGCGACGGCGGCAGGCCTTGGGCCAGGGGTGGCACCAAAGGTTGCCCCACCTCCATCTCCGAATCCTGGGCCACTGGGCCCGCCATGCACACCTCGACCATCTCGGCCTCGGGAGTCCCAGGGGCCTCGGCCTTGCTTCCGGCCTCGGCGACTAGGGGCGCCTTGGCCCCATCGGACTCATGGGCCTCGGCAACGCACGGTGTAGGCCCTTCCTCCTCCGTCTACTCTGTAGCCGCCCTGGGAGCCTCTTCCTGAACGACCGACCTCTTCAGGTCGGCCCCGGCCGACGCCACATCAGGCTGCACGGCGGTTTGTGCCTCTACCGCCTGGTGAGCAGTGGGACCAGTGCCCACTTTGAGTGCCTTGCACGGCACCAAGGCTGGCACCTCCACCTGATGCTTCTGACTAAAGGCAAAACACCCACTTGGTCAGCCAATGACCATGAAACGAGCAAGAGACAATGCGAACGTCACTGAAAAAACACTCACCTCGAGCGGGGTTGCAGCCGCTTTGGCACCGCGGTTCTCCTCTGCAATGACTGCGCCGGTGGCGGTGGCACGGCCCCGTCATCCACTAGTACCGACCGACCCTTGTCTGGCTCTGGCGCCCCCTCGACCCCCTGCGGTGGCAGTTGTGTCGCCCCCACCGCCGCCTGCTCTGTCACTACCGTCGAGCCCGATGGGCTGACGACACGCTTCCCCAGTGCCCGTAGCTCGGGCGTGTTAGCCTCGGACGCGGGGTGAGCGATCGCCGACCCTGGGGCGCTATCTCCTCCCCCTCCTCCTAGGAGCGCCGGGCTACTTGCCGACGCCCGGGGCGCCGTCTCCTCAACGTCCGGGAGATAGTCCAGGGGACCCCACCCCCTCTCGCCCTCGTCATCTCCGTCTGAGGCGTCTGTCGATAGCGATGGCGACGGGGACTCCTCCAGCGGGAGGCCGTCCTTCCTTTGCTACCGATGACGCTCATCTAGTTTCTTGTGTGCAAGAATCTGCTTCGTGCGCTTGGCCGCCTTGGCGTCCTTCCGTTTTTTCTGTGCCTCGGCGTGCGCCCGGTTGATCGCCCGCCGCCTCGTGTCCTCGGGAATGGGAGACGGGGAGGCTCGCACGTCCCTCATCCCCTGCAGGAACGGCGAACGCGCATAAGGGAACGAGAAATGATGTGAAACAGAGAGGGCTCAGGGGCTGCAGTGACACGTGACTTACTAGGGAGAGATACCCCCATAACGGGCGCATGACAATGTGGGTCAGACCACCGCTCTTCATCTTCCCGTCCACCGTCTCCCTCACCCGACGTAGAACCGCCTCCTCGGAGAGGGCAGCGACAGACATCCGGATGCCCTCGATTGGCTCATCCGATCTCATATCGAACAGGCGCCGCTGCCGAGCCATCAGCGGCAGCACCCTCCGGCGGTGGAAGGCCGCCACGACCATAGCCGCCGTAAGGCAGCGGTTCCGCAGCTTCTCCAGCCCGTCCAGGAGCGGCTGCAGCTTGGGCTGCTCTTCTCTCGGGATGCCATACCTCCACTTCTCCGGACAGTCCTCCACGATCCGTCCAGTGTAGGGGGGAAGCCCGCCGTCATCGTTGCGGAGATAGAACCAGCTGGTGTACCAGCGGTGATTGGATGACACGAGCTGGGCCGGGATGTACAGGTGCTGCCGGTCTTGGTGCACCTGGAGAGTGCAGCTGCCGGCCCTCACCATCTTCCTCGTACCCGCCGGCTTGGTGGTATGCCCTGCTCGAAGAGGTGGAGCCACAGCTCCCAATGGGGGGCAATCCCCAGATACCCCTCGCAGACGGCGACGAAAATAGCTGCCTGCGCGATGGAGTTGGGGTTGAAGTTGTGTAGCTCCACCCCGTAGTAATGCGGGAGCGCCCGCATGAATCAGTCTGCTGGCACGCCGAGACCATGCTCGTGGAAAGACACGAAGCTCACGACGTACCCTTCGCGTGGCCACAGCTCCCGCTCGCCCAACGGAGCAATCCACTCTGGCCTGTCGGGGTCAGTGATCGGAAGAAGAAGGCCGTCGTCGACGAGCGACTGCATCACCTCCACGGACACGTCGGACGGCTCCCAAGGATCTGCCAGGAGGATGACAGGAGGACCGTCGGCCATTGCGTGATGGAGAATGGGGGCTACGACGGTAAGTCTCTCTCGCTTCTCTCTCTCTCTCTCGCTCCCTCTTCTCCCTTCTTCTCCCCGGCGCTCTCTGTTCTCGGCAACGGCTCGAAGGCGGAAAAGGCGAGTACGGGCAAGGTAACGAGGGGATGGTCGAGACTCATTTCATATTTATGCAGGGAAAGGATGAAACGGTCAGGCGATGAAATTGGGGAAGTTTCCCTCGAGTCTGGGCACAGCAAATCCAGATCCGATTTCACCGCCCACGCGCCCACCTTTTCCTCATTGATCACACGGACGGTTATGTCCTATCTGCTGACACCGCGTCGCTTCCAACCGCAGCAACGGCAGGCCCCGAGAGACCGCCTCAAAAGGCGCGCCTATCGTTGTCGGTCGATGGGAGGGGAATATTCCCCCAGCCGATTCCTTCCAGACTAAGGAACTGGGCGCCGAGCCCATTACGGTCCAGGGGTTCGAAGGCTGGACCCCAGAGGGTTTCGACAGCCGCCCCAGGGCAACAGAGTCAGGGACAACTATGGGCGAGCCCGTACATGGCCGAGGCCCGAGCAAGCGATCGCTCGGGATGTCCTAAGTCGTGTCCGAGACCAGCAGGGAGTTCTCCGAATGGGATCCCACCGTAGGGAGGCGCCGAGCCCCTGGGGCCAATCGAACAGCCCTAGGACCCAATAGAGAAGCCCTCTGGTACTTTTGGAGTGCGTCTCCGAACCACTAGCCGACCCCTATCGAATGGGGCACGGGCCTCCACTCGGACTTACCCGATAGCAGCTCACCGGAAGTGTCACCGCTCGCGCCCACCGAGGTTAGCCTGGCATATTCCACCCCTCATTCCGAGCGAAAAGGATGCGCGAGGGTCGCATAAAAAGCCAGGGGAACTCCTGACCGCCCTCTCGCTCCATGCAGAGGCTCGGGGGCTCTCCCTGCAAACTTTGCTGAGACCCAGCGACCTAGGCTCGCACTCGAGGGGGCTCGGCAAACAACCCCCTCCTTCCGAGTGAAAAGGATGCGCGAGGTTCGCATAAAAAGCCAAGGGAACTCCTGACCGCCCTCTCGCTCCGTGCAGAGGCTAAGGGGCTCTACCTATAACTTTGCCGAGACCCAACGACCTAGGTTCGTACTCGAGGGGGCTCGGCAAACACACCCTTCCTTCCGAACGAAAAGGTTGCGCGAGGGTCATACAAAAAGCCAGGGGAACTCCTGACAGCCCTCTTGCTCCGGGCAGAGGCTAGGGAGTTCTTCCTGTAGATATGCTGAGCCCCGTGACCCAGGCTCGCACACAAGGGGTCTCAGCAAACAAACCCTCATGCGCGAGGGGCATATAAAAGGCCAGGAGAGCACCTGACGGCCCTCTCGCTCCATGTAGAGGACAGGGGGCTCTTCCTGCAAGTTTGCCGAGACCCAGCGACCTAGGCTCGCATAGGAGTGGGCTCGGCAAACAACCCCTCCGTCCGAACGAAAAGGATGTGCGAGGGTCGAACAAAAAAGTCAGGGGGACCCCTGACCGCCCTCTCGCTCTGTGTGAAGGCTCGGGGGCTCCTCTTGCACCCAAGACAAGGACAAGCGACCCAAGCCCGCACCTAAAGACTCGAAAAAATGAGATAAAAGGGCATCGAGCCCGTTACGGTCCTGGGGTTCGAAGGCTGGGCCGCTAAGGGTTTCGACAGCTGCCCCAGGGCAATAGAGTCAGGGACGACTATGGGCGAGCCCGCGCTTGGCCGAGACCCGAGCAGACGACTGCTCGGGACGCTCTAAGTCATGTCCAAGACCAGCAGGGAGGTCTCCGAATGGGATCCCACCGTAGGGAGGCACCGAGCCACTGGGGCTTAGCGAACGGCCCCGGCACCCACTAGAGAAACCCTCTGGTACTCTTGGAGTGCGTCTCTGGACCGCTAGCCGACCCCTAACGAACGGGGTTCGGGCCTCCACTCGGACTTACCCAATAACAGCTCGCCGGAGGTGTCACTGCTCGTGCCCACCGAGGGTAGCATGACACCCTGCACCCCTCCTTCTGAACAAAACGGATGCGTGAGGGCAATGCAAAAAAGACAGGGAAACTCCTGGTCGTCCTCTTGCTCTAAGCGGAGACTCGGGGGTTCTTCCTATAACTAAACCGAGGCGCAGCGACCCAAACTCGCATTCATAGGCTCGGCTAGCGCAATAAAAATCTGTCGCACGACGTAAGAAAAGCCCTTGGAGGAGTCAAATCACTCCTCCAGTGCCTCGGGGGCTACACCCGGCGGGTGCGCTCGCGCGCACCCGCCGAGGCCTCGAGTACAAAACACAATCCCAAACAGGAGCTGTTGCGAGCCAAGTCTCGACAAAAAACTCAGGAGAGTGCCCTCACTCCTCCCGAGGCTTGGGGGCTACTGTCGGATACCGCAAGAAGGGGTACCCTAAGCAAGAAACCAAAAATATTGCCTAAACCTTGCAAAAATCAAAGTCGAAAGACTACCGCAAGGTCTCAGCAGATTTCTCCGATTCGCCCGAGGCCTTGCGCCCAAGCCTCATGCGAAAGGCCAAAATCTCCCTGCCCCGCCGAGGCCCTCTCGCCGAGACCCTCTCGTCGAGGCCCCGCCCCGAAAGGCCTCAGACGGGATGCCAATTCTCCGATTCACTCGAGGCTGGGCTCGACAAACAACCTCGTTACCTCCGTCCCGACCAAACTCCTCTGACAAAATGTCACGTCCGGGTTAATGCGCCCGACTACTCCCGCAAACGTCAGCCGCACGCGGGTACAGTGCGGGCAGAGCGACCGATGGGACGGGAGACCGGGCGCAGCAGGGGTTACCTGCCACTGTGCTCCCTACTGACACCCGTACTGCCTTGTGCTACCTAACCCCTACGCCAAGGACAAAGCGGCGTGGAAGGTCAAGTCCAGGTCCCTGTAGTCTCAGCAACCGCAGAAGAGCCCAGCTGCTCATTCTCCGCCTCGTCCGAGACCCCCGGTAGGGCCTCGGACGTACTGTTCTTTCTCCGCCTCGGCCGAGGCCGGGCTCTTCCCACATCCTCGTCGCCTTCGCCTCAACCATCCCCCTGACAGGCTGTTCCATCCATTTAATGCGCCTGAATGCACCTGCTACGTCAGCCACGACCGACAGGGTACAGCAACAGGAGCGATGGGACAACGGTCAAATCTCCTTTTTTACCATGCCCTGCACTTTTCCACCTAAACCAGGTCACTATAGCCTCGGAATCAGTGCATAGGCCCAACTGCTCCCTCCAGGGCCTCGGCAAATCAGGCCTCGGCGCGGTCAGCTACAAACACCCGCCAGGGCCTCGGCAAAGCAGGCCTCGGCGTGGTTAGCTACAACCCGCTAGGCCTCGGCACTCCACCAGGCCAAGAGTCCACCAAAGCACGACATGTCTCCGGCCATGGAAGTCATACTGACTAGACGTCGACAAGGACTCCCACGACCTCAACCACTTCAAACCTGACCAGCACGGCGCGCCAGACAAGTACAGATCTCCATTCCCAACGCTATGCTGCTACAGGACTAAACTGTAGTAGGCTCCACGTGTAGCTCACTCATGTACTCCTGGCTCCTTCCTTGTGGTTATAAAAGGAAGCGGCCAGGGATAGCTCGGGGAAAAGAGGAGGACATACGATAGAACCGCGCTCCCATACTCGCCCTAGACACATCCTGTAACACCCACGCTCCCAGGCTGCTTGAGAGCAGCATCTCAAGCACCTCGCACCGTCCCACGCCGAGACCTGGGACTAGCTCCCTCTCTCACCCAGCTTGTAACCCCCTACTACAAGCATTTCGGTGCAAGGAATACAAGACCGATCTCTCAGACTGGACGTAGGGCACCAATTGCCTGAACCAGTATAAACCTTGTGTCTCTTTGCATCACCATCCTGGATTAGGGGCACGCAGTTCACTTTTACTAGTTGGTTGAGGACCCCCCGGTCCGAAACACCGACAATTACCATACCCAGATGTCCCTCCTCTAGTCTCGCTAATCACCAAGTTTGCTGATTTCTTTTCTTGCTTATATTTGCGGTCTGGGTATGCACTTGCCCAATGCTCATCACTCCCGTAAACAAAGCAACCTCCACCTTTCTTGTTGTTTTTCTTCTTAAATTGAGCAGTCTGCTTAGGCTTTGCATTGTTGTTCTCTTGCATGTTCTTCTTCTTTTTATTACGGGATGCAAATGTGTTTTTCTTCTGCACCATATTGGCAGCGGTAGACTCAACTCCTTTTCCACGGTTGTCTTTTACTCTTGCCCTCTCCTCAACATCAAGAGATCCGATAAGTTCAGCCACGCTAAACTCCTGTCTCTTGTGTTTTAGAGAAGTAGCAAAATCCCTTCAAGAAAGTGGTAGCTAAGCGATTATACTGTCGACCACAAACTTGTCGGCAACAGGCATGAAAAATATTCTAGTTCCTTTGCTAGCGCATGTATCTCACGAGTCTATTCGATCACAGAACGGTTTTCAACCATTTTGTAGTCATACAGCTGCTCCATAAGGTACAGCTCACTACCAGCATCAGAAACTCTAAACTTTGCCTCAAGAGCATCCCATAACTCTTTGCCTGATGTACAAGATATGTAGTTTTTCTCATACTTAGGATGAAGTGCACTAATCACGGTGCCTGAAAACAGGTTATTGGCAGCCAAAAACTTTTGCTCCTCCTCAGGAGTAAACTGTTGAGGCTTCCCCTGTACGGCATGATAGCAGTTCATCGCAGTCAACCATAATACCATCTTGGCACGCCATGTCATAAAATTCTTGCCATCAAAATTATTTGGCTTCAAAGCATGCTGAAGATTAGGTTTTTAGATTGTTAGAAAATTAGGCATTTTCATGATCAATTTAATCTAGAAATATAACATCAGTAGGTTCGTAACGGCATATATGTGCATGTGTATATCTCTAATAAATACTACAGCATGCAGACATGACATACAGATTGATACAATAAAAGCGCAAAGTAAAATAATAACAGAGATTAGATTGTTCCCAGCGGAGGGTCCCATGCCGAGGGCATCGGAGGCTCTATTCGCACTAGTCGACATAGTGCATTGCTCGAAGTTGTGGACCATAGTCGATGCAAGACGATGTTCGCAGTACAGTCCCATGAACGGATCACTAGGAAGAAGACGCCTTGCTGTTCCGCAGGCAATCACCGGGAAGAAGATGGGTTTCGAGAGCGATCGCCACCAGGAAGAAGACGTACGTGGACGAGCAGTTGCGGATCGCTCCCCAAAAACCTAATCGTGGCTCACCTCGTGCATGGTTCTCAGGCGGACGAGGGTTTCGGAGGCACCTGCTCTCCTGCTACTCTGTGCGCGTAGAGGTACGGGACGGGGAAGCCAGAGGACTGCGGAGATGTGGTTTTTCTCGGGAGCGGTTGCGGAAGACGGAGATCAATCGCCGCTCACCCCGTGCAAGGTTCTCAGGCGGACGAGGGTTTCGGAGGCACCTGCTCTCCCGCTACTCCGTGCGCGTAGAGGTACGGGACGGGGAAGCCAGAGGGCTGCGGAGATGTGGTTTCTCTCGGGAGCGGTTGCGGAAGACGGAGATCTGGACTGACGGAGGACTACGGATATATGGCTGCAACGGGAAGGAAGAAAGACAACAGAGAATCCCAGGAGACGGAGAAGCGGAAGGGATGGTAACTGACGCAATCAGTTCGTCTCCACCATCAAAGGGAGAAACTTCCGTGATTATGTGGATTAAGTGGCAAAAGACTGGCCACGCCCGCCCGCCTCGCCACGGCCTCGGCCCGCGCCGGCGCCCGTGGCCCGGCCCGGCCGCCGACGGCGGCGCGTGCGCGCGCGGCACGCCTATGTCTTTTTCTTAGCTTCTCAATTAAGATGAATAATTTCCAACCATATAAGCTGAATCAACGTTCAGTTAAAATCCCGTATGATATTAAACCATACAACGTTTAATGTTACGTACTATAGAGTTTTATTTGATTTATTAAATATTATACCGGCTAAGCCCATAATATATCCAACAGTTATCCGGTAGCAGGTTTCTTTTCTCGCTTTCAAATTTGCAATCGTTCGAATTTGCAATTGACTGGGACAGAACAAATAGTTTTGCTTGGTATAGACATGATTGTCCTGTTCGCTTAGCTGATAAGCCATGGCTGAAAGTACTGTTGGCTGATTTATTGTGAAAGAAAAATATTGTTCATTGGCTGAAAAAATACGACTTATAAGCCAAGCGAACAGGACGATGATGAATTGGGGCTAGGTGGATAAGGACATTGGTTGTCATTTGTCCAAACGAACAGGGCGATGATGAATTGGGGCTGGGTGGATAAGGACATTGGTTGTCATTTGTCCTTGTAGCTTGAACTTTGCCTCAACTTTGTGCCAAAGACTGAATATAGTAGTTTTGCAGAAATTATATATTTTGACTTTTTTGGCGCACAATTTTGTGACGTATTTAGGTATAACGTATGTCTAGATATATATAGAAAAAACTATATACAAAAAACGTCAAAACGACTATAATTTGGAACGGATGGAATAGTATAGATTGAAGTCCCCACCATTCCTTATAGACTATTAGAAATTTTTGGATTTAGTAAAGTAGCACTTATTATCTTTCACTTTTTTTTTGTTCAGAACTCATTCTTACCCACTTCTTTTACTATTAATATACATGCTTCCGCCCTCATAAAACGAAAATAAATAAATGTTTCCTCAGTTGGTTTGTTCTTTGTTTTTATGAGGTAATTCTTTACTTGTTTGTGACGATAACAAATGATTTATTAATGTATGATCACTTTACACATTCGTTATGATGAAGTGCCATAACAAAGAAAAGGAATGAATATTGCTGTGCCATAGAACAAACTCTTTGTATTATTTGAAGTGTTAGAGTTGCTCTATGAGTTATTTGTATAAAATCCTTACGTTTTAATCTTATAGACACTTATAGTAATTCAAATAATAATTACTTTGTTTATAAATTCCTTACGTTTTAATCTTATAGACACTTATAGTAATTCAAATAATAATTACTTTGTATATAAATTCCTTATGTTTTAATCTTATGACCACAGCAAAACTTACTGTCCTTTCTGCACCCGAGTGAAGCAATTGTTAGCACAGCTGGGGGCAAATTACAAGGCCATTGAGTTGGATGTGGAAAGTGAGTTTTTTTCTTAATTTTAGCACACTTCTTTATTTTTGGTTCAATCCTAGAATCGGCTCAGAAAGTAAAATATCTCTTCTTTTCTCGTTTGCAAGTACCAGTGGATACGTTTCAAAAAAAAAAAAGGTACCAGTGGATATGTACCTACGGCATACACATGTCTAGAAAAAAATTCATATGCAGCGGACAAATAACAAGTTGGACCTTACAATGAATATAGACAAAACCAATAAATATTATCAATCCATAGATCTATTAGTTGTTTAATTAATGTATGATGCATAGTCAAAATTCAAAGATGCATTGTTCTCGATTGAAATCACATGAACATATTTAAGTTTGCTTTCCAAGTAATGCAAACCATCTAAGACAGGAACGTATGCTGCAAGTAACCGTGTCCCATGAACGTATGCTGCAAGTAACCGTGTCGACCATACCGTGTCCTATACGATGACCATGCTAGCATGTGTTTGGTTGAAGGGTCCAACTAGGTTTAGGTTTGGTTGAACCCGTTTTTAAGAATATTTGGTTGGGAGAGGTGGGGTTGGGTTCATCTCATAGTGGGAATATTATGCTCAGACCCGGGTTCATCCGATTCCATGGAAACGATCGGAGGGGGCCGACCCACTCGGTGCATCTGATTCCGTTCGTGCCATGGGGGCCATAGGCGAGCAGCAGCAGCTGCGAAGGTGGGGCAAGGGCGACCAGCGGCGGCCGACGTAGCAGTGTGTTGACAGAATATTGTCGGCAGTCCTCCGAGGGGTATCCCACGAAAATAGATTGATCGGCACAGATGCGTGTAATCAAGAACAAGGCAACAGAGACACAAGAGTTAGACAGGTTCAGGCCGTCAACGCGACGTAATACCCTACTTCTGTGGCATGTTGGATTGTATTGGCTTCGTATGATATTGTGTGTGGTCTGAGGGGGTCCCTGCCCACCTTATATAGTCTAGGGCCAGGGTTACAAGTCGGTTAGATCTAGGAGATAACAAGAAAGTAATAATAGATTACAGGAATCATGGGATTGAAAACAGATCTCGTATTATCTTCAAGATATCTTCCCGGTGTCTTGCGGGGCGCGTCGAGCAGCGCCGTGCTCCGCAAGGCTTCGTCTTGTGGGCTGGACCACCCCTGGGGGCGTAGCTCATGTAGTCTGCCGTGGATATCCGGGGTCGTACCCCCCACAGCTAGTCCCCGAGCACCTTGTATCCGCTGTGCAACGCTGTCTTGATCTTGTCCGAGCAGGTGTGAACAAAGCCGAGCAGTCAGACTCATAGTACGACCACCATACTGAGTCGCCGAGTAGTTGTGAACCATCGCCGAGCAGCGTATCCCAAGTAAGGCTTGCCATAAAGATGTAAGGAGCTCAAGTTCAAAATCGAAAATTTTCTCGCTGTGAACAAGTGTGCCCACTTAGAGTCCGACCACGAGAAAGGGAGGTAATCGTCTTCAACTTTAGGAGGCATGGAGTCTTCTAGATTAAAGCAATCACACTCACCGCAAGGTGAAGTGTGCCCACTTAGTCCCCGAGCCTAACAGTAGGCGACGTAGTCACATGGTGCCAGGGTCCAAAGTAGAAGAAAAATAGAAGACCAGCTGAGCAGGCAACCAGTCCCTGGGCGGAGCCCTAAAATGAAAAGCGCACATTCACCGCAAGGTGAAGTGTGCCCACTTAGTTCCCGAGCCTGACAGTAGGTGACGTGGTCACGTGGTGCCAGGGTCAGAAACAACAGTAACAAGGAGAAAATCCCCAGTGGTGAGGATCCAAGTCGTAGTGATGATGTAGTCCCCGAGCCACAAGTGGAAATCTCAGAGAAATCAAATCGTGGAGAAAAAATCCAGAGTAATGGCTGTACAGTAGGAGTTACTGAGCCTTAATGGTATTGCGGAGAAGTCAATGAATATTCCGTGTTCAGTAATAAGTTGCGGCGAAAAATGGGCGATATGGGCTGCAGTTGCGCGGAAGCCTAGGTAACGGCCCGCCACGCCGCTTTGGGGAATTCAGAGAGGCACAAATCGTGGTGCGATTTCCCAAAAACCCTTGAATGCGAAAAGTGGGGAGGGTGCTTTATAACTGTGCCGCCGCACTCTGCTCTTCCACCTTTGCCACTTCGCCACTTCATCTTCCTCCTCAGCCCTCGCGCTTCCCGATTCACATTCACACGCGCTTCCACCGCTAGTCCCAACCTATATCTGAGAGATGGCACCGAAGAGGGGAGGTGGTAACCCGAAGAAGGCGGTCGTCGGAGCAAGCCATGACAAGGAATGGGTGTGTCACTCATGGGGGAGGCGGAGCTCAACAGGATGGTGGAGGCAGGCGTTCTTCCTGATCGTATCACCGTCGGATGGCGTCCAACCGACGGTGAGCCCTTTCTGATGCCACACACCGACGCAGTTGTAGTTTTTTATTATTATTTCTAGCGTGGATCAGGACTTCTTGTTCATCCTTTCTTGTAGGATCTGTTGGAGTTCTGGGGAGTGAGTCTGTGCAATCTACATCTAAACACCATCTTGCACATCTCTATTTTTATCCATTTCTGTGAGGCGTATCTCGGCATTCTCCCCCACTTCAACCTCTTTCTACACCTGTTATGGCTGAAGAAGAAGGGCGGGGGCGGTTCCAAAGTGGTCGGCGGTGTGTATCTATAGCTCCATGATGGGATGGCGGGTGAGTACCTCACTGTGCCGCTGAACACTTCGCTGAAGGGGTGGAATGCCAGGTGGTTTTACATGAAGAAGAGTCATCCTGCCATCCAGTGTGACATCGACCAAATTCCGAAGAACCAGAGGAGCTGGTCAGAGAAGCCGAGTAGTGCTGATATGGATCAAGTGAAGGAGCTTCATAGTGCGTCGTATCTAGCCCAAGAAGGAGAGGGCCTATCCAGGATTTGACTTCAAGGGAGACACAGATGACACCTAGGAGAGGATGGAGAGATTGACGAAGGAGGCTGTGCTGCGCTAGGCCACAGAGCTATTTGCTCCAAACACATTGTTCAGCGTGCCAGGGCAACCGAGAACCTTCAACTGCACGAACCCACCTCCTCAGGTAAAAGTCTCAACTGTTGTACCTGGTGATTTTATCCCGTGTCATGCCGAGCAGTGAACTGATTTGCTTGTGGAAAGATCCGTTTGCAGGAACGGGCAGCGTACTTCTCGAGCGTGCCGAGGAGCGATTGGCCAAAAGCGGTGGATGCTAGGCCGACCACTCAGCCGGAGGAAGGTGCCGTCAGCACCTCATCCAAATCTAGAGGCATAGGTGCTGGTCGGAATGAGAGTCCCCCTGGTGTCGGAGAAGATACGGGGGAAAAGGGCAGCGAGAGATGAGCCGGCCCGAAAAAAGAGGAAGATAGCGGGTGTAGCTCCCCGCAAGCCAGGCGGCATCTCGCTTGGTGGCGATCAGACCACTCGGACACAAAGTGTGGCGGTGTCCGATTGGTCAGACGACTATGGGGCTCCAGTAGCTCCTCCTCCGAGCACTGAGGCGCCACCGCACAACTCGCACGTGGAGGTGCAGTCGAAGGGAGGGGAGGGAGTCCCCAAGCAGCAGGCGGAGGAGAGGCCGACGGCGGGGGCCACAACACCTCTAGCCTAGGGCACGCGGGTGGACCACAGAGTTGTGCCTAGGTGCTCGGGGAGGCAGCGCTGGTTCAGAACCGTCTACCGGGAAGTCAACGTGTAAGTATCCTTGCCTTGGAATCATTTGCTGTCCAATCTTTATAGTTGTGTTGATTGATGAACTGATCTGATGCCAAACAAGGCGCGCGGAGGATCTCAATCCTTCAGGCCAGACTAGCGAGCAGCCGGGGGCTGGTCTCGGCACAGAGGCAATGCCGGTAGACCCCATCCCGGAGTCCCCGGGCACTCGGTGGCCTATGGAGGAGTCGACCGCCGTTGCTGATGAAGTTGGCCTCGGAGAACGGTTGGCGACGATGGCGGCTGATGCGTCGGAGATGCCAGGAGCGATGGCGAGAGTCACCGTATCTTCAGAGGCGGGAGCAGGAGCTGCCAGCGTCATGCCGAAGCCTGAGGTGTAGAGGCCGGCAGCGTCGGATGAGCAAGCAGCGCACCCTAAGACATCGTAGGGCATGGTCGGATGCTCTATGTGGCCATCGAGCCCCCAGGGAGCGCCTCCTGCTGCGGAGAAAGAGGACGAGGTTGAGGAGATTGAGCGTGAAGAATCACGACCTCAAGCCGTCTGGATCCTCCGCAAGCGGGGGGATGAAGTGGTGGTTGTGGAAGAGGAGGACACCACCAGGGAGGTAAAGAGGCTGCAGTCCGCCATTTCCACGATTTTGAAGCAAATTGAGGTTAGTATTGCGTCGGCAATGTCCATCTTTAGCGTTGGAGACCCGGGCACTTTATAATCTAGGAGCTTTGTAGGGCATAGCATGAACTACCGCACAACGGCAGTAGCTGATCAAGCGGATGGAGCCCCTTGCTGAGGAGAACACGAAGCTGAAGGAGGCGGTAAAGCTGATGGAGAAGAACGTCCAGAGGGCCCAGCGCGAATGAGATCTTGCCAAATCAAACATGAGGGACCTGGAATACCAGAAGGGGGCCTTATCCAAGCAGCTGACGACCGTATCTGAGCAGCTGAGGCGCACCTCTGAGCAGCTGGAGCACAACTCCACACAGCTAAGAAGCACCTCCGAGTAGAAGAAAGGTATTGTGGATTAGTGAATTTGTTTTGCGTTGCTGAACAGTCTTTACTGTTGCTGACGACCGTTATGTTTGTAGAGCAAGACGCGGAGCTCAGCTAGCTACGTCAAACCATCGGTCAACTCTAGGAGGAGAAAATGAAGGCGTCTAGGCGAGTGGAGAAACTAGCCGAGGAGCTGAAAGGTGAGTAGTTCATGGTCGGAGTTGTTGCTGAGGTGATTTCTTCGCTTGACAGATCCTTTTGATGCCTGCAGAATACCGTCAAAGGACCAAGGCATAGTTCGATGTGCTGGAGCTAGAGGCCAGAAACCAGAGGGGGAAACTTGACGCTATGGTTGCCGGGGTCAAGCCTGTGCTCGACTGCGTCGACATGGAGGTAGCTCCTCATCTCGACGATAGGCCGCCACGTCCAGACACCATCATCGACAGATGCAAGGTGGCGTGGGAGAACTTCAAGAGCTTCAACCGAGATGCCACTGTCTCCGCCGTGACACACGCCCTAGACGTGGTCTGATCTCATTACCCTTCCATCGATCTTCGAGTGATAGGGGCCAGATTCACCAGAGGGATGGGTGCGACGAAGCAGCAGCAGCTGGAAGATGAGGTGGAGGACGCGACTAAAAGGCTAGCCGGCAACGTCGATCTGTTCGGCGAGGTGGACGGTGAGGGCCAAGCGCAATGACCTATGCGGAGAGGAACCTATATAGAACAGTTAGATGCACGAGGGCAAAAGTGAACATTTATGTATCCGTATAAATGTTGTAAGTAGACATCGTGTGCATGTTTATGCAGTTGGCTAGCACTTTCGGTGAAAAATAGATGTATTGTTAACCCTAACGCATTTATACGTGGTATAAGTAGCATCCGAGCAGTTAGTTTGTTACTGGGTTCTTGGCCTTGGCTGGCCCGTATTCCATAATGTCGAGCGCGGAGCTCATGCATGTGTAGGAGGAACAGACATGTCCAAGAAACCGTAGCTGACCACCCATAACGCAGAGTGTAGAGCCTATAGCATGTGTAGGGAGAGATCAGAGACTGGGTTTTCTCCAAAGAACATAGAGCGGAACATGTGCTGCTCGATGGTTGGCGAAATATCTTAGAGATATTTTAGTATGGAGAAATGGGATAGAGCTTTTATGGAGATCATGAATTGGAGTTTAAACCGGAGTAGCATAGCGCTGGCGATCGCAAATGGAGATTAAACCGGAGTGGAGAAATAATGGAGACAAATTATGGCGACAAAAACTTCATTCATTATGGAGTGGAGAGTACATATCTGGAGCGTTTCAAGGATAGAAACATATAAGGTGCTCGATGTGCCACAAATTGGGGATATCGATTCCGTCCAAGTCGCATAGCCGATAAGATCCTGGTCGGGTAACCTCTTTGACCATGTAAGGCCCTTCCTAGGGGGAGGAGAGCTTGTGCATCCCTTCTATTTTTTGTTTTCTACAGAGAACGAGGTCACCGACAGCAAATGAACGACCTTTGATGTTGTGATTGTAGTATCTTCGCAAGCCTTCTAGGTATTTGGCTGTGCAGATGCAAGTGATCATGTGTTTTTCTTCGGCCCTATCGACATCCTCTGTCCGAACAGTTACGGCTTGCTCTTCATTATAATGTTCCACCCTAGGTGCTCGGAAGGCAATGTCCGCTGGAAGTATGGCTTCTGAGCCGTAAACCAAAAGGTATGGAGACACACCAGTGTTGCGACTAGCTTGAGTGCGCAGTCCCCAGACCACAGCTGGGAGCTCTTTGAGCCATCTACCGGGATTCTTTTCCTCTTTCTGATACAACCTCTTTCTGAGGGCATCGAGGATCATGCCGTTCATCTGTTCAACTTGGGCGTTGGCTCTGGGATGGGCAACAGAGACGTATTTGACGAAGATACATCGACCTTCGCAGAAGTCCCAAAAATGATGACTAGTGAATGTAGTTCCGAGGTCGGTGATAATGCTGTTCGGGAGACCAAATCTATGGATGATATCTTCGAAGAGCTCGACTGCTTTCTTTACAATGGCCAAAACAAGTGGCTTGTATTCGATCCACTTAGAGAACTTGTCAATGGCGACGTATACATACCGAAAACCGCCTGGTGCAGGCTTGAAAGGCCCAATCATGTCCAGTCCCCAGCATGCAAAAGGCCAAAAAGCTAGGATGGTATTCAATTCCTGCTCCGGCATATGTATTTGTTTGGCAAAAAATTAACATCCTTCACAACATCGAATGAGGTCTTCTGCGTTGGTGATGGCCGTGGGCTAATAAAAACTAGCTCAGAAAGCTTTGCTGACCAGGTTTCTCGAGGCCGCGTGATTGCCACAGGAACCAGAGTGAATCTCGAGAAGTAGTTTCACTCCCTCTTCTTGGGTGATGCATTTCTATAGTACCTCTTCCTTGGCACTTTTCCTCATCAAGTTCCCGTCTACCAGCACGTAATGCTTCCTACGACGAATTAGGCGTTCAGTTTCGGTCTTGTCAGCGGGTACGTTGACGCTGGTGAGGAACTTGATGAACTGTTCCCTCCAATCGGCGGCCGGCGAAGGTACTGCAAGTACCAGCTGCTTGGCGGGGGGGGGGATTTCTTGAACTTCCTTCTCTTCCTTAATGGACGACATAAAGAGGTCTTGAACGAAAACCCCAGGCGGAATCATGGCGAGAGAAGAGCCTATCTTGGATAGGTGGTCGGCGAGTTGATTTTGGTCTCATACCACGTGGTGGTACTCGATACCGTAGAACTTTCCTTCGAGTTTCCTGATCTCTGCGCAGTATGCATCCATCTTCTCACTAGAACAGGACCAATCTTTATTGAGCTGGTTGATGACCAACGCAGAGTCTCCATATACCATGAGGCATTTGATGTCGAGCTCGACGGCTATACGGAGTCCATGGAGACATGCTTCATATTCCGCGGCGTTGTTGGAGGCTAGAAAATGAATTCAGAGGACGTATCAGAGCTTGTCCTTGGTTGGAGTAATGAATAAAATGCTAGCACCAGCACCGTTGATGTTGAGGGTGTCATCGAAGTACATCACCCAGTGCTCGGGGCAAGCAGCGGGGATGGACTCTTGGATCTCGGTCCACTCAGCGACGAAGTTAGCCAACGCCTATGACTTAATAGTAGGCCTGCTTCTGAATTCAATGGAGTAAGTGCTGAGCTCGATAGCCCACTTGATGATACGGCCATTGGACTCTTTGTTGCGGAGGATGTCCCCTAGAGGGAACTCGGTGACCATGGCGATCTTGTAGTACTCGAAGTAATGGCAAAGCTTGCGCGATGTGATCAGAATGGCACATAACAGCTTTTGAACTTGAGGGTAGCGAGTTTTGGACTCATTAAGAACCTCACTGATGAAGTAGACCGGGCATTGTACCTTATAGGCATGCCCGGCTTCCTTGCGCTCGACGACGATAGCTGTGCTAACGACGCGAGAAGTGGCGGCGATGTAGATCAGTAGGGTTTCTTCTGGTTGAGGCGCTGTCATGATTGGAGGCTTTGTTAGAAACAACTTGAGCTGCTCGAAAGCTGTATCTGCCTCCTCCGACCACGAGAAGCGCTCGGAGGCCTTGAGTAGTTTGAAAAATGATAGTCCCTTTTCACCGAGGCATGATATAAAGCGGCCGAGAGCAGCCATGCACCCTGTGAGCTTTTGTATATCCTTTACGCAGGTTGGCCACTTTATATTGGTGATGGCAGAGACCTTGTCGGGGTTGGGTTTGATACCGTGGGCGCTGATGATGTAGCCCAGGAGTATGTCAGATGGAACTCCAAAGATGCACTTTGAAGGGTTCAACTTCTATCTGTATCTTTTCAGGTTGGCAAATGTTTCTTCGAGGTCGGCGGTTTTGGATTTGACGACCACATCATCGATGTAAGCTTCGACGTTGCGGCCTATCTGTTGGTCAAGGCACATCTGGATGTCCTTTAGTAGGTCGCCCTAGCGTTCTTGAGTTCGAAGGACATGGTGCTATAGCAATACACAATGAAAGGCGTGATGAACGACGTCTTGATCTGGTCATCCTCTTTGAGGGATATCTGGTGATAGACGGAGTAATAGTCGAGGAAGGAGAGCAGTTCGTAGCTGGCGGTGGAGTCTACAACCTCATCTATCTGAGGCAGACCGAAGGGGTCTTTAGGGCAGTGTTTGTTGAGATCAGTATAATTAACGCACATTCTCCATTCTTTATTCTTTTTTGAACAAGAACAGAGTTTGCTAACCACTCAGGATGATACACTTCTTTAATAAATCCGGTAGCTAGGAGCTATTTTATCTCTACCCATATAGCCTCCTTCTTGTCTAGCACGAATCATCGAAGTTTCTGCTTGATCGATTTGGCGGTCGGCGAGACATTCAAGGAGTGCTCGATCTTCTCCCGTGGTACCCCCGACATGTCTATAGGTTTCCAAGCAAACACGTCGGCGTTGGCACGTAGGAAGGAGACGAGCGCGCTTTCCTATTTGGGGTCGAGGTGAGCCCCAATCTTGATGGTCTTGGAGGGGTCGTCGAGGCCGAGGCCAACCTCCTTTGTTTCCTTAGACTTGGTGGAGGCACGAGGAGGCTCCAGCGCTGGGATCTCCAGGTCATCAGCGGGCACCATCTTGGCATCGGTGACCACACTAGTCATCTGGATGGAGAGGTTGGTGGCTTCGGTGAGGGTGAGACTCTCTGTCTCGTAGGCGTAGGCGATGGAGAGGTTGGCCCATAGAGCCAGAACTCCTGCAGGTGAAGGCATCTTCAACACCAGATAGGCGTAGTGCGGTATGGCTATGAACTTGGCCAGAGCAGGCTGACCAAGTATGGCGTGGTAGGCGATGTTGAAGTCAGCGACATAGAAGTTGATGTGCTCGACGCGGTAGTTGCTAGCCATGCCTAATTGTACCGAGAGGGTGATCTCTCCAAGCGGTTTGGATGCCCTGCCAGGTACCACGCCCTAGAAGGAGGAGTCAGAGGGTGTGAGGTCTTCTGTTCCAAGGCCCAGCTCCTTTAGGGCTCCGGCGAAGAGGAGGTTTAGAGCACTTCCGTCGTCGATGAGTACTTTCTTGAAAAGCACTTTCTTGACGGTGGCATCAAGAACGAGGGGGAAATGCCCTGTGTAAGGGATGTCCGCCCACTGGTCGGCCCTGTTGAAGGTGATGGGGACCTTAGACTAGGGGCGATAGCTGGGGTTGGCGATGGCGTCTTCTGCGTTGACGGCGAGCACCCGGCGGGCGATGAGCTTCCGATCTCTTCTGCTCTCGGCGGTGGCGAGGCCCCTGAAGATAGTGGCGACCACTTTGTCATGATCCTAGAAGGCGTTGTTGTTGTCCTCGGGTGGTCGGTGACCTCTGGCTCCATCGTCGTTGTTGTCGTCTTTCTTCTTGTCCTAGAACTCCTTAGCCAAGCTAAGGCAGTCCTTCATCTTGTGCTTGCTGTTCTTATGGAGAGGGCACGGTCTTCAAGGATCTTCTTGTATTGCTCATCATAGTTGCGCTTGGCGCGAGGTTTGTCAATGGCAGCGACGATGTGGTCTGGTCGACGACGACGATATTGTTCGGTTCTGGATCCTTCCGGCCGATCACGACCACTGTCCTAACGGTGGCCGCGGTCGTCGTAGCGGCGGTCACTATGGCGTCGATCGTCGGGGCGCTCGTCACTACGGTGAGTTGGGCGGTGAGTGCCTGCATCCTCGTTGAAGCGTACTTCGGCCTCTTCGGTGTCGGCGTACTGATCGACGATCGTGATCATCTCGCCAATCCCCTTTGGTGGCTTGCAATTAAACTTGGAGCGGAGGTCGCGGTGATGGAGTCTTCGGACGAAGGTGGTGATGACCTCTGCTTCCGTGATGTTGGGAATATAATTCCTCATCTTGGAAAAACATCTGATGTAGCTACGGAGGAGCTCGAACGGTTTCTGGTAGATGCGATTCAGATCATGCTTGGTGCCCGGCCGAGTACACGTAGCCATGTAGTTGTCGGTGAAGACCTTCTTCAGCTCTTCCTAGGATCCGATGGAGTCCGAGGTGAGGCTTGTGAACTAGTTCACCGTAGTTGGCGTGACCAAGACGGGAAGATAGTTCGCCATGACACTGGTATCTCCCCCGGCGGCGCGCACAGCAGTGGCATAAGCTTGTAGCCACTGTATGGGGTTCATCCGTCCCTTGTAGGGTTCAACCTCGGTGATTTTGAAACCACGGGGCCTCTAGAGTGTTTGGAGTGCCCTTGTGAATGCTCGGGGCCCTTCGGGATCGTCACCGTCGTGATCGACGGTGTTGACGGCGTTGAGTGGCTGGAGGGCTATGTCCGGATTACTGAACTCTTGCTCGTATTCTTGACGCTAGTGTACTTCTTCTTCATGGTGAGAGAAACAACTCCCGTCGATATGACATCGCGTGTCTCAGAGATTGTTGACTTGCGCACGGACATCTTGGTCGACTTCTTGGTCCTATTGACGAGGGTAGTCGATGCGGTTCCCCCTAGCTCCCCCCTGGAGGGGTTGTCCGTCATCACGGTGCTAGTCGGTGAAACGGCTTTTGCTGGGGCGGCGATTAGATCTTGGCAGGCGGATCAGCAAATCGAGCTTGTCGAGTAAGAAGCTCTCTGATCCTGGCGGATCTCGTTGACCTGGCAGTGCGCCGCTTTAAGCATGGCGGCGACCTTGGCAACCTCTGGTGTTTGCTCGAGCCGGGCGAGCTCATCAGCGGCCACGACCAAGTTGGCACTTGGGGTCTTGTAGACATCATGGCCGTCGACACGGATGAACTCGTCGTCGAGGTTGCGGCGGAGTGGGCGTGGCCTTCCTTGCGAGTCGAGTTGTTCTTGATTATGAGTAGCCTCAGCTAGCTCAATGGCGGCCTCATTTGCTCGGCGCTGCACACGGTTGGCATTCCTTTTAACACGAGCGGTGCGGTCATTGTCGGTTTCTCCATCCCGTGGAGGTCTGTCGACGCTAATGTTAAGAATCCCACCTCCTTGGAAGGGTGGGAAAGGAGATTGGACGGCGACGGTTTCGGTGACAGACTCCATGGAGCCCTGGGACTCAGAGTCTGGATTTTCCTCTAGGATGGTTTGGAGGGATGCTTCGGGGCGTCGGCCGATCTGCAGCATGTTGATAGCCGACAAGAGCTGGTTGGCGATCTGGTCGGCGAGAGGATAGATGTCTCCCACCTGGTTGGCGAATTTGCCCCTTAGGGCATCTTGATAGGTGGCGGCGATGCTGACGAGCCCAAAGGGTAAGGCCGTAACCCCTAGAGTTTCCTGATTAGCCTTCGATAGATCTGAATCGGAGAGTGGTCGACACTGATCCAGAGTGGTCAGAGCCGATTCTATGATGGAGAGGCAATCGGCGAGCTTCTGGCCAACCTGATCGATGGATGTGATCAGATCATCGTTGTTGATCTGCTTCCTCGAGTAGTGGGGGAGTAGACGGCGGGTTGTTGGTGAAGATGACCTCAGAGGTGGTTCTGAGATTGGATCTGCTATCGCAGGTGCTGGGGTGGTCGGCGCAGAATCGATCTGCACCGGCTGGATGAGCTCTTTGTCTCCATCAGCGTTGATGACCCAGAAGATCGATCCGACCGTAAAGATCTGGCTGGGCTGTGGAAGGACGAAGAGCCTACAAAACGTACCATCTTGTTCGACATGGCGCTCCAACTGTCGACATAATATCATCGGCAGTCCTCCGAGGGGTATCTCATGAAGGTAGATTGATCGACAGAGATGCGTGTAATCGAGAACAAGAAGGCAACAGAGACACAAGAGTTAAACAGGTTCAGGACGTCAGCGCGATGTAATACCCTACTGCTATGGCCTGTTGGATTGTATTGGCTTCGTATGATATTGCATGTGTTCTGAGGGGATCCCTGCCCACCTTATATAGTCTGGGGGCAGGGTTACAAGTCGGTTAGATCTAGGAGATAACCAAAAAGTAATAACATATTACAGGAATCATGGGATCAAACATATCCTAACAGATCTCGTAGTATCTTTAGGATATCTTTTCGGTGTCTTGCGGGGCGCGCCGAGCAGCGCCGTGCTCCTCAAGGCTTTGTCTTGTGGGCTGGACCACCCCTGGGGGCGCAGCCCATGTAGTCTACCGTGGGTATCCGGGGTCGTACCCCCCACAGAGTGGGAGGGGCAAGCGGCGATAGCGGGCGCAGCTCTAGGCGGAGGCAGCGGCACCGGCGAGCAGAAGCCTGGCTCTAGGAGCCCGACGAGATCTAGGCGGGCGCATCGGCGAGCTCTAGGTAGGCTCCTAGTGAGCTCTGGGCTGGCGCACCGGCTTGCTCCCGCCAAGCTTAGGACAGACGCACCCGGCTCCAGGAGGAAAAAACACACGAGATGAGTGAAAGAGACGCTGACGTGTCGGCTCCGCGTGCCAGGGACCTCAACCCACCTTTTGTTCTCCTCCAACTAAATAGAAAATGAGGGGGCAACCCCAACCCAGTAACCAAACACAAAATGGAATGAATCCAACCCAAAAAAAACTAGAATAGAGTCAACTCAACCCACATAGTCGCAGAACCAAACACATGCCTAGTGCTTCACACCAAGGCCCATGAACGTGGTCTTGGCCAAATCTCGATGGAAGTTCTCGAGGCATGGTGGCATGGTTGGAAACCTCATATTCTAGTGAAGATAATCTATTCCATGTACTATGAGAATTCTATACACAGTCATTGAAATTTAAAACAAAACTCTATGCCATCATAGGATGATACGAAGTTCCCCATGTATATGTTTTGCCTCTAGAGAATACTTTGATGGATTCTTATAATGATACCCCATCTCTCTCCCTCTCATTTACTTTTAGACTAAAACCAAGAGGAATTCATAATTGAAAAAACTTGTTAGTTGAGAATATTTTGTGATATAGCTACTTTATGTTCTAGATTTTGAATAAAGAGCTTGCTGGCTGTTATTACTTACTATTTGCTAATAACTTATCATTTGCCACAACATGGATTTCAATGCAAGATTATTGTCTTACCGCTTGTTATTGGTGCTTTACTAACTTAATTCTTGACAAGCATATAATTTTCTTGACAAATTTTACACGGAGGTAAATCCAGTTGAGTTTTACATGCATAGATTTATATACTTAAGTTTGTTATACTCATAAATATGTATACTTGATTTGTTACATGCATAAATATGTATATTTGATTATTTTTACATATATATATATATATATATATATATACTAAAATAATTGGTTTTTATACTTGCATAATAAATATGTATAAATGCTAGAATAAATGGTTTTACATCAATAAATATGCATATTTTGGTAATGTTGTGTAAAACCGTTTTAATCCGTTTCAACAATGCAAACAAAAGTGACAACAAGTTCATTTTTTTGCGATGACTTTAGTCAAAACTAAGTTCCCTTCGCAAAAGAAAAGAAAACTAAGCTATTGTGTACGAGCCAAATTCAATGAGCGGGATATCTTTTTCGAAGTGGATAAAGACGGTACAATCTAGAGTTTCATTTCTTTTAGAAACGTAGGCTAGACAAATAGAATAGTGTTTGGACTATTTGTATATAAGTTTTGAACTTAATTATTGAATTTAAGAGCTATTGTGTTACTAGGAACATGGAGGTGTGAGAGATTAAACAGCCAAGGTGTTCAAGTATCATTTAACACCCCGGAGGACCGCTGCCCGTTTCACACCAACAATGTAAAAATCCTGTAATACTTAAAGAAATGGACACAAGCGTAGAGTCTCGACCACCAAAAATTGCAGACCCTTCACCATCTGCAACCTTAAAATCCCAAACATCCACCAACTTACAACCATAAAACATTGATCACCTTAATTTCTGGAGCTTAGCTGTTTGCCAAGGCTAGTCTCAATGGAAATTTAATGTGAGTTTCATTTGCATTTAATATTTTAACACGTCAGCATTAGATTTGATGACTTGGTTCGTTAATTATGAAGAGAGATAGAGAGAGTTTTATAGAGTTTTATCGGGATCAAACCCATTGTCACAGTTACCAACACAAAATGTGACGTGGTGGTCTTGGTAAAAATGTCACGAAACTCTCTACTGACCTTAATTTTCTCCTATCGGAGATACCGCATGAGCGCTGCAATGGTGGTGTGGATCCTTTTTTATTCGACCAGACTTCTCTTACAAACATTGTAAAGATTTGACACTATGATCAAAGTATTTCAATATTTGTTAAGGGACAACATGACATTCAAATTACAGAATATATACAACTTAACTATACTAAAATATACACCACAACCTCAATCCTATGAAGACTATAACCAAAGTTCAGACAAGCATAAACACCACATATTCCACAACAAAAAAAGAGAGTGACATCTATAAATCCATTATACTACTTACGCAACAACACTGAATGCTTGTGCTCCCTTGGCAACCTTAATAAAGACATCCTCCAAGGTGGTGTCAACCAGGCCCCAAGCATATATGCTGAACCGGCGTTTTGCACTCTCGACGGCATGGAATACATCTGCGATCTTCAAGTCCTGCTTTGGCAGCTCAAATTTCTGGGTTCCTGAAATATGGTATATCCTGCTCGCATTTGGTGATAAGCGGTGAACAAGCTGTTCAACCTCCTGCTCATTTTCCGAAGATGTTGTCATTGTGAGTACATAGGTGCCGCCATATCTAGCTTTCAGCTAAAAAACAATTCATGGCAAACATTTGCAAGGTGTTCAATAAACAGCTACGCAAAAATGTACATGTCTGCTGCATAGTGATAAATAGGTAAGTTACCTCTTTTGGGTTACCAAGGCACTGGAATCCACCATCGACAAAAATGCCAAGTCTATCACATAGTACTTCTGCCTCCTCCATTGAGTGAGCTGTCAAAAATTACTTCTTCAGTTGGCATTATTGTGTCTACAGAAGCAATAAACAGAGTATAAGGAGAGCTCAGTACTCGTAAGAATGATAGCACGGTTTCTCTTTGCCTCCTTCACAACACTCCACAAATTGTTTCTTGATGCTGGATCTAGTCCGGTGCTTGGCTCGTCCATGAAAACCACCTAAAGGTATCAAATTATGAGATGCACACGCCAATGTGTATTCTGCACTAAAACACATAAACAGAAGTGAGGGGTACTTTGGGATCCCCAATTAATGAAATCGCAACACTAAGCCTTCGTTTCATGCCCCCACTGTACTTTCCCACTTGCTTTTCACCAACGCCACCATGAAACAGATTAACACTCTTCAGAGAGTCATCAACAGCCTGCAGTACAGAATATTGTAAGCTCAGTATAGATGTATACATGTCATATTGACATGTGGATTTCTGCTGCAACATAGAATCAACAAACATAGCATAAGTCACCTCAGACTATTTCTCAGTGAAGGTAAATAGGAACTAATATTAAAACATGCCAATTACAGAACTATACCTTCAATAATTCAGTGCCTTTAAGATTCTTCAGTCTCCCATAAAACAATAGATGCTCTCTTCCTGTTAATGTTTCCCAAAGTAAGCTGCATAAAAGTGAAAGGGAATGAGATCTGATGGCACTAGAATGCAACGGTAATCGGCAGAAATGGGTTTAAGATAGAACATATAAATTTTAGAGCAAGGGCACACTCATGCTGTGGGCATACACCCATGTTAGAATAGATTGCATCCATGTCAGTCTTTATATCCAGTCCATGTACATAGGCAGTGCCAGATGTTGGTGGAATAAGCCCAATCATCTGCAGGGAAAATATATTGCTGAGGAGTGCATAATATCACCTAAAGTTTGTCAAAAAAATCAAAGTAATAGGCTATGTTGATGTACCATACTGATGAAGGATGTTTTCCCAGCTCCATTCGGGCCAAGCATTCCAAAACACTGGCCTTTTGGTATGGCAAGAGACAACCCTCGGACAGCAAGTTTGTCAGGGTTTCCATCTTTTCCATGGTAAACCTTTTTGAGGTTATCAGAGAGGATCGCTTGGTTTGCAATGGGTTCCAGCAGAAGTTGCTCAACCACCTCTCTCTGAACATAATTTAGAAAATAAGAAATACAGAAAGTATCATTGAGAGATAATGTAAGAGAGTAACTTACTTCTTGAACAGCATCAGGATTGTCCATTTCAACGACTACTTTAGATCCTTGTCTCCCAAAGCTATATCTCGGCAATGAAAGAGCACGCTTCTTAAAGCAGCTCAAGAAGAAAAAGGGATTTTTCCTGAATCCACCACCCAGCGACGAGACTTGATCCACATAGAATGCCAAGGGGAGAAGTATTGCCCACTCCACAACCATAATAATCAAGACACCACGCATTCCATTAAGAGAGTCATCTAGATTACTCCATTTCATACCAGTGGTCCCCATTGAGTTTCCAGCAGATGCGTATTGACCAAACTCGTATAATCCTCGGAACAATGAAAATCCAGGGATGATCTCCATTACAACTATCCAACCCTCTTTGTACATAAACAAAGATATCGTCATGCATAAAACCTAAAGAGAGTTGTCCAATACTCAAATAGTAGTAATAAATGATGGAACCTTACTTGGAAAACCAGTATCCTCAACAAAAAAGCGAAGAAGAAATTCCCCTAGTAAGCCAGAGCCAAATACATAGATGTAACCAACCACTGCAGCACAATGATTTTCAAAAGAGTCAATCAGATCATTGGTTTTAAGCACCATAGGATTTCTTCAGAAGATAAATATGCCCAGCACAAACCTGTGGCTATTTTGACAGCAGAAAAGAAGGAAGCTACAAAAAATGCAAGTGAAATCTGCAGGTTTATGTAGATGAAGTAGAAGACAAATTGAAGGCTATAGTCATTTTTCCTAAAGAAATCTAGACCTGCATAGAGGAAAGTTGAATTCAATTTACATACTTCATTTGCAGCATTAACTTTGAATAAATTTCGAGTTAATTACCGATCAAGGAGCCAAAAATCACAAACAGTATCATGTAGATAGCCGACAGGGCAAAGAAGTAAACATAGGAGATTAGCCAGTAAGGACCATCCTTCAGACCATGCATTTTCATCATAATTTTCAGCTTCTGTTGCTTCTCGTACACGAGATATGTTAATATGACCTGCAAATTGACTTAATATTTGATCCATTTTTACCTCTTTCCTTAAGAAAAGGTCATATCTTGCACTCACTGGAAATAGTAGTTCAATGATCCATGTGAAGAACAGTGCACCAAGAAGAGAAGAGAGGTCAAATTTCAGCTTTGTTCCTACTTTGGGCATCTCTTTAACATATTGAAGCAACATTTCCACTCCACTTCCTCTGAGAAATTTAATGTACTCGTTTGATGCCTATAGGTAAGATAACAAGTGTTAGAGGTAGTTGCATACAGATGAATATCAGTAACATGAAGCTGTGCTGTAGTACAAACTCACCGCATTAACCAAGCGTGGAACTCGTAGTAATGAAATAGGTACGTAAGCGGTGTTGTTGTTATAGGTAGAGTTGTACCAAATATTCATTTCAAGACCATTCATATTTGTGTTCAGAAAATCAAAACCTGGACAGAAGCAAGTTATACACATAAGAAAATTGAAAGCAATGGATGCTTCATCTAGCGCATACCAAATCAAGCCAGCCGGGTATCATAGGAGACAGGGGAAAAAGCACTTTCAAATGATGAAAAAGAGAAACATTTCGTTGAAGTCTGATCAGAAGAGGAGATCACCTGCAACAAATTCATTCGTCTTTCCGCCTCCACTACCTCCACCATTTTGTCTGTAACCCTTAAAGAGTTCATCATTTACAGCTGATGCACTTTCACGCCATAGTGGCAAACCCTGAACGCAGTCTATGTCTAAACATTTGAAAGAGAAAATAATCAGAAATATAAACTATATCAAGTCTAGAAAGCAATAGGTACAAAAAAAAGTTGATATCCTTGTATATAGCAAAAGAGTTCAACAATAATAGAAAAAAACCTGTCTAGGAAAACAAAATTTAATATCTACCCAGTCATAGAGGGTTAGTACATTGCAGCATTTGATGACACTTGGACAACTGATCAGTTGGTCCTTTTGTGAATAGTGAGAACAGAACCAGAACCAACAAATAGATATATAAAGAGTCGAAATTGCCAGGGCAAACTGTATAGTTATGGTACAATGTTCTCAGGAAGTGAATTCATGAGCTTACAAAAGTGAGGCACAAACTTTATTTCCTACTATTGTCCTGTAGACAATCTTGACGAAGTCCTCAGTTGTGTCTTTCCTATATTCTTATCCATACATCCTTAGCGAGGAGTGACCAAGGTAGGAAATGCTACTTACTGAGCTGAAGGGGTATGGCCGCGGCATTGGTTGAAACTGTCTGCGTTAGATTGGACAAACACCGAGATTGCAGCAGATACAAGTTATTCCTTGGGATAAACGCTGACTCTATTAACTCTGTTGTCCACGGCCACGTGTCTGATCCCTAAAGAGAACCAATCCAACCAAGAACTCCATCCATTACCAACAAGAGGAAAATGAACATATATAATACAACAAAGATCAAACTACATATTCAAGCCTTCAAGGCCTGCAGTTATGCTGGCAGGAACTCACTGCAACGATTTTGGAGAATGCATCCAGATAATCCGTCAAATTCAAGGAGGAAGTCGAAGCAGGAAACAGTCCACCCGAAAGGCCTGTCAGTTGAAACACGAACACAGCAACAGCACGCGTATTACGAACAACAAATCGTCACGTAACTGACTTGTATAGCATGGAAGCTCTTGCTACCATGACATTGACATGGAATGGAAGGGGTAGAAAATATACTTTGAGCTAGCGAGCGGTTGTTGCCGGTGATGAGGACGGCCGCGGGGCAGGAGCCGGTGTCCCGGCAGGTCGGGTCAGGCAACCCGTCGAACGGCTGGCCCGCGGTCCTGACGGCGCGTGACTCGGGCCGCGGCACCTGCACCAGCGCCGGCCACGGGGTCGGGCTGGGGATCGGGCAGCTGCCGACCTGGTCCAGGGTGGAGAACTGGACGCCGCACTCCGTCCGGCGGCACGCGTCCCCGATCGCGGCCGGGCCCGGGTCGACGCAGGCGCAGCCGCAGCGGTACTTGGGCTTGTCGAGCTCACGGTCGATGACGCCCTGGAGCACCACGAGGATGACGCAGAGGAGCACCGGGAAGAGCGTGATGCCAATGTTGGTCTTCAGGTTCCGCTTCTAAACACATCGCACAGCCAAGAAGAAGACGATCATCGGGTGCTCTTTGGATTCTTGCATTGCAGCAAAGGCATAAACAATCTAACTTCATCGGGAGACAGCACAGAGCAAGAGGAAACAGGGGAGGGAGGCGGACCTGGAAGCAGAGGTTCTTGCGGAGGAGGGCGTTGGCCTGTGTGAGGAAGCTCGCGGAGCCCCTCGTGGGGGCCGGGGCGTCCATCGGCGAGCGAGCAGGCAGAGGAGCTGTGGCTGCCGCCTGCTGGACGGGTTGGTTCGGTGGAGAAGACGAGTCAATTCAGCGAGCAGGAATGGTGTTCCGATTTTATAGCGTACTCTGGAGCCGTTGGCTCCCGCAATTCCGCCACACGCCGTCCGTCCGTCACCGTGGGTCCGTGGCCGTTTCTGATGGGAGTCCTCAAAATAACGAGGACTGGGAGGGCTTAACTGAAACCTCAAAAAGATGCGATTAAACCATCTTGGCAGGGTTAAATGGCAAAAGGTTCCTGTTTGCTACTTTGCTTCTCTCGCTCTCGCCTCAATGCAGTTTCTTTGTTCGTCCGGTTGACTTCTCAGGGTAACTGAAACTGCACCCGTGAAGACTGGTCAGAGGCCACGTGGGCCCACCCAACAGATAGGCTTGGCTGTCCATGTCGTCCGTACATGTACTTCCATGGAGATTAAAATGTCAACTTACCTCTTCCAAAGAACTATCAGATACTACGATTGGTACGGTTAGCTTATGTGACACGGTTTCAATTCCGTGATGATTCATACGGCTAGCGTTCGGACGTTCAGACGGGGCTAGCGGCTGGACGCCCGTGGCGTACGCCTGCTTCACATGGGGTCCCGCATCGCTCCATATCCCGTGCTCGCTCCGTGTCACACGCTTGCTCCGTTTCGATCTGCACCCGCACGGTTTCCCGCGTGTTGTTCACGCCCCGTCCACAACCACGCGCATGCAGGCGGGCCCAGCAGCTGCAGCAAGCTGCTGCAGATGGGGTCCACTATAACATGTGCAACACTAGATCTACTTTTTACAACATCTAGAGGAAATATTTGCAACATACGTCCGAAATGGTTGAAACACTTGCAACATACTTCTAAAACAAGAGGGAAACACGTGTGTAGCCGCTGCAAAACATATACAACATCTAGATGAAAACACTTACAACATATGTGTGAAATCATATGCAACATCGGGAAGAAACACTTACAACATAAATATGAAACAAATGCAACACCCTGATAAAACACGTGCAACATCCGTCCGAAACAGCTGAAACACTTAGAATAGACACTTGCAACATACGTGTATAGCCATTGCAATATATGCAACATCCTAATATACTTTTGCAACATCCACATAAAACACTCGCAACATGCATTTGAAACATCTGAAACACTTGAAAAATACGCTTGCAACATCGAAGGAATTAAGGAAGGAAGCGCGAGGTGTAGCCGAAGAAGCCCACTCCAGGTCTGGCCACTTTGGATCTCGTGATGTTGCGAGCTGAGGTCTAGCGTTGCGGCGGCGCCAGCGTCGACAGCGGCCACGATCTCCTGGTGGGGAACGACGGCGTCGGTAGCACCTCGGCACGGCGAGAGACGGGGCATGGCACGTAGGGGCAGGGACCGGGCATGACGCGACGAGGCGGAGTGGGTGTGGCAAGGGATGGAGCATGGTGAGGCGGCTTGGGTGGGCGGATGGCGCGCTGAGCCGCGATGAGTTGTGCATTTATGTCGGCTGTTGCAGTGTAGATGGAGTAGATAGAGGACAAAGCATAGATTGGCCTGTTGGGCCAGTTGCTGTGCTAGAGCAAGCGCGGAGCAGAGCTTTCGATTTTTTTAAGATTCTGGACGTATGTTCTGTAGCATTAACATTTGGCCCTGGCGTCTTAATATTAGTACTGCTTAGCTTTCAATTTTCCTCTGACCATCAAATTTAATGTGAATAACTCGTCGTCCTATCTTTGAAACAAGGGGCGCTTCCGGTTCTATGCGTGCTTCAAACAATTTTGTCTTGTCCATATTACCATATCTATAGAGGATTTAGAGTTTGAGATCACAATTGCCCAAAAATGACCAAACCCTCCGACTACCTCGTGCCATATATACTATTTCCCTCTTCGTTTACATGTCTGGTCGCCCGAATTTAAAGCATAAATGTTGGAATGTGGTGTGTTCATGCACATTGTTACTGAAATGTTTAGGTCCACTAACGAATGCACAATATGTTATTAAGTTTGCATGATCAGCAGTAAACCCTAAGTTAACCTAGGAATTGGCGTCGTCCCATAGAGGCAATAAATAAGAGGATTACCTCTAAAAGCGTTCAAGACTCCCTCTAAAAAAGACTCCATGGAATGTAGCTATAACCAATCAATAGTGCTCTAGTGGATTGGAAGCATGATTTCTCATCTAGGGCAAAAGGAGACGCCCTTGAGGACAACTCCACAAAGGGACAAGATCCCTAGCTCTCTGATTGGTTTAGGTTAGTTCATCCGCTACATCTACATCAACATTTATGGCACTAATGGCACCTGCAATCTCTAGTTGGTAATGCACTAAGTTTTTCGCATTTAATCAGTGTTAGTGATAACATGTTCAAGGCCAAAGGAGATATTGTTTATGAGCTAAACATTATGTGATCATTAGGTCAGATTCGATAGGTGTGTCTCCCAACTTAAAGGGCTTGCCTAGATTTGTAATTTAGATTAATGGTTGCAAATGAAAATTTGTTAAATTCATTGGAGCACTCACTTAGGGTATGAGCCCCCCTCCCCCTTCCTTTTGCAATATGATGGTTAAAAAAGCAACTTGTATTATAAATATCCTACTTATTATAATTAAGACTATATGTTTCATTAATCACAAGGAAGTTCTTTGTTTTTTTTCTCTCATGTATAAAAATATGTCTTGCCTGGTATGATCAGAAAAGAGTATGCGAAAACTTTGATACAATTTGTTAGTTACCACATATATAATATGTATAACTAAATACAAGCACAATAATGTTATCAGTAAATATATTTTACCAAAACAATGAATTTCCCTAGTTGCTTCTTCAGAATGGAACCATGCAATTTAGTCGTGGAATCTTTGATTTGCATGAAGAAAATGAGAACAAAATATAGATAAAGTGATCAAATCCAATTAACCAAAGGAAATTGATCAGAGTCAAATAATCTGTAACACATAAAGAGGCATGCTGCGTCGCGTTAGGTGCCTGGTTTATAGTTTGCCAACTGATCTCTCTGGCTCTTCATGGAGTACTATAAACACTGGAATGAAAGTCCACACGTACTGGTGGATTAGTCAATCCTCTATACATCATTTCTTGGTCCATAAGGCATGGTTGACCGTTTACGAGCTCCAAACATGTAAACAGCGGTCCTAATATAAAACATGTACAATATACAGTAGTATTTGCTTCCCGCTGAAGTTAAACGATACATACGATAATGATTGATTAATAGTCAAACACAGGATTTAGACGTTATGCGCCCGCTGAAGCTAGGCCTGGAAGAAGCTGCCTGCGACGCTCTCTGCACTGCCGTGAATGAATGACGTGGTATATATACCGGTATACGTACTTGACCTCGAACTGTTTGCAAACCTGTGGGATTTGACTATTATCACTTGTTTGGATTCATGCGTATGGTCAGAGCGCGCGTAAGTGATGAATTTCTGGGGAGGTTCAGCTGGTAACATATTGCGTGCGTATACGTGTTGTTGTCAATAAGTCAATCTGGACTTTTCCTTACAGTGTGTCGTCTGCAATGCAAACTACTATTACTAGGTAATGACATGGGATGAAATGGAGTTCGACGAAAATAAAAGCCTCTGTTTACCGGAGCGGCCGAGGTGATCTACCGTCACTCCCTTAGCAGTTAGCACACTTAATGTACTCCAAAAAAATACCCTATCCGGGTTTAAGTCCTCGGCTCAGCACGGGTGTTCATATTTTTCTGGATTTATTCTAGTAAATTAACGACGCTATGCTTTTAGTGGTAGGCGGCGTTCCCGTCGACAGCGAGACGCCAGTGGTGACTTCATTAATTTCAAGATATGCCGTCTCAGTCCTTCGAAGGTGCTTATGTAGGGTTTGCGTACGTGTGTCATAGGGGTGAGTGCGCATGCGTGTTGTGGGCCTATACATTATGCTGTGTAATTCTAAAAAAAAAGCAAATCCTGCAGAAAGCTAATATTAATTAGGCACAGCAATGCAAGTTGTTGGGTAGAGTATTCATGTTCGAGCAATGTGAGGAACCTTCGCATTGGAATTCCTCACTTTGTTTGTTTAAGAGCCAAAAGAATGACGTTCCGCATCTAACCAGCCGTGGTTTCATCTCCAAGAAGCATCCGGTACCAAGATGGCAAGATTTGACCTTGCTGATACAAACCCTCATTCAGACAAAGAGCAACTTGGAAGGGCTCTGTCCTATCAAATCTACCTCGCGATGTGCGACAAGAAGCAGTGATCGATCCAGAACATGCATCTAGTCAATGACATCATTTAATTGCTCACATATGCACATATGTATAAATAATAACGAGTGATAATGCAGGACATTCTTGTAGCAGCAACTTAACCAGTCGTCACCAAATTGATAACGAACCCGTGGTCTGATGTCCTTATAGGGACAAGCTTATTTTTGTTCTTGATCACATAGTTTAGCTTGATGTCAGGCGGCTGCTGAGGGTGTGCTCCAGACCTTGGGCTAGCTCAACGTGCGGGTTGGACGATGCATGCACAGATTAGTGTTCGTTTGCTAGAGATCTAGATTCTCGTAAAAATGTTTCGGGTTCAGGATCTAAAGAAATGTTTCAGATGATGAATTAGAATCACTTCGTGAGATCGTTGGTAGTCTGGATTCTAATTCATAAAACAAATATTTTTTCATAAAAAATCATATAAATAAAATATTTTTCAAAAAAATCAAACCTTTTTATGGGTAAAGAATAATTTAAATACAATTTAGTTTAACTTATTCCACTTTAAAAGGATAAGAGGGGAAAAATGGCAGTTAGTGCAAAGGAGAGGCCAGAAACCAATAGGACGAAACTACACCGAGGCTGCTTCGCGTGGACAGTATAAAAAAACGAGAATCGTCTCTCAGGTTTCTTGATCGAAACACTACCACTCATCTCCGTTTGGCTCAGATTCATAGGTTTCGTAGCAAAATCGGAACGGTTTTTTTCGGGACCAATACTTGTACTTGAAGAGGAGGAGCTAATAACCATTAATATTGATTCATCCGAGTAGTCAATAGCATGACTACAGCTCCAACCGACCCCCCACGTGCGCAAGCTCCGCCTCACCCGGCTTCTGGGGGCGGGCTCCGCCTCATCCGACACCGAGGCTGTGGGCTCCGCCTCGTCCGACCTCTGGGGACGGGCTCCGCCTCGCCCGACTCTTGGGTTTGCGCTCCGCCTCGCTCGACCTCTGAGGGCGGGCTCCGCCTCGCCCGACACCGAGGCCGCGGGCTCCACCTCGCCCGACGTCTGAGGGCTGGCTCCGCCTCGCCCGACCTCTGAGAGCGGGCTCCGCCTCGCCCGACACCGAGGCCGCGGGCTCTGCCTCGCCCTACCTCTGAGGGCTGGCTCCGCCTCGCCAGACACCGAGGCAGCGGGCTCCGCCTCACCCGACCTCTGAGGGATGGCTCCACCTTGCTCGACCTTTGTGGGCTGGCTCCGCCTCGCCCGACCTCTGGGGGTGGGCTCCGCCTCGCCCGACCCTTGGGTTTGCGCTTCGACTCGCCCGGCCTCTGAGGGCGGGCTCCACCTCGCCTGACACCGAGCCCGCGGGCTCCGCCTCGCCCGACCTCTAGGAGCGGGCTTTGCCTCGCCCGGCCTCTGGGGGGACTCCGCCTCGACCGACCCTGAGGTCGGGGGATCCGTCTCGCCCGACAAAGACCCATACCGCCGCCAACCACTCCAGGTCTAAGCAAATGGGCCTGGGTCAAAGCTTTGACACCAGGTAGGTGACCGGCACGCCCCGATATAACCCGTGGCCGTGACGGGCCATACCCGGAGATTCACATCAGGAACAGCGTCGGGCGTACCGGTGCTGTTCTGCCTAACCCTCGCACAAGCACTGACAAGCGTGTCAGTTCACCACGACGTCAGCCAGGACGGAGCGGAGCGCCACGACCGGGAGACGATGCCTACGTATGGCGCCAGTGACGGACAGGGCCACGACATGGAGCTGTTCCTGTTGACGTCTACAGGGTCGGCGGGACCCGCGTGATCCTGGAGAACTTCTTCTCCTCCTTATTCTCATATTTTCCCTCCACTGTAACCCATGCTTTCCCTTGGCCTATAAAAGGAAAAGCAGGGCGTCCCATGGAGGGGGACCTTTTGGCATCGCAGCACATCACACAGCCGATTATAACGCACAAACACACAACCGAGAAGCGACCGAGCCCTAAGCACCCATTCGCTCCTCTCATCAGAGACTTAGGAATTGTCCCTCTCTCGACCGTTTGTAACCCCTACTATGAACTTTCAGTGCTAGTAACACGAACAATAGCAACGAACTGGACGTATGGACATTCTATCCGAACCAGTATAAACCTTGTGTCCTCTTAGCACACCATCCGGGCCTGACGTGCAATATTAGAAACTTACTGGCCGGTGACAACTCGAAACACCGATAGTTGGCGTGCTAGGTAGGGCTTATATGTTCGCATGACAGTGGAACCTATATAAAAGTTGAAGTTTGAGTGGAGTAGAACAAACTTTGTTTTTGGACTAAGAGCTAGATCAGCTTGTAAGGAAGTCAAGCCGAGCCCTCAAGTTGGAATCCATGGCTGGTTTAGGAGCTCAAAATTTTGCTAAGTCCGGGTTAACTGAAAACTGAATTTTCAGTTTCATGAGCCCTACTTTGCAGCTCTTTATCTTCCAATATAATCCGAGTTAGACCAAAAACCTATAAGGAAAGTTGTAGTCCTCATATTGATATACAACATTTGTTACTACCGCTTGTGTCAAAACTAAACGGATTAGGAGATACGAAGGGACAAAGATTGATGTTCAGTCGTACTTTTGGGGTAGAATTAGAATTTTTGAATCTGTGCTACTTGGCCTTCATGCTGACCGTGTGCAGGAGCCGAGCGCCTTGTGGTCTCGCGCGCTGGCTGCCTGTGCGCCACCTCACCCTCGCTCGTCGTTTTGGACAGGCCGAGCCCGAGCCTGCCCCCTGCCCTCTCCATTCTCCCTCTCCCTCTCTTCTCTGCCTCGCTCCCTGCTAGCGCCATGGCCGAGCTTGGCGAGACGCCGCTGCTGGTGGCACTGCTCTCCCTCTCCTCCTCCCCTGCAGTGCATAGCAACGTCGCTCCAGTCACCATCGCCGGCCACACTGCGCCTCCAGCCGCTTCCCTGGCCATCGTAGTCGCCGAAGCCGGCCGGCCGCCGCCGCCGCCGACAGACCGCAGCCAGCGGCCATGGTCAGGCCGAGGATGGCTGTGGCTGGGCGAGGGCCAAGCATGGGTGAGGCCAGGCCAGCCCTGCCCTGGCTGGCCACCGCTGCCGGCCGACGCCCCCCTGCTGGCCGACCCGACGCCTCTGCCCCTTCCCTGTGTCCTGCGTGAGGTTGAAGAAGAGGGGGTGAATCTTAAATAGAAGCTTTTTCATGTGTTCACTTTGCGTAAATGACAGACACATATATTTACATATATGGGCTTAGTTGGTTTATGAGATCTCCAGGGTTCCCAATGCAAAAATATTTTTTTTCGGTTTAATCTTTTCTTTTGTAGATTTCGGTGCCGAACTTTGAAAAATCGTAATAATTAGTAGAAAAATCATAAAATAACAAATGTAGACTTTTTGGAATCCTTGTGAAATTATCTATGCAGTAAATCTATAATATGGGATGTTTAGTTTAGAGATTTTTCTGTAAAAATAGATTTATGCAGGTTAGGTTTTGAATACTAGTTGTACTTGTCTTTTTTATAACTGCAGTTGTATTGCTCAAATAAATATGAAATTTTTATGGAATGCTACTCAGGTGATGGTTGATGTCTGGTAAAAATTTCATAAGCTTTTCAAAAATTTAAAGATCATAATTTTTGGTTAAGTAGATTTTTAGTTATAGTTGTTTAAATTTCTGTGGTTGTTTCTGCCCAAACACAGACAGGGTTGCCTTTTTGGAACTGTGGGGCTTTTTTAATAGCAGAATTAGCTTTGAGTGTTTATAAAAAAGTTATTTAGAATTTTCTAAGATTTCTAAAAAGTCAAGAACCATATTTATTGGACATGTAGAACTCTAGTTATAGCTGTTTAAAGTGGTATGTTAGATTCTATCCATGTTTTGGATAGATATCAAATTATTGGAATAATTGACCATGTTAACTATAGAATCATCTTAAGATGAGAATAAGAAAGTTGTAGGTAACTTCATAAGATTTTTAAAAAGTTATGATGCATGTTTGTTGGAGGTCTAAAACTCCAGTTATGCTTCTCTGAAGTTCCTATCAGTTTTCTATACCACTGCTGTTTGGGGTGCATGTGCAATTTTTGTTGTGCAATTATTTTTATGGTGTAAATGATGTTTGCTGTAGTTGTGGTGAATACCAAAGTTGTAGGTAACTTCATAATCTAGCTTGTGTTAAATTTGAATGAGCATAGGCCTGACAATTTAGGAGTTATGGATTTTATAATTTCCCTATCATTTTTTGCATGCTCTCTTTATAGATTTGAATGATTAAGTTGTTTGACCCAACTAAGCTTTGAATCATGTCTTGTAGATAGTATAAGAAGTGTAGTTATTTTCATTAGCTTTCCAAATTGTTAAAGATCACTCCTTTGGGTGGTCTAAATCTCCAGTTATAAGCTTGTGAAGTTGCATGGCAGAATCTATCCAAGTCTGGACAGAGGTGCTCAATTGTGCTTCATTGACATTGTTAATGGTGGAATCACCTTGTGATGATAATAAACATGTTTTAGATAATTTAATAAGATTTCTAGAAAGTTAAGGTTTATGCTTGTTTGATGTCTGTAACTCTAGTTATGTCGTTTTGAAACTACTACTACTTTTGTGTCCTAGTTCTGTGCAGATCTAAAATATTAGCATGTTTGATCTAGTTAGCTTTGGAATAAGCTTTTGGTGATAATAACGATGTTGTAGGCAATTTCATTGGCTTTCCAAAAAGTCTAGGATCACCTTCTTTGGATGTCTGGATCTCTAGTTATGGTTAAAATAAGTGACTGTTGTGCTGCTGTCCAGATTTCTATACATGTGTCTTGTTTTGGCTAAACATGTTGTTTAGTTTTTTATCGATGCATGTGTGCAATATCTGAACTTAAGTTCACTTATGTTCCATACCTTATATGCTTGCTATCCCATTATAAAAGGTTGTGTGATGTTTAGTTAAATAATTCTAGATGCCTATGTCTTGTATGATCTTATCTTTGACCTGAATACTATTATATGATGCATCTCATATTACCATTCTTCATATTCATGCACTTTCATCTTGAATCTCATTTAGGTACGCTAGATGAACCACGTGAAGGACGTGATGTTGGAGCTGAACCCGAAGACGGTGTTTGGTGGACCTATCCCAAAGATAGAAGGACTAAGCAAGTGCCGAGATGGAAGATACTCGCCAAGTAAGTGTCGTCTAACAAACACTAACCTAGTGTTGGATCACAGACAAGCCCCGGAGCATTCTAAGCCTCCTATGTTTTTACAAATATCACTTGAGTTCTTTATGTTTGATGCATTAGGTTATAAGAGTTGATTGGAACCACTTGATGCATAGAACTACCTTGTCCAGAAATATACCTTGAACCCTATGTAGGTCCAGGATCAAATGTATGCTTAGCGATGCTTAGACCGGTAGAAGTCGGGTGATTTCCTATCACCCGTGAGATATAGGTGGATACCAAAGCACGGTTGGCTATATTTGCTATCGTGGAAATAACCATGTGTTAATAATAAATGGAGATCGGGCGGGATGTCGATAGAGAAGCAACAAGACATGGAGGTCTTGGGTGTGGATCTATCCCCATCTGTGTCGTTTAAGGACCGATGCGCTGTACGTCCTCATGTCATGTTGAACGCATGCCTATCACTTAGTTGGCCGGATAACTCGTTCCGACCATAAAGCCGAGTAGCTCAACTTAGGCCGGAAGCCGAGAAGTAAAAGTGCGCACTTTGGCGGTAGTAAGGATGTGCGGGGAGCCATTGGCGTAAGTCCAAAGGAGAGATTGACCTCCTAGTAGAGTGGACTCCCTGAGAGTGCGGCGCTGCGCGGACCCGCGAATTTGTTCCTGAGTTGTACCAAAGGTGACCCGAGGCAACCACTGATCAAGTTGATTGGGTTTGTGTTAGGAATAATTCCCCAGCTGGGTAGGAATCGATTCGAATCGCCGTCTCTCCCGGATAGTGAGAACTTGACTGAGCAGTGGCAATGTAGAGACACTTAATTGAACTTGATGGTTATAATGATGATGATGATGTTACAACATTATATCGGCTATGGTTACTATTGCCTGTTACTAAATGATATTCCACATGTTTGGCATAGGTTAGTTGCTAATTTAGAGATGAATAGCTATAATTAACTTGGTTACTAAATTGTAAAATATATAGCTCAACTCTTGGCTTTTATGCAAAATGTTGTCAAGCTAGCTCCATCTATAAAGCCTTGTATACTCCTTGGTGTCACTTTATTTCTGGTTTATGACGGGTAAGTCTAGCTGAGTATATTCGAGTACTCAAGGTTTATCCCACCATGTTGCAGGTGAAGTTCTTGGCCTGCTGAAGATGGTGCTAACCACCGGTGGGCTCGGTGACTCTATATTTATTTCTCATCTATATGCTTTTATCAGAGGATGTCACTTATACTAGCAATGTATTTGGAACTTATATTAATGTAATCATTTGAAAGCTATGTTATTTTTACTAATCGGTTTTGAAACCAAAACTTGTACTATTATCTGTGAACCCATTTGTAATATTATTTTCGCTGCAACTCTTCGTATGTGATGCGTATTTGCTTAATCACGCGATCTTGGTTGTGATGTTGATTTATCGAGGTCCTTCATGACACTCGGTGGACTACCGGGTTTATATAAGTGAAAGTATGCGTGTGTCAACGTGTTAGTGGGGACAACCGTACTTGATCTTGTATAAATTGGACGGTTCTGTCACGTGGCATCAGAGCAAGATTAAGCATAATACTGTCATGTACATCATTTTAAAAACAAAGTTTTGGTTTTAAAAGCCTATTTTAACTAAAACTTTAGCTATAGGAAAATTTGTTAAAACTAATTTGCAAAACTATGCTAGCGACATCCTCCTTTATGCCCAGTTAAGGGCTATTAGGTGGCTGTCTAAGTACTAACATGGGGGGTTTTACTTTCGTCGTCCATACAGCGTGCTATTGTATGGATGTCGTTCACTTGAATAGTAATGTATGGATCAATTGCCTCTACGCCTAGGTAAGTGTGAGTTGTGAGAGCATGACCGTCCAACTGTCGGTCTAGGGGAGAGTTAGCTATGGTTACTGGAATATTTACATGTTACACACATGTATATATGAAGGTACTTAATTGTGGGTATATCTGTTGGGTAGCTATGGATACCAAAGTATATATATCTGGGGATGTATATATGGAGAGTATCTTAGTTTACTGCTTTCATTGCATGCTTATTTATCTCTTGTGGGGATGGGCTGCAATGAATTTGCCTGTAGGTACGCTAACCACGAATGCGTAGATTGGATGTAGCTGACAACTAGCTATATATCAAGAGAGTACGTGTTATGCCATCGACATAGAACATGATTGCCACCTTAAGCTGGCATTTTCGTGAGGACGAATAGGACGAGCATGCATCATGATTGTGCTTGTGCATAAATATGCTTCCCTCACATTGTTCTAATACTAAGTAACTTGTGACCAATGTGATGTATTGTCTTCCCTATGTGGAGCTAGGCAAAATGCCTTGTTCCATGCTGCTTGAATAGCTATGCTTGAAGTTAGTGTGCGTTTAGCTCGCCTTGTATGTTGCTTCCAAAGGAAATAGATCGCAAGTTAGTAGTTAGCAAAAACTTCATCCCTTCAAAAACTAATTTGCTAAGTATAAGTAAAACTTGTTCTGAAGATATGTTCACCTACTCAGTAAAAAGGAAATAAAAGATAACAGTGCCTTACCACCATGTTTTACATGATATGTGTAGTGGTGTTGCTGTAGGTGACAATTTGTTGTGTGCGAGCTTTGTGCTTAGTAATAGTCGCTTAAGCTAATTGGATAGAGTGTTTCGAAATGCTTGCTTAAGACCATGATGTAGGTGTGGACGCTCGTTATCTAGGTAGTGTCGTAGCTATCACCCCTTTTGTCCTCGGTAAGCATACAAGTATGGAAGAGCGCTATCCTAGAACAGCGTCCAAGTTTTGATAATCTCATGGTTGTCGTCTCCAATTAAGTTCTCTCTTAGGAGACTGAGCCGGTACACGTGGTTGCTAGCCCTTGAACATTGCGCTATGAAGACCTATATCCATGCCTTGCTTATCCTTAGGCCCAAGCTTAGTTCCCTTGAATGCTTGCATATGTTGTGGATGTCTTGCTCCTGTGTGGGAGGACCCTGCTAAAAAATCCTTGCCAGACCTTATTGCTCCTTCTCCTACAGACGATCTGGTGCAACGTTGATCACTATCTACCCTGGCTTCGAAACCTTTTCCTCGTAGATCATGTCATTGCTTTATCAACTGAACCCCTAGTCAATGCATTGGCTCTGTCCCTCGAATCTTGTTTGTTTTGTCTCCAACTCTTTCAAGTCTCTGGATGTTTATCAGTCTTGATCTCATGTTGCTGCTCGGTAAGACCAAATCTCATGTTAATCTTTATTTGGCAATCACTTTGGTGGACACAAGGCGTATATGGAAATTAGGCAAGAGTCCCTTGCTCAGTTGTCTTCGGCAATTAGGCTATGTTCTCTTGCGCTATGTTTTGATCTTTGGATCACCTCCTTGTTGACTCCTAACCTTGTGACTACCTTTGCTTGCTATTCCTCCTTCATATGGTGCTTGCTCCTATGCAACCAAATTTGTGCCACGTGAGAATTATTGTGGGTTGTATGTTCAGTAATGGTGCCATGCTTAGCAATCTACGATGCTGCAATGAAATCGAGAGCCCCTGTGGGTGCACGCACAAGGTTGTGCTACTCGGCATGCGCTGGTATCGAGGTTTCTAGTCATGATCCATTGCAGAACTGCACCAATGTGTTATTTTCACGTAAGCTCTTCCTTGATTATCTCTCCTTATCTAATCGGAAGATCCTTATATTAGACCAAAAGTAGTAGAGCTTCCTTCTGAAGTCATCCAGAGGATAACCTTGAAGAACATGTCACTGACATAAACATTAATAGACTGCAAGAGATGGTAGACAAGTGACCCTACTTGACTGTCCCTGTAATGACGTCGGTCATCTAGTGAGCAACTAATGTCATTCTCGTTGGATCAGAAAGGTACACCACACTTAAGGTTGAACAAGTTATCAGTCGGATGATAAATGGACCGGGATATTATGTGCTGTAATAGGTCACCTGATACTCATGAGTCTTCTGTCCAAGTTCTCAATCTTTAGGTGCATAAGGATCATGTAGACAAACCGACCTTCTTTGGTGTCGCCCCTTTTCTGTTGACTTCTAGGGTGACTGTCTGTTTGCACATCCACTACAATTGTTGCCGTCAAAAAGAAGTTTTGAAGCTTTTTAAGTGTTTAGAGATAACCGATTAGTTACCAGTAGGAAGGTTAATCTCTAGCTAGGTAATGACACTTTGGTAACTATGAAGGCTAGGTCTCATAGGACATTGCTAAGCAAAGAAATAGCAAAGCCGGTCAGCGATGCCAGTACTACTTTCTTCTCCAAGCCCTATATTGTCAAGTCAATTCCATCTTGGACAATCACATAGATAGTGCAGGATGCTGTATCAGCTAAGTAAAAAGCTAGAGAAAGCACGTCCCTAGTCTCGATCAGCATCATTATGTATATGGTGCTATCAAAGGATTTATTCAAGACCCTATTGGATGAAGCATAGGAGGATGTTGGAAATGGTCCCTTATCTTGTAGGACTGCCCCTCCACGTGAAGTATGCATTGTGCCCTGCAAAAATAGCCCACCAGTCCAATGCTTGTGCATCGTGAGCTGGTGCCTACATCAACGGTTGAAGTTATTCCCTAGAAAGCATATAAGGAAAACCCTAGCCTCCATCCTTAGCAAAGAAGCTACCGCTATCATAAAAGAGTTAAAGACTGCGAACATACTTCCCAATGTGTAAATCAAAAGAAAATAAGAGCGGGAAATCTGTCGAGATTTCATGGCACTAAACTAGTTATCTTTAAGCCAATGATTAGTGGCTCAAACATGGTTGAGTTCACACCAAACTTGGCGATCTCATTCCTCGCTTAAGGTACTTTGATGTCTAAAGTTGGTTGAGAATTGGTTGAGTAAAGCATCAGATTTGAGAGATGTTTTGATAGTTCGGTCCCCAAAATTTTAGAATAAAGCAGTTTTGGTAGATGATTTGTTTGGATAGTCAAACGGTGTCCGTTTGAGCTGAATTTTGGTCAGTAGTTAAAGGACTCTTGGATCTAAATGCCTACCAAAATTTGTGCACAATGGAGCAGTAGTTTGCAGGATATGAACTGATTACCGAGAGGTATAGAATCTGTGATTTCTCTGCTGACTACTTGCATCCCTCATATTAGTAGGTTGTGTTGTAGTTAAGGTCATGTTGGCAATGTGATGATTGTTAATACTTTAGATGCCCTAGAGAAGACTCCTGGCACCCCTTTGTGTCTCACTTTTGCCGTCTCATATCAACAATGCTGGAGCAGTCAAGGTGTTCTACAAGTCAATTTGTGCCATTACGAGTCGAAAATAATTTGAAAAGTGTCAAACAACAGATTTCAGGCTTTGATTTTGAGTTGTTGATCGACATTAGAAAGGAAGCCTCAATGTCAAAAGTAGTTTAACCAGGTTAATTTTGCGACAGTGCAAGTCAACCCAACTTACTACGCCACTGCACCATGAAGACAAATTGTGCTCCACCTGCTTAGTAGTGTACTGTTTTTCTAGTCGGTGTATACTTGTAACTTTTGTTGACCTCCAGGCCTTGCTAACATCCTTCTTTAGCAAGGATTTCCAAGGCGGACTTGTTCTTTGGTACCTTCCATGTGTTTTCCCCAAGAGGTTGCATTAGATCCAACCCAGATAACTGTTGCCACTTGGATACAAAGATTCTCTCAAATAATGATCATCGAAAACACTGAGTCAACAGAGTCAGCTATTACATTCACCGCTCACACAATGGACTGAGATAATAAAGTGTTATCTTTAGAGAAGGAGAATTGCACACATGGAACATTATGTAGTTTTCCATCGGTTGGCATCTGAGTGATTGAACGATTACGACCGGCGTAGATATTGTCTGTTGGTCACTCGGTTTCTCATAGCCTCAGAGGATGTTTACCTCGTCTGTGATCTCATCCCTTATGAAAGGTTGTACTCAAGCTACTTTGGTAGAGGACTGCTTTTTGAACTTTGTGAATGAACATGGAACCATTGTAATGAGTAGCTTTTAGAAGCTTGCGGTCTAGTGCAAAGTTCACATGGTCCATGCTAATATTCACTAGGGAAATAGAGATTTTGGGTAATTAGTTTATGCTCCATAGTACTCTCTGTGTCTCGAGAATGAAGTATTGTGCTGTCGTGGATTCCTCCCAAAGTAACAATGCTTCATGGATGCCAACAAAGGAAATTCTTCAGACAAAACTTACTATGAAGAACAAGTATCAGAAAGTGTCTTGACCAAATTAGCCTCTCTGATACTCCGAAGTTAAGTAGCCTAATGCTACCACTGAAGTTGGAAAATGGATGCCATGCTTCTCTTCCCTTAAAAATCTTTCACACTGAATCTCAGGGCGAGATTCTCGTAAGGGGGAGGGCTGTAACACCCTAGGTGTTTGTCACCAGTTAAGCAATGGGTTTAAGCTCAAACATGACATGTTAAGTGGTGATGAAGGTTTCAAGATCAAATCTACAAGAGTGAGCTCCAACTTAAACTGGGACAACACACCTTTACTTACATGTGTACCCTTGTTAAGATTATGCAAGAGTAATGTCAAACATGCTTATTTCACGTACATTACATCAACATGCATCCATCTTGACCAGTGGAAAAGTGTTATGAAGTTTGTAATCAAGAAGTCACATGAAATGTTAAGTTATAATCTTTCTTGGATTGCTTTATTAACTAAATGGGAATATGAGATGTCGACCAAACCTTGCTACCTTGTCCAAATAACTCTAATTGAACTCTACAACAAAAGTCATGAAGGGTTCATGTTGAGCAAAAGTCAAAAAAATGACTCAATCGGTCTAAAACTCTAATTTAAGCTTTACCGTGATGCTACTTTGACTTGGTTTGAGCTGTGGCTTATAGTGTTTGCATGGCAGTGGAACCTAAATAAAAGTTGGAAGTTTGAGTAGAGTAGAACAAACTTTGTTTTTGGACCAAGAGCTAGATCAGCTTGTAATCAAGTCAAACCGAGCCCTAAAGTTGGAATCCATGACTGTTTTGGGAGCTCAAAATTCTGCTAAGTCCGGGTTAACTAAAAACTGAATTTTCAGTTTCATGAGCCCTACTTTGCAGCTCTCTATATTCTAATATAATCCTAGTTAGACCAAAGACCTTTAAGAAAAGTTGTAGTCCTCATATAGATCTACAACATTTGTTACTACCGCTTGTGCCAAAACTAAACGTATTAGGAGATACGAAGGGACAAAGATTGATGTTCAGTCGCACTTTTGTGGTAGAATTAGAATTTTTGAATCTGTGCTGCATGGCCTTCATGCTGACCATGTGCAGGAGCCGAGCGCCGCGTGGTCTCACGCGCTCGCTGCCTATGCGCCACCACGCCCTTGCTCGTCATTTTGGAGAGGCCGAGCCCGAGCTTGCCCCCTGCCCTCTCCATTCTCCCTCTCTCTCTCTTCTCTGCCTCGCTCCCTGCCAGCGCCATGGCCGACCTTGGCGAGACACCGCTGCTGCTGGCACTTCTCTCCCTCTCCTCCTCCCCTGCAGTGCGTAGCAATGTCGCTCCAGTCACCACCGCCGGCCATGCTACGCCCTCCAGCCGATTCCTCGGCCATCGCAGTCGCCGGAGCCGGCCGGCAGCCGCCGCCGTTAGACCACGCCAGCGGCCATGGTCAGGCCGAGGCCGGCTATGGCCAGGTGATGTCCAAGCATGGGTGCGGCCAGGCCGGCCCTGCCCTGGCTGGCCACCGTCGTCGGCCGACGCCCCCCTGCTGGCCGACCCGACGCCTTTGCCCCTTCCCTGCGTCCTGGGTGAGGTTGAAGAAGAGGGGGTGAATCGTAAATAGAAGCTTTTTCATGTGTTCACTTTGCATAAAAGCTAGACACATATATTTACATATATGGGCTTAGTTGGTTTCTGAGATCTCAAGGGTTCCCAATGCAAAAGTATTTTTTTCGGTTTAATCTTTTCTTTTGTAGATTTTGGTGCTGAACTTTGAAAAATCGTAATAATTAGTAGAAAAATCATAAAATAACAAATGTGGACTTTTTGGAATCCTTATGAAATTATCTATGCACTAGATCTATAATATGACATGTTTTAGTTTAAAGATTTTTCTGTAAAAATAGATTTATGCAGGTTAGGTTTTGAATACTAGTTGTACTTGTCTTTTTCATAACTGTAGTTGTATTGCTCAAATAAATGTGAAAGTTTTATGGAATGCTACACAGGTGATGGTTGATGTCTGGTAAACATTTGAAGAGTTTAGGCTTGATAGTTTAAGAACTACAAAAATAACAAATGCCATGTGTTGCTTTGCTCCTATTCTGAATAGGCCTGCATGTTTATATTAATTGACTCAGTTATGTTATGAATCATGCCTTGATGACAATAAATGAGTTGCAGTACTTTTCTTAAGATTTCCAAAAAGCTAAAGTGCATAATTTTTGGTTAAGTAGATTTTTAGTTATAGTTGCTTAAATTTCTTTGGCTGTTTCTGCTCAAACCCAGATAGGGTTGCCTTGTTGGTACTGTGGGGCCTTTTTAATTGTAGAATTAGCTTTAGGTATTTATAACAAAGTTGTTTAAAATTTGCTAATATTTCTATAAAGTCTCAAAGACATGTAGAACTCTAGTAATAGCTGTTTAAAGTGGTATGTCAGATTCTGTCCATGTTTTGGACAGAGATGCAATTATTAGATTAATTGACCTTATTAACTGTAGAATCATCTTAAGATGAGAATAATAAAGTTTTAGGTAACTTCATAAGATTTTCAAAAAGTTATGATTCATGTTTGTTGGAGGTCTAGAACTCCAGTTATGCTTATCTGAAGTTCCTATCAGTTTTCTGTACCACTGCTGTTTGGGCTGCATGTGCAGTTTTGCTTTTGTAATTATTTTCGTGGTGTAAATGATGTTTTATGTGGTTGTAGTGAATACAAAAGTTGTATGTAACTTTATAATCTAGCTTGTGTTAAATTTTCATGACTATAGGACTAATAATTTAGGAGCTATAGATTTTATAATTTCCCTGTCTGGTTTTGCATGCTCTCTGTATAGATCTGAATGATTGTGTTGTTTGACCCAACTAAGCTTTGAATCATCTCTTGGAGATAATATAAGAAGTGTAGTTATTTTCATGATCTTTCCAAATTGTTAAAGATCACTCCTTTTGGTGGTCTAAATCTCCAGTTATAAGCTTGTGAAGTTGCATGGCAGAATCTGTCCAAGTCTAGACAGAGGTGCTCAATTGTGCTTGATTGACCTTGTTAATGGTGGAATCACCTTGTGATGATAATATACATGTTTTAGATAATTTAATAAGATTTCTAGAAAGTTAAGGTTCATGCTTGTTTGATGTCTGTAACTCCAGTTATGCTGTTTTAAAACTACTACTACTTTTGTGTCCTAGTTCTGTGCAGATCTGAAACATTGGCATGTTTGCCCTAGTTAGCATTGGAATAAGCTTTTGGTGATAATAACAATGTTGTTGGCAATTTCATTAGCTTTCCAGAAAGTCTAGGATCACCTTCTTTGGATGTCTAGATCTCTAGTTATGGTTAAAATAATTGACTATTGTGCTGTTGTCCAGATTTCTATACAAGTGTTAGGTGATTGCTTTAGCTGCTCTTGTTTTGGCTAATTATGTTGTTTAGTTTTTGATCGATGCATGTGTGCAATATCTGAACTTAAGTTCACTTATGTTCCATGTCTTATATGCTGGCTATCCCTTTATAATATGTTGTGTGATGTTTAGTTAAATAACTCTAGGTGCCTATGTCTTGCATGATCTTATGTTTCACCTGAATACTATTATGTGATGCATCTCATATTATCATTCTTCATATTCATACACTTGCATCTTGCATCTCATCTAGGTACGCTAGATGAACCACGTGAAGGATGTGATGTTGGAGCCAAACCCAAAGACGGTGTATGGTGGACCTATCCCGAAGATGGAAGGACTAAGCAAGTGCCGAGATGGGAGATACTCGCCAAGTGTGGCAGAACCTCCTAAATTATAGGGCCCACATGCACCTGTGACTGTCCAATGACCTTTGACATCTATGCATACGTTCCCGGTAACTTAAGAAGACTGTCGGGTGTCCTCGGGGAACCCCGAATCATCCACGATTTTTGAGCAGGATCACATTACAGAGTCATTGCAGTATTACAACAGTTTATTCAAATAGATACACCAGAGTAAAAACAACGGAAGTCTTACAATAACATAGTTTACAAACCGTTTGTTTCAAACCATACAACTAAGTTCGAAAGTTATTACAAAACATAGTAGTGGAGTGGCATTATAATATATTACAGAACACACAAATAAGCTGCCCTGCCCAAGAGCCACACATTTACTTATCGTCATCGCACTGAACAACAGTCATGCAGCACGATCCAAAATAGATCTACTCATGAAACTCACCTGCAACAAGGATCAACGAACCCTGAGTACAAAAGTACTCAACAAGACTTAACTAAAAATAAAAACTGATAAAACTTAGGAATGCAGGCTCAGGGGATTCAAGGTATGGCTTTAGCAATAATCAAAGTTCTTTTGCGTAAAAGCTCTTTAACCAAAATTCTTTATTTCAACATTTAAAACTTCATAAGATCATATACAAAGCTGACACGATCCGTATTGAGATCATGAAACTTCATATCCAACCCTTTCTCAAACCATCCTCAAGTTCCAGTTATTAATACTACGATGATGAACAGTGAGTTGAGTCTCCATAACCGAGGAGCAACGATGATTCGAACCTATTAAAAACCCAGCTGGGAATTCCAGACCACACAACATATGTAGGTCCCTGACCTACATATATCAACCTACCCTCGGATCCTCTAAACAAGAACAGGTCCGCGCCACCCGAGAATACAGTACTCCACCAATCCAGCCCATTGCCACGTGGGTACACGCTATTCCCACTATCTCTCCACTCCTAGTGCGCGAGTAGCCATTATCATAATAGAATAGCCAAGTTAAGGCTTACCGGAGTATGTGGTTAGTACTACAAAGTCTCACCTCATGCAATTCAACAACGGACGGACCTTAATCGACACAGGCGGAAAGAACCCGCTCACAAGACCTCCATGTCTTGCGGCTCCCATACACCGAGTCCGCCCGGTCTAGATTTATTACTCCACATTCCCATATCACATGATAACATAAGTAACCAAAGTTCCATTTAAAACTTGCAGGTGACAGGTAATCACCCGACTTTCATCGTTCTAAGCATAGCTAAGCAACACTAGGCATAAACGAATTTAAAACTGGTAATATGGTAAATATGGAATAACAAGGTTGGTAATGTACCAATTTGATTTTTTTCACTTGACTCCTAATCACTTAATGCAGTAAAAGAAGCAAAAGCGAAATCAATTTGTAAAATACAAGGTAGGGTTGTATGCATCCGGGGCTTGCCTTCGTTGACGGAAAAGTCCGAGTCCGGAGTCGTTCCACCGATATCAACACCAACCTCCACAGACGGATCAACCTCCTCAACTACTTGATTAACTACCACGTGTTCACCTTCGTTCACTACACGTAGTAATAATGCCATGTTTAACATGATGCGTAATACGAAATATGATGCTCGATGATGGATGCAAAATTAACAACTGGAATACAACTTTCCTTCGCGGTACATTTACAAGTTAAACTAACTAAACCATTTTCGCAACACTCACATCAATTACCAAGGATCATCACCAACTAATGACCCAAGGACATCACTTAATCAAAAACTCAAACAAAACCTAAATCACTAAAGGTTACTATTTGCTTTTATGAATTAATTAATTAATTAAGAATTATGAAATAAATCAACTTGTTCCAATTGGCCTCAAAATTTTTGTAAATGTTCATCACATGATAACTAAGTGACAAAACAATTTTCATAATTTTTGGATACATAAATAAGCCTAGAAAAATCCTAGAAACTCATTTATTAATTAATTGAGCAATTTTTATCACATTCAAAAAGTACTGAAAAACAACATTTCATATTTTTTCCTAAATAACATACATCACAGAGAGGTCACACAAAAATTTTCATAATTTTTGGAGCTCTAAATAAATCTACACAAAAATAACAAAATCAGCAGCTCACCCCAAACGCGACTGAGCAGAGCACAAGGCCGGAGGAGCACTGGAGACACCGTTCGACGGACACTGCGGTCACGGCAGAGCAAGCAACGGCGACGGTGACGCTCCGGTGGCTGCGGTGAACAATTTGATCAAGCATCAAGGTACAAAGCACCACGGCATCGTGGCAAAACTGAATCACGGCTCGGCAAGGACAGAGACTCACTGCAACGCGCTGACCACGACGAAATAGGATCGCGGGTGAGGTTGCCGGCCGCGAGGAAGAAGAACGCGCACTGCGAGTTTCCGATGAAGACAAGCGACAAAAGCAGGTTGGTTGGGTGCGCAAGGAGTAGGCGGAGCTGTGACAAGCTTTGCAGCGGCTGGAGTGCGCTAAAGTGACGATGAGAGCTCGTCGGAGTTATGGCCGTGGCGTCGGGAAAACAGAGCAAGAGAGCGGGGGCAAACGGCGACGGCCAAGGCTAAATAGAGCGGCTCAGAAGCGCAAGGAAGCTACGCAGTGGCCTTCACCGCACCAGCGCGACGCCAAAGACGGCCACGACCGCGCCCGGAAGCAAACCGAAGGTCGCCGGTGGTGTAGCAAGAGCGGTGAACACTGTTCATCGAAATTACAGAATTGCCATCCAGTTTGAAACTCAAATTACTCCCAAATTTTTGTAACAACTCAAAAATCTCCAAAAACAGAAGTTGTTCAAAATCAAAAGTTCTACAACTTTTCTTTTATAACCAACCCCTAATTCGGTCTACATTTTGAAATGAACTTTTGAATTCAAATAGGGGACATTTAAGGAATTTCGCCTTTTCAAATAACTTCAAATTTTACTAAACAACTTGAAAAACTCCAAAAACAAACTTTGTACAACTCGACAAGCTCTACAACTTTGCTTTTAGACTCAACCCCAAAATGTGCTTCAATTTTGAAATGGGTTTTCAGGGTAGGATTTAAATATTGAAAATCAGGGTTTTCGGAATTTCAAATCAATACAAAGATTTCAAACTTGATTCAAATAATACCAAGCAATACTTATAATATAAATGTAAACTTGTTTTAGTGAATGCATATCAAAGTTTGCAATATGACCAATGCCTTGCAATGCATATGATGATATGTCCAGTTTTTAATACTTAAACACCCGGGGTGTTACAATCCTTCCCCCTAAAAGAAATCTCGCCTCGAGATTCAAAGCCATAGGGTAAGTAATGGAAAAGGAAATGTGTCAATCCAAAAACATCTAATTCTCATCCATAAAACAACTGAGGTTCCTTTACAAAACACAATTTGTAACAACCGAGCTCAACTAACAGTACTCTATTATATAATGACGTAAGAAACTCTGGAAACTTTTCTAACAAGTAATCTTCTGATTCCCAAGTAGCTTCCTCTTCTGAATGTTGATTCCATTGTATCTTGTAGAACTTTATTGTCCTCCTTTGAGTAACATGATCTTTCTGATCCAAAACTCGGATAGGATATTCTAAATAAGTCAGATCTGGTTCAAGTTCCACTCCTTCAACTTCAACATTCCACTCAGGCACTCGGAGACACTTGTTCAACTGAGACACATGGAACACATCATGTACAGCTGATAAATGTTCTGGTAATTTCAAGCGATAGGCCACTTTTCTATATCTCTCTAGAATTTGAAATGGTCCAATATATCGAGGTGCCAACTTACCTTTAACACCAAAACGGATAACTCCCTTCATTGGTGATACTTTTAGATATACAAAATCTCCTTTGCTAAACACCAATGGTCTCCGTCATCTATCCGCATAACTCTTTTGGCGGGACTGAGCTATCTTCAAATTACTCTGTATTTGCCTAACCTTGTCTTCTATTTCTTTGACAAGGTCAACTCCAAAGAATCTTCTTTCTCCGGGCTTAGACCAACTCAACGATGTTCTGCATCTACGACCATAGAGTGCTTCAAATGGAGCCATTCTAATGCTTTTCTGATAACTATTGTTATATGAGAATTCGGCCAAAGGTAAGCATTCGTCCCACTTGTTGGAATAATTAAGGACACAACACCTTAACATATCTTCAAGCACTTGATTAACTCTTTCAGTCTGTCTATCAGTCTGCGGATGATAAGCTGTACTATATAGGAGCTTGGTACCCAATAAAGAATGCAATTGTTTCCAAAAACTGGAGACAAACTATGTACCTCTATCGGACACTATGGTCTTTGGTATTCTATGGAGACTCATAATTCTTGCTAAATATATCTTGGCATATTGGACAGTGGGGTATATAGTCTTGACAGGAAGAAAATGTGCGGACTTAGTGAGTCGATCTACAATAACCCATATTGAGTCAAATCCCTTTGATGTCTTGGGTAGACCAACAATAAAGTCCATACTTATGTCCTCCCACTTCTAAGCTGGAATAGGCAATGGTTGTAATTCTCCAACATACCTCAAATGTATAGCTTTCACTTTCTGATAAGTATCACACTTTGCTATATATCTCGCAATTTCTATCTTCATTTTGGTCCACCAAAATCTTTGTTTTAAGTCATGGTACATCTTGTTACTCCTCATATGGATAGATAACCTAGTAGCATGTGCTTCTTCAAGAATTAACTGCCGCAACTCGAGAACCTTTGGTACTACTAGACGATCCTTGAACCATAGCACACCTTCACTATCTATGCTGAAACATTCTGCCTTCCCATTCTTGACTCTTTCCTTGATATGGGATACACCCTTGTTTTCCTTCTGAGCAGCAACAACTTGATCTCGATAGTGGCTTCAACAATTAAATTGGTTAAACTTCCTTGTTTAATTACCTCCACATTCAACTTCTCCATCTCTTGACATAAGGTCAAACCCATTGCTCTTACTGTCAGGCAATTGCAATAACTTTTGCGACTGAGAGCATCTGCCACCACATTTGCTTTACCCGGGTGATAATGTACTTCCAAGTCATAATCTTTAATCAGCTCTAACCATCTTCTTTGTCGCATATTCAACTCTGACTGAGTAAAGATATACTTTAAGCTCTTGTGGTCTGTATAAATATGGCACGTATTACCAAGTAGGTAATGCTGCCAAATCTTCAGAGCATGGACCACAGCTGCTAACTCCAGATCATGAGTCGGATAGTGTTCTTCATGTTGCTTAAGTTGCCTGGATGCATAAACAATAACTTGGCCTTCTTGCATCAACACACATCCAATACCAATACCTGAAGCATCACAATAAACATCAAACGGCTTCTCGATATCAGGTTCGGATAATACTGGTGTAGTGGTCAACAGTCTCTTCAAAGTCTGGAAAGCCTCTTCATAATCAGATGACCAGGCAAACTTGACTTGGTTCTTCAGTAACTCAGTTATGGACTTTGATACTTTAGAGAAATCTGGAATAAACCGATGGTAATACCCCGCCAATCCCAGAAAACTCCGAACTTGATGAACTGTGGTTGGTGGTTTCCAATCAAGCACATCCTTCACTTTGCTTGGATCAACAGCAACTCCTTCTGCTGACAAGACATGTCCAAGAAATTGTACTTCCTTAAGCCAAAAATCACACTTGCTGAACTTGGCATAAAGTTGATGTTCTCTCAAACAAGTCAGAACAATTCTGAGGTGTTTCTCATGTTCTTCCTTATTCTTGGAATATACTAGAATGTCATCAATAAACTCCACTACAAATTTGTCTAGCTCAGGCATGAATACTGAATTCATCAAATACATGAAATGAGCTGGAGCATTTGTCAAACCAAAAGACATTATCAAGTATTCATATAATCCATATCTTGTGGTAAATGCCGTTTTGGGAATATCTTCAGGCTTTATCTCGATTTGGTGATATCCTGACCTCAAATCTATCTTGGAGAAAACTTTGGCTCCGGTCAGTTGATCAAAAAGCAAATCTATCCGAGGTAATGGATACTTATTCTTGATGGTCACTTCATTCAACGGACGATAGTCAACACATAACCTCAGGGTCTCATCTTTCTTTTTCACAAAAATTGCCGGACACCCCCAAGGCGATGAACTAGGTTGGATAAACCCCTTTTCAATCAATTCTTGCAGCTGAGTCATCCTATAAGCTCTCCGAGAAATCGGAGCTATTCCAGGTTGCAATTCTATGTTAAACTGGATATCCCTATCAGGTGGTAGACTGGGTAAATCTTCAGGAAACACATCAGGAAATTCACATACTACTGGGATATCTCTAATCTCTTTGACGGCAGTTGCACAAACTTTGCCCACTGATCTTCTTAAGGTTGGAAGTTGGATGAGAAGTTGAGAAGTACTATCTGGCAAACTCACCCTTATAGTTCTATTCAAAGCATCAATAACAGCCTTATGCTGATACATCCAATTCATTCCTAAGATTACATCTATATCCTGATCCTTAAGGATAATCATGGTAGTGGGAAAAATATGCCCACCCAGGTTTATGGGTACCTGGTATACCATTTCCTTAGTACACAGACGTCCCCTGAGCGACTGTATAAAGAAATTTTCCTTTGTTGCCCCAATTGAAATTTCATACTTCACCACAAATGTTCTATTAATGAATGAATGCGATGCGCCAGAATAAAAAAGTATAACTGCAGGATGGTTGGCGACAGGAAACATACCCATCATCACTGGCTCCCCTTCTGGAATTTCCCCAGCTTGAATGTAGAACACTCGTCCTGTCTTCCTTTCATCTTTGCCTTTCTGAACATTCTGATTGTTGCCCTTATTCTGTGCCTGACCCTGTTGTTGATTTGAAGGGGCCTTCTGATAATTGGGATTAGACTGCCTTGGATACGGACATTCTCTTGAGAAATGATCAGGCTTGCCACAATTGAAACAGGGATACTTGTGACCCTTGGGTGTTGAAGCAGAAACCCCAGAAGCATTCGTCGGTTGTGGATTCTGATAAGTTGCAATAGGATGGACATTTGATTGCTGACCGGCTTGAAACTGCGGTGGACGATAAGGAGGACGATTATGACTTACTGGATGATAAATCACCCTTTGCCTCTTTGGATTTCCCCCAAAAGATCCAGACGGCATACTCTTTTTCTTCTTGAGCTCCTTATGCTGCCGATACTTTGCCTCTGAAGCAATTGCAATATTCACTGCCTCATGATAAGTGACATTGGTACAAGTTGTCATCGTAGTTTACAATTTGGTATTCAGACCTCTCATGAACCATTTCTTTTTCTTGGCATCAGTATTGACATGTTCAGGTGCATATTGTGACAGATGATTGAATCTTCCCACATACTGCATCACAGTTTGATCCCCTTGTTTCAAAGCAAGGAATTCATCTAGCTTCATAGCCATAACTCCCACCGGGATATAATGGGCTCTGAAAGCAATACAAAACTCCATCCAAGTTAACAGAACACCTACGGGTTGCATGGCCATAAGATTTGTATACCAAGCACCGGCTGCACCTCTAAATTGCGGAGCAGCAAAAACTGGTTTCTGAAACTCTGTGCATGGTATAAGATCAAATTTCTACTCCATGGTCCTAAGCCAATCGTCAGTCTCCAATGGTTCATCTGCCTTAGTGAACACTGGGGGTTTTGTATCTGTGAAGTCCACATATGTAGCCTCCTGCCTATTATGATGGCGACCATGGTTTCCATGCATCTGATTCTGATTACTTTGGGCCATCTCATGAAGCAAACAAAAATTTTCAACCGTCACATTGACAAGTGCGGCCATAGCATCCGCTAGATTTGTTGGAACTGGTGGCGGATCTAGAATATCGTTCTCATTTTGTGAAGTACCAGGAATATACGAACCCCGCATACGACGCATCTGTTCACAACAAACCAAACTTTACTCACAAGCCTTTATTGATTGATAAAAGAGCGGACTACAACTCATTACACTAGTTTCACTTATTTAAACACAAGATCGCACTTAAACAAGACTACTTAACTTAAACTAGAACTAACTATTATACAACTCTACTCCTTTTCGCGATTACATCAAACTTCAGGCTCGGTATCCATTTCGGAAATATTACCGCCTTCATTGTCACTTTCATTGATCATTACTAATTCTTTGGGATCTTCTTCTTCTTCTTCCGATTCACTACCATCGACAAGGATAACACCGGGATCCATTGCATCAGCTTGGGGTTCATGATTAGGATCTAGGAGATTGCTTAGCCTATGAACTTCCTCATGCAGATAGGTATTATGCTCTTCTAAATCTTCTACATAAAATTCTAACTCATGAGTTCTAGCTCTAGCTACATTTTCCCTATGCCAAGCTTCATTCCTTCCTTCCACTGTACGAACTAACATATGTTCGCAGTTCCTGTGAGCGGTGGTGAGACGTCTTAATCGCTCCTGTAATCTGCCCACCTGGATGGCATCCATAGCCCTATCTCTAGTAGCTTGGGCTAACAATGTAGAAATTCTCTATATCTCTACCTGAGGATCAGGCCTAGAGCTGCTATTGCTAGCATCGTCATTCCTATGGGCAAGTTGATGGCGAGGAACTCTCTTTGGTCCGGTGGACTTACGGGGTGTCTTCTTGGTACGAGCCATACTGTACAAGCATGATTAATCCAAGTAAAACAATCTGATAATAGTCTCAAGAGCAGTAAGGATGGACTACACAACTCAACCCATACACACTACTCACCCAGACTTAGAGACAAAGGAAGTAACAAGTGAATTAATTATGATGCATGAATCGTTCTTACAAACAAAACCACCAAAGCTTAAAACGAACATAAACAACATTTGTTTTTATTTAGGGCATAGTAAAATTACTACTCCACCACACAAAACCTTTTTAATCAAATAAGGATTGGTGAGAAAGAAATAAGATAAGTTAGAAGCAATTTGGATCAAATTAATCAAGTTAAATTTAGTCATCCCAAATCATTTTGAAGTTTTCGTAAACCAATACAACAAAAACTTTGTAATGATCGCTCTGATACCATTCTGTGGCAGAACCTCCTAAATTATAGGGCCTACATGCACCTGTGACTGTCCAACGACCTTTGACATCTATGCATATGTTTCCGGTAACTTAAGATGACTGTCGGGTGTCCTCGGGGAACCCTGAATCATCCACGATTTCCGAGCAGGATCACATTACAGAGTCATTGCAGTATTACAACAGTTTATTCAAATAGATACACTAGAGTAAAAACAACGGAAGTCTTACAATAACATAGTTTACAAACCGTTTGTTTCAAACCATACAACTAAGTTTGAAAGTTATTACAAAACATAGTAGTGGAGTGGTATTATAATATATTACAGAACACACAAATAAGCTGTCCTGCCAAGAGCCACACATTTACTTATCGTCATCGCACTGAACAACAGTCATGCAGCACGATCCAAAACAGATCTGCTCATGAAACTCACCTGCAACAAGGATCAACGAACCCTAAGTACAAAAGTACTCAATAAGACTTAACCGAAAATAAAAACTGATAGAACTTAGGAATGCAGGCTCAGGGGATTCAAGGTATGGCTTTAGCAATAATCAAAGTTCTTTTGCGTAAAAGCTCTTTAACCAAAATTCTTTATTTCAACATTTAAAACTTCATAAGATCATATACAAAGCTGACACGATCCGTATTGAGATCATGAAACTTCGTATCCAACCCTTTCTCAAACCATCCTCAAGTTCTAGTTATTAATACTACGATGATGAACAGTGAGTTGAGTCTCCATAACCGAGGAGCAACGATGATTCGAACCGATTAAAAACCTAGCTGGGAATTCTAGACCACACGACATATACAGGTCCCTGACCTACATATATCAACCTACCCTCGGATCCTCTAAACAAGAACGGGTCTGCGCCACCCGAGAATACAATACTCCACCAATCCAGTCCATTGACATGTGGGTACACGCTATTCCCACCATCTCTCCACTCCTAGTGCGCGAGTAGCCATTATCATAATAGAATAGCCAAGTTAAGGCTTACTGGAGTATGTGGTTAGTACTACAAAGTCTCACCTCATGTAATTCAACAACGGACGGACCTTAATCGACATAGGCGGAAAGAACCCGCTCACAAGACCTCCATGTCTTGCGGCTCCCATACACCGAGTCCGCCCGGTCTAGATTTATTACTCCACATTCCCATATCACATGATAACATAAGTAACCAAAGTTCTATTTAAAACTTGCAGGTGACAGGTAATCACCCGACTTTCATCGTTCTAAGCATAGCTAAGCAACACTAGGCATAAACGAATTTAAAACTGGTAATATGGTAAATATGGAATAACAAGGTTGGTAATGTACCAATTTGATTTTTTTCACTTGACTCCTAATCACTTAATGCAGTAAAAGAAGCAAAAGCGAAATCAATTTGTAAAATACAAGGTAGGGTTGTATGCATCCGGGGCTTGCCTTCGTTGACAGAAAAGTCCGAGTCCGAGTCGTTCCACCGATATCAACACCAACCTCCACAGACGGATCAACCTCCTCAACTACTTGATTAACTACCACGTGTTCACCTTCGTTCACTACACATAGTAATAATGCCATGTTTAACATGATGCGGAATACGAAATATGATGCTCGATGATGGATGCAAAATTAACAACTGGAATACAACTTTCCTTCGCGGTACATTTACAAGTTAAACTAACTAAACCATTTTCGCAACACTCACATCAATTACCAAGGATCATCACCAACTAATGACCCAAGGACATCACTCAATCAAAAACTCAAACAAAACCTAAATCACTAAAGGTTACTATTTGCTTTTATGAATTAATTAATTAATTAAGAATTATGAAATAAATCAACTTGTTCCAATTGGCCTCAAAATATTTGTAAATGTTCATCACATGATAACTAAGTGACAAAACAATTTTCATAATTTTTGGATACATAAATAAGCCTAGAAAAATCCTGGAAACTCATTTATTAATTAATTGAGCAATTTTTATCACATTTAAAAAGTACTGAAAACATCATATTTTTCCTAAATAATATACATCACAGAGAGGTCACACAAAAATTTTTATAATTTTTGGAGCTCTAAATAAATCTACACAAAAATAACAAAAACAGACACTATTCATTCATTCCAGAAAATAGAAAAATCCATTTTGAACTACACAGTCGCTGACATCCCGACCCCACATGTCATCTTCAACCTCAGGCTTTGACTCCGGCGACACGCGCGCTGACCGACGATATCTCACCGACGGTGAGACCAACGGTGACGACCAAGGTACTAAAACACTACCCTCGACTAGGCGCATCAATTTGGGACACAAGCTGGACCAGCTACGGACTGGACCGAGCGCTACGCCGGCCATGGCGGCCATGACGGCGCGGTTACGCTACGCTGGCGATGTGAGACTTGTAAAGCTTAAACAGATGGCCCAGGAAGCATCAGCAGCTCACCCCAAACGCGACTGAGCAGAGCACAAGGCCGGAGGAGCACTAGAGACACCGTCCGACGGACACTGCGGTCACGGGAGAGCAAGCAACGGCGACGGTGACGCTCCGGTGGCTGCGGTGAACAATTTGATCAAGCATCAAGGTACAAAGCACCATGGCATCATGGTGAAACTGAATCATGGCTCGGCAAGGACAGAGACTCACCGCAACGCGCTAACCACGACGAAACGGGATCGCGGGTGAGGTTGCCGGCCGCGAGGAAGAAGAACGCACACTGTGAGTTTCCGGTGAAGACAAGCGACAAAAGCAGGTTGGTTGGGTGCGCAAGGAGTAGGCGGAGCTATGACAAGCTTTGCAGCGGCTGGAGTGCGCTAAAGTGACGGTGAGAGCTCGCCGGAGTTATGGTCGTGGCATCAAGAAAACAGAGCAAGAGAGCGGGGGCAAACGGCGACGACCAAGGCTAAGTAGAGCGGCTCAGAAGCGCAAGGAAGCTACGCAGTGGCCTTCACCGCGCCAGCGCGACGCCAAAGACGGCCACGACCGCGCCTGGAAGCAAACCGAAGGTCACCGGCAGTGTAGCAAGAGTGGTGAACACTGTTCATCGAAATTACAGAATTGCCATCCAGTTTGAAACTCAAATTACTCCCAAATTTTTGTAACAACTCAAAAATCTCCAAAAACAGAAGTTGTTCAAAATCAAAAGTTATTCAACTTTGCTTTTATAACCAACCCCTAATTCAGTCTACATTTTGAAATGAACTTTTGAATTCAAATAGGGGACATTTAAGGAATTTCGCCTTTTCAAATAACTTCAAATTTTACTAAACAACTTGAAAAACTCCAAAAACAAACTTTGTACAACTCAACAAGCTCTACAACTTTGCTTTTAGACTCAACCCCAAAATGTGCTTTGATTTTGAAATGGGTTTTCAGGGTAGGATTTAAATATTGAAAATTAGGGTTTTTGGAATTTCAAATCAATACAAAGATTTCAAACTTGATTCAAACAATACCAAGCAATACTTATAACATAAATGTAAACTTGTTTTAGTGAATGCATATCAAAGTTTGCAATATGACCAATGCCTTGCAATGCATATGATGATGTCCAGTTTTTAATACTTAAACACCCGGGGTGTTACACCAAGCAAGTGTCGTCTAACAAACACTAACCTTGTGTTAGATCACAGGCAAGCCCCAGAGTATTCTAAGCCTCTTATGTTTTTACAAATATGACTTGAGTTCTTTATGTTTGATGCATTAGGTTATAAGAGTTGATTAGAACCACTTGATGCATAGAACTACCTTGTCCAGAAATATACCTTGAACCCTATGTAGGTCCAGGATTGAATGTATGCTTAGCAATGCTTAGAACGGTAGAAGTCGGGTGATTTCCTGTCACATGTGAGATATAGGTGGATACCAAAGCATGGTTGGCTATATTTGCTATCATGAAAATAACCATGTGTTAATAATAAATGGAGACCGGGCAGGATGTCGATATAGAAGCAACAAGACATGGAGGTCTTGGGTGTGGATCTATCCCCGTATGTGTCGTTTAAGGACCGATGTGCTATACATCCTCATGTCATGTTGAACGCATGCCTATCACTTAGTTGGCTAGATAACTCGTTCCGACCGTGAAGCCGAGTAGCTCAACTCAGGCCAGAAGCCGAGAAGTAAAAGTGCGCACTCTAGCGATAGTAAGGATGTGCGGGGAGCCATTGGCGTAAGTCCGAAGGAGAGATTGACCTCCTGGCAGAGTGGACTCCCTGAGAGTGCGGCGCTGCATGGACCCGTGAATTTGTTCCTGAGTTGTACCAAAGGTGACCTGAATCGTTAGGAATAATTCCCCAGCTGGGCAGGAATCGATTCGAGTCACCGTCTCTCCCGGATAGTGAGAACTTGACCGAGCAGTGGCAATGTAGAGACACTTAATTGAACTTGATGGTTATAATGATTATGATGATGTTACAACATTATACCGGCTATGGTTACTATTGCCTGTTACTAAATGATATTCCACATGTTTGGCACAGGTTAGTTGCTAATTTAGAGATGAATAGCTATAATTAACTTGGTTACTAAATTGTAAAATATATAGCTCAACTCTTGGCTTTTATGCAAAATGTTGTCAAGCTAGCTCCACCTATAAAGCCTTGCATACTCCTTGGTGTCACTTTATTTCTAGTTTATGATGGGTAAGTCTAGCTGAGTACATTCGAGTACTCAGGGTTTATCCCACCATATTGCAGGTGAAGTTCTCGGCCTACTAAAGATGGTGCTAACCGCCGGTGGGCTCGGTGACTCTAAATTTATTTCTCGTCTAATGATTTTATCAGAGGATTTCACTTATGCTAGCAATGTATTTGGAACTTATATTAATGTAATCATTTGAAAGCTATGTTGTTTTCACTAATCGGTTTTGAAATCCAAACTTGTACTATTATTTATGAATCCATTTGTAATATTATTTCTGCTGTAACTCTGCGTATATGATGTGTATTTGCTTAATCACACGATCTTGGTTGTGATGTTGATTTACTAAGGTCCTTCGTGACACTCGATGGACTACTAGGTTTATATAAGTGAAAGTATGCGTGTGTCAACGTGTTAGCGGGGACAGCCATACTTGATCTTATATAAATTGGGTAGTTTTGTCACAATCAGAGTCACCCTCCAGCTCTGACTCTAGCAGGGGGAGCCATCACCCCTCTCATGAGTGTTTCATGGTGGGTACCCCCGAGGGACACGTCGAAAGCATCCACGAGGAAGAGGCTACCCCAACAAATGACCTCGATGATGAGGTTGGGAGGGATGCAGGTGCCCTGCCTCACCTGCGGGTGGAGCAGCTGAAGGCCCGACACCAAGAGCTCAAGGAAGCACGACTCTAGCTCAAGCAGGAACGCGCGAAGCTCAATTGAGAGATCGAGCGCCACGGAGACGGTGGGCATGCACGCGCCATGGCTGCGATGTGAACCGAAGGATCATCAATGATGATGAAGCACTCTTGCACTTCGCTCGGGCGAGCTAGAACATTGTCGCCGTGGCAGCCTTGCTCCAAGGGCTTTCGGGGCCTACAACGCCCAAAGACCATCGGGCCCATCATGAGATTCGCATGCTACTCGAGCGTACGGCGGCACAGCAAGCCAAGAGCTCGCTGTCTCGGTGACGCGAGCTCGACGCCAGCCAACGCACACCGTTGGAGCGACCCAACAAGGATGCGTCAGTCCACCAGGCGCCACAAGGCGGCAGGCTACATACCATGGTCCCGGTACATGGGCGTCTCGGCCGCAACCATGACGCGCGTGACACCCTTGACGCCCGCAGGCGTGCCCATGACGATCTGAGGGAGGGAGCTAGCCACAGCTACCTCCCTTGTCATGGCGGATGCTACGACAGCAGCGAGGACCGAAGCCCGAGCCCCGACCTACCTGGAACCTCAGGCCTTCGGCCGACATATCCTCAATGCCACCTTCCCGCCATGGTACCGACCACCAACCAAATTCCCGAAATACTTTGGGGAAACAAACCCTAGACTATGGCTCGAGGATTATCGGCTTGCTTGCCAAGCCGGTGGAGCGGATAATGATGACTTTATTATCTGCAACCTTCCATTATTCCTGGCCGATTCAGCACGAACATGGTTGGAACACCTTCCGCTCAATAGAATCCAAAGTTGGGTGAACCTAAAAGAGATCTTTGTGGAGAACTTCTAGGGCACGTATAAGCGTCCTGGGAACCCAAGGGATCTCAAAAACTATGGACAGAAGGCTAGAGAAACCCTCTATGGGTACATTCGGCACTTCTCTTGGTAGTGCAACGAGCTACCTAATGTTGCCGACTCCGATGTTATAGGAGCTTTCCTATCTAGGACCACCTGCGAGTCCCTGGTTCATAAGCTAGGATGTAAGGGCCCGCGAACCACCAAGGAGCTCCTCGACATCGCCACCAGCCACGCCTCGTGCTAGGAGATGGTTGGAGCGATCTTCGACCGCCTCAAAGGCAAGGTGGAGCAGGACGAGGATGCTGGTGAAGGTGCCTCCAACCATCCCATCAAGAAGAAGAACAAGTAGCGGCGCGAGGGCTCGCTCGTGGCCGCCACCGACCGTAAGGGGGCCGAAAGCCCGTGGAGGGTACCCCAGACCACTTTGAGAAGCTACTCAAAGGGCCATGCCCGAACCATTCCTTCCCCATCAAGCATCTATACAAGGATTGCGGCCTCATCAAGTGGTTCTAGTCCGGATGCTTCAATAAGGGAGGGCACGGGAAGGACCCCAAGCCAACCGCAGACGACGCCGAGGTGAGGGACGGTGGCTTTCTGATGCTAGATGGTTGCCTCATGATCTTTGGAGGGTCAGCGGCCTACGACTCCAAGCGTCGCCAGAAGCTCACGCGCCATAAGGTCTATATGGCCAAACCAGCCGCGCCTATCTTCCTTCGGTGGTCGGAGTCCGCCATAACCTTTGATCAGACCGACCACCCGGAGAGCATCCTCCAACCAGGGAGATATCCGCTCGTGGTTGACCCGATCATCGGCATGAAGTGGCTCACCAAGGTACTGATGGATGGAGGCAGTGGCCTCAACATCATGTACGCCAAAGTGCTTGACGCCATGGGCATCGACCAATCATGCGTCCGACCGACCGAAGTGCCTTTCCACGGCATCATGCCTAGAAAGCAGGCCATGCCACTTGGGTATATCGATCTGCCCATCACCTTTGGGGATCCATCCAATTATAGGATGCAGACCCTCACCTTCGAGGTGGTCAGGTTCCATGGAACATACCACACCATCCTAGGGCGTCCATGCTATGCAAAGTTGATGGCCGTCCCCAACTACACCTACCAAAAGCTGAAGATGCCAGGACCGTGCGGGGTCATCACCATCGGCACCTCCTTCTAGCGCACCTATGAATGCGAGGTCGAGTGCTGCGATCACGCTGCGGCAATCGTTGCCTCTAAAGAGCTTGTGGCCATTGGGAAGGAGGTCGCTGAGGAAGCACCTGACCCCAAGCAGTTGGCTGGGTCCTTCGAGCCAGTGGAGGGCACCAAGAAGGTCCTCATAGACCCCAGCGGCTCCAAAGGCAAAGCGGTGCGCATTGGCACCACGCTTTCCTCCGAATAGGAAAGCGCGCTCATCGGCTTCCTCCACGCCAACAGAGACATCTTTGCGTGGAAACCCTCGGACATGCCGGGCATTCTGAGAGAAGTTGCTGAGCATGCCTTAAAGATCAGGCCAGGCTCTAAGCCAGTGAAACAGTGCCTGTGTCACTTCGATGAGGGGAAACGTAGGGCCATCGGCGAGGAGATCATGAAGCTGTTGGCGGTAGGGTTCATCAGGGAAGTATACCACCCAGAGTGGTTAGCCAATCCTGTCCTTGTATGAAAGAAGAGTGGGAAATGGAGAATATATGTTGACTACATGGGTCTCAACAAAGCGTGTCCATAGGATCCGTTTCCTTTGCCACGCATAGACCAAGTAGTCGACTCTACCTCTAGGTGCGAAACCCTTTACTTCCTTGATGCGTACTCTAGGTACCATCAAATCGTGATGAAAGAGTCTGACTAGCTCGTGACATCTTTCATCACTCCATTCGGATCATTCTGCTACGTCACAATGCCGTTCGGTCTGAAGAACGCAGGGGCTACGTACCAATGTTGTATGCTCAAGTGTTTCAGAGACCTCATCAGGCGAACCGTTGAGGCCTATGTGGATGACATTGTGGTCAAGTCCAAATGGACTGACTAGGTCATAGCCTACCTTGAGTAGACCTTCACAAAACTTTGAGCAAACAGCATTAAGCTCAACCCTGAGAAGTGCATTTTTGGGGTCCCGAGGGGTATGCTGCTTGGTTTCATCGTCTCTGAGAGTGGCATCAAAGCCAACTAGGAGAAGATCTCAGCCATCACAAAGATGGGCCCAATTTAGAACATGAAGGGGGTATAGCGAGTAACAGGGTACCTCGCCACGCTCAGCCACTTCATCTCACGCCTCGACAAACGAGGTCTCTCCCTCTATCGGCTTCTGAAGAAGGCCGACCATTTTGAATGGACGCCCGAGGCCTAGGAGGCACTTGACATGGTCAAACAGCTCCTGAGGAAGGCTCCGATCCTAGTTCCTCCGACCGATGGAGAACCGCTTCTGCTCTACATTGCCGCCACCACGCAAGTGGTCAGCACTGCCCTGGTAGTGGAGCGAGAAGAAGAGGGAGACGCCCTCAAAGTACAACGCCCTGTGTACTTCATTAGCGAGGTCCTATCTCATTCTAGGACCCGCTACCCTCAAATCCAGAAGCTCCTGTACGCCATCCTCATCGCCAAGAGGAAGCTACGACTCTACTTCGAGTCACATCCGGTGACGGTCGTGACGTCCTTCCCGCTCGGCGAGGTCATCCAAAACCAGGATACCATGGGAGGAATCGCGAAGTGGGCACTCGAGCTGATGGGACAAGGCATCTCGTATGCCTCCCGAACAGCCATCAAGTCCCAGGTGCTAGCTAATTTCGTTGCAGAGTGGATCGAGGTCCAAATGCCACCAGCAGTCATCGACTAGGAGTACTGGACGATGTACTTCGATGGATTGCTGATGAACAAAGGTGCCAGCATAGGGTTGGTCGTCGTTTCACCCCTTGGGGTACGCATGAGGTACATGGTTTGCATCCTTTTTGCCTCCTCCAACAATGTGGCCGAATATGAGGCGCTTATCAACGGCCTGCGCATTGCCATCTAGTTGAGAATCCAACGCCTCAACGTCTGGGCAACTCTTAGCTGGTCATCGACCAAGTCATCAAGGAGTCGAGCTGCCACGATGCCAAGATGGCTACATACTACCTAGAAGTCCGCCAGCTAGAGAACAAATTTGAAGGCCTCGAGCTCAATCACATCTCGAGGCATCTCAACGAGGCAGCCGACGTGCGGGCGAAGGCAGCGTCCGATCGAGAGCCGGTGCCGACAGGCATCTTCACCAGCGATCAGCATAAGCCCTCGGTTCGCTACGAGGACCCATAATAAGCTGGTGACAGGTCGCCTGCCATGGGCTCGGGGGCTAACCATCCGTTGGCTCCATCCGACCCTGAGGTCATGGAGCTTGACGAGGATCCGGCGATAGAGTCCAACCCTTAGGCCGACTAGAGGACGCCATACCTCGACTACCTTCTCCGCGAGATGCTACCGATGGATAGGATGGAGGCTCAGCGGCTCGCGTGTCATGCCAAGTCTTTTGTCCTTGTTGAGGGCGAACTCTACAAGCAAAGCCACACCGAGATCATGTAGCGCTGCATCCCCATCGAACAAGGGAAGTGGTTGTTGAGCGATATCCATGGTGGGATCTACGGTCACCCCGCCGTGCCTAGAACCGTGGTAAAAATGCATTCCGTCAAGGCTTCTACTAGCTGACCGTAGTAGCCGACGCCGAACAGATTGTGCACACCTGTGAAGGGTGTCAGTACTACGCTCAATAGACCAACCTGCTGGCCCAAGCACTCCAGACAATCTCCATCATGTGGCCATTCGTGGTCTGGGGGCTCGATCTGGTCAAACCTCTCAAAAGAGCGCCCGGGGGCTATACCCACTTGCTTGTCACCGTAGACAAGTTTGCAAAGTGGATAGAGGCCCGACCGATCTCAATGATCAAGTCCGAGCAAGCTGTGCTATTCTTCCTTGATATCGTCCATCGCTTTGGAGTACTAAACTCCATTATCATGGACAATGGCATGGAGTTCACTAGGAAGAAGTTCCTCCAATTCTACGATGAATACCACATCCGCGTCGACTGGACCACCGTAGTGCACCCCCGCACGAACGGGTAGGTCGAGCACGCAAACGGCATGGTCCTACAGGGCATCAAGCCTAGGATCTTCAACCATTGAACAAGTTTGGTGGATGATGGGTCGCAGAGCTTCCCGCGATGCTCTAGAGCCTGAGGACGACCCCTAGCCGGGTCACCGGCTAAACACCATTCTTCATGGTCTATGGTTCTAAGGCTATCCTCCCGACCGACCTCAACTATAGAGCACCAAGGGTCAGGGCGTACGACAAACAGAGAGCCAATGTGTCCCTCGAGGATGCCATGGACCAGCTAGATGAAGCGCGTGACATTGCCCTCCTCCGCTCGGCCAAGTACCAGCAAGCATTGCGATGGTACCACAGCCATCGAGTGTAGGGTTGGGCCTTCAACGTCGAAGACCTGGTCCTCTGCCTTGTCTAGAGCAACAAGAATCGCCACAAGCTCTCTCCGCCATGGGAGGGACCGTACGCCGTCACGGTGGTGCTCCGACCAGGCGCCTACAAGCTCAAGAGCATCGACGGCGAAGTCTTCATCAATGCCTGGAACATAGAGCAGCTATGTCCCTTTTACCCTTAATATACGTGCAATATCTCTTATCAATTCCAATATTGACTCCGCAACCTTTAGTGACACCCGACCCTAGCAACGACAAGGGGTCGGGCCTCACTCTAGGGCTAATAAGAGCATATCCATTCAGTAGACAATCTCTACGTTCGACCCTTTCTCACAATTAAGACCCAAAAGTGAAGTTTGGGGAAACAAACGCTGAGTAAAACTGGTCGGACTACGAGAAACCTATGCCTCAGTGGCTACGGCATCTTTGCTCACCAGCGTGATCTAAGATTTTTCCGCACCCTAGGCTTTTTGGCCTTAGCCATGAAAAGAGTCGGTACGCATTTAAGAGTCTATCCGCCTAGCGAACATTCTTCGTGCCTGATCCCCTCTCACGTTGAGACCTAGAAACTAGGATATGGAAACAAACTCTGAGTAAAACTGGTCGGACTACAAGAAACCTATGCCTCAGCGGCTATGGCATTTTTGCTCACCAGCGTGATCAGAATTTATTCACCCGCACCCCGAGCTTTACGACCTTAACGACGGAAAGGGTTGGGATGCACTAACCTTTTTATACAAAAAGGGGAGAAGGGCTAAAAAGCTGTTTGGCTATAACGACATTTAAGATCTAATCTATTTTATTACAAGTTCGCCGCCTGGCTTATCTGCCTAACTAAATTCTTGCACGGGATGTTCTCATCCTCTACCTCCGTAGGTAAGTCCTGTCCCAGCGGGGCAATACAAGTCGACCGGACGGCTTAGCCACTGTCGAGGGACGAGTAGGGATCAGCAGGATGCCCCACGCGGGTTATGCTGACCCTGTCACGAACAACGGACCCGGATTCTGCTCGAACAGATCCGGTAAGAGCTCCTTGAACTCGTCACTTATGACATCGAGGTAAGTCCTATGCCAGTGGGCCACCTAAGTCGATCGAACGATTCAGGCCACTGCCGAGAGATGGGTCACCCTTACTTTACGCGCATTAATTTCGCTATCGAGCCCCTGACCCTAGTAATAGCAAGGGGTCGGGTCTCGCTCGGGGGTTGGCAAGAGTGTCTATTCGGTACACATTCTCGATGCCCGACCTCTTTCTCATGATAAAACCTGAAGGCAAGGTATGCGGAAACAAACTCTAAGTAAAACTAGTCAGACCGCTAGAAACCTACGCCCTAGCGGCTATGGCATTTCTGCTCACCAGCATGGTCAGAGTTTTTGTCCCCACACCCCAAGCTTTAGCCTCCACCTTCCCTAGAAGGATTTGGAGGAACCCACTAGTGGAATCTCCATCGAGGAGAGGCCAGCATGTCGCCCAGGTCGGTCGGACGGCTCTGGCCACTGCCGAGAGATGGGTATGGAGAAGTGGGATGCCCTATGCAGGTTACGCCAGCTCCATCACGAACGTTGGACCCAGACCCCACACGGACATATCTGGTAAGAGCTCTCCGAACCCATCACTTGAGCCATCGAGGTAACTTTACCGACCCTCACTTTTCTTTTCCATTGCTTGATCATTCATTCATCCATTCTCATGCATGCATTCAAACATTCATTCATTCATTCATCCATTCATCCCATACATCCAAGCATTGCATATGCAATTGCTGCATCACAACGCTTCGCGTCATGTCACGAAGCGGTAGTCGTCTCATTCGATATGAGCGGCGACCGACCGAGGTTTGAAGGCCAGCCCATGAAGGGTTCGAGGCTACCTCGCGTCAAATAGAGCCAGGGGAGAAAACCGTAGATGAGACCCAGCGGCCTTGCCTGACCCCACTCAGAAGAGGACAAGGACATCTAGACCTTTCTTGTTCGATCCTAACCTCGAGCCAAGCCCACAGAATCACCATCGAGGAGAGGCCAGTGGGCCACCTGAGTCGCTCTCTGGAGTGACATGGGCATCTACCAGGAGGCGGGTTAAGGAGCAATGGAATGCCACATGAGGGCTATGCCGACCCCGTCAGTGAATGATGGACCTAGATTCTACTCGGACATGCCCGTTAGCGAGCTCGCCGAGCACGACACTCGAGCCATCGAGGCAAGTGTTGTTAGCTCAGCCCCTCCAATTGCGAAAACCGTGTACAAGGTGACGAATGAAACATGGCCGACCCCCACCGAGCCCCACGGGGCTCAGGGGCTCGAGCCGTCCGACCCGAACTTGGGAATCCACATGACCGGGGTTCGAAGGCCGGCCCACAAAGGGCTCGAGGCCGCCTCACGTCGAATAGAGCTAGGGGAGAAGACACAGATGAGCCCTAGTGGCCTTTGTCTGACCCGCTCAGAAGCAAATAGGGTCATCTCGACCTTCTTGTTCGATCCTAACCTCGAGCCAAGCCCATAGAATCTCCATCTAGGAGAGGCCAATGGGCCACCTGAGTCGCTCTCTAGAGTGACACGGGCATCTGTTGAGAGGTGAGTTAAGGAGCAGTGGAATGCCATGTGAAGGCTATGCCGACCCTGTCATGAATGATGGACCTAGATTCCACTTGAACATGCCCGACAGTGAGCTCACCGAGCGCGTCACTCGAGCCATCGAGGCAAGTGATGTTAGCTCAACCTCTCCGATTGCGGAAACCGCGGACGGGGCAATGATCACAAAGACGAGCCGACCATTGACCAGACCCCTGCTACACGCGGGGGCTCAAGGAAAGTTGGACTCATAAGGAGACCGAACGTGTGGTCACAGAACGATGGCTCAGATCCTAGAGAGGGGGTACACATGAAAACAAGAGATGCTTTCTCCTACTAGTTTTTGCTATCCTTTTCTCAATCTTTAGTGACACCCGACCCTGGCAATGGCAAGGGGTCGGGTCTCACTTGGGAGCTGATAAGGGTATACATACACCCTTTCTAAAACAGTCGCCGCACCTGACACCCTTCCTCACGTTAAACTTAGTAGCAAAGACTGAGCAAGGCTAGTCAGACTGCGAGAAACCTATGCCCCAGCGGCTACGGCACTCTTGCTTACCAGTGTGATCAGAGTTTCTATAACACCCTAAAATTTGAATTTTTGGAAATATAGCTAAAATGATTTGATTTGGAATTTATGTGCTCATGAAAACATAGGAAAATAAAAAATTTCATTAATTTAAAATTCATCATAAGGTAGCAACATGAGTGTGCATACATGCCATTGCATAGTATTTCTTTTGTATTGTGTGGTGTGAAACTAAACTTCAAATTGTTTCAAATGGATTTGAAAATGCATTTGCAAAAAACACCTAAGATAAAAAGAAAATGGAATTCCTCTCCTCTCTTTATTTGGGCCAGCCGGCCTGCTTCCTCACACCGTGTCCCATTTCTCTTTTCCCTATGAAGCCTAGCTGCAAGCCCAGCGCCGCATCGTCGTTTCCCTCTCTCGCGTGGGCCACAGCACCGTGGCCTAGCAAGCCAAGCCGCATAGCCGGCTGCGTTTTCACTCTCTCGCTGTGACTACTAGGCTAGCCCCGCTCGTCAGCGCCGGTCGTCTTCCTCCCTTGTGCAAGTCGGACTCAGCCGACACAATCCCTGTCGCTGCTGCACCCCTGGCCTTGGCATGCGCGCCACGTATGGACCCCTATAAAGCAAGCCCAGGTGTCGTCGCCCTCCCTTAACCCTAGCACCACCGCCTTAGCCCTAGCTTTGCGCTGTCGCCTGATTTGGATCTCGCCGAGGTGCCGAGCTCATCGCCGAAGCCGCCACGTCTGCTTGTGTCTTCTCCGTTGTCTCTAAGCATCTACCGACCATCGCATCTCGGTAAGATGCCCTATGGCACCTTATGCCCTCTTTCTCTCGCCCTATGATGTTCGCACGCCACCGTCGATTCTTCGCCAGCAACCCTAAGCCACCCTAGGGAGCCGTAGACCACAGTTGAGCATTCGCCGTCCTTCCCGACCCTCTTGATGTGTTTGCGGCTCACTTCTCTCCCTCCCCATGCCATTCCCTTGGCCAACAGTTGCTGGAGTCGCCACCTTGGCAAACTCCGGTGAGGAGTAGAGCTCCCAACCATGGCGTCGCTGCCTGGAAGTAGCACGCCGGCGATCTCAAATCTCCCCTTCCCTCCCAGCTGCTCATCTCAAAGCCTATGGCTCATATTAGATCTGGCCAGATACCCTTTCGTCGGTCCACTAGGGCGGCTGTGGACTTGGCGCACGGCCACAACACCCTTTGGTCCATGCGCACTGTGGCACACCGCTCCAATCCGCAGTCGCCACATGGCTCCACGCTGGCGACGACCCAGTCAGTGTCGACGGCCGCCATACCTTTTTGCGCAAAAGCCCCTGTAATTCTTCGATTTCATGCCCACAGTGCACTCTCTTTCAAAAGTAATTCAAATTAAGTCCTTTTTGTTCCATTTTAAGCCCTGTACTTTATGGAAATAGGAGCCACCATCCACAGAGGTTGTTTTCTAGGATAGCCCTTGTGTTTATAATCAAAATTACGTATAGGTCCATTTTAAAAACTACAAAACTGCCACTACCTTCTATAGGCCATAAAATCTTCGTTTTAGCTCCGATTTGATACGTTCAACTTGTGTTAGGTTCGTAATTCCATAATCTACATGTTCATACTATTATGAAGCATGTTTTCAACTTTTAAAATTCGAGGTTAGATTTAATCTATTATTTTACTAAAGGAAATATTGTTTAATCCATAACTTCTTCGTTTTAACTCCGATTTGAGTGATTCTCGTGTCTGCGTGTTCGTAGCATCGCGTAGAACAATTTTAAAACCTTTTTAACTTCTATTTCTACTATTTGGTGTATTGTTCTAATTAGCTTATATTTGTTTGCTATGCATGTATGGATGGATGCATGTGTGGTGTTGTTTGATCTCTAGTAGACAGTGAGTTTTGTGTTGGTGATTTGGAGCAACTCTTTGAAGATCAAGACCAGCAACGATACTTTGAATTAAGGAAAGTATAATATGAGGCTCCTTGTTACCTATTCACTTTAATGTAATCTCAATTCATATGCATATGTTAATGAACCGCTTGGAGTCTATTTACCTTGATATTGATTATCTTGTCCTTAGTTTACCTATGGGTTTTGTATGTGGGTAGTATGCTCAGTTTGCTCCAACTAATATTCATTAAAGAATACAATTAAAGATATATGCAACATGGTATTAAAGGGTGCTTTTTAGCATCATGGAACCAAGGGGGCTAGAGCATTAGGTCTTTTCTTATGGTGCTCTAGTTTCTCTCCATAAGGACTCATCTTTAAGTGGCAACCTAGGACTTATAGTACAACCATGAGGACCACATGGCTCTGGTCTTAGTCTAGTACCTTGCTCTTTCTAGTTTGTAGCAATTTACCGAAAGGGCAAGAGGGGCATACCAGGCTAGGTATGGGTCTCATCCCCAAGGTGTGTACTATGCTGCGAGTATTAGTGCCACTTTTGGAGATGACTCCATAACACTTGGGAGATGGAATCCTTAGCGGTTCCTCCTTATTAGAATGATTGGGGAAAAGCTTCGTAGTGTACCTGCCTGCTCACCTTAGAAGTGTTTTGGGAGTAATTAACCTGGGCATATGGGCAACATGACTCATGGTGAAAGTGTACAACCTCTGTAGAGTGTAAAACTAGTATATCAGCCATGCTTACGGATATGAGCGGCCTAGATGCTTACTAGATAGTTGGTTACTTGGATGGTTTGGGTTATGATTAAAATTGTTGATATCTCTAATCATTCACATTCAGGAGCCTAAGCATAACTTAGCAACTTATGATTAATAGTAAAATATGACCAACTAAAAGTGCTTACCATAGTTCAGCCGAGTCAAGCCTTTTGAGCCTGTATCCCCTAATGTTATGCTTGCTAAGCGGTAGTAGCTTATGCTTGTTTTATTTCAATACATTGGCAAAATCCTGGATGGGTACCAGATGGAGGTTCTTCAGTGGAGTTTTCTAAGAGGTGTTAGGCTTGTGATCAACTAGTTGATGATTCCTGTGGTGTTGGAGGCCTCACCAGAAGAATAGAGTTATAGTATGTACAGTAATGTAAGACTATGTCTTTTGTATCAAATATTTATGCGCCATGTAATAAAGGCATTGTCTTTGATATTACCTCTTCATTTGTAACTATATGTGTGAATTGAATTTCTGGGCACACATATGGTGTGTATCTGGTTTTGTCCTTAAAACCAGGTGCTACAAAGTGATATCAGAGCTATGTCGACTGTAGGACGCAAGCCTAGTTAGAAAATGATCATTTTAAGGTTCAGAATTTGCTATGAAATCCTTGGTCTATAAACCTTGCTATTTTCTCCTATACTATATTCTTTCTTTGATGTTCATCTCCTCCTTGTTGCTACAAATTTTGTCCCTATTTCCACCCCTTGCTCTGGATTGCTTTTAGAGATATCACTTACCACATTCTTGCGCAAAATGAAGGTGAAGTTGTAGAGTCTTGAGCCCTTGATACAACAAGAATGCTAGTAACGTGAGTAGTGTCATTGAGTCCTAATGCTTGAATTATGAAACTTTAATGTTTGAATGGTTGTCTTGATGTTCATGCTTGATTTGGATCTTTGTAATGATTGCAATGATTTTGTGGGTTATGCTCACAATTTCATTTAGTTTACATGATAAGGCATAAGGACCTATGATTAGATAGTTGGGTTGGTCTTTCTCGTCTCTGCGCGTGTTGTTTTCTAAGCGGTTAGTGTTCATCGGGTTATATCTTCAAAGGTAGATGCCCCAAAGTCATGAAAGTTTTATGGATGAAAGTAGACTTCTGTATATTTCATATGCCACTGGAATCACCTTCATATCTATTATGGTTTGGGAGTTATGACCTCTACACGTTGAAGTTTCTGCACTATCTGGGAGTCTGAACAGTTTCGGTTGTATTCTGTTTCCGATTAACTTAACCTCAGAATCTGTCAAGGTGGTTTATACGAAAGTTGTAGAGAATTTCATAAGCTTTCTATCCAAATAAGGAATGCATTCATATGATTTCTGGAACTTGAGATATGGCTGTCTTTCTGAACTGCTACTAGTAGTTCTTGTCCAGAAAATTTCAGATTGATTGTTTTATCATGTGAGCTACTTCCGGATCATGGATTACCACCAATAACTGTGCTAAATGTTGCAAATAGATGGTTTCTACCAGGACAAGTGCTTCACGTGATACCAGAAGGAATGCCCCTAATGCTAATCCACCACCACCAAATCCTCCAACTATAGAGCAATCTATGATGACACAGACTCAATTATTATAGACCTATATTCAAAATGTATGCATCAACCCACATCAAGCACCACCAAGGGACAAGCGTGGTGAATTTATGAAGGGACATCCACCGACATTCTCTTATGCAAGTGACCCACTAGAAGCAGATGACTGGCTTAGAGCTGTGGAGCGACAACTTAACATAGCCCAGTGTAATGACCATCAGAAAGTGCTTTATGCTTCCGATCAACTTCAAGGAGCAGCTTTAGACTGGTGGGAATTATTTTAGATTAGGAAAGATGTAAATCAAATATGTTGGGAAGATTTCAAGACTGCCTTTAGATCTTACCATGTTCCAGAAGGTTTGGTGGAGATCAAGGAGGAGGTGTTCCTCAACTTGAAACAAGGTTCCATGACAGTGTGTGAGTATCATAACAAATTCACTCAGCTATCACGTTATGCTCCATGAGAGGTGGTCAATGATGCCAAGAAACAAAAATGCTTCATGAAAGGATTGAATGATGAACTTCAACTGCAGTTGATGATTATTGTGTATTCTAACTTCCAAACTTTGGTGAATAGAGCCATTTTGATTGAGAACAAGCGTCGAGAGATGGAAGAGAAGAAAAGAAGAATTCAAAGCCAATCTGTAGGTAGCAACACACGCCCCTGCTACACTCCCCAGCAAGAATTTTAGCAAAGGTACCAGGAATCAACTAGTCAGTGGGATTTTGATCCTCCTCAACAACTCCCTCAATACCAGCAAGAGCAACAGTATGTGAACCAGAGTCCACCCCAGGAACCCCTCATCAACTCCCCAATGAAGGATAGTGTGCCCAACACTCTCTCTTCATGCAAGAAGTGCTACCGCTGTGGTGAACCCGATCACTATGCAAGTCAGTGTCCGAAGAAGCCGAACAAGCAGCAGCCCCAGAATGTAAACCACAAACAGCTGAACCATGTGCAAGGTAGAGTCAATTATGTGATAATAGAATCTACACAAGAAGCCCGAGATGTTGTGTTTGGCATGTGTCTAGTCAACTCTAGCCCTGCATCGGTTTTGTTTGATTCTGGAGCTTCACATTCCTTCATTGCACTGGAGCTTCACATTCCTTCATTGCACATTGTTTTGTTAAGGAGCACAATATACCAAAATGTCCTATGAAGAAACAGATGTCAGTTGACTCACCTAGTGGGGATATGCAAGCTACGCTAATGTGTCCCAATGTAACAGTTGAAATAAGGGGGGTAGAGTTTTTGGCAAATCCGTTTGTGTTGAAATCATCAAGCATAGATGTAATTCTTGGAATGGATTGGCTAAATCCACGAAAGGTTATTATCCAATGTGAAAATGGTACAGTACACTTGACATCCAAGTCAGGAGAAGAAGTTGTATGCAAGGCAACTACAACAACAAGAGAGGTGTGCAGTGTCAATCAGATGGAAGGTGCAACCATAGATAAGACCAAGGTTGTTAATGAGTTTCTAGATATCTTTCCTGATGATTTGCTGGGTATGCCGCCAGATCATGATATTGAGTTTATTATTGAGCTTTTGCCTAGAATTGCACCTATAGCCGAGCGACCATATTGGATGGGAGTCAATGAGCTAGAAGAACTTAAGAAACAGTTAAAGGAGCTACAGAATAAAGGTTTCATACGTCCTAGTTCTTCACCATGGGGAGCCCCAGTTATATTTGTTGATAAGAAAGATGGTACACAGAGGATGTGTGTAGATTATCGCTCTCTCAATGAGGCAACCATTAAGAACAAGTATCCTTTGCCTATAATTGATGATCTATTTGATCAATTACAAGGTGCATGTGTGTTCACCAAGATTGATCTTCGCTCTAGTTATCATCAGTTAAGCATTCGTTCATCGGACATTCCCAAGACTACCTTTACTACTCGATATGGATTATATGAGTACACGGTTATGTCTTTTAGATTGACTAATGCCCCTATATACTTCATGTATATGATGAATAAGGTGTTCATGGAATATCTCGACAAGTTTGTTGTGGTCTTCATTGATGATATTCTGGTCTTCTCTAAAACAAAGGCAGAACATGAAGAGCATTTGAGATTAGTTCTGTAGAAACTTATAGAACATCAACTGTATGCTAAATTAAGCAAGTGCGAGTTTTGGCTAAAGGAAGTCTCTTTTCTTGGGCATGTTATCTCTAATGGTGGAGTAGCTGTGGATCCCAAGAAGGTTAGTGATGTGTTGAGTTGGAATCCGCCTCAGGATGTAAGTGAAGCTCAGAGTTTCCTAGGAATGGCCGAATATTATCGGAGGTTCATTGAAGGTTTTTCTAAGATTGCCAAGCCTATGCCATCTCTACTTGAGAAGAATGCTAAGTTTATATGGACTGAGCAATGCCAAGCTAGTTTTGAAGAGTTGAAGAAAAGGTTGACTACAGCTCCAGTGCTGGTACTACCAGATCTGAACAAGAGTTTCTCCATCTACTATGATGCATCTCAACTTGGTCTGGGTTGTGTTCTTATGCAAGAATGATGAGTAGTGGCTTATGCGTCTAGGCAACTAAAGAAGCATGAACTAAATTATCCAACTCATGATTTGGAGTTAGCAGCTGTGGTTCACGCATTAAAGATTTGGAGACATTATCTTGTTGGACATAAGTGTGATATTTATACATATTACAAGAGTTTGAAGTACATTTTCACTCAGTCAGATTTGAACTTGAGGCAACGTCATTGGTTAGAGCTAATCAAGGACTATGATTTGGAGGTACACTATCATCCTGGCAAGGCAAATGTTGTAGCTGATGCTCTGAGCCGAAGGAACTATGTTAATGCAGCTCTAGTGACACAGTTACCTAAGGAGTTATGTGCTGAATTTGAGCATCTTAATTTGGGAATAGTTGCTAATACGATGGAATTGGAAGTGGAACCTACACTTGAATAAGAGATCCGCAAGGGTCAGTTGGAAGATGAGAAAATAAAGGAGATAGCAGAACTTATCACAATTGGCAAAGCACCGGGTTTTTGATTAGATGATCAGGGAATAGTGTGTTTTGAAAAGAGAATATGTGTGCTAGAGATAAAGTCCATTCGAGAGATGATTCTAAGAGAAGCCCATGACTTAGCATACTCTATCCATCCATGTAGTACTAAGATGTACCTAGATCTGAAGGAGAAGTACTGGTGGTATGGTTTGAGAAGAGATGTGGACGAATATGTAGCAATATGTGACACATGTCAGCGAGTTAAGGTAGAACATCAAAGACCAACAGGGTTACTCCAACCTATGAAGATACCTGAGTGGAAGTGGGAAGAAGTTGGTATGAGTTTTATTGTTGGATTACCACGCACTCAGAGTGGTTATGACTCAATTTGGATAGTAGTAGATCGGTTGACTAAGGTTGCTCATTTCATACCGGTCAAGGCTACATATACGGGTGCAAAGTTGGCAGAATTATACATGCAACAAATAGTATGTTTGCATGGAGTTCCTAAGAAGATTGTGTTAGATAGAGGTACTCAGTTTACATCACACTTTTGGAAGAAATTGCATGAGTCTATGGACACTAAGTTGAACTTCCGCTCAGCTTATCATCCACAAACTGGTGGACAAACAGAGAGGACCAATCAGATCTTAGAGGATATGTTGAGAGCTTGTACTTTGCAATATGGTACGAGTTGGGATAAGAGTTTGTCATATGCTAAATTCTCCTACAACAATAGTTACCAGAAGAGTCTCAAGATGGCACCATTTGAGGCACTATATGGTAGAAAGTGCAGAACTCCATTGTTCTAGAATCAGATAGGAGAAAATCAAGTGTTTGGACCTAAGATCCTTAAGGATGCTTAAAGGCAAGTGCAGTCTATCAGGGAAAACTTAAGAGTGGCACAGTCTAGACAGAAGAGTTATGCTAACACTCGGAGAAGGAAATTGGTTTTTGAAATAGGGGATTATGTTTACCTAAAGGTGTCACCTATGAGAAGTGTGAGAAGGTTTAATATGAAAGAAAAGTTGGCTCTAAGGTATATTGGACCTTTCAAGATTTTGGAGAGACGTGGAGAAGTAGCTTCTCAGTTAGAATTGCCTGAGAGCTTGTCAGGTGTACATGATGTGTTTCATGTGTCTCAATTAAAGAAGTGTTTGCGTGTATCTAAGGAGCAGATACCATTAGAGGAGCTTATAGTTAAGGAAGATCTCACCTACAAGGAATTTCCGATAAAGATTTTGGAGACGGCAGAAAAGGTTACAAGGAGCCGAGTTATAAAGATATGTAAGGTTCAGTGGAATCGATATACAGAAGATGAGGCTACTTGGGAAAGAGAAGAGGATTTGAGAAAAATGTACCTGCAACTCTTTGAGTAAGCATCGTCCGAATCTAGAGGATGAGATTCATTTTAAGGGGGGTAGAATTGTAACACCCTAAAATTTGAATTTTTGGAAATAGAGCTAAAATGATTTGTTTGGAATTTATGTGCCCATGAAAACATAGGAAAATAAAAATTTTCGTTAATTTAAAATTCATCATAAGGTAGCAACATGAGTGTGTATACATGCCATTGCATAGTATTTCTTTTGTATTGTGTGGTTTGAAACTAAACTTCAAATTGTTTCAAATGGATTTGAAAATTCATTTGAAAAACACTTGTCATAAAAAGAAAATGGAATTCCTCTCCTCTCTTTCTTTGGCCCAGCCTGCCTGCTTCCTCACACCGTGGCCTATTTCTCTTTTCCCCACAAAGCCCAGCTAGAAGCCCAGCGCCGCGTCGTCATTTCCCTCTCCCGCGTGGGACGCAGCGGCGTGGCCCAGCAGTGTCGCCTAGCAGGCCAAGCCACGCAGCCGGGCACGTTTTCCCTCTCTTGCTTTGACTTCCAGGCTGGCCCCACTCATCAGCGCCGTTTGTCTTCCTCCCGTGTGCAAGCCAGACTCGGTCGGCACAATCCCCATCGCCGCCGCACCCCTGGCCTTGGCGTGCGCGCCACGTATGGACCCCTATAAAGCAAGCCTAGGTGTCGCCGCCCTCCCTTAACCCTAGCACCGCCGCCTTAGCCATAGCTTTGATCCGCCGCCCGATTTGGATCTCGCCAAGATGCCGAGCTCACCGCCAAAGCCGCCGCGGCCGCTTGTTGCTTCTCCGTCGTCTCTGAGCATCTACCGACCTTCGCATCTTGGTAAGAAGCCCTATGGCACCTCGTGCCCTCTTGCTCTCGCCCTACGATGTTCGCATGTCGTCGCTGATTCTTCGCCGGCAACGCTGAGCCGCCCTAGGGAGCCACAGACCGTAGTCGAGCATCCGACGTCCTTCCTGACCCTCTGGATGTATTCACGGCTCACTTCTCTCCCTCCCCGTGCCATTCCCTTGGCCAGCAGCGGTAGGAGTCGCCGCCTTGGCAAACTCTGATGAGGAGCAGAGCTCCCAACCATGGCGCCATCACCTAGAAGCAGCGCGCCGACGATCTCAAATCTCCCCTTCCCTCCTAGCCGCTCATCTCAAAGCCTATGGCTCAGATTAGATCTGGCCGGATACCCTTTCGTCGGTCCACTAGGGCAGCCGTGAACTTGGTGCACGGCCACAACACCCTTTGGTCCATGCGCACTATGGCGCACTGCTCCAATCCGTAGTCACCACATGGCTCCACGCTAGCGATGACCCAGTCAGCGCCGACCGCCGTCGTACCTTTTGCGTAAAAGCTCCTGTAATTCTTTGATTTCATGCCCGCAGTCCACTCTCTTTCAAAAGTAATTCAAATTAAGTCCTTTTTCTTCCATTTTAAGCCCTGTACTTTATGAAAATAGGAGCCACCGTCCACAGAGGAAGTTTTCTAGGATAGCCCTCGTGTTTATAATCAAAATTACGTATAGGTCTGTTTTAAAAACTACAAAACTGCCACTACCTTCTGTAGGCCATAAAATCTTCGTTTTAGCTCTAATTTGATCTGTTCAACTTGCGTTAGGTTCATAATTCCACAATCTACATGTTCATACTACTGTTAAGTATGTTTTCAACTTTTAAAATTTGAGGTTATATTTAATCTATTATTTTACTAAAGGAAATCTTGTTTAATTCATAACTTCTTCGTTTTAACTCCGATTTGAGTGATTCTCGCGTCTGTGTGTTCGTAGCATCGCGTCGAACAGTTTTAAAACCTTTTTAACTTCTATTTCTACTATTTGGTGTATTGTTCTAATTAGCTTATATTTGTTTGCTATGCATGTATGTATGGATGCGTGTGTGGTGCTGTTTGATCTCCAGTAGACAGTGAGTTTTGTGTTGGTGATTTGGAGCAACTCTTTGAAGATCAAGACCTGCAGCGATACTTTGAATTAAGGCAAGTATAATATGAGGCTCCTTGTTACTTATTCACTTTAATGCAATCTCAATTCATATGCATATATTAATGAACCGCTTGGAGTCTATTTACCTTGATATTGATTATCCTGTCCTTGGTTTACCTATGGGTTTTGCATGTGAATAGTATGCTCAGTTTGCTCCAACTAATATTGATTAAAGAATATATTTAAAGATATATGCAACATGGTATTAAAGGATGGTTTTTAGCATCATGGAACCAAGGGGGCTAGAGCATTGGGTCTTTTCTTATGGTGCTCTAGTTTCTCTCCACAAAGACTCATCTTTAAGTGGCAACCCAGGACTTACTGTACAACCATGAGGACCATATGGCTATGGTCTTAGTCCAGTGCCTTGCTCTTTCTAGTTTGTAGCAGTTTACCGAAAGAGCAAGAGGGGCATACCAGGTTGGGTATGGGTCTCATCCCCAAAATGTGTACTATGCTACGAGTATTAGTGCCACTTTTGGAGATGACTCCATAACACTTGGGAAATGGAATCCTTAGCGGATGCTCCTTATTAGAACGACTGGGGAAAAGCTTCGTAGTGTACCTGCCTGCTCACCTTGGAAGTGTTTTGGGAGTAATTAACCTGGGCATATGGACAACATGACTCATGGTGAAAGTGTACAACCTCTGTAGAGTGTAAAACTAGTATATCAGCCATGCTTATGGATACGAGCGGCCCAGATCCTTACTAGATAGTTGGTTACTTGGATGGTTTGGGTTATGATTAAAATTGCTGATATCTCTAATCATTCACATTCGGGAGCCTAAGCATAACTTAGCAACTTATGATTAATAGTAAAATATGACAAACTAAAAGTGCTTACCACAGTTCAGCCGAGTCAAGCCTTTTGAGCCCGCATCCCCTCATGTTATGCTTGCTAAGCGGTAGTAGCTTACGCTTGCTTTATTTCAATACATTGGCAAAATCTCGGATGGGTACCAAATGGAGGTTCTTTAGTAGAGTTTTCCAAGAGGTGTTAGGCTTGTGATCAACCAGTTGACGATTCCTGTGGTGTTGGAGGCCTCGCCAGAAGAATAGAGTTATAGTATGTACAGTAATGTAAGACTATGTCTTTTGTATTAAATATTTATGCGCTATGTAATAAAGGTATTGTCTTTGATATTACCCCTTCATTTGTAACTATATGTATTAATTGAATTCTTAGGCACATATATGGTGTGTATCTGGTTTTGTCCTTATAACCAGGTGCTACAGTTCCCTCCTACACCTCGAGCTCTACGGTCTTAACAAACAGAAGGGTCAGAACGCATGAACCCCTTTTCACACATAAAAAGGTAGGAAAACAAATCCGTTCGCACCAAAACAAAAGAACAGACTTGGTCAAATGAAACAAAATAATAAGTTTGTTTAAATGATACACAAGGATTGGCACTTGTCCACTGATTACAAGAATGATCGACCAACCTGTTAAACTAACTAACCTTCCGGGGGAGAACTATGCCATCGATCCTGTCTGCCAGGTCCTGCGAAAGGGGAGCCACCGCTACTTCCATCTCCTCTAGCTCATGGACTTCATAGCCAGGCGTGAAGCCATGGCTCATTGTCTCTAGATCGATGCTATCCCCATAGTGAGAACGAGCAATCGCAAAGGATTGATTGACCCCGACGCGAAGGGCATTCCTCTCGAGCTGGTGCACCCGCGCTGTGATCTCGACGGCATGGGCCATGAGCAAACTGGTCCCCTCTAACCACACCACCTCAAGGTCATTGTAGACCACTTTGAGGGCGGCGCTCAGGATACCGAGCTCATCACTCTCTACCTAAAGATTCCTCCTCGCCTCGGCGAGATCCACGTCCAACCCGGTAGAAACGCTTTCGACCTCCAGCTTCTGGGTCATCGCATTTCCAAGCTCGGCCTGGAGGGAGCTGACCTTCTATTGTGCGTCGTCGGACTCTAGGTAGGCCTGGTCACGCTCTTAGAAGGCCTGGTCATGCTCCTCGTGAGCTGTGCCATGCTCCAAGCGGAGCCTCTCTGTGGTTTGGAGCAGCTCATCCCGCTCCTTGCGTAGCCGAGCAACCACCGCGATGTCTAGGCTCGCCCTCTTCTCTAGGGCCGCGAGCTCCTTCTCGGCCCCCAGCTTTAGCTTCCTTTCCTTCTCAACCTCGACGAAGAGGTCGAGGATCGCTGGCGGGTCTCGGCGTCCTTCTAGAGCAGCTCGTCCCGCTCCTTCCTGACCCGGGCAGCCTCCTCGTCGTCCCTCCATGATCTCGCCGATAGGGCCTCGAATGCCTTCTCAGCCTCGTCAGCATCCGGACGGGCCTCGGACACCCACGACCGAAGACTGTCTATTTTCTCGGTGAGGGGAGTCAGCTCGACCACCCTCTGTAGGGCGGCAACAAGCTGAGCAGTCACCTCCCCACATAGCCATGCCTCCTCGACGAGGCGGTCCTAGGTCTCCTATTGACGAAGGAACCGAGACTTCCCCCGGCTACGAGCTATGAGGGACTGCAGGGAAATGATGGTCAAAATACAAAAAGTATATAGAGAAAGAAAAGGGCGAGAGGCAGGATCAAGCAAATACCCGGCCGGAGGGAACGACAACGTCACACCAAGCACCCCTCGCATGGTCCAGAGCTTCCAGCATGGACGCGATCCCCATATCGAGGCTCTCTCGCTCCATGCTCTTAGCGGCATCGTCGAGGGCGAAGAGCGTCGACGCCGGATCCTATGGATTCGTCCACCGAAGCAGGGGCTCGCCCCACACGGGCAAGTCACTGCCTACCAATGTCAGCGCCAAGGATGACTCCCCACTGGTCCTAAGTGCCGCCGACCACTCTGCCACCACCATGATGTCCTAGGACCCCTCGGTCGTGTCCCCCTCTGTTCGGCCTAAGCCAAGCGCCGTCGCTTGGGCCGCCGATGGCGCGGGTTGCGCTGGTGCCTCAAGCACTACCACTATTGCGTCCGGCTATGGCCCGCCTATCATAGCCACCGCCACCTCCACCTGCGTTGGTGGGGCCCTGACCGGCTCTGTCGTGCCTGCCACAGTCGACGCCGCGAGAGCGGTTGATAGCCCCATCTGCCTCATCATCGGTAGCAGTATCACAGCCATCACCGGCTGCTCTGTGACCTCCAAAGGTGCCCCTTGAGCCCCCATGTCTGCCCGCCCCGCCAAGGGCATAGGCGCCACCATGGGCAGCGCTTGTCCAGCCAGAGACGCAGTCGCACTAGCGCCGCTCCCACCCAAAATGGGTGTGGCACCAGCCGACGGCTGCTACCTCACCTGAAGAGTGATGTTTTTCTTTGGTGCCAGTGCTAAAGGATTACGCTACCTACAAATGCTGCAAGGGACCACAAATATAAGTCATGATGAAATCTGACAAAAACAGGGAAAAACAGAGGAGCTGATAACTCACCTCCGCGCCATCGGGCGACAGATACGTTTGGGGGGCGAACCCCCCGACCTATGCTTCGCCTCATTAGGGCGAGGCTGTTTCGAGCCCGCCCCCTGCTCCTAGGCAGAGGGGCTCGCTCCTGTTGACTCTTGGGGCACGACGGCAGAGCCGCCCGCCTCCGCCGACATCTCAGATATGGCAGTAGAGCCGCCTGTCCTTGTTGACTCCTAAGGGAGGCCAACGGTACGTCCCACCTCAGCTGGCTCCCCGGACGTACCCTTCCCACCGTGGAACGGGAAGGGTCCCGACTCCTGCAAGGATGAACCGATACCTGTCAGCGCATCCTTATTCTCCAGGATGTCCCACTCGACATTGTCGCCTACCTCATCATCGTCACCATTGTCGTCATCATCATCGCTGATGATTTCCTCCCCCCGTTCCCATGCCTGCAGCTTCCATTGCCTCTTCCTCTTCTTGTCCTCCTTCGCCTTCCTCAACCGCTTGCCCTCGGCGTGATTCACCGCCCTCATAGACGAATCCCTTAGCAATGGTGCCGGTTCATCCGTGAAGATGAGGTCCCTCGGCTGGTCCTGCCCCTCTCAAAGTTAGTATCAAGAGGTCGGGAAATCAATTGAAGAGAAGGCAGGAGAAGAGGAAACTTACGAAGACAACATGGTCTGGTTTTGGCCACATCGAAGGATATCCCGATACTGGGATGACAATCGAGGGGAGCACCCGCATCATCCCACAAGGACTCCATGTCCTCCTTGATGCATTACGTGATCTCAGAGTTTGTGAGTGCCTCCTCGGCGAGCGTCGTTCCCTCGAACGACACCTCGGGCGCCATCGCATATAGCGGGCGAGCACGCGTCATCAACGGCGCCACCCTCCTTGCATGGTAGGCCCCGATGACGCCTGACCCCTTTAGGCCATTCTCCTTGAGGATGTGGATGGCAGCGATGTGGTCCTGGATCTTCTTCTTGTCCTTCTTCGAGATGCCCCACTTCCTCTACGACTCTGGGGCCTCTTCGATTAGGCGACCGGTGAACTCCGATAGAGGGGTGGCGGCATTGTTCTTGAGGTAGAACCACTGTGAGTGCCAACCCTTGATGGATGTCGAGAGTCGCATGGGCGGGTACTCACCGACCCGATTGTTCCAGAGCTGGATGCCGGTGCACCCCATCGGCATATGCAGCTCCTGTCTACCGCTCTTCTCCCTCTTCTTCTGGAGGGTGATAGTGAAGAAGTACCTCCACAGATCAAAGTGAGGGCTGATCCTTAGGAACCCCTCGCACAGGGCGACAAACGTCGCCATGTGCTGGATCCCGTTGGGGTTGAGATGCTATAGCTCGATCTTGTAATAATGCAGCAGCCCTCGAAGAAATTTGTGGGTGGGGTCATGAACCCACGCTCATGGAAGTGGGTGAATGACACCACATAGCCGTCGGGCGGCGATGGCAGATCCTCCTCACGGGGCAGCAGCCACTCCTCGACCGAGGTCCGCGCGCGGAGAAGACCACGATGGATGAGGCCTTCCATGCATGCTGGAAGGTGATATCGGAGCGGCACCACAGATCCATTAGAGGTGGGGGCAGACAGATGTGAGCTTGACGGTGATGGGGATGCATAGACAGGGACCCTAAGCGATTGGCGGCGGTGGTCGTGGCTATGGAGGCAAGGATGCAAGGTATGGAACCCTAGGGGTGAACCATTTGGTTTTATAGGGGCGACGGGTGCGAGGAAACCAACCGCCTGCCTAGATCTCCGTGCCTACCACGATCTACCACCACGTCTCGCCGCTGGACTCGCGCACACAATCTCCATCCGTTCCCTCAAAAAACTTGCCGGATGTTTCACCTCTCTGCATGGGCCACAACTCATCATGAGTAAGAGGAATATGGATCTAAAAGCGCCTCTATGGCCCGATTGGGCCCAGGAGTTCACAGGCGGCCCATCGACGGGTTCGATAATCGCTCTGGGCGCCTTTAGGGTGAGAGGTGGAAAGGGATGGGCCCGCTAGCGACCAGTACCTGGGCGCATGAGCACCGCGGGCATCCTAGCCCACGTTCGAGTCTCGGGCGGTTACGATGCATGGTTTTTTTTCGAAGAAAGGTACTTAGCCCTCGGGACCGATCAAACGGACCCGAGAACTATATGGATTAACCGCTGAGAATCTGGGGTCAGTCACCAAGCTGATCCAAACTAGACCCCCACGGACATGATGCTGGGGGACCCACTCAGACTATCCCATTAACAGTTCACCGCGTGCCATAATTCGTCCTTAAAGGAAAATCGTGGCACAGTTCGGCTCCTCCGTTTTTATCGGAAGAAACGCTTGAGGGAAGATAATCGCAATGACGAGCCGCACCTCGACTGGGCCCCTACTACTAGAGGGGGCTCGAGGAAAGGAAATCATCGCCCCCTGGTCACGCTATGGGCAACAAAAGAAGGCCGAGGCCTTCGGAGTCGTCCCGTTCAGAAAAGCCTCCGAAGGAGTATTCTTTTCCTCTGTAGGCTCGGGGGCTACTGTCGGGGGCCAATACTAGGGTACCCGAAGAGGAGGAGCTAATAACCATCAACATTGATTTATCCAAGCAATCAAGAGCATGACTACAGCTCCAACCGATCCCTAGGTGCGCAAGCTCCGCCTCGCTCGACACCGAGGTCGTGGGCTTCGCCTCGCCCGACCTCTAGGGACGGGGTCCACCTCGCCCGACTTTTGGGTTTGCGCTTCGTCTCGCCCGACCTCTGAAGGTGGGCTCAACGCACCCGACACCGAGGCCACGGGATCGGCCTCGCCTCACCTCTGAGGGCTGGCTCTGCCTCGCGCCGACCTCTAAGGGCGGGCTTTGCCTCACTCGACACCAAGGCCGCGGGCTCTGCCTCGCCTGACCTCTGAGGGTTGGCTCTGCCTCGCTCGACCTCTGAGGGCGGGCTCTGCCTCGCTCGACACCGAGACCACGGGCTCAGCCTCGCCCGAACTCTAAGGGCTGGCTCCGCCTCGCTCGGCCTCTAGGGGTGTGCTCCGCCTCGCCTAGCCTCTAGGGGCGGGCTCCACCTCACCTGACCCTTGGGTTTGCGCTCCGACTCACCTGACCTCTGAGGGCGGGCTCCGCCTCGCCCGACACTGAGGTCGTGGGCTCTGTCTCGCCTGACCTCTGAGGGCTAGCTCCGCCTCACTCGACCTCTGGGGGCAGGCTCTGCCTCGCCCGGCCTCTGGGTGGAGACTCCACCTCGATCGACCCCGAGGCCGGGGGATCCATCTCGCCCAACGAAGACCCATATCACTGCCAACCACTCTAGGTCCAAGCGAATGGGCTTGGGTCAAAGCTCTAACACCAGGAAGGTGACCGACATGCCTCGATATACCCCGTGGCCATGACGGGCCATACCTAGGGATTCACATCAGGAACAGCGTCGGGCGTACCGGTGCTGTTCTACCTAACCCTCGCACAAGCACTGACAGGCGCTTTAGTTCACCATGACGTTTGCTAGGACGAAGTGGAGCGCCACGACCGGGAGACGATGCCTGTGCATGGTGCCAGTGACATACAAGACCACGACGTGGAGCTGTTCTTGTTGACGTTTATAGTGTCGACGGGACCCGCGTGAAGGAAAAGAAGGAACCGGCGATCCTGGAGGACTTCTTCTCCTCCTTATTTTCCTCTTTTCCCTCCACTATAACACGTGCTTTTCCTTGGCCTATAAAAGGAAAAGCAGGACGTCCCATGGAGGGGGACCTTTTGGCATCGCAGCACATCACACCGATTGGGACTCGAACCCCGAATCGATTAGCACACAGCCGAGAAGCGACCGAGCCCTCGGCACCCATTCGCCCCTCTCACCAGAGACTTGGGACATATCCCTCTCTCGACCGTTTGTAACCCCTACTATGAACTTTCAGTGCTAGTAACACGAGCAACAGCAACGAACTTGACGTAGAGACATTCTGCCCGAACCAGTATAAACCTCGTGTCCTCTTAGCACACCATCCAGACCAGATTCACAATATTAGAAATTTACTAGCCGGTGGCAACTCGAAACACCGACAGTTTTAGCAAGCTAAATGGACCTTAGGCTCACTACTACATAAATTATTTCTCGACACACCGCATAATTATGGACAGAGGCGGTCACAACCATTTCCTAAAATGCCTGAGGATTTTTGGAGGTGGACTTTTTATTTACAGAGGTGGTAAAAAAACTGTCCGTCTCCCAAAATAGATTTACGGAGGCGGTAAAAAAATGTCTTGCCTCATAAAATGGATTTAAGGAGATGGGCCTATTAAAAGGTCCGCCTCTGTAAAAAAAACACCGAGGACCAATAGGCCTAGGAGGCCCGACAACTATGTTCATGTATATATATACACGTGAAGTTAGGGTTTGATACCCATCTCTCGTCTGGCTCCCTCCCTCTCTCTTAGTTCGTGTAGATGACAACAGCGCCCTCCGTCTCTCTCTTCCCCACCTCTCCCACTCTCTCTCTCTTTGCATCCCGCGGCGGCAGTGCCCACGCGGCGTCGGTGCCCGACGGATCTCCCGGCTCCCAGCGTGGATCCGGCCACCAATAGGCCACCACCAACAGCAGTGGGGGGCGCGGATCAATCTGGCCACCAGCGGTGGTGGAGACATGGATCCGCCCACCACCGACGCAGATCTGACCACTAGCAGCGGCGGCGTTCGAGTTATGGTTTATTTTCAAACTCGGGGTGAAATGAAATCCACTCTTAAACTGAAATGAAACATACTTTTTAACTAATAACAATTGTACTGAAGGACATATCAGAACCACATTTGATATTCAATAATTGCAATCTAGCGAATTCTATTTATGAGATAGCATTTGGACGACCGTTCATTTTGGAGGAATTGAATTCTACATAATGGATTAGGGTATTTGGATTGGAATTTGACATTTCATAACTTTTCTAAGTTCAAAAAAAACCTATCTCAAATTCATAAGGTGGGAGATGAAAATGGATTCTATGGATTACTATGCTATAATTCCACTCTTCAACTTGTAGCACACTCTTCAACTCACTTCTCTACAATAAAAATGCAACATATAAGTATGTTCCTTACCTACCTAACAATAAATATACAAATATATTTCATATACAATTATATTAACTTAATTAATATATATCTAAATTATAATTATTGAAATGAATTTAATTCCAAGGATCAAACATGTTATAGTTATATACTTGTAGTTCTTTGTCACGGTCGTAGGTTAAGATGGAAATAAACAAGGACCTGCATGATAAACTTATAAAATATATTCCCGTGTTTCAAACAAGTCTTAAAAAGATTTTTTTTTCTTTTAGACCTCTTTGGAACAAAGGAAAATGGAGAAATTGGAATGAAATCGTATAAAACTTTCCTATGAACCCCTTTGCAAAGGAGAAATTGTGTTCAACGAAGGAGGTTCGAGGTGGCACGCCGCACGTGCGACGGTTTCCTATCCTGCTCCGTCCATCTCCCCCTCGCTAGCAGGTGGCAGACATACTTTCCTATTCAGTCTTCCACTGCCGCAATTCGCCACATCTCGCCGTCGGCGACGAGGGACAGGGAGACAGGATACCCCTGTCGCGCGACGACGCAGTCCTCCTCCTCCTCTTGCTCTCCCCTTCACCCTCTGTTCATCGTGCACCTGGGATTAGATCTATTTCCTGGTATCTGAGGTAAGAGACCCTAGCTTTGCTTGGAGAGGGGTTTGCTCGGGGCTGTGGTTTCGTTTTGTGTGGAACTGCATTCTACATGTTGCGGTACTTACCCGGTTCATCCGTTGCTTGGTTTGGTTTCTTATTATGCAGCGATCGAGCGAAATCGATCTAGCCAAGGTGCGGCGGACGCGGTTTATTCTCAAGAATTCTTCTGCGTTCTTTGTTAAGCAGCCATGGACGAGTGGATTCGCCAAGCCGAGGTGTGGGTGCGCCAAGCCGAGAGCTGGATCCGCCAGCAGCCCCCGGAGCAGATCTATGTGGCGGCTGCGGTGGTTGCCGTCACAATCCTGGTGCTTATCGTAGGTGCGGTGCCAAACCTAGAGTTCCTTTTGCCCTGCATTGAGTGCCCATGGAGTCTTGGAATGTTGTGTTGCGAACATCCACGTATGGTGGCCTAGGAATGGAATAGGCGTGTCCAATTTTGCAGCAGGGGACTGTTTGGAGTCCCTGGAGAGGCATTGTCACCTAAAAGCATCAGAGTGGTTATTTGTTAAATTTTTGTTTGTGGTTGATTCATCACTGCAGAATAAACTAGTTGTGAATCTGGAATTGCATATTTAGCTGTACTGTGTTGTCTCGTTCATATATATATGCATACAGTGGAACTGATTACATGCCTTGAATCAAATGGGAACTGATCTGGATAGTGTAGCAAGGCTATACTCTGTAATTAAGCAACTAGGAGAGCAAGCCACAGTTACCTACCTAATTAATGAGGGGAGAAATGATATGATTTATAGCTTTATAAATTAGCCAATCTTGAGTAGTTGAGTTTGTAAACGTTTATTAGTTTTTCTTTTACAATTTATAGTTGTGCTTAGAAAGGAAACAGATAGTGGAATTTTTCAACTTTGGTCCATTCAGACTTTTAGGTGTCATTGTGTCACAAATTTGAAATTTCCAACTGAGTAGTAGTGATGGAGTGCTATTGATTGAATAATTGAAGATTAGGCCTATGTTTTATTACATTATTAATTTATTATTGTGCATTGTAAATTGTTCCAGCTCTAAGATGATATAACATTTACGAGTTCTTGAGCATGAGGTATCTGATGATGGCATGCTTAGTGCTATGAAGTGAAGAGGGGGTTTGCTTTTCCTTTCTGTTTTAAATTGATAGTTACCCAGGGATGGATCAGGATTGGGTTAGAGCCCAGGGCTGAGATAGTTAAAACAAGCTGCAATTCATTTTAGCTTCAACATTTGTGCAGTTTCTTAAGTTTGCTTCGATCTAATTTTAGGCCTCAAACCAGGGCTGGAGCCTGGGTCCTGGCTCCACCATGAGGCGCTGCTGCGTTGCTTGTTACGATATCTGCTCTATCATACAATTCATTACATTAGAGTGGTAAATGATAAGCAATTCCATTTTATGTTTTTTTTTCTGCAGCATCTTGTCTGAAATCCTCTAAACCAAACACCATAGTGCTATCCGGGCTTAATGGCAGTGGCAAAACCACTCTTTTCTACCAGGTAACTTCCAATATTTTTGGTCTGTGAAGTATACGGTTTTACAAGTGAAGAACAAGGTTGTGGTACTGGTATCTAGTGTGCAAAATAATGTCCGAACCTCATTTTTTGAATTATATTTAGGGTGTGAGATGAGCATTCTAGACGGGCATCAGTTCTGCTTGTTAACATGCTTTCACGTATATCTTTCTTATTTGATTTGATTTCGTTTTTCTATATAGACTAGTTGGCTTGTTTTTAGTTGATTATACTCATATCTTATTTTTGAAGTACTGCAATGCAGTACCATGGAAAACCAGGATATTTTCCCCTTTTGTCTATAGATCATTTGGCATTTGTATCAATACCAATGTAACAAGTAGGTGGGTTATCTTATACATTATCTTTTGTTGCTATCCTACTAATCTGTTTGTGCTTGTCAGCTTCGGGACGGATCATCACATCAAGGAACTGTGACTTCTATGGAAGAAAACAGTGATACTTTTGTGCTGCATTTGGAGCAAGAAAGGGTATGGAAACTTTTAGAGCTAATTCTTTTTCCAACATATTGTGATAAAAGTAAAGTGGATAGCTTTGTTTCTTATGAAGAAACATGCATTTCCTGACTGCGATATTTCTGCTAAACCTTCCTGTTGCCCTTCCCTGCAGAAAGGCAAAGTAAAACCTGTGCATATTGTTGATGTTCCTGGTCATGCTAGGCTCAAACCCAAGCTTGATGAAGTCCTGCCTAAAGCTGCTGGGGTTGTTTTCGTTGTTGATGCTCAAGATTTCTTGTCTAGCATGCAAGCTGCTGCAGAGTAATTTTGGTGCCCTCTGTTTTACTTTTTAGCAAATATCTTTGGTTTGGTGCCTATTTCAACTACTTTTATTTTCCTTTGTGCTAAGTTGAAATTAGCGGTGTAATTAGGGGCCCTTTTCATACCCCAAGATTGCATAAATTACTCTGTTCGAATAATTTTATCATTGTAGTTATCATTGTGTGACTAGAAGCCTTGTCCACTATTCCCAACACTCTGTTTGATCATTTCTTAGTGTTAACATTTCATAACAATATTATTTTACTTTTTGCAGGTACCTGTATGACATTCTGACAAAGGCAACTGTAGTGAAGAAAAAGTTTCCTGTGCTTATATTCTGCAACAAGACATATAAAGTTACAGCCCACTCGAAGGAATTCATCAAGAAGCAGTTGGAGAAAGAATTGTAAGACATCTCAAGTACCAACATTTATCGTACTTGCATAGTTAGAATTAGAATGACTCAACTCGGTAGTGCATGCTGCATAAATGTTGTGGTCACGTGACTTCTTTCTAGATCTGATGTGCAGTCGGAAAGTATCTGAGAGCGAATAGGTCTCGGGAAATTGTGATAGATTGATATGGGTATAGGGAGTACATTATATAGGCAAGGATCAGGAAGGGTTTATAGAAACACCCAATCAACGGTGATCCTTGCCTAATCAAAGATCATCTACCATAATCCCTAGAGGCAGCCCACCCAATAGGCTTGGGCGCCAGGCCCATGGCCAGCCCATAGGCGCCTATTCTAACACGCCCCCTCAGTCGAATCGTCAGCCACTCTGCATGTTTAGACTGGACCTAAACTCCGTGAACACTGAAGAGGGCAGCCCTTTGGTGAAGATATCCGCATATTGTGAAGTGGGAACATGCAGAACACGAAGATCACCAATGGCGACTCGCTCCCAGACGAAGTGAAGATCAATCTCAATGTGCTTGGTTCGCTGATGCTGTATCGGGTTGGAGGTCATGTAGACGGCACTGATGTTGTCGCAATACACCAGTGTGGCGCGCCGGAGAGGGGCATGCAGCTCTAGAAGAAGCTGGCACAGCCAGGTGGCCTCAGCAACTCCAATGGCCACCGCGCGATACTCCGCTTCAGCACTGGATCTTGACACCGTGTTTTAGCGCTTGGAGGACCAAGAGACAAGATTGTCGCCAAGAAACACAGCATAGTCCGAGGTGGACTTGCGGGTGTCTGGACAACCAGCCCAATCAGCGTCGGTGTAGACGACAAGATCAGCCGAAGTAGACGGTCGCAGCAGGAGACCAAGGTGGAGAGTGCCTCGAACATAGCGCAGAATCCGCTTCAGAGCTGCAAGGTGAGGCTCACGAGGGTCGTGCATATGAAGACAGACTTGCTGCACAGCATATGCAATATCCGGCCGGGTGAACGTTAGGTACTGTAAGGCTCCAGCGAGGCTGCGAAAGTCTGAAGGGTCAGAGACAGGGGTGCCATCTGCTACAGGAATCTTCGGATTGGTGTCAACTGGAGTGGAACACGGCTTACACTCTGCCATCCCGGCGCGATCAAGAATGTCCAGCATATATTGTCGCTGAGAAAGAAGGCCATCACCACTGCGTTGAACATGCATACCGAGGAAGTAATGCAGTTCACCAAGGTCCTTCATAGCGAACTCCCGCTGAAGGGCTGAGATGATACACCGAAGAAGGCCGGTTGAGGAGGCTGTGAGGACGATGTCATCAACATAGAGCAACAGGTAAGCTGTGTCTGATCCGCGCTGGTAAACGAAGAGTGAGGTGTCTGACTTGGCTTCAGCAAACCCAAGGGACAGCAAGTGTGTGGCCATGCGACTGTACCAAGCACGAGGGGCCTGCTTGAGGCCATATAGTGACTTCTTCAGGTGACAAACATAGTCCGGATGAGCTGGATCTTCGAACCCAGACGGCTGCTAACAATAAACTGTCTCTGTCAGGTTGCCATGAAGAAAGACGTTCTTCACATCAAGCTGGTGGATGGGCCAACGACGAGAGAGAGCCAGGGAGAGCACCGTGCGAACAGTAGCTGGCTTCACCACGGGACTGAATGTTTCATCGAAGTCCACACCAGGCCGCTGGGTAAAGCCGCGGAGAACCCAACGCGCCTTATGCCTTTCGAGGGAGCCATCAAACTGAAATTTGTGCTTGAAGATCCACTTGCCGGTGACGACGTTGGCCCGAGGGGGGCGAGGCACGAGATCCCAAGTGTGATTCTTCAGCAGGGCACTGTGTTCCTCTTCCATTACAACTCGCCACATGGGGTCGGCAAGAGCGCTACGGAAGGTCTTCGGTATCGGTGACATAGACATAGCGTGGTACGCAGCAGGCATCCGAAAACCACTCTTCGAACGTGTGCCCATGGCGTGCTGGTTGGTCACAGGAGGGACAGCAACAGCCCCTTTGGGCAGTGGGAGCAGCGCGGCTGGTGCAGGTGCAGCCGGGGCGGCGGTGACAGGAGCAGTTGGAGCAGGCTGTGGTCGAGGCCGGCTCGTGTAGTGGTAGTCGAAGGCGCGGTTTGGACGAAGAGGCGGGAACCCGGGCGGGGGCCCTCGGGGTGCCTGAGGAGGTGACACCGGCGCTGTGGAGCCCGCGGTCGGTGCTGGAGACTGCGAGCTCGCGCGAAGCGTTGGTAGGATGTACAGCTGGCAAGGTGGAGCGCCTCCAGTCGTGTTGGGCGCGTCCTGAGCCGCGCGTGGCGTGGGAGGGGTCCCTGGCGTCCGCAGCGTAGGCGGGATGTAGAGCGCGGGCGCCGGGGGATCAGTAGCAGCCACCGGAGGCGTCAGGGGCACCCCAGGCACAGTCTCAGAGGGACCGACAGGGGCGCTGGTGACGTTAGAGGTGCTGGATGGTGTTCCTGCAGACAAAAACTTGTGCAACGGTCCAATAGGAGCGGGCACAACATCAGTAGCATCAAGAAACTCAAAGTCCGCCGGAATACTAGGACCATTGCGCTCAGCAAAGGGGAAGGCCGTTTCATCGAAGATGACGTGCCGGGAGATGATGACTCTATTGGTGGAGAGGTCAAGGCAGCGGTATCCTTTGTGGTGAGCGGAATAGCCTAGGAAGACACACAAGGCAGACCTAGGAGCGAGTTTATGAGGAGCGGTGGTGGACAGGTTTGGATAACACTTGCAGCCAAAGACTCGTAGGTGATCATACACCGGCGGCGTGCCGTACAGGGCAAGGTGGGGCGTGGAGAACTTTAGAGTCTTGGTGGGCAGTATGTTAAGCAGAAGAGTCGCTGTGGAGAGGGCCTCCGCCTTGTAGGAGGGAGGCATAGACGCCAGAAAAAGCAGTGAGCGAACGACATTATTGATGGAGCGAATAATGCGTTCAGCTTTACCATTTTGAGGCGAGGTGTAGGGGCAGGACATACGAAGATGGATGCCCTGTGTGAGGAAGAAGTGATGGGTGCTAGAGTTGTCAAACTCTTTCCCGTTGTCGCACTGAATAGCCTTGACGTGGGCGCCAAATTGGGTGGAGGCGTGGGCGATGAAGTGGGCAAGCGTACTGTAAGTGTCAGATTTGAGTCGCAAAGGAAAAGTCTACAAGTAGTGAGTGCAATCATCAAGTATGACCAAATAGTATTTGTAACCAGAAACACTAACAACTGGAGATGTCCACAAGTCACAATGAATAAGATCAAACTTGCTAGACGCACGAGAGGTGGACGAATGAAAGGGCAGACAAACATGATGCCCTAACTGACAAGCGTGACATAGATCTGAACAGTCCTGAATGTGACAGGAAAGTAGACGCAAGCTTCGACAACGCCTCATGACCGGGGTGACCGAGATGCCGATGCCACAGTGGGGAGGGAGCCTGAGCGACAAAGGAGTGTGCTGGAGGTAGGCGCAGTGGATATAGCGGCCCGGAGCTATTGCACCTAACGATCTCAGTCCGAGATGGAAGAACCTTCACAGAACAACCAGCAGGGTCAAACTCAACAAAACAGTTGTTGTCGATATTGAATTGGCGCACAGAGATGAGATTCTTAATAAGTTGTGGCGACACAAGAACATTATTAAGACGTAAAGTAGGGGACAACTCTGTGGAGCCAGTGGCAGTAACAGGAAGCATGGAACCATTACCGACAACAATAGATGAAGGAGTAGGATACCGCGGGAATATAACATGTGAAAGGGAGGAAGACTGAGATGTCGTATGTGAAGTAGCACCTGTGTCGAAGTACCATTCGTTGGACGAAGGAGGGGTCAACGACATCGTGCTGAAGGCGGAGGCGAGGGCCGACTGGTCCCAAGAAGGGAGGCCGGCCACAGGATTGTAATACCCCGGGGCGGCCCACTGTCCTGAGCCATCAGAGGCAGCGACGGCGGCAGGCTGCTGGTGGGCGACGAGTGCCTGCTGCTGCTGGGCGAGGAGGGCCTGCTGCTGTGCCTGCAGATGAGGAGGCACCGGGATGGGTGCCAGCGGAGGACGAGGACTCCCAGGCCACATCTGAATGGAACCCATCCATGGGTTGTAGACACTAGGCCAGGGGCGACCACCGGTGGCAGGTTGCTGGGCGCCGGCCATCTGATGCTGCTGCTGCTGGGCGCCAGAGGGAGGGCGGTGGCCTCCAGTGCTGCTGTTGCCACCAGGGCCCCCCTTTCCATCGCCGCCGCGCCTGCTGCGGCGATTGCCGTTGGAGGACTTAGGGCCGCTAGCGCCCCCGGAGCCCGTGTTGGATGTGGGTGAGGCAGTGCTGGAGGAGCCTGTTGCTGCGGTGGAGGCAGCGAGAGCAGTGGCAGGGGACTCCTTGTTCTCCAATGTGAGTTCCTCGAGGATGAGGTCATCACGAGCCTCCAGGAAGGTGGTTAAGGGCCGGCTGCGGCGTAGGAGGGCCCCGACGTGACTGAAGCGCTCGTTGAGGCCACAGATCACGTTAAGGACGAGGGTGCGGTCGGTGATCACTTCGCCAAAAGCCGTGAGGTCGTCAGCCATCTTCTTCAGCCGGCGGCAGTAGTCGGTGACAGAGAGGTCGCCCTGGACGAAGTTGCGAAACCGCGTCTCAAGGTGGATGGAGCGAGCCTCTCGGTTGCCGAGGAACTGGGACTTGACGGCGAGCCAGGCATGCCGGGCAGTGGAGCCCTGGGCGGAGATGATCTTGGCAAGGTCGTCGGTGAGCGTGGCGACGATCCAGGACTTGACGACGCAGTCCATCCGAGCCCAGTCAGGGGAGATCGGGGCCGGAGGTTCCTCGTGGACGTGGTCTTGAAGAGAGAACTTGTCGAGGATGAGCAGGAACTGATCGCGCCAGCGGTTGAAGTTGCCGGAGTTGACGTCGAGGACGGTGGTGACGTGGTTCCGGATGTTGTTGACGGCGACGGCCTGGGCGTGCATTGCAGCAGTGCCATGGCCTCATGGAGGAGCATGGTTGAGGCGAGGTCGGGAGGAGACGTGGAAGATGTGCTAAAGGAGGCGCCTCCAGGTGCACCGGGGGCGGCGGCGGCGGCTGCGCGCGCCAGGGCTTCGCTGGCGCGGGCAGCAGCCGCGTCGCGATCTTTGACGGCGGCTGCAGCCTCCTCCTCGGCCTGGGCAGCGCGAGCCAGGGCGGCCTGGCTCTCCTTGTCGAGAAGTTGGGCGGCGGCGGCAGCGTCGTTCGCCTTCTCCTTGGCCTGGCGTGCCGCGATCTCTTCAGCGGTAACATCCCTAGACCTGGGGGGGAGACATGGCACTGCATGGCAGAGGCCGGCGCGCAGGGATGTGCAGCGGAAGGGAAGACCTAAACCTAGGCGACTGATACCATGAGAGTGAATAGGTCTCGGAAAATTGTGATAGATTGATACGGGTACAGGGAGTACATTATATAGGTAAGGATCAGAAAGGGTTTATAGAAACACCTAATCAACGGTGATCCTTGCCTAATCAATGATCATCTACCATAATTCCTAGAGGCAGCCCACCCAATAGGCTTGGGCGCCAGGCCCATGGCCAGCCCATAGGCGCCTATTCTAACACGCCCCCTCAGTCGAATCGTCAGCCACTCTGCACGTTTAGACTGGACCTAAACTCCGTGAACACTGAAGAGGGCAGCCCTTTGGTGAAGATATCCGCATATTGTGAAGTGGGAACATGCAGAACACGAAGATCACCAATGGCGACTCGCTCCCAGACGAAGTGAAGATCAATCTCAATGTGCTTGGTTCGCTGATGCTGTATCGGGTTGGAGGTCATGTAGACGGCACTGATGTTGTCGCAATACACCAGTGTGGCGCGCCGGAGAGGGGCATGCAGCTCTAGAAGAAGCTGGCACAGCCAGGTGGCCTCAGCAACTCCAATGGCCACCGCGCGATACTCCGCTTCAGCACTGGATCTTGACACCGTGTTTTAGCGCTTGGAGGACCAAGAGACAAGATTGTCGCCAAGAAACACAGCATAGTCCGAGGTGGACTTGCGGGTGTCTGGACAACCAGCCCAATCAGCGTCGGTGTAGACGACAAGATCAGCCGAAGTAGACGGTCGCAGCAGGAGACCAAGGTGGAGAGTGCCACGAACATAGCGCAGAATCCGCTTCAGAGCTGCGAGGTGAGGCTCACGAGGGTCGTGCATATGAAGACAGACTTGCTGCACAACATATGCAATATCTGGCCGGGTGAACGTTAGGTACTGTAAGGCTCCAGCGAGGCTGCGAAAGTCTAAAGGGTCAGAGACAGGGGTGCCATCTGCTGCAGCAATCTTCGGATTGGTGTCAACTGGAGTGGAACACGGCTTACACTCTGCCATCCCGGCGCGATCAAGAATGTCCAGCATATATTGTCGCTGAGAAAGAAGGCCATCACCACTGCGTTGAACATGCATACCGTGGAAGTAATGCAGTTCACCAAGGTCCTTCATAGCGAACTCCCGCTGAAGGGCTGAGATGATACACCGAAGAAGGCCAGTTGAGGAGGTTGTGAGGACGATGTCATCAACATAGAGCAACAGGTAAGCTGTGTCTGATCCGTGCTGGTAAACGAAGAGTGAGGTGTCTGACTTGGCTTCAGCAAACCCAAGGTACAGCAAGTGTGTGGCCATGCGACTGTACCAAGCACAAGGGGCCTGCTTGAGGCCATATAGTGACTTCTTCAGGTGACAAACATAGTCCGGATGAGCTGGATCTTCGAACCCAGACGGCTGCTGACAATAAACTGTCTTTGTCAGGTTGCCATGAAGAAAGGCGTTCTTCACATCAAGCTGGTGGATGGGCCAGCGGCGAGAGAGCCAGGGAGAGCACCGTGCGAACAGCAGCAGGCTTCACAGAATGTCTCATCAAAGTCCACACCAGGCCGCTGGGTAAAGCCGCGGAGAACCCAGCGCGCCTTATGCCTTTCGAGGGAACCATCAGATTGAAACTTGTGCTTGAAGGTTCACTTGCCGGTGACGACGTTGGCCCGAAGGGGGCGAGGCACGAGATCCCAAGTGTGATTCTTCAGCAGGGCACTGTGTTCCTCTTCCATTACAACTCGCCACATGGGGTCGGCAAGAGCGCTACGGAAGGTCTTCGGTATCGGTGACATAGACGTAGCGTGGTACGCAGCAGGCATCCGAAAACCGCTCTTCGAACGTGTGCCCATGGCGTGCTGGTTGGTCACAGGAGGGACAGCAACAGCCCCTTTGGGCAGTGGGAGCGGCGCGGCTGGTGCAGGTGCAGCCGGGGCGGCGGTGACAGGAGCAGTTGGAGCAGGCTGTGGTCGAGGCCGGCGCGTGTAGTGGTAGGCGAAGGCGCGGTCTGGACGAAGAGGCGGGAACCCGGGCGGGGGCCCGCGGGGTGCCTGAGGAGGTGACACCGGCGCTGTGGAGCCCGCGGTCGGTGCTGGAGACTGCGAGCTCGCGCGAAGCGTTGGCGGGATGTACAGCTGGCGAGGTGGAGCGCCTCCAGTCGTGCTGGGCGCGTCCTGAGCCGCGCGTGGCGCGGGAGGGGTCCCTGGCGTCCGCAGCGTAGGCGGGATGTAGAGCGCGGGCGCCGGGGGATCAGTAGCAGCCACCGGAGGCGTCGGGGGCACCCCAGGCACAGTCTCAGAGGGACCGGCAGGGGCGCTGGTGACGTCAGAGGTGCTGGATGGTGTTCCTGCAGACAAAAACTTGTGCAACGGTCCAATAGGAGCGGGCACAACATCAGTAGCATCAAGAAACTCAAAGTCCGCCGGAATACTAGGACCATTGCGCTCAGCAAAGGGGAAGGCCGTTTCATCGAAGATGACGTGCCGGGAGATGATGACTCTATTGGTGGAGAGGTCAAGGCAGCGGTATCCTTTGTGGTGAGCGGAATAGCCTAGGAAGACGCACAAGGCAGACCTAGGAGCGAGTTTATGAGGAGCGGTGGCGGACAGGTTTGGATAACACTTGCAGCCAAAGACTCGTAGGTGATCATACGCCGGCGGCGTGCCGTACAGGGCAAGGTGGGGCGTGGAGAACTGTAGAGTCTTGGTGGGCAGTATGTTAAGCAGAAGGGTCGCTGTGGAGAGGGCCTCCGCCTAGTAGGAGGGAGGCATAGACGCCAGAAAAAGCAGTGAGCGAACGACATTATTGATGGAGCGAATAATGCGTTCAGCTTTACCATTTTGAGGCGAGGTGTAGGGGCAGGACATACGAAGATGGATGCCCTGTGTGAGGAAGAAGTGATGGGTGCTAGAGTTGTCAAACTCTTTCCCGTTGTCGCACTTGACAGCCTTGACGTGGGCGCCAAATTGGGTGGAGGCGTCGACGATGAAGTGGGCAAGCGTACTGTAAGTGTCAGATTTGAGTCGCAAAGGGAAAAGTCTACAAGTAGTGAGTGCAATCATCAAGTATGACCAAATAGTATTTGTAACCAGAAACACTAACAACTGGAGATGTCCACAAGTCACAATGAATAAGATCAAACTTGCTAGACGCACGAGAGGTGGACGAATGAAAGGGCAGACAAACATGATGCCCTAACTGACAAGCGTGACATAGATCTGAACAGTCCTGAATGTGACAGGAAAGTAGACGCAAGCTTCGACAACGCCTCATGACCGGGGTGACCGAGATGCCGATGCCACAGTGGGGAGGGAGCCTGAGCGACAAAGGAGTGTGCTGGAGGTAGGCGCAGTGGATATAGCGGCCCGGAGCTATTGCACCTAACGATCTCAGTCCGAGATGGAAGAACCTTCACAGAACAACCAGCAGGGTCAAACTCAACAAAACAGTTGTTGTCGATATTGAATTGGCGCACAGAGATGAGATTCTTAATAAGTTGTGGCGACACAAGAACATTATTAAGACGTAAAGTAGGGGACAACTCTGTGGAGCCAGTGGCAGTAACAGGAAGCATGGAACCATTACCGACAACAATAGATGAAGGAGTAGGATACCGCGGGAATATAACATGTGAAAGGGAGGAAGACTGAGATGTCGTATGTGAAGTAGCACCTGTGTCGAAGTACCATTCGTTGGACGAAGGAGGGGTCAACGACATCGTGCTGAAGGCGGAGGCGAGGGCCGACTGGTCCCAAGAAGGGAGGCCGCCCCACGAGATTGTAATACCGGGCGGCCCATCGTCTCGAGCCATCGAGGAGGCGCCGACGGCAGCAGTCAGTGTGGCGGACGAAGTGCTCGCTTCTTTGGCGAGGAGGGCTCTTCTTGTGCTCTGCAGATGAGGAGGCACCGGGATGGGTGCCAGCGGAGGACGAGGACTCCCAGGCCACATCTGAATGGAACCCATCCATGGGTTGTAGACACTAGGCGAAGGCGACCACCGGGCAGCGAGTTCTTTGGGCGCCATCCCATCCGATCTTCTTCTTCCGGGCGCCAGAGAGGGGGCGTGGCCTCGGTCTTCTTTGCTGCCACCAGGGCCCCCCTTTCCATCGCCGCCGCGCCTGCTGCGGCGATTGCCGTTGGAGGACTTAGGGCCGCTAGCGCCCCCGGAGCCCGTGTTGGATGTGGGTGAGGCAGTGCTGGAGGAGCCTGTTGCTGCGGTGGAGGCAGCGAGAGCAGTGGCAGGGGACTCCTTGTTCTCCAATGTGAGTTCCTCGAGGATGAGGTCATCACGAGCCTCCAGGAAGGTGGTTAAGGGCCAGCTGCGGCGTAGGAGGGCCCCGACGTGACTGAAGCGCTCGTTGAGGCCACAGATCACGTTAAGGACGAGGGTGCGGTCGGTGATCACTTCGCCAAAAGCCGTGAGGTCGTCAGCCATCTTCTTCAGCCGGCGGCAGTAGTCGGTGACAGAGAGTCGCCTGGGCGAGATTACTGAAACCGCGTCTCAAGGTGGATGGAGCGAGCCTCTCGGTTGCCGAGGAACTGGGACTTGACGGCGAGCCAGGCATGCCGGGCAGTGGAGCCCTGGGCGGAGATGATCTTGGCAAGGTCGTCGGTGAGCGTGGCGACGATCCAGGACTTGACGACGCAGTCCATCCGAGCCCAGTCAGGGGAGATCGGGGCCGGAGGTTCCTCGTGGACGTGGTCTTGAAGAGAGAACTTGTCGAGGATGAGCAGGAACTGATCGCGCCAACGGTTGAAGTTGCCGGAGTTGACGTCGAGGACGGTGGTGACGTGGTTCCGGATGTTGTTGACGGTGACGGCCTGGGCGTGCATTGCAGCAGTGCCATGGCCTCATGGAGGAGCATGGTTGAGGCGAGGTCGGGAGGAGACGTGGAAGATGTGCTAAAGGAGGCGCCTCCAGGTGCACCGGGGGCGGCGGCGGCGGCTGCGCGCGCCAGGGCTTCGCTGGCGCGGGCAGCAGCCGCGTCGCGATCTTTGACGGCGGCTGCAGCCTCCTCCTCGGCCTGGGCAGCGCGAGCCAGGGCGGCCTGGCTCTCCTTGTCGAGAAGTTGGGCGGCAGCGGCAGCGTCGTTCGCCTTCTCCTTGGCCTGGCGTGCCGCGATCTCTTCAGCGGTAACATCCCTAGACCTGGGGGGGAGACATGGCACTGCATGGCAGAGGCCGGCGCGCAGGGATGTGCAGCGGAAGGGAAGACCTAAACCTAGGCGACTGATACCATGAGAGTGAATAGGTCTCGGAAAATTGTGATAGATTGATACGGGTACAGGGAGTACATTATATAGGTAAGGATCAGAAAGGGTTTATAGAAACACCTAATCAACGGTGATCCTTGCCTAATCAATGATCATCTACCATAATTCCTAGAGGCAGCCCACCCAATAGGCTTGGGCGCCAGGCCCATGGCCAGCCCATAGGCGTCTATTCTAACAGTATCCATTGCAATAACTTTTACATAATATTAAGCTGCAAAGATAAATATAATTTATTCGGGTTTGGGAGTAGTTGTAGTTCTTGTATATCCTTCTTTTCTGATACCAACACATCTATAGCCCTATTATAGTAACTCATACCCACCATCTTTAAGGGAGCATGCAGAAAACATGTTCACCAGTTAAGTGTGTGAAATATCAGATTCATTCACAAGGTTTCTAATGCCCTTCTCTTTCTAACCATGTTGTAGGAACAAGCTCCGGGAATCAAGGACCGCCATATCCTCAGCTGACATCTCTGATGAAGTACAGCTCGGGGTCCCTGGAGAGGCTTTCAACTTCAGCCAGTGCCAGAACAAGGTGGCTGTTGCGGAGGGTGCCGGTTCCGCTGGTAATGTTTCGGCTGTGGAGCAATTCATCCGTGAGCATGTGAAGGCATAGGTGGTTGTTATTATCGTTCTCAGGGGCTGCAAATGTTTCAGTTGATGAGGCAAGACGTGCATTGCGTCAATGTGGTTACCCTTCATGCATATACCTCTGTTCGGGTCCTCTGACGTTGCTTTGCTTAGAGGCGCAGTCATATTCCGCACTGCTTCAGCTGACCCTTGTTATAGTTTATAGATTACATGTTGCATTGTTGACGACTGGCAGTCATCGGGTATGAATGAATAGATCATGTAAAAAAATGTCTCTGGCCATGGTTGTTTTGCTCCATATATGTTGTATATTTCCCTGATTCTCACGACGTCTCGGTTGTAAACTCTTTCCGTTATAGTTGCAACAAGCAAAAGTGGATGCAACTCCACGGTGGAGCATATGGGTGTTGTCTTTGCACCTGATGTTGCCTAGTCTTGCATTCAACTGCTTGTTCAATTAAAGAATTTAGTTTCGCTTGCACCCGGTTCTTCTTCAATTAATTAAAAACCTTGATGGCAGCACGCATGCAGTCAAGTGCTCGTCACGGCGCCATGCTCATGCATCTTTCTTGGGAAAAAAATATATTTACTGTAGAATTGGAGATGAAGCTAAACATCGGAGCATTTTGTGGTTACTAACGTCCTGTTCACGTGTCTACCCTTGGCCTTCTAGAGATTGCTGTTATCCGCTGTGGCTACTTTATTTTGTGTCAAACGTAAGCATTAGCATATGAGTATCCTAAATCTCCACCTAATCTTTTTTTTAGCAAGATTGGAAAAAAAACACCTCTCCAACAACTCCTTATCCGTCCTCCCAATCTTATAGCACTTTGGAAAAAACTCTCCCAACCCGCGTAAAGTTACGCGCCGTGGTCATCGCGCGTATCCTCCCCTCCCGTGGTGTCGCGATTTTTTTGCCGCAGTTCGTCTTCTTTGAGCCATCGCACGACGGCTCATGCCGCCCGGCGCCGCCGGGATTGCCATGGATCGCTCGCGAGATGATCTCCGACGCCACCCGCCGGGATTGCTGTCGCTCGCGGTTCCGTGCTCGCTCGCGGTGCCAGGACTGGCGTCGGTCGCGATGAACTCCGACCGATAGTTCCTCCCATGTATATGTGTATTGAAGTAATGCTCTTGGCCGGCTGCTCTACTGCTTGTATGGTAATGTTTGCTGGCGCAAGGTGAAGCTGCTACTGGCGATTTTTTTTAATTTTAACCTTTTTTCGAAACTAATTTTAAATCTAACACTGTCGGAATGCCTGTGCCGCGCCATGCATGGCGGCGTGGCAGAGGCCTGACGTGGCGGCGACCATCACCGCTGACCGCTAACGTGGCAAGGCTCTGCCGCGCCACCGATCTTGGCGCGGCAGTGCCGCGCCCTGATCCGTGGCGCCGCAGAGCCGGGTATAACCACCGCCGTGGTCTCTTGCCCGAGCAGTCGCCGTTCCGCGAGAAACGCAGCAAGGCAGCCTTGCCGCCGCGCCCGCCTTCGCCCGCGCCTTCCCGCCGCCGAGGACGCCGTCCGCCGCGGCTGCGTCCGCCCACGCCAGCAAGCCAGCCGCGTTCAGCCAGCCCGTAAGCCAACCGTGCCAGCCAGGCAGCCAGGCCGCCGGCCGCCCGGTGCAGCCACCGCGCCCGCACGCAGGCGCGCCTCCCTCTCCGGCCAGAACCTCCGGTCATGCAGGGCGGCTGCCCGCCTAGGCCTGCGCCCGCGCCTCCCGACCCGGTCTTGCGCGCTGCAGCGAGGTACTCCACTAATATAGTTAGCACAGTTAATAAAGTTAGTAAAATTATCAAAGCATAGTTAGTATAGTTAGTTAGTTTAGTTAGTATACGTAATATAATAAGTTAGTATAGGTAGTAAAGTAAGGTAGTTTAGTTAGTACAATTATTGACTCTAGTTGTACATTGGATTTAGTCTAATAAGTTGTTGTAGTTAGCCTTGTATAGATATTAATATTTGATTAGTTAGTATACTTATAGTTAGAAAATGTAATAATGTTAGTATGGACATTACGTACGATGATTTCGACGACTTGACGAAGTTTCTTGAAATGCTTTTGCAGATGGATTGTTGTGTTAGAGTTTTGTACGGAGGAAGTGTTAGGAGAGAAGATGGTATGTTTGAGGATATGGAAGAAGAATTAGAATGATTTGATGAACCTCCTAGCTTCAACGACCTTTGTGTCCGTTTGAATACAAAGTTTGGAGGTGATTTCACACTGAAGGGGAGGTTTGATACTAGGAAGACTAAGGCACACTATGCCCTCATGCCCTTGCGCGACCCTGCTCACTGGTCCCGCTACACTAGGGTTCTCCAAGGTTCCAATGTGCCCATGGCTGAGGTGGTGGTGGAGAATGGGTACAGGATACAGGGTGTTTAGGACGGCCCGTCCATTGATGGTTTTGGAGACAATGAACAAGAATTAGGGGTCGAAGGGGAAGAAACTCAGGATAACATGGATTTGGACGGTCAGTTGACGCAGGAGCAGTTTCATTCAACTGCATTAGGCTGTATAAGCAATGACTTCGATGTGAATGAGTTCGAACGGGAAGAGGAGCAGGAGGAGGAGGACAGGATCGGTGATGTAGTTAGCAGTGATTCAGATGATTCTAATGATGACCAAGGAGGTACAGATGCTATGGCAACACCGACTGATGCCATGCCAGTACCGGTTCGTACTATGCCATTACCAGTACCAACTGAGGTTTTGCATGGTGTCCATGTTCAGGGTAGACTAGTCATAGATTTGGCTGCAGATGATAACCCCTATGATTCATGGGCCAAAATTAGCGAAGCGCAGCAGTATGTTCCACCACCTTACACAGCGACTGAGCTTGAGCAACTAAGGTCCAAGAACATACCTTTCAGGGGCGTTTCGAACTATAGGGATGTCAGCATGACGGATATGGCAGTTTGTAATACCGGTCTCTAGCTGTGTAGGAATTCATTGTATAACCATGAAAAAGAACCCCTTAGGAAGGGGATGATATTCAACACAATGTCAGAGATAAAACTCTTCCTTCAGGACTATGCTATGTACCACCATAGACCGTACACCGTCACTCATTCAGACCAGGAGTTGAGGTACCACTTGATATGCAAAAACGGTTGTCTGTGGAGGTTAAATGCACGAAGGAGACAGAGTGATGGTAAGTGGAGGATAACTAAAGTTGTTGAACCCCACACTTGCCTAGACAATAAGGGGAAGAAAAATCATCAGCAGCTCACTGCACGTTACCTTGCCCGTCGTATATTGGGGCTCGTTGATGACAATAACGACATCTCGGTGTCTTCTTTACAACAGTCCATATATGGATTCGTTAGGTACGATGTGTCGTATGGAAAGGCTTGGCGTGCTAAGTAAATCGCTCTCGCGATTCGATGGGGTACTTGGGAGGAAGCATACAACAGGGTGCCCCGCATCTTATGTGCAATGCATTATTACAACCCTGGCTTGAAATGGTTTGTGGACACCGGAGAGGTGTTTTTAGGGACCCATTGAGACATGTCCTCTATCGTGTGTTTTGGTTGTTCGCGCAAACAGAACATGCATTCCAGTTTTGTCGGCTAGTTGTACTTGTTGATGGCACTTTCCTGAAAGAAAAGTATAGGGGCACCTTGATGATGGTTGCTGCTGTTGATCCTGAGGACCAGATAGTACCCGTGGCTTTTGCTTTGATAGAGGGAGAGAACAATGAATCGTGGTCATGGTTCATGCGGCTTCTACGTGTGCAAGTGCTTGGCCCAACTCGCACTATATGTTTGATCTCCGACCGTCACGCAGGGCTTCTTAATGCTGCAGCTGAGCATATAGATATGTTCCCGCCTCTAGTACATAGATGGTGCATGAGACACTTTGTCGCTAATTTCTGGCGACGTCAGCGGAAGCAGGAGGCATGTGACAAGGTAAAGGCTCTATGTTGTGTACGTACAGAGCACGAGTTCAAGGAGACAAAGAGAGAACTAGACAAGATGGTAAATGCAGTGGGAAAGGCCTAGTTAGAGGCGCAGATGGAACAGAAGGCTCAGTGGGCGTTAGCATATGACGAGGGAGGTTTCAGGTATGGCATCATGACTACTAACTCCTCGGAGTCGTTCAACCGTGTATTCAGCGGAGTTCGATCGTTGCCTGTGTCTGGAATTGTTGAGTTCTCCTTTCATAAGTGCAGCAGATATTTTGTGAAGAGGTGGAAACTTGCACAGAGGAATATAGCTGAGTAGGGGCGTTTTAGAAAGGCCAGAGCTGAACATTTGAAGGAGGCCGAGGAATTGGCTAAGTAGCACACCGCCGAGCCGTTTGGACCCCGCCGCCATATCTTTAGTGTACGGGGCAAGGGTGGCATAAGCTTGGGCGGCGAACGTTATGGTGGACGAAACTACCGAGTTGATCTTGAAAACGTAGAGTGCAGTTGCAACATCCCTCAGATCATGCATGCCCCTTGCTCTCATATGATCACGGCCTGCAGGGTTCGTGGGTACAACTATGAGGATCTACCCATATATGTCACCTTTGTATCTCCATTTGAACACCTTTAGTATTTGGAAGATGAGCTTCGAGCCATACCTAGACCCAACACAGTGGCCACCTTATAATGGTTATGACTACGTGCCGCATCCGGATCTAATGAAGGTAGGGAAGAGTAGAAGGAAGAAGCGACTGAAGGGGGACATGGACGCTATGAGAGGGTACGACGAAGACATGTACGGCGGGGGAGACTTCAACAAGACCCATGGCAGGAATCTTTGCTCCATTTGCAAACAATGTGGCCACAAGGCTAGTCGGCATAGAAGACAACATGTGATTTTATATTGTGTTTGTATTGCATAACAAGTAGTTCAAATTTTGCTATGGTACATAATGTTAATCTGAAAATATTAATTTGAATACTCTAACCCTTTGTTTATCATTTTGTAACAGGATGACCCCTCCCACGCCGCACCAGCTGTACCCCTTCTTGATGTGGAGTACGACGACTCTCTTCTTCTACCGGACGACGAGGTTTTCAAGAGGCGTTCAAGGGATCCTTACATTCGTGGGACTTAGTTCATTACGTCGAACTTATGTCGAACGAATATTATCGTTGAAAACTTGTAGACTCATAAACAAATGAAAATATTGTGTGTCAACTTGTCGTCCATTTATTAGCTTCATGTTTGTTTTGTACAGCACTTGTAGTTTAGTACGACACCGACAACAACTCAATTGTAGCTGGCTGGCCGTTGGCTAACCGCGGCACTGACGCGCCATGTACTCGGGCAGCGGGACTGGCCGCGGGGGTATAACCGGCTCTGCCGCGCCACGAATCAGGGCGCGGCACTGCCGCGCCAAGATCGGTGGCGCGACAAAGCCTTGCCACGTCAGCGGTGATGGTCGCCGCCACGTCAGGCCTCTGCCACGCCGCCATGCATGGCGCGGCACAGGCATTTGGCCGCGCCAGGGCAATCGGCGCGGCCAAAAGTGTTAGTTTTAAAAAAAAACTGATAGCGTTAGATTTAAAATTAGTTTCGAAAAAAGTTAAAATTAAAAAAAATCCTACTGGCCGCGTGGTGAACCTGCTTGCCTGATAGCCGGCTGCATGCTACTGTGCTGATGGCTGGGAAGCTGGCCGTCGTCGCCTGGACCTGCAAGGGATCGGCACGAGCACGAAGGAGGCGGCGCCGAAGGGTTTCGCGCGGTGAAAACAAAACTGCCACAAAAAAAAAAAGATTGGGACCAAATTTTTATTTTTTAAAGTGAAATATTATTAGGTACTATTGGAGATGATTTTTTTTTCTTCCAATACCTTTTAAGGAATTGGAAAATATGGTGTTTTTAGGAAGAAAATTTAGAATACTTTTAGAGATGCTTTACATCTTGTTTGCCAAATTAAATCATCAGACAACAACAGCACCGAATCAAAGCTTCCACATCCCATGTTGTAAAAAAAAAAAGCTTCCACATCCCACGGCGTGCTTCTATCTACGCCTACGGCGAGAGGTCTTCCCAAAGACAAGTGTGCAGGTTGGATCGTGTGGGGATTGGCATCTCTCTCTCTTGCAAGATCCGGTTATCGTGAATGCACGCACGCACACCCTACTCATATGAGCACCTCCAAAGAACTGAGTTGGACTGACAAATCCACCAGAGGCGCCTCGTTGTTGAGGATCACATCATCTACCACCGAAAGAATAGCGCCGTTAAATTATGGAATAAATAATGGGAGCACCCATGTCAAGTTAGGGTAGGCAGGTTCCACCATAAGGAACCTAACTAGCTGAGCTATGCTTAGTTCAAGAAAATAATCGACGGCAGACAATGGCAACCACTTATAGCGTAATTAAACGACACCAAAAGATTCCACTTAAAGCATATACAACAACAACAACAACAACAACACCGAATTAAAGCTTCCACATTCCATTGGCCCTGTTTGTTTCGCTAAAATTTGGCTGCTGATGATGTTGTTACTTCGCTGAAAAATATGTGCTGAAAAATAGGACGAACAAGTATGATCATGTGGGGGTTGGCAGCACTCTCTCTCTCTCTCTCTCTCTCTCTCTCATATGCTAGGGTGGTCAAAAAAAAATGACGACATATTCTTCAGACAATGGCAACCACTTATAGCGACCACAAGATAGCTAGATTGCGTCGGTTGAAAGTTGGGGAGATTTCCTAGGCTTTCAATTCCCAGCGCGCACCCTCACGCGGTGATGACATGTACATTTGTTTAGTTAGTTGGATCGATATATGATGAAGCTGTTTACTAGCGAAAATTCTCGGCAGACTGGGCTTCCGATCCATACCATGCATCGCCATCTGTGGATCCATGTATCCAAAATCATCGTGTTCCGATGTACAACGACGACCTGTTGAGTGTTGACTAGCCAATCCGGCCGGCCGTTCAAAGCTATATAGCTAGCGTGGTGTGTTGGCATGCATGTGCGAACAAATCTTGTCTGATGTGGTGGCATGCATGTGCGTGTGTAAGCTGACATTTCTGAGCTTGGCGTTATGGTCGCGCGCATGCATAACCGCAGTTGAATTCTCTGTTCTGATATGTCGTCCTAATTATTTGGTTTTGGTCAAACTGCATTAGCTGGGGCCAAAAACAACTCCCGCAGTTGAATTCTCTTCACTCGGAAGAGATGCATGCAGCCGCGTTCCCGTGCAATCCACACCACACTTTCTACGTACCTGCAGCCTTGGTACATCTCTGTACGGATCGTATTACCGCAAGTTGATTGACTGGTAGTAATTTGAAATAATACGTGCGGTTAATAAAAGAATAGGTTAAAGAAAAGAAAATGCCCCAAACAATGCAAGGCCAAATTTTCCGCGATCGATCAGTCAAATTAAGACAAGTACTACTGCTACTAGTACTCGATCCAGTAGCTGGCATGGCGAGTTTCGTTTGACATTGACAATGCGTTATTAAACTAAAAACAAAGGTCTCGATCGTCATCGACTACCACTATAACCTTCGGTGTTCACGCGGAGTGGATGAGTTGAGTTGTCCGTGTCCGCAATTTGGGCTTGAGTTTAATTAACTTCGTATTATATTAATTGATGATTCGTTGTCCAAAGTCCGCACATATAGTCAATTTGACGTCGTCGTTTCTTCGACACTAAGCTATACTATATATAATACATCATGTCATTGCACTTCAATTGCACAAATTTATACTGCTGAGTACTGTCATCCGTCCATGAAAGAATATAATTCTAACATAGTGTCATAGTTTTATATCTTAAGTTCGATTAATTATAGATAAAAAATATCAATATTTATGAAATCAAATAAATATCATTAGATTAATTACGAAATGTATTTTTATAATAAATTATTTTGGAGTTGTAAACGTGAATAATATTTACTAGAAATTTAGTTCAATCGTGAACTATTTTTTACTTACACGCAACACGTAGCTACGTTCTTCCCTGGAAGGAGAGAGTATTATAACACAACATGTTTGGTGGTTTGGAGATGCAACCATGGCATGCAATTCGCGGCATGCCATGTCATGCTCACGCTCTCACGCGTGGAAAGACTGGAAACATCTATCGGTAAAATTTAGCAGGCCGGCCGCCGGCTACCTGCTGCTGCTTAGACACAATGGCAATGGCAACCACTTGCTTAGGAGTATGTCAGTTTCGGAGCAAGTTCTTCCGTTGATTTGATCGGATTTATATAAATAAATAAATAAATAAATATATATATATATGCAATAATTCAATAGCACATAGGACTAGTATGTGCATCAGTGTTAGCACAGCAGTAATTAAGCATTGGACGTGTACTGTGTACCGTGCCAAAACTGCCAGTGCTATTTGCATTGGCATCGTTTGACAGTGATGCATGCACTGGTGATTATTGGTGAAGTAACGAACGATGCATCAACAACTGAGTGTTTTATTGGTGAAGTAACGAACGATGCATCTATCCAACAACTCAGTGTTTTAGAAGCTCCTCGCACTTGATTTTTATCCATACATTTACACTGTCTTCTAACTATATTTACACTGTCTTATTATTATATTTACAATGATCTTTCAATATAACTTATTGAAAAGAGTGATGTAATTTGGAGAAATTGCTAATCTCAAAGAAATATATGACAAATTTTTCAGAAAAATTTACAAATTATTTCTATGAATTACAGATGAAATTGTTCACAAATTGCAAACAAATTTCAGAAAAATTTCAAATTGCAAACAAATTTAGGTGGGGCCCACCCTTCCCAACTTATCCCTTCTCTTCCCTAGCCGCACAGGCATCCACACCCACCATTTCCCTTCGTCAACCCCAGACCTGCACACTCCTTCGTCAACCCCAGTGCGGCACGGCGGCGGGGCGGCCCCGCAGATGCGTCCGACAGTGGGGCTCGGCGGCGACGGCGGGGCTACTTCGCGACTGCGACCAGTGGTGCGTCCGTCGGCGTCGGCGTCGGCGCATCGTCAGCTTCGGCGGCGGGGCTGCTCCGTGGCTGCGTTCGTGGGGGCGCCCGTGGGCGGCGGCGCATCGGCAGCAGAAGCACGTCCTCGGGCATCTGCGCATCCGACCGATGGGGAGTCAGATTCAAGGGCCCAAAAAACCACGTGCTCACAGGACCCAAAACAACCGGGTGCTAGATAGTATTTCTCTTAATGGAAAGTATCCTTTGCCGTTTCCTGCCAACGCTGCTTGAGAGCTTGACTGCAGGACTATACGTGTCCACACACTAGCCTGATGGTTGACTGCAAAACAAACTGCGTCGTCCCACACCACACGCAAATGTATCTGTACAGATTCGGCTTGGGGCTCCCTGTTTTACATTGTGGATAAGTTATTGACACTTTGTTAGAACTTATCTTAAGGCTTGTTTGGTTCTATTTAGTCCTCTAACTAAACTTTAGTCCATATTTATTTGGATTCAGGGATTAAAGGTCATTAAAGCTACTATACAAAGACTAAAATACCATCTCTCTCCTACTGTGCATTAATGAGGGGGCAGAGGGTGCCTTTTGGATGGTTTACTCCCCTTTAGCCACCCCAGAGGGTTAGGCCAGTCTCAGTGGGTATTTCATGGTCCTGTTACCAATGCATCTATATTTTGAAAATAGTGCAGAAGAGTTTCATCCCCATGAAACTCTCTCTACTCTCCTGAAACTCTTATCATCTCTTTTTTCATCAATACGGTGCCACATCAGCCTATTTAATGCCCATGAAACTCTGATGAAACTCCACTGAGACTGGCCTTAGAGAACTAAACCAGTTTAGTCACTTTTTAATCACCCTGTTTGGTAATTTAGTGACTAAAAGGGGCTAAAACCAGGTGATAGAGCCTTAATCAGGCATGTTTGGTTCTCCGGTCTAAAGTTTAGACCCTCTATCCCTTATTAAGTGTCATCTTGAGATGCGTGCCAGCCATTTTTTTTAACTTTGACTAAATTTATAGAAAATATTAGCAACATTTGTATCTAAAAAAATTCAAAGATACCAATAATACTAATTATGTACTATAAATATTAATATTTTTTATTATATATTTTGTCAAAGTCGAGTACGTTTGACTTCTTAGAAAGTGATAGAGAGCTATTATAAAAAATACTCTGTCTGCTGCAGGATAGCATGCGCTCCCCCCCAGCATTCGCATTAAGGTAGTGGACTCCTCACCCAGTCCGAGAAAACTCTCGAACCTCGTACTCCGTCCACTCAAAGGGGACCGTTATCCTGTTGCTGGGCCGATCCTTTAAACCTGTGCTTTGGGTAACGCGGAGTAGACGAGTGGGTTTTTTACCTCCGGCACCGCGATTCGCTCCCTGTGAGGGACTGAACCTAGGCCGCGAGAGTGCCACTCGGAGTGCTTGACCAGCCAGTCTAGCAACCGTTGGCGATTGAGAGCTATTATGTCAACTAAAGGTCTTTGGTTTGAGTTTTGAGATGTATCTAATTTTTTGTTTAATGGAAATGATTAACAGATAGATCAGTTAATCGGGCAGCCGGCCTTTGTTAATGAAAAATGGCAGTTTCTGAAAATGCTTTCCTACAGTAGTGTTGTGTAAAGGTTTTAGAAAACAAATTAGAACATATGACTATTGCTAAAAGTTAAGTCTACCATATCGATGACCAAATGTTTCTAACTTTTGTAGGAGGCTCTAGAAGCCTGGTTCTTCAGCACAACTTCAACCGTACGAACGAACAATATTTTCTCTCACAACAAATCAACATAAACCAAATTTCTAGAGACTCTTACAAAAGTTGGGGTTGGCACTTGGCAGCACTCTCTCTCACACATATGGTAGCTGGTCACAAAAAACCGACGACATATTCTTCAGACAATGGCAATCACTTATAGCTAGCGTAATTAAACGACCTCAAGATAGCTAGATTGCGTCAGTCGTAAAAAAGAAAAGAAAAAGATAGGTAGATTGCGTCAGTTGAAAGTTGGGGAGATTTCCTAGGCTTTCAATTATTCCCATCATCCTCAGGCGGTGATGACATGTACACTTGTTAATAGTCGGACTGATAATGAAGCTGTTTAGTTGCGAAAATTCTCAGCAGACTCGGCTTCCGATCCATACGTACCATGCATCGCCATCTATCGATCCATGTATCCAAATTAAATCATCCTGTTCCGATGTACATCGACGACCTGTTGAGTGTTGACTAATAATATTAATCCGTTGAAATCTTTACATATAGCCGTGGTGTGTTGGCATGCATGTGCGAACAAATCTTGTCTGATGTGTGGTTCCCTCAAAAAAGAAAAATCTTGTCTGATGTGGGCGTGCATGCGCGTGCAAGCTGACATTTCTGAGTTTGGCGTTATATATGGTGGACCCTTTGGTTTTGGTCAAACAGCAGGCCACAAACAACGCACGCAGTCGAATTCTCTTCACTCCGAATTCGAAGAACCCCGCTCGATGGATCGGAGCCGCGTCCCCGGCCGTTCAATTCACCACTTTCTACATACAGGCCTTGGTACATCTCTGTACGGCAAACAATGCAAGGCCAAATTAAAGTTCCTCGATCGATCAAAACGATTAGTCGTCAAATTAAGACAAGTCTCCTTCGTGCGCGCCTCGCATTAGGCTGTCTCCGACGACCGTTACCCAAAGTACAAGGCCTATTTCACGTTTGGGAAGCGCTACAAGCAAATAATTTAATATTTATTTTTTGTCTTCTCCAACAATAAGACCCAAAAGAGAACATTTTCTGTAAATGGATTTCCAGGAAAGATGATACTAAGATTTAGATTATACCTCTCCTGACACTCAAAGTGGGTCTTCTATATATGTACTCTACTGGAGGCTATAGGTATTGCGTTGAAGACCTATTTTAGGTTTGAATCTCCTAATAGGTATCCTGTTGGAGACAGCATTAGTGCTGCTGCTAGTACTACTAGTACTCTAGTAGCTGGCATGACGACTGTCTCGTCATCGACTACTAGGCTTCAGTGTTCATGCGGAGTGGATGAGTTAAGTTATCCACGTCAGCAGTTTGGAATTGATTTTAGTTAACTCCGTATTAGTATATTAATTGATGATTGAATTGATTCGTTGTCCAAAGTCCACACATAGTCAATTTGACGTCGTCGTTTCTTGGACACTAAGCTATATATAGTATTTCATGTCTCCTTGCAGTGCAATTGCACAAATATATACTACTACTACTAGACCCTAGTAGGTACTATATTATACTTAACATGTTTGGTGGTCGGAGATGCAGCCATGGCATGCAATTCGCGGCATGCCATGTCATGCTCATGCGTGGAATTAAACATCGGTAAAATTTAGCAAGCCTCCGCCCGGCTACCTGCTGCTGCTAGGGTGTTAGGGGCTACAGTTTAGCCCATGTCACATCAGATGTTCGGATGCTAATTAGGAGGACTAAATATGAGTTAATTATAAAACTAATTGTAGAAGCCGTGGCTAATTAGGGAGACGAATCTATTAAGCCTAATTAATCCATCATTAGCATATGTTTACTATAGCACCACATTGTCAAATCATGGATGAATTAGGCTTAATAGATTTGTCTCACAAATTAGTCTCAAACTGTGCAATTAGTTTTGTAATTAGTCTATATTTAATACTCCAAATTAATGTCAAACATCCGATATTATAGGACTAAAGTTTAGTCCACGAAACCAAACATCATCAGACAATGTCAATTTCGGAGCAAGTTCCGTTGATTTGATCGGATATATATATATATATATGCTCACTCTGTATAAGCAATAATTCAATAGAACATAGGAGTATGTCATCAGCGCTACCAGTAATTAAGCATTACGACGTACAGTGCCGAAACTGCCAGTGGTATCGCGTCATCTGCTTGCACACACACTCTGATTTTTTCCGTAGGGCGGCGGTCGGTCATGAACTGGAAGAATGGCCAAAAATAAACTAGATTAATTAATTTGGTTATTGATTACAACGTACATTTGCGTCTGATTATTTTTGTCAGTATTTAAGATTAATAATGTACTACTACTCCAAGTAGCATGACATATATGCTAGTACGTACTAGTACATGCAGTGTGGCGTGATGCAAATTCGCATGCTTCGACACGTACAGCAAGTTGGTGGTGGCTGGGTAAAAAATAAAGATTGCATTGGCATACGTTTGACAGCGATGCATGCACTGGTGATATATTGGTGAAGTAACGATGCCTGCATCAACCAGCAGACGGGTTATATTATTATTGGAAACGAGCGAGCACTGTGTTTTGTTTGAGCACAACATGACGTACTTTCATCTAATTTATTAACCACGCCGAGCTATAGCTAGCTAGCTTCATCTCCAAGCATCCAATTTTCTAACACGGCTACACAGTTGAACAAATCTGCCCATTTTCCTTTTGGAAGAAGAAGCGGCAGCATATATAAAAAAACGTTAGGTCAAACTACACTACGTACGTGTGTGCAACTTGTAGCAGCTCCAGTGTGCGACAAGACAAGCAGTTTACGTACATCCGATCGTGACAAGCACATTGGTCATCAAGTTAGTTAATCACGTCGTCATCAGTTTGATCTCAGGCACATGTGTAAAAATAGCCATCATGCATGAATCTGAATGTAAATGCAGGTGTCCTTCTCAGGACAACTGCATATGTATGCTTTGTACTTGTCCTTCCTCAGCCGCGCGCCGATGAAAAGACGAGCGCGTTGACTAACGGGTCCCGTTACGGCATGCAGTAAGATCTATATATTGTGCGCTGATGAATTGTGGAAAATATGTTTTTTGTGGGGTAAATTAAATTGTGCAATATTTGCTGATGGTATATTTATGCGAATACCTCAACATCCGAGGGCTTTAATCGAAAGTATCCTCTGCCGTTTCCTGCCAACGCTGCTTGAGAGCTTGACTGCAGGACTATATATATACCACACATTAGCCTGATGGTTGACTGCAAAATAAACTGCGTCCCACACCACATGCAAATGTATCTGTACAGATTCAGCTTGGGGCAGTAGTTCACACTTGTTAGAACTTATCTTAACCGGGGCATGTTCGTGTCTAAAGTTTACTCCATATATCCCTTATTAAATGTCGCCGTGATACGTGCGGCCAAATTTTTTAGCTTTGACAAGATTTATAAAAAACATTAGCAATATTTGTATTTTCAAATAAATTTATTATAGAAATAGATTCAAGGATCTATCTAATATACTATGAATATTAATATTTTTTTAAATATATATTTGGTTAAAGTTGAGTACGTTTTGACTTCCGAAGAAGTGAGAACGATAGATAAAAAAGGACGGAGCGAGTAGTTGACTAAAGTTGAGAGGACTAAAACTTTAAACTAATTTAGCTCACTTATATGGTCTAAAGTTTTGTGAGATGGTTTAAACACCTTGTGTATGGAGCCTCAAGAGCTAAAGTGGTCTTTAGATTATAATGATATGCAGCTCCTCTTCGTGTTCAAGAAAAAAACCTTTCAATTATAAGATCCAAACAGGGCCTTAACTACCCTATTCATGGTTAACATTTAAATTATCATCTTATTTAGTATTGATATTTAGACGAAGATGCCTAGAGGGCTGCCGACGTCCTCATGCCTGCTCGTGGAAGCAGGCATTATTAGCGTAGAGGTGATGGTCGCCGGCACTGGAGGGTGGCCGGCGGCTGGCTCAAATCTTCGAACCACATCTGAATGTTTTGCTCGGAACGATTGTCATTTTCCCCCTGATTTATAAAGGTGGGTGTAATCGTCCACCCCTGTAGCATGTGATTAACATAGGTGATCTTTCAATAACGTACGTTGTTGTTGTTTATATGTATAGTGTCATTTATTCTAACGAACAAAGCAAGTCACTAGTAACAATCTCTATTCAAAGAGAGCGTGCGTTCGCATGTGGGGATGATGATGTCCCCCGTGCTGAGATGCAGTTGACATTTCTCATTTCTCAAGCGCCTTCGTGGGTGGTGTCACTATTGGAGATGCGAATTGTCCGGTCAGGGTAAAACCGACAGGAAAATAGGAAATACTGATAGGAAAATTAGAAAATTATTTTTCAGTAGTCACCTGGCTGTGGTCAACCCCAAGAAACTCCCACCAAAGCACTGCCAACAAAGGTGCACTCAAGTTCGCTACTCCTCCAGTACACGCAACTCAGTTTGAAACGCCAGCTATTTATGGAACAACACTGAATGCTTGTGCTCCCTTGGCAACCTTAACAAAGACATCCTCCAAGGTGGTGTCAACCAGGCCCCAAGCATATATGCTGAACCGCCGTTTTGCACTCTCGACGGCATGGAATACATCTGCAATCTTCAACTCCTGCTTTGGCAGCTCAAATTTCTGGGTTCCTGAAATATGGTATATCCTGCTTGCATTTGGTGATAAGCGCTGAACAAGCTGTTCAACCTCCTGCTCATTCTCCGAAGACGTTGTCATTGTCAGTACATAGGTGCCGCCATATCTGGCTTTCAGCTACAAAACAATTCATGGCAAACATTTGCAAAGTGTTTAATAAACAGCTACGCAAAAATGTACATGTCTGCTCCATACATGTAAATAGGTAAGTTACCTCTTTTGGGTTACCAAGGCACTGGAAACCACCGTCGACAAAAATGACAAGTCCATCACATAGTACTTCCGCCTCCTCCATTGAGTGTGCTGTCAAAAATTACTTCATCAGTTGCTATTATTGTGTCTGTAGAAGCAAGAAACAACAGAGTATAAGGAGAGTTCAGTACTTGTAAGAATGATGGCACGGTTTCACAGAGTGATTGAGTCATATTCGGAAATTCCTATCTGCTAGAGACATTGCAAGGTGAATGTCTCACGAGAGCAATCAACGGGAGGTATTTAAAAAGTACTTTCCAAGTATTTGGCAAGAAGCCTAAGTGCTCTCCAAACAATGGCTGATACATGTATCGCCCTTAGAAAAAAAAATGGCCGATGTATACATCGGCCTTAGTCACTGAGCAGCCGACGAGATGAGTATCGTCGCTGTTTGGTTTTATTTTGTTTGATTAAGTGTTTTCCAGTTCATGCATCATTCACCTGAATACAGGGGGCATATGTTGACACTCAAATTAGGTCCAAACCAATTTAAATAGGCCCATAACAGTTTTGGCCCAATCTAAGAAAAACTTCATAAAGCGACATGATAATAGTACCACATTGGTTTTCCTATGGGATATGACCACCCCTACCCCTTATAAAATAAGGGGTATATGGCCGATTGAGTTCCCATCTATCCAATCATCAAAAACACAAACCTATCAACTCCTATCAACCCTTTACCCCTCTCTCAACCCCTCCTGCTGTTTGACACGTCTCCCGGCGAGATTTGTCGGCATCCTAGGCGGCCTTGCTGGTCCTAGGAGATCCTCCATGTGCTCCTCCCCGACGGATCTTCCCGGAAGAAATTCGGGAGCTTTTTCAGCCATGGACGGGCTCTACATCAGCCTTATCGGTCTCTAGATTGGTTTGGTCGATTACGCTGCGTTCTTGCTGCATTGCAGGTTGATCTACAACCTCTTTGGGCGTCCAAGGCCCTGCTGGTGTGTTGGCTTGGGGTCATCTTCAACGTCAACAATAACCCATGAACTTAATTTGTTCAATTGAAAATTTTAAACAGAGAGGATTGGATCAAGGCATAGGGACTGCCTGATTGGGAAAACCGGGAGAAATAACGAATGGAACACTGACCTGCTTCATTACTTGTTTGGCTCTCGTCTATGGCACCAGTAGTCTGGCACTGGCACACCACATCTTGTCGTCTCATGCATTGCCAGACCGATGAGCGACTAGCACTACAAGACAAACGCTCTCGGCATCAGTGGAACCGGTATGTATGTCTAGCCTATGGGCATTGTGTCCAGGTTGGGCTGCCACACCCCTCCTAGGGTTGGCTAGCGCCTGGTGAGTGGGAGTGACCGAGGGAGGGAGCGCGGGACCCGAGCAAGAGGACAGAGGCTAGAGGGTGGCGGCCAGCGGGTGATTTTTGGATGCGAGGCCGTCATATATGCTTGAATTAGCCTATAACTTGGTGACTCGCCCTATAACTGATGGACTTCTACTACTATGTTGAGCCATGCCTCAGATCAAATTACATGAAATCTAACTAGGATAGAAAGAATTATTTGGGGGGGTTGGTGGTGGGGGTGTTAGGGGGTTATAAGAGAGGTTTTGGGCCACGTTTAGGGCTAGGGCCCTAGTGACCCTAGGTGTGTATCCGCCACTGAGCATACATGCGCCCACAATAAGTGGTAAGTCTCCGTGGTTTTTTTATATGCTATTGTGATCAAGGATGGACCTAGTAGGGGATATACTGGGTGAGCCACGACACTCATTTGACCCTTATTTATTTTAGCCAAATAATTTTCAAATGCGCTCAATAGTGAGTTATTCCAATTGCATGTGCTTTGATTGGTAGTTAGTAAGGTACTAGTTTGATTTCTACTAAGCTGTGATTTAATTTTTATTTTTCTATATTTTTAGGTGGTTGAGCATCCCGTACTTCTTTTTCCCATTTTAGCAAAAAGAAATGTGTAATCAAGTACATATGTGCAATAATGCAAACAAAAGTGAAGACTTTCATTCATTGAATGTTTTTATTTCTTTAAAGTAAACAATGCAAACAAAAGTGACAACAAGTTCATTTTTTTGCGATGACTTTAGTCAAAACTAAGTTCCCTTCGCAAAAGAAAAGAAAACTAAGCTATTGTGTACGAGCCAAATTCAATGAGCGGGACATCTTTTTCGAAGTGGATAAAGATGGTACAATATAGAGTTTCATTTCTTTTAGAAAACGTAGGCTAGACAAATAGAATAGTGTTTGGACTATTTGTATACAAGTTTTGAACTTAATCATTGAATTTAAGAGCTATTGTGTTACTAGGAATATGGAGGTGTGCGAGATTAAACAGCCAAGGTGTTAAGTATCATTTAACAACCCGGATGACCGCTGCCCGTTTCACACCAACAATGTAAAAATCCTGTAATACTTAAAGAAGCGGACACAAGCGTAGAGTCTTGACCACCAAAAATTGCAGACCCTTCACCATCTGCAACCTTAAAATCCCAAACATCCACCAACTTACAACCATAAAACATTGATCACCTTAATTTCTGGAGCTTAGCTGTTTGCCAAGGCTAGTCTCAATGGAAATTTAATCTGAGTTTCATTTGCATTTAATATTTTAACACATCAGCATTAGATTTGATGACTTGGTTCGTTAATTATGAAGAGAGAGATAGAGAGAGTTTTATCGGGATCAAACCCGTTGTCACAGTTACCAACACAAAATGTGACGTGGCAGTCTTGGTAAAAATGTCACGAAACTCTCTACTGACCTTAATTTTCTCCTATCGGAGATACCGCATGAGCGCTGCGATGGTGGCGTGGATCCTTTTTTATTCGACCAGACTTCTCTTACAAACATTGTAAAGATTTGACACTATGATAAAAGTATTTCAATATTTGTTAAGGGACAACATGACATTCAAATTACAGAATATATACAACTTAACTATACTAAAATATACACCACAACCTCAATCCTATGAAGACTATAACCAAAGTTCAGACAAGCATAAACACCACATATTCCACAACAAAAAAGAGAGTGACATCTATAAATCCATTATACTACTTACGCAACAACACTGAATGCTTGTGCTCCCTTGGCAACCTTAATAAAGACATCCTCCAAGGTGGTGTCAACCAGGCCCCAAGCATATATGCTGAACCGGCGTTTTGCACTCTCGACGGCATGGAATACATCTGCAATCTTCAAGTCCTGCTTTGGCAGTTCAAATTTCTGGGTTCCTGAAATATGGTATATCCTGCTCGCATTTGGTGATAAGCGGTGAACAAGCTGTTCAACCTCCTGCTCGTTCTCCGAAGATGTTGTCATTGTCAGTACATAGGTGCCGCCATATCTAGCTTTCAGCTACAAAACAATTCATGGCAAACATTTGCAAGGTGTTCAATAAACAGCTATGCAAAAATGTACATGTCTGCTACATAGTGATAAATAGGTAAGTTACCTCTTTTGGGTTACCAAGGCACTGGAATCCACCATCGACAAAAATGCCAAGTCTATCACATAGTACTTCTGCCTCCTCCATTGAGTGCGCTGTCAAAAATTACTTCATCGGTTGGCATTATTGTGTCTACAGAAGCAATAAACAGAGTATAAGGAGAGCTCAGTACTCGTAAGAATGATAGCACGGTTTCTCTTTGCCTCCTTCACAACACTCCACAGATTGTTTCTTGATGCTGGATCTAGTCCGGAGCTTGGCTCATCCATGAAAACCACCTAAAGGTATCAAATTATGAGATGCACACGCCAATGTGTATTCTGCACTAAAACACATAGACAAAAGTGAGGGGTACTTTGGGATCCCCAATTAATGAAATCGCAACACTAAGCCTTCGTTTCATGCCCCCACTGTACTTTCCCACTTGCTTTTCACCAACGCCACCATGAAACAGATTAACACTCTTCAGAGAGTCATCAACAGCCTGCAGTACAGAATATTGTAATCTCAGTATAGATGTATACATGTCTTATTGACATGTGGATTTCTGCTGCAACATAGAATCAACAAACATAGCATAAGTCACCTCAGACTATTTCTCAGTGAAGGTAAATAGGAACTAATATTAAAACATGCCAATTACAGAACTATACCTTCAATAATTCAGTGCCTTTAAGATTCTTCAGTCTCCCATAAAACAATAGATGCTCTCTTCCTGTTAATGTTTCCCAAAGTAAGCTGCATCAAAGTGAAAGGGAATGAGATCTGATGGCACTAGAATGCAACGGTAATCGGCAGAAATGGGTTTAAGATAGAACATATAAATTTTAGAGCAAGGCCATACTCATGCTGTGGGCATACACCCATGTTAGAATAGATTGCATCCATGTCAGTCTTTATATCCAGTCCATGTACATAGGCAGTGCCAGATGTTGGTGGAATAAGCCCAATCATCTGCAGGGAAAATATATCGCTGAGGAGTGCATAATATCACCGAAAGTTTGTCAAAAAAATCAAAGTAATAGGCTATGTTGATGTACCATACTGATGAAGGATGTTTTCCCAGCTCCATTCGGGCCAAGCATTCCAAAACACTGGCCTTTTGGTATGGCAAGAGACAACCCTCGGACAGCAAGTTTGTCAGGGTTTCCATCTTTTCCATGGTAAACCTTTTTGAGGTTATCAGAGAGGATCGCTTGGTTTGCAATGGGTTCCAGCAGAAGTTGCTCAACCACCTCTCTCTGAACATAATTTAGAAAATAAGAAATACAGAAAGTATCATTGAGAGATAATGTAAGAGAGTAACTTACTTCTTGAACAGCATCAGGATTGTCCATTTCAACGACTACTTTAGATCCTTGTCTCCCAAAGCTATATCTCGGCAATGAAAGAGCACGCTTCTTAAAGCAGCTCAAGAAGAAAAAGGGATTTTTCCTGAATCCACCACCCAGCGACGAGACTTGATCCACATAGAATGCCAAGGGGAGAAGTATTGCCCACTCCACAACAATAATAATCAAGACACCACGCATTCCATTAAGAGAGTCATCTAGATTACTCCATTTCATACCAGTGGTCCCCATTGAGTTTCCAGCAGATGCGTATTGACCAAACTCGTATAATCCTCGGAACAATGAAAATCCAGGGATGATCTCCATTACAACTATCCAACCCTCTTTGTACATAAACAAAGATATCGTCATGCATAAAACCTAAAGAGAGTTGTCCAATACTCAAATAGTAGTAATAAATGATAGAACCTTACTTGGAAAACCAGTATCCTCAACAAAAAAGTGAAGAAGAAATTCCCCTAGTAAGCCAGAGCCAAATACATAGATGTAACCAACCACTGCAGCACAATGATTTTCAAAAGAGTCAATCAGATCATTGGTTTTAAGCACCATAGGATTTCTTCAGAAGATAAATATGCCCAGCACAAACCTGTGGCTATTTTGACAGCAGAAAAGAAGGAAGCTACAAAAAATGCAAGTGAAATCTGCAGGTTTATGTAGATGAAGTAGAAGACAAATTGAAGGCTATAGTCATTTTTCCTAAAGAAATCTAGACCTGCATAGAGGAAAGTTGAATTCAATTTACATACTTCATTTGCAGCATTAACTGTGAATAAATTTCGAGTTAATTACCGATCAAGGAGCCAAAAATCACAAACAGTATCATGTAGATAGCCGACAGGGCAAAGAAGTAAACATAGGAGATTAGCCAGTAAGGACCATCCTTCAGACCATGCATTTTCATCATAATTTTCAGCTTCTGTTGCTTCTCGTACACGAGATATGTTAATATGACCTGCAAATTGACTTAATATTTGATCCATTTTTACCTCTTTCCTTAAGAAAAGGTCATATCTTGCACTCACCGGAAATAGTAGTTCAATGATCCATGTGAAGAACAGTGCACTAAGAAGAGAAGAGAGGTCAAATTTCAGCTTTGTTCCTACTTTGGGCATCTCTTTAACATATTGAAGCAACATTTCCACTCCACTTCCTCTGAGAAATTTAATGTACTCGTTTGATGCCTATAGGTAAGATAGCAAGTGTTAGAGGTAGTTGCATACAGATGAATATCAGTAACATGAAGCTGTGCTGTAGTACAAACTCACCGCATTAACCAAGCGTGGAACTCGTAGTAATGAAGCGGTGCTGTTGTTATAGGTAGAGTTGTACCAAATATTCATTTCAAGACCATTCATATTTGTGTTCAGAAAATCAAAACCTGGACAGAAGCAAGTTATACACATAAGAAAATTGAAAGCAATAAAGAGAAACATTTCGTTGAAGTCTGATCAGAAGAGGAGATCACCTGCAACAAATTCATTCGTCTTTCCGCCTCCACTACCTCTACCATTTTTTCTGTAACCCTTAAAGAGTTCATCATTTACAACTGATGCACTTTCACGCCATAGCGGCAAACCCTGAACGCAGTCTATTTCTAAACATTTGAAAGAGAAAAATAATCAGAAATATAAACTATATCAAGTCTAGAAAGCAATAGGTACAAAAAAAAGTTGATATCCTTGTATATAGCAAATGAGTTCAACAATAATAGAAAAAAACCTGTCTAGGAAAACAAAATTTAATATCTACCCAGTCATAGAGGGTTAGTACATTGCAGCATTTGATGACACTTGGACAACTGATCAGTTGGTCCTTTTGTGAATAGTGAGAACATAACCAGAACCAACAAATAGATATATAAAGAGTCGAAATTGCCAGGGCAAACTGTATAGTTATGGTACAATGTTCTCAGGAAGTGAATTCATGAGCTTACAAAAGTGAGGCACAAACTTTATTTCCTACTATTGTCCTGTAGACAATCTTGACGAAGTCCTCAGTTGTGTCTTTCCTATATTCTTATCCATACATCCTTAGCGAGGAGTGACCAAGGTAGGAAATGCTACTTACTGAGCTGAAGGGGTATGGCCGCGGCATTGGTTGAAACTGTCTGCGTTAGATTGGACAAACACCGAGATTGCAGCAGATACAAGTTATTCCCTGGGATAAACGCTGACTCTATTAACACTGTTGTCCACGGCCACGTGTCCGATCCCTAAAGAGAACCAATCCAACCAAGAACTCCATCCATTACCAACAAGAGGAAAATGAACATATATAATACAACAAAGATCAAACTACATATTCAAGCCTTCAAGGCCTGCAGTTATGCTGGAAGGAACTCACTGCAACGATTTTGGAGAATGCATCCAGATAATCCGTCAAATTCAAGGAGGAAGTCGAAGCAGGAAACAGTCCACCCGAAAGGCCTGTCAGTTGAAACACGAACACAGCAACAGCACGCGTATTACGAACAACAAATCGTCACGTAACTGACTTGTATATGACATGGAATGGAAGGGGTAGAAAATATACTTTGAGCTAGCGAGCGGTTGTTGCCGGTGATGAGGACGGCCGCGGGGCAGGAGCCGGTGTCCCGGCAGGTCGGGTCAGGCAACCCGTCGAACGGCTGGCCCGCGGTCCTGACGGCGCGTGACTCGGGCCGCGGCACCTGCACCAGCGCCGGCCACGGGGTCGGGCTGGGGATCGGGCAGCTGCCGACCTGGTCCAGGGTGGAGAACTGGACGCCGCACTCCGTCCGGCGGCACGCGTCACCAACCGCGGCCGGGCCCGGGTCGACGCAGGCGCAGCCGCAGCGGTACTTGGGCTTGTCGCGCTCACGGTCGATGGCGCCCTGGAGCACCACGAGGATGACGCAGAGGAGCACCGGGAAGAGCGTGATGCCAATGTTGGTCTTCAGGTTCCGCTTCTAAACACATCGCACAGCCAAGAAGAAGACGATCATCGGGTGCTCTTTGGATTCTTGCATTGCAGCAAAGGCATAAACAATCTAACTTCATCGGGAGACAGCACAGAGCAAGAGGAAACAGGGGAGGGAGGCGGACCTGGAAGCAGAGGTTCTTGCGGAGGAGGGCGTTGGCCTGTGTGAGGAAGCTCGCGGGGCCCCTCGTGGGGGCCGGGGCGTCCATCGGCGAGCGAGCAGGCAGAGGAGCTGTGGCTGCCGCCTGCTGGCCGGGTTGGTTCGGTGGAGAAGACGAGTCAATTCAACGAGCAGGAATGGTGTTCCGATTTTATAGCGTACTCTGGAGCCGTTGGCTCCCGCAATTCCGCCACACGCCGTGGGTCCGTGGCCGTTTCTGATGGGAGTCCTCAAATAACGAGGACTGGGAGGGCTTAACTAAAACCTGAAACAGATGCGATTAAACCATCTTGGCAGGGTTAAATGGCAAAAGGTTCCTGTTTGCTACTTTGCTTCTCTCGCTCTCGCCTCAATGCAGTTTCTTTGTTCGTCCGGTTGACTTCAGGGTAACTGAAACTGCACCCGTGAAGACTGGTCAGAGGCCACGTGGGCCCACCCAGGGCTGTCCATGTCGTCCGTACATGTACTTCCATGGAGATTGAAATGTCGACTTACCTCTTACAAAGAACTATCAGATACTACCATTGATAACGGTTAGCTTACGTGACGGATGATTTATGCGGCTAGTGTCCGGACATCTAGACGGGGCTGACAGCTGGACACCCACGGCGCACGTCTGCTTCACATGAGGTCCCGCATCGCTCCATATCTCATGCTCGCTCATAGTCACACGCTTGCTCTATCTCGATCTGCACCCGCACGGTTTCCCACGTGTCGCTCATACCCCGTCCACACCCACGCGTATGCAGGCGGGCCCAGCAGCAGCAGCAGCTGCTGCAGATAGGGTCCACTATAACATGTGCAACACTAGATCTACTTTTTGCAACATCTAGAGAAAATATTTGCAACATACGTCTGAAATGGTTGAAACACTTGCAACATACTTCTAAAACACGAGGAAAACACATGTGTAGCCGTTGCAAAACATATACAACTGAAAGGACCAAGATGCCCAAGAGGGGGTGAATTGGGCTAATTCTAAAATTCTTTGCAATAATTAAACCCTATACTTAGCCGACTTCACCCCTTGTGCCTAGAATGCGTTCCTATTAATCTACCGCATAAAAGTTTTGCACACTAAGTTCCAATCATACTCTAGCATAGCAATTCTAAGTATGTAAAAATAAGAATTGAATTGATCAAATGTAAATGCTTAAAGTATGTAAAAACAAGAATTGAATGGCACCTAGCATCCGGTTACTTTTCACTCAGCGTCCGGTTACATCCAGACGACTTCAGCTTATCAAATGAATTGATCGGACTCTACTGCCAGCATCCGGTCACATCGAACCAGAGTTCGGTCAATATTTGACCCTCCATTCACTTCTAATTCAAAATCATATGTGAATGAAGTTTACTCCAATTGATCTTATGACTACTCCTGAGCTACCTAGTGCTAGATTTGATAAGTGTGCACCACACCTAACCCACTAGACTCACCTAGATCAAGCTACTAGTCCATACCCCCTTAATAGTACGGCCAAAGGAAAAACTAAGTCCTAAACTACTTTAAGTGTCTCTTCAACACCAAACGACACTTAGAACTAGTCCATCCTTAATCTTGTCGTCCATCCTTTGAAAACCGAAATGATTTCCATCGTAGGGGTATGACAACCATGATTGCTCAATCAATTGCTATTACCATGACCTAACTTAATTGCCTCTATAAAACACACGTTAGTCACAGTAATCTCGTATTGTCATTAATCACCAAAACCCAACTAGGGGTCTAGATGCTTTCAATCTCTCCCTTTTTAGTGATTGATGACAATACAACCTCGAGTATGTGTAAGAGATGAGGTTTTCTACATGCTTGGTTCATATCAGCTTTTGACAATAATAGCAAAGGAGTTAGACATGCTTATATGACCCAAGCCAACATGATGTACTTAATAGATATGAAATAAGCATGAGTACAAGAAATAAAGCTCATTTGAATCAGAGTAAAACGCGAAAGCAAACCAAATGAGCATAACCAAGTGACATGACATATAAATGAAGATCAAAGTAGAGAGCATATATGTCACATATCACATAAATATCATAATCACACGTATGTAGTTCAATGCATGAAAGTAAACGTGAATGCATAATAATGTATCTCACATAAAAAGCCAAAAGTAATAAATCATAAGCTACCCCTAGATATAGCGCTCCCCCTAGATCTAACATACTCTATCCCTCTCCCCCTTTGGCGTCAAGCACCAAAACCTAAGGGTCAGTCGGTGGGGCAGGAGCAGACGAGTCGAGCGCTGAGGTGCGGTGAGCGATCTAGAACTGTGTAGCATCATCCTCTGATCCGAAGCTCTAAGCTGTTTGACCCTCTATCGCTGGAAGTGAAGCTAAAGCGGTCTGGGTCTGCTCTAGAGCTGGTGCTGCCTGTGACTCAGTAGGTATCACTATAGGAGCTGGCTCTGATGATGCAACAGATGATGGGAGCGTCTCTGTAGTCCTAGTAACTGGAGCAATGGTGGTAGGTATAGGTACTCATAGCTCTGGTGGTGTAGGCTTTCCTGTCAACTCGCTGAAAGTAGCACCGAGGCTCCTAGAAACTGGGGTGTCAGTCACAAGCATCGAGGAACTCTGAACTGGTGTGAAGCCTGTAACAAGAGGTGTGAAGAAAAGACCCTGGGCTGTCACTGGCGAGGCAAACTACTAGGACACCTGCTTTGTCGGTGAAGCAAACTGTGTAGCTGGCTGTCCCTGACTTTGAAGCCCACTAGGCTGTATAGCTGGAGTCACTGTAGTGGTAGCAGGCTGGCCGATCTGGGGTGTAAACTATGGTGGTGGAGCCCCAATAGCAGTAACGACATGCTGCATGAAACCAAGTAACTACTGCTAAATTAGGAGTTGCTGCTGCTGCATGGCCTGCTGCTGTCTCTGGAACTCGTCCTGTCTAGCCTGAACCTGTGCTAGTGCAGCTGTGGTCTCATGAGCCTAGCGTGCCTGATCCTGCCTCATCCGCTCAAGAATAGCAAGAAGAGCGGGGACTGTCTGTGGTGGCTGAGGTAGAGCTGAGCTGGAGCCACCGGCCTCACTGTCATGTCATCGAGGAGGCATCTGAGGAATGGCCTGATAGTCATCATCTGAACTGTCACTAGGATCGCTCTCGATCATACCCTCCTGCTGTGCATCTAGCTGCTCCTCCTCTGTCGCTGTAATGCCCCGATGATCTCATCCTATTGGGCTGCAGTCTCTGGCACCTCTGGGCGACGACGCGGCTGGCTAGGTGTCCTCGCTCTACTATGACGGAGCATCTGGGTCATGTTGTATGAAGGGAACTCAGTAGTAGCACCAGTATACTCTGCCATCATCTTAGGAGACTTCACTGTAACTGCCTTGCGAATCAGGAATGTGATCCAGTGAGCATAGGGTAGCTGTCGATGACCTTTGAACCCCTCTGCAAGAGTGTCCTCCATCTCTGATAGAATGACATCCTAGATATCAAACACTGTATGCTGCATCAGAGAGTTCACCAACCATAACTGAATGCGAATCAAGCCCTCGTGATAACCCATCCTCGGTAGTAAGGTCCTCCTCATGATAGCATCAAGAATCCAGGCTGTAGGAGTAAGGTCTCTAGGTGTCCTACTCAACCCCTCGCCGAAAGGTTCTGTGAAGCAAGGTCGGACCAAATCTGTAGGAGGCACAAGACCGCCGTGAGGGCGTCTGGGAGGCTCTGTCTGACCATAGCAAACCTCGTGAAGGCGGATGGGTGACTCCTAAATCCTGAGAATCTCTCTAACCCTCGAGCTCATTAGCCTATAGTCACGGCCTCTGAATGCAAAGTGAATGAACATGTGCCCTGGGTCAACCCAAAGTGAAGAGTAGAACTCCCGGACCCATGATGGAACATATCTGTCAGTCTGTCCAAGTAGGTTTGTCAACCCTGGTAGATATGATAGATGGGGACGAATCTGCTCGCCTGCTGCTGCTACAAGTGCCTCAATAGAGCAAACCCTCTGTGATCTGAAAGCAACCCCACTGTTAAGATATGCATGATAGAAATCCTCCTATAGTGGTGTATAGAATCCCTCTGAAGCATGCTCATCCTGCCTCGGCGGAAACCACTCCTCGAACTGCACGAACCTGAGCTGTTGCACCTGCTTGGCTGTGGCTGCCCTCAAGTCAAGGTGAGTCACTGGGGGCAGACCCTATGGTCTGGGAGGTGGACAAGAACCCCTTCTCTGTGTCTCTAGCCTTGGTGTCACCTGAGCACGAGTACGACCAGAGCGTCGTAACTGTGGCTGAGGTGCTTGCTCTATCTCCTCGGTCTGCTCTGCCTACTTAGTCTGCTCAGTCTGCTGAGTATCCTCGGACTGCACTGGTGGCTGTGTCTACTGCTATGGCTCCCCCTAAGGCCGAGTCTCCTCCAAAATGACATGCCATCCCTCAAGCATGACAGTCCCAGCTGGACTACCATGACAACGCTCAACCCTCTCGACGACAACCCTTTGAGCTGGTGAAAGCTGGTCAGCAATGCGGACACCACTCCTAGCACCTCCTCTCTCTACACGCTCTGCGGCGGCTACAACTGCTACTGCTCTCTCAGTATCAGCATCTGAAAACTTGCGCTTCTTCGTTGTAAGCTTCTTCGCCTTGCCTTTCACCTCAGCCCACAGGTGAGGCGGAGGCCTCGGATCCTCATCACCGGGACCACCTCCAACATTCTTGACACGTGCCATTGCTAGAGCTAAAACGAATTGCTGTCACAGACAAGAATCAACTGCTTGGCCTTAATCTGTACTCACGGGCTTGGCCCCGAGTTAACTGACAACTGCCAAAGTAACCTCAACAACACCGACTCGCTGCACGATAGAATAGATTGGATATATGAATAATTTAATATACATCTAGAGATATGAAACCCTAAGAAGCAAGCAATGGATGCAAAATTAGAGGCGATGGCTTGCTACCTGACGAACCGAAGAATCGAAGAGCTGAGGAATGAAACACGGAGAACCACCAGGAATTGTCTAGGGTTAGGGTTTGCAATGTAGTGCGGCGGCCGAGCAATGTAGTGGAGAGGCAATGGATGGTAGTTAGGGCTCCGACGTGGATGAGATGGCACTGGTGTGCGCTGTTGCAGCGAGGGAGGCGTAGGAGGCGGCGCTGGTGTGGGCACGGCGGCGCGGGACATGCGAGATTGGCACGGGCGCGGGAGCGTGTGGCGGCTCAGGAGCGGTGTGGGCGCGGGAGCAGCGTGGGCGCGGCGGAGCAATGCTGCGGGGCTAGGGCACGGTGCGAGGCAAGCGCGAGAGGTGGAGGCGCGGCGGCATGAACGTCGGGCACGGATATGCGGTGGCTAGCAGCGGCGAAGTCGGCATGGGTGATTGTGAGATTAGGTCAAGGCGCGGCGCGGTTATAAAGTGGCCCCCACGTGACGGATAAGAAAAGGAGAAAGAGTTGGAGACCCACACGATTTGTACTGACCGGATGCTCCAGTGGTAACAACTAGACGCTGCCACCCAGAGTCTGGTCGACTACAGAGAGGTCCAAAACCCCTCAAGTCGCGACCGGACGCGTCCGGTTACCCATGACCGGACGCAGACAGAGTCCAGTGGGTCCTATGTGCACCTTCTTCGCTTGACCGAATGCAGGACCACCATTTGACCGAACGCAGGGAAGGTACTGTTTCAGCGTCCAGTCACTCCTTTGCACTTCTGTTCACCTCCTATGAACTGACCGGACGCTGAAATCCAGAGTCCGGTGCAGCGTCCGGTCGCCCTTTTTCAGTAAATCTTCAATGTTCCTTCGCACTGCCTGTTTCCAATCAAGTCCCAACTTCAATAAGACCCAAATAAACACCAATTGGGACTGATGTGAGTGACCTCTCTCAAACCCTCAAATTTTTTAAAATATTTTGCCTTAGGCTATACTTCTTTTTAAGAAAATAGGCAATAAAAGGGTAATTGAAAGGAAACGATAAAACAACACGCATGCATATGCAATGCAATACTTGAAAGTAATTCTAGTTGCTTGTCAAGTTTGATCCAAGGTTAAGCTTCTTCACACGCTTTTTGGCGGTTATCTTAACCATGTTAAATAAGCCCTAAGTGCATTACCACAAAGTAAACATGTTGTATATTACAATGCAATGCAAGGGACAACACAAGCTCATTTTTTAGTGAAGTTACTAAAATTAAGCACATTGAGTTCATTCCTCAACCGACAAAAAGTAGCCTCATCTAGCGGTTTAGTGAAGATATCCATCAATTGATCCTCGGTCCTTACACCTTCTAGTGAAATATCATTTTTAGCAACATGATCTCTAAGAAAGTGATGGCGGATATCTATGTGCTTGGTGCGAGAGTGTTGAACTAGATTATTAGCAAGCTTTATCGCACTCTCATTGTCACACAAAAGAGGTACCTTTTCAAGAACTACACCATAGTCTAGCAAAGTTTGCTTCATGTAAAGTATTTGTGCACAACAAACACCCACGACAATGTATTCCACTTCGGCGGTGGACAAAGCCACACTATTTTGCTTCTTGGAGGACCAAGACACAAGTGATCTACCATACAAATGGCACCCTCCGGATGTGCTTTTCCTATCAACTTTGCAACTGGCATAATCCGAATCGGAATAGCCAACTAATTGAAATCTAGCTTCCTAGGGATACCAAAGACCAATGCTTGATGTGTGCTTAAGGTACCTAAGGATTCTTTTAACGGCTACCAAATGAGCTTCCTTAGGATTAGCTTGAAATCTAGCACACATACACACACTAAATATGATGTTGGGCCTAGATGCGGTTAAATATAACAAGCTACCAATCATAGAGCGGTAGAGAGTTTGATCAACCGTTTTACCTCCCTCATCTAGGTCAAGATGTCCATTAGATGGCATTGGTGTCTTGATTGGGTTATATTCATCCATATTGAACATCTTGAGAAGATCCTTGGTATACTTTTCTTGAGAGATGAAAATCCCTTCTCTCATTTGCTAGACTTGAAAACCAAAAAAGAATGTAAGCTCTCCAATCATTGACATCTCAAACTCCTTCGACATCAATTCACCAAACTCTTTGCAAGAATCTTCATTTGATGATCCAAATATGATATCATCAACATATACTTAACAAATGAAGATCTCTCCATCAAGCTTCTTGGTGAATAGTGTGGTGTCGACCTTCCCAATGGTGAAGGCCTTCTCAATGAGGAAATCCCGAAGGCATTCATACCAAGCTCTTAGAGCTTTCTTCAGCCCATATAGCGCCTTGGACAACCTATAAACATGATTAGGATATCTAGGGTCTTCAAACCTGAGAGGTTGATCAACATAGACTAGTTCATTTATGAAGCCATTTAAAATGCACTTTTAACATCTATTTGATATAGTTTCATTTCATGATGCGATGCATATGCAAGGAGGATACGAATGGCTTCAAGTCTTGCAACCGGTGCAAAGGTCTCTCCAAAATCCAACCCTTCAACTTGAGAGAATCCCTTTGCAACTAGTCTTGTCTTGTTCCTCACTACAATGCCTTGATCATCTTGCTTATTACAGAACACCCACTTTGTTCCAATGACTCTTGCACCTTGTGGTCTCTCTTTAAGAGTCCAAACTTTATTGTGGGTGAAGTTGTTCAACTCTTCATGCATGGCATTTATCCAATCCGGATCTTGAAGAACTTCTTCTACCTTTTTAGGCTCAAAGCAAGAGACAAAAGAGCGATGTTCAATAAATGAAGCAAGTTTTTGAAAGCGAGTCATTACACCCTTTGAAGGACTCCCTATGATGAGATCTTGTGGATGAGCTTGTAGTAGAGGTGAATTTCTTCTATCAACCACTTGAGGGGGAGGTTGTGGAGCATCAACATCTTGTGCTTATATCACCATTTGATCATGAGAGACATGAGTATCTTCATTTTCTACTATTCCATCTTTATCACCATCTTATGGCATATTTGATAAAGAAGGTGGATCAATTACTTGTACATTGTCTTCATCATCTTTAGGCTTAATGTCTCCAATAGGAATGTTCTTCATAGCCTCCCTCAATGGTTCATCACCTACATCATCAAGATTCTCATGTGCTCCTTGGGAGCTATTAGATTCATCAAATTCCACATCATATGTTTCTTCAACCAAGCCGGTGGCATGATTAAATACTCGATATGCTTTGGACTTTGATGAGTAACCAACAAGAAAGCCAATCACAACGTCTTTGAAATTTCTCTAGGTGTTGCCGCTTCTTGTAGATGTAGCATTTGTAACCAAACACCTAGAAGAATGAGACGTCCGACTTCTTTCCATTGAGCAACTCATAAGGTGTCTTGCCAAGAAACTTTTGAAGGAATAGGCAGTTGGATGTATAACATCCGGTGTTGATAGCTTCCGCCCATAGAGCTTCGGGTGTCTTGTACTCATCTAGCATTGTTCTTGCAAGTGTGATAAGTGTTTGGTTCTTTCTCTCAACTACACTATTTTGTTGAGGAGTGTAGGTTGCGGAGACCTCATGCTTGATTCCAACTTCATCACAATAGGCTTCAATGTTTGTGTTGTCAAACTCTTTTCCATTATCACTTCTAATCTTCTTAAGCTTTACTTCAAACTCATTTTGTGCTCTCTTGGCAAACTTCTTGAAGCATGATGCTACTTCGGTCTTGTCATGAAGGAAGAACACCCATGTATATCTAGAGTAGTCATCAACAATCACAAGACAATAAAGATTTCCTCCCAAACTCTTGTAAGTTGTTGGTCCAAATAAGTCCATGTGAAGGAGCTCTAGCACTCTTGTTGTTGACATGAAAGCTTTTGTAGGATGAGTGTTTGCAACTTGCTTGCCGGCTTGACATGCACTACAAAGCTTGTCCTTCTCAAATTTCACATCCTTCAACCCTCTCATCAATTCATTCTTCGTAAGCTTCTTGAGTGAGCTCATCCCAACATGAGCAAGTCTTCTTTGCCATAGCCACCCAAGTGATGTTTTGGTGAATAGGCATGTCTTCAAGTTAGCACCTTTGGAGGTGAAATCCACTAGATATAAGTTGTTGTATCTAAATCCCTTGAATATAACCTGATCATCATCTTTCTTAGATACAACCACTTCCTTTTCGGTGAACAACATTGAAAACCAAGATCACACAATTGACCTACGGATAGCAAGTTGAAGCTCAATGAAGCAACATATAGCACATTTGAGATTGAATGATCATTTGATATTACCACTTTGCCCAATCCTTTGACTTTGCCCTTTGAGTTGTCACCAAATGTAATTCTTTCTTGACCATCTACTTCTTCATCTAGTGAGGTGAATATGCGAGGATCACCGGTCATATGTTGAGTGCAACCACTATCAATTACCCAATGACTTCCACCGGTCTTGTAGTTCACCTACACACAAGAGATCAAGCTTGTTTAGGGACCCAAACTTGATGAGGGCCCTTCACTTTCTCAACAAGTGACTTTGCAACCCAAATTTTCTTAGGCCTATTCTTGTTGGGAGGTCCTAAGAACATGACTTTTATTTTTTTCACTACAGTCCTTCCTAAGCATATAATGAGCATTAAAGCAAAGGGTCTAGCATGCTTGGGCAAGGGTTGTGGTGGAGTTTGACACTCATGGGCAAAGTGACCTTCTTGTCCACACTCAAAATACCTCTTTGGCTTTGGCTTTGACTTGTGTTGTTGTTGTTGAGCTTGAGCCTTCTTCTCTTGGTTTGTCAAATACCCAATTCCAGTTCTATCCATCTTCATGACAGTGTTCATGAGTAGCTCACTTTGGAGAGATTTGCCTCTTATGAATTTGCTCAAGCCAATCTTAAGATGTTCTTTCTCGAACTTGAGATTCTTGTTCTCTTCTTTGAGTGCATCATTATTTTTCTCCTTCTTGAGTCTCTTGTTCTCTTCTTTGAGCTTCTCATTCTCAAGAATTAAATCACCATCATGATCAAGGTTCTCTATCACAATAGTGTTGGTGGTTGATAGCTCTTCAAGATCTTTCTTAAGCTTCTCATTCTCATTCTTGATCTTGACATACTCATCATAGTTATTGGACTCAACCACTTGCTTGCCTTTGCTACTAGAACCTTGCTCAATGCTCTCAATAATCAAATCATCACATGATGTAGCTATATCAATCTTAACAACATGGTTAGTAGCATCATGTGGCTCATTGGATAAAAATTCATGAGAGATAACAAGATTATCATGATTGATCTTGAGATTTGTATATTCTTCTTTTAGCATATTATAGCTAGTGATGAGCTCATTATGTACCCCATCAAGTTTATCATGTTTTTCTTTAATCTCCTTCTTAGAAGATTTGAGCTCCTTGAGTTTGAATGACATAGCTTCATTTTTTTCTCTAAGCTCAACACTAGCTTTTTCGGCTATGTCACATTTAGCTAAAAGAGAGTCATTCTTAAGTTCTAGCTTTTCATTCTTAGCTCTAGTCTTTCTAATGATCTTAGTGTACTGATTTAGCAATTTGACAAGATCATCATATGAAGGTGATTCAAATTCATCATCACTATCGCTATCATCATTGCTAGCATGATCATCATCACTACTATCATCATCATTTGATACCTTTTGTTCACCCTTGGCCATAAGGCATAGGTGTGTAGAGGATGGTGGCGGTGGTGTCGGTGAAGATGATGAAGAGTCAATCACAATAGCGGCCACCTTCTCGTTCTCACTATCATCATCGGATGAGCAACTTGATGAATCAATATCTGTGAGCCAATCACCGACGATGTATGACTTGCCATTTTTCTTCTTCTTATGGAAATCCTTCTTCTTGCCATCCTTCTTCTTGTATGGCTTATTTTTCTTCTTCTCGTCTTCATCTTTATTACTTGAGTCATCTTTCTTGCCCTTGTTCTTCTTCTTGTATTTGTCTTTCTTTGGCTTGGGGCATTGATGAGCTAGATGACCAGGTTCACCACAATTATAGCAATCCATCTCCGAGATTAGCTTCCTTCTATTGCTAGTGAAGAACTTCTTTTTCTTGCCATCAAATTTCACACCGTTCTTGTTGAGCTTCTTAAGCATCTTGGCGGTTCTTCTCACCATGAGAGCAAGACTTGCATCATCACTTGAGCTCTCATACTCAATTCTTGCTTTGCCCTTCTCTTGGCTAGCCTTGAATGCCAAGTCTTTGTCTTTCTTCTTGGTAGAAGAAGAGCCATATTGTGGTGTGATGTGCATATACATCTCATGAACATTGATATTTCCCAAGATTTGAGTTGGTGTAGCAGTGGAAAGATCACCTTGATGAAGCACGGTCACAATATGCCCATATTTGTCAATGGGGAGGACACTTAAGATCTTTCTTACAATATCGGATGGTTGCATTTGTGTAAGTCCAAGCCCATTGACTTTCTCTACAAGGACATTCAAGTGTGAGTACATTTCATTAGCACTTTCTCTCGGAAGCATTTCAAATAAATTAAGCTTTTTCATGACTAGATGATTGCATTCTTCACGCTCACTCTTTGTTCCCTCATGGAGCGCACAAATATCCGACCATAGTGCATGGGCGTCCTTGTAGTTCCGCATACGGTTAAACACATCCTTGCAAAGGCCTCTAAAGATGGTGTTTCTAGCCTTTGCATTCCATTTCTCATAATTGACTTCATCGCCTTGAAGGTGCGTGGGATCCCTAGGTTTTGGAAAGCCTTGTGAGGCGGCTCTAAGTATTCCAACATCTAAGGCTTCTAAGTACGCCTCCATGCGAATTTTCCAATAAGGAAAATCATCTCCCTCAAAGATTGGAGGAGGTCCATCCCTGTGGGACATCTTTCTCTAGGCGGTTAAGCCTAATTACGTGAGCACGAGGCTCTGATACTAATTGAAAGGATCAAGATGCCCAAGAGGATGGTGAATTGGGCTAATTCTAAAATTTTTTACAATAATTAAACCCTACACTTAGCCCACTTCACCCCTTGTGCCTAGAATGTGTTCCTATTGATCTACCACACAAAAGTTTTGCACCCTAGATTCCAATCCTACTCTAGCATGGCAATTCTAAGTATGTAAAGACAAGAATTGAATTTCTCAAATGTAAATGCTTAAAGTAAAGAGAGGAGAAGGAACACGGCGATATTTTGCCTAGGTATCGGAGAGTCGCCACTCTCCACTAGTCCTCGTTGGAGCACCCGTGCAAGGGTGTAGCTCCCCCTTGATCCACGCAAGGATCAAGTGCTCTCTATGGGTTGATTCTTCGACACTCCATCGTGGTGAATCACCCACAACCGCTCACAACTTGAGTTGGGTCATCCACAAGCTCCGCTGGATGATCATCAAACTTTCAATCTCCACCAAGCCATCTAGGTGATGGCGGTCACCAAGAGTAACAAGCAAGAACTCTCACTTGACCACAACAAGCCTAATGAGAAGGGTGGATGCACACTTGCTACTCTCCTTGCACTAATGATGCCTTAATCTTGGATTCTCAAATCTCAATCACCTCACTAGGCTCTTGCTCTCCTTGGCACTCTCAAGGGTGTTTCTTAGCTGTTGAAATGGGCAAGAGTACTCCCTTGGATGAATAGAGGAAGTATTTATACCCCGTCATTCAAAACGAACCGTTATGTGCTTGAGTCAGCACTCTGCGGGGTGACCGGACGCTCCGGACAGTTATCCCCGCCAACGAGCCATTAAGTTGTGACCAGACTCTGACCAGCGTCCGGTCAGCACTGATCGGACGCGTCCGGTCACGAAAACTGCTCTCTGGAACCTTACTGATGTTGACCGGACGCTGGAACCTAGAGTTCAGTCACTTCACTGTTCAGCGTCCGGTCAGTAACTTGATCCTGACCAGTGTTCGGTCAGCACTGACCGGACGCGTTCGATCAGGAATCTCCCTCTCTGGAACCTCTCTGGAGTTGATCGGACTCTGGCACCCAGCGTCCGATCACTTTTCACTCAGCATCTGGTCGCATCCAGACGACTTCAGCTTGATCAAATAAACTGACCAGACTCTACTGCCAGCGTCCGGTCACACCGGGACCAGAGTCCGGTCAATATTTGACCCTCCATTCACTTCCAACTCAAAATCATATGTGAATGAAGTTTGCTCATCTTAGGGCTACTCCTGAGCTACCTAGTGCTAGATTTGACAAGTGTGCACCACACCTAACCCACTAGACTCACCTAGGTCAAGCTACTAGTCCAAAACCCCCTTAATAGTATGGCCAAAGGAAAAACTAAGTCATAAACTACTCTAAGTGTCTCTTCAACACCAAACGATACTTAGAACTAGTCCATCCTTAACCTTGTCGTCCATCCTTTGAAAACCGAAACGATTTTCATCGTAGGGGCATGACAACAATGATTGCCCAATCAATTGCCATTACCATGACCTAACTTAATTGCCTCTACAAAACACACGTTAGTCACAGTAATCTCGTATTGACATTAATCACCGAAACCCAATTAGGGGCCTAGATGCTTTCAACAACATTTAGATGAAAACACTTACAACATATGTGTGAAATCATATGCAATATCGGGATGAAACACTTGCAACATAAGTGTGAAACAAATGCAACACCCTGATAAAACACGTGCAACATACGTCCGAAACAGCTAAAACACTTGGAATAGACACTTGCAACATACGTGTATAGCCATTGCAACATATGCAACATCCTAATCTACTTTTGCAACATCCACATGAAACACTCGCAACATGCATTTGAAACATCTGAAACACTTGAAAAATACGCTTGCAACATCGAAGGAATTAAGGAAGGAAGCACGAGGTGTAGCCGAAGAAGCCCACTCCGGGTCTGGCCACTTCGGATCTTGTGATGTTGCGAGCTGAGGTCTAGCGTCACGGCGGCGCCGGCGTCGACAGCGGCCACGACCTCCTGGTGGGGAACGACGGCATCGGTAGCACCTCGGCACGGCGAGAGACGGGGCATGGCACGTAGGGGCAGGGACCGGGCACGACGCGACGAGGCGGAGTGGGTGTGGCAAGGGATGGAGCACGGTGCGACGACAGACGTGGCGTGGCTCGATGCGCGATGGGGCGTCGACGTGAGGCGGCTTGGGTGGGCGGATGGCGCGCTGAGCCGCGACGAGTTGTGCATTTATGTCGGCTGTTGCAGTGTAGATGGAGTAGATAGAGGACAAAGCATAGATTGGCCTGTTGGGCCAGTTGTTGTGCTAGAGCAAGCGCGGAGCAGAGCTTTCGATTTTTTTAGATTCTGGACGAATGTTCTGTAGCATTAACATTTGGCCCTAGCGTCTTAATATTACTACTGCTTAGCTTTCAATTTTCCTCTGACCATCAAATTTAATGTGAATAACTCGTCGTCCTATCTTTGAAACAAGGGGCGCTTCCGGTTCTATGCGTGCTTCAAACAATTTTGTCTTGTCCATATTACCATATCTCTAGAGGATTTAGAGTTTGAGATCACAATTGCCCAAAAATGACCAAACCCTCCGACTACCTCGTGCCATATATACCATTTCCCTCTTCGTTTACATGTCTGGTCGCCCGAATTTAAAGCATAAATGTTGGAATGTGGTGTGTTCATGCACATTGTTACTGAAATGTTTAGGTCCACTAACGAATGCACAATATGTTATTAAGTTTGCATGATCAGCAGTAAACCCTAAGTTAACCTAGGAATCGACGTCGTCCCATAGAGGCAATAAATAAGAGGATTACCTCTAAAAGCGTTCAAGACTCCCTCTAAAAAAGACTCCATGGAATGTAGCTATAACCAATCAATAGTGCTCTAGTGGATTGGAAGCATGATTTCTCATCTAGGGCAAAAGGAGACGCCCTTGAGGACAACTCCACAAAGGGACAAGATCCCTAGCTCTCTGATTGGTTTAGGTTAGTTCATCCGCTACATCTACGACACTAATGGCACCTGCAATCTCCAGTTGGTAATGCACTAAGTTTTTCGCATTTGATCAGTGTTAGTGATAGCATGTTCAAGGCCAAAGGAGATATTGTTTATGAGCTAAGCATTATGTGATCATTAGGTCAGATTCGATATGTGTGTCTCCCAACTTAAAGGGCTTGCCTAGATTTGTAATTTAGATTAATGGTTGCAAATGAAAATTTGTTAAATTCATTGGAGCACTCACTTAGGGTATGAGCCCCCCTCCCCCCTTCCTTTTGCAATATGATGGTTAAAAAAGCAACTTGTATTATAAATATCCTACTTATTATAATTAAGACTATATGTTTCATTAATCACAAGGAAGTTCTTTGTTTTTTTTCTCTCATGTATAAAAATGTCTTGCCTGGTATGATCAGAAAAGAGTATGCGAAAACTTCGATACAGTTTGTTAGTTACCACATGTATAATATGTATAACTAAATACAAGCACAATAATGTTATCAGTAAATATATTTTACCAAAATAATGAATTTCCCTGGTTGCTCCTTCAGAATTGAATCATGCAATTTAGTCGTGGAATCTTTGATTTGCATGAAGAAAATGAGAACAAAATATAGATAAAGTGATCAAATCCAATTAACCAAAGGAAATTGATCAGAGTCAAATCATCTATATAACACATAAAGAGGCATGCTGCGTCGCATTAGGTGCCTGGTTTATAGTTTGCCAACTGATCTATAAACACTGGAATGAAAGTCCACACGTATTGGTGGATTAGTCAATCCTCTATATATCATTTCTTGGTCCATAAGGTAAGGTTGACCGTTTACGACCTCCAAACATGTAAACAGCGGTCCTAATATAAAACATGTACAATATACAGTAGTATTTGTCATGTGGCTGACAGACAAGTGCCGTTGCTTCCCATGGATGAAGTTAAACGATAGGATAATCAGCCTGTTCGTTTGCTGGTTTCAGCTAGGGCTTATCAGCCAGTCAACAGTGTTTTTTTCTCACAACAAATTAGTATCAATCAGGCTTATCAGCCCAGAAACCAACCAGCGAACAGGCTATTAATAGTCAAACACAGGATGCAGACGCTATGCGCCCGCTGAAGGCCTGCGACGCTCTCTGCACTGCCGTGAATGAATGACGTGGTATACCGGTATACGTACCTGACCTCAAGTTAAGCTGATTATCGAACTGTTTATAGTTTGCCAACTGATCTCTCTGGCTCTTCATGGAGTACTATAAACACTGGAATGAAAGTCCACACGTACTGGTGGATTAGTCAATCCTCTATACATCATTTCTTGGTCCATAAGGTATGGTTGACCGTTTACGAGCTCCAAACATGTAAACAGCGGTCCTAATATAAAACATGTACAATATACAGTAGTATTTTTGCTTCCCGCTGAAGTTAAACGATACATACGATAATGATTGATTAATAGTCAAACACAGGATGCAGACGTTATGCGCCCGCTGAAGTTAAACGATACATACGATAATGATTGATTAATAGTCAAACACAGGATGCAGAAGCTGCCTGCGACGCTCTCTGCACTGCCGTGAATGAATGGCGTGGTATATATACCGGTATACGTACTTGACCTCGAACTGTTTGCAAACCTGTGGGATTTGACTATTATCACTTGTTTGGATTCATGCGTATGGTCAGAGCGCGCGTAAGTGATGAATTTCTGGGGAGGTTCAGCTGGTAACATATTGCGTGCGTATACGTGTTGTTGTCAATAAGTCAATCTGGACTTTTATTAGGTAATGACATGGGATGAAATGGAGTTCGACGAAAATAAAAGCCTCTGTTTACCGGAGCGGCCGAGGTGATCTACCGTCACTCTCTTAGCAGTTAGCACACTTAATGTACTCTAAAAAAAATACCCTATCCGGGTTTAAGTCCTCGGCTCGGCACGGGTGTTCGCAATTTTCTGAATTTATTCTAGAAAATTAACGACGCTATGCTTTTAATGGTAGGCGACCTTCCCGTCGGCAGCGAGACGCCAGTGATGACTTCATTAATTTCAAGATATGCCGACTCAGTCCTTCGAAGGTGCTTAGGTAGGGTTTGCGTACGTGTGTCATAGGGGTGAGTGCGCATGCGTGTTGTGGGCCTATACATTATACTGTGTAATTCTAAAAAAAAAAGCAAATCCTGCATAAAGCTAATATTAGGCACAGCAATGCAAGTTGTTGGGTAGAGTATTCATGTTCGAGCAATGTGAGCCTTCGCATTGGAATTCCTCACTTTGTTTGTTTAAGAGCCAAAAGAATGACGTTCCGCATCTAACCACCCGTGGTTTCATCTCCAAGAAGCATCCGGTTTTCGGATGCAACTATATGTACACTACCAAGATGGCAAGATTTGACCTTGCTGATACAAACCCTCATTCAGACTAAGAGCAACTTGGAAGGGCTCTGTCCTATCAAATCTACCTCGCGATGTGCGACAAGAAGCAGTGATCGATCCAGAACATGCATCTAGTCAATGACATCATTTAATTTGCTCACATATGCACATATGTATAAATAATAACGAGTGATAATGCAGGACATTCTTGTAGCAGCAACTTAACCAGTCGTCACCAAATTGATAACGAACCCGTGGTCTGATGTCCTTATAGGGACAAGCTTATTTTTGTTCTTGATCACATAGTTTAGCTTGATGTCAGGCGGCTGCTGAGGGTGTGCTCCAGACCTTGGGCTAGCTCAACGTGCAGGTTGGACGATGCATGCACAAATTAGTGTGTGTTTGCTAGAGATCTAGGGCTCTGTTCGCTTGAGCTTATCATCCAGACAGAAAACAATGTTTTTCTCTCACAACAAATCAGTCATACAAATCAGCTGGAGCCAAAATAAGTCCTGCCGAACAGGCCCTAGATTCTCGTAAAAACATTTCGGATAGAAAAAACTGTCTATGAAAACAAAATTTAATATATAGCTTGTTTAGGGGAATAAATTAAATCCCATCTACCCAGCCATAGAGGGTTAGTACATTGCAACATTTGATGACACTTGGACAACTGATCAGTTGGTCCTTTTGTGAATTGTGAGAACAGAACCAACAAATAGATATATAATATAAAGAGTCGAAATTGTGAGGACAAACAGTATAGTTATGATACAATGTTCTCAGGAAGTGTATTCATGAGCTTACAAAAGTGAGGCACAAATTTTATTTCCTACTATAATCTTGCAGACAATCTTGACGAAGTCCTCAGTTGTGCCTTTCCTATTCCTTTTACATACATCCTTAACGAGGAGTGTACCACCAAGGTATGAAATTTTACTTACTGAGCTGAAGGGGTATGGGCCCGGCGTTGGGTGAAACTGTCTGCGTCAAATTGGACAAACACTGAGGTTGCACCATATACAAGTTATTCCCTGGGATAAACGCTGACTCTATGAACTCTGTTGTCCACGGCGGCGTGTCGGATCCCTAAGAGAACCGATCCAACCAAGAACTCCATCCATTACCAACAAAAAGAAAATGAACATAGCACAACAAAGAACAAACTACATATTCAAGGCCAGCAGTTATGCTGGCAGGAACTTACAACAACGATCTTGGAGAGTGCATCCAAATAATCCGTCAAATTCAAGGAGGAAGTCGAAGCAGGAAACAATCCACCCGAAAGACCTGTCAGTTGAAACACGAACACATCAACAACACACGTATTAAGAACAACAAAACGTCTCACAATTGACTTATAGCTCGGGAGCTTGCTACCATGACATGACATGGAATGGAAGGAGTAGAATATATACTTTGAGCTAGCGAGCGGTTGTTGCCGATGACGAGGACGACGGCGGGGCAAGAGCCGGTGTCCCGGCACGTCGGGTCAGGCAAGCCGTCGAACGGCTGGCCGGCGGTCCTGACGGCGCGTGACTCGGGCCACGGCACCTGCACCAGCGCTGGCCACGGGGTCGGGCTGGGGATCGGGCAGCTCCCGACCTGGTCCAGGGTGGAGTGCTTGACGCCGCACTCCGTCCAGCGGCACACGTCCCTGACCGCGGCTGGACCCGGGTCCATGCAGGCGCAGCCGCATTGGTACTTGGTGATAGACTTAGTGGATGACCTAGACATAGATCTAGCGGGTACAACCTTATATATGTAATAAAAACTTCCTAGAACATGATCCAGAGAGAGAGAGGAAGGGAGATGAGATGTCACCGACCATCTGCGGGCTTGGAGGAAGAGCTTGACGTAGCCATAGCGAAGGTGATGCGGTCCGGGTCGGCGGAGTCGCGGTCACAACGTTGAGGTCGGTCGCAGTGTAGTGGTGGCGCAGAGGCGGCGGTGAAGACGTCAGTGGAGCTTCCCGTTGCTTTAGCGCCTCCCTCTTAGATTGGATTAGGGTTAGGACTGTAGGTGGGAGAAAGGCGGCTCAGGTGAATCTCGTGACATGAGCCCCGGCCTCCCACCTCCTTTATATTGCGCTGCGCGACGGGAGCTCACCAACCATGGAATGGTTGGGCGCCCCCGATCAGGGCGCAGATCAAGACCTCGACTCGGTCGTTGGACCAAGCCGGGAGGAGATCAACCTAACATTTTCCTCCTTAATCTCACCTTATGACTTAAACTTAAAATCCTTTTCTTTTTTTCCCATTCCATCACAGATTAGCGCATAGAGCGTGCCTCGTCACAACAGTTAGTATCATTGGATTAACAGCTACAACACACCTCTCTGTTTTGAAATAGATTCTTAGCTAGGCCCTTATTGTCCAGGAATCATAGGTTTTCCCTTAAACCCATGCTGGCTAAGTGTTCTCTGAACATGTTGGGTGGTAAGCCTTTTGTAAGCAGATCCACAAGCATCTTTTCTGTACTTATGTACTCAAGACTAATTATATGATTCCAGACTTTGTCTTTCACAACATAGTACTTTATTTCAATGTGTTTGGCAGCACCACTTGACTTATTGTTGTGAGCATAACATACTGCTGCATTATTATCGCAGTACAACTTGAGTGGCTTATGTATGTCGTCTACCACTTTCAACCCGGGCATAAATTTTTTAGCCAATTTACCTGCCCTGTGGCCTCATAACATCGTAGACGATGTAGTGACAGTCTGCTTGGAACTTTTCCACGATATAGTCCTCCTGCGAGAGTAAATATATATCCTGACGTGGACTTTCTATCATCTCCCGCATAATCTGAATCTGTATACCCCCTATGTGTAGGGAATTAGATCTTCTATACGTTAGCAAAAGGCCTTTTGTGCCTTGCAAGTAACGCAAAACTTTCTTTACCAATCTCCAGTGTTCTATTCCTGGATTACTTTGATATCTGTCAAGTAACCCGGTAATAAACGCTAAGTCAGGGCATGTATATACTTGAGCATACTGTAAACTTCCGACAGCTGAAGCATATGGAACCGCTTTCACTTGATCGATCTCATATTAGTTTCTGGGACATTGGAATTCCCTAAATATATCGCCCTTGACAATGGGAGCAGGTGAAGGCTTACAATTTTGCATATTATATTTCTTTAGAACCTTTTCTAAGTATGCCTTTTGTGATAATCCTAAAACCCCCTTTCTTCTATCTCAGTGAATCCCTATTCCTAGAATGAAGGAAGCTTCACCGAGATCCTTCATATCAAAATTCGAGGACAAGAACTTCTTCGTTTCTAGTAATAGATTAACATCACTACAAGCGAGTAAGATGTCATTCACATACAAGATTAGGAAAATGTATTTCCCATTCTTGAACTTTGCATAAACGCAACTGTCCTCTATATTTTCTTGAAACCCAAACTTCCTTATTGTACTATAAAACTTTAAATATCACTGTCTTGATGCTTGTTTTAATCCATAAATGGATTTCTTCAGGTGGCATCCCATACATTCTTTTCCTTCCACAACAAAACCTTTTGCTTGTGCCATGTAAACATTTTCTTCCAAATCCCCATTTAGGAACGCCGTCTTTACATCCATCTGATGTAATTCTAAATCATAATGTGCTATAAGCGCCATTATAATTCTAAAAGAATCCTTACATGAGTCTGGAGAAAATGTCTCATTGTAATCTATGCCTTGTCTTTGCGTGAAGCCTTTTGTGATAGAACCGACCAATTTATAAGAGCACAAGTACAATGGCAACCACCGAAACGACCGCACTGTCATACTTGAGCCCATATAAACCCGGTAGTCCGTCGAGTACCACGAAGGGTCTCGATTCATCACCAACATACAACCAAGATCGTACATGATTCAACATGCATGCCACATATTACATAAAGTTCACAATTACCTCACCATATATCGGAGTACAATTAAAGTTATTACAAACCAAGTTCAAATGAAGTAGTAGCAAAAGCAAATACAGTTTGAAACAAACATCTCACACCATCGTTCAAATACTTTGCCAGTTTACGATCACAACCCACAAAAGCATCATAGAGGAGTTAATGAGAAGCGCCTTGCCTAGGGCCTACTCCTCGTCCACGGTGGGACAGAAGTAGTTCTTACAATATCCATGATAGACTGTATTATCTGCAACAAGTGGGGAAATAAACCATGAGTACAAGAAGGTACTCAGCTAGACTTACCTATCATAAACTAAAAATAATGTGACTCCAAGAATCATGCAAGGCTTTATAAGTGGAGCTAACTTGACAATATTTTGCATAAAAAGCCACTAGTTCAATTATACATTTTATAATTCGGGTATCAAGTTAATTATAGCTATTCACCTCTAGATTAACAACTACCATGTACCAAATATGTGATATATCATTATGTAGCATCACAATAATAACCATAGCCGGTGTAGCGTTCCCATGTCCAATATAACCATCAAATTCCATAGTTCAGTTACTACGATGCTGGGACTAGTCGAGTTTCTCACTATCCAGGAGAGACAACAATTCGAATCGGATGCAACCAGCTGGGCAGTTATACCTAACACAAACCCACACTTTCCCTATCGGGGTCGTGTCGGGTCACCTTTGGTACAACTCAGGTACGCATTTTGCGGGTTCAATCGGCGCTGTACAACCAGGGACAACCAGCTGCCAGGACATTCAGGCCTGGCCTGCCCTTGGGCTCATGTCTGGCTCTCCGCACATCCTTACTACCATCCAGAGTGCGCACTCTAACAGAACGAGGCCCAGCCTGAGTTGAGCTACTCAGCTTCGCGGTCGAAACAAGTTATCCGGCCAGCTAAATAAGAGGCATGTGTTCAATCTCGACAGAAGTGCCAACAACGATATGGTCCTTAATCAACATAGACGGGATCAAAGTAGCCAACCCACACCATGTGCATATAAGATCCCACCCGGTCTCCACTTAGATAACATCCTATGGTTATTTTCCACGATAGCAAATATAGCCAACCGTGCTTCGGTATCCACCTATATCTCGCAGGTAACAGAAAATCACCTGACTTCTACCGGTCTAACCATGGCTAAGCATATGTTCGATCCTGGACCTACATAGGGTTCAAGGTATATTTCTAAACAAGGTAGTTCTATGCATCAAGTGTTTCCAACCAACTCTTATAACCTAATGCATCAAACATAAAGGACTCAAGTGATATTTGTAAAAACATAGGAGGCTTAGAATGCTCCGGGGCTTGCCTTTTAGAAAGGAGGTAGGCCTATGATCGAGGCACTCCGGTAATTCCTCAGGAGCCTGCTCCTCGCTTTTGGGGGCTACCAGTTGTGGTGCCTCCTAATTCTCCTCTTCCTCTACCTCAAACTCTAAGAGTGTGATTCCTTCTAGCGATCCTATATACATGAGCGCAAAATAAGATACAAGAATGCACGGTAATGATATGGATGATATGATATGATGCATAAACATAAATGTCCTTAACAACAAGGTATTAGGGTGATAACAAGATTAACTTTTTTTACTGAGTAGATGCATATCTCCTCTCTAGTAATTAAACAAACACCTATTTAGCATTTTTTGGGCTGCAAGACAGCAACTACTTGTTTTGACCATAACTGGAGTTATACACATTCAAACAATATGGTTGTAGACTTTCTGGAAAGCTTATGAAATTTCCTACAACCTTATTTTAATCATATTAAGGTGATTCAGTAGCTATCTAGGTCAAACAATTCAATCTTTCAGATCTATCTAGAGGACAAGCAAATCTGATAGCTGACTTCTAACAGTTATAACTCTTAAACTATTAGGAATATGACCATGAAATTTTAGGACAAGCAATATGAGTAAGTTATCTACAATTTTGTTATTAACAAGTTTCACAGAAAAGGTAACTATCATCCTGAATTTGTCAACACAACAGAAACTACTCATGCAGCCATTTAGTTAAATTACAAAAAGCAATAATTAACTAGCTACCTACAACCAATCACTTCTAAGACCAACTAATAACATAAAAAGATCATATGCATCACAAGCACCCTAGAAAACATCATGGTTAAGCCCAAATAATTTATTTATATTCATTTATTAATTTTCCTTATATAATAGGTTGATTTAGAGGATAAATATTTCCATTGCTCAATAAATTCTAAGATAATTACAGTATATTACATATCAATCCAGTTGTCTACTGTACAAATTTTATGTCATTAGGATAAGTATAGCAACCTCTACAAAAATGACAAGTTGCATAAGCTTATTTTAGCAAAAAAATAGTTTAGCCTAGTAAAAAGTGTCAAACAACAGATTTCATATTTTTCTTACTTCCATCCTAGCATAATACCACTGTGTAAAAATTTGCATGATCACATGTTATATATTTTTACCCCATTTATTTTCACTAGAAACTAGCAAATAATCAAGGTTAAATAGAAAGACCATATTTAAACTATGTCTTCTATAGGTTTAGTATTTTTCCTAGTTAGAGCATGCCAACACAAGACCCACAAAATTGAATCACAATTTTAGCATTTCCCTAGCTCAAGTTATACATTTTATAAGATAGAAACAAATATAAAAGCACTTATCTAGCTCAATTTAATTCCCTCAGAAAAATACTAAAAACAGTAGGTTCCATATTTTTATTAAATAGTACATTTCATGATAAATCCAACAAAATTTGGTTCACCCAAATTGGACACTCCTAACTCAAGATATAAATTTTTGAAATTTGCATTCAAATCTGTGAAAATAAATAAAGAAAATCAATTTCAAATCGGGCCCAGTAGCTAGGTACACCCGGTCCATGCACCCTCGGTGGCTGACAGCGGGGGCCCGCAGGTCAACCAGTCCCACACGTCAGCGATAGAGGAGCAGAGCGCGGCGTTTGACCGGCGATAACTCGCCGACGGTGAGGTCTTCACCACTATACTCGCCTCGTCAAGCCGCATCGAGGGGTACCCTTAGTTGGCTCGACGCATCACCAGAGCAACCTCGCAGTGAGCATGGCGGCTCGGTAGTGGCGCGCGGTGGCGGACTCACCGTCTCCAGCAATGGCATGGCCAGGCGAGCGCGGCTACAGCTTCTATAGACCCTAGCGGAGCTCTATGGTGCGGATCGAGCCACGGTGAAGCGACGGTGAGCTTCGGCCACGTGCATGGTGGCACAGCGGCACATAGCGCATGCAGCGGTGCTTGCCGTTCCGATGAGGCAGTGGTTGGTGACGGGTCTCCATCATAGGAGAAGGTGCTACAGGTCACGGCAGTGCGGAAACAAACACAGGAGGGGGAAGATGGGATCTAGCGAGGGCTGGTCACGACAAGCTTGAGCTCGCAGCCATGGCGGGTGGGCTCAGTGCGACGGCGTGTTCCCGCATGATGACGATGGTAGCAGTTAAGCCGGCTGCGGTCTTAGCAACTAGTCCCTACGGTGACGACCAGATGAGGGAGAGAGAGGTCAGAGATGCTACGGTGGTGGCTGGCCACAGGCGAGCTCGGCAGCGCTCCACGGCCATGGCAGCGACGGTGATGCGAAATGTGGCTTTACCTCGGCTCGGATGGTGGTACTGGCGGGTCGGGAAGGTGGAGCGGCTCACGACGGAGCTGTGGGCGAGGTGGATTGGGCGGTGGTGCTACGTGGGCAGCGAGCGAGCACGGCGGTGATGGTGCAGTGCTCCGCTTCGCTTCGACGAGCGCGAGAGAGGCAAAGCGAGGGCGAGAGAGTGAGAATGGGTGAGCGCAGCGGCTTTGCCTCCCTTTTCTCCCCATGCTGGCCTGACCGGTCAGGCCAACACCGGCGAGCGGCCGCCATGCGGCACGCGCGGCCTGGCAGCGGTCGGCCACGATGCGCTCGGCCGATAGATTCAAATCAGGCGTCAGGCCGACTGATAGTGCCACTTTGTACCTCTATGACTCCTAATCCAGTTTGAGTTAGCAAAAAGTCCATTAATAGAAATTGTAGAGCTGTAAGAGATCTACAACTTTGCTTCAGAAAGTTTTATCTAATTCGCTATGGTTTTTGAACTACAATGCTCCAAAGTAGGCTACTTTGAAACTAAAAACCACCTTTAGACTTGAAACTAAAAACCAGCTTTAAACTTAGCAAAATTTCTAAATCCCTAAACAACATTTGATTGCTACATTGGAGCTATTTTTGACTATGTTGGGCACTGAATTAGCTCATGACCCTTAAATAAAGTTTGTTCCCCATGAGATAAGCTACAACTTTTATTAAGGGTGCACTGCCATGCAAATACTCTAAGCTACTGTTCAACTTAGGCGGTGATTTCTTTCTTCATTTTGGTCCACCAAAAATGAGTTTTCAAATCTTGATACATTTTGCTACTACCCAGATGGATAGACAACTTGGATGAATGAGCTTCATCTAAAATTTGACTTCTAAGTTCACGGTCTTTCGGTACCACAAGTCGGTTCTTGAACCATAACACACCCTTTTCATCCAACCTAAAATGCTTGGGTTCCTGTTCCTTCATCTTTCTCTTGATGTGAAACACATCTACATCTATCTTCTATAGTTCGAGGATCTTGCCCTCAAATGAGCAACTGACAGTAATGTTGTGTAGCACAATAGGATGCAACAGATTAAACCCATCTTCCAACAAGGCTTCTAAGGTGTTACAATGAGATTTCCGACTAAGTGCACCTGCTACAACATTAGGTTTTCTCGGATGATAGTGCACTTCTAAATTATAGTCCTTAATCAGCTCTAACCATCTACACTGTCTCATGTTCAGTTCAGGTTGAGTGAAGATGTATTTGAGACTTTTGTGATCAGTGTATATGTGACATGCATTTCCTAGCAAATAATGTCTCCATATCTTCAATGCATAAACAACTGCGGCAAGCTCTAAATCATGGGTAGGGTAGTTGACTTCATGCCTTCTCAACTGCCGAGAAGCATATGCAATAACTCGACCTTCTTGCATAAGCACACACCCTAAATCTATACCTGATGCATCACAGAACACATCGAAAGGCTTTTTAATGTTGGGTTGTGCCAGAACAGGAGCAGTGGTTAGCAAGGTTCGCAGAGTGTGAAAAACAGCCTCACACTCTAGAGTCCAATTAAACTTTTCATCCTTCTAAAGTAATCTGGTCATGGGCTTAGCTATTTTGGAAAATTCTAGAATGAAACGACAATAATAGCCTGCTAGCCCTAGAAAACTCTGAACTTCATAAACCAAAATCGGGGCCTTCCAATGCATGACCTCTTGCACTTTAGATGGATCCATAGAAATTCCATTTTCAGATAATATATGACACAAGAAAGGTACTTTCCGCAACCAAAATTCATACTTGCTAAATTTTGCATACAATTTCTGCCCTCTCAGCCTATACAAGACAATCCTCAGATGCTCTGCATGGTATGCCTCATTTTTAGAGTAAATCAGGATATCATCGATAAACACGACCATGAACTTATTAAGCTCAGGCATGAATACCGAATTCATCAAATACATGAAATAGGCAGGAGCATTTGTCAGTCCAAAAGACATGACTAAATACTCATACAAGTCGTACCTAGTTGAGAAAGTTGTCTTAGGTACATCTTCTGGTCTGATCTTGATCTGGTGGTAGCTTGATCTCAAATCGATCTTAGGGAATACCTTTGCTCTTTCCAATTGATCAAACAAAATATCAATACGAGGCAAAGGGTACTTGTTCTTAATGGTTATGGTATTGAGCGGCCTATAGTCCATACATATTCATAATGATTTGTCCTTTTTCTTCACAAACAAGGCTGGATAACCCCAGGGAGACGAACTAGGTCGAATGAGGCCTTTGTCCAAAAGTTCTTGTAGTTGAATTTTAAGTTTGGCTAACTCATTGGGTGGCATCCTATAGGGTCTTCTTGAGATAGGTGTTGTACCTGGCACTAACTCAATCTTAAATTCCACATCCCTATTAGGCGGCAAACTAGGCAACTCATCTAGGAATACATCAGGAAACTCACAAACTACTGGAATATCACAGAGAGTAGTGGCTTGCATGGCACATGACAAGTTTTGAAGATCAAAACTTCGGGGAAGTGGTCTTAGAAAAGCACTACCCTCTTGGGTTCTCTCAACATAATTGTTCTAGTGGTAGTGTCAATGAGAACTCTATGACCACTCATCCAACTCATGCCCAATATCACATCTATGGCTAATCCTGGCAATACTATGAGATCCATAGTATACTCCCTCTCTTGTATGGAGATAAGCACATCTCTAACTAATTGGTTTGTAGAGATAGTAGCCCCCACTGAACTTATACTATAGCCACCCTTGTCTACCTCAATTATTTTCTGATCATGCTTAGATGCAAAAGTCTGACTCATAAATGAATCCAAAGCTCTAGAATCAAATAAAACAATTACGGGGTGTTTGTTTACAAGAAACATACCAGCGGTAACAACTTCTCCCGTGGTGATTTCCTCCACGGCTATATAATGCACATATCCAGGACGTGCTTTTGGATTGTCTTGCTTTTGGTTGCCTTGATTCAGATTACTGCCCTTTTTAGGATAAGGGCACTCTTTGGCCTAGTGGCCTGTCTGATTGCAATTGAAGCATGGCTGGTTACTTCTTGGCCCTATTGAGCTTCCTTGGCCTACGTTACCCTTGGGCAGGGCAATGGTGAATGCCTTGTGAAATACCTTTAGAGGTTGGCTAGATTGGGTATTCTTCTAGGGAGGCCTAAACTTAGGTGCTGGGGATGGAATTGTGGCCTTGCTACCATGGAAGCCCTTGACTGAGATGAGCTTGAGGCAACCACCTTAGCGGCCTTTTGCTGCTACATATAAGTTGTTCTGGTTTTCTTGCATGAGGGCATCGCTAACAAATTCATTATATGTAGCACATCTAGAGTTGGCCATGGTTTTCATCAACTTGGTGCCAAGGCCTATCTTGAATCTTTCTATCTTTTTCTCTTCGGTATCCATGAATGCTGGTGCATATCTGGACAAGTTGTTGAATGCATGCGCATACTCGGTGAGTCTTTGTCCCCTGTGTTAGCTTCATAAACTCAGCGACCTTCATCCGCATCAGCCCCGGGGGTATATGATGCCCCTAAAGGCTGTCTTCAATTGCTCCTAGGTAACATTTGCTCTAGCAGGTAAGGCAGAGAAATAATGAGTCCACCAGATACCTATAGGCCCCTGCAGTTGATGCGATGCATACTCGACCTTCATCATTTCGGTGGCCCTCAACAGATGGAACTTCTATTCAATAGTGTTCAACCACTCATCAGCCAGGAGCTGTTCTTCTACCTCTTTAAAGATATGACGCTTAGTCTCTAGAAAGTCCTTGAATGTACTGTATTGATTGGGTTCTGGTCCCTGATTTTGCTGGCGTGCACGAGCATTATTCTAGGCTATGAGGCATAGGGTTTCTTCCAATGCTCGCTGATTCCCCAAGAATTGCGTGAAAAACTCATTTGCGGAGGGTGGCGGTGGTGGTGGTAGGTCACCATCATTGCCACCTTGGCTGGTACCTACCCAGCGTGAGTGCGAGTCATCTACAAAATTGCAATAATAAGTGATTATTGGCTGATGTTAAGAAATTATAGAAGAATTGTGTAATCATGCCAAACTAAATTTACTTGAGAGAATCTAAATTTATACAATAAAATAGAGGCACAATAATTCATTCTCACAACATGACATCACCAATTTGATCATTTATTGTACTCGCAATACATTCGCATGCATGTCACATTTTACCAGTAAAATGAAACTAGAATTTCATTAGAGTTCGACCCATAGTTGACCAACATGCAAGGTTCCAATATTACATTAACGATACATCTGAAGATCGAAACTTAAATCACATGTCCATTATATAAAAGATCGAAAAAGATAAGGAGCTATTGCATCTAGCTAAGCACTATAGCTGAGTTATTCCTCGGAGTGGTCACTGTCAACACCGGACATAGCATTTGCCTCGTCATTGTCCATAGGCATAAGTTGTTCTTCCTCTTCCTCTTCCTCTTCCCAAACGTCATCTTCCATGAGCATTTCTGAATCTTCATCTTCTTCTTCCACGGCTACTGGGGGAGGAATAGGATTAATGATGTTGTTGAGGCGATGAACATCATGCTGAAGCTCTACAATGGTGTTCTGGTGCTCCTGAATCTAATGTCGATACTCCACCTCCCTCCGATGGTAGTCATTCTCTAGCCACCCAGCTAGAACCACTGTCCTAGTCCTAGCCTCCTCTCTAGCCTCTGCAAGACGGTAGGCCTCATCCCTCTGCTAGATGGCCTGCACCCTCTAAACATGAGCGGCCCATGTCTCTACCTGTGCTACATTCCTATCTGCAACAGCATTCTCCATCTAAGTCTGGAGGGCTCCCAGCGCTGTATGAGCATCAACAGTGTCCCAACGAGCCTCCCTAGCTGTCTTCTTGTGCTTATGCACATGCTTCTTTAGCCTTCATTGTACTTCCCTAGCTTCCATGAGCTTGTTCACACATATGTTATAAGACTCTTGCCAGAAATAGCGGGCGTCTTCTCAGGCATAAAACATCTACAGGATAGCGAACATAGCACTCATGGCAGGACTCGAGCTCTGTGCCCGCTCGTCACGGTCCCGCACCATAGAAACGTGGTCATGCTGCCTCTAAACTATCATAGCTAGATCCACCTGAGGAATAGATCCCGCTACACTATTGGTGAGTGAATCACCATGCTGCTGACAAAGTGTGCTCAAGATCTCAAAGGCTACCACTTGAGCGCCTTCCCAAGGGGTTCTTTCCTCAAACTCTGCTTTCTAGCCCTGGTACTATGGTGCCCTTGTACAAGCTGGGATGGACACTTGCAACTCAAACCATGGTTCCTCCTACACATGCCTCTGTGTCCAAAAGTATTGGGGCAGCTCTATGTACACCGCAAAGTGCAACACTCTCCAGAGCAAGGCAGGTGTGCCAAAGATACCCAAGAATGCCTCGTTCCATTCCAGTGGGTAATATGCTGCCATCTGTAGCAAAAATGGTGCAACTCTTGTGAAAACAACGTTATAATAGAAAAGAGTTACTTAATCAAATAAGAACTTATAAGGGGAGGAACAATGCAAGTATGTAATGAATGATTTATCATGATGCATGCACGTTCCACACGTCCTCAAAAACTTAGGAAATTTGAAACTTCTAGTGGCATACATACGTTCTCTCATAAATAACGTAACTAGTCGGGCTACACGTTTTGATGTTTGTGTACATGCATAAGAATTTCATTTCAGCCCAACCCACAATTATATCTGTAGAAATGAACACCTGGGCTCTAGGTTGTAAGCTAAATACTTCCATATATATACACCCATATATATATATACTTCCGTATCAAAGCTACCCGAAAGTAAATATGTCCCATACACACATATAAATATGCATATATAGTCGTATCAAAGCTAACCCACAATTAAATACCTCTGTATATATATATGCGACATATATATACTTTACTATCAAAACTACCTCTCCTCTTAGACCGCACGCTCACATCTTGCGATCATGCCACTCATCATCTTACCTTGGGCGTAGAGGCATTTGATCCATACATTACCACTTAAGTGAATAGCATCCATACAATAGCACGTCGTATGGACGATGAAAATAAAAACCCCCATGTTAGTACTTATTTAGCTACCTGAAATCCTTAACAGGGCATAAGGGAAATGATCACTGGCACACTTTAGATTCGAATTTTAGATTTGAACACCAATATATATAACTATAAGTTACCAAAAACTAGTTTTGGAAAACAAAAACCTTTGTTTTAAATACACATGTGGCAAATAATGTTAAATCTTGCTTCGATGCCAGCTGTGACAGAACCGACCAATTTATAAGAGCACAAGTATAATGGCAACCACCGAAACGATCGCACTGTCGTACTTGAGCCAATATAATCTCGGTAGTCCATCGAGTACAATGAAGGGTCTCGATTCATCGCCAATATACAACCAAGATCATACATGATTCAACATACATGCCACATATTACATAAAGTTCACAATTACCTCACCATACATTGGAGTACAATTAAAGTTATTACAAACCAAGTTCAAATGAAGTAGTAGTAGAAGCAAATATAGTTTGAAACGAACATCTCACACCATCGTTCAAATACTTTGCCAGTTTACGATCACAACCCACAAAAGCATCATAGAGGAGTTAATGAGAAGTGCCTTGCTCAGGGCCTACTCCTCGTCCGCGATGGGACAGAAGCAGTTCTTACAATATCCATGATAGACTGTATTATCTGCAACAAGTAGGAAAATAAACCATGAGTATAAGAAGGTACTCTGCTAGACTTACCCATCATAAACCAAAAATAATCTAACTCCAAGGATCATGCAAGGCTTTATAAGTGGAGCTAACTTGACAATATTTTGCATAAAAAGCCACTAGTTCAACTATACATTTTATAATTCGGGTATCAAGTTAATTATAGCTATTCACCTCTAGATTAACAACTAACCTGTGCCAAACATGTGATATATCATTATGTAGCATCACAATAATAACCATAGCTGGTGTAGTGTTCCCATGTCCAATATAACCATCAAATTCCATAGTTCAATTACTACGATGCTGGGACTAGTCGAGTTTCTCACTATCTAGGAGAGACAGCGATTCGAATCGAATGCAACCAGCTGGGTAGTTATTCCTAACACAAACCCACACTTCCCCCATTGGGGTTACGTCGGGTCACCTTTGGTACAACTCAGGTACGCATTTCACGGGTTCGATCAGCGCCGCACAACCAGGGACAACCAACTGCTAGGACGTTCAGGACTGGCCTACCCTTGGGCTCATGTCTGGCTCTCCGTACATCCTTACTACCATCTAGAGTACGCACTCTAACAGAACGAGACCCAACCTAAGTTGAGCTACTTGGCTTCGCGGTTGGAATGAGTTATCCAGCCAGCTAAATGAGAGGCATGCATTCAATCTCAATAGAAGCGCCAACAACGATACGGTCCTTAATTGACACAGACGGGATCAACATAGCCAACCCACACCATGTGCATATAAGATCCCGCCTGGTCTGCACTTAGATAACATCCCATGGTTATTTTCAACGATAGCAAATATAGCCAACCGTGCTCTGGTATCCACCTGTATCTCGCAGGTGACAGAAATCACCCAACTTCTACCGGTTTAAGCATGGCTAAGCATATGTTTGATCCTAGACCTACATAGGGTTCAAGGTATATTTCTGAACAAGGTAGTTCTATGCATCAAGTGTTTCCAACCAACTCTTATAACCAACTCTTATGCCCGTCAGCTAGCGCCGACGCATAGGCCTCCCGGTCCCGCCGCTCGTGTTTCGCCATGGTGTGGACGAGCCGAAACCACTGCCGTGTGCGTCTCTCCCTTCCTCTGCTTTCTGTCATCAACGTGTCGCGTCACGATGAAGCCAGAGAGCGAGCACCTCTCATCAATTCCTCGTGCTCGTGTCTCTGCCTTCATGCACGCTCTCCATCCAACCCCGCCCCACCTTGACTCGCGTTGCGCCAAGCTCCAATTTTGGAATCTTGCCGCCGCAGTGCCGTTAAGGCTCGTCGCCGCCCACGTCATGGCTAGTCTCCACCACTTTACCCCACGCCAATTCCTTTGCACCGTTAGCTCGTCTTGGCATCCTCTTCATTGTGCATACGCTAGTCGTAGCTTTTGTGTCGCCTCCTCGCCGCTGACACGGCGGTGTCATAGCGGTCTGTCATTTGCCTCGCTGCACGAATGCTGCTTGCCTCGCTTGGGTCATCTCCAGCCGAGCCGGCTTCTTGGTAAGGTCACCAGTGAGTTGTCGTTGCTCATCCGCTGCCCTACTGCCTTGGTTGTTGCTGCGGCTCACCTGACCGCCATCGCCATTATCGCAGGGTGTCCGCCGTTGTTTAGAGGTCCTTCTATGGTGTCTCAGCTCGTGCAACCGCCGCCCATCATCTCGCGTCGAACCCTAGGTGAGCGTTGGCCTCATAGCTACGTCAGTTGGGGTCCCGCGTGGCCGGCGTAGGCGCCTGTGCCACTACTCGTCGCGTCAGTTGGGGCCTCACCATTGTAAAGTGGAGAAAGGTCCGAGGATTCTCTTGCATAAGTGCTGTCTATAGGAATAGTAACATGGATTGCGGGATGTTTTGCTCATAGTCCAGGGGCATTTTTGCATATGTGCCAGCGCGCGCAGGCCTCCTCGCCGTGGGCCGCCTCCGCGCACGGGCCGTGCCTCGCCTGTGGGCCGCCATGCGTTCGTGCGAACGCGCGTGGGCCGCCTGGGCCGAAATCGGTTTAGATTTTTCGTGGAAAATAGAAATAGCTTTTCATTTGTAATTCTGAGCTGAACTTTGGTAAATCATATAAAATCATGTAGATGTCCAAAAATTGTGAAACCAATTTTGTTAGGTTCCAAAAATTGTGCTCTATCTATTAGTGTATTTAGTTCATATATATATTCGTTGATACCGGTGGCTATTAAATCATTTGTGAGTGTTTAGTATTATTTAGATTAGTATTTGTAGGCATTTTTGTGGCAAATTGGTAATAGCTTTGACCATGAAAATTTTATAGTAGATTCATTGTATTATTATGTGCTCACTATAATTTTTGTAGCCTTAGAATAGGTTGAGAAATATGGTAGCTAAGTACTCGTTGTTGTGGTATACAGGAAATCGTTAATAAGAGTAAGAATATATTTTAGTTGCTCAGTAGCACTTGTAGGTGAAACCATGCTGGTTTGATGGGAATGATGATTAGCTCGGTATCTTAGTCATTAGAGCTAGCTTAGTGGCTTAGTAGATGTATTCTTATTTTAAGAACTGTTGTTGCCATAATATTGAGCATTGCATCGTCATTGCATGCATGTAGAAAACGAGTTGGTGGAGTTTGTGACCGAGGGCGAGCAGGAGTACAAAGAGGTGATTGAAGAGTATGAGGAGGAGGTCCTCGTGGAGGAGGAGGTCCTAGAGCCACCACTGACTGACTGAGTTGACACCGCGCCTACCCATGAAATTCGTCCGATGTAACTTGCTTTCGGGGTGCTTAGTGTCTGGTGGAAGACGAGCGCCTCGAAAGGTGTGTTATTTCGGGCGGTTCCGCCACAGATGGTACCAGAGCCAATAATGACTTATGAGTTTCATAACTCTTTTCAAAACCTAAAAATTGACCAACAAAAGTTTTGCGAAAAAATAGGATGCGATAAAATTATATAAATAAGTATAAGCCCTAGCAATATGGTCTATCTAGGATAGCGGCACTGGTTTTATCTAATCAAGTTTCTACAGGTACCCTGACTTATGCTGCGTAAGAATCGTTTAGCAAGCGGAAGTGAGTGTGCGATGTGCCAAAAATTTTTGCGAATGCCACTATATTCCGGCTTGAGTGAACGGGTAAGCCGATGCATGCATCATGAAAGGAGAATCTTCCTTAAACTAAACTCCCTCACACGTATAACCTAAAAGAATGCTTTAATAAAAGCCTTATCATTCTCTAAATCTCTTGTTCCTAATCTAGAGGGTTGTCCCTAATGGTTGGTTCCTATCTATTTATACATGAACCTGAGGTTTGGTCATGGGAGTACAAGCATTGGGGCAGACCCGGGTGATAACGCTCACGGTGAGGGCATTGGTAACACCAATGGGGAGAGCCACGAGGCCCCACTTCTAGCTCCTCCTCCGCCACCACCACCTCCGATGACCCATGCAGAGATGATGGCGGAGATGCTGGTTGCTCGGCACAAGTCAGCCCGTGCCTTGGAGATGCTGGCCTAGGCGATTGGTGGCTTCGCCCGTGGGGGACCATGGAGGTAATGACGGGGACGGGGGTGGTGCCTGCGGTCCCGAGGGACCCTATTCTTACTAGGATTTCTTAAAGACGCACCCACCCATGTTCACGCCGACTGCTGAGCCTCTGGATGCGGAGCATTGGCTTCGTATTCTGGAGCAGAAGTTTTAGCTGCTCACTATGACTGAAGAACTAAAGGTGCACTTTGTAGTGCAGCAGCTGTTGGGTTCTACTAGTTGTTTACACCAAAATTTGGAAGAAGAGTCACAGGGACTCGAAAGCTCCCAAGATCATGTCAGCAGGGAATCAATTACGTGCAGATCAGAATCAGCTGATTCGAATGCAGCACTAGAATCGGCTTTCTTCAGGTAGCGCCAGCAGATAATGACAAAGGCTAAGATCGACGCCGGGACAAGACATGATGGACTCCACAAAAGGGGAAAGATTAGAGTCCAAGTTATCTTAAATTAGGAATGTTTTCTCTTAGGACCAAAGATTATGACGAGTCATGCTTAGATAGGAGTCATACGTAGGTCCCGGGTATAAATATCAAACCCTGGCTATTGTAAAGGACACATAGTCAATCAAATACCAGTTATTTACTTTTTTTGGCTCCGGCCACCCCTTAGGAATAGGAGTAGAGTAGATCTCAGCGAGTTCTTCAGCAAGTACGGCTGCATCGATCCGGTCGACCTCCACTGCTTGTCTGTAAGTACCGTCATATCTTATATCTCTGTTCGTACGGCTGCATCGATCCGGTCGACCTCCACTGCGACTCTGGTATGAGTTAGTTATCGAATCTTATCTAGTTCAAGTACGGCTGCATCGATCCGATCGACCTCCACTGCTCGAACTAGATTAAGGTCAAGTTATCGGCTCTATCTAAGGGTAGTATTCCTTCGGATAGATTCATTAAGTTACCGATATTGCTTCTTGCTTTCATTATTTATTTAATTACAGCAATATCACTTCGCCCGATTGGGATTGATCTAGATCGGCCTTATATTTTTTTAACCCATCGTTTGTTAATCTAAACTGATCTAATCTGCACTTTAAACGATGAGTTATGTTTTATCGGCTATTTTACATCAATCTAGATCATGCATAACGTGCGGTTAAGGCATGTTTGATCTCGAGTAGATCTATTGGCTAGCGAAAACTGTTCCATGGCCCGTTATCATGGCCTGTGTGATTCTGCCTCACACCCCACTGTTAGAACCGTGGAGTGGGGATCGTTATTTGGTAGATCTATTCCTAAGAGGACATGACCTTAACTGTGCGCTATGTCTAAATCGGTTGTTTTAGCCGATATCGAGCGCTTTCACAAACAGTTCGCATCATGAGATCATTGAAGTAGCGATAGGTTGAAAGATGTGTTAGCCCCATGATCTTATTATTGTATTATGGCCTGCATGATTCTGCCTCATGCCCCACTGATATTAGTAATAAGTTAGGGTCATCGAGTCTATTGTTGTTTCTACGGCCTGCATGATTCTGCCTCATGCCCCACTGGTCATAGCGATAGATGAGATCTAACATGTTCATTAGATTTACCTCTATTAAATGGTTGAGTGATGATGAATTGTTTCTTTTATAAAAAGGGGTTCGGTTACTTGCAGTCATTAGCTCAGCATGAACTAATTATTGTTAATATCTTATTAGCATTGATCAATATTTGTTTAAAGAATGATATTCATCTTGAATGATAACCGATTCTTCTTACACAACCCCATGAGCTTTAACCGATTTATTCTTACGAATATGCTGGAATCGACTATTTAGTCTATCTCCTTTTATATCGGCTCTCAGAGCCGCACATTCGGGACTGTCTGGCCACACCGGCATGTTCCGCCGTTAATTACTGATAAACTTTCTCTCCTTGTCAATTGTAGGGTCAAATTGACTGGCACATCTCGAGAGGAGTGTGCAGGATCGATCACCCCTGCGCTAAAGCTAGGTGGATCTCCAGCTCCATCAAGTAGACCCTTCCGGCTTGCTCGTGTGTCCTCAGCACGGAACGAAATTCCGTGTTGATACCAGTGCATGGTGGGACACGTTCAATGCCATGCAGCCAATGGACCACCATGTGACTTGGCAGGAGTTTACCACCGCTTTCAGAGAGTACTACATTTCTGCTAGTGTTCTGAATAGGAAGTTGATGGAGTTCCTGGACCTGAGGTAGGGGAGCATGTCTATGATGGACTATGTAAACAAGTTCAACCATCTGTCATGGTATGCTAGGACTCATGTTGATACTGGTGAGAAGGAGAGGGATTGTTTCTATCGTGGTCTCTCTTGCAGTCTGCAGAAGGAGTTGTACACAGGGAACTACCAGACTTTTGGTGCTATGATGAATGCTGCTATTACCATGGAGGGACTTCAGCGTGACTCCTAGGCTGAGTGGAAGCACAAGCGGGTGATTATTGGGTCTTCCAGTCACCCCCAGGCTCAGAAGGTGCAGGTTGTTAGGCGGGTGCCCTATCAGTCTTTGGGTGGGCAGTCGTTCTGTCAACCTTAGCAGACCTACCAAGCACCTCCCACTCAGTACCATGCTCCTATTCAGCAGGCGCAACAACAATAGCCCCAGGGATAGCAGGTTCTGCCATGTCAGGGGCAAGGGAACAAACCTGGTGCTTGTTTCAAGTGTGGCAAGGAAGGCCACTATGCTCGGGAGTATCCGCAGAACTAGCTTGCACAGCCTGCTCAGCCCTCAGCCAACTCCCGTCTAATCAAGCGAATGATCATCAAGAAGAAGGTGCCCGCAAGCCGCTCTGGGCAAGTCAACTTCACTGAGGCTGAGGAAATCTTGCAGAATGAACTGGTGATGGCTGGTATGTTTACCATTGATTCCCACCCAGTATATGTGTTGTTTGATTCTGGTGCATCACATTCATTCATGAGCATGGGGTTTGCACAAAGGCACAGTATATCTCTTATGGCTATACCTATTGCCTATAGAATCAGTACTTTGGGTGCACAGTTGTGCGTTAATACTCAGACGAACATAGTTGGATTAGTGCTAGCCACTCACACTTACTGCCTCCAGTTCATGGTGCTGCCTGGGCAAGTCATTGATGCAATTCTAAGCATGAACTGGTTGCGAGTTTATGGGGTAGTCTTGGACCTTAAGCAGAGAGTTGTTGAGTTATGGCTTCCTTCTTTCGAGGATAGGATGTCTCTTCTTATGCCCTCAAATCCAGCCCTACCAGTTGCTGCTCATGTTGAAGCTTCTCCTAATCTTGTCTCTATTCCTGTGGTCTGTGAGTTCCCGGATGTCTTCCCTGAGGATCTACCGGGGTTGCCACCGGATAGAAATGTGGAGTTTTCCATTGAGTTAGAACCTAGCACTGCTCCTATTTCACGGCGTCCCTACCTCATGGCTCCTAAAGAACTAGCTGAAATAAAGAAGCAGTTAGAGGAATTATTGGAGAAGGGATTTATCCATCCTAGTTCTTCCCCATGGGGTTGTCCAGCTATTTTTGTGAAGAAGAAGGACGGTACTCTGTGGATGTGTGTGGATTACCGCCCTCTCAATGCGGTAACCATTAAGAACAAGTATCCTTTACCTCGTATTGATACTTTGTTCGATCAGTTGGTGGGTGCCAAAGTGTTTTCAAAGATTGATCTTCGTTCTAGGTATCATCAAATTAAGATCCGGCCATAAGATATACCAAAGACAGCTTTCTCTTCTAGGTATGGGTTGTATGAATACCTAGTCATATCTTTTGGTCTCACCAATGCTCCTGCATTCTTCATGTATCTCAAGAATTCAGTCTTTATGCCAGAGTTGGATAAGTTTGTAGTGGTGTTCATTGATGATATTTTGATATACTCCAAGAACAATGAAGAGCATGCACAACATCTTCGGATAGTACTGGCTCAATTAAGGGAACACAAGCTGTATGTCAAATTCAGCAAGTGTGAGTTTTGGTTAGATCGAGTGCAGTTTTTGGGGCATGCTCTGACACCTGAAGGTATCTCTGTAGACCCAAGCAAGGTACAGGATGTGTTAAATTGGAAATCTCCTAAGTCAGTGCATCAGATTCATCAGAGGTTATTATCAGTGCTTCATTCCCGACTTCTCCAAAATAGCTCAGCCGATGACCAAGCTGCTCTAGAAAGATGTTAACTTTGTATGGAGTCCGGCTTGTGAAGAAGCATTCCAAGCCCTGAAGAAATTTCTTACCTCTGCTCCTATTCTTGCCCAACCAGATATTGACAGGCCTTTTGATGTGTATTGTGATGCCTCAAGGATTGGACTGGGATGTGTGCTTATGCAGGATGGACGTGTGATAGCTTATGCTTTCTGGCAGCTGAAAAAGCACGAGGTGAATTATCCCACCCATGATTTAGAGCTGGCTGCTGTGGTGCACGCTCTAAAAATTTAGAGGCACTATTTATTGGGAAATAAAGTACACATTTTTACGGATCACAAGAGCCTCAAATATATTCACTCAGTCCGAGCTAAACATGAGGCAACGGAGATGCTTGGAGCTAATCAAGGATTATAATTTGGAGGTTCATTACCATCCTGGAAAAGCTAATGTGGTAGCCAATGCTTTGAGCCAAAAGTCGTATCAAGTTGAAGAAGCATCTTTGTCTCTCAACCATACTGAGGTGCTAGCCTATATTGCTCTAGTCTCAGAGTTACATGAGCAAATTATTATAAAGCAAAGGCAAGATGTTTCAGAAATTCCTCACATTAAGAAGTTAATTGCCGAAGGGCATGGTCCTCATTTTAGTATTGATGACCAAGGTGTGATGAGGCTCAAAAACAGATTGGTGGTTCCATCAAGTGAGGAGTTTAGAAAAAAGATTTTGGATGAAGCTCATCATTCCAAGTTGTCCATCCATCTAGGAAGTAACAAAATGTACCATGATTTGCGCCACTTGTATTGGTGGTCAAATATGAAGCAGGATATCACCAAGTACGTCATGGAGTGCGACACTTGTGGAAGAGTTAAGGCAGACCATATGCGTACACTGGGATTTTTGCAGCCCTTGCCTATCCCTGTTTGGAAATGAGAGGAGATTTCCATGGATTTCATTGTGGGTCTACCCCGCACGTCCAAGGGCTATAACTCTATTTGGGTCATTGTGGATCGTCTCACTAAGTCCGCTCATTTTCTCCCTATAGATACTAGGTATTCCGCCAAGAAGTATGCCAAGTTGTATTTTGACCAGATCATGATCCTGCATGGAGTTCCTCTTACTATCGTCTCTGATAAGGGGTCAGTCTTTGTCTCTTATTTTTGGGAGCAACTCTAGGAATGTCTTGGTATTAGTCTCCTTAGAAATTCAGCTTTTCATCCACAAACTAACGGTCAGACAGAAAGGGTCAATCAGGTACTTGAGGATATCTTGAGAGCTTGTGCCATTTCTTTTCCTAAAAAGTGGGACGAATGCTTGACTCTAGCTGAGTTTTCTTATAACAATAGCTATCAAGAAAGCATTCGTATGACACCTTTCAAAGCTCTGTATGGTAAGAAATGTAGAACACCTCTTAACTGGGTTGAGGTGGGTGATCATGGATATTTTGGGCTTGATTTTATCAAAGAAGCTTGAGAGCAAGTCAATATTATTCAGAGCCATTTGAAGGCAGCTCAAAGTCGTCAGAAAACTTATGCGAACAAGCGAAGAAGGTCCTTGCAATTTGAAGTTGGTGATCATGTGTATCTCAAGGTATCTCCCATGAGAGGTGTACATCAATTTGGTGTTCGTGGGAAGCTAGCCCATCGCTATGTTGGACCTTACAAGATTTTGGCCCAGTGTGGTTCTGCTGCCTACCGTATCCAGCTCCCAAATATTTTGTCAGCAGTACATAATATCTTCCATGTTTCCCAGTTAAAGAAATGTTTGTGGGTCCCCAATGAAGTGGTGGAAGTGGAAGGACTTTCCCTCTAGCCTAACTTGTCTTATATTGAGCATCCTGTCAAGATCTTGAACGAAAAAGAAAGAGTGACTAGAAACAGTGTGGTGAAGTTTTACAAAGTTCAGTGGCAAAATCACTCGGAGGATGAAGCAACGTGGGAGCAAGAAAGTTATATCTTGAAGCATTATCCCCACCTTCTTTCTAGTTAACCAAGGTAATGGTTTAAATCAGAATTTATTTCTTATCTCTTTTTCCACACTAGGCACATGAAATCTCGGGACGAGATTTTGTTTGAGAGGGGTAGGTTTGTAACACCCTCGGTGTTACACCATAAATCATTTACTAAAACATGTCATGTGCATCATGTTTATGTGTTAATGCATGTAATAGAGTGTGTAGATCAATTTTCATAACTCAAAACGATCAACGAAAATGCGAAATGAAAGTTAATTCAATAGTCATGTTATATCACTTAGGGTTTAAAACCAATTTTTATTAAGCAAAAATGCTATAGAACATGTATGTGATACTTGAATAAAGTTTGAAGTACAAACTTTGTAGATGACAATGAAATACCTGTGGTCGAAAAATGATATTACTAGCTAAGATTTCCAATAGTTTAGAAATGCAATTTGAAATAGAGTTCAACTCAGAATTTAGAAAAATTCTTGAACTTTGGAAAGGGTAGACATTGCTTTGTTCATCAATTTTTGTAGAAAAATTTAGTTAAGAAGCAGAGTAGTGTCATGGTCTGTTTTAGTAGCTTAATGTACCCTCTAAAGTATGGTGAAGATGGTTTGGGTGTTTGGCCAGCCAATTAGTTGTTTGGACGCTTTAAAAAGCATGCATGGCACGTCCTCGGACAGTTTCCTTGCATAGGCACGGTCACCGCGCCCCTGAGCCATGATGTCAACGTGCCGGCCACCCGCGTGCGCGCCTGACTGTGCTCGGCTGATTGTTGTGGCCGACAGCCCTAGCACGTGGTTGCCCCACCTCACTGCCGTGCTACTACCCCGCCGCTAGCTCCCAGCCATGCGCTGTCACGCCGTCGTTGCCCTACCCTGTCCCGCGCTGTGCTGCCGTCGCGTCCGCCACTGCTGCCTCGCATCGCGATGCTGCTGCTGCCATCGTGTCGCTCCAGTACACGTGCCGCATCATGCTACCCCTCCCTAGCCCGGTTGGGTGCCGTTCGCACGTGGCCGTGCACGCCGCCGTCGCTTTGCCATTTATGGCACTGCGGCCGTGTGAGCCATGCCGGTCGGGAGCGCACGCCCGTCGGCTAGCGCCGGCGCGTGGGCCTCTCGGTCCCGCCGCTCGCGTCCTGCCAAGGCATGGACGAGCCGAACCACTGCTGCGCCCATTGCTCCCTCCCTCTACTTTCCACCGTCGTCGTGTCACATCACGGTGAAGCTAGAGAGCGAGCACCTCTCATCAATTCCTCATGCTCGAGTCTCTACCTTTTTTGCCCCCTCTCCATCTGACCCTGCCTCTCCTTGACTCGCGTCGCGCCAAGCTCCAATTTTAGAATCTTGCTGCCACCGTGCCGTTAAGGCTCATCGTCGCCCACGTCGTGGCCAGTCTCCACCACTTTACCCCGCGCCAATTCCTTTGCACCGTTAGCTCATCTTGGCTTCCTCTTCATCGTGCGCACGCTAGTCATAGCCTTTGTGCTGCCTCCTCGCCACTGACGCGACCGTGCCTTAACGGTCCGCTGTTCACCTCGCCGCACGCACATGGCTAGCCTCGCTCGGGTCGTCTCCGACCGAGCTGGCTTCTTGGTAAGGTCACCGGTGAGTTGTCGTTGCTCACCCACTGCCCTATTGCCTTGGTTGTTGCTGTGGCTCACCTGAACACCGTCGCCATTGCCGTAGGGTGTCTACCGTCATGGAGAGGTCCTTCTATGGTGTCCCGGCTCGCGCAACCGCCACCCATCGTCTCACGTCGAACCCTAGGTGAGCGTCGGCCTCGTAGCTAGGTCAGCTAGGGTCCCGCGTGGTCGGCGTAGGCGCATGTGCCACTGCTCGCCGTGCCGAAACACACGGGGATGGCCGAGGGCCTCACCATTGTAAAGAGGAGAAAGGTCCAAGGGTTCTCTTGCATAAGTCATGTCTATAGGAATAGTAACATGCACTGTGGGTTGTTTTGCTCATAGTCCAGGGGCGTTTTTGCATATGTGCCAGCGCGCGCAGGCCTCCTTGCCGCGGGCCGCCTCCGCGCGTGGGCCACGCCACGCCTGTGGGCCGCCGCGTGTTCGCGCGTGCGCGTGGGCTGCGTGGGCCAAAATTGGTTTAGATTTTTCATGGAAAATAGAAATAGCTTTTCATTTGTAATTCTGAGCTAAACTTTGGTAAATCATATAAAATCATGTAAATGTCCAAAAATTGTGAAACCAATTTTGTTAGGTTCCAAAAATTATGCTTTATCTGTTAGTGTATTTAGTTCATATATATATTTGTTTATACCGGCGGCTATTAAATCATTTGTGAGTGTTTAGTATTTTTTAGATTAGTATTTGTAGGAATTTTTGTGGCAAATTGGTAATAGCTAGGAACATGAAATTTTTACAGTAGATTCATTATATTATTATGTGCTCACTGTAATTTTTGTAGCCTTAGAATAGGTTGAGTAATATGGTAGATTAGTTCTCCTTGTTGTAGTATACAGGAAATCGTTAATAAGAGTAAGAATATATTTTAGTTGCTAAGTAGCACTTGTAGGTGAAACCCTGCTGGTTTGATGGGAATGATGATTAGCTCGGTATCTTAGTCATTAGAGCTAGCTTAGTGGCTTAGTAGATGTATTCTTATTTTAAGAACTGTTGTTGCCTTAATATTGAGCGTTGCATCGTCATTGCATGCATGTAGAAAACGAGTTGGTGGAGCTCGTGATCGAGGGCGAGTAGGAGTACGAAGAGGTGGTTGAAGAGTACGAGGAGGTCCTCATGTAGGAGGAGGTCTTAGAGCCACCACGGACTGACTGAGCTGACACCGCGCCTGCCCAAGGCAAGCCCCGGTGCATAACCCTTATTTTGAATAATCACTGGATATATATATGTGATGTGCATTTATGTTACAGGATTTATATTGAAACTACATGCATAGATAAATCTACCTATGAGTCCTACTAGCATAGGTCGAGTAGCTGCTATGCTTAGGATTTTTGGTAGCATGAGTAACCTGTCGTTACTCATAATAGGTGATTACTATTATTACTCTCTTGATAAAATGGTGAAAGGAAATGGAGACTGGGCAGGGATATGGTACGGGTATTGGTGGGTGTAAGAGGATGTGTCCCGCGGCCATCGGGGCATAGCTTGGTTACACTGTTTTCCCTGTCCGTGTCAGTTAAGGACCGGCCGTTGCATTGGATTCTAGTCAGGTCACAGACTTATTATCCTGAGCACATAATTGTTTATGGGAGTAGGGAAGGCTCGTTGCTCTCTTATCATAGGTTTTGGTTCTTTCCGAACAGACTGATTGAAGCCGGGGATGGTGGAGGTCTAAGCACCACACTGAGTCCGGGACTCAGGTGTGGGGGCTTGGAGTCCAAGTTTGGACGGGGACCTAGACCCCTTGATAGGAGAGTGGTGGGTTGGTCCTGCTTGTGCCTGGGGTACAAGCGGGGTGTGTGGTTCAGGGTACCCAGCTAGGCACACCGATTCGCAAATCACCGGGTAATCCGGTACGACTTGTCTACAATCTAGCACTGTAGTAAGAACTGGAGGATGAAATATGGTGAAATGGATCTGATTGCTCAACTCTTGCTTGAAAGTAGAATAGGTGCTTACATATAATGGTTAGCTAATGAACTAATCATGACTGCTAATAAAACACATACATAAGGATTCACTACTAGTATTGCTTTTTACAAAAAGGAAACCCAGCAAACCATAAAGCTTCTCATATCCTTTGGAGTCGGAAAATTATTCTCACTAGTCGGGTAAGTCTTGCGAGTACCTTGTGTACTCAGGGTTTATTTACCCCTGTTGTAGGTGCAGCTTGAAGAGTAGCTGTTGTGTGGAGGATTCTTCTGGTGGGCACAGACGGATCCTTGTGTTCTACCGTTAGATGTTTATTGTAATTCTGCTGTTTAAATTCCGCACTCTGAACTTGGTACTGCAATAATGTGTTTCTAAGAACTCTGGTTGTATGAAATGGACTAAGTATTATAAACTCGATCCCATTATTGATCCTAGAGGAAAAACGTGGATTATTCGAGTTCTCCCTTGGGGTGTGCTCGACGGAATCCGTTCGATGTAACTTACTTTCAGGGTGCTTAGTGTCTGGTGGAAGACACGCGCCTCCGAAGGTGTGTTATTTCGGACGGTTCCGCCACAGTGATCAGCTGCCAAAGCGCATGGTGAGTCATTTGAGAACGGAGACCATTGATTTTCTCGACCGTGTCCTTGGACACGTATTTCATTAAGAAGAACTAGAAATTTTTTAGTACTTGAGCCTAGGTAATCCAAGGATTACCACAAGATGCAGAGAAAAGCAAAATCAACAAGAAAAAGCAAGGGGGAGCCCTCGGCCACAACACCCAACAGCAGACTAAACCTGAGAAAAATAAATACATCGACGCAACGGTAGCCTATGGAGAAACCAACTCGTGGTGGCAAAGCATCCACCCAAAGGGACGACACGATCATCCACAAACACCGGTAGCAAAGTATCCACCCGTGGGGAGACCATTGATAAATAAATAGGGATAGTAGCGGGTCGAGTAAGATACTGACTGAATAAATATCTGTCCAAAACAGTTTGTTTAACATGTAAACTTTTATACTGGCACCTATACCTTCATGTATCATTTTGCATCCATGTGTATGTTATGATATTTGACCCATAAGTTAGATTGTCTATATGGAACCCTTTCATTTTAAGCACAAATGGTTGAACGACATACCTGCACCTGTACCGTGGTACAATCTTATACCCATACCTTAATCTAGATGAAATTTTGTACCTACATCTGTCAAGAACAACATGTCTGTAAAGATGTGGACTACTAGTACCTAAACAGAAAGACTCTATGAAACTTTACTATTTCGTGGGACAATTGGCTTTGGCCTTTCTTGCGCAACTTAGGTGGAAGACGAAGAATGCCCCTTCTGAAGGGCCCGAGTCATCAGTGAGATACCACACTGAAAGAGCTCGGATTCTAACCTTGTGTCGGACCTGTGGGCTAAGGATAGAATTGCCATACCTATCGATAAAACTCAGGTCATACATCACTAGATGAAAATATTCTTTTCCTATTTTGGAGCGTTGGATGAAGTATAGTATTTTGAACGCACAAGCCGACGATCCATCATATATCACCCAATTTTGGTCGAAAGGATGCGGTCCACTGGAATGTAGACACAATACGATGCTTTGTCGATGCCCTGTGTAGCTATGCGTGTGTGATCTCTTTTTTTCTTCTGTTTTGCTCTCATCTAGGAGTAATTTCTGCTGCACGCATGCAAAGCCCAGAAAGGACAATAAATTGAGTACACCTCCCAATAAACTGATATCAACGAGGACGCATCATGCGCCAGCAAAAGTTGACGAGTACTCCTATGCTGTAGAATTAGCCTGACCGGTTGAGTTGGCTGTTGCTGCCAGCCAGCAACACCTGTAGCCCAAACAACACATCACTGATCACATCACAGTTTCGGGCTTTCTGCAGCTATCCATCAGCATTCAGCAGCAAACAGTCCGAGCGGAGTTGGATTGTACTATGCAGTACTCACTCCGTAAAAAAAAAGACAATTTTTATTTTTCAAGAAGTCAATGAGTCTAAACTTTGATTACAATTATATAAAAAGTACTAACATTTATGATATAAAATAAATACCATTAAGACCCGTTTGGATCCTTGAATTGAATTCATTCTAATAATTAAAATTTAGACATAGATTAATTAAGCTAATATAGTTGTATATGGAATATATTTGTATATTTATTGTTAGCCATATAAAGGACATACTTATATGTTGTATTCTTATTGTAGGGAAGTGAGTTGAAAAGTGTGCTATAAGTTGGAGAATAGAATTATAGCATAGTGATCTATAGAATTTATTTTCATCTCTCGTCCTATGAATTTGAGATAGACTTATTTGTGAGCTTGGGAAAGTTATGGAATGTCAAATTTCAAGCCAAATAGCATAATCCATTATGTAGATTTGAATTCCTCCAAAATGAAGGGATCCAAACGGACCCTACGATTCATTATAGAATATATTTCATAATAAATTTATTTGAAAACATAAATGTTAATATTATTTTTTATAAGTTTAGTTAAATTTAAACTAATTTGACTGACACGTATCTCGTAATTTTATTTTTTCCTAGACGAAGGTAGCAGTAGTAGTACATGTACCGGTAGTATTATCATCATTAGTATTAAATGAAAATGGAATAGGAAGAGCTGCTCTCTGAATCAGCGGAGTGCTGCTCATCAGCCGCAGGAACGACGTGCTGCAGGCCGGCAGGTGGGCCCCACTAAACCCGCGTCTTCCTCCTGTCCGTCGCTTGGCCGTTTTCAAACGCCCCCCTTATAAATACCCAAACCTCAGACTCCTCCCCGGAAGCTCCAAGACCGAGGAGAGGGAGGGAGGCCGGAGGGAGAGAGAGAGAGAGCGCTAGCCAAGCCAAGAAGAAACTCCCCCGTGGTCCGCGGCCGGGCCTCTCGACCGACCGATGGAGCTCCTGAGCGGCGGCGCGCTGGCGTGGCAGCAGTACCGCGCGCTGCTCCGCAAGAACGCCACGCTCACCTGGCGCAACCGCCGCTCGGCCGCGCTGCAGCTCTTCTCCTCGCTCGTCTTCATCTTCCTCATCTTCTGCATCGACCGCGCCATCCGCTCCAGGTTCTCCAGCACCACCGCCTACCGCAACGTGCCGGACCCGGAGCCGCTCGTCGCGCCGCCGATCCCGCCCTGCGAGGACAAGTTCTTCATCAAGTCCCCCTGCTACGACTTCCTCTGGAGCGACGGTGGGAGCAGCCGCATCAGGGGCCTTGTCGACGCCATCCGGAACAACAACCCCGGCCGGCCCATACCGCCCGAAAAGGTCCCGATTCCTTCCGCGACCCTCCTCCCCCCCTCAGTTTGTCGCTCTGGATTCGGCAAGTACATTCTTGTCGGGAATTTGTTGGTGTGCGATTTTCGCCTGCGGACTTGCGGAATTGGGCTGACCACTGACCTGTGTGGATGGCGACGAATGCCGTGCTCGCACGTTTCGCGTGAGGATTTTGGATTTTCTTCCCATTTTTTTGGGAGCAGGAATCTGGATTCCGGGTGGGGAATGATTGGATTTCAGTTCAGAAGTGAGTTTTTTTTTTCGAAGACAAAGAAAACCGCGTGATAACTTCCTCTTTGACACAGGAATTTTGCATGAGTTTAGAGGATTTGGTTTTGGAATTTTAAAATAAATTTATTTCAAGTTAACTTTACTAATTCTTGTCCACTGTGACAGGTTGTTTTACCTCCTTTTAACTTTATGAGCATTTTGGAGCTTAGTGGCTTGGACGTAGCTTCATGGTTAACTTGAATCATCATAAGGCTTGATGCTCCCAATTTTAGTATCTGAGTTGGTTCCATCTTACTTTTTGATGCAAGCCGTGGGCACTCCCGTCAGAATTTAGGGGGTAGAATTTGCGAGCTTTCCAAATGGAAGGTTAAAAAAGATGCCTATTTTGTTGCTTATTATGTGAGCTGGGAAACTCCCAGGTCTGCAAGGAACAGCTAAATTCAGTTAATGTTGTTTCATGTCACTTTCATGCTCTGGTGTGTCCTAAGGCCTTTCCTTGGAAACAAAGATGGTGAGGATGCATCTTTGGATGTTAACTACGAATATATTTGAGAATTTCTAGGGAAGAGTGTGGGGTTCTCATAAATTAGTTGATGGTATCAATGAACTGGTCCTAGGTTTGTGTAAATTAGTATATTATTTCAGTGCTCAAAACTCTATTGATCAGGAGCTTAAAATGCATACAGAAAAACTGCTCAGACTGGACTCCAGGCATTCATGAGTCTATTATGTAGTCTGAATTAGTTAACTTAAATTCAGCTTCTGATTTTTTGTTTTTTATGCTAATCAGGTAAAATATGGTATTCACGGTTAGTATAGTTTGCCTTCTTATGATTCACTATCAGTTTGTCATTTGACATAAGCTCGAATCTGATGGTAAACTGAAAAATATAGTACCCCTTTGGGTCCATGAGTAAATGTTTCGATCTTTCCTTGTACTTCCCTAATGTTGCTCATCCTATAATTTATAGGCACTTTTATCTTTATTCTTGCTTTAGTTTCATTTCTAAATAAGTGACCCATCTTTCTTAGTGTATAAATGAAGGGCAGCAAAGTCTTTGAGCCACTTTGTTACCACTCATGTACTAGTCCAAAACAACTTATATTTCTGACTTGAGAGAGTATGTGCAGTTGTGCACTAGCCAAAACTTAATCATGTTTTGCAACTGCACCCCAGAATTGACAATCACTCAACATGTCATCTGATTGGCTCTCAGTGATTCTTTCAGGTTTTAGGTTTTAGGACTCCGGATGATGTTGATGCTTGGTTGTTTCAAAACCCAATGCGCTGCCCTGGTGCTTTGCATTTTCAAGATATAAATGCCACCCAGATAAAGTATGGTATTCAGACAAACTCTACTCCGGTAGCACGGAGAGGAACATACGAAGATCCGACCTTCAAGTTCCAGATACCACTCCAAGTTGCAGCTGAGAGGGAAATGGCAAGACTTCTTATTGGAGGTATTAATTCTTCCATGCTTCTTTAAGGAAATTGTTGCTTTTATGTATTTCCATCCTCAGTGACAATAATTCCTGCTATTTTGTACTTTTTAAATACTATTTTCTTGGCCAGATATTTTTTCAGACTATTTACTGTAAGCCTAAGCACATTTTTCATTAAGAGGGAGAGAAAAAAACTAAAAAAGTTTTAAAACCCTGCTTACTGAAGGTGGAGTCCACAAATGTTTCTTTCGTATGTAATGCATAATTAAATGTTAGTTTTGTGTTTGGTTCTGTTAGTTAATTGTTCATTGGGAATAAGTGCTTTTCATGAATGTTACAGATCCAAATTTTAGCTGGACTGTCGGATTTAAGGAATTCGCTCACCCAGCCACAGAGACCTTCTCTACCATTGCTCAAGCAGGACCAACTTTCTTTCTTGCCATTGCAATGTTTGGATTTGTTTTCCAAATCAGTGCTTTGGTGGCAGAGAAAGAACTAAAGCTTCGTCAGGTTCAAACTTCACTCACTGCTGTCTGCCAGCATTATCTTTATGCTCAAAGTGAGCCAAAATTTTGATATATTGCAGGCTATGTCTACCATGGGGCTCTATGAATCGGCTTACTGGTTATCGTGGTTTATTTGGGAGGCCCTTCTTACAACACTTTCAGCACTTTTTACTGTGCTCTTTGGGATGATGTTCCAGTTCGATTTCTTCCTTCATAATAATTTTGGAATCCTATTCCTCCTGTTCTTCCTGTTCCAACTGAACATGGTAAGTTCCAAATATTGATCGATTTATTTGTTTTAGTTCTGCCTGTTTGTAATGCTCAATTTTGTTAACAACAAATTTCATGGATGAACTTTTTTGGTATATTTTCTAATCTTATCATAGTTTGCGAAGCATATGTTTCTTTTAAATGTCCCCTTACATAAACATTCATCATGTTTCCTGCAGCTTAGTTTTGCCTTCATGATATCCACGTTCGTAGCGAAGGCAGCATCGGCAACTACTGTTGGATTTGCAATATTCATTATTGGGTTCTTGACTCAGGTAATATTTTGTTAATCATCATCTTATGTATCCAGTATTTCATTTTTTTCAGAAAATATGATAATACCTTTGTTCTTCCTGTGCAGCTTGTTACCACCTTTGGGTTCCCTTATTCGGCTGACTACAAAAAGTTGTACCGGACATTGTGGTCTTTATTTCCTCCTGATTTATTTGCCAAAGCCCTCAACATTCTAGGCAAGGCAACAGCCACTCCTGAAGATAAAGGTTTTAGCTGGAATCAGCGTGGGGAGTGCCCATCTTTTGAGACGGACTGCGTCATTACTATTGTACGTGCAAAACTTTGCTTATTTTTTATGTATTTTAGTCACTAGATTTCAATCACTTATTGTTTGCAAAATATCTTACAGGACGATATCTATAAGTGGCTCATATCCACATTTTTCTTGTGGTTTGTCCTGGCGATATACTTTGACAACATAGTTCCAAATGTAAACGGTGTCCGGAAGTCAGTTTTCTACTTTCTTATGCCTTCATACTGGACGGGTAAAGGAGGCAAGATGGAAGGTCAGATATTGAAGTATTTGATAACTACTCACATTGTTTCCGCTTTCGTATCTTACACTACCCATTAATCTTTATTCCAGAGGGAGGCCTCTTCAGCTTTTTTGGATCAAGCCGTCCTGCTGATGATGCTACCCCTACTGACGAGGATGTTCTCGCGGAGCAAAACCTAGTAAAGGAACAAGCTGCAAACAATGCGGTAGATCCTGGTGTTGCAGTTCAAATACATGGTCTACGGAAGACATATCCAGGAACTTTCAGCATTGGTTGTTGTTGCAGATGCTCAAAATCTAAGCCATTTCATTCTGTTAAAGTAAGTTATCAATTAATTTTTGACATAAAATACATGCAACTATGCTTGTCATGATCTGATTATTCATTACCTAAAAATTTATTCAGGGCTTATGGGTGAACCTTGAGAAGGACCAGCTATTTTGTCTTCTTGGGCCCAATGGAGCTGGCAAAACAACTACAATCAGTTGTCTGACTGGAATCACACCAATTACAGGAGGTGATGGTAAGTATCGTTCATTGAAGCAACATTCTGGTTTCTTTGTCTCAAAACAATAACCGCCATGCTAATAATACATACCAAACATCTCACAGCATTCATTTATGGTCATTCTGTTCGAAGCACTGTGGGAATGTCAAATATCCGTAGGATGATTGGAGTCTGCCCACAGGTGGTGCTTTAGGCATTTTGATATTATTGATGCAAGTGGTGATGTATTTGAAAAAAAACATAAATATGTGTGTTGTGTTACTTTACAGTTCGATATCCTGTGGGATGCATTAACAGCTAAAGAGCACATGGAATTGTTTGCCAGCATCAAGGGATTGCCTCCAGCAGCAATCACATCAGTATATTTCTTAAAATAATCTTTTGACTTGTTCTCTCTGAAACTCATATGGTCTTGGATGCTGATCTTCCTATGGTTATCACCTGACACAGGTAGCAGAGGAATCATTAGCCAAAGTGAAGCTCAGCCAGGTAACTAATGCTAGAGCAGGCAGCTACAGTGGAGGAATGAAGCGCCGGCTAAGTGTCGCGATTGCACTGATTGGTGACCCAAAATTGGTTTTTCTCGATGAACCGGTGAGGAAATAGAAAAGTTTTCATTGGTTTGTCTCTTAGACTCCTCTACGGCCCTGTCACATGTCAACCTAAGTAAGTATATGTTATGTAGACTACTGGCATGGATCCAATTACAAGGAGGCATGTTTGGGACATCATAGAGGAGGCCAAGAAAGGAAGAGCTATTGTCTTGACCACCCATTCCATGGAGGAGGCTGATATTCTTGGTGACCGGATAGCTATAATGGCAAAGGGGAAACTGCGGTGCATTGGGACATCAATAAGGCTGAAGTCGAAATTTGGAACAGGATACATCGCTAATGTTAATTTCTCTGGAAATGGCCACATGCAGAGCCCCAACAGCAACAGCAACACTGAGGCTCCAGTTAATCCGAACATAGAAGCTGTCAAATGGTTCTTCAAGGAAGTATGTATCTCATGACTAAATAAGATCATCTTAAGGTTTTGTCTCTTACCATCATGATATATAAATGCCTTTCTCTTTTGTGTTTAAACAGCGGCTTGATATTAATCCAAAAGAGGAGAGCAGGACATTCTTGACATTTGTCATCCCTCATCACAAAGAACCGCTTCTGACGGTAATACCTTGGCACCAGAGCTCTAATGTACTTCATTTTAAGTAAATGATACATTAATACTTCCACAACAGAGATTCTTTGGAGAGCTGCAAGACAGGGAAGGGGAGTTTGGAATATCAGACATTCAACTTGGTCTGACAACACTTGAAGAGGTCTTCCTGAACATTGCAAAGCAGGCAGAGCTGGAGAGCTCTACTGCTGAAGGTACCTTGGTGACTCTCAACCTGTCATCAGGAGCAACAATTCAGGTCTGTACTCAATAACCCTAACAACAACACCACACTTCTAATCATAAAAGGGCAGACCCAGTGCCGGAGGCTCCCACATGAGTGGGGTCTGGGGAAGGGATAAACCGAGACAAGCCATTCCCCCGCAAAATCTATGGAGAGGCTGCTTTGAACCCACGACCTAGTAACTCAGTGAGAGAGCTCACACTTCTAATCATAGATGGAGGAAAACATCTGAGATGCAGAAATATCTCCCATCAAGTAGGCTAGTTTGCTTATCTGGTTGTTTAGCAAAGAAAAGAAAAAATTGCTAGGGATACATTTAGAAGACTGTGTTCTGTTCTTTGATTGTGTCTCTTTGACAATTCAGATTCCCAAGGGGGCTCGTTTTGTTGGTATTCCTGGAACTGAGACAGAGGATCATCCAAGAGGCCTCATGGTTGAGGTTTACTGGGATCAGGATGAAAATGGATCGCTCTGCATTTCTGGGCACTCTGATGAGATGCCTGTGCCAGTCCATGCTGAGCTGAGGAGGCCTCCGTCACTTTCTCGTAGGGCCTCAATGGGCCGTGGAGGTCCAGTTGGGTATGTGATTGACCTGAACCAGGCCCCATGAAAAAACGATGAGTCCAGGTGCAAAGTTTAGATTGGTTTTCATGTAGATGATGATCTGGTACATATAGGAATCTTCTATTCATGTCTTTGTTTGTATTAGAAGTCGTAAGTCTGTATGCAGTGGTAATTGGTAAGACGTGCTTTGTGTAAGATCCTATAGTGTAACACTTAGTTTTTCTGTTGTTTGGCTTGGTAAAAGATGCAATAGAATTACAGGGTTACTACTCCCTCCTTTCTAAATGGTAAGAGCTTTATGCATCTAAATCCAGAGTGACTTATAATTTGAGAATGGAGTATTTCCCGCTGTAAAGAAAAAAAAAGGCTGCTATATCTGCTATGTTAATGCTTAGCTATCTGAACTTATGAACTTTTCGATTAAGCTATAGTTATTTTCACGACATCTGTATCGGTTATTATGATGCTAATTCGAAAAGGCTGCCATGATCCTACAACAACCTTTTATTAAAAAAGGTGGCCAATTAACGGCCCATTTTCAAGACATCTGTATCAGCATTTTCTACAATAAATTAACGACCAATCAATGGCGCATCCGAGCTCCTCCGGTACCTCGGATCCATTCCCCGTTTCGTAAGGCTATGCTCTTTCTTTTTTCCTGCGAATTACACGAGTACAACGCAGACGTTCAATACGCATGCATACTCATCCTACAAACACACGCACGTAAACCTACCCCTATGAGCACATCCGAAAAACTATGCCGACACATCTCGAGATTGACGAAGTCACCACAGGCGTCTCGCTGTCAACGGGAACATCGCCTACTATTGAAAGCACAACGCCGTTAAATCCTAAAATAAATGCAGAAAAATACGAGCACCTATGCCAAGTCGAGGAGTTCAACCCGGGTGAGTTGGTTCACCGCAAGGAACCTAACCAACTGAGGATTCAAGCTCTCACTTCTTATGTGAAGGAACTTGTCTGGTGGAGTTGATACCGTTTTAGAAAATATTTGGTAAAACGACTTCAATGACAGTTTTGTAATAATTTTGTATTTAGATTTATGAGGAGGAGCCAATAGAAACTATTTTTGTAGGCTCCAGCTCCTCTATACAAAACCGGCTCCAGCTCCTCCTAGCTCCTTATGAGGAGCCATTTTTCTATAAGCGTTTGGCAGGACTCCTTACAAGTAGCCGGAGCCGAAGCCTTCATCCCGAAGGATCAAAGGGGCAGTTGTACCGGTTCCATGGAACGGCATTCGAGCTCCTGGGGAGCTCGGATACAATTTGCCTTCTCCTGAATAGTAAAAAAGGTCGTACTAAGCCGTTGTATCACTAGTACTGAGCATGTCTGCACACACCAGCACAGGAAAGATACGACTGTTATAGTATTTGCAAGTATAACACAGTTAAAAGGGACAGATCATCCCTGCTTCTATGGCACTACTAACGCAACGACCCGACAACTCAAGTACGATGACAAAAGCCACCCCTTTTTATTTCTCTCTCTCCCCCTCTCCCTATAAACGGCTCCCCCAAAACCTATACAAGGGAGGACCTAAGCTCTCTCGCTCTCCCCCTCTCCCTATAATTGGGTCCCCCAAAACCTATACAAGGGAGGTCCTAAGCTCTCTAGGGGATCGAAGGCATATGCTTCCGAACCTTAGAACCTCAATACTGTTTCGTTTGTAATCCCTATTGCAAAGATTCGAGCACTCATGCTCAGGGACATAAATATAGACACCAATGAACTAGATGTAAGGTGCGTTGTCCACTTAGCCGCCGAGCAAGCGCTCGCCTAGGGGTGCTCGCGCAGATGCTTGCCCAGGGTGCTTGCGTTCCTCGTGGAGGTGGTCACCCAGGCCGCCAAACAGGTCCTCGCCCAGGGGCGCAACGGCGAGCTCCATGCACCGCCGCCGACCTCCGCGATTCGTCCAAGTAGCAAGGTGACATTATGTGCTGAAAACGCATGTTGCAAGAGTATGTTTCAAGTGTTTCAGATGTTTTATTTGGATGTTGCAAGTGTTTCATGTGAATGTTGCAAAAATAGATCAGTATGTTGCAATGGTTGTATACGTATGTTGCAAGCTTTTGTTCCCAATGTTTCAACTGTTTTTCCAGATGTATGTTGCATATATTTCACACATATGTTGCAAGTGTTTTATCTTGATGTTGTGTACATGGTTTTAAAGTGTTTTTCAGGTGTTTTTGCAAGTGTTTCAGATGCATGTTTCAAGTGTTTCATTTGCCTTCAGACGTATGTTGCAAGTGTTGCATCTGGATGTTTCAAAAGTAGATCAGTGTTGCATCTCGCACCCTCCTCGGTGTCTCCACCTTCTCTCGGCGCCAGCTGGGCATCCGAACCAGAGGCGCAAGCGGGCGCCGCACCCTCCCCTTCTTCTCAATGCTTGTGGCGCGGCGGGGCACAGGCCGCCGCGAGTGGCGCGGGCTGGCGCTCCTTCTGTTCCGTGGTTCCATTACGCGAGCGGGCGAGCGCTCCATCTGTTACGCTATTCCGTGGTTTTGTAGCTGAAATCGGACGGCTCCTGTGGCAAATATTGGACGGGTCGCAGCTGCGTCTGGATGGGTCATAGGGCCAAACATCCAGGCGCTACTCGTCCCGTTATTCTTTCTCCACGATACATAAATAACACATAAACCCCGATACCCCATGCAAGTACACAAGCAACCCAACAACTTACTCTATGCTAATCACGACAGCAGTCTTCGTCTCTTGTAACTAACCATCACTTTACCTCTAGGCCCTGGAGCTAACTTCTCCCATTCTTCCTCCGGGAAAGGGGAGATCAACTCGAGCTCAAAGTTTCTGAGCAAATGGCTCCATATCACCTCAATTTGCATGTAAGCAAAATCCTTTCCCAAGCAAGCGTGCCTCCCAGCACTGAAGGGTGTATACGAGAACTTGCCGCCAACTTTGTCCTCCTCTCTCCCCGGACCAAACCTACTGGGATCATACACATGAGGGTCCTTGTAGATGTAGGGCAGCCTGTTGCCCAACATCGTACAGGTCACTAGGGTATGCCCCTTGGGGATGTCAAATCTGTTGCCTTCTCTTGTTCGCACGCTGAAGCCCTTGCTCGCGTGGCGGATCAGCAAGTTCGCCGGAGGGTGCAGCCTCAGCGCCTCTTTGATGCAGCAATGCAGGGTGCCCATCTCTTGCAGGACGCTGTAGTCGACGCGCTCGCCGTGTCGCTCCATGATCCGCTTCTGCTCTTCGACGGCAGCCGCCAGGTAGCTGCTCCCGCCATGGCTGAGCAGGCAGACTCCTGTCCAGGTGCTGGTGCTGGAGCTCGTGTGCTGCGCGGTGAACATCAGGCACACGAGTAGCCCGGCGATCTCGTCCTCGGTCATGGAGCGGCCGTTGATGTACTTGGAGTCCACGAGTCTCTGCAGCACATCGTCGTTCTCGGCGCGGCCAGCTGCAGAGCTCCTGCGTGACCTCACCACCTCGTGGATGATCTCCCCGAGCTTGGTTCGGGCTTTGTCACATCGACGGTGCTGCGGGATAGGGAGATACGGGAAGAAGAGGCTGATCAAGTGGAAGCCGTTCTCGAAGAGCTCGCGGACGAGTGTGGATACCTCTTCGTCGAACACATTCTCTCGGAACTGTTTTCCAAGAAAGCATCGATTTGCTATGAGCAGGATGAGACGCCCCATCTCGTGCTTTACGTCCACCACACCATGTTGCCCCCATTGTGCAAAGTAGTCCTGCAGTGCAAGTAGATTTATTTTATGCATGATGATGGTATCATAATTAATAATAAGACACACGTGAATGAAGGAAATCATAATAAAAATGAATAAAGGACTCTGATGCCTAACTTTTAGTTTACTTTCAGGCGATGGTTAGCATATATTTTATACTAAAACTATGATTTTAGTTCATTGCAATTTCTACATACACAATCTATGATTTTTTGTTCCGGGAATAAAATACTCGTTAGACAAAACCACAAACCTGACAAAATCTGACATGTGTTGGCACAAAGACAATTTAACAATTTATTACAATTATTTCTATAGTCAGACAAAGATAAAAATTTGGTACGTTACGACACAAAGATAAATAACAAATCACAAAAGTAACAATTTACTTGTACTAATGGTAGTATAAGAGTGTTGCCTGAAATCATCTTAAAATTTAGACACTTGAAATATATAGGAGAAGTGGAAAAAATAATAATAAACGACGTTGCTTTCTTAATTACGTACCTCCACCTCATGAACCATAGAATCAACATGGCCTCTCAAGTTCATGGGCTTTATGGATTCCATAAAGAAGCTGATCTGCCTGCTCCTGGTAGCAAAGTCCACATCATACAGAACCCCTCGCCCAAAAACGGGCACCGTGACTTTGTAGATATTGGACTGCATGATCTCTGATTCCGAGCCTTGGAAAAAATGAGCCGTCACCTCTGGCCCGACCAGAAACGTCACCTTATTCAGCCCAAAAAGACTCATTGTGAACACGCTACCCAGCTTCGTGTGCAGGTGATCGATCACAGTCGGTAGACCACTGCTTACAAGCGTACGTAGGCACATATGCAAGCAATGAAACTGTGCTCACTACAGGTGGGAGTGAAGGTCCCTGCTTAGTTTCGGGCAGAGTTCTCCTTTGGGCCATTTTGGTAGTGGCATACAAAATTGCTATGGTCAGACATGCTGCAATGATCATTAGATCCATATTGGTCACTGCGCGGTCAAACCACAACCAGCCTAACGCCCTAACAAAAGGAATAAGTGAAGACAAGTTAGTTGTCGGTCATCTCATATCTCATCCTATTATACTTATAGTTAACAATAATAACTGATTGTGAAGTTTAAATCTTAATATACATGCGTGTCTTATAAACTGGACCGAGGAGAGTGCTTGTTGGACAACATATTGATTTCCTAAAAGTTAGAGGCACTTTTTTTACAAAACATGCAGAGACAAGCATCAGCGCACAGAAGAACCACCAATGCTCCGAATGCTCTCCTACGAGCAAGCGGTAGTAGGTTTTAATAAACCTAATACGAAGTTTGTTGTGTGTTCAAGAAAAAAATATAGTCAAGAATCCTTCAAAGAAGAAAATAATATGCATCTTGAGTTTAGGAACATTGGATCTAACCGAAGTTCAAAAAAAAAACATTGGATCTAATCAATCTTCATCACGCATGGTAATAGTTGCAACACAAAAACAAGTCTTAATCAATAATAGCAGAGATAAAACCAGGATCAGTCCTCATTAGATGCAGTGTGTGTGGAACAGTGGAAGTATTCCTAATAGAATTACAATTTTCCTGCGGTTCCTTTGACATAATATCATTTGTGCTGAGGCCAGCTTTAAAAGACAGTGGCCAAAGGATGTGTGAACATACATTGCATCCCATGCTATCATCATGGAATTAAGTGTGCCTTGAACTTTAGCCATTATTTAGTTTCCATTTATCTTGTCACACAAACATGAATCAGCTACACGGACTGATATTTTTTAGACCAAAGACCATTGTTCCCGCTTTATAGAAAGCAAAGTTTTGAGTTTGCTGGGATAACCAGCTTACAAGAGAAGCATTACAGTGCTCAAGGCACTTCCCCTCTAAAAGGAAACAGAAATAGAACGAGGAACCAAAAGAAATACCAACCAGAAGAGCATCAGGACATTATAGCAAACTTTTTTTTAGAAAAAAAAAACTACACAGCTTTCACTGATCTCTTGATTGCGCCAAGTGTCGTGATAATCTCTGTGTTGTCGTCATTGACCAACTTTTCTCTTTCTACTTCAGCAGGATGCTCCATTTCTGCATAAAAATTATCGAGCGATGTACCAAAACATCAGGGCGGGCAATGATTTTATTGTTAAAAACATAGTCATTACAGGTTAACCAAAGACTCCAAGTTATATAAGCTAACAGAAAGATCAACATGGATTTGAGAACATCCCCTTCCTTACTACTAAGCTCAAAGAACTGGGTTAAGTTTGTTGGAAGAGCTACACGGCCTGGTACTCCTGAGGCTATGCAGAAACAAATGTATTCTCATATATAAAAAGAGTTAAGTGTAACACTGCTGTCCTTAAACATATGAGGACAACTGGACAAGTGAAACGAACTGTTGAATCTAGACAGAACCTGGGTACATATTATTCCTACTCTGCAATTTGTAAAGAACGATAGCACTATAAAAAAACAGACACCATATACTCAGCATAAGAGATTACCAGTAGAATAAAACAAAGATTTGCCAATTGTTTTCTTTTTATCTTCAACTTATAGGTTATCATAACCAGTTCCACTTGAAACAGAAAGCTCGAATTGTTACCTACTAAAGAAGTAGGCCATGGCATGAAGTAGGGATGAGCATGGCCATCAGCTTTTACATAAAAGAGCTTTTCCAGCTTCCTTGTTTCCAGGCAGAAGGATAGGTACCAACAAGGCAAAGTAGCATCTCTAAATGTCTCAAATGTCGTCATGTACACAATGCCGTCCCGAATTGCAAACACTTTAAGCTGTTCAAGTTCATCCCGTTCGCCCTCGGTGGCCTCAAGAACCTCTTCCTCCATCTGCAACACATTTTGAAGCACCCACTTGTCAACACCATCAACATCTGGTGTCCGGAACCAAACGAAGAGTGTGAAATCGATCGCGGCCACGATGCAGAGCTTCCCATCCTTTGTATCCCCAGTCCTGTAGAGGTGGCCTTGCCCACTCAAGCCATGCGGCAGATCGATGAACGAGAATTGCAGCGTCGCAGTGTCCAGCAACACCTTGTAGGCATTCTTATGGTGTGACCAGCACAGGAACCCATTCACCTGATTCCCCGAGAGAAGCCAGTACTTGCCACTCGCCGGCTGTGTCGGCACAGGCTCCGACCAGGGGAGAATCTGCCACTTCCTGGTGGTCGACGAGAAGACGGCAACGCGCACCCGAGACTTGTCGTGGCAGGAGGAGACCACGCGGAACGAACGCCTGTCGGGAGCCTCGTCGTCGGGGACGACCAGGAAGAAATCACCGGAGATGAACTTGCCGCGGTGTCCTTTGGAGATCTCATCAGGCAGCTTGGGGACGAGATCCAAGGCCCCGGTGAGGGGGTTGTAGGCGGCGAACTGCTTGGTTCTCCAGTTGAGGAGGAGAAGGCAGCCGCCGCGGCACTCCATTATCTGCCATCCGGGGAAGACGTCGTCGTCGTCCTGGTGCGGGACGCGGGTGAGGAAGGCATCGAGGCCGCGGACGGCGGCCGCGTGGTCCCGGTCGGAGCCGCGGCGGATGGGCGTGAAGGTGGGATTTTCATTGCCGTCGGGGTCGAAGAAGAAGCCGAGGAGAGGGGCCGGGTGCAGCGCGCGGAAACGGCGGCGGAAGGCGGGGGAGGAGCGGACGGCGGCGAGGAAGGCGTGGCAGGTGAGGGCGGCGCGGACGAGCGAAGGGAGGGACGGGAGGCGGAGGAGGATCTCGCGCAGGAGGTCGTCGGAGAGGTCGCGTATGGTGGTGGGGGCGAGCGGTGCTTGCGGTTGCGGTTCCGCCGGTGACGGCGGGTGCTCAGAATGGGCGGCCATGGGGAGAGGGCGACGGAGAGGAGAACGGGGGCTTTTTGAGGAGGACAGGAGACAGGAGGCCGGTTTTTTGGAATGGGCTTCAGTTGTTGGATGGGCTGACAATTTGATTTTCTATTTATTTGATTTGGAAGAATGGGCTTCAATCGTTGGATGGGCTGGCCGTCGTTGCAGTTAGTCTGGATAACTTTTAGCTAGTTAATCTGGCTAACAGTCATAGCCAATCCAAATAAACTCTTAACTCTAGCTGTTGCTCTGTGTACGTGTGTTCATGGGATGAGTGTGCGGGTGTCTATGTTGTAACTATGTAATTCTCAAAAAAGAAAAAGAAAAAAAACTCTTAGCTATGACCATATTATTTAGACTTATATGTGGTAGGGAGTATCAGTTAATTCCTGAATTGAGAGGGTGGTGTTACGTAGAAGAGATGTTTTGAAGTAATCCCTCCCACAAAAAGTGCAACAATGAGATTTGTACAAGTCAAATTAGCTTAACTATGACCAAGTTTATATTAAATAGTATTAATATTGATGTCTCCAACTAGGTTTACTATAAAAAAATATTTTATAATTAATTTAATGATACTTATTTCTTATAATAAATGTTAGTTCTTTTTAATTACTTTGGTTAAACTTTAAATCGTTTGCCTTCTTATAAAGTGAGACATGTATTCTTTTATGAATGGAGAGAGTATATGCGTAGTGCCATGAGTTGTTGATGCATGTGCCTATGCAAGATCTGCTTGTGCTTTGCCGCAAAATGACAAAGAAACATTAGAATTCAAAAAAAAGAATGTAGAATTGCTTCTCCTTTCCTTTCCCCTCAGCATGTCATTTGATTTGCTGGAGGATGGTGGCAGCGAGCTCATGTGGCTTCAATGATTGAGGACTTTGTATGGCCTGAGCTTTGATAGTCTCAACTACTCTACACAAATTTACGACAGTGCTAGCGTCCGGAAGTCCGGACGGACGCCCATGTCCGGAGGCCCGCGCCTACACCCCATTCCCGCGCATTGCACCCTGTGTACCACTCGACCCACGCGATGTCTGTGCCCCCACCTGACCCCACGTGGCGTTTGCTCCCCCGCCCGACCCCACGCCACGTCTGCGCCTCGCCTGACCCCTCGTGCCGCCTTCAACAGTTGCAGCAGGTGAGTCACATTACAACATGTGCAACACTCCAATCTACTTTTGAGACATTCAGATGCAACACTTGCAACATACATCTGAAGACAAATAAAACATTTGAAACATGAGTCTAAATCAAGTGCAAAAACACTTGAAAACCATTGCAAATATACGCAACATCCAGATAAAACAATCGCAACATATGTGTGAAACATATGCAACATTCAGATAAACACACTTGCAACGTACGTCTAAAAAAAGATAAAACATTGGGAACAACATTTGCATCATACGTTTAAAACCATTACAACATATGCAACATCCCGATCTACTTTTGCAACATTCTTACGAAACACTTGCAACAAACCTCTAAAACATCTTAAACACATGAAACATACGCTTGCAACATGTGTTTTCAGTGCAATATATACTTGCTGCTTGGACGATTGGAGGCTCGTTGACGCGGAGCTCGACGCCGGCGCGGAGCTCGATGCCGTGGAGAGGCTCGTAGCTCCGGTGGAGAAGGCAGCCAGCGCGGTGGAGAACGCTGCGGCAGGCGGATGGCCCGATGGAGAGGAAGGATGGCAGGCAGCGGCGCTGGAGCGTGTTAGAGAGAGGACGGAGGCCGGTCGGGCGCGGTGGAGATGCCGCGACGGCATGGTTGCGCTGGAGCACGCACGCGGTGGAGAGTGCCACGGCGGCGTGGTCGCACTGGAGCTCGTGCGGCTGTGTGGACGCGATGGTGGCGCGGTGAATGGAGACGAACGACGACGGGCTCACGAGTAAATAAGGTTGGGCGAGCAGATACGTAAGTGGCGAGTTGGGCCGTTGGGCTGGTGTCGTGGCCCATCAACAGGAACGTCCGGATGTACGGACGTCCTTAGCAGAGCATTAGCGCAGAACTTATCCCCTCATCAACGACCCTTGCACTCTTGCACTAAATCCAATCCCTCTCTTCCTTCCTATTTATAGCCTTGCTTTTCATCCATTATATCCTTGCTTTTCATTTGACGTAGACAGTTCTCTTGCTCTCCTATCCTCTTCCCAAACAAATATGCAAACAAATAAGGCAGAGAAGAAATTAACAGAGATGTTAGTGAAAATTAGTGTTCAAGGGAATTAGGGAAACTAGCTATTGCCTGAGAATGGGTGGCAACAGGAAGACTTCTACAGCTTCCGAAAATTCATGCTCCAACTCACACTATATTGTACTGCAACAGTTCTTGCTTCAGTCCGAAGTTCTTGTGCAAGAATCATGGTGCAATTTAGTTGCTAGCTGCGCTTCCATGTTTGTGAATGAAGAAAGGATGCAAGAAAAAAAAAACTCTAATGGAGTATATGGTTTTTACGTGAAGATAAGACAATGAACCATGGCATAGATTAAATTACATCTTGGGATACAGGTTCATGTGTTCTGCTACTTGTTTTGTTTGAACATCAAACACCAGCAAAGGGCCAACAGAACTGATACAAGAAAAAAGTAATGTAACTTGGGATATGTTAATGGTGGAACTAAGTGTCCGGATAAACACTTGGCGCAGTTTGGATATGCAAAGTATTTTGGAGTACATATTGGATAAATGTTACGTTTTTGCAAAATGCTTTAGTTTTCAAAAGTTGTTGGATGTTTGGATACAATAAATTTTGCATTCTCTAAAACCATGGTTTTGTCAAACTCAGTCTTTTTGAAGTTTTAGAAACTACTTCACGACCTCTTTGTACTTAACCACGGTTATGTCTTTGACCTATATATAAAATCATAATTTTCTAAAACTACATCATCAAAACAGGCCCCTTAATCATTCAACAGATTGTAGTTGACACTATCTAGATAAAAACCAGTTGCATATATATATTTGATCCATTAAATTCATTGTGGCAACCTTGTTTTTGTTTTGTTTTTGCAATAAATACTTTCATATTGTGAAGCTTTTGATCCTTATTAATTGGGCAATGCTAAGGTACAAATTTTACCTCTGAGGAGGTAATATTTCAAATCAATCTGAGCCATTGATTCTTCACATTTCATAAATCCAGGAAAACAAATAAAATCTTGCCACACCCCCCTAATGACGGGGAAGTCCAGGAAGACATGCATGCCGATTCCCCTAATCACAGACTAATCACGCGGCAGATACAGAAGCGATTCTTTCCCTCTCCGTGCGCGGGATCCCGACGGTGTGCGCATGGGTGGAGCGGGCAGGCTGGAGTCGGGTGCACGCCGGTCGTCCTCGTGCGCCGCCGCCGATCCGGCCATCCTCGCTCCCTTCCAGCTAGGTGCGCACCTCTTCCCTGTGAGTCGTCTCGATCCAATTCTTCCCCCAAATCTCTGAATCAGATCCCCTAGCTTCCTTGCTCCTTCAATCACGGAAGATGCTGCTTTGGCAATGTCGCCGAACAAGCGGCGCGGCGGTCACGGGACCAATCCCTAGGTTTCCATCGCCACCTACGCCGCCATTGCAAGCCGGTAAAAACATTGGAGTTTTGTGTTCAATCATGTTACCCACGCTCATCAAACATATGCATGGACACGCTAACCACGTACACGCTAGCTAGCCGCGTACACACACGCTGACCACGTATACGCTAACCACTCATCTAACATGCATGCATGGACACGCTCACCACACACGCTAAGCAGCCTAACCACGTACACACACGCTAAAGCAGCCTAACCACGGACACACACATGCTAACCAGGTACACACGCTAAACCAGGCTAACCATGCTACTAGCCGCGTACACACACACGCTACACAGGCTAACCACACACGCTAATCACGTACACATACAAATCCTAACACATGCAAAATCAAATGTATAAAGTTACATACAAATAATATGGCAATCAAAATACATTGAATACAAAGTTATAAAATAAAAAAGATTTACCATATCAGTCAGAGATCACGCATGCATCAATCAAATCTAGAAAAAAGATTTTTTTATATCTAAAACTTTCCTTATTTATCCTATTTTATAAAATAAAAAATTAATAAATATACATTTCATCTATTACCTCTTAGTCCGATCGAAATCAATGAATGACTCATAGTCATTTAGGGTACCGCAGCAAAGCCCTTATTAATTATTTCGTACAAGATTGTAAGCCCGCAACAAAGGTTAGGAATGCTAGTTCACACACATTAATCTCCTTGAGGATATGGATAGCATTGGGAAAATATTCGATACTATTTCCCTTGCTAACAAAGAGGATAAACTAGGTACTTGCTACCGCATGGCTAGTAGCTACCGTGGGGTTCTGTGCCTAATAAGCCATTAATCAGTTTTCACTATGGTCCAAAACCATGAGCAAGGAAACTCAGGATGTACAACGAAGCACTAAGATATTCATCTTTCCACTAGGCGAGACAATGGAATTAAAGTTGTAAAATATATTATGTATATATGCTTCCGGTGCATAAGTTTAAATTTCCGTACATCGATGACAAAAATGGCTTATCATGTGCATCTCACTCCTCTGAAGTCCGAATCATGGCTTATTGGCTTTATTGCTTGCTTCTCCCCCTTTTCCCCTCACTCAATTTCTCAGCATGTCATTTCTGGGAGGATGGTGGCAGCGAGTTCATGTCACGGCTACGATGTCACGATAATGATCCAACACGGACGTCCGCCCGTGACTCTTGACCGGACACGGCTCCGTAGGAGCGTGCCTCATCTCTCTCAGAATAAAAAAAAACAAATCCCCACTTCCTCGTATGCTTATCCGTGCCCGGTGCCCAAAGCAGCGTAGCAGCTCATCTGTCCGCCCCTTCACCCACCACGCGCCCTCGCTCCCTGCGCCGCTCACTTGCACCGCTCACCTGCGTCCTAGTTACCTGCGCTGCTCGCTCCCTCACCGTCCGTCCATCACCCATCGCCGTCGGGTGCACCGCTGACCCCGCCATGGCTGCGGGGGCGCATGTGTTGTGGCGCCTCAGGTCTTCCCTGGCTGAGCCAAGGGCGTCCACGAGCGTGGCCGGTGCTGGTGGTGCTCGCAGCCATGGCTCGCCATTGGCTCCCACCCCGACGGTTGAAAACGACTGGCCTGGCCTTCCCTCCCCTATGTTGCATATATATGTTTCACGTGTTTCAGAAGTTTCAGATGTATGTTGCAATTGGTTAATCTTAATGTTGTAAAAGTAGATCGGGGGATGTTGCATATGTTGCAAGTGTTTCAGAGGCATGTTGCAAGTGTTTGTTCAAAATCTTTCATTTGTTTTCAGATGTATGTTGTAATCGTTTTTTGTCTAGATGTTGCATATGTTGTACACATATTTTGCAATAGTATTTTCCAAATGTTTTTAGCTGTTTCGGTGTTATGTTGCAGCAAGTGGTTTCATGTTGCAAGTGTTTTATTTGGATGTTTCATGTGTTTCACACACATGTTGCATGTGTATGTTCCAAATGTTTCATCTGTTTTCAGTCTTATGTTGCATTCATGTTGCAAGTGTTTACGTTGTTCTGCCATGTGAGAGTCAGGGGCCGTGCGAATAGGGTGCTCGGGGGGCTGGCGGACGGGGGCGTGCTCGTCCTTAGCCGCTCATCCCGGCTCCCGAGTGTCGCCCGCGCGGAGAGTTGGAGAGAGAGGAGTGGATCAAGGGAAGAACCGGCGGGCGCATAGATAGGGGCAGAGTGCACTCGTTGGGTGGGACGGGGTGGGCTGCGCGGGCATCCAGACGTCCGGGAGCTAGCTTGTATGACAGATAAATCTGAGCTTTAGTCTCAACTACTTCTCTACACAGAATTTATTCCCTCATCAACTACCCTTGCACTCTTGCACTAAATCCAATCCCTCTCTTCCATCCTATTTATATCCTTGCTTTCCATTTCACGTAGCCAGTTCTCTTTCTCTCCTATCCTCTTCCCAAACAAATAAGGAAGAGAACAAATTAGCAGAGCTGTTAGTGAAAATTAGTGTGCAAGGGAAACTAGCTATTGCTTGAGAATGCGTGGCGACAGGAACAAATGGAGTTCTACAGCTTGGGAATTCATGCTCCAACTCACACAATATTGTACTGCAGTAGTATCATCGGCTGCAGCTTGTTTGCTTCAGTCAGTTTTTGTCCAAGAATCATGGTGCTTGGTGCAACTTAGTTGCTGGCTGAGCTTCCCTGACTGCCAATGAAAAAAATTTATACAGCGGATGCAAGAAAAACAAAGATTTAATCGAGTATGTAGTTTTTACATGAAAATTACTATGAACCATGTCATAGATTAAATTGCATGTTGGGACACAGGCTCATGTAGTCATGTGTTAACACCAGCAACAGGGCAACAGAACTGAAACAGGAAAAAGTAATATGTTTGGCATATATTAATGGAAATAAGTGTCCACATAAACACTTAGACCTAAATGCAGAATAGTTTTGGAGTATTAGATAATATTACAGTTCTGCAAATCCTTTGGTTTTCAAAAGCTACTAGATGTTCGGATACAACAAAGTTTGCGGTCTCTAAAACCATGGTTTCATTTAAATCATATTGGCCCCGTTCGTTTGGAGGAATCTGAAGAAATCTGTGAGAGAAAATCAGCCGTGAACAGTAACTTTCAGCCGTAAACAGTAAAATTATGGCACCAGCCGAACGGGGCCATTCTTTCTGAAGTTTTAGAAACTCCTTTACGTCATCTTTGTTCTAAAACATGGTTATGTCTCTAGCCTATAAAGTCACAGATTCAAAAACTACATCATCTAAACAGGCTCATATTGGGATGCTTTTGATCCTTATTTTGTACAGATTTTTTTTATCTCTTATTTTGTACAGGATTGTAAGCCCATAACAAAGAAAAGAATGCTAGTTCATATACATTTACCTCCCTGAGGATGGATGACATTAGGAAAATACTCATTACTGTTTCCTTAGGTAACTAAGAGCCAGATGTGCCACTAGTATCACCAATTCTCCACCCATCATCCGGCGAGCATCAACAGAAGGGATTCAAAAGCCAGAACATTCATAGTTGTGAGTTTTGAGCAATTGTGAGTAATATTCATGATGCTTTTATTTATGGAGTTCAAACGTTCATGTGTTGTGGAAGCAAACTGAAAGATGTGTTTGTGCTTAACAGCCATTACCATATAACATTAGCTTTTACTCGAGTTGGTTATCAAAATATAACTTCTTCACAAAAAGATGCATAATTCAAATTAAGCACCTGATTGGTTCAACAAGAATTGAACTATTAAGTCTAGGAGGAAAAGGCCATGAAAAAAATGTATGAAGATACATAGGTAAAACCGTAAAGAGAGATACTTGCGTGCAGTGAGCAATGGCCAATGGCAATCCAAATCATATTTTTCTTGTCTATATAAGCACAATACAGCTATATCAGAGGAGTTAGCATGATCTATTATAGTTATCACAGGACGAGAAACATTTTCCACTAACGTAAACAGACCAAAATTGGCCATCATTTCACAGGCATCCATTCTTGTGAACAAGTGACAATGTGGAACTTATTACAGGTTTGTAAACTAACTGCGATCACATAATCATAACAACAAAATGCTCCATATAGTCAGTTTTATCAATCATTCAACATCAACCCCAAATATTCACCTTTGATCATTACTATTCAAATTATCTGCAACAAACTACATAAAATGTAACAATAAATTACTATTTTTATGAGAGATCAGCTTTTCTTAAGATAAATATACCTTTTATACATAAGTGGTCAAAGGGAAGGCATACATGAAAAGAGGATCACAGGAATATCTGAAAGCACACAATCAGGTCAATTCGATACAACATGCTTACAGAGATTGTTTGCACTTTCACATACAGAGGGAAAATTTATGGAAGGGGGCAGAGGAAAATGTGCTAAGAAGAAATGGATGGAAAACTAGACAAATGGATCACTATTTTAGGAAGTTTTCTCCATAAGTTGTATGGGTGCCAAGATGTTCTGTTTACTCGTCTCCACAATGCAACCATTCATCACCATCTCTTCCAACATGAAGTGCACTTTCTCCAGATGGAACATGATATCAAGCTCGCACTGGCCAAAAGGAGATAAAAAAGAAAAAAAAAGCATCAGCCCCAGTTACGCGAATATTTTTACAATGCTAATAGCTGAGAGAAAAACACTTGGGGTTACATAAGCTTACCACATTGCCAAAGTGGCGATCCATAGTTTCCACCAAAAGATGTATAAATTCAAGGATAGCTAACTCATTCTGCAAAATGGAATGAAATGGATGCATTGTTAATTTTTGTATCAGAGGGAGGAAATACCTAAAACAAGATTTGCAGGTCAAGGAAGTAACGGAAGATGCATCTACTATCCAGTAATCCTTGGTAAGTTCAAAAAATGAAATGCAGTTAAATTGCAACAGAAGTTACAAATCCAGAGGCACTCATTTAAATTTGTGAGAAGGTGCATCTAGTAGTGCTTGACAACTTGAAAAGAACACTGGAATGCAGTCAAATTGCAACAAACATTAAAAAGCCTGTAGCACTGATTTGCATATGCAAGTTGCAGTAAGACATGTATAGAGAAAGACCATGGTAAACAATGAAACTTTCCACCAAATAAAAATTCCTAAATCACAAAAAGGGATATTGGAAATTACAACAATATTCACTCAGGCACTCAAAAAGTAAAAACAAGACAAGAAGCAGAAACAAGATATAGATAGATATGCAGTGCAGCAATTTCACAGTGTACTAAGTTTCCAAAGGGCCAATCAAAATGTCACGAAATATTATCAAACAAAAGTCCATTCAGTGAGTTATGTGTATATTTCAGAATTAATGAACTAGCAAATGCTGCCATCAAAGGATAACTCAGTAGAAGCCTTATCTGATGATTTGGTTGAGATCTCCATACCTATTGGGCACTGGCAGATCAATCTCTACTAAATCCCATTGCATGCTAATTTGTTTCATTGAACAAATATATACTCCATCCTAAAGAAGTCATCTAAACTAAATTTGACCTTTGACTTATTTGCAATAGTGTCAAATGCCACAAAATTAATAATTAATATCAATTTAACAGTCCTTTTAATACAAATATATTCAAGTATTCATGCAACTCTACACTAATAAATAATTCAGACAACTGTTGGTCAAAAATTGCAAAGATTATTTTTTTTCCAAATCAGAACACGTCTTAAATTGACAGATGGAATATTGCTTGATCGGCAATAAATAATTTTATAAAGAAAGGATGATAAGAGTACATCCACTTAATAAGGACTTGCTTAACTATAACAGTACCATAGATGGTTCCCGGTGACTATTAGGAAAACAATATGGTGAGTTTGTGAAAACTACTCATGGATATTAGTTTGGTAGGACTAGTACCCTTGAGCGAATATTCCTAGCGATTCCCTTGACTAACCTTATGCACAGTGACGAAAAAGAGTAGCCTTAACAGATGGTGACATCATGGACAAATTAGTCGTAATCGTAAAGCTATGAAAATCCCATGAAAGATTATTCCCTTGTGATCTCTGTAGCAACTGTCGTCCCTATTAAATCCAATTGCGTAGTAACAAACAATTCCTTAAAACTTACATGAAAATAATTATATGAACAGGAGCTAAATCCATAGCATCAAGCAAAAACCATTTTTTGCTGTTCCGTTCACAATATTAAGTATTGCTTGATCTGTGACGAATAATTCGAATTCATTAATAGAGGATGATAGCAGTAGAGCGAACGAAATTCAGACTTGCACAAGGATAACAGTACCATAGACGACAAGGTGAAAGTTAAATAGATCATTGCATTGCTTTGCTTTGAGTTTGAGGTCTATGCAACCTTTGTGGTTCACAGGTTCTGCATCATAATACTGTTTCCTGCCAAACCATTTTCGTCACAACCACGGCTGAGCTGAGCACAGATAGATGGCAGCAGCTAATAGCAATGGGGATCGACTTCATCCACAGTTTGCAATCACAGACAAATTGGCATGGCAGAGACCTGAATTCATTCCCAAGGGAGGAGAGGAGAGATTGAGAGAAGAAGGTGGGGGGGGGAATCACACTTCATCATTGTCAACGCCGACGAGGAAGAAAAGGGAGGCGTAGCGCCTGTACACGACCTTGTAGTTCCGGTGCTCCACGAACGAACACTGCATCAATCAACAAAAAAACCAGCGGGAGTCTCAGAAAATCGGAAGTGTAGGAAAAAAACCCCTTATCCCGATCCAGATCCAAGACGGTCCAACACAAAACCAGCAGGTTCGTGGATCCGGAAAGGAGGGCGATGATCCGAGCGGATCAGGGGGGAGCGAAGCAAAGGAGGGGACGTGGAGAAGAAGGCTGCACGGGGGTGAGGAGGAGGAGGAGGAGGCGGCGGCGGTGCGGACGGACGGACGGACAGAGGGACGGACCTGCTGGTCGGTGCGGGCGAGGCACTTGCGGACGATCTCGCCCTCGAGGGCGCGTCGCTCGTCAAGGGAGAGGTGCTCGTAGTACTGCGCCAGCCGTGTCTGGCCCTGCTTGTTCACGAACAGCACGAACCGGATCGTCATCTCGTCGTCTCGGCCTGCCTGCTTGCTCCTCTGCTGCTCGACCCCGTCGTCTTCTACCTCTCGATGAGCCTGTTCTGCTCCTGCTCGCCACAAGTCAGAGAGGGACTCCACCGAGCGCCGTTCCTTGGCCATCCGACGGCCAGCACCCTAATCGGGAACAAGGCCCATCTAATAAATAATAGTCTGCGGCCCAGTAAAGAGGCCTTCCAACGTGCATAGCAGGCCCGCCTTTGGTGCAGACAGCGTCGCTGTGTTTAGATTTCAGGTTGTGCAGAAACAGCAGAGCAGCGCCGGCAACGAAATCATAGATCATCAGTTCGAGATGCGTGGAGCGGTTAGACGGAGGAAGGTTGCGACGAAGATATAGAGACCACTAATGAAGAGGTGGAGATGGGACAAGATTAGGATGGTCAAGTTTGTGCCGCAGACCTTTATATATATGAATTCACTGTCAGGGTGCTCCGTCACCCTTCCAAATCATGCTCTTTTGCATGTTCCCATCCGTATTTTGCTAGTTTTTACAAAAGAAACTAAATAATTGGATGATCTCTTCAAGAAAAAATTATGCTTTGCCATCGCAGAGAGGGGCACGCCTTCATTAAAAGAACCACATTTTGTGAGGTCTTTGCCAATTTGCAATACTGGTCACGCAACTTCTAGTGCGTGATTAGTGCCCTGTATGGGTTTGCACGAGGTTGTTTGTGTGCGCTTGCTGTCTCACCAAGCTTTAGATTTACTCTATACAATGCAACATCTTCCACACAGTGAGTGTTTTATTTATTACATGGTCTCTGGCTCAACTGATACATACTAGTCCTTCGGGCGCGCCCATGCGCGCGGGCCACTGGCCACACGGTTTTTTTTGGGAAAAAAAGATATAATCAAAGTTGTCCTGTATGTTGATTTGAGAAAAATCCGAGGAGGTTTTCGCAAAAAATGATGAGAGGGTTTGTGGACATTTTCTAAGGGTTTTTTGAAAAAAAACCGGAGGCCATCCGCTCTGGGTTTTTTCAAAATAATGGTAAAAATATCCCGAGAGGGACTTATTGATTTCTAGGAAAAAGAAAGGTTTTTTGAAAAATGACCGTCTCGATCGATCTGGGGTCCGCTGCGTGTGCGATCGAGCGGCCATGAAAAAGCGTGCACGACGTGGCACGCCTACTCTTTACGCTTTGTTGTCTTTAGATGATTAAATATTAGTAAATTTTACACTTCTAGCTCTAACCACCCTATTTTTTAATGGTAATGACTTATTGACACACCGTCCGATTTTAGGTGCAAGCACGACTGCCTTCCTCATCTCCCTCCCCATCCCGCCCACACCACGCCTGACTCACCCCCCCCACACCTGGCCGACTCCCCACGCTCTCTCCCTCCAACAAGCGGCGGCTCCTCCCCACGCGCCCAACGTGGCTCCTCACTCTCTTCCCTCCGGCGGCGGTGGTTTCCAGTGGCGGCGGCGAGGTAGGCGACTTCCTCCTCCTCCTCCTCCTGGATCTGCAAGTTAGGGTTTCGGCGAGCTCTCCCTCTCGTCTTGCCTAACTCCGGTGGGCTTAGAAAGAGAAGGTTTGGGGAGGAAGGCAGCGACGGTGGGATGGTGGAGGGTTAGGGACCTAACGGTGGTGAAGACGGCCGAGCTAGGGCGAGGCAGGCATCGCGGCAGGTGCCTTGAGCGGAGAGCATGGCCATGACGGTTGCGGGATGGGGGAGGGGAAGAAGGTGACGCCGTGGGCGAGCTAGGATTTTGTCGAGACTCATGCCCCTAGCTTCGCCCACAAGCGGGCAAGCAGACAGCGCGTCGGACCACAGCGATGAGGCAATGGGACCACAAGAGGAATGCAAAGAACGAGGCGGTGGGACCATGGATGGAAGAAGAAAAACAGTACGAGTGGAAGAAAGAAGAGAGAAGAGAGAAAAAGCACGTGTATGGCCCTGCGTAACGGTCGGCCGTGGCCACGACTGATCTGACGCATGGCCGCATATTTTAGAAGTATCTTTTTTTATGTGGAAAGTTTGGATCACCGATGCAAGGTACTAGTACCAATCACGCCTAGTTTCAAAAAAAAGTACCAATCACGCCTCCTTTATTGTTTTTGACAAAAAGAAAAAAGAAAAAAAAACTTGCGCTCCCCATCGCTTTGCGTGTTAAATTGCAGGGTCGACGTAACTACGACATGGGAATGACATTCCTGGCCTTCTCTCTCCCGTCACCAACCATCCACCACACAATCTTACCGCATCATGGCGACCTCCATCGCCGTCGCCTTCCCTCTCTTAGGGCCCGTTCGGCAGCAAGGGTTTCAATCCCATCCTGAACGCTTCCAAGGCAAGAATCAAGTGAATCTAATCGTTTCACTTAATCTTGTTGGATTCAATTTTAGACTAGGATTTGTTCCTTCCCGTCAAAATCACTGTTTGGTTGCACATGAATAAAACCTTTCTCACTTTAGAATCAATCATTCATCAAGTTAATGCATCTTAGAACGGATCGCTGATATACCAAACATTGCACATGCCTTGCAAGTTCACACAAACATTGCACATCAGTGTTGTTGACTTTCGAACTGGCCTGATTTCATATGCATGTTCATTACATAAACATACGAACATAATTGAATCTTCATTGTATACTCCCAAACAAACTAAAAATAAATACCCAGCTACGAGTCTTTACATGAGACCTCTGGAACTAGCACCTGAACAAACATTGGAAGAGAATTGGCCCCATGTCTTCAGTTCTTTCACTAGTTTTGTCACGTCATCACAGCAAACATTGGTTGCACGCCTACAAAAAAATAGAAGAAAATGGTAAGTTCTAGAAGGGTTGAGTCTCACGTGATTTCTGAAACTAATCACAACATTCATTCTAATTTTTTCAAACATTGCTCGGCTTGTGTCAACTTGCTTACTGCAATCTAAAATTACTCTTATCTGAATATATAACAGGACATCTCTTGCTTACCATGGACACTGATGACCTACGTTTACATATAGATCTTCTATTGTTGCCAAACCTCAAAGATCCAGTGTGGCAGTACTATGGCTCTTCTCATACATCTATGTAACACCCTCAGTGTTACACTAAAAATCTTTTGCTAAAACATGTCATGAGCATCATGGTTATGTGATAATGCATGTGATATAGTGTGAGATCGATTTTCGTAGCTCGAAATGATCGACGGAAACACGAAACGAAAGTTACATTTCATAGTCAAGTTATATTACTTAGGGTTTTAAATCAATTTTTATTAAGCGAAAATGCTATAGAACGCATATACGGAACTTTAATAAAGTTTGTAGTACAAACTTCGAAGGTGACGATGAAATACCTGCGGTCGATAAATGAATTCACTAGTTAGCATGATTAATAGCTTGTAAATCGAATTTGACGCGAATCCGATCAGGACTTCGTCAAATTTCTTAAGTCGGAAAATGGTTTCACAAAGCTAAGTTTGACAATTTTTGTAGAGTAATTGGGTTAAGGAGTGATGGGGTATTAGGGCTTGTTTTAGTAGCTTAATATGCCCTCTTAAGAATTGCAAAGGTGGTTTGGCGTTTGAATCAACGAATTGGATTTTTGGGACGCTTTAAAAAGCGTGCATGGCACGTTTCCGACCGGTTTCAGCGACTGGGCGCGGTCACCGTGCCTCGACACCCGACGTTGCAGCTCCGGCTCGCCTAACGCGCACACACCACCACATAGGCTACGCATCGCCACTGCCGCGCCCAGGCACGTGTTGCACGAGCAGAGCACGCACACTTCAGCGCCGCACACCGCCACGCTCGGCGGGCCCGCTGCCCTGGTCGCCTGCCCTCACCGGGTCACTGCCGCTGCCTTGCCTTGTGTCCGCCTAAGCCACTACGCCACGGCCATCCTATCACTGTGCTGCGCCGCGCTGTCACCCCCACGCCACAGCGTTGCGTCGTGTCCGCCTGCGTCTCTGCGTCATTGTTGTCGAATTCATGCACGTGGCCCTACCGAGGCCACCCGCTTGTCATTCGCCATTAATGGCGCCACGACCGTGCTGCTGCGCTGGCACCGCCCGCACGCGGGTATGCCCCCTCTCCTGGCTATGTTGGCTCGCAGTGCTTGCGCATGTGCGTCAGCCACATCCCGCCAGAGCTTGGACAAGCAGCCGGCCCCATTCCTTTCTTTTCCCCTCCCTCCTCTGCTGCTGGTCCAGCCAGGCCGCGCCACCAGTTCGACATGGATAGGTCATGTCCAGTCAATTCAGTGCGCTCCCAACTCCATCTTCTAGCCTGCTAGCCAACCGACCTCGCACCGTGTCACATCGTGCCTTGGCAAGCTCCAATTTGGAGCCGGCGTCCGTCGTCGCGCCATTAAAGGCTTAGACGCCGTTGCCATGGGCATTACCCACCTGGTCCTCCCGAGCCCAATTGGTTGCACCCCCAGCCTTGCCTCGCAGTCCTTCACCCCATGCGCACCCCAATTTGCACTGCTACTGCCTGCCCAGCGCCGCTAATGCGGTCGCGCCACCACGGCCATCACTGTGCTTGTCGTGCGCTCATGGCCGGATGCACCTGGTCCGTCCCCGGTCAAGCCACCACGTCAGGTAGGTTCTAGGTGAGTTGCTAATGCCCATTCTTTGGTTCGCTCACATCGTTTGTGCCTTGGCTCATGGGAACATGGCCTCCACCGTAGGGGGGAGTCCACCGCCATGGAGAGAGCTCTGGACCGCGTCTCCGTTCACCGCTTCACCACCCATCGATTCACGTTTGCATCTAGGTGAGCATCGGCTCGCTATTGGGGGCGGGAAGGGGCTAGGTTGGTCGGCGTGACCGCCCGGTGCCGTCGCCGCCGCACCGGTGCGTGCACGGGTGCCCGAGGATTAGGCCACTGTGAAGATGGTTTATTCTGAGGGTTAGATTGCTTAAGTCCAGTATGGGAATAGTGCTACAAACCCTGGGGGAAATCACAGGTTGCTCGAGGTCGTTTTCGCAAATGTGCCGAAGCGTGTGGGCCTCCCCGATTGCGGGCCGTTGCCACGCCGGTGGGTCGCATGCGCGCACGCTACGTGTGCGTGGGCCGCGCGGGTGAGATTTGGTTTTCCTTTTTTCAGAGAATTAATAAATGCTTTTCCAATTTAGTTTTGAGCTGATCTTTGGAAAATGATAGTAAATGTTGTAGGTCTCCAAAAATAGTGAAACAAAATTTCTTAGGTTCACAAAAATGTTATTTATCTGTTGGTATAGTTAGTTTACAGTTATCTGTGATAATGATAGAACCATTAATTCATTTAGGAAAACTTAGTATTATTTAGCTTAATATTTGTAGGTTTTTTGTGGCAAATTGGTGATAGTTTTAGTCATGAAATTTTTATAGTAGGTTCATTAGTTTATTATGTGCTCACTATAATTTTTGTAGCCTTAGAATAGGATGATAAATAGAGTAGGTAGTACTCTTTGTTTTATCATATACAGAGTAAATCGATATTAAGAATAGGGATGCATTTAGTTGCTAAGATAATGCATGCAATGTTTCATACCTGTTAGTGGTAATGATAGGTAACTTAGCATCTTAATCGGTAGAGCTAGCTTAGTAGCTTGATAGATGTATTCTTATGTTAAGAGTTGTTGTTGCCGTATTATTAAGTGTTGTATCATCATTTCATGCATGTAGATAACGAGTTGGTAGAGTTTGTGCCTGCGGGCGAACAGGAGTACGAGGAGATCATTGAGGAGTATGAGGTGGAGATTCTCGTTCAGGAGGGAGCCCCGGAGCCATTAGTTGCTGACTTTGTTGACACCCCGTCTGCTCAAGGCAAGCCCCGGTGCATAACCCTTATTTTGAATGATCACTGAATATATATATTATGTACATTTACATTACATGCATTTTATGGAAACTACATGTATAGATATACTTACCTATGAGTCCTACTAGTATAGGTCGAGTAGCTGCTATGCTCAGGATTTCGATAGCGTGAGTAACTAGCTGTTACTCATAATAGGTGATTATTATGATCACTCAAGAGAAAATGGTGAAAAGGAAAATGGAGACCGGGCAGGGATATGGTTTGGGATATTGGTGGGTGTAAGAGGTTGTGTCCTACGGCCAACAGGGCATAGCTTGGTTATATTTTTTCCCTGTCTGTGTCGGTTAAGGACCGGCCATTGCATTGGGTTCTTGGCAAGTCACAGACTTATTATCCCGAATACATACTTGGGTATGGATGCATGGAAGGCTTGTTGCTCTCTTATCGTGGGTTCTGGCTCTTTTCGGACCGACTGATTGGAGACGGGGATGGTGGAGGTCTAAGCACCGCACTGAGTCCGGGACTTAGGACCAGGGGCTTGGAGTCCAAGTTTGGACGGGGACCTGGACCCCATGATAGGAGAGTGATGGGTTGGTCCTGCTTGTGCCTAGGGTACAAGTGGGGCGTGTGTTTCGGGATACTAGCTGGGCACATTGATTCACGAATAGCCGGGCGATCCGATACGGCTTGTCTACAGTCTAGCACCGTAGTAAGAACTGGAAGATGAAATGTGGTGAAATGGAAATGTTTGCTCAACCCTTGCTTGAAAGTAGAATAGGTGATTACATAGAATGGCTAGATAATGAATTAATCATGACCGCTAATAATAACATAAATAAGAATTCACTATTAGTATTGCTTTCTGCAAAAAGGAAACCCAGCAAACCATAAAGCTTATCATATCCCTTGGAGTTAGGAAATTATTCCTATTAGTCGAATAAGTCTTGCGAGTACATTATGTACTCAGTGTTTATTTACCCCTGTTGCAGGGCAGCTTAAGGAGTAGCCGTTGTGTGAAGGATTTTTCTGGTGGGCACAGACGGATCATTGTACATTATCGATAGATGTTTCTTTACATTCCGCTGTTTAATTTCCGCGCTCTGAAATTGGTCCTAGAATAATTTATTTCTAAGAACTCTGAATGTATGAAATGGACTAAGTAATGTAAACTCGTTCTCATTATTGGATCCTGTGGGAAAAATGTGGATTATTCGGGCTCTCCCTTGGGGTGTGCTGGACGGAATCCTCCTGATGTAGTTCGCTCTCGGGGTGCTTAGTGTCTAGTGGAAGACAAGCGCCTCCGTAAGTGCGTTATTTCAGACGGTTCTGCCACAATCTATTTGTGATCTTCTCACTTCTCTATCTAAAACCTACACCATGATGACAGAGGCTTTCCCTCAGATTAAAAGCCTTCTCCTTTAACTACACACAAAAATCAAAATAGGCAGCAACAACCAAAATCAATGGTGTTTTTCTGTGTTTGGATGATGATGACTAAATCCACAAGCTGCTACTGTCACCGGTTGTTGTTACTGAAAAAAATGGCAGCCATCAATCAATGACCTATAGAAAAACACTTATGTTGAGTTTGTTTATAATGCCTAATGCATGCTGTCAGCCATAGGGTGTTCATAAACATGATTCTTTATAATTTGGCCTAAGTTTATATATATGGTTCACGAAAAAATACCAACACAATTACCAAATGTCTAATGCAGCATGTTTTGAACTAGAGCAGCAGCACTATTGTATAGCTTCAGAAAACTAAAGGTACAGAAACAAATGACCAAGCTGCAGACCCTACTGAACCCAACTAATGAATTGCAAGGCTAAAGAGGTCCTACCTTTCTTCTTAAAAACAAAGGACAATAACAACTCATAAGTCTTTAAAACAAAGAAGAAGCTCAATTTGGTCTGCAAGAAACTAAGAAAGCATGTTTGCAAGACACAGAACACAACCTACAGACTTGAACCTGATTCTTACCCACCAAACAAAAAGCCGAATAAAAAAACTCAAACAAAGGATCATCTGGTTGGGCCATGGATTAAATAATGGATGAGTTTATTCCAGAATCTTTTTTTAAGAATAGAAGGATCACTTAGTTCCCGAAAAAGGAACTGAGTCATATAGATGCTAAATAATATTGACCATGTCATATAGAAGCTAAATATTATTGACCATGTCATATAGAAGTTGTAATAAAGATGATAGTCATATAGAAGCATATATAAATTTATAGTCATATAGAAGCTTCTGGAGTACCTTCTGGAGTTTGTACCGGATCCCAAGAAGGTGGAGGTTCAATCAGAGTTGATTACTCCATCACCATGCAGAGATAGGTCTGGACAACCAATGCTGAAATAGCTGCTAATTGCCACATGAACTGATCTCCCCAGTACACTGAAAATTGAAAATGACAGCAAGCTCTGGCTCTGCAAAGTGCTTGGGAAAACAAGCTAGTAAGGTAGGAGTAGAAAATAGATATAGTATAACCGAGCGACGGATTCCCAAAGTGCTCGGTAAAAAGTTTATTTATATAAACCATCATGCATGCATGCCTTTACTGAATGATGTTCAGTTATTATTATACATTGATTCACGGCTACTAACTGATTGACTGATTGCCTGATTCTGTCTATACAGAAAATCCCTCCGTGTTTGCTTTGGATTTAAGGCACGAGACGCCGACATCGTTTATCTTGTGAATCGCCAAGGCAGAGAAAGAGCTCAAATGGAAGTAAGTATGCTGCTGATGCTGGTTTTTGGGTTCAGGTTCAGAGAGATAACATCCGCTGGCTAGCTGCTCATTGCCGACGCCAAAGATGATTGAATCCTAGTTTTTTGGTGCTCCCCCGGTCCCCCCACAACAAGAGGGGAGCCTCGATGGATGCTGTGTGTATGTTAAGCCCTCCCACGGCGGCAGGCGATGACACGAGACTACGCTGCTGCATTCTTTGATTGATTCGATTGCGTCTAGTGATAGGCTGTTGCTTGTGCCGGTTTTTGGGTTCAGGTTTAGTATGGCATCGCTCGATCCTAACGAGAACAATATGAAATCTTGTAGGGCAAAGTATGGGGTCGAGAAGATGTGTAGAGATATGTGGAATTGGGCAAGCAAGAACCCCTATGGCTATGCTGGATCACCATACAAGAGCAACAGAATCACTCATCCATCCATCCTGCAGTAGTAGCAAGCAGCAAACCGAGCAGCAGCAGCTCCCCCTCCTCTACATCTCCTACCACCTAACAACCAAGAAGAAGAAGAGGCCCACCACCCATGGCCTCACCACACATCCACTACTAGGCCACCTCCTGGCGTTCCTCAAGAACTGCCAACGCAAGGAGGCAAGAACCCTAGCAAAAACCCTAGCGCTTGGGAGAGAAGGGGGCATGGACGAGGATGATGCTTTACCGGTGAGAAGGCGGCGGAGAGCGCGGACGTTCGATGAGAAGCGGTCACCGTCGCCTCATGCCGCCATCGCTTCGTGTCGCCCGCGTCCGCTTGAGTTGTGCCAGCTCGCGTCACCACACCCAAGATAGGTTCCGGACCTATGAGGGTCCGTCTCCGTTCCGGGCCAAAGAGGGGGAAGAAAGGCCAGGATTGACCCATTTTAATTTTGGGCCATATCTAACTGAACGACCAATCCTGGCCCGACTTAACTTTGAACCGGGCCATATCAATCTGGGGCGGATCAGGCCGCGTTCTGGACCGTTCCGGGCCAAAATGAACAAGGCCTTATTAGTCTCTTCCCTGTTTGCCCACCCACACTCCTTCCTTGGCCTTCTTCCTCGTGCGCGTGCTTCACCGCTTCTAACGCGGCTTCCACCGCAGCCACAAAAGCACTGCCTGCTCTCCTCCGCTCGGCCTCCTCCCACTCTCCCTCTCCTGCCTGGGTCCTCCTCATCTTTGTGGATTCTGCTAGCGCCATGGGAGCATGGTCGAGCTAAGTCCTAGGATGAGATGTCATCGACCTCGTTGTGGATGGCGTGCTGGGTCCACGGCTGACCCGTCCTGGTTGGCACAGAAAAATCTTGTGTGGAGGCGCTCGGTTTGCATGTCCCCGGCAACAAGATTGATGTCCCCACCGCATCCTCTCCAAACGTGGATGCTGGCGACAAAGCCAAAGGAGGAGCTGATTTGGGTTGCCCCCCCCCCAAATGGCAATTTGGTGAAGTTGCTGGGAATAGTGGCGTTCTTTTCAGAGTAGGACTACAATGGCAATGAATTTGTTCTTGGTCCTCCTCGTGGCTCGTGGTTAACGTCGCCTCCATGGCACAGTATCTTTCCCTGTCACCTGTCAATGATAGAATTTGTTCTTGGTATTCTCTTGTTTGTAAGAGATGCTGAAATGGCTGATGTTCTCAGTGATGTCAGTGGGTTTCGCGGAGACTAATTGCACGCTGTTGACTGATATTTATTACAAGTACAGGGACAAAGGTAGCTTTGCTTGCTATCTTGTTCTTGGCCTATTGTTGTGCATTGTGCTTGTTCATGGTCTGAATTGCGAATTTCTATGAATGTTGGAGTGTCTAAGTAACTCAAGAAAGGTTATAGTTGGAATTGGAGTACTAGCATGTTGGCGCTTGTTGGAATAGTGGCTATAGTCTTCTATTTGAACTGGAATGAGAAAAACACATAATTTTCCACCCAAAAATGTTGTGTTATTAGTCTTGCCTGAGTGAGATTTTATATGGTTTGGCACACAGTGCTCGTATCAAAAGCTTTGTTTGCCCATAGCCATATCTGTGACTGCTTGCAAACAATGTGTCCTTTTACATGTACTTGTGTACACAACTTAAATAGGCGGCTCGTACAGGATGCATACAATTTCATTGCATTACAACAACAACAACAACAACAACAACAACAACAAAGCCTTTAAGTCCCAAACAAGTTGGGATAGGCTAGAGTTGAAACCTAGCAGAAGCAATCAAGGTTCAGGCACATGAATAGCTATTTTCTAAGCACTCCTATCCAAGGCTAAGTCTTTGAGTATATTTCATCCTTTCAAGTCTCCTTTTATTGCCTCTACCCAAGTCAACTTCGGTCTTTCTCTGTCTCTCTTCACGTTACTATCCTGGCTTAGGATTCCACTACGCATCGGTGTCTCTAGAGGTCTCCGTTGGACATGTCCAAACCATCTCAACCGGTGTTAGACAAGTTTTTCTTCAATTGGTGCTACCCCTAATCTATCACGTATATCATCGTTCCGAACTTGATCCCTTCTTGTATGACCGCAAATCCAATGCAACATACGCATTTTCGTGACACTTATCTATTGAACATGTCGTCTTTTCGTAGGCCAACATTCTGCACCATACAACATAGTAGGTCTAATCGCCGTCCTATAAAACTTGCCTTTTAGCTTCTGTGGTACCCTTTTGTCACATAGGACACCAGATGCTTGGTGCCACTTCATCCACCCTGCTTTGATTCTATGGCTAACATCTTCACCAATATCCCCATCGCTCTGTAGCATTGATCCTAAATATCGAAAGGTATCCTTTCTAGGCACTACTTGACCTTCCAAACGAATATCTTCCTCCTTCCGGGTAGTAGTGCCGAAGTCATATCTCATATACTCGGTTTTAGTTCTACTGAGTCTAAAACTTTTGGACTCCAAAGTCTCCCACCACAACTCTAGTTTCTGATTCACTCCTGTCCGACTTTCATCAACTAGCACTACATCGTCCGCGAAAAGCATACACCAAGGGATGTCCCCTTGTATGTCCCTTGTGACCTCATCCATCACTAAGGTAAACAGATAAGGGCTCAAAGCTGACCCTTGATGTAGTCCTATCCTAATTGGAAAGTCATCCGTGTCTCCATCACTTGTTCGAACACTAGTCATAATATTGTTGTACATATCCTTAATGAGTCCGACGTACTTCGTTGGTACTTTATGTTTGTCCAAAGCCCACCACATAATATTCCTTGGTATTTTATCATAAGCCTTCTCCAAGTCAATAAAAATCATGTGTAGGTCCTTCTTCTCCCTATACCGCTCCATAACTTGTCTTATTAAGAAAATGGCTTCCATGGTTGACCTTCCGGGCATGAAACCAAATTGGTTCATAGAGACCCACGTTATTGCTCTCAAGCGATGCTCGATAACTCTCTCCCATAGCTTTATAGTATGGCTCATCAACTTAATTCCCCGGTAATTAGTACAACTTTGAATATCCCCTTTATTCTTGTATATCGGTACCAATATACTTCTCCTCCACTCGTCAGGCATCTTGTTCGATCGAAAAATATGGTTAAACAGCTTGGTTAGCCATACTATAGCTATGTTCCTAAGGCATCTCCACACCTCGATTGGGATACTATCCGGTCCCATCGCCTTACCTTCTTTCATCATTTTCAACGCCTCTCTGACCTTAGATTCTTGATTCTCCGCACAAAGCGTCTATTGGTGTCATTAAAAGAGTCATCCAACTAAAAGGTTATGTCTGTATTCTCACCATTGAACAATTTGTCAAAATACTCTTGCCATCGATGTTGGATTCATCCTCCTTCACTAAGAGATGCTCCCTTTCATCCTTAATGCACTTAACTTGGTTGAAGTCCCTTGTCTTTCTCTCACGAACCCTAGCCATCCTATAAATGTCCTTCTCTTCTTTCTTTGTACCCAAATGTTGGTAAAGATCCTCGTATGCTCTACCCTTTGCCACACTTTCAGCTCACTTTGCAGTCTTCTTTGTCACCTTGTACTTCTCTATGTTGTCCACACTCCTGTCATGGTACAAGCGTCTATAACATTCTTTCTTCTCCTTAATAGCCATTTGGACTTCCTCGTTCCACTACCAAGTATCTTTAACCTCGCCTCCACTTCTTTTGGTTACTCCACACACCTCTGAGGCCACCTTCCGAATGTTGGTTGACATCTTCTTCCACATGTTGTTTATGCCATCTTCTTTCTTCCAAGAGCCCTCTTTAATAACCCTTTCACTGAATACCTCTGACGTCTTCCCTTTTAGTTTTCACCACTTTGTTCTTTCAATCTTAGCTTGTTTATCCCTACAGACACACACCTAAAAACGAAAGTCTGCCACCAAGAGCTTATGTTGAGAAACAACACACTCCCCTGGTATCACCTTGCAACCCAAGCATGCTCGTTTGTCCTTTCTTCTTGCGAGGATAAAGTCAATCTGGCTAGAGTGTTGTCCGCAACTGAAGGTCACTAGATGAGATTCTCTCTTTATAAAGAAAGTGTTGGCTATATCAGGTCAAAAGCTACCGCGAAGTCCAGAACTTTCTCCCCCTCTTGATTCCTACTACTATACCCAAAACCTCCATGAACTACCTCGAAACCTGCGTTTGTAGTACCTACATGTCCATTAAGATCTCCTATAAAAAGCTTCTCACTGGTAGGTACAGCTCTAATCAAGCCATCTAACTCTTTCTAGAACTGTCTCTTAGCACTCTCGTCGAGGCCTACTTGGGGGCATACGCACTAATTACGTTCAAGACCATATCACCAATGACAAGCTTGACTAAGATAATCCTATCTCCTTGCCTTCTCACTCCCACCACACTATTCTTGAGGCTCTTATCAATTAAAACTCCTACTCCATTTCTATTCGCGACTGTCCCTGTGTACCAAAGCTTGAAACCTATATTGTCAACCTCCTTCGTCTTCTGACCATTCCATTTAGTCTCTTGGACGCATAATATATTTACACGCCTCCTAGTCGCGGTATCAATTAATTCTCTTAATTTACCTGTAAGTGACCCTACATTCCAACTAACTAAACGGATCCTAGTTGGTTCGATTAGCTTCCTTACCCTTCGTACCCGTCGACTCAGATGTGAAGACTCTTGCTCATTTTTCACTACACCTGGACGCCGATGTAGCGCGCCACTAAGAATGCGACGACCTGATCCTTGCTTACTTGACACCGTGCCCAGATCGCGACACGGCGCGTCACGGGGGTGACGACCCAGCCCTTGCTCATTTAACACCATACCCGGGTTCTGATATAGCGTGTCGCTAAGAGGGTTACGCTCCAACGGTTTTCTTTCGGGTTTCATCTCTATTAGAATGGCTAGATTTAACGTTGGCTCGTCACGCGTATCACAACCCTCCTTCTTTACCAGGGCTTGGGACATGCTATGTTGAGACAACATAGGCGGAGTTATACAATTTCATTGCATTAGCTTATCCAACAGTAGTAGTGATCCTTCGTTTTCTGTAAATGCTGGCATGAGCCGTGGACAACTGGCTATTAATTTTTCTGTAAATGCTGGCATGACCACGGACAACTGTAGAGCCATTAATTTGTCAACAATCATAGCCTCTCTCTGTCCGTCTTGAAACTATTTTGAGAATATTAGACTTGGACAATTTGAAGAGTAAGTTTCAATTTATCCAATTACCTTTTGACATTATAGACTATTATCTTTAATCTCAGCACAATATCAGGGACCACTGATAGTGGTTCTAAGTTCTAACTTACAGGCAACGTTTGAGGATGAAAGGTTTTTAAAAGGAGGCAGTGAAAACTCTATTTTCCAATGAAGATGTTTACTTCCATGAGGATTATTTCCTTGTATTTCTTGAACAGCTACTTAAATTGGCAACCACCTAACATTTTTTCTGGTTGACAGCCAATATGGTCCCTGTTCAGTGAAATTAAATCAAAACTGCAAGGTGTTTAAATGGCACTAGAATGATGGCATATGTGTTTCCTAGGCATCAAGTACTATATCCTGCTGCGCATTTGCATAAAATTTACTTTGTTCTGACTTGTGAGTCCAGTGGGCTTGTTCGGCTGACCCAGATTCCGGTTTGTTCGGCTTCTTTTTTCAGGTGGAACAGTGTTTTTCTCTCATAAGAAATCAGCATGAACAGTATTTTCAGCATGAACAGTATTTTCCTCCAACAGCCTGCCAAACCCAGTGCCTTTGCAACTATGCTTGTGAAATTTGGTTCAGTTTGCATGTGCTACTCCATTGAGTTTCTGAGTTCTTCTGTTTTTATTTTTTCTAGATCTAATAGAAACTGATTTCCATTACAAAATTGCCAAACTTTGAGATACTAGCATTCCTCTGCGATCAGTTCTTGCAATAAGAGCAAGGTACTGATCAGCAAGGTACTTGCGCCAGTTTTGATATTGAATACCCAGTTTCTCAGAAGTTAAGAACTGTTTGTCAGAGTTGCTTGCTTGTTAAGAAACTATTGGTCTTTTTTTCTAAGATAATGTATTCTGAATACTAGTCTCTTAAACTTGGCAGTTACAATACAATAATATTTGATATTCTTAAGGCTAATTTCTGAAGGGCAGGCCTGGTGCAAGCGGTAGAGTCTTACCGCCTGTGACCGGAAGGTCCCGGGTTCGAGTCGCGGTCTCCTCGCATTGCACAGGCGAGGGTAAGGCTTGCCACTGACACCCTTCCCCAGACCCTGCACAGAGCGGGAGCTGCTCTCTGCACTGGGTACGCCCTTTTTTTTATTCTTAAGGCTAATTTCTAGATGATGGCATATATCACATGGTAGAATACATCAGTTTGGAAACCTGCTTCTTGCAAAGCAAAACGAACCATGATGAGGCATTGTATCTTGGTTTTTGTTTTGCAAAACCACACAAATTTAAGTTGATTTGCACAAATTTTAATCTGCAGCTGTATCTCACGGTCTCAACTCTCACCATCTAAATATAGGTAATCAATCATGATGAAAATTTCATTGGAATGCAAGAGAATGGTGGATGAAGGACAAAATAAGGCTCGAATAGGGTCCAAGTTCGAGATGATTCTTTAGGTACCAAACAAGATGGTAACCAGCGAAATGTTGTTGCAAAAGCTGCACTAAGTGTCTCCAATTGGAAGGGGAAGGGGAAACGCTCACAACGTAAAGCGAAACAGGTAGCAAAAGCAGTGGTGAATGATCAGATGAAAAATAGACTTGAAGGAAGCTTGCAGAGGAGTGTTTCTGATTGGAAGATTAAGAGGAAACGCTCAACACGTGAAGGGAAACAGGTACCACGAGCAGTGGTGGATGATATCACTCCGTCTGTTCCTTCTGGGTCACACCACAAGCAACCTGGGGACCATATAGATGCTCGAAGCAAAGTTAGGAAGTTGCTCCAATTGTACCAGGCAACATACCGAAAGCTTAAACAAGTTAAGGAACAAGGTATTCCCATAGTTGGACGGATTTACCTTGAAGCAGCTAAAGCAGTAAAGAAAGACCCTGTCTATACAAAGCTTGGGGCCATTGTGGGAAATGTTCCTGGTGTTGAAGTTGGCGATGAATTTTATTATAGAATTGAGTTAGCAATAGTTGGTCTGCATCGCTTGTATCAAGGAGGTATTGACACTTCTAAGGTGAATGGTGTTCCTGTTGCTATAAGTGTCATTGCCTCCGGAGGCTATCCTGATGAATTGTCAAGCTCAGGTGAACTAATATACACTGGCTCTGGAGGGAAGGCTGGGAGCAATAAAGATGGAAGCGATCAAAAGCTTGAGCGGGGTAATCTCGCCTTGAAGAATTCCATTGAGACGAAGACCCCGGTTCGAGTGATTCATGGGTTCGAAGGTGAAAGTAGAATTGAAGTTGGTAAGCAAACTTCGACATTTACATATGATGGATTGTACGAGGTGGTGGAATGTTGGCAAGAGGCCCGAAAGGAGAGATGGTCTTCAAGTACAAGTTACAGAGGATTGCAGGGCAACCAGAATTAACCCTACATGCAGTCAAGGCAATTAGGAAGTCTAAAATTCGTGAAGGGCTTTGTTTGCCTGATATATCTCAAGGAAGCGAGAGGATACCCATATGTGTCATCAACACAATTGATGACATGAGGCTAGCACCACTTAAATACATCACCGAAGTCACATATCCAACTTGGTGTGAAAAGGAACCTCAAAAGGGTTGCAACTGCACAAACCACTTCTCAGACCCTATTAGATGTGCTTGTGCACGGAAGAATGGAGGGGAAATCCCGTTCAATCGCGATAATGCTATCGTCAAAGCCAAGCGTCTCGTATATGAGTGTGGTCCATGGTGCAGGTATGGCTGTGCAAAAACTTTATGTATTCCAAATAACTGTTAACCTGAAAATATTTATTTGTCGTTATTTAGTTCTACTGTGTTTTTGAAGTTACCGTATTTAAATTTCAAACCAGGAGAAATATTCCTATTCTGTTGGAACTTCTATGTATATATGTTACATTAAGGCTTACGGTTGGTTTTAGATCCAGATGAAGAACAGCAGGTGTTTGTGGTAGATAAAAAATCGGCTTATGAAATTTAGCTATTCTCCTGAAGTTGTTAAAATCTTGACAGCAAGCAAAAATATTGATGCACACCAGACAGTTAGCTTAAAACTGGGATAAGAATCTAACTTAATAATTTCTAACCACTTTACTTTCAGGTGCCCGTCAACATGCTACAATAGGGTGAGTCAGCATGGTGTCAAAATTCCACTTGAAATATTCAAGACAGGCAAGACAGGTTGGGGTGTAAGATCCCTCGGTTCTATATCTTCGGGCAGTTTCATATGCGAGTATACTGGCGAGCTCTTGAATGGTGAAGAAGCTGAAAATAGACAGAATGACGAATATCTATTTGATATTGGTAGAAACTACTATGATGAAGAACTTTGGGAGGGGATTAAATCAGTGGTTGATGTACAGTCTTCTACCTCATCCTCTGGGACAATGAAATGCTTCACAATAGATGGAGCTGAGTGCAGCAATGTGGGAAGATTTATCAACCATAGCTGTTCACCAAACCTCTATGCCCAAAATGTTCTCTGGGACCATGGTGACATGAGGAGGACGCCGCATATTATGCTTTTTGCTGTTGAGAATATCCCACCACTGCAGGAGCTGACCTACCATTACAATTATAAGGTAGGCTCAGTCCATGACGAGAATGGCAACGAGAAGGTTAAACATTGCTACTGTGGTGCCTCGGATTGCAGGGGCAGGCTCTACTAAGACATTACTGACAGCTATTAGCTCTAGCCTCTATGTGATGAACACTTCTGCCTTGCCATCACTGTACCCTTTTATTCTTCAGTTCATGTTGTACTTGTAGAATGTTTAAATTGTTATCTGATTTGAAGAATTGCTATCGATCCTGTAGAAGACATTCCCACCCCTTGTACCGTGTTTTAAACTTCTAATGAAGTTTGGATGGACCTCCATTTTGCGATGATTGTACTTTTGGGCAGAATGAAGCATGCTGTTGTCTGTTGAAGTATTAAATAACATGAATCTGCAAGCTACTAGAAAATGGGTCTCAGCATGATGTAGTAGCGTTACTCCTATGTTTTTTCACAGAACTGACTCGTGGTATTGCAAGCCTTTACATGCAAGTATATAACTGATGGAATATTGTAGCAGAATTGAACAAATTGAGCACCCATCTTGTTCGTTGACAGACTTGGTAAAGGTCCTTTTGCATGGGTTATTCAGTTTATCTTCATGTCAAAACTTCACCTCAGAAGAAGATATTGAACCAAGGATTGGATGAACAAATTTTGGCACTGTTGCTTATAGGCAGGGAACATTTGTTTGGATCAAGAATCAAACGGAACTTTACTAAGTTCATTGATAGACGCGCAACTTGATAAACACTGAAGCTGGTGGATATGGTACACTGGTACGTGTGAGCGTGTCTTGCGCCATATCGCAACGTTTCCAGTCAGCATGTCAGCTCCCACAACTGACAACTCACAGACGGAAAACTTAGATAAACACCATATTATGCAAGATAGCACAAGATACGGCGCTGTTTCGGTCAGATCGCACAAAAAACATAAAGCATTTAGCGAGTCTTGCAACTGGGCACGAAACACTGCTCCCCGCCTTACAAGAATTGGTTCGAGCATGCGAGTCGCATTTGCCTTGTTGCACCCCTCTCCCTTCCCTTTGTTACACGTCCTCTTGTGTTCCTGATGGCGGCCAGCTTCTCTGCCAGTATCCGATCCAGTGCCCTCTGGACCCTTTTCTCTGCTCCAGTGCCTTGTATTGAGTCTATTCACGAAAAGTAACCAAGAGAAGACCTTTATTTTCTTACAACATTTGGATTTCCGTATCCAAGAGAAGGGCGTTGGTGGACTGATTTTACTAAAAGGGATGCCATAGAATTTCTTGGAAGAACAATTCGGTGAGCCCCAAAAGATTGTGTCATTTAACTAGGAAATATTCAAAGGAATTGTAAATCAAACATTATGTAGCTTAACTAGGTAATATTCATAGCAGCAACAGGTATTTGCAAGTCACTCAAACAGGAGAGAGATGCTTATTCAATAACTACCTTAGCTCAGCAGAAGTGCCTGACAAAACAGAAGCTGTTGCAGATCCGCTAGGTTGTTTAAGTATTTCATATGAGTGACCACTCATCAAGACTTCCAAAGAACTACCTCACACTCTTTGATTGTGCAGCATAAACCTTGCCCTGCGTGATTGTAATCTTAGTTTATTGTTAGCATAGTTGAGACAAAATGATTGCTACTGATAAAAGCAAAAGTTTGATCATGTCAGGCATATGGTCCTCCATATGAACCTCAGTCCTCCACAGTCAAATGGGACAAGAAGGCAAATGCGACTTCACAGCACATGCCAATTTCACAGCACATGCTAATTTCATTCAACTGTGGTCGACGGGGCATAATTTTGATAACAAAACACAGCATACAGAATCGTGCCATAGTTTGCATAAGCATCCAATACCACTTAAATACATCAAGATGAAAATGCAAGACAATAGGTTGAGCATAACTAATAATTTTCTTTACCAGCAGTAATATCTCATGTTATCTACAGTACATGTCATCAACTAAGACTACTACCTTCTTTCTGGCAGTAACATATCATATTATCTACATATCAACTTAGAGTAATGGTGAAGTAAAATACAAGTAAACAATGTTTTCAGAAAACTACATTTGCCATGCCTTAGTAGAGCCTTCCAGAGCATCTGGGAGAACCACACTGACAAATTTTGAATTTTATTCTTCCATTCACATCTTTGACATGATCTATTTCATAGTTATAGTCATAAGTCAGCTCCTGCAGTGGTGGAATTGTCTCCGCAGCAAAGAACATAATATGGGGGATCCTTAAATCATCATGGTCCCAAAGAACATTTTGCGCGTAAAGATTAGGTGAACAGCTGTGGTTGATGAATCTTCCAATATTTCCAGACTCAGCTGCGTCTATTGTGAAGCCTACATCTCCCAGGATCTGCGAGGAAGAGCTAGAAGACTTTATATCTGAAACATTTGATAACAACCCATTGCAAAAATTCTCATCACCATGGTTAAGGCCTATATCAAACAAGAAATCTCTGTTCCTTCTCTCGTCAGCTTCATTGCCATACAGAAGCTCACCAACATACTCACATATGAAGCTGCCAGAAGAAATGGACCTTAGGGATCTTACGCCCCAGCCTGTCTTGGTTGTCCTGAATACTTCCAGTGGTATTTTCAAACCATGCTGACTAACCTTGTTCTGGCATGAAGGAGGGCATTTACAAGATGGGCCACACTCAAAGATAAGGGGCTTTTCATTGACAATTGCGCCATTTAAGTTAAATGGGATTTCTCCTCCATTCTTCACAGCACATGCGCAGCTCGCAGAGTCTGAGCATCCATTAGTGCAGTCGCAACCCTGATGGCGTTTTTTGGTAAGCTCGAATGGATATCTAATTCTAGTGGTGTATCGGAAAGGTGCAGGTCGCTCCACATCAACTGTATTAATGACGCAGATGGGAATTCCCTCCTTCCCTTGAGATATATCAATCTCGCACAGGCCTGGACGTGTTTTGGACTTCCTCATCCCTTCGGCTATGTGCATTGGAAGTTCTGGTTGCCCAGGTATCTTTTTTAGCTTGTACTTAAAAACCCTTGAACCTGGTTGACCATCCATCCAGAAATCCAACACTCGATATAGCCCATCATAAGTGAATGTTGAGACTTCTCTGGCCCTCGAATGACTGCCTACCCTGGTATTTTGAGCCTTAAAACCGTAAATGACCCTGACTGGAGTCTCTGTCTTGATGCAATTCTTGAGTGCAAGATTCCCACGCTCAAGCTTCTGATCCTCATGATCCTTCTTACCAGCAGGCTTCCCACCAGAACCACTGTATATCAATTCACCTGAGGAAGACAATTCATCTGGGTAACCCCCAGAAGCAACAATGCTTATTGCAATGCGCTCACCATTTCTATAGACGGTGGTGTCAATGCCTCCCTGGTATGCAAGATGTAGACCAACAATGGCAAGCTGAACTCTATATAGAAATTCATCACCAACTTGAACTCCAGGAACTTGTCCAACAATAGGACCACTTTTGGTAAAACCTGGTAATTTCCTTATTACTTTGTCAGCTTGTAGATCAATTCTTCTAATCTTAAGTGAATTCTGCTCCACAGCTTGTACTAGAGCCCGGCATACAAATTCAAACCTTCTACACAACATCTTGAATTTGCTCCTAGCATCTGCATTCTGGGGACACCTCGCAGAAGTAAGACCTGAGTAGCTATTGAGGAGCAGCTCAAGATTTCCTTCATGTACAACTAATGCCTTTAATATGTCATCATCTTCCAAGCTGGAAGCCACCTCATCATCCAGTTTCACCTTGCTACCCAATGCACATGTAGAGGCAATCTTCATCTGAAGATGAGCTGGAACTTTTACCTTCACCCTCTTCCTAGGACCAAAGTAGCCCCTAGTTGTGGCAGCCTCCTTGTCCTTTGTCATGGGAGCTTGCAGGACTCTATCCTTAGTAAGCTTATCAGTATCCTCAATCCTATTTATGATCCCACGCCTGCTAAGTTCAGTCTCCTTCTCCTTGTCCTCAGGACAAGGTCTATGCCGAGTGTCCAGTGTAGATTTCTGAATCACTTTGGTACGCTTGACTACTTTTCGGGGTGTAAACATGACCTTACTTCTCATCATAATACTGTTACCCGAAGCTGCTGCTGCAGCATCAGAAGATGTCCTGTTCATCCTATCACTTTCAGACATTCTCTTACCCATCAGATTTTGCTTGGAAGAATCTTCTGCCAAAGATCCAGCAACAGCAGTGCATGAAATCCTAATAGATTTGTTCGTCTCCTCGATATCTTTGGTAACTAAGCAAGATGATTTCTTATCCCCACACTGCAATATATTCCCACCTGTTTTCTCATTAGAAGACTGCATTACAGAAGTTTCCACAGCACTATTTTCTGGAACAGAATCCCCGTGTCTACAAGCTGCAGAATCATGCAGAGTAACGCATCTCATCGTAGTACCATTGCCACATACTCCTGCTGTAACATCAGAAGATACCCTGTTCATCATAGCACTTTCTGATACCCTCTTGCCCATCATATTTTGTTTGGACAAATCTTCAGCCAAAGATGCGGAAACAACATTGACTGAACTCCCGATAGATTTGTTCACCACCTCGACATCATTTGCAACTAGGTATGATGATCTCTTCTCCCCACACTGTAATGTATCCCCACCTGTCTTCTCATTAGAAGGCTGCATTGCAAAAGTTTCCATAGCATTAATTTCTGGAACAGAAGGCCCATCTGTGGACTCATGCAGAGCGACACCAGTAGAAACTTGAGATTCTTGAACCACAAGCTCGGGAGGAATCTCGCCGCCCTCCAGTTCATAATCCTGTACTGTTCCATCATTAGAAACAATCTTCATGTAATGCCCCTGCACCGAGGAAATACAGCCATGTGTAGCCACCACCGCTTCCTCCAACACACCCAACTCATCAGTAGGCCTAGATTTGAATGGCAAGCACACCTTGCTACTACCTCCAGCAAGAAGCAGCGATAATACTGCATCCTTTCCGTAACCAAGGGGGAAGCTGCGTTCATCCAAAGACATCCTAGGATTTGCTCGCAGATGTGCATCTAGAACCAACTCCTTCCTCCCCAATTCACCCCTCCATGCTCCCTTTCCCCTGTCCTCCACGGACACAACAGCAACCCCTCGTGAACCAGCATCCAACAAACCATCTGGGGCAGTCCCACTCACACCACTCCGGCGCAAAGCCTCTGATGATTTGAGCACACCTGGCTGTGGACCATGATGACCACCGTCGGCCATTGGAGCATCACCGTCCACTGCACACAACTTCTTCACCAAACTCGTAGCAGCAGCAACGGGAGACACCGCTCCCAACAGGGCACCGTCCTTACCACCGGCGAGGGGAGGAGGAGGAGGAGCCGTCTTCTCCAAGTCCAACACAGCAGAACAGACGTCGGCACCAGCATCTCCGAACCGTGAACCAGCGTTGGCGGTGGCGAGCGGAGCAGCCACGTTACGTCCGCAGTGGGGCGGGAATCTCCTCCTCACGGAGACCGCCCTCCGCTTGGGCGGCGGGTGCGCGGCCGCAAGCGGCAACCACCTCTTGCTCCCCACCTCGCTGCCTCCCGTCTCTTCCCGTGCCACCACAGCGGCGGCAACCCCAGCCGCAGCGTCGCCGACAGACCCAGCTGCGATGGCGGCCGCATTCTCTCCAGAAGCCGCAGCCGCGCCCACCACCCCGTGCTCCCGCAGGCCACCAGCGCGTTGCGTGTCCCCGACGCAGCCGCGAGGAGGGGCGGGAGGAAGGCCGCGGAGGAGGTCGGCCCGCTGCGGCGGGCACGCGCGGCCGACGCGCCCCGCCGCGGGCCCTAGCACTGGCAGCCTCGGCTGCCGCGCGACGTCGAGCCTCGCCGTCGCCGCGTAGGAATCCATGCCCGCACACCCCCGATCGTCCTGTACCTCGCCACCAGGGCCACACACAAAACCACAAGAGCAAAATCAGCATTCAAAAGCAACAAAACTCCACAGAAACCGAATCGGGAGACGAGAGACGTCGACCGTCGCTAGCGCGCGAGCGCACGCACTCACCTCTCAGGCCGTCGACCGACCTCCGGCGGCGTCGACGGCGTGGAGGAGGAGGAGCGCGACGCCGACGCCGGACGAGGCGGTTGGGGTTTTGGGGGGCGAGTCGACGAGTGCGTGAGGAGGAGACGCGAATGGGGCCCGGGTTGGTCGTGCTCCGAGGACCAGCAAGGAAGGCTGCTAGCCGGTGGATGCCTGCTGCGGCGTGACTTGTGAGGACAAACTTTCAGGCGTGATGCTAGGACACGTGGCGCGTTGCTACGTCTTGTGAGACGACGATTTCGATGCTCTTTGTTTTTCCGAAAATTTGGCTGTCCTTTTATATAGAGGATATCTATATTATATTCATGTGTCTGATGACCAACTAGCACACCGTTGTTAGATCCATGTAAAAAACACGATTCCTATAAGAAACAAATTCAGTTGCTTTAGATAATAGTAGCACACGAATTTTACCACCATTTGATCGAAATCCAACGGCCACCATCCTTATTGTATATATTTTATGATAAAATTGTAGCTGCAATTTTTGAATCAGGTTATAAAAAAAATCGATACACAAAACTATACAAACCAAACGAAATCTAATATATGTTGACACAAAGACAATTAACAAGTAACAATTTTTTTTCTATAGCTAGTCAAATTTTTTCTGTATATATGACACAATGACAATTAACAAATCACAATTTTTTTTTCTATAGTTAGGCAAGGACAAAAAATAATATAAATATTGACGTAAAGACAATTAACAAGTTATAATTTTTTTCTATAGTTAGACAAGAATAAAAATAAATAATATATTATAAAATGAGACAAATTTTTTCTATGGTCGCTGTTGTCAGGGGGGAGACGATGAAATAAAATGAGAGAAGACATGCGGAACAGCTGGTCAGCGACAAGGAAAAAAACAGATAGCTAAATCGGTGGGGATTAGACGGTCAACTATGAACAGACCGAATGATCGGATGATCAGAAAACCGTGTGCCGGGAGAGACAAAAACACATGGTTGTCCTTTAGCATTTCCGTTTATATAACAGTTTTATTTACCGTTGTCCGTCGTTCTCCATGTACCCCATTTAAACGTTACAAAATGTTACAACATGTTCGTTTAATTGGTTGTTTTCACGTAAGAAAAAATTATAGGTATTAAAAAAATTTTGAGAATGAAACTTCAAGAGCATGTTGTAGACGCGACATATATAAAGAGAATTCATGGAATGGCTTTTCAAATAGAGATATAAAGGTTTAAGTTGAGTGAGAGTTAAACTAGCAACCTATGTTATTATTATTATAGTACTCCTATATTACAGCAACTCCAACCGTCAAAAAATATATTCTAAAAATCGGGATTTAGCTATTCTCCAAAATAAATAGCCCATAAAAAAGCTAGAGTACTCCAGAAGCTTTTGTATAAATTAGCCGATCTCCATGTTTGAAAGTGCCCCGTTATTCCTTTTTGGGCACGATCCGGTCACAAAAGCGCATGGGAGAAGGCAGGATTGCGGGCTAGAAACGGTATGGTAAGCAAGGGGCGCTCGCTTCTTTTGCCTAGCGGAGAACCGGAAATAGAAGACAGGAAAAATTGGAGATTGAGATGGCGAGGAGCTGTTGGAGGCGTTGCTTTCCTATAAAACGCCAAAACGGATTTCACAAAGGGATCTAGAGAGGTTGTATGGACATGGTGTTGGACTCATCAACGAGCACCTTTTACATGCAGTGCAGTGATCGTTAAAGCCTATAATTATTAAGCAATTTCTCGTGGCAATGGCAAGCATGGACCATTAATTTTACATAGATTGGTAGTATATATAATTTCACTATAATTATAATTATTTGAATTTAAAATAATGTGTTTGACAGGTATCATCAAATTGTTGTCAATGTTACAAGGAACTTATATTTTCTATTGGAGGAAGCATTTTCTTTATGTTAAAAACTACATTTGCCTTGTATAAAACAAGATGCATGGCGCATGTGGTTGCTTATGCTATAGGCCTCTTTGTTTCGGCTTAAAATCAGACTTTCATTCCACCCAAACGATTTCATTCTTTCATGATTGTTTGAACCGTGGCTGGGAAAGAAATCGCCCTTTGCACTACCATCGCATAATCCTATATCATGAGCTTTCCTCTGCGTTTTCTCCACTGTAAGTCCCTTTTCCATCTATCGCCCTCCTCTGCGTGCATGCGAAGGGGTTGCATAGCGCCGTGTTGGCTCCACCCGCCATGGCACACCTGCTCCGGCCGTCGGAGGCGACGGGGTAAGAGAATGTGCACCGATCACCACGCGGTCAAAGTCTTTAGAGAAAAAGACGAACACTTTGCAAAAAAAAGTACTTGAAAAGCTACACGACTTTTCTTTTACTCCTTGAGTGTGATGGTAGATAAACCTCTATGATCTTGTTGTCCTTTGCAAAACCAATCCTACGGCCGCTCTTTTCTTGTACTCGGCAAAGCTCCTGAATCCGGTAGTGCTCATTTCCAAATTGGTGGAGGATCCAGTACTACTAAGCTTCTTTTCTTGTCATGTAATTTATTTTGATTTGCTATGTTAACCAAATTGATGGCTTTATGTGGCGGAGTATAATAGGACTTAACTTTTGATCACGTGTCCAACTCGGAAGCATGTCCTTGTTAATCCCGTCCATGCAGATACAAAGGTGAGTCTTTAATGTTTTTTCTTCCATTACCAAGAACTTGTTGATCCATATGCCAAGTTCCTACCTGTGTCTACACATGATATGAAATCTCTGAATTTGGAACATACAGATTGTTTAAGTCTCAAGGTTGTAGAAGAGCTTCATTTAGATCAAGCAAACTAATGAACATTCCAGTGCTCATGAGCTCATATTTATTATCATGATTTATGTTGTCATTTGGTTCGTTAGCTATTGTGAAACCTTTCCCTGTCATGCGAGAACTTCTAGTTTATGCAATAACATCTTCATCTTCACTTAAATTTCAATGAATGATAATGATTAATAAATATGCACCGCTTGTTACTACCAAGTGCATCATTCACTTTTGGGAATGTGTCTCATACGCACGCGTGAAGTACACATACTCAATGTAGTTTGGTCAGTAGTAAACTCCCTTTCCTTTGTTTTCGAATGATAATCAATGGTCTATATACAAATGTTATGTTGAAAACATGTCAAACATAGTATGTAACCAAATGAACTAAATTATGTGCATTCCTATTAATATTAGTTATATAAGCTACTGATATATATACCACATCTAGAAAATCCAAGGCTTGCTTTGGGCCCTCCACAATTGTCACTACAAAATAATAATACTATTTAAAATGGAAAATTTTAAATCAAAGAAATTGAGTGAAAGCATAGAAAACTCAAACCATTGTACCTTGAATGTTACAACTCTTTAAGACTCGAGATGCCACAATGCGATCAACAAAGGTGTCATCAACTATGAGTACATGTGGAGCAACAGTGTCCATCATACTCTCCTGCAACTTCCAATTCCTTCCTTTGAGGAAGACCTTGCAAACCTTTGATACTGGATTGTTTGTATCACGATGTTGATGATGGAGTGAACCCAAAGTGGACCTCCTTATATAGAAATGTGTGGCTATACTATTGGTATATTTAATGTAGTATCAAATACTTTGTGGCTACTATTTATAGCCTTAAGATAGAAAATCATGTTGTAGCTATATTGATGATATCTTTAATATAAATGACAAGTTTGCAATTATACCAATGATATCTTTAAGATATGGAATGCATCATTAGGTATACTAATACTATCCTTAAGGTAGAGAAAATAAAAAAATAGTATCATATAACTATCATATCTTTAAACATGAGTGAGTACATCGTCCTTCGGATATAGAGCATATCTCATTGGACCCTAGCTATATCTTTTAATCATAAAAACATTTCATTTGCATGTTTTGACTCTGCTTGAACTAAGAATAATTCAGGATATGTTTGGTTCCCTTGATGAGTACTATATGGCCTTGCTGGGTCAAAACCAAAGAGACATGGTCGTTTGGTTGCTTAGTAAGGCTTTCTTGGGACCTGAGCTAACAAGCTTTTTCCTTACTTCCATGGGCAAACAAATTTGGCTCGCTAGCGCTAACAAGGTAAGCTTGCTCAAGCCAGCTATCGGCCCCTCAATTTGAGAGTCCTTAGTGCTTCCGTATTTGCGCCAGGATCACGCACAAATACGCACTAATCACAGGGATGGTACACAGATAAAAAATAAAAGGTTATGAGCTTTATTGATATCTAAAATAAGCTCTACAACAGTGGCCCGAAGGGCATTGTCATAGGCTACAGAGTTGGCGGAAAGCTACGGCCATGAAACGACATTATTGATGGTCTCTAAAGCGGGATTATTATACAGCAAAACGGCATCCGATTCCACAGGAAGCTAGAGCGCGGACAAAACCCTAGCCTCGATGTCACATTCCTATGATCGAATCTCCTAACGGGAATCCTATTCCTCATGGTACGCTTCATCTTCAAAGTCATAGTTTTCTTCTGTGCCGAGGTCTGTGAGTTGACAACGGGTGAGTACATATGTACTCAACAAGTCCCAACCATGGGTAGAAATAGAAGTGTAGTGGTGATTATAATTTAAGGGTGAGTCCTAGCAGAGTATTGCCATTCCCACTAGTGCCCAGGTTAATCATCAATTAATTACCAATTTCATTACACATAAAAGTAAAGCTAATCATAGTATTCCATCCTAGCATTTGCCCATTCCAAGGACGTGGCTATTCGAATAGATTTAATAAAACTTTGTAGAGGTGTACAAATTTCCCCACACGATAGGTGCAACCTCAACCATGATCAGTGGACAAAATAGACCTAACAAGATCCCATACCCGCTTGGAAAGCTAACCTAGATTTCTATATAATGTCTACCATGGTTTCACAGGGGTTGGAACACAAAATAGGGAAGATACCAAATCCCCCCAAACGTGATGATACCAAATCATCACAAAAGAAAAACATGGCTCGAACACGGCCAAGAAAACAGTGGCTCGAACGTAGCCTAAAACCCTAACGCTTAACGTGGAAGATCATATAGCATCCACGCGAACCAGACACGGAAGAAAACCTATCCCCCATGCCGGCTCCTGATCTTCCGTTGCCTACACCGGCTTCCTAGTAGAAACTATACTTCTATCGAATGGGGTGTGGGATCAAACCTACCCATATAGACATGTGGTTGTACGAAAAGACTCACTATGCGAGAGGGACTATGAATCGGTCCTTATGTGACCGAGGCGAGTATCTTCCATAGGAACCCTATCTAGGCATTCCTACCATGATAAACTACCTCCATAGTTTACCACCACTCGCTCCATGTCAGGGTTTAGTTTAGGTTTAACTGGTTTTAAGTTCCATTATTATTCCTATATCTAGTCATGGTGTGGAGCTCATAACAAGATAACCATTTATCTTACTTATATCATATTAACCGAGCTCATTTTCTAAGGTAATAATCTCATAGTCATGTTTTTGCATTTCGGTGGTTTTAAGCAAGACGGTAGGGAGGGGAGCTAGGACTTGCCTTCGTTGTCATCACCTTCCGGCACATCTACGTAATTCGGGTCTTCATCTTCCTGACGATTATTGTCGTCTGTCGACGTATTGGTCACATAAGACTACCGCTATCCACAAAAGAAAAAGGACCCAAGCAAACATAGAACTATATGGTGGCACTAAGTGCATATGGTAGGGTTTGATTTTAGATGATTTTTAGAAGTGGTTTCATGCAAATCGGAGTTATGGTTTAAAAGTTATGAATTTTAGAAGTTTATCCTATAGATAATTAATTTAGGTGGAATTTTATATGTATTTTCTAGTGCATGAAAATGGGTGCAAACTACATAATTAATTTCCTTATTTCATCTAGTTTATTTACAAATTTTCTGGAAATTTTTCTAAGCTAGGAAAATATATTTATAACACTCTGTGTACACTAGCCGGGTGTACCCAGCGTTTTCTTAAGCATACCCAGTGATGTGTGTGTGTGGTGGGTCCTGTGCTGGCGTCAGCAGCGATGGCAGCATCGGGGTTTAGGCCGTGGAGCCCATGTGTCAGTCAGAGAAGGAGAGAGAGAGAGAAGATGGACGGGGACGGCGACAGAACACGGGAGGGGGCGCAGGGCTCGCCGAAGCGGCTTACACCGGTGGCGTTGGCCCTCGGGAGAGGTGGTTGAGGGGTGGACGGGGTCAACTAGGGCAAGCCATGGCTGATGGCGGAGTCGCCGTCGGCAGCGGGTGCTTGTGGCGGCGGTGGTGGCTCGCCGGGGTGGTTGCGGCGGCGCCATGCTCTAAACTTAGCCCTAGTGGCCCTATCCTAACTATCTATCTACGTGTACGTGAAATGGGACAAGAGGGATGTGGAGTGGGGTGATGGGTTGCTCCATGGTGGCTTCGCCGACAGCCATGGCGGCTCAGCGGAGCGGTCTCACGCGGGCAGCGCTACACATAGGCCTACACTAACTAATACCTAATGCAAAAGAAAAAGGGAGGGCTCAGGGACTCACCAGTCACTCCAATTGGCCAGAGACGTAGCAGAGAGGAAGGAAGGAGCAAGCGGCGCTAATGGCATTGGCGAACTCCCAAAAAGGGGAAAATGAGAAAGGAGGGGAAGGAGGAGGGAAAGGGGAAGAAGAGGGGTTGATGGGGTGTTCCCGTCCATGGCAGAGCTAATGGTGGAGAGGGCGAGGCGAGAGCGTTGCTGGCCGGGCCTATTTATAGGCCGATGTCCCGCGGCATGATATTTCATGCGGTCATCCTTTATTCATCACGTGGCCACGCCATTGACCTCGTCTGGTCACATGGCCATGGCTGGCGCTTGCCCATGCGCACGCCGAAGTTGCCTTGGCGGCTACTCTAGTGGCTCTGCACGACGGTGACCATGGCACTGTCGTTGACACATTTACAGTGTGGGGGAAGAGGGAGAGAGGAGAAGAGAGGGGCACCGTGGGGGTCCTGATGTCGCCGTGCCTCAGCTGGCACTGGGGTGGCGCTGGCTAGCGTTGACGACGCGGCGGGGCCACGTACGACTTGCCGACTCGGGGTGGATGACAAAGCTGACAGGCAGGCCTGGGGTGTTGGTGGGAGAGAAGGGGAGAAGGGGTGAGCGGGCGAGGCTAGGCCGAGCTAGGCCGCGGCTTGCTGGGCTGGCTCACGCGCGGGAGAGAGGAAGGGGAAGAGGAAGGGCTAGGCTATGGCTTGCTGGGCCAGCTCAAGTGCGAGAGAGAGGAGGGGGAAGAGGAAGGGTTGGGTTGTGGCTTCGGGCCAAAAAGGAGGGAGGGGAGGAAATGAGCCTAGGTGGCTTTTCCTATTTTCTAATTCCCTTTTCTATTTCCTTTCTCTTATATGTATATGTTTGAATGATTTCAAATTCAAATTTGAATGCATGAGTGTGTAAAAGGGTGCCACCATAAGTTCAACAAGCCAAACAAACATTCACAAACAAAGTTGCACACCTAAGGTTTTATGTTCCTATGTGGTTTTAGTTGTAAAAATTGTTTAGGTTGGTTATATATATTATTTCCTATGCAAATTTTAAAAAGTTCAAATTTTTATTGGTTTTTAAAACTAGGCCAAATTTTAGGGTGTTACAAACGTATCCCCCTTAAAAAGAATCTCATCCTCGAGATTTGAGCTGATCCTCGAATAGATAGGGAAATTCCTTTTTGATGTCATCTTCTCTTTCCCATGTGGCTTCTGCTTCTGTATGGTTACTCCATTGTACTCGACAAAATCTCACTATTGTCCTTTTGGTTTGTCGGGTGACTGTATCCAATATCTTAACTGGCCTTTCTTGATACTGTAAATATGGCTATAAATCCATGGTTTCCATAGGCACTTGCTCTTCTTGCACTTAGGCATTTCTTTAGTTGTGATACGTGAAACACATCGTGTACATCTGACATTTCTGGGGGTAACTCCAAACGGTAAGCTACTGCTCCAATCCTTTCAATGATTTGGTATGGTCCAACATACCATGGGGATAACTTCCCTCTAACTTGAAATCTTCGAGTACCCCAGATGGGTGATACCTCTAAGTAGACGAAATCTCCGGGTTGGAGTTCCAACGGTCGTCTCCGAGTGTATGCGTAGCTCTTTTGTCTACGTTGGGTGGCCTTCAAATTTTCTCAAACTTTGGCCACTTGTTCCTCAGCTTCCTTAATCATGTTGGGGCCAAATAGACTCCTTTCTCCAACTTTGTACCACATTGATGGGGTCTGGCATTTTCTTCCATACAAAGCTTCGAATGGTGACATCTTCAGGCAGGCTTGATAACCGTTGTTGTATGAAAACTATGCGAATGATAGGCTCTTTTCCTAGTCTTTTCCATATGTCAATGCGCAAGCTTGTAACATGTCTTCCAATATTTGATTCACTCTTTCTGTCTGTCCATCTATCTATGGGTGATAGGCAGAGCTATAGTCCAGTCGTGTTCCTAAGGCTTTATGCAGGCTTTTCCAAAATTGGGTAGTGAACTAAGTTCCTCTATCCGAGACTATTCGGATTGGTACCCCGTGTAATCTAAGGATGTTGTCAATGTAAAGTTGTGCTAACTTGTTACCCTTGTAGTCAATCTTTACTGGAATAAAATGTGCCACTTTTGTCAGTCGGTCTACTATAACCCATATGTAGTCGTGTCCATTTGGTGTCTTAGGTAATCCTACTATGAAATCCATGCTGATCTCTTCCCATTTCCATATGGGAATATGCAATGGCTGCAATAGTCCTACTGGTCGTTGATGTTCTGCTTTGACTCTTCTACATGTATCGCATTGGGCGACGTATTCTACGATATCTCCTTTCATTCCGGTCCACCAGTACTTTTGTCTAAGGTCCATATACATCTTGGTTGATCCTAGGTGGATAGAGTAGGCTGAGTGGTGTGCCCCGTCCAATATTAGTCTTCGGAGTGCTTCATCCTTTGGTATGCATATTCGATCATCGTACCATAACTTCCCTTGCTCGTCAACTCCAAATCCTAGAAGTTCCTTCCTACTACTTTTCTCCTTGAATTGTTGTATTTCTTCATCCTTGTCTTGTGCTTGCTTTATCCGATCTACCAAGGTTGATCATACTTGTAGCATGTTTAGCGTGCCTTGTGGTATGATTTGCAAATTCACTTGGTGAACTTCTTGTGCTAACTCGGTCTTTGGTTTAAGGTGGTCATGTAGTGGCAATATGCCTTTCTACTTAGCGCATCTGCTACTACATTAGCTTTTCCTATGTGGTACTATACGCTTAGGTCATAATCCTTGATAAGTTCCAACCATCTTCTTTGTCGTAGGTTCAAATCAGGCTGCATGAAAATGTACTTTAAAATTTTGTGATCAGTAAATATCTCACACTTGTTTCCGATCAGGTAGTGTCTCCATATCTTTAATGCATGTACTATGGCTGCCAGTTCCAAATCATGTGTTGGATAATTCTCTTCGTGTTTCTTCAGTTGCCGGGAGGCGTATGCAACTACCTTATCATCTTGCATTAGGACACAACCTAGTCCTTGTCGTGATGTGTCACAGTATACTACAAATCTTCTGTGTATATCAGGTAGCATGAGTATTGGGGCTGTGGTTAACTGGGTCTTCAACTCTTGAAAACTCTTTTCGCATGCCTCTGTCCACTTGAATTCTTTTCATTTCTATGTCAGGGCTGTCATGGGTCTTGTGATCTTCGAAAATTCTTTAATAAATCTTAGGTAGTATCCTGCTAGTCCAAGAAAACTGTGAACTTCCATCAAGTTGGTGGGTTGCTTCCAGTATGATACGGCCTTAACCTTCTCTGGAGCTACTTTTACTCCTTCGGCGGTGATGATGTGTCCTAGAAAAGTGACTTCTTGTAGCCAAAACTCACATTTGCTGAACTTGGCATACAGCTCATGTGCTCGTAGCTTGTTAAAAATTACTCTCAAATGTTGTTCATGTTCTTCGGCACTTCTTGAATATATGAGAATGTCATCGATGAATACTACCACATACTTATTCAATTCCTCCATTCATTAGATTCATGAAATATGCGGGGCATTGGTTAATCCAAATGGCATTACGGTGAACTCATACTGTCCGTAGTGGGTCATGAATGCGGTCTTTGGCATGTCGTCGAGCTGAATCTTCAGTTGATAGTAGCCTCATCTTAGATCTATCTTTGAGAAATACTTGGCGTCTTTCAATTAGTCAAACAGATCATCGATTCTGGGTAACGGGTACTTGTTCTTGATGGTGACTTCGTTGAGTGACCGGTAGTCAATACACATCCTAAGACCGCCATCTTTCTTCTTCACAAACAAGACTAGTGATCCCCAAGGGGATGAGCTTGGTCGAATGTATCCTTTCTCTTGTAACCCTTGTAACTGCTTCTTCAATTTTTCCAACTCATTGGCTGCCATCCGATAAGGTCTCTTGGCAATAGGTGCAGTTCTAGGGATTAGGTCAATTATAAACTCCAAATCTCTGTCTAGTGGCATTCCTGGTAATTCTTCAGGCAACACATCTAGGTATTCACATACAACTAGTACCTCTTCTATACTTGTTGCTTGTATGCTACAAACCATTGGTTTTGCTCTGGGGGCTTGAGGGTGGCATTCTAACTTTAATCCTTGGTGGTTTATCATGGTTACTACTCTTTCACTACAGGATATAGTGCCATGGTGTATCCTTAACCAATCCATTCCTAGTATTATATCCAAACCTTCTGTCTTTAATACTACCAAATCTGCTTGAAATTCTACTCCATCTATCATGATCTTTACTCGAGGGCACTTGAGGGTGCATTTGAGGATAGCTCCAAGGGTTCGAATTAATAAAGGGGTGGGAAGTAACATGGTTCTTACACTATTTCTAAACACAAAACAAGCAGAAACAAACGAATGCGATGCGCCGGAATCAAACAACATAGTTGCAAGAGTGGAGTTTACTAGAAACTCACCGTACACAACATCAGGTGCTGCCTATACTTCCTCTGCATTAACATGGTTCACACAGCCTTGCCTAAAATTCGGGGCATTCCTTCTGGGCGGTCTAGAGTTCTGAGGCGCTGAGCGTCCAGTTCCTGAGGCGGCTGTCTTATTGCTAGCTATAGACTGAGCAGGGTAGAGTTTCTTATTTTAAGAGGGCATTAGGCTACATGGTGTCCTGGTTGTCGGCATCCAAAACAGGTATCTGCTGTTATGTTGTTGTTGTTCTTGAGCTGGTTGTTGTTGCTGCTGTTGTTGTTGTTCTTGTAGTTGGAGGTGGTTTGTGAAGTGTTGTTTCTAGGTGTCCTATACTGCATAGTCGGTTGATATCTTGTGGGTGCGGTGTTGCTTGTGCGGACTCGTTGTGTTCTTTCCTACTGGTGAGCACGTTGTATTAGAAATTTGCGCTTCTATTCTCCTTCACCTCTGACTTGTTCTTCTTCCAGTAGAATGGTGTAGTTCATCAACGTGTTGAAGTCTGGGTAGATGTGGGTGACCATCTATTCTCTTAGTGATGCGTTGAGTCCTCTCCTAAAACACTTCTGCTTCTTCTTGTCGGAGTTGACATCTTCCGGTGCGTATCGCGCTAGCTTCATAAACTTCCTGATGTATTGATTTACTATCATTGGTACTTGTCTAAGTGAACAAAATTCTTCTGCCTTTATCTCTATGATCCCTTATGGAATGTGGTATTCATAGAACTTCTCCTTGAATTCTTGCCAAGTGATGGCTTCTGGCTCGTTAGTTGCATCTTGGTAGTTTTCCCACCATTCACCAGCGGCTCCTACTAGTTGGTGAGTGGCTAGAATAACTTTCTCTTCGTCGGTGGCTCTTACTGCATTCAACTTTTTGATGATGGTACGCAACTAGTTGTCGGCTAACAATGGGTCATCTTCTGCACTATCGAATGTCGACGGGTGAAGTGTCATGAATGCAGCCATCTTTCCTTGTTCATTACCGTTGTCCTGTCTCCTTGCAAGATTCTCTAATGACCAGGTCTGCTGATCCATTACTTCTGCCAATGTTGGTGGAGGTGGTGGGAGTTCCTCCTCTTGCACTATTTCATTTCCAATGTTTTGCTCAACTTCTTCTTCATTTCCTTCAGGTACATCTTCCATATTTTGAATGTTATCCTCTTGCGATTGTTCAAGCCCATGCCTATGATTACGATTGCCTCTATTCTACCTGCCTCTAGGTCTAGGTGCAACTGGCTCTTCTTCCTCATGAACCTGCCTTTCGACGGCCCTTTCACGGCGATCCCGTATCCTATTGGACCTTCGTTCCATCTATTGCCATGGGTCGGCAAAGATGAGAAGATTTCCTCTAGGATTTGGGTGCGACAAAAACAAAAATAACAAACAAACAAGCAAAAGCACACATGCACAAACAAACATAATGCATATATCACCCAAACAGTCATACATATATGATACAAGGGTGTATCAGACAGTAGCTGCTAGAGTGATGACTACGCGACTACTCGTACTTCTAATGACATAGAAGCGACTACTAGGCTTACTACGACTACTACTTGCTACTAGACTCTACTACTTGCTTCTACAGTTCTCATTATTTATTTTACAAGAACTGCGTTACGCGAAGGTCCCATCATGAGGTCCACATGCATGTCCTTTGCATCCATTTCTGAGAATTCAGGTGGGTCCAATAGTGCTTGCATCCCCAGCGGTCTTCTTGCTGTTGTGGTAGTTGGTTTCTCAGTAGGCTCTCTTTCTTCTTTTCCTTGTCTTCAGGCTATCGAGGGCTTTCTATAGCTCTTGCTTGCATCGCTCTTTTTCTTCTCTCATGGTTGACAGTTGTGAGTTTAGCATGAGTAGCTCCTTCCTTATTACTTGAGTCTCAGCTTCTTCTTCCTTGAGCTTGGAGTTGCTTATTTTCAACTCTAGTTCTAGATTCTCATAGAGGGTGTCGAGGGCGTTCAGGTACTTAGCGGTAGACCTGAGAGTGTACTCCGGTGCTTGTGGTTTCACCTTTTCCAATGCTTTAATCTTCTTGCGCCAAACAAGTGAAGTCTAATCCATCACTGGAAAGTACTTTGCGTGGGTGTTGTTGGTACTTGTATCATACTCCTAACAAATGTGCATGAGAGCCTGGCGTGCTGCAATCTGACATGTGTCCCGTAATTCTCTTCCATAAGCTGGGATGCATCTAACCCTGAACTATGTGTTTTCTAGATGCTCCGTAATATGCAGGTGCATCTCGCACTTGAGTACACCTTCCACATCTCACTCACAATAGTAGTACGTGGGAGGCTCAGTGTACCCCAAGCGCTGAAGTGTCTCCCAAAGGAGCGGTGGGAACCCTCTAGTGGTCAAATAGTCCAAACATTCCCATATGTCGTCCATTGCTACAAAAATTCACCACAAGGGTTAGAACATTTTGCAAAACAAAGGAGGAACGACAATGTGAAATGTCCGTTGCCTTAACTAGTTTTGGGTTTGTGATTATTCCTATTACTATTAGACTATCTAACGTGTTCCAATCCTAGGGCTTTGTCCTATGGTCTAGCTTAACTCTGATACCACTCTATTGGCCCCTCAATTTGAGAGTCCTTAGTGCTTCCGTATTTGCGCCAGGATCATGCACAAATATGCACTAATCATAGGGATGGTACATAGATATATTATAAAAGGTTCCGAGCTTTATTGATATCTAAAATAAGGTCTACAACAGTGGCTCGAAGGGCATTGTCATAGGCTATAGAGTTGGCAGAAAGCTACGGCCATGAAATGGCATTATTGGTGGTCTCTAAAGCGGGATTATTATATAGCGAAACAGCATCCTATTCCACAGGCAACTAGAGCACGGATGAAACCCTAGCCTCAATGTCACATTCCTATGATAGAATCTCCTAACGGGAATCCTATTCCTCGTGGTACGCTTCATCTTTGAAGTCATAGTTTTCTTCAATGCCGAGGTCTGTGAGTTGACAACGGTGAGTACATATGTACGCAGCAAGTCCCAACCATGGGTGAAAATAGAAGTGTAGTGGTGATTATAATTTAATGGTGAGTCCTAGCGAGTATTGCCATTACCACTAGTGCCCGGGTTAATCATCAATTAATTACTAGTTTCATTGCACATAAAAGTAAAGCTAATCATAGTATCCAATCCTAGCATTTGTCCATTCCAAGGACGTGGCTATTCGAATAGATTTAATAAAACTCTACAAAGGTGTACAAATTTCCCCACACGATAGGTGCAACCTCATCCATGATAAGTGGACAAAATAGAAATAACAAGATCACGTACCCGCTTGGAAGGCTAACCTAGATTTCTATGTAATGTCTACCATGGTTTCATAGGGGTTGGAACACAAAACTGGGAAGATACCAAATCCTCCCAAACGTGATGATACCAAATCATCACAAAAGAAAAACATGGCTCGAACATGGCCAAGAAAATAGTGGCTCAAACACGGCCTAAAAACCTAACGCTTAACGTGGAAGATCACATAGCATCCACGCCAACCAGACACGGAAGAAAACCTATCCCCCGTGCCGACTCCAGATCTTCCGTTGCCTACACCGGCCTCCTAGTAGAAACTATACTTCTATCTAATGGGGTGTGTGATCAAGCCTACCCATATAGACATGTGGTTGTACAAAAAGACTAACTAGGCGAGAGGGACTATAAACCGTTCCTTATGTGACCGTGGCTAGTATCTCCCATAGGAACCCTATCCAGGCATTCCTGCCATGATAAACTACCTCTATAATTTACCACCACTTACCCCATGTCAGGGTTTAGTTCAGGTTTAATAGGTTTTTAGTTCCATTATTATTCCTAAATCTAGTCATGGTGTGGAGCTCATAACAAGATAACCATTTATCTTAGTTATATCATATTAACCAAGCTCATTTTCTAAGTTAATAATCTCATAGTCATGTTTTAGCATTTTGGTGGTTTTATGGAAGATGGTAGGGAGGGGAGCTAGGACTTGCCTTCATTGTCGTCCCTTCCGGCACATCTACGTAATTCGGGTCTTCGTCTTCCTGACGATTATTGTCGTCTGTCGAAAGTATCGGTCACATAAGACTACCGCTATCTGCAAAAGAAAAAGGACCCAAGCAAAAATAGAACTATATGGTGGCACTAAGTGCATATGATAGGGTTTGATTTTAGATGATTTTTAGAAGTGGATTCATGCAAATCGGAGTTTTGGTTTAAAAGTTATGAATTTTAGAAGTTTATCCTATAGCTAATTAATCTAGGTGGAATTTTATATGTATTTTCTAGTGCATTAAAATGGGTGCAAACTACATAATTAATTTCCTTATTTCATCTAGTTTATTTACAAATTTTCTAGGAATTTTTCTAAGCTAGGAAAATGTATTTATAACACTCTGTGTACACTAGCCGGTGTACCCAGCGTTTTCTTAAGCGTACCCCGCGCTATGTGTGTGTGTGACAGGTGGGTCCCGTGCTGGCATCAGCAGCGATGGCGGTGTTAAGGCCGGGGGCCCATGTGTTAGTGTGAGAAGGAGGGAGAGAGAGAAGACGGATGGGGACGGATGGGGACGGTGACGCCGTTCCCTTCCGGTCCCACCTGGTGGGGACAGAGAAGAGGGGGAGAGGGGGACGTCGATAGTCGGCGGTGACCGTGTCCAGCGATGAAACAAGGGTGGGGGAGTAGGGCTCGCCGGAGCGGCTTATGTCGGCGGCGTTGGCCCTCGGGAGAGGTGGTTGAGGGGTGGATGGGGTCCGTTGGGGCAAGCCACGGCCAGTGGTGGGGTCGCCGTCGGCAGCGGGTGCCTATGGCGGCGGTGGCGCTCGCCGAGGTGGTTGCGGCGATGTCGTGCTCTAAAGTCGGCTCTAGTGGCCCTATCCTAACTATCTATCTATGTGTACGTGAAAAGGGATGAGAGGGGAGTGGAGTGGGGGTGACGGGGTGCTCTGTGGTGGCTTCGCCGATGATGGCCGATGGCCATGGCGGCTCGGTGGAGCAGAGCTCATGTGGGCAGCGCTACACAGAGGCCTACACTACCTAATTCCTAATGCAAAAGAAAAGGGGAGGGCTCTGGGACTCACCGGTCACTCCAATCGGCAAGATACGTAGCAGAGAGGAAGGAAGGAGCAGGCGGCGCTAATGGCGCCGGCAAACTCCCAAAAAAGGAAAAATGAGAAAGGAGGGGAAGGAGGAGGGGAAAAGGGAAGAAGAGGGGGAGATGGGGTGTTCCCGCCCGCGGTGGAGCTAATGGTGGAGAGGGTGAGGCGAGAGCGTTGCCGGCCAGGCCTATTTATAGGCCGGCTAGGCCGGTGTCCCGGCGGCGAGATATTTCGCACAACCGTCCTTATCCATGTTTGGTCACATCGCCATGGCTAGCGCTTGCCCGTACGCACGTCGGAGTTGCCTTGGCGGCTACTCCGGTGGCTCTACACGGCGGCAACTATGGCGTTGTCGTTGATGTGTTCACAGTGCGGGGGAAGAGGGAGGAGAGGAGAGGGGTGCTGTGGGGTCAAGATGTCGCCATGCCTCCACTAACCTTCACTGGCACCGGGGTGGTGTTGGCTAGCGTTGACGACGCGGCGAGGCAGCATGTGGCTTGCCAGCTCGGGGTGGACGATGAAGCTGACAGGCGGGTCCGAGGCATCGGTGGGAGAGAAGGGGAGAAGGGGAGAGCGGGCGAGGCCAGCCGAGCTGGGCCATGTCTTGCTGGGCCGACTCACACGCAGGAGAGAGGAGGGGGATGAGGAAGGGCTAGGGCTGCGGCTTGCTGGGCCGGCTCGCGCGTGGGAGAGAGGAAGGGCTGGGCTACGGCTTCGGGCCAAAAAGGAGGGAGGGGAGGAATGAGCCCAGGTATTTTTTCTATTTTCTAATTCCCTTTTCTATTTCCTATATCTTATATGTATATGTTTGAATGATTTCAAATTCAAATTTGAATGCATGAGTGTGTAAAAGGGTGCCACCATAAGTTCAACAAGCCAAACAAACATTCACAAACAAAGTTGCACACCTATGTTCCTATGTGGTTTTATTTGTAAAAAATGTTTAGGTTGGTTATATATATATTATTTCCTATGCAAATATTTAAAAAGGTCAAATTTTTAGTGGTTTTTAAAACTAGGCCAAATTTTAGGGTGTTACACCAGTGAGGTGAGCTATCCTCACTTGGGAACCAAATTTTCCCTTAATTCCTAGAGCACCAATGGTAAGCAGATCATAGGCATATCATTTGGAGGGTATTGTTGGTATTTCTTAATGTTTATGAAATAATCCGCAACCGCATGAATATACCCTTGTAGTATTTCACCCGAAAGTATTCAGGGTATCATGATTTATATTTTCCCAAAGGAAAGCATAGGTGTAAAGGTCTATATTAGGTACATGAACAAGATAACATGTAGAGTAATATACCAAAGTTCATAACAATGGTAAGCCATGATAGAAATATGGAGTGTGACACAAAAACAAGCCAATCTCAAGGATAAAATAGAGAAAAAAGAATAATGAATAAACCTAAATAGGAGCGGGTATAAAGAATCCTAGTGTTGCTATGCAAAAATTAGTAGATGATCGTACAAATACATGATTAGGACTTAGTTCTAAGCACCTAGGCAACCCGGGGAGACCAAACGAGCACTAATCTACCAGCAAGTGCATAAGGCAATTTAGACTGCTACACTGTACCCGAACGTGGGGTATTGCAAGGGACGAGACAGGACTATCACCACAAGCCTCGGGCGCCATCCTCTCACATACCAGCCGAATAACATCCGTCTTCATCCTGATTCCAAATTGGAGGAGGATCCAGTACTGTTGAGCTCCTATTCTTGTCGTGTAATTTATTTATCTTTGCTACGTTAACCAAATTGATGGCTTTATGTGGCGGAGTACAAGGGGACTTTCCTTTTGATCTCATGTCCAACTCGGTAGCATGTCCTTGTTAATCCCGTCCATGCAGATACAAAGATTTGTCTTTAAGGTTTTTTCTTCCATTACCCAAAACTTGTTGATCCATATGCCAAATTCCTACCTATGTCTACACATGATTTGAAACCTCTAAATTTGGAACATACGGATTGTTTAAGTCTATAAGTCATAGAAAAGCTTCATATTGATCAAGCAAACTGGTGAACATTCTGGTGCTGGTGAGCTCATATTGATTATCATGATTTATGTTGTCATTTGCTTCGTTAGTTTAGTAAAAGCTTTCACTGTCATGTGAGAACTGCTACTTTTTGCAATAACATGTTCCTCTTCACTTGAACTTTTAATGGATGATGATGATTAATGAGAAAGCACTGTAGAATTGTAGATAGTAGCTTGCAAATATTTTTGGTTTGAGTTCTTCTAGAACTATGCTTGATACTACCAAGTGCATCATTCACTTTGGGGAATGTGTCTCATACACGCGCGTGATGTACACATACTTGGTCAGTAGTAATGACCCTTTCCTTTGTTTGTGAATGATAATCATTAGTCTACTCTGGCAGGTTGTAACATGCACACATTTTCATTCATGTACTCATCTCTAAAATGCAGTGCCATTGTTATGGTTATGATTGTCCTGCTCTCTATGCCTTATGAGGCAGTCATTGTCTTGCTACGGATAAGGATGCAAAGTGGAAGAGACTTAGGCAAACATAAAAAACAAAAGCCAGACGAATCCTAAATGAAGAAAAGCAACATTTCAATTGCTCAATCAAAACTTGACCATCCTCACAGTATTATGCAAATGTGACTAGTTTTACTGGAAGATTTCCTGCTTTGGGAATTATGAGCCAAATTCAACAGGTGGATACATCCATTATGGTTGTACAGAATATGGTGCAGAGTGCAGCATCTCCTATGCCAAGAACTGAAATCCCGAGCTATGGATCCAAAGGGTCTTAGGTTGCTCCTCAACTTTATACATATACATGGAATGTCAATATTGAATCCCTTAATAATATTCTTTATTGGGACTTGAAATTTTTCTGATTTTGGATACACCAGGGCAAAGCTTCTAGCTATGTGGAAACAAATATGCCACCGAGATCTTTGGTGGGCTATCCTGGTAGGGACGAGGCAACTGCCGAGAACTGTGGTTGGCCATTGCGGTGCTCGTGTGAGGTGGAGTCAGTTTCTAGCAGCCCATCTAGACTAGCCCACTTCTATAGCAGCCCCGAGCGCCATCCTCTCACTCTCACCTGAATAAACATCTGTCTTCGTCCTGTTTCCAAATTGGAGGAGGATCTAGTACTATTGAGCTCCTTTTCTTGTCATGTAATTTATTTTGATTTACTACGTTAACCAAATTGATGGCTTTATGTGGTGGGGTACAATGGGACTTAACTTTTGATCTCGCGTCCAACTCGGAAGCATGTCCATGTTAATCCCATCCATGCAGATACAAAGGTGAGTCATTAATGTTTTTCTTCAATTACCAAGAACTTGTTGATCCATATGCCAAGTTCCTACCTATGTCTACACTTGATATGAAACCTCTAAATTTGGAACATAAAGATTGTTTAAGTCTTTAGGTTGTAGAAGAGCTTCATTTAGATCAAGCAAACTGGTGAACATTCCGATGCTAGTGAGCTCATAATGATTATCATGATTTATGTTGTCATTTGCTTCATTAGCTATAGTGAAAGCTTTCGCTGTCTTGTGAAAACTACTACTTTCTGCAATGACATGTTCCTCTTCACTCAAAATTTCAATGGATGATCATGATTAATAAGAAGGCACTATAGATAGTAGCTTGCAAATACTTTCCTGTTAGGTTCTTCTAGAATACCAGTGCATCATCCACTTTTGGAAATTTAACACACTTTACTAATTTGTGGTAGTTCTATTACTCCAGGGCCTATTGGAGTGACATTATTTCTCTTTACAAGTTTGTTGGATGTGTACTTCGTTTTCTTCTCCACAAAACATGTGACAAATAAAGAGGGAGAAATTGTGTCATGCCCCACTGTATTTCGTAGCCTTTCTAGATATGTTTTCACCATGAAAGGTGTGCAATTTACTTCTTCACGAAAGGTGTGTAATTTACTTCTTCATGAAAGGTGCATAATTTATTTTTGTGATATTTTTTCTAGATATATTGGGCACATCTGTGATGGCTATGCATGCAAACCATGAGATGTAGTGCAATGGAGGAAGAATAACCCATCAAGATAGGCATGTGTTTTGACCAATGTGTCTCATACGTGCGCGTCAAGTACGCATACTCATTTTAGTATGGTCAGTAGTAAACTCCCTTTCCTTTGTTTGCGAATGATAATCATTAGTCTACTCTTGCAGGCTATAACATGCACACATTTTCATTTGTGTGCTCATCTACTAAGTGCAGTGCCATTGTTATGGCTGTGATTGTCCTGCTCCCTATACCACATGGGGCAATCAATGTCATGCTACGGATAAGGATGCAAAGTGGAAGAGACTTAGGCAAACATTTAAAAACAAAAGCCAGCCAAAAGCCCAATATTTCAATCGCTCATTCACAACTAGACCATCCTCACAGTATTCTACAAATGTGACTGGTTTTACTGGAAGATTTCCTACTTCAGGTACTGTGAACCAAATTCAACACGTGGATACCTCTATTATGGTTGCACAGAATATGGTGTGGGGTATCAGTCTATCAGGCGCACCATCTCCTATGCCAAGAGCTAAAATCCCAAGCTATGGATCCAAAGGTGCTCAGGTTGCTCCTCCACTTTATAAATATACATGGCATGTCAATATTGAATCCCTTAAAGTAATTCTTTATTTGGATTTGAATTTTTATGGTTTTCGATAGACCCCATCATCCTACCAACCCTGAGCGGCATCTTCTCACATCTCACCCAAATAAACATCCATTTTTGTTCTATTTCCAAAATGGAGGACGATCTAGAACCGTTAATCGCCTATTTTTATCATGTAATTTATTTCTAGTTGCTATATTAACCAAATTCACATCAAGCAAACCGGTGGACATTCTAGTGGTGCTGGTGAGCTCATATTGATTATCATGATTTATGTTGTCATTTTCTTCGTATGGTGCATAGTTTATTTTTGGGATTGTAACACCCCGGAATCCACAAACACCCTGGGATGCCACAAAACTTCACAAACAACAGCCGCACATAATCAATAAATATTTTGGCAGCACTTCCTTTGTATTTAAAAACAACGCGGAAGCAATACATACACATAACCAAAAGAACCAAACTAGCACTAACGAACATTCTAACACAAATATGAGGTACTCCAACGAGAAAGTTTAACAACCACACTTTAAACATTCACTTTCAAGTCTTATGACCATAACCAAATTATCTTGTATTAAAACATGAAGACTCTAAAAGAAAAAGTGTGTGACGTGCAGCTAATCCCCTTCCCTTCCAAGCAAGCATCGAGTACCTGGATTGAGTAAAGCAAGGGTGAGATGAAACATCTCAGCAAGCAAACTTGTTTTGACTAGCTATTTAAATCACAAGTTGAATTAGACATCAATTTAACATGGAGTTTCCACTTGACATGATATCAAAATAAAATGAGATACTTCCAATTTGCAACATAGAGCTTCATAATAACATGGATAGATCACTTCAATATACTTCCTGAATGCATATGAATGCAATGCGAAATGTCTCCTGCCTACACACCCAACAAGGTGTGGAGCTGCATCCCATGATGTTGTACCGGTACGATCGTGACCATAGGTCAACGACATAACTTTCAAGATGCAATGCACTTGGCATGCTGCAATAAAATTAACATACACCACCAATGATATATACTTCAACTTCATCTTCAAGGTTATGGGCTAACCACATATAGCAATATGGAATAATAACATCACCATGAATAAATAAATAGGACCGCAATTAAATAAGATTGAGTAAACCAAGATCACAAGTTTTGGTTATTAGTGGTATGACATTATTATAGACATTAAGCTGTAGGTGATGAAAATAACAAGCCAAAACGGTAGCAAACCACAACTACATTCACTTGCCTCTTTATCGAAGGAGATCAAAAGCACTAGCGACGTTCCGAAGTGCTACCATCTGATCACAAGCAATACTCAGTACAAGCACAAACATACAAGCAAGTACAACAACAAATACGCACTAGAGCACCCCCAAACCCGACATTTAAGCATCTACGGTTTGCGCTACCCATCAAGACAGCAGCACTAACTCTTTTCTTTTTCGTAGACTTTAGACCACATATCCAAAAACTCCCAAAATTTACCAGACTATGTAAAAATCCATTATATACAACTTTTGTATTGTAAGGTTTCGCATAAGAGGTCTCCAAGATGGTGCAATTAACCATGGAACATAACTGAATATTTCTGATGCCCAAAACAGAACATCAAACTTCAAAATTCATAACTGGAGATATACTGATTCAACAGTTATAAGCTTTACCAATCCAGAAATCTTAACAAAAATCCTACAACTTTTGTTCAGATCAAAAGATCTAATTATTTCATTTCAACGGTCAAAAACTGCTTAGATCTAAAACTGTCTGGATTTTCGCCATCGAAAAACTGTCTACTTTCAAAAGCGATATCTCCCAGAATATATGGGCTTTGAGAGTGTTATTGGTGTCCAGAGAAACATATTGAATCCCTCTACAACTTTGTCTACAGGCCCAAAAATTATTAAAGCCTCTAAGATGCCCAAACGTAATGATGAACAGGGACTGCTCAGTCTGATAGAAATTTCAGAACATGGACGAAATTGATTTCGAGGATTACTCCTCTAAACCCCATCCAAACTAGTGCTTTAATCTAGAAAACTTGATCAAAAGAAGGGATTAATATTTGTCTTGTCACCTAGGGAAACCACAGCGAGCACGACGCCGAAAAACTCCCGGTGGCTAGTCCTTCCTCCCCTTCTCTTCGCCTTCCCGATCGTCTCCAACTCGCAATGATCCTCACAACTACGAAGGTCTCGCCGCTCCGATCTACCCCAAACATGGCAAAGCCCTCATGGACAGCAAGTGAAGCAGGAGATTGATGGGATAGCCAAGATATGAGGTGGATCCTAACCGGTTTTGTGGGAGGAAGAACAGGCACCACGGACTGCACCAACGGCAGCGGCGCTGGCAAAACACTAGGCTCATTCTTCTTCTCCCTTCTCCCTTCTTCCTTCTTCCTCTTTTCTTCTCTCTCTTTTTCGGGATATTTAACTTTTGACCATTATTACCAATGGCGACTCCTGAGATAGCATCTTTCGGTTTGGCGCTACGTCTTTAGCATCGGAGAGAGAAAAACGATACACATTTGCCACTTTTGCTCGTGTGGCACGCCAGGTCTGCTGTCCTTCTTGGATCTGAGTTAGCAGGCTGATGTAAAATGACCACCCTACCCCTAGTGTCTGTATTACCCCGCGGCCCACTCCACTCTCTCACATCCACTCCCCTTTCTCCTTTCTCTCCGTCCTGTCCCTGCGCCACGCCATCCACCACCACCACATTGCTTGCACAAGACATGATGGCTGGTCTCCTCCTCCCACGTGGAGGGTCCCGGTGCTTCTGACCCACCCACCGACCGATTTCGACACCGACGCCGACAGCAAGGCCTCCCCTAGGGCATCCGTGCCCCTCCATTCCAAGGTAACGCGGGGAAGAAGAATAGCTAAGAATAGCGGGGGTGGAGGAGATAGGCAGACAAGCAGGCGGGTGACACGCGTTACCTTGGAATGGAGGGGCACGGCTGCCCTAGGGGAGGCCTTGCCGTAGGCGTCGGTGTTGAACTGGTCGGCGGGGTGCAGCCACCGGACCCCTCCACGCTGGGAGGAGACAGCCACCGGCGTTGTCTTGTGGGCGGCGGCGGTGGCAAGCGTCATGCAGACCGAAGAAAAGGGGGGGGCGAGATGGGAGAGTGGAGGGGCCATGGGTATCTGACGCGCTGGGGAGGCGGCATGTCATTTTACATCGGCCTGCTGACCCGGATCCAAGAAGGACAACTGACCTGGCGTGCCACATGAGCAAAAGTGGCAAATGTGTATCGTTTTTCTCTCTCCGATGCTAAAAACGTAGCGCCAAACCTAAAGATGCTATTTCAGGAGTCGCCATTGGTAATAATGCTAAAAAGTTAAATATCCCCTCTTTCTCCCCATGGAGGACAAAGAACTAGCGGCCAGGAGATGAAAGGGCTGGTGCGACTCCAAGCCAGGTAAATATATTTCCATACGCCATTTTTTCTTTCTTTTTTTTTTTTTTTAAAACTAGCAATTAACATAACTTAGTCATCCAAAGTCCAATAAATACAAATAAGTAGTCAAACGGAAAGCATTTAACGAGCTCTACGCATCAGTGGTCTCCATTCACCCATCCGAGTGATGGATCAAAAAGTCAAAATTTTACCTCCAGTTAAAGCCAGTCAACCTTCGCTAAATAAATTACTTAATCCATATTAAAAATCCATATTTATGCCATGTATTCTCGGGCGTTATAGTCTCCCCTCCTTTAGGGAATTCGTCCCCGAATTTATCCAAATGCAACTACAAACGGAAACAGGAATTGATCCATATGCTAAAAAACCAACTCATCATGCTCGAATAACTATGGATAGTTCTCGCATATGTGGTCCTCCAACTCTCAAATGGCTTCTCGCTCTGTCTGATTTGACCATTAGACCTTGACATATTTGGTAGACCGATTGCGCGTCACACGCTCATAGAACCCCAACATTTGCACTGGACGACACTAAATAGTCATATCTTTTTCCATGTTGATAGGTCCAACTTCCATCATCTGCTTTGGGTGTTTTAGGTATTTTCTCAACATAGAGACATGAAACACTAGGTGTACTCCTGCCATAGACTCCAGCAACTGCAGCTGATAGCTAATGCACAAACGCAGGTGGTAATCACATAAGGTCCAATGTACCTTGAGCTAAGCTTTCCTTCATCAGTGAAACCTTCAGGACACCTCATCTCTCACTGCAAACTCCAAAGCCCTCCCTCTAACATCTACATAGCTCTTCTACTAACTCTAAGTAGTCAAGGAATTTTGTTCAATATCACAAATTTTATTATGTGTCTGTTGTACCCAACCTGGACTAGCTAAAGTTCACTCACCAACCACATCCCAACGAAGCAAAGAAATATATCTACACCCATACAACGCTTCATATAGTGTCATCTCAATACTAGCCTGGTAACTGTTGTAAGAAAACCTCAAGTGATCTTCGCAACTTCCCTTCTATGAAAACACACATGCATGCAACGTATCCTCTAAGGTCTAAATAGTGTGCTCAGATTGACCATCTGTCTGAGGATGGAAAGCAGAACACATCTCAAGTTTTGTGCCCAAAGCATTATGCAAACTTCACCAAAAAATTAGACACAAACTTGGAGTCCTAATCTGAAACAATAGACTTGGGCACACCATGCAACCTCACAACTTTCGTCAAATGAAACTCAATCTACAGCTAAATTAGTCACCAGCATGGGAACGAAGTGAGCCACTTAATTTGTTAGCCTGTCAATAACACCCAAAAAACATCTTTGCCCCTAGAGAGCGAGGCAATCCAACCACAAAGTCCATATATTGTAATATTCTCGCATTTCTAGTTAGTGATCACCAATGGATATAGCAAACCAGCATGCCTATGAAGCTCAGCCTTCGCCTTCTGACCAATACCACACAAAGCTACATACTTAGCAATATCAACTTTCTTCAACTTCCACCAAAAACTCTGCTTCAGATCTTGACTCATTTTAGTTTCATCTAGATGTATTGTATATGGAGTAAGAGGAGCTTCCCTAAAAAATCTATTTTCACCTCAGCTTTCTGTGGCACTCATAGTGGCCTCTAAAACAAATAGTGCCATTGGCCTCCATACAAAAATCACGGGGGCTTGCGAAAAGCCTGAAGTAAGCGATCTTGCAACTTAGCCACTCACACATTATCATGCAAAGGTGACTAAACCAATAATTGGGTCTCCTCAGGTGCAACACCAACATAGAAAAGAGAGTTACCCATGTGGTCTAGGTCTGTAACCAACACCATGCATCCTTTAGGAACACCTGTCCTACTAAAAGCATCTACAACAACATTTGCCATTCTAGGGTGATACTGAATAGCCAAACCATGATACTTAATCAACTCTAGCCACCTCCTTTGTCTCAAGTTTAGCTCCTTCTGAGTAAATATATACTTGAGATTCTGATGGTCTGTAAAGAAATCACAAGACTCACCACAAAGATAATGCCTCCAAACTTCCATTGCGAAAACCACTATTGCTAACTCCAATCATGTGTAGGATATTTCACCTCATGCCTCCTTAATTGCCTAGAAGCACAAGTGATCACCCTACCTTCGTACATGAGCACACAACCAAGACCAATACACGAGGAATCCTTATATACGGTAAAATGCTTACTAGTCTCAAGCAAGGCCATTAAAAATAGCTCCATTAAACAATTTGTCCTTCAGGGTTTGAAAGCATGGCTCCCACTCAGCCGTCCAAACAAAATGAGCACCCTTCATAGTTAATTTTGTCAAAATTTTTGAAGTAGTAGAGAAATTATGAACATCCATGATAGTAGTCGGTCTCTACCACTCGACCACAAAAGCAGCATTCTTAGGACCAACGGTGATAATATCCTAGTTAATCAAATGGACATGAAAGGAAACTTCAAAAAACTAGAAGGCACACTTCTTCATTTTGGCACAAATATGTATTCTCTCTTACTATAACATTTCATTCCAGAAGAATGGACCAACTTCAAACCTTGGCTAAAGGGTCAAACATAACTTATATGACAAAATTGCATAACAACCACACGTGCTTGTCAACATGTTGTATAACATGCCATGGTTACTGTAACTAGGATAAGAGTATCTCTTCTCCAAAACTCGCCTTTGACCTTATTGAAGAAAATGACAGAACATTAGATCTCCTTCACCACTAGCAAACACAAAACCAACTAAGGAATCACATATGGATCCATTGGGACAACACTAGCTAAACATTATGCTTTCTTTGACTGCATCTCCAACCACATGATCTCACATTATCAAATGAACAAACCTCTTTGGTATAGCAATCATGTCAAACACTTCACTTAGCAGGTATATTGAACTGCACATCAAAACTTCGATCCAAATAATCTAATTACTAGGAATACATGGTCTGGCCTTCTCATCCAAGACCCTAAAAAACTAGTCATACCTCCACTACAACCTAAAACTTCAAGCTAAGAACTAGCTTCACTTTCTTAACTCCACTCAATCCCTGAGAGCAAAGAGGATAGAAAAGCAAAGCACTTAACTTAAGTCTCATTAAGAACTGCCAAAACTGACTCCACAACAATTCCTCCAACATCAAATCCAGAATGTCTTAGACCTTCCCTTGACTCAATCATCATTCAAAGGACAAGAACCAGTAAGTCAACAACCACTATCTTTTTAGACTCGAACATATTTATGCTACATCACATCTTAGTTCCATTGGTTTCTACCTTGAAGAAAAGTCCAAACAATGCCCAGCACTAGGGGTTGTGCATAGTAACTCTATGTTTTCAAAGAAAACAAGCATTGTGTCAATTATGATAGGTTCGCTAAGGATGTACCATTATTCAACAACAAAAAGTTTGACTTGGCCCTAGAGGCACAAGCATAGAACAATAGTAAGCCATGATACTCACAAATAGATCCCTTGAACGATAATAGAAAATGTCATTAAACTTGTGCAAACAGGGGAACATCTGGTACACTCCTACTATTAGATCATCTAGACCACTCTATTAGGCTAAAACAAAGCCATTTAGATCCACATCACAACCTTTAAGGCCACTAAAACACATATACTATCCAAAAAACTATAAAACCTTTTCCACTTCAAGTCACATTTTAGCATCCAAACAAATGCCAACTACAAAACTAGGCTTAAACACTAGGTCTTACAAAAAAACTAGCACCCACTCTTTGGCAACATGGATGTAAGCATCCCTCGGAAACTCATCATGAAAGTCTGCTTGAGTCTACTCTCACAATATCTTGACGACCGCCACAAAGACAGACTTTTAGTTGTGTGGAAAAAAACCTACACCAGACTAAGGTCAGGATGAAACGTCACCACTCTAAACTATAGGACAAAGCACACAATGACCCATTCATTTGATATATCAAGAGCAAATAGTTGCAATGTATAGTGTAGTGGCCAATCCACCTTCATTCAACTATTTCCTTTGAATATAAAAAGTTGGGTCATCCTAACACTCGGGCAGCCTCACTTAGCAAAGCAGAGAGGGCGTTGTAGGGGCCCTCCACTCAACCCATCTACAAAGCTAGACAAAACTTACTCTATAGGATTTCAAACTTCTTAAGTCCTACAGACCAAAACAACAACAACGCAAAAACATCTACTACTAAAGAAAATATAACTATATTAGCTAAAAGAACAACCACAAACAGCTAAGTCACAGATAACCAAATATATGTACATTCAAAATGAGGTAATAAATGCTCACAAAAACAAGGTAATAAATAGTCACGTAAACAAAAAACCAACTCCCATCCTATAAGTGCAAGTGTGTCAAATTATTCCTTATTTTCCAAGAATCTAAAGCTTGCTTTGGTACCAACTGTAACACCCCAGAATCCACAGACACCCCTGAAGGGTCGAGATGGCAGACTAGAGGGGGGGTGAATAGTCTTTTCTAAAATTAATCACATCGGCTAACCGATATAAATACGGAATTAAAACAATCGGTCTAGCCAAGGCTACACCCCTCTATATATGTTCACTAGCACCTTGCAAAGATATTAATAAAGCAACTAAGGTGCCGGGCTAGCTAGAGCTCTCCTAAACAATTCTAGGAGCAAGGTCACACAAACCTATGCCACTAGTACTTTAAGTAACAAGGGAGCTCCTACACATGCTAGTAAGCAAAAGCACAAAGCTAACTAAGCTCACTAGCAATGCTCAATAACAAGGCAACCAACGCCTAATTAGAGAGCGCAAATACTTAGCTACACAAACTAAGCAATGTGACTAACAAGGTTACTAAAACCAAATTAGCCACGCAAGGAGCTACTTCTATGCTACACAAAGCAAGAAGGTAATTAGCTAGCTACACAAGCTATCTAATTACAAGAGCAACTACACACAATAAAGATATATATAAGTAATTGCAAGCTTGTGTAATGGGGATGCAAACCAACGGGAAGAACAAGGTTGACACGATGATTTTTCTCCCGAGGTTCACGTGTTTGCCAACACGCTAGTCCCGTTGTGTCGACCGCTCACTTGGTGGTTCGGCTAAATTAGCATCAAACGCTAAGCCCGCACGTCGGGCACCGCAAGAACCTACCCCTTGGTGAGGTAGCTCAATGACACGCTTTTACTAAAGTTGCTCTTCACGACTCCCATGGGCGAGCACAAGTACCCCTCATAAGCACTTCTCGGGAGCGCCGCACAAGCTTCTTGCGGGCTTCGACGGAGACTACCACTGCCGTCTAGGAGGTGGCAACCTCCAAGAGTAACAAGCACCACCGGCTTGCAACACGACCACCTAGTGCCACTCGATGCAACCTCACGATGCAATCGCACTAGAATCGCTCACTCACACAATCGAATGATCACTATCAAGTATATGTGTGATGGAGGGCTCCCAAGCACTCACAAGCATGGACACTAAGTCCCTTGAGGTGCTCAACCCCAGCCATGGCCGAGGCCACTTCTATTTATAGCCCCAAGGGCTAAACTAGCCATTACCCTTCATTTGGGCAGCGGTCGGGCCGACCGGGCGCTCGATCGTGTTGACCGGACGGCTGGACCTCAACGTCCGGTCGTCCCACGACAGCCCACGTGTCCCAGCCCAACGGTCACTTGACTTGACCGGACGGACGCTTTTCAAGCGGCCGGACGCTGAACCCCAGCGTCCGGTCATTTCCGATAAGTGCCGACCTCGGCCGGACGCGTCCGGTCACATGATCGGACGCGACAGGCGTCACACCTCCACCTGCGTCATTGTATCGTCGGACTGGCCGGAGCCTGACTATTGGCGTCCGGTGCGTTCGAATCCAGCGTCCGGTCGGTTGACCGACGCCAAAGATCTTCAGCGACTAACTCATTTCACTTCTAACTTCATCACCCTTGCTCCAATGTGCTAACCACAAGAACTTGCATCCGGCGCAATAGAAAATAGGCATTCTATTTTCCCGAAATAGGCAATAGAGAGGGACCCAAACCCATCTCACCCCTGCAAACACCACCTCCTTTGTAAATGTGCCAACACCACCAAGTGTACACCACCATGTGTATATGTGTTAGCATTTTCACAATCATTTCCCAAAGGATGTTAGCCACTCAACTTGCCACGCCACTCAATCCTAGCGACAATGCAAAGTTAGATCACTCGAGTGGCACTAGATGACAGATATGCAAACAAGTTTGCCCCTCTTGATAGTACGGCCATCTATCCTAAACCCGATCATAAACTTCTCTACACACCTATGACCGGTGAAATGAAATGCCCTAGGTTATACCTTTGCCTTGCGCATTCCATTCCATCTCCTTCAATGTTGATGCAACACATGTACCAACACGATCAACAATGATATGATCCACTTCATATCATCACATGATCATATTGGTTCATCGATCTTGACTCTACTTGCTCTTCACCGTTGCCATCGTCCATCGGCGCCAAGTCTTGCTCAAGCTTCACCGCCACGCGGTCCATCACTCCAAAGCCTTCGACTTGCCCTTCACGCTTGCAACCGGTCCATCAAGCCAAGTCTTGTCTTGATCTTCTCCACCTTGATCACATGACTCAATGTCATGTCTCATGTGCGTTAAGCTCCTTCATCATCACATGTGTGATCTTTGCAACATCTCTAAGCCATTTTCACCTTCATGGCATATGTTGCTCACACACATGTACCTATGGACTAATTATCTGTGTATCTCACATAAACACAATTAGTCCACCTAGGTTGTCACTCAATTATCAAAACCAACAAGGACCTTTCAACCCCCGGGATACCACTAAACTTCACAAACAATAGCCGCACATAATCAATAAAGATTTTGGCAGCACTTCCTTTGTATTTAAAAACAACGCGGAAGCAAGACGTACACATAACCAAAATAACCAAACTAGCACTAACGAACATCCTAACACAAATATGAGGTACTCCAACTAGAAAGTTTAACAACCACACTTTAAACATTCACTTTCAAGTCTTATGACCATAACCAAATTATTTTGTATTAAAACATGAAGACTCTAAAAGAAAAAGTGTGTGACGTGCAGCTAACCCCCTTCCCTTCCAAGCAAGCATCGAGTACCTGGATTGAGTAAAGCAAGGGTGAGATGAAACATCTCAGCAAGCAAACTTGTTTTGACTAGCTATTTAAATCACAAGTTGAATTAGACATCAATTTAACATGGAGTTTCCACTTGACATGATATCAAAATAAAATGAGATACTTCCAATTTGCAACATAGAGCTTCATAATAACATGGATAGATCACTTCAATATACTTCCTGAATGCATATGAATGCAATGCGAAATGTCTCCTGCCTGCACACCCAACAAGGTGTGGAGCTGCATCCCATGATGCTGTACCGGTACGATCATGACCATAGGTCAACGACATAACTTTCAAGATGCAATGCACTTGGCATGCTGCAATAAAATTAACATACACCACCAATGATATATACTTCAACTTCATCTTCAAGGTTATGGCTAACCACATTCAACTTCATCTTCAAGGTTATGGGCTAACCACATATAGCAATATGGAATAATAACATCACCATGAATAAATAAATAGGACCGCAATTAAATAAGGTTGAGTAAACCAAGATCACAAGTTTTGGTTATTAGTGGTATGACATTATTATAGACATTAAGCTGTAGGTGATGAAAATAACAAGCCAAAACGGTAGCAAACCACAGCTACATTCACTTGCCTCTTTACCGAAGGAGATCAAAAGCACTAGCAACGTTCCGAAGTGCTACCACCTGATCACAAGTAATACTCAGTACAAGCACAAACATACAAGCAAGTACAACAACAAATACACACTAGAGCACCCTAAACCCGACATTTAAGCATCTACAGTTTGCGCTACCCATCAAGACAGCAGCACTAACTCTTTTCTTTTTCGTAGACTTTAGACCACATATCCAAAAACTCCCAAAATTTACCAGACTATGTAAAAATCCATTATATACAACTTTTGTATTGTAAGGTTTCGCATAAGAGGTCTCCAAGATGGTGCAATTAACCATGGAACATAACTGAATATTTCTGATGCCCAAAACAGAACATCAAACTTCAAAATTCATAACTGGAGATATACTGATTCAACAGTTATAAGCTTTACCAATCTGGAAATCTTAACAAAAATCCTACAACTTTTGTTCAGATCAAAAGATCTAATTATTTCATTTCAATGGTCAAAAACTGCTTAGATCTAAAACTGTCTGGATTTTCGCCATCGAAAAACTGTCTACTTTTAAAAGCAATATCTCCCAGAATATACGGGCTTTGAGAGTGTTGTTGGTGTCCAGAGAAACATATTGAATCCCTCTACAACTTTGTCTATAGGCCCAAAAATTATTAAAGCCTCTAAGATGCCCAAACGTAATGATGAACAGGGACTGCTCAGTCTGACAGAAATTTCAGAACATGGACGAAATTGATTTCGAGGATTACTCCACTAAACCCCATCCAAACAAGTGCTTTAATCTAGAAAACTTGATCAAAAGAAGGGATTAATATTTGTCTTGTCACCTAGGGAAACCACAGCGAGCACGACGCCGAAAAACTCCCGGTGGCTAGTCCTTCCTCCCCTTCTCTTCGCCTTCCCATCGTCTCCAACTCGCAATGATCCTCGCAACTACGAAGGTCTTGCAATGATCCTCACAACCCTAGTAAAGGAGGATTGTGTTAGGCACGGGGAGCCAATGTAAAAACTTAGACACTTTAATGGAGATGAAACCCAAAAGAATTTACGGGAATACCAACGTTCAGCTGGACGACTCATTTGATGACACTAACAGGCGTTTTGATGCGGAGGATTCAAGAATTGAAGGTCAGAGAAGCCTTGAAAAGGATGAAAGGGGCAAACCGATGGGCCCTGATGGTATCCCAATCAAAGTGTGGAGATGTCTCGGGGATATAGCTATAGTATGGCTAACCAAGATGTTCAACAATATCTTTCGATCAAACAAGATGCATGAGGAGTGAAGAAGAAGCATATTGGTACTAATCTACAAGAACAAGGGAGATATCCAAAGTTGTACTAATTATCGGGGAATTAAGTTGATGAGCCACACTATGAAGTTATGGGAGAGAGTTATTGAGCAGCGCCTACGAGGAATGATGCAGATATCAACAAACCAATTTAGTTTCATGCCCGGAAGGTCAACCACAGAAGCAATCTTCTTAATAAGACAGGTTATAAAGCGGTTTAGAGAGCAGAAGAAGGACCTCCACTTGGTTTTCATTGACTTGGAGAAGGCTTATGACAAGATACCAAGAAATTTTATGTGGTGGTCTTTGGACAAACATAAAGTCCCATCAAAGTACGTGACCCTCATCAAGGACATGTACAACAATATTGTGACTAGTGTTCGAACAAACGATGGTAACACAGATTACTTCTCGATTAAAATTGGACTTCATCAAGGGTCAGCCTTAAGCCGATATCTATTTGCCTTGGTAATGGATGAGGTTACCAGAAACATAGAAGGGGATATCCCTTGGTGTATGTTGTTCGCTGATGATGTAGTGTTAGTGGACGAAAGCCAAGCAAGAGTAAATAGGAAACTAGAGTTATGGCGGCAGACCCTTGAGTCTAAAGGTTTTAGATTGAGTAGAACTAAAACCGAATACATGAGATGCGACTTTGGCGGAGTTGTACAAGAGGAGGGAGATATGAGTTTGGAAGGTCAAGTAGTGCCTAAGAAGGATACCTTTCGGTATCTGGGATCGATGCTACAGAGGGATGGAGATATTGATGCAGACGTTAGCCATAGAATCAAAGCAGGGTGGATCAAGTGGCGACAAGCTTCTAGCATTCTCTGTGACAAGAGGGTACCACAAAAGCTAAAAGGCAAGTTCTATAGAACGGCGATTAGACCGGCTATGTTGTATGGAGCAGAATGTTCGCCTACAAAGATTCGACATGTTCAACAACTGAGTGTTGCAGAAATGCATATGTTGTGATGTATTTGTGGTCACGCAAGAATGGACTGAGTTCGGAACGATGATATACGTGATCGCCTAGAGGTAGCACCAATTGAAAAAAAGCTTATCCAACATTGGTTGAGGTGGTTTGGCCATGTCTAAAGGAGACCTCTAGAGGCACCAGTGCATTGTGGAGTCCTAAGCCAAGCTAATAATATGAGGAGAGGTAGAGGAAGATCGAAATGACATGGGGGGAGGCAATAAAAAGAGATTTGAAAGCTTGGGATATACCTAGAGATCTATGTTTGAATAGGAGTACTTGCAAAGCAGCTATTGAAGTGCCTGAACCGTGACTTGGGGCTCTTGGTGGGTTTCAACTCTAGCCTACCCCAACTTGCTTGGGACTGAAAGGCTATGTTGTTGTTGTTGTTGTTGGACGAAATTGATTTCGAGGATTACTCCACTAAACCCCATCCAAACAAGTGCTTTAATCCACAAAACTTGATCAAAAGAAGGGAATAATATTTGGCTTGTCACCTAGGGAAACCACAATGAGCACAACAAAGAAAAACTCCCAGTGACTAGTCCTTCCTCCCCTTCTCTTTGCCTTACCATCGTCTCCAACTCACAACGATCCTCGCCGCTACGAAGGTCTCGCCGTTCCGATCTAAGCAAACATGGCAAAGCCCTCATGGATAGCAAGAGAAGCAGGAGATCGATGGGATAGCCAAGATACGAGGTAGATCCTTACCGGTTTTGTGCAAGGAAGAACATGCACCACAAACGGCACCAATGGCTGCGACGCCATCAAAACCCTAGGCTCATTCTCCTTCTCCCTTCTCCCTTCTCCGTTCTTCCTCTTTTCTGTTCTCTCTCTTTTTCCCCCATGGAGGACAAAGAACTAGCGGCCAGGAGATGAAAGGGCAGGTGGGACTCCAAGCTAGGTAAGTATATTTCCATACGCCATTTTTTTCTTTCCTTTTTTTCTTTTTAAAAACTAGCAATTAACATAACTTAGTCATCCAAAGTCCCATAAATGCGAATAAGTAGTCAAACGGAAAGCATTTAATGAGCTCTATGCACTAGTGGTCTCCATTCATCCATCCGAGCGATGGATCAAAAAGTCAAAATTTTACCTCCCGTTAAAGCCGGTCAACCTTCGCTAAATAAATTACTTAATCCATATTAAAAATCCATATTTCTACCATGTATACTCGGTTGTTATAGGGGTACTTTGTCGTGGTATATTTTGTGGATCTATGATGGTGATGAATGCATACCGTGAGATGGTGTGTTATGGAGAAAGAATAAGCCATCAAGATAGGCATGTGTTCTGAACAATGTGTCTCATACGCATGCCTGAAGTACACATACTAATATACATGACATGTCACATCAATACTGGATCTTGTAAAGTAATTATTTATTACGTTTAGAAATTGTTGTGGTTTTGGATACACCCCTTTTTCCTACCACCCCCCGGCAACATATTTTCATATCTCACCCAAAAACCCACCCGTGTCCACCATGCATGGGCCCAAATTGGAGGACAATCTTGTACTCTAGAGCTCAAATTGGTTGTCGTGTTGCATACTTTTACTTGCTATGTTAACAAAATGGAAAGCCTTATTTGGAAAAGTACTAGCGGACTTGCCTTTTGATCTTGCGTCCAAGTCGCTAGCATGTCCTTGTTGTTCCTATCCATGCAAATCAAAAGATGAGTCTTTATGGTTTGTTCTTCCAATATCAAGAACTTGTTGATCCTTATGTCGTGTTCCTACATGTGTATGCTCAAGATATGAAACTCTCTGAATTTGGAATATACATATTTTTGAGTTTGTATGGTTCTGGAAGAGCTTGGTTCAGATCAAGCAGACCAGTGGACAGTCCGGTGTTGGTGAGCTCATATAGGTTATCATGATTTATGATCTCATTTTCTTCATTAGTCATAGTGAAGGCCTTCTCTGGCATGCTAGAACTACTACTTTCAGCAATAACGCGTTCCTCTTCAATTGAAATTTCAATGGATGATGATGATTAAGAAGAAACCATTGTAGATAGTAGCTTGCAATACTTTCTAGTTGGGTTCTTCTAGAACACCACTTCTTAGCACAAAGTGCGTCATTCACTTCTAAGAATTTAACACACTTTACCAATTTGTAGTACATTTCTATTACTCCATGGCCTTTTGGAGTGACATATTCTTTCTTTACTATTCTGATGGATGTGTACTTCATTTACTTCTTCATAAAAGGTGTGACAATTAAAGGGAGCAATTGCTTCATGATGCACTGTTTGGTCAATTTAACAACCTTCCTACCCTCTGTGTACTTGAAAGGTATGTAATTTATTTTTAGGATATTGATTCCAAATATATTTGATGCATATATGACAGTGATGCATGCAAACCATGCGATGTAGTGCTATGAAGAAAGAAGAATAAACCATCAAGATAGGCATGTGTTTTTATTAATGTGTCTCATGTGCACATGAAGTACACATCATACTCATATTCATGGCATGTCAATACTACATCTCGTAAAGTAATTCTTTTTTGCGTTTGGAAGTTTTGGTGGTTTTGGATACACTCCATTTTCCTTAACATCCTCAGGCGCCATCTTCTCACTTCTTACCCAAAAAAACAGTCGTCTCCATCCTATGCCTAAATTGGAGGAGGATCTAGTACTATCAAGTTCTTGTTTTCATCATTTAATTTATTTCTATTTTCTACATTAACCAAACTAATGGCTTTATGTGGTAGGGTACAAGGAGACTTGCCTTTTGATCTTGTGTCCAACTTAGTAGCATGTCCTTGTTGTTCATGTCCATGTAGATCAAAAGACAAGCATTTAAGGTTTTTTCTTCCATTACCAAGAACTTGTTGACCCATATGCCAAGTTCCTACCTGTGTCTACTCAAGATATGAAGCCTATGAATTTGGAACATTCGAATTGTTTAAGTATGTAGGTTCTGTAGGAGCTTGCATTAATTTAGATCAAGCAAACCGGCAGAGAATGTGTTACTACTGAGCTCATATTGATTATCATGATTTATGTTCTCATTTGCTTCGTTAGCCAGTGAAGGATTTCCCTGTCATGTGAGAACTACTACTTTTTGCAATAACACATATTCCTCTTCACTTTAAATTTCAATGGATGATGATGATATGATTAAGAAGAAGCTATTGTAGATAGTACCTTGCAGATACTCTATGGTTGGGTTCTTCTATGACACTGCTTCTTACTACCAAGGGCACTGTAGTAGAACCAGAGGAGCCCTAAAACCATGGCTCAGGCTCCTCCTCCTGTTGTTTGGTGCTGGAGTCAAAGCCTTTTTTGCTTGCTACAATAATATACACTCTTGCATAGTAGTCACATGGAGGAGCAGGAGGAGCGCCTGAAACTCATACCAAACTTATTTGTGGCAACACTATGCCATAACAAAATCGGAAAGTAGTAACATTATTGTAGGATCTCTAGTTAGCCTAGAGTAGGGGTGAATATGCCTGTTAAAGCAAAACTTGAACAATTGTTAAATTCGACCCGGGGCACCACCGCTCTAAGCCCACGGCACTGCTGGGCTAGAACAGCGGCACTGCCGCACCTACAGACAACTTCGAAGCACAGTTCAAAAACTATGTATGGAAACTGAGATCGGAGAAATTACTGAGATTCCTGTAGGTATGATGATCATAGATTGATAGCTAGAAGTGGTAGTAATGTCACACCCAAGTAGATCGGCCGCAAACCCTAGAAATCACCTCAACACAATATGAAATGCAAGTGAAGTAAATTAAGCACACGGTGACACGATGATTTATCCCGTGGTTTAGCTCGCCACTAAGGCTTGCCTAAATCCACGTTGTTGAGGTTAGCCACCAAGGCTTAGGGCTTTGCGACCCTTCCTTGTTCTCAAGTCAATACACTTAACTCTTGAGATGAGGGGTGAGTTTACTAGCTTCAAGAGATGGTTACAAACCACACGGGGCTGCCATACAAGTTGGCAAGCTCCACGGGCAACACTCTAGCCGACTAGGAGCCAAGCTCTAAGAGTAACAAATACAACCGTCAGCCAAAACATAAACCAAGTGCTCTTTAGAGTTGGGGAATCAATGAATCTGATCTCTAATTGAGTTTTGAAATTTTTCTCTCAAGATTGATGGGGAAATCAAAGGGGAAAGCTTGGGAGCTCAAGGTCACCAATGGAGAAGAGAGAGTAAGCATAAGTTTGTTCCTGTCGGTCTGAATGAGCTGGGCGAGGAAGGAGACCCTTATGAGGGATGGGGAGAGGTATAAATACCTTCCCTGGTCCCAACGGTCAGATAAGTCATGGCAGTACCGTGGTCTATCTATGGTAGTGCCGCGCTGTGGCAGAGCCACGCCTCGGGTGCAGCACTGCCTCACTAAACCAGAAAGCAAAGGTGCAAGGAGGTTATGAGCTGGCTGTCTTGGCTAAGCTTTGAGGATGCTTTTGTGAAAGATTGAGCACTTGGTTGCATATGTTGACTTAAGCATTGTGTCCCCATTTATAGTACAGCTCTTCCTATACTCAAATTCAAAATATAAAATGAAATAAACCTCCTTTTGAGCTTGATGCCGTCACCTTTTGTAATCGGGGGCTCCTCCATTATATATAGCATCCTCTCTTATGATTCTCCTGCTTATCATCTCGATAAATCTCATTAGTTCTCTAATTGCGTGGTCATTGTCACCAAAACCCACAATTAGGGCTTGATTGCACTTTCAATCTCCCCCTTTTTGGTGATTGATGACAATCCAATTAGAGCTTACAAAAGATATGAAATGTAGCTGAGATTTTTTGAGCCATGGGTGTAGAGACTCCCCCTAAATGTGTGAATTGAAAGTTGAATTTTCAAATTGGCTTTAGAGGCCAAAATCCACACTTTAGTCAAAGTGATGGGGCTCACCCTACATCCATGCTCCTATGGGGTGCACACAGTGTCATGTATATGAACGTGATACGAATGACAGTTTATGCACACAATAGTTTGCTAAAATAATAGGTTGTGGCATTGCCGTTCATCAGCCGCAGCACTACAATAGCACAGGTTTAAACAAAGCACCACACAACAGTTTATATAAATGAGAACAACAATCTAGCATAGGTAAATGACAAGCTACAGCACACAAAGATACATGTCCATATCTGATACAATATAGAATACTTAAGTAGCATTATTACAATAAAATAGAGTTTTGATCGACCCTCAAACTCACACCTAACTAACTACCCTCATCGAATATGACATGAAGCTCGAGCTGCAGCGCGATCATCATGGCGTCAAAAGAATTGACCCTCTAATTTCTCCCCCTTTGGCATAAAGCACCAAAAAAGAGAAGAAAAGAGAGAAGCCAACTACCCACTCCTCATCTTCTTCTTGGATGTTCTCCCAATCGACATCATCACTAGCAGCAGCACGACCACCACCTGTAGCATGACCATCATCACCATCATCACCATCATTGTCGTCGGAAGACACTACCGCCCTCCCTTAGCGATGGGTGGTCGAGGTGTGATGGGTGTGGCGCATAGAGCACAAGGTCAACCCTAAGGTCATCTGATAGTCAAACTCCTCCTCGGTCTCCTCCTCATCCTCATTCTTGGAATCTGAGAAACTAGGCAAGTCATAATGTGGAGGAGGTGGAAGTGGAGGGAGCGGTGGGAGATTTGCGGCTGCACGCATCTCCTGCTGCTCCATCTATGTCTCGTATGCCCTCTCAGCTGCATAGGGTCCATTTTCCAAAGATGGCCTTCATCCACTGCACCATCTTGTTCTTCTTCTTCTTCCTTCCACTTTGAGAGGACTCAGGCACATCAGAGGAGAGGCAATGGTTTCACTAGCCTTGGCATGTCTTGCCTTCTTAATCTTGTACTGCTCATGCAATCCATCCTTGACAAACCTATAGCCGGCGACTCTCTAAATTACAAACATCAAGTAAGGAGCATAGGGCAGCCCCTTCCTTGCATCATCCATTACCACTCGAATCTCTTGCCACATGAAGCGAGGAACAATGAACTTGTCTCCACCTGGAGCAAATCTAGCAAGCACGTTCCTCACATATCCATTAAGATTCGATGCAGCTCCATCCTTGGGATTAATGGTATGCCTAATCAAGTTGTTAAGGATGTAATAAAGCTCTTCAGGCCCTTTACCTTCCCATCTATAGCTCTACCATCAAGATACATGAAAGCAATCTCTCTAACCTCAGCCCTCCTCTCATCATGTATATAGGAGAACCCACAAAGCTCCTCGTCAAAACCAAGGATACGGCTGAAGGTGGTGAAGTCAACACGGTAGTGCCGACCCTCTGTCATCCAGTGTATCTCATCAGTGTCATACTTGTATAAGTAGGTGGCATGGAATTGAGCTAGCACCTCTATGTTCCAATTATACTTGAAGGTCATGATATCTATCAATCCAAAGTTCTCACAAGCCTGAATTGCCCTATTGAAATCAGGGTCATTCTTCTCTCTCAACTCCTCCCAATCAATGTACTGCATCTTCACTATCTTGGATTTCTTGTTGTTGAAAATGACTGAAGTATAGAAGTTGGAATGGAAGACATTCCAAAATCTGTAGTCAACACCAAGATCCATTGTTACCTCATATGGGTTTTCTATCCTTGCTTCTTCCACCATCTTCTACTTACCCATATAGTCAATGACTGGGTGCTGATGGGTGTCATTTGCCCTCTTTTCCACCACATCCTCCTCATAATCACGGAGATAGGAAGGATCAAACTCATCAAGGTGAGGTGGTGTATCTGGAAAAGCATCAGGAGGGATGACACGTCCGGCTCTCTCCAAAGCTTTCTCCTGCCGAATTTGCTCATCACGGCTCCCCCTATCTCTGGCAACACCTGCTGCCCCTCTGTTGCTGCCTGCTGCCCCTCTACCACGATGAGGTAGAGGCTTTTCTTTCGGAGCATCAAACTTCCTTTGAACCCTCCGATCATCATCTCCTCCAGAGGACATCTATGCAAAACGATAGATCCAATGAGAAACTGTATAAATGGAAGGTAGAAGAATACTTGTAAAATAGTTTGAATAGGCAAGATGATTCAAATCTTGGGCTAGGGAAGCACCCTGAACAGAACTGTTTCAGGTGGTGCAGCATTGCCGCACCCTAGGGGCGGCACTACCACACCTGGTGCTTCACCTAGCCCATGATTAATTTCTTCTTGCTTAGTCAACCATTCCTCAAATACTCTTCTAAACCACTACACAATCTCAAAAAATGTAGATCTAACAAGAAACATGGAGTTGAGCATTTGATAGGTAAAGTGACCTCATGTTTAAAATAGTAATAGATCTGGTGAACAAATCCAATCACAACAGAGAGTCATCGATGGAATGTCATTTTAGATTGCAGAAAGTGACTGCAGCACGCGACACTACCAAACCCAGCATGCGGCACTGCCGCATGGACTGATGACACTCCAACCATGAATCTCTATTTTGATTCAATCTATCCATCAAAGCTACTTCTATCTTAATCATGTATTCACTAGAAACCATAATCCAATACAAAACGAACTCCATTGCATAGATCGGAGAGAGGTTAGGGTTTCACCTTGAAGCACGTGGATTGGAGAGGAAAGGAGGGAGGTTGCTCCACCCAAGAGCTGCAGCGGCCGCTGGTGAAACACAGGAGCTCCAGCAGCCGGGACGCTGCGTAGAAGATGCAGCGATGGCACAGCGACATGGACGCGCGTGAGAGAGATATGGCGCATCATGGTGAATGGGGAGAGAGAGAGAGAGAGTAAATGTGGCCCAGTTGAGTAAAGGAAAAGGAATGGTGCCCTCAGTAACTATCGTTGTGGCCCAATCTTTAGGTGGGATTCAAAATGCGGCACTACCATGGCCTATACGCGACACTACCGCAGAGCGGTATTGCCGCAGCATAGGCTCGATACTGCCGCACCCAGCAACAGCAAGGATTTAGCTACAAACTAAATAACTCTATACATATAGGATATGGACACATATCTCAAGCAAATTATGATCAGTAACAGATAATCAACACAAGCAATGATCATAATATACTTGTTGCTTTTAATAAACCATTTTGAAGCACAATATTTAAACTTTTGCAAGTCTTTTGCCTAGATATACTAGTTGATCAAGCAAAGATGTGCTATATTTCAAACCACGTTACGAGAATCAAGTATATTTATCTCACTACGCAAAGCACAGAACCTTGACTCATCGAGAGGCTTAGTGAAGATATCGGCTAGTTGCTTTTCTGTGCTCATATGGTGAATTTCAATATCTCCTTTGGTTTCATGGTCTCTCAAGAAATGATGTCGGATGTCTATGTGCTTAGTTCTTGAGTGGCTTACGGGATTGTTTGCAAACTTTATGGCACTTTCATTGTAACACAGTAATGGGATTTTGGTAAAGCGACATCCGAAATCTTGAAGGGTTTGCCTCATCCAAAGTAGTTGAGCACAACATGCACCGGCTGCAACATACTCGGCCTCAGCGGTGGAAAGGTCTACACAATTTTGCTTCTTAGAACTTCAAAACACTAGGGACCGTCCAAGGAATTGACATGTTCCCGAAGTGCTTTTTCGATCTACTTTGCAACCGACATAATCAGAATCTGAATACCCAAGTAGATCAAACTTAGAGCCCTTAGGATACCACAAGCCAAGGTTAGGAGTGTGTACTAAATATCTCAAGATTCTCTTAACGGCCACAAAGTGGCATTCTTTTGGATTAGCTTGAAATCTAGCACACATGCACACACTAAGCATAATATCGGGCCTAGATATTATGCTTAGTGTGTGCATGTGTGCTAGATTTCAAGCTAATCCAAAAGAATGCCACTTTGTGGCCGTTAAGAGAATCTTGAGATAGATGCGCACAAATGAAGTAGAGAGCCAATCATGGAGCGATATACCTTGGTATCCATGGCTTTCCCTTCATCATTGAGATTAAGATGTCCATTTGTTGGCATGGGAGTTTTGATAGGCTTTGCATTTGCCATGTCAAACTTTTGAGCATATCATGGGTCTACTTCGTTTGGCTAATAAAAGTCCCTTCCTTCACTTCCTTGATTTGAAATCCAAGAAAGAACTTTAATTCACCCATCATAGACATCTCAAATCTCTTAGTCATAATCCTACTAAATTCCTCACAAAGAGTATGATTAGTACTACCAAATATTATGTCATCGACATATATTTGGCAAACAAAGATATCCTTATCAACTTTGCGAGTGAAAAGGGTAGGATTGGCTTTGCCTATTTCAAAGCCTTGTTTAAGCAAGAATTCTTTAATGCATTCATACCTTGCTCTTGGTTCTTGCTTAAGCCCATAGAGCACCTTTTGGAGTTTATAGATATGGTTGGGGAACTTGGGATCTTCAAAGCCTAGTGGTTGCTCAACATAGATAAGCTCTTGTATGGGGTCATTGAGTAATGCACTCTTCACGTCCATTTGTTATAGCTTGACGTTGTGATGAGCGGCATAGGCTAAAAGTATCTGAATTGCTTCAAGCCTTGCCACTGGTGCATATGTTTCTTCAAAGTCCAAGCCCTCTACTTGAGTGAAACCTTGAGCTACCAACCTTGCCTTATTCCTTGTCACCATGCCATTCTCATCTTGCTTGTTGCAGAAGACTCCCATTTGGTGCCAATGACATTGGTATTGGGCCTTTCCACCAAGGTCCACACTTGATTTCATTCAAAGTTGTTGAGCTCTTCTTGCATAGCCATGATCCAATTCGGGTATCCAAGTGCTTGTTCTACCTTAAGAGGCTCCAAGGAGGAAACAAACGAGTAATATTGACAAAAATTTGCTAAATGTGAACGAGTTGTTACCCCATTTCGAAGACTTCCAAGGATATTGTCAACAGGATGACTTCGTTGTATCATTTGCCTTAGCCTTGGATGGTCAATGGCCTCTTGTTCATCTTTTGGATCTTCATCTTCTTCTTGCTCAAAGATTGGTTGTAGGTTCTATCCATGGACTAGAGTCAAATCAGCTACTGCTGACTGGGTAGGTGTGGCACTGCCGTGTGTAGGGGTTACATCAGGGGTCTGCTGTTGTTCAGCATTAGGTACGTCAGCAAAAATTGGTGCAATAGCTACTCGAGGAACCTCCACCTCAATAGCTTCATTTTCTTGTGGTCTAATATCACCAATAGCTAATTGCTTGATTGCTTCACATGGTGGATCCTTCTTTCCTACAACACTTGAATTAACTTGCTCTTCTTGCAAGCCATTAGATTCATCAAATGTCACATCTACCGTAATTTCAACTCTCCCGAAGGTTTTGTTGAAAACACAGTAGGCATGCTCATTTGATCCATAACCAAGAAGAAAGCCTTCATCAACTTTAGGTGCAAACTTAGAGGTTTTGGGTTTTTTGTTAAGTATGAAACACTTGCACCCAAACACTCAAATGTAAGACTCATTTTGTTTGTTACCGGTTAGAAGCTCATATGAAGTTTTCTTCAATTTCTTGTGTAGGTAGAGGCGGTTGATGGCATGGCAAGCGGTGTTGGTGGCATCGTACAAAAAGAGGTCCGGCATCTTGTACTCATCTAGCATTGTCCTTGCCATGTCAATGAGTCTACGGTTCTTCCTCTCTACTAGACCATTTTATTAAGGGGTATATGGAGTTAAAAACTCATGCTTGATGCCCTCTTTATCAAGAAATTCCTCAACAAGAGTATTCTTGAATTCGGTCCCATCGTCGCTTCTCATTTTCTTGATTGGAAGACCGAACTCCTTTTGTGCCCTTCTAACAAATATCTTTACTTTCTCTTGAACTTGACACTTGTCATATAAAAAGAACACACAAGTAAAATGGGAATAATCATCAACTATACCAAGACCATATTTGTTACCCTCGATGCTTAAGTAGGCGACCGGTCCAAAGAGATCCATGTGAATTAGCTGCAATGGTTCCTTGGTGGTCATGATGCTCTTTGGTGGGTGAGGTACACCTACTTGCTTTCCAGCTTGACAAGCGCTATAAATCCTATCTTTCTCAAAGTGAACATTTGTTAGTCCAAGGATTTGTTCATCTTTTAGAAGTTTGGCCAAGCTCCTCATCCCAATATGGGCTAGTCGGCGATGCTAAAGCCAACCCATGCTAAATTTTGCCATTAAACAAGTCTCAAGCTTAGCTTTACTTTTGTTGAAGTCAACTAGGTAAAGCTTATTCTTTAATCGACTTGTAAAGACAATAGAGGAATCCTCCCTTCTAAAGGCTTACACACCCTTATCCATAAAGATACAATTGTAGCCCATCTCACACAATTGAGAAACAGACAACAAATTGTAACTCAACGAATCAATATATAAAACATTTGTAATTGAATGCTCAAGGGTTATAGCAACTTTACCAAGACCAGTCACATCCCCTTTGAATTGTCTCCAAAGACAATATTTTTATTTGAGTGTGTCATCGGGGAATATGATGAGAACACACTCCTTTCTCTGATCATATGATTTGTACATCCACTATCAAGCACTCAACTTGATCCACCAGAGGAGTATACCTACAAAACAAATTTAGTTCCTTGATTTAGGTTCCCAACTAGACTTGGGGCCTTGCATGTTAGTCACAAGAATCTTAGAAACCTAAATAGAAGTGTTTCTATAAACATTAGTTTCCTTGCCAACATATTTGGCAACTACATTCCCACTGCTGTTGTTCTTTAGCACAAAGCATGATGTCAAGCTTTGTCGAGGTGCATGGGCCTTCGGTTGAAATGCATACTTGTTCATAGTGCCCCAAATTGATTCCTTTGACTTTTGTGAAACATGCTTCTGCTGAGACACCTTCTTCATGGGCTTAGTCTGATCAGGAATAGAATGGGTAGCCTTCCCATTTTTGTTGGGTGTGGCACTACCGCCCTTCACCGCAGCACTGCCGCTATGTGGCACTAAAGCTCTGGGCTGCTGCACTGCCATGGGCTATGCAGGCTGATCTGTACTGATTCTATCATTTCTTTCAAACTGTACACACTCATAGCCATTCACTATCTTTCTTCCATTTGTCTTGGCTACTTTTGTGTGGTCTAGCCCATACTTGATTGAGGGATACATTCCTTTCTTGTATTGTGGCCCTTTTGGTTCATCCTTCTTCTTGTCATCAATTTGGGCCTTGCCATCCATGCACCCTTTTCCAATGATCTCATTGAGCCTAACAATCTCCTTTCTCATAGCCTCCATATTTGCAAGGTTAGTGGAATAGGCATTCAAATCAAGATTATAATATTTTTCACAACCTTGACTAGTAGAGGGAGTAGAGGTTTCCTTTGCCTTAGAGGGATGTGAGTTGCTATCCTAAAGAATGCTATATTACAGCTCAAGTTCTTTGTGCTTTTCATCCAAATCATAATACTTTTTCTTGAGAGAATTATGTTCTTTCTTTGTGATAGCATGGTCCTCTTGCTCTTTGGCCAAGGCCTTGCATAAGGATTCCACCTCACTTCTCTCTAATACAAGAGCTTCCTTGCTAGCAATGTAGAGATCCTCTTGTTTGATAAGAGTTTTCTCTCTAGATTCTAGCTCGGCTTGGACGCTTTCTAAATTCTCCATTAGCTTAGTAATGAACAATTTGGTCTTTCCATCTGAATTTTTAGTTATGTAATTAATTTCTTCATTACTAGATCCATCATCACTAGAGCTATCACTAATATCACTACTAGAGATATCACTAGGAGGTGGAGGATGTTTGGCCTTTGATTTTACCTTCTCACCCTTTGCCATGAGACAAATGTAAGGAGGGTAGTAGTCATCATCAGACATGTTGTTGAAGAGCCTTGGTGTAGAGGATGGCTACGGTAGCAATCTTCTCATCCTCTTCACTTGTGATCTCTCTAGTTGACTCACATTCATGCCCAATGTTAGCCTCTTCAATGTGCTTCTTGCTCTTTCTATGGTTGACCTTGTCTTCATTCTTGTCCTTCTTGTACTTGTTATCTTTGATCTCATATGGACACTTGGCAATGAAATATTCGGTGCTACCACAAGTGTAGCATGTCCTCTTCTTCTTGTTTGGAAACTTTCTCTTCACTACCTTGTAGCCTTGCCTTTTTTGTCCCTTTTGAAATCTCTTCACAAAGAGAGCAACATCATCAACCTTCTTATATTGTTCATCATCATTTTCATCTTCACTTGAGGATGATGTAGTCTCAACTTGCTCTTGGACTTGCTTGATTGCTTTTGGCTTGCTTGTTGAAGCTTGCTTTTTGATCTTGGACTTGCAAGTAGAGCCCTGCTTGTTTGATTTGTTGGCCTTGAGAGCTACATCCTTGATCTTTATGCCATTTCGCTTTGCTTGCAATTCACCAAGCTTCTTTCTTTTATTTGATTCTTCTCTTTGCATGTCAAAGGTCAAGATCCTTCCAAGTACATCATTTGGTGTGAAGTACTCAAACCTCTTCTTGTCTCTAATTAGAGTAACAACGGTCTCATTTCTTGGTGAATAAGCCTCTAACATGATTTTGACTACCTTGTGATCATCTAGCTCATCACCACCATAGCCTCTAATCTTGCCAACAATCACCATCAATCTATCAAACATCTCTTGCGGCCCTTCTCCATCCAAAATCATAAACCGATTGAGCTTGGCCATCAACAACTCGATTCTTGCCTTTCTCACTTTGTCAACTCCTTCATGTGCAAGGTGCAAAGTATCCCATATTTGCTTGGCAACATCAACACCCATCACTCTATTGTACTCATCACCATCCAAAGCACTAAGCAACACACTTGTGGCTTGACCATTGAGATGAATAATTTGCATTTCGGTTGGAGTTACATTCTTGGGATCAACCGATGGCTCAAATTTATTGCAAACAACCTCCCAAATGTTGAGGTGTAGACCTATAAGATAGGCTCTCATCAAATGCTTCCACTTGGCAAAGTTGGTCCCATCAAAATGAGGCAACTTGCCCGCGGGCACATTAATGAAAGCCCTCTGATCATGGTTAGTCAAAGGCATAGAAGAATAGTTAAAGGATACGGCGGCATATTTGTTGTTGGAGTCAACTTCGCCCTTTCCTTTCTTCTCCTTCTTGCCCCGTTGGTCACTGGAGGACTCATTATCATCTCGGTCTTCGAAACTACTTGATATCTCATGTGATGATGTGTTGATTGCCTTGGCTTCTTCTTCCTTCTTCTTCATAGCTTCTCTTCTTTTCTTTCTTGCTTCTCTCTAGAGCTTTCTTTCTTCTTTTCTTTGCTTCTTGTCTTCGAGCCTTTGCTACTCCTTCTTTTCTCTTGCTTCTCTTTTTGCTTTTCTTGTTGCCTTTCTTCTCTTTCTTTCTTCTTCATTTTGAGCTTTCTCGGCATCGGTCGCCTCTAGCTATAGGAGCGTGGTGTTGCTCACTGTAGATGCGCCGAGCTCACTGTTGTCGGTCTCGTGCAAGCCCATGTCCTCCGGATCTACATCCATGGGCTTCACCCCACTAGATCCTCCTTCGGGCTCCATACCTCACGTGGCGAAGCATACACAAGGTAACCTGCTCTGATACTACTTGTATGATCTCTGGTTAGCCTAGAGGGGGGTCGAATAGGCCTGTTAAAATAAAATTTGAACAATTGTAAAATTTGACCCGCGGCACTCGGCACTGGCTAGAACAACGGCACTACCGCACCTACAGACAACTTCGAAGCACAGTTAAAAAACTATGTATGAAAACTTAGATCGGAGAAATTACTAAGCTTCTGCAAGTATGAAGATCATAGATTGATAGCTAGAAGTGGTAGTAATGTCACACCCAAGTAGATCGGTCACAAACCCTAGAAATCACCTCAACACAATATGAAATGCAAGTGAAGTAAATTAAGCACACGGTGACACGATGATTTATCCCGTGGTTCAGCTCGCCACTAAGGCTTGCCTAAATCCATGTTGTTGAGGTTAGCCACCAAGGCTTAGGGCTTTGCAACCCTTCCTCGTTCTCAAGTCAAGAGAATTAACTCTTGAGATGAGATGTGAGTTTACTAGCTTTAAGACATGGTTACAAACCTCCCAGGGCTGCCACACAAGTTGGCAAGCTCCACAGGCGATGCTCTAGTCGACTAGGAGCCAAGCTCCAAGAGTAACAAACACAACCGCCGGCCAAAATGTGAACTAAGTGCTCTTTTGAGTTGGAAAATCAGTGGATCTGCTCTCAAATCGAGTTTAGGACCTTTTTCTCTAAAGGATTGATGAAGAAATCAAAGGAGAAAGCTTGGGAGCTCAAGGTCACCAATGGAGAAGAGAGAGAGAGAGAGAGAGAGAGAGAAGTACATTCCTGTTGGTCTAAATGAGCTAGGCGAGGAAGGAGATCGTTGTGAGGGAAGGGGAGAGGTATAAATACATTCCCTAGTCCCAACGGTCAGATAAGTCGCGGTAGTGTCGCGGCCTATCTACGGTAGTGCCGCACTAAACCAAACAACAAAGGTGCAAGGAGGTTATGAGCTAGCTGTCTTGGATGAGCTTTGAGGATGCTTTTGTGAAAGATTGAGCACTTGGTTGCATATGTTGACTTAAATATTATGTCCTCCTTTATAGTACGGCTCTTCCTATACTCAAATTCAAAATATAAAATGAAATAAACCTCCTTTTGAGGTTGATGTTGTCACCTTTTGTAATTGGGGGCTCCTCCATTATATATAACATCTTATCTTATGATTCTCCTGCTTATCATCTCGATAAATCTTATTAGTTCTCTAATTACGTGGTTATTATCATCAAAACCCACAATTAGGGCTTGATTGCACTTTCAATTATATGCAAACCTTACCGGCAATTGGAACATGGCCTTTTTGAAGAAGGGGAAATCCACTTTACTATATACAGAGTATTGGTGAATGGGCAAGAAGTAGCCAGATATCAATGACTTATCACTAATTTGTTCTTGGGAATCTCTTTTGAACATAATAATAATATAAAAACTGTTCCGGTACTCCTCTTTCTAAAAATTACACACATCTTAAAACAACATGTCCAATTACTTTAATTTATTTATTTATTATCCATCTAGGCCCTGCCCGGCGCTTCCAAGCCTAGACCGTACCTAGCCCAAATCTAGTACATCTACAGATTCCTTTGTCCAGGGATTGCGGAGCTCTTCATGGTGGCGCAGCTCCACGCTGAGCTACGCCGGACTCAGATTGGGTAAGGTTTCTTGGGCAAGTCATGGCGTAACTTGCGGCCCTGTATCCAGTGTCAAAGCACCATCCGACGGCTGCCAGCGTTTCCAGGAGACTTTTCACTTTTCCTCCGTGAAGATACGGCTCATTCACGCGCGCAGCGCTAGTTTCCCGCGGGCTGCGCCGACGACGCCCGCTTCCCGTCGACCAGAGGAACTGAGCAATCCCCCGCCCGCCGCCCAGAGGAACCGAGTCACCGAACTGCACAGCACCGACGCCGGGGCCGTGCGCCGCGCTGGTTTCCTGTGGCCTGCGCAAGTCGATTTGGATCTCCATCTATGTACCTCTCATTTGTTTGGAGCCATTCTGTTTCGTGCGAGGAGATGGTTGTCAGCCGTCGTTTACTGCCCGTGTGCAGGGACACCACGACTGCTGGGTTGTGGACGCCGCCGCCGAGGCAGCACCATCTAAAATCCGCGGCCGCCGCGTCGTGACATGCCGAGAAAAGGAAAAAAAAAACTCCGAACGAACAGGATCGGGAGGACAAAAACAAATGACAGGATTTGGGGTGGGCACTATAAGGGCTTGGAAGGACCAGGTGCATGCGGGATGCAGATGGGTAATAATTAAGAGATTTAATTAATTTAATGAAATATTTTGACATACGTGTAATTTTTAAAAAGAGGAGTATCGGAGCAATTGCCTAATAATATTTGGATGATAGTTAAGAGCAACTCCAACAGCTTGGGTATTCTTGTTGCGGAGACTATTTTTAAATTTATATAGCAAAAATTAGGCTCCAACAGATGTGCTATTTGACATTGTAAAATAGAAAGCTGGCTATCCCTTGATTTTCGGTGGCCATATATAGCCAACCATGAGTGCTCGCTATCAACCTTTGTAAAATAGCAAGGCTATTGTGGATCTCTTCTTTTTTAACGACTTTTCTATTTTACAAAATGGTTAAACAATGGAATTTGGCTACTAATTTTAGCCCAGGTGTTGGAGTTGCTCTAAGGTCAGTCTCAGTGGAGGTTTCATGGTTCAGTTTTCAACACACTCATATTTTGAAAACACTGCAGAAAAGTTTCATCTCCATGAAACTATCTCTACTCCTATGAACCTTTCATCATCTCTCTCTTAATCAATACAGTACCATATCGGCGTATTTAATGACCATAAAACTCTATAAAATCTCCATTGAAATTAGCCTAATGAAACGAAAAAAGATGAGAGGAGGTACCGAGACACCGAGGAATGGGGAGAGGAGGAAGGAGTGGTCGGCTACAAAGAACTAGTTTGAACGAGGAAGGATGCATGTGCTCGCGAATAACGTGTCGTAAGAGAAAGGGACTGCTGGGCTGATATCCAAAATTTGTCATGCCAAAAATCTGGCAAGCCAAAAGTTAGGCAAAAACGTTGCCATAGATTTGGCAAGCCAATTATGAGAGTTTAACAAATAGTGAACCAAATACTAGCCAAAATAATGGCTTGCCAAATAATTGACATGGCAAATTTTGAAAGCGAACCCATAAAGCTCAAAGATACCTACGGCCACGAGCTCGCTAGTTGCTATCATAGTACCATCAGCTGGGGTTTGAGGAGAGGGATATTTCAAAGGCTAGTCCAGTCGCTAAGGGTCTATATCTTTTTATATAAAGACAGGACATCAGCTGTGTATCACTATACTATGGCATAATAATATTTTTTCAGTATAATGCTTCAGAAACTATTTATTTTTTTGCCCACAAAAAGATGCAAAATGCCTCATATTAAATATAGAATTAATAAAAATTACACTTTCGCTATATTATGTCCGAGTGAATTTTTTTCCGATGGCACCAAATTTCTGACTGATGTTGGACCTCATTTGAGATGTATGTAGGTGCATGGTGTTTAAATTTAAGAAATTTGGAGGTTCACAATGCATGGTTTCATGACACAGTTTCATAGACTAACCACGACATTTAATTACTATATATTGCTACAGTCAAATGTGGCATACAAATAGGTTGCCGACAATTTAAGATCTGCAACAGCTATTCAAAGAAATTACTGAACCGAGAAGACTACTCATGTTCAGAAAAAGATCTGCAGCAACTGCATATTCGCAAAAACAAGTAGTCCTGAAAAAAACAAGAAGCATATTCACTTCGGACTTGGCCACAAAAGAAGAGTCCAACGTAGATTAAGCAAGGAACTGAACAACACAACAAATCAGAACATTGGATCGGCTGGTAGCCATCGTGGGTCCTCACAAAGAGGCTTGCTGCGGCTCGGCTGCTGGCTGGAATGGAATCTGTCCCCGCCACCATGGCCACCGCCGCTGAATCTCTGCTGATGGAATGGAAGATGCACTTTGAGTCGAGAAAAGATTAAAGCGGCGAGCGCATGAATGTGGTGCGGGAGAGACTCCGAGCATGCGAGCAGGTTGGGCAATCGCACGGTCACCGCTTCGCACGAGATCTCCCAGATGAAACCATGTGCGCTCAACGAGATCTCCGAGCATGCGGCACTGGGGTAGAAGTCGGCGGGGGCGGCGACACCGGTGAGGAAGCTGGAGGCGGCGATGGCGTAGGCGAGGACACCGTCTTGAGTCCCAGCTGGCTGCCCCCGCGCCCTTTCCCTCCTCGACTGTATGCGCGCCTCCCGAAACCCTCAGACGACGGTGGATGGCGCTGGATCTCTGCCCCAGCTGCACGGGAGCAGGAAGAAAAGAACGGCGCGAGCAGGAAGGAATGGCGCGAGGATTGGGGCGGGGCGAGGGAGGCATGGCGAAGGGGGCAAGATGGATCGGGGCGGGCGCGGGAAGGATGGCCAGGAGCGCGCACAGGATCGACGACGATGAAACTTTCCCCTCAACACTGGTTTCATGCGGCTTCCAAGAAATTGGAAACGGTGCACGCTCGTTTGGTGGGGATGAAACGTTCCCCTCTATCTCCTCCCCAAGATTCCATTTTTAGCCCCCCTTTGGCAGGGCTTTTGCCGCGGCTCCTCGAGCGGCTTCGGGCGAAGCCCTGCCAAACGGCGACAAGCAAAACGGCTTGCGGTAAGAAGCCGATAAGAGCCCCGTAAAACCCGGTGACTCAGTTCCTCCCCACGCGAGAAGCCAAAAATACTGGCTTATCCCGGCTCGAGCTCGTCACTTTCCATCCCCGTCCCGGCTTGCTCTCCTCGACGACGCATGTACGTCGACGGCGCCTCCTCCTCGCGCCCCCGTCGGCCTTGAGCTCCTCCCTCACGGGCTCTCCATGCTCCACTCCGTCGGCCTCGAGCTCCGCCCCACACCCGGCTTCTCCCTGCTCGCTCCACCCCACCACGGCCTCTCCTCTCACTCCACCCACGGGTCTCGGCTCCACCCCACCACCCTCCTTGCTCACGGGGCCGACCACCCGAGCTCCTAGCTCTCCCTCCTCTGCTGCCTCGAGAGAGAGAGAGAGAGAGATGGATGGAGTGGGCCTCGAAACTCAGCCCACCTCATCCTCCTCCGAGCCTTGAGAGAGAGAGAGATGGATGGAGTGAGGCCATTCGGATAAGGAGAAGAAAATAAGGAGAAGGAAGAAAAAAAAAAAAAAAAAAAAAAAAAGAAAAAAAAAAAAAAAAAATATAAGGGTATTTTAGACATTTCACATCTTCTTTACACTTGGGAGAGCCCATTTTCTTAAAACGTTTTAAATCAAAAATAAGTCGAGTCGTAAAAAATCGCTTTTTATATACAAGCCAAAGTTAGAGTTATTTTTTCACGAGCCAGAGCCATGCAAAACGGGCCCTTGCTATGCAAGAGTGCCTGTAATATTTCTGGACGCGTGGAGTCGACGGTTCAACTGGTTGGACAAACAAACCGCGAACGGAGACGTCAAACTCGTCAGGGTCAGGGAAGACTAGCAGAGTGGGGCAAGACCGAAAGCGAGGCGCACGGGCGGGACCCGCGGCCCTCAACTCCGTGGCTCCCTCCGCGCCACGCCACGTCGTTCCGGTGGCCACGTTGCCGCGCCGACCGCCGACGCTTCTCCACCTCCCTCTCCCGGTCTCCCCCAACACCACTCACCAACCCGGAACCCGCGGTCCCGGCGGCAGCACAACTGCAGAAGCTTCCCAAATCCTCTCCCCTCTGCCCCCCTCTCGCGCCTCGCGCCTCCCACCTCTCTCCAGCCGGTTCCCGCGCCTCGCCGCGCTTTACCTTTGCGGCGCACTCCCGGTATCATATTACCCGCGCCTCCGCCCGCTCCGGTGAGATTATGGGGCTCGAGATGGAGGTCATGTCTGAGGCTGCTCCTGCGGCGGCGAGGGAGCACGGGTTGGATATTTACCCGCTCACCCGCTACTACTTCGGCGCCAGGGACGCCGCCGCCGGCGTGCCCCGCGGCCTGGAGACCGCCGCTGACCGCGCGCTACGGCTCAAGGCAAAGTGAGTGCCCCGCCTCGCCCGCTCTCTGTCTTCGCAACGCAATTGGCGGACCCTGATTTCGCTGAATCGAGTAAACCGCTGGATAAGTGATCATAATTAATTACTGAAAAAGATTATAATCCTCGCTGCCTATGCAGCTTCGCGGCGCACGGGCTCCGCACCAGCGTCCACGGCGTCCTCCTGGTACCTCCAATCTCTGCCTCTGCAACTCTGATTAGCTCTGAGCGATTTCACAGGCCTCGATCGTTCTTAGCACCTGCATGATTTTCATATTGCCGTACACCAGCAGCAACAGCAAGCGCCCATCGTTCTGAATTTTGGCCGCTTGTTTGGTTGCAGGTGGAGCTGTTCGATCACCCGCACCTGCTGCTGCTGCAGGTCCGGAACTCCTCCTTCCTGCTCCCCGGAGGCCGCCTCAGGCCTGGCGAGGAAGGTAGGCGTCGTTCATACAGTTGCGTGTACCTTTTTGGCATGTATTCGCAGTTTGCAAGAATTTGTCTACTGTACCCTGAAATTTCCTGCACTGGAGGCTGACAGGTTTGTTCTTGTCTTGTTCGTATGCTGATGATTGCTTTCAGAGGTCCAAGGGCTCAAGCGCAAACTCTCCAGCAAGCTCTCCTTTGTCGATGATGACCAGGCCATTGAAGAAGAGGATGACTGGCAGGTAACCAACCATGCCGTATGTACAGAAATGCTACCAATTGTTCAGTGATATATCAACTACTACTATAGATCTTATGCCAAGTTTGGATGGTTGAAATGGTACACCCTTTTTACATACACGTTGATGGTTTGACTAGATTGGAGAGTGCATCGGAATGTGGTGGAGATCTGAATTTGAGGCCATCCCATTTCCATACATGCCTCCAAGCTTCCGTGCACCAAAGGTACAAAATTCTGGCACATCTAGAACTAATCTACTAGTTAATTTTAATTTCGTCAGCATTGTGCCGACCTGAGTGTGTGAGTCCTGTTTTGCCCTGAAGGAATGCATCAAGCTGTTCCTGATCAGGCTGCCGATGTCTCGGCAGTTCATCGTGCCCAGGAACATGAAGCTCCTGGCCGTGCCTTTGTCCCAGATTCATGGCAATGCTCAGGTATGTAGGATTCTGCGCCACGGCCAAAAGGTTTTATATATAGTTCAGCGCCAAACTTCCTCTCTAACGTTCAAATGATCGCCATCTGCAGGTTTACGGTCCAATTATATCTGGCATTCCGAATCTACTGTCCAAGTTCTCCTTCAACGTCATCAGTGACTGAAATGTGGAAACCAGAATTTTGAGGGTTTAGTAGACACACATGCATATTTGGCTAATCTCGTAGTCATACAGCAGTATTCGATACCGATGGAAGCATGTATTGATTGAGAAGTAGCTCATCCGTTATGTTTGTATAACGTATTTCCCCTCCTCTGGCTGATATATTGAGATGTAATGTATGTGTTCCTTGCGACATGTGTTTGACCGTGAGAGACGTACGATTCAGTTCTGTACAATATCTCATGTAGCTATGTTGCTTACCGACAGCTTATCCCTTATGTTGTATAGTTTTTTTTTATTTTATTTGTATGGCTTGTAACCTTGTTGTATATTGATATGTATTGTAGTGTTTTTACCGATATTTTTTGCCATATAAAGGTTAATTGTATTACTGGGTCTTACAATCTGGACATAGCAGTATAGCACACAACTCATTGAAAGTTGAAACAAACGTCAAGGCTTCTCTAGTTCTCTTTCACAACACAGGTCAGTTACAAGCTATACCACCACGAGTACTCTTATCTTCAGATGATCACTATCTGTAGCAAGACACCTTTACCACCTTGTGCTGCAGAAGCTCGTTCACTGTCTGACCAATGTTGGGTTGGTTCTCTTGAGCTGAACCACACCCTCTCAAGGCTCTGCTTCAGTGCACCCAGAAACAACGACTAGATCCGATTGACAAAGAACTTGGACAAACTTCAGAAGGTTTAACGACTAACAAAGGACTCAAGAGAACTTCAGCAGCTTTTTTCTTGTAATGTGAACTGATCATGCAGAATAGAAATGTATAACACGATAACACTACTGCTAGCTTATTTACAGGGTAGGATGAAATGCCAAGATAACATGTTCTCCAGTGTATCTGTGAAACTAGTGGAGTCACGATGAAGTTTGAATAGTGGTATGAGTGAGCTCGATGGCCAACCATTCAACCCGTGATCCCAGCTTTACTTCTGTGGGAAGTTTCACTACCGTAGTGCAGTTCGGCTTGCCCAGGAATCCTCTGTAACTTGTACTTAAACACCTTGGAGCCTGGTTGGCCTTCTCTCCAGCAATCCACAACATTATATAGCCCATCATATGTGAACATTGGGGTTTCTCCGTTCAGACCATTAAATCTGTGAATCACTCGGACAGGAGTTTTCGTTCGGATGCAATTCTTCAAGGCTAGGTTACCCTTCTCAAGCTTTTGATCCCCCACCCCCTTCTTACCAGAAATCTTTCCTCCAGAACCGGTGTATACCAATTCACCAGACCTCGATAGCTGATCAGGATAACCTCCAGAAGCAACGACACTAATTGCGATAAGCACATTATATCTATCTCTTGTGGTGTCTATGCCTCCCTGGTATGGGCGGTGGAGACCAACAATGTTCAACTCAACTCTGTAGAGAAATTCATCACCAACTTCAATTCCAAGCACGTTTCCAACAATAGGCCCATGCTGGGTAAATCCTGACGTTTTCTTGATTAGATCAGCAGCTGCAAGGTCAGTTCTAGGTAACTTCAATGACTGTTGTTTCACAGCTCGTATTATAGCCCTGCGTATAAACTCGAACCTCCCGTGCATCATCTTGACCTTGCTCCTAGCATCCACATTCTGGGCACCATATTTTTCTTCATGAGCAGCTAGTGCCTTCAGAATGTCATCTTCCACGTTAGATGGCAGCATAGATTTCTGTTTTACATTTCCCTTCTTCTTGGGACCAAAGGAGTTCCTACTTGTGGCAGCAGCCTCTCTATATGTCCGGAGGCACTTCTTCCCAGATGTGGGAGCCTGATGTTCAAACCCAGCAGTGTCCTCAGATCCATTCGTGGTCACACACTTTCCATGTTCAGTCTCCTTCACCTTGATCTTGGAAAATTTCTGAATCAGTTTGGCAGGCCTGGCTTCTTTTTGAGCTGCTGACATGACCTTATCTCTCCTCATAGCACCTTGGCCAGACGCTCCTGGTGCAACACCAGAAAATGCTCTGCCCATCTTAACACTGACCAGATGTTCTTTGGAAGGACCTTCAGACAATGATTGAGCAAGAGCATTGGAGGAACTCCCAGCAGATTTGATCACCACCTCGATATCTTTCGCAACCACACATGATGTTCTCTTCTCCTGACTTTGCAAACTGATTGCAGGAACAGAAGGCCCATCTCTACAAGCTGAAGACTCATGCAGAGTAACATTGGTACAACTTTGAGATCCTTGAGGCTGTACCTTGGGTGCGGCAGTCTCCCCTTCCACGAATTTCTCCTTCTGTGCTGCTCGATCAGTAATAGTTGCATTGCATGGAACATCTACAATCTGCATGGCCTGTTTGTCTGCTGCAGAAGTAGAGCAATCTGTAGCCACCACCTTCTCCGGCAATGGCAAGCCGACTTCAGTGCTGCCTTCTCCAGCAACTAGAGACGCTCTGGCCCTCCCGCAACCAGGTGGGAAACGGCGAACGGCAGAAACCATCCTTGGTTTGGGTAGCAAACGGCGCGTGGCTGGCACCAACTCCTTCCTCACAAATCCAGCACTCCCAGCATCACCCTGTGAATCGGTGTCCAGCAAATCATCTGCACTAGGCACACAACTCTGGCGTAAAGGCTCGGATGATCTCTGCAGCTCAGCCTCCAGACCGTGATGACCATTGTCAGCAATTGGAGCGGAAACAACCTCAGCAGACGACTCCACCTGCATGACGCTCGAACCAGCCTTGGCGTCCAAAAGAGCAGGAGCTGTCTTCTTCAGTGCATCAGAAGCACCGTCGATTTGTGCAACAACGAGCCTCGAATCGTCGTCCCCGGCAGCGAGCGGAGCGGCGGCGGCCCTCCCGTAGCCAGGCGGGAAACGGCGCGTGGCCGACACTAGCCTCCGCTTGGGGGGTGGCGGGTACGCGGCCAAGCCCAGGCCCCTCTTCCTCCCCGCGTCGCCGCCTCCCATCTCCTCCGCCGAGTCGAGACACCTCTTGCCGCCCAACTCGGCGCCCCCCTTTCCCTTGTCCTCCCGCGCCACCCCAGGCGAGGCTGCGGCGTCGCCCGCAGCAACAGCCGCCGCGTCCGCGGCCACCGGCGCCGCCTCGCGCGTCGCCACGCCGCTGCCGAGCCGCGTGTCCCGAGTACCCCGCACCTCGTCCGCCTTCCCCACGCCGCCGCTGCGGGTCTCGCCTCTTGAAGGCGGAGGGCGAGGAGGAAGGCAGCGGCCGCGGTCCCCGACGCCGAGCTGCTGCTGGGGCCGGGGCTGCCCCTGCGAGGCGGAGGTCGGCGCCACCCGGTGGTGCGCTGCATCGAGCCTCGCCGCGTGCAAGTTCATCCCGGACCCCTGATCGGTCGGTCGCCCCCGCCTGCGACGCGAGCACAAAACCACAGCCAAAACCCCCATTAATCAAGCCACTATTCTCCAAACAAAAACCGCCACGGCGGGGCAAAAGACAGAATGGAAGCAGAAGCAGGAGACGAGCGGGCGGAACCACGGAGGCGAGCACTGACCTTTCGTCTTCGGAGCCGGCGACGGCGACGGCGAGGTGGCGGGCGTGCGAGGCGACGAGCACGTGGGAGCCTCTGGGAGGAGAGGAGAAAAGGTGCGCTGCTGCTGCCGTGCTGGCTACCGCCTGGCCTGGCCTGGTCTGGTCAAGTCTGATGGGACGTGGTTTCAAAAAAAAAAAAGAGCCAGAGCCACGGCTCTCATGTCGGACTCGCACTCGCACGGACTGCGCCAGCTCGCGTCGGCTCCCCGCTCGGAGCAACGCAACGGCTAGAGCTGATCTCAGCTGGAGCTTGACTCGACGATCCATTCATTTTTTTTCCTACACTATACCAAAAAAACTAGGATGTGCTTGATTGCTACCTCTAGGTTGTCATCAAGACAATTTTTTATCCATTCACAAATCTTGACGTCCATTTGGCTGTACGCCAAATTTTAGTCTACCTAGCTAAATTTGGCTAGCCAAGCTGCCAAAAAATTAAGGGCTTGTTTGAATTAGAGGATTTTTAAAAGAATTTTAAAGAAATCTAATTTCTATGCTTTGCTTACATTACATGGTGTTTAGAACAGAGAAATGAAGCTTTACTTTTCTATGGAAAGACTTTTTTCCTTCATGTAATTGAGAAAAATAAAACATCCACCTCAACCTCTTTGAAAATTTTCCTACATGTGTACGGAGGGATGAGCAAATCCTTGCTCACTAGAATGGAGGAATAAACATGTTCTGTTCCAAATACCTATAAAATTTTTGATCCTCTGTTTTCTACCTGCACTTATATCATATTCCTGTGTTTTCTTTCTTTCATCTGTTTTCCATTCCTTGGCTCCAAGCTCGAGCTGTCCAAGTGTTGTAGCCAAATCAGGTTACTAGTACATGGCATAAGCACATAGGGCAATGAATATGCATTTAATAGTACTTGATAACCAAGGTTTAAACCCATGAAGCCAGTTCCAATGGTAGTTTTATTCTCATTTAATGACACCTGGCACCAAACATAAGATGATAATAACATGACATAGATATATTATGAGAAGAGAGAAGATGAGTTTCATCCAGATAAAACTTAGTTTGTACAACCAACACATTGGAAACTAAGTGAAACACGGCTGTGGGCATTTCATTTCATAACACTATGCAACATTGTAAATGCATATGTCCATGAAACTGTGAAATGAAATTATAAATTGCAAGTCTTGTTTCATTTCATCACCTACATAATTACTCTTTGAAATAGTGTAATGAAATCTAGTACCGGGAACTCTGAAGTTGTGATTGCAAATTAACGTATCAAGACACGTGTGTCAAGTCTTGTTTTATTTTTGCCCTCCATGCCATTCCGTCCACATTCCGTTGGCTTTTCACGTTTTGGCAACCCTGATATATGGGACCGACTAGTGAAAATATCCAAAACGACATTCACACGAAGCTGAAAATTTGGTGTGGGCGTATAGTTACAGTCCAAACATCACCATTCTAGTTAGTCTATTTCGGATTTACCTAGTTTGGTCATGGGAAAAATTCGCTACAAAACCCTTACATCTATTTTATAGTTGCAACGGTACTTAGTGTTTGTTTGTGACCGCTTTGCTCTATGGTTTTTTTTAGCTCTGCTTCACATTTTTTAGCTAAATAGGTGCAGCTCCATAAACTTTGCTTTAAAAAAAAAGATGAAGTTACAAGAGCACTAAAAACTCTAGTTTTTTTTAGAGCTACTTTAAAGTGGAATTTATAGAGTCCTGGTACCAAACAGACACTTAGTTAACTTTGGGAGGTGAGTTATCGGCCAGTGATCATTGACGCAGCGATAGAGGAGGGACCTTGCCTCTGCTGCATTTGCACTTGCCCTTGTCTAGCCGTCTAGGGATGAAGCGTGCTGCGTGCATGTTAGAGCAAACCTGTGCAAGCCGCACGTGGAGAAACTATTGAACGCGAAGACCTGTGCAAGCCGCCATGTTTGTTTGGGCTTATAAGTCATGGCTGAAAATGATTAGTTGGTTTGGTGTGAAAGAAAAATATTATTCATTAACTGATATAAGTCATGATTTATAAGTCAAATACGACCCAGCGAACATCCTGACGGTGGCTGAACGGCGTACAAAATCATCACAACCACCAAACTCGCGAGTACCCCCAAATTAAATAGACCGGGCCGGATACACACCGTTGAGGCCCCGCAGGCAGATTCCAAAAAAATTTAGTGTACAATTGTTGCAGCGGTGCAGATTATTACGATATCGAATCTTACGCACATGCATAGAGTACTAGATATAGACGAAAAAAATGCTTCAATGCTGAACACTTAAAGCCCTACAACGTGAGAAATCGCGAGACGAAACTTTTGAACCTAATTAGTCCATAATTAGACACTAATTGACAAATATAAACGAAAGTGCTACAATAGCCAAAATCCAAAAAATTTTGGATCTAAATGGGGCTGAATCGAGCAGGCACGAGTCTTAGAAGTGGTTGCATGGGTTACTGTACAATTGTTGCAGCCGTGCAGGCGAGTACATGAACATGATTGTTGCCTACGTCCCACCAAAATACTATAAGCATAGACACTAAGACTGCCCACAGCGTGATCGATGCTCAAACAAAAGATTCCTATACCATCTTCATCAATGCTGGGAACACTTAAAAGCCTACAGCGTCAGTATCGATGTCCATGCGAATGTAGGGCTGGTTTGTCAGAATGTCACTGTCTCTATCTGCTTTAGTGACTGGCTGTGAAATTATTTCTTTATTCAGCAAGCACCGGTGAACCTACATGCCACGGTGCTTGATCTTTTCAACTTGGCATCGCACTCTACAATAGCATGAGCCGGTGCCTCATCCTTCTCTCTCCTAATTCAGCACCGGTGAAACCCAACGCTGTGGGCAGTCTAACGTGTGGACAGTTCAACAGACAATGAATCCTCTATTTGTCGCGACGATAATGCTGCCACCCAAGCGTGTTCCGTCCGAACGGCTCGTTCCCAGGTCTGTCCAACAATCGAGCCCAACATGTCTCCTCCCTTCCACCTTCATTATGGCGTGGTTTCTCAAAAAATGAAAAACACAGCGATATTTTCTTTTTCCACTGTCGCATGCATGCAACTGCCGCGGGAGCATCCACCACGCCGCCCGCCCGCCGCTGGCCTTCTCCAATGCGGCGCGCACCTTCCCCACGTCCGGCGCGCCACGTCCATCCGCGTGCCATCGCTTCGCTCGCCGCTAGGTCTCAGCTGTCGGCGCGATCGCCGCCGCGCCCGACCGCGACGAGACATTTAAAATTCTCCTACGTAATATTTAGGATGTGTTCGGATACTAGTATCTCTAAACAGTCAAGCCAATTTTTATTTGTGTCATGGTGGTGGTGGTGGTGGTGGTGGTGTTTCGCTGCTATTGTAAAAAAAAAGCATTATGCCAACTAAACGGATGAAACCTGAAACTGCTTTCTTAGGGCTAAAAAATTGCCCATGCCTGCTTTTGCTCCTCTGCTTTATGTTTTCAAATGCGCATGTTTCAAGTGTTTCAGATGTTTCGTATGTATGTTTCTGTGTTTCATGCGGATGTTGCAAAAGTAGATTGTGATATTGCATATGTTGCAATGATTGTACATGTATATTGCAGGTGTCTGTTCCTAATGTTTCATCTATTTTTTCCAGACGTTTGTTGCAAGTGTGTTTATATGTTGCAAGTATTTTTATCTGGATGTTGCATATGTTTGCAAGTATTTTTCATGTGTTTTTGCATATGTTTCAGACGCATGTTTTGAACATTTTAGCTGTTTCATATTAATGTTGCAATTGTTATATTTGATGTTTTAAAAGTAGATCGATGTGCTGTGCATGTTGCAATGTAAGCCACCTACTATAGCTGCTCGTGGTGGTGGGGCGCGGAAGCAGAGAAGCGTTGGGGAGTGGCATGGGCGGGCCCCGCCTGTGCATGTAGTAGGCGCGGCGACTGGATATGGAGGGTCCATCCGGACGTCCAGGCGCTAGTTCTGCTCGTTGACGTAAACTGTATATATTATAATTTATAATACATGCAGCCATGATGATTAAATAAGAATAAGATCCATATATATATATAATATTTTGCTGCTTGTTAATACGAATCTAATATACAGAACAAATTAAGAATTTGTCCGTCTGGTCAAGTCTAATGGTAATGGAACGTGGCGAGCCGGGGCCGAGCCAGAGCCACGGCCCAGGTCGGACTCGCACTTGCACCACGGACTGCGCCAGCCACCAGGTGACCAGCTCGCGTCGGATCATCGCTACGAGCAACGCAACGCAACGGCTAGGTGATCTCAGCTGTCAGGCGCTGATCCTGGCCCAACGACCCGTTCGTTTTTTTTTTTGTTCCGGGAACATTTATCTTTTCTCCTACGTAATATTTAGGATGTGTTCGGATACTAGTATCTCTAAACAGTCAAGCCAATTTTTTATTTGTCCATAAATTTAGACGTCAATTTGCCTATAAGCCAAATTTCAATATTCTTACAAAATTTGGCCAGCTAGGCTAACTGTAGTTGCTGGCCTCTCGTGAGCGCCAAAAGTGCTCGGATGAGCTATTATTAAAGGTTGTTTTTAGTTTCGCTTCTAGAAATTACATCTATTGTAAAAAAAAAGCATTATGCCAACTAAACCTGAAACTGCTTTCTTAGAAGCATATGTTTTCGCGTAATAAAATTTTTGCACCGTGATCCTGCTTTTGGTGTTCTACTTTATGCTTTTTCCAAATGGATGGAAACATAAATACTTTTTACATCTGTTTCAAGATAGATAAAGAGGTAGAGTTTTATTTTTTTTTCACAGCATACAGTTCACAACACCTTTTCTATATCCCACGACTCAACCAAACACAACTAAAGTGTTGAAGCTAAAGCAAGTTGTTATATGCCATAAGTACATACTCCCTCCATCCCTAAATAATTGTCGTTTTTTATTTTCGTACCATAAGTTTGACTAGATTTGTATGTCTAAATAAATTTATTATGAAAATAGATTCAACGATCTATCTAATGATATTAATTATGTAAATATTAATATTTTTTATATAAAATTAGTTAAATTTATTTCTCGAGAAGCTAGAACGACAGATATTTAGGGACGGATGGAGTAGTAGGATAAAAATATGCATTTAATGCTTGATAACCGAGGTTTGGTATGATTGCAATCAAATATCACCATTGTAGCCAAATTTCAGCCATGACTAGTTTGGCTACGACAAAATTTGGGTTGATACAGCAGAGCTACAAACCTTTCCATCCCATTTTATTGTTGCCATTCCATCCACATTCTGTTGGCTTTTTACAGTTTGCCAGCCCTGACATATGAGCCCGATCAGTAAAAATGTTCAAAATGCCCTTCACACGAAGTTGAAACTTTGGTATGGGCGTATAGTTACCGTCCAAACATCACCATTCTAATTAGTCTATTTCGGATTTACCTAGTTTGGCCATGGGAAAAATTTGCTACAAAACCCTTACATCTATTTTATAGTTGCAATGGTACTTAGTGTTTGTGACCGTTTCGCTCTATGTTTTTAGCCCTGCTTCACGTTTTTCAGCCAAATATAGGTGCAGCTCCACAAACTTTGCTTTACGAAAAAAAGATGGAGTTACGAGAGCACTAGAAACTCTAGTTTTTTTAAGCTGCTCGAGAGTAAAATTTATAGAGTAGTACAAAACAGACACTTAGGGCCTCTGCAATGGAGGGGTAAGAAAGGGGTAGTAAGAGCTTACTACTGGTAAGATACATTGTGAAGAAGAAAAGAAAATATGTAATAAGGCACCGTCTGGTAGTAGCACTACTACCCGGTAACAAGGAATAAAGAATTCATGTTCTCTCACTCACCGTCGCTTCTACCCGCTGCCAATGACCATGCTCGCCATCATCTGCTCCTTGGCCCCACCATATTACTGGATGGATATTTTTTGTTTGATCATTTCTGTGACTTATAAGTTGGCTGATGATGTTTTGTTACAAGAAAAAAATATTATATCATAACTAATAAACAATGGCTGATTCGATTGAGTGAACAGGACGGGTGGTCTGATGCTAATTGCTGTCTGCTCCTTGGCCCACCTTACTACCGACCTTGACAATATACGTTGCGCCTGCTCTTAGGGCGTCCCAACAAGTACCTATAAGCTGGCTATTTGCGTACATGTACAAGGAAGAAATATTAAAGAATTAAACGCTAGCGAGAAGCTCATCGCTAGCTAGCTCGCACGGACTCCTATGAAATTTGCTGCCTCTGTCATTCTGGCCCACATATGTGAGATGTGCAGCTATAAATTTGTTTATGGTTTTAGCCTCACTCGTCGCCTGCCGATTTTAAAGTGTTGTTGAGGATGCCCTTAGACGTTGTCCAATGGTTGTCCGGTATGGGCACTTATATTCAAAATGGGTTTTGAATGGTACTGTATCAGCCTCAACAGAGTATCTATATACGAGACCTATTTTGGGTTACAACAAAGGCACAATTCAAATATGAGTATCCTCTCTCCTGAAGACTCATTTGCAGAAATGATTCTTTTTTGGATTCTGTTGTTGGAGAAGACCAAAAATAGGTACGGAACCCTTTACCTGGAGCGTTATCAAACGTGAAATGGGTCTTGTATTTTGGGTAATGTTGTTGGAGATAGCCCTTGGTGTATGCTTTTCATGAGACATAGCTTCATTTTCTTGAACAATTCTCCCGCCGTTGAAGCTAGTTGATTAAAGCTTGGACATGAGAGTGAATCGAAAACACTCAAGTTATAGCGGAGACTTTGGAGTCAAAGGTTTTAGACTCAGTCTTTTCTAGAACTAAAAATGCGGAGTATATGAGATATGACTTGTTGTTCTTGCACATGCTACTACTCGGGAGGAGGAATATATTAGTTTGGAATGTCAAGTAGTGCCTAGGAAGGATATCTTTCGATATTTATGATCAATGCTACAGAGAGAAGTTTCTAAGATCGAAAAGATATTGATGAAGATGTTAGCCATAGAATCAAAGTAGGGTGGATGAAGTGGCGATTGGGAAGCATCCAACTGTCCTATGTGACAAAAGGGTACCACAGAAGCTAAAAGACAAGTTTTATAGGACGACGATTAGACCATGAAAAACATTCAAAACTGTATGGTGCGTAGTCGTTGGCCTCAAACATAAAACAAGACGATATATTCAACAGATAAGTGTCGCAGAAATACGTATGTTGCGTTGGATTTACGGTCATACAAGAAGGGATCGAGTTCGGAACGATGATATACGTGATAGATTAGGGGTAGCACCAATTGAAAAAAAAGCTTGTTCAACACCGGTTGAGATGGTTTGGACATGTCCAACGGAGACCTCCAGAGGCACCGCTATGTAGTGGAATCCTTAGCCAGGATAGTAACGTGAAGAGAGGCAGAGGAAGACCGAAGTTGACTTGGGTAGAGGCAATAAAAGGAGACTTCAAAGGATGGAATATACCTAAAGACTTAGCCTTAGATAGGAGTGCTTGAAAAATAGCTATTCACGTGCCTAAATCTTGATGGCTTCTGCTGGGTTTCAACTCTAGCCTACCCTAATTTGTTTGTGACTTAAATGTTTTGTTATTGTTGTTGTTGTTGATAGGTATATTATGAGATCGACATTTCTGCCCCACTTGGTCCTATTCCAATACTCTCCTCAATGTAATATTTCCTGGAACATACGGTCTAGGTGTATGTGGCTCGTGAGATAATGGATGGAGAGACTTTTGGCACTTAACAAGTCAGTCAATGCGGTTCATACATCATGAACTTATCAATAGTGTTGACACACAAAATTAATAGATAGAGTGAGAGAGAGAGAGAGGGATGAAGGGGGTTCAAACCATCGGCCGCCTTCGAGGAAGACGGGCTCGCCATCGCGGTGCTTGGTGAAGACCCGGTGGCGATGCTATATCGAAGGGCGGCGGTGCAGTGGCGGCGTTGGCCGGTGGCGGTGTTTTCCATCACTGGCTGCGCACCCTCTCTTAGATTGGATTAGGATTGTGTCGGTGGGGCGACTGTAGCTTAGGTGAACTTCGTGATCTAAGCCACCGACCCCCACCTTTCTTTTATAGCGTAGTGTGACGGGGGCCCACCAACCATGTAGAGTTGGACGCCCCTGATCAGGGCATGGATCCAAGGGCCCAATAACATTCTCCTCCTTGATCTCACCTTATTATTTAAACTCAACTTACTTACTTTATCTTGTTCTCATTCCATTACAGATCAATGCATAGAGCGTGCATCATCGTCATGGTCAATTGCCATTAGGTTAAACAGCTACAATGCACATCTCTGTTTTGAAACAGATTCTTAACTAGGCCCTTATTGTCCAGGAATCATAGGCTTTTCCTTAAACCCATGCTGGCTAAGTGTTCTCTGAACACGCTGGGTGGTAAGCCTTTTATAAGCGGATCCGCGAGCATCTTTTCTGTTCTTATATGCTCAAGACTAATTATATGATTCCGGACTTTATCTTTCACAACATAATACTTTATGTCAATGTGTTTGGCAGCACCACTTGACTTATTGTTATGAGCATAACATACTGTTGGCTTATTATCGCAGTATAACTTAAGTGGTTTATGTATGCCATCTACCACTTTCAACCCGGGCATGAATTTCTTTAGCTAATTCACCTGCCCTGTGGCCTCATAACATGCTACAAACTCGGCATATATTGTGGACGATGTAGTGACGGTTTGCTTTGAGCTTTTCCACAATATAGCTCCTCCTGTGAGAGTGAATATGTATCCTGATGTGGACTTTCTTTCATCTCCCGCATAATCAGAATCTGTATACCCCTCTATGAGCAGGGAATCAGATCTTCTGTATGTTAGCATGAGACCCTTCGTACCTTGTAGGTAACGCAAAACTTTCTTTACTAATTTCTAGTGTTCTATTCCTGGATTACTCTGATATCTGCCAAGCAACCCGGTAACAAATGCTAAGTCAGGGCGAGTATACACTTGAGCATGTTGTAAACTTCCGACAACTGAACTATATGGAACCAATTTCATTTGATCGATCTCATATTGGTTCCTGGGACATTGAAATTTCCCATATCTGTCGCCCTTGACTATGGGAGCAGGTGGTGACTTACAATTTTGCATACTGTACTTCTTTAGAACTTTTTCTAAGTATGCCTTTTGTGATCATCCTAAAACCCCATTTTCTCTATCTCGGTGAATCTCTATTCCTAGGACGAACGAAGCTTCACCGAGATCCTTCATATCAAACTTTGAGGACAAGAACTTCTTTGTTTCTAGTAGTAGATTAACATCACTGCTAGCGAGCAAGATGTCATCCACATACAAGACTAGGAAAATGTATTTCCCATTCTTGAACTTTGCATAAACACAATTGTCCCCTATATTTTCTTGAAACCCAAACTTTCTTATTGTACTATCAAACTTCAAATACCACTATCTTTAATCTTGTTTTAATCCATAAATGAATTTCTTTAGGCGGCATCCCATACGTTCTTTTCCTTCCACGACAAAACCTTTCGGTTGTGCCATGTAAACATTTTCCTCCAAATCCTCGTTTAGGAACGCTGTCTTTACATCCATCTGATGTAATTCTAAGTCGTAATATGCTTCAAGTGCCATTATGATTCTAAAAGAATCCTTACATGAGACTAGAGAAAATATCTCATTGTAATCTATGCCTTCTCTTTACGTAAAACCTTTCGCCACAAGTCGCGCTTTAAACCTTTCTATATTCCCTTTGGAGTCATGTTTAGTTTTGTAGACCCATTTACAGCCTACTGTCTTGGCTCCTTTAGGAATTGTTTTTAAGTTCCAAACTCCGTTGGTTTTCATTGATTTCATTTCATCTTCCATGGCTTCAAGCCACTTGGATGAGTGAGCGCTTCTCATGGCTTCTTCAAATAAGGTGGGATCACCCTCCATTTGAAATTCCTCACATTCATAAACTTCATAATCATCAGGAATGGCTGATGTCCTGACTCTTTGAGACCTTCTAGGGACCTCGTTAGATGACGCTTGTTCTATATGAGGCTGTTGTTGCTCTCCCTCATGTGTGACAATGGGTTCTTGGGGATCCTAAAGGACATGTTCCTCATGTTCATTCATTGTTGCCACAGGAGAACTAACAATAGGTGCCGTTACTACAGTATCTTGCACCGTTGGTACAACAACAACAGGTAGCGTGAAGAATGGTTCCTGAACCATAGGAGTGGGCACGTATACCCGCTTCTCTTCAAAACTAATTTCTCGCTACCATGCTCCCCCTAATCATACCATCCTCCAAGAAAACAACATGTCTTGTTTCTATAAACTTCATTTATCTATCAGGACAATAGAAGCGATAATCTTTTGACTTTTTTGGATAGCCAATGAAATAGCAACTGACTGTCTTGGAGTCCAGCTTCCCTATGTTTGGGTTAAATACTTTTGCCTTAGCTAGACAACCCCACACACGTAAATAGTTTAGTGAGGGTTTCTTTCCTGTCCACAACTCATACGGTGTTTTGGGCATCGACTTACTTGGCATTCGATTAAGAATATGAATGACGGTTTTTAACGCCTCCATCCATAAACTTATCGGTAAAGAAGAGTAACTTATCATGCTTCTCACCATATCCATTAAGGTATGGTTACATCTTTCAGCTACTCCATTCTGTTGAGGCTCGCCCGGTGTAGAATACTAGACTACTATGCTATTTTTCGTGTAAGAACCTTGCAAAAGGTCTAGGAACTTGGCCATATGGGGTGTGTCAATAGTAGTACTCTCCCCCACGGTCGGACCTTACTACCTTAATCTTTAAGTTGTGCTGATTTTCTACTTTAGCCTTAAATATCTTAAATTTATCCAATACTTTCGATCTTTCTTTAATTGAATAAATATAGCCAAAACAAGAATATTCATCTGTGAATGTTATAAATGAATCATAACCATCCACACTCTTCACAGGAAAAGGACCACAGATGTCTGTGTGAACTATTTCTAAAATTTCTACGCTTCGTTTGGCATCTTCTTTATTTTCTTAACATACTTTTCCTTTTATGCAATCTATGCATTGTTCTAAATCTGAAAATTCTAAAGGTGGAAGAATTGATTTCTTAATCAATCGCTCTATTCTCCTCCTCGAAATATGGCCTAAATGGCAGTGCCATAATTTCGAAGATACATCATGCACTCTCTTTCGCTTATTTGTTGCATTCATAGATAAGGAAGAATTCTCATTCTCAGTACTTACATCATTCACATTCTCAGAAAGTGATAATAAATAAAGCTTATCTTGTTGGAAGGCAAGACCAACACATTTATTATTATAAACAATCTGACATTTGCCATTACCAAAATGGCAATCATATCCATCGTCATCTAAACGTGAAGCACTTATTAAGTTTCTTCGCAAAGAGGGTACAAATAGAACATCTTAAAGCTTAAGTAGAAAACCATCAACTAATTCTAGAGAAAGATCTCCAATGGCTTTAACTTGAGCTTCAACTCCATTTGCTACTTTAATTCTTCTTTGTCCTCTTTGCAGGGTCCTCCTCGTACAGAATCCATGTAATGAATTTGCAGCGTGAACAGTTGCACCTGAATCAATCCACCAAGTAGATTTTGCATAACTTAAATACAAGGATTCATCAATGAATGTAATGAAATCCTCACCTCTCTTCAGCAGGCTCTTCAGAAAGTCTGGACAATCCCTCTGGTAGTGTCCATGGTTTGTAACACCCTCGGTGTTACACTGTACAGTCTTTTGGTAAAACACTGCATGAGCATCATACTTATGTGTAAATGCATGAAATATAATGTGTGAATCAATTTCTGGGACTCGAAACGTTCATCGGAAACGCGAAACAAATGTTATAGTTCATGTCGCGTTATGTCACTTAGGGTTCTAAATGAATTTTTATTGAATGAGAATGCTTTAGAATGCATATACAAAACTTTAATAAAGTTTGTAGTGTAAGCTTCGTAGGTGGCGGTGAAATACTCGCAGTCGAGAACAGGATTCGTTAGATAGCTTACTTAATAGCTTGGAAATCGCATTCGACGCGAAACCATTTAAGACAGCCAAAATTCCTAAGTCAGACAATGCTTTGACGAGGCTAGGTTTGGGAATTTTTGCAGGCGAATTGGATTAAGAAGTAGTCTAATTTCATGCTTGGTTTTAGTAGTTGGACATACCATCTCGAGCGTAAAATAGGTGGTTTAGCAATTGGATCATCGGCTTGAATTTTTGGGGTGCTTTAAAAACCGTGCATGGCACGTTACTGTCGGTTGCTGCGTTTGGACGCGGTAACCCTCTGCTTCGGCTTAGTGCGCTACGCTAGTTTGCCAACGCGCACGCGCACACGCACGCACGCCGTATGTGTGCCACCGTGCTGGCCGGGCATGTCGCTGGCTCCGCGCTGTGGTCCACTACCCCCGTTGCCGCGCCTTGGTACGCGCTCGCGCTCACGCTCACGCTCACGCTCACGCTCACACTCATGCATGCACGCGTGTCGCACCAGCGGGCCCGGCCGACCTGCCACCACCGTCGTGTCTGCCTAGCCGCTCTGTCTCCGCTGACCGACGTCGCCGGCACTCGCGTGTGCCTATGCCTCGCGTTATCACGTCACTTGCATCGCAAAGTCGCTGCCGCTGCTGCGCGCGCCCACTGCGCCGTCGCGTGGCATGGTCACCGTCGTCTTGCGAGTTGTGGCGCTGCGGTCACACGTTGTTGTGTCGGACTCGTACGCGCACGTGGAGCCTTCACCCGTCGCGCTGTCGTCCTCTCCTTTTTAGTGACCGCGCCACGCCACGCTCTCCGTGACGTCGCCTTGAATGGCATCGCACCGGCCGGCTGAGCCGCGCCAAGGCCAACCCGCAGAGCTGGCCCCATCCTTGTAATTGTGCACGTCTAGAGGTCGAGTTGGAGTCCAGCTTTGTGCCAAGCTTGTCACTGTTGCAGCCGTACGGTGTTAGGGCTTCAATTGTAGTTTTCCCCGTCGTTGACCCCCTTAAGTCCGAACGCCGGTGTCCATCTAATTGGCCTTGCATAGTCCACCTCCATCCAATTAACCATGTATCCAACTAGCCCTGGTAGTTAGCTCGTGATTGGAGTCGACCCGACGAGCTTTCATCCTCCAGTGAAGTAATGCGGGACATTCTCCTCACGGCGGTCCGCCATGGCCGTCAAGGCGGGTGCTCGGCCAGGGCATCGCTCCTTGATCATTTGTCTCAATTGAGCAGTGCAATTGCGTCTCCTTGACTTGGTTGACTCGCCCATGTAGCGGTTTCACCGACGGAGCAGCAGGTCACTAGGGAACGCCTTCGCCGTAGTCGGCGTGAACCGGAGCAACCCCATGCACGTGGCCAACCACCTTGCCGAGCCTTGTGACTTCGTCCAGTCCATTCGTCACATCTCTAGTGAGGCCCTCCTGCTCCTAGGGTAGATGGCTGATTCGGTTAGGGCTGAGGCTCGCCGGAGCGCGTGGCCACCGCCGGCGGACGCGGTGTTACTGCTGTGTCCGTGGCCGGTTTGATTGGGAGTAGAACCGGTACATATAGGACCTCTAGAATTTTATTAGTACTCTAGGCATGAAGTCTAGGTAGTGAGGGTAGCGCTGGGCTAGATGAATTCACCGGCGCCGGTGTTGCCACGGCCAGACCCCGTCGTGGCGCATGGCCACATCTACACGCTGCACCGTTTTTAGTGTTTGGTACCTCGATCGATTGCGCTTCGCTCGTAGAGTGCTAGGAGGAGATGGTTGAGGCCGGGGAGGTCCATGCTCGCTGGCGTTAGGCCAGAGGGGCCGCGGGCTCTGTTAAGTTCCGGCCAGGGACTTTGAAACGTGAATTCGAAGCAAGCCGAGGGGGTTAGTGAGAGAGGGAAATAGTTGAAGGGACTGTGGGTTCATTTAGTTGAAAACGGGGTTTCTTTTGCATAATCACCATCTCGCGCGTGGGTCTACCCGCGTTGGGCGGCATTGCTATGCGTGGGCTTTTGCCGGTGTCTTCTTGGCGTGTCTTGCCTGCCAGGGCACTAGGGGTGGGCTGAGCCGCTAGCTCGCTGCAATGGGCATACTGAGGAATTTGGTTTTTCAATTTCCAGTGAAATTAGGAATGTTTATTCAATTTAGTTTTGGGCTAAACTTTGAAAAATAATAGTAAATTCTATAGATGTCCAAAATAGTGAAACAAAATTTGTTAGCTTCACAAAAATGCTATCTATCTGTTGGTGTAGTTAGTTTACAGTTATCTGTGATGACAATAGATTCATAAATTCAATTTAGAAAGCTTAGTATTAGTTAGCTCAATATTTGTATGAATTTTTGTGGCAAATCGATGATAGCTTTAGTCATGAAATTTTTACAGTGGGCTCATTAGATTATTATGCACTCACTATAATTTTTGTGGCCCTAGAGTAGGTTGATAAATAGAGTAGCTAGTACTCCCTGTTGAATCATATATAGTGTAAATCGATATTAAAAGTAAGAATATCTTTAGTTGCTAAGATAATATATGCTATGCTTTATACTTGTTAGTGGTAACAGTAGGTAACTTAGCATCTTAGTCGGTAGCTTGACAGATGTATTTTTATTTTAAGAGTTGCTGTTGCCGTATTACTTAGTGTTGCATCATCATTTCATGCATGTAGATCACGAGTTGGTAGAGTTCGTTCCTGACGGATGAATAGGACTATGAGGAGGTCATTAAGGAGTACGAGAAGGAGATTCTCGTATAGGAGGGAGCCCCGAAGCCGCTCGGTGCTTACTTTGTTGACCCACCGCTTGCCCAAGGCAAGCCCTGGTGCATAACCCCTATTTTTGAATGATTACTGAATATATATATGATGTGCATTTACGTTACAGGCATTTTATAAAAACTACATGCATAGATATATCTACCTATGAGTCCTACTAGTATAGGTCGAGTAGCTGCTATGCTCAGGGTATCTGTAGCGTGAGTAACCTGCCGTTACTAACAATAGGTGATAATTATGATCACTCATGATAAAGTGCTGGAAAGGAAAAATGGTGACCGGGCAGGAATATGGTTTGGGTACTGGTGGGTATAAGAGGTTGTGTCCTGCGGCCAATAGGGCATAGCTTGGTTACACTTTTTCTCTGTCTATGTCGGTTAAGGACCGGCCGTTGCATAAGTCTTGAGGCAAGTCACAGATTTATTATCCCGAGCACATACTTGGGTATGGGCGCTGGGAAAACTTGTTGCTCTCTTATCATGGGTTCCGACTCTTTTCGGACCGACTGATTGGAGGCGGGGATGGTGGAGGTCCTTGCACCGCACTAAGTCCGGGACTTAGGAGCAAGGGCTTAGAGTCCAAGTTTGGATGGGACCTGGACCCCATGATAGGAGGGTGATGGGTTGGTCCTACTTGTGCCTATGGTACAAGCGAGGCGTGTGTTTTTGGGGTACCTAGCTGGGGGTATTGATTCGTGAATCACCGGGCGATCTGGTACGGCTTGTTTTGGGGTCTAGCATCGTAGTAAGAACTGAAAGATGAAAGGGGAGGAAATGGAACTGATTGCTCAACTCTTTCTTGAAAGTAGTATAGGTGCTTAAATAGAATGGCTAGATATTCAATTAATCATGGCTACTAATAATAACATAAATAAGTACTCACTATTAGTATTGCTTTCTGCAAAAAAAGAAACCAACAACCCATAAAGCTTATCATATTCCTTGGAGTCGGGGAATTATTCCCACTAGTCGGATAAGTCTTGCGAGTATATTGTGTACTCAGGGTTTATTTACCCCTGTTGCAGGTAATGCTTGAGGAGTATCGTTGTGTGAAGGATTCTTCTGGTGGGCACAGACGGATCCTTGTTCATTATCGATAGATGTTTATTTTTAATTCCGTTGTTTAATATTCCGCACTCTGACTTTGGAAATGTAATGATGTAATTTTTAAGAACTCTGGATGTATGTAATGGATTAAGTATTGTAACTCGTTCTCATTATTGGATCCTTGGGGGAAAATGTGGATCTTTCGGTCTCTCCCTTGGGGTGTGCCCGATGGATACCGCCCGCTGTAGCTTGCTTTTGGGGTGCTTAGTGTCTGGTGGAAGACGAGCACCTCCGTAAGTGTGTTATTTCGGATGGTTCTGCCATAGTTGGTACCAGAGCCAATGAGTTTACGAGTTTCATCATTCTTTTCTAAAACTTAAAATTTGACCAACAGAAGTTTTGTGAAAAGTAGAATGCGCTAAAGTTATGTAAATAAGTATAAGCCCTACCAATATGGTCTATCTAGGATAGCGGCACTGGTTTTATCTAATCAGTTTTCTGCAGGTACACTAACTTACGTTGCGTAAGAAATCGCTTAGCATACGGAAAGTGAGTGTGCGATGTGCCAAAATTTTTGCGAATGCCGCTATTTCGGCTTGAGTGGGCGTCTAGGCCGATACATGCATCATGATAATAGAATCTTGCTTAAACTAAAGTCCCCCTACGCGTATAATTTGGATTAGTAAATTGATAGGATAACAAAAAGAATGCTTTAATAAATGTCTTGTCATTTCTCTAATCACTTGCTTCTGGTCTGGAGGGTTGTTCTAAATGGATGGTTCCTATCTCTTACAGATGAACCTGAGGTTCAGTCATGGGAGCACCAGTGCTGGGGCGGGCCACGATCTTAGCGAGGGCCAACGTGAAAATGGCTAGGCCAATGAGCACAACAGGGAGAGCCATGAGGCTCCACTTCTGGCTCCTCCTCCTCCGCCACCTCCACCTCCGATGACTCACATGGAGATGATGGATGCTCATAGGATGGAGCTCACCGCACAGGGGGCAATGGGGGCAATGGTGGGAACGGGGGTGGTGCCCGTGGTCCTGAGGGACCCTGCTCATATTAGGATTTCCTCAAGATGCACCCACCCACGTTCACACCATTAGCTAAGCCCCTGGATGCGGAGCATTGGCTTCGCATTCTGGAGCAAAAGTTTCTGTTGCTCACCGTGACTAATGAGTAGAAAGTGCGCTTTGCAGCACAACAGTTGTTGGGGTCCGCGAGTGCATGGTGGGATACCTTCAATGCCATGTAGTAGCCAGATCACCGGGTGACTTGGCAAGAGTTCACCGCAGCATTCAGAGAATTTTATATTCCTGCTGGTGTCCTCAACAGGAAGCTGACTGAGTTCCTAGACCTACGGCAAGGGAGTATGTCCGTAATGGACTACCTCAATAAGTTTAATCACTTGTCGTAGTATGCTAGAACCCATGTTGACACAGATGAGAAGAAGAGGGATCGCTTCTATCGCGGCCTCTCTTGCGGGCTTCAGAAGGAATTGTATACTGGGAACTATCGGACCTTTAGGGCAATGATGAATGCTGCCATCGCCATGGAGGGCTTATAGTGGGATTTCTAGGTAGAATGGAAGCAGAAGCGGGTGGCTACTGGGTCTTCTAGCCACCCCCATACTCAGAAAGTATAGGTTGTCAGGCGGGTGCCCTATCAATCATTAGGCGAACATTCATTTTGATAGCCCCAGTAGACTTTCCAGGCTCCTTCCACATAGTACCGTGCACCTACTCAGCAGGTGCCACATCAGTAGCCCCAAGGGCAGCAGGCCCCACCTCATCTGGGATAGGGAAACAAGCCGAGTGCTTGTTTCAAATGTGGCAAGGATGGCCACTATGCCCGTGAGTGTCCCCAAAACCAGCCAGCCTAGTCTGCTCAACCATCGGCTAACTCCAGGCTAGTCAAGCGGACAGTGATCAAGAAGAAAGTGCTAGTCAGCCGATCGAGACAGGTGAATTTCACAGAGGCTGAGCAGATATTGCAAAATGAACCGGTGATGGTTGGTATGTTCATCATTGATTCCCATCCGACTTATGTGTTATTTGATTCTGGTGCATCACATTCATTTATGAGCATGTGATTTGTAGACTGTCATGCTATACCTATTATGGCTATACCGTTTGCCTATAGAATCCATACTCCGGGTGCACAGATGTGCATTAATACTCGAACGAACACAGTGAGCTTGGTATTAGCCACTCACACTTACCGTCTCCAGTTCATGGTGCTGCCTGGGCAAGGCATTGATGCAATTCTTGGGATGAACTAGTTGCGAGTGTATGGGGTAGTCTTAGATTTGAAGCAGAGAGTTGTGGAGTTACGGCTTCCTTCTTCTGAGGATAGGATGTCTCTTCTTGTACCCTTAGATCTAGTCTTACCTGTTGCTACTCATGTTGAAGCCTCTCCTGATCTTGCCTCTATTCTGGTAGTATGTGAGCTCCCGGATGTCTTTCCTGAAGATCTACCTGGGTTGCTACCGGAGAGAGAGGTGGAATTCTCCATTGAGTTAGAGCCTGGTACTGCTCCTATCTCCTGACGCTCGTACCGCATGGCTCCAAAGGAATTGGCTGAAATGAAGAAGCAGTTGGAAGAGTTGCTAGAAAAGGGATTCATCTGTCCTAGCTCTTAACCTTGAGGTTGTCCAGACATTTTTGTGAAGAAAGATGGCACTCTTCGGAAGTGTGTGGATTACCGCCCTCTTAATGCGGTAACCATTAAGAACAAGTATCCTTTACCCCGCATAGATACTTTATTCGATCAACTAGCTGGTGCCAAGGTGTTCTCCAAGATTGACCTTCGTTCAAGCTATCATCAGATCAAGATTAGACCACAAGATATACCAAAGATAACTTTTTCTACTAGGTATGGGCTGTATGAGTACCTAGTAATGTCTTTTGGTCTCACCAACGCTCCTGCATTCTTTATGTACCTGATGAATTTAGTCTTTATGCCAGAGCTAGATAAGTTTGTTGTGGTATTCATTGATGATATCCTGATATATTCCAAGAATGATGAAAAACATGCCCAACACCTTCGGATAGTACTGGCTCGATTGAGGGAACACAAGTTGTATGCTAAATTCAGCAAGTGTGAATTTTGGTTAGATCGAGTGCCGTTTTTGGGGCATGTTTTGACACCTGACGGTATCTCCGTTGACCCCAGCAAGTGCAAGATGTGCTGAATTGGAAGTCTCCTAAGTCAGTGCACCAGATTTGTCAGTTTCTTGGTCTAGCTGGATACTATCGGCGTTTCATTCTAGACTTCTCCAAGATAGCTCAACCGATGACCAAGCTGCTCTAAAAAGAAGCCAAGTTTGATTGGAGCCCAGCCTGTGAAGAAGCCTTTTAAGCTTTGAAGACATTTCTGACCACTACTCCGGTCTTGGCCCAACCAGATATTGACCGACCTTTTGATGTATATTATGATGCCTCAAAGATGGGGTTGGGATGTGTGCTTATGCGGGATGGGCGTGTGATAGCTTATGCTTCGCGTCAACTGAAAAAGCACGAAGTGAATTACCCCACTCATGATCTAGAGCTGGCCGCTGTGGTCCACACTCTAAAAATTTGGAGGCACTACTTGTTGGGCAACAAAGTACACATCTTTATAGATCATAAGAGCCTCAAATATATTTTCACCCAGTTTGAGTTGAATATGAGGCAAAGGAGATGGTTGGAATTGATCAAGGATTATAACTTGGTGGTACATTACCACCCAGGAAAGACCAATGTGGTAGCTGATGCCTTGAGCTAAAAGTCATATCAGGTTGAAGAAACACCTTTGTCTCTCAACCATGCAGAGGTGCTGGCTCACATTGCCTTGACCTCAAAATTGCTGGAGCAGAGGCAAGACATTTTAGAAATTCCTCCTATCAAGAAATTGATTGCCGAAGGGCGTGGTCCTCACTTTAGTATTGATGAGCAAGGAGTAGTGAGATACAAAGATAGATTGGTGGTTCCATCAAATGAGGAGCTGAGAAGGAAGATTTTGAATGAAGCCCATCATTCAAAGCTGTCTATACATCCTGGCAGCAACAAGATGTATCATGATTTGTGCCACTTGTACTGGTGGTCCAACATGAAGCAAGATATCACCCAGTACGTCACGGAGTGTGACACTTGTGGGAGAGTTAAAGCAGATCATATGCGTACCCTGAGATATTTGCAGCCCTTGCCCATTCCTGTTTGGAAATGGGAAGACATCTCCATGTACTTTGTGGTGGGTTTGCCCCGCACATCCAAGGGCTATGATTCTATTTGGGTCATTGTGGACCGTCTCACTAAGTCTGCTCATTTTATCCCGGTGGACACTAAATATACATCCAAGAAGTATGCTGAGATATATTTTGATCGGATTATGACCCTACATGGAGTTCCCCTTACTATCATTTCTAATAGAGGGTCAGTTTTGTCTCTCATTTCTAGGAGCGACTACAGGAATGTCTTGGTACTCATCTCCTCAGAAGCTCAGCATATCATCCACAAACTGATGGCCAAACTGAAAGGGTGAACCAGGTGCTCAATGATATGTTGAGAGCTTGTGCTATTTCTTTTCCTAAGAAGTGGGACAGATGCCTGAAGTTAGCTAAATTTTCTTACAATAATAGCTACCAAGAGAGTATTCGTATGTCACCATTTGAAGCTCTATATGGAAGAAAGTGTAGGACACCACTTAACTGGGTTGAAGTGGGAGACCGTGGATATTTTGGGCCTGATTTCATCAAAGAGGCTCGAGAGCAAGTAAGCATTATTCAAAGTCACTTGAAGGTAGCTCAGAGCTGCACAGAAAGCTTATACAGACAAGCGAAGAAGGCCCTTGCAGTTTGCAGTTGGGGATTATATATATCTCAAGGTGTCTCCTATGAGAGGGGTGCATCGGTTTGGTATCCATGGCAAGCTAGCCCCTCGATATGTGGGTCCTTACAAGGTGTTGGCGTAGTGTGGCCCAGTTGCTTATCGTCTCCAACTTCCCAATATTTTATCAGTGGTACACGATGTGTTTCATGTCTCATAGTTGAAGAAATGTTTGCGGGTACCTGATGAAGCTGTAGAAATTGAAGGACTTCCACTCCAACCTGATTTGACTTATATTGAGCACCTTGTCAAAATCCTGGATGAAAAGGAAAGAGTGACAAGGAACAGCGTAGTGAAGTTCTACAAGGTACAGTGGCAAAACCACTCTGAGGATGAGGCCATGTGGGAACAAAAAAGCTATATATTGAAGCATTACCCCCATCTTCTCTCTGGTTTAGATAGGTAGTGGTTTACATTGAAATGTATTTCCTATCTCCGCACTAGACACATGAAATCTTGGGTCGAGATTTTGTTTTAGGGGGGTAGATTTGTAACACCCTCGGTGTTACATTGTATAGTCTTTTGCTAAAACACTGCATGAGCATCATACTTATGTGTAAACGTATGAAATATAATGTGTGAATCAATTTTTGGGACTCGAAACGTTCATTGGAAACGCGAAACAAATGTTATAGTTCATGTCACGTTATATCACTTAGGGTTCTAAATGAATTTTTATTGAATGAGAATGCTATAGAATGCATATGCGAAACTTTAATAAAGTTTGTAGTGTAAGCTTCGTAGGTGGCGGTGAAATACTCGTGGTCGAGAACGGGATTCGTTAGATAGCTTACTTAATAGCTTGGAAATCGCATTCGATGCGAAACCGTTTAAGACTTAGCCAAAATTCCTAAGTCGGACAACACTTTGACGAGGCTAGGTTTGGGAATTTTTGCAGGCGAATTGGATTAAGAAGTAGTGTAATTTCATGGTTGGTTTTAGTAGTTGTACATACCATCTCGAGTGTAAAATAGGTGGTTTAGCAATTGGATCATCGGGTTGAATTTTTGGGGTGCTTTAAAAACCGTGCATGGCATGTTACTGTCAGTTGCTGCGTTTGGATGCGGTCACCCTCTGCTTTGGCTCAGCGCGCTGTGTTGGTTCACCGACGTGCACGTGCACGCACGCTGCACGCGTGCCACCACTTTGGTCGGGCATGCCGCTGGCTCCACGCCGCGGCCCGTGCCTTGGTACGTGCTCGCGCTCATGCTCATGCTCACACACGGACGCGTGCCGCGCCGGCGGGCCCGACCGACCTGCCACCATCGTCACGTCCGCTTGGCCGCTCTGTCTCCGCTGCCGACGTCGCCGACACTCGCGCGTGCCTCTACATCGCGTTGTCACATCACTTGCGCCGCGATGTCGCTACCGTTGCTGCTTGTACCCACTACGCCGTCGCATGGCATGGCCATCATCGTCTTGCGAGTCGTGGCGCTGCGGTCGCACGTCATCGTGTCGGACTTGTCCGCGCACGTGGAGCCTTCACCCATCGCGCTGTCGTCCTCTCCCTTTTAGTGACCGCGCCATGCCACGCTCTCCGTCTTGTCGCCTTGAATGGCGTCGTGCCAGTCAACCGAGCCACGCCAAGGACAACCCATAGAGCTGGCCCCATCCTTGTAATTGTGCACGTCTGGAGGTCGAGTTGGAGTCCAGCTTCACGATAAGCTTGCCACTGTTGCAGCCATACGATGTCGGGACTTCAATTGAAGTTTTCCCCGCCATCAACCCCCTTATGTCCGAACGTCATCGTCCATCTAATTGGCCTTGCATAGTCCACCTCCATCAAATTAACCGTGCACCCAACTAGCCCTTGTAGTTAGCTCACGATTGGAGTCAACCCGACGAGCTTTCATCCTCCAGTGAGGTAATGCGGGGCATTCTCCTCATGGCGGTCCGCCATGGCCGTCGAGGCGGATGCTTGGCCAGGGCATCGCTCCTTGATCCTTTGTCACAATTGAGCGGTGCAATTGCGTCTCCTTGACTTGGTTGACTCGCCCGTGCAGCGGTTTCGCTGACGGAGCAGTAGGTCACCGAGAACACCTTCGCCGTAGTCGGCATGAACCGGAGCAACCCCACTCACGTGGCCAACCACCTTGCCAAGCCTCGCGACTTCGTCCAGTCCATCCATCATGTCTCTGGCGAGGCCCTCATGCTCCTAGGGTAGATGGCTGAGTTGGTTAGGGCCGAGGCTCATCGGAGCACGTGGCCACCGCCGGCGGATCGCGGTGTTGCTGCTGTGTCCATGGCCGATTTGATTGGGAGTAGAACCGGTACATCTAGGACCTCTAGAATGTTATCAGTACTCTAGGCATGAAGTCTAGGTAGTGACGGTAGCTCTGGGCTAGATGAATTCGTTGGCGCCGATGTTGCCGCTGCCAGACCCCATCGCGGCGCATGGCCACATCTACACGCTGCACCGTTTTTAGTGTTTGGTACCTCGATCGATTGCACTTCGCTCGTAGAGTGCTAGGGAGGTGATGGTTGAGGGCGGGGAGGTCTGTGCGTGCTGACATTAGGCCGGAGGGGCCGTGACCTCTATTAAGTTCTGGCCAGGGACTTTGAAATGTGAATTCGAAGCAAGTCGAGGGGGTTAGTGAGAGCGTCAGTGAGAGAGGGAAATAGTTGAAGGGACTGCGGGTTCATTTAGTTGAAAGCAGGGATATGGTTTGGGTCCTGGTGGGTGTAAGAGGTTGTGTCCTGCGGCCAACAGGGCATAGCTTAGTTACACTTTTTCCCTATCTGTGTCAGTTGAGGACCGGCCGTTGCATAAGTCTCGAGGCAAGTCACAGATTTATTATCCCGAGCACATACTTGGGTATGGGCGTAGGGAAGACTTGTTGCTCTCTTGTATGGACCAACTGATTGGAGATGGGGATAGTGGAGGTCCTTGCACCGCACTAAGTCCGAGACTTAGGAGCGGGGGCTTAGAGTCCAAGTTTGGACAGGGACCTGGACCCCATGATAGGAGGGTGATGGGTTGGTCCTGCTTGTGCTTGGGGTATAAGCGGGGTGTGTTTTTGGGGTACCTAGCTAGGGGCATTGATTCATGAATCGCTGGGCGATCCGATACGGCTTGTTTGGGGTCTAGCACCGTAGTAAGAACTGAAAGATGAAAGGGGAGGAAATGGAACTGATTGCTCAACTCTTGCTTGAAAGTAGTACAGGTGCTTACATAGAATGGCTAGATATTCAATTAATCATGGCTACTAATAATAACATAAATAAGGACTCACTATTAGTATTGCTTTCTACAAAAAAAGAAACCAGCAACCCATAAAGCTTATCATATTCCTTGGAGTCAAAAAATTATTCCCACTAGTCAGATAAGTCTTGCGAGTATATTGTATACTCAGGGTTTATTTACCCCTGTTGCAGGTAATGCTTGAGTATCGTTGTGTGAAGGATTCTTCTGGTGGGCACAGATAGATCCTTGTTCATTATCGATAGATGTTTATTTTTAATTCTGCTATTTAATATTCCACACTCTGACTTTAGAAATGTAATAATGTAATTTTTAAGAACTCTGGATGTATGTAATGGATTAAGTATTGTAACTCATTCTCATTATTAGATCCTTGGGGGAAAATGTGGATCTTTCAGGTTCTCCCTTGGGGTGTGCCCGACGGATACTGCCCGTTGTAGCTTGCTTTCGGGGTGCTTAGTGTATGGTGGAAGACGAGCGCCTCCGTAAGTGTGTTATTTTGGACGATTCTGCCACATGCTTGTTGCACCATTTGCACTGATCCTTCTCAACTTAAGCATTGTTGTTCTTCTGATGATGCTCAGTCTAAGGGGCTTTCCCTAGAGGTTTGGCATTTTTATTGAAGTTCTTTTTCTTGTGCTTCACAAGGTTAGCAGAGTCACCCTGTAAGGACTTCAACCTTTCCTCTTCTTGAACACACATTACGATGAGCTTCTCTATATCCCACTTGTCGGGCTACATGTTGTAGTTAACAACAAAGGTTTCATATTCCTTTAGCAAGGAAGCAAAAACCAAATGAATCAGGAACTCATCCTTAAGCCCAAAATCCATTGGCTTCAGCTTTGAAGCCGTGTTGCTCATCTTCAATATGTGCTCTCTGATACCGCCACCAGTATATTTTTCATTGAACAATTTCTTGATCAATGTACTGGCATAAGCCTTTGAAGAGCCAGTGAACTGACTCTCCAGCTTCTTAAGGTACTCCGTGGCGGTATCACAGTCTGGGATAGACCCCCTTATAGCATCTGAAATTATGGACTTAGCCACCATCAAGCACTTACGATTTGAAATGTTCCATTTCTTGCATTTGAGATCATACTTCATCCGTACTTTTGAATGATCTCGCTGTCGAGCAGTGAAATCAGTATCAGACTCATTTTTTCCCTCACCGGGTCCACTGGCTCAGTAGGACTCAGGGAGGTAAGCGCTAGGTCATTTTCAGACAGCGCAAGTGCTAGCTCATACTTCTCTCGCCATACCCTATAGTTGCCCCCTTCAAGAGGTGGTATGTGCGAGATGAATGCCATTGGGTTGAGTCCTGAAAAACTCCGTCAGAGATAGTGAGAAAATATGACATTATAATTGCATGCTTTAATTTAACGTTGGTCAAAATTAAAACATAGAATATTCTTATACACTAATTCTACATCACCGTTGGGCAGAAATAGAATTAATACATGGAAAACTTATGAATAAACATTATAATATTGTTATTATCAACGTTGGTCAAAAAAATAACAATATTATTATTTATTGACTAAAAATGACTACTCTTCAAATTAAATTCTTCTGTTGGTTCGAATTTAATTATAAAATAATAAACTATTACATTGCAGCGGAAACATGAAAAATTATTTATTTACTTTTCAGAAGCATTTACTGTACTAATCTAGTCTCTGAAAAAATTATCCCGTTGGTTCAAATTTTGACAGAGATTTAAACTCGACAAAATTCACCAAAATCTGCTTCTAAAATAATAAAACAAAAACGAAAAATGTTACTATGCAATTTGGACCGAAATTCGACGACACTGTGCAGTAATCGTCATGCTGACCCTGGCGAATTCGCCCACGCACTGTTCGGCTCATGCCATCGCGCCTACCAGGCCGCAACCTAGGCTCAGGCAAAAGCCGCTTCGCTTCATTGCGATGCACCGTGGGCCGAAAGTTGGCCCGACAGATCTCAGCCGTCGATTTAGATCGGACGGTCATGCACCGTTTTTAGGAGAACAACGCCCCCCCGCCAGCCGCGCCCAAACCCTAAGCTCATTCTCTTCTCCTCCTCTCTCTCAAATTTCACGACGACATCGAGTGAGGCGAGGCGATGACGGCGCCATCGCTGGCCCCCTCGTCGGCGCGCGCGCTCCCCAGCGGGTGAGCATGTCGCCGTCGAGCGGCCTGGCCACGACGCCCTTGGCCAGAGCACGCGCCCGCTCAACGTGCAGCAGTGGCTCAACCCTTCTTCTCGCGCGCCGACGAGACGGCAGCGCGGTGCAACGGCGAAGTAGGCCTCTTCCCCTTCCCCTTTTCTTCTCTGATTTGATTTTTCTTTCTTTTCTTCTCGGATCTATCCGATTTAGGGTTGGGGATGGGGTTAGGATCGAGATTAGGGTTCATGTTTCCTTACTGTTCACCTTCCCTGAGCAGTTTCTTCACGGGTTAGGGCTCGGTTCGAGTTCTCTTAAAGCCGGGACCCCGTTCTTACTGCTATTCTTCATCCGATTTGAGTTTTAGGGTTCGATGAACCCTCTGCTTAGATCCAAAACGGATCTATCACCTTCTTCTAAATACTGTTATTCGATTTTCTATTCTGATAGGCTAGATCTACGCCTAGTTAGGCTATTGATACCATTGATAGAAGTAGAACAGGATCACTAGCTATAGATCTAACATGATTACTTGCTTTTAGAATAAACAGTGAGTCCTAGAATACCTACTAGTATAGGATTAATAGATAGAGTGAGAGAGAGAGAGGGGGTGAAGGGGTGCAAACCATCGGCCGCCTTCGAGGAAGACGGGCTCGCCATCGCAGTGCTTGGTGAAGACCCGGTGACGGTGCTGTGTCGAAGGGCGGCGGTGCAGTGGCGGCGTTGGCCGGTGGCGGTGCTTTCCGTCATTGGCTGCGCACTCTCTCAGATCGGATTAGGGTTGTGTCGGTGGGGCGACTGTAGCTCAGGTGAACTTCGTGATCTGAGTCGCTGGCCTCCACCTTTCTTTTATAGCGCAGTGTGACGGGGTCCCCAACCATGTAGGGTTGGACGCCCGATCAGGACGCGGATCCAAGGGCCCAATTGACCGTGGATAGAGATCATCTAACACCGGGAACATTTATCTTTTTTTGGTACAAAATATTAGGATGTGTTTAGATACTACGTACTATCTCTAAACAGTCAAGCCAATTTTTTATTTCTCCATAAATTTAGACTTTAATTTGCGTAGAAGCCAAATTTCAATATTCCTACCAAATTTTGCCACCAAGCTAACTGTAGTTGCTGCTGGCCTCTCGTGAGCGCAAAAAGTGCTAGGATGAGCTATTAAAGGTTGTTTTTGGTTTAGCTTCTAGAAATTACTTCTACTGTTAAAAGACATTACGACAACTAAACGGATGAAGCCTGAAACTGCTTTTCTAGAAGCAGATGTTTTTGCGTAATACAATTTTTGTACCGTGGTTTTGCTTTTGGCTTTCTGCTTTCTGCTTTTTTCAAATGGATGGAAACATAAATACTTTTTACATCTGTTTCGAGAGAGTTAAAGAGATGGAGTTTAAAATTTTTTTAACAGTATATAGTTCACATCACAACACCTTTCCTACATCCCATGGCTCAACCAAACACAGCTGAAGTGTTGAAGCCAAAGCAAGTTGTTATATGCCATAAATACATATGATAAACATATGCATTTACTGCTTGATAACCGAGGTTTGGTATGATTGCAATCAAATATCACCATTATAGCCAAATTTCAGCCATCCTAGTTTGGCTACGACAAAATTTGGGTATGTACAGCAGAGCTAGAAACCTTTCCATCCTCTTTTATTTTTGGCTTATGCTGATGTTTATGCTGAAAATGTTATGAGAGAAAAACACTGTTCTATTGGCTTATTCGTTGGTTGGTTTCTGTGCTGGTTTGGACTAGCTGGATGCTGATTTATTGTGAGAGAAAAATACTGTTGGCTGGCTGGTTTAGGGTGGCTGAAACTAACGAGGTATACCTTAAAAAGCAGTGCGTGCGAGGTGAGTCACCGGAGATTTATACTGTATAATTGATGCAGTGATGGTGGAGGGACCTCCTCGCTCCTGCATTTGCACTTGCTCGTCTAGGGATGTAGCGTGCTAGAGCAAACCTTTGCACGCGAAGAAAAGATTGAACGCGCGAGGACGCAAACGGGCGCTGATCGGCGTAAAAGATCATCACAGCCACCAACCAAAGTACCACTAAAAATAAATAGACCGGCCCAAAACCATCGACACGAGTGTTGACGACTTGACGCAATTAAAGAGGTTGCACAGATTCTGTATACGATGGCTGCAGTGCGAGTACATTTGGTGTGGTGACAGTGCCTCCGTCCCAATTCCTTCGTGACCTAATTTGGAAATTCAAATCCTGTTAGGATTTTTTACTTTTTCCGGGTGGGAAATTTATGGGAAATAATTTGAATAATTATTTAGTTCTTCGTGGAGGGGTTTTCTATCCTGGGTGTGCCTCCCCTTCCTTCAAAATTAGCCCAAAGTGTAAGAAATTCTAGGATTTAAATTTGTCCTGAAATGTAGGGAGCATAGATTACCTAAATAGGTGAGCACTAGTTGCACCAGTTCAATTTTGATTCTTGATTCTTGATAGAGGGACGTCGGTGTACTAAATACACTAGCCATGCAGTAATTCCGTTACTATGATCATAGTGCTTAATTGAAGGGCACCAAAATCAATTTTTTTTTTCTGTACATGTCAGGAACGATGAAGTAGGTGAAATTGGTAACTGAAATGAGAGACTATAACTAGTGGCAATCCTACCACAACTAAAATAAAAAGATCAATAATAAAGTAATGACTTCTTTACACACGACCGTAAAGAGAGTCTAGCCGTGCCCACACTCCCTCCCTCACTCGCACGCACACCTGCACGTCCGCGTCTCTCTCTCTCTCTCTCTCGCGCGCGCGTGCGAGCGACCGGCGAGCTCCTCCCCGCGCCCGTGCCCCACCGCCTCCCCGCGCCCCCACTCGCGCCGGGCTCGCCGGCCATGGCGGATCCGGCCCCGGCGTGCCATGGTGGATCCGCTGAGGTAGGCCTCCTCCTCCTCCTCCTATCGCGTTAGGGTTCCGGCGAGCCCCTCTCTTCTTCCCAAATTCCAGCGGCAATAGAAGGAAAGGGAGTTCGGTGAGGAAGGCCCGCCAGGCGGTGGGGATGCCAGCGGGCGGATTAGGGGCCCTGGCGGTGGTGGAGGCGGCTAGGCTAGGTCGGAGCGGGTGCGCCATGGGCAAGGCGGCGGCCGAGGGGAGGGGGGGAGGGGAAGTTGGCGCCACGGAGCTCCAGCGAAAACCCTAGCTCGCCATGGCAGGGCCAAGGGCGTCAGAGTCGAGGAGGAAGAAGCTGTTGTGCTTTTTTTGTGACTAAGAAGTTGTTTTGTTGTGTGTGCGTGCATGTGTGCATGCGCACGGCCGATGTCAAACTATTTTCGAAACCCATCTCAAATAATAAACATATATATTGCCGCCTAAACTAAACTATAGATAGCAAAAAAAACATTGTATACTAATATAATAGTACATATCGTATGTGGAAATCCAGTTGTTATACATGACCCATGACTTTTTGTGCAGAAACCATATAATATGCATTTAGACCCGAAATTGCTTTAAAAACGATGTACGTTACAATACACGCATCATAGTTTATGTATAAGAACTGTCAAGATGTATGTTACAATACAAGCATCAAGATGTATATTTGTCTGTTCGCTTGAACTTATCAGCTAGAATCTATAGTATTTTTCTCTCACAACAAAACAGCTTCAGCCGGCTTTAATACCAGCCGAACATGCCATAGTCACTTATGGGTTGTTTCACAAAATTTCCATTTAAATGTGGCTCTCGACGACGTACTTGCAGACAGATCCTAATTTTCTGAAAAATATCAACACGGCTCACAGTCATTTTGGGGTAACATAGCAAAATCCATCACAAGAAAATAAAACTTGCAGCAAACTGAAAACTGTTAGAAAGCACGCCACTGGTTACATGAATAACTGAATAAGGATAGGCACAAGTAAGAAATGCAGAAGTATATGCACATACGGAGATTTAAGACAATTTACAACATAATTAAAGATGGCAAGGTGCTCGAAGAAACAAACAAACAAGAAGATCATTGGCATACATACATGAAGCATGGACGCATACTGTTCTTCACCACGGCTTTAGCCATGTGCAGGGAAAGTTGTGGTTGCCCAGGGATCCTTCGCAGCTTGTACTTGAACACCTTTGAACCTGGTGAACCTTCTCTCCAGCAGTCCACCACATGATACAACCCATCATACGTGAACGTCGAGATCTCTCTGGCCCTTGAATGGCTGCCTTCCTCTGTTCTGATCTTTGAATCCATGAATCACCCGGACAGGAGTCTTCATCTTGATGCAATTCTTCAGGGCAAGGTTCCCATGCTCAAGCTTCTGATCTCCACTATCCTTCTTACCGGACCCTGTATATACCAGTTCCCCTGAGCATGACAGTTCGTCAGGATATCCGCCTGAAGCCACCACGCTTATGGCGATCCGCACACCGGTTTTTTCATGGCTGGTGGAGTCAATGCCTCCCTGGAACGGACGGTGAAGACCAACGAGGGCCAGCTGAACCCTGTACAGAAACTCATCGCCGACTTCGACTCCAGGAACGCTTCCAACGACTGGCCCCTGCTTGGTGAATCCTGGCAGTTTCCTGATCAGTTTATCTGCTGCGAGGTCAATTCTTCTAACCTTCATCGAACGCTGTCCCGCAGCTTGCACTATAGCCCTGCAGATAGACTCGAACCTGGTGCAGATTATCTTGACTTTGATCCTAGCATCTGCGCTTTGGGGCCCATATTCAAACTTTGTTTCATGAGCAGCTAGGGCCTTGAAAATTTCATCGTCTTCCAAGATGGAATCCTCCTTGTCATCCAACGCACACGCAGAGGTAGGACCTTTTACAGTAACCCTCCTTTTGTTCATTAGCTTCTTCTTGCTCACCCTCTCCTTGGGACCGAAGAAGGCAGCCTCGTTTCCCTTTGTCCAGGGGGACTTGTTTGCACACATGGGATCCTGAATAGCTCGAGCTTTGGTAAACCCACCAGTGTCCTCAATATCATTCATGTTCACGCTACATCCAAGTTCAGTTTCCCTTTCGATTTCCACGGAGAAGGACCTACGCTGAGTGTGGAGAAGAGATTTCTGAATCAATCTGGGAGGCCTGACTGATTTCCGAGCTGTATGCATGACCTTCTTTGTCACCACTGCTCCTTCGCCGGACACTGCAGCTGCAAAATCGTCTGAACATGTGGTGTTCAGTGCAGAACAATCAGAAACACTGTCACTCCTATGACCTTCTTTGGAAAGACCTTGAGCCAAAGATTCAGCAGCAGCAACATTGCACGAACTCCCACCAGGTTTGTTTGTCACGTTGGCACCGCTTGCAGGTACAGCTGATGATGACCTCCTCTCCTCGCAATGCCATTTGTTCCCAATTGTTGGAACAGCAGCACCAAGTCTACAGGCTGTAGCCTCATGCGGAGTAACACTGGAAGAAACATGAGATCCTGGACGAACCACAAATTCCATGTCATCTCGTTCTGTAGGCACCACCTCCTCCGGCGACGGCAGACACACTACTTGGTTCGTAGTGCCATCACCAGCGGGCAGAGGCGCTCCAAACCTCCGGCACCCAGGCGGGAAGCGACGATTGGCAGAAACCGTCGTCGTCGGCTTTGGTAGCAAACGCACGGATGACACCAAACAATCCTTGGACTTCAACGGTTCACCACTCCCCGGACCTGCAACACCCTGTGAATCGGCGGCGTCCATGAGAGCACTGGCGGCGGCGGCAGCCACACCGTTCGTGCCCAAAGCCTCGGTTGATTTCACTAGCCTCTCCCCTTGACAATGATGGCCACCGTCCGAAGCAGACGCGTTCTCCAGCGCACTGATCGAACTCGAACCACCAGCTGAAGCAGCAGCAGCGCTGGGTGACGACGCCGCTTCGAAAAGGACGCTGTCCACCTTGCCGACTTGTGTGGTGCGCCTGAGCCGCCGTCGCCTCGCGCAGCTACGGACCGCGAAGCGCCACCATCGGCGCTGGCGAGCGGCAGCGCCGCGTCCCTCCCGCAGCCGGGCGGGAACAGGCGCCTGGCCGCCGCTGCCACGGCCCTCCGCTTGGATGGCGGGGACGGGGAGCGCTGGCGCGGCGTCGTCGGTGCCAACGGCCTCTTGTTCCGCAGCTCGCCGCCGCCGCCCGTCTCCTCCCGCACGGTCGTCGCACCCGTCGCCAAACCAGCCACGCCGCCCCGCGCGCAACGGCGCACCGTCGTCGCGCCTCGCCACGCTGCCTGCGCCGCGCCACGTGTCGACGACCCTGATGCCGGCATGAAGAGGAGGAGGAGGAGGAACCGGAGCATGATGCGGGCGAGGTAGAAGAAGAGCGGCGTGCTGGGGGTAAGGAGGCCACGCGCGCGGGGCGTGGGCGTGGGCGTGCCCCGCGGCCGCCGCCGCCGCCATCATCCGGTGCTGCTGCCGCGCGGCTTCGAGCCTGGCCAGGTAGAAGCTCATTCCCACTCCCACCCTCGCGCGCGATCACCACCACCCTGCAACGACACGACGCCTCCCCCCAACCAAACCGAATTAGTTGCATCTCACGGACCGAGGGCGAGAGGCTGGAGACGAGCGGCGGAAGCGGGCTAGTCACCTGAGGGCAGATCACCTCTCGCTCGATCCGCGACCTCCAGGACCACGACCACCGGCGGCAACTACCTTGATGGCAAGGCGGTGGAGGCGATTGGGGTTTTGGGAAGGACGGAAGTGGAGTACACTAACCGTGACCACCTATTCTTCACATGTACTGATTGTCCTTGCTACAGACAAGCACTACTGCACGGCGTATGATATGGTTACTGAATTTGGAAATGCCGTGCAATCATAGTGCCGCGTCCAACCTTTACTTTTTCGCAGCTAAGCTCTGTTTGCTGGAGCTTTTTAGTCAGAGGGCTTTCTCTCACAGCAAATCAGTCCTATAAATCAGCCGCAGCGATAAGTCCTGCCGAAGAGAGCCTAAGACAGCGGACCCCATTTTCAGTGGACGTTCCTATCCGCTCGTCTGCATGTATCTTTTCATTTTCATTTTCATTTTCACTTTGACATGGGTAATAATCATCTTTCAAAAAAAAAGTGATGTGCGGTGGCTCGTAGGGAAAGGAACCAGCGCCGAGTCGAGTGCCGTGAATCAAGTGCGTCCATCAACCAAACCAAAGCATTGCCTGAAATAGTAAGAGTGTTCATTCAAGGTGACCTAGCAAAACCAATGCGATTCGGACAAAATTGCACGTGAAGTAATAATGATATAGTATATAGATAAAAATGTTCATAAGTAGATTCCTTCCCTCGCTGGTGAACCTAAATTTCACTGCAAAAATCAATGAAATTTCACCAACATCCTCGTTTTTCAAAGTTACACGGCCCTCAGGGTTATTTGTTGGGTTTTCCATGTGGCTAAAAACAATTTGGGAGTATATTTATTGGGTTGCTCCAACTGTCCCTAAAATCTCGCTTCTCTAAAAGATAAAATGCAATGGATCATATACTATTTCTTTTGTACATATATGCATTGACAACCTTGGTACTCATCTCTAGATTGGTCGATTGATATGCACACCTATATTTCCGTGTAATTGGATCGATTTTCCCAAGTGCGGAAAGATTGAAAGTTGAGATAAGGAAGGGCACGTTTGTTTCTCTAGGAAACTCACCTCGCCTCACCTACACGGAAACCAAGAAACTCGCCCAGCTGAGCCAGCCAAATAGGCTCTCTAGCTTCGGCAAAGAATTTGCTTGCTTGCACAGGCTCCCAAGTAGCTCCACTCAACCAAACGTCTGGTGCTCTTGCTATTCCTCACCGAAAGGCCAAGCAAGATACGGCCAATGATCCAAACACGCCCGAAGTTGTTTGAGAGCTGTTTTTCTATCTTGCAAAAAAAAATCAAGATCGGGATTATATTTTGGAAACTCCTCTTAGAACCCTCAAAAAAGGTAGGAGAATTGCTTGTGCAATTTAGGAATAATCAATTTCACTTGTTTCCACAGTGTTGCATATCTCCATCACGAGCAAAAAGCTAGCAGACAGATGGACTCGCGATTACAACAGGCGGAGTGCTCCGGAGCAAGGATGGCAACGGATCGGGTTTGGGGCGGATATCCGCGGGTTTCGGGTTCTGCGGGTTCGGGTTTGGGGCTGGTTTTTCACCCACGGTTTTCGGGTTGGGGCCCCAAACTCCTGAGAAAGTGGATATCCAATGGATATCCGAAATAAATCATTTGGAATTAAACCTCATGTTTTATAATATACTAATAATAATTTGTTTACTTAGATTATTAAATTTATTTAAAGTTGACTCATGAAATATTTATTATTTGTTGCCTCTTGTTTATACATGTGAATATGTATATATATCCATGAGTTTCGGTATCCATTCGGTTTGGGTCCGCCGTTCGGGTTTGGTGGGTTTGATTTTGGTGATGGATTTCCACCGAATCAGTTTTAGGCTTCGGTTTTGATTTCGGTTTCGGTTTTGGATGCAAGACTCCATCCGATCCGAACCCGACCCGTTGCCATCCTTACTCCGGAGATAGGAATCTCGCTGGGCATTGATCTCGTCGGGCCTGGGGAACTCCGTTTGACCGTTTCCTAGGCAGCCTTGCTCGGAGAGAAACCAAACACACCTCGATTTCCTAGGCCTGGGGTTGCCTGTGCCAGGCTGGTGCCCAGGGTTCCAACCAAACGGACTCCAGGCAGCTTCACAACCAGGCAATTTAAATCATGGACTTGGCACACCACTCTTTGAAACATCCCTTTCGTTTCTTTATTACTGTCAATACTATAATCATGAAATTAGCACACCACTCTTTGAAACAAACGTCATTACATCATTTTTCCGGCAACAGATCATCATCATATGGAAGCAACTGCCAATACAATGTAGAATAACCACGCCCTCCACAACCTTTTCAAGAACATTGTTGTCAAGCGGACTCCTATGAGATGATCACACTGAGGAACAGCTACCTTGAGGACCACATGTTTACGCCTTGGCCTGCAGCAGCTCCTGCACTGTCTGACCAAGCTTGGGCTCACTCCTGATGCTCTCGATCCATCTCGAGCTGATCCGCACCCTCTCGAGGCTCTGCTTCAGTGCTCTCTCGAAAGATGGCTTGATGCGGCCAGCAAAGAACTCGGTAACCTCGGTAGCTTTCTCCTCGGAGGTGAACTGATCAGCACAAGATACACAAAAAGGGCTAACATTACTAACTTACTGATAGAATGGGAGGAAAAAGCAAAGATAAGTCTCTAGCGTACCGGTGCGACAATGGACTCGATGAAGTCTGATATGAGTGAACTCGATTTCCATGTCTTCAACACGTAATCCCAGTTTTCCTGTAATGGGACAAATATGGGCATAAATATCTGGATGTTTTCAATTATAGTGCCTCAAATAATAAGATACTCCATTCCAAAAGAGAGGTGTTTTAGTTTTGTCCTAAGTCAACTGTAGCCAACTTTATAGAAAAATCAATTAACATCTACCATACAAAATAAATGCACTATCAATACATGTTTTATGATGGAATTTAATGAAACTAATTTGATGTTGCAGATTTGGTGCATTTTTTCTATATATTTGGTCAAAGCTAGAGAAGTTTGACTTGGAACAAAGTTAAAATACCTTCTGTTTTGTAAAAGAGGGAGTAACAATTATTTTAAAAAAAAAAAAAATTATATTAGTGGTATGTGTGATATCTAGTGCAGTCCCCTTGCCAAATGTGAATCCTCCATCTTTTATGTCTGCAATGATTCGTGACCCATCCTTTACTTTTTAGATGGCTTAGATGTACAAGTCAATTTCAGTATTTTTAGGTGGCTTAGATGCACAGTGAATGCAACACAGCCAAGGCTATAGCAGATGAACAAACTGCAATAATTTCAGGTAAACCGAATTTCATTTTTGTGTACATAAGTTATATGGCCTTGTTGTCTTTTAATATGCAATATTGGTTATAGTTGACTGTACATATTCTGGGAAGAAGCCACACAAGTGCAGATATTAGATTGCCTTGTTGTCTCTAAATATGCAATAGCAGTTCTACTTGATTGCACTTGTTTCAGGGACTGATTGTACAGACATGCAGAGCGCTAAGGATACTATCTGAAGTGCATTATTTTTTATTTTCATTATTATTTTAACCATGTAATTAACAACGAACTTTTATTGGCATGTCTTTGACTTAAGTCTGGCATCTCCTTTATTCACAATGTGATCAGTAAAAAGATCAGATAGATGGAATCTACTATGTGATGGTTGCAACCTGCCTGCAGCGGTCTGAAGACAATGCACCATACTAAGTGGTTATATTCATTTTTTTCAGAACATTGCTTTTGAAGCAGTGGATTCCTATCTGAATTCATTAATGCAGAAATAAACAGCATACTCCCTCCGTCCAAAAAAAAGCGCAATCCTAGCTTTGAAGCGTCCACGTTCAAAGCTAGGATTGCGCTTTTTTTTGGACGGAGGGAGTAACTTCAATACATGTATCACAAAATTAATGACATGGCACACTAATTTCTCAAGAGACCAGAAGCAAACTTTGAAATATATCAGAAATATGATATGATATCTTGTCTGATGTCACAAAAACCAAGCCTAGATGTCCTGAAACTGTATAACATACCTTCAGCCAGGTCCATGCTACTTCTCGTCCTTCTAAGCTAATACCACCAAGGATGTAAAATGAATCTTGATTCCGCACCTAATAAGCAAGCAACAGATTAGATTTAAGTTTGTACATACAGCTGGGCAGAGCACGGTTTAAAGAAACAACCGGGACAACATTTCACTAGAAAAACTATAATCAGTGCCTGGCCTAGTCAGGTCAGACTAAAATTTAGTTCATGCAATGGAACTGCTAAAACAGGGTTCATTAAACTGTCGTTCATACTGGACTAAAGTGCATGGGAGAAAATGAAGCAGCTTCTGGGAACCGAAATGGAGAAGTGCAGGAAACAATTGAAGGAGTTCCAACCACTTGATAGCAGGTTTGTGTAGCATAACAATCCTCAATTTTATTTCTTCTCTATAATACTCAAAACTATTGCTTTATTGTTTTATGTGAACATGAGTCCAACCTGTGTAAGCTGGAGGTTGGACTATATGCTCAATGGCTTTTAAAATCATGGTGCAGACTTGAAGACACTAGTATTTGGAACAATTTTGCAATATAATGAATGTAAAAACAGAAATGGTTTAGAGGTCAACCTCATCAGTAAACATAAAGTTCAATGCCTCCAAAACAATATCCTTATCCAGTGATGAAGACAGGGAGCCTGGAAACAAAGAAACATTACTTTCAGCATAAACCACATGATGAAACAAAAAAAAACTATGTTGCCGCCGAGCTGAAAAATGAAAAAGTGTACACAAACCTAAGACGCGTGATTTCTCCAGTGGTTCAGATGCTTCTCTGTAGATTTTAAGGAGAGCATCATAACCGGATCGGCTTGAGGTCCTAACAGTTCGCATCACGGCAAGGTATGCAGCCTGCACAACGTTGCATATTAGACATAGAGGTAACACTGCAATGGTATGTAAGGAAAAACAATGAGGCCTATGACCTTTCTAGTATCTGGTGGAAGAAGGGAAGTTTTGCGGTCTTCAAAGAAGATGTGGAAACGCCGAATTCCTTCATTTATAGTTTCATTATGTCCGAGTCTGACCAGCGCAGTCAAGAGCAGTGATCTAAGCATTACATCAAGATGGCTCTCACCATCCTTGGGGTCCCAGCCTAATTTTCTGAAATATTAGGTACATGGAGCCTTTTAATATGGTCACAAGTCACGACAAGGGAGAAGCAAGAATGTTTGTAGTAGCAGAAATTAACACTAAGCTTAAGCCAGTTCTATGTTTATATGCATAAGGATAGACAGAAGTAGGACACAAATAAATAAACATGGAAACTTAACACAATTTTATGTCAATCCACAAATAAACATGGTGAAAACAAGTAAAATATGAAGCCTATTGGCATACATGGCAGCTGGGAGAAGAAGGTTGATCAAAAGCTGTTTGATATCTTTGTTTAAGTCAGGAGTAGCATCAACTGTTATTTTAGAAATGCTTAAGCATACCTGCCAAGAAAGAGGACACATGAATCTGATATTTAATAGAAACATCAAATGCCACAGAATTGATTTGGAGATATAAGGTTTTAGAATCCACTGGAGGTGCAAGATTACTTACAGAGGTTACATGTGAAAGTACAGTGTAATCAGACTCATCATTATAAGCATTCAGCAGTCGCAGCAATGACGTCAGTGTTTGCTTGCAAGCAACAGAGAGCGCATATGAATCTTCCACGATACCTGCAAGAAGAATGTGACACCTTGTCAAAAACCTTGAAAAAGTATACAATAGCGCTAAATTTTTCTTATCTTTACCAATCTTATCCATTAATGAGAGGAGCTTCGCTTTGATTGCATTTACAAGTCCAGCTGCAAGTTCATCATCATACTTCACTCTATAAAATCCAGTTTGATCAATATTCAATTTGATCCAAATGTTTTGATTCTTCTCCCCATCAGCACTTTGAGAGGCAACAAATTCTTCAATATTTATCTTATCCGTTTTATCTTTCAATAAGAACTTTTTCTGTGCATCATATGAGCCACAGCATGATGTTACAGGAACAATCCACATGCCAGGACCAGAGGATCCATCAGACAGAAACTGTGCCTGTAAGGGGACAAATGACTTATCAACAACCTTTCAGCATAACATAAGTACTGAGATGGACAAGCAGGTGCATTTTGCTGGTTCATGTTGTGAACTGTAAAGATTGGCTTTCTTCTCAGAAATGACATCACAGACAATATGGCAAGGTAACAAAACTGTTTCGACTTTCAAGGTCAAACAACTGACAATCCTCATGTAAAAATCTTAATGGCTTCACTTTGTGCTATACATACAAACAGATGATGTATGAAAACTAAGGCAAAGGAAAGAAACACTAATATTATCATGACAATATTAATATTATTCTGAAGTCAATATGAAAAACAGGTTCCATGTTATCTGACTATAAGAAACTATTTGATGGTCCAAACAAACCAAGAAAATAGAGGTCCCAGAAACAAGAAATAACGACCAAGTGACCAGGTCAGATACATCATATAGCTAAATAAAATAGAAATTGAAAAACCAACAAGTAATATATTACTGAAGACAAATATGAAAATGAAAGTTTTTTCAGCAAACCTGTTCAAGTTCCAAATCATGTCCATTGATTTTTGCATAAATTACAGGATATCCTTGTTGCTTAGTCCATGTAGTCATCAAATCCTTAACAGGCTCCCCAGATTCCTCCTCAAGAACAGCCCAAAGGTCTTCAGTCTTAGCATTCGAGTAGGCATACTTCTTTATATATGAAGCCAAAGCTTTCTGAGACAGTAAACATTTGACAAAAAAAAAGTGGGTACCAGAAGAATACAGGTAGGAACACAGCCAGATAGGCAAACATAATAAATTAGAAACATAACAAATGGTCATTTCAGTTGTATGCAAATGTAATAAATTAGAAACATAACAAATAGTCGTTTCACTTGTATTAAGGAATACACTAATTAAAGCTATCTTAAAAATTCGGTAGGATATCCTTAGCTAAGATGCACTGTATCAGCATAGCTGCAGCGACAAGTAGCCTTGTAGTTAATGACACGCAATTTAGAGACGACTTACCAGACCAGATCTTTTTTTTCTCAAACATGCAGGAGCTGCTTATAATTTCATTTATAACAGAGGAAAGTACAAGGGAGAGGGGAGTAAACTCCCAATCCCCAACACACCCAAAAACACAACCAGACAACCTCTACAATGAGTTGTATTGTAGAGTTGTAGATGACTTGTAGTAACTCTACAGCCCTTCAATTTGTGCATAGAAATCGAATGATATGAGCTGCATTGCAATGACAATTTGTACAATGGTGGCAGAGTAGTCTCACAGTACTAAAATTTAGCTTAAAGGGCAGTTGCTTCGCGAAAACAGCGATATCTTTCTCTCACCTCCCTCCATCTCATCCATGTCATTAAAATACTATGTGGCATTGCAGGAGACAACCTATGAGCAATGTTTTCTGATCGGCTTATCGTTCCTAATCGGTCTGGTACCGATTAGGACGAGCAGGACGATTAATCGACGATCAGGACGATTAATCGACCTCTGATCGGTCTAATCGTCCATATAATCGTCCAGCATATAGCAGGACTATATAAGTATATATCATATATGTATGGTATATATATAATATACCATATACTATATATTTATATAGTAGACATCGAGCATATTTCTAGTTAGTTGGTTACTTACCTATGAGATCTGACTCCATATTCTTGTCCCAGCCTCCATATGTTTGCTGATTTACAAACTAAATAATTAAACACTGCAAACAACATTCAGAGTTTTTAAGATAACACTAGCGGCCATTCAATCAGCATTCAGCAGCCATCTAAATCTAAATAAGCAAATCATCATCCAAATTGAAGCCTCCTCCTCCATCTCCACCAGAGTCTCCATCCACCTCCATTCCTACTTCAGAATTAGATGCATCTGGCTGAACTTGTGCTTCATGGTCATCATCTTCATCATCAGTGCTGATCGGCAAAGAGACCTAATCGGACGATTAATCGCGAGTAATCGACGATTAATCAGACGATCAGGTTTCTGATCGCTCTGATCGAATCGGAGGGCCTAATCAAGTGCTAAGTACCGATAAGGACGACGCGATTAATCGGACGATCAGAAAACATTGCCTATGAGACCGCTAACATGTGACAATGTACTTGCCCTTTATTTATGAAGAAAATGACACGAATAATGTGCAAGGGAGGATAAGATGCAATGCTCCACCAGAAAAGATACAGAATAGGATAGAACTCATAGGAGAAACAACATCATACCTGAAAACGCACTGCACCAAGGTAACTTTGTAGCATACGAATAACAGAAGCACCCTTGTCATAGCTTATGGAATCAAAAATTGCATCAATTTCACTGGCATGGTTTACCTTAACCTGAACAAACAGGACAAATGGACATGCTAATGTTGTGAAATCAGAAACACTACGGAATGCTGAAATTGACAATATATTGGCACATTGCTGAAGTTCTCTAAAAGTATAATGTAAGACTCTATAGCGGAGGTGTCAGCTCCTCCAGAGCTGGAGACACCCAAAGCCATCAGGAAGCAAAAAATCCATCATGGTAGATGGGACATGAGGTGGTTGGTATGTAGACAGCAGAGGAGACTGGCAGCACTGCCAGAGATGGGAATGGTACAACTGGAGAAGATGGCAGTAGTGAAGAGATGAGAAAGGCAGCTGGGGTTTCGTCTTATGCCCTCAGATCATCTTAAAAAGGCAAAGAGATGTACCTACATCTGCAAACATTCCATTGCTATCAGGTATGTGTGATGGATAAGCCTCATGTGTGGCTGGTATTTGTGGGGCTGTGCTGCTCACATGGTCCTTGTGGCTGTTTTTCTGTTTTTAGGACAGCATCTTAGCTAGGACAGCATATTAGCATCTTAGACTAGCATCTTGGCATATGCTTGGCTGGCTAGCAGCCTATAAATATGTAACCCTAACCCCTCAGGTTGGTATGGCATTTGTGTGAGTTTGTGTGAGAAATAAAACCAGAAAATTGTCCAAACTCCTAGTGTCATCCTCTCGATGAGAGTAAGAATTCTGCTACTACCAAGAGTGAGAGTTCAACGATGAACAACTGGTATCGGAGCCGTATTATCCTGTAGCCTGAGCATCTCCTGCTCATCTCCCCTCCCAGCCACACAACAGCCCCAGCAGCTCCGGCCGCTCCTGCTCACTCCTCCACAGACGAAGCAAAGGCTCGTCTGGCAGCCTCTCCCCACGCAGCAGCCCCCCAGTAGCGCGTCATGTCCGCAGGCGATCTCGGCCTTCGGTCGCCTCGAGCACGCTGCGTTGGCGGAGGCCGAACTTGCCATGCGGCAGAGAACGCGAGCGGCGCGGCGGCAGACACATGCAAGCGTCAGGGCGCCGAGGTCGGCAATGGCGGAGCCGGGCAAAGCAGCGGCGGAGGCGGAAGCAAAGGCGGCGGCGAATGCGCAGCGGCGGGCGGCGATGGAGGTCGAGGCTCACACAGCGATCGGCAGCTCCATTTCGGCGACGACACGCCCGACGCGGACCTCGGTACTAGAGGGAGGCGGCAAAGCGCCGGCGGCGGCGATGGGCAGCAGCGCCGCCACGAAGCGTGGCGGCAGCCAGACAGCGCGACGCGCGCTGGCGGCGCTCTCGAGGAGGCGCGCCGCGCGGTGGCGCTCTGGGCAGCCCGCGCGCCCATGAGCGCGCCGCGGCAGCCTAGACAGCGGCGGACGCGCCGGTGGCGCTCTCTGGAGGCGCGCGACGGCAAGCATGGGCGACGGGTCGATGGAGAGAGCGCGCCTTCACGAAGCGTGGGTTCTCTCCCGGATCGGTACCGATTGGCCTTCACAGCGCGGCTTCTCTCCCGGATCGGTACCGTGGTTACCACGGGCTCCAGTCGTTGTCGTGGACGCCGGTCCCGGCGGTGGGTGGCCTACCCTCACCAAGACCAACTACGCCGAGTGGGTCATGCGGTGAGAGGTAAAGCTCCAGTGCGCACATGTGGGAGGCAATCCGATCCGGATGCGGCGGCGGCGACTACGACCTAGATCGACGGGCACCGGATGCCCTCATCGCCGCAGCCCCGCCCGAGATGCGCTTCTCGCTTACCAACAAGCGGATCGCCAAGGAGGCTTGGGGCGCCATCGCTGCATACGCTATCAAGTCCACACCGCAGGCACTTCGCAAGGAGTGAGAGAACACGCCTTCAAGCCGTGGTGAGGACGTTGATGACTTTGCTCTCCGTCTCAACACTCATTGTAGAAGATGGTGCAGTTCGGCGATGACACCTACGGCGAGGAGAGAGCAACAAGCGGATGGCTCGCTCGATCGAGTCCTGCTGCCGATCTCTCCACGATGTCGATCGAGGAGGCGATAGGTCGCCTCAAGGTCGCCGATACAATGATGAGCCATAGTCTCTCTTGGGGCCCATCACCACCGTGGGAAGCTCCTTCTCACTCGGGCAAGCGGTGGCTTGCCAGCCAAAGGTGACCGGAAGAAGGGGAGCCTTCTTCCGCGACAAAGCGGCGCAGCGTGGCATGCCACGCAAGCGCGCTAGACGACGCCTGTGCCGGGCGCGAGGAGGATGTGCCGAGGGTGATGCCCGCGAGGCGCCAGTGGCGCCGCCACAGCAGTCACAAGCCGCACGACGAGACGACGCTTGCCACAATCGCGCTGCCTTGGCCATTGGGCCAAGGATCGTCGACAACCACGACGCTGCTGTGCCCACGTCGCCGACAAAGCGAGGAGCCGCTCTGTTCATGGCACATGCTAGCATCGAGCTCCCTCCAGTGACACCACCGGCAATGCTCTCCTCCACCTTGACGAGCCAAAAGCACACGCCTCCTCGGCGACAGCCGGCAACGACAAGACCGACGGGTGGTGCCTCGACACCGGCGCGCCACCCATCACATGACCGGTCGACGGGAGTTCTTCACCGAGCTCGACTCTAGCGTCCCGAGGCTCGCTAAGTTTAGGGATGCCTCCGCGTGGAGATCAAGGGCGCCGGCTCCGTCATCTTCACCGCCATGTCCGTGAGCACAGTCGCCACCGGAGTCTACTACATCCCCGCGTTGAGGAACTCCATCATCGCCTTGGGGACAATTTGGATGAGAACGGTTCGCTGTGGTGGTTGAGGGACGAGTCATGAGGATTTGGGATCATCGTCGCCGCCTTCTTGCCAAGGTATCCGAAGCGCAAAATTGACTCTACGCCCTTAACGTGCGTGTGGCACAACCCTGTCTTCGTTGCTCGTCGGGACGACGAGGCGTGGCAAGGCACGAGCGCCGCACCTTCACTTTGAGGCCCCAAGCGGCTCGGTGCCCACGGAGATGGTGCGAGGCTGCCGTGCCTCGACCATGTGGAGCAGCTCTGCGGCGTCTGCGTGTTGACGGGCGGGCGATTCCTTTCCCCAATGGGCGAGATTTCGAGCCACGGAGAGGCTCGAGCTCGTGCGGGACTTGTGTGGCCGGTGACACCGCCACACCGGGAGGACGATGCTACTTCCTGCTTTGCTCGTCGGCGACTTCTCCCGCTACATGTGGGTGATGGTCCTCGGCGGCAAGGGAGAGGTCATGACGCCATTAAGCGCGCCAGCAGTCCGCCGCGCGGAGGCGAGTGCGGCCGCAAGCTGCGCTAAGTGTTCTTGCACCGAAACGGCGGCTGAATTCGCGTCGTATTGCGGCGATGAGGGCATTCAACGCCACTACTCCACGCCGCATCTGACCGCGCAGCAGAAACGGCGTCGTCGAGCGGCGCAACCGGCGGTTGTGGGGATGGCTCGGGCCCTCCTCAAGCGAGAGGGGATGCCGGCTGCCTTCCGGGAGAGGCGGTGGTGACGGCCGTCTACATCCTCAACCTTTCGCCTACCAAGGCGCTCGACGACAGGGACGCCGTCTGAGGGCTTGGCATGGGCGCAAGCCGGCGGTCTCCCCACTTGCGGGTCTTCGCCCTCGCGTTACCAAGGAGCTTGGCGGCAAGCTCGACAGAGCACTCGGAGTGTTCATCGGCTACGCAGAGGGCTCGAAGGCCTACCGCATCCTCGACCAAGACACGCGTGAAAATACAAGGCGTTGTGTTTCGACGGCGGCGAGATGATGGCGTGGACAAGGCGGTGGATGATGGCTCGGCTCCGACGCATAACGACTTCACTGTCGAGTACGTCCACTTCGAGGGAGCTGGGGAGTAGGCGCTCTTCTTCGCGAAAGCGTCTACCCAGTCCCCCCGAGCCTCCACCGACCCTGGCGCTGCTACTCGACAAAGACTACGCTCTCGGCGGCCAGACCTCGGTGCGATGAGTTCTTCGCGGCTTCACCACACCGGCAACGCCACGCACTCCAAAGACCGACAAGCACCTCTCCGCACGTCTACTCCAACACCACCTAAATGTTTCGCTACTCCGCTCTCACGACGAGGAGCGCGCGACGCCAGCGTATCACGGCGGCGAGCCGTTGCGGTACCGTCACGATGGAAACCTTCTCGGCGACCAGGCTTGGTGCCGGACTGGTGCCTCACGACACAGGACCTGGAGGCGCGATTGCACCTTGCATGTGACGACGGCGAGCCTCGGTGCCGCTCGCAGAGGCCGAGAGACACGAGGCATGGCGCGCCGATGCGATTGGAGATGGATGCGGTTGAGAAGAACCGCACTGGAGCTTCTTGACCTTCCTCGTGGCCACCGCGCGATCACCCTTAAGTGGGTGTACAAGTCAAGAGGGATGAAGCCGGCGCCATCGCTGCCACAAGGCTCGCTTGGTGGCACGAGGTTTCGTGGCGGCGGGAGGGGGTCGACTTCGATGACGCCTTTGCTCCCGTGCGGGCACGGATGGAGTCCGTCGACTCCTCCTGCGCTTAGCTGCCCTCGAGGGTCGGGCGCGTTCATCACATGGACGCCAAGTCGGCGTTCAACGGCGACTTGAAGGAGAGGAGGTCTACGTGCACCGACCACCGGGATTTGCGATCCCCGCAAGGAGGGCAGGTACTCGCTGCGCAAGGCCCTCTATGGCTTGCGGCGAGATCGAGGGTGGAATGCCAAGTTGGATTCCACGCTAAAGGGGATGGGCTTGAGCAAAGCCCGCGACGAGGCGACCATCTACCGACGGGCAATGGAGGAAATGCCTGGCGGGTGGGTGTCTCGTCGACGACTTGGTGATCACCGCACCAAGGATGTGGAGGTGGCGGCATTCAAGGAAGAGATGAAGGCCACCTTCCGGATGAGTGACCGGGGCCTCTCTCCTTCTACACGGGAATCGAGGTGCACCAGATGACTCGGGATCACGCTTGACGGACCGCCCTCGCCAAGCGCTGCGTCGTTGAGCTAGCTGGGCTCACCGATCGCAACCCACTCTCACTCCGATGGAGGAGAGGGTCAAGTCGAGCCATGACAAAGACGACGGAGGAGGTGGACGCTTCGCAGATCTGGCGTCTTGTGGGGAGCCTTCGCTACCTCGCCCACACATGGCCGGACTTGGCATTCTCCGTCGGCTACGTTAGTCGGTTCATGCAACGGACGACGGAGCACCAAAGAAGTCGTGAAGAAGAGGATCATCCGCTACGTTGCGGGGACTCTCGACCACGGCCTCTACTACCCGAGGTGCCCCTGGGCGGCACACTTCGTCGGTATGCGGCGACAATGACCACGCCGGCGACATCGACACCAAAAGAAGAGCACGAGCGGATCCTCTTCTTCCTCGGCAAGTGCCTCGTTAGTGGCAATCGGTCAAGCGGCAGTGGTGGCCTGTCCACCATGCGAGGCCGAGTACATAGCGGCCTCCACCGCTTGACTCAGCGCCTGGCTTGCTCGATCGATTGCTGGTGATCTCCTCGGCAGAGACACACTAGAGCGGTGGAGCTCGTGGTGGACAACAAGTCCGCTCTGCCCTCAACAAAAGAACCCCGTGTTCCACGAACGCAAAGAACACATCCGGGTGAGGTACCACTTCATCCGAGGTCTGTTTGGGAGGAAGGAGCATCAAGGCGAGCTACATCAACACCAAGGACCAGCCTGCGGACCTGCTCACCAAGCCCCTTGGGAGGATCAAGTTCCTTGAGCTCTGCTCCGGGGACCGACTGGATGGTTCAACTCTCCCACAAGACGCACGCACAAGACTTAGGGGAGAATGATGGATAAGTCTCATGTGTGGTGGTCTTTGTGGGTTGTCTTTGCTCACATGGTCCTTGTGGCTGTTTTTCTGCTTTTTAGGACAGCATCTTAGACTAGAGGACAGCATCTTAGACTAGAGGACAGCATCTTAGCTAGGACAGCATATTAGCATCTTAGACTAGCATCTTAGACTAGCATCTTGGCATATGCTTGGCTGGCTAGCAGCCTATAAATATGTAACCCCAACCCCTCAGGTTGGTATGGCATTTGTGTGAGTTTGTGTGAGAAATAAAACCAGAAAATTGTCCCAACTCCTAATGTCATCCTCTCTCGATGAGAGTAAGAATTCTGCTACTACCAAGAGTGAGAGTTCAACGACTAACAATGTGTACACGACTACACGAGAATCATGCCTGTTGGAGACTACATAAGCTATACAGCCCAAGTTACCACGCATATGCATGCTGCATTTAAGACGAATAGTTCAAATAAAAGTTCATCTAAATTTCCGAACATTGATTGAACCGTAATAACATCAAGGGCAGCAATGATTCAATCACTGTACATGCCATGTGTGTCTGATTCTATTTAAGTTAAATGTATCTTATTGTCTATATTCCATATCGCCAGCGAAATGTTTTGCCACAACAGTTGTAGAACTACCAGAAATACTTTTACACAAAATATAATGCAGAAAAATGAAAAGCAACCAATTCCATCAACAGGAACTGGGCCTATAATGAAGAATAACTCTTCATTAAAAAATGAAGAATACCTCGATAGGATGAGACTCTACAAGTGCATCCAATTTGAGGCCAGAGGTCGTCTCATCAAGGAATTGTGTCCAGTTATTCCACTCAGGAAATAAAGATTCTACTGCTAAATAGCTTACCTGTTGAAACATAGGATTTACAAAAAGGAATTAGCGCTACACAGAAATAGGCTATAAATTGCTCAAAAATGGTGGAAGGATTGATTACCCAGGAAGCAAAACCCTCGTTTAGCCACAAGTGAGTCCACCATTCCATGGTCACAAGATTGCCAAACCATTGGTGCGCCAACTCATGTGCAACAGTTATTGCTACCTAAGTAGAGAAGATATCAAGGGGAAAAGAGGAGATATACTTGGTTATAATTGTAGCAAAGCAATCTAGGCAACAGTCATCAATTATTAGCCAATGAAATAAATGGATTTGATTTAAATATATCTATAACCTGTTGCTTGTTGGATGCTGATGATAGTAGCTCATCATACAGCAAAGCTGTATCTCGGTAAGTGACTAACCCATAGTTCTCCATGGCCCCAGCAGAAAAATCCGGGATAGCAATCATATCCAACTTAGGTAGTGGATAAGGAGTGGCAAAATAACTAGGAAAGAAAATGCCATTAGTAATCCTGATCCCAGTGTACATCTATTAATAACTCGAATTATCGAAAAAATCTTCAGCCCCATTTGGCCTCACTATTTGTAAATACATTTTAGAATCAAAACTAGACTCAGACTTACTCCTTATATAAATCCAGCGACTTTACAGCAACATCTAGTGCAAACTTTCCTTGATTAGTCTTGCCAACTTGAGTATAGACACGAACTTTGGTTCCTAATTAAATAAATGAATTGAAATGGAATTAGGAAAAGAACAATAGAAAAGCATTTTGAAACAAATGGTCAAAATAATGGACAGTGAAAACTGATCTTGTACCCTCTGATGTTGAACTCTCTATGTAATCAAAGATGCCAACAACTATAGCCACAAGATAGGTTGACATTAGTGGAGATTCCTCATAATAAACGGTCTTGATAGATCCACTGACAGTCTCCTTAGCCACTGGCATGTTGGACAATGCTACCAGGTCAGATGGAACTTCTAGTGTTAGCTTGAACTTAGCCTGAAAATAAAAAATATATAAAGATAATAAGTTATTTTAGATAGTGAATCATACGTTTTAAATTCTAAAACGACGTAGAGGATGTTTTAGCCTGTATGAAGACTCAATGAAAAATGATTTCACTTGTTTATTCTCATATTTGGGAATATATCAAAACATTGTTCAGAAAATAAAGAACATGTTAATCACCTTAAATGCAGGATCATCCCAACATGGAAAGCACCTCCGCGCATCAGCGGCTTCAAACTGTGTAACCGCCATATTTCTTGACTCTCCATTGTACAAATATTTGCTGCAAGGAAATGCCACCAGAAAGTAATAAAAGGAGAGATCACTTCATACATAAAAAACATTAATCTCAAGAAAATTTGGAAGTAGTGAAGTACATCATTCGACAACCACTAATATATCAAAATATCCCAAAATTACAATATTGCTTTTTAAAAATCCACGGATAAAGGTTCCAGAAACAGTACGAACTTATGGTCTCTCTCCAAGCACATTAGTCAGAACGGCAAGGTTATTATGCACAGATTTACTGCATCCTGCTTGTGCTAGGTAACTTCAACACTAAATATGTCAATAATAACATAATACCTGACTCAGCCATGTTATGGAAAGATACAAGTTAATTTATGTGAGTTATCTAGTCGGTTAGTATTACGTAAGGTTAGAGAGTACTAGTCAGTTGTCTATTTCCAAGTTTACAAGTTACCTAGTTAGAAGGGAATCAATTAAGATGAATTCAACCAAACGTTTTTGTGTGATGGTTTGATCAGAGCTTCTTCTAAACAGGAGATGCCTGATGATCAGATGATGATCTACCTTGGGCATTGATTAGAGCGCCTAGTCTACAGGTGAAGCCAAGAATTATACAACAATCTTCCCTATGTTACCTCCTTTTATCCACTGTCTGCATTGCCTGTTAACCATCATCACAGGCTCCCCTTCCCTCCATCACCAACACCACCAGGGGTAGAGCATGGAGAAGGAAGTGAGAGAGAGACAGCAAAGAGGCGCAAGAAAAGGGGATCATGAGCTTGATCTCCACAGATGTGGAGCCAGTGGCAGGGAGGCGGAGGAAGGAATGCTGGACTGCAAAGAGGAGAAGGCGACCAACAATCCCATAGATAGTAAGGATGGCAGCAGATAGGAGTGGCAAGGACCAGTGCTGGCTAAGGATCCAGCACACGGTGGATCCAATGGCCATGGAACTTGAAAACAGTGAAAGGTGAAATGGAGCAGAGTGGCAACAAGAATCCCTGGCAAGTTACACCAGCCAGAAAGGTAGGTGAAGAATAGGTCCTGGAGCACTGTGTGTGATTGCTAGTATGGTGACTAGCAGATGGTACAGATGACATATTGGGCAGGGAATGAGGATCAGCATCCTGGCTAAAATTCTTGTGACAGTTTTCTGGATAACAAAAAAAATTTCTTGAACGAATAAAGACCAATTTCAAGTTAACACAAAACCGATGGTAGTTGGTAGAAGTAGAATCATGATCGGACTACCAGATCAAGACTGTGACACTACAGATTCTAAGATATCAGTCACTGCTCTGTAACTACCTCACATTTTTCGCATAATATGCATGGCAACAAGAACACATCCAGATGTCCCTGGTGTACACAACTTGGCGTGCTAGTGAAGCAACTGTATCGGTTGGTCCCAAACACGAATTTGTCACCACTGAAACTAACAATCCGGAGTACATACCAACTAGGAATAATTGGAGTCTGGCATGCACAAGAAACTAGTACAGTAAGAGGCAGCGTACCTCCGGTAGAATCCCCTCATCTGATCGTTGAGCGTCCCGGTGAAGTCCATGGTGAGCACGCCCTCGACGAGGGGCAGGTCCCGGTCGAAGCCGATGACCAGGATCTCATCCTCCTCGAACTGTGCCACATCTGTCGGCGCCAAATCCTGCAACAACAACAACAAAAAAAGTCAGTAAGATCAGAAGAGACTCGATCGAAAGAAGATGGGGCCCGCGAGCGCTCGCCTGGAAGCGGATGGAGGCGCGATCGACGTCGAGCTCGGCGGCGTTGAGGACGAGGAAGCGGGTGGGCGCGGACACGGCGACGGCGATGGCCGCGGCGCCCGTGAAGGTGCATGCGGCGAGGTCCGGGCGGAGGCGGAGGTCGTAGCGGAGCGGGGCCGCGAAGTGCGGGAGGCGCGCCTGGCCCCGGAACTGGTCCGGCGAGGCCGCCATTGCCGCTGGTGGCGAGGAAGGGCAACCTCGCGGAGGCGGAGGAGCGGGCGGCGCGCGGCGGTGGAGGAGGTGGACTGGTGGGACGAGAGAAGTGTGGAAACGGCGACGGCACGGCAGGCAGGGGACCACTGTGACTCTGTGAGTCGGCTTTGTTTACCAGAGTGGACAGAGCTGGGCTGGGTTTGCTTCCGGGCCAGGCTTTCTCGGCTCATTTAGACCTCGTTCGTTTGGGTCCGGAACGGTCCAGAACGCGGCCTGATCCGGCCGGCGATCATCTTTGGCGCCGGCGATGAGCAGTTATCTCTCTGAACCTGAACCTAAGAACCAGCGTCAGCACCCTACTTACTTCCGTTTGAGTTTTTCTCTGCCTTTGCAGTCGCCGCATAGCCGATCTCTGCGTCTCCAGGCCTTCACCCAGCAAATAACAGAGGGATTTTCTGTATAGACAGAATCATACAGTCAATCAATTAGTTAGTAGCCGGAAATCCATATATAATAATAACTGAACATCATTCGGTAAAGACATACATGCATGATGGTTTATATAAATAAACTTTTTACCAAGCACTTTGGGAATCTATCGCTAGGTTATACTATATCTATTTTCTACTCCTACTTTACTAGCTTGTTTTCCCAAGCACTTTGCAGAGCCAGAGCTTGCTGTTATTTTTAATTTTTAGTGTACCGGGAGATCAGTTCATGTGGCAATTAGCAGCTTATTTCAGCGTTGGATGTCCAGACCTATCTTTGCATGGTGATGGAGTAATCAACTCTGATTGAACCTCCATCTTCTTGGGATCCGGTATCAACTCCAGAAGGTACTTTAGAAGCTTCTATATGACTATAAGTTTATATATGCTTCTATATGACTATCATCTTTATTAAAGCTTATATATGACATGGTCAATAATATTTAGCTTCTATATGACATGGTTAATATTATTTAGCATCTATATGTCTCAGTTCCTTTTTCGGGAACTGAGTGATCCTTCTATTTAAAAAAAGATTCAGGAATAAACTCATCCATTATTTAATCCATGGCCCAACCAGATGATCTTTTGTTTGAGTTTTTTATTCGGCTTTTTGTTTGGTGGGTAAGAATCAGGTTCAAGTCTGCAGGCTATGTTCTATGTGTCAGGTTCATAAACCGGGGTCCTTCATGGACCTGCTTCTCAACAAAAGCTCGGTCCAGTAGACAACGTTGCGAACGACGCGCAACTCCTGGGCTGGCCCAAAAACCTAATGATAGGCCAGAAGGGCGATCTAGCCTCCGACAAAGGCCTGCCCAAGGAGGAACCGCGCTTGCTTCCGACTCCGGCCCGCCTCTCCGACCAGAAGGCTTGGCCAAAGAGAGGACGACGCTCGCTTCCGACTCCGGCCCGCCTCTCCGACCGGAAGGCCTGGCCAGGGAGGAACCACGCTCGCTTCTGACTCCAGCCCGCCTCTCCGACCGGAAGGCCTGGCTAAAGAGAGGACGACACTCGCTTCCGACTTCGACGCCTCTCTGACTGGAAGGCATGGCCAAAGGAGGATCGGCGCTCGCCTCCGACTTCGGCCTGCCTCTCCGATCGAAAGGCTTGGCCGAGAAAAGGACGACGCTCGCCTCCAAATTCGGCCCGCCTCTCTGACCAAAAGGCCTGGCCGAGAAGGGATGACGCTCGCCTCGGACTCCGACTCGCTTCTCCAACCGCGAGTACATCGAACCTCTGCTTACAGCTCTTCTCCGACCGGGAGGCCAGAGCCGACTAGGGAACAACCGACCGGGGATGCCCGCTCGGTGAAGACCTAGGAAACGGACAAGAGCAAGTAAGGCAGGGCGCTCCAGTCAACCACAATATCAGGGGCCATACCCTGCACACCTACAAGATAGTACTGTTAGGCCGTGTCAGAAGGATGCACCACAACCTTCCAGACATGTCAAAACATGAACAATGTTGTGGGCGCCAACATTTATCCTACAGTATGGTAGGTACCGACATCTGCCATACCAGAAGAAGACGGTGGAACCTACCGCATGCATCTGAACATCAACAGTGTTATGGGTGTCGACAAACCGCCTTATACCCGACGGTGTAGGCAACAAGGACTAGGTAGCACACACACACACTTTCTCTCACACTCTCTCTTGCAAAGCCGCCCCTTCATCTATAAAAGGGGATGCGCTCTCTCAAAAGAGAGAGGATCGATTCATGAAACGAGTTGAATGACCATCCAATGATTCCAACAAACAACAGACGTTCGAATACTTAGCGCATGTCAGAGCTCCCGTCGCTCTTGGCCCTTCGGTCTAGAGTCCGACCGGACCTCTGATACCCCCCATCTTTCTCCCTCTCGTTTGTAATCCCACAGCAAACTTTGAGCACCTGGGCTTAGGAATAAAGTCCCCGACTGACTCAAACTAGACGTAGGGCACATTGCCTGAACTAGTATAAACCCAGTGTCATTGAGTGCTAGGCCACATCCGATCACAACGTATGGCAAAACTACAAATATTTACGTGTTGGTCACTTTTCGCACCGATAGTTGGCACCTGCCCGACCGCCACCGATGGACGTCATCGTCATGCCGGGCCCGATGCCGGTTGCTGATGCCACTACAGCCGCCAGGCGCGAAATAGGAGGGCATAGCTGCACCATGGCCTGACCCGATGCCCGTTCCACACCGGCCACCTGTGCGTGAATGCCTCGGGCCGAACCGAGATGCTTGCAGCATCATCAGCAACCGGCGTCGGGCCCGGCATGATGATGACGTCTATCGAGCGACGGGAGAGCAGGCGACATGGGCTCCGGCCGTACGATCGAGAGGAGTGGGCGACACCCTAGGCGCGGTCACCGACCCAACGACTAGAGTCCCAGCCCGGATGGCCCGGGACCACGGGCCTTTAGCCGACGCATCTAGAGAGAGTCATTCCCACCGCGCTTCCAACCGCCTACCAACATCACCAAGTATACCGAGGAGACGAACCCCGGTATATGGCTCGAAGACTTCCGACTTGCCTGCCGAACCGAAGGAGTGGATGATGACCACTTCATCATTTAGTACCTCCCCATCTGCATGGGGGAACATGTTCGAGCATGGCTCAATTTCTCCCCACACGACAGCATCCGTGACTGGGCGAACCTCAAGAGGATCTTCGTCGGGAATTTTCGGGGACGTATGTCCGCCCCGGAAACTCCTGGGACCTCAAGAGCTGCCAGTAGGAGCCCAACGAGTCCCTCGGGATTATATCCGTAGGTTCTCGAAACGATGCAACTCCCTCCCTGATGCCGTCGACGCTGACGTCATTAGCGCGTTCCTCTCCGGGACAACCTATGAGTCCTTGATCCACAAACTTGGCTGCCTAAAGCCCCGTACCACCCGCGACCTACTCGACATCGCTACAAACCATACCTCCGGCGAGGAGGCAGTCGAGCGGTCTTCAACGGAGGTCGGGATAAGGGCAAGGCCAAGCGCGAGGATCAAGACGAGGGCCCCTCCACATAGAGGGGCAAAAAGAACAAGAAGGATCGGTGCTGACTGGCCAACTCTATGTTGGTCGCCGCGGCTAATCACGTGGACAAGCAACCCTAGTAGGGCTAGCCTGACCACTTTGACAAGCTCATGGATAGCCCATGCACCAACCATGCTTACCCCGTCAAACACCTCTACAAGGACTGTAAGCTCCTCAAACGCTTCCAACGATAGGCCGGCGGGCCGAAAGAAGGAAAAGGCAAGGAGGCAGCAGCCAAGAAAGGAGGCACAACGAGCAAGGATGGGGATGGCTTTCTCGACCCCAAGAAATGCATTATGATCTTTGGGGGATCCGATGCCATCTACTCCAAGCGCCAACACAAAGTGCGCTATAGAGAGGCATGCGTCGCCGAAACGGCCGTCCCCTCCTTCCTTCATTGGTCAGAATCTCCGATCACTTTTGATCAGAGGGACCATCCATCCCATGTCGCTAGACCGGGTCGTTATCTGCTCATCGTAGACCCCATCATCCACAAGAAGCGCCTCACCAAGGTGCTGATGGATGGAGGCAGCGGCCTCAACATTCTCTATGTCGACACCCTCGACGCCATGCGCATCCCTCGGTCGGAGCTCCGCTCGGGAGCTCTCTCTTCCACGGCGTGATCCTAGGGGCGCAGGCATACCCGCTCGGGTAGATCGACCTACCCATCACGTTTGGTGACCGAGCCAACTTCAGCTCGGAGGTGCTTACCTTCGAGGTGGTGGACTTCCCGGGGTCTTACCACGCCATCTTGGGGCGGCCATGCTACGCCAAGTTCATGGTGGTCCCCAACTACACCTACTTGAAGTTGAAGATGCTAGACCAAATGGCATCATCACTGTGGGTAGCACCTTTTTGCATGCCTACACGTGCGACCGCGAGCATTACGAGCTTGTCACTACCGTCATCAACTCTTCTAAGCTCCCACGGCTCAGGGAGTTGTCAACCCTAGTAGTCCCGGACTACAACAAGCCAACCTCCTCGACTACCTTCCGCCCACTCGAGGAAACTAAGGCGGTGGGGATCGATCCCACTGACCCTACCAAGACGGTGTGGATCGGGACCCAGCTCCCGGCCAAATAGGAATGCGAGCTCACCGACTTTCTACGCTAATCGCGATGTCTTCGCATGGAGGTCACCGAGCACGCACTATGCCTTGTCCCGGGCTCAAAGCCCACCAAGCAATGCCTGCGTCACTTTGACGATGAGAGGCATAGGGCCATAGGCGAGGAGGTTGCCAAACTCTTGGTAGCCGGATTCATCAAAGAGGTATACCACTCCAACTGGCTTGCCAACCCTGTTCTTGTTAAAAAGAAGACTGGGAAATGGAGAATGTGCGTTGATTATACTGGCCTTAATAAGGCATGTCCGAAGGACCATTTTCCTTTACCACGCATAGACTAGATAGTTGACTCCACCTCAGGATGCGAAATCCTCTCCTTTCTGGATGCCTACTCGGGCTATCACCAGATCATGATAAAAGAGTCCGACTAGCTTGTGACTTCGTTCACCCTCCATATGGTTCATACTATTACGCAACCATGCCTTTCGGTCTGAAGAACGCTGGGCGCCACCTATCAACGGTGCATGCAGCAATGCTTCGCCAATCAAATGGACCCACTTGATCAGCCTGACCAAGTTGAGCGACCAAAACCAACAATCGCCATCTATGTTGATGACATAGTGGTCAAAACGGCTCAAGCTTGCGACCTGATCGCAAACTTGGCCACAACGTTCACGAACCTCTCGAAGGTTCAACATCAAACTGAATCCCAAAAAATGTGTTTTCAGGGTTTCGAAGGGGAAGCTGCTTGGATACATCATGTCCGAACACGGCATCGAGGCCAACCCCAAAAAATCACGGTCCATCTCCAACATGGGCCCTATACGCAACGTCAAGGGCGTATATAGGCTCATCGGCTGTTTGGCCACCCTAAGTTGATTCATCTCCTGGCTCGGCGAACGGGGGATGCCTCTCTATAAGCTTCTCAAAAAGGCGGACACTTTCATCTAGACTAAGGAAGCACAACAGGCTTTGGAAAGCCTCAAAGCATCACTGATGTCGGCCCCAATCCTCGTCGCTCCTGAATGGGGAGAACCCCTCCACCTCTATGTCGTGGCAAGCAACCACGTTGTGAGCGCCGCCCTAGTTGTTGAAAGGGAGGAGCCGGACACCACCCTAAGGTCCAACGACCCATATACTTCGTCGGGGAGGTACTCACCGACCCCAAGGTCCGGTACCCCTAGGTGCAAAAACTCCTATACGCCGTGCTGATGGTGACCGGAAAGCTCCTGCACTACTTCATCAACCACGAAGTCTCGGTCGTCACTTCATACCCGCTCGGAGACATCATCCGCAACCACAACGCCACGGGACGAATCTCCAAGTGGGCACTCTAGCTAATGGGCCATGACATCAGGTATATCCCCCATACCACTATTAAATCTCAGACACTCATGGACTTTATCACCGAATGGATGGACTGCACATCGCCATCGAGCTTGGCGCTACGCGGCTCTATGTCCACGGTGACTCGGAGCTGGTCATTGACCAGGTCATGAAGGAGTCCTCTTGCAAAAGCCCCCTCATGATAGCATACTGCCAATAGGTGCACAAACTTGAGGATAAATTCTAGGGGATCGAGCTACACCATGTCCCCCAAAAGGACAATGATGCCGCCAATTTTCTCGCAAAATTGGCTGCCAGGCGGGTTCTGTCTCCGGACGGGGTCTTCATCAACGACCTTCATGAGTCGTCTGCCCGCATCCTAGAAGGTTTGATCCAGACACACCTTGACGCCAACCCGGTGCTCGGGGGCTCTGACCCCGGTGCCCCCATGACACCGCCGCCGTGGTAGCACTCGATCAAGCCGATTGGCGAGCGCCGCTACTCACCTACCTCCTCGAGGAGGTTCTCCCACCCAAAAGGACTAAAGCACGATGGATCGCTCGACGCGTCAAGACATCATCGTGATCGGTAACAAACTCTACAAACGAAGTCCGTCAGGAGTACTCATGAAGTACGTCCCTACTGACCAAGGCAAGCAGCTCGTCCTTGAGGTCCATGCCAAAATCTGTGGACATCACGTGGCCCTGAGGTTGTTGGTCGGAAAAGCCTTTCGCCAAGGTTTTCCGCAGGTGTAAGGGATGCCAGTTCTACGCTCGACAAATACACTTGCCGACACATGAGCTTCAAACCATCCCCATCACCTGGCCGTTCACAATCTGGGGCCTCAATATGGTAGGACCCCTCAAAAAGTGCCCAGGCGGCTTCACTCACTTGCTCGTAGCGGTCAACAAATTCACCAAGTGGATAGAGGCTAAGCCCATCACCAACATCTGCTCAGAAGAGGCAGTCAAGTTCTTCCTCAACATCATCTACCGGTTTAGTGTTCCTAACTCTATCATCGCTGACCATGAAACTAACTTCACTGGAAAGAAGTTCCTAGACTTCAGTGATGGATACAACATCAGGATCAACTGGGCCTCGGTCGGACATCCACGTACTAATGGTCAGGTCGAGCATGCCAATGGCATGGTCCTCTAAGGACTTAAGCCATGCATCTTTGACCGATTCAACAAGTACGCCAGGCGATGGGTTGTAGAGGTCCCAGCGATCCTCTGGAGCCTGAGAATGACCCCGAACCGATCCATAGGGTTCACACCCTTCTTCCTAGCCTACAGAGCGGAAGCAGTGCTACCCTCTGACCTTGACCATGGTGCCCCAAGAGTGAAGGCCTTCGACCACGACCGAGCCTTGGAGGCTCAGCAAGACACAGTCGACCTGCTCAAGGAGGCCTACGAGACGACCATCATCCGCTCCGCTCAGTACTAGCAGACTCTCCGCAGGTACCATGAGGGGAAAATTAGAGGAAGGACCCTCAAGCTCAGAGACCTCGTGCTTCAAAGGACCCAATCTAACAAGGAGAAACACAAACTCTCTCCGCCTTGGGAAGGACCCTATACAGTGATCAAAGTGATCCGACTAGGCACCTGCTGACTGAAGGATGACAATGGCGACATTCTCACCAACACTTGAAACATCGAACAGTTACATCATTTCTTCCCTTAAAAATTCAGTCTTACTGTTTTCTTTCATTCAACGTTCGCTCCTACAAAGCACCCCGCCCCGAACACTTTCGCCCTAGGTCGCTCGGGGGCTCCACGGGGGTGCGATACCACCTCTCTTTTTTTACTATCATATGGTAAATGCTTTTTTACCCGAACAAAATGGTAGTCCGTTCCTTTAATTACCTTACGTAACTTTACTTTAAACATTCCGACCGATCGCACCCCGCCACTACCTACGGTTACGAGTAGCTGAGCCTCGCGGGCCACGCTCGGGCTCTTAAGGTTGCAGCCTACCGGATGAACGGGCAGGTGCAAAAAAGAAAGAATAAAAACAGAGCTATGCTAGGGTAAAAACAAGGAACGGACGGGACAAGCTTCCCCAAATGAAGTGATTCATCACAAAAACAAAGTTGCTGTATTCATGGATACACAAAAACGTTCACACAGGGGGCTCCCCCATGAACTTATCCTTTACATATGCTAAGTACTTTTACTCTAATTTCTACTGCGGCTGCCCGGCGGCATCGGCTACTGCCTCGACCGACGAAGATAGGGGACTGCTCGGTCTCTGATGGGACGACGTTTGGCTCGGTCAGAGGCGGGGCAACGTTCACTTTTGACCATGGCTCCATTCCATCTGCAGGTTGCGTGATGTCCTCCTGGCATGCGCCTTCAGCCGCGCTCGCACGGTGAGCCTCCATCACCCATTGCGCGAAGACTTGCTCTGCCACCATCTATGCGCATGGCAGCAAGCTCTCCCCAAGCACATGGGTGGCGTCCGGGCTCCAGCTGTCGGTGTACCCGTAGCAGATGGCGACGAAGTCTAGGTTCGAGTGGTGTGTCGCCACCAAAGTCAGCACCCCCGACGTTCCATAGAACATCCCATCGGAGATGAGGGCCCGAAGCTCATCCGTGACCTTCGCCAGTCAGATGGCGGGCGTGCTGGTGCTTGGCACCGACCCGAACACCTCCGAGACGATGACCTGGGCGACATTGCGGAGCTGGTCGAGCTCCCCCTCGAGAGCACGTCGCTCTTTAAGGGACTTGGCCAGTGCCTTCGTATTCCGACCAATTGTCGCCTTGGCCATCTCCAGGTCCCGCTCCAGCGAACCAACCTTTCCGCCCAGTTCTAGAAGAAGGATGGCAAGCTTATAAGCAAGTTAAAGGAAAAACCAAGACATCAACCAAAAGCAGAAAAGTATATACCGAGGTGGGTGTTCTTGAGGATGGAGATTCCTTCCTCCTGCCGAGTCACCTGCTCGCACAGCCGGGTGTTCACCTCCTCCACCCCAAGCACCCGGCCCTGGAGCACGAGCACTTCCTGGTCGACCTCTGACCGGGCCTTCCGCTCTGACTCTAGGGCCTCCAGGGAACTCTAGAGCACCGCCTCGGTCTCCGCTAGGGACTTCTGGAGCACCACCTTGGTCTTTGCCAGGTGGACCTTCGCCGCCTCAAGTCCTCGCTTAGCGACGGTCGCCCACTCCACCATGAGCAGTTCACCGCCCGCACCTCCATCGCCTTGGCCGCCAGGTCTTGAGACTCACGGCGGGTGGACTCCAGTTGGCGCTCAAGCTCGGTGACCCACTATGACATCATGGCCTCTCGGGCGTGCTCCTCCTAGAGGAAACATGACTTGCGGCTCGACATCTCCTCCAAGCCCTATAAAGCAAGAAGCCAACGCGCTGAAGCAACCAGCGAGAGACCAAGGAGCCAAGGACGAACATAGAAAACTTACCTCTATGACCCAGGGTAGGTCAACTGTCACCGCCTAGTGGACAACCTTGACCAGCTCCAAGGCCTCCTCGAGCTTCACCCTGGTTTGGGCGAGATCAGACTCCATGGTGAGTCCTCTCCCCCAAGCATGTCTCAGAGTTGCACCTCCTCCTCATCCTGAAGGATGAACCACACCTTCCTCGGGTCACTAGGGTAGGGCCACACCAGGTCGGTGGTCGCCCCCAACCCATTGGATGGCTGGCCGGCCGATTGGACCACCGCCAACTCCTACGACGACTGAATGGTTGGCGGCTCCACCCTGGTGCCTACCTCACTGGGGTAGGGGATCTCCACCTCCTCAACCCCATCGCGCGCATCGCTAGATGCTCTGCCTCTAGCCTGGCCATGTCGCCTCCCAACGCCGATAGCTCCAACTAGGAGGGCGAGCCGTGCGTCCCTCCGCTAGGTGAGGCAGGGAGCCCGATCTCCCCCCTCTCTTCCACCACTACCGGTGTAGGAGGGATCATGAGGGTCACCTCGACCTGGCCTCCACCATTGGCGCCGGGATCGCCGCCATCACCTCCACTGCCACTGCCACCATACTTGCGACCGGCCGAGAAGGCACCACCCCTGGAGGGGAAGGACGCACCGCCGCCACCCTGCTCTCGCCACGCTCATCGCGACACACTATAAAGTGGGCCTCCGCTCCTCCCACATGGGAGGTGGGTGATGCTCAACCCCATCAGTATCTGGCCACTATCAAAAAAATACAGGTCAGTCGCACCCCAAAAACTCAACTATGAGATCGAAAAAAAACAAAGAAAGCATACCGAGATGCAAGTGGCAGGGTTCTGAAGCCCCGACCCACTACCAACGGGCCCTCCGGACAAGGGCCACTCGTAGATCATGAGCCATGCCCCCTCACTTCGACCGAGGGGGAGTCAACCCGACCGGCTCCCGATTGGCCCGCGTGTCACCGTGACCACTGGCTCGAGGCACACCGACCGGAGCAGCTGGCTGGGCATCCCCCTGTTGTGGGTCACACGCCGGCGCCAGCCCCGATGATGCGTGGGTACGAGCCCGCTCCTCCAACCGCCTGGCCTGCCCCGCCACACCCAGAGCAGGTGGGGACAAGGCTAGCGACGCCTCCAAAGGGCGCCAACTGTCGGTGCGAAAAGTGACCAACACATAAATATTTGTAGTTTTACCGTATGTTGTGATCGAATGTGGCCTATCACTCAATGATATAGGGTTTATACTAGGTTCAGGCAACATGCCCTATGACCAGTTTGAGTTGGTCGGGGACTTTATTCCTGAGCCTAGGTGCTCAAAGTTTATTGTGGGGTTACAGACGAGAGGGAGAAAGATGGGGGGTATCAGAGGTCCGGTCGGACTCTGGACCGAAGGGCCAAGAGTGATGGGAGCTCCGATGTGCGCTAAGTGTTCGAACATCTATTGTTCATTGGAATTGTTGGATGGTCGTTTGACTCGTTTGTGAATCGATCCTCTCTCTTTTTGGAGAGTGCGCATCCCCTTTTATAGATGAAGGGGCGGCTTTACAAGAGAGTGTGAGAAAAAGAGTGTATGTGTGCTACCTAGTCCTTGTTGCCCACGCCGTCGGGTACTAGGTGGTTTGTCGGCACCCATAACACTGTTGATGTTTAGATGCATGCGGTAGGTTCCATCGTCTTCTTCTAGTATGGCCGATGTCGGCGCCTACCATAATGTAGGATAAATGTCGGCGCCCACAACATTGTTCATGTTCTGACATGTTTGGAAGGTTGTGGTGCATCCTTTGACATGGCCTGACAGTACTATCCTGCAGGTGTGCAGGGTATGGTCCCTGATATTGCGGTTGACTAGAGCGCCCTGCCTTACTTGCTCTTGTCTGTTTCCTGGGTCTTCATCGAGCGGGCGTCCCTGGTCGGTTGTTCCCCGGTCGGCTCCAGCCTCCCAGGCAGAGAAGAGCTGTAAGCAGAGGTTTGATGTACTCGTGGTCGGAGAAGCAAGTCAGAGTCGGAGGCGAGCGTCGTCCCTTCTCGGTCAGGCCTTCCGGTTGGAGAGGCGGGCCGGAGTCAGAGGCGAGCACCATCCTTTTCTCAGCCAAGCCTTCCGGTCAGAGAGGCGGGCCGAAGTCGGAGGCGAGCAATGGTCCTCCTTTGGCTAGGGCTTCTAGTCAGAGAGGCACTAGAGTTGGAAGCACGTATCGTCCTCTCTTTGGCCAGGCCTTCCGGTCGGAGAGGTGGGCCGGTGTCAAAATCGAGCATGGTTCCTCCTAGGCCAAGCCTTCCGGCAAGAGAGGCGGGCCAGAGTCGAAAGCGAGTGTCGTGCTCACTTTGGCCAGACCTTCTGGTCAGAGAGGCGGGCCGGAGTCAGAAGCAAGCACGGTTCCTCCTTGGCCAGCCTTTTGGTCGGAGGCTAGATCGCCCTTCTAGCCTGTCGTTAGGTTTTGGGGCCGACCTAGGAGTTGCGCGTCGTTCACAGCGTCGTCTGTTAGTCCGAGCTTTTGCTGGGTAGTAGGTCCGTAAGGGACCCCAGGTTTATGAACCCGACAGGAGCCCTTGAGCCCCTAGAAGATTTGGGTAGAATCATTTGGGGGATTTTTCATCTTGATGGCGGGTGCGCGTGAGCGCACCCGCCGGTGTAGCCCCTGAGCCCCCGGGCGATTCGGATAGAATCGTCTGGGGGGGTTCGTCTTGGCAGCGGGGGAATTTTTCATTTTGACGATGGGTGCTCGCGAGCGCACCCGCTGGTGTAGCCCCTGAGCCTACGTCCGACTAGGGTGTTTGCCCATGTTTGTCCCACCCGCGACCTACGCGGGTGGTTGATTTCCTGAGTCGGTGTCGGGCGACCTGAGCCCCTGAGCCCCGTTGGGCTTGGTAGGGGTTGGTCTAGTTTCGTGCATTACCCTATCTATGGTTTCCGCAACCAGAGGGCTGAGCTAATGTCGCTTGCCTTGATGGCTCGAGTGACGTGCTCGGTGAGCTCGCTAATGGGCACGTTCGAGTGGAATCCGGGTCCGACGTTCATGATAGCTTCGGCATAGCCCTCATGTGGCATTCCACTACTCCTTAACCCATGTCTAGGAAGATGCCTGAGTCATTCTGGAGACTGACCCAGGTGGCCCGCTGGCCTCCCCTCGATGGAGATTCTGTGGGCATGGCTCGAGGTTAGGATCGAACGAGAAGGTTGAGATGACCCTGTTTGCTTCAAAGCAGAGTGGGCGAGGGCAGCTGGGGCTCATCTACGTCTTCTCTCCTAGCTCTATTTGATGCGAGGCAGCCTCGAGCCCTTCATGGGCCAGCCTTCGAACCTCGGTCGGTCGTTGCTCTTGTCAAATGAGGCAACTTTCGCTTCGTGACACAACACGGAGTGTTGTGATGCATTTAACTACATATGCGATGCTTTTAGATGTATGGGATGAATGAATGAATGTGTGAATGAATGTTCAAATGCATGTATGCGAATGGATGAATGAATGATCATGCATTAGGAAAAATAAAGTAAGAGGGATCAGTAGAGTTACCTTGCCATCTTGAGTGACAGGCTTGAGGAGTTTTTATCGGATATGTCTGAATGGGACCCATGCTCGTCGTTCCTGACGGAGTCAGCGTGGACCACATGGGGCATCCCTTTGCTCCTTACCTATCTCTTGGCATTCGCCTAAGCCGTCCGATTGACCCAGGAAGCCCTTTGGTCTCTCCTGGGCGGAGATCCCATTGTTGGGCCCTTCCAAGTCCTGCCTGGGAAGGCAGAGGGCCGCCTATGCATGGCTGTGCCTTGTTCCCCGTGCCCGGCATGTGGTAGTGGTGGGCCATGCCTAGGCCACATTCCATCTAACCAAGCACCGTCTCGTTGAGCAGGACGCATCCCATCAGTCAGGACGCGTCCCACCGCATCCCATCCGCATTGAATGGGGGAAGGGAGAGGGTTTTTCACCCCAATCCTTCGCCTTCCCCCAACCGCTGCGCCTCCTCCTTAAATAGGGGAAGGGTGAGGGTTCTTGTCTCATTCCTTCTCCTATTCCCCAACTGCCGCCTCTCCTCCTTCTTCCTTCTCGCCAAGAGCGTTCGTGTGCCGTGGTGGTTCCTAGGAGAAATAGGGTAGAGCGGGGTAGGGGAGAACTCATAGATCTGTTTGTGAGTCCAAAGTAAGATGTCAAGCTAGAGGCCATCTAATGTGGATGAGATGGTGTTGGCTGCCTTCGTCGAGAAGAGGCTACTGCCACTGAAGGAGGTGGCGCACTAGAGGGCTCCACGGGGAGGCTTTCCCATGACCTTGGGCCGCAAGGTCATCTCCTTCCTCGCCTTTCATGAGCGTGGGCTAGGGTACCTTGTGCACTGGTTCCTGCGCGGGCTCCTCAATGAGTGGGGCCTAGAGCTGCAACACCTCAATCCAACTAAGGTGCTGCACGTCGCTAGATTCATCACCGTGTGTGAGGCCTTCCTCGAGATGGAGCCGCACGTGGACTTCTTCCAGCGGATATTCACCGGGCAAGCTTTGTCAGAGGGGAAGCCGGCTAGGACCGTGCTGGTTGGTGACTTCACCCTATAGAAGAAGCCAAACTCGTTGGGCTCCTACCCCACGTACACCCCCTGTGACTCCAATTGGGGGTGGCACGGGGAGTGGTTCTTCCTAAGGAACCTTGTGGAGGCGTTGTTCCCACCGTTCACTGGTAGGAGGCCGGAGAGGCGAGGGAGCTGGTCGTGGGGCCCCTCCAGTCGGTAGAACAAGCTGGAGATCATCGGGGCAGAGCTCTAGAACTGTTGTAGCATGGCCTAAACGGGGTGCGGGTGTTACACACCTTCTTCCACCGCCCAGGTCACCTCGCTGGCAAAAAGGACATGGCCGATGTGGCTATACTCTGGCCCAATGGACCCCGATCGCACATCACCGGTGGAGTTGGCGAAGGACGAAGTCTGGAGCCGACTCGACCGGGTGCTACAACTAAAGGCTCGGGAGACCCTCGAAGGAAAGCCAGACCTCTCCACGCCGGGAAGCTACCTAATCTGGTACGTTCTCTCTCCTTATTCCATGTCCCTTTTTGGTCTTGCTTTCCTATAATTTGACTTCAAGTCATCCGTCTCTCAGGGCCTCACGGTTAAAAAATCCCGCCACACCTTCCAAACGGGTCGGAGGGCGTGGCTCGGCAAGCCACCCTAAAGGAGGCGATGGATGGTTGGAAGAAGAAGAGCTTGAGAAGGCTCGGAGGAAGCACGAGAAGGAGATGGAGATCGCCCGATAGGTGCGGGCCGGTGAGAATCAAGCGACGTCGAGGCAAAGCTCGAGTCGGAGGACCCCACAGAGATGGGTGATGACGTGATCTCCTCTAAGGATGAGGGAGGCCAGGAGGTCACGACTTCGGTGGAGCGTCATGAGCCTGCGACCGCGTCCACCGGCGGTGGGAGGGAGGTAGAGAGGCACGGTGACATTCCTACACTAAGGAAGCACGCCACAAGCTCGGATGCCGTCGGTGAGTGGGAGGCAAAGCGGACGCGGTCGCCATGCCCTTCGGAGGCATTGCCAGCCTTGTCCCCACATGCTCCGGGTGCGGTGCGGGGTAGGCCAGGCGGTCGAGGAGCGGGACTCATACCTGCATCATCGGGCCGGCGCTCGATGCACTACCCACAATGGGGGGATGCCTAGCTAGCTACTTTGATTGGCGTGCCTCGAGTCGGTGGTCGCAGCGATCGCGCGGGTCAATCGGGAGCCGGCCGGTTGACTCCCCACTCGGTCTAAATGAGGGGGCACAACTCACGACCTGCGAGCGTCCCTCGTTCGGTGGGCCCATTGGCAGTGGGTTGGGGCTTCAGAGCCCTACCGCTTGCGTCCCGGTATACTTTCTTTGTTTCTTTTTCGATCTCATAGTTGAGTTTTTGGGGTGCGTCTGACCTATATTTTTTTGGCAGTGGCCAGATACTGACAGGGTTGAGCATCGCCCCGCCTCCCATGCGGGAGGATCGGAGGCCCACTTTCCAGCACGTCGTGACAAGCGGCGGCTAGAGCAGGGTGGCGGTGGTGCGTCCTTCCCCTCTGGGGGTGGTGCCTTCCCGACCGGTCGCAAGTATTGCGGCAGCGGCAGCGGAGGTGATGGCGATGATCCCGGTGCCAACGTTTGAGGCTAGGTTAGAGGTGACCCTCATGATCCCTCCTATACTGGCAGTAGCGGAAGAGAGGGGGAGACCGGGCTCCCTGCCTCACCTGGCGAAGGGATGCATGGCTCGCCCTCCTGGTCGGTGCTATGTCGGCGTCGAGGCGAGGCGACAGCCCAAGATGGAGGCAGAGCATCCGGTGGCGCCGCGGGGTTGAGGAGGTGGAGATCCCCAGCCCCAGTGAGGTAGGCACTAGGGTGGAGCCTCCAGCCATTCAGCCGTCGCAGGAGCTGGCGGTGGTTCGGTCGACGGCCAGGCCATCCAGCGGGTTGGGGGCGACCACCGACCTGGTGTGGCCCTACCTCGGCGACCCAAGGAAGGTGTGGTTCATCCTTTGGGATGAGGAGGAGGTGCAGCTCTAGGACGTGCTTGGGGGGAGAGGACTCGCCATGGGGTCCGATCTTGCCCAAACTAGGGTGAAGCTTGAGGAGGCCTTAGAGCGGATCAAGGTCGTCCTCCAGGCGGTGATGGTTCACCTACCCCAGGTCATAGAGGTAAGTTTTCTGCCTTCATCCTTGCCTCCTTGGTCTCTCACTGGTTGCTTCAGCGCGTTGGTTTTTTGCTTTGTAGGTCTTAGAGGAGATGTTGAGACGCAAGTCCTGTTTCCTCTAGGAGGAGCATGCCCGGGAGGCCGCGATGTCATGGTGGGTCACCAAGCTCGAGCACCAGCTAGAGTCCACTCACCGTGAGTCTCAAGACTAGGCGACCAAGGCGACGGAGGCTCAGGCGGCGGAACTGCTCGCGGTGGAGCGGGCGACCGCCGCTAAGCGGGGACTTGAGGCGGCGAAGGTCCACCAGGCGAGACCGAGGCTGCACTCTAGAACTCCCTGGCGGAGACCAAGGAGGCCCTCTAGAGTTCCCTGGAGGCCCTGGAGTTAGAGCGGAAGGCTCGATCGGAGGTCGACCAGGAAGTGCTTGCTGCTACGGGGCTTGGTGCTTGGGATGGAGGAGGTGAACGCCTGGCTGTGCGAGCAGGTGACTTGGCAGAGAGGAAGGACTCTCCATCCTCTAGAACACCCATCCTCGGTATGTACCTTTTCTGCTTTTGGTTGATGTCTTGGATTTTCCTTTAACTTGCTTCTAAACTTGCCATCCTTCTTCTAGCAATGGGCGGAAAGGTTGGTTTGCTGGAGCGGGACCTAGAGACGGCCAAGGCGATGATTGGTCAGAATGCGAAGGAACTGGCCAAGTCCCTTGAAGAGCGATGTGCTCTCGAGGGGGAGCTCGACCAGCTCCGCAACGTCGCCCAGGTCATCGTCTCGTAGGTGTTTGGGTCGGCACCAAGCACCAGCATGCCCCGCCATCCGACCGGCGGAGGTCCCGGATGAGGTTTGGGCCCTCATCTCCGATGGGATGTTCTATGGAACATCAGGGGTGCTGACTTTTTTGGCGATGCACCACTTGAACCTGGACTTCGCTGCCATCTATAGTGGGTACACTAACGGCTGGAGCTCGGACGCCATCCATGCGCTCGGGGAGAGCTTGCTGCCATGCACATAGATGGTGGCAGAGCAAGTCTCCGTGCAATGGGTGATGGAGGTTCACCGTGTGAGCGCGGCTAAAGGCGTGCATCAGGAGGACGTCGCCCAACCTGCAGATGGAGTGGAGCCTGGGTCAAAAGCAAATGTCGCCCCGCCTCCGATCGAGCCAAACGTCGTCCCGTTAAAGACCGAGTAGCCCCTATCTTTGCTGGTCGAGCCAGTAGCCGATGCTGCCGCTGGGCAGCCGTAGTAGAAATTAGAGTAGAAGTACTTAGCATATGTAAAGGATAAGTTCATGGGGGAGTACCCTGTGTGAACATTTTTGTGTGTCCATGAATATAGCAACTTTGTTTTTGTGATGAATCACTTAATTCGGGGAAGCTTGTCCCATCCGTTCCTTGTTTTTACCCTAGCATAGCTCTGTTTTTATTCTTTCTTTTTTGCACCTACACATTTGTCCCGTAGGCTGGAACCTTAAGAGCCCGAGCATGGTGCATGAGGCTCAGCTGCTCATAACCATAGGTTGTGGCGGGGTGCGATCGGTCGGAATGTTTAAAGCAAAGTTACATAAGTTAATTAAAGGAACAGACTACCCTTTCGTTCGGGTAAAAAAGCATTTACCATATGATAGTAAAAAAGAGAGGTGGTATCGCACCCTCATGGAGCCCCTCGAGTGACCCAGGCCAAAAGTGTTCGGGCTGGGGTGCTTTGTTGGAGCGAACGTTGAATGAAAGAAAATGGTAAGACTGATTTTTAAGGGAAGAAATGACGTAACTGTTCGATGTTCCAAGTGTTGGTGAGAACGTCGCCATTATCATCCTTCAATCATTAGGCACCTAGTCGGATCACTTCGGTCACCGTATAGGGTCCTTCCCAAGGCGGAGAGAGTTTGTGTTTCTCCTTGTTTGATTGGGTCCTTTGAAGCATGAGGTCTCCGACCTCGAGGGTCCTTCCTCTGATTTTCCTCTCATGGTACCTGCGAAGAGTCTGTTGGTAGCGAGCAGAGCGGATGACAGTCATCTCATAGGCCTCCTCGAGTAGGTTGACTGTGTCTTGCTGAGCCTCCATGGCTCGGTCGTGCTCGAAGGCCTTCACTCTTGGGGCGCCATGGTCGAGGTCGGAGGGTAGCACTGCTTCAGCTTCGTAGGCTAGGAAGAAGGGTGTGAACCCTGTGGATTGGTTTGGGTCATTCTCAGGCTCTAGAGGATCACTGGGACCTCTACAACCCATCATCCGACATACTTCTTGAGTCGGTCAAAGATGCGTGGCTTAAGTCCTTGGAGGACCATGCCGTTGGCACGCTCGACCTAACCATTAGTATGTGGATGTCCGACCGAGGCGCGTAGCACTGAGCTCGATGCGATGCGCAGTCCATTGATGAGGGCCTCGTATTCCATGGTGTTGTTTGAGGCCAAAAAGTGGAGGCAGATTGCGTAGCGGAGTCTACTCCCATCCGGGGAGATTAGAACCACTCCAGCCCCTGAGCTGGGCGCCATTATGGACCTATCGAAGTACATCATCCAGTACTCGTGGGTGACATCTAGGGTCTAGAGCTGGACCTCCATCCATTTGGTGACGAAGTCCATGAGAGTCTGAGATTTAATAGCGGTATGGGGGTGTTTACACTAAAATTTGGAGAAAAGCGCAGAACTCGAAACTTCCAAAATCATGCCAATCAAGGAATCGATTGCATAAGGATTGATATCAACTGATTCAGATATGACTCTGGAGTCGGATCTCTTTGGATGACATCAGCAGATAGCGATGATGAGCTACGGTTGGCGCCAGGAAACTACATATCAAACTCTACAAAAAGGGGAAGATTAGGGTCCAAGTTATCTTAAATTAGGAATGTTTTCTTCTATGCCGAAGATTGTAATGAGTCGTGCTCGAGTAGGATTCATGTTTAGGCTCTGGGTCTAAATATCAAATCCCGGCTATTGTGAAGGACACACAATCAATCAAATACAAGTTACTTACTTTTTTGGATCCAGCCACACCTTAGGAGTAGGAGTAGAGTAGATCTCGGCGAGTTCTTCAGCAAGTACGATTGCATCAATCCGATCGACCTCCACTGCTTGTGTGTAAGTAATGTCATGGCTTATACTTCTGTTCATATGGCTGCATCGATCCGGTCGACCTCCACTGCGACTCTGGTATAAGCTAGTTATCGACTCTTGTCTAGTTTAAGTACGGCTGCATCGATCCGGCCGACCACCACTGCTCGAACTAGATTAAGGTTAAGTTATCGGCTCTATCTAGGGGTGGCGTTCTTTCGGATAGATTCATTAAGTTACCGATATTGCTTATTCCTTCCATTATTTATTTAATTATAGCAATATCACTTTGCCCGATTGGGATTGATCTAGATCGGCCTTATATTCTGTTTAACCCATCGTTTGTTAATCTAAATTTGATCTAATCTGTACTTTAAACGATGAGTTATGTTTTATCGGCTGTTTTATGTCAATCTTGATCGTGCATAGTGTGCGGTTAAGGCATGTCTGATCTTGAGTAGATCTATTGGCTAGCGAGAACCGTTCCATGGCCCGTTATCACGGTCTGTGTGATTCTGCCTCATCATTATTTGGTAGATCTGTTCCTGATAGGACATGACCTTAACTATGCGCTATGCCTGAATCGGCTGTTTTAGCCGATATCGAGTGCTTTTATGAATGGTTCACGTCACGAGACCGTTTAAGTAAAGATAGGTTGAAAGATGTGTTAGCCCCATGATCTTATTATTGTATTACGGCCTGTATGATTCTGCCTTATGCCCCACTGATATTAGTAATAAGTTAGGGTCGTCAAATCTATTGTTGTTTCTACGACCTGCATGATTCTGCCTCATGCCCCATTGGTCATAGTGGTAGATGAGATCTAATATGTTCATTAGATTTATCTTTATCAAATGGTTAAATGATGATGAGCTGTTTCTTTTATATGAAAAGGGATTCGGTTACTTACAGTCATTGGCTTAGCATAAATTAATTATTGTTGACATCCTTTTGCCATTGACTAATGTTTGTCTAAATAACGAGATCTATCCTGAGCAATAACCGATTTACCTTCCATGATTCCATGAGCTTTAATTGATTTATTCTTATGAGTATGCTGGAATCGAATATTTAGTCGATTTCCTTTCATATCGGCTCTTAGAGGCGCACATTCGGAACTGTCTGGCAACACCGGCATGTTTCGCCTTAAATTATTGATTAGGTTTTATCTCCTTGTCAATTGTAGGGTCAAATTGACTAGCACGTCTCGGGAGGAGTGCACAAGATCGACCATCCCTGCGCTGAAGCTAGGTGGATCTCCAGCTCCATCGAGCAAACCCTTCCGGCTTGCTCGTGTACCCTCGGCATAGGACAAAATTTTGTGCCGACACATGTTCTTGGCATGCTCGATGGGACCCCACAATCATCATGGCAGTTCACAACAACAATGACATCCTTATGATACATTATGAAGATCTACCTGATGGATTTAAAGATGTCGACGGCAAAACTATAGAAGAATTTCAAAACAAGTGTTTGTTGTCCTACACCAAAACACGTGACAACACAATTGTTTAGAAATATCCACTGCCAAGAGTTCTATTACACGGGCAGATAGATACGGTTGAAGCTGAAGACAGGCGTTTCTTTATAGAAATTATAAACAAATCTGTTCGTGATGCCATATCAAACCATAATGAAGCTTTCCTGGACACATTCCACAACGCCATGAAAGAGGCGATTCATGGGTTTCCAGTTGGTCAAGTTGGGCCAACTTATTATAACATTCCACATCTGTCGACCCAAGGGACTAATCAAGTCGGTACCAGCCATCAAGAAGCGGCACCAGCTGGTAATGATGATGTCCAGGCAGTTCAAGGTTCATCTGAACAAGCTCAAGGGTATCAAGACACACGGGATTTCAATCCACAGATGGGTCAGCAGGTGTAGATAAATCCAAATTCACATGCTGATGAGTTGTTGCTAAAGGTGACCGAGATGATGAAAAATCAGTTCGGTCTGAAGCCAAAAGGGCTGACCTTTTCATACAAACGCCCATATCTAGAATGATACGATTTGGTCGCTCTTCCTGCAAATTACAGGCTTCCAGAGTTTGCTAAATTCACTGGCCAAGATAGTACGAGCACAATAGAACATGTCAGTCGGTATCTTACACAATTGGGCGAGGCATCAGTTGAGGAGGCCCATCGAGTTCGTTTCTTCTCCTTGTCCCTGTCAGGACCAGCCTTCACTTGGTTTTCATCACTGCCGGTCAACTCCATTGCCAATTGGGCTAATCTAGAAAAGAAATTTCATACATATTTTTACACTAGGACTGAAAAAAAGAAGATTACCGATCTGACAACTATAAGGCAGAAGACTAATGAATCGGGCACTGAGTTTCTTCAGAGGTTTTGAGAAACTAGGAACTTATGCTTCTCATTAAACTTGGCTGATGATCAGCTAGCTGCTTTAGCCATTCAGGGAATGCTGCCAATATGGAAAGAAAAGCTGCTAGGGCAAGAATTTGACAACTTGGGTCAATTGGCTCAATGAGTGGCAGCGCTTAATGGCCAATTCCAGAGCATGCACAGGGATACTCGATTCTAGAAGAGTACCACAGTGGCCGAAGCTTATAATCCATACTCAGTCGATGATGGCTATGAAGACGAAGAAGAAGGGGTTGCTGTGGCTGAATGGAATTGGGGCAAAAAGACGGTAACAGTGCCAAATTCTTGGAGAAGAGGAGTCAAAGAAAGCTATGACTTTGATGTCACCAAATCAGACGAGCTCCTCGATTTCTTGCTTGAGAAGGGACAGATCAAGTTGCCCGATAATCATGTTATGTTGCCCCCTGATCAGTTGAAGAATAAGAAGTTCTACAAGTTCCATAACGCTATTTCTCATTCCACTAATGAATGCAGATTTTTTCGGCAGCATATACAGAAGGCTATTCAGCAAGGAAGACTCAAGTTTGATACACCTCAGAAAATGAAAGTTGATGATAATCCTTTCACAGGAGATCAAAACATGGTTGATGCTAGGCTGCTCAGAGGAAAGACTAAGGTCCTAACATCAACCAAATCAAGAGAAGCTAGAACAGTCGATCCCAAGATGCAAATATCAGCCGATGAATACAGGGAAATTAAAAGGTGTCGCGGTAAGCAAAAGAGCCGATATGAGTAGGGAGAAACATCAAAGGAAGGGGCGACAAAGCCACGAGTTACATCTCGAATTCTGTTGAATAAGTGGCAGCGGCAGAAAGAAAAGGATTATCAGTGTTGGTTAGAAGATCAAGAATACCAGCGTCAACTGGAAAAAGGGAGGTATGAAAGGAAATAAGCCAAATCACATTGGAATTGTCCTTTCTTTAGATATTAATAGAATGAAGGTTTGAAGTTGCCTACCAGATATGACTGTCCAGAATGCAGCGCTCAATATTGGGAGTTTAGGCAATCTCAAGCCAACCGCCGGTATATCCATGCTCAAGATGCATATCACCATAATAACATGGATCGGCGCTTAAAAAATGGAAGTATTCATAATTGGCTTGGAAAAAGAGTTGTTGATCAAGACTGGGCTGATTTTGAAGAAGGCAACAAGAGAAAATATGTTTGGTAGGAAGGCCAATGGTGTCCAGGAGGTTTGACAAGAAGCCAGAAGAGAAGGGTGCAACGCCTAAGGAATAGAGAGTTGGAACAGGCTCAGGCATCCGGTAAACCTCAAGTATGGCGTGCTAAGCAATAGCTAATAGAAAACAACCATTGGCTAATATTCAAATGGCTTTTCTATTGCCATCAAAATTTAGAGCTCCGGCAGATCAAGAAGTTTATTCGATTTTGATGAATCGGAGTATGAGAAAATAGTTGCCAAGTTGATGGTCATACATCAAGCAATATTTGATAAACCAGTCAAGCATCGGCACTTAAAAGCTTTATATGTGAAAGGTTTGGTTGATGGGAAGCCGATGAATAAAATGTTGGTGGACGGAGGCGCTTCTATCAATCTCATGCCTTATACCACTTTTCGTAAACTTGGCAAGGGACCAGGAGATCTGATGGAAACTAACATGATGCTTAAGGATTTTGGAGGTAATGTGTCTAAGACTCGAGGGGCAATAAACGATGAACTAACAATCGGGAGTAAGACTCTGCTCATCACATTCTTCGTCATTGATGGAAAATGGTCATGCAATTTGCTCCTTGGCCGTGATTGGATTCATGTGAACTGTTGTGTACCATCGACCATGCGTCAGTGTTTGATTCAATGGCATGGAGATGATGTCGAGCTGGTTCGTGCTAATGAATCTATGAGCATCGCAACAGCCAATCCAGTCTTTTGGGAACTAGGAGATTTTGAATGCTTTTCTGGCAAGTTATGGGAAGGATGCTTCATTAAGGTCAACAATGAAAGCCAACAACGGATGCAAGCAATTGGCTCTGAGAGTTTGTTTTAGTTAGTAGTCATGGCTTCGCGTCGGCCGTTGGAATAAGGGGAAAATAAGCATTAGTTCTGAATATGGATTTAGGCCGACGCATGTGAATGCTAAGTCGAATCGTAAGTGTGATTCAGAGTTGATAGATTTCTTAAAGGTGTTCTATTTCACTTAATGGAATACTTGACCTGGATCAATCGATCGTTTAACTTTGGGTCTAGAAAAGTTCTGGTACAACCTGTCAATAGCGATTGATGAAAATATTTGAAGGATAGCCGATTCATTTAGTCATCGACTCTAATAGCCGGTACCAGAAAGGTATCGCCTCTAGTTCAAAAAATGAAAAAGTCTTCAAATACATGAAAGTCTATACGATATGTATCGCCTCCAGAGCAAGAAATAAAAACAAAGACAGTCATGCATCGGGGCATTGCACTAAGACACATTCATAGAAGAGCAAAATATTTCATTCATCAGTTCGCCCTAAGTATAATCTAATCAAAAACCTTATTCACCACATCTTGAGTGGATGTAATGTCCACAATGGCCTCCGCCGCTACAACGAATTCTTCCATCAAGTCCTCATGTTCCTCAGGACCATCGCCCATTGGGAAACCGGTCTCCGTGGCATGGAGCTCGTACTCGGTCTGGACATGCACCGCGGTCAGCGCCACCAATGTGCCATGATGAACGTCGTGGAGGGTGATCTCCTGAACATGGGCCGGGATGTCTTGGAGACGAGCGTTGATAAGGGAACCCCGAGCATTAATGGCGTTCGCGGCCGCGTTCACCGCCAGTTGGAGAGACTCCAACTGCACCGTCAGGGCCGGTAATCACAGGAATAGAAAGACTATCAAGATAAAGGCAATGGAAGTCAGAGTGGAGGTGTTTTTGGAATTCATCTTACCCGCCACCATGGCGTCGGATTCGGCCAGCCACGCCCGAACGTCGCTGGCCTCTTCTTCGGCGGCGTGAAGGGCAGCCTGAGAAACCCCAAAGTGGATCTCGAGCTGGCCATTTTCCTGAGTTGCCTTGGAATAGCGGTCCTGGGCCGCCCTCCACTCCCGAAGGAAGCACGGGGCATCATCGTCATTATACCAGTTGGAGGAGTTCGACGATGAGGCCGATGTAGAAGACTCAGCATCGGAGGGCTCGCCGGCCCTAGGAAGAGGACGGAAACTGTCATTCAAAATGAATCTATAGGCAAATTAGAATAGTTCGTCGTCAGAAGCAGAAGATGTTGATCTCACCTCATGCGTCGGAGGCGCTGGTTCATCGGCATGTTCTCCTCCAGGACCTCCTCCTCCGCGCGCTTGCCATGGTTCTCCTCGCCGGCCATGAAGTTGATCAGATCTACAGGAAGAAAGAAAGGCTGCTATAGAGTTCTGCGAGGGTAGAGAAAAGCAAAGGAACAGTGACGGTTGCAAGTACGGATGTGTTCAAGGCTGGAGCCCTCGGCTGGTACTTGAAGCCACAGAACGAAGGGGTGGATGCCTCGAGACATGCAAAAGGAACCGCAATTAATAGGAGGCGAAGCGTCACCTCGCTAATACCAAAGAGAATACGACGTCGGGTGACTAAAGACAGAAGATCAAAGGTCTCTCTTAATAAAGGCCATGTTTTCAGACTTAATTGGATTAAGATTAGAAGTATGGAATCGGCTATTTCAAATCGGCTCTTTAAGCCAAAACAAGAAGTATAATGAGATGACAGAGGATGTGGCTGTCATTGATTCTACATGAAATATATGATACATGAATTACGAATCTAGAACATCCTGGATTGCTTTCAGTACTTCTAGCCGGATAGCATCAGCTTCTGCGATCTGTTGCTTATCTTCTTCGGTCGATCCAGGAATGCTCTCAAGGCTACTTCGGATAGCTCTGTCTTCTCTGACTTTGGCCACCAATTCTTGTTTCTTTTGCTGAATGGCATTAGGTATTTGAGACAGGACAGACTTGTGATGATCAATGGCGGCCTTCACATTTCCCAGTTCCTTCTCAAGTTCTGCATGCACGGCTTCCAGTTGAGATAATTTTGGATCAATACTAAGGGAGAAGGTCTTTAAGTGATCAATCGATTGTGACAGTTCTTTTGCCTCTTGCCTATTAGAGTTCCCCTTGGCCAATAAAGTTTCACGATCAAACAGATTCCTCTGAGCCTATTTCACCTTCAGGACCTGATCTTCAAAGATAGAAAAGGGAGACAAGACTCTGGAGAGAACTGGGGATGGATTACCCTTGATGGCCAAGAAGACTCTATGCATTGGATCAGTATCTTAGACCAAATCGGCTATATTCTTCTCAAACATTGGCATAACATCTCTTAGCTGATTCTTGGTCACTTTTGGCAAGGTTTCCTTAGAAGAAGTGGCTGACAAACTGATTTCATCCCCATCAAGATACTCCTCAAGATTGAAAGAGTAGCTTAGGGCTGGAAGATCGAATGCCTACATTTAAAGAGAATCTTGATTAAGAGGATTGGATCAGTTTATGATGAAATGAACGACGAGATGAACGCAATACCTTTTTCATAGTAGCCTCTACCTAAGGAGAAGGGATAGCTGAGGATGCACCAATATCATCTGGTTGAATCGGCTCCGAGCTTTCAACATTGGTATCTACAATGTCAAATTTTAGTTCATAATTATTGAAGAAGAATAAAGGGGACGTTTAACTTACCATCAGTTGCACGCTGAGCTGGGGAATCAACATGATCACCTTCGATGCTGGCAGGATCCTTAAGTGGCCTGTCATGCTCCTGCTCTTGCGTGGATGTTTCCTCAGGAAGTATCTGTCATGGTAAAAAGCCAGATGAAGAATGGAAGCCGAATAAATTAAAAGTTAAAGAAAATGCTCTGACAAGCATCAAGGAAAACTCACATTTTCTGTTGTTATGGAAGCATCGGTTATTTCAACCGAAATTGGCTCCTCTTGAGGATCAGCCGATGGGGTTCAGTTGATGCTGAGTCAAATGCCTGGGATAGTAGTCCCATACCTAGAGCAGGTTGGGATGCAATGCTCGATAGCTGTGAAAGAACGGGATCAGCAGTTGAATAACATTTGTAAGGAGATAAATTGTTTACCTGAGCAGCTGATGGTCTTGTTCTGTGGAGTCTCTTCCCAGTAGTGGTTTTCTAGGTTGTCCCGTGAGCTGCCTTGCACTTTAAAGATTGATATGTCACGATAGTGGGGGCAACATGAGTTTTGATCAACTTCTTTAGTGGAGGGACAGCCGATCCCATTCTTGAAACTGGGCACGACAACTGGTAATCTATGGGATGCCCCTTCCTATCCAAGCTCGAAGGATCAAATTCATCATCCTAAAAAGGTCAATTAGAATGGTTGGCAGAGGAATTCATCGAACAGTTTTCTTGAAAAGAAATGGCAAGTTACCTCTCCATTAGAAACAAATTCTCCATCCAAGGATATACACAAAGGATGGACCAACCCGCTGAAAAGATGGGAGTGCCATTCTTGGCACCAAGAGTCAAAGAGAGTAGAAGAGGGGTTGACTCTAATCCAGTCGTGCACGCAAAGGGAAGGAAGGTCCGATCCCAATTGAAACACTCTGGAGGCTTCCATCACCTCACTGATGTCTTCTCTTGGCTTCAATATGTTTTTGAAGAACAATTGAGGGGGGAGCTGGCCAAAGCCAAACTGACGGGCTACGAAAGATGGATTGTAGAACTCATAAGTTGGGAGGTTGCAAGGGAGGAGCCTATAGCCATTTTGCCACGACCGTGATAGAATTCAGCGGGGAGAACGCATGGCTTGATGAAGGAATTAAAAATTGCAGCCGTCGCCTCGTTCGAATAGCCTGACTCAAATCAAAACTTGAATGGGAAGGTTAGCTCATCATTTTCATCATCATCATATGGTAACCAAGTCAGGATGCCTACATCAAACCCCCTATAAAACTTCTTGAAGAGATGTCCAATGTCAAAATCAATTATTATGGCCGATGCAGCCTCACCATAGCTCATGCACTGCCGAGTTCTTCCTTCTTCACCTCTATATTCCTCATCAAAATTGGAGGAAGGGAAACTCAGGCTTTTGAGATTAGGCCCTGCAATCTTATGCATATACAGGTTGAGCCACATTTGTATCAACCACCAAGGGCCACTGATGGTATGCACTGGTTCATTCTTCAATAACTGTGCGGCTACCTGGTACATCTGATGATAAGCAGCTCCTAACAGATACATTCCAAGAGGGATGTCCTTGCCTACTGCTAGATGCTCTACCATGATTTTGTAATTATAAGTCGGACCACAATATGACCCATAGAAGACAAATCTCTCCAACCACATATTCAGAAAGACCACATATTCCCATTGACCTATAGTCAATTCGTCTCCGATATGGTTCAGAATGTAACTTGCCCATCCTGTGCAGTATGATATTTTGGCTAATTTCTTGGAACCAGCACTCAAGTATTCATAAGGATGCACTGACCCAGTTATCCTAAGGCCGGTCAACATGTAAACATCGGCAAGGGTAATAGTCATCGGGCCATGACCAAAGACAAAAGCATTCAGGGCATTGGACCAGAAATAGGACACAGAAATCAAGAATGAATCATTCCTCTCCATCCTAGACAATGAAAGTGTCAAACATTGATTCAAATCATACACCTCCCAATCTCCACCCTTTTTCTCGGATACCCTGCGAAACCAATTTCTCCACCCCCTGGGCATTTTAGGCCAGTTTCTGAAAGGGGTTTTGATAGTCCAAGAGGACAAATCCACTACAAACCGTTTGAAGGGGATTTGGTTGGCTTCTTGATGGATGAAATCAGATGGATCAGGATCACCCATAAGCCCAAGAAAATAAACATTGGAAGTAACAGTTGATGGAATCAAGATTTCGTTACTCGTTTCCTAGAAATCGGATAAAATAAATTTTAGGACAAAGGAAATGCAGGGTAGCTACCAACATTTTTAGAATGGGGATTTGAAGGCATACCTCGGGGACGTGGTCGCTGGTCGCCATTACTGCCAAAAAAGATGTAAATCTGAGAGAGGCCGCTTGAATAAAAGCTTGACGGGGCGAAAGATTTGCTAGGGTTGGAGCTTTAGCGATGGCGTCGTTGGCTGTCGAGATTTGCTCGAACAAGAAGGGAAATCAAATAGGCCGAGTGAGTCGGAAAAGATGCTATTGGAACATTATATAAGACTCAGCCCAGGAAGTCAGGACTCGCGCATATATCTCGGAGCAAAACGGTTGTGGCGTGGTAAACAGATAAGTAGGAATTTTGAAATAAAATCACTTTTATCTCAAAATTGGGGGGCATATGTTTACACCAAAATTTGGAGAGAAAAGCGTAGAACTCGAAACTTCCAAAATCATGCCAATCAAGGAATCGATTGCATAAGGATCGATATCAGCTGATTCAGATACAACTCTAGAGTCGGAGATCTTTGGATGACGTCAGCAGATAGCGATGATGAGCTACGGTTGGCGTCAGGAAACTACATATCGGACTCTACAAAAAGGGAAAGCTTAGGGTCCAAGTTATCTTAAATTAGGAATGTTTTCTTCTATGCCGAAGATTGTAATGAGTTGTGCTCGAGTAGGATTCATGTTTAGGCTCCGGGTATAAATATCAAACCCCGGCTATTGTAAAGGACACACAATCAATCAAATACAAGTTACTTACTTTCTTGGCTCCGGCCACCCCTTAGGAGTAGGAGTAGAGTACATCTCGGTGAGTTCTTTAGCAAGTACGGCTGCATCGATCCGGTCGACCTCCACTGCTCGAACTAGATTAAGGTTAAGTTACCGGCTCTATCTAAGGATGGCATTCCTTCGGATAGATTCATTAAGTTACCGATATTGCTTATTGCTTCCATTATTTATTTAATTACAGCAATATCACTTCGCGCAATTGGGATTGATCTAGATCGGCCTTATATTCTGTTTAACCCATCGTTTGTTAATCTAAATTTGATCTATTTTGTACTTTAAACGATGAGTTATGTTTTATCAGCTGTTTTATGTCAATCTTGATCATACATAGTGTGTGGTTAAGACATGTCTGATCTTGAGTAGGTCTATTGGCTAGCGAGAACTGTTCCATGGCCTGTTATCACGTCCTGTGTGATTCTGTCTCACACCCCACTGTTAGCACCGTGGAGTGGGGATCATTATTTGGTAGATCTGTTCCTGATAGGGCATGACCTTAACTGTGCGCTATGCCTGAATCGGCTGTTTTAGCCGATAACGAGTGCTTTCATGAATGGTTCACGTCACGAGACCGTTGAAGTAAAGATATGTTGAAAGATGTGTTAGCCCCATGATCTTATTATTGTATTACAGCCTGTATGATTCTACCTCATGCCCCACTGATATTAGTAATAAGTTAGGGCTATCAAATCTATTGTTGTTTCTAAGGCCTGCATGATTCTACCTCAAGCCCCACTAGTCATAGCGGTAGATGAGATCTAATATGTTTATTAGATTTATTTTTATTAAATGGTTAAATGATGATGAGCTATTTCTTTTATATGAAAAGAGATTCGGTTACTTACAGTCATTAGCTTAGCCTAAATTAATCATTGTTGACATCCTTTTGTCATTGACTAATGTTTGTCTAAATAACGAGATCTATCCTGAGCGATAACCGATTTACCTTCCATGATTCCATGAGCTTTAATTGATTTATTCTTATGAGTATGCTAGAATTGACTATTTAGTCGATTTCCTTTCATATCGGCTCTCAGAGCTGCACATTTAGGACTGTCTGGCAACACCAGCATGTTCTGCCTTAAGTTACTGATTAGCTTTTCTCTCCTTGTCAATTGCAGGGTCAAATTGACTGGCACATCTCAGGACCGACCATCCCTGCGCTGAAGCTAGGCGGATCTCCAGCTCCATCGAGCGGACCCTTTCGGCTTGCTTGTGTGCCCTCGGCATGGGACGAAATTTCATGCCGACAGGGGGATATACCTGATATCGTGGCCCATTAGCTCGAGTGCCCACTTGGAGATTCATCCCGTGGCATCGCGGTTGCGGATGATGTCTCTGAGCGGGTATGAAGTGACGACCGAGACTTCGTGGTCGGTGAAGTAGTGCAGGAGCTTTCGGGTCGCCATCAGCACGGCGTATATGAGTTTTTGCACCTGGGGGTACCAGACCTTGGGGTCGGTGAGTACCTCCCTGATGAAGTATATGGGTCGTTGGACCTTAAGGTGGTGTCCCAGCTCCTCCCTTTCGACGACTAGGGCGGCGCTCACCACATGGTTGCTTGCCACGACATAGATGAGGAGGGGTTCTCCCTGTTCGGGAGTGACGAGGATTGGGGCCAATGTCAGTGATGCTTTGAGGCTTTCCAAAGCCTGCTGTGCTTCCTCAGTCCAGACGAAAGCATCTGTCTTTTGAGAAGCTTGTAGAGAAGCATCCCCCGTTCGCCGAGCCAGGAGATGAATCGGCTTAGGGCGGCCAAACAGCCGATGAGCCTCTGTATGCCCTTGACGTTGCGTATAGGGCCCATGTGGGAGATGGATGTGATTTTTTCAGGGTTGGCCTCGATGCCACATTCGGACACGGTGTATCCAAGCAGCTTCCCCTTCGGAACCCCGAAAACACATTTTTTAGGATTCAATTTGATGTTGAACCTTCGGAGGTTAGTGAACGTTGTGGCCAAGTTTGCGATCAGGTCACAAGCTTGAGCCGTTTTGTCCACTATGTCATCAACATAGACGGCTATTGTTGGTTTTGGTCTCTCGACTTGGTCAGGCTGATCGAGTGGGTCGATTTGATCGGCAAAGCATTGCTGCATGCACTATTGATAGGTGGCGCCAGCGTTCTTTAGACCAAAAGGCATGGTTATGTAATAGTACGAATCATATGGAGTGATGAACAAAGTCACGAGAAGGTCGGACTCTTTCATCGTGATCTAGTGATAGCCCGAGTAGGCATCCAGAAAGGAGAGGATTTCGCATCCTGAGGTGGAGTCGACTATCTGGTCTATGTGTGGTAAAGGAAAATGGTCCTTCGGACGCGCCTTATTGAGGCTAGTATAATCAACGCACATTCTCCATTTCTCAGTCTTCTTTTTAACAAGAACAGGGTTGGCAAGCTAGTCGGAGTGGTATACCTCTTTGATGAATCCGGCTGCGAGGAGTTTGGCGACCTCCTCACCTATGGCCCTACGCCTCTCGTCGTCAAAGCGATGCAGGCATTGCTTGGCGGGCTTTGAGCCCGGGACGAGGCGTAGTGTGTGCTCGGCGGCCTCCCGCGGTATGCCTGGCATGTCAGACAGTTTCCATGTGAAGACATCGTGATTGGCGCATAGAAAGTTAGTGAGCTCACATTCCTATTTGGCCGGGAGTTAGGTCCTGATCCGCACCGTCTTGGTAGGGTCAGTAGGGTCGATCCCCACCACCTTAGTTTCCTTGAGTGGGCGGAAGGTAGTCGAGGAGGTTGTCTTGTTGCAGTCTAGGATCGCTAGGGTCGACAACTCCTCGACCCACGGGAGCTCGGAAGAGTTTGAGGAGCTCGCAATCCTTGTAGAGGTGTTTGACGAGGTAAGTGTGGTTGGAGCATGGGCTATCCATGAGCTTGTCGAAGTGGTCAGGCTGGCCCTGCTGGGGCTGCTTGCCCGCGCGATCAGCCATGGCGACCAACACAGAGTTGGCCAATCGGTGCCGATCCTTCTTGTTCTTTTTGCCCCTCTGTGTGGAGGGGCCCTCACCTTGGTCCTCGCGCCCTTGTCTCGGCCTCCGTTGAAGACCGCTCCGATCGCCTCCTCGCCGGAGGCATGGTTTGTGGCAACATCGAGCTGGTCGCGGGTGGTACGGGGCTTCAGGCAGCCAAGCTTGTGGATCAGGGACTCCTAGGTTGTCCCAGAGAGGAACACGCTAATGATGTCCACGTCGACGACATCAGGGAGGGAGTTGCATCATTTTGAGAACCTATGGATGTAATCCCATAGGGACTCGTTGGGCTCCTGCTGGTAGCTCTTGAGGTCCTAGGAGTTCTTAGGGCAGACATACGTCCCCTGGAAATTCCTAACGAAGATCCTCTTGAGGTCCGCCCAGTCGCAGATGCTATCGTGTGGGAGGAATTTGAGCCATGCTCGAACATGTTCCCCCACGCAGATGAGGAGGTACTGAATGATGAAGTGGTCATCATCCACTCCTCCAGCTCGGCAGGCGAGTTGGAAGTCTTCAAGCCATATACCGGAGTTCGTCTCCCCGGTATACTTGGTGATGTTGGTAGGCGGTCAGAAGCGCGGTGGGAACGACGCTCTCTGGATGCGTCAGCCAAAGGCCCATGGTCCCGGGCCATCCGGGCTAGGACTCCGGTCGTTGGGTTGGTGATCGCACCTGGGGTGCGTTTCACCGCTCCCCTCGATCGTACGGCCGGAGCCTGTGTCGCCTGCTCTCACCGCTGCTCGATGGACGTCATCATCATGCTGGGCCCGACACCAGTTGTTGATGACGTTGTGAGCATCTCGGTTCGGCCCGAGGTGTTCGTGCACAGGTGGCCGGTGTGGAATGGGCGCCGAGTCAGGCCGTGGTGCAGCTGCGCCCTCCTGTTCCATGCCTGGCGGCTGTAGTGGCATCAACAACCGGCGTTGGGCCCAGCATGATGATGACGTCCATCGGGCGGCGGTCAGAGCAGGCGCCAACTATCGGTGCGAAAAGTGACCAACACATAAATATTTGTAGTTTTGCCGTACGTTGTGATCGGATGTGGCTAAGCACTCAATGACATAGGGTTTATACTAGTTCAGGCAACATGCCCTATGTCCAGTTTGAGTCGTCCAGGGACTTTATTCCTGAGCCCAGGTGCTCGAAGTTTGCTGTGGGGTTACAAACGAGAGGGAGAAAGATGGGGGTATCAGAGGTCCGGTCGGACTCTGGACTGAAGGGCCGAGAGCAACGGGAGCTTCGACGTGCGCTAAGTGTTCGAACATCTGTTGTTCATTGGAATCATTGGATGGTCATTTGACTCGTTCGTGAATCGATCCTCTCTTTTTGGAGAGAGCGCATCCCCTTTTATAGATGAAGGGGTGGCTTTACAAGAGAGTGTGAGAGAAAGAGTGTGTGTGTGTGCTACCTAGTCCTTGTTGTCCATGCCGTAGGATACAAGGCGGTTTGTCGGCGCCCATAACACTGTTGATGTTCATATGCATGCGGTAGGTTCCATCGTCTTCTTCTGGTATGGTAGATCTCGGCGCCTACCATACTATAGGATAAATGTCGGCGCCCACAACATTGTTCATGTTCTGACATGTCTGGAAGGTTGTGGTGCATCCTTCTAACATGGCCTGACAGTATTGTCCTGCAGGTGTGTAGGGTATGGCCCCTGATATTGCAGTTGACTGGAGCGCCCTGCCTTACTTGCTCTTGTCCATTTCCTAGGACTTCACCGAGCAGGCGTCCCCGGTCAGTTGTTCCCTAGTTGACTCTGGCCTCCCGGTCGGAGAAGAGCTGTAAGTAGAGGTTCGATGTACTCACGGTCGAAGAAGCGAGTCAGAGTCGAAGGCGAGCATCGTCCCTTCTCGGCCAGGCCTTCCGGTCGGAGAGGCGGGCCGGATTCGGAGGCAAGCGTCGTCCTTTTCTCGGCCAGGCCTTTCGATCGAAAAGGCAGGCCAGAGTTGGAGGTGAGTGCCGGTCCTCCTTTGGCCAGGCCTTCCAGTCGGAGAGGCACCGGAGTTGGAAGCGAGCGTCGTCCTCTCTTTAGCCAGGCCTTCCGATCGAAGAGGCGGGCTGGAGTCAGAAGCGAGCATGGTTCCTCCCTAGCCAGGCCTTCCGGTTGGAGAGGCGGGCCGGAGTCAAAAGCGAGCGTCGTCCTCACTTTGGCCAGGCCTTCCGGTCGGAGAGGCGGGCCGGAGTCGGAAGCGAGCGCGGTTCCTCCTTGGCTAGGCCTTTCGGTCAGAGGCTGGATCGTCCTTCTGGCCTGTCGTTAGGTTTTTGGGCCGGCCCAGGAGTTGCGTGTCATTCGCAACGCTGTCTGCTGGGCCGAGCTTTTGCTGGGAAGCAGGTCCATGAGTGACCTAGGGTTTATGAACCCGACAACTGTCACACTGTATCTTTGAGGTTTGGCAACAATAGGAGATCTGTATGTAAACGTAGGTCATCAGTGTCCATGGCAAGCAAGAGATGTCCTGCTGTATATTCAGATAAGTGTAATTTTAGATTGCAGTAAGCAAGTTGACACAAGTCGAGCAATGTTTGAAAAATTTAGAATGAATGTTGTGATTAGTTTAAGAAGACACGCGAGACTCAACCCTTCTGGAACTTACCATTTCCTTCTATTTTTTGTAGGCGTGCAACCAATGTTTGCTGTGATGATGTGACAAAACTAGTGAAACAACTGAAGATATGGGGGCAATTCTCTTCCAATGTTTGTTCAGGTGCTAGTTTCAGAGGCCTCTTATGTAAAGACTCGTAGCTGGGTATTTATTTTCAGTTTGTTTGGGATTATACGATGAAGATTCAATTATGTTTGTATGTTTATGTAATGAACATGCACGTGAAATCAGGCCAATTCGAAAGTCAACAACACTGATGTGCAATGTTTTGTGAACTTGCAAGGCGTGTGCAATGTTTGGTATATCAGCGATCCATTCTAGGATGCATTAACTTGATGAATGATTGATGCTGAAGTGAGGAATGTTTTATTCCTGTGCAGCCGAACAGTGATTTTGACGGGAAGGAACGAATCCTAGTCTGAAATTGAATCCAACAGGATTAAGTGAACCGACCGGATTCACTTGATCCTTGCCCCAGAAGCGTTCAGGATGGGATTGAAACCCTTGATGTCGAATGGGCCCTAAGAGAGGGAAGACGACGGCAATGGAGGTCGCCATGATGCGGTAAGATTGTGCGGCGGCTGGTTGGCGATGGGAGAGAGAAGGCCAGGAATGTCAATCCCATGCCGTGGTCACGTCGACTGCACATGAACACGTGTGCGACGGGAGCACAAGTTTTTTTTTCTTTTTTTCTTTTTGTCAAAAACAATAAAGGAGACGTGATTGGCACTTTTTTTGAAACTAGGCGTGATTGCTACTAGTACCTTGCATTGGTGATCTAGACTTTCCACATAAAAAAGACACTTCTAAAATACGTGGCCGTGTGTCAGATCAGGCGCGGCCACGACCTACCAATACGTAGGGCCGCGCACATGCTTTTTCTCTCTTCTCTCTTCTTTCTTCCGCTCGTACTGTTTTTCTTCTTCCATCTATGGTCCCACCGCCTCGTTGTTGTGTTCCTCCTGTGGTCCCACTGCCTCGTCGCCGCTGTCCGACCGCCCTGTCGCCCACTGCCCCACCGCGGGCGAGATAGGGGCCGCGGAGCTCCAACAAAATCCTAGCTCGCCTGCGGCGTCACCTTCTTCCCCTCCCCCATCCCACAACCATCATGGCCATGCTCTCCGCTCAGCACCACCATGATGCCCCGCCCTGACCTGGCCTGGCCGCCTTCTCCACCGCTAGGTCCCCTAACCCCTCTAGCCATCCCCACCATCTGGCCTGCCTTCCTCTCCAAACCTTCCCTTTCTAAGCCAATAGTTTGGACATAAGCAATCTAACCCTCGGAATAAACCATCTTCATAATGGCCTGATCCTCGAGCACCCGTGCACGCACCCGTGCGGCGACGACGGCACCGAGCGATCACGCTAGCCAACCTAGCCCCTTCCCGCCCCCAATAGCGAGGCGATGCTCACCTAGATGCAAACACGAATCGATGGGCGGTGAAGCGGTGAACGAAGACGCGGTCCAGAGCTCTCTCCACGGTGGCAGACTCCCCCCTACGGTGGAGGCCATGTTCCCGTGAGCCAAGGCACAAACGATGTGAGCAAACCAAAGAATGGGCATCAGCAACTCACCTAGAACCTACCTGACGTGGTGGCTTGACCAGGGATGGACCAGGTGCATCTGGCCATGAGCGCACGATAAGCACAGTGATGGCCACGGTGGCGCGACCGCATTAGCGGCGCTGGGCAAGCAGTAGCAGTGCAAATTGGGGTGCGCATGGGGTGAAGGACTGTGAGGCAAGGCTGGGGGTGCAACCAATTGGGCTCGGGAGGACCAGGCGGGTAATGCCCATGGCAACGGCGTCTAAGCCTTTAATGGCGCGACGGCGGACGCCGGCTCCAAATTGGAGCTTGCCAAGGCACGATGTGACACGGTGTGGGGTCGGTTGGCTAGCAGGCTAGAAGATGGAGTTGGGAGCGCACTAAATTAATTGGACATGACCTATCCATGCTGAATTGGTGGCGCGGCCTGGCTGGACCAGCAACAGAGGAGGGAGGGGAAAAGAAAGGAATGGGGCTGGCTGCTAGGAGGGAGGGGAAAAGAAAGGAATGGGGCCGGCTGCTTGTCCAAGCTCTGGCGGGATGTGGCTGACGCACATGTGCAAGCACTGCGAGCCAACATAGACAGGAGAGGGGGCATACCCGCGTGCGGGCGGTGGCAGCACAGCAGCGCGGTCATGGCGCCATTAATGGTGAACGACAAGCGGGTGGCCTCGGCAGGGCCACGTGCACGAATTCAACGACAATGACGCAGAGACGCAGGCGGACACGACGCAACGCTGTGGCGTGGGGGTGACAGCGCGGCGCAGCACAGTGACAGGATGGCGGTGGCGCAGCAGCTTAGGCGGACACGACGCAAGGCAGTGGCAGTGACCCGGTGAGGGCAGGCGACCAGGGCAACGGGCCCGCAGAGCGTGGCGGTGTGCGGCGCTGAAGTGTGCGTGCTCTGCTCGTGCAACATGTGCCTGGGCGCGGCAGCGGTGATGCGTAGCCTATGTGGTGGTGTGTGCGTGTTGGGTGAGCCGGCGCTGCAACGCCGGGTGTCGAGGCACGGTGACCGCGCCCAGTCGCTGAAACCGATCGGAAACGTGCCATGCACGCTTTTTAAAGCGTCCCAAAAATCCAATTCGTTGATTCAAACGCCAAACCACCTTTGCAATTCTTAAGAGGGCATATTAAGCTACTAAAACAAGCCCTAATACCCCATCACTCCTTAACCCAATTACTCTACAAAAATTGCCAAACTTAGCTTTGTGAAACCATTTTCCGACTTAAGAAATTTGACTAAGTCCTGATCGGATTCGCGTTAAATTCGATTTACAAGCTATTAATCATGCTAACTAGTGAATTTATTTATCGACCGCAAGTATTTCATCGTCACCTTCGAAGTTTGTACTACAAACTTTATTAAAGTTCTGCATATGCGTTCTATAGCATTTTCGCTTAATAAAAATTGATTTAAAACCCTAAGTGATATAACTTGACTATGAAATGTAACTTTCGTTTCGTGTTTCCGTTGATCGTTTCGAGCTACGAAAATCGATCTCACACTATATCACATGCATTATCACATAACCATGATGCTCATGACTTGTTTTAGCAAAAGATTTTTAGTGTAACACCGAGGGTGTTACATAGATGTATGAGAAGAGCCATAGTACTGTCACACTGGATCTTTGAGGTTTGGCAACAATAGGAGATCTGTATGTAAACGTAGATCATCAGTGTCCATAGTAAGCAAGAGATGTCCTGCTGTATATTCAGATAAGAGTAATTTTAGATTGCAGTAAGCAAGTTGACACAAGCCGAGCAATGTTTGAAAAAATTAGAATGAATGTTGTGATTAGTTTCAGAAGTCACGCGAGATTCAACCCTTCTAGAACTTACAATTTCCTTCTATTTTTTTGCAGGTGTGCAACCAATGTTTGCTGTGATGACGTGACAAAACTAGTGAAAGAACTGAAGACATGGGGCCAATTCTCTTCCAATGTTTGTTCAGGTGCTAGTTCTAGAGGTCTCATGCAAAGACTCATAGCTGGGTATTTATTTTCAGTTTGTTTGGGAGTATACGATGAAGATTCAATTATGTTCGTATGTTTATGTAATGAACATGCATGTGAAATCAGGCCAGTTCGAAAGTCAATAACACTGATGTGCAATGTTTTATGAACTTGCAAGGCGTGTGCAATGTTTGGTATATCAGCGATCCATTCTAGGATGCATTAACTTGATGAATGATTGATGCTGAAGTGAGGAATGTTTTATTCCTGTGCAGCCGAACAGTGATTTTGACGGGAAGGAACGAATCCTAGTCTGAAATTGAATCCAACAGGATTAAGTGAACCGACCGGATTCACTTGATCCTTGCCCCAGAAGCGTTCAGGATGGGATTGAAACCCTTGATGTCGAATGGGCCCTAAGAGAGGGAAGACGACGGCAATGGAGGTCGCCATGATGCGGTAAGATTGTGCGGCGGCTGGTTGGCGATGGGAGAGAGAAGGCCAGGAATGTCAATCCCATGCCGTGGTCACGTCGACTGCACATGAACACGTGTGCGACGGGAGCACAAGTTTTTTTTTCTTTTTTTCTTTTTGTCAAAAACAATAAAGGAGACGTGATTGGCACTTTTTTTGAAACTAGGCGTGATTGCTACTAGTACCTTGCATTGGTGATCTAGACATTGCACATCAAAAAAGACACTTCTAAAATACGTGGCCGTGTGTCAGATCAGGCGCGGCCACGACCTACCAATACGTAGGGCCGCGCACATGCTTTTTCTCTCTTCTATCTTCTTTCTTCCACTCGTACTATTTTTCTTCTTCCATCTATGGTCCCAGTGCCTCGTTGTTGTGTTCCTCCTATGGTCCCACTACCTCGTCACCACTGTCCGACCGCCCTATCGACCACCGCCCCACCGCGGGCGAGATAGAGGCCGCGGAGCTCTGACAAAATCCTAGCTCGCCTGCGGCATCACCTTCTTCCCCTCCCCCATCCCGCAACCGTCATGGCCATGCTCTCCGCTCAGCACCACCATGATGCCCCGCCCTGACCTGGCCTGGCCGCCTTCTCCACCGCTAGGTCCCCTAACCCCTCTAGCCATCCCCACCATCTGGCCTGCCTTCCTCTCCAAACCTTCCCTTTCTAAGCCAATAGTTTGGACATAAGCAATCTAACCCTCGGAATAAACCATCTTCATAATGGCCTGATCCTCGAGCACCCGTGCACGCACCCGTGCGGCGACGACGGCACCGAGCGATCACGCTAGCCAACCTAGCCCCTTCCCGCCCCCAATAGCGAGGCGATGCTCACCTAGATGCAAACACGAATCGATGGGCGGTGAAGCGGTGAACGAAGACGCGGTCCAGAGCTCTCTCCACGGTGGCAGACTCCCCCCCTACGGTGGAGGCCATGTTCCCGTGAGCCAAGGCACAAACGATGTGAGCAAACCAAAGAATGGGCATCAGCAACTCACCTAGAACCTACCTTGACGTGGTGGCTTGACCAGGGATGGACCAGGTGCATCTGGCCATGAGCGCACGATAAGCACAGTGATGGCCACGGTGGCGCGACCGCATTAGCGGCGCTGGGCAAGCAGTAGCAGTGCAAATTGGGGTGCGCATGGGGTGAAGGACTGTGAGGCAAGGCTGGGGGTGCAACCAATTGGGCTCGGGAGGACCAGGCGGGTAATGCCCATGGCAACGGCGTCTAAGCCTTTAATGGCGCGACGGCGGACGCCGGCTCCAAATTGGAGCTTGCCAAGGCACGATGTGACACGGTGTGGGGTCGGTTGGCTAGCAGGCTAGAAGATGGAGTTGGGAGCGCACTAAATTAATTGGACATGACCTATCCATGCTGAATTGGTGGCGCGGCCTGGCTGGACCAGCAACAGAGGAGGGAGGGGAAAAGAAAGGAATGGGGCTGGCTGCTAGGAGGGAGGGGAAAAGAAAGGAATGGGGCCGGCTGCTTGTCCAAGCTCTGGCGGGATGTGGCTGACGCACATGTGCAAGCACTGCGAGCCAACATAGACAGGAGAGGGGGCATACCCGCGTGCGGGCGGTGGCAGCACAGCAGCGCGGTCATGGCGCCATTAATGGTGAACGACAAGCGGGTGGCCTCGGCAGGGCCACGTGCACGAATTCAACGACAATGACGCAGAGACGCAGGCGGACACGACGCAACGCTGTGGCGTGGGGGTGACAGCGCGGCGCGGCACAGTGATAGGATGGCGGTGGCGCAGCAGCTTAGGCGGACACAACGCAAGGCAGCGGCAGTGACCCGGTGAGGGCAGGCGACCAGGGCAGCGGGCCCGCCGAGCGTGGCGGTGTGCGGCGCTGAAGTGTGCGTGCTCTGCTCGTGCAACACGTGCCTAGGCGCGGCAGCGGCGATGCGTAGCCTATGTGGTAGTGTGTGCGCGTTAGGCGAGCCGGCGCTGCAACGCCGGGTGTCGAGGCACGGTGACCGCGCCCAGTCGCTGAAACCGGTCGAAAACGTGCCATGCACGCTTTTTAAAGCGTCCCAAAAATCCAATTCGTTGATTCAAACGCCAAACCACCTTTGCAATTCTTAAGAGGGCATATTAAGCTACTAAAACAAGCCCTAATACCCCATCACTCCTTAACCCAATTACTCTACAAAAATTGTCAAACTTAGCTTTGTGAAACCATTTTCCGACTTAAGAAATTTGACGAAGTCCTGATCGGATTCGCGTCAAATTCGATTTACAAGCTATTAATCATGCTAACTAGTGAATTCATTTATCGACCGCAGGTATTTCATCGTCACCTTCGAAGTTTGTACTACAAACTTTATTAAAGTTCTGCATATGCGTTCTATAGCATTTTCGCTTAATAAAAATTGATTTAAAACCCTAAGTAATATAACTTGACTGAAATGTAACTTTCGTTTCGCGTTTCCGTCGATCGTTTCGAGCTACGAAAATCGATATCACACTATATCACATGCATTATCACATAACCATGATGCTCATGACTTGTTTTAGCAAAAGATTTTTAGTGTAACACCGAGGGTGTTACATAGATGTATGAGAAGAGCCATAGTACTGTCACACTGGATCTTTGAGGTTTGGCAACAATAGGAGATCTGTATGTAAACGTAGATCATCAGTGTCCATAGTAAGCAAGAGATGTCCTGCTGTATATTCAGATAAGAGTAATTTTAGATTGCAGTAAGCAAGTTGACACAAGCCGAGCAATGTTTGAAAAAATTAGAATGAATGTTGTGATTAGTTTCAGAAGTCACGCGAGATTCAACCCTTCTAGAACTTACAATTTCCTTCTATTTTTTTGCAGGTGTGCAACCAATGTTTGCTGTGATGACGTGACAAAACTAGTGAAAGAACTGAAGACATGGGGCCAATTCTCTTCCAATGTTTGTTCAGGTGCTAGTTCTAGAGGTCTCATGCAAAGACTCGTAGCTGGGTATTTATTTTTAGTTTGTTTGGGATTATACGATGAAGATTCAATTATGTTCGTATGTTTATGTAATGAACATGCATGTGAAATCAGGCCAGTTCGAAAGTCAATAACACTGATGTGCAATGTTTTATGAACTTGCAAGGCGTGTGCAATGTTTGGTATATCAGCGATCCATTCTAGGATGCATTAACTTGATGAATGATTGATGCTGAAGTGAGGAATGTTTTATTCCTGTGCAGCCGAACAGTGATTTTGACGGGAAGGAACGAATCCTAGTCTGAAATTGAATCCAACAGGATTAAGTGAACCGACCGGATTCACTTGATCCTTGCCCCGGAAGCGTTCAGGATGGGATTGAAACCCTTGATGTCGAACAGGCCCTAAGAGAGGGAAGACGACGGCGATGGAGGTCGCCATGATGCGGTAAGATTGTGCGGCGGCTGGTTGGCGACGGGAGAGAGAAGGCCAGGAATGTCATTCCCATGCTGTGGCCACGTCGACTGCACATGAACACGTGTGCGACGGGAGCACAAGTTTTTTTTTCTTTTTTTCTTTTTGTCAAAAACAATAAAGGAGACGTGATTGGCACTTTTTTTTGAAACTAGGCGTGATTGGTACTAGTACCTTGCATTGGTGATCCAGACTTTCCACATAAAAAAGACACTTCTAAAATACGTGGCCGTGCGTCAGATCAGGCGCGGCCACGGCCAACCGTTACGTAGGGCCGCGCACGTGCTTTTTCTCTCTTCTATCTTCTTTCTTCCACTCGTACTATTTTTCTTCTTCCATCTATGGTCCCAGTGCCTCGTTGTTGTGTTCCTCCTATGGTCCCACTACCTCGTCACCACTGTCCGACCGCCCTATCGACCACCGCCCCACCGCGGGCGAGATAGAGGCCGCGGAGCTCTGACAAAATCCTAGCTCGCCTGCGGCATCACCTTCTTCCCCTCCCCCATCCCGCAACCGTCATGGCCATGCTCTCCGCTCAGCACCACCATGATGCCCCGCCCTGACCTGGCCTGGCCGCCTTCTCCACCGCTAGGTCCCCTAACCCCTCTAGCCATCCCCACCATCTGGCCTGCCTTCCTCTCCAAACCTTCCCTTTCTAAGCCAATAGTTTGGACATAAGCAATCTAACCCTCGGAATAAACCATCTTCATAATGGCCTGATCCTCGAGCACCCGTGCACGCACCCGTGCGGCGACGACGGCACCGAGCGATCACGCTAGCCAACCTAGCCCCTTCCCGCCCCCAATAGCGAGGCGATGCTCACCTAGATGCAAACACGAATCGATGGGCGGTGAAGCGGTGAACGAAGACGCGGTCCAGAGCTCTCTCCACGGTGGCAGACTCCCCCCTACGGTGGAGGCCATGTTCCCGTGAGCCAAGGCACAAACGATGTGAGCAAACCAAAGAATGGGCATCAGCAACTCACCTAGAACCTACCTGACGTGGTGGCTTGACCAGGGATGGACCAGGTGCATCTGGCCATGAGCGCACGATAAGCACAGTGATGGCCACGGTGGCGCGACCGCATTAGCGGCGCTGGGCAAGCAGTAGCAGTGCAAATTGGGGTGCGCATGGGGTGAAGGACTGTGAGGCAAGGCTGGGGGTGCAACCAATTGGGCTCGGGAGGACCAGGCGGGTAATGCCCATGGCAACGGCGTCTAAGCCTTTAATGGCGCGACGGCGGACGCCGGCTCCAAATTGGAGCTTGCCAAGGCACGATGTGACACGGTGTGGGGTCGGTTGGCTAGCAGGCTAGAAGATGGAGTTGGGAGCGCACTAAATTAATTGGACATGACCTATCCATGCTGAATTGGTGGCGCGGCCTGGCTGGACCAGCAACAGAGGAGGGAGGGGAAAAGAAAGGAATGGGGCTGGCTGCTAGGAGGGAGGGGAAAAGAAAGGAATGGGGCCGGCTGCTTGTCCAAGCTCTGGCGGGATGTGGCTGACGCACATGTGCAAGCACTGCGAGCCAACATAGACAGGAGAGGGGGCATACCCGCGTGCGGGCGGTGGCAGCACAGCAGCGCGGTCATGGCGCCATTAATGGTGAACGACAAGCGGGTGGCCTCGGCAGGGCCACGTGCACGAATTCAACGACAATGACGCAGAGACGCAGGCGGACACGACGCAACGCTGTGGCGTGGGGGTGACAGCGCGGCGCAGCACAGTGACAGGATGATGGAGATGGCGGTGGCGCAGCAGCTTAGGCGGACACGACGCAAGGCAGTGGCAGTGACCCGGTGAGGGCAGGCGACCAGGGCAACGGGCCCGCAGAGCGTGGCGGTGTGCGGCGCTGAAGTGTGCGTGCTCTGCTCGTGCAACATGTGCCTGGGCGCGGCAGCGTGATGCGTAGCCTATGTGGTGGTGTGTGCGTGTTGGGTGAGCCGGCGCTGCAACGCCGGGTGTCGAGGCACGGTGACCGCGCCCAGTCACTGAAACCGATCGAAAACGTGCCATGCACGCTTTTTAAAGCGTCCCAAAAATCCAATTCGTTGATTCAAACGCCAAACCACCTTTGCAATTCTTAAGAGGGCATATTAAGCTACTAAAACAAGCCCTAATACCCCATCACTCCTTAACCCAATTACTCTACAAAAATTGCCAAACTTAGCTTTGTGAAACCATTTTCCGACTTAAGAAATTTGACTAAGTCCTGATCGGATTCGCGTTAAATTCGATTTACAAGCTATTAATCATGCTAACTAGTGAATTTATTTATCGACCGCAAGTATTTCATCGTCACCTTCGAAGTTTGTACTACAAACTTTATTAAAGTTCTGCATATGCGTTCTATAGCATTTTCGCTTAATAAAAATTGATTTAAAACCCTAAGTGATATAACTTGACTATGAAATGTAACTTTCGTTTCGTGTTTCCGTTGATCGTTTCGAGCTACGAAAATCGATCTCACACTATATCACATGCATTATCACATAACCATGATGCTCATGACTTGTTTTAGCAAAAGATTTTTAGTGTAACACCGAGGGTGTTACATAGATGTATGAGAAGAGCCATAGTACTGTCACACTGGATCTTTGAGGTTTGGCAACAATAGGAGATCTGTATGTAAACGTAGATCATCAGTGTCCATAGTAAGCAAGAGATGTCCTGCTGTATATTCAGATAAGAGTAATTTTAGATTGCAGTAAGCAAGTTGACACAAGCCGAGCAATGTTTGAAAAAATTAGAATGAATGTTGTGATTAGTTTCAGAAGTCACGCGAGATTCAACCCTTCTAGAACTTACAATTTCCTTCTATTTTTTTGCAGGTGTGCAACCAATGTTTGCTGTGATGACGTGACAAAACTAGTGAAAGAACTGAAGACATGGGGCCAATTCTCTTCCAATGTTTGTTCAGGTGCTAGTTCTAGAGGTCTCATGCAAAGACTCATAGCTGGGTATTTATTTTCAGTTTGTTTGGGAGTATACGATGAAGATTCAATTATGTTCGTATGTTTATGTAATGAACATGCATGTGAAATCAGGCCAGTTCGAAAGTCAACAACACTGATGTGCAATGTTTGTGTGAACTTGCAAGGCGTGTGCAATGTTTGGTATATCAGCGATCCATTCTAGGATGCATTAACTTGATGAATGATTGATGCTGAAGTGAGAAAGGTTTCATTCCTGTGCAGCCAAACAGTGATTTTGACGGAAAGGAACAAATCCTAGTCTAAAATTGAATCCAACAAGATTAAGTGAAACCGATCGGATTCACTTGATCCTTGCCTCGGAAGCGTTCAGGATGGGATTGAAACCCTTGCTGCTGAACGGGCCCTAAGAGAGGGAAGGCGACGGCGATGGAGGTCGCCATGATGCGATAAGATTGTGTGGTGGATGGTTGGTGACGGGAGAGAGAAGGCCAGGAATGTCATTCCCATGCCGTGGCCACGTCGACTGCACACGAACACGTGTGCGATGGGAGCACAAGTTTTTTTTTTCTTGTTTCTTTTTGTCAAAAACAATAAAGGAGGCGTGATTGGTACTTTTTTTTGAAACTAGGCGTGATTGGTACTAGTACCTTGCATCGGTGATCCAAACTTTCCACATAAAAAAAGATACTTCTAAAATACGCAGCCATGTGTCAGATCAGTCGCGACCAAGGCCGACCGTTACGCAGGGCCACACACGTGCTTTTTCTCTCTTCTCTCTTCTTTCTTCCACTCGTACTGTTTTTCTTCTTCCATCCATGGTCCCACCGCCTCGTTGTTGCGTTCCTCCTGTGGTCCCATTGCCTCATCGCCGCGGTCCGACCGCCCTGTCACCCATTGCCCCGCCGCGGGCGAGCTAGGGGCCGCGGAGCTGTGACAAAATCCTAGCTTGCCCACGGTGTCACGTTCTTCCCCTCCCCCATCCCGCAACCGTCATGGCCATGCTCTCCGCTCAGCACCACCGCGATGCCCTGCCCGCCCTAGCCTGGCCGTCTTCACCACCGTTAGGTCCCCTAACCCTCCAGCCATCCCCACCGTCTGGCCTGCCTTCCTCCCCAAACCTTCCCTTTCTAAGCCCACCGGAGTTAGGCAAGATGAGAGGGAGAGCTCGCCGAAACCCTAACTTGCAGATCCAGGAGGAGGAGGAGGAAGTCGCCTACCTCGCCGCCGCCGCTGGAAACCACCGCCGCCGGAGGGAAGAGAGTGAGGAGCCACGTTCGCGTCGAGGAGGAGCCACGTTGGGCGCGTGGGGAGGAGCCGCCGCCGCTGGAGGGGAGAGAGCCGCGTGGGGAGTCGAGCGCGGGTGTGGGGTGCGGAGTCGGGCGCGGGTGTGGGCAGATGGGGGGAGGGAGATGAGGAAGATGGCCGTCTGCTTGCACCTAAAATCGGACGGCTGTCAATAAGTCATTACCATTAAAAAATAGTTGGTTAGAGCTAGAAGTGTAAAATTTACTAATATTTAATCATATGTATCAGTTGAGCCAGGTCAGAGACCATGTAATAAATAAAACACTCACTGTGTGGAAGATGTTGCATTGTATAGAGTAAATCTAAAGCTTGGTGAGACAGCAAGCGCACACAAACAACCTCGTGCAAACCCATACAGGGCACTAATCACGCACTAGAAGTTGCGTGACCAGTATGGCAAATTGGCAAAGACCTCACAAAATGTGGTTCTTTTAATGAAGGCGTGCCCCTCGCTGCGATGGCAAAGCATAATTTTTTCTTGAAGTGATCATCCAATTATTTAGTTTCTTTTGTAAAAAGTAGCAAAATACGGATGGGAACATGCAAAAGAGCATGATTTGGAAGGGTGACGGAGCACCCTGACAGTGAATTCATATATATAAAGGTCTGCGGCACAAACTCGACCATCCTAATCTTGTCCCATCTCCACCTCTTCATCAGTGGTCTCTATATCTTCGTTGCAACCTTCCTCCGTCTAACCGCTCCACGCATCTCGAACTGATGATCTATGATTTCGTCGCATTGCTCATTTATTTCTCTATTTTTAGACTATTGTTTTCTCTGAGTCTCTTCCAAGCAAAGAGCCTTTTTGATGCGGCGTGGCGCCTGGGAGTATGCAGATCGAGGAGAGGACTGGGAAGAGGAGCAGAGAGGGGTAGCGAGGAAGTGGCCGGTCGTGGGATCAGCGGTGGCGACGTTGGCTCCTTCTGGCGCCACCGTTGAAAGGAGAACCCCCCCTCCGTGTGGAGGTTTATTTCCTTCTTCGACGATTATAATCCATTATAAGGTGCCCTTTATATTTCAGGTGTACTTCCAAATAGGAAAACCAATATGCTGCAATCTTTCTTAAAATTCCTCACTTTCCATCTTCCTAAACCAAATACCACAGTGCTCCTTAGCCACGGCCTGAGCTGGCCTAGCGTCTAGGCCGGCGTCGGTACTGCTGGCCCACAAAGGAGTCCACAACACTTTCTCAGTCCAAACAAAAATTTGGATGATAGCTGTCACTGAAGCAAAGCCCTGACACAGTATACACCTAACAAAAGTAGAACATGAACAAAAAAGTTTGTTTAGGATCTTGCGTCATTTAACAAACTGTAAAAGAAATAAGTAATCACGTAAAATTAACTTGCAGAGGCTGAGATCGTGGAATTGAGCACCAGATAGTTTGCCCATATATCCATTAAACTAGCTCTCCTCTTTTGGGTGCTCACGTATCTCTAGCCGTTATTCTATAAACAAGCTAATGCAACTATGTCCCTGAAGCCGCCCAAGGCAACACTTGACTACAAAGAATGTGTAGTCTTATATTCTTATAGAAAGTTTCTCAATGCAAATCAATCGACTCAGCAACAACAATCCTGCTGAACTGGTTTTAACACTGAAGCAGCAGCAAAACCAGTCGCCCAACGTAGTGAACGTTAGAACACAGTAGTACCATTACATCTCTTCCTTTCGAAGGTGTTCATAAGGTTAAGATTTGCATACATGCAATTATTGGAGTGATCATAAGCGTGTGTTTTGTCACGACCCAAAAACCACCCTAAATAAAACTTTGCTACGTCGAGTCTTTGCTCCCTTTGAGCTATAACCCTAGGGTGCAATCTAGAGAAAGCCTCCTTTGTCTCAAAGTCTGTCTGAATTGGATGCACTCTCTAGCCCAATCTCCTGAAGCATCTTTATCGACCATCCCTTGTCCCCAAATGGTTATCCTTAGTCGTTGGATCCCAAAAGTCTGTCTGAATCAGATGCGCTCTCTAGCCCAATCTCCTGAAGCATCTTTATCGACCACCTGTCACACCTCAAAATTCCTATTTTGGGTTGTGAATAGTTTACACTAAATAAAATTAATGGTTTTGTAAGTTTTCTAAAATTTCCAAGACTTCATTAGGTTTTTAATAAGTTAAACAGTGCAAAGTGTGAATTATAAATAACTTTTATAATATAATATAACAGGGTGTTGCATTTATGCCAATTGCATTTGGTGTTTATGAGTGAAAAATGTTTGAAAATACGCTTAGGCGACGTTTCTTTCTCTCGCGATTTTTTCCAATCTTTTCTAGAATTTAATTTCTTTTTCCTTGATATTAATGTTTTTCCTTGATCATCTCATCAATCTTTTCATGAGCTCAAAATCTTTTATTTGAGTTCCTTATTCTTCAATATGTCTCCAGGATTTTTCCGGGGACTTTTCTGAGCCCCGGGCTATTTTCATGGCTTAAACAGTAATTCTAGATTTTCTAGAATTATTTTTACTCGTGAAATTCAATAATTCCGGAAATAGAGAGTCTAACCACAATTTTCCACCAACCCAATCCTGACATATAAATACATCCCAGGGTGTTCTCCTCAACGCCCACTTTCCAGATGTACAACACTTTTTCGTGGCCACCATCCGAAACAGCGCAGATCTAAAGCCAAAGTTCTAAAAAACTAGATTTTCAGCGAACTCTCCGGCAAGCTTTTGCCAAACCATCGCGTCCCGGTGAATTCCCCAAGTCAATTAATCCAATAAACTCAATAGTCAAGATATTTAATATTTTGGCAAACTACTCGCGATCTCTTCACGGACTGTTGAAAGGATCTAGATGGATAGAGAGGGGGTGAATAACCTATAAAATTTTCTCTACAAACTCAAACACTGGAGCAAAGTAGTTAGTAAAATTAGAAAGCCTAATAGCCACTACTTTTCCTAGTTCTATTTCACTCAAGCAAGCCTCTACACAATTCTATTAGCAAATGAATTATACTACTAGAGCACTTCACCACACAAGAGCTAGCAACTAAACAAACTACTCTAGTGAGGTAAACAATGAGCAACTAAACTGGCTACTCTACCACTAAGCTACAACTACACTAGAGAGCTACTCTAACAAGCAACTAGCAATACATGCAATCTATATCTATATACTCTTATGAAGCTAAACCCCACTAGATGTTTTATCTCTTAATGCAAGGTGTCCACATCATTCCCCACTAAGTGACCCCACTAATTTTCAAAAAAAGTGACCCCACTAGATATTCTATCTCTTCGTAAGGTGTCCACAACATTCCCACTAAGTGTCCCACTAACTCGCAATCCTTTCATGCAACTATCCATGTAATCCCTTATTAATTACAAAAAATATCCACATCATCTCTATTATGTGCAATACTTTTAATCTTTAACGTACATGTCATCTACATACGCTATTTGTTTCATCACCTATTCTTCTATAATGTGATCAAATATTCTATTGGTTTTTCTTCTATTAGCTTAGCAATTTTTTACTAGATCTGATACAATAAAGTAACATGAGAGTCAAATTCATTTATATATATACATAGTATATAGAATACCAGATAGTAATGCTATATATATAACATATTTATTTTTAAGAAAATCCCGCGACAACGTGCGGCATATGCTTCTAGTATATATGAATGTAAAGAGCAAAAGTGTAAGATGCAAATAAGCTGAGACAGGGCAAGAGATGAACACAAGATTTATCCCTGAGGTACGATTGCTTGCCAGTAACTTATCTCCTCATTGTGGCAAGTCTCAACGTGATGATTCATGAGCTAAACAACCACTCAATCTAGACCCTCAACTTGGGCACCGCAAGAATCAATCAACAAGGAGCAGTCCAACTAGCCACGAGCACTCCACTAGAGTTGCTCTTCACGATCTTCCACGGGGATAAGCACAAGATCCCCTTACAATCAACTCAATCGGAGGTGTCAAACAATCACCATAAGCCCCTTGACAATCCTCCAATCCATCGAGCCATCTAGGTTGCAGCAACCACCAAGAGTAACAAGAAAATCAAGGCTCAAATGATAAAACTAGTGCCACTAGATGCAAATCAACTAAGTAAATGCACTAGATCTCTCCTAATCTCACTTTGGACCAAGCAACTAGCAAGGAGATAAGTGGAAGGTTGTTCTTGAAAACTCACACAAGTGTTGAAATGCTTAGAATGCCAAGAGAGGGCTCCAAGAGCCAACCAACACATATTTATAGAGCCCCCACAAAACTAGTTGTTGGAAGAGCTCCTGGTGGGGCTGTCTGCGTAGGCACTGGAAAAGTTTAGTGCCCAGCGAATAGGCATTACTGGAGCATCTGCTCCACGCTCGGACGACTCACATTTGATCTAAATTTTAAACCCTGTAACCTTTCTCTAGTGCGACATAACGTGCACCATCGGACAATTTTGGTGGCCACATATGCGCTATATTCCTTTCGTCGGTGACTCTCTATGGGGGGAGGGGCTAACCCCAGAACCTTAGTAGTGGCTACACCTTGACCATCATCGAAAAAGTCTAGTGATGTGCATCGGAGGCTTGTGTTGCTTATCCATCAAGAATACCACTTGGAAGAAGATTAGGTAGTGTTAGCTCCCCCTACATATGTATTAGATAGATTTGGTTTCAAGCTTGCACATATGCTAAATTGAAATTGTGGGAGAACTAACACTACCTAGTGATGCTAAGGTATATAGGATTACCATTTGAAAATGCCACTTGATAAACACTTGTTGTAACAACCCGAATTCGCTACAACCTAGGCTCTTAATTTTGATCACCGACAAAGCTCCTAGATGAGCCCTGTGAGCTTTTGGATACAACAGAAACTGCGGATATATTGCTTCCTACCTAGTGAGGTGACTCATAATTTAAAAGGCGTAACACAATGGTTCAGATTATTAGAGATCAGGTTGTTGACCTTTGGAATAAAGTTAATTGGCCCAATGCCAAGTCCCAAGTGATTGGACCCATCTCTCAACCAACAGAGAATACCGGACAGTCCGACGCCATACCGGACCATCCGCTAGTGTCTGAACTGCATGCAGTGAGTGAGGACTGAGCTGTCCTCAACTCAACCCTTGACCCGACATGTCATATGCACAAAATTGGATGAACCATACCTTAGCTGAAGCAACACCAACTCAACCCATTCTCCCATTTCTCACCTCCTCTCTCTCTCTCTCTCTAAAAGAGCAAGAACAAGGAAGAACTACAGAGAGAAAATGGAGATTGGAGATGAAGGTGGAAGATGGAGTCAAGGCATGTTTCTAACTGAGTATTTGTGAGTGTGCCGTGTGGTAGTTCCATGCTATGTTAATGGACAATGTTGTTATGTACTAGAACTTTCATTGTGTTGTCTTGTGTTTAATTTGAACTATTGATGTACTTGAACTTTCAATGCGTAGCCTAAGTCCTACCGCAAATGGTCAAGAAGAAGAGTGTTTCATTTGAACTATGGATTTGTTGTACCCATGTATCGAACACAGTTTCCCATATTCGATCTTAAGCAAGTATCTTCATACCATCCGTATGCCACCCTCCGATCCATCCAACTTTAACTGAACTGTTTAGAATATTAACGTAAGTCACCCTCCGATCCATCAAACTATACCTTAGATGTGGGTTGGAGAGGTTATTTTATTTTTATTTTTATAACGGCACGAAACTTGTCTAAACTAATGTTGCTTGCAAGACCAGCGAGAAACTCCCTTGCATCGTGACCATACAAGCTAATTCCTGAGCTCAGTGCGGCCTAGCTTCTGCCGTGCCATGAGCTGTGGCGCAGCAACCCTGACGCGCCAGCACACATGGCATGACAACCTGACACACCAGGGCCAACGGCGTTGTAAGGCCTGAATGTTTCCAGCGGACCGAAGTCGAGCAGCAGCCACCAAGATGCTTCAATAAATCAACTAATGCAGCCTCGACTGGCGTTTTAAACGAATTTGAAGCAAAAAAGTGGACCACGTGCACAGGTTTTCAAGTTGGTACACAAGACTTGATTTGTTCGACCCGACAAGTTGCTACATAAGACTTGAACGAAATTAAGTTCATGACGACACGACAATATTCGTTCGACATAAGTTCTACACGAAGGAACTAAGTCAACCAAGTGCACAAGTTGGTACGGAGGTCTTCAGCCACAAGTGCAACTAGTACATAATTTTGGTACTACATGAACTACAAAATAAGGCAAATTCTTCAAGGATGAACATCTTGATGACATGATCCTTCAATATCTTGAGCATCTGAAGGCCTTGTTGAATGTGTACCTACATTATCGTCACAACGGTTAGTAAGGAGGCAAGACATCAAGTTTTGCAATTGAGAAAACTTGAAAACAAACACATGGACTATGCTTACCTAGACCCTATGTCCTAGGAGTGTAAGGATCCCTCGGACACCTCTGTCTCTTCAAATTTGTAGGCAACACATTAGAAGTGTAGCCAACGTCGGTGAGGTCGCGATGGCGGGGCTGACGGCCATTCTATTGCGTACGACTCGTACCCTGCAAGTATAAGATAGGCAAGATTAGTTACAATCTTTATCATTGCTAGTTCATACAGGCTAGGTATTTAAAAAAAGTACCTTTGTTACTACATGTTTGTCTCCTTGGGTACCAAGCGGGGCACCACCTAGCTGAGACATGCCAATCTCATCCTGCTACCAAGGGTCCCACTGGTGGTGGTGTATGTGGAAGCCTAGGGCCTCCTCGTCATCCTCGTCTGTAGGGCCCTTCCCAGCGCTATAGTGTGGTGGTGTACACACAGCGGAAGTCGCACCTGTCACCGGCTCAGAAGAGCCAGCTAGTGTCCTCAAAGAGGCTAAAGCTGTGCCACCCAACCGCACCGGGTACTCAGGTTCCTCCCATGGAGTGTCCATGCAGCTCAACTTCTGAGCTAGCTTCCTGTAGCTCTTCTTCACTTTTTGCATGAATAGACGTTAAAGATAATGCATTTCCCAAGCGCATTGAGACTAAACAAACATTTTCAAAATGGACAAGTTTATGTTTACCTCCACAAAAGCCTAGAGAATGCCTGGCCCCTGCCCTCTAGACTCGTGAAGTCGAACGCTGCTTCATTGGACAACCTTGACAATTGTGTTTCCTGGGTACAGAAATGCGGTTGGACCATTTTAGTACACTTACTAAATGCCAAATGGATAACAAATTGTAGCATTCGAGTATCTTACCACGTATCTCTGAAGCGGGGCTCTCTATGGTTGTGTCTCCTCCCTAGTAGCAATGTCATACACATCTTTAATGACATCTTCCTCTGAGTCCTTGTTAATTGCGTCCTCAGTGTAGGGGGCTTGATATGTGTCCTCATAGACCTGTGAAGCCACCGCAGATAGTCGTCGAATGTGTATTGGTCATGTGGGGATCCGCATCGACCGCTTGCTGCTCCCTGGTCTCCCATAGATGGACGAAGTCATAGTGCTTCATGCACCAATCCTTATCCTTGTACATCTTCCTGTGGTCAAACCTACAACAAAATGATAGTTTTGGCACACACACACACCTCACAATTGTAACTTTGTGGTGTCCGATGATGCACCCGTGCAATTTTTGGTTGGTGGAGTAAAGCGGTGGTGGGTAGCCTGTAATTCTTCCGAACTGCCTGCAAACCCTGATGAGCAAGTGGATCTCGACCACGTGGAAGAAAATAAGAGGGACATTGCAGCGATACTCGTTGGACTCTTCCCTAGTGATAGGACTCAGGTACTGCTAGAGCTCCAGAGCATCCCAAGGACACCAAGTGACCTGAACATTTTGTAATTGAGTTAGCTTGTGATATAGTGTACATCCAACAAGACACATGTATGATACGAAAGAGAGCGTAACCTGGTGCTGTTTAAGGATGTCGAGACAGTCCGTGTACTCCCTATACCTGAGCCTCGCATTCCCTCTAACTAACTCTGCTTTCTTCCAGATATATAGAGCAGTAGGTAGTGTATCCTGCCCGTTCCAATGCTGCATTGAACACGACAATGAATTAGCCAATCATGATTTCATGATATGTAACAGCTTTGAAGTAACTAGTGAACCAAAGTACTTACAGGCAAACCATCAAGAAGGGGCCTCCCAATGGGCCATCTTTCCCAACACCAAACCTGGAGTAGGTAGGAGCAACCACCAAGGCTCGCAAACCCTGAGGTGCGACGGCGGGCAATGCATAGCTGTCGATACATCCATGCCAGGACCACGCTGCCCCACCTGTATGTCGCTATGTTCTCCCACGGCTAGCATAGTATGTCAAGGAAAATCTAGCTGATGGTGTTGACCAACACGTCGGGGAATAGGAAAGCACCAAGGAAGTGCTAGAGCCACACTCTAGCGAACCTGTCGATCTCAGCCTCATCAACTTGTGGGTGTAAGTTCTCGAAGCGCTCTGTCATCCACAACGACGAAACACCGAAAGTTTTTCCTGAAATTCACCAAAGACAATGAGACGCGCTGGACTCAGGAAAGCAATGCAAGTATTAAATAGGGTTCAATTGCTTACTTTTTTTGCATCCTTGTCGTCCAATGGAAGAAAGCCATAGAACTGAGCCACCAGCTCTCTCTCCAGTGATCGTTGTCAACTATACCTATCATTGGAAGTCCCCCAACCAAAGGCCAAAGATAGCCTTCATGTCTTGCATGGTGATGGTCATCTCACCACAAGGTAGGTGGAACGTGTGGGTCTCAGGCCTCCACCTGTGAGGTTGCATTACAAAAATAGAACTACTGTTAGTTACCTCAATTTTGTTATAAGAATATTTACGAGAGAATGAAGGTACTCGCACCTGTCTACAACTGCAGTGAGAAGTGCGGGGTCAAGGGCCAAAAGACCGTAGTTGACAATGTGGACAAGCTCGAGAAAGTCGGCACGCCGTATGTACGACGTGTAATGCTCGTCCCACTAGTGCGTCCTACTATGCGTGCGTGGCCTCAAAGGAGGCAAGGCCACCTCTGCATTGGTGTCGGTCAACACATGAGCTCGGTGCTTGTCGTCATACTCCACCTCAAGAATGGGGTACAACGGGTGCTACGTGGGAGGGGCCATCCTGGTACAAAATGATAAACAAAGGGTTAGAACAAACATGATGAATAATACAATATTGAAATTAACATTAAGTAGCATTGCAAAATTTAAACTACATGCTATGCAACATGAACAAAATATGAAAGCACATGTACATATTGAAATTAACATTAAAAAACATATTAAACAACTTCACTACAAAAATAAGCAAGTTTTATGTATGGACCTGCTGCCCTCATCTTCTATGCCTGCTAGCCTTGTCACCCGGTTCTTTGCAAACAGAGCAAACAATCCTACCATGGGTCTCATTGAAGTCTCCCCCTCCGTACATGTCTTTGTTGTATCCTCTCATAGCGTCCATGTCCCCCTTGAGTCGCTTCTTCTTCCTCCTACCCTTCCCTACCTTCATTAGTTCTGGATGCGGCACGTAGTCATAACCATGATAAGGGGGCCATTGTGTCGGGTCAAGGTATGACTCGAAGCTCTTCTCTCATATACTTAGGGTGTTTGAACGGAGATACAAGGGTGACATATATGGCAGACCCTCGAAGTCATATCCACGGACCCTGCAGGCCATGATCATGTGAGAGCAAGGGGCATGCATGATCTGAGGGACATTGCAACTATACTCTACTTTATCAAGATCAACTTGGTAGTTTTGTCCACCGTAAAATTTGTATCCCAAGCTTGTGCCACCCTTCCCCCGTACACTAAAGACATGCCGGCGAGGTCCATACGGCTCGGTGATATGTTGCTTGGCCAATTCCTCGGCCTCCTTCAAATGTTTTGTTCTGGTCTTTCCAAATCACCCATGCTTAGTTATATTCCTCGGCGCAAGTTCCCACCTCTTGACAAAATATTCATTGCACTTGTGAAAGGAGAACTCAACAATTCCAGACATAGGCAATGATCGAACTCCTTTGAATACACGGTTGAAAGAGTTTGACAATTTGGTGGTCATCATGCTGTACCTAAAACCACCCTCATCATATGCTAACGCCCACTTAGCCTTCTGTTCCATCTATGCCTCTAACCAGGCCTTATCCACTTCATTTAGCATCTTGTCTAGTTCTCTCTTTGTCTCCTTGAACTGGTGCTCTGTATGTACACAACATAGAGCCTTTACCTTGTCACAAACCTCCTTCTTCCTATGACGCCACCAGAAATTAGTGACAAAATGTCATATGCACCATCTGTGCACTAGAGGCTGGAACCCATCTATATGTTCACCTAGCATTAAGAATCCCTGGGTGATGGTCCGAGATCAAACATATAGTGCGAGATGGGCCAAGCACATGTACACGTAGAAGCTGCATGAACCATGACCATGATTCATTATTCTTTCCCTCTGCCAAGGCAAAAGCCATGGGTACTATCTGGTTCTCTAGATCAACAGCAGCAGCCATCATCAAGGTGCCCTATACTTTCCAATCAGGAAAGTGCCATCAATAAGTATGACTGGCCGACAATACTTGAATGCATGTTTCGTCTGATGCGAACGACCAGAACACACGATGCAGGACATGCCTCAATGGGTTCTCAAAATACATCCCTCCGGTGTCTACAAACCATTTCAAGCCATGGTTGTAGTAATGCATTGCACACAATATTCGGGGAACCCTGTTGTATGCTTCCTCCCAGCTACCCCAATGAATCGCCAGGGCAATTTGCTTAGCACGCCAAGCCTTTCCTACTTCACATCATACTTAACAAATCCGGATATGGACTCTTGCAAGGAAGACATCGAAATGTTGTTATTGTTATCAACGATCCCCAATATACGACGGGCAAGGTAACGTGTAGTGACCTGCTGATAATTTTCCTTCCCCTTATTTGATTGGCAAGTGTGGGGTTCAACCACTTTACTTATCCTCCACTTGTCATCACTCTATCTCTTTCGTGCATTTAACCTCCACATACAACCATTTTTGCATATGACGTGGTACCTCAACACCTGATCCGAATGAGTGACGGTGTACGGCCTATGGTGATAGATAGCATAGTCTTGAAGGAACAGCTTCATCTCTCACATTGTATTGAATATCATCCCTTCTCAAGGATTAGATTTTCATGGTCATACAATGATTTCCTACACATTTATAGACCGGTGTCACAAACTGCCATATCCGTTATGCTGACATCCCTATAGTTTGGAACACCACTGAAAGGTACGTTCATCGGCCTTAGTTGCATAAGCTCTATCACTGTGTAAGGTGGTGGTGGAACATAGTTGCATAAGCTCTGTCACTGTGTAAGGTGGTGGTGGAACGTATTGCTGTGCTTCACTAATCCTACCCCATGAATCATAAGGGGTATCATCCTCTGGCAAATCTATGACTAGTCTATCTTGAGCCAGCATAGCAAGAAGTACCTCAGTTGGTACTTGTAATGGCATAGCATGAACCAGTATTGAGCATGGCATCAACCGATGTTGGCATAACATCTCTACCTCCTTGGTCATCATTTGAATCGTCTAAATTACTGCTAACTACATCATCGATCCTATCCTCCTCCTCTTCTCGTTCGAACTCGTTCACATCGAAGTTATTATTTATACAGCCTATTGGACTTGAATGAAACTGCTCCTACGTGAACTGACCATCGAAATCCATGTTACCTCCTACTGGAGTTGAATGAAACTACTCCTACATCAACAGACCGTCCAAATCCATGTTACCCTGAGTTGGTTCCCCTTCGACTCCCAATTCTTGTTCATTACCTCCAACACCGTCAATGGATGGCCCATCATAGAGACCCTGCATCATGTACCCATTCTCCACCACCACCTCAGTTATGGCATGGGCACATTGGAACCTTGGAGCACCCTATTGTAGCAAGACCAGTGAGTAGGGTCACACAAGGGCATCAGGACATAGTGTGCCCTAGTATTCCCACTATCAAACCTCCCCTTCACTATGAAATTGTCGACGGCAAAAATGCGCGCGACGGGGAGCCGCCGACATGTGAGCAAGCCGAGAGAAACCACGCGGAGTAGATCTTGAGCTCTCTCTGGACTTAAAAGGTGAGGTACTAGACCGGATGGTCATGACCGAGGGCGTGCTAGTCAATTTCACCCTGCAATTGACAAGGAGAGAAAGTGATCGGTAATTTAAGATGAACATGCCGGTGTTTGTCTAGACAGTTCTAGATATACGACCAAGTGGCCAACACAATAAGGCTATCGAATAATGTAAACAAAATAGGTATATTGACAATTATTATTTAATTAGTTACATGGATCTAACTTAGCCGATGATCATGAAAGCATGTGAAAGATGTAAGAATAGATGTGTAAGCATACATGTGATAGACATACTAGCTTTTAACTAGGACAAGAACAAGTAAAAGCATATAGATAGCCAGTACATCCTCAACAAAGCGGCTATCAGATAGAATAGCCGATTCTAGTAATTGTGTTGTACGCCATATGATCACTCATCCACTGGATACAAATAAATCTACCAATGACGAGACTCAATCTATTATACCGCCAACAGGTCAAGTCATCTGATGCAGCATTGATGGTAGCACCCTAGATCATCTGTTGCAGCCTTGCAAATAACAATATAAGTTGTGACGGATACTTACAAACAAGCTAAAGGTCAGGTCGTCTGATGCAGCCCTGCTTGCCCGAAGAACACGCCGAAATCTACTCTACTCCTACTCCTAAGGGGTGGCCGGAGCCAAAAGGTAAAGGTACTAGATTTGTTTGATTGATGTGAGATATCCATTACAATGGCAGGGGTTCAATATTTATACCCAAGGCCTAACTATGAGTCCTAGTCGAACAAGACCAGTTACAAACTTGGGGAAAAGAACAAAACTTTCTAATTTAAGATAAGTTGGGCTCCAATCTTTCCTTTCTATGGAGCCCGACGTGTCTTCTTGTTTATATCTTGCTGATCCTGCCGATAGGGCTCATTCCCCGGGTGGCGTCACCTTGCTAGCTGATCTGGCAACCTGGTTAGCCGGTTTGATTGAAGGTCTCGGCTTTCTTTTGACTAATCTTGACCTTGGGGTCTTTTATTTTCGAACCAAATTTTGGTGTCAACACATGCCCCCCAATTTTGGGATAAAATGATTTTATTCCAAAATTACTTCTCATGATCATAGCATGCGCCGTTCTTCCAACCATCTGCTCTGATCCCATGCTAACTTTTCTAGTCCCTTTGCAGATCTATCTCATTGGCTCTTCTTAATCAAGGATATGACGTTCGATCATCTGACGGTGATCATCCACCTTTCCTTTCTGACTCATGCACATGGCCGATCTCCTGTCACTTCCTCGTTCTGGCTGATACTGTATCTTTCTGTGTACAAATTTGTCATTGTCGATTGCTGCTCTAGTGATCGGTTTTTGGATTGATCGCCTCTTCAAGCTTGATCCAACTGATTTTTGGTTGATCAACTCTGGGACCTGCCTCCGGGCGCGTGTGAAAACGCAATACTGCAGCGGATAATATTTCACATCTGCATCCTAGATTTGAACAAAAACTATAAATAATCTTAATGAATAAAATTTTCACATCCACTACTTCTGTAACTGTTGTCTCCTCATTAGACCACGCGTAGTTTCCTCGATATCCGAGATGGCATTCCATCTTCCATGAATCAAGATTATTTCTTTATGCCTCAAAAATATCAATTAGTGGCCTACTTCGGCTATAAATATATCCCTAAAGGATAGCCGAGGGATCATATCTGTTCTGCTTCCGCTCTTGTAACTTCCTTCCTCTAGTTTTAGAAGTCATCCCTTCCAAGACTATCGCTGACGGTGAGCATCCCATCGGTGAAATCCCGGAGGAAGAACTCCCCATGCGTCAATGCCTCTATCGTCTAGGGTGAGTCAAATCTTGTTTACACCATCGTTCTTTCCAATGATCGTCTTAACCGAATTCTCTTGACCCACAGAGCCATATCTCTTGTCGGCACCCATCGTCATGTGGCAGGGCCTTTCGGTGCCGCCCGAGACACTAAATCAGCAGTACCTATGGGATTTCTGATGATTCCTCTAACTCCTATAATGGAGATGACGCCCGCCATTACCTCTGTGAGCAGGACACGGTGATGGACCGCTACTCAGAGGCCACTCATGAGGGAGGTCATCTGTAAATTGCTTTAAGCGCCTCCTAGGCTGCCCTTGCCGATGTAGAGGGGGAAACCAATGCCTTTTGGGCACAACTAGCGGCGTCTGATGCCAGAGTTGTGGGTAAGTTCTTCAAGACAATTCTATATTGATTACTCTGTTTTCCCGATTTTCCCCTAATGACCTCTTTCTTGTTGTAGCTTTGATAGAACAATTGGAGGCACTCTAATTGATGGCAAACAATGCGGTCGATGCCCTGAATACCTAGGGTGGTGTGTTGCAGGCCCGTCTCCAAGACGTACCAGTGCATGTTCGGAGGTGACTCTTTATGGCGTCCAACATGGAGCCGCCGTTGCTAACGATTGCTCAAGTGCGCTCAGGGCATGACCTCCGTCAACTGTAGCCTGGCTTCTTGGATGGTGAAGACCTTGACATCTACCAGGAGTTGGTGGATGATTTCGAGGGAGCCATTGAAGCCGTTGGCATATATAACCTCGCCAAAGGAATCATCAATCGTGTTTTCTTCGGCCCATAGATTGTAAATAGGGTTATTGTTAATGAAATAAAGTTTCCCTTTGCACCCGCTCTTTGTATTCTATTTTTGAATGTTCTTTTCTATTGCCATCAATTTCCCAACGGTAGCCTTTGAACTGATAACCGAAGATCCCCACTAGAGAATTCAGGTTCTTTAGCCAATCCAAAAATAGCGGATTGCACCGGATCGATCAACCCTTTAGTGTCAGACCATCTGGGGCCACTTGCACCAAGAAAATCTTCTTCTAAACTTGCTATCTAGAATCTTGAGTAACAATGCAGTCACAAAAACCGGCACCACTTGCTTAGATCTAGATGTGACTCACGCGACTTTAGACTCATAATTTGCAATTCTTATGTATATCTGCTTTGACTTTTGGTGTAAACACTTAGCCGATGCATTCTTCCTCCTTGTATGAACTTTCTGTTGTTTGACGATCGACTTTGAATGATCCTTCTAAGATTTCAAGATTGGCTTCTCGTAATTGTCTCCAACCGATCAACTCTCAAACCTTGTTTCCGGGTCCGTGTTGTAACACAAAAATGCAGCAAATGGATTTTCAAATCTGTGGCCCAGAACCTAACGAAAATGTAGAATGGCAACTCCCCACGTCCACCTGTTGCTTTCTCATTTGGTTATGCATGACCTTCTTGATTCTTGGAACGACCTTTCGCCTTCCATAACTGCACTTTACTTTAGTGCGGCTCGGTAAACCTATCGTGTCACCTTTGGCTATAAATGCATATTTCAAGGGGATAACCGAGAGGTCACATCTACACTCGCTTCTACTTTTGCCATTGCACAACCCCTTCTTCTTCCTCCTTAGAACAGAAAAGATTCAGTCCTCAGCCAACAACAATGGCGGATGGCAAGCATCCTGTGGTGACATTCTAGAGAAGGATCTCCAGCCGCGCCAGCTCCTCCGTATCCTAGGGTATGTTCAAATTGTATCCCCACCCTTTTGAATAATCATCTAAACTTGGTGATTCACACTTTGTAGGAACATTACACGGCCGCCGTCCAAAATCTTCTAGCGAGATTTGAGGCCTAGCCGGTGGTGTCTGTGGCTTCCTCCATCGATTCCACCAACTCATACAATGGAAACGATGCTCGGTGTTTTCTTTACAAACGGAATTAGGCACTAGGTCGCCATTGGGAGGTGACTCAGGAAACCGGGCACCTGGAGGCCACCTTGGTTGCTTCCAAAACCGCTCTTGTTGTCATGGAGGGAGAGAGTAGCGCCACCCGAGCGTGTCTAGTGGAATCTGATGCTAGAATTGTATTTAGGATCTTCAGAAGAAACCCTATTCCTCCATTATTTTGCTCTGTCGTGCTTCTCTTAATATCTTTCTCTCTTGCTATTATAGCCTTGACAGAGGAGTTAGAGGTTCTCCGGCTTGTGGGGAATAATGTCGCTAGGGCTCTGAATGCTCGGGGTGACCTGGTGGTGAGCCGCCTTTAGGACATCCCTGTACGCGCCCAGAGATCGCCCTCCATGGTGTCCGGCATGGCACGCGGTTTGCCCTGATAATTGCTCAGGTGAACTCTAGGCATGACCTCCGATGGCATCAGCCTAGCTTCGCAAGCGGCAACGACCATCATGGGTTGGTGGAGGACTTTGCTGGTCATGCCGACGCCACAGCGAATGCTTCTTCGACCGGAGAGATTGTGAACAAGGTCTTCTCCAGCCAGTAGTTTGTACTTAGGGACTCAATCATGAATAAAACAATTAATCTCCTCCTATGTTGATTTCCCTATTTGACTCTGTGAATGCCATTGACGCTCCTTCATATGACTTGTATTTTTTTGCATTTTTTGCACTATAGGCGATGCATGCCGCACCAGCTTTTGTCTCCCTAGGCCAAATTAGGATTCTTTATTTTTGTTCTAAAGGTGATACTTTGCTAGTATTGGCTGTCAGATTTGGCGACGACCCACACTTCGAGCGTTAACTTTAATCGTCATAATCTAAACTCCACAATGAACACTTGTTTCTAAAATAGCCAATGATGATTCACATATCAAATCACTTATGAACCCTAGAAATCATTGGCTACCAAGACCTTTCAAAGTATTATGCAATTAAATCCAAATATGCCCTCTTAAAATAGAACGGTTGTATTCTGATAAACCCAAAAAGCAATGTTTAGCCGATCTGTAATAACCAACAGGAAGAGTTAGTAAAATAAACTCTCAGAGTCGATTGCTTGGATTAGCTATTGATGTTCATCATTGATCTTGATGACACCTCCTTCCTAGACTCTTCTAGAGAAGCATTCACAATCTTCAAACTCTCAATATGCTGGGTCAGTTGTTGCCACACTCACAAACGTGTTAGCCCGAACCACTTCGACGTTGTCTCCCTACCACTGGATAGGACATTGGTGCATCGTTGAAGGGATGCAACAATTGGTGTGGATCCAGTCATGACCCAAGAGAAGACTATATGTTCCTTTGCCATCGATGATGAAGAAAGTAGCAGACAGGGTCTTGCTTCCAATCATCAATTCGACGTTAACTGCCCTCCGGGTCTTAGATGCATTGCCACCGAAGTCTTTCAACATCATATCTATTTTAAGCAAGTCTTTGGGTCTTTCCCAAGCTTACGGAAAGTGGTATAGGGCATGAAGTTGACAGAAACCTCCATCGACTAACATCTTGGTCATCGGCTTCCCATCGACAAATCCTTTCATGTATAAAGCCTTCAAGTGCCGATGCTGAGATGGCTTATCAAACGTGGCTTGCTGGGGTTGGAGGGCTAACTGAGCTATTGCTTCTCCTAATTCTTCTCCATCATACTCCTCCCCATCAGACTCTCCTTGTTCATACTTGGAGGGAGCTCTAAATTCTACAGGTAGGATGAAGACCGTATCAATATTAGCCGATGGCTTACCCTTATCGATTGTTTGCTTGACGCGCCATGTCCGAGAGTCTGCTATACTTCTGAGCTTCTAATTCTTTGTTCCTTAGACACTGAACTCTTCTTTTCTAGCTTCTTGTCAGACCTCCTAGACACCATTGGCCCTCTTGCCAAACATACTCCTTTTCTTCATCATGATCGGCCCAATTTTGATTATGGGCATGCTTGCCTAACCGATCATGAACTCCTTTATTTTTTATGCGCCGATCCATGCTGTTAGGTTGATAATTCAAATGCTCATGGATGGACCGACAGTTGGACTGAGATTGCCTAAATTCTACATACTAATTACTGCACTCTGGGCAGTTACGTCTTGTAGGTAGTTTCAGTCCTTTGTTCCAACAGTGCCTGAAGAAAGGACAATTCCAATGTAACTCTGCTTGTTCCCTTTCATACCTTTCTTCTTCACATATTCTTTTTTTTCAAGCTGGCGCTAATAGTCCTCCTTCTGGCATTGCCACTTGTTCAACAAGATCCTAGAAGTGACCCAAGGACGTAAAGCACCAGCTCTGGATGTCTCACCCTATTCATATCGACTCTTTTGTTGCACGCTGTTTGTTCAACAAGATCCTAGAAGTGACCCATCTTCTTTGGCCTTAGCCGACGTCAAGACCTTCTTTTTTCCTTTAGCCAACTAGAACTCCACCATATGCACCCCTAGGAAAGGATGCTTGTCTATGTCCATTATTGGTTTCTTAGCTGGCTCAAACTTGGTCCTCCCTTGCTCGATGGCCTTCTAAATGTGGAAGTGAAAGATCCTACACTCATTGGTACTGTGGTTGGTAACATTGTGGAACTTGCAGTATTTCTTCCCTTTAAGTTCTTCAGCTGAAGGGATCACATGGTTTGCAGGTAATCTCAACTGCTTCTTCTCTAGAAGTATGTCAAAGATCATGTCGGCTTTCTTAACATTGAATTCGTAGGTGTTCTCTGACTCCTTTACCCATGGACAAGATACAGGAGCCTTGCTCCACGTCCATTCAGCGATTGTGACTTTTGATCATTTCCATCGAGTCTGCATCATAGGGATCAGTCATAGCAGCAGTAACCTTTAAATACTTCTCTTTACATAGGGTCCGGTGCTAACTCTCAAAGGCAGACACTCTCTGAACTAAATGGGCCAAGCTTTCAAACTCCTAGCCATCAAATTTCTCTCAGATTAATGGAGACATCCCTTGAAGGGCCAATTCAGCCAATTGGCCATCAGACAGATTCAATGAATAGCAATGGCTCCTTACTTCTCTAAATCTTTAGACAAACTCAGAGCCTGACTCATTATTCTTTTGCCTCATGCTTGTCAAATCTATAATCTTCTTCTCACATGTCCCACTGTAGAAATATGCATGGAACTTATTTTCCAGATCGACCCATCCAGCGATTGAGTTTGGTTCTAGTGATGAGAACCAACTAAAGGCCGGTCCAGACAGGGACAAGGGGAAGAATCTAACTTTGTGTGCCTCCTCAATAGATGCTTCTCCAAGCTGAACAAGATAGCGGCTGATATGCTCCATGGTTGTCATCTCATCTACCCCAGTGAATTTAGAGAAATCTAGGACTCTATAGCATGGTGGGAGTTGCACAAGGTCATACCATGCAAGGTATGGGCACTGGTAAGAGCCAACTTGTCCTTTAGGCTTCAGACAAAACTAGCTTTGCATCATAGCAGTTATCCGGTTGACAAATTCTTTAGCATCCATGGCAGCAACTTCTTGTCTCGGCTGCCCTTAAGCCTGAGCCTGAGATCCTTGTACTTGACTTGTTGATTCTAAGCCAGAGACTACTGGAGTTGCTACGCATTATAATTGTAAGGGTTCTGATACACAGGATGTGGCATAAGCTCATATGTACTGGCATCAAAACCAAGTGGTATCCCTCGGATAGTCGATCTGGGCATTATGAGTTGTGTATCCCTGCAATCGACTATTGAAGTAATTAGGATCAATGTTCTTGATGATCCTTTGCACTAATGGAGCAATTCTTTGGGCCAACTGAGGCGTTTGATAGGAAGTTTTGAATCCTTCCTGAGCCAGCCGTTGCACAACTTGCTGAGTAATTGGGGAGGTTGGCTGCTGGACTATCTGTGTGACAGGGACACTTGGTGATTACTGTGCTGGTGGTTGCCCCTTGTCATTTGAGCTTGCCCCCTATCATCTAAGTCTATCCACCTGAAAGTTGTTGCACTGGTGGCTACTGAAATTGCCCACCATTTGGCTGCTGACTAGTACTAGGTATGTTGTTTCTCATAGCCGAACGATTCAAGCCATTAGAGTATGCAGGCCCAACTTGATCAACTAGCGCTCTAAGGAAAACCTCTTTCATAACGTTGCCAATCATGTTAGCCAACACGTTATTGTGGTTTGTGAAGGCTTCATGGACAGTCTTGTGGACCAAATGAGCAGTGGTCCTTGCTTAAACATCTTCGCTTTGACCATGTAGGAGAACGCTTGGCGGGAGTCTTCTGAATAACTGAATCACGCGTCCTACTGTAAGACAGCAGGCACTTCTCTCTGAACTCCTCTGTCACTTGCTCAATGAGCACCTTTTGGTCGTCCGACATGTCTTCAAGGTTGACCTTGAGGATCATTTGATTATCCATGCTGACAATTGTGGTTGACTTCTGATCAAACAATTGTGGTCTCACCAGGCGTGCCAATCTATGTTGATGGCAAAAATGCACGTGACGGGGAGTCGCCGACATGTGAGCAAGCTAAGAGAAACCATGCGGAGCATATCCTGAGCTCTCTCTGGACTTAAAAGGTGAGGCACTAGACCGGATGGTCGTGACCGAGGGCGTGCCAGTCAATTTGACCCTACAATTGATAAGGAGAGAAAGTGATCAGTAATTTAAGGTGGAGCATGCCGGTGTTTGAGCAGAAAGTTCTAGATATACGTCCAAGAGGCCAGCACAATAAGGCTATCGACTAGAGAGTCGATGTGGCAGAACCTCCTAAATTATAGGTCCCACATGCACCTGTCACTGTCCAACGATCTTTGACACCCATGCATACGTTCCCGGTAACTTAAGAAGACTGTTGGGTGTCCTCGGGGAACCCCGAATCATCCATAATTTCCGAGCAGGATCACATTACAGAGTTATTGCAGTATTACAACAGTTTAATCAAATAGATACACCAGAGTCAAAAACAACGGAAGTCTTACAATAACATAGTTTACAAACCGTTTGTTTCAAACCATACAACTAAGTTCGATAATTAATACAAAACAAAGTAGTGGAGTGGCATTATAATATATTACAGAACACACAAATAAGCTACCCTGCCCAAGGACCACACATTTACTTATCGGCATCGCACTGAACAACAGTCATGCAGCATGATCCAAAATAGATCTGCTCATGAGCCTCACCTGCAACAAGGGTCAACGAACCCTGAGTACAAAAGTACTCAACAAGACTTAACCGAAATAAAACTAAAAGAACTCAGGAATGCAGGCTCACAGGATTCAAGGTATGGCTTTAGCAATAGTCAAAGTTCTTTTGCGTAAAAGCTTTTAAAAAAATTCTTTATATCAACATTAAAACTTCATAAGATCATATACAAAGCTGACACGATCCGCAATGAGATCATGAAACTTCATAACCAACACCTTCACAGACCATCATCAAGTTCCAGTTATTTATTACTACGATGATGAACAGTGAGTTGAGTCTCCATAACCGAGGAGCAACGACGATTCGAACCGATTAAAAACCCAGCTGGGAATTCTAGACCACACGACATATGCAGGTCCCCGACTTATATATATCAACCTACAATCGGATCCTCTAAACAAGAATGGGTCCGCGCCACCCGAGAATACAGTACTCCACCAATCCAGCCCATTGCCACGTGGGTACACGCTATTTCCGCCATCTCTCCACTCCCAGTGCGCGAGTAGCCATTCTCGTAATAGAATAGCCAAGTTAAGGCTTACCGGAGTATGTGGTTAGTACTACAAAGTCTCACCTCATGCAATTCAACAACGGACGGACCTTAATCGACACAGGCGGAAAGAACCCGCTCACAAGACCTCCATGTCTTGCGGCTCCCATACACCGAGTCCGCCCAGTCTAGATTTATTACTCCACATTCCCATATCACATGATAACATAAGTAACTAAAGATCCATTTAAAACTCGCAGATGACAGGTAATCACCCGACTTTCATCATTGTAAGCATAGCTAAGCAAAACTAGGCATATACGAATTTAAAACTGGTAATATGGTAAATATGGAATAACAAGGTAGGTAATGTACCAATTTGATTTTCACTTGACTCCTAATCACTTAATGCAGTAAAAGAAGCAAAAGCGAAATCAATTTATAAAATACAAGGTAGGGTTGTATGCATCCGGGGCTTGCCTTCGTTGACGGAAAAGTCCGGGTCCAGAGTCGTTCCACCGATATCAACACCAACCTCCACAGACGGATCAACCTCCTCAACTACTTGATTAACTACCACGTTTTCACCTTCGTTCACTACACGTAGTAACACTGCCATGTTTAACATGATGCGGAATATGAAATATGATGCTCGATGATGGATGCAAAATTAACAACTTGAATACAACTTTCCTTCGCGGTACAGTTACAAGTTAAACTAACTAAACCATTTTCGCAACACTCACATCAATTGCCAAGGATCATCACCAACTAATGACCCAAGGACATCACTCAATCAAAAACTCAAACAAAACCTAAATCACTAAAGGTTACTATTTGCTTTTATGAATTAATTAATTAATTAAGAATTATGAAATAAATAAACTTGTTCCAATTGGCCTCAAAATTTTTGTAAATGTTCATCACATGATAACTAAATGACAAAACAATTTTCATAATTTTTGGATACATAAATAAGACTAGAAAACTCCTGGAAACTCATTTATTAATTAATGGAGCAATTTTTATCACTTTTAAAAAGTACTGAAAAACAACATTTCATATTTTTCCTAAATAATATACATCACAGAGAGGTCACACAAAAAATTTCATAATTTTTTGAGCTCTAAATAAATCTACAAAAAAATAACAAAAACAGACACTATTCATTCATTCTAGAAAATAGAAAAATCTATTTTTGAACTACACAGTCACTGACATCCCGACCCCACATGTCATCTTCAACCTCAGGCTTTGACTCCGGCGACACGCGCACTGACCGGCGATATCTCGCCGACGGCGAGACCAACGGTGACGACCAAGGTACCAAAACACTACCCTCGACTAGGCGCATCGATTTGGGGCACAAGCTGGACCAGCTACGGACTGGACCGAGCACAACGCCGGCCATGGCGGCCACGACGGCGCGGCTACGCTACGCTGGCGATGTGAGAGTTGTAAAGCTTAAACAGATGGCCCAGGAAGCATCAGCAGCTCACCCCAAACGCGACTGAGTAGAGCACAAGGCCGGAGGAGCACTGGAGACACCGTTCGACGGACACAATGGTCACGGTAGAGCAAGCAACGGCGACGGTGACGCTCCGGTGGCTACGGTGGACAATTTGATCAAGCATCAAGGTACAAAGCACCACGGCGTCGTGGCGAAACTGAATCATGGCTCGGCAAGGACAGAGACTCACCGCAACACGCTGACCACGACGAAACGGGATCGCGGGTGAGGTTGCCGGCCGCGAGGAAGAAGAACGCGCACCGCGAGTTTCCGGTGAAGACAAGTGACAAAAGTAGGTTGGTTGGGTACACAAGGAGTAGGCGGAGCTATGACAAGCTTTGCAGTGGCTGGAGTGCGCTAAAGTGACGGTGAGAGCTCACCGGAGTTATGGCCGTGGCGTCGGGAAAACAAAGCAAGAGAGCGGGGGCAAACGGTGACGGCCAAGGCTAAATAGAGCGGCTCAGAAGTGCAAGGAAGCTACGCAATGGCCTTCACCGCGCTAGCGCGACACCAAAGACAGCCACGACCGTGCCTGGAAGCAAACCGAAGGTCGCCGGCGGTGTAGCAACAGCGGTGAACACTGTTCATCGAAATTACAGAATTGCCATCCAGTTTGAAACTCAAATTACTCCCAAATTTTTGTAACAACTCAAAAATCTCCATAAACAAAAGTTGTTCAAAATCAAAAGTTCTACAACTTTCCTTTTATAACTAACCCATAATTCGGTCTACATTTTGAAATGAACTTTTGAATTCAAATAGGGGACATTTAAGGAATTTCGCCTTTTCAAATAACTTCAAATTTTACTAAACAACTTAAAAAACTCCAAAAACAAACTTTGTACAACTCGATAAGCTCTACAACTTTTCTTTTAGACTCAACCCCAAAATGTGCTTCGATTTTGAAATGGGTTTTCAGGGTAGGATTTAAATATTGAAAATCAGGGTTTTCGGAATTTCAAATCAATACAAAGATTTCAAACTTGATTCAAACAATACCAAGCAATACTTATAACATAAATGTAAACTTGTTTTAGTGAATGCATATCAAAGTTTGCAATATGACCAATGCCTTGCAATACATATGATGATATGTCCAGTTTTTTTAATACTTAAACACCCGGGGTGTTACAATCATTCCCCCTCAAAGAAATTTTGCCCCGAGATTCAAAGCCATAGGGTAAGTAATGGAAAAGGAAATGTGTCAATCCAAAAACATCCAATTCTCATCCATAAAACAACTGAGGTTCCTTTACAAAACACAATTTGTAACAACCGAGCTCAACTAACAGTACTCTATTCTATAATGACGCAAGAAACTCTGGAAACTTTTCTAACACGTAATCTTCTGATTCCCAAGTAGCCTCCTCTTCTGAATGTTGATTCCATTGTATCTTGTAGAACTTTATTGTCCTCCTTCGAGTAACACGATCTTTCTGATCCAACACTCAGATAGGATATTCTGAATAAGTCAGATCTGGTTCAAGTTCCACTCCTTCAACTTCAACATTCCGCTCAGGCACTTGGAGACACTTCTTCAACTGAGACACATGGAACACATCATGTACAACTGATAAATGTTCTGGTAATTTCAAGCGATAGGCCACTTTTCCATATCTCTCCAAAATTTGAAATGGTCCAATATATCGAGGTGCCAACTTGCCTTTAACACCAAAACGGGTAACTCCCTTCATTGGTGATACTTTCAGATATACAAAATCTCCTTTATTAAACACCAATGGTCTCCGTCGTCTATCCGCATAACTCTTTTGGTGGGACTGAGCTATCTTCAAATTACTCTGTATTTGCCTAACCTTGTCTTCTGTTTCTTTCACAAGGTCAACTCCAAAGAATCTTCTTTCTCTAGGCTCAGACCAACTCAACGATGTTCTGCATCTATGACCATAGAGTGCTTCAAATGGAACCATTCTAATGCTTTCCTGATAACTATTGTTATATGAGAACTCGGCCAAAGGTAAGCATTCGTCCCACTTGTTGGAATAATTAAGGACACAACACCTTAACATATCTTCAAGCACTTGATTGACTCTTTCAGTCTGTCCATCAGTCCGCGGATGATAAGCTATACTATACAGGAGCTTGGTACCCAATGAAGAATGCAATTGTTTCCAAAAACTAGAGACAAACTATGTACCCCTATCGGACACTATGGTCTTTGGTATTCCATGGAGACTCATAATTCTTGCTAAATATATCTTGGCATATTGGACAGTGGAGTATATAGTCTTGACAGGAAGAAAATGTGCTAACTTAGTGAGTCGATCTACAATAACCCATATTGAGTCAAATCCCTTTGATGTCTTGGGTAGGCCAACAATAAAGTCCATACTTATGTCCTCCCACTTCCAAGCTGGAATAGGCAATGGTTGTAATTCTCTAGCAGACCTCAAATGTATAGCTTTCACTTTCTGACAAGTATCACACTTTGCTATATATCTTGCAATTTCTATCTTCATTTTGGTCCACCAAAATCTTTGTTTTAAGTCATGGTACATCTTGTTGCTTCCAGGATGGATAGATAACCTAGTAGCATGTGCTTCTTCAAGAATTGACTGCCGCAACTCGAGAACCTTTGGTACTACCAGACGATCCTTGAACCATAGCACACCTTCATTATCTATGCTGAAACATTCCGCCTTCCCATTCCTGACTCTTTCCTTGATATGAGCTACACCCTTGTTTTCCTTCTGAGCAGCAATAACTTGATCTCGAATAGTGGCTTCAACCATTAAATTGGTTAAACTTCCTTGTTGAATTACCTCCACATTCAACTTCTCCATCTCTTGACACAAGGTCAAACCCATTGTTCTTACTGTCAGGCAATTGCAATAACTTTTGCGACTGAGAGCATCTACCACCACATTTGCTTTATCGGGGTGATAATGTACTTCCAAGTCATAATCTTTAATCAGCTCTAACCATCTTCTTTGTCGCATATTCAACTCTGACTGAGTAAAGATATACTTTAAGCTCTTGTGGTCTATATAAATATGGTACGTATTACCAAGTAGGTAATACCGCCAAATCTTCAGAGCATGGACCACAGCTGCTAACTCCAGATCATGAGTCGGATAGTGTTCTTCATGTTGCTTAAGTTGTCTGGATGCATAAGCAATGACTCGGCCTTCTTGCATCAACACACATCCAATACCAATACCTGAAGCATCACAATAAACATCAAACGGCTTCTCGATATCAGGTTGGGCTAATACTGGTGCAGTGGTCAACAGTCTCTTCAAAGTCTAGAAAGCCTCTTCACAATCAGATGACCAGACAAACTTGACTTGGTTCTTCAATAACTCAGTTATGGACTTTGATACTTTAGAGAAATCTAGAATAAACTGACGGTAATACCCCACCAATCCTAGAAAACTCCGAACTTGACGAACTGTGGTTGGTGGTTTCCAATCAAGCACATCCTTCACTTTGCTTGGATCAACAGCAACTCCTTCTGCTGACAAGACATGTCCAAGAAATTGTACTTCCTTAAGCCAAAAATCACACTTGCTGAACTTGGCATAAAGTTGGTGTTCTCTCAAACGAGTCAGAACAATTCTGAGGTGTTTCACATGTTCTTCCTTATTCTTGGAATATACTAGAATGTCATCAATAAACACCACTACAAATTTGTCTAGCTCAGGCATGAATATTGAATTCATCAAATACATGAAATGAGCTGGAGCATTTGTCAAACCAAAAGATATTACCAAGTATTCATATAATCCATATCTTGTGGTAAATGCCGTTTTGGGAATATCTTCAGGCTTTATCTTGATTTGGTGATATCCTGACCTCAAATCTATCTTGGAGATATTGTATTAAACAGATAGATCAAACAGATAGATTAAATCCATATCTTGGAGCCATGATAGTAATCAGCAGACGATAGATCAAACAGATAGGACCAATGAATCTCTATCTAGATCGTGCAATTGGTGATATTGTATTAAACAGTGAACTATCTAACACAATATTGATAACTTTGATTAATACTAACGTTTACAAGAGATTAGTCGTCTGTTGCAGCCTTGTAAAAGTGGATATGAATTGATAACTAATCTATACCACGATTTGTAAGAGATCAGTCGTCTGTTGCAACCTTACAAATAACAATATAGATCGATAACTAACTTATACTACGACTGGCAAGAGATCAGTCATCTATTGTAGCCTTACAAGTAACAATATAAGTTGTGACGGATACATACAAACAAGCTAGAGATCAGGTCGTCCGATGCAGCCCTACTTGCCCGAAGAACTCGCCGAAATCTACTCTACTCCTACTCCTAAGGGGTGGCCGGAGCCGAAAGGTAAAGGTACTGATTTGTTTGATCGATGTGAGATGTCCATTACAATGGTTGGGGTTCAATATTTATACCTAAGGCCTGACTACGAGTCCTGGTCGAACAAGACCGGTTACAAACTTGGGAAAAAGAACAAAACTTCCTAATTTAAGATAACTTGGACTCCAATCTTTCCTTTCTATGGAGCCCGACACGCCTTCTTGTTTATATCTTGCTGATCCTACCGTTAGGGCTCTTTCCCCTGATGATGTCACCTTGCTAGCTGATCTGGCAACCTGGTTAGCCGATTTGATTGAAGGTCTCAGCTTTCTGTTGACTAATCTCGACCTTGGGGTCTTTTATTTTCGAACAAAATTTGGGTGTCAACAGAAATCACCACCAAACTTTGCATTCAAACGGATACAAAGGTCGTTGAAGCTAGGAGGTTCATCAAATTATTCCAATTCTTTTTTCATATCCTCAAACATATCATCTTCTTTCCTAACACTTCCTCCATAAAAAAACTCAAACACAACAATCCATCTACAAAAGCAATTGAGGAAACTTCATCAAGTCGTCTTAATCGTTGTACGTAATGTCTATAGTAATATTAATACCTATACTAACTATAACTATACTAACTAATCTAATATTAACACCTATACAAGACTAACTACAATAACTAATTATACTAAATACAATAACTAACTAGACTCACTAACTATACTAACTCAACTAACTAACTTTACTAACTATACTAACTTACTATACTACCTATACTAACTAAACTAACTTTTTACTAACTATACTAACTATACTTTACTAACTATACTAACTTACTATACTAACTATACTAACTAATCATTCAAACTAATTTTTCATCTTAACCCTAAGTAACAACAATTTTGATTCAATCAACAAATACACAAGGGGAGTATCTTAATAACGAGGGGAAGACCGGTGGCGGGCTTCTTTTGGGAGCAGGAGAGAGAAGGAGAGGGGTGTGGCACACCACCAACCAACCAAGGAAGGGACAGGGGGCGCAGGTGAAGGAGACGATGGGGAGAGAGGCCGGCCCGTGGTGGGGAAGGGGCCGCTGCGCCGGCGATGGGCACGGCTCCTGGAGCGGCCTAGAGAGGGAGGAATGGGGAGAGAGGGAGAGAGGGAGGTGGATGGTTGTAGGGAGGAGGCTTGGGCGGTGGCCTCAGCGGTGGTGGGTGGACGTGGGCGGCAGCGGTGGTGGCGGGTGCATCTCCCCCTCGATCCGTTTCACTAGAGTGAAAGAGAGACGGTGAGGGGAGGGAGGCCAGTCCACGGTCCTGTATTGGGCTTCACCGTGCCGTGGGCTGTGGCGCGGCACTGCAGTGCCAAGATCTACGGTGCAGCAACGCCTGCCACATCAGCGGCCAGGGCCCGAGAAAGTGCCTTGTCATCGACGCTGCCACGCCGCTATACATGGCGCAACAGCGTTGTTTTGCCGCACCGTGGCAATAGGTGTGGCCAAAAGTGTTAGATTTGAAAAAAAAAATAGTGTCAAATTTGGAAATAGTTTTAAAAAAAGGTTAGAAATAAAAAAATCCCACTCAGAGAGGCGAGTTGCGAGACAGAGAGTAGGAGGGCATCCGCCACATAGGGTTAGGCGTGAGGCGCGGGGCACCAGTGTAGGCATGCACCGCAGCAGGTTACAGTGGTGCTTTGTGGGCTGGGCTAATTCGCGCTCGTGGGCCGCGAAGTTAGACCACAACGTATATTCGAAAATACTGAGTACCGGTGGGAAGTTCCCGTGAAAATACGACCGAGAAAAGGAAGGGAAGGGACCGTTTGGAACAGAGGAACGTAAAATAGAGAAAAATAGAGGTAAAAATAGTGGATTGAAAATATAGCAATTTTATAGGAATGGGTGCATTATAGTGAATAAGGGCTTGCTCATCTCTCCATTCACATGTAGGAAAATTTTCCAAGAGTTTAGAGCGGATGTTTTGTTTCCTCCATTTTACGAAGGAAAGCAAGCCTTTCCATAATAAAGGAAAACTTCATTACTCCATTCCAAACACCATGTGATGTAAGCAAAACATAGGAATTGGATTCCTTTGAAATTCCTATGAAATTCCTCTTATCCAAACAAGCCCTAATATTTGGATTAGGGCGTCCATCCGCCCGGACGCCGCCATTCCCTATTGGTGGGCCGCGACGCCTAGAAGGCTCTCCTATCCGCTCCTCTCCAGTCACCACATTTTCTAAAAAATCACTGTAGTGCTGCGACCATGCTCCGCCACGCCTCCCACCCGCCTTCCTCTCATCGCGCCTCCTTTCTTCACCATGCCTCCCTCCCACCTTAACCATCGAACATGTCGCGGCCTTCTCCACAGGAGCGGCAAGCTCTCGCGCCACCAACAAGCTCTACACCGGTGAACTCCACACCGATGGGCCTCCATTCTCCCAAGTAGCAAGGAGATGTTGAACTGAAAGCGCATGTTGCAAACGTAAGTGTTTCACATGTTCCAGAGGTATGTTGCAAGTGTTTCATTTGGATGTTGCAAGCCCACAAAAGTGGATCCGTATGATGCATATGTTTCAATGCCTATACACGGATGTTGCAAGCATCTGTTCCAAATGTTTCATTTGTTTTTCAGACGTATGTTGCAAGTGTTTTATATAGATGTTGTATATGTTTTCACACATATGTTGCAAGTATTTCATCTGGATGTTGCATATGTTTGTAATGGTTTTCGAGTGTTTTCAGGTGTTTTGCAAGTGTTTTAGACATATGTTGCAAGTGTTTTAGCTATTTTGGCCATATGTTATAAGTGTTTTCATCTACAAGTTGTAAAAATAGATCTGGTGTTGCACATGTTGCAATGGGATCCACCTATAGTAGCCGCCTACTACAACTGCTAGGGCTCCACCGAGCCGGCGCAGATGATCCCCGTGTGCATGCATGTGGGAAGCGGAGGGGGCACGAGCGATCCTCGTGTGCGGGCATGCGGCATGGGTAGGGCGAGTCGTCTGGGTGAGCACGGGCCCCCATGTGGGCATAGTAACATACCCAGTGGCACCAGAGTTTTTTTTATTAGTGGACATAATGGTTTGTTGATATAGTCATCCCGCTCAGTGCAGCACAGAGAGGTTGCAGTGTCGATCACGTCAAGGCCACTATCAACGGGAAGTAGACAGTGACCATAACATCCTAAAATTTGCATGATTTTGAAATAGGTGAAAATGATTTAATTATGCATTTTGTGAGCATTTAAATTTTGAAAAATTAATAACTATAGTAAAGATAAAATCAAATGTAGGTCTACATACATGTATGTGCATACATGCTGCTGCATATTTTACTTGTGATGCTTTGGTTTGATTGAAATTTGCAAAAGAATTTAAATTTGAAATCAAATTGGATTTGAAATGGTGTTTAAGAAAATGGAAAAGGAACTAAAAATGGAAAATCATCTCCTTCAATTTAGCCTGAAGGCCTGCTCCTCTCCCCTTTGCCGGCCTGCTCTGCTATTTCTTCCCTCTCTCTCCGTGTGGTCTGGCTCCCTTCCCTCTCTCTCCCTCGGCCTGCCTCTACTCCCTCCGCAGCCAACCAGTTTGGCCTGTTGGCCTAGCCAGCGGCCGTCTCTCCTTTCCCCTCTTCCCCGCCTTGGCGCCGGCCCATTCCCACCGGCCCAGCCAAAGTTGAAGCCACACGGCAGCGTCCCTTCCTCTCTCTCTCTCTCTCTATGACTGATGCGACGGGCCCACCTATCGGCATCATCCCCTACCATGAGTCGTCGTCGCACCGGACTCCGACACCGCCGTGGAATCCATCTCCACCCCATTTCCTCGCCTTGGCATGTTCGCCATGCCCGAACCCCTCATAAATACCGCCCTGAGCCACGGCCGTGCCTTCCCATCCCAAGATTCAGAGTCGCAGCCACCTCGCTGAATCACCACGCCGCCGCGAAACCTAGTGTCGCAGTGTTTGCCGTCCGCTCCACCACATCTAGCGTCGTGTCCGAGCTATTTCCGACCATGAAAACTACTTGGGTGAGTTTGCCATCGCCTCCTCTTGCTTCCTGAGCTCTTGGTTTACTCTATCATGGCCTCTAGGGCCCTAACCATGTGTGCCGATGAGTTTCTTCACCGCCGGCCATGGAAGCCATCGCGCCAGCACTGTTATTCCGCCAACCGGATCGCTCTCTCTCTCTCTCTCGTCTAATCTGAGCCGTCCAGATAAGCTCTTGGTTTAAACTATAGCTCTATTAGACTTAATAGAATAAGAGTTACAACTGTTTTACTGTGCTATTGTTTTTCTGCTCGCGAGGAATTTTAGATTTCTTGTTCTTGCTCATACACGAGAGTATCATTGGGATGTCAGAACGTCTTGATACTAGTTAGCTCATCTGGAAGAAGGTGCAAGCTACCCTTTTTGTGTCCCCTAGTTTAATTTTTCTTAAGAGGGGGAGCCAAGTTGAAGACTTTTGCAAGATGAAGTATCATACATTCTAGTTTGCACAGCGGAAGCGTGGTGGGCCCATAACCCACAGGCCCTAGGATCGAAACCTTTGTAGGAACAAATACCTTTGGAGCAGATCAATAAGATAGACAATCATGCTTATGCCAACTATCTAACTAAGAAGGGTCCGAATGCTCAAGGTGCCATATGAAGTTCAGTTATGCTCTCTAGCTCTCACTTGGAAAAGTGCTATCACTTTGAGAAGCAAAAGTCATTGTCGATGCCCTTAGCAAAGGAGAGTTATGCTAAGAAGATTCCGGACGACACCATGGATTAAGAATTGTGTTTGGGAGTTGAGCAACTTAACCTGAGCATATATAGTCATTAATGTTTTAAAGTTGATAATAGAACCTACTTAAGACCAAGAAAGTAAGAAGGCCCTGTTGGAAGGTGGATATTTTAAGAAAGAGAATTGATAGTATGGACTAAAAAAGAAAGTTGGTCTTGTGATTGGAGTTACCTCGAGTATTGTTTGGAGTATCTGTCAGGATCTTGGAATCAGTTTGGCAAGTTACTTGGAGTAAGTTTAACAGATATGCAAAGTAAAGAAGAATCCAAAGATGGAGTTCTATTTATTTTAAATCAAAATTGAGTTCTCTTTATTTACAGAAGTGCCACTGATCTTGTTTTAGTCCTAAAATCTTCGTTTTAACTCCAATTTGGTCCGTTCAAGTTGTCTTAGGTTTGTAATTGAGTAATCTACATCTTCATACTACTGTTAATCATGTTTTCAACTTTTAAAATTTGAGGTTAGATTTAATCTATTATTTTATTAAAGGAAATCTTGTTTAATTCATAACTTCTTCGTTTTAGCTCTGATTTTTGTGATCTTCGCGTCTATGTGTTCATAGCGAGACGTAGATTCGTGTTACAAACTTTTCATCTTGATTTTATGTTGATTGGTGTACTGTTCTAATCTATAGCTTTTGTTTGCTATGCTTGATGGCTTCTGGATGCTTGTATGTTGTTGTGAATATCGAGTATAGACGGTGAGCAATTCGTGGGTGATCAAGAGTACTACTTTGACAAGCAAGATCGGTAGGAACACTTTGTTCAATGCAAGTATAGCATGGGATTATCCTTGTTTCCTATCAACTTTATTACATTTAGTCCATATTTGCATGTGTCACCTAGATAGGGATTCCCTAGAATTGAACTAATACCTTGTCTCCTATGGGATATGCAGTGGGTAGCTTTGCTAGTGCTCAACTAAACCATGATCTTGTAACTTGACTAATGGTATAGGCAATAAACATTAAAACATGACTTTTTAGCAACTTGGAAACAGGGGGTTGGAGTGTTTAGCTACTTTCTAAATGCTTTAGATTCCTCTCCCTAAGGACGTATATGTAAGTGATCATTCGGGACTTATAGTACAACTGTGAGGGCTATATGGCTCTAGCTTTAGCTCAGTATGAGGACCTTTTCTAGCCTGTTAGTGACTACCTTTATGGCGTAAGAATGGCTTGACAAATCGGGTATAGGACATCCTCTACTCTTATGTGTATAGCCGTGATGGAATTATGTCATTCGACAGGGGGGTTCCTATGTCTGTTTGCCGAGTGAATCTAATGGCTCTAACTTGTTAGATCAACCTTTGAAAGGCTTCATAGTGAACCCTTCCTGCTCACCCTAGAAGTGTTTTGGGAGTAATTAACCCGGGCATATGGGTATCATGACTCACAGTAAAAGTGTACAACCTCTGCAGAGTGTAAAACTGGTATATCATCAGTGCTCACGGTCACGAACTGGCCTTGGAACCCTTATGGAATAGATGAAGAACAAGGATTATACCGATGATGAAGATGCACACTAATGATTAATGATTATGTTTATACTGTTCATTATTCATATTTACCTGATCATGTGTTTATATGGGCTTGTGAATAAACTTGTTGTCACCCAATTGCTAAAAGATGACTCATTAAAAGCTAATTACAGTTAAACCAATGTCAGCCTTTTGAGACTCATGAACCCCATGTTATATTTGTTGAGTACGACATGTACTTACGCTTGCTTTACTTTTTAAATCTTTAGAAAAATCCTGGATGGGTACCAGATTGCTAGAGTTTGAAGGAATTAGACTTGTGATCAACCAGTCAGTTGTCCTTATGGAATTAGAGTCTTCACCCGAAGATCGGAGTTGTCTTTCCGCTATTTGCTATCTAAGGTTATATCCTTTGTATTAAGTATGTTATATATTAAGCATTGTCTATTGATATTACCTTTATTTGTAGCTATTTATGAGATTTGACTTCCTGGGCTCATATATGGTGTGTATCTGGTTGTCTTTAAAACCGGGTGCTACAAAGTGGTATCAGAGCAATGCTGACTGTAGGACATAAGCCTAGTTAGAAATTGGTCATCTTAAGGTTTTGAAATTGTTGTAGCATCATTGCTCTATGAACCTTGATATTTTCTTCTCTATTATATCTCTACCCTTGTTATTCATCTCTACCTTGGTGCTTATTTTGAAGTCTTTGTTCTCATCTTCACTCCTTGATTTGATATGCTTTCAAAACTATCTTTCATCACCTTCTTACGTAATCTAAAGATGAGTCTTAGGATTGTTACCCCTAGTACAATGAGGATGATAGTATCGCAAGTTGAGTCAATGATTGAATTGTGCACCTTTAGTGCTTTGTTGAATTGTCATTATGCTTCTACTTGTTTTGAATCTTTATAATGATTGCAATGATCTTGTTAGGTGTTCCCACAATTTCATTTAGTTTATAGGCCAAAGGTATAAGGATTAATAAAATAAATAGTCGGGTTTTGGTTCTCTCTGTTTTCTCTATCGTGCCTTCAGAGCAACCTATCTTTATCAGTTTATATCTCTGTCTTTGGATAAGCAAAAATCATGACAAAATTCTGGATGACATTAGACTTCAATATCTTTCTCTAACCACAAGAATCACCTTGATAGCTATGTTGGTTATTGAGTTATGAAAATCACAAGATGATACATCAATGATGTCTGAAGCCTAGAATAGTTTCTATTGTGCACTACTTTCGACTACCTGAACCAGAATTTGAAAAAGTGTTCTATAAGGAAGTTGTGGAGAATTTGATAAGCTTTACAATAATATAAAATGTAGCTCTATTAGATTAACAGAATAAGAGTTATAGCTGTTTTAATGCGCTGTTGTTTTTCTGTTCGCGAGGAATTTCAGATTTATTGTTCTTGCTCATACATGAGAGTATTATTAGGGATGTTAGAACGTCTTGATACTAGTTAGCTCATCTGGAAGAACGTGCAAGCTACCCTTTTTGTGTCCCCTAGTTTAATTTTTCTTAATGGGGAGCCAAGTTGAAGAATTTGCAAGATGAAGTATCATACATTCTAGTTTGTGCAGTGGAAGTGTGGTGGAACCATAACCCACAGGTCCTAGGATCGAAACCTTTGTAGGAACAAATACCTTTGGAGGAGATCAATAAAATAGACAATCATGCTTATGCCAACTATTTAACTAAGAAGGGTCCGAATGCTCAAGGTGCCATATGAAGTTCAGTTATGCTCTCTAGCTCTCACTTGGAAAAGTGCTATCACTTTGAGAAGCAAAAGTTGTTGCCGATGCTCTTAGCAAAGGAGAGTTATGCTAAAAAGATTTGAATGACACCATGGATTAAGAATTGTGTTTGGGAGTTGAGCAACTTAACATGAGCATATATAGTCATTAATGTTTTAAAGTTGGTAATAGAACCTACTTAAGACCAAGAAAATAAGAAGGTCCTGTTGGAAGGTGGATATTTTAAGAAAGAGAATTGATAGTATGGACTAAAAAGCAAATGTGGTCTAGTGATTGGAGTTACCTGAGTATTGTTTGGAGTATCTGTCAGGATCTTGGAATCAGTTTGGCAAGTTACTTGGAGTAAGGTTAACAGGTATGAAAAGTAAAGAAGAATCCAAAGACGGAGTTCTATTTATTTTAAATCAAAATTGAGTTCTGTTTATTTACAGAAGTGCCACTGATCTTGTTTTAGCCCTAAAATCTTCGTTTTAACTCTGATTTTGTCCGTTCAAGTTGCGTTAGGTTTGTAATTGAGTAATCTACATGTTCATACTATTGTTAAGCATGTTTTCAACTTTTAAAATTCGAGATTATATTTAATCTATTATTTTATTAAAGGAAATCTTGTTTAATTCATAACTTATTTGTTTTAGCTCCGATTTTTATGATCTTCGCGTCTGTGTGTTCATAGCGAGACATAGATTCGTTTTACAAACTTTTTATCTTGATTTTATGCTGATTGGTCTACTGTTCTAATCTATAACTTTTGTTTGCTATGCATGATTGCTTTTGGATGCTTGTATGTTGCTGTGAATATCGAGTATAGACGGTGAGCAATTCGTGGGTGATCAAGAGTACTACTTTGACGAGCTAGATCGGCAGGAACGCTTTGTTCAAGGCAAGTATAGCATGTGATTATCCTTGTTTCCTATCAACTTTAATACATTTAATCCATATTTGCATGTGTCAAGTTGATAGGGATTCCCTAGAATTGAACTTATACCTTGTCTTCTATGCGATATGCATTGGTTAGCTTTGCTAGTGCTCAACTAAACTATGACCTTGTAATTTGACTAATGGTATAGGCAATAAACATTAAAACATGACTTTTTAGCAACTTGGAAACATGGGGTTGGAGTGTTTAGCTACTTTCTAAATGCTTCAAATTCCTCTCCCTAAGGACTTATATGCAAGTGATCATCCGAGACATACAATACAACTGTGAGGGCAATATGGCTCTGGCTTTAGCTCAGTATGAGGACCTTTTTTAGCTTGTTAGTGGTTACCTTTATGGCATAAGAATGGCTTGACGAATCGGGTATAGGACAACCTCTACTCTTATGTGTATAACCATGATGGAATTGTGCCATTCGATAGGGGGGTTCCTATGTCTGTTTGCCGAGTGAATCTAATGGCCCTAAATTGTTAGACGAACCTTTGAAATACTTCATAGTGAACCCTATTTACTCACCCTAAAAGTATTTTTGGGAGTAATTAACCCAGACATATGGGTATCATGACTCAAAAGTGAAAATGTACAACCTCTGCAGAGTATAAAACTGGTATATCACCATGCTCGTGGTCATGAGCGGCCTTGGAACCCTTATGGAATAGATGAAGAACATAGATTATACCGATGATGAAGATGCACACTAATGATTACTGTTTATGTTGTTCATTATTCATATTTACCTGATCATGTGTTTATATGGACTTGTGAATAAACTTGTTGCCACCCAATTGCTAAAAGATGACTCATTAAAAGCTAATGGTAGTTAAAACTATGTCAGCCTTTTGAGCCTCATGAACCTCATGTTATATTTGTTGACTACAATATGTACTTACGCTTGCTTTACTTTTTAAATCTTTGGAAAAATCCCGGATGGGTACCAGATTGCTAGAGTTTGGAGAAATTAGGCTTGTGATCAACCAGTCAGTTGTCCCTGTGGAATTGAAGTCTTCACCCGAAGATCATAGTTGTCTTTCCGCTATTTGTTGTCTAAGGTTATATCCTTTATACTAAGTATGTTATATATTAAGCATTGTCTATTGATATTACCTTTATTTGTAGCTATATATGAGATTTGACTTACTGGGCTCACATATGGTGTGTATCTGGTTTTGTCCTTAAAACCGGGTGCTACAGTGACGTTGTGAGCTGGAGGCTGCTAGGAAGTAGTGGAAGTAATTGATCGTTGTCAACTGTACTCGAACACTAAGAACACCATACTCGAACATCGAAAACAGTAGTGTGAAGAAGCGAGCCGTCGTACCGACGCGCTACACAAAAACTTGATCATTCGTCTACTCGTGCAAGTATACAAACGAACAGAGTTTTGGAGGCCTGCTCTTCTGATAACCTGTCCACGTAGGAGGCTTGAATGGAGATGGCAGAGAGCAACACATCAGCAGTATGGTGTTGTTGTTGGTTATGTGTTCTCTCTTGCAAACAAGAGAAACAATGCCCCCATTTATACAACAACAAAGGAAGACAAAGATGAAGAGCCAACGCATAAAGAGATAGTCATCATCATAGCATCGTCTGTTACTAGTAATTTATAAATCCGACAAATCAATTGTCTGTTACTAGCAATAAAAACCACTAAGACATCATGACCCACTAGCACATAATAGTTATCATGATCCACTAACACATAATAGTCATCATGCACTTAACACTCATCAAATTATCAGTTACACTGCATAAAGGACCTCTGCATATTACACCTAGCATTGACTCCATAGTTCTGGAATTTTTTTGATTTAATTGCTGAATAAAAATGGGTCAGACCCAATTAAATTCAACAGGACCTTCCCTTTAGTTCTCTAGCCTCACTCCATTGCCATTGCAATCCTGCTTCCGAAAAGAAAGCCATTGTTCGTTCCCAGAAACTGCACCAAATCACCATTTTGAGGTGCAAGCAAAACTTGCATTATTTACCAAAAAATTAGCTCCTCCTTTGGCTTGGTCGCCTTGTCTACCGGCGGAGAGGATGCGGCGCGGGCATCGATCTCGTTGCCGAGGATGTAAGTCCCGAGCGCATCTGCATGAGATCAGTCGTGGGCCCAACATGCCGTCCACAACAATTTGATGATGCTTATACTCATGATGCTAATGCTAAACAAGAATGCAAAGCTGGATCGTGACAAGTAGCATATGAACTAGCATCAAGTCTCTTCAAAATATGTCGCTAGCCTTCCGAAGGTGCTCGTAGAAGGGTTAGAATTTGCGTACACGTGTTTATTAGGAATGAGCATGTATGTATGTGTGTTTGAGTCTGTATTGCGAATTTTGAAAAAAAAAAAAAAAAACGCACAGGCTAAAATTCTTACCATTATGTTTTTGGTTTCTGTTGTATCCTCTACATCCAAGGCGTGGGGAGTGTGATGTAAGCTTGGAATTGTGCTATACATTTTAAATTATTTAGCTACGATGGTCGTAGCTCCATTGAATTGAAAGAAGCATCACAAATTTCTGTAAGGAATGGCATGCCACCAGGTTCACGCAAACAAATTAAAGTAGCTCAGTTGACCGGAAGAATCAAGTTATGCACCATGTTTGTTTGGGCTTGTTTGGCTTATAAGCTGTACTTTTTCAGCCAATCAATAGTATTTTTCTCTCACACCAAATCAGCCAACAGTACTTTTAGTCATGGCTTATCAGCCAAACAAACCCAAACGAACATAGCGATGCTAAGGAATTGCCTTTTCGTGATCGAATGCATCCACGGTTGTATAGCAACATTGTTGACATAGTATAGTAATACCTCTTTCCTAAAAGTATGCAATTTTGGATTTGGATGAGTCAACTTTCTTTTATAGAAAATATCATTAATATCTATGACTCCAAACAGGTAATACTATAAAAATGCATTCCATGATTAATATAATGATTAGGGTTCTAAATAGCCTGCAATAGCACCACTATAGCTCTGATATAGCTTTTTGAAGGGTCTACTGCTATGATATTGCCTATTGTTTCGCTATTGCAACTAATGACGCTATAGCTCTGCTAAACACTGTCATTTGGCTTTGCCACGAAATATGTTTAACACCATTAACATTGACCAAGGCAAATATTCATTCCTTGCTCTTAGTAACTACAATCTATGAATCATCATTGTGGTCTTTAATTAATAAATGATGTCATGAACTATTGAGTAATTTTTTAATTCTTTGATTCTAAGCGGTGAAGTAATGAATGTTGGTTATAGCCGAGAGTATATTGATTGTGTTTAATGAATGTTAAGTAATGGGCCTATATATATGTTCTCCAGATCCTTATACATGTATTATGAGTATTTGTGTTCACATAATTTTCTTAATGACATGTTTTCCTACATTTTTATGTTCTCTATAGAAGAACAAAATGAAATAGTCTCTACTACATTCCACAATAGCTTTTTATAGCTTCTAGTGAAGGCTACCGCTAAATGTCATAGCCCGCGGTTTAAAAGCTTGATAATGACACTTATTTGGTATCATATATGTTAGTTTTTATAGATTTAGTTAAATGTAAAAATATCTGGAATACGTGAATTGCATTTGATCGGAGAAGTATATATACTTTTCTTATTTGTCAAGGAGAAGCGTGTTAATGTTACCATGGAAGCAATACAGTCAAAAGTTTGAGCGTGGGCTGCTGAGCTTGAGCATCACGCTGCCCCCCGGCCGTTCCCAAGCCTATAAACAACTTTGGAGACTAGTAAGTCAGATACGTGCACCTCAACAGGACGGTCCAGAACCGACTTTGAATGATCCGACATCGACTCCGAAAGGCACTGTCTTGTGGCTGTGGAGAGGCGTAGCAGGCGTTGGTGGATGTTGTTGCTCTTGAAATCTCAGTCTCATTCGATGAGAATGAGACTAAAGAATTGTGAACGGTTTTGTTTCCCCTTTTTTTTTTGTGACGTAGCAAAGCTAGCTGATAATGATGCGGCGCACTGCACGTTGGGGTCGAGTGAGTGTGCACCTGCAGATCTACCGGAACATATAAGAATGAACAGATTAGGAACCATTCATCTAGATCCAGTGACGTACGAGAAATCAGTAGATGATGGTGATCGGCCGTGTGGTAGGTGTTGTTAGGCCGCCGGCCACGGACTCCGTGAGTTGGCGACTTGGCGGGCGGCACGGCACCTCAGCACCTGGCAGAGGAGAGTAGGAGACTAGACTGAGCTGCACCGCACCAGTGACTCTGCTCTGCTCCTTGAGTTGCCCGCAGGAAGGAGAGAAGCGAAGCAGATTCTAGACGACCGCGCCGTGCACGTCACCCCGGCTGTTGAACGCCCACAGTTTGGGTGGGATCCGGTGACTCTGACTCGAATCGAGAGCCCTTGTTTTGCAGGTTGCTGGCACCTGGCACTCCCCCCCGCCTGAAGAAAAACGAGCAGAGCGATTCGCGACCGCGGCGCGCTCACTGTCCTTGAGAATGACCGGCACAAACCCCATCTGTTGCAGTTGAGTTTGCTGACGCCTGGCCCTGGTGAGGCCAACCCGCTTGCTTTGCTTTGCGCCTTTGCGTCGCTTGGACGGCTCATCAGCCAGCAACAGTCGTTAACAATCGCTGCTGTCCTGTTCGTTTAGCTAAAATTTAGCTTATACTGATACTTATGCTAATTAAAGTAGTTCAAGCATACAGGGCCGCTCGACTGTCATCATCGCCCTGACGTGGTCTGGCCTCAGATAAGTACTCAGTACCACCGCACCAAACCTAATCCTAACCTAACCCCCTGGCCCCGCCCCCCTGCTTATATGCTTATAAAGTACTCCCAGCATGCATGTCCAGTGCATTAGTACAAGGTTATCATCTTTCTTTGCCATCTCTCTTATCTGTGCCACTACTGCGTTTTCTTTCTAGTTGTATTAGTTACACTATATATCAGATATGGAGATGGATATGCGGACGTCACTTACCGGGTGGTGCTTGGATAGACAGACGTCACTTGCGGCTGGAGCTGCGTCGCCGGAGTCGAGGCCAATGCTGTCTTTTCCTTCTTATATAGTACAAATTAGCAATAAATTAATATAGTATTATAGAACATATAAGAAACAGCACGCTATAGTTTTCTCGTACGGTCTACCGCTATTCATGCTATAGCTCCAGTAAACACCACCATTTGGCTTAGCAACAAAATATGTTTAGCATCGCAAATACTAACCAAGCAAATATTCATTCCTTACCCTTGATTACTATAATATGTACATCTCCGTTATGATCTTTAATTAAGAAATAATATAATGAAGTATTAAATAATGTTTAAATTGTTTGATTTTAAGTGTTAAAGGGATATGAAGGATGATTATAGCCATGATAGGTTGACTGTTTTATTAAGTAATGGACCTAGAAATATGTTTCCCAGATCTATATATATATATATATATATATATATATATATATATATATATATATATATATATATATATATATATATATATATATATATATATGTATTTGAGTGTTTGTGTTCACAAAAAGTTTCTTAACAATATGTTTTTTCTACATAATTAATTAAGAGTTTTTACATTTTCTATGAAACCTTAAATAGTAACTTCCATTTATTACGCTATAGTTTTATAGCTTTTGAAGGAGGCTACAACTAAGTATCATAACCCGCTATAGTTTTACACTATAGTTTTAAAGCATGAAGTTTCCCGACAACATTTTTTTTTCTTTTCATGGGAGCGCCCTTGGGTGGCTAAGCACTCATGTTGCTTTCCTATCTCTTATATAACACTGTTGAGTGGCTTTCTCTTTTATTTCTAAAATTCAGTTTTGAGACGGTTTTATTTTGTAAGCTAGTTCCTGTTATGTAGTCTGATTCCTCTTCTTCGAAGATAGCCAGATATTCTTTCTGTTATCAAAAAAGAATTTTGCCTAGTCTCTTTGATCGAGGAGTGAGAGGTTCGGTTCAAGATTTCAATGGCCAAAGATGAACATATTTAAAGTGTTGCCCACCAATTGACAGATTCGATACAGGCATATAGGCTCCTTGCATGCCGGTACGGCCGTTGCCCCTTTCTACCACTTATTTTTCTCCTTGTTTTTATTTTATTTTATGTAGGATTACTTTTTTACAATTTTCATTTAAAAGCTTTCATCAACCTTTTCTTGTTCATTTTTCGATAATTTCTTATCCATCTTTTTCTTTAAACTTTTCAAATAAGAATTTACCAAACAATCTTTGGTGAAAAGTCCATAGGAGTTTATTAATTAGAAGTTCTTCAAACAACTTGTACGAAATATTTATCAGAAAAGGTTCCAAAAAGATGTCGCAAAAAATTATTGATCAATATTCAAAATCTAACCTATTTATACATGAGTCAATTGCCTCAGTGTCATTGGAATTTTACCTCTTCTCTCACTGCCATTGAAATTTTCGAAGTTCCCTCACAGTCATCAGAATAGTTCACACTTACCTCATTGTCATTTCCGTCAAAATCTGTTAAGTTTGCTGTTAAGTTGATCTAAAAATGACCGGTTTGCCTCTCCCAAACAAATGATGTAAAAATTAGGAAAAAAATCATATCTTTTTCATACGATATCAGATGAAGATAATGTTTATATGAAAATTGTAGCTCTCAACGAGATCCACAACTCTCTAGTTTTTAGTTTTACATTTGAGGTCGTTGAGATGCTCAAAAAAATTAAACAATGTTTCAGCAGTATATTAATCGCGTATAAGCGCTTGTTGCCTCGAAAAAATCATATCTTTCTTATATGGTGTGAAATGGAGATACTTTTTATGTGAAAGTTATAGCCTTTATGAGATCTATAAATTTATAGCTTTGAGTTATTCATTTAAGATCATTAAGATACTAAGGGAGTACCCTGTGCAGAGAGCTTCCGCTCTGTGCGGGGTCTGGGGAATGGTGTCAGTGGCAAGCCTTACCCTCGCCTGTGCAATGCGAGGAGACCGCGATTCGAACCCGGGACCTTCCAGTCACAGGCAGTAAGACTCTACCACTTACACCAGGCCCACCCTTCATCATTAAGATACTAAAAAAAATATAAAGTTTCAGCAGCATATTAATCACATACAAGCGCTTGTTACCTTGGGAAAATTATATCTCACTTAAGCGCATCCAAACCGGTTAGATTAAAAAATGGTCATTTCCTAATCACGTTCAAGCGCTTGTCATCCAATTATTTTTTCCTAATTTTCACATCATTTGCTTGGGAGGGGCAAAATGGTCATTTATAGATCAACTTAACAGCAAACTTAACGGATTTTGATGGAAATGGCAGATCAACTTAACAGATTTTGACGGAAATGGCAACGAGGGAAGTGTGAATTATTCCGATGACAATGAGAAAAGTTCAAAAATTTCGATGGCAGTGAGAGAAGAGGTAAAATTTTCAATGGCACGGAGAGAATTGGCTCTTTATACATGGTGTATAAGTGTGCTCACAAAACCTAGCATCTCTAGTTCTCCCCTCTGTATTTTCCAAGGCTATGCTCTTTGTTCTAAACTTTTGTGGTGGCGCGGTGACCATAGGCCTGTTCGGCAGGACTGAAAAATACTGTTCCGGCTGATTGTTGTGAGAGAAAAATATTGTTCTGGCAGGACATAAACAGTAATTTTATGAGAAGAAAAACAAGCCAGCCGGCTGGCTTTACGTGTGTCGAGCCAACAATGGCCATTAATTACGAACAACGAGTATGAGGGGCCAGAGCGGCTGCATACAGTGACTGCAGAGGTCGCGGCTGTGGCCGTCTCCTTTGCCTATATGCAACAAATACACTGCCAAATGGTAGTACAAGCAAATCAAGCACTGGCACAAACAGAGAATGTAATAGTTGGCACCGGACACATGCAAATGAGCAAACGCCAAGCAATAAATATTTGTGGTTTTTAAGAAAACACTAAGTGCCTTAGCGTAATTACAGCGACCGCTATAGCTTACTTAGACCTTGTGTGGATGCGTATGTATTCATCTCAATCCATATGTGTTGAAGTGGATTGGAGTGGAATTAAACTAAAATTCATTCCATTCAACTCCAACACATGTAGATTGAGGTAGATACACATGTATCCAAACAAGGCCTTAGTATATTTCTGAAGACTCCACTGGACACCTTAGCTCGCTATTTAGAACACTATTGTCAACTCAAATCCATCCCTTTGTTTTTAGACAAAAAGGTAAATCAAGTTCATCCAAACGTTTTCGCGAGGAAGGTGGAGAGTGGAGATCCAAGCGAGAAGTGACAGGTCATTATTAATTAACGCTCCGTAGGCCTCTTGTAAATTCCAAAAGAAGGGTAAAAGTAGAAGAAGATTGGATTTAGCATGCGCTTCCATTCTAATCCTCTCGGCCTCTTTCCCTTTCCAAGTAGCCTACAAGTCATGGGTTTTTTCCACTCTCTCGGCTGTCATACATTCAAGTAGCATCCTCCCAAAAATTCTTACAAATTTACCAAAAACGGTTATTTTTGCTTGGGTGGTGTGCCAGGTCATAGTGCCAATGTGGAGGCGCATTGCTAAAAGACCAAGCTGCCCTGCCCTTAACACCATTAACCCGCACAACTCTTTTCTCTCTCCGGTGCCCATTCCATTCGGTGGAGGCCGCCTTCGCCTCCTTCGTTCCCTATTCTGTTGCCGCCAATCACCATTGCTATTGGCCTCCTCCTCTGTCGCTGAAGCCTACGCCTTGCGCCTGATGCAGGGTGTGCAAATGCGCCCTCATCTCTCAACCCTATTTCCCACGGGGGTTTGGCTGTGGGTTTTGGATAGGGTTTGCGAATTGATTGGCTATGGTTTTTGTTTGCTTCATAGAATGTCTGGTTGGGGAGATCTCTGACAGTTCAGTGTAGCAGATCAGATGCTTCTAGGGGGAGAACCCCCTGCAATGGAGCCATCGTTGGTTTGATTACCGTTGGGGAAGGAGACAAGGCTCCCTCTGGTCATGTGCCCATGGTGTAGAAGGGCAAGGGTGATTGAGCTAAGGGTCAAGACAGATTAGAACTATGGCTGTGTTTTCTTCAAATGCCCACTCAATATAGAATTGGTAAGTTGAGTTGCCTGTCTTCACAAAATGGCTTTAACCCATGATTTTGATGTATGCATTTTGGTTAGTTATTTTGTAGATGCCTGGCAGGTGTGGCTTCTATGAATGACAAAAGGATTACCTAAAAATGTTGATGGTTTCAAGCATTTATTGTGATGAACTTGGATGTTATGGAAGAGTCACCGGATGAGTTGATTGAAGAAGTCAATTCTATTGGAAACCCCTGTGTTCCTGATGAAGCAGTTCAGACCTCTACATTGGGGAATCCTACATTGGAAGGAAAGATAGAGCATTTGACTTGGACAGTGGAGATGTTGACTTTTTTGGTAGTTGTAGTAGTAGTGCCGGTGTGAGTTAGGAAGTAACAGTAATCTTCTTGGATGTTAACTGATGACCAATGTATTTTGCATTGATGAATGAAAAACAATATATGCAGTATGTTGCCCTAATGAAATGGTGTCCAATTTATGAGCGTGTTGTTTCCAAGACGTAGTATGTTGCCTAATTTGAATGTTTTGTAGCATGTTATTTACAAGATGCAAAGTGTAACATGACTAAAAATAGAACATGCCAGATACATGACTAACAGGTTCAACATAATAGAACATGCCATCAATTTGTAGAATACCAGGACAAGCTGGTAAGTGCCTTACAGAACATAGTGGCCATCAGGCCCAAAAAGACAACATCAGTTTCTCCTATTATAACTTGACATTAGCAACTACCAAAATACAACATAGTGCCCAAAAGACAACCAAGAGTTTCAGCTTTTTCACTTCTTTGCTGGGGAGGCCTGTTTTACTTTGATGGCCAACCGATTCTTTCTTGGTGTAATCTTCTTAGTAGGATGCACCAGAACTGAGGAATGCTGGTGATGACGGCTCAGGTGGCAGTGAGGTAGGTGCTGGTAGAACTTTCTTCTAGCAGGATCAAATCAAACAAAGACCCTAGTCAATCAATCCACAAACCCTAGCTAAAACCCACGGCCAAACCCGAGCAGGAAATAGGGTTGAGAGATGAGGGCACATTCGTGTATCTTGCATTTGGCACAAGCTTTAGCGATGGTGACTGGCGGCTCCGGGACGGGGAACCGAAGAGGCGAAGGCGGCCTCCGCCGAATGGATTGGGCATGGGAGAGAGAAAAGAGTCGCGTGGGTTAATGGTGATGAGAGTAGGGGCAACTTGGTCTTTTCGCTATGCGCCCCATGTTGACGCCATGAACTGACACGCCACACAAGCAAAAATGATCATGTTTGGTAAACTTGTAAGAAATCTTTTCACTCGGATGGCAAATTTGTAAGAAAATTTAGGAGGATGTTATTTAAATGTGTGACAACCATGAGAGTAGAAACAAAACTAAAAAGCGCACGAGTCATTATCCCCGGGCCCGGAAACCGACAGGCCGGAACAAAAAGAATGGTGCATTGCCACTCCACCCAATCCGCTTGCCATCGACCATCGTTTCTTGATTTCCTCCATTTCTGTGGGACTCGTCGGATTCACTCACCATCCATCCATTGTTTTCGACTCTTGCGGCCTTGCCCCACCCATAAAGCCGATGGGTTAGCTCCCCCGCGCCGCACGCCCAAGAACACGAGGAGCCGACGCCACGGCGACGGCCGTCCTCTCCCGGCCAGCTCCGTCGCGGGCTTCGTTTCAACCCTGCCTTTGCTTCTCCCTTCACCCCGCGCGGCTCTCTCTCTTGGCGACGATTGGGGGACCACTGCCGCCGCTCAACGCCAGGTAGACAGGTCTTGGTCGGCCCTCCGCCGGCGACGAGCACCCACCAGGTATTCCCGCCCCCTTCTCTTCACTTCCTGCCGTGCGGAGCCGATCAACCAATCCCTAACTTCATATATTTGTCTTCGGAGGTTCCGATCTAGTAATTGAGGTGTATTATGACTACTAACTTCGATTTGATTGCAAAAATTATCGGGTGTACATGTGTACACCGATGTCCTCTATTACTGGGTCCAGCCGTCCACAGAGTTGAGTGTCAAAACCAAAATGACACATCGGAGGGCAGATTGATAATTGGCCTGTTTGTTCAATAGTGCTATCTGAAAATAGCGAGTCTACAATCAGCCTCGCGGAATGATTTTCTTCTTTCGAAGAAACGGAACGAATTTCTTGATTAATCAGAACTTCCAATAGACACAACACATTTGACATTAGCACAACTCTCGGGGATCATTACAACTGGTTGGCAAATTATTAGGAAAATGATCTACTGTATATTGTCTAAAACCCAAATGGTGGCAAGTGGCATCCTTATATTGGATTGAATCATTGAAGGAGTGGGAGGCAATAAACTTGACAATGTACTGCGGTACTGCCAGTCAATTCAGCTGATTTGTCTTTGTCTTCATGTTACATTAATCACCCTAAATTCCTGTAATAAGCTAAAAACGATGAGCTAAATCACAATATAACTTGTTGATTCAGCTATGCATCCTTTTCTTCCTACTGCTTTATGGCTTATTTATCTCGATGGACGACAGAAACATAAGCTACTTATTTGTCTAGTATCTGTATCCTAAGCTTCAATACTTATGTATTGCCAGTATTGGCCACAGCTTGTGCTCCATGCAACCTTACCCAGCTTACATTTTCATTGACGCTTGCATGACTTGATCTAGGATATAATAAAGTAATAGGGAGTTTTCTGTTTCATGGGCATTTGGCATCTTTCTTATTGTCAAGGAAGTATGCTTACATGCTAGTATTTATCAACATAAAGACTTATGCATCGCTTGGATAATGTGATTGCTGTTTTGAGATGGATATTCATCCAATTTCTTGTTTTATTTCGGTGGGCGATTGCTTATCAGGTTTTGACAATTTGTTGTTGTTATGGACAGTTTTGTGATCGGTGAAACTAATGTCTGCTGCTGAAGCAAGGGCTGCTTGGCAACGTGCTGCAAACCGTTGCCTGGTTCAGGAGGACAGGAAGAGAGCTCCAAAACTAGCTTGCTGTCCACCATCGGCTGAACAACATGGTACAAACAATGGGAACTGTCGAAATTCTGCAGATCGTCCCATCTGCAGTTTAGTGCCTTTGAGATGGAATCCCATGCATTCTAATCTGCCACCAGATTTCAGATGGTGGGTTCAGTCACAGCCAAATTTTGGGATCCAGAAGGATATTGTTAGTGAGCGGCTGTGTTCGTTGGGCAGGGACATTCATGAGAAGCAAGTGGAAGATTCAGCGCCACAACCTAAACATGAGGAAATGTTACTCTGTCAATCAGTTGACACCAGCACTGAAAAGATTGGGGATGTTTTGGATCCTCCATGGATGGTTTCATCAGCCTTCACAAAGTATTCCCTTGAAACAGGCTTAGAAGAGATGAAGACTGTTGGTAGCTATTCTCAAGTGTCTAAGTGCATAGAAACTCTCAGCAATTGTTTGTACAAGGATAATGAATCCCAAGATTTTGAATGTATTGACCAAGCACCTTTGAAGAACCCAGATAAGGCTAATTTTGATATGGATGCACCTTGGAAAGGTGAAAAGACTCGACCATGGTGGCAGATCGCTGATGAGGACCAGCTTGCTTCACTGGTTGCAGAAAGAGCAACACAGCACATTGAGAATTGTGATCTACCAAGGCCTACCCAGACAGTACGTATTAACAGGACAGAACCATATACTCACAAACATATAGGTGACTATGGGGGACCTTCATCTCCTGCAGGAAGAGTGTCACATCCTGTTCCTGGACATTGTGACCATATCGAGTGCAGCTATAGCACAGGAAGTACAGATGAGTTGGTTTTGTTATATGGTAATGGAGTTTGGGAACAGCATGGAAGGAATGATACATATAGGTGTGCGTTCTTCAGCTTAGCTGCATTACCCTCATGGCATTAGGTGTACTTTTTCCTAACTGTATCTGGACTTGCAGCTTATTTTGTTTCATTTCATATATGGGTATCTGAGGTATAGAAAATTCATCAACAGCATATTACAAGTATAATTAGCATGCAAGAAGATAATAAAGCTTGATAACTTTGGTTCTGATGGTGGGATATGCAGTCTAATTTAATATTTGTTTTTTTGTTCAAAATTTATCAAGCTTTAGTAAAATTTGCATGTCTATTGTCAGCAAGAGGGTACACAGTTCACATATATATACTATATACATCCTTCTTGAAGACTTTCAAATGTCTTCCCTTTTTTCCATAATTTTGTTTAGTATCCTGGTCACATACTCATTTCATCTCATTTTTATTATGTGCAGCATGGCTCAATATTTTTCTAGCAGTAGCACAACCAGATTGGAGAGCAAACAAACCCTCCAGAATGCTTCAGAGCGAGACAAGATTTTGGAGGCACTCCGCCATTCACAAACCCGTGCTAGAGAAGCTGATATGGCTGCCAAGAAAGCACACAATGAGAAAGACGATGTCATCAAGCTTTTGTTCCGACAGGCCTCACATCTCTTTGCTTGCAATCAGTGGCTGAAAATAATGCAGCTGGAGAATATTGTCCTGCAGCTCAAGCACAAAGAGCATCAGATAGCAGCCATCATACCTGAACTTCCATGGTTAACCCTAAAAGAGAAGCCTACACAGGGTCAGGAACAGAGACATTGGACTAGGAGGAAAGGTAGAAGGCAGAAGAAGGGAGGTGGGTTCTTTGACGCGATCTTATTTGCTGTTGGGTTAGGTCTTGCTGGAGCTGGGTTTCTTCTTGGGTGGGCTCTTGGGTGGCTGCTGCCAAAGTTGTAAAGTTATTGGTTATTTTTCTTTGGGGGTAGCTAGCTAGGCATGTATTTTGCTGTGTAGGATCCATAGATGGAAGGCCAAGTGCACCCCTTCATGAAAATGGTGCCAAATGATCAAATTTGTTAGACCCTAGCATCTGTTGATTTGGAAACCATGATGGTGCAATGGCGTAAATGAATGTCCAGTTGTCCACACTGCACCAAGAGCTTTTTTTTCCAAATATTTTGTTTGATGTAAATATGTGTGATGTTGGTATCTCTGAATATTGTACTTATGAATCGGTGTTTAAATTGAAGCTTTGTCATCTGTTGGGTTGCATGTTCGAGGAAAAAAAAAGCCTTGCCGCGTTCAAAGTATATTGGGTAATTTTAAGATGCTGTGGAATTCCTTGAATATCACAATATAAATTATGCATTACCTAAACCGTGTTTTTATGAAAATTTTATGGAATTTCATAGATTTAACTGTAGGGTTTGTTGGCAGGATGGTTGTAATAGAAAGGATGTCGACATAACATTTTCAGAAATTTCATAGAACATCTTGCCACTTTTTTTAACCAATTTAATTCTACCATTTTACTTTGCGCAAAAAAAAAAAAATCTACCCTTTTACTATCAATTCTTAATTAAATTTACCACATCTAACTCTTTTCTTATGCCATGGGCCTCCGCAGTCAAAGTCCGTGTCATGACTAATAATTGACTATTGTCTTGGTGGAACAACCTATTTAGTTGTGCCATAGGTTTTGACATGATTAATAAATAAGTTAAGCGCTATGTTCTTACTGGACATCCTATTTAGTTCTGCCGTAGGTCTTGACATGATTAAAAGAGTATATCTTGAAGATGCAGTTGTACGTGAGTTAGTATTGACATAAGTGCACCAAATGAACATTTTGGCCAAATTACTAGGAAACATGGGTGTTTGTTTCCTTTCACACGCGCTATATTTCATCCCTTTTTTCAATATTGATTAACTTAAGCTCTTATGATAGTGTTTTTTATCACCAGCAATGAATATGGGGCGTATATCACATCTAGCACATCAGTGGAGTAGCACATGAGACTGGCTCAGGCTGTGGTGCTCTATTCAGTTACAATCAGATCCAACTTATATGCATGTGTATCTATCTATGCCTTTACACCAAGTAGAAAAATGGGTGTTTGGTAGAATCCGATTTCGATCAGCCAGACGGCTCAGTCCACCCGGCCCCTGTCCTGAGGGCTGGTTAGGGCTTCCGTGAGAATACCCGTGGACCATATACTCAAAGTATTCCTCCCGTCCACGAAGAATGTCATTCCCGTTTACCGAAAAGTCAAATATTTTTAACTTTGACCAATTACATATAAAAAATAATATTTATAGTATATAATTAGTACCATTAGATGAATCGTTAAATATATTTTTATAATAAATTTATTTAATGATATAAATGTTATTAGTATTTTCTATAAAGCTGATCAAACTTTAAAAAATTGACCAACACATATACCATAGCGTCATTCTTTTTGGGAGGGAGCAGTTCCTGGAGTCCTTAACAAGTTTGTAGCAATCCTGAATTCTTGATGATGACCTGAGCTCAGTGCTTCAGCCTTCCCGTCCGCCTGGGCCTGGGAGACAACCTTTACATAAGTTCGCAAGAGAGTATCTGTGAAGGCTACAACGACCGACTAGGAGTCTCCTTCCAGTAAAACTCACGCAGCTAGAAAGGTTACTTCATTATTGACACTAGATTATAACTTGACAACAGGTAACTGACATGGCTAAAAAGGTTACTTCATCTATCGTCGACATGCTAGAAAAGGATGCTGAATTGACTTTTCAGTTTATTTTCTGAGAATATAGGTAATTACGCCTGCAATATTTGAATCTGCTAATTAATGTTATATGAATATTAAGTTTAATATTGACTAATCCCCTCTGCTAGACTCTAGCTCCTGCTTATTGGCTGCTGGTTAACTCCATGTGAACTGTCATGGAGAACAACATACAGCTGCATGTCTTTGGGAAGACAATCATATGGTCGTCGTCAGCCGTTGCATTCCTCACGATTGAGTGAGTAGCTTAATGTACACGATGGTATGTTTAACATAACAAAACTAGATCCGAACGTCTGGCGTCCGGACGTCCGGACGCCCACGTCTGTTGCGCCTGCTTTCACGTGGGGCCCTAGGTGGACTAATTGTGTTTATGTGAGATACACAGGTGATTAGTCCACAGGTACATGTGTGTAAGCAACATATGCCATAAAGGTGAAAATGGCTCGAAGATGTTGCAAAGCTCACACATGTGATGATGAAGTAGCTCATTGCACATGAGACATGACATTGAGTCATGTGATCAAGGTGGGGAAGATCAAGGCATGACTTGGCTTGATGGACCGTTTGCAAGCGTGAAGGGCAAGTTGGAGGCTTTGGAGCGATGGACCGCGTGGCGGTGAAGCTTGAGCAAGACTTGGCGCCGATGGACGAAGGCAATGATGAAAAGCAAGTGAAGTCAAGATCGATGAACCAATATGATCACGTGATGATATAAAGTGGATCATATCATTATTGATTGTGTTGGTGCATATGTTGCATCGATATTGGAGGAGATGGAATGAAATGCACGAGGCAAAGGTATAACCTAGGGCATTTCATTTCACCGGTCATAGGTGTGTAGAGAAGTTGATGACCAGATTTAGGATAGATGGCCGTACTATCAAGAGGAGCAAATTTGTTTGCATATCGGTCATCTAGTGCCACTCGAGTGATCTAACTTTGCATCGTTGCTAGGAGCGAGTGGAGTGGCAAGTGGAGTGGCTAATCCTTTGAAAAATGTTTGTGAAAAGCTAACACACATACACATGGTGGTGTACATTTGGTGGTGTTGGTACATTTGTAAAGGAGAAGAAGTTGGAGTTGAAATGAATCAACTCGGTGAAGAAACGGAGGCGATAAGGTGTCACTGTGAGTGACCGGATGTTGGCCTCAACAGGACCGGTGCGTCCGGTAAGTGACAACAGTGAATGTGCAGGCGTCGGTCTTTGATCGGACGCTGTTCGAAACTTCACCAGTAGAGTGTCCTCCTGTAGAGTGCGGACAGTCCGACGGTGCCACCGGCGCTCTGTATAGAAAAGATAGGGTTTCACTAAGTGCACCGGACGCATCCGGTGGCTAACTCTAGGCATCAGTCAGTCAGCAGAGACTAACCGGACTCTGAGCGAGCCCAGTCATGTGTGACCGGACGCGTCCAGTCGCTCAGGGAGCTCTCTGGAAGTGACCGAACGCTGACGGTGAAAGTGACCAGACGCTGGCAGGGCGCGTCTAGTCGCATGTGACGTATGGTGACGCAGGCAGGCGCGAGAAGCCAGAGCTGATCAGACTCTAAGCTACATCCGGTCACCTGTGATCGGACACGTCCGGTCGCAAAACAGAGGCTCGAGGAGCTCTTTGGAAATGATCGGACTCAGACATAGCAGCGTCCTGTCATCTCACTGTGCTACATCCGGTCGCAACTTAACCGTTGGCGTGTGAAGCCAACCATTGAGATCAAGCGACTGAGGTTGAATGGAGGCGACGTGTGGCGTGCATCCATTGATCGGACGCTGGCAGGGTGTGTCCGGTCGATACGACCAGCGCGTCCGGTCGCCCCGAGCAGTGCCCAATGAAGGCGTACAATGGCCCTATTTCTGTGGGGGCTATAAATAGAAGGGTGTCTCGATCATGGCTGGTATAGAGCACCTTGGGGGACTTTGTGTCCATACTTGAGAGTGCTTGGGAGCCCTCTAACTCACTCTAGCTTGATAGTGTTCATCCGGTCGAGTGAGTGAGCGATTCTAGTGTGATTGTATCGTAAGGTTGCATCGAGTGGCACTAGGTGATCGAGTTGCAAGCCGGTGGTGTCTGTTACTCTTGGAGGTTGCCACCTCCTAGATGGCTTAGTGGTGGTCTCCGTCGAAGGCCACAAGAAGTTTGTGCGGTGCTCCGGAGAAGAGCTTTGTGAGGGGCATTGTGCTCGCCCCATGGGAGCCGCGAAGAGCAACTCTAGTAGAGTGAGACTTGAAGGGCGACAAGTGGTCCGGCCAGGTCAAGTGTTAGAGCTTGTGGTAAGCACTCCACATGGGAGAGTGTGACTTGTGGGTCACCACTAGCAAGAGGACCGGTGACAACCTTGAGCTTGTCTCAACGGGGAAGTAGCGTGTTGGCAAGCACGTGAACCTCAGGAGAAAATCACCATGTCAACATTGTCTTCATCATCTTCTCAGTGGTTTGCTTTCCGCGCAATATAAGCTTGTATTACCTTCATATACATTGTGCTTGTGTAGTTGCTCTTGTAATTAGTTAGCTTGTGTAGCTTGCTAGTTACCGTCTAGCTTGTATAGCATAGAAGTAGCTTTCTTGCGTGACTAATTTGGTTTGTGTAACCTTGTTAGTCACATTGCTTAGTTTGTGTAACTAAGTAATTTGCGCTGTATAATTTGGCTTGTGTAGCCTTGTTATTGAGCATTGTTAGTGAGCCTAGGTGGCTTTGTGCTTTTACTTACTAGCATGTGTAGGAGCTCCCCCATTGCTTGAAGTACTAGTGGCATAGGTTTGTGTGACCTTGCTTATAGAATTGATTAGGTGAGCTCTAGCTAGCTTGACACCTTAATTGCTTAATTAGGATCTTTGCAAGGTGCTAGAGAACATAGATAGAGGGGTGTAGTCTTGGCTAGACCGATAGTTTTAATTCTGCATTTGTTTCAGTTAGCCGTCGCGATTAAATTTAGAAAGGACTATTCACCCCCCTCTAGTCCGCCATCTTGACCTTACAACTGCGTGCACGACCTCCCCATCATTGTCGAGCTGCCAAATCAAGCTTGGTACCGCCTCCGCTTGTTGGCGGCCTTTTCCAATCCCCGCTTTGAGTTCGCCGTCATCCCCTCTCTCTCCCCGTGGTTTTCCCGTGTGAGATGGTGGACGGAATCACCCAGACCACGCCAGCAACCTCCTCTGTTTTTCTGACCGTGCGCCGCTGCCGGTCACTCCTCCCCCTCCCGATCTAATCTCCACCGTCCAGTACAGATCCAACGGATCAGATCCTACCGTACCTCTTCGGCTGTCATACTTTCATAAGAGCCCCCGCAAATTTTTAAGATCTAACCCATCGTCCCTGGTTTCTTTCAAAAGGACCCCTACCTTTTCTTTAAATAGTGCCCGCAGTCCTCGGCCAAGTTTAAAAATCAGATTTTATTTATTTTAATTCAAAAATCAAGTTCCATCTATTTACAAAATTGCCACTATTTTCATTAGGCCATATTTTCTCCGTTTTGACTCCAATTTGACCCGTTCAACTTGTGTTAGGTTCGTAATTCCATAATCTACATGTTCATATCACTGTTAGATATGTTTTCAACTTTTAAAATTCATAATTAGATTTAATCTATTATTTTAATAAAAAAATCAGTTTAAATCGTAACTTATTCGTTTTAGCTCCGATTCGATCCATTCAAGATGTGATAGGTTCGTAACGATGTAATCTACGTGTTAGTAACATTGTTTAGCATGTTTAGAGCTTTTGAATAAAATAGTAATTTGAATAATCTATATGTAATTAGTTTCTCAACTAAAAGCAGCTTAGGCTTTTCACCTTAGTTAATTATATGATTAGTTTTACCTTGTTTTTGTAAATCAAGTATAATTTGACTTAATTCAATTTATATATTTTCTGAAGTATCTTATATATGTTTTATAATCATTCAAATAAATGGAGTTTATAGTTTTCCTTATTCTCGAATAAAAGCAACTTAGGTTTTTCACTCCAATCTTTCCTAAATACAGTAAAATTAGCTTTCTCTTGGTTTTCTAAATCAAAGCTAATTTGACTTAATATGATTTAGATATTTGTATAAAATATTCTATATATACTTTTATGAAATCAATAAAGACTATAGTTTTCTTTTCCACGTATAAAGTAAATCTTTCAGTAGTTGTATCTTTTTCGTTATAGCAACGATTCGAGTGCTTTTCGCGTTTATGTGTTCGTAGCGAGACGTAGATTCATTTTACAAACGTTTCATCTTGATTTTATGTTTGGTGTACTGTTCTAATTTAGATCGATTGTTTGCTTCGTGTATGATTGCATGGATGCTTGTGTGGTGCTTTATGATCATGTCTAGTCGGTGAGCTATACGTGGTGAATCAAGAAGCAGATTTTTTGAAGATTTGGATTGGAAGAAGGATCTAAGTTTAAGGCAAGTATAGCATGGGATCTTCCTTATTGTCATATACATCTTTAATCATTTAATTCATACTGCATGTGTCTACCTTGACTAACACTAAGGATTTCCTAGAACTTTGTTACCCTGTACGATTCCTATGGGTTATTGCATTGGGAAATATGATGCTAGTGCTCAACTACAACCATGATCTTGTAACTTGACTAATGGAATATGCAATAAACACTAAAAGATGTTTTTAGCAATATGGAACAAGGCGGCTATGTAGCATCCGGTTTTAAGAACAAAACCAAATACACACCATAGGTGAGCCTAGGAAGTCAAATCTCACATATAGCTACAAATAAGGGTAATATCGAAAGACAATGCTCAATATATAACATACTTAGTATAAAGAATATCACCTTAGATAGCAAACAGCGGAAAGACAACTCTAATCTTCAGGCGAAGACTCCAAATCCACAGGGACAACTGACTGGTTGATCACAAGCCTAACTCCTCCAGACTAGCAATCTGGTACCCATCTGGGATTTTTTCCGAAGATTTAAAAAGTAAAGCCTACCAAGGTAAAATATGATGTGAGTGATGACGATGAATGTGAAAGTGATACTTGTAGGAATGATGATAATGATGATGATAAGGATGAGGAGTACACCAAGGAAGAACTCTTGGACATGTGTGAGCAAGTGCATGCTTGCAATGAGATGAAGAGAAATGAGTGTAAAGAATTACGCAAGAAGGTAAAATTTCTTGAGCAATCCTTTGATGAGCTCAATGCCACTCATGAGAGGCTAATGGAAGCCCATGAGAAGCTTGGCAAAGCTCACTCTAAGCTTAAAAAGGCTCACTCCTCTCTCATTGAGCAAGTCAAAGTGGAGGAAGCCAAGAAGGAGCAAGTGATTGTATTATGTGATATGGGACTAACTTGTGATCTTATTAATGAATCTTTTTATAAGCCCATTATAGTTGCTCCCACTAACTCTTCTTGTAGCACTACCACTTTCACTTCACCTTTGAGTGATGGTCTCTCTTGTGATACCTCACTAATGGTGGAAAATGAGACCCTCAAGAAGGATGTGAATGAGCTCACTCGTGTCTTAGGCAATGCCTATGGTGGAGATGCCCGCTTGTTAAAGTGCTTGGGTAGCCAAAGGTTTTCTCTCAACAAAGAGGGATTATGCTATACCCCCAAGAAAGGCAAGGCGGCCTTTGTCACTCCCAAAGTTAGCTTTGTAAAGGGCAATGGTCGGTTTTGCTATAGATGCAAGCAAGTTGGGCATATAGAGCAATATTGCAAGATTAACAAGAACAAGCTACCTAATGTATCCTCAATTAAATTTGATTCTTGTTACATGCTTTTTAAGGGTGCCAATGGTGTGAAGGCTAAGTTCATTGGTACACCAATTGTGGACCCAAAAAAGAAGGCCATTTGGGTACCAAAGACCTTGGTAATTAACCTACAAGGACCCAAGCAAGTTTGGATACCTAAAAAGAATTGATCTTCTTTTGTAGGTCAATTATAAAGCCGGAGGAAGGCATTGGGTGCTTGATAGTGGGTGCACACAACACATGACCGGTGATCCAAGAATGTTCAATTCAATCAATGAAAACAAGAGCAATGGGATTGATAGTATCACATTTGGTGACAATGGCAAAGGCAAGGTCAAAGGGCTTAGTAAGATTGCAATATCCAATGACTTGAGCATTTCCAATGTGCTACTAGTAGAGAGCTTGAACTTCAACCTATTGTCGGTAGCTCAATTATGTGATCTTGGTTTCAAGTGCATATTTGGTGTGGATGATGTAGAGATCATAAGTGTAGATGGCTCTAACTTGATATTCAAAGGTTTTAGATATGAGAATCTATACTTCATTGATTTTATGCTAGAGAAGCTCAATTGACAACATGTTTGATCACTAAGTCTAGCATGGGTTGGTTATGGCATAGAAGGCTTGGTCATGTTGGAATGAAACAATTGAACAAGTTGATCAAGCATGACTTAGAGGTTTGAAAGATGTCACATTTGAAAAGGATAAGCTATGTAGTGCATGTCAAGCCAGAAAGCAAGTTGGTAACACACATCCTAAGAAGAGCATGATGAGCACATCTAAGGCATTTGAGTTGATGCACATGGACTTATTTGGACCAACCACATACACTAGCATTGGTGGAAACAAATATGGATTTATGATTGTGGATGATTTCACTAGATACACATGGGTATTCTTTCTAGTGGACAAGAGTGATGTATTTGCAATATTCAAATCATTTGTCAAAGGCATTCACAATGAATTTGAAACAACCATCAAGAAAGTGAGAAGTGACAATAGAAGTGAATTTAAGAACACTAAGATTGATGAGTTGTGTGATGAATTTGGAATTATACATCAATTCTCGGCCAAGTACACTCCTGAATCAAATGGCTTAGTTGAAAGGAAGAATAAAACTTTGATTCACATGGCAAGATCAATGTTGAGTGAGTACAATGTGAGTAATTTATTTTGGGCCGAAGCAATCAACACAGCTTGCTATTATAGCAACCGACTCTATTGTCACCCCATGATGGAGAAGACACCTTATGAGCTATTGAATGGAAGAAAGCCCAACATAGCATACTTTCGGGTATTTGGTTGTAAATACTACATTTGAAGAAAGGCACTAGATTGAGCAAGTGAAAGCTCTAGTTTGGTTTTGGTAAATTGATGAAACCCTAAGTGCTAACCTAGTTCATCAAGTGATCATGAGATAGGTAGCACACTTCAAGTAGAGAAGCAAATGAAGATCATAACATGACAATGGTGATAGCATGGAGATGATCAAGGGCTTAAACTTGAAGAGAAGAAAGAGAAAAACAAAAAGCTCAAGGCAAAGGTATAACTTGTAAGAGCTATTTTATTTTGGTGATCAAGACACTTAGAGAGTGTGATCACATTTAGGTTTGATAGCCGTACTATTAAGAGGGGTGAAACTCGTATCGGAATGCGGTTATCAAAGTGCCACTAGATGCTCTAACTCATTGCATATGCATTTAGGATCTAGTGGAGTGATAACACTCTTGATAATATTTGTGTAAATATGCTACCACATGTGCACAAGGTGTTTGTAGGGTTGAGATGGGTTTGGGTCGGGATTCGGCGCTTTCGGAAAAATGAAATGTCTATTTTCTATTGCGCCGGATGCAAAATTCTTGGTGGTTGGCACACTTGAGCAAGGGTGAAGAAGTAAGAGTTGAAATGGAGTTGATCGAAATGATGCTGGCGTCGGTCTACTAACCGGACGCTGGGTCACTCAGCGACTGGACGCTGAAAGGCTGCGTCCGGTCGAGCTGTCAGACGGCACAGTGGCTAGGGTTGAGCATCGGACGCTGGCTGTGTCCGGTCAAGGTGGACCGGACGTGTCCGGTCGAAAAAACATGCCTCGGGGAGCTTACTGGAAACGACCGAACGCTGGGGCTTCAGCGTCCGGTCAGTTTTACCAGAGCATCCGGTCAGCTTCGCAGCCGTTGAAATCTGACGAACAACATTTGAAGCAGGGGACATGTGGCGTGAATCACGTGACCGGACGCTGAGGGCCAGCGTCCGGTCAATCGGACCGGAGTGTCCGGTCACCCCGCGTTGTGCCCAGTGAAGGGGTACAACGGCTCTATTTCACTGGGGCTCTATTTATAGCCCCATGGCCGGCTCAAGCTCGTACTTTTGGCCATTTCTATTGACATAGCATACTTGTGAGCTTAGCCAAAGCCCTCCCACTCATCTAGATCATTGATTCATCATCATAGTGAGATTGGGAGTGAATCCAAGTGCATTGCTTGAGTGATTGCATCTAGAGGCACTTGGTGATTGTGTTTCGCTGCGAATTTCGCTTGTTACTCTTGGTGGTTGCCGCCACCTAGACGACTTGGAGCAGCAAGGATCGTTGAGTGGAGGAGGTGATTGTCTCCGACTCCGATCGTGGTGATTGTGAGGGGTTCTTGACCTTTTCCCGGCGGAGCGCCAAAAGGTACTCTAGTAAATTGCTTGTGGCTTGTGTGATCCTCATCTTGTGTTGGTTGTGCGGCACCCTATTGAGGGTTTGGCGAGTGATGCCAATCAGCGCGTGAACCTCCAAGTGAGTGAATCGCCACAACGAGGACTAGCTTGCCGGCAAGCAAGTGAACCTCGGTAAAAATCATTGTGTTCATCATTTGATTCCGAGGTGATTGGTCTACATTGGTATTCATTATTGTGATTGATTGGTTCCTACCACTACACGGCGGTATAACTCTCTTGCTCACTCTTACATTACCGCAAACTAGTTATCAAGCTCTTTAGTGTAGCTAGCTGTGAGAGCTTGTTTGTTTGATTAGTGTTGCTCTTTAGTTAGTCTTTGAGAGCACACTAATTTAGCTAAGTGTCATAGCTATTGTGTGGACATACACTATTCAAAATAGAATTGTGGTAGGTGGCTTGCATTTTAGTAGGCTAGCGCAACACTCGCTTCGCTGCAAAATTGTCTAACACATTTTGTTAAGTGTTGTTGTAGAATTTTATTAGGCTATTCACCCCCCCTCTAGCCATTAGGACCTTTCAGCAAGTTTGAAAAGAAATGTGATGAAGGTTTCTTGCTTGGTTACTCCACTACTAGCAAGGCTTATAGAGTTTGGAACTTGGCTAGTGGTACTCTTGAGGAGGTTCATAATGTGGAGTTTGATGAAACAAATGGTTCTCAAGAGGAAGATGAGAATCTAGATGATGTAAAAGGCACTCAATTGGTCAATGCAATGAAGAACATGGACATTGGTGATATAAGGCCTAGAGAGGTGATTGATGTTGAAGATGAGAAGAATCAAGTGCTCTCTAACTCAAATGTGCAAGCTAGTGGTTCTCATGATCAAGTTCAAGCAAGAACTAGTGATGACAAAATGCAAGATCAACAACAAGTGGCTAGTTCATCATCTCAACCAAGTGATCTATCAAATGCAAGCAATCAAGTGCAAGTGCTTCAACCAACCAATGTTGCAAGAGATCATCCATTGGACACTATAATTAGTGATATTTCAAGAGCAGTGCAAACTAGATCAAGATTGGCTTTATTTTGTGAGCATTTCTCATTTGTGTCATCCATTGAACCTAAGAAGATAGATGAAGCTTTAAAGGATGTTGATTGGGTCAATGCTATGCATGAAGATCTAAACAACTTCATAAGAAACCAAGTATGGGAGTTAGTTGAGAGGCCTAAGGATCATAATGTGATTGGAACCAAGTGAGTCTTTCGGAACAAGCAAGATCAAGATGGGATAGTAATAAGGAACAAAGCAAGATTAGTGGCTCAAGGTTACACTCAAGTTGAAGGTCTTGACTTTGGAGAAACGTATGCCCCGGTTGCAAGATTGGAAGCAATTAGGATCTTGTTAGCCTATGCTTGTGCCCACAACATCAAGTTATACCAAATGGATGTGAAGAGTGCATTTCTTAATGGGTACATCAATGAGCTTGTGTATGTTGAGCAACCTCCCGGTTTTGAAGATGATAAGAAACCCAACCATGTTTACAAGTTGAGAAAGGCTTTGTATGGATTGAAACAAGCACCTAGAATATGGTATGAGAGATTGAGAGATTTCCTACTCTCTAAGGGATTCAAGATGGGAAAAGTTGACACCACTCTTTTCACCAAGAAGCTTGGAAACAACTTGTTCATAATGCAAATCTATGTTGATGATATCATTTTTGGGTCAACAAATCAAGATTTTTGTGAGGAATTTGGCAAGATGATGGCAAATGAGTTTGAGATGTCCATGATTGGAGAGCTTAGCTACTTCCTTGGTCTTCAAATCAAGCAAATGAAGAATGGCACATTTGTGAGTCAAGGCAAGTATATCAAGGACATGCTCAAGAAGTTTGGAATGGATGATGCTAAAGCTATTAGTACACCAATGGGGACAAGTGGAAGCTTGGATAGTGATGCTAGTGGCAACATGGTGGATCAAAAGATGTATCGGTCTATGATTGGAAGCCTACTCTATGTGACCGCATCAAGGCCGGATGTGATGTTTAGTGTATGCATGTGTGCTAGATTTCAAGCCTCACCAAGAGAAAGTCATTTGAAGGCAACAAAGAGAATATTGAGGTACTTGAAGCATACACAAAATGTTGGATTGTGGTATCCCAAAGGAGCAAGATTTGAGTTGATTGGATATTCGGACTCCGATTATGTGGGATGCAAAGTTGAGAGAAAGAGCACATTGGGTACATGTCAACTATTGGGAAGATCACTTGTGTCTTGGTCATCAAAGAAGCAAAATAGTGTAGCACCTTCAACCGCCAAAGCGGAGTATATTTTGGCCGGTAGTTGTTGTGCTCAATTACTTTGGATGAAGGCTACTTTGAGTGACTTTGGAATTAAATTCAAGCAAGTGCCATTGCTATGTGACAATGAGAATGCCGTGAAGCTCACCAACAACCCGGTTCAACATTCAAGAACAAAGCACATAGATGTCCGCCAGCATTTCATAAGAGAACACCAACAAAAAAGGGACATTTGCATTAAGAGTGTAGGCACCAAAGATCAACTTGCCGATATCTTCACCAAGCCACTTGATGAAAAGAGGTTTTGCAAGCTAAGGAATGAATTAAACATACTCGACTTCTCCAATATGTGTTGATACACCCCAAATTATATGACATGCCTCTCCTTCGAGCAATCCAAGATAAAAGTTGATTGGCATGGCATACATCCTTGCTAAGGACATGATTAGTGCATCTAGACATATTTCACATTTGAATAGGCTCATTCATGAAAATCAAATGAATTTGATGCTTGTATGGTACCACTATTGCTTGTATGCTTGAAATGATCTAGTGGTAGCATATGACATGTTTGTGGGCTTGTAAACCTAGTGCTTGATCTAGAAAATGAGCTCTAAGTGTTTAACTCAATATGGTACAAGATAACCCTTATTTGGAGGTGTGAAGAAGCTTGTCCTTGGATCAAACCGAGTTAAATATCTTTTGCAAGTAATCTAGATTGAACCAAATTAGGAAAATGATCCTCATCTCACATAGTTTCACCCCAACCTTTCTATAATTTGAGCTCACCTTTTATGCTAATTGTTGACAAAGGGGGAGAGAAACAAAGATATGCATGATAGGGGAGTATTTGACATAGGGGGAGAGATATGAGATATATGATAAAGGAAAGGGATCAATTAAAATTTTGGGCACACAAGTAAGGGGAGCAAGCTCATAAACTTGTATGTTGCATTTGAATGTGCATTCCATATATTTGCTTGCATGGCACAAGTTTTAAAATTTCAATATCCATGCTTGTGTGGTGTATGCTAGTCATATGCTTGAATGATGAAATGAAAAACTAGCATGCATTGGTAATCTAGTGATTTTATTTCCAAATAGTATCGAGCTAAAGTAACTAGACTCATGTTCATTTTATAGAAACTAGACCCTTGCTTATAATGTTGATCTCACGGGGTATTCTAGTTTTTGTGTATGTCTAGTTGCTAATGATGCTAAGGATGGTATATTGGTGCACTCCGATTGGTATCACACTTCAAAGGTCCATCTCTTATACCTTAGCATCATATGGTAGAAATTGTCTCCTATATTTCCTATCTAAGCATATGTGCAAGCTTCAATTCAAACTCTTAGCACATATGTAGGGGGAGCAATTGCTACCATTTGGAATTCATGAAACTTGTCCATATCCTTTACACATGGTAAATATGCTTGGGCAAGCAACATGGATTCAATTAAATTACAATTCATATCTTTGTGAAAGGGTTGTCATCAATTACCAAAAAGGGGGAGATTGAAAGCTCTAGTTTGGTTTTGGTTAATTGATGAAACCCTAAGTGCTAACCTAGTTTATCAAAGTGATTATGAGATAGGTAGCACTACTCCAAGTGATGAAGCAATGGCGAAGATCATGACGACCGTGATGGCATGGTGATGATCAAATGCTTAAACTTGGAAAAGAAGAAAGAGAAAAACAAAAGGCTCAAGGCAAAGGTATAAATTATAGGAGCTATTTTGTTTTAGTGATAGAGACACTTAGCGAGTGTGATCACATGTAGGATTGATAGCCGTACTATTAAGAGGGGTGAAACTTGTATCGTAATGCGGTTATCAAAGTGCAACTAGATGCTCTAACTCATTGCATATGCATTTAGGATCTAGTGGAATGCTAACACCCTTGAAAATGATTTGTGAAAATATGCTAACACATGTGCACAAGGTGATACACTTGGTGGTTGGCACATTTGATCAAGGGTGGTGAAGTTTGGGCGCAAGGGTAAGAAACTCCACCGGCGGAGTGTCCGCCCGTAGAGTGCGGATAGTCCGACGGTGCCACCGACGCCCTAGACAGAAAAGACGAAGGTCACTGGAAGTGACCGGACGCTAGCCTCGGTTGGACCGGCGCGTCCGGTCAGGTGTAACAGCGAAGATGCTGGCGTCAGTCAAACGACCGGATGCTGGATCGCTCTGTGACCGGACGCTGGCAGGGTGCGTCCGATCAGTGCTGACGTACGCTGACGTGGGGCACATAGAGGAGACACTGTGTGATCGGAAGCTGGCTCTGTCCGGTTAAGCATGACCGGACGCGTCCGGTCGAGAAAAATCATGTTTGGAACCTTACTGGAAACGACCGGACGCTGAGGTCCAGCGTCCGGTCACTTTCTAACTGACACGTCCGGTCATCACTTGATCGTTGAAATTGGGCGATCGGCGTTTGAAGCCGATGATAAGTGGCGCACATCGCATGACCGGAGTGTCCAGTCGGCCCGCGTTGTGCCTAGTAAAGGGGTACAACGGCTCTATTTTGTGGGGGCTTCTATTTAAGCCCCATGGCCGGCTCAAGTTCACTCTCTTGGCCATTTTCATTGACATAGCAACCTTGTGAGCTTAGCCAAAGCCCTCCCACTCATCTTCATCATTGATCCATCATCATTGTGAGATTGGGAGAGAATCCAAGTGCATTGCTTGAGTGATTGCATCTAGAGTCACTTGGCACTCATGTTCCACCTAGATGGCTTGGTGCAGCAGTGGAGGATTGGCATGAGTTGGTGATTGTTCGTGGCCATCTCCGGTGATTGTGAGGGGATTTGTACCTTCCCTAGTGGAGCGCCGAAAGGTAACTCTAGTGGATTGCTCGTGTCATTGAGTTACCTCACTTGTGGGTAGGTTCTTGCGGTGTCCAATCGTGTGGACGAGGTTTGTGCAACACCTCTTAGCCGTCGAACCACCAAGTGTTGGTCGACACAATGGGGACGTAGCGTGTTGGCAAGCACGTGAACCTCAGGAGAAAATCGGTTGTCTCTTGCCTTTGGAATTCTCCCGGTGATTGATTTCATCTTCATCTTGTGATTGGTTCATCCCTCTACACTGCGGTATAATCACCCTACTCACTCCCCTATATTCTTGCAAACTAGTTGTGGCAAGCTCTTTAGTGTAATTAGAATTGAGAGCTTGTTTTGTTATTTAAGTTCATCTAGTGGAGCTCTTTAGTGTAGCAAGATTGAGAGCTCTTAGTGAGTAGTATCATAGCAAGTTGTGTGTCTAGTAATCAATTGCAACTAGAATTGTTGGATAGGTGGCTTGCAACACTCGTAGAGCTAGAGCAAGTTTGCATTTAGCTATTTGTCTTACTAATCAAATTGCTCTAGTTGATTTATAGAATTTTAAGTAGGCTATTCACCCCCCTCTAGCCATATTAGGACCTTCCATGCACGGAAAAGAAAACTATAGGTTTTATTTATTTTAACTATATAAAAGCTTATATAAATTGAATTAAATCGAATTTAGATTTGAATTATAAAACTAAAGTAGAATAAATCATATTTTATTTATAAAATCTAGTTGCATAATTATTATTCAAATTAGAGTTTAAACCATGACATTCTAGAAATAGTGACATAGTAACCACTGTTACAAATGCATAGACCTCGTTGCTATGAATCTAACACAACTTGAATGGACTAAAACAGAGTTAAAACGTAGAAGATTTGCATTAAACAAGATTTCCTTTAATAAAATAATAGATTAAAACAAACCTGAATTTTGAAAGTTGAAAACATATCTAACAGTAGTATGAACATGTAGATTATTAAATTATGAACCTAACGCAATTTGAACAGGTCAAATCGGAGTTAAAACGGAGAAGTTATGGCTTGAAGAAAATAGTGGAAAAACTGTAAATAGGTAAAAACGTATTTTGGATCTAAACCGACGAAACTACGCTTTCCAAATAAGAAAACGTAATCTGTGATTGCGCTTTGGATAGCGGGTTCTATTATTGAAAAGCGCAGGGACTCTTTAGCAAAATCAGCTGACAAACGGGTATCGGTTGATGGAGGCCGTGGGATCTAGATTAGACGGCGGGAATTAGATCACGGGAAAAAGGAGAGAACCGGCCAGCGGCTACAGTGCCCGGCGCGGCGGCCAGCCATGGGCATCGACGAAGAGCTCGCCGGCGTCCACAGTTTCGGCGATTACGGCTACCTTTGAACACTGTAAGACCACAGGGAGAGAGAGGGGAGTACAGAGAACTCACCGCGGGGGTTCTAGGGGTCCAAGGCAGAGCTATGGCGGTGGGCTATGTGGCAGGGCTGGTGGTGACCTCCGGCGAGACTATGGCAATGCGGCGCAAGCGAACCGAAGCAAAATATGGCGAAGCACCGAGCAGGGCGGGTTCGCGCGGGTGTGGTGAAGCTAGACAGAGCAGTCGCGGTGGCGTTGGAGCAGCGGCGTGGCGAGGCAACTCTCGGCGGTGGCGGCTTAGGATGCACGACGACACTAGGGTCTCTGGGACGGCTGCGCATTGCGCTCGACTTAGATGGGGAGGCAGAGCAGGCATAGGGTGGCATTTAAGGGACGGACGGGCTTGCGGGTCATGTCAAATCGGTGGAAGCGGCGCGGCAGCAGACTCTCCATAGAGTCCGACGCGGACACGAGGAAGAAGTAGAATCCTACAGGAGGGTCCCAGCACCAGCGAGAGGAGGAGGGAGAAGGGGCGTGGCGCGTCTACTGGGCCATGAGTTGGGCCGGCGAGGGGGAAAAGAAAAAACAGGCCGCGCGGATTGGGCCTGCAGTGGAGAAGGGAGAAAGAGAGGGGAGAAGGTGGGCTGGTGGGGAGTGGAAGCTAGTAGCAGGCCGGACCAGAGATTAGGCCGGTTGGGCCAAATAGAGAGCAAGAGAGAGAGAGAGGTTTTCTTTTCCTTTTCTATTTCTTTTCTTTTCTTATTTCAAATCCAATTCAAATATGAACCTATGCAAACTCAAATATTATTTCCAATTTATTTTCAATTCAAAATAGGAGAAGAACCATTGTTAGGTTTTCAAAAAAATAAATTTACAACTTTTTAAACTCTTTTATTTTCAAATTTTCTTTTCTTTTATTTCTAAACCATTTTGAATTTTATTTCCAAAGAATTTGAATTCATTTTGAATTTTGGATTCAACCACTCATTGCAATAAATCAAATGCACCGGCATGTATGCACAAACATGTTGCTACCTTACGATAAATTTTAAATTAATGATTTTTGTATTTTCCTATATTTCATGAGCACCAAAATTCATAAATAAACCATTTTAAACCTATTTTTAAAAGAGGCAAATTTTAGAGTGTTACAATTCTACCCCCTTAAGATGAATCTCGTCCCCGAGATTCGGAAGACGTCGACTAGGAGATAAGAATACTCTGTCTTTGAATTCTTCCTTACTTCCTCGTGTAGTTCTATCCTCTTGATAAGGATTCCACTTTACTTTGCATACCTGTGAATCTTACTCCAACTAACTTGCCTATCTGATTCCAAAATTCTGACAGGTACCCGAAATAATACTCAGATAACTCCATTCACTAGGCCACATTTCTTTTCTAATCCATACTACCAATTCCCTTTCTTAAAATATTCACCTTCCAACAGAACCTTACGAATTTCTTGATCAGAAGGAGAATCTACCACCAATCTACAAAACATTAATAATTCCGGTTAAATTGCTCGAACTTGAAATACATTTCTTAGTCTTTGGTGTCACCCGAACCTTCTTACACAACTCTCCATTGCTAAGAGCATCAACTGCGTCTTTTGCTTCTCCAAGTGATAGCACTTTTCCAAGTCATAATCAATTTTTATTCCAACGAAGATATCACAAGCTCAAGACCAACTTAGTGAAGATGCCCTATAGATTCTTGTGATCCTTCTAGATGTCACTTTTACTCCCAAGAAGATATTACTTCCATGCTCCACAATGGATAACTCCAGATAACATGTTAGGTAGTTTAACTCACGCTTCCTTAGTTGACTTAATGAACAAGCCACTACTTTTCTTCTCGTATAAGGACACATCCCACACCTTGACAAGGTACATCATTGTGGATATGAAGCTCTCGTCTGGATCTGGCAAAGCTAATACATAGGTTTTACTTCAACCTCTTCTTGGACTCCTTCAAACACTTAGCTGAGGCCTTTTGATCCAAACTAACTTGAAACATCTTTCAGTAGCATTATCAATATCTTGATGTTCTTGGATAAACCTTCCTTGAACCTTTAATCAAACCTCATTGAGACTCTGAGTTTCTCACACATCCTTGGGTACCACCACGCTTTCGCTACGCAAACTAGAATGTAGGACACTTCATCTTGAAAATTCTTCAACTCGGCTACCCCCTTAAGAAAAGATCAATAGGATAGCTTGAACCTTCTTCTAGATGGATTAACTAGCATAAGGACATCTTGACATCCCAATGGTACTCTCGTGTATGAGCAAGAACAAGAAATCTAACATTCCTCACGAGCAGAAAAAACAACAGTGTAGTAAAACAGTTGTAACTCTCATTTTGTTAATCCAATGAAGTTGTAGCTTATATCATTGGAAAGATTATAAAATTATCCATAACTTCCTTGCAGAACACTTTTCCAAATTCTGTGGTTAACTTGGTCTAAAATAGTGCACAAAAGAAACTACTCTAGATTCCAAATAGTACAGATGCATCGCCTTGTGATTTTCGTATCTCCATAACCAAAATAGCTATAAAGCTGATTCTTGTGGTCACAGAAAGATTTGAAGTCTACTGTTGTCTAGAATTTTCTCATGATTTATGATCATCCAAAATCAAAGATATGAGCCAAAGAGTGCAGACTGCTTCAAAAAGATAGGATAGAGGAAACAGAAGAATATCATAACCCAGCTATTTATTGCACTGATCCTTATACCTTAGGCCTATAAACTAAATAAAATTATGGGAACACACAACAAGATCATTGTAATCATTACAAAGTTTCAAAATAATCATAAGCATAATGATAATTCAACAAGCAATAAAGGTGCACAACTCAATCATTGACTCAACTTGCGATACTATCGTCCTTGTTGTACTAGGGGTAACAATCCTAAGACTTATCTTCAGATTACGCAAGAAGGTGGTGAGGAACAGTTCTAAAAGCATATCAAATTAAGGAGTGAAGATGAGAACAAAGACTTCAAAATAAGCACCAAGGTAGAGATGAATAGTAAGGGTAGAGATATGGTAGAGAAGAAAATATCAAGATTCATAGAGCAAGGGTTTTGTTAGCAACTTCTAAACTTTAGAACATCTAGTTTCTACTAGGGTTGCGCCCTACAGTCAGCATTACTCTGATACCACTTTGTAGCACCCGGTTTTAAGAATAAAACCAGATACACACCATATGTGAGCCCAGGAAGTTAAATCTCACATATAGCTACAAATAAGGGTAATATCTAAAGACAATGCTCAATATATAACATACTTAGTATAAAGAATATAACCTTAGATAGCAAACAGCGGAAAGACAACTCCGATCTTCAGGCGAAGACTCCAAATCCACAGGGACAACTGACTGGTTAATCACAAGCCTAACTCCTCCAGACTAGCAATCTGGTACCCATCCGGCATTTTTCTAAAGATTTAAAAAGTAAAGCAAGCATAAATACATGTCGTACTCAACAAATATAACATAGGGTTCATGAGGCTCAAAAGGCTGACACTGGTTTAACTACAGTTAGCTTTTAATTGTCACAATTTTAGCATAGGAGTAGCAACAAGTTTTATCTCAAGCCCATATAAACACATGATCAGGTAAACAAGAATAATGAATATCATAAACAGTAATCATTAATGAGCATATTCATCATCAGTATCATCCGTGTTCATCATCATTAACCATTAGTGATCATCTATTCCGTAAATGTTCCAAGGCCGTTCATGACCGTGAGTACGGCTGATATACCAGTTTTACACCCTGCAGAGGTTGTACACTTTCACTATGAGTCGTGATTTACCCTTTCGCCCGAGACGGCCAACCTCTTGACCCACTACCAAGGAAGGTCGGTAGGGTTCACTATGAAGACTTTCAAAGGTTCATCTAACAAGTTACGACCATTAGATTCAGTCAGCAAACAGATATAGAGCCCCCCTTCCCGATGGCACAATGACGCACAGCCTATACTCAAGGGGACAGAGGCCGCACTATACCCGATTCATCAAGCCACTCTTACGCCAATAAAGGTAGCCACTAACAAGCTAGAAAATATCCTCATACTGAGCTAAAGCCAGAGCCATGTAGCCTTCATAATTGTACTGTAAGTTCTGGATGATCAATTATAGATAAGTCCTTAGTTAGAGGAATCTTGAGCACCATAAAAACAACCCAATGCTCTAGCCCCTGATTCCATGTTGCTAAAAAGCATCTTTTAATGTTTGTTGCATATTCTATTAGTCAAGTTACAAGATCATGATTGTAGTTGAGCACTAGCATCATACTACCCAATGCATTACCCCATAGGTATCAAGGCACAAGGTACAAAGTACTATGAAATCCTTAGTGGTAGTCAAGGTAGACACATGCAGTATAAATTAAATGATTAAAGGTGCATAGGACAACAAGAAAGATCCCATTCTATACTTGCCTTAAACTTAGATCCTTCTTCAAGTCCAAAACTTCAAAGATCTGCTTCTTGATACACCACGTATAACTCACTGACTGGACATGATCATAAAGCACCACACAAGCATTCATGCAATCATATACGAAGCAAACAATAGATCTAAATTAGAAGAGTACACCAAACATAAAATCAAGATGAAAAGTTTGTAAAACGAATCTACATCTCACTACGAACACACAGACGCGAAAAGCACGCTAATCGGAGCTTCGGTGAAAAAGATACATCTACCGATAGATCTGCTTTATGCGCGAAAAAGAAAACTATAGGCTTCATTTATTTTAACTATATAAAAGCTTATATAAATTGAATTAAATCGAATTTAGATTTGAATTATAAAACTAAAGTAAAACAAATCATATTTTATTTATAAAATCCAGTTGCATAATTATTATTCAAATTAGAGTTTAAACCATAAAATTCTAGAAATGGTGACATAGTAACCACTATTACTAACGCGTAGATCTCATTGCTATGAATCTAACGCAATCTGAATGGACTAAAATGGAGTTAAAACGTAGAAGATATAGATTAAACAAGATTTCCTTTAATAAAATAATATATTAAATCTAACCTCAAATTTTAAAAGTCGCGGTGGTGGTGGAGCAGCGGCGTAGCGAGGCAACTCTCGGCGGTGGCGGCTTAGGGTGCGCGGCGGTGCTAGGGTCTCTAGGATGGCTACGCCTTGCACTTGGCTTAGATGGGGAGGCGGAGCAGGCGTAGGGCGGTATTTAAGGGCCAGACGGGCTTGTGGGTCATGTCAAATCAGCGGAAGCGGCATGGCAGTAGACTCTCCATGGAGTTCGGTGTGGACACAGGGAATAAGAAGAATCTGACAAGAGGGTGAAAGGATCAAGATGCCCAAGAGGGGGGTGAATTGGGCTAATTCTAAATTTTCTTGCAATAATTAAATCCTATTGATAGCCCAATTAACCCCTTGTGCCTAGAAAGTATTTGTAATGTTCTATCGCATAAATAGACTTGCAACCTAAGTTCCAATCCTACTCTAGCATGACATTTCTAGGAATGTAAATGACAAGAATTGAATTGCTCAAAGTAATGCTTAAAGTAAATGCTCAAAGTAAAGAGAGGAGATGGAAACACGGCGATGTTTTGCCGAGGTATCGGAGAGTCGCCACTCCCCACTAGTCCTCATTGGAGCACCGGCGCAAGGGTGTAGCTCCCCCTTGATCCGCGCAAGGATCAAGTGCTCTCTACGGGTTGATTCTTCGACACTCCGTCGCGGTGAATCACCCACAACCACTCACAATCTTGAGTCGGGTCACCCACAAGCTCTCCGGATGATCACCGAACTCCCAATCACCACCAAGCCGTCTAGGTAATGGCGATCACCAAGAGTAACAAGCACGAACTCTAACTTGACCACGCGAAGCCTAATAAGAAGATGGATGCATACTTTGCTACTCTTGATTCACTAATGAGGTTTCACTCTTAGATTCTCAAATCACAAACACCTCACTAGGACCTTGCTCTTCTTGGCACTCACAAATATGTTTCTCAGCTGTTAGAATGAGCAAAAGTAACTCCACACACGAGTGGAGCTTCTATTTATAACGTGGGCTGAAAAACGAACCGTTATGTGCCTCTGCGGGGTGACCGGATGCTCCGGTCATTTTGACCGGACGCTATGGTCAGTTCAACCCACACACCAGTGTTTAAGTGTTGACCGGACGCAAGCAGGGTCCGATCACCACTGACCGGACGCGTCCGGTCGCAAATATCCCTCACTGGAACCTTACTGGAGTCGACCGGACGCTGGCCCTCAGCGTCCGGTCACTTGACCTCTCCAGCGTCCGGTCAAACCGGACTAGTTCACCTCAGTCAAATGAACTGACCGGACCCTGCGGCCAGCGTCTGGTCGCACCGAAGCCAGCGTCCGGTCAGTCTTTGACCCTCCATTCACTTCCAACTCTCGATCATTTGTGAATGAAGTTTGCTCCAAAGGATCTTAGGCATATTTAGGAGCTACCTAGTGCTAGTTTTAACAAGTGTGCACCACACCTAACTCACTAGACTCACCTAGGTGAAGCTACCCATCCATACCCACCTTAATAGTATGGCCAAAGAAAAAACAAAGTCCTAAACTACTCTAAGTGTCTCTTCAACTCCAAACGACACTTAGAACTAGTCATCCTTAACCTTGTCGTCCATCCTTTGAAAACCGAAACGATTTCCATCGTAGGGGCATGACATCCACGATTGCCCAATCGATCTCCATTATCGTGACCTAACTTAATTGCCTCTGCAAAACACACGTTAGTCATAGTAATCTAACATTGTCATTAATCACCGAAACCCAATTAGGGGCCTAGATGCTTTCAATCTCCCCATTTTTGGTGATTGATGACAATACAACCTCGAGTATGTGAAAGAGTTGAGGTTTTTAACATGCTTGGATCATATAAGCCTTTAGCAATAAGAACAAAAGAGTTAGTCAAGCTTATATAACCCAAGCCATCATGATGTACTCAAATGATATGAAATAAGCATGAGTACAAATAATAAAGCTCATTTGCATCGGAGTATAAACGCGGAAGCAAAAGCAAATGAGCATAACACAAGTGATATGACATATCAATGAATACCAAAAGTAGAGAGCACACATGTCATATATCACAATCACGTAGATATCACTATCACATAGATATAATAGTATGCATGAAAGTAAACATACGAAAGCATAATAGTAAAAGTGTATCACACAAATAAAACTCCAAATGTATATAAAACTCTAATAGCTAACTAGCTCCCCCTAAAAGTCGCTCCCCCTGAGTCTACATACTCGAACCCTCTCCCCCTTTAGCGTCAAACACCAAAACCTAAGGGTTGGTCGGCGGGGCTGCAGCGGACGAGTCGGGCACTAAAGAACGAGGAGCAAGCTGAAACTAGGCAGCATCATCATCTGACCCTGAGCTCTATGCTGACTGACCCTCTATGGCTGGAAGCATCGCTGAAGCGGTCTAGGTCTGAGCTGGGGCATGTGTTGCCTATGATGCGGCTGGTACATCTGTTGTAGGATCTGATGATGCGACTGAAGAAGGGAGCCTCTGAGTAGTCACTAGGACAGGAGCTACTGTAGAAGGACCTAGGGCATGCATATGTGGCGGTGTAGGCATCCCTGTCAACTCGCTGAAAGATGCTCCAAGACTCCTAGAGACTGACGTGTCAGGCACAAATAGCGAGGATGACTGATCCGGTGTGAAGCCCATCTGAAGTAGTGTGAACTGCGGGGCTACTACTAGCGAGGATAACCACTGGGACACCTGTACTGGAGGAGAAGTAAACTGAGCTAGAGGCTGTCCCTGACTCTGAAACCCACTAGGCTGTACTGCTAGAGTCATCGTGGTGGTGGCAGGCTGAGCAATCTAGGGCGAAGGCTGTGGCTGTGGGGCCCTAAGAGCTGTCACAACATGCTGCATGAATCCCATGAGTGCTGCTGCATAAGTAACTGCTGCTAATGCATCTACTGCTGCTGCTGGAGGACCTACTGCTGTCGCTGAAACTCATCCTAAGGAGCCTAAAACTGAGCCAAGTTGGCAGCGGTCTCCTGAGCCTGTCTAGTCTGATCCTGCTGCATCCGCTCAAGAATAGCAATGAGAGCGGGGTCCGTCTACGGTGCAGGTGGAGCTGAGCTGGAACTGCCGGCCTCTGCATCATGTTTGCATGGAGGCATCTGAGGAATAGGCAGGTAGACATCATCCGAACTGTCACTAGACTCACTCCTCACCTGCTGAGCCTCAAGCTTCTCCTCCTTAGTAGCTGCTATGCCTCTGATAATCTCGTCCTGCTGAGCTACGGACTCTGGTACATCTGGGCTGTCCCTGACTCTGAAACCCACTAGGCTGTACTGCTGGAGTCATCGTGGTGGTGGTAGGCTGAGCAATCTAGGGCGAAGGCTGTGGCTGTGGGGCCCTAAGAGCTGTCACAACATGCTGCATGAATCCCATGAGCTGCTGCTGCTGGAGGACCTACTGCTGTCGCTAAAACTCATCCTAACGAGCCTAAAACTGAGCCAAGTTGGCAGCGGTCTCCTGAGCCTGTCTAGTCTGATCCTGCTGCATCCGCTCAAGAATAGCAATGAGAGCGGGGTCCGTCTATGGTGCAGGTGGAGCTGAGATGGAACTACCGGCCTCTGCATCATGTTTGCATGGAGGCATCTGAGGAATAGGCAGGTAGTCATCATCCGAACTGTCACTAGACTCACTCCTCACCTGCTGAGCCTCAAGCTTCTCCTCCTTAGTAGCTGCTATGCCTCTGATAATCTCGTCCTGCTGAGCTACGGACTCTGGTACATCTGGGCGACGGCGAGGCTGACTGGGTGCCTGAGGAGTGCTGTGTCTGATCCTCTGTGCCATGTTATATGCTGGGAACTCTGTGGTGGCACCTCAGATCAGAACCATCTCGTGTGTCTCTGACCGACACCGCCTTCAAAGATAAGAAATGTAATCCAATGTGCATAGGGAAGCTGCCTGCGACCCTTGAAGCCCTCAGCAATAGTGTCCTCCATCTCTGACAGAAGGAGGTCCCAAATATCGAAGACAGTCTGCTAGATCAGTGCATTGAGAAGCCAAAACTGGAGGCGAGTCAAGCCCTCTCTGTATCCCAACCTAGGAAGTAGTGTCATCCTAATGATAGCCTCTAGCACTCTAGCTATAGGTGTAAGGTCACTGGGATTCCTCCTCGACCCCTCACCAAAGGGCTCCTTGAAGCAATGGCGCACGAGTTCTGTAGGTGGCACCTTACCACCATGAGGACGCCTGGGAGGCTCTTGCTGTCCATAACAAACCTCATGTAACTTGACAGGCTGCTCCTATAGCCTCAGTATCTCCCTGGCCCTAAAACTCATCATCCTATAGTCTCTGTCTCTGAATGCAAAGTGTATAAAGTTATGATGCGGGTCAACGTAGAGCGAAGCATAGAACTGCCGAACCCAAGATGGTACATACAATCCTGTCCGGACAATCAGATCTGTCAGCCCTGGCAAATATGATAAGTAGGGGTGGATATGCTCTCCGGCTGCTGCCACAATAGACTCTATACTGCAAACCCGCTGAGATTTGAACACTACCCCACTGTTGAGATAAGCATTGTAGAAATCCTCCTGCAGTGGCCTGTAGAAACCCTCTGCTGCTCTCTCATCCCTCCTCGGAGGAAACCACACATCAAACTCCACGAAGCGAAGCTGCTGATCCTGCTTGGCCGTGGCGGCCCTCAAATCAAGATGTACCATTGGAGGAGGACCCTAAGGTCTAGGCGGTGGACGTGATCCCCTCCGCTGTGTCGGCGGCCTCGGTAAGACTGGAGCATGGGTACGACCAGAGCGGCGTAGCTGTGGCTGGGGTGCCTGCTCTGTCTCCTTGGCCTACTGGCCCTCCTGAGTCTCCTGAGCTGGCTAAGGCTCTGCTGGTAGGGGCTGCTGCTGTGACTCCTGCTGTGACTCTCCCTAAGGCTGAGAATCCACAACGGGAAGACATCGTCCTGCCATCATCAAGTACCTGGTGGACTGCCATGAAAATGCTCAGCCTCCTCAACTGCTGCCCTCTGTGCTGGTGTAAGCTGCTGATCTGCAATCACAACCCCACTACGAACACCTCCTCTCTTAGCACGCTCTGCGGCCTCTGCAACTGCTGCTGCACGAGCTGTCTCTGCATCTGGGTACTTCCTCTTCTTGGATGCAACCTTCTTTGTCGCCTTGCCTTTTGGATCAGCAGGCAAGCGAGGTGGTGGCCTCTGATCATCATCTCCTGGACCACCCCTGACATTCTTCGTGCGAGCCATCTGAAAAGATCAACTACTAGGAGAAGCATCGGCAACGTTAGGGAGCTCATTGCACTACTGGGAGAAGAGTTCTTGAGGTCCCATAGGTTTCCAGGGCATTTATACATGCCCTGGAAGTTACCCACAAAGATCTCCATGAGATCCGCCCAACTCTGAATGGCGTTGGACGGTAGGTGCTCCAACCACGCCCGTGCCGAATCGGCCAAGAATAGCGAGATTGCGAATAATGAAATTGTCATCACTCGCACCACCGGCTTGGCAGGCAAGCCGATAGTCTTTGAGCCAAAGCCCAGGGTTCGATTCTCCAGAATATTTTAGGATATTGGTGGGCGGTCGGTACCTCGGGGGGAACGTAGCGTTGAGGATGTGTCAGCCAAAGGCCTGAGGGTCTGGCAGCTGGGACTCGGGCTCCGGTCCTCGCCGCTGTCGTAGCGTCTGCCGCGTCGTGGATGATAGCCACGACAGGCTTCTTCTCTTTCGTCGCCGTGGGTGTGCCTACGGGCATCGATGGTGCTGCGCATGTCACGGATGTGGCCGAGACGTTGATGTACCGGGATAGCGGAGCGCTGCCTATTGCCATGGCAGCGTCTGGTGAACGGACGCGTCCTTGGCAGGACGTACCGATGGCGTGCGCTGGCTGGTGTCGGGTTCATGTCGTCGAGACAATGAGCTTTCCGCCTGCTGTGCCGCCGCACGTTCGAGCAACGTGCGAATTTCTCGACGGGCGCGGCGATCCTCGGACGTCACGACCTCCGGAAGGCCGTGCAGCAAGGCCGTCGCTGCGGCGGTGTTCTGGCTTGCCCGAGCGAAGTGAGGGAGAGTCCCATCATCGGTGAGGATCCTCCAATGCACATCACAGGCCGAGGTGCGTGCGTGCCCACCGTCTCAGCGACGCTTGATCTCCTCCTCGATGTTTTGGTATTCCCGGACAAGCTATTGCCCGGCGTCATCGATCTCCAGTTTTCGTGCTCTTAGCTACTCCATCCTTACGTGAGATGGAGCCGCCATCTCCGTCTTGATCCTGGCGTTGGGGTTGCCTGTTGGGGTTGTTTCTTCTTTGGAGACGCTTTGGACGTGTCCCTCGGGGGTTTGCGTCATGAAGCATTCCCGAGAAGGGTGATGGCTCCCCTTGCTGGAGTCGGAGCTAGAGGACGATTCTGGTTCCTTCACGAGGAGCCCGTAGAGTGTCTCTGGATCATGTTCGACTACCCCCATGAACTCGCTGTCCGTAGGCGGCTGAACCATGCGTAGTGACAGAAGGTGGCTGGCAGTCGCCGCGGCGTTGCGGAGACCGAATGGAAGCGCTGTCGGGGCGCTTCGTACGGGGCCTTCCGGAAATAGGGTGATGCTGCGTGGGGGCTCCCTGGATAACTGGGGTCCAAGGAAGTCGCCCCGCGGGCCCTCAAGCCTCAGATGGCTGAGGTTGATGGAAGGGAGAGGCTGTGCGGCCGTGTGGGTCAGCGTCGGTTCTCCTCCTAGTGTGACGATGAAATCTAGGTCGCCAAAACGCACATGTGCGCCCGGGGCCCAGCTGATTGCGTGGGTGGCCATCCGAGGCCTGGTTTGGAATGCGCAAGCCCCCTACCTGGCACGCCAACTGTCGGTGTTTCGTACAAGCACCGGCAAGTAAATTTATAGTAATGCGCGTTAGGCTCGGATGGTGCGCTAAAGGACACAAGATTTATACTGGTTCGGGCTAAATATCCCTACGTCTAGTTTGTTGCTGCTCGTGTTATGAGCACCGTGAATGGTTCATAGTAGGGGATACAAACGATCGAGAGAGGGATAGGTCCCAAGTCTCTGATGGAAGGGTCGAAAGGAAGCCAAGAGCTTGGTAGCAGCTTGACTATGTGTGTCTGTTGCGTTGTTTTTTAGTCCTCCTAGCTGGAAGAAGCGCATCCCCTTTTATAGATGAAGGGGACAGCTTTACAAGGGTCAGGGCTTAGGATCCGTGCTCTACCTAGCCTTGTGGCTCACTTCTACCCAGCCTCCTTACCCATTTTAATGGGTGCGAAAGGAAGATAAGCGCGTACAATACTGTCGATGCTTCTGTAGAATGTCAGGATGGTTACAGAATAGTGCCCTGCGCAGGGTATGGGCTGGAGTACAGTGGTTTTGACTTATGAACCTCGCCTAGCCTTGCTCCGCACGCCTTCTGGCTCTATGAGTCTCTGTCGGAGGGACGTGGAGTCGAGGTCCGGAGTAGCGCTGTGGGCAAGGTCCTTTGATTTGGTGGACCCGAGGGGTCGGGAAGCGGGCGCCGCTCCCTTGGGTCCATAATGTGGTGACGGCATGTCCGTCATTCGTGGAGATCACAAATCCTTTTCTGGAGTGTAGTGGTTGTCGTGTATCTTCATCGGGTCCCGTGTCCCAGGGCTGAAGGCGGCGCCTACAACTCTATAGGGCGAGGAGTACGTGCCTGCAATACCTTTTGGGCTCTGTGGCGCCCGGGAGGGTCTAAAGCACCTGTCCAGTCGTTCCCTGGCAGTACCTTTCCTACCGGGGCATAGGGTATGGTCCTTAAAGCTGTGGTTGACCCGAACGTCTTGTCTTGCACTGTACCCATCATCATGAGGGAACGGGAGAGAAGTTATCAGGTAAGATAAAACCAGCCTTTGGACATCAAACGGGGCGAGGTTCGTCCTCGGTCGTCGGGCGAGGCGGAGCCCAGTCCTTATCCCTTGGGCGTGACCGAACCCACCCCTCGGGGGTCGGGCGAGGCGGAGTATATCCCTCAGCCCTCGGGCGAGGCGGAGACTAGCCTTCAGCCCTCGGGTGAGGCGAAGCTGTCTCGAAGGCGTCGAGCAGAACGGAGGCCAGCCCTTTGCCCTCGGGTGAGGCAGGGTTGGTCCAAAGGCGTCGGACGAGACGGAGGCCAGTCCTTTGCCCTCGGGCGAGGCAGGGCTGGCCCAAAGGCTTCGGGCGAGATGGAACCTAACTTTCATCATTCGGGCAAGGAACGCAGCGGCGCCCTTGTCCGTCCAGAAGTTTTTAACGTTCGATGGTTATTGGTTCCACCTTCTGGGATACCCTGGTATTAGGTCCTCGACAAGCTGTTAGGGCTACATGGCTCTGGCTTTAGCTCAGTATGAGGACCTTTTCTAGCTTGTTAGTGGTTATCTTTATTGGCGTAAGAATAGCTTGCCGAATCGGGTATAGTGCAGCCTCTGTCCCCTTATGTATAGGCTGCGCGTCATTGTGCCATCGGGAAGGGGAGCTCTACATCTATTTGCCGAGTGAATCTAATGGCCCTAACTTGTTAGACGAACCTTTGAAAGGCTTCATAATGAACCCTGCCGACCTTCCTTAGAAGTGGGTCAAGAGATTAGCTACCTCGGACGAAAGGGTAAATCACGACTCACAGTGAAAATGTACAACCTCTGTAGAGTGTAAAACTGATATATCAGCTGTGCTCACGGTCACGAGCGGCCTTATAACCCTTACGGAATAGTTGATCATTAATGATTAATGATGATGAACACGGATGATACTGATGATGAAAATGCTCACTAATGATTACTGTTTCTACTATTTATTATTCATGTTTACCTGAACATGTGTTTATATGGGCTTGTGAATAAACTTGTTGCCACCCTATTGCTAAAATCATGACTCATTAAAAGCTAATCACAGTTAACCAGTGTCAGCCTTTTGAGTCTCATGAACCCCATGTTATATTTGTTAAGTACGATATGTACTTACGCTTGCTTTATTTTTTAATTATTTGGATAAAAATGCCGGATGGGTACCAGATTGCTAGAGTTTGAAGAAGTTAAGCTTGTGATCAACCAGTCAGTTGTCCCTGTGAAATTGGAGTCTTCACCCGAAGATCGGAGTTATCTTTCCACTGTTTGCTGTCTAAGGTTATACCTTTCATACTAAGTACATTATATTTTGAGCATTTGTCTTTTGATTTTACCTTTATGGCTTTATTATATGAGATTTGACTTTCTGAGCTCATATATAATATGTATCTGGTTTTATTGTTAAAACCGAGTGCTACATAGACCATATACGAACAATAACATTACAAATTGAGCCCCTAGCTTTTCTTTCTTTGGCGATTTAATGAATCGCTTCAAAAATTACTATGTACTTATCTCCTAAGTCACATTCTTACTTAATGAACTAGATAAAGTCCATGAATCTGTTATACTCCAGCTGCTCGTCCTAATCTTTCCCTTAGAATCTTCACTCCCATGTATCTGATCATCAATACAACAAAAGGAATATCAGCGCGTGAAGTCAGAATCCGTTTGATTCTAGACAAGAACTATACGTAGGGCTTGTTCGGTTCCTGCAGTGCCTTCTAAAATTTCTATCACATCGAATGTTTGGACATATGCATGGAGTATTAAATATAGACTAATTATGAAACTAATTACACAATTTGCGATTAATTTGCAAGACGAATCTTTTAAGCCTAATTAGTCTATGATTTGACAACGTGGTGCTACAGTAAACATGTGCTAATGACAGATTAATTAGGCTTAAAAAAATCGTCTCGCAAATTAGCCTCCATCTGTGTAGTTGATTTTGTAATTAATCTATATTTAATGCTTTTTATTAGTATCTAAATATTCGATGCGACGTACTAAAGAACCAAACACCCTGTAGTTTTTGTTCTGTACCTGCCCATCATTAGGACTGTCGCTTGTGGGTTCGTTCCTGGTGAACTAAACCAGGTTGACCCATCTATCACACGGAGGCCTGAGATGCCAATCACCCGATAGTGTTGATCGACCACCTTACCCACATGACATCCACCATGGTAGTGCCAGATGGTTGTTACTGTGTCCCTGCAAAACTGCTCCAAGGATGTGGTGTCATTTGTGTGCTTGGGTATCAAGTTTATGTTAGCTGATATGCTCATATTGAGCAGCGTTTCCATTGGATATCCAGCACCGTTGGCAGTAAGGTTAGTGAAATGGTTTGTCTTCAATATTTTCTCGATTGTTTTTATCCCATAGACACATCGTCTGAGATCCTGTGGATGCTGGAAATAGTTGAAGGTGACATTGGGGTTGCTATCGATATCAGTGTCCACAAGTACTAAACTGCCAGTAGACAGTGGGCCATCGATCTTCTCAAGAATGAATCCTCCATCAAATACTTCTTTGGGTAGGCTATATTTGTTATGTACATACTTTTGGATTTTGTCAAAACTTCTTTGTTTTGGTGGAATTGTTGATAGCTGCCCAATCTGCAATGAAGTTACAAAACTCATTAGTGGTAAGCTTGAAAGCTACCATGCTTCTCAAAATGGGGAAGTGAGCATATGCTAAACCTTTTATTTTCTTTATATTAGCTCAAGAGAGTTTCGTTCTGTTCCTTTCAACTTATTGCCTACACATAATTCACAAAGAAAACTCTGTTTTAATAAAAACGAGATCCAACCTTTTTTTAGCAGAAAATATAGCAGGGGAGGCCCCCACTGTAGGAACGAGATTCAACCTAGGAGGAACTAGGTGGTTTTGTATTAAGAAGAGAAATATGCACTCAAATTCAGTCCAAGAGAGGACTTGAACCTGGGTGATTGGGTGCATGACCACACCTCTCACCCAACCACTTGAGCTAGGCACACTTCCTGAAAACTCTGTTTTAATATTTTTTCTTCTCAAACACGTACGAAAGCTGAGCTTCTTTGTATTATGATGAAAAAAGAGGGGGTGTTTAAGAACCTTACAACACACACCCAATATTCTGGAAACTTGTTCGTGCCTTATGCTTACAACAAAAATATTGCTAATGCCCCTACTCTGTTTGAAAATATTATGACAGGAAAGTGTCGGAATATATACACTTTATGTGTTAACAATTGGGAGGTATATGGTTCTAAGTTAACATCTATTTGCAGAATAATATGAACTTCCGTGTACATGTAATCAGATTCCTGGTTCTTTTTATATACCTATCGTGAGCATCCATAAACTTAAGATTAAGGAACGGCAGCTTTGGAAAAAGTTGGGAAATTGTCTCTCATCAAGATATGTAAATAGCTATTTTCTTAAAATCAATACTGTAGGGTGTTGTTTCTGCATAAAAATATTTAGCGTCATGCATCAGGATGCTGGTAAGGATATAATAAGTTAGAAAACCATATGCGAGTAAAAGAAAAAAGATGCCAAACCTCAGCAGACATGATTCCGTGGTGCCAATGGATGCTATCATCTGACTGACTGAAACCACTGCTGGCTTCAATAAACACACCAGCATCCGTTATTCCGACAGTTTCAATCAAAGATTGCTTTGTCGGATTCTTCATAGGTACAAAGATTGAGTTCATTGGATTGTCTGACATTCCTTTACCCACATGTTCATTGCGAAGTACTACAGAAATATTGTGCTTATTGAGTTCATTCTTCGGTCCGATTCCACTGAGCAACAATAGCTGTGGGCTGCCAATTGCACCGGCAGAAACAATGATGTCACTACGCCTCTTCCTTTTGAGGAAGGCTTGGTGGTGCCCTCCATTCTCATCTTTGAATTGAACTCCAATAGCCCTTGGCTTCCTCTTGCCTGTGTAAGAGATGAGGTTAGTGTAAATAATATGTCTTTACGGTGGCCACTTTTTTTTTTTTTTTGCTTGCTTGCTTCAGCTATACTAATAATTTTGTCTGCTGTTGAGCTGGGGGATTACAATAGCTAGTTGTTACTTAGATAATGGTTACCTTTTTCCGTGTTGAAAACAATTTTGTTCACGCTAGCATGAAGTAGCACCCTAAGGTTGTTAGGATTTCCATCAGCAAGGAGGTCGGCAGCCGTGTGCCGGTACCCAGTCTCATCAAATATGGTGCCCCCAACTTTAGTTCCATAGAGATGGTCATAAGAATATCCATTGTATGGTGAGACCCCTGCTTCCAGTAGCCCATCCCGTAGTGCAGCTTGCCAAGGTGCGACTTTGGGCCAATGAACAATCCTCTCTTCAACCCAAGGGTAGGACTGGTTGACCAGCTCTGCATCCCAGCCTGCCTTCTGCACGAAGCTGAAAGAACAAGCACATAAATGTTGATTACAAACTTATAACAGTAACATTCTGCTAGCACTATTGACATGACAGGTTCAGAAATCATTGTACATTCAGCAACAACTAACCAAGAGAAGAAATTTCAGAGACAATTGGTATTGAACATTCCAATTTGGTGGTATGCGGCTCTTGCCCCTTCTTGTACATATGACTCTTTTCATCTTAATTGAAAGACAGAGCTCCTGCCGTTTATGTTCAAAAAAAATTTTGGTGGTATGAATTCATCAGAACTTTTAGTATCGTAAGGAATTCTGGGAAGTTATTCGTACTTGACTTTAACAAAATTTGTCTAGATTCTTCCTCATCTATGCTACCACATGGCAAGACAGCCCTACCTACTTTCCTCCAGACGAGTTGAACCATTCAACTGACTACCAGCATGGAAATTTATATGCTATATTATTCCACAATCACTTTCACTTCCTGAAATTCCTAATAAATTTCAAATTGTGATATGAAAAAGTTCTGTAGAGATCCAGTCAGGTGTAGAGATAAGTATTCTTATGGTAAGTGTGAAATCTGGAAGCTGGATCCATCTTGGTATGATCATTATGGCTTCCATGTAGTTTATAGTGTAAACAACAGCTGATGTAGGACTGGTTAGTTCATGAGTAAACATGCTGAAGAAGTGTGTCTACTTGACTAAGTTAGGCTTCTTCCATTAAACATGTTGAAAGTATGAAACATTGTGTCTACTAGACCAAGTTAGGCTTCTTCCGCTGGCTAATTTATGTTTTATAGTTTACAAACTAGAATTCAATGCAATCTTGCTTAAGAAAGAAGATATGCACACTGTTTAGAGAATATGACATCACTACACCTACAGTCTAGTTAAGCCTATTGTATTTCATTATCCGTAATTCCATATAGATTATTTGTCATTTGACTTTGTTTGTAAAAGCATTACATGAGAACTGTGTACCTTGGTTTTGCCCGACTGTAGAAGCCGGCATTGATACAGGTTCCACCACCCAGGACCTTTGCACGGGCATTTATCACGCCATCAGTGGAGATGAAACCTTGTGATGGCGATTGTGGTGAAACATCGGCCAGGCAAATGTGGAAGTTCTCCAGTAACGTGATGTTGCGGTTACCATATGGAGACCCACCTCTCTCCAGCAGGAGTACCTTGTACTTTTGGGACAGCGTGGCTGCCAATGGGCATCCGGCTGTGCCCCCACCAATAATAATATAGTCATATGCCTCATGCTGAAACGTGGGAAACCTGCTTGCCTTCAGGAAGGGAGGGAGATTCAGTTTGGTTAAATGATCTCTTCCTGCAAATTCAAGTGTTCCAGGTTATTTTCTGAAGCTGCTTGGTTCCAGAGTAAAGATTTCAATCTCTTTATTCTATGAACTGTTACTATTTGTTTCTGGTTATGTTAACACTTAATAACCATTCTTTAGGTCCCCTGGTTATTACTCATTCATTCTACAGGTTACAAATGCCAAAAAGGTGCGCCTTTTGCTGCCCTTCTTTTCCCTCTCCAACTTTTCTGTGCTTTTTCTTAACAATTTTGTATGTCTCGTTATTTTAAATTAAGATGTTATAAACATGTGTCACTTAAAGGACTAAGAAACAATAGTAAAATTTAAGGGAAAAGAAGGCAGTACTGATGCCAAGCAGCATGGTAAATCTTAACTTCTGACTTCTGAGTGAAACCAAAATGTCAAGTTAAACCTTGGGAAACAGAAAAAACTGACAGACAGACAGAAAGAATGAAAGAAAGCTGTCAATTATCAAACTCTAACATGGCTGAGTGGGAAACTTTGATCACTCAAGGCCCTTCCAAAAGACTGGAGCTGAACAAAGTGTTTCAAAGGGAGATGATTCAAGTCTCTGTGAAGAACAGAGAATGGGATAGGCGAAATGTACCATGAGATGATCTGATGAAGCAGAGGAACACCAGGGCCTTGAAAACTGCCCCTCTGCTGATCAAATCCATGGCAGCCCCGAGAGGAAGCTGGAGGAGACACCAAGCTCAGCCAGTTGGCCTCTACTTGCCTTTGCCCTTAGTCCCTTTGCCCTTTCACCCAGACAGCTCTGATTCTCTGTACTTGCCTTGTTCCTGGTTTCCCTGTGATTTCGTCTCCCGCACAACCATGAGTCTGCATTCCAACGGTTTTTGTAGGCAACAGAATTGGGGGATAGGGGGGGTGCCATTGTCCACACATTCAAGAGAGCTCACCCACACCATTTTAATGCCATTCAATGCACAGGCGGCACTGTTCTAGTACAACTCAGATTAACTTCATCAGCCAACCAACCACAACTAAACTGCTGTGAATATACCCACCAGCCCTGATTTACAGGCATGACAGGCGTGCTTCCTCTCATTTTTGTCTCTCTATGCCCGTGTTTAGTTGGGTAAAAGTTAAAAATTTAGCTACCGTAGCATTTTCGGTTTTAAGTTAGAAATTTGGCTACTGTAGCATTTTCGCTTTTATTTGACAATTAGTGTTTAATCATGGACTAATTAGGCTCAAAACGTTCGTCTCGCAATTTCCAACCAAACTGTGCAATTAGTTTTTTTTCGTCTACATTTAATGCTCCATGCACGCATCGCAAGATTCGATGTGACGGGTACTGTAACACTTTTTGGGAAAAGTTTTCGCGAACTAAACAAGGGCATAAAATCTGAGTTCTTTCCCAATGTTTGTGCCTGAATGGTTGGCAGCTGTCAATTAGCAGAGCCTCTTTTGAGTGCAATTTCGTCCTGCATCACTAGTCACTGCCACATTCAGCAACGTCGAAATATTGGTGGCAGATAATGTCTGGTATAGTGGTACTAATTCTCGCAAGTACCAAAGTTACGTTTTTGCATCATTTAGAGCATTGTCATTTTTATTTTAGTGCCTGGATGCAAGCTAATTAGCATTCATAGAGGGTTTATGTAAAAGAAAATTAGCCTGTCGTACTGTTCCAATAAACAGCCTACTAGGCACTAACCGTGCATCTTTTCAAAAAGGTGAAAGTACAATGCATGGTGGAAAATGTTTACTTTTTTACATTGCACTTTACTTAACTGCATAGGTATTGATCTTTTTTTTTTGCGAGAAACTGCATAGGTATTGATCATGAAGTGAAAGTAGTCTTTGTCTATGTTGCCCAAATACAGATTATACCCTCCTTTTTCCCTTGGTCAAATCATTCTCTCTTCTCTTTGCTCCCTTGGCCACTTGTCACACCCAGTTTTAAAGACAAAACTGAGTACTAACTATATGTGTGCCTAGGAAGTCAAATCACACATATTACGATAAATTACAATAGTATCAAGAGACAATGCTTTATTATATAACGAAACATACTCATATTTAATACTTACGTCAAAGTATCGCGGAACGGTAACTAATCCTTAGGCTCCATTCTTCACATGGACGGTTGGCTGAGGGCTACGTATGCCAAACACTTCTGATAGTATCCTGAGAACTCCTTCGTTGTCTTCACCAATCTTCTGGGCAACTTTTACTAGAGTCTGGGGGTGTGGGGAAATAGCAAGGGTGAGCACATGTCGTACTCAGCAAATATAACACGGGGTTCATGAGGCTCAAAAGGCTGACACTGGTTCAACTGCGATTAGCTTTTAATGAGTCATCTTTTAGCAATTGAGTAGCAACAAGTTTATCACCAGCCCATATAAACACATGATCAGGTAAACATGAATAATGAATACCATAAATAGTAATCATTAGTGAGCATCTTTATCATCAGTATCATCAGTGTTCATCATCTATTCCGTAAATGTTCCAAGGCCGCTCGTGACCGTGAGCACGGCTGATATACCAGTTTTACACTCTGCAGAGGTTGTACACTTTCACTGTGAGTCGTGATTTACCCTTTCGCCCGAGGCGGCCAACCTCTTGACCCACTACCAAGGAAGGTCGGCAGGGTTCACTATGAAGCTTTTCAAAGGTTCGTCTAACAAGTTAGGGCCGCTAAGGTTTCTGTGGCCTGCGAATGTAGAGCTCCCCTTCCGACAGGCACAATGACACGCAGCCTATACACTGACGGACAGAGGCCACACTATATCCAACCCGGAACACACCCCTCTTGCGCCATAAAGGTAACCACTAACAAGTTAGAAAAGGTCCTCATACTTAGCTAAAGCCAGAGCCATATAGCACTCACAGCTATACTGTAAGTCCCGGATAAATCACTTACAGATAAGTCCTTAGGGAGAGGAATCTAGAGCACCATAAAAGTAGCCCAATGCTCTAGCCCCCTTGTTCCATGTTGCTAAAAAGCATCTTTTAAATGTTTATTGCATATACCATTAGTCAAGTTACAAGATCACGGTCTTTGATTGATCACTAGCATCATACTACCCAATGCAATACCCCATAGGTATCAAGGTACAAGTACAAAAGACTAGGATATCCTTAGTGGTAGTCAAGGTAGACACATGCAACATGAATTAAATGATTAAAGGTGAATAGGTAACAAGGAAGATCCCATGCCATACTTGCCTTTTACACTTGATCAAACTTCCTCATAATTTGCTTCTGGTTATCACCTTCCGGCCTTCATCGCTCATAAACGATTCCCGTTCTACTCATAGCAAGCACCACGCATAGATAAACATACAAGCAATAAATAAAAGCAACTAAGAACAATTCACCACACGAGAGAAAAACAACATACTAAAATAGAGCTCGTCACTACAGTCACAAGATCACAAGAAATGCCGAGAACGGAACTACCGTTGAAATGAACGACTACCGGGAGATTTATATTACAAAAGTAAAGAAAAGCCTACATGCTTGATTTGTTTTAATTTAGCAAAACCATACGAAGCGTGTTAATTCAGATTAGACAAAACATAGTTAGACTAATCATATTTTATTTATAAATATTTTGATATCATTTATGCCAATTCAACTTTAACTTGCAAAATACAAATTGATATGTGAGAGCATCTAATCAAATTTAATATACGTATCTAGACTAAGCAAATTTATAATTTAGAAGCATATTAATATTAGCAATTAATCACATTAATATTTGTATATCAATCACTGGGGTGTAAAACATATGTTGCTTTTAAAATCAAAAAGTAGTTGCATGCATATTATATTAACCAAATTAATAATCATTCAATTTGTAAAGTTCACAAGTTTAGGACATGACGAACGTCGATTCTTACGCGTAGGTCGTGTCCGCACAAAGCTAACCCAAAAGAAAAGAATTAAAACGGATAATACACTATGAAACGGTGGTATAGGATTTAACTACTTAAACCGTAGACTAGATATGATATATATACTTATACGGATGTGGTGACTTCATAAGTTGACAGCTCGTGAGGAAGTAAAGCTAACAGATGCGTGTCAGATTGTAAGCTCCAACAGACACGAAGAACAATGAATGGATTACAAAGAAAGAGGGACCTAAAATGCAAAGTGATAGAAACTCACATGCAACGGTGATTTTGGTTGGAGTTCTGTGCTGATCAGACGTGGCACCTATGGATTTGATCGATCTTACAGGCATGAAGAAGAAAAGAACGAAGAGTCTTTGCGGGCTGAACTTCGTGGCCGATCGACACTGCTGCTGGAGCAGGGGGTTGGTCAGCAGCTATGCTGCCGGGGCTCACGGGGCGGTGGAGCGGGAAGGTTGCCGGCCCCATGGACAGAACAGATATCCACTGGCAGTACGTCTGCAGCGAAACAAACAGAAGTTTCATGCCAAAATCTAGGTTCATGCGACACGGAATAAAGATGGAGAGGGTTCCTGTGGATGCGCTCACCCACGTCGAAGGACAAAGGCAAGGTCGCGTAGCCTGGCTGAAATCCTCTGTGACGATGGACGTCGCCAGAGCCAGCACGTACGAGAGGTCCCCTTCGGATGTAGCTGAACAGATGAAACGACCCACAGTTTGACGGTCGGCGGCTACTTCAGCTTGGCACAGGAGCTGCAACGGCAGAGGTGGGATCAGTGCTATAATGCCACGATAGATTGAGATGAACCAAAGAATGGACGTGATGAACATGCATGCATGGCCGGCAGCAAGGCAGAGATGGTGGCGTGATTGCTTGTGTATTATGCGGTATAGATCATGGTTGGCATGTGACGTATATCACACATGGAAAAGCAGCATGCTGCAGCAGTAATCAACAGGCATGGCGTAATTAACAAAGAGGAAGGAAAACATGAGGATGCTTACCAACGAACAACTGCGAAAGGGCAGCGCGGCGTCGACGGCGACGGCGAGAGAAGCAGGAGAAAAATTTACTACACGAGGAATTTCCTAAACTAGGGGCTCTCTTTACGGTAGTTTTGATGTTCTTTGCCTAAGGGGTTGGTAGATATATATAGGAAGAAAAACTCTCCACATCCACGTCAACTAGCAATATGGTACTGATTGACGTTGCACCATCCATCTACACTAATGGGCCTAAGTAATCATTAAAGCCCATTAGTAAATAAATGCATGGGCCTTTAGGATATATTGGGATTATTGCACATGGGTTTTAAGCGTTGGGAAAAATAAGAGATTTATCAATTTCGGAATTAATTAATTTCGTGAATAAAATAATTCAAGAAAAGTCGAGAATTATTATTTAAGCCACGAAACATACTCCGAAAGCTCTGAAAATTCGGGGAAAATTCACAGAGACATTATGGAACATGAGGAACCCAAATAAAGTATTTGGAGCCCATGATAAGATGATTTGGAGTATCTAAAAATTAAATTATGCTCACAGACAAGTAGGAACAAGTTCTAGAAAAAGCTAGAAAAATTTCTGAGAAGTTTGTAGAGATTGATTGACGAATGGGGAACTAAAATGAGAGATTTGTGTTACAAAGAAAAGTTCTTAGGAAGCTCCCAACAAAAACTTGAGCCAAGAAATAAAGAATTTGATTGCAGAAAAAGATAAAGGCGTGCCGGAGAAGCAAAATCGACCTACTAACGTATTTTGAAGACTTTGCTCACTCTCAACACACAAAGAAGCAACAAGCAAACATCACATCATCCAAACGGCTGTCAAAATTGAAAAAACTTTGAAAATTCACATTTTTCCTATAACTAAATTTACGCTAGCTCAAACTAAACTTGGTAAATTTTATCCAAATATTAAAATAATTCATTTTATTTAGTGTTTTCTATGCACAACCCAAAATCAGAAATTTTGGGGTGTGACACCACTGCAAAAGAATAGAATCAGTATCAAAAAGTTAGAATCAATGGCATTAAAAGGAACACAATTTTCAATGGCAATAAAGGGATCCGTATAGATTTGGATGGCAACGAAGGAATTTTCTCACTAGTATTAATTTGGACTCAAATCTTATCCTTTGGCCTCTACAATTTTATTTTACCTTGGCTACATCTCTATCCTAGACATCTTACCTTGTACGCTATTCGTTCTAAATTGTAATTCGTTCTGGCTTTTCTGTATGTATCTAAACATAATGTATATCTAGATGCGTAGTAAAAGTTATGTACCCTTTATTGAATGAAGGTTGATGATGTTGTTTTGAAGAAAGAGAAATACATAGTTGGTGTAGAAAACCAACTCTTTAGGCTGATAGAATGATCATCTTTTGTTATAATGGGCACCGAGTACTGTAGCTGCAAGAAAAATAGCCTAACTGGGACAGGGTGGGCCAAACGTGCGGAACGAGAGGCTCAAACTGGACGGGTACCTCGACTAGCTTGGCGTACAAGGCATCGACTAGATATGCTTAGAAGGCAACCAATTTGTAGAGATCCACTTGGAGATGACTCCTATTCCTTGTAATAATGAACTAAAAAACGGCTAGAAACAATTGGGATTGGTCTGCGTAAAATCTTCCCCCGACTATATAAAGAGGGGTAGGGTCCTCCATGTCAGCAATCATCCCTGATCCATGTATTGTAGGCCCTTACCAAACATCAGCACCCCTGCAACCCAAACACGGCGTATAGAGAAGCTTTATCCACGGGCAAAGGCCCTGTACCTGAACCACTATAAATTTACATCCGGTATGCTACTCCTCTGATTCCTTATGCATAACACGCTGATCTACTGTTGGACGTTAAATCCTATGACACCATCGGACTGGTATTCACAAGGAACCCCTACCAGGTGGCAACATGATGGAAGATGACTAGTCACAGGAAGGCCACATCTCTTAACATCCTTTCCCATACCAGTCAGATAAATGTCAATAAGACATATACCTTACACGAAAGAGAGATCAAAACAAACCTTCTTTGAATAATCCAATCATGTGGCCTAGATATTTCGGTTCAAGGACAGATTATTATGATTCTGTACTGCTAATGCATTGTCATTGACACGCCTCCAACAGTGATAGCCGGTGAGGATACACTAGATTGCCTAGGCAATTTCAATTTGACAGCAATGGACGGCGGGACGGCATTGATTGAACTTATTGATGTTAACTTTTTTTTTCTGAAACTTTATTGATGTTAACTTGATACTCGACTGTACTAAGTATCGAAGCAATTAGGCCTCACAATCATCTTTTAAACAATGTTCTTCAGTGCCGTCCTGCAAAATATATGGAGCCTGTGCCAAATTCTAATATAGACCCTTAAACTAACTGGAATACAAAATGATAATAAAGATAGTAATAGTGATTTCTGTTGCTCTAAATGGCTCTGGATCCAACAAGGGATCTTGGATAACGATTGTTCTTAAAAGAAAAATACATCTTTTATGGCTGTCACTGTCAAATCAATGGCCAAAATAGAGATGCTCAATAGAAGAGAAGTAAAAGATTTTATTTAAGCAAAATCTTAATATCACATATATATTAATTGTGTGCAAATTAGTTCCCATCCCATCCTTTTAAACCATGGTTGGACTAGTTCATAGGTCAAGCTATCAGGAGGCCAAGAACTACCCTACTACCTTGTAAGGTTTCTGCTGTAGGCAGGAACAAAGTGGGCAAAATTTGGGTAAGACGAGGAATCAGTCACTCCAGGGGAACTGGTACGAATTACTGGAGCCTTGTTTAGATTGGGGTTAGGAATCAGTATTCGGCACTGTAGCACTTTCGTTTATATTTGACAATTATTGTCCAATCATGGCCTAACTAGGCTCAAAAGATTCGTCTCGTAATTTACAATCAAACTGTGTAATTAGTTATTTTTTTATCTATATTTAATACTCCATGTATGTGTCCAAAGATTTGATGTAATGAAGAGAGAGTGAAAAAACTTGCAATCTAAACAAGGGCCTTGTTTAGATCACCTCCAAATTCCAAGTTTTTTCACTCTCTCTCCATCATATCAATTTTTAGACGCATTCATAGAGCATTAAATGTAGGTAAAAAAATAACTAATTACACAATTTGGTTGTAAATCACGAGATGAATCTTTTGAGCCTAGTTAGTCCATGATCGGACAAAGTTTGTCAAATACAAACGAACCGTGCTACAGTATCCAGGTTGCAAAAATTTGCAATCTAAACGAGGGTCAAGGCCTGGAGTAGGTAGTTTGCAAGGTCAGCAGTTCTTGTGCCAATTTTTCCGTGTATAGACCACCCCATTCTGAAATCTGAACCTGTGTGGGTCAGATCACAACTTCCTCCGCCCATTTGAATTAAATGGCTTGAAATGTGTAGGTGACCTAAAGGGAGGACCTCCTAGCCCATACAACCTGGATGTCTAGACCTCTCTTTCTCAACTTGTCACAAGTCCTAGAACATATACAGCGCAGCGGGCAGGTCACATGGTCTGGAGTTAGCATATCATGAGCAAGGCTGGTTTTGAAGATCTGAACTGTTATGCTTGTGCCTCATTAATCAAGTGTCCGTACCAGAATTACTGTTTCTTGCTCAGTGATCGAAGTGTTCAATAGAGAATCTGGGGTGTGCAACGGAATTCATAAAACAGCAGTCGTTTTCTTACTTTCTTTTGCTGAAGGGATTAACAGTGTTCTTACACCTAGTATGATACGTACCAAATAAAACTGCATTGCTGTTGAAATTGAAAAGCTCTTCTTTTTTGCCCGTCTTGCAGATAAGCCTAGAAAAAGCTATGGTCAAAATACTTTACTGTAGACAGCAAGAGTGTCCAAATGATCATTCATTGTGCACTTAAGATTCTGTCTGCAATGCCAGCTTGCAAGAATGTTGAAGCGAGCACAGCAACAACTCTTCTTCCACCCGCCAATTCAGCAGGCGTTGGGTGGCCGTTCCATCATCCTTTCTCGTCTAGGAGAAAGCAATTCTGTTAGGAAATACTGTACAGGAAGTGATCTCCCTGTGATTGTGAAGTGGACTCTGCACTGGGGCTGATGGTTGCAGTTTAACACCCTCCACAACCATAAAATACACATGTTAATATGATGCTGATATTAGTAATATAAGCGCTAGGCAAGACAATCATGAGGAGACAGAAATCATGAAAGTATTGATGTGGTGATCTGGACCTTTTTCTTTTTTGCGAATTGCAGTGCACACCCTCCCAACCAACCTAGCTATACGAGCACCTCTGAAACACTGTACCGAGCTACGATTAATTAGCGTGATCTGGCCCTGTTGGCTATCCATTTATTGCAGCAGCAGCCTCTCCCAGCAAATCATTCAATTTCAAGCCGTGCAGTTGAGCTTTTGGTGAGTATGTGGCCGGGGAGGCCATTCATGTGCCCTGTGGGTCAAGCGGATGCCTCTGTAGCTCTGTACTTTCCTTGGTCATGGACGAGTTACCACTGCACCTGCGAAAATAAAAATATCGGATGCCAGGTTTTACATCGGATTCAGAGAAGCTTCTTTTTCCGTGGACATCACGTATGCCATGGAGGACCACTGCATTCATTACGACACGTTTGGGTCCATCCGCCTGCTAAACTTTAGTTCTTGCTCGGATGTTTGGATCTATGGTAAAAAATAGGTTAAAAGTGTAACCTTTCAATGTTTTTAGCTCGGTCTTAAGGTACAAATAGATTAAACTTTAGCCTCTCCTTTTACTCATTTTTAGCCTACTTGTCTGGATCCATTTGCCAAAAAAATAGATTAAAAGTGTAGGACAAAAATTTATTTTGCCATGGAAAACAAACATGGCCTACATCTATCTACAATCCATGGATCTAAATAGTGTCCGGTTCTTTGTCACCACACCTAATCTGCGTTGTTCTGCATTTGTCATGCTCCCTCCAATATAGACGTTTATACTATATATTTTCTATAAATCTAGTTAAGTTTAAAAAAGTTTGGCTTAACCGAAACATAAGAGTACATTTTTTTTGGAACCGTGACATCAACAATGATGCACCTAACAACAAAGAACACGAAAGGAAAATAACATCACCAACAATCAACTTGTAGGGTCATTTCTGCTAGCATTCTCACGTTATGTTACATCGACTCCAAAAGAACCAGTTTCGCCACATTTTGGAGAAAATAGAACTGGTGCTCAAGCCAAAAAAAAGGCATAGGTGAAGAACAACTCCAAACACTTGTTGAACCCTGACCATCAAGCTGAAAAATACCATCACCACTGGAGACTTCAGATATTAGAACATGGTAATAGGCTAATAGCACCAAATCCTCATGTGCAAATTAAAGGAAACACACACACACACACACACACACGAGAGAGAGAGAGAGAGAGAGAGAGAGAGTGTTGGGAAGGCCCCCCGCAATAGGGTTCAGAAAACTAGGAACTGCCTACCATAGACCGTGGACGCTACTCACATCCACTGACCCCCAATACTAGCAATACAAACCCCATGCCACACGAAGCTCTCAGGCCCAACCCCTCCGCAATGACGATATGGTTCTACGTGCCATCCATAATGGTGCATGCCTCGGACTGACTGCACACGGCCCTCCTGGGAGGGAGGAACCTCGAAAAGGAGCCCATATGTTGACACTCTTTCGTTCCCCTTGTGCATGCCTCTTCCTCAACCCATGATCAAAATAGGAAATTAGATATGAGAGGGAGGTAGAAGGGATGGGGAGAAAAAGCCAAAAAGGTGATTGCACTACCGCTGCTCACTGGACGATGGCGGAGGCGACCGGAGAAGTGCACTAGTGGAGATCTAGGCATTAAAGAGAAAGTTGTCGCCCGGACCACCCTAAATTTTTGACTTGTTTGTGCGTCAACATTGTTATTCCTCACGTCAATAATAAAGACTAACTTTTCACCTGGGCCTATTTAGCCGCACTTCAATCCATCTTAGTCAACATGTATTATGGTGGATCAGAGTGAAAAATCAACTAGTTTACTATCCCAACACATGTGGATTGAAGTGGATTAGAGTGCAGCCAAACAAGGCCTTAATCCCTCCCAATCCATGTGAATCGAGGTGGATTGGAGACAAGTCCTCACTGTTGCATGGAAACACCGTATGTTCTTATTTATCAGCAAAAGTAGAGGAGTTTTCTCCTTGACAAGTTTCTTTTGGATGTTACGACTGACTTGTGCAAAGCTTGCTTGCTTGCTGATACATCCACGTTAAGTTGCTCCAGTAAATCAAATGTCAGATGTGCAAAATCATTGTTGGGACATGGATATGTGAGTAGCGGAGGTTAGATCCCACTTCGGACTACAAAAACTTACACTAACAGATCGTGCAAGTGATGATGTGCAGGAATCCCCAAAGGAACCTTCGCCCATGATCAACGGTGCGGCGAAGGCACCCAGAGGTCCGAGAAATAAGAGCGAAGGCTCCCCGGGCGCGACGGAGAAAGCGGAGGTCCGAGAAATAAGAGCGAAGGCTCCGGCGACTTGGGCAGCAAGGCGGAAGCGAAGGCAGCTCGAGCGAAAGGCCGGGCGGTCTCCGCCTATCAAAGGAACCCCCCATGGCACCTTGGTCCCGGGCCGAAGATGGGCCTCCCATGGGCCAAAGGCTAAGGCCCAAAAAGTAGAGGCAGTGCAAGAAGAGAAAGCCCGAATTGCCCCCGTCGGTTAGTATAGGTGTAGGGATATTCCAAGAATGTACCTTAGCTGGCGCAGGGTAGAGATGTAAAAAGGAATGGTAGTAAACAGAGTCCTATAAAAGGGGGAACCAAACCCTGTGTAAAGGAGGTCGGGCCCACCAGTGTTCCCACCTTCGCTTAGAGCATCTGTCTAGGCGAAGGATTTGCGACTCTCACCCTGTCGGAATCCGTATTTTCAACATTGGCGCCCACCGCGTGTAGGCCAAGCAAAACCCACGATGGCGAGAAAAAGAGCAACCTCTGCCAGGACACCTCCGGAGCCTTCCAAAAGGGGAAGGTCTAGGCGTAACGCCCACAACACCTATGCTACTGCTACTGAAGAGCTAGACATAGAAGAAGATGCCACAGAGGATCAGCCCGTGGCAACCGAGAAGAAGCGAGTTTCTGAACCAACCCTAGAGCAAGTGCTTCAATAGCTTCAAGCCCAGTTGCAAAGTACGCAACAAGAAAGAGATAGGTTGGCAACAACCTTCACCACAAACCAGAAGGTAGTTCAGGCATCACTTCAGGCAGCAGAGATCAGGCAGTAGTTGGCTATCTTGCAGGAAGAGATATAAAGCATGCAGCCCAACCAGCCTCTTTCAAACACATCTAACCAGCACCACTCACAAATCAAAGCTAACCCAACCCTTCGCCAGTTATGGTCGCCCAACCAACCTTCGGCACACCTTACATCTCACCACCAGTTCACAGAACTACAGACTCAAAATCTCCATTATCCGAAGGAATCTAAAGATCACCATGGCCTTCCTCCTACAAACCCATTACCCTACCCAAATTCAACGGGAGATCAGACCTATGCCAATTCATCATGAGCTTCAAGGCAGCTGTAGCCTCCACAGGTGGCAACGACACTGTTTTGGCCAAGTCATTCGTTATTGCAGCCGAGGGCGATGCATTGGCATGGTATTCGATGTTGAGGCCAAGTTCAGTATATTCCTGGGAAGACCTCCACGACAAAATCATAGCTAATTTCAAAGGGTTTACCACTAAATCCCTAACCTCGATGGACCTGTTCCAGTGCAAACAAAATCAAAGAGTCTAAGGGACTATTTTCAGAGGTTCATGTAGCTAAAAGCGAAGGCACCAAATGTCCTAGAAGATGTGGCAATTAAGGCTGCAATCAAAGGTCTCCGCATCGAAGCCTTCGTAGCTCATCTATCTCGGGAAAAGCCAAGCACAATAGAGGAACTGTACAATGTGTTCGAGAAATATTGCAGGTCAGATAACGACCTTCATAGAAGGCTAGAAGAGTAAAATCAGAACAAGCAGTACCAATGGAGTAGCAGGAATGCTCAAAGGGGCAACAGAGGCCAAGGCTAGTCTCAGCCTCAGCAAGCACCAGATCAACAAGTTTTAAATATAGAGTAGTAAGGGAACAACCAGCAAGGGCAACAGATGCCGGAGGCAGCCCCAAACAAAGCACCTTAGAAGCAGTACGAGGGCAAGAAATACAATCAAAGGAAGAGCTAGAACAAGAGCCAAGAACCAAGACAACAAAGGCAGTATTGTTTCTTTCATGGAGAGAACAATGAGCACATCACCAGAGATTGCCCATATGCGAAGGAAACTCAAGAGAGGATAAAGAACAGGGCAAACCCTTAGTCTTCGCCACAACAACCTGCAAGAGAAGTCAACCATACCTTCGCTGCACCCCCTCAGCAGCCATACTGCCCAATCTACCCAAGCCTTAACTCCAATCAAATCCACCCATCCACCCTAGCAGTCGCATACTACCCTAACTTCTTACCCGCATGGCGACCAAACACCCAGTAGCAAGGGTAGGCCAGTAACCAGCGTGCAGAAGCCAACCTCACCTATATAAACCCAAGGCCTCTATACATAACATTCATAAAGACTAACCAACCAGCTCAAGTTTGCAATAGGTGTAACAACCCAAAAATTCATACACCAAAAATATCAACTACAAAATTTTTTCTCAAAACTCCCATGTGATGATGAGTGTCATGTATAGAAACCCAACCTAAGAGATGCATTAGGTCTAACCCCAACCTAAGTCAACACACAAGCATGGCATGCCATTGTTAATCATGCATATTTAAATACTAACAAATGAAACATGGCATATATTGTTAACTCAACTTGTGATTTGGATTTCCAATTGCCTTATGTTATGCTTAACAACGTCTTTAAAGAAATACACCATAAAGTAATTGATACTCAAACCAGGGAATAAAGGTTTAAAGAGAAAACAAATTCTATTTTTGTATAACAAAACTACACATATTTTTGTTATACAAAATAGCTAAATAAATTCCTAATATTTATATAAGTATGTTGTGGGCCTCATATCAAAAACTCCAATGAATATGGTGCACCAATTTGGAATCCAAATATCAAGATCAAAATTGAATTCAAGTAAAGAAGAAGGAAAATAAAACAAAAAAAGAAATAGGGAAGAAGAAGGCCTCGCAGGCCGGCTCGGCCTGCTCAGCCCACTGTCAGCCCTGCTTTGCGCGCAGCTGGCCCAACTCACGCAACCGAGCGACTGGCCCAGCAAGCTCGCACGCCGCTCACGCCAACGCGCCTCCCCGCCTTCGCTTGCTATCACTACCGCCGGGCCCCATGCGTCAGCCGCACGCCGTCCACAGGATCGTCTTCCTCCCCTGACCGCTCACGCTGATTCCCTTCTCCGACCGAGCCCCGACAGCACTGGCAGGGGCGGGCTAGGGGGTCACTCCCGGGGCATGGCCTTGTCCCCTTGGCGCCGCGCCCACGCAACCACTCGCGGCCGTTGGATGCAGCACGTGCCTCCGATTGCACTTGATTCCCCAACCGCCGATCACCGGGCTCGCCATTCCCCCGCTCGGCTATAAGAGCCCCGGCCCCGGTTGCCCTAGCACCCTGAGCTTTCAACGCCACGCCGCCACTTTGCGGCCATCCCGTGCACACCCAAGCCTCAGAGAAAAGCGAGGAAGAAGGAAGGGAGAGGGAGGAGGAAGAAAGAGGTGCCATCGGAACACCTCCGAAGCCGCCGGAGCTGGAGCCGGAGCGGGCAACGCTGCACGGCACTACATCCGGAGCTACACGGCCACAACCCGCCACTGCACCGCTATCCATTCGACTCCAACACGAACGGTGAGCCTCGGTTCTTCCCCTGCTCGCCGCGGGACCTTGCTACTCCGGCCATGGCGCTCCATACCGTGAGCGCGTAGGCCAAGGCCATCTCTGGTCTCTAGGCACACAAGCATAGCACACTCACGCGCACACCACGACCACCTCCGAGCCCTTGGACGCTGTAGACCCCTCCAAGCCCCACGGACGCCAAAGCAGAGCACTCGCTCGCCGCGCTCGCAACGCCGCCGTCGTGGCGTGGCCACCACGGGCGCACCCGACCACCTCGCTAGACTAGAACGTAGCCGTAGAGCATCACCGTGATGACCGGAAGATAGCCGCGTGGACCAAGTTGACGATAGTCAGCCACAACCCCTTGGCCAGAGCACCAAACCACCGGCCAGAGCACCACCACCACAGGCCAGAGCACCAGACCACCATGGCCAGCACCGCTGGGAGCGCCTGGCGCCTCCTTGACTCGCCCGCCCTATTCACTATAGCCACGGGAAACTCACGCGCCCCGCCAAACATGCTCTTGACCACCACCATAGCCTGACCATGCCACACCGATGAGCGCTGCCACACCAAGCCGCCGACCACCGTGGCCGAGGCTCTAGAAGGCCCTGGCCATCACTTAGACCCCAGCATCATGATCGCCGTGGCCTAGGGAAGCTTTTCCCCTCCACAATTGGACACCAGCGCCACCACAGAGGCTCACCGGGCACTCGCCGCTGACAGAAGCACGGTGGGAGAGGAGGCAGGGGAAATTCCCCTCGCCGGCCACACGCGCACGCACCCAGCGCACGTGGACCACAGAGTGAGAGGAGAAGTGTGGACGCGGTTCACCGGAAGGAGAGGCGGTCCACCGTAGACCGGCGCATGCGTCCACCATGGACCGCGAGCCTTAGACCATAGCCCAGTAGAGGCCCATGGCAACGACATGGCAGCGCCACAGCATGCCATGTGTCCGGGTCGGCCCAGCCCAGACTGGCCCAACCCGAGCCCACCAGAGCCCATTTGAGACCCGGCCCATGTTGACCGTTGACCGATCAACGTCGACCGATGACCTGGCCCCACATGTCAGCGACACCGAGTCGCTGGACCCACTTGTCAGTAGGTGACGTCATGCTAACATCGTGATGACGTCACGCGGGACCCACACGTCAGACGCCAACACAGGCAGGGTGACGTCATGCTGACGTCACGATGACATCAGCTGCTGACGTCAGCAGTCCTGGCCCCACACGTCAGTGACCCTGACCATTGACCGTAGACCGTTGACCATTGACTCACCATTGACTGACATTGACTTTGACCGGACCCACATGTCAGTGGCCCAAGAGCCCCTGGACCCACCTGTCAGAACTGATGATGTTGCTGACGTCAGCTGGACCCCACCTGTTAGCTCAGAACCGAGATGCTGACGTCATGCTGATATCAACATGACACGTGGACCAGTCACAGCGTGACACGTGTCAGCCCAGGATTAATTCAGCCTTTTTCCATTTTTAGAAATGATTTAAACTTCGAAAATTCATAACTAATTCATATGACCTCAGAAAAATATGAAAACAGGACCATAATTCATCTAAAATCGAGCTCTACGCAATGAACCCATGTTTGAGTGCATTTGGCTCTTTTGAATTTTCATTGCTTCTTTGTGCTATACTATAGACGTCGCTAACGCGACTATAATGCGATCGTTTGCAAACTCGGAGGAGAACCAGACGGACGAGGATCATGAGTACCGTGAGGAGTACGGAGATGACTACACTGAAGGTGCCACATCCCACCCAATCTCATAGCACCTATTACGCATGGCTAAAATAGAAATACTAGTGCTTTACTTTATTGTTATGATCACACTATGGTAGGACTTGCATGGTAGTATGCTTTCTTGATGACCACTACCTTGACGCAACCTTACCCCTGCTCACCCTGCTGTTAGGCTAGTCACACACTTACTACTATATTTCATTGCTTATTACTTCTACTACGCTTGCACTACATTGATGCGTGGTGGAAACTGGTGTTATCTGGACTATGGGGGGAGTGTTGCGTGTGTGACTTGGGTGCGTGGAGGGTGAGGGTTGAGTCGACCAAGTTAGAGTATACGATGAGCCTGGGGCAAGTCTTGCCGTGGGGTGCTACCTGGGCACCCCTGGAATGGATACCTGTGGTGGGTAAATGGTATATGAGGTGGCCCTGGGTGTGATCCTGTGATGGGAGGAGCCCAGGGTGGAGGTGCTGTGGTGGCACGGTAAATGAAAACCCTGATGAAGACATTCTGGCTTGGTCATCTCTAAGGACTTACTAGTACTCAGATTCACCGGGAAGCCTTACATACCACTCACCCTATATGGTGCGGGACGGCCGGACTACTTGGTAGGGTATTGCCACTACTGCTAGGTTGATAGCGGACAGTGTGAGGGAGGTACGGGGTGCGAAGGATTTTCCCCCACACCCTTCCGAGACTTCATGGAGACCTTGTGGACCCTGCTCATGACTCACAGTTTCAGCCACCCCAGACTAGACTTGGGGTGTACCAGGGTTGAATGGTAGAGTGGCATTATCCTAGGCTAGCAAGCGGCCGAAATCAGCCCAGTTGACGACGGTCAGCGAGGAAGGCAGATCTTGTGGTTATGTAAAACCACTGTAGAGTGTATGGTTGATCGATCGATACATATGCCGACTTGTCGGCTATGGACCTTTCCTGGGTTTCGCTTAAACTAGATAGTGAGATGAGTCCTTCTCTTCTTCCCCCCGGGAGTGAGTGTTCGGACGTAGCCAGGGGCTACGGGCCTTGAGACAGTGCCAAGAGGGAGTTGGCCTGTCGACTGAGCGATGGTATGGTGATGGTGTGGAGACGGTGGTATTTCGATCCTAGGATCGAAACCTAGCTCTAAAATGGGAATGGAGTGGAATGGGTGTGGGAATGGTGTTACAACTTGACCAACTGTTATTATATACTTGAAATGCTAATACATAGGAAACTCCAGCCTTATAGGTTCCTTTCGATTATATCCAACTTGCATCCAATTTCCACAAAGCAATGCTCATAGGGTGGGAGTGGCCAGTACAAATCGTACTGATAAATTTTGGCACACAGGTTCTGCTGAGGAGTATAGCTCCGAGGAGTTTGACGGTTGAGGGGTTCGTTCCTACGCTCGAGTTTGGCGATCTTATCTTCAAGCTGTTCTGAATGAATGCTACTTTTGATTCCGCCAATGCGGCGATGTAATAATTTATGTAATTCCGCTCTATTTGTACTATGATATTATCGTTGTATGGATGTGATATTCGACTGGTATTTGGGTAATATGATCTACAACGGTCTTATTACACTTCGACTCTGTGGATTTCCCTTCGTGGAAATTGGGGTCGTTTCAATAGGCAACTTGAAACACTACCTCCGCCATCACCCCCACCGCAACTAGCCGTGCCCAAAAATGAGTCCAACCCAGAAAACCAGCTCAATCCGCATACACCGCTACCCACCATCAGCATGATACTACCAATAGCCAGAGGCTCTTCAATGGAGTTCCAAACAAAAAAGCAGAAGAAAGATCATCTCTGGCTTGTCAACAACATAGCAGTTCAGGGTCCGGTACGGTGCATAGATTGGTCGAAGACACCCATTACGTTCTCAGAACAAGACCTCCAATTGGAAAGCTACCCCCATGCTGATGCCATGGTGATCAAAGCCAATATAGCAGACTGGGAGATTAACATGGTTCTCATTGACTCCGGAAGCTCCGTATACATCATCTTTGTTAATGCCTTCGACCAGATGAATTTAAGCATAAGCCAGTTGCGGCCTTCGGACTCACCATTAATCGGTTTCGGGGGAAAGAAGATCGATGCATTAGGAAAAATATCTCTGCCAGTTTCCTTCGGAGGCTAGGAAAATACAAGAACAAAATACGTGACCTTCGACATAGTAGATCTCTACTACCCATACAATGCCATCTTCGGCAGAGGGTTTGCAAACAAGTTCAATGCAGCCATCCATATGGGCTACTTGTGTATGAAAATGCCAGCTTTGCATGGCACCATCACAGTCCACGGCAGTCAAAAAGAGGCAAGAAACATAGAGAGAGCCATCGACAAGTCACAGCACAACATTAACTCTGTCGAGTCGGCCATGAGCAACGCACCGGAGCCTCCGGATATGCCGAAGGGGAAAACATATCTCAAAGATCAAGAAGAAACAAAATTAGTTCCATTGGAGAAAATAGTGCCATATAGAAAAGTCACCATCGGAGGCAACCTCTCGAATGAAGAAGAAGCAGAGCTCATAGAAACCTTAGCCAAGAACAAAGACGTCTTGGCTTAGTCAGCCTCTGACCTAAAAGGAGTCAGCAGAGATATCATACAACACTCCCTCGACATCAACCCGAAAATGAAGCCAAAGAAGCAGCGGCAAAGGAAAATGTCGGAAGATAGAATATTAGCAGTGAAGGTTAAGGTGCAGAGGCTGTTAGATGCAAATGTCATTAGAGAAGTCAAGTACTCAGAGTGGCTGGCAAACATAGTGCTGGTGCCAAAGAAAAATGGGAAGATGAGGATGTGCATAGATTTCATAGATCTAAACAAGGCCTGCAAGAAAGACCCATTTCCTCTACCAAGGATAGATACCTCCGTTGATAAGGTGGTGATTTTCACTCCAGGACTATTTTTTAGGATATCACCATATCTGGCTCAACAAGGAAGATGAGGAAAAGACAAGTTTCACTACTCCTTTTGGAACATATTGTTACATCAGGATGCCCGAGGGGCTCAAGAACGCGGGTTCAACCTTCTCTAGAATGACAAAAGCGGTTCTCGGCCCCAGTTGTAGAAAAACATCATAGCTTATGTCGATGACATTGTGGTGATGAGCAAGAATGAAGAGGATCACATCATAGATCTCAAAGAAACCTTCACCAACCTCATGGAAGCAGGACTCAAGCTAAACCCAGAAAAGTGTGTCTTCGGCATAAGCCGAGGCAAAATGCTCGGGTATATTATTGGACCCAAAGGCATAAGGGCCAATCTAGAAAAGATGAATGCCATAATTTCAATGGTAGAACCGTCAACCAAAAAAGAAGTTCAGAAGCTCACAGGGAGAATAGCAGCGCTAAACAGATTCATCTCAAAATCCGTAGAATGTAGCCTCCCATTCTTTAGAGCTCTGAGAGGCGGAGACAAAGTCAAATGGGGACCAGAACAGTCAAAGGCTTTCCAGCAGCTCAAAAGCTACATGGCCTCCAAACTTCTAGTCACGGTACCAGATCCGGAGGCACCACTACTGTTATATGTTGCGGCCTCCGATCATGAAGTCAGTGGAGTACTAGTCCATGAGAAAGAAGAACAATCAAAGATTATCTAGCAGCCTATCTACTACATCTCAGAAGCATTATCACGAGCAAAGTTGAACTACACAGAAATCAAAAAATAGCATACATCGTCTTGATCTCATCAAGAAAGTTGAAGCATTACTTCCAAGCACATGAGATCATAGTGCCATCATCTCAACCGCTCGGAGACATATTCAACAACAAAGAGGCCTCCAGAAGAATAGGGAAATAGGCAACAGAGTTGTCCCAGTTTGACCTCAACTATGTGCCAAGAACAGTGATAAAATCACAAGCCTTAGTAGATTTCATGGTAGATTGGACACCTTTGTTGCATCAAAGTTCACCAACTCAAGCTCAAGTCTGTACACTCTATACAGATGGGGACTGGGGAACACCTGGGAGAAGGAGCCTCCACCATGCTCATAGCACCATCAGGCCTCCGAACCAAGTATGTAGCCAGACTAGAGTTTAAAGAAACAAACAACATTGCAGAGTACGAAGGCCTCATACTGGGACTCAACAAGGCAAATGCACTTGGTGCAAAAATAATATTAGCGAAAACAGACTCTCAGGTGGTGACCGGGCAAGTCGAAAAAGAGTACATTGCACGAGAGCCAAAATTGGTCAAATACTTAGCGACAGTAAGGGTACTAGAGCAGAGGTTTCAGGGGTTCACCTTGAAATACATACCAAGGGCAAAGAATTCAGAGGCCGATGAGCTGGCGAAGGCAGCAACAAATAATCTGCCCATACCAGATGGGACATTCTACCAGGTACTCCAAGTACCAGCAACACAAGCAACTACGAAGGCATTCAAGCAAGTCCTACTCATAGAGTCCAAAGACTGGAGGCAGTTGATCATTGATCAGATAAACATTGTGCAGCACTCAGAAGACGAGGCAAGCATAGAAAGAATGGCCGCTAGGGCAAGAAGCTACACACTAGTAGATGGGAGCCTGTACAAAAAAAGTGTAGTCCCACTGCTGCTCAAATGCATAACCCAGGGCGAAGGCAAGGAACTCCTCCGAGAGATTCACTCCGAAATTTGTGGGTCTCACATAGGCCCAAGAGCTTTGTTTACGAAGGCCATCAGGCAAGGATTCTACTGGCCCACTCACATCAAAGATGCAGAAGAAATTGTAAAGATGTGATGCATGCCAAAGCACCTCCCCACTCAATCGAAACCTTTGGCTGTAGTACAACTCATCCCACTCACTTGGCCTTTACAAAGATGGGGCATGGACCTTGTTGGGCCATTGCCACCTCCGCAAGGGGGAACAAATTTGCAGTCGTAGCAATTGAGTACTTCACAAGATGGATTGAAGCAAAACCACTAGCAACAATCACGTCAGAATCTATAAAAAAATTCTTTTGGCAAAACATCATCTATAGATTAGTTGTACCAAGGACCCTCATGGTAGACAATGGAAAGCAGTTTGACTTAGACAAGTTCAAAGATTTCTGCAAAATATGGGGACAACACTAGTCTTTGCCTTAGTCTACCACCCAGAGTAAAATGGAGCAGTAGAAAGAGCTAATAGAATAGTATTCTCAGCAATATCAAAGACATTGTTCAACCTCCGCAAGGGAAAGTGGGTCGAGGAACTACCGAAGGTGGTGTGGTCTCATAACACAACAATATCTAGGGCAACGGGCTTTACACCATTTAAACTGGTGTATGGAGAGGAAGCAATGCTGCCTGAGGAGGTCAGGCATCAGAGCCTCTGGGTGATGAAGCAAGCTTTGGCAGCAGACGAAGAATATTCGAAGGAAACAATCGAAGGCATAAGACTAGAAGCGGTACAAAACATCACCAAATACTAAGAGCAAACCAAGAAGTGGAGAGATAGCTATGTGGTCAGAAAGCATACTCAAGACAGAGACCTAGTCCTAAGAAGGAAGCCGAACACGACAAGTGCTGGAAAACTACAACCAAAGTGGGAAGGTCCATACACGACAAAAGTCGCCGGAAGGCCAGGGTCTTTCTACCTAACACATGGCAAAGGAAGGACAACTACTCACACCTGGAACATCGATAATTTGCATAGGTTTTACATATAGCTATCAGAGGATGGCCTTCGTGGAACTATAAGCGAAGGTCACCTCACATTCTTTTCCTATATTTTCCATTTTTCTTCTTTACATTTCATGCAAAAGGGCCTGTACTCTTTTCCTCACAAAAGGGGGACTCCTAGAGGAGGTGAGGTTTTTAACGAGGCAGGATCATGTACAACCCTCTAAAATATAAAGAGAAATTCCCCTAGGAGTACTATGAAAAGTGAAAGTCAAAAGTGGCTAGCAACGAAGCCACAATATTCGACAAACAACATCACTACAAAGAGGACCTTCTATTGCCCGTAGCCGAAGGCTACAAAGCATGGAACGACCTCCATGGCTAAACCAACCTGCAACCTTGGCAAAGCCCTGTCCACAATCAGGCATCAAGGAATTATCAAAATTGGCCAAAAGGCGACAAACCCGACAAAGACTTGCCTTCGCTGTAGGCATCGAGCAAAAAAAGGACCTAGTGAAGACCTATTTTTATCAGGCACTAGGTGACAATCAGAAATTAAAGACTGAGGTAGAACAAAATTAAAGAACCAAAGATACACCAAGTACAAACAATAAACTTTGATCAACTACCAGAATTTATTAAGCATACAAGCATAAGACTATAAAATTGGGCGACACCCCCCACTAGCCCCAGTCAATGCATCACTATATCCCTAACCCTAGAGAGCCCTAGGGGGGAGGTCAAGGCAAAGCAAACTTACCACATTATAGAGCAAGACAAGAAAGCAATGGAGATGGGAGTATCCTTAAAAATAAGAGGGCCATAGAATACCGTGCAAAGACTCATAATTATAGCAGCTCACACCGCCCGACGAAGACCACGGAGAGGTTGTACGTGTCTACCATTGGGTGATGTACAACCTCCAGTGGGTATTGTGCAGCTATACCTTGCCAAGAACCAGCCAGTATCAGAGGTTGGGGAAGGGTATCGCATGAAGACTCATAACATCTCCCCGCAACTGAAGATACCGACTGGTGCAGCTTGGCATCTACCATGTTCGATGGGAGCGTAGCTGCTCTAGCATGGCCGAAGGCAACAAGATGCTCATCCAGGCGCAAGCATAGACAACGCTCAAGCATGAGTTCAACAGCCTCCATTGCTTGCTCAAATTGAACTATGGTCTCTGGAGAAGCACCAAGATCGAAGAGTAGCACTTCGATGAGTGCTCAAATTGTACCAAAGCCTTCGCAACAACCGCAAGATCAAATACAAGCACCGTAGCTCTTTCGCGCTGACATGCTAGAACCTCCCTGGCAACAGCTAGAGACCAAAAAAGCGGAGGCTACAACAAGAAAACAAGCAGCGGAGCCTCCACACAGGACAAAAGGCCAAAGACTAGCACCTCAGCTTTTCCACGCAGACACGCAAGCTCATCCCCAATGATAGCCAAAGAAGAGGAAAGCGGAGGTAAGAGCAAGGAAATAAGCACCATCAGCTAGAACTCTTTGGCCCAAATTGTAATTGAAACAAGATTCTACAATCAAACAATTATCCATCCAGGATACAAACAACTTTATTCAAAGAAAACAAACATATTATAGCAAAACACCTTACAAGCGCAAACACCAAAACAAAAATGAAAAGTATACAAAAGCCCGAAGGCAGCTACAAGGCATAATGCCGAAGGCATTAAGACCTACTATTATAAAACACAAAAGGCACAAAGGCCACTAAAATAGCATAACTTAAAATGCGAAAACTAAACGGGCGGGCGAGGTCCTCGCTAAGCAAGAGATCTTACAAACTCTACACATTTGTCATCAATATCATACATTACGAAGGCGAACATTTCAACAACATAAGGCCTCGGAAAAGTTTCATGCTAGTAGTGCTACAGTTCACCACTAACATAAACGCCATCTTGGAACATAGTTAAAGGTAGCACGTCCTGCACAGGCCCAGAGGAGGAAACCTGTGCAGGACAAATGTACAATTTAGACCTAGCCGGCGAAGGCACCAACAAAATAACAAAAGTTACAATGTACACAAATGGGCGAGTACCTGCAACACATCGCCTTCGACTAAACCTAAAACTAGCAACTAAAAGCCTAAAAACTACACCTCCGGTCCAGCAGGAGTAGAGGCAGCCCCCTTCGTCTTTTCGGCCTCAGCACTACCGGATGGAGCCCTCGAGGCCGCCGCCGCCTCAGCCTTAGAAACTAGCACCTCTGAAGTAGTACGTGTAGCCTCTGACTTCTATAACTCCTACAAATAGTAAGACACATAAACATAAGAAACAGAGCATAAAAAGGTAGCACAAAACAACAAGGAAAAATTAGCCAAGGAAAAAGGGCTAACCGTAGCGTGCTGAGCCTCCACCATCAATTGAGCATCCGCACGGCCAAACTTCACCCAGAAGGACTTCATGAAATTCCGGTCTGATCTTGCAAGGGCATGTGAAGTTTCCCCAAGTGCGGCCAGGCTCTCAATATCTTTCTTTTCAAGGACTTCGGTGTGCATACAACCCGACTGGGCTAGCATCTTTGATAGATTTGTGGCAGCAGAAAGAGCTCCAAAATCAATAACCCCACCAACAAAATCCGGAAGCTTGGCGAAATTGGACTTCAACCAAGAAAAGATGTTGTATGCCGAGGGCTCAGGGGGTAGCGAAGAGGTAACATCGCGAAACTGGCCAAGCGCACCAATATAAAGTTCAGCTATGGCCAGCCCAATAGCCTTGGCGTCCTCCAACCGCTTGGTCAGCATATCCACCTGTGCCTTCAAGGCCACGCTTAACTCCCTTTCTACATCTACCTCCTTGTGAAGGTTCTCAGCCGTCTCAATGGCCTTCAGGGCATGCTTGGCAACAAGTTGCTCAGCAGCCTTCGCACCCTCAAGATCTGTCGGATTATTTTGCTTCGGCAATATCCAGCAACGTGATCACGTAGATGGAATCAGATTGTAGCACATGAGACAGATATTTATACTGGTTCGGGGTGTGGTTCCTGCTAATCCCTACTCCAGTGGTGCGGCTGCTCTTGTATTCATATGCTCAATTATAGGGGTTGTTGCTCCTAGCTACGAGGTAGATGGAATAGGTGGAAGATGGATCCCCTGCCCGAGGTCTCTACCCTCCTTTATATAGGCAGGAGAGGTAGGGTTATAGAGAGGGTGATCAGGCTAACAGATTGTGTTCCTAGTTTGTTACAATAGATTGATCCTAGCTATCAACCAGATACGCCCACCTTGGTTTGCCTTGATCTCCATGTTGGTCGACCGTGTCAGCCCTTGCGGGCCTCCTCTTTGATGGCTGCTGGGCCAATAGCTTGGCAATGGTCATATATATGGGCGGTGCAGGTACCCCTGACCCATATCTATTACAAGATCCTTGCCCAGGGACTCCACTTTTCCCTGCAAGTCTTCAAAATCAGCACGGGACATGTAACGACCCGAATTCGCTACCACCCAGGCCCTCAATTTGGATATTTAACAAGGCTACGTTGTTTGTTTCTACTTCACCAAGTGACCCATGAGCCAGACGAGCATGAAGTTAACAATAGTCAGTGCACCCACTAAGGATCACATTACCATAACCTAAGTCATCACTGATCATGTTGTTAACCCTTGGAACAAGTAAAGTAACTCTAGTTGCTAAATCTTGAGTGTTTGGACTAATCCCATTAGCTTAGAGACCACCAGACAATCAGTTGTGATACCGGATCATTTGCCAGTAACTGAGCTGCATGTAGTGAGTGGGGAGTGAGCTATCCTCCACTCAACCCTTGGACCCACCTATCATATGCACGAAATGGATATACCAAATCTCAGTTGAAGCCGCACCAGCCTATTTCACTCTCCCATTTCTCACCCTCTCCCTCTCTCTCTAAAGGAACAAGAGTGGGGAAGAACTAGAGAGAGAAGATGAAGATGGAAGTGGAGATGGAGGTGGAAGATGAAGATGAAGTGAAGGAATGCAACCCAAGATCACCATCTCATCAAGGTCAAGCCATCCTTATCTCATGTCCATGGTTAGCTCATGAGCTCTCATCTCTTTAGTTGAAGATTTCTCTCAAACCCTAATCTCAATCTCTCATGCATGTATGGATCATGGAGTCTGGTGACCTCTCATTCATCACAAAGGCAAGGGATGTTCAACCCCTTATCATGGAGTCTAGCATTTCATGGATCTCAATCTTGGAGTTAAGCCTTCTTGCTCAATCTTATGTAATTGTCACAAGTGGTTCATGGGAAGAGATGTAGTCAAGTCACTAGATGCACTAGTTAGCCAAAGCCTAAGACCCAACTATCTTTACCCTAGTATATCCCTAAGACCATCCTAGAAGTCTAGTGCACATGCATGGATGTTCACCACTCCAAAGTAGCAACTAACCAACGACAAAACCTAGAGCATAGATTTTGTCGCCTAGTTAGCGGAGCGTCCGCCGATGCGGCGGAGTGTCCAATAAACCTCCCCAATTTAGTAAATCTCCCAGCAGAGGCACCTAGACCGTTATGAGAATGAACAATAGAATGTTTGATTGTTGATCAGAGTATTCATTGAGTTATAAAGACTCACAGCCAGAGAACCCGAGAGCACCTAGTTCCTACAGGATCGTCCGTCACTCACGCCGGAGCATCCGATGAAATATACACATACAGTAACCCAGTAACCCAAGAGTGCCCAAAACCTATCGGAGCATCCGTGAACCACAATGAGCATCTGCCAGAGCCTGAACAGAGTCAACCAGAGATAACCCACCTCGGTGCCTAGCACAACAAAATGTCCATCAGTCAGAGCAGAGCATCCAACTTTCACATAGAGTGTGAGTTTAATTAATAAGTTTACCCAGGAGTCAACGCTATTAGTTAGCATCCCAATCCAGCAACATAATAGTAGAATCATTGTTTGATGTCTCATCCTAGGATCCAATGGTGACTTACCCATGTTCCTTATCATTGGTGAATCCCTCCAATCAGATCTCTCTTGTTCCTTTCAGGAATCGTCTCGATAAGAAGCGTGTATAGGATGTCATCATCAGCTTCTAGATGTCTGAACGATAACACCATCAGGTAGGCACCCCACTATTATGAACCCTACTTTGGATACTTATCAAGTTACATTATGAGTGATGCATTACATGTAGTCTTGGATAATGATCACCTTCACACTACACCGAGAGTAGCTTAATAATATGTAGAAGCCTCTCATCTAAACAATGGGAATGGGAACACTTAATGCTTATTGCTTAGTTGCTTGGGTAACGGTAGAAGTCAAGCATGAGAAGGGAACTCATACTCGCACGTGTAGGATGCTACACCTAGATAATTAACTACTAAAACCAATGAGGGTACAACTTGACTTACATGACTAATATGGTTAAGGACTAATGTTCCTAATATGATAATCCTGATGATAACTTGGATATCTTGCTCATGCGAGGGTAGGACATCGTGAGTGTGGGATCTCAGACGACATAGCTCTTGGAGCAGTAAGGACCATGCATTGGGATACGTAAGTCCGAGTAACCACTTGTACAAACCACATGCCACGGATGGGGTCGACAAGCCAAGTAACTAGTTGCGACCTGCTTATCCGTGAAACTAGCAAGGGGGTGGCATCAGTCGAAAATGTCTAAGACATTGACCGGGAACCCAGTCGAACCTTTCGTCGGACACTCGGGCCGGATTAGGAAAAGGTTGGAGAACATGAGGCAACCCTTACTACCGGATCCGATGTATGGTGGTTAGTCCCATTTTTCCATGTGGGTACAGTTGTACACCTCTGCAGAGTCTTGAAAGCCTGAAGTCCTTCGGGATAGAACTATTTGGTTGTTCTTTCTTTCTATACCCATGGTAGCATGAATGATGATTTATGAGCACCTTGCTATAATGATAAATACCTTTACTTCTATGTTGAGCATAGCATGTCATAATCTAAATGAACATCATTGCATTTTCGCACTCATACAAATGCCCGATAATTACCCTGTGCATCCACCAAATATTATATGTTGGAATTAAGTCCTACGAGTACACAATGAACTCACGGTGCAGACATTAAGTTGTTTTGCAGGTAAACAGAGCGTCTTCCTGAGTCTAGCTTCGGTGAAGGCACGATTAGTAGACCTTGGAGCAGGCGATCTCCAAGCTGAACTCCATGTAACCCAATGAGTAGATGAGCAATCAAAGTGGTAACCCAGTGCAGAGATAGAGTCATCTGAAATATTAGATTTAGTAGTCTTATACCTTCTAACCCTATTTTGTTATTAATAATACTTTATGGATGAGCGCAAGACTAGAGGATGTATGTGGATGAGTTGTCTAAAATGCATTGTATTGGGTATGTGTGTGTAACTCAGTGCAAAGATCCTGAAGAGGAGTTGCTACATGCACTCCTAGGGGTCTCGATGTTGTTTACTTAAATTGAGTTGGTCAAGTGGATGACACTCGGTTTAAGTAGACTACCGTGTTGAGACATGGTTCTCCCACAGGCCATGCGAAGGGCCATGACCTCCTCCGCAAGCCGGGTCTTCTTGGCCTCCACCACCTCCACTTCTTTCTTCAACACCTCAATGGCGACGTCGCGATCAATAATCTCCTTCATCCCCCGCTCCTCAAGAGCCTCCGCCATGTGGTGACTCTACAAAGGAGACTTTCAAACCTCCAAAACCAAAAGAGTACCCAAAACAAAAAGGGGGGCACTCACCAAGCACTACTGCTCCAAGGTGTACCATAGTAGCTGATAGAAATTCACCTTCACAAAATGATGGCAAGCCCGGCCTATCAAAAAAACCAAACATAAGCAATGTAAGACAAAAACGAAGAACAAAAAGTGGAGGTCAAAATCAACCTCCTATGTCCATGTAAAGAGCGTGGAGGTGCTCCGCCCACCCACTTAATGTATCCGCAGAGCTTCCTAAAATGGAAGCTGACCAACATATGTCAAAAACACCGAAACAAGCTAACAAATAAAAGGAAGAGAGTGAAATGATCAAACCTTCGCTGCCGGAGCGACCAGGACCCAAAGGCCCTGCCCCTCCCATCAAAAGCGTTGCCTTCAGACCAGCATCCAACACAACTCATCCAAATTAGCTGGTACAGGCATCTCCCCTGGCAAAGGAGTCTGCATAGCCTTAGTCAAGTCACCTAGAAAAAGCAAAAATGAGAGAAGGTTAATAGCAAACATAAAACAAAAACGTAAGATAAAACAAAAAAGCAAGAAAATACCTACCCAAAAATAAAGTAGCTTTCACAACATCCATCTCTATGTCCTCCTCCCGCCATGAACCGATCGGAGGCGTAGGATTTGAAGGCCGCGTCGAGGGTGGCTCATGCTCTGGCTCATCTTTAGACTCCTCGACCATAGGAACCTTCGTGGAGTGGCGATCCACACTCCCAACCTCTGCATCAATAGGCAGGGAGGCATCACCACCACCACTGTCCTCGCCTTTAGAGCTAGATGAGTCATCGCCTAGCACATCGGGCATAGGTGCCAGGATGGAGAGCTCAGCGATAGAGCTAGCCCCCATCCCTCCAAGAGTGGCTTGAAACAAATCATCAACTCTAAGGTCAGCGGAGGCTGTGGAATGATCGCCCTCCATGCCGACAGCCACAGAAGTAGAGCCCCCATGAACACTCTTTGCGGTTTCTTCAACGACGCCTATAGAAGCACCGGCTAAGGCAGTCCCAATCTTCTGCTTCTTGCTAACAGCCTTCGCCACGCTAGTACCTCTCCTTTTCTTTGACTCAGCCGCTATGGTATTATTCTTCATAGCAGCCTTTTTTGCCTTGTCCTCAACAGACTTCAGCACCTTTGTAGGAACCTTGTGTTCCTCGTGGTGTATCCCTAACTCCTCAAACACACGGTTGAGCCAAGGCATCATGCCTGCAATGGACCTCTGCGTGAGAAACTCCTTGTCAGAAATATCGCCAACAATTTCTCGCGCCTCTTTCTCCACAATCGCAACAAAATCCTCCAGAGTTTCATCCTCCGATAGCTTTATCCCAAAATGGGGAAAAGGGATTCCATCAGCTGGGCCATAAACAGGGAGGTGCACCATCTCCACTTTGAATGAAGGCCTAGATTTGCCAAGAGGCCAGAACTTAGCAGCCACCATCTCCTCCACAAGATCATGGCCTCCGAAGTACCGACAGACCAAAGCGAAGACCTTGTCACAAGTCTGTTTGTGAGGGGTAATCTCACTATTGGGTGCCACCTTCGTCAAGGGCTTTATCTCTGTCATAACAGAGGCAAGAGGATACCTAGTTAACTTCTTCCCATCCTCATGGGTAGAGGTAACGCCGAAGGTCTACACATAAAACCAATAGCGCATACAATCCTTATCCCACTTGTTCTTTTGGCAATACAAAATTTCCAACCTAGAATCCCCTTGCTACCTCTTCACCATAAATGTGCAGCTACCATACTGAGCTATAAGCTCATCATCACCCACCTTCTTAGGCTGGCGCTGAAGTTCGTAGTATTCACAGAAAGTGTCCAGATCTGGCTCAGTGCCATAAGACACAAGCCCAACAAAACTTACTCAAACTAAGGAGGCCATTAGGAGTAAGATGGTGAATCTAAACATCAAACTCCTCTAGTACTTCATGAAGCAACCGAACAGAAGGAAGGTGAAGGCCACAGGTGAAGTAATCCCTAAAGAAGACAACGTAATCCTTATGGAGCGTAGGGACTATCTCACCCCGCGAAAGCTTAGCCCTGCCCTGAGGAACACAACCATCCTTCTCCAGTTCAAGGATCATCTTCTTCATCATGAGAGATGGCCCAAAATCCTAGGTCTTGCCATCCATGACCTCCGCTTCTTCAGCACCAACTAAATCACCAACTGAAGCTTCAACACTACCCAAATCCTCTTTAAGCTCCTAGGCCTCCGCGATAGCAACGATACACTCCTCAAAGCATGCAGACCACCCGCTAGCCCTAACACCGAGGAGGCGGGAGTAGGGACCAAAGATGGTAGCTCGGTGAGGAGGAGGATTGACAGGAGAAGCCAGCTCCAAATCACTAGAAAAGAACAAAGGAGAAGCGTAGGCAGGTCGCAACTAAGCGAAGGCTAAGCGCGAAAAAAGGCTTGGAAAGCGAAAGACACAAAAGTGATGGCTCAAGTGGCATGGGGGAGCCTTCACCTATGGCCCCCTTATATTGGCCACGGGCAAATGCTTCATTTTCCACGCCCAACGGTCACATCTGTTCAGCAATGCGTCGATTCTAGAGCCACCACAACAAATAAGAAAGTGACACATCACAACCGCAATAGTCTAATCTGGGTGACCTAGGGAGAAAGGGGGAAGCTTCTGCAACTCAATATCAATGATAAAATTGAGGGTCACGGCTCGCTCGCATCAGACCTTGCCCTCAAGGCGGGAACAGTTGGGACATGGATATGTGAGTAGCGTTGGTTAGATCCCACTTTGGACTACAAAAACTTACACTAACAGATCATGCAAGTGATGATGTGTAGGAATCCCCAAAGGAACCTTTGCCCATGGTCAACGGTGGGATTAAATAGGTGCAACAATATTCCAAGAATGTACCTTAGCTGGCGCAGGGTAGAGATGTAAAAAGGAATGGTAGTAAACAGAGCCCTATAAAAGGGGGAACCAAACCCTGTGTAAAGGTGGTTGGTGAATGCATTTATGAAACCCTAATAGTGGTTGGGCCCACCAGTGTTCCCACCTTCACCTAGAGCCTTCATTTAGGCGAAGGCTTCATGACTCTCACCCTGTCAAAATCCATATTTCCAACAATCATGATCCTATCACTGAGATCTCGTTCTTTTGAGTGATATGTCTTGGCAAGACCCGTCATAATTGAGTGGCCACATAGAACAATCACCAGTTACATGGAAACTAGTGGCAGTTGGCGGCTCAAATTTAGAACTATCATTGCCAAAATGGTGGAGTTCTCCTAGTGTTTTTAAGTAGTAATAAAACAGTACCACTAGTCATGGCACATGGAAATCCTCACACTAGGAGAACCCCACAACACTAGGAGAAGTTGCAAATTCTAGTTGTAGTCTTTTAGTGATTGCCTAGCCCAGAAGATGATAGGTAAAAAACAGATGCAATGGTTCAGTCAATGAATACGGCAAGAGCAACTTAATTTTTGGTTACAAATTAATTGAGTCTCTAATTGGAGCATTGGCTTTTTATACGAATTTAACACAGATTTATGTAGAAAAAATGGGGAAATGTCTATGTTCTAAGGCCTCCTTTGGAACACATGATTGAAAAAATGTAGGAATAGAAAAAACACAGGAATATGATAGGATTGCATATGTAAAACAGAGGAACGAAAAACCCAAGAATTTCATACGAACATGTGTTTGGATGAACCTTAGGAAAAACACAGGAACGAGAAATAATGAGGTTGGAGTGGATGTTTTTTTCCTATGGTTTTCCTTGTGAAATCAAAGGCAAAGGAAAGTTTCATATGTTTTTCCTATGAGCAAATCCTGTGAACCAAGTGATGCTACAGTAACTCCATCCATAGGAATGGAAATCCTACACTTTTCCTTTGTTTTTCCTACAATCCAAAGGGAGCCTAAGGCCCCCTTTGGAATGCAGGATCAGAAAAACATAGGAACAGGAAAAATACAGGAATAGGATAGGAATGCAAGTGAAAAAATAGAGGAATGGAAAACAGAGGAATTTTGTTAAAAGGGGTGTTTGGTTGAGTATAGGAAAAACATAGAAAACCAATACAATGAGGTTTCACTGGATGTTTTTTCCTTTGTTTTTCCTATAAAATTTGAAGGATCGAAAACTTTCCTATGGTTTTCCTTCCCCCATTTCCTGTGAACCAAAGGTGTCAGGGACCCACCGCGTTAATTTACCTAAATTGAGTGTCTTCCACTTGACCAGCTCAATTTAAGTAAACCAACATTGATGACTCTGCTGGAGACACAAACCACATCTCCAACACCAGCACCCCGGTTGAGTACCTATTGATGGTAGTTACCATCCATCATGAACCGTCAATATGACTTGAAATCATGCATGAAAATGATCACTAACATAGACTTAGGGTTTAAACTGACAATTTCCACAAGTTTTGGTGAATCTATGTTTTCAGCAGGGTTTATCCAAAAAACCATCAAGGTGGATCAAAATGACAAATAAAATCATGCTTATCCATGGCGTAAACAACTCTAGAAGGTTCCAAAGGACACCACAAGACACTCCACCGAAGTGGGGACCAAGAGGCTTCTAGGTGGGGCCAGCTGGCCAGCCCCCTGCGCCCACATATCAACCTCCACTTCGATGTCGGTTCCTCCACTGCCACCTATATTGCATCTATGCCATTTATTCAAGTCGGTTTGATCCGAGGGTTCAGAATTGATGCTCTGGCCTATATATACCAGCCCCTGCCCCCTCCCTAAAGCATTCAATCATGAGTCAAGATCATATCAGAAATTAGGGTTTCTAGAGAGAAGAGAATAGAGCTCCAATTCTTCAAAGTTCTAGTATAGGCTAGCTAGCAAGATTTAAGTAGAGTTTGGGCTATTGCTCAGGATTCTAGATTCGTCGTCTGGAGGCTAGTAAAGCCATTGTATCCCTCTTTATTTTATGACTTTGTGCTACTTCAATACTATGTTTCTATTTATTATGTTCCTAGTTTGCTCTAGTTATATGCTTGATATAGTCATGATTGGTGATAAATTTATGCATATGTTCGCAAAACGCTTAGCGCAATTCTAGAGTGAGTTAAGTGGTCGACATTATGTAAGCGTGGTGCTTAAATATTGTTTACCTATGGATGCACTCTACACTTCGGGCCATGTGGTAGATCACGAGTGTGACACTCTTGTTGAGTCCTTTGTAGTCCACTCCCCGTTGGTAGAACAAGTAGAACCCAGTTGCGAAGGGAGTCAAGCTCTGTTCTTGATCTTTCTTAATAATGTTCCTTATGCATAGATACAAAGTTAATTATGCTATAGATGAGAGTGTATATACTTGGGTGTACAAAAGACTTAGTAAATAAGGAATGACCTAGGAATCTTTTACTCTTAGTTAATCTCCTGCCTAGCCATACTACATTTATGGGTATCTATTTCTATCTCTGGATTACTATCAATGCCTTACACTTATCATTAGCATGAGAGTTAATGATCTTGTCATAAGTATGCATATTTGTCAATATCTCTAGCCACCCCATAGCTCCTCCCTATGAAAAATATAAATAACGATACCTGGCATACTCCTGGGTGAAATGCTACAATGGTATATTATTTGTGCGCTTGTGGATTACTTAATATATATAAATTTACAAGTGTTCTCAATAATTACCAATAATGCATTTCTGGCATCATTGCTAGGGAAATGCCAACAGTACCATACCACGATAGCGTCCACAACTCAAGATTACATCTTATCATCGGAGCACATATATTACAAGTCTTGTTGAATATAATAAATTAATTATACAACATAGAACTAAATGTAGTGTGAACCAAAAGACTCTCTTACCAACACCACTATGCTACAAATCAATTATATATCTAGTAACTGGTGGTCGCCTTGCCCATGGGCATCGCCACCATAGCTTGGATGGCTCATGCCATTCACCCACTTTGCCACCAACGACGGGGTGAGATGACCGTCAATGTCCTTTACCTGCAAAACAACTTAATGGCAGCACCGTGAGTACATTGCGTACTCGTAGGACTTAATTCCAATATATAAATATCTGGTGGATGCAGAGGGATTAGTAGGCATTTGTACATTTGCATAAAATCATATGGGTTTCTTAGATGACATGCTATGAATTTATTATTAGAAGTATTAGCATTAAAATTTCATGATAGCAAGAAAAGTGATCAACATATGTATTTCATATCATCATCAAGTTTCATCATTAACACTACCATGGGTATAGAAAATAGGAACAACCGAATGGTTCTGTCCCGAAGGACTTTAGGCTTTCAAACTCTGCAAAGGTGTACAATTGTACCCACACGGAGATCGGGATGAACCACCATACATGTTCCCGGGTAAGGGTTGCCTTATGTTCTCCAACCTTTCCCCAATCCAGCCAGAATATCCGACGAAAGGTTCAACTAGTTTCCCGGTCAATGTCCCAGACATTCCCGACCGGTGCCAATCCCCTTGCCAGTTTCACGGATAAACCGGTCGCAATTAGTTACTTGGCTTACCACCCCCATTTGTGGTATGTGGTCTATACGGGTGGTTACTCGAACTCACGTATCCCAATAAACGATCCTTAACTACTCCAAGAGCTACGTCACTTGAGATCCCACACTCACAGTGACCTTACCCCTCGCGCGAGTAAAGAGTGACAAGGTGACCATCAGATTATATCTATTGTTGAGGTTGGTCCCTTGAGGCAGGTTTTGGAAACCAAAGTCTTTTGTAAAACCCTTTGTTTAGTAAAACAAAACGTTTTCGGAAACAAGTTCAAATCAAAGGTTTTTATACTTGTTTTGAAATCATTTCTCTTTTTGAAGGGTAAAGCTTTTGCAAAGCAAAATGGGTTTTCCAAAGTATTTTCAAGACAACACCTTTGGAAACTAGGAGAGGTCAAGATTTTATAAAACAAAGCCTTTTCGCAAACACTTAGTTTGATAAATCGTTTATAAATCATTTTAGAACCAAATCGATTTTAGAAGAAAGTTCAGACTCTCTTTTGAATAGGGAAAGACTTGCCAAAAAGGATTTATAGTTATCCTAGTCATATTTGAGCACCTATGGATCAAGTTAATACCCTTGCAAGTTTTAAGTAATTAATTATCCTAGTGAAGCTCCTACTTGGGAGAGTGGGTTCCCTTCTCACAACCGACTTCTATCGTTGCTAAGCAATTAAGCATTCCAATCCCCGTTGATTAAATAAAGGCTCTACTTAGTTAATGAGTAATTCTAACTTAGTGAAACATCATTAAGTTAATTAACCAAACTACATGAGATGCATGACTCATAATAAAACATGATAAGTATCCAAAACATAGCTTATAATAGTGGGGTGCCTGCCTATTGGAAGAGCGAGGTTCCCATAGTTTGGAACATCTCTTGGTGTGTCTCTGATATCGTGTACCTATATGTATGCACTTGTATGAGATACGTAATGGAACAAAATGAAGAGATTAATGAGACTTCTTTCTCTTTTTAGTTTTTCTGGCGGACAGGTCGCGCAAGATCTTTGGTCTTCCCTGGAACCGATGAAAAAGTGGGTCGCTTCTTATGGACTCGCTCAGAATGATTCTTCTCTATCTATAGTTCATGGCCTATTAGAAGTAGAAGGTGCTCTGGTGCAATCCTTACCGATAGAAAAAGATTGTAGATGCATGACATATATAAAGTATGCAAGAAAGATGAGAGAAGCTTGTGTGGTTCAACTCCTATGAGTGCATGGTGCAACAAATAAACATGATGCTTGATGAGTACAATGCATAAAGTAAATTTTATGAGATGTCATGCAATGATATTACTTGATTAACAATTGATGACATGTATTAAGTGTTGGAGTGTAACACTATTGGGTTGTCGGTTTGAATCATCGGATAATCCGGTGTAATTTGTCGGGCAGTCCGCTAACTCAGGGACTTAGTGAAAACTGTGATGGTCTAACTTCACGGACTCTCCGTCATGGGTGACGGACTCTTCGGTACCAAGTCTATGCTCTCGAGAAACCTTATTGTTCGTTATTATAATTCATCGGACACTCAGCCAAACTTGTCGGACCCTCCGGTGAATTATAATGTGTACTGCTTAAGTGTAGACAGACAACATCAGTGGTTGACGGACCCTCTGTCAAATCACTGATAGTGATTAAATCTATCAAGTTGGAATACAAAACTTAAACTAGTGTTTGCATATGAATGACAACATGTTACCATGTCCCTAAAGTGCTTAGGAATACATCTAGGCAAGGACACGTGCTCATGGTGCAAAGATGATATTATAGTTAACCTATTTCACATTCTCCCCAAGATTGGATATATAAACATGCATAAATGAGATGGCATGAGGACATATGTATGGATATGCTGCACAAAACATGTCTCATAGATAGAACATGCTCAAAGGAAGCTAACAAAACAAGTTTCATAATTTTTAGACACCTAGAGGATTAGTTGTCGATTTATTACACTAAAATGCATTATTCTAGTCAAAATTTAAATATAATTTTTGGTGTCAAGATCATGTTTAGATGATAGAGAATATTCTAAGGAACACAACAAAACTTGTTTCATAATTTTTGAAGTTCAAATGCATCTTCTATGAATTTTACATGTTTGGGTTGTGCTGCTGTGGTACACCGGACGGTCCTTGAATTCGGCGGACAGTTCGCTAGGGAAGAACGCGTGCGATGGAGCGTTCCGCTGGGACGAACACTGGCGCCGACAGACAGTCCGCGAAAACGACGAACAATCCGTTAAAGTGACGAACAGCTCGGGTGTAAAAACGTTGGAGATGATTTCCGGGGCATCCGGGCTCCAAATCGAGTGCGATTTGTTTCTCTGGCTTTCTTGTGATGTAAGAAAGCTTTTACAAGTGTTGGATGTGCCATGCATGTACTGTGGGGAGCTCGCCCCTATCAATGTGAGAATCACCAATGGAGGCCACGAACCTCAATGGGGGAGCTTGCTAGGGTTAGGGGAAGATGGATTGAGACTTCGGGAATGTGCTCACCAAGTCAAAGGGGACCTCCATGCGCAGCAGCTTGGCTTGGAGTTGCTTGAGGACGGAGATCGACGCCGGTGACCTTCATGAGCTTGAGGTTGAAGATGACGGCTTGGGGAGCCTCCTCCTCCTTCTCCAGCGAGGTAGCAGCGTGGAGAGGCTCACCGACGACATCCTCCAGCAGTGGGGTGGCTTCCTCCTCCTTCCTTCCTTGCCCTCTCACTACAAGAAATATCCACTTCTATGACGAATAGATTTCGTCACTAAAGGAGCCAAATTCATCATAATTTCAGTTTTATGATGAATTTATGACGAAAACCAGTTCATCATAGAAATCGCGTCACTCTTGCATATCTATGATGAATCTGACAAAATCATCATAGAAGTGCCTTGATCTGTGATGGAAAAATATATCATCATAGAACTGTTTTGGCACGCGTGGCATGGGGCTGCCACACTGGTGGGCACTTTCGATGGAGATGCTTTTCACGTGTACATGTTATAGCCCACGTGTATATGCTATAGCCGGTTGCATTGGTGATGGTTCGGGTACGTATCACCTTCTTATTGCACAACGTGGCCATCTCTGGTTCTTGCATGTTTCAGGTTTTTATTGGACCACGTGTCGTTTTCCTGTTGTTCCACATGTTAGTTTTCTACTAGCACACGTGTTGTGTTGCCGTTGGATCACGCGTCACTTCTTCATTGTACCGCATGTCGTATTTTTATTGATCCACTAGTCCATTTCTTACTTGACCACGTGTCACTATGCTGTCCGTTCACGTGTCGTATTTTTATATGTCCATGTGGCTTGGCGATTTCTTTCCACATGTTGGATTTTTAATAGCCCACGTATCGTGCCCTAGCCAATTCACGTGTCGTGCACTGGTTCATCCACGTATCGCATTTTTATTTGATCACGTGGCCTGTCCTGGTTCTACCACGTGGATACAATCAATTTGTCATAGAAGTAATTTGAGATCATCACTACTATACAGACTGACTACATAACTATTTAGCCTGGCAATAAAATGACAACAATCTACATTTCACACGTCAGCAGCGAACCACTGACAGAGTATCACCACATTAAACCGGCATACGTGTCCACCCATCAAACCGGCACATGAGTCCACACATCAAGCCACAAATGTTCGCTGCATCAAGCTGCAGGAGTTGAAGACTAAGAGTTACCAGAAGAGCTAAAGTGCGTGCATAGCTCACGAAGATTGTTGTACTCCTCCTGTTGCCGTTTCTTGTATTCCTCAAGCTCCCTTTCTGTCTTTTTTGTCTCTTCAGTTCATCTACTTGATCGATGAGGGCAGCGAAACTTTCCTATTCAGCAGCAAGTTGTTTCCGAAGCATTCTCTCAGCCGATGTCACTGTTCTGATAGAGCTTGTCTGGATACCAGCATTCTTCAAAAAAAAGTTGTTGTCGCTTCCCTAGGAGGGGACCTTGCCATGGTGGACGCAGAGGACCTTATAAACAACATCAGCACTAGTAATTGGTTGCTGCCCATCAACAATAGGTTATGCTTGCATAGTTTCCATAGCTTCCTATGAAATTCAATCAGTAAAACATTAGATTACAGATAGTGTAAGAGGACTTCAATTAAAAACCCAAGAGACTGATTCATAACAAGTAATGCATAGGTCTTCCTCAGCCTACTACTGATAGAGATTACATAAGCTTTAGTAGATTTCCATAACACTAGGCTCCTGCTACGTTTCCTTCTTTTATGGCAATGGCTTCAGTAGATTTCAAGGAAAGCAAAAGAAGGTACTTACAACTGCTACTCTTGAAGCATCGCTCAGGCCATTTTTTCTACTGGTATGGAAGTCCCTAAAGACTTTCACAGCATTAACTTCTTCATTAGGTGGACCATTTTCTTCAAGTCCTTGATGTTGTTCTGCTGCATTCCTCTTGTTCTCCTTCTATTCACATTGCACATGAGTTTCGGTTTATATTTATACAAAGGCAAGAGTAATAATAAAACACAACCATCACTTATAAATCTTTGCATCTGGACAACATAGGAGCTAGATCCTGTAGCCTGGTTGTACTTCACTTTTGCATGGTTTTGCTTGTTCTTCTCAGATGTTTCCTATAGCTTCATTTGTGTTAGACTGCAGCACAAGTAGACCATAGCAACACTAGACAAGAAATCGATGGGTTCACACACCTTGTTCTTAGCACTAGACCAAATTTTGACAAGTTCACACCACTATGCATCGTTCATGGATGAGACCGGTGAAAGCCCTAGTTTGGTTTTAGCTAATTGATGAAACCTAAGTACTAACCTTTGTCATGAGTGTAATGTGAGCAAGGTTGGTACATACCAAGTGATGGAGCATGGTGATGAAGTCCATGGAGATGAAGATGGACATGTGTTGATGATGATCAAGCTCAACTTGGAAAAGAAGAAAGAGAAAAACAAAAACCGAGAAGATCAAGGCAAAGGTATTTGATAGGCTTTTGTTTTGCACTCAAGACACCATAGAGGGTGTGAGTGACTTAGGATCGATAGTCGTACTATAAAGAGGGGAAATCTTTGGCTAAACGGTTTATCAAGTGCCACTAGGTGACATGATTCTTGCATATGCAGTTAGGAACCTAGTGTGCTAACTTTGACCCTTATAAAATGCTTTGAAAATGCTAACACACGTGCACACAAGTTCTACACTTTGTGGTTAGCAAGTTGGAAGCAAGGGTGAAGTGCTTGTGGACTTTGAAAAAGAAAAGGAGATGAAAGTCGACGACCGAACGCTGGCCGCGGGGTGACCGGACTCAACCCAGGCGTGTCCGGTCAATTATAGGCGAGGCAGCGCAGCTGGCCGAGAGGGCAGAGAAGGACCGGATGCTAGACTTCACTTCACCTGCGCATCTGGTCACCTTTTCCCGAGGAGCGTGGTGGCACGATCGGAGGCATCGTTGCTACGTTAGGTGGGCGATGACGTACACTGGCATGAGCTTGTGGGCGAGCGCTATGAGGAACGGACACATCGGCGTGTCCGGTCACCTTTGACCTGATGCATCCGGTCATCATTTTCACGCTCTGGGAGCTCTCTAATGTTGAATGGACGCTGAGAGTCTCTGAGTCTAGACAAGCAAAGAGGCGCGTCAGATCATTGCTTTGGGCGCGCGCGTAGAAGCACCAACGGTCAAATTTGAATTGCGTGACATGGCGAGCGCTGAGTGGCTCGAGGGAGCGATCAGACACTGGACCGGCGTGTTTGGTCAAAACATCACCGAACGAGAAGTAATTGAAGCTTTCTCTCATGGAATCATGGCTAGGTGGCAATTTCAAGACTTCTGCAAAGAAAATCCGAGAAACAATGAAGAATTCAGACGAACAGTAGAAAGAATGATTACTGCAGAAGAAAAAACACGAGAAAGGTTCCCGGATAGAAGCAACCAAGAGAACCCGGATAGGCAAAATCATCGAAATAACAGACATCAAGAAAGAAAGCGTAGACCGGACAATACCGTGGCAATGGCCGACAAATCAAAGAAGTTTTCCAAACCCAGAAGATATGAAGACATTGAAAACATACGTTGCCCATTACACCCTAATGGGAGACACACTATCGACTGCTACACTTTCAATGATCGATACACGAGAAAAGATAGTAAGGAGAACACCAAAGAGGACAATCACAAGAAAGATGAAGACAACCACGAAGACAAAGGATTTCAAAAACCCAGGGAAACGGTAGCAGTAATCTTCTCAGGAGCCCCAGATTGCACAAGCAAACATCAAGAAAAACTAGCACTACGAACCATCATGACAGCAGAACCGGCTACACCAAGATATCTCAATTGGTCACAATATCCAATCCAATTTTCAAGAGAAGACCAATGGACTAGCGTAGGGAACACAGGCCATTACCCACTGGTTTTAGACTCAACTATTGCCGGTATGACTATCACCAAAGTACTAATCGATGGGGGAGCTGGACTCAACATCATCTTTTCAGAAACACTAAGGAAGATGGGACTACAACTCGATGGGATGATTACACCAACAAGCACTCCCTTTTACGAAATAGTACCCGGCAAAGCAGCCATGCCACTCGGACAAGTTACTTTACCCGTCACTTTTGGAACTCCTGCGAACTATCGAACAGAGTTTATCAAATTTGAGGTCGCAGACTTCGATTCGTCATATCATGCGATCCTCGGACGCCAAAGATCGGCAAAATTCATGGCAATACCACATTACCCGTACTTATTGCTTAAGATGCGGGACCCAATGATATCCTTTCTCTTGAAGCGATTTGAAGCGTGCTTTTGATCTATGACGTTCAGTAATCCAAATTATGCGGCAAAAGCACAGCCGACAATGGGAGAAAACAAATAGCCACAATTGCTTTGTGAGATAAGCCAAGAAGAATTAGAAATACCGGCTAAAAAGCCCAAAGATCATCACACCACCAAAAGAAGCCGACGTCAAGCAAATCGATTTGGGCATGGCGATACCTCCAAGACAAAGAACCATCGGTGCTCACCTCTCGGCAAAATAGGAACTCGCGCTCACCAACTTTCTTTGGGACAACAAAGATATCTTCGCTGAAAGCCGGCCCGACATGCCGGTGTCCCAAGAGAGTTGGTGAGCACGTAATTGATGTTAATGAAAACTCCAAGCACAGTAAAACAGCGACTCGACGATTCTCACCCGACAAAAAGGCGTGATTAAAAAAGAAATCACAAAACGATGGCGGCCGGATTCATCGAGAAATCCTCCTTCATCCGGACCGGCTAGCAAACTCGGTCCTTGTGCAAAAGAAGAACACGAGATGAGTGGCGTGTATGTAAGGTCGACTACACGGATCTCAACAAACATTGCCCAAAAGATCCATTCGGGCTACCACGCATTGACCGGATAGTCGACTCAACAAATGGGTCTCGCACTATTATCCTTTCTCGATTGCTATTCAGGGTATCACCAGATTGCATTAAAAGAACAAGACCAGAGCAAGACTTCTTTTATTACCCCGTTCGGTGCTTACTGTTACAAGACCATGTCATTTGGACTAAAGAACGCTGGTGCCACATACCAAAGAGCTATACAAACTTGTCTTGGAGATCAAATCGGTGAAAATGTGGAGGCATATGTGGATGATGTAGTGGTGAAAACAAAGAACCCAGACACCATGATTGAAGATTTAAAGCAAACATTTGAAAACTTGAAGAGATGGAGATGGAAATTGAACCCAAATAAATGTGTATTTGGAGTTCCTTCAGGGCAACTACTCGGATTTTTGGTCAGTCAGCGCGGGATTGAAGCCAGCACCAAGCAAATTCGAGCTATAACAGAAATGAGGCAACCTAGGACTATCAAAGATGTTCAAAAACTAACAGGGTGCATGGCGGCCCTCAATCGTTTCATATCAAGACTCGGAGAAAAGGGGTTACCCTTCTTTAAACTACTAAAGAAGACAGACAAGTTTGAATGGACAAAGGAGGTGTGAAGCTTTCAAGAAACTTAAGGCATATCTCACATCCTCACCAATTCTCACACCCCAAGGAAAGATGAAGACATGATGCTATACATTGCGGCGACTACTATCAGAGTCGACCGCGACAATAGTCGTGGAAAGAGAAGAAGAAGGGGCGTGTGTACAAAGTACAACGACCGGTATACTACATCAAGTAGTATTATCCGAATCAAAAATCCGGTACCGCATGTACAAAAAACTACTCTCGCCCTACTTATCACCTCACATAAGCTTCGCCACTATTTCGAAACCCACAAAATTACCGTGGTGACAGACTTCCCACTCGGAGACATTTTACACAACAGAGATGCGACAGGACGTATATCAAAGTGGGCAGTTGAACTTGGAGCTCTTAACATCGACTTTACCCCACGGAAAGCAATCAAATCTCAAGCCCTTGCCGATTTTGTGGCCGAGTGGACATAAATTCAGCAGCCTTTATCAGATACAATCCTTGATCACTGGAAGATGTACTTTGATGGGTCGCTCAAACTAGGCGGAGCCGGTGCAGGCGTTCTACTCATTTCTCCAAAAGGAAAACAACTCAAGTACGTCCTTCAGATATTATGACAAGCTACAAATAACGAAGCAGAATATGAAGCCCTCATCCACGGACTCACAGTGGCAATTACCCTTGGAATAAAGAGATTACTCGTATATGGCGATTCAAAGATGAGTCATCAACCAAGTAAACAAAGATTGGGATTGCACAAAAGAGAACATGGGTGCTTCTTGTCTTTGAATACGGAAACTTAAAAATATTTCCAAGGATTAGAAATTTTACACGTCTTCTTGCGATTCCAACATAGCAGCGAGATGTCCTTGCCAAGCTCGGATCGAGACAGAGCAAAGGTTCCACCCGGTATTTATAGAAGAGCTATCGAGTTCCCTCTATCAAACAACCCGGTCGACATCCAACGAATTCAAAGGCTAAAGGCGTTCGGATCTTGGTAATCAACACCTCATGGACTCAAGTTTTCATCGACTACATCAAAAAAAAAAAAATTACCAAAGCAGAAAAAAGCGGAAGCCACCCAAGTCGTTTCATGAGAAGCAAAAACTACGTTTTAGTAGGAGATAGACTCTACAAAAAAGAGCAACATCATCGGGAGTACTCTGAAATGTGTTTCATTTGAAGAAGGCAAAGAGATCCTAGACGAGATACACTCAGATTGTCATGCGAAATCATGCCGCTTCAAGGACACCGGTTGGAAAAGCATTTCATTTGGATTCTCTTGACCAACCGCTCTAAAAGACGCAGAAGAACTTGTCGAAAAATGCAAAGGTTGCCAAATGTTTGCAAGACAAGCCCATGTGCCACTCACAATCTTATCTCGCATCCCACCCGCTTGGCCTTTTTCTGTGCTGGGGCTGGATCAAGTGGGACCCCTGAAGAAAGCAAAGGGCGGCTTCGAGTACATCTTTGTGGCAATCGACAAGTTCACCAAGTGGATTGAATACAAACCACTCGCGAAGTATAGCGCAACCAAAGCAGTCGAATTCATCCAAGAAATTACGCACCGCTTTGGCATGCCCAATCGAATCATCACAGATCTAGGCTCCCCCTTCACAGCTACAGAATTCAGAAGCTGGGCACAAGACTGTGGTTTCAGTATAGACTATGCGTCTGTTGCACATCCAGAAGCCAACGGACAAGTAGAAAGGGCCAATGGACTCATACTAGCCGGATTAAAACCAAGGTTATACGAAGAACTAGTCGACTATGGGTCCAAATGGATTGAAGAATTGCCAAAAGTAGTATGGGGGCTACGAACTCAAATAAGCAGAGCAACAGGCCATTCACCCTTCTTCCTAGTTTACGGATCAGAAGCCGTACTGCCTACCGACTTGATCTGGACATCACCAAAGATAGAACAATACGATGAAGGAGAAGCAGAACAAACAAGAAGATTAGAACTCGACAGGTCAGAAGAAATCAGAGTAAATGCCACCCTCCAATCAGCTAGATACCTACAAGGTTTAAGGCGGCACTACAACAAAAGTACCCATCCTCGATCACTACAAGTTGGAGACTTAGTACTAAGAAGGATACAAAAGACTGACGGACGACATAAGCTTCTCAGTCCATGGGAAGGTCCGTTCATTGTCACAGAAGTCACCGGACCAGGCACATACAAGTTAATAACCGAAGATAGAAAAGAAGTCAGCAATACATGGCACATCAGCCAGCTAAGAAGATTCTACGCGTAAAAACAATTCAAGATAAAACAGATATGCAAGCCACAAGGGACCAACATTCACAACCAACGAAAGACGATATTCTTCGACAACATATGTATTAGTTCATATTCATGATCAATAAAGATGATATTCATCCACAGCATGTCTTATCATGACTTCCAACGAGTTGTTTACCCGAAACAAAAAAAGCAAAATGGCTGAAAACACGCTGAGCTTCCCGTAGAGAGCAAAATAGCTGAAAACACGCTTGAGCCACACCGATGAGGGTAGCTAAAAGCTAACACCAAAACAAAAAGCAAAATGGTCAAAGCACGCTCGAGCTTCCCGTAGAGAGCAAAATAGCTGAAAACACGCTTGAGCCCATGATGAGGGTAGCTAAAAGCTAACACCAAAAAAAAAAGCAAAATGGTGAAAACACGCTGAGCTTCCCGTAGAGAGCAAAATAGCTAAAAACACGCTTGAGCCATTGATGAGGGTAGCTAAAAGCTAACACCAAACAAAAAAAAGCAAAATGGTGAAAACACGCTTTGAGCTTCCCGGCCGAGAAACAAAATAGCTGAAAACACGCTTGAGCCCGCCCGATGAGGGTAGCTAAAAGCTAACACCAAACAAAAAGCAAAATGGTGAAAAGCACGCTTGAGCTTCCCTACCGAGCAAAATAGCTGAAAACACGATTGAGCCCGCCGATGAAGCCAAAACTAGTCAACCGAAGCTGAACTCCAAAAGACCCTCCAGCTCTTCGTTCCAAAAAGCAAGAGGCTCGGGGGCTACACTACATCCAGATAGGAATACTTTTTCCTCAGAAAAAGTACAAGCGCCACTCAAAAGGCAACATTCTATGCCGAGTCATTTTCTCATACGCGGTGTCAACACAAAGATTTAACAAGCGCCACTCAAAAGGCAACATTCTATGCCGAGTCGTTTTCTCATAGCGCGGTGTCAAACAAAGATTTACATCTAACGAGTCACAGCGCGGACAAAGCACTCGACAAATCGAGGGGTCTCGTCAGGATAACACACAGAGTCGTTTAAATGGGCGCGAGACGAAAACGAGACAAAATACTCAGCAGGACAAGTAACTTCGACCACACCCAGGCAAACAATACATCAACGAAAACAAAGAATCTTCATTTAAAGAGGAGTGTAATATTACAAGAAGCTTTACAAGAAGCCGGTCAGACGGGTCGGGCATTATCATCGGGAAGGGAAATGTCAATATCTAGATTTTCTGCAACCCTACTGGCTAAACCGTCGACCTCGGGCTCCATCCTCTCAATGGCGTCAAAGGTATTCTTGGCTTTCGACTTCCTCTGCTATCTTGGACAGAGCGCCTCCGAAGCAAGGACCCGACACAGGCTAGCACATTTTTTGGTACATATTTGGGCACACTTCTTCGCAAATTCTTGAAACGACCGGAATCCGAGGAATGAATCTGCGCCCAAGATTGCCCGTCGTCCATTGGAGTCCGAGAGAACATCGACTCTTGAATCGAAAAAGATTTCCACGAATCGTTCCAATTTTCGATGGCCGTCAATCGCCGACTTCTCGGTCAAGCTTTTCAATAGTTCTTTGGGCTGCACAAGATCTCTATCAGCTCCGCGCCTAATCGACTTAGCAAGGGCAAGTTCTTCCTCGGCATGAGTAATTACCTCCTCAAATTTATTATGACTAGAACGGACTAGAGCCTTCATTTCATCGATGCTCTCCGAGAGCTTCAGACTTCTCACTCGGAGAACTAGACAGACACACCAAGAACAAGTCAAGAAGAAAAAAAGAAATCAAAATACAAGAAAAGACAGGCAGAGCCCACGGCACCTTTGCATTCACTCTTCGCAGACTCCGCCGCGGTCTCCGTCTCCATTACCCGGGCATGAAGGGTTTTCTCCTCCTTTTGGTGCATTTGACGTTCTGTCTCCAACTCAGCCCGGAGAAGGTCGAGATCGGCTTTTAGAACGCGTCCACCTCGAAAGACAACTTTCTCTCATTTTCAGATGAGAAAAAGAAGCCAGAATGATCACGGGAGAAAGACTGAGCCAAAAGAGACAAAGAAAAACAAGGCGTAAGGACAGAGGAAAAACAAGCATGTAAAAAAGGAACAGCAGCAAAACCTACCTGGAGTTTTTCACCAAAAGAAGTCGCTAGGGTCGACAAGCTCCCCCAGGCTGCGGTCAGCTCCGACAATCGATGGGTGGCATCGAACTGTTGCACCACGTCATCAGAAGAAGAAGGACCGCCGGAAGCGAGAAAAGGGGAAGGAGAAGCCGGATGGAGCGAAGAAGGAACGACCAAAGCAACTTTCAGGGAAGCCGGAGTCAAACCCTCAGAAGAACCCGGCGCGACGGCCACAGTCACCTCTGGAGCAGCCGAAACCGCAACCTCGCCAGGTAGCTCTGAAGCTCCCACAGCAACTTCATCAGCAGAATGCTGTGAGTCCTGAGGCTCAGAACTCATTGGCACGGCGGGAGGCAGAGAAGAAGTCGAGGAAGGAGTGAGAGAAGACAAAACACTGAAAGGTGATAAAAAGGAGCACCGATAAGAACCAGAGGAAGGAAAATAAAAGCCAAAAAGATAAAGCTAGAATCTACTCACCCGACCACTCTCTTCTTTGCGAAGTCGAGAGAAGGCCTCGCAGGAGGAACCACGACGGTAAAAATGTCCCCGCCACCCGGCGACAAGAGCGGAATGGCCGGCAACGGAGCCGCGGAAGGAGCCGGAGCTGGAGACGCGGAAGAACTCCGTACTGAAGGAGCGGTAGAACTCGGTACCGGGGCTTCCAAAGAACTCGACACCGGAGTTTCAGAAGAGGTCGACACAGGAGCCTCGGAAGAACTCGCACCCAGCCTCCGATTACTTCAAAAAGATCAATACTAAAGGTCAAGACAAAGAAGGGAAATTCAATGCAACAGGAATATGAAAAGCAACTCACCGCCGCGTGATGAGGGGTACTTCATCATCTTCTTCGTCCTCAGCCAAGGAAACCAGAGCACCTGCTGAAAAAGGATAAAAAAGTAATCGGATCATGAGAGAGACAAGAAAATAAAAGAACAAAGAGCATTAAATGAGCTCACCTAAGAGCATGCTAGCAACAACTGGAGTACCTGAGAAAGTACTTGGTTTGCGAGGCTTCTTGGAGACAGGCAGGCCAGATGAAGACCCATCCGTTCGCCCCTTCTTTGGGACACTGCGAGGGCCGCGAGGGACTAGACAAGGAACATATTCTTCATATACATCAACAAATCCGGAAGAAACCCCAGGAAGAGCGGTAGAGGTTTGGGACTTACTAATTGCAGAAGTCCCAGCAAGTCTATCTCCAGTCTCTGCCACGGCGGGGAAAGCGTCAGGAGAGACCGGGTCGACAAAGTTCCGCCCAAACTCCTGCGAAAACGGATAAAACACCGAGACAAAGAAAAGCTAAGCAAGAACAAACGCAGCTAGAGTGCATAAAGTACTCAAACAAAAAGATAGACAACTCACAGTTGGGGGCGGGTTGTTGGCTGAGAACTCGGTGACAGCAGGGGGAATAACGCTCACCCCTTTCAGCATCTTCTAAAGATGCTCGAGTACCTCCTCACCGGTCAGCTCAAGAGCTGGGACCATGCGTGAAGGATCCTCGGCCCCAGAATACTCAAAGCCAAGATGCTCCCGCTCCTTCAAGGGCTGAACCCGGCAACGAAGAAAGCTCGAGACGATACCAAAGCCGGTCAAACCCTGCTACTTCAGCATGTTAATCCTATCAAGGAGTGGCTGGATCACTTGAATCTCAGCAGGCGATTCAAGTTTCTTGTCCCATCGGTCATTCACCACAGGACCAGATCCGGGATGAATGGCAAGGGAAGGGATTAAATTGGCAGCGTAAAACCACTCGGCACGCCAATCTTTTACAGAATCGACCAGGTCATAGTCAAAAAACTTAATTTTGAGACCCTGGCGAAACTAAATCCCACAACCGCCAAGAACGCTGGTTTCTTCACGGCGGGGTTGAGGTTTCAGACGAAAGAAAAAGCAAAAAAGAGACAGAGAAGGAGGGATTCCAAGGAAAGCTTCGCAAAGATGAACGAAAACAGAAAGATGGAGAATGGCATTGGGGGTTAGGTGGTTCAGACTAATCCCGAAATAACCAAGGAACTGATGAAGGAAAGCAGAAGCAGGAAGGCAAAGTCCGGCGCGGACAAAAGAAACGAAAAGGACAATCTCACCAGGACCCGGAGCTAGAACCCGATGTTCGCCCGAAACCCTCCATTCAGCGATGACTTTGCTTTGGATCAAGCCATTGCTAACGAGCTCGCGCAGCTGGTCTTCGTTTGTCGTTGGAGCCGGCCAAACCTTCTGAGCAGCCCTCATAGCCACAAACTCCTGATTTTGGATCAATGAAAGGGATGATTCCTCGTCTACGAAGGTCGCCTGAGACTTGCTTGCGGTTTTCTTCTTTCCCATGAACTGGTGGAAGTAAGAGAGGCGCTAAAGAAGATGTAGGATGATGATGCTCGGGTTACGGCAGCGGTGGCGGCGGCGGATTTCTGAAAGCTAGGGTTTAAAGGCAAGAGTTGGGCAGCAAAGGGTCTTTAAATAGGTTTCTCAGCGATACAAACGGCCCACAAGGCCCGATAAAACACAATGTGGGAATGCGACGGTCCATTTACCGACGCAGCTAAAACAATGGAGGGCACAAATCCATACAACAGTACAAACCAACGGGCAGATTTCAGACTTATCCGTCCAGCACCACGGCAGGTTTATCAGATCGCTACAAGAACAACTCGTCAAAACAAGAAGAAAGAAGGAAGAAAGAAAAGGCTACCTCACAAGGAACAAGAGAACCCGGTTATTTGAGAAAGAACCCGGTAATCTCATGGACAACGGGGATCGCAACAGAAAAGTAAAAGACAACTCAGAAGACAAGATTCGTTACATTACAAGCAGAAGATTACAAATCTTAAAGATAAGATTCGTTACATTACAAGCGACTTCAAAAATAGAAGATTACAAATCTTACAAGACCCAACGAACTCGGCACTACGAAAAGCAAGGTAGCAAAGAGGAACGCGGACACGGCTAGGCTCTGGAATGACTACGTGTCCCAAATTGCTACTCGGAAGGACAAACCGCCATCAGGTACACTGTTTTCTTCAAAGGAAGGACGCAGTGCACCCAAGGTGGAAATCGGCAGCACGGCAGGACAACTTGGAGCAGAGAAGGCCGGCGGGCATCTGTCTACCCAAGACCGATGTGATACTGCATATGGTGTTGATCTGCACCGGACAGTCTCAAGACAAAGCGACGAGGATCAACCTGTAATCGCCAGATGAAGAAACAAAGCCCACATCACAAGACTTCCTCCAACTACCACCACATACATCCTGGCACAATCTTTGTCATGTCAGGATTAGCCTACCTCTAATCCCTATCACAAGACTTCCTCCAGCTACAACAAAACACACAGGAACTACAAAATATGCCCGGGGGCTGCTCTACTTCACAAACTACCATGCTCATATCCACGAAGGTTTCAACGGAATATCCAATAGATGAAAACAAGCACTCCGGGACAATGATTATAGACCAAAGGAGCGGCGCACATGGACCAGAGCACCGATGAAATAAGCCCGACAAAGAACACAAAGAAAGGACGAGACTCAATAATGGACGACTCAAAGCGAGAAAAGCGAGGCTCGAAGACGAGCATATTCGGAAGGATATACCATCACAAGTACAACCCGTGAACAAAAAAAGCATTTACACTCAACCACCACCATACAACTACATCGACAAGGCAGCAGACTATCAAAGAATACGCCAAGACCTCGCATCCGAGTTCTTCCTGAACAAAACAACACGGGTATACGCTCGGGGGCTCGGCCAGCATCACAGATTAATCAACACTAAGCCAGGGAATCCGACACTCATTTCAACTACTCCCGGGGGCTCAGAACCAAAGACAAAAGACAAAAAGTACAAGAAACTCAAGACTACAACGACGACAACGCATCAAAACTCTTCAACCGACTTCTTTTTCAAAAGAAAAGAACTCGGAGAAAGCACGAGGCTACGGGATACATAGCCCCAGAATTTTTTGAAGACAGGAATCTGGACCCTCCAACTTTTGCAAGCAAAAGCAAGAGGCTCAGGGGCTACACTCAGTGAGTGTAATTTTTATAAAAAATTGCACCCACCCAAAAAGAACCCGGACATAGGCTCGAGGTCGCGCACACCACGAAACTACTTTGATGATGGTTTAATCCAAGACTAAAAGACCGCTTTGGAAAGATACCACAGAAACTACTCGGATGATGGTTTAATCCAGGACTAAAGGACCGCTTCGGAAAGATACCACAAAAACTACTCGGATGAGGACAAAATTCAAATCTCAGGGATTACTTCAGAGCACAGATTTTCAAACAAACATAAAGGATCAAGACCCTCCAACTTTTTGTTCCAAATAGCAAGAGGCTCGGGGGCTACACTCAGTGAGTCCACTTTTTCTCCGAAAAAGCGCACGTCACCAAAAGACTTCCTCAACGCAGACTACTTCAAGACATTATGACAAAAAGAACCCAGAATGAGCCATATTCGAGTTCTTTTTGACAAAACTTCAACGAACAATCAGAGCAACTTCAAGACAAGATCCTCCAGCTCCTTGTTCCAAATAGCAAGAGGCTCGGGGGCTACAACCAGATGGATGTACTTTTTCTTCACAAAACACTCACCACTCGAAGGTCCCAAGAAGCGCTACAAGGTTTCACTCCAGAAAGCACTCGGATAACATTTTGTTCCAACCTAACAAGACTTGAAGGAGCAAAGCGAGACTTTCAGAGCTCAACCATGAAGTGCTCGGGGGCTTGTCGATGTGGGACCCACAGGATACCCCGCAAGAGAGAGAGAAGATCTAGTTCAACTAGGATTCTTCCTGTGTAATCTTAGTAATAGAACTATTAAGTAATCCTACTAGGAAATCTCATTGTAAACCAATTAGGACTCCGGCCTCCTGAATATATAAAGGAGGCCAGGGCTCCTAAAGAAGAGGACAATGGTACAACATAACACTTCATAATCAATCCAACGCAAAGGCAAACGCCGACTGGACGTAGGGTCGTTACTCAATCTACGATCGAGGGCCTGAACCAGGATAAATCAGCTGTCTCTTGCGTTCACCATCGAGTTCAGCATACGCCGAAGCCCGAACTATACTGCCACGGTACCCCTGTGGCAGGCTATCGGTGGTAAAACATCGACAAAGAGGTGGTAGACAAGTGACTCCACTTGGTTGTCCCAGTATTAACGTTCGTCACCTAGTGAACAACTTATGTCATCCATGTTGGATCAGAAAGGTACCCAACCCTTAATGTTGCACAAGTTATCAATCTAATGATAATGGATGGTGATATCATGTGGTGTAACAGGTCACCAGGTGCTCATGAACCTCCCATTCAAGTTCTTGATCTGTAGGTGCATGATGGTCATATAGTTGAAATCAACCATCTCTAGTGTGACCCCTTGTCTGCTGACTTCGATGGCGACCATCTGTTATGCGTCAATCACAACTATTGTTGGCAAGAGTGCAGATTTAGAACTTTTAGTGTTGAGAGACAACTGATTAGTTACTAGTCGGGAGCTTAACCTCCAGCTAGGTGACAACTTTTTGCTAATTACGAAGGCTATGTCTCGCAGAGCAATGTTAAGCAATGTAACAGCAAGCCGATTAGCAATGCAACTACTGCTTTGTTTTCCAAAACCTGTGCTATCAAGTCAATTCCATCTTGGATAATCACATAGATAGTACAAAACGTTGTATCGGCTACGTAAGGAGCTAGCGAAAGCATGTCCCTAGTTTCAGTCAGCATCTTTGTGCCCTAGGTGCCACTAACACATGTGTCCAGACTCTATTGGACGAAGTGCCGAAGGATATATAGGAATGGTTCCTTATCTCTGTAGGACAGTCCCTCCATGAAGAGTATGTTTTGTGTCCCGAAAACATAGCCACAAGTCCAATGCTTGTGCATAGTCAAGTTTCAGTCTAGAACGATGGTTAAAGTGTTACCAGCGAAGCATGTGAGGAAAAACTCTAGCCTCCATCCTCAGCTAGGGAAAGGCTGCTGCTGCTACGAGAAGGGTTAGAGAGTGCAAAACACACACCTCAACGTGTGAAGCGAAGAAAAGGGAGAACACGAAATCTGTCCAGAATTTGTGGCACTAAACCGGTTATCTTCAAGCCGATGATTAGTGACTCAAACGAAGTTGGATTGACCCCAAACTTGGTGATCTCATTCCTTGCTTAGTACCCTTAAATGTCTTAAGTTGGTATGAGTATTGGTTGAGTAAAACATCGAATTTGAGAGATATCTTGTCGGCTCGGTTTGCTGCCATTTCAGAACAGAGCAGTTTTGGTAGATGAATTGTTTGGATGGTCAAACGGTGTCCGGTTGAGTTGAATTTTGGTGAGTAGTTAGAAGACCCATGGATCTACATGCCCACAAAAATTTGTGCATATTGGAGCAGTAGTTTGTGAAATATGAATAGAAAACAAAAGGGTACAGAATCTGCACTTTCGCAGTGACTGCGATCGTCCTTTGCATTAGACGGTTGTGTTTGTAATTCATGCCAAGAAATTATAACTTGTAGGTGTATTGCTGTTAGACAACCCTCCATACCCTTGAGAAGACTAATTGCACCCCTATGTGCCTTGCTTTTGCCCTCTTAGATCAGCAATGCATGAGCAGTCCAGGTGTTCTACGAGTCAATTTGTACACTTGCAAATCGGAAGCAATTTGAAAGGCGTCAAACAACAGATTTCAAATTGTGATTTGGAGATATTGACTGACATTAGAAATGAAGCCCCAATGTCAAAAGTAGTGCCACAAAGATAGTTTGATATAGTGCAAGTCAACCCAACTTTCTGAGCAACTACACCATGAAGGAGAATCATACTCAAAATGCATGGTAGTGAACTAATTCCCTAGTTTGAGGAAATACTTGCAACTTTTATTGCACTCTAGGCCTCACTATCCATCATCCTTGGCAATGTTTACCAATGTTGCCTTGTCATTTGGTGCCTTCCATGCGTTTTTACCTAAGAGGTTGCATCAAGTTTAACCTAAATTCCTGTGGCCACTTAGATTCTAAGGTTCCCTTAGCTAAGGAGTATCGAAATTGCCGGGTAGTCAGAGTCAGCTATCAAATTCATCTTCACTCAACAGACTCAGATAATACAGTGTTGTTATCAGAGAAAGAGCACTGCACACATAGAACATTATGTAGCTTTCCATCAGTTGACATCTGAGTGATTGCACCGTTACAACCAGTTTGGATATTGGTTAACTAGCTTCTCATACCCTCAAAAGATGTTTACCCCATCTATGATCACATCCTTTACAGAAAGTTGTGCTCAAGCCACTTTAGTAGAGAACTGCTTTTCAAACCTTGGGAGCAAATATAGCACCGTTGCAAGGAATATCCGTCAACCGACTACAATCTAGTGCAAAGTCCATAAGTTCTGTGATTTATCCACTAGGGAAGTAGATGTTACAAGTATTTAGTCTATGCTTGTATCACTCTTCGTACATCAAGGACGAAGTACGAAGGACAATGCTATCTTGGATTCCTTCCAATGTAACAATGCTTTATGGACGCCAAAGAAGGATATTCTTCAGACAATAACTTACGACAAAGAGCAAGTGTCAGAAAGTGTCATGACCAAATTAGTCTCTCTGATACTCCAAAGTTAAATAGCCAAATGCTATCACTGATGTTGGAAACTAGACAACATGTTTCTCTTCCATTAAAAGTCTTTCGCACTGAATCTCGGGACGCGATTCCTTTAAGGGGGGAGGGCTATAACACCCTAGGTGTTCTGGTTGCACTAAAACACTTGCATCACATGAGCATGTGCATCATCATCTCATTCATAAGCATCATACCAGGATGAATGTATCATTTCATGTGTGTTTCTATTTGGAGTGTTTGGTTCTATGATAGCATTTGTGTGTGTGCTCATGTGTGGTCTATGCAAAGGGGTGCCAAATGTCCTCTTAAACAACTTAGCTACACTTAGAATGTCCTTAGCAATAATGTTCATGTTGACCATCTTGCCTAATTACACTTCCAAGTAATAGCTTGACTTGTGTTGACCCTAGAGCTCTCATCTTTGACTGTTTAAAAAGTACAACTTAGAGTGTTTGCATGTCTGAACAACCTAAAGCAAAGTTGTAGCAAATTTTATAAGGAACAAACTTTGTTTAGGAGCCAACTCATGACAATGTGTAGAACATGTTCAATTTGGGCCCACAAGCCAGAAATCAGTGCTGATTCTACACTTAGAATTTTTCTAAGTGTTTACTATGTTTCCAGATTGATGGAGCCGACTTTGGCTTGATGTAACTCCTGATTCTTGGTGAATTAGACTATGATCCTTTAATAGAAGTTAAAGATGAATGGTACGGCTACAACTTTCATGTATACTGTTTTCGCCGTTGATCAATGGTTTTGGAGTTTCGAGATTATCAACTATCGCTGTCAGGCGCCGATGGTTCACTGAAACGGAGCTATAGTGACCCGACCATCTTCAGATTGTCACCGCCGTGTGTCCGCCGCACGTCGCCGGCGCCCTGACCGCGCTGGCCACGTCGGGATGCCGCGCGCCAAGTGAAGCCCCAGCACGCGATCGAGCGCCTCCCCGCGTCACATTCCTATTTTTGTTTCTCATTCGCCTCCTCCGCTCGCCGCAGCGACCGCAGTAGCAGCATAGCGGCTCCGCCATCGCCATTGACGGCACGAGCTCGCGCCTTGCCACTATATCGCCACCACAGCAGCTCCTTAGCACTCCCACTGCGTCGCCGAGCTCTCTCTGGCTAGCCTGGTGTGCTAGGTAAGGTCCTAACGCCGCGCGCAGCTCGCCGGAGGGTCGCCGTTGTGCCCTGTCACCGTGGCCGGGGCACTTTCGTCAGCTTTTCGCCGTGTGAACTTGTGCAATCGCTTCGCAGTAGCATGTAGGAGCTTGGCGTGTCGGTTGATTGGGCTATAGTGGTCGGCTTCGGCATCTTGCCGTCGAGCCGAACCACCCCACCGCCATGGCCGTCGCCGTCGTCTTGGTCGCCGGCAATCGGCCCAACCTTGTTGCTCAATAGGTCCGGGGGGTCTCGGAGGTCATGTTAGTGCCGGTGGGGTCGCCGGAAAAGTCGTCGTCGGCGAGATTTGCCGCTGCCGCACCGTCGCAGCCGTCGTCCCCTATTTTCAGTCGCTGGTCGGCGGGGTCCACTGATCCGCAAGTCCCACGTGTCAGTGACCCAGATCGTGAAAGCTAGTTTATTATTTCAGATTTTCATGCTATTTTGCGAAATTTATATCTCAAGTTTGGTAGATCCAAATGGTGTGATTCTAATTTTTGTAGAATCACAGTGAAGTCTAGTATTTAGGAAAAATATGATATGAGCACTTGAAGTGGAAATTTTGGATGAATAAAATAGGAACTTGAAATGTGTTTTTAAATGCATGCAAACTTGTTTAAATTATATCTTGAGTTTATGTGATCTAAAAATTATGAAATTTTGTGGGTAAGCTATTCTTGCTTAGTAGAAGCTCTGGTAAAAATTTGAGAGTCATTGCATGTATGGTTTTTGAGTTATAGATTTTCCTTTTATCATTGATTGATACTTGTGTAAATTTTTGTAATTTATCTAGGAGTCCTATGACCATGAAAGTTTATGGGTAGAATCCTAGTACCTTAGTATGCTAGGAAAAATATGAAATCTGTTGCTTGACACTTTTCACTAAGGTTTCCTATTTATGACATTTTAAGTCTTTATGCCTTTTCATTTTTGTGTAGGATGTTATACTTGTTCAATTAATGTGAAATTTATGTAGTAGCCTATTGGAGACATGTATAAGCTACTATAATTATTATATAATTTTCTGTACACTTTGGACATGTGTTTATCAATTAACCTCATTATCTAAATAAATTAATAAAGGCATGAAAAGAATTTATTTAGGAGGGGCCACTATGTTTTCTGGTGTTCTTTTAACATGTGTGATGAGTTAGCGAAGTTGGTTTTATCCATTGGTATGTTTGCAATGTAAGTTAATAATTAATTTCTTGTACTGTGTCTTTCTGTATAGTTCTGGGAACTTTATAAAGTTCACCATGATAAATTGAGTTTTTGGGAAAGTGGTGAATACAAAAGTTATAGATAACTCACCTAACTAGCTTGTGTTAAATTTTCATGGAATGTGTCCAAGTAGTTTGTGAGTTATGCCCGTTTAAAGTTGGGTTTCAGAAATGGCTGCTCTCTGTCAATTGTGGACTAGTTTCTGTAAATGTATAATTTCGACCAACTTAACTTGTGAATCATGCTATGATGCTTATAGATGAAATGTAGATAATTTCATAAGCTTTCCAAAATGTCTACTTGCAAGTCATTTGGATTTGTGTAACTCCAGTTATAGCTAAATCTTGTAGCTGCTGTTTGCATATCCAGAAATTGGCAGATTCCAATTATAGTGTTTGCTTGTATATTGTTAAGTGTGACTTATGCCTTGAATGATGACTGAGTTAGAGCACCTGAGATCTTGGGAAACTTGTGTCATGCTTGGTGTTGTCGTCTTCTTTGCCATCTTAGCATGATAGATTGTGTGATGTTTAAGTTAAGCATCGCAAAATACTTAAGTGTGTTAGTGTAAACTATGCTTGTCTTGCTTGCTATTTTGTGATAAGTCTCATGGTACTATTCTTCATATTTATGCACTTGCATATTGCATCTCATCTAGGTACGCTAGATGCACCACGTGAAGGATGAGATGTTGGAGCCGAACCCGAAGACGGTGTTTGGAGGATCTATCCCAAAGATGAAAGGATTAAGCAAGTGCTAGGACCTGAGATGTCACCATGGCGGTGCAAGCTAACTGAACTGACTTGTGTCGGATCCCAGGCAAGCCCCAGAGCATTCTAAGCCTCCCATGTTTTTACAAATATCTTGAGTATCTTTTATTGTTGATGATGCATTAAGTATAGGAATTGGTTGGAACCAATTGTTGCATTATATCCTTACCTTGTCCAGATAAAATCCTGTGAATCCTAATTAAGTGTAGGATCGAATGATGCTTAGCTATGCATAGATCGGTAGAAGTCGGGTGATTTCCTGTCACCTACGAGACTTAGGATGAGCTCTGGTCACGGTTGGCTATATTTGCTATCATGAAAAAGAACCATGTGTTAATAATGAAAGGAGACCGGACGGGATGATGGTAGTGTAGCAACAAGGCATGGAGGTCTTGGGTGTGAATCTATCCCTGTCTGTGTCGTTTAAGGACCGATACGCTGTACGTCCTCATGTCATGTTGAACGCAGCCTAACACTTAGCTGGCCGGATAAGTCGTTCCGACCGCGAAGCCTAGTAGCTCGACTTAGGCCGGGGACACGAGCAGTGGCGTGCATTCTGGAGGTAGTAAGGATGTGCGGAGAGCCATTGGCATAAGTCCAAGGCGGGTTAGAGTCTCGAACAACCTTGGCAGAGTGGTTCTTTGAGAATGTCGATCTGTTCGGACTCGCGACTCCTGAATCGTACCAAAGGTGACTCGTTTGCGACCCTGATGGGGGAAGCAGGGTTTGTGTTTAGGAATACCCCTCCAGATGGATAGGAATCGATTCGAATCGTCGTCTCTCCCGGATAGTGAGAACTTGACTGAGCAGTGGCAACGTAGATTCACTAAATATAAAGATATGGTTAAATGATGATGATAATGATAATGAGAATGATGATGAGCCATGAAATACATGATATGGTTATTATTGTTTGCAACTAAATCACATGGTTGATTAGTACAGGTGCTAATATAGATGGTAGGTAATGGCTAAAAGTCAATGCTAGTACAGGTGAATAATGCTAATGGTTACTCAAGCTTTTATGCAAAAAGGTTGTCCAGCTAGATCCAATGATAAAGCCTTGCATACTCCTTGGTGTCATTTATTTTTGGTTTATGACGGGTAAGTCTGGCTGAGTACATTCGAGTACTCAGGGTTTATCCCACCATGTTGCAGGTGGAGTTCTCGGCCTGTTGAAGATGGTGGCTAACCGCCGGTGGGCTCGGTGACTCTATAGTTATTTCTCATCTATATGCTTTTGTCGGATGATGTCACTTATGCTAGCAATATATTTGGAACTTATATTAATGTAATCATTTGAAAGCTATGTTGTTTTCACTAAGCGGTTTTGAAACCTAAACTTGTACTCTTATTTGTGAACCCATATGTAATATTATTTCCGCTGCAACCCTGTGTATGTGATGTGTATTTGCTTAATCACGCGATCTTGGTTGTGATGTTGATTTACCGAGGTCTTTCGGGACACTCGGCGGACTACCGGGTTTATATAAGTGAAAGTATGTGTGTGTCAACGTGTTAGCGGGGAAGCAGGGACAGCCGTACTTGATCTTGTATAAATTGGGCGGTTCTGTTACAGTACATTGACACAAGTGACCCTGAGCTTGATGGATGGAGCATGAAGATCCACGCGGCCAGTTAGGAATTTTCCTCCATGCCTTTCCCTCCATATCCACAGCAAGTATATGACGGTAACCCTCGGAGAACCCAATATAGTGCAGATAACCGTTAAGAAACACAGTTGCTGATTTTGACAACGTCCACTCAGCCTCCTCGCCCCATTTAGATTCCTTAAAGATCCATGATGTAGTTTTAGATGAGTAAATGTCCACACCCATGCACTGACCATCCTCCTCCATATATTCAAACACATGGAAGTGTGAGGAGGTTGTCGGATCGAACCCCAATCGAGCCTCAACAATAGAATGGATTCTAGGCAGCAGTACCTTCAACTCCTGGGTTGCCGGATTACATATGACATAGCGATATCCATCAACCCTAAGGCACTAGCATAGGATGAAACCGTTGCAGCAATCTGAGACAACTACATTTTCATGGTGAAGGGCAAGAAGGACATAGAGGGGTAAACACCGGTGATCCTGGTGAAGTTTCTTTGGCCATAGATTCCATCATAGAAGAACCGGCCATAGTCTGGGGCATCAACTTATGGTTGTCCAAGATGAGGCATCTCTAGGAGCGATAGATACATTTGTAGCAGAACAAGGAGCGGGCGGGGAGGCGGTAGAGGATCACAACAAAGACATCATCCATGAGGCTGGCTAGTGTGTTCCTCTTGTTGGGGGCCTCCTCCATTTCGTCGTGTGCATGCAGTAGGATGAGAGCTTGCTCAGTAATGAGATCACTGAGGAGGAAAATAATCCAACAAATATCTATTAGTGAAGTCCACAACTCATACCAAAGTGTAACTTTAACAACCATTAACAATTTTCATGGTACAACCTCATCTAAATTTAGAGTAGCACCACATAGATATATATAACTCAAACTAGAGTAGCAGTTAATGGAGCTATAACCATTACAATTCTAGCTAAATCAAGTCTAACCATCACACTTATAATCAGTACACGAGCTTAGAGTTTCTTCCATAGGAGACAGACAAAGATTAAGAGGACTATAATTACAACAATTTTGAAGGACGAAGAGGGTGGAGCAGCTATTGGGTTTTGAAGATAGAAGTCATCATCTGAGCTAAGGCTAGATTTGAGTTGATTCTTGACTTGAAGGTAGCAATTCCTTCTTCATAGGAGTTGTACTTTTTATAACAAGCACCATGAAACCTATGAACTTGTCTATGGCAGTTAGGCCAGTTGTAGTAAACACTTGGCTCATGGCCATCGAACACAACAAAGCAGGGACGACTCATCTCAAATCTGCACAACCTGAACAGGCTACCTCAGTTTTCACAAGTAGAATGTCAGTGAACAAGTGATAGTGATCATCATTGGCATCAGTAGCAACATGTGCAGCTTAGACATTAATTAGTGGCCTTAGTCATGTGAATGATGGACACAAAGTATTGATTTGCTTTCGATGTCTTCATCTTGTTTGGAAGCAAATGGATAACTTGGTTGTCAACAAGGAGAAGACACAGAAAGCAAACATATGAGCTGCATCCTAATACATCCAACAACCATGTAGACATCATTGGCACAGAAATGTGGCCTCAAATATGTTACAAGTTCAAAATACCATATGGACTCACTAGTGGCACTAGAGCATATGAAACAGAAATGTAGAATCAAGCAAGCACTGAACAGAAAAAATAGTTTAAGGTAGATGCGAAGGGCCTGTTTGTTTTCCTAGACAGATCTGCAAGTGACACACACCGATAGAAAACCAACCAGTGCCACCTCCTAGTTCTTTTCATCATCATTGCCCTAACCAGATCTAAAACGCTATAATGTTTCTTGTATACCTCATGTTCAAGCAAGGACCAAAACAGTGAAGCAAACAGGAAAAGGCGAGAAAGGAGACCTGCGGATCGAATCTGTCGCCTCTGCCGTGGCACACAACGGACATGGACGCCAATGTCGCCGTGCTCCACCGAGAAGACCTGCCGCCTAGCCTCCAAAAGGAAGCCTGAGCCACCACAGCACACTAGGGATCCTCCATTGCCGCCGCCGCTGTCGTCGCAAGTCCAATGGGCACAGATTTGTTTCCACTTGCAGGGGATAGGGATATATCCAATATATAAGTCAACATGTCCACACAGAGAACATATACTACTCCAAAGACATGTCAACACAACCAGGCATCTAGCGCAATGGTGAAGATGGTATATTCCTTTCTCTGGGTCCCGGGTTCAACTCACAGGTCTCATGGTTTTTTTGAGTTTGAATTTATTAAACCCCGAAGGCAATAAGTGTCACGCAAGCCATCAGGTCTCACATGTCGAATGGAGATGGAGAAAGGTCCCACAGGTACACGTGACACGTAAGCCGTCGGGTCCCAAAGGTCGGATGGTCTCATAGGTACATGTGACATGTAAACCATCGGGTCCCACAGGTCAGATAAAGATGGAGAAAGGTGCCTTTGGGTCCCACAAGTCTGATGGGGAAGGGTCCACAAGAAGTGACACGCAAGCCATCGAGTCCCACAGGTCGGATGGAGGAGACAAGCCGCACAGGTTCAGGTCCCACAGGTCGGATGGAGAAAGGGTCCCACAGGTACACGTCGCATGGCGAAAGGATCGAGCGGAGACTTTTATGACGAACTACAAGCGTCACAGATGAGTAATTGCAGGTCCCACAGGTACACGTCGGATGGAGAAGATAACATGTGGAGATCTATGACGAAGCGCCGTCGTTACAAATTGAATATTGTTCGTCACAGATCAATAATTAATTCAATGACGAAGCCCTGTTCGTCACAGTTTTGAATAAGATCGTCACAGACAAGCAGGAACAGTCACGCGAGTGATCTGTGACGAAATGTTGTGCTATTCTGTGACGTTTTTTATGACGATACACGATTTCATCATAGATAAGGGGGGGTTCGAGGTTCATCACGGTGATCTATGACGAAACCGAAATTTTTGTCATAAAAACGATTTTTATGACAGTTTCGAATTCGTCATTAAAATTTTCGTCATATAAGTGGATATTCCTAGTAGTGTCTCTTCTTCTCCTTCCTCCCCCTTTCTCTCTTCTCCCTTCTCTCTTTCTCTCCTTCCTAATGGCCAACGTGAATGAAGAATGGATGAGGGAGAGAGAGATGGCTGTTGGTTTTGTGAGAGGTGAAGTGCTGACATGTGGGCCCTTGTGGATGTGGGATGGACAGCGCAACATTTACATGTTAAAGGTGTCGCTGCGATTTTGACAGACGATCCACCGGCTCTGTCGGACACTCCGTCGAGGCTCGCCACCGTCATGTGTTGATGGACAGTCCGCCAGTGGCGACGGACGATCCGCCAGTTCACGGGTTGGCTAGAATTATTCTAAGTTTGTGAGATGTCTTAACGGACAGTCCGGTGGTGATGACGGACTATCCGCCAAAACAAGCAATGCTCGGTTATGGTTGGTCTAGGCACAAGTCAAAATCTAATTTAGACTAAAAATGCACATGATGCACAACAATTACAAGTATCATGCAAGGTTTTTGATTATTGGAATTTTCAGATGCATTTTTATGCTCGAGGTGTTTGTGAAAAATTGTAACGATTTTTTGTCGTTACAAAAGGCCTATGCAGTGCTGATTCCATAGGATTACTGATTCCTGCATTTTTCCTTTGAAAATCCTATGAACCCTTTGGAATACGGGATTAGAAAACACAGGAATAGGAAAAATGTAGGAATATGATAGGATTGCATGTGTAAAATTGAGGATTGGAAAACACAGGAAACTTGCAGTAGTTGTTGTTTGGATGGACACAGGAAATTCGTAGGAAATATCTAATCCTCTCATGTTAGTTTAATCAACTAGTCTAACAAAATACTTTTTGAGCAAAGACAAATAACCTTAGGAAATACGTACTACCCATGAACCCACTCTGGTTGTTTCCATCCACTCATTTCCATGCATCGGGAGTAGAGTACTAGCTTTTCTCTCTCCCACATGCACTGTTCTCGTGCGGACTGCGGAGTACCAGCTGCTCCAGCTTTCTGCGTAATCTTTGTCTTCGCCTGTCATTTGCCTCGGCCCTACGCAAAACAAGAGCCTAGACTGGATGTCATTTGCCTCGGCCCTACGCAAAACAAGAGCCTAGACTGGATGTTTGTTTTCCTACGTTTCTCCTGAAAAATCGATGGCAAATGATTCTTTCCTCCAAAATTCGTCCGGCCCAATCCTACTAACCAAAGGAGACTACAGTAGTCATTCCTATGGAATTGGAAATCCTACCTATTTTCTATGAAATTTCTTTGATCCAAAGGAGCCCTAAATCAGACTCTCATGGGATTAGCAGACGAACAGCTTCTTTCAAAAACGGACCTTTTCTCGTTTTTGATTCCCCAACGTTATTTGACTGCTCAAAGGGAAATAGTTTAACAATATAAATTCCAGAATGCGAAATACAAAAAATCAGCACCAGTGGTCTAGTGGAAGAATAGTATCCCGCCAGGGCCTCGGTACTGACCTGGGTTCGATTTCCGACTGGTGCTCATATTCTGTTTTGTTTTTCTTCCCATTGATGTTAATTACTTTTTTTTCTTTTTCTTTTTTTAATTGACTAGGTAAATGTCCGTGCGTTGCAACGGGAAAACATAATGTCACAGGGACATATGTATGAGCGTGTGTTATACTGTCATCACATATATTACAAAGAACTTGATAGCAACTTAAACAAAAATGCTTTTTATTCCAACAAGTTATCGACGCATGCCGTATATTTGTGCATCTCAGGCACTGTAGCAGTGGTAGTTTAGTGCTTCTTATGCACAGACAAGGGGCTATTGAGGTGCCAATGTGCAATGGCATTCGGCCTAGCCTAGTGATTCTAGGAACCTGACCTGAAATAAGATGAGATGCATGTACAGACAGTAGGTCAATGGGGCTTCCAAAACTTTTTGAAGCATCAGCAATCAAAAAAAATGTCCAATCTAATATAAGGCTCCTTCCTGTAGTAGAGGGCAGCCTGCTTGAGCCTGAATACTTCCCCTGTCCTAATCAGTTGGAACACACCAGAAGAGAATACATGAAGCAAACATGACACCTACGAGATTGTGCAAAGTTATGAACACCAGAAGTTTGACTGCAATCAAACCTTGAAGCACTGAAATTCATATGACAGAAGTTTGGAATAGACAGCTGAACTTTTGATTCTACTCCAAGCATGTCTTCATTCACCTTCTCTTCTGTGACATTTGGGATACTTTCCTGAAATTAACAGTTTTGACCCATTAGAGACATCAAACGATTAGGCTGAAATGTCTGGAACTCTCTTCTATGTTTTAGTCTATTGTATGTCAAACAATCATAACATTAGGCTATGGCTGTGCAACACAATGAGAAAAAAATGAATTTTTTTGGCTATTAAGCCACCTGTGGGAATCTGGACATTTTTCCATAAGCATCAGGCTTAAAAATGTCCAACACTCAGGCATGCCGGTCTGCATTGGAAAAAGTTGGTCGACGTCTCATAAGCACTCCTTCAATTCATCCCCTCTATTGAAAACCGCTGCAGCACTGCCATCCAATGTGCATGGCCTGTGCTACTACTTGCTCGGGTTCTATGCAGAGTGGTGACGGAACACCAGGACGCCAACAACACGATTACAGTTCATGTTTTTTTCAAGAAAACAAGCAACTAACTCACAGCACAAAGGCACATGGTAACCTGTTGCTCAGACCCTATACATAACTCAATACTATATTGGCTAGGGATCAAAGAAAGTGCAGCATAGCATCTATTTTCAATTGTAATAAAGAAAAAAATAGAGATAGCAGTAGAATCTGTTTTCAGTTTTTCTTGAGAACAAGTAGCATATGTTTTCAGTTTTGCTTGTGAACAAGTACCATCTGCATTCTCAAACATCTAAATTGCTCATGAAGGTAAGAAAATAATAAAGCAGCCACTACTTAATCATGGTCCACTGAATGCTTATATTGGTTCAAAGAAGTCTTGTATTGAAAAGACCAGTGTTTCACCAATGAAAAAACATCATATCCTTTGAGATTCAGATATGAGATGAGCTATGAAATATACCTGAAACAGAGCCTTGATAACGGAAGCAAAAGTAGTGGATGTGGTTCGCCTGATCACCACTAAGAGAAGATGTTCTTGACAAATTGATCAATCTGCAGTAAAAAATCAGTAAGGCCATGTTCGCTTCTCTTATAATCCATCCTTTTCAGCTTGTTTTTTCAGCCGGAACAGTATTTTTCTCTCACAACAAATCAGCCGGAACAGTATTTTGGCTTATTTTTTCAACGAAGCAAACGGGGCCTAAATTCCATCTGTAACGAAACAATTCAGTGGTTGTTTGTTAGATGCAAACTATCGAAGTATTTGTCCTATTCCTGAGCTCACTAATATAAGCTTGTTTTTATTCATTATTTTTAGAGTCCATTGAGCAGTTTATAACTGTATTAGATTCATGGTTCTTGTAAGTCCTAGAGTGGAAGGAGGATGTAGTCCTTAGCAATCCAACTATTAATTCTATCATGTTATCACTTTTCACTTTGAAATGTTCATAGGCATATTGCAACCATTAAACAAACCATTTGTATAGCACAAACAAAGGCTTGGAATGCAAGCAAACACTAAAACGATTCATCAACGGTCAAACTGGCAACAGCAACCAATGACATAAAACAAACAGGTGGTGGGCATGCAACCAGAGGCTTACCTGTCTGGGCGTCAAGCCTCGATGAAGCGACGTCCTTCCGCATGGACGTAACATGATCAGGCTGTCTCTGTTCACCTTCGCGTCATGCCGTCCTTTGATCAGGCGAGATTAGGAACGACTTCCTTCATCATTGGCTAGAACGATGAGGAAACACATACGATGGAGATCCAGAAGAATACTCACCGAACAACATCGGTAGCAGCCGCTACGGCCTACGGTGACGCCTCGCGCTCCTGGGGATGCGGATTAGAGTGCGCGACGCCGATGCTGACCAGAAGACGCGACCACAACGTGGATCGGCCTGATGGACAAGAATACATGATGATCTACGTGGGCCGGGGCAAGGACAACAGAGCTCCGTCATCGGGCCTTCTCCTTCTCGGCACGGCGTTGCGGCAGCGGCGCGGGCGAGGGCGGACTGGGTGCGCGACGACGGCGAGGGGGGAGAACGGCGGCGCGTCGCGTTTCAGGTTTGCCTTCTGCCGATGGCATCGCGATGGGAAAGGATGCCGCGGATCTTTGTGCGTGATTGGAGGCTGCTTCCTTACGTGATTGGATTGGAAGAGGAGATCGCGTGATTGGAGGAGGAGATAGCGTACGCCGGGGGAAGCGAGTGGGGAGGAAATCATGCGTGCGCCGGGGAAGCGAGCGGGCTACCGAGCATCGCACGTGGCCGGGAAAATCATAGACCCGGGTTTTCGCACGCCGGGTGATCTGGGCGCGAGCGGCGTTTTTTTGCACGCCTGATTCTCTTATGAATGTTTTAGGATGTTAATTACTGTCGTCGTCATCTAGGCTGCAGGAGGTGGTGCAGGCTCTAAGAGCGAGGATGTGAAGTCCTCCATAGGCCGCCGCTTTGCCCACACTACGCCAAGTGGATCAAAGTTTATAAAATTTGTGTTTCAAAAAAAAAGTTTATAAAATTTGTGAATCTAAAAAAACAGTTTATAAAATTTGTGTTTTTTCGAGAAAGGGAAAGATAGATGGGATTTTTTATTTTGACGATACAGAGCGGGCTCATCTTAACTAAATAGCAATTTCTACAGAGACTATTGGATTAGCCAATTTTTTTAGGGAATTTAATTTTAAGTAATATCTAAGTTATTAATTTAGAATATGTTTTCAGCTAGTCGGCATCTAGAATGTCGATTGGCATTATGGCTGCTTTTGATTTTCTATTTTATTTTTCTTAACTTGAAATTAAGGATTTATGGAGCTCTAAAAATCTTGTAACTTTTTTTAAGTAAAAAAATCCAGCACGAGACATTTTGCATGGATGTTTCATCATAGCTTTTGTAGTTTTGAAATCAAAATTTCTTCATGTAATGTTGTATTTGAGTTTTTGTTTAAACAGTTTAGCATCCAAATGCTTTTGATTTTCTTTTTTCTTTTTCTTAACTTGAAATGAAGGATTTATGGAGCTCCAAAAACCTTGTAACTTTTCAAGTAAAAAATCGAGCATGAGTCATTTTGCATGGATGCTCCATCATAGCTTTTGTAGTTTTGAAATCAAAATTTCTTCACGTAATGTTGTATTTGAGTTTCTGTTTAAACTGTTTAGCATCTAAATGGTATCTAAAAGTCCAGTAAAAACCATTTAAATTTCAGATTGTAAAAAAATAGTATTTTGTCATGTGATTTTCCAGTATATGTGCTCTGGTAAAACTCAAAGTTTATATGATCAAAATTCACTTTTAATTAAAAATTAAATGTATATGCATTCAAAACATCCACACCATAACCATGCCCTATAAATAGGAAAGTTAAACGAAGAGGAAACACAAATAATAAAAAAATAAAATTGAAGAAAGGAACAACAAAAAAGGACTGAAAACAAGAAAATTTTCATGGTTCATATTGGAGATAGATATAAATTTAATGTTCGGGATAAATATAGATATACATTAATATTAACGATAGATAGGGGATAGAACCTAACCAGCTGAGTAGCATACTCCCTCCAAAAACAGTCACCTAGATTTTGTGCGGGCCAAACTTTTTTTAAAAGTTTAATTACATTTGTAGAAATTATGTCAATAACGTTTGTATCTAATTATATTCAACAATTGATCTAATGATATTTATTATGCACCATAAAAGTTATCTCTTACATATATTTGGTCAAATCAAAATTGAAAATGTTACTTTTTTGAAAAGCTTTGTCTTATACAATTTGTTTTCTTTCTTTTGTTATACAAATTTACCGATCCTTGCAGATCTCGGATCTCCAACTCAGATGCAATCAGTTAATGTTTTACATATAGGACGTGTTTGGTTTCCTACCCATCTCACTGGCTAGGCTCCACCGCTCCAGTAATGCAACTCCTGGATGTTTGGTTTCCAACTAGCCACCGACAGCCCTTTAGCCAAGCCCAGTGAAAACGCGCGGGGGTGGCTGTTTCCGTTAAGCCAGGCTTCTACCGCGCGCGGTGCGGGAGACGAGGTGGGCCAAGTGCCTTTGCAAAGTGGGCCAAAGGTAAGCAGGCCAGCCTTTTGCATAACAAACCAAACACGAACTCGTCGTGGCCACCCTCATCTTCACACGGAAGCAAACAAAACCTACCAGCAGGCCTGGGCTGCCTAGGCTTGCTTGCTGTTAAGCTCCGATGAGCCCAACAAACCAAACACGCCCATGTTCTTTGATCATGCACGGAGTGAACATGACATGGTTGCTTTAGGACCATTCTAACATTGTCACCTTTCCTAAACTGTGTGTCCATGAGTTTGGACGCATCGCGGCATCAAACGCTCTAGCGGACCCACGAGTAGTCTCGGATGCCTCCATCCTCATGCTTACTTTATTAATTCTCTCCTACCTTATCCTCTCATCTCACTTTTCCACCACCGTCCACCCTCGTTGCACGGCATCGCTGATGGCCAAGGCATGCACACCGTCGTTTGCCATTGCTGAGCGGTTTCTTGGCTTCCCGTGCAGGCGAGTTGTCGCTGCCTTCCGCAACTCGGTGTGGCTGAGCGAGCTCCACTCTACCTCCACCCATGGTCTTACTCACAGAAGCTCCACCCAATGCACCCCAACCAAGCTCGTCACCGGTGATGGCTTCCACGCTGAGCCGGTTCGACCACCACGCGGTTCATGCCACGGCTCCCGGACTTGCGATCGCGTGTCGTGCGCATGTGGTGCTCCCGCTCCTACCAGCGTCTCCACTCACCTGGTGGCGCTCCCGCTCTTGCCACCGAGTTCTCGGTGCCAACGCAGCATGGTCCACAGTGACTGCTCCCGCATGGTGTTCTCCACCATGCCCAGCTCCCCGCTTGCCATCATCCTTCCTCTCCACTGCACTCGAGCGCCGATTGCTCGCTACCACAGTTCCCCACTAGGTAGGTCATCGTCGCCGGCGATGCCGTGTTTCTAGTGTTTCATCTGGATGTTGCATGTGTTGTAATGGCTATATATGTTGTTGCAAGCATATGTTTCAAGTGTTTTAGACGTATTTTCAAGTGTTTCATCTAGATGTTATAAAAATAGATCTGGATGTTGCATATACATGCATGTTGCAAGCATATGTTTTAAGTGTTACAGGTGTTTCATACGTATGTTTCAATTGTTTCATCTGGATGTTGCACATGTTTGCAACGGCCTTCAAGTGTTTTCCGTGTTTTGCAAGTGTTCTGGACGTATGTTGCAAGTGTTTTCAACTGTTTCGGATGTATATTGCAAGTGTTATATCTTGAAAAAATAGATCTGGTGTCGGACATGTTGAAATGAGATCCACCTGCTGCAGCCGCTTGTTGCACCTACTAGGGCACCGCCGAGGGGGCACAGATGTTCCCGCGTGCATGTGCGCGAGAAGCGGAGGGGCGCGAGCGGTCTCCACGTGCGGTTTGGCAGCACGGGCGATGTCCGAGCGGCGCGGACGCCTGTGTGGGCGCGCGAAACGCAGGCGCGGGAAACTGACTGCAGGCGACGTCCGGACAGCATGCCCCCCGTGGGCGTGCGAAACGGCTCAAAAAATGGATTGCAGACGCGGACGTCCCGGATGTCTGGGCGCTGGCACAGCCGTTTCTTTTAGCTCTTCTCTGTTCTGCTCTACTCAATGGACTCTGCAGCTACATCTACATGTACCTAAGCTTTAAGAATTCAGGTGATGTTCTGGCAATTTTGTACACTTTCATGTGTATCGCAGTTCTGAGCTGGACGATCAAGATGTTCTTATATATATAAACTACTAATACAAATACAATAATCCAAAATTGTATCTCAGTGGATATATCCCTCTGAACAACGGAGCAAGCACATTGTGGCAGCCGCGGCGTGCACGCCGGCTACCGCGCCGCCGTTGGGGAGCCCAGGGCGTGGGTGTGCTTGAGGATGGAGTTGAGCCTCTGCAGCCTGAGGTCCTCCCGGAACTGCCGGATGAACAGCTCTGCGCGCGCGTTCAACTCCGCCTTCCCCTCCAGCGCCTCCCCTGCTTTTGATACCCTCCGCCAGTCCGCCACAACCTTCGCTGGCTTCTTCTTGTGCTCCGTCGGCAACGCAGCAGGGGCAGCGGTGGCAGAGGCTGCTGCTGCTGGCGGTGGCGACGCCGGTGACTGCGCGCAATGCCGCTGGGCTAGCGCGTACGCCTCGTCCAAGCTGATGGACTCATCATGGTCTTGCTCCTTCTCTGCCTCTGTCTCTGTCTCTGCCTTGTCCTCCTCCTCCTCCTCCTCCTCCATTGGCAGTGCCGGAGGAGCGTGGTCCTCCGCTGTTGCCATCGCCACAGGCGCGCTCGGTTGCGCGGCCCTGATCGCTGCAGTCCCGCCGGTTGTTGTGGCCGCCAGCGCCTGTGGACTGCGCTCAGGCGCGCACGCCTGAGTCGCGGACGCCGCCTCTGCTTCTGGCGAGCAGCAGTACGAGCCCAAGGCAGCACTGCTTTCATCGATCGGCAGCTGACCCATGGGAAAGATGAAGAAAGACCGGAGACGATCCAGGACCATAGATGACCCGCTGCGGCAGAGCCTGCGCCGAGACGACGGCGTGGCCTCGGCCCCACCGCCGGCCTGCCCTGCCTGCGCGCCGCTGGTAGACATGACGGCGATGGCGCCGACGACTGCGTTGAAGAAGATGAACCACGCCGCGGCGGGGCTGAGCCACGGCGACAGCAGCGGCCACCACGATAGCGTTAGAAGCGCCATCCGAGCTCTGCTTGAGTTTGAGGATTGCCGCACCCACAAGCAAGCAGTGCTTCGTGAGTTATTGTTGTAGGAGCAATATATACACGGGCGCTGGGGACTGGACGGCATGTTCGGTGACAGCCTGAGCCTGCTGCCGCGGAACGTGTGAACGGGCGGGACAGGTAAGCCGCGTAGATCCGCCGCGTCCTTGTCCCAACTCGGAACGGCAAAGCAGAGGTTGGCGTCGCTGTCCCTTCGCTTCTTTTGCATGTGTGGCCAGTGGCCACTGCAAGTGGCACACGAGGTTTCAGTTAACTAGTAGTCTAATCCAACCGAGGCCTGGCAGCCACCACAGCCACCACGGTGATTCCACCGATTCCGAAGATTCGCCGCTGTTTTATTAGTTTCCGATTACGTGTCTGCTTTTACCTACAAGTTTGCCGCGTTGTTTTGCCTATCTTAGAATCATTTTAAATTACGTGTCTCCAGACGCTTTTCGTGGGCTTGTATATCACAATAGTACGTACACACCGTCTCTTCCTTTGGTGAAGAAAGAAGCAACACAGAAACGTTGTCGATGCCTATCTTGAATCATAAATTTATCGGAAATGCTACTTACCTGTAGGGCGTGGCGTCCGTCCAGACGCTCTTCGTGGGCTTGTATATCAGCCCAATAGACCTTTGCTCAGTGTCAGCTTGTTTTAGAGGTATGTTGCAAGTGTTTTATAAGACATCAAAAGTGGATTGGGATGTTACACATGTTGCTCTTACTTGTTTAAAGTGTATGTTCCAAATGTTTCATCTATTTCGCGTTTATTGGATGTTGCAAAGAGATCGGAGAAGATATATATGCAAGAGTTTTACCTGTTTTCATGCGTTATGTTGCAAGTGTTTCATCTTGATGTTTGCAATGGCTCCGCCTTTTCAAGATCCAAATGATTCAAACGTATGTTGCAAGTGTTTCAGCTGTTTCGGACGTATGTTGCATGCGTTTCATCTAGATGTTGCAAAAGTAGATCGGTGTCCACGCTACTCCTAGTATGTGGCCCGCTCCGCATGATCCATCGACGCGTCGTCCCAGCGTGGGCCTGCTCCTTCTCTCAGGCGGGGCGTCTTTGGCCGATTCACCATAGCCCTCGTCCGATGTCCAGTGCTAGCTTGCTGCTTATTACCGCTCGATTGGTTCCAAAAATTATTCCTCTCCTCTCTCCTAGAAATAATAGATTCTTTGACCAAATATATATATATATATAAGTATTAATGATTATGATGCGTAATATGTATCATTAGATTAATTAATTATAGAATATATTTTCGTAAAAAACCTAATTGTAGATCTAAATGTAAATAATATCTTCTATAAACTTAGTCAAATTTGATATCTATAAACTTAGTCAAATTTAATATCTTCTATAAACTTAGTCAAACTCCTCGTGAAACAAGATTTACATTTTTTATGGAAGGAGTACCTTATTATAGCTTTTTATTTTGCCCCCGAGCCTGAAACATTTGAAAATGATGCTCAAGTCATATGCATCGGTGCCATTGTTTAGCGTGTACTCCATCCACCCTTAAAAAATGTCATTCCCGTTTATTGAGAAGTTAAATACTTTCAATCTTCATAATTAAATATAATTTAGGTCATCAAATTTGTTCGGTTGTGCCATCTGAGTCTCTAAATCATAAATTATCTGTTTAGATTATCAATCTATGTTAGGATCTTAGAGTCAGTTTAAATAGGTCTAGATCCGTACCGGTATATACTGATGTGGTATGCTAACAGCATGTGGCACCCACATGTCAACTTCATCTAACTTCTCCATCCTCTCTATCCTCTGAGCTCCCTGTCTTCTTTAGTTAGCTGACGGCTCTGGACCAACATAGCTTAGGAGACACGGTCGGGGCTGGTAATGACATAGCTGGGGCAACACGGCTGGAGGCTTGGGGCGCTACACCCCATGGAATTTTATGGAGATGTTCTTGCGTACGAATACGGGTCAAGACCCATTTAGACCGGCTCTAAGACCTGGACAAGTGGACATAGATTGAGGATCTGAACGGACGATTTACATGTTTAGTGACCAGAAAGAATGATATAATTGAACAAGTCTGAGAACTTAAACAGATGATTTGCATGTCTAGAAACCATGATGATATAATTGAACAAGTTAGAGAACCTAAATGGACGATTCACGAGTTTAGGGATTGGGTGACACACATGGACAAGTTTAAGGATCTAAACGGATGATTTACGAGTGTAGGGATCGGGATGACACAGTCGAACAAATTCAAAAATTGCTAGTGGACTTTACTCTTATCTATATCTCTCTTATAAAGCTAATCACCACTATAAGTTCTATCTCGACATGCAAGTCATCCACATCATCTTCCACTAACTATCCACATCATCTCTCACTAATAGCCATGTTTATCCCACTGACTTTCAACCTCTTAATGCAACCAATTTTGATAAAATAGATGTAAGAACGTGTAGATGATTTAACTCATATATACAATAGTTTTTTAAGAGAATCCTATAGCAACGCCGGGTATCTTCTAGTTCTTACTATGCTTCTTCTCCGTGACGAGGTTTGGTATTGGCCATTGAGATGAGAAGAGAGAAAGGTTCTCCCATAGATTATAACTGGGTAACTCATTTGGGAATTGGTTGCTCATCCACCTTTGCATATATATACATGCTCACCCTTGTCTGCTCCATTAATGCTTCTTTACACCATCCATATTCTAACTTTTTTTTACTGAACTCCACTATGCAAGTTAATTGTAATGTAGCAAAAGCATTTTTTTGCTATGAAGTTATTTATGAAAAGTCACTAAAATATACTAGAGAGAGTGTGGTCTTGTTTTCAAACAATTGTAACAAGAAACAGAAGAATACACGATTTTACTTTTACTTATGCTATGATATGTTTAAATGCTCAATCATCACTGCTACAAAAAACAATTTTAATAGACAAACCCTCTAATATAGAGGTGGGCATTATAGGTTGCCATGCATATCTGAAAATGGTGAGACGGGCTGCAGAAAAATGCGCACCCCTATTAATTAGGAGAGGTGGGCATTCTAAAACGACTGTTATGGTTAAACATCAATTACAGAGGTAGTTATATTAGGACGTCCGTCTCTCTATTAATCGATTAATAAAGGCATTTGTCCTAAGGCAACCTCACTACTTTTTAAATAACTACCTCATTTCTAAATAGTTATTTTCAGAGGCGGGCCTGTTAAGAGCGTCATCTCTACAAATGACTAACAGATAACAAAACTGATTTGGTGTTTGAAAAGAAACTTGTTTATTCTCCTTTACAAATGGTACCATCGATTATCCATTGGCTTCACATATGGGTTATCCTCGAAAAGGTTACTCAATGGCTTTGGTTGCAGCGGCATCACAGCAATTGGCGCAAGCGGTCACGGTTCTTTTCTCCACCATGCACATGAATGACAATCTAGTCTTACAATTGATAGTTATTAGAGTGCCAGGCTTCTCTTAGAATTGGTAATCATTAGAGTGCCAGGCTTCTCTTCTATTTGCTTTGTTTAGGTTGTGTGCTTTTATACAGAGGCTGAAATTGAGTTCATAATTATTATATCAACTCGATGTAATGATTATGAATTAATAAAATTATTTTTTTATAAAAAATATGGCATTGCCTCTACGCCTAAAATAATTATAACTTTTTAAGCGAAGTCCGAAGAAGATGAAGTTTATGCCAAAATTGTTGAGCTCAATGACATCTACATCTTTGTAGTTCACATGATTTTTTTTGTAAAAGTTTTTAGAGTCCAGAAAATTTGTTTGAAGTTCTCTGATTTTGTAATTCGAAATCTACAATTTTCAAATGACCTCAGATTGTTTAAGGACACTCATACATACACACATTTTTGACATAATCAATACTAAAGTCATAGTTCACAATGTGACCGACAACTTTTGTAGTTGACAATTTATTTTTGTTTGAAGTGATTTAGAACAGCAAAATGTTTTTTAAGTCGTAGATTTTAGGTCGCGAATTCAAATACTAGGAAGCACACTATTTTGTTTTGTGAAAATCGTTAACAGGGTATTTTAGCCCGACTGTTTCTGTAGTTCCATTGACAAAGAAGAACAATTTAGACGCCCGTTTTTATTAACAAGTTTGTACTGACGGCCCGGGCGACCGCCTCTGGAAATGGAAATGAACTATGAACCGAGACCATTTCGCACAAGCAGTCAAGCCGCCTGCATCTGGAAATAGTATAGTCACTACAATTTGAATCCATGTGTTTGCATGTTAAGCTCCTGGTCTGGACTGAATGGCGTGCGTCCGAGCTCTGAAGACCTAACGTAAATGGGCCTGCAGCCCAATCTGAAATGAAATCTAAGAAAATGTTGCAAATCAGGAAAAAAATGGCTATGGACTCAAATATAATCGGATCATGATCTTTGTTTCATAGCTACATTTTGGATATCCTCTGCTTGTACTAATCGTCCTGAAGAGCTACATCTCTTATGAACCGGGAACTTAAAATTATCGATCCATGTCCCACGTGCATACGTTTTGGATATCCTTTGCATGTACTAATCGTCCTGAAAAGGTATACCCCTTACAAAACGAGAACTTAAAATTATCGATCCACGTCCCATGTAATAAAATTATCGATCCACATCTCACGTATCCTGTTCCTCGTACCCTATATACCGGGAACTTTGTGACTGTGCAACTAACACCACCCTGTAGATCAACAGCCCAGCATGCTCGGAGTGGCCGGTCACCTATCGTGACCGATTCGGACCACTCCCTCGTTCCCTTCATGCATCACAGGCCATCCTGCGCCACAACCATCCAACTCCATCTCTCAACGAGTTCACCTGTCCACAGACTCATGCATGGATCCTGTCTTTTAATAGGCATCACGAAGCAGGCGGAAGGTAATTAATGGCGCGGACAGCCCGTGGCGCCTCTCCTATTCCTACGACGGCGCCGGGGCCAGCCCTCCACCGACGCCCCCGACCTCGGTGGTGGTAGCACGCACGACGATCGCCATTGCCGCCACCTGCGCGATCGGGCGCGCGCGGCGAGACAATGACCTCCTCTGTAGCCCCAACCACGGCCGCCTCCCAACTGCATATTACCACCACCGCCACCGCCACCGGGACCTCTGCGCTCACATCGCCCTCCTCAAACCACAGCCCCAGCAACGCGCGCTCCTCCCCGCATTCGGCGAGCAGCTCCCCTCGCGGCAGCAGCACCACCGCCGGCACGAACCAGGCGTGCGCGGCGTGCAAGTACCAGCGGCGCAAGTGCAACCCGGACTGCCCGCTGGCGCCCTACTTCCCCGCCGACCAGCAGCGGCGCTTCCTCAACGCGCACCGTCTCTTCGGGGTCAGCAACATCCTCAAGACGCTCAAGAAGCTCCGGCCGGACCTCTGCGCCGACGCCATGGTCACGCTCATCTACCAGTCCGACATGCGCGCGCAGGACCCCGTCGGCGGCTGCTACCGCCTCATCCTCAGCCTGGAGCGCCAGTTCGAGATCGAGACGGCCGAGCTCTCTGCCGTGCTCCACCACCTGGCGCTCTGCCGCCAGGCTGCCACGGCGGCCACCGCGATGCCACCGCAGCAGCAAAGCGGCGGCATGGCTGACCTCGACGTCACGTCCTCCAACCTGCCGCTCCTCCTCAACGCGCAGCAAGAGGTCGTTGACGCACTCTACACGACGACTCACGAAGCTGACACGGCCATCCTTCCAACCGACGAGGTCGTCCACCACCACGGTGGAGGCCACAGCCCCAAGGATGATCACGGTGAGCAGCAGCAGCAGCTCTTCGACTACTTCTATTACGACTCCACCGCCAGCGACGATGCCAGTAGCAAGCCTACCATCGACATCAACCTCGACAACATGCAACAATTCGATTTCGACGATAGCTGCGCCGCCGCCGACAAAGTGGATCTGACGGCTCCGGCGGGGCCTGATGAAGAAATAAGGCATCAGCAGCAGCACCTCGACGTGAATTGCGGCCAGATTGACGCCAAGGATTATTTCGAGATAAAGGCGGCGTCACTCGTCGACGCATTTGACATGCGGCAGGAGCTGCAGCCGGTGGTGGACGTGAACGACGCCGGGGTTGACATTGACATCAAGACGGTGGATATGAATGCCGGCATTGGAGTCGACATCAAGGCGATGCACATGAACGCCAACGTCGACGTCAATGTCGACCTACAGGAGGAGGATGGCGCCATCAATGTCTCCACGGGTGAAGCAGCACAAATGGCAGCTGAGTCATCGCATTGCAGGCTAGGGTTAGGCTTTTCTTCGTTCTGATCAAACCTTCATTGTTCGCATGCATGGATGCCAATGCATGTGCGAATAATTCTTTTTTTTTTTGGATGATAGAGAAATTAGATTTTTTTTTGGTCAACCGAAAGATCCAGACTTGTTTTTAAGAATTATGTATGAGCACAAAAAGATTATAAATCAGGCTAGAATTTCAATACAGTTTGTACTAATAATATAGTGTACGATTATGGAAATTTCATAATGTAATCATCTTGCAGGTTAAAAATTAATAATGCATCCTGATCTTTGTATATATCTTTTACTCTCTCTGTCCCAAAATGAATGACGTTATGGGATGCGTGCTGGTCAAACTTTCTCAAGTTTGCTTAGGTTTATAGAAAATATTAGCAACATTTATATCACTAAAAAATTATTACAAAAATATTCCGCGATTTATATAATGATACTAATTATGCATTATAAATATTAATTTTTTACATATAATTGGTCAAATTAAAAATGTTTGACTTCTCGGAAAGTGAGAATGGCATTCTTTGTAGAACGGAGGGAATAGTTTATAATCACAACCAGGTTATATAACGGCTTTATCCATAGTCTCTTAACAGTGATTGGTTTCTTTTTCTCTTTTTTTACTTTTATGCATGAATATATGATCATGTCATTTGATTTGGGAGCTCGAATCTGAAACTACGTTTGGCTGGTTCTGTACCGCTCAGGTAATTAAGGAGTGGTGGGACAAAGATTTTAATGTACATTACTATAGTCAAGACATTTCGATATATAATCCTTCGGTATACAAGTAAAATATTTGTTAAAAAATTCAGTATGCAAATATAATTAACCTAACACTGCACGTCCGCAGAACACACAATCTCTGCCAGCCCATTGCTATCGGGTGTGCCGAGCCAGCAATGATCATGTTTCACTACCAGTTTGTAAAGCATATGATCAATTGGGATCCTCTAGACCCGACAGTGAAGCCCACTCACTGTCGGTTTGCCATGACTTGACAGTGATATATCATTATCTAGATCCTAGACTTACGATTCAACAGTGAAGCGGGGTCACTGCCGGCTCCAACATATACGATAGTGGTGGGCCAACAGGGATTATATGTTCGAAACAAAAGTGATATGTGGATATCATTGTCGGGTCAGGCCACAACCCGACAATAATGATATGCCATGTCGTGTCTTGATCTAGCAGCAGCAACATGATATCATTGTCAGTTTGTAATCAACTCAGTAGTGTCCTAACTACATTATAAAACCCCAACCCCTTTCTTCCTCCTCCCTCCCATTCGAGCACACCTATCTAAGGAGACATCTTTCCCCCACCTCTCTCTCTCCATTGGTGCGGTTTTTTTCACCAAAATGCTCATGGAAGGGCCTGGTTTTTTAAGAATGAACATGATTCCCTTGCTTTAAGGTGGGTAACTAGCAATCCAATGAATTTGTAGCTTGTTTTGTTGATTATTGTTTTTATTATTCTCACGCTTGTTCTTTCTTCATTTTAGAGAGCATTTCCTTCATGAAGGCATCTGAATTTTTGGTGAATCTATTTGGTACCGGTAATTTATGGTTAATTAGTACCTATAGACCTATTTAATTTGTTGCTAGTTTGATTCGTTATATGCTTTTGATTCTCTAGTAAATGTGATGCTTAGTTGGTTCCTTTAGTTTCTTTGTAATAGTGTAGCATAGAATAGAATTGTTCATGAGGCCTACCAATTTTTAGATGAACCCATGTAACATTGGTACTTTAAGGGTGCCATTAGCTAGCGGCCCAGTTCATTTTAGAATAATTTGATTGATTCTCTAATAGATGTGGCAGTTTAATTGGAGGCAACCTTTCATAAAATGAGATTATCGTCCGGTTTATATTCTAGCTGTGGTTGCTATGAGATTTGAAATTCATTATTATTGGACATTCATTGTTAAAAAACTGGGTGATGGATATCAGCATTTTTGTAACAAAATTTAAATGATGTCTCACCCTCTTTTATTTATGCATACATAAGTTTTGAACTTCAACTAAATCCAATACCATACCATTTGTTTATTCATGGATTGAGGATAGATGTACCATCTCGCCTATTCAGACCTTCAATTTGTGAAAGGCATCGTATTTTTTATCCAGATGACCAAAGCTTATGTCATGCGTAATCTACGTGATGAAGGCTACATGTACTGCCCATGTAGAGATTACAAGTTTGATCATGAAGAGCTTTGGATTGAAATAACTAGACATAGGCCTTGTTTGTTTCCGCTTATATAATCTGATTCTCGGTGAAAAAAGCGAGAATCTTGCCAAATGCTTCAATTATTTCTAATTCTCTCCATTTCAGCACTTTGAACTAGCACAATTGAGATTTGAGAATCAAAAAGTCCCTGTGGTATGATAGTTACAATATAATCGATTATAAGCGGTCCCAAACAGGGCCATAGTTCTTGCTTTGTCCCAAGGACCAATGATATTCACAATCCTACTCTTGAATTCTTGCATCGTTGGATTGCTATGACCCTAAATCCTAGGGCCGTTGTTAGGACATACTATTCGAATTGATGAGCTAAATATCTTGTATGCATGGTTAATAGAATTCATGTTTCACCTATCATTGTGAGTTTGTGACGATTGAGCATTGAAAGGTTGTTTTCACTCCAGTTGGTAGTGTAGAATATAATGCACTCCGCTTGTCACTAGAATTTCTAGTGGTCTTGGTTTGCTCAACAAGGTAGTAGTACTTATCTTGATGGCAGTCGCCAACTCCTATACGAAGAAGATTTTGTGCAGGCTCATATGCTTAGAGTTGCTTCCGATGTATCTTTATTCACAACTTACCGCAGCTATACAATTGAGATCGCTTTGTCATGTGTGACCTTCCAGTTGTATAACATGAAAAAGATAACTCTTGAACTAAGAAGAAAGAAGCTACACGCAAGAGTTTTTCAGGTGAAATGGCTACTAGAAGGTGTAGACGAGCTCAAGCGGCCCTAGAGCAACAACATTGTTCGACCTCACGTATTACACCACCCATAGTTGGGTGGAACCAACAAGGCTATCACAAAAGCTTGTTGGAACCAACCACCTAAATCAAATTAAGTAGGGGGTCTCATTGCCAAGAGGGTCCTACTACCATGGAAGTGGTAGTGGAAACCTCTATAGAGAGCTCTAAAGGCTATCACCCAATTATGGTGCACATCACTCGACCTTGACCTACGAGCACTATGGTTGCCCACTTGGCCTCCATCGCGACACCTCCTCACCTCACACATCAAGTGGAGAACCTTGACATCAGAATATGTGAGATGCAACAGATGTTGGACATCCACATATATAAAACACTAAAGTATGGCAACAATAGTCCGGAGGTGAGCTGGTAGAAACACAGGCCCTATTGTAGAAAAATCTAGTGTGGTAGGATGAATATTTCCACTATATAGTTTCGAGTAAGACACATTTTCAAGATAATAAGTTTGGGAGAGAAAACCCCAACAAGGTAAGTTGTATCAACCTGTTGTATATCTATGGCACAAATAAGTTAGTTTGTTTTTGCCTTTTTATTGCTTCCCACTCTGCCTCGTCCGCTTCTCTCAAGAAAAAAAATCTCCCAACTCTATCTCGCCCTCCCCACGCCGCCACCGCTGCTGCCTCTCCTTCCTCCACCCAAGACGACCACACCGCCTCCTCCCTCAGTTCGCGCAATGCCTCCCTGGCCTCTTCCCCAACCTAGCGACGTCGCTGCCCCTACCGATGGCGGCTGGGCGCACGTGACGGGGCACCTCAGGTCGTCCTCGACCGAGCCAAGGGGCACCCACGAGCGCGGGCAGTACTGGTGGTGCTCGCGCGCCACCGCTCGGCGTCGGCTCTCACCTTGACGGCCAGAATCGACTAGCCCAGTCTCTCCCCTGATATTGCAAACATATGTTTCGATTGTTTTAAATGTTTTAGAGGTATGTTGCAAGTGTTTCATATGGATATTGCAAAAGTAGATCGGGATGTTGCATATGTTGCAATGGCTATACACGTATGTTGCAAGCGTCTGTTTTAAATGTTTCATTTGTTTTTTCAGACGTACATTGCAAGTGTTTTTTATTTGAATGTTGCATATGTTTCACACATATGTTGTAAATGTTGTACATGTTGCAATGTGACTCACATGTCACAGCCGCCTGCTGTAGCTGCTGGGGCGCCGTGCATGCATGTGGAGAGCGGAGGGATGGAGTGCTGCACGACTGCGGGCCCGAGAAGCGGAGGGGAAATTGTGGGGAGCGGCGCGGGCGGTCCTCGCCTGCCATGGGCACGAGAAGGAGGGGAAAGCAGGGGAGCAGCACGGGTGGTCCCCGCCTGCCACGGGCGTGAGAAGCAGAGGGAAAAGCGTGAAGAGGGGCGCAGACGGTCCCCGTCTGCCGTGGGTGTCCGGGCATTGGTACTGCCAGGAGAGAATACAACTTCCATTCTTCCAACCTTAGCTACGAGGTTTGGTTAGTCTTTCACTTTGCTACTACTAATAGATAGAGCTCCGAAACGCTGTTAGAGCATCTCAAGGATACATAATATTTTCTTTCCAAAAATATAAAGTTTTATAACTTTTAAAAAAGTATCGGAAGAAATAAAGAAGGCCATCTCCAAGAGTTTCTAATAATTAACTTCTAAAATATAGAAGACAATTTTACATCATAAATCATATACTATTTCTAAATTATCCTAACCACTTTTATATATTATTTCTCTCTTGAACATTTGCATAAAAATCTTTTCCTACTTTTTATTCTTTCCACATCCTTCCACCTTTAGATTGGCCTACAAATACGCGCGGGGAGATAAGATACGCGCCGACTCGAAAGCGCGTAACTTTACGTGGAACTGGATGACTTTTCCTAAGTATGAATTATGAGTTACTAGATTGAGTTTTTTTCTCATCTCGCTCAAAGATGCTCTTACACCAGGTGCTCTTACATCTGCACCAGCGTCCCTACAAGGACCCCGGTCAGCAACCGTGGCCTTTTCCCTTTCTCTCTCGCTACGCCAGGTGCCCAGGTCTTCTTGGGGCCAGGTCGCTGCCGCCCTACACCAGGTGCCCAGGTCACTTCGGGCCCTTCGCCGGCGACGAGCACCACCAGGTAGGCCCATTCCTTGTCTTCCCTTCCTACCGTGCGAAACCGAACACCCAAACCCTACCCTACCGTTTGTATTCGGATCTGATCCAATTACAACATGCATTGTGCCTAGTAACTTACGATTGTTTTGCAAAAATTATCGGATCTAAATGTGTACGCTCATGTACTTTACTGGGTCCGCCCCTGAGCTGTAGGCAGCATAGTCTTTGAAATTGCGACATAAGTTCAGTTTAATTTCAGCTAATTAAAGAACGTAACACTGATTATTCCATTAAAAAAACGTAACACTGATGGTGGTTCCAAAAGTTCAAAACATTTCTCCATCATACACCCAAATTTTTCATTGTTTATCTTTATTCTGATCAGTTATTTGCTGCCTTGTGTTAACCTACTGATGTAGCCCAATCCATGATCCGATTATTGCCTATCCGCCCTGGTCTTGAATATGCTGTGTTAAAAATGTTCTCTGTTTTCATGTGATTTTGAAATTACCAAAATAAGGTGTGGATCTTGTCCGTTTACCCCTCTGCATTTATTTGCTCTGCAGGAAGTAACTCGAGCAGTACTGGGAAATGAATTTCCTGTATCGAACTTCGCAGCCTGCGGCACCTGAGTTGCCAAGAATTTCAGAGCAAGATGATCATAGTGATTCCTTACAAAAGCCAACTATGACACTGGAGGGTCTCATCGCAGATGATCCACACCAGCCCTCCTCCGCCCGCAGTGAAGATGGAGATGCTAATAATGGTTCCGGGAATATCAGCAGAGATCCTTCATCTCTAGATTCGAAAAGTCCAGTCCGGCCATGGACACATACTGATGTCGCGGAGGACGAAGGGTGGATCACAATTCCATACAGTTGAGTGCCTTTGACTTGTCTCATTTTTGTTATATATCATAAACACTTCATGTTTTCTATTCATCAGACGGAACTTATCTTTCATGAACCAAGTGATCACTCCTTATCCTCATCCTTGATCTGCATTGCATAAGTAAGGTTATACAGCCTTTTTTCCTTTACTACCAACTTATTGACCATAACTTAGTTTTAGATTAAAAGTGTCAGCCAACCATTTATCCGCTGAACAGTTGATGCTAGTGAAAGCATCTTATTATCTCTGCTAGTTAGTAACATCTACAATTTGCTTACAGAGGCACTTCCTGAAAGTTGGAATGATATTTCAGAAATGGTACAGTTGCAGGCTCTGGACCGTTCCTTCCTTTTTCCTGGTAAATGTGTTTTCCTTGTGATTTTAGTAAAACGCTCTGGTTCTATTGCATTGTTCTGTATTTTCTGGAATTGACTTGGTTCAGTTATCAGGCGAGCAGGTTCATATACTAGCATGCCTGTCAGCTTCTAAGCAAGATACGCAGGCTATATCCCCCTTTAGAATTGCTGCAGTGATGTCTAAGAATGGAAATTCTTTGCAAAACTCTACAAATAAATCTAGCCCTGTCAGTGCAAATGGTCATGATAATGGAGAAGCTGGAGAAAGTGGCTATCAGGATGTGGAACTCAATGGTGAAGGCTGTCCTTCAGAACATGATATTTTGGAGACTCAATCTCTCCTTCAGATGGAAGATCATAAGAAGCAAATAGAACATATGTTGCAAAGATTCAAAGAATCCAATTTTTTTGTCCGAATTGCAGAGTCAGACGAACCTCTCTGGTCCAAGAAAAGAGTAACTGCAACTACGACGGCAGAGGACTGGTCAGATATCCAGGGCAATAGTAAGACCTCAAGGAGTAATGTTTACAATACCATTTCTGATAAAGGGATTTTTTATGGTAGTACATCTGGGGGAGTCGCTCGAGATACTGTGAAGTGTTATTATCTGCAGAATGGAGACATAGTGGTATGTCCTGAAGGGTCCCTTTTAATTGCTGTGTGACATTATGCAGCCTGTTCGGGAGGCCGTATCGTATCGTGGATTATTTACTGCTGGCTGGTTTGATGTGAGAGAAAAACACTATTCTCGACTGGAAATTTACGATCGTTTACGAGCAAGCGAACAGGCTGATGTACTACAACTTCTTGCAGTGCATTACCACTGGGTGTTGATGGGCATTGCATAAACAACTGCAAGCTTTGTGCTTCAACCTAAGCTTATCCAAGCATCAGGCACCTACCTGGAAATCGACTCAGATCTGCTGCTAACTCAAATTCAACGCGTTGTTAATTAGCAAGTTCATTTAGATTTTGACTGTTGTCCTTTTTGTTTCTTTAGGCAACATTTCCTCTAATGGCTTTACTAACTGCTGTGAAGTATATATATCTTTCCACTTAATAAGGGCATCTATGTAAAGAACTTGGCACCCAGTGCTATTGTAGATTGGAACTAGCTACTGATGTGTCCTGAAAACTTTTAAATATCACATTGCCTTCTATAATTAAAGTAACTTTCAGAAAGCTACATTACACTTCTTGTAACCAATTTTGCAATACAGTTCTATTCACATGCATATAAAAAAAAACTGCACTTGAAATTAGAATTTATTTCACAGCTGTATACTTCTTTTTTCATTTCATATTGCAGAACTCAGCATTTATTGCCATTCCATATCGTGAAACTGCATTTTCATTTGGGCTTGAAACTTTTCATGTGTAATCTGCGACATGAAACAAGTAATGTGTAGTTATGCAATGCAGTATCATAATAGAAGTTTGGTTTTGCAATGTTTATTATTAAAAAGGTTAGTTTATCAATATAGAATGTCAATAGAACTGTACGTTTGTGAAATTGATTCTTGTAGTTTTGTGATTTTTTTGCAACCTTAATGTAATTTTCTGAAATATACTCAATTAATTAATTAATTTTCATAAAATCCATGTGATTCCTTCTATGTAACTACAGAATACATTAATATATTAGTCGCAGAGAAAAGCATGACTTTTTTAAAAAAAAAAGTAATTGTGTATAAGAAGTTTGTGGTGTTACTGCGGCCTGTTTGGACCAGGCTTTAAGAAGCTAACTTCTCGCTGTTTGGTTGCGTGTAAACTATGGATGAAAACGGTACGGATATTTATTCGACCGTCCGTTCGACCGAACAAATATGAACACTTATCTAGATAGTTACTCGGATATCCGGTTTTTTTTCGGATACGGATACTAAAACGGATATCTTAGGCGGATATCAAATACGGATGTAATATCATCGATATCCGGCGGATATCGGATAATCCGGATAAGTATCGGATATATCCGGATATTTAAAAACGGATATTATCCGGATATTTATTCAAAATTTAAAAATCACAAATTTGAACCATCCAAACTATCTCAAATGGAAAGTTGACCAAAACAAGAATTGTAGATCTTGATGAGTTGAACAAACTTGGTATTCAAAACTTTTCAATTTGAAGTCATTTAGAGTTCATAATACTAGAGTCAAAGTGTTGTTTTTTCATTTGACCAAATTTGACTTGGTCAAACTTGCTCAAATGAGACACTAAATGACCTCAGATGAAAAAACTCTGAATACCAAGTTTGATCATCTCAGCAAGATCTACAATTGTTACATAGCTCATTTTCCCATTTGAGAAAGTTTTATCAAACACTAGTCATAAATTCTTAAATCTCATATAGACTTTCTGAAACTATATCACACACTTGTGAAATTTGAACTATATTTTGTTCAAACTTTCTCAAATGAAAAAATGGCCTATATAAGGATTGTATATCTTGATGAGATGAACAAATTTGGTATTCAAAACTTTTCAATTTGAGACAATCTAGGGTTCCGAAAACTAGTTTGTAAACGTCGAAATTTAAAAATCATAAATTTGAACCGTCCAAACTATCTCAAATGGAAAGTTGACCAAAACAAAAATTGTAAATCTTGATGAGTTGAACAAACTTGGTATTCAAAACTTTTCAATTTGAAGTCATTTAGAGTTCATAATATTAGAGTCAAAGTGTTGTTTTTTCATTTGACCAAATTTGACTTGGTCAAACTTGCTCAAATGAGACACTAAATGACCTCTGATGAAAAAACTCTAAATACCAAGTTTGATCATCTCAGCAAGATATACAATTGTTACATAGCTCATTTTCCCATTTGAGAAAGTTTTATCAAACACTAGTCACAAATTCTTGAATCTCATATAGACTTTCTGAAACTATGTCACACACTTGTGAAATTTGAACTACATTTTATTCAAATTTTCTCAAATGAAAAAATAGCCTATATAAGGATTGTAGATCTTGATGATCTGAACAAACTTGGTATTTTAAACTTTTCAATTTGAGACAATTTAGGGTTCCGAAAACTAGTTTGTAAGCATCGAAATTTAAAAATCACAAATTTGAACCGTCCAAACTATCTCAAATGGAAAGTTGACCAAAACAAGAATTGTAGATCTTGATGAGTTGAACAAACTTGGTATTCAAAACTTTTCAATTTGAAGTCATTTAGAGTTCATAATACTAGAGTCAAAGTGTTGTTTTTTCATTTGACCAAATTTGACTTGGTCAAACTTGCTCAAATGAGACACTAAATGACCTCAGATGAAAAAACTCTGAATACCAAGTTTGATTATCTCAGCAAGATATACAATTGTTACATAGCTCATTTTCCCATTTGAGAAAGTTTTATCAAACACTAGTCACAAATTCTTAAATCTCATACAGACTTTCTAAAACTATGTCACACACTTGTAAAATTTGAACTACATTTTGTTCAAACTTTCTCAAAATGAAAAAATGGCCTATATAAGGATTGTAGATCTTGAATCCATGACCATGACTCCATGAGATCCATGAAGCAATGTGCTTGGCTATTTCTACTCATGCCGCGAAGATTGGTGCTTATATGATGTTTGATGTATGATGTATCTGTATCTTTATCTTATTTGTTGCTTTACTCTTTAGTCTTTCGGCTTAATCTAGATGGATTATGGACTCATAGAGTGGTGTAATGGTTTATACATGCGTATATATATATATATATATATATATATATATATATATATATATATATATATATATATATATATATATATGCTTTTACTCAATATCCTAATAGATATTTGTATCCGATCTTCTCCGAATCCGATTCATACCGTATTCGATACTCATTATTCGTATCCGTAACCGAGTCAATCTGTATTCGTATATGTATCCGAACGCTATCCGTGTCCGAATCCGAATCCGAACAGAAATATCAAAATAAATATAATATGAGTGATATCCGTTCGTATCCGATCCGTTTTCATCCCTAGTGTAAACAGCCTGCAGCTAAGCCACCTTGGAGGCCTTATCCTGGCTCCACAAAAGCGAGATGGAGATCCGTTTTTTCCCTGGCCAGGCTTGGCTAAGCCCGCGTCTGAAGTGTTGTCACCGCCCACGGTCGCTCTGCTCCGCCGCTCCAATCACGCCGCCCGCGGTCGTGCTCTGCTCCGCCGCTCCGCCGCCCGCGGTGATTGGATCCCCAGCAGCTGCTGCACCGAAGATGCCGTCGGCGTGGACGGAGTCGAGGTTCGGAACCTGGCGGCGATAGAGGCGAGGTGCGCGTCGAGGTCCTCCCAGCGGAACCAGGCGGCGGTCATGGAGCTGGAGCAGCACATCAACGGCTCGGGCAACCTCGACCCATCAGGCGCCGGCGCGGTCGTCACGCTCAAGGACGGCACCAAGGTCCGGGCGCCCGAAGCGTCCCGCATCGCCTACGAGGACGAGCCGCGGCCCATGCTGCTGCGCGAGTGGAGCCTCTTCGACTCCATGCTCTACGGCCTCAAGAAGCTCAAGCTGCTGCTCGCCCATCTGGTGTCCCTCTCCTGTGTTTGGAGAAAGTAGGGAACCCATCTAATCTGGGTTTGGGATTTGGAGTAATAGTCGTTGATCTGATGTGTGTTGTTAGAAGCTGGCATCCTCGCCTATCGTATCTGTGCTATTCCAGTCTGGTACTTGCGATTCAGTTGTTATTCAGTTTCGTCAGTTTCAGTGCGTCTTCATCAGTTTCGTCAGTTTCAGTGCGTCTAGCTTATTCAGTTTCGTCAGTTTCAGTCTAGATTAGCTGATTCAGTTGTTAGCTCGTTTGAGTGCATCTTCATCACCGTCGGGACTCTTGATCACCGGCGTTCCCAACACTGCTCGCCGTGCTCGTCATGCTGCTACAGTCGAGGATGACTACCACCTATTCGATGAAATCCCTTAAAGGGGGTAAAATTACCAATTTGAAGAAGAGATGACTCTATGCAAAGTAAACTAAGTAACCAAACACACCCTATGCTACCCACGCTTAGATAACACAGACAACCAAACAACTAGAGTTGGCTTGGTAGGAGCATGTAAAAGCTGTCTCAGGCTAAGATTCTAGCCAGGCTAGAAACAAGCCACGAAACCAAACAGGCACTATTTGATTAACTATTCAGCCATGTAGTTTGTTGCAATTTTCTATGGTTTAAATGCATGCTGATTCAGCAATGGTTTTCTGGTGGAAGGATGCAGATTGTTTTGCATGTGAATGTTGGGGTTAACTAACTGGAAGATCCTGTGCTTGAAGTTCTTGAGTTTGAGAAAAGTACACCAATTAATTATATGTTTGATTTAGCCTATTCGGTTGGCTGATTCGTATCATTGCTGGTTCATTTATGTGAAAGAGAAATATCGCTGGCTGGTTCACATGAACAGTATTCATGTGAGAGGACTGGCTAGCCCAGCCATCCAGCCGCCCCCAGCCGAACGGTACTCTTGTGGATGGACTTTCTGACAGTAATGATGATCCATGTCGGGAGCTGCTTAATTGGGTGCTCCCTTTAGATCGTACATTACCGCCTCTTCTTTAGCACCCCCTACTCTCAATACAAGTGTATCACACAACTCTTATTCTGCTCCTGGGTCTCAAATATTTAACTTTATAAGCTACTCCATGCCTTCACCTCTTCTGTTCAGACACCGTATAATATAAAACCACCACCAATATCTGAAAGTCAAGAATTTATGCATGAAAAACCTGCAAAACCCCCTGCTATTATTAATGATGGGCAACTTTCATTTAGAGGAGTTCCTTTGGAACCTGAACGGTATTCTGTACGTTGTTGTCTAGAAGGTGTGTATCTACTGGGAAAAAGATGGCGGAGAAAAGTTGAAATCATTCAACCAATCGAGGTTCATTCTTTTGCTGCAAAATGTACTTTGGAAAATCTTCTCTGTGTCTCAGTAAAGGTTTGTCAGATATATCAAAACATCCATTCATGTTTCATTTCGTAAACTAATGTTCCAAAGATAATGTTTATACCATGAATTCCTGTTGCAGAACATTTCTCCTATTCATGCGAAAGATATAGTTGTGTTCATTGATGCAATTACTATCGTATTTGAGGAGGCATCCAAAGGAGGTGCCCCTTTGTCATTACCAATTGCTAGTACTGAGGTTGGGCATGATCACAACTTACCAAATCTAGCACTCAGGTATATACTACTTTTCTCATTGATTCTGCTCATGATCTACCTGCTATTGCAGCTTTATGTAAACTTGAATCAAGACATAATTTCAGCCATAAGAAATTTATTACCTTTTGAAAATGCCAAACTTAGCAGCTTCAGATGCAAAATAAGTAAAAAAATATACTGCAACATGTTTTGGACACATTTTACCACAATTTTTTGTTTCCGTATCCAAGATTCACTTTAGTGTTGTGTGCTTGTAATAAAGGATGTGACAATTGTTTTAAATTTCTACATTATTTGTTATTTTTCTAGGAGGGGCGAGGAGCACTCTTTTATTCTCAAGCCAGCAATCATGTCATCAAGGGAACGGAAGACCAACAGTGATGCACCTCCGGTTCTGTCACTCTCAACAATGACTGAATCTACTTTAAATAATCATATACCAAGGTCTGGTCAGCCATATGCTGCTGTAGGTGACCAGTATGCTGTAGTGGTGTCTTATCGCTGCAATTACACAGGTAAATTGTTTGACAAGACAAATAGATTCTGTGAAACAGGAATGGAGTGGAAAGTTCTGATTCAGCCCTTTTATCTTTGTAGAATCGAAACTTTTTTTCAAGCAAGCAACGAGCTGGCGACCCTCTGCAACTAGCAATCTTATGATCTCTGTATCATCCGAACTGTCTTTTCGAAATCCAAGTCTGGGTGCTCGAGTTCCTCAACTCCCTGTGCAGGTTATTGCAGTATCTCTTCAATTATGTTACAGAAATTCTCCATTTATCACCTTGACTATGATATATCATCTCCTTCCAGTACGTCAGGGGCCTATTGGGCCTAGGCTGGCTGTATAGCCCATTAGTGTTAGGGTTAATTAGAGATAAAGGTCGCTTACTTAAGGGTCAAGTAAGCCTGACTTGGGAGTCAAATAAACCTCTCTATATAAGAAGAGGAGATGTATTAATCTAATCAAGTAAGAATTAAGAAGGAAATTCCTTCCCTCTTGCTCGACCGTGGGCAAGGCCCCCGACCGGCCTCCGGCACCCTCGCAGCCGCCGTCGCCACAAGCATGGTAGTGAACATTGCACACCTTACTGTAGCACCACGGGTACTGTAGCCGTCTGTCGCCGCCTCTCCCTCAGCTCTCTTTCTCCCTCTCAATCCTAGCAGCCACATAACAATCTGGTATCAGAGATCTCTGGTTCGATCATGTTCAGTCCTCTACCGAGTTCTTCCCACCCGCCGCCGCCGCACACCCACCCGCCGCCACCAGCGTCTTCGTCGGCGCGGCTGCCCCACACATTAGGCGCGCCGGCATTAGGCGCACTGGCGTCCTCAGGGGCGATCGCGCCCTCTGCCCCGGCGCCGTCGTCTCCCGCCGCCCTCGTCCTCACCCCAGAGCAGATGACGGCCGCGATCCTGAAATTAGGGCAGGCCGTGACAGGCATCAGGGCCTTCCTTGTCGGGCCCTATGTGCCCTAGCTGCCACCTCCTCCGCCGCCACACCAATAGCAACCGGCTGCGACCACCCTGCCAGCGGTGCTGCCGTATGGGATGCCCTACTCCAGCACCACTAGCGTGCCCATCCATCTACTGCGGATGCCGCCCTCCCCGTCGCCGATCCCATCTTATGCCCTGGCCCCGACGGTAGGGCTGGTGTATACGATGGCAACGTTTCCGACGACCACGGCGTTGGCTGCCCTAGCCCCTACCACAGGCGCCATGATCCACTACGGTGGGGCGGTATAGCAGCCCTCCTACACCGAGGGGTTTTTCTATGGAGGCGTTGATGGCCCTCTACTCTACGGCGGCAACATGCAGCACCACCACAGCGCCTCGTCGTCCGCAGCCTTTGCTCCAGAACCAGCCGCTCCGGGTGTTAGCCACGACGCTCACCCTCCGCGCTTCTACAAGTTGGAGTTCCCGATGCCAGGTTCCGATGAGCCACTGCCGGATCCCTTAGCGGGGAAGATGCTTACCCGCCAGGTGTCGGCTGCGGTGCGGCTGCAGGCTGCTACGCGCGACCTCCTAGCACGTCGGCGGGTGCGGGAGATGTGTGATCTGCAGCTGATTCAACCCTGCACCCCTTCGTAGCTCGTCCACGTCGCGCTTCGCTGCGCGGAGGACCTCGATCTCGTCCGCTGCGTCGGGGATCTCGGGCATGCGGTTTCCCCCACGGGCGGCGGAGATGCTATTTTCCCTGCGGGCGGCGGTTGGGGAGGCGCATCCCTCCACCTCGTTCTTCATCGAAAGCCCTACGCTCTTCTCTGTGCGGTGTAGACCAGCAGCCGTCTGGAGGGGAGAAGGCGTGGGGTCACTAGCGAGAGCACACCGCGTAGCACCGTCACATTCTGCCACTGGCCGCCGCGAGGGCGCCTCCATTGGTCGCTGTTGCGACCACTTCCAGGTGGCCATACACATGCACCCCTTTTGTCTAGATGGTGTCCATGGGATCCAGGAGGCTGTACACATGCAGGTTTGGTGTGCGGATGGTGTCCACCTTATGTTTAGGAGTCAAAAATAAAGAGTCCCAGTCCATTTCAGATTGAGAATAATAAAATAAGCCAAGATGTAAAAGGCTTGTTTTTAGGTGTTAGGAGTCGAGTCAGCGTTATAAGTTCGTTAGGTTGCAGCTCGAGGACGAGCTGCATGTCTAGGTGAGGTGTAGTGTTAGAGTACGTCAGGGGCTTATTAGGCCTGGGCTGGCTGTATAGCCCATTAATGTTTGGGTTAATTAGAGATAAGAGTCACTTACTTAAGGGTCAAGTAAGCCTTGTTTGGAAGTCAAGTAAACCTCTCTATATAAGGAGATGAGGTGTATTAATCTAATCAAGCAAGAATTAAGAAGGAAATCCTTTCCCTCTTGCTCGGCCGTGGGCAAGGCCCCCGGCACCCTCGCAGCCGCCATCGCCACAAGCATGGTCGTGAATAGATCGAAGCTACTAATATGACATCAGAAAACCTTTCCGTCGCCGCCTCTCCCTCAGCTCTCTCTCTCCCTCTCAATCCTAGCAGCCACGTAACATTAACACTCGAAGCTACTAATATGACATCAGAAAACCTTACGTTAACTGTCATTACTCCTGAAGCGTCTGGTTCTTCTTCAGTTGTATCCTTAAACTCAGATCCAGCAACCCCAAATGGTTCTTTTGATGGTGTTAATCAGTCAGCAAAAAGATCTGGATTGGGAAAACATGTAATCGGCTTTCAAGGATTGAATTCTGTCCTAGCTCAATCTCCAAAAGAAGGTGACAATGGAGGAAACAGAATGAGTAATGCTTCAGGCTGTACTCATCTGTGGTTGCAGAGTGCAGTGCCCCTAGGGTATTGACCCTTCCCTGTTTTCCTTTACTCTAAAGAGTCAACTCGAGACTGAGCTACTTATATTCCAAAACACCGTCGAATAACATTTAGCTGTGGTGAATGTGGCTAACAGGTATGTTCCTGCACGTTCAAGCACCACTGCCAAACTTGAACTGCTTCCATTAACAGATGGAATCATTACAGTTGATACACTTCAAATAACTGCAAGTGAGAAAGGTAATATTTCATTATTTTTTCTAAAAAAAAGCAAAAGAAGGACTTGGCAGCTAAATGCAGAATGTTGCCAATGCAGTAAGTGTTCAACTTTATCTCGCAAAAAAAAAAAAAAAGTGTTCGACTTTAAGAAGGGAGTGTCGGTCTGTTACTTGCTTGCTATCTGTCAGTGCTTGAAGGATTAGTTGTCCTGGTTTGTAGCGACTTACAAAAATTAATTAGTGCAGTGGATTTAGACTACCAAAAATACATTCGTTATTTTAGCTGGTTCATGTCATATACCTTTTATCTTTTTATAAGCCTTGAGAACCTTTATAAAAAGAAAAGTCTTGGGAAGTGACTGCTGCCCTGCAGGCCTTGCGTACATACCAGAGCACTCCTTGGAGATACATGCCACCTCTGTCATGTTATCAGGAAGGTCATAGGATATTTGAGCATCAAGCAGTGTACTGTTTTGTATACTGGGGGTCTGAGTCAAACCTGTCTGACGAGTGTGAGACCACCAGGCCAAGCATTCGTTGCTCATTTGTATTGGATTTGGACATAGGCGCTCACCTTGGAGCAAAACCACTCAATATACTGAACAATGAAATGTAATTTTGCTCTAGCTCTGTAAGGGTTGTAAGTCACCTATCCAAACAATTCTAGTTGCTATAATCACTAGGCATACAACAAGAGCTAATGTCCTGTTCGTTTGGCTGATAAGCCATGGCTGAAAGTACTATTAGCTGATTTGTTGTTAGAGAAAAATATTGTTCATTGGCTGAAAAAATACGACTTATAAACCAAACGAACATGGCATAAGTCACTACTCACCAAGAGCTCTCAACAAGGGTACACTAGAGAGCTCCACTAGGTGAAACTAAACTAGCAAGCAAGCTTTCAAAACTAGCTACACTAAAGAGCTTGCTACACAACTAGTTTGCAAGAATGTAAAGGAATGAGTAGGGTGATTATATCGCTGTGTCGAGGAATGAACCAATCACAATATGAAAGACAATCAATCACCGGGAGAAATCCAATCACAAGATGACACACGATTTTTCTCCCAAGGTTCACGTGTTTGCCGGCACGCCTAGTCCCTGTTGTGTCGACCAACATTGGTGGTTTGGCGGCTAATAGGTGTTTCACAAACCTAGTCCAACAAATGGACGCCACAAGAATCTATCCCCCAAGTGAAATAACTCAATGACACGAGCAATTTACTAGAGTTGCCTTTGACGCTTCGTCAGGGAAGGCACAAGACCCCTCACAAATCATAGGGAGATGGCCATGAACAATCATCAACTCGTGCTAAGCCCTCCGCTGCTTCAAGCCGTCTAGGTGGCGGCAACCACCAAGATAAACAAGAAATCCACAGCCACAATGATTATCAAGTGTCACTAGATGCAATCACTCAAGCAAATGCACTTGGAATCACTCTCAATCTCACTATGATGATGAATCAATGATGAAGATGAATGGGAGGTGTTTGCTTAGGCTCACAAGGATGTCAAATATGTCAAAGTGCCAAGATAGTGAGCTCCAAGCCAGTCAAGAGCTATTTATAGAGCTCCCCAAACGAATAGAGCCGTTAGGGACGAAGGGGAGCTCTCTGCGTGCTGACCGGACGCGCCGGTCGAAATGACCAGACGCATCACGCCAGCGTCCATTCGTGCGGATGCAGCCATGTGTCCCCTGCGTTCAACGTCATCCACGCGATCCCAACGGTCAAAAATGGTCAACTCGAGTCAAACGTCAAGATCGGATGCACCAGAGCGCGACCGGATGCACCGGCGTCGAGCCCGCTCGCATGGCCAAGCCAGTGACCTGACGCGCCGTTAGTGTGATCGGACGCTCCACCACGTGGAGACCGTTCACTTCCAGTAAGCACTTCAAGAGGGTTTTTCGAGACCGGACGCGTTAGGTCTATACCGACCGGACATGGCTCTTGCGCTTCTAGTCGTGCTTCCTCGGCTGGGTTTGGTCAAAGACCCGAGGGCGCGCCTCCCTGCGCTAGCTGATCGGACGCGCCTGAGGTGAGTCCGGTCACCCCGACGCTAGAGTTCGGTCACATCAGTCTCCTCCTTTTTCTTTTTCTAACTCCTCAACTGCTTCACCCTTGCTTCCAAGTTGCTAACCACAGTGTGTACAACTCATGTGCTCGTGTGTTAGCATTTTTCAAGGGTCAAGGTTATCATACTAGGTCCCTAAATGCATATGCAAGAATCATGTCACCTAGTGGCACTTGATAACCGCTTGGCCAAAGATTTTCCCTCTTTATAGTATGGCTATCGATCCTAAACGCACTTACACCCTCTATGGTGTCTTAAGTGCCAAAATAAATACCTATTTGATACATTTGCCTTGATCTCCTTGATTTTTGTTTTTCTCTTTCTTCTTTTCCAAGTTAGAGCACTTGATCATCTCTACTGTGGCCATCGCCTTCACAATGACCATCATCTAGCTCCACCACTTGGATTGGACTATCTTATCTAATTCACACACTTAGATCAAAGGTTAGTCCTATGTTTCATCAATTATCCAAAACCAAACTACAGCTTTCAATCTCTTCCTTTTTGGTAATTGATGACAACCCTTCATAAAGATATTCAATGAAATCTTTTTGGATTCATGTTGCTTGCCCAAGCATATTACCATGTGTAAAGGATGTGGACAAGTTTCATAAACTCGAATTGGTAGTATTAGATCGCCCTACATATGTGCTAGAGTTAGGATTTGAAAGCTTGCACATATGCATAGATAGGAAGTTTGGGAGAGTAATAGCTACCAAATGATGCTAAGGTGTAAAGAATGGACCTTTGAAGCATGATACCAATCGGAGTTGCCATTTGAACACCATTCTTAGCACCATGGTTTGCTAGATATCACTTAAAAACTACAACCACTAGATACCTCGTGAGATCAACATTAGAAACAAGGCTCTAGTATAACTTGTAACAACAATTCAAGTGTCTAGCTATCCTATGCATGCTAGTTTTTTATTTCATCAATCATTTTTCTATAATCTATCATACACCACACAAGCATGGATATATAATTTTAAAAACTTGTGCCATGCAAGCAAACATATGTAATGCACATTCAAATGCAACGTACAAGCTTATGAGCTTTCTCCCCCTACTTGTGTGCTTCAAATTTTAAATGATCCCTTTACAATGTTATTTCATTTGTTGGCTCCCCCTATCTTACTATCTTTGTGAATGTCTCTCCCCCTTTGACATCAAATACCACAAAAGGTGAACTCAAATTTTAGATAGGTTGGGGTGAAACCATGTTAAGTGAGGATCATTTTTTCCAATTTGGTTCAATCTAGATCACTTGCAAAAGATATATAACTCGGTTTGATCTAATGGCAAGCTTCTTCACACCTTATTTCATGGGTTATCATGATAATGTTGAGTTAAACACTTATAGCTCATTTTCTAGATTAAACACTAGGTTCACAAGCCCACAAACATATCATATGCTACCGTTAGATCATGTCAAGCATACAAGCAATAGTGGTACATACAAGCATTAAATTCATTTGATTTTCATGAATGAGCCTAAGACATGTGAGGAATGACTAGATGCACTAAACAAGTCCTTAGCAAAGAATGAATAACATGTCAAACAACTTTACCTTGCTTTTCTCAAAGGAGAGGCATGTCATATATGGGGGGTGCATCAACACATATTTTAGAAGTCAAGTATGTTCAATTCATTTCTTAGCTTACAAAATCTCTTCTCATCAAGTGGCTTGGTGAAAATATCGGCAAGTTGATCATCGGTGCCCACACTCTCAATGCAAATTTAATGTCCCCTTTTTGTTGATGATATCTTATATATGAAATGATGGCGGACATCTACGTGCTTTGTTCTTGAATGTTGAACCGGATTGTTAGTGAGCTTTATGGCACTCTCATTGTCACAAAGTAATGGCACTTGTTTGAACTTGATTCTAAAATCATTCAAAGTAGCCTTTATCCAAAGTAATTGAGCACAACAACTACCGGCCGAAATGTACTCCACTTCGGCGGTTGAAAGTGCTACACTATTTTGCTTCTTTGATGACCAAGACACAAGTGATCTTCCCAATAGTTAACATGTGCCCGATGTGCTCTTTCTCTTAACTTTGCATCCCGCATAATCGGAGTCCAAATATCCAATCAACTCAAATCTTACTCCTTTGGGATACCACAATCCAACATTTTATGTATGCTTCAAGTACCTCAATATTCTCTTGGTTGCCTTCAAATGACTCTATCTTGGTGATGCTTGAAATCTAGCACACATGCATACACTAAACATCACATCCGACCTTGATGCGGTCACATAGAGTAGGCTTCCAATCATAGACCGATACATCTTTTGATCCACCATGTTGCCACTAGCATCACTATCCAAGTTTTCATTTGTCTCCATTGGTGTACTAATAGCTTTAGCATCATCCATTCCAAACTTCTTGAGCATGTCTTTGATGTACTTGCCTTGACTCACAAACGTGCCATTCTTCATTTGCTTGATTTAAAGACCAAGGAAGTAGATAAGCTCTCTAATCATGGACATCTCAAACTCACTTGCCATCATATTTCCAAACTCCTCACAAAAATTTTGATTGGTTGATCTAAATATGATATCTTCAACATAGATTTGCAACACAAACAAGTCATTGCCTATCTTCTTGGTGAAGAGAGTGGTGTCAACCTTATCCATCTTAAATCCTTTAGAGAGTAGGAAGTCCCTCAATCTCTCATACCATGCTCTAGGTGCTTGCTTCAATCTAGACAAAGCCTTTTTCAACTTATAAACATGGTTGGGCTTCTTCTCATCTTCAAAACCAGGAGGTTGCTCAATATAGACAAGCTCATTGATGTACCCATTGAGAAATGCACTCTTTATATCCATTTGAGACAACTTGATGTTATAGAAACAAGCATAGGCTAACAAGATCCTAATTGCTTCCAATCTTGCAACCGGGGCATATGTTTCTTCAAAGTTAAGACCTTCAACTTGAGTATAACCTTGAGCCACTAATCTTGCTTTGTTCCTTGCAACTATCCCATCTTGATCTTACTTGTTCCGAAAGACCCATTTTGTTCCAATCACATTATGGTCCTTAGGCCTCTCAACTAACTCCCATACTTGATTTCTTATGAAGTTGTTTAGCTCTTCATGCATTGTGAAGTTGTTTAGCTCTTCATGCATAGCATTCACCAAATCAACATTCAACAAAGCTTCATCTATCTTCTTAGGTTCAATAGATGACACAAATGAGAAGTGTTCACAAAATGATGCCAATCTTGATCTATTTTGCACACCTCTTGATATATGTGGTAGAACCTCCTAAGAAATCAGGCCCACGTGCACCTATCGATGTCTCAACAGACCTCTGATAGCGTACACGAGTTCCCAACAACTTAACAGGTCTGTCGGGTGTCCTCGGGAAACCCGAATCTTCCAAGAATCTTTTCCAAACAGGATCCTAATCACAGACATTGCAGATTACAACAGTTTTCAATATACATATCGGAGATTATAAAGTGAAAGACTTAAGTTTTAATATTACAAGCCAGTTGTTTCAAACTTACAAAACCATAAGTGTCATACAACCATAATAGCGGGATAATATTACATTAACATTATTTATTTCACACAAACTAGTGCCTTGTCCAAAGGCCATTCATCATTCCTCATCGTCATCGACTTCAAACACTGACATGCAGCAGGGACCAAAACAAGCCTGCGCATGCGACTCACCTGCAACAAGGGTTAACAAACCCTGAGTATGAAAGTACTCAACAAGACTGACCCGACGTAAAAGGGGGTGAAGGTCTTTAGAGATGCAGGTATTGGGTCAAGGTGAGGATGTAGCAAGATTCAAAAGTTCTTTGCCAAAAGCTTACTATTCTTGATCCTATTTTCAAGTTTTTACCCCTAAATCTTCTTAATTCATTATCTCAAACTAAGGGTTCATATCCCATGTTCCAATCTTTCTCATTCCATTCTTTTTCTCATGTTTTAGTAATTCACCAGTCCTATATTGCTTCTATAATGAATCGAGTCTCCATATCCACGGAGCACCAACAATTTGAATTGATTCAAGTCCCAGCTGGGGATTCCTTATCACACGACATATGTAGAACTTAATCTTGCATATATCAACTTCACTACCGGATCCTCCCATACTAAACCATCTCCACGCCACCCGAGAGCACAGCACACCTCAAATCCAGCCACATTCCAGCCACGAGGGTACACGCTACTCTCGCCATCTCTCCACTCTCAGTGCATGGACATTCGTCTTAGTATCGGATTAGCCGAAGTAGGCTTATCGGAGTATGTGACCAGTACTACAAAGTGTCTCGTTTAGAAGATCCACAATGAGTGGCCTTTAAGCGACATAGTCGGCAACATTACCCAACATTCAAGATAAGTCACCCGACTAGTCTCTAGTTCATTCCATTTTCTTTCTTTCTGTGGCCAGTATGCCATCTTTGATTGTATCGAAACTTTTACTTTGAAAGCCTACCATAAAACATACTAAGCAATTCTACGCCTTTGTAAATGAAATCATCTTCAAGGATGGTAAACAATTAACAAGGTAGGCAATGCATCAAGTAGGTAACATTTGAATAAATCAACTTAATGCAATAGGTAACATAGGTGATAAACTTTTCAAAGTAAACAAGGTAATGGTTTAATGCATAAACCGGGGCTTGCCTTCATTGACTATCTCGGGTTCCGGATCAGTACCACAAATATCAAATCCCGAGACAACCGGGGATTCTTCCACAACTTGCTCAACTAGAATCGGTTCACTCTCGGATTCTACACGAAATAATAGTATATGCTTCAACATGATGATAATGTAAACATGATGCTTTCATGGTGTATGAAATGTAATAACACCTTGAGTACAATTTTCCTTCACGGTACAGTTGCAAGCCAACAAAACCAACTTGCAATTCTACCATCAAGGATCACACAAAAATGTTTACTAAGAAACCCTACATTCTTCTAAAGGATTACCCTAAAGTTTCACTCCAAAGTTCTACCCTTAATGAATGAAATCATTCATTAACTAAACTCTAACCAAACTTTAATGACCTAGGGCTTATGACCTAAGTGACTTGACCAAATTAATCTTAAAACCCTACTGATCACAAAACATGACCAAAACAAGATCAAACCCTAACCCAATACTTAGGGTTTGCTTTTATTCATTTTTGAATTAATTGGGAATTAAGCTCAAAATTAACTTGTTCCAAATGACCTCAAAATTTTATGTAAGATTCCTCATGATAATTTAGTGTACCAAAATAAATTTCATAATTTTTGGAGTTATACAGTGGCCTACAAAAATTATAGAAATTGCATTTATCAATTAATTGACTGAATTTTTGAACATTAAAAATTTATTCAAATTTCAAGTTTCATATTTTTAAACCATAATAGAACATGTACAGAAGCTACACACAAATTTTCAGAATTTTTGAAGCTGTAATTATTTTCCTATGATTTTTCAAAGTTGCTACACTATTCAAAATCCAGAAAATACAAAATCTCCCTGTTCTCTCTCTCTTCTCTCACTGACAGCCAGGCCCCGCTCGTCAGCGACATAAATAGGACACACGGCGGCGTTGTCGACTCCGGTCGACCAAAACGCGTGGCGGTGAGGCTCCGGCAGGCGGACCGTACCTGCATGACCAACACTATCCCGCGAATCTACCCCGACACCTAGAACAGCAGCAGGCGCACCGGAGGAAGCTCCACGCTGGCCATGGTGGCCACGGACACGGCGGCGAGACACACTCCGACGATTAGGCTCCGACAGGGAAAATGATCGAGTATACAAGCAACAGGATGACACGGGGAAGCTAAACCACAAGAAGAATCGACGAGAGGCTCACCGGAGTGGCTTGACCACGGTGAGATGCTCGTGGCGGAGCTCCGGCCGGTCAAGGGGAAGAACGAGTCGTGCTGGGCGATTCCGGCCAACCCAAGCGATGCGAGCAAGCCAAAGAGGAGCACTAGGTCGAGGTGATCACGCTGGCTTAGCTAGGCACAACGGGAAGGGGTCGATGACGGCTACGGCGAGCGGCGGAGCTGAGCGGTGGTGGAACAGAGTAGAGAAGGAAAGGAAGGACGACGGCGGCGGGTGCTCCTATTTATAGAAGGGAAGGAGGCGTCCGGCGTCGACAGCTCCCGAACGAGGTCACCACGGAGATAGGGGCGTGTCACCGCGTGAGAAAGTGGCGAAGTCGGTCGGCGGCAAGCAGTTGCATGGCGCCGACGGCTTCAATTTGATTTTTTTAATTATTTATAGAATTGCCACTACATTTATTTTGCAAATTACTCACAATTTTTCTAAATAAGTTGAAAATCTCCAAAAATGAAAGTTGCTCAACTTTTCAAACTCTACAACTTTGCTTTAATGAAGATTTTCAAATTATGCCTCCATTTTGAAATTTGAATTTGGGGTGCATTTGAGCATTTGAATCATTTCAAAATTACTCTAAATTTTATATGTAAACTTTAAAAACTTTGAATACCAAAGTTGATCCTTATAAAATAAGCTTCAACTTTGCTTTTTGTCACACCCCCAAATTCCAATTGGATTTTGAAATAGACAATAGGGGCAAAAAAGACTTTTATAATTTGAATTTGAATTCAATTTGATTTGTTCACCTTTTTACTTAATTATGGTTTTTGACCAATTACATGGCCCATTAGGGTTATTTGAGTCAAATGACACATGGTCTCACATGATCACATGAAATTTGACCCTTGTGGTCATGATCTTTATTTAGAGTTTTGGATCACATTACATCTCATAAAATAACAACTATGAAATAAAGCTTATTTAGTGAATGCATTCAAAATTTCCTACTTTATGAATGCTTTGTAATGCATATGATGACATGTCAAGTTCTAATGCTAGGTCAAAACACCAGAGGTGTTACAATATATCACCAATTATGGAGTCCAAAGGATGATCTCTTGCAACATTGGTTGGTTGGAGCACTTGAACTTGATTGCTTGCACTTTGTTGATCATTTGGTTGAGATGATGAACTAGCCACTTGTTGATTGATCTAGCACTTTGTCATCACTTGCACTAGCTTGATCTTGATCATGAGAACCACTAGCTTGCATATTTGAGTTAGAGAGCACTTGATCTTTGTCATCTTCAACTTCAATCACTTCTTTAGGTCTTATGTCACCAACATCCATCTTCTTCATTGCATTGGCCAATTGAGTGCCTCTCACATCATCTAGATTCTTATCTTCCTCTTGGGAACTATTGGTTTCATCAAATTCTACATCATGAACCTCCTCAAGAGTACCACTAGTCAAATTCCAAATTCTATAAGCCTTGCTAGTAGTGGAGTAACCAAGCAAGAAGCCTTCATCACACTTCTTCTCAAACTTGCTCAATCTTGTGATTTTTTTCAAATATAACATTTGTAACCAAAAACTCAAAAGTATGCAATATTGGACTTTCTTCCATTCAAGAGCTCATAAGGTGTCTTCTCCATCATTGGATGACAATAGAGTCGGTTGCTATAGTAGCAAGCCGTGTTGATTGTTTCGGCCCAAAATGAATGACTAACATTGTATTCACTCAACATTGATCTTGCCATGTCAATCAAAGTACTATTCTTCCTCTCAACTAGACCATTTGATTGCGGAGTGTACTTGGCCGAGAATTGATGTCTAATTCTAAACTCATCACATAAATCATCAATTCTAGTGTTATTGAACTCACTACCATTGTCACTTCTCACATTCTTGATGGTTGTTTCAAACTCATTGTGAATTCTCTTGATGAATGTCTTGAAGGTTGCAAACACATCACTCTAATCAACAAGAAAGAACACCCATGTGTATCTAGTAAGATCATCCACTATCATAAATTCATATTTGTTTTCACCAATGCTACTATATGTGGTTGGTCCAAACAAGTCCATGTGCAACAACTCAAATGCCTTAGATATGCTCATCATGCTCTTCTTAGGATGTGTGTTATCAACTTGCTTTCTGGCTTGACATGCACTACATAATTTATCCTTCTCAAATGTGACATATTTCAAGCCTCTTACTAGATCATGCTTAATCAATTTATTCAATTGTTTCATTCCAATATGGCCAAGCCTTCTATGTCATAATCAACCCATGCTAGACTTAGTGAGCAAACATGTTGATAATTGAGCTTCTCTAACATTGAAATCAACCAAGTATAGATTCTCATATCTAAATCCTTTGAATATCAAGTTAGAGCCATCTACACTTATGATCTCTACATCATCCACACCAAATATGCACTTGAAACTAAGATCACACAATTGAGCTACCAACAAAAGGTCGAAGTTCAAGCACTCTACTAGTAGCACATTGGAAATACTCAAGTCATTGGATATTATAATCTTACCAAGACCCTTGACCTTGCCTTTACCATTGTCACCAAATGTGATACTATTAACCCCTTTGCTCTCATTTGTGTTGATTGAATTTAACATTCTTGAATCACCAATCATATGTTGTGTGCACCCACTATCAAGCACCCAATGTCTTCCTCCGATTTTATAATTGACATATAAAAGAAGATCAATTCTTTTTAGGTACCCAAACTTGCTTGGGTCCTTGAAGGTTAGTCACTAGGCTCTTTGGTACCCAAATGACTTTCTTCTTTGAGCCCATAATCGGTGCACCAATGAACTTAGCCTTCACACCATTGGTACCCTTAATAAGCATGTAACAAGAATTAAATTTAATTGAGGATACATTAGCATGTGATTTCTTATTCTTGCAATCATGCTCTTTGTGACCAACTTTCTTGCAATTAGCGCAAAACCGACCATTGTTCTTTATAAAACCAGTCTTGTGAGGAGCAAAGACCACCTTGCCATTCTTGGAGGTGTAGCCCAATCCTTTTTTGTAGAGAGATACTCTTTGGCTATCAAGCACATAAGCAAGCGGTCCTCACCACTATAGGCTTTGCCTAAAGCTAGAGTGAGCTCATTCACCTCCTTGAGGGTCTCATTTTCCACCATTAGTGAGGCATTACAAGTGAAACCATCACTCAAAGATGAAGTGGAAGTAGTAGTGCTATAAGAAGGGTTAGTGGGAGCAACAACAATGGGCTTATAAAATGATTCATCAAGAATATCAAATGTTAGTCCCACATCACATGACACAATCACTTGCTCCTTCTTGGCTTTCTCCTTCTTGACTTGCTTGAGGAGAGAGGAGTGAGCCTTTTCAAGCTTAGAGTGAGCTTTTCCAAGCTTCTTATGGGCTTCCATTAGCCTCTTATGAGTGGCATTGAGCTCATCAAAGGATTGCTAAGAGATTTGACTTTCTTGCACAATTCTTTGCACTCTTTTCTCTTCATCTCAAGACATGTATGGGCATTCTCCAACATGTCCATGAGATCCTCCTTGGAGTCCTCATCATCATCGCTCCTACAATCATCACTTTCACAATCATCATCACTTTTATCATATTTTGCCTTAGTGAGCTTTGCCATGAGGCAAGTCGATGATGTGTTGAAGAGAGAAGGCTTGTTGTTGATAGCGATGCTTGCAAGTGCCTTCTTCTTGGACTTCTTGTCATCATCACTTGAGTCACCATCCTCCGATGATGCATTACTATTATTTGTGTCATGACATCACCTAGTACTTGGTTAGGGGTTAGGTATGATCAATCTCAATGTCTCAAATCTTGGAGGTAAGCACATCAAGAACCGATGAGAGACATCATCATCATTGATCTTCTCACCCAAAGCCTTTAAGTCATTGATGATCACTTGCAATCTATGGAACATCTCTAGAATGCTCTCATCATCCTTCATCTTGAAGCTTGTCAATTTGTCCTTGAGGATGTACAACTTAGCACTCTTGACCACCGGTGTGCCCTCATATGTCTCCTCCAATCTCTTCCACGCCTCACTAGCTCTATCACAATCCTTGATTTGCTCAAACACCTTTGAATCAGTGGTATTATAGATGGTGTTGAGTGCCATTATGTTGCATTGCTTGTTGGCCTTGTCATTGTTGGTGAGATTGTCCGGATCAAGAATCACATAGTCACTCTCGATCACATCCCACACTTGATCATTGATTGAACCAAGGTATATCTTCATCTTTCTCTTCCAATAATAATAGCATGTGCCATCAAAGAACGGTGGTTTAAACGGTGGTTTGCTCCCCACATGGTTGAACACAATTTGATCCATCTTTCAACACCAAGGTTGTTGAGCCTTCAATCAAATGGTTCTAATATGGCTAGAGGGGTAAATAGCCTATTTAAAAACTATACAAGATCACTTGAGCAATTAGTTAGTACGCTAAATGATGAAATGCAATTTTACTCTAACTCTACAAGGGTTGTAAGCCACCTATCCAAACAATTCTAGTTGCTATGATCACTAGGCACACAACAAGTGCTAAGTCACTACTCACTAAGAGCTCTCAACAAGGCTACACTAAAGAGCTCCACTAGGTGAATCTAAACTAGCAAGCAAGCTCTCAAAATTAGCTACACTAAAGAGCTTGCTACACAACTAGTTTGCAATAATATAAAGGAGTGAGTAGGGTGATTATACCACCGTGTTGAGGAATAAACCAATCACAATATGAAAGTCAATCAATCACCTTAAGAAATCTAATCACAAGATGACACGATTTTTCTCCCGAGGTCCATATGCTTGCTGGCACGCTAGTCCCCGTTATGTCGACCAACACTTGGTGGTTCGGCGGCTAATAGGTGTTTCACAAATCTAGTCCAACAAATGGACACCGTAGGAACCTACCCACAAGTGAGATAACTCAATGACATGAGTAATTTACTAGAGTTGTCTTTGACACTTGATCATCTCTTTTGTGGCCATCACCTTCACCATGATCATCATTTAGCTCCACCACTTGGATTGGACTACCTTATCTAATTCACACACTTAGATCACAAATTAGTCCTAGGTTTCATCAATTATCCAAAATCAAATTAGGGCTTTCCGCAGGCTTCTAAGTACTCCCTCAGTCCAATAATAATTGCATGTCAATGATTCAAAAAATTTCCCAAAATAAAGGGTCGCATAGCAGGCTATCACATCCACGTATCAGACTGAGCACACGCTGGTGGGACAAAAATAAAAATAAAAAAGTAAACTTGTGTCATCAAAACAAAACAAAAAAAAAAAAAAAAATCAACCGAGGCTGACTGATTGTGGACTCCGGAGGCTCCCAGATGCTTCTCGTCCACTCGATCACGGCAATAAAAAATCCCCTGATTCACTGGTTCCATGCGCCGCTGCGTCAGTGCCACCCGCGCATGTGCATGCCCACTCTTTCCCATCCCTTCCCATCCCCGTGGCCCGTGCACACTCCGCCGGCATCTCACGGAGGCCCCGTTCGGTAATCTGCACTATTCAGCTTGTTTTTTTAATTGAAACAGTGTTTTTCTCTCACAACAATTCAGCTAGAATAGCGTTTTTTAGCCAATTTTCAGCGAGCCGAACAGGGCCGGAGTCTCCAACGCCACCCACGCGGAGGGCGAGTGTAGCAGCGATAGATGGCGCGGTGGGCATGCACCCGCGACAGCGGCGGCGGATGCCCAGCTTGAAGGGCAAGAGCATCAACGGCGGCCTAGCGCAAAAAATTGAGCGCGCGTGGTGATGGCTGGTCCGCCTCGGAGCATGTGCATAGCGGCGTCGATGGCTTAAGCACTGTGGAGCCGGCATCACGGAGGCTGGAGGCGAATGAGGTTGCGGCGGCTTGCATGTGGTCGTCATTGCAGAGGCCAGTGAGGTCGCATCGTCGTCGCGGAGGACGTAGGCCAGCAAGGTCAGGGTGGCTCACACGTAGTCGTACATCATCGTGGAGGCCGAGGAGACCACGTCGTCATCACGAGGGCGTAGGCCGCCCTAAGGGATGGCCACCTCACCAGCGCCACTCACTGCCATGCCCTGCGTCATCCAACTCCTCTCAACTCTCCGACATCAATGACCCACGCACCCCGTCCACTCTGACAGTCACGGCAGCTTGGAGGAGGAGGTGGAGAGGGCGACGTTGGGCCTCGGCTTCTACGGTGGAGATTTTTTTTAATTTTAACACTTTTTGAAAACTAATTTTAAATCTAACACGGTCGGTTTTTTTTAAAACTAACACTTTTGGCCATGTCTATTGCCCTGGCACGGCTAAATGCCTGTGCCGCGCCATGCATGGTGGCACGGCAGAGGTCTGACGTGGTGATGACCGGAATCGCGATCGTTGATGTGGCATGGCGCAGGCCACGGAAATAATGGCGTGGCCGAGGGCCCCATAAATATCGCACCCTGCCCCCACCCACCGCCAAGCCGCCCATCGCCAGACGCATCGCCCGCCACCAATGACCGCCACGGCAGCGCGCACTGCCTGCGCCTGCCACGCCACGCCACAACGCCGCCGGTGTGTCAAGGCCGCCCGCTCCTAAGGTACCTCCCTCTCGATTTCATGTTATTTTGATTATTATGTTTTTAGGATAATTAGTGATTTTGGATAATTATTAATATAGGATAGTTAGGGTTTTATGATTGTTATTGATTTATGATAGTTAGTGATTTAGGATAGTTAGTGATTTAGGATAGTTAGGTTAGTGAATTTGTTTGTGATTTACGTAGGTAGTTTCTAGGTTTGAGGTTAGGATTTTGGGTTTAGGGATTGATTAGGTATTTATTATTTAGTTTATAGTTAGTTATTTAGTTAGGGATTTTGGGTATAGATACTAGTTTACAAATGTCGGTACTTACTTGTGCGTGATACGTCAATTTTGATGACTTCATGAAGTTTCGTCAAATGCTTATATTCCTAGTGAAGTTGTTTATGTTACTAGTGCGTGATATGTCTGTTAATTTTACTTTGAATATATACATGTGCTTTCATATTGGATAACAAGTAGTTCAAATTTTGCAATGCTACATAATATTAATTTGAATTTTGTTAATTTGAATACTCTAACGCTTTGTTTATTAATTTATAACAGGATGACCCCTCCCACGCAGCACCCGTTGTACCCCATTTTTAAGGTGGAGTATGACGACCAGCACCGAGCACACATCTTGAGTGACAACGACGCAGAGGTGGCCTTGCCTACTTTGAGGTCCCACACACACCCAGGCGCACCAGTGGGACGAGCGTTATGTGCCATACATACGGCGTGCCGACTTCCTTGAGCTTGTTCCATGTTGTCAACCATGGTCTTCCGCCCCTTGACCCAGCACTACTTACTACAGCTGTAGACAGGTGCGAGTGCATTATTTGTACGTAGACTTTCTTATAACAAATTTGAGGTAACTAACAGTCATTCTATTCTTATAACAGGTGGAGGCCTGAGACCCACATGTTCCACCTACCTTGTGGAGAGATGACCTTGACCATGCAGGACGTGAAGGCTATTTTTGGCCTTCGGTTGGGGGGACTTCCAGTGACAAGGATAGTTGACAACGATCACTGGAGGGAGCTGGTGGCTCAGTTTACTGACTTTCTTCCATCGGACGATGAGGCTTCTAAGAAAAATAAGTGAGAAATTCAAGCCTATTTAATACTTGCAATGATTTCCTGCAGCCATCGGGTCTCATTTTCTTTGGTCAATTTCAGGAAAACTTCTGATGTTTCCTTGTCCTGGATCACGGAGCGCTTTGATTACTTGGACCCATAGGCTGAGGAGGCTCAGATCGACAGGTTCATTCGAGTGTGGCTCTGGCACTTTCTTGGTGCTTTCCTCTTCCCAGACGCCTCGGGCAACACCATCAGCTAGATCTTCCTTGACATACTACGCTAGCCGTGGGAGAACATAGTGGCGTATAGCTAGGGCAGTGTAGTCCTGGCATAGACGTATCGATAGCTATGCGTTGCCTACCGTCGCATCTTAGGGTATATGAACCTTGAGGGTTGCTCGTACCTACTCCAGGTTTGGTGTTGGGAACGATGGCCCATTGGGAGGCCACTTAATACTAGTTTACCGATAAGTACTTCGGTTCATTATATTCTTTGATATGGTTACATATGATGAGTTTATTAATGGCTAATTCATTATCGTGTTTAATGCAGCAATGGAACGGGTAGGATACACCCCCTACAACTCTGTTTATCTGGATGGAATCAGAGTTAGTTAGAGGGAATGCGAGGTGCAAGTACAGGGAGTACACAGACGGTCTCGACGTCCTGACATAGCACCAGGTTACGCTATCTTTACTATCATACCTGTGTCTTGTTCGATCTACACTATATCACAGCCTAACTCAATTACGAAATTTTAGGTGCATTGGTGTCCTTGGGATGCTCCAGAGCTCCAGTACTATCTCAGTCCTATCACTAGGGACGAGTCAGACGAGTATCGCTGCGATGTCCCTCTTATTTTGTTTCATGTATTCGAGATTCACTTGCCCATCAGGATCTGCAGATAGTTTGGAAGAATGATAGGCTGTCCACCACCGCTTTACTCCACCAACCAAGAATTGCACGGGTGTGTTATCGATTAATAACAAAGCTACAATTCAGAGGTGTGTGTGGTACAACTAACATCGTTTTGTTGCAGGTATGACCACAGAAAGAGGTACAAGACCAAGGATTGGCGCGTGACACACAGCGCGCACATCCATTTGTGGCAGAACAGGGTACGACATCCGGTCCATGCGGGTCCTCCACACGACCAGCACACCTTTGATAAGTACCTGTGGTGGCTTCATAGGTCTACGAAGACACATATCAAGCCCCCGTACACTGAGGAGGCGATTGACGAGGACTCGGAGGAAGATGTCATCGAAGATGTGTACGACGTTACCACTAGGGAGGACACACAGCTACAGAGAGCCCCGCTTCAAAGATACATGGTAAGATACTTGAATGGTATAATTTGTTATCCTGTTGGTATTAAGTATGTGTACTAAAAATGTTCAACCACGTTTCTGTACCCAGACGACACAATTGTCAAGGCTGTCCAATGAAGCAGCGTTTCGGCTTCACGAGTCTAGAGGGTAGGGGCCAGGCGTTCTCGCGGCTTTTGTGGAGGTAAACATAAACTTGTCCGTTCCGAAAATGTTTCTTTAGTGTATATACGTTTGGAAAATGCACTAAATTTAACGTCTATTTATGGAGAAGGTGAAGAAGAGCTGCAGAAGCTAGCTCAGAAGCTTAGCTGCATGGACACTCCTTATGAGGAACCGCCACTCCCGGCGTGATCGGGTGACACGTCTTCAGCCTCTTTGAGGACACTAGCCGACTCTTCTCAGCCGATGACAGGTGCCACATCTGCGGTGCATACACCACCACATCATAGCGCTGGGAAGGACCCTACAATCAAGGACGACAAGGACGACGATGACGACGATGACCCCCCGGGCTTCCGTAGACAGCACGACCAGTGGGACGATTGGCCGCAGGACGAGATCGGCGTGTCTTAGCTAGGTGGTGCCCCGCTTGGTACCCAAGGAGCCTCACAGGTACTAACAAAGGTAGTTTCTTTAAATACGTATGCTCCATAAACTAACGATCATAAGCAATTATAAGTAATCGTGCGTATCATATACTTGTAGGGTACGAGCTGTACGCACCGTCGACACGACCATACCGACGTTGGCTACACTCTCAATGTGTTGCCAACAAATCCAAAGAGACAAAGGCGTCCGAGGGATCCTTACACTCCTAGGTCTTAGTTTGTTAGGTCAAACGAATATTGGCGTCCGAAACTTGCGGGGTTATTTGGTTATGGTATGTCAAACTTATGTCAAACCAATGAAAATGTTATGTGGCAGCTTGTCAACTTGCGCACGGACTTTATTTATTTGCTTCATATTCGTTTCTATGCGTCGTGACAGCACTGCCTGCGAGATTAAGTAGCAACTAGTTCAGGAACCGGCAGTCTCGCCGTATCTCGACGCCGGTGGCTGGCGTCTTGCGCGAGGGGTCAAGGAAACCGGGGTCCATAGTCGCGTCGCCGCCGATCCTACAATATGGGGTCGAGGAAGCCGAGTCCATGGTCGCGAGGGGTTAAGGAAGCCCAAGAAATAAGTTCCTTAAAAAATATTCATTTCAATCCGATCTAATTTTTCGTAATCGATTAGTTAACATGGTGGTTAACCGTATTATGAAAGACGGAAAAAAAATCATTGCCTTATCAAATTCTCTATTCGTCCGTGAAACTAATTCAACAAAAGACAGAAACAAATCCACTATTGATTTTACGTCAAGCAATACTTAGAATAACTCCCACTATCGGCGCGACGCGTTCCGATTAAACCATCCAGGTACCGCCGGGCGGGCGGCGGGCGCGGCGGCCAGGCGGGCTTGCTGCTCGGGCAGGCGGGACTAGCCGTGGGGTTTTATTCGGCTCTGCCGCGCCACGGATCAAGGCGTGTCACTGCCGCGTGAAGGTCGATGGCGCGGTAGGCCCTGCCCCGTCAGCGGTCAGCAATTCCGGTCACCGCTACGTCAGCCCTTTGTCGCTCCACCATGCATGGCGCGGTATAGGTATTTGGACGCGCCAGGACAATAGTGTGGCCAAAAATATTAGTTTAAAAAAACCCGACCATGTTAGATTTAAAATTAGTTTCCAAAAAGTATTAAAATTAAAAAAAATCACAGTGGAGGAGGTGGAGAGGAGCAGTATCACGGATGTGACGATTTGGTGTAAGAAGGGAAAAAACGACAACATTGGATTACATGTGCGCTGTGGGACTGCGTAGAGGTATAAATGTAATGTAATTTGCCATAGTTCAATTGTTTTTTGTGCCCATCCTAGAAATGCAAATATTTTTGGACCGAGGAAGTATTCTCTATCTTTTATAATTGAATTTAGTTGACTGTGTTTTATATTGCATTTACGATACTATATGACTAGAAACCCACTTTTACCTTTTTGAGCTTGCAACCTTTTGATTGTTCCATCCACCTTTTATCATGACTTTGCATTTGCTAGAACATAATTCATGCTTAATATGCTTAGATATAGTTGAAGTTGTGTTAGTTATGGGTTCCTCACTACTTATGCATTTTGGGACACTACCAGAAACTGGAGATTTCATGAGGGAGATAGTTCTTCGTGAGAGTGACAAACACACTCATGAAAATAATCATTTCATGAGGGTGATGTAAATCCCGCCACGAAAACTTATTTTCATGAGAGTGCTCCACACACCATCATGAAAATCAGCTGTTTTCGTGGGAGTATTTAAATACCCCCATGAAAATAACTATCCCGCCACGAAATTGTCTATTTTCATGAGAGTGATCATTTTCATGAGAGTCAAATTCCACCGCCATGAAATATGGGTTGCTGGTTTTCAATAGAAAAATAATTGCTTAAATACTAGAAATTGAAGAACATGAAGAAAAGTTTTCTCCTTTTAATCTGCAACGAAATTTTGTAACTAGTCTTTTCCCTTAAGCTAACTCCAATTGTGGTGATTCTTTTTCCTACATATTTTTAAAATCATGCCCTATCAAATTATTGTATTCTTATAGCTATTAGTTTTGTCATCTTTTCATGTGACTTTGTTCTATCAATTCAAAATTTGAATTTCAAAAAATGGCAACTTCAAACAATATTTTGAAGCAGCAAATAATTTCAGCTGAAAAAGTCATGAACATAAAAGTTATAGAACTGATCAAGATCTACAACTTTTATTTTGGTCATTTGTTTATATGCTAAAGTGATAGTAACGTTGTTCACAAATTTTACATATCTCTCTTATAGTTTATGAGTTGTAGAACTGATCAAGATCTATAACTTTTATTTTGGTCATTTGTTCATCTGCCAAAGTGATAGTAACGTTATTCATAAATTTTACATATCTCTCTTATAGTTTATGAAATTATACGAGAGATACGTAAAATTTATGAACAATGTTACTACCATTTTGTCGGATGAATAAATGACCAAAATAAAAGTTGTAGATCTTGATGAGATGTACAACTTTTATTTTATTACTTTTTCAACTGAAATCATTTACCCTTTGAAAATATAGTTTCAAGTTGAGAATTTTTGAAATTCAAATTTTAAATTGTTCAAACAAAGTCGGATGGAGACATGACCAAAAAAAGTTGTAGATCTCGTTGGTTTCTATAACTTTGTTTTTGACGACTATTTCATTTGAAATCATTTACTTTCTCATAATATTATTTGAAGTTTTCATGTTTTGAAATTCAAATTTTGAATTGTTGAAACAAAGTCGGATGGAGAGATGACCAAAACAAAAATTGTAAATCTCGATGATTTTTGAAACTTTGTTGTTGACGAATTTTTTATTTGAATTCATTTATAGTTTAAAAATAATGTTTTATTCAGAGTTCATAAATTCATTTATACCATATAAAAATATTTTTTTGCTCATATTTTTGTATGTGTGGAACCTGGGCCTGGTATCTCATTGCAGCGTTGGGCTTCAGCTCCCTCAAGCCCATATGATTCGTGGGAGGATCTGGACCATCCATTTTTCTTAAGTTGTTACATTAGTTGAATGGTGAAATAGGTTGATTTACTATTTTCTCGGGTAGAGATATATCTGGAAAAATTTAGTCGTATTTGGCACAGAATATCTCATGCTTCTTGTCTCGAAATGTTTATTGGAGTGCTGATTGACTCTTGTAGATATCATAAATAGCTTACATACATGAATGACCAATATATTCTGTGATCCTTAAAACTGGCCAGGCTAGCATCAAAATTTACCAGTTCAGTATGTTATGATATTGTCTAGTTATTGCAGGTCCTTTTCTTAACACATATTATAGGGATGTTTACCGAGAACTCCCTGCCTAAGGTTAATAGTCAATGTCCATTTGCTGATGCATAGAATCTACTGTTTTCTTTTTCAATGTCAACAGGTACGGAATGGCCTGAGAGGCAAAAACAACTACCTTTCTTTCTTCTATATATGTTAGTTCATGCATTCCCTCATGACTGCATACCAAGTTAGTGTTCTAGTGTTTGGCCTGATATAGTTTGTAACAATAGTATAAAAGACAAAGAGAAAAAGATAACCAATATCCATTCTGACACCTTTCTTGTAACTGTATAGGCCAGGCTGTTTACACCCAAAGTAGAAAATTTGCTTTCTTATGAGTGGCTTGAGATGGAAATACTAGCTGATGCGCTTGAGCAGCAAGCAAAGGACATGGTAAGCAAAAGCAGCAGCAGCTAGAGCACAAGATAAGAATCAGAAGCATTGAGTTTGAAGAGTGGCTAACTATGCATCTGAGTCTTTGTGTGAAAAACTTCAGACATTTTTGGAATTTTGGCTTATACTCTTTACTGATCTGTGCAGGTTGGTTGTTAGATATGGGCACCACCAAAGTCATCGCCACCATCTATCCCTTGAGAGGTGGTTCTTGTAATCATATTAGTGTGGATGGCTAGGAATGGGACAGGATGTGCTGGAACTTATGTTGGATTGCTAGGAGTCTAGGACTATGAGCCGATATTGCCCTTTTATTGTAATGGTAGGACAATTAGGTTGAAATCGTAATACATTGAGATTGGAATCAGTTGCATATATATATATATATATATATATATATATATATATATATATATATATATATATATATATATATATATATGTATTGGAATTTATTGTTTTTGTGTTGTATTGGCATTTGGACCATATGTGTGCAATTGGAATTTGGATTGAGATGCTCCGGTTGGGTAATTTTCATGGTGGTTTATACTCTCACGAAATAACTTGTTTTCGTGGTGTTCTCTCACGAAATACTATATTCTCCGTGTGTTTGTGATACTTGTCGGGTATCGATATTAGGGATACCCAGGAGTAAGGAAGTTAGCACCCACGCTGACTTTCCTGGATTGGGCATGACGTATTAAGATGTATTAAAAAGTCTTGCCCGACCCAAGGCCGTGGGCTCCGTCTTGCCCGACCCCAAGGCCGTGGGCTTCGTCTCGCCCGACCTCGAGGCTGCGGGGGTCTCGCCCAAGGCTGTGGGCTTCGTCTCGTCCGACCTCGAGGCCGCGGGCTCCATCTCGTCTGACTCCTAGGCCGCGGGTTCCGTCTCGCCCGACCCCTCGGGTGCGGGCTCCGTCTCTCCCGATCCCTCGGGTGCGGGCTCCGTCTCGCCTGACCCCAAGGACGTGGGTTATGTCTTGTCCGACGGGGACCCATACCGCCGCCAACCACTCTAGGTCCAAGCGTATGAGCCTGGGTCAAAACTCTAACACCAGGGAAGAGACTGGCACGTCTCGATGTAACTCGTAGCCATGGCGGGCCGTACCTGAGGATTCACATCAAGAACAGCGTCGGGCGTACCGGTGCTGTTCTGCCTAACCCTCGTACGAACGCTGACAGGCGCGTCAGTTCACCATGACGTCCGCTGGGACGGAATGGAACGCCATGACCGGCAGACGACGCCTGCGCATGGTGCCAGTGACGAATAGGGCCACGACGTGGAGGCATCTCTATTGACATCTACAGGATCGGCGGGACCTAGCGATCCTAGAAGCCTTCTTCTCTCTCTTGTTCTTCTCCTTTTTCTCCGCTGTAACCCGCGCTTTCCCTTTGCCTATAAAAGGAAAACCAGGGTGCCCCATGAAGGGGGATCTAGATCCGCACGAGACCGAACCATGAGATAAAAACATAAGAGCACGACACGAGCACACGGCTGAGTAGCGATCGAGCTCTCAGCACCCATTCACTCCTTTCACTAGAGACTTTGGATCGTTTCCCTCTCTCGCCTGTTTGTAACCCCTACTGCAAACCAAGTGCCACTAACACGAGCAATAGCAAACTAGACGTAGGGACGTTTTGCCCGAACCAGTATAAACCCTTGTGTCCTCTAAGCACACCATCCGAGCTAGACGCGCAAATACAAATTTACTTATCGGTGGTCTAAAAACATCGTCAGTTGGCGTGCTAGGTAGGGGCTTTTTGCGCGTCTTGACGTGCACATCAGGTCTCGGATGGCTAGTCATGGTGTCGGTTGGGTCCTGGGCACGCACGTGCGCTTCGAACCTGGACTTCATCATTTTGATGGAGGAAGAGTTGGCGTAAGTTCCCACCGTCGTACAACCTCTCCACTCCGCCGGCCTCGAATGCGATCGCCGAGGCGCTTGAGGAGCTGCAGATGCACGCACCGGAGGCCCAAGTCCCCAGGAGCGACCAGCTCCTTGGCTTCGATTATGAGAGGTTAGAGCGCAAGATCGGCGCCTTCCTAGGACCCTGGTCATCCCGGGAGCACCTAGGCCGCCTCACCTTCTCGTTCGCCAACGTCATGACATAGCTTGCCAGAGGAGAGCCGCTCTCCCCGAAATACCTCATCTGGAGTGCCCCGACAGCGCTCCTGTTCGGTCTGCGTAATGCCATCGAGACCGTTGGCCACCTTGTGGCGCAACGCGCGCCCCCACCCCCTATGAACGACGATTTCATGGGGATGACCGAATATGTCACATAATCTTTCCATGACCTCCTCGTGGGAGAATCAAAATCGCCCTCTGACTCTGAATCCAGCAGGGGGAGCCATCACCCCTCGTGTTTCATGGCAGGTACCCCCGAGGGATACGTTGAAAGCATCCATGAGGGAGAGGCTACCCCAATAAACGACCTCGACGATGATGTCGAGGGGGATGCAGGGGCCCCACCTCGTCTGTGGGTAGAGCAGCTGAAGGCCCAGCACCAAGAGCTTGAGGAAGCATGACTCCAGCTCGAGTAGGAACGCGTGGAGCTCGAATGAGAGATCGAGCACCATGGAGACGGTGGACGTGAGCGCGCCGTGGCCCATGACGTGAACCAAAGGATCATCGAGGACGATGAAGCCCTCCCACACTTCACCCGAGTAAGCCAGAACATCGCTACTGCGGTGGTCTTGCTCCAGGGGCTTCCGGGGCCCGCGACGCTCGAGGATCGTCGAGCCCATTGCGAGATTCGCATGCTACTCGAGCGTGTGGCGGCGCAGTAGGCTGAGAGCTCGTTGTCCCAATGACGCGAGCTCAACGCCAGTCAGCACGCGCCCTCAGAGCGACCCGATAGGGACGTGTCAGTCCACTAGGCGCAGCAAGGCGGTAGGCCACGCGCCACGGTCTGTAACACCCTCGGTGTTACACTGTACAGTCTTTTGCTAAAACACTACATGAGCATCATGTTTATGTGATAGTGTTTGTAATTTAGTGTGTAAATAAAATTATGTGACCCGAAACGTTCATCGGAAACGCGAAACGAAAGTTACATTCAATGTCGCGTTATGTCACTTTGGGTTGTAAATGAATTTTTATTAAGCGAAAATGCTATAGAACGTATATACAGAATTTTAATAAAGTTTGTTGTACAAACTTCATAGGTGATGATGAAATACTTGAGGTCACAAAAGGAATTCACTAGCTAGCGTAGCGAATAGCTTGGAAATCAAATTTGACGCGAAACCGATCAAGACTTAGTCAAATTTCTTAAGTCGGAAAACGCTTTGACGAAGCTAAGTTTGGCAATTTTTGTATAAGAATCGGGTTAAGTAGTGGTATGGTCTTAGGGCTTGTTCTCTTAGCCTAACATGCCATCTCGAGTGTAAAATAGGTGGTTTAGCAATTGAAGCATCGAGTTGGATTTTTGGGGTGCTTTAAAAATTGTGCATGGCACGTTCCGGCCGGTGTCAGCGAATAGGCGTGGTCACCTTGCCTCGGCTCGGCGCGCTGCGCTAGTTTGCCCGACGCGTGCGCACACCGTCGCGCTGGTCCTGGCCACCGCTGCCCGGGCTCGTCTAGCCGGCCGGTCCTGCCTCTGGCCGCCGCGAGCCGGCTACGTCGCTAGCGCTGCTGGCGTCGCGTTGCTGGCCACTGTCACCCGCACCACCGTTGCCGTGCCATGGTACACATCTGACGCACGCCCGTGCACACCGTGCCCGGCGGTCCTGGCCGCTCTGCCACCACCACCGTCATCGCGGGCCTGCTGCCCTAGCCAGTTCACTACCGCCCGCTTCGTCGTCTCACTGCTTGTGTTGCGGTCGCATCACCGTGCTGCTGCTAGGCACGACCGTGAGTGCTGAATCACCATGTGCGCTTGCACTACTGGCGTCGTGTCCACCTGGCCGCTCTGCCACCGCCGCTGTTGTCACGGGCCCTATGCCCTGGTTGATCCACTGCTTTCTGCCCCGCTGTGTCCTCATGCTGCTGCTAGTCATGGTCGTGATTGCTGGGTTACCTGCGTGCACCTGCACCGCTTGCGTCGTGTCTGCCTGAGTTGCTGCACCTGCACATGGCCGTGTCACCGTGCTGCGGCCGCATGAGCCGTGCCGCCTCGTACACGCACGTGTGTTTTCCCTGTGTGCCCTTGTTCGTTTCATTTGAGTGGTGTGCACCTCTCTGCGCCCCGGGTCACCTCCGCCTTTAATGGCGCCGCACCGGCGTCACTGAGCCACGCCGGTCAAATCCATGCAATTGCATTGAGTAGGAACCTAGCTATGCTTCGAACCCTCCCACTACTACTGCTAGCTGGTGTCGAGCCCCAATTGGAAGCTTCCTTTGTCGTCGGCCATCTTAAGACCCCACGGTAGCGCCCATCCAATTCACCTCGCACTGTCCACCTCCATCCAATTTATTGGCACTATGTCTTCGCCCTATTCCCCTCTATTCCGTGCGCACCCCAATTTGCCCTGCTATTGCCTGCTCAGCGCTGCTGACACAGTTGCGCCACCACGACCATTGCCGTGTCGTCGTGTGAGCATGGCCAGACTCACTCGGCCCCTCTCGGTCAAGCCATCACATTTGGTAGGTTCTGGGTGAGTTGCTAATGCCCGTTCTTGAGTTCGTTCATGTCGTCGGTGCCTTGGTTCATGGCAACATGGCCGCCGTCGTAGGGAGGAGTCCACCGCCGTGGAGGGAGCTCGGGACAGCATCTCCGTTCACCGATTCACCGCCCAATGATTCGAGTTTTGCGTCTAGGTGAGCATCAACTTGCTATTGGGGGTGGGGAGGGGTTGGTCTGGCCGGCGTGAACGCCCTATTCCAACGCCACCGTGTCGGGGCGCGCACGGGTGCCCGAGGGTATCGCCGTTGCAAAGACAGATTGTTTCGAGGTCTTATCTGCAAAGTAGCTAACTATAGGAATAGTGCCATGGGTCTCAGGGTGATTCGTCGGTAGGTCAGGGACATTTTCACAAAACGTCCGTAGCGCGGGGGCCTCCCCATCGCTGGCCATCGTCACGCAGAGTGGGCCACGTGCTGGTGGGTTGTAGTGCGCGTGCGCGTGAGGCGCCGGAGTGGGCCGAGCTGGTCGCGCAGTGAGCCATGTGGGTGGATTCGGTTTTCTTTTCCAGTTTATTCAATTTAGTTTTGAATTGATCTTTGTAAAATTATAGTAAATTCTATTGATGTCCAAAAATAGTGAAACAAAATTTGTTAGGTTCACAAAAATACTATCTATCTGTTGGTGTAGTTAGTTTACAGTTAGCTATGATAATGATAGATTCATAAATTTAATTTAGAAAGCTTAGTATTAGTTAGCTCGCTCTCGGGGTGCTTAGTGTCAGTGGAAGATGAGCACCTCCGTAAGTGCGTTATTTCGGGCGGTTCTGCCACACGATCTCGGTGCATGAATGTCTCAGCCTCCACCGTGATGCGCGCGACACCCTCGACGCCCATAGGTGTACCCACAGCGATGCGAGGGAGGAGGCTAGCCACGTGTGGGGGGTATGACCCCGGATACCCACAGCAGACCACATGGGCTACGCCCCCAGGGGCGGTCCAGCCCATGAGATGAAGCCTTGTGGGGCATGACTCTGCTCGGCGCCTCCCGCAAGACACCGGGAAGATATCCTGAAGATACTACGAGATCTGTTAGGATACGTATGATCCCATGATTCCTGTAATCTATTATTACTTTCTGGTTATCTCTCAGATCTAACCGACTTGTAACCCTACCCCCCGGACTATATAAGGCGGGCAGGGACCCCCTCCAAACTCACGCAATATCATACAATAGCCAATACAATCCAACAGAACACAGGAGTAGGGTATTACGTCACACTGATGGCCTGAACCTGTATAACTCATGTGTTTCTATTGCCTTCATATTCTTGATTACACGCTTCTCTGCCGATCAATCTACCTTCATGGGATACCCTTGGAGGACTACCGATGATATTCTATCGATAGTTAGCGTGCCTGGTAGGGGAGTGCATGCTATTTCCTTATCGAACAAGATGGCTATTTCCATAGGCTCTTCGTCCCTCCCGCAGCCTAGCCAAATCTTCACGGTCGGATCGATCTCGTGGATCATCAACACTGACGGAGTCAGAGAGCTCATCGAGCTGGTGCAAATCGATTCTGCACCGGTCACCCCAACTCCTACAACTATAGATCCAATCTTGAAACCACCTTTGAGGTCGCCTTCATCAACAACTCACCGCCCGCTTCCTCGCTACCAGAGGAGGCAGATCAACAATGATGATCTGATCGCATCCATCGATCAGATTGCCTCTCCATCGCCGAATCAGCTCTGGACACTCTGGTTCAGTGCCGATCACCTTCTGATCCAGATCTATCGGAGGCTGCTCGAGAAACTCTAGGGGCTACGGCCCTACCCTTTGGATTCACCAACATCGCCGCCACTTACCAAGATGCCATAAGGGGCAGATTTGCTGACCAGGTTGGAGATGTCCATCGTCTCGCCGACTTGATCGCTGACCAGCCTCCGCCGGCCATCAACATGCTGCACGTCGGCCAACGCCCCGGAGCATCCCTCCAAACCATCCTAGAGGAGAATCCGGACTCTGAGTCCCAGGGCTCTATGGAGACCGTCGCCGAAACCACCACCGAACTACTACCTCTCCCTCCGTTTCGTGGCGGTGCAATCTTCAACGCCAGCGTCGACAGCCCCCCTTGAAACGGCGAAACCAAGGAGGAACGTGCCACTCGCGAGAACTGGAACGTCAACCGTGCGCAGCACCAAGCAAACGAGATTGCCCTTGCGATGGCCGAGCAGCAGCTTGACTCACAAGGACGGCCACTCCAACGCAACCTCGATGATGAGTTTGTCCGTGTTGACGGCCACAACATCTACAAGACCCCAAGCGCCAATCTAGCAGTGGCCGCCAACGAGCTCACCTGGCTCCCACAGACACCCGAGGTCGCCAAGGTTGCCGCCATGCTTAAAGCGGCACACTGTTTGGTCAATGAGATCCGCCAGGATCAGAGACCTTCATACTCCACAACCTCGATTCACCGATTAGCCATGCCAAGATTAGATCACCACCCTAGTCGCTTCACCGACCAGCACCGCGACGACAGGCAACCCCTCCAGGGTGGAGCTAGGGGCAACCACATTGAACATCACCGCCAACACGACTAGGAGGTCGACCAGGACGTCCGAGTGCACCTCAACAATATCTGAGATGCATGACGATGTATCGATGAACGCTACTTCGGTCACCATGAAGAAGAAGTACACCGCCGCTAGGAGTACGAGCAAGAGTATGGTAACCTGGACTTAGCTCTCGAGCTGCTCAACGCCGACAACGCTACGAGACGATGGCACCGACAACCCCGAAGGGCCCCCAACATTCATGAGGGTGCTCCGAACACTTTAGTGGCCCCGTTGTTTTAAAATCACTAGGGTCGAGCCCTACGAAGGAAGGATGAACCCAACACAGTGGCTACAGGCTTATGCCACTGCTGTCTACGCCGTCGGAGGAGACACCAGTGTCATGGTGAACTATCTTCCCATTATGCTCATGCCAACAGCCTTAAACTGGTTCACAAGCCTTGCCCCGACTCCATCGGATCCTAGGAAGAGCTAAAAAAGTCTTCACCGACAATTATATGGCTACATGTACTTTACTGGGCACCAAGCATGATCTCAACCGCATCAACCAAAAGCCATCCGAGCTCCTCCATAGCTACATTAGACACTTTTCCGAGATGAGGAATTATATTCCCAACATCACGGAAGTTGAGGTCATCACCACCTTCATTCGAGGACTCCATCACCGTGAGCTTCGCTCCAAGTTCAACCGCAAGCCGCCAACAGGGATTGGCGAGATGATCACGACCGCCATCTAGTACGCTGACACTGAGGAAGCCGAGGTGCGCTTCAACAAGGATGCGGGCACTCATCGCCCAACATGCCGCTATGATGACCGCCCCAACGACTGATGCCCCAATGATAGCCGCTACGATGACCGCAGTTACCACCGTGATAGTGGGCGTGATCGGCCAGAAGGACCCAAGTCTGGTCAAAATCACCGCCGCCGACCAGACCACATCGTTGCCACCGTTAATGAACCTCATGCCAAGCGCAACTACGACAAGCATACAAGAAGATCCTCGATAGCCCATGCCCTCTCCACAAGAATGCCAAGCATAAGATGAAGGACTGCCTCGGCTTGGCTAAGGAGTTCTAGGACAAAAAGTTGGACGACAACACCAACAATGGAGCCGGAGGCCACCAACCACCTAGGGGCAATAATAATGCATTCCAGGACCACTACAAGGTGGTCGTCACCATGTTCGGGGGCCTCACCTCCACCGAGAGTAGAAGAGAATGGAAGCTCGCCGCCCTACGGGTGCTCGCCGTCACTACAGAAGATGCCGCCACCAACCCCAGCTATCGCCCATGGTCCGAGGTCCCCATCACCTTCAGTAGGTCCGACCAGTGGGCGGACATCCCCTATACAGGGAGTTTCCCCCTCGTCCTCGATGCAACCGTCCAGAAAGTGCTTTTCAGAAAAGTGCTCATCGATGGTGGGAGCGCTCTGAATCTCCTCTTTTTAGAAAAGGAGTTGGGCCTCAAGATAACATATATCACACCCTCAGACTCCTCCTTCTGGGGTGTGGTACCGGGCAGGGCATCAAAACCGCTTGGAGAGATATCGATATCGTTTGGCACGGCAAGCAACTACCGCGATTGAGCACATCAACTTCTACGTCGCCGACTTCAACACCACCTACCACTCCATACTTGGTCGGCTAGCTCTGGCCAAGTTCATGGCTATACCACACTATGCTTATCTGGTGCTGAAGATGCCTTCTCCAATAGGAGTCCTAGCCTTGCGGGCCAACCTCTCCGTCACCTATGCTTGTGAGACAGAGAGTCTCACCCTCACCGAAGCCACGTCCTCTCCATCTAGATGTCCAGTGTGGTCACCGACACCAAGACGGTGCCCACCGATGACCTGGAGATCCCATCGTTGGAGCCTCCTCGCGCCTCCACCAAGTCCAAGGAAACCAAGGAGGTCGGCCTTGGCCTCGATGACCCCTCCAAGACCGTGAAGATTGGGGCTCATCTTGACCCCAAATAGGAAAACACGCTCGTCTCCTTCCTATGTGCCAATGCCAACATGTTTGCTTGGAAACCTGTAGACATGCTAGGGGTATCACGGGAGAAGATTGAGCACTCCTTGAACGTCTCGCGGACCGCCAAACCAATCAAGTAGAAACTCCGCCGATTCACGCCAGACAAGGAGGCTATTAGGGTAGAAATAAAACGGCTCCTAGCTGTCGGATTCATAAAAGAAGTGTATCATCCTAAGTGGTTAGCAAACCCTGTTCTCATTCAAAAAAAGAATAAAGAATGGAGAATGTGTGTTGATTACACTGATCTTAACAAACACTGCCCTAAAGACCCCTTCGGTCTACCTCAGATAGATAAGGTTGTAGACTCCACCACCGGCTGCGAACTGCTCTCCTTCCTCGACTATTACTCCGGCTATCACCAGATCTCCCTCAAGGAAGAAGACCAGATCAAGACATCGGTCATCATGCCTTTTGGTGCATACTGCTACACCACCATGTCCTTCGAACTCAAGAACGCCGGGGCGACCTATCAAAGGGCCATCCAGATGTGCCTCGATCAACAGATCGACCACAATGTCGAAGCTTACATCGATGATGTGGTCGTCAAGTCCAAGATCGCTGATGATCTTATCGCCAACCTCGAGGAAATGTTCGCCATCCTAAAAAGGTACCAATGGAAGCTAAACCCTTCAATGTGCATCTTTGGAGTTCCATCCGGTATACTGTTGGGCTACATCGTCAGCACCCGTGGCATCGAGCCCAACCCCGACAAGGTCTCCACCATCACCAACATGAAACGTCCAACATGTGTTAAGGATATATAGAAGCTTACATGTTGCATGGCTGTTTAAGCCACTTCATATCACGCCTCGACAAAAAAGGGCTACCGTTCTTCAAACTCCTCAAGGCCTCCATGCACTTTTCCTGGTCGAGGAGGCAGACATAGCTTTCGAGTAGCTCAAGTTGTTCCTAACAAAGCCCTCGATCATGATGGCGCCACTACCAGAGGAAACTCTCCTGATCTACATCGCCGCTACTTCTCACATCGTCAGCACTGCCATTGTGGTCGAACGCGAGGAGGCCGGGCATGCTTATAAGGTGCAACGTCCGGTATACTTCATCAGAGAGGTCCTTAATGAGCCCAAGACTTGTTATCCTTAGGTCCAAAAGCTACTATACGCCATCCTGATTACATCGCGCAAGCTCCACCACTACTTCGGGTATTACAAGATCACCGTGGTCACCGAGTTCCCTCTGGGGGACATTCTCTAGAACAAAGAGGCCAATGGCCGCATCATCAAGTGGGCTATTGAGCTTGGCACTTCATCGAATTTATAAGCAGGCCTACCATCAAGTCTCAGGTGCTTACTGATTTTGTCGCTGAGTGGACCGAGATTCAAGAGCCCATTGCCGCTACTTGCCTCGAGCACTAGGTGATGTACTTCGATGGTGCCCTCAACATCAATGGTGCTAGTGCGGGCATTCTATTCATCACACTGATCAAGGATAAACTCTGCTACGTTCTCCAGATGCATTGTCCGGCCTCCAACAACGCCGCCGAATACGAAGCATGTCTCCACGGACTCTGTATAGCTGTTGAGCTTGGCGTCAAACACCTCATGGTATATAGGGACTCCGCGCTGGTCATCAACCAGCTCAACAAAGACTGGTCCTGCTCTAGTGAGAAGATGGATGCATACTGCGCCAAAATCAGGAAGCTTGAAGGGAAGTTCTATAGTATCGAGTATCACAACGTTGTACGAGATCAAAATCAGCTCGACGACCACCTATCCATGTTAGGCTCCTCTCGCGTCGCGATTCTGCCGGGGGTCTTTGTTCAAGATCTTTTGGCACCATCCATTAAGGAAGAGAAAGAAGTTCAGGAAATTCCCCCGCCGAGCAGCTGGTACTTACAGTACCTTCGCCAGCCGCTGATTGGAGGGAATAGTTCATCAAGTACCTCACCAGTGCCGAAGTACCCGCCGACAAGACTGAAAACGAACGCCTAATTCGTCTAAGCAAGCATTACGTGCTGGTGGACGACAACTTGATGAGGAAAAGTGCCAAGGAAGGGATACTGTAGAAATGCATCTCCCAAGAAGAAGGAGTGAAGTTACTTCTCAAAATTCACTCTGGTTCCTATGGCAACCACGTGGCATCGAGAAACCTGGCCGGCAAGGCTTTCCGAGCTAGTTTTTACTGGCCCACGGCCATCTCTGATGCAGAAGACCTCGTCCGACGTTGTGAAGGATGCTAATTTTTCGCCAAGCAAATACACGTGTCGGCACAAGAACTGCAGACCATCCTAGCTTCCTGGCCCTTCGCATGCTGGGGACCGGATATGATCGGGCCTTTCAAGCCAGCGCCAGGTGGTTTCTAGTGCGTATACGTCGACATCGACAAGTTCTCCAAGTGGATCAAGCATAAACCGCTCATCTTGGCTACTGCAAAGAAATCAGCCGAGCTCTTCGAAGATATCATCCACAGATTTGGTCTCCCGAATAGCATTATCACCGACCTTGGAACTACGTATACTGGCTATCATTTTTGGGACTTCTGCGAAGACCGATGGATCTCCGTCAAATACGTCTCCGTTGCCCATCCTAGAGCCAATGGCCAGGTCGAACGGGCGAATGGCATGATCCTTGATGCCCTCAAAAAGAGGCTATATCAGAAAGAAGAAAAGCATCTGAGCAGATGGCTCAAAGAGTTACCAGCTGTGGTCTGGGGACTACGCACTCAAGCTAGTCACAGCACCGGTGTGCCTCCAGCCATACTATCAGCGGACATTGCCTTTTGAGCACCTATGGTGGAAATTTATGATGAAGAGCAAGCCGTAGCTGTTTGGACAGAGGACATCGACAGGGCCAAGGAAGAACGCCTAATCACCTGTGTCCGCACAGCCAAATATCTAGAAGGCTTGCGGAGGTACTACAACCGCAACATCAAAGGTCGTTCATTTGCCATCGGCGACCTCATTCTCCGTAGAAAACAAAAAACCAAAGGGATGCACAAGCTCTCCTCCCCCTAGGAAGGGCCTTACATCATCAAAGAGGTTACCCGACCAGGGTCTTATCGCCTACGTGACTTAGACGAAATCGATGTCCCCAATTCATGTCACATCGAGCACCTTATATGTTTCTATCCTTGAAATGCTCCAGATATGTATTCTCCGCTCCATGATGAATAAAGTTTTTGTCGCCACAATTTGTCTCCATTATTTCTCCATTACGGTTTAATCTCCACTTACGGTCGCCGAGCTCTAAGCTACTCCATAACGAACTCCAATACGAAATCGCCATAACTACGCCGACCACGTTTCTCCAAATCTCCAACGTATTTCGTCGAACAAGTTTCTCCACATTGCCGACCATGTTTCTCCAAATCTCCAACGTATTTCACCGAACAAGTTTCTCCTAATCGCCGACCACGTTTCTCCAAATCTCTAACATTTTCGCCGAACAAGTTTCTCCAATCGCGACCATGTTTCTTCAAATCTCCAACGTATTTCACCGAACAAGTTTCTCCAAATCACCGACCACATTTCTCCAAATCTCCAACGTATTTCGCCAAACAGGTTTCTCCAAATCGCCGAACATTTTTCTCCAAATCTCCAAGATATTTTGCCGATCAACGAGTAGCATATGTCTTGTTCTACGCTCTATGGAGAAGACCCAGTCTCCGATCTCTCCCTACACGTGCTACGGGCTCCGCGTTCTGCGTTATTTGTGGTCAGCTACGATTCCTTGGTCACGCCCGTTCCTCCTACACGTGCACGGGCTCTGCGCTCGACATTATGGACTATGGGCTAGCCAAGGCCAAGAGCACAGTAGAGAACTAACTACTCGGATGCCACTAATCCTACGTATATCTCCAAGTTATTTTGCCAACCACTAAGCAGCACACGTTCCACTCTGTTCTCTATGGAGAAGACCCAATCTCCGATCTCTCCCTACACGTGCTACGGGCTCTGCGCTCTACATTATGGGTGGTCGGCTGCGGTTCCTTAGTCACGCCTGTTACTCCTACACGTGCACGGGTGCCGCACTCGACGTTATGGACTATGGGCTAGCTAAGGCCAAAGATTTTAGTAATGAACTAACTACTCGGACGCTACTTATACTGCGTATAATTGCATTAGGGTTAATACTATAATGATTTCTTCACCGCAACATTACAAACTGCATAAACATGCACATGTCAGCATTTATACCTATACATAAATGTCTATTTTGCGCCCTTGCGCGTTCTAACTACTTTCTCTAGTTAATACAGCGTGATTCTCTGAGTAGATCACTGAGCTTCGCCATCGCCGTCCGTCTTGCCGAACAGGTCGATGTCGCCGACCAGTTTCTTCGCTGCATCCTCTGCCTCATCCTCCAGCTACTGGTGCTCCACCACGCCCATCCCTCCGGCAAATCCGGCTCCTATCGCCTGAAGGTCAATGGCTAGATAGTGGGACCGGACCACCGTATGGGCATGAGTAATGGCGGTCACAATGGTGCGACGGTTGAAGCTCTTGAAGTTCTCCCACGCCGCCTTGCACCTTTCGATGATGGTGTCCAGACGCGGCGGCCTGCTATCGGGCTAAGGATCCACCTCTAGGTCGACGCAGTCGAGCACTGGTTTGACTACGGCGACTATGGCGTCAAACTTGTCCCTCTGGGTCCAGGCATCCTACTCCAGCACATCAAACTGTGCCTTAACGCTCCGATGATATTCTACGGGCATCACAAGAATCCATTGAGCCAAGATATTACTTCAGCAATAACTCTGATCATGAAGTATTTCACCTTTTAGCTCCTCGGTCAGCTTCTCTGCGTGCTCTGACTCCTTCGCCTTCTCCTCTCCGAGTTGCCCAACGGTTTGGTGCAGCTGGCCGAGCTTCGCATCTTGCTCTAGAAGCTCACCGATCGTCAGCACCAATACTAATTCAGCAATGCAAAGCAAGTTTGCTGATACGCCATACCTTTTTTCTGCTCGGAGATACTTTTGAGCTGCTCAGACTTGCGTTTCAACTAATCGCAAAGACTCATCACCTGCTTGGAGCTCTGTTCCAGCTGCTCGGACCTGCCACGCAGCTACTCGTACACGGTCGCCAGCAGCTCGGATAGCATGCCCTTCTGGTACTGCAGGTCCCGAGCGTTGGATTCGGCAAGATCACGCTCACGATGGGCCCTCTGGACATTTTTCTCCATTGCCTTTAAGGCCTCCTTAAGTTTTTCATTTTCCTCGGCAAGGGGCTCCATCCTCTTTATTAGCTGGCGCCGCTGCTCAGCAGTCCGAGTTATCCCCTGCAAAAACACCAAGATTATGAAGGAGAACTCCGGTCTCCAACGTCAAAGAGGAGCATTCTAGACGTAGTACTGACCATGATCGGCTTCATCACCCCAGCAAGGGCGGACTCCAGTCTCCTGAGCTCCCTGGTGGTGTCCTCCTCCTCGATATCCACCACTTCGTCACCACGCTTTCAGAGGATTCAGACAACTTGGGGTCGAGGTTCATCACGCTCGATCTCCTCCACCTCGTCCTCCGCCGCCATAGCTGGAGGCACCACCTGGGGGCTCGGTGGCCGGATAGCGTGTCCGACCACGCCCTCGATGCTTCAGGGAGCGCCGTCTGCTCCTCCGGCACCGCAAGCTTCTCTGTCCTAGATTTCAGCGTGACACCGGTAACTCCAGCCTCTGCTCCCGAGGACCCAGCGGTTCCCGCCGTTGTCTCAGGCGCTGCTGCCGACCCATCCGCCGTCGACGCCAACCGTTTGTCACCACCAAATCCAACAGAAGGGGCAGTTGACTCCTCCATAGGCCATCGAGAACCTAGAGACTCTAGGACGGGGTCCACCAGCATCTCCTCTACCGTGGGACCAGCCTTTGGCTACTCATCAGTCTGGACGGGCGGGGTTGGATCCTCCGTATGCCTCGCTCTGCATCAGATTAGCTCGTCAAATCGCCAAAAAAGGGATAAGGATATGACAACCAAATATCTCCAAGACAAGGGTACTTACGTAGAAACTTTTTGGTAGATTTTTCTGAACCGGCGCTGCCTACCCGAGCCCCTAGCCAAGGCCTTGGGGTCGACGCCAGCATCTTGGGGTGGAGGTCCCGTGGTCTCCACCGTCGGCCTCTCCTCCGCCCGCCGCTCTGAGGCTCCCCTCGCCTGCTGCTCGGGGTCTCCCTCCGCCCGCAGCTCCGGAACTCCCCTTGCTCGCTGCTCGGAGACTCCCTTTGCCTGCTGCTCAGGGGCTCCTGTTGCCTGCTATTGGGGGAGTCTCTCCCCTACCTCCGATTGTCCCTCCACGCGCATGCTGCGTGGAGGCGCCTTCGTGCTCGGTGGAGGAGCCACCGGAACTTCGTTGTCATCCGACCACTCGGACATCGCGTTACTCCGCATCCGAGTGGTCTGGTCACCGCCAAGCGAGATGCTGCCAGCTTGAGGGGAGAGGCACCCACCGTCTTTCTCTTCCCCTAGACTTTCTCCGACAATGGGGGTGGACTCTCCGTCTGACCAGCGTCCATGCCTTCAGACTTCGATGAGGCGCTGACGGCTCCCTCCTCAGGCTGCGTTGGTGGCCGAGCATCTACTACCTGCAGCCAATCGCCCCTCGGTACGCCCAAGAAGTACACCGCTCTTTCATGCGAATGAATCTTCCCATAAGTGAATCAGTTCACTGCTCGGCAATGCTACAAGATTAAAAGGATCAGGAACAAACAATTGAGATAGTTACCTGAGGAGGCGAATTCGTGCAGTTAAAGGGTCTCATTTGCCCTGACACCCAGAACGAGGCCAATGGAGCGAATAGCTCTACGGCCCGCTTTACAACCTCATCTCTCGACAGCGTCTCCGACCTCTCTCAGGTGCCATCGGTGTCCCCCTTAAAGTCAAAGCCCGCATGGGCCCTCTCCTTGTAGGATTGGATGCGGCGGATTATGAAGCTCGCCACTACCAGTCCACCATTGGTCTTCACGTCCTTTATTAAGCCAAGGAGCTCCCCCACTTGCCCCATATCAACACTTTTTGGCCTCTCCGACCAGCTTTTCTGGCTCTCTGGGATATGGTTGGCATCGCAGTGGATGGCAGGATGGCTCTGCTTGATGTAAAACCACCTGGCGCTCCAACCCTTCAGCGATGTGTTCAGTGGCTCAGTAAGGTACTCGCCCACCATTCCATCACATAGCTAAAGATACACTCTGTCGACCACCTTGGAACCGCTGCCGCCCTTCTTCTTCAACCAGAACAGGTGTCTGAAGAGGTTGAAGTGTTGAAGAATCCCCAAATACGCTTCATAGAAATGGATAAAGATCGAGATGTGCAAGATGGTGTTTGGGTGGAGATTGCACAAACTAAGTGCCCAGAACTCCAACAGATTCCTCAAAAAAGGATGAACAGGAAATCCCAATCCTCGCCAGAAATATTCCTCAAACACTACTACTTCATTGGTGTGAGGCATTGGGAAGGGCTCACCACTGGCTGGCCGCCATTCGGCGGTGACACGGTCAGGATGAACGCCCGCCTCCACCAATCTATAGAGCTCCGCCTCCCCTGTGCGCGACGGCACCCACTCTTCATCATGGCTAGCTCTAGCAACCGCCTTCTTTGGGCTCGCCTTCTTTGGGTTCACAGCTCCCCTCTTCAGCGCCATCTCTCAGATCTGGATGGGGACGGGCGGTGGAAGCGCGCGTGGATGTTAATCTAGAAATGCGAGGGTTAAGGAAGAAGATGAAAATGGCAAAGTGGCAAAGGTGGGAGTGTGGGGTTCGGCGGCACAGTTATAAAGCACTCCCCCCACCTTTTCGCATTCGAGGGTTTTTGGGAAACTGCTCCCGCGATTGGCGCCTCTCCGAATTCTCCGCAACAGCAAGGTGGCCAATTACTTGGGCTTTTGCGTAACCGCAGCCCGTATCGCCGATTTATCTCCGTAATTTGTTACGGCTCGCCGAATATTCGCCAACTTCTCCACCAACCGTTACGGCTCAGTAATTACTATTGTACAACCATTACTCTGGTATTTTCTCTGCGATTTGTTTTCTCCAACATTTCCTCTTGTGGCTCGGGGATTGCATCAACATTACGTCGTGGTTCCTCACCGTATTGGGGATTTTTCTTCAGTTGACTGCTGTTTCTGACCCTGACACCACGTGATCACGTCACCTACTATCAGGCTCGGGGACTAAGTGGGCACACTTCACCTTGCGGTGAATGTGGTTTTTCTCATTTCGGGGCTATGCCCGAGGACTGGCTGCCTGCTTGGCTGGTGTTTTACTATTCTTCTACTTTGGACCCTAGCACCATATGATTACGTCATCTACTGTCAGGATCAAGGACTATGTGGGCACACTTCACCTTGCGGTGAGTGTGTTTGCTTTAATCTAGAAGACTCCGTGCCTCTTGAAGCTAAAGAAGACTATCTCCCTTTCTCGTGCTCGGACTCTAAGTGGGCACACTTGGTCCACTGCGAAGAAGTTTTTGATTCTGAACTTGGTTACACTGCTCGGCGATGGTTCACGCTGCTCGACAAAGGTTCAAGCTGCTCAGCAACTACTCACAACTGCTCGGCAACTCATCATGGTGGTCGGACCATAAGTTTGACTACTCGGCTTTGTTCGCATATGCTCGGACAAGCTCAAGACGGCGTTACACAACGGGTACAAGGAGCTCGGGGACTAGCTGTGGGGGGTACAACCCCGGATACCCATGGCAGACCACATGGGATGCGCCGCCAGGGGTGGCCGAGCCCACGAGATGAAGCCTTGCGGGGCATGACTCTGCTCGGCGCCTCCCGTAAGACACCGGGAAGATATCCTAAAGATACTATGAGATCTGTTAGGATACGTATGATCCCATGATTCCTATAATCTGTTATTACTTTCCAGTTATCTCTCAGATCTAACCGACTTGTAACCCTGCCCCCCGGACTATATAAGGCGGACAGGGACCCCCTCTAAACTCACGCAATATCATACGATAGCCAATACAATCCAACAAAACATAGGAGTAGGGTATTACGTCATACTGACGGCCTAAACCTGTATAACTCGTGTGTCTCTGTTGCCTTCTTGTTCTTGATTACACGCTTCTCTGCCGATCAATCTACCTTCATGGTGAAGTTCTACAAGGTGCAGTGGCAGAACCACTTCGAGGAGGAAGCCACGTGGGAACAAGAGAGCTATATCTTAAAGCATTACCCCCACCTCTCTCTAGTTCAGATAGGTAGTTGTTTACATTGAAATGTAATTCTTATCTCTTTTCCCACAATAGACACATGAAATCTCGGGTCAAGATTTTGTTTTAGGGGGGTATATTTGTAACACCCTCGGTTTATGTGATAGCGTATGTAATTTAGTGTGTAAATCAAATTCTGTGATCCTCGGTTTAGGGGGGTATATTTGTAACACCCTCGGTTTATTTGTACAGTCTTTTGCTAAAATACCGCATGAGCATCATGTTTATGTGATAGCATATGTAATTTAGTGTGTAAATCAAATTCTGTGATCCAAAACGTTCATCGGAAACGCGAAACGAAAGTTACATTCAATGTCGCGTTATGTCACTTAGGGTTGTAAATGAATTTTTATTAAGCGAAAATGCTATAGAATATATATATAGAATTTTAATAAAGTTTGTAGTACAAACTTCATAGGTGACGATGAAATACTTGAGGTCGCGAAAGGAATTCACTAGCTAGCGTAGCGAATAGCTTGGAAATCGAATTTGACGCGAAACCGATCAAGACAGTCAAATTTCTTAAGTAGTGGTATGGTCTTAGGGCTTGTTTTAGTAGCCTAACATGCCATCTTGAGGGTAAAATAGGTGGTTTAGCAATTGAAGCATCGAGTTGGATTTTTGGGGTGTTTTCAAAATCGTGCATGGCACGTTCCGACCGGTGTCAGTGAATGGGCGCGGTCACCATGCCTCAGCTCGGCGTGCTGCACTGGTTTTCCCGACGTGCGCACACACCATCGCGTTGGTCCTGGCCACCGCTGCCCGGGCTCGTCTAGCCAACCGAGCCTGCCTCTGGCCGCCGCGAGCCAGCTGCACCACTAGCACCACGTTGTTGGCCACTGTCACCCGCACTGCCGTTGTCATGCCCTAGCACGCGTCTCATGCATGCACGCACGCGCCGCCCCGGTGGGCCTGGCCGCTCTGCTACCACCGCCATCGTCGTGGGCCCACTGCCCTGGGCAGTCCGATGTCGCCTGCTTCGCCATGTCGCAGCCTATGTTGCGTCACGTCACCGTGCTGCTAGTAGCCACGGCCGTGAGTGCTGAATCGCCACGCGCGCGCGCGCACTACTAGCATCGCATCCACCTAGCCGCTCTGCCATCACCACTGTCATCATGGGCCCTATGCCCTGGCCAGTCCGCTACTATCCGCCCCACTATGTCCTCACGCTGCTGCTAGTCTTGGTCATGATTGTTGGGTTGCCCACGTGCGCCGGCACCGCTCGCGTCGCCTCTGCCTGAGCCACTGCACCGGCACATGGCCATGTCGCCGTTGGCTTGCCATTTGAGGCATTGTGGCCGCACAAGCCGTGCCGACTCATATGCACACGTGTGTTTTCCTTGTGTGCCCTTGTCCATTTCATTTGAGTGGCATGCACCTCTCTATGCCCTGGGTCACCTCCGCCTTTAATGGCGCCATGCCAAGGCCAGCTCGCAGCATCGGTCAAATATATGCAATTGTGTGCGCAAGACGGTTGAGTAGGAACCTAGCTATGCACCAAACCCTCCCACTACTGCTGCCACCGTGTCGAGCCCCAATTAGAAGCTTTCTTCACCGTCGGCCATCTTAAGACCCCGTGGTAGTGCCCGTCCAATTCACCTCACACCGTCCACCTCCGTCCAATTTATTGGCACTATGTCTTCGCCCTGTTCCCCTCTATTCCATCCTCACCCCAATTTGCCCTGCTATTGCCTGCTCAGCGCTGCCGACGTAGTCGCGCCACCGCGGCCATCACCGTGCTAGCGTGGCCAGACTCACTCGGCTTGTCTCTGGTCAAGCCATCATGTCTGGTAGGTTCTGGGTGAGTTGCTGATGCCCATTCTTAAGTTTGTTCACGTCATCGGTGCCTTGGCTCATGGGAACATTGCCACCGTTGTAGGGAGGAGTCCGCCACCATGGAGGGAGCTCGGGACAGCATCTCTATTCACCGATTCGCCGCCCAATGCATCGAGTTTGTGTCTAGGTGAGCATCGACTCGCTATTAGGGGCGGGGAGGGGCTGGTCTGCCGGCGTGACCGCCGCGCCGGTGCGCGTGCGGGTGCCGAGGGTATCACCGTTGCGAAGACAGATTGTTCCAAGGTCTTATCTGCAAAGTAGTTGACTATAGGAATAGTGTCATGGGTCTTAGGGTGATTTGCCGGTAGGTCAGGGATGTTTTCGCAAAATGGACCATAGCGCGTGGGCCTCACCGTCTTGGGCCATCATCGCGCAAGTGGGCCACGTTGGTGGGTCACAGTGCGCGCGCGCAAGGCGCCAGAGTGGGCCGAGCCGCTCGCGCAGTGGGCCACGCGGGTGGATTCGGTTTTCTTTTCCAGTGAATTAATAAATGTTTATTCAATTTAGTTTTGAATTGATCTTTGTAAAATTATAGTAAATTCTGTTGATGTCCAAAAATAGTGAAACAAAATTTGTTAGGTTCACAAAAATGCTATCTATCTGTTGGTGTAGATAGTTTACAGTTAGCTATGATAATGATAGATTCATAAATTCAATTTAGAAAGCTTAGTATTAGTTAGCTCGCTCTCGGGGTGCTTAGTGTCAGTGGAAGACGAGCACCTCCGTAAGTGTGTTATTTCAGCGCTTCTGCCACACGATCCCGGTGCATGAACGTCTCGGCCTCCACCGTGATGCACGCGACACCCTCGATGCCCGTAGGCATACCCACGGCGATGCGGGGAGGAGGCTAGCCGTGTCTAGCATCCTCATCATGACGGATGCTATAATAGCGGCGAGGACCAAAGCCTAAGCCCTGACTTGCCGGGACCTCGGGCCTTTGGCTGACACACTCTCAATGCCGTCTTCCCACCGCGGTACTGACCGCCGACCAACATCCCAAAATACTCTAGGGAAACGAACCCTAGACTGTGGCTCGAGGATTATCAGCTTGCTTGCCAAGCCGGTGGAGCGGATAGTGACGATTTCATTATCCGCAACCTTCCATTGTTCCTGGCCTATTCAGCACGAACGTGGTTGGAACCCCTTCCACCCAACCGAATCCAAAGTTGGGCAGACCTAAAAAAGATCTTTGTGGGAAACTTCTAGGGCACATACGCACGTCTTGGGAACCCATGGGATCTCAAAAACTACCGACAGAAGTCCGGGGAAACTCTTCATGGGTACATCCGGCGCTTCTCCCAGCAGTGCAACGAGCTACCCAACGTTGCCGCCGCCGATGGCATATGAGCTTTCCTATCTGGGACCGCCTGCGAGTCCCTGGTTCACAAGATGGGACATAAGGGCCCGCGAACCACCAAGGAGCTCCTCAATATCGCCACTAGCCATGCCTCAGGCGAGGAGGCGGTCGAGGCGATTTTTGACCACCTCAAAGGCAAGGCAAAGTGGGATGAGGACGCTGGCGAAGGCGTCTCCAACCATCCCAATAAGAAGAACAAGCAGCAGTGTGAGGGCTCGCTCATGGCCACCACCGACCAAAACGGGGGTCAAAAGCCCACCGAGGGTACCCCAGAGCACTTTGAGAAGCTGCTCGAAGGGCCATGCCCGAACCATGCTTTCCCCGTCAACCACTTATACAAGGACTGTGTCCTCATGAAGCAGTTCTTGTCTAGACGCTCCAACAAGGGTGAGCATAGGAAGGAGCCCAAGCCGGCCACAGATGACACCGAGGGGAAGGACGGTGGATTTCTAACGCTGGATGGCTGCCTCATGATCGTCGGAGGGTTGGCGGCCTATGACTCCAAGCACCACTAGAAGCTTGCGCATCGCGAGGTCTATACGGCCAAGCTGGCCGCACCTACCTTCCTCCGATGGTCGGAGTCCACCATAACCTTTGATCGGACTGACCACCCGAAAACCATCCCACAGCCGGGGAGATATCCGCTCGTGGTCGACCCGATCATCAGCTCGAAGAAGCTCACCAAGGTGCTGATGGATGGAGGCAGTGGCCTCAACGTCATGTACGCTAAAACGCTCGACGCCAAGAGCATCGACCGAGCGCGCATCCGACCGATCGGGGTGCCTTTCCATGGCATCGTGCCAGGAAAGCAGGTCATGCCACTTGGGTAGATCGATCTGCCCGCCACCTTTGGGGATCCGACCAATTATAGGACGGAGACCCTTACCTTCAAGGTGGTCAGGTTCCATGGAACCTACCACACCATCCTAGGTCATCCATGCTACGCAGAAGTTCATGGTTGTCCCCAACTACACCTATCTGAAGTTGAAGATGCCGGGTCCATGCGGGGTCATCACCATCGGCACCTCCTTCCAGCGCGCCTACGAGTGTGAGGTCGAGTGTTCCAAACACGCCATGGCAATTATCGCCTCCAAAGAGCTTGCGACCATCAGGGAGGAGGTCATCGAAGAAGCGCCCGACCCCAAGCGGTCGGCTAGGTCTTTCGAGCCTATAGAGGGAGCCAAGGAGGTCCTCATAGACCCTAGCGGCTCCAAGGGCAAAGTGGTGCACATCGGCACCACGCTTTCCTCCAAATAGGAAAGCGCGCTGTTCACCGACTTCCTCCACACCAATAGAGACATATTTGTGTGGAGACCCTCGGACATGCCAAGCATTCTAAGAGAAGTCGCCGAGCATGCCTTGAAGATCAGGCCAGGCTCCAACCGGTGAAGCAGCGCCTACGTCGCTTCGACGAGGAAAAACACAGGGCCATCGGTGAGGAGATTGCAAAACTTTTGGCGGCCGAGTTCATCAAGGAAGTATACCACCCTGAGTGGCTAGCCAATACCGTTCTTGTATGGAAAAAGAGTAGGAAACGAAGAATGTGCGTTGACTACACGGGTCTCAACAAAGCATATCCAAAGGATTTGTTTCCTTTGCCATGCATAGACCAAGTAGTTGACTCAACCTTAGGGTGCGAAACCATTTGCTTCCTTGATGCATACTCCGGGTACCATCAAATCGCGATGAGAGAGTCCAACTAGCTCACGACATCTTTCATCATCCCATTTAGATCATTCTACTATGTCACAGTGCCATTCAACCTAAAGAACATGGGGGCTACGTACCAACATTGCATTCTCAAGTGTTTTGGGGATCTCATTGGGCAAACTGTTGAGGCCTACGTGGATGACATCGTGGTCAGATCCAAATGGGTTGACCAGGTCGTAGCCGACCTAGAGCAGACCTTCACGAAACTCTAGGCAAACGGCATCAAACTCAACCCCAAGAAGTGCATTTTTGGGGTCCCAAGGGGTATGCTACTAGGTTTTATTGTCTCTCGAGCACGGCATCGAACCAACCCAGAGAAGATCTCGGCCGTCATGAGGATGGGCCTGATTCAAAACATAAAGGGGGTACAACGAGTTATAGGGTGCCTCGCCTTGCTCAGCCGCTTTATCTCACACCTCGGCGAACAAGGTCTCCCCCTCTATCAACTTCTAAGGAAGGCCGACCACTTTGAATGGATGCCCGAGGCCTAGGAGGCACTAAACAAGGTCAAGCAGCTCGTGATGAAGGCCCCGATCCTAGTCCCTAGCGACCGATGGGGAACCGCTTTTGCTCTACATTTGCGGCCACCACGCAAGTAGTTAGCGCCACCCTGGTGATAGAGTGAGAAGAAGAGGGACACGCCCTCAAAGTGCAGCATCCCGTGTACTTCATTAGCGAGGTCTTATCTGATTCTAGGACTCGCTACCCCAAAATCTAGAAACTTCATGTATGTCGTCCTTATCGCCAAGAAGAAGTTGCGTCACTACTTTGAGTCGCATCCACTACCGGTCGTGACGTCCTTCCCTCTCGGTGAGGTCGTCCAAAACTAGGATGCTACAGAAGAATCACAAAGTGGGCACTCGAGCTGATGCCATCAAGTCCCAAGTGCTGGCTGATTTCATTATAGAGTGGACCGAGGTCCAAATGTCGCCAGTAGTCATCGACCAAGAGTACTAGATGATGTACTTCGATGGATCGCTGATGAAGAAAGGCGCCAGCGTGGGGCTGGTCTTTGTTTCACCCCTCAGGGTACGCATGAGGTACATGGTTCGCATCCATTTCCCCTCCTCCAACAATATGGCCGAGTATGAGGCACTCATCAATGGCCTACACATCGTTATCGAGTTGGGTATCTGATGGCTTGATGTTGGAGGCGACTCCTAACTGGTCATCGACCAAATCATGAAGGAATCAAGCTGCCCCAACGCCAAGATGGCTGCGTATTGCCAAGAAGTCCGCTAACTAGAGGACAAGTTCGATGGTCTCGAGCTCAATCACATCTCAAGGCGTTTCAATGAGGCGGCCGACGCGCTGGCAAAAATGGCGTCTAGCCGAGAGCCGGTACCGATGGGAGTCTTCGCCAGCAATTAGTATAAGCCCTCGGTCCGCTATGAGGAGCCGAAATAGACCAGTGATGGGCCACCTGCCCTAGGCTTGGGGGCTAACCAACCATTGGCTCCATCCGACCCCGAAGTCATGTAGCTTGATGAGGATCCAGCGATAGAGCCTGATCCTACGACCGACTGGAGGACGTCTTACCTCGGCTACCTCCTCCATGAAGCACTACCGACGGACAAAATGGAGGCTCAGCGGCTCGCGCGTCGCGCCAAGTCCTTTGTCCTTATTGGGGGCGAGCTCTACAGGCGAAGCCACACCGGGATCCTGTAGCACTGCATCCACTTCAATCAAGGGAAGCAGTTGCTAGGTAATATCCATGGTGGAGTCGATGGGCACCATGCCACGCCTAGGACCCTAGTCAAAAATGTGTTCCGACAAGGCTTCTACTGGCCGACCACAGTAGCCGACGCTGAAAAGATTGTGCGCACTTGTGAACGGTGTCAATACTACACTCGGCAGACCCACCTGCCAGCCCAAGCACTCCAAACAATCCCCATCAAGTGGTCGTTCGCGGTCTAGGGGCTCAATCTAGTCCGACCTCTCAAGAGGGTGCCCGGTGGATATACGCACTTGATTGTTGCCATAGACAAGTTTACGAAGTGGATAGAGGCTCGACCGATCTCCGCGATCAAGTCCGAGCAAGCTGTGTTGTTCTTCCTTGACATTGTCCATCGCTTTAGGGTCTCAAACTCCATTATCATGGACAATGACATGCAATTCATCAGGAAGAAGTTCCTTCGATTCTGCGATAAATACCACATCCGCATCGATTGGGCCACCGTGGCGCACCCCCGCATGAATGGGTAGGTCGAGCGCGTGAACGGCATGGTCCTACAAGGCCTCGAACTTAGGATCTTCAACCGGTTGAACAAGTTTGGCAAACAATGGGTCACAGAGCTTCCTATGGTGCTTTGGAGCCTAAGGACGACCCCTAGCTGGGCCATCGACTACACGCCATTCTTCATGGTCTATGGTTCCGAGGCTATCCTCCCGACCGACCTCGATTATGGAGCTCCAAGGGTTAGGGCATACAACGAATAGGGAGCCAAGGTGTCCCTCAAGGATGCCATGGACCAGCTGGATGAAGTGCACGACGTTGCCCTTCTCTGCTTGGCCAAGTACCAGCAAGCGTTGCGCTAGTGCCACAACCATCAAGTGCGGGGTCGGGCCTTCAACGTTGGGGACCTGGTACTCTGCCTCGTCTAGAGCAACAAGATCCACCATAAGCTCTCTCCACCATGGGAGGGACCGTATGTCCTCGCGGAGGTGCTCCGACCAGGCACCTATAAGCTTAGGACCATCGATGAAGAAGTCTTTGTCAACGCCTAGAACATCGAATAGCTACGTCACTTTTACCCTTAAATCTACGCATGCTTTCTCTTATCGGTTTTACTATCGACTCCTCAATCTTTAGTGACACCCGACCCCAGCAACGACAAGGGGTCAGGCCTCACTCGGGAGCAGATAAGAGTATATCTATTCGGTAGGCATTCATCTATTCGGTAGACATTCTCTGTGCCCGACCCTTTCTCACGTTAAGATCTAGAAGCAAGGGTTGCAGAAACAAACACTGAGTAAAACTGGCTGGACCACAAGAAACCTACGCCCTAGCGGCTACGGCATTTTTGCTCACTAGCATGATCAGAGTTTTTTCCCACACCCCAAACTATTTAAGCCTTAACTACAGAAAGAGTCAAAATGCATTTAAGAGCATATCCACCAGGCAAATATTCTTTGTGCCCAACCCTCTCTCACGTTAATATCTAGAACCAAGGGTTGCGGAAATGAACGCTGAGTAAAACTGGTCGGACTACAAGAAAGCTACTTCCCAATGGCTATGGCATTTTTGCTCACCAGCATGATCAGAGTTTGTTCACCCACACCCCGAGCTTTATGACCTTAACGACAGAAAGGGTCGGAACACATTAACCTTTTTATACAAAAAGGGGAGCAGGGCTGAAAATCTGTTTAACCATAACAAAATTTAAGAGCTTGTCCATTTATTACAAGTTTGCCACCTGGCTTATCTGCCTAACTAATTTCTTGGGTGGGATGATCTCATCCTCTATCTCCATAGGTAAGTCCTCTGCCAGCGGGTCACCCAAGTCGATCGGATGGCTTAGCCTGCTACCGAGGGACGGGTAAGGAGCAGTAGGATGCCATATGCGGGTTATGCCGACTCCGTCATGAACGATGAACCCAGATTCCACTTGGACATATCCGGTAAGAGCCCCCTAAACCCATCATTCGAGCCATCGAGGTAAGTCCTATGCCAGTGGGTCACCCAAGTTGATCAGATGGCTCGAGCTGCTACTGAGAGATGGGTAAGGAGCAGTAGGATGCCCCATGTGGGTTATGCCGACTCCGTCATGAATGATGGACCCAGATTCCACTCGAACATATCCGATAAGAGCTCCCGAACCCGTCACTCAAGCCATCGAGGTAAGTTTACAAACCCTCACTTTACTTTTTTAGTGCATGAGCATTCATTCATCCATTCTCATATACCCAAGCATCGCATATGCAATTATTGCATCACAACACTTCGCGTCATGTCACGAAGAGGTAGTCATCTCATTCAACATGAGAGGCGACCGACCGGGGTTCAAAGGCTAGCCCACGAAGGGCTCGAGGCTGCCTCGCATCAAACAGAGCCAGGGGAGAAAACATAGATGAGCCCCAGCGGCCTTTGCTCGACCGGCTCAGAAGCGGATAGGGTCATCTCAACTTTCTCGTTCGATACTAACCTCAAGCCATGCCCACAGAATCTCCATCGATGGGAGGCCAACGGGCCACCTAGGTCAGTCTATAGAACAACTCAGGCATCTACCAAGAGGCGGGTTAAGGAGCAATGGAATGCCACAAAAGGGCTATGTCGATCCTGTTATGAATGACCAACCCAGATTCCACTCGAACATGTCTGTTAGCGAGCTCACCAAGCACGACACTTGAGCCATCAAGGCAAGTGATATTAGCACAACCCCTTCCGTGCGGAAACCACGGATGGGGTGATGATCACAAAGACGAGCTGACCCCTTGACCGAAACCCCTGCAATGCGCGGGGCTCGAGGGAAGTTGGACTCGCAAGGAGACCGAATGCGCGGTCATAGAACGATGGCTCGGATCCTAGGGAGGGGGTACATACGAAAACTAAGAATAACGTTGCTGAAACAAAAAATGCTTTCTCCTGCCACTTTTGCCATCACCACCTCGATCTTTAGTGAAACCCGACCCCGGCAATGGCAAGGGGCCGGGTCTCACTCGGGGGCTGATAAGGGTATATATATATCCATTCTAAAATAGTCGCCATGCCCGACCCTTCCTCATGTTAAAAACCTAAAGGCAAGGCTTGCGAAAACAAACGCTTAGTAAAACTTGTCATACTGTAAGAAACCTACGCCCCAGCGGCTACATCACTCTTACTTACCAGCGATGACCAGAGTTTCTCACCCACACCTCGAGCTCTATAGTCTTATCAAAAGAAAGGGTCAGAGCGCATTAACCCCTTTTTTACACATAAAAGGGAGAAAGAACAAATTAGTTTAAACTGAAACAAAATAACAGACTTGTTCAAACAAAACAAAAGGGATGGAACTCGTTCACTTATTACAAAGGTGCCATCTGACCTATCTAACTAAACTAACCCCTCGAGGGATGATTTCATCCTCTATCTTGGCAGAAAGGTCATGTGCCGGGGGCCACCTCCTATTTGATGACGTCCAGCTCTGCGTCGGTATAGATGGCGCGAAGCCTTGGCTTATCATCGCTAGATCAATGTTCTCGTAATGAGAACGGTGATCATGAACGATCGGTGAACACCAAAGCGAAGTGCCCCTCGCCATATCACGCGCCCGGTCCGTAATCTTGGTGGCGCGAACTACGAGGGAGCTTGTCTCCTGCTCTAGGGCCAGCTCGAGCTCATCATAGACCAACTGGACGGCGACACGTAGATTGTCATGTTCATCGCTCTCCTTCTAGAGGGTGTCCTTCACCTCACTAAGCTCCTTCTCTAGGCCATGGCTCTTCACCACCTTTGACCCGAGCTTGTTGTTGAGACCTGCCCAAGTCACATACCGACCATGTCAAAAGGCCTACCATGGATTCTAGGGAGAAAGACAACAAGGAAACCGGGACTTACCATCCACGTCCGCCCGAAGCCTACGCACCTCATCGCGCCGCTGGGTCACCTTGGCCTCTAGGCGCCGAACCTCCTCTTAGGCGCCGCTTGACCTCCGCGGCAAGCTCGGCGGACATGCCTGAAAGGTCCTAATGGCTAGAGGGGGTGAATAGCCTATTAAAATTTTCTACAACAACACTTAGCAAACCGTTTAGACAAATATAAGGCTAAGCGAGTGTTGCGCTAACCTACTAAAAAAACAAGCCACCTACCACAATTCTAGTTTCTATAGTCTCTATCCACACAATGGCTATGTTACTATACTAAGTTAGTGTGCTCTCAAAGGCTAACTAAAGAGTCACACTAACCAAACTAACAAGCTCTCATGACTAGCTACACTAAAGAGCTTGACAACTAGTTTGCGGTAATGTAAAGAGAGAGAGCAAGATGGTTCTACCGCCAAGTCGAGGAATGAACCAATCAATCACAAGAATGAATACCAATGAAGACCAATCACCTCGGAATCAAATGATGACACAATGATTTTTACCGAGGTTCACATGCTTACCAGCAAGTTAGTCCTCGTTGTGGCGATTCACTCACTTGGAGGTTCATGCGCTAATTGGCATCACACGCCAAACTCTCAATAGGGTGCCGCACAACTAACACAAGATGAGGATCATACAAGCCAAGAGCAATATACTAGAGTACCTTTTGGCTCTCCATCGGGAAAGGTTAAGAACCCCTCACAATCACCACGATCGGAGCCAGAGACAATCACCAACCTCTGCTCAATGATCCTCGCTGCTCCAAGCCATCTAGGTGGCGGCAACCACCAAGAGTAACAAGTGAATCCCGTAGTGAAACACGAACACCAAGTGCCTCTAGATGCAATTACTCAAGCAGTGCACTCGGATTCTCTCCCAATCTCACAAAGATGATGAATCAATGATGGAGATGAGTGGGAGGGCTTTGGCTAAGCTCCGAAGGTTGCTATGTTAATGCAAATGGCCAAGAGGGTGAGCTTGAGCTGGCCATGGGGATTAAATAGAGAGCCCCCACGAATAGAGCCATTGGCTCCTCTGTCCAGTGAAACACGGGCTGACCGGACGCGCCGGTCAGGTTGACCAGACATAGGACCCCAGCGTCCGGTCGCCCGATGCTCACCATGTGTCATCAGCCTCAAATGTTGAGTGCCCGATCTTAACGGCTAGTCTGCTTCGTGCCACATGTTAAGTTGCGACCGGACGCACTGCTTAAAGTAACCGGACGCTCCATCACTGGAGTCCGGTCATTTCTAGTAAGGTTCCAGAGAGGCAAAAACATGACCGGACGCGTCCGGTCCACCATTACCGAATGCGCTGGTGCGTCTGCTCCTCCTTCTCTTCTCTGCGCACTACCATGTTAGCAGGACCGGATGTTGAACAGTGTTCAGCCAGAGTCCGGACACTTTTCTTCTGCGAGTCCTGTCATAGGGCAAATCGAGCCCGAGAGCACCACCTTCTTTTATAATTGACCGGATGCTGGAACCCTGAGTCCGATCACATCAAACTGAGTGTCCAGTCACTATTTGATAGTGAAAAACACCTCCTTCAATTCACCAACTTCTCTACCCTTGCTCAAATGTGCCAACCACCAAGTGTATCACCTTGGGCATGTGTGTTTGCATATTTTCACAAACATTTTCAAGGGTGTTAGCTTTCCACTAGATCCTAAATGCATATGCAATGAGTTAGAGCATCTAGTGGCACTTTGATAATCGCATTTCGATAAAGGTTTCACTCCTCTTAATACTACGGCTATCGATCCTAAATGTGATCACACTCGCTAAGTGTCTCGACCACTAAACCGAAAAGCTCTTATCAATTTCACCTTTGCCTTGAGCTTTTTATTTCTCTTTCTTCTTTTTCCAAGTCCTAGCACTTGATCATCACCATGGCATCACCATCATCATGATCTTCACTGCTGCGTCATCACTTGGAATAGTGCTACCTATCTCATAATCACTTTGATAAACTAGGTTAGCACTTAGGGTTTCATCAATTCACCAAAACCAAACTAGAGCTTTCAACGCCCTCGGTTGCAACCTTCTGGTCCCTCTCCCTCCGAAGCTCCTTATCGAGGTGGCCAACCCGCTAATGAGCATCAGCACACTCCTAGCGAGCTAGCTCAGTCGGAGCTCCTCTATGGCCCGGAGCAAATCGTCTCGCTCCTTCCATAGCCATTTAGCCTCCACGGTGTCCGTGCGTGCCCTCTCGATCAGGGCTAGGAGCTTCTCCTCAGCCTTGCGGGCATCGTTGCGAACGTCCTTCTCCCTGACTTAGAGGTCGGCCACCTCCCGGTGGTAGGGGCAAGCTCAGCCACCTCCTAATGGGCGGCAGTGAGCTATGTGGCCAGCCCCTTGCTCCATCGCGTCTCCTTAGTAAGGAGCTAGGACTTCTCCCAACTGTGGGCCATAAGGACCTACAAAGAAGACAACACTTAGAGGCGTGAAAAGAGAACATGGGGGTCAAAAGCATGGTCATATCAATCCTGGCCAACCGGGATGACAATGTCACGCATCGAGCCCAGCATGGTGGTCAGGGCACGAACCGCATCCCCAACCTTCGTGCGAGACGCTCCCCATTCCGTCTCCTCTACCGCTTCATCAAGGGCAGCCACCCGGACCAGAGACTGGGACATCCCCACACCGGCCACAAGCGGTGCCTACCTCTCTAGCGGCGCAACTCCTCTAGAGCGGCTCCTCTAGTGATAGAGGGGGCGGGTGATGTGGACACGGAGGCCTGCCTTATCACCACATCCGCGAAGGATGCCTCGGGTGCGCCCCCTTTAGTCCACCCCGCCGCAGACATGGCCACCTGCACGGATGGCGACTTCGGTCGTGCCTCCTCCTCTTGCGATATCGAGGACACGACTTGCTGCACCACCACGGGCGCCCCGGACGCGCCCTCCTCCGCCTGCTCTCCCATGGACACAGCCATTGGCTGCACCTCCCCGGTCGACGCCATGGCCACCCCGACGCCACTCACGCCCTTCACCGGCGTGGCGATAGCCAGCTCTTGGCACATTTGCTGGAGGAGGATCTTTTTTGGAGCAAACCACAGGAGAGTCCCATGTCCACCGACGCTGCAAGGGACATGGCGGCCAGTTCGAGGCAAAAATTCGTTAGGACAAAAGGATGACAAAAACTCTTGACTCACCTTGACACCATCAAACGAGGATGTTTGGGGCTGGCTTGCTTGACCCCGGCTGCTCCTCGTCGGCATGTTGCCGCTTTGAGCCCTTCCTCATCTCGGAGGGCTTGGATGAATCAAAAGGGCCACCTCCCACCGACTCTGGAGGTGCCGCCGAGGGCTCGGACGGAGTAGGGCGACCTATTTCCATCGGCTTCGGGGCCGCCATCGAAGGTCCGAACACGGCGGGGTGTTTTGTTTCTGTCGGCTCTAGGGGTGCGTCCTCCCCCTCCTGCCTCATGACATGCCACAGGAAAGGGCCCCGCCTACGGCGAATGCAGGTCCTTGTCTCGGCGGCTAGATCATCCCACAGGATGGGCAACATGGAGCTGTCATCTTCCTCCTCCTCCTCTTCTTCTTCCTCCTCTTCTTCCGACAAGCCTTGACGCCGCTTCCCTCGCTGCAGCTTCGCTCGCTGCTTTAATCGCCATTTCTTCTCCTCATTGTCCTTCTTCTTCTTCCGCTGCTCATTCGCGGCACGGTTTGCCACCCCCATGGCCATGTGCTCTGGCGGCAGCGCGATGGAGTCCTAGAAGACTAACCCTACCGACAACTCGACGAAGCCTATGTCTGGCCACATCACGAGATGCCCCAGGATCAGGAACACAATGTCAGCATCCCCCATGGCCTCCTTGATGCGCTGCACGACCTCACTGTCATGGAGCAGCCCCTAGGCAAGCGTCGTCCTGATGAGCTGCACGCCGGGCGTCATCCCGTACAGCAGGACGACGCGCACCATCAGAGGTGCCACTCTCCTTGCGTGATACCCCCTGATGACGCCGGCCTCGCGGAGGCCGTAGGTCTTCAGGAACACGATGGCCTCGAGGAGGTCACACATCCTCTTCTTCTCCTTGACGGGTGGCCCCCACAGCCATGACGGCGGTACCTCTTCAATCAGGCGCTCGGAGAAGATCGACAAGGGAGTGGCAGGGTCGTTCTTTAGGTAGAACTAATGTGAGTGCCACCCCTTGTTGGATCTGGAGAGCTGGCAAGGCATGTACTCGGCCACCCACTGCCCCTGGAGGTGGATGCCCATGCATCCCATCGACACCGGGGTCTCCCGGCCTCTCCTTCTTCTTGATCAAGGAGATGGAGAAGAAATATCTCTAGAGCTCGAAGTGGAGCTCGATCCCTAGGTACCCCTCGCACATCACGATGAAGGCCGTGATGTGCTAGATCCCATTGGGGTTTAGGTGTTGTAGCTCGATCTGATAGTGGTGCAGCAGACCCCGAAAGAACGGGTGAGAAGGAATCACGAGTCCGCTCTCGTGGAAGGGCATGAAGGACACGATGAAGCCATCGGGTGGTGCCGGCGCATCCTCGTGGCCGGGCACAAGCCACTCTGCCGCATCGGTTCTCCCATGGAGAAGACCGCGCTTGACGAGGCCCTCCATGTGCGCATGGGTAACATCAGAGCGGTACCACAAATCCATGGAGGATGGAGGTGGCTATGGAGAAGCAAAGGCGGCGGTGGAGGATCGAAATCTATGGATCTAGGGCTCTGGCGGTGGATTAGCAACCACGGTAGATCCAAATGGTGGCGGTGGAGAAACAAAGAAGGTAAGGTTGTAGTTTTGGTGTGCAGGAACACAAAGGGGAGGCCGCTATTTATAGGGCGGAGCAGAATGAGAAGGTGAACCATCCGCCTAGATTCACGCGCCCACTGCGTCGCGTCACGTCACCTCCCTTCGAAGATCGCCCGCACGCTATCTCTGGCCATGCCCTTGAAGGATACGCCGGATGATGGTTCGCCCATTCAATGGGCCTAGAACCGTCGTAGGCAAAAAGGGATCCTAAGCTAAAAACGCTCCCACGACCCATTTAGGACCAGGAGTTCAAGGTTGGCCCACCGATGGGTTCACAGTAGCTCTAGGCCACCCTTAGAGCGAGGGGTGGAAAGGGATGGGTCCACTAGCGGCCAGTACCCGGGTGTACGAGCGCCGCTGGCATCCCGGCCCATATTCGAGTCTTGGTTGGTTCCCAGTCCATGGTTTTTCCTCAAAGAAAGGCAATGAGCCCTTGGTACCAACCAAACGGACCCAAGAACTATATGGACTGACCGCCAAGAGTCTGGAGTCGGTCACTAGCTGACCCATGTTGGACCCCTGCAAACAGGAAGCTGGGGCCCCACTCGGACTAGCCCGTTAAACAGCTCATCGAGCACCCTGTTTTGTCCATCACAAAGAAGAGCTGACCCTTGATCGGACCCCTGCTACGCGCGAGGGCTCGAGGAAAGTTGGACTCTCATGGAGACCGAACGTGTGGTCGTAGTACGACGACGGACCAATCGGATCCTAGGGACCGGAATCAAGAAAAATCTTTCCGACCTCCCGAACCCTACGGTTACATGCCCCCAAGAAGACCGATCATGACAAAAGGGAACCGCCGCCCTACCAGGACACGCCGTAGGCTACAAAAAGAAGGCTAAGGCCCTCAGAGCCCTCCTGTCTAGAAAAGCCTCCAAAGGAGTATTCTACTCCTTCGTAGGCTCGGAGACTACTGTCGGGTATCGATATTAGGGATACCCAAAGCAAGAAAGTTAGCGCCCATGCTGACTTCCCCGGATGGGGCAAGACGTATTAAAACGTCTCTCCCGACCCCAAGGCCGCGGGCTCTGCCTCGCCCAACCCCAAGGTCGTAGGCTCCATCTTGCCCAACCTTGATGCTGTGGGGGTCTCGCCTAAGGCCGCGGGCTCTGTCTCACCCGACCACGAGGCCGTGGGCTCCGTCTCGCCCGATCCCTAGGCCACGGGCTCCATCTCGCCCGACTCCTTGGGTTCGTGCTCCGTCTCGCCTAACCCCTCGGGTGAGGGCTCTGTCTCGCCCGACCCCAAGGACGTGAGTTCCATCTCGTCCAATGGGGACTCATACCACCGCCAACCACTCTAGGTCCAAGCGTATGGGCCTGGGTCAAAACTCTGACACCAGGGAAGAGACTGGCATGCCTCGATGTAACCCGTGGCCATGGCGGGCCGTACCTGAGGATTCACATCAAGAACAGCGTCGGGCATGCCGGTGCTGTTCTGCCTAACCCTCGTACGAACGCTGACAAGCGCGTCAGTTCACCATGACGTCCGTTGGGACGAAATGGAACGCCATGACTGGTAGATGACGCCTACGCATGGCGCCAGTGATGAATAGGGCCTCGACGTGGAGCCATCCCAGTTGACATCTATAGGATCGGCAGGACCCGCATGAAGGAAAAGAAAGACTCGGTGATCCTGGAAGCCTTATTATCTCTCTTGTTCTTCTCCTTTTCCTCCACTGTAACCCGAGCTTTCCCATCACCTATAAAAGGGAAAGCAGGGCGCCCCATGAAGGGGGGTCCAGATCCGCACAAGACCGAACCACGAGATAAAAACACAAGAGCACGACACGAGCACACAGCTGAGCAGCGATCCAGCTCTCAGCACCTGTTCACTCCTTTCCCCAGAGACTTGGGATCCTTTCCCTCTCTCGCCTGTTTGTAACCCCTACTGCAAACCAAGTGCCGGTAACACGAGCAGCAGCTAACTAGATGTAGGGATGTTCCGCCCGAACCAGTATAAACCCTTGTGTCCTCTGAGCACACCATCAGAGCCAGACGTACAAATACAAATTTACTCGTCGGTGGTCAAAAACACCGACAATACTCTCACGAAATCAATTTCATGAGGTGACTCTCATGAAATACCAAACTCACACAAAATCAGTTCATGAAGGTGGCCTTTCACGAAATACCACAAAAACCCGTCATGAAAACATCGATGCAAACCTAGTGACAACGTTATTTTCATGAGGGTGGCTGTCATGGACTTCCCGTCATGAAAATAATCTATGGCGGTGAATTCTCACAAAAATGTGATTTTCGTGCGTCTATTATCGTGAGAGTTGATGCATGACGGTGTACTCTCACGCATTATTTTCGTGAGAGAAACCATAATTCGTGATGTGTTTTGCACTCTCACGAAATCTCCGGATTCTGGTAGTGGGAATTATTTGATCCCGTCTCTGGTACAAACTACAACAATTTTAGTTCTTATGTTCATTCATTTGATCGATCAATATGTTTATTATATATCTTTGGAATTGCAAGTAGACCATATGTGCGTATACTTATCGGCTGACCCCCATCCCGCGCCCCGTCCACCTCGTGTCATCGCGGCGCTATGGCGTGCACCATGGCCACCCAAAGATACTGTGGCAGGAAGGGGAGGCATACGCCTACACCTGGGTATACGCTGGGCAGCTCTCGACGTCCTCTAGACTCGAGCTTGCTGGTTACCGCAGTTCCCCACCAGATAGGCCGTGGTCGCTGGCGACACTGTGTTTTAAGTGTTTCAGCCATTTTAGACTTATGTTTCAATTGTTTCATCTGGACGATGCAAAAGTAGATCTACGATGATGCATATGTTGCAATGACAATGTACACATGTTGCACGCCTATGTTTCAAGTGTTTCAAACGTATGTTTCAAGTGTTCTATCTGGATGTTGCATCTGTTGTTATGGCTCTACCCGTATGTTTCAAACGTAGATTTCAAGTGTTTCATAGTTATGTTGCAAGTGTTTCATCTGGATGTTTTAGATCTAGATGTTGCATATGTTGATATGCCTATACACACATGTTTCAAGTATTTCATCTTTTTAGGCGTATGTTGTAAATGTTTCATCTAGATGTTTCAAAAGTAGATTGGGGTGTTGCACGACGCCGATGGCTGGTGGACAGCCCGCTGCTGCTGGGCATAGCCGTGGGTCAACCCACGTAGATTTCCCCTGTGCGGGTGTGGGGATGCGGGTGCTGGCGTTGGGTGGGATGCGAACGTGGGTTTCCACGTGCTGGGCGGGATGCGGGACAGGTGTGGGAGCCGTGTTCGGACGTGACATCCCATCCGGACGTACGGGCGCTAGGCTTCCCGTATACTTATTGTCGCAAAATATCTTGCTAATTTTATGGATTCAAATTAAATATATAGACCCAATTTGCCTAAATATATCTAACCGTTCATACGAGTGAATGAAATGATCAAAATATTAATAAATAACTAAGAAAAGCAAGGTGACTTGACCCCAACAAGAAAGAAGGAGATTGTGAGTTTGTAACCACATTTCGTGTGTATATCCTTCTTATGCTTAGGGACTAAGCATATACATCAACACTGACCTGCATGGGTATATAAATATAGAGAAAGAAAAAGCAACACAAAATAAAGGATTCCTTGCGAACGAATAATCCACTAATAATTTGGTAAAAGACAGAGAACATAAGTATCATGCATGCCAGCCATTGCTTCGTCTAAACTTCGTCTAAACCACATCCAAAAGCCAGTAAATGACAAATGAACACGCAGGTTAAATTAACCGTTGTTAATCTCCGAGCGAATCTTCTTTGCAAGCTGCAGGTTGCAGCTAGGGCAAAAAGATTGGAGTTCAATTCGTCCGTTCCTCCCACTTGCACGAACTACACATGCACGATATGCGGAAGTAATAAATTATTACTAAAGCAACGCTGCGGTGGTATATCCATGCATCTCTCGCGAACCAGGGTCCAGGGCTTTTGTACGCGTAGATGAGCACAAACACACGATGTCAAAAGCTTGCACACGCTTTATTACCTTTTCTTTTAGTTTCTTATATTATATATGTATAGACAGCACGACAGCAACAAGGTGAAGGTGTGCCTCACACTCTCTGTGTGGAAACCTGCTTATTGCAGTATATATGTTTCTCGCTCTCATCACTTGTGCGGTGTGCAGAATATTGCAGAGCGCTTGAGTATAGCTAAGCGCAAAAAAACTCAGCGGCGAGCTGCTCAGCGATCAATGGTAGTGGAGTACTTGTCCGGGTGGTCGCTGTCGTCATGGATCAGCCCCGGCGCGGCGTTGTTCCTCTTCGTCAACGTGCTCATCGGCGCCATCGTGGTCACGTCCCGCGGGCACCACCAAGGTGACCGCGCGGCGGCGGCGTCCACGCGGAGGCTCTGCCGGAGCGCGTCGTCCATGGTCCTCGACCGGCTCCGCTCCTTCTCCATGTTCTCCGTCCACCCCGCCGTCCCCGTGGAAGAGTACTACAGCACGTCGTCCCCCGAACTGGAACTGGAAGCAGAGGAGCTGGAGCAGCAGCACCAACCAGCCGTTGCGGAACCAGCGAGGTCACCTGTTGCGGAACCAGGCAAGGAAGAGGCGGCGGAAGGGGGACAAGACATGTCCACCAGCTCGGACGACGAGGCCGCTCACGATCTGGCGTTGCAGGGTCACGGGCAGCAATCGCCGTCAGGAGATGTTGTCACGGCCGACGAGGCAACTGCGCCGGCCGGGGAGAGAAAGGGGAAGAAGGTGGCGGAGCAGGAGGAAGCAACCATGCAGCGGGCACCTGCGTGCAGGCGGGAAACGGAGGAAGCACTGGAGGGGAAGGCGGCGCTGAACGCGCGGGCAGAGTCGTTCATCCGGAGGTTCCGGGAGGATCTCAAGCTGGAGCGCCTCAACTCCATCATCAACTACACCCGCACACTCCGCCGCGGCGCTGGCGCACCATCGCCCACCGGGCAGTAGCTCCCCTGTGATCGGTGGTCAATAGTTTTGGTTTGTTTGCTCAATGTGTAGAGTATTTGATTTTGTTTGCTCATCACAACTCACAAGAGTGCGAGAACAGATATTTGAATTTCATTGTGATTGTGTACAGCTGTCAGCTGTGGCTTCCTTATATATATGGGTAAACAAATCTCGCCACTAGTCCATATGATTAATGTATATCCATTATTCCATTATCAAAAAAAAAAACTTTCAGACAAACTTGCTTGAGTTCAAATTAGAAATCAAATTTACTAAACAATAAAATTGTTTAGAGTTTTTAGAGCATCTTCAAGGGACTTTCTATATCGTGTCTAATTGTTAGGAATAAAAATTATGGTGAAAAAAATATTCTCCAACAGCATCTTTAACTGATACCTAATATAGACATCTTCTATTCTGAATTTCTCGCTAGCCAAAGATAGAAAACGAGAATGGTTGTCTAGAGTATAAACAAGATATAAAAAAAACTGTTAAATGGTGAAAAAATATATAGAAAGCAATTTTTATGAAAATGACCCTCCAAATAATGATTTAGATAGTAAAAATTAGAAAGACTCTTGGTGATGCTCTAGTTAAGCACATAGCGTAGTGCCCGGTAACACCTATCACTCTATTCACGTTACACATTATAAGGATAACCTCTGTCTCTCCTTCCCTCGGGGAACATAACATATTTAAAAAAATTATCTTCGGTTCTCCATCTTTGACTCAATCAGTCTGTCATCCCTTACTCTCACTCTTCTCACTTTGAGTTTGGAGTTGCAAAATATTTATAGATGCCACATCACTCATGTCGTTGCCCATGCCTGGTGCTCGTGCGAATGTATGTGGCTTGTCTTCCATATATTTCTTAAACTCACAACCGATACACATAATAACCATCTATTTAAGTTAAGACACTGTCATATCAATTTTCCATATGGAATTAATCTTTTATTGTATCAATATTTATACAAGTCTTGAAAATTTGATTTAAAGTTGAGCCAAATCCAATTAATACAACAAATTAACTAGCTTTTATCATTGGCTTTAAGCACCGTGTAACAAATTATACGTCCCGTCGCAACATGTGGCTTAATATACACTGTGTGTGTGTGAAAAAAAAAGAGGCCCGGCGACGTTTTCAGCCTAGTCTCATGTTCTTATTGGGCCTGAAATCATTAGTATTCGTGTGATATTCCTTGTGCTATCTTGGAACTTCCAATCTGAATCCTTACAACAATCTGATCTACTACTACCTACCTCCAGACAACAAAATATGTAGATAGTACATTGTATAGCAGCTAAGCAGCACGCACGAACGGACAAAAAAATATTACTCATCCAATCAACAGATCAGAGGCAATTTATAAATTAAGTACTCGGAAACGACCACAGAATATCATGGTATGTAGTGAACATCGCGAAATGGCAAACAACAAAGACGACCGCGGGTACGGCTACCTCTACCTCTACCTGGATAATCACAGAACATCGATGAGGTACCCCAAAGCAGTAATTAATTAGTTTAGACTAGGATCGGGCCGGCGACTAGTCATGTTAATTAACTATCCAAAAGCAGTAGTAAACGACAGTGAACACGCAGGTGAAACCATTGTATAATCCCCTCCCGAATCTTGTCGCAGGCTGCAGCTTCGGCTAAAACAATGGAACAGAATTCACTTGCACGTTTTTGAACTGCACATGCACCATTTTAGCCGGTTACAAAGTAACTTATTCTGTAGCCACTTTGAGTTACGATAATTACTATGTTAATTTACGAGATTATAGTAACACCTTACTAAGTGGTTTATTATAATGTTATGGTAAATATCTCCATATGTTATAGTAACCGACTATCGTAAATATGTATTGACATTATCGTAAATTAGTATATAAAATTATCATAAATAGAGATAGCTACAGAATAACTTATTTGATCGCCAGTTCGCCTGCCGAACCTATACTCTCCTCTCTCTCTCTCTCTCTCTCCCATATATATATATATATATATATATATATATATATATATATATATATATATATATATATATATATATATGCTAAAGTGCAAGACAGGGAGAGACGGCAGCAAGAGAACAGGCGAGCTGCTGCTTGATCGGTCCATCGGTCCATGGCACTGGAGTACTTGACGACGTGGTGGCTAAGACCCGGCGTGGCGTGCTTCCTCTTCTTGAACGCGCTCGTCGCCGCAATCGCGGTCACGTCCCGGTCCCGCGCCCAGCAGGGCGGCCGTGCGGCGTCGACGCGGAGGTGGCTCTGTAGCAGCGCGTCGTCCATGGTCCTCGACCGCCTCCGGTCGTTCTCATCCGCCATGTTCTCCACCTCCACGCACCCGTCCGTAGAGCTCTGCTACTACTACTACGTATCCCCGGAAACAGAGGAAGTGAAACAGGTGAGCGGGGCGGGGCGGCACCTGATCGCCAGTTCGCCGTGCCGGAACCTGCGTAGTCCACGGCGGCGATTTCGATGATGTCCCAGAACGCAGAGGATGAATCGGCGGCAGGGGCGGTGAAGGCCACGAGCTCCGACGGGAACGGGACGTGCGCGCTCGGCCAGGTGGGGCGCCATGCGCAGGAACCGATGCCGTCACCACCACCACCGGCTGCTCCGGCTGTGGCCGCGGTCACCGCGGAGACAGCTGGAGTGGCGGCGCTGGTGCGTGCACCGCCGGAGGAGGAGCCGGTGACGGTGGCAGAGTTTGTGAAACGGAAGCACCGCCACCGCGATCATGGTTACGCGGTGGAAGGGAAGGCGGAGTTGAACGCGCGAGCGGAGCAGTTCATTCGGCAGTTCCGGCAGGAGCTCAAGTTGCAACGGCTTGACTCCATGCTCAGCCGCCACACCCACACGCTCAGCACCGGCTCGGGCGCACCAACAAGCCGGGAGCTCCGATCCGGTTGTTCGATATAATACCTCTCTTGTTGTCCGAGGAGCTAGCGATTCCAGATTTATTTCTTCATAGTATTAAGGAACAATAGGCTCCTCGATATCGAAAGAGATCACACTTTGCTGGAGGGCTCGATATCGAAAGTGATCACACTTTGCTGGAGGGCATTCTGGTTCTTTCCAAATTTGCTAATGGATACTTCATCCAATAAAATGTTAATTTCTAGCTGTTGATGAGAGAGAAGGACGATAAAATGTCTGTTTTGCCCCTGCCCCTTTCTTCTACCTTGGTCCGGCCGAGACGTCGCCGATGCGGCGAGTGCCTCGACGACGCGGGCGACGAAGCCTGGCCGCCGCTGCGTCGAGCGGCTCTAGAGCACGCAACAGGGCAGGGCGGCGCGGAGCTCGCTGCCGTAGGGGAAGCGCTCGCGCCAGGGCAGGCCGCATCGGGGACGCCACACAGCTCTTCTTCTTCCTCTTGAATCACCGGCTGTCGGGGATGGGGCAGAGGCTCTGCGCGCTGCCGAGGATGGCCTGCGCGCTCGCTAGAGAGGAGCTTGCGGCGGCGAGGGGCCTGGAGGTCGCCCGCGTGGTGCTCGCGCCCGCGTCGGAGCGTGCACGCGGCCGAGCTCGGGCCCACGACGGTGCCCGCGCGTGGCGGAGCCATTGCCCGCGGCTGAGCACAGGGGCGCCGGAGGAAGCTGTTGGAGTTGCGACAGCGGCCGGCCATGGAGGAGGGGACGAAGCGCCGCTGGAGGAAGCCACCGGAGAGGAGCTCGCGCCGACGACCGGCCATGGAACTGGGAAGAAGCGTTGCCGGCATGAGCGGTAGAATTGCGCTCCGCTGTCGAACTCATCGAGATCTGGCACGTCGCCTTCCTGCACTCCATTCGGTAGCCACGAAGCCCGGTCGGCGTCCCTCCCCCAACCGGCGAGCAGGTGGCAGATCGAAGTTGGAGCAGAAGAAAGGGGCAGGGGTAAAAAGGATATTTTACCACGCTTCTCTCTCCTCAACTACCAGAAATTAATATTTTATTAGACGAACTGTCCACCAGCAAATTTGTAAAGAAACAGAGTGTCCTCCAGCAAATCGTTCTATTTTGGATGTCCAGCAGCAAAGTGTAGTCACTTTCAGTGTCCACCGCGCGTTGCTGCAGTAAAGTTTGTTGCTTTTAAGGAGGATTTATTTGAGTAATATAAGTTCTCACTACCTGAGTTTGGCTTCTTATGCAACCAAGAACACATGTGAATCTAGCTTCTGATAGATGAGGGAGAGAGTTAGAGGCGGAAGAAAAAAATCGCTCTTTAATATTATATTAGTAAACATTCTAATTTGTTTCTTGTACCAATAACAATGAGCTAGCTATTGTTGTTGAATTTAAATAGGCTTGGTCCAATCTTAAATCAAATAAATTTCATGTTGCCCAAAACCCAATATGTTGCCCACGTTTGCACCAACATGGGCTACACGGCCAATGTGTCGCCCAAGAACCGAAGGAGGTTGCTCTATTTGCTTTAGCTTGTATGGACAACTGATGATTATATTTTGGTACAAGTTGTATGCACTAAGGTCATTTGCCCAATGTTAAATCAAATAAATTCTATGTTGCCCACAAACATGGAGCATTGAACAAACTTTACAATGGCATAGGGGAATATATGGTTCGCTTCACGAAGTGCACTAGCATCAGCTAGCCTTTTCCTCATCTGTCATTTCAGGAGGGTTTAGTGAAGAAGGCACCCAATGCTTGAACTCATTGTACGGCCAACTCTTGCTCTTGTCATATGGGAAAGGCCTAACCTTAGGATCGACCATTGTCGGTCCATCTATCCACCGAAAGGATCAACATGGCTCAACCCTCCAATGAAGTGTCCATACTAGCTTCAGTTGACATGTGTAGTAAAGCACTCGCTATCGATTCGGAATGCCTTGATTGCTTTACATGTATAGGATGGCCACAATCACAGTTAGATATAGGAATAGCGGGAAGCACAATCCATTTTCATCGTCACTATGCATGGGATAGTCAGCCATGTTCTTTGGGAATAATCAAAACATTGGACCTAACATCATATAAGTAAAATATATTGCAAAAATTCATTATATATGCATCGCCAAAAATTATTTCACTAAGTTAAATATACAATGTCTAACTTCCTTCAACCCAATTTGGTATAGCTATGTAACTCTAAACATTACCTACGGACAAAATATCCATCTCATTGTTAATTCCAATCTTAATCCATAACCCTAGCTCAAACAAACATAAAAAATAATGCATTTACATAATATGTACTCTTTCAAATTAAACTCGACCCACTACTATCCTCTCAGTCTCTCACACTAAACATACCATTTACTCAAATTAAATGACAGTTTCAACAATTAACCTTAAGTCAAACACTAATGAAAAATTTAATTGAATTGAGACTCAAAATAACTACTTCAAGAGTGGAAAACCAACCTTAGATGCTGGGAACTTCTTAAGGCTTTGTTTGGCTACACATAAATCCAACCCAATCCACATGGTTTGGGAGGAATTGAGGTGAAACTTAAACTAAATTCCACCTCAATCCCTCCCAAATCACGTGGATTGGGGTGGATTTGTGTATAGCCAAACAAGCCCTAAGGAATCAGATTTTGTAGATTTTGGTCCAAAGATGCAGATCTATGCACAACGTACAACTTGAAAAGGTACGAGTTAGAGAAGAAGGAAAATGGGAAAAGCGAAGGAAGGGGCTGGCCTGGCCTGCTTAATATGCCCCAGCCACACCAAGCGGGATGTGCGGTAATGTTGATGCGATAGACGACTTGGGTGCGGCAAAGGCGGGGCCATTGACAAGCCAAGTTGGATCTGAGGTGCCATAGTGGCACTTTTGTTGCGCCCTATATGCACCGGCGCAGTAGTGCGGTTGTACCCCCCTCCGACCCCACCCCCACCATGTGACACGGCCAAAAGAGTTAGTTTAAAGAAAACCCCAAAATAGATTATTAATTAAAAAATAGTTAAAAATAGGCCAAGTGGCCAACACTCAAAAATCCGGGTCTTTTGTAAAAATATGCCTTCTTTTTCTACGTAGACCCATCAGTAATAGGCCGCCACTCATGTTTTGGGCTGGTTCGGCTATTATATACAATCATCACCATCATCATAGTTTATATTTGCGTAACTATACTCTTCTAGATCTGAATCATTCTTATTGTGTGTTAATATTGTTTGAGATCAATTAACATTAATAACACTCACTAATCATGTGCTGATAAGATAAATCTGGCAAGTGCTTGGTATCTGTACAGTAGCAGCATTTAAACAAGGGCATACCAGTTTCTGCCCCGTTTCGAACAAAGAGAAAAAATAAAATAATTCTAAATAACTGAAATCCTATATCCCCATGGAATGGCTTGTCTCATAGAAATTTTGGAGAAATTCCACCAAGAGTTTGATTCTCCTGATTTTTTGTTCCTTTTGTGTTACTCTCTTGTATCAAATTGCTGTGTTTTTTTACACTGCATTCTAACATTGAATCTTGTAGTTTATTGTTCTTGTTCTTAAAACCGATAGGATTCAAAAGCTTAAACGGACTCTGTTCCTGTTCTGTAGTATTTTCTATTCATAGGTTTTCTAGAATCGTTGGTTTCATGCTAGAAAAAATTGTATATGTATGCTATGCACATCAGCTCACGACCAATCACATATTCGCATCATACTAGTGCATGACAAATATTGATCCCTATAGGCACTACAAGAGAACCACCCCTTTAGCAACGCATATATCCGTTGCTAGAAGTCTATATAAGTGTTGTAGTGGTCTTTACCAACGCATATGGTATGCGTTGCTAGAGTCTATAGCAACAGATATATATGCGTTGGTAACATGTACCATTAAGTGTTGCTGGCCAGCAACAGGAATCTCCTATTGTTACCAACACTTGTATGTGTTGGTGCTTACAATAAGGAAAATGTTTCACACCATTTATTAGATGTTTCACAGATCATTATTTATTACTTTTGTGTACAGATGACAAAATAACTTTGATTTTTCACATATAAGAAATACACAGGAGTAACACATCAGAAGAGGAACACATCGTAATAGCCCTTGAAAAGTGTTATTTCACTGATAAAATAATCGTACCATGTGCATACACATTTTCTGACCACAGTGAACTAAGTTGGAATTATCTAAATGGAGTGTACAATACATAAGGACCATCGAAATAAACAAGTCTGACATGTAATCTTCTCTCCCAAAGGCTTATTTATCTAGCTAGTTACTTCTTTGATTTCTTCACTTTTCATCTCCATCCTTTCGTCCATGCAAGAATTGATCATCTCCAACAGCTGGAATGTTAATATAAATGTTTTAATTATATAAAGATAATTAGAATAAGTCAGTAAAATAACTCTGAGTTAGGTATATACATATACTCCAATTTCGTAGTAGAACATTTTTCTGTACCTTCTGATAAATCTTCTGCTAATAAGAAATTACAATCCGGAGTCCCTTAGTCAATGCATTGCTGATGACCCTGAACAAATTGATTACTCATAAATGTCAAGCAGTCTAGAAGAAGATATGATCCTACAAAATTCATTGACTAAACGGTTGTTTTTCTGCAAAAAGTTGTAAATAATCACTAGAATGGTTATCATACAAACTAACCTATATTGTAGTCCCATAGTAGAACTACATGTGATCCTGTACCTTCACGATCTTCTTAACATCTTGTATGCAAAGGAAAATAGGTAAATCTTTCAATGCACTATGCACACCAAACTATATAAGAAAAAATTGTAATTCGCAAACAGATTTAGCTGAAGCTCATTTCACTTCAAAATAAGTGAACAACAAATTTATTTCCTAGTATTTTATTAAGCACAGGCTGAGAAAGTTAGTGTGCTACCAGATGGGATAGATCCTTTGCAGACTTTCACCCCCCCAAAAAAATATGTTTAAAACAACACGTCATTCCAAATAACCAGGATTATGATTGTTGATCTGCAAGATTAATACTGTGTTAGTTTCATATGCTATGATACATGATAACTGAAATAGGAGCTCTCGTAGATTAATACATTATCTAGAAGGCAGATTAAATTGAGTACCGGTCTGTCAGTATATATTCATATAGATCCAATCAGACAATGCAAAAATTGCAGACAAGTGTATATACCGGGAAAAGGGAGGCTAATCTGGCTAGACATTAATTTCTTAAAAACTTAATTATTCCAAATACCTAGGTTTAGAAGATATATGCTTTTTCTGCACAGGTTAAAGGAAAATGAAGATATCTCTATATCAAAGCACTAACAATAATCACACAAAAATAAAGCAATACATGAACAATCAGTCTAGAGAAGAATAGATTTTAGGGGAAGGAAAACTTATTGGATAAAAATGAATTACAGACTTGCTCAATTTCTTTCCATCTGGAATGTATAGAGGTGTAACTTACCAAAATGTTCGTACTGATATCCAGTTATAGGTAGTGGAGCTTCTCATCAGCTACCCCATCGTGACTTCCCCTGTAATAATAAGATGCTTTCAATTACCACACCTGCATAATCTTTTTTTTGTGAACGAACCAATCACTTAGGATTGGAACAGAAATATGGGATTAGAAAGAGTTTAATGGGAATTTCAGCGGAGGGAGTGAAGCAACACTAACTAGATCCAATCAGAACGACACACCAGGATACGTACATCTAGTGCAGGACGCAAAGACCAGAGGTGATTAGGGACCTGGACAGGGGTGATTAGGGACCTGGACATCAGAACAGATGGTGAACACGAACTGGTTGAGACCTGATGGTGTCCAGCACTCACCTCCGCCGCATTGGTTGCCGCTTGGACCCTCTGATTTGTGGCAACCCCCGATCATACTTGTCTACGCAGGACCACCCACGGCGACGGCGGCGAACTCATGGTCTCCTCGGCGAGGGCGGCGAACTCACGGTGTCACGGCCTCCTACCGAGCTGGACCACCCACGAAACCACCTTGTATAGGATCAACGCCGCCACCTGATTGTCAAGTTGGTCCCTTCCTCTCCACACGCTCCATGGAGATCGGATCTAGGAGCAGGAGAGATGGGTTGGACGTGGGAGAAAGCGAAGGGTTATCTAAGGAAACGTGGCGATAAGGACTCGGGAGCGGAGGTTACCGTCAATCCTTGCGTGGGAAGCGAAGAGGTGGGAATTGAGCTGCAACGTATTTCGTTGCTCAACATCCGATGCAAGACACGGGTTTGTGTTGTAGTGAGGAGAGCAAGAGCCAGTTTAGATCCATGAGCTGCTAATAGTAGTTAGGCCCTGTTTGGTTCCAAATAAGTCACCTACTTATAAGTTAAAAAGTGAAAAAAGTGACTTATTTTGCCAAACACCATCAACTTATAAGTCACTCAACTTATAAGTTTTAAGTTGCTTCACCCCTGCTTAAAACTTATAAGTCACCCCCTTTTCACGTGGGGCCCACACCTTTTTCCGCTTGGGGCACACGCCCAACCCTATCGGCAGCAGCCGCAACACGCGCCCCTCTCATCCGCAGGACCGCCCCTCCCCTGCCTCCCTCGTTCTCGCCGCCGCCTCCTCCCTCCCAATCTCGCACGAGCCGCCGCCGCCGCAGCCGCCCGCCACCGTTCCCATTTCCCCACCGTTGGCTACTTCTAGATCTCGGCGCCGCCGCCGCCCCCCGCCACCATGGCCGGCAGCAGTTCGAGGAACTTGCTCAACCTTTTCAACGATTCCCAGGCCGGCGACGAGGAAGACGAGTTCTTCGGTGACGGATCACAGGTCGGGAACTACTCCCCGCCGACTGGATTCATCCCTCCGCCCCGTCCGGGCGCGGCCGGATTCTTCGATCCGGCGGCGGCTGGCGTCGTCCATCCGGCGGCGGCTGGATTCCTCCCTCCGCGCTCGGGTGGATTCAGCGCACCGCCCGCTCCTCCCTTCATGGATCCGCCCGCGCCGGAGGGCCTGGACCTCAACTCCCAGGCGGCGGTGTTTCCCGGCCTGGGCGACTACCAGCGGGTGCTGCAGTCGGACGAGGCCCCTGCCCGTCGACGCAGCGGCAAGCATGTAGTGGCAACGCATGGTCGCGGCAGATCTGCGGGCCGAGGTACAGGTGGTCGTGGATCCACGTCCAGCGCCGGCATCCCTCGTCGTCCGGCGAGGTCAGGGGCTGCGCGCGGTGGTGGAGGTGTTGCGCGTGCCAGGTCCCTGACCAATGCCGCGCGCGCACAGAGTGCAAGCCGCATCGACGAGAACGATGACGAGGAGTTCTTCTACGGGAGCAGGTCCATGGCGGCCGATGGCTCCAACATGCTCCTGAACTCTGATGAGGAGGAAGACGACCCCAATGAGGTAAAATTTGCAGCATTGACGTGTTTCACAATTGCAATGTAGGTCATAGTATCGTTTTGTAATCGAGTTGCAATGCATTACAGCGTGGATTCGATACTGCTAAATGGAATGAACAAAGGCTAGAACTTTTTTTAAAATTAGTCGTGCGCGAGATTAGTGCCGGGAATCGCCCGAACAATCAAATGTCCTCTGTTGGGTGGAAGAACATATGCAAGGATTTTCGTAGAGCTTGTGGACATAACTATAATGTGAAGGCTATGAAGAATAGGTACACCCAAGCAAAGGTTTTGGCAACTTTCTGGAAAGAGGTACAGGTGAAATCCAGTGGACTAGGCCGAGGTCCAAATGGTGAAATCCTGGCAAGCGAGACATGGTGGCAAGCTAATACCAAGGTAACTGATCCTGTTCTTAGCCAAATTAATTTGTTTGTTGCTTATGAACAGGTACTGATGACCTTTTTTCTCATATTTCAGGGGAGAACTGAGTGTTACAAAATGTTCAAGGACCGAGTGCCCCCCTACCTAGATGATTTGATGCTGATCTTTGATCATGTGACAGTAGATGGAACATCTGCATTTTGTCCTGGATTTGAGGAGGCAGAAGATCAGCCGAGCAAAGGTAAAGATGTTGCAGGAGACCTTTATGATCTCACTGGAGAAGATGACCCGTACAGTCCCATGAGCACTGGTCTGAATCGACCTACCAGCAGCAGTGGAAGCAAGAGGCCCAGCAGCACTGCCACAACAGGAGAGAGCCCTACCAAGAAAACCAAGAGTCCCATGGTCAGAGCTCTTAGGGGACTGGTTGCTGAAATTAAGATTGACAGGGAGGAAGGGAAGAAGAAAGAGGACAATTATGCCAAGAGGGAGGAGGCTCGGTCCAGGGCCATTGTCACTGCACAAGCCCAGATCATGGATCAGAAGCGCCAAGCAATTCAAGCTGAGATGGATGAATGTGTAGCTCTTGCTACAGAGTGTGGGGTAGCTGAAGCCTCCGTTGAGATGTGGGTGGCTTCAGAGTTGTTCATGGATGGTAACAAGAGGGCCTTCTTTAGAGCTATCAAGACTCCTGAAGCCCGACTTGTGTGGATCCAGATGCACTGCAAGCAAAGAGGATTTGTGTAGCTGTTAAAGTCATGTGCTATGAGTCATGTCGTTTGAACTGTAATCTTGTCATATTGTTTGAACTTTAATCGTGTCATGTCGTTTGAACTTTTTGTTGTGAAGTATTTGTGTCAAGTGATGTGAACTATTTGTGTTCAGTGAAGTATGGATGTCATGAGTAATATTTGTGAGCATGTTTTGAATTGGTGTGAACTTGTGCATATGAGCCACCCTATTCTGTCACTGTATATTTGTGAGTAATATGGGTACTAATTTGATGCTGCATATTTGTTTATAGCACTGGATTGCTGCCACCATGGACCAGTGGGCAGAGGAGGAGGAAGAAGAGGAGGAAGAGGAGGCCGCAGCAGCAAAGCGGAGGAAGAATTTGATATTCAGCGCTGCAGAACTCATTGGTACGTACCACCTTGAGAACATGGCAAATAGAAAAGAGTACCGACAAGCTAAAGAGAGTGGATATGATTGGGTCATCCGGACACTAGGGCATAGTACTGAATGTTACAACATGTTTAGAATGGAAAGGGCAGTGTTTGATAGCCTGCACAATTTACTAGTGCAATCATATGGATTGAGGTCGACTAGGAGAATGTCATCAGTGGAGTCTTTAGCAATGTTTTTATGGATGGTTGGTGCCCCTCAATCTATTCGGCAGGCTGAAAATCGTTTTGTTAGATCAATGGAGACACTTCATAGGAAGTTTGATAAAGTGTTGGAATGTTTGGTTAAGTTGGCAGGAGACATAATTCGGCCACTAGATCCAGAGTTTAGGACACCTCATCCAAGAGTACGAAATCCAATGTTTGCTCCGTTCTTTGACAATTGCATTGGAGCCATTGATGGAACACATATAGAGGTGGTCGTGCCAAAGACAGAGCTCATCACACACATGAACCGAAAATCAAAGACCAGTCAGAATGTGCTAGCAATTTGTGATTTTGACTTGAGATTCACCTTTATCGTTGCTGGGTGGCCTGGGTCGGTTCATGACATGAGGGTATTCAAGGCAGCAGTTGACAAATTTGGAAGCCTCTTCCCACATCCTCCCCAAGGTAAATATGGATTTTGATAAACATTTCTTTGATCAATTCGATGATTGTCATTTTTCTAACCGTTAACATTAACATTGTAGGGAAATTTTATGTGGTGGACTCGGGTTTCTCTAACCAGCCTGGTTATCTTGCACCGTACAAAGGTACAAAGTACCATTTCCAGGAGTACAACCAAGGTCCACCACCAAGAGGTAAAAAACAAACCTTTAATCATAGACATTCCCAAATTCGCAATGCAATAGAGCGTTCCTTTGGTGTACTGAAGAACAAGTGGAGGATTCTGTTACACATGCCCTCTTATCCACCACCAAAACAAAGTCAAATTATTTCAGCATGCATGGCTATACATAATTACATTAGAGAGAGTAAATTGGAGGATAGAGATTTCCAAGAGTGTGATGATGATGAGGAGTTCATTCCTATGGGGGATGAGCCTATTCGACTAGGACGCCGACACCAACGTCGAAGACGTGCAACTCAAGCACAGGGGCAAAACACGAGTGATGATCATAACATGAACGTTTTTCGTGATTGGATAGCGGAAGGATTGCATACAAGGAGGTAATTTGTATTTGTTTCAATGCCGAACCATGCAATTTGTATTTCTGTGTGACGACTTGTATCGATACTTGTATGGATATTTGTATGCATATTTGTAATGGATTTGTAATCAATAAAATGAGATGGCCGCTTTGATTTGACGATGATGATCTGTACGGTTCTGTGATAAGAAAGGAAAATGTGGGATTTTGGTTGGGCTGCTGCGTTCAATTTTCTGCGTGGTGACGATGATCTGTACGGTCCCTAACAGGGTCGTTCAATCTCAGGGAGCGTGCGCGGGAAGGGAAGGAGGGGGAGGTGGGGTTAACAGGGTCATTAATGAGCTTATAAGTCATCTACAACCAAACAGGCATGACTTATAAGTCACTAGTTTTCAGTCACCTGACTTAATAAGTCACCTGACTTATGGAAACCAAACAGGGCCTTAACTATCTAACAGATCATAACTAATATTAGCTGCTATTAGCTAGTTAGTCCAGCTAATAAAATAGATGTTAGTTGGGTAAGAATTAGCTAAACTATTAGATACACATGTTTGATCTAAACAACTAATTATTAGCAACTAACTCTTAGCTCATTGGATCCAAAACCGTGGACTATTAGCTGCTAATAGTTAACTACCTAAGAACATCTCCAGCAGTTCGCCAATATGGCCTCTCATCCTCATTAAACTATCATATCGGGGGAGATAGACCAATTTCTTTGCTCCAGCATTTTCCCAATGAGGCTCCCTTTTTTTGGTGGCCACAAAAAAATCATTCATCTCCCCTCAAACGAAGGGGAGTTGCATCTTCCCCAATAGATGGGTCCTACAGTAACTGTCGTCTCTTCCTCTCCCCACGACCATGGTGCTTGAGAAATCCGGCCATGGCAGCACGCGTAGCAACTCAGGGCTAGGGATGGGCGCGGCGGGGGGCAGAGATGGACGCAGCGACCATGGATGTCGTGCGGACATGCCACGAGATCCATCGAGGAGCTCACGACCAAGCCACGCGGTTGCTCGCCCAAGGCACGGGACCTCGCGATCGTGGCCATGGCCGACGAACGGGGCGGCGGGGCGGCATGGCTGTGTGCACGCGAACGGGAGATAGAAGTCGCCGCGAACGGGATCGGTGCCTCCGTGCGGGGAAGAGACCGATGAGTAGAGAGAGAAAGGAAAGAAAAAAGGAAAAATAAATAAATTCTGACCTGACACATAGGTCCCACGTATTAGGAGAGATTATTGGTGATCTGCTGTAGCATCTTTCTCAATAAGTTAAAAAAGTAATATTGGGCTATCCCAATACCATCTTATTGGGAGAGTTGTATTAGAGAGCTGCTGGAGATGCTCTAATAGCTCACAGTTACTATTAGCTAGTTTAGTCCAGCTAGTAAAGTAGTTCTTAGTTGATATACAACTAACAATTAGCTAAATTATTAAATAGACCTGTTTGGATTCAATGAGTTAATTATTAGCAGCTAACTGATAGCTCATCGGCAAACAGAGCCTAAGAGCAACCATAATGTATATGGACCAAGTAGTTCATATACATAGGGTCCACATGATCAATTTATAGCTATTGTTACCTTTTCACAATGTTCAACTAACAAGTAGTCTATAAGGAGGGCCCGTTAGAAATAATATAATCTTCTTTCACCATTCTAGCCAACAAAAGAGAGAGAAGTGGGAAATAAAAATATTTTTTATTACTTATGGATAGCCCATAAGCTTATGGGTAGCTTTTACTATAGACCACTCTATTGATAGGTTTCACATTATTTCATGTAGCTGATAAGTAATATTTTAGTCTCATGAACTGCTCTTACGGATAGATTATGGTTGCTCGATCTAACATTCGGCCTGTTCGCTGGTTGGTTTCTGGGCTGATTTAGGCTAGCAGGTGCTGGTTGGTTGTGAGAGGAAAACACTATTGACTGACTGGTTTTAGCTGGCTGAAACCAACGAGCGAACACTGATCGGCAGCAGAACGCTGCACGCAACGTGACGCTGACGCCCGACGGGTCCATCTGCAGTGCACTGGCAGGCAGGAGGTCTATATGAACGTTACACCCTTGTCCGTCTTCGTCAACCACTTCTCCGCAGCCTCCGACTCCCATTATTCCCAGAGGTTGTCAATCGTGCTCTCTCATCGCTAGCTCTCCTAGACCGCTTTGATTTGATCGTTTAACGTTACACTTGGCTCGACGTCGTACGGTACGGTGTAGGCTGGCCGGAAAGGTATCTGTCATCACGGGGGCGGCGAGTGGGATTGGCAAGGTGACCGCCGCAGAGTTCGTCAGGAACGGCGCGAGGGTGATCCCGGCCGACGTGCAGTGCAGGACGACCTGGGCCACGCCGCCGCCGCGGAGTTCGGCCCCGACGCCGCGTGCTACACCCGCTGCGACGTCTCCGACGAGGCGCAGGTCGCCGCGGTCACCGACCTCGCCGTCGCGCGGTACGGCGGCCTCGACGTCGTATTCAACAACGCAGGCGTCAGCGGCGACATGGCGCCGGCGCCGGCGCTGGCCTCGGTCTACCTGGACGACTTTGACCGCGTCATGGCGGTGAACGCGCGCGCTGTGCTCGCGGGCGTCAAGCACGCCGCGCGCGTCATGGTCCCGCGCCGCGGCGGCGGCAGCATCATCTGCACGGCCAGCACCGCGGGCGTGGTCGGCGCCGTGGCGATGGCCCCCTACAGCGTCTCCAAGGCGGCGGTGCTCGGGATCGTGCACGCCGCGGCGGGGGAGCTGGCCCGCTCCGGCGTGCGCGTGAACGCCGTCTCGCCCAACTTCATCCCGACGCCGCTGGTGATGGACGCCATGGCCGTGTGGTTTCCCGGGAAGAGCGACGAGGAGCGCCAGCGCATCGTGAGGGACATGAACGAGATGGATGGACCGGTGCTGGGGGTGCAGGACGTGGCCAGGGCGGCGCTGTTCCTGGCGTCTGACGAGGCCAAGTACGTGAACGGCCACAATCTCATCGTCGACGGCGGGTTCACGTCTAGCAAAGTGCCAAACATGCCGACAACGCGGAGAATCGGATCGATGGATTCCATAGTTTTCTTTTCGGAATAACTTGCATTGTTTTGCATTGGATTGCCCTTTGTCGCGATTTGTGATGATACTTTTCTTGCTTAATTAACGTATTGTATCGAGCATTGTGAGTTGACTTCCTTATCTATGTACCACATAATACACTAGTTAAAATAAATTTACAGCTACACAACAAATATCTATTCCATAGTTATGATCTATACTACGTCTACATCCATAAATATACCTTAAAAATATAATATCATCAAAACAAATACATTATATTATTTCTTAGCCATTCTCTCTCCTTGACCATCAAATCCGAGGGCTCATGAGTGTCTGCCCTCCGTCCCTCCCGCGGACCTCCCACACCGCCCTAGCGACGCGAGACCGCGTCACCCCGACGCGAGATCGTGCCCCTGCCCCAGCGACGCGAGCAGCCTCCGAGGCTCCGCCGCCCTGTGGATGCGCGACCACTCTAGCCGGCAAACGGCAGGGGCGCAGCCGCGCAGGTTGCTGGCTACTAGGCACCGAGCGTGAGGCCGCAAGCGCCGGACGCCGGGCACCACGCCGCCACGGGCGGAGTTCCTCCCTCTGCTCGCCCGAATCCCCACGACCCAGCATCTGAATCCGGCGCGCCCCACCCCGATCCGTTCGAACCGCGCCGAATCGCCGTCGGTTGGTGCAGAACCCTAATCCGATCTCGACCCTTTACTCCGCGATGGGCGCTGGCTGTGTCTGCCGCCAGCGCCGCCGCGGGGCGGCCGTTCCCGACGCTATTGTTGCCTGTGTCCAATTGCCGCCTCGAAGTTTCAATCCGGGCGGTCTAGGAGCACCCCGGGACTGCTGCGTCGTCGCCTCCCTAGCGGGGGAGCAAACCGTGAGTCAACTCTCTCTCCGAGATCCTTGCGTTTGTTGCCGTTTTTTTCTCCCCAGCTGATTATTAGTAGTTTCTCCTATATTTTTCTATGCTGCCACAATCATTTTGTCCAAAAAAATGTTGATCCAGGTGCTTCGCCGAGGACTTCGCCGCCATCCGCGGCAACCGACCGCCACGTTGGCCACCAATACGGTCAGCAGATTGCCACGAACAAGGAAGTGCATCTGCAAGCACGCGTCCATGCCATTGTTGCTGGTAGGTTCGTTCCACCAACACTTTCTGCTGGGTTGGAGATTACAGATTAGGGAAATCTTGCTTAGTCTTAGGATCATGGCACTACTGTGATTGCTCATAAGATGGCGGTGGCGGAGGCGACAGTGGGGCGACTGTGGCTATACTCGTACTAGCACAGCTCATGTTCCCACCGTGCCCGCATCGCTCTCAATCTCAAAGGTGCGTGCTGCTCGGCCACCGCTTAATCGTACTCGGGCCATCGTCTATTGGATGGATTGGGGGCATTCGGTTGGGTTGATTCGATGTGCGCCTGAACTTTGTTTCTTTTTGCAGGTGTGGATTACGAGTACAAGGCAGTGAACCTTCTCAAGGGTGAGCAGTCTGATCCAGGTGCGTTGGTGCTACTACTTGTGATGCCTACCTTATAATACAATTGCTTGAATAAGGAGTATTAGGTACATGATCTTGCCCCTGCGATTAGAAATGTCATTTTTGCTCCCTTTCACTTATGAGTGTGGTTCGGCTGTGTAAACACTAATTAAATTATTCTGGACGATTTTGTAGGATAAAGCTCGTTGCAATTAGATTATGCAGGGAGCCTTATTTGGAAAGTCACTAATATGCTGATCTTTATGAGATGCATTGGTTGATGACAATTCTGTAATCGGTGACTCTTACGCGATAGCTTTGCCCAGAATCAAGATTTTTGTTTTATTGTCTCAGTATTGGTTATCAGTTATCACTTGAGTCATTTGTTCCTTTGTGGCTATATGCAGTGTTTAGAGGACAAGTACCCATAGCCTCCTCTTCTACCTCAAGACCTTCAAAAGAAGGCTTTAAATCACCAGGTAATTGTAGGTTCTGCAACCCCTTTTTTCATGATTGCGACCACATTGTTGAATGTGACGTGACTACTCAAACTAGCTGATGGAAATTCAGGAAAGAACATTGTTACTGTGATTGAATAACTAGCTGATGACTGCACCCTTCCATAAGCAGACTAATAGGAGGCGAAGCCACTAAATAAGTAGCACAACAAAGGAGGCAAAAGGGGAATAATTCAGTAGCTTGATTCAATTGCAGATATGGATAAATCAGTAAATATGTTTCATCTTGGGCCTACATGTTGGGTTGGTCCACAACAATGACCGGAAGCAAGCATGACTCAAAGAGAGAGAATTTTAATTGAATTTCCATAATCTTGTGTTAGACTTTCCACCTCTGTGAACAAGCAGGCATGACAGTTCAATTGAAAGAAAATAGCAGTGGCTTGATATTTATCTGCCATTGCTGAAATGAAAGCAGCACCAACTGTTGGATTGTTCGGATAAGCAAGGAAAATGGTTGGGTTTGTCTCCCTGTTTTCTTTAACTCAACAGGCTTAACTTATGACTATAGCGCCTGTTATTTATGCATTCCATTGGACATCAATGATTCATTCGTGATTTGTTGCCTATTGATGTAAAATAACAATCATACTAATAGCCATTGTTTTAATATTTCTCTGATCTTTTCATGTTTAAATGGTGGAATTTTCATTCCTTTTTTCTTTGAGAAGGGATATTTTTGTTCCTAAAGATGCACATAGGCCTGCTACTGTGCTTCAAAGTGCAGAATGCAGATCAGCCCCCACTCTAGAGTCCTAGACATGGCCATGCCATTGACTGCAATTTCTTAAAACATAGAGCTGGCCTGCTTATTGAGGCCTCTCTTATCTAGGTAGAGAAGAAGATTGGCAGAAAGTGTGCTATCTCTTGATGTCAACTTTCAGAGATCAAGACATTTAGCTACGATGATTAATTTGTGTTGTAACTTGGAAAAGTTACTCTTTAAACTTTGATTGGTACAATAATAACTTTATTGTGTCACGAACAGTCTTTTCTCTCTTTACAATGCTTGGTCAAGAAATGTCGATGGATTGCTCAATTGTGGTTCCAGCTCTTTGACTGTGTTGTGTGAACAATCAATTCAGCTTTGTATCATTTTTTAATTGCTTGATTTGTACCGCCAAATATTTGTACCGCAATAAATATAATTGTTGAGATAATTGCCTTGAAGCATTCATGATTTGTAATTTCTGTTGTATGCAATATCTTTGAATATGTTCACATTAACTTCAAGATGTGTCAAAGGCTTAGCTTAAAGAATTTTGAGAATTAATTGCATGCATGACTCGATTAGTGTGGTATGTTGTATACTTGTTTTGTATGAGTGTATGACTTTATATGTATCGATTGCGAAACTTAAACTATAGATGATACCTTAAAGCCGTGGCGTGTATACTAGTCTTGTTAGTGTATGACTTTAGTTACGTAAATTTAAAATTTTACAGAAATTTTACAGAGATCTGTGGTATAGAAGTCTCAACAATTATGCTATAAATAATTTCAAAGTGAGTATATACATAAGAAAATATAATAATAGTTTTGTATGGTATGGAAATAAACAAAATCCATCTAGAAAGGGATAAGTCATAGTCAATACATCCTTGGACCGTTGTTAGGAGTAATGATGAGATTTCTTATTGCAATAACCGAATATATTTCTAATTTTATATATGTAGTACTGCTGGTAGCGTTAGATGCAATGTTTATACCATGTCCTGCATGTGGTGGGAAAAACACCATTAGCGTTCTCTCAGCGCGTAATGAAATGAACATCCAGTTTGCTTCGTATCAGCTATGTTTATCAGCTATGATACAATGTTTTTCTTTCACAACAAAACAGCATCAGTCGACTTATAAACCACAGAAACGATCAAGCGAACTGGGTGGAAGTAATTAGAAAGCATGAGAGGCAACACGAATAGGAGTAGTACTTACCATGGGCGATCCTAGCAGTAGCGGCTCCGACGTGTCACCACAGGCAACATCAACTCGACAGCATCCAATATAAGCGACCATCGTTGACCGGCGGCAACACCCATTGAGAATGTTCCCCAAGCAAGAAGAAGCACCTGCTCCTTCCCATGGAGGAGGCGGGGGGCACAAAGGATTTGGAGATCCTGTGTGTGTCGCTATCGCTGCAGCACTGATGTATTCCTTGAGAATAAATGGAAGCCTTGAGGTGCCTGTATAGGGTCAAACCTATCATCAGACTCCATGTTTCCATAGCCTGGGTCATCGAGCATAAGCCGAGCAGTGGGTGCAGGCCGGCGCTAAGCACCTTGGTTGTCTTCTACTGCAAGTAATAGGCTAAGCGTGTGTCGTGTCAAGGAGACCATGAGCCTGCTGAAAATCCTTAAGTCATCCCTATTATAATCAAACTATTCTTTTTTAATACAAATACACGTAAATCTTTTATGTGCTCGAGAAAAAAAAAGTTTCCATAGCCATAGCAAATCAATGAACGTCACTTATATATTGGATCGGAAGTCCAGGACTCGATCAGTGTTGTCGCCAGATCAGAAGTTGGAACTCGATGTTGGATTAGAAGCCGTAGGGTCAAATTGATTGTTTAATTTACTGGCACCTGAGTTGCTCGTCCACTTGATACGTCACCATCAATGCGTTTCTGCTCCATTGTCTCTCTGCTGATCCGTTTCACGAAATTTATTCGAAGGGCCGCCCCTTGACATTCCACAGTTCGAGCAGCACATGGGAAGGGATGCTTCGGGCCTTCGGCTGTAACCAGGTACTCCCTCCATCCTAAATTGTGAGACGTTTGACTTTTTTTTGCCCCAAGTTTAATCATTCGTCTTATTCAAAAAATTTGTGCAAATATAGTCAAATTTAAGACATTCTTGAAGAATTTTTATTAATAAACCAAACCACGACGAAAGAAGTGATATTTTACACAAAATTTTGAATAAGACGAGTAGTCAAACTTGGTGTCAAAAAAGTTAAACGTCTTACAATTTGGGATGAATTTAGTAATTTGTGGTCGTGGGGCCTCTTGATAATGCGGTTCCACGAAATCGCATGAAAATACTTTAGCGGTGTTCTTCTATTTAGATATAGTAGATTGGTACGATGTTAACAGCTAATAATAACCATTATTCACCAAAATGACCGTTTAGTCCATTTAAACAATGTTTAAACGGCAAACGAAGACCAGTCGTGTTGTTTATAACCTAAATGGTGAATTAAACAGTTGAACCGTTTAACCTCGTTTAAACCGTTAAAAACAGTTTAAACAATCTAAACAAATTTGAGTTAAACACAATTAAATGAGCTAAACAAACATTTAATTCACCATTTTGGTCAATAAGAGAATTATAATTATCACATTTGGCACCAAACTAATTAATATCGTAAGTATACAAGGTGTTGTAGAACGCCACCTAGCCGAGCGTCCGTCAATTCCACGAGCCTTTTGTCCCCATGTGAATGTAAAAAAAAATCCTTCCTCCCCGCCGCCGCTCCCAGCGCTGGCACCGTCGCTCTGCTCTCCATAGCGCCACCGCTCCGCCCTCCACAGCGCCACCGCTGCTGCAGCTGCTCGACCCCTCCCAACACTGCCACCGCTGCTCCGCCCCTTATAGCGGCGGCATCCTCGCGAGCGTCACCTCTTCGATCGTAAATCGGAGATTCCAAGACCGATAGGTTGTCTCCTCTTTTCGGGTTGAGACCAATAGGTTGTCTCCTCTTTTGGGGTTGCTTTCTATTTTTGCATTGGATTCATGATTTTACGTTTCTTCATCTCCACTCCTGCCTATTCTAGGGTTAGGATTTTGGGCCAAAGTTAGGGAAGAGTGGTTCCCCTCTGATTTTAGCATGTTGTGTTCAAAGATTTGATAGATCCATTCTTAGTTTGTCATATTTTCCATTTTTTGGCTCAACTTCTATCTCTTCTCAGGCTCTTCAACTGTTCGACGAATTATCTTTGTAGGCCATGGTCGCGTCGGTCAAGTTCCAGGTGATGTCGCCCCCGGTCGAGCACCCAGGGCGAAGGATCCATCGGTTCGTGTCCCCCCTTCCCTGCTGCTGCTTCCTATTGTCATTGGTTTTTATTTCTTTTATTGGTGTTGACGTATTTGTATATTGCGTAGCTGTTGAGTTCCACATGCCCCCATCTGCTCCCTGCTGCTTTGGCCAGGCCAATCCCCTGAGGTGCCACTAGTCATCTCCATGGCACTTGAAGACGTTTTGATGAGGTCTTTGTTTCTCCATTAACTTCAGCTCTTTCATTGAATGAATAGATAAATGAATGCTGACTAAAATCCTGACTCTTCACTACCACTCTGGACTAGACGACTGTACTTAGCATGGAGTCTAGAGAGGACATAAACTAATTATGTAGCAGGCACTATGTAGTGATACGCTGTGCCTTATGCCTTCTTAATTTATCTACTTGCTCACATAGTGTGGTCTCTTTATTTATGTTGGTAGCTACATTCTAAAATATCCTCTATCTATTATTAGATATCTTATCCTATTGTTTGCTAATCTTCATTTTTATTGTTAATATGGACTTCACCTACATTGCGGCAAGCATAGAACTACTCATCACTGAGTTTAGGGAAGACTAAAACAAAAAATATTTCCTCATCCCGTACCATTCATCATTGATTATTTCACTAAGTGAGCAACTAACCTCCTACCACAAAGAACATGATTTGCAGCCTTGGTTGATTGATACATTGTGATTGTCATATATTGTCTGCCTTTGTTTCCTTTTGCTTTGGTATATGCTCCCGAATTTTATTTTCCAATTGCAATTTAACAACGATGCTTATTTAATTTCATATTTTTTTGCTTAACTAGGTTCATGAAAAGATGATGGAGAGCCCAAATAAAACAAGAGGTTCTATATTCAGGTACCATTTGTTCATACAATAGTGCGATCTTCATGAAGTATTTGGTCGCGGCAGTCATGATAGGTTATTTAGCTTATGGGACATTCCAACATAAATTGGTATTTTTTGGTGTAGCTAAAATAGGTCCAAAAAAAAAGACTACCTGATCATGTTGACCACATATTATATATAAATACATGTCTTAGCCATCATTTGACAATTTGTGTGCTAATCTTTTCGTTTTCCTTGATAGGAAACTCACCTACTCAATAGGAAAACACATGGTGGTGTCCTACTTTATGGTCTGCAAATACACGCTGCTTCACCTAAATGTTATTTTTCCCGTAAGTATCACATTTCTTATTTGAATTGATGGTTGTCCTGCCGGTACTCTCAATTTCTAATTACTTGCTGATTGTTGATAGAAATGTTATATGGTGCCTTCTTTCATTGTCACTTCCACATACTAGCCATTCAATTGGTATATATTACCTCATCATTTATTTTACAAAAATTAAAGTGATAGGCAATAGATCATTGACAAAATGAGCGAAAATATAAAAATTTAGGCACTCTACAAAAGGGTGATAGTGTAACATAAAGTGTGTTTTTTTCCCAACCTACGTTAGTTGCCAATCTCTCTCATTGTCACTTCCACATACTAGCCGTTGTTCCCCTTCACTGGTCGATCAGGTGCAGTTTGAGTGGCCACACTCATAGCGGTGGCGAGAGGAGCTCTTGTGATGGTCGCCGCTTCCATAGAAGCAGGAGGTGGTGGAATTGTCAGAGCCGCTATTGATGCAGCAGTAGGAGCTCCTCCAATGTTCACATATTTAGCGACCGCATGAGGTGCAGGCGGAGTAGGAGTTGCCACGACCACTGCAAGAGCTCCATGATACCCGCGATGGCGATGAGAGGATTTGTGTTGTCATCGTCGTCATCGATGACAATCATGAAATTTTCATCGCTGCTGCGGTCGTTCTCTATGACCATGTTGTTGTCATGCATGGTGACTGCTATGTTGCGAACAGTGACATTAGACTAAGATCTAGAAACTTTTACCTCCAAGTTCTCATTAGTAGGTGAGACAACAGCGTCGCCACCCCAAGCTACGTCGCCATCAGGTCACATTGGATCTACATGACCAGTGACATGTCCGACTGTTCTTCACCAAGGGCATCTCTAGGGCTCCCACTGCGGTGCGCGACATTGCCCCATGTCACCTCTGGCGGCTTCATGTCCTTAGCTTTGACTTCCACTTCTTCCTTCTCCTCTTCGGTGTGGGTGCATCCTCCTCGACTTGGAGGAGAAGTGGTCGCGTGCTTGTGTGACCTCATGTGCCCACTACCCACACAGTGTCATCTCCTGACCAAAGGTCATGGAGCAATCCCCGCAAGCATAAGGCCAATCATCCATCATAGCAACGGTGCCAAGACCAACTAATCTTAGCCTAGCCACCTCATGCTAGTGCCATGGCGGCAAACCACGCTGCTCGGCAGTTGCCTAGTCCTATGGCAGAACCGCCTAATCTAATGCCTCCCAGGAGTACTTGTCTTCTATTAGACATTAAGTACTCAAGAGAGGACACTAAACTATGTAGTTCCATCGAGCACACCCTGAAAGGATCAAGATACCCAAGAGGAGGGGGTGAATTGGGCTAATTCTAAAATTCTTTGCAATAATTAAACCCTACACTTAGCCCACTTCACCCCTTATGCCTAGAATGTGTTTCTATTGTTCTACCGCACAAAAGTTTTGCACCCTAGATTCTAATCCTACTCTAGCATGATAATTCTAGGAATGTAAAGACAAGAAATGAATTGCTCAAATGTAAATGCTTAAAGTAAAAGAGGAAAAGAAACGCGGCGATGTTTTCCCGAGGTATCAGAGAGTCGCCACTCCCCACTAGTCCTCGTTGGAGCACCCACGCAAGGGTGTAGCTCCTTCTTGATCCGCGCAAGGATCAAGTGCTCTCTACGGGCTGATTCTTTGACACTCAGTCACGGTGAATCGCCCACAACCACTCACAACTTGAGTTGGGTCATCCACAAGCTCCGCCAGATGATCATCAAACTCCCAATCACCACCGAGCCATCTAGGTGATAGCGATCAACAAGAGTAACAAGCACAAACTCTCACTTGACCACAACAAGCCTAATGAGAAGGGTGGATGCACACTTGCTACTCTCCTTGCACTAATGAGGACCTTAATCATGGATTCTCAAATCTCAATCACCTCACTAGGCTCTTGCTCTCCCTTGCACTCTCAAGGTGTTTCTTAGCTCAACAAATGGGCAAGAGACCTCCCTTGGACGAGTGGAGTAAGTATTTATACCCCTCATTCAAAACATAACGTTTGGAGGCTGAGTCAGCATTCTACGGGGTGACCGGACGCTCCGATCCATTATATCCGCAAAGAGCCATTAAGTTCTAACCGGACTCTGACCAGCATCCGGTCGACACTGACCGGACGCGTCCGGTCAAGAAAAATGCTCTTTGGAACCTTACTGATGTTGACCGGACACCGGCACCCAGAGTCTGGTCACTTCACTATTCAGCGTCCGGTCAGTTACTGGATCCTCACCAGCGTCCGGTCAGTACTAACCGGACATGTCCGGTCAAGAAAATCCTTCTCTAGAACCTCCCTAGAGTTGACCGTACGCGGGCACCCAATGTCTGGTCCACCTTCACTTAGCATTCGGTTAGTACCAGACAACTGCAGTTGATGAAATGAACTGACCGGACTCACCCTCTAGCGTTCGGTCACAACTAGACCAGTGTCCGGTCAGTCATTTGACCCTCCATTCACTTCCAACTCGAAATCCTATGTGAATGAAGTTTACTCCAATTGATCTTAGGGCTATTCCTGAGCTACCTAGTGCTAGGTTTGATAAGTGTGCACCACACCTAACCCACTAGACTTACCTAGGTCAAGCTACTAGTCCATACCCCTTAATAGTATGGCCAAAGGAAAAACAAAGTCCTAAACTACTCTAAGTGTCTCTCCAACACCAAACAACACTTAGAACTAATCTGTCCTTAACCTTGTCATCCATCCTTTGAAAATCAAAACGATTTACATCGTTAGGGGCATGATAACCATGATTGCCCAATCAATTGCCATTACCATGACCTAACTCAAATTATCTCTGCAAAACACACGTTAGTCATAGTAATCTCGTGTCATCATTAATCACCAAAACCCAACTAGAGCCTAGATGCTTTCAATCTCCCCTTTTTTTATGATTGATGACAACACAACCTCGAGTATGTAGAAGAGATTAGTGAGGTTTTCAACATGCTTGGTTCATATAAGCTTTTGACAATAAGAGCAAAGGGGTTAGACATGCTTATATGACCCAAGCCAACAAGGTGTACTCAAAAGATATGAATTAAGCATGAGTACATGAAGTAAAGCTCATTTGAATCGAAGTAAACGCGGAAGCAAGGCAAATAAGCATAACCAAGTGACATGGCATATATATAAATCAATGTAGAGAGCACACATATCACATAAGTCTCACCATCACATATAAATAAGACAATGCATGAAAGTAAACGTGAATGCATGAAGTATCACACACAAAGGAACGAATCACATGGTCCCCCTAGATCACAAGCCCCCTAGATCTAACATACTCACTCCCTCTCCCCTTTGGCATCAAGCACCAAAACCTAAGGGTCGGACGGTGGAATAGGAGCAGACTAGTCGGGTGCTGAGGTGCGGTGAGAAATCTAAAACTGAGCAGTAGCATCCTCTGACCCTAAACTCTGAACGGTCTGACCCTCTGTCGCTGGAAGTGAAGGTGAAGCGGTATGGGTCTACTTAGTAACTGGTGCGGCCTGACTCTGGAAGTATCACTATAGGAAGTGGAGCCACATTTGCCTCTATAGTTGTCGCTGTCTGAGGTGGCTCGAATGATGCAACAGATGACGGAATCATCTCTGTAGTCCTGGTCACTAGAGCAACTATGGTAGGGACAGGAACTCATAACTCTAAAGGTGTAGATTGCCATGTGAGTTCACTGAAAGTAGCACCTAGACTCCTAAAGACTGAGGTGTCCGTCACTAACCCTAAAGAACTCTGAGTCAGAGTGAAGCCCATAATAATGGGAGTAAAATGAGGACCCTAAGCTATCACTAGTGAAGCAAACCACTGGGACATCTACTCTGTAGGTGAAGCAAACTGAGTAGCTAGTGGTCCCTAACTCTGAAGCCCACCGGGCTGTATAGCTAGAGTTACTGAAGTAGTGGTAGCAGGCTAGCCTATCTGAGGTGAAGACTACTGAGGAGCAGCTCCGATAGCAGAGAATACATGCTGCATGAAGCCAAGTAACTACTGTTGGATCATAAGCTACTGCTGCTATATGGCCTGTTGCTGCCTCTAAAACTCATCCTGTCGAGCCTGAACCTGAGCAAGTGCAGCTACGGTCTCCTATGCCTGGCGTGCCTGGTCCTGCCTCATCCGCTCAAGTATGGCTAGGAGTGCCGGGTCTGTTTGCGGTGGCTATGGTGGAGCTGAGCTGGAGCCACCGGCCTCACTGTCGTGTGGACAAGGTGCCATATGCGGAATTGGCTGATAATCATCATCTGAGCTGTCACTAGGGTCGCTCTCGACCACATCCTCCTGCTGAGCATCAAGCTGCTCCTCCTCTATCACTGCAATGCCCCTGATGATCTCATCCTACCGGGCTGCTGTCTTTGGTACCTCTGGGCGATGGCTCGGCTGGTGAGGTGTCCTCTCACGACTGTGGCATAGCATCTGGGTCATGTTATATGATAGAAACTCAATAGTAGCACATGTGTACTCTGCCATTGTCTTAGGAGACTTCTGTGTAACTGCCATTCTGATTAGGAAAGTGATCCAATGAGCATACGACAGCTGACGGTGACCTCTGAAGCCCTCTGCTAGTGTATCCTCCATTTCTGAAAGTATCACATCCCAAATATCAAAGACAGACTGAGATACCAGGTGATACACTAGCCACAACTGAATGCGAGTCAGACCCTCATGGTAACCCATCCTCAAATGTAGAGTCCTCCTCATAATAGCATCAAGAAGCCGAGCTATAGGAGTAAGGTCATGTGGTGTCTTGCTCAACCCCTCGCCAAATGGCTCTATAAAGCAAGGTCTGACAATATCTATAGGTGGTACAAGTCCGCCGTGAGGGCATCTCAGAGGCTCTGTCTGACCATAGCATACCTCATAAAAGGCGAATGGGTGACTCTAGAAACCTCAGTATCTCTCTGACCCTCGAGCTCTGGAGCCTGTAGTCATGGCCTCTGAAAGCAAAGTGTATGAATCCGTGCCTCGGGTTAATCCAAAGAGAGGAGTAAAACTCATGGACCCATGACGGAACAAAGCGGCCAGTCCATATAAGAAGATATGTCAAGCCTGGCAGATAGGAAAAGTGAGGACAGATCTGCTCGCCTGTAGCTGCAACTAGAGACTATATGGAGCAGACTCTCTGAGATCTAAAGGCAACTCCACTATTAAGATAATCATTATAGAAATCATCCAGCAGTACTGTATAAAAGTGCTCTAAAGCACGCTCATCCTGCCTTGGCAAAAACTAGTCCTTAAACTATACAAAGCGGAGTTGCTGCACCTATTTGGCTGTGGTGGCTCTCAGGTCAAGGTGAACCACGGGAGGCAGACCTGGTGGTCTGGGAGGTGGACGAGAGCCCCTCCTCTATGTCTCAGGCCTCGGTGACACCTTGAGTATGTGTACGACCAGAGCGTTGAAGCTATGGCTGTGCTGCCTGCTCTATCTCCTCAACATGCTTTGTCTGCTGAGTACCCTCTGTCTGCTCTGCTGGTTGTGTCTGTTGCTCATTCTCCCCCGAAGGCTAACTCTCCACTAAAGAGACATGTCATCCTCCAAGCATGATAGTCCTAGGTGGACTGCCAAAACTGGCCTCAATCCTCTCGACAGCGGCCCTCTGAGCGGGAGACAACTGATCGCCTATGCAAACCCCACTCCTAGATCCACCTCTCTCGGCTTGCTCTATGGCGGCGGCTGCAACTGCTGCTGGTCTCTCTATCTCGACATCAGCTAACTTGCGCTTCTTCGTTGTAGTCTTCTTCGCCTTTCCTTTTTCTTGAGCAGCAGGCGGAGACCTTGGATCCTCATCACCGGGACCACCTCTGGAATTCTTGCAATGTGCCATTGCTGAAGCTGACGAGAATTACTACCACTGATAGGAAACAAGAGCCGACTGTCACTCGTGAGGCTTGGCCTCAATCCATACTCGTGGGCTTGGCCCCAAGTTCATTGATAAGTGCCAAAACAACCACAAGAGCACCGACTCGCTACATGATGGAATAGATAGGAAATATAAATAATCACTATATTCACCTAGAGGTGCAAAACCCTAAGAAGCAAGCAGTAGATGCAAAATTGAAATTGAGGGCTTGCTACCTGATGAATTCCGATGAACCAACGACCAATTAGCAAAGGAAAGGACCACGGGGCACCACTCGAAAATCGGCAATGGCTAGGGTTAGGGTTGCAAAGTCATATGGCGGCCAAGAAGGCGTTGCGCGCGCAATGCTGACATGGGCACAGGTGCTAGCGAGGTAGTGGTGGCGCAAGCACGGCGTGGGCGCGGTGAGGCAGTGCGGGCATGGGCGTGGTGGCGCGATGTCGGGCGGGCGGGGTGGCGCGGTGGCATGAGTTAGGCGTAGGCGAGGTAGGTGTGACTATGTGGCGATGGGAGCATGGGCACGCGGTGTGAGTGCGTGATACAGAGCAGCGCGGCGGTCAACCGACGCAGCACGGTGGTGGTGTAGGCGCGGGCAGGCGGCACGGTTAGGGCATGACGGCGTGATGCAAGCAGAGTAGCGTGGCGACATGATTAGGTTTGCTCTAGTGGCGCGGTGTATGGAGGAAGGGAATTATATGGTGGCCCCCCATGGCAGACAAGAAAAGACATGGAATATGAGATCTACTCAGATTCAAATGACCAGACGCACCGGTGGCAACGACCATACGCGGCCACCCGGAGTCTGGTCGACAACAGAGAGGTCTAAAACCCCTCAAGTCATGATCGGACGCGTCCGGTCCCACGTGATCGGACGCACACAGAGTTCGGTCGGTCCTGACATCGCCTTCTCCGTTTGATCGGACGTAGGGTTACCTTCACACTCGACGCTGGAAGAGCACTGTGCAGCATCCGGTCACTTCTGCACTGCTTTTGTTCACCTCCTGTGATGAATTGACTGGACGCTAGAAGCAGAGTCCGGTGCAGCGTCCGATCGCCATTTTTCAGCAGATCTTCAAAGTTCCTTCGGGCTACCTTTTCCCAATCAAGTCCCAACTTCAGTATGACACAAATAAACAACAATTGGGACTGATATGAGAGACCTCTCTCAAACCCTCAAAATTTTCAAAATATTTTGCCTTGGGCTATAATTCTTTTTAAGAAAATAGGCAATAAAAAGGATAACCGAAAAGAAGTGACAAATCAACACACATGCATATGCAATGCAATACTTAAAAGTAATTCTAGTTGCTTGTCAAGTTTGATCCAAGATTAAGCTTCTTAACATGCTTTTCGGCGGTTATTTTAACTATGTTAGACAAGCCCTAAGTGCAGTACTAAAGATTAAACATGTTGTATATTACAATGCAATGTAAGGGACAACACAAACTCATTTTTTAGTGAAGTTGCTAAAATCAAGCACATTGAGCTCATTCCTCAACCGACAAAAAGTAACCTCATCTAGCGGTTTAGTGAAGATATATGCCAATTGATCCTCGGTTCTTACACCTTCTAGTGATATATAATTTTAGCAACATGATCTCAAAAAAAGTGATGGTGGATATCTATGTGCTTGGTGTGAGAGTGTTGAACCAGATTATTAGCAAGGTTTACCGCACTCTCATTGTCACACAAAAGAGGTACCTTTTCTAGAACTACACCATAGTCTAGCAAAATTTGCTTCATGTAAAGAATTTGTGCACAACAAGCACCCGTGGCAATGTATTCCGCTTTGGTGGTGGACAAAGCCACACTATTTTGTTTCTTGGAAGACCAAGACACTAGAGATCTACCAAGCAAATGGCACCCTCTGGATGTGCGTTTTCTATCAATTTTGCAACCAGCATAATCCGAATCGGAATAGCTGACTAGTTGAAATCTTGCTCCTTTGGAATGCCAAAGACCAATGCTTGGTGTGTGCTTAAGGTACCTAAGGATTCTTTTAACGGCAACCATGTGAGCCTCCTTAGGACTAGCTTGAAATCTAGCACACATACACACACTAAACATGATGTCGGGCCTATATGCGGTTAAATATAATAAACTACCAATCATAGAACGCTAGAGAGTTTGATCAACCGATTTACCTCCCTCATCTAGGTCGAGATGTCCATTAGATGGCATTGGTGTTTTTATTGGCTTACATTCATCCATTTTCAACCTCTTGAGAAGGTCCTTGATATACTTTTCTTGAGAGATGAAAATCCCTTCTCTCATTTACTTGACTTGAAAACCAAGAAAGAATGTAAGCTCTCCAATCATAGACATCTCGAACTCTTTTGACATCAATTCACCAAACTCTTTGTAATAGTCTTCATTTGATGAGCCAAATATGATATCATCAACATATACTTGGCAAATGAATATCTCTCCATCAAGCTTCTTGGTGAATAGTGTGGTATCGACCTTCCCAATGGTGAAGCTCTTCTCAATGAGGAAATCCCGAAGGCACTCATACCAAGCTCTTGGGGCTTGCTTAAGCCCATATAGCGCCTTGGGCAACCTATAAACATGATTAGGATATCTAGGGTCTTCAAACCCGGAAGGTTGATCAACATAGACTAGTTCATTTATGAAGCCATTTAAAAATGCACTTTTAACATCCATTTGATATAATTTCATTTCATGATGCGATGCATATACAAGGAGGATACAAATGGCTTCAAGTCTTGCAACCGGTGCAAAGGTCTCTCTAAAATCCAACCCTTCAACTTGAGAGAACCCCTTTGCAACTAGTATTGCCTTGTTCCTCACAACAATGCCTTGATCATCTTGCTTGTTGCGGAACACCCACTTTGTTCCAATGACTCTTGCACCTTGTGGTCGGTCCTTAAGAGTCCAAACTTTATTGCGGGTGAAGTTGTTCAACTCTTCATGCATGACATTTATCCAATCCGAATTTTGAAGAGCTTCTTCTACAATCTTAGGTTCAACGCAAGAGATAAAAGAGTGATGTTCAATAAATGAAGCAAGTTTTTGAGAGCGAATCATTACACCCTTTGAAGGACTCTCTATGATGAGATATTGTGGATGTGCTTGTAGTAGGGGTGAATTTCTTCTATCAACCACTTGAGAGGGAGGTTGTGGAGCATCAACATCTTGAGCTTGTGCCACCATTTGATCATGAGAGACATGAGTATCTTTATTTTCTATTCTCCCATCTTTATCACCATCTTGTGGCACATTTGATGACGAAGGTGGATCAATCACTTGTACAACATCTTTATCATCTTTGGGTTTGATGTCTCCAACCAGAATGTTCTTAATAGCCTCCCTCAATGATTCATCACCTACATCATCAAGATTCTCATGTGCTCCTTGGGAGCTGTTAGATTTATCAAATTCCACATCATATGTTTCTTCAACCAAGCTAGTGGCATGATTAAATACTTAATATGCTTTAGACTTTGATGAGTAACCAACAAGAAAGCCAATATCACAACGTCTTTGAAACTTCCCTAGGTGTTGCCGCTTTTTGTAGATGTAGCATTTGCAACCAAACACCCGAAAGAAAGATATGTCCAGCTTCTTCCCATTGTTCAACTCATAAGGTGTCTTGCCAAAAAACTTTTGAAGAAATAAGCGGTTGGATGCATAACATACGGTGTTGATAGCTTCCGCCCATAGAGCTTCGGGTGTATTGTACTCATCAAACATTGTTCTTGCAAGTGTGATAAGTGTTCGGTTCTTTCTCTCTACTACACCATTTTGTTGAGGAGTATATGTTGCGGAGACCTCATGCTTGATTACAACTTCATCACAATATGCTTCAATGTTTGTGTTGTCAAATTCTTTTCCATTGTCACTTCTTATCTTCTTGAGCTTCACTTTAAATTAATTTTGTGCTCTCTTGGCAAACTTCTTGAAACATGATGCAACTTTGGTCTTATCATGAAGGAAGAATACCCAAGTATATCTAGAGTAGTCATTAACTATCACAAGACAATAGAGATTTCCTCCCAAACTCTTATAAGTTGTTGGTCCAAATAGGTCCATGTGAAGGAGCTCTAGCACTCTTGTTATTGACATGTAAGCTTTTGTAGAATGAGTGTTTGCAACTTGCTTGCCGGCTTGACATGCACTACAAAGCTTGTCCTTCTCAAATTTCACATCCTTCAAACCTCTCACCAATTCATTCTTCATTAGCTTCTTGAGTGAGTTCATCCCAACATGTGCAAGTCTTCTATGCCATAGCCACCGAAGTGATGTTTTGGTGAATAGGCATATCTTCAAGTTTGCATCTTCGGATATGAAATCCACTAGATATAGGTTATTGTATCTAAATCCCTTGAATATGACTTGATCATCATCTTTCTTTGATACAACCACTTCCTTCTCGGTAAACAAGCATTGAAAGCCAAGATCACACAATTGACCAATGGATAGCAAGTTGAAGCTCAAAGAAGCAACATATAACATATTTGATATTGAATGATCATTTGATATTGCAATTTTACTCAATTCTTGAACTTTGCCCTTTGAATTATCACCAAATGTAATCCATTTTTGACCATCTACTTCTTCATCTAGTGAGGTAAATATACGAGGATCACCAGTCATATGTTGAGTGCAACCACTATCAATAACCCAATTACTTCCACTGGTCTTGTAGTTCACCTACACACAAGAGATCAAGCTTGTTGTTTAGGGACCCAAACTTGATGAGGGCCCTTGACTTTCTCAACAAGTGACTTTACAACCCAAATTTTCTTAGGCCTATTCTTGTTGGGTGGACAGAACATGACTTTCATTTTTCCACTAGAATCCTTTCTAAGTATGTAATGAGCATTGAAAGCAAAGGGTCTAGCATGGTTGGGCAAGGGTTGTGGTGGTGGAGCTTGGCACTCATGGGTAAAGTGACCTTCTTGTCCACACTCAACACATCTTTTTGGCTTAGGCTTTGACTTGTGTTGTTGTTGATGTTGAGCTTGAGCCTTCTCTTGATTTGCCAAGTACCCAATACCACTTCTATCCATCTTCATCACGATGTTCATGAGTAGCTCACTTTGAAGATATTGGCCTCTTGTGAACTTGCTCAAGCTGGTCTTAAGATGTTCTTTCTCCAACTTGAGCTTCTTGTTCTCTTCTTTAAGTTCATCATGATTTTTCTCCATCTTTAGTCTCTTGTTCTCTTCTTTAAGCTTCTCATTCTCAAGAGCTATATCACAATCATGGTCAAGATTCTCTATCATAATGGTGTTGGTGGTTGATAGCTTTTTAAGATCTTTCTTAAGCTTTTCATTCTCATTCTTGAGCTTGACATACTCATCATAGTTGTCGGACTCAACCACTTTCTTGCCTTTGCTACTAGAACCTTGCTCAATGCTCTCAACAATCAAGTCATCACATGATGTAGCTATATCAATCTTAACAACATGGTTAGTAGTATCATGTGGCTCATTGGAGAATAGCTCATGAGAAACAACAAGATTATTATGATTAACCTTGAGATTGGTGTACTCTTCTTTTAGCAAATTGTAGCTAGTGATGAGCTCATTATGTATCCCCTCAAATTTATCATGTTTTTCTTTAAACTCCTTTTTAGAGGATTTGAGCTCCTTGAGTTTGGATGACATAGTTTTATTTTCTTCTCTAAGTTCAATACTAGCTTTTTAGGCTATGTCATATTTTGCTAAGAGTGAGTCATTCTTAAGTTCTAGCTTTTCATTTTTAGCTCTTGTCTTTCTAATGATCTTAGTGTATTGATTTAGCAACTTGACAATATTATCATAGGAAGGTGATTCAAATTCTTCATCACTATCACTATATTCATTGCTAGCATTATCGTCACCACTACTACCATCATCATTTTGTACCTTTCATTCACCCTTGGCCATAAGGCATAGGTGTGTAGAGGATGACGGCGGCGATGTTGGTGAAGATAGTGAAGAATCAATTACAATAGCGGCCACCTTCTCGTTCTCACTTTCATCATCGGATGAGTCACTTGATGACTCAATATCCGTGATCCAATCACCAACAATGTATGCCTTGCCATTCTTCTTCTTCTTGTGATATTCCTTCTTCTTGCCATCCTTCTTGTTGTATGGCTTGTTCTTCTTCTTTTCATCGTCATCGTCATCACTTGAGTCATCTTTCTTGCCCTTGTACTTCTTCTTGTATTTGTCTTTCTTGGGCTTGGGGCATTGATGAGGTAGATGACCAAGTTCTCCACAGTTATAGCAATCCATTTTGGAGATTGGCTTCCTTCTATTGCTAGTGAAGAATTTCTTCTTCTTGCCATCAAACTTGACACCGTTCCTGTTGAGCTTCTTGAACATCTTGGTGGTTCTTCTCACCATAAGAGCAAGACTTGCATCATCAATTTCATCATCACTTGAGCTATCATGATCAACTCTTTCTTTGCCCTTCTTCTCTTGGCTAGCCTTGAATGCTAAGTCTTTCTTCTTGGTGGAAGAAGAGCCATCTTGTGGTGTGGTGTGCATGTACATCTCATATGTAATGATCTTTCCCAATATTTGAGTTGGTGTAGTAGTGGAAAGATCACCTTGATGAAGCATCATCACAATATACCCATATTTGTCAATGGGGAGGACACTCAAGATCCTTCTTACAACGACGGAGGGTTGCATTTGTGTGAGTCCAAGTCCATTGACTTCCTCTACAAGAATGTTCAAGCATGAATACATCTCTTTAGCACTTTCTCTAGGAAGCATCTCAAATGAATTAAGCTTTTTCATAATAAGATGGTAGCGTTCCTCACGCTCACTCTTAGTTCCCTCATGGAGCGCACAAATATCCGACCATAGTGCATGGGCGTCCTTGTGGTTCCGCACACGGTTAAAAACATCTTTGCAAAGGCCTCTAAAGAGGGTGTTTCTAGCCTTTGCATTCCATTTCTCATAATTAACTTTATCGCCTTGAAGATTTGTGGGATCCTTAGGTTTTAGAAAGCCTTGTGAGGCGGCTCTAAGAACTCCAACATCTAAGGCTTCTAGATAAGCCTCTATACAAAATTTTCAATAAGGAAAATAATCTCTCTCAAAGATAGGAGGAGGTCCATCCCCATGGGACATCTTTCTCTAGGCGGTTAAGCCTAATTTAGCGAGCACGAGGCTCTGATACCAATTGAAAGGATCAAGATGCCCAAAAAGGGGGGTGAATTGGGCTAATTCTAAAATTCTTTGCAATAATTAAACCCTACACTTAGCCCACTTCACCTCTTATGCCTAGAATGTGTTTCTATTGTTCTACCGCACAAAAATTTTGCATCCTAGGTTCCAATCCTACTCTAGCATGGTAATTTTAAGAATGTAAAGACAAAAAATGAATTGCTCAAATGTAAATGCTCAAAGTAAAGAGAGAAAAAGGAATGCGACGATGTTTTCTCGAGGTATCGGAGAGTCGCCACTCCCCACTAGTCCTCATTGAAGCACCCATGCAAGGGTGTCGCTCCCCCTTGATCCACGCAAGGATCAAGTGCTCTCTACGAGCTTATTCTTCGACACTCCATCATGGTAAATCACCCACAACCGCTCACAACTTGAGTTGGGTCATTCACAAGCTGCGTCCGATGATCACCAAACTCCCAATCACCATCGAGCCGTCTAGGTGATGGCGATCACCAAGAGTAACAAGCACAAACTCTCACTTTACCACAACAAGCCTAATGAGAAGGGTGGATACACACTTGCTACTCTCCTTGCACTAATGAGGACCTTAATCTTGGATTTTCAAATCTCAATCACCTCACTAGGCTCTTGCTCTCCCTTACACTCTCAAGATGTTTCTCAACTGAACAAATAGGCAAGAGACCTCCCTTGGACAAGTGGCATAAGTATTTATACCCCCTCATTCAAAACATAATGTTTGGAGGTTGAGTTAGCATTCTGCGGGGTGACCGGATGCTCTAGTCAATTATACCTGCAAAGAGCCATTAAGTTCTGACCGAACTCTGACCAGCATTCGGTCAACACTGACCGGAACATGTCCGGTCAAGAAAAACGCTCTCTGGAACCTTACTGATGTTGATCGGACGCTGGCACCCAGAGTCCATTCACTTCACTGTTCACCGTTCGGTCAGTTACCGGATCTTGACCAGCATCCGGTCAGCACTGATCGGACGCGTCTGGTCAAGAAAATCCTTCTCTGACCTCTCTAGAGTTGACCGAATGTGGGCACCCAGCGTCCGGTCCACCTTCACTCAGCGTCCGGTCAGTCCCAGACGACTGCAGTTGATCAAATGAACTGACCGAACTCACCCTCCAGCATCCGGTCACAACCAGACCAGCGTCTGGTCAGTCATTTGACCGATTCACTTCCAACTCGAAATCCTATGTGAATGAAATTTACTCTAATTGATCTTAGGGCTATTCCTGAGCTACCTAGCGCTAGGTTTCACAAGTGTGCATCATACCTAACCTACTAGACTTACCTAGGTCAAGCTACTAGTCCATACCCCCCTTAATAGTATGGCCAAAGCAAAAACAAAGTCCTAAACTACTCTAAGTGTTCTCTCCAACATCAAACGACACTTAGAACTAGTTTGTCCTTAACCTTATCGTCCATCCTTCAAAAACCAAAACAAATTCCATCGTTAGGGGCATGACAACCATGATTGCCCAATCCATTGCCATTACCATGACCTAACTCAAATTGCCTCTGCAAAACACACGTTAGTCATAGTAATCTCGTGTCGTCATTAATCACCGAAAGCCAACTAGGGGCCTAGATGCTTTCACACCCCAAGGAGAACTCAAAAAATCCATATTTTTCCATTAGGATCATAAATGAGAGACAAAGCTTACAACATTCTTAAGCTATTTCTTACCTCACTTTGTTACAGTAGCCGAATATTATCTCAATTAATTATGACAGCAGAATATAACAATGTTATCAGAGTTACCGAGAGGAAGCAAGGATTAATTTAATGACATGGTGGAACATTAACATAGTGAATATTTTTATACTAGAGATGCTAGCAGATTTTACATCTTTTCTTATAAAAACCTTTCGTGAGGGTTATAAATAAACACTACGGTCGTAGTGCGAAAGAAATCCTCTCTAAGCCCACTAGGAGGTTTCCACACACAAAAGCCATCTACCATTCCTCGATCACCTGCAACAGGGGAAATAAAATCCTGAGTACTCAATTGTACTCAGCAAGACTTACCCGTTAGGAGGAAAATAAAAGACTCTAAGGATATGCAAGGCTTATTTGGCTTGTTGGTTTATTGCATCTGTAGGAGCATTACTAAATGTGCATCCTTATATTCAGTTTTATTAGCAGTCATCATTGGTTCATTAGCTAACCATTCTATGTAAGCTAATCAAAACCATTTTACCATATTTCATATTCTAGTTCTTACTACAGTGCTAGATCGTAGCGAAGTCGTACCGGATTATCCGGCGATTCGTGAATCAATGTAGCCTAGTTAGGTACCCCAAAATACATGCTCCGCTTGTACCCCAGGCACAAGCAAGACCAACCCACCACTCTCCTATCAAGGGGTCCAGGTCCCGTCCAAACTTGGACTCCAAGCCCCCACACCTGAGTCCTGGACTCAGTGTGGTGCTTAGACCTCCACCATCCCCACCTCCAATCAGTCGGTCCTAGAAAGAGCTAAAACACATGACAAGAGAGCAATGAGCCTTCCCTGCTCCCATAAACAAGTATGTGCTTAGGATAATAAGTCTATGACATGACTAGAACCCAATGCAACGACCGGTACTTAACCGACACAGGCGGAACAAGTGCAACCCGAGCCTCGCTCGAATGCCTAATCAAGTCTAGATCTAAGGTACCATTCGTCCGGTCTCTAATTAACATTCATATATATATATATATATATTCTAGGTGATAATAATATAATAACAATAATAATATCTTTCCTATCTCTCGCGAGTGATAGGTAATCACTCGACTTCTATCGGAGTCCTGTAGCATAGCAATATACTTGATCCTGTCATACTAGTAAAACTCATAGGATAAGGATATATATATGCACGTGGGTTTCATTCAACTCATTAAAATTTAATGCACAAGCATAAAATAAAGTGTAGAATAATAGGGGTTATGCACCGGGACTTGCTAGGGAAAAATATAACCAAGTTAGATTTTCATCATGATGGCATAATCATCAAGTCACCATCTACTTCCGCTACTCCGGATGACTCCGTGATCCAACATCGCTCCTATCATGAAATACGTGAATGCAACGCAGGGATGTAAATAATCAACGGTAATCGTAACTCTTAAAATACGATTACGCCTCTCAAGCTAATGAGCTAGCTCTGACGATTAACGTACTAGGCCATGTATCTAAGTTGTTGAACTAGGTGTTAATTTCCCACAATGTTTTAACTATAAAATCCCTAGATGTTTCTTTATTTCTTTTATTTACTATATATATAAACTAGGGCTCATTAGTTACCTCAGCAAACTAATTATTCTGAAGCTACAAAAATTACAGATGGCACATAATAATACTAGGGAGCTACTATAAAATTTTCAAAGCTAACACTACCATCCTTCTATCACAAAAATTCCCCATATTTGCATCTTAATAATACTAAGCATCTTAGTTTTAATTTAAGAACTCCTGCAAATATTATAGAACTTTGTGGACAAGATATACTGGTAGATGGAGCAAGATTTTAGGAACCTAACAAGATTAGTTTCACAATTTTTGGTCAGCTACACAAATTTTTCTTGAATTTACAAATTTACCCTAGAAACTATTTTGGAAACGCTTTAGAAAAAGGAAAAGCCAATGGTCAACGATTTTGGCCCAGCAACCTAAATGGCCCGCGATGGGGAGCCTGCGATGTAGCAGGCCAGCCCAACAAGCGGACTATGACCGGGAGCCTACACGCGCCCCGTACCTTTTGCAGAAAAACCCTCAGCGTAATAGATTATCACACGGCGTCACTGAGCACTATTACACCAGAGACAAGCTTTGCACTAAGGACCCCGGATGTTTTTGCCTCCACAACGGGGAGATCCCTACTCTACCCCACGTTCACCGGCATGATGACCAGCTGGCATGGGTGGCTGCACTGGCACCCCGAGCTCGCTACCACGGGGGTAAGGAGACGACCTTTGCCTACCGATAAGCGCGCACTCCTAGGTAGCGGTGGGGAGCTTAACGGTGCACTATCGAGGGCTAGCCCCGGTGACGGGCAGAGCCGTGCCACATCGTGATTGTTCTGGCGACCTAAGGCTCTGCGACGGGTGGAGCCATGCCACGGCGTGCTCGTTTCGGCGACCTAAGGCTCTACCGAGGTGGTGGCGGTGATGGATGAGCACCCGTAGCTCACCAGAGTTCACGCTGCGGTGGTGGTTGAGGCAAAGGAGTGATGAGGTGACCCAGCCACGTGCACCCGCACCTCACGGCGGCATGCCGAGCGTGACACTGGTGCGTCACCACTCCGATGGTGGACTCCCTGGACAAAACAACATGAGCATGAAGCGAAGGGGGTCAAGGCGAGTTTATGGTCTCAAGCAATCAAACTACTATCGCTCCAATCCTACCTCTCTCCCTAGTTCTAGGTCACGGCGGCGACCATGGCTCGTGGCCAGCAGAACCTCGAATTGACGCGGTGAAGGACATCGGCTGGGACTAGATACGGTCGAGGTGACTAGTTGGCTTCCTATGCTACCTACTGGCGTGAGGAGACGGGCTGAAAAGCCTTGAGCTAGGCAAATTAGAAAGGCAGAGGCACGGGGTTATGGCCAAGACCACGTCGGAGGGCACACGGGTGAGCTTGAGAGGGTTGAGCGAGTTAAAGTGGGACTCCAGTCGGTGACGGCAGCGAGCTCGCGCACACAGGCGATGAGGCCCGGTGATTTGGCACGACACACATAACTCGAAGCAACCAAACCCGAGCAGAGCCCTCCATGGCGGCTAGCGGTAGGGCAGGGAAGCGTCCCATCACCCACTAGAGCCGGAGCCAATGACCTAGATGCGATGACGTAGGACGGCTTGAATGCTCGATATGGTAGGTGGATTGAAGGGTGAGGCGGGGGCCACATCTGCCGAGTCCACTCCGCCGCGGCCATGGCATGCTCTATGCGCGGCACCGTGACCATTCGCCTAAGCACGACGTGCGCGTAGCAGCGAGCCAAATCGCAGACGATGCGTGATAACAAACTCATGCGTGAGCTGGGCAACGACAGCGGCCCGGCCACGGCCTGAGCCCCAGCTGCTAGCAGGGCCCCACGTGCAGTGACCATGAGCCCGGACTGAGCGGCTGCTATCAGTGGAGTGCATGAATTTTAAAGCTCCGACCAAAACCAACCCAGCTCGATTGAGACCAAACCAATTTGCCAAGACTCAAGAGGGTCCTAAAGGCTATCCCAAGGAGCATCAAACGTAAACTTAGATGAACTACCGAGAGAGATAGAGACACGCCAAAATAGGTTCGTCAAGCCAGGCGCTGATTCACGAACGAAGCGCCAAAACCTGACCGCAACACGTTCTAACGAAGTTTGGGCAATTTTTACGAGAGCAACGTGATCTCCAACACAACCTTGACCTACACCATGCTCATGTACTCACTTTGATGCAATCAACAATACAAAAATATGGACCTAGTGTTTAAACATTTTTGTTAGAAATTAAATGTCAAAATAGCATTGTCTTACTACTTCTCCCTACTTAGAAAAACTAATGATTTCAATTGAGGCTAAGTAACCATTAACTCTTTTGTCGCAATTCTTAATAGATCTAAACCTTGTTAACTTCAACCAACAAATACTTCACACAATAGTCCATACCTTATACTAACCCGTAGGAGCAAAATATCTAAGCACCCTTTAACTATTTTGCTCAATATAATTCGCCAAAATGGTGCTTTAAACATAAATTCAAGTGTTTGCCGACTTAACGAAAAGAGCTTATCTTAACGTCAAGTTTGATTTTTGAGCTCCCAACACACTAGTTAACATCTATTTTCCAAAAGTTAAAGTTGCATTGTCATCTACCAAGTTTGTACTTCCAACTTTATTTAAGTGTCACATACATGTTCTATAGTATTTTTGTTCAATAAAAATTAGTTTTAAACCCTAAGTGATATAACACGACTATTGAATCAACTTTCATTTCACATTTCTGTTGATCGTTTTGAGTTACAGAAATTGATCTACACACTTTATCACATGCATTAACACATAAACATGAAGCTCGTGACACGATTTAGTAGTTGATTTAGGGCGTAACACCAAGGGTGTTATAGGTCCCTACCAGGACGGTCCACCAAAGATCCACACATGTATACAACTAACGTAGGATGGGAACAAATCACACTTCATGTTATATTATATATTAATATAACATAAAGTGTAAATTTTTCTAAACTCTATTATTTGCCAATCTTTCTCATGCATGTGACGCATTTTCTTATCGTGCATATAATGTGTTTTGTCCCTATGTGGTTATACCATTTTGAGATGGTTATACATGTGTGGACATTCCACTTTCAGTTATAGTAATAGGTATGTGGAGATACCACCTTGAGCTGTATATATTAATGTCTTTTGTCCTTTCTCTCCATCTGCCATCTTGCTTTAGCTACTCAATATTTTTGTCTTCGCAATATCTTTTTTTGCGAGTAGTTTTAGTAATATTTATACTACACCGGTGAGCCCATTATATCATACATATGCTCACGTTATTTCCGTGCTCCAATCTCCTATTTGGTGCAACTGAGTATACAACATCAATAAATATATGGTCAGCTAGATGTATTCTTGTAGTACTTCTTGGTCAGGTGGTTTATGTATTTGTTTTGCAGTTTTCAAAGGTTTTAGGTTTCTTTGCTTGACCATGATGCCACTGATATTGTTTTAATTCTCTTGCATGTATGTTTGCAGCCATTGTTCCTAGGTTAGAGTGCAGTTGAAGTTGTAGAGATAATATAGGTACTGCACGCATCACATTTCTTTCTCCTTTTACTTCTGCCATGAAACTGCCAAAATATATGTGATCCTCAGGCAGGTTCTTCATACATACACCCACCCGTAAGGATATACGATGCATGAACCCGAACTATATTGAGTTTAGATTTCCACGGATAAAAGGCCCACCCTTGGCACAGGGTATGCGTGTTATCTAACAAAAATGCTTGTTCATATGGAACATCTTTTATGCATAGCCATCTGATCGATCAATTAACATATTTTTGTTGTAGTCTTAGTTTTCTAAAAGGTTATAATAATTATATTGCTGTTAATATTACGTGGTTTCTCATTTATGTTATAGTAATACACATGTGTATATACCACTAGCATAAACCTTGTTTTTTTATACCAAAACTTTCTCCTCTGCAGTCCACGTCATTGCAAAACTACTGTCGTCCATTGCCTGCTATACATGCAGGATTACCGGTGGCGGAGCCAGAACCAAAACATAGGGGGTTAATTTGCCAATTAAACCCATAAGTACATAGGTAGTAGAGAAATTAATCTTACTAGTTACTACTTATAATCAGGCCACAGTAAACAAAATATAGTTGACTGTATGGTCTATCACCCAATCAGCCATATATATATAGAGAGAGAGAAAGAGAGAACTACTATCCTGTAGCAAGTATAAAATAACTTATTCTATAACCACTTTAAGTTACGATAATTACTATGTTAATTTACGAGATTATAGTAACTCCTTACTAAGTGGTTTACTATAACGTTATGATAAATTTCTCCATGTGTTAGAGTAACCCAACTATCGTAAATATGTATTGACATTATCGTAAATTAGTATATAAAATTATCGTAAATGGAGATGGCTATAGAATAACTTATTATATATATATCCTATCGATTTTAGTCTAGAAGCAAAAAAAAAAGGAATAATCAATAAGAAATCAGGCATACATGTATGGCTGTAAGCATGTAGCCTGTACGTAGAGCAGCAAAGGGCAGATGCAGAGGAGTAGAAGACTGCTATGTGGGGGGACGGAGCTGAAGCTAGCTGCAGGTCGACAGCCCCGGCCGTCCAGGCCTCGCCGCCCCGCCGGCTCGACGGTCACTCGCTGAGGCACTGACTCGGTGACTCGCCACTCGCGGACGCAGAAGGCAGCCGGATATGACGGTCTCGCAGAGAATTGCGGCTTGCGAGTTCCGAGCATTGGGTGCTGCTTCCTGCTGACCTGTTGTGCCGGACAATTTGAGCTGGACTGAATATGGGCTCCTTCAAAAATTCATGGAGGCAAGGGGGGCCATGGCCCTCTATGGGCCCAACGTGGCTCCGCCAGTGAGGATTACCATCCGTTCCTACTGGCCGGCATAGGAATAAAAGCATTGCACGTCGCTGCAAAACTACCGCCGTCCATTCCCTGGTACACATGCAGGATTCCGTTCCTACCGCCGGCATAGAAAAAAAATAACTCGAACCTTCCGCCCCCTATAACATGCACAGCCAGCCGAGCGTCCATCAATTCCTCGAGCCTTCTGTCCCCAATGTGAACGTCAAAAAAACTCCTTCCTCCCCACTACTGCTCCCAACACCGTCACCGTCGGTCCGCTCTCCACAGCCCCACCGCTCCCTACTACCAGCGCTACTGCTCTGCCCTCTACAACGTCGATGCCGTTGCGGCTGCTCGACCCCTCCCAGCATTGTAGCTACTGCTCCGCCCCTTCCAGCGGCGATGTCCTCACGAGCACCTCCTCTTCGACAGCAAATCAGAGACTCCAAGACCAATAGGTTGCCTCCTCTTTCTATGTTGCTTTCTATTTTAGGATTGGATTCGTTATTTTATGTTTCTTCGTTTCCACTCTTGCCTATTCGAGGGTTATAATTTAGGGTTAGGATTTTGGAACAAAGTTAGGGAAGAGTTGTTCCCCTCTGATTTTAGCATGTTGTGTTCAAAGATTTTAGCATGTTGTGTTCAAAGATTTGATAGATCCATTCTTAGTTTGTCATATTCCCCCTTTTTTGGCTTGACTTGTGTCTCTTCTCACGCTCTTTAACTGTTCGACAAATTGTCTTTGCAGGCCTTGGTCGCGCTCGACTGTTGGATGAATTGTCTTTGCAGGATATGGTCATGTCGGTCAAGTTCTAGGTGATGTCGTCCCTGGCCAAGCGCCCAGGCGAAGGATCCATCAGTTCTTGTTCCCTCTTTCCCTGCTGCTTCCTATTGTCTTTGGTTTGTACTCCCTCCGTCCCAATTTAAATGCACATTTTGGATTCGAATGGGTAAAATACTGTAGCTGGCAAATTACAATTCTACCCCTAAAAGTGCAGCTGTTGTCATCAGAACCATGTTGATTGACGCTGCAAGAGAATAAAGTCAACAACAGTATATAGTAGAAATGTGTGGCCACAATTTCACCAGAACATCAACAGACAAAAAAGCAACAGTGGATGGACTAAATGTGTGGAGGAGACTACGCTGCACTTCCTACGTTTCTTTTTTTTTAATCGAACTTTTATTTCCTCAGACGAAGTGTAGGTCACAGATACTAGTCACACTTCAGATGCACCATTTATTTTGTACTGTAAACGTGCAGTTAGACCCTACTTTTGACTTCAGATTTGCATGTCCAATTATGGACTATTTAGTTAAATTTATTTTGGGAAATTTTATTCTTTTACCTATATTTAATGAACTGTAAACGTGGGTGGGATCTAAACCGTTATTACGGGATGGAGAGAGTATTTCTTTTATTGGTGTTGACTTATTTGTATGCTGCATAGCTGTTGAGTTCCACAAGGCCTCCATCTGCTCCCCGCTGCCTAGGCCAGGTCGATCCCCTGAGGTGCCACCAATCATCTCCAAGGCCCTTGAAAGATGTTTTGATGAGGTATTTGTTTCTCCGTTAACTTCAGCTCTTTCATTAAATGAATAGATAAATGAATGCTCTGACTCTTCACTGCCACTCTGGACTAGACGACTGTACTTAGTGTGGAGTGTAGAGAGGACATAAACTAATTATGTCAGAGGCACTATGTAGTGATACGTTGTGCCTTAAGCCTTCTTAATTTATCTACCTGCTCATATACTGTGCTCTCTTTATTTATGTTGGTAGGTACATTCTAAAATATCCTCTATCTATTATTAAATATATTATTCTATTGTTTGTTAATCTTCATTTTTATTGTTAATATGGACTTCGGCTACATTGCAGCAAGCATAGAACTACTCATCACTGAGTTTAGGGAAGACTAAAACAAACAATATTTCCTCATCCCCTACCTTTCATCATTGATTATTTGCCTCTTATTTTCTTATTTCTTTTTTCAATGTTGATTCAGAGATAGGAGGATGCGCTTGTGGCCAGATTTCACTAAGTGAGCAACTAACCTCCTACAACCAAGAAGCTGAGTCTTACCAAGGTTAGTCACAATGTGCATCCCTGATGTAATGACTTGCAGCCTTGGTTGATTGATAACATTGTGATTGTCATATATTGTCTACCTTTGCTTCCTTTTGCTTTAATATGTGCTCCCTAATTTCTATTTTCCAATGGCAATTTAACAAAGATGCTTATTAAATTTCATATTTTTTTGCTTAACTAGGTTCACAAAAATATATTGGATGTTACCCAATAAGAATGTAGGTGCAATTTCTTTGATTGTTACAAATGGTTCTACTGTATGTTACCGACCACCGAATCTTACTGGCTGCACACTAATCTCTTTCATTTCTTGACAGGAACTCAACAACAGAAGGGAACACTCCTTCAAGAGGCCAAATAAAAGAAGAGGTTCTATATTCAGCTACCATTTATTCTTACCCAAAGTGATCCTAGGTGTAGTTGCCAATCTTTTTGGGAACCTCCGTTAGTTGCCGATCTTTCTCATGCATGTGACATGTTTTCTTATCGTGCATGCAACGTGTTTTGTCCCTATGTGGTTATACTATTTTGAGATGGTTATCATGTATGGGTACTCCACTTTTAGTTATAGTAATAGGTATGTGGAGAGACCACTTTGAGTTGTATATATTAATGTCTTTTGTCATTTCTCTCCATCTGCCACCTTGCTTTAGCTACTTAATATTTGTCTTCGTAATATCCTTTTTTCGGGTAGTCTTCGTAATATTCTACTAATAGATTGCGTGGATACCATGGTTGCATATATTAATGTCTTTTGTCCTTTCTCTCCATCTGCCACCTTGGTCCTGGCTTTAATCGCGGTCTCTTCGCATTATCACTTTTTCGGTAGTAAGGCTTACCACCGACACCCTTCCCAGATTGCTGGTGAGCCTCTCTATCTATACGTCCTTTATGCTCACGTTATTACCGTGCTCCAATCTCATATTCAGTGCAACTGAGTATACAACATCAATAAATATATGGTCAGTTGGATGTATTCTTGCAGTACTTCTTGGTCAGGTGGGTTTCTGTGTTTGTTTTACAGATTTCGAAGGTTTTAGGTTTCTTTGCTTGGCCATGACGCCACTGCTATTGTTTTATTTCTCTTGCATGTATGTTTGCAACCATTGTTCCCAGGAGAGAGTGCAGTGATCAGCTTGTAGAGATAATCTAGGTACAGCACACATTCCATTTCTCTCTCCTTTTACTTCTGCCATGAAATTGCCTAAACTGATGTGATCCTCTCGTAGGTTCTTGGTACCTATGGCCACCTATGTGGATATACGATATATGATCCCGAACTAGCCTAAACCTTTCTGAGTGTGAAATTGACCTCACTGAATGTTCCATCAATTTGGCGGACGATCCGTGGATAACTAGCTCCTCGAGATCTCGGGTTGCATAAATATTGGCACACAATATTTTGTGGTCCGTCGAATTGACGGATGATCCGTCAATAATGTTCCAGCACTGAATTAATTCCAACATTGCTTAGCTCTCGTCGAGATCTTATAGTAACTCTATACCTTCTTTCATATATGTTAGCGAGCAACATTGGCTTTTCTTGCAGCATCAATTATTTCAAGGGCCCCAAGAACCCCCAACTTTGCAAGCTTGATGTTAATAACATGGGCAAGATTCCCATTTATTATTTTCTGAGCATCAAGTAAACTCCGACAGCTTTCATCAGCAGCAACAGCGACTTTGTATTTCTCCATGGACACATATATAGTTAACATCTCGGAGACCGTCCCAATCTGGTTTCTGTGAACTGGTTGCTCAAAGAGCACAGGGGTCACTCCCATTTCTGAAACCAATGAAAGAATAGAAACATGTTAACTTAGTTCAAGCATTGGAAGAAGGTCGTACAGTCCAGATGACAAATAGCTAACAACTTTAAGATGAGAGCTCTAGCAATTTACAGTTTGCAGGAGTACGGACCATTTAGTCTATCAAGAACAACTTCAATTGCTTGGTTTGCTGTGTATCCCTCATTTGCATCCAAAATCACTTCAGTAGTTCAGCGCCCGAAAGCCATATACATCCATTTCTAGACATTAAACTGAACCATCAATATCGGGTACAGCACGTTCGACAAATTCAGATTTGCAAACAACCTAGACTTCTTAACTCGAATCACGTTCCTATGTTCCCTACGTATCAATGATCAAACACTTGTCAATCCACCGCGGCAACGGAAGGCAAATTTTACATGGTGAGTTGGACGAGAAGCTGCGGATTCCTCACCGAGGCGAAGGCGTGTCCCGGGAGTACACTCACAACATCCTGGAGCAGTGCGCCGAGGGGCGCCGCGGGGGCGTCGGCGAGCGCGGCGCACGCCTGTCCCGTGGCATCGAGCGCTTCGGGCTGGTCCTAGGCCGTGACTGAGGGCAGCACAGGCGCCTCCCTGCACCCGACGGCACCGCTGCGGAGCTCGACGCACATGACGACGTTGGAGGAGGGGTCCGATCCGATCTCGCCTCCTCCACCGCCTTCGCTGGATCTACGCGATGCTACCATTCGCTTTGGATTGGTAAGGAGGGATCGCGTGCCCTGGCCGTCACAGCCCTACCCTCACCCTCACAGCAGCCGCCACCGCCGCCCTCATCCTCAACACCGCCGGCCGCCATAGAAAGAACGAAGAAAGAGACTGAGAGTCTAATAGACTACTTCAATCATCCCTATAATGCTGAAAACATTGTTTTTCTATTATAGATTTACCATTCTACCCTTAATTACACAAAAAAAATCAAAAATAGAATTATCACAAATAAACTATACTACTTCGATCATCCCTATACTACTCAAAACATTATTTTCTATTATAGATTTACCATCCTATCCCTTAATTACAAAAAAATTCAAAAATAAAATTATCACACCTTTTTTTCAGATGCTGATCCCACTAATTTAGTAGGCGTCTGGTGCCTATGGTCCCACCATTTCTATCCTTAATTACACAAAAAAATCAAAAATAGAATTATCACAAACAAACTATACTACTTCAATCATCCCTGTACTACTCAAAACATTATTTTCTATTATAGATTTACCATCCTTCCTTTAATTACATAAAAAATTTCAAAAATAGAATTATCTCACATTTTTTTTCCATGTGCTGATCCCACCAATTTAGTAGGCGCTTGGTGCCTATGGTCCTACCATTTAATACGCACTTGGTATCTCCTGGTGCCTCTTCAATTGGTGCCTCTACCTTTCTAGCCATCGGATCGCTCCTCATGAGCCGTCTATTTTTCGGCAACCATAATAAAAATTCTCATAAAAATATGCATATTCTAGTGTTACTATATTTAGATAGTAACTCCATTAAACACCGTCTAAACGCTAAACAATGGGTGACTGACTGTTTACCATTTAGCGCTTAGGATAACACTGATAATAAATTCTAAAAGTTAGGGTCCGACGGTCTTTGGTGGATGGTGTTGTAATTTTGTCATGAGAAGACTTGTTTGATTGTACTTGTATTCATTTCAATCCACATATGTTGGTGGATTAAAGTGGAAATTAAATAAGCTTACACATCGATCCACCCTAAGCTCTAAGGAATACTCTCCACACTTTTTTAAGCTCTCTTTTATTTCCTTTTTGAATTGCACAATATAGATACAAGCGCCAACAAACACGCATTGCACTTACTCTATAAACGCACGCACGTAAACTTTATCTCTATAAATGGATGTACGCAAATCCTATGTATATGAGCACCTCACCTTCTTTTCGAGCCATTATTCTTTTTTTTTTGAAGTACATAATATAGATGTATACACACATCCACTCACTCCTATGGATGTAGACATAGCATATCTCGAAGTTGATAAAGCTACCATAGATAATTTGTTGTCCAGACAGTTCATACCTACTACTAATATCATAGCACCCCAGTTGCAACAACTTTAAAGTAGTGTGGAAAGTATTACTCTTGGTAGTACCACACTCACAGTTGGCTCATTCCTTGGTGCAAGACGTAAGACCACCATCTGCTATATATCTTAACTTGGATAGGCTTTTGAACAATTCTGATTTTGGAGCAACCATGGGTCAAATTCTTTGAAACTAGAAGAATTTGCCAGAATAGCATCAATACTTCCTTGCCATCTAGAAAACCTCTAACTCTCATAGTCTTCTGGGACTTACCCATGACTGCTTGTTTTGAAATGGCCAATAACTCCACTTCATCATTGTTAGGATCAGCAGCAACTTTCAACGTTATTTATCTATCTATCTATACTATAAAGGAGCGAAGAAATTGAAAATTATCTGTCACTAGAAAAACTTCCTACCCACTTTAGATTGATGGACCCACAATGTAAGGACGTCAGGAACATACGAAACAATGCGTGTAAGCGTGTTTCTCTCTTGCCCCCGCGCTCTGCTCACTTTTTTTTTCACCGATTTCATTACTCGCCCGCGTGTACCCACGGCGGTTTCCTCCTCGCTTGTTTGCTCGGATCCAACCACTGAGTCGCGGTCGGGTAACCAATCGCGGAGACACGGTCAGGGCTCAAGGCGTCAGGCGCTAGGCGGCGGTTTCCTCATCTCCACTCGGATTCACGGTGCGGCGGTGGCTCCCCCTTCTACACTCTCCGCCGCTCCCGCCTCCCACCTTCCATACACCGGCGAGGAAAATAAATGAATTAAAATAAAAATAGTAAAATAAATATATTAAAAAATAAAGAAAATGAAAAGAATGACAAAAGTCCACAAAAAAAAAAAAGGAAAATAAATGAATGAAAGGAAAAAAGGAAAAGGAAAACATACAATAAAAAATGAAAATAGAAAAAGGAAACAAAAAGAATAATAAAAGACCAAAAAAAAGGAAAATGAAAAAATAAAGGAAAGGAAAAAAGAAATAGAAGAAAAAAAATAAAAAAGGAATAAAAGATGGAAAGAAAGAATAAAAGATGAAAAAAATAAAAGAGAAAAGGAAATGGAAAAAAGAAATAATAAAAAGGTAAGAAAAGGAAAAGAAAATAAATAAAGACATAAAAGGTAACGAAAACTCACCTGGAAAAGAAATGGAAAAAGACATAAAACTCCAACTATACCACGCTCGCTGCAACGGATGATGTCGTTTAGGTGGGGATCCCTGGTCAGGTGGCTTAGCTTCGTGGTAGCATTACGGCTCGTCGGGCTACTGCCTATCGCCCTACACGGTGCGGCGATGCCTTGGCACAGCACTACGGCCCAGTATGATGTTGGCCTATCACGGTTGCTTCTTCCAACATGGCACTCCGATCGATGGTGTGGGGAGGGAAAATGAAAAGGTGATAAATTGGTCTCTCCTTTCTTTAAAGGATTAAGGGATGGTTTTACTCAATTAGAGAAGATTTTTTTTTGAATCTGGGCATCACTTCATTACTCATTGGCTAACAAATCATTAGCGACAATTATAGAAACACTCTCAGGCATAGAGTTGGTGACCAACTCCTCACCCTCAGTACATAAATGATCCAGCGCACCCAACTCATGTGCGGCTCTATTACAATCTCTACCAACAAAAACACACTCAAAGCATAAGAAATTTGAACTCAGCAGAGACTTGACTTCATCAATCAAGTGGCCAACAGCTGACCCCTCATACAAATTGGACTTGATGGCCTTTACCACCTCCTGGGCAGATGCGGCCTATTCCCATGTTCACTGCCGCCTGAATGCCTTGAAGGCATGCCATGAGCTCGGCATGAAAAGGACTGAGAAGGTGATTGACTCTCCCTCTTCCTGTCAACACCATATCACCGTCACAATCTCTGATAATAAAGCCCCAGCTACCTGACCGATAATCCGAATGAAATGAAGCGTCACAATTTAGCTTCAGCGTGTCCATCGGTGGCTTGGCCCAGCGAGCCCGTAGGCGGCCCTGTCTCACCGGTTGGTTGCTGAAAACCATTTCATTTTCCTTGGCATACAGCTCGACACTTCTTGCAAATACTTGGGGGCTTTGCCGCCTTCCCTCCTCCCTGATCAGGTTCCTTTCGGACCAAGTGAACCACAAAGCGATGATCATTAGCAATTTCTTGTGTTCCCTGGCTTTTAAAATTACCTCAACTGCCCCTTGAGCAGTACGTTTGGATTTGTGCCAGTTCAGTTCTCTCAGACTCCAGACCAAGCAAATTCCACAGGTGTTTAGCCGAGCCACATTTAAAGAACAGGTGCCCGCCATCTTCACCCATGTGGTTACAGACTGGACATCTTGTGCTAATTTTCATTCCGCATTGAACCAGGTTGCATCTAAGTGGATGACTATTATGTGCAAACCGCCACAAGAAATGCTTAATTTTATTTGGGCATTTGAGTTTCCATATGTCCTTCCACAGACTATTCGAAGCTATGTTACTTCCCCCTTGCTGTCTGTTGATAGCTCTGTTTCTCAGCTTGTCTGCTCGGGCCACCTTGTACGCACTCTTGACAGTGAACGTTCCATGCTTGTCATAATGCCAGGCCAGCGTATTAGCTCTACCCTGATGGACCGGGAGAGCAAGAATCAGGTCTGCATCCTCCTCCCAGAACAAGTCACGGATCAACAGCTCATCCCACTGGCCTGTGTAGGGGTCGATCAATTCTGTCACCTCTGAAAGCAGATTATGACCGCGTGGCGTGATCGGTCTTCTAGAAAACTCCCTTGGGATCCAAGGATCAGCCCAAATATTGAGTCCAGCCCCATCACCAACTCTCCAAATCATTCCTTTCTTCACAACTTCCAAACCCCCAAGGATGCTCCGCCAAGAATATGACATCCCGGCCTTCAGTTTAGCTTCCAACACAGAGGAGTTTGCAAAGTATTTCGCTTTCAAGACCCTAGCACACAGTGAATCCGGCTGCTGCCATAGACGCCACCCTTGCTTAGCGAGCATTGCCATGTTAAACAAGTGAATGTCTCTGAACCCGAGACCCCCCTCTTCCTTCGGTTTAAGCATTTGCTCCTTGCCCAGCCAATGGATTTTGTGCTTTCCTTCTTGGTGGTTCCACCAAAAGCGGCATATCATCGCCCCAATTTGGTCGCACATGGTTTTGGAGCGGTCAAAGCAACCCATCGCAAACGTTGGTATAGCCTGGGCCACGGCCTTGATCAGAATCTCCTTGCCCGCCCAAGACAAAAAAATTTCATTCCAACCTTGCAAACGCTTCCAGATTCGATCCTTCAGGTAAGCAAATGTATTTGTTTTGGACCTGCCCACTCGCACCGGCAGCCCCAAATACTTCTCGTTCATCGTCTCCTTCGTGACTTGCAACAGATCACAGACCAATTTTCTTTGATTGGGTCCCGTGTTCTTGCTAAATAATATAGCTGATTTTTCTTTGTTGATAACTTGGCCTGAACAATCCTCATATAGCTGGAGTATACTCTGCAGGTGCCTGCAATCCCCCTCGTTCGCTCGAATCAAAATAAGAGAGATCGGCGAACAATAGGTGTGAAATGCTAGGTGCACTGTGGCAGACTTTCACTCCAGCTAACAGCCCATCTTCTTCACCTTTCTTTAACAAAGCTGAAAATGCTTCAGCACACAACAAGAATAAATAAGGGGAGAGGGGATCTCCCTGCCGTAGTCCTCTATCCGGAGTAAACCTGTCAGACAAGTCTCCATTAACCTTCACCTGATATCTAACAGTTGTAACACGCTCCATAATTAGAGAGATCCACTGCTCATGAAAGCCCATTCGCTGCATCATCTTCTCCAAGAAACACCATTCAACCCTGTCGTATGCCTTGCTCATGTCTAATTTGATAGCCGCATAGCCTGAATTCCCTTTTCTCTTATTAGTCAAGAAATGAGTCAACTCATAAGCAATGAGAATATTATCAGAGATCAACCTTCCGGGTACAAACGCACTCTGATTGGGAGTAATGATGTCAGGTAGTACCTCTCTTAATCTGTTGGCAAGGACTTTTGACACCACTTTATAGACTACATTGCACAAACTGATGGGTCTTAGATCAGTCACCTTCTGAGGCTTATCAACTTATCGGGATCAGCGAAATAATCGTGTCGTTCCAGCCCTGATGCATTCGGCCACCCCTCAGAACAACCATCACCTCCTTGATCAGCTTCTCACCAACCACGTCCCAATAATTCTTGAAGAAAACAGCCGGCATACCATCAGGCCACGGGGCCTTTAGGTCACCGATAGACTCCAAAGCCCTCCTGATTTCTTCGGCAGTAAACTCTACTGTAAGTAGGGCATTCATCTCCGAAGTAACGCCAGGTTGCACCACAGCTAGGAGTTGCTGCAAGTGCTCCACACCGTTCTCCACACTTGACCTGAAAAGCTGGGAAAAATAGTTAGAGATAAACATATTTTTCTCCTCCTCATCCACCACCCAACTCCCATCTTCCTTTTGCATGTTGCCAATTCTATTCTGCCTTCTCCTCGCCGAGCACGCATTATGGAAATAGGTAGTGTTACGATCTCCATATTGCAACCAATTAACATGTGCTCGTTGTCTCCAATATAAATCTACTTGTTCTTCTAATCTATCAACTTTATAACTCCACACTGCCTCCCTTCTCACCGAATTGTCACTAATGGGTTCCCTTCTCCATCTCTCCAACTCCTTCTTAGCCTTCTTTAACCGTTTCTCCAAATCTCCCAGGACGTTAACAGGCTCTCCCCCAAGCTGCGATCAGCACCAGAACTCAAATCCCATGCTTCTTCAATCACCTTTCGGCAGTCCTCCTCTTTAATCCAATTAGCTTCAAATTTAAACCCACCACCGCCACCTCGTCCTATTTGAATCACCTCAGTTGACACCATGACGGGCCTGTGGTCTGAGTGATACGGATCTCCGTTCTTCACATGCATAAGAGGGAACTTCATACGTTATCCCACGTTCGCTACCGCCCGATAGAGTCTCTCCCTGATATGAGTATTGCCTGTAGTTTGCTTATTTCTCCTGGTGAACATATCTCCAGAGAAACCAATATCATCTAGTTCACACCCCTCCAAAGCTCCCTTGAAACGATAAGACAAGCTTGTGATCTCGGTACTTCCCCCTCCTTCTCATGGTGAAAAAGAATTTCATTAAAGTCGCCTGTGCACAACCACGGTAAATTCTCATCATTTTGGTCCCTTAGCCACTCCATCAACTACCAAGTTTTATATTTCAACTCGGACTAGGGTTCACCATAAATCCCAGTAAAGCGCCATTTGTCACCGCCGGTCTCCAGGACATCCAAATCAATGTGATTTTTTTATTTGCTTCTCAAAACCATATCGATCCCTGTCCTCCACAACACTGCAATTCCGCCCCCCTTTTTCTTCACAATCCACCACCTCCAAGTTCGCCATGCCCAACTTCTGTTTGAACGCCAACATCCTTTTCTCATCTAATTTAGTTTCCGACAAGAAAAGAATATCCGCTTCCTCGGCTTTGTGGCACCAAAGAAGCCCTCGAACTGCCGGGGTGTTTCCCAACCCCCGACAGTTCCAAGCCATAAGCTTCATTGGTCCCCACAGGACCGGTCCGCCGGCCCCGCCTTCTTCTTCTCATCATCAACAAGCTCCACTGCATGCCTACCAAGTTTTGAGACACGGTCTAATCCATCAACATCCATGTCCTCCTCCTCCCCCCGAGACCTCTTCTTTTCCACACTCTTGCTTTCAACGCCCTTCTTACTATCTCCCTGCATCCGCTTCAGCTTCTTGTAGCCCCTCCCAGCACCTCTATCTTTCTTTTCCTTTGCACGCAACACAACATCACCCACGTGACCGTGCATGGCACTGTTCATATCACCATGCACGTCCACGTCCTCCATAATAGCAGCGCCATCCTGGACAACCGCAGATGGGTCTGCCTTTGTCGTCTCTGATTCAGAGATGGGCGGATCAAACAGCATGGCCTTCTTCACGCCCTCCGCTGGGGTTGTTGATTTTAGTACCTTCAGCGGACTCATCACCTCCGGCTTCTCCCTACTGTTAGGCCCCTTCTCCTCTTCCGATTTCTCCCCTTTACGCCAACTATCACCATCGCTACCCCTTCGGCCACTACTACCCCAGCTACTAGACCCTCTTGCACCTCTTCCCCTTGAGCTTCTCCACGGGAGCTACGCCCTCTGCTCAAAAGGATTACCTCTGAACTCCTCATCAAGTTTCTTCTTCTCCAGGATGCAACGCAGAGCCCTACTAAATTGCTGGACTGCTCCTTTCGGCACCTGGACCTCACATAGCCTATCGGTATGTCCGATCAGGCCACATGTGTAGCAAAAATCTGAGAGGTATTCATACACCAAAGGACACCACTTCATTTTCTCCGTCGCCTCATCACCCATGTCCAAGGTCACCCCCTCATGAGTGGTTTATGGATATCAATTTTTACGTTAACTCTCATGTATTGGCCAACTGCCATGTCATCATCATCGACATCAACCACCAGAATCTCCCCGATCATCTCTCCAATCATCTCCCCTGCTGCCTTGTTCATCAGACCTAGCGGCATCTTTGTGATCCGCACCCAGATCGGGATGAAGTTGAACTCCACCTCATCTATCGTCTTGTTTCCATCAAAATCTGCCACCACAACCAGATCCTTCCCGAACATCTAGGGACCATCTTCCAGCGCCCTCCTCTTCCTCGATCCTTGTAGAAAGGTAAAGAGGAACCGGTTCTCCCCCACATCCTTGCACTCCAATCCTCTAATCGGACACCAGACCCGCCCAAGAGACAACTCCAAGGCCTCTACCCTAGCAGGTTTTTCTGCCAGGACTTTAGCCACCGCCTGTGGCTCCGTCCGTCCCTAGATCGTCACCTTCGTGTCTTCGATCTTGATGCCCTTCTTCTCATTGTCCGACAACCTCAACTTCTCCATCAACCCTGACACTCCAACACCCTTTTGATCCATAGGGTCCCCGCCACCGACGACGCGGACACGAACCCTAGGGCTCCCGGCGACCTGAGACTCGGCTAGTAGATGAAGGCTGGGCTCCAATTGGAGGATTGACCGTGGACACGAACGATGGATGGGAAGGTGGACTCAGGCTCGGATCGAGAGGGAAGATCTAGGACAAACACGAAGGTGGAAGGGAAACCCTAGTTGCTAGGAGAGAACGTATTCTCGAGTCACCACACGGCGCCGAGACTCCGCTGATCTAATTAGAGAAGAATTTAGAGAAAGGAGATATTGGAGCTCTCTTTTCCCTCTCAGTCTCCTTTATGTAAGAATATAAGAAAACAAGAATACGATAGTGTTGGGGTATGGCCCCCGGTACCCACAAGACAAGACATGGGCGGCGCTCCAAAGGTGGCCCAGCCCACAAGATCAGGGCGTGCACTGCAAGACTATATGAAGATATGATTTATTGTATAATACCAAATAAGATATTTTCTTTGTAACCCTACCCCTCCAGAGTATATAAGGAGAGGCAAGGGTCCCCTAAACGGGATATCGAATCTGATACACAATCAATATAAAATAACAGAGCACAGGATGTAGGGTATTATGAAAAGCTGACGGCCTGAACCTGTACAAATCTTGTGTATCGTGTCACTATTACCATCTGGATCCGTATCACGCGCACCTCCACCGATTCATCTACTACCGTGGGTATACCCCTCGGTAGACTGCCGACCAGATTTTATCGACAGTGGCGCGCCAGGTAGGGGGTGTGCATGTTGATCTCATGGCGAGCTAGATGGCGTACATCAAGATCAACATCACGTTCTCGGCAAGATCGTTCTTCGGTTTTGCACGGGAATTTCTTCGTTGCCGTCATCTGTGGTGATCCGCTTTCTAGCGTACCTCGATCTATAGGGCGCCAGGCCCAGTGCGACCACCTCATCCTCCTCATGGAGCACTTCGTTGAATCATCGATAGCATCATTGGCAAGCACCGTGTCCAGGCTGAGTCAGATTCCGTGGGCAATCTGCCTCGATCAATTTCGATCCCGGCATCCAGCCTCCGCCGACTTCAAGACCGACCGAGCTCGACTTTGACTAGCATGCAAGACCTAACCCTGTCTCGGGTCCTGATGTCGTCACAACGTGCGGCCAAGGAAGCAACCTAGGCTACAGATCAGAATTTTCTAATCGGAAGGCCTTAACCACTAGTTAAGTTTTCTGCATGGATTCTCTGTCGATACGCACGTGGCTCCAAGCAATCACCGACAGAGGCAATAAGTGTCGACCAAATAAACAAGGAGTTGCATGTGTACATATCTGTGGCTGTTCCTCTACGTCTCCAACCTGAAGATCAAACTATACTGCGGCGGATTTCTCCAGCCAGATCAGACATGCACAATAATCTTACTCCAATTCGATCGTGCATAATGGTTGGTTGCACCACATGCATCATTGCCTTCGGATCGCACGCATGGGCTACTTGGTGCCAATCAACATCCACAACGCAACGACCGTCAAAGCAATTCAAGAACAATTCTTCTACTTGGTAAGCCGTCCGAGCTGTCAAGCGAGCCGTCCGAGCCTGCCATGCAATATCGCTTCGCCGACCAGATTGAATGCGGCTACAACAACGATCTCTCCATATCTGATCTGCCTAAGGTCGACCAGCGGCATAAGGATGACATCACCTGGACTACTCGCTCTGACCGCCTGCCGCATCGTAATAATGATCGCCGCGTTGAACGACGCTATGACGACCACGACCGTTGCCATGACAACAGGCTAGAAAGCTAGAGGGCCGGGCAATTCCATCAACGTCACCAACCAAACGTTTTGACTAAAGCTAAGTACCTTTCATATATCCGCATTTAATACAGCTTTATTATTGCCGTGTTTCTTCAATTATTATTTTTTCCATCGTTCTCCACAATAAATTTCTCCATGTTTAAGATACTCTGATCATTCTCCATGCGCTCCATTTGTTTACCGACTCACCAACCAGCCACGTTCCACAAAGGATCTTTAAGATGACGCATACTATTGCCTCCCCGCACGGATTGACTCTGTCAGGCTCCGATTACGCCCGTTTGCCTACAACTCCGCCGAGCCACTGAGCCACCTGAGGCCGCTCGAGCCGCCAAGCAAGTTGCTAAGCGAGCCGCCTGAGTCGTAAGCAAGCCATGCCACGCCGATGATGACCGCCACGAAGAACGGCGTTGTGACAATAGCGACCGCCACCATGACGATAGGTCAGAAAAGCTCGAGGGCTAGGCAATTTCATCATCGCCAACCAGTCACGTTCTCATTTGCGTTATTCAGAAGCAGCCCTGTCCTCGATTTAGCACCTATACGTGCACGAGCAGTAGTGCTCTGCGTTATGGGTGGTCGGCAGTGGCTCCTCCGTGATGCCTATATTCCTAAGCATGCAGAAGAATCTTGGGATAGAATGCCCCACACGTCTCATCGGTATAGTGCTAAGCACTCTCCGTGTTCTCCAATTTCACCATGGTTAAGTGCTAAGCACTCTCCAATGATCTTCATGTTCTCCAATATTCTCCATGTTCTTCAATTTCGCTACGTTATAGTGCTAAGCACTCTCTATTTTCTCCACGGTATAGTGCTAAGCACTCTCCAAATTTCGCCACGGTCAAGTGCTAAGCACTCTCCATTTCCTCCACGGTGTAGTGCTAAGCACTCTCCATTTTTTTCCACGGTTTAAGTGCTAAGCACTCTCCCATTTTCTCCAACGAGAAAGTGCTAAGCACTCTCTATTTTTTCTCCATTTTTAAGTGCTCAACACTCTTCAAATTTTACTCCAATGTCCAGTGCTAAGCATGGGGATTTCGTACTTTTCATTTGTTTCTTTGATCCTGCTATAAGATGCCGCTCTATCTTACAGCAGGTTTGGGGACTAAGTGTGTATACTTCACCTAACAGTGAGTGTACTGTTTTTCTTCTTACTGGTCTTCAGCTAAGTTGGAGACTGGCTGTGTGCTTGGCTAAGCTGGGACTCAGTTATTCTGACTAAGCGATCGTTGTAATTCTTTGATCCTGACACCAGATGCATTCTTCACCTACTGTCAGGCTTGGGGACTACAATGTATACATTACACCTTACAGCGCATGTATCAATACTAACATCCTCTTTGACTAAGTCATGGATGATAATCATCTGACTTCACCAACAAAGTCTAAGTGTGTACACTTCACCTAAGGTCGATGTGTCCGACAAGCTCCGCCGCTGTTTTCTCCACCGATCAACTGGTCGGACCGCTAGGTTCATGATCTTCGTCGCCAACAACTGGTCGGACTGTTCAGCGCTCACTTCGCCGCCCACCGGTTGGTTGGGCTGCTTGGTGCTCGATTCTTCACCAACCAACTGGTCGGATTGTCCGTCACTTCATCGTCAGCTATGCTGGGGGCTCGCTAGCTACGCTGGGGCTCGCCAGCTACACTGGGGACTCCTCGGCGTTAGAATTGTTCGTCGCTTCATTGTCCGCTACGCTGGGGGCTCGCCAGCTAAGCTGAGAACTCCTTAGCGTTTGGATTGCTCGTCGCTTCATCGCCAGCTAAGCTAGGGACTCAGCGTTCGGATTCTTCGTGCAAGAGTCGCCAGCTAAGCTGGGGACTCCCTTGGCGGTCGGATCTTGCTATGTCTCATCGGTGTGCTATCAGCTTGCTCCATGCTGTTTGGATCAGGGTGCTGATCTTGGGTAGCACGTCTGGGTCTTGATATGCACATATCAGATGATGTCGACAAGCTTTCAGATTTATTTTCTTTAACCCTGCTATAAGATTCATTCTTCATCTTGGAGCAGGCTCGATGACTAAGTGGCTACACTTCATCTTATGGTGAATATAGTGCTCTTTTCTTGATTTACCCTCATTATTGACTAAATCATGGATAATTCCTTGTAAACGGAGTCTAAGTGGCTACACTTCGTCTAAGGTGGAGAGTTTTCAATTTTTTTATCTTGAGCCCTTTACATCCTTCCGGCAAGCCTTACTTAGCTAAGTCCGAGATCTGCGTACCAGTTAAACCGGTCGGCTTCGACTTTCACCGCTCAGTTCACCAGTTAAACTGATCGGCTTCGACTTCCACCGCTCGGATTACCGGTTAAACCGATCGGCTTCACGTCAAACTGCTCGGACTTGTTCAAGACAGCGTTTAGGGACTAGCTGTGGGGATATGACCTCCGGTACCCATATAAGACAAGACATGGGTCGCGCCCCCAAAGGTGGCCCAACCCACAAGATCTGGGCGTGCACCGCAAGACTACATGAAGATGTGATTTATTGTATAATACCAAATATGATTTTTTTTAACCCTACCCCTCTAGAGTATATAAGGAGAGGCAAGGGTCTTCTATATGGGATATCGAATTTGATACATAATCAATACAAAAAATAGAGCACATGATGTAGGGTATTACGTCAAGCTGATGGCCTGAACCTGTATAAATCTTGTGTCTTGTGTCTCTGTTACCATCTAGTTCCGTATTACGTGCACCTCCACTGATTTATCTACTGCAACCAGATTTCGTCGACAGATAAGGTTTGTTGTGGACCAGCTAGTGCAAACATTTTTACTCCATGGAAATTATTTTCAACAACAGTTTGTCAAAAACTTTCCCTATTTTCATTGCCGGTTCTATTAAGAACCCTCAATGATACATTATTAGCAACGTTTTTTTTTTGTAAAACCAACGGTACAAATGACTTTGGAGAAAACTTAGTAGTGTTATGTTCTGTCGTTGTTCGTCGGCATTTGTTGTTGCCATCAAAGGGCTTGGCGAGAGCAAGAGGAGGAGTGGACGCAGCGTTTTAGGCTGATGAAACCTTTTCCTTTATCTCATAGCATGAGTTAGTGAGAAACGCTCATGTAGGGAAGTTAACGTAGCACCACCAATTAGATGCAACTAGTGTTGAAACTACTCCCTCCATCCTAACGTGACGTTTTAGGATTTTTATGACAAATTAGTGTTTAATTGAAATTACTCATGTACCCTATTTTCAATATGGTAGTCTCGGTGACCATAAATACTATTTTTTGGATTATTGAGAGAACTTATCAGCCTGGCTTATCAGCTATGGTACAGTGTTTTTCTCTCACAACAAATCAACGAACAGTACTTTTTAGCCTAGCTTTTCAACGAAACGAACATGGATATATGAGCCCGCATGTCGGTACCTTCTCCTATCTCTCCGTAGTAGTTTGGTTCTCCCCTGCTCTCTGTCATCCTCTCCTAGCAACCTCCATTGCAACCTCCACACCGTCATTATCGTCCCCAGCCTCAACCTCCGACCCTAGGATCGAGCGTGATGAGGTCCCAACCCCGACCTCGACACCGTTGTCGTCCCTGGCCTCGACCTCCGCCCTTGAGATCGAGCGCGGCGAGGTCCCCGGCCCTAACCTCCACCCCTAAGACAGCTGACTCCAACGCGCAACGACAGTGCAGCGTGATAGGCCAAGGGTAGCGGCACACAAGATTGGCTAGTGGCCACCTCTTGAGGATGGTCGATGCCATGGCTGCGATGGAGGCAGATAGGCGAGAGGGAGGAGGACACTGATAGTTATGGTGGGCCCTGGCTTATTGGAGACGCATCTCCCCTTTATTTGAGGGAATGAGTTTTTTTAGTGACCACTAAAAATAAGGGAATCTATTGGGAAGTTGATATAGCAAGAAAACAATCTACTCAATATACATGTTTTTTTGGGCTAAAGTTGAGTCGGTGTCAAATCGGACGTTCTTGATGCTACCTAGGAGGATTAAATATGAATTAATTATAAAACTAATTGCAGAAGCCGTGTCTAATTAGCGAGACGAATCTATTAAGACTAATTAATCCATGATTAACACATGTTTAGTGTAGCATCATATTATCAAATCATAGACTGATTAGACTTAATAGGTTCGTCTCGCAAATTAGTGTTAAACTGTGGAATTAGTTTTGTAATCCGTCAATATTTAATACTTCGAATTACTGTCAAATATCGGATATGATAGAAACTAAAGTTTAGTAGCAAGCAACAAAACACCAATATGCATGCAGGCGTGTTTAGTTGGGGAGAAAGTTGGAATTTGACTACTGTAGTATTTTCGTTTTTATTTGGCAATTAATGTTCAATCATGGATTAATTAGGCTTAAAACGTTCGTCTCGATTTTCAACCAAACTGTGTAATTAGTTTTTTTTTCGTCTATATTTAATACTTTATACACGTATCGTAAGATTCGATGTGATGGATAATTTAACACTTTTTGAGAAGTATTTTTTGAACTAAACACGGGAGAAATCCTTGGTTTTTGGAACGAGGCAAACGCTGGACAAGACACAACATAGCATTATAGCGCTCCGCCATAAACCCCTCACGAACCATGGGTGCAGCCGTACAGGACTGGAGGTAGTTCGCAAATGTCTCGCCTCCTCCCACGCCGCCGCCACCTCTCCTCCGGACTCTCCTCCTCCGCCTCTACTGCCTACCTCAGTGAACTCGCCTCCCTCCTCGCCGCCGGCCGCTTCCACCGCGCCGTCGACCTCGCCAAATCCCTCCTCTCCTCCCATCCCCCCGCCGTCAGCGTCCCCGACCTCTACCACGCCCTTGCCGCCACAGCCGACACCCAGGACGACCCGCGGGCGCGCCCCCATTCCTTCCTCTGCGACGCGGCCTCCGCCCTCGTTGTCGCCTCCGCGCGTCTCTGCCAACCCGACGGCGCGCTCCGCCTGCTCTCCCTCCTCGCCAGCGCGGGCGACGGCGCCTGTGCCGGCGCGGTGCGCTCGCCGCTGCCGTCCCTATCGTCCTGCAACCTCCTCCTCGAGTCCCTCCTATCCGTAGGCCGCCACGCCGATGTGCGCGCCGCGTTCGGCCTCCTCGTGGCTGCCGGGGCGCGCCCGGACACCTTCGCGTGGAACAAGGTCGTCCAGGCCTGCGTTGCGGCGGGCGACCTCGATGAGGCACTCGCCATGCTGCGGCGGATGGGCCGTAGCGAAGGCGCCCCTCCTCCCGACGCGTTCTCGTACAACGTGGTCATCGCAGGGCTGTGGAGGTCCGGGAAGGGCAGCGACGCCCTCAAGGTGTTCGATGAAATGGTGGATAGGGGAGTCGCGCCTAACCAGATCACCTACAACACGATGATTGATGGGCATGTCAAGGGTGGGGACCTGGAGGCTGGTTTCAGACTGCGGGATCAAATGCTACATGAGGGCCCAAAGCCAAATGTAGTCACTTACAATGTGCTGCTATCAGGGCTGTGCCGTGCTGGCAGGATGGATGAGACAAGAGTCTTGATGGATGAGATGGCATCATATAGCATGTTGCCAGATGGTTTCACATATAGCATATTGTTTGATGGTCTCACACGAACTGGAGATTCACGGACCATGCTTTCTTTGTTTGGAGAGTCTTTGAAGAAGGGTGTCATGATTGGAGCATACACTTGCAGTATCTTGCTGAATGGTCTATGCAAGGATGGGAAGGTCGCAAAGGCAGAACAGGTGTTGGAGATGTTGGTACACACAGGGCTGGTGCCAACAACAGCGATCTACAACACTCTAATAAATGGCTATTGTCAGGTTCGTGACCTCCAAGGGGCCTTCTCCATCTTTGAGCAGATGAAATCACGTCATATTAGGCCAGATCACATCACCTACAATGCACTCATAAATGGTTTGTGTAAGATGGAAATGATCACTGAAGCAGAGGATTTGGTCATGGAGATGGAGAAGAGCGGAGTGGATCCGGAGCGTGGAAACTTTCAATACACTGATTGACGCTTATGGGAGGGCTGGGCAACTCGAAAAGTGTTTCACTGTTTTGTCTGATATGCAAGACAAGGGGATAAAGTCAAATGTTATCTCTTTTGGTTCGGTTGTCAAGGCTTTTTGCAAGAAAGGAAAAATCCCAGAAGCTGTAGCTATCTTGGATGATATGATACACAAAGATGTTGTACCAAATGCACAGGTGTACAACTCAATCATTGATACTTATATAGAGTCAGGTGACACTGAGCAGGCTTTCCTTCTGGTTGAGAAGATGAAAAATAGTGGAGTATCTGCAAGTATATTTACCTATAATTTGCTGCTAAAAGGTCTTTGCAAAAATTCACAAATAGATGAAGCTGAAGAATTGATTTGCAACTTAACAAATCAAGGGCTGAGACCTGACGTTGTTAGCTACAATACTATAATATCAGCATGCTGCAACAAGGGCGATACTGATAGAGCATTGGAGCTTCTCCAAGAAATGCACAAGTATGGCATCAGACCTACACTGAGAACATACCATCCACTTCTTAGTGCATTGGGTAGTGCAGGGAGAGTTCATGATATGGAATGCCTGTATCAGCAAATGTTGCACAAGAATGTTGAACCTAGTAGTAGCATATATGGCATCATGGTCGATACCTATGCGAGATGTGAAAATGAATCAAAGGTAGCATCTCTGAAGAAGGAAATGTCAGAGAAAGGAATAGCCTTTGATGACATGGAAAGAACTAACCATGAGCTAGATAGGATAATATCTAGTCCAATTTGATTGCATTGCCTTGAAATGAAAAGGCTGGAAGGTTGCCAGTTATGTTAATATCAAAAACGAATTTTCAGATTTGAGTTCAATTCTACAGAAACGAAACAGAAATGGAAATATGCGGGTCTAAAGATGCTAGCTGCTAAATGTTAGGTATAATTTGCGCTAACTTTTTGTTCCTGCCAAGAACTGTGTCATTCGTTTCTTCTTTAATCTGCCCTAGCAGTGGGGTTGGGTCAAATTTTCTTATTGCCGTGTTTTGAAAAACTCAGGTGCCATGCTCCTTCATTATCTCCCAGGTTGCAAGGACGACAGAGGGCATTGTTTTGAAAAGTTTATTGTTGCACATCAAGGGCATAATGGTATAGTTGACCAATTTTTTCTTACCTCAGTGTGGTTCTCTAATTTACTCTATTGTATGGAATTCATGGTGCTTCATGCTTTTGCCTATATATTTATCAGCTCTATCTTTTGTTTGCTATAATTCAACAAAATATGATGTTTACTTTACTGTTGAAGTGTGGAAACACTTATCAGATTGACTACTAGTTGGTATCATATTTGACCTGAGTATAGATGTAAAACTGAACAGAGTGCAATAAAAGGCAAATTGCTAAAAGTTTGTCACTGTTGTTCATGTCTGACTTCCCACTGTGATTGTTGATGAAAGCATTGCTACTATTTTAGGTGAAACTGAATGGTCGAAAAGTGTAATGTGTTAAAACTGATGCTACTTTAAGTATACTGGTTTTCCTTTTCCTGGGAAAACAATTTGTACTAGTTTCAATTTAATTTCATATGACTCTAAGGATGTATGTTCATATCTTTATTTTACTGACACTTGAAGGCAAAAAATATCCTTTGGTGTTATGGCACCTGCTTATTGCTCGACTTATTGGTTTGGATCTCTGAAGTGTATCTTGAAATTTAGGAGTAGCTGCCATGGATAAGTGTTGCTATATCATAGTTAGATTCCTCGTGTGTTTGTTAATGTGTATATGGCTATATGCTATTTATACTGTTCCTTTTGCACCTCTGTACATGTATCTGCATTATTTTTTGTCCAAAGTAAAATCATATATATTTATCCAGAAACCTGATAAATATGTGAATTCATTTCACTGAAATTTCTTGAGCACTAATATTCATTCAGGACAGAAATTTCCTGTCCTAAGATGCAGTACATCTCCATGTAAGATCAGCTTACCACTCAGTCTTGATTGGTCTTGGACCCTTGGAAGATACATTTTCCTAGAAGTTATTGCCTCATTAAATGTGTGCCATTTACTCCACAGAACCTTTTTGCCTTTTGAGGAAGCTGGCCTATTTATTTGCTCCTTAGACTTAAGGCACTCTTTGCCAGAGAACCTTTCTTAATGTTGTGATTTGTGATCCAGTTCTGAAATGAATCTCAACTGAAGATTTATAAAAAGGGGCGTACCCAGTGCAGAGAGCTCCCGCTCTGTGCGGGGTCTGGGGAAGGGCGGGCTTCTATAAAAATATTTATGTGAAGATTTGGCCAAACAATTTTGACAGATTAGTTTCACAATCTCATGCTCTAAGCTTATATTATTGTTTACCACATCCGTCAATGGCCCAAGCTAACTATGTTCATGTTAGTGTTGACAGTAGTTTACTTGCTCGTGTTGATTTTGCACTTCAAACATTTTTTTAGTTGAATTGTAAATATTCTTTGTCAGGTTAACTAGTTTATCGTTCAAGAGCAGTATTTACATGCTCCACGTTACCATGTCCAGGTTCACTATCAGGTCAACTAAATTTGTGCACACCTGTGTAGTGGACTTATTTCTGGTCCAAGGTTTCCAGTCTGGCACATGCAGCAATGAGAAAGCTATTACCAAGTTATGGTGTGGATAGTACTTCATGAAACACAAAAGTTACACTACTTGCTGAAGTAGAAGGAAATGGAAGAACCGGTTACAAATCATTCCATGAGTTACTCAAGATCCATGAGCATGCATTGGTTATCACAGGAAAACTTCAGGCGTGAGAGAACTCAACAGACTTTGGCTACATTCTGATTTGATAGTGATTGCAAATGGTGATATCTTCTGGATTGTAGATCGGACGTAAGTGCATCCTGCCATGGTAAAAAATCTGCAACCAATAGAATATGGAGGTCTGGGTGTTCTGTATCTAAAGCTAGCTGGCTATAATTATGTGCGCACTTGAAAGTCCCTCCATTCAAATTGGTCACACAGAGAACCTTTGAAGTGCAAAATCAGCATGACAAAGGCTTATAGAGTTCTAATTGGTCACACAGAGGTACACCCGGCATTCTAATGGATATGGAGGTCATCTTGTCAATACAAACATAAAGTATTCTTCTGGATACTCCTAAAGGACCGACTCAGCACAAGAGAACTTCTCCGAAGGAAGAACATGGATCTCCCCTCTTATGATTGTGTCTTATGCACCCAACCTCCTATGGAGGAAACCCTGGAACACCTATTCTTCAAGTGTGACTTCGCGCAAGCTTTCTAGTTCAGTCTTAATCTTAGCATTGACACCGATGATGAATTTTTATTACTCTGGAACACTTCAAGCACCAGTTGGGAGTCAACTTCTACATGGAAATCATCATACTAATGAGCTGGTGCATTTGGGTCTCAAGGAATGACCATATATTCCAAGGAATTCAGCAATCTATACCAAATTGCAGGGCAATTTTCAAAAAAGAGTTCTCTCTGGTTATCCATAGAGCGAAGAAAAAATATTTCCCTCTTATAGAAGAATGGCTAGAGCACCAATTGTGATCTTCTTAATATTCTTTCTGTCCTTTTTCGTTTCTTGAATTATGTTGCTTGGACACATCTTTTTCTGCTATTAATTAATATATATTAACCAGTAGGGGGCTACCCCTCCTGTTTCCTCAAAAAAAAAGTCCCTCCAAATTTATTTTGAGCCTCAAGTTCAAGTCATGTTCATGCCTCGACAAGGTTCGGCATTGATGATGATCATATTTTAATTCACAATTGGGTAGAAATCACTGCAATCAGAAAAGGGTCCACAGATAGAAAGGGTCAAGTGAACTCCTCTCTCGTTCATGATTTTCAGTCTGGACACTGAAAGAAATGAGAGAGTTATTGCCAAGTTATATGGCTGTGGATAGTACTTCTTGAAATCAAGTTTCTAGGAGCACAAAAGGAAATAGCCCTCAAGAATTATACTACGAGCTACTTAAGATTCATGAGCAATCATTGTTACTTAGTGTTGGTTATCGCAGGACAACTTCCAGCAGGAGTGTACTAAACTACCTTCTGATTTGAAAGTGGATACAAAAGGCGATTTCATCTGGACTCGAGATTTGATGTAAGTGTGCAGTGGCGTCTTGCATGCTAAAAGATTTGGAACAAGTAGAGTATAGAGGTCTGTGTATTCTGAATCTGAAGCTAGCTGGCCATGATTTGCAGCTGATATGGATGTGGTTGCAAAAGGTTCCTTATGCAGCTGAGGTACTGTGCTTATGGTACTCAAGTTACTAGTAAAACAAAGACGATGCAGATAGTCAAACAAGCTGTTCACTAGAAACAGTGGATCAACCGATCAAGGGTATTATCGGCTAATTGTGGTGACTATCTCATACTCCGGTCCAAGGCCACTGTGATCCAGGGTCTCTCTCCTACCACCATGGGGCACCGCCGCCAACTATGTCGCCATTGTCCTAGGTGGGCCTCCTACTCTGATTTGACATGATCCAGGTGATGGAACTCTTCCCATGATCTCGTTTAAATCGATCCATATGCCATCAGTGTGCTGGGTTTTGAATTGTTTTTGGATCTAGGAGGGGACCCAATGATCCTGGAGGGGAAGCACACAAGGCCACTGCAGATGGGTGGCCTGGTGCATACCCTGGGGCTCATGTGAGTTATTTGATAGTTCAAGTTTGAAGCTATGTATAGAGCGTATTGCTTATCATTCCTCCTCTCTGTTTAGATATTATGAAGGGTGAAATCACCTCATATTCAAGGGTTAAGTCAAGTCGGTCCGCCACCACTCTACAGCCTCACCAACCATAGCAGAGCTACCAACGACAACCCTAGCCACCCATCGAAGCGATAAAAGTGGATCCTTAGGCTCATATTGGTGAACTAAAGTGGGCTGGATCCAGAACTGATCTGTGGGCGTGGAGGTGGCGGTCGATGATTCCATTACCACTGAACTAAATTGTGAACTTCAGAGCTTTTTGGTAAGTTGGACTAGCTTCTTGAAACTTGTAGAATTTATTTAGTATATGAGAAATTTGAATTGCAGTTTGATTATTTTACTCCTGTAAGGTCTATGCAACTGTTGCGCAAAGTTAATTAGGATTCATGATTGCTAATTTTGTTTTAGTTTTGAATGAGAAGTTTTCAAATCAGAAAAAAATCATCTCCACTCTTATTTATATTCATTCATTCTACCTGGCCAAAGAATGCACTGTGTTGTCTTGATTTTTGTGGTATGGATAATTTTTCTTTTGGTACACATGCAAAATTTAATTACCCCGATCTTATTTTGGCTTGCTACCAAATAGATTATGCAAATTTTTGTTGCTCCTGTTGCAACGCACGGGCAATGTGTTGCTCATAGTTGTAGTCACAAAGGCATAAGAGCAACTCCAAAAGATTCTCTATATCCTTCCTAATTGTTAGGAATAGAGATTTTGGTTCTAAAAATACTCTCCAACAGTTTCTTTAATTGGTTATCGAGATATAGCCATCTTCTATTCCGGATTTCTCGCTAGCCAAAGATGGAGTGAGGCTGACTCTCTAGAGAGCGCACAAGATATAGAAAAGTCGTTGGAGAGTGTAAAAAAATAGAAAGGGATTTTTATTCAAATGACTCTTTAATGATGACTTAGAGAGTAAGTTTTAGAAAGACTCTGGGAGATGCTCTAAGACTTGTTTAAGATGCAAATGCTTCTATCCTAGCCGTACTCTTCTTCTGTAACAAACTTCATCCCCTTTTAATCCAGGTATGCGGATGTGTGTTGCAATCATGTCAACAGATGTGCTACACAAGATATCAAAAAGGGATTTATATGCTAGATGATGGGCACAAGCGGCCAGGCAGCATGCTGGTGTCCAAAGAAGAACAATGCCACCCTATGCATAACTGAATCTTGTATCTGCTGACTCCTGAGAGCTGAGCACAACTTCAGTGGAAGACTACTAGGTTGCCTCCTAAATTTGGCTAGATCATTGGTTTGCCACAATTGATTTTGTGATAGTGTTTATAGATGCATCCACATTTATAGATCAAGCCAACAATTGATTTTGTGTTAGTGGTTTGGAATAATTGATTATATGTACCCATATTTGCGTCAATTAATTATGCCTTGCAGAGTAGCATGAATTGCAGAAACACCTGCTTCCAAAGCCTCATGTCTATTTGGTTGTCTTAATTATTTGCCCATTAGCCAGGCCGACTGGATGCAGTCCCACACTGTCTAAATTTAGCTAGGCAGCATGTGATACCCATGCAGTGGTGAAACCTTATGATATGTCAATGCAATTAAGCGCTCCACTCCATAGATGTTCTGAAGCTTGTCTCTGATTCCCTATAACTCTTTCAGCGCATTGATTTGCATGCAGTTTGTCCATATAATATAACACCAGTGCATAGAATTGAAGTATCATATCGAGAAAACCTCTTTCTGTTATGATTCGGTATAAACATACTTAAGTGTTTTTCATTTAGACTGTTCATTGCTAATCACTGACAATGTTCATTCCAATGCAGTATGTGATCATAATCATAACCAGAGGCAGCTGTTGGAACAACCAGGAGCAAAAAGACTGCAAAGGTGTATACTAATAGATATTGTGATGTGCTGGCTGTTTGTGACACAACTAATGTTTCTCAATGATGCATTATTTTAGGGGAAAATAAAAATCATCTTCGACCTTATTTAGATTACCTCAAAATTTCAAGTTTTTTCACTCTCTCTCCATCACATCAATTTTTGAACGTATGCATGGAGCATTAAATGTAGAAAAAAAAACTAATTACACAGTTTGGTTGTAAATCACGAGATGAATCTTTTGAGCCTAGTTAGTCCATGATCGGACAAAGTTTGTCAAATATAAACGAAACGTGCTACAGTGTCCAGATTGCAAAAATTTATAATCTAAACAAGGCCTTCCATAGCAAAACATAAATCTGGAAGCTTATCTTGCATGTGCATCAGTCAACCCTGCTCGCTTATGCTTGTGCCGAAATGTTGTGAGAGAAAAACACTGTTTCATAGCTGAAAAGTAGTTCATCACTGTTCCATGGCTGAAAAGTAGTAGTGAATAAGCTCAAGTGAACAAAGCAATATAAATCCTAAAGTATGTACAGATAGTACACTCTGACAGCTTTTGCCATTTGCATTTTTCTGATATCAATAGAAGATTTGTTTCCACTTGCATTTTTCTTCAGCTGAAAGTGTGATTCGATATTTTTAGCAAAGCTTGTGCCACTCAGCTGTACAAGAGTTTACCAGCGTCCGTCATGTGATGGAGAGAACAAATAAAGAAGCATAAATAAAACATTATTAAAGTCTCGTTGGAAAAGCGTGTAAAGTCGTCGCTGTCAGAAAGGGACTAAAATTGAAACAAACACATATAACAAAAAACAAGAAACAATGCATCAGCCGGGAATCGAACCCGGGTCTGTACCGTGGCAGGGTACTATTCTACCACTAGACCACTGGTGATGTTCTGCTGATTTCTGAAATTAAATGATATTCACTTCATATGTCGATGTATGTGTATCTTCCCTAAGAATTTTTTTTATAAGCATAAGAAACTTTCTTTCATAATCTATATCTATACCTAATAATAAAGAGGCAAAATGTAACACCTCTGGTGTTTGGACCTAGAACTAAAACTTGGCATGTCATCATATGCATTGCAAAGTATTCATAAAGAAGAAAATTTGGAATGTATTCACTAAATAAGATTTGTTTCATAAGTTGTTATTTTATGTGATGCAATGTGATTCAAAACGTTAAACAAAGATCATGACCACAAGGGTCAAATTTCATGTGATCATGTGAGACCATGTGTCATTTGACTCAAACAACCCTAATGGGCCATGTTACTGGTCAAAAATCAAAGTTAAAGTAAAAGAAAGACAAATCAAATTTGAATTCAAATTTAAATTATAAAAGTCCTTTTTGCCTCTTTTGGATATTTCAAAATCCATTTGGAATTTGGGGTTGTGACAAAAAGCAAAGTTGGAGCTTATTTTATAAGGATCAACTTTGGTATTCAAAGTTTTTCAAGTTTACATATAAAATTTGGAGTAATTTTGAAATTATTCAAATGCTCAAATGCACCCCAAATTCAAATTTCAAAATGGAGGCAGAATTTGAAAATATTTCTAGAAGCAAAGTTGTAGAGTTTGAAAAATTAAACAACTTTCATTTTTGGAGATTTTCAACTTCTTTAGAAAATTTGTGAGTAATTTGAAAAAAATGGACGCAGTGATGGCGATTCAGAAATTTTTCAAAAATCAACCTCCACCTCTCTCTGCTTGTTGCCGTCGGTTGCCGCGGAGATCACCGCCGATCGGATTTCGCCGCTTTCACGCCAAGATGACATGCCAATACCTCTTTGGCGAGTTCGCCGTGTCTTTCATCAACACCGCACGCCTCCTTCTTGCTATAAATAGGAGCAGCACGCCGTCGTCATTTTGGAGTTTTTCCGTCGACTGCTTGCGTCGCCGGTGTCTTGCCCGCACTCGCGCAATTCGTCCTCGCCGTAGTATCTAGGGCCAATTGCTTTGGCCAGAAGCTCCGTCTCGTCTTCCTGCTCATCCCAAGCCCGATCGTGTCGCTCACGGAAGTCCAGTAGCCGCCCAGACTGACCGTCTTCTTGAGCCGGCCGAGACTCCGCCATCCTCGGTCTCACGTGGTCCCGTTGATTCGGTACATCTCCACCTTCACCGAGCCTACCTACGTGATCACGGTGAGCTTCTGAATGTGAAAACCGTTTCGCTTTAGTCCCTACTGCAGCGTCACCATGGCTACGCCGTACACCGTCGTTCCTAGTCCGCCATGTCCGGCGTGGAGGTGTCTCCAGGGCACCTTTTTCCTTTCTCATAGCTGAGATTGGTTCGGGGGAAGTAGTAGATCATTTTGGTGAGGTCTGTTTCGCGGGAGCGTCACCGTCGGCGCATTTTGCGGCCGGTCAGTGAGGGCAGCGCCATCGTGACAGGTTTGAGTCAGCGACGGTGGGGTCACCCTGTCGGTCACAGTGAGGAAGAAGAAGAACATTGATGATTTTTATTTTCTGAATTTGTGAATAGTGCTGAAACTTTGGGAATTTGTAGGAAATTCATGATAGCTCCAAAAAATTCTAAAAAATTTTGTGTAGCTTCTGTACATGCTCTAGTATGGTTTAAAAATTTGAAACTTGAAATTTGAATAAATTTTTAATGTTCAAATATTCAGTCAATTAATTAATAAATGCAATTTCCATGATTTTTGTAGGCCACTGTATAGCTCCAAAAATTTTGAAATTTATTTTGGTATACTAATTTGTTATGAGGAAGCTTACATAAAATTTTGAGGTTATTTGGAACAAGTTTATTTTTTGGCTTAATTTAAATTAATTAAAAATTTAATAAAAGCAACCCTAATTGTTAGGGTTAGGGTTTAATTTTTGTTTGGGTCAGGTTGTGTTACCAGTAGGGTTTCAAGATCCATTTGGTCAAGTCTCATGTATGGTTCTTGATGGTAGGATTGCAAGTTGGTTTTGTTGGCTTGCAACTGTACCGTGAAGGAAAATCGTATTCGGGGTGTTGTTATATTTTATGTACCGTAAAAGCATCATGTTTACATTATCATCATGTTAAAGCATATGTTATCATTTCGTGTAGAACCCGAGAGTGAAACGATTCTAGTTGAGCAAGTACTGGAAGAATCCCCGGTTGTCGCGGGATTTGGTAATTGTGGTACTGATCCGGAACCTGAGATCGTCAACGAAGGCAAGCCCCGGTTTATGCATTAAACCATTACCTTGTTTACTTTGAAAAGTTCATCACTTATGTTACTTATTGCATTAAGTTAATTAATTCAAATGTTACCTACTTGATGCATTGCCTACCTTGTTAATTGTTTACCATCCTTGAAGATGTTTTCATTTACAAAGGCGTAGAATGCTTAGTATGCTTTATGGTAGGCTTTCAAAGTAAAAGTTTCGATACAATCAAAGATGGCATACTGGCCAAAGAAAGAAAGAAAGAAAGAAGATAGAATGAACTAGAGACTAGTTAGGTGGCTTATCTTGAATGTTGGGTAATGTTGCCGACTATGTCGCTTAAAGGCCACTCATTGTGGATCTTCTGAACGAGACACTTTGTAGTACTGATCACATACTCCAGTAAGCCTACTTCGGCTAATCTGATACTAAGATGAATGCCCACGCACTGGGAGTGGTGAGATGGCGGGAGTAGCGTGTACCCTCATGGCTTGAATGTGGCCGGATTTGAGGTGTGCTGTGCTCTTGGGTGGCGTGGAGACGGTTTAGTATAGGAGGATCTGGTAGCGAGGTTGATATATGCAAGATTAAGTTCTACATATGTCGTGTGATAAGGAATCCCCAGCTGGGACTTGAATCAATTCGAATTGCTGGTGCTCCGCGGATATGGAGACTCGATTCATTACAGAAGCAATGTAGGACTGGTGAATTACTAAAACTTGAGAAAAGGAATGGAATGAGAAGGATTGGAACATGGGATATGAACACTTAGTTTGAGATATTGAACTAAAGTACTTAGGGGTAAAACTTGAAACTAGGATCAAGAATAGTAAGCTTTTGGCAAAGAACTTTTGAATCTTTCTACATCCTTACCTTGACCCAACACCTGCATCCTTAAGACCTTCACCCTTTTTGGTCGGGTCAGTCTTGTTGAGTACTTTTGTACTCAGGGTTTGTTAACCCTTGTTGCAGGTGAGTCACATGCGTAGGTTTGTTTTGGTCCCTGCTGCATGTCAGTGTATGAAGTCGATGACGATGAGGAATGATGAATGGCCTTTGGACAAGGCACTAGTTTGTGTGAAATAAATAATGTTAATGTAATATTATCTCGCTACTATGGTTGTATGACACTTATGGTTATGTAAGTTTGAAACAACTGGTTTGTAATATTAAACTTAAGTCTTTCGCTTATTTACCTCTGGTATGTATATTGAAAAATATTGTAATCTGCAATGATGGTGATTAGGATCCAGTTTAAAACGTGGATGATTTGGGTTTTCCGAGGACACCCGACAGACCTGTTAAGTTGTTAGGAACTTGTGTACGCTATCTGAGGTCTGTTGAGACATCGATAGGTGCACGTGGGCCTGATTTCTTAGGAGGTTCTCGCCACAATTTGGTATCGAGCGGGTCCTATCTAAGATCATTGTAGGTTACTTTGAAAAACCTTCAAATTGATTTGGATCAAAGAAAGTAAACTTGATATTTTAAAGTTCAAATTTCTTTCTTCTTTCCTCTAATCTAGCCTCAATCCTATCTTATTTGAAAGTTGTGGCGGATAATATGATTAGGTTTGTCCTATGTGTTAAAAAATCTAGTACTTTGTTGATTGTATAAATCTTTTGTACTTTCAGATTAAGTAAGATCGATTCATGCATCATGCTTGAACACCTTGCATAATAATTCCCTTAAAAGTGGTTGGGTAAGTAATGTCAATCCCATTCTTGCTAACCTCCATTATCCTCAAGCTATCCTTATAGTCCTATCCTAAATTCTACAGGCTATGGCAAAGACCAAGATAACTGCACGCAAGTCCACTGGACCTCACGGAGTCTCTCATCATCAGTTGACACCGCGTAACCGTGAGCTTGGTGAAAGAAGTTCCAAAATCCTAGGAGGTGAAGGATCTTCAAGCAATCCCGCCAACATTGAGAACCTTACCAAGGAGCTCAACACTCTTCGTCGAGCTCATGCCAAAGATCAAGAGAAGTCATGGAAATGGAAAGGGACATCACCAAGAATACCGAGTTGAGGAATGAAGCCTGGACACGAGAGGATGCGCCAATGAACGTGTCCATGAGTTGGAGTTCTACATAGAAGACCTGGAGATGGACAATGCCATTCTTCATGAGAATGTCCACTGTCAGACGCTCAACTTCATCCACCTCATGGGGATGGTGAAGTTCTGAGATGAAGAAATGATTGTAGCTCTAGGAGAAGTCGAGAATGAAGAAGAGGAGGAGGATCCGAGGAGTTAGTGTACTTCTCGGATGAAAGTGAGGTTTAAATCCGATATGGGCACGGATGCCGATAATCGAGAGCTCGGAGTAGTAATAGTTCCTTTCTTCGCTTTCTTAGTAAACCAGTGGTTGTCTTGTGGGATACAAGACATGTAATTTAAATAAGTAACCCTTTGTAGCATGAAACCTTTTAAATGCTTTTAATAAAGAATAATGTAAGTAAACGTGTTCTCTAACAGATGCCTCGTCCTATCACCCAAACTGGTGCTAGTGGCTCACATGACGATGATGAGTGCCCAAATCCTCCACCAATGCCTTCGACTATGGCGGATGCCATAGCCGCACTCGCATCAACGCAATCAGCGGCAGAGAATGCTAAGTCATTAAGGGAATTGGCCTTGAGAACCAAAGCAGGCACCATACCCTAATCATGGTCGTCGTAATGGAAATGACGAGTCAACCTATGTGGATTTTATTGACACACGTCCACCTGTGTTCTCTAAAAGCGAGATTTAACCTTTAGAAGTCGACGATTGGCTTAGGACAATAGAGCAAAAGTTCGAGCTGATTCAACATGCATCGAGGTTCGAAACCAAGGTTTGCGGCACAACAACTCCGAGGAGCTTTGGTGCTGGTGGGTAAATTTGGTAGCAATCAGCCCCGCTGGTCACCAAATCAAGCGGAGGGAGTTCAAGGATGCCTTGAGGGCACACGATATTCCGACGACGGTGTGATGACCATGAAGTTAGAAGAGTTCTTGTCTCTTAAGCAAGGGAGCACCGGTGATGCATTATGTTGGGCATTTCAATCACACGTCGCGTGCTATAGAGTATGTGAATCTTGACGGAAAAAGAAGAATCATTTCATGAGAGGTCTAAACACCAAGCTTGGACCATGATGGCAACTTGTGGCAACGCAACTTATCATGAGATCATCAACATTGCTATCGCTTCAGAGGAGAATTATCGCCGACACAAGGAGGCGAAGAAAAAGAGGTCATTTGCTTCCGGATCGTCAAGTGGAAAGCGTCAAAAGGCGATCTACCATCCTCAGAATCATGGCCATGCACCATTCCGCCCACAACAAAGCCAAAGCAGGTAGAAAATCTTTATTCGCCCTACAACTAATACGCCTTATACTCATCAAGCGCCGCAGCAGCAAAACAATACAAATAATGCAAACCGCAATGCTACTCCCCAGAATCACAATTGTCCATGCTATAATTGTGGTAAACCCGGACACTTTTCCCGAGAATGTCCATATCCTAGGAAGAACAATCCTGATGCACCCAAAGCCCCTGTTACTCTAGCTCAGAATCAGTACAAGGGCAATGCTCAGAACAATCAGAAGGGACAGGCTGAGAAGAAAACTGGAAGGGTCTTCTATACTCAAGTGGAAGCTATTCCAGAAGGAGAACCAGTAATGATGGGTATGTTTCTCATTGCTAAGCATCCTGCAATTACCTTATTTGATTATGGTGCATCCCATACATTCATCAATCGTACATTTGTTGTGAAGCATGGGATAACTATTGGGGAAACAAAAGAGCCCTATCATATACAGTCGCCCGGGGGACGAATCTGTACAAGGGAGGTAGTTCAGCATGTACCTATTGATTTGGGAGGTTATGAGTTCCCTACCAATATGTTGATATTAAAGGATCAAGATATAGATGTGATCCTTGGTATGAACTGGTTAACCCAACACGGGGCTATCATAGATGTCTTGCGTAGAACCATAAGGGTAAATGCACCTGGCAGCAAAACCCAACTTCTCATCCAACTTCCCTTTCCTAAAAGTACAGTGGAAACAGTCTGTGCAACTATTGTTGAAGGAGCCGAGAAAATTTCAGTGGTATGTGAGTTTACGGATGTCTTTCCTGATGATCTGCCTGGTTTGCCACTAGACCGAGACGTAGAATTCAGAATTGATCTGAAACCAAAAACAACACCAGTATCCAGAAGAGCATATAGGATGCCACCCAAAGAACTAGCAGAATTAAAAATGCAACTACAAGAGTTGTTAGACAAGGGTTTTATTCAACCCAGTTCATCACCTTGGGGATGCCCTGCTATTTTCGTGAAGAAGAAGGATCAAACCTTAAGGTTATGTGTTGACTATCGGCCATTAAATGAAGTCACCATAAAGAACAAATATCCCTTACCCCAAATTAATTTGCTTTTTGATCAACTCGCGGGGGCTAAGGTGTTCTCGAAGATAGACTTAAGATCAGGCTACCACCAGATTAAGATCAGACGAGAAGATGTGCCGAAGACAGCGTTCACTACTCGATATGGTCTGTATGAGTATCTAGTCATGTCTTTTGGGTTGACCAATGCCCCAGCTCACTTCATGTACCTGATGAACTCAGTTTTCATGCCTGAGTTGGATAAGTTTGTAGTGGTGTTCATTGACGACATTCTTATCTATTCTAAGAGCAAAGTGGAACATGCGGAACATCTCCGTATTGTTCTACAACGATTAAGAGACCACCAATTATATGCCAAATTCAGCAAATGTGAATTCTGGTTAGAGGAAGTATAATTTTTAGGTCATGTGTTATCTACTGAAGGTATAGCTGTTGATCCGAGCAAGGTAGAAGAAGTCCTTGACTAGAAAGCACCTACCACTGTTCATCAAGTTTGTAGTTTTCTGGGGTTGGCAGGGTATTATCGACGATTCATCCCTGACTTCTCTAGAATTGCGAAACCAATTACTGGGTTACTGAAAAATCAAACTAAGTTTGTATGGTCAACAGCATGTCAAGAGGCCTTTCAGACATTGAAGAAGTTGCTGACAACTGTGCCAGTATTAGCACAACCTGATATCGAGAGGCCATTTGATATCTATTGTGATGCATCTGGAATTGGTATTGGCTGTGTTCTTATGCAAGAAGGCAGAGTCATAGCATATGCATCTAGACAACTCAAGAAGCATGAAGAACATTATCCCACCTATGATCTTGAATTAGCCGCTGTTGTTCATGCACTCAAGATTTGGCGACATTATTTATTGGGCAATATATGTCATATCTATACGGATCATAAAAGTTTGAAATATATCTTTACTCAGTCAGAGTTGAATATGAGGCAAAGAAGATGGTTAGAACTTATCAAAGATTATGACTTAGAAGTGCATTATCATCCGGGCAAGGCTAATGTGGTTGCCGATGCCCTGAGTCACAAGAGTCATTGCCATTGTCTGACTGTGAAACCTATGCAACGAACATTGTGTCAAGAGATGGAGCATCTGAATTTACAAATCATAGAACAAGGTTCCTTGTTCAATATTATAGTTGAGTCCACTATCAAAGATCAGATCATTGCTGCTCAACAGAAAAGTAAGGGCATAGCCCATATCAAGGATAAAGTCAGATCTGGAAGATCAACATGTTTCAAGATTGATGAATCAGATGTCGTATGGTTCAAAGATAGATTGGTAGTACCCAAACATCCGGAGCTGCGAAAGCAGATTCTTGATGAAGCTCATTCTACAAGATACTCCATTCATCCAGGTAGCAACAAAATGTATCATGATCTGAGAACGAGATATTGGTGGACCAAAATGAAAATAGAAATAGCTCAATATGTGGCCAAATGTGATACTTGTCCGAGAGTCAAAGCGATTCACATGAAGACTGCGAGTCCATTACATTCCCTGCCAGTTCCATCTTGGAAGTGGGAAGATATCTGTATGGACTTCATAGTAGGGTTGCCTAGGACATCTGTAGGCTACAATTCAATATGGGTTATTGTTGATCGCCTAACCAAGATAGCTCATTTCTTACCAGTCAGAGATAAATATCGAGCGGAGCAGTATGCAAAGCTTTATCTGAATAGAATCTTCAGTCTACATGGGGCACCCAAGACCATTGTCTCTGATAGAGGGTCATTGCTTATATCCAAGTTTTGGAAAAGTCTACATGAGTCTTTGGGAACTAAACTTATCCGTAGTTCTGCTTATCATCCGCAAACCGATGGACAGACGGAAAGGGTAAATCAAATTCTTGAAGATATGTTAAGAGCATGTGTTCTCTCCTATGGTGCTATATGGGATGAATGCCTTCCCTTAGCTGAATTCTCATATAACAATAGCTATCAAGAGAGCATTAAAATGGCACCATTTGAAGCATTGTATGGTCGTAGATGCCAGACACCTTTACATTGGTCAGATATTGGAGAACATTGGTTCTTTGGATCGGATGTGGTCAAGGAAGCAGAAGAGAAGGTTAAACTCATACAAGCTAATATGAAGGTAGCTCAATCCTGACAGAAAAGCTATGCTGATAAGAGGAGGCGACCTCTAGAATTCATAGTGGGAGATCATGTCTACCTCAAGGTATCGCCAATGAAAGGAGTTCATCGTTTTGGGATTCGGGGAAAGTTGGCGCCCCATTATGTCGGTCCATTTCAAATCCAACAAAGATGTGGACCAGTCGCCTATCGTGTTTAGCTACCAGATCACATGTCAGCTATGCATGATATCTTCCATGTATCCCAGTTGAAGAAGTGTCTTCAAGTACCTGACCAAGTGATTGACTTTGGTGATGTAGAACTAGCACCTGATTTGACTTATGCCGAGTACCCCATTAGAGTCTTAGATCAGAAAGATCGAGTCACTCGAAGGCGTACAATAAAGTTCTACAAAGTACAATGGAACCAGCACACTGAAGAAGAAGCTACTTGGGAGTCTGAGGATTACTTAGAAGAAAACTTTCCTGACTTCCTTGCTTCTCTCTAGTTGCAATACCTCGTCTATATTGTAACTTGTTTATTGTGTCAAAAGAATGGAAAACCCCCTCACTAGCCTTTTGAATAAAGTTATGATGTGTTAACTTGACACATTTCCTTTTTCATTACTTAGCCTTAAGTTTTAAATCTCGGGACGAGATTTCTTTAAGGGAGAAGGGTTGTAACACCTCTGGTGTTTGGACCTAGAACTAAAACTTGGCATGTCATCATATGCATTGCAAAGCATTCATAAAGAAGAAAATTTGAAATGCATTCACTAAATAAGATTTGTTTCATAAGTTGTTATTTTATGTGATGCAATGTGATTCAAAACGTTAAACAGAGATCATGACCACAAGGGTCAAATTTCATGTGATCATGTGAGACCATGTGTCATTTGACTCAAACAACCCTAATGGGCCATGTTACTGGTCAAAAATCAAAGTTAAAGTAAAAGAAAGACAAATCAAATTTGAATTCAAATTTAAATTATAAAAGTCCTTTTTGCCCCTTTTGGATATTTCAAAATCCATTTGGAATTTGGGGTTGTGACAAAAAGCAAAGTTGGAGCTTATTTTATAAGGATCAACTTTGGTATTCAAAGTTTTTCAAGTTTACATATAAAATTTGGAGTAATTTTGAAATTATTCAAATGCTCAAATGCACCCCAAATTCAAATTTCAAAATGGAGGCAGAATTTGAAAATATTTCTAGAAGCAAAGTTGTAGAGTTTGAAAAATTAAACAACTTTTATTTTTGGAGATTTTCAACTTCTTTAGAAAATTTGTGAGTAATTTGAAAAAATAGACGCGATGGCGATTCAGAAATTTTCAAAAATCAACCTCCACCTCTCTCTTTGCGGAAGTACACGCGAAGATCACCGCCGATCGGTTTAAATCGCTTTCACGCGTAGTGACACGCCAATACCTCCGTGGCGAGTTCGCCCGTGTGCTGTCAACACCGCACGCCCTCCTTCTTGCTATAAATAGGAGCACGCCGTCGTCATTTTGGAGTTTTTCCGTCGACTGCTCGCCGTCGGTGTCTTGCCCGCACTCGCGCAATTCGTCCTCGTGGTAGTATCTAGGGCCAATTGCTTTGGCCAGAAGCTCCGTCTCGTCTTCCTGCTCATCCCAAGCCCGATCGTGTCGCTCCTAGAAGTCCAGCGTCGCCGCATGACTTCGTCTTCTTCGGAGTCGGCCGGAGCTCCGCCATCCTCGGTCTCACGTGGTCCCGTTGATTCGGTACATCTCCACCTTCACCGAGCCTACCTACGTGATCACGGTGAGCTTCTGAATGTGAAAACCGTTTTGCTTTAGTCCCAACTGCAGCGTCACCGTGGCTACACCGTACACCGTCGTTCCCAGTCCGCCATGCCCGGCGTGGAGGTGTCTCCAGGGCACCTTTTTCCTTTCTGATAGCTGAGATTGGTTCGGGGGAAGTAGTAGATCATTTTGGTGAGGTCTGTTTCGCCGGAGCGTCACCGTCGGCGCATTTTGCGGCCGGTCAGTGAGGGCAGCGCCGTCGTGATGGTTTGAGTCACTTGATGGTGGGGTCGACTGTCGGTCTGAAAGTGAGGAAGAAGAACGATGATGATTTTATTTTACGAATTTGTGAATAGTCTTTGAAACTTTGGGAATTTGTAGGAAATTCATGATAGCTCCAAAAATTCTGAAAAATTTTGTGTAGCTTCTGTACATGCTCTAGTATGGTTTAAAAATTTAAAACTTGAAATTTGAATAAATTTTTAATGTTCAAATATTCAGTCCATTAATTAATAAATGCAATTTCCATGATAATTGTAGGCCACTGTATAGCTCCAAAAATTTTGAAATTTATTTTGGTACACTAATTTGTTATGAGGAAGCTTACATAAAATTTTTAAGTCATTTGGAACAAGTTTATTTTTGGGCTTAATTTAAATTAATTAAAAATTTAATAAAAGCAACCCTAATTGTTAGGGTTAGGGTTTAATTTTTGTTTGGGTTAGGTTGTGTGACCAGTAGGGTTTCAAGATCCATTTGGTCAAGTCCCATGTATGGTTCTTGATGGTAGGATTGCAAGTTGGTTTTGTTGGCTTGCAACTGTACCGTGAAGGAAAATCGTATTCGGGGTGTTGTTACATTTTATGTACCGTGAAAGTATCATGTTTACATTATCATCATGTTAAAGCATATGTTATCATTTCGTGTAGAACCCGAGAGTGAAACGATTCTAGTTGAGCAAGTACTGGAAGAATCCCCGGTTGTCGCGGGATTTGGTAATTGTGGTACCGATCTAGAACCTGAGATCGTCAACGAAGGCAAGCCCCGATTTATGCATTAAACCATTACCTTGTTTACTTTGAAAGGTTCATCACTAATGTTACTTATTGCATTAAGTTGATTAATTCAAATGTTACCTACTTGATGCATTGCCTACCTTGTTAATTGTTTACCATCCTTGAAGATGTTTTCATTTACAAAGACGTAGAATGCTTAGTATGCTTTATGGTAGGCTTTCAAAGTAAAAGTTTCGATACAATCAAAGATGGCATACTGGCCAAAGAAAGAAAGAAAGAAGATAGAATGAACTAGAGACTAGTTGGGTGGCTTATATTGAATGTTGGGTAATGTTACCGACTATGTCGCTTAAAGGCCACTCATTGTGGATCTTCTGAACGAGACACTTTGTAGTACTGGTCACATACTCCGGTAAGCCTACTTCGGCTAATCCGATACTAAGATGAATGCCCACGCACTGGGAGTGGTGAGATGGCGGGAGTAGCGTGTACCCTCGTGGCTTGAATGTGGCCGGATTTGAGGTGTGCTGTGCTCTCGGATGGCGTGGAGACGGTTTAGTATGGGAGGATCTGGTAGCGAGGTTGATATATGCAAGATTAAGTTCTACATATGTCGTGTGATAAGGAATCCTCAGCTGGGACTTAAATCAATTCGAATTACCGGTGCTCCGCGGATATGGAGACTCGATTCATTACAGAAGCAATGTAGGACTGGTGAATTACTAAAACTTGAGAAAAGGAATGGAATGAGAAGGATTGGAACATGGGATATGAACACTTAGTTTGAGATATTGAACTAAAGTACTTAGAGGTAAAACTTGAAAATAGGATCAAGAATAGTAAGCTTTTGGCAAAGAACTTTTGAATCTTTCTACATCCTTACCTTGACCCAACACCTACATCCTTAAGACCTTCACCCTTTTTGGTCGGGTCAGTCTTCTTGAGTACTTTTGTACTCAGGGTTTGTTAACCCTTGTTGCAGGTGAATCGCATACGCAGGCTTGTTTTGGTCCCTGCTGCATGTCAATGTATGAAGTCGATGACGATGAGGAATGATGAATGACCTTTGGACAAGGCACTAGTTTGTGTGAAATAAATAATGTTAATGTAATATTATCTCGCTATTATGGTTGTATGACACTTATGGTTATGTAAGTTTGAAACAACTGGTTTGTAATATTAAACTTAAGTCTTCCGCTTATTTACCTCTGGTATGTATATTGAAAAATATTGTAATCTGCAATGATGGTGATTGGGATCCTGTTTGAAACGTGGATGATTCGGGTTTTCTGAGGACATCCGACAGACCTGTTAAGTTGTTGGGAACTTGTGTACGCTATCTGAGATCTGTTGAGACATCAATAAGTGCACGTGGACCCAATTTCTGAGGAGGTTCTGCCACACAAAATTTGTGCCATTTTAGATTTTCGTCCAACCTAATCATCGTGTTTGTGTTGTGTTCGCGTTCTTTTTTTCCGTTTCCGTCTCAGTTTCTACTTCCGCTGCTTTCTCTTTTTTTTCTTCTATCCCTTGTTTGGGTTCCGTACCTGGGGATTTGGTGAAAGTGGCGTCCCCACCCCATGGTGATTTCCCGTAATTTTTTTTTGCCATGCTGTCCTTGCCGTATTTTAATTTTTTATTTCTAATTTTGTGACGAAGTAACTGTTTTCCCCTACTAAAATAGAGAAATAATAAATACAATATTAGGGTCTTTGAAACTTTGATCCTTACGTAATAAACAAATATTTCTATTACTAAGTAGTTAGTTTTAAATAGAAATAAATCATTATTATGACATGAATTAGCCGATGGCTTAACTAAATATTAAACTGTAAACTAATCTTAAGCAGTTTGTCATCCAATCCAATCAAAACAAATATTTCTCCAAGCTATCCGCACATAACAATGCAAATATCTAACTTGTCTGCATATACCAGTATAACTTTCAGTAAAGTCTGACACGAGGAAACTGAGCATGATGACAACTAACCCCTTGATGAATTGAATAAAATGTTAAAATTACATATTCTTATGGATCCTTAAAACAAGTCACGGAACTTTTATATCTAACTCTACCAACACATGGATAGTAATGAAAACTAAAGTTTATAATATATTTGCGAGTAAATATTTTGTGCCTTACAATAATAAAAGAAAAAAAATCTATCAAGGTTGTATTTTAATTCAATACATAATTAATAGGAAATTGTCGTATTATTGCCAATATTAACTTAAATTATGGTTGCCATGGTCTATCTAAAATAAAGTATAGTTTTAAAATTTTATAAATAGATAAAAAATAGACATGTAACAGTGTGATCCTTGCTTATATTAACAAGCCCGTTCGTTTGTGATTGCTGCAGCAACCACTCACAACATCAAAAGTAGCATCTATGCAAATTAAGGTGTCGTGGGCGCTGCAGTTGTGCAACAAGATGAAGCGAACATGTTGGACATTTGATAGCTTTTTTTCTTCCGTTGCAACGCACAGACAAATTTGCTAGTAATAGTAATATCAAATACCGCTAGGTCAAGGCAAAATAGAAGCTCTATTTTTTCAACTTCGGGTCTGTTTGATATATACTCAACTTTCTAAATATATACGGAGTATACTCCATTTGTGCGTTAACATATGTTCAGTTTTATCACAAGAACTGAAGTCAATAATTCATACCCTGCTTTCTGTATGAGTAGGACCAAATGACCTCTTTTGGTGCCAAGGAAACTTCATCCAAAAAGAGCTAGCTAGCATGGCTGGCAGGTTAGAGAATCACCCAAAACCTTTAATTGGTGATCCGATAGCGACGGCTACATGCCCTACAAAACTAACATCCTCTCAAGTCCGAATCAGTATGTAGCTTCCACCGGCAGGCCGGCGATGCCCCAAAATCTCAAATTCCTCTCCAAAAGAGTGGCTCTATTTTCATGCTTAAGGATCGTCGCTTCTTAAAGCTTTGTTATAGCGAAGGTTCCTGTTTCCCAGCATGCATCATGCGTCACCATCGGCCGAAATTATTATGCTATATATGCAGTAATCTTGACCAATTGATGGCCAAATATTCAAACCAATCAAGGGATCCATGCGCAATCTCTGGCCTCTCGGGGTATCGAAAACATGGCCAAGAAAAACGTATAGGCAGTAGTGTGTGAGCGGTGAGCCTGATTCCTGCTGGAGCCATACGATGAGTTTGTTTTGGGTGCATTTCTTTTTAAAAAAAATTGTTTCTAATAATTTGAGTGATCAGGTATGCACATTAGGCAGTCTTAAACTTGATTGTAGTCTTATTCTTATTTCTACCTTAAACTACAAAACCAGGTAATAAACACCCTTCAATTATCAAAATCGCACAAATTAGGTCCTAGTGCTGGTTTTATAGGTTGGTTTCTATTCAATAAAAATAATAAAAATCTGATTTACTGTCTAAAAATTCAAAAAAAAATATTTTAAATCAAGAAAATGTGAAACTAGTACCAACTTTTTTCTAAATATGTTGTCTACTTGTTTATGATCTATATATGTGTATTTAGAATTGATTTATTTATGTTCCTATTGCTGTATGTATTGCTCGTAGTTGCACTCATTATTTATTTAAATGAAATAAGATCTGAATAACTCTAAAGATATCACTAAAGATAGATGATATTTTTAGAAGAAACTGGAACTAGTTTCATAATTTTATGATTTAAAATAAATTAATTATGAATTTATAGATATCAAACTATATTTTTATTATTATTTGAAAATAGAGAAAAAACACTTTTGATTCTAGCCAGAGGACCAAGTTTGTCCGGTTTTGATAGTTTTAGAGTGTGTTATATCCAGTTTCATAGTTCAAGGTTGAATATCGGACTACGATATAAGTTGGAGGTTATTGAATATACTTATCCCAGTAATAATAAAGCCATAACATTTGAAACTGGGTTATTAGATTGAGATGCATCAGAAATAACTATTGTCGGGTTCATAAACCCAGGGTCCCCAATAGACCCGTTTCCCTTCAATACTTGGCCCAGCAAGGCAGCGCAGCGATAGCGCGCGTCTGGGCCAGTCTAGATACACAATGATAGGCCAAGACCACGACCTGGGCCCCGACTGGCACCTCCTGCCAGGAGACCTGGTCGGAGCCCCAACCAGAAGGCCTGGCCGTGGTGGGACCGCAGTCCAACTCTGACCCCGTTTCTCCGACCGAGGATATGTCGGACCTTTGCTTGTCTCTCTTTCCCGACCGACACGATCGGGCCGACTGGGAACAACCGACCAGGACGCCTGCTCGGTGTGGGTCTAGGGAGCAGGCGGAGCAGATAAGGTAAGACGCTCAAGTCAACCGCAATACCGAGGACTGTACCCTGCCATGCCCTGCGCACCTACAGGACGGTGCTGTCAGGCCATGTCAGACGGACACTATATAGCCTGCCAGACGCGTTAGAGCATAAATAGTATTATGGGCACCGTCGTTTGCCATCCCAGGAGAACACTATGCAGCCTACCAGGTCATGAATAGTATGGTGGGCGAGCACTGTGCAGCCTGTCAGGTATAGCAGGTCATGAACAATAAGGTGGGTGATGGCATGCCGTGCCCGACGGTGTGGGCAACAAGACTAGGTAGCACCCATACACACTCTCTCCCTTTCCGTCTTTGACTTGCAAGGCCATCCCCTTCATCTATAAAAGGGGATGCGCTCTCTCCTAAAATAAAGACAGCTCAACGGCTCTAGAGCTCGACAGCTACCTAGTCTACACACTCTCAATGGCTGATAAGCTCGGACACACAGAGCATATGCTCCAATAGTTAGCGCATGTTTGAGCACCCGTCACTCTCTTCCACTTGGGTTAGAGTCTGACCCGGCCTTTAACACCTCCCTTCTCATTCCTTACTCGTTTATAACCCCACAACAAACTTTGAGCACCTGGGCTCAGGAATAAAGTCACCGACCGACTGAAACTAGATGTATGGCACGTTGCCTGAACTAGTATAAATCCTATATCATCGTGTGCTAGGCCACATCCGATCACAGCATACGGTAAAACTACAAATATTTACTTGTCGGCCACATTTCGCACCGACAGTTGGCGCCGTCCATGGGGAGGACGCCGTGCATTCACGCTTTTGGTCATCAGATGGCCCACCTTTCCACCATCTTCGGCATGGCGGGCTCGAGCGATACGATTCGCTTTGGCTCGCTGGAGTTTCCCACGCTCACACTTGCTGGGATGTGGGTTCCTCCTGTCTTCGTGCCACTCCAGACCTTCCTCTTCGGGAGTCTGGACTTCATCGCCGACCAGCTCGGCGTACTCCGCCTCCGTGAGGAGGTGCTTGTCCTGGCGCCCACTGGAGGAGCGCCCTCCACTGGCCCTGAGCCACTCGACAACCTCAACATCGAGACACCCGCGCTTCGCCTCGAGCCCATGCTAGGCTCAAACCCCATGGTGAGTGATGTACATATTGTTCTTTACTCACTATTTAACACCTTCCGCTAGCTCTCCGGAGGGACCCCGTTGTCCCCACCGCAACCGTCATGTGATCGGTTCCCCTACGGCTTCGCGTCCCCTATGGACGTGTGCGCACGGGGGCTCTGAAGGATGCTGACGCCGCCCCCTCTCACATCTAAGTTCGTGGGGATGACAGGCTATGCCCCTGCCTCGTTCCACGACCTCATCGATGACGAGGTCAAAAGTGACGGCTCCATCATTGGCGACATCATGGCACCTAGCCATCCTCTATCCTAGGAGTGCGCTATGACAGACGCCTCGGGACAACTATCGGAGGTAGTGGAGTATCTACAAACTCACACCCCTCCAGACCCCCATGCGCAGGCCCTAGCGCATGCGCTGGAGCATGGCGAGGAGTTACGACAAAGGCAGTAGAGCCAGCTGCCACCTGAGCCGACGCGCCTGGTGCATCACGTTGCGCCACATGCGCGTAACCCGATTAGCGGCGCTCGGGGTCATGTCTGTCAGGTCCAACGTAACATACTAGACGAAGGGGATGACCCCCTCAGTTTGCTCGGGATGGCCAGAACATCGCTGCTGCGGCGATGCTTCTGCGCGGCCTCCCCGAGCCTGCCGACCCCCAGGAGCAGACGATCCACTAGAACTTTCGGGCGCTGGTGGAGATCGCCGCCGTTCAGTAGACGAAAAGCTCTGTGTCACGACACCAGCTCGTGGCCTCTTGCCCAACCGGGGCACTGGGGCCACACCAGTCGAATCGCTCCGTCGACTCACCGCTGCAGTTGCCAGGAGTGGAGCAGGAAGCTGTGACTACACCGCAACCCGACCCGGCGCCCGCTCCACACTGACCACCTATGCACGAGTGGCTCGGGCCAAACCGTGACGCTCTCAGCGTCATCAACAATCGACGCCATACTCAGCACGATGATGACGTCCATCGAATGGCGGCAAGAGCAGGTAGCGCGGGCCCCGACCAGACCATCGAGGAGTACGAGGACACGCACCCCAGGCATGGTGGCCGACCGAACGACTGGAGCCCCAGCCCTAATGGCCCGGGGCTACAGGCCTTTGGTCGCCGCATCTAGAAAGCGTCATTCCCACAGCATTTCCGACCGCCCACCAACATCACCAAGTACACTAGGGAGATGAACCCTAGTGTATGGCTCGAGGACTTCCGACTCACCTGCTGACCCGGTGGAGTGGATGATGACCACTTCACCATCCAGTACCTCCCCATCTACATGGGGGAGCATGTTCGGGCATGGCTCGAATTCCTTTCGTCCAACAACATCCGCGACTGGGCGGACCTCAAGAGGATCTTCATCGGGAACTTCTAGGGGACGTATGTCTGTCCTGGGAATTCCTGGGACCTCAAGAGTTGCCAACAAGAGCCCAACGAGTCCCTATGGGATTACATCCGTAGGTTCTCAAAGCAGTGCAACTCCCTTCCTAATGTCATCGATGCGAACATCGTCAACACGTTCCTCACTAGGACAATCTGCCAGTCCCTGGTCCACAAGCTCGGCTGTGTGATGCCCCATACCACCCGTGACCTACTCAACATTGCCATGAACCACGCCTCCGGCGAGAGGCAAGACAGTCGGGGCGATCTTTAGTAGTGGTCGGGACAACGGCAAGGCCAAGCACGAGGACAGAGGCGAGGGCCCCTCCACACAACAGGGCAAGAAGAATAAGAAGGATCGGCGCCGATCGGCCAACCCAGCTTTGGTCACCGCTACCGATCGCGCGAGCAAACAGCCCCAGTAGGGCTAGTCCGACCACTTCAACAAGCTCATGGAGAATCCATGCACCAACCATGCCTACCCCGTCAACTACCTTTATAAGGACTGTGAGCTCCTTAAGCGCTTCCTGTGGCAAGCCGACAAGCCAAAGGAAGGGAAAGGCAAGGAGGACACGGCCAAGAAGGGAGGCACGACAGGTAAGGATGGAGATAGCTTCCCTGACCCCGAGGAATGCCTCATAATCTTTGGGAGATCTGACACCGTCCACTCCAAGCGCCAGCACAAGGTACGCTACCGAGAGGCATGTGTCGTCGAGTCAGCCATCCCCTCTTTCCTTAGCTGGTAGGACTCTCCGATCACTTTTGATCAGAGAGACCATCCTTCCCACATCGCCCGACTAGGTCGCTACCCGCTCGTCATTGACCCCATCATCTGCAAGAAGCGCCTTACCAAGGTGCTGATGGACGGAGGCAGTGACCTAAACATTTTGTACGTCGACACCCTCAACGCCATGCGCATCCCCCGATCAGAGCTCCATCCCGTGAGCTCTCCCTTCCACGATGTGATCCTGGGGACATAGGCATACCCACTTAGGCAGATCGACTTGCCCGTCATGTTTGGCGACCGAGTCAACTTTCGCTCGGAGGTCCTAACCTTCGAGGTGGTGGACTTTCTGGGGTCCTACCACGCCATCTTGGGGTGGCCATGCTACGCCAAGTTCATGGCAATCCCCAATTATACCTACCTCAAGCTAAAGATGCCAGGACCGAACGGTGTCATCACCGTGGGTGGCACCTCCTCGCACGCCTACACGTGCGACCGCGAGCATTACGAGCTCGCCACTGCCGTCATCAACTCCACCGAGCTCTCGAAGCTCGGGAATTCAGCGACTCCAGCAATCCTCGAATGCAACGGGCCAACCTCCTCGAGTGCCTTCCATCCGACCGAGGAAACCAAGGTGGTGGAGATCGACCCCACCGACCTGACCAAGACGGTGCGGATCGGGACCAAGCTCCCAGCCAAATAGGAAAGCGAGCTCGCCGACTTCGTACGTGCAAATCGGGATGTCTTCTCATGGAAGCCTTCTAACATACCGGACATACTGAGGGAGGTCGCCGAGCATGCTCTATGCGTCATCTCGGGCTCCAAGCCCGCCAAGCAACGTCTGTGTCGCTTTGATGATGAGAGGCGTAGGGCCATAGGCGAAGAGATCGCCAAACTTCTAGCCGCCGGATTCATCAAAGAGGTATACCACTCCGACTAGCTAGCCAACCCTGTTCTTGTGAAAAAGAAGAATAGGAAATGGAGAATGTGTGTTGATTATACTGTCCTCAACAAGGTGTGCCCAAAGGACCATTTGCCTTTGCCACGCATAGATCAGATAGTCAACTCCACCTCAGGATGCAAAATCCTCTCCTTTCTTGATGCCTACTCAGGCTACCACTAGATCACAATAAAAGAGTCCGACCAGGTCGCGACCTCATTCATCACCCCGTATGGTTTGTACTTCTACATTACCATGCCTTTCGGTCTAAAGAATGCGAGCGCCACCTACCAATGGTGCATGCAGTGATACTTCGCCGACCAAAATGACCCGCCCGACCAACCTGACCAAGTCGAGTGGCCAAAACCGACAATCGCCGTATATGTAGATGACATAGTGGTGAAAACGGCTCAAGCTAGCAACCTGATCGCAAACTTGGTTGCCACATTCACAAACCTCCGAAGGTTCAGCGTCAAATTGAATCCCAAAAAATGTGTTTTTGGGGTTTCGAAGGGGAAACTGCTCGGATACATCGTGTCCGAGCGTGGCATCGCAGCCAACCCCGAAAAAATCACGGCCATCTCCAACATGGGCCCTATACACAACATCAAAGGCGTGCAGAGGCTCACCGGCTGCATGGCCACCTTGAGCCGGTTCATCTTCCGACTAGGCGAACGAGGGATGCCTCTCTACAAACTTCTCAAGAAGACAAACACATTCGTCTAGACAAAGGGGGCACAATAGGCTTTAGAAAGCCTCAAAGCGTCACTGACGTTGGCCCCAATCCTCATTGCTCCCGAACGAGGAGAACCTGTCCTCTACATCGTGGCAAGCAACCACATGGTAAGCGCCGCCCTCGTCATCGAGAGGAAGGAACCGGGGCACCCCCTGAAGGTCCAATGACCAGTGACTTCATCGGTGAGGTACTCGCCGACACCAAGGTTTGCTACCCCCAAGTCCAGAGGCCCTCATCAATGGGCTGCGCATCACCATCGAGCTCGACGCAACGTGGCTATATGTCCATGGTGACTCAGAGCTGGTCATCAACTAAAGTCATGAAGGAATCCTCCTACAAGAGCCCTCTCATGGTGGCATATTGCCAAGAGGTGCGCAAGCTTGAGGGCAAGTTTCGAGGGATTGAGCTGCATCATGTCCCCCAAAAGGACAACAGTGCCGCTGACTTCCTCACGAAATTGGCTACCAGGCGGGTTCGTCTCTAGATGGGGTCTTCATCAACAACCTCCATGAGCTGTCTGCCCGCATTCTGGAGGATCCGACTTCGTTGTGGTTCAACCCCGACCAAGCGCTCAGGGGCTCCGGCGCTCCGATGTGATCCAACATGACCAAGCGCTCAGGGGCTCAGGACCTGACATTCCTATCACAATGTCAACAAGCGACACCATCATGATGACGCTCGACTCGGCTGACTGGAGAGCACCGCTTTTTGCCTACATCTTTGAAGAAGTCCTCCTACCAGAAAAGACTGAAGCATGATGAGTCGCTCGATGCTCCAAGACATTTGTCGCCATCGGTGATGAACTTTACAAACGAAGTCTGTTAGGAGTACTCATGAAGTGCATCCCGACCGACTAGGGGAAACAGCTCCTCCTCGAGGTCCACGCTGGAATCTACGGACATCACGCGGCCCCGAGGTCACTAGTCAAGAAAGCCTTTCGCCAAGGATTCTACTAGCTCACTGCACTTCGAGACACAGAGGAGGTTGTCTATAGGTGTGAAGGATGCCAGTTCTATGCTCAGCAAACTCACATGCCAGCGCTGGAGCTACAAACCATCCCCACCACCTGACCATTCGAGGTCTAGGGCCTCGACATGGTTGGGTCCCTCAAAAAGGCCCCAGGTGGCTTCACTCACCTACTCATGGCGGTGGACAAGTTCACCAAGTGGATCGAGGCAAAGCCCATCACCAACATCCGCTCGGAAGAGGCGGTCAAGTTCTTCCTCAACATCATCTATCGGTTTGGTGTTCCTAACTGTATCATCACTGAGCACGGAACCAACTTCACCGGCAAGAAGTTCCTAGACTTTTGTGGTGGAAACGACATCAGGATCAATTGGGCCTCCGTCGGACACTCGTGTACTAATGGTCAGGTCGAACGATCCAATGGCATGGTCCTCCAAGGACTCAAGCCCCGTATTTTCGACCGACTCAAAAAGTATGCCGGGCGATGGGTTGCAGAGGTCCTGGCAGTCCTCTGGAGCCTAAGAACGACTCCAAACTAATACATGGGGTTCACCCCTTTCTTCCTGGTGTACGGAGCTAAAGTTGTGTTGCCATCTGATCTCGGTCATGGCACCCCAAGAGTGAGGGGCTTTGACCAAGACCGAGCCACGGAGGCTTAGCAGGACGCGGTCGACCTACTCGAGATGGCTCATGAGATGGCCATCATCCACTCCACTCGTTACCAGCAAACTCTCTGCAGGTACCACGAGAGAAAAATCAGGAGGAGGACCCTCGAGGTCGGTGATCTCGTACTCCAGAGGACCCACTCAACCAAGGACAAGCACAAGCTCTCTCCACCATGGGAAAGACCATACACGGTGGCTAAGGTGATCCAACCGGGTGCCTACCGGCTGAAGGACAACAACAACAATGTTCTCACCAACACATGGAACATCGAATAGTTATGTCATTTCTTTCCCTAAGCTCGGTCTTTATCACTCATTTCTATTTTAAACTTGCTCCTATAGCACCCTAGCCCGAGCACTCTTGGCCTGGGTCACTCGGGGGTTCTATGGGGGTGCGATACCACTCTCTCTTTACTATCGTTCAGTAACACTTTTCACCCAAATGAAAGGGCGTCTCGTTCCTTTGACTACCCTACGTAACTTACGCTTTAGCCTCCCGACCGATTAGACCCCGCCATGACCTAAGGTTATGAGTAGCTGAGCTTCGCGGGCCATGCCTAGGTTCTTAAGGTTGCAGCCCACGGTCAACAGGCAGGTGTGAAAAGCAAAGGACAAAAAGCAAAGTTACGCAAGGATAAAAACAAGGGCGGGCGGGACAAGCTTCCCCTCGTGATTGATTTCACCACAAAAGAACATAACTATTCACACTGTGGCTCCCCCCACGAATTTATCTTTTTACAAAGACTGACTACTTTTATACAATTCTATTGTGGTCCTCCGGTCATATCAGAGGACGGTGCAGCTGGCGAAGTTGAAGGTAGCTCGGTTGTGATCGGGACGATGGCGCTCGGCCGGAAGATGCAACCCCCATTAAGGAAGGTCATGCCACCACTAGCCTGCTTCCCCCTTCGCTCGTCGCAACCCGTCATAGGCTAGGTCTCCAATCTTCTCGCACGGGAGGTGGGGAGATCCCCAGTCCTGCCGGCTCCTGGCCGTTGCAAAAAAGGGCACAAGCACAGGTTAGTCACACTAAAAAACTCAACTATGAGAACAAAGGGAAGCAAGAATACATACCTAGATGAAAGCGGCAGAACCTTGAAGCCCCAAGTGGCTGATGATGAGCCAACTAAATGAGAATCGCTCGGGGGTCACAACCCACGCCCCTCGCATCAACCGAGGGTGGGGGCGACCCGGCCAGTCCTCGTTCGGCCCACGAACGGCCGCGGCCGCAGCTCGTGGCGAAACCACCGAAGCTACTAGCGGAGCATCTCCCTGTTGGGGGTCTGTAGGGTCGAGATGGTGTACTAGAGGGGCTAAATAGTCCTTTCTAAAATTAAACACGTCGGCTAACCGAGATAAATGTGGAATTAAAACTAATGGTCAAGCCAAGACTACACCTCTCTATCTAAGTTCACAAGCACCTTATAAAGATCATAATTATGCAACAAAGGTGCCGGGCTAGCTAGAGCTCACCTAATCAATTCTAGAGCAAGGTCACATAAACCTATGCACTAGTACTTTACTCAACCGGGAAGCTCCTACTCAATCTAGTAAGCAAAAGCACAAAGCTCCTAAGCTCACTAGCAATGCTCAATAACAAGCCAACCAATGCCAAATTAGAGAGTGCAAATACTTAGCTACACAAAGTAAGCAATGTGACTAATAAGGTTACACAAACCAAATTAGCCACGCAAGGGAGCTACTTCTGTGCTACACAAGCAAGAAGGTAACTAGTGAGCTACACAAGCTAACTAATTACAAGAGCAACTACACAAGCATAATGTTAATGAAGTAAATACAAGCTTGTGCAATGAGGATGCAAACCAACTGGAATACAAGGATGACACGATGATTTTTATCCCGAGGTTCACGTGCTTGCCATCACGCTAGTCCCCGATGAGACAAGCTCCAAGGTTGCCGTCGGTCCTCTTGCTAGTGGTGACCCGCAAGTCAAACTCTCCCACGTGGAGTGCTTACCAAAAGCTCTAGCACTTGATCCGGCCAGACCACTTGTCTTCCTTCGTGTCTCGCTCTACTAGAGTTGCTCTTCGTGGCTCCCACAGGGTGAGCACAATCCCCCTCACAATCACTTCTCCAAAGCACCGCACAATCTTCTTTGCGTTCTTCAACGAAGACCACCACCAAGCCATCTAGGAGGTGGCAACCTCCAAGAGTAACAAGCACCACCGGCTTGCAACTCGATCACCTAGTGCCACTCGATGCAACCTCATGATGCAATCGCACTAGAATCACTCACTCACTCGATCGGATGAACACTATCAAGCTAGAGTGAGTTAGAGGGCTCTCAAGCACCACCACATAAGCCACCAAGGCTCTAGTGTGCTCAGCTCTGCTCAAGCTCATGGCTAAATGTAGACCAACACTTCTATTTATAGCCCCATGGGCTAAAATAGCTGTTACCCCATCACTGGACATTTTTTTGGGATGACCGGACGCGCCGGTCAGATCGACCGGACGCACCCTGCCATCGTTCGGTCAACGGATGGCTGCCACGTCATCCCTGGCTTCAACTGCTGAGCGCTCAATCTCAATGGTTAAGTTGTGATCGGACGCACTCCGAGGATGACCGGATGCGTCCGGTCCACCACGGACGCCTGAGTTCAGTCATTTCTAGTAAGGTTCTAGAGAGGCCAAATCATGACCGGACGTGTCTTGATCTTCTCTCTCCTCTTCTCCACCTTGATCACATGACTCAATGTCATGTCTCATGTGCAATGAGCTCCTTCATCATCACATGCGTGAGCTTTGCAACATCTCCGAGCAATTTCCACCTCCATGGCATATGTTGCTCACACACATGTACCTGTGGACTAATCACCTGTGTATCTCACATAAACACAATTAGTCCATCTAGGGTTGTCACTCAATTACCAAAACCAAACAAGGACCTTTCAATCTCCCCCTTTTTGGTAATTGATGAGAACTTTACAAAGATATGAAAATTAGGCTCTTTTGGATTCATGTTGCTTGCCCAAGCAATTTTACCATGTGTAAATGATTTTGGACAAGTACCACAAACCCAAAATGGTAGTATTTGAAACTCCAACTCCTACATATGTGCTAGAGTGTTTGGTTTGAAGCTCGCATATATGCATAGATTAGAATTGTAGGAGAGTAATTACTACCAAATGATGCTAAGGTGTATAGAATAAACCTTTAAAGCGTGATACCAATCGGAGTTGCACTTTTAACACCATCCTTAGCACCATGAGTAGCTAGACAACAAAAATACAAGAAACCCCATAAGATCAATATTATAAGCAAGGTTCTAGTACCACGTGTAAAAATACAAGTATAGCTACCATCCTATGCATGCTAGTAATCAAATCATCATTCAAGTTCTACAACTAGCATACACCACACAAGCATGCATATCAAATTTAAAAAATTTATGCAATGCAAGCAAGCACATGACTATGCACATATCAAATGCAACCAATCAAAGTTCATGAGCTTGCTCCCCCTACTTATGTGCTTCTCTTGTCCAAGAATTTTGATCCATATCTTTTCTTCAATGTTGCTCTCTCTTTGTCCATGTCCATGTCCAACCTCTACTTCTTTGTCTTAATCTCTCCCAAAGCTTTCATATCTTTATACAATCGCTCCCCCTTTGTCATCAATTTCCATAAAAGGTGTGCTTCTCATTGATGCAAAGGTTTGCATTTGGGGTAGATGGTTGAGGCTTGAATCTTGCATTTTTTATGGATATCACTTGATTGTTGGAATGACACCACTTGTAGCCCTTGAGATATCACACATAGGATCTTCGACCTTGATACCAATTTATGGGACACCTCCCCTTATGTCATAGCATGGGTTATCCATTTGATAAACTTGAGCTCTTGTAGGTGAGGGATGCATTCATCATTTGATGATCACTTGTGGAACCATCGTCTTGCATGATTGATACCACGCGTAGATGTGATACCACTTGAAAGAATTTTCTAGTATGGAACCACTTGTTGGATTTATCAATAAAAACCATTTCTTGAACCTTTGCTATCTTCATGAGTACCACTTATAGGATATCACTTGTAAGTTGATCTAGACACCACTTGTGAATTCTTGATGAAATACTTGAGTCTAGATGCCACTTGAAACAATTCAAACTAGATATCCATTTACATTGTTGTCTTGTGCATGTACTCTTGTCATTATCACGAGCTTCTAATTTTGACTTGACTAAATTGATTTGCCTAAGCTTCCAAGTCCGGTTTGAACCAATGACAAGCTTCTTCACACCTCTTGCAAGGGTTATCTTGCCAATGTTGCACTTGTCACTTGTTCACAATCCAAATTAAATCAAGTACTTGGGTTCACTAGCTCATGAACAAATTCATATACTAACCACTAGATCAATTAATCATTCAAGCAATAGTGGTAGGCTATGAATTTAAACATTTCATTTGTTATGCATGATCCTATGAAGCATGTACTATATGCACTAATCGCATACTAGTAAGGGATGAAATGATTATGCATATTACAATGATACCTTTGCTATGTTGGAGTAGAGGATAGTCACATAGATTCCAATTCATTACTCCAATAGCAATGTGAAGTCCAATTATAAGCTTGGTGAAGACCAATCATGAATAATGAAATCCATTCTTCACCCATATGATTTGAGAACCACTAATATGATCAAGTGCACTATCTTGTTGTGGTTGGCTTATGTAACACCTCTGGTGTTTTGACCTATCATTAAAATTTGACATGTCATCATATGCATTGCAAAGCATTCATGAAGTAGAAAATTTTGAATGCATTCACTAAATAAGCTTTATTTCATAATGTTGTTATTTCATGTGATGTGTTTCAAAACCCTAAATAAAAATCATGACCACAAGGGTCAAATTTCATGTGATCATGTGAGGCCATGTGTCATTTGACTCAAATAACCCTAATGGGCCATGTTACTGGTCAAAAATCAAAGTTAAAGTAAAAGGAAGACAAATCAAATTTGAATTCAAATTCATATTATAAAAGTCCTTTTTGTCCCTTTTGACTAATTCAAAATCCATGTGGAATTTGGGGTTGAGGCAAAAAGCAAAGTTGAAGTTATTTTATAAGGGTCAACTTTGGTATTCAAAGTTTTTCAAGTTTACATATAAAATTTGGAGTAATTTTGAAATGATTCAAATACTCAAATGCACCCCAAATTCAAATTTCAAAATGGAGGCAGAATTTGAAAATGTTCCTTGAAGCAAAGTTGTAGAGTTTGAAAAATTGAGCAACTTTCATTTTTGGAGATTTTCAACTTCTTTAGAAAATTTGTGACTAATTTGCCAAATTGACGCAGTGGCAATTCTGTAAATACATCAAAATTGAAAAAAACAGCCGAGCGCCACCTCTCTGCTTGCCGCCGGCGCCACGCGGATGTCGCCGCCGATCAGATTGCGCCACTTCCTCGCGCATTGACACGCAACTGGTGTCGTGGCGGGTCCGTTCGTGCGCTGTCGACGCCGGGCAACCCCTTCCCAGCTATAAATAGCAGCAGCCGCCGCCGTCGTCCTCGTTTTCCCCTTCTGCTCTGCTCCACCGCCAGCTAGCTCCGCCGCTCGCCGTATCCATCGTCAAGCCATGTCCATCGTGCCCATCTACGCCAACGAGATCGCCTCGGTCTTGCGCTCTCTGTGGCTTGCTCACGTCGCTTGGGTTGGCCGGAATCGCCCGGCGCAACGTCTTCTTCCCCGAGATCGGCCGGAGCTCCGCCACCATCGACTCGACGTGGCCAAGCCATTCCAGACCGTCTCCGTCTTCACCAAACGCACCGGCGTGACCGTGGTGAGCTACTGAACGTGATACTCACTTTGTTTTAGACTCTACTACGCCATTGCCGGGGTTACGCCGTGAGTCGTCGTGCTCAAGCCGCCATGGCCGGCGTGGAGTCTTCTCCGGTGCGCCTTCTACCATTCCAAGGGTGGGGATGGGTTCGTAGGAGTGTGTAGATCATTTGGGTGCAGTCTGCCTCGCCGGAGCGTCACCGTCGGCGCATTTTGGGCCGGCCAGTGATGGCAGCGCCGCCGTGACCTGTATGTGTCACTGACGAGTGGGGTCGGGCTGTCAGTGAGAAAGAAGGAGATGAACAGTGAGGTTTTATTATTTTCTGATTTTGAATAGTGGTGAAACTTTGGGAATTTGTAGGAAAATAATCATAGCTGCAAAAATTCCGAAATTTTGTGTGTAGCCTCTGTACATGCTCTAGTATGGTTTAAAAATTTGAAACTTGAAATTTGAATAAATTTTTAATGTTCAAATATTCAGTCCATTAATTAATAAATGCAATTTCCATGATTTTTGTAGGCCACTGTATAATTCCAAAAATTATGAAATTTGTTTTGGTACACTAATTTGTCATGAGAAAGCTTACATAAAATTTTTAGGTCATTTGGAACAAGATCATTTTTGGGCTTATTTCCAAATTAATTCAAAAATAAATAAAAGCAAACCCTAAGTGTTTGATTAGTGTTTGATCATGTTTTGTGACCAGTAGGGTTTCAAGATTAGTGGTCGGAGAATTCGCCACAGTGGTCGGAGAGTTCACCGCAGTGGTCGGAGAGTTCACCGTAGTGGTCGGAGAGTTCACCGTAGTGGTCGGAGAGTTCACCATAGTGGTCGGAGTGTTCGCCGAAGTGGTCGGAGAGCTCGCCGAAGTGGTCGGTGCTGACGTGGTCACATCCATTACGAATATGGTTTGGTTAGTTTGGCTTGAACTGTACCGTGAAAGAAAGTTGTATTCAAGGTGTTGTTATATTTCATGCACCATGAAAGCATCATGTTTACATTATCATCATGTTGAAGCATATGCTATTATTTTGTGTAGAATCCGAGAGTGAACCGATTCTAGTTGACCAAGTTCTGGAAGAATCCCCGGTTGTCACGGGATTCGATAATAGTGGTGCTGATCCGGAACCTGAGATCGTCAACGAAGGCAAGCCCCGGTTTATGCATTAAACCATTACCTTGTTTACTTTGAAATGCTTATCATCTATGTTACTTATTGCATTAAGTTGGTTTATTCAAATGTTACCTACTTGATGCATTGCCTACCTTGTTGATTGTTTACCATCCTTGAAGATGATTTCATTTACAAAGGCGTAGAATTGCTTAGTATGCTTTATGGTAGGTTTTCAAAGTAAAAGTTTGGATACAATCAAAGATGGCATACTGGCCAAATAAAGAAAGAAAGAAGATAGAATGAACTAGAGACTAGTTGGGTGGCTTGTCTTGAATGTTGGGTAATGTTGCCGACTATGTCGCTTAAAGGCCACTCATTGTGGATCTTCTGAACGAGACACTTTGTAGTACTGGTCACATACTCCGGTAAGCCTACTTCGGCTAATCCGATACTAAGACGAATGCCCACGCACTGGGAGTGGTGAGATGGCGGGAGTAGCGTGTACCCTCGTGGCTTGAATGTGGCTAGATTTGAGGTCTGCTGTGCTCTCAGGTGGCATGGAGATGGCTTAGTATAGGAGGATCCGGTAGCGAGGTTGATATATACAAGATTAAGTTCTACATATGTTGTGTGATAAGGAATCCCCAGCTGGGACTTTAATCAATTCGAATTGCCGATGCTCCGCGGATATGGAGACTCGATTCATTACAGAAGCAATACAGGACTGGTGAATTACTAAAACATAAGAAAAAGAATGGAATGAGAAGGATTGGAACATGGGATATGAACACTTGGTTGGAGATAATGAACTAAAGTACTTAGGGGTAAAACTTGAAACTAGGATCAAGAATAGTAAGCTTTTGGCAAAGAACTTTTGAATCTTTCTACATCCTTACCTTGACGCAACACCTGCATCCCTAAGACCTTCGCCCTTTTTGGTCGGGTCAGTCTTGTTGAGTACTTTTGTACTCAGGGTTTGTTAACCCTTGTTGCAGGTGAGTCGCATGCGCAGGCTTGTTTTGGTCCCTGCTGCATGTCAGTGTTTGAAGTCGATGACGATGAGGAATGATGAATGGCCTTAGGACAAGGCACTAGTTTGTGTGAAATAAATAATGTTAATGTAATTTTATCCTGCTACTATGGTTGTATGACAATTATAGTTTTGTAAGTTTGAAACAACTGGTTTGTAATATCAAAACTTAAGTCTTCCACTTTATAATCTCTGGTATGTATATTGAAAACTGTTGTAATCTGCAATGACTGTGATTGGGATCCTGTTTGGAAAAGATTCATGGATGATTCGGGTTTCCCGAGGACACCCGACAGATCTGTTAAGTTGTAGGGAACTTGTGTACGCTATCTGAGGTCTGTTGAGACATCGATAGGTGCACGTGGGCTCGATTTCTTAGGAGGTTCTGCCATAGCTGGTATCAGAGCAGGTTCTATCTAAGATCATTGTAGGTTACTTTGGAAAACCTTCAAATTGATTTGGATCAAAGAAAGTAAACTTGATATTTTAAAGTTCAAATTTCTTTCTTCTTCCCTCTAATCTAGCCTCAATCCTATCTTATTTGAAAGTTTGTGGCGGATAATATGATTAGGTTTGTCCTATGTATTAAAAATCTAGTACTTTTGATTGTATAATTCTTTTGTACTTGGATTCGTAAGATCGATTCATGCATCGTGCTTGAACACCTTGCATAATAATTCCCCTTAAAAGTGGTTGGGTAAGTAATGCCAATCCCATTCTTGCTAACCTCCATTATCCTCAAGCTATCCTTATAGTCCTATCCTAAATTCTACAGGCTATGGCAAAGACCAAGATAACCGCACGCAAGTCCACTGGACCTCATAGAGTCCCTCGTCACCAGCTGGCACCGCGTAACCGTGAGCTTGGTGAAGGAAGTTCCAAGACCCTAGGAGATGAAGGATCTTCAAGCAATCCTGCCAACATTGAGAACCTTACCAAGGAGCTCAACACTCTTTGTCGAGCCCATGCCAAAGATCAAGAGAAGCTGGCGGAAATGGAAAGGGACATCACCAAGAATACCGAGTTGCAGAATGAAGCCTGGACACGAGAGGATGCGGCCAATGAACGCGTCCATGAGTTGGAATTCTATGTAGAATACCTGGAGATGGACAATGCCATTCTTCATGAGAATGTCCACATGTTTGTCGCTCAACTTCATCCTCCTCATGGGGATGGTGAAGTTCTGAGATGAAGAAATGATTGTAGATCCGTGGAGAAATCGAGAATGAAGAAGAGGAGGAGGATCCTGAGGAGTTAGTGTACTTCTCAGATGAAGATGAGGTTTCGTCCGGTATGGGCATGGACACCGATGACTGAGAGCTCAGAGTAGTAATAGTTCCTCTACTGCTTTCCTAGTAAACCAGGGTTGTATTGTGGGATACAAGACATGTAAATTAAATAAGTAACCCTTTGTAGCATGAAACCTTTTAAATGCTTTCAATAAAGAATAATGTAAATAAATGTGTCTCTCCGACGATGCTGCCTCAGATTAACACTCGTAATCTGGTGCAAGTACTTCATAAGACAATGATGAAGTCCCAAATCCTCCACCAATGCTGCGCGAGTATGGCAGGTGCCATAACTGCACTCGTCTATGCAACGACCGAGAATGCTAGGTTGTTAAGGGAAATGGCTTAGAACCAACAAGCACCACACACTAATCATGGCCGCCGTAATAATGGAAATGACGAGACAACCTATATTGATTTTACTGTCACACGTCCGCCTGTGTTCTCTAAGGCAGAAGAGCCTTTAGAAGCTGACAATTGGCTCTGGACAATGGAGCAAAAGTTTGAGCTGATTCATTGTCTCGAGATTCAGAAAACCAAGGTTTATGCACAAAGAACTCCGAGGAGTCATTGGTGCCTAGTGGGCAAATTTGGTAGTCAGACAAATTACCGTCACCAAATCACCCTGGATGGAGTTTAAGGATGCCTTCGTGGTACACTATATTCCGGATGGTGTGATGACCATGAAGTTAGAAGAGTTTCTGGCTCTTAAGCAAGGGGAGCACCCGGTGATGCACTATGTTGGACGTTTCAATCACCTGTCGCAGTATGCTATAGAGTATGTGAATACTGACAGGAAGAAGAAGAATCATTTCATGAGAGGTCTGAACACCAAACTTCAGACCATGATGGCAACTTGTGGCAACACAACTTATCATGAGATTGTTAACATTGCTATCGCTTCAGAGGAGAATTACCGCCGACACAAGGAAGCGAAGAAAAAGAGAGCATTTGCTTTCGGATCGTCGAGTGGAAAGCATCAAAAGGTGGTCTACCATCCTTAGAATCATGGCCATACACCATTCCGCCCACAACAAAGCCAAAGCAGGCAGCAAATCTTTATTCGTCCTGCAACTAATACGCCTTATCCTAATCAAGCACCGTAGCTGCAAAATAATACAAACAATGCAAACCGCACTACTACTTCCCAGAATGACAATTATCCATGTTATAATTGTGGTGAAACCGGACACTTTTCTCGAGAATGACCGTATCCTAGGAAGAGTAATCCTAATGTACCTAAAGCCCCTGTTACTCAAGCTCAGAATCAGTACAAGGGCAATGCGCGAAACGATCGAAAAGGTCGGTGAGAAGAAATGGAAGGGTCTTCTATACTCAGGTGGAATCTATTCCAGATGGAGAACCAGTAATGATTGGTATGTTTCCCGTTGCTAAGCACCCTGCAATTACCTTATTTGATTCCGGTGCATCCCATACATTCATCAATCGTACATTTGTTGTGAAGCATGGGATAACTATTGGGGAAACAAAGAACCATATCATATACATACGCTGGGGACGACTCAGTACAAGGGAGATAGTTCAAGATGTACCCATTGATTTGGGAGGACATGAGTTCCCTACCAAGATGTCGATATTAAAGGATCAAGATATAGATGTGATCCTTGGTATGAACTCAAGTTAACTCAACACGGGGGTACATCATAGATGTCATGCGTAGAACCATAAGAGTAAATGTACCGGCAAAGAAAATCCAACTTCTCATCCAACTTCCCTTTCCTAAGAGTACAGTTGGAATATCACAGGTAACTACTACGGTTGAAGAAGCCGAGAACATTCATGTGGTATGTGAATTTACGGATGTTTTTCCCAATGATCTACCTGGACTGCCACCAGACCGAGATGTGGAGTTTAGAATTGATCTGAAACCAGGAACGGCACCTGTGTCCAGAAGAGCATATAGGATGCCACCCAAAGAACTAGCAGAATTAAAAATGCAACTACAAGAGTTGTTAGACAAGGGTTTCATTCAACCCAATTCATCACCTTGGAGATGCCCTGCTATCTTCGTGAAGAAGGACCAAACGTTAAGGTTATGTGATGACTATCGGCCGTTAAATGAAGTCACCATAAAGAACAAATACCCCTTACCCCGAATTGATTTGCTTTTTGATCAACTTGCGGGAGTTAAGGTGTTCTCAAAGATAGACTTGAGATCAGGCTATCACCAGATTAAGATCAGACGAGAAGATGTGCCGAAGACAGCGTTTACTACCCGATATGGTCTATATGAGTATTTAGTCATGTCTTTTGGGCTGACCAATGCTCTGGCTCATTTCATGTACCTGATGAACTCAGTTTTCATGCCTGAGTTGGATAAGTTTGTAGTGGTATTCATTGATGACATTCTTATCTATTCTAAGAGCAAAGAAGAACATGCGGAACACCTCCGCATTGTTCTACAACGATTAAGAGATCACCAATTATATACCAAATTCAGCAAATGTGAATTCTGGTTAGAGGAAGTACAATTTCTGGGTCATGTGTTATCTGTTGAAGGTATAACTGTTGATCCAAGCAAGGTAGAAGAAGTCCTTAACTGGAAAGCACCTACCAATGTTCATCAAGTTCGTAGTTTTCTAGGGTTGGCAGGTTATTACCATCGGTTCATCCCTGACTTCTCCAGAATTGCGAAGCCAATTACTGGACTGCTGAAAAATCAAACTAAGTTTGTATGGTCAACTAGATGTGAGGAGGCCTTTCAGACATTGAAGAAGTTGCTGACAACTGCACCAGTATTAGCACAACCTGATATCGAGAGGCCATTTGATATCTATTGTGATGCATCTAGAATTGGTATTGGCTGTGTTCTTATGCAAGAAGGCAGAGTCATAGCATACGCTTCAAGACAACTCAAGAAGCATGAAGAACATTATCCCACCCATGACCTTGAATTAGCTGCTGTTGTTCATGCACTCAAGATTTGGCGACATTATTTATTGGGCAATATATGTCATATCTATACGGATCACAAAAGTTTGAAATATATCTTCACTCAGTCAGAGTTGAATATGAGGCAAAGAAGATGGTTAGAACTTATCAAAGATTATGACTTAGAAGTGCATTATCATCCGGGCAAGGCTAATGTGGTTGCCGATGCCCTGTGTCGCAAGAGTCATTGCCATTGTCTGACTGTGAAACCTATGCAACGAACATTGTGTCAAGAGATGGAGCATCTGAATTTACAAATTATAGGACAAGGTTCCCTGTCCAATATTGCAGTTGAGTCCACTATCAAAGATCAGATTATTGCTGCTCAACAGAAAAGTAAGGGCATAGCCCATATCAAGGATAAAGTCAGATCTGGAAGATCAATATGTTTTAGGATTGATGAATCAGATGTCGTATGGTTCAAGGATAGATTGGTAGTACCCAAAAATCTGGAGCTGCGAAAGCAGATTCTTGATGAAGCTCATTCTACAAAATACTCCATTCATCCAGGTAGCAACAAAATGTATCATGATCTAAGAACGAGATATTGGTGGACCAAAATGAAAATAGAAATAGCTCAATATGTGGCCAAATGTGATACTTGTCAGAGAGTCAAAGCGATTCACATGAAGACTGCAGGTCCATTACATTTCTTGCCAGTTCCATCTTGGAAGTGGGAAGATATCTATATGGACTTCATAGTAGGGTTGCCTAGGACATCTGCAGGCTACAATTCAATATGGGTTATTATTGATCGCCTAACCAAGATAGCTCATTTCTTACCAGTCAGAGATAAATATCGAGCGAGCAGTATGCAAAGCTTTATCTTGATAGAATCTTCAGTCTGCATGGGACACCCAAGACCATTGTCTCTGACGGAGGGTCATTGTTCATATCCAAGTTTTGGAAAAGTCTACATGAGTCTTTGGGAACTAAACTTATCCATAGTTCTGCTTATCATCCGCAAACAGATGGACAGACGGAAAGGGTAAATCAAATTCTTGAAGATATGTTAAGAGCATGTGTTCTCTCCTATGATGCTATATGGGATGAATGCCTTCCCTTAGCTGAATTCTCATATAACAATAGCTATCAAGAGAGCATTAAAATGGCACCATTTGAAGCATTGTATGGCCATAGATGCCAGACACCTTTACATTGGTCAGATGTTGGAGAACGTTGGTTCTTTGGATCGGATGTGGTCAAGGAAGCAGAAGAGAAAGTTAAACTCATACAAGCTAATATGAAGGTAGCTCAATCCCGATAGAAAAGCTATGCTGATAAGAGGAGGCGACCGCTAGAATTCATAGTGGGAGATCATGTTTACCTCAAGGTATCGCCAATGAAAGGAGTTCATCGTTTTGGCATCCGGGGAAAGTTAGCGCCCCGTTATGTCGGTCCGTTTCAAATCCAACAACGATGTGGACCAGTCGCCTATCGCGTCAAGCTACCAGATCACATGTCAGCTGTGCATGATATTTTCCATGTATCCCAGTTGAAGAAGTGTCTTCAAGTACCTGACCAAGTGATCGACTTTGGTTATGTAGAACTAGCACCTGATTTGACTTATGCCGAGTACCCCATTAGAGTCTTAGATCAGAAAGATCGAGTCACTCGAAGGCGTACAATCAAGTTCTACAAAGTACAATGGAACCAGCACACTGAAGAAGAAGCTACTTGGGAGTCCGAGGATTACTTAGAAGAAAACTTTCCTGACTTCTTTGCTTCTCTCTAGTTGCAATACCTTCTCTATATTGTAACTTGTCTCTTTTGTCAAAAGAATGGAAAACCCCCTCACTAGCCTTTTGAATAAAGTTATGATGTGTTAGCTTGACACATTTCCTTTTCCATTACTTAGCTCTAGGTTATAAATCTCGGGACGAGATTTCTTTAAGGGGGAAGGGTTGCAACACCTCTGGTGTTTTTGACCTATCATTAAAATTTGACATGTCATCATATGCATTGCAAAGCATTCATGAAGTAGAAAATTTTGAATGCATTCAATAAATAAGCTTTATTTCATAATGTTGTTATTTCATGTGATGTGTTTCAAAACCCTAAATAAAAATAATGACCACAAGGGTCAAATTTCATGTGATCATGTGAGGCCATGTGTCATTTGACTCAAATAACCCTAATGGGCCATGTTACTGGTCAAAAATCAATGTTAAAGTAAAAGGAAGACAAATCAAATTTGAATTCAAATTCATATTATAAAAGTCCTTTTGCCCTTTTGACTAATTCAAAATCCATGTGGAATTTGGGGTTGAGGCAAAAAGCAAAGTTGAAGATTATTTTATAAGGGTCAACTTTGGTATTCAAAGTTTTTTCAAGTTTACATATAAAATTTGGAGTAATTTTGAAATGATTCAAATACTCAAATGCACCCCAAATTCAAATTTCAAAATGGAGGCAGAATTTGAAAATGTTCCTTGAAGCAAAGTTGTAGAGTTTGGAAAATTGAGCAACTTTCATTTTTGGAGATTTTAAACTTCTTTAGAAAATTTGTGAGTAATTTGCAAAATTGACGCAGTGGCAATTCTGTAAATACATCAAAATTGAAAAAAATAGCCGAAGCCACCTCTCTCTTGCTTGCCGGCGCCACGCGGATGTCGCCGCCGATCAGATTAACGCCGCTTCTCGGCGATTGACACACAACTGGTGCCGTGGCGGGGTCCGTTCGTCTTGTTGTCGACGCCGAAAACCCTTCCGGCTATATAATAGCAAAGCAATGCCGTTGCCGTCCCCGCTTTTCCCTTCGCTTCTGCTCCCCGCCATTTCCTCCACCGCTCGCCGTATCCATCGTCAAGCCACGGTCGTCGTGCCCAGCTACGCCAACGAGATCGCCTCGGTCTTGCGCTCTCTGTGGCTTGCTCACGTCGCTTGGGTTGGCTGGAATCGCCCGGCGCAACATCTTCTTCCCCGAGACCGGCCGGAGCTCCGCCACCATCGACTCGACGTGGCCAGGCCGTTCCAGACCGTCTCCGTCTTCACCAAACGTACCGGCGTGACCGTGGTGAGCTACTAAACGCGATACTCACTTTATTTTAGACTCTACTACGCCATTGCCGGGCTTACGCCGTGAGCCATCGTGCTCAAGCCGCCATGGCCGGCATGGAGTCTTCTCCTGTGCGCCTTCTGCCATTCCAAGGGCGGGGATGGGTTCGTAGGAGTGTGTAGATCATTTGGGTGCGGTCTGCCTCGCCGGAGCGTCACCGTCGGCGCATTTTGGGCCAGCCAGTGATGGCAGCGCCGCCGTGACCTGTATGTGTCACTGACGAGTGGGGTTGGGCTGTCAGTGAGAAAGAAGGAGAAGAAGAGTGAGGTTTTATTATTTTCTGATTTTGAATAGTGGTGAAACTTTGGGAATCTATAGGAAAATAATCATAGCTCCAAAAATTCTGAAATTTTGTGTGTAGCCTCTGTACATGCTCTAGTATGGTTTAAAAATTTGAAACTTGAAATTTGAATAAATTTTTAATGTTCAAATATTCAGTCCATTAATTAATAAATGCAATTTCCATGATTTTTGTAGGCCACTGTATAATTCCAAAAATTATGAAATTTGTTTTGGTACACTAATTTGTCATGAGAAAACTTACATAAAATTTTTAGGTCATTTGGAACAAGATCATTTTTGGGCTTATTTCCAAATTAATTCAAAAATAAATAAAAGCAAACCCTAAGTGTTTGATTAGTGTTTGATCATGTTTTGTGACCAGTAGGGTTTCAAGATTAGTGGTCGGAGAATTCACCGCAGTGGTCGAAGAGTTCACCGCAGTGGTCGGAGAGTTCACCGTAGTGGTCGGAGAGTTCACCGTAGTGGTCGGAGAGTTCACCGTAGTGGTCGGAGAATTCACCGTAGTGGTCGGAGAGTTCACCGTAGTGGTCGGAGAGTTCGCCATAGTGGTCGGAGAGTTCACCATAGTGGTCGGAGAGTTCGCCGAAGTGGTCGGAGAGCTCGCCGAAGTGGTCGGTGCTGACGTGGTCACATCCGTTACGAATATGGTTTGGTTAGTTTGGCTTGTAACTGTACCGTGAAGGAAAGTTGTATTCAAGGTATTGTTATATTTCATGCACCATGAAAGCATCATATTTACATTATCATCATGTTGAAGCATATGCTATTATTTCGTGTAGAATCCGAGAGTGAACCGATTCTAGTTGAGCAAGTTCTGGAAGAATCCTCGGTTGTCACTGGATTCGATAATAGTGGTGCTGATCCGGAACCTGAGATCATCAACGAAGGCAAGCCCCGGTTTATGCATTAAACCATTACCTTGTTTACATTGAAAAGTTTATCATCTATGTTACTTATTGCATTAAGTTGGTTTATTCAAATGTTACCTACTTGATGCATTGCCTACCTTGTTGATTGTTTACCATCCTTGAAGATGATTTCATTTACAAAGGCGTAGAATTGCTTAGTATGCTTTATGGTAGGTTTTCAAAGTAAAAGTTTTGATACAATCAAAGATGGCATACTGACCAAAGAAAGAAAGAAAGAATATAGAATGAACTAGAGACTAGTTGGGTGGCTTATCTTGAATGTTGGGTAATGTTGCTGACTATGTCGCTTAAAGGCCACTCATTGTGGATCTTCTGAACAAGACACTTTGTAGTACTGGTCACATACTCCGGTAAGCCTACTTTGGCTAATCTGATACTAAGACGAATGCCCACGCACTGGGAGTGGTGAGATGGCGGGAGTAGCGTGTACCCTCGTGGCTTGAATGTGGCTAGATTTGAGGTGTGCTGTGCTCTCGGGTGGCATGGAGATGGCTTAGTATAGGAGGATCCGGTAGTGAGGTTGATATATGCAAGATTAAGTTCTACATATGTCATGTGATAAGGAATCCCCAGCTGGGACTTGAATCAATTCGAATTGCCGGTGCTCCGTAGATATGGAGACTCGATTCATTATAGAAGCAATGCAGGACTGATGAATTACTAAAACATGAGAAAAAGAATGGAATGAGAAGGATTGGAACATGGGATATGAACACTTGGTTGGAGATAATGAACTAAAGTACTTAGGGGTAAAACTTGAAACTAGGATGAAGAATAGTAAGCTTTTGGCAAAGAACTTTTGAATCTTTCTACATCCTTACCTTGACCCAACACCTGCATCCCTAAGACCTTCGCCCTTTTTGGTCGGGTCAGTCTTGTTGAGTACTTTTGTACTCAGGGTTTGTTAACCCTTGTTGCAGGTGAGTCGCATGCGCAGGCTTGTTTTGGTCCCTGCTGCATGTCAGTGTTTGAAGTCGATGACGATGAGGAATGATGAATGGCCTTTGGACAAGGCACTAGTTTGAGTGAAATAAATAATGTTAATGTAATTTTATCCCGCTACTATGGTTGTATGACAATTATGGTTTTGTAAGTTTGAAACAACTGGTTTGTAATATCAAAACTTAAGTCTTCCGCTTTATAATCTCTGGTATGTATATTGAAAACTGTTGTAATCTGCAATGACTGTGATTGGGATCCTGTTTGGAAAAGATTTATGGATGATTCGGGTTTCTCGAGGACACCCGACAGATCTGTTAAGTTGTTGGGAACTTGTGTACGCTATCTGAGGTCTATTGAGACATCGATAGGTGCACGTGGGCCTGATTTCTTAGGAGGTTCTACCACAGCTTACTTCTTCATTTCATCTTTGCTTGCATGAGAGCATCAATGTGAGAATATCACTTGAAATATCATGACTAGCTCTCTTTTGGGTGTTGCTTGCTTTTCTTGATCAACCCTTTTGATTGCTTCAACTAAGTATCTCAAATGTCCCTCGGATCACTACTTCCATGTTAGCCTTCCAAGTACCATACCGTGGTGGTCTAGACACGTCCGGTCATCCTCGTAGTGCGTCTAGTCGCAACTTAACCATTGAGATTGGGTGCTCAGGATTTGAAGCTAGGGATGACGTGGCAGCCATCCGTTGACCGGACGCTAGCAGGGTGCATCTGGTCGATCTGACCGGCGTGTCTGGTCATCCCAAAAAATGCCCAATGAAGGGGTAACGGCTATTTTAGCCTGTGGGGCTATAAATAGAAGTGTTGGTTGGCCTTTGGCTAGGAGCTGAGCACACTAGAGCCTTGGTGGCTTATGTGGTGGTGCTTGGGAGTCCTCTAACTCACTCTAGCTTGATAGTGTTCATCCAATTGAGTGAGTGAGCTATTCTAGTGTGATTGCATCGTGAGGTTGCATCGAGTGACACTAGGTGATCGAGTTGAAAGCCGGTGGTGCTTGTTACTCTTGGAGGTTGCCACCTCATAGATGGCTTGGTGGTGGTCTCTGTTAAAGCACACAAAGAAGACTGTGCAGTGCTCTGGAGAAGTGATTGTGAGGGGGATTGTGCTCACCCCACGGGAGCCATGAAGAGCAACTTTAGTAGAGTGAGGGCGAAGGGCGACAAGTGGTCTGGCCAGGTCAAGTGCTAGAGCTTGTGGTAAGCACTCCACGTGGGAGAGTGTGACTTGTGGGTCAGCACTAGCAAGAGGACTAACGGCAACCTTAGAGCTTGTCTCAACGGGGACTAGCGTGTTGACAAGCACGTGAACCTCGAGATAAAAATTATCATGTCATTCTTGTATTCCCGTTGGTTTGCATCCTCGTTACACAAGCTTGTATTTACTTCATTTACATTGTGCTTGTGTAGTTGCTCTTGTAATTAGTTAGCTTGTGTAGCTCACTAGTTACCTTCTTGCTTGTGTAGCATAGAAGTAGCTCCCTTGTGTGGCTAATTTGGTTTGTGTAACCTTGTTAGTCACATTGCTTAGTTTGTGTAGCTAAGTATTTGCGCTCTCTAATTTGGCATTGGTTGCCTTGTTATTGAGCATTGCTAGTGAGCTTAGGAGCTTTGTGCTTTTGCTTACTAGATTGTGTAGAAGCTCCCCCGGTTGTGCAAAGTGCTAGTGCATAGGTTTGTGTGACCTTACTCTAGAATTGATTAGGTGAGCTCTAGCTAGCCCGGCACCTTTGTTGCATAATTATGATCTTTATAAGGTGCTTGTGAACTTAGATAGAGGGGTGTAGTCTTGGCTAGACCGTTAGTTTTAATTCCGCATTTATCTTGGTTAGCTGACGTATTTAATTTTAGAAAGGACTATTCACCCCCCTCTAGTCCGCCATCTCGACCCTACAGATGTGGCCTGGGTAGGGCCCACCACTACCGCAATCCGAGCACATGAAACAAGGCACAACTGCACGCAAACGATCCTCCGCCTTCCTAGGAAAGGTTTGGAGGGGCCCACTGATAGAATCTCCATCGAGGAGAAGCCAGCCAGTCACCCAAGTCGATCGGACGGCTCGGACGGCTGCCAAGAAATGGGTAAGGAGCAGTGGGATGCCCCATGCAGGTTATGCCGACTCCGTCATGAATGATGGATCCAAATTCCACTCGGACATATCCGATAGGAGCTCCCCAAACCTGTCACCCCAGCCATCGAGGTAACTTTACCAACCCCCATTTTACTTTTCCAGTGCATCAGCATTCATTCATCCATTCTCATGCATGCATTCATACATTCAATCTTATATTCATCCATACATTCATCCCATATATCCAAACATTGCATATGCAATTGTTGCATCACAGCGCTTCATGTCGCGTCATGAAGGGATAGTCGTCTCATTCGATATGAGCGGCAACTGACCGGGGTTCAAAGGCCAGCCCACAAAGGGCTTGAGGCCACCTCGTGTCAAACAGAGCCAGGGGAAAAAATGCAGATGAGCCCCAGTGGCCCTCACTCGATTTGCTCAGAAGCGGACAGGGTCATCTCAACGTTCTCGTTCGATCCTAATCTCAAGCCATGCCCACAGAATCTCCATCGAGGTGAGGCCAGTGGGCCACCTGAGTCAGTCTCTGGGATGGCTCAGGCATCTATCGGGAGGCAGGTTAAGGAGCAGTAGAATGCCACATGAGGGCTATGCTGACCCAGTTACGAACGACGGACCCGGATTCCACTCGGACATGCCCGTTAGTAAGCTCACCGAGCGCATCACTCGAGCCATCGTGGCAAGCGATGTTAGCTCAACCCCTCCAATTGCGGAAATCATGGACGGGGTGACGCATGAAACTTGACCGACCCCTACCGACTCAGGAATCCAACCGACCGCGCAGGTCACGGGTGGGACAAACATGGGCGAACACCCCGACTGGCAAGAACACAGGAGTCTGGGGCCCCAGAAAAGAGTACTAAGGTGCTCAGCCTCCGACCAACTCACCAGTCGGCCATAGGCTCGGAGGCTACACCCACTGGGTACGCTCACGCGCACCCGGTAGAACACAGACTACCGATGAGTTCCCCTCCTTTGGGGGCTGGGCGCCTATGTCTACTCGACGCGCCTCCGTGGCCTTCGCCGGTCCCCTCATCAGGGGCTGGGTGACAATATCCCCCCGGCGCGCCTCCGCGGCCTTCACCAGTCCTCCCCGTGGAGGCTGGGCGCCTAAATGCTACTTGGTTACCCTACGCGGTACAACAAACCAAGGGGGAAAACACCGAAGTTCCAATAAATAGCCCGCCTCCACGACGCAATGGGCATATGAATTACAAAGCAAATACAAGCTTTCATTAAGCTAAAGACACAAGCCCCAAGCTTTTACAATAACACACAAATCGTGTGTGAACAGCCCTGGGACTGCTTCGTACCTTGGGGCATGAAGTGGAACAAGGGAGCCAAGATCCTTGTTCTCCCGCTACAATGCTCTCCTCCCTCTCTCCGTTCTCTGATCCAGAATCCGAGACGGGGGCCCATTTGAGACGTACGATGCTCTCTCCTTACGAAAGATCTTCTAGCATCGTACTCCCGTGCACCCTCAAAAGCGACAACTCAATAGCCCCTTCATGGCTTCATAGAAGCCCTAAAGGGGCTCAGGGGCTCCTGTCGAGTTCATAAACCCGGGGTCCCCAATGGACCCGCTTCCCTGCAATACTTGGCCCAGCAGGCAGCGCAGCGACAGCGTGCGTCTAGGCCGACCCAGATACACAATGACAGGCCGAGACCACGATCCGGTCCCCGACCGGCACCTCCGGCCAGGAGACCTGGTCGGAGCCCCAACCGAAAAGCCTGGCCATGGTGGGACCACAGTCCGACTCCGACCCCGTTCCTTCGACCGAGGATATGCTGGACCTTTACTCGCCTCTCTTTCCCAACCGACATGGTCGGGGCCGACTGGGAACAACCGACCAGGACACCCGCTCGATGTGGGCCCAGGGAGCGCAGAGCAGATAAGGTAAGGCGCTCAAGTCAACCATAATACCGAGGATCCTACCTTGTCATGCCCTACGCACCTACAGGACGGTGCCGTTAGGCCATGTCAGACAGACAGTATACAGCCTACCAGACATGTCAGAGCACAAATAGTATTGTGGGCGCCATCGTTTGTCGTCCCAGGATGAACACTATGCAGCCTGCCAGGTCATGAACAGTAAGGTGGGCGAGCACTGTGCAGCCTGCCAGGTACAACAGGTCATGAACAGTAGGGTGGTGATGACGTGTCATATCCGATGGCGTGGGTAACAAGACTAGATAGCACCCGTACACACACTCTCTCTTTTCGTCTTTGACTTGTTAGGCCATCCCCTTCCTCTATAAAAGAGGATACGCTCTCTCTGAAAAGAAAGACAGCTCAACGACTCTAGAGCTCGACAGCTACACAGTCTACACACTCTTAACAGCTGATAAGCTCGGACACACAAAGCATACGCTCTAATACTTAGCGCACGTTTGAGCATCTGTCACTCTCTTCTACTCAAATCAGAGTCCGACCGGACCTCTAACACCCGCCTTCTCATTACTTACTCATTTGTAACCCCACAGCAAACTTCGAGCACCTGAGCTCAGGAATAAAGTCATCGACTGACTAAAACTGGATGTAGGGCACGTTGCCTAAACTAATACAAATCATGTGTCATCGCATGCTAGGCCACATCCGATCACAACGCACGACAAAACTACAAATATTTACTTGTCGGCCACATTTCACACCGATAACTATATATACCTAGGCATAGATATGTTACACCCTCCATCCACAAAAGAATATAATTCTCGCTTTTTGAAAAGTCAAACAGTTTGAACTTTGATTAAATTTATATAAAAAAGTACAAATATTTATGATACAAAATAAGTACCATTATATTAGTTATAGAATACATTTTTTATAATAAATTTATTTGGAGACATAAATGCTACTAATATTTGTTACAAACTTGGTCAAACTTGAGTTATTTTAACCGGCACATATCCCATAATTGTATTCTTTTGTGGATAGAGGTAGTAGATCACAATCACACATCTGAAGGATTCTAGACAAAGGCATTCCTTAGCAAACATGACAACGTGTTCCGCAAATAATTGCTAGGTATATGTTCCATTTTGGGTAGAAGGTCACTGTTTCCTAGCTCAGTCCCACAGTCGATACACCCACTCATCACCAAAGTTCTCATATTCCATCAGCTTTCATCCTTTCTGGCTCAGCCAGCTATGCATGCAAAGGTCACGAGACTATCTGTTCATATAATGTGTGTTGATGCAATGATAAGTTCTTAAAGTTGTCCGATGCTTCTGATTATTTGTGGTTCTCATATGCTGAGGAATTGGCTAACGGGCATATATAGGGAAGGTGGAGAGAAAACCTAGCTACTTTTGCAGCGGTTGTAGTTCTTATTTGGGAAATTGGGAGTCGGGAAAATTAACCAGTCCTTCGATCCATTATATTATGTAACGGGTGTTGTACTATTTCTTACTCTCTCCATTTCAAATTAAAAGACATTTTGATTTTTCTAGATGCATTGTTTTTACTGTATATATAGAGTAAAAACTATGTAACGGAGGAAGTATGAAATTCCTGTGATACTCAGTGGAACTCAATAACTCATGTATGTGTTTCTAGTTGACTCTTATGCGTGCTTTGCCAACTCTATTTGAGAAATATATATGCTTTGCGTACTTTCACTTCTACATACAGTTTGTTATGGCCGTCCGTTTTTATTGACTCCCTCAAAGGTGCATGTACCCTAGAGTCCTTAGGTATAAGAATATAAGATCTGTTAATTACAATACTCTTTCAGTGAAAAAAAGATACACCAACGGTTTTGCGCTGCTCAGCTGCTGTCTCCTCGATCTGACAGCTGGTACAATCTTTTACTATAGTTGAAAAGGATCTCTTACTAACTTTTTTTTTAACGAACTGGCATGCATGAGACGAAAGCAAAGTCAAAAGCTATTTACAGAGATGATAGCCGAAGATTAGTCATAGGGAGGCAAAGATCTGAATCTCTTACTAACTTTGAGAGCATCAATGGTGTGTGCACCTTTAACTCGCCGCCTAAACTGAGTCAAGCACACACTTTTCACGTGAAAGAGAGTGGCATGACCAATGAGTAATTCGCCGTTGCTTTTTAAAAGGATAAAATAATGGAAAGGCATTCCAGAGAATGCCTATAAAGTCAAACTTTTTAGCAGAAAATCACCTCATTCGAAAAAACAATATCAGTAGATGTAAAGATCACCCTCAATCGATCTTCCAAACCATGGAAATCGAAGCATATATACAAGTCTTTGTTTCTAAAAGGGCGAAAATTGTCAATAATCAGCTAGAGCTACATGAATTTGGATCATTTCCTAATTAACAAATGGAGGGAGCAGAATTTTTGCAGTTTTTCTTGCCAATGAGGAATTTGACATATATGTCAAATCTAAGACAATGGATAGTTCCATCGGTTGGCATTTAAAGACGAACATTGCTTAGTTCACTAGGCCGGGCCACCACGGATCTAGATGACTCGAGATTCTCACATCCCGCATTTTCTCTACTTTGGTCACACACTGATGAGATCCCTGTTCTGCAGCACTACTTCAGCAGTGCTTTTCAGCGAACGAACAATATTTTTCTCTCACAACAAATTAGCATAAGCATCAGCATAAGCCAAATTTCAGCGAAACGAACAAGGGCGTGCTTATGCTAATTTATTGTGAGAGAAAAACACTGTTCGTTCGCTAAAAAGTACCTTTGAAGTAGTGCTGCTGAAGATCTTAAACCCGAGGTACTAGTCAATTACCTTACTGGTGCTAATAAGCAGAGAAGAATGTAGACTGATGCCTTTGAACAGGTTAGCGAGAGAATACATGATAGATCAGTAGCATCCTTTATTGAAATGGTCGGTCATATGCGCCTTTATTTGGGACGAGAGAGCTTAGGCGAATCCACATCTCCTTTCAAAAGCGAAAAAGTCCATTGCATATTAGAACGAACAATCCTGTCTGGTTTACGAGATCAATACGTACTGTAGCAGCAACCAAGGTAGGAAGAATAACTCATCTAGATCGGCATCTTGTGATGGAAATAAATAAAGCCACCTTCCCATGAACAACGTAACCTAGCTAGCTCATAGGCATGCATGCCTGGCCACATATTAACCTGATTATACCCGATCGAGCCTTGGAACTGGCACACACTCGCTCCATTAGCCAGCAAGTCTTGCAAGTTCAAGTGAATTAGCCAGTTATTATTAGTAGAAATACAAAGCTGTGTAGTGGCAGCGGCGCGGCGAGGCAAGAGAGCTAGTAGCGCAATGGGAGGCGTGGCATCGGAGCTGGTGGGAGCCAGCAGGGAGAGGCAGAGCAGGAAGAGGAAGCAGTTCCACACGGTGGAGCTCAAGGTGAGGATGGACTGTGATGGCTGCGAGCTCAAGGTCAGGAACACCCTTGCCCGCATGAGAGGTATGCATGCATTTGTCGTTTTGCCTGAATCTTGATATGTTGTCCTTCTTCAATTAATCTTGTAACCGTGTACTCCCTATGTCCCCAATTAACTGTCGCCGTTGATTTCCGTGTCAAAATTTAACTATATTTGTAGAAAATATGTGCGACATTTATATCTCCAAATAAATCTATTAAAAAACTAGATTCAAATATCTATCTAATAATATTAATTATATACCATAAGTAGTAATGCATGGAGTAGACTATTTGTAGAATTTAAATGACGAGAGCCATTTAAATGTGCTTATAGTCGGCCTGTGAGAGGATGAAGAAAGGAGAACGTGGATGTGTACTTGTACTAGAGTCATGCCAAGCATTTTGGTATGACGTGTATAGATCTTACTGGTCACACCGTCCACGTAAATATTGGTTAATCGACCAGACACATATCAATGTGTCTGGCTCGATCACTTAACAGTTCACTACTTAAAAAAAGAATTGCAAGAGATAGCTTCCATTGATTAACGCGTCACCTCTTAAGAATTTAGATTTCTTAAGCGTGATGAAATGTTTCTTGTCTAGTTCTCAAGAATTTAGATTTCTGCCTGTTGGTCCTAAAACTATGGGAATTGGGCGGTCAATCAAATCAATCTTTCATGTTTGACAATGTCCCCGTCAAAATCTATTATTGTTGCAGCTCCCACTAGTATAGTATTGAAATGGTTTCTGTCAACGCTAAGAATTTTTCCACTAGCGGCTAATAAAGGACATGCGGCAGTAAAGATAGAACCCTGGGCCTGTACATATGGACTTCCAGGGAAAAAACATTTACACTGATGGTAGGCTTTTAAGACAATCGCCAATGTAATTAGAAGACTTATACTAGCGGCAACTTTAAAAAAATTGTTAGTGAAGATGTAGTTATACCGATGGTTTTCTTAACCTGTCGCCAGTACAAATAATTGAAATTATTTTTTTGAAACTTTTCAAATGTCCTCGGATGAAGAAAAGATCCAAACCAAAGTTTTAGTACTTGAAAATATCTACACCTTTGTAGTTAACTATATTTAGTTTAAAATCTTTTAAACCAGAAATTCTATTTTAAGGTTAACAATTTGAAGTTCATATTTTTTGAATTTTTAAATGGTTTGGATGGAGAAATAACCTAAATGAAAGTTGTAGTACTAAAAAAGGTCTAAAATTTTTTAGTAAAGTTTTTAAAATTAAATTCATTTAGCGTCTCAAATATGCAATACAATATTCATTAAAGTAAATAAAAAAGAATGTATCTTCTACTTAGTTACAAGTGACTTTGAGATGCAATGGTTAAGGAAACAATACTTGAGGCATGAGATCATAAGTTTGATCCACCACGACCACACCCACGGCCTGATTTGCAAATCGTGAAAAAGATCTGCACTAGCAGATTGTGTAAGTATGCCCGCTGTGTAGATTGAATTATTACACTAGCGGTAGTCTTAGGCGATTCTCGAGTAAGGCTAGTGAAACATTTCACTAGCCTTTCGTACCAGCCAGTACTAGTGTCCGATGCTTCTACCGAACTAAATTTCACACTCCATGTTTCATCACAGTCTAATTAGTTCCATTTAACCACTTGATACGGGTTCTGTGTATGCTGGCTTATACGTGGTGTCATGCATTACACGTAATTGTAAGATTATTTAGTTATCTCGCAGTAATTCCAAAACCCATTAATATAATTTGTACATTGAACAAATAAATATTGTGAGTTCTATAACAGTGACATCTTAAACAATAGTGGATGCGTAGTCTCAAGTTCCAAAATTTTTGCTAGTCAGACGTGTTCGCGAAACGAAGACTTCACTCTGTCATCTATCTCTGCTCGATATCATTAGAACATAGAGAAAAGCCTATTCTTTGGCCCAACTATCAGCCCATCAGGCCAGTCAGCTTGCTCGGCTGTGCTTCTTCCCATGCCTGCGGCTCTAGCTGTCCCTGTGCATTACAATTTACAGTAACAGCTGACGCAGCAATGCAAAGTGTGCAGCTGTCAGCTGAGCAGATCCAGTTTATATAGCCTTCAAAACTGTGAAACCATCCACCACTCTCAACAAACAAAATCATTTGTTTTTCAAACTCGACTTTAATTTTTAATTATTTTAGGTGACACGGACATGAGGACATGACCTACGACCAAATTACAAATAGCTGTAAAAATGCAAAAGTACCTAAACAACTTTATAAGTGAAATAGGGGTTAATATTTTTGCAAAAAGTTTAGAGTAAAATCCAATTCGCCACCTTAAAATTGTCGTTGAATTTAGAAAACACCCTGAAACTCGAATACTGGACAACTTACTTGCTTTCACTTTTAAAACTGGATAAATTACATACATAAAATAGTTTAGGGTGGTTCCCAGGATAGTTTTGGCTAATAGGGCCTATGGGCCCACATGTCTTGAGTTTTTTTAGCCATAAAACTTTTTATTGAATATTTCAGCTTCTAAATGATCTCAATAAAAATCAACTATAAAAGTTTTAGACCTCTTCAAGCATTGTAAATTTAGTATAGAGCGTGTTTCCATCCAAGGTCATTTAAAAAATTCAAAAATTTTAATTTCATATTCAGAGAACTTAAAATGAATATTTTTCAGAGAACTTAAAATGAATATTTAGGTGTCTAAATGATCTCAAACAAAAAGTATGTCAACTACAATGTTATAGATGTTATGGAGATCTATAACCTTGGTATTGATAATGTCAATGTCCAAAGTTGTTTGAAAATTTAAAAATTTGAACTTTAAAATACAAGAAATGAAAAACAAATACTTGAGCCTCTAAATAATATTAGATAAAAATATTTCAACTACAAAGTTGTAGATCGTATTTAGAACTACAACTATTGTATATACCATGTTAACATTCAAGATCATTTCAAAAATTAAAAGAAATAACTTTAAAATATTAAAACAAATATTTGAGGCTCTAAATGCTCTTAGATACAAAAAAGTTATCAACAACAATGGTGTAGATTGTTTTCAAAGCTACAACTTGGTATATGCCATGTCAACATCTAGGTCGTTGAAAATTAAAAAAAAGGAATTTCAAAATCATAATTTGAAATGAATATTTGAGACTCTAATAGATCCCAAATAAACATTTGTCAACTACAAATATGTTAATCGCATGGACCTCTACAATTTTCATACAAACTTTGTATTCATCCGACTTTGTTATGAAAATTGTATAATTTTTATATATGATGAACAAAGAGACCACCTACCATGTGTATCAGCAAAATCATCCAAGAAATCACTTTTAGATTGTCAAGGAGTTATTTTATCCGGTTTTAAAAGTTAAGGTGTGTATGTTATCTGGTATTAGAGTTCAAAAGGATTTTTCAAATTAGTTCAAGAGTAAATCAGACTTTACTAAAAAGTTTAATTTACAATTGCAAAACTTTTTTATTAATTGATAATCATTACATCGAGTTGATACAATAATCGTGAACCCACTTTTAGCCTATGCATAAAAGCACATAGCCTAAAAAAAGCAAAAGCCCTAGCACTCTAATGACTATAATCCTAAGATTAGATCATCATCCATGTGCCTAGGAGAAAAAATACCATGGTCGCCTACATCAATTGTTGCGCGATGCTACTACAACCAAAGCCTACAAAGTAAGTTTCTGGTGGACAACGCATATATGTGGAGCTAATAGATAATCGAATGTAGCACTTACAAAGGAGAATAAGCATGTTTCTTTCAAATACTAAATCATTTATGTATAACCAAAGCGACCAACAAGTAGCTACCGCCCTAGCAAAACTAAAAGGTTTTAAATCCCTTCCAAACCCTCGAGGCCAACTCCCAAACATATGAGAAATACTATGAGGTTGAGGAATGCTTAACGCAATATGTATGTAGCCCCAAACTATATGAGCAAAATGATATTCGAACAAGAGGTTCTTAATTGTCTCATTTTTGTGACAAAATCAACACTCTTTACTCATTGCCAATTGCGCTTAGCTAAGTTATCTTTTGTTTGAATCACTACTCCACGAAAATACCAAAGAATTTTTTGTCTTTAATTAGTGGAACCTTTAAATTCCAAATGATTTTACAGAAGTTGAGAATATCTATATGAATCAAAGCCGAGAACTAACTCTTTGGCTCAAAATTCTAATAAAACAAATCATGCTCTTGTGTAAGCTTGATATAACAATGTGAGGAAGAAGTTCATTCCAAGCTACTAATTTAGGTTCAATCAAATCATGTCTCCATGAAATATTTAGAGGTGATGTACATGTACTAAAGAGCAAAGACCTCAACTATAATATCATGCTTGTGTCTAGTGATATTATATAAGAATATTGTTCCCTCAAAGTAGAGTTTAACAACCATTTATCCTCCTCAAATCTCACTTGGGCTTTGATTGTGATGGACCCAAGATGGAAAAAAATCCAGTTCATATGACTACCCAAAAATGTGACTCCCCATAGGAACCTAAATACTTGTTCCATATTATTTGTTGCCAAGTCCCACCAGTTATAAGTAACTTGAAAAGCCATTTACTTAGTAGTCTCATCAGTTGTTTTCCTAACCCCCCTTGATCTTTTGGCTGACAAAGTATGCTTCATTTGACAAGACGATATTTTCTCCTTTGGTCATCATTTTGCCAAAAAAAATCTTAGCGAAAGTAGTCTAATCTCATCAGCACCTATGTTGTTGGAATTGCAAAAAAGGACATCATGCATGTATAAAGGTAGACTACTAAGCACTGAGTTTATCATTGTTGGATGTCCACCTCTTGCAAAACATGTATTCAATTGTTTAAAACTAAATTAAACCCTTTTCATTATTGTGGATTGAATTAGACCCCAACCTTTGATTCACTACTAGATTCAGGTTCTTTGCCGAGTGCCTCAGGCCAAATTACACTCGGCAAAGCCTTTGCCGAGTGCGGCACTTGGCAAAGAACACACGGCAAAAAATTGATCGGCAAAGACCTCTTTGCCGAGTGTCTTTTATCGGGCACTCGGCAAAGGCTTTGCCGAGAGCCCCAGGGGCACTCGACAAAGAAAAGCGACCGTCATGGCGCCGAATCCATTGACGGTGGCTTTGCCGAGTGCCAACCCTGCAGGCACTCGGCAAAGATTTTTTATTTTTTTTTAAAAAAAATTCTTTGCCGAGTGCCCTCTTGCCGGCGCTCGGCAAAGTTTGAATTTTTTTTTAAAAAAAATTCTTTGCCGAGTGCCCCCTGGCCGGCACTCGGCAAAGTTTGAATTAAAAAATTCTTTGCCGAGTGCCCTCTGGTCGGCACTCGACAAAGTTTGAATTTGTTTGAATTTATTTTTTTTAAAAAAATTCTTTGCCGAGTGCCATGGTCATGACACTCGGCAAAGCTGGAAAAATGGTTTTCCGAGCGCCCATTTTTCCAGCTTTGCCGAGTGCTGTGACCATAGCACTCGGCAACGGGGTCCTTTGCCGAGTGCAACACTCGGCAAAGTGACCCAAAACGGCAATTTTTAATTTTTCTTTTACATTCCATCCTGACAAATAAATTCATACAATCATATATCTCATCCATCACATATATATCTCATCCATCCACACATATCACATCCATCACAATATATATCACATATATAATAATAAGTGCTCAAGTCCATCCAAATAAATCCACAAGTCTATCAAAGTCCACAAGTGCATCACAAGTATATCACAAGTCCATCACCAAATGAACAACAAATGAAAAAAATACAACGTGCACTCATCTCAGCCACTGCGACTGTGGTGAAGGCCCAGTTCCATCATTTGAAGGTGCATGAGGTGGATTATTCGAACAACCGTCAGATGGAGACTGCACAAAGGAGAAAAGATTGCATGTGAGACAAGATTATTTGGATAGCTAATCTAGGAAGGTAGAAGCCATACAAGCAAAGCATAAGCGAAAGTAAAACTTTCATACTCACAGGAGTAGCTGGAGCTGCAGGACGCGGAGGCAGAGGTGGAACCAACAGCCCAGCTGGCGGAGAGAAGCCCACACGTTGCCCAAGCCCTTGTAGGAACTCCGTAATGTCCGTTAGCCTTTGCGCCTAGGCCTGCCGCTCGGCCTCCTGCTGGGCCGCCATCCTCTGGTGCTCGAACTCCAGCTCCTGACATTGCCTCATTTCTTGTTCCAGCCGAACCTACAATATTTCACTCCAATGTTTCAGTAATGCAAAGGTAATTAAGGTGTGTAAAGATCAATGTATGACGAGTAAAACAGGAATAACCTCGAGTGCATCGACCCGGTGCTGTGCAGCGGTCGGCTGTGTGCGAATGGACAGGCTCTCGCTCATGCTCCGTGCTCGAATCTGAGAGAGAGAGGGAGTAGAGGCCGTGTCGATGATGCCATCGCCAAGCCAGAACTGTCCATGCTTCTTGCCTTGCCCCGCCCTCATGACGGCCTCTCCATCGAAGTCCTGGGTGCTCGGATCGTGGTCTGACCCATGGAGCAACCTCGCCACCTCAATGTACTCACTATGCGGGAGTGGACGCTCGGGTTAGTGTATGCCTCGGGCGGGTCCTCCAGGTTGAAGGAGACGTCGGACGTCGCCTTGCCCTTGTGGGCCATACACCATGCCTAGAAGTCCGAGCAAGCCTAGCCACTATGTGACACCAACTACGAGAAAGACAGCACGATGATTAGAAATCAGGCAGAACTGAGCGTCACAATAGATAAATGAATTCACGTACCCATGCTTGTTTGTATCCGGTGAGGCTACGGCTGCCTTGATGGTGTGCTGGACCTTGCATCTACAAACGATGGTCCCGGACATCCCTGTGCATCTTGAGGTACTCCTCCGTGAACCACCTCTCCACCATCATCGCCCAACACTTGGGATACGCTTGGCACCACCAAGGAATCATCTACATGTCATCAAGTATTGGACATATAAGAAGATCAAATTAAACCAACTTAATCTCAAAACGAATCAATATTGATGTTCTTCATTTACCTCAAGGTACTGCTCCCGGGTCAGCTGCATCTCTCTTGCCTCTTTCTTGGTTTTCCTCTCTCCAAGCTTCGACCCGTAGTAGGTTACGATGGCCTAGATGCGCACCTCATGATGCATGTCAGAGACGAGTTTTTTACAGGCTTTGGTAGTCACCTGCTCCGCCCTGGCCTCAAATCCCTCCTCGCATCTGTAATAAGTCTGCATACAAAAGCTATCCATTCATTATTTCAAGAAAAGTCCAATGAATGCGACGTATTGAGCAATGTTGTGCGAGGGAGACTTACCCAAAACTCTACCTTCACCGCGCCGCCTTGTTGGGGTACTCCGCATCGATGGCGATGGCGTAGTGGTCAAACGAGTAGGCCGGCTCCATCTTCGATGCATACGTGACAATGCCGGGAAGTGTTGCCTGCATAGAAGACCCAGGATGCCGTTGACTAGCCATGCGCTACCACCCGACACAACCACCCAGTTCCTACACAAGTGATTAAGAAAAATTATTAGTTTTTTTTCATCATATCATATGAAGTAGTGGTGATAACATATAAAGTTACTTACTTTTGCCCTTCGGGGCGAATCACTGGGCATTGGTGAGGAAGCGGAGCCTATGGGAGGCTCGCGGGATCTCGCAAGTAGACACTCGGAGAGGAGTCGGAGGAAGCGGAACCCGTGCCTGCCGCCTCCAACTCGTCGTCCTCGTGCGGCCCCTCCTCCTCGTCCGTCTGCCAAACCAACTCATCGTCCGACTCATCCATGGGCGCCACCTCCTCCTCCGGCTCCTCCTCACGCAGCGTGGGAGGAGACGGCCCCCTCCTGCATCTAGTGGTCCTCCTCCTCCTCCTCTTGTCCGATCCCTCCGCCGCCCCCTCCACCTCCTACAGCCGGCGTGGTCTTTGGTAAATCGAGTTCACGGACCTATGATGGTCACCCGCCATCTTTGTTCAATCACCTACAATAAAAAAGAAAAACAAGACGTAATTAGAAATATTTGCAAAAATGAACAAAACATAATTACAAAAAACATAGTATTACATGTATTATAAATAATCTTCATGATTGAGATTAGCTGGATCATAGGTCTCGTCATCACTATCAACATTGTCCAACTCATCAACACTATCCGAAGGAGGAATGTTGTCTTCATTGTTATTGCCTAAACATAATCGCTCAAGCATTTGTATGTCCTTCAGATTTCGCACCTCGTCTCCAGCGTCCTCGCCGTCATCCCTTTCATTGTCTACTTCCATTCCTATCTCTTCGGTTAAGTCTATGTCAAACCTCCCTTGTAGTCCCTCTTCTTGATAGAACTCTCCATCATATGTGTTTGGGTTGAAGTTGTAATCTTCATCATTTGCGACAGGTAGTTTACCGTGTGGCGATACCTTGTGCACAATAGACCAACCCTTAAGATGCTCGGCGTCTTTGCACGCGTATGACGTATAATAAACCTGGATGGCCTGTTGAGCCATAATGTAGACATATTTTCCTGGATAGACAGAATCCTATCGAATCTCGACTAGCCCAAGCTTAGGGGTCCGTCTCGTTACTCCAGGATGAAACCAGTGGCATCTGAATATGATAGGAGTAAGAGGTTTGGAACCATAGAATGATAGTTCGTAGATTTCTTCAATTCTTCCATAATAGTCGAGTCCATCAGTGCCGAGCGTAACAACTCCGCTGTTTATGGTTTTTCGATTGGGCCGACTCTGCTCATAGCTTGCTGTGTGAAAAGAATATCCATTCACATCATAACCAGTAAATGACTTGACCCTAACGGCACAGCCGTTTGCAACCTATCTCAGCTCATCACTTATAGGCGCATTAGTTTGGGCTTTCTATTTGAACCAACAAATGAAATTGGGGCTCCCTGGTCCCGCACCCTGTGAAAGAAAGGTATCATTTTCTTATAGGGTAGGTTGCCTTGATCCATGCTAGGATTGACGAAGAAATTCCCTGTACCAACGAGAAACAAGGGGGTTGGATGAAGAAACAAGGACATACGGCAAAATGAAACAAGTTCGTTCAGAACTTACCCAATGAACGGCTGCACCTCGACAAGGTTGGTCAATACATATAGCATGATACTGCGCCACTCTTCATTTTTCAATTGCTTAGTGGTCGATGCACTTGCGCTTCCAAGTTGCCCTTGGAAAAGGCTGAGGTTCGATTCATTTTCGCCAGCATTGTAACGAGGGGGTGGATTATAAACGCTAGGAAGTTTCTCAGTGTAGTATTTCTCTGTGAAGTTCGACACCTCCTCTAGAATGTATGCCTCTGCAATGGAAGCCTCAATTTTGGCTTTATTTCTACATTTTTTGCAAAGAGTCTTCAGACATCTCTCGATTGAATAGCACCAACGGTTCTGCATGGGCCCCCATCCATGCCTCATACGGGAGGTGCATAATCAAATGCTGCATCGGCAAGAAGAAGCCGGGTGGAAAGATCTTCTCCAACTTACAGAGCAACACGGGTGCCGCTTTTTCCAAGTCATCAATGATGGTCCGAGAGAGCTCCTTGGCACAAAGCTGGCGGAATAAGTAGCTCAACTCTGCCAGCACTTGCCAGACATGCTCCGGGACATAGCCTCGAACCATCACCGGAAGAAGCCGCTCAATCCATATGTGGTAGTCATGACTCTTCATCCCATTGACTCGCAGAGTGCCTAAGTTTACTCCCCTCTTTAGATTCACTGCATACCCATCAGGGAACATTAGCGTCTTGATCCATTCAAGTACTTCCCTCCTTTGGCCCTTTTTCAAGATGAAATCGGCCTTAGGCCTTCTCTAGGTCTTGCCACGACTAGGAGGCTGCATCTCTTGATTTGGTCTATCGCACAACATTGCCAGGTCCACTCTAGCCTTAGGGTTGTCCTTAGACTTTTCAGTGTCCATGAGTGTTGCCCAAAGTGCCTTGGCGATATTCTTTTTAGTGTGCATTACATTAATGTTATGTGGCAGAAGAAGGTCATCGAAATAGGGGAGCCTCGTCATGCCTGAGATATGAGTCCACATATGTTGCTCACCATATCCCACAAAACCACCTTTTTCATTGGGCACGAGAGCATCTATCTGAGCATGAACCTCGGCACCAATCATCATCCGCGGTGCAGGGTTTGTCACTTTGACACCTTTCATACAGTTCTTGATGTCTTGTCTGAATGGATGGTCAAGAGGTAGGAATTGACAATGTATGTCGAAAGACGAATACTTGCCACCCTTCTGCTACCAAATGAACATCACATCTTCCTTGCATATTGGGCATGGGAACTTCCCGTGAATACACCAGGCGCAGAATATCCCATACGCCAGGAAGTCATGCAGGGAGTAGTGGTACCAAACGTGCATTTTGAATTTTTGAAGGTTGTCTTTGTAGCTCAATCATATGTCCATACCCCTTCGTCCCAAGCATGGACCAATTCATCAAACACGGGCTCCATGAACACGCCCATATTTCTCCCTGGGTGTCCTGGAATTATCAACAACAAGAATACGTTATGTCGTTGAAAGGAGACACCGGGGGGGAGATTAAGGGGGATAACGAAGACGGGCCAACATGTGTATGGAGCAGCCATCATTCCATAAGGATTGAACCCATCTGTTGCCAGCGTGACACATACATTACGAGCCTCATCTGCTTTGTCACGATGTTTGTCATTAAAGTGGATCCAAGCTTCACCATCAGATGGATGTACCATCTTGTCAGGATTGTACCGTTTGCCATTTTTGTGCCATGTCATCTGTTTCGTGGATTCCTCGGTCATGTATAGCCGTTGGATCCTCAGTAGGAACGGAAGGTACCGTAGGATTTTCACGGGGATCATAAGTTGCCTCTTCTGGCCATCATCAGAGTCTACCTCCAGGTACCTGGAGGATTTATACTTTGGACAGAACTTTGCATGCTCGTGTTCTTTCCTAAATAGGACGCACCCCTTCGGACAAGCATGTATCTGCTCATACGGCATCTTAAGTGCACGAAGGAGTTTTTGTGACTTGTACATGCTCTTTGGCGAAATGTGGCCCTCCGGAGCGGGTGCCAATCACGGCCAACATCTTATCGAAGCCGGTCGACTCAAGTTTAACTTTCGGACTTCAACCCCATTAAGCGTCCAATGGCATCCAGTTGAGACACCGTTGACCGATCGTGAAGGGGTTTCTATGCGAGTCCATCATGTCGTAGAACGCCTGTGCGGCTGCCTCCATCTCCTCCTTCTCACGTCCCTCATCGAACTGTCCTTGGTGAAAGTCATCTAATATGTCTGCTACCCCGGCATCAGCATCAAAAGCCTCCACCCGTGGTCTCACCACCTCCTCTCTCATACGATGGGCTTCACCATGGTGGACCCACCGGGTGTAGTCCAACGTAAATCCATTCTTCACAAGATGTTTACCCATTTCCACCTTGTTTACCCTTCTCCTGTTTCCACATTTGTTGCAGGGACACAAAACTAGGCAATGTCCTTTAGTAGCCTTAACAAATGCACTGTTCAAGAAAGCATCGGTCTTGTTCATCCATTCCGTGGTGTAATCACTCTGACTTCTCCGGCCCGTGTATATCCACTGATGGTCATCCATCCTCTAACATATGTATCAGCGAGTAATGTAACCATCAATTGCATCTACATGGTGTTCCTACTATCTAATAGGTGAGGATAGGTCCTAATCCCACCCGCGGATACGTAGATGAGGTTAGTTTCCATGCTCTACTCCTATCCGAGATAGAATTTTAGCAGCACCTCCCTGCTGTTCTCCAGATACACGTCATGCCAAAGAAGAGTGCGTATCCGGAGAACAACAGGGAGGTGATGCCGAAACTCTGTCTCGGACCGGAGCAGACTATAGAAACTAACCCATCTACGCATCTGCGGGCTGTCCAAAAAACATGGACAATCCAAAACAGATACGGTCATAGATATGCAAAGATCTGCATACCTCCAACCGTATCTCTTTCGAACGGGAGACGCCTAACTGGGTTACGCGATCTACGACCATGATACGTTACGCGATCTACGACCATGATACGGAAAGAGGGGTTATACCTAGGGTGGCGGCGAAATTAGGCTAGCGGGGCCGTGGCGGGTTGGTGCAGTGGCGAGGCGACGTGATGCAGGTAGACCAGCACGGCGATGGGAACTCTGACTCGGCTCCGATGGGCTCTTCTCTACAAAAATGGAACAAAATACTGTTATTTAAAAAAAATCAACAGAACCTCCCCTGTACGGTGAGGTTTCCAAAACCTGTAAAAAACAACGGCACGATGGCCGACAAGCACATATGTCTCAAGAGAAGCCATGTAGTTTGGATATCAATCCATGCAGAAGAATATATCCAAGTAGTACCACTACTTCTACTACTACTTCCACTATTGCTACTACTACTACCACTAGTTCTACTACTACTACTACCACTATTGCTACAACTACTACCACTAGTTCTACTACTACTACTACCACTACTTCTACTACTACTACTACTACCACTAGTTGTACTACTACTACCACTACTTCTAATACTACTACTACCACTAGCACTACTAGTACAACTAATACTACTACAACTATCACTACCACGACAACAACAAGAGAGACACATACATGACGGGCGTCGAGGGTAAGGGCGGGCGGCGTCGGGGTCGGGGTCGGGTCGCCGGAGTTGGGAACGAGGTCGGGTTGGGCGGTGTCGGGCGGCACGTCCACGTCCACGGCGGGCAAGGTAGGGCAGGCCGAGGCAGGGCACGGAACAGCGAACGCAACAGACGCCGGGACGCAGGGTGCGGCGTGAAGGCATGGCGGCAGCGGCAGCAAGCAGCGACGAAGCTGATGTGGCGGTGGCGGTGGCGAAGCGGTGGTGCGTGAAAGTGTGTGCGTGTGTCCGTGCGTGGCCGACCCAGGGGTTAAATCAATACTTTGCCGAGTGCTCCCGATCTGGCACTCGGCAAAGGTTTTTTTTTTTAAAAAAAATCTTTGCCGAGTATCCGAGATCTGGCACTCGGCAAAGATTTTTTTTTGGAAAATACTTTGTCGAGTGCCCCTGATACGGCGCTCGGCAAAGAATTTTTTTTCGAAATGTCTTTGCCGAGTGCCCCTGGGAAGGCACTCGACAAAGAGGAAATTTTTAAAAAAATTGAAAACCCTCTTTGCCGAGTGCCTTATTCTTGGCACTCGGCAAAGACCCCCTTTGCCGAGTGCCATCCCCGCACTCGGCAAAGATTTTTTTTTTGCCTGCAAATTTTTTTTGCAGCCCTTTTAAGGTACTTGCCGAGTGCCGGGGGATGACACTCGACAAAAAGGGTCTTTGCCGAGTGCTAAGAATAAGGCACTCGGCAAAGAAGGTTTTCAATTTTTTAAAAAATTTTCCTCTTTGCCGAGTGCCTTCTCAGGGGCACTCGGCAAAGACATTTTGAAAAAAAAAATTCTTTGCCGAGCGCCGTGTCAGGGGCACTCGGCAAAGTATTTTTCAAAAAAAAATCTTTGCCGAGTGCCAGATCTGGGACACTCGGCAAATAATTTTTTTTTAAAAAAACAAAACCTTTGCTGAGTGCCAGATCGGGGGAACTCGACAAAGTATTTTCCAAAGAAAAAAATCTTTGCCGAGTGCCAGATCTGGGACACTCGGCAAAGAATTTTTTTAAAAAAAAACCTTCTTTGCCGAGTGCCTAACAGCAGGCACTCGGTAAAGAAAGACGTGGCCAAACACCATTACGCGGGGCAGCCTATGCCGAGTGCCGTGCTTTTACCGAGAGTCTGGCACTCAGCAAAGAAGTCCTTTGCCGAGAGCCTTTTTTTATCGAGTATCCGGCACTCGGCAAAGAACTCTTTGCCGAGTGCAATTCTTTGCCGAGTGCGACACTCGGCGAAGAAGGTCTTTGTCTGAGTGCCTAATTTTTGACACTCGACAAAACATTTTGCACTCGGCAAAGATCCCATTTCCAGTAGTGATTCCTGGAAGAACCATATTGGGATGTCGACACACGCAACGGACCTAATGCTGATCTAATGGAGGCCAGGAGTAGTGTCAGTCTCGAATCTTAAAGATGAGGTGTCCCCAGGTGAAACGTTAGGCAGGCGGCCGTATGTACGTCCTTTAGGTTAGCACTCAGCATGGAAAATTTTGTCAGTGGTCGATTCTGGACGAACCTGTATCGTCTATATCGTGTTCTGCAGATCATCAAAGTTCATGCATGCATTCAAATTAACATAGCATCTCTCTCTATATCCTCTACCGCAAAATTTGCTTCATTCGTTGTTGTTACGAATATATTATTCTGATCTGGACCCCATGCATGCATTGACCGGCGGCCAGCTTCACTCTGTTGCACTTTGCATGGTGCAGGGGTGGAGTCGGTGGAGATCAACCGGAAGCAGCAGAAGGTGACGGTGAAGGGGTTCGTGGAGGCGCAGCGGGTGCTGAGGCGCGCCCAGTCCACGGGGAAGCGCGTCGAGCTGTGGCCCTACGTGCCCTACACCAACCTCTACGTCGCGCCGCCGGTGTACGACAAGAGGGCGCCGCCGGGCCACGTCCGCAGGGTGGACGCACAAATCGTCGCGCCCGCGGCTGGCCAGGAGGAGCACCTCGCCACGCTCTTCAGCGACGATAACCCCAACGCCTGCTCCCTTATGTGATAGCCTGCTGCTTGATGCATCATGCTAGAGCCTTCTCCGTCCTTATTAATAATTATGAGATGCTATTCACACAGTCTTGGTTTCCATGAACAAACTGCTCCGTAGTTACGCAGTAATAATTTGTATCTCTTAATTACTTTGAGCCGTTCCGTAGTTACGTATTTTTCCATCATAGAAGTATTCTCCAGTTTTGTATACGACCTCCTCAAGAAGAAATCCTACCAACTGCTCTTGAATTGGAGCCATTCCGTTGGTAGGAACTATTCCTTCTTCCACATAAATTGTTCCCTGGTGGCTACCTCAGACACTTTACGAGAAAACAATTCATCAAATAATCAAGCATGGTAAGTTTCAAAAAAAAATCAACCATGGTAGTAATGAAAACAAATGAAATAAAGATGCACGGACCTAGTACTTACCTGGACGTCGTAGTTTATACGCAGAAGAGCCTTCCATTCACCTGGATTTTTCGAAATGAACCTTAATTACCCAAGCACTACCCAAGAAAATAAATAAATGGAGTTATTCCTTGATATCAAGAAAATGGCGAAAGAGGTATAGTGCGATGACCGAAATTACTTTTGGAGAATATCTATCATGTCTTGGTACTCCTCTTTGTCTTTCCTCAATGAGTCAAACACACGTACACTACTTGGGTAAGGGCAATGTTTTCCTAAACGCTAAACGGTAAACAGTCGGTCACCTACCGTTTAGCCATTATTCGGGCTAAATAGTCCCTTAAACGGGCTAAACGGACAATTAAACGGGGTAAACGAACGATTAAATGAAAATGGAGCACCACCGTGTAGCGTTTACACGGTGTTTAAGCGGGCTAAACAGCCGTTTAGACGAACAGTGGGTAAGGGTGGATCACCAACGGTATCCAGTGGAACCTGCATGCATGTTTATAAGCAGACATATCTCATTAATTATACTCAACATGGAGTAAGTAAAATAAAATGTGTACAAGACACTAACATTCATCTAAAGATGTAAGGGAAAAGTATCATTGTCCTGTCATGTTGTTTGTTCAAGAGCTGAATATTTTATTCTCTGTTTCTTGTTAAACCCCTTGACTATTTCTTCTTGTATGATATGGATCAATGAAACCAACGTCAAAGATCGTGTTTCTTCTTTGGCTGATAATCTGCATTCTGCATATAGTACAAAAGAATATATAGTAAGCATATAGTATAGTGCCCGTGCTAACGCTACGGCTTCATTTCAGAGATGCACATGAAAACAACCAAACGATGATATTTTTTCCGTGCTAACGCTACGGCGACCTTCGGTAGTATAAATCAAACATTTAAAAGATAATATATGCGGTAACAAAGCATAGATGTGGTATGTTTAAGATTCACTAAAAACAACAACGTACATAGAGTTAGATATATTAGCACTAATCTCATTTGAAATACATTGATAACTTCCCAGGACACACTCAAAGGATTAGAACTACAATAAGTATATTTTCTACCAATCGTCGCCTAAATAAGTGTCTCGGTGGCAGACTGGCAGTGATTGCTGTGGCAAATGTTCAGCAAGGTGTGTGCGAAGCACCTTTCTACCAAAATCTTCTCTGCATCTAGCAAGCATGAGATGGTCCAGACAATTGGGGAGCCGGCTTTGTCGATGTTTTCCATCATGATGCTTTTCACTTGTTCGACCTGAGCCTTCACTTTGGACAGCTTACTCACCTCCTCTGGGTGATCAATACAGTACTGCATCTGGTCTCTAAGCCTCAACCTGTATTGCCAGTCCCCAAGCATGCCCACAGTGAGGAATAAAAAAAAGGGTACTGTACAGTATTGGAAATGCATCTGAAAGTCTGAAAAATTTCTTGTTCTTGCAGACAAAGAATGAGAACTGTTACTCGAAATCTCGGGTAAGACTGTTGGCTGTAGCTGTTGCTGCTTTGCCCCCTGCATATCTCTTGTTAAAGTCCTCCTTGATCATCCCCAGGAAGACCATAGGAATCTGCTGCCCAGCTGACTCGATTGCGACGACGCAGTATGCTGCAATTTGATTTCAGTTATTAACCCAGGTGGAGTTGAGCAAACATAAATAATGTTTCTGTGCATCTTCTTATGTTATCACAAAAGAGACCATACTATGAGAAACAAGAAAGAATATCAACCGACAACAATTAAACCAATAATACATGAGGAGTATTTGTACAACAATCTTTTTATCTTATACACATTCCATATTTTTCTAAACAGAGAAATGCATAACCATTTTCTTGAATACAATGACAAGCATACAAAACTTGTATATGAAAAATAATCAGTCATCCTAATGCTGTAACGACATGTAGATATAATGTTAGAATCACACATCCTGTAGTAGATCATTCAGACCACCTAATGGCGATATAAGTATTTCCAGTTCCCTGTTTTCTTAACCAAAATAACAATATAATCATTTATTGAAGCAACCAATATAGCAGCAACAAAGGGAAGATTGTGAACAGTAGGCTGTAGTTCTGAATAAAAGCAATGTGTTTTTGTACTTCTGAAGAAATCGACAACTTAATTTCTATAGAAGTTTGAAATCATATACTAACTGTGCACCTTCTATAACCCTGAAACAGTTCATGATAATAGGTAGCATGTCACTTGTAGTCAGAAAATCATGAGATGCAACGAGTTACATCAATTTGCTACGAAACCATCACTTCTCATTGGATAGTACCTGGCACACTAATTTGTAAAGTAGTAATCTGTAGTCTCAAATATCAGCAGGGCTTAGTAGGAGCTAGAGTGGGGCAATCCTAAGCTGGAGAGAGTAAAAGCCACGTCTAATGCTGAAACGACCATGTATCCAAACCAGTCCTATCACAAGTAAATTTGCACCAGCATTCACGATGAATGATCTCATGCAAATTAAACCGGCTGTCGATCTTCCACAGAGCTGGACTAAACTGAGCTAGTGCGTCACCCTTGTAGTCATGATTTCCCAGAACTGAAAACGCACGCGTGCACAATGAAGCCTCAGTGAACATATAATACAAGAGTATTTTCCGTCGTCGCATCGATACAAGAGGAATAGAACTGGTAATAGAAGAGCGCGAGTTTCAGGTTCAGTTACCTAGGTACCACGGCTTCTGTAAGCTGTTCGCCCTGTAGATGTCCGTGAAGGATTGCTCAAACGCGTCGTCATCAACGCCCGTCAGCCCGGTGTCCTAGAAGTTGACCCCGGTGGATACCACGAAGTTGATGTCGAGCTTCTCACCGACCCTTCCCATCTGTAGGAAGTTCGCTGATTACTACTACTGCTCTTACCAGTTATTACAGTCCCCAGAGGTAAATTTTCACGTCAGATTGGTCTGTTGAGTAAAATCTTCTGTCTTGTCCCTGTGATTCGTAGATCCTAGATCCACAACTGCCGGGAGTTTTTTCTTTTGGTCCATTTCCACAGATGCGCAGCAACAGGATAAAAAAATCACGAGCACGCGCCACTGTGAGCAGGGCGTCGAGGCCTCGACGCATAAATAAACAAATCTAATGGAACAACTGTCAACTGGCGATCTATTGTACCCTGCCAGACAGTTTCATTCCCACGCATTTTCTGCCTAACAATAGGAAAACAGCCACCTGATTTCCTGGATTCCAGGCTCCCTATCCCGCCTGATTTGCTGACCACATATTCTCTACACCGACGAACAGGAACGGATCATACATGGGAGGAGGTCGGAGCCCGAGGGAGATGAACATGCTTGTTACCTGCTCGGCGACCCGGAACTGGTTGCACTCCCCCTTGCGGCCCCAGTCCCCGACGACGAGCAGGCTCAGCGACCCGTCGTTCTTGGCTGGGTGCTCCAGCTGGGGCAGCGCGGCCACGGCTAGGACGGCAAGGACCGTGGCAGCGCCGCCCTTCGCCATGGCCTTCGCGGCGCACCCGGAGCAAGAACGAACCGCACGGATGGGAGGTCGAGCGCCCATCCTTGCACACCCCCACGGGCTCCATCTGCGGCGGAGCGGCCCTCCCTCTCGCTTCCCTGTGAAATCGGGATATGGAGGCGGCAGCTAGGGTTTTTGGCTCGCAGCGCTGCTGGCCGCATGCGCGTGGGAGGTCCGCGGGAGAGCGATGGAGGGCGGACACACTAAACATGAGTCATCGGATTTGGATGAGTAATGAGAAAGAATGGCTAAGAGATAATTTGGTGCGTCCGTTTTGATGATGTTATATTTTCTGGGTGCATTCACGGGTGTGGATATAGCATAGGTCATGACTGTGAAGCAGATATTTATTGTGTGGCTATAGATTTATTCTAACTGATGTATTATAGGGTAGGGTAGATGAATAGACAATGAACAAGAGACGTTAATTATAGAAATAAATCTCTTACAGAGATTTGTCAAGGTCTTTTAGGTGGTATAATTGGTATATTTCCTCAAAGTCAATGTTTATCTCATCCTCACCATGGAAGTAATGCTGGTGTCTAATTTTTGCAATGAGCACGCTCCAACCTTGTTTCGTTTGTTCCATGTATCATTTGTTTAATCGGTACATTTGCGTTGGCAGCTGCTTGACCAAGTCAGCTCTGGTGTATTTTACACGTGGTTTTCATGTTACTTGTGTGTCGAAGAGAACTATATATTGTAATTTGAATTATCGTCCATTGATGCCAGTTTGTAATGCAAGAATGGGGCGCTGGAGTTGTGTCTCACCAACAAAAGCCATGAAAGGATAAGGGTAAAGCTGTGAGTTCCAACTTGTTTTGCTTAAGGGCGATAGTCCAAAGGTACGTAGTGTGAGTAACAACAACACTAAGTGATATGCATAACCATTGTTGATAGGTGCAATGTCTAAACTAGGGGCGAGCAGGGGCCTAGGCTCTGGCCAACTCAGGTGGAAGAAAGTTGAGCCAGGTTAGCCACCATAGGGGGGTCGGCTGACCCCCCCATGACTGGTGGGGCCACCATCCTCCTTCTAGAAGCCTAGCCCACTTGTCATAGCGTGTGTTTGACACTTTGCAACTTGAGTTGTCATGTCGGTTGATCAACTTGTGGGCCCATGGATCCATGTGCTCACCTCCTTAGACAATGAGAGAAGAGGAGCTTAGGATCCAAGGGTGGTGGAGATTGCCTTTGGAGTGTGTGGGAGGATCATGGGAGGCATGAGAGGGGCCAGTGGGCCCATATAGGCAGCCTGACCCCTATGTGGGGCCTCTAGCTACCCAAAGCTCATGTATTGTGTACCTACAAGCACATAATGACATGTACATGTGGAACTTAAGTTATTTGTACCTAAGTCACTATGTCTTTGCTTGTTACCTCCCGAAAAAAGGTGTTTTGCTGACGGTTTTGATGGTGTAAAAGTATGGTGAAATTATCGTCAACAAGACCCCCCCCACACACACACACACTTAAGTCTTTGCTCATCCTCGAGTAAAGGTTAGAGATAAAAGTAAACATGAACATAACATCTTCAAGATATACAACAAACATAAAGACTATTTCAAGACATTTCTCATGCAGGTGGGATATGTGGCATTGTCTAAATCCTTCAGAAGTTGAAAAATGGAACAGTTCTCAAAGCAAAGTCATCTTCCAATTTTCACATCTTAGTACTTAGAGTTTTTGATAGATTTTTCAAAATAAAGCACATAGTTCAGTCTTACTCCTCAAATAATACTCTCAAATCGCTCAAAGGTGTATAATTCCTTACCAAGGAATAGCATGAATTTGCCTTCTTTTGTTTTATCCTACTTCTATCAGGCTTATGTGGAGCTTAGGTAGGGATAAACATGATAACATATTTGTATTGCATATATTGTAAAGTCAAAATAAGGATCCAAGGAGAAAAATGTCATAGACCAAGATCAAGATGTGCAAGTGTGTGGATCATGATGATGGACTTTATTGTACTCCTTAGACAAGCATGATCTCTCTAACTTATGATTATTTGAGACATGGCTATCTTTTTCTCTCCCCTTTTTTTCACGAGCTTCTCATTTGCTCATTTTTTTGAATAGCCATATCTCTTTTTGCAAGACATTCAGAGAGATCATACTATCTTTGGAGTATTTATTTGGTACAAAAACAATCCTGATGTAGCATAACTTGGAGGAACTAACTAATTAGTCAGGTCAAGCCCATCCAGCCTCAGGGCTGTTAAGCCGGGTTGCATGCTTTACGAACCGGTCCTTAGAATCCAGGCAGGAACTAGCACCACCAACCCATTCCAGCAATCCACCAGAAAACATTTACCCAAATCCAACATCATACCACCACCAAGACTAACCATCCTATCGGATTCCCTAATCACCATGTTGCTAAAAAGATTACCATCCCAAGGTTGCATAGATCATTAATCAAGATTAAATTATAACCTTTCCAAACCCAATACAGCAAGCTAAGCATGACAACTACCCAATCCAACCAGGTTACAAGGATAATATAATAAGTTCTAGTAAACCCTAACATGAGATTCAAATTTAGACTCAACATGCAACTAATGGTCTAACTACACTAACTCAAAGTAAAACAAATGTAGGAGCAAGTATGGTCAAGGACACTTGCCTCAAACACTATTTCGTCAGACAACTAATCTTTCCTTCTAAATCAACCATGATCAACCGTTGTTCGATAGACAGCATCCACAAGAACAAGCATAACAAAAGAACCTAAAATGGTACATCAATCATAAGAACACATACTACAAACGGTTGCTAACATGTAGGTCTTGTTTATACGATCGCGTGAGCGCAAAAATTACTAAAAACGGAGCTACAGTTAAAAAGATATGATCTTTTGAAGTTTTAGGGGCATCCTTGTAAATAAAAAGGATTTATTTGTAAACACTTTATAAAAGTAAAACATATTAAATCATTTTGATGGAAATTCATTTATGTTTGGGCTGAAATAAAATTTTGGGTAGCCAACCGACGGGGCTTGCTTGTAAGTATGGCAAGGCACAGAAAATAGTGTATTGATTAGGTGAAAGTGCAGGGGCTAGACTGCAAAATGTAGATGAATGTAATGTTGACCTGCTGAGTGGAGATGACTGATGACGTGCCGGTTTGTGATTGGTTGGTAGTGCTGACTGGGCACAAGAGGTTGACTCGGTTGACCCTCGGTCAAGGGTGGATCTCGGGCGTTTCGGATTGGGTGTCGCAGAGGTGATCCCTTCATTGGCTGCTGTGCGTGGGGAGAGAACTCCCGATGGCACAGCCTCACCGACATCGGCCGGATTCGTGCTTCGGCACTTGGGGTGCTCCGTCGAGAGACTGAGGACAACGCGCACGGCACGACGAACTCGCCGATGAAGACTTTGGTGGCGAGGAAGAGCCGGTGGCTGAGGAGCTCAGGTGGCAGCTGGCGGGGGCGACATGAGGGCGCTGCAGTGCGGGAGAGAGGTCACGGAGCTGCTGGGGGGAGGCGGTGTGCGCGCAGGGCCTCAGATCCGCTTATTGTGTCATTGCAGGCAGGAAACTCATTTGCACATGATGGCCACATGCAGTTATGCTAAACCAATATGGAGGCATGTGCAGCTCTCACATAATGAACAAGGCAGAGCCGACCTTTGCAACCACGGGCGCGTGCGGGTCAAGGGCACGGACATGGGGTTCATTGCGCGTGTATGCCCTGCAGGGTGCACGTCATGGCACATATGCAGGCACTAGACGCACGGTCGTGTGTGCTAAGAGTCACCAGGAGGAACATCAAAGAGTGGTGAGGCAAATCACCAAACCACAAGGGCAAGTAGACCATGAACAACGAGTAAGGTTGATAACATACGCTTCTTGGAATCTGTGGAAGGAAAGATGCACGCGAGTCTTCAATAACAAGGCGTGCACCACGCAGGAAATCTTGCAACAGATTGCCAATGATGTACATATGCTGCAGCTGGCGCAAGAAGAGTACTGATAGCTAGTCACTATAAGTTGCAGTTTTTTTTACTGTTTTCTCATTCATTTGTAAATGTCCAAACTTTGCTTACTACTGAACGAAAAGGCAGCAACACCTGCCAATTGTGTTAAAAAAAATCCCTAATCCCGAAAAAAACCAGCAGGGACGACTAGGGCGCTGATCATGGCAATGGGATTACCAAATATTACCGCGACGATGATTTTGGCCACGGTGGTAATGATCTTTTCGAAGCGACCGATCCTGCTCCTCCTGCTCGGCGTGCTCTGCAGAACGGCGGCCTCCATGGCCGGCCCGCCTGAACGATGCCACCGCCGCTGCCGACACGGTCGTGGTAGGCCTCCTTCCATATCTGACCTGCCTTCTCCTTGACGCACGCGACGTGAAGGTACACGTAGCTGCCGCCGTTGTGCCCGCGGTATGTCCAGAAGCTGCTGCGCCGCCCCTTGTCACCGCAAAAGGCACATCTGTGCGAGGCCTTGTTGCAGGGGAACAGAGGGTGCTGCAGGGTGGTGTGGTTTTCTTCATCCGCGAGGCCGCAGCTTGCGTGGAGGTGGAGGCGGGTTCCACGGTCGTCGCTCGTGTACCTGGGTCCGTCGCCGGGCTCGTTGCAGCCATGGCAAACGAACGGCGCCACGCCACCGGCGTCCTTGGTCAGTTTGAACTTGTGCCCTGGGTAGGCGGAGTGGTGGAGGATCTCCACCGGAAGATCCTCGTCGAACTTGTCCATGATAGGTTTCTTCTCTGTCAAGGAGAGGATGCCCTGCATGATGCAAACGTCCGATCAGCTCGTTAATGACCAGATATATATAAGATGAACTTTAGACTCGTTAATAATTATATACTAGTAGCTAGGTAGTATATATGTATATAGGATCAGTACATCCCATGCATGCAAATCGTACGTGCAGAATGGAGTATAATCTAGCGAATTGGAGATCGACTTGCAATAGCTATACCTAGCTAATGAAGAATTAGTACCAGATGATTTACTCGATCAAACCAACAACGATCCAGAAGAAAGAGCTAGCACCACGGAACAACTTCTCAGCAAAGTTATATAGTGCTTGTGTAACAATAAGAAGAACAGGAGATGCACGGGCCTCTATTTATACTTAGCGCTTAAAAGCTAGCACACGGATAATATCCATGAACGATGGTAGGATTCTATGGTGATCAATCCGCGTTTGTATGCAATTTCCGTGCATGCGTACTTTCCTTATGCTGCAAGGTACATGCATCTAGCGGATTGATCAGCGTTAAAGAAATTAATTGAGGACAAATAAGTTTAAGTAAATTATATAGTGTGGGTGTTGCCACCCAACACGTACGGCATGCATGACGACGTTGAAACACTGATCAGAGTACGACATCAGTACTACTTAGCTCTTGTGGATTGGTCTGATAACGGTTAACATGTCAGTAAAAAAAGTAACCGTCTGAATATGCATGCGAGTTGTTGTTTGCCTGACCTACTACTAAGTTTTATTAATTATCATTGTCTTTTTTACTTTTCTTTTTCTATAGGTTGCCTTCTATAACTATCTGCTTGTAAAGTTATGTATACAAATGAAATGAGTACTATTAATAACGGTTTTGTTAAAAGAAGTAACTCGATTACTCTTAATTTGCAACGGCGGCAGCCACACAAGTACGCGATCCGCATGAGAAACCCAGACTAGTTTAATTTCTGGTGCTTGCCGTGTATGCCTGTCGTGTGGTGCTTGCACAAGCTAGCTCGGCAAACATGCGTCTGGGGTGGGTGCATGTGTGCCGGGCATAATCTATATCCACACACCAAACCATGTCCATGCATGTCACCCTGGGCACTTTTCAGCCGAAAACCGATAACCGAACCGAACCGAACCGAAGTTTCGGTTTGTTCGGTTTTCGGTTTGGTTCTCGGTTTTGCAATCATCAAAGTTCGGGTGTCGGTTTCGGCTTCGGTTTCAGCATGGAATTGAACCGAAGCACCGAATGACCGAATTCATCTCCCCTGTCCCTGTGCTACTACCCTGCTTCTCTCTGTCCCACCCTCCCACCTTGGCCCGTATAGGCCCAACCCAACCTCGCAGTTGCAGCCCATCTCACAAACACAAGAGCCTTATCCGTAGGAACTCTCCCATCCCGGTCTGTCTTCCACGAGTTCGTCCATTCCAATAGAAAATGCAGCGGCGGCGCCGGTGCCAGGGGCGGGATGCGGGGCTGCAGCAGTTGACGAGGCATCCTATGGCCGGCGCGGCGCGAGGGCGAGGCGAGGTCTCAGCGACGGTGGTGCGAGCGCGAGGCGAGGTCTCAGCGGCGGCGGCGCGAGCACGAGGCGAGCTCGGGGCTTCGGCGACGCGGCCGTGACCGTGAGGCATGCTAGCAGCGACTAGGTGAGCGGCGCGGTGAGCGACGGACCCTGCGGATTTATTCTTCCCGGTTCTGGCGTTTTCCTTTTCCCTTTCGATTTGTTCTTCTCTGTTCTCACTTCGGTTGGATCGGTTGAACCAAAAAACCGAACCGACTAAACCGAAGCCGAAATCGTTGGTTTTCGATTCTATAGAACACCGATCGGTTGCTGATTTCTGGAAACCGAAGTTCACAGCAACCGAACAAACCGAATCGATGATTTGTCGGTTAACACCGAATGCCCACTCTGACATGCATGTTGTAATACTCTATCCTTTTAGAATCTATTATATATCATTTGAGTTTTTTATCACAACTATCGACAGAATATCGTCGGCAGTCCTCCGAGGGGTATCCTACGAAGGTAGATTGATCGGCAGAGATATGTGTAATCGAGAACAAGAAAGCAACAGAGACACACGAGTTAGATAGGTTCAGGCCGTCAGTATGACGTAATACCCTACTCCTGTGGTCTGTTGGATTGTGTTGGCTATCGTATGATATTGCGTGAGTTTGGAGGGGGGTCCCTGCCCGCCTTATATAGTCAGGGGGGCAAGATTACAAGTGTGTTATATCTAGGAGATAATCGGAAAGTAATAATAGATTACAGGAATCATGGGATCATACGTATCCTAACAGATCTCGTAGTATTTTCAGGATATCTTCCCGGTGTCTTGCGGGAGGCCCCGACAGCGTCGTGCCCCGCAAGGCTTCGTATTGTGGGCTGGTCCGCCCCTAGGGCGCAGCCCATGTGGTCTGCCATGGGTATTCGGGGTCGTGCCCCAAACAGCTAGTCCCCGAGCGCCTTGTATCTATTGTGCAACGTCGTCTTGAGCTTGTCCGAGCAGGTGCGAACAAAGCTGAGCAGTCAAACTCATGGTCCGACCACCGTGATGAGTTACCAAGCAGTTGTGAGCCGTCGCCGAGCAGCGTAAACCATCGCCAAGTAGCGTGAACCATTGCCGAGCAGTGTGACCCAAGTATGGCTTGCCATAAGGATGTAAGGAGCTCAAGCTCAGAATCAAAAAAAATTCACAGTGGACCAAGTGTGCCCACTTAGAGTCCGACCATGAGAAAGGAAGATAATCTTCTTCAGCTTCAAAAGGCACGGAGTCTTTCAGATTAAAGCAAACACACTCACCGCAAGGTAAAGTGTGCCCACTTAGTCCCCGAGCCTGACAGTAGGTGACGTAGTCATGTGGTGCCAGGGTCCAAAGTAGGAGAAAAGTAGAAGACCAGCCGAGCAGGTAGCCAGTCCCCGGGCATAGCCTCGAGATGAGAAAAACACATTCATCGCAAGGTGAAGTGTGCCCACTTAGTCCTCGAGCCTGACAGTAGGTGACATGGTCACATGGTGCTAGGGTCAGAAACAGCAGTCAACAGAAGAAAATCCCCAATGCGGTGAGGAACCAAGACGTAGTGCTGACGCAGTCCCCGAGCCACAAGAGGAAATCTTGGAGAAAACAAATCCTGAAGAAAAAACCAGAGTAATGGTTGTACAATAGTAATTACTGAGCCGTAACAGATGGCAGAGAAGTCGGTGAGCAGTAACAAATTATGGCGATAAATGGGCGATACGGGTTGTAGTTGTGCGAAAGCCCTAGTAGCGGCCCACCATGTTGTTACGGAGAATTTAGAGGGGCGCAAATCGTGGGAGCGGTTTTCTAAAAACCCTCGAATACGAAAGAGTGGGGGAGTGCTATATAACTGCGCCGCCGCACCCCACGCTCCCACCTTTGCCACTTTGCCACTTCGTCTTCCTCGTCAGCCCTCACACTTCCAGATTCATATGCGCTTCCGCCGCCAATCCCAAATCAGATCTGAGAAATGGCACCGAAGAAGGGAGCTATGAAACCGAAGAAGGCGGCCGCCGTAGCCAGTCGTGACGAAGAATGGGTGCCATCGAGGATGGGGGAGGCAAAGATCAATAGGATGGTGGAGGCGGGTGTTCTTGTTGACCGAGTCACCGCCGGATGGCGGCCAGCCAACGGTGAGCCCTTCCTAATGCCTCATACTGATGAAGTAGTGGTATTTGAGGATTATTTCTAGCGTAGGTTGGGATTTCCTATTCATCTTTTCCTGAGGGTTTTGTTGGAGTTCTGGGTAATTAGTCTGTGCAATCTCTACCCAAATACCATCTTGCACATCTCGATCTTTATCCACTTCTACGAAGCGTATCTTGGGGTTCTTCCGTACTTCAACCTCTTCAGACACCTGTTCTGGTTGAAGAAGAAGGGCGGCGGCAGTTCCAAGGTGGTCGACGGCGTATATCTACAACTCTAGGACGGGATGACGAGCGAGTACATCACTGTACCGCTGAATACTTCGCTAAAGGGGTGAAACGCCAGGTGGTTCTACATGAAGCAGAGCCATCCTACAATCCACTGCGACGTCAACCACATCCCGGAGAGCCAAAAGAGCTGGTCGGAGAAGCCGAGCAGTGCTGACATGGAGCAGGTGAGGGAGCTCCTCAACCTGATAAAAGGCATGGAGATTAACGGCGGACTAGTGGCGGCGAGCTTCATAGTGCGCCGCTTCTAGCCCTACAAGGAGAGGGCCCACCCGGGCTTTGACTTCAAGGGTGACAACGATGGCACCCGGGAGAGCATGGAGAGGCTGTCGAAGGATGACGTGCTACAGCGGGCCGCAGAGCTATTCGCTCCAAATGCCTCGTTCAGCATGTCAAGGCAGACGAGGGCCTTCAACTGTACAAATCCGCCTCTTCAGGTAACCATCCTAATTATTTTGTTCATGATGCTTTTTATCCATTACCGTTGCCAAGCAGTGAACTGATTCACTTATGCAAAGATCCATTCATAGGAACGAGCGGTGTACTTCTTGGGCGTGCCGAGGGGCGATTGGCCGCAGGCAGTAGACGCCCGGCCACCGGCTCAGCCTGAAGAAGATGCGGCCAGTGCCTCGTCGGAGTCCGAAGGCGCAGACGCTAGTCGGACGGAGAGTACCCCCCCCCCCGGTGTCAGAGAAAGTCTAGGGGAAGAGGGCAGTGGCAGATGAGCCAGCTCGAAAGAAGAGGAAAACGGCAGGTGCTGTTCCCCACAAACCGGGCAGCATCTTGCTTGGTGGTGACTAGACCACCCGGACACGAAGTACGGCGATGTCCGAGTGGTCGGATGACGACGGGGCTCCGGTAGCTCCTTCTCCGAGCACGGAGGCGCCTCCGCACAACACGCGCATGGAGGAGCAATCGAAGGAAGGCGAGGGAGTCCTCGAGCAGTGGGCAAAGGGAGTCCCCGAGCAGCAGGCGAGGAGAGTCCCTGAGCGACAGGCAGAGGAGAGGTCGATGGTGGAGACCGTGAGACATCCCCCCTAGGGCGTGCAAGTTGACCCTAGGGCCATGCCTGGGGGCTCTGGAAGGCAGCGTTAGTTCAGAAAAGTGTACCGGCAGGCCGACACGTAAGTATCCTTTCCTTGGAGTAATTTTGTTGTCGGATTCCTTGTCGCGGTGGTGACTGATGAGCAAATCTAATGCAGAGCGAAGCGTATGGAGGATTTGAATATGTCTGTCTAGACCGACGAGCAGCCGAGGGCTGGTCCCAGCACGGAGGCGATGCCGGCAGACCCCGTCCCGGAGTCCCCGGGTGCTCAGTGGCTTGCGGACGGATCGACCACTGCTGCTGATGAACTTGGCGGCAGAGAACAGTTGGCGACGACGACGGATGGGTCGGCGGCGGCGCCTGAGGAAATGGCGGTAGCCACCGGGTCTTCAGAGGCGGAAGCTGGAGTTACCGACGCCATGCCGGAGTCTGCCACGGTTAAGCCGGTGGTGCTCGAGGAGCAGACGGCACTCCCTGAGTAGCCAGAGGGCGTGGTCGGACATGCTGTTCGATCACCGAGCCCCCAGGTGGTGCCTCCAGCTGCGGAGGAGGACGAAGTGGAAGAGATTGAGCGTGAGGAATCACGACCTCAAGCTGTCCAAATCCTCCTTAAGCGGGGTGACGAAGTGGTGGTTGTTGAGGAGGACACCACCAGGGAGCTCAGGAGGCTGGAGTCTACCCTGTCTGCAGTGATGAAGCAGATCAAGGTCAGTACTGCATATACAATGTTCATCTTTGTCGTTGGAGATTGTTCTTCTTCATAATCTTGGTGCTTTTGCAGGGTATTGCTCGGACTGCGGAACAGCGGTGACAGCTGATCAAGAGGAGGAGCCCCTCATCGAGGAGAATGAAAAGCTCAAGGCGGCGATGAAGCTTATGGAGAACAACATCCAGAGGGCCCAGCATGAGCGAGACCTTGCTGAGTCCAACACATGGGATCTAGAATACCAAAAGGGCGTCCTATCCGACCAGCTAGCGACGGTGTCCGAGCAGTTGCGGGGCAAGTCCGAGCAAGCTGGAACATAGCTCCGAGCAGCTGATGGGTCTTTCCGAGTAGCTAGAGCGCGAATTCGAGCAGCTTAGAAATGTCTCCGAGCATAAAATAGGTATGGCATATCGGCGAATGTGCTTTGTATTCTTGAAAGTCATATTGTTGCTGACGATCGTTGTGCTTGTAGAGCAAGATGCTGAGCTCGGCCAGTTGTGCCAAACCGTCGGGCAACTCCGAGAGGAGAAGGCGAAGGAGTCAGGGCGAGCGGAGAAGCTGGCCAAGGAGCTAGAAAGTGAGTACTTCTTGGTCGAGTTATTGTTGGAGTAATTTCATTGATTGATGCAACCTTGTTATGCCTGCAGACTACCGTCGGAGGGTCAAGGCGTAGTTTGATGTGCTGGAGCAGGAGGCCAGAACCCAACGGATCAAGCTCGATGTTGTAGTTGCCGGAGTCAAGCCGGTGCTCGACTGCGTCGACTTGGAGATGGCTCCTTAGCCCGACGGCAAGCCACCGTGCCCGAACACCATCATCGAGAGGTGCAAAGCGGCGTGAGAGAACTTCAAAAGCTTCAACCGCGATGCCATCATCACCGCCGTTACACATGCCCTAGCGGTGGTCCAGTCCCATTACCCTACCATTGACCTTCAAGCAATAGGGGCCGGATTCACCAAAGGAATGGGTGCAACGGAGCACCAGCAGCTAGAAGATGAAGTGGAAGACGCGGCGAAGAAGCTGGCCGGCGACGTTGACCTGTTTAGTGAGATGGACAACGATGGCGAAGCCGATGATCAGCTCAGAGAAAAGTCTGTAATAACTAGAGAGAGTAGTTAAAATGTGCAAGGGCGCAGACAATCATTTATATATATGTATAAATGTTGTAAAATGACATGTGCATGTTTATGCAATTTGCCAGTTTTTCGTTGAAGAATCATTGTAGTGTTAACCCTAACACAATTATACGTTGTATAAGTAGCGTCCGAGCAGTTAGTTCGTTACTGAACTCTTTGGCCTTAGCTAGCCCATAGTCCATAACGTTGAGCACGGAGCCCGTGCACGTGTATGAGGAACAGGCGTGACCAAGGAACCACAGCCAACCACCCATAACGTAGAGCGTGGAGCCCGTAGCACATGTAGGGAGAGATCGGAGACTGGGTCTTCTCCATAGAGAACAGAGCGGAACGTATGCTGCTCGGCGGTTGGTGAAATAACTTAGAGATATACGTAATATTAGTAGCATCCGAGCAGTTAGTTCTTTACTGGGCTCTTGGCCTTGGCTAGCCCATAGTCCATAACGTCGAGCACAGAGCCCGTGCACATGTAGGACGAACAGGTGTGACCAAGAAACCGTAGCCGACCACCCATAATGTAGAGCGCGGAGCCCGTAGCACATGTAGGGAGAGATCAGAGACTGGGTCTTCTCCATAGAGCACAGAACAAAACGTGTGCTGCTCGGTGATTAGCGAAACATTTCGGAGATATGGAGAAACACGGCGGAGTATTTATGGCGATCACATATTGGAGATATGGAGAAACGTGGCGGAGTGTTTATGACGATCACATATTAGAGTTCGTTAAGGAGTAGCTTAGAGCTGGCGACCACAAGTGGAGATTAATTCGTAATGAAGAAATAATGGAGACAAATTATGGTGACCAAAACTTTGTTTATCATGGAGTGGAGAATACATATCTGGAGTGTTTTAAGGATAGAAACGTATAAGGTGCTCGATGTGCCATGAATTGGGGATATTGATTCCGTCCAAGTCACATAGCCGATAGGACCCTGGTCGGGTAACCTCTTTGACCACATAAGGCCCTTCCTAGGGGGAGGAGAGTTTGTGCATCCCTTCGGTCTTCTATTTTCTATGGAGAACGAGGTCACCGACAGCAAATGAGCGACCTTTGATGTCGTAGTTGTAGTATCTTCACAAGCCTTCTAGGTATTTTGCAGTGCAAATATAAGTGATCAGGCGTTCTTCCTCGGCCCTGTCGACGTCCTCTGTCCGAACAGCTACGGCTTGCTCTTCATCATAATTTTCCACCCTAGGTGCTCGGAAGGCAATGTTCGCTGGTAGTATGGCTTCTGAGCCGTAGACCAAGAATTACGGAGACACACCTGTGCTGCGACTAGCTTGAGTGCGTAGTCCCCAGACCACAGGTGGTAGCTCTTTGAGCCATCTGTTCGGATGCTTTTCTTCTTTCTGATATAGTCTCTTTTTGAGGGCATCAAGGATCATGCCATTCGCCCATTCAACCTGGCCATTGCCTCTAGGATGGGCAACGAAGACGTATTTGATGGAGATGCATCGGTCTTCGTAGAAGTCCCAAAAATGATGACTAGTGAATGTGGTTCTGAGGTCGGTGATAATGCTGTTCGCGAGACCGAATCTGTGGATGATATCTTCGAATAGCTCGACTGCTTTCTTTGCAGTGGCGGAGACAAGCGGTTTGTATTCGATCCACTTGGAGAACTTGTTGATGGCGACGTATACGTACCGGAAACCACCTAGCGCTGGCTTGAAAGGCCCGATCATGTCCAGTCCCCAGCAAGCAAAAGGCCAAGAAGCTGGGATGGTCTGCAGTTCTTGTGCCGACATGTGGATTTGCTTGGTGAAAAATTGGCATTTTTCACAACGTCGGACGAGGTATTCTGCAGTGGAGATGGCCGTGGGCCAGTAAAAACCAGCTCAGAAAGCCTTGCCGACCAGGTTTCTCGAGGCCACATGGTTGCCGCAGGAACTAGAGTGAATTTTGAGAAGTAGTTTCACTCCCTCTTCTTGGGTGATGCATTTCTACAGTATTCCTTCCTTGACACTTTTTCTCATCAAGTTCCCGTCCACTAGCACATAATGCTTGCTTCGACGGATTAGGCATTCGGTTTCGGTCTTGTCGGCGGGTACTTCGGCGCTGGTGAGGTACTTGACGAACTGTTCCCTCCAATCGGCGACCGACGAGGGTACTATAAGTACCAGCTGCTCGGCGGGGGAATTTCTTGCACTTCTTTCTCTTCCTTGATAGACGACGTAAAGAGGTCTTGAATGAAGACCCCTAGTAGAATCACGGTGCAAGAAGAGCCTATTCTTAGATAGGTGGTCGGCGAGCTGATTTTGATTTCGTACCACGTGGTGGTACTCGATACCGTAGAACTTTCCTTCAAGCTTCCTGAATTCGGCGCAGTATGAGTCCATCTTCTCACTAGAGCAAGACCAGTCTTTGTTGAGCTAGTTGATGACCAGCGCAAAGTTCCCATATACCATGAGGCATTTGACGCCGAGCTCAACGGCTATACGGAGTCCGTGGAGACACGCTTCATATTCGGCGGCGTTGTTGGAGGCCAGAAAATATATTCAGAGAATGTATTGGAGCTTATCCTTGGTTGGCGTAATGAACAAAATGCCAGCACCAGCACCGTTGATGTTAAGGGCGCCGTCGAAGTACATCACCCAGTGCTCGGGGCATGTAGAGGGGATGGACTCTTGGATCTCGGTCCACTCAGCGACAAAGTCAGCGAGCGCCTGTGACTTGATGGTAGGCCTGCTTCTGAATTCAATGGAGTAAGTGCCGAGCTCGATAGCCCACTTCATGATATAGCCATTGGCCTCTTTATTGTAGAGGATGTCCCCTAGAGAGAACTTGGTGACCACAACGATCTTGTAATACTCAAAATAATGGTAGAGCTTGCGTGACGTGATCAGAATGGCGTATAGCAGCTTTTGAACCGGAGGATAATGAGTTTTGGGCTCATTAAGTACCTCACTGATGAAGTAGACCGGATGTTGCACTTTAAAGGCGTGCCCGGCCTCGTCGCGTTCGACGACGATAGCTGTGCTAACGACGCGAGAAGTGGCGACGATGTAGATCAGTAGAGTTTCGTTTGGCCGAGGCGCCGTCATGATCAAAGGCTTTGTTAGAAACAACTTGAGCTGCTCAAAAGCTATGTCTACCTCTTCCGACCAGGAGAAACACTCGGAGGCCTTGAGGAGTTTGAAGAAAGGTAGTCCCTTTTCATCGAGGCACGATATGAAGCGACTGAGAGCAGCCATGCAACCTGTAAGCTTCTGTATATCCTTTACGGACGTTGGCCGTTTCATGTTGGTGATGGTGGAGACCTTGTTGGGGTTGGGTTCGATACCACGGGCGCTAACGATGTAGCCTAGGAGTATGCCAAATGGAACTCCAAAGATGCACTTTGAAGGATTCAACTTCCATCTATACCTTTTTAGGTTGGCGAATGTTTCTTCGAGGTCAGCGATGAGATTATCGGCGGTCTTGGACTTGACGACTACATCAACGATGTAAGCTTCAACGTTGCGGCCTATCTATTGATCAAGGCACATCTAGATGGCCCTTTGGTATGTCGCCCTAGCGTTCTTGAGTATGAAGGACATGGTGGTATAGTAGTATGCACCGAAAGGCGTGATGAACGATGTCTTGATCTGGTCGTCTTCCTTGAGGGATATCTGGTGATAGTCGGAGTAACAGATGAGTAAGGAGAGTAGTTCGCAGCTAGCGGTGGAGTCCACAACCTCGTCTATCCGAGGCAGACCAAAAGGGTCTTTAGGGTAGTGTTTGTTAAGATCAGTGTAATCAATGCATATTCTCCATTCTTTATTCTTTTTTTGAATGACAACAGGGTTTGCTAACCACTCAGGATGATACACTTCTTTTATAAATCTAACAGCTAGGAGCCGTTTTATTTCTACCCTAATAGTCTCCTTCTTTCTGGCATGAATCGTCGGAGTTTCTGCTTGATCGGTTTGGCGGTCGGTGAGACATTCAAGGAGTGCTCGATCTTCTCCCATGATACCCCCCGGCATGTCTGCTGATTTCCAAGCAAACACGTCGGCGTTGGCATGTAGGAAGGAGATGAGCGCGCTTTCCTATTTGGGGTCGAGGTGAGCCCCAATCTTCACGGTCTTGGAGGGGTCATCGAAGGCCGATGCTGACCTCCTTGGTTTCTTTGGACTTAGGCGGAGGCTCCAACGCTGGGATCTCCAGGTCATCGGTGGGCACCATCTTGGCGTCGGTGACCACGTTGGCCATCTGGATGGAGAGGTCGGTGGCTTCGGCGAGAGGGAGACTCTCAGTCTCGTAGGTGTAGGCGATGGAGAGGTTGGCCCACAGGGCTAGGACTCCTATAGGCGAAGGCATCTTCAGCACCAGATAGGCGTAGTGCGGTATAGCCATGAACTTGGTCAGAGCTGGCCAACCAAGTATGGTGTGGTAGGCGGTGTTGAAGTCGACGACGTAGAAGTTGATGTGCTCGATGCGGTAGTTGCTTGCTGTGCCGAACTGTACTGGTAGGGTGATCTCTCCAAGCAGTTTGGATGCCCTGCCAGGTACCACATCCCAAAAGGAGGAGTCGAAGGGTGTGAGATCTCCTATCCTGAGCCCCAGCTCCTTTAGGGCTCCGGCAAAGAGGAGGTTCAAAGCGCTCCCACCGTCGATGAGCACTTTTCTGAAAAGCACCTTCTGGACGGTCGCATCAAGGACGAGGGGGAAATGCCCTGTGTAAGGGATGTCCTCCCACTGATCGGCCCTGCTAAAGGTGATGGGTACCTCGGACCAGGGGCTATAGTTGGGGTTGGCGACGGCGTCTTCCGTGTTGATGGCGAGCACCCGGCGGGCGGTGAGCTTCTTTTCTCTTCTGCTCTCGGTGGAGGCGAGGCCCCTGAAGATGGTGGCGACCACCTTGTCGTGATCCTAGAAGGCATTATTGTTGCCCCTAGGTGGTCAGCGGCCTCCGGCTCCGTCATTGTTGTCGTCATCTAGCTTTTTAGCCTGGAACTCCTTAGCCAAGCCAAGGCAGTCCTTCATCTTATGCTTGGCATTTTTGTGGAGAGGGCATGGGCCGTCGAGGATCTTCTTGTATTGCTCATCGTAGTTGCGCTTAGCGTGAGGTTCATCAACGGCGGTGATGATGTGGTCTAGTCGGCGGCGGTGATATTGACCACACTTGGATCCTTCTGGCCGATCACGGCCACTGTCCCAATGGTGACTGCGGTCGTCGTAGCGGCGGTCGCTGTGGCGCCAGTCGTCGGGGCGATCATCGATGCGGTGAGTTGGGCGATGAGTGCCCGCATCCTCGTTGAAGCGCACCTCGGGTTTCTCGACGTCAGCGTACTGGTTGGTGGTTGTAATCATCTCACCAATCCCCGTTGGCGGCTTGCGGTTGAACTTGGAGCGGAGATCGCGGTGATGGAGTCCTCGAAAGAAGGCGGTGATGATCTCAGCTTCCGTGATGTTAGGAATAGAATTCCTAATCTTGGAAAAGCGTCTGATGTAGCTACGGAGGAGCTCGGACGGCTTCTGGTAGATGAGGTTCAGATCATGCTTGGTGCCCGGCCGAGTACACGTAGCCATGTAGTTGTCGGTGAAGACCTTTTTCAGCTCTTCCCAGGATCCGATGGAGTCTGGGGCAAGGCTTGTGAACCAGTTCATCGCGGTTGGTGTGAGCATGATGGGAACATAGTTCGCCATGACACTGGTATCTCCTCCGACGGCGCGAACAGCAGTGGCGTAAGCCTACAGCCACTGTGTGGGGTTCATCCGTCCCTCGTAGGGCTCGACCCTAGTGATTTTGAAACTAGGGGGCACTAGAGTGTTCGGAGTGCCCTCGTGAATCTTGGGGGCCTTTGGGGTTGTCGGAGCCATGATCTGCAACATTGCCAGCGTTGAGCTGCTCGAGAGCTGAGTTCGGGTTACCGAACTCTTGCTCGTACTCTTGACTGCGGCGTACTTCTTCTTCATGGCGACCGAAGCGCGCTCGTCGATACGTCGTCATGCATCTCGAAGATTATTGAGGTGCACTCGGACGTCCTGGTCGACCTCCTGGTCATGTTGGCGAAGGTGTTCGATGAGGTTGCCCCTAGCACCCCGCTGGAGGGGTTGTCTGTCGTTGTGGTGCTGGTCGGTGAAATGACTTGGGCGGCGATAAGATCTTGGCGCGGCTGATCGGTGAATCAAACACGTGGAGTATGAAGGCCTCTGATCTTGGTGGATCTCATTGATCTGGCAGTATGCCGCTTTAAGCATGGCGGCGACCTTGGCGATCTCCGGTGTCTACGGGAGTCGGGCGAGCTCGTTGGCGGCCACGGCCAAGTTGGTGCTTGGGGTCTTGTAGACGTCGTGGCCATCAATGCGGACAAACTCATCATCGAGGTTGCGTTGGAGTTGGCGTGGCCTTCCTTGCGAGTCAAGCTAAGTCTCGGCCATCGCAAGGGCAGCCTCGTTTGCTCGGCGCTGCGCACGGTTGATGTTCCTGTTGACGCGGGTGGCACGGTCCTCCAAGGTTTCCCCTTCCCATGGGGGGCTATCGACGCTGACATTAAAGATTGCGCCTCCATGAAAGGGAGGGAGAGGAGGTTGTTCGGTGGAGGTTTCGGCGACAGTCTCCATAGAGCCCTGGGATTCGGAGTCTAGATTCTCCTCCAAGATGGTTTGGAGGGATGCTCCGGGACATCGGCCGACGTGTAGCATGTTGACAACCAGTGGAGGCTGGTCGGCGATCTAGTCGGCGGGAGGTTGGACATCTCTAACCTGGTCGGCGAACTTGCCCCTTAGGGCATCTTGGTCGGTGGCGGCGACGTTGGTGAGCCCGAAGGGTAGGGTCGTAGCCCCTGGAGTTTCCGAGCAGCCTCCGATAGATCTGGACCGGAGGGTGGTCGGTGCTGAACTAGAGTGGTCAGAGCCGATTCTGCAATGTAGAGGCAATCGACGAGCTTCTGGCTGACCAAATCGATGGATGCGATCAGATCGTCGTTGTTGATTCGCTTCCTCTGGTAGTGGGGAAGCGGGTGGCGAGTTATCGGCGAAGACGACCTCGGAAGCAGTTCCGAGATCGGATCTGCAGTCGTAGGTGTTGGGGTGATCGGCGCAGTATTGATCTGCACCGGCTCGATGAGCTCTTCGACTCTGTCAGCGTTGATGATCCACGAGATCGATCCGACCGTGAAGATCTGGCCGGGCTATGGGAGGGACGAAGAGCTTGCGGAACGTACCATCTTGTTCGATATAGAAACAGCACGCACACCCCTACCTGGCGCACCAACTATCGACATAATATCGTCGGCAGTCCTGCGAGGGGTATCCCACGAAGGTAGATTGATCGATAGATATGCGTATAATCGAGAACAAGAAGGCAACAGAGACACACGAGTTAGACAGGTTCAGGCCGTCAGTATGACGCAATACCCTACTCATGTGGTCTGTTGGATTGTATTGGCTATCGTATGATATTGCGTGAGTTTGGAGGGGGTCCTTGCCCGCCTTATATAGTCCGGGGGGCAAGATTACAAGTCGGTTAGATTTAGGAGATAACCGAAAAGTAATAACAGATTACAAAAATCTTGGGATCATACGTATCCTAACAGTTCTCGTAATATCTTCAGGATATCTTCCGGTGTCTTGCGGGAGGCACCGAGCAGCGTCGTGCCCCGCAAGGCTTCGTCTTGTGGGCTGGTCCGCCCCTGGGCGCAGCCCATATGGTCTGCTGTGGGTATCCGGGTCGTACTCCCCCACAACAACTGAATTTTTACTCAAATTTATAGGAAAATATATTAACATTACAAACCCAAATAAGTATATTAACAATTAATGCATATTTCATGTTTGATTGAAAAAAGTGTTCAAATGTGGATCCATTCAACTATAACCTCGGTTAAAGTTAGATTAGATTTTTTTTAAGAAAAATACACAATACGTAGATAGCTCACAAACATGCACGAAAACTCCTATATGGGTGCATGCGCCCAAACCTAACCATACGAGCGTATCAGAAAGATTGAGACCGGACGAAGTCACCGCAGCTTGCTGTTGACAGACACACACCACCTATCTCTAAAAAAATAAGGTTAAAATTCTAAAATAAATGCAATGAGATACGAGCACCGTACAAGTCTGAGACTCAACCGGATGGATATATTTATATATCGCAGTACACATAACCAACTGAATTCTAGGTGGGAGCATAATAAGCTCGCGGAATCGTCTGATGCAATTAGCAGCGGATCGGAGAAGTAACGGTTGACTACTGACATGGTCAAGGTCAAGTCACGGCGGATTGGTGATAACTGGGTGGGTGCCACTGCCATATGACCCAATCTTCTCCGGGCTCGCACACACGTCATACTATTATTCCTCTAGTCTCTATATCTATTTCTTTTTCTATCAACAGAAGCAAATTAAGAATTATAATTAAGACAGAGACAGTACGTCAAGAGTCGTGTTGATCTAGGAAACTAACAGGTGCCGTCTGTGTACACATCATCCGCGCGCGTTCCGCGGAGACGGGCGGGCCTGCTTGACCTGCCCACCCAGTCGCCTCGGAAGTTTCGAAACAGGGCTACCAGCTACGTGTTGTCGCGGCTACCTACTCCTCCCGGTGCTGGTCCTCTACGTATTTGTACTGTCCATGTCGTAGGCGATGTAGTGCACCAGGCAATAAGCCAAAAGCAACTTGTTCAAAAATACGCAGTACCTTCGTTTCGGTTGAAATTTGTTGAGGCAGCATGATAGTATCCTGATTCATGATTAGCTAGCTAGGCTTCCACTAGTATCCTGATTCCATCACAGTTAGGACATGTTTGGATCCTCTCTTCTAAATTTTAGAGCTCTAAAAACGTTAGAGCATTTGAGCTCAATTTTGAGATCTAAAGTTTCTAATGTGAGGCGTGCTAAATTATAGAGCTAACTTTAATTATTAGACCACCTATTTGGATATTTTATTAGCTCTAAAGCTTAGAGGTCTGAAGTTTAGACGGATCCAAACAGGCCCTTAATTACCCGTGGGTCGGTAAGTTCTACTAGTATGGTAACCCTCTCTAGGAAATGTCTTGCTAATGAAAGCACACGACTCTTACCATCCAGTCTTGCTCTTAAGTTGTGTACTACATTAGCCTTTTTTTACTAATCCCAAATGGCCAACTCTAATGTATATAGTAAGAGTACCTACACATGACCTTGAACGGGATTAATATTTTCACTTTTGAACCTTTTTTCACACGTATTTAGAAAAGCGTTTTGACTTTTGCTCAATATTTAAATTAATATTTTTAAAAAATATATAAAAATATTGATTATGGAACGTTTCCATGGAACTACTACTCATGTTGTTGACACACTACTACATAAAATGACTTTTAACGTACATAAAGAAAATTTAGAGACGCCTCAACCTTTTTCTAGACACGTTATAATTCTAACTGTTGACGGTCGTTAAGATCAATTATAAAACGTCAATATAACCTGCATATATAATTAAATTCATCAACAAACAAAGGTCTAGGGGTTTAAACTAATAAATTCCACGAGTTTTGGTGAATCTGTGTTTTCAGAAGAGTATATTCAGAAAACCGTCAAGGTTGACCTATTCGTCAAAGTAAATCACGTTTATCCACGACGGTACGGACTTAGTAAGACTCTAGAAGCATGTAAAAGGCAACCCACCAAAGATCGAGCCACGACGCTGACAGGGGGGTCGGCCGGCCCCACCACTAGGCTGGTCGGCCTATGGGTCCTGCCTGTTAGCTTCTCCTTCGAATGTCAGTTCTCCACCGCCTCCTAGATTGCATCTATGCCGTCCTTCTAAGTCGGTTTGATCCGAGGGTCCAGAATTGACACTACCCCCTATATATACAGACATATACCCCCTCAAGGAGAGCCATCCTGAAACCCTAATTCATATCCTCCTCATCAGAATCAGAGGCAGCTATCAAGAGAAGATTAGTCCTCCATAGGATCTAGTCTTCTATTAGAAATAGAGAGATAGAGTGTGAGGGAAGAGTTTGGAGGAAGTACTGGCCTGTCGATGCTCTCTCTACGGCTGGTACCCTGGCGGAATCAAGTTCTTCATGAGCTTGCTTCTGAGATTTCTCTGGTAATCAACTTCTAATTCAAGTAAGTAACGTATTTATATTGTTCTTCAGGTTTGTGACTCTTTTTGAGTACTTTAATCCTTGTCATTCCTGGATTAAAGTAGTATTCATAGTATAAGCGTGGTGCTTAGACTCGGTTACTCGTAGATGTACCCTACATTCTAGATCGGTGGTAGCTCGCGAGGGTGACTCTTATAGCCTCGTTGATTCCTCTGTAGTCCACCTTCTATTTGTAGGCCGGGAAGAATTTAGTTACTATAGAAAACATACTCTACCTGTGTTTCCCTTAGTAATATCCCCAGAATTGAAGAATAAAAGACATAGCTTACCGAAGTTAGAACTAGAAGACCTTAGTGATCTTGTTTATACTCATGTTATCTTAAGTCTTGTTACTACTCGGGGTTAAGTTAGACGTAGTTAATCTCACATGTTTCCCTATGGATATGATACTTGGAATACTTTCAGGTGAAAGGTACATCAGTATCCGTGCTCTTGCGGATTTATCTGTGTGCGTTAATAAAATACCAACAACCTTTCTGACGCCGTTGCCGAGGAAACGGTTGCTAAATTAACTACGAACCTAGCTTAATCTTGTATCTTTTATCATTCTTCTTTTATTTTATTCTTTTCCTTTTCATTCCACTCCTATCCATCAATACGCTACACCTACGAGCGCACGTCTATAGCCACTAAAATCTTCAAAACCTATTTTAACACCTGGCTATGAGCTGCGTCCGGGTTTAATAAAATTAATTCGGGAACAATCCTTCTCGGGAGAAGATGATGAAAACACATACTCGCACCTATGGGAGTTTGAACAGACCTGTGCATACTTGCATATCACTGGCATGTCTGATGAGATCTTAAGATGGAAGTTATTTCTGTTTTCTTTGACGAAAAGAGCTAAACGATGGTATAGTCGAACTGTAGGAAGTATGAAAGAAGATGGGGAAATGTTATGCTCTAAATTTGCCTAGCTTTGTTTCCCATCTCTAAAGTGGTTAGCCTTCGAAAAGAGGTTCTATCTTTCAAAAAAAGAACAAAAATCTCTTGGCACGGCATGGGCTCGTTTTGATGACCTCATCACCACTGGCCCTAACCTTGCCTTTGAAGATCCTGTATTTCTTCAATATTTTTATATGGGTCTTAGCAAGGATTCACTATAAAAAATACCCTTATACATGACGGTTTACTTTGGTCACAGACAAGCAAAAATGTGTCACAGATAGCTCACCATGATGATCGGAAAAAAAAACGTCCTATATCCCGCGTCATACATTTGTTCGCCCAAATTGAGCCGTCATAGATTGACATTTGAGTTCGTCATGGATTAGTTGTCCGTTTATTATACCTAGCCCAGATCTAAACCATAGTGACGAAAAAAAACATCACATATTAGTGTAAAATCATCACTGCATTAACATGCATCACATCTCATAATACACCAATCATACAAACAAACATTGATTCTTTCATTTCTTGGCATGTTCACTATTGTCATATATAGTTTGAGGACAATCAATTCACAGTCAAACTAACAAGTACGTCTGAACTAAGATTTCATTTCTAGGAAGTCTAAAATAAACAAACATATAAACTAAGATTTCATCTCTAAAAATTCAATTGGCTTGATGTCCATATGATGTGCTACCAAGCATCTCTTGCAGCTACCTGAAAATCAATGTGAATATGAAATAAGTTAGTTCTAAGCAAATATTCAAAAAACAAATACCATCTATTTATCAGGAAACGATCAAAGTCGATTGTTCTAGGATTGCACTAGTCAAGCTCTGTACTAACAAATAAAATTGATGGTTGTAGTACTAGCGTGTGGTAGAAAAATCAACAAGTGACCAACTTGAACAAGAAATCTCTGATTATTCTATGGAGTTGACAATGCTGTGGCAAACCATATTTCTGCATTCAACATAAAAACCATTTTTTATAGCACTAGCATGTAAAAGAATGCAGCTTTGACAATACCAAATTTCCCATGCAAACCAGCGCACAAGTAGTAACTAGTATAATGCCCGTGCTATCGCTACGTCAGCATATAACCATACAAATTAAATAACCAAAAGGCATATATGTCCAAGTTATTGAACGCAAACAGAGGAGCATTTAAAAAAACTTCATTACAGAGGAGCATCTAGCTGATGGTATTTCATAGCATGGTTCAATTATCTTGGGAGAAAATACACAATAGACCTGCTGCTAGTTGATGGTTTATTTACCAACATATTAACATGGCTTAGTAATCCGAATAAAAAACTACAATACAGAGGAGCATCTACCTGATGTTATTTAGGAAAAAACATGATAGGAGTTGTACGTTCATAGTTCACTATATAATTGCTTCAGTTAACTAAAAAGAACTACATGTAGTGCTTGTCAAGCTGAATCTAACAAAGACTAAAAGAGTCTGTCAACATAGACTAAAACAGAACCTTGATGACTAAAATTATGAAACAAATTTACATGACTAAAAATTTAGATACTGAATGGTAGCCAATGTTCCATGGCTGACACATTTATATACTGAATGAATGTTTGTGATAGAACAACTGAATGACAGTTATAGACCATTGCATATACTTTTTCACCTAACAAACCACCAAACAGATCCCAAATTACCACAGGAAATTGCAATCCCCACATCCAAAATCTCTACAACTCAAAAGGGGTCAAAGGCATCACCTCAGCCAATTTAATTAGCTTCTCGATAGTTTCATAAGTCGTCGTTGCCTTGCAGCGGTCGGCCAAAAGTCCCGTAGCTGCGCCTTCTAAAAACATGTAGCATTAGATGCTATCAGTATTCTTAACAGTTTACAAGAGCCTGAAGCAAGTTAATTGATTTAACATAAACTAATTTGCCTGGCCAAAAAGATTTATGGGTCTTTAAATAAGCCTGAGGGCAGTAGTACCATAAAAAACAAACCAAGCTATCAGGATTATAGTTGACGCTACAACTTTTTACAAAAGATCAAAGATTAACAAGCAATTAAATAACTAGAGGAAATTCCTTACTGAATCTACTATCTTGTACCGACATTTCCACCAGCACCTACAGCATCTATCAGAAAGTTACTTGCATTGCATTATAGAACAGGAGGTAGGTGACGAGCAAACTAATTTCAATCCTGATCACAGGAATTATATGCCCAAACCATCATTCACAGAAATCCAAACAAAAACCACAAATAGACCCAACTGCACAGTGCACAAAATGGCATCGACAATTAGAAAAAATTCTAAAAATCGTAGTCGGATGGGATTTCACATACCAACAACCGTGGAGACAGATCTCGGTAGGGCCTAGCACACACCAGACTCCTCCAAACCTAGAAATTTCAAAAACCTACAAGCACACGCATCCACCAGATCAAGCCCCTACTAGTGAAACCCTAATGAAAATCACAAACAGCAGCAGGGGCACACCGGCGCTGGTGCTATGCGGTCCGGACGCGCAGGGGAGGCGCGCGAACCCGCCATCGCTCTGCGCGCCCGCGCCGGGGAAGGGCACGTATGCGCCCCTGCTATGCCTACCCGCACCCGGGAAGGGCGTGCCGCCGCGGCTGCTATGCCCTCCCGCGTTGGGGAGGGGGGCGCTGCCGCCGTCGCCGCGCGGCCCGCCAGCGCAGAGGAGGCATGGGACCTGAAGTTTGGGGGACAGGGGCGTGCGGTGGCTATGGGTGGCAGTGGATAGGGGAGGGCGTGTACAGTGGATGCGGGTGGCGGCAGATGGGAAGGGGCGACACAGTAGATGGATGTGTGTAGACTGTGGGAGGGAGGCTGGTGGATTAGGTTTAGAAATTTTCATTTCTTTTTAATTTTTTATTACAAACCGTCATAGTTGAGAGCGTTCTATCACCTCGTATACAAACCGTCTCTGATAAGGACTTTCTATGACAATTTCTTATAACGTCATCTCAAAACCGTCATGTATAAGGGTATTTCTTGTAGTGATTCGATGAAATCTCTTGATGCAGCCTCTAGAGGAGCTTTTCTTCATTTGTTTGCTAGTAAGGCAAGGACTATCCTTGATAAAATTATTGGAAAAATTCCCTACACTAGCATTCATGATGAACTCCCCGAGGAAGAGAAGAAATCTTCTCCCGATCAAGAAGAGAAAGTTTTGATAGCCAAATCACAACCACTTCATCCCAAAATTTTGCTGTCAATCCCGAACCATCAGTACCCCAAAATCCTCCAAGGGAAGAAGAAATTTCACCTTTGGAAAGCCCTGATGAAATTAAGGATGATCTTTTTAATGCTGATTTTGGGAAAAGCTTAAACTTGCTGCTTCATAAGAGACCTTCGAGCATGAAAGGATCAAGATGCCCAAGAGGGGGGTGAATTGGGCTAATTCTAAATTTTTGCAATAATTAAGCCCTACACTTAGCCCATTTCACCCCTTGTGTCTAAAATGTGTTTCTATTGTTCTCCCATACAAAAGTTTTGCACCCTAGGTTTTAATCCTACTCTAGCATAGCAATTCTAGGAATGTAAAGACATGAAATGAATTGCTCAAATATAAATGCTCAAAGTAAAGAGAGGGAAAGGAACACAGCGATGTTTTCCCGAGGTATCGGAGAGTCGCCACTCCCCACTAGTCCTCGTTGGAGCACTCGCGCAAGGGTGTAGCTCCCCCTTGATCTGCACAAGGATCAAGTGCTCTCTACGGGCTGATTCTTTGACACTCCGTCGCAATGAATCGCCCACAACCACTCACAACTTGACTTGGGTCATCCACAAGCTCCGCCGGATGATCACCAAGCTCCCAATCACCACCGAGCCATCTAGATGATGGTGATCACTAAGAGTAACAAGCACAAACTCTCACTTGACCAAGACAAGCCTAATGAGAAAGGTGGATACACACTTGCTACTCTCTATGCACTAATGAGGTCCTCAATCTTGGATTATCAAATCTCAATCACCTCACTAGGCTCTTGCACTCCAAAGGTGTTTCTCAGCTGAATAAATGGGCAAGAGACCTCCCATGGATGAGTGGAGTAAGTATTTATACCCACCCCCCATTCAAAACATAATGTTTGGAGGCTAAATCAGCACTCTGCGGGCTGACTGGGCGCTCCAGTTAGGGTGACCGGATGCTCTGGTCAGTTGTACCCACCATGGTGTCAGAGAGAGCCATTAAGCTCTGACCAGACTCTGACCAGCGTCCGGTCAGCACCCACCGGACGCGTCCGGTCAAGAAAAAAACCTCTTTGGAACCTCTCTGGAGTCGACCGGACGTAGGCACCCCAGTGTCCGGTGCTCCTCCACTCAACATCCGGTCAGTACCAGACGACTGCAGTTGATTGATCGGACTCTGACCAGTGTCCGGTCAGAACACACTGGATGCGCGTCCGGTCAAGAAAAAGCGTCTCTAGAACCTCTCTGGAGTGGACCGGACGCAGGCACCGTAGCGTTTGGTGCTCCTCCACTCAGCATCTGGTCAGTACCATACGACTGCAGTTGATCAAATAAACTAACCCGGACTCACCCTCCAGCGTCTGGTCACAACCAAACCAGCGTCCGGTCAGTCATTGGACCCTCCATTCACTTCCAACTTGAAATCCTATGAGAATGAAGTTGACTCCAATTGATCTTAGGCTATTCCTGAGCTACCTAGTGCTAGGTTTGACAAGTGTGCATCACACCTAACCCACTAGACTTACCTAAGTCAAGCTACTAGTCCATACGCCCTTAATAGTATGGCCAAAGAAAAAACAAAGTCCTAAACTACTATAAGTGTCTCTCCAACACCAAACGACACTTAGAACTAGTCCATCCTTAAACTTGTCATCCATCCTTTAAAAACTGAAATGATTTCCATCGATAGGGGCATGACAACCATGATTGCCCAATCAATTTTCATTACCATGACCTAACTCAAATTGCCTCTACAAAACACATGTGAGTCATAGTAATCTCGTGTCGTCATTAATCACCGAAACCCAACTAGGGGCCTAGATGCTTTCAGAGCAAATATAATTCTTATCCTCTCAAGAAGGGGTCTCTTAGAAATCATCCTTATTCCCATGTAGGACATTGGACAGAACTCAAGGGTGGCATGTCAAGTGATGCTATAGAAGGAGATCCGAGTCATTTAGAAGCCAATCCTATCTTTTCCCCTTATATGTCCACGCTAGATGTCTCATATGAACCCATCTCTAAACCCATCCTTGACCCCGATGATTCCCTTTATGCTCTTTTTCCTAGTCTCATGGTGATCCTAGAAATCCATTAAGATAATCAAAGCATAGGAATCATGAAGGATCCATGGAAGACCAAGAAGAGAAACGACAATGGCTAGAGGATGTTAAGAATTCATATGTCGTTGAATAGATGGACAAGGATGAAGCCTTAAGGGTAGAAACCAAACCAGACTTAGATCCAAAGGGTGACCTTAAGTCAATCTCCTTAACAAACACGACTCATCCAAGTTTAGAGGAGGCCTTAGACAAGATCAACCCGAGAGTCACCAATCCAAGGGAAAATTTGGACATCCATGAAGAATCAACCTTGGAGCTTGAAAGGGAAGATGACATCAATGAGCATGGAAGCTATTTCATTAACACCTCATCAAACTCGTGCTTGTATGAGAAATCTCCTAAATCAATTGGTCTCTCCAACATTGCCACACATGAGATCTTCAACCCCCTCATACTTCCTGTTTATAAAGATTTTAAAAGGGTGGTGATAGATGCATATGTTTATCATAAATATTGCAAATCTCATGGGCATGAATCTTGAGATAGGCACCCAAAGGTTGGTGTTGTAGGAAAAACCACTTCACCAATTAGAAATACAATTCAAAGGTTTCCCAAGGACGAGCTTCTATCCTAAAACAAGCACTTTCGAAAGATAGCATGAGCTTTCACCTTTTGCTGTAATGCCCTTGTGAAATGAGCATAGCAATATAATTGTGAGAATATTTCTTCGGGTATTTTTGTCACTAACCATTTTAGGTTTGAAGCAAAAAGAATGAAGGATGACGACGCAAGGTATGTCCAACCAATTATCATGCAACATTTAATCACATCCATCCCAACTTGATTTTGCATTTGCAAAATTCAAGTATGGGGCATGGGCTTCTCTGAAAAATCTTATGCCATGTTGTTAATTTTGGTTGTCTCTATCTTTAAGCCATACTTTGCTAAATAACAATCATACCGTTACATCTCCATTTGAGTAAATCTTTATAACGTTTTCATGCTACCTTTGTTTGCTATAGTATATGCGTAGGTTTTGAAGTATTTTCATACACCTTTTAAATTAGGCATGGTGCTTAGTTTAAACTATTTTCCTGAATTAAATTAGACGAGGTGTCTAGTTTGATTCTTGAAACAAAATGTGTGCTGATTTTACTTCCAAAGGCTTTTAAATTAAGCATGGTGCTTAGGTTAAAATGCCTTCCTAAATCGAATTAGACATCGTGTCTAGGTTAAATTTTGAGTTGATAGTATACTTTAGTAGATACTAGATACTTTGTTGGACTAACCCCTACAGGAAACTCTCAATTCAATTTGGATAAGTCACGAGATGAATTCAAATCGAAAATGGAGCAAGGCACATGATGAACTCCAATAACTTTGCGCAAAGAAGACATAGTTCATTCAACATGAATGGAAGAACTCCATGAAACAAAGAGGAAGAAGATGAGTGTCATAAAACATGGTCTACAATAAAAACACTCACTCATAGGAAGTGGACGAATAAATCAACAGGTCTAACCAAATGTCAAAGATCAAAGAGCAAAGAGATGGCATAACTAAAGGATGAAAAAAGAAAGGGTGCAATCTAGGAGATAAGAAGCTCATGAAACAGCTCAAGATACGAGGCTAGCCAAACAAGGAAAATTTCAAACAAAGGGAAGGACCATCATGAATCATTTACCCTTCGTCACATGGTGTCATTACGCTCTAATGACAAAGGTAACATCCTAAGCTAAATAGTCATTATTTAAAAGTTTTTCCTTAATTCTGATAGACACATAAATAAGAAACAAACATGTTTGGGTTACAACTCCATTACTTGATCCAATCTGACTAACTCAACATGTTCTTTAAGCTTGTTCCTTGCATCACTTTCTTGATCTCATAATCTTAACCAAATGAGCTAAAAAATGCACATCTTATTTCTGGAAGATGATAGTCATAATCATGTAAAGATTGATACATTATGTAGAGATATATAATCCTTCCATGGGTTAAGAAATTCAACCCTTTCTGCCAAATATATTTAAATGCTACATTCATGCTCAATCTTCTATTCTTAAATGAACAATGCACATAACATCAACCTCGTCATCATATTCAATGTGCCTAAGATTAGAGAAGAATAAATAAAGTTTTGGTTCTGTTGGTGTTTTTTCACCAAAAGAGCCCATGCACTTGATCTCTACCTTGTCTTTATGAGCAGAACACACTTCAAGCAAGTGTGGGGGAAGACAGTCGATTCCCTAATTTCTACAAAAGAAAGTTCTATACTTGTCAAACTAAAATCAAAACTCAAAACCAAGGCGGGTTTGGTGGAAAAAAGTGGCATCACCATTAGAGGCGTCATCACAACAATCCTCATCTTTAGAGCGAATCGAGGTACTTGATCAATAAACTTCACAAAGGAGAAGTGTGGTTCGAAGAACTTACAACACCAAGCCCTCACCGAAAGAGCTAGCTTGGAGGAGAAGCACCCCCGTGTATCCAGGTAAGTATTCTTTCCCTCTATTTTAGTTTTTAGTTTCTTTTAAATAGTTAAAAAATGATGAATGAAAAACAAAATAAAAAGATATGTCTAGTTTGCTTTAATTTGTTTTTAAGAGCTAAATAAAATAAAGAGGACTCAAAATAATCTCTTAAATGGAAATGATAAATAGTTGCTCTATTGTAATTCGTTTCGAGTACCTAGTTTTCAGCCTTGAATTCTCCAGAGTTTTGGATAAGATTGTTTTGACATAAGGATTTACTTTAAACTAGAAACCCGTGGGTAGCATATGCTTGATCTAAGTCTAGGTAATTGATGGATATGATATGAGAAGGTCTGATCTACTGTTTATCTTGTTCTAAGTGACACTAAAGTTATAGAGATTTACTTTTTGAAAAACACAAAAACGCTACATGATGAGTTCCTGTATGACAAAACTTGAATTCCCACCAGAGCCATACATGTTATTTAGGCTAGAAAAATTTCCACATATATACTGCTTCTAATTGCATTGAGTTTTGTCAAGCTTTGTTGACCCTTATGAAATATTTTTCATGCTCTTAAAATCAAGATCACGTACACACCACCCAAATATGCACTACTCCTACACTGGGGGTAGGCGCAAAAACATGACTTCCATCTAGATCCACCCAAAAATATTTTACTTCTACACTGGAAGTGAACACAAAAACATGGTTGATAGGTTTTTCATCCACCAAATAAATGCTCTAAGTTCTTGTTACTATCTCTTAAAGTTTTATTGTAGAAAAGAGATGGGGCTATGCAAAAGTTATTCATAAAAAAAAGAATTGAGAAAAAATAGACACAAAAGTGTCCGAGATATCTAAAACAATGGGTACTTAGATGCCTGCCTGAAAAAGAAAGAAAGAGATTAATAAGATAGCCCCTGTTCTCTCGTAAAAATATTTTCAGATTTCAAATGAGAGATATGTTTTTCAAGGAGCAAAGTAGAATTAGATAGCCACCATATATATCCACCATAAATCCACACACATGCACATCTTGATTTGATTGTATGACTCAGCTCTCTTTGGATCCGTTGCTTGACTTTACAATATATGCATTGTAAGTATGTTCTAGCTTTCTCCCTACCTATGAACTCCACATAAAGCCTTAGTGGTAGGAAGAGAAAAAAGTATAACATCTTTATTGCCTTGGTGAGGATCCACAAATACCACGTATATTGAGAGACTTGAGAGTGTCATGCAAAGAAATCTCTGAGTTTTATTTTAAAAACTTATAAAAACTCCAAAACAATGGTTAAACAAAGAACTTAAGATATAGTGCTTGACTTGATTGTTCTGTCTTTTAATTGCTCAAGACCTAAGTGAAGGCTAAGAAGCCCCATGGTTGAAGGTAATATAGGTAAGTTTAAAAGTCAGATCAGTTTTTTCTAATCCGGAGGAGAATTCTTGATTGAACGCATGTGTACTTTTGAGGCGTGAAAATATTGTAGCAACTCCTGACTATTGCTGAGTTTAGCTTTGCTCAGAGATGAGCAAAGGTTAAGCTTAGGGGAATTGTTGACGGTCGTTAAGATCAATTATAAACCGTCAATATAACCTGCATATATACTTAAATCCATCACCAAACATAGGTTTAGGGGTTTAAACTAATAAATTTTATGAGTTTTGGTGAATCTATGTATTTAGAAGGGTATATCCAGAAAACCATTAAGGTGAACCTATTTGTCAAAGTAAATCACGTTTATCCACGACTGTACCGTCTTAGGAAGACTCTAGAAGCATCCAGAAGGCAACCCACCAAAGATCGAGCCACGACGCTGATAGGGGGGCCGACCGGCCCAACCACTAGGTCGGCCGGCCTATGGGTCCCGCCTATGAGCCTCCCCTTCAAATGTCGATTCTTCACCGTCTCTTAGATTGCATCTACGCCATCCTTTTAAGTCGGTTTGATCCGAGGGTCCAGAATTGACGCTATCCCCTATATATACAGCCATGTACCCCCTCTAGGAGAGCCACCATGAAACCCTAATTCATATCCTCCTCATCAGGATCAGAGCCAGCTATCAAGAGAAGATTAGTCCTCCATTGGATCTAGTCTTGTATTAGAAATAGAGAGATAGAGTGTGAGGGAAGAGTTTGGAGGAAGTACCGGCCTGTTGGTGCTCTCTATGGCTTGTACCCTGGCGGAATCAAGTTCTTCATGAGCTTGCTTATGAGATTTCTTTGGTAATCAACTTCTAATTCAAGTAAGTAACGTGTTTATATTGTTCTTTAGGTTTGCGACTCTTTTTGAGTACTTTAATCCTTGCCATTCCTAGGTTAAAATAGTATTCTTAGTGTAAGCGTGGTGCTTAGACTCGGTTACTCGTAGATGTACCCTACATTCCGGAGCGTGGTAGCTCGTGAGGGTGACTCTTGTAGTCTCGTTGAATCCTCTGTAGTCCACCTCCCATTTGTAAGCCGAGTAGGATTTAGTTACTATATGAAACATACTTTGTCTATGTTTCTCTTAGTAATATTCCTAGAATTGAACGATATAAGACATAGTTTGCCGAAGTTAGAATTAGAAGGTCTTAGTGATCTCTTTTATACTCCTGTTATCTTAAGTCTTGTTATTACTCCGGGTTAAATTAGACGTAGTTAATCTCACACGTTTCCCTGTGGATACGATACTTGGAATACTTTCGAGTAAAAGCTACAACGGTATATGTGCGCTTGCGGATTTATCTATATGCGTTAATAAATACTAACACTAACCATCTCTATAAATGGTTGAAAGAAAGAACACACATATAAATCAATTTCTAGGAGTGGTAACTGTTACCGACCTCCCCTAGAAATCGAGGGTGGTTAATGTTAGAAACCACTTCTAGTGTCAAAAAAAATCATAATTTTTTCAATTGATGAAGGTGGATAAAGACACAAACTAATCATAGTTGTAGAGCTCTATGAGATATAAAATATTACAGTTGATAACTATTTTATTTGTGTTCGTTACAGATCCAAATATATGTTTTAAGTTCCTATATTATGAAATTCAAATTTTAAACTACCTCGGGTCGATACTCGTCTTATATCAAAGTTGTAGTGCTCGATGAGATCTAAAGTTTGTTATTGGATTTTTTTACATTTGAGATGATTTAGAGGCTAAAATATTAATACAAAATCCGTAGAGTTAATACAAAAGAATAGCATCGTTCACTTGGTGACAATTGATTGTGTGGTGTGATGGTAGAGAGGCTCACACCAGGCAAGAGGTCATGGAAAATTTATGATCGTGGTGCTTAGTTAGTGGGCTTCTCACATGATTGAAAATAATAATTTGCTACTTTTACAGCTGATTTTTAATTTTCTAGAAAAACGTTTGTAGAGAGTTACTTACCATAGAAGTCGATTTCTAGAGATGCACGTCTATATTTATTTTTGCAGTGGGCTGGAATTCAATGCTTGGATGGCTGGTGAACCTACTAATTTTACATCTATAGTTTGTCTATGTAAGCATAGCTAGCGAATCGATGCGTAGATCATATAGGCACATGTAACATCTGGTCCTCAGCGTTGAGTTGGATCTACTGGGATAGATTGTTGAACGAGCAAGAATCACCGAGCTCTGCAGTCGTGAGTCTTAGGCATTGGGCATCAGGCTGTATCGATACCTCATTCAGTGATTTTGAAATGTGAGTCTGTCAGACGATACAAGTTTCAAGTTCAGATACACTTGCTGTGTGGCTGTCACCGCTACCTGAAAACGTATTATCCTTGGCAGATGGCACCCAACAATTTCTTTGAAGGGCGAAATTGAGCCCCAAGCAATATATCTTTATCTTGGGTTGTAGGAAACCGCTAAGAAAATGCATGTACTTAGGTGCTAATCCAAACTGAAAGCGACGCGATGCATCATTAAAATTGCAATATTGAAAAGAGACTTGACTGAAGCTGAACTGCAGGATTGCGGGTACTGCTCGATCGTGTCGTGCTTGCACAAGCCAATCCAACGACGCGTGATGACCTTGTCGGTCCATCCGTTCTGACCTGCCAGGGTCGCACGCGGGGCGCCAAAGCGTGCACCGGCAGCATGTTCCGCAAGAACTGGACCCGGATGGCGTGGCTATGATTGCTGCCATAGCGGGGCCAGGTGGCCTTCTGCGTGGTTAGATTATTACCAATTCAACATTCATCGAGCTACTAGAAAAAGAATTCAAGGACTGCATATATGTTACTGTATATGCAAACTCTATTAAGGGATGGGTCGCGCGCATGGGAAGCGTGCGACCCGTCTTCCACCTCGCGCTTGCCTCCTCCCCTAGCCCATGCGCGCGCTCCCGACCACGTCAGCACCCGCCTACGCCCGCACCCGCGCCTCGCCAGTGTCGAAGATGATGAGCTCGCGCCTCGCCGGTCTCTCCCCCTCTCCTTCCCAACTCCGGCGGGCATAGAAGGGCCCGGCCGAGGGGAGGCAGGCCGGCCAGACGGTGGCGAAGGAGGCCGGATGGCTGAGGGGCCCTGGTGGTGGCGGCGGCTGGGCCAGGAAGGGGGCAGGGGTGCCATGGCTAGAGGGAGGTTGCCGCTGTCGGAGCTCGCCGTGGATGGGGGGAGGGGAAGAAGGCGGCCGCCGCGAGCGCTAGGGTTCGCCAGAGGGGGTGCGGTGGCCGGCGCGGGGGCGGGGGCGAGGACGAGGACGAGGGCGGGATTGTCGGCGAGGAAGCCGTGGCCGGGGACGGTGGGGGAGGAGGCGGGGTGGGGGAGGAAGGGCGCGAGGACGCAAGCTTGGCGAGGAAGAAGACACCGGGGGAGGAAGAAGGTCCAGAACCGAGGTCCCACGTGACCGGTCACGGCTTAACGGCCTCCTATGTTACAGGGTTATTCTTTAGTTATAGTATTTTGTTCGTTGTTTTCTTTAGAAAACGTGTGAGTTGGTTGCTGTATTATTCAAATATATTTTGTTATAGCCTTTGTACTGTTAGACAACATATACAGATGTGTTCTAGATAGCGGGCTAAGGGACCGTTTGGTAGGGCTCCGGCTCTACAAAAACGGCTCTGGCTCTGGATCCTCTGAAGGAGCAGCTTCAGGAGTGGAGCTATTGCTGTTTTGGTAAAATGTTTGGTAAAACAGCATCTCCTGCTAGATAAGGTGGATAAAATGTCTATAATACCTTCCTACTCTTTTTTCTTCTTTTCCTTATTTCTTATTTCTTAGATTTCTTATTATTTTTCCACCGCATCGGTCTTCTTTCTCTCTCCACGCTTTATCTCCGCACCGCATCAAATCCGCGCCAGCGGCCGCCTCCTCCCGCTCCTCCCCGTGCTGGCGACCGCATCCGCCCGCTCCTCCCCATGCCGGCGTGCGCCAGCCCCCGCCCTGCACCGGCAACCGCCTTCGCCCCGCACAGGCGTGTGCGCGGACCTCTCTGGTTGCTGTCCGCAACGGCGCCGCCGCCACCGCCCTCCTCAACATCCATCGATATCAGAAAGAAGAAGGGCACCCACGTCCAACTAGCACAGGGGCCCGCACGTGCATCGGCAGGAGCCAAGTGAAGCTACAATTTCTGGCTCCAGTTGTGCGCATATGCTTCAGTCACCGGGTTTTCCAGGGCTCCTCCTCCAGAACAGTTAACTCAGAGGCCGTTTGGATGGAGAAGCACAAAAATGGCTTGTGGAGGCGCTGGCCATTTGGCCCGGGCACTACGGGCCGGTCCAAGCACGGCACTAAGTAGCACGGCCCAAGAACAGCCCGGCCCGACGGCCTTCGTGCCAGTGCCTGGCACGGCCCAACCTTAGTGCCGTGTCTGGGCCGCCATTCTGGCCCGTAGTGCGGCACGGGTCACAACACGCTACATGGGCTGGGCCGGCAACGGCATGGCTCGGCCGCAGGTGGCCGTTGGATCCCTGACCTCGCTCCCATCGGACCGTTGGATCCAGCCGTTGGAATTGGGGGTACAAAACCCGTCCCGGCCGCATCTCGCTCTCGCTCCATCACCCTAATTCATTTGCTCTCCCAGTCTCTCCCGCAACGCCGCCTCACCCGCTCCTCTCTCGGCGAGTCGGTGTCGCCGTGTCGGCGACACCCTCTCCTCTCTCGCCTCCAACTTCCTCTCTTCTTCTCGCTCTCCGGTGGCCTCTAGAGCCACCGTTGGCCGGCACTGGCACAATCCCTAACCCTAACCCTTGCTCAATCCCTAACCCTAACCCTTGATCTCGCTTCGTCCTCGCCGGATCTGTCATCGACCTCGCTGGATCCGTCGGTTTCCTCACCAGATCCGTCGGTTTCCTCACCAGATCCGTCGGTTTCCTCACCAGATCCGTCGTGTACTTCGCCAGATCCATGCCTCATTGACCTCGCCGATTTCGTCCCTCATCGTCGTCCTCGCCGGATCCGTGCCTTGTCGACCTCGTCGACGACTCTGGTGCTCCGGCTTTGAAGGTAAGTCGCCGTTGACCTAACCCTTGCTCAATCCCTAACCCTAACCCTCGATCTCTACTAACCCTTGCTCTGTTTTGTCTGAAGCCATGGAGGGACCAGGGCACCGACGAGTTGCGATGGCTGGATCTGACGATGAGATGGTTGAGGTCGATTCCAACCAAGAGAGGCGGTTGTGCGGGTTGGCTAGAGATGATGACGAGGACGACCTGAGTGAGGACGCCGCGGAGCTGTTCGGCCATAATGTTCAAGCTCCCATGGTCCTCGAGCCCTACGATGATCAAGCAGTGGATGGGGAAGAGAATAATGGCAAGCGGTCATGTCCCTCTACCTCAGCAGTGTGGCTTGATTTCAAGAAACTCTTCAAAATAGAGAATGGTAAGAAGGTCAAGTATGGAGCTAAGTGCATCCATTGCTCTAAGGAATACTCTGGGCACTCTAGTGGTGGCACTGGTCACCTCACCCGGCATAGGGATAGATGCCCTAGGAGGTGTGAAAAAACTCGCATGTCTCAGTCACAGATCTCTTTTAATCCTGATGGTAGTATGCGCAATTAGGAGTATTGTCCTATTGTTGCTCGTACTCAACTGGTTCGATTGCTTACTAGGCTTGATGTTCCTATCTCTTTGGAAGAATCATATGCATTTGAAGAATACATTAGAATTGCTCATAATCCTAAATTTGTTTCAATCTCTAGGCAAACCACCACTAGAGACATGCTTAAATACTTCACTGATTGGAAGGCTAAGCTTGTTGAGACTGTTAGTTCTGCTAGTGTTAATTGTGTGTGTCTAACATCTGATATTTGGTCTGGTAATGCCAAAGAGGACTACCTTAGTGTTGTTGCTCACTACATAAACTCTGATTGGCAACTAGAGAAGAGAGTGCTTGGTCTTAGGCTTATTGATTGTTCCCACAATGGACAAAACATTGTTGATCTTGTTGCATCTGTGCTTGTTGATTATGGTTTGACTGGAAAAGTATTTACTGTTACTTTGGACAATGCATCATCTAATGTATCAGCCATGCAAATACTTAGACCTATTCTTTCCAAATATCTTGGTATTGAAGTTGTAGACAATGCATCATCTAATGATAGTGATGATTTAGACAATGCAGTTAATTGTATGTTCTTGCATCAGCGTTGTGCATGTCACATTATCAATCTGATTGTTAAGGAGGCCCTAACTGCTCTTAAGCCTTTAATTGAAAATTTAGAATTGCAATATCTTTCTTAAACTCATCTAACCAGAGAATTGCTGCATATAAAAGTTACTGCATTGCCACTGGTGTTAGGCCTAGAAAGTTTCAACTGGACATGGAAGTTAGGTGGAATTCTACATACCTAATGCTTAAGCATTTGTTTCCACATAAGGTCCCATTCACTACTTTCATCCATGCTCAATATCCTAGGGTTGAAGGTGGTCAGTTGCTTTTAACTGATGACCATTGGGCTATGGCAAAAAAAGTGCTTAAATTTCTTGAACTGTTTTATGATGCTACAGTTGCATTGTCTGGTGTGTACTATCCTACATCTCCACTCATGATTCATTATCTTGTTAAGATTGCTATACATGTAAAGAATTATGCTAATGATACTCACATCAGACCTGTGGTTCAACCTATGATAGACAAATATAATAAATACTGGAGGGACATACATTTGCTTTATTCTTTTGCATTCATCCTGGACCCCAGAGCTAAAATAAAAGGTTTTAATAGAGTGCTTAGGAGGTTGGGTACCCTTACTAGTACAGATTATAGTGCTTACCAGGTTGGCACTAGAGCTTGACTTACTAATGTCTACAATAAGTATGAGGAGAAATATGGAGGTGTTAGGTTGAGGAGGACTGCCCCTCCTAACCTATCTGGTAACAAAAGGTCTGCTTGGGATGAAATTTATGATGATGATGGTGATGTTGGTGGTCCTAGTGGTATGCATACTCCAGCTGCTACTCTAATCATGGCTAGAGATACATATGCAACTGCCCTACTGCAGGCTGCAAGTTCTTCAGGTTCTAATGTTTCTGAACTTGTTTCTTACTTAGACTGTGACACTGTGAACCATTTAGATGATGATTTTAACATCTTGGACTGGTGGCATCAGCACAAACTCACATATCCAGTGCTGTCAATCAAGCCTAAAGATATTTTAACTGTTCCTATTTCAACCATATCTTCATAATCCACTTTTAGTATGACTGGTAGGATCATCGAGGAGCGGCGGAGGAAGCTAAAGCCTAAAATTGTGGAGATGCTGACCTGCATCAAAGATTGGGAGGCTACTGAAGCTCGGCTGCAACACATGGTGGAGGACAAGGAGCTTGAAGAAGCATTTAAAGAACTTTATCTTGATTAGTTATCATTTATATAATAGGACTATAGTATTATGGACTATGGACTGGACTTTGATGAACTTTATAGTTGGAGCTGGGTGGTACTCTTTTTTTCTGTCTAGGGTTTCTTATAAGGGTGAGTTTTAGCTAGATAGGTTTTTAATAAGACAGCCATTGTACTAAAGCTCCAAATAAAATATTATTTTATTATCTCTGCCTGTGTTTGAGACTTTGAGTTATTTTGTTATCTTAATTCAATGAATATATCTAAGTTGCTTGTCATTCTCATTTTTTTGAAGTATGCTTGTGATTCTGAGTTGAATGAGGGGTTAGGCACATATAGTGCCCGGGCTGGCACGGGGTCTGCAGTGCCGCCGTGCCCTGTGGCACGGCACGACATGCCTAAGGGATGTTAGTGTCGTGCCTGTGCCGGCACTTAGGCACGGCGGCACTACACGGCACGGCATGGCTAAACTATCGTGCCGCGTAGTGCCGTGCCTAGCCATGCCATGCCTCATCGTGCCCGTGCCCTTGTCGTGCCGGGCGGCCCGTTTGGCCACCTATACGTGGAGCTGCCCCAGGAGCTCTACCAAACGGCCTCTAAGACAGTATAATATCAGACTTATTTAAATTCTTTATAATTATGTATTGGCTACTTCTTCTGTGACTATTGGATTTGTGTAGAGATTATTGTGGTGTTAATGTAACTTATCCTAACATGAAGAGTGGTTAAGTCATCTCACAAATAAACAATTACTCATACTCCCTCAGTTCTAATATATAAGGCATAACCACTTTTTATTCAAGTCACATAATATAAGACGTGCTCTCTCTAGACACACGTACATTGATGCACTAATACTAATATTGAAAGAGAGAATTAAATATGTTTCTTGGTCTTTGAACCAGAGATGGTTATGCCTTATATATTGCGACAGAGGGAGTAATATTTTATTCGTTGTACTCAATTTCAGTAGTAGCCTTGAAGTTTCAGAGTGCAGTAATTCCTCCTTGAAAAAAAGGAGTGCAATTCTAGGTTTGATTAAGTTTCTTAGGTTTGATTAAGTTTTAAAAATACTTTATTTTAGAAAACTTGGTGTTTTAGGTTTAAAAATTATCTCGAAAAATTTGATATTTTATCTTTTGACACTAAGTTGGGCCCATTTATGACATTGATGATGTCAATCTGCCTGCCTCCATATATTCCTTTTAATTAGCGGCTTATTTTTTATTAGCTTTGATCAAAGTTGACAAATAGAGGTACATGGATAATTATCATTGAGTACTAATATATCCTAAAAATCCTAAAACATCAAGTATTTTGGGAGGGAGGAAATACTATCAACATTTATGTATTCAAAAACTCCACGGTATCATCGAAAGTACAGATCAGCGTCAACAAATTAAACCATCATTCAAGAAACCCATGGCGGCGCTAGTTTGCTGTTGATGCAGGCGGGCGGGTGTGCTGAGCATCGACGCCCTCAGAGCTGCTATTGTGATAGATCGATAGAGCCACAATGGACGCCCTTGAGAGTCCAGAACCAGATGCACCTACCGAATCCACCCCTCTGCCAAGAGGGCCAGAGGACCTTTCTTCACTCGCATGCCTTGAACATCAGCGGCGACCCTTACAATTCTTCGCTCAAAACCTTCAACTTCAGCGGCAACAATTAAAATATGGTAGTCCATTCATTCCAAATTGTACATTATGCCGTAGATACATAACAAAACGGAAATGCTAGTGTCAGGACGTCCGGCCCTAGGACCGCGTTCAGACGCTGCCCGCGCCCTGCGCCTGCTATGTGCCGCATGCCCGGCTCCCTTGGGTTGTGTGCCACTCGAATGACTCGCATCCTACCCACGCCGCCCGCCCCCACGCGGGCCCACGTCACCCGCTGCTCCCCACGGCCCACACTACTTGCTGCTCCCCATGTCTCGCGCCTGCTCCATGCCGCATGACCCTCTTGCTCGGGTTCCACACCACTCAAACGACTCGCGCCCGACCCACGTCGCCCTCCCCCACATGGGCCCACGCCGCCCAAACATCAACAGCATCGAGAAAGAGAAGACACCGAGGCGAGGCTGTAGAAGGTGAGGAGAGAGATGCAACACCCAATCTACTTTTCAAACATCCAGATACAACACTTGCAACATACGTATGAAGACAGATAAAACGTTTGAAACATGTGTCTAAAACACTTGCAAAAAAAACACATAAAACACTTCAAAACCATTGCAACACATACGCAACACCCAGATAAAACACTTGCAATATATGTGTAAAACATATGCAATATCCAGATAAACATACTTGCAACATACGTCTAAAAACAGAGAAAACATTGGCAACAAACGTTTTGTAACACCCCTGGTGTTACGAGCTTGCTTAGCACCGAGATTTAGGTCCGAAAGGAATTAGCCAAACAAGTTTTCGGGATTTAAAAATTTATAACGCACGTGAAATGATAAGCGAATTTTATGTGATTCACTTTTGTGGTTGAGAAAAATCAAAATAAATAGTGTTAACTAGTGCTCTTGTGAGCTCAAAAATCAAATTTGACGTTAAGATAAGCTCTTTTCGTAAGTCGGGAAACACTTGAATAATTGTTAAAATACTATTTTTGGCGAATTATATTGAACAAAATAGTAAAATAGTGCTTAAATATTTTGCTCCTATGGGTTAGTATAAGGTATGGACTATTGTATGAAGTATTTGTTGGTTGAAGTTAATAAGGTTTAGACCTACTAAAAATTGCGACAAAAGAGTTAATGGTTACTTATCCCCAACTGAAACCCTTAACTTTTCTAAGTATGGAAAAGTAGTAAGACAGTGCTATCTTGACATTTAATTTCTAACAAAAATGTTTAAACACTAGTTACATGTTTTGGTATTGTTGATTGCATCAAAGTGAGTGCTTGAGCATGGCATAGGTCGAAGTTGTGTTGGATGTTACGTTGCTCTCGTAAAAATTGCCCAAACTTCATTGGAACTCGCTGTAAACCATGTTGTTGGCGCTCTGTTCATGAACCAGCACTCCAACGATGAACCCAAGTTGGCATCCTTTTATCTCTCTCTCTGGTTGCTCTCGGGTCATGACGATTGCTCCGCTAGCTAGCTGGTAGTGTCGACTTTAGGTTAGTAGGATTGGTTGAACTTTGGTTGAGATGATCGACATCCTTTGCTTCGATTTAAAATTCATGCACGTCATGTGCTGGCTGTGCACACACGGTCACCTCATGTGCCGTTCGGCGTCATGGGCTGCCAGCGTTGCTATTGTGTGGTCTTGATGCCCGTCGGCTGTATGGCCGTGGGTTGGCCGTGGCTGGCCCAATGAACGTCATCACCGTCGCGATTCTTTGGTCGTTGCGTTGTTGCCCCACCTCGGCCATGCTACTGCTGCATGCTACACGCATTGCGCGCCATTGCCGGAGGGCTACCACTACGCTACGCTGGTGCAGCCATTGTGCGGTCGCATGGTGAGGCATCGTCGCGATGCTATTGTCGGGTGCCCTCGCTATCGCCACGTGCGCGCGCCATTTTGACCGCAGATCTGTGCACGGGGTCGGACCGAGGCCGAGGCCGATGTTGCCATGGCTACGTGGCAATCGCTATGCCCTGCGATTCACCTACCACGAGTATGTGTCGTCGCTCGCCGCGTCTGGGTCAGCCGACCACAGCTTCACGATGACGGTGACGCCTCCCTACTTCGCCCTGTCCCACTACCGATGCCGATGAGCCGCTCGTGCCCATCCACCGCATTCAAGTGCTCCGCGTGTTGGCACACCTCTTGGCTCCATCTAGCACTACCCGACGCGCCTCCTGCCCTCACTCGTGCGGCCATGTCCTCGTGTTGTCATACCCTGTCGGGTTATGGCTGGGTCACCTCTGTTGGGGCCATGTCGCGTGATGTAGCAGGGGCTATGCGCCATCCTCTTCCCTTCTTAATCACCAACTCAAAGCTTCCCAGCTCAATTCCTCACGTCAGTAAGAAGCAGAGGAAGTTAGCTAGACGCCCCACTCTCGTCGGGTCCAGCGGTGGTCTGGCCATGGCCAATTTTGGATTTTGCTTGCCGCCGGTCATGCGCGCCGTCAAGCCGGTAGGCTTGGGGGTAAGGCCCGTAGGGTTAATAGCAGTTCAATTGCTCGTAACCCCGAACTCGCCTTGACTCCCTCCATCCGGTGCTCGCGCTATTTTGGCTAGGGAACTCGTCGGTGATGTGGTGACGCATGGGTGTCCATCCCAGAGCACCGCCACCTCGGCAGCTCGCACGTGGCCAAGCCACCTCGGCACTCCTCCGCCTCAACTGTCAGCGTAGCACGAATTCTGGTGAGCTACTGGTGCTTACCCGTTATCCCTACCACCCCCATTGAACCTTAGGTCGCTGGAACAGTCGCACCGCCGTCGCGGATAGCCGCTTGCCGCTGCAGCCCGCAATAGTGCGCCTCCGAGTCCCTAACCGTCACCCATCCTGGCACATTTAGCTGTAGATGATGGTCGACCCCTTACTTCCGTCGTAGCATGCCTAGGTTGCCCGGCGTAACCGCCTTATGCTGTCGGCCCCCGCGCCAACGCGCGCGGTGATTCCCAGGGACCTCCCCGTGGTAAAGATGAAAACATCCGAGGGTTTAGTTGCAAGATTACTGATGGCAGGAATAGTGCGCATAGCAGTCATGCTATTATCTAAAAGCACTAGGGCTTTTCTGCAAAGCCACCGTCACGCGTGGGCCTCCCAGCCTTGGGCCGTGTTGGGCCATCGTGACGCGCACGGCAACCACGCCCGCGCTGGGCCGCTGGGTTGCCGGGCCGAATTGATTACCGGCAGCCCTTTTTCCTTTTTCTAAGCATTTTCTAAATTAGTTTCTAAGGCAAAATTATAAATCCAAAAATAAATTTGTGTAGTTGACCAAAAATTATAAAACTAATTTTGTTAAGTTCCTAAAATCATAATCTATCTGCTAGTATATTTTGTTCACATAGTTTTATAATATTTTCGAAAGTTATCTAATTAATTTAATATGCTTAATATTGTAAGATATAAACTTGTAGGAATTTTTGTGATAAGTTGGTGATAGTGTTGGCTCTGAAACTTTCACAATAAATTTCTCACATTATTAGGTGCTCACTGTAATTTTTGTAGCTCCATAATAATTAGTTTGCTAAGGTAGCTAAATGAGCCCTAGTTCAAAAATATATGTTTAATCAATAAAATACCGAAACACTTTGGGATTTTAAAACTAGAACATTTTTCCGAAGGCGAAGCCTTACTTGACGACGTGGATACGTAGACTTATACGTTAGTCATTAAAGCTAGCTTGTTAGTTTGCGGAGCATAATCGTATTTTTAAGAGTTGCAGTTACCGTTGATTAATTGTGTCTCTACGTTGCATCCACGTATATCATAATAGGAACAACGATGGATCATGGAGTCGACCAAAGTAGCGGAAAACATGGTGCCTTGATGATCGTGTCACCATGATGAAATGCTAATCCTTGATTATATCTTGTCCAGGCAAGCCCCAATGCATAACCCCTATTATTCTGCACTTTATTTTATACTTGTGCATTAAGTTTTAAGGTGTTGAATGAAACCACTTGCATATATATATATACATATATATTCTTATCCTATGCATCCTACTAGTATGTGTAGATTGCTATGCTATAGGATCCGGTAGAAATCGAGTGATTACCTGTCACTCGTGAGAGCTAGAAAAGATATTATTATTGTTATTATATTACTATCACATGGAATATATATGAAGGATAATTAGAGACTAGGCGGAATGGTACTTTGGATCTGGACTTGGTTAGGCATTCGAGCGAGGCTCGAATTCCACTTGTTCCGCCTATGTCGATTGAGGACCATCCGTTGTTGTGGATGGTAGTCAGGTCATAGATTTATTATCCTGAGCACATACATGCTTATGGGAGCGGGAAGGCTTATTATGCTCTTGTCGTGGGTTTTGGCTCTTTCTGGACCGACTGATTGGAGGTGGGAAAAGGTGGAGGTCTAAGCACCATACTAAGACCGGATCTCAAGTGTGGGGGCTTGGAGTCCAAGTTTGGACAAGGACCTGGATCCCTTGACATGAGTGGAATGGGTTGGTCTTGTTTGTGCCTAGGGTACAAACAGAGTGTGTGTTTCGGGGTACCCAGCTAGGATACATTGATTCGCGAATCGTCATTTCTGTGAGACGGTACGACTTGGCTAAGGTCTAGCACCATAGTAAAGAACTAGAATATAAAAGATGATAAAATGGTTCTGATTGCTTACCACCTGCTTGAAAGTAGCATAGGAGCTTACATAGAATGGATATTTAATGAACTAATGATGACTGCTAATAAAATTTAATATAAGGACGCACGTTTAGTAATGCTTCCGCAGATGCAATAGCCCACAAGCTAAATAAGGCTTGTATATCCTTGGAGTCTTTTTATTTTCCTCCTGTCGGGTAGGTCTTACTGAGTACAATCGAGTACTCGGGTTTTATTCCCTCTATTGCAGGTGATCGGAGGATACTTAGAGCTGACTCATGTGTGTGGAAACCTCCTGGTAGGCTCAGAGAGGATTCATTTCACTCTACGACCGTAGTGTTTATTTATAACCCTTACTAAAGGTTTTTATAAGAAAAGATGTAAAATCTGCTAGCATCTCTTGTATAAAAATGTCCACTATTTTAATGCTCCACCATGTCATTAAATTAATCTTTACTTCCTCTGTAACTCTGATAACATTGTTATATTCCGCTGTTATAATCAATTAAGGTAATATTCTACTACTGTAATAAAGTGATGTAAGAAATGACTTAAGAATGTTGTAAGCTTTATTCTCTCATTTATAATCCTAATGGAAAAATGTGGATTTTCGAGTTCTCCCTTGGGGTGTGCTCGACGAAACTGCATAGTTTAGTGTCCTCTCTTGAGTACTTAGTATCTAAATGGGAGACAAGTACTCCTGGGAGGCATTAGATTAGGCGGTTCTGCCACACGTTTGCAACATAAGTGTACAACCATTGCAACATATGTAACATCCCGATCTACTTTTGCAACATCCATACAAAACCCTTACAACATACCTCTGGAATAACTGAAACACTTCAAGCATACACTTGCAACATGCGCTTTCAGCGCAAGGTCACCTTGTGGCTTGGACGAATGGAGCTCATCGTTGTGGAGCTCGATGCCACAGAGTGAAAGGAGGTCGCCGGTGCCCATGATGGACCACCAGCAGAAAGAAGGCCCTGATGTAAATGCCGTCGAGGCCCAAGATGCGGCGGTAGTCGAGACAGCCCGTGAGGCGATCGCTCCTCGTGGGCAGCACGATGCAGCAGCTAGAGCGGAGGCCGACAGTGAAGTCCCTGGAGCCAGCGTCGAGCGTGTAGGAACGCACGTTGCCTAGGAGCAAGCCACACGAGAAGCCCCACAGGCAGAGCTCGTCGTACACGGTGGTGGAGGGCGGTGACAAGGTGGAGTCCGGGCGGGCGAGCTGGAGCGACGTCGCAAGGAGGCGACGCGCCATCGTGGGTTTGTTGTGCGGTCAGAGACCCAGAGGTGGAGCCGTGGAGACTTGGAGGGCGGAGGGGAATAGGAGAGACGTGTGGAGGCATCGGACAATCCGAAATGGGAGAGTCGGGCCATTGAAATGTCTAGACGGGAGTCACGGGATGGACCGCTGCGGTTGCCTAGGCCACCAGTCCATAGCCCATCAAGGAGGCATACGGACGGACGTCCTGACCCTAGCATTATCGATAACAAAAGGCTATATTATCTTAAAAAAGCCAGAACAACTTGCCATTTGAAGCAAAGGTGGTATAATTTTAAGAGTCTTGTCTTTGGGCCCTGAATTCCAAAACCAAATAACTTTGGCTAAAGCTATAAATCATATGACATGAATGCAGCACGTTGCACACATAATTATCAACATTCACCAGCAAGCAAATACTTCATACATTCTGAAAACAATAGAATGACAAGCATAAAACATTATGCGGCTCACTACAAGCTCGACACTGAAACTACAGATCATATGGAATAGTTATCTGGTATCTGGTTTTGGAGTTCGGTAGCCAAAATCAAACTTTGGCAACAATTGGGGGACCAAGATGGAGTTCCTTCTATTACCTATCACAACCGAGAGATCATAACACCAGACAAAGGCCTGGACCACTAAAGCAACTCTAGCAAGCACGACCAGACCAAATGAGTTTGTTGACTTCAATCTTTATATATTCATTCAGGCTTCAAGACATCCTCATCCTCCTGTGGCCATCACCTGTAACAGCATCCGGTGGAACAACATGAACACTTGAATGATGAGGCATAAATGCTTATGCGTATCTTGGAATTTGTACTCTAGCTAGTAAAATTCAACAGGGTACACCGGCACAATGAATTGTACAACCATTCATAGTACCAGTAACTAAGTGAATGCCATAGCCATGTGTTGTTAAAGAGAACTAGTTGACCATGTAAAACCAGTGGAATTTGTAAACAGATAATTCACAGCAGCATAGTTCATTAAAAAAAATAGTTAGCTGTAAAAATTATAAGTGACACACTTGGTGAAAGAATCTACTAAATATGAAGTGGAAATGCACTTGGCTGACAAAAACCATATTGAATGTATGTTCACACAATATGAAAAGATGAAGAAGCGACAATGTTAATGCTTATCATGATATCTTTCAATTGAATCTCAACTCCTAAAAAGCCTCAAAGGGAATCAACAGTGTTTTTCCAGCATGCCTCCCGGATACGCCCTACATTGAATTTCTGCCCCCAGAACACAGCCCCCATCCCCAGCACGTGGCCCCTGGCCCCGAATCGCCTGGCCACCGCTGTGCAGCCTGGCAGCCACGCCGTCTTCTCACCACCCAGCCACCATGCCCCTCTCCCACACAGCTTCCTGCCCCTCCATGCTCCGTCGGCCGGCACCATGCCCCGCCCATACACCACGCTGTCCCAACAACCTGTCATGCTCGCGTTCATGGGGGCCAACTCCAAGGGCAACGCGCTCTCAGCGCTGCACCGCAATATTAGGGACCCCAGTGGCATGCTGCTGAGCTAAGGCCCCATGCTCGTCAACCCCTACACCTGGTTCCGAGGGCTGCCTGCGACCATGACAACCATGTCTCACTCGCCTGTGAGCTGCCGCCTCCAAATTCTCACTCGCCCTCATCTCATCCTTTTGCCCTGCACCATTTGAGTGGGGGCCGCCGTGGCTTGTGGGTGGTGCTCATATCTGAGCTTGTGTCCTTGTAGGAGCATACAATCATGTTTAGGCATTTAGCTGTGTGTTGATTCCCAACTTCAATAAACCATTGATGGGGGAACTGTTGTTGCATGCAACTTGTCACCTGTCAATCTGTGAATTTGTTACTGTGCCCTTGATTCTGAGCTACAGGTTTGTTTCGACGACATATTTATTGACTATTAAATTGATGGCTGCATAATGGCTTAGGCAAACAACTAGGAGTTGGACTTCAAGTTTAGTTTGCAAATTGATTTGTGAAGTTAGTGGAGCTGAGTTAGGACTGTGTGATCTTGATTACCCTAAACTGATCGCCAAATTTTTGTGTCTTGTACAGCTAGCCGCTCAGCGAGTTAATTAGGGATTGTGGAGGATTGTTAAGGTTGTGGCGCAAATAACAAAGGTGGTGGAACCTTCTACATACAAGAGGATGCTAAGGCCCAAAAGGTACATATATGTTAGCTACTTACTAGAAGTATGGATTACAATAACCAGTAGTGTCCAAAAAAACAGTCATTTATATGAGCTTTTAAACAAAGGCCAGAGCACCATAATAAATACTGAACAAATAACAAATTCTGCGGAAAACAGTTGGCCAGAGCACAAGAAAACAAAAGGAAAACTCAGTCAAAAGCATGTAAAATTGCTGCCACAGCAATTTATATGAGCTTGGCAACATATTAGAACATCACACTTTTATTTTGCTGTAACTACCTTTTCTTTTGCTGTAAAACTACACTTTTGTTTTGTTATAACTACCTGAAACATTAAAAATCTGTACTCAAATACACTTATCATCATGAAAAAAAAGAGTAACCTGAAACTTTTATGTAGATAACAGATGTGTTATAATTATACTTATCAGCATTAGGACACTTCTTTTCCATTCTATCAGGCTCCAAAGGAAATGTATCAAGCATACAAACAGAGATGACAAGATCAAATAACTGCACAATAAGTACTACATGTGAAGGATAAAATACAGGGCGGGCACACCAGGCTGTCTTAAAGTATCAAACTCTATCACAATGATCAGAGTGAGACCTTGTTCCGAAAGGATGGATGGTATGGGGCCATAGAGATTTTCTCAATCATTTGGTGGCAATGATACCCTTAAGAAGCCTCGTGCTGCTGTTGTCAAGTGGCATCACGTCATCACATATGTTTGTACATGCTGTTTGTTGCATGATCAAAAGTTCAGAGCTGATGCACTGATGCAACGTGTGGTTCATCCATGCAGGGAGAGGGGCGCTGTTCTTGGTGTGCCATTGGCTGTGCTTCGGGTCGACAAGTGGTTTGGCATGACCATGGTCCATGGAGCAAATCTAAGATTTACTGGCATACTGACATGCTCTAATTATGTGTTATGTTCATCTGCACAGGACGTGCCATATAGGGTGCAGAAGAGGGGGAACAGACTAGATTAGAACACTTGGTATTCCATGGGTAGATGATTTGTTTTCATAGCTGAAACGAGGCCATAATGCATTATAGAAATTTATCTGTCATCTGTAATTTAATTTGGACTTTCTATTGTGTCCTTTCTCTTTACATTTTGCTTCCCAATTCTACAATAGTACACTTGTAGTGTCGGTCTGCACCTAAGCATTTTATTTAACGACACCAAAATGAAAATGTAATATTTTCAACTTACACTTGACCAGTCTGATTTGGTCTTTCTTTGAATATGACTTGTAACTTTGTTTTCCATGCATATTTTGGTGCATTAGTTTTTTTGTCTTCCATTGCAACGCAAGGGCAAACACCTAGTTACTCAGTTCAGTACAAGGAGGAAAACTTGTCAATTATACGTACCACCCAAGGATTTAAGTATGAAAAATATTTCCCATCAACCTACAGATGACACTGGTCTTGTTACTTAATTTTCTAGCTAATCCAAAATTCATTCTACAACCACTCAAGTGCATTTTTCACTAAGAATAACAAAGTAGTGTATGTGTGATCAGCAACCATAAACATTTGTTTATGAAAGATACTCATAAAGAACTGTGACATCCATAACAGCAGTGTAAAACAAAAACAAAAACAAAGGTAAAGGATACTTATCAACATAAATTGAAACTGAAATCGACTGTCAATCAAGAACTGAGTGCTGTTGATTACATAACAATGAAGTGAAGTGTTATTTGTTTCTTTGGGTTTTTTTTCTTTGATCCCGAGCTATCCACTTCTCTATCTAGAAAGGGGTAGTCAAAAGGGCATGCTTTTGGAGATGGTAATAAAGCAAATTACATACCTGGGACGTTTCCACATTCATATACTTGGAGATGGTACTAAGACAATACAGGGCGGGCACACCAGGTTGTCTTTCAGTGTCAAACTCAGCAACATCAACAAGTGTGCAATTCCTCAAATCAATAGTGAGAACGCATGCCTTGGTGTGCATGAATTTTCTCCTGGCCATCAAGTAAACAACATCCCCATCAGCCGTAGATATGTCTGGAGTGGGGTCCGAAACCAAGAGGTTCTGTAAGCCTCAACCTGCTGTAGCACCATCCCTTGGTTCAGGCAGCAGTCCAAATTGAAGCAACTTGGACTTGATTTGGCTGTCCATTGTGATGTCAGAAGCTTGGACCCTGCAGTCCATGTGCCAATCCTTCCAAGAGCTCGTCATTTTAGTGTTGCTCCATGTGACAATCGCCCAGCTATTCATTAAGAATAAGGGATAACCTGTTTCATCATCAGTACCAGGGAGGCAAGTGGCATTAGCTTCCAAGTGAACAAGCTTGAGGCAATCATCTGCACCGTCGTTGGTCCCTCTCTTGATGAAGGCAATGCTACGAATGATCTTTGGGCAGCCTAGCTCGGTCCCCAGTCCATTGTTGCAGCTCACCAACTCCAACGGCAATGGCAGAGGTACACCACGGAGCGTGGGCATGTCACAGAGTGCATCGCAAAAAAGGATGCCGCGCCAGAGATCGACCCAGCTCATGGTACCGCCTTCACCACCGATGGCAATCGCGGTGCTTGTGTCGTGGTACAGGAGCCGCCCGCAGTTTTCGGGGATCACCAGCGGAAACGATCTCTGTGGCTCCCCTACAGACACCTTCCGGTAGATCCATGCCTTGGATTCCGAGTGAAAAAGGTGGAGATCAAAGACGTCAAGCGTCCCCGAGGATATCAACGCGGCGACAGTGTAGTGGTCACCGCGACTGAGGAGACCGACATCGTCGTCGAGGGAGAAGGGGTGCGGGCGTGAGAGCCGCTCGAGGGCCCTTTTGGTGCCGTCGCATCCGGCTCGGTACACGAAGTAGTCGGAGTCGTCTGGGGAGATGTAATCGGGTCGGCAACCCATGGCGACACGAAGGAGGAAGAGATCTTCCACCGCCCGCACGACGCGGGGAAGGAGGGTGAAGCGGATGTCGGGGCAGTGCACGAAGACGTCGGAGGGGAGCGGCGGGCGCGCGGGGCAAATCGATACCTCGATAAGCTGATGGTTCCTGGTGAAGCTGCTGGCGGTGGTGGCGTTCCTGCGCTCGCCGGCATAGGCATGAACGTTGAGGAGAAGGAAATCGAGTTGGGGGCGGCGTCTGTGCCCCTGGACATGGCGGCGGGTTGCTAGGAGGCTGGGAACCAGGGCAGGGGCAACAAGTCTTGGGCTTTTTTTTTTTGTCACACATTCAAATAGCACCCTCTCAAAACTTCTTATAAATTTGTCATTGGAGTGTAAATATTTCTTACAAGTTTGCCAAAAAAAAAACGGTCATTTTGGCTCGTGTGGCTTGCGGTCAGGCTACCAGCATGGTGACGCATTGTGAAAAGACCAAAATGCCCCTTCCCTTAGCAGCATTAACCTGCTCAGCTCTTTTTCTCTCTCCCGTGCCTAATCCATTTAATGGCGGTCGCCTTCGCCTCCTCTGTTCCGTCCCGGTGCCGCAAGCCGCCATCGCCATCGGCCTCCTCCTTAGTCGCCGAAGCATGCATCCTGCGCCAGATTCAAGGTATGCATGTCCGTCCTGATCTCTCAACCTTATTTCCCACGCACAGTTTGGGTTGTGGGGTTTTTGCTAGGTTTTGTGAATTGATTGGTTAGGGTTTGTGTTTAATTCGTAGAATGTCACATTTGGGGGGGGGGACTCCTAAGGTTTAGCATAGTAGATCGGGGCTTCTTGGGGGAGGACCCCCCTGCAATGGAGCTATCGGTCCGACCATAGCTGGGAAAGGAGATAGGGCTCCCTCTGGTCATGTGCCCACGGTGCAACAGTGCAAGGGTGATTGAGCTAAGGGCAATGACGTATTCGAACTCCGTGTTTTCTTCAAATGCCCCAGCAATACATAATTGGCAAGCTGAGCTGCTGGTTGTGCTCATAAAATGGCTTGAACAAGTGTTTTTGATGTATATGCATTTGCATTTTGGTTGTTTGTTTTGTAGATGCCTGGTAGGTGTGGCTTCTATGAATAATGAATGGCAGAAGGATTACCTGAAAATGTTGGTGCTTAGAGGCACTATTGTGATGCATTTGGAGGTTGTGGAAGAGGCATCGGATGAACTGATTGAAGAAATCAATTCTATTGGAAATGCATGTGTTTTTTATGAAGCAGTTCAGACCTCTACATTAGGGCCCCTTCATTGGAAGGGAAGATAGAGCATTTGACCAGGGCATTGAAGATGTTGGCTTTTCTAGTAGTTGCAGTAGTATTGTTGATGTGTGTTAGGAAGTAGCAGTAGTGCTAGGAAGGCCTTAGATGTTAACTAGTGTATGTTGCACTGGTGACCAATCTATTTTGCACTAATGAGTGCATAAATGAATCAAAACAATGTATGTACTTAGTATGTTGCCCTAAATGAGAATTCGTGTGCCAGAGATGCTGGTTTAGCTGTGTGTGTTCGGCATCTGCTATCCGATCCATTGCATTGCATTGCATGGATCCTGTTTGGTTTTAATTTTTGTGAACGAGCTTGCTGTGACTGTACGTGTGTGAGAGGAAGAATAAATAAACAAGAAGAGGAGATCATCCGTCATCAGCTTCAGTACGTGTGGTGTACTTTGTGTGTGTGTGTGTGTGTGATTAGCTACCTATGCATCATATTGACAAATAATTATTGTTGCTATACTGCTGCTAAATGTTGAGAACCATGATGAGTATTGCTTTTATCTTTCATTTCATTGGATCAATTTTTGTTCTTATGGCTTATGTAGTAGTATTTATCAACTGATACTACTATTTTGTATGTTACTTATTTTTGGAGGCGCCAGTGCATCATATATATTTTGTTCAATGTTCCGCAGCAGTTTTACTCTGTTCTGTTTCATTTTGTCCCTAGTCCAAAGTGGCATGTTGCCTCTCTCTGTCTAGTTTCATTGCGAGAAATTAGCCATGTTTTGCTTCCACGAGCAAAAATTTTGTTTAGGTTGTGTACATAAGTACATTAGGATGACAGTGGTTCAGTGAGTTAGAGAAAATTCAGAGTAGTAGCTGATTGAGCCGAGTGTGGTTTCATTCCCTGTGCAATGTAACTTTCATGATATAGCAATCTACATTTATAATTCATTGCATGCTTGCCTGTTGTGCTTTGTTTTCTATGGTTGTTAGTTCCTTCTATTAGTTTCCTTTTAGCTTCAGTTTCATGGATGCTCGGCCCATTAGCGGATGGGTAGCTGTAGCTCAGTTGCAGATCCATGTCTCACTGGTTTGTACCTGAGCCTTTCAGTTTAGTTATTAGTTTACTCTTGTTTTATTTTAGTTTTTTTTCATTTTTAGTTAAGGTTTCAGGGTACCTAGTGATGGCGTCCATTGTCAAAGGATTAGAACGTTTCCTTTAGCCTGTGTGCTTGCTTGCCGTTTTTATTTTTCTCGATGGATCTAGTGACGGCATCCCATACCCGTGCGCTCTGGCTTTTTCACCTCGTCTCAAGAGAAATGCTCTGATTAGATCTGTGTGCACACGTTCCTTGCTACCCTTGTTTGGTGACATGCCTATCGCCATACCAAATCTACTTGCATGCTAGGTGGCACAGTGTAGATGTTTTAGTTCAGGTTTCAGGGTACCTAGACTTTAGTTTCAGTTTAGTTAACATTTCAGTTTTTAGTTTACTCTTGTTTTATTTTAGTTTAGCATTTCATTGTTTGTTCAGGTTTCAGTTAGCATTTCATTGTTTGTTCAGGTTTCAGAGTTGTATTTTCTCTCAATCTTCAGTCACCATGAAATTTTTTTAGTTGTAATGTATCAGTTTTAAATTTTCTTTGGAACTCAGTTTTTAGTGGTCAGTGATTTACAGAAAATTCGTAGTAGTAGCTGAATGAGGTGAGTGTATTTTCATTTCCAGTGCAATGTCAGTTTCATTGTTTTTTTTAATGATTTTATTTCTTTCTATTAGTTTCCTTTTAGCATTAGTTTCATGGATGTCTGATCCGTTGGTGGATGGGTTGCGGTAGCTTAGTTTCATAACTGTGATGTCTGGTGCTATGGCTGATATCTTCGGGTGAATCAGTTTGCTTAAATTTAATTAGCTGAGGCCGCACTAAATCCCGAAGTCTTGCACTAAATTAGCTTTCTTTTTGTGCATGCATGTGGCCGCACTAAATTAGCTTCCCTTGCCTGTCTTTTTTTTTTTTTTTTTTTGCAATGACTTGGCCTCAATCAGGAGTCAGAACTGGATTGCTTAGAGGGCTCTGTTGTCATGTTGCTTTTTAAAAAGGCATCACTGCCTTAGTAGTCACCTTTGAGCTGTGCAGTAACTGTTGAAAATCCTGCACAACTATGAAAGTGAAATCTCTCTGTTCTTTACACTGGTCTTTTAGTTTCAGTTTCTTTCTCCTTCAGTTATTTCTTTAGTTTCAGCTTCATACATGTGAGGGATATCTCAACTGAACTTCCACTATTTGGATAGCGGCCAGTACTTCTTTCGAATAGAATTCTACAGCGTGTTGTGAAAACTGTAAATAATTTACACTTTACTGATTGGAGTAGATAAGAGATGGTAATAAACAATGAACAGTTAACCATATTTTCTCTAGGCCTAGCATGAGACCATCTTCTTCAACGGTAACATAAAAAAAAATCAGTGTCTGTATTCTCCTAATATAGTCTAATATATCAATTTCTGCAGGTACTGACACAGAAATGCTGGGCCTTATCCAAGTGGCAAGCCTTATAGAGTCATCCGCAAAGAAGGGGACTACAGAGCTCAATCTCCTGGATAAGCTGGTGGACCAAGTTGAGTGGCTCCCTGTCTCGCTTGGAAAATTACAGGATGTCACTGAGCTTGATCTATCTGAGAATAGGATCATGGCACTCCCATCAACAATTGGTAGCCTTAGATACTTGACAAAGCTTGACCTCCACTCAAACCAGCTGATCAATCTGCCTGATACCTTCGGGGAACCTTCCAGCCTGATTGATCTTTGGCTTGCGTGCAAACCAGCTAAAGTCTCTTCCTACATCAATTGGAAATCTCACGAGCCTAGTCTGTCCTCCCTTTTGCCTACGTATCAATTTGTGATTCTTTATTCTAATTTTTGAGAAAAAAAAAGAACACAAAGTGTGATTCTTTTTTTTTTACAAAGAGAAAATGCAAGCACGAGAAACTTTGGGGGTGTATCTTCAGAAGAGATCAGGCTGACAACAGCCTAGGAAGCTATCAACCTTGAATCTGAATTTTTTTCAAGTTTGTATGCAGATTTTTGAGTCCAAAGAAGTGGGGAAGCATAAAGTGATGATATAGAGTTAAGTATTTACCTGATTTTATTGAGTATTGTCATCTTGATCTGCATTTTCATCAGTATGTATTCTTTGAGCTGGTTTTGCCTTCCCTTTTGTTCGCATGTTGTTCTGCCTGTGTTCCGATCAACTAGCCGGAAGATATTTTTGGATTCAGGCTTTTTTCCTTTCTTGGCCGTCAAGCCTGTTTTCTTATCGGGTTTCGATCTTGATCCACCAAGATCCTTTTTTCTTAATGGGTTTTGGTCTCAGTTGTGTAACCTTTCTTTTTTAGTTATCGGGTCTGAATCTGCTTCGATTCGCATGTTGTGCCACCGATCGTACGTGTTGGTTCCATGCTTACGTGTCCTGTTCCGACTAGTTGAAAACAATCGACGGAAACACCACCTTGTTTTCGTACGTACCCTATTCTCCTATTCTGACCGGTTGAAAACAATCGATTGAAACACCAACAAAAATCAGTCGATTGTTGAGTAGTCACTTCCTGAAAAATTGCATGTTTCTTTTCAATTTTGAAAGTTTCGTCTGACCCCGGTTAATATAACTTCGAGATTATGGGCCACGAAACTTGAAGATGCGTGTGCAGCCACTAGGCAGGCCTGGATGGGCCACATAGGATCAGCCCGGAGACACACCGAACCTTACGGCCCATGACCATCACCAAAAGTTTTGATTCAATTTAGTATAGGCTGGATGGAATTGCATTGGTCCCGGCTCAACAACAGCCGCGAAATGCATCCTCGATGTGCTGCTGCTGCATAGGTGAGGTAGGCACCAGGTGAGTGAATGGTTTAAAACTCTGAGCCAGGTGACAGAGACGACCACTGAACAGGGATCGATGGATCCACGCTGCAGCGCCCCTGCTGGCTCTCTGCTTGATCTGCGATGGCCGATGGCCCTCTCTGGCCGCATGCATGTGAAGGCTGCTTACACCATGGAATGGATGATGTAGTACAGCTTGTTTAATTTGCGTCGCAGTGGAAATACTATACACAACAACAGCGATGTGGCATGCGTGGCATGCATGCAGTGCGGAATTTAATCCTAGACGAAGTCAAGGCAGCCCTGCATCTATATGCTGCCAAATCTGCTGCCATTTGTTTCTTTAACTGCGAGAGAGCTGAGGTTGCAGAATTGAATTCCTGCATCCTGCTGCGCAATTCGGTCTGAACTCGAGGCTGCCAGAATGATTCATGGATCCATCTGCAATGCAGGACCCAACCACCAGCCAGCCTCGCTAGTTCTGTTCCAAATTAAACTAGGAGTAGTTTGTTTTGGCTTCGCCCAAACTCAAAGTCTTATTTTGACAAAATCTATATAAAAATTAAAAAAAAACTTGATCAACGGTGGCTAGACATCCCGGGTATTCCGGCTTAAGAAGAAGATCTTCTCACGCAGATCTAGAAAACCCCCGAACCCATGTCCTACCCTTACACGCGGCACTGCAGCTCCGTGAGATGAGTTGGCACCTTTGGATGTGGGGCAGTTTTTTCCCCCTCCAGTTGCTGTGGCCGAAGCCATGAGAGTGAGTCCTCAGGACTCGAACTCTGACCACCCTGGAGGGGAATGCACCAACATCCTAAATATCAAATCAGTTTTGTTCAATTTTCTGCGTAAAATATGTTTTGATATAACATTTTTTGAACTTTTTAGAGATGTTGACATATTTCTCTAAAAACATAGCCAAAGTTAACTATCTAATGAAGCCCTTGAACTTTCATCGCTGACTCAAAAACTCTTGTGTTTTGGAGTCCTAGTGTAAAACATGAGAAAGGCCAAACAACACTCAGGTTGTTTGTCTCCCTCTCAATACACTCGATTATTCTCTCTCATTCTTCTCCAAATCCGATGACTCTCCCCCTCTTTGTCTCTAAATTCAGCAGCCTTAGAAGGGAAAATAGGAGGAGACAGGCTAGACAGGCGGTGGGGATGACAGTCGGGCGGCGTTTCGGTCCTGGCGACGGCAGGGGCGGCCGGACCAGGTCGGGGCGGGCGCGCCCATGGCTAGAACTCGCCGCGAAAGAAGGAGGGGAAGGGAAAAAGGAGACTGCGGCGGGGCGATGAAGAAGAAGAACATTAAAAAAATCAGGTACTCAGCACTCAGTTGTTGGATAGACAACTCTAAAGCATGCAAGTGGTGTGGAATGGACAAACCCTTTACGTATACGCTAATGGTACGCCACGGGCGTCCGTCCCGTCCAAACGGACCGCTCCGCGCGCCACGCCCGCGCCATTGGTTCGCGCCCCCGCCCGCGTCACTCGCGCCACTGCTCCACGCACCCCGCCACGTCGCCCGTGCCACTGGCTCCGTGCGCCCCACCTGTGTCGTCCACGCCACTGGCTCCATGTGCCCCGCGCCTCGCCCGCCCGCGTGCCATTGCTCGCTCCTGACCGTGCGCTCATCCACCTCCCCCATCGCGGAAGAGGAGGCAGGAGAGGCCTGCGCCTGCACCTGCGCCCCCATCCACCTCGCACCGTCAGCAGGAAGCGAAGCCTGCGCCACCGCAGTTCCCCACCATCTAGGCCATGACCGCCGGCGACGCCGTGTTTTCAAGTGTTTCAGGCGTTTCAGACATGTTGCAAGCCTATGTTTTAAGTGTTTCATTTGGATGTTACGTATGTTGCTATGGCTATACATGCATGTTTCAAGCGTATGTTTCAAATGTTTCAGATGTTTTCAGACTTACTTATGTTGCAAGTGTTGCATCTGGATGTTGCATATATTGCTATGGCTATACACGCATGTTTCAAGTGTTTCATCTGTTTTCAGACGTATGTTGCAAGTGTTTTATCTGGATGTTGCATATGTTGCAAGTGTATGTTCCGAATGTTTCATCTGTTTCAAAAGTATGTTGCAATTACGTTTATCTGAGTGTTGCAAAAGTAGATCTGGATGTAGGTGTGGAGGAAGCCTAAGCCCTCGGTGGTCCAGCTGCCGCGGCTTCCTGCTGTGGCGAAGACGGAGGCCGCGGACACGAGAACGGCGGTGACGGGATGTTGCGGCGGATCGGCCGGGATATGGAGCGGGATGGGCGCGGGCGCGGCGCATAGGGTGGGATAGGATGCGGGGCCTCCATGCTACGTGCGTTGGGCGCAGATGCGGGAAGCTCCATCTGGCGAATGCTGCCTCCGGGGTAGGGATGGGCACGGGTGCGTTGGGCGCGGGTCTAGGCGTGCGTCGGGCGTGGGCGCGGGAGCAGCGTTCGGATAGACGGACGGATGTCTGGGCACTAGTGGATCCATTACATTACATATAGACATATAGTGTATGCTATAGCTACTATACTAAAATAGAAGATAGAAGATGCATTCGCCCCGTTCGCTTCGCTGAAAAAATAAGGCGAAATACTGTTTTGACTGATTTGTTGTGAGAGAAAATACTGTTTCGGCTAAAAAACAAGTAAAAAATGGATTATAAAAGAAGCCATCGTGGATAAGCGCGTAATTAGCGCACAAAGACACGTAGGCGCAGGTTGGTGCATTCAGGTGTGAGGCTGTGAGTGCTACTGAAAAAGTTAGAAGTAGGGTTAAGCGTGGAGAGCCGGGGCCGGCCAGACACCACACCATGCACGCGCTCCAATGATGGCTGGGAGCACCTGCCTGCGACTGCGAAAACGACCGTGCCCGTCCGCATGCATGCAACGCAACTAGTGTACTACTACTAGTACAGTAGTACTACTAGTGCTAGTTGCACATCGAGCGGCGGGCCCCGGGCAGGGTCCACGTCACCATCATCAGCATGTGCCCGATGACGGACCATCGACTGGCCAGCGGCGTGCAGGGGGCCGATGAAGGGTCCGTTTGATTTTATCGGCTAGCTTATCAACTAAAATCTATAATATTTTTTTTTCATAATAAAATAATTTTAGCCGTCTTATCAGTCAGTTTTAATATCAGTCGAACAGGTCTGAAATCTCGTTGACTTACGTGCATCCTATCAAGCTTATGTGTACCTGACCATTGCATACTACGTACGTGAATGCGGAGGTCGCTCTAAGATCGTGCAGTTTTGTACGCAAGGTACAGGCAGGCATGTATTTATAAGACGATGCATTATGTTCACCTAATAAACTCGACCTCGAAATATTTCCACAAGCAACAAGTGGTAGCAAACCCTGTTCGACTTATCTCATATTCGACTTGTTCAGCTTTTTTTTAAATTTAATAAATTTTTCTCTCACAACAATTCAGTAGAAACAGTGTTTTCAAATTGTTTTTTGGTAGAGTTTGCACCAAATGACATGGGCATGGGCCAATATAAACAGAAGCTGGAGAGCAAATCATGGGCAGAATTGAAGCAGAAGCACAACTTGTAGTTGTAGGTCAGATTTAATTTTGTACGTTGTGGGTGGTGGCCAGAGAAAATGTTGGGAAGAAAACCCGGCCACCTTTGGCTGTCCGGCCTGCGCCCAAGATTCTGTGCTTTGTTTGCGTCCACACCGGAAGCTAGCTAGCGCGTCAGCATGTGTCTCCTGCCCTGCTCAACACAGGACACGCACGACAGGGAATGAACAAGGCCAAACCACGCCAAGATCTGATCTCGATTTCCTAACTCCAACAGACGAGCTATTACGGCACCCAAACATTCTTTAACATATTTTGCGTCGTATCCGTGTAAAATTCAGCTTCCAACAGCGTACCCAAGGACGATACCTTTTTTTGGTCCGTATGTTGTCGGCACCAAATATAGGTGGCCTCTTCCGCCTCTCCTCCACGAAAATATCTCGCCTCCAACTGTTTTGGTGGGAAAAGAAGAGCTCGCGGCCGGAGATAGGGGAAGGTTCCGCCACGGCGCCTCAAAGGTACGACATCGCTGCAACCCCACCATTCCACGCGCTTCCTCCCTCCTCTGCTCTCCTCCCTCCGCCAGTCGCCGGAGCCCCCACCGCTCTCCCCAGTACCACGGGCAGCTCGCTGAAAGATCACTGCAGCCGCCGCCTCTCCCAGTAGCGCCCACCAGCTGCCCCGACCGGAGATCCGAGGCTGTTCTTGGTAACCACCCCTCCCGCTTCTCCCCGGCGAGTGTAGGCAGGAACACGACGTGAGGCTGCAAGGAGAAGGGACGAGGCGGTCACTACGCACTCGATCAAGCCTCCAGCTGCTCCGCCATCCGGGCTCGCCGCATGGCAGGCCACCGCAGCCAGCATGATCCTCTCGCGACCCCCTTTGTGAGGTGGAATTTGTATATATCGATTCATTGATTTAGGGATTTCGTGATGGATGGGAACGAACTGATCTAGCTGCTGCTTGTGGCCTTTTTTTTTTTGGCGGGGTCTGCTGCTTGTAGCCTTGCCAGCTCCGTAGTGTTTCAAGGCAATGGAGCAAGGACCTGGCTGATCTGCTCCACTTTTGGTTATGAGTATTGTTAGCAATCGGATGATTCAGAAGCGTTTTTTCTTTGGATATCGATTTCTAATTTCTTCCATGTAGTAGACAGAGTGTTGTGTCGCTTGATGTGGGGAATTCAGAGCAGATTATCCCCCTATGAAACAGAGAACTATGTATATATAAATTCAGTACCAAATCCCTTTGTCTTATGATGCAAAGAATGTAGAATGCATGTGTTCCTATGTGTTAAGATGTATACATATTTCGTGCCATGTTTAATTGTATATCTGTTGCATCAGGACAATGGATAATAACATTGGCTCGAGTGGTTGTCCCGACGAATCTGAACAAATCTTTGGGGCAAATCGGTGGCTTTTTGGTTATTCTGCACGCTTTGCAATTGCGGTGTTCCTTCAAACCTCCGTGTTTATTACAGTTATGCATCTAATGGTTTGTTCTATTTATTCATATCAATACATCGATGATTAACAATTCTTTTCATGACTAGTTCAACATGAATGGATCCTCCCACATGTCCTGCCCACCTATGAATGGGCAACCTAATTTGGGGTTCTCTCTTGAAAACAACCACGTATCTCGGGACCCCGCAAAAAAAATCACAGAGCTTTGTACAAATGTGGCTAGGAGAGGATCTGCATTCACCAAAGAGGAAGACTTGGTGGTGTGCTCGGCATTTCAATGTTAGCAAAGACCTCATTCTCGGTAATAGTTTTCAACGTTGAAATATTTGACCCTTAGATGCCCAAATAACATCATGTCACAATATGCGTGTGAATCGAGACTTTCGTGGTTATTACAAGAGGTTTCATGATTTTTCAATGAGCATAAGCAAGAAGGGTCCAACCGTAGCTGATTGCTATTCAACATAGGTGGGGAGTGATTCGAGAAAGCAATGAACAAGTTCTCAGGGGCTCAAAGATAAAGTTGATAGGCGTAATGAGAGCGGAAAAAATGAGCAGGATCGGGTATACTTTCATTCATGCTGTCCTCCATCTCTAATTTCCATATGTTTGTTTTGTAAACAATTTAATCTATATTCATATTTGCAGATAGATGATGCTGTAAAAATGTATGAGAGGGCAGAACCTTTTACCATCATGCATTGCTGGAAAAAACTTAACAAAGAGGCCAAATGGTGCAATAAGTTTCTTGAGCTAAACAACCCTACACCAGTGGTGGAAGGTCATGTCCTCCAATTCAAGGCCATGCGAGAATCTGGGAATGAGAATATAGAGACATCACGACCGAGGGTAGGGATAGCCAAGAAACGTAGATCAAAGAGCTTCAGCAGAGACATCATCATCCAAGACGGGCAGTTGAAGTCCTCCGTGTTGCAGGATAAATCTGAGAAGACCGAACAAAAGCAAGACCAGCAAAATGGCTGAAATCCTAAGTAGGAAGGATGAAAAATTAAAATTCAAAAGGATCTTTTCATTCTTCGGAAGAAGCATATGAAGATGAAAGTACAGCAGCAAAAAAGAAGGAAATTATGATTAGGGAGAAGGAGGCGTAGAAGTAGGAAGAAGGAGTCGAAGCTCAACCGATCACAGCTGAGTCTAGTATTATGTCGGTTGACATTGACAAGGTCCCCCTCATCTGAAAAACTATTATGCTGGCATGCAACAGTCATGGTGCGCAGAGGGTTCATGAGTCCGCCAAACAACAAAGACTAAGGAGTGTGTCTCTTAGATGTATGTTCAAAAAGTTCGCTAGAGTTGAACTTTTGTGTTGTGTGGAACTATTCATATTATCAGTTGTGAACTTGTGTGTTAAGTGCGAGTATGCCTCGCCGTGTGAGTTTAATTCATGTAGTGTTGTGAACTACTGTTATCTGCCAATGTACTTGTTGTGAACTACTGTTATCTGCCGTGTGGGTTTCTGGCTTCTTTTGCAATATATGTGACTGTGATTCAGAAAGGAAACACTGCTATTTTTTTTTGGCTAGCGTATATCATGCCAGGCTAGGAGAGGTGGCCAGCTGGGAAGTTATACCTGTCTGAAACCAAACATGCAGGGATATCTGTGTTGGTCTCATTTGTATGTTACAGAAAATCATTTGTACGTACTGTTACAGAAAATCATTTGTACCTACTGTAACCTTGAGAAAGAACAGAGAAGAAGCCAGCAGCAGCAAATGCATTACCAGGTTCAGATAAGGCACCACTATAGAATGATTTTCTTTGCTGTACTGTAAACAATCAAGTGATAATTCAGAGGCAACTACAGACTTTGGTTCATACAACTAGTAGAGTTCTACGAGTAATTTAGTTCTGTCATAGAAATAACAAGCAACTAAGAACTTCATGCCACTATACAAAAGTCATCAGGCAACTGAACCTACAACAGCATAATTCAGTTCCTGTGTTTAGGAGCAAAAGGACCAGAGCATTGCCCATATAGAGTCCACAAGTGTTCCATCAGGTCGCTTGTCATTTTGCCGTCTCTCCGTCCTCAATAATATTGTGTGCATCAATAAGTTTCTCAACTCCTGGGATTTCTCTATCCCGGTTAATAGGTGGGTCGGCCACTCCGTGCCATTCTCGATGGGTGGACAATATTGAACCCATATCTTCAACTATCATGTTGTGTAGTATGACACAAGCACGCATAATGGAATTAAGCACCTTATTCCATAAACGAGCTGGCCTATGGATGATTTTAAACTTAGCTTGAAAAACACCAAAAGTTCTCTCCACATCCTTTCTACATGCTCCTGTCGCTCTGCAAAAACCTTTTGCTTGTTGCTAATTGGCATTAATTATGCTTTTCACTAGTGTAGCCCAATCGGGATATATGCCATCTGCTAGGAAGTATCCAAGGCAATAGATGTTGCCGTTGACATGGAACTCAACAGAGGTGCCCTCCCGTTAGCCAAATCATCAAAAACATCTAAACGCCGCAACACATTAATGTCATTGTGAGATCCTGAAAACCAAATTTGGCATGCCAAAACCTAAGATCCTCCGTCGCCACCGCCTCAAGTATTAGAGTTGGCTTGCCTTTGTGCCCTTTGTACATGCCTTGCCAACCGGTTGGCAGCTAGACCATTCCCAAAGTGCTACCTATCATTCCTGGGAAACCTCTGCTGAATTGACACTTAATATGTGCTCTATCTCCTCACTCCTCGGGGACGAAGAAATTCTTTCTCATACACCTCAATCACGGTCATAACAAATTGATTCAAGGTTTCTAGGACAGTACTCAAATGATCATCCAACTCATCAGTTGGTCCTCCATATGCTAGCATCTTCATAGCCACCGTACACTTGTGAATAGCAGAGAATCCTAATTGCCCAGCAGAGATTTCTCCTCTGTTGGAAGAACCTATTCTTGGTCATGACCTCATCAACTATCCAAGAAGGAACAATTCCCGTCTCATACGAAACTCCGAGAGGAAAAATACAGTTTTTATCAAATTAATCCATTTGATCATGGAAATCGAAACTGGGCCAAAGATTGTACCTCCTTCTGAAATGCTCCTCATTGTATATTGGACGTCAATGAAGTAGTCCTGCTTCACCGCCATATCGAACACGCTTATAAGTCTTGTGGCTCGGGACCGATATTTCCATATGACCTCATCATCGTTGAGTGTCTTTGCTGCGGCAGTCCCGACATTGACATTTTGACATAACTCGCCATGGCCAAAACATCCGGGTCGATGTACAACCAAGCCGATTAGAGACAATTAACCACAAATCACGAGCTTGAGAGGGATTCGATTGAGAATGATTTGATCCGCTATAAGTCAAAATCCTCTCAATCCCCTTTCATCCTCTCCTATCGATCGGGATTTGGGGCGAAATGCAGAAGCCCTACAAGGAATCCCCTTTCATCCTCTCCTATCGACTTGGATTTGGGGTGAAATGCATTTATATGACATCGAACAAGCAAATTCCCAGGAAAATCATTACCTATATTCTGATTGCCCATATATATATATATATATATATATATATATATATATAAAATAATACGGCCATCGATCTCCGCTTCCCGCGGAAACTTTCACCACGCCAGCGCCATTAAACAAACAGGGATGGGTCTCTTCTATTGCCTGCGCTGTTGGAGATGGTGTTTGGGTGGCTGACGCTTTCCCTGTCATGGCGGAAACAAAAGAATGGATAGTAAGTTTGGGTACTAACTGTTGGAGTCAGCCTTAGCTTGTGCGGTTTCCTACTCTGCACACCAGGCAGGCAATGCCAGGCTTCCTTTCCTGCATCGAACCACGAGCAAAATGCGTGGGCCGTGGGCAGACAGTCGCCCCGTGGCAATATACCGTACCTGCCGTGGCGACTGGTGACAAGTTGTGAGAGCCACTCTACACTACTACTGTGCACGTACTGTATGGTGCCGAGATGGCGATTGAGATACAGTGCCATGGTGGTGAGGCTGCAGTAGGTTGAGGAGCGCCACGGTAGATGGAGACCGAGGGAATATATATTTGGCCAAATTGCCCCAAGGTGGTCACGTGTGTCAACTGCCAACACCAGAGGCGCTACCAAAGTTTTGATCAAATCACTAAAGCCTCACAATCTGATACCACTAGTTGTGCACAGCAATTCTCGATTTTTTTTAAATGATATTGCAGACATAACACAAGCTTGTACCATATTAAGAACGACAAAGAAAAATTTACGTAGAGAACTCTAAATAACGATGTTGATGTAGTCACGATAAGAGCAACTCCAACATGCCTCCTACTTGAGCCCCCATAGCTAAATATGAGTGCCTATACCAAAAGTCGTGGTCCAGCAGGGCCCCTACTCGAACCCCGAAATTTGGCTGAGCACCCAAATTCTTCCCTCAGACCCCATTCCTGTTGGCTCATGTCCAGGTCCCCATCCTGCCGTTGGCTCCGTTGGTTCCCCGCGCTCGCACGGAACCGTGCCCTCCACCGCGCAGGAGTGGCCTCGACTGTCCGCCTCGTCGCCCCGACCGCCGCGCTCCTCTTCGGCGAACCCCTCCCCGATGGATGTGCCAGCCGCGCCCCTTCCGGCGATGGCGGATCTGACGATGCGGCGGGCGCGGCCACTGGAGGAGCGGAGTGGGTGTCGGAGAGATCCGGTCGCCGCTCGGCTCCTCGCGACCTGCTCGATGCGAACACCCATGGCGCACTGCTAGCTGACCCCTGCTCAGCACGGGACACGGAGGTGGAGACAGAGGCGGGGCGCGCGAGCTCCCGCCCGGCGCTGCCCCAGTCGCGCGGGTTATGGTGCGGCGAGCGGAGCGACTGCGACTCCCTCTCCTCCCCGTGACTTCTCGCGACGGCGCTCGGACACGACTTCCCCCGACTACCGTCTTCTAGCGCTCCCCGGTCCCCACAATGGCACGACACGACTCCCCCTCGAATCGTCTTCCGGCGCTCCCCGCTCCTCATGACTCCACCTCAGATCTATGGCGCTCCTCGGATCTACGGCGGTCCCCACTCCCACGGCACGACTCCCCCTCAAATCTAATGTTTTGGCCGAGTTAGTCTATGACAACTGGGTCCCACGGGTCATTGACAGTTTAAATGAATTTAGGGTCTTTACTTTGAGGACTACTACTGGAGTGCGGTCTAAAAAATAGGACCCCCAAAACTGAGGGAGCACCGAAATAAAAAGTAGGGGCCCTGTTTTGGGGCTACTGCAGGAGTTGCTCTAAGATTAGGATTTGGCGAAACCTACTCCAAATTCTGTAAGCACGACTGTAGAAGAGTAATTGTCACTCTCTGAACCCTCTACTTGATCCATTCGAACCCTCTGATTCTTGATCTATATAAGAAACTAGTGCAATATAAATGTCTAGCATAATCCTCTTGAGCACTCCAAGTTGCTCCTTACAAGCCTTGGGTAGTTGGATGAGACCATTGTGCTGACTTGGTTTTGGGTCTCGCCCTTTGTTTATATAATCCCCTCCAAGGCCCTCATATATGCAAGTAAGAGTCTCTTATTTCTAGTAGGATTCTACACCGAGTCCTAACCAAGTTAGAAGTACTAATAGCACACATCTATTGAGTTATAGTCCAAGTAGACTTTGGATCACCATACAATAATCTACACCTTGACTCTAATCATTTTAAATCACTGTGCTCCTCCAAGCATTTGCTATGTCCTTGCAGATGGTCTGCGTGAACACCGGATGGTCCATGGGAACAGTCTATTAGAAGAATTGGGAAATGTAACACCTCGGTGTTAAGCATGCATTAACATTTTGCAAATTCTGATCATAATCATTATTATGCATTCATAAGCATGACATGAAATATAGAATTGAAATATATTAATGAAACATGTATGTGTATAGTCTTGTTTTAATAGATTGGATGCTATGTTTGTTTTGCCATGTGTGTACCTTGGTTGATCACTTAGACCACTTAGAAGTAATTAGAATGCATTTTGAAGCAAAGTTTATATTCAAAATTTTGCCAAATTATGCTTTTAAAAACAATTCTTCAAAAATTGGGTTTTGAATTAATATTGATTTTAATTCTGTAATTCAAAATCTATTTGGAATTTGACTTTGGTCATAAAAGCAAAGATGTAGATCTTGAAAAATGGAACAAATTTCATTTTTACACCAATTTGTGAAAATGCTTTTAAATGGCTCAAAATGGAATTTGAGTTCTGTTTATTTGAGAAATAAAAAGAAAATTATTTCATTTTCGCTTAACAGGCCGCCGCCTCCCTTCTGGCCCGCTCGCGGACTCGGCCCGCAGTGCCGCGCGCTTCGCCCTGGCCCAGCAGCCGCTTTGCCGGCCCAGGCCCATGCCGCGCCTCCCGCTCGCCCGCACTCGCGCGCCTGCGTCCTGACGCCGGCAGAAGCTTACCGCCGCGTGGCGCCACCCGTCGCCGGACTCCTGACCGCGCGGCCACGCGCCGCGGCCATCCTGGCACTGCTGGCCACGACTTGAACCCCCACGCGCCCGCCCCATCCCAGCGCCTCATTCGGTTCCCTGCTCCTCCCTTCGCAGCAACGCAGCAGCCGCCGTAGACCACCGCCGTGTCGCCATCGGCATTGCCCGCACCAGCTCGCCCGCGTTGATCGTTCGCCATCACAGCCGCTCCTCCGTGACCCACCGCCTCACCTCACCGGCTTTTGCTCGCTAAAGTAGCCCGGCGAGCTGTCGTGCCCCGTGCGGACCTCACCGATCTTTCGCCGCCGTGGTACGTCGCCGTGGCCCGGTCACCTCAGACCACCACGTTTCTTGATAGAGTGCGCCATAGGTTCGCAGTAGCTCGTGGAAGCATGGCCGAGCCCTAGATTGGGTCATCACGATTGCCTCCGGCGTCTCACCGTCGTCCCGCACCGCCACTACACCATGGCCGCTGTCGTGGTAGCTAGCTTCGGTCATAAGCCCAATTAGTTAGCTCAATGTGTTCGGGATGTAGTAGCCATGCTTGTAGTATCGCCGCCGTCACCGGAGAAGCCGCCGTCGGCGAGCTTCACCGTTGCCGCACCGTCGCGAGCCGCCTCCTCTGTTCTGTCTCGCTGACGCGTGGGGCCGCCTCCTCTGTTACAGCACCGGGTGCACCTAGCCTTTCATTTTGGATCTATGTACAGCGCCGGGTACGCGTAGCCGTTAGGGTTCGATTTTGTTTTCGAAATTATTTTTCAGATTTGGTTTAAAGCTTGGAAAACCCATATCTTCGTCATTTTTTGTCCAAATCGAATGAAACAAATTTTGTGGTGTTTCTTGTCACCAGATCTACTGGATAAAAATATTGCATGTCAGTTTTGAGATACTTTAATGTAGAGCTTTATTTCATCCTTGATATTGCTGATATCTTGTAAAATGTGTAGTAAAACCTATATGTTTCAGAAAAATATGCTTCCAAGTGTGTTATTCTTCTTGTGTAATGTACTTCCTAGGAAAAATATATTCCATGCATGTCCTGTAGAAAAATTATGAGGTGTAGATCAAGTGCCTTTAATGGCTGATTTTTGTTATTTTGCTAGAGAGCAAAATTTGTATAAAACATGCATGTGATAATTTTTGTGCAGTGATTATTTACTGTGTAGAACATAGGAAAAATATTTCATCTATTGTTTGACACTTTTCATAGTACAAAGTATTTTCATGTTCATAATTATTCCATAGCTTGTCATTTTTGTGTAGGCTAATCCACTTATCCAAATGCCATAAAAATTTAATGGTAGACTACTTAGGGTAGTAATGTGCCATGATAATTTTCTAAGATTTTTCTAAGCTATAAAAATAGATGTTGCTATTCAAACTTATTATTAATTAGGGTTTAATCAAATGTTGCTTTATGCATGATTAAGAAATTAGTGAAGCTTTGGTGTATCTTTGAAGCATTTAATGAGATGTGTTGACTTAGCATATTAGTAGTAGAAGAGAATGCTGTAGATGACTTGTGCTTGTAGTACATGTTCTTGGATGATGTTGACTACTTTGCATTCAAGCATACCCATTGTGTTCACCTCATCCGATGCACCTTTTGCATAAGCACTTACGCACATGCATCATACAGGATCGCAAACCAAGAGCCCAGTCGTCATACCCGAGGAGCCCGAGGAGCAGCTCGAGGTGCAGCCGCAGGAAGTGACCGAAGTAGACGAGGAGGACGTTGAGGAACTTTCGGAGTGCCTCGATCATTGCCCGAGCTCCTTCGAGAGAGGCAAGCCCCGGAGCATTTTTCTCTCCGGTTTGCAATTATTAATTAAATACTTTACTTTAATTGATGCATTACGTTCAGGAGTTGTTTGCAACCGTTGCTGCATTATACCTTGTTTACCTTTGTTATACTATATCCTTGTTACCCTGGTATCCGCAGTCGAGTCAATGCTTAGCTAGCTTAGATCGGTAGAAGTCGGGTGATTTCCTGTCACCTGCGAGCTATAAGTGGTTACCTGGATCTGCTTGGATAACTATGTAGTCATGGTATAACTAAGTGTTAAATGAAGTTGAGACCGGACGGAGACTTACAGAGTTTTGGACGCATGCCTTACATTTAGCTGGCCGAATAAAGTACCTTTCGACCGTGAAGCTGGGAGATTATTCGGGCCGAGTAGATTGCCCGCAGCGCACTGTGCCGGAGCAGGTGTGGTAGGACACGGGGGTGCGAAGATAAGACCAAAGAGCAGTCGGTCGGCCCCCGGGTACATGTGGTTCCTGGCAAACTCGAGATTCCTGGATAGTTGACTCGGTGACCGATACCTCACTTTAGCGGGTGAGTGAGGTTTGTGTAAGGAATAAATCATCAGCTGGTTAGGAATCGATTCGAATCGCCATCGCTCCTGGATAGTGAGCACTTGACTTGAGTTACTTCATCGTAGTAATGATTATAGAACACTTGGACAATTATAATGAATATGACATTATGGAAGTTGTTAATGATCATTGGTTATCATTATTTGCTTAATCACATGCTTGCTATAGTATAGGTGCAAATGTAGTCGACAGGTTAATAATAATTAACTTGACAATAATGCTGTTGGAAATGTTCTTGAAATACTAAAAATGCCACTTTTTGCAAATGAGTCATCTACCCTACTATAAAGCCTTTCATAATCCTCGGTGTCACTTTATTTTCGATTATGTCGGGTAAGTCTAGCTGAGTACCTTCTCGTACTCAGGGTTTTATTCCCACTTGTTGCAGATGGGCAGATGTATTACGGCTACTGTATCAACTGCCTTTATCCTGCGATGGGTGATGCTTAGGACCATGGGCATGGTCATTCCTTACGTCTCGTCTGATGCTTTTGTTGGAGATGATCATTAGCTGGCACTGTATTTGAACTCCGTGTGAGTGTGTGTGGTTTTGAACAAATGGCTTCCGCTACTTCTATTTGAACTCGTTTTGTAATAACTATGTTTAAACTCTGATGTATCTGTGATGCGAACTTTTATGTAATATGTGATGGTGACCGCTAAACTTATTACGATCTTGGCTGGTATGTGAGTTGGTTTGAAATCCTTCGGGATTTCATGGACTACCGGGTTATACGGGCTTAAGTTTGCTAAATCGCCTGCTCTGGCGGGTGATTTTCTTACTTAATTTCGTATAATTGGTTGGTTCTGTTACAGGGAAATTCTAAATGTGTGATCTCGTGGACAGTCTGAGGTTCCGCCGGAGGATTCGCGGGTGCATGGCCTAAAAGGGGTGCTCTCGGGTTGGAAAATTTTTATATTTGAATATCTTTACCGGTCTGTCCGATGACCTCACGGACGGTCTGCAGGAACATCGACCACTAAGACTAAGTGTTGAACTCAGTGAACGTTATCCTGAACGGTTTGGTGAGCAGGCGGACAGTCCTCGGGAACTCAAAGTGTGTTTTAAGATCTCGAAATTGAAATCCTTACATAGGTTTTATGCATGACCAAATTGTGTTTGTGTGGTATTCCTAGGGTTCTATGGACAACATCCAGCTTGTTGAATCTAGCTGCATTGCATCTAAACATTACAAGTTGCATAGGGGGTGGTTTCTAGGTGATGAGCTCTATTTCTTGATTCTTGGCGAGAACTAAGTTTGAGCTTGAATCCAACTTACTCAAGGGAGCTAGGGGATGTTGTTGAGCTTCCCAAAACATGGGAGAAGCTGGATCCACCTTCCCTTTCACTTGCTCTTCCTCTTCTTGAAACCTTCTCCTCCTTGCTCCTAGTTGAGGGCTCCTCCCTCTTCAATCCCCAACTCTTTGGACATCTCTAGGTTGATCTCCATTGTTGTTGATGATCTCCTCCACTCCTTCCTCCTCCTCTCTTCATCATTCTTGGTGGTTAGAGAGAGAGAGAGAGAGAGAGAGAGAGAGAGAGAGAGAGAGAGAGAGAGAGAGAGAACTAGATTAGAGTGTGAGAGTGAAGAGAGTGAGTGTGTGAGTGGAGAGCTGCTGATGACTGCATTCTCCACGAAATGGGGCATGTGGCCAGACTTGTGGGGCTAGGTGAGCTCTATGAGGACAGCTCACTGTTGTGCATGTAATGATCGGACGGACTGTCCAGGTGATCACCGAACGGTCCGTGGGAACACTGACTTGGTGAAAATTATTAAGTCTGCGTAGATGCTCTTGACGGTCCAAAGGTACGTGCACCATACCGTCTGAGGGAACATGACAGAGCCCAAAAAATATAGTTTCATGCATATACAGTTTTCCAAATTGAAATTGCAACGCATATGACTCTTGATGATCATGAAAATGTCTATACGTTGGTATTGGCATTTTTCCTGTTGGTTTTACGCCGACAGAGAAATTTTAGTTTCCAGTAGTGCATGATCGGGTCGTGACATTCATACATGCAAGTAGAAGTCCTATATTCTACACTCAAGTCCTAATAGAATCAGAATTACTAATAGAATACCTTTTGTGAGTCCTAGTCTAAGTAGGACTTGAGTCACCATACAACACTCTTTTTGTTTAGCTTAGTAAATTTAGCACTTCTCAGATATGTCACGCGCCTGACCTTTTGTGTTACTCATGCAACATAGTATTTTTTGTCATTTTTTGGCTATAGAAAAATTATGAATTATCATTTACTAGTTTTTTTTTTATAAAAGGAAGGATTTTATTAATTCATAATCATTGCATCGAGTTGATACAATAAATATGAATTCATTTCCGGCCACTAGTTGGTTGTGTAAGATTATTGTACGAAAATTCAGACACCACTATATAGCAACTCCGTAAATTTGATGTCTTTAAGAAATTTCTAAAATCACATAGAACAAATAGCAACCAATTGCCTATAAATAGACAGATTAAATAAATAGGCACATCGTATATACCGTTTCACCTTACCATAGTACGACAAAAAGTATAATAAATAGCCAATGCCGGGTTTGTTCTCGAAGGCGACTGTATATGCGACAGATTTGCTTGGCACTTGCATAGTTTTCCACTATTCAATACCAACGCTTTTTGTTGGATCCGTTGCCTTTGATGGACTCTCTCTCGCTCTCTCATCTGGACCAGGCTCTTGAAGCCTGGGGCTTTTGTAGCACTCGATGGCTCGTTGATTTGGAGCATCAACTTTTTCAGGCTGTGTGCTGGGAAAAGACAGTTTCATGTTGAAAAGATAATTTATTTGAAAAGTGTGTGCTACCGCACTACCTAGTACGTGATCTCGATATGTGACTGTGTTGCGTTCAAAGCCAATTGGTCGGATCAAAGTTTAACTGTGATTCCAACTTTTCTTCTTGGGGCCGAGTGTGGGTGGTGGGTGGGGTGTGGGGGGGGGCTAACACGACAACAACTTTTTTGTTTAGTATATAATTTAATAGTCTATATTTATATTAGAAAGATGTGATATAAATTTTTGTCATATATATATCTTTCAATGTCTTTCAGATAATAAAATCACACCAAACACAATTAGAATAGAAATGGCTGGCCACGGTGCATATAATATATGATTCTCAAATCATTATTGGTTATTAGCTGACAAGACTATATGATTCTAGAAAGCGAGGCAAAAATCATTGTTTTACATAGAAAAATCATAAAGCCGTATGTGTTTTTTAAAAATGATTTATTTTTGGGTGAAGAACAACAATTCAATGGAGTACCAAGAATTGCGTCATTGGCAATCATAATAACGATGGCAAAGTATGAAATGCCCCTATATATGCATGCGTCTCCCTACGGCTTCATATACGGAGTACTTGTACGCGGGAGGGCAGGGCAGGCTGGCCGTGAGCTAAGGGATCCGCTATGAACCTGAACCGTAGAGTGGTCACACGCCACGCCACGCCATTGCCGTTGCCGGGGCCAGTCAACTCTCAAAAGGAAGAAATCTAGGCAAACTGTTACTCCTACGAATGAATGAGCGGCGACGAATGAACTCTCGGCCCACGGTCGACGGCCGCCATTAATCCTCGCGGGCGGGTGGCCGCCGCTGCACTGCCGACTGGCGAGACCACCAGGCCGTTTTCCTCGCGACCTCGCCTGCGTCGCCATCGCGGCGCCTGCTTGCCATCTGACCTCGCACGGCGAGACGACGCCAGAGGGTGGAGACCGGGACGCCTGCTGCAGAGGTCCGTGTGCGTCGTAGTAGTAAGGCCGTGAACGGCAACTGGCTTGGAGTTTTCTGGGAGAACGTGCATGCACGTAACAGTGTTCCATTACCAAGCTGCAGGAAGAAACGGACTATATATGCAAAGCAGCAGAAGCTGTGCGCCGCGGTGCAGGGCTCAGTTGCAGACGTCGTGGTCTCGGGAGGTCAGGGATTGGTACGCACAGGCACAGGTAGTTGTCAATGCAACACTGTGAGCGCACGCGCGCGATCGATCTCTTCAGCTTTTTTACTCCGATCCTTTTGTGTGTACGGTGTACCCTTCCCTTCCCTTGGTTATTTTTACCTCTATACTACACGAACGTATGGTACGTATACGTAGCTTGTTTTTATATTATATATACACGCCGTGTTATGTTATATACGTACGTACATCAGTCGGTATCCGCCCACTTACGTACGTATATCAAGTGGTGAGAGTACACGTACGTCGTCGTACGTATAGGTACATACTCCCTCTGTCTCTAAATATTTATCTTTCTCGCTTTACGAGAAAGTAACTTTAATTAATTTTATATAGAAAAATATTAATATTTATGATGCATAATTGATATCATTAAATAGATCTTTGAATATAATTTTTAATAAATTTATTTAGAAATACAAATGTTGCATGTATTTTCTATAAATCTAGTTAAAATTGTGGCACGTAAATCCAAAACAACGAGTAATATGGGAAGGAGGGAGTACTCGAGCCTAGTGGTTCTCATCGATCTGGTCTAACCACGTCTCGACCGGGAGAAGCAAGCATAGCATGCTCAGTGAGTCAGTGTATATTGTGTATACACGGTACGACGAGTCAGACGACGTACACTGGCTAGCTGCTTCTCGTACGTGTCGATCCATTAAGGGTTCGTACGTCACTATGTCAGATATGGTTTTTAGGGGTGGGTAATAAGCATTTGTAGGGGTGGTTCGGTTAGCCGCCCCTACCATACCGTCTCTACAAATCATATATTTATAGGAGTGGTTCCCAGACCGCTCCTACAAATCGATTTGTAGGGACGGTTGGTACTGTAGCCGCCCCTACAAATCGATTTATAGGGGCGGTCTGGGAACACCAGCCGTTCTTACAAATCGATTTGTAGGAGCGGCTACAGTATCAACCGCTCCTACAAATCATTTTTTCGTCAAAAAAAATTTAAATTTATAATTCAAATTCAACCAGAACATATATTTTTCATGCACAACTCCATCATAACTTATCTTCTTCTACGATTGTACTGAAACTCAATGACAATACACAAGCATGGAATGGAATTCACTTGGAAGATAATCAAAAGTCTAAGACATGCCTAAGAATAATAAAAGCCATCTGAAAGTGTTTGCCGATGCCTATCCACTTCCTTAAAAGGCACACATGAAGCACGGCTGATTCACATATCATTGCCCAGTAAAATATGTGTCTTGAATTTTGATAGTGTAGTGCTTAACAATGGACTATATACTAAAAATCTCACCTGTTCTAGAGATCTCCTCTTGGCAATTCTGATACCCAAACAGAAAGTACGAGTCATTTCTCGATAGAGAAATCTTGTTAGGTCCCTCCTTAAGGTAATCTGTTAACTGGGAACATAGAAATGTTCAAGGTCAAAAGGAGATATACAATAGAAAACTGTAGCTGATGAATGCAGGAATATGATGTAAAAAAATGTCCACTGCCTTAGCAAAAAAGTAAACAGAATAGCAAATTTCGGAACAAAAAATACTTACTAGTGGACCATCGTCTCTACCATTGGCCCCTAACTTTTGGGTGGGTTGCCTGTTAACCACCCTAACATAAATACCTGACAAAGTAAGAATTATCAACATGAATAGTTCAGATATAGTATAATTGAACTTACTGTCAGAATAGCTGCCAGATCATATATCATAACTGCAGCTAGAAGGATATAAAATACTATTTTTGCTAAACTGCAGGTATAAATACAAGTACAAGCACAAGTCATAAAGCATAGACTAAGGTGCATATACAAATCAACCCATAATAAGCCCCCGAGAAAAGGAGAAAAGCATCACTGACCGTGCAACAAAAGATGAATCAGCTGTTATTTGGACTTAATTTGATTCTGACTGGGGTGTTTGGTTCTGCATTTTCCTTTTGTTATACAGAAAATAGCACTTGGCATCCAACAAAGCAACACAGCTGCCAGAATCGTAGATTCAAGCTCAAGCGTCCAAGTAGTGGCAACATAATAAAACCAACCAGGTGTTATACAAGTGTCCAAGTATTCAACAATTTACACAACATATCAACTCATAAAGAAGAATAAAAAATAAAGAGTATCTTCCATTCTTCCTTGTACACATTGTGAAAAATCAAACAGGTGGCACTTAACTAAGTTTTTTTAACTCAATAAACATGTACCAAAATCCTATCGACTCATTATACATAATAAGCCACTGCATATACCATTAACTTGCATGTCAGAGTGTAAAGGCCAGTGCATCCTAAAAGGTACTTTGTTACTGAGAAGGATACACCAAACCTGCTTAAGAAAAAAATTGATTCAAAGTGTAAGTAAATAACGGATACGTATAGGTTGAACATAGTGGCTGCAAATGAAACTCAAGGTAGGAAATCAATACACGCAGGTAGTACAATAGTAACTAAAAAGGAGCACGTGTTGATTATTCCATGGTGATCCTAAACAAACCTAATGGTTCAAGGAGAATGAAAAAAAGGAAATGGAATTGACCTGAATATCGCATTTAGCTTGCTGTAGCATTTCTCTATTAGCTCTTGAAAGCTGAAAGCTTTTTGCGGTATACCGTACAGTATATGACCTGGACATAAGCAAGAATCACAAAAGGCTATGCATATTCCTACTTAACTTTTATAACAAAATGAAGCAATTTGTTCAACCATTTTGTTGCTCAGGACTCATTTATCAACATTGTCATCCAAAGTACAATTATCTCATGTTTCTTCCTATAAATAACATAAGGAGTAAAGATGACTGCAGAAATCATTTAAGCTACAGCAGCAACACATAATGAAGGAGGCTGTTCATTCTATGCCATCCAGCAAACAAAAGTAAAGCTCACATCATTCACATGTATTCATGCATTTAGGTCTGTCTTGTTGGGAAAGAGTACTCAGAGGTCAGAGCAAAGAATATTGCCACCAAAAACAGAAGATAAAGCAAATGATTAACAGATAAGATCTGATGATGACTCGATAAAAGATGTTTTCTAAAAATATTCAATGATTTTCTTAGCATTGCCATCCTAACTAGAATATGGATATCCATTTCTAAAATTCTTAAAAGAATTAAGTTGCAATTATAGAAAAATGCCCAATCATGATACAATACCTTTTTCATGCTGTATCAAAGTAAATTTATCCAAGGAAGTTATTTTACTTATTAGAAAATTAGACAACATGGGGGTCTAGCAGAGATGTTAACGATCAAAAAGGTTTCAACAGATAATTCAGAGGACACAAGACATAACTGATTTGTACCATCCAAAAAACATCAATAAGTGTGCTTTGTACCATCCAAAGATACAGAAGAAGCTGGGTTACCTTGCTGCCCTGGATGGAGTAGCCTCCAATCCTTTGCGTTGCTGGTACAGAAGGCGGCCTGGAAAGGAGAAAGGAGATGTCAGTCGAGGAGGATTTGGGCGGCTAGCGGGGAAAACAAACAAAGCAGTGGCAAGGCGGCGTAGATCCGGACTTGTTTCAAGTGGTGAAATGATACAGATAAAATAAAGGTAAAAACAAAAATGTTTTAACGTGACAATAGTTTGGCAAATTGAAACTGATGCTGCTGCACCACGCTGCCGACCTCTCGACTAGCTGCTACTGCTACTCCAGTGAGGGATCAAATCGAGAAATCGAGGGAGAGAGTAAGTTAGACGAAATCACCATTACCGAGGGAGAGAAAGATACGGAACCTCAACAGATCCCGAGCGCTCCTTGACCTCGCCGAGGGGACGGTGGTGGCCGCCATGGAGGCACGGGATGGACCAGCCTCGCTGGATCTGCCGGCCACTCGCTGGGACACGGGTGGACGCTAGGGCACCATCGACAATGGAGATTTGGTGCGGGATCCCCACCACCGCAACTTCATCGCCCATATCCCTCCCTCTAGATCTCTCCCGTGGAGGGCCACGCCCAGTGCTCGCTCTCCAGATTGCCTGCCTCCTCACTAGATATGGCCTCCGTGGAGCCGTTGTGGTTGGGGGGAGGGGGAGGCACGGTGGCAGCGGCGAGGAGGAAGAGAGGTGGCGATGATGGCGGAGGGAGAGGAAGAGGGCTGCAGATTCGACCAGATTCGCTACCCGTGTACCATAGCGGAGGGAAAGGAAGAGGCGACGACGGCGGAGGGAGAGGAGAGGAAGAGAGGTGGCGACGACGGTGGGGAGGGAGAGGAAGAGGAGAGAGGAGAGAGGAGAGAGGATGGGGCAGGAGAGAGGAGAGAGGACAGGGCTTGGATAAGTGCTGACCTGACCTCTTCGGTTCACCAGATTAGATAATTTTTTTGGGTCCGCGCTCGTCCAACAGCCACGCATTTGTAGGGGCAGCTCGTATTACTAGCCGCCCCTACTATTCCATTTGTAGGGGCGGCTCAATCACCAGCCGCCCCTACAAATCCTACCCATTTGTAGGGGCGGCTCATATCACCAGCCGCCCCTGCTGTTCTATTTATAGGGATGGCTGGTCTCGTGGATCCCGAACATGTCACTGTAGGGGCGACTCTATCACCAGCCGCCCCTAAAAAAATTTGTCCCATTGCTACAAACTGTTTTTCACGTAGTGCGTGAATCTTGAAGTGCAGGACGGCATGCATGCATGCAGATGCAAGCGTAACGTAGCGAGCGCTCTGATTTGGTGAAGAGACATGACCAATTGACCATGCAATGCAATATGCATGCAAATGGCCGGACCAGGGCAAGCAGGCCGACATGGAATCTCCCATGGAATCGTGCTTGCATCATTAGAGGAGCTACCGTAGTTTCTTCGACCCTTTTTTTCTCGTGTGTGGTAGTCCTCTCTAAAGTGTGATTTCTCAAAAATGCACTACATGCTCGTTATCTTACTACTACCTACTAACTAGCAAGGTTACCCACGCACAAATATAGCGGGGTACCTATTTTTCTAGGTTATAACATGTGGGGTTACTCCTAGCCTCTCTCCCTAGCCGAGGAGCACGGGGGGAGAGGCCGAGGGTTTCCCACAGGGAGATAGACAGGCTATCTAAAGGGACACGAGCAAGGGTTACGGGGTGGTAGAGAATGCGGATTAAATGCCCATTAATTTGTCTCGAAAGATCCCCCTTTATTCAAGAGCGCCCGGGTATTTATAGATCATACCCGGAGGCGCGGTGGAATTACATTAGGGTTGGACCTTGGAGGAAGGATACAATACAATAACCAAGGGTACGGTGGTAATCTTCTCTCCATGGCCAACCACTCCCAGGCCCATTCATCATGCCGGGGCCATACCCTCGCCGGGGCGATCCCATCTCGGGGTGGGTGCCGTACCTTCTCGTGTTTCCAGCGATGGTTTGTGCACCCTGGCCGCCCGGCTCCTTCCCTTCCACACTTCTTGTGCTTGGTCGACCTTCGGACCCTCGCCTGGACACAAATAGAATACAACGATCAAGAACATCCTCGTCGCGGGGGTTAGCACCTGGCACGAGGCGGGTTAGTTGAGCCAGTACCGGGTCGAGGGCTAAGGGAGGAGTAGTGCCGGGGGTACCTCCCGCCAACAGCAGCCCCTCGAGGGTCGGGCCCAGCGTGATGGGTTAGAGCAACGTTATAACCGAGGAGGGAGGCATGCAAGGGTATGTAGCTTGCGGCCCGGTCTAGAGACGCCCCTATCGTGCTCGACCGGTGCTGGGCCTTTGCAATTTGGGTTTATTGTTCTGCTTGATGGTATGTGTGATTGTAGGAGGTAGGTTCGCCTTTTTCTCAAGAACTATGGTGCTCTGTCTCGGTTACTGTTTTTTTGGGATATGTGTCGCTTGCCTTCCTTTGGTGTGGGTGATAGGCACCTATAAATAGTTGTGGTAAGTTTAAGGTTTTTCATTGTTGTGCCTTTTGTTTGTTGGCCGCTTGCTGCTGCTGCGACTGCTGAGCGAGGGTTGGGTTGTTGCGAGGGTTGATTTCTGTTCGAGGGTTGTTTTTGTGCAAGGGTTTGTGTTTTGCTGGCTTCCTCTGCCTCGTTATGCTTGTTAAGGTACTTGGTGGTCGGTTGTGTTTGGTGTCCTTTTCTGTTTTGTTTGTACTTATGAGTCTGCTGGCTACTACGTTTTGTAGGTCGATGGCTCACGTGAAAAAGACGGCGAGGCCTGTTGAAGGATCCGATGTCGCTGACTTAGGCTTAGATGTTGCAGTGAGCTTTGAATTTGGTCTTTTGAGGATCACATCGAATGATTTGGGCGACTTCGCGAAGGCTGCTTGGTTCGCTCGTGACTCTGCGAGGCCGTCTGAGGGCGAGACTGTTCCTGATCCTTGTGATGACAAGGTTTTTGTTTATAAGGAATTCTTTGAGGCTGGGCTAAGATTTCCGCTGCATCCGCTTGTTATTGGCGTTTTGAAGAGGTTCAATCTCAAGTTCCATCAGTTGAACCCTTCTAGTTTTGTGAAGCAAAGCATTTACGTTTGGGGATGCAAGTCACAAGGTGTTGAGCCGGATCTCGAGGGTTTCATTCGACTTCACCGAGTTCATCCCCAGTCTTGGAGGTTGAACGTCGAGGGTAAAACTGTTTTAGGGCAGTTTGGAGTTTATACCTTCGTTTATCGGCATGGTGCGGAGGTTCCTGTTCAGTCATAGAAGAACAAGTGGGCCTCGCCGTGGACAGACAGAGAAACTAGTTTTATATGAAGTTGGAGGGTGAGCCCGGTCTTTGTGGGAAGCTAGTCGAAGCTTGAGAGTATGACTTCTGAAGGTGTCATGACCGACGCCTGTGCTGCCGCTGTGGATGCACTCAGGATTTTGTCACGCCATCAGTGTGCGGGATTTGGTTGAAGAGTTCGTTTGCACAAAGATTCTACCTTTGAGGGCTGATTAGGTTTGGTTCGTGGTTAAGGACGATGAGAGGTACCGAGGGTGAGGCTTGATGGGGCTCGGCGTTAATGTTAAGCAGGCTTGGTTGAAGGTGCTCTAGAAGAGCAATAACTCCACGACCGGAGTTAAAACTATGTATAAGAAGGTTGTCGAGTCCGTTGAGGATCTCATCGGGGCTCTTGGGACCCAAGAGAACAAAGCGATAAAGATTGCCTTAGCTGATCGCCATCGTGTGAATCGGTGACTTGCTTGGGTTGACTTACCCAGATTGGCGTAAGTGGAATTGAAAGATGCCGAGGGTGGCAAGAAAAGGAAGAGGGGTAAAGCGGGTCGTCGACACCAAAAAATCGACACTGGAAACACAGTGATCAACCCCGTTGAGAGGCCCGAGTGGAGCAGATCCTAAGCTTCTCTCCGGGCTTAGAAAGGGCGCCAACAGACCGGACGATCGTGACCTTAGGGGGCGTGCCAGTCAATTTGACCTGCAATTGACAAGGGAGCAAGATTGATTAGTACTTTAAGGTGGAACATGCCGGTCGTTCGTCCAGACAGTTCCAAATGTGTGGCCAAGTGGCCAGTGATACAAGGCTATCGAATAGAGAGTCGATATCCAGCAAGTTTATGATATATGATAAGTAAAACAAGCATATCGACAATCATCAGTTACTCAATTAAATAGATCTAACCTACCGATTATCATGAAAGCATGCAAAAAGCTATACAAAAGATGGGCATGAAAGCATATGACTTGATTGAGAAACATACTAGATTTAAACCAAGGCAAAAACAAGTAAAAAGCACATAGAGAGCCAATATATATTCTCAAAGGACAGGCTATCGGCTAACTAGCCGATTCTAGTGAAAGAATGGTCATAGCATGCAACCGCTCAACCATTAGAAGTGTATAAACCCATACGCTTATCAGATCCAATTTACTACCTTTAACAGTGGGGGTCAGACCTAACCGATGCAACCGTGATAAAGATAACAAATTAAACCTTCAAAGCATATAGATCTATAAACGCTTAACGAGATCACAGGAATATGCTATGATCGTGAAACACAGGTGATCGGTAAATAGCCGATGCAGACATAGCATGCAACCGAAGACTATGCTTGGCCATAAGGCTTACTACTTGGTGATTTCCGATCTATGATGCTAGCAGTGGGGGTCAGACCTAATAGATACAGCTCAATCTTTTAACTGCACATCTTGACCTCATACTTCCTGACTCCCTGGGATTTTCCACAGATCTATCTCGTCGGCTTCTTCTCAACTGAGGATAGATTGGAGATCATGATGCTCCTTTTTCTAAGCAACCCTTTTCCTCTTCCAGTTCAGGCTTTTATAGCTGATCCTCTGATATTTCTTAGGTCCATTCTATCACTGTCGACCATTGCACCAGTGATCAGCTCCCTAGATCAATCACCTCTCTTGCTGAGATCCTGAGTTTGGTCCATTAGCTAATCTTAGCCTTTAGTCGATCAAACTTTAACTGACTAATCTTAAGGCCTGCCTCCGGATGTGTCTGGAAACACAAAATTGTTGTGGATAACATTTTACGTCCATGTCCGGATTTGAATCAAACCACAATCAATCTTGATGAATAGAGCCTTCAAGTCCGCCGTTTCTATAACCGCTGCCCTCTTATTAGGCCACGCACGGTCTTCTCGATATCCGAGATGGCCTTCCGTCTTCTATGAATTTATTTCTCCATGGCTCAAAATATCCATTAGTGATCCACTCTGGCTATAAATACATTCTCAAAGGATAGCCGAAGGATCACATCGGTTCCTGCCTATGCTTTTGCCATCGTCCAACTTCCCTTCTCTTTGTTCTCAGATTTAGAAACTGCACAGAGAAGCATGGATCATGGCAAGTGCGTTGCTGGTGACCTCCCAGTGGAAAATCTTCCTCCTCGTCGGCGCCTCCATTTCCAAGGGTAAGATCAAACTATTCTTGATCTGTCATCCTCTTTTTGCTGATCCATTTGATTTTGTAGTGGTGATCACTCAGAGGCTGCTCGTGACGCCCAATCGGTGGCGCAAGCAACTTCCTCCTCTGACTCCGCCGACTCCTATGATGGAGACAATGCATGGAGCTTTCGTTGTGAGTGGAATGTGGTGGTCGATCACTATTCTGAGGCCACCCGACATAATGGGCAACTGGAGTTTGCCCTGAACGCCTCCCAAGCTGCCCTTTCTGCCACGGAGGTGAAAGCGAACATGGCCCAGGCACTACAGGCGGAGTCAGACGCCAGGGTCACCGGTAAGATCTTCAACATCCCAGTTTCCTTTGATGCTCCCCATCTTGCTGATCTTCTAATAGTTTCTTGTGTTCTTTTGTTTTCAGCCCTGACAGCGCAATTGGAAGCCCTCTAGTTGGCAGCAGGCGATGACTCCGACGCCCTGAATGCCCAGGGCGACACTCTAGAGGCTCACCTCCAAGACATTCCCATGTGGGCAAGGGAGGTGACCCTTCATGGTGTCCGTCGCAGTGCTGCCGTCACCCAGGCAATAGCCTAGGTGCGCTAGGGCCACGATCTTCGCTTGGTGGAGCCTGACTTCTCGAAGGAGCAGAACCCCGATGACTACTAGGACCTGGTGGATGACTTTGAGGGAGCCAGCACCGCTGTGGCGAACATAACCTCAGCCGAGGAAGTTGTGAACAACGTCTTCCTTGGCCCTTAGTTTGTAACTAGGGGTTATGTTTAATAAAATTTCTTCTGCACCTGTTCTTTGTACTTTTGGCTCTGAGCTTCTCTTCTATTATCGTTAATTCCCTCAGTGACAGTTCCTAGATCGATAACTTGAAGTATTCATCAAAGAATTCGAACTTAGGTCCTCTGGTTGATCCAAGAACAGCCGATCAGACTGAATCAACTAACCTCCTAGAGTCGGGTTGTCTAGGGTTAAGTAAAAATGAAACCACATCGAACAACTTCCTTCCAAAATCCATGGTCTAGATCTTGAGTGATAATGCGGTTGCAGATCCGGTGTCATCTGGTTAGATGTAGTCTGAGTGGTTTCAAACCTGTAAGCTTCAATCCTCATGTACTGTAGCTTTTGGTGTAAATGTTTCAGCCAATCTACTTTTTGTGTAAATTTCTGTCATTTATCAATTGGCTCTCTAACGGCCCCTCCCAAACTTTGGATGCAACCTTCTTCAGTTGATCCATCCTTGGAGCTAGTTTTGGGGCTTGAATGATAACAAAACCATAGCGAACGAACCTTTTCAAATTTGCAGTCCAGAACTGATCTGAAATGTAAAATTTTAGAAAAATGGCAATTCTTTCGTCCAACCGCTACTTTTTCATTCAGCTACACGTGGCCTCTTTGATTCTCGGAACGGCCTCTCGCCTTCCATTAACTGCTCTTTATTCTGACGCGGCTCGATGACCCTACTCTGTGCCATTTTCACTTATAAATATATCCCAGGGGATAACTGAGAAGTTATATTTACGCTTGCCTTTGCTCTCGCCGCTGCACAACTCCTCTTTCTTTCTCCTCAGATCAGGAAACCCCATCCTAAAGAATCATGGCAGATGGCAAGTGCGCTGCTGGTGATGCTCCAGAGGAGGACCTCCCCCCACGGCAGTGTCTTCTTGTCCTAGGGTAAACTTAGTCGTATCAAGATTTCTTCATCATCATCAGGGCTTAACCATTCTGCATCCTGCAGGACCATCTCTTGCACCGGCACCCACAACATGCTGGTGAGGTTTTCATCCTGAGGCGCTCAATCAACGGCGGCCTCTTTCAGTGACTCTTCTGACTCGTATAATGGAGATGATGCACGGCGTTATCTTCATGAGTGGGATGAGGCCTTAGGTCGCAGTTGGGAGGCGACCCAAGAAATCGAGCATCTGGAGGCCACTTTGATTGCCTCCCAAACTGCTCTTGCCACCATGGAGGGGGAGAGCAGTGCCTCCCGAGCACGATTGGCAGACTCCGATGCTAGAGTTGCGAGTAAGATTTTCAGGAGAAACCCTGTTCCTTAATCACTTTGCTCCGTTGTGTTTTTCCTAATGATTCTTTTCTTCTTTGTTGCAGCCCCGATGAAGGAGTTGGAGGCCCTTCAACTGGCGGTGAACAATGCTGCCAAGGCCCTAAATGCCCAGGGCGATCTGGTGGTGAGTCGCCTTGAGGATATCCCTGTGCGCACCGGGGAGATCGCCCTCCACGGTGTTCGCCATTGGACTGCGGTTGCTCTGATGATTGCTCAGGTGAACACTGGGCATGAACTCTGGGGGTTCCAACCCTGTTTTGCTAGTGGTGGTGACCATCATGAGCTGGTGGAGGCCTTTGCCAGGCACGCAGAAGCCGCTGTAGACGCTTCTTCGGCCGAAGGAATTGTGAACAAAGTTTTCTTTAGCCAGTAGTTTGTATTTAGGGACTTATTGTGAATAAAAATAGTTGGTTCCCCTCTACATTGAATTTTCTATCTGACCCTGTGAATGCCACTGACACTCTCTTCTATAAGATTTCTATTTTATCTTTTATATTTGCACTATAGGCGATGCATATCGCACCGGCTTTCACCTCCTTAGGCTGAGTTATGATCTTTTTATTTTTTGCTCTAAAGTTGATACTCTGCTAGCATCGGCTGTCAGACTTGGCGATGATCCACACTTAAGCGCTAACCCTTAATCGCCAGGACTCTGAATTCCATAATGAAAATTGCTCCCAAAATAACTGATGATGATTCAAACACTAAATAGAAAATCACCGGTTGTCAAGCTTCTTAAAATGTCTATGTAGTTAAATCCAAACCTAACTCCTTGAAACAGAACGGCTATACTTTGACAAATTGGTTCACAAGAGTAATTTTTCGCCGATCCGTAATAACCAACTAGGGGAGTCATTAAAACAAAATCTCAGAGCCGATTGCTTGGATCGGCTATTGACGTTCATCGTTGATCTTGATAACGCCTCCTTCCCAGATTATCCTAGAGAAGCATTCATAATCTTCAAACTCCTAATAGGCTGGATCAGCAGTTGCCATGCTCAAGAATGTATCGGCTTGAACCATCTCAACTTTGTCTCCTTACCACTGGATGAGGCATTGGTGCATCGTTGAAGGGATGCAACAATTGGCGTTGATCCAGTCACGACCCAGGAGCAGACTATATGTTTCTTTACCATCGATGATGAAGAAAGTAGTAGGTAGGGTCTTACTTCCAATCGTCAATTCGACGTTAACTGCCCCTCGGGTCTTGGACGCATTGCCCCCAAAGTCCCTTAACATCATGTATGTTTTGAGCAAATCTTCTGGGCCCTTTCCAAGCTTGCGGAGGGAAGTATATGGCATGAGATTGACTGCTGCTCTCCATCGACTAACATCTTGGTCATCGGCTTTCCATCGACAAACCCTTTCATGTATAAAGCTTTTAAGTGCCGATGCTGAGATGGCTTGTCAAATGTAGCTTGTTGGGGTTGGAGGGCTAGCTGAGCTACTGCTTCTCCCAATTCTTCTTCATCATACTCCTCCCCATTAGATTCTTCTTGTTCATACTTGGAGGGAGCTCTGAACTATGCAGGTAGGATGAAGACCATATCAATATTAGCCGATGGCTTACCCTTGTCGGCTGTTTGCTTGACATGCCATGCCCGAGGTCAGCTATATTTTTGAGCTTCTAATTCTCTATTTCTTAGGCGTTGGACTCTCCTTTTCTAGCTCCTTGTCAGACCTCCTGGACACCATTGGCCTTCTTACCAAACATGCTCTTTCTCTTCATCACGATCGGCCCAATTTTAATCATGGACACGCTTGCCTAACCGATCATGATGTCCTCTATTTTTTATGTGCCGATCCATGCTGTTAAATTGATAATTCAAATGCTCATGGATGGATCGATGGTAGGCTTGAGATTGCCTGAACTCTGCATACTGGTTACTGCACTCTGGGCAGTTTTGTCTTATAGGCAATTTCAAACCTTCATTCCAACAGTGTCTGAAGAAAGGACAACTCCAATGTAGCTCGGATTGTTCTCTTACGTACCTTTCTTCTTCACACCGATGCTCATATTCTTCCTCTTTAAGTTAGCGCTGATAATCCTTTTCCTTCTAGCATTCCCATTTGTTCAATAGGATTTTGGAAGTCACACGAGGACGCAAAGCACCAGCTCTGGATGTTTCACCTTGTTCATATCGACTCTTTTGTTGATTATCTTTCTTGAACTCGCTTGCTGATATCTGAACCTTGGGGTCAGCTGACCCGTTTTTCTTGGCCTTAGCTGATGTCAAGACCTTTGTCTTTCCCTTAGCCAACTAAAACTCTACCATATGCACCCCTAGGAAGGGATGTCCATCTATGCCCATTGCTGGTTTCTTGACTAGCTCAAACTTGATCTTTCCTTACTCTATGGCCTTCTGAATGTGTACGCGAAAGATTCTGCACTCACTAGTATTATGAGTAGTGGCATTGTGGAACTTGCAGTATTTCTTCCCATTCTTTAGCCAAAGGGATCACATGATTTGCAGGTAGTGTTAACTGCTTCTTCTCCAGCAGTAAGTCAAAGATCCTATCAGCTTTCTTGACATTGAAGTCATAAACGTCCTTCTTTTCCTTCACCCATGGACACGATACTAGAGCCTTGCGCCATGTCCATTCAGCGATTGTGACTTCTTCATCTTCATTAGAGTCTGCATTATAGGGATCAGTCATAGTAGCAGTCCCCTTCAAATACTTTTGTTTGCGTAGGGTCCTGTGCTGGCTTTCAAAAGCAGACACTCTCTAAACTAAATGGTCCAAGCTTTCAAAGTCCTAGCCTTTAAACTTTTCTCTGATCAATGGAGACATCCCTTGAAGGGCCAATCTAGCCAATTGGCCATTAGACAGATTCAATGAGTAGCAACGGCTCCTTACTTCTCTGAATCTTTGAAAGAACTCAGAGCCTGTCTCATTGTTCCTCTGCCTCATGCTTGTCAGATCTGTAAGCTTCTTCTCCCCTGTCCCACTATAGAACTATGAATGGAACTTGTTCTCTAGATCGGCCCACCCAGTGATAGAGTTTGGTTCGAGCGAAAAAACCAACTGAAGGCCGGTTCAGAGATGGACAAAGGGAAGAACCAAACTTTGCGTGCCTCCTCAACAGATGCATGTCTGAGTTGGATGAGGTAGAAACTGATATGTTCCATGGTTGTCATCTCATCTACCCCGGTAAAGTTGGAGAAGTCTAGGACCCTGTAGCATGGAGGGAGCTGCACAATATCATACCAAGTAGGGTATGGATGCTGGTAGGAGCCAACTTGTCCTTTGGGTTTCAGACCAAACTGGCTCTGCATCATAGCAACTATCCTGTTCGCAAATTCATCAGCATCCATGCCAACGGCTTCTTGTCTTGGTTGTCCTTGGGCCTAGACTTGAGATCCTTGTGCTTGAGCTTGTTGACCCTGAGCCTGAGACTATTGTCCTTAAACTTGTAGCTGCTGTCCCTAGGCTTGAAGCTGCTGAAGTTGTTATGCATTGTAGCTATAGGGACTCTAATACCTAGGGTGTGGCATCATCTCATATGTGCTAGCGTCAGAAACTAGGTGATACCCTTCTAGATAGTCGATCTGAGCATTATGAGTGGTGTATCCTTAGAACCGACTATTGAAGTAGTTTAGACCAACATCCCTGGTGATTCATTGCACCGACGGAGCAATTTTATAGGCCGACTGCGGTGTCTGATAGGAAGTAGTGAACTTTACCTAAGATGGCCATTACACAACCTGTTGACTGATCAACGAGGTTGGCTGCTGGACTGAATAAGCTTGGTTTTGTCTATTTGAAGGCTGACTTGACTGTGTGATAGGGACAGTTGGAGATTGCTGAGATGGTGGTTGCCCCCCTATCACTTGACCTTGACCTTGCCCCCTACTGTTGGTGGGGTTGGCACTTGCCCCCGTATGGTTAGCTGAGCTTGAGAGTCTAGGGCTTATTCTCCTGGAGGCTGCTGCGCTAGTGGCTGCTGATACTGCCCACTGTTCGGCTATTGACTAGAGCTAGTCACATTGCTTCCAACAGTCGAAGGGTTGAAACCACTGAAGTATGCCGGTCCCGTTTGATCAACTGGTGCCCCAAAGAAAACTATCTTCATAACATTGCCAATCGTATTGGCAAGTGTCTGATTGTGATTTGTAATGACTTCATTAACAATCTTGTGGATCATCTGTGCGACAAGTCTAGCTTTAGCTTCTTCATTTGGATCGCTCTATCCATGCAGGAGAACTCTTGGCAGCGGGGTCTTCGGAATGATAGATCCACGCGTCCTGCTGTAAGATAGCAGGCACTTCTCTTTGAATTCTTCCGCTGTCTGCTCGATGAGCGCCTTCTAGTCATCAGGCAATTCTTCAAGGTTGACCTTGAGGATGGCGTTGTTGTTTTCCATGTTGACAATTACTGTTGACTTCTGATCAAATGATTGTGATCCCACCGGGTGTGCCAGACCTATGTCGACGCCGGGAACACAGTGATCAACGCTGGTGAGAGGCCCGCGTGGAGCAGATCCTGAGTTTCTCTCTGGGCTTAGGAAGGGCACCACTGGACCGGATAGTCGTGACCTTAGGAGACGTGCCATTCAATTTGACCTGCAATTAACAAGGGAGCAAGATTGATGAGTAATTTATGGTGCAACATGCCGGTCATTCGTCCAGATAGTTCCAAATGTGCGGCCAAGTGGCTAGTGATACAAGGCTATCGACTAGATAGTCGATATCCAGCATATTCATGATGTATGATAAGTAAAACAAGCATATCGGCAATCATCAGTTACTCAATTAAATGGATCTAACCTGCCGATTATCATGAAACCATGCAAAAAGCTGTACAAAAGATGGGCATGAAAGCATATGACTTGATTGAGAAACATACTAGCTTTAAACCAAGGCAAAAACAAGTAAAAAGCACATAGAGAGCCAATATATATTCTCAAAGGATAGGCTATCGGCTAAATAGCTGATTCCAGTGAAAGAAGGGTCATAGCATGCAACCGCTCAACCATTAGAAGTGTATAAACCCGTACGCTTATCAGATCCAATTTACTACCTTTAACAGTGGGGGTCAGACCTAACCGATGCAGCAGTGATAAAGATAACAAATTAAACCTTCAAAGCATATAGATCTATAAACGCTTAACGAGATCGTGGGAATATGCTATGATCGTGAAAGCACAGGCGATCGGCTAAATAGCCGATGCAGACATAGCATGCAACCAAAGACTATGCTTGGCCATAAGTAAGGCATACTACTTGGCGATTTCCGATCTATGATGCTAGCAGTGGGGGTCAGACCTAATAGATACAACCATAAAAGCACTTCTAGACCAGATCTTGTCAACTAGCAAGCCTCACCTAGGGCTAAGAATGCCTTTGACCACATGCTATCTTCGATCAGGATCAGAATAGAACGGCTAGACTAGCAAGAACCATCGTCAGTGTAGGATGTGAACAATGTAACGCGATAAGATGATGATTCAAAAAGATACAAAGCCGATCTATCTCGATCTTAATCGGGCAAGGGGTTCAAACCAAAATTCATACGAGATCAGACTTAACCGAGGGCAGCCATGCGGATTTTGATAAGAACCAAGGATAACTATCAGCAATTGCAAGAGATCAGACTTCACCGAGGGCAGCCTTACAATTAACTGACGATAACTAACTTATACGAAGTTTGCAAGAGGTCAGACCTAACCGTTGCAGCCTTACAAACAAGGTATAAGTCGTGACGGATACTCACAGACAAACCAGAGGTCAAACCTAACCGATACAACCCTGCCCGCCAAAGAACTCATCGAAATCTACTCTACTCCTACTCCTAAGGGGTGGCGTAAGCCAAAAAGTAAAGGTACTAGCTTGTATTGATCGTTAGAGATGTTTATTACAATAGCCGGGGTTCAATATTTATACTCGGGGCTTTGACTACGAGTCCTGGTCGAACAAGACTGCTCTAAAACTTAGAAAAGAAAATAATAGTTTCCTAAATTACGATAACTTGGACTCCAATCTTTCCCTTCTATGGAGTCCGATGCGTCTTCTCGCTTTATGTCTTGTTGGTTCTACCGATAGGGCCCACTCCCTTGGAATGACATCGCTATCTTCATTTTGATGGCAACTTGGTTAGCCAATTCTTGCTGAATATTTTGGCTTTCTCCTTACGAATTTAGAGTTTGGGGCCGTTTGTCTCCTCGAACCAAATTTTAGTGTCAACACGGGCGACAAGCTCAGCGACACATCCAAGCGAGGTGGGCAGGGTCATGGGCGTGTGGGAGGATCTAAGGTTGATCGGGTTGCCATAGCGATGGTTGCTGCTTCATCGGCTGCCCCACCCATGGCGATGGTGAAGCCGGGGTGTGTGATTGCTGAAGCCACGGCCGAGCGTGTTTGGGGGTCCTCTACCTAGCCATAAAATGCCAAGCATTTCTAGGCTGCCTATTTTGTAAGAGATTTCTGATGACGATGATGAAGATGTTGAGGAGAAAGAGGGGAGCGAGGGCTCTGAGGAGGTGAAGGTTGATGGGTCCAGTTCCTCTAGCAGTAGTAGCGAGTCTGGCGTGGGCAGGGATGATGAAGATGATGATGAAAAAGAGCATGACGAATCAGGTAACCCTTGGCCTATTGGGTCTAAGGAGCTTGGGTTTCAGGGTGGTGGAGCTGAAGAGGAGAGGGAGGTTGAGTCTTTCCCGACCGGATCTGGGTCGATGCCTTGCTGTCGCCTCATGCATATCATGCAGGAGGGACACGAGGTTGCTACTAATGAAGATGATCCTAGGGGTGGTTCAGGAAAGCAAGCTCTTAGCGAGGCTAGCCATAGTGGCTTGAGGCATTTTGCTGTCTCCTATGGCGTTGATGAGCTGGATATTGAGTTGTTCACTAGCCTAGACCTTCGTGAGTGCCATCTTGTTGGGACTGAAGAGGAATGTTGATTCATGGCAGGGACGTATTGTTGGATTTGCATGCTGGAGGTGATGTTTTTGCTGTCCCATGAAATGGTGGATCATTTGACTGAGGACGTCGAGGTGGCTAGTATTAGAGCCATCATGCTCGCTCGAGCTATGCGGCGGCGCCTTGGTCATGTTGAGATCGAGCTGAAGGAGTAGGTATCGTCGTTGGAGAAGGAGAAGGTTGATCTGAAGGCTAGGAACAAGGAGTTGACTGGGCAGGTTGAGTCACTTGAGGCCTTGATTGAGAAGAATAAAGCAGTGGTTGATGATGCGCAGGCATGTTTGGATCGTAATCTTGACCTTCATGTAGAGTTGAGGAGAAAGGATGAGGATCTAAAGAAGGCTGAGGATTCTTGCAAAAAGGCAGAGGAGGCTTGCAAAGAGGCTGAGGAGTTGGTAGAGAAGAATGCCAAATGGTTGGAAGACTCGCATGCCGCCCTGCTTGCCTATATGCAGGAGGCGAAGGTTGCCATTGATACTGCTTTTGTTAAGGGCTGCCCGGAGTCAAGCGGGGAGTTACCCGATGCTGATCTTGCTGCTTTTTCGGCGTGGCTTCAGGCAGAGCTTAGGCAATTTACTCAGCTGCTTGATAATGTTTTGGATTTCAGGGCATATGGGCCGCCCTCACTGTCACTCGGTCTTTCCAAGCCGTTGGATGTTGTAACACCCCAGGTGTTTGTCACCAGTTAAACAATGGGTTTGAGCTCAAACATGACATGTTAAGTGGTGATGAAGGTGTCAAGATCAATTCTACAAGAGTGAGCTCCAACTTAAACTTGGACAACACACCTTTACTTACATGTGTACCCTTGTTAAGATTATGCAAGAGTAATGTCAAACATGCTTATTTCATATACATTACATCAACATGCATCCATCTTGACCAGTGGAAAAGTTTCATGAAGTTTGGAGCTAAAAAGTCACATGAAATGATGAGTTACATTCTTGCTTGAATTGCACTATTAAGTAAATGGAATTATAGGTCATCAACCAAACCTTGCTACCTTATCCAAATGACTCTAATTGAACTCTACAACAAAAGTTATGAGGGGTTCGTGTTGAGCAGAAGTCAAGAAAATGCCTCAATCGGTCAAAAACTCTAATTTAAGCTTTACCGTAATGCTATTTTGACATGTGTTGACCAATCTCTTACAGTGCTTGCATGGAGTTGCACCTTAAATAAAAGTTGAAGTTTGAGTGGAGTAGAACAAACTTTGTTTTTGGACCAAGAGCCAAATCAACTTGGAACTAAGTCAAACTGAGGCTTGAAGATTGAATCAGCTGCTGTCTTAGGCTCCTAGAAAAATATTCTGAGTCCCCGATTGACAATAGCAAGTTGACATGTTTGTGAATTTTTATCTTCCAAATTCATGTGGTAGCTTAATTGGATTCCTTAAGATGAGTTGAAATACTTTTCATGGTGAAAACAATAGATCAAGTCTCATCAAATTTGGAGTTCATTTGGATCTTCAAAAATAGTTTCCAAAACAGCAAAGGTTTACTTTGTCACTTAACTAACATCGACATTGGCATTCCGCGTTCTCCAAATTTTGTTAAACAACTCAATTTGGTCCAAAGATAAAAGTTGGAGTATACATTATGGAGAAGAGCGTGCAAAAAGATGGCACCAGTTTGACTTCATTTGGACCATCAATTTTGGAGTTTGTTAATCCCCATCAATGCATTGACAATGATGTTTTGGAGTGTAATTAACCGCTAATCTACTGCCCTAATGACCATGATCCCTAAATGAAAATTGTAGAGCAGTCCGTGTAGATCTAACTTCGTTTTGGGCCCAATGTCTGATTCGGCCCAGATCTGGCCTAATTTGGCTTCCACCTTGCCCACCTCGCTACATGCCACGTGCTCGATGAAAGGCCGACGCGTCGTCCATGCGCGAGAGCGCCCCCCACCATTGCCGCACGCCGCTGCCGCGTGGCCTGCCTCCCTATCGCACCCCTGCTCCTCCAAACTGAGCCTAAGCACTCGCCCTGCCCTCTCCACTCTATCCCTCTCCATTCCCCTTCCCTCTCCTGCTTTCTCCTGGCCAGCACCATGCCACCGGCCAGCTCCCGCCGCCACTCGTGCAGGCTGCGGCTGGGCCGCTGCTGCCCACGGCTGGCCAAGCCAGAGCCACGACCCTCCTTCGTAGCCAGTCGACCAAGCCCCAGCACGCTCGTCCTCGCCTACTGCCACCGGTGCGCCACCCTGCCGTCGCCTTTGACTGCTGCTGGGTCTAGCCGGCCAGGCTAAAGCCATAGCCAACCACGGCAGAGCCAGCCGATCCTTTCCCTGCCACCGCTGGCCTCCATCCGGCCAACCCGACCACCTCCCCAGCGCCTCTGCCCTCCTCCCCTTCTCCCTGCAGTGACCCAAGGATGAAGAAGGGACTTTGCGCTCAAATAAGGAAAAAGGAAGGGTCCTAAGTGCAGAAGTCGTGACTTAGTTGAATAGTGCAGCAGACTGCGGGTTGATTCAAGAAAAACTCAGGGGCCTATATGCAATTGTGTTTTTCCTTTATGCATTTAATTTGGCTAAAACTTTGGAAAATTGTAGTAAATTGTAGAAAAATCCAAAAATAGCAAATGAGGACTTTTTAGAATCCTTGCGAAATTATCTATGCAGTAGATCTATAATATGGCATGTTTTAGTTTAAATATTTTGCTGTAAAAATCAATTTATGCAGTTAGGTTTTTAATACTAGTTATATCTTATGTTTTTCATAATTGTAGTTATTGTGCTCAAATAAATGTGACATTTTTATGGTAGGCGACTGAAGCTCTGTGAATGTTGTGGTAAAAATTTAAGGAGTTTACGCTTGATAGTTTAAGAGATATAAAAATAACAAATGCCCGGTGTTGCTTTACTCCTATTCTGAATAGGCCTACATGTTTGTATTAATTGGTTTAGTTAAGTTATGAATCATGCCTTGATGACAATAAATGAGTGGTATTAGTTTTCTTAAGTTTTTTAAAAAGATAAAGAGCATAATTTTTGGATAAATAGATTTTTAGTTATAGCTGCTTAAATTTCTGTGGCTGTTTCTACCCAAACCCAGATAGGGTTGCCTTGTTGGTACTGTGGGACCTTTTTAATAGTAGAATTAGTTCTAGGTATTTATAAAAAAGTTGTTTACAATTTTCTAAGATTTCTAAAAAGTAGAGAACCACAATTATTGGACATGTGGAACTCTAGTTATAGCTGTTTAAAGTGGCATATCAGATTCTGTCCATGTTTTGGACAGAGATGTATTTATTGGATTAATTGACCTTGTTACCTGTAGAATAATCTTAGGATGAGAATAACAAAGTTGTAGTTAACTTCATAATATTTTCAAAAAGTTATGATTCATGTTTGTTGGAGGTCTAGAACTCCAGTTATGCTTCTCTGAAGTTCCTATCAGTTTTCTGTACCACTGTTGTTTGGGCTGCAGGTGCAGTTTTGCTTGTGCAATTATTTTCATGTGTAAATGGTGTTTTCTGTGGTTGGAGTGAATACCAAAGTTGGAGCTAATTTCATAATCTTGCTTGAGTTCAAATTTTATGACCATAGGCCTGATAGTTTAGGAGTTATGAATTTGACAATTGATCTCTCATGTTTGGTCTATGATCTGTGTAGATTTGAAGGATTTCATTGTTTGAACTAGTTAAGTTTGAAATAATGTCTTAGTGATAATATAAGAGTTATAGTAATTTCCTTAATATTTCCAAATTATCCTATATCACCTGTTTTGGTGTTGTAGAGCTCTTGTTATAAGCTTGTAAAGTTGCATGGCAGAATCTGTCCAAGTCTGGACAGAGGTGCTCAATTGTGCTTGATTGACCTTGTTAATTGTGGAATCACCTTGTGATTATAATAAACATGTTTTAGATAACTTAATAAGATTTCTACAAAGTTAAGGTTCATGCTTGTCTGATGTCTATAATTCCAGTTATGCTTTTTTGAAACTACTACTACTTTTCTGTCCTTGTTCTGTGCAGATCTGAAACATTAGCATGTTTGACCTGACTAGCTTTGGAATAATCTTTTTGTGATAATAACAATGTTGTAGCCAATTTCATTATCTTTCTAGAAAGTCTAGGATCACCTTCTTTGGATGTCTAGATCTCTAGTTATGGTTAAAACAAGTGACTGCTGTGCTGCTGTCCAGATTTCTATACATATGCTAGGTGATTTCTTTAGCTTGCTCTTGTTTTGGCTAAACATGTTGGTTAGTTCTTGATCGATGCATGGATACAATTTCTGAACTTAAGTTCACTTGTGTGCCATGCCTAATATGCTTGCTATCTCTCTATAATAGGTTGTGTGATGTTTAGTTAAATAACTCTAGGTGCCTATGTCTCGCATGATCTTATGTTTGCCTTGAATGCTATTATGTGATGCATCTCATACTACCATTCTTCATATTCATGCACTTGCATCTTGCATCTCATCTAGGTACGCTAGATGAACCATGTGAAGGACGTGATGTTGGAGCTGAACCCGTAGACGGTGTATGGTGGACCTATCCTGAAGATGGAAGGACTGGACAAGGGCTAGGATGGAAGATACTCGCCTAGCAAGTGTCATCTAACAAACACTGACCTAGTGTTGGATCACAGGCAAGCCTCGGAGCATTCTAAGCCTCTTATGTTTTTATAAATATCACTTGAGTTCTTTATGTTTGATGCATTAGGTTATAAGAGTTGATTGGAACCACTTGATGTATAGAACTACCTTGTCCAGAAATATACCTTGAACCCTATGTATGTCCAGGATTGAATGTATGCCTAGCGATGCTTAGACCAGTAGAAGTCGGGTGATTTCCTATCACCTGCGAGATATAGGTGGATACCAAAGCACGGTTGACTATATTTGCTATCGTGGAAATAACCATGTGTTAATAATGAATGGAGACCAGACGGGATATCGATAGAGAAGCAACAAGACATGGAGGTCTTGGGTGTGGATCTATCCCCATCTGTGTCAGTTAAGGACCAATTCACTGTATGTCCTCATGTCATGTTGAACACATGCCTATCACTTAGTTGGCCGGATAACTCATTCCGACCGCGAAGCCGAGTAGCTCAACTCAGGCTGGAAGCCGGGAAGTGAAAGTGCACACTTTGGCGGTAGTAAGGATGTGTGGGGAGCCATTGGCATAAGTCCAAAGGAGAGATTGACCTCCTAGCAGAGTGAATTCCCTGAGAGTGCGGCGCTGCTCGGACCCACAAATTTGTTCCTGAGTTGTACCAAAGGTGACCCGAGGCAACCACTGATCAGGTTGATTGGGTGTGTGTTAGGAATAATTCCCCAGCTGGGTAGGAATCGATTCGAATCGCCGTCTCTCCCGGATAGCGAGAACTTGACTGAGCAGCGGCAACGTAGAGTAACTTAATGGAAACTTGATGGTTATAATGATGATGATAGTCACATTACTATACCGGCTATGGTTACTATTGCTTGTTACTAAATGATATTCCACATGTTTGGCACAGGTTAGTTGCTAATCTAGAGATGAATAGCTATAATTAACTTGGTTACCGAATTGTAAAATGTATAGCTCAACTAGTGGTTTTTATGTAAAATTTTATCAAGCCAGCTCCACCTATAAAGCCTTGCATACTCTTTGGTGTCACTTTATTTCTGGTTTATGACGGGTAAGTCTAGCTGAGTACATTCGAGTACTCAGGGTTTATCCCACCATGTTGCAAGGGAAGTTCTCGGCCTGCTGAAAAAGGTGGCTAATCGCCGGTGGGCTCGGTGACTCTATATTTATTTCTCATCTATATGCTTTTATCAGAGGGTGTCACTTATGCTAGCAATGTATTTGTAACTTATATTAATGTAATCATTTGAAAGCTATGTTATTTTCACTAATCGGTTTTGAAACTCCAAACTTGTACTATTATTTGTGAACCCATTTGTAATATTATTTCCGCTGTAACTCTACATATGTGATGTGTATTTGCTTAATCACAAGATCTTGGTTGTGATGTTGATTTACGGAGGTCCTTCGTGACACTCGGCGGACTACCGGGTTTATATAAGTGAAAGTATGCGCGTGTCAACGTGTTAGTGGGGACAGCCGTACTTGATCTTGTATAAATTGGGCAGTTCTATCACAGATGTGATCATTTAAAGAGGCTTGGGCGCATCAACCATAACTTTCCCAGCCTTGAGGATGTGCGAGGCGCTTCTAAAGACTGTCTTTGCAAGAATGTTGTCGCGCGCTTCTTAACGAAGTTTTGGACAGAGGGCGAGGGTTGGGCTCTAGCCTTCGGCGAGGCGGTGAGTGGCACTCACGAGGAATATCAGGGATTGAATCTTGCTGCTTTTGCTATGTTTTCTGTTTGTTGGCTTTTTATTTTGTTGCTTACGATTTTTGTTTGCTTTGGTTGCTAATGCAACCTTGGGATGCTTCAACCTCCGTGGCTGAGACTGGCTGAAACGACCCGATTTCCAGGAAGGTAAATCCACAGAGTCGAAGTGTAATAAGACCGTTGTAGATCATATTACCCAAAATTCCAGTCGAATATCACATCCATACAACGTAATATCAGAGTACAAATAGTGCGGAATTATTACATCACCGCATTGGCGGAATCAAAAGTAGCATTCATTCAGAACAGCTTGAAGACAAGATCGCCAATCTCGAGCGTAGGAACGAACCCCTCAACCGTCAAACTCCTCAGAGCTATACTCCTCAGCAGAACCTATGTGCCAAAATTTATCAGTACGATTTGTACTGGCCACTCCCCACCCTATGAGCATTGCTTTGTGGAAATTGGATGCAAGTTGGATATATTCAAAAGGAACCTATAAGGCTGGGGTTTCCTATGTTTTAGCATATCAAGTATATATAATAATAGTTGGTCAAGTTTTAACACCATTCCCACACCCATTCCACCCCATTTCTGTCCAGAGCCAGGTTTCGATCCTAGGATCGATATACCACCATCTCCACATCATCACCATACCATCGCTCAGTCGATAGGCCAACTCCCTCTCAGCACTGTCTCATGGCCCGTAGCCCCTGGCTACGACGGACACTCTCTCATTGGGGAAGAAGAGAAGGACTCATCTCACTATCTTGTTTAAGCGAAACCCAGGAAAGGTCCATAGCCGACAAGTCGGCATATGTATCGATCGATCAACCATACACTCTGCAGAGGTTTTACATAACCACAAGATCTGGCTTCCTCGCTGACCGTCGTCAACTGGGCTGATTCTGACCGCTTGCTAGCCTAGGATAATGCCACTCTACCATTCAGCCCTGGTACACCCTAGGTCTAGTCTGGGGTGGCTGAAACTATGAGTCATGAGCCAGGTCCACAAGGTCTCCATGAAGTCTCAGAAGGCCGTGGGGGGAATCCTTCGTGCCCCATACCTCCCTCACACTGTCCGCTATCAACCTAGTAGTAGTGGCAATATCCTACCAAGTAGTCCGGCCGTCCCGCACCATATAGGGCGAGTGGTACGTGAGGCTTCTCGGTGAATCTGAGTACTAGTAAGTCCTTAGGGATGACCAAGCCAGAATGTCTTCATCAGGGTTTCCATTTACCGTGCCACCACAGCACCTCCACCCCGGGCTCCTCCCATCACAGGTTCACACCTAGGGCCACCTCATATTCCATTTACCCACCACAGGTATCCATTTCTAGGGGTGCCCAGGTAGCACCCCATGGCAAGACTTTCCCTAGGCTCGTCGTATATTCCAACTTGGTCGACACAACCCTCACCCTCCACGCACCCAAGTCACACACGCAGCACTCTCCCCGTAGTCCAGATAACACCAGTTTCCACCACGCATCAATGTAGTATAAGAATAGTAGAAGTAATAAGCAATGAAGTATAACAGCAAGCGTGTGTCTAGCCTAATAGCAGGGTAAGCAGGGGCAAGGTTGCGTCAAGGTATAGGCCATCAAGTAAGCATACTACCATGCAAGTCCTATCATAGTGTGAATATAACAATAAAGTAAAGCAATAGCAGTTCTATATTAGCCATGCATAATAGGTGCTACGAGTTTGGGTGGGATGTGACACCTTCAGTGAAGTCGTCCTCGCACTCCTCATGGTACTCACGATACTCGTCCGTCTGGGTCTCCTCCGAGTCTGCATACGATCGAATTATAGTTGCGTTAGCGACGTCTATAGAATAGCACAAAGAAGCAATGAAAATTCAAAAGAGCCAAATGCACTCAAACATGGGTTCATTGCGTAGAGCTCGATTTTAGATGAATTTTGGTCCTAGTTTCATATTTTTCTAAGGTCATATGAATTAGTTATGAATTTCCGAAGATTAAATCCATTTCTAAAAATAATAAAGGCTGATTAATTCAGGGCTGACACATGTCATACTGTGACTGGTTCACGTGGCATGTAGGGACTTGGAGTGGTGTATCAGCTGGTGAGATGGTCGGAGAGGTCGCCGAGGTGGTCGGAAAGCTCGCCGAGGTGGTCGGAGATATCGCCGAGGTGGTCGGAGAGATCGCCGAGGTGGTCGGAGATATCGCCGAGGTGGTCGGAGAGATCGCCGAGGTCCCTGACGCTGGCGTGGTCTCATCTTTGGGATGACGTCAGCATGGCGCCATCAGAGCTAAACCGCGGCTGACAGGTGGTGTCCTGCTGACATCAGCATGATGTCATCATCTCGGTTGGTCACTGACAGGTGGGTCCGGGGTCAAACGGTGACTGACAGGTATGGCGCGGTTCATGGTGAACCCGCCTGCGTTGGTCCATAGACCGTAGAGCCGGTCTATGAAGGACTTGGTTCACTTACTCCTTCCCAAGGTTCGATTCACGTGCACCAAGTGCATGGACGTGTGGCCAGCGAGGGGAAAATCCCCATCTTCTTCCCCGGCGTGCTCCCGCCGGTGGTGAGCTCGCCGGTGAGCCTCTCGGGCGGTACTGGTGCGCGATTAAAGTAGGCAAAAGCGTCGCCAAGCCTCGGCGAGTGCAGTGGTGGGGTCAAGGTGGCGGCTGGGGCTTCCTAGGGTTCCGGCCATGGTGAACTACGGCGTGGGTTTGTCGGCATGCATGGACAGGGCTGCAGTGGTAGCGAGAGCCCAGTTGGAGGAGCGTGTGAGCTCCACGGTGCTTCTATGGCCATGGTAGGTGTGTTGAAAGAGCTCCTGGTGCTCCTAGTGGCTCCGGCCATGGTGGTGGGGGGGCAAAGCGGAGACAGTGGCTCTCCGACGAGGTGTGGTGCGGCAACGCAGGGCTCCAGTGGGCTTCTTCCTCGGCTAAGGTGAGCGCGGTGTGTCTCTCATCAGGGCGGAGCCAGTCGGGGTGTCAACATCGCCTTTACCGTGACGTAGAAGACGCGGTGGTCTCGCCATGGTTGTGCTCTCGGCCATGGTGTGCAGGGTGGTCGTGCCGGTGTTCCTGAGCCGCTAGGGGTCGGTGAGGCTAGGCCTTGGGCTTGTGCACGTGCGGTGCGTGGGCAGCGTGTCCAGGAGCGGGAATGCTCTGCCTCTGCGTTCCCTAGGTGCGGGAACGCGGTGGCGTTCATGGCGAGTACGGCTAGCACGGTGAGCGGCGAACGACGTGGCTCACCGTAGGGCTCATGGCGGTAGGATGGCGGTGCGGTGGCGAGGTGAGGCCGTGATGAGGCGATGCAGTGCCGTGCCGAGCAGCTACATCGTTGTAGCTGATCGGGGCAGCGCTCCTAGCTCCGGCGAGGTCTGGTTCCGCAGCGGCTTCCTTCTCCTCCTTGCTTCTTCCTCCTCCCTCCAAATCGGCTTGACGCGGTGTGGTGCTGTGCCACCAGTGGCGGCGGTGAACAGGCTGAGGGTTAGGGCTCGCGGGCGTTGGCTTTTATAGCCAAGCTCCAAGGGCTCCAATGGCGGACGGCGATCAGGCGGTGGTGATGCGTGCGGCGCATCCGACGGCCCACGTGCGGTAGCGTAGGCGCAGCGCAAGGGGAAACAGGGTCATGCTTCTTGCGTGACCCCCTGGCCCACGCCTGCCACGCTGGTCGGCCCCTGGTCACGCGGGGAGAACGCGTGGGCGAGGGGAAGAAGACGCTACTGTGCTGACAAGTGGGGTCTGGTCATCAGGCGCTTGGCGCGTTGTGGCTGCGTGCGGCGTGTGATGGCTGCCGAGCGGGCCTGGCTTGTCAGTGGCCAACTTGGCGTGTGGTGGCGGACGCTAGGCCCGACAAATGGGCTCTGTAAAAGAAAGGCGGGCGAGCGAGGCTTGGTTGGGCTTATTGGGCGGTCGAGGCAGGCTAAATTTGACGACTACCTCCCTTTTTCTTTTTTTTTTTGTTCGTTTCTCTTTTCTTTCTTTTGCTTCGATTCAAATTTAGTTAGAGTTTAAACTTGAGCTTCGAGTCATGTAGTGGGTCCCACAAGGTGTTTCAAATGGTGGTCAAAATACATCCCATATATTAGGGATTATTGGCTATTTTTGTTATACAAAAATAGTTGAAGTTTTTATATAGGGGTGTTTTATTCTTCCAATAAATAATTCATTATTTAGTGTTTATCATAAATATTAAGTAAGTTAGTTAAACCTCACATAAGGCAAAATAATCCAAATCACAAGTGTAATTAAGGATGCATGCATGATTTATTTATTTAGGAATTTAATTACACATGTGGCATAAAACCAAACTATGATTATAATTTTAACCTAGTTGGGTCACATCTAATCCATAACTAGGGTTTGGCTTCTACATGTGTCACTCATCATCACATAGGGTTTAAACAAAAATTTTCCAGTTGGGATTTTTGGTGTGTGGATTTTTGGGTTGTTACACTGGCGAGGTAGGCACTTCCTTGACAAGCATGAGGGTTGCGGTGTCTGCTGCTGTTGAGGCATCTGCCAGCGAGGCTACGGTTGGGGCGGGTCGTGAAGATGTTGAAGCAGGCCTTGGGACCAGTGAAGGGCGAGCTGATGGTGCATCGGCTATGGATGCCATGGATGTAGATGCTACATGGTAGGTTTGACGCGAGTGTCCATCGTAGTTAGGGTGGTGATACTTTGGGAATCAGTTGGTGTGCACCCTGCGGGGGTCTACTTTTGGTGGATGTTTAACCGTTGCCTTCATTGCGCAGGTTCCTACGAGGCCTGCACGTGAAGTGTTTTATGTTTTGTCCCTGATGATGAACCGTTAGGATACATTTGTCTCTAGCGCGTCTTGGGCACGTGCAAAGTCTAAGTTTCCATCTTTATCGTTTGACCATTTTTGGTGGGCAAAGCTTGGTTTATATGATAAGAAGAATCAAGAGGCGAGTAGGTTTTGGCGGAACACGGACCTTACAGATCGTCAATCTGAGATTTTGCTTTTTCGCTCGGGGTCTGCTTCTGGGGTGCTGGAAGATGTCGACTACGAGGATGCTATAGATTTTATTTTTGGGCGAGGGCACTTGAGTTTTGATGACGAGGGTAAGTTGAAAGTGCCGAAGCCAAAGCCACTGGAGCTTGACGAGCATGACCATCGCCGTATGTATCGCACAAGGGTTTTGCATGGCGATTTGCCCTTGGTTCCTGCGACACCAGTTCTCTGGGGACCTATTGTGGAGAGTGAAGGGTTTGAGGGAGGTGGAGGTTTGTAGGTGGTTGTGAATGATGTAGACGAATTTGTGGAGGGGGTGGCGGGTGAACTGGTGGAAAGTGTGCTCGAAGACGTTGTTACGGAGATGGCGAGAGAGGTGGTGTGTGAGGTGTGCTTTGAAGAGGATGCTCCCGATGTCTGGGAGTTCCACCGCCGAGGGTCAGCTTGACGCTTCTTTTTTGTGTACAATTGCCGCTATGTTTGTTGTAATTGTGAAGTTTTGCGTGAACCCCATCTAGGGTTTTTGTTGTTGTAATCGTTGCTTGATGTTGCTTATGTTCTATTATTGAGTCATGGTGTGATGTGATTCTTTGTCGACACTTGTTTTGTATTTTGGCTTTCGAACTCACAGCGACGCCCGCCCTTTGCTTTCAGCGAGGCTCGCCATTTTTGTTTTTAGACTTAACGCACAGTGACGCCTCCCTTTCCTTTTGGTGAGGCTCGCTTTTTTGTATTTAGACTCAGTGTGCAGCGACGCCCCCCTTTCCTTTAGGAGAGGCTCACCATTTTTTAGAGAATCAGCGTGCAGCGGTGCCCCCTTTCCTTTAGGTGAGGCTCAATGTTTTTTGTTTTAAGGACTTAGCGCGTAGCGACGCCCTCTTTCCTTTAGGTGAGGCTCGCTTTTTGTTTTTAGGACTTAACGCGCAGCGACGCCTCCCTTTCCTTTTGTCGAGGCTCACTTTTTTGTATTTAGACTCATCGTGCAGCGACGCCCCCTTTCCTTTAGGCGAGGCTTGCTCGTTGGTGTTAAAAGTTGTTGGACACTTAAAGGGTAAATGAAAAAAAAACTTGAAGGGAGTATTAAAATTTTACTTTATTTCCATTGATGAAGGTTACAAAGCTGCGCTTGTTCTAAATACATTGAGGGTTTGTTTGAGTTTGTTCATTCGGTGACTGTCCCAGTGGAAGATGATGTGGTATATAGGGTTCTAGTTGCCGATCGATGATGAACCTTGGTGGACTCTCGGGGGTTTCTTTGTGCCTTGGTGCCAGAGGTCTCGGTCGATGCTGTTTTGGTAGGTCGTGGGGTCGCATGTTTCCTTCTTGTGGAGCTTGGACCCCATGAGGTTCCACGCTGCTCTGAGCACGAGTTTCTCCTAGAGCACCTTCATGTTCTCGTTCTTAGCGAAGCTTCTTTGGTGTGTGGCTAATTTCCAACTTGCAGTAGGGGGGATTGAAACCCCTCCTCTTGGGCTTTTCTTGTCTGGCGCTGAAGCCCTTGTCGACGCTGCCTTCATTGAACCCTTGCCCGAGGGTTGGTATATGCAAGCCTCGGGGCTTATTTCGCTGGGCGAAGGTGTCGGCTGGCGCACACCAGCTTCTAGTAGGAGGTGTTGGCGATCCCTTCGCCTTGGCGCTTGAGAGTGACGACGAGGGAGCACTCGAGGGGATGTTACGTTTTTTCTTGCGGTATCCCCGGAGTGCTCTAGACTTTGGGACTGCTCTGGTTAGCCTCATGGATGAGATTATTCTAGCTATCCGTAACATTACGTTTGTTCTTGTGGTACCCTCGTTTAACTGGTCGGGGGTAGGGTCGGGTGCTTTCTTGGCTGAGACTTTTCTCGTGCGAGGGTTTAGAGGTTTGCGAGGCATTTTTGTCTTTGGGTGGTTTAAGGATTGTGGTTTTGTTTGTGGCTCCTGATCGACCCCTTGGGTGGGTTCGTTGGTGGTATTTATAGGGCTATCCGGCTGTTAGCTTTTGGTGTGGTGGCCTGTTTTAATGCTTGGGTGGGTGGATGGGTCCTTGATGGAGCAGTTAATTTCTGTTGATTCATTTCTTGATGTTTTGATGAGTGCGGCCGGATATTGGGAAGTTGTCGTTTTGTTGATGAGGTTGGTCCATGGAATGAATGCGGCTTTAGATGTAGCAAGTTTTCTTTTTGACTTTGACGTGTGACTTGTTTGTTTTTTAGTGGGTCCTTTGTGTTTTTTGTGCACTTTGATTTGGGTCAGGGGTTGAGCCCCTGGTGTTTTAAGAGGGTGCTCACTTGTTCAGACATTCGCTTCCCTCATGTATCTTAAGGATGGGCGTTGGTTGCTCTGTGAGCCCTTAGTGTTTTGTGAGGGTGCTGACTTGTTTTGACCTCCGCGTCCATCCTTAGTCTTAAGGATGGATGGGGTTTGCTTTGTGAGCTCCTAGCATTTTGCGAGGGTGCTCACTTATTTTGACCTCCATGTCCATCCTTAGTCTTAAGGATGGATGGGGTTTGCTTTGTGAGCCCCTGGTGTTTTGCGAGGGTGCTCACTTGTTTTGACCTCCGCGTCCATCCTTTGTCTTAAGGATGGATGGGGTTTGCTCTATGAGCCCCTAGCATTTTGCGAGGGTGCTCACTTGTTTTGACCTTCGCATCCATCCTTTGTCTTAAGGATGGATGGGGTTTGCTTTGTGAGCCCCTAGCGTTTTGCGAGGGTGCTCACTTGTTTTGACCTCTGCGTCCATCCTTTGTCTTAAGGATGGATGGGGTTTGCTTTGTGAGCGTTTAAGGAATGTTTTATACCGAGTGAGGGTTAAGCCTAGAAGCCCGGCTTGGTACAAATCTTTACCTGTATTTAGCGGCGATGAGGGTGGGTCGGCCTTGGGCCACCCGTTTCGGCGAAGGTTGGGGTTTTGGGGAATAAATATTACATTAGAGGGTAAAGCAACTGCCTCGTTAAAAAACCTTACGCCCCTTCGCAAGGAAAAAGAGTGCAGCGCCGAGTTCTTTACATCATTGAATAGAAAAGGAAAATTACATTGTGCGAGCGCATGATAAGGCACCGCTAAGGGTAGTATTTGCGAAGGTCATCGATGTTCCATGTGTGGAGGAGCTTGTTGCCCTCGCTGTCTTGGAGATTGAATGCTCCGGGTCTGGTTGTTTGAGTGGCCAAGTATGGGCCAAGCCATTTTGGTTGAAGCTTGCCTGCCATCTTGGCATTTTGCTTTCTAATGAGGACCATGTCTCCTGAATTGATTTGACGGTGGTTTACCTTCTTGTCTCTCCATCAGGTGGTTTCAGCTTGATATATTCGAAGGTTGTGACTGCTTGGCATCTAAATTCTTCTGAGAGGTCTTTTGTTAGTTGATCCTTGTCGTGGGTGCTTGCTTTGTTTTCTACAAAGGTGACTCTTGGTGACTTGTGTGTGAGGTCTTCTGGAAGGACTGCTTCTTCACCGAAGAGGAGTTTGAGAGGGGTGAATCTTGTTGCCCTCGACTCGGAGGTGTTTTGTGACCATATGACCAAGGTGAGCTCCTCTGCCCATTTTCCCTTTGGTCTACCATGCAATCTTTTGGAGATGCCTTGGAGTATTATGCTGTTTGCTCTTTCGATGAGGCCGTCTACATGCAGAACTCTTTGAACACCTCACTGTCAAATTGAGTTCCGTTGTCCACTGTGAGTTCTCTTGGCACTCTGATGCGGCATATGATTTGTTGCCAGAAGAATTTTTTGATAGTGTGCGAGGTTATTGTGGCAAGTGGTTTTGCTTCTATCCATTTGGTGAAGTACTTGACGACGACCACCGCGTAATGGAGGTTTCCAGGGGCGGTTGGTAGTGGTCCAACTAGGTCCATTGCCCATCATTGAAGAGGCCAGGTTGGGCAAATTAATGTGGTTGGTGCCCCTGGTCTGTTTGAGTGTGTTACTGAGAGTTAGCAACCTTCACAATGTTGCGTTAGCGAGGCTGCATCATTGATTGCTGTTGGCCTATAGAACCCTTGTCTGAATGCTTTCCCCACTAGAGCCCTAGGTCTGTTGTGTGAGCCACATGAACCCTCGAGTATTTCCTTTAGTAGCTATTTTCCCTAGCTGGACGTGACGCACTTGAGCAGTGGTGCTGTTACGCTAGCTTTGTATAGCTTGTCATTGATGATTCTGTACCCTCGTGCCCTATGTTGCATCCTTTTTTCTTCCTCTTTGGGTTCTGGTTTGTGGTAGCCTTTGAGGTAGGCCATGATGGGTGCTCTCCAATCTTTGCTGTATATTGTGTTGATAAGTTTTGGTGCTTTGATGTTTACTTCTACCGAGGGTTGGTTGATGACCTCACAAAAGATGTCCGAGGGTAAGGTGATGGCCTGAGCTACGGCTTTTGCTAGTTCATCGGCCTCGTTGTTTTCTGACCTTGGTATTGGTTTAGTCATGATTCCCAAGAAGAAACCCTCGATCTTGCGGACTGTGTGTAGGTATTTTTGCAACTCAGGTTCTCTGGCTTTGAAGCTTTTCTCAATGTGGCCTGAGATGACCTGGGAGTCAGTTTTGATGACTGCTCATCTTGCTAAGAGTGTGCGTAGCTTTGATAGAGCCATGATGCTTGCTTCATATTCTATGCTATTGTTTATGCATTAGAATTCTAGCCCCGCTACATATCTGAGTTTGATGCCGGATGGAGAGGTTAGAATTGCCTCCATTCCTGCTCTAGCTGATCCCCACGCCCTGTTCGTGTGCACTGTCCATATTGGTTCTATGACCTTCGTTGTGTTGTGAGTGTCGGGGTGCAGTCTGTGACAAAATCTGCGAGGGCTTGTATCGGTGTTTTTGGACCACCGACGAGTAAATTTGTATTTGCGTGTCTGGCTCGGATGGTGTGCTCGAAGGACACAAGGGTTTATACTGGTTTGGGCGAAACATCCCTACATCTAGTTCACTGCTGCTCGTGTTACCGGCACTTGGTTTACAGTAGGGGTTACAAACAGGCGAGAGAGTGAAAGGATCCCAAGTCTCTGGTGGAAGGAGTGAACGGGTGCTGAGAGCTCGATTGCCGCTCAGCTGTGTGCTCGTGTCGTGCTCTTGTGTTTCAATTTGCTCATTGTTTTTTTGTCCCTTGGTAGGGGCGCCCTGCTTTCCCTTTTATCGGCCAAGGAAAAGCGCGGGTTATAGTGGAGGAAAAGGAGAAGAACGAGAGAGAGAAGAAGGCTTCCAGGATCACCGGGTCCTTCTCCTTCATGCGGGTCCCTTTGATCCTGTAGATGTCAATAGGGACAGCTCCATGTTGTGGCAGAACCGGCCAAAATAACACACCTTCAGAGGCGCTCGTCTTCTGTAACACCCTAAAATTAGCCCATTTTAAATAGAGTTAAAATGATTTAAATTGGAATTTTTGTGCACATCAAATATAGAAAATAATTTTTTTATTAAATTAAAATACATCATAAGGTAGTAACATGTGTGAGCATACATGCTGTTGCATTTTATTTATTGTGATGAATGGTGTGATCCAAACTCCAAAGTAATTTGGAATGCTTTTGAAATGAAATTGAAAATGGCTTTGAAATAAAAGAAAAGAAAGAAAAGAAAACTAGAAAATAAAAGTATTTTTAAAGTTGTAAAGTTTATCTTGGAAAGCCTAATAGAATTGTCCATTTTTATTGAATGGGAAAGCATATTTGAAACCATACTCGAATTGGATTTGAATTTAGCTTAGAATTGGAAGATTAGAAATAGAATTCAGAAATAGAAAAGGATTTTTATTTGAAAAATATTCTATTCTTCTTCTTCAGCCTAGCACAGGAACCAGCCCGGCCCTTTCCCCTTTCTTCTTCCCGGCCTCGGCCCAGCTGCCCCTCCCTTTCCCTCTTTTTGGCCTACCTCACGCAGCAGCTTGGCCTGCTCCGCACGACTCGCCCACGTGGCCCAGCTCAGCCGCGGCCCGCCTTGGCTTGGCCCGCACGTGCTCGGTAGCGCACTGCTGCGGCCCGCTTGGCCTTCACCGCGCACTGCTCGGCCTTCAGCGCCCGCTGCTCTCTTCCTTCACCCCGCTGCAACACTGGCCCGCCTGTCAGCCGCACCGCACGTGTTTTCTTTCTCTCACTGCGTTGCTGGCCCCGCACGTCAGTACCGCCTCCCTCCCTTTCCTTTTCTTCCCCGTGCCTCTTTCCTTCCGTCGTCCCAGTAATGGCGCACGCCTGAATGGCAAGCCGCCCGCACCCGTATGGAAAGCGACCGAATCACCTCAGCGCACCCAGCCCCCCTTCCTTCTACGCCGCGCAGTCCGCCATCTATAAAGCCGAGCCGCACCCCTCTTTCTTCCCCCCTCCATCTCTCCCTTTTTCTGGTCGTGATCGAAGCTTGCCACTACCGCCGGCGAAGTCCCCCTCCCCGAGCACTATCCTCGTCGCCGAAGCCACCCGAAGCACCGCCGTACTCCCCCACGCCCGTTGGTAACTCCCAATTCGCGTTTTGGTTTCGTTTTCATCGGATTCCATCTCACCCGCACCTCCCTCTCTCTCTACACGTCGCCGCCGCCGTCGACCCACCCCATCAAAGCCTTCCAGACGCCGAGACCACTCCCTTCGACCCCGCAGTGAGATCCTCCACCTACCCGTGCTCTCCTTTCATTGAATAACGCTCTGTAGCGCTGTATCAACGAGTTGCCGACCCGCCGGCCATGGCGCCGCCACGGGCTGTCATCCCAACGTGCTATTCCCGCCCTCGGTTTGCATCCGAACGTGTTCGCGATTGCCCGTAGATTGTTCCGGTGTGTTCGGTTTTCTTCGGGGAGGTCCGGAACGCCCTCCCGACGACCGCCGCCGTGTCTTCCTCGCTGCCGGCAATGGAGGCTCACCGGTGTCACTGTGCAGCCGCCGGGATCACCCGCGCACACACCTACACCGTCGGTTTTGCGATGAACGGCCACGATTAGAACACACCGGTCCGGTGTGTAACCGGTCCACCGTGGGCCGTAGACCCGGCCTACCGCGCCAAATCAGCGCTAGCCCACCCCATGTGGTGCACCGCACCTGTCCCTGGCTGCCGCATGTCATCCAGTCAGCAGCCACAGTCAACCGCAGTCAAAGCCATGCGCATCTTGCAGAAAAGCCCCTGCAGTTTTTAGAAATAAACCCGCAGTCCAGATTAGTTCAAAAGAATTGTTTTTCAGCCCTGTTTTTATTCGTTCAAGTCCCTGTAGTTTCCAGAAATAGTATGCCCAGTCCAAAATACATTTAAATTCAGAATTTTAATTGTTTAAATTCAAAATTGAGTTCAAATATTTATAGAAATGTCACTGAATCTTATTTCATGCGTAACTTTTGCGTTTGAAGTCCGATTGCATTAGGATCGTATTTGTGTTTTCTACATGTTTACGCAACTGTTAGGCATGTTTTCAATATCTAAAATTCATGGGTAGATTTAATCTATTATTTAACTAAAGTAAAACTTGTTTAAATCATAACTTATTCGTTTTAACTCCGAAAAAGTCCGTTCAAGTTGCGTTTGTTTCATAACGTCGAGATCTACGTATTAGTAATGATGTTTACTACATTACTATTTCATAAAAATCATAGTTTAAATCATATCTTGATTAATAATTATGCAACTGGGTTTTATACATAAAATATGATTTGTTTTACTTTTGTTTTATAATTTAAATCTAAAATTGACTTAATTCAATCCATATTGTTTATAAAATATCTTTTGTACATGAATTCATATAGTTAACATAAATGAAGCCTATAGTTTTCTTTTCCACGTATTGAGTAAATCTCTTAGTAGTTGTAACTTTTCAACCGTAGCTTCGATTAGCATGCTTCTCGCGACTGTGCGATCGTAGCGATACGTAGAATCGTATTTCAGTCTCTTTTACTTATTTTTCTATGATCGGTGTACTGTTCTGATATAGATGCAACTGTATGCTATGCATGTATGTGTATGGATGTTTGTGTGGTGTTCTACGATTGTCCAGTCGGTGAGATACACGTGATGATCCAGAAGAAGAAGAAAGACATCAAAGAATAAAGCTTATCGAAGGATCGGTGTGTAAGGCAAGTATAGCATGGGACTATCCTTGTTACCTATTCACATTTAAACACTTAATTCATATTGCATGTGTCTCCCTTGTTACCATTAAGGATGTCCTAGATATTTGATATCTTGCACCTTGAAACCTTTGGGATATTGCATGGGATAGTTTTTGCTAGTGCTTAATCAAAACCATGATCTTGTAACTTGACTAATGATATATGCAATAAACATTAAAACATGACTTTTTAGTAACATGGAAACAGGGGGCTGGAGTGTTTATATGCTTCAGATTCCTCTCCCTAAGGACTTATCTGTAAGCGATCATCAGGGACTTATAGTACAGCTATGAGGGCCATATGGCTCTGGCTTTAGCTTAGTATGAGGATCTTTTCTAGCTTGTTAGTGGTTACCTTTGAGGCGCAGGGTATGTTTCCTTTGCTGCTAGGAAGTGTGTACCGTGCTGCGATGCCCACGCGTGCCACTCCTAGAGATGGGCCACATACGCCTAGCGGCCCTAACTTGTTAGACGAATCCTTTGAAAGGCTTCATAGTGAACCCTACCGACCTTCCTTGGAAGTGGGTCAAGAGAATAGCTACCTCAGGCGAAAGGGTAAATCACAACTCACAGTGAACGTGTACAAACTCTGCAGAGTATAAAACTGTTATAATAGCCGTGCTCACAGACACGAGCGGCCTTGGACCCTTATGGAATAGAGATGATCACTAATCGATAATGATACTAATGATCAATTGTTTATGCTATACATTATTCATGTTTACCCAATCATGTGTTTATGGGAATGATAAATCCTTTGCCACTCAATTGCTTAAAAAGATGGCCTATTAAAGTTAATCGCAGTTAAACCAGTGTCAGCCCTTTTGAGCCTCATGAACCCCATGATATAACTGTTAAGTACGACATGTACTTACGCTTGCTTTACTTTTCTATACATTGGATAAAAATCCTGGATGGGTACCAGATTGCTGGTTTGGAGGAGTTAGGCTTGTGGTCAACCAGTCAGTCGTCCCTGTGGATTTGGAGTCTTCGCCAGAAGATCGGAGTCAACTTTCCGCTGTCTATACTCTGAGGGTACTTTTCTTTTACTAATACGTTATGTAATAAGTATTGTCTCTTGATATTACCCTTATTTGTGGCTATATGTGAGATTTGACTTCCTAGGCTCACATATAGTGTGTATCTGGTTTTGTCTTTAAAACCGGGTGCTACATCTTCCACCAGACCCTAAGCACCCTGAAAGCATGCTACATCGGATGAATTCCATCGAGCACACCCCAAGGGAGAACTCGAATAATCCACGTTTTTCCTCCAGGATCCAATAATGAGAACGAGTTTACAATACTTAGTCCATTTCATACAACTAGAGTTCTTAGAAATATATTATTATAGTACCAAGTTTAGAGTGTGGAATTTAAAGAGCAGAATTACAATAAACATCTAACGGTAGAATACAAGGATCCGTCTGTGCCCAATAGAAGAATCCTCCACACAACAGCTACCCTTCAAGCTGCACCTGCAATAGGGTAAATAAACCCTGAGTACATAATGTACTCGTAAGACTTACCCGACTAGTGGGAATAATTTCCCGACTCCAAAGGATATGATGAGCTTTATGGTTTGCTGGGTTTCCTTTTTGTGGAAAGCAATACTAGTAGTGAATCCTTATGTATGTTTCTTATTAGCAGTCATGATTAGTTCATTAGCTAACCATTCTAGGTAAGCACATGTTCTACTTTCATACAAGAGTTGAGCGAACAGATCCATTTCACCATCTTTCATCTTCCAGTTCTTACTACGGTGCTAGATTGTAGACAAGTCATACCGAATTTCCCGGCGATTCGCAAATCAATGTGCCCAGTTGGGTACCCCGAAACACATGCCCTGCTTGTACCCCAGGCACAAGTAGGACCAACCCATCACTCTCCTATCAAGGGGTCCAGGTCCCCGTCCAAACTTGGACTCCAAGCCCCCACACCTGAGTCCCGGACTCAGTGTGGTGCTTAGACCTCCACCATCCTCGCCTCCAATCAGTCGGTCCAGAAAGAGCCAGAACCCACGACAAGAGAGCAATGAGCCTTCCCTGCTCCCATAAACAAGTATGTGCTCAGGATAATTAGTCTGTGACCTGACTAGAATCGAAAGCAACAGCCGGTCCTTAACCGACACAGATAGGGAAAATAGTGTAACCAAGCTATGCCCCATTGGCCATGGGACACAACCTCTTACACCCACCAATACCCATACCATATCCATGTCCGGTCTCCATTTCCTTTCACCATTTTATCATGAGTGATAATAATAATCACCTATTGTGAGTAACGGCAGGTTACTCACTCTACCGATAGCCTAAGCATAGTAGCTACTCGACCTATGCTAGTAGGACTCATAGGTAGGTTATCTATGCATGTAGTTTCCATAAAATGCCTATAACATAAATACATATCACATATATATATATCCAGTGATCATTCAAAATAAAGGTTATGCACCGGGGCTTGCCTTGGGCAGGCACGGTGTCAGCTCAGTCAGTCCGTGGTGGCCCTAGGACCTCCTCCTACACAAGGACCTCCTCCTCGTACTCTTCAATCACCTCTTCGTACTCCTGCTCGCCCTCGGTCACGAACTCCACCAACTCGCTTTCTACATGCATGCAATGACGATGCAACGCTCAATATTAAGGCAACAGCAATTCTTAAAATAAGAATACATCTACTAAGCCACTAAGCTAGCTCTAATGACTAAGATACCAAGCTCATCATCATTCCCATCAAACCAGCAGGGTTTCACCTACAAGTGCTACTTAGCAACTAAAATATATTCTTACTCCTATTAACGATTTCCTATATACTACAACAAGGAGTACTTAGCTATCATATTTCTCTAAACAAGGAGCACTTGTAATAAGCGGACAAGTTCCAACCCTTCTGTATCATCTAAACAAGCTTGTTCTTTTGTTTTGGTTGAACAAATTTGTTCTTTCTCCCTTTTTATGTGTAAAAAAGAGTTAATGCGTCCTGACCCTTCCTATTGTTTAAGACTGTAGACTCAAGGTGTGGGTGAGAAACTTTGGTCACGCTGGTAAGCAAGGGTGCCATAGCCACTGGGACGTAGGTTTCTTATAGTTCGACCAGTTTTACTCGACGTTCATTTCCACAAACCTTGCCTCTAGGTTTTTAACGTGAGAAAGGGTCACGCACAGCAACTGTTGCAGAAAGGGTATATATACCCGTATCAGCCCCCAAGTGAGACCCGACCCCTTGTCGTTGCTAGGGTTGGCTTTCACTAAAGATCGAGGAGACAATAGTAAAACTGGTAGGAGAAAGGATTTTTTGTTTTAGAAATGTTATTCTTAGTTTTCGTACGTACCCCCTCCCTAGGATCCGAGTCATCATTCTGCGATCGCGCATTCGGTCTCCTTGTGAGTCCAACTTCACTTGAGTCCCCACGCCTTGTAGGGGTCTGGTCGAGGGGTCAACTCATCTTTGTGATCATCACCCTATCCGTGGTTTCCGCAACTGGAGGGATTGAGCTAACGTCACTTGCCTCAATGGCTCGAGTGTCGCGCTCGGTAAGCTCGCTAATGGGCATGTACGAGTGGAATCCGGGTACGTCGTTCGTAATGGGGTTGGCATAGTCCTGATGTGGCATTCCACTGCTCCTTAACCCACCTCCCGATAGATGCCTGAGTCATTTCGGAGAGCGACTCAGGTGGCCCGCTGCCTCCCCCTCGATGGAGATTCTATGGGCATGGCTCGAGGTTAGGATCGAACAAGAAGGTCGAGATGACCCTGTCCACTTTTGAGCGGTTCGGGCAAAGGCTACTGGGGCTCATCTGCATTTTCTTCCCTGGCTCTGTTTGTTGCGAGGTGGCCTTAAGCCCTTTGTGGGCCGGCCTTTGAACCCCGGTCAGTCGCCGCTTATGTTGAATGAGACGACTACCACTTCATGATGCGACGCGAAGCGTTGTGATGCAATAATTGCATATGCGATGCTTGGATGTATGAGAATGGATGAATGAATGCTCATGCACTGGAAAAGTAAAATGGGGGTTTGTAAAGTTACCTCGATGGCTCGAGTGACGGGTTCGACGAGCTCTTATTGGATATGTCCGAGCGGAATCCGAGTCCGTCGTTCGTGATGGAGTTAGCATAACCCCGCATAGGGCATCCTACTATTGCTTACCCATCTCTCGGCAGCGGCCCGAGCCGTCCGATCAACTTGGGTGACCCGTTGGACTCTCCTCGATGGAGATTCCATTGGTGGGCCCCTCCAAACCCTTCCTGGGAAGGCAGAGGCTAAAGCTCGGGGTACGGACAAAAAAACTCTGATCACGCTAGTGAGCAAAAATGCCGTAGCCGCTGGAGCGTAGGTTTCTTGCGGTCCAACTAGTTTTACTCAGCGTTTATTTCCGCAAACCTCGCCTTTATGTTTTTAATGTGAGAAAGGGTCAGCTACTGTGACTATTTTAGAAAGGATATATATATACCCTTATCAGCCCCCGAGTGATGCCCGACCCTTTACCGTTGTCGGGGTCAGGTTTCACTAAAGATCGAGGAGACGATAGCGAAACCGATAAGAGAAAGCATCCGAAGATTTAAGGGTAAAAGTGACGTAGCTATTCGATGTTCTTGGCATTGATAGAGACTTCATCGTCGATGCTCTTGAGCCCCTTGCTGTTGCTGGGGTCGGGTGTCACTAAAGATCGAGGAGTCGATAGCAAAACCGATAAGAGAAAGCATGTGTAGATTTAAGGATAAAAGCGACGTAGCTGTTCAATATTCTAAGCATTGATGGAGACTTCGTTATTGATGATCTTGAGCCCCTTGCCATTGCTGGGGTCAGGTGCCACTAAAGATCGAGGAGTCGATAGCAAAACCAATAAGAGAAAGCATGCGTAGGTTCAAGGGTAAAAGCGACATAGCTGTTCGATGTTCTAGGCATTGACAAAGACTTCACCATCGATGGTCTTGAGCTTATAGGTGCCTGGTCAGAGCACCTCTGCTATGACGTATGGTCCCTCCCATGGTGGAGAGAGCTTGTGGCGGTTCTTGTTCCTCTAGACAAGGCAGAGCACCAGGTCCCCGACATTGAATGCCTAACCCCGCACTCGACGACTGTGGTATCGACATAATGCTTGCTGGTACTTGGCTGAGCGGAGGAAGGCAATGTCACGCACTTCATGTAGCTAGTCCATGGCATCCTCGAGGGACTCCTTGGCTCCCTGTTCGTCATATGCCCTGACCCTCGGCGCTCCATAATAGAGGTCGGTTGGAAGGATAGCCTCGGAACAGTAGACCATGAAGAATGGCAAGTAGTCAGCGGCCCGACTGGTGGTCGTCCTCAAGCTCTAGAGCACTGTGGGAAGCTCTGTGACCCATTGTCTGCCAAACTTGTTCAATCGGTTCAAGATCCTAGGCTTGAAGCCTTGTAGGACCATGTCATTCGGGTGCTCGACCTGCCCGTTCGGGCGGGGGTGCGCCACGGTGGTCCAATCGACGTGGATGTGGTATTCATCACAGAATCGGAGGAACTTCTTCCCGGTGAACTGCATGCCATTGTCCGTGATAATGGAGTTCAGGACTCCATAGCGATGAACGATGTCAAGGAAGAACAGCACGGCTTGCTCGGACTTGACCGCGGAGATCGGTCGAGCCTCTATCCACTTTGTAAACTTATCTACGGCGACAAGTAAGTGCGTATAGCCCCCGGGCACCCTCTTGAGAGGTCCGACCAGATCAAGCCCCTAGACCATGAATGGCCACATGATGGGGATCATTTGGAGTGCTTGGGCCAACAGGTGGGTCGGTCGAGCGTAGTATTGACACCCTTCACAAGTGCACACAATTTGTTCAGCCTCAGCTGCTGCAGTCGGCCTATAGAAGCCTTGTCAAAATGTGTTTCCGACTAGGGTCCTAGCTACAGCATGGCACCCGTAGACCCCACCATGGATATCACCCAGCAACTGCTTCCCTTGTTCGATGGGGATACAACGCTATAGGATCCCACTGTGGCTTTGCCTGTAGAGCTCGCCCTCAACAATGACAAAGGACTTGGCATGATGCGTGAGCCATCGAGCCTCCATTTTGTCCATCGGCAGCGCCTCACAGAGGAGGTAGTCGAGGTAAGGCATCCTCCAAATGGACCGAGGGTTGGGCTCTGTCGCTGGATCCTTGTCAAGCTCCATGACTTCAGGGTCGGATAGAGCCACCGGCTGGTTAGCCCTTGAGCTAGGGCAAGCGGCCCATCACCAGTCTGTTCTGGCTCCTTGTAGTAGACCAAGGGCTTGTAATGATCATAGGCGAAGATGCCCGTCGGCATCGGCTATCGGCCGGACGTCATTTTCGCCAGCGCGTCGGCCGCCTCATTGAAACACCTTGAGATGTGATTGAGCTCGAGACCGTTGAACTTGTCCTCCAGTTGGCGGACTTCTCGGCAATACAAAGCCATCTTGGCGTTGTGGTAGCTTGATTCCTTCATGACTTGGTTGATGACCAGCTGGGAGTCACCCCGGACATCAAGCCATCAGATACACAACTCGATAGCGATGCGTAGGCCATTGATGAGTGCCTCATACTCAGCCACATTGTTGGAGGAGGGGAAATAGATGCGAACCATGTACCTCATGCTTATCCCGAGGGGCAAAATGAAGACCAGCCCCACGCCAGCGCCTTTCTTCATCAGCGATCCATCAAAGTACATTGTCCTGTACTCTTGGTCGATAACAGTTGGCGCCATTTGGATCTCAGTGCACTCTACAACGAAATCAGCCAGCACTTAGGACTTGATGGCCATCTGGGGGGCATATGAAATGCCTTGACCCCTTAGCTCGAGTGCCCACTTCGCGATTCTTCCTGTGGCATCTCAGTTTTGGTCAACCTCACCGAGAGGGAAGGACGTCACGACCATCACTGGATGTGACTCGAAGTAGTGACGCAACTTCCTCTTAACGATAAGGATGGCATACATGAGTTTCTGGATTTGGGGGTAGTGAGTCTTAGAATCAGACAAGACCTCGCTAATGAAGTACATGGGACACTGCACTTTGATGGCGTGTCCCTCTTCTTATTGCTCTACCACTAGGGCGGTGCTGACCACTTGCGTGGTGGCCGCAATGTAGAGCAGAAGCGGTTCCCCGTCGATCGAAGGGACCAGGATCGGGGCCTTCGTCAAGAGCTGTTTGACCTTGTCAAGTGCCTCCTGGGCCTCGGGCGTCCATTCAAAGCGGTCGGCCTTCTTTAGAAGCCGATAGAGGGGGAGACCTCATTCGCCAAGGCGTATGATAAAGCGGCTGAGCGTGGTGAGGCACCCTGTAACTCGTTGTACCGCCTTTATGTTCTAAATTGGGCCCATCCTCATGATGGCCGAGATCTTCTCTAGGTTGTCTTGGATGCCATGCTCAGAGATGATAAAACCCAGCAGCATACCCCTTGGGACCCCAAAAACGCACTTCTCGAGGTTGAGTTTGATGTCGTTTGCTCGAAGTTTCGCGAAGGTCTACTCTAGGTAGGCTATGACCTGGTCAGCCCATTTGGACTTGACCACAATGTCATCCATGTAGGCCTCAATAGTCTGCTCGATGAGATCCCCAAAACACTTGAGCAAGCAACGTTGGTACATAGCCCCCGTGTTCTTAAGGTCGAATGGCATTGTGACATAGCAGAACGATCCGAATGGGGTGATGAAAGATGTCATGAGCTGGTCGGACTCTCTCATCATGATTTGATGGTACCCGGAGTACACATCAAGAAAGCAAAGGGTTTCGCACCCTGAGGTCAAGTCGACTACTTGGTCTATGTGTGGCAAAGGAAATAGATCCTTTGGACATGCTTTGTTGAGACCCGTGTAGTCAACGCACATTATCCATTTCCCACTCTTTTTTCGTACAAGAACGGGATTGGCTAACCACTCTGGGTGGTATACTTACTTGATGAACCTGGCTGCCAAAAGCTTCACAATCTCCTTGTCGATGGCCCTGTGTTTTTCCTCATCGAAGCGACACAGGCGCTGTTTCACCGGCTTGGAGCCTGGCCTGATCTTTAAGGTGTGCTCGATGACTTCTCTCGGAATGTCGGGCATGTCCGAGGGTCTCCATGCAAAGATGTCTCTATTGGCATGGAGGAAGTCAGCGAGTGTGCTTTCCTATTCGAAGGAAAGCGTGGTGCCGATGTGCACCACTTTGCCCTCGGAGCCACTAGGGTCTATGAGGACCTCCTTGGCGCCCTCTATAGGCTCAAAAGACCCAGCCGACCGCTTGGGGTCGGGTGCTTCTTCGATGACCTCCTCCCTGATGGCCGCAAGGTCTTTGGAGGCAACAATTTCCATGGCCTGTTCGCAGCACTCGACCTCGTACTCGTAGGCGCGCTGGAAGGAGGCATCGATGGTGATGACCCCGCATGGACCCATCATCTTCAACTTCAGATAGGTGTAGTTGGGCATGGCCATGAACTTCACATAGCATGGACATCCCAGGATGGCATGGTAGGTCCCGTGGAACTCGACCACCTTGATGGTAAGGGTCTCCATCCTATAATTGGCTGGATTCCCAAAGGTGACGGGCAGATCGATCTGCCCAAGTGGCATGGCCTGCTTTCCAGGTATGATGCCATAGAAAGGCACCCTAGTCGGTCAGATGCCCAATCGGTCAATGCCCATGGCGTCAAGCGTTTCAGCGTACATGATGTTGAGGCCGCTGCCTCCATCCATTAGCACCTTGGTGAGCCGCTTTCTGCCGATGATCAGATCGACCATGAGCGGATATGTTCTCGGTTGCGGGATGCTTTCTAGGTGGTTGGTCCAATCAAAGGTTATGGTAGACTCCAACCATCGAAGGAAGGTAGGCGCTGCTGGCTCGGTCATATAGACCTCGCGGCGTGCAAGCTTCTAGTGGCGCTTGGAGTCATAGGCTGCTGACCCTCCGAAGATCATGAGGCAGCCATCCAACATCGGAAATCCACCATCCTTCCCCTTGGCATTGTCTATGGCCGGCTTGGGCTCCTTCCTATGCTCCCCCTTGTTGGAGCCTCCAGACAAGAGCTGCTTCATAAGGACACAGTCTAACGTAGGCAAGGCACGATCTTCCGATAGGTACGATAGCGTTGATTGGTGGAGACTCAACGTTCATGATCTAGGCTTTGAACCATGACTGATTCGGACCCCCGCAACCGTTACACCACTACTCCGTTGGCTATCAACCACGCGAACACAATTGACCTTGCCGAGAAGGCTTTCCTGCAAATGAATCGAGAACACGAGCAAGAACGGGATCAATGCAATCTAAAATTGCAAATAAATATGAGGCTTATGATAACGAGAAGGAGTTCAAGTCTTTATTTGAAATGACTAATCGCCACTAGCGAACAAGATCAAGAACAGGGGCCCTGATTTACAGCAAGCGGTCTTGGCGGCACAGTTGTAGCAAAACGACGTCTGTTTCACAAGGAAATCAAGAACTAAATAAAACCCAAACCCTAACGAGAGTGACGGCGGTATAATATAGAGTCTTGGGCATCACCCCCTGGATGTGCCACTAATGGGCCCAAACACGATACACGGTCCAACGGACCAAAAGACGGTGTCGCAGCACCCTGCCAGATTCTAGACGCTGACTTGTTTCGACGATTCCTGTTGATTCTAAAGGGATTTTGATGTGAGACCACTTGCATTGGCTTCCTTATCTAATTAGCTTTTCATCCATATGTGGATCATCGAAAACAGAGCCCAAACATGCCCGTGTGACCAGTTTTATGACATACTGGTCCTAAAACCCAAGATGGGCTCCAACTTCAGTTGGACTGGGCCTCCACCATGAGAAAGATGAATTGGACGCCTATGCTGGACCTCCTCCTCTCCTTGGCTTGTATGTGATGGAGTGATGTCCTCATCATCCTCCTATTCTTGAATTGAAGTCGTCCTCGACTGAAGTAGATCGTCTCCTCCATTAGATGACAGCAACGATGGCTCTAGAAGAAGACGTTCATCTTGGCACCCAATCCTTCGCAAAGGTGGCTGCCATGGTGTCCTCCCTACTGTGAATTCATCCTCCTTCTCCTACAAAAGGTTAGTACCAACAAGAGGCATAGCACTAGAAGCAGGACCAAGTGGACATATAGGCGATGTACAAGTTAAAGCATAACATGGTTCATCATGATCAGCAAGAGCAGATTTAAGAGCAAATAAAACTTCTTTCATGTTACTTGATGGTTCACTTGCTGGTTTGCTAGAGTCTTTATCATGGCCTTTCTTTTTCTTTTCAGCAAGTTCCTTTTCATATTGCACAATTTCAGCAGGAGTTAAAGGAAGTAAAGCAATGGTCTTTCCTTTAAACATAAAAGTATATCTATTTTGCCTACCATGATGTACAACATTATTATCATATTGCCAAGGGAGGCCTAACAAAAGTGAATAAGCTTGCATAGGCACGACATCAAAATCAGTATAATCATGGTATGATCTGATAGAAAAATGTACACGAGCAGATTGTGTTACCTTTGCCTTACCACTATTGTTGAACGACTGAACACGGTGTGAATATGGAAGAGCACATGTAGATAAACCAAGCGTCTTGACAAGCTCAGAACTTACCAAGTTATTGCTGCTCCCTCCATCAATTATAGCACAAACACGGAAATTATTGACAATGAGGAACATTTGAAACAAATTATGGCATTGTAGCTTGTCTACTGGCTCAACTTGTGTACTCAAAACACGCTGAACAAAGATTGATTTGTAGTTTGCAGTGCATGCCACACTATCAATTACCTCATCAGGATCTTCAGCACTATCCACAAATTTATCTGCATAAAGATCAGTTGCAAGGTCAAATTCATTATCTTCATCACTAGCACTAGCATACCCACCATCATCAGTAGCAATATATGCGTGTTTGCTAGGGCATTCTGTAGCAATGTGTCCCATGCCCTTGCAGCGGTGGCAAACAACTTTAGAAGAGCTGCTAGAGGAAGGTGTAGCAGATCCACTAGAAAAAGGTGTGATAGGAGAACTCTTCTTTACAGGCGCTGGTGGTGTCTGCACATTAGAAAATTTACTCACCTCGATTGAATGTGAAGGAGTGGACGGAGTCGTGGAACGCATAGGTTGTCGTCCCTGTACTTCCCTTTTAGCTTTCAGAGCATAATGATATAATTGAGGAAATCTAGTCCATTCTTTATAGTCAAGAACATCCTGTATTTCACGACGCAAACCTCCAAAAAATCTAGAACACTTATCCATTTCATCCTCTTGTATGTTACTACGTGCTAGACCAATTAAAAGCTCCTGATAATATTCCTCAACACTCTTACTACCTTGATTTAAACGTTGTAGTTTTAATCGTAGATCACGCTGATAATATGGAGGAACAAATCTCGATTTCATTCGTCGTTTAAGTACAGTCCAAGTTTGAGGTATTTGAGCATTAGCATTAGCATTAGCATTAACATTAACATTATTGTAAATATCATTCCACTAGAAAAGAGCAAAACTAGTAAACTCACTAGTAGCAAGTCTAACTCTATAATCTTTAGGTACTTGATGGAAGCTAAATTTTTGATCTATAGCCATCTCCCAATCTAAATATACTTTAGGATCAGGAGAACTAGAAAAAGGAGGTATCTTAAACTTGGTTTTAGAGAAAGGATCATCATTACTTTGGTTATTACCTCCCATACCACATTGGTTAAAGTTGAACCGATTACGGTTACGTGCATCCTCAGCACGTTGAGCTTCAGCTTCAGCCTCCGCATCGCCATCCTCCTCCTCAGCATCCTTACCTTTGAGATCATCAGCATTAGCATCTTCAGGACGTGGTTCAGGATGTCGTTGTTCAACATCTTCAATCCTATTGGCCAAGTTGGTGATTTGTTGAAGGATCTCATTAAGCTTGTCATCAAGAATGGCACGAAGCTCATTCTTGCAAACACAGTCATTGAAATCTGTAGGTGTGTCCTCATTTCCTTTGCCGTTGCCTTTGGCTTTTCCTGACATGGTTAGTAGAAAGGAGAAGACAACACAAATAGTATTATCCCTACCAACTAGTTGGGTTGTGGATAAGGAAAAACAAGGCACTCAACTCTCAAGCGTCTTACCACGGTCTTACAAGTGTTCTTACCAAAGCAACAGGCGGTGCAATCGGTCGGTGACTGTGATACCATTGTAGCTTGAGTGTAACAGTTGCAAGGTGAACCTGTACTTGGTTAGAAGAAAGTGGAGCTTGGACAGGCATAATATAGTAGCAAGGAATAGCAATATTCGCAATTGAATAGCAAAGCTGAATAAGTATCCCGAGTACTTGTCTTAGTTGCTGGCCTATTCACGTTCCAAGTACTAGATGTATCAAGTGATGTGAACAGCAGGAATATGATTAGGAACAAGGCGGAAATCAACACATGCAAACACAGCTCAAATGGCGCTCTCTATGTGCTCCTCTAGATATTGTTCCACTTTTGCCCCTCTTTTTTTCTCTATTTTTGGGTTGTCGTTGTTTTTTGGGATTCTTTAACTTTTTATTTATATTTTTTTGATATTTTTTCTTCACTTAGGAGCACAAAAGAAGTAACCACAGAAAATATGAGCTTAAACATGTGAAAGGAGTGGCCTGTGGAAAATTCAGAAGACGTGCTCAAAATTGACAAAAAGCTTGTGACCACGAAAAGAGGATCTTGTGACCAGCTTTTGGCCAAAATAAAAATTTCCAAACTCGATGAAGCGAGGGACGAGCGGATCCAAAAAAAAATTCTGATTGATTTTGATATGTGGAACGTCGAAATCCGAGTTCGTATGCAAAAACTAGACCAGTTTTGAGAACTGACTCCAAATTATAGGACAAAACGGGAACAATGCGCGCAAAAGTTGTTGCGACGGCTATGGATAGATGCAAACAGTGAAGATAAGTGTAACTAATTAGATGGTGTGGACTAGGATTTGATGGATACAAAGGAAACACAGCAAAACTCAAAGGTATTCATGGATTATGATGAAAAACAAAGGGAAAGACACAAACTGGACTAAAAAACGATCTAAAACCAGCAACCATAACTTACCCTAGGACACAAACTCAACAACGCGAAATAGAGACGAAATTGCATGGCACAGCAAGGCTATAGGACAAGGAATATGAGGCGGTGTATTTATATATATTTTTGTCTTTTTGTGGACTATAGGTAAAACAAAAATAGAAACAATCTAAAAGGGAAAATAAAAGTATACCTAACTGGCAACAAGGTCTCTGATACCACTTAATGTAGGCAAGGCCTGATCTTCTGATAGGTATGATAGTGTCGATTGGTGGAGACTCGACATTCACTATCTAGGCTTTGAACCAAGACTGATTCAGACCCCCGCAACCGTTACACCACTGCTCTGTTGGTTATCAACCACGCGAACGCGATTGACCTTGCCGAGAAGGCTTTCCTGCAAGCGAATCGAGAACACAAGCAAGAACGGGATGAACGCAATCTAAAATTGCAAATGAATATGAGGCTTATGATAACGAGAAGGTGTTAAAGTCTTTATTCGAAAGGACTAATCGCCACAGGCGAACAAGATCAAGAACAGGGGCCCTGGTTTACAGCAAGCGGCCTTGGCGTCACAATTGCAGCAAAACGACGTCTGTTTCACAAGGAAATCAAGAACTAAACAAAAACCAAACCCTAACGAGAGTGACAGTGGTATAATATAAAGTCTTGGGCGTCACCCCCCTAGACACGCCCCTAATGGGCCCAAACACGATACATGGTCCAACGTACCAAAAGACGGTGTCGCAGCACCCTAGCAGATTCTTGATGCAGACTTGTTTTGACAATTCCTGTTGATTCTGAAGGTCTTTTGATGTGAGACCACTTGTATTGGCTTCCTTATCTAATTATATTTCCACCCATATATGGATCGTCGAAAACGGAGCCCAGACGCGCCCGTGTGACCAGTTTTATGACAGAGTGGTACTGGAACCCGAGATGGGCTCCAACTTTAGTTGGACTAGGCCTCCACCATGAGAAAGATGAATTAGATGCCCATGCTAGACCTCCTCCTCTCCTTGGCTTGTGTGTGACGGAGTGATGTCCTCATCATAGTCCTTGTATAGGTGTTTGACGGGGAAAGCATGGTTCGAGTATGGATCTTCGAGCAGCTTCTCAAATTGGTTCAGGGTACCCTCGGTGGGCTTCTGACCCCCTTGCGGTCGGCGGTGACCACGAGCGAGCCCTTCTTCTTTTTGTTGGGATGGTTGGAGGCACCTTTGCTGGCGTCCTCGTCCTGCTTTGCCTTGCCTTTGAAGCGATCGAAAATCACCCCGACCACCTCCTCGCCTGAGGCGTGGCTGGTGGCGTTGTCGAGGAGCTCCTTGGTGGTTCGCGAGCCCTTTATGTCCTAGCTTGTGAACCAGGGACTTGCAGGTGGTCCCAGATAGGAAAGCTCCTATGACGTCGGCGTCGGCGACATTGGGTAGCTCGTTGTACTGCCGGGAGAAGCGCCGGATGTACCAACGAAGAGTTTCCCCGGGCTTCTGTTAGCAGTTTTTGAGATCCCATGGGTTCCTAGGACACACATATGTGCCACGAAGATCTCTTTTAGGTTCGCCCAACTTTGTTTTCGGTTGGGCGGAAGGTGTTCCAACCACGTTCACACCGAATCGACCAGGAATAATGGAAGGTCGTGGATAATGAAATCATCACTATCCGCTCCCCCGGCTTGGCAAGCAAGCCGATAATCCTTGAGCCATAGTCCAGGGTTTGTTTCCCAGAGTATTTTAGGATGTTGGTCGGCGGTCAGTACCGTGGTGGGAAGACGACATTGAGGATGTGTCGGCGAAAGGCCTAAGGTCCCGACAAGTCAGGGCTCGGGCTTTTGTCCTCACTACTATCGTAGTGTCCGCAAGATGAGGGTGGTAGACGTGGCTAACCTCCTCACTCTCATTGATGTGGGCACATCTACGGGCGTCTAGAGTGTCGTGCGCATCATGGTGGAAGCCGAGATGCTCATGCATCGGTACCTCGGTGCATGGCCTGCCGCCTCGCTGCGCCTGTGGATTGACACATCCTTGTTGGGTCGCTCTAAGGGCGCGCGCTGGCTGGTGCCGAGCTCGCGTCATTGGGACAGCAAGCTCTCGGCCTGCTACATCGTCGCACGCTCGAGTAGCCTATGAATCTATTGATAGGCCCGACAATCTTTGGGTGTCGCGGGCCCCGGAAGCCCCCAGAGCAAGGCCACAGTAGCAGCGATGTTCTGGCTTGCTCGGGTGCAGTGTGGGAGGCCTTCATCGTCCTTGATGATCCTCCAGTTCACGTTGCGGGCCACGGTGCATGCACGCCCACCATCTCCGTGGCGCTCGATCTCTCGCTCGAGCTCCGCGCGTTCCTGCTTGAGCTAGGGTCATGCTTCCTCGAGCTCTTATTGCCGGGCCTTCAGTAGCTCCACCTGTAGGCGAGGTGGGGCCCCTACACCCCCTCGACCTTGTCGTCGAGGTCATCTTTTGGGTAGCCCCTCTCTCTTGAATGCTTTTGATGTATCCCTCGAGGGTACCTGCCATGAAACATTCATGTGAGGGGTGATGGCTCCCCCTGCTGGAGTCAGAGTTGGAGGACGACTCCAATTTTCCCACGAGGAGGTCATGGAAAGATTCCACAACATATTAGGTCATCCCCACGAACTCATCGTTCATAGGGGATGAGGGCGTGCATTGCGCCACAAGTTGGCCAATGGTCTCTACGGCGTCGCGCAGACCGAATGGGAGCACTGTCGGGGCGCTCCGGATGAGGTATTCCGGGGAGAGCGGCTCTCCTCCGGTAAGCTGTGTTATGACATTGGCAAACGAGAAGGTGAGGCGGCCCAGGTCCTCCCGGGATGGTCGGGGTCCGAAGAAGACACCGAGCTGGTGTTCTATCCTCCCGTAGTCGAAGCCGAGGAGCTCGTCGCTCCTGGGGGCACAGGCCTCTAGTGCGTGCAGCTATCGCTCCTCAAACACCTTGGTGATCGCATCGAGGCCGACGGTGTAGAGAGGTTGGTCAGCGGTGAGAACTTGCGCCAACTCTCCCTCCGTCGAAATGATGACGTCTAGGTTCCCTAAGCGCAATGCATGCCCGAGACCCAGCTGACATAGTAACTAGCCATCTGAGGCATGATGTGGACGTCGAGACGCACAAAAACCCCTACCTGGCATGCCAACTGTCGGTGTTTTCGAACCACCGATGAGTAAATTTGTATTTGCACGTCTGGCTCAGATGGTGTGCTCGGAGGACACAAGGGTTTATACTGGTTCGAGTGGAACATCCCTACGTCCAGTTCGTTGCTGCTCATATTATCGGCACTTGGTTTGTAGTAGGGGTTACAAACAGGCGAGAGAGGGAAAGGTTCACATGTCTCTGGTGGAAGGAGTGAACGGGTGCTAAGAGCTCAATTGCCGCTCAGTTGTGTGCTCGTGTCATGCTCTTGTGTTCTGATTCATTCGTTGTTTTCTTGTCCCCCGGTAGGGGCGCCCTGCTTTCCCTTTTATCGGCCAAGGAAAAACGCGGATTACAGTGGAGGAAAAGGAGAAGAACGAGAGAGAGAAGAAGGCTTCTAGGATCACCAGGTCCTTCTCCTTCATGCGGGTCCCGCCAATCCTGTAGATATCAACAGGGATGGCTCCACATCATGGCCCTGTTCATCACTGGTGCCATATGCAGGCGTCATCTACCGGTCATGGCCTTCCATTCTGTCTTGGTGGACATCGTGGTGAATTGATGAGCCTGTCAGCGTTTGTACGAGGGTTAGGCAAAATAGCACCAGCACGCCCGACACTGTTCTTGATGTGAATCCTCAGGTGTGGACCATCATGGCCATGGGTTACAATGAGGCATGCCAATCTCTTCCCTAGTGTTAGAGTTTTGACCCAGGCCCATATGCTTGGACATAGAGTGGTTGGTGGTGGTATGGGTCCCCGTCAGATGAGACGAAAACTGTGTCCTTAGGGTTGGGCGAGACAGAGCCCGTGGCCTTGGGTGAGCCCCCTGCGGCCTTGGGGTTGGGCGAGACAGAGCCCGCGGCCTTGGGTTCAGGTGATACAGAGCCCATGGCCTTGGGTGAGACCCACGTGGCCTCAAGGTTGGGCCAGACGGAGCCTGTGACCTTGTGGTCGGGTGAGACAGTGCCTGCGGCCTTGAGGTCGTGCGAGACGGAGCCCGCGGCCTTGAGGTTGGGCGAGACGGAGCCCATGGCCTTGGGGTCGGGCGAGACCTTTTAATATGTCTTGCTCTATCTGGGGAAGTCAGCGTGGGCGCTAACCTCCTTGCTTTGGGTATCCCTAATATCAATACCTGACAGCTTGGGATTTGATTGCATTTCTCCCGACGAACTCTATTACGAAGTCAATGATTTTGGTGGCCCAATTCCCAATTCTCCTTATGGCTTCTGGGTTCTTGAAAATGTTGTCTAGTGGAAAGCTTGAAGGTATGATGATCTTGTGTGCTTGGAAATAGTGCTTCAGTTTTCTAGAGGCCATGACTACTATGTATGCTACCTTCTCCATTTCTGTGTAGAACTTTTTGGCACCATCGAGGGTTTCTGATACATAATATACTGGTAGCTTCTTCCTTTGGTGCTCTTCTTGTTTTTCTCTGACTAGTATAGCGCTTACGGCATAGGGCACGGCTGCAACATATAGGAGTGGTTCGCCAGGATGAGGGCTAGTGAGGGTTGTAAGGTTGTGCAGGTAAACCTTCAGATCATCAAAGGCTTTTTGCTGTGTGGGTCCCCTGTTGAACAGATCTATATTCTTTAGTACTTTGAAGAAAGGGAGCCCTCGCTCTGCGGAACTTGAAATGAATCTGTTTAATGCCATAAGCCTTCCTACGAGCCTCTATGCTAGCTTTCTTGAGGTTGGGGTTCCATATTGAGGATTGCATCGATTTTCTCTGGATTGGCCTCGATTCCTCTCGCTGAGACGAGGCAACCGAGTAGCTTTCGCTTGTTTACACCAAATATGCATGTCTCTAGATTCAATTTGAGGCCCGCGTCGCGGAGGTTGCTAAAGGCCCTACTGAGGTCCTCGATGTGATCTTGTTTGAGCTTGCTTTGTACAACGATGTCATCTACATAGGCTGAGATTGCTTTGCCTTCTTTGAATAACTTCGCTATCATGCGAGCAAAGGTTGAGCCTACATTGCGTAGCCCTTCTGCCATTCTTCTAAAGCAGTATGTTCCAAAAAAGGTGACAAAACTTGTCTTTTCTTCATCTTCCTGGTTCGTCCAAATCGAAAGATAGCCTGAGAAGCAATCGAGGAGTGACAGGAGTTCGCATCCGGCTATTGAATCAACGAGGGTGCTTATTCTTGGTAGTGGGAAGTCATCCTTTGGGCAGGCTTTGTTCAAGCTCACGAAATCGATGCACATTCTCTGCTTGCCATTTTTCTTTTTGACTAGCACTACATTTGATAGCCATGTTGGGTATTTGACTGGTCAGATGACCCCCGCGTCTAGCAGTCGTTGGACCTCCGCCTTGGCTACTTGCTTTCTTCAGACATTTTGCGTAGCTTTTGCTTGATCAGGGGGTGATTTTTGTTCACATCAAGGATGTTTTCAATAATTGACCTGTCCACCCCTTGGAGGTCTTCGGCTAACCATGCGAAGATATCACTATTGTCACGCAGAAAGTGGACGAGCTCTCTCTCGATTTTGTCATCCAGCATAGCAGAGATGATGACTTGCTTGCTGGTGTTACCCTCGAATAGTTGTACTTTCTTGGTTTCTTTTGCCGGCTTCGCCTGGGTTTGCTGTTTTGGTTCGTCTAGCGAGGGTTCTTTGAGTTTTGGCTTCTCTTTGCTGAGGTTGTGTACATTTTTCTAACCTAGGGTAGCTATTTCTTCTGCAATTCTAGTGAGGTCTTGATCGCCATAAACGGCGATTAGTCCCTTGGTGAAGGGTAGTTTCATGCTGAGATAGCCCGGGTGGAGAACAGCGCTAAAGACGTTTGTGACCCCTCGGTTGAAGATTGTGCTGTAGTTGTACAATACGTCAACCACGTCGAAGGTTATATGTTCTGTCCTGCTATTGTTCTGGTCTCCGAAGGTTACTGGGAGTGTTATCTTTCCTATTGCCTTTACTTGCTTGCCTCCGAATTCGTATAACGGACGTCCTGCCGGTTGGAGGAGGTTTCTATCCATTTTCATGTTGTCGAAGGTTGACGCAAATAGAATGTCTATGGAGCTACCAATATCGACTAGGATTCTTGTTACTGCCTAGCCAGCCAGGTTTGTCTCGATGAGCATCGCGTTGGTGTGTGGGTAGTCCTTCAATTTGAGATCTGTGTTGTTGAAGGTTATTGGTATATGGGACCATTGCAAATTTTTGTGGGGCCCTTCAGTAGCGAGGTGGTGCACCCGCCTCATGTGCTCCTTACGTTGCCTCTTGTTGCCATGATCCTCGTCGGATCCTCTGGTGATTGCAAGTATCACACCAAAGGTTGCGGTTAGGTTATTGATAGTCGTTTGGTTGGGTTGGCTTGTGGGCTCTGTTTTTGTTTGTTGTTGTGGTTGGGTTGGTGGCGGTTGTGGTGGTGGTGGTAAGGCTGGATGCTTGTTTTGCATTTGTGGTGGAGTGGATGGGTGTGTGACCGTGTATGGTTGGTTGTTGGAACGATTGTTGTAGTTGAATGATGACTGGGGGTTGTCGTAGGCATTGTAGTGGTGATAGGATGGGTTGTAACTGGCAAAGGTTTGATATTGTGGGTGCTGGTGTTGTGAGGGGATGTCGTAGTTTACTGGTGTGTAATGGTACGGAGTGGTTGCAGGGGTGGGCTGTCTCCTTGTGTAGTTAATAGGTTTAGGTGGGCCTAAAGCAGCGGCTTGTTGTGCCTCTTGATATTCTTTTCCCTTCGCAAAGCATGCACATTGTTTGTTGTGTGGCCCTTTCCTGGGCCACAGAAATGGTAGTATAGCTTCACTGGATCTCTTGGGTTAGGTCTGTTTTGGGTATGCTCTCTATTATCATTTTGGTTGTTGGTGGGGGTTTGCTGAGTTCTTTGGCTTGGTTGTTGTCTTTGGTGTTCCGAAGGTGCGGCCTCTATGGCATTCACATTGATTGGTTCATTGCGAGGGTACTGGTTGCACTGTGGTGGCCTCAGAGGCGGGCACGTTTGAGGTTTCAGAGCTTTGGTCTTTGAACGGAAGACAAAGTCTGATCTGATGTACTTTTCCATGACCTTGTGTAGCTCCACAATAGTTTTAGGTGGCTTTCTTGCGAGCCTTGAGGAGCACGGCCCCGGTCTTACTCCCTTGACTACTGCTAGGATCATTGCATCGTCTGTTATGTCAGGTGTCCTCGCTCTGAGCTGGATGAATCTTCGCCAGAAGTCTCGAAGGGATTTTTTTTTGGCTTGAGTGCACATGAATAATTCCATGGGATTGGTTGCTAAAGGGTTGACACCTTTAAAGTTGTTGCATAGTTTTTCCCAGAGGCTCCCCCAGGAATCTATTGAGCCTGGCGGGAGGTTGCTGTACCAGCTTTTGAGCAATGTCCCTTCCTATGATTACGAAGGATTTCGCCATGGTGTACTCATCCCCGCCTGCTACAGCCACTACAGCCTCATAGCTCATTACGAATTGGCGAGGGTCTATGCTTCCATCGTACCTTGGTAGGTTCTGTGGTTTGTACTCGAGCGGCTAGCTTTTGGTTTGCAGCATTTGGGTTAATGGAGATTTTGGGTCGTATGGCATTGGCGGAGGTTGGTTTCTTTGGTGTTGTTGTATGGCTAGGGGAATATATTCTGGGTAGATCTGGTGAAAACGAGGTGGTGGTGGTGGAGGTGGTGGGTTTGGGTGGAGCGGAGGTGGTAAGTCGTATTGTTTGGGTAGATAATTTGGGTCAGCTTCGATGGAGGCTAGGTACTCATCCATTTGCCTGAGTTGTTCCCTGGCTTCGTATGCTTTCTGCCTTATCACTTGTAGGCGTGCCTGCCTCTGGTGGGCTTCGACTCGACTTCTTTTCTCCTGGATCTCCTCATGCATCTGATTTAGAGCTTCGAGGCCTCTCGCCTCTACGTCTTCATTGTCTTGCGGCATGCAGCCGGTCTCTTCCACCCTAGGTGGGTTGGGTTAGGGTTGGCTCTGGCCCGGGCTACTAGGGCCTTGTCTGAATCGTGTTGTGCTCCTGTTAGTTGAGCGGTGGGTTGGAGTATTGGAGCCCCGCTGGCTGCACTTGCGGAGGTTCCCGTTGCTGCATCCGACCCTCGCGGCGGGGGCGGGTCCCGTTGGGTGATTCTTCTTGTTGTTGCCATTGTCTTGGGAAGTGGCGGACTGGGATCCCAACGGATGGTGCCAACTGTGGGGTTACTCCTAGCCTCTCTCCCTCGCTGAGGAGCACGGGGGGAGAGGCCGAGGGTTTCCCACAGGGAGATAGACAAGGCTATCCGAAGGGACACGAGCGAGGGTTACATGGTGGTAGAGAATGAGAATTAAATGCCCATTAATTCTTCTGGAAAGATCCCTCCCCCTTTACTACACGAGCGCCCCGGGTATTTATAGATCATACCCGGAGGCGCAGTGGAATTACATTAGGATTGGACCTTGGAGGAAGGATACAATACAATGACAAAGGGTACGGCGGTAATCTTCTCTCCATGGCCAACCACTCCCAGACCCATTCATCATGCCGGGGCCACACCCTCGCCGGGGCGATCCCGTCTCGGGGTGGGCGTCGTACCTTCGCCTGTTTCCGGTGATGGTCCGTGCACCCTGGCCACCCGGCTCCTTCCCTTCCGCACTTCTTGAGCTTGGTCGACCTTCGGACCCTCGCATGGACACAAATAGAATACAACGATCAAGAACATCCTCGTTGCGGGGGTTAGCACCCGGGACGATGCGGGTTAGTTGAGCCAGTACCGGGTCGAGGGCTAGGGGAGGAGCAGTGCCGGGGTACCTCCCCCCCCCCCAACATAACATTAGGTTTTTAATTTTCTTACTTCAAAAAAATTTCTGTGAATAGTTTTGTACATGTCTTTGTTAGATTACACTGGTTGACTCTCCATGCGTTTTCGTCAGCATGAATTACATATAGGTATCCATTAGCTTAAAGAACTTCAGGGCGTTCGGCTGGTGCACTCCTGGATTTCTTCTTTTCTTTTGCTTGCGAGCTTCTCATGCATAGTATCGGGGATCGATGGGCCAACTATTACATGTTAAATATCAAAAGCTAATATTCTTTCATGGTCGCATTATAATACCACCTGTTAGAACCTATTCCTCTCCTAAGGCGTCGCCACCATGAAGTGGCTAGATACGAACGACGTTTTGTTGTAACTGAGATATTTTGTTTAGTTGTTCCACTCTATCGATGTCCATGTAGGGTTTTGCTGGTCCTGGCGTGTAATTGCAGTGTTTCAACCACACTGCCACCATGAGTCCTAGACACCGCAGATCCAAGCCCCTGCCGCCCGATGTGATGACCAAACTTTTTGGCTAGGAACAGAGGAGGGAGCGACTTTTTGACCTTAGGGCTATGGAAAAGGGACAATAGAGATGGCAAGACGTACAATATGGCAAGGAAGGAGCAGCTTGTGGGTTGAAAGGTGCTTCAATAATTATTCATATAGGTATCCTGAGACATTATTGCCTAGCTTAGATATCTTCTATGCTTGTGTGTAATCCTTCCCACAGACGTCTACGATGGTTTTTTTTTATACACATGGCAAAATCTTGTTGTAACATTGATTAAATTCTACACTATTATCTCTTTTGTATATGTTCTATATGTGATGTGTTCTTTATTTATTTTTCCTATATTATTTTACAGCTTTAGAGAATTAGTCCCTTACAATCTCAGTCTATAGGATTAATGTAATAGGTTTAGCCACTGAGAACGAAACACTAACTTCTTTGAACTTGTGCGTACACTAAACTTTTATTTACTTGCTTTTCAACATTCAGAAATCAAACTACTACATTTTTCTAACTTACAATTTTTAAATTTATACTTTTAATAATTCCAACTTATACGGACTATTCATTTATATATTTTCACCTCCCAATTCTTTTGGAGATAAACTATTAATTTGTATTTTATTCAAATATTATTACCTTACCTTTAGTAATTTTGCTTTACATGGACAAACTATTAATTTTTCATATTTTTCCAAATCCTATGAAAATCAAATTGCTATTTTTATTCAATTTATTATTGCAATTTTCTATTTTGTTAATTCTATAAAGCATGGATTGTATGGTCTATAGTCTATGCCATTAGATAATCATAAAATAAAATAATTTAGGTTCTTTTATGTTTTTTATTAATGTGGTAATAATTAATATATTAGATATGGACCCTTTGGTTTAATCTAAGCCATTATTATATTATCATAAATGGTATATGTTCTTTACTTTTTCGCTTAAGTGGAGGCGTGCCTGTGAAGACAAATGAAATAACACTATTTTTCTTTAGTGGTAGCATATAGCACAAACTTCTCCTTTTTCTTTTTTCCATGTCCATAATATTTTCATTTTTTGTATATGGCCTTGTAATTTACTATTTATTAATTGTATAAGGCATGAATTCTTTGGTTTGATCTATGACATTAGATCATCATAAAATCGAAGGATGTTTGGTTCTTTTTATTTCTTCGATTAATGTGGTACTTATAAATTTTACTAGCAATGGACTTTTTATTGAATCTAAGCCATTAGATCATCATAAATAGTACATGTTCTTTTATTTTTAATTGAATGAGGCCCACTTGTCTGGACAAACAAAACAATAATTATCTTTAGTAGTAAGATATAAACTATAAGTAGTTGGAACCAAAGGCTATCACATTAGGATAAAGAAAATCAATGTATTTACATGTATGGTATTACAACATAAACACAACAATGGTAATTTCAGCTAGACATATGTCAAGCACACATGAAGGTGCAATGCAAAGTGGACAACTATGAATTGGAATCGAAGAGCATATATAGAACAATTGGTAAACCATGTAATTGACAAGCATATAAGAAAATAACGACTTGAGTATTGTGTTAGAATAGTATGAGAAAAATAAGAGAAACAAAACTAACAGTTTTTATTAGCCATGGGCCCTCAATTTATAGGTAAACTTTTTAATACTTATATCTTTTAAAAGTAGTGGCCTGTGTTGTGCACGATGCAACACAGGTTTGACTAATAATTTCACATAACCTATTATAGTGTCATTGGTATGAGTCTCTAAGGGAACATTTCCACGATTTCTGAAACATAAAGATTATATATATTTATCACCTTTGCTTGCATGTAAACTTGATCTGCATAATGACACAACATGTACATGAGTTACTAAGTGAACATTTTACATGATTGCTGAAACATAATGATGCGTGGTACTGTACAATTTATAACTCTTCTCAACCATCCAAGAAACAATTAGTAATGTGCATTGCTCTTTTGATAAGATCTATGCCTAGAGGCAGAGGGAGAGGGGTTGAGGGGGGGGTCTTCCACCCCCAAGGTTGCATTGGCCCACAGTACTCCCCCTTAATTATTTATAAGTTAATTTTTGAATTAGCTAGTTAAGAACAGTAGTGTTTAATTGTTTGTTCTTACATAGTTAATCTTTTAATTAACTATTTCATAGTGCTAATTAGTGTTTAAATTGTTTCTTCTTCCTCCATAATAGTATGCAATGGGATCTACTCCCTCCGTCCTGAAATATAGTGCATTCTGACATTTAAAATTTGTCCTAAAATATAGTGCATTCGAAGAACAAGAAGATAATGTTTACTTAAATAAAATACGTGATTATTTTGTATAAGGAAAGTAATTCATGTATTTTTCATATTTTGTGTAAGGAGACTGAGAGTTCACCCTTTAATCATGCAGAATAGAATCATATTTTAATAGATTAGGAAGTTAAGTGAGAGGTACATGTGTCTATTGCACTCTCCTATATTTTGTCCGAGAATGACCATAATGCACTATATTTCAGGTAGAAGAGATTATATAAGTAGGATTGGTCTTTCTATTATCTTTCTCATTTCTTTTGTTCTCTCTACTAGTTAGGTAGTTAACAAACTTAATTAGTATTTTGTTTGTTTGTTCTCCCTTTGTATTGATCTCCAATGACTTATATATTATTTAGGATTAGTCTTTCTATTATCTTTCTCATCTACTTTGTTCTTTTATCTTTTAATTACTATGGTTCTTTTTTTGCAAAAGAATTAGATTGATCAGGTGGAGGTTAAAGACTTAGGAATAATAAATTTTGTTTTTTTTTCTTTGTAATATTTACACTACTACACACGGAATTTGTAGGGGCGGCTCCTGATGATTTATAGGGTGGTTTTGCCAACCACTCCTACCAAAAGGTGGCTACAAATGGCTAATTTATAGGGGTGGTTGGCCTTGTAGAGGTGGCTCAGTATTTGTAGGGACGGCTAGATATTGAGCCACCCCTATAAATTCGTTTAGAAAAATTCACAAATTCGAGCCAAAACAATAAGATTTTTTTAATTCGAGGAGGGCCCCCCGGTCAGCCACACGTCGAGCGCTCGCAAGCCGCAAGTCGCGCATTTTTTCCCGCGCTTCATGACCTCCGGGGTTCGAATCCGCGAGCTCGGGCTCGTGCGTTCCCACCTCTAACCACTCCACCCATCAGTCACTTACTTGTGTTTATAATTAATTTTCTTTCCCCACATATTATGCTAAACTAAGTTTAAATTGATTGTTTGAGGCTGTAAACGAATTCAAATGAAAAAGTTGTCAACTACAAAGTTTCATAACTTTTCGAGATCTACAACTTTCATTTTGGTAGTTTCTCCATCCAAGGTCGTTTATAAAATTTGAATTTTAAATTTGAGAAATTCAAACGTAGTTTTCCTTGACAAGATGATTTTCAATCAAAAAGTTATCAACTACAAAGTTTCATAACTTTTCGAGAACTACAACTTTCATTTTTGCTGTTTGTCCATCTAAGGTTGTTTAAAAAATTCAAATTTTAAAATTTTGGAATTCAAACTTAGTTTTCCTTGAAAAGATAATTTCAAATAAAAAAGTTGTCAACTACAAAGTTGTATAAGTTTTTGGAATATACAACTTTCATTTTTTGTTGTTTCTCCATATGAGGTAGTTTAAAAAATTTGAAATTCAAATTTGAGAAATTCAAACGTAGTTTTCCTTGACAAAATTAATTCAAATAAAAAAATTGTCACCTATAAAATTCTATAACTTTCCAAGATCTATAACTTTTATTTTAGTCATCCGACATAGTGGTAGTAACGTTCTTTACAAATTTTACATATCCCTCTTATAGTTTATTGAACTATAAGAGGGATATGTAAATTTTATGAATAATGTTACCACCACTTTATTAGATAAAGTGACCAAAATAAAAGTTGTAGATCTTGATGAGTTCTACCACTTTTACGTTCATGACTTTTTCAGTTGAAATCATTTAATGTTCTAAAATGATGTTTGAAGTTGTAATTTTTTGAAATTCAAATAGATAAAACACAGTTACATGAAAACGTAGACAAAATAATAGGTGTAAGAACACAATAAATTTATAGAGCATGATTTTAGAAAATTTTAGGAAAAAACATCAAATTTGAAGTTAGTATGAGAGAAAAAGACTAGTTACAAGTTTTAGCCAGAGATTAAAAAGAGAAATCGGTGTTCTTTAAGAATTTCAAAATTGAATTTCAAAAAATATTTTGATGTAGTAAATGATTTCAAATGAAAAAAGTTGTAAATAGCAAAGTTTCATAACTTTTCGAGATCTACAACTTTTGTTTTAGTCATTTCTCCATCCGATGTCGTTTAAAAAAATCGAATTTTAGTGCTTAATTTTTACTATTCGGCATCTATTTGTAGAGGCGGCTGGATATAGAGTCGCTCCTACAAATCAAGCCATTTGTAGGGGCGGCTGATAACACCAGTAGCCCCTACAATATAGGGGCAGCTCGTTTAGGCACCATTTATAGGGGCGGCTTAATATAGAGTCGCCACTAAAAAAAAGGGGTGTTGCTATAAATCCTTTTTTAGTAGTGTTAGGTTTTTATTTTTTTAGTTTTTTTACCATGAAATAAATGTTTATTTGGTTATTATCTGTATCATTGCCATGTATGAGGTTCAACATGATTGATTAGTTATCGGCTTGAATGACCCTCCTATGTCCAAATTGTGGCTCCACCTCTGTCTATGCCTACATATATAACCATTCATCTCTTGTGACAAATAGCGGGGGACAATAGTGAACATTTATGTTTTACATATTAAATACATTCTAAAAGTTGGAAGGCAGTGAACCTTCAGTTTACTTAGAGACGCATACTTTGCATGCTTGTTTGAGTGGCCACTAAGATTGTACTAAGCATACTTGCATAACGTCCTATAACTTGGTACAAATGCTATAGCACCGCAAGACTTGAATATAATAAATGAATGCATTTGACCAACAGTGTTTATTATGCTCCATTTGATTTAGGACAAAAAATTCAATGAACACAAAACCCCATACCCCTACATCTATTTGGGGTAGTATTGCAAGGCTCGAATATCATGAATGAATGCATTTGATCAAAACTAGTCGTGCACTACTCATCCGAGGTAATTAAAAAAATCCAACGAACAAGTCTTCATCCTTGAATTAATGCAGAGAATGGAAAATCCCATCTTCTTTATGTTCTTTCTTTAGTTTCTAGCTAATAACATAAAGAATATAATTTAAAAACATTGTAAGAAAAAAAAATTAATGAAGTGGTATTCATGTAAGTTTTTTCTAGACAAGAAATTAGAATTTTCTTTTGCAAACCTTAATTAGAATTTTTTAAACATAAAAATAGGTTTTGTCTTAAAAAAATATTTTCTCTAAAAAATATTTATGGGTTTCAAAACTATTTTCCATGTCAAACATTTTCATCTAAAAATAATGTGTACCTTTATATCTAACAATTTTCTATATAAAACGAGGTGCATGGAGAGCACATGTATTTTGCTGATAAATGTGAGATTTTTTGGTTGTGAGGGATGTTCCATGTGGATAATCTTCACGCCAAAATCAAAGAGGAGTCCAGTGAGAACTCGTACGCGAGCAAGGTTGCTAACTTAGGTTAAACAAATGGTAGATCCACACTAAGCCTATAAATGATAGGAAATTTATGGTGTTGTACATTTCCCTAGATTGTGCCTAAAACACAGTTGCATTGACCAAGTTCTTGGACATTGATGTTCCACCTATTGAGCCTATACATATTCCCACATGGTCTTTTTTTTCATAAATATTCCCACATGGTCTTTGTAAAACTTTAGCATTGGATAGCACAAGGTGCAAACTTTGTTGGACTCCCCACATGGGAACATATATAAATTTTCCTATTGATATGTATACATTGTCTAAGTCAAGTTAAGTTTTCAAAAACCTGATGAAATTTGTAGGCTTGAGGCCGGCATCCAATGTTGGCCTTGTGCTTTTTTGGTATGGGTTTCATGTCAAATATATATTTGGAACCCATGCCTAGCCCCATGGTCACAAGGGGCTAGAAATTAGAGCTCGAGCCTACCTTGTGCATTAGTCTAATGGGGGACTCGGTTTCTTCTATTGGGTTTGTTCAATGGGCCATGATTAAGTCTCACCAGTAGAGAACAGACTTTCGATTTTTGCCTTTAGTCTCGGTCATATTTGGGCCCGGGACTAAAGAGAGCATTAGTCCCGGTTGGAGCCACCAACCGGGACTAATGGGACTAAAGGTAATACTTTAGTCCCAGTGGGTGTCTCAAATCGGGACAATCTCCCGGCCCTTTACTCCCGGTTGGTAGCTAAAAACTAGACTATAGGTCGTCCTTTAGTCCCAGTTGTAGCCACAAACCAGGAGTAAAGGACCACACTATAAATCTAGCTTTCTTCCTCCCCCAACCCGAGCCATTTCAACCGCTCTCTGTTCTTGCTCGTCTCTGGCTCTGTTCTTGCTCGGAGGAGTTCATGCTTGGTGAAAGACTTCATTCGATTCCTCCATCCATTCTTTGGATCTATGTAGTCTGATAACGAATAAGGCAAGAGATTACCGTTTTTTTTCTTTGTCTCGCCACAAAGTTCTACTTATCAATTTCCATTTTGCTACTTTGAACACCGTGGTTACTGAAGCGGTCGAGGCATCGCAATCCAAATGCAGAAAACACGACGTGTGGTACAATTGGAACTTTTCTCAACAACCCTCAAAGAAAGAACGAGCAATGGGCATGGCTCTCTTCTGATAAGCTCTGTGCCTACGTATGTAACCGCCCAACTTTGGTGACAGACAACGGGGATAGTAATGAGCATTTATGTTTTTTTATTCCAATCAGCATTTATGTTTTACATATCAAATACAATGTTCTAAAGGTTGGTAGTAGGCCGCGGTAAAGCTTCAGCTTATTGACTTAAACACGCATACTTCGCCTACATGTTTGACTGACCACTAAGATTGTACTAAACTACATGTGTAACGCGCTATAACTTAGTACAAAGGGTATAGTGCAGCAAGACTTCAGTATAATGAATGATTTGCATTTGACCAAGGCCAGCCATGGTCGATTCGAACAAGAAGTCTACATAGGTCAGCGGAGGGTGGAAATAAAACCACAAACCTCTTACATCTGTTTGAAGTTGCACAAGTCACATGTTAATTAGTATGACATGTAAAACCTAGCTGATATTGAACGCAACAAGAATCACTATACCACACACCAACAATAGCGTAAGACATCGGTCGCTAAAAGCGGATAATTAGCGATGTATCATTGGTCCGTAAAAAATTTCCACAAATTAAACAATCGGTTGGTATAGGTGCTTTTAGCAGCTATATATCTGTCGGTACATATATAGTGAATACAGGTATAGTGCCTCTTTTGTAGTCACTGTAAAAAATGTGTGGTATAGTAAATACAGGTGGCAAGGCAATCCAAATTCAATAAGCATGAGACATGGTACAATTAGAGCTCTTCTCAGCCCTCTTGAGAAACAATTAGCGATGTACATTGCTCTTCTGATAAGTTCTATGCCCGCCTAGTAAACCGTCCATCTTCGGTGAAAGACAGCGGGGAGGATAGTAATGAGTATCTAGGTTTTCTTGTAAATACATTGTTCTAGAAGTTAATAGGCTACATATAAAGTATTGGTTTGTCTATTTATGTTTGACGGGCATATATACTTTGTCTGGAAGTTTGACAGGCCGTTAAAAATATACTCCCTCCGTTCTAAATTTAAGCCGTTCTGGTTTTTCTAGGTACATAATTTTTGTTATGCATCTAGATATACATTATGTCCAGATACATCACTTGTACAATGTATCTATAAAAGCCAGAACGATCTATAATTTGGAACGATGGAGGTATTAAGTAAGCATTCATTACTGTTCCTACAAGGCTTAATTCCAAGCAACTGAGACCAACCGTGCTCCACTTGATTTAGGACATCCCCAAACGGCCAAAACTCTTGCATCTTTTTAATGTTTGCTACGATAAAAAAGAGAGAGAGAGCGCCAACCAGTCGTGTGGTAAAAGGTGCGTCGCTCAGCTTGGGAGGGGGGTGACGTCAGCTACGTGCATGTCGGGCGGATCAAAGCGCGTGTGAGAGAGACCATCAGGCCCGTTCCGGCCCGCACCACATCTTGTCGTCGTCGTCGTCGCCGCCGCGGCACACCTGCCTGCCTACCGCAGAGACCAATTTTTTTTTTGTTTTTTAGCTCTTTTTAAAAAAAAATCACAAATATGTCCATAGAGATATGCTTTCAAAATTTAGATCCTTAGCTCGACGCCATAAATTTTGACGCCTAGGTCATGGCCTCGGCATAGACGTGGCGGTGACTTGGCAGGCACCTTGGCGCCGTAAATCTTGGCGCGAGCTTGGCGCTGTGGTTATTGCTGCCAAACCCTGTCTTACGTATGGGCCCTCCCTTCCTTTCTCTCTTCCTCTCTCTCTACCGCTCCCGAGCTTGGGCGCCTCCAGCGTTGCGGCACCGCCGCGCCCGCCACCGCGCGTAGCCCCGGCCGTCCACGGCCCCAGCCTGCGCCCGTGCCCACGCCGGCCTCCCAGCCCACGCCCGCGCCGGCCACCGCCGTGCCGGCCTGCGCCGCCTCGTCCGTCCCAGCTCGCCGTGTCTGCCGCACGCATAGGCGCTCCTTCCGATGACCCCGGCTGCGACATGGACCCTGCTCCCAGCGCGCCGTGACCTCGCCGTTGATCCCGTCCTCCGCGTCCCCGTCCTGCTCCGGTCCCGACGTCCACGTTCGCGTCGCATCGTTGCATTGACTTGGACAGGTAAAATTTTTGAATATGCAATGTAGATACTTAGTTAGCTTGAATTGTAGTGCTACTTTGATTATTTGGTAGTTTCTAGTAAATTTGATGATGTAGGTAGTTGATTTAGTTAGTGAGATAGATATAGTTAGATAGCTAGTGACATAGGTACATAGATATAGTTATTAGATAGCTAGTTGATTTAGTTAGTGAGATAAATATAGTTAGATAGCTAATGATATAGTTATTTACGGTGTAGTTTGTTAATATCTATTAGAGAGGTACTATATAGTAGCTACTTTGGACTAAATGAACTATATTTCAATTTTTGTTTGAACTAATAGATGGACAACCTAGTGAGCATATATCATGGAGGCACCGTGGAAAGAGATCACTATGGATATGTTGAGTTTGTTGAGATGCAAAGCGTGCCTGTGTTATTCAATGAGAAGCCTTCATTTAGTGAGTTGGTTACAAGGGCTCGGGAGGAGCTACATTACCATAGAGCTGATGATGATGATGGCATCGTAGTGGAGGGTGTACTTCACCTAGGTTCCCCTCTCAACATCATAAGGAAGATGATCCCAATTGGGTGTACAGACCAGTGGAAGAACTATGTGAGATTAGCTATTAAGTGTCAGTTCCAAAGTTTAGACGTGGTTGTGCATTGGGTGTTAGTTGATCCCATCCCTCATGGGTTTTTCCCACCAATGGGTCAGCAGGCACACTTCGACCCTCCCGTTCTGAAACCTGATATGGATGTGGAGGTTGCACCTATGGTTCTCGATGCTCAATCTGCCCCCAATGAGCTAGTTAGAGATGCTTGTCAGACTCATGATGTTGTGGTAGATCATCCTCATGATATCTCTTTGACACAGAATCATCCGAGTAAGTGTCTTATCCGCATAGTTATTGGGAGCTTATCCCCTCCTTAGATCCATTTTTTCATTCTTTCCTCATTTTTCTACCTATGTTGTAGGAGACATTCCTGATAATGTGGATGTGTCCACTGTTGCTACGCAAGTGCACTGTGAAGATGGATTCCGTGGCTCCAATAGTGTTGAAATTATGAATGATTCGGAGCCATATGAGATGGCAAGGGCTCTTGATTCTGATGATGATCGTCCTATTGGAGAGCTGACGGAGAGTGATGTTGAGATGCTAAGGCGTATCTTTCCCGACCGCCGTGATCCAAGAGTTCACGAGTTCAACGATCTGGCTCATTCCGATCAGGCGTGTGCAGAAGGACATGATGATGAGCTCCTAGAAGCTCCTAAGGCTGGCCCTAACATGGTAATTGAGAAGGATAGGGTATTCAAGGACCTCTCTACATTGAAGAGGTGGTTGCAGGCTTTTACAGTGATACGAAAGAGACCTTACAAGGTCTTGCATTCATATGCGGAGCGCCATTACATAGTTGTGTGTGACAAGGAACGCTGTCTATGGGTGACACTGCATCGTGGATGTGGGCCCACTGCCTCAGTGACTGGGACCAGTCCGGTCAGCACAGCTGGGGCTCTGTAGTGTTGGGTTTTCTTTACTAGCAGCTTTGCGAGGCATGTCGTCGGACTTTGTCCTCATCGTCACTTGGTGGATGCGTGTACCTGCTCCAGTTGTGGATGTGGGCTTGTCTACCAGTTGGCCGTCCTGAGGTTCTAGCTCATCGTGAGTGGTTCTCAGGTCAGCCTCCACGTCAGCAGCCGAGGTGGACGTACCTTTGGGACTAGGTTAGGGTTCCGCACGCGAGGTAAGGGCGGGCGTACATTGAGTTCACGAACTAGCTAGACACACTCACGGCATTTAGTGTAAGTAAATTTTATTTCCTATGCTGGTTTGAAATGGTTTAGTATAGCATATAACATCTTGTTTAGACATGTTGCAGGTGTCGTGGGAGCCGTATGATGGAGAGGGGGCACTTCCTTTTCAGTTGAGCAACATGTGTGGGTGCGACGACGACTTCTACAGGATGAGGTGCACTCTAATCTATTTCTATGCTGTCAAGTTCTACCAGCCAGATAGAGTTGCACGCCAATTTAGAGTGAGACAGTTTTGGCCAACGGCTCCGTTCTCGACTGGCGTTGACTTACACAAGTAAGTGTTTTGCTATTTCAATTGTCTCATGATGGTCCATTTCCATTAATTCCTATATAAGATGAAGTAATGATGACATACGTGTACTTTTAATATGGTGACATGTACATGGATTGAGAAGAATGTGCGTGTATGGGCATTTCTTGTTCTCATCATTATGGCAAGTTATAGGACTATGGGTTCAACCCATGTCATGATCTATTTTCTCTTCTTTCATTGGGACCCACATGGTAACATTTTCCATAATGAAGCTTACATATGATTTCTTCAATCACTCTGTACCTTTCTTGTGAAGCTTACATCAAATAGTTGCGTCATATAGCTTAGGCATCACCGTTTTACAGCATCAATTTCATACCTACTAGAAACTAACATCTTACGTGACGTGTAGGTGGATTGTCAGAAAAACAGGAAGATTTTTGATTGGGAGAAGCACCACCAGTACTACATTAAACAATGGGAGCTGTTGCACGATAACATGGACGAGAACAAAGAGCCACACACAAACCATGAGTACAGGCGCTACCAAGCTTGGTACCAATGTGCGACATGTTGTAGGCTGAGGCTACAATGGACAGAAGATGACTACGCCGACATCGAGTCCTCCAACGATGAAAACACGACTGTCGATGCGGGACCCACGGGATACCCCGCAAGGAAGGGAGAAGATCTAGTCTAACTAGGATTCTTCCCATGTAATCTTAGTAGTAGTATTATTCTATAATCCTACTAGGAACTCTCATTATAAACCAACTAGGACTCTGGCCTCCTGACTATATAAAGGAGGGCAGGGTTCCTGGAGTTAGAGAGACAACACTTTACAATCAATCCAACGCAAAGGCTAACGCCGACTGGACGTAGGGCTATTACTCGATCAAGATCGAGGGTCCGAACCAATATAAATCGACTGTCTCTTACGTTTACCGTCGAGTTCTGCATACACTGAAGCCCGAACAAACTGCCCCGGGTACCCCCGTGGCAGGCTATCGGTGGTGAAACATCGACAGTTGGCGCGCCAGGTAGGGGCTTTCGGTGAATTTGCATCCGAGAGCTCGACGGACCTCGACAACATGATCTTCTCGATGGGATCAACCTTCATCTTCGGCTCATGGATCTGCGAGGCGGACAACAATGGCAAGCTCCAAAGCCGTCTCCTCGAAGATTCAGATCACCATGAAGACCTTTCTATTTCGGCGACTACGACAGATCAACTTGTCGAAAGATTCGCGCAGCTCATGATGTCCGATCAACCTCAGATTTCATGGCTTTGCGCATCTGAATCAAACTTAGGCTCCGCATCCAAGATGGAGTCTTATCCGAGTTCTTTCGAGAAACCGAGTTCTTTTCCGAAGGGGCTCCAGAATACGGCCTCGACCTATCAAGGATTCAACTCAGAAAACATTCGAAGTTCTCTTGAGAGTAGTCCGAGTTCTTTTCCGGTGGGACTCCAGAGCATGGCCTCGGCCTATCAAGAATACAACTCAGAGTACACTCAGAGTCCTTTCAAGAAGTCAGGTCCTTTTCCGTTCGGACACCACAACATGGCAAAATCTTATCAGGCACGACCCGAAGGATCCCTCGATACGGTGCTTAGAATGCCACTGAAAGGAGCTCAGGAAGGTCTCGTACTAACTATAACATCTCAAGACTGCATCGTCCACTGGCTAGGTTCTGTTCCTAAGGATAGCAGTACCCGACTAGTCAATACGACGACAACAGCAATTCTACTCTACCAAGAAGGAGACTCGATCTACGATCTTGAAGCCTCTACTAAAGTTATCAACAACTCCGACAGTGTGGAAACCAACGCCGATAACAGAACAATTCATGCATGAGAAGTATTCATGGTTCGCCATCCTTGATCACCGTTGGTCCCCCCAGAAGCACCCGACATCAGGTCATCGAATGAATCTGAGTCCAACATATCACCCTTTATCCAGGGGCACGATGGTGAGACCGAGAATCAGAAGCAAGCCAGAGAAAGAAGAAACAAATTGAAACAAGGACGCCAACGCCGTGCTAGGCAGCGCAAGGAAGCTTGGATCAAATATGAGTTAGATCTAGCTGAGTACAATAGAAGAAAATCAGAACAAGAAGTCAAAGAAAGACGCGCGGCGAATACACCCTACAATAGGATCCGAGAAGCACTAGAAGAACTCAGAGTGACATCGCATCCCAGCGAAAAATAGGAACAGCTCTGGGACCTTCTCCGGACAGTAGCCCTAAGGACACACGACATAAGGACCCACTCAAGACTACCTGCCAGGTCAACATCTCATAGGAAGGAAGATCAAAATCAAAGAAAGTCCGCTTTCGAGAGACTTGGATCAAGTGGAAATCACAACAGAGAAAGTAGAAGGGACCACAGTCAAAACTACCGAGTTGAACAACCAAGAAAGATCAGAAGCGAAGCACCCATTCAGATAGCCCCGCAGAGCTACTTTCACCAAAACAATAGTTGGCTAGAAGGAGGTGCTGAATCAGAATACAAAAAAGCCGGAACGCACGATAGATTCCCCTGTTTTGCAAACAGACTTGCCTCAATACGACTACCTCACAAGTTCAAGCCGTCCAACCACTCTTAATATGATGGCAAGACTGAACCAAGGCAGTGGCTCAGAATTTACTCGCAATCGATTGAACTAGCCGGAGGAGACGACGATATCAAGACCTTTTTCTTTCCCATGGCCCCAAAAACCATGCCCCTCTAATGGTTCGACAAATTGAATCTAGGGTCAATAAGAAATTGGGAGGACTTGTAAAGAGTTTTCTGTGAAAATTTCACGGGTATGATTACGCACCGCATCACCCACGTAGAATTAAAAGGACTAAAGCAAAAAGGGGGCGAAAGTCTCAGAAATTACTATTGACGATTTGGCGAACTACGTGCTCAAGTACATGGCATCACCGAATGAGAAGTAATCGAAGCTTTCTCTCACGGAATCATGGCTAGGTGGCAATTTCAGGACTTCTACAAAGAAAACCTGAGAAACAATGAAGAATTCAGACGCACAGTAGAAAAGATGATTACTGCAGAGGAGAAGACGCGAGAAAAGTTCTAGGATAGAAACAACCAATTCAGACGCATAGTAGAAAAGATGATTACTGCAGAGGAGAAGACGCGAGAAAAGTTCCAGGATAGAAACAACCGAGACAACCCGGACAAGCAAAATCATCGAAACATCAGACATCAGGAAAGAAAGCATGGACCAGACAACACCATAGCGGTGGCTGGCGAATCAAGGAAGTTTTCCAAACCCAGAAGGTATGACGACATTGAAAACATGCATTGCATCTTGAACCCTAAAGGAAATCACACCATCGGAAATTGCTACACCTTCAATGATCGATACACAAGAAAAGATAGTGAGGGGAACACTAAAGAAGACAATCAGAAAAAAGATGAAGACAACCATGAAGACAAGGGATTCCAAAAATGCAGGGGGACAGTAGCAGTGATCTTCGCTGGGACCCCAGATTCTAGAAGCAAACATCAAGAAAAGCTAGCTCTACGAACCATCATGGCAGCAGAACCGGCTACTCCAAGATATCTCAATTGGTCACAGTATCCAATCCAATTTTCAAGAGAAGACCAATGGACTAGCGTAGGAAACGCAGGCCATTACCCACTGGTTCTAGATCCAACTATCGCCGGTATGACTGTCACAAAAGTATTAATCGATGGGGGAGCTGGACTCAACATCATTTTTCAGAAACGCTAAGGAAGATGGGACTACAACTCGCCGGGATGATTACACCAACGAGCATCCCTTTTTATGGGATAGTACCCGGCAAGGCAGCCATGCCACTTGGACAAATCACTCTACCGGTTACTTTTGGAACTCCCTCAAACTACCGTATAGAGTTCATCAAGTTTAAAGTTGCAGACTTCGATTCATCATATCACGCAATCCTCGGGCGCCCAGCACTAGCAAAATTCATGGCAATACCGCATTATCCGTACCTATTGCTTAAGATGTCAGGGCCTAATGGTGTCCTTTCCCTTCGAAGAGATTTGAAGCGCGCTTTCGACTACGACGTTCAGGCAATCCAAATTGCAGCCAAAGCTCAAGCCACCAATGGTAGAAAAGAAATAGCCACTATTGTCGCAGAAATAAGCCCAGAAGAGCTAGAGATACCGGCTAAAAAGCCCAGCATCCTCGCACCAGCAAAAGAAGCCAACATCAAGCAAATCGACCTGGGCACCGGTGATCCCTCCAAAACGGCAACCATCAACGCCCACCTCTCGGCAAAATAGGAACTTGCGCTCACCAACTTTCTTCGGGACAACAAAGATATCTTTGCTTGGAAGTCGGCTGACATGCCAGGAGTCCTAAGAGAGTTGGCTGAGCACATAATCGATATCAATGAAGGCTCTAAGCCAGTGAAGCAACGGCTACGATGATTCACACCCGACAAGAAGGCAGCAATTAAAAAAGAAATCACAAAGCTAATGGCAGCCGGATTCATCAGAGAAATCCTTCATCCGGATTGGCTAGCAAACCCAGTTCTAGTAAAAAAAAAGAATACGGACGAGTTGTGCATGTGCGTCGACTACACAGATCTCAACAAACACTACCCGAAAGATCCATTTGGGCTACCACGCATTGATCAGATAGTTGATTCAACAGCAGGTTCTGCCCTATTATCCTTTCTTGATTGCTATTCAGGATATCACCGGATTGCATTAAGAGAACAAGACCAGAGCAAGACATCTTTCATTACTCCGTTCAGTGCCTACTGCTACAAGACCATGTCGTTTGGACTCAAGAATGCTGGTGCCACTTACCAAAGAGCTATCCAAACATGCCTTGGTGAACAGATCGGCAAAAACATAGAGGCATACGTGGATGACGTAGTAGTGAAAACAAAGAACCCAGACACACTAATTGAAGACTTAAAACAAACCTTCGAAAACTTGAAAAGGTGAAGGTGGAAATTGAACCCAAACAAGTGTGTATTCGTAGTTCCTTCAGGACAACTACTTGGATTCTTGGTCAGTCATCATGGAATCGAAGCCAGCGCCAAGCAAATTCGAGCCATAACAGAGATGGGCCCTCCTCGAAGTGTCAAAGATGTGCAGAAACTAACAAGCTGCATGGAGGCCCTCAATCGTTTCAGATCAAGACTCGGCGAAAAAGGGTTACTGAAGCGACCTGATTTCCACGAAGGGAAATCCACAGAGTCGAAGTGTAATAAGACCGTTGTAGATCATATTACCCAAATTCCAGTCGGATATCACATCCATACAACGATAATATCAGAGTACAAATAGTGAGGAATTATATAAATTATTACATCACCGCATTGGCGGAATCAAAAGTAGCATTCATTCAGAACAGCTTGAAGATAAGATCGCCAAACTCGAGCGTAGGAACGAACCCCTCAGCCGTCAAACTCCTCAAAGCTATACTCCTCAGCAGAACCTATGTGCCAAAATTTATCAGTACGATTTGTACTGGCCACTCCCACCCTATGAGCATTGCTTTGTGGAAATTGGATGCAAGTTGGATATAATCAAAAGGAACCTATAAGGCTGGGGTTTCCTATGTATTAGCCTATCAAGTACATAATAATAGTTGGTCAAGTTTTAACACCATTCCCACACCCATTCCACCCCATTCCCATTCCAGAGCTAGGTTTTGATCCTGTGATCGATATACCACCATCTCCACACCATCACCATATCACCACAATACCATCGCTCAATCGACAGGCCAACTCCCTCTCGGCACTGTCTCAAGGCCCGTAGCCCTTGGCTACGTTCAAACACTCACTCCCAGGGGGAGAAAAGAAGGACTCATCTCACTATCTAGTTTAAGCAAAACCCAGGAAAGGTCCATAGCCAATAAGTCGGCATATGTATCGATCGATCAACCATACACTCTGCAGAGGTATTACATGACCACAAGATCTGCCTTCCTCACTGACCGTCGTCAACTGGGCTGATTCCGGCCGCTTGCTAGCCTAGGATAATGCCACTCTACCATTCAGCCCTGGTACACCCCAAGTCTAGTCTGGGGTGGCTAAAACTGTGAGTCACGAGCCGGGTCCACAAGGTCTCCACGAAGTCTCAGAAGGGTGTGGGGGAAATCCTCCGTGCCCCATACCTCCCTCACATTGTCCGCTATCAACCTAGCAGTACTGGCAATATCCTACCAAGTAGTCCGGCCGTCCCGCACCATATAGGGCGAGTGGTACGTAAGGCTTCCCGGTAAATCTGAGTACTAGTAAGTCCTTAGGGATGACCAAGCTAGAATGTCTTCATCAGGGTTTCCTTTTACTGTGCCACCACAGCACCTCCACCCTGGGCTCCTCCCATCATAGGTTCACACCCAGGGCCACCTTATATACCATTTACCCACCACAGGTATCCATTCTAGGGGTGCCCAGGTAGCACCCCACGGCAAGACTTGCCTCAAGCTCGTCGTATACTCCAACTTGGTCAACACAACCCTCACCCTCCATGCACCCAAGTCACATATGCAGCACTATCCCATAGTCCAGATAACACCAGTTTCCACCACACATCAATGTAGTGCAAGCGTAGTAGAAGTAATAAGCAATGAAATATAGTAGCAAGCGTGTGACTAGCCTAACAGCTGGGTGAGCAGGGGTAAGGTTGCGTCAAGGTAAAGGCCATCAAGAAAGCATACTACCATACAAGTCCTATCATAGTGTGATTATTACAATAAAGTAAAGCACTAGCATTTCTATTTTAGCCATGCATAATAGGTGCTACGAGATTGGGTGGGATGTGGCACATTTAGTGTAGTCATCTCCGTACTCCTCATGGAACTCATGATCCTCGTCCATCCAGTTCTCCTCCGAGTCTGCACACGATCGCATTATAGTCACGTTAGCGACGTTTATAGAATAGCGTAAAGAAGCAATGAAAATTCAAAAGAGCCAAATGCACTCAAACATGGGTTCATTGCGTAGATCTTGATTTTAGATGAATTTTGGTCCTAGTTTTGTATTTTTCTGAGGTCATATGAATTAGTTATGAATTTCTGAAGTTTAAATCATTTCTGAAAATGGAAAAAGGCTGAATTAATCCGGGGCTGACATGTGTCATGTTGTGACTGGTCCACGTGGCATGCTGACGTCAGCGTGATGTCAGCATGATGTCATCGGCTCGGCTCTGAGCTGACAAGTGGGGTCCAGCTGACGTCAGCATGACGTCATTAACGTCATCAGTTCCGACAGGTGGGTCCAGGGGCTCTTGGGTCACTGACATGTGGGTCCGATCAAAGTCAATGTCAAGTCAACAGCGGGTCAATGGTCAACGGGTCAGGGTCACTGACGTGTGGGGCCACGGCTGCTGACGTCAGCAGCTAATATCATCATGACGTCACCCCAGCTGTGTTGGCTTCTGACGTGTGATGAAGTCGCGCGTGTAGGCTCCCTGGTGGCTCGGCTGGGCGGATAAGAGCTTCAGTGGGTCCGTGGGAGCATGGCGAGGGCGTCCAGGGCTCAAGGCGGGGCTCGGGTTCTCATTTTGCCGGTATAGGCTCCACGGCATCCACGATGGTATGGTGGCGACGACGAGGCTCGCAGGTGTGCTATGGGGCTCCGGTGGGGCGGTATCGGCGTGGTCGTGGATGTGTGCGTGAGTGCATGTATACCCAGAGGTCGGAGACGGCCTTGGCCTACGTGCTCCCGGTGTGGAGCGTCGTGGCCGACACAGCGAGGTCCAGCGGCGAGCAGGGGAAAATCGGGGCTCACCTTTGGTGTCGTGGAAGATAGGATGGTGACACAGTGGTGGGTTGCGGCCGTGTAGCTCTGGAAACAGCACAGTGTAGCACAGCGTCGACGTACTTGATCGGGGCGTCGTCCTCCGCTCCAGCGACACTGGCGACGTCGTGCGGCTTCAGCGCTCCCCCTTCTTCTTCATGTTCCCCCTCTTCTCTCTTGGCTCGGGTGTGCTGTGGACGGCCACAAAGTGGCGGCGGGGCGATGAGAGAGCTCAGGGGCTCCTGGGGCCGGAGCTTTTATAGCCGAGCTCCACGGCACCCATGGTGGACGGTGATCGAGTGGTGGAGGCGCGTGTAGTGCATCCAATGGCCCGCCCGTGGTTGCGTGGGCGCGGCGCCAAGGGAACAGGGCCATGCCCCGGGCGTGACCCCCTGGCCCGCTCCTGCCAGCGTTGTCGGCCTTCGGTCTCGTGGCAGTTGAGGCGTGGGAGGAGAAGATGAACAGGAAGGCTGACGGGTGGGGTCCAGCGGCAATGGCAGCAAGGGAAGCGGGGAGGCATGCGGGCTGGCTGCGTGGGCCGCGCGCGGTCAGGCCAAGCCTGCTTGCAGCCGTGTGTGGGCCAGCGGAGGGGGAGAAGTGGATGGCTGGGCTGGTAGTTTGGTCACGCGGGTTGGGCCGACCTGCGCGTGAAGCTGGGCTATGAGGCTTTTTCTTCTTTTCTTTTTCTGTTTTGTTTTTCTTCTCCATTGTTTGAATTCAAATTTGGTTTGAAATTTGAATTCCAAATTGGTGCACTAAATTCATTGGAGTTTTAGATATGAGGCCCACAAGATTCTTATATAAATATTAGGAATTTATTTAGCTATTTTGTATAACAAAAATAGGTGTGGTTTTGTTATACAAAAATAGAATTAGTTTTCTCTTTAAACCTTTATTCTTTGGTTTGAGTATTAATTACTTTATGGTTTATTTCTTTAAAGGTGTTGTTAGACATTACATAAAACAAATGAAAATCCAAATCACTATTTGAGTTGATAATGTATGCTATGTTTCATTTGTCAGTATTTAAATAAACATGATAACAAATGGCATGCCATGCTCATGAAATTGTCTAGTTGGGTTACTTCTAATGCAACACTTAAGGTTGGCTCCTACAATGTCACTCATCATCTCATGGGGTTTTGAAGAAAAAATTTTGTAGTTGTGATTTTTGGTGTGTGGGTTTTTGGGTTGTTACAGTCCTACCCCCTTAACAGAATCGCGTCCCCGAGATTAAAGCATAACGTACTCTTCGAAGAGGTAAGGATATCGTAGCCAGAGGTCAGACTCTTTCTCCCATGTTGCTTCCCTCTCAGTGTGATTACTCCACTGGATCTTGCACATAGGAATAGTCTTGCTTCGGGTCTCTTTGGTATCTCTGCCCAGAATTCTGATAGGATGTTCTTTATACTCAAGTGTATCTTGAATGTCAAGTGTATCAGTTGGAACCACTTCATCGGGCACTCTCAAACACTTGCGTAGCTGTGAGACACGGAATACGGGATGTACACCCGCCAATTCCTCAGGTAGCTCAAGTTTGTAGGCGAGCATTCCAATCCTCTTGCAAATCTTGTATGGGCCAACAAATCTAGGGGCAAGCTTGCCTTTCACATGGAATCTGACTGTTCCACGTAGCGGGGATACCTTGAGATAGATGAAATCTCCCACATTGAACTCAAGTTCTCTTCTCCTTTTATCACCATAGCTCTTGTATCGACTTTGAGCAATCCTCAAATTCTCCTTTACTTGAGCAACTCCTTCTTCTGCATCTTGAATCTTAGTGGAATCAAAGAACGATCTTTCACCCGGTTGAGACCACATCAAAGGTGTCTTACAAGGTCTGCCATACAAAGCTTCAAACGGCGACATCTTGATACTGGCTTGGTAGCTAGTGTTGTAAGAGAACTCTGCATAGGGTAAGCATTTCTCCCAATCAGAGCCATAATTTAGTACACTAGCGCGAAGCATGTCTTCTAAGATCTGATTTACTCATTCTGTCTGTCCATCTGTCTGTGGGTGATAAGCGGTACTGAAATCAAGTTTGGTTCCAATGGACTTGTGCAGGGCTTCCCAAAATCGGGACACAAACTGAGGACCACGATCAGATACAATACTAGAGGGAGCACCATGTAGTCTGAGAATATGCTCAACATATAGATCTGCTAATTTTTCTGCATTAGTCTTGGTCTTTACTGGTACAAAGTGAGCAATCTTGGTCAAACGATCGACAATCACCCAGATAGAATCATTGCCTTTCTATGATCGGGGTAATCCAACTATGAAATCCATGGATATGCTCTCCCATTTCCACTCGGGAACGTCAAGAGGCTTTAGCAATCCTACAGGCCTTTGATGTTCAGCCTTGACTCTATTACAGGTGTCACATCGTGCCACATGTCCCGCAATGTCTGTCTTCATGCCTTTCCACCAAAAGTGTTTCTTCAAGTCTTGATACATCTTTGAACCTCCAGGGTGAATACAGTACTTAGAATCATGAGCTTCTGACAGAATTTCCTCTCGTAGCACTGGGTCAGATGGAACACAGATTCTGTTCTTGAACTAGATGGTTCCTTGTTCATCTTCCTGGTGGTTGGTCTTGTAGCCTAGTTTCATCAGACCACGGAGATATTCGATCTCCTCACAGTTTTTCTGAGCTTGACGGATGCGATCTGTGAGATCATACTATACGCGGACCTCATTCAACAAGCCATGCGGTAGTATTTCTAGTTGGAAACCATCAATCTCCTCCTTGAGCTCAGGTGGTACGGATTCAGTGATCAAGGTGTGACAGTAACTCTTGCGACTAAGAGCATCTGCGACTACATTAGCTTTTCCCGGATGATAGTGAATTTCTAGGTCATAGTCCTTGATCAACTCTAGCCATCAGCGTTGCCTCATATTCAAATCTTCTTGAGTGAAAAAGTACTTCAAGCTCTTGTGATCGGTGTAGATATCATACTTGTTGCCTATCAAGTAGTGTCTCTAGATCTTTAAGGCATGCACAACTGCTGCTAACTCAAGATCATGAGTAGGGTAATGGTTCTCGTGTTCTTTCAACTGTCGAGAAGCATAAGCTATCACTCTTCCACCTTGCATCAATACACAGCCAAGTCCTTGACGGGATGCATCACAATAGACAACGAAATCTTTACTGATATCAGCCAATGCTAGCACAAGAGTTGTGGTAAGCTTCTGTTTCAATTCTTGGAAGCTTTGCTCGCACTCGGGTGTCCATTCAAACTCCTTAGTCTTCTTCAGAAGGTTGGTCATCGGACGGGCTATCTTGGAAAAGTTCTCAATGAATCGGCGATAATATCCAGCCAATCCCAAGAAACTTCTGACTTCTGTCACATTACGGGGTTGTTCCCATTCTTTCACAACCTCAATCTTAGCTGGGTCAACTGCAACACCTTCAGCTGATAGTACATGGCCTAGGAAGGCAACTTCCTATAGCCAAAACTCACATTTGCTGAACTTTGCGTAGAGCTGATGTTGGGCTAGTTTCTCAAGTATAGTTCTCAGATAATGTTCGTGTTCTTCAGCGGTGGGTGAATAGACAAGGATGTCATCAATGAATACTACCACAAACTTATCCAGATCATCCATGAAAACCTTATTCATCATGTTCATGAAGTATGCGGGAGCATTTGTGAGTCCAAAGGATACCACAGTGAACTCAAACTGCCCATACCTAGTCACGAAAGCTGTCTTCGGGATGTCACTCTCTCGAATCTTCATCTGATGATAGCCAGATCTGAGATCAATCTTGGAGAAATACTTGGCACCTCTAAGCTGATCAATCAAATCATCAATCCTTGGCAGGGGGTACATGTTCTTGATGGTGACTGCATTCAAGTTCTGGTAATCAATGCACATTCTCATCGAGCCATCCTTCTTCTTAACAAACAGAACAGGGGATCCCCAGGGTGAAGCACTGGGTCTGATATATCCCTTCGAGATGAGCTCATCAAGCTGTTTCTTGAGCTCGACCAGTTCATCAACTGACATGCGATAGGGTCTCTTGGCAATGGGTCATGTTCCCGACAAGAGATCAATGATGAACTCTACATCACGGTCTGGTGGCATACCCGGTAATTCTTTAGGGAATACATCGGGATAGTCTCTGACCACAGGCACATCATGAACTGTCTTTTCCTCTTTTTGTGATTCTGAACTTGCTTTAAGGGCACATAGGATAGAGGTGGACTTTTCGGACTGGGGTTCGCATCTAATGACTTGGCCTAATGGGTGGGTCACTTGGACGTATCTAGGTGAACATGATATGATGCCTCGGTAATCCATGCCTAAGATGGCGTCTAGGTTAGTGGAAGGTAATAGGGTTAGGTCGGCTTTAAAGGTAAGACCCTCAATGGTAAGATTCACTCCATTATAGATGTGGGTGCTTTTTAGGTCCCCTAAAGGTGAACTGGTGATGATAGGCTTTTCACGTGGGGTTACAGGTAGGACATGCTCTCATGCAAACTTGGATGATATGTAAGAACAAGTTGCTCCAGAGTCAAATAGAACTGATGCAGTACTGCCATTAACTAAAAATATATCGTACACAACGTCAGGGGTAGCATGTGCTTCCTCGGTGTCCAGATGGTTTTGATGTCCACGGGTAGTAGATCCCTTGAACTGAGACTTCTGAGCGGCTGAGTTCTGAGGGCATTCAGTGGCTTTGTGACCCGGTTGGCCACAAGCGAAGCAGGTGAAAGGCGCACCACCTGTAGGGGTTGGCGCGGGTGCCTTCTAGTTTCTAGTGCTTGGTGCGGAGCGGTTCTGTGCTGGGCGTTCATTCGCTGAGTGGGGACGGTTGGAATGGTCCTGAGTGTTGCGGTCCTGAGCATAACGGTCTCGGGTGTAACAATCCTGAGCAGGGCAGGAGTATTTGGTGGTATAGCCTCCACTACCCCTACTCGACCCAGGGTTGTCATCCCTATTGTGGCGAGAGCGCTACCTAGATGGTGCATCTCTGCGGAACCTCTTGCGATCACGGCCACGGAAAGACTCCTCAGGCTTACGCTTCCTCTCCCTGTACTCCTCTCTAGCTTTAGCACGGTCCTTCTCAATCTGGATGCAGCGATCCACCAGAGCACGTAGTGTGTTACTCTCAATCCCACCAAACTTCAGCTTGATGTGCGGGTTAAGTCCCTTGCGGTAATACTATAGCTTCTCCTTCTCAGAGTTCACAACATAGGAAGGTGCATAGTGTAGAAGGATGGTGAAACGAGTAGTGTACTCGGTCACCTTGTCCTTTCCCATCTTGATGTTGCGGAACTCCTCGGCTTTGGCCTCCATGATACCCTTGGGAATGTGATACTCAGTGAATGCTTCGGCAAACTCATCCCACGAGATGTTGGCAGGGTCCTCATGGGAATCACTGAAACTGTCCCACCAGGCGCGTGCTGCACCTGTGAGCTGGTGTGTGGCAGCTCCAACACACTCATCATCGGTGAAAGTGGTGAGGTCAAGCTTGTTCTCCATCTCCTTGAGCCAGTCATCGGCCACAAGCGGGTCAGGGTCGGTGCCATCATAGGTAGGTGGCCTTAGCTTCAGAAATCCTTCCAGCTTCCTTTGGAAGTCATTCTGCTGACCTCCCTGGTGATGGTTTGCTCCATCAACAAGGGCTGCAAGAAGCTAGGTCTGCTGCGCCATCACTTCTGCCAGGTTCGGTGGTGGTGACGGCAGAATGTTCTCCTCGGCAAGTGGCGGGGTATTCTCTAGGTTGAAGGGTATCCCTCCACGTCCATGGCCACGACCATGGCCATGGTTGTTGCCACCATGGCCCCCGTTGGGTTCAGCTAGTTCGGGGATGGGCGCACGTCCACGGTTCATTAGGCGAGCAGATCGGCGGTTCGGCATCTGCAACACGGATCATATGAATTTTAGTGCTTGTGCCATAAGTGCTTATAATTCAATATGATTACATGATTTTGATGATTTAAAGAAAAACATTTATACTATCCAACACTCATTACAAAGAAGCAATAAGATCCATAAGATGCAATAAGATCCAAAACATTCATTACATGGGTTTTATTACATAGCATCATCTCCAGTAGCTACACTTGAAGATGTGCGAGAATCATACTATGCATAGTGTCTCATAATACATCTCATAAGGGGTACATCATGGGGTACAACTTATGGAAGCCACTAACATGACTCATGACCACGTAGGGTCATCTACTCTAACTCGTACACCGCAGCTGGGATACGACTGTTCTCGATCTCGATCTCCTCATCAGACTTATGAAATCAGGACACGTACTTCTAGGCCTCGGCGAGCTCCTCAATAGGCTTGGCTCCAGGTAGGGTAGGGCAGGCGTCTAGGTTGAGGTGAGTCGGGGCTAACTCAAACTCCTCTATCCTCGGCTTCGTCTTGCTGTGAATCTCCTTGGGTAGCTGATCCCACATACTCTTCATCTCCCTGAGGCGCTTCTTGTCAGACTTCTGCCAAGCCTGCCAAGTCCTCTCACACTTGTCCTGTAGGTACTCGTTCTACCTGAGTGCCTCGATCAGGTGACCCTGGTTATGAATGGCCTTCTTCCTGAACTCCTCTAGCTCCTGGGTTATGGTCTTATTCTGAGATTGGATTTTCAGCATATCAATCCCCTTGGACCTCTCTCTGTCTCCTCGGTGGTTGAACTCGGCCTTCTTGTCGTCCAACTCTCTCTACAACTCCAAGACCTTGCTGTCGAGGTAGCAGTTCCTGTTGCCTAGGTTGGTTGCTTTGTCCTGTAAGTCAGCGACCTCGGCTCTGTGGATATCTTCACGACGGTTGAGCTTGTCCTGTAGCTTGGCAACTGTCTCGAGCAGACTAGCTCGCTCCTGTGCTCCCTTCGAGTCTCGCTCCTAGTACTCCCACAGAAGGGCCCGGTCCTGACATCTCTTCTGCTCAAGCTGGGTCACGTACCTATCCTGCTCTAGTAGGTGGATAGCTGAGACACGAAGGCATCTGTCCTCCTCTGCAAAGATAACTCTACCAGATGCGAAACTCTGCTCACTAGGGGTGAGGCTGAGGTCGAGGGCCTGGGGAAGTAGACAAAACTCTGTCGTCTTTAGGTGCTCGTAGTGGTCCCTCATCACTCTGCGAAGTGCCTTGTGTGAGACAGCTCGCAGTCCCTCCTCAACTGTGTCCACTATAGTCAACTCAGTGAAAGCTGGGATAGAAGGTAAGGTAGTGCTAGCTGGGAACTCGACTGAGGTGACAATCGGTCCTTCTTTTCCTCCTTCCTGAGCTGACTTCCCAGTACAGGTGACCTTGACAAGCTCGTCAGGGACTCCTAACGTGACGAGAACTCGGCAGGGGGTCTGTGCAAAACCCCCGAGCTCACATAGGTCGAAGGTAAGCTTGGCATGGTCCAGAGGTAGTGGTCCTAGAGGCGGCCATTTGACGTTCGTTGCCATCTACATGTTTTAAGGAAACAGGTGTTAGCAGGTCAATTAATAGATAAGCCTTGCATAAAAGTAAATGCAGGGTCAGTATATAACCGAAAGAGGGGATGTTCACATCCTATTCTATCGTCCATTTCTAAGGGTTTCGTCCTATGGTCAAGTATGGCTCTGATACCAACTAAAGCGACCTGATTTCCACGAAGGGAAATCCACAGAGTCGAAGTGTAATAAGACCGTTGTAGATCATATTACCCAAATTCCAGTTGAATATCACATCCATACAACGATAATATCCGAGTACAAATAGTGCAGAATTACATAAATTATTACATCACCACATTGGCGGAATCAAACGTAGCATTCATTCAGAACAGCTTGAAGATAAGATCGCCAAACTCGAGCGTAGGAACGAACCCCTCAGCCGTCAAACTCCTCAGAGCTATACTCCTCAGCAGAACCTGTGTGCCAAAATTTATCAGTACGATTTGTACTGGCCACTCCAACCCTATGAGCATTGCTTTGTGGAAATTGAATGCAAGTTGGATATAATCAAAAGGAACCTATAAGGCTGGGGTTTCCTATGTATTAGCCTATCAAGTACATAATAATAGTTGGTCAAATTTTAACACCATTCCCACACCCATTCCACCCCATTCCCATTCCAGAGCCAGGTTTCGATCCTGGGATCGATATAACACCATCTCCACACCATCACCATACCACCACCATACCTTCGCTCAGTCGACAGGCCAACTCCCTCTCAGCACTGTCTCAAGGCCCATAGCTCCTGGCTACATCCGAACACTCACTCCCAGGGGGAGAAAAGAAGGACTCATCTCACTATCTAGTTTAAGCGAAACCCAGGAAAGGTCCATAGCCGACAAGTCGGCATATGTATCGATCGATCAACCATACACTCTACAGAGGTTTTACATAACCACAAGATCCACCTTCCTCGCTGACCGTCGTCAACTGGGCTGATTCCGGCCGCTTGCTAGCCTAGGATAATGCTACTCTACCATTCAACCCTGGTACACCCCAAGTCTAGTCTGGGGTGGCTGAAACTGTGAGTCATGAGCCGGGTCCACAAGGTCTCCATGAAGTCTTAGAAGGGTGTGGGGGAAATCCTCCATGCCCCGTACCTCCCCCACACTATCCGCTATCAACCTAGCAGTACTGGCAATATCCTACCAAGTAGTCTCGCCGTCCCGCACCATATAGGGCGAGTGGTACGTAAGGCTTCCAGGTGAATCTGAGTACTAGTAAGTCCTTTGGGATGACCAAGCCAGAATGTCTTCATCAGGGTTTCCTTTTACCGTGCCACCACAGCACCTCCACCCTGGGCTCCTCCCATCATAGGTTCACACCCAGGGCCACCTTAAATACCATTTACCCACCACAGGTATCCATTCCAGGGGTGCCCAGGTAGCACCCCACGGCAAGACTTGCCCCAGGCTCGTCGTATACTCCAACTTGGTCGACACAACCCTCACCCTCCACGCACCCAAGTCACACACGCAGCACTCTCCCCATAGTCCAAATAACACCAGTTTCCACCACGCATCAATGTAGTGCAAGCGTAGTAGAAGTAATAAGCAATGAAATATAGTAGCAAGCGTGTGACTAGCCTAACAGCTGGGTGAGCAGGGGTAAGGTTGCATCGAGGTAAAGGACATCAAGAAAGCATACTACCATGCAAGTCCTATCATAGTGTGATTATAACAATAAAGTAAAGCACTAGCATTTCTATTTTAGCCATGCGTAATAGGTGCTACGAGATTGGGTGGGATGTGGCACCTTCAGTGTAGTCGTCTCCATACTCCTCACGATACTCACGATCCTCGTCTGTCCGGTTCTCCTCCGAGTCTGCAAACGATCGCATTATAGTCGTGTTAGCGACGTCTATAGAATCGCACAAAGAAGCAATGAAAATTCAAAAGAGCCAAATGCACTCAAACATGGGTTCATTGCGTAGAGCTTGATTTTAGATGAATTTTGGTCCTAGTTTCGTATTTTTCTGAGGTCATATGAATTAGTTATGAATTTCTGAAGTTTAAATCATTTCTAAAAATGGAAAAAGGCTAAATTAATCTTGGCTAACACGTGTCATGCTGTGACTGGTCCACGTGGCATGCTGACATCAGCGTGACGTCAGCATGACATCATCGGCTCGGCTCTGAGTGGACAAGTGGGGTCCAGCTGACGTCAGCATGACGTCATCAACGTCATCAGTTCCGACAGGTGGGTCCAGGGGCTCTTGGGTCACTGACATGTGGGTCCGGTCAAAGTCAACGTCAAGTCAACGGTGGGTCAACGGTCAATGGGTCAGGGTCACTGATGTGTGGGGCCATGGCTGCTGACATCAGCAGCTGATGTCATCGTGATGTCAGCATGACATCACCCCGGCTATGTTGGCTTCTGATGTGTGGGTCCCGCGTGACGTCAGCATGACGTCACCATCTGACAGGCGGGTCCAGAGTGTCTATGCCACTGACATGTGGGGCCTGGTCAACAGTCAATGTTGACCGGTCAACGGTCAACACGAACCGGGTTCGAACTGGGCTGGTTGGGCCTGGTCAGGGCTGGATTTGGGCTAGGCTCAGCCCAGACACGTGGCATGCTATGGCGCTACCACGTCGTAGCCATGGGCTCCCACTGGGCTTCGTCTACCGTGCGGCCCGCACTGTGTGGCTCACGGTGAACCTATGTTCATGGTCCATGGACCGTAGACTGGGTCCTCGGTGGACCGAGTCCACCCTTCCTTCCTTCAGCATGGTCTACGTGCTCCGAGTGCATGTACGTGTGTGACCGGCGAGGGGAAATCCCCTGCTTCCCTCCCCGGTGTGTTCCCGCCGGCGGCAAGCGCCCGGTGAGCCTTGCTAGTGGCGCTGGTGTCCAATTGAGGAGGGGAAAAGTTTCCCCACGCCATGGCGACTGCGACGGTGGGGTCTAGGTGGAGGTCAGGGCTTTCTAGGGCGTTGGCCACGGCGGTCGGCGGCTCGACGGTGCTCGCCAGTGATGAAGTCACGCGTGTAGGCTCCCTGGTGGCTCGGCTGGGCGGATAAGAGCTTCAGTGGGTCCGTGGGAGCACGGCGAGGGCGTCCAGGGCTCAAGGCAGGGCTCGGGTTCTCATGTGGCCGGTAGGGGCTCCACGGCGTCCATGACGGCATAGTGGCGACGGCGAGGCTCGCAGGTGTGCTACGGGGCGCCGGTGGGGCGGTCTCGGCATGGTCATGGATGTGTGCGTGAGTGCGTGTGTACCCAGAGGCCGGAGACGGCCTTGGCCTATGCGCTCCCGGTGTGGAGCATCGTGGCTGACACAGCGAGGTCCGACGGCGAGCAGGGGAAAACCAGGGCTCACCTTTGGTGTCGTGGAAGATAGGATGGTGACACAGTGGCAGGTTGCAGCCGTGTAGCTCCGGAAGCAGCGTAGTGCAGTGCAGTGTAGCGCAGCGTCGACGTACTTGATCGGGGCGTCGTCCTCCGCTCCGGCGACACCGGCGACGTCGCGCGGCTTTGGCGCTCCCCCTTCTTCTTCCTCTTCCCCCTCTTCTCTCTTGGCTCGGGTGTGATGTGGACGGCCTCAAAGTGGCGGCGGGGCGATGAGAGAGCTCAGGGGCTCTCGGGGCCAGAGCTTTTATAGCCGAGCTCCACGGCACCCATGGCGGACGGTGATCGAGCGGTGGAGGCGCGTGCACTGCATCCAACGGCCCGCGCGTGGTTGCATGGGTGCGGTGCTAAGGGAACAGGGCCATGCCCCGGGCGTGACCCCCTGGCCCGCTCCTGCCAGTGCTGTCGGCCTCCGGTCACGCGGCAGTTGAGGCGTGGGCGGAGAAGATGAACAGGAAGGCTGACGGGTGGGGTCCAGCGGCAGCGGCAGCAAGGGAAGCGGGGAGGCACGCGGGCGTGGGCGACGCGCGGCCTGGCTGCGTGGGCCGCGCGTGGTCAGGCCAGGCCTGCTTGCAGCCGCGCGTGGGCCAGCGGAGGGGGAGAAGTGGAGGGCTGGGCCGGTAGTTTGGTCGCGCGGGTTGGGCCGACCTGCGTGTGAAGCTGGGCTGTGAGGCTTTTTCTTCTTTTCTTTTTCTGTTTTGTTTTTCTTCTCCATTGTTTGAATTCAAATTTGGTTTAAAATTTGAATTCCAAATTGGTGCACCAAATTCATTGGAGTTTTAGATATGAGGTCCACAACATTCTTATATAAATATTAGGAATTTATTTAGCTATTTTGTATAACAAAAATAGATGTGGTTTTGTTATACAAAAATAGAATTAGTTTTCTCTTTAAACCTTTATTCTTTGGTTTGAGTATTAATTACTTTATGGTTTATTTCTTTAAAGGTGTTGTTAGACATTACATAAAACAAATGAAAATCCAAATCACTATTTGAGTTGACAATGTATGCTATGTTTCATTTGTCAGTATTTAAATAAACATGATAACAAATGACATGCCATGCTCATGAAATTGTCTAGTTGGGTTACTTCTAATGCAACACTTAGGGTTGGCTCCTACAATGTCACTCATCATCTCATGGGGTTTTGAAGAAAAAATTTTGTAGTTGTGATTTTTGGTGTGTGGATTTTTGGGTTGTTACAGTTACCTTTCTTTAAACTACTAAAGAAGACAGACAAGTTTGAGTGGACAGAAGAAGCCAACAAAGCTTTCAAAAGACTTAAGGCATACCTCACTTTCTCGCCCGTTCTCACACCTCCAAAGAAATATGAAGACATGATGCTGTACATTGCGGCAACTTCTACTGTGATCAGCACAGCGATAGTCATAGAAAGAGAAGAAGAAGGTCGCGTATATAAAGTACAACGCCCGTATACTACATCTATGAAGTACTGTCAGAATCAAAAATCTGGTACCTACATGTGCAAAAACTACTCTACGCCCTCCTGATCACTTCACGCAAGCTTCGCCACTATTTTGAAAGCCACAAGATTACCGTGGTGACAGATTTCCCACTCGAAGACATCCTACACAATAGAGATGCAACTTGGCGCATATCTAAGTGGGCAGTTGAACTTGGTGCTCTCAATATCGATTTCACCCCACGGAAGGCAATTAAATCTCAAGTCCTTGCCAATTTTGTTGCCGAGTGGACAGAAATTCAACAACCTATGTCAAATACCATCCTTGACCATTGGAAGATGTACTTTCATGGATCACTCAAGCTAGGCGGAGCCGGTGCAGGTGTTCTCTTCATTTCTCCAGACAGAAAACAACTCAAGTATGTCCTTCAGATATTATGGCAAGCTACAAACAATGAAACAGAATACGAAGCCCTCATCCACAGGCTCTGGGTGGCAATTACCCTCAGAATCAAGCGATTACTCGTATACGGCGATTCGGCAGTAATCATCAACCAAGTCAACAAAGATTGGGACTGCACCAAAGAAAACATGGGCGCTTACTGTGCTGAAATACGAAAACTCGAAAAACATTTTCAAGGATTGGAAATTCTACATGTCCTACGCGATTCTAATATTCCAGTAGACGTCCTCGCCAAGCTCGGATCGGACAGGGCGAAGGTCCCACCGGGCGTATTCATAGAGGAGTTATCAGCTCCCTCCATCAAACAACCCGATGAGATAACCCCTGAACTCCTAGATAAGGCACCCAGATTTTGGTAATCAACACCTCATGGACCTAGGTTTTTATTGATTATATTAAAGAGAATAAGTTGCTAGCAGATAAAGAGGAGGCTACCAGAGTTGTTCGTAGAAGCAAGAACTACGTCCTAGTAGGGGACAAGCTGTACAAAAGAGCCGCATCATCAGGAGTACTCCTAAAATGTGTCTCGTTTGAAAAAGGCAAAGAGATCTTAGACGAAATACACTCAGGTTGCTATGGAAATCATGCCGCTTCAAGAACACTAGTTGGCAAAGCATTCCGCATCGGATTCTACTGGCCAACTGCTTTGAAAGACGCAGAAGAACTCGTTAAAAAATGCAAAGGTTATCAAATGTTAGCAAGACAAGCTCATGTGCTAGCTCACAATCTCATCTACATCCCACCCGCTTGGCCTTTCTCCTGCTGGGGGCTAGATCAAGTAGGACCTCTCAAGAAAGCAAAGGGCGGTTTCGAGTTCACCAAGTGGATTGAATACAAACCACTCGCAAAATACAGCGCAGCCAAAGTAGTCGAGTTCATCCAAGACATTATGCACCGCTTCAGCATGCCCAATCGAATCATCACAAATTTGGGTTCTCCCTTCACAGCTATAGAATTCCAAAGTTGGGCATAGGATTGCGACTTCGGCATAGATTACGCATCAGTCGCACATCCAGAAGCCAACGTACAGGTAGAAAGGGCTAATAGACTCATACTAGCCGGATTAAAACCAAGATTGTATGAAGAACTAGTGGACTATGGATCCAAATGGATTGAAAAATTACCCAAAGTAGTATGGGGGCTACGAACTCAAATAAGCAGAGCCACCGGATACTCACCTTTCTTCCTAGTCTATGGATCAGAAGCCGTACTACCTGCCGACTTGATCTGGACATCACCAAGGATAGAACAATATGATGAAGGAGAAGCAGAACACACCCGAAGATTAGAACTCGACAGTACAGAAGAAGTCTGAGTAAACGCTACCCTTCAATCAGCCAGATACCTCCAAGGTTTAAGACGCCACTACAACAAGAATACCCATACTCGATCACTCCAAATCGGAGACCTAGTACTAAGAAGAATACAAAAAACTGACGGACGCCATAAACTACTCAGTCCATGGGAAGGTCCTTTTATTGTCACAAAGGTCACCGGACCAGGCACATACAAGTTGATAACTGAAGATGGAAAAGAAATCAACAATACATGGCACATCAACCAACTAAGAAGATTCTATGCATGAAAACAACTCAAGGAAGAATATATATACAAGCCACAAGAGATCAACGTTCATGATCAATAGAGATGGTGTTCCTCGACAACATATGTCTTATTATAGCTTTCCCCCCAGTTGTTTTCATGAAGCATATCAACGTTCATGATCAATAAAGATGGTGTTCCTCGACAACATATGTCTTATTATGGCTTTCCCCCAGTTGTTTTCACTAAGCATACCGACCGAAAGCAAAAGAGCTGAAAAGATGCTTAAGCCCGCCGATGAGGGTAGCTAATAAGCTAACACCCGAACCAAAAAAACAAAATGGCTGAAATTATGCCTGAGCATACCGGCCGAGAGCAAAAGAGCTGAAAAGGTGCTTGAGCCCGCCGATGAGGGTAGCTAATAAGCTAACACCTGAACCAAAAAAGCAAAATGGCTGAAATTATGCCTGAGCATACCGGCCGAGAGCAAAAGAGCTGAAAAGATGCTTGATCCCGCCGATGAGGGTAGCTAATAAGCTAACACCCGAACCAAAAAAGCAAAATGGCTAAAATTATGCTCCGAGCATACCGGTAGAGAGCAAAAGAGTTTGAAAAGATGCTTGATCCCACCGATGAGGGTAGCTAATAAGCTAACACCCAAACCAAAAAAGCAAAATGGCTAAAATTATGCTGAGCAGCATACCGGTAGAGAGCAAAAGAGCTTGAAAAGATGCTTGAGACCATGCCGATGAGGTAGCTAATAAGCTAACACCCAAACCAAAAAGCAAAATGGCTAAAATTATGCCTAAGCATACCAGCCGAGAGCAAAAGAGCTGAAAAGATGCTTGAGCCCACCGATGAGGGTAGCTAATAAGCTAACACCCGAACCAAAAAGCAAAATGGCTGAAATTATACCTAAGCATACCGGTCGAGAGCAAAAGAACTGAAAAGATGCTTGAGCCCGCCGATGAGGGTAGCTAATAAGCTAACACTCGAACCAAAGAGCAAAATGGCTAAAACTAAGCCTAAGCATACCGGCCGTGAACAAAAAAGCTGAAAAGATGCTTGAGCCTGCCGATGAGGGTAGCTAATAAGCCAACACCCGAACCGATCCTAAGATGTTGTTACAACCAGGGAAAGGGTCAGATGCTGGCCACATCTTGAGTCAAGCAAAAAAGCTAAAAAGAAGAAGCTGAAGATACTTGAGATCGATGGTCCTAAGTCTTTCCAGTACCCCGAGTTGTTTACACGACGTAGACAAAAGCCATACAAGCACTCGGCAAATTAAGAAAGTTTGTCAACACAACAATCTACATATACCGAGTTGATTACACGGCGCAGATAAAAGCCATACAAATGCTCGACCTATCAAGGAACGATCCTACAACGGATGAAACAACACGACCACCATAAATCGTGGATGCGCACTACGACCAACAAACGACTACTTAGAAAAAATTCTGATCACTTGGACAACTCATTTAAAGAATAAACAAGGCGAAGACATCCAGGCAAAGAAGACATCAACAAAAATAAAGAATCTTCATTCAAAAAGAAGTATAATATCCTATTATAAAGGCTAGAGTACAAAGGTCAATTACATCAAGCATCGTCATCAGGAGAAGAAATATCAATATTAAGATTATCCACAATCCTCCTGGCTAAATCTTTGACCTCAGGCTCCACCTTTTCAACGGCATCTAGATATTCTTGACTCTCGGCTTCCTCTGCAATTTTGGACAAAGGGACCTCCGGAGCAAGAACCTGGACCTAGGCAAGAACGTTTCTGGTACATAGTTGGGCGCACCTCTTCACGAACTCCTAGAAACAGGTCAGAACTTTGGGAATAAACTGAGCCCAAGATTGACCACCATCCGTTGGAGTCCGAAGAAGGTCGGCTACTGACCGAAATGATTTCCACAAAGCATTCCAGTTCTCAGAAGCCATCATCAACTTACCAGTCAAGACTTCAACAGTTTTTTGGGCCTGCACAAGATCCCTGTCAGCTCCACGCCTAATCAACTTAGCAAGCATGAGTTCTTCTTTAGCATGAGAAATTACCTCCTCAGCCCTATTGTGATTATTGCGAACAAGTATCTTCATTTCCTCAATACCCTCCGAGAGCTTCTGTTTTTCAACTCGGAGAGCTAGACCAGGCACCAAAAAACAAATCAGCACAAAGGGAAATTTGAATACAAAAGGAAACAAAAAAGAACCTGCAATACCATTGCACTCTTTCTTCATGGCCTCCACATTCTTCAAGGCCTCCTGGACAGCAGCATCCGTCCGCTCTTCTGCCTCAACCACCCAAGCACGAAGAGCCTGTTCCTCCCTCTGGTGTGTTTGACGCTCGATCTCCATCTTGACCCGACAGAGGTCAAGCTCTGTTTTTAGGGCACTAACCTCAGAAGACAACTTTTTCTCGGTTTTAGACGAGAAAAAGAAGCTGGTATGATCCCAAGAAAAAGACTAAACAAAAAGAGAGAGAGAAACAAGACATAAGAATAGAAGAAAGACGAACATCCAAAGAAAGAACTTTAGAAAAACTTACCTGGAGTTTTTCCCCAAAAGAAGTCGCAAAGGTCGCAAAGGTTCCCCAGGCAGCGGTCAGCTCTGACAACTGATGAGTGGCATCAAATTGTTGTAACACATCATCATCCAAACGCTGACACTAGTACCAAGAGGAGCAGAGGGAGAAGCCGGCTGATGCAAACAAGGCAAGACCAGGGACGTATCCTGAAAAGCCCCGGCTACCTCCTCAGGTGGATCCACCGCCACGGCCACGGTCGCCCCCGGAGTCAGCAGATCCATAGCAGTGTGATCACCAGGGAACCCTGTCTCCCTCACAGCCACCTCACCGACCGTACATTCTGAGTCCTTTGACTCAGTACACAGGGGCGCACCAGAGGACTGACAAGAGGTCGACTAAGGATTAAGAGAAGGCGAGGGTCTGCAAGATGATAAGGAAACTCGACGATAAGAATATGAATCAGAAAAAAGAAAACAGAAGCAAAGAAACATAACCAGGATTCACTCACTTAGCTATCTTCTTTTTCATAAAATCCCCAAGACGAATATAAGATCTTAGAGGGGGAACTATAGCAGCAAAAATATTACCACCACTCTGCAACAGGAGTGGCGTGGTTGGTACCAGAGCCCCAGAAGAACTTGAGCTCGACGACCGCTTACTACAAGAGAACAAGGCCAAAGTTAGAACAAAAAGAAGAGTTCAACAACAGAAAAACAAAAAACAACTCACCGACGCATGACAAGGGCCGCATCATCATCCTCATCTTCCTCACCCTCAAACAAGGCAACCACAGCGCCATCTAAAAAAGGAGAACAGTACTCGGTTAAAGGCACAAACAAACAACAAAAAGACAAAGCGCATTAATATGCTCACCTAGGAGCATGCTACCTATAACTTGAGTACCCGGATGAGTACTCGACTGGCGAGGTTTCTTGGTAGTAGACAAACCAGAAGAAGAACAATCCGCTCGCCCCCTTTTTCTGACACTACGAGGAGCTCGAGGAACTGGATTGAGGAAGAAACACCAGGAAACATCGTGGTGGTTTAAAACTTACTAGTTAAAGATGCCCCAACAAGACTATCCCCAGTCTCCACAATGGTAGGGCGGTCATCAAGGGGGATCGGATCAATGAAGTTACGCCCCAATTCCTATAAAAGAGTAAAACAACCAAACAAGAAAGATTAAGCAAAAAGTGGAGACAACAAAGGAAATACAAAAAGTACCCGCATAAGAAAAAAACAACTCACAGCAGGAGGCGGGTTGTTAGCACAATACTCAAGGACAGCATGCGGAACAACGCTTACTCCTTTCAACATCTTCTAAAGGCGCTCGAGCACCTCCTCATCAGTCAACTCAAGGGCAGGGACCATACGAGAAGGATCCTCCGCCCCAGAGTACTCAAAACCATAATTCTCTCGCTCCTTCAGAGGCTGAACACGGCGGCGACGAAAACTAGAAATGATACCGAAGCCGGTCAAGCCCTGCTGTTTCAGAGTACATATCCTCTCAAGAAATGGCTTGATCGCCTGGAGCTCATCCATCGTCAGGGGATTCTTTTCCCATCGGTCATTAACCAGGGGACCAGAACTAGAATGAACAGCAAGAGGAGGAATCAAATTGGCGGCATAAAACCAGTCGGCACGCTAATCCCTCACAAAATCAACCAAGTCATAATCAAAGAATTTACTCTTAAGACCCTGACGAAACTGAATCCCGCAGCCACCAAGAACATGGGTGTCATCGCGGCGGGGTTGTGGCTTCAGACGGAAGAAGTAACGAAAGAGAGAAAGAGAAGGAGGAATTCCAAGAAAAGTTTCATAAAGATGAACAAAAACAGAAAGATGAAGCACAGCATTGGGAGCAAGATGGTTCAAGCTAATCCCAAAATAACTAAGAAATCGATGAAGAAAAGCAGAAGCAGGAAGGCAGAGTCTAGCATGGATAAAGGAGACAAAAAGAACAATCTCATCAGGACCTGGAGTTGGGACCCGATGCTGGCCTGGAGCTTTCCAATCAGCAAACTCCTTGCCTTGGATCAGACCATCACTGACAAGCTCACGCAACTGATCCTCAATCATAGTCGGAGCCGGCCAGATCTTCTGAGCAGCCCTCATGGCCATAAATTCTTGATTTTCAATCACAGAAAGCAATGTCTCCTCGTCTACAAAGGTTGCCTGGGACTTGCTCGCTGATTTCTTTCTACCCATATACTAGCAAAAGCAATAAAGCAATAAGAAACGATGATGCTCAGACGGCGGCGCTCAGATGACGGCGACAATGGCGGCGGCGGAGTTTTGAAGACTAGGGTTTCAAGGAAAAAGCAGGGTAGCAAAGAAAAAGAAGAAGAAAGGCCTTTAAATAGATTTTACAGCAATAGAAATGCGGCCCACCAGGCCCGTTTAAACACGGCATGAGAACGCAACGATCCATTTCTCACCACAACTGACATAGCTGAAATGACGGACGGCACACTTCTACACAAAGGTACAGTTCAACGGGTAGATTTCATATTTATCCATCCATCACCACGGCAGAGTTATCATATTGCTACAAAAAGAACTCATCAACCATGAATCAACGAAGGGTTACCTCACAAGGAACATAAGAACCCGGTTCTTATAGAAATAACACGGGAATCTCATAAACAATCAGGACATCAGCAGAAAAAAGAATGACAACTCAGAAGACAAGATTCTTTCCATTACAAATGGCTTCAAAAAATACAAGATTACACATCTTACAAGACCCAACGAACTCGGTACTACAACAAGCAAGGTAGCAAAAAGGAACACGGACACAGCTAGGCTCTAGAATGACTACGTGTTTGAAATTACTACTCGGCAGAACAAACCGCACTCGGATACACTGTTTTCTTCAAAGGACGAACGCAGTACATCCAAGGCAGAAATTAGCAACACGGCAGGACAACATGGACCAAAGGAGGCCTACAGGCATCTGTCTACCCAAGCCCGATGTGATGAAGGATCGAGTGTTGATCTACATTGAACAGTCACACGGCAGACGAAGAAGATCAACCCAGAACTGTTGGATGAAGGAACATATCCCATATCACAAGACTTTCTCCAACTACCACCACGTACCTCCTAGTACAATGCCGCTGCGAGATTAGTCTACCTCCAATCCCTATCACAAGACTCCCTCTAGCTACGACAAGATACACAAGAACTACAAAATATGCCCGAGGGCTGCTCTACTTCATAAACTATCATATTCATGACTACGGAGATTTCAGACCACGCAACAAAATGCTCGATGAATCAAAACAGCACACCAGGAGGGTATTTATAGACCAAAGAAGCGGTGCACATGGACCGGGAGCACAAACGGAACAAACCTAACAAAGGACACAGTGAAAAGACAGAATTCAATGAAAGAGGACTTAGGTGTGAAGGAACAGTACTCAAGAATGAGTATATTCGGAAGAATATACCAACACTGTACAACTCGTGAACAAACATCATTTACTCTCAACCACCACCATACAACTACATCTGACAACAGCAGACTACCAGAGAACATGCCAAGATCCTGTATCCGAGTTCTTTTTGAATAAAAAAACCCAGGTATATGCTCGGGGGCTGCAACAGGAGAGGTTTTTAGTTCTTTGAACAACTCAGATTCAAGACCCTCCAACTATTTGTTCCAAATAGCAAGAGGCTCAGGGGCTACACTTAGTGAGTGCCCTTTTTGTTCAAAAAAGCGCACATCACTCAGAAGACTTCTTCAAGACAGCAGTTTTCAAACAACATAAGATTCAAGACCCTCCAACTTTTTGTTCCAAATAGCAAGAGGCTCGGGGGCTACACTCAGTGAGTGTACTTTTTTCTTCGAAAAAGCGCACGTCACCAAGAAGACTTCTTCAAGATAGACCACTTCAAGACCTCACGACAAAAAAAAAACCCGGACCGAGCTATATCTGAGTTCTTTTTCATAAAGAACCCGGGTATATGCTCGGGAGCCCTTCGACAAAGAATCAGAGCAATTTCAAGACAAGACCCTCCAGCTCCTTGTTCCAAATAGCAAGAGGCTCGGGGGCTACACCCAGATGGGTATACTTTTTCTTCAAAAAAGCACAAACCACTCAAAGATCCCAAGAAGCGCTACACGGTTTTGCTCAAGAAAGCACTCGGACGACGCTTGTTCCTACTCGGCAAGACCTGAAGGAACAAGACGAGGCCTCTAGAGCTCAACCATGAAGTGCTCAGGGGCTTATCGATGCGGGACCCATGAGAAACCCTGCAAGGAAGGGAGAAGATCTAGTCTAACTAGAATTCTTCCCATGTAATCTTAGTAGTATTATTATTCTGTAATCCTACTAGGAACTCTCATTGTAAACTGACTAGGACTCTAGCCTCCTGACTATATAAAGGAGGGCAGGGTTCCTGGAGTTAGAGGGACAACACTTTACAATCAATCCAACGCAAAGGCTAACGCCGACTGGACGTAGAGCTATTACTCGATCAAGATCGAGGGTCTGAACCAGTATAAATCGACTGTCTCTTGCGTTTACCGTTGAGTTTTGCATACGCTGAAGCCCAAACAAACTGTCCCGGGTACCCCCGTGGCAGGCTATCGGTGGTGAAACATCGACAACGACGTACGACCAAACTACTCGTGTAGGAAGGCAGGTGGAGGCAGGACCAATCTTGGACAGAGTGGTAAGTCAATTACCTTATTTTTCTGTGTTAAGTTACATAACAATACATTCTACGTTTGAGGTCTCTATTTTAGTTAGTGGCACCTTCGAGTCGTAGCATCCTTATAATTCAGTACAACAGATGGAGTTGAGGAACTGGTCAGGAATTAACTAGTACTCCATACTTGATTAGTAGCGTCCTCGTTTTTCAATGTCCACCACAATCTTACTGTGAACTTTGTTGCAGGGCAATACCCTGAAATGCTCGGTTGAAGACACTGAGCGCTTTCGTTCGAGAGCCAGGGACGACAACACGCGTAGCTTTCTAGACGTAAGATTCAAAATATTTTTTGAAATATATTATTAATATGTTAAATTCTTTCAGTTAACATTATTTTATACAACAGAGACTGTCACGTCGGCTACGCCGTGCGGCTGCTCATTGTGGTTGCAGGACAGCCACGACGCAAGACGTGCACATTCCTTCCACAGGCAAATGAGGCTTAGGTTCGTCTAGCCAAGCACCTACAGGGTCCATAGGCATTGCGTACGAGGACGAGCATGAGGAGCTTGGCTCGTCTTAGCTCTAGGACGCTCCCTCGACTCAGCTTACACAGCCTTTAGGCACTAGGCGACGCCGTCCACCTGACCCTTATACTCCAGGCACCGACGCTCTTGGTCATAAGGGTAAGGGTAAGACTAGGAGGCAGTGAGGATTTGTGGTAGATATTATTATGTAGTATTATGGACTTTGTGGACTTTTATTATGAACTATATGTACTACTATTATCGAATATGAACTACTATGGACTATAATTAGGGACTATGTGGACTATTAATATGCTCATGTATATGGTTTCAGATGAATGTGGCATATATTTATATGTTTGTACATATTGTGTTGAGGTTAAATATTCATCTCATATTTGTGTATGGATGGCATAAAAAAATAGGGGAAATTATGGCGAAATTTTCTGCCTAAAGTACGTATTAATCAGCGGCATCAGTTTTTCTGGTTCAAAATAGTGATTGAAGTCTGAAATCGAATATGCTTTACAGTCATGGAATCTAGGGGAAATAGCCTTTACAGTGATTTGTCATGTCACTATTGAATAGACTTTTTAGTGTCCTTTAAAATAGTGATCGAAGTCTGAAATCAAATAGGCTTTTCAGTCATGGAATTTAGGCTCTCTAGTGTCCTACGATGTAGGATTTTTAGTGATTCTGAGTAGACTTTCTAGGAGCATTTACAACACAATACAACGGCTAGCAAACCTACCTCCGCCTATATATATGCGTTCTAGGATGCATTGCTAACAAAAAGGAAAACTAAACTAGTATTCGGTTTTGTTGGAGTAGGAATGTCTTGAGGGTCATCTAGAGAAAAGGGTTTTGGGAGTGGGAAAGAAAAGGGGGGACGAAGAGAACTCCCATTGTGTGGGAGGGGTCTCTTGGGCCTAATTTCTTTGAGGAACCAGTGTATCAGTTTCCTCCCGAGAGCAAGAGTGATTTCACTAAAGAGTGTCCTCTCAGAGGATACGATAACAGGAAGAAAGTTTGGCCAAAATGCATACATGGTGAGGACTGCTTAGTGCAGATGTTTACCGAGGGGATCGACGGAGGTCGTCGCTTCTTCAAATGCCCGCGAGCATGGGTAATTGCTATTACATTTCGTTTGTTAAATATGTTTCTCGAATACCCTTACAACTCACATGACATACTTATTGTAGTCTTTCGAGTCCGAAGAAAACTATGGGTTCACTAGGTGAGTCGATCCTCAACCAATTTATCCGTAACAGCAGTACATCTACTACCTGCAGGACCAAATCTTCAATCTACAAAGGAAAGTTAGCAGCGAGTACAAGGAAGATGAAGACAAAGACGAAGACGACGACGATGACAACAACAATGGTGCAAGTTCACAGGAGGCACTCTGCAATGATCCATATTGCACCTGCCCTAATCACAAGAACAAGGGGCCTCCGCCGTCACCCCCGCACCACCACCACCAACAATGGGAGGCTACTGTGGAGAAGGTGCAACACAATTTGCTATGTGGCCACACTACTAGGACGACCCTGTCTTATTCATATGGCACATCCATGTGTTTATTGTTTGGTTTAATTACCTAAGACATGTTAGGTTTAGTCAAAGGAATTATGTACCCTTGTTTGCTATATGTTTTCACAAGGCATTTCTTGTGCTTGTTGATCGCTTCAATTACCTAAGGCATGTTAGGTTTAGTTCAGGACCTCTGTACCCTAGTTCGGGACATGTTTTCACATGCTATTTTATGTGTTTTGTGTGTTGAATTATATAATGCCCTACTTCGTTAGGTTTTGTTTGCAGCACGTGATCATATTTCACTACGTCCGTAATATTAAACTGAATATTATGACCATAAATAATGAAAACAACTGCATAATGAAAATAACTACATAATGAAAAAGTCTAATACTATGACACATTAAATAACACAATAATACTAGAAGTATGTGCCGACAAACTAAATAACGCAGTACATGACCTAAGTATGTCCATACTTAAATTGCATTACATGACAACATAATGAAAAGTCCAACAGTAGACAACATTGTTCATGAATAAACCATAGAACTAGCAAGTAATGTAGACTACTGAGTGCAACGACGTCACTTTCCCTTCCTCAGGGCATCGGGATTCTCCTCCATCGCTGCTTTCGCTCGGCGTGCACGCTCAAGCTTCTTCTCCCTCTCCTTCTTGTATGCAGCAACACGCCTCCTTTCCTCCTCTTCTTTGTGCTCCTTTTTTACAGCCTCCTCTCCGCGTCTCTTCTCCATCATCTCCTTGTCCTCTGCCTCCCACCGCAACAGTTTCTGCATCCATTCTTTGTCTTCAGGCTTGATCTCAGTGTTGATCCACTGCTTAAAATCACATAGCGGCAGAGGGGTCTGCAAAAAATGCAATTGTTACAAAACAAAAAAATCATGCAAGATGTCATATAACACAAACATCAATTTCTCACCATCTTGTTAAAGCGGCGCTGACGAAGTGTAGGCTTAAATGCAAAATTGGAACACATCCAATACCTCTGCCTATACGTGTCCTCTTCATCGGACTTGGCTACCTTGCAAGGATCGCCGCAAAAGCACATGGGCACTGGAACACCACTAGGTAGAGGCAATGGGTCGAAGGTATTTCCGGCCATAACTACAATTTAGCCATTTTTGTTCTAAGAATCGAAAGAAATTAATATTAAACCCAACACATAGGGTTTCCCATTTGATCCACAACAATGAAACCATAACATAACAACGTACGCTGAGGTTACCTTGGTTTGCTAGCTTTTTCACGCCTTGGCATCCTACGGTTATATAATATAAATATTAAAATTGCATGAAACCCTCAGTAATGACGATTCTTAAGTTGAAAAATCCGACTAATATATACCGAATCGATGTGAAAAAAAAAACTAGGAGGGAGCGAGGATACCCTGCTCTCGAAGATCTACGGATCAAATCAAAGTTTCTAAGGTCCAATATGCCGATTCGTGAGGTAGTACGAAGTGGAGAGAGAAAAAAACCGAGAGGGAGGAGAAAGAAGAGGAAGAAGGCTCGGGCAGGAAGATTGGACGCCGGGTTAAAACACCACCTCGGCGTCATAGATCTTGGCGCCGCTTTCGGTGCCAATAACCACGGCGCCAGGCTCGGCGTCAAGATCTACAGCGCCAAGGTGCCTATCAAGTCACCGACACGTCTGCGCCGAGCTCAAGACCTAGGCGCCAAAATTTATGACGCCGAAACGTGTAAGCTCGGCGCCACCGACGATAGCGCCAAGCTAAAGGTGTAGATTTTGAAAGCATACCTCCAAGGACATATTTTTTTTAAAAAAAATCAAAAACAAAGACTAAAAAACAAAAAAATTCGGCCGCAGAGACGAGAGAGCAGAAGAGAGGGGCAGGCAGCACGCGGCACGCAGCACGCTCGTCGTCTCCTTCCATGCTTTGATAGATGCATCTGGTGGCCCGGGCAATAATTCGGAACCTTGTCTCACCGGCGACGCAACGCTACAACAGAAGCGGCGGGCGCGAGAGAGAAAAGCTAGAGAGCTTACAAAAACTCCCCCATTAATTCCACCGTGATTCCATCTCCTTTGTCCTCCTCTCTCTGTCACACCCAGCCGTCCCACCGCTTCATTTTAAGCTCCCACCGAGCGGCCCTCTCCTCTCCGTCACACTCCTCCCTCTCGTCAGTCTCTTCTCTCTTCTCTCTTGGATAAACATAAATCCCTTGGCTCTCTGCATTGCTGCTAGCAACCAAATCTAAAGCAGCAAAGCAATCAAGCACAGGCTTCTCCATCCGCTCTATCTTCTGTCCTTGGCGTGCGTACGTTCTGTGGCGTGTAGGGCGAGGTGAAGGAAAGGAAGGAGGACGCGACGGCAGCATGAGGGCGGGCGGGATGCTGTGCCGGTCGCAGGCAGCGACGGCGGTGTGCGTGCCGGGGGACGCGCGGTCCATGGTGGTGGCCCGGCGCGCCGACCGCACCATCGTGGCCGCCGGCGACGACGACGCCCGCCGCGTCCTGCACGACGTCAGGTACGCGCGCCTCGGCGGCGACGGCGACGGGGGTCGCTGGTCCACGTCGCGGCGGTTCGCAGTGCCCAGGGCTGCTGCTGCGCCGGCGCTGCCCCCGCCCCCGCCTCCGACTGCTAGCGCGTCATGCAAGCCGCGCGTGGAGAGGCAGCGACGCGCCGCGCGTGCGCCAGTGGCCGTGACGCTGCCCATGGTGACCAAGAGCCCCAGCAAGGAGGCGCCGCCCAAGGACCTCGCCGCGGCGGCCAAGCGCGTGCAGGCCGCCGCCGCCGTCGCGGCGGCGCCCGGCGACCAGCTGCTCCAGGTACGTAACGTTAGTAGTAACTGACGGACGCGCGCGCCCCTCGTTTCCGATCCTTTGCTTTAATTTGCTGCTAGTATAAGACAGCAGTATATATTATTATTATTATTCTACTGCTCATTTTGGAGTAGCCCGTCAAGTATATCTGATGATTTCAGTTACAGTCTGTCCAAAATCCACAGTTAAGAATAATTACTCCCTCCATTCCATTTCAAATTAAATGTAGTAGTTTTGTTAGTTGTTTTGGTTAGTTTTCATAATTTGAAACGGGAGGAGTAGATTAGAAAGCTCAGGATGCATGCCTATGCTTGCTTATGAGTACCATCCATCTAGCAGAACCAAAAAGTTAACCATCCTTTTTAACAGGCACACACACCTAGTAGGAGGCTTATCTCTCTCACGGTGTGCCGCCGTCAGCGTTGCAATTCCATTAGTAATAGAGAGAGAAACATACGGTTGGTGGCAAGTTATCCGATCCGCATATATATACGTAGGAGGCTCATCAAAAGCTAATTATTGATTGATAGATGGATCTATTGAGCGAGTAGTCAATGAGTATAATTTAACTAAATTGTTGCTGCTACCAAATAGAGTAATACCTGGAGTATACACTGTAAATTGATATTTTGGAATTATGAGGTGTACGTAACGTAACCGTAATTAATTCGCTCTCGCGCAGATAGTAGTTAAAAAGGAAAAGCTGACAGCATCAGGTATGACTAATCAACATTTATTTATACCAGTCTACTACAACTATGCCTGGCAACCAGAAGCAGTAAATTCGTCTGTTGTAAGGAGTATTTAATTTATTATAGGGGGTGGGGTGGGGACAAATCAAAACTAACAAAAGCGGAGATACAGTAGCGGCATTTACGCCATATAAAGAAACAAAGAGGACTTGTGCTGGGAGCACAGTGAAAAAGGCCATCCATGCATGATGCATCTCCCTCCATGGCCGTCTATTCTCTCTCTCTCTCTCACACACACACCGCAGTCGCAGCAGATCGAGGAGAGGAGAGTGGAGTGGAGGGCTCCAATCCAATCCAAACCCAATCCGTGTCCAGAATTGCAGCAAAGCTCGTTGCAGTTGCAGGAGGGGGATAAGTGCGTGCCCCCTCGTCGCAGACACAGAGTCGTGAGAGACTGGAGATGGTAACAGAGAGGCCACTATTCCAAGTGGACCATGCTACTACATCTTTCCATGCTCCCCATCGATCCCACAAGCGTTGTTGTACTAGTACATGCATGCAGGTGTTGGTGGTTACACAGAATCTGGTCATTGCATTGCTTACCATGCGTGGTACTACATGTGTGTAGGTGGTGGTGATGAAGGTGGCCATCCACTGCCAGGGCTGCGCAGGCAAAGTCAGGAAGCACATCTCCAAAATGGAAGGTACGTACGATCGTCGTCGTTGTATGTATGCTCTCGTGGCACATATATATATACACTAGCGTGCGTGAGTGTGGCAGCTAGTGTAGCGTGACCTGGAGCTTAGTAGTAGCTATAGAGACGTCCATTCGTCACATGCATGCATATGACTATGCACACGCTCGTACGTAGCTAGACCGGATCCAAGAAACGCATCGTCATTTCGCTGCAACAAAACCCAGCTGCATGAGTGAACAACGGCATATAGCTGAACACCACCGCTAGTAGAGAGGCTTATATAAATTGATGGTCAACACATTAGGTAGCCGGCTAGCCGTAGCCGTGCAAGGATGACGACGCCCCCTAATCATCGAAGTGCAGAAATACAAGCGATGATGATGATCGGGTGGCCTAATGCACGCATGAGACTGCATGCAGGTTGTGACGTGCATGCGTGAGGAACTGTTGGTTGGTGCCGTAATTTGCCACGCCAAACCTTCGACAAACTGTGGCTACCATAGAAAATTTGACGAGTAAAATTGAAGCCGCACTTTTGGTGAAGTTTGACAACAAAATAAGTCTATGAAGTATGGGGTAAGGTGCTAAGAAAACGTGGCATGCCGTAGTTGTGGTAGCGAACCAAACAGTTGCTAGAAAAACTGTGGCATGAACCTGTGGCATGGCACGTTCTGGTTACAAACCAAACAGGAGTAGGTCTTGGTGGTACCCCCCTCCCTCATCACTCAACCATCCGTACGTTAGAGAGTAGGACATTGTACCCAAGTGCACAGGACCGGATATATCATCAGTACGTACTGTTGGCAGCCGAACTGTTAGAGCTAGCTAGCTTGATGAACATGCTTCTGATTGCCACATTATGCATGCATGGACGCTGGGGAATGAACCACCATTTCTGTAGCAGATGCAGATCCATCCGATCCATCGATCCATGGGACAGCATACTATTAATCAAACACAACCACCAGAGGCTCTACTGATGAATATATATAAACATGGAGTGGTTAGTGCGTGCGGTAGCTTGCAAACTCAAAAAGGAAATAAAAACAAATTGAATACAACTCTGTGGAAATTGAACGTTAATTTGGACTACTTGCATTGGAGCGGAGCAGCATAAACAAAAGAAGCCTTGAAAATTCTTGCGTGTCAGCATCAGCTGGGATCGGAAGCTCAGCATCAGCATTCATTAACACTTTTACTGACGGCACATCGAACGATGACGATGACGATGATGATGATAATGATGATGGCGGTGGTGACTCTATGCGTGGTGCAGGGGTGACGTCGTTCAGCATCGACCTGGAGAGCAAGAAGGTGACGGTGATGGGCCACGTGTCGCCGGCGGGCGTCCTTGAGAGCATCTCCAAGGTCAAGAAGGCCGAGCTCCTCGCCTGATGGCTACTCCGATCCTCCTCGCTCGCCACCGTCTTGTTGCGTTGTCGACCTCCGTCGTCCATATCTCAACCAGTGCTAGCTCCGATCCGATCCAAGCTCAAGTGAAGAATTGAAGAACCTGCTCTATAATCTCGTTTCTGCTTGCATTGCCTGCTAGCTGTATCGATCGTCGTATGGTTAAAGAGAGTATGTCAGTCATGGTATACCAATCAGTGATGCAGGCTGCTGCCACACAGGCATGCGCGTGGTGAACCTCCTCCTCCTGGTGGTGCTGGATGTACCTAGGGTCGGTCCGTGTGTGCTTACTTCGTTTATTATTACAGCACTATTGCTTACATATATATTACCAGCTTTTTCCTGCACTCCTCTCTCTTTTCGATCGATCCGGCCTGTGGATGCATATGGGTCATGGGTGGGACGCGTTCCGGTCAATCTAAAGCTAGGTTGCGATCTGTTTCTGTTGATGCATGCAAATGAATGGATGATGGATGAGTGACCCACCACCACCATGGATGAACATGAACTGATCTGATCTGATCGAGCTGTTGGCCGCTTTCGTTTGGAACTGTGCTTTTGGCTGCGCGTCGCTCACGCATTAGCTCGTCGTGTGTGCATCTATGTGCATGCTAGCCTGGCCTGCCCCAAGGTTGAAACAAGGAGGCATATAACATGCCATGGACACGGTGTAGCTCGCTACTAGCTAGCTAGCTTGAACAGGAGCGGGCGAGGAGAAGTCCTTGCATGCGTTGCGCGCGGTTGTTCTGGCGCATGCGAATGGATCACTCACTAGCGGTGCCATCTCAGTGGCAGCATGTGGTCCCGGACCAGTTCGGCTTCTTTCTTTTCCCAATCCCAAAAGGTAAACATGACAATTGATCTTTTTCTTTCTGGATCGGACATCTTCCTTCGCGTGTTAAGGAGGACTGGACGAGGGAGGCTTCTGAACGTCGTTGTCATCTACTCCTACTACCTATATGGTCCTAATACACGGTACGAACATTCGGCGAATATGGTGCGTGCCCGTGCATGTGTGAACAAGAGAGCCCGACCAGGATGCAGCATGCATGAGCTCTGATCCGTACATGAACAATTTACCTTCACAGTGTGTAGCTAGCAATGCAAGTACGAGTACCAGACAACTAACTCGCTGACCATGCACAGCGCCGGCCATGCGTGTGTTCGTCGATCGATCGGCACGTTGGCGTGGTACAATGCAAGTTTGTGCGATCTGATCGTATGAACACTGTGGACGGGCCGGGTCTGCTGTCGTCGCGCGCGGTGACAACTATATTTACCTGTCTGTTTTCACTGTTTGATGCTTTCGTGCTCTCACATGCACGCAGCATGCATATCCATGTCCAGCTTGGATCGGCCTGCTGCATGCAGAAGCAGACGCTTCAGATCTCTTCTCTCAGCGCTCAGCTGGGTCAGGGGGTAGTGGTAGCCAATGCAAGTGAAGACAGACGACGAAGACGCCTCCAATTCCCTTTTGGTTTCTTGTGGAGTATTATAGTACGCTGTTAGCGCGAGATCCTGTGCGAGCGAGCCCCGTGACCGGCATATACGCACGTCGTGCTGCTCTCGTGCCTGTCGTCGCGCGCGGACAGCAGGACCAGGATATATATGTATATATATAATTTTGGGGGGTTTATCGATAGATGTGTGGCCCTAGCTAGTCAATCATGCATGCATCCATGTGTTAGGGCTGCAACACGAACTAATAATATATAGATAGATGGATGGATTATTTGATGGTAGAGCTGTCAGCGAAGCCCGCAAGCATCATGTTGGATTGTCCTTATATGTATGTATATATCCTCCATGTTGATCGCGCCCATCATCTGATCATGGCCTTATATGCTGATGGGAGCACGTACGGACCACTTCATATAAAATCACGACTCCATCGTTGTTGTATAGAGATGTCTGCCCTAACCAAAGATTTTGACGTATCAAATTAACAAGTCACTCCGAAACGATCCAATTCATTCTATTTTTACATGAGAAATTCCTAAGTTTGACGTCCCAATTCGTGAGCATTTTGAGATTTAATCTAAAAATTGTTTAAATGTGATTAATGGCCTACCACTATATAGCATTTACGCAATATTCAAACAGGCTAACCAACCGTTTAGGCGACCAGAAGGAGGGCTCCAATCCTCACCAGTATTAAGTCCTTAGGAGAATGAAGACCAAAACATTGAGGACCGGTGGTGGAAAGGAATGGTGCAAGGAGGTTTCACCAAGGGCGGGAGGGGGGCCAATGGACAAAAATATCGCCGCATGTCAGTGCATGACATCGCTGGAGAGTAGAGATGGCAATGGGTACCAGTGACATGAAACCCGACGGGTTTTAGGACCTATTTGTTTGAAATTTTGATACTTTTAGACTACTAGCTTTTTGGACTTTCCAAAAGCCAAGCAACTCCCATAAGCCAAAGGCCCAAAAGCTCACTATAGTGAGCTCTGGGTTTTAGCTTCTGGTAGCTTTTTTGGCTTTTGAAAGGTTCAAAAGTTGAGCTCCTAAAACACCCAGAAAAGCCCAAACAAAAAGAGCTTTAACCCCATTAGGGTATGGGTGTGGGCTAATTTACTTACCCAAGAGTATGTTAATGGGCAAAATTCCTTACCCACTAGGTTTGTCAGTACGAGTATGGTTCTGCACTACCTGAACCCATAAACCTAATATACTCCAAAACATGACACAACTGGCAACCTGGTGCCAGAGTGGTATGTATGCCATTTTTTATATTACATTCGTTGCAAATTCATTGTTCTATTACGTACTCATATAGTCATAGTTTAATGCACGTGTTACATTTTTCTAGGGCTAGCACAGAGAACCCATGGGTGCTCGCTACCCACGTAGGTATGGATATGGACATAGAATTGCATCTATCCTTGCATTGTTTCTTCGTGTGGACACGGAAAGCTATGATGAGTATTGGTATGGATGGATGATACCTATTGGGTACAAATTCTATGTCATTCGTCCTCAAGACTGGCGATGGCAAGGAAGGAGAAATAAGAAAGATATATCCATATACTGAAATAAGAGACTCAGTTTTTTAAGAGACTCGAAAGATTTTCGTTATATATACACACGCGAAAGTAGAGAACATTCGTCGAGAATTATTGGACATGCTTTAGGATGAGTCATTGGCGTTTTAAAAAACCAAGCCCTGGTATCAATGGAGCGACGAATTAATGCATGCAGCACAAAGACGTCGACGATCTCTGGTGCCATCGCTGTCGATGGAACATCGGACGATGGGACGTGACAACGGCGACAAGCTAGCGACCGCCGGCCGCCTCTGCGCTCCGCTATCTGCAACACCAGGAGGCGAAAGTCCGCTTGCACCAATGACGACCTGCCACGTATGTCAACACGCGTGGGTCCCACGTGCTGCTGTAGGAGCTGAGGTAGCAGCAGGTACACAACGAGTAGAGCACGGGTGACAAGGTGTGCCAAGTTGGTGCTCAAAAAAGTAACCACAGGGGAGCAGCACGCAGTACTGATCGATCGCATCGCTCATCCATCTACATATAGCATGCCGTGTATTGCGAGACCGGCCGGGCAGCGCCCAGTGCGTGCTACCTGCTAGCGACGTCGCAACAAGCACATGATCCTGATGAACAATGCATGCATCTGTCTGATCTCTCTCTCTCGATCTCCCCCGCCAACACCGATAGAATCGACGCACCTCCAGTTCGTTGCTAGCAGCTAGCTCCACGGCTCGGTACACTTTTCTACGGTTTATTTAGAACAGATCCACCAACTCAAGATTTAATTAATAGTTTTATCGTGGAATTACAGTTCCATACCTGGAGCACGTGAATCTGTTTCGCATACAACCTGACTCGATCATCTAGCTCCATAAATGATATATTTCCCTAGAAGAGACTTACTAATATGCCTCTGACTGATGTTTATTGTTTGTAAGTAGTATAAGTAGTTACATTTTTCTTTTACTAATTGAAATATGATTTAAAATACTATAATTTTGGGGGCACGTGCCTAGGGAAGTTCTGGGTCATCAGACGCCGCTGCCAGGGGGCGGCGCCTGCAGCCGCATCGGGCTACTGGACGGCGCGTGGTCTCGGCCATGGAAGGTCGGCAGCCCTGGCGAGCAGAGCAGAGAAAGAAACCACCCATCCGGCCATGTACTGTCGGTCGCTTCTGGTGCTGAATTAAGGATGGACGCATATTCACCGACTCCTGATCTGCCAGTTTCCTCTCCCACACCAGCGTCTTCTTTTCCTCTCGTCGGACGGGGATCCTTCGCGGCGGCGGTAGAAGAGAGGAATATGGAAAGAGAGAACGCTCGGATCAGGTGACAAATCGTGTATTCTTTATAAAGTAAAAAAGGGCAGTAAGATGCGGCTAGGGAAAAGGTTGGGTGAAGCTGCTTATTTTCAGGTTTCGGTGTATGAAACCTCCCACTGTTTTGTTTTACCCCGTTTGATTAACACAAAAGAGCGGTATATATCCCATTCTCTCCCAGCCCATTCAACATTTGCGTCCCGGGAGATTTGTGCGGGACAGCGCCACGAAATCCGTGGAATTTTTGCCTCCCTGCTGGCGTCGGACAGCCGAATCGATCGCCTGATAATCCGGCAGTGTCCAGGACTCCAGGTGGTCCCTGCGAAAGCTGGGGCCTGGGCTGGGGGAGACAGGAGCAAGTCCTGACCGCGCTGGGCCTGGCCTGCTGCCCCTTACTGCACACAAAACAAAACTAGCGCATGCAGGCTTATTCACTCTGGGCCTGCAGCCTTGTTGCACCCTGCTGCAGTTTGGACCATTTTCTCTGCCAAAACTTACTTTGTTGGGCCGGGATGGACTGGACCACTGCCCACGTTTGCGAAATTTCTTTTTTCTTTATTGATTTGTTTTTCTTAGATATACGGTACAGACGCAGACATATCTCAAGTTGCCTCAAGCTGGCAAGTGAAGCAAAACACAGGCGTAGTGACCTGTGCTACGCCGAGGTTTGGAGGTGACCGGAACGGGTTCTATGTCCAGAAAACCATGCAATTATGGCATCCGTGCTGGTCAAAGTAGCTCAAGTTTAACCAAGCTTATAGCAAATAATATTTATATTTATGTCTTCAAATAAATTTATTATAAAAATACATTATATAATTAATCTAATAATACTAGTTTTGCATCAGGAATGTTAGTAATTTTTTATATAATTTTAGTCAAAGTTCAAAATTGATTGACTTCTCAAAAAAACAAGAATTGCATTCTTCTGTGAGTACATAAAAAAAGTTGATCCATTTTTTGAATGTTTTCAAATTACAATACTGAGTAATGCCGCCCATAGCCTGAATGAACTCGCGAGAAGATGTTTGGAACTTTGGATGATGCTCAGCTGAGCCCACGTAGTTTCGGATGATAGTGTTGCACGCAACGTACTGCGTGTGAAAAGAAAAGCTAGATTGGAACACATAAAACCAAAGAGGTCGGTCTTGTCTCGGCAGGCACATAATCACGTCGGAGTTCTTTGGTCAGTCGTCCGTGGGGGCCCGGAGCTCGGGAGTTAGGTAAAAAAGCCGCATATATAGACCAACTGGTTACCATCACAAAATTCCTAGACCTATAGAAAGTTGGCGCGTGAAATTAGTCTCGGTCCACACAGCCTTGTTTGATCCCTCCAGTCTGGTTTTCGAAAACCGGGTGGATCCAAACACGTTAGTTTTTGTCCGATTTTTAAAAACGGGAAGCTGTTCATACTCAGCTTTTGTCAGTTTATTGTAACCATAGAGTAATAAATAAAGTTAGATTCTTAAAAACTTGGGAGATCCAAACACCTCCACCAGTTTTTGCTCACAATCCAGATTTTAGAAACTAGAAGCAAGAACTGATTTTTAAGAATCTGAAACTGATCCAAACAGGGCCCAAGTGGCTTTTCAAGTTAGAGCATCTCCAAGGGTTTCCTAAATCCCTTCATAATCCTTGGTTTTTAGCAAAATGAGCAAAATCCCTCTCCAACAACTCCTAATCCATCCTCCTAAACTTTTAGAACTTGAGAAAAATCACCATGTTCCGCGTAAAGTTACGCGCTTCCCGAGTAGCGCGTATCTTCTCTCTCCCACGTGTGTTTGTCGAGCAATCTAAAAGTGAAAGGACGTGTAAAGAATAAAGAGTAGGAAAGAGTTTCTGATGCAAATGTACAAGAGAGAAAGAATATATAATAGTGGTTAGGATAATTTGGAAATACTACAGGATTCCTGATGTAAAATTATCTTCTATATTTTAGGAGTGGATTATTAGAAACTTTTGGAGATTGTCTTATTTATTTCTTCCAATATTTTTTAGGAGTTGTAAAACTTCATACTTTTAGAAAGAAAATATTGAGTACTCTTGGAGATGCTCTTAGTAAATAAAGATGGGATGTCTTAACGACTTCTTAGAAATAAGCATTTGAAGAACAAAACCATTAGACTATACTCCCTCCATTACAAATTATGAGACATCTTGATTTTTCTAGGTTCATAGCTTTTGCTACGTATTTAGATATATGTTATGTTTAGATACATAGTAAAAACTATGAATCGAGAAATATCAAAACGTCTTATAATTTTGGATGGACAGAGGAAGTAGTAAATTGGAAGTATAAGGGCTTGCACTTTTTTGTCTAATCTTATGAAAGTTACTTCCTCTCTTTCAAAATATAGGTCACTTTGTCTTCCGTTAGATTTCTCTAGCTTTGATAAATTAAGTTTCTAGAAAAATATATGAACATATACAATACAAGTTTAAATAAATGCACTATTAAAATGTGCATATTTTTTAGAGAACTCAATAAAACTAATTTGATGTTGTAGATCTTGGTACTTTTTTCTAATAAAATTGATCAAAGTTAAAATAAATAACTTAAGATAACCCAAAATGAACTATAATTTAAATGAATGAAGTAGGACCGCCAATGCATCAATCTCTGCAATTTTCATTTGATTAATGGATTACAAATACTTTTTGAAAGGATATGTGGCTAGTCATGAATTGGTTACATTTTTTGTCAAGTTTGTTTTCCTCTCTCTTGGTCCGCCCTGGTGGGTTTGTAAGTAGTCTCTGGCCTTAGTTAGCATTTTGCTAACTCTTTTGTAACTTTCTGTTTGGTATTAATTATTAAATTGCTGGGGAGCACTGCTCCACGGTTTCAGTTCAAAAAACAAAAAAAATGAATATCCATCTTTACTTAATACTATTTCTTAATCTAGGATTTTCTTTTTAATATAATACTCAGCAACTCTATTGTTTGATTTGTTTAAAAAGTTCTTTATTTAATACTACAAGGCAACCATTCATTCTCGCTCTTGGTAACTTTAGTTCTCCTATTCGTGAACTTCCATTTTAAGGCTGGAGGTCGCAATAATCAATGGTTGTGTGCAATACTGCATCCCATAGAGACGGGAATAAAAGTATTCCTTCCTTAATAAAACTAACATGGTAGCATGCACAAAGTGTGTTTGGCAGTGAGAAGCATTCCAAATTCTTAATAGAATCACTAGAATGGCTGTTAAACACCACAAAAAGAGAAACATTTCATGGAGGATCATTTAGAACCGATTATCATTTTTTACTAGTCGAGAGAAACGTTTCAAAGGGAATCACTTAGAATTGATTCTCGTTTCTGTACTAGTCCAAAACAAACACTGAAAACTTGGTTTCTCCTTATTCTAGTTTAGTTTCAAAAAATCAGTGAGCTAACCAAATGATTTCATGGTGATTTTGAATCTTTAAAGAAATGTTTTGAAGGGAATCTGAATCTAAAATGTTTCTACGAGAATATTGATCCTTGCCAAACGTGTCAAATAATACTACTCAAATCTTAGTAAACAACTTTTTTGCATACTTCTCACCGATTTTCAGTGGCGAATCTAGCAAAATATATCATCGGCTCAACATACAAAGAAGATTGGGTTACATATAATGTTTGGTTAGGATCATGAAGTACACAAGACCTTCAATATAGGAGAATTCCAAAAGGACGTCAGGGTTGGCCGACCACGATGGTTTACTATAGACATGCCCCTATTGATTTTATTCCCATACCCCTGCTCTCAAGTCGGGCCTGTTTGGTAGAGCTCCATCTGATTCTAAGTCTCCATGGAAGCTGATTATATGAGAGAAGTGATTCTTTGGCAGAAAGTGGTTCTCTTTGATTCTTTAGCCTAAACTATCAAACCATAATAGGAAAATCACTTCACAAAATAAGAAAAGTTACTTTTCCAGCTGCCAACCTTTTAGTTCATCTCAGAGAATCACTTCACAGAATTAATAGAGAATTAATTCTCTCTGAAAAACTGTTAGCAGAGCAGTAGAGAATCAGCTTTGGGAGCTCTGCCAAACAGGGCCTCAATAGCTTCGATAGTGTTTCTTGTTGCTAGAAGTCGTTGGTCCACCATCAGCAACATGCGTGCTATGCATTGCTTTGTTGCTTGCTTGACACCAGGATCTCAAGTTATACATGGGGCAGTAGTTTGTATCCTCTTTGCATGGTCTACTCCTAGACCTGCTCCCTAGATGAATGCATGGTTCTATTCCATTGATGTCCCTTGTTGCTGATAGATGTCACGCTTTTTTTTAGATTTAGGAATAGAAAGTATTCTGGCCTCCCCAATCCACGCATGCATAATCAGGTTCAAACGATCAAAACAATGATCCGCAACAAAAGACAAAAGAGATGGAGAACTTAGTTCTCTATCCTTTTTTGGCGACTCCAATACGTTCCACTAAAAATTAAAATTACCTGCAGAAAAAATTAGTTTTTGGTCTATTAAACACAATATCATTTCTACTCAACCATAAGGCCAAGCACATCATTGCCACTCTCACTAATACTTTGGTACGTCTTTTAAGAGGGAGAGAAAAGGTTGCACTGCTTCTTTTTTCCATTGAGGGAGCGCTATATTTTTCAGATATCATATTGGTCGTTCTCTTCTATCTAGTATTATCATTTGATTGTTTATTTCATTTTTTAAATTCTCATGTCCAACTATATATGTTTATTCTTTCTATTATATTTTAAGTCAGAAGATAATTTGAATTATAAGAATTACTTATGTTACTTGTTTTTTCATTGCATTAGCACTTGCATTTCCGTAGATATGAATAGATTGATCATTATTCTATTGTATCAGGTTACCTTTCTTAACACGTTAAATTTCTAAACTCTTGTACTACATTGTGTTTCTTTCTTCTGCCATATATTTAACATCCAAAGATAATATTAGTTTTAGTTTATGAATTTCTTTCTATTCCAAGCTAAGATTCAGGGCCTGTTTGGAACGGCTCCGGCTCTAGTTCCGACAGCTGCTTCTGCAGAGGAGCCGGATGAGCCCTACCAAATATTTTAGGAGGAGCCGTTTTCTGGTGACACAGAGGAGCACTTGAGGAGGAGCCCTGCTAAATAGACCCTTAATCGTTTACTCAACACCAAAGCTATTTTTCTATTTTAAAACACATATTTATTTTTTATTATATTTGACATCAAAAGATAACTAAAGATAACTTTATTTGCATCTTTGAACATTTTCAAGTCAATTTGAACACTTAAATTGCATAGAGGCCGAGCATAGATAGTTAGATTTATTTTTTAAACAAATATAATGGCATGGGTACGTAATAGAGAAATACATATAAAGGCATTTTTGTTTTTTTAATGCAAGTGGTGGGTTATTTATCAGCACATAGATAGATAGTTTTTTTTATCTTTCTTGATTAATGTGAAAATTTCTAGACCTTGAGAATTAACACTCTCTGACTTTTTTCATTGACTCCATACCAAGATAAATATTAGATTAATCCTGGTTCGCAAGTTGTTTTGGCATGAAAGTCCACGGTTGCTGCCGCCTATTCTGTCCTCTCTGGAAATTAAGAGGGCCAAGGACAATATTATTTGTGATTTACTGATATACAAATAATCTTGTTCTTTTGTGAATTGTGATAATAATTTATAAGAGATATATGTCCTATAATGCACTAGTAAAACATTTTTACTATGGGTTTTTTTTCGATTTGTAATGGTGTTTTTATGAACCGTTAATGTAAAAGGTAAGTGAAAATCAGTTTATTCCACTAGCGTCACTTTAAGACCCACCGATGTAAATATTTGCAATGGTGATTTTATTAAGGATGCCACTACTGTAAATCGTTCTACACTGGTGGCATGCTTACACAAACTGCTAGTGTAAATTATTTTCCAGAATTTGTAAATCAGGACAAAAAATGGGAGAGGCCCACTAGCCAGCCCCACATGGTCGCATGTCGCAAGTCAGAAGTCATGTAATTTTTCGCACAAAATAAAGAAATAGATCAGACCTCACATGTTAATTCTTTAACTACTACGCCTCAAAGTTGGTTGTGACTAAAGGTCAGTTTGGTTGGTTTTTTCTTAAAAAATTGTTTTCCCTATAAAAAGCCAAAAGTTAATCAAAGGAATAAAATCTGTGGCTGCTTCTTCCAAGAAAGCTACTTTTGCTCTTAAAAATATATAAGTTTTCCTTTCTAAAATGGCCATTTACATGTGAATCAATAAAACATCACACTGTTATAAACAATCGCTCATGCCTTCAATGCATTAGAAGCATTTCTTACCAAATCTATAGTTACACAGCTGTTTCAATTAAATAGTTTTTAGTTTTCTCAAAGCTCATAATAGCTTTTCTAAAGCTAACAGCCTACAACAGCTTTTCCACATTCCCATTGTATGCAGTGTAGTGAATATTGTAATGCATTTATAAGACCCTAAACAAATTGAAATGAAAAAAGTTTGAACTAAAAAGTTTTAGATCTCTTCGAGTACAATAACTTTTATTTAGATATTTCTTCATCTAAGACCGCTTTAAAAATCTAAACAAATATAAATTTAAAAAATTATTAATCTTAAAACCTAATTTTGTCGAGTACTACAACTTTCTTTTAGACCATTTAAAAATTTAGAAAAATTTGATTTCAAAATATTCGTGCTGACACCGTATTAAGAATGCGGTTTTCTTAAACTACCACCAGTAGAAATCAAGTATTTACACCGGCAGATTTCTTAAGACGATGTCTTAAGATAACGGCCAGCGTAAATATATGAGCTATGAGCCTACAGTTTTATTTCTACTTACGTCTATGCATTATGAAACGTCAGTAGAAAAAAATCAGAGCTGTCGACGGAAATCGTTTTTGTACTAGTGATGAGTTCGACTCCCATAAAACTTAAACGACTTCTAACTTGCGATTGCGATCGCGCGTCCGTAGCATCTTTTAGCATGACGCCAACTCGATTAACTCTTGCTACTTCTAACTTGCGATTAGGATCGCGCGTCCGTAGCATCTTTTAGCACGACGCCCACTCAATTAACTCTTGCCTTCTCATAAGCATCAGACGACATATGTACTTGCTATAGGTTGCAGGACTGATGCTGTGGCGCCGCCATTTGTGATTTGTCAATCAATTGGCTGCCTACCCCACCCATTGCATTGTCCTTAGACTGTCTCCAACAACACAACACAACCCAAACATAAAATAGGTCGTTCACAGTGTTTTAGGTAAAAAACATGCTCCAACAGATGATCCAAACAGAGGACGTATTTTGCATTCAAGCCGATCCGAGAGGCAAATAAGCGTCGAGAGAGAGACGACGCAAATCCTGAAGCCGGATCTCAAAGGTGCCGCTCGTGGTGGGGATGGAGGCGGCTCGCACAGCGCCCCCTCCCGGCAGCGGCACTGTAGCAGCAGCAGCCGCACAGCACCACCGGCGGCCCCTCCCCTCTCTCCTGCCTCCGCTCCTCCCTCGCATCTCTCTCCCTCTCTCTGCCTTCCCTCCCGAAGCGGCGACGCCATCCCCAACCCCCGCTCCACCGCTGCTGCTCCTCGCCTGGTCCTCCCCGGCCCCCTCCCCCGAGCCCTCCACCTCGCCCACGGCCGGGGCGCGTCAGGCGCTCGAGACCAGCAGCACCGCCGCCGCCTCCACCGGATCTGGGGCGCGGGCGTTATGGAAGCCTCCTCACCGGCGCCCGAAGAAGCTGCTGCCGCGCCAAAGACACGGGTGCCCGTGGTCTTCCGCCTCGACCACGGCGAGGAGGTCGACGCCGATGGCAATCGCTTTTCACCGCCCGCGCAACGGCCGCCGCTTCAAGACCGGGACGCGAGCTCGCTCACCAGCGCCGCGCCAAGTCGCCGAGGTCTACACCGCCGCGGGGGAGGACGACAAGGCCGCCGTCGACGCCGCCGTGAGGCACCTCTACGCGCCGCCATCCGGGAGCTCGTTGATCGCGGCATCCAAAGTACCACGACTTGCGGATCTGCCCTTGCTCGCTGCTCACTGCTTGCTCAAATCTTTTATTTGATTTTCTCGCCGGATCTCACGCCGGAGCTCGCAGCTCGGTGGCCAGCCGCAGGGAAGACGAAGACGGAGGAAACTAGGTGTCTACTTTTGGGGTCGCTGTTGGAGAAGGCAGGTTTTGGGTTCGTGACCCTTTGCCTGTACGTGACTCAAATGCTTGGAATAGATCTCGTGTTTGTGTTTTACCGTTGGAGACCGTCTTAGTTCTCGTCAATGTAGAAGGCTCCAAGTCTCCAACCTACAAAGTAATGTCCCTAAAAATCAACAATTGCAACATACAGTACAATTTGTTTTTTGACCGTATCATATCAAAAGCAATCTCAATGATTTGGTGCTGCCCTTTTGACATATAGCGCTGCAGAATAAGGACCGGCTCATGTGTGTCAAACAAGACAGTCCAAAGAGCAGTCCATATCGGCGAAGACTTGGCGGCACCGCAACTAGACCGTTTCCAGCCAAAAATATGCCTATCGATCTCGCGTGTCAAAAGACTGAGCATGCAGTTGACTGCTCTCTATTGGCCTGCAAAGTCAAGTACGTACCTGTTCTTTTTATTAGAAAAAAATTTGCATGTACGTGGAGCTAAGCTAGTCTTTGGTCTGAACATAACTCACAAGTAGGCAATGGTTCCATGCAAGGACTTTCAACACGAGAACATTATTGTCAGGCGCGTGGAAAACTATTACTAGCTAGCTAGCATGCAGCGCAACTACTCAAAAAAGGATTTAGACGAAATAATTAAGGCCTCGTTCGAATCCTAGAGAATGGACGTCAGAAATAATTCTCGGTCAGAACCGTAACTTAATTTATATAAGTTTTCATTATCTGGAACAATTCCTGGCATCAAAATGCCCTACTCGTTCGTTTACCTGAGAATAATTCCTAGCCACAGTCCTCCGTTACTTTACATAGCGTGGGAATGATTTCTAGCCATTCCACACCGGGAACGGGCTAACCGAACACCCCTTAAGGACTCGTTCGTTAAGATATTATGAGGCCAGGAATCAATTCGGGTAGTAAAACCTTATATAAATTAAAGTAACTAATCCGGCTAGGAATCCTTCCTGGAGCTCGTTCCTAGTCAACCGAACAGGCCCTAATGGAGATGCGATCCATCTATCCCGTATGACTGTATCTGATTCGACATTTGGGAAATGTATATGCATGTTGTACTATATTTTTCTGAAAGGTCGGTGAAATTTAAATTCGTCATGGTATTATGATATACACATGTAGTCACTGTTTATCTAAATTGCTGTTTAGTCTATTTAAACATCACGTTTAAATGGTATACGAAGGTCAACCGTGTCATTTGCGTCATAAACAGTAATTTAAATGGTTGGACCTTTAAACCTGTTTAAACCGTTAAATACCATCCAAATGGTCTAAACACAGTCGAGTTAAACGTGATTAAATGAGCTAAGCAGCCATTTAATTCACTATATTTAGTCAATAACAGGATTACAACCACCAGATTTTGCACCAAAGTAATTAACATCGTAAGTATATGTGGTGGAGTGAGATTTATTTTTTCTTCCAAAAATATTTAATAGATAACTTATTTTTTACATGCATAAATATGTATATTTTAAAACTTTTTACATGCATAAATATGTATATTCTAGTGTTATTATACCAAAGGGTTAATTAGATCTATGCTGCTATAAATAAATATCACGTTTTTGAGCTCTCGCCATACTATTCATCATATAGGAATCATGGCATTACAATTCTACGTCTCTAGTGACGTTGGGCCCACGTATGTATAGTCGTCTACACTTCTGACTTTTTGTATGTACCAACCCATGTGATCCTCTACATCTCACTTACAAGTGGGCCCTCTTTGTCATCCCTTTCCTAACACTCCCGAATTTGTCTACAATTCTTCACCTTTATAAGAAAAATGGACCAATGGGCCATTAAGTTGGACTTTGGTGTTTGATGAACACCATGACCATTTGAACTAATGATGTTTGCTAGTATGCAAGGTATAATTCCAATGGATGTAAGGTGGACTTAGACTTAGGCAAAGCGGTGATCCGGATGATCAACACCTCAAGCAAGATATTAGAAGCTATGTTAAAGACATAAAGGTAAGACGAAGACATGCGAAAAATCTGAGCCAAATGTTGCATCCGTTGATAGCGGAGGAGGCACCGGACGAATAGTGCACACTGTTCATGGGTAGCTGCAGCTGCAGCACCCGATCTATTCGGTGCAAAGAGCTGAGGAGCACCGTACTACAAGGTGCCAGCCAGTGAAGAAAATCAGGGCTCAAAGACTCACCAAACATGTCCAGTGAAGGCATCGGACCATGCACTAGAGCATTCTAGTAGACAGGATGCAGCAAGGTAGGAAGAGATCTACAATGCACCGGACCTGTCCTATGGCCCACCGATTCAAGCACCAGAGCATTCTTTTCCAGCAACGATCGACAACGACTAGTTTTTCTAATGGCTACCTGACGTAGATGCACTGGACCTGTCCGGTGAGTGCGTAGACTACCCAGTCTACTGCCAACGGCTAGTTTTGCATGGGAGGCTATATATATCCTCCTTGTTGACCATTTTAGGTGTGTAGGAGTTGGGAAACATATCACGGAAGTTGAGGCTCCACTCTAGTGCTCTTGCCACCATAGTGCTTAGTGAAAATTACTTGATGATTAGTGTAGGTGCTTTTATAAAATGCTTAGGCTAGTTAGACCACCGCTAATGCATTTGCTCTAGGTTTAGGTCTAGTTTTTAGTGAGGTTTGTATACCATTGACAATGATTTCATCAATATTTTGGATAGTCAAAAACATCACAAAAATGTCACAAATGAAAGGAGATTAATCAATCATGAATGATCTTGGTTCAAATAACTTGGTTCTATATGTACATATCCTCTATTTAAATGTAGGTACAAAATAAAAGAAAAACCAAATTCAGGGGCCCAACTGGACACGTTGGCCGACCCCAAGTATGGCAAATGGGCCATCCCAATTCCCAACACATCAATATGATGTATTATGCTCATAGAAGTTATTTGCAAAAGAAGGCCTTGATTGGCGAAAATGGGCCGGTCGCCCGACCAACTATTTTGGCCAACTCAACCCAATTTTGGTGTGGTGAGAAAACACACTCCCAAGTGTCCTCCGGTCGTCGAATGCAAAGTGTGCTTTCTCTAGATGGCCGATGTGCATGTCACATGGATTGAAGGGCCCACAACTCGATCACGTCCTCAAGATCTCCAAGTGGCCCTACCACTTTGTACACACACCAGAAGGAAGAAGGAAGCCTCCCCACCTCATGGGGAGGGCCCACATGTAAGTGGGAGGGTTGGCCAACCACCCATGTATGTCGACCGACCACCCTTTTTTCTGGAGATCACTCCCACCGTCTCTCCTCAGGCCCTATTTGGCAGAGCTCTCAGAGCTGATTCTTAGCTGAATCTAGTAGGAGCTTTGCCAAATAGTTTTCCAGAGAAGTGATTCTCTACTGATTTCGTGAAGTGATTCTCTGAAATGAACTAAGAGATTGGAAGCTAAAATAAAAAGTAGCTTCTCCTGATTCTCTGAAGTTATTCTCTATCGTGATTTTGAGAGTTTATGTTTAAGGATCAAAGAGAATCACTTTCAGCCATATAATCATTTCTCTTAGAGAATCAGCTTTCATAAAGAATCAGAATCAAATAGAGCTCTACCAAATAGGGCCTCCATCAACATGCAAAGAAACACGATTTAGTTTAATCTTCACCCTTAATTTGAGGCAAGAAATGAATCAAGCAAGCTATCCGAATCTTGTTTCTACTTTACCTTGATTTCTGTGCGAGCAAGGTTTGCCTTGTTGCCCCGGGAGAACCAAAATGGCTCGCCCAGGCTGGCAAGGGCCTCGTGGCTCGCGTCAACGGGCGAGGTGAGCCTGGCAAAGTTTCCAAGCAGTTACCTACAACTATGGACCGTCTGATGTCGGACTGTGTCATGGCTGCTGCCTTTGCTGTTATATCCGATGAATTACCAGCAGAAGCTTAGGTGGTGTGATGCATATGTGTACGTGGCCTGTGGTGGTTTCCGTCGTCGCTCTCCGCCGCCTCCTCGAGAAAGACTCCGGCCTCCGGGGTGTTTCCATCAAGGGCAGTCCATGTCACATCAAAAATAATTAGGAGGACTAAATATGAGCTAATTATAAAATTAATTATAAAGATAAAGACTAATTTGTTAGACGAATCTATTAAGCCTAATTAATTCATCATTAGCATATATTTACTGTAACACCACGTTATAAAATCATGGATTAATTATGTTTGATAGTTTCGTTTCATAAATTATTCTCCATCTGTACACTTAGTTTTGTAGCTAGTTTATATTTAATACTTCAACTTACTGTTAAACACCCGACGTGATAGGAACTCATCCGGAGAACCAAACACTCCCTCCATCTGTCAGGATCAGGTGATGAATGCCAATTGGCCCGATGGGAACGTGGCGCGGACGGGAGTCCTCGCCCCGCCGGCAATCTCACAGCGCTTACTATTCCACGGTCAGATGAGAGGAGCCGTTCGTTTCTCCCCTCGCGACCGACGCGCCCCCATCCACACAGACACAGCCACACAGGCAACCCTGCCCCCGCGTCAACGGGTGCAGCAGGGCCACCGTGTCCGTCGAGCGAAGGACTTGAACTTGCGGTTGCCGGGGGGAGAACTGCATCTGCACGTGACCGTGACGTCTCTCGCTCGACCACCACCCCTTCCGGTTCCTCGCGCCGTGGCTTGGACCTTGGTCGAGAGTATAATTGCTCTCCATTTGGAGACAGCAGATTGATTGATCATATTCCATCCTCGCAGACACAGGCATACATTGCCCCTTCTTCCACTCTCGTGGCGGACGCGGCGGCGGCCGATCTCCTTCCGCCTACGTCCTTCACCTTCCTCGTTGCCCACGCCTGACGCCGGCCAAATGCGGTGGCCCTGGACGGTGGAAGCCTGAGCGGCCCCGCCCGGCGTTCCCTTTGCTCGCAGGATCGCAAGGCCCCCTCTCCCTTCCCCAAATTGCCCGGTAAAAATCCATGCCCTGATTCACCCCGCTGCTTTTAGTTTCAGCGAGTTATGCTTCGATTGTACCCGTGGTCATCACTGTACAATCTTGGGTCTCTTTTCTCTTGGAAATTTTGCGCCTTTGTTCCTCCTCTCTGTGTTCCCGGGCTTGTTCCATGTGAGATTCAGAGAAACACCCCCCATGCTCCTCCGCCTGTAATTTCTCATGAACCTTTTATATTTCCTAACTGACAACACATTTCACAATTCCGTTATTAACCGCGTACTGTACTTTTTATCCCCCGCTGATACATTACCATGGTTCGGGAATCCAAGATAACCATGCAATCTTTCAGCACGATTTACGTGCTTCTGCTCGAATTACCATGCTTGGTCTGTTTTCCGGCCAGGACCACCAATTCAATTCGTGTGCTTCTCAATACAGCTCTACCTCAGTTTCATACTTGACATAACCGTAGAAACGAGTTTGTTGCTACTTTTTATGAAACTGATTATATACTTACATAGTAAGCAGTTGAAGGAAAACAAGTGGTTCATCCGTTGCTGCAAACTGCATACTGTTCTTACATAGTTCCGTTGTTGCCATGGAACTGACTTAGTGTTGCTCGTCTCTCTGGATTCTTACCAAACTTGGATTTTTTTCCAATAATTATATGTAGTTCTTGAAACGAGTAGATCAAGTTTTGACCGGGTCATTCTCAACTGCACCTCACTTTCTTTAACTGGACAGAGTGTTTCAAAGTATTTTGCTTGGTAGTTTTGGGGCTATGGAGCACGTAATAGAATCCTTTGTCTATAATGAGAGTGCCAAACTATAGCTTTAAGCCTTTAACTGATGTCTCCAATTCATTTCAGTTCATCACGCAGTAAAGTAAATCTGGATTCCTCTTCTTCTTTTCTGATTAAAGAAAAAACATTTCTGTTCGACTTTTTTTTTCGCAAATGTGTCCTTGTGACACGTGTTTCATTAAGTAGAAGCAGAGTTACGGCAAGTTACAACGTTCCCAAGTAATCCATAGATTACCGTGGAAGGAAGGAACCAAAACAAACACACGAGAAACTAGCTGTCTTTAAACTAATTTACATCAAAGATTTGCGACGAGCTAGCTATGAACTAAAGGCAACGGACTTCGGATAAGCCGGAAACCTGCCAGAACCCAGAGGTTGGCTTCTTCGATGATGGTGTTGAAGACCACGCTCGGCGCAGCGGCTTCGTTACTGAAAGTCCTCGAGTTTCTCTCCTTCCACATTTCTCTGTTCGACTGGTCCAAGTTTGTTCACTTTGTCGCGCCTCATCAATTCGTCCGAAGTATATGCTGTTCCTTGTTCCAGTTTCTTGTCTTTTTCCCCTTGGTTTTCAATAATATTCAATTCAGATTGCTCTTACCGTCTCAGTCACCTATAACTTCCACTCTCTTATATTTGCAATCTTGCTTAGTTTTTCAGGTTAATTAGAAGCTACTTCAGTATCCAAAGATGGTTCATCATGAGCCAGATGAGGCGACTGCAGATGAAACCAGCATCTCAACACAGCCTCCCTCATATAATCCATCCCAAGCACCAACGGTGTACAAGGTCGGGTATCCTCAGAAGAAGAACCTCGCCACAGAGTTTACCAACGCACTGAGGGAGACGTTCTTCCATGACAACCCACTAAAGCAGTACAAGGACCAACCTGGGTCCACAAAGCTCAAGATGGGATTGCAGTTCTTGTTTCCAGTCTTTGATTGGGGCAGGACCTACAACTTGAACAAGTTCAAAGGTGATCTGATTGCCGGATTGACAATTGCAAGTCTCTGCATTCCTCAGGTATCAAGCAATGTTGACTGATATCACCTACTCCCTCTATTCCAAACTATTCATTCTTGATTTTCTACATAGTTTTTACTATGTATCTAGACATAATTTATATCTTGGTACATAGCAAAAGCTATATACCTAAAAAAGCTAGAACAACTTACAATTTGGAATAGAGGGAGTATAAATTAACTACTTACTGTGCTGACAACGAGTCTTGGACTAAATAGGATATTGGCTATTCAAAGCTCGCTTATTTGGATCCGCAGTATGGGCTTTGTAAGTTTCATTGCGATTCTTGATTGATGTCTTATCAATGCCATTTTAATCATCTTTATTTTTGTAATTCGGTTTCAGACTCCAGCTTCATCCCTCCATTGATATATGCTGCAATGGGTAGCTCAAGGGATATAGCAATTGGGCCAGTTGCAGTGGTATCCCTTTTACTAGGTTCACTTCTGCAAAATGAGGTTGACCATGAAAATAATAAGGAGGAATACTTGCGTCTTGCTTTTACGGCCACCTTCTTTGCTGGTATCACTCAAGCAGCCCTGGGATTTCTGAGGTATGGCGTGTATGGTACGGTATTTTTTAAGCAAGAAAAATGTAGGTCCATCGATCTTAAAAATACTATGTTTTTCAGGCTAGGTTTCCTCATTGACTTCTTGTCGCATGCTGCAATTGTTGGATTCATGGGGGGAGCAGCCATCACTATTGCTCTGCAGCAGCTCAAATACGTGTTGGGTATCAGGAACTTCACAAAGGAAACTGATATAGTTTCTGTCATGGAGTCTGTTTGGGGTTCAGTTCATCATGGAGTACTTATCTTGAACTTAACACTCTATGAGGAAATAATTTACTGTCATACTGACTACTATATAGTTATCTGATAAGGCGTGATTTTGTATGTATGCAGTGGAACTGGCAGACAGTTGTTATTGGCTTCGCATTCCTTGCTTTTCTTCTGTTCACGAAGTACATTGTGAGCATCCTTATTTTTTTCCAGACAATTTTGCTTTAATAATTTATTTTGGGGAAACAGTATAACCTAATAATGGTTTTTCATGTACACAGGGAAAAAGGAATAAGAAGTATTTCTGGGTGCCAGCTATTGCTCCTATAACTTCGGTTATTCTTGCTACCCTTTTTGTATACCTTTTTCGTGCTGACAAGCAAGGTGTTCAGATAGTAAGTACTCAAATTAGTGCTGTCAAGGCTCGATTATTTTTGTCATAACCTCAACCTCCACAATAATACAGGCCCTAAGACCCAGCTCAAATACATCATGTTTTAACTAGTGATTCATTTTTTGGCACTTGATGAAAACAGGTAAACAAAATAAAAAAGGGCGTCAACCCATCATCTGTGCACAAGATTTATTTCACTGGTCCATTTGTCGCGAAAGGGTTCAAGATCGGTGTTACTTGTGGCATGATCGGTTTAACAGTATGTATGCTATGCGAACCCATCTTGTCTTGTGATCATCTTGTCCCTCATGCTCCTTTTCCAATTGACTGCGCATCAATCTTTGTGTTAATACCTTATTATCAGGAAGCCGTGGCCATCGGAAGGACGTTTGCTACCATGAAGGACTACCAGATAGATGGGAACAAAGAGATGGTAGCACTTGGAACGATGAACATAGTAGGCTCAATGACGTCCTGCTATATTGCAACAGGTAAACATTTCTGAACGAAGTTATAGCGATTCTTCCAAAAACTGAAACATATTTGCTGCAACACTTTCAGGTTCTTTCTCTCGTTCGGCGGTCAATTTCATGGCGGGATGCCGAACGCCAGTATCTAATGTGATTATGTCAATGGTTGTGCTTCTTACCTTGTTGGTCATCACACCACTGTTCAAGTACACCCCAAATGCGATCCTGGGTTCGATCATAATTTCTGCTGTGATCGGCCTTGTGGACTATGAAGCAGTAATTCTCATTTGGAAAGTTGACAAAATGGATTTCATCGCGTGCATGGGAGCATTCTTCGGTGTGGTTTTCAAATCTGTCGAGATAGGTCTCTTGATTGCTGTAAGGACTAAGGACCCATATCCTTTGGTTTGGCTGTCGATTAGAGTAGTTGTGAGCTGTGACCGAGGAATGAGTGAAACTTACATGACATCTCTGATATTCACAGGTGTCAATCTCGTTTGCCAAAATACTTGTCCAAGTAACAAGACCAAGGACTGCGCTGCTCGGAAACCTTCCAGGCACCACAATTTACAGGAACACCGAGCAGTATCCACATGCAAGGCATGTTCCTGGGGTGGTAATAGTGAGGGTTGATTCTGCTATTTATTTCTCCAACTCCAATTATGTCCGAGAGAGGTTTGTACAGATATATACAAACACCGTGCGTTGCGTGTATAGCTTCATTATCCTCATAATTAAAATGTCGTGGGGTGTGTGCTCTCCATTTCAGAATTCTTAGGTGGTTGACAGACGAAGAAGACAAAGTCAACGCAGATGGACTGCCTAAAATCAATTTCTTGGTAGTAGAGATGTCACGTAAGTAGAAATCTTCTGTTAATCAGATATCATGAGAGTTTAGCTGTGGTTTCTACTGATGAAATGAAAGCCAATGCATTTTTTTCCTTGCAGCTGTTATAGATATTGATACGAGTGGTATCCATGCCCTTGAAGATCTGTACAAGAATCTTCAGAAGAGAGGCATTCAGGTACATAAACTGAAACTGTTTTCTTTTTTCAAGAAAACTGAAAGTCTGAAACTAAAATTGACTGACTCAAAATATCACATTGGATCGTGGCACTTGAGATTCCACTTAAAAGAGAACAAAATATCACATTTGGAGGAAGATTAAAAAAATGCTACTCAAGAAAACCAACAGAAAAAAAAAACACGAATAGGGAAGAACTTAAATGTGCCTTTGATTTTAACCGATATGTTTGTGTTTGTGCATGTGGAAGCTTCTCTTATCAAACCCTGGCTCTGCCGTGATTGAAAAGCTCCACTCATCCAAACTCACCGAGCACATCGGAAACAATCATATCTTCCTCACAGTTGCAGACGCCGTGCGTTTCTGCACTTCCAAGTCGATGCAAGAGCCTTGAACTGAAACGGATTTACGTCCGGAATCTGTTCTCTAGTATATGCGTCATGTATGATGTACTATTCATGTAATGAGTATATATTTATGTAAGATCACTGTTGCTTAACGCAAAAGCTAGCGAGCGATAGTGTTTCAAATGAACAGTTTTTACAGACAAGAGGATAGGATCAATCATCAGCGTATAGCTTTGATCATGTACAAACCAAAGGAAACATACAACAAAATTGAATTCGACATGAGGCAGACACTCCCTTGAGTGTTGAGTCCTTCCTGTATTTTTGAAAATAAAGAAGAGATACTAATTACTCAATTACTCCATCTGGTCCTTTTTATATGGTAGAGTCTTTTAAATTACACTTTGACCACTCATATTTATGATTATAAACTTATGATTATTGGATAGTACATTTGATTATAAATCTAATAGTATCAAGTTTGTATTATACTAGTTAAATTATTGGCCAAATTATTAGTTAAAAATTAGAAAGTTTAACTCTTGACATATGCAAAATATCTTGTAAACTGGACCGGAGGAAGTAACTGATATTGCTATTGTTGTTTCAGCCTTTTTTCTACATATGTCTGATCATGATTCCATAAGATGATGTGAGTACAACGCCAGTCATAGGGACTGGATGGCCTTTTTGTTTATGTTTTTATGGGTATTTTCTTAATGTCCAACATGGTGATGTGAGGTGCACCATAAATTAGGGATGACAATGTACCCACTTAACATGTACTCCATCTGTCCTAAAATAAGTGCACTTCAACGATCAGAAACGCTCTAGCCCGAGCGTCGGACCCTCCAAAAAATATCGGGCGGACTCTCCAGGCTCATGTGTCCCATGGACAACCACTCGTCCCCTAATTAATTCCTATCTACTCATTTCTCAGGCTCCACCGACACCACGTCTTGCTCTGTCTTTTCTTCAAACTCCTCACTCCTCTCATCCTCACCAGGCGAACGGCACAACGAGCTCAGCCATCCCCATCCTCCTCTCACACACAGCAGGCACGAGTCGCTGTTGTTCCTGTCGCCTAATGGGATTGCTTCGACTGCGGGCGGCGGCGGCAACAACTATCTGAATGTTGCGCCACCACTATGGTTCCGCCCTCCCGCACCAATTGCATGTCGCCGTCGCGGGATGCGTCCGCTGTGCCGCCCTCGGTGGGGCAGCTGGACCATTCGGAGGCGTTCTTGGACATCGTGCTGGGCTACATCAACCACAAGCTCATGGCCAAGGACATCGACGATAGGTTCGAGCACTACCTGGAGCACCCTCGGTGTTCGCTCCGCTGTTGACGATCTCTCTCTCTCTCTCTCTCTCTCTCTCTGGACTGCACCCGAGCACCGCTTGTTGGCAACCGCAATCCATAGTTCTCCACCAGGTAGGCCATGGCTGCCGGTGATGTCGTGTTTCAAGTGTTTCAGGTGTTTCAGACGTATGTTTCATCTAAATGTTGTGTATGTTGCAGTGGCTATATACGCATGCTGCAATCCTATGTTTCATGTTGCAAGCATATGTTTCAAGTATTTTATACGTATGTTTCAAGTGTTTCATATGGATGTTGTAGAAGTATATCTGGATATTGCATAACATGCATATTGCAAGCATATGTTTTAAGTGTTTTACGTGTTTCATACGTATATTGCAAGTGTTTTATCTGGATGTTGTAAAAATGGATCTAGATGTTGCATATGTTTGCAATGACTTTCAAATGTTTTTCAGGTGTTTTTGCAAGTGTTTAGATGTATATTGCAAGTGTTTCAGCTGTTTTGAACACATGTTGCAAATGTTTCATTTGAATGTTGCAAAAGTAGATATAGTGTTGCACATATTGCAATGGGACCCACCTATAGCAGCCGTGGGGCGCAGACATCCAGGAGGGGGAGCAGAGTGGGCACGAGCGTTCCTCGCTTGGGGTCGGGTGGCGCGGGTGAAAGCCCTAGTTTGGTTTTGGATAACTGATGAAACCTATTGGACTAACCCTGTGCTCTAAGTGTGTATTTGAGATAGGTTGGTCCAAGTCCAAGTGTTGGAGCTAGATGGCACTCAGGTGATGAAAGTGGCCAAAAGATGGAGATCATGTGCTCCAACTTGGAAAAGAAGAAAGAGAAACAAAAATGGGCTCAAGGCAAAGGTATAAGCAATAGGGCCATTTTTGTTTTGTCGGTCAAGACACTATAGAGATGTGACCGGATTTTGGATAGATAGCCGCACTATTAAGATGAGAGCTCTTATCGGACAATTTGGTCATCTAGTGCCACTAGGTGTTGCCAAACTATGCATTGCATATAGGTCTAGTGCACATCAGTGATCAAGCGAAAATGATTGTGAAAATTATATTGGAAATGCTAACTTGGCTCTAAACATGTTTGTGAAAACATTTGAGAGTTAGCAACGCTTGCGAAGGAGTTTTCGGGCTGTCAATGTCGCCACCTGGGTGGCACCAAACAGGCTGTCCGATGGGCTCGGACAGCGCTGCCGAGCAGCCGAGCGCGCCCGAGTCCTAGCAGTGGCACCACCGTGTTCGGTGTGCACCGGACAGAGCACCGGACAGGGTGTCTAGTGCACCGTCATGCCCACCGCCGTTTATTTCTAGAGACTTGGTGTTTCGGGACTACATGAAAATGGTCACTAGACAGGGTGTCCGGTGCACCGCCGTAAAATTCCAGAGGCTATCTAAATCATGAACTTCGTTGTTGGAGGCCACCAGACATGTTGTCCGGTGCACCAGACACGCTGTCTGGTGCCCTTGTCCTCCAATGGCTAGTTGAAACTAACCGCTAATTTTTGACCGTTGGGGTCACCGGACAGGCTGTCCGGTGCACCGTGGCCCTGTCTGGTGCCCCCATAGAAACTGCTCCAAAGGGGTAACATCTCTATTTCGTGGAGGGGCTTATAAATAGCCCCCTTGGCTAGCCTTGGCCACTCTCTTGGAAACCCAAAGTGCTGAGAAAACATATTGGGAGCTAAATATCATAATCCACTCACTTGCATTTCATCACTTGAGTGAGATTGGAGCGTCTGTAGTGCATTGCTTAGTGTTCTTACATCTTGTGGCAGTAGTTGAGCGTGTTGGGCTGGTAGAACTCTTGTTACTCTTGGTGTTTGCTGACACCTAGCCGCCCAGAGATTGTGGGATCGTTGAGTGGCTATTAGTGATTGTTGTCGGCTCCGATCATTCGATTGTGAGGGGTTCTTGACCTTAGTCCCCGCGGGAGATCACAAAAAGATACTCTAGTGGATTGCTCGTGACATTGAGTACCCTCTCTTGTGTTGGTTCTTACGACGCCTTTGTGTAAGGCTAGGCGTGTAATGCCTATTAGCGCGTGAGCCACCAAGTAAGTGTGTCGTCACAACGAGGATGTAGATTGCCGGCAAGCAATTGAATCTCAAGGATAAATCATTGTGTTATCTTGATCATATTGTGATTGATTTGTCTCTTGCCGGCTCGGTATATCATTCCTACACTTGCTCTTTACATTATTTGTTCATATCTTGTGTAGAGCTTGTTGTTAGTTTTGCTAGTTGTATTTAGTTGTAATTAGCCTAGTCACTAGCCCTCTAGTTGTAAGTAGTTGCAACCTAGCTAGATTGTGTGCGACTTAGAGATCATAGCAAAAATAGTATATTGGTAGGTGGCTTGCCTTTTATTGTAAAACTAGAGCAAAACCGCTTTATCGATTTGTTTTTATCTAACCACTTGCTCTAGTGAATTTGTAGATTTTTAATTAGGCTATTCACCTCCTCTAGCCATTTAGGATCTTTCAGTGGACCCAACGTGGGTCGTGAAACAGAGGTGCAAGCGGTGTCCGTTCAGACGTCTCGAGCGCTAGCACTGCCATTCTACGATTGAGGGAAAAAACCAACGTCACAGCAAATTACATAAATGCTCCTATCAAAATTTATAGAAACATGTAATGATTGCGCCTTGGAAATGGTGAAAGTAGCAAAAGGTAGTACTTGATGCTCTAATAATCTACTTATTTTGGGATATATTCTGAATGCTAGAAGCACGTTTATTTTGGGAGGTAAGGAGTAAAATTTCATATTGCACCCGTACCTATGCCCACGGGTACTTTTGCGCTCATGCCCGAGTACTTGCGCCCGTTACATTGTTGATAGAATAGATGCATGCTTGATAAAAACTAGAACAGATGCAATTTTCTTAACGTCCCATATGGTGATGTGAGGTGCACCAAAAATTAGGGATGGCGGCATACCTAACATGTAAAATTTCATATTGCACCCGGACCGGGAGTAACATATGCACCTGTATCCAGGTACTTGAACCCATGAGTTATATTACGTTGTCACTAGAATAGATGCATGCTCCTTAAAAACTAGAACATATGCAATTCTTTTTTATTTTAAGCATTGTGTGGTGAAGCGACCTACATAACTCGTACCACTGGTAGAATCTTATACCCGTACCCGCATCCAATGACAAAATTTTGTACCTAAACCCATACTCGTCGAGTACAATACACTACTAGAAATATCCATTTCTATGACGAAAATCTTAATGACGAATCCGAAACTGTCGTAGAAGAGCGCCTTTTATGACGAATATTTCCATTTCGTCATAGATCGGTGGTGACGATCCTGCAACCCTCTATTTCTATGATGAAATCAGGCATCGTCACAAAAAACGTCATAGAAGAGCATAGGGTTTCGTCACAGATCACTCGCGCGTCTCATCTGTGATGATCTCCTTTAAAACTATGACGAACAGGGCTTCGTCATTGAACTAATTACACATCTGTGATGAATAATATTCAATCTGTAACGAATGGCTTCGTCATAGATCTCCACACGGTACTTTCTCCATCCGACGTGTATCTGTGGGACCTATAGTTACTCATCCGTGATGCTTGCAATTTGTCATAAAAGTCTCCGCTCGTCCTTTATCCATGCGACGTGTACCTATGGGACCCTTCTCCATCCGACGTGTACCTATGGGACCTGCAGTTACTCATCCGTGATGCTTGCAATTCGTCATAAAAGTCTCCACTCGGTCCTTTCTCCGTCTGACGTGTACCTGTAGGACCCTTCAATATCTGACCTATGGGACCAGACGGCTTACATGTCACGTGTACCTGTGGGACCGTTCTCCATCTCCATTCGACCTATGGGACCTAACGGCCCATCTCCATCCGACCTATGGGACCCGACGACCCATCTCCATCCGACCTGTGGGACCCGACGACTTGCGTGTCACTTGACGCTTGCAATTCGTCATCTTCGCTCGTTCCTTCTACATCCGACCTCTAGGACCCGACGGCTTACGTGTCACGTGTAACCTTTCTCCATCTCTATCCAACCTGTGGGACCCAACGGTTTGTGTGTCACTTGTACCATGTGTGTCGTCGGGGTTTAATTTCTCAAAAAAGGTTTGATACCTGAGAGTCGAACATGGGATCTGGACCAAGGATTGGAGTGTCTTTACCATTGCGCTAGACACCTGGCTGTGCTAACATCTCTTTGGAGTCGCTATAGTATCCTATTGGCTATGTTACAGGTTGACCTAAATTGGATATATCCTCTACAAGTGGAAACAAATCTGTGCCCGCTGGACTTGCGGCGGCGGTGGAGGCTGAGGAACCCTGGTCTGCTGTGGTGGCTCAGGCATCGTTTTGGTGGTGTGGCAAGGCTCTCCTGGTGGAGCATGACGACATTGGCGTCCATGTGATCAGGTGTGTGCCGTGGTAGAGGCAGCTTGTAGCCGAGCCGTGCCAGTTCATAGAACAAAGGTATGAGTACCTTCTTCTATGATTATAGGACTCCATTTTCTATACACGATAAAGTAAAGAACACATAAAGAAAGGCTATTCTGTATGAATTTCAATTGAAATCTATGCTTTTATCACACAAAAATATAAAACCAGACTGTCCCATAGTATGATATGAACAAATGCATAGATTAGTGCTCTTGAACATTGTATGCTTTGTTCTAATGCTAGTTTTGCCATTGTCCACCCAATGGTTGAAACTCTAATGGTCTTTGCATACTTTTGCTGCAACAGATGGACATATCCTAGATTCCTAATGGGAGACCATTCTCGCCAACGTTCATCACAGGAGTTGAAGAGTTCATGGATATGGTTAAACAAAAATACCCAGAGCAAAGCATCCCTTGCCCATGTACACATTGTCTTAACTAGGTGGTTAAAACTTGGCAGGAGGTGAAGGATGACTTACTTATAAACAGAATGTCACCCACATACACCACATGGATTCATCATGGGGAAGAGGGAGGAGGTACTGACATTATAGAGCCATCAGATGTGCATGGATCTCATCATGATGGTTGGATTGCGGAGAAGGAGGAGCAGGAGGACCGTGACGATAACATATTACTAGATTTTGATGATTTAATTCAAAACCTGTTGACATCTGAAGAGTGGGCTAGAAGAATCCCAGAGTTTGAAAGAGTGCTGGATGAGTTGAAGCAATCAGTTTCTTCTAGATCTACCTTCTCAAGATTCTTCTTCCTTGTCAGGTTGCTCTATATCAAGTCCCACTATCGAGTTAGCAACAACTATTTTGATGCACTATTGGCGTTGCTGTCAGATGCATTCCCTAGTAGCAATATACCAAAATCATGTGAGGAGGCCCGCAAATATATTCGAGAATTGGGACAAGGTTACGAAAGTATCCATGTGTGCAAGAACAATTGTGTGTTGCTTTGGGGTGATTGTGAGGAATTGCAAGCGAGCCCAAAATGTAAAGAGTCCAGACGGGAGCATGGAGATGGTAGCAGGCGGGTTCCTCATAAGGTTTTGAGGCATTTTCCTCTAATACCGAGGTTGCAGAGGATCTTTGCTGCTCGAGGAACAACAGCGGACGCCGAATGGCACGAGACTAAGCAAGAGAAGAATGCTGGTTAAATGAGCCATCTAGCAGACGGGGAGGCATGGGAGCACTTTGATAAAAAGCATAAAACTTTTGCAGATGATCCAAGGAACTTGAGGCTTGTCGTCGCCACAAATGGTTTCAATCCATTTGGCAACTTTAGCTCGACATATAGTATGTGGTCTGTTCTTGTAACGCCTCTGAACTTGCCACCATGGGAATGTGTGAACCCATCGAATTGCTTTATGTCTCTACTGATCCCAGGCCCAACATCTCTAGGAAAGGATTTTGATGTATTCTTGGAGCCTCTTATAGAAGAACTGAAAGAACTATGGAAGGGTGTCAACACTTTTCATGTACTACATCGTGATAATAAGAAAGGCTTCACTCTGCGCGCTGCCATGCTTTGGTGGATACATGATTTTCTAGCATTAAGCACCTTGTCAGGCCAAACTACAAAAGGTTATTATGCATGTATTTATTGTGACAAAAATCCATTGTCAAGGAGCCTAAGAAAGAAGATAGGCTACCTTGGACACTGTTGTTACCTTCCTAAGGATCACCCTTAGAGGAAGAGCTTGGATTTTGATGGAAAACTGAGGATCGAGATGTGCCAGAAAAGTTCACCTTACAGGAGGTCCTTGAGGAACTCGAGAAGGTGAAAGATGTCTGCCCAGGTAAGCACGGTGGAAAAAGGAAATGAAAGCATGGAGAAAAGCCAGTGATTTATAATAAAAAATCTGCTCTGTGGGGCCTGCCGTATTGGAAGGACCTATTGCTACCACACAATCTTGATGTCATGCACATTGAGAAGAACATATGTGAAAACATTCTTTGGACATTGCTGAAAGTGGAGGCCAAGACAAAGGACACAATGAACGCTAGGCTAGATTTGCATGATATGAAGATAAGGCCTCAATATCACAGCGTGCAGCAAGGTACCTCGCTTAAATTCCTAGAAGCTCACTATGTCATGATGGAAAAACACAGAGCATGAATTTTGCAAGTTCCTTAAAGGTGTCAAGTTTCCTGATGGTTATGCAGCCAACCTAGCAAAATCCATAAGTGCAAATGGTAACAAGGTAGTTGGCAAGCTGAAAACGCATACTTGCCATGTCCTTCTCCAGAGGATCATACCTACAGGCTTAAGAGGTTTTGTTCCCAAAGATGTATACGAAGCTGTTTTAGAACTTGGGAACTTCTTTAGGCAACTGTATAGTAGAACTCTAAGGAAAGAAGTCATGGAAAAGCTGAAATAGGACATCCCACTCATCTTATGCAAGCTTGAGAAGATTTTTCCACTGGCCTTTTTTGATGTTATGGTGCACTTGGTTGTCCATCTACCTGATGAGGCACTTCTTAGAGGGCCCATACAGTATGGATGGATGTACCCAATAGAACGACGACTGGGCATGTTGAAGAATTTATTAAGAAATAGGGCCAGGCCTGAAGGATTAATTGCGGAGGCTTACTTAAAAAGTGAGACGTTGGCATTTTGGGAGAGGTGCAAAGACGATGTTAAAACAAGATATAGCCAGGATGACAATATGTCACATGATGGGCCAGCACCTGGTGATACCTCTGTTTTCATGCATGGTGTTAAGCCCATTGGCTAGATTAGGGTAAAGGACATCAAGGATAAAGCTAAAATCAATAAGCTAGCTTGGTATGTGCTTAATAACTACGACGAGGTTGGACCATATGTGCAGTACGTATGATTTTTTATATGCTGATTTGTTGTTTCCTATATTACGTATGAAATGTTACCAATAATAATGCTTATATGTGCTACAGAATATATAGAGAAATTTTAGAGGAACAAGGGGCAAGTGATGTTATTGATAGTAGGCTAACAGCAGAGTTTCCAGTGTGGTTTAAGTCTCATGTACGTGATTAGCATATTTTAGTTCTGTTAGGCCGATCATTGGTAGAATTATACGATAACTTAGTGGTGACGGTGGTTTCATGTTTGTGTGCAGATCGAGGAGCTACGTAGAGAGAAACCAACATAGGTCAGTGAAGGTTTGTATGCACTATCATGTGGTTCTGATACCCGAGTCTAGGTCTGTGCAGCTTTCAGTATTAATGGAGTCAGGTATAGCACTGTTGACCACGAGAAATCGCTACGTACACAGAACAGTGGTGTCATGACCGCCGTCACAAATGAAGGTCAATCAGTGGAATTTTATGGTGTCCTTAGAGAAGTTATTCAGTTGATGTATAACTCCAGCGTACAAAGCCATAGGACGGTGGTTGTTCTGTGCTGTGACTGGTACAATCTAGATGGCACTATGAAGTTTGCAAGCATTAATGATGATGGACATTACAGATCCATCAACATTAAATCATTCTAGTACAAGGATGACCCTTTCATTCTCGTGACATAGACAAGGAAGATTTTTTATCTGCAAGACATGTCCTTAGGCAAAGATTGGCGAGTCATGCAGAAGTTTGAACATAGGGATATGTATGACATGAATGAAATAGAGCCTATAGTGCACCAAGATGATCACTGTTCTAACAACGAGCATAAAGTCCTGCTGGGTGATGGTGATCAGGTTATGCACGAAGCTAGTCATGGTGAAGGTACTGTCATTCAAGCCAATTTAGAAGACCTTCAATGAGATAAGAGGGAAGCAGTTGGCATACTTGAAGGCAGCGAGGATGAAGATGAGGATGAAGCTGATACTGGAAACTAGTATTACAGTGACAACAATAACTGTGGCGGCAGAGATCACATGTCTGGAGATGACGATGACTTGTAGAAGATTTCATTCATAATCTTTGGGAGAACATGTATTCTAAAACTGCACTTTGCTTTGGATTTGTGGCTTTGTATTCTGAACATGTTTGGTATGCTCAGTTGTTATAAACTTATGCTTCAGTAGACACATAGGCTTTGTCCGCCGGTGTTAGTACTGCACTATGCGGACTATCTATTGTGTACATGACTATTCCATTTAACTGCAACTAGTACTTGTTATAGGTTCATATACACTGCATAAGCCATTGACATAAAGCATTCCTTTCACACAGCATGCTTCAACCACAACGGTGAGATCATTAATCAGTTCGACCAGCATGCCAAGTACGTATACTGATACGTGTCTGGTTTATCAAACCGAGGCACAAAGTAACCCTTGCGCGGTTGCCAATAGTGAATTGGATGCAGGAGGAAAGCTTCTGTAGTTATTTCACTCCAAAAATATAGTCACAATAGTCAAGGGGCAGACTGAAGAGTGAAGAGGAGTTGCTTTCGTAAGCAATTTCTCTTGATTGGTTTTGCAGAGGCATGCAACAGCTAGCTAGAGATGGCTACACTTTTTATTATCTGACGAGAGATCAAATGGACAGCGACGGACTTTTTGGCATGTGCAGTAAAAAAATGCAACAACTATGCCTCCTCCGTTGTGCATTAGATCGAGGCAACACTTGTTCAGATGAACTCCTTACTGCATGGTTACTAGTTCTAGCTACATATGATTAACATGACTTCACACGAGACAGCATACTAGACCTCTCTGCCACGGTGAACTGGCTTGATGATACCAAATGTATGGCTGTTTGACTTTCTATCTAGGCGAGACTTGTTTAGATGAACACCTCGTGGCATGGTTGTTGCAAGTTCAACAAATTTTATCAGATACATGTGAACTAGACTAGTTGGGTTCACCATAGATATGTGCGCAGTAGAATTTCAACACCTATGGCTACTCTGTTCTACGTTTAGGCCAGGCTTGCTCCTCTCAAAGAAACCTTGCACGGTTGCCAAGAGCGAAGTGACAAGTTGGGTTCAACACAGATCAAAGCCACTCATGACTACTACCACCACTATTGATACGTGTTTGGTTCACCAAACCGAGGCACAAAGCAACCCTTGTGCGGTTGGATTGAGATATGTTCAGCCCGTTCAGGTTTACAATGCTAGGACCATCACGTGTGCACAAAGATAATGGTAAATGATACTTTATGAACCAAAATGTTTTCACAAATGCGCACATTACATGCATAATAAGAGGATATCAGTGCTACTAGATAGAAAGATAACGGTGAACCAGACTTCACATATATTTGGATTACAACAATGATACGAGTTTAGCCTACATAACCATGCCTTCATCTGCCATAATAATAAGAGAAGAGTAGTGCCATCCCACTACTCAAAGTCATCCAACTACTACCTAGACATAATATTTCTAACTACAGATGATTAACATGACTTCATACTAATTCTAACGGCACCTCGCAGCAAACTAGTCCTAACTACAGATGTTGACATGACTTGATTCTAGTAATGAGGAGTGCCATCCCACACCTCTACGCAAGTCATGCTACAAGGGCACCAACAGGTGCGAACAAAATCCAACGCCTGCAAGGTAAACCGGCCTTGGTTGAAGCCAGCAAACCTCTCCGCCATGGCAAACCGGCGTGGCCAGACAATCCCTTTAGGCCATCTAGCCCTGGTTCCTTGCCCGGGGCGCGATGGTGGGCAACGTTCTTGTCATTGGCGTAGGTGCCATCTAGGGGGTATGTGCCCTTGCCAGCACATGTGCCCTGGCTTCGGCCTCGATCCAACCACGGGCCTTACGGTTGGGGCAGACAGGGCACACCTAGCCGTCATACGGGCTGACGCACAAGAATAGATTCGGGCCCGAGAGAACAGGCGTTGCGTAGCCATGTAGACGATCATCCTCCGAGTCCATCATGACGTAGCCTAGAGAGCCATCGGACTCGAACTCAACGTCGGCCAAGACATCGGCCATGGCCTCGGCCCTGGCCAAGATGTCGGCCTCGTCGTCGGCCTCGGCCTTGTCGTCAGGCTCGGTGGATAGCAAGGGGGACTGTGACGGTGTAGGTGACCCACCCACGTGTGGAGCGGATCCGGCAACAGCGAGCAGACCCAGCGACAACGAGTAGGACCGCACCGAGGCCGGCGGTGGTGAGCGAACCACCGATGCCGGTGGTGTCAGAGTCATTATCGAGGGCAATGGGGATAACAGTAGCGTAGGAGATGGCGTGAGTCTTGGCGACGAGAACGCCGATCTATGGGGATTGGATGTCACCGCCGTCTCCGCCGACACCAACCCAGGGTGCGCCATCGGTCCCGCCTCTGCCGAACCACTAGAAGAAGCGAGGACTGCATCTGGGCCACCAACGGCCTTCATGGCAACCGACAGGGTGGCAGAGGTGGGTGGCGAGGAGAGGGCTTTTGTGTAATGGAAGGTGGAATGGTAAACAATATGAATTGGGGCGAGGTCAGGCTTTATGTATACATAGGGATGCTAGGGCTTCTAAGGCAAGATACTCCATAAAGATTTATTTATACGTAGGGACGCTAAGGCTTCTAAGGCAAGATACTCCCGGAGGTGGGTGCCATCGCGCTCCCTTGGGAATCGCAACCATATTACACTGGTGGTTGCAAAAATAGAGCATGTCTCCTCCATTTATGCTGATGAGACAGTGTGAGTCTCGACACGATGACATCAATTGTGCGGTCGGCGGGCTTTCTGGCGTGCGCAGTAAAATTTCATAGTTTGTGATCGACTACACTCACTCGTCATTTCATCCAATATTATTATTACTAGTAGTAGGGGCATGGTCATGTGACCGTGTTCTCCTTGGCTTTTAATTTAATAATTCCTAAAAGAAAGTAATGTTTTTCATTATCTATGACATGGGACAGGGAGTATATTTGCACAAATGCATACAACACGTATACTATCCAACGCGTTGAAATATAAGGTGGCAAGACTTTCTTCCGTGTGTAGTAGAATTTTCAACACCTATGGCTCATATGTTCTGCATTAGGCCAGGCTTGCTCCTCTCAAAGAAACCTTGCGCGGTTGCCGAGAGCGAAGTGAATGCAGGATGAAAGCTGGACATGAGTGAAAATTTAAGAGATTTTGACCACCATGACACGGTTGAGACTTGAAAGCTTGGTGCGGTTGTGATAGGTCTTTTCACTCCTATCCAAGCAGTCACAATAGTCGATGGGTAGATAGAAGAGTGAAGAGGAGTTGCTTTGGTAAGCAATTTCTCTTTTGAAGAGACATGCAGCGGCTAGCTAGAGATGGGTACACTTACTATCCTACGAGAGATTCAATGGACAGCGGGGGACTTTCTGGTGTGTGTAGTAAAAATGCAACATCTATGCCTCCTCTGTTGTGCATTAGATCAAGCCGAGACTTGTTCAGATGAACTCATCGCTGCATGGCTGTTACAAGTTCAACAATTTTTATCAGACACATGCAAATAAGATGAGTTGGGTTCACGATGGATTAGAGCCACTCATTTTGAGCATGATCAATGTGACTCATGACTACTACCACTACTGATATGTGTTTGGTTCACCAAACCGAGGCACAAAGCAACCATTGCGCGGTTAGCAAGAGTGATGTGTCTAACCTGGTCAGATTTACAATGCTTGGACTATCATGTGTTTAACCACATAATGGTAAATGTTCTTTTGTGAACAAAAATGTTTTCACAAATGCGTACGACACGAATACTATCCAACACGTTCAAATTTTATGGCGGCATGACTTTCTAGTTGCCGAGACTTGCTCCTTTCAAAGAAACCTTGCGCAGTTGTCGAGAGCGAAGTGAATGTAGGATGAAAGCTAGACACGAGTGAATTGACCACCATGACATGGTTGAGACTTGAAAGCCTGGTGCGGTGGTGATAGGTATTTTCACCCCTCGTGGGCTGTTGAAAGGTCCTTGTTTGGTTTTGATAATTGAGTGATAACCTTAGGTGGACTAATATGTGTTTGAGTGAGATACATAGATGGTTAGTCCACAAGTACATATGTGTGAGCAACATATGCCATGACGGTGAAGATGGCTCAAAGATGTTGCAAAGCTCACACATGTGATGATGAAGGAGCTCATTGCCCATGAGACACGACATTGAGTCATGAGATCAAGGTGGAGAAGATCAAGACATGACTTGGCTCGACAAACCGGTTGCAAGTGTGAAGGGCAAGTTGAGTGATGACTTGGCACCAATGGACCGAAGCAACAGTGAAGAGCAAGTGAAATCAAGATCGATGAACCAATACGATCACGTGATGATATGGAGTGGATCATATCATTGTCGATCATGTTGGTGCATGTGTTGCATCAACATCGAAGGAGTTGGAATGGAATGCGCAAGGCTAAGGTATAAGCTAGGGCATTTCATTTCACCGGTCATAGGTGTGTAGAGAAGTTTACGACCGGGTTTAGGATAGATGGCCGTACTATCAAGAGGGGGTAAACTTGTTTGCATATTGGTCATCTAGTGCCACTTGAGCGATCTAACTTTGCATATGTATTAGGATCGAGTGGCGTGGCAAGTTGAGTGGCTAACTCCTTAAAAATGATAGTGAAAATGCTAACACACATACACATGGTGGTGTACACTTGGTGGTGTTGGCACATTTGCAAAGAAGAAAGAAGTTGGAGTTGAAACGGATCAACTCGGTGAAGAAAAGGAGGCGAAAGGAGGTCACTGTGAGTGACCGGACGCTGGCCTCGATCGGACTTGCGCGTCCGGTCAAGATCGATGAACCAATACGATCATGTGATGATATGGAGTGGATCATATCATTGTCGGTCATGTTGGTGCATGTGTTGCATCAACATCGAAGGAGTTGGAATGTAATATACGCACTACAAGGAGTTGACCCTTATAGCACCACTTGTTTCCGCAACACCACACATTTGGTTGCAATATTTGGTTTCTAGTATTTTTGTTGTCTAGCTACTCATGGTGCTAAGGATGGTGTTAATAGTGCAACTCTGATTGGTATCATGCTACAAAGGTTAATTCTTTACACCTTAGCATTTTTGGTAGTAATTACTCTCCCACAATTCCAATCTATGCATATGTGCGAGCTTCAAACCAAACACTCTAGCACATATGTAGGGGGAGCTAATACTACCAATTTGGGTTTATGGTACCTATCCAAAATCATTTACACATGGTAAAATTGCTTGGGCAAGCAACATGAATCCAAAAGTGCTTTATTTCCCTATCTTTGTAGAGTTGTCATCAATTACCAAAAAGGGGGAGATTGAAAGGTCGTTGTTTGGTTTTGGTAATTGAGTGACAACCTTAGGTGGACTAATATGTGTTTGAGTGAGATACATAGATGATTAGTACACAAGTACATGTGTGTGAGCAACATATGCCATGACGGTGAAGATGGCTCGAAGATGTTGCAAAGCTCACACATGTGATGACGAAGGAGCTCATTGCCATGAGACATGACATTGAGTCATGAGATCAAGGTGGAGAAGATCAAGACATGACTTGGCTCGATGGACCGGTTATAAGTGTGAAGGGCATGTTGAGTGATGACTTGGCATCGATGGACCGAAGCAACAATGAAGAGCAAGTGAAGTCTATATCGATGAACCAATACGATCACGTGATGATATGGAGTGGATCATATCATTGTCGATCATGTTGGTGCATGTGTTGCATCAACATCGAAGGAGTTGGAATGGAATATACGCACTACAAGGAGTTGACCCTTATAGCACCACTTGTTTCCGCAACACCACACATTTGGTTGCAATATTTGGTTTCTAGTATTTTTGTTGTCTAGCTACTCATGGTGCTAAGGATGGTGTTAATAGTGCAACTCTGATTGGTATCACGCTACAAAGGTTAATTCTTTACACCTTAGCATCTTTGGTAGTAATTACTCTCCCACAATTCTAATCTATGCATATGTGCGAGCTTCAAACCAAACACTCTAGCACATATGTAGGGGGAGCTAATACTACCAATTTGGGTTTATGGTACCTGTCCAAAATCATTTACACATGGTAAAATTGCTTGGGCAAGCAACATGAATCCAAAAGTGCTTTATTTCCTTATCTTTGTAGAGTTGTCATCAATTACCAAAAAGGGGGAGATTGAAAGTTCCTTGTTTGGTTTTGGTAATTGAGTGAAAACCTTAGGTGGACTAATATGTGTTTGAGTGAGATACACAGATGATTAGTACACAAGTACATGTGTGTGAGCAACATATGCCATGACGGTGAAGATGGCTCGAAGATGTTATAAAGCTCACACATGTGATGATGAAGGAGCTCATTGCACATGAGACATGACATTGAGTCATGAGATCAAGGTGGAGAAGATCAAGACATGACTTGGCTCGACAAACCGGTTGCAAGTGTGAAGGGCATGTTGAGTGATGACTTGGCATCGATGGACCGAAGCAACAGTGAAGAGCAAGTGAAGTCTATATCGATGAACCAATACGATCACGTGATGATATGGAGTGGATCATATCATTGTCGATCATGTTGGTGCATGTGTTGCATCAACATCGAAGGAGTTGGAATGGAATGCGCAAGGCTAAGGTATAACCTAGGGCATTTCATTTCACCAGTCATAGGTGTGTAGAGAAGTTTATGACCGGGTTTAGGATACATGGCCGTACTATCAAGAGGGGCAAACTTGTTTGCATATCGCTCATCTAGTGCCACTTGAGCGAGCTAACTTTGCATACATATTAGGATCGAGTGGCGTGGCAAGTTGAGTGGCTAACTCCTTAAAAATGATTGTGAAAATGCTAACACATATACACATGGTGATGTTGGCACATTTGCAAAGGAGAAAGAAGTTGGAGTTGAAACGGATCAACTCGGTGAAGAAAAGGAGGTGAAAGGAGGTCACTGTGAGTGACGGACATTGGCCTCGGCAGGACCTTCGCGTCCGGTCAAGTGGCAGCAGAGAGTGCACGGTCTCAGTCTTGAGACCTGACGCTGGCGCAAAGAGTGACCTAACGCGCAGGACCCACGTCCGGTCATCTTTGATGTACGGTGACACAATGGCGTGGGCATAGCTCTGACACATGGTAGGCGGTGAAGGACCGGACTCAGGTGTTGTGTCCAATCATGACTCACCTGATGCGTCCGATCGTAAAACAGAGGCTCGGGGAGCACTCTAGCAATGACCGGACTTAGGCGGTGGTGTGTCAGGTTGTGGAGCAAAGGTGCGTTCGGTCAGGTGTTGGCTACGCAGCGCGTGGCGGCGATCTGACATGGCTCTGGCGTGTCAGGTCGTGGGCTTGGCGTGTCCGGTCATCTTGACCGTTGGCGCATGAAGTTGCTATTGAGATCGGGCGGCTCCGGTTGAACGCAGAGTGACACGTGGACAGCGTAGGACGACCGGACACTAGCCGGGTGCGTCCAGTCACCCCGAGTTATGCATAGTGAAGGGGTACAATGGCTCTTTTCATGTGGGGCTTATAAGTAGCCCCTTGGTCGGCCTTTGGCTATTAGCTGAGCACCCTTGAGCCTTGGTGGCTTGTGCAGGTGTTCTTAGGAGCCCTCTAACTCACTTGAGCTTGATAGTGTTCATCCGATCGAGTGAGTGAGCGATTCTAGTGCGATTGCATCATGAGGTTGCATCGAGTGGCACTAGGTGTTCGAGTTGCAAGCTAGTGGTGCTTGTTACTCTTGGAGGTTTCCACCTCCTAGAGGGCTTGGTGGCTTGTGACTCCGTTAAAGCACGTGGGAAGATTGTGCGGTGCTCTGGAGGAGGATTTGGGAGGGGGATTGTGCTCACCCCGCGGGGATCACGAAGAGCAACTTTAGTTGAGCGTGTCATTGAGCTACCCTCACTTTTAGGGGAGGTTCTTGTGGTGCCCGATGTGCGGGCTTGGCGGGTGATGCCAATTAGCCGCCGAACCACCAAGTGAGCGATTGACACAACGGGGACGTAGCTTGGTGGCAACCAAGTGAACCTCGGGAGAAAATCACTGTGTCAACATTGTATTCATCATCTTCTCAGTGGTTTGCATTCTGTGCAACACAAGCTTGTATTTACACTTCATGCATTGTGCTTGTGTAGTTGCTCTTGTGACTAGTTTAGCTTTAGTAGCTTGCTAGTTGCCTTCTTGCTTGTATAGCATAGAAGTAGCTCCCTTGCGTGGCTAATTTGGTTTTGGTAACCTTGTTAGTCACATTGCTTAATTTGTGTAGCTAAGTATTTTGCGCTCTATAATTTGACTTGTATAGCCTTGTTATTGAGCATTGCTAGTGAGCTTAGGTGGCTTTGTGCTTTTGCATCACTAGTTGTGTAGGAGCTCCCCTGGTTGTATGAAGTACTAGTGCATAGGTTTGTGTGACCTTGCTCTAGAATTGATTAGGTGAGCTCTAGCTAGCCTGACACCTTTGTTACCTCTTTAGGATCTTTATAAGGTGCTTGTGAACTTAGATAGAGGGGTGTAGTCTTGGCTAGACCGATAGTTTTAATTCCGCATTTGTTTCAGTTAACCGGCATGATTAAGTTTTAGAAATGACTATTCACCCCCCTTTAGTCCGCCATCTTGACCCTACACGTGGTATCAGAACTTGGTCTCTCATTTATGGTCTTCACCGACCTAAGAGGATGGCGTCTAGTGGGCTAGTTGATTGTGAAACACACATTTTTGATGGCACAAACTTTGCACTTTGGAAAAATTACATGCTTGATTATTTTCGTACAAGGGGACCTAAGTTTTGGTGGATTGTCACTAGTGGTCTCACTCATGTCTTGGACCATAGAAATCTCACCAAAGCTCAAAGAGTTATCGATGAACTTGATGCACATGCTTGTTGTTATCTAATGGATGCTTTGAGCTTTGATTTGATGAAAAGGATAAACTATGTGGGAACCGCTCGTGAGATATGGGAATCAATCAAGCACACCTTCGGTGATTCCTCCATGTGGGATGATGGCAAGTTCAAGGAGGATGAGCCCAAGGAGAAGGTGCATGAGTGTGTCGAGCATGACCATAATTTGGTGATAGTGGAAGATTGCTCCACCTCATGGTCAAGTGATGATGATGATCGATCCACTACAAGTTCACTTAACAAGATTGATGATGATGATGCCTCAAGTGATGCCGATGATGATGCTACTCCATGCACACTTGATGGTGATGATGATGGATCATGCTCGGATGACATTGCTACAACAAGCTCTCCTACATCACCACATTGCTTCATGTCATAAGGTGACACTAAGGTATCTAATGCTAATGTGGTTGATCATGTTGATTCATATGATGAGCTTGCTAGTAGACTTGTTAGCATGACCATGTCTTTAGAAAATAAGAATAGTAAAACATTGAAATTGGAAAAAGAAAACTCATTTCTAAAGAACTCATGTGAAGAACATAAGCACTTACTTGATGTTTTTAAATCTTCACATAGTGTGCTAAAATTAAATCATGAGACACTACTTGCATCTCATGAAGAATTATTGGAACAAAATGCTTCTCTCATTAAAGTATTTTCAAAGAAACTTAAAAGGAATGAGAGCTCATCACATAAGTCAAGTGATCAATTGCAACATGTGACTAACTCTTGTGATATAGGAAAGAAGCATGTATCCACCTCTTGTGATGATTTATCAAAAATGCCATGTTCTTCATATATAGATGCTTGTTCTATTTTCTTGTCTTGTGAGACTAATCTTTTGAAGGAGAACAATGAGCTCAAGATTGAAGTGAAGAAATTGAGCAACAAGTTAGAGAGGTGCTACAACTCAAAAGTCACCTTTGAGCTCATGTTGAAGACTCAAAGAAACTTCGGTGACAAGAGTGGCCTTGGTTTCAAAAGGAAGATGACAAAGGGCAAAAGAAAAAGGGCAAAGAAGATGAAGAAGCAACTACAATTGAAGTTGTCTCACTCAATGTGCTACCAGGTGTCATGAAGCGGGACACCTTGCAAATGGTTGCCCAAACATTGAGAAGCTCAAGAAGATGAAAGAAGAAGAGAGGCTCAAGCATGTGAAGTGCTTCAAGTGCCGCACTTGGGGTCACCTTACCTCAATGTGCCCAACCAAGCAATTGGTGAAGCAACAAGAAGAGCCTCAACCAATGCCACAAGATGAGCAAGAGAAGACACCCCAAGAGCAAATTAAGATCAACCATGAAGATGGTGGTGACTTGATGATGAAGAAGAGGAAGACAAGAGGAGGTGGGAAGGCAAGGCATCCAATGCAAATTCAAGACGCCAAGATGATGAGCAAGACTCAAGATGAGAAGAAGGTGTATGCTGACATCAAGTGCTTCAAGAGTGAAGATATGAGACACTTTGCCTCGAGGTGGCCTACCAAGCTTGAGAAGAAGGTTCAACCAACTCATGAGAGGCAAGACAATGAGAAGCACCATATGAGCAAGGAAGAGAAGGCTCAATCAAAAAGAAAGTGCTACTCATGCCGGGAAAGGGGACACATGGCTCATTCATGTCCCTTAGGTTAAAATCCTAAGCCCATTTCAATTGATGATCATGATGTGCTTAGAAAGGATGGTAATGGTACCTTATTGGTTGTAATTGCAAAACATCCCGCTATTCATACTAAGGCTATGCCTAAGTATGTTGCTCCTAACTTGAGAGGACCCAAACTTGTTTAGGGACCATCAAAAAGTGGATGAATGTTTGTAGGTACCATGGCATTGGAGGCTTGATTCAATTGATGTCACATTATTCATCATATATTGAGTCAAGTTATGAAGCTTAGTGCATATCCAAAACCAATGCCAAGTGAAAATTGAGTGAAGTCCAAGTGCTATCAACATACAAGTGTCATATTCAAGTTGTGGTGATTTAATGGAATATTAGATGGCTTGCAAATAATTGAGTTGAAGCTTGTTATGGTGATCATGAGTGAACCAAGGCATATCTCTTGTTGATCATTTATTTGGGTGCATATGAGTTGATTGAATTGGATATATATATATATATGCATATGCTGCTTGCTATGAGATGTTTGAATGGATAAATTGCTTAGTAATCAAGTTTGGATTGATTTGTGTTGGATAAATTCATGAGATGACTTTTTGTAAGAGGATTGAATGGATATATGTCTTATGAAAGTGTTCAAACAAGTTGATCTTAAGTTTGATTCACATTTGATGAAGTATAGCTCAAGTGATTGAAATCTGTCCTAAATTGCAAAACCTAAAGTGAGCTGTGATCTTAGCCATGTTTGAGTGATCAAAACTTATTGGATTGGCATTAAAATTAGTGTACATGCTCTAGACTTACGTTATGAGATGCTATAGAAATTTCATGAGAATTGGATAAGAGATGCTTCGGTTTTGGAGTAGATCTTGTCATCTATAATGCAGCAGTTTTCAGCATGTAGCAGTGGTGGAAGATTTGATTTCTGGCAGTTCATGTGAGATCAAATGAAGCTCAAATTTTTAAAGCTGCTATATGACTTAGTGAATCACATCTCCACTAAAATTCGTGGCATTTGGGTCTATACATTGGTAGATATGCATTTTTCTTTGAAGGGTACAGAATCTGCCAGAAAAGTGACAATTATTGGATTGATCAAGAGTCACTTTGATTGAAAGGTCCTCAAGTTGGAAACATGTTTACAAGTGTGTGAGGTACCTAAGTTTGGTTTTGGATTGATCTAGAAGCTTGACAAGCAAAGAGTATAAGGTCATTTGATTATAGAGTGTACTTGGCACACATTTGGCACTCAAATCGAAGATCAAAACCAAGCTCAAGATAAAGATGAAGTTTAAGTTCTAGTGATCATTGGAGATCATTTAGTAGAAAGAAAAGGACTTAAACAAATATAAACAAAAAGGACTTAAAGAAGGGTTCATGGTTACTTAACAAGTTAAGTCCATCATTTGGATCAATCAAACAAAGTTAATTCAAGTGAGTATCTAGAATGGTTCTTTGGAGTGAGGTCACTTCTCCCTAGTGTAGGGGGTTGCCACCTATGTGTAGGTAAAACCAAGTGTGGTACTTAGAAGGCTAACATGGAAGTGGTGATCCAAGGAGCATTTGAGATGCTTAGTTGAAGCAATCAAAAGGGTTGATCAAGAAAAGCAAGCAACACCTAAAAGAGAGCTAGTCATAGAAATTCAAGTGGTATTCTAAATAGTTCTCTCATGCAAGCATTGATCAAAGAATGAAGCAAGTCAACCACATCATGATAGTGCACTTAATCATATTAGTGGTTCTCATTTTATATGGGTGAAGAATGTATTTCATATTGATGATTGGTCTTCACCAAGCTGTTGAATTGGACTTCACATTGCTATTGGAGTAATAAATTGGAACCTATATGACTAACCTCTACTCCAACATAGCAAAGGTATCATTGTAATGTGCATGATCATTTCATCCCTTTCTAGTATGCGGTTAGTGTATATAGTTCATACTTCATAGGATCATGCATAACAAATAAAAGTTTTAAATTCATAGCCTACCACTATTGCTTGAATGATTAATTGATCTAGTGGTTAGTATATGAATTTGTTCATGAGCTAGTGAACCCAAGTACTTGATTTAATTTGGATTGCCAACAAGTGACAAGTACAACCTCGATAAGATAACCTCCAAATGAGTGTGAAGAAGCTTAAAGAGGGTTCAAACCAGACTTGGAAGCTTAGGCAAATCAATTTAGTTCAAGTCAACTTAGAAGCTCATGATAAGTGACAAGAGTACAAGCACAAGACAATAATGCAAATGGATATCTAGTTTGGTTGTTTCAAGTAGTATCTAGACTCAAATGATCTTTCATCAAGACTCCACAAGTGATGTCTAGATCAACTTACAAGTGATATCCTACAAGTGGTACTCATGAAGATATCAAATGTTCAAGAAATGATTTTTATTGACAAATCAATCACACACGTGGTATCACATCTCTACATATGGTATCATTCATACAAGATGGTGGTTCCATAAGTGATCCTCAACCTTAAGTGATTATCAAGTGAAAGATGCTTTCCTCATCTACAAGAGTTCAAGATTCTCAAGTGTCATGACCCATGTTTTGACATAGGGGGAGGAGTCCCACTACAATTGGTATCAAGGTCACAAGATCCTATATATGGTGTCTAATGAGCTATACAAGTGGTGTCCATAAAAAATGCAAGATTCAAGTGTCAACCATCTACTCCAAATGCAAGCCTTTGCATCAAAAAGAAGCACACCTTTTATGGAAATTGATGACAAAGGGGGAGAGATTGTACAAAGATATGAAAGATTTGGGAAAGATTGAGACAAAGAAGTAGAGGTTGGACATGGACATGGACAAAGAGGGAGCAACATTGAGGAATTGAGAAGGATCAAAATTCTTGGACAAAGAGAAGCACACAAGTAGGGGGAGCAAGCTCATGAACTTTGATTGATTGCATTTGATATGTGCATATTCATATGCTTGCTTGCATTGCATAAGTTTTTCAATTTGATATGCATGCTTGTGTGGTGTATGCTATTTATAGAATTTGATTGATGAAATGAAAACTAGCATGTATAGGATGATAGCTATACTTGTGTTTCTACATGTGGTACTAGAACCTTGCTTATAATGTTGATCTCATGGGGTTTCTAGTATTTTTGTTGTCTAGCTACTCATGGTGCTAAGGATGGTGTTAATAGTGCAACTCTGATTGGTATCACACTACAAAGGTTAATTCTTTACACCTTAGCATCTTTGGTAGTAATTACTCTCCCACAATTCCAATCTATGCATATGTGCGAGCATCAAACCAAACACTCTAGCACATATGTAGGGGGAGCTAATACTACCAATTCGGGTTTATGGTACTTGTCCAAAATCATTTACACATGGTAAAATTGCTTGGGCAAGCAACATGAATCCAAAAGTGCTTTATTTCCTTATCTTTGTAGAGTTGTCATCAATTACCAAAAAGGGGGAGATTGAAAGTTCCTTGTTTGGTTTTGGTAATTGAGTGAAAACCTTAGGTGGACTAATATGTGTTTGAGTGAGATACACAGATGATTAGTACACAAGTACATGTGTGTGAGCAACATATGCCATAACGGTGAAGATGGCTCGAAGATGTTATAAAGCTCACACATGTGATGATGAAGGAGCTCATTGCACATGAGACATGACATTGAGTCATGAGATCAAGGTGGACAAGATCAAGACATGACTTGGCTCAACGGACCGGTTACAAGTGTGAAGGGCATGTTGAGTGATGACTTGGCATCGATGGACCGAAGCAACAGTGAAGAGCAAGTGAAGTCTATATCAATGAACTAATACAATCACGTGATGATATGGAGTGGATCATATCATTGTCGATCATGTTGGTGCATGTGTTGCATCAACATCGAAGGAGTTGGAATGGAATGCGCAAGGCTAAGGTATAACCTAGAGCATTTTATTTCACCAGTCATAGGTGTGTAGAGAAGTTTATGACTGGGTTTAGTTTACATGGCCGTACTATCAAGAGGGGCAAACTTGTTTGCATATCGGTCATCTAGTGCCACTTGAGCGATCTAACTTTGCATACGTATTAGGATCGAGTGGCGTGGCAAGTTGAGTGGCTAACTCCTTAAAAATGATTGTGAAAATGCTAACACACATACACATGGTGGTGTACACTTGGTGGTGTTGGCACATTTGCAAAGAAGAAAGAAGTTGGAGTTGAAACGGATCAACTCGGTGAAGAAAAGGAGGTGAAAGGAGGTCACTGTGAGTGACCGAACGCTGGCCTCGATAGGACTTGCGCGTCCGGTCAAGATCGATGAACCAATACGATCATGTGATGATATGGAGTGGATCATATCATTGTCGATCTTGTTGGTGCATGTGTTGCATCAACATCGAAGGAGTTGGAATGGAATATACGCACTACAAGGATTTGACCCTTATAGCACCACTTGTTTCTGCAACACCACACATTTGGTTGCAATATTTGGTTCTATGGCAACCAACGTCATAATTGGTAGCGATATATGGGCCTTATGGCCATCAAAATTGTGTGTTGCGTTAGTCATAAGCTTCGTTGCAAGACATAGGCGCTAATGCCACAATGGAAAAGGTGGTTGCAATTATGGGTGCCTATTGCCACAGCTAATGTTGAGTTGTGATAATACTTATGTTGCGTTGCAATAGCTAGGTGTTGTTGCCACCATTGTAAAGTTGGTTGCAAGTAGTTGTACATATGACAATGAAGTAATTGCATTGTGTTAACTTTGAGCTACGTTGAGATACATCAGATCTATATTGCATCGAAGAAACGATTAGTTGCAAGTAGTTGTGAATATAGCCACGATGAAACTTTGTTGCCTTAATCTTGCCCTACGTTTCAAAGATCTTATTATATTGCAACCAAAAAGTCATTCCTTGCATCCGTTGAGGTTCTATTGCCACTTGGCTATATTGCAGTACATGTCATTGCAAGAAGAGTGCTATTGCCATTAAAATTTGTCCATGGACATTACTTATCATGCATGTGAGCCAAAAGCAAAGGATTAGACCAACCTACCATCCTAAAGTTAAAAAATAGTAAATAAAAAATAAAAAATAGAAAAAAAAATCACAGCATACGCAGAAGCTGGTGGCCCGACCAACCCAGCAGCAACACCTAGTGGCACCAGAGCGCATGCCCATAGGAGGTCGACATGATTTTGGCTGGCTTAGTAGCATTGGGACATGGTCAGCTCTTGGCCCATACAACAAGTATATCTAGGAGAAAAATGGGGAAAAAGAGAACTCACAAGCAAGACAAGGATTCAAACCCTCGCCCACGCATAAAACCACTAAGGCACCCCCACTGGGCTATGATTCAAACCCTCAGCCCTACGGACTAATCAGAACAAGAAAACACATAAACAAATGAAACCTATGTCACTGTAATCAGCAAGATGAGATCGACACAAATAGAGTAGCATTTCTCCATTTTTTAATTAGAATATATAAGGTAAATGCAACATGTGCAGGTCATTGTGGATGCATGCAAGCACTATGAATGCAAAACGGTGCCAACAGATGAGGCGTTGCTCCTGTCCATAATAATATTGCACAGCTCATGCACCAAGACTTAATTCAAACAAAAAACTGAGCAGCTGATGAACCAAGCCTTCAATTAACAAAAATATCACACCAACACACACATATATATATGCCGTAACAATATTTGAGTTCAATATTTCATAGCTCAGGAACCAAGCCTTAAATCAAACAAAAATTTGCGCAGCTCTTGAACCAAGCCTTCAGCTAAAAAAACCCACACCAATACATATAGAATCACATTTATGTAAAAAACTCATCATCCTGTCCTTGGCCTAAAGAGTTGACAGGTGCAACATGTCCATTGTCGATGTAGGTGTCATCATTATCATCATCTTCATCAACTAAGTCTTCATCATTTGGTTCTGGCATAGGTATAGCTTTTTCAATGATGCTGGCATCTACGGTCACTCCTTGGAGGTCGTTCCTTGTCCAATTTGTCAACTCTTCATGTTGGCTAGAAATGGTCATGGTCTCCACACCGACATCGAGTGAGTCAATATCAATCTGTCCTTGCTGGTTGGTCTCTTTAGATTCTGGCATGGAAAACAAAGTCCTAGGCTTCATTCTAACAACACTGCTCCAATTGGATTTATTTGCGCATTTGACATAAAAAACCTGATCAACTTGAGTCGCTAGAACATAAGGATCATTTACATATCGACGACGAGTTGTATCGATATCTATAATCCCATATTGATCCTTACTGTAACCTCTACTTTTGTTCTTAGTAGCGGCAAGAACGTCGTACCAATCACACTCAAACAATATGACTTCTTTTTCACTAGGAAAATCTAGTGTGATTATCTTTTTAAGGACACCATACCAATCTATATTGCCTGTACTGTCATCACCCTTCACTAAAACTCTAGGATTTTGTGTACTAAAGCTGACATCTATAGAAGCCGTTTGAAAAAGGAAATCATGGATGAAGCATCTACTAAAAACACGAGCCATGTAATGAGGACCCTAAGAAAGGGCATATAGCTCCTCACTTGTATAAACTACCTTCATCTACACCCAATTCAAATAAATAAATAAGACAATTGCTATATATTTTTTACATGTATAAGACAACATTACTCACCTTACGTTCAAACCACCCAACAAAATGCTCCCTGTGTCGCCATGTGCGCTAGTTCTTCTCATTAGCTCCTTATGCTCACTATATATTATTGGTTGGATCCAACATATTACATTAGTGTAACATTAATCAGGAGTACTATTCTGCTCTTACTTATCTACTATGAAAAAGTACAAAAACACAAAAAAGGTGGTAGTAACAGCTTACTTAATCCATGGAATTGCTTCATCACAGTTTGATAATATATAGTGATGCATCCGCAGCATGTCAGATCTAGAAATAAGCTCAAGTTTGCAGCCTTTCTTACTATAGTCGATGCTCCCAAATATTCTATGCCCAGCCAGTGGTTCATTCACTGCGCTCCTCTCATGACTCGTTGGGCGATCCAGCTTCGTGTCAATGTCTTCTAGGAAGCGAGAGTAGAATGTCATGCACTCCTCTAAGATATATCCCTCCACTATCGAACCTTCTAGATGTGCCTTGTTCCTAACATATCCTTTAAGTGTATGTAGATACCTCTCGATCGGATACATCCACCGATAACACACTGGTCCTCCAATTTTAGTCTCCTCAGCTAAATGAACTGGCAAGTGCATCATAATATCAAAAAATGCTAGAGGGAATATCATCTCAAGCTGACATAAAACCTACTAAGCTCAATCGATAGGTATCTGCAATTGAAGAGCTTAGTTTTTCAATGTCACTTTGCACCAGTTCCTTTGAACATAGGGCATTGAAAAACCTGCTAAGCTCAATCAATGGTCTAGCAACATCTTCAGGCAATATGTGATGTGCAACTAAGGGTAACAATTTTTGCAAAATAACATGATAGCCATGTGATTTCAGTCCAAATACCTTACATCCATTAACATCCACGCATCTCTTTATATTAGACGTGTAACCATCAGGCATCCTCACTCCTTCTAAGAATGTACATAACATTATCTTCTCATCCTTGCCTAAGGAGTACAGTGATGGCGGCAAAGTATACTGACCATTCTCTAGCACTGGATGCTGATCCTGCCTTATCCCAAGATGTTGCATGTCAAGCCGCGCCTTGTCACTATCCTTACACTTACCATCTATGCCGAGCAACGTCCCAATTATGCTCTCACAGATATTTTTCTCGATGTGCATAACATCCAAATTATGCCTTACAAGCAATTTTTTCCAGTAAGGCAGCTCGAAAAATATACTCTTCTTCCTCCAGTTGTGCCACCTACTGTCTTCTTCACGCTGCTTCCTCTTCTTTGTGGCTGTTCCAAATTTTGGTTGCTCAAAACTTTCATACTATTGCATAACATGTGCACCAGTCAGTGGCACAGGTGCCTCTCTCGTCTCTGTCTTGTTGTTGAAGCTGTTTTTGTTCCTACGCCACCTGTGGTTCCGAGGTAGAAACCGACGATGACCCAAGTAGCAGTGCTTTGACCTGAATTTCAACCATAAGTAGTCTGTATCTTTGTGGCAGTATGGGCATGCAAACTTTCCTTTAGTACTATAGCCAGATAGCATGACATAGGCAGGGATATCATTTATAGTCCATAGTAGAAGCGCACAAAGAGTAAAACTCTTCTTCTCCTTTGCATCCCATGTTTAAACACCTTGTACCCACAATTCCTTCAGCTCATCAATCAGGGGCGGCAAATAGACATCAATATTCATTCCAGGAGATTTTGGACCTGGTATCAGCATAGACATCATCCAATATGGTTGTTTCAAACACAACCAAGGAGGCAAGTTGTAAGGAATTAGGATGATAGGCCATGTAGTGTATGCAACATTCAACATCCCAAATGGATTAAAGCCATCAGCTGCAAGACCGAGCCTTACATTGCGAGGGTCCGATGCAGAATCCTTAAACTCGCTATTCACATGCTACCATGCCAACGAGTCTGCAGGGTGACGTGTTTTCCCATCACGCACCAGTTCTTCCTTATGCCAACGCATCAGTGAAGATGTTGATGCTCTCATGTACAATCTTTTCAAACGAGGAATAAGTGGAAAATAATGAAGGATCTTACGTGGAAAATGCTCCTGTCTGTCAGCAGTGACAACAGGATCTTACGTGGAAAACGCTTCTGTCTGTCAGCAGTGACAACAGGATCATCCTTTTTAGTACCCCCGGACTCTTTCCACCTAGACTCACCACATGTTGGACAGTTATCCCTTTCAGCATAATCCCCACGAAATAACACACAATCATTCACACATGCATGAATCTTTTGGAAATCGAGGCCAAGATCTCGAACAACCTTACGCACTTTGTCCAAGGATGTTGGGAGGCAATTACCATCAGGGAGCACAAGCAAGAATAGGCGAAGTATGCGTTCCAAGCAACTGTTACTAAGACCATCCATGCACTTAATCTGAAATAGCATGACAATGAAAGAAACCTTTGTAACCTCCTTGCAACTTGGATACAATTCCTTCTTTGCCTCTTCTAGTAACCGATAAAGTTTCTTTGCACTCTCATTTGGGTCTTCCTCATCATTTCCTATGACTTCTCCATGTATGACACAGCTGACCAGTGAGGAAATCAGCTCGTGGGAACCATCCGCATGATCTCTCACGCCTTCATCAGTGTTGTCCTTCTCAACTAATAAAGGCTAACCATTACCTTCTCCTTGGATGAAACTCTCATCAAACCCTCTCAGTGCCACGTGAGTTTGAACCTCTTTTTGAGTTCGATAAGACATGCAACAGCATCAAGTACATGGACATGGAGCAGTTTCTTCTTCAGATGTGCCTCCAAATATACTCTGAATATAGTTCTTGAATCCTGTTTGCCATTCAGAAGTAAATCTGGACATGCGCATCCACCTCCTATCTTCATCTGACATTCTTCACACTATCAAAGATCAAGAACAACACAATTCGTCCAAAGTACTACTCGCTGCAATGACCAAGAAGCCATAGAATAAATAGATGTTCTTGCAATTAACAAACTGTACAATTTAAAAAATCAACAGGAAATTTTCTAGTCGGCTGCAATGATAATCATAAGACATCATCAAAAAAAGTTATTAATTTAGACATTGGCGATAATGCTTGTTATCATAGGCAACCATTAGCTAGAGTGACAATGACACCATTAATCTAAATATAGGCGATATACTGATGCCTCTTAATTTACAACGACCATTAGCTAGAGAGCACTTGTATTTGTAGAGAAGCTAGTGCTATGTTTCCAGTTATACACTAGTATATTTGCAGTTATAGTTCAGTTTGGGTATGAACTATCCTAGTTTAAGTAGAGAAGCTCATGTTTTTAAATTAATTTATATGCCAGTTAGTAGTATAGTTTTAGCCTTTTTATTTTTGTAAAGCCAGTTAAGAGCTATCTAAGTCGCATATATCAGATTTTCTATAATTTCTCTTTTCTAGATCAATTTCTTGTTTGACGATATTATATGGTTGCTGAATCTATCTTTTTTTTAAAAAAATAGAGCTAATCTTCAAATAGTCTGACAGTATTTTAGTATAGAATGTGATTATTTTATATAATATGGTTCACATTCGCATAAGTATTAAGGCTGCAAAAACATACCACACCCACAATTTGAGAACCATCCCAAAAAAACTAATATGTGGCATATAAAATCACGGTACTATGTTTTGAAAATTGCATTGTTCAGCCATTCAATCCTACCACCAAAACATCCTCAACAAATGGAAGTGAGGGTAAACCTGGATCTTTTGCAGCTGCCTCTTCAATGTCGCAGCGTGGAGGGGGTACAGGAGAAGCGTCGGCTATTCAATGACAAGAGTGCCGCAGCAGGGAAGCCTCCGATTGATCCTCCTCTTCTCCTCTGGGCGGCACGAGGTGATGGCGGCGTCAATCCGAGGAACCCGAGAAGGGTGTTGCAGCACGACTGGTGGTAGCTGGTAGACTTCAGGACAGCCGGCAGGGCGGGCCGTGGAGGCGCGGACGATGGCGGCCGGCCCCCTGCGCTCGGCGGGGCCGCGCAAGGAGCACCGGAGGGCAGAGGCCGGATTGGGGGCAGCGCCGCGGCCGTCATGCGTAGCGAAGGCGTGGTAGGCCGTCAGAGGAAGGAGTAGGCGAAGGCGTGGGTGCACCACCGGAGGGCGTCAGGTGGATTGGGGGCAGCACCGGGCCGTCAGGTTCTCGCGAGTCGCGACGATCAAGGAGGGGTGAAGTAGAGGATTACGCTCTTCTACTGGGGGCCAGCCCATTAGTCTGCACCGGAGCGCTTGCTTTGTTCGCGCATTGCGGCTTAGTACCACCTCGCCAAGCGACGTGCGGGAAGCACAACATGGTAATTATTTATTTTAGATTTTAGACGTATAGATATAGATATTTTTAATCCTCATTTCTTTATAAATTTTATCATATTTAATTTTTCCCTATTTCCTATTTACATTTACAATTTCTTTTCTATTTGTTACTTATATATTTTCCCTTTGTCCCAATAGAACAAATAATATGTGCTTTCTAAACTAGGTCCCACATTATGTTCAATGCAGTTTAGCTTTAGACAACATTTTAGTACATTGAATGAAAAAACCTATTTATATCAATTATTATGTACTATCAAACTATAGTAGTACCGTGATACTATATATATTCTTTGTAGGATCATTTAGAAATTTCGTTTACAATCATGACGATAAAGTTTATGATGGAAGGTACATCGGTATAGTTTTCTCTTCAGATGATCATAGTGATGAGATTGTAGGATATGTTATCTAATTAAATCAAATAAAAAAATCTAAGGCCCATATATTATCTAATTAAATCAAATAAAAAATATAAGGGTCGTATTAAATAATGTGTGCAATATTATTTAGTCTCATACGGGATATTTTTTGATATTGACTCGACTTATATGTGCGGGTTGTGTCCGCCTACGTTGAAAAGTTGAGAAGAGGCGTGGCATGGCTTGGTATAACCGAGCTCGAGCCTGACACGGCCATGGTGCGGCGCATGAGTTGGTTTTGCCACTCAAGCCAATTTTTGGGTGCTAATTATGGCCGGCCAGGAGTTTCTGAGTTACGGGAGTTTCAACTCGTGATGACGAGAGTTTCTGCCCCTAACGAGGAAAGTAATGAGAAGTGTTACGGGAGTTTCTGGCCCTAACAAGGAAAGTAATGAGAAAAGTTACGAGAGTTTCTCGGTAGCATCTCCTCCCATTGCGTCCTCTCCCCTCCGGGCCCCTAACCTTCTACGGTTGTGGCTCATGTGCCCGTTTGGTTAATTTCTTGGCTGCAAGATAAAAAGCAAGACTCGCTTCAACATTTATCTCCTTTTGGTCTCACGCACAAACAACATTCATCTCCTTTTCGTCTCAAGCACAAACAAATCCACTGCTTGTGCTGCGACCAAATCTTCCCATCCCGGTTCCTGCGAGAACGAGAATAGGGAGAGCAGACCTCCAAAACTGAGTCATCTTTGTGTCCACCTGCTCTGGTGAAGGGCGGCCATCAGGTTTTTTGGGAGCGACTACGCGACTGCTCGATCGTTCGACAAACCTCATCTTCTTCCCGATGTTCGTGGCGGCGGTGGGAGATTGGCATTGCAACCTCTCTCCAATGCATCGAGCAGGACGACTACTGCAATAGGCGCTATGTCAACTAGCGCAACCAGCTCTGGTGCCGCTGGGTATGTACCAATTTAAAGTCAATGTGCTTAGCTAGATTTTGTGCTATTTCCAAACAAAAAACATACATGCACTTGTATCTTGCATTAGAAAAGTAGATATTTTTTATTTGCAGTATATTTTATTTTTTATTAGGCTTTGAGGATTTGATCATTTTATAATAAAATAACTGAAAGCTAAACAATTTTGCATTGGAAACCCTAATCTATTTTCAAATTCATTCAGGCATTGTTCAATAGGACTTCGTTAGTGGACCTGTAAGTTAATTTTTGTTTTTTAGAGATGCAAGTTAATCTTAGTGTACCGGGCTCCATCAGAAGGCCTGGTGTGTCGAATATTTTTATCGCCGCCCCCACCCCACCCCATACCCACACACGGTACTTCGTCCTTCAAGTTTCGCACATGCCCGCCAAAACACCCACGTTTGAATGATTAGATCCAATAATCACGGCACAGAACCCCCACCACGCCATTCGCGTGATCAGTTTCCCAAAACCGAGCGTGTGGGGTGGGGGGTCGTATACTCATATCCCTTTCTCTCTAGGCAAGGAGACCAGCACTCGATCGATAGACATGGCCACGACGGCGGCTGCCTCCTCCGACACCTTACGCAAGCGCATCATGATGCCGCCTCCTTCGTCCACACCTCCATCTTCCGCGCTAGATGATCCACCGTTGTCTGCTTCACAAGAGAGGCGCCGTCCTCCTAATGAAGCCGTCGTCCAAGAACAAGATGATGACACGCACGGCGATGATGGCTCTGGGAGAATACTACATTTTCTCTACACCAGGTACATACATCAGCATTTATATTTCCTTTTTGGATGTTGCTAGAATCGTTGATTAGTAACTACCTATCTTAGTATTCCTGGTTCATACAGATTCCATGTGGTGAGTGGTTAGTACATACCCGTTAATTAGTTTTTAACTTCTCAATGAGTATACCTATACCTGAACCTATACCCGCAAATCTGAAGCCAGTACGTTCAGGAAGATGTTAGGCACCACCAAATCTGCACATTTGTTGTCCAAATTGCACACCTGAAAGTTCAGAAGTAGTAGATTGAAAAAAATTTCCAATCAACACCATTCATCCATGATCTGTAGGATAGTCATTTAATCATTGGGTCATCTAATTGCACACATCCCTCTTGATTTTAAAAGAAAATTCACAGCCATAAATAGATCCACATATACATGGTTAAATTTGTAGTCAGGCAGTTTCAAAGAAGCCAACGCAGCACTGCAAAGGAAAATTAATTTGCTGCATATACACAAACAAGGTGGGGGAGGGAGATGATGGGGAGAAGCATACAAGACTTCCTCTATGTTTGCCTTGCCGGTCACCAACCAATTTCCGCTAACCACCATGGTAGCACACTAGTGCATTCGAGCAGATTGTAGAAATGCCATCTACAACTTCAGAAGTACATTAGCTATTCTTCAGTTAGCAGTGTGCACCCTCCTGAATGGTGAAAGTAAAGATGGATGGGAGATGGTACGGAATGGCCAATGCCAAACTGAAAGGTGCATAATATACAATTAGAAACATTTTATATGCCATCTACCAAGCGCTCATGTCCTCCAAATTTCTGCTAATTTATTTTTTTGAATGAACAAATTTCTGCAAATTTATTAAGTACACATGCCGTTTAATCTATCGTATAGGTGCAAGGGGGTACAAATACAGCAGCACACTAATAGAGAAATTATTAATCAAAGTCTCATCATAATGAGAAAAATATTGCCTCTTGTTTTGCAATCATGTTTTGCTAATTTTGTTGAATTCTAGTCAGAGTAATATCTTACACCACACAATGATGTTTTACTCCTAATATATATACTCGGTGATTATGCTATGCACACACTTTGATGTTTTTCTACTCTCTATGTGCACACAGTGAACCAATGATAGGTGACATGTGGACAATTCATTTCCAATGCAAGGGGAGACATGAGAAAGACGAATTCATCTCCACTGATATGGATAGAGCTCATATCTCATATTTTAACCTGGTACATTTCAAAGAACAGCTTGGGTATGGAGCCAGGGACTTCTTATACTACAAGAAGCGTTGCGGCGGGGATGTAGCTAGACTTGAGCCCATCGAATATTTACGCCACGCAGAAACAATACTACATGACAATGCCGCGGATAAGGAAATCAGGTTGGTATTGTCAAGGGAGCCGGAACTGGAGGAAAATGTCAGCATAACACCCATTAAGCGACATGGGGGAAGCGAAAACATGATCAATCAGGTACAAATGAACACCTTGATGCCTACAAGGTGTGGCTAGCAAAATTGCGAGCCAAAGATCCAGACATAGGTAAGATCATTCTTTGCATCACTCATTCAAATTGTTATAACACAATGTTGCTTTGACAAGTACATCTTGTTAATCATGACTCGCAGACTACATGGATGACTTCAGGGATGAAACATACAAGGAATGGCTAAGGCATACAGGCCGTCGTCGACATATGCGTAATTAAATTGCTTTCATCATGTCATCAAATATATTATCAGCTCTTGTGCATTCAATAAAATAATTGACACATGCTGATTTATTTTTTCCAGTGTCATTATTGGAAGAACATGTGGATGAAAATCATTTAGCTGGTGGGGAGGGAAATCAGGAAAGGAGCACGACAAACAAAGATAGGCCAGCTCATGCAAGAAAGCCAAAACAACAAGAGAATGGTATGTGCTGGTCCTTCCATTTTGCATTGTACGTTCAAAACTCTTTTGCTGGTCATGTATATTATATTTGTTTCATATGTTAATAAGGTGGATTCAAAACTCATGGACGTGGATGTCTCAAAGGCTTCAAAGCAACTATCAAGAGAATTAAGAGCGGCTCTCAGAAATTAAAGATCGAATTTGATTCCTTGACAGGAGGCCCCTATGGTGAGAACAGCCGCACATTCGTCGATGAGATTGTAGTGTTTACTAGGAAAAAGGCTCCACTTATAGGAGTGCAATTGTGGAAGGACGTTGTGAAAATAGCAATAGTAGATGAGATGCTGGTGAGTCAATTGTTTTCTTTAGCCAAATGTTATGAATTCGGTATCTCCGCTTTACTGTTCTATTTGTCTTTCCATTCAAACAGAAAATTTGGGACTTAGATGACATTGAAGATGCTAGTGAAAAGATATGTGCAATTGCCAAAGAGAGGTACAAAGGATGGAGAGCTTCATTTAGTTTGACATACAAGGCATACTCGACTGACGCTCAACGAATGAAGCATAAGCCTAAAGATTTAGACAACGTGGAGTGGTACTACTTGATCCAATATTTTGGAAGTGAGAGATTCTAGCTTCGTTGGTGTCCAGTTTCTTTTGTAATTCCACTGCTAAATACAATATAAATAACAGAGCTCTGCTTGTACACTTTTGTAGAATATTAGCACCAAGAACTCTGGAAACCGACAAAAACAGAAGACTAAGCATCTCATGGGATCGAAACCATTTTCCCAAATTAGTTTGGAACAGGTGATGACAACATTAAATAAGCTGATTACTTACTTAAATATATGGTTGTTACCTAATGCTACATTATATTGTTGCCATCTTAGAGAAATCGGACTAATGGTCAACAACCTACTGATTTGCAACTTTGGATGATGACTCACACCACCAAGGATGGGCAATGGTCAAATGATGACTCCAGGGATGTCTACGTGAGTGCTTGTATATGATTGCAGATTTAAAATTACATGTTTCAAACTTATTTTGGAACTGTTTGAAATTACATGATCCTAATTTATTTCTCATGTTTCACTTAGGAAAAATGCCTGCATCCAAGTTACAGCTGGCAAAAAAGGGAAAGGATAGGCCCTTCCTTACGGTTGAGGAGGAAAACACAGTTTTTCCAACTCAACTACTCTAAAACTCTTGAAACAAAATCATACAGATGTCATGGACGTGGATACATGGCGAAATATCCAACACGAAGCACTCTACTAAAGCATAGAGAAGAAGATGCAGCCGGCAGTGAATTTTAGCCCGACAAGAAAGAATGTAGCACCAACAAGAGGTTGAAGAATTAAAAGAAAAGCTTGCAAATGAAGTTTCAGCAAGGGAAAGAGACAAGGAAGAAAGTATGAAACAAATTGAAGAAATTAGGGAGGAATTCCGGTCAACACTACAACAACAAATACAATTGGTATTGCAGTAAGTACTAACTTTGGAACACGGTTCTCCTTTTTTTGGCTCCTCTATTTTAACTAATGTTCCTTGTCTTTTGTGCTGCACAGACTATCACAGGAACCATCAACACCACACAGCTTCCAAATGGCCCAAGTGTCGACAACAACTTCATTACACCACCACGCATAGAGGATGCAGCTATAGAGGTAATAAAAATGCAACAAGATTACTTACAAAAGATGAACATGTTTACATATAAAATGCAACTTGTTTACACCAAAGCGTTCATTTTGGTAGAATAATGGACCAGCAAACGTGTTGACCATAGAAAAGGTAGCTGATGAAGGTACTACCATGACAACAAAGATTAGTGCAACCAGGCCTCTTTTCCAGAAAAAGAATGGTGACAATGGGTCATTGAATCATGTAATTTCTTCCCAACAACTATTGAGGACTCATAATCAAATGAAAAAATTGCAGGTATGAATACTATGATCATTATATTTCATATCCCAAATGGTATATGATATTTTTGTAGGGTGTACCTTAATTTACTTTATATCTTTGCTTTGCCACTATGATCATTAAATTTGCACATGCTTAGTTATTCCATGCACTTAATCACCAAGGTTCCTATATTAAATTAATAATCAATTCTATATGTGTTCATGAGTTGCAGAAAAGTGTGGACACCCAAAATATTTAGAGAAAGCTTTATGCCTATATGCTAGTGATGGATTGCTAGAAGAATGAAGTACTAACGGGCGATGGAGCTTGAAGCGGTCAATAAGGGAACTCATATTTAGTTCTATTTTATTATGCCAAACACAGTCGCAAACTTGTATACAGAGATGATGTTTTTATTATACTATGGTCATGTTTATTTTAGCAGTACTCTGGTCATTATGTTATTACTTTGGTTGAGACACATATTTGAAATTAATGAAGGTTTGAGTTCTTATATGTGATGATGAAGTCTATACTCATGGCACAATTATTTTGTAACAAAAATTAAATTTCTAGCTATGAAACAAAATTAAATGTGCTGGCCAAAATGCCCTCATTGCAACAAACTATCACGCAACCACTGTTTGTTGTTGCAATATACATTATTGCCACAAACTTTATGTGTTGCTATAGGACGTGTCTACCACCAACAATGACTTGTTGCATTTTTCATCTATTACCACCAACAATGATTCATTGCATTCTCCATCTATTACCACCAATAATGAGTCATTTTATTTTCTATCTATTACCACCAACAATGCTTTGTTGCATTTTCTATCTATTACCACCGACAATGATTTGTTGTATTTTCCATCTATTGCTCCCAACAATGATTCTTTGCATTTCCCATCTATTACCACTAGCAAATGAATGTGGCAATTGTGACTCTAGCCACCAAATTTGTTATGTTGCAAGATTTCTATGATTCAATGGAGCACACTACATGGCAATATGGCCATATTCCCACGTAACTATTGAGTAGCAATAAAGTTATTTTGTGACAAGTTCATTCATGGCAATAATGTCTTATTGCAGCCACATGTTTTGTTGCAACAGTAACTCACACAACCATTCTGCTGGTAGCAATATCCGTGCTTGCAACCATATCATGGTTGAGTTAGTTTTTTTGTGCATTGCAAAACCATCATATTGCAACACCACATCAAAAGGATGCAAAAAGCTATTGTACCATTCCAAATGCAACCACTTGTCAACGACCTACATAACTCGTACCACTGGTAGAATCTTATACCCGTACCCTCATCCAATGATGATTTTGTACCTAAACCCATACTCATCGGGTACAATACACTACTAGAAATATCCACTTCTATGATGAAAATCTTAATGATGAATTAGAAACTGTCATAGAAGAGCGCTTTTTATGACGAATATTTCTGTTTCATCATAGATCGGTGGTGATGATCCTGCAACCCTCCATTTCTATGATGAAATTAGGCATCATCACAAAAAACATCATAGAAGAGCGCAAGGTTTCATCATAGATCACTCACGCGTCTCATATGTGACGATCTCCTTTAAAACTGTGACAAACAAGGCTTCATCATTGAACTAATTATACATCTGTGATGAACAATATTCGATCTATAACGAATGGCTTCATCATAGATCTCCACATGGTACTTTCTCCATCCGACGTGTACCTGTGGGACCTGTAGTTACTCATTCATGATGCTTGCAATTCATCATAAAAGTCTCCGCTCGTCCTTTCTCCGTCCGACGTGTACCTATAGGACCATTCAGCATCTGACCGGTGGGACCAGACGACTTATGTGTCACGTGTTCCACCTGTGGGACCGTTCTCCATCTCCATCCGACCTGTGGGACCTAATGGCCCATCTCCATCCGACCTATGGGACACGATGGCCCATCTCCATCCGACCTGTGGGACCCGACGGCTTGCGTGTCACTTGACGCTTGCAATTCATCATAAAAGTCTCTGCTCGGTCCTTCTGCATCTGACCTATGGGACCCGATGGCTTACATGTCACGTGTAACCTTTCTCCATCTCCGTCCAACCTGTGGGACCCGACGGGTTCGTGTCACTTGTACCATGTGTGCAATCGGGGTTTAATTTCTCAAAAAAAGGTCTGATACCTGGGAGTCGAACACGGATATGGACCAAGGATTGGAGCATCTTTTCCATTGCGCTAGACGCCTGGCTATGCTGACATCACTTTAGAGTCGCTATAGTATCCTATTGGCTGTGTTATAGGTTGACCTAAATTGGATATATCCCTTGCAAGTGGAAACAAATCTGTGCCCCCTGGACTTGTGGAGGCGGCGGAGGCAGAGGATCCCTGGTCTGCTGTGGTGGCTCAGGTGTCCTTTTAGTGGCATGGCAGGGCTCTCCCGGTGGAGTGTGGTGGCATTGACGTCCACGTGATTAGGTGTGTGCCATGGCAGAGGCGGCTTGCGGCCGAGGCATGCTAGTTCATAGAACAAAGGTATGAGTACCTTCTTTTGTGATTATAGGACTCCATTTTCTATACACGATAAAGTAAAGAACACATAAAGAAAGGCTATTATGTATGAATTTCTATTGAAATCAATGCTTTTGTCACACAAAAATAGAAAACCAGACTGTCCCATAGTATGATATGAACAAATGCATAGATTAGCGCTCTCGAACACTGTATGCTTTGTTCTAATGCTAGTTTTGCCATTGTCCATCCAATGGTCAAAAGTCTAACGGACTTTGCATACTTTTGCTGCAATAGATGGATAGATCATGGGTTCCTAATGGGAGACCATTCTCGCCGACGTTCATCATAGGAGTTGAAGAGTTCATGGATATGATTAAACAAAAATACCTGAAGCAAAGCATCCCTTGCCCATGTACACATTGTCTTAACCAGGTGGTTAAAACTTGGTAGGAGGTGAAGGACGACTTACTTATAAATAGAATGTCACCCACATACACCACATGGATTCATCATGGGGAAGAGGGAGGAGGTACTAACATTATAGAGCCATCAGATGTGCATGGATCTCATCATGATGGTTGGATTGAGGAGGAGGAGGAGTTGGAGGACCACGATGATAACATATTACCAGATTTTGACGAGTTAGTTCAAAACCTGTTGACATCTGAAGAGCAGGCTTGAAGAGTCCCAAAGTTTGAAAGAGTGCTGGATGAGTTGAAGCAATCAGTTTCTTCTAGATCTACCTTCTGAAGATTCTCCTTCCTTGTCAGGTTGCTCTATATCAAGTCCCACTATCAAGTTAGCAACAACTATTTTGATGCACTATTGGCGTTGCTGTCAGATGAATTCCCTAGTAGCAACGAACCAAAATCATGTGAGGAGGCCCGCAAATATATTCAAGAATTAGGACAAGTTTGTGAAAGTATCCATGTGTGTAAGAACAATTGTGTGTTGTTTTGGGGTGATCGTGAGGAATTGCAAGCATGCCCAAAATGCAAAGAGTCTATGGGAGCATGGAGATGGTAGCAGGCGGGTTCCTCATAAGGTTTTGAGGCATTTTCCTCTAATACCGAGGTTGCAGAGGATCTTTGCTGCTCGAGGAATAGCAGTTGACGCCGAATGGCAAGAGAATAAGCGAGAGAAGAATACCGGTGAAATGAGCCATCAAGCAGAGGAGGAGGCGTGGCAGCACTTTGATAGAAAGCACAAAACTTTTGTAGATGATCCAAGGAACTTGAGGCTTGCCATCGCCACAGATGGTTTCAATCCATTTGGCAACTTTAGCTTGACATATAGTATGTGGCCTATTGTTGTAACACCTCTGAACCTACCACCATGGGAATGTGTGAACCCATCAAATTGCTTTATGTCTCTACTGATCCCGGGCCCAACCCCTCTAGGAAAAGATTTTGATGTATTCTTGGAGCCTCTTTATAGCAGAACTGAAAGAACTATGGAAGGGTGTCAACACTTTTCATGTACTACATCGTGATAATAAGAAAGGCTTCACTCTGCGCGTTGTTGTGCTTTGGTCCATACAAGATTTTCTAGCATTGAGCACCTTATCAGGCCGAACTACAAAAGGTTATTATGCATGTATTTATTGCGACAAAAATCCATTGTCAAGGACCTAAGAAAGAAGCTAGGCTACCTTGGACACCGTCGTTACCTTCCTAGGGATCACCCTTGGAGGAAGAGCTTGGATTTTGATGGAAAAATTGAGGACCGAGATGCGCCAAAAAAGTTCACCTTATAGGAGGTCCTTGAGAAACTCGAGAAGGTGAAAGATGTCTGCCCAGGTAAGCATGGTGAAAAAAGGAAACGAAAGCATGGAGAAGAGCCAGTGATTTATAATCGAAAATCTGCTTGGTGGGGGCTACCGTATTGGAAGGACCTATTGCTGCCACACAATCTTGATGTCATGCACATTGAGAAGAACATATGTGAAAACATTCTTTGGACATTGCTAAAAGTGGAGGGCAAGACAAAGGACACAACGAACGCTAGGCTAGATTTGCATGATATGAAGATAACGCCTCAATATCATGGCGTGCAGCAAGGTACCTGTTGGTATTTATTTACTTGTCACTTGTTTTAGTAGCCACCTATTATAAACCTATATCTCCTAACATTACTTTACTAGGTTGTCATCCCTAGTGCTGATGCAAGAGATACTTGTTGGTACTATCTAGCATTACTATTAGAATAACTCTAAGTAGTTCTTTGTTAATTTATATGACTAGAAAGAATATATAGATATGAATGAAAAGGGATCTGCAAGCGCATAGATAATATACCATTATAGCACTTCACCCGGGAGTATTCCTGGTATCATTATTTATATTTTTACCACAGAGAAAGTCTAGCATGGACAAGTATTGATAACTTATACTATTGATGGAGAAGTAAATCATAACCAATATTCTACTCATAACAGAGGTAAGTCATAGGATAAGATGTATATATGATAAGTATTGATCAATGATAATGATAAATCACTCAGAGTACTCCTTTCTATAGTATTAGCATGGTCAGGTAGAATATTAGAGGAATAATTTCTAAGTCATTCTTAATTATAAGTCAAAGCATACATTGATTAGTGCAATTACACCTAATAGTCATTGCTAAGATCATCTTCATATCTACACATAAGGGATATTACTAAGGGAGATTAAGAACAGAGCTTGTCCCCCTTCGTAACCAGATCCTACGTGCTACCTACATCGGGGAGTGGACTACAAAGGAATCAACGGGAGTGTCACGTCCACGATCTACCACATGACCTATAATATAGGGTGTATCCACAGGTAAACAACGTATAAGCACCACGCTTACACAATGTCGACCACCCACCCATGGGTCCTTAGGGTGAGCGCTATACGAACATATGCATGAATATGATGATAATCCAACTATACTAGGTATATAATCAAAGTAGACGATGAATATTATAATGAAGAACATGAATAAGATGAATACTAATATTGTCATAACAATTGTAGCAAGCATATAAAAGTAATGGAGATACAAAAGAGAGAGGGGGTACAAAGATTATACCGAACCACGCTCTTGACACGATTAGGAATCCAAACGAAGCCTGCTTGCCTCCCTCTAGACCTAGCCTAACTAGCTATGCCCTAGAATATGATGGAGCTCTAAGGATGATTAGGGTTTCTGTCTTCTCAAATGACTTGATGCCTTTAGGGGGGTAGGGGCTGATTATATAGCCCGGAGCGTCCAACGTGAGCCCTTGGATCAAATCGACTTAAGGAACGATGTAGATGCAACCTAGGAGACGGTGGAGAACCGACATTGCAATGCGGAGACCGATAGGTGGGCGTAGGGGTCAGGTGGCCTATAGGTGGGGCCGGCTGGCCCCACTTGGCAGCCTCTGCCTCTCTGCCTCGGTGTGGTGTCCTCTAGAACCTTCTAGTGTCCGTTTGCGGTGGATAAGCACAATTAAATCTGACACGTAGGTCCACCTTGATGGTTTTCTGGATAAACCCTACAAAAATCATAGATTCACTAAAACTCATGGAATTAATTAGTTTAAACCCCTAGACCTTTGTTGGTGATCTCAATTGTGCCCTTATGCATGTTTTATTGACAGTTTATAATGGTTGTTAACTACCGTCAACAAACTCTCCCAAGCTTAACCTTTGCTAGTCCCATAGCAAAGCTAAACTCAACAAAATGGATTAGGAGTTGCTACAATGCTCTCACTCCTCAAAAGTACACATGCGTTCAAACAAAAATTCTTCTCCGGATTAAAATAAACCAATCTGATTTTCAAACTTACCCATATTACCTTCAACTATGGGGCTCCTTAGCCTTCACTTGGGTCTTGAGCAATTGAAAAATAGAATAATCAAGTCAAGCACTATGTCTCAAGTTCTTTGCTCAACCATTATTCTAGAGTTTTTCTAGGTTTTCAAAATAAAACTCAGAGCTTCCATTGTATGACACTCTCAAGTCTCTCAATATATGTGATATTTGTGGATCCTCACCAAGGCAATAATAATATTATGCATTCTCTTCCTACAACTAAGGCTTATGTGGAGCTCATAGGAGTGGAAAAAGCATGAAAGAGCATACTTACAATACATATATTGTAAAGTCAAACCTTGGATCCCAAGAGAGTTAAATCATACAATCAAATCAAGATGTGCATGTGTGTGGATGTCTATTGTGGATAATCTAATTCTACTTTGCTCCTTAAAAACATATCTCTCTTTTGAAACTTGGAAACAACTTTGCAACAAAACATGGGCTATCTTATTCATCTCTTCTTTTTTCAAGCGGGCATCGGAGTACCCATTGTTTTATATATCTCGGACACTTGTCCATTTTTTCAACACTTTTTTTTTTTTTCTTCTTTTCATGAATAACTTTTGCATAGCCTCATGCTTTGTTTGACTGCAACAAAACTTTTGAGAGATAGCAACAAGAATTTGGAGCATTTATTTGGTGAATATCCTATAGGGTATATTTTTGGTGTTCACTCCCAATGTAAGTGTGAAACATTTTTAGGTGGATCTAGATGGAATGGCATGTTGTTGCGCCTACCCCTAGTGTAGGAGTAGTGCATATGTAGGTGGTGTGTACATGATCTTGATTTTAAGAGCATGACAAACCTCTCATAAGGGTCAACAAAGCTTGACTAAACTCATTGCAATGCAAGCTGCATATATGTGAAAGTTTTCCTAATCTAAATATCATATATGGCTCTGGTAGTTGTCATACAAGGAATTGATCGTGTAGATTTTTTATGTTTTTTTCAAAAGATAAATTTTAGAAACTCTAGTATCACTAGGAACAAGATAAACAACAGCTCAGACCTTCTCATATCATATTTGTCAATGACTTAGACTTAGATCAAGCATATGCTACCCACGAGTTTTAAGTTCAGAGTAAATTCTTATATCAAAATAGTCGTATCCAAAACTCAGAAGAATTCAAGGCAAAAAATTAGATACTTGAAAGGAATTACAACAGAACAACTATTCATCATTTCCATAATAAGAGATTATCCTCAGAGTCCATTTTATTTATTCAGCTCTTAAAAATAGAAAACCAGACGCATACTTTTTTATTTTGTTTTCAAAATTTAAGATCACACCTTATTAATATATATAACTAGCTAAGATAATTTTGTATTTTGTTTTAGTTGGTTATACACCTTTTTATTTTATTATATCTAGCATAAAGTAAACTCAAAAATAGTAAAACTAAAGGAAAGAAATACTTAGCTAGATACACAGTGGATGCTCCTCCCCCAAGCTGGATGTTGCTGTGGTCGATTGTTGAATGTTGAGTGATCCTTCTCGGAGCGGGTTTGCCAGCTGATATCCTTCTCATTCATCCAGAAGTTGGGTTCCTCATGTGTAGCGAGTACAACAGTGATTTAGGAAGATGTACTTTGGGTGGATAAAGATAGCCGGGTAAACTTGCTCTTGATCTTATGTGTCATCCTGCAAAATACTCCAACAAGAACACCAAAACTCGTGGCACAGATGATGTGACCACGCCAGCATCGGAGACCTCTCCGACCACTTCACTGACCTCGATGACCTCTTCGACCACCTCGGCGATCTCTTCGACCACCTCGGCGACCTCTCCAACCACTTCACCAACCTCGGCAACCTCTCCGACCACCTCACCAGCTGATACACCACTCCAAGTCCTTACAGGACCCATCACCCATAGCCGCGCCAAAAAGATACAACAAGAGGTGTACGCGCTACTTTGTGAATTTCAATTAAACATTGATGGTAATTTTGAGCCACCTCAGTCGTGCATGTTGTTATTACTCAGGTTCTCCAAGGAGGAAGACAAGGATACATCAAGGATGGATCAGAAAGAAGAGCTATATTCGAGTCAGTCCAGCATAACAGACCCATCCAGAAGAAATAGTCATATCTTTTGTCTCCCAAAAGCTATGAAGGTGAATGAACACTTGTTGGAAAGATCTTGAAGCCTAGTTTCCAATGCTGTCATGTCCGACCAGTTTGGAGTGTCCAGCGTGGCGTCTGACCAGTTTTAGTGAAGACTGCTCCGAAGCTCAATAGTCTACATGAAGCTAAAGATCCCGTGCAAAAATGTACCTTTCTATAATAATTCATGGTGCATAGCATACATGGTTGGGAAGATGATGAAGTTAGCTTTCCCACGCATCCAACGGTTCGTCATTTGGATTTTCCAGGAAGGAGTTATGACCAAAATATTGAAAACTGCACAGAAGCCCAGAAGACGTGCGGGAACTGAAGACCACCTCGTGAATACTCTAGCCAGTTGTCCTTCCACCTCCCAACGTGGCTTCTTCAGTTCACATCTATCTTAGAGACTTCTCATAGTATAAATACCACCTCTAGGCTACTAGAAAAGGACTTTTTGATGATTTGATAATTCCAGTGATATTGCAGCCGAGCTGCCGAGTGCTTACTCAAACCCTTGTTCTTCCTAGACTTGTGAAGAGATTCCTCTGGGATCCACTAGTTCGTACTTTGCGGGTTCTAGTACGGCTGCCCCGCCTTGTGTGGATTAGCTCCGGTTGTGGTTCTGCGGTCGTTTGGAGATCGAGTCGAAGTCTTCGTGGTTTCGGTGTCTCTCTCCCCGTCGCTTGGTCGCATCCAACCTTGGCCAGGTATAAAGCTAGTTACTCCGCTGTTCTTCAGCAAGTTACCTTTGCTTCCCGCTGCCTTGTTGCAAGTTATCTTGATTGAGACCTACTATCATGAAGATCGGGCCAACTCCCGTACTGAAGTAGTTTCAGTACCTATCATGTGGTATCAGAGCTTCGGATTGACACGGTAGGTCTTGCCGTCATCCACATCGTTATCCTTGATTAATCTACTTCATATATTTGTGTTTATTCATATCCTATAGTCCAAAGCTACACAAAAAAATACCTATAACCATTTCGTGGTACTGTTACGTTGTGTTTTGTGTTCATCGAGTTGCTAGTCACCACCGTTTATATAAATTGAGTTGTTTCGTTCGTTACCGTTGTCAGTGTTATAAAAAAAAGATGATAAAAAAGGATTAGTTTCAAAAAAAAGGAGAAGTGAAAAGAAGTTGAATGATCTGTGTTGCGGTGTATTGCTGAAAATTTTAGTTTACATATTTGAGTTGGTGGTAATCTTGTTAGCAGCAACGTCGTGTCTTTGAGCACATCAAACCACTCGGTTGGCAGTACCGTAGCCCTCCTTGTTAGCCACCTATAGCTCCACCAAAACCTGAACCGGGATGTTTGATTCGTAATCCTTACGACCTCTCTACCACCTCCGTTGAAGCTGCCACACCAGCACCGTCACGGTCCTTGAGAATGAGCAAGAACTTGGGTAAGTAAGAGGTGAGATTGTGTGTTTTCCATAAATTTACCTATTTCACTTTTTCTTGCAACTAGTCTCACATGGCAGGATCCAATTCGAGTGTTCATGGTGGGGACCACGAAGATGAAGAACCCCCTGTTGCACGGGCGGAGCTACGCCAAATGGCCAACTCGCTCTTGGCGGCGATGGAGAGGATGTTCAACGAACGTCTCCCTGCAGCGGGTGGTCGAGGTCCACAACATCAACATGAAGACAATCACCGTGAAGAATTTGGTGATGAAAATTCTAGTTTGGGTGTTGGATTTCATGGCCACAACGGCAATGGTCGTGGTGGTTAGGGTGAAAGGCGTCGTGCTGATTTTGATCAGCGCGGTGGTGGATGGCGTGCTGAATTTGATCATCAGCGTGGAGGAGGACATGGACGTGATCGTCGTGTATATTTTGATGATGAAGATGAGGTTCATGATGAGTATGGGGAGGGATTTGATGATAATGAAAATCCTTTTGGTCACCATGGGCATTTTGGACAGCCACATGAACATTGTCGTGGTGCTGGTCATGATGGGGAAAATCCTCGTGGTTGTCGCCATAGAGATGATCCGGATAGCATTGCTCGTGTAGAGTTAAGTGTTCCAAAATTTTAGGGAAAGAAAATGCTGATGCTTATCTTGAATGGGAGGAGCAATGTGATCAGATTTTTAGAGTGCATAATCTTTCTGATCAGAGGCATGTCAATCTAGCTTCTGTTGAGTTTTTAGGTTACGCTCTCACATGGTGGAACCAAGTTCAAGAAAATCAACGTGTGTTGGGACGTGACCATATCAACACATGGGCTGAGATGAAGAGAGTGATGAGAAGACGCTTTGTGCCATCAAGCTATCATTGTGACCTCTGCAATAGGTTACAAACATTGAGACAAGGATCAAAATCTATTGATGACTACTTTAAGGAGATGGAGTTACTCTTGGTGAGATCTGGAATTAGGGAAGATGAAGAGTAAAAAATGGCAAGATTTTTGAATGGTCTCAATGAAGAAATTTTAGGTTTTGTTGAGATGTTTCCATATCATAATTTGCAAAACCTTGTTGACCAAGCTATGCACACCGAGAGGAAAATTCAGCAAGAGGGACGAAGAAGGTCTTATGGGAGCCAATCAATTTTAGCCCCATGGCATCGGCAGCAGCCCGGTACCTTTATTGGTGGGGGAAGATCACAAGAAGTTGCTACTAGGCCTCCTCCATCCATTGGTGCTACAAAGACAATGGTTTCTACTGCTTCTTCACCTGCAATTCAGCAAGAACAACGACGATCTGCTGCAAGCACAGCAACTCTCCTGCTGCATCAGCTGTTGTTTCTTCTTCCCATACCCGAGGCATTGTTTGTCACAAGTGCCAAGGTCGAGGACATGTTGCTGCTCAATGTCCTAGTCGAAGGACCATGAGCAAGGTGAATGGGAATTTGAAAGCGAACCTGAGTAAGAAGCTCCAATATATAATGAAGAAATTATGCAAGATAAAGGTGATGAAATTCAACCTGATGATGGAGACAACAATTGCTTCATTTCTCGCCGAGTGCTTAGTGTTACTGCTGTCCAAGAAGAGAATAATCAGCGGCACAATCTTTTTCACACCCGGGGCATGATCAAGGATAAGTTGTGTCAAATCATTGTTGACAATGGCAGCTGCAATAATATTGCAAGTCGAGAATTAGTTGAAAGATTGGGACTGAAACAGCGGCACCACCCTTCTCCATACAAGATGCAATGGTTAAATGATTGTGGTGCGCTGCGTGTAACAAATATTGTGACCGTTTCCTTCTCCATTGGGCGGTACAATGATCATGTGGAGTGTGATGTGGTTCCAATGGAAGCATGCCAATTGCTGTTAGGAAGGCCTTGGTTGTATGACCGAGATGCTCAGATTTGCGGTCACGCCAACAAGATTGTTCTCATTTACAAAGGAGAGCGCATCACTTTGCTTCCCTTGTCACCGGAGGAGATTGTGAGAGATGATCTGAAAAGAAAATAGCGAGCAAGCGAGAACCACTTACGAGTGACACACAAACATAGTGAGGGAGTGTTTCCAAAGCCAAATAAAACTCCACAGCTACAAAGAACCGAGCCAAAGGGAAAATAGGGTTTAGTGATGATGGCTAGGAAGGGGGATTTAAAAGAATTGAGTGAACCCAACGTTGTGTTCTATGTAATCCTGTACAAGGACAATTTTCTTGTCACTAACGACTTACCCTCTACTTTGCCTAGTGCTATTTTTGATGTGCTACAGGAATATGAAGATGTGTTTCCTGAGGAAGTACCACCAGGGCTGCCACCAAAGAGAGGGATTGAACATCAAATCGATCTTGTTCCTGGTGCTCCACCCCCTAACCGTGCACCATATCGCACCAATCCGGAGGAAACAAAAGAAATTCAGCACCAAGTGTAGGAGCTCATCAACAAAGGTTATGTAAAGGAAAGTCTATCACCTTGTGTTGTTCATGTCCTTTTAGTTCCAAAAAAAGATGGCTCTTGGAGAATGTGTGTTGATTGTCGAGCCATTAATAACATCACCATAAGGTATATACATCCCATACGTCGACTGGATGATATGCTTGATGAACTTAGTGGTGCTATCATATTCACTAAAATTGATTTAAGAAGTGGATATCACCAGATTCGCATGAAAGAAGGAGATGAATGGAAAATAGCTTTTAAAACAAAATTTGGGTTGTATGAATGGTTGGTAATGCCTTTTGGGTTAACCAATGCACCAAGTACATTTATGAGATTGATGAATCATGTGCTTAGAGCTTTCATTGGCAAGTTTGTTGTCGTTTACTTTGATGACATCTTAATTAAGAACAAGTCTCTTGATGAACATGTTGAACATATGCAATGTGTGCTTGTTGTCCTACGTGAACAGAAATTGTATGCTAACCTTGAGAAGTGCACCTTTTGCACCGACAAACGAGTCTTTCTTGGATTTGTTGTTACAGGACAAGGAGTGGAGGTAGATGAAGAAAAGATCAAGGCTGTACGAGACTGGACGCCTCCACAGAACGTGAGCCAAGTCAGAAGCTTCCTTGGACTTGCTGGTTTATATCGGCGGTTTGTGAAGGATTTCAGCACTATTGCTGCACCAATCAATGAGCTAACCAAGAAAGAAGTGCTTTTCAAGTGGGGAGAAGCACAACAGAAGGCATTTGAAGAATTAAAGATGAAGTTAACAACAGCCCCGGTCCTTGCCCACCCAGATTTTGGTAAGACATTTGAAATAGAATGTGATGCAAGTGGAGTTGGGATTGGAGGTGTGCTCATGCAAGAACGAAGGCCAATTACATACTTTAGTGAAAAGCTAAGTGGTCCAACTCTAAATTATTTAGTTTATGATAAAGAATTATATGCTCTCGTTCGGAGTTTGGAAACTTGGCAACATTACCTTTTTCCTAAAGAATTTGTGATAGATTCAGATCATGAATCATTGAAATACCTTAAAGGACAACTAAAACTGAATAGAAGGCATGCAAAATGGTGTGAATTCATTGAGTCATTTCCCTATATTGTCAAGTACAAGAAAGGAAAAGAGAATGTTGTAGCAGATGCTTTGTCTCAACGTCACACTTTGCTAACCCAACTTGACGATAAGATTCTTAGCTTAGAAAGCATAAAAGATTTGTATGCAACTGATTCATATTTTGCTGAACCATATTCCAAGTGTCGAGAAGGCAAAGGATGGGAAAAATTTCATGTGAATAATGGGTTTTTGTTTCGAGCTAACAAACTCTGTATTCTAGATTGCTCTGTTCGAATTTTACTTGTGCAGGAAGCCCACGCAGGAGGACTCATGGGACATTTCGGTGCCAAGAAGACAGAACAAGTCCTTACCAACCACTTCTTTTGGCCAAAGATGAGAAAAGATGTGGAGAGACATGTTCTTCGCTGTGAATCATGCCACAAAGCTAAGTCCCGTGTGAATCCTCATGGATTATACACTCCTCTGCCTATTCCTAGTGTGCCTTGGGAAGATATCTCCATGGATTTTGTTCTTAGTTTACCTCGAACCAAGTGGGGAAGGGATTTCATCTTTGTTGTGGTTGATCGTTTTAGCAAAATGGCACATTTTATTCCATGCCACAAGAGCGATGATGCTTCACATATCGCTGAATTGTTTTTCAAAGAAATTGTACAACTACATGGAGTGCCATGAACCATTATTTCTGATCGTGACACTAAATTTTTGAGTTATTTTTGGAAAACTTTGTGGGGGCAAACTCGGAACACGGCTGATGTTCTCTACGACCTATCATCCACAAACGGATGGACAAACTAAAGTTGTGAACCGTACTCTATCAATGCTACTACGAGCTATCCTCAAGAAGAACTTGAAACTTTGGGAAGAAAGTTTGCCACATGTCGAATTTGCATACAACAGGGCAGTACACTCGACCACTAAATTTTCTCCATTTGAAATTGTATATGGGTTTAAACCCACTGCTCCCATAGATCTTTTGCCTTTACCTATGCAGGAACGTGTAAACTTCGATGCAAGTAAGCGAGCTGAGTTTGTCAAGAACCTTCATGATAGAGCTCGGACCAACATTGAAAAGATGACAAGGATGTATGAGAAGCACACCAATAAAGGTCGAAGGAAGGTGTTATTTAAACCAGGAGACTTGGTTTGGGTGCATCTACGCAAAGATAGGTTTCCTGAACAACACAAAAACAAGTTGCAAGCCCGAGCTGATGGCCCATTCAAAGTGCTACGCAAGATCAACGACAACGCTTATGAAATTGATCTACCTAGTACTTATGGTGTGAGTACCAGTTTTAATGTGGCCAACCTATCTCCATTCTTTGGATTGGAAGAGTCGAGGATGACTCTTTTTCAAGGGGGGGAGGATGATATGACCACGCCAGCGTTGGGGACCTCTCCGACCACTTCACCGACCTCGGTGACCTCTCCGACCACCTCGGTGACCTCTCCGACCACTTCACCGACCTCGACAACCTCTCCGACCACCTCACTAGCTGATACACCACTCCAAGTCCTTACAGGACCCATCACCCGTAGCCGCGCCAAAAAGATACAACAAGAGGTGCACGCGCTACTTTGTGAATTTCAATTAAACATTGATGGTAATTTCGAGCTACCTCAGTCGGTCATGTTGTTAGTACTCAGGTTCTCCAAGGAGGAAGACAAGGATACATCAAGGATGGATCTGAAAGAAGAGCTATGTTCGAGTCAATCTAGCATGACAGAACCATCCAGAAGAAACAGTCATATCTTTTGTCTCCCAAAAGCTATGAAGGTGAATGAGCAATTGTTGGAAAGATCTTGAAGCCTAGTTTCCAATGCTGTCATGTCTGACTAGTTTGGAGTGTCCAGCGTGGCGTCCGACCAATTTTAGTGAAGACTGCTCTGAAGCTCAACAGTCTGCATGAAGCTAAAGATCCCATGCAAAACTGTACCATTCTACAATAATTCATGGTGCATAGCATACATGGTTGGGAAGATGATGAAGTTAGCTTTCCCACGCATCCAATGGTTCGTCATTTGGATTTTCTAGGAAGGAGTTATGACCAAAATATTGAAAACTGCATAGAAGCCCAGAAGACGCGCGGGAACTGAAGACCACCTCGTGAATGCTCTAGCCAGTTGTCCTTCCACCTCCCAACGTGGCTTCTTCAGTTCACATCTATCTTAGAGACTTCTCATAGTATAAATACCATCTCTAGGCTACTAGAAAATGACTTTTTGATGATTTGATAATTCCAGTGATGTTGCAGCCGAGCTGCCGAGTGCTTACTCAAACCCTTGTTCTTCCTGGACTTGTGAAGAGATTCCTCTGGGATCCACTAGTTCGTGCTTTGTGGGTTCCAGTACGGCTGCCCCACCTTGTGTGGATTAGCTTCGGTTGTGGTTCTGCGGTCGTTCGGAGATCGAGTCGAAGTCTTTGTGGTTTCGGTGTCTCTCTCCCCGTCGCTTGGTCGCATCCAACCTTGGCCAGGTAGCTAGTTACTCCGCTGTTCTTCAGCAAGTTACTTTTGCTTCCCGCTGCCTTGTTGCAAGTTATCTTGATTGAGACCTACTGTCATGAAGATCGGGCCAACTCCCGTACTAAAGTAGTTTCAGTACCTATCAACAGATTAGGATAAGGGGTTAGCGGTCAACCATTCAAAGATTTGTTGTCCTTGTGGGTTTAGATAGATTTTCTTTGGGCAACATTTTAGCAAGATGTCCATTTAATATTTTTTTATAATTCAGAAGGAAAAATATGCATGCTCAGTATTTTTATTTTTATGCCACCGCAGTGAATACTTCCGTAGGTGTTTACACACCGTAGATTTATTCACATGGGGTTTTAAGATTTTATATGCAGTAATGAAACTTTTTATTTTTTTATTAGCGCAAGGCAAATACAGAAAAGTAAATATGCTAAAGTGAAAAATAATTTATGCAATGTTAGAAAGTAAATATGGATAACTACCATTGTTACCTCATGGTGAGGGTTCAGATTTTTAAGTCCTCCGGACAGGACTTGACTAGAGAGAAGTCCTTCATTCCTTGGGTGCATCATCCAGTCTTAGTGGTGGAGACTCAGATGGCTGCACATCTTGTGATGGTGACTCTGATGATGATGTCACCTTTTCTTTCCACACCTGCCTGGACTGTGGACTTGTCTTAGGTGGAGTAGGTTCATCTTTCCATTCATTCCATCGGGGTTGGTTCCTTTGACGTTGGGATGATCGATGTCTCCTCCTGGAGCGGCTCTTCTTAGGCTGTTCATAAGTAGTGTAACTATTAAAATAACAACGTACCTTTTCTCCAAGGAATTGGAAGTGGACTTGTCAAAATCCAACATAGATGATCGTGTTGGTGGTGTTGAGGAACGGTCTTCCAAGGATGATGGGTGTATCATCATCTTCTTCTCCCATGTCTAGGACCATGAAATTGGTAGGGGCATAGTGATCTTGTATTCTTACCATAATGTCCCTCGATATTCCCTCAGGGAATCAGATTGATTGGTCTACCATCTGCAACTGCATATATGTAGGGAACAAAGGTCTGTTACTGAATAAATATTTATACGTTACCTTGGACATTATATTGATGCCCAATCCAATGTCGCAGAAGGTCTTGTGGAAGGTTCTTTTTCCAATGGTACACTTGATTGTCGGTATGCCTAGATCATCCTTCTTAGCAAGGAATGGTGAAGCAAGGAGGTGGTCGTACTTAGATCTGAGAGTGTTGATCATGTTGACCGTTTCTTCTTGTGGTTGACTAGTCTTGTTCTTCCTCCTTCCGTTGTTCTTCTTCTTGGTCACTATTGTCTCTTGGGTAGGTATGCCTTTTGTGGATGACTAGGAGATTGCAAGATGCGGTTCTTGAAAGAGAACTTCTCCTTTTTATCCTTGATTGTGAAACAAATCTTGGCATTGTCCACGTAGATGATGGCTTTTGTGGTGCTCAAGAAAGGTCCGCTTTTATCTAGGATGATGGGTGCCCTTTCATCTCCACCTGTTTCTAAAATCACAAAGTCTACGGGAACATATGATTGTCCCACTCGGATGATGGCATCTTCAAGAACTCCATTGAGGTAGCAGAGTGACTAATCTACAAGCCGCAAACAAATATTTGTGTACAACAAAGTATCTCCATTAATTTTATCATAGATTACCTTAGACATGATGTTGACACTTGCTCCGAAGTCATAGATAACTTCCTAGAAGATGTGAGGTCCAATGGCGATAGGGATGACATGTCTCCCTGGATCACCTTTCTTGTCGGGTAGGGTGTAATCTATCCACCTTCCCTCTGATGGTTGCGTGTAGTAGAAAGCTGCATTGTGAATATCGACAAGATTTGTAGTTTCTAAATCTTCTAACTGCCCCAAAATCTTACCTTTGTCGGACGGAGGAACAGCAGCCGCCAGCTGAGCTATTTGTGATTCTATCATTTTATTAAAGCTATGCTAGTTCTTAATGGTAGAAGTAAAGCTATCCATTTTGTTACTTATATTTTCTAGAATTTTATCATTGGTAGCTACCTTCTTAGATAATCCTTCCATAAGTATAGATTGGCCAGCAATTAATTCTCTCAAGGGTGGTTGATTCAAGTTATTATAATTATTACCTTGAGGATTACCTTGGTAGTTACCTTGGTAGTTTGGCCTCTGTTGCTGGTTCCATCCTTGATTCTGTTGAGGAAGATAATAGTTGTTGTTGACAAAGTTGACATCCTCTTGGGTTTTAGGACAGCCGTTCCCTGAATGACCAGTGTTGCCACATACTTCACACGTCATGCGCGAATCATGAATGTGCATGACTTATTGCTTTTCATTAGCTTGGTCTTAGAGCTTCTTCATCAGTAGGTCCATCTTGGTAGATAGCATGTCTACCTCCATGAGTTGATGCATACCTCCACCTCTCTTGCGGCTATGAACATGTTCTTCATTCCAGCCTTGGTTGGAGGCCATCTTCTCCACAAGAGTAGTCATAGCTAGAAGTGTAAGTGACAAGAATGCACCTCCAGTAGCAACATCCATGTGATGATGATGATGATGATGATCATGCTCTAGACTTGGAAAAGAAGAAAGAGAAAAACAAAATGGGCTCAAGGCAAAGGTATATTTGCTAGGGTCATTTTTCTTTGCCACTCAAGACACCAAGTAGGTGTGAATGGATTTAGGATAGATAGCCGTACTATCAAGAGGGGAGAATCTCGGTTAAAATGGTTGTCAAGTGCCACTAGGTGAAGTGATTCATGCATATGCATTAGGACCTAGTGAGCTAACAAATTAACCCTTGAAAATGCTTTGAAAAATGCTAACACATGTGCACTATGGTGAGACACTTTGTTGTTGGTGATTTGGAATCAAGGGTGGTGTAGTTGAGTTGTTGGAAAAAGAAATAAAGGAGAAAGGGGGAAGGAGAAGAGGATTGGACCCTGGGCGTCAGACCCAGGGTCATGGGTCTAGTCAGCCCACTTGCTGTTGTGTGCATGATCCCTCTCTCAGATCGAGGAGCCTAGCGGGTTCGACGGTGGTAGGTCCGACTTGGCTTCATGGGATTGATTCATATGGATGCTGCTGCTGGAGGTGCAATTCTATCACTCACGCTTCCAAATGCAATAGCTCTTGTAGAGAAGATGGCCTCCAACCAAGGTTGGAATGAAGAATATGTTTAGACCTACAAGAGAGGTGGAGGTATGCATCAACTCAAGGAGGTAGATATGTTGTCTACCAAGATGGACCTGCTGATGAAGAAGCTTGAAGTCTGAGCTAATGAGAAGAAAGAAGTCATGCACATTCATGATTCCCACATGACATGTGAAGAGTGTGGAAACACTGGGCATTTAGGGAACAACTGCCCTAAAACACATGAGGATGTGAACTTCATCAACAACAACTACTATCATCCTCAACAAAATCAAGGATGGAACCAGCAACAAAGGCCGAACTACCAAAGTAACCCTCAAGGTAACAATTATAATAACTTCAATCAACCACCCTTGAGAGAATTAATTGCTAGCCAATCTAGACTCATGGAAGGATTATCTAAGAAGGTAGCTACCAATGATAAAATTCTAGAAAATATAAGTAATAAAATGGATAGCTTTGCTTTTGCCATTAAGAACCAGCATAGCTTTCATAAAATGATAGAATCACAAATAGCTCCGCTGGCGGCTGCTGTTCCTCCGTCTGACAAAGGTAAGATTCCGGGCAATCGGAAGATCTAGAAACTGCAAATCTTGTTGATATTCACAATGTAGCTTACTACTACACGGAGCCATCGACGGGAAGGTGGATAGATTATACCTTGCCGGAAAAGAAGAGCGATCCAGAGAGACCTGTCATCCCCATCGCCATTGGACCTCACATGTTCCAAGAAGCTGTTTGTGACTTCGGAGCAAGTGTCAACATCATGTCTAAGGTAATTTATGAGAAAAATCCTAGGAGATCCTTTGTTGTACACAAATATGCCTTTGCAGCTTGTAGATTAGTCACTCTGCTACCCCAAGTGAGTTCTTGAAGACGCCATTATTCGAGTGGGAAAATCATATATTCCCGTAGACTTTGTGGTTTTGGAAGTAGGTGGACATAAAATGGCACCCATCATCTTGAGTCGACCTTTCCTAAGCATCGCAAAGGCCATCATTTATGCGGATAGTGCCAAGATTTGTTTTACAATCAAGGATAAAAGGGAGAAGTTTTCTTTCAAGAATCATATCCAACAATCTCTTGGACATCTGCAGACGTCGTACCCGTCCGAAGAGACAACACTGACTAAGAAGAAGAACAACAGAAGAAGAAGGAAGAACAAGGTTAGGTAGCCACAAGAAGAATCAGTCAACATGATCAACACACTTAGATAAAAGTATGACCACCTCCTCACTTCACCATTCCTTGCCAAGAAGGATGATCCTAGTGTACCGACAATCGAGTGTACCATTGGACAAAGAATCTTCCACAAGACCTTCTGCGACATTGGATCGGGTGTCAACATAATGTCCAAGGTAACATATGAATATTTATTTGATAACAAACCCTTGTACCCTACATATATGAAGTTGAAGATGATGGACCAATCAATCTGATTCCCAGAAGGAATAGCAAAGGATGTTATGGTAAGAATACATGACCACTTTGCCCCTGCCGACTTCATGGTTTTGGATATGGGAGAAGAAGAAGACAATACACCCATCATCCTGGGAAGACCATTCCTCAACACCACCAACGCGATCATCTACGCCGAATCTGGACAAATCCACTTCTAATTCCCTAGAGAAAAGGTACGTTGTTATTTCAATAGTTATACTACTTATAAGCAGCCAAAGAAGAACCGAATGGGAGGATATGTTGATCATCCTGACATCAAGGGAACCAACCCTGTGGAATGAATGGGAGGAAGATGAACAACCTAAAGAATTTGTGAAAAAGGAACCTACACCGCCTAAGTCAAGCCCAGCGGCCAAGCAGGTGTGGAAGGAGAAGGTGACATCATCAGAATCACAAGAGGTGCCACCATCAGGGTCTTCATCACTGAGATCGGATGATGCACCCGAAGAATAAATAAGACTAGAGTAAAGTCCTGTCTGGAGGACTAAAAATCCAAACCCTCGCCGTGAGGTAATATCGAAGTTATCCATATTTATTTTCAGTATTGCATGAATTGTTCTTACTTTAGCATATGTACTTTTCTATATTAGCATTGCATTAGTTAAAAATATATCCATATATCTAGTTATATTTCATTTTCTACATATAAAGAAAAATAAAAAGTTTATTATTGCAGATCATCATCGCATAAGAAAAGAAAATAAAAATATTATTGCATCCTTAAGCCCCATGTGAATAATTTTCATGGTGTAACAAGCCCAAGGAATATTCACTGTGGTGACATAAAATAATATATATATACTATGCCTACATATTTTCTTTCTTGCATATAAAAAAATAGAAAATCCAAAAATATTAGACAGACATCCTGTGAAAATTCTGCCATTAGAAAATCTATCTAAACCTATAAGAACAAATCTCTGAATGGCTAACCGCTAACCCCTTATCTTAATCGAGCCATGAGTTTGTTCTTGTTGGAGCTTGTTGGAGTATTTTGCCGGATGATTCACATGATCAAGAGCAAGTTCACTCGGTTGTTGTCATCTCACTCCACTCGTGGATGAGAAGGACATACGCTGACAAACCCGCTCTAAGAAAGATCAATCAACATCCAACAATCGACCACAGCAACATCTAGCTTGGGAGAGGAGCATCCCCCGTGTATCTATCTAAGTATTTCCTTCCTTTAGTTTTACTATTAGTAGGTTTGCTTTATATTAGCTAAAGAAATAAAAAGATGCATAATAAAATAAAAATTTATCTTAGTTAATTAATTATATATATAAATATTATTAAGGTGTGATCTTAGATCTTGAAAATAAAGTAAAAATGTGTGTCTAGTTTTCTATTTTTAAGAGTTGAATAAATGGACTCTAGGGATAATCTCTTACAATGAAAATGATGAACAATTGCTCTATCATAATTCCTTTCAAGTACCTAGTTTTCAGCCTTGAATTCTCCTGAGTTTTGGATAAGACTGTTTTGATATAAGAATTTACTATGAACTTGAAACTCATGGGTAGCATATGCTTGATCTAAGTCTAGGTAATTAACGGATATGATATGAGAAGGTCTGAGGTGTTGTTTATCTTGTTCCAAGTGTTACTAGAGTTCCAGAGATTTATGTTTTGAAAAATATAAACATACTTCATGATGAGTTCCTTGTATGACAAAACTTGAATTCCTACCAGAGCCATAAATGATATTTAGACTAGGAAAAATTCCACTCATATATGCTGCTTGCTTTTGCATTGAGTTTAGTCATGCTTTGTTGCCCTTTATGAGAGGTTTGTCATGCTCTTAAAATCAAGATCATGTACACACCACCCACATATGCACTACTTCTACACTAGGGGCAAATGCAAACATATGCCATTCCATTTAGATCCACTTAAAAATGTTTTACTCCTACACTAGGAGTGAACACCAAAAATATACCCTATAGTATATCCCCCAAATAACTGCTCCAAAGTTCTTGTTGCTATCTCTCAAAAGTTTTGTTGTAGAAAAAGAAGCATGTGGCTATGCAAAAGTTATTAAAAAAGAGTATTGAAAAAATGGACAAGTGTCCGAGAAACAATGGGTACTCAGATGCCCGCCTAAAAAAAAGAGAAGAAAGAAAGAGATGAATAAGATAGCCCTTGTTTTCTTGCAAGGTTATGTTTCCAAATTCCAGAAAAAGAGAAGCAAAGTAGAATTAGGTTAGCCACCATATATATACCATACATTCACACACATGCACATCTTGATTTCATTGTATGACTCAACTCTCTTTGGATCCAAGGTTTGACTTTATAATATATGTATTGTATGTATGCTTTTTCCACTCCTATGTGCTCCATATAAGCTTTAGTTGTAGGAAAAGAAAGGTATAACATCACAATTGCATTTGGTAAGGATCCACAAATACCACATATATTGAGAGACTTGAGAGTGTCATACAATGGAAGCTCTGAGTTTTATTTTGAAAACTTAAAAAACTCTAGAATACTAGTTAAACAAAGAACTTGAGACATAGTGCTTGACTTGATTGTTCTATCTTTTGATTGCTCAAGACCAAAGTGAAGGCTAAGAAGCCCTATGGTTGAAGGTAATATGGGTGAGTTTGAAAGTCAGATCGGTTTATTCTAATCCAGAGGAGAATTCTTGTTTGAACGCATGTGTATGTCTGAGGAGTGAAAGCATTGAAGCAACACCTGATCCAATTTTTGCTAAGTTTAATTTTGCTAAGGGACTAGCAAAGGTTAAGCTTGGGGGAGCTTATTGACGGTAGTTAACAACCAGTATAAACTGTCAAAGAAACATGAATAAGGGCATAAATATGATCACCAACAAAGGTCTAGGGGTTTCAACTAATAAATTCTACGAGTTTTGGTGAATCTATATTTTCTACAGGGTTTAACCAGAAAACCATCAAGGTGGACCTACATGTCAGATTTAATTGCGCTTATCAGCCGTGAAACGAACACTAGAAGGTTCTAGACGACACCAGAGGACACCACACCGAGGTAGAGAGGCAGAGGCTGCCAGGTGGGGCCGATCGATCCCACCTACATGGCTGCTCAGCCCCTGGGCCCACCTGTCAGTCTCCACGTTGCAATGTCGGTTCTCCACCTCCTCCTAGGCTGCATCTACGCCGTTCCTTAAGTCGGTTTGATCCAAGGGCTCACGTTTGATGCTCTGGGCTATATATACCAGCCCCTGCCACCCCCTAAGGCATCAAGTCATTTGAGAAGATAGAAACCCTAATCATCCTTAGAGCTCCATCAATTCTAGGGCATAGCTAGTTAGGTTAGGTCTAGAGGGAGGCAAGCAGGCTTCGCTTGGATTCCCGATCGTGTCAAGAGCATGGTTTGGTATAATCCTTGTACCCTCTCTCTTTGTATCTCCATTATTTTTATATGCTTGCTACAATTGTTATGACAATATTAGTATTCATCTTATTCATGTTCTTTGTTATAATATTCATCGTCTACTTTGATTATATACTTAGTATAGCTAGTTTATCATTATGTTTATGCATAAGTTTGCAAAGCGCTCGCTCTAAAGTACACGGGGTGAGTGGTTGACATTGTGGTAGATCACGGATGTGACACTCCCGTTGAGTCCTTTGTAGTCCACTCCCTGATATAGGTAGCATGTAGGATGTGATTACGAAGGAAGGGCAAGCTCTGTTCTTAATCTTCCTTAGTAATATCCCTTATGTGTAGATATAAAGATGATCTTAGCCATGATTACTAGGTGTAATTGCACTAATCAATGTATGCTTTCCTTGTAATTAAGAATGACTTAGGAATTATTCCTCTAATATTCTACCTAACCATGCTAATGCCATAGAAAGGAGTACTCTGAGTGATTTATCATCATCATTGATCAATACTTATCATATCTCTTATCCTATGACTTACCCCTATTATGAGTAGAATATTGGTTATGGTTTATTTATCCATCAATGGTATAAGTTATCAATACTTGTCCATGCTAGACCTTCCCTGTGGTAAAATATAAATAACGATACCTAGAATACTCTCGGGTGAAGTGCTACAATGGTATAATTATCTGTGCGCTTGCAGACTCCTTTTCATTCATATATCTTTATATTCTTTCTAGTCACATAAAATGATAAAGAACTATTTAGTATCATTCTAGTAGTGATGCTAGGAAGTACCAATATGCATCTCTAGCACCATCATTAGGGATGACAACCTACTAAAGTAATGTTAGGGGATGTAGGTAATTAATAGGTGACTACTAAAACAAGTGACACGTTAATAAATACCAACAAGCATTTCTAGCGCCGTTGCTGAGGAAGGTAGCTAGACAAAGGAAGTATTGATAAACTTATGCTTATTGATGTGATCGAGATAAACCATTGACCCTGCTCAAGCAGGATTACCCTTGTTTTGTCTATTTGTGTATCTTATGTAGGGTAATGTATGATCGGTTTTAACCTTCTGACAAACTACGTTGAAGATCCCAAAACATTAATCAGGAGAACTAGAGCCAAACTCAAGAAAGTCCCATCTTCAAAATCGAAAGACAACCGAATAAGGCGAAGCTTAACACCTGAATTTGAAGCCATGGTTGACAAGACTCTTCGTGAATTCTTTGCTCCAATCACTACCAACATCCGTACTGGACCTAATGTCAATGTTGGAGATAATGGATTCGAGCTCAATCCAGCTCTCATCAACATGGTGCAAGCTAGCTAGTTTTGTGGAAAGGCACATGAAGATGCGAATGCACATCTCCAACACTTCCTGGAGATCTATAGCACTTTCACCATCAAAGGAGTGACCAAGGACGCCATACTACTTCGCCTCTTCCCATTCTCAATTTTGGGGAAGGCGAAGCAGTGGTTCTATGCCAACAAAAATAGAAATACTACATGGGATAACTGCTCCACTACCTTCCTAGCCAAGTTCTTTCCCATGGGCAAGACTAATGTTTGCACAAATGCATACGACATGAATACTATCCAACGCGTTCAAATAAACAGCAGCAGGACTTTCTGGTTGCCGAGACTTGCTCCTCTCAAAGAAACCTTACGCAGTTGCCAAGAGCGAAGTGAATGCAGGATGAAAGCTAGATAGGAGTGAATTGTCCACCATGACATGGTTGAGACTTGAAAGCCTGGTGTGGTGGTGATAGGTCTTTTCACCCCTCATGGGCTGTTGAAAGGTCCTTGTTTGGTTTTGGTAATTGAGTGATAACCTTAGGTGGACTAATATGTGTTTGAGTGAGATACACAGAAGATTAGTCTATAAGTACATGTGTGTGAGCAACATATGCCATGACGGTGAAGATGGCTCGAAGATGTTGCAAAGCTCACACATGTGATGTTGAAGGAGTTCATTACACATGAGACATGGAATTGAGTCATGAAATCCAGGTGGACAAGATCAAGACATGACTTGGCTTGATAGACCGGTTGCAAGTGTGAAGGGCAAGTAGAGTGATGACTTGGCACCGATAGACCGAAGTAACGGTGAAGAGCAAGTGAAGTCAAGATCGATAAACCAATACGATCATGTGATGATATGGAGTGGATCATATCATTGTCGATCATGTTGGTGCATGTGTTGCATCAACATTGAAGGAGTTGGAATGGAATGCGCAAGGCTAAGGTATAACCTAGGGCATTTCATTTCACTGGTCATAGGTGTGTAGAGAAGTTTATGACCGGGTTTAGGATAGATGGCTGTACTATCAAGAGGGGCAAACTTGTTTGCATATCGGTCATCTAGTGCCACTTGAGCCACCTAACTTTGCATACGTGTTAGGATCGAGTGATGTGGCAAGTTGAGTAGCTAACTCCTTAAAAATGATTGTGAGAATGCTAACACACATACACATGGTGTTGTACACTTGGTGGTGTTGGTGCATTTGTAAAGGAGAAAGAAGTTGGAGTTGAAACAGATCAACTCGGTGAAGAAAAGGAGGTGAAAGGAGGTCACTGTGAGTGACCGAATGCTGGCCTCGGTCGGACCAGCACATCCGGTCAAGTGGCAGCAGAGAGCACACAGTCTTGGTCTTGTGACCGGACGCTGGTGCAAAGAGCGACCTGACACATAGGAGCCACGTCCGGTCATCTCTAACGTACGCTGACGCAATGGTGCGAGGGTAGCTCTAATACATGGCAGGTGGTGAAGGACTGGACTCAGGTGTTGCATCCGATAGTGACTCACCTGACATGTCCGCTCACAAAACAGAGGCTCAGGGAGTTCTCTGGAAACGACCGGACTCCGGCGGTGGCGCGTCAGGTAGTGGAGCAGAGGCGCGTCTAGTCAGCTCTTGGCTACGCACGCGTGGCGGTGATCTGACGTGGCTCAAGCGCGTCAGGTCATGGGCTTGGTGTGTCCAGTCGTCTTGACCGTTGGAGTGTGAAGTTACCGTTGAGATCGGGCGGCTCCGGTTGAACGCAGAGTGACACGTGGATGGCATAGCGCCATCGGACACTGGCCAGGTGCATCCGGTCATCTTGACCGGTGTGTCTAGTCACCCTGAGTTGTGCCTAGTGAAGGGATACATATAATGGCTCTTTTCATGTGGGGGCTTATAAATAGCCCTTTGGTCGGCCTTTGGCCGTTAGCTGAGCACCCTTGAGCCTTGGTGGCTTGTGTTGGTGTGCTTGGGAGCCCTCTAACTCACTTGATCTTGATAGTGTTCATCCGATCGAGTGAGTGAGCAATTCTAGTGTGATTGCATCGTGAGGTTCCATTGAGTGGCACTAGGTGTTCGAGTTGCAAGCCGGTGGTGCTTGTTACTCTTGGAGGTTGCCACCACCTAGATGGCTTGGTGGCTTGTGACTCCATTGAAGCATGTGAGAAGATTGTGCGATGCTCTAGAGGAGGATTTGTGAGGGGGTTGTGCTCACCCCGCGGGGATCGCGAAGAGCAACTCTAGTTGAGCATGTCATTGAGCTACGCTGACTTTTGGGGTAGGTTCTTGCGGTGCCCAACGTGCGGGCTTGGCGGGTGAGGCCAATTAGCCGCCGAACCACCAAGTGAGCGGTCAACACAATGGGGATGTTGCTTGGTGGCAACCAAGTGAACCTTGGGAGAAAATCACCGTGTCAACATTGTCTTCATCATCTTCTTGGTGGTTTGCATTCCATGCAACACAAGCTTGTATTTACACTTCATACATTGTGCTTGTGTAGTTGCTCTTGTGACTAGTTTAGCTTTAGTAGCTTGCTAGTTGCCTTCTTGCTTGTGTAGCATAGGAGTAGCTCCCTTGTGTGGCTAATTTGGTTTTGGTAACCTTGTTAGTCACATTGCTTAGTTTGTATAGCTAAGTATTTTATGCTCCATAATTTGACTTGTATAGCCTTGTTATTGAGCATTGCTAGTGAGCTTAGGTGGCTTTGTGCTTTTGCATCACTAGTTGTGTAGGAGCTCCCCTGGTTGTATGACGTACTAGTGCATAGGTTTGTGTGACCTTGCTCTAGAATTGATTAGGTGAGCTCTAACTAGCCCTTCACCTTTGTTGCCTCTTTAGGATCTTTATAAGGTGCTTGTGAACTTAGATAGAGGGGTGTAGTCTTGGCTAGACCGATAGTTTTAATTCTGCATTTGTTTTGGTTAGCCGACACGATTAAGTTTTAGAAAGGACTATTCACCCCCTCTAGTCCACCATCTCGACCCTACAGCTATCGCACTCCCTTAGGAACCTCAACCATTCGTATCACAAAAGGCATGTTCGACCGGAGGTGCAGGAGTATTGATGTTCCCAAGCGTACACTGATGAAAATAGAGCACGTCTCCTCCATTTATGCCGATGAGCCGGTGTCAGTCTCGACGCTGGTTTTAACTGTACATGTTAGCTCCTCCACTGATGCCCCAACACTATGTGCACTCCTTGCATTTGTGACAACACCAGAAACACATATTGTAAAAAAAACACCAGAAACACAAAAAAGAAAGCCAACTCCCCCCCATGAGAGGAGAACGAGAATAGAGACATACCAACAAGGATTCCTCAAGACTATCAAGTTCCCTAGTTGGCATGGTGGGGCTGCAAGAAGACATGGCAGGACCGAGCCAGAGTGACTTGGAGTGCATGAAGATCCTTCTTCCTAGATTGTATGTAGAAACATTGGTAAGTGCCCATTTTCTATGTGCTGAATCCAATCTACTGGGGTTTGCCTTTGGGAATGAATGTGTCCCTCTATTTGGCTATGTTGATCGTTGTGCACGCAGAAACTATCGGCTGCAATGGCTCAGGCCATCAGAGGTCATCGGAAACTCGAGCTTTGTCTAGACGATGAGCAGAGCTTGGCCCGGTGGAAGGTGGTGTTCCTCAACGGTGGTCGCTTGTACCTCTAGCAGGGATGGAAGCACTTCGCCTGCTCCCTTGACCCCAAGACGGGTTCTCTCTTGTATTGCGGTATGATGGCCGGTCACAGATTCAAGGTCTTTGACCTTACCACCTGTCACAAGCAGTACCGGCATGACTTTGAGGCTGGTGGTAGTCAGCTCTCCGTACCCATCGTGGAGGCAAGGAGTTTTGCAGTGATCCTGAAGAAGTAGCTCCTCAAAGCAAAGTATCTGGTGAGCACTCGTGCGAGACGTAGAACATGCCGATTTCGCAAGTTACCAGTGTCGTCTTTCTCATCAATCTTTTTTGTGCGAGGCAAAGAACATTCCAGTTTACTTTGAGGTAGTGCACGGCTACTAGCAGTGGGAAGCCATCGAGCTATAGATGGTTGGGTAGTCCTCGTTCGTTGGCTTGGAGAGGACCCACACGAACAACAAAGTGCGCACGTCGTTCAAGTATAGGTGGGATGAGTTTTGCGCAAGCAACCACCTCAACGTCAACGACACCTGCTTCTTTAGTGTGATCCATGAGGCCACCTACAGCGATGACGAGGATGAGGAATGGGAGGAGGAGCAAGAGTATGATGAAGCTAAGCTCAAGGTGGAGGTGCGCAAGATGAACGACGGATGGTTGCGGTGAACTGGGCGCAAGAGTTGACACGATCTGTATTTTGTTGTTTCATCAAAACTATTATTCGACTTGTCAAGATTTCCTAGTATCGGACTATCTTAGGCCCTGTTTGGATGGACTAGACTAGTTAGCCATGGCTAAAAAACAAACTAATTGTTGGGTTCTATAGACTTGAACTAGTTGTTAGCCCCTGATAGTTGGGTTCTATGGACTAGTTGGATAGCCCCTGATAGTTGCCAACACTGTATTTCATTATTCATCGACTCGCAGTGATCTGGAGCATCTATATTTTGTAGGGTTGGACTATCTTAGGGTCCCAATAATCTCAACAGCTATACACCCACGTCCTCCGATCAGAAAGGGTGAACTTTGACGGTTGCGATGCCCATGGCGATGCGACGGACACGGCCCAATCTCAATTCAACCGTATTGATGTAGCAGTTACTGATCATCCTCCATCCAGTGTTTGGAACTGCCACAACACATTTCCGTACTTAAGTGAAAAAGTTAGTAGTGCACAACTTCTTTCACCTCCCACTTTGTTGTGACATCCTTCTACATGACTATTGCCGCTTCCCATGGCCTCCAACGAGCCCACCAGCGGCAACATCCATCATACGGTGCTAGCAGAGCACAACACTAGCGCTGTCCCTAGCACTGTGGTTGTCAATGCTGACGACATAGCAGTTGCCGATGCTGGTGGTGCCACGATTGTCGATGCTGATGGTGCTATGGTTGCTGACGAGGATGCCATGCCCATTGCTATCGTCGATTATAGATGACCCATGTCCTTTGTCTTTGGGGGCCTAGCATCGTGGTCAAGCCATATTGCTCTGCTAGGCGTGCATTGAGTGTTGCCCTGTCCAATGGCGCCAACACCAACCACTATGAACAACTTAGCGGTTCACCGAATAATGGAACGCATGGAGTATAGTGTTGGCTATAGCCTCAGAATGCACCACCAAGAGGACGCCAACCTCATCTAGGTGTGACTGCACCATAGGTACTTGGGTCTCGGCACCGACCGCGCCGATGCCTCTTACATCATCCCTACAGGTAATAATCCCTCCAATGATTCAACCTCGTTTGATGACGAGGGCGCAAGCAATTTGAGTCCTCATGATGAAAAGGTCATGCAACCACCAAGCCCATAGGAGAGCCACACCAAGGTCGTCTTGGATACGGTTATCAGTGAGTTCACGAAGTTGCTGACTGAGTATCCCTCCTATTATAAGGAGATGTCCCTACTGGACACAGTGCGCAAGATGTTGGTCCCTATCGTGCAAGAGATGTTCAAGCAGTTGATGTGGTATGATCCGCTAGAGCAGCCGAACAGGAAGATGGAGGTGGTGAGCAAGCTCAAGTACATACTCTTGGACGATGGGTTTGCCTCCTCGCCGTATGCCGGGCTACTCATTGAACTAGTGGTCGACCCCATTATGAAATGGTTGAAGGAGACGTGGACTCCCACCAGGTTCCCGCAGCAGGAACAATTGGTATAGTTCTTGCACAACCTACCACCAGAGTTCCCTCACGCTAGGGAATTCCTACATGATGTAGTGTTGCCTGGACTATCCGACGCTGCTGATAGGTACGACGCTTCCTGAGAGATTGTTCCAGTTAACATATTTCTGCATCCATGGATGTCGACCATCGACCAGGACTTGCTATAGCCGATGCTCACCAAGGTGTTGACTGCGGTCCAGAAGTTCCTGTTGAAGTGTATTGGTGAAAACATGCACAAAAATTATGACATTGTGCTGCCATGGAAGCAAGCAGCTTGTCCTAATGTTTGGAATGGGTTTGTTGATGGTGTCATCATTCCTTACCTGAAGTGCGAACTTGGAAATGTCTGCAACAAGCCACCGTCGAGAGGAATGGCAGCTACGAACGTGCGTGTTGATCACCTGATGAGGTGGGCGTCCGAGATTTTGCCCTAGAAAATGATTGACCTCCTATAGGATGAGTTCCCTAGAAAAGATTGGCAGGGTGCTCTGTGCAGGTGGTTCTTCATGGCAGATTACGACAACAAGATGGTGATGCAGTATGAGCTCGCTTTTAGTGGGACCGATTGGTGGACGCCATTCATTGACAAGATCGTTGTACCACGCTTGGTGTCCCGGTTCATTACCATTAGTGTCGTCCTATCGAATGAAGGGTGCAACATGTTCGACATGCTCCTCACCAGGTGGAAGTCGGTCGTGTCGCCGGAGTCGATGATGAAGAAGGTCCTAAAGCGATTCATGGAGAAATGGACCAACAGGCTATGCCGCTAGTTGTTCGATGCGCAACCCACAAAGGAGGAGGTCATGGCCTGGTGCTAGTAGGGGATATGGCTCCTGACGCCGTATCTGCTTGCTATCGACAGTGAAATGCACAATGGCCTCTAACTGATCCACAGAACATATGAAATACCATTGGTAACTTGGTAACTTATTAGTGTATTCCTATTCTGAATGATTGCATCTACGTTAGGCATTGTAAATGTTAATCATTGGCACAATGTGTATTACTCTTTTCTAAATGCACATGTGAGAAAGTCCAAAACTATGTGATTGTAACACGCCGGACAATGACTGAATGCTTTCACCTGCGTCAGGCATTGCATAAATGTTAATCGTTGGCAGAATGTGTACTACTTGTCAGGTATCGATATTAGGGATACCCAAAGCAAGGAAGTTAGCGCCCATGCTGACTTCCCCAAATGGAGCAAGACGTATTAAAAGGTCTAGCCTGACCCCAAGGCTACAGTCTCCATCTCGCCCCACTTTGAGGCCACGAGCTCTGTCTCGCTTGACCCCTTGGTTGCGGGCTCCTTCTTGTCTGACCCCAAGGCCACGCGCTCTGTCTCATCTGGCCCCTTGGGTGCGGGCTCTATCTCACCCGACCCCAAGGCCACGAGCTCCATCTTGCCCAAGGCTGCGGGCTCCATCTCGCCCGACCCCTTGGGTGTGGGCTCCATCTCGCCCGACCCCTTGGGTGCGGGCTCCGTCTTGTCTGACCCCAAGGCCACGGTTTCTGTCTCGCCCAAGGCCACAGGCTCCATCTCGCCCGACCCCTTGGGTGCGATCTCTATCTCGCCTGACCCCAACGCCATGGGCTCTGTCTCACCCGACCCCTTGGGTGCGGGCTCCATCTCGCTTGACCCCATGGCCATGGTTTCTGTCTTGTCCGATGGGGACCCATACCGCCGCCAACCACTCTAGGTCCAAGCATATGGGCCTGGGTCAAAACTCTGACACCAGGGAAGAGACTAGCATGCCTCGATGTATCCCATGGCCATGATAGGCTATACCTGGGTATTCACATCAAGTGTAGTGTCGGGCATGCTGGTGCTGTTCTACCTAACCCTCGTATGGACGCTGACATGCGCGTCAGTTCACCACGACGTCCGTCGAGACGGAGTGGAATGCCATGACTGGTAGACGATGCCTGCGCATGGCGGCAGTGATGAACATGCCCATGACGTGGAGCCATCCCTATTGACATCTACAGGATCAGCGGGACCCACATGAAGGAGAAGAAGGACCCAGTGACCTTGGAAGCCTTCTTCCCTCTCTCTCTCTCTCTCGTTCTTCTCCTCTTCCTCCGCTGTAACCCGCACTTTCCCTTCCCCTTTAAAAAGGGAAGCAGAGCGCCCCATGAAGGGAGATTGAGATCTGGATGAAATTAGAACACAAGCGCACGACATGAGCACATGACTAAGCGGCAAGCGACCTCTCAATACCCGTTCACTCCTTCCACCAGAGACTTGGGATCCTCTCCCTCTCTTGCCAGTTTGTAACCCCTACATCAAACCAAGTGCCGGTAACACGAGCAACAGCGAACTGGACATAGGGACGTTCTGCCCGAACAAGTATAAATCCTTATGTCCTCCGAGCACACCATCCAAGCCAAACGCACAAATACAAATTTACTCATCGATGGTCTGAAAACACCGAGAGTTGTCACGCCAGGTAGGTGCTTTTGGGGTGTCTCAACATCCACATCAGGCCTTAGATGGCTAGTCATGGCGTCAGCTGGGTCCTAGGCACGCACATGCACTTCGGGAACCTGGACTTCATCATTATGACGGAGGGAGAGTTGGCGTAGGCTCCCACTACCGTCCAACCTCTCCACTCCACCAGCCTCGACATGATCACCAAGGTGCTTAAGGAGCTATAGCTGCACGCACCGGAGACCCACGCCCCCAGGAGCGACTAGCTCCTCAACTTCGATTACGGGAGGCTAGAGCACCAGCTCGACGCCTTCCTGGGACCCCGAATGTCCTAGGAGGACCTAGTCCACCTCACCTTCTTGTCACAGAACCGACCAATTTATAAGAATACAAGTACAATGGCAATCCGCAAGCGGTCGCACTGTCATACTTGAACCCATATAAACCCGGTAGTCCGTCGAGTACCACGACGGGTCTCGATAAATGATTTACAACAACCAAGATCGTACAGGATTCAACATACATGCCACATATTACATAAAGTTCACAGATACTTTTCATCATCAGAGTACGAATAAAAGTTATTACAAACCGAGTTTGATAAATAAAGCGGAAGCAAATAAGTTCGAAAATAAAGTTTCCAACATAGTTTGATACAGTGCCAAGCCAGATCACGGTCCACAAAAGCAAGGATAGGAATTACTAAAGAAGCCTGCCCAAGGCTTACTCCTCATCCACAGCGGGATAGAAGCAACTCTTGCAATAACCATGATACACAGTGCCATCTACAACATTGGGAAAATAAACCCTGAGTACGAGAAGGTACTCAGCTAGACTTACCCGTCATGAACCAGAAAATAAAAGTGACTCCAAGGATTATGCAAGGCTGTATAAGTGGACGTAACTTGACAACATTTTTGCATAAAAGCAATTAAAACATGGTATAGTTACTAATTCTTTACCAAGTTAATTATAACTATTCATTTCTAGGTTAGCAAGTATCCTGTGCCAAACATGTGGTATATCCTTTAGAAGCATACAATAGTAACCATAGCAAGTATTGTAATTCCATTTTCGTACGAACCATCATGTTCCATAACACAGTTACTACGATGTTGGGACTAGCCAAGTTTCTCACTATCCGGGAGAGACGGCGATTCAATCGATTTCAACCACCGGGAATTTATTCCTAACACAAACCCAGACTACCACCACGATAGTCTTAGGTCACCTTTGGTACAACTCAGTACACATTTCATGGGTTCGATCACGCCGCATTAACTGGAACACCAGATGCCGGGATGCTCAAAGCAAACTGCCTTTGGGCTCGGTCCGATCGTTCCCGGAAGGCGCTAATGTAATCGATTCCCGCCCGAGTTGAATTACTCGGCTTCATGGTCGGAACGAATTATCCGGCCAGCTAAGTGAGAGGCATGCGTTCAATCTTGTCGAAGCGCCAACAACTAAGATGGGTCCTTAATCGACACAGACGGGGATAAGTCCACACCCAAGACCTCCATGCCTTGTTGCTTCCCTATCGATCTCCGTCCGGTCTCAATTTACTTTTACCTCATGGTTCTGTTCCACGATAGCGATATAGCCAACCGTGCTCCGGTATCCACCTATATCTCGCGGTGACAGGATATCACCCGACTTCTACCGGTCTAAGCATGGCTAAGCATATATATATTCGATCCTCGGACCTATACCGGTTAAAGGTGTAATATCCGGACAAGGAATGTACATGCATCAAGTGGTTTCATTCAACTCTTATAACCTAATGCATCAATCATAAATACGTAAGTAAACATTTGTAAATTATCGAGAGACTTATAATGCTCCGGGGCTTGCCTCATGAAAGGAAGTAGGACGGTGGTCGGGGCACTCAGGAAGCTCTTCAGAGTTCTCGCTCCACGCCTTGGGAGCTACGGCTTATGGATCCTCCTCGGGTTCCTTCCTCTCGCTTCTTCAATTCCAAAGAACGTGATCTCTTCCTCCGATCCTAGATGCATGAGTATGGTATAAGTATTACGAATGCATATATGTTAACAAGTGCATCACGTTGTTTGAGTAGGTGCATATCTCTTCTCGCTTACTACTTAACTACTTCTACAAAGCATCGACTATGCCATAAACAGTATCTACTTGTTTCGCTCATAACTGGAGTTCTACAAATCCAAATCCAGTGATCCTGGACTTTCTGGAAAGCTTATCAAATTTTCTACAACTTTGTTATTAACCATTTTTACAGTACACATCAGTTTCAACAGGCAAATCCTCACACTCTAGAATCAGTCCGGAAATGACTTAACATGCAACATAAAGTAAGAATACTTCTACTTCAGGTAATCATTCAAAATTTGACAACCTAGAACCTACCAATAGTTTAAACATACCAAATACAGTTAAGATGATATAATGGTAAAGCCCAAACTATTTATTAAATTGCCTTTATTATTTTATTTAGATACCTAGGTTAAATAATAAATATATATCAGATGTGCTTAATAAATTCTCAAAAATTTACAGAGCTTTACTAATGCTATCAAGAGACTATCTGTAAAAATTTCATGTCATTTTACCAAGTAGAACATTCTATACAAAAAATGACAAGGCAGCAAGGCTTGAAATAGCATAAATGGAAAACCCTATTGAAAAGTGTCAAGCAACAGATTTCATATTTTTCTTAGCATCCATATGGTACTAGGATTACCTCCAATAAATTTCATGAATTTTGGACTCATACTTAATTTATGAAAATTCATGCAAGGATTAACTAGTCATAAAAGAAAAATCTCTAACTTTAAATCTACCCATGCACTGGTCCTCAAATTTTTTACCAGAGTTCACACATGCTAAGATTAGTTCACCACAAAATTTCATAATTTTTGGAGCACAGGAACTCTAGATATAAAATAAACAAATTTGAATGCATTCAAAAGCACATTTGAAATCCCTATTTAAATCTCCAGAAAATTTCTACTGTTGAAACCAAGAACATATTTTTCCAAAATACTACACTTCCTAAGCAACACAATCATATTTATTTCACCATTTTAGGAGCTACCAAACTAAAGATACAAAGATAACAAAACAAATCAAAACTGGATTCAAAATGAGTTAGCCTTTACACTACTACATCACGACAGTGGGGACCCACCTGTCGGGGGACCCCACGCCGTCGATGACACGGAGCAGGGCAACAAGGCGCAGGCATGCTGGTCTTGGCGCTGCCGCGAGCTCGCTAACGGCGAACTCGCCGGGCGGTGACATCATCACACGATGATCTACTCGACTTCGCGCATCGATTGAGCTACTTGGGTGGCTTTCTCGCGGAGCTAAGCGGCTCGGCGGCCATGCCATGGCGGGTGGAGGTGCGGGTCGACGGTGAAACGCCGGTGTGGGCTACGGTGGTTCAAATCAACGCGTGGACAAGCATCTATGAACGCTGGGGGACCTAGCGCGCTAGCTACCGGAGCGGGAGGAGTACTGTGGCGGCGTGGCCACGACGACGGGGCTCACGGCGGAACTCCGGCGAGCCTACACGCGCTGCGGTGGCTTACCGGGCTTTGTCAGCGGGCACGGGGAGAAACAATGGGGTGCTGGGGAGACGGTGGAGCTATCACGGTGGCGAAGGAGCAGCGAGGACGAGCTGGTGACGGCTATGGCGACGGCGGAGGTGCGGGCCGAGCTCGTCTGTCGCTGCGGCGAGGAAGACGGAGTAGAAAATGGGAAATGAAGCGCGGGGCGACTCGGGCGAACATCTTGGCGGGTTAAGGCGCGCTCGCGCAGCGTGGCTCGCGCGGGTCGTATTGGCGGCGACGCGGCCGTCACCGGGACACGCGGCCGCGCAAACTCGTTCCGGTCGACGCCACAAGAAGAACAGGCGTTTCATTCAATCGTCGTTCGATGGCCGCCTGACAGCGCGTTTTCTCGTTGATTTACCGGCTAAACGGTGGCTCCTTCGTGCAAACTTACTGAATAGAAGTTGTAGAACCATGTACCATCTCCAACTCTTGTTAAGGCAGCATACTCTAATTCGCAACCTAAACCGAGTAAAATCATGCTCAAAGTAGGCTTGTCAGGCTGACAGGGTTTCACGACTTAGCAAATTTCGTTAAGTGTTGAAATCGAGTTTTGATGATTCTTGTGATCCAATTTCAAACATGTTAGGAGCTGAATCATGTGATGACCCAAAAATAAAAGTTGTTCCTTATGTCAAACACTACAACATTGCTTTAGTGAACTCCTCCATGCAAGGTCTCTAACACCTAGTTCAACTTTAGTCAAACATGTCACTTTGAAATCATGATACATACACAAACCAGGGGCTAAATGACCAAACTAGCCTTAGCACTAAATACCAAAGTTGTTCCTAATGATATCCCAAGCATGTTTAAACAATTTGCAAGGTCATTTAAGCATTTCATGCAGTAGTCACTCATATAGCTATTCAGGTCAACACATGCAATATCGCTTAAGTGCTTGATCATGAAATGTGGCCTTCATGAACAAGGTTCCTTTTGTCAATCTAAGTGTAGCTAAGGTGTTATAGTGACCAACATTACACACTAGCATTTATTTACACATGATCATATGCATATATTCCAAGAAACACGGAATAACAAGCAATGTTTCATATGTTTCGATCAGATGTTTCAATTGTAAATGATGATTTATGAATGCTTGATGCTCATGCTCATGTTATGCAAGTCAAGTTATGCAAAGCTAACACCCGAGGTGTTACAGCCCCTCCCCCTTATAAAAATCTCGTCCCGAGATTTGCAAGACCTACCATTCTTGGAAAAAGGCGGGATAAACTTCTTGCAGATAATCTTCTCGTTCCCACGTAGCATCTTGTTCACTTCGATTGTTCCACACCACCTTATAAAACTTAATAATCTTACTCCTTGTTACTCTCTCCATCTCTTCTAATACTCGACTTGGCTTTTCTTCATAGGTCAAATCCGATTGAAGTGGCACGTTGGTGGGTGCAATAGCTTCTTCTGGTACTCGAAGACATTTCTTTAGCTGAGAAACATGGAACACATCAAAGATTGCACTCATCTCTGGTGGAAGTTGTAACTTATATGCAACCTTCCCTTTTCGTTCCAAAATTTTGTATGGCCCTACATATCTTGGTGAAAGCTTCTTTTTCATCCCAAATCTTTTCACGCCTTTCATGGGTGATACTCTCAAGTATACATAATCACCCACTTCAAAAGTTAGTGGTCTTCTTCTTCCGCTTTCAAGATAACTTTTACTGTCTTGATTGAGCCGCCTTCATGTGGTGTTGGATGATACGTACTTGCTCTTTGGCTTCATTTACAAAATCAATACCAAAGTATCTCCTTTCACCGGGCTCAATCCAGTTCAAAGGAGTCTGCACTTTCGCCATACAAGGCTTCAAATGGAGCCATTTTGATACTCGCTTGATAATCATTTGTTATAGGAGAATTCGCTAAAGGTAACCATTTCTCCCATGAACCTTTTGAAGATATAACACAAGCTCTAAGTAAATCTTCTAGGATTTGGTTCACTCGCTCTCCTGTCATCCCAAGTTTGCGGATGATAAGTGAACTTCCGATTAGCTTGGTTCCCAAAGCTCGGTGTAAGTGCTCCTAAACGAGCTATGAATCAGGGTCCTCGATCCGAGATTATAGTCCCAGGTACTCCATGCAATCTCACGATCTGGGCAACATATATTTCAGCGTATTTCCCAACTATATACCGCGTGTTCACGGGTATGAAGTGTGCTGACTTGGTGAGACGATCAACAATGACCTAGATTGAATCGTGACCTTGTGGTGTTGTTGGAAGGCCGGTAATAAAGTCCATACTGATCTCTTCCCATTTCCATCCTGGAATAGGCAGTGGCTGAAGTAATCCAGCGGTTTTCATATGGACGGCTTTCACTCTCTCGCAGTTATCACACCTAGCAACATAGGTCTGCGATCTCTTTCTTCATCTTAGTCCACCAAAAACGGGTTCTTAAATCTTGATACATTTTACTACTACCCGGATGGATAGACAATTTGGATGAGTGAGCTTCTTCTAAAATTTGATTTCTTAGCTCACGGTCCTTTGGCACCACTAGTCGGTCCTCGAACCATAATACACCTCTTTCGTCCAATCTAAAATGTTTGGTTTCTTGCTCTTGCATTTTCTCTTGATGTGACTTATTCCTATATCTCTGCTTTGTAGCTCTATGATTTTGCCCTCAAGTGAACAACTGATTGTGATATTGTGTAGTACAAAGAGGATGTAACAAGTTGAATCCATCTTCCAAAAATGCTTCCACAAAGTTACAATGGGACTTCCGACTAAGTGCATCGGCTACTACATTTGCTTTACCCGGATGGTAATGCACTTCTAAATTGTAGTCCTTAATCAATTCTAACCATCTTCGTTGTCTCATGTTCAGCTCTGGTGGGTAAAGATATACTTGAGACTTTTGTGGTCGAAGAAAGATATGACATACATTGCCCAACAAGTAATGTATCCATATCTTTAGTGCATGGACAACATTTGCCAAGTTCCAAATCATGTGTAGGGTAGTTGACTTCATGTTTTCTCAATTGCCGTGAGGCATATGCAATTACTCTCCCTTCTTGCATAAGCACACATCCCAAACCTATTCCTGATGCATCACAAAATACATCAAAAGGCTTTTCGATGTTTGGTTGTGCTAACACAGGTGCTGTAGTCAACAAAGTTCTGAGGGTGTGAAAAGCTGTTTCACATTCTGGTGTCCATTTGTACTTCTCATCTTTCTGAAGTAGTCTGGTCATAGGCTTAGCTATCTTTGAAAAATCTGGAATAAACCGACGATAGTATCCTGCTAACCCTAGAAAACTCCGAACTTCATAAACCGAAGTTGGGGCTTTCCAATCCATGACCTCTTGTACTTTGGATGGGTCTACTGAGATTCCATCTCTTGATAAAATGTGACCTAAGAAAGGTACTTTGCTCATCCAAAATTCACATTTGCTAAACTTGGCATATAGCTTATGCTCCCTCAGTCTGGATAGGACAATCCTCAAATGCTCCTGATGATCGGTCTCATTTTCTGAATAAATCAATATATCATCAATAAACACGACCACGAACTTGTCAAGTTCGGGCATGAATACCGAGTTCATCAGGTACATGAAATAGGCTGGAGCATTTGTTAGTCCAAAAGACATAACCAAATACTCGTATAAGCCGTACCTCGTAGAGAAAGCAGTTTTAGGTATATCCTCCGGTCTAATTTTTATCTGATGATAACCTGATCTCAAATCAATTTTGGAGAATACCTTTGCCTTCGCTAACCGATCGAACAAGATGTCGATGCGGGGCAATGGATATTTGTTTTGATGGTCACAAACATTGAGTGGTCTCATAATCTACACACATTCTCAAAGACTTATCCTTCTTTTTCACAAACAAGGCCGGACATCCCCACGGAGATGAGCTAGGTTGGATAAGACCTTTGTCCAATAGATCTTGCAATTGAACCTTAAGTTCGCTTAACTCATTGGGTGGCATTCTATATGGCCTTCGGATATGGGTGCGATGACTGCACTAATTCAATCTTAAATTCCACGTCTCTATCCGGTGGTAGACCTGGTAATTCCTCTGAATACATCCGAAACTCACAAACCACTCGATATCACATATGGTGGTGGTTTGGATAGCACAAAGCTAAATGTTGGGGTTTGAAATCGCGGGAGAGTGGGACTAGAAAAGCATTCCCTCCCGTGGGTTCTCTCAACATAATAGTAGTGGGTGCTAGTGTCAATAAGAACACCATGATCCTTCATCCAATTCATGCCTAAGATTACACTTATTGATAATCCGACAATATTATCAAATCCGTGGTGTACTCCTCCCTTGTATCACGATGAGTACATTTTTGACTATCTTTTGGTAATAACAGTACCCCTCATTTGAACTTATGTTAAAACCCCTTTGTTTACTTCAATTATTTCTTGACTATGTCTAGATGCAAATGCTTGACTCATAAATGAATGAGAAGCTCCCGAATCAAATAAAACAACAAAGAGGACACTTGTTGACAAGAAACATACCAGCCGTGACAACTTCTCCTGGCGGGCACTTCCTCCACAATGCAGTATAATGTACTTTTGTCCCCGACGTGTGCTCGGTATTCACCCTCGATTGTTCTGATTTGGGTTGCCATTCCTCTTGGGGTGGGGACATTCCTTGGACCAATGACCCGATTGGTTGCAGTTGAAACATGGTTGATTACTTCAATCTCGTGGAGCTATCCCGATTACCATTTCCTTTTGGCAAGGCAATAGTGAACGCCTTACGGAACGGTTGCTTGTGGCTCGTTATTCTGAGCTTTTCGGTGGTGGAGGCCTGAACTTGGGTGCGGGTGGATTTGAATTGTGGCCTAGCTGCGATAGGCGCTTTTGATCGGAAAGATCCGGATGCACCGCCTCATAGGTCCTCTTACGACCTTTAGCAACCGTGCATGCATGTTGTTGTGGTTTTCTTGGGTCAAGGCATCACTAATAAACTCGTTGTAATGGGTACATCAAGAATTTGCCATAGTCTTCATCGGTTTGGTACCCAACCCTCGCTTGAAACTCTCTATCTTTTTCTCTTGATATCCACAAAACCGGAGCATATCTTGACAAGTTGTTGAATGCGTGCATATACTCGTGAGTGACTTTGTTCCCTGAGTAAGCCTCATAAATTCTGCCGCTTTCATGCGCATCGTGTCTGGGAATATGATGTCCCCTAAAAGCCAGCCTTGAATTGTTCCCAGTGTCACTCGTGCATTAGCAGCAGAGAGAGACAGAAGTGTGTCCACCAGATCCCTCGCTGGTCCTTGCAATTGATGGGAAGCATACTCGCTTTCAGATGATCTGTGATCCTTAGCAAACGAAATTTCGCTTCAATGGTATTCAGCCACTCATCGGCTGCGGTGGTTCCTCACCACCTTGAAGATTGGAGGCTTCGTGTCCGAAACTCCTTGAATGTACTTGTGTTGATTTGGCTCGGCCCCAGGTTGTCGTGGGTGGCCACGAGCGGTGTTTTTGCGCGATAAGGCGCAAAGCTTCTTCCATTGTCCTTTGGCTCCCCAAGAATGAGCAAAGAACTCCTGAAGCGGGGGCGGCGGCGGTGGTGGTGGTAAGTCATCACCATTGCCGCGTCGTCGCTACTGACTCCAAAGACGGGTCTGCGCTATCATCTGCTGGTTGCAACAATAAGCGATTATTGGTTGATGTCAAGAGATTGCAGATGAATCATAATCATGCCAGACTGAAATTACTGGAGAAATTCTCAAATTCACAATAAAAACAGAGGCATAATAATTCATTCTCGCAACATGGCATCCCCAATTTGACCACTTATCGCACTCATAACGCATGCAAAGTTAAATCGTGATCACCAACAAGGAACGGAATTGCATTGATGTTCATCCAAACATGCGGTTGACATTACATGATAGTCTGCTTACTAATGCCAATTTCAAACTACAGGTCCATTACATAAATAAAGGTGATACATTAGTCCTTCCACTAAATGCTAAGCGATCTAATCCTCATCATGATCACTATCAAGGTCAGACGCAAGATCATCTCCTTCCTCAGGTTCTACTTCTTCTTCAGGCTCCACTTCTTCTTCTTCCTCGTACCCTTCTAGATCCATTTCTGCGGCTCCAGGTGGGACATAAGGGTGGAGCTGATTGTTCAGAAGATGAACCTCTTCATGCAGATTATCGTTGTATTCTTCCGCATTGGCCAACTCACGTCCCTAGCTCAAACATCGAGCTCTTAGGACATTTTCCCTTGTCCAAGCTGCATTTCGTTGGTGAGTTAACCGAGTCATCTCTTCATGAGCCTTTCAATCTCGGCGTCGTGCTCCCTCCGGGTCGACGCCGGCGTCCTCGTCGCGGCATGACCAAGAGCACCGCAGACACGTCTGAGGCTACCTTCAACTCCATCCAACACTCTCATCATTGCGAACATGGCGCTCATGGAAGGTTATCACCGCTACGCCTCTCCGCCGCACCAATCTCCGAGAGATTTTCCTCTTGTCTGCCGCCATGAGTCGGTGGAGGGTTACCTCTTGGAAAGACTCAACCAAAGCGGCTGCCTCCCCGAGGAAAACGATCCATGATGTCTCTCGGGATCCCAAAGGCTGCCACGCTAGCTGCTTCTTCAGCAGCCCTACCAGCTTGACTCATAACACCAGCTGTCCACTCGTAATCGTCACCTCGGGGACGAACAACGGCCTCCACAAACTTCAAGAGACCTTCTCCCAACTGCTCATTCGCCCGAAGTAGCGGGGTTCCATTCCATCGAGGATAGCCTACATAATCGAGCACTCTCCACAAGAGTGTAGGCATCCCAAACTCTCCAAGGAACGTGTGGCGTTGGCGGGTACGTGGAGCAAGCCGACGGGCGGGAGCTCTCCTCCCGGTGGACTTGCGGCGGTCTCCACTTTGTGCATGCCATCTGCACCATTAACATGCACCCTTTGGTGAGACAATGCCATAATGGATAAGAGCTACATAACCGAGTAAGAATTTTATAAGGGAGGAACAATGTAATTATGTGAATGGTAATTATCATGATGCATGCTCGTTCCGTACGTCCTCACAAACTTAGGAAAAATTTGTTTCTAGCGGTAGACACGGTGGCATACATACGTTCTCTCATAAATAGCGTAACTAGTCGAGCTACACGTTTCGTTGTTAGTGTACCTGCATAAAATTTCATTTCAGCCCTTAAACCCATAATGAATATGCATAATGTAATTGTAAATACTTCCATATATGTATACCCATACATATACTTCCGTATCAATCTACCCGACAGTAATTTAAACCCACAATTAAATACGTACCATATACACATGCAAGCATGCATACATAGCCGTACCAAAGCTACTCTTCCCGACCGCATGCTCACATCTTGCGGTCATACGCTCATCTTACCTTGGCGTAGAGGCATTTGATCCATACATTACCATTCAAGTGAATGGCATCCATACAATAGCACGCCGTATGGACGACGAAGTAAAAACCCCCATGTTAGTACTTAAATAGCCACCTAATAGTCCTTAATTTGGGCGTAAGGAAAGTGATCATGGGCACACTTTAGATTTCAAATACCTACTATATAACTATTAGTTGCTAGAGAAGGGTTTTCGGAAAACAAAAACTTTTGTTTTAAATACACTTGTGACAATTAACGTTGAATCTTGCTCTGATGCCAGCTGTCGCAGAACCGACCAATTTATAAGAATACAAGTACAATGGCAATCCATAAGCGGTCGCACCGTCATACTTGAACCCATATAAACCCGTAGTAGTCCGTCGAGTACCACGACGGGTCTCGATAAACGATTTACAACAACCAAGATCGTGCGAGATTCAACATACATGCCACATATTACATAAAGTTCACGATACTTTTCATCATCGTAGTACGAATAAAAGTTATTACAAACCGAGTTTGATAAATAAAGCGGAAGCAAATAAGTTCGAAAATAAAGTTTCCAACATAGTTTGATACAAAGCCAAGCCGCATCACGGTCCACAAAAGCAAGGATAGGAATTACTAAAGAAGCCCGCCCAAGGCTTACTCCTCATCCACAATGGGATAGAAGCAACTCTTGCAATAACCATGATACACAAGGCCATCTCGCAACATTGGGAAAATAAACCCCGAGTACGAGAAGGTACTCACTAGACTTACCCGTCATGAACCGAAAATATAAAAGTGACTCCAAGGATTATGCAAGGCTGTATAAGTGGACGTAACTTGACAACATTTTTATAAAAGCAATTAAAACATGGTATAGTTACTAATTCTTTACCAAGTTAATTATAACTATTCATTTCTAGGTTAGCAAGTATCCTGTACCAAACATGTGGTATATCCTTTAGAAGCATACAATAGTAACCATAGCAAGTATTGTAATTCCATTTTCGTCTTAAACCATCATGTTCCATAACACAGTTACTACGATGTTGGGACTAGCCAAGTTTCTCACTATCCGGGAGAGACGGCGATTCGAATCGATTTCAACCAGCTGGGAATTTATTCCTAACACAAACCCAGATCTACCAGCCATGATAGTCTTAGGTCACCTTTGGTACAACTTCAGTACACATTTCATGGTTCGTATGCGCCGCGCTAACTGGAACACGGATGCCGGGATGCTCAGCCAAACCTGCCTCTTGGGCTCGGTCGTCGTTCCCGGAAGGCGCTATGAAACGATTCCCGGCCTGAGTTGAATTACTCGGCTTTGCGGTCGGAACGAATTATCCGGCCAGCTAAGTGAGAGGCATGCCTTCAATCTTGTCAGAAGCGCCAACAATGGTACGGTCCTTAATCGACACGAGCGACGGGATAAGTCCACACCCAAGACCTCCATGCCTTGTTGCTTCCCTATCGATCTCCCGTCCGGTCTCAATTTACTTTTACCTCATGGTTCTGTTCCACGATAGCGTATATAGCCAACCGTGCTCTCGGTATCCACCTATATCTCGCGGTGACAGGATATCACCCGACTTCTACCGGTCTAAGCATGGCTAAGCATATATATATTCGATCCTGGACCTATACCGGTTAAAGGTGTAATATCCGGACAAGGAATGTACATGCATCAAGTGGTTTCATTCAACTCTTATAACCTAATGCATCAATCATAAATACGTAAGTAAACATTTGTAAATTATCGGGAGACTTATAATGCTCCGGGCTTGCCTCGCAGAAAAGGAAGTAGGACGGTGGTCGTGGCACTCGGAAGCTCTTCAGGTTCTCGCTCCACGCCTTGGAGCTACGGCTTGCGGATCCTCCTGCGGGTTCCTTCCTCTGCTTCTTCAATTCCAAAGAACGTGATCTCTTCCTCTGATCCTAGATGCATGAGTATGGTATAAGTATTACGAATGCATATATGTTAACAAGTGCATCACGTTGTTTGAGTAGGTGCATATCTCTTCTCGCTTACTACTTAACTACTTCTACAAAGCATCGACTATGCCATAAACAGTATCTACTTGTTTCGCTCATAACTGAGTTCTACAAATCCAAATCCAGTGATCCTGGACTTTCTGAAAGCTTATCAAATTTTCTACAACTTTGTTATTAACCATTTTACAGTACACATCAGTTTCAACAGGCAAATCCTCACACTCTAGAATCAGTCCGAAATGACTTAACATGCAACATAAAGTAAGAATACTTCTACTTCAGGTAATCATTCAAAATTTGACAACCTAGAACCTACCAATAGTTTAAACATACCAAATACAGTTAAGATGATATAATGGTAAAGCCCAAACTATTTATTAAATTGCCTTTATTATTTTATTTAGATACCTAGGTTAAATAATAAATATATATCAGATGTGCTTAATAAATTCTCAAAAATTTACAGAGCTTTACTAATGCTATCAAGAGACTACTGTAAAAATTTCATGTCATTTTACCAAGTAGAACATTCTATACAAAAATGACAAGGCAGCAAGGCTTGAAATAGCATAAATGGAAAACCCTATTGAAAAGTGTCAAGCAACAGATTTCATATTTTCTTAGCATCCATATGGTACTAGGATTACCTCCAATAAATTTCATGAATTTTGGACTCATACTTAATTTATGAAAATTCATGCAAGGATTAACTAGTCATAAAAGAAAAATCTCTAACTTTAAATCTACCCATGCACTGGTCCTCAAATTTTTACCAGAGTTCACACATGCTAAGATTAGTTCACCACAAAAATTTCATAATTTTTGGAGCACAGGAACTCTAGATATAAAATAAACAAATTTGAATGCATTCAAAAGCACATTTGAAATCCCTATTTAAATCTCCAGAAATTTCTACTGTTGAAACCAAGAACATATTTTTCCAAAATACTACACTTCCTAAGCAACACAATCATATTTATTTCACCATTTTAGGAGCTACCAAACTAAAGATACAAAAATAACAAAACAAATCAAAAACTGGATTCAAAATGAGTTAGCCTACACTACTTACATCACGACAGTGGGACCCGCTGGTCGGGGGACCCCAGCGTCCGCTGACACGGAGCAGGGCAGCAGCGCTTGCTGGTGTCAAGGCGCTGCCGAGCTCGCCAACGGCGAACTCGCCATGCGGTGACATCATCACACGATGATCTACTCGACTTCAGCGCATCGATTGAGCTACTTGGGTGGCTTTCTCATCGAGCTAGCGGCTACGGCGGCGGCCATGGCGGGGGTGGAGGTGCGGGTCGACGGTGAAAACGCCGGTGTGGGCTACGGTGGTTCAAATCAACGCGGACAAGCATCTATGAACACTGGGGACCTAGCGCTCTAGCTACGGGAGCGGGAGGAGTATCAGGCGGCGTGGCCCGACGACGGGGGGTCACGGCGGAACTCCGGCGAGCCTACACGCAGCTTGCGGTGGCTTACCGGGCTTTGTCGGTGAGCACAGGGAGAAACAATGGGGTCTTGGGAGACGGTGGAGCTATCACGGTGGCGAAGGAGCGGTGAGGACGAGCTGGTGATGGCTATGGCGGCGGCGCGGAGGTGCGGGCGAGCTCATTTGTCGGCTGCGGCGAGGAAGACGGAGTAGAAAATGGGAAATGAAGCCTTGAGGCGACTTCGGCGAACGGCGGCGGGTTAAAAGCCGCTTCGGGCGCGGCGTGGCCTCGCGCGTTAGGGCGGTGGCGGCGACGCCGTGCCGTCGCCGGACACGCGCGCGCGCAAACTCTGTTCGATCGGCCATCAAGAACAGGCGTTTGATTCATCATCATCGTTCGATGGCCACTGACAGTAAGTTTTCTCGTTGATTTACCGGCTAAACGGTGGCTCCTTCGTGCAAACTTACTGAATAGAAGTTGTAGAACCATGTACCATCTCCAACTCTTGTTAAGGCAGCATACTCTAATTCGCAACCTAAACCGAGTAAAATCATGCTTAAAGTAGGCTTGTCAGGCTGACAGGGTTTCACGACTTAGCAAATTTCGTTAAGTGTTGAAATCAGGATTTTGATGATTCTTGTGATCCAATTTCAAACATGTTAGGAGCTGAATCATGTGATGACCCAAAAATAAAAGTTGTTCCTTATGTCAAACACTACAACATTGCTTTAGTGAACTCCTCCATGCAAGGTCTCTAACACCTAGTTCAACTTTAGTCAAACATGTCACTTTGAAATCATGATACATACACAAACCAGGGCTAAATGACCAAACTAGCCTTAGCACTAAATACCAAAGTTGTTCCTAATGATATCCCAAGCATGTTTAAACAATTTGCAAGGTCATTTAAGCATTTCATGCAGTAGTCACTCATATAGCTATTCAGGTCAACACATGCAATATCGCTTAAGTGCTTGATCATGAAATGTGGCCTTCATGAACAAGGTTCCTTTTGTCAATCTAAGTGTAGCTAAGGTGTTATAGTGACCAACATTACACACTAGCATTTATTTACACATGATCATATGCATATATTCCAAGAAACACGGAATAACAAGCAATGTTTCATATGTTTCGATCAGATGTTTCAATTGTAAATGATGATTTATGAATGCTTGATGCTCATGCTCATGTTATGCAAGTCAAGTTATGCAAAGCTAACACCCGAGGTGTTACACTTCTCATTCGCCAATGTCATGACGTAGCTTGCCATAGGAGAGCCGCTCTCCCCAGAATACCTCATCCGGAGTGCCCCGATAGTGCTCCCATTCGGTCTGCGCAACGCCGCAGAGACCATTGGCCACCTTGTGGCACAATGCACGCCCCCATCTCTACGAACAACGAGTTTGTGGGGATGACCGAATATGTCATGGAATCTTTCCACGACCTCCTCGTGGGATAATCGGAGTCGCCCTCTGACTTTGACTCTAGCAGGGGAGCCATCACCCCTCGTGTGAATGTTTCATGGCAGGTACTCCCAAGAGATACATTGAAAGCATCCACGAGGGACAGGCTACCCCAACAGATGACCTCGACGATAACGTTAAGGGGGATGCAGGGGCCCCACCTCGCCTACGGGTAGAGCAGCTGAGGCTCCGGCACCAAGAGCTCGAAGAAGCATGACTCCAGCTCGAGCAGGAACGTGTGGAGCTCGAGCACCATGGAGACAGTGGGTGTCCATGTGCCGTGGCCCACGATGTGAACTATAGGATCATCGAGGACGACAAAGCTCTCCCACACTTCACTTGGGCAAGCCAAAACATCGCTGTCGTGGCGGCCTTGCTCCAGGGGCTTTCGAAGCCCACGATGCCCGAGGATCATCGGGCCCGTCATGAGATTCACACGCTACTCAAGCGTGCAGCGGTGCAGCAGGCTAAGAGCTCACTGTCCTGACAATGCGAGGTTGATGCTAGCCAACGCACGCCCTCAGAGTGATCGGAGAGGGACGTGTCAGTACACTAGGCATAGCAAGGCAGCAGGCCACATACCTTGGTCCTGGTGCATGAGCGTCTCGGCCTCAACCATGACATGCGTGACACCCTTGACGCCCGCAGGCGTGCCCACAGTGATGCAAGGGAGGAGGCTAGCCATGGCTACCACCCTTGTCATGGCAGGCGCTATGATAGCGGCGAGGACCAAAGCTCGAGCCCAGACTTGCCGGGACCTCAGGCTTTTGGCAACACATTGTAACACCCTAGGTGTTTGGCTCCCACAAAAATTACATTTCATTCATAAACATGTGCATCATCTACCTCATCATGCCATTGTACTGAAACATGTATATGCAACATTCTCAATTATGTTCGTTTCATACTTGATTGCTTGAGAATGGTAGTAGTGCAACATGTGAATGCAACATGAGTTTCTCATACCTTGAAACATGGCAACATGGTAGTAATATGACAAGTTTAAAATTACAACCAAGTCATGAAACATGTGAAACATGGAATTGCAACATTAGAGTAAAATTGAGTGTTTTTTTGCTTCATCACATGTGATACTTAGAAGTAGGTGTAGCACTTGTGTAGAGTGGTTAATTATGGTCTAATACACCTTAACTACACTTAGGGTAATTGATGGGACATTGTTCATGTGGACCAAAATGACTAAATTGCCTCTAGGTGGAGGTTTGACTTAGGATGACCTATAGAGTGCCACTGTTTGACTGATTCAAAAGTCCAACCAAGAGACCTTGCATGGATGTGCACCCTTTACCAAAGTTGTAGCCAATTTATCAAGGAACAAAAGTCTGAATATGACCATCTCATGGAAAGGGCTAGAACATGTTCAAACAAGGCCCACAATTCAGGTTTCCCTGCTGATTTCATACTTAGAAAATTTTCTAAGTCATAAATACCATTCCAGTTGGATCGAGCCAACTTTGGCTTGATGTAACTTCTGATTCGTGGTGAATTAGACTATGATCCTTGAATAGAAGTTGAAGATGGAAGGTAGGGCTACAATTTTCATGTACACAGTTTTCGCTATTGATCAACGGTTTAGTCGTGTTAATGCGTTGAAGTTGCACTGTCAGGCTTGTTTGGGTCACTGAATGGCGAGCTACAGTGCTCGATAGGTTCAGAGTCCGACGGCCGCGTGTACGTCGCCGGTCGCCTGATCGCGCTACCACACGCCACGGACACCTTGGCACGGCCGGCCACGACATGAGCACCACCCCACGCGCCTGTCAACTAGCTCGCCAGTTCAATTTCTATTTCCTCGGCTTCCTCCGTTCGCCCGTAGCTCCGCAGCAATAGCCACAGCAACTCCGACGAGCTCGAGCTCGCTCGCCACCGCAAAAACGCATCGGCCAGCTCGTCCAAAGCTTCATCGTGTTCTCCTCTATCTCCTCCACCTCTCGGCTGTGTCGTTTCGGTCTTGGTAAGGGCGCATTCGCCGTTTCCACCACCGCCGCCATGACGGGACCTCGCCGGAGTTGGCGCTCGACGCGGCCAACTACCACCGACGCCTTCCCATCCCCTCCTCTTTGCTTGGTTAGCACGGTAGCAACCTCTGGAAGCTCGTACCGAGCTTAGCCGCGCCCTACGGGGTCAGACCTCGCCGGAGCTGGCCAACCCACGGCCGTGCGCCGCCATGGCCGTCGCCATTTCCCCTAGCCACCGTAATAGCCACAATTGATGGTACCCCTAGGTGCGCACGGGTGGGGTGAACACGATGGTACTGATGGCCTCGCCGGAGCTACCACCGGCGACGAGCTACACCGTCGTTCTTCTTCCCTCCCCTATCTGTTTCTCTGACCGACGGGCCTCGCTCGTCAGCCGCCGCGCGCAGGCGGGAGCCAGCCGTGGGCCGCGCCATTTCTGGGCCGCGCTGAGCGCTGACGCGTGTGCTTCGTGGGCCGCCGTGTTCTTCCGGGCCGGCCCAGCAGTAGTGGTTAGGTTTTCCATTTTGTTTTGTTTTATTCTTTTTCACATATTTGTGTACATATTAAAAAATGTATATCTCTTGGTTGGTAGATCCAAATGATGTGGTTCCAATTTTGTTGAGTTCCTGGTAATGTCTAGTTTATATTAAAAATATAATTTATGCCATGTTTTGTTATGAAAAATGGAGTTGCTAATTATTTCTTTTAATCATGTGGGAAATAGGGGTAATTATATCTTTTTCTGTGTAGCTCCAAATGGCATGAAATTTTTATGGTGTACTTATCATATCATGAATAGCTTGTAGTTAAATTTTCATACACTTTGGACACTGTTTGCAGGAGTTAGGTAATTCTCTTGTTTGCATGGATGGATCTTATGTGAATTTTCATAATTTTACTATAGATCCAGTAAAGGTAAAAATTGGTGAATGCTATTCTTATGCTAGAATGATACTAGGAAAAATGAGAAATCTGTTGCTTGACACTTTTCAATATGGTTTCCTAATTATGCTAGAAATAGACCTGCCATCTATTATTTTTGATACAGCAAGTTCTGCTTGCCCAATTGCTTTGAAATTTTTATGGTAGTCTATGTGAAGCATGAGGTAGCTACTATAATTTTTGTAGATTTTTCTGTATAGTTTTACTATATGTTGCTTTAATCACCTAATTAACTAAATAAATTAAAAAAGACATTAAATAATTTATTTAGATGTTGGCACTGTACTTTCTGATGTTCCTCTGGTATGTACAACAAGTTGGTAAACTTGGTTTGGTCCAATTATGCTTTTGCATTATCACTAAATAACTAATTTAGTAAACCTGCCATTTCTGGACAGATTCTATGTTTACTTTAATTCGATTTGGTTAACGTAAGAATCATGCTTTGATGTTTACAAATGATTTGTAGAGAATTTCATAAGCTTTCCAGAATGTCCTCTTGCAAGTCATTTGAAAATATAGAACTCTTGTTGTGATTGAATTAAGAAACTACTCGTTTGCATGTGAAACCTTAACTTTTGAATTAAGTATACCTTTACTATTCCTAAGCTTGTGGTAATGTTCCTAGGTGTTAGGCCTTTAACTGAAGATGAGCATCTTTATCTTAGGTTATGCAAGTTACGTAAGTTGATCTCATTCTTCAAGTTAAGTTAGATACATTTTTAAAGTGATTTGAATAGAGCTATTCTTAATCGGTAAACGAGTGTCCAGTGATGTTTTCGTTAAACACTTACTGTGATCCATTCATCATGAGCATCATGTCATTCCTTATGCATCCATGATATTTATCTTTTGCATCGGCATGCAATAGGTGTATTGGAAGGAGTGACACTGCTGGAATTCGAGGAACTGAGCGGGGAGTAGCAGCAGCCAACACCGGAGGTTCAGGAGGTGCAGCCCTCAGGAGAAGTGCCAGACGAAGTCGCCGTTGAGTGCCCAGATCACCGTCCGTGCAACTTTATGAAAGGAAAGCCCCGGAGCATATTAAGCCTCCTAATTTCCGAAATGCAGTTAAAGTATTATTGTTACATATATATTGTTGCATTAAGTTTAGGTGTTGGATGCAAACACTTGCTGCATTGGTTATCCAATCCTTGTCCAAATATTGATACCCTGAATCCTATGTAGCTCAGGCTCGTGTAGTGCTTAGCCCTGCTTAAACGCGGTAGAAGTAAGGTGATTTCCTGTCACCTGCGAGATATAGGAATATACATATGGCACGGTTGGCTATATTTGCTATCGTGGAAAATAACCTGTCTTAATTTGAAATAAAGACCGGGCGAAGGCTTGCCGGTTTGTAGTGACTCCGTCTGTGTCGCTTAAGGACTGAATCTTGGAGCCTTTCCTGTTCATGTTGAACGCATGCCTCTCTCTCTAGTTGGTCGTGGTAATCAAGACCGACCACGGCCGAAGTAGCTCACCTTAGGCCGGGAGTCGATAAGTATAAAGTGCGCCTCGGAAGGGACCCGTGGGCGTGAGTCCAAGGGCAAGTGATTTAAAAGTCCCGATCGTCCCCGGTAGAAGGGTAATCCACGAGAGTCTTGGGCGCCGATCGAACCCACGAATTTGGTTCTGAGTTGTCCCAAAGGTGACCCACGCTACCCTTGCAAAGTATGCCAGGTGAGAGTTAGGAATACCCCTCGCTTGAGTTGTAATTCGATTCGAGTCGCCGCCTCTCTTAAGTTAGTGAGAACTTGACGGGCTTATCTCCAAAGTAGATACACTAAATAACATAATGGTTCGTAAATGATGATATGATGATGACACCTTTATTATACCTGCTATGGTTAATATTGATTGCTCCTAATAAGTGAGTGCTCTAGTACAAAAAGCTAATCTAGTGGATGTAAAATGATGATAAGCTTGATGCTAAGTTTAAATTGGTCACTATATTCATAAGCTCTTTTATGCAAATGTGTCAAGCTAGCCCACCTCATAATAAGCCTTGCATGACCCTTGGTGTCTTTTATTTCTAGTTTTGATGGGTAAGTCTAGTTTGAGTACCTTCTCGTACTCGTGGTTTATCTCCCACCACCGCTGCGATGACTAGTTCTACTTCGGTTGCTGCAAGTATTGCCTTCTCCCGGCTGGGGATGAAGACTAGACCATTGGGCTTGGTCTCTCCTAGTTCTCATACCTGATAATGCTTTTGTAGGACATGACTAAGATCTGGCAATGTATTTGAAACTATGAAGTTATGTACTAAACTATATTGCTTCCGCAAATTTGAACTTGGTTTGTAATATTTTATTCGCACTCTGATGGATGTAATCCGGATGCCACTTGTGAAATGTTGTAATGAATGATGTGTTGTGTTGAATCACTACGGTCTTGGTTTGTATGTCGAGAGTTGTTTGAAATCCTTCGTGATTTCTGGACTATCGGGATTATGGGAACTTAAGTACAGGAATTTGATCACTTCGATGATTGTTTTTTGTACTTACATTCTTATAATTTGGTTGGTTCTGTTACAGCTGGCATCAGAGCAAGATTCAACACTAAACATGTCATTTGTGTATTTAAAACAAAAGTATTTGTGAAAATCCTAAATTAATTACTAAGTGTTGCCAGTGGTCATATCCTTTATGCCCAAATAAGGACTCTTAGGTGGCTTATTAAAGTACTAACTTGGGGGTTCCTACTTGTTTCCGTTTTGTTGTTCATACGACGTGCTATTGTATGGATGCCATCCGCTTGGGTGGTAATGTATGGCTCAAAATACCTCTACGCTCTGGTAAGTGGGAGTTGTGAGAGCATGACCGTCCAACCGCCGGTCTAAGGGAGAGTAGTTGTGGTTGCTCGCATACTTACATGTTTGATCATGTATCTATGAGAGTACTTAAGTGTGGGTATCTCTATCGGGTAGCTGTGATACTAGAGTATATACATCGGGGGATGTATGTACGAAAGTATTTAGTTTACTACTTACTTTACATGCCTTTTTGGGAAATTATTGGGCTAAAATGAAATTTGCTGCAGGTACACTAACAACATATCGTTGTAGATCGACTAGCTACCGTATATGAGAGAACGTATGTATGCCACCATATATTTCGCTAGCCTTTAAATTTTTCTAGGTTTGTGAGGACGTACGGATCATGCATGCATCATGTTCAAGCATACATGGCATTTCTTGCATTACTCCCTCCTTTAAAAATTTGATGGTCTCGACTAATTAAATTTTGTATCCCTTAAATGATTCTCCCCTTACGTTGCAACTTTTTGCTATAGATGGCGCGCACGAAACACACCGCTCGCAAGTCCACCGGAGGCAAGGCACCTCATCACCAGTTAGCTCCTCGTGAGCCCTGTCCGGAGCCTACTGAGGAGGAAAGGCTGAGGGCAGAGCTAGCCCGGGTGACTACTGAGAGGAGTGCGGCTCAGCAGCGTTTGGAGCAAGTAATGCAGGAACGGGATCAAGAGACCCTAGAGGTTTAGAGGTTGACGGTTGCTCACCGCAACTATGAGTGCATGTTGATTCACGTGCTGAACCAGCGGAATGAAGCCTGGAACGAAGAGAATGCGTTGAGAGCGCGATAGGTTGAGCTAGAGCAGCAGTTGGCAGCTGCAGAAGAGTACAATGACCATCTCCATGAGGATGTTCACCTGTTACACAATCAACTTCACCCTCTCCTGCCCCCTAACGATGAGGATGAGATGGGCTCTGGTGTCATCATGGCTGGAGATGATGATGGCATTAAGATTAATGGACCTGAGGATGTTCCACCTGGAGAGGAGGAAGATGAGGAGCTAGAACCTGCTAGTGATGAAGATGGAGGAGAGATCTTCGACACTGACTCTGAGGATGATGCGTAGTTAGCTTACTACTTAGCTAATGCGCTAGAGCTAGTCTTTTGTTGATCCTCATGCATGAACGAGTAGCTTGTAATAAGTTAATCGTTGGGATGTAATATCAAACCCTATGTGATCCGTGATGTCAGTTTGGAACCCCTATGGCTTAGATGTAACCTATCAAACGTGTTATGCTCCACGTATGTGAGCTTTGATAAATTCCGTCTATGCGATCTATAGATCTTGTTGTTGGTTAAGTTCATCGCATTAATGTGTCAATCGATGCGCTTGATGAGTTGTGTGATTGGGATGGATGATTGTGCCTCTGTTGATAGTATAAATTCATTTTCTCCATTGGAGTCAGTTTGGCATAATTATACAATTCATCTACAAAATTTCCACATCGTTAGTGCTCATTGGCTATACATTTTGTAGATGGCTTATAATCTTCGCCGCGGTCGTGGCTTTGGAGATGAGGAACAACCACCTCCTCCACCACCGCCCACACCAACTGAGCTAATGCAGACAGTCGTCGAAAGTCAGCGCATGCTAGCTGAGGCTATGCGCCAATTGGCTAACCATGATGATCGACATGTCCGCCAGGGACCAGAGCCAAACTAGTATAGCAGCTTTAAGGACTTCATGGACACAAAGCCTCCTATCTTTAGAGAGGCAGAAGAACCATTACAAGCTGATGAATGGTTGAGTACGATAGAGCAAAGGTTTGGATTGCTCCGATTGACAGAAGGTATGAAGGCCTCATATGCAGGACACCAGCTCCAAGGCCCTACAGGCATCTGGTGGACCCATCACAGGACCACCTTCCCTGCAAACGTTGAGGTGGTTTGGGACCAGTTCCAGGCAGCTTTCAGGGGACATTTTATCCCTCCTGGTCTCATGGCAATTAAGCATACCGAGTTTAAGAAGCTAACTCGAGGCAACAAGAGTCTTAATGAATACCTCCAGGCATTTAACAACCTGGCGAGGTATGCTCCTGAGTTCATTGATACTGATGCCAAAAAGATAGCTAGTTTCAAGAGGGGACTTTCCCCTAAACTGATGAAGTCTATGGGTAACTGTAAGTGTGTCACCTTCAATGAGTTTATCAGTGACACCCTGACTCAAGAGAATAATGATAAGGTATATGCTGCTTCCAAGACCCGTAAAAGAAACTTTGAGGCAGGTGCTTCTTAGTCTAAGGCACCAGTGGTATCCAAAACCCAATATCATCCACCCAATGCTAATGTCCGGTATCGCCCGCCTCAGAAGAAGAATCAAGCTAAAACTGGTTTCCGCAAGGGGTACACAATTTCGTTGCCAAAGAATACCTCTGGGCAGGGCAGCTCGAATGTCCCACCAGCTAACAGGCCGTGCTGGAACTGTAACAAGCCTGGTCACTGGGCTAGTACTTGTCCCTATCCTCCCAAGCAGAATGCTCAGGGAAACGTCCGTCAGGGGCGTGTTCACTACACTACTGTGGAGGAAATTCCAGCTGGTGAAGTGGTCACCGTTGGTAAGTTTCCTATTAATGATCACCCTGCAGTTGTGCTCTTTGATTCGGGTGCTTCACATTCCTTTGTGAGTTCTACTTTTGCGTGTAAGCATAAGATGAATGTGATTACAATTGTCAAGGGTGGTTATTGTATTAGTGCTGCTGGGAATAATATCATGACTAACCAAGTAGTTAGAGATGTAAAGATTGAGATTGGGGATCGAGAGTTCCTTGCAGATCTTGTAGTTCTGCCGGGGGTAGGAATCGATGTAATCCTAGGGATGAAGTGGATGAGCGGGAATGGAGTGTTGATCGATATATCAACCCATGTGGTAATGTTGAGAGATCCTGTGGATAAGAAGGGTTTTCTAGTGCAGTTGCCTCGTGATATCGCTATCCACAATATAGCCAATGCTATCCTAGCCAAAGCCATTGAGGATATACCGGTTGTCTGTGAGTTTCCAGATGTCTTCCCTGATGACTTGCTTGGATTACCTCCGGACCGTGAAGTAGAATTCAAGATAGAACTTATTCCGGGTACGACTCCTATTTCTCGAAGGCCCTATAGAATGCCGCCCAATGAGTTGCCTGAGCTGAAGATTTAGTTGAATGAGCTATTAAAGAAAGGTTTGATTCGGCCTAGTTCTTCTCCTTGGGGTTGTCCGGCTATCTTTGTGAAGAAGAAGGACGAGTCTCTACGCATGTGCGTGGATTATAGCCCCCTTAATGTTGTTACTATCAAGAACAAATACCCTCTTCCTCGCATCGATATCCTGTTTGATCAACTCTCCAAATCTAAGGTATTCTCCAAGATTGATTTGAGGTCTGGCTACCATCAGATAAAAATTCGTCCTAAAGATATACCTAAGATAACTTTCTCTACTCGTTATGGCTTGTTCGAATATCTTGTCATGTCCTTTGGGTTGACAAATGCTCTGGCACACTTTATGTACCTGATGAATTCGGTATTCATGCCGGAATTGGACAAGTTCGTCGTCATGTTCATTGATGATATCCTTGTATATTCTTAGAATGAAGAAGAGCACGTTGAACATCTAAGAATTGTTTTAACTCGATTACGTGACAACTAGCTTTATGCCAAGTTCAGCAAGTGCGAATTCTGGTTGAACAAGGTACCTTTCCTAGGTCATGTGTTATCTAGAGATGGAATTTCGGTTGACCCTACTTAGGTGAAAGAAGTCCTAGATTGGAAGGCACCTACTATGGTCACAGAAGTCCGAAGTTTCCTGGGTTTGGCTGGCTATTATCATCACTTTATCCCGGATTTCTCTAAAATCACCAAGCCCATGACTTGACTACTTCAAAAGGGTGAGAAGTTTGTGTGGACGCCAAAGTGTGAAGAGGCTTTCCACACTTTGTGAACCTTACTAACTTCTGCTCCTGTATTGGCACAACCTGACATCGAGAAGCCTTTTGATGTCTACTGTGATGCATGTGTCACCGGTTTGGGGTGTGTTCTTATGCAGGAGGGCCGAGTCATTGCTTATGCTTCGCGCCAGCTTCGAAAACATGAAGTCAATTATCCTACCCATGACTTAGAGTTAGCCATGGTTGTTCATGCCCTGAAGATTTGGAGACATTACTTGCTAGGTAATGTGTGCAACATCTATACCGACCATAAAAGTCTCAAGTACAACTTTACTCAACCCGAGTTGAACATGTGTCAACGACGATGGTTAGAATTGATCAAAGACTACAACCTTCAAGTGCACTACCATCCTGGCAAGGCAAATGTGGTTGCTGATGCCTTAAGCAGAAAGGCCCATTGCAATTCCTTAGTTAGTGAAGACTTTCATCTAGCACACCTCCTTCATCCTATAGTACTCCACAATATCACTGTGGATTGCTCTCTTAGAAGTTGAATTATCAAACTCCAGAAGACTGATGTGGGTGTGTTTCACATCAAGCGGAAGATGAAAGAGCAGGAGACCAAGCACTTTAGGGTCAATGACAAAGGAATTCTCTGGTTTAATGATAGGCTTGTAGTACCCAAAGACAAAGAACTTAGAAATCAAATTATGGCTAAAGCCCATTCTTCTAGATTGTCCATCCATCCTGGTAGCAGTAAAATGTATTAAGATCTCAAGCTATATTATTGGTGGACCAAGATGAAGAAAGAAATCATAGCCTATGTGGCAAGGTGTGATAATTGTTGCAGAGTCAAGGCTATTCACATGAGGCCAAGGTTATTGCAGCCACTCTCTATTCCTGGCTGGAAGTGGGAAGAAATTGTTATGGATTTCATTGTTGGGTTACCCACTACCAAAAAGGGTTGTGATTCCATCTAGGTCATCGTAGATCGTCTAACCAAATCCGCTCACTTTATTCCGGTCAAGTCTACCTATCACCCTCACAACTATGCTGATATTTATTTTCAACAAGTGGTACGTCTCCATGGTGTACCCAAATACATTATTTCAGATAGAGGACCACAATTCATGGCTCGCTTTTGGGAATGCTTACATCAGAATCTTGGCACCCATCTAATCCATGAGTCGCCTATCATCCGCAAACATCGTGATGACGATCGAGTGTGTTAATCAAATTCTTGAAGACATGCTTAGAGCTTGTCTTATCTCTTGCAAAGGCTCTTGGGAGGAATGGTTGCCTCTCGCTGAATTCTCTTATAACAATAGTTATCAAGAGAGTATCAAGATGGCTCCTTTTGAAGCGCTATATGGCCACAAGTGTAGGACTCCTTTAAACTGGGTGGAACCCGGAGAAAGAAGATTCTATGGTATTGATTTTGTAAAAGAAGCCGAAGAGCAAGTCCAAACTATATAGAAGAATATGACTGCCGCTTAGGCTAGACAAAAGAGCTATGCTGATAAGAGAAGAAAACCTATTGAGTTTGAAGTAGGTGACCATGTTTATCTGAAGGTATCCCCTATGAAAGGAGTAAAACGTTTTGGACTTAAAAGGAAGCTTGAGCCTCGATATGTTGGACCTTACCAAATTATAGAGAAAAGTGGAAGAGTAGCCTATAAACTCGATCTTCCATGTGAAATAGGAGCTATATTCCCAGTATTCCATGTGTCTCAGCTGAAGAAGTGCCTCCGTATTCCCGAGGAAAGAGTAGCAATGAGGAGAATCAACTTGAAATCTGATCTTTCTTATGAGGAGAAGCCCGTGCGAGTTCTGGATACTCAAGAAAGGGTGACTCGTAGGCGAGTAGTTAAGTTATACAAGGTAGTTTGGAATAATCACAGTGATCAGGATGCAACATGGGAGCGGGAAGATTATCTAAAGGAAAATTACCCGGCTTTCTATATTAAATGGTACGCTTTCCAAATCTCGGGACGAGATTTTTCTAAGGGGGGAGGGCTGTAACACCATAGGTGTTTGGCTCCCACAAAATTGCATTTCATTCATAAACATGTGCATCATCTACCTCATCATGCCATTGTACTGAAACATGTATATGCAACATTCTCAATTATGTTCGTTTCATACTTGATTGCTTGTGAATGGTAGTAGTGCAACATGTGAATGCAACATGAGTTTATCATACCTTGAAACATGGCAACATGGTAGTAATATGACAAGTCTAAAATTACAACCAAGTCATGAAACATGTGAAACATGGAATTGCAACATTAGAGTAAAATTGAGTGTTTTGTTGCTTCATCACATGTGATACTTAGAAGTTGGTGTAGCACTTGTGTAGAGTGGTTAATTATGGTCTAATACACCTTAACTACACTTAGGGTAATTGATGGGACATTGTTCATGTGGACCAAAATGACTAAATTGCCCTCTAGGTGGAGGTTTGACTTAGGATGACCTATAGAGTGCCACTGTTTGACTGATTCAAAAGTCCAAACTAGAGACCTTGCATGGATGTGCACCCTTTACCAAAGTTGTAGACAATTTATCAAGGAACAAAAGTCTCAATATGACCATCTCATGGAAAGGGCTAGAACATGTTCAAACAAGGCCCACAAGTCAGGATTCCCTGCTGATTTCATACTTAGAAAATTTTCTAAGTCATAAATACCATTCCAGTTGGATCGAGCCAACTTTGGCTTGATGTAACTTCTGATTCATGGTGAATTAGACTATGATCCTTGAATAGAAGTTGAAGATGGAAGGTAGGGCTACAATTTTCATGTACACAGTTTTCGCTATTGATCAACGGTTTAGTCGTGTTAATGCGTTGAAGTTGCACTGTCAGGCTTGTTTGGGTCACTGAATGGCGAGCTACAAAGCAGCTCGACAGTTCAGAGTCCGATGGCGGCGTATGCCGCACGCCGCTGATCGCTGATTATACCGCCATGCCGCCATGGATGCCTGGCATGGCCGGCCACGACATGAGCACCCCCCCCACGCGCCTGTCAACTAGCTCGCCAGTTCAATTTCTATTTCCTCGGCTTCCTCCGTTCGCCCGTAGCTCCGCAGCAACTCCGACGAGCTCGAGCTCGCTTGCCACCACAAAAACGCGTCGGCCAGCTCGTCCATAGCTTCGCTGTGTTCTCCTCTATCTCCTCCACCTCTCGGCCGTGTTGTTTGGGTCTTGGTAAGGGCGCATTCGCCGTTTCCACCACCGCCGCCATGACGGGACCTCGCCGGAGTTGGCGCTCCATGCGACCAACTACCACCGAGGCCTTCCCATCCCCTCCTCTTTGCTTGGTTAGCATGGTAGCGACCTCCGGAAGCTCGTACCGAGCTTAGTCGTGCCCTACGGGGTCGGACCTCACCGGAGCTGGCCAACCCGCGATCGTGCGCCGCCATGGCCGTCGCCATTTCCCCTAGCCACCGTAATAGCCATGATTGATGGTACCCCTAGGTGCGCTGGTACTGATGGCCTCGCTGGAGCTGCCACCGGCGACGAGCTACGCCGTCGTTCTTCTTCCCTCCCCTGTCTGTTTCTCTGACCGACGGGCCCCGCTCGTCACCACCGCAGCCGCGGCGCAGGCGGGCGTGGTGGCACGCCGCCATTCTTAGGTTTCTGAGCGCCGACACAGGTGCTTCTTCACGACCACCGTGTTCTTCCGGCCGCCCAACAAGTGAGTGGTTAGGTTTTCCATTTTGTTTTGTTTTATTCTTTTCACAGATTTGTGTACATATTCAAAATGTATATCTCTTGGTTGGTAGATCCAAATGATGTGGTTCTAATTTTGTTGAGTTCTGGTAATGTCTAGTTTATATTAAAATATAATTTATGCCATGTTTTGTTATGAAAAATGGAGTTGCTAATTATCTCTTTTAATCATGTGGGAAATAGGGTAATTATATCTTTTTCTGTAGCTCCAAATGGCATAAAATTTTTATGGTGTACTTATCATATCATGAATAGCATGTAGTTAAATTTTCATACACTTTGGACACTGTATGAAGGAGTTAGGTTATTCTCTTGTTTGCATGGATGGATCTTGTGTGAATTTTCATAATTTTTCTATAGATCCAGTAAAGGTAAAATTGGTGAATGCTATTCTTATGCTAGAATGATACTAGGAAAAATAAGAAATCTATTGCTTGACACTTTTCAATAGGGTTTCCTAATTATGCTAGAAATAGACCTGCCATCTGTTATTTTTGATACAGCAAGTTTTGCTTGCTCAATTGCTTTGAAATTTTTATGGTAGTCTATGTGAAGCATGAGGTAGCTACTGTAATTTTTTTTGATTTTTCTGTATAGTTTTACTATATGTTGCTTTAATCACCTAATTAACTAAATAAATTAAAAAAGACATTAAATAATTTATTTAGAGGTTGGCACTGTACTTTCTGATGTTCCTCTAGTATGTACAACAAGTTGGTAAACTTGGTTTGATCCAATTATGCTTTTGCATCATCACTAAATAATTAATTTAGTAAACCCTATCATTTCTGGACAGATTCTATGTTTACTTTAATTCGATTTGGTTAACGTAAGAATCATGCTTTGATGTTTACAAATGATTTGTAGAGAATTTCATAAGCTTTCTAGAATGTCCTCTTGCAAGTCATTTGAAATTATAGAACTCTTGTTGTGATTGAATTAAAAAACTGCTCGTTTGCATGTGAAACCTTAACTTTTGAATTAAGTATACCTTTACTATTCCTAAGCTTGTAGTAATGTTCCTAGGTGTTAGGCCTTTAACTGAAGATGAGCATCTTTATCTTAGGTTATGCAAGTTAGGTAAGTTCATCTCGTTCTTTAAGTTAAGTTAGATACATATTTTAAAGTGATTTGAATAGAGCTATTCTTAATCGATAAACGAGTGTCCAGTGATGTTTTCGTTAAACACTTACTGTGATCCATTCATCATGAGCATCATGTCATTCCTTATGCATCCATGATATTTATCTTGTGCATCGGCATGCAATAGGTGTACCGGAAGGAGTGACACTGCTGGAATTCGAGGAACCGAGCGGGGAGCAACAGCAGCCAACACCGGAGGTTCAGGAGGTGGAGCCCTCAGGAGAAGTGCCAGACGAGGTCGCTGTTGAGCGCCTAGATCACCGTCTGTGCAACTTTGTGAAAGGCAAGCCCCAGAGCATAATAAGCCTCCTAATTTCCGAAATGCAGTTAAAGTATTATTGTTACATATATATATTGTTGCATTAAGTTTAGGTGTTGGATGCAAACACTTGCTGCATTTGTTATCCAATCCTTGTCCAGATATTGATACCCTGAATCCTATGTAGCTAAGGCTCATGTAGTGCTTATTCCTGCTTAAACGCGGTAGAAGTCAGGTGATTTCCTATCACCTGCGAGATATAGGACTATACATATGGCACGGTTGGCTATATTTGCTATCGTGGAAAAGAACTCATCTTTATTTGAAATGAAGACCGGGTGGAGGTTTGTCGGGTTTGTAGTGACTCCATCTGTGTCGCTTTAAGGACTGAATCTTGGAGCCTTTCCTGCTCATGTTGAACGCATGCCTCTCTCTTAGTTGGTCAGTATCAAGACCGACCACGGCCGAGTAGCTCACCTCGGCCGGAGTCGATAAGTATAAGGTGCGCCTCGGAAGGGAGCCGTGGGTGTGAGTCCAAGGGCAGTGATTTAAAAGTCCCGATCGTCCCGGCGGAAGGGTAATCCCCGAGAGTCTTGTGCACCGATCGAACCCGTGAATTTGGTTCTGAGTTGTCCCAAAGGTGACCCACGGCTACCCTTGCAAAGTATGCCAGGGGTGAGAGTTAGAATACCCCCTCAATTGAGTTGTAATTCGATTCGAGTCGTCGCCTCTCTCCCGGTTAGTGAGAACTTGACGGGCTTATCTCCAAAGTAGATACACTAAATAACATATTGGTTCGTAAATGATGATATGATGATGACAACCTTATTATACCTGCTATGTTTAATATTGATTGCTCCTAATAAGTGAGTGCTCTAGTACAAAGCTAATCTAGTGGATGTGTAAATGATGATAAGCTTGATGCTAAGTTTAAATTGGTCACTATATTCATAAGCTCTTTTATGCAAATGTGTCAAGCTAGCCCACCTCATAAGCCTTGCATGACCCTTGGTGTCTTTTATTTCTAGTTTTGACGGTTATTCCTAGTTATCATACCTAATAATGCTTTTGTAGGACATGACTAAGATCTGGCAATGTATTTGAAACTATGAAGTTATGTACTAAACTATGTTGCTTCCGCAAATTTGAACTTGGTTTGTAATATTTTATTCGCACTCTGATGGATGTAATCCGGATGCCACTTGTGAAATGTTGTAATGAATGATGTGTTGTGTTGAATCACTACGGTCTTGGTTTGTATGTCGAGAGTTGTTTGAAATCCTTCGTGATTTTCGGACTACCGGGATTATGGGAACTTAAGTACAGGAATTTGATCACTTCAGTGATTGTTTTTTGTACTTACGTTCTTATAATTTGGTTGGTTCTGTTACACACATCCTCAATGTCGTCTTCCCACCATGGTACCGACCGCCAACCAACTATGGCTCGAGGATTATCGGCTTGCTTGCCAAGCCGGTGGAGCAGATAGTGATGATTTCATTATCTGCAACCTTCCATTGTTCCTGGCTAATTCGGTGCGAACGTGGTTGGAACACCTTTCGCCCAACTGAATCCAATGTTGGGCGGACCTAAAAGAAATCTTCGTGGGAAACTTCTAGGGCACATACGCACATCCTGGGAACCCATGGGATCTCAAAAACTGCCGATAGAAGTCCAAGGAAACTCTTCGTGGGTACATTCGACGCTTCTCCCAATAGTGCAACAAGCTATCCAACGTCGCCGACACCGACGTCATAGGGGCTTTCCTATCCGGGACCACCTATGAGTCCCTAGTTCACAAGCTAGGACATAAGGGCCCATGAACTACCAAGGAGCTCCTCGACATCGCCACAAGCCATGCCTTGGGCGAGGAGGCGGTTGGGGTAATTTTTGACCGCCCCAAGCGCAAGGCAAAGCGGGACAAGGACGCTGGCGAAGGTGCCTCAAGCCACCCCAACAAGAAGAAGAACAAGCAACGACACGAGGGCTCGCTCATGGCCACTACCGACTGCAAGGGGTTGAAAGCCCATCGAGGGTACCCCAGACCACTTCAAGAAGCTATACAAGGACTGCGTCCTCATGAAATGGTTCTTGTCTGGAGGCTCCAACAAGGGGGAGCATATGAAGGAGCCCAAGTCAGCTATAGATGATGCCGAGGGGAAGGATGGTGGATTTCTAGTGCTGGATGGCTGCCTCATGATCTTTGGAGGGTCGGTGGCCTATGACTCTAGGCGTCGCTAGAAGCTTGCACGCCATGAGGACTATACGGCTGAGTCGGCCGCGCCTTCCTTCCTCCGATAGTCGAGTCCGCCATAACCTTTGATCGAACCGACCAACCGGAAAGCATCCCGCTACCGAGAAGATACCCACTCATGGTTGACCCAATCATCGGCACGAAGCGGCTAACCAAGGTACTGATGGATGGAGGCAGCGGCCTCAACATCATGTACTCTGAAATGCTCGACGCCATGGGCATTGACCAATCGCGCATCCAACCAATAGGGGCACCTTTCCATGGCATTGTACCTAGAAAGCAGGCCGTGCCACTTGGGCAGATCGATCTTCCCATCACCTTTGGGAATCCAACCAACTATAGGACGAAGACCCTTATCTTTGAGGTGGTTGTGTTCCACGGGGCCTATCACACCGTCCTGAGACGTCCATGCTACGCGAAGTTCATGGCTATCCCTAACTGCACCTATTTGAAGTTGAAGATGTCGGGTCCATGTAGGGTCATCACCATCGGCACCTCCTTCTAGCATGCCTACGAGTGCGAGGTCGAGTGTTGCAAACACACCACGGGAATTGTTGCCTCTAAAGAGCTTGCGGCCATCAGGGAGCATGTCATCGAAGAAGCGCCTAACCCCAAGTGATTGGCTGGGTCTTTCGAGTCTATAGAGGGCACCAAGGAGATTCTCATAGACCCCAGTGGCTCCAAGGGCAAAGCGGTGCTCATTGGCACCATGCTTTCCTTTGAATAGGAAAGCACGCTCATTGACTTCCTCTATGCCAACAAAGACATCTTTGCGTGGAGACCCTCGGACATGCTAGGACATTCCGAGAGAAGTCACCGAGCATGACTTGAAGATGAGGACAGGCTCCAAGCTGGTGAAGCAGCACCTACATCGCTTCGACGAGGAGAAGTGCAGGGCCATCGGTGAGGAGATTGCGAAGCTTTTGATGGCCGGGTTCATCAAGGAAGTATACCACCCCAAGTGGTTAGCAAAACCCGTTCTTGTATGAAAAAAGAGTGGGAAATGGAGAATGTGTGTTGACTACACGAGTCTCAACAAAGCATGTCCAAAGGATCTGTTTCCTTTGCCACGCATAGATCAAGTAGTTGACTCGACCTCAGGGTACGAAACCCTTTGCTTCCTTGATGCGTACTCCGGGTACCATCAAATCACGATGAAAGAGTCCGACCAGCTCGTGACATCTTTCATCACCCCATTCTGATCATTTTGCTCCATCACAATGTCATTTGGCCTAAAGAACATGGGGGCTATGTACCAACATTGCATGCTCAAGTGTTTTGGGGATCTCATCGGGTGGACCGTTGAGGCCTACGTGGATGACATCGTGGTCAAATCCAATTATCTGACCAGGTCGTAGCTGACCTAGAGTAGACCTTCATGAAACTCCGAGCAAACGGCATTAAGCTCAACCCTAAGAAGTGCATTTTTGAGGTCCCAAGGGGTATGCTGCTGGGTTTTATTGTCTCCGAGCATGGCATCAAAGCCAACCCGGAGAAGATCTCGGCCATCATGAGGATGGGCCTAATTCAGAACATAATGGGGGTACAACGAGTTATAGGGTGCCTCGCCGCATTCAGCCACTTTATCTCATGCCTCAGTGAATGAGGTCTCCCCCTCTATTGGCTTCTAAAGAAGGCCGACCATTTCGAATGGACGCCGAGGCCCAGGAGGCACTTGACAAGGTCAAGCAGCTCCTGATGATGGCCCTAATCCTGGTCCCATCGGCTGATGGGGAACCACTTTTGCTCTACATTGCGGCCACCACACAAGTAGTCAGCGCTGCCCTGGTGGTAGAGTGGGAAGAAGAGGGACATGCCCTCAAAATGCAGTGTCATGTGTACTTCATTAGCGAGGTCTTGTCCGATTCTAAGACTCGCTACCCCAAATCTAGAAACTCCTGTATGCCATCCTTATCACCAAGAGGAAGTTGCATCACTACTTCGACTCGCATCTAGTAATGGTTGTGACGTCCTTCCCTCTCGATGAGGATGTCCAAAACTAGGATGACACAGGAAGAATCATGAAGTGGGCACTCGAGATGATGGGTCGACGCATTTCATATGCCCCTCGGATGGCCATCAAGTCCCAAGTGCTGGCTGATTTCATTATAGAGTGGACTGAGGTCCAAATGCCACCAGCAGTCATCAACCAAGAGTACTAGATGATGTACTTCGATGGATCACTGATGAAGAAAGGCGCCAACACGAGGCTAGTCTTTGTTTTGCCCCTCGGGGTACGCATGAGGTACATGGTTCGCATCCATTTCCCCTCCTCCAACAATGTGGCCGAGTATGAGGCACTTATCAATGGCCTACGCATTGCCATCGAGTTGGGTATCCGACGGATTGATGTCCGGGGCAACTCCTAGCTAGTCATCGACCAAGTCATGAAGAAATCAAGCTGCCACAACACCAAGATGGTTACGTATTGCTGAGAAGTCCACCAGCTAGAGGACAAGTTTGATGGTCTTGAGCTTAATCACATCCTGAGGCATCTCAACGAGGTGGCCAATGCGCTGGTGAAAATGGCGTCCAGGCGAGAGCCAGTGCCAATGGGCATCTTCGCCAGCGATCAGTACAAGCCCTCGGTTCGCTATGAGGAGCTGGAACAGACCAATGATGGGACACCTACCTTGGGCACGGGGGCTAACCAGTCGGTGGCTCCATCCGACCCCAAAGTCATGGAGCTTGATGAGGATCCAGTGATAGAGCATGACCCTCTAGACGATTGGAGGACGCCTTACCTCAACTACCTCCTCCATGAGGTGCTACCGATGGACAAAACAGAGGCTCAACGGCTCGTGTGTTGTGCCAAGTCCTTTGTCCTTATTGAGGGCGAGCTCTATAGGCAAAGCCACACCGGGATCCTACAGCGACTGCATCCCCATCGAACAAGGGAAAGCAGTTGCTGAGTGATATCCACGGTGGGGTCTATGGGCACCATGCCACACCTAGGACCCTAGTCAAAAACGTGTTTTAACATGGCTTCTATAGCCGATCGTGGTAGCCAATGCTGAACAGATTATGCAACCTATGAAGGGTGTCAATACTACGCTCGGTAGACCCACCTGCTGGCTCAAGCACTCCAAATGATCCCCATCACGTGGCCATTCATGGTCTAGGGGCTCGATCTAGTCGAACCTCTCAGGAGGGTGCCCAGGGGCTATTCACACTTGCTTGTCGCCATGGACAAGTTTATAAAGTGGATAGAGGCTCGACCGATCTCTATGATCAAGTCTGAGCAAGCCGTGTTGTTCTTCCTTGACATCATCCATCGCTTTGGAGTTCCAAACTCCTTTATCATGGACAATGGCACGCAGTTCATTGGGAAGAAGTTCCTCTAATCTGCGATGAATACCACATCTGTGCTGATTAGGCCACCGTGGCGCACCCCCACACGAACGGGCAGGTCGAGCGTGCGAATGGCATGGTCCTACAAGGCCTCAAGCCTAGGATCTTCAACCGGTTGAACAAGTTTGGCAGACGATGGGTCACAGAGCTTCCCACGGTGCTCTGTAGCCTAAGGATGACCCCTATCTAAACCACTGGCTGCATGCCATTCTTCATGGTCTATGATTTCAAGGCTATCCTCCCGATAGACATCAATTATGGAGCACCAAGGGTCAGGGCGTACGACGAACAGGGAGCCAAGGCGTCCCTCAAGGATGCCATGGACCAGCTAGATGAAGAGCGTGATGTTGCCCTCCTCCACTCAGCCAAGTACCAAAGAAACATTATGCCGGTACTATAGCCGTCGAGAGTAGGGTCGGGCCTTCAACGTCTATGACCCGGTGCTTCGCCTCATCTAAAGCAACAAGAACCGCCACAAGCTCTCTCTATCGTGGGAGGGACCGTACATCATCATGGAGGTGCTCCGACCAGGCACCTATAAGCTCAAGACCATTAGTGACAAAGTCTTCATCAACGCCAGGAACATCAAACGCTACATCGCTTTTACCCGTAAATCTACGCATGCTTTCTCTTACTAGTTTCGCTATCGACTCCTCGATCTTTAGTGACACCCGACCCCTAGCAATGGCAAGGGGCTTGTAACAACCTAGTGTTAAGCATGCATTTGGCATTGGCATTGCACGAGCACAAGCATCATTGATCATTCATGAGCGTGAGCATCTCAAATTTTATCTCTATGATTGCTTATATCACATGTGTTTGTCACTAAATGTTTTACATATGCTAGGGTTTATATGTGACCAATGTATAAAATGCTTGTGGTATCTTAGGGGTACCTTAAACATGTTTATAATATCACATGGAACAACTTTGGTATTCATGACTTGGACCAATTTGGCCTCTAAGTCATGGTTATAGTGTAAGTTACCATTTTCAAGTTGTATGTTTGACCTAAGTTGAACTTTACACTAGATTGCTTGCATGGTTGTGCACTCTTAAGCAAAGTTGTAGTACTTGACTAGGGTAACAACTTTTATTTTTGGGTCATGACCTAATTAGGTGCATAGCATGCTCAAAAACACCTCACAAGTAGCAATAGAATTACTGTTTTTGACTAAAAATTTTTCTAAGTCTAGGATCGCATTACATTTTCAAGTGCTACACTTTGGGATGATATAACTTGCGAACCATTAGGATTTAGACCAAAGTCCTTTAAGCATTATTGTAGATCATATGTAGCTCTACAATTTTTGTTAATACTCCTCTCAACAAATCGCCATGGATTTGGAGTTAGAAGATCGCTAAGTTGCTTCGCCAAGCGCTGTTGTCGGCTCTGATGGCTGCATCCACGTTGGTGTCAGTGGCCGACCGGGGGCAGGCTAGGCGTGCCGCATGGTGGCCATACACCGGCATTGGCCCGGCCGGTCAGGCTAGCATGGGGAAAAAGGTGTGCGCCTCTACTGCTCGACCCCATTTTGCTCTCGCACCTCGCTCTCTCTTGCCCATGCCAGAGCAAAGCGGAGCACCTCGCCACCACGCCATCGTCGTCGCTCCACCGTGCTCGCTCGCCGCCATTGCTGCACCACCACCGAATCCAGCTTGCTAGTAGCTCCGCCATCATCACCTCTTCCAACCCGACTCGCTAGCCCCACTTGCCAAGCTAGGGTAAGGGCGATTTCGCATCATCGTCACCACGATTTTGTTGGAGCCCCGCCACGCGCTCGGCTCACCGTGGCCACACCATTCCACCACACCTCTTGTCCTCCTCTTCCCCGGTCTATAGCTGCTTTGTGGTCCATATGCTTAGGTAGGAACTTGGTTAGATGCTACTGCGCGGTCGTGTGGGAACACACCGCCTCTCCCATCGCGGCCACCATGGCTGCCATGGCACTCGAGCTCGCCATTGCCGAGCTGGCCCATCGACTCCCTCCTCTCTCATGCGCCATAGGTTGAGTAAGCCTAGACCTAGTGGTTGGCATGACGAAGACCTACCTTTCACCACCGTCTAGCCAGAACGCTGAGAGCACCACCATGCTCTGTGCACCGCCACTACGGCATGCACGCGGTCGGAGCTCACCGCCGCCTCACCGGAACCCTAACCACCATAGATAGCTTTGCTAGGATGCCGCGAAGCCATAGCACACCTCACTAGGGCATGTGATGGATGGAGAATGCTGGCGTACCATGGTGCTACCTCCACCGTCCGACCATTGCCGCCGGTGAGCTGTCTCCGGTGAACCCTAGGTCGCGTCTTCACCACCAACCGATGCGGCTTGATGTGGGGAACACGTTGGTGTCACCATCGTCACCGGTGATCTCACCGCCGGCGAGATAAGGCTGGCCAAAGCACCTTCTCTGCTTCTATATCGTTGACGCGTGGGTCCTAGTGACCAGCAGGGCCCCATCTGTCAGTCACTGTTTGTCTTGGATTTCTTATTTGTTTTCACAGATTTGAATGTTTGTTTCAAAAATTCATAAGTAGAGTTGTAGTTCTCCAAATGGGGTCAACCAAATTTTGTTGGATTCATTATGAAGTGTAGTATTTGATAACAATATAAAACCCACTATTTGGGATGTTTTTCTAGGAGAATTAAATGGAGCTAGATAAGTGCTTTTAAATTGTGTTTAATCTTATAAAATGCATAACTAGAACTAGGAAAGTTATAAAATTGTGATTCCAATTTTACTAATCTTGTGTTGACTTGATCCAGTTAGGAAAAATGTTGAACTTGTAGTAAACTTGATTGGAATAGGGTCTTGCTATTTATCTTTTAATAAATCATGTTTTCTGAGGAAATTCATAAGGATAAAAATAAGTAACATACTACCTTGCAAATTTTTGTACATTGTTAATGGGTTTTAGGGAAGCTAAGAAAAATATGAAATCTATTGTTTGACACTTTTCAATAGGGATAACTATTTTCACTAAAATCAGCCCTTATAAATTGTCATTTATGTAGAGGGTGTTGTACTTGTCTATTTGGCATGACATTTTTATAGTAGCCTATTGGGATCATATATGAACCATTGTAATTTTCTTAGAATTTACTATCCACTTTTGATATATGTTCTTTATTTCACCTTATTACCTAATTAAATTAGTAAAGGCATTTAAATAATTGAATTAGGTTTGATCATCATATTTTCTAGAGTGTGTATGATGCCAATGAACTATTGGTACTATTGGTTGTGGTCTAGAAATGGACTTAGTGTGGATTCTTGAAATTTCTAGAGAAGAGGTATGCACATACTCAGTAAATAAGAATTCAACTTTGTTATCACCCTAATGACCTAATATGATAGTCATCATTTAACCATGCACATTATCATGTCATGTCACCCATGACCCTTCTTATGCATTCATGATTCTCACTTTATGAATGTGCATGCAATAGGTGCGACGGAGGAAATCACCGTGTTGAAGTACGAGGCCGATCCCTAGGAAGAGCATCAGGAAGTGTAGCAACCGAAGGCCCTAGGAGAAGGCAAGCCCGATGGTGAACAGTTGCTGAGTGCCCAGATCACCAGCCCTCAACCCTTGTGAAAGGCAAGCCCTGGAGCATTCTAAGCCTCCTATGTTTTTGAACTATCAACTTGAGCCCTTTTATGTTGATGCATTAAGTACTATGAATTGATTGGAACCACTTGTTGCATATATCTTCCTTGTCCAGATATATATATTTACATCTTGAATCCTATGTAGGTCCAGGATCCAATATATGCTTAGCCACACTTAGTCGGTAGAAGTCGGGTGATTACCTATCACCTGTATGATATAGGCTGATAATTAATCATGGTTGGGTATATGTGCTAGCATGGAAATAACCATGTGTCAATGAATAAAGGAGACCGGTCAGGATCGTGATAGAAAAGCAACAATGCATGAAGGTATTGGGTGCCTATCTATCCCCGTCTATGTCAATTAAGGACCGATTAACTGTACGTCCTCATGTCATGTTGAACGCATGCCTAGCACTTAGCTAGCCAGATTCGTTGATACGACCGTGAAGCCAAGTAGCTCAATTTAGGCCGGGCCCCGATAAGTGAAAGTGCACACACTAGAGGCAGTAAGGATGTGTGGAGAGCCAATGGCGTGAGTCCAAGGGCGAGACCGGGTCCCGATCTTCCTAGCAAATTGGAAAAATCTCTGAGGATGCGGCACTGATTGGACCCATGAGTTAGTCCTGAATTATACCAAAGGTGACCTGAGGCTACCTTCACAGGGTGTGCCTCGGTTTGTGTTAGGAATAAATTCCCCAGCTGGGTAGGAATCGATTCGAGTCGTCGTCTCTCTCGGATAGTGAGAACTTGACTGAGCAGCGACAACGTAAAGTAACTTAATGGAAACTTGATGGTTATGATGATGAACAAATTATTCTTATACCGGATATGGTTACTAATGCTTGTTAGCTTAATCAAGTGATTGCTCTAGTACAGGTGCTAATCTAGAGATGCTTAATTGAATAGGTATTCAAATTGATGCTAGAGGTACTAAATCTCCAAGCTATATTACTTAAGCTTTTATGCAAAATGTTGTCTAGCTAACTCCACCTTTAAAGCCATGCATACTCCTTGGTGTCTTATTGTTTTGGTTTATGATGGGTAAGTCTAGCTGAGTATATTCTCGTACTCAGGGTTTATTCCCATTTGTTGCAGATGACGTGATGTACCATGGTTACTGCAAGCATTGCATAACTCCTGTAGTTGATGGAGAGTAAGACAAAGGGCATGGTCATTTTATATCATCTCACCCATGTGCTTTTGTTGGAGATGATCCTAAACTGGCTATGTATTTGAACTATCTTAATGATGTTTCAAAACTATGTTGCTTCCGCTACTTCTAAATTTGGGTTGTAATAACACTATTGAAACCCTGATGTACGAGAACTATTTGTGAACATGTTGTAACATGTGACTGGTTGTGTTGAATCATGTACGATCTTGGTTTGTACATTAGTTGTTTGAGATACTTTATGATTTCATTGGACTACCGGGTTTATATGGGTTCAAGTATGACAGTTTGATTGCTTTGGTGATTGCTATTGTACTTGTGCTCTTATAAATTGGACGGTTCTATTATAGCTGGTATCAGACCAAGGTTCAACATTAAACTTGTCATATGTTTATTTAAAACAAAGGTTTTAAATTATCAAAATATAAAGTATGCCAGTGGTCATCTCCTTTATGTCCAGTTGAGGACTATTAGATGGCTATATAAGTACTAACATCAGATGGGTTTTTACTTTCGTTGTCCATATGGTGTGCTATTGTGTGGATGCCATTCACTTGAGTGGTAATGTATGGATCGAATGCCTCTACGCCCAGGTAAGAAGGTAAGTTGATGAGTGGCATGACCGCAAGATGTGAGCGTGCGGTTGGGGAGAGCTAGTCTTGATACGACTGTATATGCATGCTTGCATGTGTGTATGGTACATATTTAATTGTGGGTAATAAATTGTCATCGGGTAGCTTTGATACAGAAGTATATATATTGGATATATATATATATGGAAGTATTTAGTTTACCGCTCTCATATATTCAACCTAGAGCCCAGATTACATTCTTGTACATTTAATTGTTGGGATGGGTTGAAATGAATCTTCTGCAGGTACACTAACAACGAAACGTGTAGCTCGTTTAGTTACGATTATATTGAGAGAACATATGTATGCCACCATGTATATCGTTAAGGATTTAATTTTTCCTAAGTTTGTGAGGACGCATGGAACGTGCATGCATCATGATAAATCATTCACTCATATCATTACATTGGTCCTCCCCTTATAAGTTTTAGATTATGTTATGTAACCCTTTTCTATGATTGGGTTGTCTCATAGGAGTTATACCATTTTGATACATATGGCAGCCCTAGGAGCCCATATTGCAAGCGACACCTTTTTGGCACTGTTTGGAACTCCCATCCTACTGTGGAGGGTACTACACTCGGTCGGGTATGTCCGAACCGCCTCGCTACTTTTAGGAGCGAAGTGGTAACTAAGGGACAACAGTGGTACGACGTACGGGTGACTATCCTAGCCCATGCTGATCACCCACAGTGGCAAGGCTAGAGTGTGGAGTCAGATGGATAGACACCTTGGGAGGGTGCCCAAGTTGTAGCTTTCGAGGTCCTCAGTGAGATATGTTAGGAGTTTGGGGATGAGCTTGTCAACGGTCCTGTCGGATCCTTTCCTCGAGTGGACCCATCGCAAACCGCTTGGACCCAACCAAGCAGTAATGCTTTGGTAAGAAACCAGTATGAAAGAGCAGGAAGTAGTAATGCTGCCACGAGTGCCATGTATGCTATTATGAAGATGTTTTACTCTCGCTAGGATAGCTACATTGGCTGTATGCAAGAGCTCCAAAGAGCATAGGCTACAAAGCGCAGGATGCAAGAACGTGTGCATAGGCATAAGAGGGCAGTTTGAGCAGCTCAGAATGAGATAGGTAATTATATGACAGCCTTGGAAGCTCGTCGGGGGCAGATTGTCCATGCCATTGCTGAGAGGGATGCAGCCATAGCAGAGGTTTAGGGGATCCATACGGAGAGAGACAAGGCTATTCTTCTTGCTGAGTCTAGGGAGGCAACTAGAATCCGAACTGTGTTTCAGGCTGCTAGGCAGGCAACGGAGTTTGATCATAGAGAGCAAGAACTTATACGCTAGGTTGAGGAGCTTCAGCTAGATGTTCATCGTCTCAACAACATGGTGAACCCAATTCTTCCTCCAGATGCTCTAGCGGTAGAAGAAGATCTCAATGTGTTGATTGCTGAGGATGATGGCATGGATGTGGACGCCGAGGATGGGCCTAAAGATGAGGAGATTGAGCCTTTTGAGGATGACCACGGTGATGGTGTGTCCGACATCGATAGCAACCACCTCGAGGAGTAGCTTAGCTTTAGTATCTAGCTAGATGCATTAGCTCCCTATCTTCGATCATTTATGTAATGAACTCATAATTTAGTTCGATCTCATGATGTACCCTTTGATGTACTCTTGAAACCTTGCATGTAATTCATATTGTGGTTGCACTTTTTATGAAAGCCCGTTGTGTGGGCAAGCAATTTGGCATTCAGAATGCATTGTGGAAATGAATTATTGTGCCTCTGTTTTATTGTATGAATTTAAATTCTCTTCAGTAAATTCAACTTGGCATAATTATACAATTCTTCTCTGATTTTCTGACATCATCAATAATTGCTTACTGTTGCAATTCTATAGATGCCTCGCACCCGTTCTAGTGTCGGTGGGAACAATGGGAACGATGGTGCTAGGGGTAGTGGCTTGAATGGTCATGACAATTAAGATTTGCCACCACCGCCCCCACCCACTCCGGCAGAGTTGATGGCTATGCTCGCGGAAGGGCAACGTGCTATGGGCGAGCCTATGCGCACCATGGCACAACAAGTCACCCAGGGTAGACATCAGCGCCACGGTACAGAGCCAAACCAATTAAATGATTTCAAGGAGTTCCTGGATACCAAGCCGCCTATTTTCAAGGAGGCTGAAGAGCCACTCCAAGCAGAGGAATGGCTAAACACACTTGAACAAAAGTTTCATTTGCTAAGGCTAACTGAGCCAATGAAAACTGAGTATGCATCCCACCAGTTGCAAGGGCCAATAGGCATTTGGTGGAGTCATCACCGAGCCACCCTGCATGAGAATGCTCACATTACCTGGAACTAGTTTAAGACTGCTTTCTGGGGACACTATATTGTTCCAGGTCTTATGAGTATCAAGCATACCAAGTTTATGAAGCTGGCACAAGGTACCAAGAGCTTGACTAAATATCTACATGCTTTCAACAACCTGTCAAGATATGCCATGGAATTTGTTGATACTAGGGCGAAGAAAATTGCTAGTTTCAAGCGGGGGCTTGGCCCCAAGCTGATGAAGACTCTTGCTAATAACAAGTCTACCACTTTCAATGAATTTGTCAGTGATGCCTTAACTCAAGACAATCAAAACAACATTTATGCTTCATCCAAGAATTGGAAGAGAGCCTTTGAAGCAGGCGCTTCTCAGTCAAAAGCTCTAGTTGTTGCGAGACCTCAGTTTTGCCCAACTACTCCCAAGTTTAGGCCACCTCAGAAAAAAGGTGCAAACTATTAAGAACTAGAAGGTATTTCGCAAGGCCTATTCGGTTGATCTACCAAAGGGCGGCACAGGACAGGGAAGTTCCAATGTTCCACCCAGCAACCTACCGTGTGTTGGAACTGCAACAAGCCTGGCCATTGGGCAAGAAATTGCCCCTATCCCAAGAAGAACAACCAGAAGTAGGGTAATTCCAATGTGTGTCAGGGACATGTGCACTATACCACTATTGAAGAAATTCCTACTAATGAAATTGTTACTGCAGGTATGTTTCTTGTGAACCAACATTCCATAGTTGTTTTGTTTGATTCTGGGGCATCGCATTCATTTATGAGTCAAACATTTGTATCCAAGCATAATCAGAGGGTAGTTACTATAGATAAGGGTAGTTACTGCATAAGTGCAGCCAAAAATCAAATCTCCACCAACCAAATAGTTAGAGATGTGCGCATCTCCATAAGCAACCGGGAGTATACCACAGATCTTGTAGTATTGCCTGGGTTGGGGATAGATGTAATCCTAGGAATGAAATGGATGAGTGGCCATGGAGTTCTTATTGATACTTCCACTCGGGTGGTTATGTTAAGGGAACCAGATAGTAAGAATGCTTTCTTAGTACCACTTCCTAGAGATTTTGACCTCCAAAATGTAGCTAATGCTATCCAACCCGTAACTATTGCTGACATTCCGGTGGTGTGTGAATTTCCAGATGTGTTTCTAGATGAATTGCCTAGGTTACCACCTGACAGAGATGTAGAGTTCAAGATTGAATTATTACCAGGCACGGCACCTATCTCGTGAAGGCCTTATAGGATGCCACCCAATGAATTAGCTGAGCTCAAATTGCAATTGTAGTAGCTTCTTGAAAAAGGTCTTATTCGACCCAACTCATCACCATGGGGTTGTCCTGCCATATTCATGAAAAAGAAGGATAAATCTTTGCGGATGTGTGTGGACTACCAACCCTTTAATGCGGTAATGATCAAGAACATGTATCCATTGCCTCGAATTGATATCTTGTTTGATCAGCTATCAAAGACTAAAGTGTTCTCCAAGATCGATTTGAGATCGGGGTACCACCAGATTAAGATTAGGCCGGAAGACATACCTAAGACTGCTTTCTCTACTAGGTTTGGTCTATATGAGTATCTTGTCATGTCTTTTGGGCTGACCAATGCTCCTGCCCATTTCATGTATCTCATGAATTCGGTGTTCATGCCTGAGCTTAATTCATAGTGGTGTTTATTGATGACATCTTAGTCTATTTTGAGAATGCGGAAGATCATGAAGAACACCTAAGAGTTGTCTTAACAAGGTTGTGAGAACATAAGTTGTATGCTAAGTTTAGCAAATGCAAGTTTTGATTAAAGAAAGTACCATTCCTTGGTCATGTATTATCAAAAGATGGAATTTTGGTAGATCCTGGCAAAGTGCAAGAAGTTATGGATTGAAAGGCCCCATTTTAGTTCATGAAGTTCGGAGTTTCCTTGGGTTAGCAGGTTATTGCCATCGTTTCATTCCAGACTTCTCTAAGATAGTCAAGCCCATGACCAGATTGCTTTAGAAAGATAAGAAATTTGTGTGGACTCTCGAGTGTGAAGCTATTTTCATACTTTACGGACTTTGTTGACTACCGCTCCGGTTTTAGCACAGCTCGACATAGAAAAACCATTTGATGTGTTTTGCGATGCATCTAGTACTGGTTTGGGGTGTGTGCTCATGCAAGAGGGCCGAGTCATTGCCTATGCCTCGCGTCAACTAAGGAAACATGAGGTTAATTACCCAACTTATGATTTAGAGCTAGTCGCGGTTGTTCATGCTCTAAAGATTTGGAGGCACTATTTGCTTGGCAATGTGTGTTACATTTACATTGATCACAAGAGCCTCAAGTACATCTTCACGCAACCTGAGTTGAACATGAGACAAAGAAGGTGATTAGAGCTAATTAAGGATTACAACCTAGAAGTGCATTATCATCCGGGCAAGGCAAATGTAGTTGTAGATGCTTTGAGCCGGAAGTATCATAGCAGACCATTGTTGCTAGAAGATGGCTTCAACCTACTGCATCATGTAGTTTTACATAATCTCACTATCAGTTGCTCTCTTGAAGCTAAGGTCATGGAACTCTAGAAGACCGATGTGGGTATATTCATATCAAGTGAAAGATGGAAGAAGAAGAAGAGACTAAACCTTTTAGATTGGATGAGAGAGGTGTACTCTGGTTTAAGGATAGGTTTGTTGTACCTAAAGATAGAGAACTTAGAAACCAAATCTAAGATGAAGCACACTCTTCTAAATTGTCCATCCATCTTGGTAGTAGCAAGATGTACCAGGATTTGAAGACCCAGTTTTGGTGGACAAAGATGAAGAAAGAGATTGATGCATATGTGGCTAGATGTGATACTTGCTGCCAAGTCAAAGCCGTTCATTTGAAGCCAGCAAGGCTACTCCAACCACTACCTATTCTAGGTTAGAAATGGGAAGAAATCAGCATGGATTTCAATGTTGGTCTTCCAACCACTCAGAAGGGTAACGATTCCATCTGGGTAATTGTGGACCATCTGACGAAGTCTGCACATTTCATTCTAGTTCAGACAGTTTACCGCCCACATCAATATACAAGGCTATATATCACCCACATAGTGCGATTGCATGGGATACCTAAAACCATTGTGTCTGATAGAGGTCCACAGTTTGTAAATCGTATTTGGAAACATTTGCATAATCAGTTGGGTACCAAATTGATCCGAAGTTTTGCTTATCACCCTCAAACTGCTGGGCAAACCGAGCGAGTAAATCAGATTCTTGAAGACATGTTAAGGGCCTGTGTAATATCTTCAAAGGGTTCATGGGAGAAATGGCTACCTTTGGCTGAGTTCTCATACAACAATAGCTATCAGGAAAGCATCAAGATTGCCCCTTTTGAAGCTTTATATGGCCACAAATGTAGAACTCCTCTGAATTGGGTTGAGCCAGGCGAAAGAAGGTATTATGGTATTGACTTTGTCAAAGAAGCCAAAGAGCAAGTTTCGATCATTCAACAACATATAGAAGCTGCTTAATCAAGACAGAAGAGTTATGCAGACAAGAGAAGGAGTCCTCTTGTATTTTGAAGTTGGTAATTACGTGTACTTGAAAGTATCACCGATGAAAAAGGTATAACGATTTGGTGTGAAGCAAAAGCTGGCGCCCCAGTATGTGGGCCCATACAAAATTATTAAGCAATGTGGACCAATAGCTTATAGACTTCAACTACCACCAGAGATGAGCGCCATCTTCATTGTTTTCCATGTCTCTCATTTGAAGAAACGTCTTTGTGTACCCGAAGAAGCCGTTGAACCCACTAGTGTCAAGATCTAGTCCTATTTGACGTATGAAGAAAAAACTATCCGGGTGATAGAAGAAATGGAGAGAGTGACTAGAAGTAAGGTGGTTAAGTTTTATAAGGTGGTGTGGAACAACCATAGTGAGCAAGATGCAACGTGGGAAAGGGACGATTTTCTGCGTGACGCCTACCCCACTTTCTACAAGGATTGGTAGGTCTTTCCAGTCTCGGGATGAGATTCCTATAAGGGGGGAGGGGCTATAACACCCTGGTGTGAAGAATGCATTTGGCATTGGCATTTCACGAGCACAAGCATCATTGATCATTCATGAGCATGAGCATCTCAAATTTTATCTCTATGATTGCTTATCACATGTGTTTGTCACTAAATGTTTTACATATGCTAGGGTTTATATGTGACCAATGTATAAAATGCTTGTGGGACCCTAAGGGTACCTTAAACATGTTTAGAATGTCACATGGAACAACTTTGGTATTCATGATTTGGACCAATTTGGCGTTGGTTATAGTGTAAGTTATCATTTTCAAGTTGTATGTTTGACCTAAGTTGAACTTTACCATAGAGTACTTGCATGACTGTGCACCCTTAAGCAAAGTTGTAGTACTTGACTAGGGTAACAACTTTTATTTTTGGATCATGACCTAATTAGGTGCATAGCATGCTCAAAACACCTCACAAGTAGCAATAGAATTACTGTTTTTGACTGAAAATTTTTCTAAGTCTAGGATCGCATTACAGTTTCAAGTGCTGCACTTTGGGATGATATAACTTGCAAACCGTTAGGATTTAGACCAAAGTCCTTTAAGCATTATTGTAGATCATATGTAGCTCTACAATTTTTGTTAATACTCCTCTCAACAAATCGCCATGGATTTGGAGTTAGAAGATCGCTAAGTTGCTTCATCAGGCGCTGTCGTCGGCTCTGATGGCCGCGTCCACGCCAGTGTCAGTGGCCGATCGGGGGTAGGCCAGGTGCACCGAGTGGCAGTCGTATGCCGACACAGACCCAGCTAGAGGCGTGCACCTCTGCTGCTCTTCCCATTTCGCTCTCGCACCCTGCTCTCTCTCGCCCACGCCAGAGCAAAGCGGAGCACCGCGCTACCGTGCCACCACCATCGCTCCACCATGCCTGCTTGCCGCCGTTGCTGCACCACCACCCAATCCAGCTCGCCAGTAGCTTTGCCATTGTCACCTCTTCCACCCTGACCCACTAGCCCCACTTGCCGAGCTAGGGTAAGGGCGCATTTCGCATCGCCATCGCCATGATTTCATTTGAGCGCCGCCGCGTGCTCAGCTCACCGTGGCCACACCATTCCACCGCACCTCATGTCCTCCTCTTCCTAGGTCTATATCCGCTTTGTGGTCCATATGCTTAAGCAGGAACTAGGTTAGATGCTACTGTGCGGTCGTGCGGGAACACACCGCCGCTCGCACCGCGGCCGCCGTGGCACTCGTGCTCGCCGTTGTTGAGCTGGCCCATCACCTCCCTCCTCTCTTGTGCGCCTTAGGTTGAGTAAGCCTAGACCTAGTGGATGGCATGATGAAGACCTACCTTTTGCCACCATCTAGCCAGAACGATGAGAGCACCACCGTGCTCTATGCGCCGTCGCCATGGCATGCACGCGGTCAGAGCTCACCGCGGCCTCACCAGAACCCTAACCACCCTAGATAGCTTCACTACGATTCCATGAAGCCAAAGCGCACCTCATCGGAGCACATGATGGTTGGAGAATGCTAGCGTACCACCACGCTACCTCCACCATCCGCCATTGCTGCCGGCGAGCTATCTCCGATGAACCCTAGGTCGCATCTTCACCACCAACCGACGCGGCTCGATGTGGGGAACACGTTGGTGTCACCATCGTCGCCGGTGATCTCACCGCTAGTGAGATAAGGCTGGCCGAAGCACCTCCACTACTTCTGTATCGCTGACGCGTGGGTCCTACTGACCAGCGGGCTCCATCTGTCAGTCATTGTGTGTCTTTGATTTCTTATTTGTTTTCATAGATTTCAATGTTTGTTCAAAAATTCATAAGTAGAGTTCTAGATGTCCAAATAGGGTGAACCAAATTTTGTTGGATTCATCATGAAGTGTAGTATTTGATAAAAATATAAAACCTACTGTTTGGGATGTTTTTCTAGAGAATTAAATGGAGCTAGGTAAGTGCTTTTAAATTGTGTTTAATCTTGTAAAATGCATAACTTGAACTAGGAAAGTGATAAAATTGTGATTCCAATTTTACTGATCTTGTGTTGACTTGATCTAGTTAGGAAAAATGTTGAACTTATAGTAAACTTGATTGGAGTAGGGTCTTGCTATTTATCTTTTAATAAATGGTGTTTTCTGAGGAAATTCATAAGGATAAAAATAAGTAACATATTGCCATGCAAATTTTTTGTATAGTGTTAATGGGTTTTAGGGAAGCTAAGAAAAATATGAAATCTACTGTTTGACACTTTTCAATATGGATAACTATTTTCACTAAAATCAGCCCTTATAACTTGTTATTTATGTAGAGGATGTTGTACTTGTCTATTTGGCATGAAATTTTTACAGTAGCCTATTGGGATCATATATGAACCACTGTAATTTTCTTAGAAATTACTATACACTTTTGATATATGTTCTTTATTTCACCTTATTATCTAATTAAATTAGTAAAGGCATTTAAATAATTGAGTTAGGATTGATCATCATATTTTCTAGAGTGTGTATGATGCCTATGAACTGTTGGTACCATTGGTTGTGGTCCAGAAATGGACTTAGTGTGGATTCTTAAAATTTCTAGAGAAGAGATATGCACCTACTCAGTAAATAAGAATTCAACTTTGTTATCACCCTAATGACCTAATATGATAGTCATCATTTAACCATGCACATTATCATGTCATGTCACCCATGACCCTTCTTATGCAATCATGATTCTCACTTTATGCATGTGCATGCAATAGGTGCGACGGAGGAAATCACCGTGTTGAAGTATGAGGCCGATCCCTAGGAAGAGAATCAGGAAGTGCAGCAACCGGAGGCCCTAGGAGAAGGCGAGCCCGATGGTGAATAGTTGCCTGAGTGCCTAGATCACCAGCCCTCAACCTTTGTGAAAGGCAAGCCCCGAAGCATTCTAAGCCTCCTATGTTTTTGAATTTTAACTTGAGTCATTTTATGTTGATGCATTAAGTACTAGGAATTGATTGGAACCACTTGCTGCATATATCTTCCTTGTCTAGATATATATATTTACATCTTGAATCCTATGTAGGTCCAGGATCGAATATATGCTTAGCCATGCTTAGTCAATAGAAGTCGGGTGATTACCTATCACCTGTATGATATAGGCTGATAATTAATCATGGTTGGGTATATGTGCTTGCATGGAAACAACCATGTGTCAATGAATAAAGGAGACCGAGCGGGATCATGATAGAAAAGCAATAAGGCATGGAGATCTTGGGTGCCTATCTATCCAGGTTTGTGTTGGTTAAGGACCGATTCACTGTACGTCCTCATGTCAAGTTGAATGCATGCCTAGCACTTAGCTGGCCGGATTCGATGATATGACCGCCAAGCCAAGTAGCTCAATTCAGGCCAGGCGCCGATAAGTGAAAGTGCGCACACTGGAGGCAGTAAGGATGTGCGGAGAGCCAATGGCGTGAGACCAAGGGCGGGATCGGGTCTCGATCTTCCTGGCAGATTGGTAGAATGTCTGAGGGTGCGGTGCTGATTAGACACGTGAGTTAGTCCTAAATTGTACCAAAGGTGACCTAAGGCTACCTTCATGGGGTGTGCCTTGGTTTGTGTTAGGAATAAATTCCTCAGCTGGGTAGGAATCAATTCAAATCGTCGTCTCTCCTAGATAGTGAGAACTTGACTGAGCAGCGGCAACGTAATGTAACTTAATGGAAACTTGATGGTTATGATGATGCTCAAATTATTTTTATACCGGATATGGTTACTAATGCTTGTTAGCTTAATCAAGTGATTGCTCTAGTACAGGTGCTAATCTAGAGATGCTTAATTGAATAGGTATTCAAATTGATGCTAGAGGTACTAAATCTCCAAGCTATAATACTTAAGCTTTTTATGCAAAATGTTGTCTAGCTAACTCCCCCTTTAAAACCATGCATACTCCTTGGTGTCTTATTATTTTGGTTTATGATGGGTAAGTCTAGCTGAGTACATTCTCATACTCAGGGTTTATTCTCATTTATTACAGATGACGTGATGTACCATGGTTACTGCAAGCATTGCATAACTCCTACTGTTGATGGAGAGTAAGACCAAGGGCATGGTCATTTTATATCATCTCACCTATGTGCTTTTGTTGGAGATGATCCTAAACTGGCTATGTATTTGAACTATCTTGATGATGTTTTGAAACTATGTTGCTTCCGCTACTTCTAAATTTGGGTTGTAATAACACTATTGAAACTCTGATGTATGAGAACTATTTGTGAACATGTTGTAACATGTGACTGGTTGTGTTGAATCATGTATGAGCTTGGTTTGTACGTTGGTTGTTTGAGATCCTTCATGACTTTATCGGACTACCGGGTTTATATGAGTTCAAGTATGATGGTTTGATCGCTTCGGTGATTGCTATTGTACTTGTGCTCTTATAAATTGGATGGTTCTGTTATAGGGCTCAGGACCATCAACGATGAAGTCTTTGTCAATGCTTGGAACATCGAATAGCTACATCCCTTTTACCATTAATCTATGCATGCTTTCTCTTATCAGTTTCGCTATTAACTCCACGATCTTTAGTGACACCCGACCCCAGCAATGGCAGGGGGTCGGGCCTCACTCGGGGGCTGATAAGAGTATATCTACCCGGTAGACATTCTCTATGCCTGACCTTTAGGTGTGGGCTCCGTCTCACCTGACCCCAAGGCTGCGGTTTCCGTCTCGTCCAACGGGGACCCATACCGCCGCCAACCACTCCAGGTCCAAGCATATGGGCCTGGGTCAAAACTCTGACACCATGGAAGAGACTAGCATGCCTTGATGTAACCCATGGCCATGATGGGCCATACCTGGGTATTCACATCAAGTATAGTGTCGGGCGTGCCGGTGCTATTCTACCTAACCCTCATACGGACGCTGACAGGCGCGTCAGTTCACCACGACTTTCGTCGGGACAAAGTGGAATGCCATGACTGGCAGACGATGCCTGCGCATCACGCTAGTGACGAACAGGGCCACGACGTGGAGCCATCTCTGTTAGCATCTACAGGATTGGTGGGACCCACATGAAGGAGAAGAAGGACCTGGCGACCCTAGAAGCCTTCTTCCCCCTCTCTCTCATTCTTCTCCTCTTCCTCTGCTGTAACCCGTGCTTTGCTTTCACCTATAAAAGGGGAAGTAGGGCGCCCCTTGGAGGGGGATCGAGATCCAAACAAAATCAGAACACAAGTGCACGACACGAGCACACGGCTGAGCGGCAAAAGGGCTCTCAACACCCATTCACTCCTTCCACCAGAGACTTGGGATCCTCTCCCTCTCTCACCTGTTTGTAACCCCTACTACAAACCAAGTGTCGGTAACACGAGCAACAGCGAACTAGACATAGGCACATTCTACCCGAATCAGTATAAATCCTTGTGTCCTCTGAGCACACCATCCGAGCCAGACGCGTAAATACAAATTTACTCGTCGGTGGTCCGAAAACACCAACACTACTCTTTTCTGAATGCACACGCGAGAAAGTCTGATACTATGTGATTGTAACGTGCTAGACAATGACTGAATTCTTTCACCTACATCAGGCATTGTATAAATGTTAATCGTTGGCACAATGTGTACTACTCTTTTCTGAATGCACATTCGAGAAAGTCCGATGCTATGTGATTGTAGCATGTCGGACAATATCTATTACTCTTTTTCTGACTGCACCCGCCGCAACTTGTTGCTTGGAAATCCACAGCAATTAAATCTATATTAAATTTGCATGAAACCCATAGAGCCTAGTGTGCCTGGTTTAGCCATAAATCTATGAGAGAGGTAAGAGCAAGGCAACCGCTCTTCTCTGTCATCATGCGGTACTTCTTTGCCTTCTCTTCGGCCAGAGTGACAGACCATGGGAAGTGCCCGGGTGGCAGATGTCAGGTGGTTATTCGAGGCCGCCTGCTCTCTGGACGCGTGCCCTATGGAACCAGAGGGGTCTTCTCCCTATGGTCATCGGGTAGTCCATGAGCTCCTCCATAATCGGGATGTGGGTCACGACTTGCGCTCTGACCCCAGGGGAGAGGTTAGTCGGCTCGTGCTCTACCTCGATGCCGTCTAGACTGCCCTTGCCGCCTCAGAGCGAGAGACTGCTAATGCCTAGGTGGGAGTTGCCAATGCTCAGGCCAGGATGATCGGTAAGGTTTCCTTCATCGAGAAGCTCTATCCAAATGTCAACGGCCTTGTTTTGACGGTTTTTAGTGTTGTCAGCCCTAGAGGAGGAGTTGGCCGCTCTTCGAGAGGCGGCCCTCGTCACCGTCAATGACATGAATGCAAGGGGTGTCCTGCTTGAGGACCGTCTGTGGGCCATGCTAGCTCGGGTTAGGATAGTGGCCCTTAGTAGGGTGCGCCATGGGGCTGCCTTAGCCCTGGCCGCGGCGCAGCTTCATTCCGGCCATGATCTCCGCCTGCTTGAACCTGGCTTTCTAGGAGGCGCCAATGAGGAGGAGATGGAGGAGCTCACTGGTGACTTTATCGCCACCATGGAGGCCATCGTGGCAGCCACGCATGCGGGAGAGATCATCCTCGCTGCCTTCTTTGAGCCATAGATTGTATCTATGGTCATTCGAATCTCAATGAAAGGCTAGTTTGTTACTTTAATTCAAAGAGCAACTTATGCGCATCACTTTGTCTTTCACGATGTTTGCTTCTTGTGCTTGGATGTGATCGGCTTGTGCTGCCGACATGCTCGGATGAGGTGATTAGGAGGTCATGGGCCGAATCCTACCTTCCCTCTCGAAAGTGAGTTAGGTTTTAGGGAAGCTTCCTTCCCTCTTATGAAACACCATAGGTAACTTAGTAACTTCACATATTTCTATTCTAAATGCTTCCACCTGTGTCAGGCATTATAAATGATAATCGTCGACACAATGTGTATTACTCTTTTCTGAATGCACACATGAGAAAGTCTGATGCTATGTGATTGTAACGCACCGGACAATATCTATTACTCTTTTCTGAATGCACACGCAAGATTTGATTGCGCATGAAAGAAAGTCTCCTACTCTATGATTGTAACATGTTGGACAATAGATTTAGTGTCCGGACAACTCCTCGACTTGTGATGGGGTTGTTTGACCCTGTAGTTCTCTCTTAAGAGGAATGGCTTGAGTTGCAATGAGGTAGTCAGACTTGATAGATGTCGCTCATATCGCACTTAGATGTTAAGTTTAATTTACAGTGGCAACATAATGATAAAAATGGTTCAACATGTACAACTTATTATAGAACCATAAAATAGACATTGTGTCGTAAGCAAGACTTTAATTATTATATCAAGAATCATTTTAAATCCAAATTTTGATGCCTACGTGGCAACATAGTGATAAAAAGGGTTCAACATGTACAACTTATTAGAGAACCATAAAATAGACATTGTGTCGTAAGTAAGACTTCAATTATTACATCAAGAACCGTTCTAAATCTATATTTTGATGCCTCCATTCCCTTACCTTCTACCGCATCCCTCCCTTCGACTGTCGAACTATCACCAATCTCTTATACATCCCCTCCTCTATAGGGAATCAAGGTGACTACGCATCCGAAGGATGTGGTGATGATGACGAAGCAGGCATCAAAGTCATGAAGGTGTTGTTGAGGTTGAACTCACCTGGTGAGTGTATCTCACCTAGTGAGTACACTAAAATCTCATCGTCCGAATCTGATGTCTCATCATGCTCAGTGAAGTGGTTACCTGGCTAAATGGTGGACTCTTCGGTCTGCTGAACTAAAGTAGTAGTGTCAAACCCTAGGGTCGACTCAGCTCTATTAATGGTAGGATTAGTAGGCTTGATGGTCGCATTAGGCTCCATGATTCTTAGGGAAGCCCTGGGAGGCTGTGTATGTGCCCCTATGGCGTTGCACATAGTATTTGGCCACTCGACCTGATTGGGCAAAGAAGGTCGATTAGCTGCCTCATGAGCTAAAGCTGAACTCTACTTATGTTTGACTGTAGTAATACTAGCATTAGCAGGTTTAGGCACCTCGTTCATTAGAGAAGCCCTGAGAGGCTCTGTATGTGTCCCCATGGCAGCTTGCACCTCGACCAAAGGGGGTGAAGAAGGTGGATCACCTGCCTCATCAGAACCTGAAGCTGGCTTAGGTATCTCGGGCATTGGAGAAGCCCTGAGAGGCTCTGTATGTGCCTCCATGGTGACTTGCACCTCGACCTAAGGGGGTGAATAAGGTGGATCACCGGCCTGATCGGGACCTGAAGCAGAACTCTGCTTATGTAGTGTCGTTGCAATGGGTAACTTTGTGCGGACAGTTGTATTATTAGGACCAGTCAGATAACCAGCAATGGGGTTGACCTGATTACCACATTGCAACTGAAGCGTCTAAAAGTCAGGGGCCTTAACCCTTGTGGCACTGTACAGCTGATTAAAGCAACCGGTGTACATATTGCACATCAGGTCAATTTTTTGGCCTTGTTGGTTGATGGCCTCACAAAAATAGATGATTGCTGGCTCATCTGCTCTTTGAGAAGTACCACACTCTACGCTTGCTTATCAATACTTGCTTTCAAACACCTCTCTTATCGTTCCATATGCTTATGGTTTTCTTCCTAGCCTACAACTAGCCTAGCAAGTATCTATCCAAGCTCCGACGGTTGCTGAACGGACACTGGAGGCGGTGCTTGCTTGGTTAATGTCTCTATAGTAGGTGGAACATCATCCATCTCTTTGTCGGCCACACCACCGGAGGACAACCCTCCCTCATCGTGGTCGTCTGACGTAGGGTCAGGTAGTCACTGTCAACGGAGTCTGAATCTTGCATTCATACATTCAAGATTCCTCTAATCCTAGACTGGTGCTCTGCCTGCTCTAGGGCTGCATCCACCATTTCATGTCTTTCTCTATCCTGTATGGGTAACAGCTCTTGAACAGACCTAAGGGCACACTGTCCACGACGACGATCGTCTGAACTTGCTAGCATGTAGGTCATAACCTTGTAGGTCGACTCATTATACAGCGGCCCATTCCTTTTAGAGTCAATTGAGTGTTGCAGATAGCTGATGATGTGAGGGTACACATGCTGCCGTCCAGTACTGATAGCGTCAGCTATCACATCCTTGATCTCAGATAGGAAAAAGTGTAAGAAGTCAAACTGCTCGCCTCTCCATACTAATAGTAGTAGCCACTGCTGCAAGCTGGTCAACGACTCCCTATTACCGCCATGAGGCAGGACTATCTTCCTCAAAGCCATGTGTAGAACGTAAGCCTTTGGATGCAGTCTGTTTGGTGTACGTAAGGAGCCATCGACGAAGGGCTCCATGAAGAGTGGCCAAATCTCCTGGTCTGTAGGAAAAGTACCTCTAGCCCTGCTATGACGCGGAGGAAGAGCATCTCCGTAGACTATCTAGTGGAGCTTCCTATATGAAGTGTCAACCCCAAGGAGTTGTTGCAAGAGGTTATAGGACATTCGCTCTGGTCAACCATCGAGCATAAAAGCAATGAAGTCATGCTCTAGATGAATCCACATTGTTGCATAGAACTGATGCACCTAGCTTATCACAATTCGATCGACCTCACTGAAAGGTGAACGAAGCTCGGGAACCGCTCAAAGTGGGGCCAGATTGGTATACCAGCTGCTCTCTCAAGCTCATCCCAACCAAGTATCCTTTGGTTTGCTAGTGCCATCCCTCTAGCACGGTTGCTCCTAAAGAAACTCTTCTGAGTCACAGTCCAGAACTATGATTTTGTGCCAGGCTCTTTGAGAAGTGGAAACCAGAACTTAATATTGCAAAACCTGATGCTTCATATCTTCTTTGAGCTGTAATACCGAGTCATAAAATTGAACCACCTCTTTCTTTCTCTCAATATTACTGCTCCTCATAGCACCATTGGCAGACACCAAACCTCCTCGATTACTCCTCGTACCACCATTGGCAGACATCAAATTACCTCCTCGACTGCTCCTCGTACCACCAATTATGGCACACATCAAATTACCTCCTCAACTACTCCTCGTACCACCAATTGTGGCACACATCGAACCTCCACAAGTGCGAGCGCCCGCTCCCCCATGAGTAGCTGTAGATCTGATCTAGCAAGGTGCAAAGCAACTGGTCTGGTTTTTGGAGTGGAACTCGGTCATTTGCGGTAGTTCTTCCTAAGTGAGCTCCTCCTCCCTGAGTTCCATTTCAGCACTCTCCTCACACTGCTGCTGCCGGCAAGACGTTCGAGTCCGTCTATGAGAATTATTGGACTCCAGGGCCATCATAGCTTTAGTGACTTCTTCCTTTGCTTCTCGGATACTGTCTGCCTTCCTCTGCCTTTTCCTAGGCTATGGTGGTGCTTGTTCCTCTACTTCTAGGACACTACGAGCCTTCCTCTGGCTCTTTCTAGGCTATGGTGGTGCCTGTTCCTCTGCTTCTCAGAGAATGGTTGCCTGCCTCTGGCTCTTTCTGCGATGTGGTAGTTCTACCCGCTTTGATTTAACTCGAGCCATCTGCAACAATTAGAAAAAATTACACATGCGTTTCATCAAACACCATAAATTTATGAAGAAAAAAAGAGGAGATCACAGACAGCCTCACCGTGCTGAGGCGAGAAGGTGATCTCGATCGGCTTGCTCACTGGAGGAGTGGCACGCTGACAGATGGTGGTGCGGTAGATCACCACGGCTCAGTAGATCCCCACGGCTCGGAAGGATTTGGGCAAGAGATTTCAGAGTGCGGGGGGTGGATGGAGGGGGAGGGGGGAGGTGGTGCAAGTTGGGTGGTGCTAGAGGGGTGAACAGCGACAGAAATGGCATGCAAAAGAGAAAAATATGGGTACTGATCAGAGAATGCCTTTAGTAGCAAACTATCCCACGTGTCGCTTAATTGCATCATGGACACATAAACGCTGTCAAGAGTCGTCGTCCACCAAAACATGGGGGTCCACCAAAATTTGGGGGGTTAATATTGATGATCCGACTATTAATACACATTTGTACTATATATCATCACCATTCATCATATAAAATTCAGTCCCTACTCATAAGACGCCAGATGGGGCGATGATCTGCCAGCGCGAAAATTTGATTTCAGGCGAAAATGAAATCCCCGCGCCCAACAGTGTCGTCAACATGAACCGAAAATTAGATCTCTCTCTCTTTTGCTCTCCTCGCGGAAAATTGGTTTACCATGCCATTGATTTCAGACAAGGGTATTTGTGGTATTGTGATGGCCACATAAAAGCACAAGGAGTTGTCGTCTCCGCCTCCATCTCCATTCTCCAGCCAGACCAGCCACACCGTCTCTCCTCTCGCTCCAAAGCCTAGCCCCCTCTACCACCCCGGTCCAAACCCTAGCTAGGCGCATCGGCACAGCAGCTTGACTCCCTCTCTACTCTCCAGCCGTACCCTCTCTCATACCTTTCTAAACCCTAGTCAGAGCCGAAGCTAGATCTAGATCCGATCCCCTTCGTCGATAGCAGGTCCGCTAACGGTGGAAGGACCGCCGTCAATAGCGGTACACGCTATATCTGGACCCCCTATGTTGGCACCTGTCATGGCCGAGCCCCAGCATCATCATTGACGACCGCCACACCGGATCTGCTACCCCTTCGTTGACGCTGGCCGCACCACTTCCACGACTAGGATGACAAGAGGGCGGTGCCGACAACACAGCGTACCTAGGAATAGGAAGAGGTACCCAAATTCCTTTTATGATGTGTGATGTACTCTAGTGGTTGAACCTAGGACATGTAGATATATAGTGACGAGGTTACATGTTTCTTAGTTGAGATGTAGTTCACATGTGCTTTATTTGAGTATAATACCTTCCGTATAAGTTGTAGTTTACATGTGCTTTATTCAAGTAATGGCTTCCATATAAGCTATAGTTTAGGCGCCTAATTTGCATGCATCTGCTCTGTTTTGTTGACATTTGGTACATGGTTAACTCAATAAATGCCTTTTTGTGATCTGCATGTTGACATCCGGAATATCTCTTTGAAGCAGGGGAGAGTGTTCAGGGATATGGTGATACAGGTATAGATTTAGAAGAGCGAGCACCCCTTGCAATTGAGGTGCTTGTTCTATCTTGTCATGTTGGGATGGGAGGGGGGTTGGTTTAGGCAGCAGTGCAATTCAATTCTTTGCTGTGTGGATAGCAATGCAATTTTTACAAGCTTGCCGCTTAAGTTTATTTCTCCAATTTCAGGCTGTGGGTTGAACAAGCCGTAGAGAAGTCCCTGCCAGCAGGGCAAAAGGCAGCACCGATATGGGTCCTAGGGGATGGTAATCCAAGAGAGTGAAGCCAACTAGTCTAGCTAAGTTGCAGCATCTTGTAGTTCCAACTAGGTCCAAAAGTCAGCTCGCACAAGGCAAACAAAACCCTATGAGGGATTGGTCACATGAAGATGATCTTAGCCATGCCGAAGAGGAGACTCCACCTCCCCACCAGCAGAATGATCAAACTTGCGAAGGTTGGTACTACCTTAGACATGTCTATAAATCAAGTCACACTATTTGATATCCATGTTACATTTCTAACAATCTGAATGTATGAAAACTGTGTAGTACCATTGCAGAGAAGAGCGAGGAAGTTGAGGCAGGCAACTAAGGGGGTTGGGCTTCACAAAACCACCCAATCAATGGGAACAAGGATGCCCATCTCGATTGTCAAGGGGAACAGAAGGCCATGATCCATTGCAAGCTGCCAAGTTTGCCTCAGAGGCAGGTGTAGTAGTTAGGTCTCAAGTACCAATTTTCCTGCACTAGAAACATTACAAGCAACGGATCGAACTTCTCAATGGATTTGTGGCCAAGCTATCAGTAAGTATGTATATCCTCTGTTGACATTCAACTCTGCCTTGAGCAACATAGTAATGGATTTAATTTGCATTCACACTTCTGCAGTTGAGGCTGGCCATTGATGACAATGATGGAGCAACAAAAGAAGCATGCACAAGTGTATTACAATCATGTCAGATATGGCAGATACAGGGGTACAGTTCAAGCGATCTTACTTCAATGATGTCCCCGCTGATGAAATCAGAAAGACCTCTCCTGTGTCTTGCATGAATGACACATAGTAGTGTGCACTTGTCCACATGTGGTTAAGTTCCAAGAACAAGGTGTGTGTGTGTGTGTGTGTGTGTGTGAACTCATTTATTTCTTGTCTATCCTTTTGAAAGGATCAATATGCCCAAGAGAGGGGTGAATTGGGCTAATTCTAAATTTCTTCGCTATAAACAAGTCCTATGGTTAGCCCAATTAACCCCTTATGCCTAGAGAAGTGTTTCTATTGATCTAACGCACAAAAGTTTAGCAACCTAGTTCCAATCCTACTCTAGCATGGCAATTCTAGGAATGTAAATGACAAGAATTGAAATGCTCAAAGTAAATGCTCAAATTAAAGAGAGGAGAGGAAACGCAGCGATGTTTTGCCGAGATATCAGAGAGTCGCCACTCCCCACTAGTCCTCGTTGGAGCACCCGCGCAAGGGTGTAGCTCCCCCTTGATCTGCGCAAGGATCAAGTGCTCTCTACAGGTTGATTCTTTGACACTTCGTCGCGGTGAATCACCCACAACCGCTCACAACTTGAGTTGGGTCATCTACAAGCTCTCCGGATGATCACCAAGCTCCCAATCATCACAAAGCCGTCTAGGTGATGGCGATCACCAAGAGTAACAAGCATGAACTCTCACTTGACCACAACAAGCCTAGGGAGAAGGGTGGATGCACACTTTGCTACTCTTGATCTTCACTAATGAGGGCTCTCTTTGGATTCTCAAATCTCAACCACCTCACTAGTACCTTGCTCTTCTTGGCACTCTCTAAGGTATGTTTCAGCTGTTGAAATGAGCAAAAGTCACTCCACACATGAGTGGAGCTTCTATTTATAAGGCAGCCTGAAAAACGAACCGTTATGTGCCTCTGCGGGGTGACCGGACGCTCCGGTCATGTTGGCCATATGCTCTGGTCAGTTCAACCCGCACACTAGTGTTTACGTGTTGACCGGACGCTGGCAGGGTCCGGTCACCACTAATCGGACGCGTCCGGTCCCATTTTTCCCTCACTGGATGCTTACTGTACTCGACCAGACGCTGGCAGGGTCCGGTCACCACTGACTGGATGCGTCCGGTCGCAGATTTACTCTTCTGGAACCTTCCTGGAGTTGACCGAACACTGGCCCTTAGCGTCTGGTCACTTGACCTCTCTAGTGTCCGGTCAAACCGGACTAGTTCACCTCAGTCAAATGAACTGACCGGACCCTACGGCCAGCGTCCGGTTGCACTGGAGCCAGCGTCCGGTTGCACCGGAGCCAGCGTCCAGTCAGTCTTTGACCCTCCATTCACTTCCAACTCTCGATCATTTGTGAATGAAGTTTGCTCCAAAGGATCTTACGCATATTTAGGAGCTACCTAGTGCTAGTTTTAACAAGTGTGCACCACACCTAACTCACTAGACTCACCTAGGTCGAGCTACCCGTCCATACCCCCCTTAATAGTATGGCCAAAGAAAAAACAAAGTCCTAAACTACTCTAAGTGTCTCTCCAACTCCAATCGACACTTAGAACTAGTCATCCTTAACCTTGTCGTCCATCCTTTGAAAACCGAAACGATTTCTATCGTAGGGGCATGACAACCTTGATTGCCCAATCAATCTCCATTACCGTGACCTAACTTAATTGCCTCTACAAAACACACGTTAGTCACAGTAATCTTATATTGTCATTAATCACCGAAACCCAACTAGGGGCCTAGATGCTTTCAATCTCCCCCTTTTTGGTGATTGAGGACAATACAACCTCGAGTATGTGAAAGAGTTGAGGTTTTTAACATGCTTGGAACATATAAGCTTTTAGCAATAAGAACAAAAGAGTTAGTCAAGCTTATATAACCCAAGCCATCATGATGTACTCAAATGATATGAAATAAGCATGAGTACAATAAGAAAGACTCATTTGCATCGGAGTAAAAACACAGAAGCAAAGGCAAATGAGCATAGCTCAAGTGATATGACATATTAAAGAATTCAAAGTAGAGAGCACACATGTCATATATCACAATCACGTAGATATCACTATCACATAGATATAATAGTATGCATGAAAGTAAACACACGAATGCATAATAGTAATAGTGTATCACACAAATAAAACTCCAAATGTATATAAAAGACTAATAGCTAACTAGCTCCCCCTAAATGTCGCTCCCCCTAAGTCTACATACCCGAACCCTCTCCCCCTTTGGGGTCAAACACCAAAACCTAAGGGCTGGTCGGCGGGGCTACAGCGGACGAGTCGAGCGCTAAAGAACGAGGAGCAAGCTGAAACTGGGCAGCATCATCATCTGACCCTGACCTCTATGCTGACTGACCATCTGTGGTTGGAAGCATCGCTGATGCAGTCTGGGTCTAAGCTGAGACAGGTGCTGCCTGTGATGCTACTAGTATATCTGTCGTAGGATCTGAAGATGCGACAAAGGAAGGGAGCCTCTGAGTAGTCAAGGTGACTGGAGTTGCTGTAGAAGGACCTAGGGCATGCATATGTGGTGGTGTAGGCATCCTTGTCAACTCACTGAAAGATGCTCCAAGACTCCTGGAGACTGACGTGTCAGGCACAAATAGCGAGGATGACAGATCCGGTGTGAAGCCCGTCTGAAGTGGTGTGAACTACGGGGCTACCACTAGCAAGGATAACCACTGGGACACCTGTACTGGGGGAGAAGCAAACTAAGCTGGAGGCTGTCCCTGACTCTGAAGCCCACTAGGCTGTACTGCTGGAGTCGACATAGTGGTGGCAGGCTGAGCAATCTGGGGCGAAGGCTGTGGCTATGGGGCCCCAAGAGCTGTCACTACATGATGCATGAATCCCATAAGTTGTTCTTTGCATGAGTAACTCTCTTGCTGATGCATCTCTGCTCTCTCTCTTCTTTGGAGGACTTCTTCTGGCAAGGCGCTGGAACTCGTCCTGACGAGCTTGAAACTGTGCAAAGTTGGCAGCGGTCTCCTGAGCCTGTCGTGCCTGATCCTGCTGCATCCGCTCAAGGATTGCAATCAAAGCGGGGTCCGTCTGTGGAGCAGGTGGAGCTAAGCTAGAACTGCCAGCCTCTACATCATGTCTGCGTGGAGGCATCTGAGGAATATGCAGATAGTCATCATCTGAACTATCACTAGACTCGCTCCTCTCCTGTTGAGCCTCAAGCTGCTCCTCCTCAGTAGCTGCTATGCCTCTGATAATCTCGTCCTGCTGAGCTACGGACTCTGGTACATCTGGGCGACGGTGAGGCTGACTGGGTGCCTGAGGAGTACTGTGTCTGATCCTCTATGCCATGTTATATGCTGGGAACTCTGTGGTGGCACCTCTGTACTCTGCAACCATCTCTGGTGTCCTAACTTGCACAACCTTGAGCATAAGGAATGTGATCCAATGTGCATAAGGAAGCTGCCTACGACCCTTGAAGCCCTCAGCTATTGTGTCCTCCATCTCATATAGAAGAAGATCCCAAATATCAAACACTGTCTGCTGCATCAAGGCATTGAGGAGCCAAATCTGAAGGCAAGTCAAGCCCTCTCTGTAGCCCAGCCTGGGAAGTAGTGTCCTCCTAATGATAGCCTCTAGCACTCTAGCTGTAGGAGTAAGGTCACTGGAGTTCCTCCTTGACCCCTCACCAAAGGGCTCCTTGAAGCAATGGCACACAAGATCTATAGGGGGCACCAAACCTCCATGAGGATGCCTGGGAGGCTCTTGATGTCCATAACATACCTCATGTAACTTGACAGGCTGCTCCTATAGCCTCAGTATCTCCCTAGCCCTCTGACTCATCATCCTGTAGTCTCTGTCTCTGAATGCAAAGTGTATAAAGTTATGATGTGGGTCAACGTAGAGCGAGGCATAGAACTTCCGAACCCAAGATGGTACATACAATCCTGTCCGGCCAATCAGATCTGTCAACCCCAGCAAATATGATAAGTAGGGGCAGATATGCTCTCCGGCTGCTGCCACAATAGCCTCAATACTACAAACTCTCTGAGATCGGAAGACTACCCCACTATTCAGATATGCATTGTAGAAGTCTTCCTAGAGCGGTGTATAGAAACCCTCTGCTGCTCTCTCATCCCTCCTAGGTGGAAACCATGCATCAAACTCCACGAAGCGAAGCTGCCAAACCTACTTGGCCGTGGCGGCCCTCAAGTCAAGATGTACCACTAGAGGTGGACCCTATGGTCTGGGCGGTGGACGAGATCCCCTCCGCTGTGTCGGTGGCCATGGTGAGACTGGAGCACGGGTACGACCAGAGCGGCATAGCTATGGTTGTGGTGCCTGCACTGACTCCTCGGCCTCTTCGGCCTGCTGGCCCTCCTGTGTCTCCTGAGTTGGCTGAGGCTCTGCTGGTGGGGGCTGCTGTTGTGACTCCCCCTGAGGCTAAGTCTGCTCAATAGCCAGACGATGTCCAGCCATCATGACAGTCCCAGGTGGACTACCATGAAAACACTCAGCCTCCTCAACTGCTACCCTCTATGCTGGTGTAAGCTACTGATCTACAATCATGACCCCACTGCGAGCACCTCCTCTCTCAGCACGCTCTGCAGCCTCTGCAACTGCTGTTGCACGAGCTGTCTCTGCATCTGGGTACTTCCTCTTCTTGGATGCAATCTTCTTTATTGCCTTGCCTTTTGGATCTGCAGGCAGGCGAGGCGGAGGCCTCCGATCATCATCTCCTGGACCACCCCCGACATTCTTCGTGTGAGCCATCTGAAAAGATCAACTACTGCTAACAAGAACAACTGTCGCTGTCAAGAGTAACTACCCTAACACTTCCGAGGCTTGGCCTCGATCCGTACTCATGAGCTTGGCTCCGAGTTAACTATCAACTGCACCTGACACCTCAACGGCACCGACTTGTTGCACGATGGAAGAGATGGATATACAAGTAAATATGATATATCTAATAGATGTGAAACCCTAGGAAGCAAGAAATTGAAGCGACTGGCATGTTACCTGACGAAACGGCGATCTGAAAAGAGAAGAGACATCACACGGGGAACCTCGGCACCGGCTAGGGTTAGGGTTCGCGATGAATTGATGGCCCTGGATGCAATTTGAAATCAATGCTTGATAGCAGTGTGGGATTAGGGTATGACGTCGTTAGGTCAGGGCCTTACCGAAGCGGTGGAGACAACACAAGGTGCGCTGGCGTGGAGGTAGGGGCACTGGGGCAGTGGTGCGGCATGGTCAGTGCAAGCAGGCACATGGGCTCTCTGCGGTGGCGCGCGGGAACAAAGGCGCAGGTGGCGGCAGCGGTTTAGCGTGAGCGCGGCTGTGTGGAGGCGGAGGCGTGGGACAGCGGCGGCGTGGAGACGACGGCTACAGCGGTGCGGCGCTCAGGCACGGGAGAGCTGCGGTGGCTAGGGCACGGCGTACAGGAGGCTCGGTGATGGAGACATACGGGGTTAGGTCAAGAACGCTCGCGATGGCTGTGGTTAAATGAGGACCCCACGTGTAACAGAGAAGGAAATAGGGAAAGAGATCTGATTCCGCATGTTTTCTACTGACCGGACGCTTCGGTGGTAGCGATCGGACGCTACCACCCAGCGTCTGGTCAATTCCAGAGAGGTCCAAATCCTCTGGAATCACTACCGAACGCGTCCGGTGGACCATGACCGGATGCAGGCAAGGTCCGGTCAACTCTTCTTCATCTTCTTCACACGACCGGACGTTGAACGTCTTCTGACCGGATGCTGAAACGCAGAGTCCGGTCACTCCTTCGCAGCAAGTTCACCTCCTATAAACTGACCGGACGCTGGACATTAGAGTCTGGTGCAGTGTCCGGTCACTCTTTTCCAGCAAATCTTCAATGATCATTCGCGCTGCCTGTTCCCAATCAAGTCCCAACTCCAATAAGATGCAAATAAACACAAATTGGGACTGATGTGAGTGACCTCTCTCAAACCCTCAAGTTTTTCAAAATATTTTGCCTTAGGCTATAATTCATTTTAAGAAAATAGGCAATAAGAGAGCAAATGGAACAAAACGACAAAACAATCATTCATGCATATGCAATACTCTTAAGTAAATCTAGTTGCTTGTCAAGTTTTATCCAAGGTTAAGCTTCTTCACACGCTTTTCGGCAGTTATCTTAACCATGTTAGACAAGCCCTATATGCATTGCCATGAATTAACCATGTTGTATATTACAATGAATGCAAGGGACAACACAAGCTCATCTTTTAGTGAAGTTACTAAAATCAAGTACATTGAGCTCATTCCGTAATCTACAAAATGTAGCCTCATCTAGCGGTTTAGTGAAGATATCCGCTAATTGATCTTCGGTTCTTACACCTTCTAGTGATATATCATTTTTAGCAACATGATCTCTTAAAAAGTGATGGCGGATATCTATGTGCTTGGTGCGAGAGTGTTGAACCGGGTTATTTGCAAGTTTTACCGCACTTTCATTATCGCACAAAAGAGGTACTTTATCTAGAACTACACCATAGTCTAGCAAAGTTTGTTTCATATATAATATTTGTGCACAACAAGCACCCGCGGCAATGTATTCCGCTTCGGCGGTGGACAAAGCCACACTATTTTGTTTCTTGGAGGACCAAGACACAAGAGATGTACCAAGCAAATGACACCCTCCGGATGTGCTTTTTCTATCAACTTTGCATCCGGCATAATCCGAATCGGAATAGCCAATTAGTTCAAATCTAGCTCCTTTGGGATACCAAAGGCCAATGCTTGGTGTGTGCTTAAGATACCTAAGGATTCTTTTTACGACAATTAAATGAGTTTCCTTGGGATTAGCTTGAAATCTTGCACAATACACACACTAAACATGATGTTGGGCCTAGATGCGGTTAAATACAATAAGCTACCAATCATAGAACGGTAGAGAGTTTGATCAACTTTGTTACCTCCCTCATCTAGGTTGAGATGTCCATTAGTAGGCATTGGTGTCTTGATTGGCTTACATTCATCCATCTTGAATCTCTTGAGAACATCTTTTGTATATTTCTCTTGAGAGATGAAGATCCCTTCTCTCAATTTCTTGACTTGAAAACCAAGAAAGAATGTAAGCTCACCAATCATGGACATCTCGAACTCCTTCGACATCAATTCACCAAATTCTTTGCAAGAATCTTCATTTGATGATCCAAAGATGATATCATCAACATATACTTGACAAATGAAGATATGTCCATCAAGCTTCTTGGAGAATAGTGTGGTGTCGACCTTCCCAATGGTGAAGCCCTTCTCTATGAGGAAATCCTGAAGGCGCTCATACCACGCTCTTAGGGCTTGCTTAAGCCCATATAACGCCTTAGACAACCTATAAACATGATTAGGATACCTAGGGTCATCAAACCCGGGAGGTTGGTCAACATAGACTAGTTCATTAATAAAGCCATTTAAAAATGCACTTTTCACATCCATTTGATAAAGTTTTATTTCATGATGTGATGCATATGCAAGGAGGATACGAATGGCTTCTAGCCTTGCAACCGGTGCAAAGGTCTCTCCAAAATTCAAACCTTCAACTTGAGAGAACCCCTTTGCTACTAGTCTTGCCTTGTTCCTCACAACAACACCTTGATCATCTTGCTTGTTTCGGAACACCCACTTTGTTCCAATGACTCTTGCACCTTTAGGTCGCTCTTCAAGAGTCCACACTTGATTTCGGGTGAAGTTATTCAACTCATCATGCGTGGCATTGATCTAATCCGGATCTTGAAGAGCTTCTTCTACCTTAGTAGGTTCAAAGCAAGAGACAAAAGAGTGATGAGCAATAAATGAAGCAAGTTTTTGTAAACGTGTCATCACTCCCTTTGATGAACTCCCTATGATGAGATCTTGTGGATGATCTTGTAGTAGAGGTGTGTTTCTTCTATTGACCACTTCAAGAGGAGGTTGTGGAGCATCAACATCTTGTGCTTGTACCACCATTTGCTCATGGGATATATGAGTATCTTCATTTTCTACTCTCCCATCTTTTTCACCATCTTGTGGCACACTTGATGAAGAGGGTGGATCAATCACTTGTACATCATCTTTTAGCTTGATGTCTCCAACTGGAATGTTCTTCATAGCCTCCCTCAATGGTTTATCACCTACATCATCAAGATTCTCATGTGCTCCTTGGGAGCCATTAGATTCATCAAATTCCACATCATATGTTTCTTCAACTAAGCCAGTGTCATGATTAAATACTCTATATGCTTTGGACTTTGATGAGTAACCAACAAGAAAACCAATATCACAACGTCTTTTAAACTTCCCTAGGTGTTGCCGTTTCTTATAGATGTAGCATTTGCAACCAAACACCCTAAAGAAGGAGACGTCCGGCTTCTTCCCATTGAGCAACTCATAAGGTGTCTTGCCAAGGAACTTTTGAAGGAATAGGCGGTTAGATGCATAGCATGCGGTGTTGATTGCTTCCGCCCATAGAGCTTCGGGGGTGTTGTACTCATCTAGTATTGTTCTTGCAAGAGTGATCAATGTTCGGTTCTTTCTCTCAACTACACCATTTTGTTGAGGAGTATAGGTTGCGGAGACTTCATGTTTGATTCCAACTTCATCACAATATGCCTCTATGTTTGTGTTGTCAAACTCTTTTCCATTGTCACTTCTTATCTTCTTGAGCTTCACTTCAAATTCATTTTGTGCTCTCTTGGCAAACTTTTTGAAGCAAGATGTAACACCCTAGGTGTTAGCCTTGCATAAATTGACTTGCATAGCATGAGCATGAGCATCAAGCATTCATATATAAGCATTTACACTTGAAACATTTGATTGAAACATATGCAACATTGCTTGTTATTTTATGTTTCTTGGTATATATGTATATGATCATGAGTGAATACATGTAGATGGTTGATATGAGTCACAAAAACATGTTGGCAATACTTAGGTTAGCAAATGGAACATGGTTCAGGAATGTCACTTCCCATGATCAAGCCCTTAAGTCATGTTTCATGTGATTACACTAAATAGCTCTATGAGTGACTAATACATGAAATGATTGTATGACCTTGCAATTTGCTTAAACATGTTTAGAGTATCATTATGAACACCTTTGATATTCATGGTTAGGGGTAAATAGGTCATTAAGCCATAGTTTGAAGTGTATCAACATTTAAATGTGACATGTTTGACCAAGTTTGAATTAGGTGTTAGAGACCTTGCATCGAGGTGGTCACTAAAGCAAAGTTGTAGTATTTGATATAAGGAACAACTTTTATTTTTTGGGTCATTGAATGATTCAGCTCCTAACATGTTTGAAATTGGATCACAAGAATCATCAAAACAACAATTTCAACACTTGTAAAATTTTTCTAAGTCATTGTGCACTGACCGACTGACAGGCTGACATTGGGGATGACATTACTCAGTGTTGGTTGCGAATCAGAGCATGATCCCTTAACAAAAGTTGTAGCTGGTACATAGGACTACACAAGTCGTGTATATCATTTACGTTAAGGAGCTACGGTTTAATAGTTCAACCACCTTGAAACCTCGCTATCAGACTTGGCTTCGGGTTTAACTGACAAACTGAATCGCTCGGCACAGTGGCCGACCGTCGCCTAGACAGGGCCGCCGCGTGGACGCGGAGAATAGCCACGCGTCGCCGTTGCCCTGACCACGCAGGCCACGACGCGCCAGAGCCGGCCGTTATCACCCCAGCTACCGCCCGCTCCTGTCCGCGCCCTCATTTTCGCATTTCCTGGCTCCTCCTTCGCCGTTCACAACGCCCGCAGTAGCTGCAACCTCGGCACTGCAGCGCCGCCATCGTCGTTGACGGCACAAGCCATGCCTAGCTGCTCAATCGCCACCACAACCCCTCCACCGTCATCCCAGCGACTCCCTACGCCCGCTCGTGCCCGCTGACCACACTAGGTAAGCCGCCACGCCGCGCACGGACCTCACCGACGTCCGCCGCCGAGCTCCGTTACTGTGGCCGCGTCGTTTCCGTTCGCCTTGCGCCTAAATAGCTCATGCGTTGGCTTCGTTGTCGCTTGTAGCTGCACGACGTAGCCCTAGCTTGCGCTTACATGGCCGGCTCCGATGTATCGTCGTCGTCCCGCCCCACCGTGCCGCCATGGCCGGCGTCGTCGCCCTTCGCGCCGGTGATCAACCCGCCTAGCTAGCCCCACGTGTGCGCCCGGTCGTGTAGGTCGTGTTGTGAAGATGCCACCGCCGGCGAGTTCACCGTCGGCGAGCTTTGGCCGCGCCACCGTCGCACAGCGTAGCTGCTTTGTTCTTGTCTCACTGACGCGTCGGTCCTCTGACCAGCGGGTCCCACCGGTCAGCGACAGCAGTGTTGAGGGCTAGTTCAAATATTCCAGATTTGAGTGTGTTTTGTAATTTTTATATTTCCAGTTTGGTAGCTTCAAAAATTGTGAAATAAATTTGGTAGTGTTCCTTAGGAAGTGTAGTATTTAAGAAAAATATGATCCGGCACTTACAGTAGCAATTTTTGAAGATTTAAATGGAGATTTGAAATGTGTTTTTGAATGCATGTAAACTTGTTTATTTTATATCTAGAGTTCCTGTGCTCCAAAAATTATAAAATTTTTGTGGTAAACTATTCTTGACATGTATGAGCTCTGGTAAAAATTTGAGGACCAGTGCATTCATAGATTTGTAGTTATAGATTTTTCTTTTATAAATAGGTAATCCTTGTGTGAATTTTTATAAATTATTTAGGAATCCAATATTCATGAAATTTGTTGGAGGTTATCCTAGTAGTATATGGATGCTAAGAAAAATAGGAAATCTGTTGCTGACACTTTTCAATAGGGTTTTCTAGTTATGCTATTTGAAGCCTTGCTGCCTTGTTATTTTTGTATAGGATGTTTTACTTGGTAAAATGGCATGAAACTTTTATAGTAGTCTATTGGTAGAACTAGTAAGCCACTATAATTTTCTGAGAAATTATGATGCACATTTGGTATATGTTTATTATTTAACCTATGTATCTAAATAAAATAATAAAGGCATATAAAGAAATAGTTTGGGCTTCACCATTATATTTTCTTGGATGTATTTGGTATGCTTAAACTGTTGGTAGACTTTGTGTTGTCAAACTTTGAATGATTACATGAAGTAGATGTCTTGTTACTTTGTAATGCGAATTGGATGGATTCCAGACAGATTCTGGAGTTTGATGAGTTGCATGATAAAAATGATGTTTGCTGTAAAAATAGTTAATAACAAAGTTGTAGATAACTTCATCATATGTCTTGTGTTAAAATTTTAGATCCATAGGTCAAATGGTTTAGGATTTATAGCTGTTTAAAGTTAGCATTTCCGAATTGCTTGCTCTCTGGAATTTCTGGATAGCGCTGGATTGATTGTCTGTTTTGGTTAAGATAAAGTGTGAATTAGCTTTTGGTGATTAAATAAGAGTTGTAGACAATTTTATAAGCTTTCCAGAAAGTCTAATATCACAGCATTTGGATAAGTATAACTTCAGTTATGAGTAAACCAAGAAGCTGCTGTTTTGTGTGTAGTGAATGAATTGTAAATGTGTTTGATTAAGTAATCAAGAAGAGATATGCACCTACTCGGTAAAATATGATGCATTTGTTAACACCATGCTGTTAAGAATACTTATATGAATGCATTCGTCATGTGTCATTATTTTATACTTGTACGCATGTATGTATTCGCAATACCTTATGCCATATTCATGCATCTAGGATTGGAGGAAGAAATAACGTTGCTGGAATTCGACGAAGTAGAGGAAGGGGACCAGCAGGAGAATCCTCAAGTCGCAGCTCCCAAAGGCGAGGAGTAGAATCCTGAAGAGCTTCCGGAGTGTCCTGATCACTGCCCTACTTCTTTTCTGAAAGGCAAGCCCCGGAGCATTCTAAGTCTCCCAGTATTTTACAAATGATTACTTAAGTACTTATGATTGATGCATTAGGTTATAAGAGTTGAATGGAACCACTTGATGCATATAAATTCCTTATCCAGTTATTACACCTTTAACTGGTATAGGTCCAGGATCGAATATATGCTTAGCCATGCTTAGACCGGTAGAAGTCGGGTGATTTCCTGTCACCTGCGAGATATAGGTGGATACCGGAGCACGCTTGGCTATATTTGGTATCGTGGAAAAGAACCATGGGTTAAAAGAAAATCAAGGCCGGGTGGAGTCTATGCGTAGGATGACTCATGTGATTCCGTCTGAGCCAATTAAGGACCGTACTGTTGTTGGTGCTTCTGACAAGATTGAACGCATGCCTATCACTTAGCTGGCCGGATAACTCGTTCCGACCGTGAAGCCGAGTAGCTCAACTCAGGCCGGGACCCATTCTATTGTGCGCTCCTTGCGGGGGGCGATTAGACTGAGACCAAGGGCAGGCTAGGCCTGAACGTCCTGGCATCTGGTGTCCCAGATTGTGCGGCGTGGTATGGACCCGCGAAATGTGTACCTGAGTTATACCAAAGGTGACCTAAGGCTGCCTTCGCGCGGTATGCCTGGGTTTGTGTTAGGAATAAATTCCCAGCTGGTTGAAATCGATTCGAATTGCCGTCTCTCCCGGATAGTGAGAAACTTGGCTAGTCCCAACATCGTAGTAACTGTGTTATGGAACATGATGGTTCGGATGAATATGGAATTGCAATACCTGCTATGGTTACTATTGTATGCTTTTAAATGGATATACCACATGTTTGGCACAGGATAGTTGCTAATCTAAGGATGGATAGTTATAATTAACCTGATATTGGAACCATAATTGTATAACTAAGTTATTCGCTTTTATGCAAAATATTGTCAAGCTATCCCCACTTATACAGCCTTGCATAATCCTTGAAGTCATTTTATTTCTGGTTTTCGACGGGTAAGTCTAGCTGAGTACCTTCTCGTACTCAGGGTTTTATTTCCCATGTTGCAGATGGCACTGTGTATCATGGTTATTGCAAGAGTTGCTTCTATCCCGCTGTGGATGAGGAGTAAGCATTGGGCAGGCTTCTTATTAATCCTTCTACATGCTTTTGTGGATCGTGATCGTATCTTGGCACTGTACTAAACTATGTTGGAAACTTTACTTTCAAATTTAATTTGCTTCCGCTTTTATCTATCAAACTCAGTTTGTAATAACTGGTTTCATACTCTGATGATGAAAATGTATCTGTGAACTTTATGTAATATGTGGCATGTATGTTGAATCATGTACGATCTTGGTTGTTGTAAATCGTTTATCGATACCCGTCGTGGTACTCGACGGACTACCGGGTTTATATGGGTTCAAGTATGACAGTGCGACCGCTATGGACGCCATTGTACTTGTACTCTTATAAATTGGTCGGTTTCATGACGACTACTAGCATCGTAGCAAGATTCAACGTTAATTGTCACATGTGTATTTAAAACAAAAGTTTTTGTTTTCCAAAAACCCTTCTCTAGCAACTGATAGCTATATAATAGGTATTTGAAATCTAAAGTGTGCGAATAATCACTTTCCTTATGCCCAAATTAAGGACTATTAGGTGGCTATTTAAGTACTAACATGGGGGTTTTTACTTCGTCGTCCATACGGCATGCTATTGTATGGATGCCATTCACTTGAATGGTAATGTGTGGATCAAATGCCTCTACGCCAAGGTAAGATGATGAGTGACATGACCGCAAGATGTGAGCGTGCGATCGGGGAGAGTTAGCTTTGGTACGGCTATGTATGCATGCTTGCATGTGTATATGGTGCGTATTTAATTGTGGGTTTAAATTATTATCGGGTAGTTTGATACAGAAGTATATGTATGGGTATACATATATGGAAGTATTTAAATTACATTCTGCATCTTTCATTATGGGTTTGGGCTGAAATGAAATTCTTATGCAGGTACACTAACAACGAAACGTGTAGCTCGACTAGTTACGCTATATATGAGAGAACGTATGTATGCCACCATGTCTACCGCTAGAAACAAATTTTTCCTAAGTTTGTGAGGACGTACGGAACGAGCATGCATCATGATAATTATCATTCAAATAATTACATTGTTCCTCCCCTTATAAATTTCTTACTCGGTTATGTAACTCTTATCCATTATGGCCTTGTCTCACTAAGTGTACATGATGATGGTACCGATGGCGCACACCAGTTGGAGTGAGAATTTCCTGATGGTTTTGGAACACCTACCCTGCACAGAGAGTTTTGCACTTTATGGGTACCATGAACCGCCCTCTATCTCCTCGGAATAAAGGGACTTGAGCCAAAGACTTTGCACGGGCCCAAGATGTTGTGATGGATCTTCAGCATGCGGTGCATTATTTGAACAACCAACTGCACCCGATCCTTAGTAAGGAAGACGAAGATCTAGAAATGTTAGTAGAAGATGACGGTTGGGACGAGAAAGAAGTGGAGCCAGAGAATGAGGATGATCCTATCTCCGACCTCAACAAATGATCTTAATGAAGATTAGAGTCACCTAGTGACTAGTATGTTAACACGGTGCGAGTCCGATAAGCGATAAAGTTGGTGGTGTCATGTTGCGAGAATGAATTGTTATGCCTCTATTTTTATTATGAATTTGAGAATTTTCTCCAGTAATTTCAGTTTGGCATGATTATAAATTCATCTGCAATCTTGTGGCATCCACCAATAATCGCTTTGTTGTTGCAAATTCACGATGATGACGCACCTTTTAGCAGAGAGCCGGTAGCAATCAGGATGGCAATGGTGATGACTTACCACCACCGCGCCGCCGCCCGCTTTCAGGGAGTTCTTTGCTTTCGCTTCTTGGGGAGCCAAAGGACAATGGAAGAAGCTCTGCGCCTCATTGCACGAACACCGCTTTCGTGGCCACCCACGAAGAACCAGGGGGCCGAGCCAAATCAAAGACAAGACATTCAAGGAATTTCGGATACAAAGCCTCCTATCTTCAAGGTGGCTGAGGAACCACTATAGGCTGACGAGTGGCTCAACACCATTGAGCAGAAGTTTTGCTTGCTAAGAGTCACCGAGCATCTGAAAGCTGAGTATGCTTCTCATCAGCTGCAAGGACCAGCAAGGATCTGGTGGGCACATTTCTTGTCATCACTACCTGCTAATGCGCGAGTGATATGGGAACAGTCAAGCTGGCTTTTAGGGGACATCACATTCCCCCGAACCTAATGCGCATGAAAGCGGCTAAATTTATGAGGCTCACTCAGGGAACCAAGACTCTAAAAGAATACATGCACGCATTCAACAACCTGTCCAGATATGCTCTAGGTTTTGTGGATACTGAGGAGAAGAAGATAGAGAGTTTCAAGCGGGGTCTGGGTACCAAACTGATGAAGACCATGGCCAATTCTAGGTGTGCCACATACAACGAGTTTATTAGTGATGCTCTGACCCAGGAAAACCACAATAATATGCATGGAGCTGCTAAGAGTCGCAAGAGGGTATTCGAGGCAGGTGCCTCCGGATCTTCATAGTCAAAAGCACCTATCATATCTAGGCCACAATTCCGTCCACCTGCACCCAAGTTTAGGCCTCCACCACCTAAAGCTCAGAATAACAGGCCATAGAAACCATTCCGTAAGGCATTCACTATTGCCTTACCAAAAGGGACTGGCAGTCAGGGGAGCTCCACAGGACCTAGGAATAATCAGCCATGTTTCAACTACAATCAAATGGGTCATTGGGCCAAGGAATGCCCCCACCCCAAGAAGAATGGCAATCCAAATCAGAACAATCAGAGGCAGGCGAACACAAGGGCACATCCGGGATACGTGCATTATACCGCAGTTGAGGAAGTGCCCACTGGAGAAGTTGTCACGGCTGGTATGTTTCTCGTCAACAAGCATCCCGCTGTTGTTTTATTTGATTCAGGAGCTTCACATTCCTTTATGAGTCAAGCATTCGCATCTAGGCATGATCAGCAAATAATTGAAGTAAGCAAAGGGGATTATAATATAAGTTCGGCAGGGGGTACTATTTCTACCAAAAAGCTAGTCAAAAATGTGCTCATTTCTATAAAGGGAGGGAGTATACAACAGATTTGATAATATTGCCGGGGTTATCGATAAGTGTAATCTTAGGCATGAATTGGATGAAGGATCATGGTGTTCTCATTGACACCAGCACCCGTACTATTATGTTGAGAGAACCTATGGGAGGGAATGCTTTTCTAGTACCACTCTCCCGCAATTTTGAACTCCAACATTTAGCTTGTGCTATCCAAACCACCACACTTTGTGATATCCCCGTAGTTTGTGAGTTTCCGGATGTATTTCCAGAGGAATTACCAGGCTTACCACTTGATAGGGAGGTGGAATTTAAGATTGAGTTAGTGCCAGGTACGGCGCCCATATCAAGAAGGCCCTATAGAATGTCACCCAATGAGTTAGCAGAACTTAAGGTTCAATTACAAGATCTATTGGACAAGGGTCTTATCCAACCTAGCTCATCTCCGTGGGGATGTCCAGCATTGTTTGTGAAAAAGAAGGACAAGTCACTGAGAATGTGTGTAGATTATAGACCACTCAATGCTGTGACCATCAAGAACAAATACCCGTTGCCTCGCATCGACATCTTATTCAATCAGCTAGTGAAGGCAAAGGTATTCTCCAAAATTGACTTGAGGTCAGGCTACCATCAAATAAAGATCAGACCAGAGGACATACCTAAAACTACTTTTTCCACTAGGTATGGCTTATATGAGTATTTGGTTATGTCTTTCGGACTAACAAATGCTCCAGCCTACTTCATGTACCTGATGAATTCGTTATTCATCCCCGAGCTTGACAAGTTCGTGGTCGTGTTTATCGATGATATATTGATTTATTCGGAAAATGAGTCAGATCATGAAGAGCATCTGAGGATTGTCCTATCCAGATTGAGGGAGCATAAGTTATATGCAAAGTTTAGTAAGTGTGAATTTTGGTTGAGCAAAGTACCTTTCTTAGGTCACGTCTTATCAAGGGATGGAATCTCTATAGACCCATCAAAAGTATAAGAGGTCATGGATTGGAAAGCACCAACTTTGGTTCATGAAGTTCGGAGTTTTCTAGGGTTAGCAGGATATTATCGCCGTTTCATTCCAGATTTCTCCAAGATAGCTAAGCCCATGACCAGACTACTTTAGAAAGATGAGAAGTACAAATGGACACCAGAATGTGAAGCAGCTTTTCACACCCTCAGAACTCTGTTGACTACAGCACCTGTGCTAGCACAACCAGATATTGAAAAGCCTTTTGATGTATTTTGTGATGCATTGGGAATAGGTTTGGGGTGTGTGCTTATGCAAGAAGGAAGAGTTATTGCATATGCTTCTCGGCAGTTGAGAAAGCATGAAGTCAACTACCCCACTCATGATTTAGAACTTGCAGTAGTGGTTCACGCATTAAAGATATGGAGACATTACATGTTGGGCAATGTATGTCATATATATACTAACCACAAAAGTCTCAAGTATATCTTTACCCAACCAGAGCTGAACATGAGACAACGAAGATGGTTAGAGCTAATTAAGGACTACAATTTAGAAGTGCATTACCATCCGGGAAAAGCTAATGTAGTAGCAGATGCACTCAGTCGAAAGTCTTATTGCAACACTATGGAAGCCTTATTGGAAGATAGATTCAACTTGTTACACCCTGCTGTACTACACAATATCATGATCAGTTGTTCACTTGAGAGCAAAATCATAGAGTTGCAGCAAACAGATGTAGGAATAAGTCACATCAAGAGAAAAATGCAAGAGCAAGAGACAAAGCATTTCAGATTGGATGAAAGAGGTGTGTTATGGTTTGAGGACCGACTTGTGGTACCAAAAGACCGTGAGCTAAGGAACCAAATTTTAGATGAAGCTCACTCGTCCAAATTGTCTATCCATCCGGGTAGTAGTAAGATGTACCAAGATTTGAAAACCCGTTTTTGGTGGACTAAGATGAAGAAGGAGATCGCAGCCTATGTCGCTAGGTGCGATAACTGCAGTAGAGTAAAAGTTGTTCATATGAAATCTGCCAGATTACTTCAGCCATTGCCTATCCTAGGTGGGAAATGGGAAGAAATCAGTATGGACTTTATCACAGGCCTTCCAATGACACCACAAGGTCACGATTCAATATGGGTTATTGTCGATCGTCTCACCAAGTCAGCACATTTTATACCCGTGAACACAAGGTATATAGTTGGGAAGTACGCTGAGATATATGTTTCCTAGATCGTGAGACTACATGGAGTACCCAGGACTATAATCTCAGATCGAGGACCACAGTTCATAGCTCATTTCTAGGAGCACTTACACCAGGCTTTGGGAACCAAGCTAATCAGAAGTTCAGCATATCATCCGCAAACTTCAGGACAGACGGAGCGAGTGAACCAAATCCTAGAAGATTTGCTTAGAGCTTGTGTTATATCTTCAAAAGGTTCATGGGAGAAATGGTTACCTTTAGCTGAGTTCTCCTATAACAACAGTTATCAAGCAAGTATCAAGATGGCTCCATTTGAAGCCTTGTATGGCCGAAAATGTAGAACTCCATTGAATTGGATTGAGCCCGATGAAAGGAGATACTTTGGTATTGACTTTGTCAATGAAGCTGAAGAGCAAGTACGTGTGATCCAATAGCATATGAAGGCAGCTCAATCGAGACAAAAGAGTTATGCTGATAAAAGAAGAAGACCACTGACTTTTGAAGTGGGTGACTATGTATACTTGAAAGTATCGCCCATGAAAGGTGTGAAGAGATTTGGGATGAAAAAGAAGCTTTCACCCAGATATGTGGGGCCATACAAGATTGTGGAACGAAAAGGAAATGTCGCTTATAAGTTACAACTTCCACCAGAGATGAGTGCAATATTTGATGTCTTCCATGTTTCTCAGTTGAAGAAATGTCTTCGAGTACCTGAAGAAGCTATTGCACCCACCAACGTGCAGCTTCAATCGGATTTGACCTATGAGGAAAAGCTAATTCGAGTATTAGAGGAGTTGGAAAGAGTAACACGGAGTAAGATTATTAAGTTCTATAAGGTGGTGTGGAACAATCATAGTGAATAAGATGCTACGTGGGAAAGATAAGATTATTTATGAGAAGTTTATCCCACCTTTTTTCAAGAATGGTAGGTCTTACAAATCTCGGGACGAGATTTTTATAAGGGGGAGGGGTTGTAACACCCTAGGTGTTAGCCTTGCATAAATTGACTTGCATAGCATGAGCATGAGCATCAAGCATTCATATATAAGCATTTACACTTGAAACATTTGATTGAAACATATGCAACATTGCTTGTTATTTTATGTTTCTTGGTATATATGCATATGATCATGAGTGAATACATGTAGATGGTTGATATGAGTCACAAAAACATGTTGGCAATACTTAGGTTAGCAAATGGAACATGGTTCAGGAATGTCACTTCCCATGATCAAGCCCTTAAGTCATGTTTCATGTGATTACACTAAATAGCTCTATGAGTGACTAATACATGAAATGATTGTATGACCTAGCAATTTGCTTAAACATGTTTAGAGTATCATTATGAACACCTTTGATATTCATGGTTAGGGGTAAATAGGTCATTAAGCCATAGTTTGAAGTGTATCAACATTTAAATGTGACATGTTTGACCAAGTTTGAATTAGGTGTTAGAGACCTTGCATGGAGGTGGTCACTAAAGCAAAGTTGTAGTATTTGATATAAGGAACAACTTTTATTTTTTGGGTCATTGAATGATTCAGCTCCTGACATGTTTGAAATTGGATCACAAGAATCATCAAAACAACAATTTCAACACTTGTAAAAATTTTCTAAGTCATTGTGCACTGACCGACTGACAGGCTGACATTGGGGATGACATTACTTAGTGTTGGTTGCGAATCAGAGCATGATCCCTTAACAAAAGTTGTAGCTAGTACATAGGACTACACAAGTCATGTAGATCATTTACGTTAAGGAGCTATGGTTTAACAGTTTAACCACCTTGAAACCTCGCTATCAGACTCGGCTTTGGGTTTAACTGACAAACTGAATCGCTCGGCATAGTGTCCGACCGTCGCCTAGACAGGGCCGCCGCGTGGACGCGGAGAACAGCCGCGCGTCACCGTTGCCCTGACCACGCAGGCCACGACGCGCTAGAGCCGACCGTTATCACCCCAGCTACCGCCCGCTCCTGTCCACGCCCTCATTTTCGCATTTCCCGGCTCCTCCTTCGCCGTTCACAACGCCCGTAGTAGCTGCAACCTCGTTACCGCAGGGCCGCCGTCATCGTTGACGGCACAAGCCACGCCTAGCTGCTCAATCGCCACCGCAACCCCTCCACCGTCATCCCAGCGACTCCCTGCGCCTGCCTGTGCCCGCTGACCACGCTAGGTAAGCCGCCACGCTGCGCACGGACCTCGCCGGCGTCCGCCGCCGAGCTCCGTTACCGTGGCCGCGTCGTTTCCGTTCGCCTTGCGCCTAAATAGCTCGTGCGTTGGCTTCATTATCGCTTGTAGCTACACGACGTAGCCCTAGCTTGCGCTTCCATGGCTGGCTCCGGCGTATCGCTGTCGTCCCGCCCCGCCATGCCGCCATGGCTGGCGTCGTCGCCCTTCGCGCCGGTGATCAGCCCGCCTAGCTAGCCCCACGTGTGCGCCCGGTCGTGTAGGTCGTGTTGTGAAGATGCCACCGCCGGCGAGTTCGCCGTCAGCGAGCTTTGGCCGCGCCACCATCGCGCAGCGTAGCTGCTCTGTTCTTGTCTCACTGACGCGTGGGTCCTCTGACCAGCGGGTCCCACCGGTCAGCGACAGCAGTGTTGAGGGCTAGTTCAAATATTCTAGATTTGAGTGTGTTTTGTAATTTTTAGATCTCCAATTTGGTAGCTTCAAAAATTGTGAAATAAATTTGGTAGTGTTCCTTAGGAAGTGTAGTATTTAAGAAAAATATGATCCTTGCACTTACAGTAGCAATTTTAGAAGATTTAAATGGAGATTTGAAATGTGTTTTTAAATGCATGTAAACTTGTTTATTTTATATCTAGAGTTCCTGTGCTCCAAAAATTATGAAATTTTTGTGGTAAACTATTCTTGACATGTATGAGCTCTGGTAAAAATTTGAGGACCAGTGCATTCAAAGATTTGTAGTTATAGATTTTTCTTTTATAAATAGGTAATCCTTGTGTGAATTTTTATAAATTATTTAGGAATCCAATATTCATGAAATTTGTTGGAGGTTATCCTAGTAGTATATGGATGCTAAGAAAAATAGGAAATCTATTGCTTGACACTTTTCAATGGGGTTTTCTAGTTATGCTATTTCAAGCCTTGCTGCCTTGTCATTTTTGTATAGGATGTTTTACTTGGTACAATGGCATGAAACTTTTACAATAGTCTATTGGTAGAACTAGTAAGCCACTGTAATTTTCTGAGAAATTATGATGCACATCTGGTATATGTTTATTATTTAACCTATGTATATAAATAAAATAATAAAGGCATATAAAGAAATAGTTTGGGCTTCACCATTATATTTTCTTGGATGTATTTGGTATGCTTAAACTGTTGGTAGACTTTGTGTTGTCAAACTTTGAATGATTACATGAAGTAGAATATTGTTACTTTGTAATGCGAATTGGATGGATTCCAGACAGATTCTAGAGTTTGATGAGTTGCATGATAAAAATGATGTTTGCTGTAAAAATAGTTAATAACAAAGTTGTAGGTAACTTCATCATATGTCTTGTGTTAAAATTTCAGAGCCATAGGTCAAACGGCTTAGGATTTATAGCTGTTTAAAGTTAGCTTTTCCGAATTGCTTGCTCTCTGGAATTTCTGGACAGTGCTGGATTGACTGTCTGTTTTGGTTAAGATAAAGTGTGAATTAGCTTTTAGTGATTATATAAGAGTTGCAGACAATTTTATAAGATTTTCAGAAAGTCTAATATCATAGCATTTGGATAAGTAGAACTTCAGTTAAGAGTAAACCAAGCAGCTGCTGTTTTGTGTGTAGTGAATGAATTGTAAATGTGTTTGATTAAGTAATCAAGAAGAGATATGCACCTACTCGGTAAAATATGATGCATTTGTTAACACCATGCTGTTAAGAATACTTATACAAATGCATTTGTCATGTGTCATTATTTTATACTTGTACGCATGTATGCATTCGCAATACCTTATGCCATATTCATGCATCTAGGATCAGAGGAAGAAATAACGTTGCTGGAATTCGACGAAGTAGAGGAAGGGGACCAGCAGGAGAATCCACAAGTCGCAGCTCCCGAAGGCGAGGAGCAGAATCCTGAAGAGCTTCCGGAGTGTCCTGATCACCGCCCTACTTCTTTTCTGAAAGGCAAGCCCCGGAGCATTCTAAGTCTCCCAGTATTTTACAAATGATTACATAAGTACTTATGATTGATGCATTAGGTTATAAGAGTTGAATGGAACCACTTGATGCATATAAATTCCTTGTCCAGCTATTACACCTTTAACCGGTATAGGTCCAGGATCGAATATATGCTTAGCCATGCTTAGACCGGTAGAAGTCGGGTGATTTCCTGTCACCTGCGAGATATAGGTGGATACCAGAGCACGGTTGGCTATATTTGCTATCGTGGAAAAGAATCATGGGTTAAAAGAAAATCAAGGCCGGGCGGAGTCTATGCGTAGGATGACTCATGTGATTCCGTCTGAGCCGATTAAGGACCATACCGTTGTTGGTGCTTCTAACAAGATTGAACGCATGCCTATCACTTAGCTGGCCGGATAACTTGTTCCGACCGCGAAGCCGAGTAGCTCAACTCAGTCCAGGACCCGTTCTGTTGTGCGCTCCTTGCGGGGGGCGATCAGACTGAGACCAAGGGCAGGCTAGGCCTGAACGTCCTGGCATCTGGTGTCCTAGATTGTGCGGCGTGGTACGGACCCGTGAAATGTGTACCTGAGTTGTACCAAAGGTGACCTAAGGCTGCCTTCACGTGGTATGCCTGGGTTTGTGTTAGGAATAAATTCCCAGCTGGTTGAAATCGATTCGAATCGCCGTCTCTCCCGGATAGTGAGAAATTTGGCTATTCCCAACATCGTAGTAATTGTGTTATGGAACATGATGGTTCGGATGAATATGGAATTGCAATACCTGCTATGGTTACTATTATATGCTTTTAAATGGATATACCACATGTTTGGCACAGGATAGTTGCTAATCTAGAGATGGATAGTTATAATTAACCTGATATTGGAACCATAATTGTATAACTAAGTTATTCGCTTTTATGCAAAATGTTGTCAAGCTATCCCCACTTATACAGCCTTGCATAATCCTTGGAGTCATTTTATTTCTGGCTTTCGATGGGTAAGTCTAGCTGAGTACCTTCTCGTACTTAGGGTTTTATTTCCCATGTTGTAGATGGCACTGTGTATCATGGTTATTGCAAGAGTTGCTTCTATCCCGCTGTGGATGAGGAGTAAGCCTTGGGCAGGCTTCCATGCTTTTGTGGACTGTGATCGTATCTTGGCACTGTACTAAATTATGTTGGAAACTTTACTTTCAAATTTAATTTGCTTCCGCTTTTATCTAGCAAACTCGGTTTGTAATAACTGGTTTCATACTCTGATGATGAAAATGTATCTGTGAACTTTATGTAATATGTGGCATGTATGTTGAATCATGTACGATCTTGGTTGTTGTAAATCGTTTATCGAGACCCGTCGTGGTACTCGACGGACTACCGGATTTATATGGGTTCAAGTATGACAGTGCGACTGTGTAACACCCTAGGTGTTTGGCTTCCACTAATTGCATTTCATTTCATAAACATGTGCATCATCTATCTCATCATGCCTTTGTTACCGAAACATGCATATGCAACATTTTCCCATTTGTGTATGTTTCCTACTTGAGTGTTGTGAATAGTAATGGTGTAACATGTGAATGCAACCTGAGTTTCTTATATCTTGAAACATGGCAACATGGTAGTAATGTGACAAGTATAGAATAACAACAAAGTCATGCAACATGTGAAACATTGCATTGCAACATATGAGTGAATTGCTTGTTTTAGTTGCTTTATCACATGTGATCATTAAAGGTTGGTATAACAATTTGGTAAAGTGGTTGATCATGGTCTATTACACCTTAACTATACTTAGGTTACTTGTTGGGACATTGTTCATGTAGATCAAAATGACCAAAATGCCCTCAAGTGAAGGTTTGACTTGAATTGACCCTTGGAGTGTCACTGTTTGACTGTTTCAAAAGACCAATTTAGAAATCTTGCATGGCTGTACACTCTTTACAAAAGTTGTAGCTAATTTATTAAGGAACAAAAGTTGTTTTATGACCAACTCATGAAAATGGCTAGAACATGTTCAAACATGGCCCACAAGTCACATGTCCATGCTGATTTCATACTTAGCAAATTTTCTAAGTCCTAAAGTGAAGTACAGTTTCGTGTACCAATGTTTGGAGACTTGTATCTCCCTAACAAAGTCAAGCCAGCTCAAGCTCCAATGATAAGAGTTGTAGTTCACATATAGATGATCAACTTTGTTAACTATGGAATAGTCTAGATCGTCATGGATTAGGAGCTAATCACCGTCAAACCTGCTCTGTCAGTCACCGTCGATGATCTCTGAATCGCGTTTTCAGAAAACGTTCAGTGAACGTGGCCGACCGGTTAAGAAAGACGATGCCGCATGGCGCCACCCGTTGCAGCTCGCCTGAGCGCGCAGGCCACGCGCCGTGGACGCCCTGGCACGGCCAGCCGCGTCTTGAGCACCCCGCGCGCCTGCCCGACGCACTCGCCCACTCCAGTTCTCATTTCTTCGCCTCCACCACGCGCTGCAAGCAAGCTCAAGCAGTCCGCCATTGCCGACCGCGCGTCGCCGTCGTCGTGCGCGCTCGCCACCACGAAAACACGTTACCCAGCCCGCCTGTAGCCTCACCGTAGTCTTCTCTACCTTCTCCACCTCACTGTCGGTCCAATCGAGCCTCGGTAAGGGCAAATCGTCGCTGTTCTTCCACCGCCGCCATGGCTGACCTCACCGGCATTGTTGCTCCATGTGGACAACCGCCACCATGACCCTCCCATCCCTTCCTCTGCCTCGCGCTAGATCCTAGGTGCACTGCTGAAGCTCGTAGAGCTTCACGTTCGAGACGTAGCGCCGTAGCCTTCGCCGGAGCCGGACATGCCGCGGCCGTGCTCCGCCGTGCTCGTCGCCAACCCTATAGCCATGGCCATAGAAGCGATTGAGGGCACCAATAGATGCGCACGAGTGAGTTGACCGTAGAAGCACCGTTGCCTTCGCCGGAGAAGCCACCGGCGATGAACTACGCCATCGTCTTCCTCCGCTCCCCTGTCTGTCTCGCTGACGCGCGGGCCCCTCCCGTCAGTCACCGCGGATGAGGCGGGAGCCCAGCGTGGGCCACGCCGTTGTCTGGGCCACGCCAGCGTTGCTCGCGGGCCGCCGTGACCTTTGGGCTGGCCTAGTGGCTGTGATTTGTTTCCTTATTTTGTTTTGCTTTATTATTTCACAGATTTGTGTTGATATTCAAAAATATGTATTTCCTAGTATATAGATCCAAATGTTATGGTTCTAATTTTGTTGAGTTCCTAGTATTGTCTAGTATTTAATAAAAATATTATATGAGCACATGTTTTAGAAATTCTGGATGAATTAAATAGGACTTTGAAATGTGTTTTTGGATACATGCAAACTTGTTTGAATTTTATCATGAGTTTCTGTGGTCCAAAAATGATGAAATTTTGTGGGTAATATATTATTGCTTAGTAGAATCTCTGGTTAAAATTTCAGAGCTATTGCATGTGTACTTTTTGAGTTATAGAATTTCCTTTTATCAATGGATGGATCTTGTGTGAATTTTTATAATTTTTCTATAGATCCAGTAAAGTTAAAAATTGGTGAGTGCTATTCTTATGCTTGAATGATACTAGGAAAAATATGAAATCTGTTGCTTGACACTTTTCATTAGGGTTTCCTAATTATGCTAAAAATAGGCATGCCACCTGTTATTTTGGATACAGCAAGTTCTGCTTGCTCAATGGCTTTGAAATTTTTATGGTAGTCTTTGTGAAGCATGAGATAGCTACTGTAATTTTTGTAGATTTTTATGAATAGTTTTACTATATGTTGCTTTAATCACCTAATTAACTAAATAAATTAGAAAATGATATTAAATGATTTATTTAGAAGTTGGCATTATACTTTCTAGTGTTCCTCTGGTATGTGTAACAAGTTGGTAAACTTGGTTTGGTCAAATTAGGCTTTTGCATCATCATTAAATAATTAAGTTAGTAACCCTGTCATTTCTGGACAGATTCTAGGTTTACTGGAAATTGATTTTGTTAACATAAGAATCATGCTTTGATGTTTACAAATGAATTGTAGATAATTTCATAAGATTTCCAGAATGTTCTCTTGCAAGTCATTTGGATTTGTAGAACTCTTGTTGTGATTGAATTAAGGAACTACCCGTTTGCATATGAAGCTTTAACTGTTGTTTTATGTATGCCTTTCCTATTTCTAAGTTGTGGTAATGTTCCTAGGTGTTAGGCCTTTAACCGAAGATGAGCATCTTTATCTTAGGTTATGCAAGCTAGGTAAGTTGATCTTGTTCTTTAAGTTAAGTTAGATACATGCTTGAAGTGATTTGAATAGAGCTATCTTAATCGGTAAACGAGTGTCCAGTAATGTTTTCGTTAAACACTTACTGTGATTCATTCATCATGAGCATCATGTCATTCCTTATGCATCCATGATATTTATCTCGTGCATCGGCATGCAATAGGTGTACCGGAAGGAGTGACCCTGCTGGAATTCGAGGAACCGAGCGAGCAGCAGCAGCCGACACCGGAGGTTCAGGAGGTGCAGTCTTCAGATGAAGTGCCAGATGAGGTCGCCGTTGAGTGCCTGGATCACCGTCCGTGCAACTTTGTGAAAGGCAAGCCCCGGAGCATATTAAGCCTCCTAATTTTTGAAATGCAGTTACAGTATTATTGTTACATATATATATTGTTGCATTAAGTTTAGGTGTTGGATGCAAACACTTGTATTGGTTATCCAATCCTTGTCCAGATAATGATACCTCAATCCTATGTAGTTCAGGCTCGTAGTAGTGCTTAGCCCTCGCTTAAACACGGTAGAAGTCGGGTGATTTCACATCACTGCGAGATATAGGAATCTACATGTGGCACGGTTAGCTATATTTTGCTATCGTGAAAAAGAACCATCTTAATTGAAATGAAGACCGGACGGAGGCTTGCCGGTTTGTAGTGACTCCGTGCAGTATGTCGATTAAGGACTGAATCTTGGAGCCTTTCTGTTCATGTTGAACGCATGCCTCTCTCTTTAGTTGGCGGGTCTCGAGACCGACCACGAAGCGAGTAGCTCACCTCGGGCCAGGAGTCGATAAGTATAAAGTGCGCCTCGGAAGGGAGCATAAGCGTGAGTCCAAGGCGGGTGATTTAAAAGTCCCGATCGCTTACGGCGTAAGGGTAATCCCCGAGAGTCTTGGCGTTGATCGAACCCGCGAATTTGGTTCTGAGTTGTTCCAAAGGTGACCCACGGCTACCCTTGCAAAGTATGCTAGGGTGAGAGTTAGAATACCCCTCACCTGAGTTGTAATTCGATTCGAGTCGCCGCCTCTCCTGTTAGTGAGAACTTGACGGGCTTATCTCCAATCTAGATACACTAAATAACATAATGGTTCAGAAATGATGATATGATGATGACAGCCTTATTATACCTGCTATGGTTAATATTGTTTGCTCCTAATAAGTGAGTGCTCTAGTACATGTGCTAATCTAGTGGACAGGTAAATGATGATAAGCTTGATGCTAAGTTTAAATTGGTTACTATAATCATAAGCTCTTTTATGCAACTGTGTCAAGCTAGCCCACCTCAAAAGCCTTGCATGATCCTTGGTGTCTTTTATTTTTGGTTTTGTCGGGTAAGTCTAGCTGAGTACCTTCTCGTACTCAGGGTTTATCTCTCACCTGTTGCAGATGACCAGTTCTACTTTGGTTGCTGCAAGTATTGCCTTCTCCCAGCTAGGGATGAAGACTTGGCCGTTGGGCGCGGTCTCTACTAGTTCTCGTACCTGATAATGCTTTTGTGGGACATGACTCAGATCTGGCAATGTATTTGAAACTATGAAGTTATGTACTAAACTATGTTGCTTCCGCGCATTTGAACTTGGTTTGTAATATTTTATTCGAACTCTGATGGATGTAATCCGAATGCTACTTATGAAATGTTGTAACGGATGATGTGTTGTGTTGAATCACTACGATCTTGGTTTGTATGTCGAGAGTTGGTTGAAATCCTTCGTGATTTCTGGACTACCGGGATTATGGGAGCTTAAGTACAGGAATTTGATCGTTTCGGTGATTGTTTTTGTACTTACGTTCTTATGATTTGGTCGGTTCTGTTACAGACTGCTTGCGGGACGCCATTGTACTTGTACTCTTATAAATTGGTCGGTTCTGCGACACAAGATGCAACTTTAGATTTGTCATGAAGGAAGAACACCCATGTATACCTTGAATAATCATCAACTATCACAAGACAATAAAGATTTCCTCCCAAGCTCTTGTATGTTGTTGGTCCAAACAAATCCATGTGTAGGAGTTCTAGCACTCTTGTGGTTGACATGAAAGCTTTTGTTGGATGAGTATTTGCAACTTGCTTGCCGGCTTGACATGCACTACAAAGCTTGTCCTTCTCAAACTTCACATCCTTCAATCCTCTCACCAAATCATTCTTCATTAGCTTCTTGAGTGAACTCATACCAACATGAGCAAGTCTTCTATGCCATAGCCACCCAAGTGTTGTTTTGGTGAATAGGCATGTCTTCAAGTTTGGATCTTCGGAGATGAAGTCCACTAGATATAAGTTGTTGTATCTAAATCCTTGAAATATCACTTGATCATCATCCTTCTTGGATACAACAACCTACTTCTCGGTGAACAAGCATTAGAAGCCAAGATCACACAATTGTCCAATGGATAGCAAGTTGAAGCTCAATGAAGCAACATATAGCACATTGGAGATGGAATGATCATTTGATATTGCCACTTTGCCCAATCCTTTAACCTTGCCCTTTGAGTTATCTCCAAATGTAATTCTCTCTTGTCCATCTACTTCTTCATCAAGTGAGGTGAACATACGAGGATCACTGGTCATATGTTGTGTGCAACCACTATCAATAACCCAATGACTTCCACTGGTCTTGTAGTTCACCTACACACAAGAGATTCAAGCTTTAGAAACCCAAACTTGTTGAGAGCCCTTCACCTTCTCAACAAGTGACTTAGCAACCAAAATCTTCTTAGGCCTATTCTTGTTAGGAGGTCCTAAGAACATGACTTTCATCTTTCCACTAGAATCATTTCTAAGCATATAATGAGCATTGAAGGCAAAGGGTCTAGCATGCTTGGGCAAGGGTTGTGGTGGTGGAGTTTAGCACTCATGAGCAAAGTGGCCTTCTTGTCCACACTCAAAGCATTTCTTTGGCTTTGGCTTTGATTGTTGTTGTTGAACTTGAGCCTTCTTCTTCTCTACATGTGCCACATATCCAATGCCACTTCTATCCATCTTCATGACGGTGTTCATAAGTAGCTCACTTTGAAGATATTTGCCACTTGTGAACTTGCTCAATCCAACCTTGAGATGCTCTTTCTCCAACTTAAGCTTCTTGTTCTCTTCCTTAAGAGCATCATTGTTCTTTTCTTCCTTGAGCTTCTTATTTTCCTCTTTGAGCTTCTCATTCTCAAGGATCAAGTCACCATCATGATCAAGGGTTTCTAGCACAATGGTGTTGTGGCTTTTGATTTCTTCAAGATCTCTCTTGAGCTTTGCATTGTCATTCTTGAGCTTGACATACTCATTGTAGTCATTGCACTCAACCACTTGCTTGCCCTTGATACTAGAACCTTGCTCAATGCTCTCAATGATCAAGTCATCACATGATGTAGCTATATCAATCTTAACAACATGGTTAGTAGCATCATGCTGCTCATTGGATAGAAATTCTTGAGCAATAGCAAGATTATTATGATTAATCTTAAGAGTAGTATATTCATCTTTTAGCTTGTTGTGGCTAGTGATGAGCTCATTGTGCACCCACTCAAGTTTATCATATTTGTCTTTAAGCTCTTTCTTAGAAGATTTGAGCTCCTTGAGTTTGGATAACATAGCATCATTTTCTTCTCTAAGCACAACATTAGCCTTTTCTATTTCATCATATTTTGCTAAAAGTGAATCATTCTTAGCATCTAGTTTTTCATTTTTAGCTCTACTCTTTCTAATGATCTTAGTGTATTGTCTTAGTATTTTAACAAGATCATCATATGAAAGTGAATCATCATCATCATCGCTATCGCTATCATTATCACTAGCTTGCTCATCATCACTACTATCATCATTCTTAGTTACCTTGCGTTCACCCTTGGCCATAAGGCATAGGTGTATAGAGGATGATAGCAGTGGTGGCGGTGAAGATGAGAGATCAATAGCTATGGCGGCCACCTTCTCATTGTTACTATCATCATCGGATGATCCACTAGATGAATCAATGTCCGTGAGCCAATCACCGACAATGTAGGCCTTTTCACTCTTCTTTTTCTTGTGGAAGTCTCTCTTATTGCCATCTCTCTTCTTGTATGGCTTGTTCTTCTTCTTTTTATCTTCTTCTTCATTGCTTGAGTCATCTTTCTTGCCCTTGAACTTGTTCTTGAACTTGTCTTTCTTGGGCTTGGTGCATTGGTGTGCTAGATGACCAAGTTCACCACAATTGAAGCAATCCATTTCAGAGATTGGCTTTCTCCTAGAGCTTGCGAAGAACTTCTTCTTGCCCTTGAACTTGATGCCACTCTTGTTTAGCTTCTTTAGCATCTTGGCTGCTTTCTTCACCATGAGAGCAAGATCTTCATCTTCATCTTCATCTTCTTCATCACTTGAACTCTCATACTCAAGTCTTGCTTTGTCCTTATCTTGACTAGCTTTGAATGTTAAATCTTTTTCTTTCTTCTTAGTAGAGGATGAGCCATCTTGAGGTGTGATGTGCATGTACATCTCATGAGCATTGATCTTTCCTAAGATTTGTGTCGGTGTAGCGGTGGAAAGATCACCTTGATGTAGCACGGTCACAATATGCCCATATTTGTCAATGGGAAGGACACTCAAGATCTTTCTCATAACATCGGACGGTGACATTTGAGTAAGTCCAAGCACATTGACTTCCTCTACAAGAACATTCAAATGTGAATACATTTCATTAGCACATTCTTTAGGAAGCATTTCAAAAGAGTTGAGCTTTTTCATGACAAGATGATAGCGTTCCTCACGCTCACTCTTTGTTCCCTCATGGAGCGCACAAATGTCCGACCATAGTGCATGGGCGTCTTTGTGGTTCCTTACGTAGTTGAACACATCTTTGCAAAGGCCTCTAAAGATGGTGTTGCGAGCCTTTGCATTTCATTTTTCATAGTTCACTTCATCGCCTTGAAGTTGTGCGGGATTCCTAGGTTTTGGGAACCCATGTGAGGCGGCTCTAAGTATTCCAATGTCTAGAGATTTCAGGTACGCCTCCATGCGAATTTCCCAATATAGAAAATCATCCCCCTCGAAGATAGAAGGAGGACCATCTCCGTGAGACATCTTGCTCTAAGCGATTAAGCTTAAAAACGTGAGCACGTGGCTCTGATACCAATTGAAAGGATCAAGATGCCCAAGAGGGGGGGTGAATTGGGCTAATTCTAAATTTCTTCGCTATAAACAAGTCCTATGGTTAGCCCAATTAACCCCTTGTGCCTAGAGAAGTGTTTCTATTGATCTAACGCACAAAAGTTTAGCAACCTAGTTCCAACCTACTCTAGCATGGCAATTCTAGGAATGTAAATGACAAGAATTGAAATGCTCAAAGTAAAGAGAGGAGAGGAAACGTGGCGATGTTTTGCCGAGGTATCGGAGAGTCGCCACTCCCCACTAGTCCTCGTTGGAGCACCCGCGCAAGGGTGTAGCTCCCCCTTGATCCGCGCAAGGATCAAGTGCTCTCTACGGGTTGATTCTTTGACACTCTGTCGCGGTGAATCACCCACAACCGCTCACAACTTGAGTTGGGTCATCCACAAGCTCTCTGGATGATCACCAAGCTCCCATCACCACGAAGTCGTCTAGGTGATGGCGATCACCAAGAGTAACAAGCACGAACTCTCACTTGACCACAGCAAGCCTTGGGAGAAGGGTGGATGCATACTTTGCTACTCTTGATCTTCACTAATGAGGGCTCTCTTTGGATTCTCAAATCTCAATCACCTCACTAGGACCTTGCTCTTCTTGGCACTCTCTAAGGTGTGTTTCAGCTGTTGAAATGAGCAAAAGTCACTCCACACATGAGTGGAGCTTCTATTTATAAGGCAGCATGAAAAACGAACCGTTATGTGCCTCTACAGGGTGACCGGATGCTCCGGTCATGTTGACCGGACGCTCCGTCAGTTCAACCCGCACACCAGTGTTTACGTGTTGACCGGACACTGGCAGGGTCCGATCACCACTGACCGGACACGTCCGATCCCATTTTTCCCTCACTAGATGCTTACTGTACTCGACCGGACGCTGGTAGGGTCCGGTCACCACTGACCGGACGCGTCCGGTCGTAGATTTACTCTTCAGGAACCTTACTGGAGTCGACCGGACACTGGCCCTCAGCGTCCGGTCACTTGACCTCTCCAGCGTCCGGTCAAACCGGACTAGTTCACCTCAGTCAAATAAACTGACCGAACCCTGCGGCCAGCGTCCGGTTGCACCGGAGCCAGCGTCCGGTCAGTCTTTGACCCTCCATTCACTTTCAACTCTCGATCATTTGTGAATGAAGTTTGCTCCAAAGGATCTTAGGCATATTTAGGAGCTACCTAGTGCTAGTTTTAACAAGTGTGCACCACACCTAACTCACTAGACTCACCTAGGTCAAGCTACCCGTCCATACCCCTCTTAATAGTACGGCCAAAGAAAAAATAAAGTTCTAAACTACTCTAAGTGTCTCTCTAACTCCAATCGACACTTAGAACTAGTCATCCTTAACCTTGTCGTCCATCCTTTGAAAACCGAAATGATTTCCATCGTAGGGGCATGACAACCTTGATTGCCCAATCAATCTCCATTACCGTGACCTAACTTAATTGCCTCTGCAAAACACACGTTAGTCACAGTAATCTTATATTGTCATTAATCATCGAAACCCAATTAGGGGCCTAGATGCTTTCACCTTTATGTGGTCTGCTTGTGCTGCAGTCTAACACAATTGTGGTTATAGTCAGTCTCAGAGCAAAACAAGTGAAACCGTGCAAAAGTCAAGTGCCACCAGGTTACAGGATCTCGCTCCTATATTGCCCACCTGCAAGCATATGTAAGTGATGGTTGCGTTACTCTTTTTATATCAAATACGCAATGCCTTTTGTGTCAACAGAAAGGCATGTGCAATTTTAACAAAAGGACAAAAACAGGAAGGACGCAGGACACGATCAAGAAGTGCTCGTTGAAGAACATGATCGGCCTCATGAAGATGTTGATGTAGTGGGAATCTTCAACAATTTCCATAGCAGTAGCAACACAGGACTGAGCGATGCTGCAAGAGAAGCAGTGGTAAGTATCTTCATTTGCTTTTCTTGAAATCTGCTAAAGCCATTGGCATAAAAGAAGGAAAAGTAGAAGGAGCCTAAAGTGGCACCATCATTTTAAAGTTGTAATATTACAACAATTAATATGTTACCTATGCATTGTGCTTATGAATCTTTATCGGTAGTAGGCTGAGGAAGACCTATGCATTACTTGTATAGAAATAATCTCTTGGTTCTACAATTTAAGTCCTCTTCCTAATGTTTACTCCTTGGTTTTCGTAGGAAGCTATGGAAACTATACGAGCAGAACCTATTGCTGATGTTGTTTCTAAGGTCCTCTCCTAGGCCAGCTGCAATACCTTTTCTTTGAATAATGCTGGTATCAGGACAAGCTACTCCAGACTTCGGGAACGGCTTGCTGCTCGTCAGGAAAGTTCAGTTGTCCTCGCCGAATAAGTGGATCAACTAAAGAGGAAGGCAAAAAAACACTGATAGAGAGTTTGAAAAGTTCAAGAAACAGTAACATGAGGAATACAATAAGCTCCATGAGCATATCATGCTCTTAAACGCTGGTACCACCTCTATTTTTGTATTATAACATTTTAAAATACAGAAGCAAGATTGGACCAACAAACCGTGTTTTTTGTCTATTTATTTATACCAGAGAAGATGTACCATATGGTGATGTGAGGTGCACAAAAAATTAGGGATGGCAGCATACCCACTTAACATGTAAAATTTCATACTGCACCCGTACCAGGAGTAACATATGCGCCTGTACCCGGGTACTTGCATCCATGAGTTACGTTACATTGTCACTAGAATATATGCATGGTCGATAAAAACTAGAACATATGCAATTTTTTTTAATTTATCTAAGCATTATGGTGAAGCGACCTACATAACTCGTACCACTGGTAGAATCGTACCCGCATCCAATGATGAAATTTTGTACCTAAACCCATACTCGTCGGGTACAATAATTGTGAGTGCCCACACCCGCAGGTAGGATTGCCATCCATATCGAAAATCAAAGTTTGTATTCATTTTTAGCTTTACACAAAAAGGCAGGGGTTTTCTTAAAAGCGGTGAGGCAACTATAAGCCAGTTTGGTACAATTTATAGGCTTTTTATATGGTCAAAATAAGTTGAAACTAAACTCCAAGCAGCATGTTTTTCTGTAATTTTTTTATTGTGCTTCCCATCACCTCTATTTTTGTACTAAAAATTTAAAATACAGAATCAAGATTGGACCAACAAACCGTGTTTTTTTCTCTCTATTTATACCAGAGAAGATGTACCATTGTCTATGGAAGATTGGAAGTTGAGAGATCAGCTGTACTTGAGTAGTAAAATATCGTGGCATCAGATTTTAAGAAAAACATCTACAGTGCTACTAAGTACGGATATGAGCCGTGGGTTCGGGATTCGACGGTGGTGGAGACCAGCAGCTGGAGCTGGCTGCCCGCCCGTAGGCTCTTCTGCTCATCCCCAATCGAAACGGCTCGCTGCTTGCTCATCTCAATCCGATGGCCCGCGCCGTCGCTCGCCTCCTCCCCATCTTCCTCCCATGGCAGCGACCTCCCTCGCCCCGCCTCCTCCGCCGGGGCTTCCTAAACCCTTGCAGCCCCAGAACCCTGTCCACGCGCGCCGACACCCTCGTCCTCCCTGGGGACGAGCGCTCGCCCTCGCCCTCGCGCCTCCCAGACCAGCTGCGGCCGGACTACGGAGGCGGAGGCGGGGGCGGCGCTCCCGGGACCATCGCGGCCATCGTCACCTCACTCGGCGGCGGCCCGGCAGCGGTGGGGATCGTGCGGCTCTCCGGCCCCGACGCCATCGCCGTCGCCGACCGCGTTTTCCGCCCGGCCGGGGCCCGGAGGGCGTCGGCGCCGTGGCAGCCGCGCAGCCACTTCGTGGAGTACGGACTCGCGCTCGACGCGGACGGCAGCGTTATTGACGAGGTACGCGGCGCGGCTGTGCTTCACCTTCACTGCTTCTCTATATGTAGCTGCGAACTGACCTTGCGGTTTCTGAAGGTTTTGGTGGTGCCAATGCTCGCCCCGAGGTCGTACACGCGGGAGGATGTGGTGGAACTCCAGTGCCATGGCAACGACCTCTGCTTGCGCCGCGTGCTCAGAGCTTGCTTGGAAGCTGGAGCCAGGCTTGCTGATCCTGGTAAATTGCTTGTTGTTCACCCGGTAGAGTTCCCATTGTTGTCGTGCCTCGCCATTCAGTCAGTCAAAGAGAGAAAGAGTACCATCAGTTGGATTCTTAGCTGCTGTTATTTACCTTAACGAATCCTCACCAATTTTGCATTTTCTTCATAGGTGAGTTCACCCTTCGTGCATTCCTGAATGGGCGGTTGGACTTGGCCCAAGCGGAGAATGTGTCTAGGCTTATTTCAGCAAAGTCAGCAGCTGCGGCGGACTTGGCTTTGGCTGGCATCCAGGTATTTTACAGGCTTAGATTGTGGGCACAATTGCTTTCTCTTATTATGAAGCCATTCAGAAAAATGGGTACGGTATAAATAGGCATTCCAGATATGTTGTGGTTAGAGTTAGAGATACCAGAAGCTTATGCCATTCCAAATTGCTTGCATCTGAGATGGACTTATATTATATTAAACACCTTTCATACAGAAAGAAGTTCATTTGTTTCAGCTTCTTTGAGAAACCTGTAGACACTGTAGGTTCCATGAAGGAGCTAAGTGCTTCAAAACAGGTCTGAATTTGACATGTTTCAATGTAGGGAGGCTTTTCTACCCTAGTAAAGTCATTGAGATCGAGGTGCATTGAGCTGCTAACAGAAATCGAGGCTCGTCTAGATTTTGAAGATGAGATGCCTTCTTTGGATCCAGTGATGCTTGTCAGTAAAATTAATTGTATGAGGCAGGAGGTTCAGGATGCTTTGGACACTTCCAATTATGATAAATTGTTACAATCTGGTCTACAGGTATTCTATTCAAGCTATGCATTAGTAATATTCAAAGATATGTTTTTTTTTTTTAAATGACATAATGAAGATTCAAGAAATGCATTTAAAAATTTTGCAGATAGCAATAATTGGCCGTCCAAATGTTGGGAAGTCCAGCCTGCTTAATGCTTGGAGTAAGGTATATAGTTAGATAGCCATCTTTCATGTTGGACCATTTTTCCTGTTTCGGCTTTTTGTTATGATCACTGATCCTTTTTATGCTTTGTTATACGTTCATCTGAGCAGCAACGTGAGCTGTAACTTATATAATCTGTTTCTATTGTGAATTTACAAAAACTATACCAAATCAGCTATGGATGCTTTAAGGCTGTGCAATCTGTGTGGAGAATTAGGCTAGTGTTCAACATATTATGTACTGACTAGTTTTTCGGGCGCGCCCATGCGCGCGGTCCACTGGCCACACGTATTTTTTTGGAGAAAAAAAAGATATAATCAAAGTTGGACTGTATTTTGATTTGAGAAAAATCTGAGGATGTTTTCGCAAAAAAACGGTGAGAGTGTCTGGGGAGCGCGAGTTGATTTTCGATAAAGTGGAGGTCTTTTTTGCAAACAAACCAGTGCCCATCCGGTCTGGACTGAGCGTTGATTTGGAAATAACACGAGGCGTTTTTGTAAAAAATTCGAGAGGATCGTCTGAGCGCGGGTTGATTTCCGAAAACTTAAAGGGTTTTTCAGAAAAGCGACCGCTGCTCGTCTGATCTGGGCCGTCATGCAACCGATCGAACGGCCATGGAAAAGCCGGCGACGTATAGCCACCCCGAGGGCAAAGCAGTACACCAAATCATATCTTTAGATGAGTACTTACCAATCAATTATATCTAATTCTCCCATAGTGATTATTTTAGAAAATCTGTAGCTCTATAATTCCACATACCATATGCTTAAACAATGTTGCGTGTAGATGGAATTTTTTTTGTGTTGATATTGGAATTTATATGTTTAGCTTGCAGAGTGAAAGGGCTATTGTTACTGAAATAGCCGGAACTACACGGGATGTAGTAGAAGCAAATGTCTCAATTCACGGTGTACCTGTTACTCTTTTGGACACTGCTGGTATAAGAGAAACTGATGATATTGTGGAAAAAATTGGTGAGGTTTTTTCTTTTGGTCTCAGATTATACATTCAGTATTTCATAGGGACTAATCTTGAAGACGGTGCTGATCTTGACATCAAATTCTGATCTCTGCACAGGCGTGAAAAGATCTGAGGCTGCTGCCATGGGAGCTGATCTTATTGTCATGGCAATAAGTGCAGTTGATGGATGGACTGATGATGACACTAAACTTATGGAGCATGTTTTGATAAATAGGGTACATTTTGTTTTGCTTTCCTGTTAATTTTCCTGGTAATACTGCCTGATTGAATATTGCCTGGCTCACTCCTAGTATTAAAAAAAATTGCATCTGAGAACTTTTGGTCTATCCCTTGGTTATATATACGCACTGATTACTTTTTTTTTTTTTGCTTGCTTGTTTGGAGATTAGAAGTCCTCAGGTTCTGCAGTTCCGATGGTTCTTGTAATCAACAAGGTAGATTGTGCGCCATTTGTTCCTGGAGAACAGTTTGAACAATTCAGTGGCCTCTTCAGAAAACATGTACAAACATGTGCAGTCACCGGTAAAGGCATTTCTGATCTGGAGAGCGCTGTAATAGAGGCCCGGGGTATTGAGCATGTACCTTCTGAGGGACGAAGGTGGACTGTAAACCAGGTAAACTTCTGTGTGTTCAACTCTTCAAAGACATTATCAATGCTCTGCTCTAAGTATTGTTTGTCCTAGTGAATGTTGCATCTGAAAGATCACTAACTGGTTTCTCGTTGTATGTTGTACTATGCAGAGGCAATTTGAACAGCTGTTGAGGACTAAAGAAGCGTTCGCACGTCTAGAGTCATCAATCAACGAGCAGTTACCGATGGACTTTTGGACTGTGGACTTGAGGGAAGCAGCCCTTGCTCTTGCAACAATCAGCGGGGAGGACATCTCCGAAGAAGTTTTGAGTAGCATATTCAGCAAATTCTGCATCGGGAAATGATCCCACGAGATGGTGCATCCAATAGTTTGGAGCTGAAGGTTTTTCCTTACTCAGAACAGGAACCAACATGCTGAGTGGCACTTGGAATGGAGAACAAGCGTGCTTGTTCTCTAAAGTGCCAGATGAACTTGAGGGAAGTGAAGCACTGTCCATTTTAGTGCACACCACATAGATGCTGAGGATAGAACCATCGAGTTCCTGTCTTGGCGTCGGATATAAATCATATATACTAGTGGAGTAGTGGTTGTTAGGAGAAAACTTTTATTAGATCTAATTGAAATACGAACATACAGTTTCATTCATCCGTGTTGCTGTTCTTTATGCAACTTACCCGACTTGTGACCAGGCACCGGAGACATAAATGGGCATCGGTTCTCAACTCCTCTTGCACCTACAACTTATGTTACCGCGCCTCAGATATTATTACCAGGAGCGGATAGGAGAAAATGGTTGCTGGATTGATTGAGTTGTGGCTATGTGGCTATTTATGCAGGTTTTTGAGACATCAGGAGAGGACGCCAAGCCGCCAGAAAGGTTACATTGTCCCCCTTTTGAAACAAGCAGGACATAAGACCTGGTTGACTATCAAAAGCTGTCATCATACTAAAAATTTTGCAAGCAAAAGTTTGTAAAAGTTAGACAAAAAATATTTGTCATCAACAAGCCAAATGTAAGAGCTTCACAAATTTTAGTAGCAAACCAAACGAAAACATAAAACTAAGATTGCCCAAATTTAACCACTAACCAATCAGGCTCACAGTCCCTCCGTCCCATCAGGAAACTATTTTAAGTTTGAAAAAGATTGTTAACATTTATGACACCAAATAGACACACAGAAAACTATTCATGATAAATCTAAAGACATTTAATTATACCAATATAAGGACTTGTTTGGATACCAACGGCTAGTTACTAGTTGGAGCTAAAAAATTAGCCCAAATTAGCTATGTTTTGCTAGCTAGTTGTTTAACAACCAGTTAAAGACTTGGCTAAAAAATTCGTCCACCTATTAGCTCTTATGTTTGGATGCACTAGAGTTAATTTTAGTTCACTAATAATTAGCTCATGTATCCTAGCATGCCATAATTATTGCTATTCTTTTGTACAAATTTGTTTAAATCTAACCTAGCTCGACTTGCGAAGTGAGGGAGGATGCCATTGATTTGCAACTAGAATATACATTAAGCAACAACTTAACAAACTGACACAATCCGACCTTAGCTCAGTTGGTAGAGCGGAGGACTGTAGTCGTTGCAGAGTGATCCTTAGGTCGCTGGTTCGAATCCGGCAGGTCGGATTTTTTTTTCTTTTTTGCTGTTGATTTGGCGATTGATTTCTTTTTTGCTGTTGATTTGGCGATTCTTTTCTCGCTGTTGATGGTACGACCAATTGGCAATCGACGATCAAACACAGCAAAAGTAAGTCAGTGATTGTATCTAAAAAAAGTAAGTCAGTGATGCTCGAGCGCAATTTCAGCAAGGGTCTCGACGTCCACACGCATGGTTCTCCTACAGAGAAGAGGAGATCCTTCGCTCCGACGATGAAAAGCAACAAAGTTATTGCAAAAGATGATAATACTAAGTATTTTCATCTGGTGGCAAATGAAAGAGATAGAAAAACAAAAATCATACAACTACAACATGAAGACGAAATTATTATTGGGGATGCAAATTTGAAAGACTATATAACTGAATATTATAAACGACTGTTTAGGCCTCATATACATAATTCTTTCTCAACAGACGAAACTTTGAGGCATGACATACCTCAAGTGTCGGAGGAGGAGAATGAAGTATTGGTGGCTCCATTTAGCGAGGAGGTCAAAATGACAGTCTTCTATATGGAACGTAACAAGGCACCTGGCCCGGATGGCTTTCCTGCAGAATTTTATCAATTCTTTTGGGATGTTGTCAAGCAAGATTTGATGAGCCTCTTTTATGAATTCCATGCGGGGAGACTTTCCATTCATAGTTTAAACTTTGGGGTAATTACACTATTACCCAAGATCACTTACGCGATTCGGATACAACAATACATGCCTATTTAACTCTTAAATGTGTTTTTTAAGATTTTTATAAAGGTGCTAAACAATAGAATTTTGAAAGTGGCAGATAAACTGATAGGTCCGTCTCAGACGGCCTTCATTCCGGGGCGCTATATAATGGAAGGAGTTGTTATACTACATGAAACAATACATGAGTTGCATAGGAAAAAACAAGATGGAGTGATCTTAAAACTAGACTTTGAAAAAAGCGTATGATAAACTAAAATGATATTTTATACAATAAGTCCTCAGAATGAAATGATTCTCACCAGTTTGGTGTGAATAGATTTCAAAAGTCATGACTAGAGGGAGTGTTGCAGTAAATGTCAATGATAATTTAGGCCATTACTTCCAAACAAGAAAAGGAGTGCGCCAAGGGGATCAGCTATCTCCAATCTTGTTTAATATAGTGGTTGACATGCTGGCAATTCTTATTTCACGGGCAAAAGAGGCCAAACAAGTCCAAGAAGTGGTTCCACATTTGGTAGATGAAGGACTCTCGGTCCTTCAGTACGTGGATGACACTGTTATCTTTATGGACAACGATCTAGAGAGGGCCAAAAACGTGAAGCTCCTGCTTTGTGCTTTTGAACAACTATCAGGAGTCAAGATTAATTTCCATAAGAGTGAATTGTTTGGTTATGGAGCAGCCAAAAATAATCAAAATGAATATGCATAAATTTTTGGGAGTAATGTATGATCATTCTCGTTTAGATACCTAGGAATTTCTATGCACCATAGAAAGCTCATGAATAAGGACTGAAAACATGTTGAAGTAAGATTTCAAAAGAGACTGAGCGGTTGGAGAAGTAAGATATTGTCGGTAGGAGAGAGGCTTGTTCTCATTAACTCGGTTCTAAGTAGTCTTCCCATGTTCATGATGTCTTTTTTTTAAATAACTAGAGGGGTTTTGAAGAAGTTGGATTCTTTTAGATCTCGGTTTTTTTGGCAGAGTGATGAATACAAGAAAAAATATAGACTGATAAAGTGGGAGGTAGTATGTACATCTAAACACCAAGGAGGATTGGGAGTCCTAAATCTAGATATTCATAATAAGTGCCTCCTAAGCAAGTGGCTTTTCAAATTGTTAAATGGAGATGGGGTTTGGCAACAATTGCTTAAGAATAAATATTTAAGGGATAAAACTTTGACACAGATTTAATACATGCCTGGGGACTCTCAGTTTTGGACTGGCCTCATGAAGGTTAAGGATGAGTTCCTTTCGATGGGTAGGTTTGATCTAGGTGACGGGTCCTAGGTGTGTTTTTGGGAGGATTCATGGATAACGCCACACCCATTGAAAACGCTCTTCCTGGCACTATACAACATTGTGAGAAAGAAAAGTGCGTCTGTTAGGACTGTACTGTCTACGACACCGTTAAATGTAGCTTTCACGAGATCTCTGATGGGGGTTAATTTGCAAGCGTGGCACAATGTGGTGGCCATGGTTGCAGATGTACATCTAAGAAACCAGAGAGATCGCTTTGTGTGGGGGCTGCATCAGAATGGGTTGTTCTCAGTCAATTCCATGTACAGAGCTTTGTTAGGTGTATAGACTTTACTGCATATAACACTTTAATTTGGAAACTTAAACTACCTCTCAAAATTAAAGTCTTTATGTGGTACTTGTACAAGGGTGTAATTTTAACGAAAGATAATTTAGCTAGGCGGCAGTGGTAAGGAGATAGGAAGTGTTGTTTTTGTTCCTCCAACGAGTCCATACAACATCTATTCTTTGACTGTCATTATGCTAAATTCTTGTGGAGAATTGTTCGTGTTTCTTTTAACCTAAAACCTCCAAATAGTGTACACAATTTGTTTACAAGTTGGTTGGAAGGGTTAAACAGGAAAATGAAATCTCAAATTCTTGTGGGTGCAAGTGCTATTTGCTAGGCGATTTGGTTAACCCAGAATGGTATTGTGTTTGACAATGCCCTAGCACCATCTTATTTGCAAGTTATCTTCAAGGGGACTTATTGGACCAGGTACTGGTCCCTACTTCAAGGAGGAGGATCGCCATATGATGAAGATGGATTGCAGAACTATTGAGATGGCCACGATGGAGGTGTTCGCAAGACACGGCTGGGGTTTTAGCAACAGAATTGCTCAGTTTTTTCCTCCGAAAACTCTGTTGTCTTTATGGCTCAAAACTTTGTTTTTGAGATTCCCTGGACCGTTTTACTCCTGCTTGTAATAATGAACAGCCATATGTATTAGTCGATGCAGAAGCTAGGATATTAATATATTTCCTTTTCTAAAAAAAATATTTCTCCTATACACCTGTTCAGTGCTCACTAGGAGAACCATACATACTCTGAAGAATTGTAGTTGCACTGGTTCCTGGCCGGTACACAAGCACTGACGGATATAAGAAACTCAAACTCTGAAGAATTGTAGTTGCACTGGTGAGATCATCATATTGCAACGACTTGTGTTGTGCCTCATGGTATAGATCGTTTTTGACATACAATATCCTCACCCTTTTAGTTTTTCTGACTTGTTCAACCATGCATGAACAAGTAGCCTCATTATTGGATTTCCCAACCACAAGGTTTGAAGGTCCACGAGTGAAACTGCTCCCTCCGTCCATGAAAGAATACAATTCTCGCTTTTCGAGGATCCGTGTTAGTCTAATGTTAATATTATTTACTATAAACTCAATTAAATTTAAGTTAATTTAACTAACACGGATCCCATAATTATATTCCTTCCCGAACGGAGGAAGTATAGCGTAGCATAAAAAGTGTCGTACATAAAAAGCACGGCTTAGTCCTACTATAATATAATGCTCCTAGTGTCCTAGGTGATCGATGCTATAGGTATAGGCTAAGCTTTCACTGACCTGGCGGCAGGCAATCACCCGAGTATATTATATATAAACAAACAATCAAGCTCCCAAAGATGATGTCAGCCTCTTCCCGCTCCCTATCACCCCTGCATTATCATCAGATAGCTCCGATCCTGCAACACCTCTCGCTGCCCTGCCCCTGCCTGCCTTTTCCTTAAACAAATTTAGGTTCGCGTCGCTACCTCAGAGCTCACATCACGCCCGCCTTGTTCCAAACAAATTGTTCCGATGTGCATCATTCCCCTTTTGTATATATATTCATATATTTGAGCCCTGGCCCTGCCCAGTAGCAGGTGTCGCTTTGGAGTGTATACCTAATGCTTACCACAAGGTGAAAGCTACTAGTTCAGTCGTCAATGGATCGCAACGTTTAGCTTTCTTACACAACTTTGATGGAGGAGATGAGCAAATGCTGACTCGGATTGGTCCCAACTGACTGGTTCATCAGATTCTTGTTCCGTGAATTAGCTAGTGAAATGGTGTTAGATCTTATGTCGTGCTCGTCAGGTTTTGTAAAGCGTTGTGGAAATGAACCCAATACATCATTGCAGAACATAATGCTTGCGGTTAAGTTCCGTCGGGTTCATAAACTCGGGGTCCCTCGTGGACCGGCTTTCCAACAAAGGCTCGGCTCAACAGACAACGTTACGAGTAACGCGCAACTCACGGGCCGGCCCAAATACCTATACGACAAGCCAGAAGGACGATCCAATCTCTGACCGGAAGGCCTGGCCGAGGAGGAACGACGCCCGCTTCCGACTCCGGCCCACCTCTCCGACTAGAGCGCTCGCTTCGGTCTCCAGCCCGCCTCCGGACGGCCTCTCCGACCGAAAGGCCTGGCCTAACACCACTTCCGACTCCGACCCGCTTCTCCGACCGGGAATGCGCTGAACCCCTGCTTACAGCTCCTCTCCGACTGGCGCAATCAGAGCCGACTGGGACCGACCGACGGGGACGCCCGCTCGGTAAGGAATAGGAAACGGGCGGAGAAAGTAAGGTAGGGCACTCAAGTCAGCCGCAATACCAAGGATCGTACCATGTATATCTGCAGGACAGTACCCTGCGACCTCCCTGGCATGACAGAACGCAAGCAGTGTTGTATGCGCCGACATTTTCCCCTACAGTGTTGTGGGTGCCATCAACTCTCATACCAGACAAATACGGTAAGGCTCCCCCCACGTGCCTCTGAGGCATCAACAGTGTTGTGGGCGCCGGCATTTACCGTACCAGACGAACATGGTAGAAACCCTTGCATGCCTCTGGGTATCAACAGTGTGGCAGGCACCGACATCTGCCATGCCGGAAGAAGACGACACAACCCCCCACGTGCATCTGACATTCAACATTATTGTGAGCACCTACCATCATCTTGTACCCGCCGGCGTGGGCAGCAAGACTTAGCAGCATACGAACTCTCTCCCTCTCACTTGTAAGGCCATCTCCTTCATCTATAAAAGGAGATGTGCTCTCTCCCAAAAGACTAAGTTGATTCAGATCGATCAAGTTCACTAGTACACAACAACAGAACCACCAAGTTCAAACCTCGAGCACACGCTCGAACACATAGCACATAGCGGAGCTCCCGTCACTCTCGGCCCCTCTGAACAGAGTTTCACCGGACCTCTTGTACCCCCCCATCTTTCTCCTTCTCGCCTGGGCTTAGGAATAAAGTCATCGACCGACTCAAACTGGACGTAGGGCACGTTGCCTGAACCAGTATAAACCCTGTGTCATTGAGTGCTAGGTCACCTCCGATCATAACGTACGGCAAAACTACAAATATTTACGTGTTGATCACTTTCTGCACCAACAGTTAGCGCCGTCCGTGGGGAAGATGTTGTACGTTCAACACTTTTTGGTCATCGGATGGCCCACTTTTCTGCCACCTTTGCCATAACGGGCTCAAGCGATACGACTTGCTTTGGCTCATTGGAGTTTCCCGCACTCCCACCTGTTGGGATGTGGGTTCCACCCGTCTTTGAGCCGTCCCAGGCCTTCCTCTTCGGAAGCCTGGACTTCGTCGCCGACCGGCTCGGCGTACTACACCTCCGTGAGGAGGCACTCATTCTGGCGCCCGTCGGAGGGGCGCCCTCCATCGGCTCCGGGACGCACAACGACTTCAACAACGAGGCGCATGCGCTTCATTCCGAGCAAACTCTCTGCTCAAACCCCGCTGTGAGTAATGTGCATACTGATATTTACTCGCTATTTACCATCCTCCGCCGATTATCCGGAGGGACCCCTTTGTCCCTGCCGCGACCGCCATGCGACCGGTTCCCCCACGGCCTCACGTCCCTCGCGGACGCGTATGCCCAGGGGCCCCGAAGGATGCCGGCGCCGCCCCCTCTCACGTCCGAATTCGTGGGGATGGCGAGCTATGCTTCCACCTGTTTCCTCGACCTCATGGATGACGATGTTGAGAGTGATGGCTCCTAGCCACCGTCCATCCCGGGAGTGCGCTATGGCGGACGCTCTGGGACAGCCGCCGGTGGAAGCAGAGTCCTTGCAGACTCACACCCCTACAGAGCCTCGTGCGGGGACCTCGTGCTCACCCAAGAGCACGGCGAGGAGCTACGACAATGAAGGCAGAACCAGCCGTCACCCGCGCCGACACGCTCGGCGCACCACACTGCGCCTCGTGCACATAAACCGGCGAGCGGCGCCTAGGGTCGTGCTCGCCAGGTCCAGCGCAACATCATGGATGGGGGGAATGATGCCCCACAGTTCACTCAGGCTGACCAAAACATCACCGTTGTGGCGATGCTTCTGCGCGGCCTTCCCGAGCCGAACAACCCCCAGGAATAGGCGATCCACCGGAACCTCCGGGCACTGGTGGAAATCGTCACCGTTCAACAGGCGGAGAACTCCGCATCACGACACCGACTCACGGCCTCTCTCCCCACCGGGGGAGCGGGACACACCAGACGAATCGCTCCACCCGCTCACCGCTACAGTGGCCGAGCGCGGCATAGGAGGCTACATCTGTGCCCCGGTCTAACCTGGCGCCCGCTCTGCACCAACCAAGACGCTCGCAGTATCATCAGCAACCGGCTTCAGTCCCGGTAGGATGATGATGCCCATCGAGCGGCAGCAATGGCAGGTGACATAGACCCCAGCCGGACCATCGTGAGGAATGGTGAAATGCGCCCTAGGCGCGATCGCAGGCCGGACGATCGGAGTCACAGCTCGGATGGCCCGGGACCACGGGCCTTTGGCCGGCGCATTAGGAGAGTGTCGTTCCTGTAGCACTTCAACAGAGGCCACGACAAAGGCAAGGCCAAGCACGATGAACAGGACGAGGGCCCCTCCACGTAGAGGGGTAAAAAGAACAAGAAAATCATCGCCGACCGACCAACTCCGCGTTGGTCGCCACGACTGATCACACGGGCAAGCAGCCCCAGCACTTCAACGAGCTCATGGAGAGCCCCTGCACCAACCACTCCTACACTGTCAAACACCTCTACAAGGACTACGAGTTCCTCAAGCGCCTTCTACGATAAGCCGGCGGGCCGAAGGAAGGAAAGGGCAAAGAAGCAGCGGCCAAGAAAGGGGGCGTAGCGGATAAGGATCCGGACAACTGAAGGTCCCTATACGGCGACCGAGGTGATCCGACCGGACGCCTACTGACTGAAGGATGACAATGGCAATATTCTCACCAACACTTGGAACAGTGAACAGCTACGTCATTTCTTCCCCCTAAAATTCAGTCTTACTATTGTTTACTTAACATTTGCTCCTATAAAAGCGCCCCAACCTGAACACTTTTGGCCCGGGTCGCTCGGGGGCTCCACGGGGGTGCACTACCACCTCTCTTTTCGTTTACTATTATATGGTAAAACTCCTTCCTACCCGAACAAAAGGGTAGTTCGTTCCTTTAAATTACCTTACGTAGCTTTGCTTTAAATATTCCGACCGATCGCACCCCACCTCTACCTACGGTTACGAGTAGCTGAGCCTCGCGGGCCACGCCTGTAACACCCTAGGTGTTTGTCACTAGTTAAGCTATGGGTTTGAGCTCAAACATGATAGATTAAGTGACGATGAAGATGTCAAGGTCAAACCTATAGAAATGAGCCCAACCAAAACTCAGATATTGCACCCTTGCTTTACATATAGGCCCTTTTAAAGATATATGCTTGGCTGGTGTTATTGGAATATCTTCATGTGTCTCACATCAATACCCATCTATATGGATCACTGGAAAAGTTTCATGAATTTTGGAATCAAAAAGTCACATGAAATGATAAGTTATATCCTTATTGGAATGACTTTACTAAGTGCTTGAATTGCACTATTAAGTGAATGGAAATGTAGGTCATCAACCAAACCTTGCAACCTTGCCCAAATGACTCTAATTGAACTCTACAACAAAAGTCATGAAGGGTTCATGTTGAGCAGAAGTCAAGAAAATGCCTCAATCGGTCAATAACTCTAATTTAAACTTTACAGTAACGATACTTTGACCTATGTTGACCAACCACTTACAGTGCTTGCATGGAGTTTGACCTTTAATAAAAGTTGTAGCTCAGTTTAAGTAGAACAAACTTTTTTTTAAAGGTCAAGACCTAGTTCAGTCTCTAACTTAGTCCAACCGAGCCCTCAAATTGGAATCCATTACTACTTTGGAGCTCTAAAAATTTGCTAAGTCATTAGACTGAATGACTGTTTTCAGGTTTCATGTCTCTACATTAAGGAACTAATATCTTGCAAACCGATCCGATCCAGACCATGATCCTTTAAGAAAATTTGTAGTACTCATGTAGCTATAACACATGGTGCAATCAATCAGTTGAACGAATAACGAATCGGTTTAGGAGATATAGGATGGGAAAGATGACATTTCAAATCGAATGTTTGAGGTGGTATTAGAAATTTGAATCTACAATGAGCAGCAGGAATGGCCGACCGTGTCTTTGGCGCCAATGCCCGTGGCCTCTCATGCTCACTGCCTGCATGCATGCCAAGCGTCGCTTGACTTGTCGATTTGGAGACCCGAGCTCTCGCCTCTCCCCATTCTTCCTCTCGCTCTCTCTCTCTCTCATTCTCTGCCGGCGCCTGAGCGCGTCCGCCATGGCAAACGAGCGGAGCTCCCCACCGCCGCTCGCTTCTTTCTCTTCCTCCACCCTGACTCGCCATCCTCTGCTCGCCCCAAGCCAGCGCCTCCGTCGCCTCCTCCCTTGCCTCCTCATCGCTTGCCGCTGGCCCAGGTCCGCCATGGGCCGCCATAAGCCGGCTTTTCGGGCCACCGCCGCGCAAGACAAGCACGCGGCTCGCACAAGCTTCGCCATGGCGCGAAGCGGAGCCCCACCAGCGGCGCGTTGGCTACCAGGTTTCATGGCTCGTCCACCACTGCCGTCGCGCCCCTAACGTCGCCCCTGGCTGTCGGTCTCTGTGACGAGCCAGCCGCATGCACACGTGGCCAGCCCTCCACACTCCTCCTCGGGCCGAGCCGAGGGCACCATCGGGTGCGCACGGGACCGTACTTGCTCCCCGCCACTCGTCGCCATCGACTGCCGCCTCTTCGGCCGGATTCGGCGAGGTCCAGTGCCTCCTCTACTCCAACCGTGACCAGGGACTTCGCGCAACAATTAGGAGAAAGGGAGGGTCCTATCTGCAATGTTATAGACTCATATGAATAGTGCTCCTAGGGACCTATTTGTTTCAAATCGACTAAAAGTTGGAAAATCATAATAAATCATAGGAAATTCGTAAAATAGCAAATGAGGACTTTTTGGAATCCTTGTGAAATTTTCTATGCAGTAGATCTATAATATTTCATGTTTTAGTTTTAAGTTTTAGCTGTGAAAATGGATTTATGCATCTAGGTTTTCAAGTCTAGTTATATTTGTCTTTTTCATAACTGTAGTTGTAGGGCTCCAAATGAAGTGAAATTTTTGTGGCATGCTACTCATATGATGTTTGATGTGTGGTAAAAACTTCATGAGTATTGGATGAAGTATGAGTGAGTTATTGGTTTATCTTGCTCTCACATGATTTCTTGCTTTATCAACTTGTCTTTTTTATAGAGGTTGCTATACATATTCAAATGGAGTGAAATTTGTACAGTAGACTATTGAGAGGATATGTGAGCCACTGTAATTTTTGTAGAATTTATTGTATACTTTTGGTATATGTTCATTAAGTCACCTTGTTATCTAAAATAAATTAAGAAATGCATTAAAAGAATTTATTTGGTCATGTACACTAGGTTTTCTGGTGTTCTTTAGTCATGTGTGACATGTTGGTAAAGTTGGTTTTGGCTAACTATGTGTTTGCAACATAAGTTAATATTTATTTTCTTGCAAATGTGGTTTATGGACAGATCTGGGAACCTAGCAAAGTTCTTCATGATAATGTGCTTTATTGTGAAACTTGTTTATACAAAAGTTGTAGCTAATTCATGTATCTAGCTGCTGTTAAAATTTGGTGGTATTTAGCCTTGTAGTTTGTGAGTTATGCCTGTTTAAAGTTGGGTTTCAGAAATGGCTGCTCTCTGTCAATTGTGGACCAGTTTCTGTAAATGGGTATATTTGACTTAGTTAACTTGAGAATCATGCTAAGATGACTATAGATGAAATGTAGATAATTTCATAAGCTTTCCAAAATGTCTTCTTTCAAGTCATTTGGATTTGTGTAACTCCAATTATAGCTAAATCTTGTAGCTGTTGTTTGCATGTCCAGAAATTGGCAAATTCCAATTATAGTGTTTGCTTGTATATTGCTAAGTGTGACTTATACCTTGAATGATGACTGAGTTAGAGCATCTGAGATCTTATGAAACTTGTGTCATGCTTGGTGTTGTCATCTTCTTTGCCATCTTAGCATGATAGATTGTGTGATGTTTAAGTAAGCATCGCAAAGTACTTAAGTGTGTTAGTGTAAACTATGCTTGTCTTGCTTGCTATTTTGTGATGCGTCTCATGGTACTATTCTTCATATTTATGCACTTGCATATTGCATCTCATCTAGGTACGCTAGATGCACCACGTGAAGGATGAGATGTTGGAGCCAAACCCGAAGACGGTGTTTGGTGGATATATCCCGAAGATGGAAGGACTAAGCAAGTGCTAGGACCGGAGATGTCACCATGACGGTGCAAGCTAACTGAACTGACTTGTGTCGGATCCCAGGCAAGCCCCGGAGCATATTAAGCCTCCTAATTTTTGAAATGCAGTTACAGTATTATTGTTACATATATATATTGTTCCATTAAGTTTAGGTGTTGGATGCAAACACTTGCTGCATTGGTTATCCAAATCCTTGTCCAGATATTGATACCCTGAATCCTATGTAGCTCAGGCTCATGTAGTGCTTAGCCCTGCTTAAACACAGTAGAAGTCAGGTGATTTCCTGTCACCTGTGAGATATAGGAAGATACATATGGCACGGTTAGCTATATTTGCTATCGTGAAAAAGAACCAGTCTTAATTTGAAATGAAGACCGGACGGAGGCTTACCGGTTTGCAGTGACTCCGTCTATGTCGCTTAAGGACTGAATCTTGGAGCCATTCCTATTCATGTTGAACGCATGCCTCTCTCTTAGTTGGCCGTGTCCGAAGACCGACCGTGAAGCCGAGTAGCTCAACTCAGGCCGGGAGTCGATAAGTATAAAGTGCGCCTCGGAAGGGAGCTGTAGGCGTGAGTCCAAGGGCAGGTGATTTAAAAGTCCTGATCGTCCTGGCAGAAGGGTAATCCCTGAGAGTGCTGGCGCTGATCGAACCCGCGAATTTGGTTCTTGAGTTGTCCCAAAGGTGACCCACGGCTACCCTTGCAAAGTATGCCAGGGTGAGAGTTAGGAATACCCCCTCAGCTGAGTTGTAATTCGATTCGAGTCGCCGTCTCTCCCGGTTAGTGAGAACTTGACAGACTTATCTCCAATGTAGACACACTAAATAACATAATGGTTCAGAAATGATGATATGATGATGACAGCCTTATTATACCTGCTATGGTTAATATTGTTTGCTCCTAATAAGTGAGTGCTCTAGTACAGGTGCTAATCTAGTGGACAGGTAAATGATGATAAGCTTGATGCTAAGTTTAAATTGGTCACTATATTCATAAGCTCTTTTATGCAACTGTGTCAAGCTAGTCCACCTCATAAGCCTTGCATGATCTTTGGTGTCTTTTATTTCTGGTTTTGTCGGGTAAGTCTAGCTGAGTATCTCCTCGTACTCAGGGTTTATCTCCTACCTATTGCAGGTGACCAGTTCTACTTTGGTTGCTGCAAGTATTGCCTTCTCCCGGCTGGGGATGAAGACTAGAATGTTGGGCGCGGTCTCTCCTAGTTCTCGTACCTGATAATGCTTTTGTGGGACATGACTAAGATCTGGCAATGTATTTGAAACTATGAAGTTATGTACTAAACTATGTTGCTTCCGCAAATTTGAACTTGGTTTGTAATATTTTATTCGCACTCTGATGGATGTAATCTGGATGCCACTTGTGAAATGTTGTAACGAATGATGTGTTGTGTTGAATCACTACGGTCGTGGTTTGTATGTCGAAAGTTGGTTGAAATCCTTCGTGATTTCTGGACTACCAGGATTATGGGAGCTTAAGTACAGGAATTTGATCACTCCGGTGATTGTTTTTGTTCTTACGTTCTTATGATTTGGTCGGTTCTGTTACAACGCCCGGGCTCCTAAGGTTGTAGCCTATGGGACAAACAGGCAAGTGCGAAAAAGAAAGAATAAAAAACAAAATTATGCTAAGGTAAAACTAAGGAACGAATGGGACAAGCTTCCCCCGAACGAAGTGATTCCATCACAAAATCAAGAACGTTTACACGGGGGCTCCCCCACAAACTTAACTTCTTACATCTACTAAACTACTTATACTTTACAAGCTATTGTGGCTGCCTGACGGCATCTATTGTTGGTACGACCGGCGAAGGCACGGGCTGCTCGCTCCCCGGCTAGATGACATTCGGCTCGGTTGAAGGCAGGGCGACGTCCACTTTTGACCTAGGCTCCATGCCATTCGTAGGCTGGGCGATGTCCTCCTAACACACGCTTCTGGCCATGTCCGCACGGCGAGCATCCATCACCCACTATGCGGAGACTTGCTTGGCCACAAACCTTGCGTGTGGCAGCAAGCTCTCCCCGAGCGATTGGATGTCCTCCATGCTCAAGCCGTCGGCATACCCGCTGTAGATGGTGGCGAAGTCCAGGTCCGGGTGGTACGTCGCCACCGAAGTCAACACCCCCGATGCTCCATAGCACAGCCCCTCGGTGATGAGGGCCTAGACCTCATCCGAAACCTTTGCCACCCAGATGACAGGCGCGCTGGTACTTGGCGCCGACCCAAAGACCTCTGAGACGACAAGCTGGGCAACATTCCGGATCTGGTCAAGTTCCCTATTGAGAGCATGTCGCTCTTCAAGGGACTTGGCCAGCGCCTCCACATTTCAGCCAAACATCACCTTCGCCGTCTCCAGGTCCCGCTCCAATGACTCCACCTTTCCTCCCAGCTCTGGAAGAAGGATGACAAGCTCAAAAGCAAGCTAAAGGAAGAAACCAACACAACAAAAAATAGAAAAGGTATGTACCGAGGCGGGAGTTCTCGAGGATGGAGAGTCCCTCCGCCTGTCGGGTCACCTGCTCGCGTAGCCGGGCGTTCGCCTCCTCCATCCCCTTCACCTGGCCCCGAAGCGTGAAAACTTCCTGGTCAGTCTCCGACCGGGCCTTTTGCTCCAACGCCAGGGCACTCCGCTCCATCTCCAAGGTCTCTAGGGCACCTTGGAGCAAAGCCTCAGTGTCCGCCAGGGACTTCCGTAGCGTCGCCTCACTCTCCGCCTGGTGGGCCTTCGCCGCCTCAAGCCCCCGCTCGGTGGCGGTCGCCCGCTCCGCCGCAGGCTGCTCCACCGCCCGCGCCTCGGTCGGCTCCGCCGCCCAGTCCTAGGACTCGTGGCGGGTGGACTCCAGCTGGTGCTAAAACTCGGCCATCCAGGCGTGCTCCATTCAGAGGAAATGGGACTTGCGGCACGACATCTCCCGCAGACCCTACAAAAACGAGAAGCAAGCATGCTAAGGCAACCAACGAGAGACTAAGGGGTCAAGTACAAGCGCGGGAAGCTCACATTCGCGGCGTGGCGCAAGTCGACCTTGACCAACCACTGGACGGACTTAACCCGCTCCTGGGCATCCTCAAGCTTCACCGACAGCTTGGCAAGATCGGACTCCATGGTGAGTCCTCTCCCCCCAAGGATGTCCCAGAGCTAGCACTCCTGTGAATCCCGAAGGATGAACCAGACCTTCGTCGGGTCCTCAGGACAGGGCCACACCAGGTCAGTCTCCTCCAGCCCGCTAGAGGGTCCAGCCTTCGACCGGACCACCGCCAGCTCCCATGACAGCACCGATGGCTACACCTCGTCAATTGCTTCATCGTCAGAGGGGATCTCCACCACCATGGTTTCACGGGCCATCGACAGGCGTTCCAGCTCTGTCCCGGACACATCTTCCCCCGGCACCTCCAATGCCGACCGGGAAGGTGAGCCGTGTAGCCCTCCGCCCGGCGAAGCAGGGAACCCGATCTCCCTCTCCTCTTTCGCCGCAGCCGGCGGAGGAGGGGCCGCAAGGGTTACCTCCGACGTGACCTCCACCATCGCCACCGGGATCGCCACCAGCACCGACGCCGCCGCTGCCGCCGTACTAGCAACCGACCCGGGAGGCACCGCCCCTAGAAGGGAAGGACTCGCCGCCACCACCCTGCTCTCCCCGCCGCTCGCCGCGGCACGATGCAAGGTGGGCCTCCAAACCACCTGCACGGGAGTTGGGGTGATGCTCAACCCCGTCAGCGATCGGCCACTGTCAAAAAAATGCAAGTCAGTCATACACCAAAAAACTCAACAGCAAGATTGAAAAGGAACAAAAAGGCATACCAGGATGAAAGCGGTACGACTCTGAAGCCCCGACCCGACGACGATGGGCCCATAGGGCGAGGATCGCTCTGGGCCGCGACCCATGCCCCCTCGCTTCAACCGGGCGAGTCGACTCAACCGGCTCCTGCTCACCCATGGATCACCGCGACCATCGACTCGAGGCACATCGAATGGAGCAGCTAGCGGGGCATCCTACCGCTGTGAGTCACGCGCCGGCGCTGGACCCAACAACGTGCGGGTACAAGCCCACTCCTCTGACCACCTAGCTTGCTCCGCCGCACTCGCGGCAGGCGGGGACGAGATCGGCGACGCCACCGAAGGGCGCGATGACCGCGTCCGCTTCGCCTCCCGTTCGCCAACGGCATCCGCACTCGCAGCATGCTTCCTCGGCATGGGAACCTCACCATGCCTCTCTCCCTCCTCCTCACCACCAGCAGACACGGCCACAGGATCATGACGCTCCGCCAAGGTTGGGACGACCTCTAGGCTTTCCTCCTCCTCGGAGAAAATCATGTCATCCCCCACCTCCGTGGGGTCCTCCGACTCGAGCTTTGACTCGATGTCGCTCCTATTTTCCTCGACTTTCACACGCCGGGAGATCTCCTTCTCCTTCTCACGCTTCCGCCGAGCCTCCTCGACTTTCTTCTTCTTCCTGGCATCCGCCTCCCTGCCGAGCCGCACCCTCCGGCCCCTTCGAAAGGTGTGGCCTAGACTTGTAAGCTTCAAGTCCCTACAAAATAGACGACTCAAAATAAAAAAAACACAGGAAAGCAAAAGGGAAAAGAACACGGAGTAAAGAGAGGGAGCATACCAGTTTGGACACCACCGAGGAGTTAAGAGGTCCGGGCTTTCCATCGACCTTCTCTTTGCGCTTCAGCTACAACACCCGGTCAAGGCGACTCCAGACCTCATCGTTCGGCAGCTCCTCCAGCAACACGTGGTCGGGATCCAATGGGCCGCTGCACTTCCACATTAGTCGCGTCCTCTCCGCCAATGGAGCAACCCGATGGCGGAAGTGGGTATGGAACACCCGCACCCCATCAAGGCCGCGCTGCACGAGCTTCTAGAGCTCCACCTCGATGATCTCCACCTTCTTCTTCTCTCGACGCGAAGGGCCCCACGACCAACTTTCCTGCCTCTCCGGCCTTCTGCCGGTGAACGCCGAGAATGACGCCTCCACCGGGTTCCTGATGTAGAACCACTCCCCGTGCCACCCCCGGTTGGAGTCACAGGGGATGTACGCGGGATACGAGCCCCCAGCGCTCGGTTTCTTCTGCAGGGTGAAGCCCCCCACCAGCACGGCCTCAGGCGGATTCCCCACTGACAAAGTTCGCCCAGAGAACAGCCGTCGGAAGAAGTCCGCGTGTGGCTCTATCCCAAGGAAGGCCTCGCACACGGTGACAAAGTCAGCAATATGCAGCACCCTAGTCGGATTGAGGGCTGCAACTCCAAACCCACTCATTGAGGAGCCCGCGCAAGAACCAATGCCCGGGGTATCCTAGCCCACGCTCGTGGAAGGTGAGGAAGGAAACCACCTCGCTGGGCCGAGCTTGCGGGAAATCCTCCCTCCCGGGAGCCCTCCAGTGTGCCACCTCCTTCAGCGGTAGAAACCCCTTCACGGTGAAGGCCTTTAGCACCGACTCCCTCACAGTGGATGACCTCTAGCCCGACATTTCGCTCCGGGTTCATGAATGGATTTGTGAGTTTTTCTCCTCTCCCTCGCTCTCTCCCTTTTCTCTCCTAGGAACCACCGCGGCACTCAGACGCTCTTGGCGAGAAGGAAGAAAGAGAAGAGACGACATATGAGGAATAGGCGAAGGAACGGGGCGAAAGCCCTCTCCCTTCTCCTACTTAAAGAAAAAGGGCGCAGCAGTTGGGGAAGGCGTGGTGATCGGGGAAAGGTGAAACGATGTGGGCGAAAAACCATCTCCCTTCCCCATTTAATGCAAATGGGATACGATGGGATGCGCCCTGACCGATGAGACGCACCCTGCCCGACGGAACGGCGCCTGGTCAGACGGGACATGGCCTGGGTATGGCCCACCACTACCGCACGTCGAGCGCGAGAAACAAGGCGCCTCTACGCGTAGGCGGCTCTCCGCCTTCCCAGGCGGGACTTGGAAAAACCCAAACAACGGGATCTCCGCCAGGAGAGACCATCGGGCTTCCTAAGTCAATCGAACGAGGAAAATGCCGAGAGATAGGTAAGGAGCAGAGGGACGCCCCATGTGGCCCATGCCGACTCCGTCACGAATGACGAGCATGGGTCCCGGTCGGACACTTCCGATTGGAGCTCCTCAAACCCCGTCACTTGAGTCATCAAGGTAACATTACCGACCCCCGCTATTTCTTTATAATCATTCATACGTCCATACACGCATTCATTCCATACGCCAGCGTCCCTCGGACGATTCGGGCCCGAAATCACCGGAGGCTCGGGAACTAAAGCATCGCACATGCAGCTAAATGCATCACAATGCTCCGTGTTGCGTCATGAAGCGGCAGTTGCCTCGTTCAAAATGAGCAACGACCGACTAGGGTTCGAAGGCCGGCCCATGAAAGGCTCGAGGCCGCCTCACGTCAAACAGAGCTAGGGGATAAAACACAGATGAGCCTCATGCGGCCCTCGCCCATTCTACCCCAAAGCGGATAGGGTCATCTCAACCTTCTCGTTTGATCCTAACCTCCGGCAAACCCACAGAATCTCCATCGAGGGGAGGCCAGCGGGCCACCCGGGTCGGTCTACGGAACGACCCAGGCATCTGCCGGGTTGCAGGTAAAGGAGGAGTGGAATGTCACAAGAGGGCTATGGCAACCCCGTCACGAACGATGGACCTGGATTCCACTCGATCATACCCGTTAGCGAGCTCATCGAGCGCGTCACTTGAGCCCGAGCGATCGAGGCAAGCGACAAAGCTCAGCCCCTCCGGTTGTGAGAAACCGAGGATGGGGTAACGCACAAAACTCAAACCGACCCCTACCAAGCCCAACGGGGCTCAGGGGCTCAAGACGCCTAAACTAAACTACCTCAGCTGCATGGGCTGCACCAACGCCAGGATCCACGAGCGTTGTCTCGCCCGATCCCTAAACTAACTGCCTCGGCTGCGCGGGCTGCACCGATGCCAGGATCCGCGAGCTCCATCTTGCCCGATCCCTAAACTAACTGCCTCGGCTATGCAGGCTGCACCGACGCTAGGATCCGCGAGCTCCATCTCGCCTGATCCCGTAAAACAAAACTGCCTCGGCTGCGTGGGCTGCACCGAGGCCAGGATCCATGAGCTCCAACTCCCCCGATCCCAAAACTAACTACCTCGGCTACGTGGGCTGCACCGAGGCCAGGATCCACGAGCTCTGACTCGCTCGATCCCAAAACTAACTACCTCGGTTGCGCGGGCTGCACCGAGGCCAGGATCTGCGAGCTCTGACTCGCCGATCCCAAAAACTAACTACCTCGGCTGCGCGGGCTGCACCAAGGCCAGGATCCACGAGCTCTGACTCACCCGATCCCAAAACTAACTACCCCGGCTATGTGGGCTGCACCGAGGCTAGGATCCGTGACCTCCGACTCGCCCAATCCCTAAAAACTAACTACCTCGGCTGCGCGGGCTACACCGAGGCCAGGATCCGCGAGCTCCGCCACGGCTACGCACGGCACCTTGGTTAACGACTCCGTCTCGACTAAAATGCACACACACACGCCCGCTGACAAAACCCCCAGACGATTCTGCCTGAATCGCCTAGGGGCTCAGGGGTTACACCCACGGGTGCGTTCACGCGCACCCGCCGATGAAACGAAAACTTCCCCTGCTAGCAACATGAAAAACCCCCAGACGATTCTGCCCGAATCGCCTAGGGGCTCGGGGGATACACCCGCGGGTGCGCTCACGCGCACCCACCGTCGAGATAAAAATCCCCCAGACGATTCCACCCGAATCGTCCGGGGGCTCGGGGGCTCAGGGGCTCCTGTCGGGTTCATAAACTTGGGGTCCCTCATGGACCGGCTTCCCAACAAAGGCTCGGCCCAACAGACAACATTGCGAGCAACACGCAACTCATGGACCGGCCCAAATACCTAGACGACAGGCCAGAAGGACGATCCAATCTCCGACCGAAAGGCCTGGCCGAGGAGGAACGACGCTCGCTTCCAACTCCGACCACCTCTCCGACCGGAGTGCTCGCTTCGGTCTTCAGCCCGCCTCCGAACAGCCTCTCCGACCGAAAGGCCTGGCCAAACACCACTTCCGACTCCGACCCGCTTCTTCGACCGGGAATGCGCTGAACCCCTGCTTATCACTCCTCTCCGACTGGCGCAATCAAAGCCGACTAGGACCGACTGATCGGGGACGCCCGCTCGGTAAGGACCAGGAAACGGGCGGAGAAAGTAAGGCAGGGCACTCAAGTCAACCATAATACCAAGGACCATACCCTGTACATCTGCAGGACAGTACCCTGTGACCTCCCTGGCATGACAGAATGCAAGCAGTGTTGTAGGCGTCGACATTTTCCCCTATAGTGTTGTGGGCGCCATCAACTCCCATACCAGACAAATACGATAAGGCTCCCCCCACATGCCTCTGAGGCATCAACAGTGTTGTGGGTGACGGCATTTACCATACCAGACGAACATGGTAAAACCCCTTGCATGCCTCTGGGTATCAACAGTGTGGCAGGCATCGACATCTGCCATACCGGAAGAAGACGACACAACCCCCCACGTGCATCTGACATTCAACAGTATTGTGGGCGCCTACCCTCATCTTGTACTCGCCGGCGTGGGCAGCAAGACTTAGCATCATACGAACTCTCTTCCTCTCACTTATAAGGCTATCCCCTTCATCTATAAAAGAGGATGCGCTCTCTCCCAAAAGACTAAGTTGATTCAGATCGATAAAGTTCACTAGTACACAACAACAGAACCACCAGGTTCAAACCTCGAGCACACGCTCGAACACATAACATATAGCAGAGCTCCCGTCACTCTCGGCCCCTCTGACCAGAGTCCGATCAGACCACTTGTACGCCCCATCTTTCTTCTACTCGTTTGTAACCCCACTACAAACTTCAAGCACCTGGGCTCAGGAATAAAGTCACCGACCGACTCAAACTGGACATAGGGCACGTTGGCTGAACCAGTATAAACCCTGTATCATTGAGTGCTAAGCCACCTCCGATCACAACGTACGGCAAAACTATAAATATTTACGTGTTGGTCACTTTCTGCACCGACAATTCCATTTTTCAATCTTCAACTTGCACAGAAATCGGGTAGCAAACACCCTCCAAATGTCCAAACTAGATAAAGTTAGTCATCTGGTTTCAAAGGTGTTTTTTCTATTTTCTAAAAATAATAATAATCTGCTTTATAATCCCTAAAAATGCATAAGTAGTTTATTTTAAATTGGAAAATATGAAATGAGTACCAATATATTTTTCTTCAAAAATGTCATCTATCCATTGGTAGTCTATTTAAAATCATTTGAATCTTATTTAAATAAATAATAAGCACGACTACAAGCAATAAAGCAATAGAAACATAAATACATATGTTCCAAAAAACTATTCATAGATTAAAAAAATAGATAGATAGCATTTTTAGAAAATAATTGGCCCTAGTTTTACATGCATTTTTAAATTTAAATAAATTAATCATGATTTTTTAGAGACCAAATCAGTTTTATTATTTTTATAAACAAAAAACCACTTTTGAAAACAACAAGAGGATCAAACTCGTCCGGTTTTAACAATTAGAGGGTGTCCGGTACCTGAATTTGTGATTCAAGATTGAAAATCAGACTAGCGTGCATGTTGAAGGTTGAAAAATAAACTTCCCTATTGCTTGTGGCTGGCATGATAAACCTAATTTTTTGTTATATATAATGTAGATTTCAGAGGCGTACAACGAAAGGTAGGCTTGTTTCACCCGGAAATAAAACATGCATATCTTTCGCTGGGCACTCGGATATGAACCATAGATTAGTTCTAGTTCAATAACCATCGCATATATAGAAAAAAGTTCCAATTCCTAAGTTCGTTACAGGTAGTATTCCTTTCCTAGAATATAATCTCCTTTTGCCATATATATATATATATTCGCCAGTCATTCATCGGTCTGTTCGGCTGGTATTAAAGCCGGCTGAAGCTGTTTTGTTGTGAGAGAAAAATACTGTAGATTCTAGCTTGATAAATTCAAACGAACAGGCCCTCGCTGCTACAGGATCAGGGCCGCCACTTGCAAGTTAGAGTACAAGCAAATTTCTTCCTGTTTTTCCCATGCACAAAAAATCTTTTTTTTTCTCTCGCAAGCAAACTTACATGTTGGCAAGTTGCAAACCAGAAAGAAAAAAAAAAAGCTCATTAGTCTTCTTCTCTCTGACGTGTTCTCTCTCTCTTTTTCTTACCTGAAGCTAATATATGGCGGCATTGAATTTGAACAAGTCCGATCCTTCGAAGAAAAAAAGAATCTGAGAACAAGTCCGCTGTCCACATATGTGTGTGAGAGAGAGAGAGAGAGGTGTTGGAGGCACGTGGAAATGTTGAGGCCGGAGGGCGACGAATAGTGGAGTGGAGTTGGAAAGCGGCGCTGGCTGGGGGCAGGGATAGACAAGTGGACGGCGCTGGAGTGACGAGCGAGCGTGTGAGTGAGTGTGACTGATAGCCGCGGTTTGGAGGCATTCTCCGGCGAGCCACGTCAACCAGGACCACCGGCGGGCGGCGGCGATGAGCAGAGCAGCCGCTAGCACCAGCACCATCAGTGGGTGCATCGATCGATCGCACGCAGACGCAGTGGCAAGCTAGCTAGCTAGCCTCCAAGGTAGCGAAAGCAATGTGGCACTGCTTCCAAAGATGCGCGCCCTTTCTTCTGTTGGAGATGAAAAGCTCCGCCCCTGCTCCTGTCGTTGGCATACGCGATCATGCATGGCTGTAAAGATGCCCAGGCCGAAAGGGACCCTGCAGATCTGAGGAGCATTATTGTTAGTGTTGTGCGTGGCCATGGTTTCAGTTTATTTCTTCTCAGAAATCAAAACTCCCCACCACCCCCTAGATTTAGCGAGCTATATCTCGATCAGTTACTAATGGAAGATATTTTGTTAGTTCTTTTGTTTCTCTCCACAAATATTATCGCAACTTCCTGTAAGTTTTTGCTGTCGTAGATCTGCCAAATAGAGATGCTTTCAATAATGAGCTAACAAATCCAAAACCTTCCAAGTACAGAAATGCTCTTGAAAAATCCACGTTCACACGTTAATATGAATTACTACAAGTCTTATCTTAGACAAAATAATGGAAATAAGCCCGGCTACCTCCTCAAATTGAGCTGAGTTTTATTTTTTCACTCATTTCCCTTCTAAACACAAAATAAATGCTTTTTAATGTTAAATAACCTCTTCTGTTGTTGTTATTATCAGAAAAATAAGCTTCCTTTCAAAATTGTGAGACAACAAAGGAGCCGCCTCTCACCCTTTCCGTTCGAAATTTGACTTGGTTGTCCTATACAAGTGTGTTTCAGGTATTGCTTGGTTTGAGGAACCATTTTATCTTAGATAGGGTGATCCATTTTTTTTTTGAAAGATCTGGTTAACCGACTTTGTATTTGTTGACGTTGAGGATGGCCCCAAACCAACACACCAGCAGAGCCTTGGACGCCCAAAGAGGTTGCACACAACCTGCAACACAGTAAGAACGCGGCGTAATCGATCAAACCAATCTAAAGATCGGTGAGACCAATGTAGAGCTTGTTCTTGGCCGGAAAAGCTCCTGAACTTCTCCCAGGAAGACCCGTCAGGGAGGAGCACGTGGAGGATCTCCTAGGACCAGCAAGGCCGTCTAGGATACCGCTGAATCTCGCCGGGAAACTCAACGAACAGCAAGAGGGGTTGAGAGAGGGGATTTAGGGCATAAGGATTGATAGATTGGTTTGTATGACGATTGGATAGATGGGAACTCAATCGGCCATGATCCTCTCATATATATAGAGGGGGTGGTCTTATCCCAGTAGGAAACCTCTCCAAGCCTTATTTTCCAAGTTTTCCACGAGTTTGGAACAGTTCGGATCGGAATCCAAAAGGCCAGATCCGAACAGGATTTTCTGTTACGTATGTCGGAAGTCCCGACTTGGGTCGGAAGTCCCGACAGTCGGAACTTCCGACTTTTGTCGGAACTCCCGACGTAGGGATAACCCCAGACACCCGGGCAGATTTCTTCAGACTTCCCGGAAGTCCCGACACACGTCGGAACTCCCGACAACGAGGCATCTTTCCGAGGGCATAACTTCTTCATCTGGACTCCGAATTAGACATTCCATATATGTTTTTTGATCGTCTCGATGAGAGGAACGCAATGGTGAAGTCCGTTTCACATTTTGACAACTTCACAAAATGAACATTTTTGGTTGTCAACATATGCCCCCATGTTTTCAGGTGAATGATGCATAAACCTAAAAACACTTAATCAAATAAATTAAAACCAAACAGCGACGATTTCCATCTCATCGGCTGCTCAGCGGCTAAGGGCGATGTATACATCGGCCATTTTTCTAAGGGCGATACATGTATCGGCCATTGTTTGGTGAGCACTTAGGCTTCTTGCCAAACACTTGGAAAGTACATTTTCAAGTACCTCCCGTTGATTGTTCTCGTGAGACGTTCACCTTGCAATGTCTCTAGCATATATGAATTTCCGAATATAACTTTGACCACATTGTAAGGACCTTCCCAATTCGGTGACCACTTGCCAAACTGATTGCTCTTCGATCCAATTGGTAGTATGGTTTTCCACACCAATTCTCCCACTTGAAAGGATTTGCTCCTGACTTTCTTGTATGCTTTGGCAACTCGAGCTTTATCTTTCTCTATTTCCTTGAGAGCTTTTAATCTCACATCAGTCACCTCATCGATATTATCCATCATCAAATCATGATACACAACAGCTGATAAATTATTTTGTTTAGCAAGCCTGTATGCATCCAAATTTACTTCGACAGGCAACACGGCCTCTTGGCCATATACTAACTCAAAAGGAGTAACCTTTGTAGCACCATGCCTTGAAATGCGATGTGCCCATAGAGCCTCAGACAAAACTTCATGCCATCTCCTTGGATTCTCCTCAATTTTCTTTTTGATGAGCTTGATCAAAGTCTTATTACTAGACTCAGCTTGGCCATTGGCTTGAGCATAGTATGGAGATGAATTGAGCAACTTGATCTTATATAATTCGACAAATTCTCTCACCTCTTTAGACACAAACGATGTCCCTTGGTCTGTAGTTAATGTTTGAGAGATGCTGAATCTATGAATAATATGCTCAGTAATGAACTCAATTACTTCCTTGCGTGTCATATTCTTCAAAGAAACTCCCTCGGTCTACTTAGTAAAGTAATCTGTAGCAACTAACACAAATCGGTGTCCCTTCAAAGATGGGGGATATATTTGGCCAATGAAGTCTAACCCCCAACCACGAAAAGGCCATGGTTTGATGATAGGATGAAGCACAGCAGCAGGCACAAGCTGAATATTTCCAAACTTCTGGCACTCTTCACAACCTTTATAGTAGCGAAAACAATCGGCCATCATAGTAGGCCAATAGAAACCGGCTCTACGCAATAACCACTTCATCTTCGGGGCCGATTGATGCGTACCACAGATGCCTTCATGAACTTCTCCCATAGCCACTCTTGCCTGATCTGATCCCAAGCACTTAAGCAGCAAATCTTCGGCGGTTCTTCGATAGAGCTCATCATTATGCAATACATATTTGAAAGCGCTCCGCCGAACACTTTTATCAACTTTGGCACTTGGATCACGTAGATATCTCAACAAGGGAGTCCTCCAATCTTCTAAATCAGCCCCAACATCACTGGAAGTTATATCGGGCCGATTTGATAGCTTCTCAGGTGAATTGACTAGGCTAGTAACAGGGGAGTCGACTGAACCAACTGGGCCGGTAGGCTTAGCCGATTTGGAGGTGTTCGCTTGGCCAACTAGGGCAGTCGGCTTAGCCAACTTGGCCACCGCAGAAGAGTAGTCGGCTGAGCCAACTTGGTTAGTCGGCTTAGCCGACTGGTCTGTACCTACACAGAAAAAATTAAAATCTTCATGCATCGGCTGTTCTTGAATATGGAAATTATGTTCACTGACATCATAGCCAGACGCTTGCTGAGCTAACATGTTGGCCTTTTAATTTTCATGCCTCGGAATATGCCGAATTTGAAATTCGGCAAAATAATCAATAACATCAAGGCAAGCATCAAGACAAGCTCTTAGTGATCCTTCTAAACATTGAAATTCACCAGCAACTTGCTGTACTACCAGCAAAGAATCACCATAAGCTTCAACATGTTTTACTTCCATAGACCGCAACATGATCAACCCGAATAATAGAGCTTCATATTCGGTTTGATTGTTGGTACAAGAGAAATCTAATCGGCTTGACATTCCAATTTCAGCACCATTAGGAGAAATAAGAATAATACCAACACCTTGGCCATCTTTACAAACCAATCCATCAAAGTATAATTTCCATGGAGTAAAAGTAAGGTAATTGACTTCATCATCTAAATCAATACCATGCTCAACAATAAAATCAGCAATAACTTGACCTCTTAATGTTTTCAATGGTTCAAAAGTCAAGTCATATTCTATTAGTGCGTATGCCCATTTGCCTATCCTTCCACGAAGAATTGGCCGATATAACATGTGCTTTATCACATCGGCCTGGCAAGCAACAACACATGTACTAGACAAAAGATAATGTCTCATCTTAGCACAAGCATAGTACAGTGATAAGCATAATTTTTCTATATGGGCATACCTTGTCTCGGGATCAAAAAGACGGCGACCCAGATAAGCAATCACATATTCTTTACCTTCATCTTCTTGAGTCAAAACAGCCCCGATTACCTTCTCTTCGGCAGCAATATATAACTTGAAAGGAACTCCTCTCCTAGGTGCACGAAGAACCGGTGGTGTTGACAAATATTCCTTTATCTTTTCAAATGCCTCTTGTTGTTTTGCCCCCCAAGTGAATTCAGATTCATCCTTCAGCTTCAATATAGGGGTGAAAGGAATAATTTTCCCGGACAAGTTAGCAATAAATCTTCTCAAGTAGTTCACTTTTCCCAAGAACTTTTGCAAGTCCTTCTTGCACGTAGGTGCCTTAACTTTCTTGATCCTCTCTATCCTCTTGGGATCAACCTCTATGTCCTTATCATGAATTATGAAGCCTAAAAACTTTCCAGCCGATACCCCAAAAGCACATTTGAGTGGGTTCATCTTCAATCCATAGCGGCACATCCTCTCAAAAGCAAGACGCAAATCGGCCAAATGAGATTTATGGGCGGCCGATTTGATCACAATATCATCAATGTACACCTCCATAATCACCCCAATTAAATCATGGAAAATCAAATTCATAGCTCTTTGATAAGTAGCACCTGCATTCTTTAGCCCAAATGTCATCACAACCCACTCAAAAAGATCAACAAACCTAGGACATATGAAGGCCGTCTTAGACATATCTTCCTCGGCCATGAAAATCTGATTATAACCGGCATTACCATCAAGAAAGCTAATAACTTGGTGTCCTGAAGCATCATTGATAAGCATATCGGCTATAGGCATAGGATACTCATCTTTCGGAGTAGCTCTATTCAGATCTCTAAAATCAATACATACTCTGATCTTCCCAGAATCCTTCTTCTCAACAAGCACAATATTAGAGACCCACTCCGCATACCTGCATGGCTGTATAAACCCCGCTTGCAACAGCCGATCAATCTCTTCTTTAATCCTATCATAAATTGTAGAATTAAATCGACGGGGTTTTTGCTTGAAAGGTCTGAATCCTTTCTTAATAGGGAGCCGATGCTCAACAAGCTCTCGGCTCAATCCAGGCATCTCTGTATAATCCCATGCAAAACAATCAACATATTCCTTGAGAAGCGCGATTAACTCAACTTTGTAATCGGCTTCCAAATTTTGATTAATAAACGTCGGCCGGGGCACAGAGCCATCCCCAATATCAACTTGTTCCAAAGGGTCGGACGACGTAAAACCTTGGCCCAACTTATCGAGCTCATCAAAATCATCAATAGCCTCACAGGCATCGGTCTTATTAGCCCAATACTGTTCAACACGATATTTTAACCATTCAACGTTAGCATCCATTACAATAATGATTACATGATGATATTGAGCCGATTATCAATCAGCTTCAAGGACACAGGAACAAAACCTTGCCTGGTAACACTAATAAATTCAAAACTAGAAAGATCTCTACCAGATAAGCAAGCAATAGCATCATGCCCCCCGAGTGTAGGAGCATCAGCTGCAGCAACATCAGCTGATGAATCTGAATGCACAACCTCAACAGCATCTCCCACCCATTGGATGAGAAATTGGTGCAAGCTAGATGGCACGCAACGATTGGCATGGATCCAATCACGCCCAAGTATCAAGTTATAGCTACCTTGCACGTCGGCGACGAAGAATGCCGTGGCCAAAGTCTTGCTTCCAATGGTGAGCTCCATGTTAGCAACTCCTCTGGCCGGAATGGGAGCACCTCCTCCAACACCGCTGATCATCATGTTGGTCTTGATTAGCTCCTCATCAGTGCCACCGAGCTTCTTGTAAAGCGGATACGGCATCAAGTTCACTATCGCCCCATTGTCCACTAACATGCTATGGACCGGTGTGCCATTGATATAACCCTTCACATGTAGAGGCTTGAGATGGTTGATGGAGTCATCTGGTTTCTGAAATACAGTGCTTTTCATTGCAAAATTAAATTCTACCGCCGTGGAGTCATCTACCACGATGTAGTAATCAGCAGATAAAATAACTACATTGACCTCCACTCTCTCTGGAGTAGGCTCATAATCAACCATCTCCTCGTCGGGAACCTCAGGAACCTCCATGCCAACCAGAGCAGCAACAGTAGTAGCGAAATCATCAAAGGACACCTCAGAGGCACCCGAGACAGCAGGAGTCAGCTCAGCTGACTCGGAAGTCGACTTAGCTGACTCTGGAGCTTCTGAAGCAGTAAGGGTAGGCAAAGTCGGCTCAGCTGACTCAGGAGTCGGCTTAGCTGACTGGCTCAACACAGGAGTTCACTTAGCCGACTCTAGAGTCAACTTAGCCGACTGGCCAGCAGCAGTAGTGGCGTTTCGAACTTCCAGAGGGATTTCGACCTGTACGGGGTTGAGTATTTCATTCTCCATCTTGGCAAGCTTCTCCCTCTTCTGTTGCTTATGTAGGGCACGCTGCAATTTGTGCCGTTGAGTTTTATTCAACCCACGAGGACACCATACGGGTTGCCGGTACTTGGAATCTCCTTCGACGCGTTTCTTCTCTTCAATTCCAAAAACATCTTTAGGAGCTTCATCTTGCTTAGATGCTGGAATTTCTTCAATTACAATCGGCCCATCATGATTAGTGACTGGAGCTTCCATGGAGTCGATTGTGATAAACGATTGAGGCCTAGCTCTTGGTGGGGGAACGACAGGAATCTCAACCTTCTTAGGCACATAAACTTGCTGCATTGGTGCCTTTCCCGACTCTTGTGGAGTCAAAGTCCTAGAGGTAATCACACGATCTTGACTTGTACCACTAGAGCTCGATTGACAATTGTTCAATCGGCTAAAGATGGAGGGTCTTGGAATTGAACCAGCAGGATCTCCCCACCTTTGTTGGCTATGCACAGGTGCTGCCGGAGGATACGGCACCCAAACTCCATAAGGACCCCATTGCGGTGTAACCGGAGGCAGAATCGGGGGACCCTAGCGAGAAACACGAGGAACACCTCTCTGAAACGAAGTTGTTGGTTGCACCACCGCCAACTGCTTGATCTTGTCATCTTCCCGCTTAGGTGGAGTAGACTCTCTTTTTTTAAACGGCCGATTCTAGGAATCGGCCTTTTGTTGCTTATACTTGGACATGAGCCTGTCAAAGGTGCATTGCTTCTTCACGAACTCTCCCTGGTTCTTCTTCTCATTCGTCTTCCAGGTGCCAATCTTCGGTCGCTGTGGAACAAATGTATGCAAAACACGAACATCGGAGGCGCCAGAGCTATTGGAACCAGGAGAGTTGGCTAAGCCCACTGGCGCAGCCAGCTCAGCTGACTTGGTTGAGGTGGTGGTAGAGTCAGCTACGCCGACTCCTTGAGTCGGTTGAGCCGACTGGCCCTGCTGTGTGCTGGAGTCGGCTTGGCCAACTGGTGGAGTTGGCCTAGCCGGCCTCTGCTGTGCCACCGTTGTTTCATACCACCACTGCCTTTTCAAATATTGCATTGATCCGGCGGTGATCTTCAACTTGTTCTTGCCTTCATTATCCTTCTCAAGCACCACTTTGCGCCCCGAATTTGTTTCGACATTCGGTGCTGGCCATTTAATTTCAGCAGCTAAACATTCTTTATTATCATCATCAGAATCATCGGAACAATCACCAACAAAATGCACATTCTGACGATGAGATTTATAAGCATCACGAGACTCTTTAAAGAGCGATTCAATTGAAACGGCCTTTTGCATAAGTTGATTAACATTGTGAAACTCATAATGGTCAAGCTTTTCTCTAATACTAGAACGTAAACTAGCAAAGCATAAATCAGTTAAATCTCTTTTAGAAATATTTAAATGGAAACATCGGTTCTTAATCTCTCTAAATCATTTGAAAAAATCATGGACGGACTCATCACGCCCTTGACGAACCAATGCAAGATGAGACAATCTTGTTTCATGAGCACTGCTATAAAAGTGATTATGAAATTTCTCTTCTAATTCAACCCATGAACCAATAGAACAAGATGGTAATGAAGTAAACCATGCAAAAGCTGTGCCAGTAAGAGATAAAGGAAAATTATGAACTTTCATAAAATCATAAGCACTAGCCTCACCCAATTGTGCACGAAACATGCTAATATGCTCCATGGTTGATTTACTATCATCACCACTAAATTTCTGAAAGTCAGGTACCCTCCACCCATCAGGTGCTTTCATGAAATCATAAGTAGAAGGGTACGGCTTTTGATAAGTATTCCTACTAGATTTAAGTTGCAATCCTAAACTACTCTCAAGAGATTTAGCCAATTCATCCTTAAACCGATTCAAAGCATCATCAAAATCGGTAGTAGGAGCATTAGGAGTAACATTAAATGTAGGAATAATTTGGCTAGGTGACTTCGGTGGGTTTGGTAAAGCATTATGCCCCGCTGAAGCTCTATTTGTTGATGCTCCATAATCGGTTCGAAAAGCTCGACCCAAACTTTGTGCACCAACACCTGTACGTGTAGATGTGCTAGCACCAGGTTGACCGGCCTTATCGGTTTCAGATGCCGAAGGGGCCGATTGAAATTGGCTAGCGGAAGCATGAGAGGTTTGATTTTCATAAAAATTCAAAGGCATACCGAACTGAGGTTGCTGCATGGCACCCGATTGATCACAATCGGTTGTCTTGCCCTCTAACTTATCCATACGTGCTTGAAGTAGATTAGAAAGGTGCTAAAGATTATTACTATGCAATTTTCTTTCATCTATCAACATCTGAGCAAAATTGGTATGAGTAGGATAAGCATCAATATTTATCTCCTCGTCATACTTAGCTTTTCCGTTGCCCTTCTCCTCGGTGCCTGAAGATTCAGAAGCGGTAGCATCACCGTAGGAGGGTTCACGAAACTGAGTGACCTTGTCGTGCCGATTCTTGGTGTAGCTCTCCAAGAAAGCCTTGACATCGGCATCGAGCTTGGCCTGAAGTTTCTGGTGCAACTCATCTGGAAGCTCATCCATGGATTGAGGAAAGATCATGTTAGCCTCATTGAAGGGGCTGGTCTTGTCACCCTTGTCGGTGGCAACACCATCGTTGCCTCCCATGTTGCTACTAGATTGATTCTTGATTCGCTTCGCTTTCCCCAGCGGAGTCGTCAAAAAGTATGTTGACGTTGAGGATGGCCCCAAACCAACACACCAGCAGGGCCTTGGATGCCCAAAGAGGTTGCACACAACCTGCAACACAGCAAGAACGCGGCGTAATCGATCAAACCAATCTAAAGATCGATGAGACCGATGTAGAGCTTGTTCTTGGCCGGAAAAGCTCCTGAACTTCTCCCGGGAAGACCCGTCAGGGAGGAGCACGTGGAGGATCTCCTAGGACCAGCAAGACCGCCTAGGATGCCACTGAATCTCGTTGGGAAACTCAATGAACAGCAAGAGGGGTTGAGAGAGGGGAATTAGGGCATAAGGAGTTGATAGATTGGTTTGTATGACGATTAGATAGATGGGAACTCAATCGGCCATGATCCTCTCATATATATAGAGGGGGTGGTCTTATCCCAGTAGGAAACCTCTCTAAGCCTTATTTTCCAAGTTTCCCACGAGTTTGGAACAGTTCATATCGGAATCCAAAAGGCCAGATCCAAACAGGATTTTCTGTCAGGTATGTCGGAAGTCCAGTCGAAACTCCCAGCTTGGGTCGGAACTCCCGACAGTCAGAACTTCCGACTTTTGTCGGAACTCCCGATGTAGGGATAACCCCAGACACCCGGGCAGATTTCTTTAGACTTCCCGGAAGTCCTGACACACGTCGGAACTTTCGACAGTCGGAAGTCCCGACTTGGGTCGGAACTCCCGACAACAAGGCATCTTTCCGAGGGCATAACTTCTTCATCCGGACTCCGAATTAGACATTCCATATATGTTTTTTGACCGTCTCGGCGAGAGGAACGCAATGGTGAAGTCCGTTTCACATTTTGACAACTTCACAAAATGAACATTTTTTATTGTCAACAGTATTAATAAGCAAGAGTACAGAGTTGCGAGGCTACATGCGCGAGAGGCGCTTCCTCACTTAGCAGACCACCCCATGAGGATGAATAAAGCTAAGCTAAGCTAACTACTCGCTAATTGGTTGGTAATAGTTATGGGCCATAGGACTCGTCCTCTAGCCGACGTCCAATCAGAGCATTCATCCTTTATTCTTGTGAAGATCGACTGCTCAGACCGTCTCTCGCCATTGAATACTACCGCATTTCTCTGCTTCCAAATCTGCCACAGCACTAGAATTGCTAGTGAATGTGCCGCTTTTGTGCCGCTGTCGATCATTGCGAGAAACCACTCCTTATTCTCATTCTGCCGAGTCCAAGAAGCTGGTTGCAGGTTGGTACAATTGCTCCAAGTTGCCACTAATTCCCATGCCTTCCTTGAGTAAGGGCACTCGATGAATAGATGAAGAGAGGTCTCCAAACTTCTTTCACACAAGGCACGAAAAATAATTGTTCTTCCACCCCCGTAGCTGTAGTCTCGCCGCGGTCCAAATCCTGTCTTGTAGAAGCAGCCAAAGGAAAAACTTGTAGCGTGGAGGTGCCCATGGCGCCCATACCAGCTTGGGGAAATTGGAGGTCATCTGGCCACTAAATTGAATGGTGTAGGCCGAACTTGCAGAATATTCACCTGAGCTTTCACGTATCCAAATTATCTCGTCTTCCTCAGCTGAATCCAGCTGCAAGGACCGTGTGTGGTTCCATAAGGCAAATAATTCTCTTAGGAGGTCGGCGTTTAGGGTGATCCATCATGAGTTGTTCACAAGAATTTAGTAGAATGACTTCACATCTCATACTGCTATACTAATTATTGGCATGTGAGAAATGCAGATGCTGATACGTCAGCTTATTTCTTTCCAAAAACCAACAAAGCAAGTGAGTAGTGAAAAGATGATGCAACACCCACATACCTCAAACCAAACACCCCATGATTTCTTTTTGGATGTGCTTCTACTTCAACTTAGATCTATATCCTTCTGACGTTCTCACTTCTTTCAGGTCCCGCCCCACCTGAGGCCTTGTTTGGATGTATGTGTATTCACCTCAATCCACATGTGTTGGAGTGGAATAGAATGAAATTGAGACACATGTGGCTTGAGACGAATACATGCGCATCCAAACAAGGCCTGAATGCTTAAACCCTGAGTTTGATTATTGGCCAACGATTCTACTTCTCAGGGAACCACTACCAACTGCCCTATATGTACTTCACTTATACTTTGTGTACTTCTCAGGAGCCTCTACCAATTTCACTGTGGCTTTTAGGGATATATATATCGTCAAATTGTTCAATGTGTCAATGTCTCAGTCCTAAACACCAACTGCTTGTGATTTGGAAGAGGAGCAATTTACCAAATTGGACATAATCAGACGTCAAAGGTTAACAAATACTTAGCACATACATGTGTGGTTGTTGGGGTGTTTGTTTCAGGAAGTTTTTGTTGAGGTGGTACAATCAAACAGAGAGGATTTGAGAGAATAATCTGGCCATTCAAGACCACTAGTAGATCTGGAAGCCAACGTCATGGACATCAACCCGGCAGGAACTGTTTGCCAAAAACGCACTGTTTGCCCATAGATGCGCGCACTGTTTGTCAAAAACGGCAGGAACTTGACGTGCGCTGCGGGGCGTTACCCGTCGCCTTCCACGGACTGCAACCCGGCAGCTGCTCCACTGACAAGCGGGCCCCGCGACGTGATACCTGGCCACACTGGCCCGCCATGTCGGTACTCGATACTGTTGCTCACCTTGCTGCAGGAGGGCAGGTTGGCGACGACAAAAGGCTGGTCTACGAGGAGGGCCCGTGGACCGGAACCATGCAAGCACCTGTGATTGCGAGTGTGCACGACATTGCATTAGCATGGCCAAAAAGCATACAGTAATTTCTCGCCATAAAAAATATGTCAGTATACAGCAGTTTGCATTTTGCAGTCTGCCCCCTGACGTGGATGTCTCATTGTCTACGTTGCCTCATGCTCATCTCGTCCTCGAAATCTTTAGAAGGATGCATCTTTAATCCACTTTTACGAATTTATTTAGGAGGTCCTCAACGCTAAAACACGCTGCACGATGACTTTGGTGAAATAATATTACACACTTTTTGTTTGGCCTATTCTAACCTAGGCCCACTTAAAATAAATCATGACATTCACAATCACAAGTGTTAATACGTCGGGCTACTCGAAATAACCATGTTGTGTTGTTCGCTAACAAGGATAAATTAATACCATAGGATTAATCGCAACATATGGTCAGAAATGCAATTCTATATATATAAACTAAAGACAAAAAATTGACATCACTACATTCATCATAAAAACTCCTTTCTTTTAATAGATTGACAGGAGTTGCTGACAAAGTGGTGAGACCTTCGCAAACGGCCTTTTTGCCTGGAAGAAAATTCTAGGAGTGGTGGTGTTACGATCCATGAGCTTCATATGAAGAAAAAAGATGGCCCCATCTTAAAACTAGATTTTGAGAAGGCATATGATAAATTTGTCTCTTTGCAACAAACTTTGAGAATGAAATGCTTTTCACCAATCTGGTGTAAGTGGATTGAGTCAGTTGTTATTCAAGGAAGTATAGGAGTTAAAGTGAATGATGAAGTAGGTCATTATTTTCATACTAGGAAAGGGCTTAGGCAAGGAGATCCTCTCTCGCCTATTCTTTTAACCTAGTTGCATATGCTAGCCATCCTAGTTTTCAAGGCTAAAAATAACAGTCAACTTAAGGGACTGGTGCCGAATCTGATTGATGACGGCCTTTCTATTCTACAATATGCGGATGGCACTAGTCTCTTTATGGAAAGTGATATTGAGGGGGCTAGGAACTTAAAGCTGGTACTAGGTGCCTTTGAAAAGTTATCGGATCTAAAAATCAATATTCATAAGAGTGAGTTGTTCTCCTCTAAAACGGCTAGGGCCTAGTCAGGAGTTCGTAGAGCTTTTTGGGAGCAAGGAAGGTAATCTTCCTTTTCGGTACCTAGGAATTCCAATGCATTTTCGTAAGTTGTCAAATAAGGAGTGGATTTTAATTGCATAGCGTTTTCAAAAGAAACTTACGGGCTATTTGTTTTGTAGAACGATACTAGTCGGAATCATTCGAATCTAGAACCGAAGTTGATCGATCCGTTTGGTTTGCATCATGGAATCCAGCCATCCACCATCAACGCATTCCTCGTAGCGCTTGGATATGCCAGTAGCAGAGGAACGCACTCACTCCTGAAAAACGCCGGACGGGTGCATGCCGGACCATTCTATGAGAGCTCAAGTGAATCCCTATACCAAATAGGCTATTAGTAGCTTGACAGGCAAGTTGTTATAATCTAGTGGAAGGTTGGTGTTGATTAACTCGGTTTTATCTAGTCTACCTATGTTCCTTGTTTGCTATTCCTAAAGGAGTACTAAAAAGGTTGGATTATTACGGATCCAGGTTTTTTTGGCAGTGTGACGATCATAAAAATAAATATAGGCTATCTAAGTATAATATACTTTGCAAACCTTGAAGTACATATGGGAGGATTAGGCATTTTGAATTTGGAAACCCAAAATTCTTGTCTTCTTGCCAAATGTCTTTTTAAGCTTCTGAATGAAGAGGTCTTTGGCAAGATGTTTTAAAAATAAATATTTGAAAAATAAATGCTTGTCTCAAGTGGCAAAACGGCTCTCTCTTGTCACAAGTTCCCTTGTGGAATTGTCACACATATAACTCCTAGCATTAAACAGGGTCTTAGGATTTTATTGATTTGATTAAAAATAATGGACTAAACCTAACTAAATCTAACAACTTGTACATGCATGTTATATGCATATATATGGTACTTTTTTCATGTAGTTTTTTTTTTTTTTTGCCCTTTCTCGTGCATTACTTGACGACGAGCTCTACTTCAACTTAAGCAAAAAGCACAAAGCCAGATAATCATAAACTTTGCAAGGCAAATAAAGCTTAAAAAGGTTCAAACGGCCTGCAGACTAGTACTTAGATCTCCATTGAATGGATGCTTGGCAAAGAGCTTCATTTATAGTGGCCATCTCTATTTTCCAAAGTATGGTAAAACAAAAGTTGAGAAGGAGCCAAGGACATAGATGGTGGGTGCTCACAAATATTTCTTCTTTTTTTTTTTGAAACGGGTGCTCACAAATATGATAGCAGTTGAGAAAAGATCTTTCTCAGCACAACTAGCCACCTCTGGCGTTCCACGTTGCGCGTGTCTGGTGCTGCCAAATTGTTGCGACAGCGTGCCCATGTGAGGAGAGAGACCCAACAGTTGGAGCCAAAATAAGTAGCTCCATTATTGCTAGGATTATTAGACGGAGCGTGATGATTTAGTACGCTCTCTATTGGAATATGAAACTTAACTCTTTTTTTGTTACGGCAACCGTACCATTACTCTACCAATACATAAATGGAATACTAATATAACAATATCTGTGAAAAGCTAGCTTATTCTAACGAAATGAAATATGTCTTGAGAAATAAGACTAATAATAATTAAGCTTGTGAATGTTTTGGTATAAACCACATGAAATGATCACCCTCCCACAATAAGCAATAATTGTGTTCCTTTCCTGCGATACCTGTCTATTCCTGATCAAGTCACCAACTTAGCATGAACGCTCGTATGTACATCTAATTATTCTCTTAGCGGTATATGATGGCCTCATTACTATGCATCTGTTATAAATTATAAGACATTTTAGCTTTTCTAGACTCATAGCGTTGTTGCTACGCACCTAGATGCATAGTAAATGCTATGAATTTAGAAATGTCAAAATGTCTTATAAAGTTATAATATGGGACAGAGAAAGTGTTGACAAAAGATGCTCGGCAGTTCTCCGAGGGGTATCACACGAAGGTAGATTGATCGGTGGAGGTGCGCGTGATAGGAACCGGATGGTGACACAAGGCGTAGAGACAACGATTTAGACAGGTTCGGGCCATCTGATCGACGTAATACCCTACGTCATGTGTCTTTGTTGTATTATATTGAATATGAGATATATGTAGATGCCTTAGACTAGGCCTAGGATCCATATGGCCATGTCCACTAGAGGACCCCTGCCTCTCCTTATATAATCTAGAGGGGTAGGGTTACAAGGAAAGTATCATATTTGGTACTATATAATATCTTGCGGTGCACGTCGATAGGGCGCAGGTAATCTTGTGGGCTTTGCCACCTCGATGGTGCGCGCCCATGTCTTGTCTTGTGGATCTAAGTCATATCCCCATGGCTAGTCTTGACGCCTTGTATCCTTTTAGCAACGCTGTCTTGAACAAGTCCGAGCAGTTTGACGTGAAGCCGATCAGTTTAACTGGTGATCCGAGCAGTGGAAGTCGAAACCGACCAGTTTAACTAGTGACCTGGGCGGTGAAAGTCAATGCCGACCAGTTTTAACTGGTTAGGAGACCTCGGACTTAGCCAAGTAAGGCTTGCTAGAATGATGTAAGGGGCCCAAGATAAAATTTGAAAATTCTTCCCCTTATGAGAAGTGTAGCCACTTAGACTCCGTCAATAAGGAGGGTAAATCAAGAAATAAGCACTACATTCACCGCCAGGTGAAGTGTAGCCATTTAGTCCCCGAGCCTCTTTGGAAGATGAAGAATGAATCTTGTAGCAGGTCAAAAAAAGAAGTCCGAAGCTTGCCGGCGTCATCGACATGTGCGTATCAAGACCCAGACGTCTTTGCCCAAGATCAAGACCACGATCCGAATAAAGATGGAGCAGCTTGATAGCACACCGATGAGACATAGCAAGATCCGACCACCAAGGGAGTCCTCAGCTTAGCTGGCGATGCTTGCACGAAGAATCCGAGCATCGAGGAGTTCCCGGCGTAGCGGACGATGTCCGACCACCGAGGAGTCCCCGGCGTAGCTGGCGATGTCCGACCACCGAGGAGTCTCCGACGTAGCTGACGATGTCCGACCACCAAGGAGTCCCCGGCGTAGCTAGCGATATCCAAACACTGAGGAGTCCCCAGCGTAGCTGATGATGAAGCACGAGCGACGAACAGTCCGGTCAACTGGTCGGCGGCGAAGTGAGCATTGAGTAGAAGCGACCGGTAAATGGTCCGATCAACTGGTCGGCGACGAAGTCCATGAACCTAGCGGCTCGACCAGTTGATCGGTGGAGAAGTCCGAGCACCAGGTGGTCCGATCACCTGGACGATGATCCTGCAATATAAATATGTAGGACGGGTAGTACATGATGTAAAAATATATGAACTCTAGAGAAGAATCAGCTATGGTAATAAAATAGCGTATGCAGCCCCGCGATCAGTTGATGTGAACACTTAGACGATATGGGCATATATGGCTATCAATGTGGTTGATGGTCTAGCCTCTATCATTTATAGCTATTCGTTCTCTTGGTAGTACTCCATCTGTCCCAAGTTAGCGTTTTTTAAGTCAAAGTATCTTAAGTTTAACCAAAATTATAGAAAAATTACAAATATTTATGACATCAAATAGGTATTACTATAAAAATATAATTAATAAAGAATCTAATAATACTTATTGGTATCATAAGTATTATTATTTTATTATATAAATTTAGTCAATCTTAAAATATTTTGATTCTTCGAGAAGATTAATCGGAATGATTTATAATTTGGGACGAGAATGCAACAACGAGACACGTACAGTGACTTTAACAATTGATATGTGAATACAATCGATCGAAGGTGCTCATCGGTGTAAGGTGCTCGTCAGTGTAGTTGCCAGTCGATGTAGTTGGCAGCTCGGCCTTAGTTAGTCTCATGTCATAGCTGAAAATACTATTAGCTGATTTGGTGTGAGAAAAAAATAATATTCATCGACTACGATGAAGCTCCAGCGAACAGGCCGATGATTATTAGTCGCAATCTCGTGATGTGCTATTGTGCTCGTAGGGCCATACTAGTGTGATTCAGAGTGCAGACACAGTGTACAGTACCCGAGCTGTGGAAGATTCATGCACGCATGAGCCCGTGAGAATCATCAGAACATTTTCCTTTTTGGGGTTGTCCACCACATGTCCACATCGGTGAAGAATCGCATACATGAACGTATTAATACCCGTGACCCATCCCGGCATCTATGAGCATGTTCGTTTTGGTTTATTCACCTGTGTCTGGCTTATAATCTATGGTTTAAATAGTATTTTCTTTCACAACAAACCAGCCAGCAGTACTTTCAGCCATGGCTTATAAGCCAATTCAGCCGATACAGGCTGTATATCATGCATGCAACACGCCGGAATTTCCTGCAACACGCCGGAATTTCACACCGGAACCGGTACAGATCATGGGGAAATTAAAAACCCGGCGTTCTGAAATCTCAAGGCCTGCATGATCGATAGGATAGCAACTGATGATCATATATGCATGATACGTCGGATTCGGGCCGGGCAGAGACTGAGATCAAAATGCCTGTATGTATGTATGTATGGATGTATCATGTATGCGTGGCATGCATGCATCCGCGCAGATGAACCAACATAGTGCGTGCTCTTTGAGCATATTACATATACTAGCTGACCACGCCTAGTAGTAGATAGAGATATGCATGTGACGTGTGTGGTGCATGGCGCGCCGGAGCTAGCTGCACGCCTGGATCATCAATCGCCTCCCCTCAGAAGGCCGTGGCGACCGTGCCGGGTTTGTCGGAGCCCGCGCCGCTGGGCGGTAGCGGCACCACCGGGTCGGACGCCGGCGGCGGCGTGGCGAGCGCGCACTTCTCCTTCCACTCCTCGATCGTGATGTGCTGCTGCCGGCAATCGAGGCTGCAGAACGCCGTGTCGCCCCTGCAAGCAGATCCATCCACTGATTTGTCTCATATCTCGATCTGTGTGGGCCATGACTGTGGTGGTGTGTGTGCGTGCAGGGAAAGGCAGCCGCGTACCTGTACATGAAGGTGTCGCGTCCGGGTCCGAGGCGGCGGTTGCAGAGCCCGCAGGCGCGGAGGAACGCGGCGGTCTCGGCGGCCGAGTTCCGGCGGAGCCCCGCCAGCGCCGGCGCCGCGCGGGCGCGGTACGCCGCCAGCCAGTCGGCCCGCCCGGCCGCAGCCGCGCCGCCGATGGCCCACCCGTAGGGGTCCGCCTCCAGCTCGGCGGTTGCCTCCCCTGCCGCTACCGCCTCCGCGTGCGCCGGCAGCAGCTGCAGCTCCTCGTCCTCCTCCTCCGCCACGTCTGCTAGCACGTCCGGAGCCGCGAACTCCGTCATGCTCGTCGTCCGCCGCATGTGGTTCTGCTGCTTCTGCTGCCGCGCCGCCGGCGACGAGCTCCCGGATCTCTGCTTCCCCAGCATCATCTCCCCACTGCCCTGTCTGTCTCTACCGTTCTTGTATACTATAGTGCTATATATATGTGGCTACCCACGACTGAAACTCGACTGAACCTATGTACGGCGCGGCTGTTTACTACGTACTCCTATTTGCGGCAGCTGGGAGGGAGATGTGCCGAGGTGAAGAGGTAGAGGTGGTGGTCGCCATGGCTATGGCTGAGGGGAGGGAGAGGCCACTGGCAGTGGGTGAAGAAGGGGAGGAAGAGAGAGTGCGTGTGGTGAGAGAGGGAAGGAGAGGAGGCGGGGTAGATAAAATGAGGCCAGTGGAGGAATGCGAAAATTTTATATTTTGATCCTTTTTTTAAAAAAAATTACAAATAAACCTCTGATGAAACCTTTTCACCAAACTCGGCGTCGTAGGAAGAGACGCCAAAGTATGCGGCTCAACGCCGCGCCATGTCAGCAAAGACCCTAGTCCCCTTAGCCACGCAGGATATGGGCCCCACAGAGCTCGGCGTCTCTTCAGCTAACGCCGAGCCTCGTACATTGACGCGGGTCGACTCAACGCCGAGGAAAGGGATAGCCTGTACTCTTCGGGATCCCGTACTCTTCTCCGCCATCTCTCCACTCCACCTCTACCCTCTCCTTCCTCTCTCTCCCGATGTTGCGGCACAGCCGCACACCGGCGAGGGCGCGGGGCTAGGTCGTTCCACGGCGCGAGTGGGGCCCGGCGGTGGTGCGAGCATGGTGCTGGGCGCGGGCGAGCCCGGCCGCCGCCGCCGGTGAGCACGCGACAAGGGGCGCAGACATGGCCCCACGTGGCCTGGCCCCGGCCGCGCAAGCAACCGCTGCGGGCGCGGGCCTCGCCAGCCAGACGCCACCGCCACCACCCAGCTAGGTTAAAGTGCGCTCTCTCTCTCTCTCTCTTGCTGCCCGATCTAGGCTTGCCTGCTCGTTCTTCCTTGCTGACGGAGGCTCACACCGGCGGATCCGATGCCTCCATGACCGGATCCGTCCCTCGTCCCGTCGGATCTGTGCAGGCACCAAACAGGAAGCCACGGGAGGCCAAGGACGGCGGTGGCATTCCCGTAGGGAGGCCTAATCTCACCTTTGGCGGCAGCGGCAGACCATCCAACTTGGTATATATATATATATATATATATATATATATATATATATATATATATATATATATATATATATATATATATATATATATATATATATATATATATATATATATATATATATATATATATATATATATATATATATATATATATATATATATATATATATATATATATATATATATATATATATATGTTAAGAGTCGGAGGGTCGGAGGGGTTCACTACGTACGAGGATGAGTCCAACAAGTTCAGCATTCAAGTTCCACGAGTTACGCAATTCTTCACCTTTCATCAGTCGTAGGAGCACCTTTAATTCCCCTGTATCCATTGCAAAAGAACGTCGAAATCAGTTGGCACAATTTGATGGCAATGGCAACTGACTATAGCTCTGTGCGTGTGTGCAGGCAGGCTGGCTGGTCGACGCCGGCGTGGCCAGCCAGCATCAAGTCCGTCACGGCGTTTTACCCGGAACTGTATCTAGCATTTGTTATCCTATCTGAATTTTGAATCCTGCAGCTACAGTGAACTTGATCCTATCTTCAGTTAGAGCTAGGATTATCTGTCATTACTTCTTTACTGATCTTGGACAGCTCAACACAAATGATTGCGACTGTGCAGTTTAGAAAAAAAAATACAGGCTGCAGCCTATCCTATGCATGCCTATGGATTGCTGAATCAAGTCAGCCCTTGTTTAGTTCCACACCAATTTCCAAAAATTGCTACTTGTTTTGTTCACATCGAATGTTTAATTTTACAACATTAAATGTAGACAAAGAAAAACTATTTGCACACATTTGGTGGGAAATTGCATAGATTAACGTTTTGAGCCTAATTAGTCCATGTTTGAACACTATTTACCAAATAAAAACGAATGTGCTACAGTAGCCCCAAAATCCAAATTTCACGAACTAAACAAGGGCTCAGTTGCCGTGTAGGCCATCTATAAAAACATAGAGCCTTGTTTTGTTCCTGCACCAAAACTTTACATCATATTACATCGAATATTTGGACACATGCATAGAGTATTAAATATAGATTAAAAAATAACTAATTACACAGATTACGACTACTTTGCGAGACGAATCTTTTAAGCCTAATTAGTCCATGATTTGACAATAAAGTGCTACAGTAGCACATGTGCTAATGATGGATTAATTAAGCTTAATAAATTCGTCTCGTGGTTTACTGACGGATTCTGTAATTTGTTTTTTATTAGTATCAAACACCACATGCGACACCTCATGTAATATCCGATGTGACACCCCAAAATTTTACAACCTGGATCTAAACACCACCTAACTTCCATATTGTTTATTCAGAAATTGATTTTAGAAGGTAAGCATTTTTCTCTCGCGGGCTTTGCTATTCAATGTGTGTTAGCGCTTGTAATGTGTGTTAGTGCTTCTGTTGTAAATTAGCACATGTTAAGTAAGGCTTGTGTTAGTGTTGTCAGTGATTAGCTTGTTTAACCATGCATCTGTCATTAGCTTGGTGGTTGTTGGCATCATCATGCACCGTAGGACTGCCTGTATTAGAAAAAGTGGGCTGTATGAATCAGCTCTCTCCCTTTTTACTTAAATCAACAGTTGCCTGTCTACTGCCTGTTTGTGTCTTCCTATATTTGAGGAAACAGAGTATTATTAGCCCTTGTTTAGTTGGAGAAATTCGGATTTTGGGGCTACTGTAGCACGTTCGTTTTTATTTGGCAAATAGTGTTCAAACATGGACTAATTAGGCTCAAAACGCTCGTCTCGTAATTTCCCACCAAACTGTGCAATTAGTTTTTCTTTTCGTTTACATTTAATGCTCCATGCACGGGCCGCAAACATTCGATGTGACAGGTACTGTATCAACTTTTTAGAAGTTGGGGTGGAACTAAACAAGGGCTTAGTATGGTTGCACTCATAGGATGCTGCATTTTGTACTTCACAGACAGAACTGAAATCAAATGGCACATCAAATCTACTGAGTACAGTGAAATCAAATGGCGTCATCAACCTCTAGAGCTCGAACCTTCACCACCCAAGAGGAAGACCAGGAAGAGGATGATGAACAAGGAGGAGAAGGCCACGAACAGGAGGACCAAGGAGAGGAAGACGAAGAGCAAGAAGATGCTGCCGACTGTGACGAGATAAATACTTAGCTATCTAGGATGTAACTATGCCGTGCATATGGTCTTGTGGATTTGATCCAGTGGACGACACTTAATGATGTGATGGTCTAGTGGACTTTAAAGTTTAAATGGTGTACTCTTTGCTATCGAGGCTGCTGTATGGTCTTCCTCTGGCTGGACGTTTTATATTGCTCTTGGGAATGTTGGTATGTACTCATTCCGTCTCTAAATGTTAGTCGACACGATTTACGTACCGATAATTTTGACTCGATTTATAGAAAATACGTACAACATTTATGTCGGTGCGAAATATGACCAACAAGTAAATATTTATAGTTTTACCGTGCGCTGTGATCGGATGTGGCCTAGCACGCGATGACACATGATTTATACTGGTTGAGGCAACGTGCCATACATCCAGTTTCAGTCGGTCGGACGCCCAGGAGCTCGAAGTTTGCTGTGGGGTTACAAACGAGTAAGGAATAGGAAGGGGGTGTTAGAGGCCTGGTTGGACTCTGAACCGAATGGAAGAGAGTGACGGATGCTCAAACGTGCGCTAAGTATTGGAGCGTATGCTCTGTGTGTCTGAGCTTATCAGTTGTTAAGAGCGTGTAGATTGTGTAGCTATCGAGCTCTAGAGCTGTTTTAGCCGTCGTCCTTTTAGGAGAGAGCGCATCCCCTTTCATAGATGAAGGGGATGGCCTTACAAGTCAAAGACGGAAAGAGAGAGAGAATGTGTATGTGTGCTACCTAGTCTTGTTGCCCATGTGGCCGGGTACGGCACGCCATCGCCCACCTTACTATTCATGACATGCTGTTTCTGACAGGCTGCATAGTGTTTGCCCACCTATTGTTCATGACCTGGCAGGCTACACACTATTCGTCAGGGACGACAAACGACGGCGCTCATAATACTGTTTGTGTTCTGACGCGTATGGAAGGCTGTATAGTGTCCGTCTGACATGACCTAGCGCCACCGTCCTACAGGTGCGCAGGGCATGGCAGGATACGGTCCTCGGTACTGCAGTTGACTTGAGCGCATTACCTTATTTGCTCCGCCTGCTCCCCGGGCCCACATCGAGCAGGCGTCCTGGTCGGTCGATCCCAGTCGGCTCCGACCGTGTCGGTCGGGAAGGAGAGGCGAGCAAAGGTCCAACATATCCCGATCGGAGGAACGGGTCGGAGTCGGACTGTGGTCCCACCACGGCCAGGCCTTCCGGTTTGGGCTCTGACCAGGTCTCTTGGCCGAGGTGCCGGTCGGGGACCGGATCGTGGTCTCGGCCTGTCATTGTGTATCTAGCCCGGCTCAGACGCGCGTTGTCGCTGTGCTGCCTGCTGTGCCAAGTATTGCAGGGAAGCGGGTACATTGGGGACCCCGGGTTTATGAACCCGACAATTTCTATTTCTAAATAAATTTATTAAAAACTAGATTCAAATAGCTATCAATGATACTAATTATGTATCATAAATATTAATATTTTTAACATATATTTAGTCAAAGTTGTTTTTCGGAAAGCGAAAACGATAGATATTTAGAGACGGAGGGAGTAGGCTGCAGTATGGACTTAATGTATGCTGTCATTTAAATGTGTTGTCAGTGTTGACTGCTATAGGGCTTGTTCGCTTGTCTGAATTTTGGAGGAATCCGGATGGTTTGGATGAATGCTGGAGAAATTTATGAGAGAAAAACACTGTTCCAGATGAAAAAATAGCGGATCAAGCCGGGTTTAAGGGCACGCGAACGGGACCATATGTTGGAATGTTGGATGACCTGCAAATAAAACTCGGCGCTAATTAATGGGATGCTGAGCCTCAGATGTCGGTGTTATTTTGAATCACGCGAAGATTGGGCATCGGTAGACAGTGCTAAGTGCCCAGACCTCGGTGCTTGGGTGAACCACACCGAGGTATCAAACACGGCGTGAAATGGCTGCACGCCGAGGTCTGTGGGACCAAGCGCCATGTCGGATCCTGCGTGGCAAAGGCAACTGGTGGGTCTGTGTTGACGTGGCAGCGTTCGGCGATGTCTAATATGATGCCCTAATATATACACTCTCATCTATAGTATAACTAACTCTAGATCTATGCATAACGAACATGACTAAGGAAGATAAAAAACAGAGCTCGTCTACCTTCGCAATCACGTTTTACGTGCTCTACAAACGGGGAGTGGACTACAAAGGACTCAACGGGAGTGTCACATCTACGATCTACCACATGACCCAGAGTGCAGAGGGCATCCATAGATAAACAATATCTAAGCACCATGCTTACATAGTGTCGACCACTTAACTCACGCGCATAATGAGCTAAGCGCTTTGGGAACATGTGCATAAACTCATCATTAATCATAACTTTAACCATGATGGGCCCCTGATGGGTCGGGCGTCCTACAGGTGGGGCCGAGCGACCCCACTTGGTAGCCTCTCGGTCTCTCCTACGGTGATGTGGTTTCTGGAGTCCCCTGGAACCTTCTGGAGTTGGTTTCGTGGCGGAATTCTGATTTTTCCTTTGACGTTTAAGTCCCCCTTGTCGGTTTTTGTGGCAGAACCGCCTAATTTAATGCCTTACAGGAGTGCTTGTCTTTCATTAGACACTAAGCACTCGAGGGAGAACACTAAATTACTCAGTTCCGTCGGGCACACCCCAGGGGAGAACCCGAAAATCCACATTTTTACCATCAGGATCACAAATGAGAGAATAAAGCTTACATTATTTAACCATTTCTTACATCACTTTACATGTACATCAGAGTATAACACTTTATTATTATAATAGCGGAATATAATCATATTATCAGAGCTATGAATAATTTAATTGAACAGCAGAATTTAAACAGGTGAACAGAGTTACAGCGGAAATAAACATCTATTAATGACATGATGAAGTATGGATATATAACAGCTATGACAATAGATTATAAACTTTCATTTATAAAAACAATTTGTGAGAGTTGTAAATAAAACTACGATCGCAGCGTAAAGGAATCCTCGCTGAGCCCACCAGGAGGTATCCACACACAAGGGTCAGCTCTAGCATCCACCTGTCACCTGCAACAGGGGGAATAAAACCCTGAGTACTCAATTGTACTCAGCAAGACTTACCCGACAGGAGAAAATAAAACACTCCAAGGATATGCAAGGCTATCTGGCTTGTGGGTTGCATTTGCAGGAAGCATTACTAAACGTGCGTCCTTATATTCGTTTTTTATTAATAGCCGCATTGGTTCATTAACTAACCATTCTATGTAAGCACCTGTGCTACTTTCAAGCAAGTGGTAAACATTCAGATTTCCTTTTTCCATCTTCCATCTTTCATCTTTTAGTTCTTACTACGATGCTAAACCGTAGACAAGCTGTACCGGATCGCCCGGCGATTCGCGAATCAATACCCCCAACTAGGTACCCCGAAAACACACGCTCCGCTTGTACCCCGGGCACAAGCAGGACCAACCCATCACTCTCCTGTCCCGGGTGTCTAGGTCTCCGTCCAAACTGGGACTCCAAGCCCCCGCCCCTGAGTCCCGGACTCAGTGCAGTGCAAGGACCTCCTCCACTAAAAAGAAACCCTAACAGTCGGTCCGAAAAGAGCCGGATCCGTGACAAGAGAGCAACAAGTCTTCCAAGCACCCATACACAAGTATGTGCTCGGGATAATAAGTCTGTGACCTGCCTAGAGTCATATGCAACGATCGGTCCTTAACCGACACAGACAGGGAAAGCAGTGTAACCAAGCCATGCCCCGCGTCCACGGCGACACAACTTCTTACACCCACCAATACCTAAACCATATCCCTGCCCAGTCACCATTTATCATTTCCACCATTTATATTTTCCAAGTGATAATGATATAGTAACATATTTCCTATAGCTCGCGATTGACAGACAATCACTCGACTTCTACCGAAGTCCTGAGCATAGCATTCTACACGATCCTGTCATACTAGTAAGACTCATAGGATAAAGATATATATGCAAGTGGGTTTCATTCAACTCCTGACAACTTAATGCACAAATATAATTTAAACTGCAGAAAAGTAGGGGTTATGCACCGGGGCTTGTCTGGGTAAGATATATAGAAAGTTAGTATCTGCATCTTTAGATCATCCACAATCATCTGGGTAGAAAGCCCATTGCATCATCTCCTGGAGAGAATATCATTACACCATCTTTGGATTCCCAATCATCCTTTGATCGATCCGTTGATCCATCATCGTACCTATATGATATGCATGCGATGCGATGCAAAGATGTAATTAATCAACTACAATCGTGGCTCGTATAAATACGCTTTGCGCCGCTCAAGTTAACGAGCTAGATCTAATGACGACCGTACTTAGGCTGCGTATCCATGTTATCGAATAAGACGCTATTTCCTAACACTGTTTTTAATTATATAAACTAAGGTGTTTCTTTATTTCATTCTATCGATTTAATCTGTATTCGCAATAAGCCATTATTATCTATTTAGCAACTAATCATTCTAGAGCTACAAAAATTACCACGAGTACCTAATATTGCCAAGAGCCTACTGTACGAATTTCAGATTCAACGCTATTACCAATTTACCACGGAAATCCCTACAAGTTTATATTTTACAACATTAAGTATCTTAAATTAATTATATAACTTCTAAGAATATTATCCAACTATGTAAACAAATTATACTAACAGGTAGATCATGATTCTAGGAGACTAACAAAACTGGTTTCACCAATTTTGGACAGATACATACATTTATTTTGATTTTACAGATTTATTCCCGAACTAATTTAGCTAATGGTTTGAGAAATTAAAGGCCAGTGGCCATCATCAACTGCCCAATGACCATCCGGTCCGTCCAACATAAAAAAGCGACTTAGGCGGGGCACAACCGCAAGACGCTGCCCACGACCGGACAAGCGAGGACAACAATGAAGCCGCAATGGGCAGGGCCTGAGCGCGACCGACTAGCTAAGCGGCATACGGCCAATGCGGCCCGCCCACACAAAGCAACAATGAAAGCCGCCGGGGCAGCAACAAGCCAAACGCGACACTAACACCAAATTCGGCCAGCATGTATGCCCAGCACCAAACGGCCAATGGCTGGTGAGCGCTGCAAGAGCGCAGCTCAACAGCGGTTGTGGACACGGCAAGAAGAAGGCAGCAACAGCAGCATAGCACTGAGCGCGCAAGCCACGGCGAAGTTGCGATACCGAAAACGAGAGCGTGAGACCGCGTATTCTAACGTATTCATGGAATTATTTCTCTACACGAAAACGGCCACAAAACAAGTGTGACGTAGGGATGACGCAGAGCTGACGCCAACAAGCTAAGATGAACAGTGAGCACCGCCGGCCGCTAGCTTACCCTGCATGCTTGCGCGAGCATGGCGTCTCGCCACTCATGGTACGGAGCTCGGCCGTGGAGCAGCGCTGGCCCGGGCAATGGTTGCGGTTCGACCGGGCGCGTACGGTGGCGGAGACTCGGGTGGACAGCGCCACATGTTGCTACTCCAGCGCGACCACGGAGGCACGCGCGCAGGGGAAGCCGAGCGACGGGCGGCGCGGGGAGACGCGCGGCCACGGACGACGGAGCGGCGCAGAGGAGGCTCGTGGTGAGGAGGTGGTGCGGAGCACGCAGGGCTCGAGCGCTGGCCCACGCGGTAGCCAGGCAGTGGGAGCGGCTACGGAGGATGGGTGCCCTGCTCGCCGTGGCAGCGAGGAAGGCGTTGCCATTCGGCGCATGTAGATGGAGGCAAAGGAGCGGCGCTGGAGGGGAGTGTCGTGGAGTAGTAAACCCCAAATACGGCCGGGTGGCTCACAAAGGCGCAACCATGGCGTTGCTGGGTCCAAATAGACCATGGAGCTCTGCACACGCCACAAGGGCCGGGCAATGACGGATGGTAGCGAGAGGCGGGTGCTCGACCGCCCCGAAGAGAAACGCACGGGGCACGTGGGCCCAGCGCCAGCCTTCGGCGTGAGAAAGAGGGAGGTGTCATGGCGGCGGGCAAGCAGAGGGAAAAAAATGGCGCTGGCCGAGCAAAGAGCTCTCGGCCAGGGAGTGCCGACGGGCGCTGGGGCTGCTGCGGGTGAGAAGCGCGTGCGTAGCTGTGGGCAGCAAAGAGAAAAGGGAGGAGGCAGCGCTAGAAGAGCGAGGAAGGAAGAGCGGAGCTGAAGCGTCGGTGATTTCTGCGGGCAGTGGCCCGAGAGAGACAGCGGAGCGGAGAAAACAAGGAGGCGCGGTGAGTAAGCCAAAGCTACTAGGACGCTGTCAATCGGTGCTTGGCTTGGTACCGAGGCAGTCCAGACAAGCGAGGACTGATTTGGACAAGCCACGGCGAGGCAGAGAACCATGTACACTGCAAGCACAGGCAAGGCCATATTAATGCGAGGAGAAGACGTGGCAAGCAGTGAGAGCGAAAACAACAAAACCGTAGCAGCGAGGACGAGAACGAGTCAATGAGGAAGCAAATGTCCAGTACTTTCCTAGCACGGAGCAACCTCAGTGCACGGCTTAGCCCAGAGGCAGGGACAAGCTGAGCCAGGCAAGGAGACGAGTGCGGGTTCGGCCAACTCCATCGACGCAGGGACAGCACGGCGAAATTGACACGAGTTGACTCGGAAACAGGACCACGTGCTTCTGACTCCGACACTTTTATATATATATCGTCGTCGGACATTCATAAATATTCCTACGTACGGTGTAGTTTAACTTGAGCGCTTAATTCGAGTCCACAAACTAAGTCACACAAGATTCGCTTATCGCTTCACGTATGTTTTAAATTAAACCCGAGAAAACTCGATTTGAAAATTTTTTGTAGGCCTAAATCACAGTGCTAAACGAGATCGTAACACCGGGGTGTTACAGTTTTCTAATTAAACCCTGCTGAAAACACAGATTCACCAAAACTCGTAGAAATTGTCAGTTTAAACCCCTAAGTCTATGTTGGTGATCATTTTCATGCATTATCTCAGGTCATATTGATGTTTATAATGGTCGGTAACTACCGTCAATAATTCCCCCAAGCTTAACCTTTGCTAGTCCCTTAGCAAAACTAAACTTAGCACAAATCAAAAATTTAGGGTCGTAACAACTTCTCAAAAGTACACATGTATTCAAACAAGAACTCTCCTCCGAATTAGACCAAACCAATCTGACTTTCAAACTTACTCATATTAACTTTAACCATGGGACTTATAGCCTTCACTTGGGTCTTGAGCAATTAAAAGACAGAACTATCAAGTCAAGCACTATGTCTCATGTTCTTTGTTCAACCATTTTTCCAAAGTTTTATAAGTTTTCAAAATAAAAACTCAAAGATTCTTTTGTATGCCACTCTCAAGTCTCTCATATATGTGGTATTTATGAATCCTCACCAAGGCAATAATAATAATGTTATACCTTTTTCTTCTCCTATAACTAATGCTTATGTCGAGCTCATAGGAAGGGTAAATGCATGAAATAGCATACTTGCAATACATATATTGTAAAGTCAAACCTCGGATCCAAAGAGAGTTAAATCATACAATCAAATCAAGATGTGCATATGTATGGAATATGATGGATATATATGGTAGTTAACCTAATTCTACTATGCTCCTTGAAAATATATCTCTCTTTTAAAACTTGAAAATATTTGCAAGAAAGCATGGCCTATCTTATTCATATCTCTTTTTTCAGAAGGGCATCTAAGTACCCATTATTTTGATAATTCAGACACTTATCCATTTTTTTCTCAACTCTTCTTTTTTTATGAATAACTTTTGTATAGCCACATGCTTCTCTCTGCATAACAATTGTTGGAGAGATAGTAACAAGAAATTAGTGCATTTATTTGATAGAAACCTATAAAGAATTTTTTTGGTGTTTTCTCCCAGTGTAGGAGTAAAACATTTTTAGATGAATCTAGATGGAAAACATGTTTTTATGTCTTCCCTCAATGTAGGAGTAGTGCATATGCGGGTGGTGTGTACTTGATCTTGATTTTAAGAGCATGACAAACCTCTTATAAGGCATCAACAAAGCTTGCCCACCCCCAAGAGGACGAAGGTGAGGAGGATTGGTCCTTGAAACACCCATCATGGGGCTCTTAATCCACTGACAAGCATATGAGGAGGAGGAAGGGAGGGGGTGCCGGCCCACCTACCCTCGTCGCCGACGAACTCGTGGGGAAGAAGGGTAGGGGGCCAGGGGACTAGCCACTAGGGGCGCTCTCTCACACACGGAGTATCTCTCACATAGGTTTCGCTATCATGCCCTCATTGGGTGATGGCCTGACTGACCACGAGGAGCAGGTGAAAAAGACCCCAACTGATACATGTGCAGTTAGACGCTACTATCGTCCCCATCAAATGTAGCAGGGAAACGCAGGGGGGGAGTACTGGCTGGAGCAGTAATTGAGATGCTATATGAGTCTGTCGTCTTGACCAACTAGTCACTAGCAGTAGTGAAGGGGTTGTACCTGTGAGATTCGATCGATCGTGGCTATCGAAATATATGTAGTGATTGTATCCAAACATCGACATTCATAAGGCTTTTGACACCGTTAATTAGAGCTATCTGCTGGAGGTATTGTTGGCCCTGGTGGGTTTTGGGCAACACTGGCATCAGTAGATGTCCATCCTCTTCTGCACGACCGCCTCAAGTGCGCTGCTCAATAGACAGCAAGGTCCAAGCTTTCAGTCATCCCGAGGAGTCAGACAAGGTGACCCCTAAGCGCCCATGCTCTTCAATCTGGCCATGACCCAATACATAACGTCTACTAGACCTTGCAACCCAACAAGGGATCAATCAACAGTGAGGTTTCATCAATACCAAGCTCTTCCACAAAGATGTGCTTGGCATAAGCTCTGGCAACACCACCGAGCACATCATAAAAGCAAGATTTTAGATGTGCTATTATATATTATTACGGCAATGGTAACATGGTTGCAGTCATAGATGAATACCGGGATGTAACTTTGGAGAGGTTAGCAACTTATTTTTTATTGCTTTGAAATCAAAATTTATCATGGAATTGACGGTAGTAATTAAATCATTAGATTCCCTTGTCGATAATGCTTAGACATGGGTGTCTGTCCGTCCGAACGCCGTGCGCCCCACTCCACCTCGCTGATGCCGCCTCCCCCACGCTGCGCAACCCATCCCACGCCGCTCGGTCGTCTCGCCGTGCTCCATCCCCCGCCGCGCCCACTCTGCCTCGCCGCGCCTGTCCCCCACCACTACATGTCGTTCCCCGTCCTCCTCCGTGCTGAGGTGCTTCCGCTAGAGCAGTTCCCCATCAAGAAGATCGTGGCTGCCGCGACGCGCAACCTCAGTAAGGAGATGTTCGTGTGAAAGCATATGTTACAAATGTATGTTTTAAGTGTTTTAGATATTTTAGAGGTACGTTGCAAGTGTTTCATATAGATGTTGCGAAAGTAGATTGGGATGTTGCATATGCTGCAAGTGTTTCAGAGGTATGTTGCAAGCATCTATTCAAAATATTTCATTTGTTTCAGACGTATGTTGCAAGTGTTTTATATGGATGTTGCATATGTTGCAGCGGCTATACACATATGTTGCAAGAGTATGTTCTAGATATGTTTCATCTGTTTTAGTCATATGTTGCAGCAAGTGTTTCATGTTGCAAGAGCAGACTGCCAGCGTTGATGTCAACGAGGGTGGCAGGGCCAGCCGCGGCCACCTGCGGCGCCGACGGTGTGGGAAAGAGGTGTAGGCCGCCCGACGCCAGTGTGGAAGAGGACCGCATGATTCCTCAGCAAAGGAGTCCAACGCGATGGAGGTGATTGGCGCTCGACGCGTCCACATGGGGATTGAGCCGGGATGATCGTGAAACAGTGATGCGGGTGGCGAGCGAATCCGAGTAACATAACCTGATCCAAGTAACATATAAAGGCACTTACAAAGCATTGTTTCTCACTTTGATGAAAAAACACGAAAGAACAAACTACTTCATTAACTTTATGTAATCTACGCTAGAGTAAAAGACATCCACATCAAATGGGCCTTCAAGTTCACTGAACTGGTGACTACATATGGCAACGGGGAACTCCTCGTCGAGGAATGACCCCCTATCTCATCCCTGCAGGATGACAAAATCCCTATCCCCCTCTCTGTGAAAGCTCAGGGGAGGGGGGGAGGGATTCTCTCCCTATCCCCGTCCCCCCACGGGGTCATCCCGCGTTAGTTATCTCAAGACCACCCATTCACATATTCACAAATTTGCATTAGTATAGCATAGAAACGAATCAATAATACAAACACATCACAAAACATAAATCACAACATATACACCACCATCGAGATCCATTCCAGCATGGTACCCTCAAAGCCACGCTTCAAAGCTCCAATCAACAGAAAAAATACATTTTCTTGGACGAGGGAAGGGCAAAAGACAACCAGAATGTACTAGGGAAATGTGAATGTGCCTGTGGTCCATTAGTAGAGCTGTCTAGTGGGACGTTACCCATCAAGATTCAAACCGAGGTGATCGTATCTTTTTCTGAATTTTTTTTTGAGAATTTTCAGGGTACACGCACGCGTGCGTGTTCGGTGATACTGCGCGTTTCCTGCGCACTGGACTAGAGACGACGCCTTCAACGCACGCGTGTGCGTTCGGTGATATTGCGTGTTTCCCCTGCACTGGACCAGAGACGACGCCTCCTAATCTCTTTTGTGTATACGGACGCGCACACGAGTATATGCGTGTGGTGTGAATGTGGTTTGCGTGGATCTAAGTGCCTGTTTAGTTCCTAAAATTTTGCAAAATTTTTTAAGATTCTTCGTCACATCGAATCTTTGGACACATGCATAAAGCATTAAATATAAATAAAAAATAAAACTAATTACACAGTTTAGACGAAATTCACGAGACGAATCTTTTAAGTCTAATTAGACTATGATTAGACACTAATTGCCAAATAACAACGAAAATGCTACAGTACTCCTCCTCAAAAAATTTCGCCAAGTAACCTGGGCCTAAACGGTACCCATTAAAAAAAAAAATACCAGGGAACTGCTGCCGTCCTGACACCGGGCCTTACCCCGTAAGGCACGCGAGGCAGCCGCTGGCGCGCGGGGCCCGCCCGCTTCCCCCGCCCCCGGTCGGTGGTGCGTTCCCATCCACCCGCTCCCGTCACGCGCTCCACACCGACCCAGGCGCAGGCGGTGTTTTGCTTGGCCTTGGCCTTGGCCTGCTCCGCCCCCGCCGCCTCGTCGTCTGGGCCTGCGCCTGCCGCCGCCTCGCCTCATTGTCTCCCCGTGCTGCCTGCGCTTTTGCCAGCGCGCGCCCCACCACCACCAGAAAAGAAATTCCCCAATTCCGCTCCATCCCGCGCGCATCCGGATCCGCTCTGATCGAGGTGAGGCCTCTCGAATCCGCACTAGATTCGTCGCCTGTCTCCTCACCCGAACCCGCGTGCTGATTTTTTCGTTTCTACCGGGGAAATTTGGGGTGGTTGGTTGGTTGGGTGATTTTGCTTCCCCGCAGGGTGGGTTGATTTGGACTCTGTCTGTGACTGCCTTCCTGTGAGGGAGAGGAGGAGGGCATGGACGAGTTCGAGCTGGAGGACAACCTCGAGTTCATCCTCCAGAGCATCCAGGAGCTCATGGAGGACCAGGGGGACAACAACGCCTTCGGCGACGCCAACCAGAACGAGCTCTTCGCCAGCCTCGTCAGCTACGACCAGGTCTGCTATCGATGTTTTCTTCCGCGTGTTGATTTCATCTGGGGACTCCTGTTTTGTTGGGGATGAAGTTTTGATCCCCTCTTCTCGTTGTTTTTTTTTTTCTTGAGGAATGTCTCGTTGTTTGTCTTGCAGGAGAACATGCTGCCCGACGTCTCTGCCGCGGACGTCGCTGCTGGGAAGGACATGCAGGGCATCCCGTGGGAGAAGATGCTCTTCGGGAGAGATAAGTACCGAGAGATGAAGATGAAGAACTACAGAAATTACCAGAACCTAAGTTACGCACGGGAGGATGCTTTGCAGGTACTCAACACTTGCCTGTTTCCTATTTCCCCCAATCGATGTCCACCCAAATTCGAATGTTCAACTCAGTTATACATAATACTCCTAGGTTGCTTCCACATAGTCATGAGTCTGTGGTACAGACGTGGTTATATACTGTGTGATTCTTTGGCTTCATGCTTGGTTTTTACATGCCAAACATTGACAATTTTAGGGTTATTGATCTTCTCCTGAATCGAACTTGTGTTGCCTTTTCATGTGAATCACAAGCCAAGTTACGATAATCAAACGTCTTATGTACACAAATTCGTTCAACATATCTAACCTAAATATTTAATTTCCTCAACTTTTTAGTGGTATATTTTGCTGACGTATTCCCTTCCCGACATGGCATTTAACACTACATTATTGTTTATTTCTGTATGTGGAATGAGATATGACATTGAAGGGCCCCTTTTGGTAGGGTTCTGGTTCTTAAATCTATGTTTCTGATTTGTTTTCTCCCCACAAATTTGTCTGGTGAAACAGAATCATTCATTTGGCTAGTTGGTGGGTTTGGATAACAATGGATTTCCATTGTGTTAAGAGAACCACGTTTGAGTAGTCTCCACAGAAATTGGCTGCAATTGAATTCCAGTTGGGACTTTGTTATCTATATTTTGCAGTGACCCAATGTTTATACATTTGGATATTTGGTACTTTGTCAATATAACCATAAGCATGCCAGCTTTGTTTTAGAATTTTGGCCCCGTCATTACTTCGAACTCATTCATATGATAGTTGTGGTACAAGAGTGAATGCGCGACCTACACCTACTCTTTTTTAATTACATTGACAATCAGTGATGGCAGTTCTGACTCCCATAACACTACACGTGAAAACTGATGGTTCAAACCTGTGATCTAGGTTGTTAGGAAAATGGACAAGATGGTATTCGTAACGGTTTACTAGATGGCAAATACTTGGCTAGGAAAGACTATCAAAAGATGGAGGTCATGGAATTAGGAAGGATATGAATGACAAGTTTAATATGATCATAAGCTTGCACTACTTTGCTCAAACACAAAATACACATTTATAATCGAATACAAAAGACTATATAAAGATCACCAAATTAGGAAGAATTACATGTCAAAAGTCATATCCATGGTTATCCGGTTCTGGGAATAAGAATAATTATCCATCTATAATTATGCAGTATCTGCTTTGTTATTTCTTTGAGATGCATATTATTTTGTTTTGGTTCGCAAAAAAACTCTTGAAAACATACTAACCATCACTACTTATCACTGTGTTACACTATACTGCTGATCTCATGTCTGAACCATATAAAAACACTACCGTTCGCTGCTATATTTCATGGGGCTGATCGTCATGCTTAGCTATGTCCAAATTTTATCTTGCAGTTCAGTTTTTTTTTTTCCATTCTTTCTTTTTTTTTTTCTTCTTGGTGGGCAGCAGAAGGCATGGATGAACTTTATGTAAGGTGGGTTTGATTGGGTACATGTGCTCATGCTGCTCATTGATGGGGATGGGTGCTAGCTTTTCATATCTACTATGGTCCAGGGTGGTGGTTTGGTGGGGGCATACATCATGATCCAAAATCGATGGGTTGAGATTGTGTGAACCTTTTTAATTGACCTAGTCTAAGCTGTACAAATTATTAAATTCCAGAAATGCTACTTAGATGTCAAAGACCGTCAGCTATCACTTCTATGTGAGAGAATATCTGGTTGGCTAATTGATTGCCAATCTCGATTAGCTAATTACTAGTATCCACTTCCAGTACAGTATGGAATGGCAAATCTCTTAACATGTTAACATAAAAAAAATTCAAATCATATTCCTGATTGTCAATGACTAGTAGTTACTTAATGCACAAAACAGGGAAGAGGGGTCATAATCCCTCCCTGACATTCATGCTCCATTTCAAGAAGTGGAAAGGGCCAGGTTGTAAGAAACAAGAATGGGATCTTCACTACAGTGCTAATCAACTATTTCATGTCACATAGTAATGGGCCAAATGTGTTAGTTGAATCAGCTATTTTGCATGGACCAAGGATAACAGTCACCATTTTCTTATTGTGAATATTTTGAAATTTAATATTCTTGGGGTACTGCTAGTCCGCCATTTGTTTGGGCTATGGATCAACCTACTTAAAGGTTTAGAGCAGTTTCAGATCATTACATGAGAGGTGCCCAGGGCATTAAAAGCAATATGAAAGTGTTACATGCTGATTTGTTTTTGAGAGTTCATTTTTCATGTCGGAGGCCCCATCTTTTCAGTTACATTACATACCCTAGTATCCTCTGTTTGTGTGTTCAGTATATTTGTGAGGTGGTAGAAATAGTTCTCCCTAGATCACTAGGTGGAAGCAAGTACACTGACTCCTGGTTATTCAATTGTTAGACTGGTTCCCATGATTTTCTTATTTATTTACAGCTAGTGGTCATAGATTTACTGTTCTACTAGGTTTCATCTGTTCACCCCAAATGATTTATGCTGAAACTCATACATGCATTCTCAGTGTCATTCAACGCAGCACTGTTCAGTCTTTATTATTGAAATGTAACTTCTCCAGCTCCTTACAATCTGTTTTTGTTTCTTTCTTGATCTCTCAGGAGTGCAAACAAGTGGAGAAGGATAGCCCTTACTATGATTTTCACTACAACACAAGGTGTGCGCGGCCATCAATTGTACATTTTCAGGTCTGATTTTCCTCTGTTGCATTACAGTCCAAGTTTTTGAGCAAAGTTATCATCAATCATGTTGTTTACGGGTTTGTTTGGTTTGAGGAATGATTTGTCCTTGGAGGCTTGTGTGGCCATTTTTTAGTGATTCTTGGCTGTCATCTTAGAAGATATAGATATGGAAGAAAACTATAGTCTTGTTTCAATCTCATGGATAAGTAAAACAGCTTTCACGAAACTAGTTTTTACCCAGTTTGCCAACCTTACCTTGATACTCGGAGGATAACTTAAAATTACTTTCTCGGATACACAACATTTTGGGTTTCAACTGAATCTAGGAAAGTATTTTTTTATGTATGTAAAAGAGAGTTACAACGTTGAACTACTTATGTTGTAGATTTTGCTTGAATTTGTTAGAACCAAAAATTTTTGGTCCAAGGAAAACTCGTTTCTAGTTGTCCTTATGTTGAGCATACAGGCAAGATTTTCCTAGAACTGTCCTAAAAGTAGCTCAATGAAAATCTGTTTGATACTTCTGGGACTTCCATTATTGATGATATATTAACAAGGAGTTGAAGATCTTATTGAATACAAAGAATTTATGTGCACTTATCCTATGCACATTAGTGTACTGCTGCTGACAATACTATAACCGATAAACTGCCTACTTGTGTACAAGGATAAGCATAACTTATTATGAGACTTTTGTTTTGCCTTCTGTATGGTCTTTACTACTCCCTCCATTTTTTTATATATGATGTTGGCTAGTTCAAATTTAAACTAACCAACGTCATATGTAAAAAGTGTAATTCTTAGCAAGTCTATGGTTCTACACATGCAAAAAAGGTTATGCTGTACATGTTGCCAAACTGTTTGCCTGTTTAAGAGATTTTTGCTTCTGTATGGGGTTTCCTAATCCTTCTAATCAATTCATGTTTTTGGTCGACATGCAAGGGGTGCTGTAGCATTTGCCTAAGGGGAAATGGAAGAACTCTTTTTTATTGAAGTTTACATTACTGCTTGTTACACGCACTGAAAGTTCAAAGAGCAAATCCACATATCACGTTCTCAATGATCTTTTTTGCATGATGTGTTGTTTCACAGCTACGGAACCTAGTATGGGCAACAACCAAACATGATGTTTATACAATGCATGATCAATCAGTGACACACTGGTCCTCACTCGAGCAGACAAGCACTGAGCTAATCAATGCTGATGATTGCATCGTCCCAAAACAGGTATACAACCTTTTATATTTTTTGGCATTCAATATTTCTGTGCAGCTTCATATTCTTTTTGGTTTGGTCTAAAGTATCCATTTTTGTTGTTGCACAGAGGGGGCATGGTTCACAGTCAGTGGCAATGGTTCAGGTCACAACAATGGCCGTGGATAGTAATTTATTGGTAGTTGGTGGCTTTCAAGGGGAGCTTATATGCAAGGTATTCCTACTGCGCAAATATTCTCCTACTTTGTGGTCTTCTACTTTGGTCTAGTAACTCATGACAGTAAATCTGACATTGTTTTTGGTATTTACCAGCGCTTGGATGATGATGGGGTTGTTTACAGCACAAGGGTTACAGATGATGAAAATGCAATCACTAACTCTTTAGAGATCTATCAGGATCCCAGGTAAGATTCGATGCTTTTCTGAATCAGTTATCTTCTTCATTTGGACTTGAGTTAACAGTTTGTTTATGAAATGTATATTTCAGCGGATCTCGAAGGTTGGTGGCTGCTAACAATGACTGCTCCATCAGGATTTTTGACACCGAGTACTTTGACCTCCTCAAGCACTATGTCTTCCCTTGGTCTGTGAATGTAAGTAGGCCCTTAACTGTTTTATGCACTGTAGTTTTATCCACTTATTTGGCTGCTAAGTTTTCTTCTCCAACAGAGTGTTTCTGTGAGCCCAAATGGGAAACTCTTCGCTGTCCTGGGAGATCATGAGGATGGTTGTGTAGTGGATCCCAAGTGTGGCAAGGTAAGTGAATGGATTTTTTTTTCTTCTATTAGTTTTGCAGGGCACAGAGCTATATCAGTATGTGGTTGATCCTAATATTCAACACTCACATATAATGTGTAGGCAATTGGTTCTCTTAGGGGTCACTTGGATTACTCATTTGCATCTGCGTGGCATCCTGATGGCAATATCGTGGCAACTGGGAGTCAGGACACTACATGCAGGCTATGGGACATCAGGAACCTATCGCAGTCGGTAGCTGTGCTTGGTGGAAGGATGGGCTCAATTCGGTGTGTCAAGTTCTCTTCAGACGGGCGTTTCCTTGCAACAGCAGAACCTGTGGATTTTGTCCACATATACGATGCTTATGCGGACTACAGCAAATCGCACGAGATTGACTTGTTTGGCGAGATTGGAGGTTTAGCATTCAGCCCGGACACTGAGGCCTTCTATGTGGGCCTTGCGGACCAGACGTACGGAGGCATGATCGAGTTCAGGAAGAGGCACCAACTTCACTACCTGAACTCCTTGTGGTGATAGTGATACCAACCACCGGAGCGGAAATTTGGTTTCGCAGTTGTTGGACCCCATTGTTGCACCGTGTGCTGAAGAGGAGTGCATGCGTGCATGGTCATACAGAGGAGAATTGGAAGCGTTTGCTGTTCTTAGTTTTTGGCTGCAGCACCGGGATGCAGAAGTGTATAAAATTCTTGGGGTTTCTTTCCTTGTTGCTAGTAATCTGGGTTTGTCGCATGACTTGTGGAACTGAAGGCGGTAGCATATGTATAGCCATTCTGTTTCTCGACACCTAACAATGTACATAGTTCGTGTCCGGAGATTATCCCCCCATTCACCGTTTGACTTAACATGGTGGAACATGATAACATGTAGTAGTAGGTTGAAGTCACCATGTTCGTTTGGTCGTTTGGGTTTGTTTAGCTTATAAGCCGTATTTTTTCAGTCAACGAACAGTATTTTTCTCTTACATTAAATCAGTCAAAAGTACGTTCAGCTATGGTTTATCAACCAAACAAGTCTAAGCGAACAAGCCGTATGTTCCTCATCGAATCGGGAGCTCTGCAAGATTGCAATCAAAGACTACCAGCTTTTATCGGCTGCGGCAACTACTGGCGTTGTTGGTCTGCTGTTGGTGCTTGCGTTGCAGTAGAGCAGCAGCACGATGGTTGATTGTCTATTGATCAATGTGTCGATGAAGAAATGTGACAGGCGCCCTACAGTCTACATAATACCAGTTCGTTTTTCGGCGAAACTTGGCAAGCGATCGCTGCTTGAACTTTTCCTATTTAGGCGTTTGTCTTTGACATTTGAAATGTTGTCCCCCATCCTCTTTTGACAGACCTTCTCTTTGTTCTCTGCAACTGCGGTGAGAAGTGAGATTCACATCCACCTCTGACGAGATCGATCTTCTACGAGAAGTTAGGGTTGTGATTTAGAAGGAAGATTAAGGCTACGTTCGGTTATCTCGGAACGAAGACCCGAAACCAATCCGGCCAGGAATACATGTGTAATTTGTATAACGACCGGAATAATTCCGGCCGGAAACGGCCCATTCCGGAGAAAGCGAACAAGGCCTAAGGGAACCGCGATCTGCGACCGCGCAGTGGATATCCTATCTGTCCGCGTAGTGGGTATTCTATCCGTGGCTCTGAGGCCCTGTTTGGTTGGATTTTTCCGATTCTCGCGGTGGGGCGTCTAAAAATCCGACTATAATCAGTTCAGAACAGGGCCTAAAGGAAGGTTTTGTCTTGGTGCTGAGGTGGTTGGTTGGTCGAACGGTGAGATCGAACTTCTGGAGCAAGTCGGTCAAAGCTTGTTTGGCTTGGCTAACTACAGCCTGCCGGGACATTTCTGTCTGCGAAATGGACGGTTTTTTATGGGCTTCATGGCCCCGACGATGCCGAAGCTGCGATGAGGCCCTTAGTGGATTGAGCCCGCTAGCGCGGTTGGTGGGCCAGATAGAGGCATGGGGGATTTTTTTTTAATTTTAACACTTTTTTAAACTAATTTTAAATCTAACATTATTTAATTTTTTTCTCTCCAAAACTAACACTTTTGACCGCCCCTATTGCCATGGCGCGACGAAACGCCTGTGCCGCGCCATGCATGGTGGCGCGGCTGGTGGATGACGTGGCAACGACCGGGGCTGCTGACCGGTGACGTGGCAGGGCCTACCGCGCCACCGATGCACCCTAATCGGTGGCGCGGCAGCGCCAGGTACCCCTGCCGCATGCATGCCTGCACCTGCACACACGGCAATGCAACGTCAAATCAAGTCCAATCCAAACCCAGGCTACCATGCTATCATGCTATACACACGGCAGTGCATAGCTGTGCTTCCTACTCGTGCCAATATCATGCTATACTACGCCTCTACTAGTATGCCTGCCCCATGCTACTGGCCTATGTACTGTATGTAGACGGCGGGACCTCCCTTCCTTTGTGCGCTCGATCTATCCAACTCAATCCGTGTTTTGTACTACTACTAGTAGATTGAGCTATCAATTATTTATTTTTATATTCTATTCTAATCAACTTTAAAACTACGTACGGTCAGACAGAAATAGTGTAGCCAAACGGATAGACTCGTTGGTTGGACATTGATTTCTTTTTTGCCACATATAAATCTGGATTCGAATATTGGAATACGAATGCAAAACAAATAAAAGTTGGATACATATGGTAGCATCCGGATATCTAATAAAAAATTAAAAGTATATAAATAAATAACTATTTCAATCAAATATAAAACATTCATAAGGAAACTAAGGATGCAAAAATATTAGTCAACGGCAAAAAAACAATAATGAATCAATATATGTAAAATTTAAGAAAAAAATAATAAAATAATGAATCGATATACGTAAACTCTGGCAGGGGTTTCCGGTTGGACGTAATAGTACATGGCACACCGACACGCGCGCTGGTCATAGATTGAATAGGCGCAGGAGAAAATTCATTCACACCCAGAAGCAGTACGAGTAGGCCAGTACCATGGGGTCCTTAAGAGTACTAGGGTGGAAACGGTATCGAGCTATTTATCCGTCTTGTCTAAATTTATATTCGACAAATCTTAAATTTGGATATCTGTATATTTCGCATATGTTTTTGTATAGAATATAGATGCTGAAATGGATATGTCCCTATTTATTCCACATAACTTTTCTCTCTCTCTCTATCCAATTTTAGTTTTCATATTAAAGAAACCCAAAATATCCAACGATAATGAATATGATGAAACTATTTAGAAAATATGATGACATATGATTAATGACTAGTGCTATAAAATTTAATATTGAGATATAGATACTAAGTTTATTTCAATGTTGACTTGATTTAGCTTATATTTGTTGTTATAAAGTTTACGTATATCGATTCATTATTTTATTATCTTTTCTTAAATTTTACATATATTGATTCATTATTGTTTTTTTTGCTGTTGACTAATATTTTTGCATCCATACTTTTGTATTAGTTTCCTTATGAATGTTTTATATTTGATTGAAATAGTTATTTATTTATATTATTTTAATTTTTTATTAGATATCCGGATGCTACCATATGTATCCAACTTTTATTTGTTTTGCATTCGTATTCCAATATTCGAATCCAGAGTTATATGTGGTAAAAAGAAATCAATGTCCAACCAACAAGTCTATCCGTTTGGCTACACTATTTCTGTCTGACCGTATGTAGTTTTGAAGTTGATTAGAATAGAATATAAAAATAAATAATTGATAGCTCAATCTACTAGTAGTAGTATAAAACACGAATTGAGGTGGATAAATCGAGCGCACAAGGGAAGAGAGGTCCCGCCGTCTACATACAGTACGTAGGCCAGTAGCATGGGGCAGACATACTAGTAGAGGCGTAGTATAGCATGATAGTGGCACGAGTAGGAAGCACAGCTATGCACTGCCGTGTGTATAGCATGATAGCATGGTAGCCTGGGTTTGGATTGGACTTGATTTGACGTTGCATTGCCGTGTGTGCAGGTGCAGGCATGCATGCGGCAGGGGTACCTGGCGCTGCCGCGCCACCAATAAGGGCGCGTCGGTGGCGCGCTAAGATCGGTGGCGCGGCAGGCTCTGCCACGTTATCGGTCAGCAGCCCCGGTTGTCGCCACGTCATCCACTAGCCGCGCCACCATACATGGCGCGGCACAGACGTTTCGCCGCGCCATGGCAATAAACGTGGCCAAAAGTGTTAGTTTTGAAAAAAAAATTAAACAATGTTAGATTTAAAATTAGTTTAAAAAGCGTTAAAATTAAAAAAATCGCATCGGAAAAGTTTGGTTTTTTTTTATTGCCTCGACCTTTGATTACAAGTTGTACTCACGCACTAACTAACACCATACGTACACACCCTAACACACGCCTCTAGTGCGCAAGCTAGACCTACGACCTATATGTAAGGCCAAGAAAACAAGGCTGAAAAATATGACAGTGGTGATATATCCGTGCAAGATAACTAGAATTATTAATGGAAACACTGTTCCTGGTGAGACACCCGGTGCCGAGGCATCGAACCCGGGCGGGTGGCCTGCACACCCGCAGCGCACACCTTCTCTGGGCAAGTTTGATGCGATCAGGAAGAACGATTGGCTTGTGACTGCGATGGAGGTGGTGCCGGGGCGCCGGGGCGGGACGGCAAGGTAACAGGGCTTTGCCGTCTGCGTCTGGAGTGGCGAGGATGGCTAGGGAAGGAGGCGTGTGGATGACGACAGTGCGTTGTTCAGACATAACATAGGCGTCGCGTCGTCGGCTTAGTGAGGAAGAAGAAGGCCGGCAAGAAGAAGGATTTCCGGATGGAGTATGGATGGAGATAAAAAATTGGATATCGAAAATGTGACATGATGCCCTGATGTGTAATGTAACGTCGATGGACTCCCTTCTTGGACAGAAATGTGAGAGCCAGCAGAGAGCAACAATCCCTGCAGCAACAGCACACCAGACTGTTCTTGGCTGTCCTTCGTTCCCACCTACTAGTAACAAATAAATTGTCTCCGTAACAAGGAATCTTGGCGGTCATCTTCGTTCACCTCTGCTGAAGCGGCATCCGTCCGTGGGCGCGTGTGCATGCATCAACCCGCAACCGCTTGACCAGCTGCACTGCACTCTGCAGTGTAGCATTGTTTTGATCAACGATAAAACCGACGCAGGATAAAGATTAGCGTCGTCGTAGCGTAATAGCAGAAGGCCGAGAGCAGGTAGGACTGTAGGAGACAGCAGAGAATCCGAGACCTGGAACCCCATAAATTTTTTTCTTCTAATGTAATACTCCTATATAATATAATAATATGGTACGTTGAGGTCCAGCTCCATGTGAGGCTGTGGCTGCTGATTCATGCACCTGCCTAGAGATGTGCGAATCTTGGCAGTGTCGGTGGGTGCAACAGATCGAGGCAATGCGAGCTTCAAACCAACGCATATACGTATTGTAACTTTATTATTTGCTTCATTTGCTTTTTGAGTGATCTTGAGTGGAGCATGTGCAGTGTGAATGCATCTCTCGCAGTCGCAACAGTCGCCTTGCAATGGATAGTTACCCGTTCCTCCGGGGAAAAAAAAGTTTAACACTAAGGGCGCGTTCGCTGGTCTTAGAAGACCAGCCAGCCGGCTGAATCCCTCTCTCACGTTACTGTTTATCAAACCAGCTAAACAGTGTTTTTCTCTTACAACAAATAAGTCGGAACAACGTTTTTCAGCTAAATTTCAGCTAGCCAAACGGGGCATAAATGGGTATATGAATAATCTGGATATTTAGGCTCTGTTTGGCAAGGCTTCACTTCACTAGCGAAGCCATTTTTTTTTGCTTCAGCTCCACGAACAGTTCCACCGGTGGAGCTGAAGCGGTTTTGGTAAACCGTTTGATAAAATGGCTTTCCTGTGAGAGCATGTTTGTAGGGGTCTGGAGGAGGAGCCGGAAGAAGCCACTTGTTTTTGGCTCCATCCCATCCCAAATAACTGTGAGAGCATGTTTTTAGGGGCTTCACAAGTAAAGCTATTTTACTTTACTCCGTTTAATAGAAAACGGCTCCAAACGGCTCCTGAAGCTGGTGAAGAAGCCCTACCAAACGGGGCTTAATACACGTCCTATATCTTGGATCTAATATTTCGACTCTAATATTTTCGATACAGATGGATATCAATATCCCATGCATCCTATACTACATGTATCCAACTCTAAATCCCAAACAAAAGATAATAACTCTTTTTATTCATATCTGTAAGATAATCTCCGCTGTTTTTGGCTTCGGTTTCTAGAGAAAAGCCATATGTTTATGGCTTCGGTTTCTAGAGAAAATCGCTTCGGCTCCATTGTTTTTGGCTTCTTTCAGAGGTGTTTGGTTTCTCCTCTTAAATTTTAGTTGCTGTCCCATCGGATGTTTGACATATGTATGGAGTATTAAATATAGACTAATTACGAAACTAATTGCACAGCTTGTGACTAATTTGCGAGACGAATCCTTTAAGCCTAATTAGTTCATGATTTGACAATGTAGTGCTACGGTGAATATGTGCTAATGACGGATTAATTAGGCTTAATAAATTCGTCTCGTAGAGTACTGACGGATTCTGTAATTTATTTTTTTATTAGTATCCAAACACCCTATACGACACCCTCACGTAACACCTCCTAAATTTTAGTCATAGGATCCAAACACCCCCTATCTTCACCTAGCTTCACACACAAGTCGTTGTCGTGTGTGCACGGTTTGTAGGGCTTTTGATTAAGCCATTAGAGAAGCACCAACAAAAATCTTACTAAAAGGTACTTATAGTGCTTTAAATTTATTCCCAGGGACGTTGGATATCAGATGGCTATATTACTATTAAGGCCTTCATTGTACATGGACATCCATGCCAGGTCCATGCTGTGGTCCTAGGTCCTAACTACCGGTAGCTTTCCGGCAACGCTCCACCCGCGAAGGCTCCGCAGCAGCACCAGGGGACATGAATCATGGTTCTTCTTCCTTCAAATTCTCTCAATCTCTCTCCTCGACCTAGAATAACATATATGGATTGATCGGTTGGGTGATTAAAAAGAGATACGTTTCTCCTTTATAGATAGATCGCAACCGAAAGATATGGCATTTTGGAACAAGATGCGCCTTTTTTTTTATAATGATGTACTACTGTTTTGTTAAAAATAGCCACCTATAAGCAGCATGCTACTTACAGATATACAGTTTGTTCGCATGCTCGTAAACGATCGTAAATTTCCAGCCGAAAACAGTATTTTTCTTTCACACCAAATCAACCAGCAGTAAATAATCCACGATACGATACGGCCTCCCGAACAGGTGATACACATCCAAACGTTCATGTAGTTGGATACTGGATCGGTAACACAAGCCTAATAATAATATAATAATTCCACTAGTAGATTATGAATTAAGGGGTGCCAGTGACTAAAATTTAAGAGGTGTCATGTGAGGGTGTCGCATGGGGTGTTCGGATACTAATAAAAAAATAAATTACAGAATCCATCAGTACTCCACGAGACGAATTTATTAAGCCTAATTAATCCGTCATTAGCATATGTTTACTATAGCACCACCTTGTTAAATCATAGACTAATTAGACTTAAAAGATTCGTCTCGCAAATTAGTCACAAACTATGCAATTAGTTTCGTAATTAATCTATATTTAATACTTCATGCATGAGTTCAAACATCCGATGGGAGAGCCACTAAAGTTTAGGAGGAGCAACCAAACACCCCCTAAGTTATGAGCTGGTTCGTGCGTTGTTCATGCCACTACTACACAAAACTTTATGAAGACGGTCGTTTTTTATTTATGGAGACGGGCAAAGCAACCGCCTCCATGTAAAGGTCACCGTTAATGGGAGAACTACGGAGGGCGGTTGTTTTGTCCGCCTCCGTAAATCAAACAGGAAAAACAAAAAAAAGAAAAACACATGGACAAGCCTGTCGAGCCCATCCACGAGTCGCCGCCGCCGCATCCGCTCACCAGTGCCTGGACCACGCGCAGCGTCGGGATTTGGCCGCCATCAGCCAAATCCGGTTGCCCTACCGCCAGATCCAGCCACCCGTCGCCGCATGCGCCCTCTCCGTCTGCATCTGAAGATGGTGGAGTAGGAGCAGGCCATCCGTTGCCACGAGAAGGAGGAGCGCCGTGCCGGATCCGGCCTCCCCAGCCACGAGGAGGAGGGAGCCTACCGCCATGGTGGAGAGGAGGAGGAGCGCGTGCCGGATCCTGCCTCCCCGGCCGCGAGAAGGAGGGAGCCCGCCACCGTGGTGGAGAGGAAGAGGAGCGTAGGCCAGATCCGGCCTCCCTGGCCACGCCGTGGGAGGAGCGCCGCGCCGTGGTGGAGCCGTGCCGTGGGAGGGAAGGAGCCCGCCGCCGCATGCCGTGGGAGAGGGAGGGAGCCCGCCGCCACACGCCGTGGGAGATGGAGGGAGAGGGAGCCCGCGTGTCGGAGAGGAAGAGAGAGCATGGGGGAGAGGCCGCTGTCTAGGAGAAGAAATGTAACACCGAGGGTGTTACATTATACAGCTTTTGCTAAAACACTGCATGAGCATCATACTTGTGTGTAAATATGTGTAATATAGGGTGTAAATCAATATACAGAACTTGAAATGCTCATTTGAAACAAAAAACGAATGTTATATTTCATGTCACGTATTATCACTTAGGGTTCTAAATGAATTTTTATCGAATGGAAATGCTATGGAACGCATTTGCGGAACGTTAGTAAAGTTGGTAGCACGAACTTCGTAGGTGACGATGAAATACGTGTGGTCGAGGACGGGGTTCGCTAGCTAGTGTATCAAGTAGCTCAGAAATGGAATTCAACGCGAAACCGGTTGAAGCTTCGTCAATGCTCGTAAGTCTGAAAATGGGTCGACGAAGCCATGTTCGACAATTTTTGTAGAACGATCGGGTTAAGTAGTGGCAAGATGTTTTGGCTTAGTTTGATAGCCCTATGCACCCTCTTGAGTATAGAATAACTGGTTTGGCGTTTGGATCATCGTGTTTGAGTTTTTAGTCACTTTAAAAAGCGTGCGGGTCACGTGTTGAGCAATGCCAGCGCCTGGGCGCGGTCACCCTACTGGCTCTCGGCGCACTGCGCTGGACCGCCCATCGTGCATGCGCGTGCACGCCCACGCGCATGGCCGCGCTGCTAGCCTCAGCTCCTGCTACCACCCCTGGCTCGTGCTCAAGCTTGCGCACGCACGCGTCCAGTCGCGCGGACCCGCCTGTTGTCGCCGCGCACTGGCCTTTCGGCCACCACTGCCGCCCGGACCACACCGCTGTTGTCGCGCCTGACTCGTGACTCGCGCACACACGCGCGCACTGGGGTCCAGCGAGTCTGGCTGCTCTGCCTCCTCCATCACGTCTGCCTACGCCCGCTGCCCGCCGTCGCGTCTGCCTGCGCTTTCGGCTCGCCACGCTACCCCCTCCCGAACCGGTGTCGCAGCTCGCCCAAGCGCGCTCACGCGCACCACCTGCACGGTTACTGCTCCCGTTGACGCTTTGGCTACACGCGCGTGGGCTGGCCCCGTCGGCCCTCGTCTTCACGTTTGCGCGCAAGGACACGCCACGTTCCTGTCGTGTCGTCTGGAGGGTCTACGGCCGGCCGTGCCACGCTAAGGCCTAACTCACTAAGCTGGTCCCCTCTTGTAATTGCCCACGTTTGGAGGACGAGTGGGGGTACAGCTTCGTGCCTAACTTGTCCTGGGCGGTAGTACGATGTCGGGCACCAATTTAAAGTTTTTGCCATCGCTGTCGACCCCATTAAGCCGAACGTCGTCGCCCCTCAAATTGGCCATGTGTAGTCCATCTCTTTCCAATTCATCGTGCGCCCAAATAGCTAGGGTAGTTAGCTTCCAATTGGAGTCATCCCAACGCGCTTCCTTCCTACGGTGAGATAATGTGGAGAGTTTTCCCTATGGCGGTCAGCCATGGCCAGCGTAGCGAGTGCTTGGCCAGGGCGATGCTCCTTGCTCTTTTGTCTCAATCAAGTACGGTTGTTGCCTCTCCTTGACTCGTTTGCCTCGCCCGTGCAGTGGCTCCGCCGACGGAGCAGTAGGGCGCTGGGAACGCCTTCACCATGGCCGACGTGAACCGAAACAACCTCGTGCACGTGGCCAACCCGTTGCCGTTCCTCGCGACTTCGTCCAGCCCATCCATCACGTCTCTGGTGAGGCCCTCTTATTCCTAGGATAGGTGGTTGAGCCGATTAGGGGCTAGGTCGTCCTGGACGTGTTGGCTGCCGCCGACGAGCTGGCTTAGATGCCGTTCCTATGGCCAGCTCGATTGGGAGCGGTAGTGATTCAATTAGGGCTTTAATGTTGTTGCTCTTAGCCTGTAGATGGTTACCGGGTAGCAGTAGAGGCGTGGTGTTAGGTGATTTCGCCAGCGTCGGGTTGCCATGGCCAGACCCCCTCGCGGCGCATGGCCACGCCTGCGTGCTGTGCTATTCTTGGTGTTTGTTACCTCGATTTATTGCTCGTTGCACGTAGAGGCTCATGGTGGTCCTAGTTGGTGCCGGCGAGGTCTGTGCTCGCCGGCATTTGGTCGGTGAGGCTACTGCCTCTGTTAAGTCCGGCCAGGGACGTCGCAACGCAAATTAGAAAAGAACCAGGGGGTTAAGTGCGGTCGTCAGTGAGAGAGTGGAATAGGAGAAGGGACTGTGGATTCATTTAGCTGAAGTCCGGGGTCTCTTTTGCATATTTGCTGGTGCGCACGTGGGTCTCCCCGCGTTGGGCCGCTGTCGCGGAAGCGGGCCATCGCGTGGGCCACGCTAGTGCGCGCACGTGGGTCGTGGGGTGGGCCGAGCCGTCGCTCGCGGGCTACGCTGTGAATTCAGTTTTCAATTCTCCAGTGAATTACAAATGTTTATTTAATATAATTTTTAACTGAACTTTGATACATTGTAGTAAATCTTGTAGATGTCCAAAAATAGTGAAACCAAGTTTGTTAGGTTCACAAAAAGGCCATCTATCTGTTAGTGTAGTTAGGTTACAGTTAGCTGCGATAGTGGTGGGCTCATAAATCCAAACTAGAAAGCTTAGTATTATATAGGTTAACATTTGTAGGAATTTTTGTGGTAAATTGATGATAGCTATAGCTATGAAAATTTTACAGTAGGCTCACTGGATTATTCTGTACTTGCTGTAAATTTTATAGCCCGAGAATAGGTTGATAAATAGAGTAGCTATCATCCTGGTTTTATCATATATAGCGTAAATCAGCATTAGGAGTAAGAATACCTGTAGTTGCTATGATAATGTATGTCATGCTTCATACTTGTTATTGGTAACAATGGATAACTTAGTACCTTGGTCGGTAGCACTAGCTTAGTAGTTAAATAGATGTATTTTTATTTTAAGAGTTGCTGTTGCCATATTATTCAGTGTTGCATTGTTATTTTATGCATATAGATCACGAGTTGGTAGAGTTCGTGCCCGTGGACGAATAGAAGTACGAGGAAGTGATTGAGGAGTACGAGGAGGCGATCCTCGTGCAGGAGGGAGCCCCGGAGCCTTTTTGTGCTGACTTTGCTGACCCCTCGCCTGCCTAAGGCAAGCTCCGGTGCATAACCCCTATTTTATGATCATTGAATATATATATATATATGATATGCATTTAAGTTACAGGCATTTTATGGAAACTACATGCATAAATATATCTACTTATGAGTCCTACTAGTATATGTCGAGTAGTTGCTATGCTCAGGACATCGGTAGCGTGAGTAACCTGTCGTTACTCGCAAATAGGTGATAAATATGATCACTCATGATAAAATGGTGGAAAGGAAAATGGTGACCGGGCAGGGATATGGTTTGGGTACTGGTGGGTGTAAGGGGTTATGTCCTGCGGCCAATAGGGCATAGCTTGGTTATATATTTTTTGTCTGTGTCAATTAAGGACCGGTCGCTACATAAGTCTCGAGGCAAGTCACAGATCTATTATCCCGAGCACATGCTTGGATATGGGCGCAGGAAAGACTCATTGCTCTGTTGTCGTGGATCCGGCTCTTTTCGGACCGACTGATTGGAGGCGGGGATGGTGGAGGTCATTGCACCGCACTGAGTCCAGGACTCAGGAGTGGGGGCTTGGAGTCCAAGTTTGGATGGGGACCTAGACACCCAGGACAGGAGGGTGATGGGTTAGTCCTGCTTGTGCCTGGTGTACAAGCGGGGCGTGTGTTTTCGGGGTACCCAGCTGGGGGCATTGATTCCTGAATCGCCGGGCAATCCGGTACGGCTTGTTTTTGGGTCTAGCACCGTAGTAAGGACTCACTATTAGTATTGCTTATATAGACTGGATAGATAATAACTTAATACGGCTGATAATAATAACATAACTAAGGACTCACTATTAGTATTGCTTTGTGCCAAAAGAAAACCAGTAAACCATAAAGCTTATCATATTCCTTGGAGTCAGGAAATTATTTCCACTAGTCGGATAAGTCTTGCGAGTACATTGTGTACTCAGGGTTTATTTACCCCTGTTGCAGGTAATGCATGAGAAGTACCTTTGTGTGGAGGATTCTTCTGGTGGGCTCAGACGGATCCTCATCTCTTATAGCTAGATATTCATTTTTAAATTCCGTTGTTTGTTATTCCATACTCTGACATTTGGTAATGTAATAATGCAATTTTTAAGAACTTCTAATGTATGAAATGGACAAGTATTATAACTCGTTTTCATTATTGGATCCGTGGGAAAAATGTGGATCTTTCGGGTTCTCCCTTAGGGTGTGCCCGCTGTAGCTTGCTTTCGGGGTGCTTAGAGTCTGGTGGAAGACGAGCACCTCCATAAGCGTATTATTTCAGACGGTTCTGCCATAAGAAACGGGAGAGAGAGAGCGTGGGGCGGGTGAGTGATAGGGATAGTGAGGTGAAACCCTATGTTCCATTTATATATAAGCCCGGTTGGTGTATCGGATATGGGTTTTTTGTGGGCCTCAGTATATTTTTCCAGGCGGGCCTTTTAAGTGGCCCGTCTTTGAAAATGGCCTGATTTTTGGAGGCGTAAATCTATTTTCGGAGACAGATATTTTTTGACCGCCTCCGTAAATCGATTTTACGAGGCGGGCAAACGTGACCGCCTCGATAAATAAAAATGGCCGCCTCCATTAATAGCCTAGTATTTTAGGAGGCGGTTGAATTCTGTGCCCGCCTCCGTTAATGTTTGGGCACTACCTCCTAAAATCATTTGTATAGTAGTGTGCGTGGGGGAGATTAGAGTTCCGCGAGCTACGCACTTTCGTATTCTGGCACTTTTGATTTCCAACTTTGTTAACATCACTTTGTATTCAAGCAAATCTGACAGGCGCGTGTATATATGTAGCACTTCTGATTTGTAAATTGGAGAAAAATTCAAATGACTTGAAACGCCAAGTGACATAACTCACAACACTTGATTTATAGGGTGTCCCCGTACGCCTAGAAGAAGCCGTATATATGTGGTAAAAACTAACACATAATGTGTGGTAAACTTGAATCTCTACAATAGTAAACTTTGTAGATAGTCCAAGTGATTATAGATCATTTGACCCGAGTTGAGGAAAAAAAATTGTTAAGAATAAGAATATATAGATTTAATTGAGAGAACCTCTTGGCTAAAAGGCTGGCCACAAATGATGAGCTCATCTATGAGAGCAAATAGGTGTATGGATGTGTTGATTCTTGGCGAGCCCTTGCCTCGCTAGGAATGTAGCGGTAGCACATGTTTAATTTCCAAGCGCGCGAGCCATCCTTGAGGTATGCGTTGGCGAGCTTTTAAATTATTATTGTGGGAGAGTGATTTTGTTCATATTTCCTATCCTACAGGTGCCTAAAAGTGAAGATGAACTAGCAACAAGGGAGAAGGTTTTTGATCCCATATGGTTGAGGATAAGTTTTGGTGGTTTGATTTAGATTAGATGGGTGATGTTTGTCGCCTGAAAGGAAAGAAAAATCAGGCGCCTGTGATTTAGCAGCTCCTGATTTTGGTTCATCCATGTTGACAAGGCGAGGTTTACTCGTGTGCAGACAAAGCTATTATGGGAACAGATCATGCTCTAAGAGCAAAGCTAATAATATTAACCTTTGCTCGAGGTATGGACAATTACAACTCATCTATTAGTCTATTTATATAATAATTGGCTCATCTATGATCCACGTCTATGTCACAAATTTTTTTGGTTCTTGTATCTAAGCCAACTGTAAACTTATATCCTCCTTCTCCTATCTCTCTTCCCCTCTCTCCTCTACCTTAGCAATACAGTCCACCTACAACACTTTACTATACTTGCTCCAAGAGAGAGATTATTAATAGCTAGAACAAAGAGGTAAGAGGATAGGTTCCTACCTAAGACATCCGTGAGGGAGCATGATAGCAATGGGATAGATTGTAGTGGGAAGGAATGATTGGGGCAGAAGAAAGAAGACAATTCATTATCAGATTTAGGATGAAAGTTCAGATAGGGCTGAAATTTCATGTTCAACTTCCAGCCTCTCCTCAAAGAAACCATGGCAAGAATTCTTGGAGGGACTCTAAGGGGGCTCATGGGATCAGCGGCGGTGGGGGGCTTGAGTGTAGGGTCGAGATGGCGGACTAGAGGGGGTGAATAGTCCTTTCTAAATTTAATCACGCCAGCTAACCAAAAGAAATGCGAAATTAAAATTATCGGTATAGCCAAGACTAGACCCCTCTATCTAAGTTCACAAGCAGCACCTTATAAAGATCCCAATTAGGCAACAAAGGTTCTGGGCTAGCTAGAGCTCACCTAACCAATTCTAGGAGCAAGATCACACAACCCTATGCCGCTAGTACTTCAAGCACGAGGGAGCTCCTACACAACTAGTATGCAAAAGCATAAAGCCTAAGCTCACTAGCAATGCTCAATAACAAGGTAACTAATGTCAAATTAGAGAGCATAAATTACTTAGCTACATAAACTAAGCAATGTGACTAAACAAGGTTACTCAAACCAAATTAATCATGCAAGGGAGCTACTTCTATGCTACACAAGCAAGAAGGTAACTAGCTAGCTACACAAGCTAATTGATTAAAAGAGCAACTACACAAGCATAATGTATGAAAAGTAAATACAAGCTTGTGTATGAGGATCGCAAACCAACGGGAAGATGATGACACGGTGATTTTTATCCCGAGGTTCACGTGCTTATCAACACGCTAGTCCCCGTTGTGTCGACCGTTCACTTGGTGGTTCGGTGGCTAATTGGCACCACACCAAGCCCACACGGTGGGCACCGCAAGAACCCCATGGGCCAAGTGAGGGTAGCTCAATGACACGCTCAACTAGAGTTGCTCTTCACGGGCTCCCACGGGGTGAGCACAACACCCCTCACAATCACTTCTCCGGAGCACCGCACAATCTTCTTAACATGCTTCGACGGAGACCACCACCAAGACATCTAGGAGGTGGCAACCTCCAAGCGTAACAAGCACCACTGGCTTGCAACTCGATCACCTAGTGTCACTCGAAGCAATCTCACAATGCAACGCACTAGAATCACTTACTCGCAACAGATTCGCACTTCTCACAAGCACAAGTGAGTTAGAGGCTTCTCAAACCAAGCACACACAAGGCAACACATCCCCAAGGTTCTCAATCTTAGCCAAGCCTGAGCTCCACCTCTATTTATAGCCCCCAAGCCAAATAGAGCCGTTGGAGCCTTGGAAACCATTTTTGCGCGGTCACCGGATAACAACGTGCGGGCACCGGACAAGGGGTGGCGGTGCACCAATGGTCGAATTGCAACGGCTAATTTGAACTAGCCATTGGCAAACTTGGCACCGGACAAGGGAGGGTGGTGCACCGTACAAGGGAGGGCGGTGCACCCGTAGCACCCAAAACGTGTTTTCGCCCCTCTCTGGAAAAATATGGCGGTGCCAAGCACCGGACAGTCCGGTGACCATGGCGGTGCCACCTTCAGCTCAAACTTGATTTCCACCACCTCAAACTTGTAGAACATTTCATTAGGTTTCCTAAAAGTCCTAGATCATCTTAAATTGGAGTTCGAGCTAAGAGTTATACCCAAAATATGAAAGGGTGGTAGTGCTGATTTGGGCACGTTGCGGGGGTGGCGGTGCCACCGCCCTAGAGAAGCGGTGCACACCGGAAAGGGCGGTGCCATCCCCAGACTAGGATACGCGTTGGCTACAAGTTTGATTACGTTTTTGATCCTTGAACAACCCAAACTTGCTCTTTTCCTCCCCTTTTGTTCTCTAAGTTGATCTAAATCAACTTCAACAACTCCTCCTTTGGAAATGTGCCAACACCACCAAGTGTGCACCATCTTGTGCATGTGTGTTAGCTTTTCAAAAACATTTTCCAAAGGATTAGCACTGAATTCACCACGCCACTTGATTCTAGTAACGATGCAAAGTTAGATCACTCGAGTGGCACTAGATGACCGATATGCAAACAAGTTTGTCCCTCTTGATAGTACGGCCATCTATTCTAAACTCGGTTATAAACTTCTCTACACACCTATGACCGGTAAAATAAAATGCCCTATAGGTTATACCTTTGCCTTGCGTATTCCATTCCATCTCCTCCGATGTTGATGCAACACATGCACTAACCATATCACAAATGATATAATCCACTTCATATCATCACGTGACCTTATTGGTTCATCGATCTTAACCTCTCTTGCTTTTCACCGTTGTCTTTGTCCATCGGTGTCAAGTCTTGCTCAAGCTTTATCGCCAAGCGGTCCATCGCTCTAAAGCCTCCAACTTGCCCTTCATACTTGCAACCGGTCCATCAAGCCATGTCTTGTCTTGATCTTCTCCACCTTAGTCACATGACTCAATGTCATGTCTCATATGCAATGAGCTCCTTTATCACACGTGTGAGCCTTGCAGCAAATCCAAGCCATCTTCACCGTCATGGCATGAGTTGCTCACACAAGTGTATCTATGGACTAATCACATGTGTATCTCACAATTAAATACATTAGTCCACCTCTGTTGACACTTAATTACCAAAACCAAACAAGGACCTTTCATTGAACCCTCCTTGGCCCAGCGCTAGATCCATCCCTAGGCGTAAGGTCTGATTAGTAGAGGTTAATTATGTTTTTACATCGTAGATGTCCCCTTCCGGGCTAACTCTCTCTTTTAAAGAGGATATAGAACGGAAGCAGACGCCACCGTCGCCGCTGCCACACCGCTGGTCCTAGGGCCCCTCTCCTTCGTCCCTTTTCTCGCAGTTTTTCTATCTAGTTGCTTAGGGTTTAGTCCAATAAATTTTTCGGTGAAATCAGATGATTATCGGGCGGGATTGTGTTTCTGCGACAACTTCGGTGATTGCCATGACAAGATCGCCGTTGTAGGCGTTGATTTCATCGGCAGGCGACTATTTTGTGGCCTTTATCTACAAGGGAGGGGTTCTCCTGGGAGCCCCCTATGAGGATAGCGACTCTAGATCATCGACCTCATCGTCGATGGTCTTTGAGAGGATTTCAAGGTCTCGACGTAATGAATTTATAGCCTATGTCGTATCTGACGATGCAACTGTCGATATGCTTTCAATGATTTAGATGCGCTTTTGGACTGGTTTTCAAAGTATTGGATCTTGCGGCATGTCCAATGTTTTGGGGTTGGTCGTTGGATATGGCATAATGACTGCACTTTGGCACCGACGTTTGAGGGAAGCCATTGAAGAAGAAGATGATGAAAAATCTGGATAAAATATTATATATTTTTTATTTTAGATTTTTATACATAATTTGGGGACGTACTATGCTAAGATTTAATATAAGTTTCCTTCTCTTGGAAAGAAAAGATGATACAGAGCTCAGCCTCGTGGTCACGCACGCAGGTGCTTAGCTATGATTCCATTCATTTCTAGCAATCATAGCATTGCGCTTGCAGGATAGTTGAGTTCTCCTAGGCTTTCGATGCTTCAGTTGGTGTAGTGCCTGTTGCTGGATCAGCAACACTAGAACACTCTTGCTAACAGAGCCTATCAGATTGAGGCTATCATTGACATAGTTACTAGGATCAGATTGGACATCGAACCGTTCTACGCCTCGGTTCACGATTTGATTGCTCTAACAAGTTGAGCCGCTGGTTTAACCCGATTCAAATAAAATGAATAATGCTCTCTAACCCCGGAGACAAAGGTTCAAATCCCTACTCTAGGCTGCTTGGTTTTGAGGAACTTTTTTTGAGAGATGCTCTCCACGCTTGCCACGCGGTCTAGGCTGCTTGGTTTCCCTAGTTTAAAGTCCGGTTTATATTGTTTTCTATGGAAAAAATGTAGGTCATTGGTTTTATATTAGTTCTTTTAGGTGAATTGAACCGGCTGGGGTGCTTTTGTTTTTTATTGATTGGGTTGTCGATCCAGTTCGGTCCTAAGACTGACTCCAACCATAAGGACGCAAATACAAGACCTATTTCTTGATTTGGGTCCCATCGTACGGATAAAAGGTCGCAACCCAAAACTTCGCCTTCTCAAAAATAATAAAATAAACCTCATGACCCTCCACTCTCAAGCACCCGCCTATGCCTTGAGCACCTTCAAACCCTAACACCACTCAATCGCTTCAGACAAAAGCCCTCCCTCCCCTTCTTCTTCATCCCCATCCCTCCTCCTCCCTCTTCTTCCCAAGCTCCCCTCTCCCGGCGGATCCGCCCTCCCTCCCTTCTTCTTCCCCGGCTAGGATCCGCCCTCCTCCTCGCCCCCTTCCCCTTCCGATATTTTCATGGCCATGGTCGCTCTTCTGAGGTCGTGCCCGAGAGCTCCGCTAGCGGGCGCCCCCTCGTGACACCCTAGTGGCCTGAGAAGCCGCCATGGCCGCCCAACAATCCTGCTATTGCAAATCAGTCTTGGCTTCGCCTGCCGCAGTGATGATGACAAGAGCCGGAGGAGCCCTTGACTGGAAAGGGTCCACGCCGAGGGAGCATCATCCTAACGGATCTCGCCCTCCTCTCTTCTTTTTAAAGATTCTTCCATTTTGTCGAGTGGTGATTGGATCCGCCCTCCTCCCTTCTTCTTCCCTATTCCCTTCCAACTAAGGGCAATGAGAAGATGAGGAATCCGCCCTCCTCTCCCGGATCTAATAGCGGCTCTCCATTCTCTTGATCCGTGCATATTTGGCCGGTGGTGCGTGGTGGTGGTGGTGGTGGTGGTGGCTACAACAAGTGTTCTCTTCTTCCACCACCCCCAAATGTTGCGCCCACCCGCCAACATGGACCTTTGTCGGAGCGAGCGCGGATGGTCGAGCTCAAAGGCATCCACTCGCCATCGTGGTATGCTTCTCCTCCACCCACCATTCAACAATGAAGGAATATCCAAGACAAAGGAATATATTTCCCGCCAGATACTAGCCAGGAGGCGCCATGATCCCAGAACACAAAATGTTGTGCTTCGTGATCAGGAGACGCAAAAGAACTGGAGAGAGATCATTGTTGAAGTTTGGGTAGCGTGTTGCCTCCGACGCAAAATGCCTCCCGTGTTTGAGGACTCCGTTGGAGGGTTTTTTTTACCGCAAAAGCACTGTTCACTATGCATTTTGGGGATGCGTCGTGGTTTGCCAACACCGTTGGAGAGAGTCTAATAATGTGCTCATGAACAACCCCCAAATTAAGTGGCTGGCAACCAAGGCCAAGAGGTTTGAGTGAAGCGCTTTTAAGCGAGCGATCATTACTGATGAGGGCCATTTATCGATGGAGGCTAACACTCTTAATAGTTCTAGTACAAATAAAATTACTCATATAGACTAAAAAATATTGAGACTACTATTCACACAATGCAAACTATGGCTATTTGTGGTTTGCACAGAAATTTTTCTTTTCATCATGCCTCACCATTATTTCTACCACCTCATGGACCACCTTTTCTCTCCCTAAATATATGTAGCTTCTGCAAATTACTATGACAAATATAGAGCAAATACTTTTTTTTATTCGATTCTAGCACTTGGGGCTACAAGTAATCAGAAAGCATAGGGGGAGGCCTTATGACTGGGTCATAAAAGCTATAACAACCAAAGTCGTCCACAGATAATAAATTTTTTTACTATTCACAAAAAAACATGGCTCAACGTGGTTTGACTTATCCGTTTCATTTCAAAACCATCGGTCGAAAGGAGCTTCTACGCCCTCATTCGTTTGAACTTGGATTACATTATAAGTTTCGCGAACCACTATGAAAATATATGCTGAATATTTTTTATCCCATTCTAACACTTGGTACAAGTAAAAAAAATACTATTAGTTGAATGATAAACCATAGCTTTGGCAGCCAAATACGACCGACGAGCGATCAGTCTGCTAATCTGTCGGAGACCAAAAAGGTTATCCGTAAAATAAAACAAATCAGCGGTGCGCGCCAGCATCGTCGCCGCAGGCCGCAGCACACACTTGCGTGCGGGCTCGCCAAAACACGCGCGCCGCGCTTCGCCTACCGCCGCACCGCAACCTGGAGCCATAAGCACTCCATCCGCCGCAGCGAGCAGCGAACAGCCACACGCCCCCACTGGCTCCGCGCCACGCGTCCGCGGACCGACACCTGCCGGTCGCGTCCCGGACACGTGCCCTTCGAAAGCGCACGTGGCGCCACGGCAGTGGCTCCCTTACCTGTCAACGCGCCCCGCCGAAACCACCCGCGGATTCTCCGTGTGGCTCCCGGGCCCGCATGGCAGCCGCACGGGCGAAGCTTCGTGGGGTTGGAGCCCTCGGGCGAAAAGCGCGATCAGGAGAGTGGTTACTGAGGTGGTTGATAAGGTTGAGAAAGATCATCGCTGCCTATAAAAGAGCAGGTGAGCTCCTCAACCCAAACACACCCCAATCCCCTTCTTCCTCCACAAACGCACCGCACTCCACGGCAGCCAGAAATCCCAATCCACACACACACACCGTCTCCGTGAGGTCTGAGCGAGGTAGGAGTACTAGCTCTGAGCGAGTTCTTCCGTTTTCCAGGTATAATCCTTGCGACTGTCAGTCTCCTCCTGCCATCCCTCATCTCTCGTTCATAGTTGTTGGATTTCTTCTTCTTTTTCCTTGGATCCTACTAGCCTGCCTACTAGAACAGAGCTCCAGAGCCTTTTAGTTTCTGGTCTCTGATCTACTCCTTTTCTTTTCTACATCTCTCTGTCTGTTCACTGATCATCAGTCAGTAGATCTGTCGTGCCTGTTCTTTGATTTTAGCTAAGGACAAGGCGATTTATTCTTCTTTCTTGAAAAAAAAAATTCTCAGAACAAAAAGTTGTGAGTAGTATATTCTTGTACCATTTGATGGCGGCTGCTATAAATCTCCCCGGCCCCAGCGAGGATCTGATGCGAGCGATGGAGTCCTTCATGCAAGAAGACGACGCCCCTTCGCCTCTGTTGGTCATGCCGCCGGCGCCGCCTCTCCCTCTCCCGGCGGCCGGAGCCCACGGCCACGGGGCCAAGCAGTGCCCGGCGACTACCCACCTGAGCCCGGCGCAGATGCAGTTCATCCAGGCCCAGCTCCACCTGCAGCGGAACCCGGGCCTGGGCCCGCGGGCGCAGCCCATGAAGCCCGCGGTCCCCGTTCCACCGGCGCCGGCACCGCAGCCGCGGCCGCAGAAGCTGTACCGCGGCGTGCGGCAGCGGCACTGGGGCAAGTGGGTGGCCGAGATCCGGCTCCCCCGGAACCGCACCCGCCTGTGGCTCGGCACCTTCGACACCGCCGAGGAGGCGGCGCTCGCCTACGACCAGGCGGCGTACCGCCTCCGCGGGGACGCGGCGCGGCTCAACTTCCCCGACAACGAGGCGTCCAGGGCGCCGCTCGACCCCGCCGTCGACGCCAAGCTCCAGGCCATCTGCGCCACCATCGCCGCCGCGTCGTCGTCGTCCAAGGGCGGCGCCAGGGCCAAGAGCAAGGCCATACCGATCAACGCGCCCGTCCTGGAAGCCGCTGCGGCGGCGGCGTGTCTGAGCAACAGCTCCTCCGACGAAGGCTCCGGGTCCGGGTCCGGGTCGGACGACGAGATGTGCTCGTCCTCCCGGACGACGCCGGTGGTAGCGGACATGGGGCAGCTGGACTTCAGCGAGGTGCCGTGGGACGAGGCCGACAGCGTCGTGCTCCGCAAGTACCCGTCCTACGAGATCGACTGGGACGCGCTGCTCTCCAACTAGTCGCCCTTCTTCGCCGATCAGATGTGCTGTTGTAGTTAAGTAGTGATCGTCCGCCATGGCCGGCCGCCGCAGATGAGGTTTTAGGCAATCTGCAGGCCGCCGGCACCTGTTTAGTAGTGATCAAGTAGGTTCTGTTCAGTTGGTCCCCGGGCCTCGCCGGCGTTTTTGTGACCGGCGTCCCAGCTCCGGATGTAAAATGTTTAGTGAGTGCACAGCATTGGTGTACTGGTCTGTCTGTAAAAGAAAAATGGATCTGTAGGGTGTAATCAAGTGTTGTTCTTAGTGCTAATGATATTCGTGCTGTGAATTTTCCTCTACGGATTTGGTTCGTTGCTCCATGCTTGCCATTGTGTTCTCTTGATGCATGCTACAGGACATGTTCTTGTTAACAGGTCTTGTTCTAGCTTGCCAGCGTCTCTATCTACCTGCAGAAATGGCAGAAAGTCACGGATTGTGTACAAGTATAACAGCTCGGTTTGTTTGTCCAACGATGAAGTGGACACTAGGACAGTCAAGTTCTCATGCAAACAAAGCGCGTTTCATGGCAGCGGCCATTTCTCCCAAGGATAATCAGTGCTGCAACTAGTAAAAGGATCAGGCAGCGTTCACTGCAGCTTGCCCTTGCTAAGCTCGTCTCTTTCTCTTCAGTGACCACTGATATCTTGCGTTGCTGTGCAGAGACAGACGTTTTGGCACTGGAGAGGCTCTGTCAGGCTGAGCAAATTGGTACTACTACTAGAATCTCCATCGCGATTCTTCGAGTTGTGAATCGTCCAAGACGGAGCTTCAGAAGCCATCAGTTTGCTTCCCGAAACGTGTTCGGAGCCTCGGAGGCAGATTGAAATGGATGGAGCGCACGTCGCGGGGTCCGTCCGCCCGTTGTCCCAATCCGGCGCCGTGCCTGACTGACGTCTCCACTTGCGATCGCAAGGCAAGCGGCGACCGTTGAATGGAATGAATGCGCCTCCCCCTGCTGCTGCCGCCCGTTGTCCTTGTCCAGTTGTCCACATGTGCGTGCGCGTCGAGCAACACGACCACGTCGTGGCTTCCCGATTTGTGGCCCACGGGCTGCTCTTGATGAGAAATACTCCTAAGCCTCATGGGCTACTTATGTAGAGTGATGGCGATGAGTAACGCTCACAAGTTGGGCCGGAACAGCCCACGGAAATCTAGTGCAGGCCGTCGTGCGCTGCTTCGTATGTCATGGCCGTGGGTGAAGAAGGCCCGATGGGTTCGGGGCTCGCGCGCTCTCTAGCCTCCAATTGGTCGGAGGCCAGTCGACTTTCGATCACTCCCTTCTAATTATGGGCCGAATTAACTGTGGGCTTATAATAGAGTAATGGTAGATTGTCCGTATATACAAAATAAAAATGCATTATGCTGATGTCATGGTTTTGTTCGTTCGAAAGTAAAAAAAAACATACTTTACAAATCAAACATTCAAATCAAATTCTGATAGTGTCAATGTGATTCTCAAAATAAACTTTCAAAATAAGACTTCACTTGGAAAATGTTTCGTTGGAAAATACTTTCCTAGTTAGGATAGAACATTTCTTTTTATTAAGCATGAGAATGTAGGTTTCAGCATAAAATGTTTCGCCTTCACAAAAAAATGTTCTAGATTCAGGATAACAATATTCTATATTTGGAACAATAAATTTATAGGGTCAAGTGAATGTTATTGTATGATACACGTATCCAGCATTAGAAAAATTGACAACATCACATGGAAATAGTGGTAACTACGATTGAAAATACATCTAGAACATCTACGGTAGTTGTGTGAATAATCGAAAATACGTCATGGAACATCTCATCTATACTATGTGAAAACATGCTCCTCCCTCTGTTCCAAATTATAAGTTGTTTTGGTTTTTCCAGATACATAACTTTTGTTATGCACCTAGATACTACGCCAAATCTAGAGAGGAAATTATTTCCTCGGCCTTAAAAAAGTGATGCTTAGTTTTTTGGTCCTTTTTTCTCGAACTTGCTTATTTGGTCATAAAACGAATTTTCTTTGGTTTCTTAGCCCTTCTGTTAGTTTGATGGACTAATGGTGTTAAGTTGTATGTGAAATGACTCTTTCCTTTATAATTTATTTAAAAAAAATATATGACGTTTATAGCGAGCCAATTAATTCATCTTAAACTAAAGGAACGCGCTGCCAATTCAAAGTCTTCTTTTCCATGTTTGGACTGCTCATTGAACTCTAAAAAAATGCGATTAAGTGATTTCTGTGTTGTAAACAAGCCATCGACTTAACACTACTAGGTTCTCTAGGTAGCAAATCCTGGCGTTCCGTGAGATTGCTCCCAACAACCTGCATCACTTGATCAAATGCATGATGCATATCAGAATACGTCCTACAGTAAGAATATTTTTTTCGTTTATAATAAGGAACTGTCTAGCACACACACACGGGTCTTTTGCGGGCCCACAATACTTTTTTTTTGCCGCATCTTCTTCCTACTCGTGCCCCATCCCGCCCTCCTCTATCTCCAGAGGCTCCCCGCCGCCGGATCTGCTGTAGCCCACCACTGCCACGCGAATCTAGCTTCACCGGGTTATCACTGTGACGCCCCGTCGTCCGTCCCCTGTCCAACCATCTTCCTCCACCGCTTGGCCAGTGGCTCTACCACCGCCTCGCCCCGGGCCCTGCTACCCCCACACCGGCCTGCCACCATCGCCGGTCCGGCCCCTAGATTTTTCTTCTAAGCTCACTGAACCCCAAACCCTAATTAACAAGCTAACCACAGGGCAAGAAATCGAGTGTTGCATTGCTCCAAAGCAAACGAGTGTCATTTAGCATTTCTCTGGTAATAATGCTTATACTAGTAGAACATAAAAAGTGACTCCACGAATTATGCTGCGGGGGCAGGGGTCGTCGTCTGTGGATGGATCTGGCCAGTGTCCCGCGATTTCTACTCAATTCTCCAGATACAAAGAACGCAGAGTGGAAGAGAATGTGGCATATATCATCATAGAAATATCGCTGACGCAGAGCGGCCCTGAGGTGCTGTTGCATGCGCACGTGGGATTGCTGGCGACAAGGATCGTATTCGTATCGTACCGGAGACGAGCGGATGAGCATATTAAGAACCTCCCGTCAGTGAAGTTATGCTGGTTGTATTCTGCATTTCTGCTGCATTGCATAATTTGCATTGCACTGCATGCGACAAAGACAGTGCGATGCTGACGCTCCCCTCCTCCCTTTCCAGGTAGAGGCACTGAGGCAGCGCAGGAACCTGCGCCAGCGCCAGCGCAGGTATCTGACTGATGGAAATGTATCAGTCCATGTCCACTCAAACTCGGCAACTCCAGCGACGACGGACCCGAAACCGGACACCGAACGCCGGCGCCGGCCGCGGGTACAGTCCCATGACCTTCCATTCCACTCCAACTGGACTGGTCGCGCGCATGCAGCAGCCAGCAGGTGCCCCTTCCGCTTTCACCTGCTAACTAATCCATCGCACCGCACCTTTTCTTATCTGCCTATCGTCTCTTATCTCCCGGCCTGATAAAAAGCACCCAGCACCATCCGTCGCCTGATCGACTCGCCTCCGATGTCCGATCCTCATCACGTGGCCCTAGCTGCCCTCTCTCACTCTCATCTGCCAATTGCCGTATCGTACCTGCTGCTTTTTTCTGCTCTTGGTATATCTGAGGATGCTCAACAAAAGTACACCCAACTTTTTATCTACCTAGTAGGAAGCAGACTGTTTCTTTACACGCGATTAGAAACTACTTTTTTATCATCAACTGTCAGTCTATCTGTCTATCTATCCACTTCAACTTTATCGCAAAGCAAGTTTTAATTTGCAGTCCTCTTCTAGTACCTACATTGCGGCAAATAAACTGCTGGCAAGCACGCCGCCGGAAAACAAAGCAGCTCCTCCATCTCGCCACTGTGCACTTTGCTGCTCACCCCGAGCGAGCGAGTGGCGTGCAGTGTGCTGTGGTGGTTTCTACTTTTCATCCTGCATCGTACGTACACGTCCTGACCCCGACGACGCAGCGGCTGGTGACATGCCAATAACGAGTTCATGGCACTTGCAGATTGAAGAGCTAGCCTACAAGAATACAACTCAACGAGTCCCATCGTTTTATTACTTTAATTTCTTTGGAGATACACTTCAAGTGACCCTCCCGTTGCTGCGTATTGGAATCATGTCTTTGGTGCTCTTGTACGTGGTGGCCTTGTTCTGCTAGTCATATCGATCGGAAGGTGGTCATATCTCATCGGTAAACCATTGATTTCAGCCTAGTCACAATTGGACACTGAATATTGATTGCATCACACGGCGCTTGCTTGGGAATCTCTATACCATGTCACGGTAGCCTGCGGTTGGATTTGATCGCATTGAGCTTCGACAACCACTACACATATTTTTATAGCAAACTCTATTCCATGACCTGTCGCGTGCTTGCGTGACCGCATGGTCACGCTTTAATTGTTTCATTTGAAATCCAAGGAAGAAACTCAACTCTCTAATCATGGACATCTCAAACTTTTTTGCCATCATTTTTTCAAACTCTTCACAAAAGTTTTAATTTGTTGATCCAAATATGATGTCATCTCTCAACCTTCCCCATTTTCGAAACCCTTCCAATTCTTTTGGTGAAGAGGGGAGTGTCAACCTTCCCCATTTTAGAACCCTTAGAGTGGAGAAAATCTCTCAACCTCTAATAACATGCTCTAGGTGTTTGTTTCAAACAATAGAGAGTCTTGATCAACTTGTACACATGTTTGGGCCTTTTAGCATGTTCAAATCTGGGAGTTGCTCTACAAAGACTAGCTCATTGATCTTCCCACTCAAGAAAGTACTATTCACATCTATTTGATATAACTTTGACGTTGTGAGAGCATGTGTAGGGCAAAAGGATTCTAACCGCTTTCAATGTAGCAACTGGGGCATATGTTCCAATAAAACTTCAATGCAAATGCAAGCAATCATATGTTACACACATTTCAAAATGCAACAACCATGTTCACGAGCTCGCTCCCCCTACTTGTGTGGTTCTTCAAATTTTGATCACATTCTATTCTTCAATCTTGCTCTTGTGGTATTCTCTCATCTATCTCTCTCCCATATATTTGGGCCAATTTCTCCTCCTTTGTCATTAATTACCACAAAGGTTTACAATTATTGATATACTGCTTGAAACCTTGGGGTACATACTACACTTTGACGGAGATGGTCACTTGTAGTTGAGGATCATTCGAAACCTTCATAGGTTGTTTTACGAGGTTCCTCCTCTTTGGCTTGAACTAGTTTAGATCGGCCAAAGGAAAATTGGATATGACTATATGAGAAAACTGTTGACTGATGTATGCTCTATCAAATCAAATCCAAAATGCAAATTTTTTTAGTATTGTACAAACATGTTCAATTTTGATTAGGTTCATAAAAATATATCCAACATTTGTAATACAAATCTATGGTTTTGTATGTGGGGGCCGGGCTGGGGGCCAAGGCCTGGGACATATATACACCATACGCTGTTTGGATAAAGATCGACGACAGAGATGTTGCGGTTGCTTTCGCGCGCAGTTGTATTGCGTCCACGATCATATATATAGATATATACTTAGTATATGGCAAAGGCCTAGTAAGTATTTTTTTAAAGACAAATTGTGATCTTCTTTAGTTGCCCAAAATATATCTTGATATCTAGATAGGTTTCACAATAGTTGAGTGAGAGCTAAAATAAAAGACTGCATGCAGTGGTCTAATCCTAGTTGGAGTTCGTAGTAGATGCCAGATCCATCTCAATTTGCTTTTTGTACGGCGGGCGTGCACATCCTATGCAGCTTATGTTATCCCTCCTACTTTTACATAATTTTCTATATTATGGTTAGTTGCTAAATAAGATAACTTACTTTGAGTAGTGCTCAAGGCAATCATTTGGTCATATATATACTCCGATCCTCACACACAAGCTTCACGTACAGTAGTTTGAGGGCACATCGAACATTAATTAATTTATTCCTTCTGTTACAAACAAATACTCCTTGTTTCATTATCAGAGCTGTATATCTTTTTTTACTACATCCAAAAAGCTCTTTTTTGGATTCTTTTTTACAAGGGAATTTTGAAAATTTAAATTCTGAAAAAAATAAGCAGATCTATAAAAGATATATGCCATGAATAGACCAAAAATTGCTAAATTTACGGAAGAGATTGCATTAGTGAGAAATTCATATGAATTTATGGAAGATTTAGAATTGGATGCCAACTATTTGCTGTGGAAGAGAGATGCATTTCCTGTTACATTTTGGAATTAATAATATCCTGTTTTTTGTAAACTTTGTATCAGGTGACAAGCACAGCTGAAAATAAATCCTAGTTACTAACTTACTATACTTACTGAGTTGGACTAACCTAGCCAAGACCTTATATATGTTCCATTTAATTAACTGGACTAAGATCAGCTTGGTTCCTGATCCATGCATCGTTGCAAGTTGAGGCCCAACACGCCAATGGTCACAACTCACAACAACAATCTAGGAGTTTCTGCTCAGCTATTTAAACACTATTTAAACACTACTAGGCTCAGGATTTGTAGAGGCGGCCGACTCCTCTACTTTTTTGTTGTAGAGGTGGTTATCTAGCTGCCTCTACAAATCGGATTTTTAGGCTAGCTGGAACTGGCACTCAACTCCTGTAGTAGCTAAGCTTTCTGCCCATCTTTCAAGTTTTGGAAATCTGGTATTGTGGTCCATTCCAACAAACCATCTATACAATTGGCATCAGATTATCGCTACATGTATATATCACTACCGGAAACAGGTGATTTACCGAGTGCCAAATATTTGCCGAGTGCATTCCATCGGGCACTCGGCAAAATAATGGCACTCGGCATACCAAACTCTTTGCCGAGTGCTGAAAAAAGAGAGACACACGGCAAAAAACCGCCACGTGGACATCCGTCAGTTAGTGTGCCTGCTATAACAGAACCGCCCAATTTATACAAGATCAAGTACGGCTGTCCCCGCTAACACGTTGACACACACATACTTTCACTTATATAAACCCGGTAGTCCGCCGAGTGTCCCGAAAGACCTCGGTAAATCAACATCACAACCAAGATCGCGTGATTAAGCAAATACACATCACATATACAGGGTTGCAGCGGAAATAATATTACATATGGGTTCACAAATAAAAGTACAAGTTTGGGTTTCAAAATCGCTCAGTGAAAACAACATAGCTTTCAAATGATTACATTAATATAAGTTCCAAATATATTGCTAGCATAAGTGACATCATCCGACAAAAGCATATAGATGAGAAGTAACTATAGAATCACCGAGCCCACCGGCGGTTAGCCACCATCTTCAACAGGCCGAGAACTCCACCTGCAACATGGTGGGATAAACCCTGAGTACTCGAATGTACTCAGCCAGACTTACCCGTCGGAAACCAAAACAAATGACACCAAGGATCATGCATAGCTTAATTTAGTGGATCTGGCTGGACAACCTTTTTGCATAAAAGCTTGAGTAGCCATTAGCATTATTCACCTGTACTAGCAGTGACTTTTAGCTATTACCTACCATCTATATTAGCACCTGTACTAATCAATCACTTGATTAAGTTGCAAACAATAATAACCATATCGTATATTTCATGGCTCATTGTCATCATCATCATTTAACCATATCTTTAAATTTAGTGAATCTACGTTGCATTGCTCACCAAGTTCTCACTATCCGGGAGAGACGGCGATTCAATCGATTTCTATCCACCGGAGGGTATTCCTAAACACAAACCCCGCTTCCCCGTCGGTCTGTGGTCGCAAACGAGTCACCTTTGGTACGATTCAGAGTCGCGAAGTCCGAACAGATCGACATTCTCGAGAACCACTCGCCAAGGTTGTTCGGGACTCTAACCCGCCTTTGGACTTATGCCAATGGCTCTCCGCACATCCTTACTACCTCCGAATGCACACCACCGCTCGCGTCCTCGGCGATTCGAGCTACTAGGCTTCATGGTCGGACGACTTATCCGCCAGCTAAGTGTTAGGCTGCGTTCAACATGACATGAGGACGTCTGATCGTATCGGTCCTTAAACGACATACGACGGGATAGATTCACACCCAAGACCTCCATGCCTTGTTGCTACACTACCATCATCTCGTCCGGTCTCCTTTCATTATTAACACATGGTTCTTTTTCATGATAGCAAATATAGCCAACCGTGACCAGAGCTCATCCCACATCTCGCAGGTGACAGGAAATCACCCGACTTCTACCGATCTATGCATAGCTAAGCATCATTTGATCCTACACTTAATTAGGATTCACAGAATTTTATCTGGACAAGGTAAGGATATAATGCAACAATTGGTTTCAACCAATTCCTATACTTAATGCATCATCAACAATAAAAGATACTCAAGATATTTGTAAAAACATGGGAGGCTTAGAATGTTTCGGGGCTTGCCTGGGATCCGACACAAGTTAGTTCAGTTACCTTACACCGTCTTGGTGACACCTTCGGTCCTGGCACTTGCTTAGTCCTTCCATCTTCGGGATATATCCACCAAACCAAATATTCGAGTTTGACTCCATATCACATCCTTCACGTGGTTCATCTAGCGTACCTAAATGAGATGCAAGATGCATGTGTATAAATATGAAGAATAGTACCCTGAGACGCATCACAAAATAGCAAGCAAGACAAGCATAGTTTACACTAACACACTTAAGTACTTTGCGATGCTTAACTTAAACATCACACAATCTATCATGCTAAGATGGCAAAGAAGACGACAACACCAAGCATGACACAAGTTTCCCAAGATCTCAGGTGCTCTAACTCAGTCATCATTCAAGGCATAAGTCACACTTAACAATATACAAGCAAACACTATAATTGGAATCTGCCAATTTCTGGACATGCAAACAGTAGCTACAAGATTTAGCTATAACTGGAGTTACACAAATCCAAATGACTTGCAAGAAGACATTTTGGAAATCTTATGGAATTTTATACAATTCATCTTTAATCATCTTAGCATGATTATTAAGTTAACTAAGTCAAATATACCCATTTACAGAAGCTGGTCCACAATTGACAGAGAGCATCCATTTCTGAAACCCAACTTTAAACAGGCATAACTCACAAACTACAAGGCCAAATACCACCAAATTTTAACAGCAGCTAGATACATGAATTATCTACAACTTTTGTATAAACAAGTTTCACAACAAAGCACATTATCATGAAGAACTTTGCTAGGTTCCCAGATCTGTCCATAAACCATATTTGTAAGAAAATAAATATTAACTTATGTTACAAACACATAATTAGGCAAAACCAACTTTACCAACATGTCACACATGACTAAAGAACACCATAAAACCTAGTGTCCATGACCAAATAAATTCTTTTAATGCATTTCTTAATTTATTTTAGATAACAAGGTGACTTAATGAACATATACCAAAAGTATACAATAAATTCTACAAAAATTACAGTGGCTCACATATCCTCTCAATAGTCTATTGTACAAATTTCACTCCATTTGAATATGTATAGCAACCTCTATGAAAAAGACAAGTTGCTAAAGCAAGAAATCATGTGAGAGCGAGATAAACCAATAACTCACTCATACTTCATCCAATACTTATGAAATTTTTACCACACATCAAATATCACATGAGTAGAATGACACAAAAATTTCACTTCATTTGGAGCCCTATATCTGCAGTTATGGAAAATAACAAATTCAACTAGCATTACAACCTTACTGCACAAATCTATTTTTACCGCAAAATATTTAAACTAAAATATGCCATAGAAAATTTCACAAGGATTCCAAAAAGTCCTCATTTTCTCTTTTAAGAATTTCCTATGAATTACTATGAATTTTCAAAGATTCAGCAATTGTATTGCAAATGGGTCCTTATCGGCACTATTCATTTGAGTCACAGACTTCGCAGTTAGAACCTTCCCTTTTCTCGAATTTTAAGACAAGGTCCCTGACGTGATTTTTGAAGGGCTGCACAGGAGCTCACCGTTTGCCGGCCAGAGGAGGCTCACCGACGGTGGGGGACGTGGCGGTGGAGCACGATCAGGGCTGCGCGCACGTGCTGGGCTGCCCAGCTCGGCCCGAGGTGGCTTGTGGCGGCGCGACCACGACAGCAAGCGGCGACGACGGTAGCGGCTCCGACGACTGGGCTGCTCCGGTGGTTTTCGTCTCAGTGGAGGTGCGCCGGTCGTAGAGGAGGAAGAGGCGGAGGTGGTGGTTCGCGTGGTGGGTTGTGAGGGGGCTCGGAGGCAGCAGGGACGCGGTTGCGGCGAGCTCGGCCATGGCGGATGTGCGCCTTGGCGTGGAGCGGAGTGAGGAGGAGACAGCGAGAAGGAGGAGGAGAATGGAGAGGAGGGAGGCGAGCGCACGGGCTTTCTACATCGGCTTACGTTGCGTGGACGCGAGGTGGCGAGCATGCAGGCGAGCGCGCCAGGCACGCGGCGTGAGCTCTCTGTTCCGGTCGGCACTGTTATAGCTGCAATTTCAAATTTCTAATACCACCTCAAATGTACAACTGAACATCGTTTTTCTCCCCTTCATAACTCTCTAACCGGTTGATGATTTGTTCAACCGATTGTACCGTTGTGTAGAGATACAAGATTACTCTAACCTTTATTAAAGGAGTTTGGCCAGATTTGAAATGGTTTGCAAACTAAAATTCGCCAAATAAGGGTACATTGAAACTGAAATCAGCTCCAACACTTAGCCAAAATTGCCAAGTCCAAAAACAGCAGCGGATTGCAACTTTGAGCCTCTGTTTGACTTATTTCCATGCTAAACTAGGGTATGCTCCAAAAATAAAGTTTGTTGTACATAACATGGACTACAACTTTTATTTAGGGCTCCACACCAAAACTGGTATAGAACCTATAGTTCTACTTTGACCAATGTAGTGTCACGATAAAGCTTAAATTATCCTTTGTGATCCATTGGAGCATTTTCTGGACATTTGCTCAACATGAACCTTTCATGACTTTTGTTGTAGAATTCATCTAGAGTCATTTTGGTAAGGTTGCAAGGTTTGGGTAATGACTTATGTTTCCATTCACTTTATAGTGCAATTCAAGCACTTAGTAAAAACCATTCCAACAAGGATATAACTTATCATTTCATGTGACTTTTTGATTCCAAACATCATGAAACTTTTCCAGTGAGCACTATAGATAGAGAGTGATGTGAGGCACATGAAATAAGTTCTATTAACATCACTCAAACATATATCTTGAAAAGGGTTATAATGTAAACAAGGTGTTTTATCCAAATTCTAGTTGAGCTCGATTTCATACATTTGACTTTAACATCTTCAACACCACTTGATCTGTCATGTTTGAGCTCAAACATATAAGTCAAATTTGAACTGCAAGTGATTCAAATAATAGAATAAAATGAGTAGAAAAATGATAGTGAAGGACTTAGAATTATTTCAGCGATTACATCTAAGCAATGACGGTGATGACGACATTCCTCCTTCGGAGCACGGGATGATTATATCGACATGCGTGATAGTGATGATGAGACTTATGATCTAGCTAATGCCGATCATGATGATTATTTCTAATACATGTATGATCCATGCTAATTAATTTATTATTTGTCATACTATGTTATTTTCTAAGTATGTTTTGTTTATTTTGCATCTATTTTGATGTATTATCTGTGCTAATTGGTTTACTCTTTTTAATTGCATATGATTGAACAATGGTGGACTGTATGAAGAGGATAACGTCGCTTTACTCAAAAGCGACAGCGACGCGTAAAGGGTCCGATGCAGCTGAGGGGTTTGGGAAGAGACCTCGGGGTAGACCCAGGGGTCGAGGGAAGGGTGGAGGCAAGATGAGGCTATCATTGCCTGTACCTTTGTCGTCGTCCGAGTTATCTTTCGCTCACTCATACTCTAAGGAGGAGGAGGTACAGGTGGAGTACGAGGTATAGGTGAAGGAGGAGGTAGGGGTGGAGGAGGAGGAGGCAGGGGTGGAGGAGGTAGGGGTGGAGGAGGAGACAGGGGTACCTATTCTTCTACTTCGTCGCGTGTGTGGTTGCGAGGTCCCTCGACCCTCCCGAGGCGACCGATACCTCTTGAGAGACGCCCGCTGATTCGACCCGATGGAAACAAGTAAGTAACTTTAGATATTATCACTAATTTTTTGTTTGATATGTTCAAAATTACAATAGAAACTAATAATTTATCTTAATCACTTGGGCAGGGGTTGGAGGAAGGTCGGGGGGGTGATCACGCACGCCATGTGAACGGCATCCTTGGTCTTTTGATCAAGGAAAAGTTCCTTGGCCTAGTGTAGTTCAGCAGAACTATCGAGCCAACCTACACGTGGGCCCACTATGCCATCGTCCCTGACGCCCCTAATCGGGATGACAGGGTATTCACCGACAAGGCGCATCGTGTCAAGGCTAAGCTTTGGGTAAGTCTTTCTCGCACTATATTGCTCAATACATCGCATTGATTGGACATTCTTGAAATAATGACTGGATATATCGCGTCTATATGCAGGATTTCTTTAGATGCGAGGAGGGATACGAGGCCAAGACAGATGTTGTGGCTGTTAAAGCCGCCAAGAAACACGTCAAGGACATGCACTATGAGGCGCGCATCCAGGCCGTGATCCAATACCACGTGGAAATTCTTAGAGTGAGGCTCCCTAAAAGTGCGGCAAGAACCATGAGGCTGACCCCGAAACAATACCTGAAGGTAAATATAGAACATTAATACTTATTTTTTCTAAGATTAATTATGCTTAATTTCATCTTCTTATATGTCATATACTTGATGACGTAGGTGCCTCCGTGGTGGTGCGCCTATGATCTACAGTGCTGGGCCTAGATGGTTAACAGGTGGTGCGACCCGCGTGGGAGGAGAATCACAACGCTTGCCGGCAGCGGCGTTTGCTGATGCCGGGTGCACCACACCATCAAGGCAACCTCAACCTCTCAGAATACGTGGCTAGATGGGTACGTGAATTCATTTCTTTATTCTAACGCTCAACTATGCATAATTTCTAATCATATTACTTTTTTTGCAGTCGGCGGCACATGGTGGTGAGCCTTGCTCCTAGTTCATGGCATATGCTTTGGCCCATAAGGGCAAGGCGACGGCCGATGTCGCCTACAACCTGGAGGAACCGCCCTCAGCGTACAGCAATGAGTCCATCCACAGCCGCCTCGATGGATACACATCGATGGCAAGGGCGGTCCATGGCCTAGAGTTCGATCCGAGCGCCCATGACCTTGATGGAGAAGTGGTCATGAGAGCGGGAGGAGGCAAGAAGCATGGATGGTTCTAGATTGGCGATGGCACAATCGACATGACCAGTACTCCCACTCTCTCTCAGATTCGAGCACGGAGCGCGAGTTCCAGCCCGGCGATACGCCCATGGCCAAACTCTACACGGTTCTAGATGAACACACTCTAGGTTATTTCTGTTTTATTCATCGTTCATTGATTTTTACATACTTTTGCATTGCATTGTAACATTGGGATGAAATATTGTAGGCTCAGCTGGAACAAGAAATGAGGTGCCGGGAGGAGCTAGAGGCGAAGATGGAGGCAGAGCGGCAGAGGGCGGAGGTAGAGCAGCAGAGGATGGAGGCAGAGTGGCTGCAGGTGTTTGAATATATGAGGGGTGTTTACACTACAATCGGTCAACCTCCACCACCGATGCCAGTCCCTCCTCCTCAACCTGCTCCAAATATTATTTCAGGCACTGTGAGTCACTTTACAATCTTATAATCACCGTTTCTAGTTTATGCAGAATGAATCTTACAAAGATGCGTAGATACTAGAAACTTAGTGACTAATGCTATATGTTTGTTACCAACTAGTACTTAAGCAATCATACTAGAGCACAATATAACTAAGAAGATATTGTTGATAGTTGCAAGGGTTATACTAGTTAGGCAGCAGAGAGATCATACGTGTTGTTCAATCTTGTCTCACACATGCAATCTCTTCTCCTCTGTGCAGAATCAATTGGCGACATCGAATGAGCCTCATGACCCAGCGTGGTCACAGTGGAACCTGTGGCCTAAGTGACTACTTGTGATTTTATTTATATTTTCATTTGTGGATTACCTATGACTACTTGTGACTATTTGTGGTTGTGAATGAACCTACTAGTGATTCTGAAGTTTATTTGCATTTATGTGTTGTCGATATATCTATATGAACTGCATGTGATGCTTATTGTGAACTATGTGTGATGCCTATAATGTTTATTTGAGTGGGGTATGTTATACGTGACCGAACAATAAAAACAGAAAATATGTGGTCGCTTTGCCGAGTGTTACACTCGGCAAAGGGGCCTTTTGCCGAGTGCCAGGGTAAAACCCTCGGCAAAGAGGCACTACCGGAGACGGCTTCTTTGTCGAGTGTCGCAGACTTTGCCGAGTGCTTTTTATCGGGCACTCGGCAAAGAGGCTGTTTACCGAGTGCCAGAGAGAAACCACTCGGCAAACAACTGACACTGAGCAAAGAGGTGGTTTGCCGAGTGCCGAGCACTCGGCAAAAAATAACACTCGACAAAACTGGATTTGCCGAGTGTTATTCTCCTCACACTCGGCAAAGGGCCGCCGCCGTTAACGGCCGGCATTCGCCGCTAACCCTTTGCCGAGTGTCTTCTCCTGACACTCGGCAAAGAGGTGATTTGCCGAGTGTCATTTCCTGACACTCGGCAAAGTCGTGATTTGCCGAGTGTCACTTTTTAACACTCGACAAACCATATTTTTTTTTTCACTTTTGACCTTCAAACTTTTTCTGCAGTCCTCATACAATACTTGGTGCTCCATGTTCCAATGTGGCACATTTCTCGGACTTTTTCTATATTTCTTTAATTTATTTCATTTAATTGAAATTTCTTGGATAATTCAAATTATAACTACTAGTCATTCGAATAATGAAAAAAATGAATGGAAAAATGATATTTATGTTATTTAGTATAATGTGAAACTTGTCAAGATGTCATGATATCATATGGAGGCCATAAATTTTGAGAATCTTGTTCACGAAACATGACCATGAACTTGCTTGCAAACCAAGAATTTTCAAAATTCTATAAAAAGCAAGCGAGGTCGTAAAATCATGAAACTTGTCAAACCTGTCAAATTTTATCATATGTCCACATATGATATCATGACATTTTAGAAGTTTCAAGATTTTCACGTTCGATGCTTGCTTTTTATAGAATTTAAAAACAACTCAACCGCAAGTTCTTGGTCATGTTTTGTGAACAAGATGTTCGAAATTGGTGGTCTGTTCCTGGATACGGCCTCACATTATACTAAGTAACATGAATATCATTTTTCCATTCATTTTTTTTCATTGTTCGAATGACTAGCAATTATAATTTGAATTATCCAAGAAAATTCAATTAAATGAAATAAATTAAAAAAATATAGAAAAAGTCCGAGAAATGTGCTACATTGGAACATGGAGTACCAGGTATTGTATGAGGACTGCAGAAAAAGTTTGGAGGTCAAAAGTGAAAAAAAATATGGTTTGCCGAGTGTCAAAAAATGACACTCGACACATCACGACTTTGTCGAGTGTGAGGACGTATGACACTCGGCAAAGAATTTATTTTTTTTAAAAAACCCCCTCTTTGCCGAGTGCCAGATTAGGGGCACTCGGCAAAGGAGGGATTTAACCCTGTCGGCCCAGCCGGCCCACACACACCGCACACACGCACGCAGGCAGACCGCGCCAGCGCCGCCCGCGCCCGCGCCCGCCCGCGCCGCCCCCCCCGCCGCGCCGCCGGAGGAGGAGGAGAAAGAGAGGAGGGGGAGGAGAGGAGGAGGCCAAGAGCTTGGCAGCGCTCTCGCCGACGCCCCGGCCTGGTACATATATATCGTTTGCACCTCTAATGTTGGTTTCCATATTATGATTTGATGTAGATGTATAGGATCCTAAAGTAGTATCTCAATTTGTTCTTACAGCTGGAAACATGTTATGTCATTTGTAGAGGTTTGGAAGCAAACCATTTTATTTGCATCAGAGAACATTTCCATTATATGTATTTACATTTTGTCACTGTGATGCAGCTGTACTGATCAATTTGGTTGAGTCCTGGCTATAAATTTAGGATATAGCAGCCTTCTCAAAAATGTATTTTAGACAATGAAATCAGATTCTGCATTCATGTGAGTCAACACACACAACACGCTCTCGCTCGCGCTCTCATTTAACTGTAATGCGCTGATCGACTCTACTCACATTTAAATATCACCAAATCATATAAAAACCAAATTAATGCTGAAATATAATCACACTGCAGGAATTAGTAGAAAATGACTGATTCTTTAACTGTAATAACATGTTACAACCACAACGGAACAGCTCCCTTTGCTTTTCCAATCACAACAGTCAAAAGATTGCCAGCAGAACTGAAAGCTCCAGGCCTTCTGGACAACATGATAAAAACAAAATACGACACCTACAATTGGTGCTGAACATAAATTAAATAACTAAGAACAGTCGAAATACGACGCAAGCTAAGAACAGGCAGACAAGGCAATGTTCTGTTGCATAAAGAAGCAAATAGAAAGGTTACGCAATAGAAGATAATGACAAGCACCACTTGCTTGACAAATAAATGAAACTTTCAAGTTAACAACTTGGTGAAACTCAGCAACCCTTTCTCTCTGTCTGAGGTCATCCAAACAAAGTTCCCTCAGCCCCCTCCCATGACTTTAATAACTACATAAATTAACTTCCACCTCAAAACATGCCATGATTTCGCTTGTTCTTTCTTCTTTCAGCTGATCGAATAACCTACCATTTTCATTCTTTAACACATCACTACTGGAAACTCGAATACTTCTGTGGGTGATGAATTTTTCTGTGCGTTTTTCTCTATACACACAGAAAATTCGTATTTTTTCTGTGCGTTTCAAAAATCCCGATAGAAATATTCGAAAAACCACAGAAAAGATTTTTCTGTGCGTATCAATACACACAAAAAAATTGACATTATTCTGTTGGTCTTTTCAAAACTCACAGAAAAACTATATACACGCACAGAAAAACTATATACACACAAAAAAAACCCTAAACCTATCTCCAGACGCGCCGCCCATCCCTATCCCAAACGCGCCGCCACTGCACCCGCCCGAGACCACCACGCCCGCACTCCCGTCGCTCCCTAGGTCTCATGGCGGCCACCCCTCTCTCTTCCACCGTCGTGGTGGCCACCCCTCCTCCACCACGGTGAGGCCACCACCCCTCATCCACTACAACTCCTCCCCTCCCTTCCCTCGGAAGACGGCGGTGGCTGCCCGTGCAAGACCGGATGGCGGCGCCTCCGCCCCCAGATCTACCTCCTGCCGCACCAAGGAGCTTCGCCGCCCGCCGCCCCCAGATCTGCCTCCCCCTCCTCTCTTCCACCGTCGCGGCGGCCACCCCCTCCTCCATCGGTGAGGCCACCACCCCCTCCTCCACTACAACTCCTCCCCTCCCTTCCCTCGGAAGACGGCGGTGGCTGCCCGTGCAAGACCGGATGGCGGCGCCTCCCTCCTCTAGACCGGCCAGCGGCGCCTCCCTCTCCTACCAGATCCAACCGGTGCCCCCCTCCACCCACATCCGGCTGGCGCTACCTCCCTCCTCCAGCCGGCGTCGACTCCCTCCTCTAGATCTGCGCTCACCCTGGTCTTCGTCGAGCCTTCGACATTCGCCAGCGACGAGCGCCCACCCCTTTGCTCTCCCTTGAAACCGAGCACCCAAACCCTAGCTAACGTAATCTATTTGGGTTTTTGTGCTCGGTTTAGGATTCGATTTGGGGGGTGGATCGATAGATCAATGTGTGTGAGCTGCGGTTGCTCAAACCTGGTTCATGTTTAATTAACCTGTCACATGTGTGCTATTTTTAGAATTAAAAGCACGCTCCTGTTTTTAGCATTGATTGATGGGTGAGGACACATTATATCGTCTCCAAATACTAAAATGCTAAGAATATGCTTGAGAAGCATGCAAGTAAGTTTCATTGTAGTAGAATATTCCTGTGCTATTCACAAAGAAGAAATTTGCATCACTGATTTTAGTTTCTAGACAGGTAGTGTTTCAGCTTTAGAAACCCAAATTAATTGAGGTGGAAATGGATGTGCAAGAGGATTTGTCCTATGTACTGAGCTTAGCTCTCATCACCCAAATTAATTAGGTAGAGAACAATTTCACAACCTATCATTTTTGAGCCAAAACTGGAGAACATTAGAACAATGAATTTGGATCTTTGTTTTCTCAAACAAAGCTTTACTTGTTGCTGGTTTGAGTGATTTGATTGGTCGATTGCCTCCGAGTTAAGGTCTGTTTGTTCAAATGTGTAATTTTATGCGTGCTAATCTACGCTGACTATTTAAGATCGAGACTTTGAGTACTACAAGTGGGTCCTAACTCTAGTAGAATGCTAATACCGCGCTTTTGTCATCATGTTTTGTTCAGTATTTCGTGACCTATTTTTTTTCTTATTATTATTTTGAGATATCATCACTACTCTGTGCTAGTATATAACTGATCTATTCCTTTACACTGCCTTACTTTCTCGAGCCTTCTCGTGCTGATTATTTGTTGAAGGCAATGCTTAATTCGTGCTGATTATTTGTTGAAGGCAATGCTTAATTCAATATATTTGTAAAAGTTGGGTCCTTTAGATGGTGCTTTTGTTGTAACATAGGAGTAATTGTTGTTTCTCCTCTTTTTTCAAGAAATAAAACCCCATCTCAATAAGATCCATTTGTTTCTTAATTTCTAGGTCGAAGTGCTATTCTTTGCGCTCAAGCTAAGCAGTGGTGTGATACTGGGATCCTTGCCAATAAGGTAAAACTCTAATCTTTTGACATTACTTAATTCTCAATCTATCTTGGGTTAGCGTTTCACATTACTTAATTCTCTGTTGTACTGAAATGCTATGTATGTGTAGTCATTTCCATTGTCACAAGACCATTACTGAACTGTACCTACATCTATTTTGGTCTACAAATTTTTTTAGACATCTTTCTCATATAAGAAAACTTGCCCATTCTACCATGTTAGCTTTCTGTTATTGCATTCATGTGACAAACCACTCAAGATTACTCAACTTCTCACACGGAATATTATGGGTTCAACTTCTAGAAGAATGTTCTTCTCCTCTATTGTTAGTTCAAACCGTTGTCTTGGTGGAGGTGGACCCCTCTCATCCGGTCTCCTTGGGGGTCTCCTAGGATTGTTTCTTTGGCTGCTCCAATTACCAGATTTAGCACCCCATCCATCTGCTTTCTAGTCCTTGTTACTAGAATCAGCTGTCTCTTTCCATTGAGCAGTACCTTGTGAGTTCTCAGCAGACACAACATTCCAGCCATCCCAAGAATCTATTTGCTTAGCATCTGAATTGCCCACTGGTGTTGCAAATGAGATTACCCCCCAGAGTCTTCTATGGCAGATTACTCCATGTGTCTGATTCTTTTGGGACTTTCAGATGCTCATCAGACTCCATCTTATCTTTCTCACCCCAACTGGATCCTACATTAGACTTGGCATTTGGTCTTCCAATTCCATCTCTAGCATTCCAAGCAAAGCCTCCCCAATCAGTGGAATTGTCCTGCACCTTAGCATGCACTTCCCATGAATTATCTTGATCTGCTGGCTTTGTAGCCGCTCCACCTCCACTACTCTAGCCTCCCCAATCAGTGGAATTGTCCGGCACCTTAGCATGCACTTCCTATGAATTATCTTGATCTGCTGGCTTTGCAGTAGCTCCAACTCCACTACCCCAACCTCCCCAGTCACCAGAATCATTGGCAGCACTAGCATTTTGTTCCCAACTTGAGTTCATTGTTGTGCCATTTTCCCATGAGCTGCCTTCTGAATATTTTGCTCTCCAACTTAAGTATTATACAACACCTCAGAATATCTAATTAACCCAATCAAACTAGAATAGACACTAATCCTAAACAAGGCAAGATCTACCAATCCCCAGAAGTCCTTTGGTGGGGAATAAATGTCCTTGGTGGTGTTCTTTGCAATCAAAATCTACTGACTTAACCATTAATATTAAAACATGCTTGGTTGACAAACATGCACAACTTGATTAAAGGCACATGAGATGCCAATAAGTTTCCTCACTTGCTGAATGCCATATGGAATAGACCTCCGTGTGTCAATGAGGTCAAGTACAGGTAAGCAAGCATCAATTGTTGTCCTCCAGGCATCACCATTGCTTACAGCATCATCTTTTTCAACAATGATTTCTAACGCTGGCTCACCCTTTGATTGCAGCGTCGAATCAAACTCCATCTACATCGAAGGGTAAGCAGTTCAGTATGTCAAGTTCCTGCAGCTGCAAATAAAGGTAGTTCTTTTGTGTCCTAGTTAAGTCAGATCAACATTAGAAAAAACTTTAGTTCACAATTCTAGTTCTCCATCATGCGCAACATTAACCTATACAGAGCATTGTTACATATTAGGTTTGGGAGAACAGAGCATTGTATACTCTGCATTTAAAAATACTAATTCGATGTGCAGGAGCATGCCTCTCATTTACCTTCCCTTTTTTTCCATAACAGCTCCTGAGCTCTGAAGATACATGGATGTACGCACCTCTTGCCTATAACCACATGAGCATGGACCTCAGTCCAAATGTTGCTGTGACCCAATCATGACCGTCCGAAATGAGTTGTCTGAACTGATCAGAAGGGAGCTAGAACATAGTGCATGGTCCATCTTTTCATAAATCTGTAATTAGCCCTAACTTTACATTCTTCAGTTGCTTCTTGCAAGTATGAGCAAGAAGTTCTTTTGAAATAAAAATTGGACCATGGGTTCCCTTGCCATATGAGATATCGATAGTTCACGGAAATGGGAATTTTTCTAGGGTGCATTAATGAATGTGCTGAACATTTGGATCTTTATATGTATGCTGAAACGACCTGATTTTTGCGAAGGGAAATCCACAGAGTCGATGTGTAATAAGACCGTTGTAGATCATATTACCCAAATTCCAGTCAAATATCACATCCATACAACGATAATATCAGAGTACAAATAGTGCGGAATTACATAAATTATTACATCGCTGTATTGGCGGAATCAAAAGTAGCATTCATTCAGAACAGCTTGAAGATAAGATTGCCAAACTTGAGCGTAGGAACGAACCCCTCAACCATCAAACTCCTCAGTGCTATACTCCTCAGCAGAACCTGTGTGCCAAAATTTATCAGTACGATTTGTACTAGCCACTCCCACCCTATGAGCATTGCTTTGTGGAAATTGGATGCAAGTTGGATATAATAAAAAAGGAACCTATAAGGCTGGGGTTTCCTATGTTTTAGCATATCAAGTATATAAGATTAGTTGGTCAAGTTTTAACACCATTCCCACACCCATTCCACCCCACTTCCGTCTAGAGCCAGGTTTCGATCCTGGGATCGATATACCACCATCCCCACACCATCACCATACCACACCCATACCATCGCTCAGTCGATAGGCCAACTCCCTCTCGGCACTGTCTCAAGGCCCGTAGCCCCTGGCTACGTCCGAACACTCACTCCCAGGGGGAGAAGAGAAGGACTCATCTCACTATCTAGTTTAAGCGAAACCCAAGAAAGGTCCATAGCCGATAAGTCGGCATATGTATCGATCGATCAACCATACACTCTGTAGAGGTTTTACATAACCACAAGATCTGCCTTCCTCGCTGACCGTCATCAACTGGGCTGATTCCGGCCGCTTGCTAGCCTAGGATAATGCCACTCTACCATTCAGCCCTGGTACACCCCAACTCTAATCTAGGGTGGCTAAAACTGTGAGTCATGAGCCGGGTCCACAAGGTCTCCATGAAGTCTTGGAAGGGTGTGGGGGAAATCCTCCGCGCCCCGTACCTCCCTCACACTGTCCGCTATTAACCTAGCAGTAGTGGCAATATCCTACCTAGTACTCCGGTCGTCCCGCACCATATAGGGCGAGTGGTACGTAAGGCTTCTCGGTGAATCTGAGTACTAGTAAGTCCTTAGGGATGACCAAGCCAGAATGTCTTCATCAGGGTTTCCATTTACCGTGCCACCACAGCACCTCCACCCTGGGTTCCTCCCATCACAGGTTCACACCCAGGGCCACCTCATATACCGTTTACCCACCACAGGTATCCATTCCAAGGGTGCCCAGGTAGCACCCCACGGTAAGACTTGCCCCAGGATCGTCGTATACTCCAACTTGGTCGACACAAGCCTCACCCTCCACGCACCCAAGTCACACACGCAGCACTCTCCCCATAGTCCAGATAACACCAGTTTTCCACCACGCATCAATGTAGAATAAGCGTAGTAGAGGTAATAAGCAATGAAATATAGTAGCGAGCGTGTGACTAGCCTAACAGCAGGGTGTGCAGGGGTAAGGTTGTGTCAAGGTAAAGGCCATCAAGAAAGCATACTACCATGCAAGTCCTATCATACTGTGATCATGACAATAAAGTAAGCACTAGCATTTCTATTTTAGCCATGCGTAATAGGTGCTACGAGATTGGGTGGGATGTGGCACCTTCAGTGTAGTCATCTCCGTACTCGTCACGGTACTCACGATCCTCGTCCGTTCGGTTCTCCTCCGAGTCCACAAACGATCGCATTATAGTCGCGTTAGCGACGTCTATAGAATAGCACAAAGAAGCAATGAAAATTCAAAAGAGCCAAATGCACTTAAACATGGGTTCATTGCGTAGAGCTCGATTTTAGATGAATTTTGGTCCTAGTTTCGTATTTTTCTGAGGTCATATGAATTAGTTATGAATTTTTGAAGTTTAAATCATTTCTGCAAATGAAAAAGGCTGAATTAATCCTGGGCTGACACGTGTCATGCTGTGACTGGTCCACGTGGCATGCTGACGTTAGCATGACATCATCATCTCAGTTCCGAGCTGACAGGTGGGGTCCAGCTGACGTCAGCATGACGTCAGCATGATGTCATCAACGTCATCAGTTCCGACAGGTGGGTCCAGGGGCTCTTGGGTCACTGACATGTGGGTCTAGTCAAAGTCAATGTCAAGTCAACGAGTGAGTTAACGGTCAATGGTTAGGGTCACTGACGTGTGGGGCCAGGGCTGCTGACGTCAGCAGCTGGCGTCATCGTGACGTCAGCATGACGTCACCTCGGATGTGATGTTACTGACAGGTGGGACCCGCGTGACGTTGTCATGACATCAGCATGACGTCACTCACTAACATGTGGGTCCCGAGCCTCTGTGTCGCTGACATGTGGGGCCAGGTCAACGTTGACCGGTCAGCGGTCAACACGGACTGGGTCCGAACTGGGCCGGTTGGGCCTGGTCAGGGCTGGATTTGGGCTGGGCTCAGCCCGGACACGTGGCGTGCTGTGGCGCTGCCGCGTCGTAGCCGAGGGCCTCCAATGGGCTTTGTCCACCGTTCGGCCCACACCGTGTGGCTCACGATGGACTCATGTTCACGGTCCATGGACCGTTGGCTGGTCTTCGGTGGACCGAGTCCACCCTCCTTCCCTTTTGGCTTAGCCTATGTGCACCGAGTGCAGGCACGTGTGGCCGGCGAGGGAAGCTCTCTGTTTCCATCCCCGGTGTGCTCCCGCCGGTGGTGTGCTCATCGGCGTGATCCTACGGCGGCGCTGGCGTTCAATTAAGGTGGGGTAAAGATTCCCAGGCCATGGCGAACACGATGGTGGGGTCTAGGTTGCGGCCGGAGCTTTCCAGGGCGTTGGCCACGGCGGTCGGCGGCTTGGTCATGGCGGTGCTCACCAACAGGGCAGCTAGGGGCTGTTCTAAGGGTCCTGGTGCCCCGTTCCTGTTTAGACTGCTAGCGAGTGACCGGGACAAGTGACGACGGTGACCAAAAGACGTGGCGGAGTCCGCGCGCGGTGATGGTGCATGGCGGAGCTCCGGCCGAGGTCCGATGCTCGTGGCCGGGGCGCTATGGTCGGCTAACGGGGTCTCGGTCTATGTGGCTACCCTTCAGGCGTCATGGTGGTGCTACGGCAACATCCTGGTCCGGCGAGGTGGACTGGTGCGCAAGTGGTGGCCGCGCCATGACGGCGGCGTCGTGAGCGCGGCGTGCGCGTGCTCTGCTATGACGTCCATGGGGCTAGGAGGAGTCTCAGCAGCGAGGGGCTCACCGTTGGTGTCGAAGGCGAAAGGATGGCGATGCAGGGGAGGGTCGTGGCCATGTAGATGGAAGCAGTGCAGTGCCGACCCATGACCGTAATGAAGACGACAGCGTCGTCTTCGGCTCTGACGACTTCGGCAGCACGCGGGTGGCTCCGATCCTTCTCTCCCGAACTCCTTCTCAACCCTCTTCTCTCGGTGCGGTGCAAGCTGCTGGGCCACCAAGCGGCGGCGGTGGCTGAGGGATCCCTAGGGCTCTGGGCATGGCTTTATAGCCCCTGGTGCCCGAGCTCCATCTATGGCGGACAGGGCGGACGGCTGGTGATGTGCCGTTGGCATCGAACGGCATCGTGGGCGTGGGTGGTTGGCGCGGAGGTTGCGTGGGCGCGGCGCCAAGGGGACATGGCTAGGCGATTCATGTGACCCCGGGCCCGCGCCTATCATTTTGGTCGAGTCACGGTTGGAGGCGGTGCCGGCATGGGGAGGAAGACGACACTGTGGCGGTGAGTGGCTGACACATGGGGTCGGATGATGATGACAACAAGCGAAGGGCGCGTGTGGGCGTGAGCGTCCACGCCGGTCAAGTTGGTTGGGCTGGGCTGGCCGCGTGAGTTGGGCCGGTCTGCTGCTTGCTACAACGTAAGTTAGGTCGGGCTGGTCACACGCCTGCCCAATGAAAAAAGCAGAGCGAGCCAACCAATCATGGGCCTTCTTCCCTTCTTTTTCCTTTTTTAGTTTTATTTTTCTTCTCCTTTGTTTGAATTCCAATTTGGTTTGAAATTTGAATTCAAAATTGGTGTATCATAGTCATTGTAGTTTTAGATATGAGGCCCACAACATTCTTTCATATATATATATATATTAGAAATTTATTTAGCTATTTTGTATAACAAAAATAAGTGTAGTTTTGTTATACAAAAATGGAAATAGTTTTCTCTTTATACATTTATTCTTTGGTTTGAGTAATAACTACTTTATGGTTTATTTCTTTAAAGGTGTTGTTAGACATTACATAAAACAAATGAAAATCCAAATCACCATTTGAGTTGACAATGTATGCTATGTTTCATTTGTCAGTATTTAAATAAACAAGATAACAAATGACATGCCATGCTCATGAAATTGTCTAGTTGGGTTACTTCTAATGCAACACTTAGGGTTGGCTCCTACAATGTCACTCATCATCACATAGGTTTTGAAGAAAATTTTTTGTAGTTGTGATTTTTGGTGTGTGGATTTTTGGGTTGTTACAGTCCTACCCCCTTAACAGAATCTCATCCCCAAGATTAAAGCGTAACGTACTCTTCAAAGAGGTAAGGATATTGTAGCCAGAGGTCAGACTCTTTCTCCCATGTTGCTTCTCTCTCTAGTGTGATTACTCCATTGGGTCTTGCACATAGGAATAGTTTTGCTTCGGGTCTCTTTGGTATCTCTACCCAGAATTCTGATAGGATGTTCTTTATACTCAAGTGTATCTTGAATGTCAAGTGTATCAGTCGGGATCACTTCATCGGGCACTCTCAAACACTTGCGTAGCTGGGATACATGAAACACGGGATGTACACCCGCCAATTCTTCAGGTAGCTCAAGTTTGTAGGCGAGCTTTCCAATCCTCTTGCAAATCTTGTATGGGCTAACAAATCTAGGGGCAAGCTTGCCTTTCACATGGAACCTAACAGTTCCATGTAGTGGGGATACCTTGAGATAGACAAAGTCTCCCACTTTGAACTCAAGTTCTCTTCTCCTTTTATCAGCATAGCTCTTGTATCGACTTTGAGCAATCCTCAAATTCTCCTTCACTTGAGCAACTCCTTCTTCTACATCTTGAATCTTAGCGAATCAAAGAACTATCTTTCATCCGGTTGAGACCACATCAAAGGTGTCTTACAAGGTCTGCCATACAGAGCTTCAAACGGTGACATCTTGATATTGGCTTGGTAGCTGTTGTTGTAAGAGAACTCTGCATAGGGTAAGCATTTCTCCCAATCAGAGCCATAATTTAGTACACTAGCATGAAGCATGTCTTCTAAAATCTGATTTACTCATTCTGTCTATCCATCTGTCTGTGGGTGATAAGCGGTACTAAAATCAAGTTTGGTTCCAATGGACTTGTGTAGGGCTTCCTAGAATCAGGACACAAACTGAGGACCACGATCAGATACAATACTAGAGGGAGCTCCATGCAGTCTTAGAATATGCTCAACATATAGATCTGCTAATTTTTCGGCATTGGTCTTGGTCCTAACTGGTACAAAGTGAGCAATCTTGGTCAAACGATCAACAATCACCTAGATGGAATATTGCCTTTCTGTGAACGGGGCAATCCAACTATGAAATCTATGGATATGCTCTCCCATTTCCACTCGAGACTGTCAAGAGGCTTTAGCAATCCTGCAGGCCTTTGATGTACAGCCTTGACTCTATTACAGGTGTCACACCATGCCACATGTCCCGCAATGTCTGTCTTCATGCCTTTCCACCAAAAGTGTTTCATTAAGTCTTGATACATCTTTGAACCTCCAGGGTGAATACAGTACTTAGAATCATGGGCTTCAGACAGAATTTCCTCTCGTAGGGCTGGATCAGAAGATACACAGATTCTATCCTTGAACCAGATGGTTCCTTGTTCATCTTCATGGTGGTTGGTCTTGTAGCCAAGTCTCATTAGACCACGGAGATATTCGATCTCTTCACAATTTTTCTGAGCTTGATGGATGCGATCTATGAGATCATACTGTATGCGGAGCTCATTCAACAAGCCATGCGGTAGTATTTCTAGTTGGAAACCATCAATCTCCTCCTTGAGCTTAGGTGGTACGGATTCAGTGATCAAGGTGTGACAGTAACTCTTGCGACTGAGAGCATCTGCGACTACATTAGCTTTTCCCAGATGATAATGAATTTCCAGGTTATAGTCCTTGATCAACTCTAGCCATCGGCGTTGCCTCATATTCAAATCTTCTTGAGTGAAAAAGTACTTCAAGCTCTTGTGATCGGTGTAGATATCACACTTGTTGCCTATCAAGTAGTGTCTCCAGATCTTCAAAGCATGCACAACTGCTGCTAACTCAAGACCATGAGTAGGGTAACGGTTCTCATGTTCTTTCAACTGTCAAGACGCATAAGCCATCACTCTTCCTCCTTGCATCAATACACAACCAAGTCCTTGGCGGGATGCATCACAATAGACCACGAAATCTTTGCTGATATCAGGCAATGCTAGCACAGGAGTTGTGGTAAGCTTTTGTTTCAATTCTTGGAAGCTTCACTCACACTCGGGCGTCCATTCAAACTCCTTAGTCTTCTTTAGAAGGTTGGTCATCGGATGGGCTATCTTGGAAAAGTTCTCGATGAATCGGCGATAATATCCAGCCAATCCCAAGAAACTTCTGACTTCTATCACATTATGGGGTTGTTCCCATTCTTTCACAGCTTCAATCTTAGCTAGGTCAACTGCAACACCTTCAGCTGATAGTACATGGCCTAGGAAGGCAACTTCCTGTAGCCAAAACTCACATTTGCTGAACTTTGCGTAGAGCTGATGTTGGGCCAGTTTCTCAAGTATAGTTCTCAGATGATGTTTGTGTTCTTCAGCGGTGGGTGAATAGACAAGGATGTCATCAATGAATACTACCACGAACTTATCTAGATCATCCATGAAAACCTTATTCATCATGTTTATGAAGTATGCGGGAGCATTTGTGAGTCCAAAGGATACTACAGTGAACTCAAACTGTCCATACCTAGTCACGAAAGCTGTCTTCGGGAAGTCACTCTCTCGAATCTTTATCTGATGATAGCCAGATCTGAGATCAATCTTGGAGAAATACTTGGCACCTCTAAGCTGATCAAGCAAATCATCAATCCTTGGCAGAGGGTACTTGTTCTTGATGGTGACTGCGTTCAAGTTCTGGTAATCAATGCACATTCTCATTGAGCCATCCTTCTTCTTAACAAACAGAACAGGGGATCCCCAAGGTGAAGCACTGGGCCTGATATATCCCTTCGAGATGAGCTCATCAAGCTGTTTCTTGAGCTCGGCCAATTCGTCAACTGACATGCGATAGGGTCTCTTGGCAATGGGTCCTGTTCCCGACAAAAGATCAATGATGAACTCTACATCACGGTCTGGTGGCATACCCGGTAATTCTTCAGGGAATACATCGGGATAGTCTCTGACAACAGGCACATCATGAACTGTCTTCTCCTCTTTTTGTGATTCTGAACTTGCTTTAAGGGCACATAGGATAGAGGTGGACTTTTCAGACTAGGGTTCACATCTAATAACTTGGCCTGATGGATGGGTCACTTGGACGTATCTAGGTGAACATGATATGATACCTTAGTGAATGGTTAGCCAATCCATGCCTAAGATGACATCTAGGTTAGTGGAAGGTAACAGGGTTAGGTCGGCTTTAAAGATAAGACCCTCAATGGTAAGACTCACTCTCTTACAGATGTGGGTGCATTTTAGGTCTTCTAAAGGTGAGCTGGTGATGATAGGCTTTTCACGTGGGGTTACAGGTAGGTCATGCTCTCGTGCAAACTTGAATGATATGTAAGAACAAGTTGCTCCAGAGTCAATAGAACTGATGCAGTATTGCCATTAACTAAAAACATACCATACACAACGTCAGGGGCAGCCTGTGCTTCCTCGGCGTCCAGATGGTTGAGACGTCCATGGGTAGCAGATCCCTTGAACTGAGACTTCTGAGTAGCTAAGTTCTGAGGGCATTTAGCAGCTTTGTGACCTGGTTGGCCACAAGCGAAGCAGGTGAAAGGTGCACCGCCTATAGGGGTTGGCGCGGGTGCCTTCCAGTTTCCAGTGCCTGGTGCGGAGCGGTTCTATGCTGGGCGTTCATTCACAGAGCGGGAATGGTTGAAACGATCCTGAGTGTTGCGGTCCTGAGCATAACGGTCCCGGGTGTAACGATCCTGAGTAGGGTGGGAGTATTTGGTGCTGTAGCCTCCACCACCCCTACTCGATCCAGGGTTGTCATCCCTGTTGTGGCGTGAGCGTTCCCTGGATGGTGCATCTCTGCAGAACCTCTTGCGATCACGGCCACAGAAGGACTCCTCAGGCTTACGCTTCCTCTCCCTGTACTCCTCTCTAGCTTCAGCACGGTCCTTCTCAATCTGGATGCAGCGATTCACCAGAGCACGTAGTGTGCTACTCTCAATACCGCCAAACTTCAGCTTGATGTGCGGGTTAAGTCCCTTGCGGTAATAGTACAACTTCTCCTTCTCAGAGTTCACGACATAGGAAGGTGCATAGCGCAGAAGGTTGGTGAAACGAGTAGTGTACTCAGTCACCTTGTCCTTTCCCATCTTGATGTTGTAGAACTCCTCGGCTTTGGCCTCCATGATACCCTTGGGAATGTGATACTCAGTGAATGCTTCAGCAAACTCATCCCACGAGATATTGGCAGGGTCCTCATGGGAATCACTGAAACTGTCCCACCAGGCGCGTGCTGCACCTGTGAGCTGGTGTGTGGCAGCTCCAACACACTCATCGTCGGTGAAAGTGGTGAGGTCAAGCTTCTTATCCATCTCCTTGAGCCAGTCATCGGCTACAAGCAGGTCAGGGTCGGTGCCATCATAGGTAGGTGGCCTTAGCTTCAGAAATCCTTCTAGCTTCCTTTGGAGGTCATTCTGCTAACCTCCCTGGTGACGGTTTGCTCCATCAACAAGGGTTGCAAGAAGCTGGGTCTGCTGCGCCATCACTTCTGCCAGGTTCGGTGGTGGTGGTGGTGGAATGTTCTCCTCAGGCGGCGATGTATTCTCCATGTTGAAGGGTATCCCTCCACGCCTACGGTCACGGCCATGGCCACGGTTGTTGCCACCACGGCCCCCGTTTGGTTCAACTGGTTCAGGGATGGGCGCACGACCATGGTTCATTAGGTGAGCAGATCGGCGATTCGGCATCTGCAACACGGATCATAGGAATTTTAGTGTTTGTGCCGTAAGTGCTTATAATTCAATATGATTACATGATTTTGACGATTTAAAGAAAAAACATTTATACTATCCAACACTCATTACAAAGAAGCAATAAGATCCATAAGATGCAATAAGATCCAAAACATTCATTACATGGGTTTTGTTACATAGCATCATCTCCAGTAGCTACACTTGAAGACGTGCGAGAATCGTACTACGCATAATGTCTCATAATACATCTCATAAGGGGTACATCGTGGGGTACAACTTATGGAAGCCACTGACATGACTCATGACCACGCAGGGTCATCTACTCTAACTCATACACCGCAGCTGGGATATGACTATTCTCGATCTCGATCTTCTCGTCAGACTTGTGAAGTCAGGACACGTACTTCAAGGCCTCGGCGAGCTCCTCGGTAGGCTTGGCTCCAGGTAGGGTAGGGCAGGCATCTAGGTTGAGGCGAGTCGGGGCTAACTCAAACTCCTCTATCCTAGGCTTCGTCTTGCTGCGAATCTCCTTGGGTAGCTGATCCCACATACCCTTCATCTCCCTGAGGCGCTTCTTGTCAGACTTCTGCCAAGCCTGTCAAGTCCTCTCACACTTGTCCTGTAGGTACTCGTTCTGCCTGAGTGCCTCGATTAGGTGACTCTAGTTGCGAATGGCCTTCTTCCTAAACTCCTCTATCTCCTGGGTCATGGTCTTGTTCCGAGATTGGATTTTCAGCATATCAATCCTCTTGGACCTCTCTCTATCTCCTCTGCGGTTGAACTCGGCCTTCTTATCGTCCAACTCTCTCTGCAACTCCAAGACCTTGCTGTCGAGGTAGCAGTTCCTATTGCCTAGGTCGGCTGCTTTATCCTGTAAGTCAGCGACCTCGGCTCTGTGGACTTCTTCACGACGATTGAGCTCATCCTGTAGCTTGGCAACTGTCTATAGCAGACTAGCTCGCTCCTGTGCTCCCTGTGAGTCTCGCTCCTGGTACTCCCACAGAAGGGTCCGGTCCTGACGTCTCTTCTGCTCAAGCTGGGTCATGTACCTGTCCTGCTCTAGTAGGTGGATAGCTGAGATGCAAAGGCATCTGTCCTCCTCTACAAAGATAACTCTGCCGGCTGTGAAACTCTGCTCACTAGGGGTGAGGCTGAGGTCGAGGGCCTGGGGAAGTAGACGAAACTCTATCGTCTTCAGGTGCTCATAGTGGTCCCTCATCACTCTGCGAAGTGCCTTGTGTGAGACAGCTCGCAGTCCCTCCTCAACTGTGTCCTCTACAGTCAACTCGGTGAAAGTTGGGACATAAGGTAAGGTAGTGCTAGCTGGAAACTCGACTGAGGTGACAATCAGTCCTTTGATTCCTCCTTCCTGAGCTGACTTTCCGGTGCAGGTGACCTTGACAAGCTCGTCAGGGACTCCAAACATGACGAGAACTCAGCAGAGGGTCTGTGCAAAACCCCCGAGCTCACGTAGGTCAAAGGTAAGCTTGGCGTGGTCCAGAGGTAGCGGTCCTAGAGGCGGTCATTCGACATTCATTGCCATCTGCATGTTTTAAGGAATCAGGTGTTAGCAGGTCAATAAATAGATAAGCCTTGCATAAAAGTAAATGTAGGGTCGGTATATAACCAAAAGAAGGGCTGTTCACGTCATATTCTATCATCCATTTCTGAGGGTTTTATCCTATGGTCAAGAATGGCTCTGATACCAACTGAAACGACCTGATTTCCGCAAAGGGAAATCCACAGGGTCGATGTGTAATAAGACCATTGTAGATCATATTACCCAAATTCCAGTCAAATATCACATCCATACAACGATAATATCAGAGTACAAATAGTGCGGAATTACATAAATTATTACATCGCCACATTGGCGGAATCAAAAGTAGCATTCATTCAGAACAGCTTGAAGATAAGATCGCCAAACTTGAAAGTAGGAACGAACCCCTCAACCATCAAACTCCTCGGAGCTATACTCCTCAGCAGAACCTGTGTGCCAAAATTTATCAGTACGATTTGTACTGGCCACTCCCACCCTATGAGCATTGCTTTATGGAAATTGGATGCAAGTTGGATATAATCAAAAAGGGCTGGGGTTTCCTATGTTTTAGCATATCAAGTATATAAGATTAGTTGGTCAAGTTTTAACACCATTCCCACACCCATTCCACCCCACTTTTGTCTAGAGCCAGGTTTTGATCCCGGGATCGATATACCACCATCTTCACACCATCACCATACCACATCCATACCATCGCTCAGTCGACAGGCCAACTCTGTCTCGGCACTATCTCAAGGCCCGTAGCCCTGGCTACATCCGAACACTCACTACCAGGGGGAGAAGAGAATGACTCATCTCACTATCTAGTTTAAGTGAAACCCAGGAAAGGTCCATAGCCGATAAGTCGGCATATGTATCGATCGATCAACCATACACTCTGTAGAGGTTTTACATAACCACAAGATCCGCCTTCCTCGCTGACCGTCGTCAACTGGGCTGATTCCGGCCACTTGCTAGCCTAGGATAATGCCACTCTACCATTCAGCCCTGGTACACCCCAAGTCTAATCTAGGGTGGCTAAAACTGTGAGTCATGAGCCGGGTCCACAAGGTCTCCATGAAGTCTCGGAAGGGTGTGGGGGAAATCCTCCGAGCCCCGTACCTCCCTCACACTATCCGCTATCAACCTAGCAGTAGTGGCAATATCCTACCCAGTAGTCCGACCGTCCCGCACCATATAGGGCGAGTGGTACGTAAGGCTTCCCGGTGAATATGAGTACTAGTAAGTCCTTAGGGATGACCAAGCCAGAATGTCTTCATCAGGGTTTCCATTTACCGTGCCACCACAGCATCTCCACCCTGGGCTCCTCCCATCACAGGTTCACACCTAGGGCCACCTCATATACCATTTACCCACCACAGGTATCCATTCCAAGGGTGCCCAGGTAGCACCCCACAGTAAGACTTGCCCTAGGATCGTCGTATACTACAACTTGGTCGACACAAGCCTCACCCTCCACGCACCCAAGTCACACACGCAGCACTCTCCCCATAGTCCAGATAACACCAGTTTTCCACCACGCATCAATGTAGAATAAGCGTAGTAGAGGTAATAAGCAATGAAATATAGTAGCGAGCGTGTGACTAGCCTAACAGCAGGGTGTGCAGGGGTAAGGTTGCGTCAAGGTAAAGGCCATCAAGAAAGCATACTACCATGCAAGTCCTATCATACTGTGATCATGACAATAAAGTAAGCACTAGAATTTCTATTTTAGCCATGCGTAATAGGTGCTACGAGATTGGGTGGGATGTGGCACCTTCAGTGTAGTCGTCTCCATACTCCTCATGGTACTCACGATCCTCATCCGTCTGGTTCTCCTCCGAGTCTGCAAACAATCGCATTATAGTCGCGTTAGCGACGTCTATAGAATAGCACAAAGAAGCAATGAAAATTCAAAAGAGCCAAATGCACTCAAACATGGGTTCATTGCGTAGAGCTCGATTTTAGATGAATTTTGGTCCTAGTTTCGTATTTTTCTGAGGTCATATGAATTAGTTATGAATTTTCGAATTTAAATCATTTCTGAAAATGGAAAAGGATGAATTAATCCTGGACTGACACGTGTCACGCTGTGACTGATCCACGTGGCATGCTGACATAAGCATGACGTCATCATCTCAGTTCTGAGCTGATAGGTGGGGTCCAGCTGACGTCAGCATGACGTCATCAACGTCATCAGTTCCGACAGGTGGGTCCAGGGGCTCTTGGGTCACTGACATGTGGGTTTGGTCAAAGTCAACATCAAGTCAATGGGTGAGTCTACGGTCAACGGTCAGGGTCACTGACATCAGCAGCTGACGTCATCGTGACGTCAGCATGACGTCACCTCGGCTGTGATGTTACTGACAGGTGGGACCTGCATGACGTTGTCATGACATCAGCATGATGTCGCTCACTGACATGTGGGTCCCGAGCCTCTGTGTTGCTGACATGTGGGGCCAGGTCAACCGTCAATGTTGACCGGTCAACGGTCAACACGGATCGGGTCCGAACTAGGCCGGTTGGGCCTGGCCAGGGCTGGATTTGGGCTGGGCTCAGCCCGGACACGTGGCGTGCTATGGCGCTGCCACGTCGTAGCCAAGGGCCTCCAATGGGCTTTGTCCATCGTTCGGCCCACACCGTGTGGCTCACGGTGGACTCATGTTCACGGTCCATGGACCATTGGCTGGTCTTCGGTGGACCGAGTCCACCCTCCTTCCCTTTTGGCTTAGCCTACGTGCACCGAGTGCAGGCGCGTGCGGCCGGCGAGGGAAGCTCTCCGTTTCCATCCCTGGCATGCTCCCGCCGGTGGTGTGCTCACCGACGTGATCCTACGGCGGCGCTGGCGTTCAATTAAGGTGGGGTAAAGATTCCCCAGGCCATGGCGAACACGATGGTGGGGTCTAGGTTGCGGCCGGGGCTTTCCAGGGCATTGGCCACGGCGGTCGGCGGCTTGGTCATGGTGGTGCTCGTCGGCGGGGCAGCTAGGGGCTGTTCCAAGGGTCCTGGTGGCCCGTTCCCATTCAGACTGCTAGCGGGCGACCGGGACAAGTGACGATGGCGACCAAAAGACGTGGCGGAGTCCGCGCACGGTGATGGTGCACGGCGGAGCTCCAGCCGAGGTCCGATGCTTGTGGCCGGGGCGCTGTGGTCGGCTAACGGGGTCTCGGTCTACGCGGCTACCCTTCAGGCGTCATGGTGGTGCTACGGCTACGTCCTGGTCAGGTGAGGCGGACTGGTGCGCAAGTGGTGGCCGCGCCATGACGGCGGTGTCGTGAGCGCGGCGTGCGCGTGCTCTGCTACGATGTCCATGGGGCTAGGAGGAGTCTCAACAGCGAGGGGCTCACCGTTGGTGTCAAAGGCGAAAGGATGGCGGTGCAGGGGAGGGTCGTGGCCATGTAGATGTGAGCGATGCGGGCAGGCCGATTGCACGACCGTGATGAAGAAGACGACGGCGTCATCTTCGGCTCCGACGACTTCGGCAGCACGCGGGTGGCTCCGATCCTCCTCTCCCGAACTCCTTCTCGGCCCTTCTTCTTGGTGGTGCTACCGGTCGCATGGGGAGGAAGACGACACCGTGGCGGTGAGGTGGGGGCTGAGCTGGGCTCTGGGGTCTTTATGGCGCGGTGATGCAGCCATCTATGGCGAGATGGGCAGCTTCAGCGGGCGGGCACGGCCTCTTCTCTCTCGAGGTTGTGTGGTCCACTGCTGCGCTAAGAGGCTCTAGGCGATTCTTTATAGCCCCGGACTCGGGCTATGTCGGTCGAGTCTGGGGAGGAAGGCGAGAGTTGTGGCGGTGAGGGGCTGAAGGTTCTACCGCGATTTTACAAGTCACAGCATGCGCATGCTGACAGGGGCGTCAAGGTTAGTCGGATGCTGCAACAAGGCGTGATGAGTGTGCCGAGCCAAATCTTGGGCCTTCTTCTTCCTTCTTTTTCCTTTTTCAGGCCTTTTCCTTTTTTTCCTTTTTTTTATTTTTCCATTGTTTGAATTCCAATTTGGTTTGAAATTTGAATTCAAAATTGGTGTACCATAGTCATTGTAGTTTTTGATATGAGGCCCACAACATTCTTTCATATATATATTAGGAATTTATTTAGCTATTTTGTATAACAAAAATAAGTGTAGTTTTGTTATACAAAAATGGAAATAGTTTTCTCTTTATACATTTATTCTTTGGTTTGAGTAATAACTACTTTATGGTTTATTTCTTTAATGGTGTTGTTAGACATTACATAAAACAAATGAAAATCCAAATCACCATTTGAGTTGACAATGTATGCTATGTTTCATTTGTCAGTATTTAAATAAACATGATAACAAATGACATGCCATGCTCATGAAATTGTCTAGTTGGGTTACTTCTAATGCAACAATTAGGGTTGGCTCCTACAATGTTACTCATCATCACATAGGTTTTGAAGAAAATTTTTTGTAGTTGTGATTTTTGGTGTGTGGATTTTGGGGTTGTTACATATGCTATCTATTATGTTGTGATTGTCGATGTTTGACCACCGATAGCCTGCCACGGGGGTCCCCGGAGCAGTATGTTCAGGCTTCAGCGTATGTGGAACTCGACGGTGAACGCAAGAGACAGTCGATTTATCCTGGTTCGGACCCTCGATCGTGATCGAGTAATATCCCTACATCCAGTCGGCGTTAGCCTTTTGCGTTGGATTGATTGTGAAGTATTGTGCCTAACTCTCTTCTCTAGGAACCTTGCCTTCCTTTATATAGTTAGAAGGCCAAGATCCTAGTCGGTTTATAATGAGAGTTCCAAGAAGGATTACAGAATAATACTACTACTAAGATTACATGGGAAGAATCCTAGTTAGACTAGATCTTCTCCTTTCTTGTGGGGTATCCTGTGTGTCCCGCACCGACAAGCCCCCGAGCACTTCATGGTTGAGCTCTAGAAGCCTCTTCTTGTTCCTTCTGATCTTGTCGAGCAGGAACAAGTGTCGTCCGAGTGCTTTCTTGAGCGAAACCGTGTAGCGCTTCGTGAGATCTTCGCGTGTTCTGTACCTTTTTAAAGAAAAAAGTACTCCCATTTGGGTGTAGCCCCAAGCCTCTTGCTATTTGGAACAATGAGCTGGAGGGTCTTCTCTTAAAATCGCTCTGATTCTTCATCGAAAGGCTCCTAAGCCTATACCCGGGTTCTTTATCAAAAAAGAGCTCAGATACAACTAGGTTTGGGTTCTTTTGGTCTTGAGACCTTGAAATGGTCTATCTTGAAGAAGTCTTCTGAATGATGTGAGCTTTTTTTTGAAGAAAAAAGTGCACTCACTAAGTGTAGCCCCCGAGCCTCTTGCTATTTGGAACAAAAAGTTGGAGGGTCTTGAATCTTATGTTATTTGTGAACTGCTGTCTTGAAGAAGTCTTCTGAGTGATGTGTGCTTTTTTGAAGAAAAAAGTGCACTCACTGAGTGTAGCCCCCGAGCCTCTTGCTATTTGGAACAAAAAGTTGGAGGGTCTTGATTCTGAGTTGTTCAAGTTACTGAAAACCTCTTCTGTTGTAGCCCTGTCTTGAATATGAGTTGTTCAAATGATTGAAAGTCTTTCTTATTGCAGCCCCCGAGCATATACCTAGGTTCTTTTATCCAAAAAGAACTCGGATATAGGATCTTGGCATGTTCTCTGGTAGCCTCCTGTTGTCAGATGTAGTTGTATGGTGGTGGTTGATAGTAAATGCTATTTGTTCTCGAGTTGTACAGTGTTGGTATATTCTTCCGAATATGCTCGTTCTTGAGTACTGCTCCTTCACGCCTGAGTCCTCTTTCATTGAATTCTGTCTTTTCACTGTGTCCTTTGTTAGGTTTGTTCCGTTGGTGCTCCCGGTCCATGTGCACCGCTTCTTTGGCCTATAAATATCCTCCTTGTGTGATGTTTTGATTCATCGAGCATTTTGTTGCGTGGTCTGAAATCTCTATAGTCATGAATATGGTAGTTTGTGAAGTAGAGCAGCCCCCAGGCGTATTTTGTAGTTCTTGTGTATCTTGCCATAGCCGGAGGGAGTCTTGTGATGGGGATTAGAGGTAGACTAATCCTGCAACATCATTGTACTTGAAAGTACGTGGTGGTAGTCGAGGAGTCTTGTGATGTGGGATACGTTTCTTCATCTGGCAGTTCTGGGTTGATCCTCATCGCCTGCCCTGAGACTGTCTGGTGTAGATCAACACCATATCCAGCATCACATCAGACTTGGGTAGACAGATGCCTGCCGGCCTTCTCTGCTCCATGTTGTCTTGCCGTTCTGCTGATTTCCGCCTTGGATGCACTACGTCCGTCCTTTGAAGAAAACAGTGTAGCCGAGTGCGGTTTGTTCTACTGAGTAGCAATTTGGAACACGTAGTCGTTCTAGAGCCTAGCTATGTCCGGGTTCCTCTTTGCTACCTTGCTTGTCGTAGTACCGAGTTCGTTGGGTCTTGTAAGATGTGTAATCTTCTATTTTTTGAAACCATTTATAATGGAAAGAATCTTGTCTTCTGTGTTGTCATTCTTTATTCAGCTGATGTCCTAGTTGTTTATGAGATTCCCGAGTTGTTGCGTTCCTTGTGAGGTAACCCTTCACTGCTTCATGGTTGATGAGTTCTTTTTGTAGCAATATGATAACTCCGCCTTGGTGCTAGATGGATAGGTCTAAAATCTGCTCGTTGAACTGTACCGTTGTGTGGATTTGTGCCGTCCGTCATTTTTGCTGTGTCAGTAAATGGACCATTGCGTTCTCATGCCATGTTAAAACGGGCCTAGTGGGCCGCGTTTTTACTAGTGTAAAATCTATTTAAGGGTCTTTCTTCTTCTTTTTCTTTACTTCCCTGATTTTCCCTTGAAACCCTAGTCTTCAAACTTCCGCCGCCGCCATTGTTGCCGTCATCTGAGTGTCGCCGTCCGAATCATCATCGCCTCCTAGCTCTTTATTGCTCCCGCTAGTAAATGGGTAGGAAGAAATCAGCGAGCAAGTCCCAAGCAGCCTTTGTAGATGAGGAGGCATCACTTTCTGTGATTGAGAATCAAGAGTTTATGGCTATGAGGGCTGCTCAGAAGATTTGGCCGGCTCCGACAACGACTAAAGATCAGCTTCGCGAGCTTGTTAGCGATGGTCTGATTCAAAGCAAGGACATTGTTGATTGGAAAGCTCCGGGCAAGCATCGGGTCCCCACTCTAGGTCCTGGTGAGATTGTCCTTTTTGTCTCCTTCATCCGTGCTGGACTCTGTCTTCCTGCTTCTTCTTTTCTTCATCGATTTCTCGGTTATTTTGGGGTTAGCTTGAACCATCTTGGTCCCAATGCCATCCTCCATCTTTCTGTTTTTGTTCATCTTTGTGAAACTTTTCTTGGAATTCCTCCTTCTCTTTCTCTCTTTCGTTATTTCTTCCATCTAAAGCCCCATCCCCGCCGCGATGACACCAATGTTCTTGGTGGCTACAGGATTCAATTTCGCTAAGGTCTTAAGAGTAAATTCTTTGATTATGACTTGGTTGATTCTATGAGGGATTGGCGTGCTGACTGGTTTTATGCCGCTAATATGATTTCTCCTCTTTCTGTTCATTCTGGATCTGGTCCCGTGGTTAATGACCGGTGGGAAAAGAATCCTATGACGACGGCTGAGGTCCAGGCGATCAAGCCATTTCTTGAGAGGATTTGTACTCTGAAACAGCAAGGCTTGACCGGCTTCGGGATTATTTCTAGTTTTCTTCGTCGCCGAGTTCAACGTCTGAAAGAGCGAGAAAATTATGGTTTTGAGTACTCTGGGCCGGAGGACCCTTCTCATATGGTCCCTGCCCTTGAGTTGACTGATGAGGAGGTGCTCGAGCATCTTCAGAAGATGCTGAAAGGAGTGAGCGTCGTCCCGCTTGCTGTCCTTAAGTACAGTGTTAACAACCCACCCCTTGCTGTGAGTTGTTTTTTTCTTATGCGGGTACTTTTGTGTGTCTTTTGTTGTATCCACTTTTTGCTTAATCTTCCTTGTCTTGTTGTTTTACTCTTTTATAGGAATTGGGGCATAACTTTGCTGATCCAATTCCCCTTGATGATTGCCCTGCAAATGTGGAGGCTAGGGATAGTCTTGTTGGGGCATCCTTGACCAGTAAGTTTCAAAACACCATGATATTTCCTGGCGTTTCTTCCGCAAACCTTGATGTATATGTAGAGTATGTTCCTCATCCAGTTCCTCGAGCTCCTCGTACTATCGGAAAGAGGGGGTGAGCGGATAGTTCTTCTTCTGCTTTATCTGCTGCCAAGAGGTCTCGCCAGTCGAGTACTCGTCCAGGTACTCCAGTTGTAGCTAGCATGCTCTTAGGTGAGCATATTAATACGCTCTGTCCTTTTGTTGTTTGTTTTTGTCTTTGACCGAGTACTTTTTTCCTTTTTCAGCTGGTGCTATGGTGGCCTTGGTTTGAGAGTGAGGAAGAAGAGGATGATGATGCCGCCCTTGTTACTCATCGGTGAGTTGTTTTCTTGTTTTCCTATTATTGAACCCCTCTTTTTGTTTTGACTGTGGTCTTGTTCTCTTGTAGTTAGCGGTCGTCGGGTTCGAGTTCTTCTGAGGCTCCAGTACCGGCTGCGCCGCTCCTATCGCAGGATGGCGGTGATGTTTTTGCCGCTATAGTCCCCCCTCTTATGTCCTCTGTTGGTTTTCGGAAGAAGAGGATAGCTGAGTGAGTGATTCCGTGTTATGCTTCTTTGCTTCTGTTTTCTTTTTCCTGACTCATATTCTTATCATTGAGTTTTCTTATCATCTTGCAAACCCTCGCCTTCTCTTACTCCTTAGCCACCCTCTTGTCAGTCCTCTGGTGCGCCCCCGTATACTGAGTCAAAGGACTCGGAAAGTACGGTCGGTGAGGTGGTTGTGAGGGAGACGGGGCCCCCTAGTGATCATGCTGCTTCGGATCTGCTAACTCCGGGGGTGACCGTGGCCGTGGGGGTGGATCCATCTGAGGAGGTAGCCGGGGCTTCCCAGGATGTGGCCCTGGTTTTGCCTTCTTTGCCTGCGCCGGCTTCTCCTTCTGCCTCTCTTGGTACCGGTGCTCCGCGTTTGAATGATGATGTGTTGCATCAATTTGATGCTACTCATCGGTTGTCAGAGCTGACCGCTGCCTGGGGAAACTTGGCGACCTTTGCGACTTCTTTTCGGGAAAAGCTCTAGGTAAGTTTTTCTGAAGTTCTTTCTTTGGATGTTCGTCTTTCTTCTATCCTTATGTCTTGTTTTTCTCTCTCTGTTTTTGCTCAGTCTTTTTCTCGTGATCATACCGGCTTCTTTTCTCGTCTGAAACCGAGAAAAAGTTGTCTTCAGAGGCGAGTACCCTAAAGGCAGAGCTTGACCTCTATCGAGCCAAGTTGGATACCGAGCGTCAGACGCATCAGAAGGAGGAGAAGGCTCTCTGTGCCTGGGTGGTCGAGGCAGAAAAGCAGAGGGATGCAGCTGCCTAGGAGGCCTTGAAAAATGTGGAGGCCATGAAGAAAGAGTGCACTGGTATTGTGAGTTCTTTTTCGTTTCCTTTTGTATTCAAATTTCCCTTTCTGCTGACTTGTTTTTTGTTGCCTGGTCTAGCTCTCCGAGTGGAAAAGCAGAAGCTCTAGGAGGGTATCGAGGAGATGAAGACACTTGTTCGCACTAACCACAATTGGGTTGAGGAGGTAATTACTCGAGCTGAAGAAGAACTCGCGCTTGCTAAGTTGATTAGGCGTGGAGCTAACAGGGATCTTGTGCAGGCCCAAAAAACTGTCGAAGTCTTGACTGGCAAGTTGGCGACGGCTACTGAGAATTGGAATGCTTTGTGGAAATCTTTTCGATCAGTAGCCGACCTTCTCCGGACTCCAGCAGATGATGGTCAACCTTGGGCTCAATTTATTCCCCAAGTTCCGACTCGTTTCTAGGAGTTTGTGAAGAGGTGCGCCCGCTTATGTACCAGAAATGTTCTTGCCCAGGTTCGGGTTCTTGCTCCAGAGTTCCCTTTGTCCAAGGTTGTAGAGGAAGCCGAGAGTCAAGAGTATCTGGATGCTGTTGAAAAGGTGGAGCCTGAGGTTGAAGATTTAGCCAGTAGGATTGTGGACAATCAAAATATTGATGTTTCTTCTCTTGACGACGATGCTTGATGTAATCGACCTTTGTACTTCCAACCTCTGTAATAGGATATTATACTTACTTTTGAATGAAGATTCTTTATTTTTGTTCATGTCTTCTTTGCCTGGATGTCTTTGCCTTGCTTAATCTTTAAATGAGTTGTCCAAGTGATCAGAATTTTCTCTGAGTAGTTGTTTGTTCTGGCTTTCATCTGTGTTGTGCAAATCACTCGGTGTATGTAGATGTCGAGTGCTTGTCTGGCTTTCGTCTGCGCCATGTAAACAACTCGGTATAATCGTTGTCTTGACAAACTTTGTGCTCTTGTTAGTACTGAAAAGACTTAGGGCCAGCGATCTCAAGTATCTTCAGCTTTTTCTTTTCAGCTTTTTGCTTAACTCGAGATGTGGTTAGCATCTGGTCCTTTCCCTGGTTGCAAAAACATCTTAGGATCGATAAGCCCCCGAGCACTTCATGGTTGAGTTCTAGAAGCCTCGTCTTGTTCCTTCAGGTCCTGCCGAGTAGGTACAAGCGTCGTCTGAGTGCTTTCTTGAGCGAAACCGTGTAGCGCTTCTTGGGGTCTTCTGAGTGATGAGCGCTTTTTCGAGGAGAAGTACATCCATCTGAGTGTTGCCCCCGAGCCTGTTGCTATTTGGAACAAGGAGCTGGAGGGTCTTGTCTTGAAATTGCTCTGATTTATGCTTAGGCTTAGTTTCATTCGTTTTGCTCTTTGGTTCGGGTGTTAGCTTATTAGCTACCCTCATCGGTGGGCTCAAGCATCTTTTCAGCTCTGTTGCTCTCGGCCGGTATGCTCAGTCATATTTTCAGCCATTTTGCTTTTTGGTTCGGGTGTTAGCTTGTTAGCTACCCTCATCGGCGGGCTCAAGCATCTTTTCAGCTCTTTTGCTCCCACCGGTATGCTCAGACGTATTTTCAGCCATTTTGCTTTTTGGTTCGGGTGTTAGCTTGTTAGCTACCCTCATCGGCGGGCTCAAGCATCTTTTCAAATTTTTCTCGTCCCGATATGCTCGTGCATAATTTTAGCCATTTTGCTTTTTGGTTGGTGTTAGCTTGTTAGCTACCCCTCATCGGGGCTCAAGCATCTTTTCAAATTTTTTTGCTCTCGGCCGGTATGCTCAGGCGTATTTTTAGCCATTTTGCTTTTTGGTTCGGGTGTTAGCTTGTTAGCTACCCTCATCGGCGGACTCAAGCATCTTTTCAACTCTTTTGCTCTCGGCCGGTATGCTCAGTGTATTTTCAGCCATTTTGCTTTTTGGTTCGGGTGTTAGCTTGTTAGCTACCCTCATCGGCGGGCTCAAGCATCTTTTCAGCTCTTTTGCTCTCGGTCGGTATGCTCATTGGAAACAACTCGGGAAGGCCATAATAAGACATATGTTGTTGAAAACCATCTTTATTGATCGCGAACGTTGATAATACATATGTTGTCGAGGAACACCATCTTTATTGATCATGAACATTGATCTCTTGTGGCTTGTATATATATTCTTCCTTGAGTTGTTTTCATGCGTAGAATCTTCTTAGCTGGCTGATGTGCCATGTATTGTTGACTTCTTTTCCATCTTCAGTTATCAACTTGTACGTGCCTGGTCCGGTGACTTTTGTGACGATAAAAGGACCTTCCCATGGACTGAGTAGTTTATGGCGTCCGTTAGTTTTTTGTATTCTTCTTAGTACAAGGTCTCCAACTTGTAGTGATCGAGGCTGGGTATTCTTGTTGTAGTGGCGTCTTAATCCTTGGAGGCATCTTGTTGATTGAAGGGTAGCATTTACTCTGATTTCTTCTGTACTGTCGAGTTCTAATCTTTGGGTGTGTTCTGCTTCTCCTTCGTCATATTGTTCTATCCTTGGTGACATCCAGATCAAGTCGGCAGGTAGTACGGCTTCTGATCCGTAGACTAGGAAGAACGGTGAGTATCCGGTGGCTCTGCTTATTTGAGTTCGTAGCCCCCATACAACCTTGGGTAATTCTTCAATCCATTTTGATCCATAGTCAACTAGTTCTTCATACAATCTTGGTTTTAATCTAGCTAGTATGAGTCCATTAGCCCTTTCTACCTGTCCGTTGGCCTCTGGGTGTGCGACTGATGCGTAATCTATGCTGAAACCGCAGTCTTGTGCCCAACTTTGGAATTCTATGGCTGTGAAGGGAGAACCCAAATCTGTCATGATTCGATTGGGCATGCCGAAGCGGTGCATAATATCTTGGATGAACTCGACTGCTTTGGTTGCGCTGTATTTTGTGAGTGGTTTGTATTCAATCCACTTGGTGAACTTATCAATTGCTACAAAGATGTACTTGAAACCGCCTTTTGCTTTCTTGAGAGGTCCTACTTGATCCAGCCCCCAGCAGGAGAAAGGCCAAGCAGGTGGGATGCAGATGAGATTGTGAGCTGGTACATGAGCTTGTCTTGCGAACATTTGACAACCTTTGCATTTTTTGATATGTTCTTCTGCGTCTTTCAGAGCGGTTGGCCAATAGAATCCGATGCGGAATGCCTTGCCGACTAGTGTTCTTGAGGCGGCATGATTTCCACAGCAACCTGAGTGTATTTCATCTAGGATCTCTTTGCCCTCTTCAAATGAGACACATTTTAGGAGTACTCCTGATGACGCGGCTCTTCTGTAGAGCTTGTCCCCTACTAGGACGTAGTTCTTGCTTCTGCGAACAACTCGGGTAGCTTCCTCTTTATCTGCTGGCAACTTATTGTCTTTGATATAATCAATAAAAACCTAGGTCCATGAGGTGGTGATTACCAAAACCTGGGTGCCTTTATCTGAGATTTTAGGGGTTATCTCACCAGGTTGTTTGATAGAGGGAGCTGATAACTCCTCTATGAATACACCGGGTGGGACCTTCGCCCTGTCCGATCCGAGCTTGGCGAGGACGTCTGCCGTAATATTAGAATCGCGCAGGACATGTAGAATTTCTAATCCTTGAAAATGTTTTTCGAGTTTTCGTATTTCGGCACAGTAAGCACCCATGTTTTCTTTGGTGCAGTCCCAATCTTTGTTGACTTGATTGATGACTACTGCCGAATCGCCGTATACGAGTAAACGCTTGATTCCAAGGGTAATTGCCACTCGTAGCCCATGGATGAGGGCTTTGTATTCTGCTTCATTGTTTGTAGCTTGCCATAATATCTAAAGGACATACTTGAGTTGTTTTCTGTCTGGAGAAATGAGGAGAACGCCTGCACCGGCTCCTCCTAGCTTGAGTGATCCATCAAAGTACATCTTCCAATGATCAAGGATGGTATTTGACATAGGTTGTTGAATTTCTGTCCACTCAGCAACAAAATCGGCTAGGGCTTGAGATTTAATTGCCTTCCATAGGGTGAAATCGATATTGAGAGCACCAAGTTCAACTGTCCACTTAGATATGCGCCCTGTTGCGTCTTTGTTGTGTACGATGTCTCTGAGTGGGAAATCTGTCACCACGGTAATCTTGTGGCTTTCAAAATTGTGGCAAAGCTTGCGTGAAGTGATCAGGAGGGCGTAGAGTAGTTTTTGCATATGCGGGTACCAGATTTTTTATTCTGACAGTACTTCGCTGATGTAGTATACGGGGCGTTGTACTTTATATACACGCCCTTCTTCTTCTCTTTCTACGACAATCGCTGTGTTGATCATAGTGGAAGTTGCCGCAATGTACAGCATCATGTCTTCATATTTCTTTGGAGGTGTGAGAACGGGCGAGGAGGTAAGGTACGTCTTGAGCTTTTTGAAAGCCTCATTGGCTTCTTCTGTCCACTCGAACTTATCTTTCTTCTTTAGTAGTTTAAAGAAAGGTAACCCTTTTTCGCCGAGTCTTGATATGAAACGATTAAGAGCCGCCATGCAGCCTATTAGTTTCTGCACATCTTTGACACATCGAGGAGGGCCCATCTCTGTTATGGCTTGAATTTGCTTGGCACTGGCTTCGATTCCACGGTGGCTAACCAAGAAACCGAGTAGTTGTCCTGAAGGAACTCCGAATACACACTTGTTTGGATTTAATTTCCACCTCCACCTTTTCAGGTTCTCGAAGGTTTGCTTTAAGTCTTCAATTAGTGTGTCTGGGTTCTTTGTTTTCACTACTACGTCATCCACGTATGCCTCTACGTTTTCGCCGATCTGTTCGCCAAGGCACGTTTGGATAGCTCTTTGGTAAGTGGCACCAGCATTCTTGAGTCCAAATGACATGGTCTTGTAGCAGTAGGCACCGAACGGAGTGATGAAAGATGTCTTGCTCTGGTCTTGTTCCTTTAATGCGATCTGGTGATATCCTGAATAGCAATCAAGGAAGGATAATAGGGTAGATCCTGCTGTTGAATCAACTATCTGATCAATGCGTGGTAGCCCGAACGGATCTTTCGGGCAGTGTTTATTGAGATCCGTGTAGTCGACACACATGCGCCACTCGTCCATATTCTTTTTCTGTACTAGAACTGGGTTTGCTAGCCAGTCTGGATGGAGGATTTCTCTGATGAATCCGGCTACCATTAGCTTTGTGATTTCTTTTTTAATTGCTGCCTTCTTGTCGGGTGAGAATCATCGTAGCTGTTGCTTCACAGGCTTGGAGCTTTTATTGATATCAATTCTGTGCTCAGCCAACTCTCTTGGGACATCTGGCATGTCGGCTGGCTTTCAAGCGAAGATATCTTTGTTGTCCCGAAGAAAGTTGGTGAGCGCGAGTTCCTGTTTTGCCGAGAGGCGGGCGCTGATGGTTGCCGTTTTAGAGGGATCACCGGTGCCCAGGTCAATTTGCTTGACGTCGGCTTCTTTTGGTGGTGCGAGGATACTGGGTTTTTTAGCCGGTATCTCTAGCTCTTTTGGGCTCATTTCTGCTGCAATAGTGGCTATTTCTTTTCTACCATCAGCGGCTTGTGCTTTTGCTGCAATTTGGATTGCCTAGACGTCGCAGTCAAAAGCGCGCTTCAAATCACTTCGAAGAGAAAGGACACCATTAGGCCCTGGCATCTTAAGCAACAGGTATGGATAATGCGGTATCGCCATGAATTTTGCTAGTGCTGGTCGCCCGAGGATTGTGTGATATGATGAATCGAAGTCTGCAACTTCAAACTTGATGAACTCTATACGGTAGTTTAAGGGAGTTCCAAAAGTAACCGGTAGAGTGATTTGTCCAAGTGGCATCGCTGCCTTGCTGGGTACTATGCCATAAAAAGGTGTGCTCGTTGGTGTAATCATCCCGGTGAGTTGTAGTCCCATCTTCCTTAGAGTTTCTGAAAAAATGATGTTGAGTCCGGCTCCCCCGTCGATTAGTACTTTTGTGATAGTCATACCGACAATAGTTGGATCTAGAACCAGTGGGTAATGGACTGTGTTTCCTACGCTAGTCCATTGGTCTTCTCTTGAAAATTGGATTGGATACTGTGACCAATTGAGATATCTTGGAGTGGCAGGTTCTGCTGCCATGATGGTTCATAGAGCTAACTTTTCTTGATGTTTGCTTCTGGAGTCTGGGGCTCCGGCTAAGATCACTGCTACCGTTCCCCTGGATTTTGGGAATCCCTTGTCTTCGTGGTTGTCCTCATCTTTTTTCTGATTGTCTTCTTTGGTATTCTCCTTACTATCTTTTCTTGTGTATCGATCTTTGAAGGTGTAGCAATCTCCGATGGTGTGATTTCCTTTGGGGTGCAAGATGCAACGCATGTTTTCAATGTCGTCATACCTTCTGGGCTTGGAAAACTTCCTTGATTTGTCAGTTACCGCTACGGTGTTGTCTGGTCCACGTTTTCTCTCTTGATGTCTGTTGTTTCGATGATTTTGCTTGTCTAGGTTGTCTCGGTTATTTCTATCCAGGAACCTTTCTCGTGTCTTCTCCTCCACAGTAATCATCTTTTCTACTATTCGTCTGAATTCTTCATTGTTTCTTGGGTTTTCTTTGCAGAAGTCTTGAAATTGCCACCTAGCCATGATTCCGTGAGAGAAAGCTTCAATTACTTCTCGTTCGATGATGTCATGTACTTGAGCTCGTAGTTCGCCAAATCGTCGATAGTAATTTTTGAGACTTTCGCCCCCTTTCTGCTTGAGTCCTTTTAATTCTACATGGGTGATGGGATGCGTAATGATATCCACAAAATTTTCACAGAAAGCTCTTTGCAAGTCCTCCTAGTTTTTGATTGACCCTGGATTCAATTTGTCGAACCATTGGAGGGGCATGGTTTCTAGGGCCATGGGAAAGAACAGGGTCTTCATATCGTCGTCTCCTCTGGCTAGTTCAATCGATTGCGAGTATATCCTGAGCCACTACCTTGGTTCAGTTTTGCCATCATACTTAGAGTGGTTGGACGGCTTGAACTTGTGAGGTAGTCATATTGAAGCAAGCCTATTTGCAAAACAGGGGAACCTATCGTGCGTTCCGGCTTCTTTGTATTCTGATTTGTCACCTCCTTCTGCCCAACTGTTGTTTTGGTGAGAGTAGTTCTGCGAGGCTGTCTGAGCAGGTGCTTTGCTTCTGGTCTTTCTTGGTTGTTCGACTCGGTAGCTTTGACTATGGTCCCTTCTACTTTCTCTGTTGTGACTTCCGCTTGGTCCAAGTCTCTCGAAAGCGGACTTCCTTTGATTTTGATCTTCTTGCCTATGAGACGTTGACCTGGTGGGTAGTTTTGAGCAGGTCCTTCCTTCGTGTGTCCTCAGGGCTGTTGACCGGAGAAAATCTCAGAGTTGTTCTTGTTTTTCACTGGGATGTGAGGTCGCTCTGAGTTCTAGTGCTTCTCGGATCTTATCGTAGGGTGTATTTGCCGTGCGTCTTTCTTCGACTTCTCATTCTGATTTTCTTCTATTATACTCGGCCAGTTCTGACTCATATCTGATCCAAGCTTCCTTGTGCTGCCTAGCACGGTTTTGGCGTCCTTGTTTCAACTTGTTCTTTCTTTCTTTGGCTTGCTTCTGATTCTCGGTCTCACCATCGTGCCCCTGGGTAAAGGGTGATATGTTGGACTCAGATTCGTCCGATGACCTGACGTCGGGTACTTCTGGGGGGACCGATGGTGATCGAGGATGGCGAACCATGTGAAAGGATCAAGATGCCCAAGAGGGGGGGTGAATTGGGCTAATTCTAAATTTTCTTGCAATAATCAAATCCTACGGATAGCCCAATTAACCCCTTGTGCCTAGAAAAGTGTTTATATCAAACTAATGCACAACAACCTCGTAACCTATGTTCCAAACTTACTCTAGCAAGCAATTCTATGGATGTGAAACAAGTATTGAATTGCTCAAAGTAAATACTCAAAGTAAGTGCTCAAAGTAAATAGAGAGAGAAAGGAACGCGGCGATGTTTTGCCGAGGTATCGGAGAGTCGCCACTCCCCACTAGTCCTCGTTGGAGCACCCGTGCAAGGGTGTAGCTCCCCTTGATCCAGCAAGGATCAAGTGCTCTCTCTCTGAGTTGATTCTTCGACACCCGTCATGCGCGATCACCCAAAACCGCTCACAACTTGAGTTGGGTCACCCACAAGCTCCGCCGGTGATCACCAAGCTCCCAATCACCACCAAGCCATCTAGGTGATGGCGATCACCAAGAGTAACAAGCACGAACTCTCACTTGACCACGCCAAGCCTAATGAGAAGATGGATGCACACTTGTCTCACTCTTGATTCACTAATGAGGTTTCACTCTTGGATTCTCAAATCACAAACACCTCACTAGGACCTTGCTCTTCTTGGCACTCACAAACGTGTTTCTCACCGTTGGAATAAGCAAAAGTAACTCCACTCACGAGTGGAGAAACTATTTATAAGGCAGCCTGAAAAACGAACCGTTATGAGCTTCTGCAGGGTGACCGGACGCTCCGATCGCTTTTGACCGGACGCTCGGACAGCTTCAACTCACAAGAATAGTTTTCACGTGATGACCGGACACCGACAGGTCCGATCAGACCGACCAGACGTGTCCGGTCGATCTTGGATGCTTATCAGAATTGACCGGACGCCGGATACTCGTGGTCCGGTCACCACCGACCGGACACGTCCGATCACACTTTCTCAAGTCTCGACCCTTCGAGTCGTCGATCGGACATCGGCCCCGGTCCGGTCACCACACGACCTTCCAGTCAGTCCGGTCACTCCAGACTTGTTCTCCTCGGTCAAATGAATCGACCGGACCTCGCTGGCGTCCGGTCAGACCGAGCCAGTCAGGCCAACATCGATTTGACCCTCCATTCACTTCCAACTCTCGATCATATATGAATGAAGTTAGCTCCAAAGGATCTTAGGCATTCATAGGAGCTACCTAGAGCTAGTTTTAACAAGTGTGCACCACACCTAACTCACTAGACTCAACTAGGTCAAGCTACCCGTTCATACCCCCCTTCATAGTACGGCCAAAGGAAAAACAAAGTCCTAAACTACTCTAAGTGTCTCTCCAACTTCAATTGACACTTAGAACTAGTTATCCTTAACCTTGTCGTCCATCCTTTGAAAACCGAAATGATTTCCATCGTAGGGGCATGAAAACCTCAATTGCCCAATCGATCTCCATTACCATGACCTAACTTAATTGCCTCTGCAAAACACACGTTAGTCATAGTAATCTTGTATTGATATTAATCACCGAAATCCACTTAGGGGCCTAGATGCTTTCACCATGAATACTTCTCGTGCGTGAATTGTTCTGCTATTAGCGTCGGTTTCCATAGTGTCGGAGTTGCTGATAACTTTAGTAGAGGCTTCGAGGTCATAGATCGAGTCTCCTTCTTGGTAGGGTAGAATTGTTGTCGTCATCGTGTTGACTAGTCGGGTTCCGCTATCCTCAGGAACAGAACCTAGCCAGTGGACGATGCAGTCTTGAGATGTTATAGTCAGTATCAGACCTTCCTGAGCTCCCTCCAGTGGCATTCTAAGCACCGGATCAGGGGATCCTTTAGGCCGTGCCTGATAGGATGTTGCCGTGTTGTGGAGTCCAAACGGAAAAAGACCCGACTTCTTGAAAAGACTCTTGATTGTACTCCGAGTTGTATTCTTGATAGGCCAAGGCCGCGTTCTTAAGCCCCATTGGAAAAGAACTCAGTTTCTTGGAAGAACTCGGGTAAGACTACATTTCGGATGCGGAACCTGAGTTCAAGTCGGATGCGCAAAGTCGCGAAATCTGAGTTGAATCGGATATCGCGAGCTGCGCGAATCTTCCAGTGAGTTGATCTGTCGTAGTCGCCGAAATAGAATGGTCTTCAGGGTGATCCGAATCTTCGAGGAGACGGCTTTGGAGCTTGCCATTGTCGTCCGCGTCGCAGATCCATGAGCCGAAGATGAAGGTTGATCCCATCGAGAAGATCATGTTGTCTAGGTCCATCGAGCTCTCGGATGCAAATTCGTCGAAAGCCCCTACCTAGCCGGTGGTGAGCTACCACGCGTCGCACCCGAGCTCGAGCGTGTCCCCCTACCTGGCGCGCTAGCTGTCGATGTTTGAGCACCGATAGCCTGCCACGGGGGTCCCCGAGGCAGTATGTTCGGGCTTCAGCGTATGCGGAACTCGTCGGTGAACGCAAGAGGCAGTCGATTTATCCTGGTTTGGACCCTCGATCGTGATCGAGTAATAACCCTACGTCCAGTCGGCGTTAGCCTTTTGTGTTGGATTGATTGTGAAGTATTGTGCCTAACTCTCTTCTCTAGGAACCCTGCCTTTCTTTATATAGTCAGGAGGCCAGGATCCTAGTCGGTTTACAATGAGAGTTCCTAGTTGGATTACAGAATAATAGTACTACTAAGATTACATGAGAAGAATCCTAGTTATACTAGATCTTCTCCCTTCCTTGCGGGGTATCATGTGTGTCCCGCACCGACAGTGATGAAATTACAGTATGGACAGTCCATATTTAATATGTTGTTGCTACTGTTCTGTTTCTATATAATTATTGTATCCAATTTGCTGTATGGTTAAGGATTTTTCTGTCGGTGGTCTGTTATTTTTCTATGCGTTAACCGAGACCAACACAACATTTAAATTTAATCTGGGCTAACGCAATTTTTCTGTGCGTGTAACACCCACAGAAAAATTGTTTCTGACGGCGAACACACAGAACCATTGAATTTTTCTGTCATTATATTTCTGTGGGTATTTTTCTAAAGAGTACACCGTCAGAAAAATATTTTTCTGACGGTATTCACATTTTTCTGTGTGTTTTCGTACACACAGAAAAATACGAGATTCGAGCAGTGCATGCCAGGTTACCAGCATATGCAGAGACTTGGTTTGTGAATATTCAATTTAATCAGGGAATAATTTTATAGTATGACGAAAACCACAAATATTTTAGAAAGACATAAGGAGGTTGCAGTCCATAAAAATTAGTATGAGTCTCCACGCAACAGAAGGTATAACCGCAAATTATAGTAATATACAGTGGCAAGTATGCATCAGCTTCCTTAAACAAAAACCCAGTATAACCGCAAATTATAGTAATATAAAGGATAACAGGCAATTGAATCAGAAGACAACAGACAGTCAAGAAGTGAAGTGAGAGAAAAAAATCATTTATTAGGATGAGGTCCAACTGTCCAGGTGTATAAAACACTACAGCTAGCTTGGAGGTTATTAACAGCTGGCTTATATATAACTAAATAAGCTTCAAAGTCTTTTCTACTTGAATGTGCTGGATATGGCAGGTCACAAGCAATATGTCGCTTGAGCACATCTGGATTTGGGTTTTCTACCCAACGGCAAATAATGTTCAGTGCCTAATAATCATCAATGAATTGTAGAAATGTTAACTCTCGATAAATTTTATCAAGTACATACACGTTTTAAAGATTATAGTGGAAAAGAAAGGAAATAACTTCACCTTTGTCATTGAAACATACCCATTTTGCTTGTGACCTGCCACTCACATTTTTATCTCGGTATATTTGTGTTCGTTGGCAAGCCAATGGCTGGTAATAACAAGGAGTGACATGATTTATTTTTATTGACGCTAGGGGGGTTGTCCCAAAAGCCTTGCAGCTTGCTTAGGAAATATATTTAAGAATTCGCTTTCTCCTGATCTTAACCAGATTTGTTTCATTACTGTGCCATGACACTTGTCATGGTTTCCAGATATTCCACACTACAGTTCATATATTTTGAAATATGCTACTACAGTCCCATGCAGCTCATATAGGTCTATTTAGTAGTACATCGAGGGTTCTTGTTCTGTTGCTAAGCAACACATAGTACTACTCTTGACTGACTAGGCAAAGCAGAAACACGCTGTTCATGGCGCCGCTGCCACATGGGGGCAAAGTAAAGATGGGGTAGCCAATGGAACGACAATATTACGACCTGCCTTTAATTTTTTTTTCTTTTCCTTTGCATCATGTGGTGCCTAACTTCAGCATCAGCAGCAAGTAGGCCTCTTTACACAGTAGTTACCCTGTAGTAGGATGAGGAGCCACAGAAAAGATGGTGGGCGGTGGGAGTAGGAGGAGGAGCAGCCGCAGGAGGGAGCCGTCGCCTGTCACCCCGTCGCGTGAGGAGGAGGAGGAGGAGCAGGTGCCCCAGGAGGACGCCGAGGAGGCGCAGGAGGACGCGCAGGAGGACGACGAGGAGGAGGCGATAGCAAGGGGTTCCGCTTCCTCTAGTTCGTCGAGCGTCTACTTGCGAGGTCCCGCGAGCCTCCCTCAGCGACCGATACCTCGTGAGAGACGCCCGCTGATTCGACCCGAGGGGGAAAAGTAAGTAACTTTAGATGTTATCACTACTTTATATGATATGTTGAAAATCAAAATAGAAACTAATAATTTTTCTTAATCACTTGGGCAGGAACTGGACGATTGTGGCGAGTGGAGGTGGTCTCACACGCCAAGTCAATGGCATCCTCGATCTTCTGTGCAAGGAGCACTTCCCTGGCCTGGTTGAGTACGCCGGAGTGATGGGGCCGGCCTACTCGTTTGACCACTACTACGCCGCCCCCGATGCTGCAGATCGGGCCCGCAGGGTATTCAACAACGAGGCGGAGCGGGTGAAGCAAGAGCTGTGGGTAAGTCCTCCTCGCACTACATTGCTCAATACATCGCATTCATTGAACATTCTTGAAATAATGAATGGATATATCGTATTTGTATGCAGGATTTCTTTAGATGCCAGGACGGACATGAGGCCAGGGCGGATGCGGTGGCTACCAAATGCTGCAAAAAACTCGTCATGGACATGCATTACGAGGCGCGCATCTAGGCCGTCGTAACTTACCATGGGACCGTCCTTGAAACGAAGGTCACCAAAAGGGACGCAAGGAGCATGACGCTGACCCGGGACCAGTACCTGTAGGTAAATACAGAACATTAATACTGATTCCTTTTGAGATTAAGTACGCTTAATTTTATTTTCTGATATGTACTTGATGGCCTATAGATGATTCTTTATTGGTGCGCCGCGCATCCCCAGTGCTGGGAACATATGGTGGACAAGTGGTGCTCACGGGAGTGGGAGGAGACGCACAACTTGTTCCGGGAGCGGCATTTGATGATGCCAGGTGTAGCACACCATCAAGGCAGCCGCAGCCTTAGCGGATACGCAAAAACATGGGTACGCGAATTCATTTATTTATTCTAACGCTCAATTCTGCATAATTTCTAATCATCTTGCTGTTTTTCTCGCAGACGGTGTCACATGGTGGCCAGCCTTGCTCCAGCTTCAAGGCATTTGCTATGGCCCACAAGGGCAAGGCGATGTCCAACGTCGACTACAACCCGGAGGATGGGCCCGAGGCGTAGAGCAATGCGACTGTCCACAACCGCCTCAGTGAGTACACATCGATGGCAAGGGAGGTCCATGGGCCACAGTATGATTCGAGCACCGAGGACCTTGATGGAGAAGTCATCATGAGGGTGGGAGGAGGCAAGAAGCATGGGCGGTACTGGATTGACGACAACGCAATCGACTCAGCCGCTACTCCCAGTCTCTCCCAGATTCAAGCAAGCAGCACGAGTAGGAGCCCGGCCATACGACCTCAGCAGGACACTTCACACCACCGGGTGGAGGCACTCGAGGTTATTCCTGGTTTATTCATCGTTCATTGGTTTTTTCATACCTTTCCTTTGCATTATTGTAACATTGGGGTGAATATATTGTAGGCCTAGCTGGAACAAGAGAGGAGGATACGGGAGCAGATGCAGGTGAAGATGGAGAGGGTGGAGGCCGAGCGGGCCGAGCGGGAGGCCGAGCGGCAGAGGATGGTGAAGATTCTTCAGTACATGCAAAGTCTTGGCGCCGCTACGGGTGTACTTCCGCCACCTTCGCTATTCGCTCCACCTCCACCTCCTCAAAATTCTACTCCTATGAGTATAAATGTTTTAGTTTGTATGTTCATGCTTACAGTCAAACCTAGTGGAGTATGAAAGTTTTATTCATGTATGGTATATATTTATCTTGTCTCACACATGCAATCTCTTCTCCTTTGTGCAGAATCAATCGGCGGCATCGAACGATCCTCATGCTTTAGCGAATCCTTCACCAAATCAGTGATGATACTTGTGGTTGTTAATGGTACTTCTATTTGCAATTGTGGTTGAAGATGATGGAGCACTTGGATTACTTGTGAACTTATTTATGATATATTGTGAGACATGTGACATTTGTGATATATATGTGACGTTTGTGATATATATGTGGTGTTGGTGATATATATGTGCTGTTGATGATATATATGTGATGTTGGTGATGTTTGTTATATATATCTTCTGTTTGTTTGGATGGAATGTAAAAAACAAATAAAAAAGGTTGTTTCAGTCACTTTGCCGAGTGCAATAGTCATGACACTCGGCAAAGTGACTACCTGGGAACTACCTGGGAACATGCTTTGCCGAGTGCAAAGGCCATTGCACTCGGCAAACATCATAAGTTTGCCGAGTGCCATGGGCCAGACACTCGGCAAAGGTGGCCTGTTTGCTAAGTGGCTTGCCGGCGGCACTCGGCAGAGTGGCCACCTTTGCCGAGTGTCTGAGTCAACGGCGCTCGGCAAAGCGGCGACCTTTGTCGAGTGCTTGACCTTGACACTCGGCAAAGCCGCCGTCACGGTGGCGCTCGCCGTCACGGCCACTTTTCTTTGCCGAGTGTCGGATTGGCACTGGGCAAAGCCTTTGCCGAGTGCCCGATAAAGTGCACTCGGCAAAGCGGTCTTTGCCGATAAACTATTTACCGAGCGCCCTTTGCCGAGTGCGAGTGTATATCGGCCTTTGCCGAGTGCCTGAGGCACTCTGCAAAGAAGCCGTCTCCGGTAGTGAGGACACGTGGCAAATTTCTGTGCATTCTGGGACTCAAATGGCTTCGTTGCTGAGTATCTGCGCTGTGACACTTGGCAAACAAGTCAACATTTATACGTTTTGGGCCAATCTTTGCCGAGTGTCCAGTATTTGACACTCGACAAAGAAGGCAGGTTTGTCGAGTGCCCGGGATTTGACACTCGGCAAAGAAGGCAGGTTTGCCGAGTGTCAGGTCCGAGACACTCGGCAAACGCGACGTGACCGTCTCCGCGCCGTCGTGTTACTTTTTTTCGCCGAGCGTTGGTTTTAGCTCTCGGAAAGTATTTGTCGAGTGCCCGATAGAAAACACTCGACAAAGAGACGTTTGCCGGCTCTATAGATGCCGTGTGCTGTTTGCCGAGTGTTACACTCAGCAAAGCCTTTGCCGAGTATTTTGTGGGCTTTGCCGAGTGCCTATGGCACACGGCAAAGCCACTGTTTCCGGTAGTGTATATAGGCCCTATATGTAGTTCATTTTTGTAGATCTATGAATTTCATAGCTAGGGAAGTTCTAGCACCGCTACATTGTTTAGAAGCTACTCAAATGGCAAAGTAAACAATTCACATGATTACATACGAATTAATGTTGGTAGCTAACTAGCTATTTACATATATGTTTTGTGCAACAAATTTAAATCCTAGAGTATATTGTCTTCGTCCTGAAATATAAAGGACATGAGTTTTTCCTCAATCTAACTATTATAAGTTTGACCAAGATTTAAAATAGGGGTATTAAAATCTACCACATCAAATAAATAATTTATGAAACTAAACTAAAATTTGTAATGTATCTAATGATGATGCTAATTGATGTCGTAAATATTATTGTTTTTTATAAATTTGGTCCAACTTAAAATAATTTGACTTAAGTCAACTAAAAAATCTCTTATATTAGAGAGAGAGAGAGAGAGAGAGCATGTTTTGGGACAGAGGTAGTAAAAATAGTAGTTGGGAAATGTATAGCTAGGGTTTATGTTTTTCTTCTTGATGATATGCTATATATATTTTTGGCACGGACACGTTCGTTCCCACTACGCCAGATTCTTACAGCAGGAACGGGGGCATTTTTACTATAGGGGCGGCTGGGGTTGGGGGCGCCCCTATAGTGGGCGTCCTCGGGCCCCAGCAGCCCAGCCGCCCCTACAGATGTCACTGTAGGGGCGGCTGGTAACCTGAGCCGCCCCTACAGTTGGGGCTGATATGTAGGGGCCGCTCAATCACCAGCCGCCCCTGCAGCAGATGTCACGGTAGGGGCGGCTCAGGTTACCAGCCGCCCCTACAGTTAGGGCTGATCTGTAGGGGCGGCTCAATCACCAGCCGCCCCTACAGTGCCGACTGTAGGGGCGGCTGAATCACCAGCCGCCCCTACTGATGGGGCATGAATAAATAGCAGCCACCCCCTTCTTCCACCTTGGGACACACTCTTCTATACAAAAAAAAGGTTGGGAGGCCTTGGGCTCCTCCTAAAAATTGCTCTACTAAGGGGGGAGGTTTTGATCTCAAATCCTTTGGTGGAGAGGCTCTAAAAGGTAAGGAAATGCTTCTCCAACTCTTTATTTAAGTTTAATTCGTTGGTTAGTGAGTGATTTGATTTTAGGTTTTCTCTCTCTTCCATGGAGCTTGAGCTAGTTATGAGTGAAATTAGACCCTAATTTTCACTATACTAGGGTAAATTAGGTAGGAAAGTAAGATTGCACCCTTTATTAGTACATCTTTGTTGATTTTAGTGTAGTATTAATGAAGTTTGGTGCATGTGTCATGAAACCCTATATCTAGATCTAGGATTTTGTTTTTTTTTCTTTTTCAAATTTTCCTTTATGTGACTAGGGTTTGCATGTAGGTGAATGTGTAAGATTTTAATTGTTGCTAATGTGTAAAACATCCTCTACCATGGCTACTAATTATCATTTAATATTTATTTTGATTCCTTTCTATAATGTGTGTTTTATGTGACTTGGATGTATGGTTCGTTAAGACACGACGCTCTTTTCTGTGATGAGGTGGACAAATTCATCAAAGCCGCAGAGAAGCATGCAGCGACGTTGAAAGAGAATAGCGACACGATTATTTGTCCCTGCAAAGATTGCAAGAACCTTATTGCATTTCGAGATGTGAGTACCATCAAAGAACATCTGATTAGAAGAGGATTTGTTCCGGACTATATAGTGTGGATTCATCATGGTGAAACAGTGGTTGTTGATGACAGCGACGATGATCTAGCTGATGAAGCTAAAACCCAAGCATACTTGTCCCGATTCACAGACGATCTTGAGCAACAAATGGATCGTGACTATGGTAATCAACAAGGTGGTGGCTTTGGCAATCAACAAGGTGGTGGCTTTGGCAATGAACAAGGTGGTGATGATGCTAGTGGTGCCAGCAATGATGGCGAAGCACGTGAGGGGGATGCAGATGACGGTGACAACTTAGACGAAATGCTTGGGGCCTTTGGACCAGAAATATTAGAAAAGAGCAAGAGAGGTCTAGAAAATCTTGAGAGGGTGACAAAAGCATCGAAGAAGACTATGTATGATGCTGAGAAGGGTTGTCCGACATACTTCGCACTGGTACGTTTTGTGCTTGAGCTACTCATCCGGGAAACAACATATCATCGGAGTTGATGGCGTGGACGATGTTGAAGCTTACAATAAGTGCAATGAGATGCCGCTATTCATAGACTTTTATAAGAAGATCGAGGCTATGAAAAAGAACCTGCCCAAAGATGTATTGCCATGGAAACGAAAAGGTGTCAAGGGGAAAGTTATCACGGTGGGCTAGCTAGTTTATGTAAGTGTGTCAGTGTTTATAAGACTACATTCATGCATGTGTATGTGAGACTACATTCATGTATGTAAGACTACATTTCAGCTGAAAAATGCAACTTCAGACAAGATTTTGGTTCCCCAAATGATTTCAGATACATCATACATCAAACATCATACAAGCACCAATCTTCGCGGCATGAGTAGAAATAGCCAAGCTCATGGCTTCATGGGTCTCATGGAGTCATGGTCATGGATTCAAGATCTACAATCCTTATATAGGCCATTTTTTCATTTGAGAAAGTTTGAACAAAATGTAGTTCAAATTTCACAAGTGTGTGACATAGTTTTAGAAAGTCTATATGAGATTCAAAAATTTATGACTAGTGTTTGATAAACCTTTCTCAAATGGGAAAATGAGCTATGTAACAATTGTATATCTTGCTGAGATGATCAAACTTGGTATTCAAAGTTTTTTCATCTGAGGTCATTTAGTGTCTCATTTGAGCAAGTTTGACCAAGTCAAATTTGCTTAAATGAAAAAACAACACTTTGACTCTAGTATTATGAACTCCAAATGACTTCAAATTGAAAAGTTTTGAATACCAAGTTTGTTCAACTCATCAAGATCTACAATTGTTGTTTTGGTCAACTTTCCATTTGAGATAGTTTGGATGGTTCAAATTTGTGATTTTTAAATTTTGATGTTTACAAACTAGTTTTCGGAACCCTAGATTGTCTCAAATTGAAAAGTTTTGAATACCAAATTTGTTCATCTCATCAAGATCTATGATCATTATACAGGCCATTTTCATTTAAGAAAGTTTGAATAAAATATAGTTCAAATTTCACAAGTGTGTGACATAGTTTCAGAAAGTCTATATGAGATTCAAGAATTTATGACTAGTGTTTGATAAAACTTTCTCAAATGGGAAAATGAGCTATGTAACAATTGTATATCTTGCTGAGATGATCAAACTTGGTATTCAGAGTTTTTTCATCTGAGGTCATTTAGTGTCTCATTTGAGCAAGTTTGACCAAGTCAAATTTGGTCAAATGAAAAAACAACACTTTGACTCTAGTATTATGAACTCTAAATGACTTCAAATTGAAAAGTTTTGAATACCAAGTTTGTTCAACTCATCAATATCTACAATTCTTGTTTTGGTCAACTTTCCATTTGAGATAGTTTGGATGGTTCAAATTTGTGATTTTTAAATTTCAATGCTTACAAACTAGTTTTCGGAACCCTAGATTGTCTCAAATTGAAAAGTTTTGAATACTAAATTTGTTCAGATCATCAAGATCTACAATCCTTATATAGGCTATTTTTTTATTTGAGAAAGTTTGAACAAAATGTAATTCAAATTTCACAAGTGTGTGATATAGTTTCAGAAAGTCTATATGAGATTCAAGAATTTGTGACTAGTGTTTGATAAAACTTTCTCAAATGGGAAAATGAGCTATGTAACAATTGTATATCTTGCTGAGATGATCAAACATGGTATTCAGAGTTTTTTCATCTGAGGTCATTTAGTGTCTCATTTGAGCAAGTTTGACCAAGTCAAATTTGGTCAAATGAAAAAACAACACTTTGACTCTAGTATTATGAACTCTAAATGACTTCAAATTGAAAAGTTTTGAATACCAAGTTTGTTCAACTCATCAAGATCTACAATTGTTGTTTTGGTCAACTTTCCATTTGAGATAGTTTGGACGGTTCAAATTTGTGATTTTTAAATTTTGACGTTTACAAACTAGTTTTCGGAACCCTAGATTGTCTCAAATTGAAAAGTTTTGAATACCAAATTTATTCATCTCATCAAGATCTACAATCATTATATAGACCATTTTTTCATTTAAGAAAGTTTGAACAAAATATAGTTCAAATTTCACAAGTGTGTGACATAGTTTCAGAAAGTCTATATGAGATTCAAGAATTTGTGACTAGTGTTTGATAAAACTTTGGTATTCATCACTTTTTATGTTGAAATCATTTTGGGTCTCAAATTTTGGTTCAAACTTGTCATTTTTTAAAAATTCAAATTTGAAATGTTTAAATTTTGTCAAATGACAAGATGACCAAAATAAAAGTTGTAGATCTTCACGACCTCTACAACTTTAATGTTTATCAAATTTTCATTTAAGATTATTTGGTGTATCAAAATTATTTTAGTAGTTTTGATTTGAATTTTTTAAAATTTAATTTTTTCTCTCTATTTTTAAAGGTTCAATTTTACAATTTTAAACTGTTGCAGTTGTTTTGTAAATATATTAAAAAAAATTATAAAATTTTCTACTACGTTTAGATATGGTGATACATAACGGTTTAGATATGACGTTATAACAGATCATCGTAAAAAGTTCTACTACGTTTTGTATCTAAGCCGATAAATCTATGAGGAAAAAAACCCCACTCGCCTTATCCCTCCCAGTACTCCCACGAGGCCCGTATCCTCGGCTTCTCTCAACACACGGCCAGCATCACGTGCTCGAAGCCGCCGTCGCCGCCCCCTCCGCGTCGCGACCCGCCTCTGTCATGTCATGCCACCGACGCCCACCGCGGCTCGACCCACACCCTCTGCCGCGACCGCCGATGCCCTCCACCCGTGAATCTGGGGCCGATGAAGCCCAGACCACCAGCCCCCTCCCATGGCCGTCGTCCCGCCCCTGTGTCCGCCTCCTCCTCTTCTCCCATAGCGTTGGCGTGGTCTCCAGTCTCCGGCCCCGCCTCGACTCACCGCTACCGCTCGATGTTCGCTCGACCTGCTGCTGCGCCGCTCCAACCCCGGGCCCCGGTCCTGGCTCCACCCGGCGACCCGGCCCCATCGCGCCCGCTTGGCTTCACCCTAACACGCAGCAGCATCCAGATCTACAACGGTGTGCACTCACAACACCGTGTATGCCTATCCCTTATCTTCTCTTCATTTTGGGTAAAAACGAGCACTCGAACCCTAATTTTACCTGTTTGGCTATCTCAGAGATCTAAACCTAAGTGTATGCTTTTATGAGCAAAACTTCGTTTTGGTCTTCCCCCTGATGTGGGATTGAAATTATCAATGAGAATCTTGTGTTCAAAGACAACAAGGAGCGGGGCTTGTGTTCGGCCAGTGAGCGGCGACAACAATGCTCTTCAACGATATCTCATTTGTTAAGTGCCCTTGCAAATGCACTAATATTCTTTGTTTAATATTTGCCATCCTACTTAGTTGCTTGAACTATATCGATAGTTCTCGGTGGCTTGTTTGCTACTAGAGATTTTTATTTGATTATAAGTGTTACTCCTCTCATTTCGGACCAGGATTGCAAACCTATTATTTTGTTCACCCTTTGGAGAGTAGCAACATTGTTCACACTCGGTACATCAAAACTCTATATTTAAATTGTGCTCAACATTTTGGAACTTTTGTAACAATCGGAAATTCTTGAATTTGAGATCCGTAATTGAGTTCTATGTGACTTTGCTTGATGAGTGGTCATTTGAACTTGGACAACATTTTGCATTTTTGCAGATAACATGTGGTGTCGATCTACTTCAATTAAATCGTTCTTTCTTAATAGCATGTCTTTTCTAGTCATTTGGTAACGAGGCTATGATGATAATCGATGCCATGTGTCTTTGTGTGCGTGGTCGGTGTCGGGTTCGATGGCGGCGAGGGCGGTTGATGAGAATAAGCCAAGGCCAGGGCGGACTCATGGAACCCGCATTCAAAGACAGGCTTCGAGGACTAATATCGAGAACAATGGAAGGAGATGGGTTGGCAAGGGAAAGACCCATCTCTGATTTTAGGTATTACAGCTTTCTCCTCTGTTTTGGCTGCTACTTGTTACCTGTTTTCTCAAAAGTAACCTTTAGTTAAACCTAGAGATTTGAGATGGATGATCCTTTGTTGTGTTGGAGAATCTATTGTACTTTGCTAGGAACTATCCAAAGAGTGTGAATCTTTGTTTTAGCAATATGAGGTACTTGCTTTGTTGCTTTTTACAACATAGATGATCTATTTTGCATGAGACTTCAGTTGTTATGTTGTCATGTTGTATTTTAATTCCAATACAATTAAGATCATTTTCTTTGTATTTTAATTCCAATGTTCACTTGTGTTGAAGCCTCAAAAGATGAGATGTAATTCATATTTGAACCGGTACGCATTTTGTGAAAACTGGTTTTTACTCTCTTCATTTGGCTTGCAGGTCAAAAGGTCGTTGAGCCAGTTTACTCTCTTCATATGCCTTTCGCTGGCTCTCTGGCTATATGCATATTAGAGGAGCTGCTTATTTCATTATTTGCATGAAGCTCGAGAATGGTGAGCTTTCTCTTCTCACCTTTTTTGTCAGGTATAGCACCATCAGTTCAGTATACAATATGGGTGAGAACAGTTGCATTGATCGATGCGTTTCAAAATATTAGCAGCCATGTTTGTTGATACCCTTTCTCTTTGGCCTTTGCGGATTCATTTTATGCTTATTCCTAGACTATGGATTATTGATGGGCATGTTTGTTGATACTGTTTCTGAAGAGATGAGATACACTTGATGTGGTCTACTTGAATCTGCAAAAGTTGATCTCATATATTTTCCTTTCATAGTCAGAATTTGTGCATATATGAAAAAGTTATTTAATGTGTTCTGTAGCGTTAGCACGGGCAATATACTAGTTTTGGATAGTAGTAGTGTTTTCCCCTTGCAATGGAACCTGTATATGTGGATTTCATTTGCTATCCACAAAGGGGATCTCTGCTGCCTGCTGCTGTGTGCATTTAGATCTTCTAAATGAAAAATGATATCTTTAATTTATGTCTATACTTTACCTGTTGATATCACACTGCATATACTGAGATAGGAGCTGTGATAGGAAACTTGAGATAGGAGCTGGTGACATATGTACAGTTAGTAGGCAAAAAATGACCTGACCTTGAGATAGGAGCTGTTCTCATTTGCAATTCCTTTGAGTTCATATTTAGTTTAAATGGCAGTTCTGAACTTTTTGTGCTCATGAAAATGTACTGTTTGTCTGTTTCCGTCCATATATTGATTACATGTACGTTTCTTAGCTTATTCATTTCATTTACTGTTTCTTAGCTTATTCAATTTTTTCTAAACACTAGTCTGAAAACATATTATTCCTTGCTTCTGATGCATGACTCCATTTAATTTCAGAAAAGGCAACCCAAGTTGTTTAATGTTTAGCATCAGACAATGGCTCTATGAATTCAGAGTGCTGGAGAAGCATCAAGGTATGGAGGAGTGAAGATTTAGTTGGAGGCTAAGTTGAAGGTAATTTATCTAGCTGTCATTTTTCTCGAGTTGCATCTTGTGTAAGCCAGTTGGATGCATGCTGACTTCCTTTTAATAGTTTGGCTAGCAATTTCATGCTTTGGATGATTATATATTCTCTTGATTTTAAAGTATGCAATGATGTTAAGTACTAAGTTTAAAGAAGGATCTCTGTGTTATTTAAATATCTTAGATGTCAAATGATAAAACCATGGAGATCAAACAGATGGCCTGGATGAAATGTTGTAGCAATACAGTTACTTTGTTTGTTGCATTTTAGAAATCACAGCAGCTGCACCTGCTCTTGCACTTGCAGTTGAACATGGGGATGGCAGCGTGGATCTGGCCTCCGCATCATCTGTTCATGTGTTATTTTTTCTGATATGCAATATGCAATTTCTTAAAATGTATTGTTAAAATAAGTATAATTCATATGCAATATGCAATTTGAATTTTTTTTTGCTGGAAAATCCACTGTAGGGGCGGCTGGTGATACAGCCGCCCTTACAGAAGTCCACTACAGGGGCGGCTGATATTACCAGCCACCCCTACAGAGGGCACTATAGGGGCGGCTGAAAACACCAGCCGCCCCTACAGAGAGCACTGCAGGGGCGGTCAGGAAACCGCCCCTACAGAGGCACCCTCTGTAGGAACACCCTGGGAAGGGCGGCTGGCGTAGCCACCCCTACAGAGGCTCTAGAGCCGCCCCTACAGTTAAATTCTGTAGTAGTGTCCTAATGATGGGGAAATATATAATATGAGCTCATAGAATATATTCCATCTCTGTTTCCCTCTAGTTGTCTATAAGGGCACATATCTCTGCGAGCACTTGGCACCAAATAATCATGTGGATTTAGGTCTGGCGTAGACTGGCTTTACACCTATGTCATGGCCTACTTGTTAATTAGTGTATGCAGATTTGCCAATCACGAGAGAGGCAATGCAAAGGAGAAAGGAGTGAACAAGGACAAAAGAAAATTATATTATGCCAGCCACACAGATGCTATGGATTATATACGAGGTCCAATAGCAAATCGAGAAGAAGTTCGCCAAAACTTATTGAAAATGTTTTTTTTTATTTCCAAAAAGGGTGAAAATAAACTCTGGTATTCTTTTGTGTCTACGTCATTTCCTCTATCTCCTAAGATATTTTAGTACAATATATCCCTACTAATTTTATTTTTTAATAGTTACAAACCGTCAAAGTGAAATTTACACATTATGCCACAAAACTTGAATCCTAGTGTATGTGTTTTACTCTAAAAATTAAGAAGTGTTATTTATTCCATCTTTGTCATGTCCTGATCATGAAGAGAGTTAGGTTTAATTGTTACATGTATGAAGTCGATGTGATGGAGGTTTTAATTCGTTATTAATCCCAAAGTTAATTTACACAACAAAACTCATGATTCAATTCCAAGTCATTAGACATGACCATTTTCCTACAAGAATTTTTTCAAATGTTGTGGAGTCCAGTAGAGTTGTTCTAGTGCTTGTTTAGAAATCTTAATTAATACTGATATATCTCAAATGGACCCATAGTCCTACTTGAGGACTCATTATCTTCATGTCAAAATCGTCCGAGAGAAGTCTTGTTCTTCTTCAACTCCTCCTTGAGACTCCAAAGCATTATAATGTGTACCTATAGTTTTTCTACTCACATGTTACCTTTTTTGTGGGATACTAACATTTACTTGTGTCTCCACCTTCCACCCCCTGCACTGGCAAGATTCGACCCCATTGTGTGACACCTTATCAATTATCACTGAAAGAGTGTAAGGTTGAGTTGTTGGTGCCTCTTTTGGTGGTTGCATAACTTAACTTCTGACCATTATTGTTTAAATTAGAAGTTAGAACACACTAAAATCCACTACAAAAAGGAAAGAAATATTAGAAGTCCTCACAAAAAAAGCAAAGCATCCATCAATTGAATTTGTAGACTAATAGCAATAGCCATCATATCTTTTTTACTTCGAAATTACCCATATTTTCCATTAGATGAAGTAAAAAAAAGTAAACATCCAAAAATGCATATAATTACCCTCCTATGACATTACATAAATAACTTAAAATAATCCATTGTTGCCCTTATAAAATATAAGTAAAATCCTATGTCTAAATTGACAACATATATGTTATTAGGAAAGATAACCTAAAATAACCTCTAAATCTGTATCTAAATTAGTCACTATAACATTATTAAACTAATATGAAATAACCTCTAAATTTGAAAAAAAATTGTTGCCATCTTGAAAAACTCAGAGTAACCCCTACGCATGCTCACTACCGGAATCCTCAAATTTGCCGAGTGTTTTTATGTTTGTCGAGTGTATTTCCTCGGGCACTCGGCAAACAAGTTCTTTGCCGAGTGCTGCGCTAAAAACACTCGGCAAAGAGTAGGTTTGCCGAGTGTCAAAAAAACACTCGGCAAAGAGGGGGTTTGCCGAGTGTTTTCTTTTTTGCACTAGGCAAAGAAGTAAAATCTTTTTTCAGGGAAAGAAAGAGAAGAAAAAAAATGAAAAAAAACTTTGCCGAGTGCCCAGATCTAGGACACTCGGCAAAGAAGTAAAATCTTTTTTCTGGGAAAGGAGAAGAAAAAAAATGAAAAAAAACTTTGCCGAGTGCCTAGATCTGAGACACTCGGCAAAGCAAAAAAAATTAGAAAAAAACACACCCGCGCCCCTAAAATCGCGCCCTCCCCTCCCGAGCCCCACTCCTCCCGCACCCGCCCCTCCCTCCCCTTCTTCTTCCCTATCCTCACTGAACCACCCCTCTTCCTCCCTCAGCGTCTCCCTCCCGTCTCCCCCTGCCGAGCCACACCTGTCCCTCCCGAGCCGCCCATCTCCCTCCCAATCAGCACCTCTCCCTCCCGTCTCTCCCTCACTACGGCGGCCCCTCTCCCTCCCTTAGCGTCTCTCCCTCCCTCTGGCAAGGCTGGCGTGGGCGGACCGACCCCGGCGGCATGGATGCAGCCAGCTCCGGCTCGGTTGCGAGCAGCCCTGACAAGGACGGAGGCAGTCTCGGCGGCGCGGACGTGCGTCTCGTGGTGGGTGGCCCCGGCGGCGCGTCGCTCCCCCACCTGAGCAGTGGCTAGATCTGGCAACTTCGAGCAAGAAGGCGTGGAGTTCGACGGAGGGCGACCGGATCTCAGCGGTGGGCCGCTCTCCCTTCCCCTCCACCTCCAGATCCGGCGGTGGGGGTCTTGATCCGGTAGCAGGAGGCCGGATCCCGGCGCCGGGTGTCTCGATCAGGCAGTGGGAGGCTGGATCCCAGCGACGGGCGTCTCGATCCGGTAGCGGGAGGCGGATCCAGCCCCTCCCCTCCTCGCTTCTTCCCCGCCGGATCCGGCCCCTCCCTTCTTCCCCAGCGTGGTACGGGCGGCGGCGGCAGGCGTGGATGGTGGCGGCGGCGTGGATGGTGGCGGCGGCGTGGATGGTGGTGGCGGCGGCGGTGCTGGTGGTGCGGTGTGGTGTCGGCGTAACCCCTACGCATGCTTAGACTATCCACTTAAGCCATTATTAATGTATAAAAAACTAAATCAAAGTATTTATATGTAAGGCTTGCTATCATTTATCATATGAAAGTTGTTTCCTTAAATAATTAACTTGAAGAATATGTCTATAAAAATTTCTGTGGTTTAGCAATAACAAAATATATTTTTTAATGACTCATGTACTAACAACAATAAATAATCCATATTATACTATCATTACTCCATGAAGAAAACTATATGACTGGCGGTACAAGTGTTACCACCACATCCAGCAGTGTAAGTCATGTGAGTTATGTGGCTATCCTGACGAGGGATGAATTGTCATGCTTGTAAGAGATGTCTACATGCTACATGCCCACACTATGCCATGAGGAGATATTGGATGTTTCCCATGCAACTAAAGAGGACCTGACTCATAAGTCCAGAAAGGGTTGTTGCCAATCATTGGCCTGTGTCCAATTATTGGTCGGTATAGATTTATGCCAACGCCACTTATTGTGACTGTTACATCAGTCGGTATAGTGACCGATCATCCGTCACGATAATGACTTATAGAGACTCTTAGATCGGCTGTGGTATAGCTAGTTGAGGTAATTGCTACTACTTTGCTCATGCCAATTTGGAGAACTTGGAGTTCTGGGAACGATGCCTTAGATGGAGGGAGTATCTCGTTTGATAATTATGTAAAAAGACAGAGAATCTTGTATAACATCAATCGTAGATTGTGGTTAATGATGGTGGAGCTTAAGCTGGGCCAAAAGAGGGCCATGACCCTCCTCAATTTTGAAATTCTTGTGAAATCGCTTGATCTATGTCAACGTATTTTTGAGAATGGAGGTGTCAACATATATGATCTTTAGATATTGATAGTTTGAGAGAAAAAAGTGTTTTGACCATCTGCAATCTTTAAGGCCTCGTTCGGTTGCATGCGAATGATTCCTAGCCTTCCAGTTCCTTCGTTAATTTGTAGTAGCAGGAACAGTTAGCATGGAACAACCCATTCTAGGCTAACCGAACAGGGCCTAAATGGACTTATCACTACCGGAAACCGGCACTTTGCTGAGTGCCGGAGGCTTTGCCGAGTGTATTTTATCGGGCACTCGGTAAAGATGGTCTTTACCGAGTGCCAAATAAAATACACTCAGCAAAAAATAACACTCGACAAAGTTGTTTTGGCACTCGGCAAAGAGGCATTTTGCCGTGTGCATTTTTTTTCCCTCGGCAAATTATTTTTTCAAAGCAATTTTTGAGGCCCTAAATGAATTCAAATGAAAAGCTTTTCAACTACAAAGTTGTATAACTTCTCAAGATCTACAAAATTTATTTTAGTCATTTCTTCATTTGACAAAGCGACAATAATGTTGTTCATAAAATCTACATCTCTCTCATATCTCTCATATTAGTTTCATAAAAATAGAAGAAAGATATATAAGATCTGTGAACAATATTACTACCACTATGTCGCATGAACAAATGATCAAAATAAACATTGTAGATCTTGAGAAGTTATGAAATGTTGTAGTTGGCAACATTTTGATTTGAAATCATCTTGTCATGCAAAAACAACGTTTGAATTTGAAAATTTTAAAATTTGAATTTTTCAAAAGACCTTGGATGGAAAAACTTCCTAATTGAAAATTGTAGATCTCCAAAAGTTATGAAACTTTGTAGTTGACAACTTTTTGATTTGAAATCATCTTATCATGCAAAACTACGTTTGAATCTCTCAAATTTGAAATTTGAATTTTTCAAACAACCTCGGATGGAAAAACTTCCTAAATAAAAATTGTAGATCTCGAAAAGTTATGAAACTTTGTAGTTGACTACTTTTTGATTTGAATTCGTTTAGCGCCTCAAACAAACAATTTACTCTCGGTTTAGTATAATATATGAGGATAGATAACGGAATCTAGACACAAGTAACAAGTAGTCTTAGTGCAGAGTAGAAAAAGCGACACGTGAGGGAGAGGTCGTGAGTTTGAATCCACTTGGCTGCGTTAGTTATGAATTTTGCAAAAAAATGCAGCGACTTGATGGAGACGGATTTGAAATCGCTGGCCGGTGGCGGCCTCCCCCCAAAAAAATTGCTATTATTTTTGGGTTTTTTCGCATTTTCATTTGAAATTGTAAAATTTGCAAGTGCTTTTCCGGCACTCGACAAAGGCTTTGCCGAGTGCCCGACAAAAAGCACTCGGCAAAGGCTTCTTTGCCGATTAATTTTTTGCCGAGTGCGGAACTCGGCAAAGCCTTTGCCGAGTGTATTTCGGGCTTTGCCGAGTGCTGCAGGCACTCGGCAAAGAGGTATGGTATACTTCTTTTCATCTGTATTTATTAGATTTCAACGATACTAATTGGCCTATATGCACGGTATATGATATGGTTTTGGCAAGGTTTTTCTGAAAGTTAATTTTGTAACAGGTCTCGGAATTGAAACACAGAAGAAACCAAAGAAAACTAAAAAGATACGAGAGCTGACCTGAAAGCACAAAGACAATAATATGGTTCTATCATGAAGCTTATTAGCAATGTCGTCAGACATGGCCGGCAGCCAGGTTCCGATCCATGGGTTGCCCGTTGCCCGTCGTCGTTGCTGTTGCCGTTGCCGGCAGGCACATGCGTGTCAGTCAGAGTTGTTTATTACTACAACAACTCTCCGATGTCCGATCGATCAAAAGGAAGAAGAAACGAGCGCTCTGTCGACCTGTCGTACGTAGTAGGTAGCTAGCGCTAGCTATAGCGGCGCCATGCGGATTGACCGATGGATGGAACGTGGTAACTGTACTCTGAATGCGTGTAGATTCTAGCTAGCAACGACCTAAATATACCTCTGCTACCTACTGTGTGAACAACCATCTATCGGTGCCCAATAATTTGTACCACCACACATGCCAAGGTTCCACGTCGTAATATGATCAGGCATCACACACACATATATATGGAGTGCAGTATTCTCTAGCTATATAGCTCTCCATCATCGATGGCACGTTAACGTGACGCACTCCCGTTCGTTCTCGTTCGTTGCATGGTGCCCTAGCTAGCCGGTTAGGTAGATGCTCATGCTTAGCAGTGACCAGGACGATGGCGGCCACTGCAATATATACTGCTGCATGCATCATCGAGGCATGGCCGCCGCAGCTTGGCGTACGTCGTCCGTTTACTCATCTTCTTTCTTGAGGATGATGTAGATAGATTATTCCATGCATCGCCGGCCGGGCATCTTTAGCTGCATGCATGCATGCTAGCTCTATTTAGCTAGCTAGCTAGAGAGAGTGCTGACGCGCGCATGCAACGACCGACGACCATCCACGCAGCTACACATCAGCACATCACCACCTAATAATCGTGGTCGCCATCATGTGTGTTTGGATCGATGCACGCATATCATCCATGCTGCATGGCAATGGCATGCATGTCAACGACGGATGCTAGCTAGGCTTCCATCGTCCAAAAGCTAGACTGTCCCATATGCGTCTATGCTCCGAGTGCGAGCTACTCCTACTAGCTAGTAACGAGGAAGTCCTCGAGGTAAAGACGAGCATGCATACCCACGGACACACACACACGTGGCATCTCAAGGCAGGTTATGTTGCATGCATGAACGAATAATGTTTCAGCGGCCAGAAATGCAAACCGGGCGGCCAATTATATACGCCGCCAGATTCCCCGATCCAATGAGCCTCGACTCGTACGCAAGCATCATGTCAAAGGTGGCATGAGCATCTCCAGCAATACTATGGCCCCTGTTTTGTCTAAATAGAAACTGTCGTCACTTCTTTCTAAATAGATGACTCATAATTCCTTTTTTTCTAGAGCTTTTAATTGTCTCATTCGGGTATTTAGCTCATGATCGAGTCAGGTCCCAAAGCTTTTTTAGGATCTATTTATTTGACCTATAGATTTTAGACTTTTGGCTCAAAAGCTAGCTTTTTGACTTTTGGTTTCTGTCTTAGCTTTTTGCTATTAACTTTTATAATACATTTTTAGCTTCTCAACACACCAAAAACCAAAAAAGCTTCTCTCAACGTCCTTTTTAGTTTTTTTTCTCAGAAGCTAGCTTCACTAGTAGAGAACAGACCTTTGATCCAAGGGCCAAACCAGGCTCTAGTCCCGAGAAATATTACGCCCGGGACTAGAGAGACCTTTAGTCCCGGTTGGTGGCTCCAATCGGAACTAAAGGTCCCCGCCTTAACGGCTCAACAGCAGAGAGCCGTTGGGCGGGGACTTTAGTCCCGGTTGGAGCCACCAACCGGGACTAAAGGTCGACCTTTACTCCCGGTTGGTGGCTCCAACCGGGAGTAAAGCTCTTGTCCCGGCTAGTGGCATGGCCCGGGACTAGAAAGTGACCTTTAGTTCCGGTTGGATCCACCAACCGGGATTAAAGGTCCCCCGTATAAATCCTGCTGGTCGTCTTCTTCCTCCCGAGCCCGCCCGAGAGCTTCAGTTCAAATTTAAGCAGTGTTCTTGCTCTTTCTCCATCCATTCTTTGATTCCTCCGTCGATTTCTTTGATTCCTCCGTCGATTCTTCGGTTCTAAAGGTTACCAACTTCATACTCTCATGTTTCACCATTGTCTTATCTCATTTTGTTCACTATATATATATGGTTCTTTATTGTGGTTTTTTTCATTTGTAAGCAATTTGAGCTCAAAATCACTTCAAGCTTGCATATTTACATGAAGGAAAGTTAAAGTAGCTAGTTGAACTTGCGGACCGTGTTCATCTCGGCGAGCATGTTCTCTGCCGAGCGGTAACGGACGTCAAGGAGGAGCTTTGATTCTACGAGGGAGAGCGGCAACGGTCGTGGAAGACCGTGTTCCCTTCCTCGTAGAATCAGAGCTCTTCCGTGGCCAAGTATGGGGCCGTCCGGTGGAGAAATGCTCGCTGAGATGATCACGTAAGCAAGGTCAACTAGTACGGATGGTTATTTATTCACACGTCCCGATATCGTCGCAGTTGTCTGTTAATCACCGTACCCAAACATAGTATATATATAAATATAAACGATAATCGATTGTTATGTGTGTACACTCCTATTCTTCTGTTAATTTGCGGAAATATCATGTGAATTACTTACCTGCCGCAGTAAAAGACGAGAACACAATGACCATGGCCACGGCCATGAAAAATGCCAACGACACAACACTAGCAACTTTCTCGGCAAGCAGAGTAGTGTTAAACGCTCTGGAAACCTTTAAACTTCAAGCTTGCATATTTACATGAAGGAATGTTAAAGTAGCTATTAAAAACTAGTATTCACCGTTCATTTGTAGCATGCATAGCACACTTCATTGTTTAGAGATATAGAGAATTTTAGAGTTTTTTTAATTTTATTTGTTTATAAAATTAGAAATTTATAGTGTATTAACAAATAAGTATAGAGAGTAGATGGCAATTGCTTCCGGGTCCTCGCCCTCTCATGGGTTTCTAAAGCGACTTAGGCCGGGCCTCCCACTCATTGCATGCGGCAAGTGTTGTGATGAGACAAAGATTGTGATGGAGTACCGAGTGAAGAAGGAGGGTCCCAACAAGGGTCGTATTTTCTACAAGTGTCCGGATCGAAATGTGAGTTATTTTATCGTATTTAATGACTATGGTTAGTTTATACCTATTTTCATGATGGTTGTGATTAAAGTTCTAATTTTTTGTTTTAATTTTAGTGGGATGGCACTGGATGTTCAGGCTTCTACTGGGAGGAAGAGTATGTTGAACTCGTGTAAAAATATCTTGCACAACAGACAGATATGGCGGCTAATGAGGCAGTGATCCAGCCGAAGAAGCCCAAAGGTGTTGAACAAACGGGGGATCTGTCTGTTTTAGTTGGGATTGGTCACAAAATCCTTGTGCTGCTGAAGTGCATTTTAGCTTTAGTGTTTTTAGTGGTAGTTGGGATTGTCTACATTGTAGCGAGGATTTCTTAAATTTATAGCTTTTGTGGTGGTATGCATGTTGTATAATTAACTAATTATGTTCTAGGTTTTAATATGGTATTTATGTCATGTAATGCAGATGAATCGGCATTGGATGTACAATGCTGATCGTCGCTCCCAAGAGTTCATGGACGGCGTGTATTCTTTGTTACGTGCGGCCGAGGCAAACAAACGCGATGGTTTCATGTGCTGCCCATGTGCCGTATGTAAGAATACGATGAAATATGCTAACTCAAAGACTCTTCATTCACACTTGTTCAAGTTGGGTTTCATGCCAAACTATATTTGTTGGACGAAGCACGGAGAAATCGGAGTTGTAATGGAAGAAGGTGAAGAAGAGCAATGGGGCGATGATGACATTTTTGCTGAATATGGTGCCTTCAATGATACTGCAATGGGGGAAGCTAAAGAAGAGGTGGGGGCAAAGGAGAAGCCCACTGAAGAAGAGGTGGGGGCAGAGGAGAAGCCCGCTGAAGAAGAGGTAGGGGCAGAGGAGGAGCCCGCTGATGATCTTGGTTGGGCCATTCGTGACGCACAAAGAGAATGCGAAAGTAAAAAGGAGAAGATCAAGTTCGACCACATGCTAGAGGATCACAAAAATTTGCTATACCCAACTTGTGATGCGGGGCAGAAAAAGTTAGGTACCACATTGGAATTGCTGCAATGGAAGGCAAAGAATGGTGTATCTGACAAGGGATTCGTGGAGTTACTAAAAATTCAAAAGAAGATGCTTCCGAAGCAAAACAGGTAGTCTGCCCTTTAGGATTGCCCAGCACTACGTATGAAGCAAAACAGGTAGTCTGCCCTTTAGGATTAGAAATCCAGAAGATACATGCACGTCCTAATGACTGCATCCTCTACCGTGGCACGGAGTACGAGAAGTTGGATGCATGCCCTGTATGTCACGCGTCGCGGTATAAGATTAGGCGAGATGACCCTGATGATGTTGAGGGCGAACGTCCCAAGAAGAAAATCCCTGCCAAGGTTATATGGTATGCTCCTATAATACCACGCTTGAAACATCTTTTTTGAAATAGAGACCATGCAAAGTTGTTGCGATGGCACAAAGAAGACCGTAAGGTAGATAATATGTTGAGACACCCTGTTGATGGGTCCCAGTGGAGAGCAATCGATAGAGAATTCCCCGAGTTTGCAAGTGACGCAAGAAACTTAAGGTTTGCTTTAAGTACAGATGGTATGAATCCTTTCGGGGAGCAGAGCAGTAGTCACAGCACTTGGCCTGTTACTCTATGTATCTACAACCTTCGTCCTTGGTTATGCATGAAGCGTAAGTTTATTATGATGCCGGTGCTCATCCAAGGCCCAAAGCAACCTAGCAACGACATCGATGTGTACCTGAGGCCACTAGTTGAAGAACTACTTTTGTGGAACAAGCCAGGTGTACGCATGTGGGATGAGCACAAGCAAGAGCACTTTGACCTACGAGCATTGTTGTTCGTAACAATCAATGATTGGCCAGCTCTAAGTAATCTTTCAAGATAATCAAACAAAGGATATAATGCATGCACGCACTGTTTCGGTGACATGAAAGGTATATTCTTGAAAAAGTGTCGCAAGGTCGTGTACCTTGGGCATCGACGATTTCTTCCTGCAAATCACCCCGTAAGAAAGAAAGTCAAGCATTTTAAAGGTAAGGCAGGCCACCAGACCAAGCCTTGCAACCGAACTGGTGAGGACGTCCTCGATATGGTCAATGATGTGAAAGTAATATTTGGAAAGGGACCTGGCAGCCAACCTGTTTCGAAGGACGCCAACGATCACACACCCATGTGGAAGAAGTCCATATTTTGGGAGCTACCCTATTGGCAAGTCCTAGAGGTCCGCAGCGCGATCGACGTGATGCACCTAACAAAGAATCTTTGTGTGAATCTGCTAGGCTTCATGGGCGTGTATGGGAAGCCTAAGGGCACAATTGAAGCATGACAGGACCTGCGGTGTTTGAAAGAACGAGACAACCTACATCCAGAGAAGATAGATAATGGACACCAGTACTTAAGTCCTGCCAGCTACACTCTTAGCAAAGAAGAGAAGGACAGCTTGTTTGAATGCCTAGATAGCATTAAGGTACCATCTGGATTTTCCTCGAATATAAAGGGTATAATAAATGTGCCAGAGAAGAAATTTGGACACTTAAAGTCCCATGACTGCCACGTGCTCATGACTCAATTGCTTCCAGTTGTATTAAGAGGAATTCTACCGCCAAATGTACGTCTAGCCACCGTGAAGCTATGTGTATTCCTCAATGCAATTTCTCAGAAGGCAATCGATCCAACAGATCTAGCAAAACTACAGAATGATGTGGTTCAATGCCTTGTCAGCTTTGAGTTGGTGTTCCCTCCTTCCTTCTTTGATATCATGACACACCTCCTAGTTCATCTGGTCAAGGAGATTACTATTCTCGGTCCTGTGTTCCTACACAACATGTTCCCCTTTGAGAGGTTTATGGGAATCCTAAAGAAATATGTTCACAACCGTGCTTGGCCAGAAGGAAGCATCGCCAAGGGCTATGAAACAGAGGAGGTCATTGAGTTCTATGTTGACTTCATTCCCGATATTAACCCGATTGGTGTTCCTGAATCACAACATGAGGGGAGACTAAGTGGAAAGGGGACACTAGGGAAGAAAACATATATTGGTAAGGGTGATGATTATTTCAATAAAGCACACTACACAGTTCTACAGAACTCCTCCTTGGTAGATCCGTATATCGAGACACACAAGAACCTCCTCCGATCTGAGTTCTCAGGGAAGTCTGAAGCATGGATTACGCGTCAGCACATGGAAACTTTCAGCGACTAGTTGCGAAAAGAATATCAGGGTGATGAGAGTATTGATGAGGAGCTGTATTTGTTGGCTAGGCAGCCATCGTGGCATATCCTCACATACAAAGGGTACGAGATAAATGGGAATACATTTTACACAGCAGCACAAGATAAAAGGAGCACCAACCAGAATAGTGGTGTCCGCATAGATGCCACCGACCCTAGTGGGAACAAGCAAACATACTATGGCCACATAGAGGAGATATGGGAACTAGACTATGCATCTCATTTTAAGGTACCTTTGTTCAAGTGCCAGTGGGTAAAGATGAATGGAGGCGGCGTAGCAGTCGACAACCAGTATGGAATGACAACAGTGGACCTCAACAATATTGGGTACAAAGGCGAACCGTTTGTCCTTGGGAAGGATGTGACTCAGGTGTTCTATGTCAAGGACATGTCTACAAAACCAAAGAGAGGGAAAAACGACAACCACCCAATCAATGATGAGCCAAAGCGCCACATAGTTCTTTCAGGAAAAAGAAACATCGTCGGAATCGAAGACAAGTCAGACATGTCAGAAGATTATGAAAAGGATGACCGAATTTCACCCTTCACAGTGAACAAAGACCCTAGCATCCAGCTAAACGACGAGGACACTCCATGGTTACGACGTGATCATAACCAAGGGACATACGTCAAGAAGAAGTTCACTATTGTGCCCGCTTAATATATATATTGATGTTCAATAGTGTGTATTAGAGATATTATGTAATAATTGTGAATTTATGTTTGATGTTGAATTATGTCACGTTGAAATGATGTGAAAACAAATTTATGTTTGATGTTGGGATTATGTCACGTTGAAATGATGTGAAAACAAATTTATGTTTGATGGTGGGATTATGTCACGTTCAAATGATGTGAAAACAAATTTCCAGTCGAAACACAAGAGTTTTTCTGAATTTAATTAAACACTATATTTTTGCATTATCAAAATAGTAATTTAAACACTATATTGTGTTTTAAAACTTGTTAAAAAATTAAAACTTTAGGTCACATAATTTTCCTGTGTGCAATAAAGCAAAATAGAATCTATATATTTTTTTAAATATTTTTATGTCTTTTATTTAATTTTCTGTGCAATTAACTATCCTTTTATCATTTGTGTAAAAAGAAATATATTAAAACCCTAATGAATTGGTGGGCAGCGAAACTGCAGTTTGGCTACCCACCAAAAACCTTTAGTCCCGGGCGCCACCACTAGCCGGGACTAAAGGTGCGACCTTTAGTCTCGGGCGTTAACAGGGCCCGGGACTAAAGGGCCTTTAGTCCCGACTGGTGGTGGCGCCCGGGACTAAAGGTCCTCTCCCTTATATAGCCTCTGCGCCCGCCCCGGCCCCTCTTCTTCCTCCTCCCCACTGTCGAGCCAAGCCCTAACAGACCCACCGCCGCTCGTTCGATCCGCCGTCGACACCGCACCTCGCGAGCGCCCGCACGCACACCGGTGCCCCACCGCCTCGACGTCGCAGCCTTTTCACGCCGACGCTTGCGCCCACCACCCCCCGCTCGGTGCCCCTGACGCCCCACCGCCCCAACGCTCGGCCCCGACGCCACACTACGGCCCGGCCCAACTCCACCATCGACGCTTTCGCTCTAACGCCACGCCGCCCCTGGCGCCCGACGCGACGCCGCCACTGACGCTGCGCGTGCGACGAGTCCACCCCGGCCCGGCCGGCCACGACGCTCGCGCCGCCACCGACGCCACCCAGCCCAGCCACCGACACCACCCTCATCATCACCACCTCCGGACGCCCATCACCGCCGACCCCTACGTACGTCGATCGTCACCGCCGACCCCTACGGACGTCGATATGTGTTTGTATGTGATATATGCAGAGGAATGCCTCGTTGTGTTGTATGCGGAGCAACGCCGTCGTTGTGTTGTATGCGGAGCAACGCCGTCGTTGTGTTGTATGCGGAGCAACGCCGCTTCGTTGTGTTGTATGCGGAGCAACGCCGCCTCGTTGTGTTGTATGCGGAGCAACGCCGCCTTGTTGTGTTGTATGCGGAGCAACGTCGCCCCGTTGTTGTATATGCGGAGCAACGCTGCCCCGTTGTTGTATATGCGGAGCAACGCCGCCCCGTTGTTGTATACCCTAGCGAGAACGACGATTCACCCTAGCGAGAACGACGATTGGCCCTAGCGAGAACAACGAATTCGCCCTAGTGAGAACGACGAATTCGCCTCGTTTCTCTCTAGAGCGAATTGTCGTTCTCGCTAGGGCGAATTCGTCGTTTATATGACTTGTTTACATATATGACTTGTTTATTTATATGACTTGTTTGTTTGACTTGTTTACATATATGACTTGTTTACATATATGACTTGTTGACATATATGATTGTTTACATATATGAATTGTTTATATATATGACTTGTTTATATGACTTGTTTATATATGTGACTTAGATTTATTTTGTATATGACTTATTATACATATATGACTTGTTGACATATATGAATTATTTATATATATGACTTGTTTATATATATGACTTAGATTTATTTTGTTTATGACTTATTGTACATATATGACTTGTTTATATATATGTGACTTAGATAAATTTGTATATGACTTATTGTATATATATGACTTGTTTATATATGTGACTTAAATTTTGTTAAATTTGTTAGATATGGCTGCCCCGGGAGACAACATGGAGGAAGAAATGATGAATATTATTGCCAATGCTGGTGAGCAGGATGTTGATGACGGAAGTCAATACCTAGCTCTTGAAAATGAGCAAGAAAATGTTTTGCAAAAAAATACAGGCGAGGTATATATACTAAATATATATTATATGTGAATATTGTATATATTTCTCTGGACAAAAGATATTTATTTATTATTTTTTTATATGTAGCCCTCTAGATCAGCGACCACAACGGCGAAGAGCAAAAATGTTCAAGGACCGAAGAAACCACTGGAGGGCCGGTACATAATATCGGAATTCAACATGAGACAGGCGAACCACTTGGTCCACATAAAAGGAAATTCGTGGAACACTGTGGGTACCTTATAAGGGACAAAATTCCAATCAGTATCCGTGAATGGAAGAAAAAGATCAACGAGCCTAATGTTAGTTTTGTCTCTGATGTTGACAAGAATTTGCTCTAGAATGATATCCTTGCCCATTTCACATTGCAAGCGGATGATTATGATGATATCAACGATGATGAATTGAAGGAGCTAGTTCGATCGTGGGCTATGAAGAAGATGGCCACACAATTCCAGACTTGGAAGAAACACCTATACAACACATACATCAAGAAGAACGAAACACCGAATTTCAATACTGCTACGGGCCTGATCTCGAAACAGAGGCCCTATTGGAATGATTTCGTAGAGTACAAGAAATCAGCAGAGAGTGAGGCATGGGTGAGAAGGAACCAAGAGAATACCCAAAAAAAGGTATACCACCATGACATGGGATCAGGTGGCTACGATACTGCCATTTCAAAGTGGCAAAAAATGGAAGCAGGCATTATTACCAAGGGGATCGAACCAGAATCAGCCAAGTGGCCCCCACGCTTGAAGAATTGGTTTTTTGGTCTTGGGGGAAGACTCGACCCACAGACCGTCTGGCAGTGTATGGGCAAAAACTCGAAACAACAGCACGCCGATTGGCTTTTGCTATAGAAGCTAAAGAGATTGGTGTGTTCAAGCCCAATAGAGAGAAGGATGAGCTGACGTATGCCATCGGGACTGCTGAACACACTGGCCGAACCAGAGGCTTAGGACGCAACACTCCATGGGTTCATGGTTTCCCTAATGACAGGGAAACCTATCGAAGCCGCTAGAGAAGCAAGGAGGAGCAAGCAGCGCGGGTGACAATGTTGGAGGAAATGGTGCTTGAAGCAAAGGAGCGAGAAAAAGCAATGGAAGTAAGAATGCAGGAAAAAATCAGAAAGCAAGTGCAGATAGCAATGAGTGCCCAGAGGCAGGCATCAGAGCCAGGAATGAATGTTAATATTAGCCCCCCTGGTCAGTTGAAAAGCAGCTGCGCTTCCACTGAGCTGCCAAAGCAAGATGACGTAGCATTGCGCTTCCCCGTGGATGATGTCATTACTCCAATGACATCAATTGAGCTACATGTTCCAAGGGGGAATGACACAATCAAGGTCACTGTCGGAGTTTTTACTCCTCCAGACCCTACCAAGACACCAAGAATCCATGGGGCACCAATACAACCTGGATATGCTAGGGTCGCAGTGGATAAAGTGAGCAAAGGTTATGAGGATCTAGCTCTTAACATTCATGGAGATGATGGAGAGAAGACTCTAGGAGAAGCAGAGAAGGCATATATACTATGGCGCAAGTGCTACATCATTATCCCTGGGGCGTCTGCTCCACCGCCAGCAGACATTAGGTGTGGACAAAAGTTAACAAAACATTTTTTTTGATAATTTTCTATGGGTATGACTAATAATAAGCATTTACTTATATCTCATTATTTTTTGTACTCACAAAGCAGGGCCTCCGCCAACCAAAGTCCAGTTGTTGCTTCTCCCGACCATCATAGTGCTCAGGGTAATGATGACGCCTTCGAAGGCACTACTGCATCCCCACCATCTCCAACTCCTCCGCCGCCTCCAAGGAAGTCCACAACTCCTCCGCCGAGGTCTCCAACGCCTCCGCCGCCTCCAAAGTCTCAGATCGCCTCCAAGGCGGTCTCCAACACCTCCCCGCCTCCAAGGAAGCCAGCCCCTAAGAGGTCCACCCCTAAACAAAGTCGTTGCCTCCACCTTGCGGCAAAGAAGCAGAAAGCAAATACTCATCCAGTTATTCCCCAAAAACTATCTTATGAGAAAAGTGAACAGGAATTAAAGGATACAGTACAAAAAGAAGTGACATATTTCTTTGAAGGTGCAAAACAGGCAGGACGAGCGAGGGAGAACCCAGAGCCATCATACTTCTTCCTACCTCTAGATCAGCTAAGAAAGAAGTTGGAACAAAAAAAATAGGATTCTCTTAAGAGCGCCGCGAAACAACCGATATCGGACTATGACCGCTCTCTCACCAAGTCATATGAGGCGGCGCAAAAAAAGAAGAGAGTAGGAAAAGGTGTTGCACAACTCGGACAACAATCGCAACAATCAATCCCCCCCTTGTCATTCCTAATGAATATGGTTCAAACTTAAACTTAGTGGAGGAGGTAGGCGGCTATGAGTCGTTTCTTCGGTTTTATGAGGACACTGGTTTGAACCTTGCCGAAGTGCTCGCTGAAGAACCATCTGCTCCGGAAGTGGATCCTTACAAGAAATTTATACCAGGTCAGAGTCTATACAACCAAGAGAAATTAGGTGAACTGGGTACGCAAATGTACCTACTAAACGGGTGGTACATGTCGGCGCGTCGATCTTGGGACAAATCTATCTTTCTGTCGAAATTAGAAACCACCATTACTTCCGTGTGGCAATGACATTATCTATGTCGAGCTTCCGAATTACACCAACTATGCCACTGGACTCTCTTGACAAAAGTCTCATTAGCTGCTATTGTCTGTAAGTGTGATTATTTTCTACTATATTCACAATTTCTTTATTATATATTCACAATATATATATTCACAATTTTCATGTATGCAGATATGAGATGATAGAACTTAGAAAGAGAAAGGATAATGATGTTGGGTTCGTTGATCCGTATGTCGTATACAAACACCCTAACCCCCCAAAGAATTATAAGCCTCAACCTGAGAGAAATCTCATAAATTTCTTAGTGAACCAACGCGACAAGAAGGAGATACTCTTCCCCTACAACTTCAAGTGAGTGTTATTATAAATAATTAATGTCGATCATATATATGGGACATCAATATTTCCTTACTAACTAGTTACCTCACACACACACACAAACACACACACACACATATATATATATATATATATATATATATATGTATGTATATATATATATATGCAGCAATCACTGGATATTGATGGTCATTGATATGGCCAATAGTAGATTGAAAATCTTAGACTCGTTGAGAAAACCGCAAACGGAGTATCAAGACATGATAGATATTATACAAGGGTAATTAATTTAGTTTCTCTATAACAACATATATATATATATAATGGCGCCAATCTCTCAACAATTATTAAAGGTTAAATTATTTTTTTATTTTATTGGGAGTAGGGTTTGGAAAAGGTTTATTGAGGAACAAAAAAATGAAACATTACAAAGCGCCACTGGGTGTAATCGCACACAAAGTAAGTACTATAACTACACATTTATATTCAATTAACACCATATGATGATTTCAATTCACCCTAATTGATTTTTTTGTCGTAAAAGTGGGTTCTAAGGCAGGAGCAGGGTAACAACTACTGCGGATACTATATTTGCGAGTTCATCATGGCGTACTCAAAGAGAACTCCTGAAGAGCAACTCAAAGTACGTATATAAATACTTTTTCCTTTATATCATTTTGATCGTATATTTACAATTTCTTTATTGCTCTCATTTGTATAAGTAATTACATGAGCAATACACATACATATATATATATATATATATAATACTTTTTCCTTTAACTTTTATTGAAGACTGAATGGTTGAGGGAAAGAGTCATACGACTTGACCGACTTAAAGCAATTCGAGAGACTCTAGCAGGATTTCTAAATGACCAGGTCATCAACCCAACGGCGAGTTCTACAATGACCCGAACGAAATGTGTATGCCAAATCTGGAGGAGTGAATTGCTAACGACATAAACAATTTATATATCAAACCTTTGTAATATATATATATATGTATGTATGTATGCACATATTATATGTACATAAAATAACGTGTATATATATATGATCATCATATATATATGCATGTACGCGTATATTCGTTTGTTATTTATGTACAAAGTTTGAACGAAAACTTACGCGTGCGAAGTACACATATATATTACTATTAGCAGCGTATTCGAAAATGTATTTTAATATCAAAACTAATCATTAAATGAAAAAAGAAACAAAAAATAGAAACCAGAAAAAGGAAAAAAAAAAGAGAGGGACATTTAGTCCCGGTTGGTGTTTCCCTGGCTAAGCCTGGAGGCCCCCTTTACTCCCGGTTGGAGTTTCCAACCAGGACTAAAGGGGGCGTCAAGCCGGGACTAAAGAAGGATATCTTTAGTCCTGGATTGGTGCTCCCGGTTGGGAAACCGGGACTAAAGGGGTTTCCCAACCGGGAGCAAAAAAGCCTTGCTGCACCAGTGCTTTCTACGTTTTCAAAAGCCAGACTGGCTGATAGAAGCTAGCTTTCTACGTTTTCAAATGCCAGACTGGCTGATAGAAGCCAGCAAAAAGCTAAAGTAAACATGCCTTAGTACTTATTTGTGGGACCCGTGTGTCATTGTGACAACATTTTAGTTTTTTTACCTTTATTTATTTTTCTTCTTTCTCATTAAATTCTCTTCCTCAGAGAGCATGGCTCTCCCTCTCATGTTGCTTTGCTCCTCCACCCTCCCCACACCCCTATGCTTTCTCTCCCCTTCACCCCCTCTTGCTCCCCCCTCTCGCCAATCATGAACGTGTTGCTTGGAGCCCAAGCTCACTCCTCCTCTCCCCCCTCTCTTGCTAATCATGAACTTGTGTTTCATGGAGCCCAAACTCGCTCCTCCTCTCACCCGAGCTCACGCTTTGTCAGCTGCCAAAGGCTAATCTCAGTGGGAGGAGCTCGAGATGGGGCTCTGGCCAATGGAGGAACTAGTCGGAGATGTCCATAGGTGGGGCATCTAGTCAAAGTGGGGCGGCTGGCCGAATTAGGAACACTGGTGGCACGGTCGAGTAAGCAGCCACATTGAAGGGAGTATGATTTAAGAGCCCTCTTTATTTGTAGACCTGAGAAAAGACATTACTGTATCACAATTTTTTCTCTATCCTTAAAGTTAGAGTAGACCATCTGTTTAGAGAGGTACCGTTTGGCATGGCTCCACCTCGTCAGTGAAGCCATTTTTTTTACTTTAGCTTCACAAGCAACTCTAGTAGAGTAGCTGGACCTGTGTTTGGTGAACTGTTTGGCCAAACAGCTCGAGCAACTCTAGCAGAGCAGCTAGACCTGTGTTTGGCGAACTGTTTGGCCAAACAGCTTGATCAACTCTAGCAGAGCAGCTGGACCTGTGTTTGGCGAACTGTTTGGCCAAACAGCTCTATATGTGGAGCTCCTTTAAACATGCCCTCCAAAGAGTACCAAACAATAATGTGCTTATGTGCAGCAGATTAGAAACAACAAAAAGGTTACGCACTAAAAAAATGTAGGTCATGCACGCAAGCCGTTTAATGCCCAATTACACCGACCAAACCGTGGTCCTAATATATGTGTGCTAGCTAGAAGAACCTGCCAACTCGATCTATCCGATGTTGAGGTACACATAACATATAGATAGCTTGTCAATGCAAGCAAGTTTAACTTCCATTTCTCTTGTTTTGTGTAACGGCCGCATGCTAGACAGCAAGAGGCATGAATTTGTGCACAAGGTGCCGCGATCATCGCGCGGACAAACAAGTACGACTACGACAGAGAGTACTGTACTTGACCAACGCCTATACGCTAGCGCTGACGGACGACGTACAGTATTTATTAGTAAAGAAAAAAAGGTCGCGTATATATATATACAAAAGGAAATAGTATAGCAGAAAAGGAAAGTTCCTAGCCTGTATGGGCGGTGGCGGTACTGTCGCCGTCAAAGGTCGTCGTCCCAAAATTGGCCTGGGTCGCATACATATACCAAAAAGTCCAAGCCTTGGCCTTTCCTACGTGTCGTTCCTGCCACGAGCCTACGTTGTACATTCGTTTGCGTCCATGGATCGGCCGACGGCCCCGGCGGTCTCTCTCTCTCTCCGCGCGTCACTGGCCGACAGCGCACGGGCGTCGTCGCATGCATACACATGCACGTACGCCTCCGCGTCCCGTTTGGCTCGCTTGGGCGGACGACGTGCGCTGTACGCCGGCCGGTGCATCGACACGACGACACGACCTGGCAGCCTGTGTGCGAATGGACAGGTATAATAGTTGGTCGTCGCAGGCTACTGCTCCAGCTACACGAACAGTCAAACAGAAGAGCAGGACAGAGCCGAGCAGGCGGTGTCGGCACCCTCGATCGGTTCGGTGGACAGGACAGTGCGTGGCGCGCTCGGCACCGCACAAGATCTATCCTCGAACCGGGCGTTGTCGTGCCGTCGCTGTTTGCAAGTGTCACTGCTAGCCTGCTACTCATCCTAGCTAGGTACTAGGAGTATTAGCATACTACTAGTCCATCGCACGGGTTACAATCTAGAACATATAAGTGCATGTTTAGTTTTCAAAATTTTGCAAAATTTTTCAAGATTTCCCGTCACATTGAGTCTTTGACGCATGCATGAACCATTAAATATAAATAAAAAATAAAATTAATTACACAGTTTAGATGAAATTCACGAGACGAATCTTTTAAACCTAATTAGACTATGATTGGACACTAATTGTCAAATAACAACGAAAAGTGCTACAGTATCATTTCCTAAAAAAATTCATCAACTAAACAAGGCCTAAGTATCATGTACTATTTAAAAATTTCTTCATTTTAAATTATAAGACGTTTTGACTTTTCTAAATATTTTTTTATTATGTATGTATATAGTATATCTAAATATATAGAAAAAGCTATGTATTTAGAAAACTCAAAACGTCTTGTAATTTCGAATGGATGAAGTACATCGGACTAATAAAGAATTACTTATATTAAATCATATGTTTTCTCATTATTTATATCCTGCCATAATAGAGGTAATAGATACGCGGTACTTTATATCCAATTATCATACACTTATTAATTACTATTTTTTTAAGGAACTAATCTATTTATTTTTTATCCATATTCTTTTTTCTTTGCATGGCACCTCTTTACATTTTAAGTATGTAATTACTTTGAAACATTGCCAATAATCATGGTGGCTCTTGTTACATCATGTATCTTATAAAGTCATGAATCTAAATTTTGATTTTTCAAATTTTATTTTTATCGACAGCTACAGATTTTTCTCGGTCTCCTCAAGCTAAGTTGAAACTCATGTGCTTATTGTATCTTTTAACTCTCTTTTGTACTTTTTAAAATATAAGAATTTTAGGTCATAGAGTATGTTCTTAAGTACTACAGTAGCATAAGAATATTTGAAACATGCATCATATCGCTTAATATAAGTCACAGAGCTTGAAGTGCGATCTCAGACAGGGTAGCAGTGCTAACCTCAAGAGTATCTGAATACTTAAACCTTATAGTGATCGATTTTTACTCTAAAGTATTCTAAAAGGGCCAGGAAAATATAGCTACAAATGGTCACCCACACTCATCGAGAAGGATTGAATTTTCCTATCAAGGAATTATATTTCCAGTTTTGGTTAGACTATCAATATAGACAATGTCCAGCAATTTAGTTAAAATACATAGATATATCTAAAGTAACAATTTATATAATTATATGTTATGGTTACTAAAATGGTTTTAAATAAATTGTTTGTATCATTAGTATATGAGTAGTTAAGAATATATTTTTTATGTGATGAAACATAATATATGTATTTTACTTCTCATGCATGTTGGCATGACACTTATATTTACTTTAATTAAATCTTACTATTTTTAATATTGATAGAGGTGGGGTGATGTTGAAACATATAGTTGTCTGTTCGTTATTTGAATTTTTTTGTGTGATAGGAGATGTTGATAATTTATATGTAGATTTGAGGGGGTATTTAATTTTTCTAATAATTCTAATAATAGTATAAAAATTGAGTTATGTAAATTATCAATTATAATAAGAGGACGTTGATAATTAAATGCTAATTTAGGTCTACTTTAGATCATGTTTCTTAACAACATATGTGGGTAATATGAATTGGAGTCATGAGTTAGTTTATATTGTTTTACCCAATAGCAGAAGTGGATAATTATTTCAAAAATAGAATAGACCCAATAGCTATTATTAGTATCAATGGTGATTAGATTATACCTAATTAATGGTAAGATTTTTTTATGTTTATGAGAATTTTTAGGATCTATCTTTTATTTCCTATCAAGTCTTGAGAGGATTAACATGCAGGCTCCAGTGGGGACCTCTAGTTAGAAGTTCTAGCATTTATCTTTTTTTCAAGTGTGATATGTATTTAGTTAAAATCTAGTCTTAAGATATATAAACTCTTGATACAACCCTTTTGGTGACTTCATAAATCTATAGTTTATCTTTTAAATTTTAATCAAGTTGTTGCAATTTTTTCACATATTAATTAGAAATTCTAGTATTTTTTTATCTTTCATTCAAAAATTGTTTTTTATTAAAAAGAGTCTAGGTCCTAGTAGTATTGTTTTCCACATAGGTTGAAACTCGGCTTGCATCCTAACACTAAACATGTTGAATTTGTTATATCATAGGATTATACATGTGCAGTATTATTTCTATATCATAGAGTGGATGAAATTAAATTGATAATATTGATATAACATAATGTTTCTATAAAAATGTATAAACTTAATTAAAAGAATAACTTATTAAATTTATTATCATGGAGTATTAATATAAAGTGTTATTGCTTCATGATTTCTTAAGTGAACATTTTTCCATGTTTCATAAGTTGTTAAAATAAATAATTATCCTAATGTATACATGTTTATTTGATATACATGGTGGAACATAGCATTATAGTTATTTTATTATTTCACGATTATAGAAGTTTGTAATTTAGAAATATATATCTCTATCGTAATTTATGATATCAATTTTTTTGTAATAATATACATTACTATTTTCGTGTAGATTTTAGAGATATTTTGTTGATTTTTTTATATCTTTCACAATGACATATATGGATAGGTTAAATGCAAACTTAGAATATTACTTTGCATTATCTTTCATAATGATAAAGATGAATAATTTATAAAATCATTAGGAGGTTTTAAAATTCTCTTTCATAATGGTAGATGTGGGTAATCTAGACACAAAGTTAGAGGATTATTTTAAATTATCCTTCATAATAACAAAGCCGGCTAATTTAGACGCAATGTTAGGGTGTTATTTGTTTCATAAGTTGTTAAAATAAATAATTATCCTAATGTATACATGTTTATTTGATATACATGGAACATAGCCTTATAGTTATTTTATTATTTCACGATTGTAGAAGTTTGTAATTTAGAAATATATATATCTCTATCGTACTTTATGATATCAATTTATTTTTTGTAATAATATATACATTACTATTTACGTGTAGATTTTAGAGATCTTTTGTTGATTTTTTATATCTTTCACAATGACATATATGGATAGGTTAAATGCAAACTTAGAATATTACTTTGCATTATCTTTCATAGTGATAAATGTGAATAATTTTTAAAATCATTAGGAGGTTTTTAAATTCTCTTTCATAATGGTAGATGTGGGTAATCTACACAGAAAGTTAGAGGATTATTTAAATTATCCTTCGTATAACAAAGCTGGCTAATTTAGACGTAATGTTAGGGGGTTATTTTAAATTATATTTCATAATGGCTGAGATGGATAATGTAGACGCAAATTTAGGGGATTATTTTGAATTATTTCTCATGATGGCAGATGTGGATAATTTATATAAAAATATAGGGGTTATTTAGAATTATCTTTTATAATGACAGAGGTGGATAATTTACGTGTAAAGTTAGGGGGCTACTTTATGTGTTTTTTGTAATGGCAGCGGTGAGTAATTTTTTAGTAAAGCACAATAGATCTGGTGGCTATTATCGATGATGATGATTAGAGTCTACCAAATTAAAGGCTAGATATTTCTGATTATTGTGATAATTTCATCATTTTTCCTAACATGTCTGGTGAGGATTAACGTGGTGCCTCTATTGCGGCCTCCGTTGGGGCCTCTAATGAGTAATAGATTGCCACCCTAGGTAGAATACTAGCAGCCCGGGGACCGGCCGGTGGTGTACGTGGAGGCAATGCATGGCAGCATCGCGGGCTGTGCGCTGCATGCCTGCATCTGCATGCAGGGGCGACCAGCCGGGCAGGGCACATATGCCGCATGTACCAACAACTCAACGAGGGCACGGCCGGTCGACCGTCGACGGCGCGCGCGGAGGACAGAGACAGACAGGCTAGGAGACAGGCAGGGCCGGCCGGCCATGCAGCAGAGATCTGCGTCGCATCGCGCCGGCAGGCACGCGAGAGCGGACACGCGAAGAAGGGGGTGGTGGCAGCATGCGATGCGGCAGGCCAGGCCAGCAGTGAGCAGTGAGGGATCCATCGGACGTGCGTGTCAGCGGAAGCGGCCACGGGGTGTCGTGTCCGCGCGCCCACAGGAGTGCCGCCACGACCACGATGGGAGGGGGCATCGTCACGAAAGGAGGGGCGGGGCCGCGCGGGGCGTGGCCTGGTCGCGTGGGGCGGGGTGTCACGGCGCACACGCGTCACCTGGAGCTGGGCGCGACGGCCGGCGCCAGTACAAGCGCCGGCCGGGGTGGTGGTCGTTGTACTATGGAGCCAGAAGCCATAGCCCGGGGCCTCCCCGCGTCCTCAACTATAAATAGCGGGCGCCCTCCCCGCGTCCTCTACACACATCCGGCCTCTTGCTCTCCTCGAACACCTTCTTCCACCTCTGCTCTCCCAGGCCCTGCAGCTGCAGGCACCGAGAGAGAACAGAGTCGCTCGCTTCGCTAGTAGCTGTTGCTTCGCTCCCACCACAAGGCTTCCTTCCATCGGATCAGCGGCTTGCTTGATCAGGAGGGAGAGCTCTACCGAGCTAGATGACGAAGCAGGGCGTGGTGGTGCCGGTGCCTGAGGCGGCCGTGGCGGTGCCGCCCAACTCGGCGCCGCTGTTCCAGTACCTGCCGCCACAGGCCGCGCCGGGCGTCGCCGTGCGCAAGAAGTACCTGCAGATGGGCTCGGGCGCCGGCGCCGGGGGGCGCATCGCAGGCGGCTGGGTGGAGTCCATGCGCGCGTCCTCGCCCACGCACGCCAGGGCGGCCGCCGCGCTCGCCGCGGGAGTCGACGAGGAGCGCTACGCCGCGTGGATGGTGCGTGCGCGTCCCCGCCCCTGCATTATTTAGGGCTCGTTTAGTTTCACCCAAAATCCAAAATTTTTTACGCAGTACCTGTCACATCGAATCTTGCAGCACATGCATGGAGTACTAAATGTAGACGAAAAAAAAACTAATTACACAGTTGGCCGAGAAATCGTGAGACGAATCTTTTAAGCCTAAATAGTCCATAATTGGACAATTTTTGACAAATACAAACGAAAGTGCTACAGTAGCCAAAAGCTAAAAATTTTCGGAACTAAACACGCCCTTATTGTTGTCCATTCACGTTTCCCATTTACTTACTGCACGGCGGTGGCGTGCTGAACTAAAATGCATGCGCTCCTCCTCTGTTTCAGGTGAAGCACCCGTCGGCGCTGGCCATGTTCGACCAGGTGGTGGCGGCGTCCAAGGGGAAGCAGATCGTCGTGTTCCTCGACTACGACGGCACGCTGTCCCCCCATCGTCGACGACCCCGACGCCGCCTACATGTCCGACACGGTAAACATACTAGACTGGACGTGCTCCTGCGGTCCCTGCCGGAGACTGACCAAGCAAACTCCCCTGCTTCATGCACATGCACCTGGCTGCCTCTGATCACCGCTTTCTTTGTTTCTCCGGCCTGGCAGATGCGGCGGGCGGTGCGGAGCGTCGCCAAGCACTTCCCGACGGCGATCGTGAGCGGGCGCTGCCGCGACAAGGTATTAGCGACAAATGCCTGCCTGCCATGGATCGATCATCGATGTCGATCATAGTCAGAGCACGCACCGCATGCAGTCAGCCAGTCACTGAATGAAACTCACTACTGATGATGAGTTGTGGTGGTTGTTTTTGCCGTGCAGGTGTTCGAGCTCGTGAAGCTGGCTGAGCTGTACTACGCCGGCAGCCACGGCATGGACATCAAGGGCCCCGCGAAAGGGTCCCGGCACACCAAGGCCGCCAAGGTACCCATCCACCATCCAACCTTTGTTCTTGCCACTTCCGCGTCGTCTCCGCCCACCCGAAAGGGGAAAAGATACTTATCTTGCTCTGTCCCTCTGTGTGGCTCACAGGCCAAAGGCGTTCTCTTTCAGCCGGCCAGCCAGTTCCTGCCCATGATAGAGCAGGTAACACTCACTGATCATCGTGCCCATGGCGGCCTGTTGGCTGCCTGCCTGCTTTTCGATCCTAGCTTCTTTGCAACTGCAACTGCAGTGCTCAATTTCGTTTCTGGCGTGTCTGTCATTGTATCATCAGGTGCACGATTCTCTGGTGGAAAAGACCAAGTGCATACCTGGAGCCAAGGTGGAGAACAACAAGTTTTGTGTGTCTGTCCACTTCAGATGCGTGGATGAGAAGGTAGTGGGCCAGACTCTTTCCTCCTTTTCTCTTCATTCACATAGAGTATTTATATACTACCGTACCATATATAGAATTTAATTCTTCATTTTTTTGGTGTCTAACTAAGGCCTGAGATTGATCGTGAGAGACTGTATTAACTTCCTTTTCTCTTTTGGTTTTACCATCATCGATCAGAGTTGGAGCACATTGGCTGACATGGTGAAGTCGGTGCTCAAGGACTACCCGAAGCTGAAGCTGAGGCAGGGGCGGATGGTGTTCGAGGTCCTCCCCACCATCAAGTGGGACAAGGGCAAGGCCCTGGAGTTCCTCCTCCAGTCCCTGGGCTTCGCCGACTGCACCGACGTGCTCCCCGTGTACATCGGCGACGACCGCACCGACGAGGACGCCTTCAAGGTGCTCCGCAAGCGCGGCCAGGGCGTGGGCATCCTGGTTTCCAAGCACCCCAAGGACACCTCCGCCTCCTACTCGCTGCAGGAGCCCGCCGAGGCAAGTGCCGTCTCCGTCTCATTCTCGGGCCCGGGGGTCGGTGTCCCCGGGTTATCTCCGCCGCCGTCCGTCCGCTTCAACTCTGCCGACACTTGCCCGCCGCGACGCTGACATCTCTCTCTATATATTCTTCTCTCGTGACGTGCAGGTGATGGAGTTCCTGCTGCGGCTTGTCGAGTGGGAGCGCCTCTCCAAGGCCCGCCCCAAGTGGTGATGGTCCACGATGACAGACCGACGCGACGGCCACCCGGTGCCGCCGGCGGCGATCACCATCGAGGAGATTACTTACCGGAGGGATTAATTAGTATATGTACTATATATATATATATAAGTACTTACTAGTAGTAAATTATACTATGGGTGTGTGATCAATTAATTAGAGGGCTCGGAGGGACTAATTAAGATCCCGCGTCCGTCAGCGTGGTGTCGTACGTTGTTAACCCACACTCCTACTCTTACTGAGAGTGAGCTGAGACGAGATGAGAGTTCACCGTGCTGTGCACGGCACAGCCATGTGCGTCCGTCCACGGCGCCTCCCTTGTTTTTACGGGAGCGCCCGCCCTGTGCTTGCTTGCCGGGGACGAAGAGGCCGGGCTCTAAAAAGGGAAAGGCCTTTTTGCTTTCTAGGCCCCTGGCCCTTTGGCTACAGCCATCTATCTGGCTGCTGCTGCTGCGCAGCTAGCACAAGGTGAAGGATGTACATGCTGCTGTGTAGTGTACGTACGCAGTATTACTACTACTACTACTGCTGCTACTGCTCTCTCGATCCAACCATGAACCATGGCTTCTGAATTCTGAGATTGTGTACAATAGCAACTGTCGATGTTATGTGTGAGATCATCTCTGTTCTATAAAAGAAGCTTGCTTTTCTCACTAGTCACTACAACACTGTGTCCATGCATGTCCCTTGTTCTCGCTCAGTGCATACATGTTGGGCAGGAATCTTACGGACTTATCAGACATGGTACAGTGTTTCTCTCTTATAATAAAACAGCATCAACTGGCTTATTAACTGTAAAAACCATCAGCTGAACATCTAATACTACAGCACATTTCTTTAGAGTTTCAGTGGAACGAATGTCTAGAAGGACCGTTACAACCCTGAAGAAAGCCACGCAACACAAACGGTCTACAACACAAATGTAGGTGGTGTGGCCTGGACCTTGGACTGCTGCTTTTTGGCTGCAGCCGCTGGACAGACATCCGTCCCATTCGGCCAGTCCCAGTCCCAGTCCCAGTCCCATTTCCCATCCGGGTCCAGGATGTATACATATGATATGTCCCTGTTGGACCACTCCATACATGCTATAGCTATGCTACCAGATTGAAAGTTGCCTGCTTTCTTGTCAGCATTTGTTTTTTCCCCGAGCGCCCTGAGCTGAGAGGGCGTGATCTGTCCGTTTGGCTAAGATATGATTCCTAAAAGGGATATTCTAGAAACTAGGTCAAGGCAGTAGGGCTCCGATCCTTGCCATTTGCCAAAGGAGATTTCGATAGGCTAAGCTAGGCTATGGATGCACAAGTACGAGTGGAACCCCCCACAAGTCATGATAAGCTACTTTGCCAACAACTACTAGTCGCGGTTACTTGTTGCATAGTCCCTCTTGCCAAAATTATAATAAGGCGCGCAGGTATTATTTAGAGTACAATTTCCCATGTTTTGTGCTCGTCACTTGCCTATGACAATGAGCTAACTCCTACCTTGGGTCAATGATGACACAATTTATTGAAGAAAGTTTAAATCTCTGAACCTTGATCACTAGAAAGTACAATTATTGAGATGTGTTCAGTGTGCAAAATTTGCATCAACAATGGTTGTACACTCAAAAATACGTACATTTATATAAGAAAAACCAATAGACAAAGTATATTTTTGAGAGACTTTTCTACTTCCAGATACGTCTTAAATTAATCAACAAATATAGAAAATTAGATCCCGTTTGGCTAGGCTTCTTCGGGCTCTGACTCCGTGCTAGGAGCCGGAGCCGAAGGAGCCACAAATCGTAGCTTCTCTTGGCTCTATGTTTGTTTTGGTAGGAAAGAGAAAAACAGCTCCTATGGACAGTGATGCTATAGTTTATAAGGTGTAGGACGAGTTGAAGAAAAAAAAACTCACTGCCACACACGCTCTTATGAATTTGTTTGATATATCCATCTATGATTTGCCGGAAACAGTGAGTTTGCCGTGTGCCACAGGCACTCGGCAAAGACCAAAAAACACTCGGCAAATAGCACACGACATCTACAGTGTCGGCAAACGCCTCTTTGTCGAGTGTTTTCTATCGGACATTCGGCAAACACTTTGCTGAGAGCTGAAACCGACGCTCGGCGAAAAAAAGTAACGCGACGGCGCGGAGACGGTCACGGCGCCTTTGCCGAGTGTCAACTCCCAGACACTCGGCAAAGCTTCCTCATTTTGCCGTGTGTCAAATTCCAGGCACTCGGCAAAGCTGCCTCCTTTGTCGAGTGACAACTCTCAGACACTCGGCAAAGATTCCTCCTTTTGCCGTGTGTCAAACTCCCCGGCACTCGGCAAAGTTTTCTTGTTTGCCGAGTGTCAACTCTGAGACACTCGGCAAAGGCTGGTCCAGAACGTACTAATATTGGTTTCTTTGCCGAGTGTCACAGCGCAGACACTCGGCAAAGAAGCCATTTTAGTCCTAGAAAGCATCGATTTTTGCCACATGTCCCTCTTTGCCGAGTGTATTTTCATGGCACTCGGCAAATAGGGCTTTTGCCGAGTGTAACACTCAGCAAAGCTACCACAAATAATCAGTTTATTTGTTTCGGTCACAGCCACGTACCACATTCAAATAAACATCACATCCATCACAGATAGTTCACAATAGGCATCACAAGCAGTTCATATAGATATATCAACAACACATTAATGCAAATAAACTTCAGAATAACTAGTAGGTTCATTCACAACCACAAATAATCACAGGTAATCCATAAATACAAATGCAAATAAAATCATAAGTAGTCACTTAGGCCATGAGTTCCACTACGACCACGCTAGGTCATGAGGCTCGTTCGATGCCGCCAATTGATGCTGCACAAAGGAGAAGAGATTGCATGTGTGAGTCAAGATTGCACAAAGGAGAAGAGATTGCTACACAACTAGTTGGTAACAAACATATAGCATTAGTCACTGTTTCTAGTGTCTGGGCATCTTTGTAAGATTGATTCTGCATAAACTAGAAACAGTGATTATAATGTTGTAAAGCGACCCACAGTGTCTGAAATAGTGTTTGGAGCAGGTTGAGGAGGAGGGACTGGCATCGGTGGCGGAGGTTGACCGATTACAGCGTAAACATCCCTCATATATTCAAACATCTGCAGCTCCATCCTCTGCCGCTCTGCCTCCATGCTATAGTACAAGAGGCTTCTTAAATTAATCAACAAATGCAGAAAATTAACAAATGCAGAAAATTAGATCCCATTTGGCTAGGCTTCTTCGGGCTCTAACTCCGTGCTATAGTACTAGAGGAGCCAGAGTCGAAGGAGCCACAAATCGAAGCTTCTCTTGGCTCTATGTTTGTTTTGGTAGGAGAGAAAAAAACAGCTCCTATTGACAGTGATGCTATTGTTTATAAGGTGTAGATGGAGTTGAAGAAAAAAAACTCACTGCCACACACACTCTTATGAATTTGTTTGATATATTCATCTATGATTCATTGGTTGTGCTGCGGGGTTTAAGAGCAAGGTTAATAGTTACAGCTGGCTGTTGGCTACAAGGTTCTTTACAACCTTCTATCAGCGCACGCATATAGTAGTTAGGTCTTTACTAGTGATATATTGTCCACTTGTCTCTCTTATAAAGTTTCTCGGTTTTCTATGTCTAATAAGCCAGCTGTAAGCTTACAGTCCGTTTCTCCTCTCCTCTCTTTCTCTACCTCAGTATTTAGCCAGCTTACGGTATGTTATTATGCTTGCTCTGAGGTGACGGACATCCTTCATCTGTGATAACCTTTGAATCAGTGGCGCGCGGGGCTACACATTCCTAGGTGAATTTATTATGGTTAAGAAAAAGAGAGCTTAATGTCAATATCTATGGAAATGTGTTGCCGCTGATTAAAAAATGAAAGATGGAGACACCGAGGCTTACTCTGCATCCCTGAACATCATGCATACCTTATTACTCTCTCTGTCCTAATGAAAAAAATAAAAATCTCACTTGTCAAGCAATCGGACAATCCTAAATTTAACTAAATATATACAGCAAAATTACTAATATATATGAGGCATAATAAGTATCGCTAAATTAATTCTTTAATATATTTTCATAATAAACTTATTTAAAGATATAAATCATTAATACTATTTTGTATAGTAATCTAATCAAAGTTGAGATTTTTTTACTCATTAGGATGCAAGATTTTTATTAACTATAAGCATACCCCGCATGTTGTCGTGGGATTTTCTTAAAAATAAAATTGTTATATATAGCATTACTGTATGGTATTCTGTATACTATGTGTGTATATAGGAATTTGATTTGCATGATATTTTATTGTATCAGATCTGATAAAAAAATTAGTAAGCTAATAGAAGAAAAACCAATAGAATATTTAATCACATTATAGAAGGAGAGGTGACGAAACAAATGGCATATGTATTTGACTTTACGTTAGTAGATTAGAGATTAAAAGTATTACACATAATAGAGATGATGTGGACATTTTTGTAATTAATAAGGGATGACTTGGCCAATAAAAGAAAACCCAATAGAATATTTGATCATATTATAAAAGAATAGGTGATGAAACAAATATCATACGTAAATGACTTTATGTTAATAGATTAGAGATTAAAAGTGTTGCATGTGGATATTTTTTGTAATTAATAAGGGATGACATGGATAGCTTGCATGAAAGGATTGCAAGTTAGTGGGACACTTAGTGGGGAATGATATGGACACCTTGCATGAAGAGAGAAAACATATAGTGGGGTTTAGCTTTGTAAGAGTATATAGATTTTTTTTATCAAGAGAGTAGTTAGATATATAAAGGAAAATGTTTCCATGCAATAATTTTACAGGACACGTTTTAGAGCTTGTTTGGATAAACTAGAACAAAATGTGAGTTCTGACTAAAAATTAGTCAACTAAACTTTTGCCAGCTACAAATTGGTATAGAGGTGTTTAGATCCTAACCAACATATTTTTGGCTAGACAAAAGTGCCCTTCTCCTTTTATCTTTTCTCCCTCATCTAGCACCACTTCTTTCTTTCTCTTCTGTCACCCACCCATGCCTTCCTCTCTACTCTCTCTCTGGTAGATGGCGACCGACATCCTTGCCCCTACTCCTCCTCTCCTTCAACCCTGACAACTTGGAGTAGCATGGTGGCAGCTAAGAATGGGGCGGTATTGGTGGCGGCTGTGGCCGAGGTCATTGCAGAGGCGGTCAAGGAAGCCAAGGTGTGGTGGCTCGGAGTGCCATGGGTGGCGGCTAAGACCGGCATGGAGGCTTGTCGCTTGGTTGAGGCCATGACTTTAGGATTGGTGGATCGAGGTCGACATGGTTGGATCTCATCGGTAGACGAGGAAGGTGGCGAGGAGGGGCAGTAGTTTCGAGGCAAGGTCCAGCTGTAGGCCATGGCCACGACGGAGAGTGGGGGAGGAAGCGGCCGACATCCATGCTATCTTAGCCCTAGGAGAAGGAGGGGAGAGAAAAAAGGAAGACACGGTGCATGCGACGAGCCCAAGGAGGTGGTTTTGATGAGGACATGACACCCATGTATATGACCATGTTTGGTGCATGGTATGAAGGAGAAGGAGGCCAACAAGGGTGTCCAAGTCAAGAAGGAGGCCCGAGGTTAATTCGGTTCGATTCCTTGAGGTGGAGGCCCAAAGCAACTCAAGTTCGAGTCTGCCTAGGTTTTCAAAACCAGTCTGCCTTAAATTGGTCACCCAGGACGCATCCGGACTCCGTTTTTGACGATCCACATACGGATGGAAAGCTCATTTGATAAGGAAGCCAATCCAAGTGGTCTCACGTCAAAATCAGTTCAGAATCAATAGGAATCGTGGTCACAAGACAATATCCAAAATCTGACAGGGTGCTGCGACACCGTCTTTTAGTTTGTTGGACCGTGTATCATGTTTGGGCCCATTAGGGGGCGCGTCCAGGGTAGGCGATGACCCTAAGATCTTTATAATCATATGCCACCACCGTCGTTAGGGTTTGGGTTTTGCTTAGATTATTCTGTGAAGAATAGTTTTGCCGTTCATCGGTTTGTGAGACCCCCAACTTCATGAGATAATCATTCATCTGCAATTTGGTTGCGTTCTTTCTTGTTCTTGCTTGTGTTCTTCGTTGCATAGGCATGGATCAGCCTTCTTAGCGAGGTCAACCTAGTCCATGACTTGGTTGATAACCAGAGGAGCTGTGGTGCTAAGATTGCAGGCTTCGATCTTTCGATCTGAAGCCGGATCGGTGTGTCATTCTCCGCCACAACGATAGTTACCATCACATGACGGAAGATCGGGATCCCCGTTCCCATTAAGTGGTATGGCGAAACTGTTCTTCACAGAATAATCTAAGCAAAATCCAAACCATAATGGAGGAGCGGCGGCTGTTTATGAAGACTCTAGGGTCGTGCAACACCCCTAGACGTGCCCCTAATGGGCCCAAACACGATACATGGTTCAACGGACCAAAAGACGGTGTCGCAGCACCCTGGCAGATTCTGGATGCTGTCTTGTGACCATGATTCCTATTGATTTCGAATAGTTTTTGACGTGAGACCACTTGGATTGGCTTTCTTATCAAATTAGCTTTCCATCCATATGTGGATTGTCGAAAACAGAGTCCGGATGTGTCCTGGGTGACCAGTTTAAGGCAGACTGGTCCTATAAACCGAGGCAGACTCGAACTTGAGTTGCTTTGGGCCTCCACCTCGGGGACTCGAACCGAATTAACCTTGGGCCTCCTTCTTGACTTGGACACCCTTGTTGGCCTCCTTCCCCTCCATACCATGCACCAAACATGGTCATATGCATGGTGAAAGCTCTAGTTTGGTTTTGGTTAATTGATGAAACCCTAAGTGCTAACCTAGTTTATCAAGATGATTATGAGATAGGTAGCATTACTCCAAGTGATGAAGCAATGACGAAGATCATGACAATGGTGATAGCATGGTGATGATCAAATGCTTGAACTTGGAAAAGAAGAAAGAGAAAAACAAAAGGCTCAAGGCAAAGGTATAAAATATAGGAGCCATTTTATTTTAGTGATCAAGACACTTAGTGAGTGTGATCACATTTAGGATAGATAGCCGTACTATTAAGAGGAGTGTAACTCTCATTATCGAAATCGGTTATCAAAGTGCCACTAGATGCTCTAACTCATTGCATATGCATTTAGGATCTAGTGGAGTGCTAACACCCTTGAAAATATTTGTGAAAATATGCTAACACATGTGCACAAGGTGTTTGCGGGGTTGAGATGGGTTTGGGTCCCTCTCTCCCTCCCGCCGAGCTTATGGCCGCGGATTCGGCTTTTTTGAAAATGAAATGTCTATTTTCTATTGCGCGGATGCAAAATTCTTGGTGGTTGGCACATTTGAGCAAGGGTGGAGAAGTTAGAGTTGAAATGGAGTTGGTCGAAATGATGTTTGGCGTCGGTCTCTTGGCCGGACGCTTTGAGTCACTCAATGACCGGATCTTTGAAAGGTTGCGTCCGGTCGAGTTGTCGACGCAACACAATAGGAAGGGTTGAGCACCGGACGCTGGTCTCACGTCCGGTCAAGGTGGACTTTGACGCGTTGATCGAAAAAAACATGCCTCGGGGAGCTTCTTCGAAACGACCGGACGCCGGGGCTTCAGCGTCCGGTCGATTTTTTGTCGAGCGTCGTCTGCTTTCAGAGCCGTTGAAATCGACGAACAGCGTTTGAAGTCGGTGATGCGTGGCGTCCATCAGCGACCGGACGCGCGAGGGCTGGCAGCGTCTGGTCGGCATGACCGGAGTGTCCGGTCAGAGCGTGTTTTGCCCAGTGAAGGGGTACAACGGCTCTATTTGATGGGGGCTCTATTTATAGCCCCATGGCCGGCTCAAGGGAGCTCTCTTGCACATTTTCATTGACATAGCTACCTTATGAGCTTGGCCAAAGCCCTCCCACTCATCTCCATCATTGATCCATCATCATTGTGAGATTGGGAGAGAATCCAAGTGCATTGTTTGAGTGATTGCATCTAGTGGCACTTGGTATTCGTGTTCTTCATGGATTTTCGCTTGTTTCTCTTGGTGGTTGCCACCACCTAGACGGTTGGAGCAGCGGTGAAGGATCGGCACGAGTTGGTGATTGTTCGTGGCCGCCTTCGGTGATTGTGAGGGGAGTTGTACCTTCCCCGGCGGAGTGCCGAAAGGTAACTCTAGTAAATTGCTCGTGTCATTGAGTTACCTCACTTGTGGGTCGGTTCTTGCGGTGTCCTATCGTGTGGACGAGGTTTGTGAAACACCTCTTAGCCGCCGAACCACCAAGTGTTGGTCGACACAACGGGGACTAGCGTGTTGGCAAGCACGTGAACCTCGGGAGAAAAATCGGTTGTCTCTTGTCATTTGCATTCTCCCGGTGATTGGCTATATATTCATCGTGTAATTGGTTCACTCCAAGACCCGGAGGTATAATCGTCTCACTTACTCATTTACATTTCCGCAAACTAGATATAGCAAGCTCTTTAGTGTAATTAGAATTGAGAGCTTGCCTTGTGCTTTAAACATATCTAGTGGAGCTCTTTAGTGTAGCATTTGTGAGAGCTCCTAGTGAGTAGTGGTCAAGTAGATTGTGTGCCAATAGATCATTGCAACTAGAATTGTTGGATAGGTGGCTTGCAACCCTTGTAGAGCTAGAGCAAGTTTGCATTTCGCTATTTGTCTTACTAATCAAATTGCTCTAGTTGATTTGTAGTTTTTAAATAGGCTATTCACCCCCCCTCTAGCCATATTAGGACCTTTCACATGGGTGTCATGTCCTCATCAGGTTCTTAGGTCGAGATGGCTGACTATAGGAGGGTGAATAGTTTTTTTTCTAAAACTTATTTGCTAGACTAGCTAATATGATTGCAGAACTGAACTAATGGTCTAGCCACAACTTAACCCCTCTATCTATGTTCATAAGCACCCTATTCTAAACAAGATATCAACCAAGGTGCCGAGCTAGAAAGAGATCACCTATCATGACCTAGTCGTGCTAACTCAATTTTCACAAGCATCATGAGCATAATCTACACTTAAAATTCCTATTTAAAAAAATGCATATTAGGTTCTGCACGTTCTGGTCTTTGTTGTGCTTAGCTCGGATGGTCCAGGTGTTGCTACCAAACGGTCTGGCAATGCACAACTTTAGACTTGCACAATCTGCATCTACACAACACTACGACGATCCGGCATGGACCACTAGACTATACGGCCAAGCACGTGGACACCTGTAACATGCAACATTATTGCAATGTCCATCCCTCTCCCCTTTGACCCGTCAGCCCCAACACTGCACAACACCCACCAACACTTTTCCTCTCTTCCCTTCCCATTCTTCAGTTTACAGAAACAATAAAAGAGAAGTGAGGATAGGAGAAGAAGGGAGAAGAGAGGAGGAAGAGGAAGGAGGAGGAGGAGGACGCCCTCACACTGGAACCTCACCGAAGGAGCACGCCAATAGCCACCTCCACCTCGCCAAAGTTGAAGATGGAGGCTCTAAGTCTTCTTCTTCCTCAAGCTCTCATGGAGGTCCCCAAGGTCAATCTCCTTCCCCAAGTCTTCCTAGCTAGTGCGAGTTGCTATAGGTAAAGGTCCCCCATGGCATGGTGAGACTTCCCCCTAAGCCCACTATTTCAGAGATGACTGGTAAAGTCACCTCTGAAGATGGATTTATAAAGATGGCTAGAGTTGGAGTCGCCTTTGAATATACATCTTTAGAGGCAGCTTGGTTCACAGGGCAGGCGGCTCCTGATTGAGCCACTTTCATGATTGAGCCACCTCTATCCAAAAATGCTCTTATTACTGAAAATCATTTTTTGTAGTAGTGATTATGTTGTAATATGAATATAGAGCAAAGATAAGTAATTTTGATTAACTGTTTGATGGATTAGTGAGCATATAATTGTATTTATTTACGATAGATATACTTAGGACCTGTTTGGTTCACCCCCTCTAAATTTTAGTGACTAAAGTTTATGGCCTGTTTGGTTCACCCCCTCTAAAGTTTAGTCACTTTTAGTCACTAAAATGCCAAACACCCCCCTCTAAAGGGGGCCGCTAAAGTTTAGTGGCTTTAGTAGCCAAGGGGCTGCTAAAAGTGACTAAAGTGTACAATTTACAGGGGATACCCATCATTAATTACCCGCACCTGCCCGCTTTCTCTCCCTCCGCATCCGCTCGCGGCCCGCGCTCGATCTCCCTTGCTCGTGACGCTCCCTATGCCGCCACCGCCTTCCCTGCTCCTCTCCGCCGGCCCTCCTCCTCCAAACGAGATCCACCATGGCCAGGTAGGGACGCGGCTACCATGATTACTTTTTCTCAATCCTCTCTTCTTCTCTTCTTCGTGCCTCGCACCTTCTCTGCTTCCACCGCCATCGCCGCCATCGACGCCGCTGACTATGGCTTCTTCCTCGCCATGCCTACGGTTCCGAGCCGCTCTACTCCCTGGGCGCACATGGAGAACCTGGATCTCAACTCCTAGGTGGACGCCTTCCCCTACCTTGAGTCCTACTCGGGCTATCTGCAGTCAGAAGAAGGGCGCGGCGAGAAAGCATTACCCCCTCTTGGCCATGGCGCCAGATCGAGTCACGACGTGTTCTAGCCTCCTCGGCCTACCGAAGGTGGGGGCACATCCGGCGGCGGAGGTCGCCCAGCCAGTCGCCGCAGTAGGTCTATGGGCATTGGATCTGGTCCCCATGTTGGGGTACCGAGAATGGGCGGCGGAGGTCGTGCGCCATTGATGCCTAACCACATTGCCCGTGGAGCCACGTCGGACGTTCCACAGGTCGTCGGAGGCCGTGATGGGATCGAAGGAGAAGACGACAACATCCCCTAGTCAGTAATCTCCAAATCCATGCTCTAGTACATCATTTGGTTGTGATCCATGCTCTGTTAGTAATTCAAAAGATATCATATGTTGTGTGGAGTGGATTTACGACAAATTTGTAATACTTAGCAACTTTCAAAAGAGAGCTTTGTGCACCGAGTCCAAATCCTTTCTGTAGGTACTGAAACCTTGTTTAACTGTTCGGAGATGGTAGAAGAATCTGTTAAAGTCGATAAAAAGATTATCTCTGTAAACAGGTATTGTGATGCTTCTGGTGCATTTTTTGTTCAATAGAGTAGGCTAGTTGGGCACTCAGATTCAAGTTGTGCTAATGATTTTGTATCTGGCTTTTTAGTTGGCTTTTGAGTGGATTTGGTGCATTTTTTGTTCAATAGAGCAAGCATCTGAGTTGGGAAGAGGCTGCTGGCAAAAGATAAGGAGATCAACATGTACTTTTTTTAATCAAAACACCATGTCTCTGACTGCTAAATTATTACAAATAATAGAAATAGTGTACATTGATTTTCCAGAGTTTGCCGCAATTTGATATTATTTTTAAGAATTGGTTGTGGTACTAAACATTGAGTTTACATAGGCTTTGATAAAGCTCACTACAGAAAGGGTTTTCACCCAGCTATTTTTCTTTTGTTCTTTCTCCCATACTAGAAAAATTATGACAAGGCAAACTGGGCAGATGAGAACAACACATATATATTCTGTGAACTAGCTGTTGATCAAATTAGGGCAGAGGAATGCTCGAATGGACAAATGACAGGCAGAGGGTACAAGGAAATACAGAAAAAAAAATCGTGAGAAGACTGGCCTCTACCATGAAATTAGACAGTTCAAGAACAGATGGACTCAATGCAAGAGCATGTGGACTTTTCATGAGATGACTCTAAATAATACTGGCTTTGGTAGAAATGCAAATGGAACAGTAATAGCAGATGATGACTGGTGGAACAAACACACAAAGGTACTATAACAAGTTTGCTTTGTATCTTAGTTCCATGCCAAATTTTGTAGGTTTTTATTTTAAATAAGTTTATCCATTTCGATCTCATTTTGCTGTATGTCTTCATGTTTCCATTTCAGAAAAGACCAGAGTGCAAGAAATTCAGGAAGTTCATACCTGCAAACATTGACTTCCTAAGGCAGATGTACCAAGGATGGATAGTTGATGGCCGGTCCTCATGCATTCCTGGACTAAACGTAGATGCAGATGGAGATGAAGATGCAGATGGCGATGAGGAGGCTGAAGAAGTAGATCAGGATGCTGAAAGTGCAATCAAGCCTTAATTATGGGTTTTGATGATAATGACTACGCCATTAGAGAACTAATGAGATTTATCGAGATGACAAGCAGGGAAGTTATATTCGAGGATGCTACACGAAACGGAGGAGCCCCAATTACAAATGTAGATGGCTTCAAACTCAAAGGAGGTTTAAATTATTTTATATATTGAATTTGAGTATAGGAAAAGTCATACTATAAAGGGGGCACAATACTTAAGCTAATATGTGCTACCAAGTGCTCAAACAATCATATGCATCCTCAGATTCATAGCAAAGACAGTCTATACTTCACTATTACCCTTGCTGTCTTGCATGGTGCGGCACTGCCGTACTTGAAGAATGGCTCGCCCGACCCCTTGGGTGCGAGCTCCGGCTCACCTGACCCCTTGGTCACGGGCTCCGACTCACCTGACCCTTGGTCGCAGGCTCTAGCTCGCCCGACACCTTGGTCGAGGGCTCTAGTTCGCCTGACTCCTTGGGTGCGAGCTCCGTCTCACCCGACCTCGAGGCCACGGGTTGTCTCGCCTAACCTCAAGGCCGCAGGCACCGTCTCACCCGACCTTAAGGCCACGGGCTTCATCTCGCCCGACCCCTTGGGTGCGGTGTCTATTGCGGGTTGGGGGTATATATACCTTTCCCTTTCCTCACCAACGACTATCTACGATTTAAAGTGACCGTTGGGGGCTGAGGGTATATATACCTTTCCCCTTCCTTTCCAATGGTAACGAACTTGGCTCTCTTCTTCCTCCCTTCTGCACGCCCAAAATAGAGAAGGAGCTCTCTCTCTCTCACTCCATTGTTGACCTCAAGCCCCTAAGCAAATCCATTTATTTCCCCATCAATCCTTGAGGGATAAGGGTCCAAAACTCAATTAGAGAGCAGCTCCATTGATTCCCAAACTCTAAAGAGCACTTGGTTCATGTTTTAGCCGGCGGTTGTGTTTGTTACTCTTGGAGCTTGGCTCCTAGCCGGCTAGAGCGTTGCCTGCGGAGCTTGCCAACTTTTGTGGCAGCCCCAGGAGGTTTGTAACCATCTCTTGATGCTAGTAAACTCACCCCTCATCTCAAGAGTTAAGTCTCTTGACTTGAGAATGAGGAAGGGCAAGAAAGCTCTAAGCCTTAGTGGATAACCTCAACAACATGGAGGTAGGCAAGCCTTGGTGGTGAGTCAAACCACGAGATAAATCATTGTGTCACTTGTGCTTGATTTACATTACTTGCATGACATATTGTTGATTGAGGTGATTTCTAGAGTTTGAGACTGATCTATTTGTGTGTGGTGTTCCCACCACTTTCAGCTGTCGATCTGTGATCTACTACCCTACATGAAGCTAAGAAATTTACCCAATCTAAATTTCATTGGGTAGATTTTGAACTATGAACTAATCTCTCATGTAGGTGCGGCAGTGCCGCGCTCATAGAGCGGCAGTGCTCCGGGTGAATTTGACTTCGGTTTGAGTTGAATTTTTACAGGCCTATTCACCCCCCTCTAGGCATTCTAGAGATCCTACAATTGGTATCAGAGAAAGGTTACCTCATGTGCGCTTCACCGCGTGAGGTATGGAGCCCGGGGAGGATTCGATGTTGTGAAGCCTATCAACGTTGATCCAGAGGACGTTGGGCTGCATGACACCGACAGCAGTGAGCTTAGCGCCTCTACAGCGAGCAACTCCATGCTCCCATAGCTAGAGGCAACCGATGCCGAAAAAGCTCAAAATGAAGAAGAAATAAGAAGAAGAAGAAGGGCAGCTAGAAAAGACAAAAGAGAAGCAAGAGAGAAGAAGAAGGAGCAGCAACAGTTAGAAGAGAAAAAAGTAAGAAAAGAAGAAAGAAGACTCAAGAGAGAAGCTAGAAGAAAAAGAAGAGAAGCAAGAAAGAAGAAGGAACAAGAAGCAAAAGCCTCCAATGCATCTTCAAGTGAGCTATCTAGCAGCTCCGAAGATGGTGATGCGTCCTATCAAGTGCATAGCAAGAAGGGCAAGAAGAATGACAACAATAAATATGCCGCCGTATCCTTTAACTATTCTTCTATGTCTATGACTAACCATGATTGCAAGTCTTTCATCAATGTGCCCACGGGCAAGTTACCTTATTTTGACGGGACTAACTTTGCCAAGTGAAAGCACTTGATGAGAGCCTATCTTATAGGTCTTCATCCCGGCATTTGGGAGGTTGTTTGCAATGGATTTGAGGCACCGGTTAATCCCAAGAATCCAACCAAGGAAGAAATGAGAATCATCCACCTCAACGATCAAGCTACTAGTGTGCTACTTAGTGCATTGGATGGTGATGAGTACAATAGAGTAATTGGTGTGGATGTTGCCAAGAAAATTTGGGATACTTTGCATCTTGCACATGAAATGGTTGATAAAGTGAGAAAAGCAAGAATTGATTTGTTGATGTCCAAGCTCAACCGATTTGTTATCTTGGATGGAGAAAGGCCACAAGAGATGTTTGATAGGTTGATGAACATGGTGGGAAAGATTAGATGCTATGGTTGTGATGAGCTAGATGATCACAAAGTTGTCAAGATTATGTTGGAAGCTTATTCACCAAGAAATGGGACCGTAGTAACTCTAATTAGAGACAAGAAGTTTGAGTATTTCACAAAGTTGTCAAGATTATGCAAAGAGAAGAAGAAAATGAGAGGAAGAAGCTTGGAGAATTGTAAGCAAAGCTAGCAGGCATCAAGATCAACAAGGATGTAACTCTCAAGGCCAACAAGTCAAGCAAGCAAGGCTCTACAAGCAAGTCCAAGACAAACAAGCAAGATTTAATTGGGAAAGTTCAAGAAAGAGTAGAGACCACCTCATCCTCTAGTGAGAGTGAACATGATGATGAACAATATGAGAAAGTGGATGATGTTGCTCTCTTTATGAGGAGGCTTCACAAAGGGTTGAAGAAGCAAGGGTACAAGGTAGTAAAGAGGAAGTTTCCAAACAAGAAGAAGAGGACATGCTATAATTGTGGAAGCACCGATCACTTCATTGCCAAGTGTCCACATGAGATCAAGGAGAACAAGTGTAAGAAAGAGAAGGAGGACAAGGCCGACCGGAGAAAGAGCAAAAAAAACATGAGAGAAGCTCACATTGGGCATGAATGGGATTCATCTATTGTAAGCTCAAGTGAAGAAGTTGAGAAAGTTGCAACCATTGCTATCCATGAGCCATCTTCTTCACCAAGACTCTTCACCAACATGTTCGATGATGACTACTACTCCCCTCACATTTGTCTTATGGCAAAGGGTGAGAAGGTAAAATCTAAATCCAAGGCCAAAGCTCCTCCACCTCCACCTCCTAGTGACATATCTAGTAGTGATATTAGTGATAGCTCTAGTGAAGATGAATCTAATGATGAAGAAATTGATAAATTAACTAAGAACTTAGATGGAAAGACCAAACTATTCATCACTAAACTAATGGAGGACTTAGAGAGTGTCCAAGCCGAGCTAGAATCTAGAGATAAAACTCTTATCCAACAAGAGAATCTCTACATTGCTAGCATGGAAGCTCTTGCATTAGAGAGAAGTGAGGTAGAATCCTTGCGCAAGGCCTTGGTCAAAGAACTAGGGGACCATGCTATCACAAAGAAAGAAAATATTGCTCTTAAGAAAAAGTATTGTGACTTAGATGAAAAGCACAAAGAACTTGAGCTACAATATAACATTCTTTGGGATAGCAACTCACATCCCTCTAAGGCAAAGGATGCCTCTACTACCTCCACTAGTCAAGGGTGTGAAAAATATTATAATGTTGATTTGAATGCTTATTCCACTAACCTTGCTAACATGGAGGCAATGAGAAAAGAAATTGCTAGACTTAATGAGATCATTGGCAAGGGCTGCTTGTGTGGTAAGGCTCAATTAAGTGATAAGAAGGCAAATGATTCAAAAGTGCCTCAATTCAAGCAAGGGAGACACCCCTCAATCAAGCATAGGCTTGGGCACACTACTGGAGCCAAGACAAATGGAAGAAAGATCATAAATGGCTATGAGTGTGTCAAGTTTGAGAGGAAAGAAAGAGTTGGTACAGATCAGCTTGCACAGGCAGCGGCAGTGCCGCAGTCCAGAGTGGCAGTGTCGCAGTGAAGGTTGGTCGTGCCGCTCCCCGTAAAAATGGGAAGGCTACCAATTCTGCTCCTGATCAAACTAAGCCCAAGAAGAAGGTGTCCTAGCAGAAACAGGTTCTACAGAAGCCAAAGGAATCAGTGTGGGGCACTATGAACAAATATGCATACCAGCAAAAGTTTCAACCACCTCGACAAAGTTTGACTTCGTGTTTTGTTTTAAGGAACAACAACAGTAGAACAGTGGTTGCCAAATATATTGGAAAGGAAGCCAACACATATAGGGATACTTCTATTTGGGTTCCTAAATTTCTTGTGACTAACATACAATGCCCCAAGTCAAATTGGGGACCTAAATCAAGCAACTAAATCTATTTTGCAGGCATACTCCTCCGGTGGGTCAAGTTAGGTGCTTGATAGTGGATGTACAAATCATATAACCGGAGAAAGGAGTATGTTCTCATCATATACCCCAAAGATAGACTCAAATGAAAATATTCTCTTTGGAGACAACTCTAAGGGGAATGTGATTGGTCTTGGTAAAGTTGCTATAACCTTTGAGTATTCAATTACAAATGTTTTACATGTTGATTCGTTAGATTACAATTTGTTGTCCGTCTCTCAATTATGCGAGATGGGCTTCAATTGTCTCTTTACGAATAAGGGTGTTGAAGTCTTTAGAAGGGAGGATTCCTCTATTGTCTTTACGGGTCATTTAAAGAACAAGCTTTACCTAGTTAATTTCAACAAAAGTAAAGCTAATCTTGAGACTTGTTTAGTGGCAAAATCTAGCATGGGGTGGCTTTGGTATCGCCGACTAGCCCATGTTGGGATGAGGAACTTGGCCAAACTTCAAAAGGATGAACACATCCTTGGGCTAACAAATGTTCACTTTGATAAAGATAGGATATGTAGCGCTTGTCAAGCCAGAAAGCAAATTGGCATACCTCACCCACCAAAGAGCATCATGACCACGACGCAACCATTGGAGCTCATACACATGGATCTCTTTGGACCGGTCACCTACCTAAGTATTGGGGGTAACAAATATGGTCTTGTTATTGTTGATGATTATTTCTGTTTCACTTAGGTATTTTTCTTGTTTGATAAGTGTCAAGTTAGAGACAAAGTGAAGACTTTTGTTAGAAGAGCTCAAAAGGAGTTTAGTCTCTCCATCAAGAAAATGAGAAGCGACAATGGGACTGAATTCAAGAACACCCAAGTTGAGGAGTTTCCTGATGAAGAAGGCATCAAGCATGAGTTCTCAACTCCATACACCCCTCAACAAAATGGTGTAGTAGAGAGGAAGAATCATACACTAATTGACATGGCAAGGACAATGCTAAATGAGTACAAGACGTCGGACCTCCTTTGGTGCAAAGCCGTCAACACTGCTTGCCATGCCATCAACAACCTTTACCTACACAAGAAGTTGAAGAAAACTTCATATAAGCTTCTAACCGGTAACAAACCAAAGATGTCCTACTTTAGAGTGTTTGGATGCAAGTGCTTCATACTCAATAAGAAACCCAAAACCTCTAAGTTTGCACCTAAAGTTGATGAAGGTTTTCTTCTTGGTTATAGATCAAATAAGCATGCCTATCATGTTTTCAACAAAACCTCCGGGAGAGTTGAAATAGTGGTAGACGTGACATTTGATGAATCTAATGGCTCTCAAGTGGAGCACGTTGATTCAAGTGTTATAGGAAAGGAGGATCCACCATGTGAAGCAATCTAGCAATTGGCTATTGGTGATATAAGACCACAAGAAGACGAAGTCATTGAAGTGGAGGTTCCTCAAGCTACTGATGAACAAAGTTTCACTAACGTACCTGATGTTGAGGGGGAGCCAACCCCTGCTGCAAATCAGTAGAGCGGCAATGCCGCACATAAGAGCGACAGTGCCGCACTCCCTCTGACAACAGCAGCAAGTCCAACTCTGATTCAAGGACAGAACCTACAACACATATTCGAGCAAGAAGATAATGAAGATCTAGAAAATGGACAAGAGGCCATTGATCATTCAAGGCTAAGGCAAACAATACAACAGGATCATCATGTTGACAATATCCTTGGGAGTCTTTGAAAGGGGGTAACAACTCATTCACATTTAGCAAACTTTTGTCAATATTACTCGTTTATTTCCTCTTTGGAGCCTCTTAAGGTAGAACAAGTACTTGGAGACCCGGATTGGGTGATGGCCATGCAAGAAGAGCTCAATAACTCCAAAAGAAACCAAGTGTGGACCTTGGTGGAGAGACCCAACACCAATATCATTGGCACCAAGTGAGTCTTCTGCAACAATCAAGATGGGAATGGTGTGGTGACAAGAAACAAGGCAAGATTGGTTGCTCAAGGTTTCACTCAAGTAGAGGGCTTGGACTTTGAGGAAACATATGCACCGGTGGCAAGACTTGAAGCAATCCGAATGCTTCTAGCCTATGCCGCTCATCACAATTTCAAGCTATATCAAATGGATGTGAAGAGTGCATTCCTCAACAGCCCTATTCAAGAACTTGTCTATATTGAGCAACCACCAGGTTTTGAAGATCCTAAGTACCCCAACCATGCCTACAAACTCCAAAAGATGCTCTATGGGCTTAAGCAAGCACCAAGAGCATGGTGTGAATGCCTTAAGGAATTCTTGCTTAAACAAGGCTTTGAAATAGGCAAAGCCGACCCTACCCTTTTCACTCACAAAGTTGGTAAATATATATTTGTGTGCCAAATATATGTCGATAACATAATATTTGGTAGTACTAATCATATTTTTTGTGAGGAATTTAGTAGGATCATGACGAAGAGATTTGAGATGTCCATGATGGGTGAGTTGAAATTCTTCCTCGGATTTCAAATCAAGTGAAGGATGGAACTTTTATTAGTCAAATGAAGTACACCCATGATATGCTCAAGAAGTTTGATATGGTGAATGCCAAGATTATCAAAACTCCCATGCCAACCAATGGACATCTTGATCTCAACATTAAAGGGAAAGCTGTGGATACCAAGGTATATCGTTCTATGATTGGCTCTCTACTTTATTTATGCGCATCTAGGTCCGATATTATGCTTAGTGTGCGCATGTGTGCTAGATTTCAAGCTAACCCGAAAGAGTGTCACTTGCTGCCATTAAGAGAATCTTGAGATATTTAGTACATACTCCTAACCTTGGTTTGTGGTATCCTAAGGGCTCTAAGTTTGATCTACTGGGGTATTCGAATTCTGATTACGCCGGTTGCAAAGTAGATCGAAAAGGCACTTCGGGGACATGTCAATTTCTTAGACGATCCCTAGTATCTTAGAGTTCTAAAAAACAAAATTGTGTAGCCCTTTCCACTACCGAGGCTGAGTACGTTGCGGCCCATGCATGTTGTGCCCAACTACTTTGGATGAGGCAAACTCTTCATGATTTTGGATGTCATTTCACCAAAATCCCATTATTATGTGACAATGAGAGTGCCATTAAGCTTGCAAACAATCTCGTAAGCCACTTTAGAACCAAGCACATAGACATCTAACATCATTTCTTGAGACCACGAAATCAAAGGAGATATCGAAATTCGCCACGTGAGCACCGAAAAGCAATTAGCCGATATCTTCACAAAGCCCCTCAACGAGTCAAGGTTTTGTGCTTTGCGTAGTGAGCTAAATATACTTGATTCTCATAACGTGGTTTAAATTTTATCATGCCTCTATTTTATAAACTAGTATCTAGGAAAAAGAGTTGAATTTTTTTTCATATTGTGCATGAAAATGATTTATAAAAAGGAAACTTATGTATCATGATCATGGTCTGTATTGATTATTTGTTTCTGGTCATGGTATATAGGTGATATGTGTCCATATCTTATACAGTGAGAGTCATATATATTATAGCTAACTCCCACTATTTTAGGGAGTGCGGCAGTGCCGGGCTAGGCATACGACAGTGCCGCACTTTGAATCTCAATTGAGATTCGGCCCAAATGGTTTTACTGCAGGGCCCATTTATTCTTCATCTTATCCTCAGGTCCATAGTAACTTTTTCCCCTCTCTCTTCCCCCAGATGTCGATGCCTGTGCCTCTCTCTCCTCTCGTGCCCGCGCCATAGCCATCGCTTGGCCACGCGTTGCCAATCTCTGGTAGTGCTACGGCAGCTGACAGCCCTCCCTCAACGTTGCTGATGGCTGCTTCTGCCGCTGGCCCGAGCAGTTTCTTTCCTCTCCTCTCCATTCCTCGTTTGACAAGATGGAGCATGGAGTTAATGACCGAAATGGAAAAAGGAAGATGAATGAGCAAAGAAACAAGGATCCACCTCGCCGTGGTCGAGGGAGGTCAACAGCAGCAGGATGTAGTGTAGCTCCAAGGGGACTTGGTGATAGGGGGAGGCGCGAGCAATACATTGAAGATGATGAGAGGCTAGAGATGACAGATCATACCACTAATGTCATTCCTGACATCCCACAACAACTCTTTGAGTTTTATGGCAGATACATGAGAGATTTTGAGGGTGAGATCATCATGAGAGCTCCAGATGACTCCCGCCAGCATGCAGTTGTCAACTATTCCAAGAGTTGGAAGCTAGTGGAAGAGGCAAGGGAGATCAATCCCAATGTAGTGTGCAAGGATTTGGGCATTGATTACAGATTCTAGAATGAGTTTCATTCCAACTTTTATGCCACTGCCATTCTTGCATCAAGAAAACCAAGATCATCAAGATGCGGTATATTGATTAGGATGAGATGTAGGAGAAAGAGGAGCCTAACAAGGTAATCAGAATTTGTGATAGGTTCTAGCTTTCAGACATCACGGGTTTCCAGTATAACTAGAATGAGGAGGTCCTTGCACAATTTCATGCCACATACTTCTATGACCAGACCTCTAATGAGATTCACTGGATGACTGATGGTTGGCACTATCGAGTCAACTTTGTCACTTTAAGCTAGATTCTTGGCTTTGGGGAGGAGCACAGAGGTTACACTTATATTCATGATGAGCCTTGAGCTGAGATCCATGACATCAGTTACATGTGGAGAGATAGAAGGATTGCAGATAGCAAGAGGAGTGGTCTACACAACTTCTATTACATCCTCAACAACCTCATTAGGAACACCATCAACCCAAAGGATGGAGCAGCCTCAGATATTAATGGCTATGTGAGAAATATGTTGGCTAGATTTGCTCTAGGTGGGGACAGGTTCAATGTCCCTAGATTCATGTGGACTGAGTTGATATTTGTAGTGGAGGATAGGAGGAGGGGGCTGCCCTATGCCCCTTACCTCATGTTCATGATTGAGAGGGTCACTGGATTTTATTTTTCAAAGGATGGGATGCACACTGTCTACAAAATTGAGAAGACCCAGCCAGCTGTAGCTACTCAGGGAGTGGGCAGAGGAGGTAAGATGAAGAAGTTTGGCAAGTGGTTGAAGGTAATCTTCGGCAAGTGCACCTATGCAGCTGACAGAGCGTATGAGACACAACTTGAGCAGTGTCAGCAGCGTGGAAAGGACCTTCCACCACTTCCTCCTATTCCAGCTCCTCCATAGTATGACCTTCCGAGTCTCTCCGACATAGATTCAGATGATGATAAGGAGGAGGAGGAGGACGAGCAGCAAGGACGAGCAACAGATTGGGATAAGACCCTAGAGGGATACCATCAGAGATAGGAGCTGAGGTGTTCCACTAGTTCCACTCGATACACCACCACTACTCACCGTCAGGGCCTTGCACGTATTGACTCCGACGATGATGATGGTGATGGTAGCACCAGGACTACTGCAGGAGATGATGATATTGATTGGACGGACATCTAGGGAGATGATGAGTAGGTGTTGATCTTTCTTCTTTTGTTCTCTTTTTGGTGCTTTATGCCAAAGGAGGAGAAAATTAGAGGGGTTAACAACTTTTAACTTTCCGACGCCATGGTCAGTAGCTACGCTTCATGTCCTACTCGATGAGTGTTAGTCTTCGCTAGGTGGAAAGTTTTTAACTTTTTGACGCCATGGTCAACAGCTGCGCTTCATGTCCTACTCGATAAGTGTTAGTCTTCGCTAGGTGAAAAGTTTGAGAGTCACTCAAAACTCTAAATTGTGAAATAAATGCTACTATTTGACTTTTTGTGTGGGATATGAACATATATTAATCTATGTTGTTGCTTGTATACAATTGTGCTAGAATGTATATCTTTATATGTATCACATGCTGTGTGGTGTCTGTTCTGATCTGTGTTATTATAGCAAGTGCGGTACTGCCGCACCTAGCTGCAACAGCAAATCATGTTGTGCATAAACTGTCATTTGCATTACGTTTTACATACCTGACACAGTATGAAGCACCCCACAGGAGCATGGATGTAGGGGGAGCCCCATTACTTTCACTAAAATGTGAACCTTGGCTTCTTATGCCAATTTGAGAATTCAATTCTCTATTCACATACTTAGGGGGAGGCTCTACACCCATGACTCGAAAGTCTCAATATTTATTTCATATCTTTTGTAAGCTCTAATTGGGTTCTCATTAATCACCAAAAAGGGGGAGATTGAAAGTGTAATCAAGCCTTAATTGTGGGTTTTGGTGATAATGACCACATAATTAGAGAACTAATGAGATTTATCGAGATGACAAGCAGGGAATTTATATTCGAGGATGCTACACGAAATAGAGAAGCCCCCAATTATAAATGTAGATGGGTTCAAACTCAGAGGAGGTTTAAATTTTTTTATATATTGAATTTGAGTATAGGAAAAGCCGTACTATAAAGGGGGGCACAATGCTTAAGCTAATATGTGCTACTAAGTGCTCAAACAACCACATGCATCCTTAGATTCACAACCAAGACAGTCTACACTTCACTATTACCCTTGCTGTCTTGCGTGGTGCGGCACTGCCGCAATTGAAGAGTGGCTTGCCCGACCCCTTGGGTGTGAGCTCCGGCTCGATCGACCCCTTGGTCGCGGGCTTCGGTTCACCTGACCCCTTGGTCGCAGGCTCCAGCTCGCCCGACCCCTTGGTCGTGGGCTCTGGTTCGCCCGACTCCTTGGGTGCGAGCTTCGTCTCGCCCATCCCCTTGGTCACGGGCTCTGTCTCGTCTGACCTCGAGGCCGTGGGTTTCGTCTCGCCCAGCCTCGAGGCTGCGGGCTCCGTCTCGCCTGACCTCGAGGCCACGGATTTCATCTCACCCGACCCCTTGGGTGCGGTGTTCGTTGCGGGCTGGGGGTATATATACCTTTCCCTTTCCTCACCAATGGCTATCTGTGATTTAAAGTGACCGTTGGGGGTTCGGAGTATATATACCTTTCCCCTTCCTTTCCAACGGTAACAAACTTGGCTCTCTTCTTCCTCACTTCTACACGCCCAAAATAGAGAAGGAGCTCTCTCTCTCTCTCACTCCATTGTTGATCTCAAGCCCCCAAGCAAATCCATTGATTTCCACATCAATTCTTGAGGGATAAGGGTCAAAAACTCGATTAGAGAGCAGCTCCATTGATTCCTAAACTCTAAAGAGCACTTGGTTCACGTTTTAGTTAGCGGTTGTGTTTGTTACTATTGGAGCTTGGCTCCTAGCCGGCTAGAGCGTCACCCGCGGAGCTTGCCAATTTGTGTGGCAGCCCTGGGAGATTTATAGCCATCTCTTGATGCTAGTAAACTCACCCCTCATCGCAAGAGTTAAGTCTCTTGACTTGAGAATGAGGAAGGGCTGGAAAGCTCTAAGCCTTAGTGGCTAACCTCAACAACGTGGAGGTAGGCAAGCCTTGGTGGTGAGCCAAACCACGGGATAAATCATTATGTCACTTGTGTTTGATTTACATTACTTGCATGACATATTGTTGATTGAGGTGATTTCTAAAGTTTGAGGATAATCTACTTGTGTGTGGTGTTCCCACCACTTTTAGCTATCGATCTGTGATCTACTATCCTACAGGAAGCTAAGAAATTTACCCAATCTAAATTTTGTTGGGTAGATTTTAAACTGTGAACTAATCTCTCCTGCAGGTGTGGTAGTGCCGCGCTCACAGAGCGGCAGTGCCACGGGATAAATTTGACTTCGGTTTGAGTTGAAATTTTACAGGCCTATTCATCCCCCCTCTAGGCATTCCAGAGATCCTACAGATGCATAGGACTTCAACAGGCTTGCTACAACATGTTCAGGATGAGCCAGAATGTGTTTGATAAGCTTCATAATGTGCTTGTTGAGTCGTATGGATTGAAGTCCACAAAGAGGATGACATCAGTAGAGACTTTAGGTCTATTTTTGTAGATGTGTGGTGCCCCTCAGGTATGAGATAGATCGAAGATCGGTTTACTAGGTCAACTAAGACATGCAGTAGGAAGTTTGATAAAGTATTGCGTAGTGTCAATAGGCTTGCAGTTGATATAATTAGACCAAGAGACCCTGAGTTTAGAATTGTGCATAAGAGGTTATGGGCTCCTAGATTTTCTCCGTTCTGTGATAATTGCATTGGAGCTATAGATGGGACACACATAGCTATTGTAGTGCCAACCAATCAGGTTGTCCAGCATACTAGAAGACATGGATACACAACAAAGATTGTCTTGGCCGTTTGTGATTTTGATATGAGGTTCACTTTTGTTGTGGCCTGGTTCAGTTCATGATATGAGGGTCTTCAATGATGCTCATGACAAGTATGCCGACAAGTTTCCACATCCACCTAAAGGTATTGGTGTCTCATATGGGCTTTTTTTACAATGTTAAATTGTTTATATGTAGGTAACATAATCTTGAATTTGTAGGGAAGTTCTACCTTGTGGACTCGGGGTTCCCAAACCGACCGGGTTATCTTGCACCGTATAGGTGTACAAAATATCATCTCCCGGAGTTTCGCCAAGGCCCAATGCCAAGAGGTAAAAAGAAGCTCTTCAATTATGCTCATTCTTCACTAAGAAATGTCATTGAACGGTCGTTTGGAGTTTTGAAGAACAAGTGGAGGATTTTGCATAATGAAATACCTAGTCATCCGATGGCTAAGCAAAGTCAAATAATTATAGCATGCGTGGCGCTACATAATTTCATTAGAGATAGTGCTATGGAGGATGAGGACTTTGGTAGATGTGACCAACATGAAAACTACGTGCCACTGGTGGAAGCATCATCTTCTTCTAAAAGAAATAGAGGTAGTACACATAAAGGGGAAAAAGATCATAATATGAATAAGTTTCGAGATTCTATAGCTGATGGTTTGTTTAGTAGGTTGTAGATTTCATGATTTGTAATAATGAGATTTATGTATTGCTTGAACATTCCTTGTAATATGTGAAGCTTGAGTTATATCCGGCCAGCAGCGAGGCAACACAGTGGAAACTTCCTGGTGAGCAGCTTGCGCAGCAGCAGTAGCGATCTCAGCACTGAGCAGCTTGCGTGGGATCATAGTTGGGAGCGCGGGAACACAGGCAACAAGTCCCTAGCGTGGGATCAGGGCAGGGGGCGAAGAATTGTGCATTAATTAGGGGTAATATGGACTTTGTTTACTGCTTTAGTGGTCTTTAGTGAATAGAACCAAACAGGGTGCTACTAAACTTTAGTGGGATTACTAAACTTTAGTAGGATCACTGAAGAAATCAAACAGGCCCTTAGTAATTTTTTCGGTTTCCTGTTTTTTTAACCCTCTTAACTAACTAGTCCCGATCAATTTTTTTCAGTTGTGAGGAACATGACTCGAATTGGACCGGAGATTAACTGGTTTGACAGGAAAGAAAAGGATCCAAACCACCATCTCACCACAAATCACAAGCCGAAGCTACAAGTACAGCTTTCACAACGTCTGAATGAAGGCGACGAGCACCCTGGAAGAATAGCCAGTCGACAAGTAAGCTAGTCACAGGACCGAACTATGAGACCCAGCTCATGGGCCGAATCGAATAGCGCTGGGCGCGGGGCTAGGGGGCCTGTAGGTACTGCAGGCGTACACACTGTAGCACCGAGTTGAGCCGGGCCACAAATCGGGAGGTACTGTAGCTCGGATGGGGGGTGCTGTACACGCGTCCTACTACAGCATCGCGGGATCACTGTTCACCGAGGTTTAGTGCCATGGCCTCGTTTAGTCGGCGAATTTTTTTGAAAAATGGTACTGTAGTAATTTCGTTGTTATTTGGTAATTAGTGTTCAATCATAGTCTAATTATGCCCCGTTTAGATAAAAAAATTTGAATTTTTGGTTACTGTAGCATTTTCGTTTGTATTTGGCAATTAGTGTCTAATTATGGACTAATTAGGTTCAAAAGTTTCGTCTCGCGATTTCTCACCCAACTATGCAATTAATTTTTTTTTCGTCTACATTTAGTACTCCATGCATGTGCCGCAAGATTCGATGTGATGGGTATTGCGCAAAATTTTTTGGAATCTAAACAGGGCCTTAGGCTTAAAAGATTCGTCTCGTGAATTTCGTCTAAACTGTGTAATTAGTTTTATTTTTTATTTATATTTAATGCTTCATGCATGCGTCTAAAGATTCGATGTGATGAAAAATCTTGAAAAATTTTACAAAATTTTAGGAACTAAACAGGCATCATAATGAGAACTGAGGACGGTCAGACTACCTTAAATAGCTAGACAGGAGGCGTAAAAATCTTCGGTTGCTATGTAGGTGGAGTCCACACATCGATAGAGTGGGCCTGTGCCGTGTGGCAGGCACACGGACGACCCCGGAACCCGGCCCTGCCGTGGTTTCTTTCTTTCTTTCTACCGTCTCTCGCTTTACATCTGTTCTCCAGACAGGGACGCCTGATTTCTACATCGGTCCACGCGGGGCCAAGCGAAGAACGAAGGCCCTTTGGCATGGATTCTGACGAAACGTTTCGGTTCTTGAAGGGCAGCCTGTGGTGGTGTCGTCTCAAGACAGCGGGGTCCATCAGGAAACCCGAAACAATCACTTCCTGGACTACTTGCAGAGTGCATCCACGCGCTAGGATCCCACCATTATCTCTCTCTGCCCGATCACCATGCGCATGGACCCGAACCACTCACTCAGACATAGGAGTATGTGATAAGAAGCGGTAACTATTAGTTTTTTTTCCTCGATACACGCATCATTATAATTAAGGAAAAAGAGTTTAAAATACAAACAACACGCTGCTCATGAGCATCCTAGGCGATCTGCAGGCCCTGGGAGGTCTGTAGACCGTCCTTGCTGTAGTACTGAAGAATCGTTGCTGTTTGTTACCCATAAGGTACAGAAGCAGAAAACAAGTGTTACCACCCACCCACAGCACACAGATCAAATCAAACAATGACAACCACCAGGCTAAGAGCTTCCTCTGATTTGATCCGAAACATTATTATACTAATCCTAAATATATACACGCTTGGATCAAGCGACCGCACACGTGTAAATGCAAAGATAATCTACATATATATCATGTACTAGATTCACAAAGGAAGGAGAAAATCAAGGGCGAGGGCGAGGTGATCCAATATAATCCTGCACCACCATTGGCGGCCTCCTTGGATCACAGTCAGCCCCACATCAAAAGGGGGCCGGGCCAAGTGGAATCTCTGGTAATGACAATCATTTCAGCCCTGGGGGAGGATATTCTTTTCGGGGCCAATTAGCTAGCGATGAGAGGTGCCGCCACTACTAGCCAGCCATGTGATCCATCGAGGAGTTGGATTCCACTTTGGTTGTTGGGCTGCTGCTTTCCCTTTCCCTGGTGGAACAAGAGAAATAAAGAAGATGAACAAGCCAGAAGCATGCATGCATGCTTCCAGGCAAATGATTAGTGGCCAAGCTATACTAATAGTAGGAGGGAGGGAGGGAGGCATGCACACTTGTTGATGATGTGCACATTACTGGCTGAAATGCATGATCGAGTAGATCTTTCTTCAGGGTACGGTGCCCATCAATTAGTAGCCTGTCATAGCTAAAGAATCTAGGAGCATCTGATCTATGTGCATAATTTAAGCAGTGTTGGTTAGGAACCAACAACATTATTCCCATTGAGAGCTCGGCTAATGATTGTGAACCTCCTCATGCGCGAATATTAGGCTCAAATGAAAAGGACACGCGCTTTCAGTTGCATTTGCATTGGTCATTGGAGTACTCTTTTGTTTCCTCCAAAGTTGGCGTAGCAAATAAACGAGAGGTGCCTCCCTCATATGTCCCAGTAGCACAGATGCGTGTCCATTACTGACTGAGCTGATGAGCCGGACTGAAACGGACCTGCAGATCGAGATATTTTCAGCCAGGTCCTTTTCTTGTTGTGTGTGTGTGTGTGTGTGTGTGTGTGTGTGGTTGCTGTAAAGGAATATATATAGGTGCAACAGCAGCATTCGTGAAAAAAAGACAGATCCAGTGCCGGAGGCTCCCATATGAATAGGGTTTGGGAAAGGGATAAACCGAGATAAGTCTTTCCCCCCACAAAATCTGTGGAGAGGCTGCTTCAAACTCACGACTTGGTAACTCAGAGTTGTCTCATTGAGTCACCAGGTCGTGAGGATTCAAAGCAGTCTCTCCGTAGATTTTGCGGGGAACGTGAAAGAAGAAGAAAAATCAGTTTTGAAGAAAAGGCACGAGTCCAATCCCAGGTGTTTGTTGACTAAGGGCATGTACAACCCAAAGACAGCCTGATGTCTCTATGATGATCATACTAGTTGGTTGGTTCGTTTAAGTTCTTTGGTTTGTAAAGAAATCTTCTTTGGGCTGGTTTGTGTGAGAGAAAATATGATTCTACTTGAAAATTTACGATCGTTTATTTATAAGCCACAATAACGAACAGCTTTGGATGTCACCATACATACAGACAACGCGTACAATGGGTTGTTTGTTTGGTTGTCTATTAATTTTTTTTATTGTCTTTATGAAGCCATGATCAAGTGTAAATATGATTCATGTATACCATTGTGTTGCTCATTGATAAAAAAGATCAGACATGAATAAGGTGATCATGGATAGATTTTTTTTGAAACCATGAATATAAATAATATATTAATATATTTATATATAATAGACAACTTAATAGGCAATTTATACAATGTGTTATCTATTTAGACGCCTACAAACTTTTTAATGCTTACATATAATCATGATCAAATATGAATATAATTCATGTATACTATTGTGTATTGTGTTGCCTCTTCATACGAAATAAATGAAGCAAAAATAAAGTATGAGAGATTCTATTTTAGAGTATTTAGTGAACTTGATAAAAAGTTTGTTGATTTGATCAAATACAAACAAGAGTATTTATTTTTATTTGAGAGTCCACAAGCATTTCAATTTAACGATGATTTGATTGATGGGATGGCACTACAACCAGCAGGCGTGCAACCAAAGATTATCAGCTTCGGAAGACCAGTCACTAGCCATAGCGTGTGCATACTGGATCTGTACAAGGAGAACACGATAAATGATATCACTAGCCAGACGACGGCTACGTTCTCTTTCTTCATTTAATAGTCAGGCAAATTTGCATCGTTTAGTGCGTACACACGGCATCAGAACATGGTACGTGCCCTAATGGCTAGCCCGTCGCTTTCGCATGTGTCGGGCTTGTACGTTTTTGTTCCAATGGCACATCCCACAGTTGCTTTAAAAGCATGTATGCTTTATCCAAGAGGTGCACGTGTCGATCTGTAATAAACCTAGGTACAACTTATTTATATTTTCGGCACTCCTAGAGTCACAGATACAGGGGAATTAGATCTGTGCAAACCTTTCCTTTTCCCACGCGCTTGTGTTTGAAGAAAAGGGACCCAATTCAACGTATTAGCACAAAGCAATTGCAGCTTCTTCTTTTTAAAAAATTTGGGGATACTTCATCACAAAAAAAAATTCATGAAGGATTTTTTATCATGTTTATTTTATGATGAGCGCTGTTTGGCAGCGAAAAAATGCCGTCGCCTAAAACGCGCATCCTGCTCAGCTCTGCTTTCCTCATGGGCTTTAGGCAGCATGCTGCACAATTGGTCCACGGCCAGCCCACTATTTCGCTGCCTGTCGGTGTAACATTCAGCTTAGCAGCCCAACGATGTCGCAGGCCCCGAGCCCAGTTTGGATTTATCTTCCACATTCATCAACCTTCTTCCACGTAAACCCAACCACGCAGTCGGCCTGTATGCACAAGTTGTACTGTGTAAAGTGTTACAGTTACAGCTTAAATGGAAGAACACTCTAGCTTTTGGATAAACATGGGTTAAGTAAAAACATGTTCCAGAAATATATGTGATTTGTTTCAAAAAACATAACTACTAAAAATATTTTAGCTTCATGCCAAAATGTTCAAAAAGAGAATGTTCTGAGTATGAAAAAAAAAATCCTAAGGAAGACAACATATATAAGTTATTCTGAGAACCAAACTATTTTTTTCCAAGAAAAAAAATAATGCCCTAAGCAATTCAAAAATTTCTGGAGGAAAAATATTCAAATAAAAACCTTTGTTCTGAGGACCAAGAACTTATTTCAAAGAGAGATGAAATGTTATGAGTAAATAAAAGAAGTTCACGGCATGGGATCTTTTTTCTGGTCAATAACAAAAAATTTCTTAATAGCACTAATAGTAGAAATACCTAGAATGTGATTTGGTTGCATGCACTGGCCTTAGACTGCATTAGGATTTATACAACACAATCCAAGCTAGCATTAACATATGCAATATTTTGGTGTGTTTGTTGTCCTCCAATTGCATGTTGTGTTTAACAAGATCTTGCTTGGTTGCTTACATTATGTTTCATGTGGTCACATCCATATTCTAAAGGTTATGTTCGGTTTCGGGAATGAGAAGTCCGTTCCTATTTTCTGGGATATGATGATCTTTTTTTTCAGGAGTAAAAATTTGAGGAAAAGGGAAAATAAATAAAAATAAAACGATAAAATTAAAGACATATATAGAAATAAATATTCACAAATAAAAATAGTGTTAGGCTAGTTATTTAAAGTGTTGGGTTAGTTGGGTCCAAACATAAAATAAAAATAAAAAAGCATAGCTCGATGACGGTGGTCGGATCACTATTGAGCCTGTTGCGCCAAAACAAATAGAAGCGGTGCAGCGGCCCATGATGGCTACTATGGGTGACAATGATCACCTTGGACAGGCCGTACGTCAAATGGTGTGCCATAAATTATATTGATCCCATCCAAATAGCGATGGTTAACAATTATTGGAAAGAAGCAGGTACGTCGTAGCTATCATCTTATGGCTTATATATGGTTTATATCATGAATTCATGATGCCTCGGTGCTGTACGTACACTCTGAACAGATGATCGAGGTTCGAGGACAAGAGCCATGGATCCGTAGCTTTATTTTGTCATCAGGAGGTTGCACTGTCCCGTCTCACCATCAGATCACGCACATGCATGTGCCATGACACGTTTTTATTTTATGGATCAGATCATGGCCCTGCGACAGTACTGTTCATATGTCTGTTAGGTCATCAAACTTGCTAACTTTGACCATATTTATACACCAACATATATATAATATTAAATTATATCGATCTAATTCACCATAAAATATATCTTTATAGTATAACTTGTCACAAATTAAATTAGTTTTTTTGGAGTTGTCCAAAGTCAAACTATTTCAAAACTGACTAAGTTTATTAAGAGCGTCACTATTTATAATATTGAATTAGTATCACTAGATACATCACAAAATATGTTTTTATAATGTATTTGTTTGGTGTCATAAATGTTATTACCCTTTCATACAAAGTTAATCAAACATAAGATAATTTAACTTAGGATGATTCTAAGAATTGGTTTATTTTGGGATATCGACAAGGGAGTATTTATCTGATGTTGTAGGTCTTAATATATTTTTCCTATAAAATTAGTTGAAATTGGAGAAGTTTGAGTAAATATAAAACTAAAACATCCAACATTTCCGAACATAGGGAGGATAAAAAATGAATGGTTTTAAATTAAAATGTGAACTATGATTTCACTTTGCATTTCACTGTTAACTAGAAATGCAATTGCAGATGATAAATAATGGAGCCTTGAGTTTGAGAAGCCCTGAATTGATCCGTGTGCAATCACCACGCGTGGACAAGGGATTTGGTAGGGAGCCACTTGCTGTGTACAAAGTTCGGCGAGGGCCATTTCCATCGATCCATCCATCTACTACTATTGTTGCAATGTCAACGCACAACTATTACACAAAGCTTGCAGCATCTACAAGTTACACCATCCCAAAACCAGAAGTTGTCTTATTGGCACTTTCTAGGTCTTGCCGTGATTCCCTGAGATATAGGAACACCTTTTAATTTCCCCCTCTTGGATCCAGTCTCAGATATACTTTTGTCCATAATGATCATATATATGAGAGAATAAACCTACTTAACGAATAACGCCGCCAAAAAGTATGGCGGAGTCAGGTTTTCAAGTGTCAAGTAGATATTCAACACAACCTTGTTCAAGTATCCAAGCCGGGCAAAAGCGTTAAGGATTGGAAGAGAAGGAGACTGTATTGAGCCCAAAAAAAAAAATAGTAACCCTAGCGAAAAATAGAGAAAAGGGCCACAATTGCAAGATACCTTCATGGGCTTTCCAAGTGGGTTTGTGGAATGCTGCCAACGTGGGGCATGGACGATGAGCAACTAACGGATGAAAAAAACATGGATACTACTATAGAGATGTCTACTAAAAAAATATCATCATGAATCTTCCATCTGTTGGCGAGTGGAACACGTGTGGCTGAAGCGGATAGATGAGGGTGTGAGGGGCACGACTTGAATCATGTGGTGTTGGGCTTGGCCTGTTAAGAGTAGGCCCTCGACTCATAGTGGCGTTCATGTGTTCAACAGTTAAAAGCCAAGTATATGGTGAAGAAACAGGATATGAGAAGAATAACAAACATTTTCAGATTTCCCCCCAACTGATTCTAATTGTCTTTGTTCTTGGTGTTGTTCTTCTCCCCCCCTCCAACCCAAAATTCCTATCCGAATTCTTCTGAATCCTTCCTAGTCTCTCAAGTGACAGTAACATTTTGCACCGGTAGCCACGCCTGTTAGGCATGATACTCGATACCCGTACCAGTGAGTTAGATTGTTACAAAAATGGGAGTTGTTATATTTTAGGTACTTGAATTTTTAAGCAACAATCTTATACAACCAACTAGTAAAATTGAAAAGACAACTCACAAGAGACAATCTAGATTATTTTTTTATAATCAAATAATGATAAAATTACATGTTGCCTGGACAACAAGAAAATTTTAAGCACCTGAAATATAAGAGAAGTGCACAAAAAATAGATAAAATCTTTTGTATTTTAAACACTAACGTTAACAAATCAAGCGATATATCCATATTTGTACAAAAAATAGATAGAATCTTTTGCAGTTACAGGAGCAGAAAAGCAGACGTTGGATCTGAGATTGATTCATTGTTCCGCTTGAGCTCCTCCTTTCGTCGCCACCTCCTTCACTTCGTCCTCTCCACTTCTGGGCAAGCCCCATCAAGCCCCCAGTGTCCACCCCAATATACGTCATCCATGCATGTAGCCAAAATGTGAGAAAGCATCATGCCATCATCATCTTCATTAGGCTCTCCCTATGAGGGGGACTGAGTGGAGGGTGTGCATAAAACGTCACAGCTGAAGAGGCAAGTGTAATAGAGCCTTGCCTTCAAAACATGGGTACAAGGTATATGCTTGTCTTGCCCATGACCATCAAGTTAGCTCCTATCGGGATTACATTCACTACATTCATTGCCGCCGTGCTAGGCATAGAGAGCAGCAATGCCTCTTCTGGACTCCCTTTTCTACTCGAAGTTTCTTCTCTCTTACTGCTCAATGTCGCCAATTTAAGCATGGCCAGAGTTGGGAAGAATTTGTGGCTACGCCTCCTTTAGGAGGGCATAGTGTTTCATTGTCAGTAGACATTACGACTGCGTCTCCGAAGCAAGGGCGTCACAACTCGTTCGCTAGCCATGTGACCTATTGGTTCATATGTTAAGGATAGCCAATCATGTTTTGTATTAGCTGTTGTTGTGCCTCCACTGCTTCGATGCATTTGAACCTCCAATCCCTACTTGTGCCTCTAGTGGAATCTTTGCGATCAGACCCCAAATACTTGATCGAAGTTAGTTTGGAGGAAGCGATGTGCCCCCTTAGGGAGGAGGCTTCTACTATCAAGTTGTGCTAGCACGTGCATTCTTATGTTTCTGATGTGACTAAGCTCTTTGGCCCTTGTTCTTTGGTTTGACGCTCTTCGACATCATCAATCCTTGCTTCTCTTACGGTAGGTTGTATGTCTCAGGACTGCTTGCTGCAAACGACACATGCGCTGAAATTGTTGACTCCATCCTTAACGAGTTGACCATAGAGGTGGCCACAAAGGCTTTTGGCATAGAGTTTCACTAACAGATACCCATGGAGTAGGTCATCGCGGTAACCTTGGGGACTTCCTCTATTCAGATGACAAATCAGATGTTACTATACACCATCACCTCTTTGGGGATGTTGTTTTGTTACAAGATGTGTTTGATGATGATGAGATCTCAGATACACAAGTGACAGTTAAATACCCCCATCTTTTCCATAATTATCGAAGATTGTGCTACCTATTCTGTGTCCGAGGTCAACATTGAAGAGCCCCAGGTGACAGATGAAGATCCACCAATAGAGGCAACATCTCCTCCAACTACCATACCTAGGAAGGTTGAGGACCTTGCATGTCCTATGCATTCCCCTTCACCATTCAACACGAGAACAAGATGTTGATGCAAGTCCTATGATAGATCATCACGTCGAAATGTCCATCTTGCACAACGGCGTGTGTTAAAAGATTTGGGTATAGTTGGAAATAATGGACACCTCAACAAGGATGTAGTGCAAGCCTACGTAGAACGCCTAAAGAGATTGTTGCCACCTGATCTTCTCAAGCCACTAATAGGGTTAAAAGGTCATGCCTTCTAGGACATGGTGATAGAGATTTATTTGTCCTTTTTAGGTGTTTGTCTTCGATGTAGTTTGTTTGTTTGCTAATGTTGCAACTTGCAAGTGGAATGTTGTTGGTAGAGTTGTCTTAGTCGTTTTGTTTTTGTCGCTACTATTGTTGTTGGTAGAGTTGTCATAGTTATTTGTAGTAGTTGTAACGACTGTTATTGTTTATATAATCGGCATCTCTTCTACCCTATTCATTTTTTTAAAATGAATGTGTACTCAAGCTAAAATCTTATACTCATACCTGGATGGCTGGACCGTAGATAGAATTTTTGTATCCACAGTCACACCAGTGTTAAGTACAGCACCACAGCTGGGATCGTCATTCACAGTCTCAAACATGAAAGCAAAGCCCATGGTGTTGGGTGATCTAAGCCTGAATTTTTTATTTTTTAGCCCTTTTTTAAAAAAAATTCACAAATATGCCTCTGGAGGAAAGATTTTAAAATCTGGACCCTTAGCTCGGCGCCATCGATGCTGGCGCCGAGCTAACATGTCTCGGCGCCAGTGTCCCTGACGCCGAGCTTTTGGGCTCAAAACCAACGTGACGGTGACATGGCAGGAAGCTCGGCGCCAGTCACCTTGGCGCCAAGCTCGGCGCCGTAGCTCCTGGCGCCGAGCTTGGCGCTAGGGTGACTGGCGCCGAGCTTGTGTTTTAACCCCAGCCCCAACCTTCTTGCCCAAGCCTTCTTTCTCTTCTTTCTCCTCCCTCTCGGTTTTTTCTCTCCCCACTTCGCCCTACCTCATGAATCGGTATATTGGACCTTGGAAACTTTGATTTGATGCGTAGATCTTTGAGAGCAAGGTATCCTCGCTCCCCTCCTAGTTTTTTTCGCATCAATTCAGTATATATTAGTCAGATTTTTCAACCTAAGAATTGTCATTACTTAGGGTTTCATGCAATTTTTAATATTTGTATTAAACCTAGATAACCGCAACGCATGTTGTTATGTTTTATGGGTTCATTGTTTTGCATAACACTGGAAACCCTAGGTTTAGGGTTTAATGTTAATTGCTTTCGGTTCTTAGAACGAAATTGGTTGTATTGTAGTCATGGTTCTCATTGGCATTAATTTGTGATGTTTTAATTTTTGTTTGTTAAATTACATCCATTTTGTTAGATGAAAGAAATGTATCGGGAGGAGTTTTGGCGAAAACGGGGTCATCCTCGAGAATTATACCCCGACGCGTCTAGCAAAGATGCCCCCATCCCTCCTGACCTCCCTGTCTCTAACTGTGATTGTGGTTTCTCGGCCCACGTGTTTCAATCGAAACATCCGGACACAGCGGTGCGTTGCTTCTACACATGCAGTCGTTTTAATGTAAGAAATTGTTTCCACTATCTTTTTTTCTTTATTTGTGTAAGTATGCTACTAATATTTTGTTGGAATCTCGTTGTGTAGGACCATGAGAGGTGCTTTTTCTTTCAGTGGATCAACGGTGCAGACAAGTTTGACCCACTACAAGAGGTTAGGCCTTCTATGACTAACTAATTGTGACAATTATAGTCTTTTTCTTGTCACTGTACCCCTTCTATGACACAGCAGTGACGATATGGCTGTGGTAATAGAAGGTGGGTCATAATCCCCCTTCTATGACTAACAGACCCAATTGTCATTAATCTTAGTGACAATTGCACGTTTGTCACCAGGTTATGACGACGATATTTGTCACTATATTTGTCATAACATATTTGATGGGACGTTGACAAGTGTCCAGTGATATCACGTGGCACCTGACGTGGCGCGCGACGTGGTACAGACAGTATGACGAAAACGAATTGTCATAAAAATGAATTTAGCCCAGTTGGCCCATATAACATGGGCTGGTTTTTACAATTATAATTTGAATAAGCCCAATTGGCCCATATGCAGGCCGATCATTTTTTGGCCCATTTGTTGACAACCTTTTTATTTTTTTACCATACTGGCTCAGTAATATTGCAGCCCAGTTTGCATCTAATTTTACGACCCAAGCCCATATAAAGAATCATCATAAATAATAAACCATATATAATTTAATAACAATAATAATTAGACATCCAAATAGATCATTTTCTCCATAATTTAATGGTTCATACAACAGTTTTAACCATTCAACAACGATACAAATGAATCACATCATCAAAATACAAGATCATCAACAAATTTATAGTTCTACAGTCACCAAAGTTCTACAGTCCACCAAAGTTCACTAATAGATCATCGATCACACGATTACCAAACATACATCCATCGAAATAAAAATAGCAACCACATAGCTATGTTCGGTACCGCTTGTCAAGGCAACAACTCTTTGGTCATCAACACAAAGAACCTAGCTCTAGCTAGCTGACGCAGCAGAAAGGCAAAAATAAAAACAGACGGTGACTACAAATTGTTTCATCCACGGCAACAACAACATAGCAAAAAGTTACAAATACACCACCAGATCACCAACAACAACAGCCCACCCTCCAATCCACAGTTCCAACACAACAAAAAAAGCAAGCAGCCATGCCAAACTCCGGTCATAGCTCCAAATACACAAACTCCAATCCACAGATCACCAAAATGAGTCGAACCTGCAAAAAACTTGGAGCCTCAGCCACCATCCAGATTGCAACTGTACTATACCAGGTCACCAACTTTTAATTTAGAGATTAACAGAAGTGACCGAATATGAAGATGTGTACCTGAGCACAGCCAAGTCAAGGAGGAGCGATTTGATGAGTGACCTGACTTTGTCCAAATGCTATCATCTGCCGAACGAGGTTTTGAGTATCTGCTGTTGCCTTCTTTAGGTTGTCAATCTCCTTAGCTTGTTTCTAAGCTTTTGCCTCTGATTCTTCTGCCTGGGCTTCCAACCTCTAGAGCTTTTGCCAAAGTCCGACAGATTCTTCCTTCTCAGCCTCCAATTGAGCTTGTAGCTCTTGCATCTATGGTGTAACAGATTTTGGAGCGGCAACAGACTGCTGAAGTCCCACATTACGAAGGAATGTGCTTGACTTTGACTATACTTGGGCAACAATATCTGTGCAAGTCTTATTCTGCTCCCTTTCCTGTACTGTTCTTGTCAAAATGGCTTCCATATCATCCTAGCAAGACAATGATTTGTCAAGTTTGAATTTATTTATATGGTTAATTATGCAGTGTACTACAGAAAAAAGGAGAGGTACTTACTACAGCTTTCTTGGCATCATCACTTAAACCCTTAGTTTTGCTGCAATGCGTCAACTTGAATAGATCAATTACAGTGGGCTTTGTATCTTTGTATTTTTCTTGCTTCTGAAATATTCACAAACATAGAATGACATTAGCAATGCACATGCTAAAATACACACGTAAGAGAAAAACATATTCCAACACATGCTGTCATACAACCACATGACATGATAGGTTTATTTTCTTACCACGACGTAGGCTGCTGCAATGTACGACTGAGATCCAGTACACTGCTGAAGCTTAACTTTTTCATGGTTCAGTTTGCTCTTTGCACATTTTTCCTAGACATGACACAATTGTGTAGCATAAGTAATAGAACAAATAATGGAACAGTAACAGCATAGGTAGACAACAAACTGTGTTGTGATCTATAGCACTGAATCCCCAGAAATAAACAGCAGCAGTAGCTGCTCGTATCCAAATCATCCCCAGATCCATAGCATAAAAAAAACTAATCCTAGAATCATCCTCAAATATGAAAATTGCATACAGTCATAGATGAACATGGTGATGTAGTCCTAACTTGATTAATATTGGCATGTTCCACCCTTTGGCATGTCAGCACACGTAGAAATTAATATTGGCATAAACCATACCTTGTGTTTTGGGTCTGACCACATGTCTACCAATTTTCTCCATTGTTCATCAGTCATAGATGAACATGGTGATGTAGTCCTAACTTGATTGGCTGGTACCCCATCGAAGTATTGCTTCTTGAGCCTATACCTCATTTGGCGTGTTCCACCCTTTAGTATGTCAGCACACGTAGAAGTTACATTATGCTTTTCACCATTCATGCTGAATTTTATCTATACATTGAATAGCATAACATTAGTATTTAAAAATCCAAAAGACAGAATTAAGATAGATTGAACTAGTCAAACAACGTCTTACAGCTAGTTTGCCAACGAAGTTGTCCAATTGGTGTTTGTCCTTCTTGTATTCTTTCCAACTTGTATATATGGGTATATGCTGCCTGAGTATGATCCCACCCTCAGAAGCCAGCTTTGCAGCTTGCATAGGTGCCTCTGGCCTTCTTTTCCCTTCCTTTATAATAACCGGTATCCTAGTCCCTAAACCTCTGGTTATGGTATCCAGTTCTATGCCCATATTCACTCCCCGTTGCTCCACTTGTGTACTTGCAGTTAGGGTACCTAAATAATACATTTCAAAAACCTTATTGTCAATAATAAGATTCATGCGACCATTATGAATGAATCAGATCACATAAATCGACATTGAAATAAATAGTTGAAGGCACTTGCCTTCTTCAGCAATATCCATCCCTTCCTCATTCTGGATTGAAGTAGAATCTGGTATTGGTGGTGGCACCTCTGATGCTTCAACTAGGCTTCGGGAAGCTGCTTCTTTTTCTCTCGCGACACTCTACCTAGTGCACCTTGTTTGTTCCAAATTGTCAGGTGCCAGCACCCTCTTGGATGATGCTCCTCTTGCAGCAACAGGCGGTGTCACAGCCTTACAAAGCAAACAGAGACATGACACCATAAGATACTGAGAGATTTCCATTTCAAAGGTACATACAAATACTAAGATTTCCATGAGTAGAAGAGTTGGTACCTCAAGTTCAATCCTGTCACTATGCTGGCCATGATACTTCTTGTTTCTACTTGCTTTCTTCATTGGACGTGACGACTGGCGCATGATTTCTGCTAGTCTTTTGACACCCAATTGTTGCATCCTCTCATTCAACCTCATGATATTATGAGCCCTCTGCTTCTCAATCTCAGTTAACGGGCATTCTGCAAATACATTGCAATCAGTGGCAGATAAATGTAAATGAATGAAATAAGCAAAAGTGCAAGTACTAGTGGTAGATAAATGCAATCAGTGGCTGCTGCGAGCTTTCAGATCAAACACAGAGTAAAATAGAGGAAATTTAAGGCAGTCAGGCAAGTACTTAGAATTAGTAAAACAGATCAGCTGACAAGAGTGGTGAAACAGAGAATTATAATTTGCCTATTTCTTACAGACTGCTATTTGCCTATTTCTATCACTTCAAATCTCTGGTTTCAGTTATAACCTATGGTTTCAATTCGAAATATAAAACCAAAACATAAGTTCATCTCATATGTACCTTTCCTTCCTAATCGAAGGGGATGGGGCAGTCTCTGGTCGACCTCACCCGCGGGTGGCAGTGATCCCAGGCTGGAGCTCCTGGGGGCGTTCCTAGCGTTTCAGCCCGTGAAGCCCGGCGGCCTGGAGCTGCAGCCAGGCGTCGAGCTCCTAGAGGCGGGTTGGGCTAATTCGAAAAAAACTATGTCAATTCGACCAGAGACTGCGGGCTGGGCTAATTGCTAAACTAATCCTGGAGGCGGGGTCGGGCTAATTGCCAAAAAAAAACGTGAATTCGAAAAAAACTAATACCAGAGATTTGAACTAATCCTAGAATCATCCTCAAATATGAAAATTGCATACTTTGGGTGAGACCATTTGCGCTTCACCCCTCACCGCAAGCTAGATTCGTGGCTCAAGATCCTATCCAGAACCGTACCACCATAACCCTAAGGACGAAGATCCGAGAAGTACCTAGGACCTCCATTGATGTTCTAGCCGTCTTCTTCCCCGGAGGCATCTTCCTTCTCGTCGGAGCGGCAACAGGAAGGAGGGAGTGGCGGCCGCCGGTCGAGAGTGAGCTAAAATTTTGGAAAGGGGAGTGATTCTAGGGTTACCTTTGTATATATATATATATATATATATATATATATATATATATATATATATATATATATATATATATATATATATATATATATATATATATATATATATATATATATGCGGTGTACTGGTTGGCTTTGTGCAAAAATGCCCTCACCTCGTCTGAGGCGGCGGCATAGATGGTAGGGGCAGGAATGACTTTATCCATTAAAAACAGTGGCGCGCTGGGCTGGTTTGGCTCACACGGGTTAGCGGGAAACCCTTTTAATTTTTCATTTCTACTATTTGTTGGACATATATAATTTATTAGAGATAATATTCATACATTTGCGGGTGCTTAAAATTTTGTAAGATGGAAATAAAGTGGTCTAAAATTGAAGACAAATTCGGTACTTGTTGAGACGGAGAATAAATTTCTAGAGACGGAGAATAAATTTCTACAATAAGTATTTAATCATGAATAATGAATGCCATAATTTTTGTTTTCACATTGCATTATATTACTTTGTTGACATTAGTGGGTGCTTAATAGGCATAATATATTGGGACAGTGACAAAACTTGGTGCTTAATCCCTATGTATAATATAGTGTGTTGTTATATACTCCATGGTAGTAGAGGTGATAATGGGCTATAACCCCCTCTTATCCCCTGAGTTGTCCTAATACATCATACCCTTTGGTCATGCACGCTACGCCTCCATGGTCATGTACCCTTTGTTTCAGTGTCTTAATACGTGTCTTTGTGACATTAGCGTGCTTGCCTAATACATGTTAAGATTATGTATGCATGTCCCCACACACATTTCACTAATAGTAGAACATCAGATAAGTTTAGTACGAACACGTACCAGTGTTTATTAGTAAACTTATTATCCGATGTTCCTATACTATCGGTGAAATGTCATATGGGTCTAGTGTGGATGATGACTTCATAGACTTCAACTCATAGTGTGGATGATGACTTCATAGACTTCAACTCTAGTGTGGATGTTCCTATACTATAGGTGAAATGTCGTATGGACTGCAGCACATAGGTGAATGCCACATACACATTCGTGTTTATTGTACTATATATACCACGGGTCCCTTGTTGAATAATCGCTAATGGCCCAACTCATCACCATGGGTTGCTTGTTGAATAATCGCTAATGGCCCAACTCATCACCATGGGTCGCTTTTTCCATCGCGTTGTTGCCTTATATGCAAAGAGTTCTTTAGATGAATCCAAAACGTTATAAGGGGTCAAAGAACAAGGTGGATCTATATGTGACTACTAACTTGTTTGAGTTTGAATCTTGCTCGTTCACATGCACCACACGATAGTATTCATGATATTATTCATACATTTGGATTTTAGAATAATATACATTAATCCTAGATAGATTTTGATTAAAGCTTTTGAAATATCAAATGTTTTTATAAATTTTCTGGATAAATTTGAATTTGGTAGTTGAGAAACAAAAAAAAGGAAAAAAATTGCTCCTAGGCAGGGTTGAACCCAGTACCAACCACTTGAGCTGGTCATGTGTAACCACTAGGATGAGAAGGAACTTGAGACTTAGGTTTTACTCAATGTATACTTATCCGCACAAGAAGGGATATCCGCATAAGACCGGGGACCTCAAGGACCTCTACTACGATGTGCTGCAGTTCGTCGAGAAGCTGCCATACTGAGTGACAGGAGAAAATCAATTAGCAAAAAAAGTTTTGGGATCCTCAACTGAGGCTACCACAGAACTGCAGAGGGAAACATTAGAACATCGACAACCAGTTCACATGCCAATATTGGCAGCAGGTCTCTGGGATGAAAATTTCCAAAAATCATCATGTCGTACAGCTGAGATTCACATATCTCAATTACTCGACATCACTATACTCACCATCATCATCAGGGATCATAATTGTACCTTCATTTTCACTATCATACTGCCCTAAGGTATCATCAACATCATTGTACATTTCATGGTCGTCTTCAACTTCCAATTCCCGTTGCCTACGAATCTGATCAACTAGGGATGCCTCTACACTGATACCGTCTTCTTTGTTGACTGGCTGTTCGTCGACCAAAGATCCTTCATGAGCTTGAAGTTGAGATATTTCCTGCTCATCATCTTGGTATGTCAGATCAATCCCTCCCTCTTGCTTGTCATCATTTTCCACTTCATTCACATTCCACAAGTGCCGATGCGAAAATTTTTGAACAACTTTCCAGGGTTCACCATGCTTGTTATCATCCAAGTAGAAAACCTTTGTTGCCTGTGTGGCAAGGATGAGAGCATCATCCTTGAACCAACAACTACCATGGCTAATGCTTTTGAAATATCCATCATTCTTCATCCTAGACTTCTTGCTACATGTATCAAACCAATCACACTTGAATAACACCACTGTCCTTTGACTATTGGTGTCAGAGTTGTACTGCAACTCTATTACTTCTTTCAGTTGACCATAAAAGTCTATATCTTCTCCATTATGTGACCCCTCAACCATGACTCCACTATTCTGTGTTCTTCTACTGCTCTCACGGTCCACGGTGTGATATCGGACACCATCAACAATACATCCTGAAAATATACGAAGTCTAAGATCTGGTTGACTTGCCAATGCATATAGTTCTTCATTGATTTGTTCTCCATTCACAAACCTTTGGGTAGCAAGCTGCAGTAAAAATATATATATTAGCAAGGTTTCCTAAACTGAAAATACTTAAATAATGACATATTATCTCACAGCCAAAACTAAAAATAATTACTCACATGTTTCCTAAACCATCCTAGAAATTCCTTAGCAAGGTTCCCCCCAACATCACGATTGCCAACAGTCTCTAACACATTCCTGTAAATCCTGCAAATAGGTGCGCAATTCCGATGTGAGAGCTAAAATTTTATATGATAGACAAATTATAACATTATGCTGCTTGCATTGAAGGACATACTCTATAAATGGCTTGACCTCCATAGTATTGTTGAGGACATACCAAACCATCCTGTCATAATCCTTCTCATCATATGTAAGTCTCGGTGCCCCCAACAGATTTGCTCCATGCTGGAAAATAGATAAACCACATGTACTCATAGGAACACGCTCTCTGTTCCTGCCCTCACGATTGTGCCTAGTGTCAACATCATCAAAATACCTTGAGCAAGCATTCAAGCACTCATTTGCGACATATGCCTCTACAATGGAGCCCTCAGGCCTTGCCATGTTCCTCACAAAATGTTTCAAGGTCAACAACCTACGTTCTACAGGGTACATCCATCCGTATTGAACTGGACCTCTTAGGAGAGCATCATCGATTAAATGAATGGACAAGTGCACCATCACATCAAAAAAGGCAGGCGGGAAAATTTTCTCAAGCTTGCACAATATTATTGGGATTTCACCTCTCATCCTGTTCAAGACATCTAACTTCAATTTCTTAGCACAAATTTGCTGGAAAAAGTTACCTAATTCAGCAATTGCTTCATATATTTCCTTATGCATGATTCCTTGGAGATCGGCTAGTAATATCCTTTGTAGAAGGATATGACAATCGTGAGTTTTCAATGCTTGTAATTTGCATTCATCAACACTAACACACCTTGCTAAGTTGGAGGCATATCCATCTAGGAATTTGACATTCTTTATGAAAGCACAGAAAACACTTATTTGGGCTTTACTCATCTTATATGGAGTGTGTGGAACAGAGTATGAATTACCATCATCCTTCAATTGTAAATTTTTCCTTATGCCCATATCTTCTAAATCGAGCCTCGCAGTAATAGAGTCCTTTGACTTGCCTGCGATGTCAAGAAATGTACCGAGAAGGGCCTCACATATATTTTTCTCGATGTGCATAACATCAAGATTGTGACGTAGCTTCAAAGTAGACCAATATGGTAAATCCCACAGAGTCGACCTGCGCTTCCAGCATTGGCCTTCTTCTACCCTCTTTCTCTTTTTGTTATTAGGATGGTCCCCAGGTTTTACAAGTTCCACCCTTGCCAATTGCTGCATCAACTCACCCTGAGTAAATTCTTTAGGCTGTGCACATTCTTCAGTCTGACCATCAAAATCTTTCTTTCTCCTCCAAATATGGTCCACTGGAAGAAAACGGCGATAGCCAATGTAGCAAATCTTGTTCCTAAGTCTTTTGGAGCAAGGATTTTTATCATAGCGAACACAAGCATAGTAACCTCTAGTTATTCTACCTAAAAGTGTGCTCAATGCCGGATAATCATGAATGCACCAGATGACTACAACGTGAAGATCAAATTCTTTTCCGATCAATGCATCCAAAGTAGGGACACCACTCTAGAGATTTAACAATTCTTCAACCAGTGGCTGTAGGAAGAGATCCATATCCTTTCCTGGGCATGCCGGACCAGGAATAAGTAGGCACATCATGAAGTTGGATTGCTCCATACATTGCCATGGAGGAAAGTTGTAAGGGATAAGAAATACTGGCCACATGCTATATGAGGAGCTCATCTTCCTGAATGGATTAAACCCATCGGTAGCGAGGCCAAGTCGGACATTCCGTGCATCATTTGCAAACCATTCATACTTCCTATCAAAATCCTTCCATGCCTCACCATCAGCAGGATGGCTAAGCTCATTGTCCACTGCTTTCCTCTTCAACTTGTGCCATTGTGCCTGAGCTAAAAGTTCTTTGGATCCAAACATCCTCTTCAACCATGGAATCAAAGGAAAATGCCTTAGAACCTTTTCTGGAATCTACCTTCGGCCATCTGCATCCTTCCATCTTGAAGCACCACATATTGGGCATGCATCCTTTTTAGCCAACTCCTTTTGGAAAAGAACACAGTTATTCGGACACACATGTATTGACTCATATCCAAGTCCTAATGCACGAATAACATTCTTTGCTTCAGCATAGGATGCAGGGATAGAACAATCTAGAAATGCCGAACTTAACAAGTCTAAAAAAGCATTGAATCCAACATTGTTGATTCTGTAAAATGACTTGATGTGGAGCAACTTCACCACAAAGGAAAACCTAGTATAGGGACCACCGGGGTGTAGCACCTATTTCATCTCTTCTAATATGGTGGCAAACTTTGACTTCATTCTTGGTCCATGATTTTGATCCGGGTATAGATCATGTACCATACGGTATATTTGGTCATCTTCTGGGTCATCTTGAGGCTCATCTTCTGGGACATCTTCATTCAAATGCTCAACATTGCAGCCAAAATCTTCATTCAAATGCTCAACATTTTCAGTTATCATGCACAATGGTTCTCCATGATGTATCCACCTAGTGTATGTGCTAGACATCCCATAAATAAGTATGTGATCCTCCACATCTCCTTTATGTCGATTTAACCGATTCAAACACTTACGACATGGGCATAATATCTCCTAATTGCCACTCAAATTTTCTGAAACAAAGTCCATGAACTCAGTGACCCCATCCAGATGCTCCTTGCTAAACAACCTACAATTCATCCAAGTTCTACCCATCTGTGACACATTGAAATAAGACAAGCAAGGAATCAACAAGTGATCATTGCCCAAACTGCTATTTGCCTATTTCTATCACTTCAAATCTCTGGTTTCAGTTATAACCTATGGTTTCAATTCAAAATATAAAACCAAAACATAAGTTCATCTCATATGTACCTTTCCTTCCTAATTGAAGGGGATGGGGCAGTCTCTAGTCGACCTCACCCGCGGGTGGCAGTGATCCCAGGCTGGAGCTCCTAGGGGCGTTCCTAGCGTTTCAGCCCATGAAGCCCGGTGGCCTGGAGCTGCAGCCAGGCGTCGAGCTCCTGGAGGTGGGGTCGGGCTAATGCCGTTGGCGTCAGGGTCCTACCTCCGGCGGCAGCCTCCTTTCGGCGGTGTCGGGCTACTGCCGGTGGGGTCGGGCTAATGCCGGCGGCGTCGGGCTACTGGGGGCGTCCCCAGCGGTTGTGCCCGTGAAGCCTAGCGGCCTGGAGCTGCAGCCAGCTGGCGTCGACCTCCTAGGGTGGGGTCAGCCAGCGGCATGGGATCCTGACGGAGGCGGCGTTGGGCAAAGGGCGGCGACGTCAAGCTCCTACTACAGAAGGATGATAGAGGAAAAGTGTGCCATAGCCAGATGCGTGTCGAGCTCCTGCTAAGGAATAGTGACTCCCAGGGATGGAAAATGTACAAAGAAAAAAGAATCAGAGCATATGCAACAATAGGCGAGTATCTCAGTGGTTATTCCATTGCCTGGGAAGCCAGAGGGCGCGGGTTCGATCCTTCCTCACTACGGGAGCTCCCAATTTTTAATTGTTTTATAGTTAATATTTACCTTACATGTGGATCCCACCAGTCCACTGTGGCTGTGCCAAAGTGTTTTTTAATGATTTTTAATTTATGACCATCACATTCCATCAATTTCGTCATGAACTATTGTCATAAAGATAGGGAAAAATGGTTTTTAATTTATGACTATCACATTCCATCACTTTTGTCATGAACTATTGTCACAAAGATTGGGAAAGGCTCATGGTGACGGTTGTTTATGACTAAATCATAACTTAGTCACAAACACTTGTCATCCAAAGAAAAATTGTCATAAACGCATCATTTCTGTAACTAAAAAGTGCTTTGTCATATGAAAATTGTCATAGAAGGTCTAATCTCTTGTAGTGACCCTAGATACCTCCTATTCGACGATTGGTTTAGAGGGAGATATCCACGTGAGCACTTCAAGCGGTGGGTTCCACCCCCCTAACCCCCCACCAATGATAGCTAAGGAGAAGCACCTAGCCGCAGTTAGATGACTCGAGGAACCTCCTCTGTGCGAATGCAGAGATCGAGCCATGATAAACCCTGAGAATACTTTGGAGTTTGTGTGTTCGAACAAACAAGAAGTAAGTGGAAAGTGTATCTGTTTAAATGTTTAGCTCTATGTGTGCGTGAACTAATGTCACCTTATTTAGGTGTTTTCAATGGCGAAGTGTCGTTTCAAGGAGTGGTTGTATGGTCCTAAGAACCAAGGAAGAACTATGAAAGGTTAAGGAAAAGAAGAAAGAAAGGGTAATTTACAAAGCACCTCCTGTCATGTGCGAATGTGGTGTTAAATCCAACTATGGCCTAGTCCCTTCGGAGCTTGGAATAGGCCATTATTGCGGCCATATGGTTGACTATGATGAGGTTCTTTATTTTTGCGGTAAACATAAAATCATATTTTGTTTGTTTTGCTAAGACATATATGATATAATTTTTCATTTGAACAGAGCACTAGGAAATGCAGGTGAGAATGTTATGATGGTCAAGCTAAGTTCTTGGATGAACTCAAAGGTAGGCAAGTAATTGCATAGAAGAGGGGATATGGACCTAACTACGTCAACCTATTCGTTAAACATCACAAAGAAAAGATGCGTGAGTTTGCTAGACAACGCGGTATTTGTAACCCGATCGATGTTGGGCTTGACAAATGGGGATTGGAGAGACGGATGACATTAGAGGAGAGGGCAAGGAAGGAGGCAAGGGAGGAGACAAGAGTACAGATGCAGGTCTTGAACGAGCATGTTGTTGCATTATGTGCCAGTGAGTGCTTGAAAGCCTTTTTTTGTTGCCTGATTTTAAATGTAATATAATCATGTTGCTAACTGATTGCATTTTATACATATAGGGATTGGATACAGCGAGGAACATGCCGCAGAGGTGGCTCGTGCAAGGTATGAGGAAAAGAAGTTAGATGAGCACAGATCGCGAGCTGGTCGCACCATTCAATCACCGATTGTGTTGTCCGATGAGGGGGATGAGGATGAGGATGACACTAGGAGACTGAGTGAGCTCATCGCTCTAGCAGAGGCGGGCTTGTAGGTGGAGGAGGCTGAGGACGACATTGGTAGACTGAGCGAGCTCATCGCTCTAGCAGAGGTGGGCTTGCAGGCGGAGGAGGATGACGACGCGTTCTTCACTTAGGCCGCAGAGGCCACAGATGAAGCAGAGGCCGTTACTACAGGCGACACGTAGGTCAGAGCAATGCAGGTGAGCTTAGCCACAACAACAAGGTTGTGTTAGAGGACTGGTAATCGGATGATGAGTTGCTTACTCAGTATGTTTCAGACTGAGGATTTGAAAGTGCATTTGCCCCCTATGTGGGTTTTGGTGTATTGATGACATCCAAATTAGGGACTAATGTGATCTTAATGAGATATATCGCAGCTATTACTCAGTATGCGCTCTCCAATGGTTTTATTTTTATTTTTGAGTTTAGGATCCGCCGCACTATAAAGAGGGATGCAAACTTAGTTGGTCTGAGGAAGATAGAGTGCTCAAGCATAAAAATAAAATCAAAAGAGAGACACTCTAGCACTCCATGAGCACGTAGAATATTTTTCAGTGACTGTTGATGTCAAAAGTCCCAACGTAAACCGGAACTCCTAACAGTCGGAAGTCACGACTCATGCCGGAAGTCGTGATGCCCAGTCACTTAGCCTGCGCAGTAACTACGGCCGTTGGAAGTCCCGACCCAAGTCGAGAGTCTCGACCCAAGTCTGTACGATACGATTGGACTATACACGTTCTAATGAATTTACATTTAATCTGTGTACTAGATTTGTGCCTTTTCAACACACAAAACACATGAAATGGCATGTGAGATCATGTACCGAACTAGGGTACAGAGTTCCTTCGACTAAACCTAAGATGCCTTAGGTAATTAAACCAAACAACAAACACATAGATGTGCCATGTGAATAAGATAAAGTCGTCCTAGTAGTGTGGCCACATAGCAAATTGTATTGCACCTTCTCCAAAGTAGCCTCCTATTGTTGGTGGTGGTGGCGGCGGGGGTGGCGACGGAGGACCCTTGTTGCTGTGATTAGGGCAGGTGCAATATGGATCATTGCAGAGTGCCTCCTGTGAATCAGCACCGTTGTTGTTGTCGTCCTTGTAACCGCTGCTAACTTTCCTTTCTAGATCGAAGATACGGTCCTGCAGGTAGTAGATGTACTCCCGCATGCGGATAAATAGGTCGAGGATCGACCCACCTAGTGAACCCATAGTTTTCTTCGGCCAAGGAAGACTGCAATAAGTATGTCATGTAAGTTGTATAGACGAGGAACATATTGAAGAAACAAATACTAATAGCAATTGAAAGCATCTAGGCCCCTAGTTGGGTTTCGGTGATTAATGACAATACGTGATTATTGTGACTAACGTGTGTTTTGTAGAGGCAATTATGTTAGGTCACGGTAATGGAGATCGATTGGGCAATCATAGTGGTCATGCCCCTACGATGGAATTCGTTTCAGTTTTTAAAGGATGGACGACAAGGTTAAGGATGGACTAGTTCTAAGTGTCATTTAGTGTTGAAGAGACACTTAGAGTAGTTTAGGACTTTATTTTTCCTTTGGCCGTACTATTAAGGGGGGTATGGACGGGTAGCTTGACCTAGGTGAGTCTAGTGGGTTAGCTATGGTGCACACTTGCTAAAACTAGCACTAGGTAGCTCCAAAATAGCCCTTAGATCCAATGGAGCAAACTTCATTCACGTATGATCGAGAGTTGAAAGTGAATGGAGGGTCAAATACTGACCGGACGCTGGCTTCGGTGTGACCGAACACTAGCGCAGAGTCCGGTCAGTTCATTTGATCAAGGTGAAATCGTCTGGTGCGATCGGACGCTGAGGGCCAGTGTCCGGTCGACTCTAGTAAGGTTCCAGAGAGGGAAAATCATGGTCGAACGCGTCCGGTCAGTGCTGACCAAACGCAGGCTAGCGTCCGATCACACTTTAAACACTAGAGTTCGGGGTGAACTGACCGGTGCATCCGGTCAACTTGACTGGAGCGTCCGGTCACCCCGTAGAGGCACATAACGGTTCGTTTTTCAGCTGGTGTTATAAATATCACCTCCACTCGTGTGTGGGGGTACTTTTGCTTATTTCAACAGCTGAGAAACACCTTTGAGAGTGCCAAGAAGAGCAAGGTCCTAGTGAGGTGATTGAGATTTGAGAATCCCAAAGAGAGCCCTCATTAGTGAGATCAAGAGTAGCAAAGTGTGCATCCACCCTTCTCATTAGGCTTGTCATGATTAAGTGAGAGTCCGTGTGTAACACCCCAGGTGTTTGGCTTCCACATTTGCACAAGCATTTTATAAACATGAGCATCATTCATCCATTCATGAACTTATATTGCATGAAACATGCTTGTGAAACATTGCAACATATTGTCATATTTCATGTGTGTTTGTTTTATGAAATGAATAGTGTGCAACACTCAAGTGCAACATGTGCAACACACTTTAGTGAAACATGGTTAGTAGTACTATGCAACACACTCATGAAACATATGAAACATGGCTTTGAAACAAAAGTAGCAATTCATTTGTTCTTCCTTGTTTCAACCCATGTGATGCTTGATTTTGGTGTGACCAATGTGTGGTGTGGTTAATTATCCTCTTAAGCAACTTAGTTATACTTAGAATGTCATTAGGAACAATGTTCATGTTGATCATTTTGCCTAATTAGTTTTCCAAGTCATGGTTTGACTATTATGGATCCCTAGAGCTCCTGGGTTTGACTGTTTAAAAAGTATAGCTTAGAGTGTTTGCATGTCTGAGCAACCTAAAGCAAAGTTGTAGAAAATTTTATAAGGAACAAACTTTCTTTAGGAGCCAAGTCATGAAAATGTGCACAACATGCTCTAAAATGGCCCACAAGTCAGTTTTGAGGGTCATTTGGAGACTCTAAAATATTCTAAGTCATAAAATCGAGTTTTAGTTTTCTATACCCAACTTGTTAGCCTTGTAGCTCCCAAATCAAGCCGATTTAGCTCGTACTCCAATTGGCAAACTTGTAGTACTCACTTGGATCTCGAACTTTGTCAATTACACCATGAGTTCGATCATCACGGTTGAGGAGTTGCAACTAGATGAAGGTAGACTGTCAGGCTTGATAGGTTAACTGAATCGGTGCTACAGTATTTCGACAGGTTCAGAATTTGACGGCCGCGTGGCGCCGCGCGTCGCTGCCAGCCTGATCGGCTAGGCCACGTCGGGCCAGAGCGCATCAATTGAAGCCGTAGCGCACGCATGTGACTCCACCGTGCTCACATTTCAGTTTCCCGTTCTCCTTCGCCTCCTCCGCTCGCAGCAGCATCAGCAGCGCACCGGCTCCGCCATTGACGCCGAGCAAGCGTCGTCGCCTAGCTCGCTCGCCACCGCGAAATCGCCCCCTGTAGTTAACCCATATACCCACCGTAGCTTCCTCTAGCTCGTCCACCTCGCTGTTGAGCCGGAGAACCCAAGGTAGTGGCCACATTTTAGTTTCCGCCGCCGCCGTACCTCACCGGAGTTGGAGCTCACCGTGGCTAGCACAGCACAGGCCCTCTCGTCCTTCCCTAGCCCTCGCCTGTCCTTTGCCATCGCAAGTAGATGCTCTGGTGATGACGCTTGCTCCTATGCTCCAAAAATTATGAAATTTGGATGGTGAGCTATTCTTGATGAGTGGAAGCTCTGGTAAAAATTTGAGAGTCATTGCATGTAGAGTTTTTGAGTTATAGATTTTCCTTTTATCATTGAATGATTCTTGTGTGAATTTTAGTAATTTATCTATGAATCCAATGACCATGAAATTTGTTGGAGAATGTCCTAATACCTTAAGGATGCTAAGAAAAATATAAAATCTGTTGCTTGACACTTTTCACTAGGGTTTCCTATTTATGCTATTTTTAGCCTTTCTGCCTTGTTATTTTTGTGTAGGCTGTTATACTTGTTCAAATGATGTGAAATTTTTATAGTAGTCTACTTGGTGCATTTAGTACCTACTGTAATTTTTGTAGATTTAATGGTGCAGTTTTCATATAGGTTTATTATTCCTCTTAAATAATGAATTAAATTAAGAAAGGTATTAAAAGAAATGAATTGGTGATGAACACCTTACTTTATGGTGTTCTTGTGATATATGTGATGAAGTAGTAAAGTTGGTTTTGTCCATTTATGTGTTTGCAACATAAGTTAATAATTATTTTGCTTTCATTATGTCCTTCTGGATAGTTTTGGGGACTTTGCAAAGTCCCCATGATAATTTGGTTTGCTGGGCAATTGGTGAAAACAAAAGTTGTAGAGAACTTATGTATCTAGCTCCTGTTAAAATTTGGTGGTATTTGGCCTAGTAGTTTAGGAGCTACAGTCGTTTAAAGTTGTATCACAGTTTTGCTTGCTCTCTGTCTTGGAAAGATAGATTTCTATTGATTAAAGAATTTGACCTGGTAAAAGTTCGAATCATGCCTTGAGGTCTGAAAATGAATTGTAGGAAATTTCATAAGCTTGCCAAATTGTCTTGTTGCATGTAATTTGGATTTGTAAATCTCTAGTTATGGTCAATTTACTGTACCGTTGTATAATCCCTATTTTGCTGAAACATGAGTGTTTGTGTGTATGCTTTGTTGCAATGTTCTTGTTGATTGTTTAGGTGCTAACCTAACTTGAGAACATGCTTAGGTGCAGGTGCTAGGTCTTTAACTGCAGATGAGCAATTATACATTAGGTTGTATAAATTTGGTAAGTTAAAGTGATTTGAATAGAGCTTAAGTTGGAATATGTGGACTGCAGTAAGCATGTGCATTTCCCGAGCATCCCAAACTTCGTTCATGTGCATCCATGATATTTATCTTGCGCATTCATGCAATAGGTGTGCCGGAGGGGGTGACACTTCTGGAGTTCGAGGGAGCGAGCCAGGAGGAGGAGCCCAAGGTTCAGGCAATCGAAGAAGCAGCCACCGAGGAGGAGTTGCCCGAGTGCCTGACCACCGTCCATCCTCTTTCCTAAAAGGCAAGCCCCGAGCATTATAAGTCTCCCATGTCTTTACAAATATATTGAGTATCTTCTATTATTGATGCTGCATTAAGTATAGTAATTGGTTGGAACCAATTGTTGCATTATATATCTATCCTTGTTCAGATATCGCACTTGAATCCTATTTAAGTTTAGAAACGGGTTAAATGCTTAGCCATGCTTAGTGCGGTAGAAGTCGGGTGATTTCCTGTCACCTGCGAGCTTTAGGATGAGGTGGATCACGGTTGGCTATATTAGCTATTGTGGAAAAGAACCATGTTAATAATGAATGAAGACCGGGCGGAGTCTTGTGTAGGGTTGGACATAGTGACTCCGTCTGTGTCATTTAAGGACCGATACACTGTACGTATTCAGGCCATGTTAAACGCAGCCTAACACTTAGCTGGCCGGATAAGTCGTTCCGACCGCGAAGCCGAGTAGCTCAACTCAGGGAGGGAACTATGGGGGTTGGATGCATTCTATAGGTAGTAAGGATGTGCGGAGAGCCATTGGCATAAGTCCAAGGGGAGTCAGGGCTTAAAATCCTACACTTCCTGGCAGAGTGGTTCTCTAAGAATGCAGGGCGGCCCGGACCCATGTCTTTTCTTTTATTTTTCTCCTGAGTTGTACCAAAGGTGACTTGTTTGTGACCCTGACGGGGGAAGCAGGGTTTGTGTTAGGAATACCCCTCCAACTGGATAGGAATCGATTCGAATCGCCGTCTCTCCCGGATAGTGAGAACTTGACTTGAGTAGCGGCAACGTAGATTCACTTAATTCAACGATATGGTTAAATGGAAGATGATGATGATGGATAATGTTGCCACGATTTATACCTGTTATGGTTATTAATGTTTGCATATTAATCAAGTGGTTGCTTAGTATAGGTGCTAATATAGATGATAGGTTAATGGCTTAAAGTCACTGCTAGCTCAGGTTAAAAGTTAATCATTATTACTTATGCTTTTTCGCAAAAAGGAAGTGTCAACCTAATCCTCTAAATAAAGCTTTGCATGATCCTTGGTGTCATTTATTTTGGTTTCCGACGGGTAAGTCTAGCTGAGTACATTCCCGTACTCAGGGTTTATTCCCTCTTGTTGCAGATGACCTTCTATATCAGGGCTTCTGGAAGTATTGTCTCCACCCGGCGGGTGACGAAGACTAGATCATGGGCATGATCTCTTGTTATCTCATCTGAATGCTTTTGTTGGATGTGATCGACAAACTGGTACTGGTATTTGAACTCATGTGTGTGAGTTAAACTATTTGCTTCCGCTACTTTACAAGACTTGGTTTGTAATAACAATGACTTTGATGGGTTGTAATCTATCTGCAAACTGTTTATGAAATGTTGTAACGTGTGAGATGCTATGTTGAGTTACTGTGATCTTGGTTGTATGCAAGTTGGTTTGAAATCCTTTGTGGTTTCAGTTGACTATCGGGTTTATATGGGCTCAAGTGCGAGAATTTTATCGTTTCAGCAATTGTTTTTGTACTTGTGCTCTTATAAATTGGTCGGTTCTGTTACAGCTGGCATCAGAGCTAGATTCAACACTAAACATGTCATACGGGTATTTAAAAACAAAAGCTTTTGTTGTGAAAACGGTTTTCCATCTTATAGTTATATATAAGTGTTTCAAAATCTGAAATTTTATAGTGTGCTGGTGATCACATCCCTTGTAGCCCACATAAGGACTTTCTGGTGGCTTATATAATTACCAACTTGGGGGAAATGATTGTTTCTATTTTTGTCGTCTATGCGGCGTGCTATTGCATGGGTGCCATTCGCTTGAATGGTAATGTATGGATCAATTGCCTCTACGCCCAGGTAAGTGTGAGTTGTGAGAGCATGACCGTCCAACTATCGGTCTAGGGGAGAGTTAGTTGTGGTTACTGGAATATTTACATGTTGCATACATGTACATATGAAGGTACCTAATTGTGGGTCTATCTGTCGGGTAATTGTGGGTACCGAGGTATATATATCCGGAGATGTATATATGGAGAGTACCTTAGTTTACTGCTTTCATTGTGTGCTTAATTCTCTTTTGTTGGGATGGGCTACAATGAATTTGTTTGTAGGTACACTAACAACGCAACGTGTAGCTCGACTAGATACATATATGAGAGAACATATGTATGCCACCGTCTAGCTATTAGAATTCTCAAATTCTACTAGGGTGAGAGAACGTACGGAATGAGCATGCATCATATTCACTCATGTCATTCATATTGCATTACTCCCTCCCTTATAAATTGCTTATCCGGTTATTTATGCTTACCTTGAAGGATAATCTCTCTGGTCAATCATCAAATGGTGATGTGGGATGTACCTTTTAATTCGAACTTGGCATGAAATGTACCTTAATCCGCTCCCTTTGGGATGCTTATCTTAGTTGGTGAATTTTAAACTTGTCATGTTGGAATGCATTGCGAATGGCGCTAGTAATCTAACTGATGATGTGGTGATTGGAGAATGAATTATTGCCACTGTTTTACTACATAAATTTTACATTCTCTCTAGTAAATTCAGTTTGGTGTAATTACATTGTTCCTCTCCAATGTGCTAACATCACCAATAATTGCTGGTTGCGCATTGTTGCAGATGCCTCGCACTCGTCCAATGGTGCGGCTGGTGATGATGATGATCTCCCACCACCACCACCCACACCAGCGGAATTGATGGCGATTCTTGTGGAAGGACAACGCACTATGGCTGAGGCTCTCCGCACGATTGCAAATCATGATGGTCGGGGTGCACGTCAAGGACCAGAACCAAATCAGTATAGCGACTTCAAAGATTTCCTTGATACTAAGCCACCGATTTTCAAGGAGGCTGAGGAGCCCCTCCAAGCTGATGAGTGGCTGAACACTCTTGAGCAGAAATTCTATCTGCTTTGCTTAACTGAGGTGCTGAAGACTGAGTATGCATCTCACCAACTGCAAGGGCCAGCTGGTATTTGGTGGAGCCATTATCGGTCCACTATGCCCGCTAATGCCCAAATCACTTGGGATCAGTTCAAGTCAGCTTTCAAGGGAAATTATATTCCTCCTGGTCTTATGGCAATCAAGCACACGGAGTTTATGAAGCTAACACAGGGGAACAAGAGCTTGAATGAATACCTGCAGGCTTTTAATAACCTCATGAGGTTTGCTACTGAGTTTGTTGACACTGATGACAAAAAGATCGCAAGTTTCAAGCGGGGACTCAGCCCCAAATTGATGAAGACTATGGGAAATTGTAAGTGTGCTCATTTTAATGAGTTTGTTAGTGATGCTCTATCCCAAGAGAACAACAATGCTATATATGCTGCTTCAAAGAACCGCAAGAGAGCCTATGAGGCGGGTGCCTCACAGTCCAAAGCTCCAGTCACACATAAGGCTCCATTCCATCCTCCGACATCAGCTGCTAAGTTCTGCCCACTGCAGAAGAAGAATCCAGGGAAGACTGGATTTCGCAAGGCTTTTACAGTTGCTCTTCCAAAGGGCACTACCAGTCAAGGCAGCTCTAATGTTCCTCCAAGCAACATGCCATGCTGGAACTGCAACAAGACAGGTCACTGGGCAAGGAAGTGTCCTTACCCTAAGAAGAATTTCAACCAAGGTGGCCATCATGGGCAAATGAACTACACAAATATTGCTGATGTTCCTTTAGGGGAGGCAGTCACTGTTGGTAAGTTTCTGGTTGATCAACACCCTGTAGTTGTACTATTTGATTCGGGTGCTTCACATTCTTTTATTAGTCCCGCATTTGCATCCAAGTTTATGCAGAAAACATACACTGTTGAGGGTGAGGGTTATTGTATTAGGGTTGCCAGTGGTACTATCCCCACCAAGCTCGTAGTCGGGGGCGTACAACTTGAGATAGAGGGACGAAGCTATCAAGTTGATCTGGTAGTTTTATCGAGGCTAGGGATCGATGTGATATTGGGAATGAATTGGATGAGCAGTCATGGGGTGCTTATTGATACATCGACTAGAGTAGTCATGCTCCGAGATCCTAGTAATCAGGAAGGTTTTCTGGTGCAACTACCCAGGGACATCAACCTTTCTTGTGCGGCAAATGCGGTGCAAGCAAAGGCTATGGCAGATATCCCTGTAGTGTGCGACTTTCTGGATGTTTTTCTCGATGATTTGCCCGGATTGCCTCTGGATCGGGATGTGGAGTTCAAGATAGAGTTGCTTTCTAGTACGGCACCCATATCTAGAAGACCTTATAGAATGCCTCCCAACGAACTAGCCAAACTTAAGATCCAGTTAAGTGAACTTTTACAAAAAGGCCTTATCCGTCCTAGTTCATCTCCGTGGGGGTGTCCAGCTATCTTTGTGAAGAAAAAGGATCAATCACTACACATGTGTGTAGATTATAGGCCTTTGAATGCAGTCACAATCAAGAATAAGTACCCTCTGCCACGGATAGATATCTTATTTGATCAGTTGTCTAAAGCAAAAGTCTTTTCCAAGATTGATTTGAGATCTGGTTATCATCAAATCAAAATTCGGCCCGAGGATGTTCCAAAAAATACATTCTCTACAAGATACGGTCTGTATGAGTATCTTGTTATGTCTTTTGGATTGACCAATGCCCCAGCACATTTCATGTATCTAATGAATTCGGTGTTTATGCCTGAGTTGGACAAATTTGTGGTGGTATTTATAGATGATATCTTGGTCTATTCTGAGAATGAAGAAGATCATGTTGAACATTTGCGAGTGGTTCTCACTAGATTACGTGAACACAAGCTTTATGCAAAGTTCAGCAAGTGTGAATTTTGGCTTCGTGAGGTACCTTTTCTCGGGCATGTGTTGTCCAATGGTGGAATTATGGTGGATCCCACCAAGGTGCAAGAAGTGTTGGATTGGAAGGCTCCAATCTCGGTGCACGAGGTTCGGAGTTTTCTGGGATTGGCTGGCTATTATCGTCGCTTCATCCTAGATTTCTCAAAAATAGCCAAGCCTATGACTCGGTTGCTGCAAAAAGACATGAGGTTTGTCTAGACTTCTGAGTGTGATGCGGCTTTTCACACCCTACGAACCCTTCTAACTTCAGCTCCGGTTTTGGCGCAACCAGATATCGAGAAACCTTTTGATGTGTTTTGTGATGCATCAGGCACAGGTTTAGGAGGTGTTCTTATGCAGGAAGGTAGAGTCATTGCTTATACCTCTCGCCAACTTTGGAAGCATGAGGTGAACTATCCTACGCATGACTTAGAACTCGCTGTAGTTGTTCATGCTTTGAAGGCCTAGAGACATTATTTGCTTGGCAATGTATGCCACATCTACACTGATCATAAAAGTCTTAAGTACATCTTCACTCAACCTGAGTTGAATATGCGTCAGAGAAGATGGCTCGAGTTGATCAAGGATTACAACCTCCAAGTGCACTATCATCCAGGCAAGGCAAACGTAGTTGGGGATGCCTTGAGCAGGAAATCGCATTGCCACTCATTGATTGAAAGTGACTATCATTTGTCATTGTTCCTACATCCGACAATCCTTCACAACATCACTGTCAGTTGTACTCTACAGAGTTGAATTATTGAGCTATAGAAGACAGATCCAGGTGTGTTCCACATCAAGCGCAAGATGAAAGAGCAAGAAACCAAGCATTTTTGGGTAGATGAGAATGACGTGTTATGGTTCAAGGATAGGTTAGTGGTTCCGAAGGATAGAGAGCTTAGAAATCAAATCATATCTGAAGCACATTCCTCGAAATTATCTATTCATCCTGGTAGTAGTAAAATGTATCATGATTTGAAGCCTCGCTTTTGGTGGACCAAGATGAAGAAGGAGATAGGCGCTTATGTGGCTAGGTGTGACACTTGCTGTCGAGTTAAAGCTGTACACATGAAGGCGGGATTACTTCACCCACTCTCTATTCCAGGTTGGAAATGGGAGGAGATAAGTATGGACTTTATTGTTGGACTCCCTACTACTCAGAGGAACTTTAACTCTATTTGGGTGATTGTAGACCGTTTGACCAAGTCTGCACACTTCATTCCTGTTCGCATAGATTTCCGTCCAACTGACTATGCTGAGTTGTACTTCAATCAGATAGTCTGACTTCATGGGGTACCTCGCACTATTGTCTCTGATAGAGGACCACAGTTCACTGCTCGCTTTTGGGAGCACTTACATGGATTATTGGGAACTAAGTTAGTAAGAAGCTCTGCCTATCATCCGCAAACCAATAGACAAACTGAGCGAGTGAATCAAATCTTAGAAGATATATTGAGAGCGTGTGTCATCTCGTCTAAGGGTTCATGGGAAAAGTGGTTGCCCCTAGCTAAATTCTCTTACAATAATAGTTATCAAGAGAGTATCAAGATGGCACCGTTTGAAGCTTTGTACGGCCGAAAGTGTAAAACCCCGTTGAATTGGGTTGAAGCCGGTGAAAGGAGATATTATGGTATTGATTTTGTTCAAGAAGCCGAAGAACAAGTTCGTACTATCCAAACCCATATGGCTGCAGCTCAAGCTAGGCAGAAAAGTTATGCTGATCACCGTAAAAAACCTATCGAGTTCGAAGTTGGAGACTTCGTTTATCGGAAAGTCTCACTTATGAAGAGTGTCCAACACTTTGGTGTGAAGCGAAAGCTTGCGCCGAGATATGTCGGTCCGTTTCAAATTATAGGACAGAGTGGTAAGGTAGCATACAAGATCCAATTACCTCCTGAGATGAGTGCTATCTTCAATGTCTTTCATGTATCCCAGTTGAAGAAATGTCTTCGTGTCTCTGAAGAGAGAGTTCCACTGGGGGATATCGAGTTAGAATCTGATTTAACTTTTGAAGAAAAGTCGGTCCGAGTAATTGACACTCGTGAGCGAGTGACTCGGAGTCGGGTGGTCTAGTTTTACAAGGTCATGTGGAGTAATCAGGGTAGTGAACGTGATGCAACTTAGGAAAGAGAAGATTATTTGAGGGAAGGTTATAAGGAATTCTATCAACAATGGTACGCTTATCAAATCTCGGGATGAGATTTTTATAAGGGGGGAGGGCTGTAACACCCCAGGTGTTTGGCTTCCACATTTCCACTTGCATTTCATAAACATGAGCATCATTCATCCATTCATGAGCTTATATTGCATGAAACATGCTTGTGAAACATTGCAACATATTGTCATATTTCATGTGTGTTTGTTTTATGAAATAAATAGTGTGCAACACTCAAGTGCAACATGTGCAACACACTTTAGTGAAACATGGTTAGTAGTACTATGCAACACACTCATGAAACATATGAAACATGGCTTTGAAACAAAAGTAGCAATTCATTTGTTCTTCCTTGTTTCAACCCATGTGATGCTTGATTTTGGTGTGACCAATGTGTGGTGTGGCTAATTATCCTCTTAAGCAACTTAGTTATACTTAGAATGTCATTAGGAACAATGTTCATGTTGATCATTTTGCCTAATTAGTTTTCCAAGTCATGGTTTGACTATTATGGATCCCTAGAGCTCCTGGGTTTGACTGTTTAAAAAGTATAGCTTAGAGTGTTTGCATGTCTGAGCAACCTAAAGCAAAGTTGTAGAAAATTTTATAAGGAACAAACTTTGTTTAGGAGCTAAGTCATGAAAATGTGCACAACATGCTCTAAAATGGCCCACAAGTCAGTTTTGAGGGTCATTTGGAGACTCTGAAATATTCTAAGTCATAAAATCGAGTTTTAGTTTTCTGTACCCAACTTGTTAGCCTTGTAGCTCCCAAATGAAGCCGATTTAGCTCGTACTCCAATTGGCAAACTTGTAGTACTCACCTAGATCTCAAACTTTGTCAATTACACCATGAGCTGGATCATCATGGTTGAGGAGTTGCAACTCGATGAAGGTACGCTGTCAGGCTTGATAGGTTAACTGAATCAGCGCTACAGTGTTTCGACAGGTTCAGAATTTGACAGTCGCATGGCGCCGCGTGTCGCCGCTGGCCTGATCGGCCAGGCCACGTTGGGCCAGAGCGCATCAATTGAAGCCGCAGCGTGCGCATGTGACTCCACCGCACTCACATTTCAGTTTCCCGTTCTCCTTCGCCTCCTCCGCTCGCAGCAGCAGCAGCGCGCTGGCTCCGCCATTGACGCCGAGCAAGCGCCGTCACCTAGCTCGCTCGCCACCATGAAATCACCGCCTCTAGTTAACCCACAGACCTGCCGTAGCTTCCTCTAGCTCGTCCACCTCGTCGTTGAGCTGGAGAACCCAAGGTAGTGGCCACATTTTAGTTTCCGCCGCCGTCGTACCTTGCCGGAGTTGGAGCTCACCGTGGCTAGCACAGCACAGGCCCTCTCGTCCTTCCCTAGCCCTCGCTTGGCCTTTGCCATCGCAAGTAGATGCTCTGGTGATGACGCTACCGCCATTGCCAGACCAGCCAGGCCGAAACATGGCCGTGCGCTGCCGTGCGCCATGGCCGAGCCGCCGAGCTCCGTGGCCGAGGTACTTAGGGGCCACTAGAGCTTAGGGTTAGTAGGTCAATCAATGCGGGAGATCATGGCGAGCACGGAGGTACCCTCCTCGTCGCCAGTGAAGCCGCCGTCGGCGAGCTACGCCGTTTTCCGCGTCGTCGCAGCCATGTCCCCTGTTTCCTGTCGCTGACCGGTGGGGTCATCTGACCCGAGGGCGCCGCTTGCCAGTGACTGTTAGAAAATAGGATAGCTCATTTATGCTGATTTTGAGGCTGTTTTGTAAAATCCATATCTAGAGTTTGGTAGATCCAAATTGAGTGGTTCCAATTTTGTTAGGATCATAGTGAAGTTTAGTATTTAGGAAAAATATAATATGAGCACTTATTTTGGAGTATCTGGAAGAATTAAATTGAAACTTGAAATATGTTTTTAAATGCATGCAAACTTGTTTAAATTATATCTTGAGTTCCTGTGCTCCAAAAATTATGAAATTTGGATGGTGAATAATTCTTGATGAGTGGAAGCTCTGATAAAAATTTTAGAGTCATTGCATGTAGGGTTTTTGAGTTATAGATTTTCCTTTTATCATTGAATGATCCTTGTGTGAATTTTAGTAATTTATCTATGAATCCAATGACCATGAAATTTGTTGGAGAATGTCCTAGTACCTTAAGGATGCTAAGAAAAATATAAAATCTGTTGCTTGACACTTTTCACTAGGGTTTCCTATTTATGCTATTTTCAGCATTTCTGTCTTGTTATTTTTGTGTAGGCTGTTATACTTCTTCAAATGATGTGAAATTTTTATAGTAATCTACTTTGTGCATGTAGTACCTACTATAATTTTTGTAGATTTAATGGTGCAGTTTTCATATAGGTTTATTATTCCACTTAAATAATGAATTAAATTAAGAAAGGTATTAAAAGAAATGAATTGGTGATGAACACCTTACTTTGTGGTGTTCTTGTGATATGTGTGATGAGGTAGTAAAGTTGGTTTTGTCCATTTATGTGTTTGCAACATAAGTTAATAATTATTTTGCTTGGATTATGTCCTTCTGGACAGTTCTGGGGACTTTGCAAAGTTCCCCATGATAATTTGGTTTGATGGGAAATTGGTGAATACAAAAGTTGTAGAGAACCTATGTATCTAGATCCTGTTAAAATTTTGTGGTATTTGGCCTAGTAGTTTAGGAGTTACAGTCGTTTAAAGTTGGATCACAGTTTTGCTTGCTCTCTATCTTGGAAAGACAGATTTCTGTTGATTAAAGAATTTGACCTGGTAAAAGTTTGAATCATGCCTTGAGGTCTGAAAATAAATTGTAGGCAATTTCATAAGCTTTCCAAATTGTCTTGTTGCATGTAATTTGGATTTGTAAATCTCCAGTTATGGTCAGTTTACTGTACCGCTATATAGTCCCTGTTTTGCTGAAACATGAGTGTTTGTGTGTATGCTTTGTTGCAATGTTCTTGTTGATTGTTTAGGTGCTAGCCTAACTTGAGAACATGCTTAGGTGCAGGTGCTAGGTCTTTAACTGAAGATGAGCAATTATACATTAGGTTGTATAAACTTGGTAAGTTAAAGTGATTTGAATAGAGCTTAAGTTAGAATATGCGGACTGCAGTAAGCATGTGCATTCCCCGAGCATCCCTAACTTCGTTCATGTGCATCCATGATATTTATCTTGCGCATTCATGCAATAGGTGTGCTGGAGGGAGTGACGCTTCTGGAGTTCGAGGGAGCGGGCTAGGAGGAGGAGCCCGAGGTTTAGGCAATCGAAGAAGCAGCCACCGAGGAGGAGTTGCCCGAGTGCCCTGACCATCGTCCATCCTCTTTTCTGAAAGGCAAGCCCCGGAGCATTATAAGTCTCCCATGTCTTTACAAATATATTGAGTATATTTTATTGTTGATGCTGCATTAAGTATAGGAATTGGTTGGAACCAATTGCTGCATTATATATCTATCCTTGTCTAGATATCGCACTTGAATCCTATTTAAGTTCAGGAATGGGTTAAATGCTTAGCCATGCTTAGTGCGGTAGAAGTCGGGTGATTTCCTGTCACCTGTGAGCTTTAGGATGAGGTGGATCACGGTTGGCTATATTTGCTATCGTAGAAAAGAACCATGTTAATAATGAATGAAGACCGGGCGGAGTCTTGTGTTGGGTTGGACATAGTGACTCCGTCTGTGTCATTTAAGGACCGATACGCTGTACGTCCTCAGGTCATGTTGAACGCAGCCTAACACTTAGCTGGCCGGATAAGTCGTTCCGACCGTGAAGCCGAGTAGCTCAACTCAGTGCGGGAACTGTGGGGGTTGGATGCATTCTGGAGGTAGTAAGGATGTGCGGAGAGCCATTGGTATAAGTCCAAGGGGAGTCAGGGCTTAAAATCCTACACTTCCTAGCAGAGTGGTTCTCTGAGAATGCAGGGCGGCCCGGACCCACATCTTTTCTTTTATTTTCCTCCTGAGTTGTACCAAAGGTGACTTGTTTGCGACCCTGACGGGGGAAGCAGGGTTTGTGTTAGAAATACCCCTCCAGCTGGATAGGAATCGATTCAAATCGCCGTCTCTCCCGGATAGTGAGAACTTGACTTGAGCAGCGGCAACGTAGATTCACTTAATTCAACGATATGGTTAAATGGAAGATGATGATGATGGATAATGTTGCCACGATTTATACCTGTTATGGTTATTAATGTTTGCATATTAATCAAGTGGTTGCTTAGTACATGTGCTAATATAGATGATAGGTTAATGGCTTAAAGTCACTACTAGCTCAGGTTAAAAGTTAATCATTATTACTTATGCTTTTCCGCAAAAAGGAAGTGTCAGCCTGATCCTCTAAATAAAGCTTTGCATGATCCTTGGTGTCATTTATTTTGGTTTCCGACGGGTAAGTCTAGCTGAGTACATTCCCATACTCAGGGTTTATTCCCTCTTGTTGCAGATGACCTTCTATATCAGGGCTTCTGTAAGTATTGTCTCCACCCGGCGGGTGACGAAGACTAGATCATGGGCATGATCTCTTGTTATCTCATCTGAATGCTTTTGTTGGATGTGATCGGCAAACTGGTACTAGAATTTGAACTCATGTGTGTGAGTTAAACTATTTGCTTCCGCTACTTTACAAGACTTGGTTTGTAATAACAATGACTCTGATGGGTTGTAATCTATCTGCAAACTGTTTATGAAATGTTGTAACATGTGAGATGCTCTGTTGAATTACTGTGATCTTGGTTGTATGCAAGTTGGTTTGAAATCCTTCGTGGTTTCAGTTGACTACCGGGTTTATATGGGCTCAAGTGCGAGAATTTGATCGTTTCGGCGATTGTTTTTGTACTTGTGCTCTTATAAATTGGTCGGTTCTGTTACACCGTGCTTGTTACTCTTGGTGATCGCTATCACCTAGATGGCTTGGTGCTGATTGAGAGCTTGGTAATCATCCGGAGAGCTTGTGGATGACCCAACTCAAGTTATGAGCGGTTGCGGGTGATTCACCGCGACGGAGTGTCGAAGAATCAACCCGTAGAGAGCACTTGATCCTTGCGTAGATCAAGGGGGAGCTACACCCTTGCGCGGGTGCTCCAACAAAGACTAGTGGGGAGTGGCGACTCTCCGATACCTCAGCAAAACATCGCCGCGTTCCTCCTTCTCTCTTTACTTTGAGCAATTCAATTCTTGTCATTTACATTCCTAGAATTGCCATGCTAGAGTAGGATTGGAACTTAGGGTGCTAAACTTTTGTGCGTTAGATTAATAGAAACACTTTCTAGGTACAAGGGGTTAATTGGGCTAACCGTAGAGTTTATTTATTGTAAAGAAATTTAGAATTAGCTCAATTCACCCCCCTCTTGGGCATCTTGATCCTTTCAATTGGTATCAGAGCCTCGTGCTCACGTATTTAGGCTTAACCGCCTAGTGAAAGATGTCTCATGGGGATGGACCTCCTCCTATCATTGAGGGGGATAATTCTCCATATTGGAAAATCCGCATGGAGGCGTATCTAGAAGCTCTAGATGTTGGAATACTTAGAGCCACTTCACAAGGTTTCCCAAAGCCACGGGATGCCGCACACCCACAAGGCGATGAGTTGAATTATGAAAAATGGAATGCAAAGGCTCGAAACACCATCTTTAGAGGCCTTTGCAAAGATGTGTTCAATCGGGTGAGGAACCACAAAGACGCCCATGCACTATGGTCGGACGTTTGTGCGCTCCATGAGGGAACAAAGAGCGAGCATGAGGAACGCTATCATCTTATCATAAAAAAGCTTAACTCTTTTGAAATGCTTCCTAAAGAATTTGCTAATGAAATATATTCTCGTTTGAATGTTCTTGTAGAGGAAGTCAATGGGCTTGGACTTACTCAAATGCAACCATCCGATGTTGTAAGAAAGATCTTGAGTGTCCTCCCCATTGACAAATATGGGCATATTGTGACCGTGCTTCATCAAGGTGATCTTTCCACCGCTACACCGACACAAATCTTGGGAAAGATCAATGCTCATGAGATGTACATGCACATCACATCATAAGATGGCTCATCGTCTACCAAAAAGAAAGACAAGGACTTAGCATTCAATGCTAGTCAAGAGAAAGGCAAAGCTAGACTTGAGTATGAGAGCTCAAGTGATGATGAAGTTGATGATACAAGTCTTGCTCTCATGGTGAGAAAAACCACCAAGATGCTAAAGAAGCTCAGCAAGAGTGGCATCAAGTTTGATGGCAAGAAGAAGAAGTTCTTCACTAGCTCTAGAAGGAAGCCAATCTCCGAGATGGATTGCTACAATTGTGGAGAACTTCGTCATCTAGCTCACCAATGCACAGAGCCCAAGAAACACAAGTTCAAGAACAAGAACAAGGGCAAGAAAGATGACTCAAGTTATGAAGATGAGAAGAAGAAAGACAAGCCATACAAGAAGAGAGATGGCAAGAAGAAGACTTCCACAAAAAGAAGAATAGTGGAAAGGCATACATCATCGGTGATTGGCTCACGGACATTGATTCATCTAGTGGCTCATCCGATGATGATAGTGACAACGAGAAGGTGGCCGCCATTGTTATTGACTCTTCATCATCTTCACCGCCACCATCGCCATCATCCTCTACACACCTATGCCTTATGGCCAAGGGTGAACGTAAGGTATCAAATGATGATGAGAGTAGTGGTGATGAACATGCTAGTAATGATGATAGCGATAGTGATGATGATGAATACAAATCACCTTCTTATGATGATCTTGTTAAATTGCTAAATAAATACTCCAAGATCACTATAAAGACTAGAGCTAAGAATGACAAGCTAGAAGCTAAAAATGATTCTCTTTTAGATAAATGTGATATAGCCGAAAAGGCTAGTGTTGAGCTTAGAGAAGCAAATGAAGCTATGTCATCCAAACTCAAGGAGCTCAAATCTTCTAAGAAAAAGCTTAAACATAAACATAATAAACTTGAGAGGATGCATAAAGAGCTCATCACTAGCCATAATATGCTAAAAGATGAATATACTACTCTTAAAATTAATCATGATAATCCTGTTATTGCTCAAGAATATTTATCCAATGAGCCACATGATGCTACTAACAATGTTGTTAAGATTGATATAGCTACATCATGTGATGATTTGATCATTGAGAGCATTGAGCAAAGTTCTAGTAGCAAGGGCAAGCAAGTAGTTGAGGCCAATGATTATGATGAGTTTTTCAAGCTTAAGAATGACAATGAAAAGCTTAATAAAGATCTTGAAGAGATCAAAAAACACAACACTATTGTGCTAGAAACTCTTGATCATGATGGTGAGTTGATGCTTGAGAATGAGAAGCTCAAAGAAGAAAACAAGAAGCTCAAGGAAGAGAAAAACAATGATGCTCTTAAGGAAGAGAACAAGAAGCTCAAGTTGGAGAAAGAGCATCTCAAGATTGGATTGAGCAAGTTCACTAGAGGCAAGTATCTTCAAAGTGAGCTACTAATGAACACCATCATGAATATGGATAGAAGTGGCATTGGGTATATGGCAAACAAAGAGAAGAAGGCTCAAGCTCAACAACAACAAAAGCCAAAGCCAAAGAAGTGTTTTGAGTGTGGACAAGAAGGCCATTTTGCTCTTGAGTGCCAAACTCCACCACCACAACCCTTGCCCAAGCATGCTAGATCTTTTGCCTTCAATGCTCACTACATGCTTAGAAAGGATTCTAGTGGGAAAATGAAAGTCATATTCTTAGGACCTCCCAACAAGAATAGGTCTAAGAAAATTTGGGTTGCAAAGTCACTTGTTGAGAAGGTGAAGGGCCCTCAGCAAGTTTGGGTTCCTAAAGCTTGATCTCTTATGTGTAGGTGAACTACAAGACCAGTGGAAGTCATTGGGTTATTGATAGTGGTTGCACACAATATATGACCGGTGATCCTCGTATATTCACCTCACTAGATGAAGAAGTAGATGGACAAGAAAGAATCACATTTGGAGATAACTCAAAAGGCAAGGTTAAAGGATTGGACTAAGTGGCAATATCAAATGATTATTCTATCTCAAATATGCTATATGTTGCTTCATTGAGCTTCAACTTGCTATCCGTTGGACAATTGTGTGATCTTGGCTTCCAATGCTTGTTTACCGAGAAGGAAGTTGTTGTATCTAAGAAGGATTATGATCAAGTGATATTCAAAGGATTTAGATACAACAACCTATATCTAGTGGATTTCACCTCCAAAGATGCAAATTTGAAGACTTGCCTATTCACCAAAATAACACTTGGGTGGCTATGGCATAGAAGACTTGCTCATGTTGGGATGAGTTCACTCAAGAAGCTAATAAAAAATGATTTGGTGAGAGGGTTAAAGGAGGTGAAGTTTGAAAAGGACAAGCTTTGTAGTGCATGTCAAGCCGGCAAGCAAGTTGCAAATACTCATCCAACCAAAGTTTTCATGTCAACCACAAGAGTGCTAGAACTCCTTCACATGGACTTATTTGGACCAACAACATACAAGAGTTTGGGAGGAAATCTTTATTGTCTTGTGATTGTTGATGACTATTCAAGGTATACATGGGTATTTTTTCTTCATGACAAATCCGAAGTTGCATCATGCTTTAAGAAGTTTACCAAGAGAGCACAAAATGAGTTTGTAGTGAAGCTCAAAAAGATTAGAAGTGATAATGGAAAGGAATTTGACAACACAAACATAGAAGTCTATTGTGATGAAGTTGGAATCAAACATGAGGTCTCCGCAACATATACTCCTCAATAAAATGGTGTAGTTGAGAGGAAGAACCGGACATTGATCACTCTTGCAAGAACAATGCTTGATGAGTACAACACCCCCGAAGCTCTATGAGCGGAAGCTATCAACACCACATGCTATGTATCCAACCGCCTATTCCATCAAAAGTTCCTTGACAAGACACCTTATGAGTTGCTCAATGGGAAGAAGCCGGACATCTCCTTCTTTAGGGTGTTTGGTTGCAAATGCTACATCTACAAGAAGCGGCAACACCTAGGGAAGTTTCAAAGACGTTGTGATATTGGTTTTCTTGTTGGTTACTCATCAAAGTCCAAAGCATATAGAGTATTTAATCATGCCACCGGCTTGGTTGAAGAAACATATGATGTGGAATTTGATGAATCTAACGGCTCCCAAAGAGCACATGAAAATCTTGATGAAGTAGGTGATGAACCATTGAGGGAGGCTATGAAGAACATTCTGGTTGGAGACATCAAGCCTAAAAATGATGAAGATGATGTACAAGTGATTGATCCACCTTCTTCATCAAGTGTGCCTCAAGATGGTGAAAAAGATGGAAGAGTAGAAAATAAAGACACTCATGTCTCCCATGAGCAAATAGTGGTACAAGCACAAGATGTTGATGCTCCACAACCTCCTCCTCAAGTGGTCAATAGAAGAAATACACCTCTACTACAAGATCATCCACAACATCTCATCATAGGGAGTCCATCAAAGGGTGTAATGACTCGCTCACAAAAACTTGCTTAATTTATTGCTCATCACTCTTTTGTCTCTTGCTTTGAGCCTACTAAGGTAGAAAAAGCTCTTCAAGATCCGGATTGGATAAATGCAATGCATGAAGAGTTGAATAACTTCACCCATAATGAAGTTTGGACTCTTAAAGAGCGACCAAAAGGTGCAAGAGTCATTGGAACAAAGTGGATGTTCCAAAACAAGCAAGATGATCAAGGGGTTGTTGTGAGGAACAAGGCAAGACTAGTGGCAAAGGGGTTCTCTCAAGTTGAAGGTTTAGATTTTGGAGAGACCTTTGCACCGGTTGCAAGACTAGAAGCCATCCGTATCCTCCTTGCATATGCATCACATCATGAAATGAAACTTTATCAAATGGATGTAAAAAGTGCATTTTTAAATGGCTTTATTATTAAACTAGTCTATGTTGATCAACCTCCCGGGTTTGAAGACCCTAGATATCCTAATCTTGTTTATAGGTTATCCAAGGCATTATATAGGCTTAAGCAAGCCCCAAGAGCTTGGTATGAGCACCTTCGGTACTTCCTCATTGAGAAGGGCTTCACCATTGGGAAGGTCGACACCACACTATTCACCAAGAAGCTTGATGGGCATATCTTCATTTGTCAAGTGTATGGTGATGATATCATCTTTGGATCATCGAATGAAGATTCTTGCAAAGAATTTGGTGAATTGATGTCGAAGGAGTTCGAGATGTCAGTGATTGGAGAGCTTACATTCTTTCCTGGTTTTCAAGTCAAGCAAATGAGAGAAGGAATTTTCATCTCTCAAGAGAAATATACAAATGATCTTCTCAAGAGATTCAAGATGGATGAATGTAAGCCAATCAAGACACCAATGTCAACTAATGGACATCTCTACCGCTCTATGATTGGTAGCTTGTTATATTTAACCGCATCTAGACCCGACATCATGTTTAGTGTGTGTATGTGTGCTAGATTTCAAGCTAATCCTAAGAAAACTCATTTGATTGCCGTTAAAAGAATCCTTAGGTATCTTAAGCACACACCAAGCATTGGCCTTTGGTATCCCAAAGGAGCTAGATTTGAATTAATTGGCTATTCCAATTCGGATTATGTTGGGTGCAAAGTTGATAGAAAAAGCACATTCGGAGGGTGCCATTTGCTTGGTACATCACTTGTGTCTTGGTACTCCAAGAAACAAAATAGTGTGGCCTTGTCCACCGCCGAAGCAGAATACATTGCCGTGGGTGCTTGTTGTGCACAAATTCTTTATATGAAACAAACTTTGCTAGACTATGGTGTAGTTCTAGAAAAGGTACCTCTTTTGTGCGACAATGAAAGTGCGGTAAAACTTACAAATAATCCGGTTCAACACTCTCGCACCAAGCATATAGATCTCCGCCATCACTTTCTTAGAGATCATGCTGCAAAGAATGATATTTCACTAGAAGAAGTAAGGACCGAGGATCAATTGGCGGATATCTTCACTAAACCGCTAGATGAGGAAACATTTTGTAGATTGCGGAATGAGCTCAATGTTCTTGATTTTAGCAACTTTACTAAAAGATGAGCTTGTGTTGTCCCTTGCATTGCATTGTAATATAAAACATGTTTAATCTTTCATAATGCATATAGGGCTTGTCTAACATGGTTAAGATAACCGCCGAAAAGCGTGTGAAGAAGCTTAACCTTGGATCAAACTTGACAAGCAACTAGATTTACTTTCAAGTATTGCATTGCATATGCATAAATGTTGCTTTGTCGTTTCTCTTCAATTGCCCTCTTATTGTCTATTTTCTTAAAAAGAATTATAGCCTAAGGCAAAATATTTTTGAAAAACATGAGGGTTTGAGAGAGGTCACTCACATCAATCCCAATTGGTGTTTATTTGGATCTTATTGAAGTTGGAACTTGATTGGGAATAGGTAGCACGATGGACTTTGAAGATTTGCTGGAAAAAGAGTGACCGGACGCTGCATCGGACTCTAATGTCCAGCGTCCGATTAGTTCACAGGAGGTGAACTGCTGCTGAGAAGGAGTGACCGAACGCTGAAACAGTGTTCTTCCAGTGTCCGGTCAGAAGGCGATCCAGCGTCCGATCAAGCGAAGAAGATGAAGTCAGGATCGACCGGACTCTGGCTGCGTTCGGTCAGTTGGGATCGGACGTATCCGGTCACGATTCCAGGGGTTTTGGACCTCTCTGGAATCGACCGGACGCTAGGTGGCAGCGTCCGGTCGCAGCCACCGGTGCGTCCGGTCAATTAAAAATGTGCACGTTCTGGATTCTTTTCTTCGTTTCCTTTTCTGACACGTCGGGGGACCCCCATATAACTCTATCGCCGCACGTACTTTTGACCTAACCCGCCGACTTCGCCGCGTCGCCGTGCTTCCTTGCCCGCGCTGCATTGCCTGAGCCGCCACCTCCAGCGCCGTCATCTTGCTCCGCTGGGCCCGCACTCACCTCCCCACGCGAGTGCCTCCTCCATAGAGCAGCTGAGCCCACGCCGTAGCACTCCTGCGCCCTAGCCACCGAGCTCGCCAGCACCGCCGCCGCATTTGCCCTAGCTGCGCCACCATCTTGCTCCATGCCGCCGCACAACGCTTCTCCTGCCATAGTATTCCACGCCATTGCAAACCCTAGCCGTCGATTCATTGCGCTTTGCGAACCCTAGCTTCATAGTGCCTCCCAGTTGTAACACCCTAGGTGTTAGCCCTGCACAAATTGACTTGCATAGCATGAACATGAGCATCAAGCATTCATATATAAACATTTACAATTGAAACATAGGATTGAAACATATGCAACATTGCTTGTTATTTCATGTTTCCTTGTATATATGCATATGATCATGAGTGTATACATGTAATTGGTTGATATAAGGCACAAAAACATATTAGCAACACTTAGGTTAGCAAATGGAACATTGTTCATGAAGGTCACCTTTCATGATCAAGCACTCAAGTGATGTTATGTGTTGACCTAGATAGCCCTATGTGTGACCAATGCATGAAATGATTGTGTGACCTTGCAAATAGCTTAAACATGTTTAGAGTATCATTATGAACAACTATGGTATTCATGGTTACGGGCAAATTGGTCACCAAGCCATAGTTTGAATGTATACCATCATTTGAATGTAGCATGTTTGACCAAGTTTGAACTATGTGCTAGAGACCTTGCATGGAGGTGGTCACTAAAGCAAAGTTGTAGTATTTGATATGGGAACAACTTTTATTTTTGGGTCATAGACTGGTTTAGCTCCTAACATGCTTGAATTAGGCTCACAAAAATCAGCAAATCAACATTTTCAACACTTAGCAATTTTTTTCTAAGTCCTAAGAACTGACACTGCTGACAAGCTCACTTTTGAGATGATTTTACTCATTAACCATTGAGAATTAGGTCCTGATCCTTTAAAAACATTTGAAACTGGTACATAGATCTACAAGTTTGTTATTGACTGTTTTTTATTTTGTTACACGGTTTAAGAGAACGAACATCACCAAAGTACGCTGTCAGGCTTCGCATCACGTAACTGACGAACTGAATCGAGCGATTTAGTGGCCGACCATCAGCAGAGCTCGTGCGCCGCGTGGCGCCAGTGGCTGGCCGCGTGTTGCTGACGCCCGGCCCCGTGCGGCCAAGCCAGGCCAGAGTGCGCCTTATCACCCCCTACCCTCGCCCGCTCAAGCCCCACGCACCTATTTCGTTTTTCTGCCCCTCCGTCGCCATAGCGCTCGCCCACAGCAGCAGCCGCAGCACCGAGCGCCCGCCGTCGCCATTCCCGGTGCTAGCTCGCTCTGCCTCACCCAGTCACCACCGCAGCCACTCCAATTCCATCCCCAAGCCTCACCGCATCCGCCCGTGCTCACTGACCATGCTCGATAAGCCTACGTGCCGCGCTTGACCTCACCGGAGCATCACCGCCGCGCCCGTCACCGTGGCTGGAGCGCCACCGTCCACCTTTCCATGCGTTAGCTTGTGCGTTGAGTTCGTCTTGGGTAGTAGATGCTTGTCCGAGCTTGAACTTACGTCGTCGTGGCCACCGCCGGCGTAGCGCTGTTGTCCGGCTCCGCCATGCCGCCATGAATGCCGCCACCATGCTTAGCTCCGATGATAGGCTCGGTCAAGTAGGTCAATAGGTCTAGGAGGTCGTGGGGGTCATGATGTGTAGATGCCATCGCCGGGGAAGCTCGCCGTCGACGAGCCGTGGCCGCGCAATCTCGAGCAGTGCCGCCTGCTCTGTTTCGTGTCATTGACGTGGGGGTCAACTGACCGGTGGACCCCAGTTGGCAGTGACTATAGGGCAGAAAGATAGTGCATTTGTTTCCTGTGTTATGTGCAACTTTGAAAATTTATAAGTGGAGCTGTGTAGATCATAAATTTATGAACTAAATTTTGTAGTGTTCCTTAGGGAGTGTAGTATTTATGAAAAATATAGTACTAGCATTTGTAGTAGAATTTCTAGAAGATTTAAAATGAAACTTAAAAGGTGTTTTTAAATGTATGTAAATTTGTTTATTTTATATCTAGAGTTCCTGTATTCCAAAATTTATGAACTTTTTCTGGTGAGCTATTATTGACAAGTATAAGCTCTGGTAACAATTCGAGCGTCAGTGCATGCATAGATTTGTAGTTATAGATTTTCCTTTTATAATTAGGTAATCCTTGTATGAATTTTTATAAATTATTTATGAATCTAATATTCATGAAATATGTTGGAGGTTGTCCTAGTACCATATGGATGCTAATAAAAATATAAAATCTGTTTCTTGACACTTTTCACTAGGGTTTTCTATTTATGCTATTTTAAGCCTTCCTGCCTTGTCATTTTTGCATAGGACGTTTTACTTGGTAAAATGGCACGAAACTTTTATAGTAGTCTTTTGGTAGCATTAGTAAGGCACTGTAAATTTTTGAGAATTTATGATACACATTTGGTATATGTTTATTATTTAACCTCAGTATCTAAATAAAATAATAAAGGCCTTTAAATAAATAGTTTGGGCTTTACCATTATGTTTTCTAGAGTGTAGTTGGTATGCTTGAACTGTTGTTAGACTTTGTGTTGTAAAAATTTGAATGTTTACATGAAGTAAAAGTATTGTTGTTTTATAATTCATGTTGGGAGGGCTTTCGGACAGATTCTGTAGTTTGGTGTGTTGCATAGTGAAAATAATGTTTGCTGTAAAAATAGTTAATAACAAAGTTGTAGGTAACTTATTCATGTATCTTGTGTTAAAATTTTATGACCATAGGCCAATGGGTTTAGGAGTTATAGCTGTTTAAAGTTAGTATTTCTGAATTGCTTACTCTCTGGAATTTCTGGACAGCACTGGATTGATTGTCTATTTTGGGTAAGATAAATTGTGAATTAGCTTTTGGTGATTAAATAAGAGTTGTAGAAAATTTTATAAGATTTCCAGAAAGTCAAAGATCACCACATTTGGATAAGTAGAACTTCAGTTATGAGTAAAACAAGTAGCTGCTGTTTTGTAGTGTGGTACATGAACTGCTGAAGTGTTTGATTGAGTCATTAAGAAGAGATATGCACCTACTCAGTAAAACACGATACACTTGTTATTACTTCAGCACCATGATGTTAAGAATACGTACAAGAATGCATTCATCACGTATCATCATATTATACTTGTCGGCATGCATACATTCACAATACCTTATTCCATCTTCATGCATCTACGATCGGAGGAAGAAATAATGTTGCTAGAGTTTGACGAAGTAGAGGAAGGGGACCAGCCGGAGAATCCTCAAGCCACAGCTCCCAAAGACGTGGAGCAGAACCCAGAAGAGCTTCCGAAGTGCCATGACCACCGCCGCACTTCCTTTCTGAAAGGCAAGCCCCGGAGCATTCTAAGTCTCCCAGTGTTTTACAAAATATTACTCGAGTCCTTTATGATTGATGCATTAGGTTATAAGAGTTGATTGGAACCACTTGATGCATATAATTTCCTTGTCCATAAATACACCTTTAACCCTGTGTAGGTCCAGGATCGAATATCAGCTTAGCCATGCTTAGACCAGTAGAAGTCGGGTGATTTCCTATCACCTGCGAGATATAGGTGGATACCGAAGTACGGTTGGCTATATTTGCTATCGTGGAAAAGAACCATGGGGTAATGTAAATGGAGATCGGGCGGGATGTTGATAGAGAAGTAACAAGACATGGAGGTCTTGGGTGTGGATCTATCCCCATTTGTGTCGATTAAGGACCGTACCGTTGTTGTTACTTCTGACAAGATTGAACGCATGCCTATCACTTAGCTGGCCGGATAACTCGTTCCGACCGCGAAACCGAGTAGCTCAACTTAGGCCGTGCCTTGTTTTGTTGTGTGCCCTCTGCGGCGAGCGGATCAATAGACCGTGGGCAAGCATGACCTGAGCGACCTGGTTCAGGACCATGGGCAGGCATGGCTTGAGCGACCTGGCTACCGTCAGTCCCTGATTGTGCAGCGCTGTACAAACCCGTGAAATGTGTACCTGAGTTGTACCAAAGGTGACCTAAGGCTGCCTTCACGTGGTATGCCTGGGTTTGTGTTAGGAATAAATTCTCAGCTGGTTGAAATTGATTCGAATCGCCGTCTCTCCCAGATAGTGAGAAACTTGGCTAGCTCCAACATCGTAGTAATTGTATTATGGAAGTTGATGGTTTGGATAAATATGGAATTATTACACCTGCTATGGTTACTATTGTATGCTCTAAAATGATGTACCACATGTTTGGCACAGGATAGTTGCTAATCGAGAGATGAATGCTATAATTAACTTGATGACCGAAGTATAATTGTATAATTGAGTTAATCGCTTTTTACGCAAAATGTTGTCAAGCTACCTCCACTTATAAAGCCTTGCATAATCCTTAGAGTCAATTTATTTTTGGTTTATGACGGGTAAGTCTAGCTGAGTATCTTCTCGTACTCAGGGTTTTATTCCCATTGTTGTAGATGGTACCATCTATCATGGATATTGCAAGAGTTTCTTCTATCCCGCTGTGGATGAGGAGTAAGCCTTGGGCAGGCTTCTTTATTAATCTCTCTTTATGCTTTGGTGGACTGTGATCGTATGTTGGCACTGTATTAAACTATGTTGGAAACACTACTTTCAAACTTAATTTGCTTCCGCTTTTATCCATTAAACTTGGTTTGTAATAACTTTGTTTCATACTCTGATGATAGAGATGTATATATGAACTTTATGTAATATGTGACATGTATGTTGAATCATGTATGATCTTGGTTGTTTGTGGATCATTTATCGAGACCCGTTGTGGTACTCGACAGACTACCAGGTTTATATGGGCTCAAGTATGACAGTTCGACCGCTTGTGGGCTGCCATTGTACTTGTGCTCTTATAAATTGGTCGGTTCTGCGACACCGGTGGTTCCCCGATTGTCGTTCCTCTTCTTTTTGGATCGCCGGTTCGTCAGGTAGCAAGCCCTCGTTTCCAATTTCGTACCTAATTGCTTGCTTTCTTAGGGTTTCATATCTCTAGATGAATAATTAAAATTATTTGTATATCCTATCTATTCTATCATGCAGCGAGTCAGTGCCGTTGAGGTCCTATTTATAGTTGTCAGTCAACTCGGGGCCAAGCTCACGAGTACGGATCGAGGCCAAGCCTCGGAAGTGACAGTTGGCAATTGTTTCTTGTCAGCGGCAGTTGTTCTTTTCAGATCCTTCAGATGGCTTGTGTCAAGAACGCCGGAGGTGGTCCAGATGATGAGGATCCGAGGCGTCCGCCTCGCTTGCCTACAGATCCAAAAGGCAAGGCGACAAAGAAGCTAGCAACAAGGAAGCACAAGTACCATGATGCAGATACAGCGAGAGCAGCCACAGTTGTAGAGGCCGCAGAGCGCGCAGAGAGATGAGGTACTCGTAGTGGTGTTGTTATTGCTGATAAGCTCTCTCCATCTACGAGGGCTGCACTAGAGCAGGTTGAGCACCGTCATGGAGGTCCAGCTGGGACTCTCATGGTTGGAGGATGGTGTATTGCTATTGATGAGAGTCAGCCTCAGGGGGAGTCACAGCAGCAGCCACAGCAAGCAGAGCAGACTCAGGAGGAACAACAGGCCGAGGAGATAGAGCAGGCACCTCAGCCATAGCTTCGTCGCTCTGGTCGTACCTGTGCTCCAGTCACGCCGAGGGCAGATACACAGTGGAGGGGTTCTCATCCACCGCCTTGATCATAGGGTCCGCCTCCAGTGACACATCTAGATCTAAGGGCCACCATGGCCAAGCAGGTGTAGCAGCTCAGGTTTGTGGACTTTGATCAGTGGTTTTCGCCATGGCGGGATGAGCATGCATCAGAGGGCTTCTACACACCACTACAGGAAGACTTCTATAACGCATATCTTAACAGTGAGGCACTATTTAGGTCACAGAGGGTGTGCAACATTGAGTCCATAGTTATAGCAGTCGGAGAGCATATTCGCCCCTACCTTGCATATCTACCAGGGCAGACAGATTTACTTGGATGAATAGGCTTATATGTTCCATCTTGGGTCCGTTAGTTCTATGCTACACTCTGGATTGACCCGCAGCACAGATATATTCACTTTGTATTCAGAGGCAGAGATTACAAGCTGATGAGCACTAGGGCCAGGGAGATTCTTAGGCTTCAGGAGCAGCCTGTCAGGCTACATGAGGTTTGCTATGGACAGATAGCGCCTTCCAAATGCCCTCATGCTGGTATGGTACCTCCTATAGATCTAGTCCGCCACTGCTTCAAGGAACCTTTTAGCGAGGGGTCGAGCAGGACTCCCAGTGATCTCACTCCTATAGCTAGAGTGTCGGATGCTATTATGAGGAGGACCCTAATTCCGAGGATGGGGTATCGCGAGGGCTTGACTCGCATACAGCTATGGCTTCTCAACTCTCTGATGCAGCAGACTGTGTTTGACATTTGGGATCTCCTTCTATCAGAGATGGAGGATACTATTGCTGAGGGGTTCAGAGGTCATCGACAGTTGCCCTATGTCCATTGGATCACATTTCTTATTCACAGGGCAGTTATAGTGAGTCCGCCTGAGATGCTAGCTGAGTATAGTGGTGCTACTACAGAGTTCCCTGTATACAACCTGACTTAGATGATCCGCCATAGTACACCGAGTGCACCTAGCCAGCCACACCATCGTCCAAAGGTGCCAGAGACTGCAGCCCAGCAGGATGATACTATCAGGGGCATAGCAGCTATTAAGGAAGAGCAGTTAGATGCTCATCAAGAGGGGATGGTCGAGAGCGACCCCAGTGATAGCTCAGATGAGGACTACCGGGATATTCCTCAGATGCCTACACGTCGACATGACCATGAGGTCGGTAGCTCTAGTTCAGCTCCACCTACACCGAGCAGATGCCCCCAATTACTTGCTTGCCACTTGAGCGGATGAGGCAGATCAGGCTCGCCAGCTCGAGAGACCGCCGCCACTTTTGCACGATTCGCACTTGGCGGTGATTTAGTTCCAACGATAGCGGTATTGGCTATGCAAAGAAGAAAACACAAAGCTTACAAAGAATAAAGAAGAAGCCATGCACCAAAGTAGCTCCTCATGCATGCAAGAATAGCTACTTAGGTTTATGCAGCATGTTGTGACAGCTATTGGGGCTCCATCGCCATAGCCTTCGCCCTAGCTTGGTCAAACTGCCACCACTTCTATGACTCCAGCATTATAGCCTAGTGGGCTTCAGAGTCAGGGACAGCCACCAGCATAGTTTGCTTCACCTATAGAGCAGGTGTCCTAGTGGTTTGCCTCGCCAGTGCTAGCCCCGCAGTTCACACCTCTTCAGATGGGCTTCACACCGGCTCAGACTTCCTCACTGCTAGTGCTAGAGACTACAGTGTCCAAGAGCCTTGGAGCTTCCTTCAGTGAGTTGACAGGGCAGCCTACTCCTCTATATCTATATGTCCCAGGTCCTTCTATAGTTGCACCTATTACTGGGACTATAGAGACGCTCCCTTCCTCACTGGCATCATCAGAGCAGGCTGCTATAGTTATACCTACACAGTCTACAGCAGCTCCAGTCGTTGATCCGACCCAAACCGCTTCAGCATCACTTCAAGCTATAGAGGGTCATACAGCTCAGAGTTCAGGATCAGATGATGATGGCATGAAGTTCCAGCTTGCTCCTCGTACATCAGCGCCCGGCTCGTTCGCTGCAGCCCCACTGACCGACCCTTAGGTTTTGGTGTTTGACGCCAAAGGGGGAGAGGGATCGAGTATGTTAGACTTAGGGGCAGCGACATATCTAGGGGGAGCATAGTTTGTCTATTAGCTTATCTATTACATTTCGAGTTCTTATGCGTGATACACTATTATGCATTCGTCGTGTGTTTACTTTTTATGCATCAAACTATATTTATGTGATAGTGATATCTACGTGATCGTGATATATGACATGTGTGCTCTCTATTTTGAATCATTTATATGTAATATCACTTGTGTTGTGCTCATTTGCTTTTGCTTCCGCATTTTACTCCGATGCAAATGAGCTTTATTACTTATAGTCATGCTTATTTCATATCTTTTGAGTACATCATGTTGGTTTGGGTCATATAAGCTTGCCTAACACTTTTGTTCTTATTGCCAAAAGCTTATATGAACCAAGCAATGTTAAAAACATCATCTCTTTCACATACTCGAGGTGGTATTGTCATCAATCACCAAAAAGGGAGAGATTGAAAGCATCTATGCCCCTAGTTGGGTTTCGGTGATTAATGACAATACATGATTATTGTGACTAATGTGTGTTTTGCAGAGGCAATTAAGTTAGGTCACGGTAATGGAGATCGATTGGGCAATCATGGTGGTCATGCCCCTACGATGAAATTCATTTCGGTTTTCAAAGGATGGACGACAAGGTTAAGGATGGACTAGTTCTAAGTGTCGTTTGGTGTTGAACAGACACTTAGAGTAGTTTAGGACTTTGTTTTTCCTTTGGTCGTACTATTAAGGAGGGTATGGACAGGTAGCTTGACCTAGGTGAGTCTAATGGGTTAGGCGTGATGCACACTTGCTAAAACTAGCACTAGGTAGCTCCAAAATAGCCCTTAGATCCCATGGAGCAAACTTCATTCACGTATGATCGAGAGTTGAAAGTGAATGGAGGGTCAAATACTGACCGGACGCTGGCTTCGGTGTGACCAGACACTGGCACAGAGTCCGGTCAGTTCATTTGATCAAGGTGAAATCGTCTGGTGCGACCAGACGCTGAGAGGTGAAGTGACCGGACACTGAGGGCCAGCATCCGGTCGACTCCAGTAAGGTTCCAGAGAGGGAAAATCACGACCGGACGCTGGCCAGCGTCCGGTCACACTTTAAACACTGGAGTTTGGGGTGAACTGACCAGTGCATCTGGTCACCCCGTAGAGGCACATAATGGTTTGTTTTTTAGCCGGTGTTATAAATACCACCTCCACTCGTGTGTGGGGGTACTTTTGCTCATTCCAACAGCTGAGAAACATCTTTGAGAGTGCCAAGAAGAGCAAGGCCCTAGTGAGGTGATTGAGATTTGAGAATCCCAAAGAGAGCCCTCATTAGTGAGATCAAGAGTAGTAAAGTGTGCATCCACCCTTCTCATTAGGCTTGTCGTGGTCAAGTGAGAGTCTGTGCTTGTTACTCTTGGTGATCGCCATCACCTAGATGGCTTGGTGGTGATTGGGAGCTTGGTGATCATCCGGAGAGCTTGTGGATGACCCAACTCAAGTTGTGAGCGGTTGTGGGTGATTCACCGTGATGGAGTGTCGAAGAATCAACCCATAGAGAGCACTTGATCCTTGCGCAGATCAAGGGGGAGCTACACCCTTGCGCAGGTGCTCCAACGAGGACTAGTGGGGAGTGGCGACTCTCCGATACCTCGGCAAAACATCGCTGCGTTCCTCCTTCTCTCTTTACTTTGAGGATTTACTTTGAGCAATTCAATTCTTGTCATTTACATTCCTAGAATTGTCATGCTAGAGTAGGATTCGAACTTAGGGTGCTAAACTTTTGTGCGTTAGATTAATAGAAACACTTTCTAGGCACAAGGGGTTAATTGGGCTAACCGTAGAGTTTATTTATTGCAAAAAATTTAGAATTTAGCCTAATTCACCCCCCCCCTCTTGGGCATCTTGATCCTTTCAGCAATTATCCATGCTCGTGGGTATTTGAAGAAACGACGACCTCCATCTATTCTCTCGGTGAACATCTGCACTAGGCAGTCCTCACCATGCATGCATTTTGGCCATTCTTCTTTCCATTCATCGTATCCTCTCAGTGGTGCCTCTTTGGTGAAATCGCTTTTGCTCTCAACTAGGAACCTCTCATAAAGAGCTTCCTCAAAGAAATCGGGACCAAGAGGACCCTCCCACCTAATGGTTGTTCCCTTCCCCTTTCCTCTCTCTCTGGATGACCCTCTAGACATTGGTACTGCAACGAAAGAAAATGTTGAGTGCTCTTTTTCCTTGTTGTGTGTGTGAATGAGAGGGAGTGAAGGGTTATTTATAGGTTGAGAGGAGGAATGGAGGCCTCTCAATGTGCCATGTCAGCGATCCGTGTGCCTCTTCACCTCAGCCCTTGGATCAAACAGTCATAAGATGGATGGTGGAGATGGAGTGGAGTTGTGCTTCCTTGCATGCCAGTACTATGTCAGTGAAGTGATAAATCGTTGCTGTCCTTGTAACTGAAAAGTCTATTTTCATTGTCTGAAAAGCCTTTATTCATTCACTATTACTTGAAAAGCCTAGATTCATCTGTAAAGCGTCTGTACAATACGATTGGACTATACACGTTCTAATGAATTTACATTTAATCTGTGTACTACATTTATGCCTTTTTAGCAGTGTAGAATGATTAATGATTCACAAAAAAAATTGCAAGAGTTTCCCTTGTTTTAGGAGCATCCATAGTTACAAACAGAGACATCATTATATAATCCAAACATTTAATCATCCAAAGAGCACTATGCAACCACAACGAACATCACAATCAACATAGCATGTCCTGCACAGTCCAAATAGTCTAGAATGTCCATATAGTTCTAAATAGTTACAGGAAAGTAAATACAAAATTCATAATAGTGCATACTAACATCTACCACAACCCTCACAGCCTCCTACTCTTACCCTTACCCTTGTGACCGAGAGCGCTCGTACCTGGAGTGTAAGGGTCAGGTGGACGGTGTCGCCTAGTGCCTAGAGGTTGTGTAGGCTGAGTCGAGGGAGCGTCATGGAGCTGAGAGGGGCCAAGCTCCTCGTGCCTCTGGTCCACGTCATCCTCGTCGTTGTCGTCGTCCTTGTCCCCATCCTCGTCCCCTGTAGCTGCTTGGCTAGAGGAACATAAGCCTCCTCTGCCTGACGGAAGGAACGTACACGTCATGCGTCGTGTCTGTCCTGCAACCACAATGAGCAGCCACACGACGTAGCCGACGTGACAGCCTCTGTTGTATAAAATTATGTTAACTGAAAGAATCTAACGTATTAATAATATGTTTGAAAGAATATTTTGAATCTTACATCTAGAAAGCTATGCATGTAGTCGTCCCTGACTCTCGGCCGAATGCGCTCAATGTCTTCAACGGAGCATTTGAGTGTATTGCCCTGCAACAAAGTTCTCAGTAATAATACTTCTGAACAGATAGCAATAGGTTTTGTTTTCTTTTGTACAAGAATCTAACGTATTATAAGGATGATATGGCCCGAAGGTGGCACTAACTAAAATAGATAACTCTAATGCTTAATGTATTGGTATGCAACTTAACGTAGAAAAATAAGGCAATTGACTTACCACTCTGTCCAAGATTGGTCCCCTCCACCTGCCTTCCTGCATGAGTAGATTGGTCGTACGTCGTGTCTTCATCGTCGGAGGACTCGATGTCGGCGTAGTCATCTTCTGTCCACTGTACCCTCAGCCTGCAACGTGTCACACGCTGGTACCAAGCTTGGTACCGCCTGAACTCATGGTTCGTGTGCGGCTCGTTGTTCTCGTCCACGTTGTCGTGCATCTCCTCCCATTGCTCAATGTAGAACTGGTGGTGCTTCTCGCAGTAAAAAATATTTATGTTCTTCTGACGATCCAACCTGCACGTATGTCATCGTTACTTGAATCCATGTACATGTCAAAATATTAATAGAAGCCATGGAATCATTCATAATTTCAACACTATTGGAGCCACGGAATCCATCTCCACGGTGCACTTACGCAGCAACAGGGGGCACATCCACATTCTTAGGAATGTCTCCTGCAACATAGGCAGAGAAATGAGAAAAGAATAAAAGAAATGGATGTAAGGAAGAGGGTAAGCTCCTAATAACCATGCGGTTAAGACACTTACTCGGATGATTCTGTGTCAAAGGGATCTCATGAGGAGGATCTGCCACAACAATATGAGTCTGACAAACATCTCCAACTATAGCATTGGGGGCAGAATTAGCATCGAGAACCAAAGGTGCAACCTCCAGGTCCAGATCAGGTTCTAGGACAGGAGGGTCAATGTGTGCCTACTGACCCATTGGTGAGGAAAACCCATGAGGGATGGGATCAACTAACACCCGACGCACAACCACGTCTAAACATTGTAGTTGGCTCTTCATAGCCGATCTCACATAGTTCTCCCACTGATCCGCACACCCAATTGGGATCATTCGCCTGAGAATGTTGGGAGGAGAACCTAGGTGCAGTACACCCTCAACTACAATGCCATTATCTCTAAGGCAATGCAGCTCCTCCCGAGCCCTTGCAACTATCTCACTAAATGAAGGCCTATCATTGAATAGCACAGGCACGTTTCGCATGTCAACAAACTCAATATATCCATAACGATCGTATTCAACAGTGCCTCCATGATATATAGTCACTAGGTTGTCCATCTAGTTCAAACACATAATGAAACACATATCCTTTAGTCCAAATTAGACAATAGATAGTACCTAACAAGTACTTTCTAACTACAAACTAAGTAAATAAGATAATAACTACATGTATAGATACAGTGTACTAACTAAATAGCTAGATCCTATTTAATTAACTAAATATGTAACTACCAATCTAAGTAGCTATCTAACTATATCTATGTACCTATGTATCTATGTTTCTATCTATCTATATATCTATCTCACTAGATCACTAGCTATATCAACTACCTGAGTCATCACATTAACTAGTAAATAACAAATGCCAAAACTATTACACTACAATCAAAGCTAACTAAATACGTACATTGCATATTCAAAATTTTTACCTTTCCAACGACGGAGTCGCGAACGTCGACGTCGCAATGACGCCGGGCGTGGTCGACGACGAATGGAGGGGCCGACGGTGGCATGGCCGAAAATCTTTGGGCCGGGCGGTGGTGCACGGCGGCGGCGGATGGATGGCGATTCGATCCATGAGGCCAGAGGCCCGGCACGGCGCACCGGCACCGGCGGCGCGGCGCGCGCGCTGGTGACGATGGCACACACATGGCAGCAGGCAAAAGCGCGACGCATTGGTGGCACAATGGTGCGGGCGTGGCGTGTGTAAAGCGCGCCGCCGCGGCGGTATGGGGCGCGGCGCGCAAAAAAAGGGGCGCGGCGGTGGTGGTGGTAGCGGCGCGACGCGCGACACGGCAAGGCGGGCGCTGGCGGCATACGGTGTAGACGCCGAAGCGTGTGGGTCAAGACGGCACGCAGCGTGGCGCGTCGTCCGTGGCGCTGGCACGGCGTGGGGCAAATTTGCGATGGTATTGCCAGTGACAAGGGCGCGAAAGCGAGGAAGGGCGGCGGCGCGCGCTGGCGAGATGGCGAGGCCACGACCGGCTAGGGTCGGGAGAGGGCGCGGGCATGGGGGCAGCGGCGCCGGCGGCGGCGACAGTGCGCAGGTTCGGGCGCGGTTGGTGGGAGAGAGAGGGAAAGCAAGACAAAAAGGAAGGAGGGCCCATACGTAAGGCATGCTTGGCGCCAGGGTGACTGGCGCCGAGCTTCCTACCATGTCACCGCCACGTTGGTTTCGACCCCAAGAGCTCGGCGCCAGGCACGCTAGTGCCGATATGTGTTAGCTGTTGGGCGCCAGCATCGATGCCGCCGAACTAAGGGTGTAGATTTTAAAATCTTTCTTCTAGGGATATATTTGTGAAAATTTTAAAAAATGGGACTAAAAAAAAATCGGGATCTAAGCTGAAGGAAAGCTGGGCAGGCTAGGGGCAGACGACATGATTTCCCCCCTGCCGACCGGCGACCGCGACGCTTTGCTGAGCGCGCACCCCACCCCCGACCCGAATAAACCTCTGGATCGCTGCCTGGCGGGGGCCGTGCCCGGGCCCCAAGCACCCCGCCCGCCCGCACGCAACTTTTCGCAGCGCGCCAGCGCCTAATCATAAGCTCGCCAGGGCCGGCCGATCGCCATTTCCATACAAAAACACCCTCCGCCGCGGGCCACGGCCACACCCATATGCGTGCAGCGTGCCTGCCTTCTCCTTTCTCTGTCTCGCCTCGTCGTCGCTCCCGGCCGCTGCTATCTTCACTCCCTCCGATCCTCTCGGTCTCCACTCCGGCCGGTCGATCTGCCGACTGGACTCGGCGTGCGCGCGTCTCCTTGCGTGCTGCACCACCGTCCCTGGTCCTGCTTCGCTTCTTCCGTTGGTCGGTTGGTGCGAAGGTCGTAGCTTGGTGAGCTGCGGACTGCGGTTTGCACTTGCACCACGCCCTGGCGCGGCGCCGCGGGCTCTCGCGCCTACGTTCCGTGGGATGGACTCCGGCAACAGTGGCAGCCTGCAGTCGTCCAGCGGCGGCGACGACGAGTTCGACTCCAGATGCGGTGCCGACTCCTCGCCGCTCTCCGCCCTGCTCCGGCAGCCGCCGCTGCCGCCATCCGTGCCGGGCTTCGGCGGCGGCTCCTTGATCTACGGCCTCCAGGATCTCCGCACGCCGCCGCTGTCCAACTGGTGCTCGACGACGGCGCCACTCCCGGCCGGCGCAGACACCTCGCCGCCGTCGCTGCTCGGCCATGTTGCAGCTATGGCGGCCTCTGCGGCGGCCGACCAGGCTGACGCAGCGCCCGCCCAGGCCGCAGCGGCGGCGCCGCCACGGGGGTCGAGGAAGCGTGCGCGGGCGTCGCGCCGCGCGCCCACCACGGTGCTCACCACCGACACCTCCAACTTCCGCGCCATGGTGCAGGAGTTCACCGGCATCCCCGCCCCGCCCTTCGCCGGCGGCACGACCGCACGCTCCCGCTTCGACCATCACTTCTTCCCCTTGCGCACCGCCACCGCTGCCGCCGGGACCACGAGCCCCGCCACGCTCCCGCAGTACCTCCTCCGCCCCTTCGGGCAGAAGGTCCAGGTCCACGCGTCGTCGACCCCCTACCCGCCGAGCTTCACCTCGCCCTCCACGTCCTCACCGGCGCCGGCCAACATCTCCATTGCCCCTGCTTCCACCACCACCGCAGGCACGACGGCCTTGGCGTCGTCCAGCGACAGCTACCACCAGCTCACAGCAGCCTCGACGTCCGCTCTTCTCGGGATGCAGCAAGATCACAGCAGCAACCACTACCACTCGTTCCACCAGAGCTCCTCCCTCGGCGGCGACGGCAATTACGCGGCGCACCCAGCGTTCGACCGCGGCATAGCGCCGACGCCGCCGTCGTCCGCCACGAGGCTGCAGGACCCGGCGGACTTCTTGGGTCTCACACACGACCACGGCGTCATGGTGGGCACCCAAGGGCCGCACGCACACTTGCACCCGCGCAACGGCGGCCACTGCAAAGCGACGTACTCTTCGACGCGGCCTCTGCTGGAGCGCAGTCGGCGTAACCCGTCGGCCGACGGCTCCACAGCGACGACGACGACGGCCCCGGTGGCGGCAACGGCGGGCATGAGAACGCAAGCAGGCATCGTCGACTCATGGGTCTGCACATCAGATTAGGCTACTGATTAATTTACTTGCTTATTTCCAAGAATCCAATTGATTAGCGTACATGATGCGAGCAGATTTTGATTTGTCCTGGTAACTACTTTCACTTGAATATACTTGTTCTGTTCTTGAATTTGCATGCATATGACTAGACCAAATAAAAAGCTACTTTTTTGGTATAACAATTTGCTCCCTCCACCTCTAACTAAGAGCATCACTATCAGTTTGAGCAAATACAATCTCTTTTTGCTATAACCAGTGCTAATGCAAATGGCCTCTTGCTAAGTTGGTTAGATAGTTCTAGCAGCACTCATGAGGTCCTAGTTTCAATTCCTCAGGCTAAGTGCTAAATAAATTGAATTCAAGAAAAAAGGAGCTCCAACAATTTATTTATTTTTTTATTTTTAATTTTCTTTCTTCCTTCCTCACTCAATGATATCTTGGGGGTTCAATTCCCCAGGCTAGAGTTGAATATACAGGGAGGAGCTCTGCTCCACAGTCTTCTTTAAAAAAAACCAGTGCTAAATTGAGTCTTCCTTAAAAAAAACCAGTGCTAAATTGAATTCAAGAAAAAAAGGAGCTCCAACAATTTTTTTTTTTAATCTCTCAAAACTTTCACTCTCTTCGTCAAATAAAAGTGAGGAACAACCAACAATTTTTCTCAATTTTCTTTCTTCCTTCCTCACTCAATGATATCTTGGGCAGCCGTGTCGCCGCCTACGCATGTTGGGCAAGCCGATCGGCCACAAGGAGAGGGAGAAGAGAAAGAACCGGCCATGGGAGGGAGGGGAGAGATAGCCAGTAGTGGAGCCACGCGAAGTTCAAAAACAATCCTTTATACAAAAGGAGAGCACTATAATTTCCTAGCTAAATATTTTTGCATAATAAGAATCGCTTAGGCTTCTAAAAACTTTGGGCTCCACTACTGACCAGGAGGACAAATGAAGAAAAATTTGACACACTTAACTGTGTGTCCTACGTAAGGCTGGACAAAAAGCTTGTTGCTCGGTAGCATATTCGACTCGGCTCGTTAGTGGCTCGGCTCGGCTCATGTAAGGAAGTTAAAAGAAATACATGTTTTTGATGTAGTACTAGAGAAATCATCCTCAAAATTAGAAATCATGTTTTCTTAATTTATTTGTAGCAAATTTTAAAGGGGAGGAAAAAGGTTTCTGTTGAGGGGAGGGAGGGTTGGTGTTCTAAAAAAAACCTTTAGACCTTGTTTTAATGGTATATCCACTTCAATCCACATGTGTTGGAGTGGATTGAAGTATAATTAAACTAAGTTCCATTCTAATTTATACTTCAATACATGTGGATTGAGATGAATACATACATCTCCGTTAAGGAGGAAAAAGAGTATCTGGTTGAGGAGGATGCCAGTTGGATGCGCTCGCATGATATGAGCAGGAGAAGGGGGGACAGCCCTTTTAATTGCCATGCATTATTAGGGTACTATGGTGTTGTTTGGATTCGGCGACTAAAATTTAGGAGGTACGTCGGAAGGATATTAGACGAGGTGTTTGGATATTAATAAAAAACAAATTACATAATCCATCGGTACTCCGCGAGATGAATTTTTTAAGTCTAATTAATCCGTCATTAGCACATGTTTACGGTAGCACCACGTTGTCAAATCATGGATTAATTAGGCTTAAAAGATTCATCTCGCAAATTAGTCGCAAACTATGCAATTAGTTTCGTAATTAATCTATATTTAATACTCCATGCATATGTTCAAATATTCGATGAGACAGCGACTAAAATTTAGGAGGAGGAACCAAACACCACCTATGTTAAACGCTTGATGCAGCGATCGTGTGTGGCCTTAAACGCTTGATGATGCAGCGATCGTGTGTGGCCTGTCCTTGAACGTGCTGCTGGCGTCTCATCTCGTGCTTTGCTTTCCTCACACGCAAGAGCCGCTGCTGGTTGATGGTAGATTGTTAGGTACAGATAGATACTCCTAACGGAGTGGAGTACTCCTACGCGAGAGAGATTAGAGAGACACCGCGTGCGTGCGTGCGTGCGGGTGATGTGTGACACGATCGTCTCGTCTGTCGACCAGCACCAGCAGTGTCCTCACCTGCTGCGTGCTTCCATCGCGCGCTCTCCGTCATTCCGTCGTCACATCGAACTCACACTCACGGGCATTGCAGGCGATCGGGCGATTAGCGGCGAGGTTTACTACTGCATATATTTGTTTAACCACTGCACTGCACAGAGGTAACCATAGATCTATCGAGCTCCAAAAGGGACTTGTGAGTTGTCCCGACACTAATAATCTGAGGCCCTACCGTATACGGTTTTTCTTCAATCTGAGATGCCCTACGTAGGGTTCGCGGCCACATGAGCACAACAGTGCACAAGAACAAAAAGGAAGGAGCTTTTTGTCAGAAAGATTTCTTTTGGCCATAGATCTTTCGTGTTGGACGGCTACCAACTTTCACATGGGAGCGAGAATAAAAAAACTGCAAGATGAGTAGTAGACTGGACTGTCATGGACAGAGAGAGAGAGAAAGGCAGAGAGCGAGCGCGCCAACAACCGTGTCTCCTCGAGCTCACCAATGCATGTATTATTTGTATATTTCTAGTGTTTCTGCTTAAAATAAACAAGGAATGCATGATAGGCAGGCCGATCCAACGACAACGTGTGACGTGTCCAACTCCAGTTTATTTTTAAAACGACGGCCAGAAACGTGTCTACGTGTAGAGATAAAACTATTTACGTACGAAACCTTAGTTTTATATTTATCTGCCGATAAATTAAGAGCAAAAAAAAATGTTAATAATTTCCATGCCGTCCAGTTGTCGAAGATTTGTTGTGCTTCTTTGTCCATCAATCTCTACTTTCATTAGGAAGAATTAGGCTAGCATTACTGTTTAGGCTTGGCTTGGGCTTAGCCTGCCTGAGGAAGCTAGCTAGTAGTTGACCTAGTTGTGGCAACGGGTGGGACAGTGAGACGGCGGTGACAACATATTGGCCTTGTCGGATCGAGATGACAACGCGGCGTCTCGTGACTAGATGATAGGCCACAGGTTAGCGAGGGAGGGGGGTGGTGGTGGAAGCGTAACGCCAACAAAGAAAAAAAATAAAGAAAAAAATACGGCAGTGCCAGGGGCAAGGGAGGATTTGGGTTTTGTGAGTTGTGACATGTTTTTTTTAAGTCATTTTTTTAGTTTGATCAAGTTTATAGAAAATAGCTATCAACTTTTAGCACATGTTATTCATTTTTTTTATGAAAACATAAGAGAGTTGTGTGTTTCATTGTATTAAGTAGAAATGATCGAGGTTCAAATTAAAACGGGTTTGCCCAAGCTCCGAAACACCGGTTTCAATCCACCGTCTAGACAGCCTGTTGGGTTGGCTGATTCGTATCATTACTGATTCGTTTATGTGAGAGAAATACTACTGGCTGATTCATTAGAACAGTGTTCATATGAGGGGGCTGGCCAGCCCAGCCAGCCAACCCCAGCCAGCCAACCCCAGCCGAACACGGCATAGCTTCTTGCCGTATGCCTGTAGTAGCAGTCCTGTCATTATGCTCTTATTTTTGGAAAGCCTTTTTGTTCCCTTCTTTCCAAATCTGCCATGATCCCCTTCGTGGGCCTGGGCCTGTTTGAAATACATGAATTAGTTTTATTTTTCATAATAAAAACACATGAAAAAAAAATCCAGTGTTCCAAACAGGCCCCTGACTCGGTGAACAAACTGCTTCCCGAACGACGAGAAGATTGTTGTCGTCTAGACCTGGTAGTATAGGCACAGTTGTCAAACAAACTGTTTTTGCCTGCCTGGTGGCAGAGTAGGCATGTGTTGTGCGATATTATAGATGATTAAAATCAGAAATGTTTAACTTAAGGCATAACTAAAACATCTTACTCTCTCCGTCCTAAAAAGATACAATTCTAGAATAGTACAAAGTCAAATAATCTTGGGTTTGACCTAGTTTATACAAAAGTAACAATTTTTATGATACCAAATAAGTAACATCATATCACCATGAAATGTATTTTCATACTATACTTATTTAACATTTTAATATTGATACACCCTCCTCCGTCTCCAAATGTTCCTCGTTTTCACTTCCCAACAAACAACTTTGATTAGATATATATTAAAAAATATTAATATTTATGGTAAATAATTAGTATCATTGGATAGATATTTGAATCTAGTTTTTTAACAAATTTATTTGGAAAGACAAATGTTGCACGCAATTTCTATAAATTGAGTCAAACTTATCGGCACGCATAAACCGTGACGACACACATTTAGGGACGGAGGGAGTATTTTTTATAAATCAATCATACTTAAGATAATTTGACTAAGGATTGAGGTAAAATTGTATTAGTTCTGAGACGGAGATATAATGCAAAGATAAGAGAGGTACTCCCTCCGCCATAAAAAGAATGCAATTATCACTTTTCAAGGTGTCAAACAGTCTGAACTTTGACTAAATTTATATAAAAAGTAAAACATTCTTAATACAAAATAAGTATTATTAGATTAGCTATAGGATATATTTTCATAATAAATTTATTTGGTAACATAAATGGTAATATTATTTATTATAAATTTGATTAAACTTGAGCTATAGCTGAGGGTCACAAAGTTCACAGAATGTCATAAGACAATGGGTAGATATTTGTTTTTTTGAGGTTAAGAACCATCCATCTTGTTAGCGTGCTGTCCATGTTAACCTGCTGTGAGTTTTGTATTTGATGTGAACAGCATACTGTGGAACCTGCCACCGGCGCAAGAGATTGTAACGTTTGACCATCACTCAATCAGGTCGTACCAACGTCCTTTTCATGTTCATGTGGGCCTCTCTACCTGACTATCTCGCCAACACTCTCTCGTCTCTGTCTGAAAGGTGCACCTTTCTCTGAAAAATGATCTTGCTATGATCACCCATGTCGTGGGTCTGCAGCAATAGATATAAGCCTGGTGATTACAGCATAATAGTGCAGTGCTGAAGAAAAGCCTAAAACTCAGATGCAAAGGTGGCTCGATTAATTACTACTTCCCTGATCGACTCCTTTTGGATGATATGCAAATCTATGAATACAGGGAAAGCATGGATGATTACTGAAGTTAGGTCCCTCTCCCTCATGTGTCTGCGTGCAGTGTGCGTAGTCGCCGGGACATGCATGTGAGCCCTTTGTGGTGGTGGCAAACTGGCAATGGCAGCAGCAGGCATCATGGGTGCCCATGGCAGCGAATAATCTGCTGCGTCGCAATGATGCCTCTCTACTCTCTTCCTGCTCCATCTCTATCACTTGTCTTCTGCTCTGCGTCGTCCTTGCGGCTATGTATTTCCGATCTCGTCACGTGAGGGGTGACCACTACATCTACATGGTTTGATTGATTGCATATATGGGGCATGGCAGAACCTCACCGCAGCTATTTAGGCTGCAGCTGCAACTGCAGCTGTGGCTGCAAAAAAAGAAAAATCTACTACTATATACTGTAGCAATTACTGCAGACAGCTGCAGCGAGCAGGCCGGAAAAAGATAAGGTCATTTGCAAATTATTACGGGGCCTCAAGGGTTTTCTCGAAGGACTGAGAATGCAACCAGAGAGAGAGTGAATGGAAGCCAATCTAAAATTTCTTTTGAAATAGTTGTTGTCCCAAACAAAACACCAGAACTCACAAGAATGATGCCCTCGAGCCAACTGGTGGTAGAATGTTCTCGGTGATGACCAAAAAACATAGCGGGACACTCACCATAGAAGAAAACCAAGCACAACATCGAAACTCTGGAACCTGAAAACAGAGCACTCAACTTCAACCACAATGAAGTAGGAGTCCAACTAAAAAACCCCTAAGCCAACTGCTGACATATGAGAACTTAGAAAAGTTCATGTGCACTGTTGGAAACCCACAGAACAAGCGGAACACGAATTGGACATCCGAGCTCAAGAACACACGAAAACGGCAAACCTGCCCAGTAGGGTCGGCCTGGCCAGGTCCCTAGGGCGGCTGGCTGGGTTCTGACCCTAGGCACAGACCCAAAGCCGGCTAGGCCGGGTTGAGTGTCCGGCCTAAGGTCGGCCTCAGGACGGCTTTGCTTGTGCACCCGAATCTTCCCCCAAAAGTGGAAATCAACTCAAATGAACTCCAATCGATCCAAAATTGGTACAGAGGTAGGAGAACAAGTCAGGAAGATAATCCCAAAAGATCAAGGGAGCTCTGTAGATCGAAATTCTCCCGAACCGGATCGGGGTTTTCTTAACTTTCCTCATAATCTCGCCAAATCATGCTCGTGAGGATTCTCACCAAACGAGTTGGAAGACATGTTCCTCTAAGGTCCTTGCACGTTTCTAGCCACCCCAATCGGTCTCAAATCTCCAGAAAAATGAAATCACCAAAAACGCAAGAGAAGGGGGTTTGGGAGTGGAAAAAACCAAAATGAGAAACAAGAACTCAGATCTTGAGGCACGAATTTCAGAGGACAACTTGCTTTATTTCAAGCACAAACAAAAACCGCTTCTTACATAGGTCAGATTACACAGCAGAGGAATCACTATCTACACTGCGGATCTCAACAGCAAACTTAGGAGATTTAACTGGAGAGCTAGAGACCGAGAAAACCTAACAATTAAAGAGATATCTGGTTGGGGCAGCCTCATATCTTATTTATAGGCCTATTATACATTTCCAATACACCCTTAGATATTTAGGCTAAACCACTTGACCCCATGCTCTGCCTCGCAGTGACTGACCAATGTACGTGTATGGAATCTATGGATAGCTTTAAGCTAGCAAAATATTGTCCAAGGTTGGGTTTGTTAGATATAAGTTTCAAGAATCGACGTTTACATACGTTGGATAGGTCAAACTATAATTGGGTACCCACTTTGTCTATTTTATTCACAGTTCGATGTGCGGATGTCTTTATTTGTTTATTATTAAGAGCCCGCGCACATATATATAGATAGAAGATTTCGTTAAAGCGCATACAAAAGCTTAGCTTCTGCTTTTCTTAGGTCTTGTTTAGATGCACTTGTATTCACCTCAATCCATGTGTGTTGTTCTTCCACAGTTGGATTATCCACAAAGATGGTCTCATTAAAAGAAAACAACCAAGGACATGTCATGTTTGCCTAAAATAGTTTAAGTTCGATCCAAATACACTCCAACACACATGGATTAAGATGCATACAAGTATATCCAAACAAAGCCTAAAGTGGACCAAAATGTGGCATGATCACAAGCATCAGCACGAAAACACGAGAAAAATCCATGGGTGGCCAATGAGGACATTGTTGATGGTAGTTAACAACCATTATAAACCGTTCGAATAAAACCAACGATCTCTTGCATAAGGGCATAAATATGATCACCAACAAAGGTCTAGGGGTTTAAAAATAATAAATTCTATGAGTTTATGGTCAATCATGTCCTAAACGACTTTACCAGTATGGAGGTTTATCCAGATAGAAGATTTCGTTCGCATACAAAAGTGGACCTAGATGGTCTTATTTAGATGCACTTGTATCACCTCACCATTATCCAGTGAATTGGGGTGGAAAATAACTTCGATCCAAATACACTTCAACACACATGATTAAGATGCAGACACCATACCAAACAAAGCCTAAAGTGGGGAATGTAATGGAATAACACAGAGAACAGAGTTCCTGATGAGGACATTGTTGATGGTAGTTAACAACCATTATAAACCGTCCACGTAGGGCCCAAATATGATCACCAACAAAGGTCTAGGGGTTTAACTAATAAATTCTATGAGTTTTGGTGAATCTTTTCTGCGCAGGCCTCCTAGATTGCATCTGGACCTAGATGTTTTATTCAATTAACTTTGATCTTCGAGGGACACCACACCAAAGCGGAGGTGACGCTCCACACTGCACTGCAGGACGGCCTATATATAGCCCCCATTGTTATGCCTTCACCGCCTCCTAGATTGCATCTATGGCATTCAATTCATTTGAGAAGACGTTCGGCCTATAACTCAAATCATCCTCATTTGAGAAGAGCTCATCACCACCATATTCTAGAGCATAGCTAGTTAGGCTAGGTCTAGAGGGAGGCAAGCAGGCTTTGCTTGGATTCCTGATCATGTCAAGAGCGTGGTTTGGTATAATCTTTGTACCCCCTTTCTTTTGTATCTCTCATTACTTTTATATGTTTGCTATAATTGTTATGACACTAATAATCATATCGTTCATGTTCCTAGTTATAATGATCATTGTTTACTTTGGTTATATGCTTAGTATAGCTAGATTATCCTTATACTTATGCATAAGTTTGTATAGCGCTCACTCTAAGGTACCATGGGTGAGTGGTCGACATTGTGTAAGCATGGTGCTTATACGTTGTTTATCTGTGGATACACCCTATATTTTGGGTCATGTGGTAGATCGCGGATGTGACACTCCCATTGAGTCCTTTGTAGTCCACTCTCCGAATATAGGTATACAAGTAGGATCTAGTTATAAAGGAAGACAAGCTCTGTTCTTAATCTTCCTTAGTAATATCTCTTATGTATAGATATGAAGTTGATCTTAGCCATGACTACTAGGTGTAATTGCACTAATCAATATATGCTTTGACTTGTAATTAAGAATAACTTATGAATTATTCCTCTAATATTCTATTTAACCATGCAAATGCCATAGATAGGAGTACTCTGAGTGATCAATGATTAGTTATTATTTATTATTCATATATATTTACCTCTTGACTTACCCCTGTTATGAGTAGAATATTGGTTATGGTTTACTTCTCCAGCAATCGTATAAGTTATCAATACATGTCCTTGCCAGAGCTTCCCTGTGGTAAAAATATAAATAATGATACCTAGAATACTCTCGGTGAAATGCTACAATGGTATATTATCTGTGCGCTTGACATATTCCTTTCCTCTCATTCATATTTATATATTCTTCCTAGTCACATAAAATAATAAAGAACTACTTAGTATTATTCTAGTAGTAATGCTAAGTAGTACCAACAAGCATCTCCTGCATCATCACTAGGGATGACAACCTGGTAAAGCAATGTTAAGAGATGTAGACATACATTAGGTGGCTACTAAAACAAGTGACAAGTTAATAAATACCAACAAGCATTTCTAGCGCCGTTGCCGGGGACTAGATTCAACTCTGTTCTTAGTAATGACGCTAAGGAATGTCAACAAGCATTTCTGGCGCCGTTGTCGGGGAAGATAGCAAGGCAAAGGAAGTATTGATAAACTTATACTTATTGATGTGATCGAGATAACCATATACCCCTGCTCAAATAGGTTTATCCTTGTTTTGTCTACTTTTGTATCTTATGCAAGGTAATGTATGACCGGTTTTGACCTTCCAACAAACTATGTTGATGATCCAGAAGCATTACTTAAGAGAACTAAGGCTAAACTCAAGAAAGTTTTAGCTTTAGAGTCGTAAGACAACCAGGTAAGGTGAAGCTTAACACCAGAATTTGAAGCCATGGCTAACAAGACTCTCCGAAATTCTCTGCTCCAACTATAGTCAACATCCGTACTGGACCAACAGTCAATATGTTGGAGACAATGGATTCAAGCTCAAGCCAGCTCTCATCAACATGGTGCAAGCAAGCCAGTTTTGTGGAAAGGCACATGAAGATGTAAGTGCACATCTCCAACACTTCCTGGAGATCTGTAGCACCTTCACTATCAAAGGAGTTACCAAAGATGTCATACTACTTCACCTCTTCCCATTCTCGCTTTTGGGGAAGGCAAAGCAATGGTTCTATGCCAACAAAGATAGAAATACTACATGGGATAACTGCTCCACTGCCTTTCTAGCAAAGTTCTTTCTCACAGGTAAGACCAATGCTCTACGTGAGAGGATCTCAAGTTTTTAGCAACAACATGACGAATCTATCCCTAAGGCGTGGGAACGCTTTCAAGATTACATATCAAAATGTCCTCATCATGGGATGAAGAATTGGTTGCTCATGCAGACTTTCTACCATGGGTTGACTAATAGTACCCATGAGACTATGGATGCTGCTACTGGAGGTGCTTTCCTGTCACTCACTCCCCAGCTACAATAGCTCTCGTGGAGAAGATGGCCTCCAACCAAGGCTGGAATGAAGAACGAGTTCAGACTTGCAAGAGAAGTGGAGGTATGCATCAACTCAAGGAGGTGGACATACTGTCTACCAAGATGGACCTGCTAATGAAGAAGCTCGAAGACCGAGCCAATGAGAAGCAAGAAGTCATGCACATTCATGATTCCCGCATGACGTGTGAAGAGTGTGGAAACACTGGGCATTTAGGGAACAGCTGCCCTGAAATCCATGAGGATGTGAACTTCGTCAACAACAACTACTTTCGTCCTCAACAAAATCAAGGATGGAATCAACAACAGAGGTTGCACTATCAAGGTAACTACCAAGATAACCCTCAAGGTAATAATTTCAATAATTTCAATCAACCACCCTTGAGAGAATTGATTTCTGGCCAAGCTAAAATAATGGAGAGCTTATCTAGGAAACTAGCTTCCAATGATTGAGTTTTAAAAAACATGAGTAATAAAATGGATAACCTCTCCTCTGCTATTAGAAACTAGCATAGTTTTAATAAAATGATAGAATCACAAATAGCTCAACTAGTGGCCGCTGTTCCTCCAACCGACAAAGGTAAGATTCCGAGGCAACCGAGAGATCTAGAAACTGCAAATCTTGTTGATATTCATAATGTAGCATACTACTGTATACAACCATCGACGAGAGGGTGGATAGACTATACCTTGCTTGAAAAGAAGAGTGATCTAGGGAGACCTGTCATCCCCATCGCCATTGGACCTCACAATTTCAAGAAGCCATCTGTGACTTCGAGCAAGTATCAACATTATGCCTAAGGTAATCTATGATAAGATTAATGGAGATACTTTGTTGTACACAAATATACGTTTGCAGCTTGTAGATCGGTCACTCTACTACCCCAAGGGTGTTCTTGAAGATGCCATTGTTCGAGTGGGACAATCATATGTGCACGTAGACTTTGTGGTTTTAGAAACAGGTGGAGATGTAAGGGCACCCATTATCTTGGGCCGACCTTTCCTGAGCACCGCAAAAGCCATCATCTACGCAGATAGTGCTAAGATCTGCTTCACAATCAAGGATAAAAAGGAGAAGTTTTCTTTCAAGAATCATATCTTGTAATCTCCTAGACATCCACAAACGATGTACCTGCCCAAAGAGACAATAGTGACCAACAAGAAAAACAATAGGAGAAGGAGGAAGAATAAAGCCAGGCAGTCACCAGAAGAATCAGTCAACATGATCAACACACTCAGATCAGAGTACGACCACCTCCTCGCTACACCATTCCTTGCTAAGAAGGATGATCCAGGCGTGCCAACGATCAAGTGTACCATTGGACAAAGAATATTCCACAAGACCTTCTAGTAACGATGACAATTGGATCGGTGTCAACATAATGTTCAAGGTAACGTATGAATACTTATTCGGTGACGAACCTTTGTTCCCTACATACATGCAATTACAGATGGTGGATCAATCAATTCGATTTTCGAAGGGAATAGCTAAAGATGTCATGGTAAGAATACACAACCAGTTTGCCCCTGCCGACTTCATGGTTCTAGACATGGGAGAAGAAGACGATGATACACCTATCATATTGGGAAGGCCATTCCTCAACACCACCAATGCAATCATCTACGTTGGATCTGAACAAGTCCACTTCCAATTCCCTGGAGAAAAGATACGCTATTATTTCAATAGTTATACCACTTATGAACAACCAAAGAAGACCCGCTCTAGGAGGAGACACCGATCATCCCAACATCGAAAGAATCAATCCCTAATAAATAGCAACCAGCATTTCTGGCATCGTTGTCGGAGACTAGATTCAACTCTATTCTTAGTAACGATGCTAAGGAATGTCAACATCCATCACTCCATCACGTACAAGCCAAGGAGAGGAGGAGGACCAGCATGGACGCCCAACTCATCTTCATCATGATGGAGGCCTAGTCCAACTAAAGTTGCAGTCCATCTCGAGTTCCAGGAGCAGTCCTGGCTAAAATTAACGTCCAGGATAGATGCACACGGACACCATTTTTGACGATCCAGATATCTATGGAAAGATAATTTGATAAGCTAACCATTGGCTTTGGAATCACATCAAAATTCATTCTGAGTCAATGGCAATCGTCGAAACAAGTCAGCGTCTAAAATCTGCTAGGTTGCTGCAACACCATCTTTTGGTCCATTGGACCATGTATTGTCTTAGAGCCTATTAGGGGGCGCGTCCATGGGGTGTGATGCCCAAGACTCTATAATTAGCCGTCATCACTCTGGTTAGGGTTTGGATTTTGTTGCATTCTTGTTTTTCTCGTGAAACAAACATTGTTTGCTGTAACTGTACCGCCAAGGTCGCTTGCTGTGAACCAGGGCTCCTACTCTTGATCTTGTTCACCGGTGGCGATTAGTCCTTTCGAATAAAGACTATAACTCCTCTTAAAATTCATAAGCCTCATATTTATTTGTAATTTCATATTGCGTTTATCCGTTCTTGCTTGTATTCTCGATTCGCTTGCAGGAAAGCCTTCTCGGCGAGGCCAATCGTGTTACGCGTGGTTGATAACTAACGGAGCAGTGGTGTAATAGTTGTGGGGTTTGAATCAGTCTTGGTTTGAAGCCTAGATTGTGAACGCGGAGACTCCACCAATCGACACTATCATACCTATTAGGAGATCGGGCCTTGTCTACATCAAGTGGTATTAGAGACCGAGTTGCTCGTTAGGTGTACCTCTGTTTTCCCCTTTAAATTGTTCCTATTTTTGTATTACCTAGAATCCACAAAAAGCTAAAAAAATATACACCGCCATATATCACCAGTCCTATTGCCCCATTGTGACGTGCAATTTCGTTTCTGTTTCGCGTTGTTGAGAGGTCCTTACTTGGTTTTGGTAACTGAGTGACAACCCTAGGTGGACTAATTGTGTTTATGTGAGATACACATGTGATTAGTCCATAGGTACATGTGTGTGAGCAACATATGCCATGGAGGTGGAAATGGCTCAGAGATGTTGCAAAGCTCACACGTGTGATGATGAAGGAGCTCATTGCACATGAGATATGACATTGAGTCATGTGATCAAGGTGGAGAAGATCAAGACATGACTTGTCTTGATGGACCGGTTGCAAGCGTGAAGGGCAAGTTGGAGGCTTTGGAGCGATGAACCACGTGGTGGTGAAGTTTGAGCAAGATTTGGCGCCGATAGACGAAGGCAACGGTGAAAAACAAGTGAAGTCAAGATCCATGAACCAATATAATTACATGATGATATGAAGTGGATCATATCATTGTTGATAGTGTTGGTGCATGGGTTGCATCGACATTGGAGGAGATGAAATGGAATGCACAAGGCAAAGGTATAACCTAGGGCATTTTATTTCACCGGTCATAGGTGTGTAGAGAAGTTGATGACCGGGTTTAGGATAGATGGCCGTACTATCAAGAGGGGCAAACATGTTTACATATCGGTCATCTAGTACCACTCGAGTGATTTAATTTGCATCGTCGCTAGGATCGAGTGGCGTGACAAGTTGAGTGGCTAATCCTTTGAAAATGTTGTAAAAGTTAACACCCAAACACATGGTGGTGTACACTTGGTGGTGTTGGCACATTTGCAAAGGAGAAGAAGCTAGAGTTGATAAGCATCAACTCGATTAAGAAAAGGAGGCAAAAGGAGGTCACTATGAGTGACCGGACGCTGACCGGCGCATCTAGTCAGTGGCTACAGTTGAGCGCGCGGTCTCGGTCTTATGACCGGTTGCTAGCACGAAGAGTGACCGAACGCAAAGGCCTATGCGTTCGGTCAGGCTAACGTACACTGACGCAGGCAGGCGTGAGAATCCATTTGGGACCGGACCCTGAGATGCATCTTGTCACCTATGATCGGACGTGTCCGTCATCGTAAAATAGAGGCTCGAGGAGCTCTCTAGAAACGATCGGACTCAGGCGTTGCAGCGACTGGTCATCCTCGCTCTGTTGTGTCCGGTCATCATGTGACCGTTGGCGTGCAAAGTTACCATTGAGATCGGGCGGCTCTGGTTGAACGCAGAGTGACACATGGACATCGTAGCGTGATCAAACGTTGGCAGGGTGCGTTCGGTTGATCTGACCGGCGCGTCCGATCATCCCAAAAAATGCCCAGTGAATGGGTAACGGCTATTTTAGTCCATGGGGCTATAAATAGAAGTGTTGGTTGGCCTTTGGCCGCAGCTGAGCACGCTAGAGCCTTGGTGGCTTATGTGGTGGTGCTTGGGAGCCCTCGAACTCACTCTAACTTGATAGTGTTCATCCGATTGAGTGAGTGAGCGATTCTAGTGCCATTGCATCGTGAGGTTGCATCGAGTGGCACTAGGTGGTCGTCTTGCAAGCCGATGGTGCTTGTTACTCTTGGAGGTTGCCACCTCCTAGACGACTTGGTGGTGGTCTCCGTCGAAGCCCGCAAGAAGCTTGCGCGGTGCTCTAGAGAAGAGCTTTGTGAGGGGTCATTGTGCTCGCCCCGTGGGAGCCACGAAGAGCAACTCTAGTAGAGCGAGATGCGAAGGGCGACAAGTGGTCCTACCGGGTCAAGTGCTAGAGCTTGTGGTAAGCACTCCATATGGGAGAGTGTGACTTGCGGGTCACCACTAGCAAGAGGACCGGCGGCAACCTTGGAGCTTGTCTCAACGGGGATGTAGTGTGTTGGCAAGCATATGAACCTCAGGAGAAAAATCACCGTGTCAACATTGTTCTTCACGTTGGTTTGCAATCCCCTTACACACTTTCATATACATTGTGCTTGTGTAGTTGCTCTTGTAATTAATTAGCTTGTGTAGCTCACTAGTTACCTTCTTGCTTGTGTAGCATAGAAGTAGCTCCCTTGCATGGCTAATTTGGTTTGTGTAACTTTGTTAGTCACATTGCTTAGTTTGTGTAGCTAAGTATTTGCGCTCTCTCATTTGGCATTAGTTGCCTTGTTATTGAGCAATGCTAGTGAGCTTAGGAGCTTTGTGCTTTTGCTTACTAGAATTGTATAGGAGCTCCTCGATGTGCAAAATACTAGTGGCATAGGTTTGTGTGACCTTGCTCCTAGAATTAGATAGGTGAGCTCTACCTAGCCCGGCACCTTTGTTGGCTAATTAGGATCTTTATAAGGTGCTTGTGAACTTCGATAGAGGGGTGTAGTCTTGGCTAGACCAATTGTTTTAATTCCGTATTTATTTCGGTTAGCCAGCACGATTAAATTTAGAAAGGACTATTCACCCCCCTCTAGTCCGCCATCTCGACCTTTTAGTTGTTGAGTTTGTGTCCTAGGTCAAGTTCTGTTGCTGGTTTTAAATTGTTTTAGAGTCCAGTTTGTGTCTTTTCCTTTGTTACATCATATCTCGTGAACACCATTAAGTTTATGTGTGCTTCCATGGTTTCCATCAAACCCTAGTCCATGCTATCTAGTTTCTAAGAGTTGTCGTCACAATTTGTGTCAATCCATAGCCGCCGCAACATTTTTTGTGCGCGTTATTCCCGTTTTGTCCTCTAATTTGGAGGCCATTCGTAAAACAGCCATAACTTTCACATATGAACTCCGATTAGGGCAAACTTTATATCAAAATCGATCAGAAAAAATAGCATCTATTTGTTCCTGGCTTTGCCGGGTTTGGTGAATTTAGTTTTCCAAAAAACAGCCCGAAAGATCATTTTCTGAGTCCAGAAGCTTTTTCTCATTTTTAGCACATCTTCTGAAAATTCCATTGGCCACGTCTTTCACTTGTTTAAGCTCATAATTTATGTGGTTACTTCTTGTGTGCTCTTAAGTGAAGAAAAAATAAAAAAAAGAAAAAGTCAAAGAATCCCAAAAAAACAATGGCACCCTAAAAATGAGAAAAAGAGGACAAACGAGGAACAATATTTACATGAGCACATAGAGAACACCAATTTGAGCTGTGTTAGCGTGTGCTATTTTCTGCCTTGTTTCTCATACTCTCGTTGTCCATCATATTTGTTCGGACATTTATTCACCTTTGCTATTGAGTTGCGATTATTGCTAATCGTTTGCTACTATATTGTGCCTGTCCAAGCTACACTTTCTTCTGATCAAGTACAGGTTCACCTTGCAACTATTACACTCAAGCTACAGCGGTATCACAACCAGCCGCCAATTGCACCGCCTGCTGCATTGGTAACAACACTTTTTAGACCGTGGTAAGACGCTTGAGTATTGAGTGACTTATTTTTCTGGTCCACATCCTAGTAGTTTGGTAGGGATAATACTTTTGTGTTGTCTTTTGCTTTCATGTCAGGCAAGTCAGGCAAAGGCACTGGAAAGGAGGCCCCTCCTACAGATATCAATGATTGTGTGTCCAAGAACAAGCTCTAAAATTTTATAACAGCTGAGTGCACCACTCTTGATGAGAAGCTTGATGAGATCCTTCAACAAATCACAACTTTAGCCAAGCATGTTGAAGATGTCGAGCAAAGATGACTTGAGCCACATCGTGATGATGATGATGATGAGGGTTTCAAAGATGAGGATGCTGGCAACGCTGAGGCCGATGCCGAAGCACGACGTGATCGAGACGCACGTGAACGTGAGAGATTGCAGTATAACCGACGCGGTTTGGGAGGTAACGACCGAGGTAATAATGATATTTTTGCTAAAACCAAGTTTAAGATACCTCATTTTTCTGGTTCTACTGATCCCAATGTATATTTAGATTAGGAGCTTGCTGTTGAACAAAAATTTAATTCTCATCTAGTACCTAAAGAACATAGAGTTAGACTTGCTACTAGTGAGTTATCTGGTTTTGCTCTTTTCTGGTAGAATGATATTTGCAATGATGTTAATGCCCACATACCTCAAACTTGGACTGTGCTTAAATGATGCATGACTTCTAGATTTGTTCCTCCATATTATCAGTGTGATCTTTGATTAAAACTACAACATTTAAATTAAGGTAGTAAAAGTGTTGAGAAATATTATTAGGAGCTTATTATTGGTTTGGCACGATGTAACATACAAGAAAATGATGTGAATAAGCGCTCTAGATTTTTTGATGGTTTACGTCGTGAAATAATACAAGATATTCTTGAATATAAAGAATGGACTCGATTTTCCCGACTATACAATTTTGCTCTTAAAGCTGAAAGGGAAGTATGGGGACGACAAAGTCTGCGTTCCACTCCACTGTCCACACCTTCACGACCAACCGAGGTGAGTAAATTGTCCAGTGTACAGGCACCAGCACCCGCGAAAAAGAACTCGCCTCCCACACCTGCTACACCCTCCTCGAGTGGGTCTGCTAAAGTGTTTGCCACCGCTACAAGGGCATGGAACATATCACGAGAGATTGCCCCAGCAAACGAGTTTATATTGCTACTGATTATGGTGGGTATATAAGTGCTAGTGACGAAGAGAATGAATTGCACTTGCAACTGACTATGATGCCGATAAATTTGCTGATAGCCCTGACAATGCCACTAAAGTAATTGATAGTGTTGCACGCACTGCAAACTACCAATCAATCCTTTTTCAGCGTGTTTTGAGTACACAAGTTGAGCAAGTGGACAAATTTCAGCGCCATAATTTGTTCCAAATGTTTCTCATCGTTAAGGATTGACGGGTTCGTGCTATTATTGATGGTGGGAGAGTAGCAATAACTTGGTAATTTTAGATCTGGTCAAGAACCTTGGTTTGACTACATGTTCTCTTCAACATCCATACCACATTCAATGGTTCGCCAATAGTGGTAAGGCAAAGGTAATACAATATGCACGTGTGCATTTTTCTATCGGTTCATACCATGATTATGCTGGTTTTGATGTCGTGCCTATGCAAGCTTGTTCACTTCTATTAGACCACCCTTGGCAATATGGTAATGATGCTATACACTATAATAGACAAAATAGATATACTTTCATGCAAAATGGAAAATAAAATTGCTTTGCTTCCTTTAACTCCCACTGAAGTTGTGCAATGTGAAAAGAAACTTGCTGAGAAGAAAAAGAATGAACATGTTTTAGATTCTAGCAAAACAACAAATGAACAATCAAATACCATTAAATTGAAGGCCTCTATTTAATTTGCTAGTAAATCTAAACTTGCTGAAATTGATGCTCATGATGAACCATGTTATGCTTTAACTTGCAACAAGGCTATATGTTTCATTGACCCCACTCCTAGTGCTATGCATCTTGTTGGTACTAACCTTTTGTAGGAGAAGGATGAAAAATTCCCAGCAGGGCGACCACCAAGGCTGCCACCTTTGCAAAGGATTGGGCGCCAAGATGATCATCTACTTCTGGAGGTACCACTGCTGTCGTCCATTGGAGAAGAAGATGTACTTCAGTCGAGGACAACTTCAATTCAAGAAAGGGAGGATGATGAGGACATCACTCTGTCGCGTACAAACCAAAGAGAGGAGGAGGACCAGCGTGGGCATTCAACTTGTCTTCATCATGATGGAGGCCCACTCCAATTGAAGTTGGAGTCCATCTCGGGTTCCAGGAGCAGTCATGTGTAAAATCAACGCCCAGGACGTATACGGACTTCGTTTTTGATGATCTAGATATCCATGGAAAGATAATTTGATAAGTGAACCATTGGATTTGGAATCACATTAAAATCATTCTGAGTCAGCAGCAATCATCGAAACAATTTAGCATCCAAAATATGTCAGGGTGCTGCGACACCGTCTTTTAGTCCATTGGACCGTGTATCGTCTTAGAGCCCATTAGGGAGCGCGTCCAGGGGGATGACTGATGAGGACATCACTACTTCATCGCATACAAGCCAAGGAGAGGAGGAGGTCCAGCATGGGCATCCAATTTATCTTTTTCATGGTGGAGGCCCAGTCCAACTAAAGTTGGAGCCCATCTCGGGTTTCAGGACCAGTCTGCCTTAAACTGGTCACCCAGGACGCATCCGGACTCTGTTTTCGACAATCCACATATGGATGGAAAGCTAATTTGATAAGGAAGCCAATACAAGTGGTCTCACATCAAAATCTATTCAGAATCAATGGGAATCGTGGTCACAACTCAGCATCCAGAATTTACCAAGGTGCTGCGACACCGTCTTTTGGTCCGTTGGACCATGTATCGTGTTTGGGCCTATTAGGGGCACGTTCAGGAGTCTTGCACGACCCTAGAGTCTTCATAAACAGCCGCCATCCCTCCATTAGTGTTTGGGTTTTGTTTAGTTCTTGATTTCCTCATGAAACAGATATCGTTTTGCTGCAACTGTGCCGCCAAGGCTGCTTGCTGTGAATCAGGGCCCCAGTTCTTGATCTTGTTCGCTTGTGGCGATTATTCCTTTCGAATAAAGACTTGAACTCTTTCTTGTTTTCATAAGCCTCATAATTATTTGCAATTTCAGATTGCGTTCATCCTGTTCTTGCTTGTGTTCTCGATTCGCTTGCAGGAAAGCCTTCTCGGCGAGATCAATCGCGTTCGCGTGGTTGATAACCAACGGAGCTGTGGTGTAACGGTTGCGGGGGTCCGAATCAGTCTTGGTTCAAAGCCTAGATCATGAACGTCGAGTCTCCACCAATCGACACTATCATACCTATCGAAAGATCTGGTCTAGTCTACATCAAGTGGTATCAGAGCCCTTGTTGCCCGTTAGGTATAACTTTGTTTCCCCCCTTTAGATTGTTACTGTTTTTGTATTGCCTATAGTCCACAAAAAGCCAAAAAAATATACACCGCCACATATTCCGTGTCCTATAGCCTCGTTGTGCCATGCAATTTCATCTATGTTTCGCGTTGTTGAGTTTGTGCTCTAGATCAAGTTCTGGTTGCTGGTTTTAGATCGTTTTGAGTCCAATTTGTGTTTTTCCTTTGTTTTTCATCATAATTCATGAACACCTTCAAGTCTTGTTGTGTTTTCTTTGTATCCATCAAACTCTACTTCATGTCATCTAATTTATTACACTTGTCTTCATTGTTTCATTCAAATCCTTGCTGCCGTGACTAATTTTGCGCGCATTGTTCCCATTTTGTCCTCTAATTCGGAGTCCGTTAGTAAAATTGGTCTAGTTTTCGCATACAAACTCGGATTTTGACATTCCATATATCAAAATCGATCAGAAAAAATTTTTGAATCCGTCCATCCCTAGCTTTGTCGGGGTCGGAAATTTTTATTTTGGTCAAAAAGTGGTCACAAGATCCTCTTTTCGTGGTCACAAGGTTTTTGTTGATTTTGAGCACTTCTTCTAAAATTTCCACAGGCCACGCCTTTCCTTTGTTTAAGCTCATATTTTCTCTGGTTACTTCTTTTGTGCTCCTAAGTGAAAGAAAAATATCAAAAAAATAAAAATAAAAAGTCAAAATTTCCCAAAAAAACAACGACAGCCCAAAAAATAGAAAAAAGAGAGGGGCAAAAGAGGAACAATATCTTGATGGAGCACATAGAGAGCGCCATTTGAGCTGTGTTTGCGTGTGCTGATTTCTACCTTGTTCCTAACCATATTCTTGCTGATCATATCACTTGATACATCTTGTACTTGGAATGTGAGTAGGCCAGCAACTAAGACAAGTACTCGGGATACTTATTCAGCTTTGCTATTCTGTTATGAATATTGTTTTTTCTTGCTACTATATTGTGCATGTCCAAGCTCTACTTTCTTATAACCAAGTATATGTTCGCCTTGTAACTGTTACACTCGAGCTACAACGGTATCACAGTCACCGACCGATTGCACCGCCTGTTGCTTTGGTAAGAACACTTGTAAGGCCAAGGTAAGACGTTTGAGAGTTGAGTGCCTTATTTTTCTTGTTCATAACCTAAGTAGTTGGTAGGGATAATACTATTTGTGTTGTGTTCTCCTTTCTACTAACCATGTCAGGAAAAGCCGGAGGCAACGGCCAAGGAAACGAGGACGCACCTATAGATTTCAATGACTGTGTTTCTAGGAATGAGCTTCGTGCCATTCTTGATGACAAGTTCAATGAGATCCTTCAACAAATCACCAATTTGACCAAGAGGATTGAAGATGTTGAACAACGACATCCTGAACCACGTACTGAAGATGATGTGGATGATCTCTCTGAGGAGGATGATGGCGACATGGAGGCTGAAGCCGAAGCTCAACGACGTGCTGAGGATGCACATAACCGTAATCGGTTGAACTTTAACCGACGCGGTATGGAGGTAATAACCAAGGTAATAATGATCCTTTCTCTAAAACCAAGTTTAAGATACCTCCTTTTTCTGGTTCTGCTGATCCTGAAGCATATTTAGATTGAGAGATAGCCGTAGATAAAAAATTTAGCTCCCATCAAGTACCGAAAGAATATAGAGTTAGACATGCTACTAGTGAGTTTACTAGTTTTGCTCTTTTTCTGGTGGAATGATATTTGCAATAATATTAATGTTAATGCTAATGCTAATGCTAATGCTCAAATACTTCAAACCTAGACTGTACTTAAACGACGAATGAAATCGAGATTTGTTCCTCCATACTATCAGCGTGATCTGCGATTAAAACTGCAACGTTTAAATCAAGGTAGTAAGATTGTCAAGAAATATTATCAGGAACTTTTAATTGGTCTAGCATGTAGTAACATACAAGATGATGAAATGGATAAGTGTTCTAGATTTTTTTGGAGGTTTGCGTCGTGAAATACAGGATGTTCTTGACTATAAAGAATGGACTAGATTTTCTAAATTATATCATTATGCTATTAAAGCTGAAAGGGAAGTACAGGATGACAACCTAGGCGTTCCACGACTCCGTCCGTGACTCCATCCATTCCTTCATGTCCAACCGAGGTGAGTAAATTTTCTAATGTGCAGACACCACCAGCGCCTGTAAAGAAGAGTTCTCCTATCACACCTTCTTCCATTGGATCTGCTACACCTTCCTCTAGCAGCTCTTCTAAAGTTGTGTGCCACCGCTGCAAGGGCATGGGACATATTGCTAAAGAATGCCCCAGCAAACGCATATATATTGCTACTGATGATGGTGGGTATGTTAGTGCTAGTGATAAAGAGAATGAATTTGCACTTGCAACTGATCTTTACGTAGATAAATTTACGGATAGTGCTGAAGATCCTGATGAGGTAATTGATAGTGTGGCATGCACTGTAGACTACAAATCAATCCTTGTTCAGCGTGTTTTGAGTACACAAGTTGAGCCAGTAGACAAGCTATAACGCCATAATTTGTTTCAAATGTTCCTCATTGTCAATAATTTCCGTGTTCGTGCTATAATTGATGGAGGGAGCAGCAATAACTTGGTAAGTTCTGAGCTTGTCAAGACTCTTGGTTTATCTACACGTGCTCTTTTCACATTCATACCATGTTTAGTGGTTCAACAATAGTGGTAAGGCAAAGGTAACACAATTTGCTCGTGTGTATTTTTCTATCGGGTCATACCATGATTATGCTGATTTTGATGTCGTGCCTATGCAAGCTTGTTCACTTTTGTTAGACCACCCTTGGCAATATGATAATAATGTTGTACATCATGGTAGGCAAAATAGATATACTTTTATGTTTAAAGGAAAGACCATTGCTTTACTTCCTTTAACACCTGCTGAAATTGTGTAATATGAAAAGTAACTTGCTGAAAAGAAAAAGAAAGGCCTTGATAAAGACTCTAGCAAACCATTAAATGAACCTTTAAGTAATATGAAAGAAGTTTTATTTGCTCTTAAATCTGTTCTTGTTGTTCATGATGAACCATATTATGCTCTAACTTGTACATCGCCTCTATGTCCACTTGGTCCTACTCCTAGTGCTATGCCTCTTGTTGGTACTAACCTTTTGCAGAAGAAGGAGGATGAATTCCTGACAGGGAAGCCACCATGGCAGTCGCCTATGCGAAGGATGGGGCGCCAAGATGAACGTCTTCTTCCGGAGCCATCGTTGCTGTCATCCAATGGAGGAGACGATCTACTTCAGTCGAGGATGACTTTAATTCAACAAAGGGAGGATGATGAGGACATCACTACTTCGTCGCATACAAGCCAAGGAGAGGAGGAGGTCCAGCATGGGCATCCAATTCATCTTTTTCATGGTGGAGGCCCAGTCCAACTGAAGTTGGAGCCCATCTGGGGTTTCAGGACCAGTCTGCCTTAAACTGGTCACCCAGGACGCATCCGGACTCCGTTTTCGACAATCCACATATGGATGGAAAGCTAATTTGATAAGGAAGCCAATCCAAGTGGTCTCACATCAAAAACTGTTCGGAATCAACGGGAATCGTGGTCACAACTCAGCGTCCAAAATCTGCCAGGGTGCTGCGACACCGTCTTTTGGTCCGTTGGACCATGTATCGTGTTTTGGCCCATTAGGGGCGCGTCTAGGGGTGTTGCACGACCCTAGAGTCTTCATAAACAACCGCCACCCCTCCATTAGGGTTTGGGTTTTGTTTAGTTCTTGATTTCCTCGTGAAATAGACATCGTTTTGCTGCAACTGTGCCGTCAAGGCTGCTTGCTGTGAACTAGGGCCTCAGTTCTTGATCTTGTTCGCCTATGTCGATTAGTCCTTTCGAATAAAAACTTGAACTCTTTCTTGTTTTCATAAGCCTCATAATTATTTGCAATTTCAGATTGTGTCCATCCCGTTCTTGCTTGTGTTCTCGATTCGCTTGTAGGAAAGCTTTCTCGGCGAGATCAATCGCGTTCGCGTGGTTGATAACCAACGGAGCTGTGGTGTAACGGTTGCGGGGTCCGAATCAGTCTTGGTTTGAAGCCTAGATCGTGAATGTCGAGTCTCCACCAATCGATGCTATCATACCTATCGAAAGATCGGGTCTAGTCTACATCAATGACGCCCAAGACTCTATAATTAGGTATCGTCGCTCTCGTTAGGGTTCGAATTTTGTTGCGTTCTTTTTTTCTCGTGAATTGCTCAGTACCGCCAAGGTCGTTTGCTGTAAACCAGGGCTCCTATTCTTGATCTTGTTCACCTGTGGCGATTAGTCCTTTCGAATAAAGACTATAACTCCTCTTAAAATTCATAAACCTCATATTTATTTGTAATTTCATATTGCGTTTATCCGTTCTTGCTTGTATTCTCGATTCACTTGCAGGAAAACCTTCTCGGTGAGGTTAATCGTGTTGCGCGTGGTTGATAACCAACGGAGCAGTGGCGTAACGGTTGTGGAGTTCCGAATTAGTTTTGGTTCGAAACCTATATTGTGAACGTCGAGTTTCCACCAATCGACACTATCATACCTATCGAAAGATTGGGCTTTGTCTACGTCAGTTCCACCCCAATTTACTTCAACAAGCGTGGATTGAGATGGATACGAGTACATCCAAACAAAGGCTAAAGTGGGACATGAAATAGAACAGTATAGAGGACAGTATCTAATAGCTTTTGCAGGGGGCGGGGAAGGGGGGGGGGGGGGGAGCGGATGGACGCAGCACCTCCAAGGGGACAAACGCAAAACTCGTGGAACGGATCGCGCTGTTTGCAATGCATGGGGCCGGCCGCCGATCCTCCTGCTTGTGCTTGCGCTGCATCCTGCAAGCTGAGACGCAGGCTAATTTTTTTTTCCATTTAGCCGCCCAGGCGCCCAGCTTAACAGCTCTGGGCGCTGTTTCGTTGGTTTCGTTGCTCGCTCGATCGTCTACTCTCGGTCGGTAGCGTCAGGCGTCGGCTTCAGGCCGGCCAGCCTTGCGCAGTTGAGCGAGCCAGTCAGCAGCCCAGCAACTGCAGCTAGGCCCTAGCTACTGCAGAACGCGTCGCCGGCTAGCCAGCAGGGTCACATGCACCATGATAGGCTTTCTCTGTCACTGGTCTCCTCTCGATGGTCCGTCTACCCATGCATACTCTCTCCGTACAAAAATAAACGTAATTCTTAGATTCTGTTTAGATTCTAAAAATTTTCGTCCTCACACATCAAATCTACAATATACGTGACATGCACCAAATATAGATGAAAAAAAAATTAATTACACTGGTCTCAAAACTTTTAAACTCGATGGTCCGTCTTACCCATACATACTCTCTATTACGGTCCAAAATCTAATCATCTAAACCAGGCCTTTAACACACGTCGTGTCTATGATACGCTCCGTCGTCCGTCCTTCATCAGCGCTGTAGTGTGTTGTCTGACTGGCATCGTACTCGTACCCATGCATGCTACCCACCCAATTTTTTTTCCGTCCAACTGTACTTTGCCAACCTCCAACACGTACACTAGCTAGTCCATCGCCAGTGTGCGACAAGGCTCTTTTTCATCATCAACAGTTTTTTGCATATATTCGGCATTAAATGTAGATAAAAAATAACTAATTATATGGTTTGGTTGTAAATCACGAGACGAATTTTTTGAGCCTAGTTAATCTATGATCAAACAAAGTTTATCAAATACAAACAAAACGTGCAACGATACGAACCAGTCAACCGAATAAGCTGCTTATTGTAATTAGGGTTGGCATGCAAAGAAACATGTGGTTTTGCTAAAGAAGCGTGATACGATCTGTGCCACATGTTAGGGTCTTTTTGGCATAGCTCACAATAGCTCCATGAACTATTATGAGTTGTTTTTTGCCAAACATTTATTTTCAAAACAGTTTCATTCTCCTCCTTTTCACAAAGACATGAGTTGGGATGAAGTAAAAAAAAATAGTTTATCCTAGCCCTCTCCCTCATTTCTCTCTCTTATCCATGTATGAAGTTATTGGTGAAGTTGTTTTGTCAAACATTTTTTTTAACTAGCATATGCCCGTGCGTTGCCGCACGGAGGCTTCAAATTGCGTTGCTACGAAAGCTTCAAAAGTTTTAATGCAACAAGAGTAGAAAAAATAATGGATCCAAATTAACAGACAAATAACATGGGGATGACCAAGGCCACAATGGAGATCAGGTTCATGAAGATGACAGCTTTTCTGTGCTGCAGGCCATAGTAATACATATAGAGTATGTGTAACATAGGTAAATGCACGTACTTGCAACAGAAAAACATAGTACCACAATGGCATATGTATATGAGCGTGTGTTACACTTAACCAAAAAAAAAAGATGTTTGGAACATCAATATTACATAGGTAAATGTCCATGTGTTACAATGAGAGAACATAATACCACGACAATATATATATATATATATATATATATATATATATATATATAAATATATATAATATATATATATATGTAAAATTAAAATATAACTCAAGTGCCGATCCCTGCCGATTCGAGCTGCCTTTCGTCCAAACTTCTTCGTGCGTCCCCGTAAATCCCATCGGCCCTCCAACCCACGTGGGCCCTCCTTCTACGTCGCACGACTGCACTAAAGGCTGCGGAGCCACGGTGGGCTTGCCGCTCTCAGCTTCCCGGCCCACATATGCGCCATCCACCAACCAAACGCCTTGTAGTGGAAATGTCGTCGCCGTGCTCATTTTTTTTACAACAAGCTGGGGTCGTCTGTGAATGAACAATTCAATTAGAATATATGAAGATCATAGTTGTTTCAACCGGCATAAAGAAAATAAAAGGATAAAGGTGTAAACATGGCAGACTACTCATTGTTTCTTTATAATAAAATGTATATATATAAAATATAATGCCTCTTATTAATTGCATTCTTCTGTAAGCTTTGTTCACAAAAGCCCATATTACCGTTATGTCTGACAAAACAAAAGACAGACATTCAGAGCAAAGCAGATCAAAGCACACAGAATCTCAAGCGCGGATCCAGTAAAGGACATTGGGTGGGCACAGGTACGGCTGATAATATTTGAAAGAAGAAAAAAATGGAAAAAATCTAAAATAACAAGAGTCTAATCTATGCTATACAAACGTTGATTTACCCCGAACTTTTCAAAACCGTCTATTTTCCTCGAGGTTGGTGTAACAATGTTTGATGTGGTGTTTGGATTTTTGATTTTAAATTGAATTTTAGAAGAGGACATGATTAACCAAAAATCTAATTTTGTTATCCCTAGAGGATCTCAAGGTGAATATATAATACGATGCTTTAGTACAAAATTTTTACTGTAGCCTAGATTAATTGGAAAATCTAAGTTTATGCGTAAAATTGGAATAATTCAGAAACTGCTGTGGTGAAATTTTAAGAATTATTGTATGAAATAGTAAAATTTTCGTATTGCATTTATAAATTCTATGGGATTATAATTAGTTTGTTAATCTAAAGCATGGCAAAATTTGTACTAAAGCATACCGTATTATATATTCTGCAAGATGTGGAGTCAAAAAAGGTTTTCATTTTAGATTTTTCAAGATTTACTATAATTTTTCTGAAAATAATTCATTCAAACCACCGGCACAGCCAAAACAGTAGTAGTAAAAACAACCAGGGTAAAATAACCAGTTTGAAAAGGCATACGTCATGTTTCAGTTCTGAAAGAGACTCCTTGTTATAGGTGAGGGGTGATCTAGACTTTTTCAAAAATAAATCTATGCTTATTCGTTCTCGAGTTGCAAACTCCCAACTTTTGATGCCAAATTTTTGACAAAAAATGCTCTTGTAAGCGTTTTTCGTTTCTTTAGCAATTAGTGTCCAATCATAATCTAATTAGGCTTAAAAGATTAGTCTCATGGATTTCGACTAAACTGTGTGTAATTAGTTTTATTTTTTTTATTTATATTGAATGCTTCATGCATGCGTCCAAAGATTCGATGTGATGGGAAATCTTGAAAAATTTAGCATTTTAGAGTGCAACTAAACAGGGCCTGATTAACCATGCATTATCCCTAGAGGTCAAGGTATATAGATTTACCCTATAGCCAAACCAAGTTCAGAAAAAGGTATGACAGAAACTGCTGCAAGGTTAAGAGAAGAAAATGCATTGCATTTATCTATGGGATTATAATTAGTTTGTACAGCATGGCAGTGTGCTGCAAGAAGCAAAGAGGTGGCAGTAGACCAAGTGCACTATAATTTTTCTGAATTTTATTCATGCTCCACCAGGCCAAGTGCAGTAGTAACTACACAACCAGCTGAAGGCATTCGTCATGTTGCAGTTCTGAAAGAGACCTGGGTGGTGTTTAGTTCCCAAACTCCCAACTTTGACACTATACAAAAAGAAGATTCTCCGTCACATCAAACTTGTAACATTTTTTTTCAAAAGAAACAGGGTTCATCAGTGAGGTACAAACTCCAGAACTGAAATTGGTTCAGTGAGCTAGTGAGCAGTGAAAGTTCCTAGCTGGTGTTGGTGCTCAGTTTGGGCTGTTTAGATTCCAAAAAAACATTTATTGGCTTGGCGGTTTTTGCTGAACCAACAATGCGAAACAGGCGAGAATGTTTGGACAATAATCACAAATACAAAGCGAAATTACTAAATGTTTGCCGTCAAAAAAACTGTGCAAATGTCAATTCGGTGAACTAAATCAAGGCCAAACAATGCAGTGAAACTAATTTTTTTCAAAAGAAACAGGGTTCATCAGTGAGGTACAAACTCCAGAACTGAAATTGGTTCAGTGAGCTAGTGAGCAGTGAAAGTTTCTAGCTACAAACTCAAATTGGTTAAGTGAGTTATGGCTACAAGTACTCGAGTAGCACGTATGGGATTTTTTAATTATCAAGTGTACCATCTATATGGTCCGTCACGACTTTTGGCGGGCTGATGCTATGTAAAACTGAACATTACCAGCAGCAGCAGCAGCAGGTAGTCTGAAAAAGAAATTTGATCATTTGCACAGGTGCATAAGCTGCCTTTGATGAGTGGAGGTTCCAGAACAATTATGAATGTTACTACCTCTGGATCCCAGCAACAAGTTCCCCTTTGGTCCTATGGCACTAAATCTCCACTTCATGTGAAAGAATAGTGTGGTGGTAGCAAACTATTTATAGAAATTAACAAATGAAAAAACTTCCACTCGCTCACATGTTTGATGAAATCTGTTTAGGTGAGACATTTCATCAAACAGAATGTGAGCACAGTTTTAGGTGAGACATTTAATCAAATAGCATGCCAAAATATTCGTTTTGCAGTGTAATTATGTCGACCAAAAATTGTATTGATTTTGCACTTCAATCTATTATCTATTCAATCTCAGAACCGATTGAATCCCAAAGGAAACCATACCTTCTCATCCTAAACCAGGAGATATTACCAAGCTAAGCGACGGGAAGCACACATGGTGAGTTCCGCTAGACAGAGAGAGGGAGGGAGAGAGAAGAGGATCGGGCCGAGGAGCAGCGGCGGCTGGGTCGGAACCGGTGATGAAACGAGGTGCGCGACAAGTACCTGGTGCTGGCGGCGCGGTGCTTCAAGACGATGACGCCGGCGGAAGGGAAGACATCCACCGCAAGGTCGCTTTGTCGGAGGTAGCAACAACCCTTAGCACTGGATACGTCGACCCGGCGAGCCTGCGTCGTCATCGTCGTCGGGGCCTGCTGCGCTCGCCACCCGGCGAGCCTGAGGCTGCTGCGGGGACCCGTCGCACCTGCACCGGCAGCGGCGCCTGCTTTGCCATAGATACGACGTGGACCTGCTGCTGCCGTCTGCCACTCCGGCTCCGCCTGATGCCCTGAGCCCCTGACCAGCCGTGCACGCGGGTCCGCGGCCAAGCGCAGGCACACAGCGCAACGCAGCCACCCGCCGCTGGCCGCCTGCCGGGATCTGGGAGGAACGGAAGAGAGCCGCTGCCTCCCGCAGCCCGCACGCCGGCCACCGCGCCCGAGCGGCCGAGCCGCACGCCACCGAACGCCTGAAGCCGCGCCCGCACGCTGTCGCCGCCGAGCAGATCGCCTCCGAGCGCGATCTACTTGGGCGCCGGGGGCTGCACCGCACGACGCCGCAGCGAAGGCTTGGAGCGCGGGACGCGGGGCGCCGGCGGCGGTGGCCAGGAGAGGCGCGCGCGACTGGGGAGCTGATTGGGAGGGCGGCTTCCTTTTTTGCCGGCCGGGGAGTTTCTGTTTCGCCGGACGGAGAGCCTTCCTGCGCGGGAGTTACGCGAGGCCGGGCGGAGCGAATGCGGGGGAAGGTTTCGCTCGAGCGCGTGGCCCACATGTCGGCGCAAATAGGAGTAGCGGAGGTGCCTGGGCGTTGTTTCTTCACCGTGGTGAGTGAACGGGTCCTGTTTCCCCGAGAAAGGTGCTCAAAAAATTAGTTTTTTTAAAAATAATAGCTTTACCAGTGAAACTGAGTCGTGCCATAGGATCTTAATTTATCAGATTGGGAGCAAGATAAAAAGAGGCTAAAGGGACCCATTGTCTTGTGTAGGGGCCGGATACGGCAAACACCACTTTGTTCTGGCCATGTAATTGAAATTTTTGGCACAAACTTTTGTCCTAATATCTTGATAATTTGGCCGTATCTCCTAGCTCCAAATCAGTTAAAAAAACTCCGGCTGATGATCTTGTGCTTGTTACAAAGCTTGCACCGGATCAGTTGAAATCCCCAGCTGATGATCCACTGAACATCAGTAAGCTACGCATTGTTGATGTTTCAGTATTTTCGTTGTATATATCTTTTTTATCCCTTTTTCGATTTTGATTGTCTTGGAATTGTTGCAAAGACTGTGAAAATCTCTACAACTTGAACCTGATACTGTATAAAATTTGACCAATGCAACTACAAAGTCATGATACAAGTCCAATTCAATCCTCTCTTTGTTCTAGCTTTAATATCTTCCTTTCTTTTTATTTCATGCATCCCCAGAACCTTAGAAAATCTTTGAACATATATCTTAACACATGTTAGTCCTAATGATTGTGTTGTCATATAAATCACCAAAACTAAAAAAAACTCGAACGACTCACTCAGTACAAGAAAACCCCCGAACCCCGTACCCCGCCTGCACACAGGGGGCTGTTACTCTGTGAGTAGGCCGGTGCCACAAACATATTGTAACACCCTATGTTTTTTACCATGTTAAAAATCACTAAAAATTTGAACTTTTTTAAAAATTTACAACAAATTAAAACCTTGACTATTTATTTTCTGCAAAACCATTTTAAAAGAAAACGTTTTCCAAAACCCTGCATCAAAATCCACCATATGCATTTTGTGTCTTGTAGAATTTAATTGCAGCGGTAGAAATATTTTCTAGGACTAGAGGATCATCTCGCATTTTAAATTTCATTGCTTGCACCTTGATTGAATGAATGCTTGTTTGAATGCTTGCTTGATTGCTTTAATGCTTGAATGTTTGCTTTCTAGAACTTATTGCGGCACCAAAAATATTCCTTGAGTTTTCAATTCCTTCCCTTGAATTCAAAACAATACTTTGTTATATTCTATCTTCTTAATTATCGGAGAATTATAAAAGCCACCTCTTAACGGGTTTAATTTTCCCTTCCAACTTTCTTTTCCCAAATTACATATTAGTTAATTTCTTTGCTTTGAAATATCCGAAAATATAAAATCGTCTTTCATATTTTCCGAAGGGTAGAACATACATCATAAATAAATATTCCTTAGCCTAAATCCCTCTCTTTGATTTGCTAGAAATTACAGAAAAGCATTTTATTTGTTTTCTTGATTTTATGGGAATACGTCAAAATCACTTGGGGTAGTTTATATTATAAAATATATTGCCAGCGGTTAGGACCTTTCCCTCTCCGTCTCTCGTGATCAATATAGTTGATGAAAGTAGAACACATAGACACAAGAGATAGGGAGACTATTCTTTATTTCTCTGAATATTGGTAATTACAACATAGAGCTCCCACGCATATATAGTCATGCCAAGGCCTAAGAATTTGGTAAAAGCCCACATACAAACGGATTAGGATTAGGATTCCTCCTTCTACTTTCCTTCTAGAATAGAGTCTATATATTTTACAACACTCCCCCTTGACGATTACCACGATATGTATATGCCTTGTTAAAAACTCATCCGAAACCCAGTGGGAAAACGGTTCTTGGAGAAAAGAGTACATCGCATTCGTTAATTGCATTGCACATGTTGTCTCATTAAAAACCTTGTGTGAGAAACCTTCAGTAAAAACTCACATAGGGAAAAAGAGTATAATATTTAACCTTCCTGGTCATGTATTCTTTAGGATATTCTATTCTTTATGAATATATATTTATTTCATGATCTATGCATAAACTTCAATGTTTTAACAAATATGATCTACTTGATCTTTTGTAATTCTAGTGGTATTAATTACCTTCAAGGTAGATTCACTCAAATTGCTTCCCCTCATAAAGTCATCCTTTGAACTTTATTGTTCAGACCACATCTTTCATAAATGTATGCTTAATAATGGTATGAAGTACCATAATACTATATCTTTCAAAATATTGGCTTATCATTTTTCAATGAATTATAATATGAGTAAATAAGAGCAATATGCTTCATGCATAGATAACCACTTATTAGTTGTGCAAAACAAATAAAATTTATCCTTCAGGGTAATAAATCCTTTCAGAGGATTATGGGGGTAAATAAGTTACACTCAATATCTTCTAGATAGTGTATCAAACTTATACTAAAGTTTGAATATTTATAATTCTTTCTTAGTGGATTTTCCAATTATATGTTCTACAAATCTTCAGGATTTTGATTGTACCACTAAATAACAAATCCAGTCTTGCATTTGGCATTTAGGGGATAATTCAATTGCCAAAGTCACCATTATTCTTATACCTTCTATGTTATTTTAGAGGATATCAACAATTTGTTGCTAGCTTTACAATATACACTTTCAGTGTTTGTATGACACCTTCATGGTATTTAGGATTCCTCATTTTCTTTCTCTCGGGTCAACATCCACTTCAGGGATTAATGGTGTTTTTTCAAGAATTGTCGGTGTTTCGAGTTACCACCGACGAGTAAATTTCTAATATTGCGCGCCTGGCTTGGATGGTGTGCTTAGGGGACACGAGGTTTATACTGGTTTGGGCAGAAAGTCTCTACGTCTAGTTCATCGTTGTTGCTCGTGTTACTAGCACTGAAAGTTTACAGTAGGGGTTACAAACAGACGAGAGAGGGAAAGGATCACATGTCTCTGGTGGAAAGAGTGAACAGGTGCTGAGAGCTCGATCGCTTTCCCTTTTATAGGACAAGGAAAAGCATGGGTTACAATAGAGGAAAAGGAGAAGAATGAGAGAGAGGAAAGCTTCCAAGATCACCGGGTCCTTCTCCTTCATGCGGGTCCCGGCGACCCTGTAGATGTCAACAAGGATAGCTCCACATCACGACCCTATCCATCACTGGCGCCACACGTAGGCGTCGTTTGCCGGTCATGGCATTCCATCCTGTCCTGGCGGACGTCGTGGTGAATTGACGCGCCTGTCACCGTTCGTACGAGGCTTAGGCGGAACAGTACCGGCACGCCCAACGCTGTTCTTGATGTAAACCCTCTCGTATGGCCCGTCATGGCCGCAGGTTACATCGAGGCATGCCAGTCTCTTCCATGATGTCATAGTCTTGACCCTGGCCCATATGCCTGGACCTAGAGTCGTTGGCGGCGGTATGGGTCTCCGTCGGGCGAGACGGAGTACGAACCCAAGGGGTCGGGCGAGGCGGAGCCTGCCCCAGAGGTCGGGTGAGGCAGAACCCATCCCCAGAGGGTTGGGCAAGGCAGAGATCGTGGCCTCGGGGTCAGGCGAGGCAGAGATCGTGGTCTCGAGGTCGGGCGAGGCGAAGCCCACCCCTAGAGGTCGGGCGAGGAGGAGCTCGTGGCCTCAGGGTCAGGTGATGTGGAGCCCTCCCTCAGAGGTCGGACGAGGCAGAGATCGCGCTTAGGGGTCAGTTGGAGCTGTAGTCACGCTCTTGACTGCTTGGATGAATCAATGTTGATAACCATTAGCTCCTCTCTTGGTATCTTAGTATTGGTCCCCGACAGTAGCCCCCGAGCCTACGGAGTAGTAGAATACTCCTTTGGAGACTTTTTTGAATGGGAAAACCCTAAGGGCCTTAGCCTTCTTTTGTCGCCCACGGTGTGACCTAGGGACGATGATTCCCTTTCGTCGAGATCGGACCCCTCGAGGGTATAGCCGTGATATTTGGTGGGTCGTAAAAGGTCTTTCCTGATTTCAACCCCTACGGGGGTCTGTCGTTCTATGACCGTGCGTTTGGTCTTTGTGCGAGTCCAACTTTCCTCGAGCCCCCACCCATAGCAAGGGTCCGGTCGAGGCTCGGCTCGTCTTTGCGATTGTCTTCTCTCAAGCATTTTTTGATAAAAATGGAGGGGTCGAGCCGTGTCAAGATTTTCCTCTATGGACGAATCATGGTGCTTGGTGAGCTGTTAATGGGCTAGTCCGAGTAGGGCCCCAGCATCCCGTTCACGGGGATCCACCTTGGGTTAGCTTGGTGACCAACTCTAGATTCTCAGTGGTCAATCCATATAGTTCTCGGGTCTGTTCGACCGATCCCTAGGGCTCTCTGCCTTTCTTTGAGGAAAAACCATGGATCGTATCTGGCTAAGACTCGAACGTGAGCTAGGAAGCCCGTGGAGCTCGTGCGCCCAGGTTCTGGCCGCTAGCGGGCCCATCCCTTTGCACCCCTCACTTTAAAGGTGCCCGGAGCGGTTATCGAACCCGTTGGTGGGCCAACCTTCAAACTCCTGGGCCTAGACAGGCCGTAGGAGCATTTTCAGCTCCATGTCCCTTTTACCTATGTCGGGTCATGGCCCGTTCGGGGAGGCAAAACGTCCAGCACATTTTTTGAGGGGAAGGCCATAGGTTGCGTGCACACGCCCCGCGATGAGTCGTGGTGACTGGTCATGGCAGGTGCAGAGATCTAGGTGGACGGTTGGTTTCCTCGCACCCGTCGCCCCTATAAAACCAAAGGGCTAGCCCTCCATGTTTCATACGTACGCCTGCATCCTTACCTCCGCAGCCAAGCCGCCGCCACCAACACTTAGGTTTCCTGCCTCCGCATCTCCGTCGCCATTGAGCCCGCATCCATCCGCACCCACCTCCAATGGATTCGTGGTGCCATTCTGACATCACCTTCCAGCGCAAGGAGGGCCTCGTCCATCGTGGTCTTCTCCGTGCATGGACCTCGGTCGAGGAGTGGTTGCTGCCCGGTGATGAGGATTTGTCGTCGCTGCCTGACGGCTACGTGATGTCGTTCTCCCACTTCCATGAGCGTGGGCTCACGATCCCCGCCCACAAATTCATTTGGGGGCTGCTGCACTTCTACAAGATTGAGCTGCAGCATCTCAATCCCAACAGGATCTAGCACATGGCGGTGTTCGTTGCACTGTGCGAGGGATTCTTGGAGATCATCCCCCACTTTGACTTATGGAGGCATTTCTTCGCCGTCAAGCTCTAGAAGAAGAGGGAGAAAAGCGGTAGGTAGGAGCTGCACATGCCGATGGGGTGTGCTGGCATCCAACTTCGGAACAATCGGGTCGGCGAGTACCTATCCATGTGGCTCTCGACGTCCAACAAAGGGTGGCACCCGTAGTGGTTCTACCTCAAGAATGACACCGCCATCCCTCTATCAGAGTTCATCGGGTGCTTGATCGAAGAGGCCCTGGAGTAATGGTGGAAGTGGGGCATTTGGGAGAAGGATAAGAAGAAGATCCAAGACCACATCGCCGCCATCCACATCCTAAAGTAGAATGGCCTAAAGGGGTCAGGCGTCATCGGGGCTTACCACGCAAGGAGGGTGGCGCCGTTGATGATGCGCACACTCCTGCTATACGCGATGGCGCCCGAGGCGTTGTTCGACGGAACGGTGCTCGCCAAGGGAGCGCTCCCCAACTCCAAAATCACACAACACATCAATGAGGCAATGGAGACTTTGTGGGATGACGTGGGTGCCACCCTCAACTTCATCTACTCGGTGCCAGGGCATCCTCCGATGCAGCCAGAGCCAGGCTACGTTGTCTTTGTAAGTTTCCATTTCTCTTTCCTTCTCTTCAATTGATTTCCTAACTCCGTGATACTAATTTTGAGAGGGGCGGGACCAGTGAGGGACCTCATCCCCATGGATCACCAGGTGCCGTTGCCGAGGGATTCGGCCGTGAGGACGGTGAATCGTGCCAAGGGTGAGCAGCTGAGGAAGGCGAAGGAGGACAAGAAGAGGAAGAAGCAGCGGAACCTATAGACACAGGAACGAGGGGAGGACATCGACAATGATGATGATGATGACGATGGTGATGACGATGAGGTGATGGAGGAAGAAAAATCGGTAGTCGACGATATCGAGTGGGACAACCTGAAGAACGAGGATGTGCTAAAAGGCGTCAGGACCCTTCCCATTCCATGGAGGGGAGGGCACGTTAGGGGAGCTGGCTGAGGTGGGACATATGGTCGGCCTGCCCTAGGAGCCATAGAGGCGGGCAGCTCTGCCATCGCGCCCGAAGAGCCCAGGGGAGTAGGGCGTTCCACTAGTGTGCCCTAGGAGCTACCAGGGGTGAGCCCCTCTACCTAGGAGCATGGGGCGGGCTCAAAATGGCCTCGTTCCAATGAGGCAGAACAAAGGTCGGGGGTTCGCCCCCCAAACGCATCTACCGTCCGACGGCGCTGAGGTGAGTTATCAATTCCTTTGTTTTTTCTAGTTTTAGTCAGATTTCATCGTGACTTATTTTTTTTCGTCCCTTGTAGCATCGGCAGGTAGCGGAATCCTTTGGTGTAGGTGCCGAAGAAGAGCATCGTCCTCCAATCATGGCGGCAGCCATCGGCTGGTGTCGCACCCGTTTCGGGCGGGAGCGGCGCCAGTGTGACCGCGTCGCTGATCGGTCAGGCGCTGGCCACGGTGGCACCTATGCTCTGGGTAGGACAGGCGGACATGGGCATTCAAGGAGCGCCTTTAGAGGTCATGGAGTAGCTGGTGACGGCCGCGATACCGCTAGCAACAGAAGGACAGACGGGGCTATCGACCACGCTCATGGCACCGAACGTGGCAGGCGCGGCGCAGCCGGTCATGACCCCACTGATGCAGGTGGAGGTGGCGGTGACCATGATAGATGGGTCATAGCCGAGCGCAACCGTAGTGGCATCTGAGGCACCGGCGTGACCCATGCCATCATTGGCCCAAGCGACGACGCCTAGCATAGGCCGGACAGAGGGGGACATGCCCAAGGGGTCCTCGGGAGTCATGGTGCTGGGAGAGAGGCTGGCGTCCATACCGCTGACCCCTTCCATCACCGGAGGGGGCGTCTCGATGGGGACGTCATGGCGAGAGGGGTTGGTGGCGCTTGGAGGCGGCGAGGATTCGTCCCTGGCCCTGACATCGGTGGGTAGCGAATCGCCTGCGCGGGGCGAGCCCCTGCTCCAGTGGGTGGATCCACAGGATCTGGTGTCGATGCTTTTTACCCTAGATGACGACGCAGAGAGCATAGAGCGGGAGAGCCTTGACGTAGGGATCGCGTCTGTGCTTAAGGCCCTAGACCACGCCACGGGCGCATTGCGCTACGTCATTGTTCCCTTCGGCTGGGTATTGCTTGGTCCTGCTTCTTGCCGTTATCTTCCTTTATATACTTTTTGTATCCTAACCATCGTCTTTCTATAGTCCCTTATAGCTCGTAGCTGGGGGAAATCTCGGTTCCTTCATCAACAGAAGGAAAATTGGGAATGCCTTGTCGAGGAGGTACAGCTACTCAGGGAGGTGATAGCTCAACTTGTTGCCACCCAGCAGAGGGTGGCCGAGCTAACTCCCCTAGCCGAGGAGGCAGCCAATCTTCAGTCGTGGGTGGCCAAAGCCTGTCGGGATGCTGACGAGGCCGAGAAGGCGTTCGAGGCCCTGTCGACAAGGTCACAGAAGGATGAAGAAGAAGCCACCAGGGTCAGGAAGGAGCGGGATGAGTTGCTCTAGAAGGATGCCATGACCCGCCAGCAGATTCTTGACCTTCTAGGCGAGGTTGAGAAGGAAAGGGATCTAAAGCTAGATGCTAAGGAGAAGCTCATGGCCCTACAGAAGAGGGCGAGCCTAGATGCCGTGGTGGTCGCTCGGCTGCGCAAGGAGCAGGATGAGCTGCTCCAAAACATAAAGAGGCTCTGCTCGAAACGTGGCGCGGCTCGCGAGTAGCGTGACCAGGCTTTTTGAGAGCATGACCAGGCCTGCCAAGAGCACGATGACATGCAGCAGAAGGTCAGCTCCCTCCAGGCCAAGATCAAAAGTGCTTTGACCCAAAAGCTAGAGGCCAAGAGCATTTTTGTCGGGGTGGATGTGGACCTCGCCGAGGTGAGGAGAAATCTTCAGGCGAAGAGTGATGGGCTCGGTATCCTGAGTGCCACCCTCGGAGTGGTATGCGATGACCTTGAGGTGGTGTGGTCAGAGGGGGCCAGCTCGCTCATGGCTTGTGCCGTCAAGATCATAGCCTAGGTGCGTCAGCTCGAGAGGAGTGCCCTCCGCGCCAGGGTCAATCAGTCCTTCGCGATTGCTCATTCTCATTATGGGTACATCAATCGATCTAGAGGCGATGAGCCACGGCTACGCACCCGGTTATGAAGTTCACGAGTGGGAGGAGATGGAAAGGGCAGTGGCTTCCCTTTCGCAGGACCTAGCGGACAGGATAGATGGCATAGTTCTCCTCCGGAGGGGCTAGTTAGTTAAATAGGTCGGTTGATTATATTTGTAATAATTGGACAAGTTCTGACCCTTGTGTTTTGTTCAAACAAGTCTATTCTTTTTATTTTGGTGTGAACAAATTTGTTTTTTCTCCCTTTTTATGTATAAAAAGGGGTTAATGCGTTCTGACCCTTCTGTTTGTTAAGACCATAGAGCTCGGGGTGCGAGTGAATAAATTCTGATCATGCTGGTAAACAAGAGTGCCATAGCCGCTAGGGCGTAGGTTTCTTGTAGTCCGACCAGCCTTACTCAATCGTTTGTTTCCACAAACCTTGCCACTATGTTTTTTAACGTGAGAAAGGGCCAGGCATGGCGACTATTTTAGAAAGGGTATATATATATACCCCTATCAGCCCCCGAGTGAGGCCTGACCCCCACCGTTGCTGGGGTCAGGTGTCACTAAAGATCAAGGAGAGGAAAGCAAAACTAGTAGGAGAAAGCGTCTCTTGTTTTAGAAACGTTATTCTTAGTTTTTGCACGTACCCCCTCCCTAGGATCTGAGCCATTGTTCTGCAACCGCGCATTCGGTCTCCTTGCGAGTCCAACTTTCCTCGAGCCCCCGCGCGTAGCGAGGGTCCGGTCGAGGGTCAGCACATCTTTGTGATCGTCACCCCGTCCACGGTTTTCTCAACCGGAGGGGTTGAGCTAATGTCACTTGCCTCGATGGCTCAAGTGACGCGCTCGGTGCGCTCGCTAATGGGCATGTTTGAGTGGAATCTGGGTATGTCATTTGTGATGGGGTCGGCATAGCCCTCATGTGGCATTCCACTACTCCTTAACTCACCTCCTGGCAGATGCCCGAGTCATTCCAGAGACCAACTCAGGTGGCCCGCTGGCCTTTCCTCGATGGAGATTCTATGGGCTCAGCTCGAGGTTAGGATCGAACGAGAAGGTCAAGATGACCCTGTCCGCTCCTGAGCGGGTCGGGTAAAGGCCACTGGGGCTCATCTGCATTTTCTCCCCTGGCTCTGTTTGACGCGAGGTGGCCTCAAGCCCTTCGTGGGTCGGCCTTCGAACCTCGGTCTGTCGGATTCCTAAGTTGGGGTCAGGCTGCTCGAGCCCCCAAGCCTCGTTGGGCTCGGTAGGGGTCTGCCATGTTTTATGCGTCATCCCGTCCATGGTTTCTGCAACTGGAGGGGTTGAGCTAATGACACTTGCCTCGATGGCTCGAGTGTCGTGCTCGACGAGCTCGCTAACGAGCATGTTCGAGTGGAATTCGGGCCCGTTGTTCGTGACGGGGTCGGCATAGCCCTCATGTGGCATTTCGCTGCTCCTTAACCCACATCCCGGTAGATGCCCGAGTCATTCCAGAGACCGACCCAGGTGGCTCGCTAGCCTCCCCTTGATGGAGATTCTGTAGGCTTAGCTCGAGGTTAGGATCGAACGAGAAGGTCAAGATGACCCGTTCCGCTTCTGAGCGGGTCGAGCAAAGACCGCTGGGGCTCATCTACGTTTTCTCCCCTAGCTCTGTTTGACGCGAGGTGGCCTCAAGCCCTTTGTGGGTCGGCCTTCGAACCTCGGTCGGTCACCGCTCATATTGAATGAGACGACTACCGCTTCATGATGCAACGTGAAGCATTGTGATGCAATAATTGCATATGCCATGCTTGGATGTATGGGATGAATGTATGAATGCATGCATGAGAATGGATGAATGGATGATCATGCACTAGAAAAGTAAAGTGGGGGTTGGTAAAGTTACCTCGATGGCTCGAGTGACGGGTTCGGGGAGCTCTTACCAGATATGTTCGAGTGAAATCTAGGCCCATCATTCATGACGGAGTTGGCCTAACCCACGTCGGGCATCCGGCTGATCCCTACCCATCTCTTGGCAGCGGCCCAAGCCATCCGATCGACTTGGGCGACCTGCTGGCCTCTCCTCGATGGAGATTCTATAGGTGGGCCCCTCCAAACCCTTCCTAGGAAGGCGGAGGCTAAAGCTCGGGGTGCGGGCAACAAACTCTGATCACACTAGTGAGCAAAAATGTCGTAGCCGCTGGGGCATAGGTTTCTTACCGTCCAACTAGTTTCACTCAGCGTTTGTTTTGGCACACCTTGCCTTTAGGTTTTAGCATGAGAAAGGGGTCGGGCATAGAGAATGTCTACCGAATAGACACTCTTGCCAGCCCCCGAGTGGGGCCTGACCCATTGCCGTTGCTAGGGTCAGGTGTCACTTAGAGATGACCCGTCTCTCGGAAGTGGCCCAAGCTGTCCGATCAGCCTAGGTGACCTGCTGGCATAGGAATTACCTTGCTAGCTCGAGTGATGGGTTCGGAGAGCTCTTACTAGATATGTCTGAGTGGAATTCGGGTCCGTCGTTCATGATGAAGTCGGCATAACCCGCATGGGGCATCCTACTGCTCCTTACCCGTCTCTCGATAGCGGCGAAGCCGTCTGATCGACTTGTGTGACCCGCTGGCATAGGACTTACCTACGGAGATAGAGAATGAGATCATCCCACCCAAGAAATTAGTTAGGCAGATAAGGCAGGCGGCGAACTTATAATAAATGGACAAGCTCTTAAATTTTGTTATGGCCAAACAGATTTTTAGACCTTCTCCCCTTTTTGTATAAAAAGGTTAATGCATTCTGACCCTTTTCGTTGTTAAGGCTGTAAAGCCCGAGGTGCGGGTGAACAAGCTCTGATCATGCTGGTGAGCAAAAACACCGTAGCCGCTGGGGCATAGGTTTCTTGTAGTCCGACCAGCCTTACTCAGCATCTGTTTCCACAACCCTTGCTTCTAGATCTTAACGTGGGAGAGGGTCGGGCAGAGAGAATGTTTGCTCGGTGGATATACTCTTAAACACGTACCGACTCTTTCCGTAGTTAAGGCTAGAAAAGCTCGAGGTGCGGAAAAACTCTGATCACGATGGTGAGCAAAAATGTCATAGCCGCTGGGGCATAGGTTTCTTGTAGTCTGACCAGTTTTACTCAGCATCTGTTTCCGTAATCCTCGCTTTTGGGTCTTAACGTGAGAAAGGGTTGGTCGTAGAGAATGTCTACTGAATAGATATGCTCTTATTAGCCCCCGAGTGAGGTCCGACCCTTTGTCGTTGCTGGGGTCGGGCGTTACTTAAAGATCGGGGAGTTGATAGCGAAACTGATAAGAGAAAGTGTCTGTATATTAAGGGTAAAAGCGACGTAGCTACTTGATGTTCTAGGCATTGATGAAGACTTCACCATTGATGGTCTTGAGCTTATAGGTGCCTGGTCGGAGCACCTCCGCGATGACGTATGGTCCCTCCCACGACGGAGGGAGCTTGTGGCGGTTCTTGTTGCTCTAGACGAGGTGGAGCACCAGGTCCTCGATGTTGAAGGCCCGTCCCCACACTTGATGGCTATGGTACCAGCGCAACGCTTGCTGGTACTTGGCCAAGAGGAGGAGGGCAACATCGCGTGCTTCATCTAGCTAGTCCATGGCATCCTCGAGGGACACCTCAGCTCCCAATTTGTCATACGCCCTGACCCTTGGCACTCCATAATCGAGGTTGATTGGGAGGATAGCCTCAGAACTTCAACCATGAAGAATGGTGTGTAGCCAGTGGCTCGGCTAGGGGTCATCCTCAGGCTCCAGAGCACCACGGGAAGCTCTGTGACCCATCGTCTGCCAAACTTGTTCAACCGATTGAAGATCCTAGGCTTAAGGCCATGTAAGACCATGTCGTTTGCCCGTTTGACCTGCCCGTTCGTGCGGGGGTGCGCCACAGTGGCCTAATCGATGCGGATGTGGTATTCATCGTAGAATCAGAGGAACTTCTGTCCGGTGAACTACGTGACGTTGTCCGTGATGATGGAGTTTGGGACCCTAAAGCGATGGACAATGTCAAGGAAGAACAACACAGCTTGCTCGGACTTGATCGCAGAGATCGGTCGAGCCTCTATCCACTTTGTAAACTTGTCTATGACAACAAGTAAGTGTGTATAGCCCTCGGGCGCCCTCTTGGAGTGCTTAGGCTAGCAGGTGGGTCTGCCGAGAGTAGTATTGACACCCTTCGCATGTGCGCACAAATCTATTCAGCATCGGCTACTGCGGTCGGTCAGTAGAAGCCCTGTCGGAATGCATTTCCGACTAGGGTCCTAGGCGCAGCATGGGGCCCGCAAACCCCACCGTGGATATCACTCAGCAACTACTGTCCTCGTTCAATGGGTATGCAGCGCTGTAGGATCCCAGTATGGCTTCGCCTGTAGAGCTTGCCTTCAATAAGGACAAAGGACTTGGCACGACGCGTGAGCCACCGAGCCTCCATTTTGTCCGTCGGTAGCACCTGACGGAGGAGGTAGTCGAGGTAAGGAGTCCTCCAATCGGCCAGAGGGTCGGGCTCTGTTGCTGGATCCTCTTCAAGCTCCATGACTTCAGGATCAGATGGAGCCGTCGGCTAGTTAGCCCCTGAGCCCAGGGCAGGCGGCCTGTCATTGGCTTGTTCTGGCTCCTCGTAGCGGACTGAGGGCTTGTACTGATCACTAGCGAAGACACCCGTTGGCACTGGCTCTCGGCCGGATGTTGTTTTTGCTAGTGCGTCGGCCGCCTCATTGAGACACCTTAGGATGTGATTGAGCTCGAGACCGTCGAACTTATCCTCCAGCTAGAGAAAAACTTCTCGGCAATACACAGCCATCTTGGCATTATGGTAGCTTGATTCCTTCATGACTTGGTCGATGACCAGCTGGGAGTTGCCTCGAACATCGAGCCATTGGGTACCCAACTCGATGGCGATGCACAGGCCATTGATGAGTGCCTCAAACTTGGCCATATTGTTGGAGGAAGGGAAATGGATGCGAACCATATACCTCATGCATACCCCGAGGGGCGAAACGAAGACTAGTCCCGCGTCGACGCCTTTCTTCATCAGCGATCCATCGAAGTATATCATCCAGTACTCTTGGTTGACGGCTGCTGGCGGCATTTGGACCTCGGTCGACTCTACAATGAAATTAGCCAACACTTGGGACTTGATGGCCGGCCGAGGGGCATATAAAATGCCTTGACCCATCAGCTCGAGTGCCCACTTCACGATTGTTCCCGTGACATCCTAATTTTGGATGACCACCACGAGGGGGAAGGACATCATGATCATCACGGGATATGACTCACAGTAGTGGCGTAGCTTCCTCTTAGTGATAAGGATGGAGTATAGGAGCTTCTGGATTTTCCTCGTCACTCCTCGCTGATGGCCCTGTGCTTTTCCTCGTCGAAACGATGCAGGTGCTGCTTCACTAGCGTGGAGCCTAGCATGATCTTCAAGGCATGCTCGGCGACTTCTCTCGGAATGCCTGGCATGTTCAAGGGTCTCCACACAAAGATGTCTCTGTTGGCGTAGAGGAAATCGACGAGCGTGCTTTCCTATTCGGAGGAAAGCATGGTGCCAATGTGCACTACTTTTCCCTTGGAACCGTTGGGGTCTATGAGGACCTCCTTGGCACACTCTACAGGCTCAAAAGACCTGGTAGACCGCTTGGGGTCAAGTGCTTCTTCGGTGACCTCCTTCTTGATGGCCGCAAGCTCCTTGGAGGCGACGATTGCTGCAGCGTGTTCACAGCACTTGACCTCACACTCGTAGGTGCACTAGAAGAAGGTGCCGATGGTGATGACCCCGTACCGTCCTGGCATCTTCAGCTTTAGATAGGTGTTGTTGGGGATGGCCATGAACTTCGCATAGCATGGACGCCCCAGAATGGCATGGTAGGTTCCATGGAGCCCGACCACCTCGAACGTAAGGGTCTCCATCCTGTAATTGGCTAGATCCCTAAAGGTGATGGGCAGATCAATCTGCCCAAGTGGCATGGCCTGCTTTCCAGGCATGATGCCATGGAAAGGCGCTCCGGTCGGTCAGATGCGCTATCGGTCAATGTCCATGGCGTCGAGCGTTTCGACGTACATGATGTTGAGGCCGCTGCCTCCATCCATCAGCATCCTGGTGAGCCGCTTTGTGCCGATGATCAGGTTGACCATAAGTGGATATCTTCCTGGCTGTGGGACGCTTTTCAGGTAGTCGGTCCGATCAAAGGTTATGGCAGACTCTGACCATCATTAGAAAGCAGGTGCAGCCGGCTCGGCTATATAGACCTTGCAGCACGCAAGCTTCTGACAGCGCTTGGAGTCATAGGCTGCCGTCCCTCTGAAGATCATGAGGCAGCCATCTAGTATTAGAAAGCCAATGTCCTTCCCCTCGGCATCGTCCGCGGTCGGCTTGGGGCCTACGGACAAGAACCGCTTCATGAGGCCGTAGTCCTTGTATAGATGTTGGATAGGGAAAGCATGGTTCGGGCATGGCCCTTCGAGTAGCTTCTCAAAGTGGTCTGGGGTACCCTCAGTGGGCTTCGGACCCCCTTGTGGTTGGTGGTAGCCACGAGCGAGCTCTCGCGTCGTTGCTTGTTCTTCTTCTTGCTAGGATGGTTGGAGGCACCTTCACCAGCGTCCTCGTCCCATTTTGCCTTGCCTTTGAGGTGGTCGAAAATCACCCCGGCCGCCTCCTCACCCGAGGCATGGCTGGTGGCGATGTCGAGGAGCTCCTTGGTGGTTCGTGGGCCCTTACATCCTAGCTTGTGAACCAAGGACTCGCAGGTGGTCCTAGACAGGAAGGCTCCTATGACATTAGCGTCGACGATGTTAGGCAGCTCGTTGCACTGCCAGGAGAAGCACTGGATGTATCCTTGAAGAGTCCTGCTGCGTATGTGCGTATGTGCCCTTGAAGAGTCCTGCTGCGTATGTGCGTATGTATCCTTGAAGAGTCCTGCAGCTCATTTTTAGATCCCATGGGTTCCCAGGATGTGCGTATGTGCCCTAGAAGTTTCCCACGAAGAACTCTTTTAGGTCTGCCCAACTTTGAATTCTGTTGGGCGAAAGGTGTTCCAACCACGTTCGTGCTGAATCGGCCAGGAACAATAGAAGGTTGCGGATAATGAAATCACCATTATCCACTCCATCGACTTATCAAGCAAGCCAATAATTCTCGAGCCACAGTCCGGGGTTTGTTTCCCTAGAGTATTTCGGGATGTTGGTCGGCGGTCGATACCGTGGTAGAAAGGCGGCGTTGAGGATGTGTCGGCCAAAGGCCTGAGGTCTCGGCAAGTCAGAGCTCAGGCTTTGATCCTCGCCATGTCATTGCGTCCGCCATGACAAGGGTGGTAGCCACGGCTAGCCCCCTCCCTCGCGTCACCGCGGGCACGCCTGCGGGCATCGAGTGTGTCGCGCGCGTCATGGTTGTGGCTGAGACGCTCATGCACCGGCACCACGGCGCATAGCTTGCTGCCTTGCCACGCCTAGTGGACTGACACGTCCATGTTGGGCTGCTCTGAGGGCACACGCTTGCTGGCGTCGAGCGCGCATCTTAGGGACAATGAGCTCTCGTCCTGCTGCGTTGCTGCACGCTCGAGTAGCGTGTGAATCTCACGATGGCCCAGCGATCCTAGGGCGTCGCGGGCCCCAGAAGCCCCCGGAGCAAGACCGCTGTAGCAGTGATGTTCTGGCTTGCCTAGGTGAAGTGTGGGAGGGCCTCATCGTCCTCGATGATCCTCCGGTTCACATCACGAGGCATGATGCATGCACGCCCACCGTCTCTATGGCGCTCAATCTATTGCTCGAGCTCCGCGTGTTCCTACTCAAGATGGAGTCATGCTTCTTCGAGCTCTTGGTGCTAGGCCTTTAGCTGCTCCACCCACATGTGAGGTGGGGCCCCTACATCCCCCTCGACCTCATCATCGAGGTCATTCATTGGGGTAGCCTCTCCCCCATGGATGCTTTCAATGTGTCCCTCAGGGATACATGCCATGAAACATTCACGAGAAGGGTGATGGCTCCCCCACTGGAGTCATAGTTGGAGGGCGACCCTGACTCTCCTGTGAGGAGGTCGTGGAAAGATTCCATGATATATTCGGTCATTCCCATGAACTCGTCGTTCGCGGGGGATGGAGGCGTGCGTTGTGCCACAAGGTGGCCAACGGTCTCTGTGGCATTGCGGAGACCGGATAGGAGCACTGTTGGGGCGCTCTGGATGAGGTGTTCTAGGGAGAGCGGCTCTCCTTCGGCGAGCAGGGTCATGACATTGGCGAATGAGAAGGTGAGGTGGCGTAGGCCCTCTCAGGATGGTCGGGGTCCAAGGAAGGCGCCAAGCTGACACTCTAGCCTCCCATAATTGAAGCCGAGGAGCTAGTCGCTCATGGGGGTGCAGGCCTCCGGTGCGTGCAGCTGCAGCTCCTCAAGCGCCTCGGTGATCACGTCGAGGCCGGTGAAGTGGAGAGGTTGGACGGCGGTGGGAGCCTAGACCAACCCTCCCTCCATCGTGACGATGAAGTCCAGGTTCTAGAAGTGCACATGCATGCCCGGGACGAAGCTGGCGCCATGACTAACCATATGAGGCCTGATGTGGACATCGAGACGCGCAAAAGGCCCCTACCTAGCACGCCAACTGTCGGTGTTTTGAGTTACCACCGATGAGTACATTTCTAATATTATGCGTCTAGCTCGGATGGTGTGCTTAGGGGACACGAGGTTTATACTAGTTCGGGCAGAAAGACCCTACATCCAGTTTGTCGCTGCTGCTCGTGTTACTAGCACTGAAAGTTTATAGTAGGGGTTATAAACAGGCGAGAGAGGGAAAGGATCTGAAGTCTCTGGTGGAAAGAGTGAACGGGTGCTGAGAGCTCGATCGCTGCTCGGCCGTGTGTTCGTGTCGTGTTCTTGTGTGTTTATCTCATATTCTGATCGGTTCGGGGTGATTCAATCGGCCCCCCTTTAGGGGACTCCCTACTTTCTCTTTTATAGGCCAAGGGAAAGCAAGGGTTGCAACAGAGGAAAAGGAGAAGAACGAGAGAGAGAGAGAGAGAGAAAGCTTCTAGGATCACTGGGTCCTTCTTCTCCTTCATGCAGGTCCCGCCGACCCTATAGATGTCAACAGGGACTACTCCACATCGTGGCCCTATCCGTCTCTGGCGTCACACGCAGGCGTCGTCTGTCGGCCATGGCGTTCCATCCCGTCCTGGTGGACATCATGGTGAACTGATGCGCCTGTCACCATTCGTACGAGGGTTAGGCGGAACAGCACCAGCACGCCCAACGCTGTTCTTGATGTGAACCCTCTGGTATGGCCCATCATGACCATGGGTTACATCGAGGCATGCCAGTCTCTTCCCTGATGTCATAGTCTTGACCTAGGCCCATACGCCGGGACCTGGAGTCATTGGCGGCGGTATGGGTCTTCGTCGGGCGAGACAGAGTGCGAACCTAAGGGGTCGGGCAAGACGAAGCCCGCACCCATGGGGTCGGGTGAGGCGGGGCCCGCCCCAGAGGTCGAGCGAGGTGGAGCCCGCCCCTAGAGGGTCGGGCGAGGTGGAGATCGTGGCCTCGGGGTCGGGCGAGGCGAAGATCGTGGCCTTGAGGTCGGGCGACGCGGAGCCCGCCCCTAGAGGTCGGGCCAGGTGGAGCCCGCGGCCTCGAGGTCGGGCGAGGCAGAGCCCTCGCTTAGAGGTCGGGCGAAGCGGAGATCACGCCTGGGGTCGGTTGGAGCTGTAGTCGCGCTCTTGGCTGCTCGAATAAATCAATATTGATGACAATTAGCTCCTCCTTTTTAGGTACCCAAGTATTGATCCCCAACAAGAATTGACTGGTAAATACTTCAAGGATGTTCTCATTCTTAGTGAATAACATTTCTCTTCTATGAGATATATTCTCTACTACATGAGAGATTATTATGTGATATACACAATGAGATAATGTTATTCACTATAAAGTCATTCGATGACTATTCCTTCTAGGACAAGCTCTTCTTGAGACTTCAATATTCATTCAGGAATTTATTATACCTTAGACTTCTTAATACTTTGTATGAGATTTAATTTCTATTTGTTGCGATTTGTATTCTTCAGGAACTATATGGATCTTCATGATCCATTTATTAACTGCATCTTTCATATTCATTCATTTCATTTACCAGAGATATAACAGAATGTTTATTTCTTCTGAGTAGGAGATCAAACCTCAATTGCATTCTTCATTGACCCGATATAATCGCTACAGGCGACTTTGCCATAGACTTTATTTTCTGGATCCGGGTTCTCATAAGAGAAACATTTGCAATTATAGAGGTAACATTGTCGACAACTATTATTTTCTCCCAATATTCTCATAATATGAGATTATTCTGTCTCTTTGTTATTTTCCAAACAAGAGATGATTTATTGTTCTGCATACCCAACACTAATGATGCGCGCGCTTAGTGTGTTGGATTTCATCTTTATGATGATCCTCTTCATGAGGTGTTCTCTCATGAGAATGGAGGAGTTTTATTTTATTTCTATCCAACAAGTACACACTAAACTAGATTCCACATGCGTCCATATAGATTTTAGCTTGGTAGTATACAATATTTAGTTTACTACTAGTAAACACAACTTCTGATTTATAATTTCAAGTTACTCCTCTCATTTTCAAAAATAACTGGCATATGCTCCACTTCATGCTTCACAAGAGCATTAGTCAAATTATTCTTTGATTTAGTGCGTGATATTGTTTTTGTTTCAAGCTTCAAGGAATATTTTTTCTCTTAAGACCATTTTTCTTCTATGGAAACAATATTTAGCATTCAACATAGGCTTTCTCTCCCCTAATGCCAATATTAGATCTTTAATAGCATACTTCAAAAATATCCCTATCATGGGCTTATAATAATTCAAATTCATGTATCTCCAACTATAAGTGGAGGCCCCTTCATGTATGCTATGATGTAGTTTTATGGGAAATATTCACGCACATATTTTAACATGGAGGTTATTATTCACTAAATACAGCGAGCTAGAATACATAAGGTGCACTTAAAAATGTTCAGCAATCCTATAAACTCAAGGATGTTCTTCCCCTGATTTGTACATATCATGGTTTAGAAAACTATTTTATTGTCAAGCTTCTTTATTGTTTAGCAAAAAAAAATGATCCAATTACTCATACATAAAAAATGGACCATATACTTCAAATGTATATAATACGCAACATTAAAATCACATAGAATTTATTCTAGAAATTTCTAATTGCCATTAATGTAAAATTTTTAAAATGTCTTTTCTTCAAAAATCCCAAATCATCTAAGTGTGTTATCTACTATCTTAATTCCATAATTATTCATCCCATCAATTGGGTCACTTCTCCATTTAGCTAATTTCAGATTAACCGACTCCCCGTAATCTTAGGCTATTTGGCCATAGACCAATCTATTGCTTATGCATGCAACACATTGAAAACAAAATATTTCTTAGTTCAACAAGAACTAGCGTGCTAGCTAGCCAATTTAATTACGAGGGGAAAAGTAGTAGCTACAAGCTAAGAATATAGCTTCTATGCTAATATTCATGAGGAGTGGAGATAGTTGTAGCTCAACGAGGGCATAATATAGTGATACAAATTCATATGTAATGCGGAATGTTGATATTCAATCCAACGTAATAGATAACAACAAAATGCAAAGCTACAAGCAATAGTTAACTTACAATTAGTGCAATGTAGAGAAAGTTAACTTGGTCGAAAGGGATACGGCTAGGACTTCAAGTCCTGATCCATGCACTAAAAGATAGATTTAGGAAGGCTATGCCTATTAAATATATATTACCCATATTTTCTTATGCCTTTATCCAAAATGCATCCCCCTTTTCATGCAATAATTACTTTAAGTAGTAATAAGCTTCATGCATCTATGAATAATCATTTTAAATGTTCCATAGAATTCAATCATACTTCTAGTATTTAATGGTTCTGACATGAAATTCACATATCTAGTATACTATTCAGTTTACAACAACAAATTCAGGGTAGAACATAAACTTCTAGTTTCTGGGTTGAAGTATTAAATACTTAGTTTATGGATTATACTATTTCTTAGTTAAATTGATACTTCTAAGATCAGTTTATATGCCAGTATAGTTCAATTATTCATGTGCTTCTAGAAAGTTCAATTCCCTTCTACCTACATGGTAGCAGTGCACAAAGAACTATAACCTTCATGGTTAATTGAGGCTTCTTTATGGATAAATCATTACAAACTTATTTAGATAGGCAAAAATGGATAATTATTTATATGTAAAACATAATTCATTCCATACAAGATTAACATATATTACTGCAAGTAAAAATTGCAACTAAGAAAATTAAATGCTTTATAATAGTTTTAAAGCTAATAAAGTAACCATTAACTCTTCTATGAGTTTACATAATCTACTTAATTCAACGGAAATTAAAACTTAAAGTAGTACCACCACTATATTAATACTTCAGGATATGAATTTCAAAAGAAACAAATCTATAAGCACATGATTTAAGTTCTTCAAGAGGAACTTTAAATGTTCTAATCTCTATCCATTCTTACATGTTTAGCTTCAATGCTTGACATTTAGCAGCTTCATGCTTGCTCGATCCTTCTAGGAGTATAATATATGCAAGTCACATATCCTGAATCATAGAGCTATCTAAACATTCTGACTCAATTTCTACTTGATATTGAGTAATTCCGGATGATATTTGATACTTTTAGTACTTCAATGCTCTTGATCTTCTATTTCAAGAAACATTTCTTCTAGAATTAGACAAAGTCGTCTTTATCATCTCGTCTTCTGTGACTTTTAACACAAAGCTTCAAGCTAATTGTATTATATAGAGTAGCATTTATATCCCATATGGTCATATAAGCTTGAAAATTTATTTTTCAATATTTCTAACATTATGCAATCAAAATAAAGGATATCTTCTAGAATTTCTTATTCAGTGAGTCCCATAAAACCTTCGAAATTTATTATGGCCACATACTCATTCTTGAGAGTAATACCAGGAACTATAGTGCCTGAGTCTACTCTACTTCAGTGGTAGTAGAATATCCTACTAGAATTCAACAATGACCATGCTATATAATTCTATCATTCATATATATCATTATAACTGGAATCATCATGTGCGTATAGGTTTACTACGTGTAAACAAGTATCAAGGTGCAAAAAAATAGTAGATGGTTATACAAAATATTCTTAGAACCATCCTAACATTTTTTAGGATTATAGTATATGCAAATTTTTAGAATCAATACCAAACATTCGTTCACCCCAAAAATTTATTATGCTAAGAAAAATAAATATGAGCCTCTTAAAGGTGACAAGTCTAAAGTCTGCAGATTTAGAGAACCCATATACTTTATACCATGTTTCTAGTGTAATCATTCAAAAAAATTACTCTTGCAAATACATGGTATACATGATGAGGTTGTACTAGCATTTTTCATAATTAAATTCAAAGCATAGAAATATTTTCAGAATTAATCTACTATCAATTCAGAAAAATAAAGCTAGGCAAAATAACAATTAAACTGCAGATTTAATGTTGTATACAACCTCTTATATATTCAATTCAAAATATAAAAGGGTACAGTAAATATGCATCAAGAGAGGATCTAGGTTAATTATTCAGACAAATAGTTATAAAAACTAAAAATTGGGGTTTTCAATTCATAGACACCCTAAAACCAGAAAGTATATGAACTATTCTGCTAGAATATATTTAGTACATATACTTAGATTCTGCTACAATCATGGGCTTATATATAAATTTTAGATTTAAAGAGCACTTTCTTATTTTCTGATTTGTTTCTCATATCTCGGATTTTAATGCGACGAACACAGGAGCAGTAGTGGTATGCAAGCCGTGGGTGAGAGCAACTTTGGTTCACGGCGTCTTCAATTCATAATTTGGGTTGCAAAGCCTTTAGGACTGTAGACGACAAGAAAGCGTGCATGTCGCTTGCTGGAGATGGCCATAGTTGGGGTGTCGGCGTTCAGGCCGTATTCAAGTGGGATTATGGCTCCGTAATCTTACTGTGCACGGCTAAGTCTTGTGTGCCGTGCTGGTGTCATATTTCTTTCATACACAAGCAAGAAAACTAGAAAAGGAAGCTCACGTGCTCTTCATGGCAATAAACACACAAGAAAATTTCCTTTTTTATGCGCGTTGCTGCCGGTGGTTGTTCTGTTTGACTGCGAGTCTCGGCTAAACGCCTAGACCTACCAGCAGCGCAATGGTGAAAGCCCGGGTGAGTGTGTTGGCGTGCGAGGCAATGGTGACACACGGTCGTAGTCGTGATTCGGCACGACAACCTTGGCGATGCAGCATGCTGGCTGCAAAGTGCGCTAGATATGGTCTCATGCACTTGCACTTGTGCAGGAGTGCAATGCAACATTCAGCCACAAGACAAATCCATACGTACTCCTGTTTTACCTTTTTAAAAAAATAACTTAGATGCAATCCGTAAAGCATATACTATCCATGTCTGTATATACTGCATGTACGAGCATATATGTACTTCGTGTACAATATTAGAACAGGAACAATTGCTTAACTTGATGGGCCGAGACAAAGTCATATGTCAAATGCGACTCTTCCATACCTTATAGAGGATGCCAATTTAATCTACGTCACGTACCGCGTAGAACAGTGGTTAGTAGATATATATCGCGTAGGGTGTTTGGCATTGTCGTAGAACAGCCTGCTTGACAACGACGGTGCATATCCATGTAAGCAGGTATAAGTAGCAAATCCGTTCCACTAACAACGTTGGGATGTCAACCTCGTCGAAGTAGTCGCGGCGGTACCTCGACGCGAGCGCGGCGTCGAAGATCGGCGGCAGCTTCAATGATGTCGACGTAGAGCTTGTCGTGCTGATAACGTATTATAAAACATGTTGCCAACTGTTAGAACATTTTCCTCTCTGTCTCTCATGATCAATATAGTTGATGAAAGTATAATACATAAACATAAAAGATATGGAGACTATTCTTTATTTCTCTGAATATTGATAATTACAATATAAAGCTTCCATATATATATATATATATATAGTCATTCAAAGGTCTAAAAGTTTGATAAGATCCTACGTACAAACAGATGAAGATTAAGATACCTTCTTCTCCTTTTCTTTTGAGGATAGAATTACAACAGTTTATTCTCCTTCTGATCCCACGCACGGCACAAAGCCTTTCATTAGATGGCCTAGCACTGCCTCTGGCCCTTCCCATCTCTCGTACAAAGCTCAGCCCTGCACACGGACTCGGCCCAAATGTTCGACGCCATACTTGGCCCAAGTCGGAGCAGCGTGGGCGCCGCGTCCGCGCCACGTACGCCGCGGCCACCGAGCCGAGCACACGAAGAACACCGCCGAGATATTTTGCCTCCCTGTGCTTCACCGACGTACTGTGCATAACCGACCTACTGTACAACGGTCGCCGAGATATTTGCCATGGCCACCGCCTTGCTCCGCCTATAAAAGGGCGTCGAGCTCGCCATTGGGGAAGCACGAACGAAGCTGAGCACGAGCGAGCGATGGAGAGGCTCGACGTGGTCTGAATCCCGCTGCCGAAGCCTCCGCGCCAAGGAAGCCGCAGAGCACCATCGAGCTCGCTACTCGCCGGAGCCGCTGCTGCCTTCAGCTCTCGAGTCTGCCTTGCGCCCCTGCTGCGGGACGCAGGCCCGCGACCGCCGTGGCTGCTGCCGCGTCTCCGCCTGCCGGAGCCGCAAGCCGCCGCTGCCGAGCTCCCGCCACCAGGAGCACAGCCGAGGACGCCGCGAACTCGCCGGAGCAGAAGCCGCCGATGCCGAGGCCTCGCCTGCCATCCGCGCCGTCGCGTTCGCCTCTACTTGCCGTTGCCGAAGCCGACGCCACTGCCCGGCCAGCCGCGCCTAGACGCACCACCACCGGAGCGCCTCGCCGTGCCCGCCGCCGTCCTGCATCTCTCTCCCTCTGCTCCGCTCTTTCCCCCTTCAGCTCCACGTCCACAGAGGGCCGCCGGAGCCGAGCCCGGAGCTCCGTCTCCCTCCGCACTCTCTCTCTCTCCCTCTCCCTCTCTCTCTCTCTCTTTCTCTCCTTCTCTCTCGTTCTCTTTCTTTCTCTGTTTCTGTCTTCCTCTGTTCCGCTCGGAGTAGATGAGAGCAACCGAAGCAGCCGGTGGAAAGGCTACATGTATGTTCGGCTGCGGCGACCCATAAGTCAGTTTATCATCTCTTTCGACAATAAGCCCAAGGCCAGGCCAACCACGTCGCTATGGCCAATGGCCCTGCCACACAACCCCTGGTGTGCCCTGCCTGGCAGTGTGTTGACCGCTCCCTCCCTCTTTCTATTCCTCATACACCCGGTCTTCATGAACCGGAGAGAGGAGGAGAGCCGGTCCACCGATCGGTGCACAGCGCAGTGCTAGACCGAGCCCACAGTAGACTGGACCCATGCGTCAGTCTAAGACGGTGAAGAAAATGCTAGGCATACACGGGAAATGTACACAGGAGATTAAAGTAAGCCATTTTAAATACAGAAAAATTCTCAGAAAATTTCTAAATAAACTAGAGTCATCCTAGAACCTACCTAAATGTTTTACCACTCATTTTTATTAGCTAAAATTCTAGAAATAATTTTTGAGTTACTTTCTATTCGCGCTAGTTGATAAATTTAGGAAATTTATACCTTTCTCGTCTTAATTTCGAATTCCGTAATTATTCCACTATAAATCTTCTAAAGTAAAACCCTACATATTCATACTATTTTCCCTAATTTTTTGTGCCCATTTAAATTCTAGTTTCATTGCTTTTCCTTTTCTATATTAAATACTAACTATAGTAGTGACCACTAACGTAGCAGTAGTTAACCCTGTATATTCGCGTATGTGTATGCACCATGACACATACCCGAATATATCCGTAACCAATCACCTAAAATAATAGGGTATTTATACATACAAAGATATGCTCGATACTCGAGTATACGCCTAAGTATGGCTAACTTTATCTCCCGCCTTTTCCATTCTAACTAATCCGAGGCACATACATATGCATGCGCGTATGTGCCACTAACCTAGTAGACCTGTAGAAGTCAGATGAGTCATCTATGATGACTTGGTCAGGCTTCTCTTTCAGGTTCACATAATAGTGAACCCTAATAATGTGGTCTGGTTTTTCCATCAGACCAACCACCCGCCTTAATCTGACCAGCCCTACCATATGGATAGAATACCTCTATCCAAACCTTACTTCAGATTGGTGTAATAGTGATAACCTTAGATAACAACCCATCACCCAATAGGACCAACCCATCTAGGATTGTTCCTTTACTCTGGTTGATTATGCTTGCTTGTTTTTTTTTGTCGACGCTAGACCGCATAGGATAGAAGACGTAAGGAGAACCCAATGAAGTCCCGAAGAAAGGAACAGGAGGTACAGGAATTGGACGAGGATATAATTGTCAGTGAATGGAGGCAAGTCCTAACACCCACCTACCCTTCCCCTACATAATATGCTCCCTCCACCTAAATGCCATCCCTTAACCACTCCCCTTCCACCACCATCCCACTTTGCTAACCCCACCATACTCTCCCTCTCCATCTCCATCTCCATCTATTAAATTAAATAACTCAACTTATGATATTTAAATACTCTCTTTATGAATTATTATCCTAGAATATGATCCCTATTGTTATAATGTGATTAATGGTATGAATATGATAAATGGTTATTTTGATATATTATGAGCTCCATGATATGAATGAACCTATGGATAATAATTGTGAAACTTAAAACTGGTAAACCTGAACTAAACAATGACAGGGGGCGAGTGAGGGGTAATTTGTGTGGTACAAGTTACCTTGACAGGTTCGTCTAGTGAGGGTTCCTATTAGGAGATGCTCGCCTCGGTCACATAAGGACCGGTTCGTAGTCCCTCTCGCCTAGTGCGATATTACATACAATCACATGTATATATGGGTAGACTTGATCTCACAACCTGTTAGATAGAAGTATAATCTCTACCAGGAGGTCGGTGCTGGCAGCGGAATATCAGGAGCAGACATGGATGCTGTGTGATCTTCCATGGTTCGGTTGGTGTGGTTGCTATGTGATCCTCCACATTAAGCCCCTTGACTTGGCCACGTTCGAGCCCATATTATTTTGATGATTTGGTACCATCAGCACTGTTATGTTGGGATGATTTGGTATCCTCCTGAGAATAGTGTGTTTTTCAACCCCTGAGAAGCCGTGGTAGAGTTATATGGAAATCTGAGGATGCGTCCCTTCGGGTACGAGGTCTCGTTAGGCTTGTTCCTACCACCGCGCATGGTCAGGAACTGCGTCTATCATGTAGGGAAATTTGTACACCTCTGCAGAGTTTATTGAATCTATTTGAATAGCCACATCCTTGGAATGGGCAGATGCTGAGATGAGAGCAACTATGATTAGACTCTTTTATGTGTAATGGAACTGTGATAATCTAGTAAGTTGTAATCAATTAAGTTGGTAAGTTACAATTTATATACCCCGGGAACTGGCGAGAAGGGTTAATACTCTCCCAGGGCCCAAACTCCCATTTTATTTAACTCTACTCCTAATATATATACATACACCTCCACCTCCACCACCATAAACCACTTCCACATACAGCCTCCTCCATTCACCTCACCTCTACCCCAAAGTTAGGGCTTGTTGAGTACTTTATGTACTCAATCCCCTCCATTCTATGTTTTTAGGAGAGAAGCTACAGGAGCACATACAAGGATGAAACTATCGATGCTACGTGAGGATAGGACAATAGGAGTACACATGAAGACGAAGCCATACGACTACGCAAGGGAGCTACGCTAGGACTACCAGAATTATGATATAGAATTGAGCTTAGGGATAAGGTTTACGTCCGCACTCCAAGTTGTCTGTAGGAATGGAACCACGACTTCGTAGGACCGCTGTATTAAAACTCTGATAAATATTATAAGGCCAATGGCCCAAGCTATGTAAATATGAACTTTGTAATATGTTATCCCTGTTATTAATAAAAGTATGGTTTTTTATATCAATCTTGTTCGATCTGTGCGTATCAGCTACTGATCCAGGGACTGATACGTGATGCACAGTGGACCCTAAAGCAGGGGCCCAACACCTATGCTTTGGGTAACGCGGGGCAGACGAGGGGATTTATTTACCTTCGGCACTGGAATTCGTACTCGTGGGGATCGAACCCAGACTGCGAGGGTGCCACCTGGAGTGCATGACCAGCCGGTCTAGCATCCGTTGGCAAATCACCAAAACTACATGATCATTCATATGGATACAAGATCCTTACATATGATAATTGCATAAGATCCCTATGCAATGGGATTTTGCTAAGAACTTATCTACATCGAGTGAAGTACAATTAGAAAGCACATATCACAATGGACAAAAAGCACATCTGCATCCATGCATTTGTCCTTGTTCATACCTTTTTCGCTGACCTTGCTCGTCTAGGCTTTTTTCTTTGCAACTTATGATTAAAGATATAAAATGACCTACCATTCTAATAAGAGAGGCAAACCTATATAAGTCGTGAGGCTGAGTTCGCTAAATTGACACTACTACTGTCAACATTTGTAGGGGCGGTTTATTAAGGTTTGTAAGGGCGGTTTCCCCAGGCACCCCTAAGCATTATAGAGAAATGGTCTTTATCTGTTGCAACCAATTCTTGCTTCCCCTTTAATTTTCTTAGAGGTTCACAAGGCACAACAGTTGTTGATGCAAGTATTGGTATTAAGATGAACAAGAGGAACATGAATGCTGACCTGATTATATTGGTAAACAACTTTGTAATCATTTGACCAAAGAGGTTGCCAAGATGTTCACAGATAATGTGGTAAAAATTGCTACTATTGCATAGGCATGGTGGGTAAGTTCATTTCAATGTGCAATTATTGCTTGTGTGTGATTTTGGAAATAACGTACATATCCCACCCTGTTTGTACTTGTTTCAAATAAATACTCCTTAGTCTAAAAAAAGATACAGTTTTAGAGAGTCGCGGCACACTCATGCTTAATGAAAAACGTGTCCAAACACGATCTTGAAAAAAAGAGAGTCGCAGCATATATATACGATTCGCAACAGTAGCCCCAGGTGGTAAGGATTGAAATAAACTAGAAAAAAAGGTTATTCGATGTGTAAGCAAAAGACATTGGCCGGATTGAGGGCTGGAAAAGGAAGCACGTCGACAGAGGCTAGGGTAGGGCCCTTCCTTCTCCCCTCACATGCACCAGACATATGTACAAATGGCAGATCTCGTCGTTCTACTCACATCGCCGTGCATAGAGCCCGTCCAGCCTTGGACGTCTCACTTTGGATGATGACCAATTACACGAGCACATGCTGCGGCTGTCCTGGGAATGCTCCACTATTTCATACTAGCTGAAAACACCCAGCGGGGCTGGCTGACATGGTGGCATGGCATGGCGCTCACGAGGATTTGTGTGTCTGGAACGGGCAGACATGACTGGACACAAAGGAGCAAACTTCCCGGTACTGTTTGCAACATTGCTAGATAGTAGGGTTTCAAGTTTTACACGAAAGTGCGCATGTCCGGCACAAGATGTTTTATTATACAGGAGTTTTCACTTTGTGTTGGACTGTCCGTGTGCGTGGGCAGCCAGCCAGCGTCTCACGATTAGACTATCTCCAATAGAACTCAAAATACAAGACCTATATTACGTTTGGGTAGTGCTACAGACAAATGTTTTAATATATATTTTTGGTCTTTTTCAACAAAAAACCTAAAAGAAAATTCTTTCTGTAAATGGATTTTAAGGAAAGAGGATACTCAAATTTATGTTCTCTCATGGCACCCAAAATAGGTTTTCTGTATAGGTACTCTTTTCGAGGCCGATACATTACTGTCGGAGACCCATTTTACGTTTAGATGCTCTTATGGTCACTTGTTGGCGACAGTCTTAGGCCAGCTATAATGGGGCGCGTTTCACGAGGAGTAGGTGCTAGCGTGGAGTTTGTTTGGAACAGGGTTTAGTACCAAACATATCAGGATAGCAAAAATAGTTTGAAGAAGGTTTGAATGTGTTGCAAATTCACACGCACTTGCATACATGGAATTGTTGGTCCTCCGGTAGTGACGGTTCCAGCTTTTACTCAAGACCAGGGCCTCTAAAAAGCTAAGATGTTGTACCATACACATGATATGAAAATAAATACCAGTGTCTAGGTGGATTCACGTCTTCTATCTCCTCGTCGAGCTCTGCATATAAATAAGAGCAAAATATAAATGAAAATGTCATAAAAAGAATAATTACTTAATATACATTTGTAATCTGAATTTAGCATACCATTACGACGAGTTCTCTGCATATAAATAATTATAGGAATATGCTTGCAACGTCCTTGACCTCGTCATTCTGGAGATTCTGTAAATCCATCATCCATATTTCTAATTTCAAATCAATCCAATTGAAATATTGAATCCGAAGAGAATTTCAGTACAAAAACTAATTGGTACAAAAACTAACTAGGGGAGCTTTTTTTAATTTTAACACTTTTTGAAAACTAATTTTAAATCTATCACCTCTGTTTTTTTTAAACTAACACTTTTGGCCGCGTCTATTTCCCTGGCGCGGCCAAATGCCTGTGCCGCGCCATGCATGGTGGCGCGGCACATGGCTGACGTGGCGGCGACCAGGAGCACTGACCGCTGACGAGGCAGGGCCTGCCGCGCCAGCGATCTTGGCGCGGTAGTGCCGCGCCAAGGGCCATGGCGCGTCTGGGCCAAATAAAACCCCGCGGCCTGTCATGCCAGCCCGAGCAGCAAGCCTGCCCGCCGCGCCCGCCGCCAACCCGGCGGTATCTGGACGGTTTAATCGGAACGCGTCGCGCCAATGGTGGGAGTTATTGTAAGTATTGTTTGACGTAAAATGAATAGTGAATTTGTTTCTATATTTTGTTAAATGTTTTCAAGGCCGAATAGAGAAATTGATAAGGCAATTGATATTTTTTCCGTCTTTCATAATACGGTTAACCATCATGTTAACTAATCGATTACGAAAAATTGGATCGGATTGAAACGAATATTTTTTAAGGGAACGAATTTGCCTTTTTGGCCCCATATTGTAGGATCGGCGGCGACGCGACCATGGACCCCGGCTTCCTCGACCCCTCGCGTAAGACGCCGGCCACCGGTGTCGAGATACCCCGGGACTGTCTTTTTTGAACTAGTTGCTACTTAATGTCGCAAGCAGTGATGTCGCGAAGCATTGAAACGAATATGAAGCAAATAACATAAGTTGACAAGCTGCCACATAAGCTTGACTTAAGTTCGACATAACATAACCAAATAAGCCTGCAAGTTTCGGACCCCAATAATAGTTGGACCTAACAAACTAAGACCCAGGAGTGTAAGGATTCCTCGGACGCCTCTATCTCTTCGGATTTGTTGGCAACACATTGGGAGTGTAGCCAACGTCGGTGTGGTCGCATCACCGGTGCGTATGGCTCGTACCCTGCAAGTATGTGATATGCACGATTACTTAGAATTCTTTGTGATTGTTAGTTCATGTAGCCTACGTATTTAAAGAAACTACCTTTGTTAGTACCTGTGATGCTCCTTGGGTGCCAAGCGGGGCACCACCTAGCTGAGACATGCCGATCTCGTGCTACGGCCAATCTTCCCACTCGTCGTCGTCGTCCTCGATTGCAGGGTCCTTCCCAGCGCTATAATGAGGTGGTGTACGCACTACGGAAGTGGCACCTGTCACCGGTTGAGAAGAGTCTGCTGGCGTCCTCAAAGAGGCTGAAGACGTACCACCCGACCGCGCTGGGAGTGGCGGTTCCTCGTAAGGAGTGTCCATGGAGCTCAACTTTTGAGCTAGCTTCCTACAGCTCTTCTTCACCTTATGCATAAATAGCCGTTAAAGTTAGCGCATTTCACAAACGCATATACACTAAAGAAATAATTTTGGAACAGACTAGTTTATGTTTACCTCCACAAAAGCCTCGAGAACGCCTAGCCCCTGCCCTCTAGACTCATGAAGCCGGTACGCTGCTTCGTTGGACAGCCTCGACAATTGTGTCGCCTGGGTTCAGAAACGTGGTTGAACAGTTTTAGTATACATAATTAATACCAAATGGATAACAAATTGTACCATTCAAGTATCTTACCACGTATCTTTGTAGCGGGGCTCTCTGTAGCTGTGTGTCCTCTCTAGTGGCAATGCCATACACATCTTCGATCATATCTTCCTCCGAGTCATCGTCAATCGCCTCCTCAGTGTACGGGGGCTTGATATGTGTCCTCGTAGACCTATGAAGCCAACGCAGGTACTCGTCGAAGGTGTGCTGGTCGTGTGGAGGACCCGCATGGACCGGCTACCATTCCCTGGTCTCCCATGAGTAGATGTGCGCGCTATGTGTCACGCGCCAATCCTTGGTCTTGTACCTCTTCCTGCGATCAAACCTGCAACAAAACGATGTTAGTTCTACCACACACACCTCTAGATTGTAGCTCTGTTATTTATTCGATAACGCACCAGCGCAATCCTTGGTTGGTGGAGTAAAGCGGTGGTGGGCAGCCTGTCATTCTTCCAAACTGTCTGCAGACCCTGACGGGCAAGTGAATCTCGACCACATGGAAGAAAATAAGAGGGACATTGCAGCAATACTCCTCTGACTCGTCCCTAGTGATAGGACTGAGATAGTTCTGGAACTCCGAGCATCCCAAGGACATCAATGCACCTGAACATTTTGTAATTGAGTTAGGCTGTGATATAGTGTAGATCGAACAAGACACATGTATGATAGTAAAAAGAGCGTAACCTGGTGCTGTGTCAGGACGTCGAGACCGTCCGTGTACTCCCTGTACTTGCGCCTCGCATTCCTTCTAACTAACTCTGATTCCGTCCAGATAAACAGAGTTGTAGGGAGTGTATCCTACCCGTTCCATTGCTACATTGAACACGATAATGAATTAGCCATTAATAAACTCATCATATGTAACCATATCGAAGAATATAATGAACCCAAGTACTTACCGGTAAAGCCATATTAAGGGGTCTTCCAACGGGCCATCATTCCCAACACCAAACCTGGATTAGGTACGAGCAACCCCCAAGGTTGGCATACCCTGAGGTGCGACGATAGGCAACGCATAGCTGTCGATACGTCCATGCCAGGACAGCGCTGCCCCAGCTGTACGCCGCTATGTTCTCCCACGGCTGGCGTAGTATGTCAAGGAAGATCCAGCTGATGGTGTTGCCCGAGGCGTCTGGAAAGAGGAAAGCACCAAGAAAATGTTAGAGCCACACTCGAGCGAACCTGTCGATCTGTGCCTCCTCAGCCTGTGGGTCCAAGTAATCAAAGCGCTCCGTGATCCAGGACGATGAAACACCAGAAATTTTCCTAAAATTTACCAAAGAAAATGAGACCCGATGGCTGCAGGAAACCGATGCAAATATTAAATAGGCTTGAATTTCTCACTTATTTTTCTTGGAAGCCTTGTCGTCCGGTGGAAGAAAGCCAGTAAACTGAGCCACCAGCTCCCTCCAGTGATCGTTGTCAGCTATCCCTGTCACTGGAAGTCCCCCCAACCGAAGGCCTAAAATAGCCTTCACGTCCTGCAACGTCAAGGTCATCTCGCTACAAGGTAGGTGGAACGTGTGGGTCTTAGGCCTCCACCTGTTATAAGAATAGAATAGAATGACTGTTAGTTGCCTCAAATTTATTACAAGAAAGTTTACGTACAAAGAATGCACTCGCACCTGTCTACAGCTGCAGTAAGTAGTGCTGGGTCAAGGGGCGAAAGACCGTAGTTGACAACACGGACAAGCTCGAGGAAGCCGGCACGCCGTATGTATGGCACGTAATGCTCATCCCACTGGTGCGCCCTGGTGTGCGTGCGGGGCCTCAAAGGAGGCAAGGCCACCTCTGCGTCGTTGTCACTCAAGATGTGTGCTCGGTGTTGGTCGTCGTACTCCACCTCAAGAATGGGGTACAACGGGTGCTGCGTGGGACAGGCCATCCTGTTACAAATTGATAAACAAAGCGTTAGAGTACTCAAATTAACAAAATTCAAATTAACATTATATAGCATTGCAAAGTAAAATATTTACTATAACCCAAAAATAAATCGGCACAAGGCTAGGATAAACAAGCGCGCAAAAGAGGTAAAGTCCGATGGTCATGTGCTAGGGACGTGGATAGAGGCTAGAGATCGTAGTACGACAAAGCCAACCAAGAAGCGAGGGAGCCAGTTACGCTCAGAGTTACGGCCACGGCGGGATGAACCCACGATCGAAACGTTCGAATGGAATACGATCCCTCGACCGGCTCGCTACAATCCCTAACTAAATAACTAACTATAAACTAAATAATAACCGGATCTAGCAGTGACAACCGCATCGCTACAATCCCTAACTAAATAAATAACTACAAGCTAAATAATAAATACCTAATCAATCACTAAACCCAAAATCCTAACCTAAAACCTAAAAACTACATACGTACATCACAAACTAATTATCCTAAAACAATAATAATCATAATAACATTAAACCGAGAGGAAGGTACCTTAGGAGCGGGCGGCCTTGATGCGCCGGGGTTCGTGGCGTGGCCGGCGCGGGTGCTGCGAGGGCGCGGGCGGGCAAGGCCGGCGGGAGTGGCCGGGCGCGGCCGGCGAGGTCACGGGCGGGCGCGGCGTGTCCGCGAGCGGGCGCGGGCGCTGGGGCGGGCGATGGCTGGCGGTGGGGCGGGTTGGTTGGCTGGCGGCGCGGGCGGGCAGGGGTGCGTGCGGCCAGGGGATCGGCCGTGGGGTTTTGTTTGGCCTAGACGCGCCCTGACCCTTGGCGCGCATCGCTGCATTAAGATCGGCGGCTGGCGTGGCGAGCCCTCGCCCGTCGTGATCGGTGCTCTCGTCATCACCATGCGTTACCTGCGTCAGCCGCCACTATGCATGGCGCGACACAGGCATTTGGCCGCGCCAGGGAAATAGGCGCGGCCAAAAGTGTTAGTTTTTTAAAAAAAAATCGGAGGTGTTAGATTTAAAATTAGTTTTCAAAAAGTGTTAAAATTAAAAAAATCATGGTTAGGCCGCTAGGGGCTGGGGCCAGAGGCCTGTAGCCGGAAGCTGGAGGGCAAGGGCCGTCGGGCACCCGGGCTAGTGACATGGAGGTGGAGCTAGAGGACAAGGGCAGCCAGCATAGCGCCCTACAGCCTGCAGCCTACGCGGCACGGGCGGGACGCAGGGATGGGTGGCGGTGTGGCGCCGCTGTGGGGTGGCAGGATCGGCAACTTGGTGCACCGCGGGATGGGCGGCCCAGCCTCCGGCGGCGTGCAGCGAAGCGGTGGCCTGCAGGCAGCTACCTCCTCGTGAGTCGTGACCTCGCCTCCTCCTGTGCGGTGCGCTCATGCGAGGGAGACAGATAGGTGAGCAGGAGAGGTGAGCCCTGGCTACCTGAGGTTTGCTGTTGGGCCTTCATTGTTGGGCTGAAAATTACATGGTGTATGTAATGCTACTGGGCCAACGACTTGGGGCCTGGGCCCTAGAGGCCTGGGCTGTAGATCTACCCCCTGTCCTCCGGTCCTCCCTCGTTTCACCTCCTTCCCTTCCCAATCCCTTCTCCTCCCTCACATACTCACCGCTGCGCATAGTGCTTCTAGCCAAATGAGCTCCACGGTGACGTCCTCCTGGTGCTCCTACTAATCAGGACCATGCTATCGGCGACGTAGCCGCCTACTCCTCAGTAGCCTCGTCATTGATGGTGGTGCGCTAGAGGAGGAGTTTGTGACCTTGCTTGTCACTATTATAGAAAATAAAATAGGTTTTTACCAATGGCATTTTACATCTAGTTTTGCTAAAACTATTGGTAAACATATATCATCGCCGGTTCAGAACAAAACTGGTAGTTTTTAACCATCATTGGTACTTATCCCAAACTGACGATGAAAATGAGTTTCACAACCGGTACATGATAAGACTCAATGGTAAAAGGCCGCCCAAAGCAGTCTCTCTCTATCTCTCTCTTTCTCTCTCTCTCTCTCTCTCTCTCTCTCTCTCTCTCTCTCTCCACGTGTGTTTTCTCTGGGTCGATGACAAGTTGGACTCGTGCGCCCATGTGTTGCCCAGCAAAGGGCTGGCCATAGCATGCTGATCCTCAGCCCCACCGCATCCTCTTTATCCTCCATGTGTCTCCATCCCTTTTCTCCTCTCCCCCTATGAACACACAAACACTTCTATATCTCTCTCCCTCCCTCTCTTTTCCTCCCCGCGGCTTCCAACTGCACATCGTCGAACAACCCTTTGGTGCCTAGCGGCAACTCCTGGAGCGCGACCATAGCCCCCGCATCCAGACCCCTGGCGGCGGCCCCCCTGCACGTGGCCATGACTCCCTAGTGCACGGGCCCAAGCTCCTATCATGCTGGTTGGCACCAACCCCAATCCCTGAAGCTAGAGGATACCATTGGCGTGGTGTAGGAAGTTCCCAATGGGGAGAACCCGATGGCTCCTACCACCATTCGATTGGTGGTGGGTACCAAACATTTATCCTCCCAACTTTGGTGCACGTCACTCTACCTCATCACATGACTTCTACGAGCTCAACCGCAACATCACCTACTTCACACAATAAGTTGAAAACTAGACATCAGGATCGGGGAGATCTAGGACACTATGCAAGACCAGGTAGCATAGAAACAAGTAACAGGGGAAGATATAGCAACGACCCACGACAGCGTGCGAGAGAACACGAGATAGATGGATGCGTACTTCTATTACATACTCCGTAGGCTTTAACCCGCAAGGGTGCGGTGAGGCCCCTTTGAGCAAGACAGGCTTGGGGAAGGAGCCCCCACCAGGCAGGTTATATCTTTTTGTCTTTCACATTCTACTTAAAAAACTAAAAATGTCAAAATGACAAAAAATAGTTTCTACCACCTTTGTGCTATAAGAATGATTAGTCCCTCATGTTAGAAAGGATGAATAGTTGCTCTGTTTATTTTCATCAAGTGCCTAGTTTCCAACTTGACACTAACCTGCATTTTTAGTTTGTTGGCCTTAAAATGATTCCACCATGAACCTAAAACTTTGTGGGATACAAGTGCTTGAACTAAGTATAAGTTTGTTGTGAGATATGATATAGTAAGATTGGAGTTACTATCATCCTATTCCAAGTGAGACTAATTTTTTGGAGTTATTTGTTTTTGAAAGGAACAAAAATTTGCAAAGTTCCTCAATGATCTGAACATGACAAAACCTTTCTACATATGCTGCTTGACAAATATTTGTGTTTAGAATAACTTTATAGTTTATCTCTAGGATTTAATGAAAAATTTAAACCATCTTTTTAACCAGCATCACATGTAGGCAATGTACAGCACATCATGTTAACTTAGAATATATATTCAATCTAGGGCATCATGACAAACATTTGTGCTTAGAATAACTTTATAGTTTATCTCTAGGATTTAATGAAAAATGTAAACCCTCTTTTTAACCACCATCACATGTCAGCAATGTAGCACATCATATACATGTATGATGAACATCAATGCTCATGGTCTAACATATTTAACATCACAGGTGTTAAGAGGACCCGTCAGCTTCTAAGGTCGTATGGCCAATGGAACTCGACTAGTTGGCAGGTTCACTGCCTGACTCCATCAGCTAACTGCTAACTTGTATGTACAGAGAACTCTATGTGTAGTACCTAATTAAATTCATAAACTTTAAATTTAATGCATAAGCCCGTCTAGCTCAGTCGGTAGAGCGCAAGGCTCTTAACCTTGTGGTCGTGGGTTCGAGCCCCACGGTGGGCGGGATTGTTATTTTTTTTTTACTATTTTCACTTTTGATGCTGGTGGATCATTGTAGGGTTATTATCGTCATGATTATGAGGAAGCAACCTACACAGGCCAACGTTTTTAAAAAAAATCTTATTTGCATCCTAAATTTTGAGAAACAGTTCAGAAAAAAGTCATATCATTGTAAATTGATAATACTAAACGGTGAAAAAGCAAAAGAGGATTTCACCATCAATGCATACTTCCGCGTCACAATTGTTATCGTGGTAAAAAGAGGACTAGTAGCAACAGCTCAATTGCGATGCCTATCTTTTTGTTTCGCTTTGTTTGGCCATAGCTTTGGCAAAATATGCTTCACACTTCACAGTGCTTACCCATTTCGGATATCAGTAATAAACCATTTAGATGTTTTCCCCTAACCCCACTTAAATAATGCTTTAGAGAAGAAAAATGTCTGTTTCATGAAACACGAAATTGGTATGTGTACCATTTTCATATTTATATTTTTCTTAGATATATGATACTTCTCGGTGGATTATATGGGCAAAATTGGAGAAATAAAGTGAGTACCCTTTTTTCACCAAACATCGTTAGTATTGCTCCCTCCATTCTGAAATACAATGGATTCAAATTTATAAAAAATAATAATATTTACGACATCAAATTAGTACCATTGGATACGTTATGAAATATGTTTTCATAATTTACCTCTTTGTTATCAGAGTTGTTAATACTTTACTCTATATATATTTGATCAAACTTAGGACCGTTTGACTTAGGACAACTCAAAATCTCTTAGGGTCTGTTTAGATGTAGATATTGGAGTGCTGGAATTGACTTATGCTCATTTCCAAATTAGCCTTAGTATTGAAATTGGGCGCAATGCAAATTATATTGTTTGCATCTGCATTGAATTAGATGTTGGATTTTGGGAGGGGTGCCGGATGTGAGGAAGATGGGATGTTTCGTCGATGGAAGAGGAGCATCAGGGTGGATGCCTCAGTGGTGGTGGAGATGTGTCGGGCGAAAGAGTGTCGGGAGTGGTCGCATGCGTCGAGGAGGCGGAGCATCAGGGCAGAGGGGTGTCAGGACAAAGGAGGGTCGGCGTTGGGGGCAGAGGAGGGTCGGTGTTGGGCGGAGAAGCATTGGGGAAGTTGTTGAGTGCCGAGCAATACAAAGGGGGTGGCTCGGTATTGAAGATGAGGAGTTGCAAGGATAGTGAATACTGCTTGGTATTAGGGTCCAATTCGAATTCCAAATTCTTAACCATCCAAACAACTGCATATGGAGCTAGCCAATACCAATTCCATGTTCTAAGGGATATCTACATCCAATTGGGGTATTATATTTCATGACATAGGGAGTGTTGTGGTAGTATGTCTTCTTGTCACAAGTAGGACGTTTTGGACATGATATCATCATATTTCTCTCTGTGTTTTTTTTGGAAGAAGGACGTGATAGGATCTGTTGTGCATGTATGTTTCGGATCGGATCACTAATTTCAATTAGAATGTTTTACCTAAATTGGATAAATATATTATGGAAACCTTTTTCAAGACAAATCTATACGCTTAATTTTCTATGTTTTCAAATTAACTATTTCAATGTGATTGACGCTTAAATATAAAATTTGGACTATGTTTTATCCAAAAAAGAAGTATTTATGACAGGAAGAAAAACTAGTTGTTTTTGTTCATCAGTACATTGTGAATTGTGATTCAATTCTGATTTTTTTTTAAAAAATGCTCTATGCAAACTTTTAGTGCTCCTGCCTACCTTTCACGGATAAACGGTTTGGACAATTCGAAAAAAAGGATAAACAGCTTTGGCAAGACATCTGTTGCGCGCTTGCAGTTCAAGGGAGGCGTTCGAGTCTTGCTCCACGGCTAGAGCTAGACGAAAAACTTGTGATTCGATAATTCGCTCTATTTGGCTCGTTAGTGACTTGATTTGTTAGTGACTTGGGTCATTAGTGGTTCAACTCATATTAACTCGTTTACATTTTTTAACGAGCTAAACCAGCAGTTTAGCTTATTTTTATTAACAAGCCGGCTCGCGAGTCTAACGAGACAACAAAGATCCAATTGGTGTAGACATGCTGGTCCGAAGTAGCCCAATCCAATTCCACGGCCCAACAACTAGCCAAGCGGTTGTGAAGGGGTGAACAACCAGTTTTAACCGAAAATTCGGTTCGGTGTTTTCGATTTTTAGAAACTTCAGTTTTCATAAATGAGTAATTGATCAGTTAGGGCTTGTTTTGAAGACTGGTTTTAGACTACCCTTGTAAAATACAGGTCTGGATAATTATACAGGTTGGATTGAAAAATGCTGTTTGGATGGCCGGTCAAGCTACTAAAATTACAGGTGTATTAGACTGTTACAACCGGGAAAAAATAAAGACCTCATCAGGCGACAATTTTAATCCGACGAATATCAGGCTCAACCCTCCGACTCCGCACACCGCTCGTCAGCCGACGGAGGCTCTCCCCGCCCTGTCTTGGCAGCAATCTCCCTCCCCAGCCGAGCTGCCGCCTCCGGTTCCTATGCGCCACGAGGAGCAGGGAGCCGTGGCCGTCCCCGTCTATGGCGTCACAGGGGAGCGCTCGCCGGCTCGGGCTCTGGAGCGGCGAAGTCCCGGAGCTCGCCGCTCAGTGTCGCGTCCAGCCGAGGCGGCCCATGTCGTCGACTGCTACCTCTGATGATGAAGCGATGTCGCCTTTGGCATATGCCTGCCGGCAGCTTCGCTGCCGTATTCATCTGCTGATGGGAAGCAACGCCCTCGCCGTCTCCGTTCGACCAGCTGCCGCAAGCCCGACCGCCCGTCTGCAAGTGCAAGCCGACATGCCTCGTCGACCGCCGCTGCTGGATCCGCCTCGAGGCTCTGTCCCAGAATCGTTTGATGCAGATCTACGGCCTCAAGCTCGGATTAGGCGGCGTGGATTTGGACAAATCTGTGGCTGACTCGTTTTCAGTAGGCGCACAAAGAAGCCATTGCTGGTGCACCAGTGGTTGAGTATACGTGTGCGAGAGGACTCGATGCCCGTAGCCGTCCATGTGACGCGAGATGCAGATGACGAGTGGACTCCGTGGAAGCAGCTTACCCAAATGGACATTTTACCCACGAAAGAAAATACGGTTGTATTCTAGTGCACATGATATTACATCCGGAAGCTAATTACCGGTGAATAAAGTTACAAGCTACCAAACAGGACCTTAACTATAAAATGGAGAACCACAAGTTTGGTGTCACTTTTTTTACATGGTTTTCTTTTTGTTTAAACCGAAAACCGGAATATGCTCCACGAGAATTAGCTTGCCGCTCTCGAGGATCGGTGGTGACCAAAGAGGGCTCTTGCGTTGTCCCTTTATTTGCAGGTGGCATGGTGCATATGCATGCTTGTGCCCGTACAGCAGCGGCGACGAAAGCTATGCATGGCGGTTGGCAGGTGCTGTCAATGTCATGGCAGGTCCCGGTACTTTGGTCCAGGATACAACAGTATTGTACTATTGGTCGAATGTGTGTCCGGTTCGTTGGCCTGACGGGCAAAGTATCGTTAGATGATTTGCTGAGAGAAATATTATTCGTTCATCGAAAAAATAAAGCCGAACCAGGACGTATGTTACGTGGCACAGTGCCAGCTTCCAGCTCAGCCTCGGCGGTGGCTCACCTGCTCGCTCCGTCGCTCCGTCGCTCCTGGACAATTGGTCAAATCCCCGCTCGAGCTTGATACAACACACAACACAAGGCTGTCTCTTCTCCCCCATCTCAAGAAATGGACTTCGATTAGCCCGGGGACGCTCCTGCCTCCTGCTAGTCGCCGCGCAATTCTCGGCAGCCAGCTGAGCCAGCTACTAGTAAGTAGTAACTAGTATAGCCGCGGGGGGGAAATGAGGGATCCGGATGCGGAGGCGGCGTCGCGCCGGCGGTGGACGCTGGTGCTGGTGAACCTGGCGTCGGTGCTGGAGAAGGCGGACGAGGTGCTGCTGCCCGCCGTGTACAAGGAGGTGGGCGCCGCGCTGGGCGCCTCCCCGACGGCGCTGGGCTCCCTCACCCTCTGCCGCGCGCTCGTGCAGGCCGCCTGCTATCCGCTCGCCGCCTACGCCTCCGCGCGCCACGACCGGGCCCGCGTCGTCGCCGTCGGCGCCTTCCTCTGGGCCGCCGCCACCTTCCTCGTCGCCATCTCCGGCAGCTTCCTCCAGGTCCGTCCGTCCGTCTCCCCAATTTCCTCCCCGCTCTTCCTCCTCCTCCTCCTGTCTCTGACGAAACGGACCCAGACCAAACCTCCTCGCTTTTAATTCGGTCTCGCACGGCACGTCGGCACTACCACCAACCAAACGTAGCGGTTATCCGAATATTCCAGTTTAATTTTTGCAACACAAAATAAAGAAGGTCGATGCTATTTCGGTCTGACACGTGGGGCCCATCCGCTGACTCGCAAAACTGTGGCTCGCGCGCGCCGCGCTCGCATGCGCACTGCGCAGATGGCGATCTCGCGGGGCCTCAACGGCATTGGCCTCGCGCTGGTGCTCCCAGCGATCAGCTCCCTCGTCGCCGACCACACCGACGACCACACCCGCGGCGCGGCCTTCGGCTGGCTGCAGATGACCTGCAACCTGGGCTCCATCCTGGGGGCTCCTTCGGCGTGCTGCTCGCGCCGATCACCTTCCTCGGCGTCGCCGGGTGGCGGGTCGCCTTCCACGCCGTGGCCGTCATCAGCGTCGCGCTGGGCGTGCTGATGTGGCTCTTCGCCGCGGACCCGGCGAGTCCGGCCGCCAATAAGTCCAAGAACGCGGCCTCCGCGACTGAGGAAGCCAAAGAGCTGCTCCAGCACGCCCGGCGCGTCCTCGGGGTGACCACGTTCCAGATCATCGTCGCGCAGGGGATCGCCGGCTCCATCCCGTGGTCCGCGCTCAACTTCTCCGCCATGTGGCTGGAGCTCGTCGGGTTCACCAACTGGGAGACCAGCGTCATCACGGGGCTGTACCTGTTCGCCACCGCGCTCGGCGCGCTCTTCGGGGGACTCATCGGAGACCCCGTCGCCAGACGGTTCCCCAACACCGGTAGGATCGCGCTGGCGCAGATAAGCTCGGCGTCCGCGCTCCCGCTCGGCGCCATCCTGCTGCTGGCGTTGCCCAATGACCCGTCCACCGGCGTGGCGCACGCCGTCACGTTCTTCGTCATGGGGTTCGCCATCTCCTGGAACGCCGCGTCGACCAACAAGTATGATCGATATGATGCTTTTGTCTTAGGCATTTTGCAAATCTGTTTTACAGTATCTTGTTGCGTTGCATTGCTTTGCTTGCTCATTGTCCATTGTCTTTCTTCCTGCGCAATTGCATTGCAGCCCCATCTTCGCGGAGATTGTGCCGGAGAAGGCGAGGACGACGGTCTACGCACTGGACAAGTGTTTCGAAGCGGTGTTTGCGTCGTTCGCGTCTCCCATCGTCGGTGTTCTTGCGGAGCGCGTGTTCGACTATAAGCCGGTCTCGTCCGACACGAACGTGGACACGGACAGGGAGAATGCCGCCGCGTTGGCAAAGGCTGTGTACACGGAGATCGCCGTGCCCATGGCCATCTGTTGCCTCACCTACACCTTCCTGTACTGCACGTACCCCCGAGACAGGGAGCGCGCTCGAAAGGAGCTTCTGATGGCATCGGATGACCAACTCGGTGGAGAAGCCAGTGACAATGATTCAAGTGCGGTTCATACACGGGTAGACGAAGAATCTTCTGTCATCTCCTTAAATCAGAGGCTAATATCTTGAGGAGGCTACCAATAAGGCAATAAGGTGGAGGTGGGAAGAGCAAGACAACCAAATCTGAAGTCCTGCATCGTTTCCTGGACTATGTCACTCATCAAGTGTTAATAGATGAAACATGCCTCGTCAGAACCATCGTTACCGGTTACCACGCATGGAAAGACGAAATCTACAGACTATATTTGCATCTAAACTCCTATTGAACTTTTGTTGCATATAAAATCCGATCCAACATGAGAAATGCAACTCTTTACATGATAAAAATCCACAAAACATCGATAAAAATAGGCAAATGAGGCTCCTTTGCCGTCTTTGTGCTTCTCAATTATTTCTTTAGCAGATTAGAGCGCAGAACATGATTTCACAAAACTAGGTAGGAATTAATTCGTTCTCGTTTTTGAGATGATGTTTGCAGACAAAAACTAACTGTAGAAAAAACAATTCAGTTTTTCTTGATTCTTGACTATGAAAAGCAATCGAAACACACATAAATCAATGGAGTTCTGTGCATAAATTTGGCTGCTTACATGTCAGGTTTCCATAAGATTGACTGCAATCAGAATTAAGTTCGAAAACTGTAAACGACAGCCAACTAATATATGTTTTTCTAAAAAGACTTGTAACTTGGAATGGATTGAGTAAAATAGAAGCTTCCTAGCAGAAGCATACTCTAAGCCGACGGCCTTGTCAGGTGGCAATTGAAATAAGTAAGAACTGTCTTTTTCTTTAACAAAATTTAGACAAAACAAAGGCAAATTTGTACAGATGATTTTCACGAATTATTTTTTATTAAAACGATTTCTCGCCCTACTGATACTTCATTGTCTTTTCAGAAAAGAAAAAAACATTAGTTTGTAGCGATTTGATCAAAGGAACCACATGTATGAACAGTTAAAGTAAGTTAATAAATTACAGAATTGCAAATATCTATGAAACTGTATACAAATAACTGATATATCCATGCTATAATGAGGTCAGTCAAGTAAAACATGTGTATTCGCTATTTACAGCACACCTCCCTTGAGGAAAGTTGCCAGCCTTAAGAGCAAAGGGCACAACCGCACAATGCACAGAAAGAAACCTGTAACAAAAATTTCAACATTTATCATGACATCTTCAGAGAGAATTAGCCATATAGTTCAGTAAACATAATTTCAACTGTATATTCACCATTTGCAGTATAAAACTGAGGAGTCTTGACATAAACGACTGGACGATTGCTGCTACTTAATTAGCTTGTTTTAGTGGCAGAAAACATTATATAGAATCCACTTCTGACAAATTTGAAATCAACCAGCCCACATGCTTTGCAAATATCTTCAAGCTCCACTTCAGATAAGAAGGTATTGTTGCCAGTTATTTGGCTAATGTACTGCAAGATAATTCCAAAAGGAGATGTAAGAGAACAGAGCAAGGCAAAGTGAATTTACATATAGCAACACAAGATGATCGAAAATTTAATCTTTCATCCACTAACTTGGAGGAGTCAAAACACTAAGGAACCACTTCAGGTTTAATGTGAATCAGTCTGTTGTTACAGGAAAACCATTATTTTGTGGATAATTTGGAGTTGGAATTACCGGGCGTGCGATCCTCAATACTGGAATAGCTGGTGGAATGACATCTGCTACAAATGTCGAAGCAACAAAAATTCCCCCTGGGCGAAGGACTCTACTGATATCTGCAACCTATGAAAAGATCATAAACGCAATAAGCACTTTAACCAATTGTCACCAGGTAGGGGGAAGTGAAAAGCATAAAGGTAGATCTCTCAGCAGGTATATCGAGAAGTTGAAAGATTGCTAAAGTTGTTAATAAAAGCAATTCCTTGTTCGCTATTTTATCAAGCTTATTTGTGAACATGTAGTTTGTAATACAGGACCCTGAATAAGTTGGCCTCTTACTCGTTTGGAGGTTGTGCTCATGCACTCACATGATTGTGAACCATGGGGGAAAGATGAACACAAATGTAACATGCATGTGGGTTCAACACACAAGATTCATTCACATTGTATATGTATTTTCGAGGAGCGGTTATGGAAGTAGCAGACTAGTATGCTGCCACATATTTTGAGGCACATAGGAAAGTGCAAACTAGTATTTAGGTTAACATAGAAAATACATGATGGAAATCTTTTTGATGGAAGTACTCAAATTAGCATGCTGCCATGCATTTTGAGTGCACAGGATGTGGAGTAACCGATTAAGTTCGTTAATACTTACAAACACTGTAAGCACAGGGGTTTATTGTTAAGCTCTTTAAGAATGCAATTATGAAACACATAAAGCAATGGAAACTTTTTGACATAAATTGGCAATTCAAATTGGGGTCTTACAGCACAAGCTGGGGATGGCCAACAATGAATTGCAGCACCTGCATGCACAGCATCAATTGAACCACTCACAAAAGGGAGTCTGGATATGTCAGCCCTCACCAATGCTAATCTCCTGAAACAAAAGAAGTGTAATATTACAGTTTGCAATTGACATTTTTATAATAAACTAATAATCACAACAACAAAGCTACAAAGCATGAATACTGACATGAAGGAACAACTAACTACAGAGGCTTAATAAGTCAAACATGACAAGTAGGGTACAGAACTAAACCTAATGATCAAAGGCATACTCATCTGAAATGTTTTCCTGCTTGATGTATTCATTGCACTGCTTCAACATATTCTCTGAGAAATCCAGTGCCACAACAAGAGAATATAGCCCACTCTTAACAAACAATCTTGAGAACAGGCCACTTCCACAACTTGCATCAACAATAGTCCCTCCAAATGTTGGCTTCAAATAAGTTTTTGACATTTCAAACTGTAGGCATTGCAATGTTGTTTAGAAATCTGAAAATGTGTGTGCTCATACAAATGATATGTAAATGCTTAAACATATGTAAGTTGCCAAGGAAACCAAACCTGGCTCAACCCAGGATTCAATTTAGGGTCAAGCAAAGCTTGACATTAGAACCTTGGCTACGTGAAAAAAAAAAAAAACTGGTGGCACATCATCAACAGCCAAACAGTTGCAATGGGCCCAGCCTGGATGCAAGGCCTTATTTTTTCTAGAATGGCCAACCGAAAAGGTGATCAGGTATAAGTAAAATACCATGATCAAAGGTTCTTCAAGAGCTCTTGAGTACCATATTTTTTTCATGGGGAAAGGAAAGGAAAGGGAGCTACTAATCAAATTTACATAGAGATGATTGGAAGACATAAAGTTCACAAATGCAATTGAACATCCTTATGAATACAACATAGTTAAGCAGCATGACCTCTCTCTCTAGGCCTGGGAAACCACCCCATATAAAATTTTGGCGCCATCCTCTTTCGTAAAGAAACGATACCAGTGGAGTCCTGTTCGAATAATCATCTGTAAGGACTAAGAAAAAATCTGGTAGAACTAATTGACAAATGCAGTCTCATATTCTTGGTCCCCAGCTCCCCAAAAGAAACAGTTTGGCAAACATTGATACTAGTATGACATGCAACCTTTAATTGTATGCAAAAGAAAGTATCTCTGTCGCAGCATTTTCAAGGCTTCAAAAAGACATCAAGATTTCTTGCGTTTCCGATTTAGAGGCTTAGAGCCTTAGGAATACTTTCAGCTGTTAGTTAGTGGGGGTAATTTTTAAAAGAATTCCAACTCTCTTAGAAGTGAAGCAGAAGGACAAGTGAATCATGCCCCTAATTTAGGACACACTACAATTTTAAGCTTCAGAAGGTCAATTTCGTCTGTGATTAATTCCCTCACCCCCTCATTTCACCCAGATCCACCAGGACAACTAATCCAAGAAAAAACAAACAAACCTCCTTACCTGAACAACTCTGTTGCTGCGGGCATGGATTCCGAGTACTCCGTCGAACCAACTGACACTGTAAGATCCCAGTAATCCTGCTTGTTGGGGTAGAATTTCTTGCAGGTTGAACATTCGAGACTGGAAGCATCGCTGGAGATGAAGAAACAACCATCGATTTGGGAAGCTGCGTGATAACCAGTTGGCTGTGGCAGTGGCAGGTAAGGCGGTGCGGAACGAAATGGTGAAAGGCCACTTACTCCGACTGATCGCTCGAGCTCGCGAGGGGGTAGTAGCAGATTGGACACGCCAGCTTCCTCAGCTTCGCCTCCGGCGCCGGCTCCACCAAGGATCCCTGAAAAGGAAAGCACGCTTTTAACTCGCCGCCTTCTCAGCGGAGTGTGTGGTCTGACTTCTGAGTGGGCGGGCTCTCCGCCTGCTCGACGGAATGCTTCAGCGGCCTAGCGAGGCGGGGCGGGTCCGGGGAGCTCACCGCGACAGCCTTGTCGGGTATGTCGGGAGCGGTGACGGCAGGTGAGGCGCTGGCGCACAGGTCAAGCCTCCTCCTCGCCGAGGCAACCCGGTTACGGCACGCCGCGATGTGGTGCCGCCGCCGCGGGTGCCGATTATAGCAGCGCGGTGCCGCGGGAGCTGCTGCGGGGGTGGTCGCCGTGCCCAGCGCCGCCATGGGAAGTTCGGAGAAGTGGCGCAGTCCTGGTCCCTGGAGACTGGAGGCGCGGCGGAGAGAGGACCGGAGGAGGCGAAGCGGAATCCAAAGTGGGCAGAGGAGCACGGAGGGAGCAGGTGTGCCCACGACAAGGCACGCTATTTGTGGTGGTGACGTGCGCGCAGTGAGAGCTGATGTGTCGGTCTACATCAAGCACGGCATGGGCCCCTAGGCTGATACTGCTGTGAAAAGTGCTGACGGGCCGACCCATGCACTGTTGGCCTGCCTAGAGATTTTCTCCTAGCTTTTTATTTAATGGGCCATAAGATCATTAATCCATGATCAGTCAAAGTTATTTGTATTTATTTAATAATAAGTTGTCACATAGGTATTTTCAACGTTCTTAAAAAAAAGAAATGAGTTTCATGTGGATGAAACTCTCTTGGCACGATTATCATCTCCGTAGGAATTATGAAATTAAATGTCTATAAAACTATATAACGATGAAAGTTTCATTGAAATGGATGTTTCATCTATATTTTATTTCATTTTATATGACGTGACAGTTTTGAAAACAATACCATAAAACTCGTTGAATAGGTCTTAAATGCTCATGCTACTTCCTCCGTTCCATTATTTGTTTACAAAAGAAGTACAATTATTACAAAGAAAATACAATTACTACGTGCGAGGGCACCTACGTCATTTCCCACTAGCACTAAGCCATGTTTAGATTAATTGTTATTTGCTAAAAAAAATACTAGTCCTAGGTGATCAAAATATAAGGATTAATGGGTAGACTAGAGATTGATTAAATATGTGGCTAGTTGTTGATGTTAACAACCAACTAACAAGAGATACAAGACAAAGGGAATACCTCGCTAGATTCTCGAGTTTGCTTAGGTGACTTAGGCCTTGTTGTTTCATTGTTGTTTACATTTATGAACACCCCCCGTGATGATAAGGGTCGGTGCATAGAGCGTAGATAAGTGTAGAGTGACGGGTGACCTATTCCATTTTGCTATTTGGGTTGCTTTTACTGTCCACTATAAGACCACCCACAATGTACTCAATGCTAGAAAAACTAATGCGTATGTCTGAAAGTCCAGTTTGGTTTTGATAATTAATGGCAACATTTGTGGACCAGTGATTTTATGAGCCATGAAAGAATAAGTGTTAGTCCACAATCGAGATTGAGCTACATGAAGACCAAGAGGATAAGATGGCATGAACCATGTGATGCAAAAGCTAAACAAGGTGAAAATAAAGATGAATGATGGAATACAAAGTGAAGGCAACGGTTTATGTATAGGTTTTGTCTTTCACCGGCCCACATGGTGTTTAGTGAAGTGAGGTAGCTAGATTGATAGGTTAGATATTTGTGCTATTAAGAGGAGCAAATCAAGTTTGCATATGGTTATCTAGCGCCACTTGTGAGGTCTCTAACTACATTGCATATAGATTCAACTAGTGTTTCAAAAATCACGTGACAAACTTTTAGAAAATATTTGAAAATGCTAAAGGTGAATGTTATCCCGTGGTGATATCTGGTGCTCTCGTTTTCTGTGTTAAAAAGTCTCAACAACTCTTTTGGTGTATGGGCTATAAACATATGACTTGGAAGGGCTTGGCCACTCTCTTGGACCTCCTAGTTGATATCCACACACATTAGAGCACAAGTTAACCTTCCACTTTCATTTGCTTGCTAGTGATTGCATCTTTGGAGAGATTCGAGTGGTTCTAGTGCATTTGCTTTGAGAAATTGAATTAAGTGACACTAGGGATCAATTTGTAGTACACTTTGTTGTTACTCTTGATGGTTGCCACCACCTAGATGCCTTGAAGTTGCGCGACTCCGTTGAAGCACTTAATTAAAGATCGTGTGGTGTTTCAGAGGAGGATTTGTGAGGGAGTATTAGATTCCACGTCGCAAAGAGGCAAAGAATCACTCCGGTGAAAATAGGTATTTGAGAGTGTCTTGTGATCAAGCAAGAATAGTTTTCTCACAATGTCATGACTCAGAATAGTGAAAAGAGATATTTGCTTAGCACTGAAGCAAGAATGACTTCCTAATTCCTGCCTTTTTTTTTACTTCACCATGGGTCCACACAATGGCCCTGTTTACTTCTCTTATAATCCGTACTTTTCAGCTTGTTTTTTCAGCCGGAACAGTATTTTCCTCTCACAACAAATCAGCCGGAACAGTGTTTCGGCTTGTTTTTTCAGCGAAGCGAACGGGGCCAATGTCATGACTCGATGCTTCAAGACTCTTCTTTCAGTATCGGTAGAGAACCAACATTGTGGCTAGTCTAAGATAGATGTGGTATGATAGAAAGTTGTGCACACTCAAAAGGGGATCTGAGAATTATATCGCATGTGTGTTGGTTTGGTGAGGACATGAGATGCATGGATATCTCTTATTTTTATATGAGATTTAAGAGGGCACGTTCATTCTAATATTTTTGTTTTTTAGAGAGATCTAGATAAGAGCATGTTTAATTACACTTGTGTCTATTTCAATCCATATATAATTAAAATAAAAATAGTTAAATTTTCACCTTTTATTATTATTATTACATATGAATTGAGCGAGGGTATGAGTATAACCAATCAAAACCTGAATGGGATGACACAGGTTTTGATACTATTAACGACCGTTACTAGCGGGGCTCACCTGTTATCTATCGACCCCATCTGTCATTCTCCCTCTAACTATTATTGTTTCTTCATTTGGCGTGCCTCGTCTTCTTCTCTGCGTGGACACGGAGTGACGGAGCGCCGTCGGGCTCGTCGCGCCTCCCCCGCCGCTCCCCCTGTACGCGCCTCGAGCCGGTGGCCGCCGCTCTCTCGACCTCCCGGACCTACTGCCCGAGCTGGTGGCCTCGAGCCGTAATCACTGGAGAGGATGCGCTGAAGACTGAAACATGAGCTGGGCGAACGAGGTACATGTTCGATGCTAGGTTTTCTTAGCTTAACTTCTTCGCGAGGCTAGATTAAATTAAATTACTGATGGCGGCGGCGGTAGCCTTGTAGGATTCGTTTATTTGTGGTTGGGGCTGAAATGTGCTGGTCTGCGTTTAGATGATTTGTGGCTTGGCAGTTTATAAATCCTCGGTTTGTTGATTAGATCTTGGAATAGGGCAACCTGTCCCTTTAGGCAAGAATGGGCAGATATCCTCGTAAGAACTCATGAATTGTTGCATCTTTTTTTTTCTTTGTTTATTAGTATAATTTTATTGGTGCCTGAGGATGCTCACGCAGCGAATAACTTGCAACACCATGATCTTTGAAGCACTATGTCTTTTTCCCCTACCTTTGATGATTGCTTTGTTTTCTCTAGGTATTTTTCATTGCGTGATGATAACCATATGCCATTGATTTGACCAGGTTATGGGGAAACCAGATCCACAACACGCCCGTAGCTGATAGTGAGAGGGGAAATAGCACCAAAGGCTGCAGATTTTTGCGCAAGAAGAAAACAATATCTCCAATTCTTTAGCTTTCTCTTTTTCTTCCAAAGGGGGTAAAAAAGGAGAGAGATATATATGCAAAGGCAAAGAAGTGATTGACTGAAGATCAAGTTTACGGCTGCAATCAAATTTACTTCTATGCTACTGAAGATGGAAGAAGAGGCTAACACAGTACACCGTTACTCCAATGCGTAAGTAATAGATCTCCATCTTGTTTTCTCGTAAGTTTTAGTTGTCCCCAGGTATCGCTACTCATGTTCTCTTTGGCACAGATTTTAGTAAAAGATTAAATGAGTTTTTGGGTTAGTATATTTATGCACTAGTCTCATACTTGGTAGTATTCTTATTCTTATACAGTGAGACCTTGATGCCTAGTTTGGCACCATATGTTGGCATGGAATTTAGAAATTCAGATGAGGCTTGGGCATTTTGGCTTAGCTATGGTGGGCAAAAAGGCTTTGAGGTGAGAAAAAGGTATACAAACAAAAGGTCATCTGATGGCAAAATTACATCATGTAGATTTGTTTGTGCAAATGAGGGTTGTCGATCACGAGACAAAAGGGATCATTTAACAAGGCGCCCTCGACCTGAAACTAGAACCGATTGTAAAGTCCACATGAGTCTTAAACTGGACTGAAAGAAAGGCAATTATGAAGTGTTTGAGCTGGTTTTGGAACACAATCATATACTACACCTGCTAGAAACCTTACAATTGGTGGTACCACAAAGGAAAATTTTAGATTTACAAGCTATTGAAATTGAAACTGCAGATGATGTGGGAATTGGGACAAAGGTGGCACATGAATTGGCTATTCACCATGTTGGCAGATCACCCAATCTTAGCCACACCCTTCAAGATCAAAAGAACTATTTGTTGACCAAGCGCCAACGGGAGATGGCATATGGCCAAGCAGGTAGCATGCTTAAGTATTTTCAAGATAAAATTGCTGAGATCCCATCATTCCAATATGCATTGCAAATGGATTGTGAAGAGCAGATAGCAAATATATTCTGGGTTGATGGTAAAATGATCATGGACTATGCACATTTTGGTGATGTTGTTAGTTTTGACACTTTTGGAACAAATAATGGGAGTAGGCCTTTTGGTGTCTTTGTTGGATTCAATCATTTTAGAGAAACTGTAATATTTGGTGCTGCTCTCATGTATGATGAAACATTCGAGTCCTTCAAGTGGTTGTTTGAGGCCTTTCTAAAAGCTCATAGTGGACAGCAGCCTAAAACAATCTATACGGATCAAGATTTTGCAATGGAAAAGGCAGTTGTAGAAGTGTTTTTAGAAGCATGACATGGATTATGCACCTCGCACATTATGCAAAATTTTGTCAAACATCTTCATGAAGATAAGAATGAAGACACAAGCATTCTATCAGATTTTAGGGCATGCATGTTTGAGTATGAGGACATAGCAAAATTTGAACATAAATTTGACATCATGAGGAAAAAGGTGAACAAACAAACTTGGTTGGATAGTATATACAAGTTGAAAGAAAAATAGGCTGAATGTTATATGAATGATGTCTTCACATTAGGAATGAGGAGTACACAGCTGAATAAGAGTCTAAACAATGATTTGAATGTCCTCTTTGAAACTGATTTTGATATCGTCCAGTTCTTGAAGCATTTTGAAATGGTGGTGCAAGGTAAAAGGAATAATGAACTGAATTTAGAATTTGACTCAAGGAAAAAGTTGCCAGAAATCTATATGAGGAGACCACCGCCTATGTTGGTGCATGCTAGCAAGCTGTATACACCTATTATATTTGAAGCTTTTCAAGATGAATATGAAAGATCCTTGGCAGCTTGCACCAAGGCATTGGATAGTAATAATGAATATCTAGTATGAGATTTTACCTTTGAGGAGGGGTACAAAGTTACTGCTGATCCGTTGAAGCAAACAGTTTTATGCAGTTGTAGGCAATTTGACAGAATTGGGATATTGTGTGCTCATTCTCTTAAAGTTATTGATTTGATGAATATCAAGTCACTACCACCACAATATGTGTTAAAGAGATGGACATGGGAAGCACGGACTGGAACTATACAAGACAACCAGGAAAGAAATATAATCGAAAATCAAATTATGGATGCTACTCTTCGCTACAGATATATGTCTCATAAATTCTCAATTTGGCACATAGAGCAACACAGTTTCCAGAATGCACCATGTTAGTAGACAACACGCTTGACATCCTTGGTAAGGAAATTGAAGACAAAATCAATGAATGTACAAGCATTTCTAGGGATCCACTTGACATCCTTGGCAAGGAAATTGAAGACAAAATCAATACATGTACAAGCACTTCTGGGGATCCACATACAATTCGCATGGATGATCTTTTTGGTGGAGAGCTTGTATTCCGGTGAAGGAAGCAAGAAGCCAAGAACTCGGCTATGTTTTTGCATTTGGCAAGCAACCTAGAAGCATGGAAGTCTGTATGCATGTTCGGGCCTGGGAGCATGGTCATTTGGTGGCAATGAATTTTGCCACACCTCATTCTACTTTGCCACCAGAATTATGTAACCAAGCTGACAATATTTAGTGTTCTACCCTCAAATTGACAGCACTCTATGATGTATATATGTTTAGCTTTCTTTTGCCATTTTGCAAGCAGATATTTTGGGAGCATGGCCACACATTTTGCATGCCCCTTTTCAGTTTTATTTTGGATAGCTATGCTGAATCTTAGAATAGTTCTCAATGCAGCAGCAGCACATTCTAATATTTAGTTAGTAGATTTTGATTTTCATTTGAGCATTCTGAATCAATCCAGTAAACATTTAGGCATTCATTTGAGCCATCAGAATCCATTTCAATTTATAATTTTAATTAACTTTCAGAACATTCAGCAAAGCTCATTTGGTCACAACCACATTCAGTATAGGTCTGCCAATCTTAGCAGGTCTCTCCTAACCATCAGTAAGAATGTTCATAGAGTGGCATGGCACTACAAGCTTTGGTTGCTGAAATGTGCGAATGTTTCAGACTCCAGAGCGATCAAGTAGCACCGTAGCAAGTGTAAGCAGGCACCATATTGACAAGGTGGAGCATTTCATGTTTCTACAGGTTCACGTGTGCCGACATTTCAAATATGTTCGCTCTTGATCTTGATCTTCTGGTATAGCTGCAATCATATTTGAATTTGTCTAGTCACTAATCAGTCAGATAACTTAGTGCCACCGGAGATCTCTGAATCTACTGTAAGAAATTTAAGCTTTAAAAATTTTCAGTCCTCTGTGCATACTTGTAATTATGTGTATCTGCTAACTCTTCGGGCCTGTTTGGATCCTATGAATTGAAACTGATACTTAGAAAGTGCTTCCCATTTCATTATTATATTACTTTCTAATTAGTCTCAATTCCTAGGAACCAAACAGGGCCTTCATGTTTTATTTCAAGGCATGACCAGACTGTAGGATAGCAACAATTGACCAGTTGGATGTTGTTTCAGATTTTTCAGAAGCCATTTGACAACATCTTTTGCCAGGTCGGTGTCCAGTTTCCATCAGTCCAAAGTCAGTAGACACGTAATTCAGACCGAAGCAACACATTGGGATTTTGGTTGCCTGTTCCTCCAATTGACACAGAAATGGTAAATAACATACTCTCCTGCGTTAACAAGTACTCCCTGCTTGGATTTAATTGACGTTTCGGACGTTACTCCATAGCGCTTTTGATTTTGACAAGACATGGTTTTTAGTAACTTAGGACAATTTCCATAATGGCGGAGGAACATACCTTACTGGTAATTTCTCTCCACAATTTGTCATATTGATACCTCACCAGATAAGGTTAGTCTGTCCTTGAATTTTTATATGCTTGTATGTCATTAGCTCCTCTGCATGCATGGTTTCTCTTTCGGAATATTTGTGAACTTCTTTAGACATGTTTATCGTGGGCTTCTTGTGATGCAGTCGAGTGTGTTCCCATCAAATTAGTTCCCCTGAACTCGATGCACTAACGGTGCATACTTATCAATACTCAACGCAGTGATTGCTGACAGCCTGATGTATTTTAATCCTGTTGAACACTCCTTTGACTTCGATTTATGTAGCCTACACCAGAACTGCGAACCCTCTCTATGGCTCTATTTTTAGGTTGTGATGAGTTTACTACCTCTTCGTACAATTTCTGTTCAGGAACACGATAGAACTGAATGTTCACTCGACAAACTAATAAGAAATTTAATACAATGCCATATGATAACACACATATTCAGAACATACATGTTTGTTGGAACTGGATTATTAAAACACGCACACATAGATCCCTACCCTCTACGCTCACAACGGAAGGATACACGCTAAAACTTGTCAGACGACCACCGCCTCCACGTTGCCGTGCCGCGGCGACTCGGCCGCGTTCGGGCATGCTAGGATCTGGTACACCAGCGCAGCGACGGCGGCGCCGACCATCGGGCGGGCCCAGTACACGGCCTGGTTCTTGAAGTGTCCACTGACGACCGCCGCGCCGAACGAACACGCCGGGTTCATGGACGCGCCCGTCAGCGAGCCTGCGGACAGCACGCACGCGCCCTCCGTGAGCCCAACTGCCAGCGCGCCCAGCACCGTGGCTGCGAACCCCCGCTTGCCTCCACTGCCGCCGGTGCCGCTCAGGCGAGGAGGCTCGCCGACCACGTGCACCGTGTACACCAGCAGGAACGTGAGCACGCCCTCTAGGACCGCACCGCCGAACCCGGTCATCGCCACCGCGATCCTCATCATCGGCACCTCCTGCACGATGTGCGATCATTGTGAAACGGCTAGTTAGTGTCAGAAAGGAAGCGATATATATAGCGGTTACATGCCTCGCCGGCGGAGAAGAGGTTGAGGGAGAGGCAGGCCAGGGTGGAGCCGAGCAGTTGCGACGCCCAGTAGAAGATGGCGCTCGGGACGCCGATGTGGCCGCCGATGGCGTAGGTGAACGTGACGGCAGGGTTGACGTGGCCGCTGGAGACGTCGGCGGCGATGAGTACTGCGGCGAAGAGCCCGAACGCCTACGCGATGGCGGTGGCCACCAGGGGCGAGGCGCTGCCGCTGCTGGTAACGTCCGGCGTCGTCAGCATCCCTGCCAACACACACATTCCAAACGCAGTCGCACAGAGATCAGATCGAAAACCGTCCATAATTACAATTCTATATTAACTTATGTGCATGGAAAGCAAGGAAACTTGACGTACGAGCGGAGATGGCGGAGCCGACGGCGGTGAACACGAAGAGGAAGGTGGAGATGAACTGAGGTACGAACGGAGCGATGGCACCGAGAAGCAGTGCTTCAAGTGGACAAGGAGGTTGTTCGACTCCATGGCACAACTTCTTCGCTGTTTCAGTGTATGTTGTGCGCGCACAAATTCCGCACCGCATATGGTTACGGAGAGTGTTCCGGTGTTTTATAGCGACGACGGAGAGGGACGCGTCTGTAGAGTGAAACGACGCCTGGGTAGTTCGCAGCGGTTGATGCCGCGCACACGTCCCTCCCTTCCAAGTTCACACGCCCACCCGTTGAGGCCAGTGTAGCAGTGTGTGCCGCGTATAATGTCCATGCAGCCCGAGGCACGGCGGCCCAGCACGAAGCCCACATTTTTGGCCTGACCCAAGCACTGCATGACCCGATGGTCAACGGGCCCGGTCTGGCTCGGCTTGAGGGTACAGGTCGTGCCTAGGCCGTCGCTCAAGCCCATGGGCTGGCACGACATGGCCTGGCCTACAAGGGTCGACTCGGTAGCGGCCCGGCATCCTCCGACCCCCAGTCCCCCGCGGCCTGCCAGCCGACCCAGCCCCAACGGCTCCCCCTGCCTCCCCCCCTCATATATAAGTGCGTAGATGCAGCGCCCTCTCCCTCACCCTGAACCCTAAATCATTTCCACTCCTCCCCCACCGTGCCGCTCTCGCCTCGCCGTCTCGTTTGCTGGTGGCGTCCGACCCCCCCAACTTCGGTGACCTCAATCTGCCTGCTGCCGGCGAGCCGCTCGCTACTCCTCGTCTCCTCCTACCTGATCCCCTCCCTCTCCACCTCTCCCTTCTCCCTCTCCCTATCTCCCCTCTTGATCTCGGTGATTATGTGAGTTCGTGTCCCCGACTCCTCGTCTGTCCCTCCTCCACCGCTCATCATCCTTCTAACCGGTGTGTCGTCTTCTCTGGGTGGCCCTCGTCTTCTTCGGCACCGGGCTCGGGTTGCGCAGGTACAACCCTAACCCTAACCCTAACTCTAACCCTAACCCTCCTCTTCTTCCATTGATGATTGATCTATTCTGATCTGTTCTTTTCCTCCTCCATCTCTTTGCGCAGGTCGGTGGCCGATGCGTCGTCCTCTAGCTGTGGCATAGAGCGACCAAGGCTGCCCCGCACATAGTTGAGGAACGGTGCTGGAGAGCCCTCCGCGGTCGAGGGCGCCATGGCTGGTGCTGATGACGAGATCATCTGGCCGCTCACCGACAACGATGATCTAATCATGGCAGGTCTGTCCCCTGAGGACGACGACACCCATGAGGACGCTACTGCCTTGTTCGATATCGATGTCGGTGGTGGCTCTGTTGCTCCGATCGATCTGGACAGCGACAGTGGTGAAGGGGCGACGACGACTAGGACCCCGGCCTGCTCCAACGGCTCAGCTCCATCTGTTGCTGGTAACTCTTCTGGTGTTGGTACTAGTAAGCGTAAATCTGCTGTGTGGGCTGATTTTGATGAGATCTATAAGACTGTGAATGGTAGGAAAATCTGCACTAAAGCTACCTGTAAAATGTGTAAGCATACTTTGTCTGCTAGATCTAATGCTGGCACTGGCCACTTGAAGAGGCACCATAAATCTTGTAGGCAGAAAACTGATCAAGCTGCTAGGGTTCAGTCTAGGCTTACTTACAATCCTGATGGTTTTATGCATAACTGGGACTATAAATCTGATGTTGCTAGATCTGAATTGTGTCGCTTGATTGCTAGGCTTGATTTGCCGTTGGATATTGGTGAGACAGATGCATGGGAGGAGTACATGAGATCTTAGTAAGCTATTTACTGAACGTCGTAATATGCTTAAGAATTCTATGTTATCTAGTGCTTTATCTGTTGCTTTGACATCAGACATTTGGTGTGGTAATGCTAAGGAGGACTACATTAGTGTTGTTGCTCATTATGTGAGTGCAGATTGGGAGTTACAAAAAAAGGTTATTGGTCTGAGGTTGATTGAGGTGAAGCATACTGGTGAAAATATTGCTGAAAAAATTGCTTGTGTGGTTGAGAAATTTGGTTTGATTGACAAGGTTTTCTCTATAACTCTAGATAATGCTTCTTCTAATGCTAAGGCTATGGATACTTGGACACCTATGTTTGCTGGTTATTTGGGTTGTGATCCTTCACCTGAGCCTGTAAATCCTAATCAGCGTAAGTATAGTCTTGTGCATCAACGTTGTGCTTATCATATCATTAATCTGATTGTAAAATCTAGTTTAAAGAGGTTCAAACCTTACACAGAAGATTTTAGAACTACTATTAATTTCTTAAATTCTTCTAATCAAAGAATTACTATGTTTAAGAACTATTGTACTGCTCAGGATGTTAGACCTAGAAAGTTTGGCTTAGATATGGATGTTAGATGGAATGCTACATACCTTATGCTTAAACACTTGGTTCCATATAATGATGTTTTCTATGTTCATTAATGCAAATTATGGCTCAACATTGTTGACTGTAAGGCATTGGCATATAGCTAAAAAGATATTGGAGTTCCTGAAAATATTTTATGAATCTATAGTTGTTCTTTCTGGTGTTTACTATCTAACTAGTCCACTTATTCTACACCATCTGCTAAACATTGCTTCTCATTTGCATACAAGTGAAAAAGATCAAAATCTAATAGATGTTGTCTATCCTATGAAGCTTAAATTCCTTAAATACTGGCAGGATATATCTCTGTTATATTCATTTGCTTTCATTCTTGATCCTAGAGCTAAGTTGAGAGGTTTATTTAATGTTCTACAAATACTTAAAGAGAACACTGGTGTTGATTACAGTTCATATTATGCTGATATGAAAACTAAAATTTACATGTTGTTTAACAAATATGAGAGAAAGTTTGGTGCAGCTAGGTCTCAGAGGCCTGCACAGCCTGTAGGCCATATAGGTAAGAAAAAATAGACATGGGGAAGAATCTTTGGAGGCCCTAGATCATCTGGTGTTGTTGGTCCTTCCCCTACCTTTGCCCGCACTTCATCTCAATCTACTTCTACTGCTAGTTGTGAGCTCACAACTTATCTGGACAGTGACAATGTCACTGCATATGAGGATGACTTTGACTTACTTCTCTAGTAGTGTGACCGCAAACAAACCTATTGAAAGGTCCTTGTTTTGGTTTTGGTAATTGAGTGACAACCTTAGGTGGACTAATGTGTTTAAGTGAGATACACAGGTGATTAGTCCACAGGTACATGTGTGTGAGCAACATATGCCATGACGGTGATGATGGCTCAAAGATGTTGCAAAGCTCACACATGTGATGATGAAAGAGCTTATTGCACATGAAACATGACATGGAGTCATGTGATCAAGGTGGAGAAGATCAAGATATGACTTGGCTTGATGGACCGGTTGCAAGCGTGAAGGGCAAATCGGAGGCTTTTGAGTGATGGACCGCGTGGCGGTGAAGCTTAAGCAAGACTTGGCACCGATGAACGAAGGCAATGGTGAAAAGCAAGTAAAGTCAAGATCGATGAACCAATACAGTCACGTGATGATATGAAGTGGATCATATCATTTGGTGATTGGTTGGTGCATGTGTTGCATCAACAATGGAGGAGATGGAATGGAATGCGCAAGGCAAAAGGTATAACCTAGGGCATTTCATTTCACCGGTCATATGTGTATAGAGAAGTTGATGACCGGGTTTAGGATAGATGGCCATACTATCAAGAGGGGCAAACTTGTTTGCATATCGGTCATCTAGTGCCACTCGAGTGATCTAACTTTGCATCGTTGCTAGGATTGAGTGGCGTGGCAAGTTGAATGGCTAATCCTTTGAAAATGATTGTGAAAATACTAACACACATACACATCGTAGTGTACACTTGTTGGTGTTGGTACATTTGCAAAGGAGAAAAAGTTGGAGTTGATGTGGATCAACTCGGCGATGAAACGGAGGTGAAAAGGAGGTCACTGTTAGTGACCGGACGCTGGCCTCGGTAGGATCAGCGTGTCCGGTCAGTGACATCAGTTGGGTGAGGTCTCGGTCATGTGACCGAACACTGCACAGTAAAGGTGATCGGACGTGCATGGCCTGTGTCTGGTCGCGTGAGACGTATGCTGACGTCTTGGCACGAGAAACAGTAGTGACACGTGATAGTCGGAGAACGACTAGACTCAGGTTCTGCGTCCGATCATGACTGACCTAACACGTCCGGTCGCAAAATAGAGGCTCGGGGAGCTCTCTGGAAACGACTGGACTATGGCTGGTCTGTGTCCGGTCGCAAAACAGAGGCTCAGGGAGCTCTCTGAAAACAACCGGACTTAGGCGTAGCAGCGTCCGATCATCCTCGCGGTGCGTCCGGTCACAACTTAACCGTTGAGATCGAGCACTCAGTATTTGAAGCCAGGGATGATGTGGCAGCCATCCATTGACCGGACGTTGGCAGGGTGCGTCCGGTAGATCTGACCGGCGCGTCCGATCGTCCCGAGCAGTGCCCAGTGAAGGGGTACAACGGCTCTATTTTCGTGGGGGCTATAAATAGAAGTGTGGGTCGGCCTTTGGCTGATAGCTGTGAAGAGCTTAGCACACTAGAGCCTTGGTGGCTTATGTGGTGGTGCTTGGGAGCCCTCTAACTCACTCTAACTTGATAGTGTTCATCCGATCGAGTGAGTGAGCGATTCTAGTGCGATTGCATCGTGAGGTTGCATCGAGTGGAACTAGGTGGTTGTTTTGCAAGCTGGTGGTGCTTGTTACTCTTGGAGGTTGCCACCTCCTAGATGGCTTGGTGGTGGTCTCCATCCAAGCCCGCAAGAAGCTTGTGCGGTGCTCCGGAGAAGAGCTTTGTGAGGGGTGTTGTGCTCACCCCGTGGGAGCCACGAAGAGCAACTCTAGTTGAGCGTGTCATTGAGCTACCCTCACTTTTGGGGTAGGTTCTTGCGGTGCCCAACGTGCGGGCTTGGCGGGTGATGCCAATTAGCCGCCGAACCACCAAGTGAGCGGTCAACACAATGGGGACATAGCGTGTCGGCAAGCACGTGAACCTCAGGAAAAAATTCACCGTGTCAATATTGTTCTTCCCGTTGGTTTGCAATCCCCTTACACAAGCTTGTAATTACTTTCACATACGTTATGCTTGTGTAGTTGCTCTTATAATTAGTTAGCGTGTGTAGCTTGCTAGTTACCTTCTAACTTGTGTAGCATAGAAGTAGCTCCCTTGCGTGACTAATTTGGTTTGTGTAACCTTGTTAGTCACATTGCTTAGTTTATGTAGATAAGTATTTGCGCTCTCTAATTTGGCATTGGTTGCCTTGTTATTGAGCATTTCTAGTACGCTTAGTGGCTTTGTGCTTTTGCTTACTAGCATGTGTAGAAGCTCCCTCATTGCTTGAAGTACTAGTGGCATAGGTTTGTGTGACCTTTCTTCTAGAATTGGTTAGGTGAGCTCTAGGTAGCCCAGCACCTTAGTTGCTTAATTAGGATCTTTGTAAGGTGCTAGAGAACATAGATAGAGGGGTGTAGTCTTGGCTAGACTGATAGTTTTAATTCCTCACTTGTTTCGAGTAGCCAATACGATTAATTTTAGAAAGGATTATTCACCCCCCCTCTAATCTATAATGGCTAGAGATATTATGTCTATTACTGTTTCTACTGTCTCTTCAGAATCATGTTTCAGCTTGATAGGAAGGATAATTGAAGAGCGACAACAACGCTTATTGCTTGAAACTGTGGAGATGTTAGGTTGCATAAAGGATTGGGAGTTAGGAGAAAGAAGGTTACAACATGTTGTTGACAACCAAGAGTTGGAAGACTCCTTCAAGAATCTTTATCTTGATGAAGATGCATCTAGGGCTGCTGTTGTTGCTGCTGGCACATCTAGGGCCGGCATATCTAGATCTGCATCTGTGGCTTCTGCTGGTACTTAGTGTGTGAGACTTGAGAGTTGTGAGACTTGAAAATGATCTGTTATCTTTGTATCTGTGATGTATGACTGATACTGGTGAACAATGGTTTAAGACTTAATTAAGTGTTGTGCTGCACTCTTTTTTTCTTTCTAGGGTTTCTCAAAAGGGTGAGTTTTACCTAGAAAAGTTTTTAATGAGGCAGCATTGCACAAACAGCTTAGTTATCTTAATTCTCTTGTCTCCTTTGGTGGCTTTTGTTAGAATTTAGAATCTGTGATTAGTTTATTACTTGTGAATGTGAAATACTAAAATGTGAATGAATTGTGAAATGTGATTGTGAAAATGGAGAAGTGTTGGATGAGAGAAGCAGTTTGAGGTATTTTAAGGGCACCGGGCTGTGGGCTGGCACGCCCCGCGGATTTGGCTATGCTTAGCGGGTCGGCACGGCACAGATTTTGGCCCGTAGGGCCGTGCTTTGGTCGAAGGCCAAGCACGAGACTCGGAGGGGCATGGCGTGCCGTGCCGTCACGACCCCCTGCGGGCCATGCCTGGCCCAGGCCCGGCCTAGGTGCCGCGGCGTATACACGCACGTGTGAAAAACTGCATGGCACATAATAATATGTGTATACCTTTGAAAGGATCAAGATGCCCAAGAAGGGGGGGTGAATTGGGCTAATTCTAAAATTCTTTGTAATAATTAAACCCTACGGTTAGCCCACTTCACCCCTTATGCCTAGAAAGTATTCCTATTGTTCTACCGCACAAAAGTTTAGTAACCTATGTTCCAATCATACTCTAGCATGGTAATTCTATGACTGTAAAGATAAGAATTGAATTGCTCAAAGTAAATGCTTAAAGTAAATAGAGGAGGAACACGGTGATGTTTTGCCGAGGTATCGGAGAGTTGCCACTCTCCACTAGTCCTTGTTGGAGCACCCACATAAGGGTGTAGCTCCCCCTTGATCCGCGTAAGGATCAAGTGCTCTCTATGGGTTAATTCTTCGACACTCCATCACGGTGAATCACCCACAACCGCTCACAACTTGAGTTGGTTCAACCACAAGCTCCGCTAGATGATCACCAAGCTCCCAGTCACCACCAAACCGTCTAGGTGATGGCGATCACCAAGAGTAATAAGCACAAACTCTCACTTGACCACGACAAGCCTAATAAGAAGGGTGGATGCACACTTTGCTACTCTTGCTTTCACTAATAAGGCCTCTCTCTTGGATTCTCAAATCTCAATCACATCACTAGGACCTTGCTCTTCTTGACACTCTCAAGGGTGTTTCTCAGCTGTTGGAATGAGCAAAAGTGACCCCTTAAGTGAATAGAGAAAGTATTTATAACCCCTCATTCAAAACGAACCGTTATGTGCCACTACGGGGTGACCGGACGCTCCGGTCAAGGAGACCGGATGCTCCGGTCAGTTCTCCCCGCCTCCAAGCAGTTAAGTTGTGATCGGACACTGACCGGCGTTCGGTCAGTACTGACCGGACGTGTCTGGTCACAAAAACTACCCTCTGGAACCTTACTGATGTTGACCGGACTCTGGAACCCAGCGTCCGGTCACTTTGCTGCTCAGCGTCCGGTCAATAGCCGAAACCTGACCAGCGTCTGGTCAGCACTGACGGATGCGTCCGATCAGGATTCTCCCTCTCTGGGACCTTACTGGAGTTGACCGGACTTTGGCACCTAGTGTCCGGTCACATTTCACTCAGCGTCCGGTCGCATCCAGACGACTTCACCTTGATCAAATGAACTGACCGGACTCTACGCTAGCGTCCGGTCACACCAGAACCAGCATCCGGTCAACATTTGACCCTCCATTCACTTCTAACTCGCAATCATATGTGAACAAAGTTCGCTCCAATTGATCTTAGGGCTAACCCCTAAACAATCAACGAGAACATTGCATCAAGCATACACTCAAGCATTTGTATTTCAGCAAAATGAAGACTATGTAGCGGTACAATAAACTAGCCATAACTGGAGATTTATAAATCCACTTGACATGCAACAAGACAATTTGGAAAGCTTATAAAATTATCTACAATTCATTTTCATACCTCAAAGCATGATTCAACATTTACCCGATCGAATTCTTTGATCAACAGAACTCAATCCTCCAAAGACAGAGAGTAAGAAAAACTGGAACCTAACTTTAAACAGCTGTAGTTTCTAAACTACTGGGCCAAATGCCCTCAAATTTTGACAGGAGCTAGATACATAAATTATCTACAACTCTTGTATTCATCACATTCACAACAAATCAAAATATCATAGGGAACTTTCCAAAGTCCCCAGATCTGTCCAGAGGGACATGATGCAAACAAAATAATTATTAACTTATGATGTAAACAAATAATTGGACAAAACTAACTCTACTCACATATCACTCATATCACATGAACATCAGCAAGTAGGGTGTTCATCATCAAAACATTTCTTTTAATACCTTTCTTAATTTATGTAATTAATTAGAGGAAATGGTAAACATATATTAAAACTACACAATTAAATCTACAAAACTTACAGTGGATACTACATGCTCTAAATAGACTACCATAAAAATTTCACACCATTTGAGTAAGCATAACAGCCTACACAAAAATGATAAGGCATAATGGCTTAAAATGGCATAATTAGGAAACCCTAATGAAAAGTGTCAAGCAACAGATTTTATATTTTTCTTAGCATCCTTAAGGTACTAAGATACTACCTACCAAGTTTCATGGCCATAGGATTCCTAGATAATTTACAAAAATTCAAACAAGTATCCACCAATGATAAAAGGAAAATCTATAACTCAAAAACTACACATGCAATGACTCTCAAATTTTAACCAGAGCTTCTACTAAGCAATACTAGCTTACCCACAAAATTTCACAATTTTTGGATCACAGAAACTCAAGATATGATTTAAACAAGTTTGCATGTATTCAAAAACTCATTTCAAGTTCCTATTTAATTCATCCAAAATTTCTACATAATGTGCTCAAGACATATTTTTCTTAAATACTAGACTTCACTGTGAGTCTAACAAAATTTGAATCACACCATTTGGATCTACACATTTGAAGTTACAAAATTCACAAAACAGCATAGAAATCTGTAAATTTGAACTATCCTACAACAGAACTGTCACTGACGCGTGGGACCTGCCTGTCAGCCGGACCGGCTTGTTAGTGACACAGAACAGGGGAGGCGCTCGCGACGGCGTGGCAGCGGTGAAGCTCGCCGACGGCGACTTCACCGACGACGAGGAGGGTACCTCCGTGACTACCTCGACCTCCCGCATCGATTGACCTACTCAACCTAAGCTCTATCGACCTCTAGGTACGTCGGCCATGGCGCACGGCGGCTCGGCCATGGCGCACGGCGGCGCTTCAGCGAACCTCGGTGCTAGGTGCCAGGACAAGGTGCGCATCAGCTTCCAGTGACCAAGGCGGACCTGCTTACGCTACTACTACTAGCTGCGGTGAAGCTGTCGAGTGTGTCCGCATGAGATCACCGGCGGCGACCATGACGGCCATGGCGCGGTGGTGCGCGGATTCGGTAATGCCTCTCACCTAAAGCTTGGATGGCTCAACGAGGATGTCAACGAGGTCCGTGAGGCGATAGCGGAGCTATGGTTGGGATGATAGTGGCTGTGGTGCAGCGGTGAGCAGACGCGAGTGCGGCGGAGCCGGTGACGACGACGACAGCCCGCTGCGACTGCTTTGGTGAGCGAAGGAAACGAAGAAATGAAATGTGGCACAGGGGGGGCTCTCATTGGCGTGCTGGGGCTTCAATTGCCGAGCTATGGCTCGACATGGCCTGACCAGGCAGGCGGCCGGCGACGCGCGGCGCCACGCGGCGGTGAAGTCCTGTTGCCGGTCGGGTACTGTAGCACGTCTGAAATCCGATTCAGTTTCCAAATGAGCCGATTGACAGAGCAAGTTTATAGCTCCATATTTCCAAAACCGTGAGGATTCAGCTCATGGCATAGTTGACAAAGTTGTAGTACTAAGTGTGATCTTCCACTTTGCCAATTGGAGCTCAAGCTAATTCAGCTACAAGGTGAATAAGTTGGGTACATGAAACTGAAACCCAGCCCTTATACAAAAATTCTAAGTGTCAAATACAACCCCAAAACTGACTTGTGGGACCTTTTTGAGCATGTTGTGCACATTTTCATGACTTGGCTTCTAAACAAAGTTTGTTCCTTATAAATTTTTTTACAACTTTGCTTTAGGTTGCTCAGACATGCAAACACTCTAAGCTACACTTTTTAAACAGTCAAACAAAAGGGTTTAGGGGTCAAAACAAGTCAAACCACTATTTGAAATCACAATTAGGCAACATGGTCAACATGAACAATGTTCCAAATGACATTCTAAGTGTGACTAAGTTGTTTAAGAGAATTATTAGCCACACCACACATTGGTCACACAAGAATCAAGCATTGCATGTACTGAAACAATGAAAAACACATGAAATGTTACATCTGTTTCATAGTCATGTTTCACATGTTTCATGATCTTGTTGCATAGTACTACTAACCATGTTTCACTAAAGTGAGTTACACATGTTGCACTTGAGTGTTGCACACTATTCATTTCATAAAACAAACACACATGAAATATGACAATATGTTGCAATGTTTCACAAGCATGTTTCATGCAATATAAGCTTGTGAATGAATGAATGATGCTCATGTTCATGAAATGCAAGTGCAAATGTGGAAGCCAAACACCTGGGGTGTTACAACCCTCCCCCCTTATAAATATCTCATCCTGAGATTTGAAAAGCGTACCATTGTTGATAGAATTCCTTATAACCATCCCTCAAATAAGCTTCCCTTTCCCACGTTGCATCGCGTTCACTACCCTTATTACTCCACATGACTTTGTAGAACTTGACCACCCGACTCCGAGTCACTCGCTCACGAGTGTCAATCACTCGAACCGGCTTTTCTTCAAAGGTTAAATCAGATTTTAACTCGATATCCCCCAATGGAACTCTCTCTTCAGGGATGCGAAGACATTTCTTCAATTGGGATACATGAAAGACATTGAAGATAGCACTCATCTCTGGGGGTAATTGAATCTTGTACGCCACCTTACCACTTTGTCCAATGATTTCAAACGGACCAACATATCTCGGCGCAAGCTTTCGCTTCACACCAAAGCGTTGGACACTCTTCATAGGTGAGACTTTTAGATAAACGAAGTCTCCAACTTCGAACTCAATAGGTTTTCTACGTCGATCAGCATAACTTTTCTGCCTAGCTTGAGCTACGGCCATGTGGGTTTGGATAGTACGGACTTGTTCTTCGGCTTCTTGAACAAAATCAATTCCATAATATCTCCTTTCACCGGCTTCTACCTAGTTCAACGGGGTTCTACACTTTCGGCCATACAAAGCTTCAAACGGTGCCATCTTGATACTCTCTTGATAACTGTTATTGTACGAGAATTCAGCTAGGGGCAACCACTTTTCCCATGAGCCCTTAGCCGAGATGACACATGCTCTCAACATATCTTCTAAGATTTGATTCACTCGCTCAGTTTGCCCATTGGTTTGCGGATGATAAGCAGAACTTCTTACTAGCTTAGTTCCTAATAATCCGTGTAAGTGCTCCCAAAAACGAGCAGTGAACTGTGGTCCTCTATCCGAGACAATAGTACGAGGAATCCCATGAAGTCGGACTATCTGATTGAAGTACAACTCCGCGTAGTCGGTTAGACGGAAATCTATGCGGACAGGAATGAAGTGTGCAGACTTGGTCAGTCGGTCTACAATCACCCAAATGGAGTTAAAATTCCTCTGAGTAGTAGGGAGTCCAACAATAAAATCCATATTGATCTCCTCCCATTTCCAACCTGGGATAGAGAGTGGCTGAAATAATCCAGCTTTCATGTGCACAGCCTTGACCCGACAACAAGTGTCACACCTAGCCACATAAGCAGCTATCTCTTTCTTCATTTTGGTCCACCAAAATCGAGGCTTCAAATCATGATACATTTTACTACTACCAGGATGAATAGATAATTTAGAGGAATGAGCTTCGGATATGATTTGATTTCTAAGCTCTCTATCCTTCGAAACTACCAACCTATCCTTGAACCATAACACGCCTTCCTCATCAACTCGAAAATGTTTGGTTTCTTGCTCTTTCATCTTGCGTTGATGTGAAACACACCGACATCTATCTTCTGTAGCTTGATAATTCGACTCTATAGAGTACAACTGATAGTGATGTTGTGAAGGACTACAGGATGAAGGAGCTTTGACAAATGGACATCACTCTCAATCAATGAGTGGCAATGAGACTTCCTGCTTAAGGCATCCGCTACGACGTTTGCCTTGCCAGGGTGATAGTGCACTTGGAGGTTATAATCCTTGATCAACTCGAGCCATCTTCTCTGACGCATATTCAACTCAGGTTGAGTGAAGATGTACTTGAGACTTTTATGATCAGTGTAGATGTTGCACACATTGCCAAGTAAATAATGTCTCCAGGCCTTCAAAGCATGAACAACAGCAGCGAGTTCCAAGTCATGCGTTGGATAATTCACTTCATGCTTTCGAAGTTGGCGAGAGGTATAAGCAATGACTCTACCCTCTTGCATAAGAACACCTCCTAACCCAATACCTGTTGCATCACAGAACACATCAAATGGTTTCTCGATATCCGGTTGTGCCAAAACCGGAGCCAAAGTTAGAAGAGTTCGTAGGGTGTGGAAAGCCGCATCACACTCAGAAGACCAGACAAACTTCATGTCTTTTTGCAGCAACCGAGTCATAGGCTTGGCTATTTTAGAGAAATCCGGGATGAAGCGACGATAATAGCCAGCCAACCCCAGAAAACTCCGGACCTCGTGCACCGAGATTGGAGCCTTCCAGTTCAACACTTCTTGCACCTTGGTGGGATCAACCATAATTCCACCGTCGGACAACACGTGTCCAAGAAAAGGTACCTCACGAAGCCAAAATTCATATTTGCTGAACTTTGCATACAGCTGGTGTTCCCACAATCTAGTGAGAACCACCCGCAAATGTTCAACATGATCTTCTTCATTCTCAGAATAGACCAGGATATCATCTATAAATACCACCACAAATTTGTCCAACTCAGGCATAAACACTGAATTCATCAGATACATAAAATGTGCGGGGGCATTGGTCAATCCAAAAGACATAACCAGGTACTCATATAGACCATATCTCGTAGAGAATGCGGTTTTTGGGACATCCTCAGGCCGAATCTTGATTTGATGATACCCAGATCTCAAATCAATCTTGGAAAAGACTTTTGCTTTAGACTACTGATCAAACAAGATATCTATGTGTGGCAGAGGGTACTTATTCTTGATTGTAACTGCATTTAAGGGTCTATAATCTACACACATGCGTAGGGATTGATCCTTCTTCTTCACAAAGATAGCTGGGCACCCCCACGGAGATGAACTAGGACGGATAAGGCCTTTCTTTATAAGTTCATTCAACTGGGTCTTAAGTTCAGCTAGTTCATTGGGAGGCATTCTATATGGCCTTCTAGAGATAGGAGCTATGCCAGGAAGCAACTCTATCTTGAACTCCACATCCCGATCCGGGGGCAATCCAGGCAAATCATCAGGAAAAACATCCGGAAAGTCACACACGACAGGGATATCTGCCAGAGACTTTGCTTGCACCGCATTGGTCATGCAAGAAAGATTAATGTCTCGGGGTAACTGTACTAGAAAACCCTCCTGATTAGCAGGATCTCTGAGCATGACTACCCTAGTCGATGTATCAATAAGCACTCCATGACGGCTCATCCAGTTCATTCCCAATATCACATCGATACCTAGCCCCGGTAAAACTACTAGATCAACCTGATAACTTCGCCCCTCTATCTCAAATTGTACGTCTCCAACTACCAGCTTGGTTGAGATAATACCACTGGCAGCCCTAATACAATAACCCTCACCCTCAACAGTATATGTTTTCTGCATAAACTTGGATGCAAATGCTGGACTAATAAAGGAATGCGAAGCACCTGAATCAAATAGTACAACTGCTGGGTGTTGATCAATCAGAAACTTACTAGCAGTCACTACCTCTCCTGAAGGAATCTCAGTAATATTAGTGTGGTTCACCTGCCCCTGACGGCCACCTTGGTAGTTATTTTTCTTAGGGTAAGGGCATTCCCTTGCCCAGTGGCCTGTCTTGTTGCAGTTCCAGCATGGCATGTTGCTTGGAGGAGCCCTAGAACTGCCCTGACTGGTAGTGCCCTTGGGAAGGGCAACTGTAAATGCCTTGCGAAACCTAGTCTTGGCGGGATTCTTCTTCTGCGGTGGGCGAAACTTAGTGGCTGACGCTGGAGGACGGAATGGAGCCCTCTATGTGATGGGAGCCTTGGATTGTGAGGCACCCACCTCATAGGCCCTCTTACGACTTTTTGAAGCAGCATACACAACATTGTTGTTCTCTTGCGATAAAGCATCACTCACAAACTCATTAAAATGAGCACACTTGCAATTTCCCATGGTCTTCATAAGTTTGGGGCTAAGGCCCCGCTTGAAGCTAGCAATCTTCTTGGCATCGGTGTCCACAAACTCGGTAGCATACCTTGCAAGGTTGTTGAAAGCTTGTAGGTATTCATTCAGGCTCTTGTTCCCCTGGGTCAGCTTCATGAACTATGTATGCTTGATCGCCATGAGACCAGGAGGAATGTAATTTCCCCTGAAAGCAGACTTGAACTGATCCCAAGTGATTTAGGCATTAGCGGGCATAGTGGACCGATGATGACTCCACCAAATGCCAGCTGGCCCATGCAGTTGGTGAGATGCGTACTCAGTCTTCAGCACCTCAGTCAAGCGGAGCAGACGGAACTTCTGCTCAAGAGTATTCAACCACTCATCAGCTTGTAGAGGCTCCTCAGCCTCCTTGAAGATCGGGGGTTTCGTGTCAAGGAAATCCTTGAAATCACTGTATTGATTTGGTTCCTGTCCTTGGCGTGGACCACGACCATCCCGATTCGCAATCGTACGGAGGGCCTCGGCCATAGTGCGTTGTCCTTCCGCAAGCATTGCTATCAATTCCGTTGATGTGGGTGGTGGTGGCGGTGGAAGATCATCATCATCATCACCCACACCGGCGGAACGAGTACGAGGCATCTACACAATACGCAACCAGTAATTATTGATGATGTCAGCACATTGGAGAGGAACAATATAATCATGCCAAACTGAATTTACTAGAGAGAATGTAAAATTCATGTAGTAAAACAGCGGCAATAATTCATTCTCCAATCACCACATCATCAGTTAGATTACTAGCGCCATTCGCAATGCATTCCAACATGACAAGTTAAAAATTCACCAACTAAGATAAGCATCCCAAAGGGAGCGGATTAAGGTACATTTCATGCCAAGTTCGAATTAAAAGGTACATCCCACATCACCATTTGATGATTGACCAGAGAGATTATCCTTCAAGGTAAGCATAAATGACCGGATAAGCAATTTATAAGGGAGGGAGTAATGCAATATGAATGACATGAGTGAATATGATGCATGCTTGTTCCGTACGTCCTCACAAACCTATTAAAATTTAAGCTTTAGCGGAATATACGGTGGCATACATGTGTTCTCTTAATTTGCGGTAACTAGTCGATCTACATGGTGCGTTGTTAGCGTACCTGCAGAAACTTCATTGCAGCCCAACCCAACAAGATATAATGCTAATTACACAAGCAGTAACTAAGATACTCTCCATATATACATCCCCCGATATATATACTTCGGTATCCAAACTACCCGACAAATGTACCCACAATTAAGTACCTTCATATATACATGTATGCAACATGTAAATACTCTAGTAACCACAACTAGCTCTCCCCTAGACCGACGGTTGGACGGTCATGCTCTCGCAACTCACACTTACCTTGGCGTAGAGGCAATTGATCCATGCATTACCATTCAAACGAATGGCATCCATGCAATATCACGCCGCATGGACGACGAAATAGAAACAATCAATTCCCCCAAGTTAGTAATTATATATAAGCCACCTAGAAGTCCTTAAGTGGGCTATAAGGGATGTGATCACAAGTATACCACAAAATTTTTGATTTTTGAACACTTATATATAACTATAAGTTGGAAAACCGTTTTCACAACAAAAGCTTTTGTTTTAAATAGCCGTAAGACATGTTTAATGTTGAATCTAGCTCTGATGCCAGCTGTCACAGAACCAACCAATTTATAAGAGCACAAGTACAAAAACAATCGCCGAAACGATCAAATTCTCGAACTTGAGCCCATATAAACCCGGTAGTCAACTGAAATCTCGAAGGATTTCAAACCAACTTGCATACAACCAAGATCACAATAATTCAACATAACATATCGTACGTTACAACATTTCACAGACGTTCACAAATAGATTACATCATCATAGAGTCATCATTATTACAAAACTAGTCTTGTAAAACATGCGGAAGCAAATAGTTTAAATTACACACCCGAGTTCAAATACACATACTGGTTCGCTAATCATAGCCCGCAAAAGCATTCAGATAAGAGAACAGAGATCATGCCCATGATCTAGTCTTCATCACCCGTCGGGTGGAGACAATACTTACAGAATCCCTGATATAGAAGGTCATCTACAACAAGAGGGAATAAACCCTGAGTACAGGAATGTACTCAGCTAGACTTACCCGTCGGAAACCAAAATAAATGACACCAAGGATTATGCATAGCTTAATGTAGTGGATCTAGCTGACACTTTCTTTTTGCAGAAAAGCATAAGTAATAATGATAAACTCTTAGCCTGACTAGCAGTGACTTTTTAGCCATTAACCTGTCATCTATATTAGCACCTATACTAAGCAATCATTTTATTAGGGTGCAAACATTAATAACCATATCAGGTATTCATTGTGGCAACCTTATCATCATCATCCATTTAACCATATCGTTAAATTAATTGAATCTACGTTGCCGCTGCTCAGTCAAGTTCTCACTATCCGGGAGAGACGGCGATTCGAATCGATTCCTATCCAGCTGGAGGGGTATTCCTAAACACAAACCCTGCTTCCCCCGTCAGGGTCGCAAACAAGTCACCTTTGGTACGATTCAGGAGTCGCGAGTCCGAACAGATCAACATTCTCAGAGAACCACTCTGCCAAGGTTGTTCGGGACTCTAACCCGCCTTGGACTTATGCCAATGGCTCTCCGCACATCCTTACTACCTCTAGAATACATGCCACTGCTCGCATCCCTGACCTGAGTCGAGCTACTAGGCTTCGCGGTCGGAACGACTTATCCGGCCAGCTAAGTGTTAGGCTGCGTTCAACATGACATGAGGACGTACAGCGTATCGGTCCTTAAACGACTAAGACGGAGTCACTATGTTCAAACCTACACAAGACCCCGCCCGGTCTTAATTCATTATTCATATGGTTCTTTTCCAAGATAGCAAATATAGCCAACCGTGATCCACCTCATCCTAAAGCTCGTAGGTGACAGGAAATCACCTGACTTCTACCGCACTAAGCATGACTAAGCATTTAACCCGTTCCTGAACTTAAATAGGATTCAAGTGCGATATCTGGACAAGGATAGATATATAATGCAGCAATTGGTTCCAACCAATTCCTATACTTAATGCATATTTGTAAAGACATGGGAGACTTATAATGCTCCGGGGCTTGCCTTTCAGGAACGAGGAAGGCCGGTGGTCAGGGCACTCGGGCAATTCCTCCGCGGTGACTGCTTCGTCGGCTTCCTGCACCTCGGGCTCCTCCTCCTGGTTGGCTCCCTCGAACTCCAGCAACGTCACTCCCTCCGGCACACCTATTGCATGAATGCGCAAGATAAATATCATGGATGCACATGAACGAATGTCAGCGATGCTTGGGGAATGCGCATGTTCGCTGTAGTTTGCATATTCCAACTTAAGCCCTATTCAAATCACTTTACTTACCAAGTTTATACAACCTAATGTATAATTGCTCATCTTCAGTTAATGACCTAGCACCTGCTCCTAAGCATATCCTCAAGTTAGGCTAACCCCTAAACAATCAACGAGAACATTGCATCAAGCATACACTCAAGCATTTGTATTTCAGCAAAATAAAAACTATGTAGCGGTACAGTAAACTAGCCATAACTAGAGATTTATAAATCCACTTGACATGCGACAAGAAAATTTGGAAAGCTTATAAAATTGTCTATAATTCATTTTCAGACCTCAAAGCATGATTCAACACTTTACCAGGTCGAATTCTTTGATCAACAGAACTCTATCCTCCCAAGACAGAGAGTAAGCAAAATTGGAACCTAACTTTAAACAGCTGTAGTTTCTAAACTACTGGGCCAAATGCCCTCAAATTTTGACAGCCGCTAGATACATAAATTATCTACAACTCTTGTATTCATCACATTCACAGCAAATCAAAATATCATGGGGAACTTTCCAAAGTCCCCAGATCTGTCCAGAGGGACATGATGCAAACGAAATAATTATTAACTTATGATGTAAACAAATAATTAGACAAAACTAACTCTACTCACATATCACTCATATCACATGAACACCAGCAAGTAGGGTATTCATCACCAAAACATTTCTTTTAATACCTTTCTTAATTTATTTAATTAATTAGAGGAAATGGTAAACATATATTAAAACTACACCATTAAATCTACAAAAATTACAGTAGATACTACATGCTCTAAGTAGACTACCATAAAAATTTCACACCATTTGAGTAAGTATAACAGCATACACAAAAATGATAAGGCATAATGGCTTAAAATGGCATAATTAGGAAACCCAAATGAAAAGTGTCAAGCAATAGATTTTATATTTTTCTTAGCATCCTTAAGGTACTAAGATACTACCTACCAAGTTTCATGGCCATAGGATTCCTAGATAATTTACAAAAATTCACACAAGTATCCACCAATGATAAAAGGAAAATCTATAACTCAAAAACTACACGTGCAATGACTCTCAAATTTTAACTAGAGCTTCTACTAAGCAATACTAGCTTACCCACAAAATTTCACAATTTTTGGATCACAGAAACTCAAGATATGATTTAAACAAGTTTGCATGCATTCAAAAATACATTTCAAGTTCCTATTTAATTCATCCAAAATTTCTACATAATGTGCTCAAGATATATTTTTCTTAAATACTAAACTTCACTGTGAGTCTAACAAAATTTGAATCACACCATTTGGATCTACACCTTTGGAGCTACAAAATTCACAAAACAGCATAGAAATCTGTAAATTTGAACTATCCTACAACAGAACTGTCACTGACGCGTGGGACCTGCCTGTCAGCCGGACCGGCTTGTCAGTGACACAGAACAGGGGAGGCGCTCGCGACGGCGTGGCAGCGGTGAAGCTCGCCGACGGCGACTTCACCGGCGACGAGGAGGGTACCTCCGTGACTACCTCGACCTCCCGCATCGATTGACCTACTCAACCTAAGCTCTATCGACCTCTAGGTACGTCGGCCATGGCGCACGGCGGCTCGGCCATGGCGCATGGCAGTGCTCCAGCGAACCCCGGCGCTAGGTGCCCGGACAAGGTGCGCATCAGCTTCTAGTGACTAAGGCGGACCTGCTTACGCTACTGCTACTGGCTGCGGTGAAGCTGTCGAGCGTGTCCACGTGAGATCATCGGCGGCGACCATGGCGGCCATGGCGCGGTGGTGCGCGGATTCGGCAATGCCGCTCACCAAAAGCTTGGATGGCTCAGCGAGGATGTCGACGAGGTCCGTGAGGCGATAGCGGAGCTATGGTTGGGACGGTGGTGGCTGTGGTGCAGCGGTGAGCAGGCGCGAGTGTGGCGGAGCCGGTGATGACGACGATGGCCCGCTGCGACTGCTGTGGTGAGCGGAGGAAACGAAGAAATGAAATGTGGCACAGGGGGGGCTCTCGGTGGCGTGCTGGGGCTTCAATTGCCGAGCTATGGCCCGACATGGCCTGACCAGGCAGGTGGCCGGCGGCAGCAGCGCCACCACAAATGGTGAAGTCCTGCTGCCGGGGTCGGTCATCTTATGTACGTCTGAAATCCGATTCAGTTTCCAAATGAGCCGACTGACAGAGCAAGTTTATTGCTCCATATTTCCAAAACCATGAGGATTTAGCTCATGGCATAGTTGACAAAGTTGTAGTACTAAGTGTGATCTTCCACTTTGCCAATTGGAGCTCAAGCTAATTTAGCTTTGTTTGGGAGCTACAAGGTGAATAAGTTGGGTACATGAAACTGAAACCCAGCCCTTATACTTAGAAAAATTCTAAGTGTCAAATACAACCCCAAAACTGACTTGTGGGACCTTTTTGAGCATGTTGTGCATATTTTCATGACTTGGCTTCTAAACAAAGTTTGTTCCTTATAAAATTTTCTACAACTTTGCTTTAGGTTGCTCAGACATGCAAACACTCTAAGCTACACTTTTTAAACAGTCAAACAAAATGGTTTAGGGGTCAAAACAAGTCAAACCACTATTTGAAATCACAATTAGGCAACATGGTCAACATGAACAATGTTCCAAATGACATTCTAAGTGTGACTAAGTTGTTTAAGAGAATTATTAGCCACACCACACATTGGTCACACAAGAATCAAGCATTGCATGTACTGAAACAATGAAAAACACATGAAATGTTACATCTGTTTCATAGTCATGTTTCACATGTTTCATGATCTTGTTGCATAGTACTACTAACCATGCTTCACTAAAGTGAGTTACACATGTTGCACTTGAGTGTTGCACACTATTCATTTCATAAAACAAACACACATGAAATATGACAATATGTTGCAATGTTTCACAAGCATGTTTCATGCAATATAAGCTTGTGAATGAATGAATGATGCTCATGTTCATGAAATACAAGTGCAAATGTGGAAGCCAAACACCTAGGGTGTTACACCTAGTGCTAGATTTGACAAGTGTGCCTCTTCAACGCTAAACGACACTTAGAACTAGCCCATCCTTAACCTTGTCGTCCATCCTTTGAAAACCGAAATGATTTCCATCGTAGGGGCATAACAACCATGATTGCCCAATCAATTGCCTCTGCAAAACACACGTTAGTCACAGTAATCACGTATTGTCATTAATCACCAAAACCTAACTAGGGGTCTAGATGCTTGCAATCTCCCCCTTTTTGGTGATTGATGACAATACAACCTCGAGTATGTAAAAAGAGATGATGTTTTCAACATGCTTGGTTCATATATGCTTTTGACAATAAGAACAAAAGAGTTAGGCAAGCTTATATGACCCAAGCCAACATGATGTACTCAACAGATATGAAATAAGCATGAGTACAAGAAATAAAGCTCAGTTGCATTGGAGTAAAACGCGAAAGCAAAACAAATGAGCTTAATCAAGTGACATATAAATAATTCAAAGTAGAAAGCACACATGTCACATATCACATAAATATCACATCACGTAGATATCACTATCATATAAATACAGTTCGATGCATGAAAGTAAACATGAATGCATAATAGTGTATCACACATAAAAAGCCAAATATAATAACTAAGCTCCCCCTAGATATGTCGCTCCCCCTAAGTCTGACCCTCTGTGGCTGGAAGCGACGCTGAAGCGGTCTGGGTCAGAGCGGGGACTGGTGCGGCCTGTGACTCTGCAGGTATCACTGAAGCAGGCGGCTCTGATGATGCCACTAAAGAAGGGAACATCTCTATAGTCCCAGTGATAGGAGCAACTGTGGAAGGACCAGGGACATGTAGATCTAGCGGTGTCAGCTGCCCTGTCAACTCACTGAATGTCGCACCAAGGCTCCTAGAGACTGGGGTATCTGGCACAAGCAGCGAGGAAGTCTGAGCCGGTGTGAAGCCCGTATGTAGAGGTGTGAACTGCGGGGCTAGCACTAGCGAGGCAAACCACTAGGACACCTGCTCTGTAGGTGATGGAAACTGTGCTACTGGTTGTCCCTGACTCTGAAGCCCACTAGGCTGTAAAGCTAGAGTCATAGAAGTGGTGGCAGGCTGGCCGATCTAGGGTGAAGGCTGTGGCGGTGGAGCCCCAATAGCAGTAACTACATGCTGCATAAATCCAAGTAACTGTTGCTGCATGAGAAGCTGCTGCTGTTGGATAGCCTGCTGTTGTCGCTGGAACTCATCCTGTCTAGCCTGATCCTGCCTCATCCGCTCAAGGATAGCAAGTAGAGCGGGGTCTGTCTCTGGTGCAGGTGGAGCTGAACTAGAGCTACCGGCCTCATGGTCATGTCGTCGAGGAGGCATCTGAGGGATATCCTGGTAGTCATCATCTGAACTATTGCTAGGGTCGCTCTCAACCATACCCTCCTACTGAGCATCTAACTACTCCTCCTCTGTAGCTGTAAAGCCCCTGATAGTCTCATCCTGCTGGGCTGCAGTCTCTGGCACCTCTGGGTGACGGCTCAGCTAGCTAGGTGCACTCGATCTGCTATGATGGAGCATCTGGGTCAAGTTATATGCAGGGAACTCGGTAGTAGCACCAGAATACTCTACGAACATCTCTGGAGGCCTCACGTAACTGCCCTATGAATCAAAAAGGTAATCCAGTGTGCATAAGGCAGCTGACGATGACCCCTGAACCCCTCTGCAAGGGTATCCTCTATCTCAGAAAGGATGACATCCCATACATCAAAGACTGTCTGCTGCATCAGGGCATTCAGTAGCCACAACTGAATGTGAGTCAATCCCTCACAATATCCCATCCTCGGAAGTAGGGTCCTCCTCATGATAGCATCTAGCAGTCTGGCTATAGGAGTAATATCCCTAGGTGTCCTGCTCGACCACTATTAAGATATGCATTATAAAAATCCTCATACAGTGGTGTATAGAACCCCTCTGAAGCACGCTCATCCCTCCTCGGTGAGAACCAGTCCTTGAACTGCACAAATCTGAGATGTTGCACCTACATGGCCGTGGCGGCCCTCAAATCTAGATGAGTCACTGGAGGCGAACCCTGTGGTCTGGGAGGCGAACGAGAACCCCTCCACTGTGTCTCTTCCCTTAGTGTCACCTAGGTACGAGTACGACTAGAGCGGTGTAACTGTGGCTGAGGTGCCTGCTCTGTCTCCTCGGTCTACTCTGCCTCCTGTGTCTGCTCTGTCTGCTACTGTGGCTCCCCCTGAGGCTGAGTCTCCTCTATAGCAAAATGGTGTCCCTCAAGCATGATAGTCCCAGCTGGACTACCATGACGATGCTCAACCTGCTCAATAGCTATCCTCTGTGCTGGTGAAAGCTGATATGCAATCTGGACTCCACTCCTAGCACCTCCTCTCTCTGCACGCTCTGTGGTGGCTGCAACTGCGGCTGCTCTCGTTGTATCAGCATCTGCATACTTCTGCTTCTTCGACGTGATCTTCGTCGCCTTGCCTTTCACATCAGTAGGCAAGCGAGGCGGAGGCCTCGGATCCTCATCACCTAGACCACCTCCGACGTTCTTGACATGAGCCATCTAGAACGATTTGATGCCTCAGACAAGAAACAACTATCACTGACACTCCCGAGGCTTGGCCTCGATCCGTACTCATGAGCTTCGCCTCGAGTTGACTGACAACTGCCAAAGTGACCTCAGGAACACCGACCCGCTGCACGTTAGAATACATCGGATATATGAATAATTTCAATATACATCTAGAGATACAAAACCCTAAGAAAGCAAGCAATAGATACAAAATTGGAAACGAGGGCTTGCTACCTGACGAACCGGTGATCCAAAAAGCAGAGGAACGAATCACGAGGGCACCACTGGGAAAACACCTAGGGTTAGGGTTCGACGAGGCAATGCGGCGCTAGACTCGGCAATGGAGGTTCTAAGGCTCGGGTGCGTGGCGCTGGTGATGTCGGCGCGGTGGCGGGGAGCAAGGCGCGGTGCTGGAGTAGGGCACGTGCGCGGGCAGATGACGCGGGAGCGTCGCGTAGCAGGTGCGCGGGGTGAGCGACAGCGCGCGGGCGCGGGGAGGCGTGGCTGTGCAGCGGCGTGGGCGCGGGGAGGCACAGAGCAGCTAGGGCGGCGCTGTAGACGGCGGCTAGAGCTCTGGTGGCCCAGGTAGGACCGGTGAAGTCGACACGGTGGTACGGGTTAGGTCATGGCGTGGCCCGATTTTATGGTGGCCCCCAACGTGATAGAAAAGGAAATAAAGAAGAATCCGGATCCCGCACAATTACAATTGACCGGACGCTCCGGTGGCACCGACCGGACGCTGCACCCTAGAGTCTGGTCAACTCCAGAGAGGTCCAAATCCCCTCGAGTCGCGACCAGACACGTCCGATCCACACTGATCGGACGCAGCCAGAGTCCTATTGATCCTGTCTTCGTCTTCTTCGCTTGACCGGATATAGGATCACCTTCTGACCGGACTCTGATGTCCAGCGTCTGGTCACTCCTTTGCAACAACGGTTCACCACCTGTGAACTGACCAGACGCTGGACATTAGAGTCCGGTGCAGTGTCTGGTCACTCTTTTTCAGCAGATCTTCAAAGTTCCATCGTGCTACATGTTTCCAATCGAGTCCCAACTTTAATAAGACCCAACTAAACACCAATTAGGACTGATGTGAGTGACCTCTCTCAAACCCTCAAAATTTTCAAAGTATTTTGCCTTAGGATATAATTTTTTTAAGAAAATAGGCAATAAAAGGGTGATTGAAGAGAAACGACAAAACAACATTCATGCATATGCTATGCAATACTTGAAAATAATTCTAGTTGCTTGTCAAGTTTGATCCAAGGTTAAACTTCTTCACACGCTTTTCGGCGATTATCTTAACCATGTTAGACAAGTCCTAAATGCATTACCATAAATTAAACATGTTGTATATTACAATGCAATGCAAGGGACAACACAATCTCATTTTCTAGTGAAGTTGCTAAAATCAAGCACATCGAGCTCATTCCTCAACTGACAAAATGTTGCCTCATCTATTGGTTTAGTGAAGATATCCGCCAATTGATCCTCGGTTCTTACACCTTCTAGTAAAATATCATTCTTAGCAACATGATCTCTAAGAAAGTGATGGCGGATATCTATGTGCTTGGTGCGAGAGTATTGAACCAGATTATTAGTAAGTTTTACCGCACTCTCATTGTCACACAAAAGTGGTACCTTTTCTAGAACTACACCATAGTCTACCAAAGTTTGCTTCATATAAAGTATTTGTGCACAACAAGCACCCACGGCAATGTATTCCACTTTGGCGGTGGACAAAGCCACACTATTTTGCTTCTTGGAGGACCAAGACACAAGTGATCTACCAAGCAAATGGCACCTTCCGGATGTGTTTTTTCTATCAACTTTACAACCGGCATAATCCAAATTAGAATAGCCAACTAATTTAAATCTAGCTCCTTTGGGATACCAAAGGCCAATGCTTGGTGTGTGCTTAAGATACCTAAGGATTCTTTTAACGGCAATCAAATGAGCTTATTTAGGATTAGCTTGAAATCTAGCACACATACACACACTAAACATGATGTCGGGCCTAGATGCGGTTAAATATAACAAGCTACCAATCATAGAGCGGTAGAGAGTTTGATCAACCATTTTACCTCCCTCATCTAGGTCGAGATGTCCATTAGATGGCATAGGTGTCTTGATTGGCTTACATTCATCCATATTGAACCTCTTGAGAAGATCCTTGGTGTACTTTTCTTGAGAGATGAAAATCCCTTCTCTCATTTGCTTGACTTGAAAAACAAGAAAGAATATAAGCTCTTCAATCATTGACATCTCGAATTCCTTCGACATTAATTCACCAAACTCTTTGCAAGAATTTTCATTTGATGATCCAAAGATGATATCATCAACATATACTTGACAAATAAAGATATATCCATCAAGCTTCTTGGTGAATAGTGTGGTGTCGACCTTCCCAATGGTGAAGCCCTTCTTAATGAGAAAATCTCGAAGATGCTCATACCAAGCTCTTGGGCCTTGCTTAAGCCCATATAGCGCCTTAGATAACCTATAAACATGATTAGGATATCTAGGGTCTTCAAACCTGGGAGGTTGATCAACATAGACTAGTTCATTTATAAAGCCATTTAAAAATACACTTTTCACATCCATTTGATATAGTTTCATTTCATGATGTGATGCATATGCAAGGAGGATACGAATGGCTTCTAGTCTTGTAACCGGTCCAAAGGTCTCTCCAAAATCTAACCCTTAAACTTGAGAGAACCCCTTTGCAACTAGTCTTGCCTTGTTCCTCACAACAACGTCTTGATCATCTTGCTTGTTGCGGAACACCCACTTTGTTCCAATGACTCTTGCACCTTGTGGTCGCTCTTCAAGAGTCCAAACTTCATTGCAGGTGAAGTTGTTCAATTCTTCATGTATGGCGTTTATCCAATCTGGATCTTGAATAGCTTCTTCTACCTTAGTAGGCTCAAAGCAAGAGACAAAAGAGTGATGTTCAATAAATGAAGCAAGCTTTTGAGAGCGAGTCATTACACCCTTTGATGGACTCCCTATGATGAGATCTTGTGGATGAGCTTGTAGTAGAGGTGAATTTCTTCTATCAACCACTTGAGGGGGAGGTTGTGGAGCATCAACATCTTATGCTTGTACCACTATTTGATCATGGGAGACATAAGTATCTTCATTTTCTACTCTCCCTCTTTATCACCATCTTGTGGCATATTTGATAAAGAAGGTGGATTGATCACTTGTACATCATCTTCATCATCTTGAGGCTTGATGTCTCCAACCGAAATGTTCTTCATAGTCTCCCTCAATGGTTCCTCACCTACATCATCAAGATTCTCATGTGCTCCTTAGGAGCCGTTAGATTCATCAAATTCCACATCATATGTTTCTTCAACCAAGCCGGTGGCATGATTAAATACTTTATATGCTTTGGACTTTGATGAGTGACCAACAAGAAAACCAATATCACGTCTTTGAAACTTCACTAGGTGTTACCGCTTCTTGTAGATGTAGCATTTGCAACCAAACACCCTAAAGAATGAGACGTTCGGCTTCTTCCCATTGAACAACTCATAAGGTGTCTTACCAAGAAACTTTTGAAAGAATAGGCCGTTGGATGCATAACATGCGGTGTTGATAGCTTTCGCCCATAGAGCTTCGGGTGTGTTGTACTCATCAAGCATTGTTCTTGCAAGTGTGATTAGTGTCTGGCTCTTTCTCTCAACTACACCATTTTGTTGAGTATATGTTGTGGAGACCTCATGCTTGATCCCAACTTCATCACAATAAGCTTCAATGTTTGTGTTGTCAAATTCCTTTCTATTGTCACTTTTAATCTTCTTTAGTTTCACTTCAAACTTATTTTGTGCTCTCTTGGCAAACTTCTTGAAGCATGATGCAACTTTGGATTTGTCATGAAGGGAGAACACCCATGTATATCTTGAGTAGTCATCAACAATCACAAGACAATAAAGATTTCCTCCCAAACTCTTGTATGTTGTTGGTCCAAATAAGTCCATGTGAAGGAGCTCTAGCACTCTTGTGGTTGACATAAAAGCTTTTGTAGGATGAGTGTTTGCAACTAGTTTGCTGGCTTGACATGCACTACAAAGCTTGTCCTTCTCAAATTTCACATCCTTTAACCCTCTCACCAATTCATTCTTCATTAGCTTCTTGAGTGAGCTCATCCCAACATGAGAAAGTCTTCTATGCCATAGCCACCCAAGTGTTGTTTTGGTGAATAGGCATGTCTTCAAGTTAGCATCTTCGGAGGTGAAGTCCACTAGATATAAGTTGTTGTATCTAAATCCTTTGAATATCACTTGATCATCATCCTTCTTAGATATAACAACTTCCTTCTCGGTAAACAAGCATTGGAAGCCAAGATCACACAATTGTCCAACGGATAGCAAGTTGAATCTCAAGGAAGCAACATATAGCACATTTGAGATAGAATGATCATTTGATATTGCCACTTTGCCCAATCCCTTAACTTTGCCCTTTGAATTATCTTCAAATATGATTCTTTCTTGTTCATCTACTTCTTCATCTAGTGAGGTGAACATACGAGGATCACCGGTCATATGTTGTGTGCAACCACTATCAATTACCCAATGACTTCCACCGATCTTGTAGTTCACCTACACATAAGAGATCAAGCTTTAGGAACTCAAACTTGTTGAGAGCCCTTGACTTTCTCAACAAGTGACTTTGCTACCCAAATTTTCTTAGGCCTAATCATGGGTTCTAAGAACATAACTTTCATCTTTCTACTAGAGTACTTTCTAAGCATATAATGAGCATTGAAAACAAAGGGTCTAGCATGCTTGGACAAGGGTTGTGGTGGTGGAGTTTGGCACTCATGGGCAAAGTGACCTTCTTGTCCACACTCAAAACATCTCTTTGGTTTTGGCTTTGACTTGTGTTGTTGTTGAGCTTGAGCTTTCTTCTCTTGGTTTGCCAAGTATCCAATGCCACTTCTATCCATCTTTAAGACGGTGTTCATTAGCAACTCACTTTGAAGATGCTTGTCTCTTGTGAACTTGCTCAATCCAATCTTGAGATGTTCTTTTTCTAACTTGAGCTTCTTGTTCTCTTCTTTGAGTGCATCATCATTTTTCTCTTCCTTGAGTCTCTTGTTCTCTTCTTTGAGCTTCTCATTCTCAAGAATCAAATCGCCATCATGATCAAGAGTTTCTAACACTATAGTGTTGGTGGTTTTGAGCTCTTCAAGATCTTTCTTGAGCTTTTCATTATCATGCTTGAGCTTGACATACTCATCATAGTTGTCGGTTTCAACCACTTGCTTACCTTTGCCACTAGATCATTGCTTAATGCTCTCAACAATTAAATCATTACATGATGTAGCTATATCAATCTTAACAACATCATTAGTAGCATCATGGCATTGGATAAAAATTCTTGAGCGATAACAAGATTATCATGATTGATCTTGAGAGTTGTATATTCTTCTTTTAGCATATTGTGGCTAGTGATGAGCTCATTATGTATCCTCTCAAGTTATCATGTTTTTCTTTAAGCTCTTTCTTAGAAGATTTGAGCTCCTTGAGTTTGGATGACATAGCATCATTTGCTTCTCTAAGCTCAACACTAGCCTTTTCTCGCTATGCCACATTTAGCTAAAAGAGAGTCATTCTTAATTTCAAGCTTTTCATTCTTAGCTCTTAACTTTCTAATGATCTTAGTATATTAATTTAGCAATTTAACAAGATCATCATATGAAGGTGATTCAAATTCATCATCATCACTATCACTATCACTATCATCATTATTAGCATGATCATCACCACTACTATCATCATCATTTGATACCTTTCGTTCACCCTTGGCCATAAGGCATAGGTGTGTAGAGGATGATGGCGGTGGTGTCGGTGAAGATAATAAAGAATCAATCACAATGGTGGCCACCTTCTCGTTGTCACTATCATCATCGGATGAGCAACTAGATGAATCAATGTCCGTGAGCCAATCACCGACGATGTATGCCTTGCCATTTTTTTTCTTCTTGTGGAAGTCCTTCTTCTTGCCATCCTTCTTGTATGGCTTGTTTTTGTTCTTCTTATCTTCATCTTCATCACTTGAGTCATCTTTCTTGCCCTTGTACTTCTTTTTGTAATTGTCTTTCTTGAGCTTGGTGCATTGATGAGCTAGATGACTAAGTTCTCCACAATTGTAGCAATCCATCTCGAAGATTGGCTTCCTTCTAGTGCTAGTGAAGAACTTCTTTTTCTTGTCATCAAACTTGACGTCATTCTTGTTGAGCTTCTTTAGCATCTTGGCGGTTTTTCTCACCATGAGAGCAAGACTTGCATCATCGACTTCATCATCACTTGAACTCTCATACTTAATTCTTGCTTTTCCCTTCTCTTGGCTAGCCTTGAATGCTAAGTCTTTGTCTTTCTTCTTGGTAGAGGATGAGCCATCTTGTGGTGTGATGTGTATGTACATCTCATGAGCATTGATCTTTCCCAAGATTTGTGTTGGTGTAGTGGTGGAAAGATCACCTTGATGAAGCACGGTCACAATATGCCCATATTTGTCAATGGAAAGGATACTCAAGATTTTTCTTACAACGTCGGATGGTTGCATTTGAGTAAGTCCAAGTCCATTGACTTCCTCTACAAGAACATTCAAGCGTGAGTACATTTCATTAGCACTCTCTTTAGGAAGCATCTCAAAAGAATTAAGCTTTTTCATTACGAGATGATAGCGTTCCTCACACTCGCTCTTAGTTCCCTCATGGAGCGCATAAATGTCCGACCATAGTGTATGGGCGTCCTTGTGGTTCCTCACCTGGTTAAACACATCTTTGTAAAGGCCTCTAAAGATGGTATTTTTAGCCTTTGCATTCTATTTCTCGTAGTTCACTTCATCGCCTTGAAGGTGCATGGGATCCCGAGGTTTTGGGAATCCTTGTGAGGCGGCTCTAAGTATTTCAACATCTAGAGCTTCTAAATATGCCTCCATGCAGATTTTCTAATAACATCTCCCTCAAAGATAGGAGGAGGACCATCCCCGTGAGACATCTTTCTCTAGGCGGTTAAGCCTAAATACGTGAGCATGAGGCTCTGATACCAATTGAAAGGATCAAGATGCCCAAGAGGAGGGGGGTGAATTGGGCTAATTCTAAATTTTTTGCAATAATTAAACCCTACGGTTAGTCCACTTCACCCCTTGTGCCTAGAAAGTGTTCCTATTGTTCTACCGCATAAAAGTTTAGCAACCTATATTCTAATCCTACTCTAGCATGATAATTCTATGAATGTAAAGACAAGAATTGAATTGCTCAAAGTAAATACTTAAAGTAAATAGAGAAGGAGGAACGCGACGATGTTTTGCCGAGGTATCGGAGAGTCGCCACTCCCCACTAGTCCTCGTTGGAGCACCTGCGCAAGGGTGTAGCTCCCCCTTGATCCGTGCAAGGATCAAGTGCTCTCTACGGGTTGATTCTTCGATACTCCGTCGCGGTGAATCACCCACAACCACTGACAACTTGAGTTGGGTCATCCACAAGCTCCGTCGGATGATCACCAAGCTCCTAATCACCACCAAGCCATCTAGGTGATGGTGATCACCAAGAGTAACAAGCACAAACTCTCACTTGACCACGACAAGTCTAATGAGATGAGTAGATGCACACTTTGATACTCTTGCTTTCACTAATGAGGCCTCTCTCTTAGATTCTTAAATCTCAATCACCTCACTAGGACCTTGCTCTTCTTGGCACTCTCAAGGGTGTTTCTTAGCTATTGGAATAAGCAAAAGTGATCCCTTAAGTGAATAGAGGAAGTATTTATAACCTCTCATTCAAAACAAACCGTTATGTGTCACTGTGGGATGACCGGACGCTCCAGTCAAGGTGATCAGACACTCCGGTCAGTTCTCCCCGCCTCCAAGCAGTTAAGTTGTGATCGGACACTGACCAGCGTCCGGTCAGCACTGACCGGACGTGCCCGGTCACAAAAACTGTCCTCTAGAACCTTACTGATGTTGACCGGACTCTAGAACCCAGCGCCCGGTCACTTTGCTGCTCAGCGTCAGGTCAGTAGCCAGAACCTGACCAGCGTCCCGTCAGCACTGACCGGACACGTCCGATCAGGATTCTCCCTCTCTAAGACCTTACTGGAGTTAATCGGACTCTGGCACCCAGCGTCCGGTCACATTTCACTCAGCGTTCGGTCGCATCCAGACGACTTCACCTTGATCAAATGAACTGACCGGACTCTGCGCCAGCGTCCGGTCACACCGGAACCAGCGTCCGGTCAACATTTGACCCTTCATTCACTTTCAACTCGCAATCATATGTGAATGAAGTTTGCTCCAATTGATCTTAGGGCTATTTAGGAGCTACCTAGTGCTAGATTTGACAAGTGTGCACCACACCTAACCCACTAGACTCATCTAGGTCAAGCTACCCGTCCATACCCCCCTTAATAGTACGGCCAAAGGAAAAACAAAGTCTTAAACTACTCTAAGTGCCTCTTCAACGCCAAACGACACTTAGAACTAGTCCATCCTTAACCTTGTCGTCCATCCTTTGAAAACCGAAACGATTTCCATCGTAGGGGCATGACAACCATGATTGCCCAATCAATTACCATTACCGTGACTTAACTTAATTGCCTCTACAAAACATACGTTAGTCACAGTAATCACATATTGTCATTAATCACCGAAACTCAACTAGGGGCCTAGATGCTTTCAACCTTTATGTTGTCGATTTATCGTCAAGAACAATATACTTCAAAAGACTAAACCGAAGTATATCCATATAGATTATAGGTGTTCAGCTTGTTGTGTGGTTATTTAGATGATTTGCGATTCGGTAATGCTCTCCTTAGGGCATTGATCCGTTCGGACACCGCGCTTCCCAGTCAGCGCCGCTCGCTCCCGCTCATCGTGCACCCCGCCCGTGATGCTCGCTCCCATCCGTGCCTGCGACACTCGCACCCCGCTCGCGATGCTCGCTCCCGCCGGAGACGACTAATCTCCTTCCTCTGTGCCCTTTCTCCAGCGCAAGGGTGCCAGTCGTGGGCACCACACCCGCCCGCCAGCCGTGGCCTTCTCCAGCACGGGGTCGCTCACCGCGGGCACTGCACCCGCCCACCCGCTGCACCCCTCCCCCCACCCACCCACTTCGCGCGGGCATCGAGCTCTGCGTGCCGCGAGCCTTTATTCGTCCAAGCAGCAAGGTGACATTGCGCTAAAAGCGTATGTTGCAAGCGTATATTTTAGATGTTTTAGAGGTATGTTGCAAGTATTTTATAATATATTGCAAAAGTAGATCGGGATGTTACACATATTGCAATGGCTATACACGTATGTTTTAAGTATATGTTTCTAAATATTTCATCTGTTTTAGGCGTATATTGCAAGTGTTTCATTTTGATGTTGCAAAAGTAGATTTGGATGTTGCATATATATGCAAGTGTTTCAGGTGTTTTCATATGTATGTTGCAAGTGTTTCATCTGAATGTTTGCATATGTTTGCAATGGCTATACATGTATTTTTAAGTTTTAAGGTGTTTTGTAAGTGTTTTAGACATATGTTGCAAGTGTTTTAACTGTTTCGCACATACGTTGCAAGTGTTTCATCTGAATATTAAAAAGTAGATCGGATATTGCACACATTGCAATGAGACCCATCTGCCGCAGTCGCATGCTGCAGCTGCTAGGACGCCACCGTGGGTCACCGTGCGGACGCTTGAGGTCAACAGACGCATCTGCGCCACGACATCCACAGGCAGGGGAAGGTGGCTGGGATCCACGTGGGTTCCTGAGTGCAGGCGCCTTAGTCAGGCGAAAAAGAGGGAGCGCGATGGTAGGACGATAGTAGCGTGGGGCCAACGTGGTGGGGCGCACAAAAACAAGTGGCATGGGCTTCTTTCGCATGCGGCACGGCCTCCCAAGCGAAGGACCGGAGGTGTCCGATATTTTGGGCGGCTTCGGACGTCCACGCGCTAGTAATGCCCTTTGCGATTTGGAGATTTATTTAGCAATCATCGCATCAAACGTATTTCAATTCGTCTGAAAATCAAAATCCGTAATGTGCCTAAACACTATTCAATCTCAATTCGTTTTACGATCGAGCTCATGCAACTCATATAGACATAGAAACTTAACAAAAAAACTAAAATCCGGAAACACTTCAGCCTGTGAAACAGTTTAGGGCCCAAGCCGGAAATGAAGGGGGCCAAGGCCCACCATCATAATCCATAGCGGCGGCGTCTCGGCGATGGGCGAGGCACCGCGGCGGATGCGCGAGAGACCGCGGAGCCGATTCCGTACGGAGGCTCAACGAGTCAGCGGCGCATGAATGGCGAGGCTCCGGGACCGGCTGCTCGGAAGTCGTAGGAGGAGGCGAACCCCACAGCGGTCAGGCGCCAGGCGGGTAGGGGTAATCACGGGCCAACAACAACTCAACGGTGAATTCCACTCTAGCTTCTGAACCTATCCTTTTTTATGAATGTTATTCTTCTGAACTTGAGCGTCTGGAACTCAGTCAAACCACCTTTGTTGCTGTTTGTTGCGGAGTTTTTCTACATTCCTGCAATGATGATTTCGATCTGTGACGTCATGATATATTAAGCCAGGATGTTGCATATACTGTAAAAAGGATTACTGTCTCTTTTGTTTCCCTCATTCGGCAAGGATTAAACTGAAAATTGGTTAATTACCTAATTCGTACAATTATAGTTCATGTACAGAGACAAGTTGTGGTTCATATAACTGAATGTATTTTGAATCTATATAATAAATCAAAAAGAGATAAGTCTTACTTTCGATTCCGAAGGCACAAATAAAGGGTCATTTTGGATCCAGGAACCACAAACCAAACGGTGAGGTTAACCCTTCGGCTTTTGTATGTAATGTGACTGTTAAATCAGTATACATAGCTGTGGCCTAGTCATGTCTTGCACTCTGATCTGAACCACGGCTTGCATCATTCCTTTCGAAGCATGAATCTAGTCTTAGCCATTCACATCTTGTCTTGAAGATACCTGCACATTTTAAGTTTTCCAGAACCAGACAAATCAGAAATACGACACATGGACTCATTTTACACATTCATAAATCATAACACAGAGAAATGCTCCACTGAGAAATGGCTTTAAGATAGCCTTTTGGCCCATATATTTTTATAGATGCTCGTATACTTCATGACTAGATTTGACATCTGTCTTCCTAAAATGATGAGTCACAGTGGCTATATAGATTCTCTTTTCTTCTGTTTATAACTTTTCTAATCTTTCTATCAATGCAAAGATAAAAGTGGCAACATTTCATTGTGGACAGTACTCTCTAATTGTGACATAGTTCTCCTTGCATGGTTTCTTCTGTGCCACATGATATTTACCCATTTTTAGCAAATCCTAGCAATTGTACTTACAACATAATTGTCTGGAATGGCAGAAAATCTGGGATGGAAATCTTTGAAAAGATGGAAGTTATATGTATGACAAAGTTACCACACACAATTGTTGAAAATGAAACACCAATTCCTGCAAGGTTAGTTTCAGATGTCACTGATTTCTTGTGTGGCAACGGTCAGGGAAACATTTGTTGATATATATGTGCAGTGTGGTATTTCCATCTGAAAATAGTATCAGCTTGGACATTTTCAGACTTAGTGACATATTTATACCTTAATATGGGTGGTTTGCACCCAATGTTTAACCATTTAAATGTGAGGAAAGTCTGGAATATAGATCTGATTATTTGGTTAAAGTTATCATAATATACAAGGCTCTGGTTGGGGTTTATTGGTAGGCCAAAACTAATAAGATACTAATTAAACTGGCAATATGATAAAGGGACTTGAGCCCTAATGGTATCTAGCTAGTTTACTAGCCTAAACTTTCTAACTATAAAAAGTTATTTGGCCTTATGGACACCTTGCTTATTCGGACTTTCTGCCTTACTGTTCAAGAACAAAATTTGACAACATAATACATTCCAAAAAGCATGTGTTGTACTACTTTTGGAAAGTTGTACTCTCTGTTTCTTTAGACAGTAATCAAGACTATCAGTAAGTGAATGCTGGAGAACCAAGTTGAGGCAAAACTATTGTAGAGTACCGTATAAAGTAGGTTTAGTTAGATCCATGCCACTCCAATCTTATCAGTTTTGAAATTTGCCACAATATATGATTGGAGCACTCTGCAGACAGCATGCTATTTTTCACAGCGTTTGTTTTTATCAACCAAAACATGTATGGATTAATCAGTACTCCTGATGACACCTGAACAACGGCAAAGGAATCACGCACTTTCATTAATAACACATACCAGCTACATAAGAAAAGAGAATAAATGCTGGTGCAGCAAGCTGTCTTTGAAAACCTTAAGAATCTTACTCTGTCATGTGGTGGTGCTGTCTTGTTGGCCTGCAGCATGGCCATCCTCCTCCTGCTCCTCGTTCTCAACCATCTCCTCTTCCCCAAATGTATGGATTTCATGCCTTGGATGGTTGGGAAGTCGAGCTGCTGCATTTGTAATGGTGGCCTTGGCAACCTCCACCTCCCAAACTGTTGCTCCTCGACAATTAATACTGACCCAGAGACATTTGAGGGAGGAAAGTAGGCTAATGCCAAAGTCAAAACCGGCTCCATATGCAGATAGAGTATCATGCACAACGAATCTAAACCAGAGCCGGTTGAGCCTTGGCATTGCTCCTGCTTCAAATATCAGACTCATCATTCCCTTCTTTTTTAAGTACATGGAAGGGCGAAAATGGAAATCCTCCAGACACTTGAATCCACCGGCTCTGATGATGAGCGATTCCTGCAAGTATTCTGTTGTAAAAATTTGGAGGCAGCGTAGTGCAGGCAAGTCTTTGAGCACATACACGTCTCCACCTCCCACTTCTTCTATAAAAATAACTAAGTTGGTGAGTACTGAGAGGTTGGATATCCACTTTGGGAGCCTAGAGAAAATGGGGCTGTTGCTAAACTTCTGCATATGACATGGATCAGGGCACAATGAATCAAACAAAAAATCCATAGAACAACGTTCTGTAGTCTCAATCTTTAGAGAATGAAGGTTTCTTTCTCCAAGATTACAGAACGATGAGATCAAAGACTTCTTAAAGTTTCCTTCATCATTAATTGCACTGTCAGCACACCACTTAATCCCAAGCACCTTCAGTTTGGTTAGGTATCCTAACTCCTGCACAACTTCTGGGGAATTTTTGCTAGCATCCAACACTGAAAGCTCCTCTAGAGCTGCCATATTACCAATCCCATTTGGTAATTCTACACCATTAGGCACACATAGGCGCACTAATTGGTGTAGTTGAGCAATAGTTGCTGGCAGTTTTTTTATTCTGGTAGCTCTGAGATCGAGTGTCTGCAAATGTTTTAGCTTTCCAATTTGTATTGGGATATTACCAATGTTGCTATTATAGAGACTTAAATACCTCAAGTGGATCAAACTTCCAATATTTTCAATGTCTCTGTCCTCTAGGCTAGAACAGTTTTGTATATCTAGGACTCGTAAAACTTGAAAATCCAAGAGAGAGGGTATCTTCCTGACATCACCAAATACACTCAGTGACCGAACTTGAGACAAGCTGTTCGTCCCAAGCCAGCAACTCTGCTCTGCATAGTTTCCTTGGAGTGAGAGACGCCGAATTTTGTTAGTCGATGGTGTCAACTTATGATCAGCCATTATAGTAACAAAATTTTCTTTAACTGATAATGATATAATAAGATCAAGCATTATATCATGTACCCGGCAGGCTCTTGGCCTTCCACTATAGTCAGTGCCCACTGGTTCAATCATGTTTCTATTCATGAGCTCGCTAAAGTAGTTTTCTGCAGTATCCTCTAAGTGTTGCCCTTGTTGTTGTGCAATAAATCCTTCAGCTATCCATCTCCTTATTAAACACGACCGGCCAATCACATGATCCTCTGGAAATATGCTTAGATCCAAGAAACATATCTTCAAATAGTGAGGTAGATCACAGTAACTAAGAAACAATATCTTTTTAACTAATTCCAGCTCATGATCTTGTTCAAGTGCAGATCCAAGAGAATCCCGCACCCTCTCCCACTCCCTTTTAGAGATTGGTTTGGTTGCTAATAGGCTAGCAATATTAACTATAGCCAGTGGTAAGCCATGACATTTTTTTAGTATATCATCAGTAACTTCTTTCAATTCAAGAGAGAAGTCATCTTCATTGTCAAATATCCTTTTCAATAACAAGCTTTTTGAGTCATTACTATCAAGGGGCATCATAGGGTAAACATATTCTTTGTGTGGAAAGCTGCAATATTTAGCAACATCTTCAATTCGCGTAGTCGTCATTATTTTACTTGAATTATTGTTGTGTGGGAAAGCACATTGGAGTTGTTTCCAAGCTTGTTTGCTCCATATATCATCAATTATGACAAGGTACCTATCAGATAGTTTGTAGAAAATGAAGCATTGCATTAGTAGCAATCCAGTGAGTGTTCAGTCACCATTATTAAATAAACAAAGCAAGGTAGACTATGAAGTATGAACTATCTACTCAATAAATAGCACATTGCCATGTCTGCATAGACAAGAGCATCCTATGATAAACTCTAAAAATTTACATGTCACTGCTGAAACTTTAAAGCCATGCACAGCCACGTGAGAACTGTAACGTTTTAGGACTGCTTTTTTATTTATTTTACCTAACAAAGTTTCTACCTAGAAAAAACAATTTCTATATACCTGTTTGATTTTTTTTACTTCCATTGTGCATATGCTCACAAGTGAACTGAATATACAAAGAGAAGAATGCCATGTTGTAGATAATAACAGCTTCTGGAATCTCAATATAATAATAAGTTTACAGAATTTATTAGGTACCTTTTATTCTGAAGATAGTCTCTATTCATATTCACAAGCTGTGGATATTCTAATGCTTTGAGATAAAGATCTTCCTGCACCCTTTCAGTGTCTTGATTTTGATCTGCTGTAATTGGGCTACTCTTAAGAAACTGCAATAGTGTGTCACTGAGAATCTTGTTGACATTAGGACTTCGGGTCACAGAGACAAAAGCCGTGCAGTCAAATTGACTTCGGACCTTCTGGAAAATCTGATTAACAAGTGTTGTCTTGCCTAATCCACCCAATCCAACAATTGACACAACCTTACGCTGTGTGTGCAAAGTACTAGTGCTATCAGTGAGCCACTTGACAAGTTTGTCCATTTGGCTACTGATACCCACAAGTCTATCTGCCTCCTCAAAGAGTGCAGGCAACCTGGGATCAATTGCCACAAACTTTGGAGAAAAGGTGGATGGATCGATCTTATATCTTTTGCGCCGGTCATTAATCTCCATCACACGTTCCTTAAGCTCACTAACCTGTACACCAATATGATAGTGTGTTTTCAGAGTGATAACCTTGTTTATGATCTTGCTGATGAATCCATCGCAGGTGTCAACACGGCCAAGGCGATGCATGAAGATCTCAATGCAATCCTCGACATCATAGGACAGCTCCCTCAATTGACTAATCCACTCCTTCACTTGCGGGTTTGCTTCCTCTGACTCTGACACCATCTCCAGTGTGGTGCTCATGCTACTTAGTTCATCCCGCAGAAAGACAATCTGCCGATGCACACCTTCAAGCTTGACATCATCTCTGTCCAACAGGGCGCAGAGGTTGCTGAGGAGGGGGTTCATCACCCCCATGAGAGCACTCGCTGTCACCCCAACCATCTCTCCTTGTGCAGCTCTCTACTCCATGGAAATGCACGGGATGTATTTGCTGTAATGGATACTGCTACAACACTTCCATCTATCTTATATTTCAGCACTTGTCTGCAAGAAGCTTCATCCCAGGCACAAGCGCGTGGACTGAAGAAGTGAAGAATCTTGTTACCAGTAAGGGGAATTGTTTGGAAATGTTATAGGCTTACCTAGTCCTAAGTATAGGCTGGTCTTGTATGACTACTGACACCACTAGGAGCTACCTCACATGTCAAGTGGGATTACCTCACCTGTCAAGTGGGATTTATTTAGAATATATAAGTTAGCCTGTACGTGATTGCAACACCACATACACAAACTGCTAGAAGAATTAGAATTACGCCATTTTTAGAATTTGTCGAGTAGCCAAGCCTTCTTAACTTGACCGCTGATAACTACAGAGAGAAAGTATTTAGGTCACTCGTGTATGTAAAACAATTAGGTTTGGTATAAATTTACTTCAAAAGAATATTTTGTGTCACCTTTTGTATTATCATATTATTATGGAAATTTATGTTCAGATTATGTTTTTTGTCGTTATATTCTTTTATCATTTTTGTGCAATTAAACAGACGACAAATACGCCAATGTACCAACTCGTCAATGATTGATTTAGAACTGATGAAACAATGAATCATCTATTGGTGGCATGCGTTTTGTCTCGACAGTTTTTGTTCGGCCTGCTGCAAAGGGTTGGTCTTCAGAGCCTTTCTCAGTTCTAAACATCTATTAGTGACAGTTTTGAGAATTGGTGCTCTAGAGCAGTAGAGCTAATGATGCTGTGGACGGGCAAGTCTGGCACAAGGCGTCAAACTCCAGGGCGTCTTTGTATCACCGTAACTAAACTTTGGTTCTGTTTTTGGATGTCAAATAGGACTACATATGAACTATCATGGACTTATAAGAGCTAACAGAGGCTAATTAACGGCTAGTACTCATTATAATTTTTTTGATTAGTCCATATTTAACCTATTATCTCGTGACGGACTAAACTCTAGTTCGGTGATCAAAACACGCCCGCAATCATCCTAGCGAAACTTCGGCTGCAACTGCAATCCGATAAAAAAAATACGACCTTCCCTAGACGCGATAAAAAACCGACCTTTCCAAGACGCGGATGACATGGTCATTTTGGGTCTATCCTCGACCTGTTCGCCTGTGCCTCGGATCTACACAAAATCTAAGGCACAGTTGCCATTCATCGTTTTTTCCCCGTGTCGACTAGAATCCTTCTACTCTTCTAGTCGATGCGGTGCATGACCGACCGGCGATCTGGAAGGCTGTTGCCCAGTTTACTTGTCTTAAGTTCAGCTAATCATGCAATGTTCCCTTGCTAATTTGCATGTTCGTGAGGGAAATGTTAAGACCCTTGCTTGTGTCTTGGACTGTAAATTGTTGGATCACTTCCTTCGACAGACTGATGTTAACTGGACACCAACCCGGCAAAGACTAGCTCCAGCAGTCAATTGTGCCTTTTAGGTGATTCCCGTCTTGGGAGTCAAAGAACCAAAGCAGTTCGGCGTTGGCAACTGGCAAATAAAATAGTTTGAAACAGCATCAAGTTGCAATTGTCATTGTCCAGCGTCGAACTCATACCTTGAAAACTGAATGCAGATCAGTAGAAGTTGCGGATTAATCCTTTAATACAGAGAACTCGAATTCAAACGCTGATAAAATTTACCATACGTGCATGTGCTGACCTGAGGTCTTTTACCGGAAGAATCAAACATATTTGAAATGTCTACACAAGATGAAGCTCTGTAGAACTCAGGATCTCAATGTTGTCTCAAACGCCCATACCATCTAAGCTACACAAATACACAGTACTTGTGACTATATAACTGATGTTATTCTTTTAACTACACATATATAAATCTTATATTGTATATTTGACACTCTAAATGATCCTTTGCAAAGTTGTAGATTTCGTCGAGCACTATAACTTCAATGTTGAATTTGTCTCCATTTGACATTGTCAACCATCTCAAATCCGATTCGAGAACTTATATTGAATATTTGGATATATAAACCATCTCAAATTAAAAAGCTGTAAACTACAAAATTTCAGATCGCTTTGAACTCTACAATTTTAGTACAAAAATGTCTAGATCTAACTTCATCTGAAAAAATATGTTTTTTTTATGCAAAACAACCTATTATTGTCGGTTAGAGCCACGAGCCGGCATTGAAAACCTACCTATCACTGCCGGTCCTAGCTACGAATCGGCAATGAAAACCAACCTAGCAACTGGATCTCCATGTGATCTGAGGGTGCTCAGTGCTCACTAGGATTTTTTTATCTCTCAAACAGTTGAGAGTTTGATCTATGTTCTTCAACAATAATCATAGATCTTTGAATTAGGAACAACTTTTATCAAGGTCGACTAGGTTGATTATGTTTTGAATTATGAGAATCAGATTGATGAACAAGGCTGGTTCAGCGTCTGAAACTTGAACTGGCACCAGTAGCAACTTGCCTGATTGCCAATGACGCCGACCGCCACACAGCTGCTGAGACGCCACAACTAAATGTTGTCATGCCCTGCGCCATGTCCATCCGCTTGTTGCCGTGTCCTTGGTGATTGCACCACCACCGCGCCCTTGGACAGCTATAAACGCATTCCTATAGCTAGGACGGAGGCGGTATTTAGAAACACAACATTCATGGATGCACAAGCCATCAGAGCTGCTCCAGCTCCAAGCATGTAAATGTGATGCATCTCTTCTTTGGAACCAGATACCTTGCTTCATGTAGGGTATCTCTAAAAGTTCTTCTATTTAACCTTTTAGAGCCCAAATTAAGGTTTATATAACAAAAATCATTCTCCAATGGCCTCTATCCAAGGTCCTATCGTTGACAACCAAAATTGTCCATCTTGTTAAGTTATCAAAATGTAGAATGGACTTCATTGTGTTCCTCTCGTCGATATGGTAAAAAAACATATATGGAACATCCAATTTGTAGTTTGGATGAAGAACTTACATCCTCGGGAAGATGCTCTAACGTTGGAAGTTCTGACATATCTCGGAAGTTTTGAGAAACCTAAAAAAACTTGTTGGCTTTACAGGTTCATCCGACATCAGAAGTTTCGAAGATCGGAACTTCCGACGAACATCGGAATGAACTTCCGATAAACCTAAAAAACCGACCTTGTTCGGATCCAGCCTTTTGGATTCCAATCCGAACTGCTCTAGACGCCTTAGAAAGGCTTCCTACTGGCAAAAGTACTTCCTGTTCAATGGCTCATTTGTTATAATCTAGATTCTTTCATGAATGTTTCACATCCAAATTCTCGTTGAAATATACGGTGATCCAAAAATTTCATTAACTAGACTCAGCGAGAAACATCTTTTGAGGTGATTCTGTCTTAGGTTAAAATGAGGAATATTTCAAGGTGATTTAGGATGAAACATTTGGTAACAATATTAGAAGAATTCACCAGAATCAGAAACATTTCACCTGTTTCGCATATGCGAATGTGACATTGAGGGCATGTTTGAATACACATGACTAGTTAATAGTTCAGGCTAAAAATTAGCTCATATTAGCTATATTTGGCTAGCTAGTTAGTTAATAAGTAGTTGAAGACTTGTCTAAAAAATTAGCTCATCTATTAGCTCTCCTATGTGGATGCATTAGAGCTAATTTTGACTAATTTTTTAGCTAGGTGTATGCTTGTTAAAAAGTATTTATAAATCTATAACTAAGTTATACACGATCCAATGACTATGAAATTTTTATTATAGTTCAAGAATACAATAATTAGCCTACCATAAAAGTTTCACCACAATTGGATCATAGAAACTGTAGCTATGAATTAATTACAGAAAAGCATAGATTTAAAGGTACAACAAAAAATTTATACTAAAGCATAGCATATAATATGTTCACTATGTAGATCTACTCATGTGGAGTACAACAAAATTGGATTTTCCATTTTATGATTTTTTCTGTGATTTACTATGATTTTTCAAATATTCAACCAAAATAAATAAATAAAAAAGACAAAACCGCATTTGAAAACCGCTTATAACCGATCAGGGAGGTAAAACAAACGGTTTTAAAAGTTCAAGGAGGTGGTTTACCCGGTTTTAGAGTTTAGGGAGAAAAAAGCAGACTTTCGCAAAAGTTGAGGAATGTAACGTGGACTTTTTCTTTTTCATTAGTACATTGACAGGTTATGCGATTCTTGGGCCTTAGACCAAGTTGGTTGTGGTTAGTTGAGCCTTTTTCAGCTCTTCCTCAATGTTTTTAAGTTGTGCCAAAAGATAAGCGAGACAAGGAAAGCTTATGATTGATTTTGATAATTATAAATATACTCCCTCTATCCCACAAAAATATAATTCTACCTTTAAATCTAGACAAGCACTTTATCTAGATTTGAAGCTAGAATTGCATTTTTTTTGAAGGGGGAGTGCTCTCCTTGTCTTTATGGCCAGTTCGTCTTAATTCAATTAGTATGGACTAGTATGACCCGCTACAAACAAGCACGGAGCTATAGCTATGAAGTCTAGGGGCTTGTCTCTTTTCTTCTCGTTCCCTTCCCATATGTTTTCTCTCCTTTCTCTTCTTTTTTCTCCTCAAGAATATTGAGGGAGAGGGAAGTGCTCCATTGCTTGTGGTGTAGTAGTAGAGGCTTAAAGGTGTGTTCGGTTTGCAACTAGAATATGCCATATCTAAGTTTTGGCCTTGCCAAAAGTTTGGCCAACAAAAAGGGTGCCAGACTTTTAGTTATCTTTAGCACAGAAAATGAACTGCGGCATGTCTAAACATCTATGGCACACCATAAGTTTAGTGATGAATCAAACACTATAGACATCTTGAGTTGTGACAAGTTGTGACACGTTCTGGCCATCCACCAACCTTTCCCTAAGTCTCTCCCGCCACACAACTAGATCTATCCCTAGCTATAGAAATAAAGTATATATGACAAATTCATGAAAAAATCTTAAAAAAACTTCATAAATGTGGTTTTTACAAGCTTTTGGATTTTGTCACTATAACCGAGGAAAGCTGATCCATCATTTTGATCTTTGACAAAGTTATTCATCAAGACCAACCCTAAATGGGGAACGGTTATGAATTTTAAGGACAACAGGGAAATGACCATTTGTGCAACAGTGCTTCCTTTTCTTCCCGTCCAACATAGTATATCACAATATGCATAGTGTATATCCGTCTAAATCTTCGCAAACTTTCATGGTCATTGGTTTTACCCCTATTCAAAATGTTTGTTGAACCTATGTAACCGCCTCAATTCCCATAACTGAATTGCCTAACTTTGCCTTAGTATTCCCCCCTTCACTTTTTGGCTTCATTAGCCTTGTAGTCAAATGGCCCCTGGATGATCCCTATTGAAAGATAAATCAACAAACGATGTAGTGAAATGGAGGGAGTAGCTACAAACGGTTAATTTCAAGATAAAAAAGATCAATGTGAAATGAGCATTCATGCTCTTATAGTCTTATTAAATACTTCCCTCATATTCTAAAATATAAAATGTTTTGGCTTTTCTTGTTACATTGTTTTTACTATGCCTCTAGACATAATTTATATCTAAGTACATAGCAAAAGTTAAAACGTCTTATAATTTGAAATGGAGGGAGTTGTTAGAGTGTAAGCCCATGGGCCATGGGCCTACCGATCCCGGCTCCCCATCGTGCCTATATGTACTCAATGGTTGTCACTAATCAATGTTAATCGAGCATTATCCAAACCCTAATACTCTCTCATGGTATCAAGAGACGGTTCGCTCCTGCGACCTCTCCGCTTCCGCAAACCCTAAAGCCACCGCCGCCGAGACAACCTTGCCGGTTGGCTTGCCGTCGCTGGGATCTCATCTCGTTGGCCCCTTCCTCTTCCTCTGCACACGTCGCACCCGCAACCGCTCCTCATGGCGCCCTCAGATACCAACGCCGCTGCTGCCGCTGCCAAGGAGGAGCGCCTCCAGCGCGAGGCCGCTGCCAAGGCTGAAGCCGATCGCGTTCGCTGCCCTCGATACCTACGAGTTGAAGCACGCCGCCGTCCATGGCCAGGCCCTTGCCGTCGTCAACATCAAGGTGCTCATCCTCGTCACGTTGGATCGCACCGCCAACAACTACAATCGCTAGCGCAACCTCTTCCTCGTCATCCTCGGCAAGTACACGCTCACGGATCACGTGCTCTCCGATGTGGCCCATCTCGATCGCTCAGCGTGGGTGCAGATGGATTGCACCATCCTCACCTAGAGAAGTTCGTGTCTTGCATATTCCTACATCGTCCCAGTATGCTGACATCTTCACCAAAGGGCTGCGACATTTGTTTTTACCGAGTTTAGGTCCAGTCTGAATGTTCGATGTGCTCCCAATTCCGACTGCGGGGGCATGTTAGAGTGTAAGCCCATGGGCCATGTGCCTGCTATTCCAACATGTCATCCACAGCTCCACATAAACTCTCCCCTCACTCATCCTTGTGCGTCTTTCTTGGCTATTCCGCGGACCACAAAGGGTATAGGTGTCTTGATCTTCACTCCAATAGGATTATCGTCTCTCGGCATGTTGTGTTTGATGAGTCATCCTTTCCATTTTCTAACATGTCCACCACTCCCTTGGATCCTGCCACCCTTGATTTTTTGAGCGATGATGATTGTTCCATTTTGCCCGCTGGGCCTAGTGCTGTGCATGCAGGTACTGTCTCTCCAGGTGCGACTCCTGCCGTGTTCATGCCGACAGCTGACGCCCCGGCGACGCCACCAGCTGGTGGGGCGTCCCCATCACTGTTCCCCAGTGGACCGGGTGTTGCTGCCCCTGAGGACATCCTGTCCCAGGCTGCTGCCAGCGACGCCCCCGGTCCCTCCACCGGTAGGCGCTGCCCCTGCCTCACAGGTCGTTGCCAGCGGTGCTCGGTGCACCACCGGTCGCACGGTCGCCACCGCTCCGCAAGCCATCGTGCCAGTCACCAACGTGCATGGCATGCGCACCTGTGGAAAATCCGGCTTTATTCAGCAGGTGGATCGCCTCAACCTAAGCACGGCGGTCCTTTCTCCGCTCCCGGCATCATTTCGGTCGGCTCTCGCTGACCCGAATTGGCATGCCGCCATGCAGTCCGAGTTTGACGCTCTTCAGGCCAACGACACCTGGACATTGGTTCCTCGGCCTCCTGGAGTTAATGTTGTCATAGGCAAATGGGTTTATCGCCATAAGTTCCTGTCAGATGGCACTCTTGATCGCTACAAAGCTCGCTGGGTCTTGCGCGGTTTTACCCAGCGTCCTAGGATTGACTATGATGAGACTTTCAGTCCGGTTGTGAAGCCTGCTACTATCCGTGTGGTTCTCAGTTTGGCTCTCTCTAGGTCATGGCCGATCCATCAGCTTGACGTCAAGAATGCTTTTCTGCACGACACTCTGACAGAGACAGTGTACTGCGCTCAGCCATCTAGTTTTGTTGACACTTCGAGGCCTAATTATGTCTGTCGCCTAAACCGCTCGCTCTACGTGTTGAAGCAGGCTCCTTGCGTTTGGCATAGTCGCTTCGCCTCTCACATTACTTCTCTTGGATTTGTGGAGGCCAAGCCTGACACGTCATTGTTCATTTACTGCCGGGGCGCTGAGATGGCCTTCTTACTTCTCTATGTTGATGACATTGTGCTCATGGCTTCGTCACAGAGTTTCCTTCAGCAGATCATTTCAGCTATTCGCTAGGAATTCTCTATGACAGACATGGGCCCCCTTCACTATTTTCTAGGTATTACTGTTGAGCGTCGTAATGATGTATGTTTCTTTCCCAGTGACAGTATCTGCTGGATATTCTGGACCGCACTGGCATGCGCGATTGCAAGCCCTGTAGCACTCCTGTGGATACTCACTCCAAATTGTCTGTTGCTGATGGTACGTCGGTGTCTGATCCTACTCACTACCGTAGTATCGCTGGTGCTTTACAGTATCTTACTTTCACTCGTCCGGATATCGCCTATGCTGTTCAGCAAGTATGCTTGCATATGCACGACCCAGAGACCCTCATCTTGCTGCTATGAAGAGGATCCTGCGGTACTTACAAGGCAGTAAGGATCTCGGCCTCCACCTCTATTGGACGTCGCCGATTGATCTCACAGTTTACTCAGATGTTGATTAGGCCGGATGCCCGGATATTCGGAAGTCTATCTCCGGTTATGCTGTCTTCCTTAGGGACAATCTCATTTCCTGGTCTTCCAAGCGTCAGCTGACAGTGTCCCGTTCGAGTGCTGAAGCCGAGTATCGCGCCGTGGCCAATGGCGTCGCTGAAGCTTGTTGGCTCCGCCAGCTTTTGGGTGAGCTTCGCTGTCCCATTCGCCGTGCCACCATTGTTTATTATGACAATATCAGTGCAGTCTACCTCTCCACTAACCCCGTTCAGCACCAGCGCACTAAGCATGTGGAGATTGACCTACACTTTGTTCGTGAACGCGTTGCCCTTGGAGAAGTTCGTGTCTTGCATGTTCCTACATCGTCCCAGTATGCTGACATCTTCACCAAAGGGCTGTCAACGTCTGTTTTTACCGAGTTTAGGTCCAGTCTGAATGCTCGCTGTGCGCCCAGTTCCGACTGTGGGGGCGTGTTAGAGTGTAAGCCCATGGGCCATGGGCCTGCCAATCCTGGCTCTCCATGGTGTCTATATGTACTCAATGGTTGTCACTAATCAATGTTAATCGAGCATTATCCAAACCCTAATACTCTCTCAGGAGTAACAAATCGCTATGAAAGTCAAACAAAACGTAGTGGAATGGAGAGAGTAGTGTCCAATTTGGAGGCCGTGAGCATCTCCCTAACGTAGGTTGTTCAGGTCGCACTTGATCACATTGCATTAATCAATGGCATTCACTGTAAGATGTGTAAACGTGTAATCCAATGTTTCATCTTATCATGTGCTCCGTCAGTCTAAAAAAATTTGCAATTATCATTTTTCGAGAGGTTAAAAAGTTTTTAAGTTTGGTTAGATCTGTATAAAAAACTACTACTTAATAAGTATCGATAGGTTAATCAGAATTATATCTTTTTCGCGGGGGTTATGCTTTGTTTGGATGCATTTTTATCTACTTTAATTCATATGTGTTAGATTAAATTGAGTTAGAAAATAGTTTAAGTTTAATTCTTTAATCCACTCAAAAGAATATGAATCGAGATGGATACGTACATCCGACCTCGAGCTCTTTGATTTTGATCAACTGTCCTAAGCGTGGCCGAGACCGGTGAGGCAAAGATAGCAGCAAGACAGCAAAAAGAAACGAACGGCCACACCCAGACGGGGAGACAGCGAGAAACGGGGGCGACCTTCCCAGCTCCCAACAGCAGCAAAGCAACCGAGCTACCTCCCCGTCGTTTCGGGCTCTCCTCTCTTTCTCGCCGACCGTTGTCCCACGCCCCCACCCCGACTCCCGCGCCCGCGGCCCGGCCGGCTCCTCGCTCGCTCGCTCGGAGTTGGAGCCAGCAGGAGGCCTCGCGACGTCTCGCGCCATGCGGGATCGCGATCTGCTAGGGTTTCCTCCGGCGGCGGGCGCGGCCATGTCGTCGGCGGCGGCGCTCCTCCTCCTCCCCATCCTCGCCGCCGCGGGCGAGGGGGCGGCGGCCTGCCCGACGCCGCCCGCCGCCGCCGTCATCCTGCGGCACGCGTCCACCTCCTGTCGGACGGTGGACGCCCTGGGGCTCCGTGGTCACCGCGCCGGCGTCGTCGAGGTGGGTTTCGCTTTGCCGTTTGATCTCCCCATCACTCTTCTTGCAGAAAATTGGCGTCCGGTTGCTTGCGCTGCCAGGTTGCCGTTTGGAGTGAGGGAATTTAAATATTTAATGTCGTTTTGCTTCTATCCACCTTTTGTGATTTGATTGACTCCTGAAGCCGTGAATACCATGCTAATGCTCGATCTAAGCTCTGCCCATGATGAATTCTTCATATATTGCGGCTTTACAATTTACAAGTACAAGGCGTTCTTTTTCGGTCTTTCCAAGACGATGTTCAGTAGTTTCAACGTGATGCCAAAACTGATTGAACTCAGTGTCCATGGCAGGGTTCCGCCATTCCTGACTATTGGACTGAAAAAAAAAAACAACTAGGATCAGTTGGCTTCAAAGCTTAAGCATTTGGTGTCCCTGCAACTGCCTCCCCGGATATTCTGCTGAATGTCTTGGGTATTGATGCTTGTGGTGCTGGTAGTTACTAGTTAGTAATTCGATGACACCAGAGATGACTTATAGCTGCCTGACTGTAAGAACAGAGATTCCTTTCTGTTAGTGTTACCTATGACTATCCATGATCTTTTAGTTCATTCCAGTTCAGCAGGACTCTTATGTTGGATCTGTGCTGGACACCCTGGAGGCCTGGACTGATTGTAGTAGATATATGCCCAGATTTAAAATGAGTAGCATTTCTTTATTTATTTTGTACCACCTTCATCCTAAGCCAAGCTAATAATATGAGGAGAGGTAGAGGAAGACCGAAATTGACATGGGGGGAGGCAATAAAAAGAGATTTGAAAGCTTGGGATATACCTAGAGATCTATGTTTGAATAGGAGTGCTTGGAAAGCAGCTATTGAAGTGCCTAAACCGTGACTTGGGGCTCTTGGTGGGTTTCAACTCTAGCCTACCCCAACTTGCTTGGGACTGAAAGGCTATGTTGTTGTTGTTGTTGATTTTGTACCACCTTCAGGGTTTGACTTCCATTTCTGTTTGATATACACGCAAAAGCTAGTCTGAACATGGAATCTCTTTTATTTTGTATGCACACACCATCATGATAAATATGCCCATTATTAATTAAGTGCATGTTTTCTTCTCCATGGAATGTCTATCAATTGCTATCTGCCATCAAAAGTTAGGCCCTGTTTGGATCCATATAGCTAGTAGTTAGCTGCTAATAATTAGCTTCTTGATCCAAACAGGTCTAGCTAATAGTTTAGCTAATTATTAGGTGAATACCCAACTAACATCTATTCCACTAGTTGGACCAAACTAGCTAATAGCAGATATGAACTATTAGCAGCTAATGGATCCAAACAGGGCCTTAAATTAAATACAACAGATTGAGTTTTGTCAACAACTCGTTTTGATCATCTGCTGCATAGAAGAGCGTATGCAACATTTTAGAGGGCACCAATATAAGTTAGGTAGGCTTCCACTTTTTACCAATTCCTTGGCAGTATATTGAATATTCCCCCTTTGTTTCTTGTACATTCAGATTTATATACAAAAGCTGACTGGCCAAACTACACTACTAGTCATGCTTCTTGGACTTTGATTTTGTTCTCAAATTTTGAATGACTACTCTTTGTGTCTGTTACTTCACCCTTCATTTTTATGTATCAGGGGGATGATGGGGCGCTGCAAAAGGCAGTAGCACTTGTGCTGCAGAACAGGGAAGATTTTGTCGCTATTCTTTTTTATGCTTCGTGGTGTCCTTTTTCTAAAATTTTCAGGACAGATTTTCAAAAGCTGTCATCCTTTTTCCCAACAATTGCTCATTTTTCTTTTGAAGAATCTAATATCAAACCAAGGTGCGTCTTTCTAAATGAGATAAATACTGCAGCTAGATTTTACTATATTTGGTATGCAACTCAACTTCAATATCTGGATTGCAGAGTATTGTCAAGGTATGGAGTCCGTGCATTCCCGACGATTTTCCTTCTGAACTCTACAGTGCGTGTGCGTTATCATGGATCTCGGGCCATGAATTCCCTTGCTATGTTCTATAAAGATGTTACAGGTATTATTGCTCAAAGTTCAGAATTTTGTGAAAGTGTTGATTCTCGTCTCAATATTTACTGTAATCTACTAAGTTTAACAAAAGGCTGAGTATTTCCTGCTGCACCTTAACCATTCAGATGCCATGCACTGCAGATTTAGCATGCATTTTTCCTAGAACTGTAGATATGGTGGTATTTTAGTAGGATTCACATCCCACAGCTTGAGCCACTCTAGCGTTTAATTACCTCTCCATAAAGTTTTCCTAGATTTGACCTTCCTTTTGGAATTCTGAAGGCCTGAATCCTGTGTCATTGGACGCCACATCCCTGGAGAGAATGCAGGATACAGTTACTATAATTGATCATGACAAAAAGACTGAAAAGGAGGATTCTCTGTTATCATGGGCAAGATCACCAGACCGGTTACTTCATCAAGATACGTGTCTTGCATTGGCTAGCTCCTTTGTCCTCTTGAGGTTGCTTCATTTCCTTCTTCCCAAGCTTAATGCATGTATGAAGCAAGCCTGGAGGACGCGATTTTATGAATTGAATAGGCTGTTCCCTAGCTTTGTCTTGAGGAAGGCAATGTGGAACTGGAAACTTGAATTGACTCTCTAATAAGGCAGCATACTTATAAGAAGTGATGTAGGCAGCAAACCGGATCATGAGGAAGCCAGTGTCAAGTTAATCCACATTGGTGGCTCATGGCTGAGTAGTGAAAATATACTGCTACCAACTCTGTATACCCTGAAGGTCAGAAGGTCTCATCAATGGATGCACTGTTTTCCATCCATGTCGAACTCATTCCGTGTCAACTATGTTTGGTCTTACCTTGGGAGATATCTTAATGCAAGCATGAGTGACGTTCTTGGAAATGCTGACTCAATGGTAGTCATCTGTACAACTGTACCATTAGCCATCTCCGTCTGAGTTCAGATTTGTATCTTGGTGTTACTCCTGATAAACAAAAAAGGCATGTATTCTAAGAAAGATTGTTCATTTATGTTAGTCATAGACATGATTGATATGTTTGTGATCCAATAAAATCCAATTAAGTCTGTACCTTTTATTTTCCCATTCTGTTGACCAACCGGTTGTTATAGTAAAGTTTGCTAATGGAATTGCCGCCTTATATCAACCTATCACTAATTTTATTTTGCAGGCGATGCAATCTTATTTGACGCAGTAACCATTAACCAATGTGTTTTATCAAACCAGTGTGTCTCACCATTTATACCCTGTTCAACCATGCCAGCGTTTTTAACTTCTGGACCGATAATGATTTGTGTGTGCTGTCTGCTGTGTGGGGATTGTTAGCATTGTTGAGCTTCGACTTATAAGCACAAAATTGTATTAAATTATCATCTTAATCTAGTCTTCGTCTCAGTCATCAGATGCGTCTCCAAGCAAAGGAGATATCATGGGTTCATCATCAGGAGCTTAAACTCAACCTAGAACTATGAGGCAGTTTCACTACACACAGAAGCCATATTCCTAATAGATGTTTATCTTTGATGATCTTGTAGCAAAGGATCTCAAGTCTCTGATTCTGGTTGAGAATTCTGGTTTCTTCTCAGCGAAACACTGTAGACGCAGCAGAAGTTTCAAGGGTGTTGGTTGAGTTTCAAAGCTCCTCACGTCACCGGCAATTTCTCATCACTCAACAATCAGAAACTCAAAACGACGAGAAGTCAAGTCAACGACGCGTTTCCATACGGTCCAGTGAGCAGATTTTTAATCTCATCTTTATTCTAGTATATCACCGGCTAGTAATAAGATCCATAAAATATTTCATAGGATCTTTCGTCAACGCTGTCGTATCCGTCGCCAAATATACAATGTACATATACATGTCTTGATCGATCTTTATATCAACACAAACTCAGAATGTACGCGAAATCATCAGCTTAACCAGAAATCAGAATGTACGCCACCAAGCCGCTGTCCCTGTTCAAGAGCCACCCGGAGGCGGCGTCGCGGCCGCCACCGGAGGGCCGGAACTCCGGCTACCTGGTGGTGAAGGGCGCCGACGACGAGGGCAGTGACGACGAGACGTGCTGCTGGGGCACCTGCGGCGGGTCGCGCGTGCGGGACCTCCCGTTCCCGCAGAACCGCGTGCTGACGGTGAGGTACACGGAGCACCACGGGGAGAGCAGCACCACCTACGCCGACGCCGTCGTGTTCGTGCCCGTCCCCGACCAGCCGCTGGCGTCCAACCGCTACTGCCCCGTCATCGCCACGGGCAGGCACAGGGGCCTCGTCAGGGCGTGCTCCACGGAGGAGGACATGGTCCCCTGCTGCTTCTGCCGGTGCATCAACGACGTGGACCCGCGGCCGTTCGACCCGGCCGATATCTACCAGCAGATCGAGATCGTGCAGCGCCGGCGCGGGCGGTTCACGGCGAGGGCCGTCGCTCCCGACGGCTTCCCCTATTTCCTGTACCGCAAGAAGTACTGGCGCGTGTACGCGTCCAAGCCCAAGAGCTTCGACCTCCAAATCGGCGAGGCCCGGGGCCTGGACGCCGCGCTCCGGTCTCGCCAGCTCTCGGACGCCGCCGTCGGGAAATGGTACTCCCCGTTCTTCCTCGTCAAAGAAGATGGCGTCGCGCCACGCGAGCAGATGGAACGCAGCGCGTTCTACGAGGTGACGCTCGAGCAGCGCTGGGAGCCGGTGCACGTTCTTCACGCCGGCGTCCCGAAGAAGCTGGGCAGCAAGAAGGCGCTCATCGGCGGGAGCGTGGAGGCAAAGCAGGAGGCGGGGAACTCGCGGCACGGCGACGCGTACGTGTGGTTCAGGGCGGCGGCGACGGGTCAGCGGGTGGGGCTGTGCACGAGCGTGTGGGAGAGGATGCGGTGGGAGGAGTACAGGGGCGGGTGGGTGGACGAGGAGGAGGATCCCGGGAAGGTGGCCGGCGGATCGGTGCTGGTGGAGAGGTTCGTCGTGAAGAGGCTGGATGGCACCGTGGTTCTGGCCTTTGACTTTGTGCATCTCAAAAAAGTCAGAGCAAAGCAGCTGTGAATGCACGCATGCATGATATTCAGCGCAACTCTTGCTCTTTGCGCTTGTGTCACAGAAGAGGGTAAATTAGGTGGTGTTTAAATTGAAGGGCTAAAGTTTAAGGGTGTCATATGGGTGTCACATAAGAGTGTTTGATAGTAATAATAAAATAAATTACATAAGTCCTCGTTAATCCGCGAGACGAATTTATTAAGCCTAATTAATTCGTCATTAACACGTGTTTACTGTAGCACCACATTGTCAAATCATGGACTAATTAAGCTTAAAAATTCGTCTCGTAAAGTAGTTGTGCAATTAGTTATTTTTTAGTCTATATTTAATACTCCATGCATATGTCCAACATACGATGTGATATGGACTAAACTTTATACCAAAATTTTAGATCTTGACGTGATCTACAATTTTGTAGTTGATAATTTTTTTATTCAAAACTCTTTAGAGTCCAAACAAATGGTTTTGAGCTCTAAGATCTTGAAATTTAAAATTTAGAACTTTTGAACAACCTCAAATATTGACATGGTATATACACAAAAGTGTATTTCTCAATATGATCTACAATTTTGTAGTTAATATTTTTTTATTATTCGAAGTCATTTAGATTCCTAGATATTCATTTTATGTTCCAATGTTTTGAAATTTAAAATTAAGAAATTTCGAACAACATCAAACATTGACATGATCTAGATCAAAGTTATAGTTGTCAATGCAATCTGCAACTCTGCAGTTGACAAATTTTAATCTAAAAAAATAGAGTCTCAAATATTCATTTTAAAACTCGATCTTGAGATTCAGCTTTTTTGAAGTTATCAAACTATCTCGAGCAAAGACACAATCTATATCAAAATAGTAGAGCTTGACAAGATATAAACTTTGTGGTTGTAACTTTTTTATTTAGAACCATTTAGAGCCTGAAATATTCAATACACGATTATGAAATGTTTATAAAAACATAACGCCATATATGTGGATATATAGTTTGTTGGTAAAGAGATGTTGTGACCGATGAAAGTTGTGGCCGCCTCTATAAAAATTATTAGCAAACACATGCATTTTAAGATATCTGTCACTGTTAATCGATTTACAGAGGCACGTGGGCAAGCCAACCACCTTTATAAATGTCATTAACAGAAATTATTTGACAAAATGCCTACCTTTGTAAAAAAAATATCAAATACCTGTTGTAAGGAAAATGGATCCTTGGCCCATTTACTTTGGATTTTAGTGTTTGATGACCAACACAACTAAATTGGACTAATGAACTTGCAAGTGATCGTTTTGTAGTTCAATATGATGCAAGACGTGACTTAGACGAGGCGACGTGATGATCCGATGATCAACACCATAAGCAAGACCCTAGGAGCACAAGAGAAGACCCAAGATATCAAGCAAAGTCCAAGCATGAAGATAGAAACCAAGCCGTACGTAAGATCATGAAGAAACGAGCTCACAGAAGTGATCGGACGCTGGCAGAAAGTGACCGGACGCTCCGATCAAGAGGCTCGGCAACAGGCACGACCGGACGTTGGCGGCAGATCGACCGGACGCAGGACAACAGAGTCCGGTCGAGTACAGAGAGGTTTCAGAGCGGCGAAACTGCGACCGGACGCTGGCAGCGTCCGATCAGTTGATCGCGGCTCCAACAGTCGGGACGACCGGACGCATCCGGTCAGTAGCAGAAAAGCGAGACTTCGTCTCCAATGGCTACTTTCTCAGTGGGGCTTATAAATACAACCCCTAACCGGCCATTTGAGGTGTGTGGAGCTGAAGAAACATATTAAGGGTGTTGATACACCATTTTAGTGATCTCCACTTGCATAGTGCTTAGTGATTCATTAGGTGATTAGCGTAGGTGCTTTGCGAAGTGCTTAGCTTGATTAGACCACCGCTTATGCGCTTGCTCTAGGTTTAAGCCTAGTGTTTAGTGAGGTTTGCATACCTCTTACCACTCGGTGCTTGCGCGCACCATTGTTGTACATCGGAGGGGCTTGTAGTGTTGCGAGATCACACCAACTGCGTTTATGGTGTGGCCGCCACCGTATACCGGAGGGAACAAGGCCCACGACGTTTCGGCCGGAAGCTTGATAGTGAAGACGGCGGGGAGCATCCGGGAGAGACTTGCCGGAAGGCACGTTGGAGACCCACCTGCGTGTGGGGAAGGCCCGAGGCTATCCACGGAGTTACCTGACAGGGAGCTTGGCCCTTGCGAGGGATTCCTTGCGAGGGGCTCCAATGAGGACTAGGGGGAAGCTTGCGTGCTTCTCAATACCTCGGTAAAAATACCGGAGTCATCGATGGGAGTTTGCATATCTCTACCTTGCTCTTTAGCTTCCGCATTTACATTGATTATATTACTCCTTTTGCGGTAGAGATAGCAACACACTAGCAAAACCGTAGTTGCACATTTAGATAGTTTATCTTTTGCATAGGTTTTGCTATGATTAGAAAAAGAGGCCATAGTTTAAAAGTAGATTTTTAAGTTGCCTAATTCATCCGCCCTTGGCATCAGAGCCGGTTGGCTCATTTTGAACCTTTGGCTTAACCGTCTTTGAGCCGACGCTATTTAGAGTGATTGGGATAGATATCTCTAGGCCTCCGCACTTTGACGGCACTAACTTTCCTTATTATAAGGCTATAATGGCTTGCCACCTTGAGACGGTTGATTTAGGTATATGGAGAGTCACTCGTGACGGGATGAAACCCATCAAGAATCCCGAAAAACCCACAAAGAGTGATGAAAAAGAAATGCATTTCAATGCTAGAGTTAAGAATTGCTTGTTTGAATCATTTAGCATGGATGTGTTTAACCAAGTATTCACTTTAAATACGGCACATGAAATTTGGTTAAAACTCCAAGAGCTCCATGACGGCACGAGTAATGTCCGTGAGCAAAAACATTGTCTAGCTAAACAAAATTATGATTCCTTTACAATGAATGATGATGAGCTTGTTCATGATATGTATTGTCGTTTGAATCTAATTATCAATGAGCTCCGTTCAATAGGATTAATAAAGCTAGATGATGTGGACATCGTGAGGAAGATCATCTCCGTGGTACCACAAAAGAAATATGCAAGCATCATCACCATCCTTCATAATATGGAGGACTTGAGCACCATGACCCCGGGCATAGTCATCGGCAAGTTAGTGGCATTTGAAATGTCACGTATGATGGGTTAAGAAGAAGCTTCTTTATCAAGCAAAGGCAAAGCTCTCGCATGTAGCGAGAAAAAGAAGATGAAGGGTAAGCAAGTTGAGACAAGCTTAAGCTCAAGCTCCTCAAGTGAAGATGAAGAAGAAAATGAGGATGATGATGATGATGAATCAAGTGATGATGATCAATCTTCCTCCTCCACCTCCAACCTTGATGAAGAATCAATCAAACTAATCAACAAGGTGGAGAAGATGATCCAAAGGCTCAATGTCAAGGGTGTGCCCATCCAAATCCAAGATCTCATTTTCACCAATCAAAGAAATGAGCAAAGAAAGAGAGGATGCTATGGATGCGGCGAGTTGGGGCACTTTGTGGAAGTTTGTCCAAACAAGCCCACACCCAAGACAAAAAAGAAGGCATGTAAGAACCAAGCCCTCACATCAATAAGGTCATGGAATGATTCTTCAAGTGAAGAAGAATAACATCACAAGAGGCGAGGCCGCAAGTACTCATCATCAAGCTCTTCACGTGTGTGTCTTATGGCACGAGGTAATGAAAGCTCATCCTCTAGTGAGAGTGATAGTGATGATGATTTGCCTTCTTATGATAAAATTATGCAACAAAATCTTAAATATGCTAAAATTTGCACTAGTCAACAAAAGAAGCTCAAAAGTTTAAAAGAAAAGCTAGATAGTTCACAAGAAGCATACAAAACTTTGCTTGAATAATATGAGAACTTTGCTAATCTCATTGTTGAACTATCTACTAAAATTGAGCAACTTAAGGCTAGTGCAACAACAAATGAATGCACAATCAGTGATGAGCAACTTGCAAAGAAAAATGAAAAACTAAAAGAAAAGTTAGCTAGCTCACAAGATGCTTATAAAAGTTTGCTTGCAAAAATGGAAACCATGTGCAAACATTGTGATGAGCTAACTAATAAAGTTGCTAATCTTGAAGCCATTAGTACAACCCCCACCAAGGCATCTAAAAAGAAAAGTTCTATCTTTAACATGTCTAAAAAGGATGCCTCTACTTGTAATGATTTATGTTTAGACTCACCTTTGTGCAACCAAGTTTGTGTTGAGAAAGTTGTTGTAGACACATGCACACAAGAGGTTGCAAAGGAGAATGAGCAACTCAAGCAAGAAGTAGCTCGCCTCACCAAGGACTTGACTCAAGTGAAAGGCAAGGCGAAGCAAGCTCAACTTCATCAAGATAACACCATCAAGGGAGTGAAGAAGCTTGATGAAGGACAAACCGTGGTTTGCTATGTGTGCCACAAGGAAGGTCACAAGTCCTATGAGTGCAAGGTGAAGAATGGGGGAGGAGCAAAGAAGAAAGAGAAGAAGCAAATAAGCAAGCTCTCCAACACCTACACCAACAAGGTGGACAAGAAGGCCTCCAAACCTTATCTCTTGAAGAAGAAGAAAAATGACAAGGTGGTGGCCATCAAGGTGCACAAGCAAGCCAACAATGGGGTCAAACGCTTTTGGGTGCCAAAGGAAATCATTTCCAACATGAAGAGCACCAAGAAGGTTTGGATCCCGAAAGGGAAGTAAGAAGTCCAATGGACGACGAGAAATTTGGAGACTTGGCAAAGTATGGATGTATTTCATGGGGTGCATCATGATGGACAAAATCATTGCCAAGTGGGTTAGTGAATACTATGGACCCAAGTTCCCCTTCCCATGTTAGGTAACTAGATTCAATTTACTTCAATTGGTATTAGATTTAAATTTTCCTACAATTGGTATCTTTTAGCATCTAGTTACTCTTCATGCCTAGGTTTGCATTTGAATTCTTATATCTCTTGTCATGCATACACTAGGTATATCATATGGTAGGCTTGCTCGGTTTCATTCTTAACCCTTGGAGCAAACCTACATGGTTTAAAATTAGAAGCACGACACATAGCTTGTCCTTCAATTGTTCATCTAATATGTGCCAAAGTCCAAATTGTAGATAATTTCTCCCGAATATCGCTTTCGAAAATGACCCTCACATTCATGTGATGTTATCTTTCAAGTAGTATTTTTTATTCTAAAATCAATGTGCATATTTTCTACAAGTATTCCATACTTGTGTGCATAAATTTAGGGGGAGGGTACTCTACAAGTTGGATGCCTTGAGACTAACACCTTTTTCAAGCTTATCATGTGTGTAGTTGTCTCATTGCAAGGAAAATGGAGTCCCCAGAGTTAAGCATCATACTTCAAATATCCACCACCTATTGCAAGTGGTAAAAATCAAATAGGTTTTCCACATATGGTATTTCTAAACCGATATCACCATGTTGATTTTATTTTGATATTTATATGCTTTCTCCATGCATTATATAGATTAAATTCCCTTGAGCAATAACTTGCTAATTAGGCATATACTTTGCTTTCTATCATATGTATGCATATATTTAGGGGGAGCTTAATCTATATAATGTGAGAGTTAAATTTTGTGACCTATTCCACTATATAAATAAAGGCTCACAAAGTTTGACCCTCCCTTGTGTTACTAATGTCTTCCTTTTCGGTGTTTGATTCCAAAGGGGAGGAATTTAGAGGACCAAAAGCAAGCATTAATAATTTATAAGTGGTAATGGTCCGAGAAATGGAGGATAGTGGATTATGGATTGCCTATGTAATGGAAAGAATATGTAGGAAGCAAGTCATAAATCCATAATGCCACATGGGAACATTTGCAAGGGCAAGATACGTTTTTATGTAGTATCTTTTAGTTTTACAAGTAGTATCTTTTGGTATCACATAATCTTGCCCCTTGCATTGCATCCTAGCAAGTAGGTAGTTTTTAAATTTCAAATTTTTTTATTATTTACTTGCTTTGGTCATGTTGTCATCAATCACCAAAAAGGAGGGGATTGTAAGGAAAATGGACCTTGGTCCATTTACTTTGGATTTTGGTGTTTGATGACCAACACAACCAAATTGGACTAATGAACTTACAAGTGATTGTTTTGTAGTTCAATAGGATGCAAGACGTGACTTGGACGAAGGCGACGTGATGATCCGATGATCAACACCATAAGCAAGACCCTAGGAGCACAAGAGAAGACCCAAGATATCAAGCAAAGTCTAAGCATGAAGATAGGAACCAAGCCGTATGCAAGATCATGAAGAAACGAGCTCACAGAAGTGACTGGACGCTGGACCGGACGCTGGAAGAAAGTGACCGGACGCTGCGATCAAGAGGCTCGGCAACAGGCGCGACCGGACGCTGGACCGGACGCTGGCGGCAGATCGACCGGACGCAGGACAGCAAAGTTCAGTCAAGTACAGAGAGGTTCCAGAGCGGTGAAACTGCGACCGGACGCTGGCAGTGTCCGATCAGTTGATCGCGGCTCCAACGGTCGGGACGACCGGACGTGTCCGGTCAGGACGATTTCAGCGTCCGGTCAGTAGTAGAAAAGCGAGACTTCGTCTCCAACGGCTACTTTCTCAGTGGGGCTTATAAATACAACCCCTAACCGGCCATTTGAGGTGTGTGGAGCTGAGGAAACATATCAAGGGTGTTGATACACCATTTTAGTGATTTCCACTTGCATAGTGCTTAGTGATTCATTAGGTGATTAGCGTAGGTGCTTAGCTTAATTAGACCACCGCTTATGCGCTTGCTCTAGGTTTAGGCCTAGTGTTTAGTGAGGTTTGCATACCTCTTACCACTCGGTGCTTGCGCGCACCATTGTTGTACATCGGAGGGGCTTGTAGTCTTGCGAGATCACACCAACCGTGTTTGTGGTGTGGCCGCCACCGTGTACCGGAGAGAACAAGGCCCACGGCGTTTCGGCCAGAAGCTTGATAGTGAAGACGGCAGGGAGCATCCGGGAGAGGCTTGCCGGAAGGCACGTCGGAGACCCACCTGCGTGTGGGGAAGGCCCGAGGCTATCCACGGAGTTACCCGACCAGGAGCTTGGCCCTTGCGAGGGATTCCTTACGAGGGGCTCCAATGAGGACCAGGGGGAAGCTTGCACGCTTCTCGATACCTCGGTAAAAATACCGGAGTCGTCGACGGGAGTTTGCATATCTCTACCTTGCTCTTTAGCTTCCGCATTTACATTGATTGTATTATTCCTTTTTTGGTAGAGATAGCAACACACTAGTAAAACCGTAGTTGCGCATTTAGATAGTTTATCTTTTGCATAGGTTTTGCTAGGGTTAGAAAAAGAGGCCATAGTTTAGAAGTAGATTTTTAAGTTGCCTAATTTACCCCCCTCTTAGGCGTCACAGTCCCTTCACCTGTCTCTTAGAATGATTCTTGATAGTGAAAGTAGTTTAGGTTGGTTCAAATTTAATGGTGGCATCATAATACATACCCGCATGTTGCCACAAGTAACGGAAACAATATCAATCCAATTTGTTCATGCATTGCTTGTAGTTCAAAAATCTAATCTCTCTCTAGGGTGAAAATAGAGAACTTGGCCTGTTGAAACATTCTAAAGGGGGTGCATGCACATGTTGTTTCCTTGTTGGAGGCATTGTTTTGTAAAACCTTTCTCAAGGTCTAGGTGTTGCTATGGTGATTGTGTGTCGTAGTTTGCTACAATATGATATAGGATCTCATGCCATTTTTGTCTCTTCGTTTTCCCTCTTGGGTTGTATGTATCCTATCTATGTGGATATCAGAATTGATCTTAAAATGATTGTATTAGTTTGATGTAACTGTTTAAGATTAATAGAGCTTTCATTACCGAAAGGAAGCTAGAAGCTGCTACAAAAGGCATGGCAAAGCACTAATTCACACGTAAAAGAAACTTATCTGTTTGATCGCACTATACAGGCGTGTTTTTTGTGAATGTTTGCATAGGCATGGGTTATTACTAATATCACATGATTAGTAAAAAAGTAGTTTAGGTTTGTTCAAATTTTAAGGATACTAGAATAATACCTGCACATTGCCAAGGTCACAAAAATAATATCAATCCAATTTGTTTATGCATGCACACTCACTCCTATATATCAAGATTAACCAAATCACCATCATGTTCTGTTAATGAGCATATTGTCTACCACTAAAGAGAATAATAACATCATTAAATTCTGAAACAACTATAGAAAATGTGAACACTCGTGCTAATTCGAGTACTTGAACTTGGATGAACAAATCACACCACAAAGAATCTAATCAATTGTTCTTCGTTTTTGAGCTTGAGAAAATGGCAGAAAGATATTTGGGTATTGCCGTTAAAATGATTGTCATTATCATTTGTTCTCTATAAGAGAGTTGCTAAAATTCAGGCTTTCTTTTAGGTGATAATTATTGCATATATTTTATGTTAAAATTACAACTTTACTTGGTTGCAATTTCTGTAGACATAATTTACAGTATTTGGACCCGAGAATAAAAAATCCAATAGACAAAATTTCAAACCTAACAAAATATAGTCCCCATTTGGCACGGCTCCACTTTATTTAGTGGAGCCATTTTTTTTGCTTCAGCTCCGAGAACAGTTCCATCGGGGGAGCTAGAGTTGATTTGGTAAACCGTTTGGTAAAACAGCTTTACATGTAGAGCTTTTTAAACATGCTCTCACATAACCCCATGCAAAACCCACTGAGACGAAGTGAAGACGGGTGAAGCCACTATTTTTTGCTACATCCCACCTTAAGCATCTGTGAGAACACGATTTAAGGGACTTCCTGGGTGAAGCCGTTTTGTTTTACCCCATTTAATAAAAAACGGCTCCAAACAGCTCCCGAAGCCGTTGGAGAAGCCGTGACAAATGGGACCATAATATATGTTGACACAAAGACAATTTAGGGCCCGCTTGGCACTGTTTCTCCATCGGTTCCTGAAGGCGTTTGGAGCCGTTTTATGCCGAAAGGTAAAATAAAACGGCTTCACCAAAGGAGCCCCTTAAATCGTGCTCTTAGAGAGGGTATATAGAGGGTGGAGCCGAAAATAGTGGCTCCACCTTGCCCTGGTGGGCCCTGCATTGGGTTTTGGGAGAGCATGATTTAAGGAGCTCTAAATGTAAAGGCGCCGTTCGCTGGTCTGATTTTTTCAGACCAGCCGGCTGGTTCCTCTCACAAATTACTATACATCTTTCAGCCGCTACAGTATTTCTCTCTCACACAACCAGCTAGTTTCAGCCAAGTTTCAGACCAGCGAACGAGGCCAAAACTGTTTCGCCAAATGGTTTACCAAAACTGCTTCAGATTTACCGATGGAGCTGTCCGTGGAGCTGAAGTAAAAAATAACGACTTCACTGGTGAAGTGGAGCCGTGCCAAATAGAGCCTACAATTTACATTTTTTTCTATAGTAAGATAAGGACAAAAAAAATAATATATTGTTACACAAAACAATTAACAAATTATAAATAAATCACAAGAGAAAAATACAACATGCTTGTGCCGCACGTTCAGCGCGTCGCCTGAAGTATAAGTCAATTTTCCATCAAATTTCTAGGCACCTGACGTTTAGGAAGAGTGACTACAAACGCGCAAATTTTGGGTCTTCAGAAAACCAATAGACTAGCTAGCTATTCTGATTGGACGAATGATGCCTAACGCTCAGAGACGCGTTGGCATGGTCAAGGGACCAAATCACCCAAGCAAGCTACAGTATCTCCTTTCCTCATATGCTCGATCGCATATCCAATTCGTCTGCATCCACGAAGCGCCAACGCAGGCAAAAGCCAAGCATGTATGCGACGAAGCCGCTGTCCCTCTTTAAGAGCCACCCGGAGGCGGCGTCCGGGGCACCGCCGGAGGGCCGGAACTCCGGCTACCTCGTCGTGAAGGGTGCCGCCGATGAAGAGACTAGCTGCTGGGGCCTGTTCCCCGACCGGCGCGTGCGTGAGCTCCCATTCCCGCAGGACCGCGTGCTCAAAGTGCGGTACACGGTATCGAATGGCCAAACGACCAGTGTCCAGGAAGAAGCCGTCGTGTTCGTGCCGGTCCCCGACCAGCCGCTGGCGTCCAACCGCTACTACGCCGTGATCGCCAAGGGCAAGCACAGGGGGCCTCGTCAGGGCGTGCTCCCGCGAGGAGGACAAGGTGACGTGCTGCTTCTTCCGGTGCATCAAGGACGTGGCGCCGCGGCCGTTCGACCCGGCCGACGTCTACCAGCAGATGGAGATCGTCCAGCGCAGGCGCGGGTGGTTCACGGCCAGGGCTGTCGCCGCCAACGGCTTCCCCTCCTCGCTCTACCGCAGCAAGTACTGGGAGGTGTACGCGTCCAAGACCGGGAAATTCGATCTCGGCGTCGGCGATGCCATGGGCATGGACGCCGCGCTCCGATCGCGCCAGCTCGCCGACTACGCCTTCCCGGTGGCAGCTACGGCGGCCGCCGTCGGGAAATGGTACTCCCCGTTCTTCCTGATCAAAGAAGCCGGCGTCGCGCCACGGGAGCAGATGGAGCGCAGCGCGTTCTACGAGGTGACGCTCGAGCTGCGCTGGGAACCGGTGCACGCGTACAGCGGTGGTGGCTCCAAGCTTGCTAGCATGAGGGCGTACATCGGCGGGAGCGCGGAAGCGGAGGAGGATCTGAACTCGCGCCGGCACGGCGACGCTTACTTGTGGTTCAAGGCGGCGGCGGCGAGGCAGCATCTGGGGGTTTGCAAGAGCGTGTTGGAGAGGATGCGGTGGGAAGAGTCCAGGGAGGGGTGGGTGGACGAGGAGGACGCCGAAAAAGTGACCAGCGGCGGATCGGTGCTGGTGGAGAGGTTCGTGGTGAAGAGGCTGGACGGCAGCGTTGTTGTGGCCTTTGACTTCCTTCATCTCAGCAAAGTCAGAGCAAAGCAGTTGTGATTTGTGAATTCTGTGCGAGAGAGATGGCACTAGATTATCATTATCATTATATATTGTATAGGTGTAATATATAGGTAGTTTTGTCCTAAGTTAATTTTGTGTAATATCAACTAAATTCATATAAAATTATGCTGTTACAACATTACCAAATAAATATATTGTCGGGGACCAATACTAGGGTACCCGAAGAGTAGGGACTAATGGTCGTTATACGTTAATCCATCAAGGCAGTTAAAGGTGCGACTACAGCTCCAACCGACACCGAGGCCGCGGGCTCCGCCTCGCCGGATCCCAAGGTCGTGCGATCCGCCTCGCCCGACCTCTGGGGACGGGCTCCGCCTCGTTCGACACTGAGGCCGCGGGCTCCATCTCGCCCGACCCCTGAGGGTGGGCTCCGCCTCGCTCGACGTCTGAGGGCTGGCTCCGCCTCGCCCGACGTCTGAGGGCGGGCTCCGTCTCGCTCGACGTCTGAGGGCGGTCTCCGCCTCTCCCGACGTATGAGGGCGGACTCCGCCTCACCCGATCCCTCGGGCACGACTCCTAACGGAAGCTCACGCCGCCGCCAACCACTATGGGCTAGAAAGTACAACCCAAGGTCAAATTTCTGGCATCGTGCAGGGAGCGGTCACATCTCAACACGACCCGTCCCCGTGACATGTCTTTCCAGGGAACTCACATCGCCCACATGACGGACGCGTGGTCACTATGCTGCCTAGTCCTTGTACGGCCGCTGATCAGCACGCTGGTTCGCCGGGCCGCCCACCGGGACGGAGTGGGACGTCACGACCTGCTGATAACGCCAGGGCATGGCATCATCGGCGGACAGGCGCCCGGTGTGGAGCTGTCCCTGTCACCGCCTGCCATGTCAGCGGGTCCCACACAAAGGAAAGGAAAGGCCCGGCGACTCTGAAGGACTTCCTCTCCCTCTCGTTCTCCTTTTTTTCTCCCGTCGTAACCCGTGCTTTCCCTTGGCCTATAAAAGGGAAAGCAGGACGTCCTATTAAGGGGCATCGCACTGCATCACATCAAAAACCACTAGCATTGAACCTCGAACACATAGCCGAGCAGCGACCGAGCTCGCGGCACCCATTCGTTCTTTCCACCAAAGACTTGAGACCTGTTCCTCTCTCGCCTATTTGTAACCCCTACTACAAACTTTTCAGTGCTAGTAACATGAGCAGTAGCAACAAACTGGACGTAGAGACATTCTGCCCGAACATGTATAAACCTCGTGTCCTCTTAGCACACCATCTGGGCCAGACACGCAATATTAGAAATTTACTCGTTGGTGTTTACTCGAAACACCGACAGTTGGTGCCCTAGGTAGGGGCCTTTGCGCGTCTCGACATCAACACCATTCCTCGGATGGCTAGTCACGGCATCACCTGGGTCCCGGACGCGCACGGGCGTTTCGGGGACCTGGACTTCATCATCACGACGGAGGGAGAGCTGGCGCGGGCACCCATCGTCATTTAGCCTCCTCACTTCGCTAGCCTCGACACGATCGCCGAGACGCTTGAGGAGCTACGGCTGCACGCACCGGAAGCCCATGTCCCCGGGAGCAGCCAGCTCCTCGGCTTCGACTACTAAAGGTTAGAGCGCTAGCTTGGCACCTTCTTGGGACCCCGACCATCCCGGGAGGACCTGCACCGCCTCACCTTCTCGTTCGCCAACGTCATCGCACGGCTTGCCGGAGGGAAGCCGCTCTCTCCGGCATACCTCATCCAGAGCGCCCCGACAGCGCTCCCGTCCGATCTCCGCAACGCTGCATAGACCGTTGGCCACCCTGTGGCGCAACACGCACCTTCAACCCCCACGTATGACGAGTTCGTGGGGATGAACGAATATGTCATGGAGTCTTTCCACGACCTCCTCGCGGGAGAACCAAAGTCACCTTCTGGCTCTGACTCCAGCAGGGGGAGTCATCACCCCTCTCGTGAGTGTTTCATGGTAGGTAACCCCGAGGGACACGTCGAAAGCATCCATGAAGAGGAGGCTACCCCAATGAATGACCTCTACGACAAGATCAAGGGAGAGACAGGGGCCCCACCCCGCCTGGAGGTGGAGCAGTTGAAGGCCCGGCACCTAGAGCTCAAGGAAGCACGACTCCAGCTCAAGCAGGAATGCGTGGAGCTCAATCGGGAGATCGAGCGCCACGGAGACGGTGGGCGCACGTGCACCATGGCCCGCGACGTGAACCGAAGGATCATCGCGGAAGATGAAGCCCTTCCACTCTTCGCCCAGGAGAGCCAGAACATCACTGCTGCGGCAGCCCTACTCCGTGGGCTTCTCGGGGCCACGACTCTCGATGAGCGTCGGGCCCATCGTGAGATTCACATGCTACTCGAGCGTGCGGCTGCACAGTAGGCTAAGAGCTCGCTGTCTCGGCGACGCGAGCTCGACGCCAGCCAGTGCAATCCCCTCAGAGCGACCCAACAAGGACGCATTAGTCCACTAGGCGCTGTAGGGTGGTAGGCCACGCATCACAGTTTCGGTGCATGAGCATCTCGGCCGCAGCCGTGACGCGCGCGACACCCTCGATGCCCGCAGGCGTACCCACGGCGATGCGGGGGAAGGGCCCAGCCGTGGCTACCACCCTCGACGGGGGCGGCGCTACGACAATAGCGAGGACCGAAGCCTGAGCCCTGGCTTGCCGGGACCTCAGGCCTTCGGCCGACACATCCTCAACGCCGCCTTCCCGCCAAGGTACTGACCACCAACCAACATCCCAAAATACTCTGGGGAAACAAACCCGGACTGTGGCTCGAGGATTATCGGCTTGCCTACCAAGCCGGTGGGGCGGATAATGACGATTTCATTATCCGTAACCTTCCATTGTTCCTGGCCGATTCGGCACGAACGTGGTTGGAACACCTTCCGTCTAACAAAATCCAAAGTTGGGCGAACCTGAAAGAGATTTTCGTGGGGAACTTCTAGGGCACGTATAAGCATTCTGGGAACCCCTGGGATCTAAAAAACTACCGATAGAAGGCCGGAGATACCCTCTGTGGGTAGATCCAGTGCTTCTCCTGGTAGTGCAACGAGCTGCCTAACTTTGCCGACACCAACGTGATAGGAGCTTTCCTGTCTGGGACCACTTGCGAGTGCCTGGTTCACAAGCTAGGACGCAAGGGCCCGCGAACCACCAAGGAGCTCCTTGACATCGCCACTAGCCACGCCTCAGGCAAGGAAGCGGTCGGAGCGATCTTCGACTGCCTCAAAGTCAAGGCAAAGCGGGACGAGGACGCCGGGGAGGGCGCCTCCAACCGTCCCATAAAAAAGAAGAACAAGCAGCGGCGCGAGGGCTCGCTCGTGGCCGCCGCCGACCGTAGAGGGGGTCGGAAGCCCACGGAGGGTACTCCGAACCACTTTGAGAAGCTGCTCGAGGGGCCATGCCCGAACCATGCCTTCCCCGTCAAGCATCTTTACAAGGACTACGGCCTCATGAAGCGGTTCTTGTCCGGAGGCTGCAACAAGGGGGAGCACGGGAAGGACCCCGACCCAACCACGGACGACGCCGAGGGGAAGGATGGTGGCTTTCCAACACCGGATGGCTGCCTCATGATCTTTGGGGGGTCGGTAGCCTACGACTCCAAGCGTCGTCAGAAGCTCACACACCGCGAGGTCTATACGGCCGACCCGGCCGTGCCTACTTTCCTCCGGTGGTCGGAGTCCGCCATAACCTTTGATCGGACCAACCACCCAGAGAACGTCCCATAGCCAGGGAGATATCCGCTTGTGGTCGACCCGATCATCGGCATGAAGCGGCTCTCCAAAGTACTGATGGGTGGAGGCAGCGGTCTCAACATCATGTACATCGAGACCCTCGACGCCATGGGCATCGACCGATCGCGCATCCGGTTGACCGGAGCACCTTTCCATGGCATCATACCTGGAAAGCAGGCCGTGCCACTTGGGTAGATCGATCTGCCCATCACCTTTGGGGATCCATCCAATTATAAGATGGAGACCCTCACCTTTGAAGTGGTGGGGTTCCTTGGAACCTACCATGCCATCCTGGGACGTCCATGCCACATGAAGTTCATGGCCGTCCCCAACTACACCTACCTAAAGCTGAAGATGCCGAGCCCAGGCGGGGTCATCATCGTCGGCACCTCCTTCTAGCGTGCCTACAAGTGCGAGGTCGACTGTTGCGATCATGCCGCGACAATCATCGCCTCCAAGGAGCTTGCGGCCATCAGGAAGGAGGTCACCGAAGAAGCATCCGACCCCAAGCGGTCGACCAGGTCTTTTGAGCCGACGGAGGGCGCTAAGGAGGTCCTCATAGACCCTAGCGGCTCCAAGAGCAAGGTGGTGCGCATTGGCACTGCGCTTTCCTCCGAATAGGAAAGCGCGCTCAATGACTTCCTCTGCGCCAACAAAGACATCTTTGCGTGGAAACCCCCGGACATGCTAGGCATTCCGAGGGAAGTCGCCAAGCATACCTTGAAGATCAAGCCAGGCTCCAAGCCGGTGAAACAACGCCTATGTCGCTTCGACGAGGAAAAGCGCAGGGCCATCGGTGAGGAGATCGCAAAGCTTTTGGCAGTCGGGTTCATCAAGGAAGTATACCACCCCAAGTGGTTAGCAAATCCCATTCTTGTATGAAAAAGAGTGGGAAATGGAGGATGTGTGTTGACTATATGGATCTCAACAAAGCATGCCCAAAGGATCCGTTCCCTTTGCCATGCTTAGACCAAGTAGTCGACTCCACCTCAGGGTGCGAAACCCTTTGCTTCCTTGATGCGTACTCCGGGTACCATCAGATCATGACGAAAGAGTCCGACTAGCTCGCGATGTCTTTCATCACCCCATTCGGATTGTTCTGCTATGCCACAATGCCGTTCGGTCTGAAGAACGTTAGGGCTACATACCAGCATTGTATGCTCAAGTGTTTTGGTGACCTCATCAGGTGAACCATTGAGGCCTACGTAGATGACTTCGTGGTCAAGTCCAAATGGGCTAACCAGGTCATAGCCGACCTTGAGCAAACCTTCGCCAAACTCCGAGTGAACGGCATTAAGCTCAACCCCGAGAAGTGTGTTTTCGGGGTCTCGAGGGGTATGCTGCTGTATTTTATCATCTTCGAGCGTGGCATCAAGGCCAACCCAGAGAAGATCTCGGCCATCACAAGGATGGTTCCAATTCAGAACATAAAGGGGGTGTAGCGAGTTACAGGGTGCCTCGCCGCACTCAGCCGCTTTATCTCGCGCCTCGATGAATGATGTCTCCCCCTTTATCGGCTTCTGAAGAAGGCTGACCACTTCAAATGGATGACCGAGGCCCAGGAGGCGCTTGACATGGTCAAACAACTCCTGACGAAGGCCCCGATCTTGGTCCTTCCGACCGACAGAGAACCACTTTTGCTCTACATTGCGGCCACCACGCATGTGGTTAGCGCCGCCTTGGTAGTGGAACAAGAGGAAGAGGGCCACACCCTCAAAGTACAGCGTCCCGTGTACTTTATTAGCAAGGTCTTGTCCGATTCCAAGACCCGCTATCCCCAAATCCAGAAGCTTCTGTACACCGTCCTCGTCACTAAGAGAAAGTTGCGCCAATACTTCGAGTCACATCCACCGATGGTCATGACATCTTTTCCCCTCGGCGAGGTCATCCAAAACTAGGATGCCATGGGAAGAATCACAAAGTGGGCACTCGAGCTGATGGGTCAGGGCATTTCGTATGCCTCCCGAATGGCCATCAAGTCCCAGGTGCTGGTTGATTTCGTTGCGGAGTGGACCAAGGTCCAAATGTCGCCAGCAGTCATTGACAAGGAGTACTAGATGATGTACTTTGATGGATCGCTGATGAAGAAAGGCATCGGCGCAGGGTTGGTCTTCGTTTTGCCTCTCGGAGTACGCATGAGGTACATGGTTCACATCCATTTCCCCTCCTCCAATAATGAGGCCGAATATGAAGCGCTCATCAATGGTCTGTGCATCACCGTCGAGCTTGGCATCCGACGCCTCGATGTTCGGGGCGACTCCCAGCTGGTCATCAACCAAGTCATGAGGGAGTCAAGCTGCCACAATGCCAAGATGGCTGCATACTGCCGAGAAGTCCACCAACTGGAGGACAAGTTCGACGGCCTCGAGCTCAACCACATACCGAGCAGCGCCGGTCCTATGATCTTGAGGGCCCTCTGGTGAACTCATCACCATGGCTCCTCTAAAATCTTATAATATATAGACGCTAATTTTACTTGCAAAGCAAAAATAATACAATAATATATTTTTAATCTAACACCTAAATTAGAAGGAAACCATAACTATATGAGTACAAAATACTAGAAGCCTAGAATACTATACAAATAATTAATTTGGATTAAAAATTGAACAAGAAAAAAATACCAAGGACGTGGACATGAATTGAAACAACTGATCGGCGAATGCAATTTGCAAGGAGGCAGGAACCAAGATATCGTCGTTGTGGAGCCTTGCCTGGTCGCCGCCGTCATGTGCCGTTCTCTGGCGGTCCAGCTCTCCACGCGTCGGCGTGTCGCGAACTCATGAGTCATGATTAGAGTGTGCGGTGTGGTTCCTTGCCTCCTCTCTGCCTTGGAAAGAAAGACCAATGTTGTCTTCTTGGACGGCTTGGCCAATTCTCTGCCTATCTTCTGTCTTCCCATTAGTTTGCTGATGATGCCTAATGGACTATTGGGCCTGGGGGTTTGTATACCTAGACTTGGGCCCCTCCCCGGCATGGGCCCTCGGTCGTCGCACCTCGTGCCCTCCCCCTATGGCCAGCACTGATCCTGAGGCGTCTCAATGAGGCGGCCGACGCGCTGGCAAAAGCGGCATCCGGCCAAGAGCCGGTGCTGATAGGCATCTTTGCTAGCGATCAGCACCAGCCCTCGGTCTGCTATGAGGAGCCAGAACAAGCCAGTGGTGGACCGCCTGCCCTAGGCTCAGAAGCTGATGAGCCATCGGCTCCATCCGACCCCAAAGTCATGGAGCTCGATGAGGATCCAGCGACAGAGCCTGACCCTTTGGTCGACTGGAGGACGCCTTACCTCGACTGCCTCCTCCGTGAGGCGCTGTCGATGGACAAGAAAGAGGCTCGGCGGCTCACGCGTCACGCCAAGTTCTTTGTCCTTGTTGAGGGTGAACTCTACAAACGAAGCCACACCGGGATCCTGCAGCGCTGCATCCCCACCGAACAGGGGAAGCGGTTGCTGAGCGATATCCACGGTGGGGTTTGCGATCATCATGCCACGCCCAGAACCCTGGTCAGAAACACGTTCCGATAGGGCTTCTACTGGCCGACCGCAATGGCCGACGCTGAGCATATCGTGCGCACCTACGAAGGGTGTCAGTACTACGCTCGGCAAACCCACCTGCCGGTCCAAGCACTCCAGACGATCCCCATCACATGGTCGTTCGCGATCTGGGGGCTTGATTTGGTTAGACCTATCAAAAGAGTGCCCGGGGGCTATACCCACTTGCTTGTCACCGTAGACAAGTTTACAAAGTGGATAGAAGCTCGGCCGATCTCCATGATCAAGTTCGAGCAAGCCATGTTGTTCTTCCTCGACATCGTCCATCGCTTTGGGGTCCCAAACTCCATCATCACCGACAATGGCACGCAGTTCACCAAAAAAAAGTTCCTCTGATTCTATGATGAATACCTCATCTGTGTCGATTGGGCCACCGTAGCGCACCCCCTCATGAACAGGCAGGTCAAGCGTGCGAACGGCATGGTCCTACAAGGCCTCAAGCCTAAGATCTTCAACCGGTTGAACAAATTTGGCGCACGATGGGTTACAGAGCTTCCCGTGGTGCTCTAGAGCCTGAGGATGACCCCCAGTCGGGCCATCGGCTACACACCATTCTTCACGGTCTACGGTTCTGAGGCTATCCTCCCAACCAACCTCAACTATGGAGCACCGAGGGTCAGGGCGTATGACTAATAGGGAGCCGAGGTGTCCCTCGAGGATGCCATGGATCAGTTGGATGAAGTGCACGACGTCGCCCTCCTCTGCTCAGCCAAGTACCTACAGACGTTGTGTCAGTATCACGGCCATCGAGTGCGGGGTCAGGCCTTTAGCATCGGAGACCTAGTGATCCTCCTCGTCCAGAGCAACAAAGACCGCCACAAGCTCTCTTTGCCATGGGACGAACCGTACGTCATCGTGGAGGTGCTCCGACCAGGCGCCTACAAGCTCAAAACCATTAATGGTGAGGTCTTCGTCAATGCCTGGAACATCGAGCAGCTACGTCGCTTTTACCCTTAATAAACGCACACTTTCTCTTATCAGTTTCACTATTGAACTCCCCGATCTTTAGTGATGCCTGACCCTAGGAACGGTGAGGGGATCGGGCCTCACTCGGGGGTTATAAGAGCGTACCTATCCAGTAGACATTCTCTATGCCTGGCCCTATCTCACGTTAAGACCCAGAAGTGAGGTTTGCGGAAACGAACCCTGAGTATAACTGGTCGGACTACGAGAAACCTACGCCCCCGATGGCTACGACGCCTTTGCTCACCAGCGTGATCAGAGTTTTTCTCCGCTCCTCGGGCTTTTTGGCCTTAGCTACAGCAAGAGTCGATGCGCGTTTAAGAGTATATCCACCTGGCAAATGCTTCTCTGCATCCAATCCCCTCTCACGTTAAGACCTAGGAGCTAGGGTTGCGGGAACAGACTCTGAGTATAACTGGTCGGACTGCGAGAAACCTACGCCCCAGCGGCTACGGTGCCTTTGCTCATCAGCATGATCAGAGTCCGTTCACTCGCACCCCAAGCTTAACGGCCTCAACGACGGAAAGGGTCAGAATGCACTAACCCTTTTATACGAAAAGGGGAGAAGGGTTAAAAAATTATTTGGCCATAACGAAATTTAAGAGCTTGTCCATTTATTACAAGTTCGCCGCCTGGCTTATCTGCCTAGCTAAATTCTTGCGTGGGATGTTCTCATCCTCTATCTTCGTAGGTAAGTTCTATCCTAGCGGGGCAATACAAGTCGACCGAACAGCTTAGCCGCTGTCGAGGGAAGGGTAGGGAGCAGCAGGATGCCCCACGCGGGTTATGCCGACCCCGTCACGAACGATGGACTTGGATTCCGCTTGAACATATCTGGTAAGACCTCTTTGGACCTGTCACTCATGCCATCAAGGTAAGCCCTATGCCAGCGGACCACCCAAGTCAATCGAACAATTTGGGTCGTTGCCGAGAGACTGGTGACCCTTATTTTAACACACATTTATTTTGCTATCGAGCCCTCGACCCTAGCAACGACAAGGGGTTGGGCCTCACTCGAGGGGCTAAAAGAATATCTGTTCGCTAGACATTCTTTATGACCGACCCTTTCTCACGTTAAAAAACTAGAAGCAAGGTGTGCGGAAACAAACTCTAAGAAAAACTGGTCAGACCGCTAGAAACCTACGCCCCAGCGGCTATGGCGTTCCTGCTCACCAGCATGATCAGAGTTTTTGTCCCCGCATCCCGAGCTTTAGCCTCCACCTACCCTAGAAGGATTTGGAGAGGCCCACCTACGGAGTCTCCATTGAGGAGAGGTCGACAGGTCGCTGAGGCCGATCGGACGGCTCAGGTCACGTTCGAGATACAGGCAAAGGGCAGTGGCATACGTCATGCAAGTTACACCGACTCTATCATGAATGATGGACCTAGACCCCACACGGATATATCCGGTAAGAGCTCCTAGAACCCGTCACTCAAGCTATCGAGGTAACTTTACCAACCCCCACTTTTCTTTTCCAATGCATGAACATTCATTCATCCATTCATTTATACATTCATACATTCATTCATCCATTCATCATACATTCATCCCATACATCCAAGCATTGCATATGCAATTGCTGCATCACAATGCTTCGCGTCGCATCATGAAGCGGTAATCGTCTCATTCAACATGAGCAGCAACCGACCGAGGTTCGAAGGCCGGCCCACAAAGGGCTCAAGGACGCCTCACGTCAAACAAAGCCAGGGGAGAAAAACTTAGATGAGCCCTAGCGGCCTTGCCCGACCCTGCTCAGAAGCGGATAGGGATATCTAGACCTTTCTCGTTCGATCCTAACCTCGAGCCAAGCCCATAGAATCTCCATCGAGAAGAGGCCAGTGGGCCACCTGAGTCAAACTGAAGCGACATGGGCATCTACTGGGAGGCAGGTTAAGGAGCAGTGGAATGCCACATGAGGGCTATGCCAATCCTGTCAGTGGATGACGGACCCAGATTCCACTCGGATGTGCCCGTTAGTGAGCTCACTAAGCGCAACACTCGAGCCATCGAGGCAAGTGTCATTAGCTCAGCCCCTCTGGTTGCAGAAACCAAGGACGGGGTGACGCATGAAATCTGGCCGACCCCTAATGACCCCCATGGGGCTCGAGGGCTCGAGCCACCCGGCCCAAAATTGAGAGACCGGGGTTCGAAGGCTAGCCCACGAAGGGCCCGAGGCTGCCTCGCGTCGAACAGAGTCAGGGGAGAAAACACAGATAAGCCCTAGCAGCCTTCGCCCGACCCACTTGGAAGCAGACAGGGTCATCTCAATCTTCTCATTCGATCCTAACCTAGAGCCAAGCCCGCATAATCCCCACTAAGGGGAGGCCATTGGGTCACCGGAGCCGCTCTCCGAAATGGCTCAGGCATCTACCGGGAGGCGGGTTAAGGAGCAGTGGAATGCCACATGAGGGCTATGCCAACCCCGTCACAAACAACGGATCCGGATTCCACTTGAACATGCCCGTTAGTGAGCTCACCGAGCACGTCACTTGAGCCATCGAGGCAAGCGACGTTAGCTCAACCCCTCCGATTGCGGAAACCACGGACGGGGCGACGATCATAAAGACGAGCCTGTAACACCCTGGTGTTACATTGTAATACTTTAAAAAAACATTTCATGAGCATCATAATTATGTGCATGTGTGTATAAGATAAATTATAACGCAATGTTTGGTCTTTGAAACTTTTATATGAAACATGAAGCAATGTTACGTTTCGTGTAACTCAATCGATTTTCTACTGAACGGAGATGTTATAGAACGTTTTTGCGAACGGCGAGGAAATATGTGCGGCCGAGGGCAAGGATAGTTAGTTAATGCGCTCAGTGGGTCGAAATGGGGATTCGACGCGAAATCGTTCAGGGCGACGTCGTTTCGCGTAGGTTTCGAAATGGGTCAACGAAGCCACCTTTGGCAATAGTTGTGGGGCGATCGGCTTAGGATGTGGTACGATATCTTGGCTCCATTAGACAGCCCAACGTACCCTCTGGTGCATAGAATAGTTGGTTCGGTTGTTGAAGCATCGTGTACAAGTTTTTAGGCTGCTTTAAAATGCGTGCACAGCATCGGGCATTGCCTGGGCGCGGTCACCGCTGCTGCTGGTCTGCCAGCGCGTTGCCGCACGGACCGCATGCATCGCCGCGCCTATGCACGCGTGGCCTTTTTATGCTTCTGCGACAAGGCCGCTGCACCGCACGCTGCTTTCGCCCACCACAGCGGCCGACAACGGGCAACGGCTTGCTGCTGCTGTTGGCGCTCTTGCTGGTTCGCCCGGTAGCAAGGCTTGCGCTAAGCCGCATCCGCCTTTGTCACCGTGACTACGATGCGAGCTGGCCCTACGCTGCTGCCTTGGCTAGTTGTTCCCCCGCCTTTGCCGCGTGGGTCGCCTCGCCCGTAACGCTATGCGCCATGCAAGGGCGGCGCCGGCGCCACCGCCGCGCCTTATCTCTGCCTTTGTCGGAGATGCGCCGGTCATGCACTGCACGTCGCCAGTGGCTAGGCCTAGCTTTGCTCCGTTGACTCCTTGGCTGTGCGCTCGAAGGACGTCCGCCTGCCCCGCCATCCCCTCCATGTCGCATTGCTCTGCGTCGGTTGTCTGGCGCTGCCCGCAGCGATGGCGCCATACCACGCTCGTCGCCTTACTGCTGTGGCCATGCAGGCAGCCGTCTGGGGTACGTCCCACCTGTCCCATTGTTCCATAGTGGTGATGTTGGCCCGTGCGTTGACGCCGTAGACGAGCCAAGCCATGACCTCCCCTGCCCCGCTGTCTCCATGGCCGCTGAGACGATTCTTCTCAATTCGCTGTGACGTAGCGTTAGACTCCAATTCGGCTTGGGCTTAGCTTCGTTAGGTATCTGGCTGTGTCCCGTCCCCACCTTTCTGTGTATGCCGTTGCACAGGGCCACGATTTCGTAATCCTGCGCCACCGGGTCCATAAGACCGCACGGACGCTTCCCGACGGCAAGCTAGCCACACCGACCACCCCGTAGCAATTCAGTGCACCCTTAGCTTTGCCTTACCCTCCTGAGCACCCCGCGCACCTCAGCCGTAGCTTCGCAGCAGGCCAGCCACCACCGCCGTGGTCATGCCATCGCCGGGCGCTATCACCTCGTCGGTGCGCACGCGGCCAGCACGACTCGAGCTTCCTCTGGCCAGACCATCACTGCAAGGGTCTTTGTGGGTGGTTACTCAAGCTCATTAGCTGTTTGGGTGTTTTCGTTGTCGCTGTGGCATACGAGAACGCCTCCGCCATTGCAGGTCTGGGCTCACCGCCGGGGAGGGATTTCAGGACGATGCCCCTGCTCGCCGAACCGCTTCCAAACACCGTGTGCTGCCTTGGAGGTACTCATCGGCCCCTTAGTTAGGTCTTGGGGACTCGGGTGTCGCCGACGTGGCCGTCCTGTGCCCACGCCGTCGCGCCGGTGTGCGCCCTGGGGCCAGGGACTTTGGCACGGTAAAGAAGTAGAAATGGGAGGGTGCAGCTGTAAAATCCTATACTGAGGAAATAGTGCCCTAGTGCTCGTATGAATTATCTAGGACTTCAGGGGCACCCGTGCATAATCGCCGTGGCGCGCAGGCCTCCCCCGTCGCGGGCCGTTGGCCGGTGGGCCGCGCGGTGGCCTGCTCACGCGCGCGGGTGGGATGGTGCGCTGGGCCGAGCCGCGCGTTGTGGGCCGAAGGAGAGAATTCGGCTTTCTTATTTTTCCAGAGAATAGAAATGCTTATTTATTTTTTTTGTTATGAATCCAACTTCGATAAATCGTAGTAAATTGCGTGGTTGTCCAAAAATAGTGAAACTAAGTTTGTTAGGTTCGCAAAAATGCCATCTATCTGTTAGTATAGTTAGTTCATAGTTAGCTGTTAGGATGATAGGCTCATAAGATTTAAGTAGAAAGCTTAGCGTTATATCGATCAATAATTGCAGGAATTATTGTGGCAAACCGACAATAGCTTTAGCTTTGAAATTGTTACAGTAGGTTCCTTAGGCCTTTATATACTTGCTGTAAAATTGGTAGCCGTAGAGCGAGTTGCTTACTAGCGTAGTTATTATCCTTGCTTTATTGTATGTATCATAAATTGGCATTAGGAGTAGGAATATCCGTAGTCGCCGTAAGAATGTATGTCACGTTCATACTTGTTAGTGGTGCTGGTACGTATCTTAGCCTTAGTGGGTAGACCTCACTTAGTAGTTTAATAGATGTACTTTTAGGCGAAGAGTTGTTGCTGTCATCTTATTAAGCATTGCATCATCATTTCATGTAGATCACGAACAGGTAGACTTCATACCCGTCGGCGAGCCGGAGTACGATGAGGTGATCGAGGAATATGAGGAGGAGATCTTTGCACAGGAGGAAGCCTAGGAGCCTGTTGGTACTGACCTTGCTGACCCGGCACCTGCCCAAGGCAAGCCCCGGTGCATAACCCATATTTTTATGATCACTGAATATATATATGTGTGATGTGCATTTAAGTTACAGGCATTTTAAGGAAACTACATGCATAAATATATCTACCCATGAGTCCTACTAGTATAGGTCGAGTAGCTGCTATGCTCAGGATATCGGTAGCGTGAGTAACCTGCCGTTACTCGCAAATAGGTGATAAAATATGAACATTCATGATAAAATGATGGAAAGGTAAATGGTGACCGGGCAGGGATCTGGATTGGGTACTGGTGGGTGTGAAGGGTTGTGTCCTGCGGCCAACAGGGCATAGCTTGGTTGCACTTTTTCCATGTCTGTGTCGATTAAGGACCGGTCATTGCATATGACTCTAGGCAAGTCACAGATTATTGTCCCGAGCGCATACTTGGGTATGGGCGCAGGGAAGACTTGCTGCTCTCTTGTCGTGGATCCAGCTCTGTCTGGATCGGCTGATGGGAAGAGGAGGTGGTGGAGGTCCTTGCACCGCACTGAGTCTGGGACTCAGGAGTGGGGGCTTGGAGTCCAAGCTTGGACGGGGACCTAGACACCTGGGACAGGAGAGTGGTGGGTTAGTCCTGCTTGTGCCTGGGGTACAAGCGGGGAATGTGTTTTTGGGGCACCCAGCTGGGCACATTGATTCGTGAATCACCGGGGGATCCAGTATGGCTTGTCTGTGGTTTAGCACCGTAGTAAGAACTGAAAGTGGAGAAAGAAGAAGAAATATAACTGATTGCTCAACCCTTGCTTTAAAGTAGACAGGTGCTTATATAGACTGGCTAGATGATAACTTAATACAGCTGATAATAATAATACCTAAATAAGGACGCACTATTAGTATTGCTTTCTGCTAAAGAAAACCAGCAAACCATAAAGCCTAGCATATTCCTTGGAGTCGGGAAATTATTTCCCACTATTCGGGTAAGTCTTGCGAGTACATTGTGTACTCAGGGTTTATTTACCCCTGTTGCAGGTGATGCTTGAGGAGTACCTTGTGTGGAGGATCCTTCTGGTGGGCTCAGACAGATTCCTCGCTATCTTATCGCTAGATGTTATCTTTTTAATATTCCGCTGTTTATCATTCCACACTCTATATTTGGTATTGTAATAATATACTTTTTAAGAGACTCTAATGTATGAGATGGACTTGTGTTGTAACTCGTTCTCATTATTGGATCCTTGGGAAAAATGTGGATCTTTCGGGTTCTCCCTCGGGGTGTGCCCGACGGACACCGCTCACTGTAGTTGCTTTCGGGGTGCTTAGTGTCTGGTGGAAGACGAGCGCCTCCGTAAGTACGCTATTTCGGGCAGTTCTACCTCAGTTGGTACCAGAGCCAATAATGGTTATGAGTTTCATCACTCTTTTTTAAAACTTAAAAATTTGACCAACAAAAGTTTTGCGAAAAGTAGGATGCGATTATATTAGGTATATAAGTATAAGCCCTAGCAATATGGTCTATCTAGGATAGTGGCACTGGTTTTATCTAATCAGTTTTCTGTAGGTACACTAACTTACGTTGCGTAAGAAACCGCTTAGTATACGGAAAGTGAGTGTGTGATGTGCCAAAAATTCTACGAATGCCGCTATACTTCTGGCCTGAGTGAATGTATAGGTCGAAGCATGCATCATGATAATAGCATCTTACTTGAACTAAAATTCCCCCTTCACGTATAAGAATTAGTAAAAATTGGTAGGACTAACTAAATGAAATGCTTTAATAATTGTGATGTCATCTCTCTAATCCCTTGGTTCTGATCGGAAGGGTGTTCTGATGGATGGTTCCTGTCTCTTACAGATGAACCTAAGGTCTGGACGCGGGAGCACCAGTTCTGGGGTGGCTAACGAGGTCCACGGTGACAGTGGTCGAGCTTTTGAGCGTGGCACCGGGGAGGTCAGGAGGTTCCACCTCTGGTTCCTCATCCTTTCCCGCCGCCGCCACCGCCTCCGCCGATGACCCCCGCTGAGATTATGGCGGAGCTGTTGGCTACTCGCCGGGAGTCGGCTGCTGCTCGCCAGGAGACAGCTTGCGCTATGGAGATTATGGCACAGGTCGTCGCGGGCTTGGCCCGCGGTGGTCCCAGGGGCAACGGTGGGAACGGGGGTGGTGCCCGCCGTCCTGAGGGACAGTCCTCTTACCAGGACTTCCTCAAGACCCACCCGCCCATGTTCACACCATCTAACAAGCCCCTGGAGGCGGAGCACTGGCTTCGCGCTATGGAGCAGAAGTTTCGACTGCTCGGGGTGACCGATGAGCAGAAGGTGTACTTTGTGTCCCAGCAGCTTTTGGGGTCCGCAGGTGCCCGGTGGGAAACTTTCCAGGCCACGGAGCTGCCAGATCATCTAGCAACATGGCAGGAGTTCTCCACCGCCTTCAGAGAGTTCTTCATCCCTGCTGGTGTTATCAACCAGAAGGTGACCGACTTCCTGGAGCTGCGCTAGGGAAACAAGACTGTGATGGAGTATGTGAACCAGTTCAACCACTTGGCTCAGTATGCTGGCAGCCAGGTGGATACGAATGACAAGAAGAAGGACCGCTTCTTTCATGGTCTCACTCTCGCCCTTCAGGAGAAACTGTATCTAGGGAACTATCAGACCTTTGGGGCGACGATAAACGCCGCCATTGCCGTTGAAGGTTTCCAGCGGGCGTCTCAAGTGGATTGGAAGAGGAAGCGGGGGGACGTAGGGTCTTCTAGCCACCCCCACACTCAGAAGGTTCAGATTGTCCATCGGGGGCCCTATCAACCATCCAGCGGGCCTTCGTTCCGGCAGCCTCAGCAGGCATCGCAGACTTTCTCCATTCAGTATCGTGCACCTTCGCAGCAGGTGCAGCCACAGCAATCTCAGGGACAGCAGGTGCCACCATGTCAGGGGTTTGGGAACAGGCTGGGGGCTTGTTTCAAATGTGGCAAAGATGGCCACTATGCCCGGGCCTGTCCCCAGAACCAGCCCGCTCAGTCATCCCAACCGTCCGTGAATTCTAGGCTTATCAAGAGGACTATCATCAAAAAGAAAGTGCCCAGCAGGTCTGGCCAAGTGAACTTCACAAATGCTCATCAGGTCGTGCAGCAGGAGATAGTTATGGCTGGTATGTTCACCATCGACTCCCATCCAGCTTTGGTGTTGTTCGATTCTGGTGCATCACATTCTTTCATGAGCATGGGGTTTGTAGAGCGGCACAACTTATCACTATTGGCTATATCGTATGCCTATAAGATCCGTACTGTAGGTTCACAGATGTTCATCAATACCCGCACGGATACAGTAAGTTTGGTATTAGCCACCCACACTTACCGTCTACAGTTCATGATAATGCCTGGGCAAGGCATTGATGCTATTCTTGGAATGAACTGGTTGCGGGTGTATGGGGTAGTATTGGATATGCAGAGGCAAAGTGTGGAGTTACAGCTTCCTTCTTTTGAGGATAGGATGTCCCTTATTATACCCTCTAAGCCAGTCTTACCTATTGCTGCCCGTGCTGAAGTCGTTCCTGATCTTACCTCCATTCCGGTAGTATGTGAGTTCCCAGATGTTTTCCCTGAAGATCTTCCTGGGTTGCCACCAGACCATGAGGTAGAATTTTCCATTGAGCTTGAGCCTGGTACTGCCCCCATCTCCAGACGTCCGTACCGCATGGCTCCAAGAGAACTAGCAGAAATGAAGAAGTAGCTGGAAGAATTGATGGACAAAGGTTTCATCCGCCCGAGTTCTTCACCATGGGGTTGCCCAGCTATTTTCGTGAAGAATAAGGATGGTACCTTGTGGATGTGTGTGGATTACCGCCCCCTTAATGCGGTAACAGTGAAGAACAAGTACCCTTTGCCCCGCATAGATACTTTGTTTGACCAATTGGCTGGTGCTAAGGCGTTCTCGAAGATTGATCTCAGATCGGGCTATCATCAGATCAAGATCAGGCCATAGGATATACCAAAGATAGCTTTCTCTACTAGGTATGGGCTATATGAGTACCTAGTGATGTCTTTTGGTCTTACCAATGCTCCTGCCTTCTTCATGTATCTGATGAATTCAGTCTTCATGCCGGAGCTAGATAAGTTTGTGGTGGTTTTTTTATGACAACTTGATCTATTCCAAGAATGATGAAGAGCATGCCTGACACATCCAGATAGTACTGACTCGACTAAGGGAGCACAAGTTGTATGCCAAATTCAGCAAGTGCGAGTTTTGGTTAGATCGAGTGCAGTTTTTGGGGCATGTGTTGACACCTGAAGGCGTTTCTGTAGATCCCAGCAAGGTGCAAGATGTATTGGATTGGAAGTCCCCCAAGTCTTTACATCAGATCCGTCAGTTCCTTGGTCTAGCTGGATACTATCGGTGTTTCATCCCTGATTTCTCCAAGATAGCCTAGCCCATGACCAAGCTGCTCTAGAAAGAAGCCAAGTTTGACTGGAGTTCAGCATGTGAAGAAGCCTTTCAGTCTCTAAAGACTTTTCTGGCCACTGCTCCTGTGTTAGCTCAACCAGATATTGAGAGGCCCTTTGATGTATATTGTGATGCCTCGAAGACGGGGTTGGGGTGTGTGCTGATGCAAGATGGGCGTGTGATAGTTTATGCTTCGCGTCAACTAAAGAAGCACGAGGTGAACTACCCCACTCATGACTTAGAGTTGGCTGCTGTTGTCCACGCTCTAAAGATTTGGAGGCATTATTTGTTGGGCAACAAAGTGCACATCTTCATAGACCACAAGAGCCTCAAGTATATTTTCACTCAATCTGAGCTGAACATGAGGCAAAGAAGGTGGTTAGAGTTGATAAAGGATTATAATTTGGAAGTTCATTATCATCCAGGCAAAGCCAATGTGGTAGTTGATGCTTTGAGTCGTAAGTCATATTCGATTGAGGAGATACCTTTGTCTCTCCACCACATAGAGGTGTTAGCTCATATTGCATTGACCTCATAGTTGATGGAGCAGATTATTCGGGAGCAGAAGGAAGACCCCGAAGAGATTCCTCACATCAGGAAGTTGATGGCTGAAGGGCGTGGCCCTCATTTTAGCATTGATTTGCAGGGGGTCGTGAGATACAAGAATAGACTGGTGGTTCCATCTAATGAGGAGTTGAGGAGAAAGATTTTGCAAGAAGCCCATCATTCCAAGCTATCTATCCATCCTAGCAGCAACAAGATGTACCATGATCTGCGCCAACTGTACTGGTGGTCCTACATGAAGCAAGATATTACCTAGTTTGTTGCAGAGTGTGACACTTGCGGAAGAGTCAAGGTAGATCACATGCGTCCTCCTGGATATCTGTAGCCTTTGCCCATTCCTATTTGGAAATGGGAGGATATTTCCCTGGATTTCATTGTGGGTTTACCCCGCACCTCCATGGGCTTTGATTCCATCTGGGTCATTGTGGACCGCCTCACCAAGTTGGCCCATTTTCTTTCGATGGATACTAGGTACACTGCCAGAAAGTATGCGGAGATATACTTTGATCAGATTGCAACCCTACATGGAGTTCCTCTTACTATCATCTCTGATAGAGGGTCAGTTTTTGTCTCTTGTTTCTGGGAGAAACTCCAGGAATGTTTGGGTACTCATCTCCTCAGAAGCTCGGCATACCAGCCATAAAATGATGGACAAACTGAAAGGGTAAACCAGGTGCTCGAGGATATGTTGAGAGCTTGTACCATTTCTTTTCCTGAGAAATGGGATAAGTGTTTGAAGTGGGCTGAGTTTTCATATAATAATAGCTACCAAGAGAGTATCCGAATGGCACCGTTTGAAGCTTTATACGGGCAGAAATGTAGAACGCCACTGAACTGGGTCGAAGTAGGAGACCGTGGGTACTTTAGGCCTAATTTCATAAAAGAGGCTCAAGAGAAAGTCAGTATTATTCGCGACCATTTGAAGGCAGCTCAGAGCCGACAAAAGGCTTACGCAGACAAGCGAAGAAGGCCTTTGGAGTTTGCAGTTGGGGAATTTGTGTATCTCAAAGTATCTCCTATGAGAGGGGTTCATTGGTTTGGTGTCCATGGCAAGTTAGCCCCTCGGTATGTGGGTCCTTACAAGGTGTTGCAGCAATGTGGCCCCGTGGCTTATCACCTCCAGCTTCCTGAAATTCTCTTAGCAGTTCATAATGTGTTTCACATCTCACAATTGAAGAAATGCCTGCGGGTTCCTGAAGAAGCAATGGAAATTGAAGGACTTCTGCTCCAACCTGATCTGTCTTATGTGGAGCACCCCATCAAGATCTTGGATGAGAAGGAGAGAGTGACCAGGAACAGAGTGATAAAATTCTACAAGGTGCAATGGCAAAATCATTCGGAAGAGGAAGCCACTTGGGAACAGGAGAGCTACATATCGGAGCATTACCCCCACCTTCTCGCTGGCTGGGGTAGTTAGTTGCTGCGTCAAAATGTATTCCCTATCTCTTTCTCACACTAGGCACATGAAATCTCGGGTCGAGATTTTGTTTTAGGGGGGTAGATTTGTAACACCATGGTGTCACATTGTAATGCTTTGCTAAAACATTTCATGAGCATCATAATTATGTGCATGTGTGTATAAGATAAATTATAACGCAATGTTTGGTCTTTGAAACTTTTATATGAAACATGAAGCAATGTTACGTTCCGTGTCACTCAATCGATTTTTTGTCGAACGAAGATGTTATAGAACGTTTTTGCGAACGACGAGGAAATATGTGCGGCCGAGGGCAAGGATAGTTAGCTAATGCGTTCAGTGGGTCGAAATGGGGATTCGACGTGAAATTGTTCAGGGCAACGTTGTTTCGCGTAGGTTTCCAAATGGGTCGACGAAGCCACCTTTGGCGATAGTTGTGGGGCGATCGGCTTAGGATGTGGTACGATATCTTGGCTTCGTTAGATAGTCTAACGTACCCTCTAGTGCATAGAATAGTTGGTTCAGTTGTTGAAGCATCGTGTACAAGTTTTTAGGCTGCTTTAAAATGCGTGCACGGCACCGGGCATCGCTTGGGCGCGGTCACCATCTTGCTTGGTCAGCCAACATGTGCTTGCCGCATGGACCGCCGACGCGCCGCTTGCGCGCGCTGCCTTGCTGCGCTTTGCTCTGCGCGCGCCAAGGCCGCTAAGGCCGCTTTGCACCATCACTGCTTTCGCCCACCACCACAGCGGCCACCACGGCCGCCGCCTGCTGCTTGTGGTGGCGCTCTCGCTGGTTCGCCAACAAGAGCGCTTTCGCTAAGCCGCATCCCGCGACTGTCGCCGTGACTACGACGCGAGCTGGCCCTACGCTGCTGCCTTGGCTAGTTGCTGCCCACACTACTGTGTGGGTCGCCTCGCCGGCTAACGCGCTGCACCCTGGGCGCCGGTCCGAAGCACTGCCAGCGCCTTGTCCTGCCTTTGTCGGAGATGCGCCGGGTCATGCACTGCACGTCGCCAGTGGCTAGGCCTAGCTCTGCTCCGTTGACTCCTTGGCTGTGCGCTCGAAGGACGTCCGCCTGCCCCGCCATCCCCTCCATGTTGCATTGCTCTGCGTCGGTTGTCTGGCGCTGCCCGCAGCGATGGCGCCATACCACGCTCGTCGCCTTACTGCTGTGGCCATGCAGGCAGCCGTCTGGGGTACGTCCCGCCTGTCCCGTTGTTCCATAGTGGTGATGTTGGCCCGTGCGTTGACGCCGTAGACGAGCCAAGCCATGACCTCCCCTGCCCCGCTGTCTCCATGGCCGCTGAGACGATTCTTCTCAATTTGCTGTGACCGTAGCGTTAGACTCCAATTCGGCTTGGGCTCAGCTTCGTTAGGTATCTGGCCATGTCCCGTCCCCACCTTTCTGTGTATGTCGTTGCACAGGGCCACGATTTCGTAATCCTGCGCCACCGGGTCCATAAGACCGCACGGACGCTTCCCGACGGCAAGCCAGCCACACCGACCACCCCGTAGCAATTCAGTGCACCCTTAGCTTAGCCTTACCCTCCTAAGCACCCCCATGCACCTCAGCCATAGCTTCGCAGCAGGCCAGCCACCACCGTCGCGGTCGTGCCATCGCCGGGCGCTGTCACCTCGTCGGTGCGCACGCGGCCAGCACGACTCGGGCTTCCTCCAGCGAGACCATCACCGCAAGGGTCTTCGTGGGTGGTTACTCGAGCTCATTAGCTGTTTGGGTGTTTTCGTTGTCGATGTGGCTTACGGGAACGCCTCCGCCATTGCAGGTCTGGGCTCACCGCCGGGGAGGGATTCCGGGGCGACGCCCCTGCTCGCCGAACCGCTTTGAGACACCGTGTGCTGCCTTGGAGGTACTCATCGGCCCCTTAGTTAGGTCTTGGGGACTCGGGTGTCGCCGGCGTGGCCATCCTGTGCCCGCGTCGTCGCGCCGATGCACGCCCTAGGGCCAGGGACTTTGCCACGGTAAAGAAGTAGAAAAGGGAGGGTGCAGCTGTAAAATCCTAGACTGAGGAAATAGTGCCCTAGTGCTTGCGGGAATTATCTAGGACTTCGGGGGCGCCCGTGCATAATCGCCGTGGCGCGCAGTCCTCCCCCGTCATGGGCCATTGGTCGATGGGCCGCGCCTCCGCGTGGGCCGCGGTGGCCTGCTCACGCACGCGGGCGGGATGGCGCGCTGGGCCGAGCCGCGTGTTGTGGGCCGAAGGAGAGAATTCGACTTTCTTATTTTTCCAGAGAATAGAAATGCTTATTTATTTTTTTTGTTATGAATCCAACTTCGATAAATCGTAGTAAATTGCGTGGTTGTCCAAAAATAGTGAAACTAAGTTTGTTAGGTTCGCAAAAATGCCATCTATCTGTTAGTATAGTTAGTTCATAGTTAGCTGTTAGGATGATAGGCTCATAAGATTTAAGTAGAAAGCTTAGCGTTATATCGATCAATAATTGCAGGAATTATTGTGGCAAACCGACAATAGCTTTAGCTTTGAAATTGTTACAGTAGGTTCCTTAGGCCTTTATATACTTGCTGTAAAATTGGTAGCCGTAGAGCGAGTTGCTTACTAGCGTAGTTATTATCCTTGCTTTATTGTATGTATCATAAATTGGCATTAGGAGTAGGAATATCCATAGTCGCCGTAAGAATGTATGTCACGTTCATACTTGTTAGTGGTGCTGGTACGTATCTTAGCCTTAGTGGGTAGACCTCACTTAGTAGTTTAATAGATGTACTTTTAGGCGAAGAGTTGTTGCTGTCATCTTATTAAGCATTGCATCATCATTTCATGTAGATCACGAACAGGTAGACTTCATACCCGTCGGCGAGCCAGAGTACAACGAGGTGATCGAGGAATATGAGGAGGAGATCTTTGCATAGGAGGAAGCCCAGGAGCCTATTGGTACTGACCTTGCTGACCCGACACCTGCCCATATTTTTATGATCACTGAATATATATATGTGTGATGTGCATTTAAGTTATAGTCATTTTATGGAAACTACATGCATAAATATATCTACCCATGAGTCCTACTAGTATAGGTCGAGTAGCTGCTATGCTCAGGATATCGGTAGCGTGAGTAACCTGCCGTTACTCGCAAATAGGTGATAAAATATGAACATTCATGATAAAATGATGGAAAGGTAAATGGTGACCGGGTAGGGATCTGGATTGGGTACTGGTGGGTGTGAAGGGTTGTGTCCTGCGGCCAACAAGGCATAGCTCGGTTGCACTTTTTCCCTGTCTGTGTCGATTAAGGACCGGTCGTTGCATATGACTCTAAGCAAGTCACAGATTATTGTCCCGAGCGCATACTTGGGTATGGGCGCAGGGAAGACTTGCTGCTCTCTTGTCGTGGATCCAGCTCTTTCCGGACCGGTTGATGGGAAGAGGAGGTGGTGGAGGTCCTTGCACCGCACTGAGTCTGGGACTCAGGAGTGGGGGCTTGGAGTCCAAGCTTGGACGGGGACCTAGACACCTGGGACAAGAGAGTGGTGGGTTAGTCCTGCTTGTGCCTGGGGTACAAGCGGGGCATGTGTTTTTGGGGCACCCAGCTGGGCACATTGATTCGCAAATCGCGGGGGATCCGGTATGGCTTGTCTGCGGTTTAGCACCATAGTAAGAACTGAAAGTGGAGAAAGAAGAAGAAATATAACTGATTGTTCAACCCTTGCTTTAAAGTAGACAGGTGCTTATATAGACTGGCTAGATGATAACTTAATACGGCTGATAATAATAATACCTAAATAAGGACGCACTATTAGTATTGCTTTCTGCTAAAGAAAACCAGCAAACCATAAAGCCTAGCATATTCCTTGGAGTCGGGAAATTATTTCCCACTATTCGGGTAAGTCTTGCGAGTACATTGTGTACTCAAGGTTTATTTACCCCTGTTGCAGGTGATGCTTGAGGAGTACCTTGTGTGGAGGATCCTTCTGGTGGGCTCAGACAGATTCCTCGCTATCTTATCGCTAGATGTTATCTTTTTAATATTCCGTTCTTTATCATTCCACACTCTGTATTTGGTATTGTAATACTGTACTTTTTAAGAGACTCTAATGTAAGAGATGGACTTGTGTTGTAACTCGTTCTCATTATTGGATCCTTGGGAAAAATGTGGATCTTTCGGGTTCTCCCTCGGGGTGTGCCCGACGGACACCGCTCGCTGTAGTTGCTTTCGGGGTGCTTAGTGTCTGGTGGAAGACGAGCGCCTCCGTAAGTATGCTATTTCGGGCGGTTCTGCCACAGAGCCAACCCTCGACTGGACCCCTACTATACGTGGGGGCTCGAGGAAAGTTGGACTCGCAAAGAGAACTAACGTGCGGTCACAGAACGATGGCTCAGATCCTAGGGAGGGGGTACGCGCAAAAATAAGAGACGTTTTTTCCTACTAATTTCGCTATCCTCTCCTCGATCTTTAGTGACACCCGACCCCAGCAACGGCAAGGGGTCGGATCTCACTCGGGGGCTGATAAGGATATAAATACACCCTTTCTGAAATAGTCACTGCGCCCGACACCCTTCCTCATGTTAAACCTAGCGGCAAGGTCTGCGGAAACGAACACTGAGTAAAACTGGTCGAACTGTGAGAGACCTAAGCCTCGGCGGCTATGGCATCTTTGCTAACCAGCATGATCAGAGTTTCCATCCGATACCTCAAGCTCTATAGTCTTAACAAATGAAAAGGTCAGAATGCATTAACCCCTTTTCACACATAAAAAGGGAGGAAAAACAAATTCGATCAAAGGAAACAAAATGATAAGTTTGTTCAGATAGTACAGAGGGGTCGGAGCTTGTCCGCTTGTTACATGAATGATTGCCCAACTTATCTAACTAACTAACCCCTCTGGGGGAGAACTATGTTCTCTATTCTATCCGCCAGGTCCTACGAAAGGGGAGCCACCACCGTCTCCATCTCTTCCAGCTCGTGGGCTTCATAGCCAGGCGCGAAGCCATGGCTCATCGCCTCCATGTCGATGCTGTCCCCATAATGAGAATGAGCAATCATGAAGGATTGGTTCACCCTGGCACAAAGCGCATTCCTCTCAAGTTGGCGCACCCGAGCCGTGATCTCAACGGCATGGGCCGCGAGCGAGCTGGTCCCCTCCGATCGCACCACCTCAAAGTCATCGCAGACCATGCCAAGGGCGACACTCAGGATACCAAGCTCATCGCTCTCCACCTGAAGATTCCTCCTTGCCTTGGCAAGGTCCATGGCTAGACCAGCACAGACGCTCTCGGCCTCCACCTTCTGGGTGGTCATGTTTCTGAGCTCGGCCTGGAGGGAGCTGATCTTTTGCTGTGCATCGTCGTGCTCTTGGCAGGCTTGGTCATGCTCTTGAAAGGCCCGATCACGCTCCTCGCAAGCCATGCCACACTCTGAGCGGAGCCTCTCTACGGTCTAGAGTAGCTCATCCCACTACTTGCGCAGCTGGGCGACCGCCTCGGCATCCAGGTTTGCCCTCTTCTCCCAGGCCACGAGCTTCTCCTCGGTCCCTAGCTTCAGCTCCCTTTCCCGCTCAACCTCGGCCAGAAGGTTGAGGATCCACTGGTGGGTCTCGGTGTCCTTCTAGAGCAGCTCGTCCCGCTCCTTCCTGACCTTGGTGGCCTCCTCGTCGTCCCGGCACAATCTCGCCGATAGGGCCTCGAACGCCCTCTCGACCTTGTCAGCATGCCGATGGGCCTCAGCCACCCACGACCGAAGACTGTTCACCTCCTCCGCGAGAGGAGTTAGCTCGACCACCCTCTACTGGGCAGGAACAAGTTGAGCGATCACCTCCCCACGTAGCCGCGCCTCCTCGATGAGGCGGTCCTAGGTTTCCTTCTGATCATGAAGGAACCGAGACTTTGCCCGGTTACGAGCTATGAGGGACTGCAGGAAGACGATGGTCAGGATACAAAAAAGCACATAGAGAAAGAAAAGGGCAAGAAGCAGGGTCAAGCGAATACCTAGCTAGAGGTAACAACAATGTCACACAAGGCACCTCAGGCGTGCTCTAGGGCTTCAAGCACGGACACGACCCCCACGTCGAGGCTCTCCCGCTCCATGCTCTCTATGGCATCATCGAGAGTGAAAAGCATCGATGTTGGATCCTCTGGACTCGCCCACCAAAGTAGGGGCTCGTTCTGCGCAAGTGAGTCGCTCCCCACCGATGTTAGGGCCAGGGATGGCTCCCCACCGGCTCCAAGCACCGCTGAGCCCTCTTGCCACGATGTTCCTGCCGGGATGCCCCCTCTGGTGATGGAAGGGGTCCACGGTACGGGCGCCAACCTCTCTCCCAACACCATGTCATCCGGGGACCCCTCGGCCGCTTCCCCCTCCATCTGGCCCACGCCAGACTCCGTCACCTGGGCTACCGATGGCGCGGGTTGTGCTGGTACCTCAGGCGCCACCACGATAGCGCCTGGCTGTAACCCACCTCAGGCGCCACCATGCTGGTACCTCAGGGGTCATGACCAACTATGTCGCACCCACCGTGGTCGGCGCCACGAGCACGGTCGGTAGCCCCATCCGCCCCATCTTTGGCAGCGGTGTCGCCGCCATCGCCAGCTACTCGGCGACCTCCGAAGGCGCCCCTTGGCCCCCCATGTTCACCCGTCCCACGCGAGGGCACGGGTGCCACCGTGGGCAGCGCCTATCTAGCTAGAGTCGCGGTCACACTGGCGCTACTTCTGCCTGAAATGGGCGCGGCACCAGCCGACAGCTGCCGCCTCACTTGAAGGGCGACGCTCTTCTTTGGCGCCAGCACCAACGGATTACGCTGCCTCCCGACACTGCAAGAAACAAAAAACATAAGTCACGTTGAAATCTACCCAAAATAGAGGAAGCAGGAGAACTAATAACTTACCTCAGCGTCGTCGGGCGGCATATATGTTTGGGGGGTGAACCCCCCGGCCTCTGCTCCACCTCATCGAGGCACGGCCGCTTCGAGCCCGCCCCTGCTCCTAGGCAAAGGGGCTCACTCCCCTTGACTCTTGGGAGGTGGCAGCAGAGCCACCCACCTCTGCTGGCATCTCAGGCGTGGTGGTAGAGCCACCCGCCCCTGTTGACTCCTGAGGGAGGCCGACGGTGCATCCCGCCTCCACTGGCTCCCCGGACGTACCCTCCCCTCCGTGGAACGAAAAGGGTCCTAACTCCTGCAAGGGCGAACCACTACCTGTTAGTGCATCTTCATTCTCCAGGATGCCCCACTTGACATTGTCGGCTACCTTATCGCCGTCGCCATCATCATCGTTGTCGTCGCTGTCGATGTCATCCCCCTTTCCCACGCTTGCAGCTTCCGCTGCCTTTTCCTCCTCTTGTCCTCCTTTGCCTTCCTCAGCCGCTCGCCTTCGGTGTGATTCGCTGCCCTCATAGACGAATCCCTCGGCAACGGAGCCAGGTGATCCGTGAAGATGAGGTCCCTTGGCTGGTCCCGTCCCCCTCAAAGTTAATATCAAGAGGTCAGGAAATCAACTGAAGAAAAGACACAGAAAGGGGAAACTAACGAAGATGACGTAACCGGGCTCCGGCCGCATCGGAGGATGCCCCGGCACTGGATAAACAAAGTCGAGGGGGGCTCCTATATCATCCTATGAAGGCTCCATCGCCTCCTTGATGCGTTGCGCGATCTCATAGTTAGAGAGCGCCCCATCGGCAAGCGTCGTTCCATCGAACGACGCCTCGGGCACCATCGCGTACAGCGGGAGTGCGCGCATCATCAACGATGCCACCCTCCTTGCATGGTAGGCCCCGATGACGCCCGACCCCTTTAGGCCACTCTCCTTTAGGATGCGGATGGCGGCGATGTGATCCCGGATCTTCTTCTTGTCCTTCTCCGGGACGCCCCACTTTCTCCACGACTCCGGGGCCTCCTCGATCAGGCGCCCGGTGAACTACGGCAGGGCGGCGGTGGCGTTGTTCTTGAGGTAGAACCACTGCGAGTGTCACCCCTTATTGGATGTCGACAGCCGCATCGGCAGGTACTCGCCGACCCGATTGTTCCGGAGCTGGATGCCGATGCACCCCATCGGCAAGTGCAGCTCCTGCTTGCCGCTTTTCTCCCTCTTCTTCTGGAGGGTGATGGTGAAGAAGTATCTCCAAAGATCGAAGTGGGGGCTGATCCTTAGGAATCCCTCTCACAGGGCGATGAATGCCACCATGTGCTGGATCCCGTTGGGATTGAGGTGCGACAACTCGATCTTGTAGTAATGCAACAGCCCCTGAAGAAATTTATGGGCGGGGGTAGCGAACCCGCGCTCATGGAAGTGCACGAATGACACCACGTAGCCGTCGAGTGGCGACGGTAGATCCTCCTCACCGGGCAGCAGCCAGTCCTCGGCCGAGGTCCGCAAGTGGCGAAGGCCCGACGGACGAGGCCCTCCATGTGCTAGAAGGTGATATCAGAGCGGCACCACAGATCCACTAGAAGATGGGGGCGGGTGGATGCGAGCTCGATGGCGGTGGGGATGCGGATGCAGAAAGCCTAGGCGATTGGCGGTGGCGGTTGCAGATGCGAAGGCAAGAAGGCAAGGTATAAAACCCGGGGGGCGAACCCTTTGGTTTTATAGGGGCGATAGGCGTGAGGAAACCAACCGCCCGCCTAGATCTCCACACCTACCACGATCTGCCACAATGTCATGGCACGGGATATGCACACGCAATCTCTATCCGTTCCCTCGAAAAACTCGCCAGACGTTTTGCCTCTCCGAACAGGTCACGACTCGTCCAAGTGTGAGGAATACGGATCTAAAAACACCTCTACAGCCCATCTAGGCCTAGGAGCTCAAAGGTTGGCCCATCGACGGGTTCAACAACCGCTCTAGGCACCTTCAAGGTAAGGAAGTAGAAAGGGGTGGGACCGCTAGCGACCAGCACCCAGGCGCACAAACGCTGTGGGCATCCTGGCCCACATTCGAGCCCCGGCCAGATACGATCCACGATTTCTTCCTAAGGAAGGCAGAGAGCCCTCGGGACCGGTCGAACGGACCCAAGAACTATATGGATTGACTGCTGAGAATCTGGAGTCGGTCACCAATTGGCCCTAGCCGGATCCCCATGAATGGGATACCGGGGCCCCAATCAGGAAAGACCTTTTCCAAACCAACAAATCTCATGGCCATACCCACGAAGGGTCTGGTCTCAACAAAAGGGAACCACCGTTCCCATTTTACGCCATGGGATATAGAAGAAGGCCAAAGCCCTCAGGGTCCCCCGTTCAGAAAAGCCTCTGAAGGAGTATTCTACTCCTCCGAAAGCTCAGGGGCTACTGTCGGGGACCAATACTAGGGTACTCAAAGAGGAGGGACTAATGGTCGTTATACGTTAATCCATCTAGGTAGTCAAAGGTGCGACTATAGCTCCAACCGACACCGAGGACGCGGGCTCCGCCTCGCCTGACCTCTGGCTGCGGGCTCCGCCTCGCCGGACCCCAAGGTCGTGCGATCTGCCTCGCCCGACCTCTGGAAAGGGGCTCCGCCTTGTCCGACACTGAGGCCACGGGCTCTGTCTCGCCCGACCCCCGAGGGCGGGCTCTGCCTCGCCCGACGTCTAAGAGCTGGCTCCGCCTCACCCAACGTATGAGGGCGGGCTCTGCCTCGCCCGACGTCTGAGGGTGGGCTCCGCCTCGCTCGACGTATGAGGGCGGACTTCGCCTCGCCCGATCCCTCGGGCATGGCTCCTAACGGAAGCTCACGCCGCCGCCAACCACTACGGGCAAGAAAGTACAACCCAAGGTCAAACTTCTGGCATCGTGCAAGGAGCGGTCACGTCTCAACAAGACCCGTCCCCGCGACATGTCTTTCCAGGTAACTCACATCGCCCACAGTGATGGATGCGTGGTCACTATGCTGCCTACTCCCTGTACGGCCGCTGATCAGCACGCTGGTTCGCCGGGCCGCCCGCCGAGACGGAGTGGGACGAAACGACCCGCTGACAACGCCAGGGCATGGCATCATTGGTGGATAGACGTCCGACGTGGAGCTGTCCCTGTCACCACCTGCCGTATCAGCGGGGCCCACACAAAGGAAAGGAATGGCCCGGCGACTCTAAAGGACTTCATCTCCCTCTCGTTCTCTTTTTTTCTCCCGTTATAACCCATGCTTTCCCTTAGCCTATAAAAAGGAAAGCAGGGCGCTGCATCACATCAAAAACCTCGAACACATAGCCGAGCAGCGACCGAGCTCGCAGCACCCATTCGTTCTTTCCACCAGAGACTTGAGACATGTCCCTCTCTTGCCCGTTTGTAATCCCTACTACGAACTTCTCAGTGCTAGTAACACGAGCAGCAGCAACGAACTGGACGTAGGGACATTTTGTCCGAACCAGTATAAACCTCGTGTCCTCTTAGCACACCATCCGGACCAGACGCACGATATTAAAAATTTACTCGTTGGTGTTTACTCGAAACACCGACATATATTATTCAAATTCTTTTGATAGATTTAATAAAAGTAAATTAATGTTGTAAATGTTGGTGTATTTCATATAAGTTTGATCAAAAGTTTTTCTTTTTTTTTCTTGACCGTACCACGACGTATTTGATCAAGAGAAAGTAGAGCTTTTATAAGGTTCAGCTGCAATCCTAGGATTACCACTAGAAAAAAGGAAATAGAAATTACATTGAAGGTAGCTGAATCCAGACATATCCTAAGGTTTGATCAAAATAGAGAGTTTAATTGTTTGACTTATACAAAACTAAAATGACCAAACAAGCATTCTGCACTAGGGAACCTGCAAATGGCTAGCACCAGTAGCAAACACAAGATGTTAAGGATGTTTCCAAGCCCAATCAATTTAGGCATCGTTTGGAGTTCTGATTCTCAGTGCAATCGGAAGAAACAATGCCAAACGTCCTAACCGTGAAATGATTCTACCTCGGAACGTTTCGCGCTTTTTGTCTGGACAAGTGAAACAACTTCCGGCTAGTTTCGTTAGATTTTGTTTCTAGCTAGCTAGTCTTTTCCATACACTAGCGACCAATACTTATTATTCTTTTAATTCTAACAAGTTAAAATATGTTATATTCAAGTTATTATTCGCCCACAAAATGTTTTAAAATTTTTAAAGCATATTTTATTTATATAATTTTTTATAAAAATATATTTTTAATCAAAATTCAGCATAATAGCCAAACGGCTCGGTAAAGTGATTCCGAGAGAATTTACATCTAAAATGTATCTATGATAATTTGATTCCCTACCAAACGGGTCTTTAATGGGCTATGAGCTACCTAATGATTCAGTCTAATGGATATGCATAAATGCTTCGTAGCCTGGGCGGAGGCCCAGGGTTGACGGGCCTTGAGTCCACTTGCGGTTAGCACTTCACCTAGAAGATCTGGTTTTCTTTCCTTAAAAATAATATTACCAGAAATACTTTTTTCTAGCAGATGAATTCTGGACCTTGAGGAAACTACAAGGTAAACTCTACGGTGTTTGAGAAGAAATTTATTTTCTGATCCTGCTGCTGTAATAAATTGTAATCCGTTGTTGTGGTTCTACCGAAAAACGGGCTGCTACCGTATATCATAAGATGAGATTGTGTAGCAGCACTCTTGTTTTACTATGTGGAGCGGTTACTTATGGGAAACTGATGGAGATCATATCAATCCGGGTTGCTATTATTTAATTCTCAAATGAATCTAAAGAAGATCGACGGTCAATACAGTTTGATGAACATTTTTACACCTTGATGAGGCAGCGTTCATTGCATGTACATATGTGTTTTCATACAGCTCTCGGCATCTCTGAATATTGGTGGACGCGCATGTTTATGCTAGCACATAAAAAATTAAAAGAATAAACAAATCCTAGGGGTTGGATGGTCGGGTTATACACAAGTCATTTATTAGGCCCATAGTATTTTTTTTCCTTGTTTTGTTTTGTCTAGATACTCTCACCGTCTCAAAGTAAATTATTTTTTAAAAGTCAAATAGATTTATAAGAAAAGTCATTAAATATTTAGGATACAGATAATGGTATTTTTTTAATGAAGTTGCTTAAACTTCAAAGGGCTTGGCGCCTTGGCGGAGACAATCAGACAAAGCTCAAACACATCACGAATATGAAACAATTAAAAGTTTTACATAATTATAAACCATAGACAAAAGTATATCTAGCTTTATTTAAGGCCTAAAAGCTGCTCCAAACTGATTAGTACAGCAAGCTTTCGTCGTCGTCGTCCTCTATCTCCGTGATCGTCAGCGGCTCCTTCCCCATCGGGGCTGCAATGTTGGGCTCGTCCTCGAAGCCAGCTCCGCCCTTGAGCCGCTGCGCAAAGAAGTCGTACTTCATCACGTCCAGGTCGCTGACGCTCCGCCTCGCGTGCTTCAGGGCCTCCGTGAAGTGCCCTATTCCGATCTCCGCGCCGCGCATGGCCGCGGCCTTGCCCACCTTCAGGCTCCGCTGGATCACGTCGCGCACCGCCAGCTTGCACGCGCGCTGGCAGATCTCCGTGATGTCGGCGCCGCTGAACCCGGCCGTGAGGAGCGCCAGTGCCGGCAGGTGGACGCGGCGGGAGACGGGGGACCGCCGCAGGCACGACTTGAAGATCTGCAGCCGCGAGGGCTCGTCGGGCAGCGGGATGTAGATGAGCTGGTCCAGCCGCCCCGGCCGGAGCATGGCCGGGTCGATGATGTCGGGCCGGTTGGTGGCGCCGATCACGAGCACCGTCTTCTTCGCGTTGATGCCGTCCATCTCCGTCAGCAGCTGGTTCAGCACGCGGTCGGGCGTGCCGCCCGCGTCGCCCACGCTGTTGCCGCGCCTCACGGCGATCGAGTCCAGCTCGTCGAAGAAGAGGATGCACGGCGCCGCCGAGCGCGCCTTGTCGAACAGGTCCCGGACGTTGGACTCGCTCTCGCCGTACCACATGGTCAGCAGCTCGGGGCCCTTGACGCTGATGAAGTTGGCCTTGCACTCCTTGGCGATGGCCTTGGCCAGCATCGTCTTGCCGCAGCCCGGAGGGCCGTAGAAGAGCACCCCGCGCGACGGCGACATGCCAAGCATCTCGAACATCTCCGGGTGCTCCACCGGGTACTGCACCGTCTCCTGGAGCTCCAGCTTGACGTCCTCCAGACCGCCGATGTCATCCCACGAGACCTTGGGCACCTCCACCAGCCCCCTCTCGCGCAGCGCCGAGGGCTTGGTCACCTCCTTGGCGTGTTTGAGGTGCTCGTTGCAGACGCGCAGCGAGTTCAGCACGTCCACGTCGATAGTCTCCTCCTCCACGTCGATGACGTCCATCTTCTCGCGGATCAACTGCAGGGCCGCCTCGGAGCAGAGCGCCGCGAGGTCGGCGCCGACGAAGCCGTGGGTGTCCTTGCCGATGCGCTCGAGCTCGACGTCCTCGGCGAGCGGCATGTCCTTGCTGTGGATGCGGAGGATCTCGAGGCGGCCGACCTCGTCGGGCACGCCGATGTCAAGCTCCCTGTCGAAGCGGCCGAAGCGCCGGAGCGCCGGGTCCAGGCTATTGGGGCGGTTGGTGGCGCCGATGACCACGACCTGCGCGCGCGACCGGAGCCCGTCCATGAGCGTGAGCAGCTGCGAGACCACGCGGCGCTCCACCTCGCCGTGCGTCTTGTCACGGTTGGGGGCGATGGCGTCGATCTCGTCCATGAAGATGATGGAAGGCGCGGACTCTTCCGCGTCCTCGAAAACCTTGCGCAGGTTGGCCTCGCTCTGGCCGGCCATCATGGACATGATCTCCGGGCCGTTGACGACCACGAAATGGGCGCCGGACTCCGACGCGATGGCGCGCGCCAGGAGCGTCTTGCCGGTGCCGGGCGGGCCGTAGAGCAGGATCCCCTTGGGCGGCTTGACGCCGAGCGTCTGGAACAGCTTGGGGTGGCGCAACGGCAGCTCGACCAGCTCGCGGATCTGGGCCAGCTGCTTGCGAACGCCGCCCACGTCGTCGTAGCCAGGGCCGTCCAGCCGCTCCTCGTCCTCCCGCTTGACCGGCTGGTCGCTGCAGAAGATGGCCGTGTCCGGGCGGACGAGGACGCGGTCGGCGGGTTCCGTGTCGACGACCTTGAACTCGACGGCGTGCATGTTGCCGCGCACGATGAAGCGGTCGCCCTTGCACACCGGCCGCAGCGCGTCGTTGCCGAAGTAGGGCTTCAGGTACGCGTCGAAGAGGTCGCCGGAGATGCCGTTGATGGTGTCCTCGAACGGCGCGATCTGGACGCGCGTGCCGGTCGGGACCTCGTCGAGACGCTTGACGGTGACGATGTCCCCGAGGTGGACGCGGATGTTGCTGCGCACGACGCGGTTGAGGCGCACCCTGCCGTCGGAACAGGAGGCGTCGAACACGGCGTAGCAGACGGTGTCCTTCCGGCGCTTGCCGCGGAGCAGCACGAGTTCGCCCGTGAAGATCTCGAGCTGGAAGGCGGTGGCGGGGCTGAGCGCCACCATGGAGTTGTCGATGGTCACCTCGCCCTCGCCGTCGTCCGCCAGGAGGCGGTTCGGCGCCTTCTTTCGCTCTAGGATCGCCGTGCTAAAATCTTTCTTGCCGTCGGCGTCCATCTTGCTGCTGCTCGACATGGTATGTAGATCGATCTAGTTTCGGCGACGAGGCAGACCCCGAGATCGGTTCCTGCTGCATGTTTCAGGTTTCAGAGGTCGGTATATGACCGTATGAGGTCGCGGTTACAACTCAGGACTCCTCCGGCAATTTGGACGTGATTTTTGTTTTCCGAATCACATTATTACTACTTTCTTTGCCGTGTGTTTGGATTGAGAACGGGACGGGACGGTCCTTGTCTCCTTGAAGATGTGTTTGGTGGGATTGGGAGTCAATGGGACGGGACTATTCACTTTCAGGAATATTCGTCTACCGGAAACTGGGTCTAAGTTAAGTGTAAAAATATTTGGCGGGTGCATTTGATCGGACATTCGACAAATATTTTTTTTATAAAAAAATACTCAGCAAAATAATTACACTCGGCAAAAAAACACTCGGTAAAGTTCGACACTCGGTAAACAAGAAAAAAAACACTTGGTAAAAGTAGGCACTCGGCACAGAACCGTGACGTGGACAACCATTAGTCCGTGTGCCGTCCGTTAGTGCGTTTGCTGAATGTCCGTTAGTGGAAACACTCGGCAAACAAATACACTTGACAAAGAAACATGTTTGCCGAGTGTAATTATTTGGCACCGACAAATAAATATGTTTGCCGAGTGTATTCGTTTGGCACTCGGTAAAGAAATAAGTTTTTTCTCTCTTCTGATCTTGAAACTTTTTCTGCTCTCCACATACAACATGTGGTACTCCATGTTAAGATTTGGTATTTTTTGACCTGTTTGCTATATTTAATTAATTTATTTTTTTTTAAGGAATTTTTTGGTATAAGTCAAATTTAAACTGCAAGTGATTCAAATAATAGAATAAAATAAGTAGAAAAATGATATTAATGTTATTAAGTCCATTGTGAGGCCTTACCCAGGAAATAAAAAGAAATTTCAAACATCTTGTTTAGGAAACAAGACGACAAACATGTGGCCGAATGGATTTTGAGATTTGTCATGATGTGATGATATCATACGTGGAGGCTGTGGTAAAAAATTGAGAAAGCTTCATATATTTTGTCACGTACGATGTTTACAAACCGAAGCATCACACAAGAAGAATCGTAGCGTTGAGAATGATTCGGTAAGATTTCTAGTTAAAGTGATGGTCGAATTGGGGTTTAGCTTCAAAACTTTTTGTATAGACAATAGAGAATATATATTGTTTTATGTGAAATTTTGGTAATTTTTTTGATCCGTTTGATAATTTTAATTTATTAAGTGCAATTGTAGAATTTTAATTGATATATATTAAATTTGAGCTGTAACTGCATAAAATAATGGAATAATATTCCTAGAAAAATCAAACATATATTGTTGAGTCAATTTGACAATGTATTTTCAAAGTACATCGGAAAAATTGAGAAAAACACGGCCTGGAAAAAGAAGGAGAAGACGAAAAATGAAAAAAATAGGATTGCCGAGTGCCCATTATCAGGCACTCGGCAAAGCTGGCGTTTATCGAGTGCCAGACCTGGGACACTCGGCAAATCCCCTCACCCGGCCCCACACACGCATAGTAGTTTAGGGTTTGAAAATGAAAAAAAAAAAATGTGTTCGCCGAGTGCTAGATCATAGGCACTCGACAAACCTCCTGATAACCACCCTAGGCCGACCTCACCCACACGCACACACGCGCACACACAGCCACCGCATGCACACACACGCACGCCAAGACCTTTGTGCACACACACACACGCATCCCGCCACCCCCCTTTGACGTCCCACTGCCACACCTGAAGCCCCACCCCCAGCGCAAGCCTGCTTGGCCTCCCGATGCTTCGCCTACCGCCGCCCCACCCAAGACCAGCGCCCGCCCTCGGCCGTTACCGCCCCCCATGACAGCGCCCTACTCGATTTGGTACTTCTCACATTTGAATGACTTACATTCTAGTATACCGCAAGCACTGTATTGCCAAATGGCAGTTACTATAAAATTTGGAGACCGAGGATAAACATTTAGCATGACAGACAAACAATTTGTTTAGACTTTAGACGACGCTATAGAGCCTAGATAGGGTCATTATTTTAGCATGATCATTACCTCTTTTTCCTGTCATGTAATGAGCATTAGAGTTAACGATTAGTTTCATCTTCTTACAACCCATTAAGTTCCTAAAACATGAAAAGTTTCAGATAGAAAAATTGGATGCTCAGCTTGGATGCTTCGTTGCAACACAAACTAAATCAGATGATTAGGGCCAAATAAACCATGTATATTTGTCGCTAGCTGTCCTATGTCCAAACTCCTGATTGAACATGCAACACTTTGCAAGGTGAGAAAATTTGCACTCACAGCATGAGGAAAACGTGTGAAAGACAACAATCAACCTATGCTCTAGCTAGATGTAGGAGTGCAGGCAGACAACTAAGATGTGTATGTGGTTGTCGGCCATCGTACCATTGGTTTGGTGTGTATGTGGTTGTCGGCCATCGTGTCGTTGGTTTGTTGAAGGTTTTGGTTACCTCACCGTATAGGGGAGGTGCTGCCAAAATTTACAATTGACACTATTATGTTCGTTTGTTGCAGGAGAGACTATTGCAAAGATCATTCCCCACCGTCCTCGACTCGTCACTTTGGAGGACAGTAAGACGAGGCATCATACACCCCTTTTCCGTATGATGTTCGTATATCACATAACCTTGCTAGGCGTCTCCCGTTCGAAAGAGACACAGTTGGAAATATGCAGATATTTACATATCTATAACCGTATCTGTTTTGAATTGTCTACGTTTTTTGGACAGCCCGAGGATGTGTAAATTGGGTTAGTTTTCATGCTCTACTCTGGTCCGAGACAGAGTTTTGGCAGCATCTCCCTATTGTTCTCCAGATACACAATCTCCCTGCCAGTACGTGTATTTGGAGAACAATGGGGAGGTGCTATCGAAATTCTATCTCGGATAGGAGTAGAGCATGGAAACTAACCCCATCTACACATCCTCAAGTGGGATTATGACCTATCTTCACCTATTAGACCGCCACATAGGAACCTATAGATGCAATTGATTTTTATATTACTTGCGATATGTTAGAGGATGGATGATCGTGAGTGGATGTACACGGGCCGCTCTAGTCAGGGTTCGTTCATCGATGAATGGATTGAGAAGATCGATGCTTTTTTGGAACTAGCATTTGCAAGGGTTAAAGGAGCGCGTGCCACTTGGTGTCCCTGCAGCATTTGTGCAAACACGCGTCGACAAACAAAGGTGGTCATGGGTAAACATCTTTGCAAGAATGGATTTACGGTGGACTATACCCAGTGGATCTACCATGGTGAATCCGATCGTGTGAGAGACGAGGTCATGAGACAATGCATCGAGGATTATGATGCCGATGCGGGGGTAGGAGACATGTTAAATGACTATCATGAAGCACAGTTCGATGAAGGACGTAGGGAGGAGGAGCCAGAGGCAACCGCAAAGGTGTATTACTATATGTTGTCTGCGGCACAGCAACCCCTTCATGGGCATACCAAGATTTCTCAACTAGATGCCATTGCACGCCTAATGACTATAAAGTCCCAATTTAGCTTGAGTCGAGAAGCCTTCGATGTTATGCCGACAGTTTTTGGTAGCCTGCTCCCGGATGGTCACATCCTGCCAAAGAGCATGTATGAGGCACAGAAACTCCTTCGTGCACTTAAGATGCCATATGAGCATATACATGTTTGTCCAAAGGGATGCATCTTATTTAGGAAAGAACATGCAGAAGCAAAGTACTATGTGAAGTGTAAATCCTCTAGGTTCCTGGTGGTAGACTCTAGTGATGGTCAGAAGAGGCAGCTCGCCATCCCCGTGAAGATCCTACTATACCTTCCATTCATACTGAGGATCCAATGGCTTTATATGACTGAGGAATCCATGAAATAGATGACATGGCACAAATACGAATGTCAATACAATCCTGAGAAGCTGGTGCATCCATCCGATGGTGAAGCATGGACAAGGTTTGATATGATTCATCATGAGAAAGCTCTGGAGGCTCGTAATGTACGTGTTGTGCTGGCAACAGATGGGTTCAATCCTTATGGAATGGCGGCTGTCTCATACACTTGTTGGTCCATGTTCGTTATCCCTCTCAATCTCTCCCCTGGCGTCCTCTTTCAACGATAGAACATATTCTTGTCGTTGATAATTCCTGAACACCCGGGGAATAATATGAGTGTGTACATGGAGCCTCTGATTAATGATTTGGTCCATGCTTGGGAGGAAGGGGTATGGACATACGACCGAGCTATAAAGATAAACTTCAAAATGCATGTTTGGTACTAGTACTCCCTACATGACTTTTCGGTGTATGGGATATTCTACGGCTAGTGTGTTCACGGGAAGTTCTCATGCCCAGTATGCAAGGCATCTCTGATGTTTATTTGGTTGACAAAGGGTGGCAAGTATTCTTCGTTCGACAAACATCAACAATTCCTCCCTCTTGACCATCCATTCAGACAAGACATCAAGAACTTTACGAAACATGTAGTAGTTGAAGGTCCTGCACCCCAGATGATGATTGGTGCCATGGTTCGTGCTCAGTTAGACGCTCTCGAGGTCAATGACCAAGGAGATCATTTTCTGGGATATGGTGAGCAACATGCCTGTACTCACAAGTCGTGCTTGTGGAACCTCCCCTATTTTGATGACCTTCTACTTCCACATAACATTGATGTAATGCACACTGAAAAGAATGTCACTGAGGCAATTTTTGGTATAATCATGGACATTCCTGATAAGACAAAGGATAATGTTAAGGCTAGAGTGGATCAAGCGAGGTTATGCAATAGACCAAAGCTAGACATGACGCCTCCCAGAGGCAGGAAGTCATGGAGAAAGCCTAAGGCCGATTTTGTTCTGACGAGGGCCCAAAGGAGGGACGTACTAGAATGGTTCCAAATGTTAATGTTCCCTGATGGGTATGCAGCGAATCTGAAGAGGGGAGTGAACTTAGCTACTTTGCGAATCAACGGGCTCAAGAGTCATGACTACCACATATGGCTTGAGCGGCTACTGTCGGTGATGGTTCGAGGCCATGTCCCTGAGCATGTCTGGATAGTGCTGGCGGAGTTGAGCAATTTCTTCTGCCAGCTTTGTGCTAAGGAGTTATCTCGTACCGTGGTTGCAGACATAGAAAGAATGGCGCCTGTGTTGCTCTGCAGGTTGGAGAAGATCTTTCCACCTGGCTTCTTCAATCTGATGTAGCATTTGATTTTGCACCTCCCGTATGAGGTAGAATGGGGGGCCTACGCAGGGCCATTGGTGCTATTCAATTGAGAGATTTCAAAAGGTTCCTCGAACTAAATGTAAAAATAAATGCAAAATTGAAGCATCCATAGCAGAGGCATACATTCTGGAGGAGGTGTCAAACTTCACAACAAAATACTATGCTGACAACCTTCCTAGCGTACATAATCCACCCCCTCGTTACAATGCTGGCGAAGATGAATCGAACCTTAGCATTTTCTGAGGGCAACTAGGAAGTGCAAGTGATGCGACTAACAAGACCTTGAAACATGAAGAGTGGCGCACTATTATGCTATATGTGTTGACCAACCTATTCGAAGTGGAGCCGTACATGCTATAAGTTCTCAACAAACTTTTTCTCAAGTAGTCACAATTCTGTGTCCAACTCCCTTGTTTCTCATTGGTACAGGGGATTTCATGAACAATTCTGGCATGAATCAAGGGAACCTACCCCATAGGAAACTTTGACCCTTCTTAGAGAGGGTGAGGGAAATGGAATGCCCGATTTTATTTCTTGGTTCAAACAGAAGGTACTGTCCAATTTGGCTCGTACTTAGTTTGACATTACAAGTTGCTCGTACATGCGACTAATATAACGAACTACCCTGCTTAAACTTGTAGGGACAAACCGATGCGTCTATGAGTGCCGAGTTGAGATAGGTTGCCGATGGTTGTGTCTATAGGGTCAGGTCATTTACCGGTTATGACGTGAATGGATATCGCTTTCACACAACAAGCCATGAGTAGAGTCGGACTAATCAAAGAACCACAAATACCAGAGTTTTTACGTAAGGCTTAGATGGGGTTGAGTATTACGGAAGAATTGAAGAAACATACGAACTCATGTTTCATGGTTGCAAACCTCTTAATCCTGTTATATTCAAATGCCATTGGTTTGATCCTGAAGTAGTGAGACAGACCCCTAATCTTGGGCTAGTCGAAATTCAACAATCATCCGTCTTACCAGGAGATGATGTCTATATTGTGGCTCAACAGGCCACGCAAGTTTATTATCTCTCATACCTATGCCAAACCATCGACCGTCTTAAGGGTTGGGATGTTGTGTACAAGGTATCACCACACGATAAACTATCTGTCCCAAACAATCAAGATTACAACATAGATCCCAACACATATGACGGAGAGTTCTTTCAAGAAGATGGGCTCGAAAGGAGTTTTGAGATAGACTTAACCGAAGCTCAGGGGATGGAAGTAGACAATGAAAGTGGTGCTAACGAGGACGCCGGAGACGAGGTTCAGAATGTGAAGGACTTAGAATTACTTCAGCGATTACATCTAAGCAATGACGGTGATGACGACATTCCTCCTTTGGAGCATGGGGATGATTATATCGACATGCGTGATAGTGATGATGAGACTTATGATCCAGCTAATCCCGATCATGATAATTATTTCTAATACATGTACTATCCGTGCTAATTGATTTATTATTTGTCATACCATGTTATTTTCTAAGTATGTTTTGTTTATTTTGCATCTATTTCGATGTATTATCTATGCTAATCGGTTTACTCTTTTTAATTGCAGGTGATTGGACAATGATGGGCGGTATGAGGAGGATAACGTCGCTTTACTCAAAAGCGACAGCGACGCGTAAAGGGTCCAATGCAGCTGAGGGGTTCGTGAAGAGACCTTGGGGTAGACCCAGGGGTCGAGGGACGACGAGGCCACCATCGCCTGTACCTTCGCCGCCGTCTGAGGTACCTTTCGCTCACTCATCCTCCTCATCCTCTGAGGAGGAGGAGGAGACAGGGGTACCTCTTCCTCTACTTCGTCACGTGTGTGGTTGCGAGGTCTCTCGACCCTCCCGAGGCTACCGATACCTCCTTTGAGACGCCCGCTGATTTGACCCGATGGAGACAAGTAAGTAACTTTAGATGTTATCACTAATTTTTTGTTTGATATATTCAAAATTACAATAGAAACTAATAATTTATCTTAATCACTTGGACAGGGGTTGGACGAAGGTCGGGGAGGGGGGTGATCACGCACACCAGGTGAACGCCATCCTTGGTCTTTTGATCAAGGAAAAGTTCCCTGACCGGGTGCAGTTCGGCGGAACTATCGAGCCAGCCTACACGTGGGCCCACTATGCCGCCGTCTCCAACGCCCCTGATCGGGATGGCAGGGTATTTACCGACAAGGCACAGCATGTCAAGGCCGAACTTTGGGTAAGTCTTTCTCGTACTACATTGCTTAATACATCGCATTGATTGGACATTCTTGAAATAATGACTGGATACATCGCGTCTATATGCAGGATTTCTTTAGATGCGATGAGGGATACGGGGCCAAGGCGTATGCTGTGGCTGACAAAGCCTCCAAGAAACTCGTCAAGGACATGCACTATGAGGCGTGCATCCAGGCCGTGATCCAATACCACGCGGAAATCCTAAAAGTGCGGCAAGAACCATGAGACTGACTCCGGAACAATACCTGAAGGTAAATATAGAACATTAATACTTATTTTTTGAGATTAATTACGCTTAATTTCATCTTCTTATGTCATATACTTGATGACGTAGGTGCCTCCGTGATGGTGCGCCTACGATCTGCAGTGCTGGGCCCGGATGGTGGACAGGTGGTGCGACCCCGCGTGGGAGGAGAATCACAACGCATGCCGGGAGCGGCATTTGCTGATGACGGGTGCACCACACCATCAAGGCAACCTCAACCTCTTAGGATACGCGGCTAGATGGGTACGTGAATTCATTTCTTTATTCTAACGCTCAATTCTGCATAATTTCTAATCGTATTGCTTTTTTTGCAGTCGACGACACATGGTGGCGAGCCTTGCTCTCAGTTTATGGCATATGCTTTGGCCCACAAGAGCAAGGCGACGGCTGACGTCGCCTACAACCCGGAGGACCCGCCCTCGACATACATCAACGAGTCTGTCCGCAGCCACCTCGATGGATACACATCAATGGCAAGGGCGGTCCATGGCCCAGAGTACGATCCGAGCGCCCATGACCTTGATGGAGAAGTGGTCATGAGGGCAGAAGGAGGCAAGAAGCATGGCCGGTTCTGGATTGACGATGGCACAATCGACACGACCAATACTCCCACTCTCTCCCAGATTCGAGCACGGAGCACGAGTTCTAGCCCGGCGATACGCCCACGGCTGGACTCTACACGGTTCTAGATAAATGCACTCTAGGTTATTTCTGTTTTATTTATCGTTCATTGATTTTACATACTTTTACATTGCATTATAATATTGGGATGAAATATTGTAGGCTCAGCTGGAACAAGAAACGAGGCGTCGGGAGGAGCTAGAGGTGAGGATGGAGGCAGACCGGAAGAGGATGGAGGTAAAGCGGCCGCAGATGTTTGAATATCTGAGGGGTGTTTACGTTGCAATCGGTCAACCTCCACCACCGATGCCAGTCCCTCCTCCTCAACCTGCTCCAAATACTGTTTCAGGCACTGTAAGTCACTTCACAACCTTATAATCACCGTTTCTAGTTTATACTGAATCAATCTTACAAAGATGTTCAGACACTAGAAACTAGAAAGTAGAAATAAACTAGAAACTAGAAATAAATTAGAAACTAGAAACTAGAATGATTTATAGTTTACAAACTAGAAATAAACTAGAAACTAGAATGATTTATCTCTTCTCCTTTGTACAGAATCAATCGGCGGCATCGAATGAGCCTCATGACCCAACGTGGTCACAGTGGACACCGTGGCCTCCTCAGTGACTACTTGTGATTTTATTTGTATTTACATTTGTGGATTACTTGTGACTACTAAGTGACTACTCAGTGGACACCATTGCACTCAGTGAATTTTATTTGCATTTGTGGTTGTGAATGAACCTACTTGTGATTCTGAAGTTTATTTGCATTTATGTGTTGTCGATATATCTATATGAACTGCCTATGATGCTTATTATGAACTATGTGTGATGTTTATAATGTTTATTTGAGTGGGATACGTTATACGTGCCCGAACCATAAAAACTGAAAATATATGGTCACTTTGCCGAGTGTTAGGCCTTTTGCCAAGTGCCAAGGTAAAAACACTCGGCAAAGAAGACACATGGCCAAAATCTGTACATTCTGTGCCAGTCTTTGCCGAGTGTCCGGGATTTGACACTCGGCAAATCAGTCATGTTTGCTGAGTGTCGGGGATTTGACACTCGACAAAGCAGTCATGTTTGTCGAGTGTTAGTGCCTGGACACTCGGCAAATAAGGGCACATTTGTCGAGTGTCAGGGCTGGGGCACTCGACAAACATGGCTGCTTTGCCTAGTGTCAAATCCCAGACACTCGGCAAACGCGCCGTGACCGTCTCCGCGCCGTCACGTTACTTTTTTTTTGCCGAACGTCGGTTTCAGCTCTCGGCAAATTATTTGCCGAGTGCCCGATAAAAAACACTCAACAGAGATACGTTTGCCGGCACTGTAGATACCGTATGCTGTTTGCCGAGTGTTACACTCGATAAATCCTTTGCTGAGTGTTTTTTGGCTTTACCGTGTGTCTGTGACACACTACAAAGCTACTGTTTCCGGCAGTCCATCGCAAGGTAAGCCCGTCCCTCCAATTGGAGCGGACGGACTCAGTCCTCCATCTTCTTCGGAGCCATGGCCATGCGACACGAGAAAGGCTCAATGATAGTGAGCTTTAGCCCGGATGTGCCCGCACCTGCGACGCAAGCTCCGGGCCAGCCACGAATGCTCCTGCGATGGCAAGCTCTGGCCTGGCCACGCCCACACCTGCGACAGTGAGCTTCGGTTCGGCCGCACCCACGAGCTCTGCCCTAGCCACATCTGTGTCACTAAGGTCCTTCCACGGCCCCGCCCCGCACCGGCGAGCTCCTCGATCCCACGACTCCGTCCCCACACCGGCAAGCTTTGTCCTGCCCATGTCTATGCCGGTGAGCTCGTTCCCAGACACGCCACGACGTCAGCCCCAGGCATGCCCGCGCCGACGAGCTCCATTGGTCGTGCCCTGCGCTGGTGAGCTCAAGGGCGCTGTGCTTTGTCGATCTAGAAAAGAAAGAACCCTGCAGTGTAGGTTGGGGAGGAAGAAAATGATTATTTTGTAGAGGCTTACGGACAGACCTCACCTGGCACATACCTCGTACAACTATTCGATGACTCCAAACCAAATATAGAACAAGGAACGATTCCGTCCCATCAATCAAACATAAGATGAAATCGTCCCATCTTTCAAAACTGAAATAGAATCTTCCCATCACACTGCGTCCGCAAACCAAACACACACTTCCTGATTGAGTAGATTTGGTTGAAAAAAGTATACGAATGAGTGTTGTCCATGGTACGGTGACCTTTCACCTTTCATCCTTTAATTTCAGCTCTATTCTAATTGTGTGTAACTTCGACACTTATATGATCGGTGTTCATTTCATAAGCTTGGGGCCTGTTTTGTTTGAGTTGTAGCTTTTTAGCCTTTGGTTTTAAAACTGGCTTTCTGGTGTTTTTGGTTGTTGACTTTTTGCTATTGACTCTTATAATAAATTTTTAGCTTCTTAGCACACCACAGGCCAGCAAAAGCTTCTTAGAACGTGCTCTTCGGAGCTAAGCTGTCAGCAAAAAGCTAAAACAAACAGACCCTTAGTCTTCAGTGTGAAATCTATGCCCACTATGAGCATGGCGCTATTGTTGACTATTGAGTTCAGCTGTTGTTATTATTTTTGTTGCAATATGCTTTGCTGAATGAGTTGCAGGCTATCATTTTGCAATTGACAAAGCAGGACTAAGAGGTCTTAGGTTGCAGACTAAAAGAGATAAGGAAAATTTGTCTTATAAAACCATGTAAGGCCGGGAAACTATGGGTGTGTAGAGATCATTGAGACAAATTTGTATCAGTACAGAGATCATTTATCACCAATTTTATTTAATATTGTGAAAGACATGCTTGCTATACTTATTAATAGAGAAAAAGAAGAGAGCTAGTTTAATGGCATTATACCCAATCTGATGGATGGTGGTCTTCCGATTTTACAGTATGCAGATGATACTGTTTTATTCATGGATCATGATGTAGAGAGAAGGCAAAAATTTGAAACTCTTGCTATGCGCTTTTGAGCAACTATCTGGACTGAAGATTAACTTTCACACGAGTTAAATTTTTACGACCTGATTGTGACTTGTTCATAATCATCATCATCGTTAGCATCATTTACATGTTAAATTCAAATTTGGAAAACTAGTTGTAAGGAAACTGCATATTTCTAGGCACTGCTTGTTCCAGCAGACCATCCGACACACCACAGGAACATTCCGCCTCAGCATTTACATAGACTTAGAACTTTTCAGACTGTTTGTGTTCCCACAGACCATCCCCAGAACACTTCATGCATAGATTTTGTAACAGAACCGACCAAATATTAACAGCACTAGATACATGAATTATCTACAACTTTGTTATTAACACCAAAAGCTCATTCAAACCCTAACTAGATCAAACACTAGCATCTTTCAGATCTGCTCAGAATACAATCAAAACCTGACAGAAGACTTAAAAGTCATGTAACTCCTACACTATCAGACCTATGGTCTTATAAGTTGAACACAAGCAAGATCATGAAATTTGCTACAACTTTTGTATTCACTACAACCATAGCAAACATCATTTACACCACGAAAATAAATTGGACAAGCAAAACTACAATTGCAACCCAACAACAGTGGTACAGAAAACTCATAAGAACTTCAGAGAAGCACAACTGGAGTTCTAGACCTCCAACAAACATGAACCATAACTTTTTGAAAAGCCTAGAAAGTTACCTACAACTTTCTTATTCTCATATTAAGATGATTCTACAGTTAGAAGGGTCAATTAATCCAATAATTGCATCTCTGTCCAAAACATAGACAGAAACTGACATGCCACTTTAAACAGCTATAAATGGAGTTATACATGTCCAATAAATGTGTTTCTATACTTTTTAGAAAGCTTATCAAATTATAAACAACTTTGTTGTAAACACCTAAATCCTAATTCTACTATTAAGAAGGCCCCACAGTAAGAACAAGAAACCCTCTCTGGGTTTGGGTAGAAACAGCCACAGAGATTTAAGCAAGTATGACTCAAGATCTACTTAACCAAAAATCATGATATTTAGCTTTTTGAAAAAATAATAAAAGTACTACAACTCATGTATTATCATAAAGTCATGATTCATAACTTAACTGAGCCAATTAATTCAAACATGCAGACCTATTCAGAATAGGGGTAAGGCAATACAGGTAATTTGTTATTTTTATAGATCTTAAACTATCAAGCCTAAAATACTAAAATTTTTACCAGACATCACTAATCACATCAGTAACACTCCATAAAAATTTAACATTTATTTGAGTAAAATAACTGCAGTTATAAAAAAGACAAGACATGACTAGCATTAAGAACCTAACTGCCTAAATCTATTTTTAAAACAAACTATTTAAACTTAAACATGTAATATTATAGATCTAGTACATAGAGAATTTCACAAGGATTCCAAAAAGTTCTCATTTACTATTTTACGATTTTTCTACAAATTACTACGAATTTTCAAAGTGGAGCATTCAAATCTGTAAAAACCAGAGAAAAAGGGATTGAAATCTTGCATCGGGTCCCTGCGGAAAACATAAATTAAACACGAACAAATGGATCCTTTTCGGCACTGTTCAACTGAGTCACAACTTCTTCACTTAACCCCCTGTAAAATGTCTTATTCCCGCGCGTGGCCCTTCGTCTTCTCTAACTCACAGACGGACGCAGAGCCCAGCATGGTGGCCGGCCGGCAGGGGAGGGGCGTCGGCGGCGAGTGGCGAGGGGGCGGCTTGCCCAGGCACGCGCGCGGCCGAGGGAGAGGCCAGCCTGGCCAGCGGCTCGAAGCCACCAGCTCCGATGACACTGGAAAAAAAAGGCGGCAACGGAGGTGGGTTCGGCAGGCACAGGTGGCTCCGGCGGTGAGAGGGAGGGCTGCTGCAAGCCATGTACTGCGCCTGGCCATAGCTTGGCTGGTGGTAGCGGCAGGAGGAGGGCGCAGCTGCACAACGCTCTACCGGGAGCCGGCCATGGCGGCGTCCGCGCGTAGCCTGGAGAGGGGGCGAGAGAGTGGACCGAGAGAGAGAGGGCAGTGAGTGAGCGAGGGCCAGGGGAGCTCGGGCGCTCGGTTGGAGGAGTAGGGGCGCGATAGAGCGGCAGGACACGTGGTAACGACACGCGGCAATGGCGTGGCGCGAGCTCTGCATGGCTGCCACACGCTCCCCCTTTGGGGCATTCCACCGAGCGGCTGGCAGGTGTCGGAGCGGGCCGGTTGGACCACGTTATTGGGCTTGTTCTGGTCCGAACTAAGTCATGGGCCCTTAAGCAAGTTTGTTGTCCACATGATGACCTACAAATTTCATTAACGGACCATTGCCATTTGAGCAATGGATTAGCAGTTAATTAGGCTCCAAAGTGATAGTGTTAGTGTGTTGATAACAGTCACGGGAGCTCGCCCTCGGAGGTCAAAACTCGGTCAAACTCCGTGCAACTTTTTGTATGCTCTTCTCCATAATATAACCTTCAACTTTTATTTTTGGACCAACTCAAGTTGCTTAGCAAAATTTAGAGAACGCGGGATGTTAATGTCGATGCTTAGCGAAACTCCAGACTTAGAATAATTCTAAGTGCTGAAGACTGCAGCAGAATCAATCTTGTGACCTTTGTTTGTCAAGCTTAGAGATAGATTTAGACTTAGGTCCTTAAATAAAGTTTCTAGTACACAAACTATACTACAACTTTTATTTAAGGTCAAACCTTGTATCTTGAATATAAACCATTCTTTTACTTTGGTCAAAGCAGCATCTCGTTAACCCTAGAATTAGAGTTTTCGACCAATTGAGGCATTTTCTTGACATGTGCTCAACACAAACCCTTCATGACTTTTGTTGTAGAGTTCAATTAGAGTCATTTGGGCAAGGTTACAAGGTTTGGTTGGCGATCTAGAATTCCATTCACTTTATAAAACAATTCAAGCAAGGACATAACTTGTCATTTCATGTGACTTCTTGATTCCAAACTTCATGAAACTTTTCCATGGATCAATATAGATGGATATTGATGCGAGACACATGAAACAAGTACATCCAGTATTTCCCAAGCATACTCTTTAGAAAGGGCAGCATGTAAGCAATGGTGCATGGTCCAAGTTTAAGTGGTGACTCATTTTCATATGTTTAACCTAACATCTCCATCACTACTTAACATGCCATGGTTGAGCTTAAACCCATTGCTTCATTGGTGACAAACACCTGGGGTGTTACAGCCCTCCCCCCTTAAAGGAATCGCGTCCCGAGATTCGATGCGAAAGACTTTTAAGGGAAGAGAAACTTGTCATCTAGTTTCCAACATCAGTGATAGCATTAGGCTACTTAACTTTGGAGTATCAGAGAGACTAATTTAGTCACGACACTTTCTGATACTTGCTCTTTGTCGTAAGTTGTTGTCTGAAGAATTTCCTTCTTTGGCGTCCATAAAGCATTGTTACATTGGAAGGAATCCAAGATAGCATTGTCCTTCGTCCTCGATGTACGAAGAGTGATTCAAACGTAGACTAAATACTTGTAACATTTACTTCCCCAGTGGATATAGCACATAACTCATGGACTTTGCACTAGATTGCAGTCGGTTGACGGATATTCCTGGCAATGGTGCTATATTTGTTCCCAAGGGTTGAAAAGCAGTTCTCTACTAAAGTGGCTTGAGCACAACTTATCGTAAAGGATGTGATCATAGACGGGGTAAACATCCTTTGAGGGCATGAGAAGCTAGTTAACCAATATCCAAACTGGTTGTAGCGGTGCACTCACTCATATGTCAACTGATGGAAAGCTACACAATGTTCCATGTGTGCAATGCTCTTTCTCTGATAACAGTACTGTATTACCTGAGTCAGTTGAGTGAGCGGTGAATGTGATAGCTGACTCTGTTGACTCAGCGTTTTTGACGACCATTATTTAAGGGAATTCTCGTATCCAAGCGGCAACAGTTATCTGAGTTGTATTTGAGGCAACCCCTTGTATAAAACACATGGAAGACACCTTAGGCATGTCAGCATTGGAGAACCATTGACGCAGAAGGATGTTAGCGAGGCTTGGAGGGCAACACAAGTTGCAAGTAATCACAAAACTAGGGACTAGTTCACTACCAAGCAGGTTAAGTACAATTTGCCTTCGTGGTGCAGTTGCACAGCAAGTTGGGTTTACTTGTATCGTAGCAAAACCAGCTTTCTTAAACTATATTTGACGTCGAGGCTTCCATTCTTAGGCCAATCAATATCTCAAAAACCATAATCCAAAAATCTATGGTTTGACACCTTTCCAATTACTTTTGAATTGCAAGGGCACAATTTGAAATCTGTTGTTTGACGCCTTTCAAAATGCTTCTGATTTGCAAGGGTACAAATTGACTCGTAGAACACCTCGATTGCTCACACATCGCTGATCTAAGAGGGCAAAAGCAAGGCACATAGGGGTGCAATTAGTCCACTCAAGGGTATGGAGGATTGCCTAACAGCAATACACCTACAAGTTGTAATTTCTTGGCATGAATTACAAACACAACCGTCTAATGCAAAGGATGATCGTAGTCACAGCGAAATTGCAGATTCTGTACCCTTTTGTTTTCTATTCATATCTCACAAACTAATGCTCCAATATGCACAAATTTTGGTGGGCATGTAGATCCATGGGTCTTCTAACTACTCACCAAAATTCAACTCGACCGGACACCGTTTAACCATCCAAACAATTCATCTACCAAAACTGCTGCGTTCTGAAATGGCAGCAAACCGAGCCGACAAGATATCTCTCAAATCCAATGTTTTACTCAACCAATACTCAAGCCAACTTAAGACATTGAAGGGTCCTAAGCAAGGAATAATATCACCAAGTTTGGGGTCAATCCAACTTCGTTTGAGTCACTAATCGTCGGCTTGAAGAGAACTGGTTTCATGCCACAAAATCTGGACAGATTTCTAGGTTTAATGGAATTCGATTTGGTTAACGTAAGAATCATGCTTTGATGTTTACAAATGATTTGTAGAGAATTTCATAAGCTTTTCAGAATGTCCTCTTGCAAGTCATTTGAATTTATAGAACTCTGGTTATGATTGAATTAAGGAACTACCCGTGTGCATATGAAACTTTAACTGTTGTTTTAAGTATGCGTTTACTATTTCTAAGTTTGTGGTAATGTTCCTAGGTGTTAGGCCTTTAACTGAATATGAGCATCTTTATCTTAGGTTATGCAAGTTAGGTAAGTTGATCTTGTTCTTCAAGTTAAGTTAGATACACATTTTAAAGTGATTTGAATAGAGCTATTCTTAATCGGTAAATGAATGTCCAGTGATGTTTTCGTTAAACACTTACTATGATTCATTCATCATGAGCATCATGTCATTCCTTATGCATCCATGATGTTTATCTTGTGCATCGGCATGGAATAGGTGTACCGGAAGGAGTGACCCTGCTGGAATTCAAGGAACCGAGCGAGGAGCAGCAGCAGCCAACATCGGAGGTTCAGGAGGTGCAGCCTTCAGGAGAAGGGCCAGACGAGGTCGCCGTTGAGTGCCCGGATCACCGTCCGTGCAACTTTGTGAAAGGCAAGCTCCGGAGCATATTAAGCCTCCTAATTTCCGAAATGCAGTTAAAGTATTATTGTTGCATATATATATTGTTGCATTAAGTTTAGGTGTTGGATGCAAACACTTGCTGCATTGATTATCCAATCCTTGTCCAGATATTGATACCCTGAATCCTATGTAGCTCAGGTTCGTGTAGTGCTTAGCCCTGCTTAAACACGGTAGAAGTCAGATGATTTCCTGTCACCTGCGAGATATAGGAAGATACATATGGCACGGTTGGCTATATTTGCTATCGTGGAAAAGAACCAGTCTTAATTTGAAATGAAGACCGGACGGAGGCTTGTCGGTTTGCAGTGACTCTGTCTGTGTCGCTTAAGGACTGAATCTTGGAGCCTTTCCTGTTCATGTTGAATGCATGCCTCTCTCTTAGTTGGCCGGGTCTGGAGACCGACCACGAAGTCGAGTAGCTCACCTCAGGCCAGGAGTCGATAAGTATAAAGTGCGCCTCGGAAGGGAGCCGTAGGCGTGAGTCCAAGGGCAGGTGATTTAAAAATCCTGATCGTCCTGGCAGAAGGGTAATCCCTGAGAGTGCTGGCGCTGATCGAACCCGTGAATTTGGTTCCTGAGTTGTCCCAAAGGTGACCCACGGCTACCCTTGCAAAGTATGCCAGGGTGAGAGTTAGGAATACCCCCTCAGCTAAGTTGTAATTCGATTCGAGTCGCCGTCTCTCCCGGTTAGTGAGAACTTGACGGGTTTATCTCCAAAGTAGATACACTAAATAACCTAATGGTTCAGAAATGATGATATGATGATGACAACCTTATTATACCTGCTATGGTTAATATTGATTGCTCCTAATAAGTGAGTGCTCTAGTACAGGTGCTAATCTAGTGGACAGGTAAATGATGATAAGCTTGATGCTAAGTTTAAATTGGTTACTATGCTCATAAGCTCTTTTATACAACTGTGTCCAGCTAGCCCACCTCATAAGCCTTGCATGATCCTTGGTGTCTTTTATTTCTGGTTTTGTCGGGTAAGTCTAGCTGAGTACGTTCTCGTACTCAGGGTTTATCTCCCATCTGTTGCAGGTGACCAGTTCTATTTTGGTTGCTGCAAGTATTGTCTTCTCCCGGCTGGGGATGAAGACTAGACCGTTGGGCACGGTCTCTCCTAGTTCTCATATCTGAAGATGCTTTTGTGGGACATGACTAAGATCTAGCAATGTATTTGAAACTATGAAGTTATGTACTAAACTATGTTGCTTCCGCAAATTTGAACCTGGTTTGTAATATTTTATTTGAACTCTAATGGATGTAATCCGAATGCTACTTGTGAAATGTTGTAACGAATGATGTGTTGTGTTGAATCACTACTGTCTTGGTTTGTATGTCGAGAGTTGTTTGAAATCCTTCGTGATTTCCGGACTACCGGGATTATGGGAGCTTAAGTACAGGAATTTGATCACTTCGGTGATTGTTTTTGTACTTACGTTCTTATAATTTGGTCGGTTCTGTTACAGATTTGAGCTGTCACCATTGGAGCACTTGTGGTCCCACCAATCATTCCACCTGTCCCATTTCGTGGAGGAGGCAACAGTAGCACCAACACATTTTCTCGCACTCCCTCTCCTCACTCTCACTCACCCACTCTCTCTAGTTCATCTCTCCACTCTCACACACATAGATCAAGGGTTGGAGATCGCCACTAGCTAAAAGAAGACATATATGGAGGCCACCTAGGTGCTGCTATCCACAAGGGCTGGGGATAGAAGAGGAAGGAGCCCTCTCTTCCTAACCATTTGGAGCTAGGATGAGGAGAAACCAAGGAGGAGCAAGGGAGAAATGGAGGTGAACCAGCTTCTTCATCATGTTGAGAAGCTCAACCAACACCCCTAGTATCCTTGGTAAGCTAGAATCGAGTTTAAGGCTTTAGATGTATGTGTATTCACTTCGATCTACATGTGTTGGGGTGGAGTGGAGTGGAACTTAGTTTAATTCCATTCCAATCCACTTCAACACATGTGGATTAAGATGAATACGTGCGCATCTAAACAAGGCCTAAATCATCACTCTTATGAATCACATGTTCATCACCTAAAAAATGTCCCCCAATGCTTGAAATTGTTCGAGAAACGAAATTTTGTTCTTTTTGAGGCGGACCGTTATCGTTACGTCATGCTCCGGCGGTCCGGCCTGCCTGTAAATCCGACAGCGGCCCATCAAATGTTTATTTCAACAACCGCGGGACCCTGAAAATTTTTGAACAAATGGGAGGGAAACACAAAAGGTGGGGGTTTTCAAATCAAAGCCTCGAAAAACTTCTTGCTTCCCCACTCCTGTAGCGCCGCCGCCGTGATCCGCCATCCGCCTCCGTTCGCCGTCCCCCGCTTCCCCCGGTAGTGGTTTTCGTCCTTCTGGTTCACTCCCCGGCGGATCCCATGCCGATCGATGGGATGGGTTCTGTGGTCGCGACGGTGAGCGGCTACCACGGCGACGAGCGGCACAGGCTCGTGAACCTCATCGCGGAGACCGGCGCCAGCTACGTAGGATCCATGAGCAGGTCCATCACCCACCTGGTAAGCCACTACGCATCGCCTCGCCTGCTGGTTGGGCATCGATTTTTAGTTGGGTGATTTGATTCCACGCGATGAGAAACTGGATCTGGTGCGCGCTACTTGCGGGCAGGTGTGCTGGAGGCTCGAGGGGAAGAAGTACGACATCGCGAGGAAGCTGGGGACTCGCGTCGTGAGCCACCGGTGGTTCACGGAGTGTCTCAGGGAGGGGAGGCGCCTCCCAGAGGACCCCTACTTGATGGTAAGGTAGGGGCAATTTTTCTTCAACTGTTTTGAAATTGTGATATGATTAGACAAGTACTCTGTTGCTGTTTCACTTGTGCGAATCCATATACAAATGTGAAACTGGAAAGAGCAATTATGTTTCCACAGATGTGCTGCCTTGATAGAACGAAATTGCTGTGGACAGTTCTAATCCATCTCACGTTTTGTTCTAAGATTTGTGTCAACATGCTGACGGTATTTCTCAGATAAAACCTCATCTTTCCTTTGGATTAATAGTTGCGAAGAAGCAGGGACAGTCCCTTTAAATACAAGTCACAGATACCATCTTATTCTGTAAAATTGTTGGCTACTTACTCAGAAAACCTTCATTTCTGCCTGGTACACAGTGGTGAAGAAGCAGGGCCAGTCCCAGAGCTGCCTGCTCGTTCCCGTACACAAGGCAAGAAAAAAGCCATCATGGAGGACAGGGTTTTCCAAGAGTTACCTGATGATTTCTGGGACACTCCTCCAGCCAGAGCCAGCTATAAAGTTAAGCTTGATGATTCTGATTCTGATTTTGAGTCTGCCCTACTAAAAGAAGTAAGAATCATAACCTTCATTTCATTTTGTTCCTGCATGCAGACCCATGATCATGATGTTGTATTGTCTAATACAATGTGCAATTCATCATGTTTCTTATATCTCCATTCTACTGCTTTGATGCTATGTCTAGCATATGTGTAATATTGCCCAATCATGGTTCAGCTGGAATCTGTTGCGGTAGAAATGATTCTGTGGGTATATGAGGGCGACAGTTGTTGTGTATTAGAATATGACCTTCCATCTATTCATAAAACATGGCTGCTGGTTGGTAGAGCTGATAAGTCTGATTATATCTGATAATTGGTAATTTATTAGCTGATAAGTTCAAATTTGTGGATGGAATTTGACTGAAAATGGGGAAAAACATGAGTTTGACCATTTTTTTTCAATTTAAGTCTGATATATTGGCATGTACTAGTTTATAGGACCTCACTGATAACACCAACACTCAGCAACATATTGCTGAGATGCTGATAGAACTAACGACACACATATCTAAGCTGAATATAAAGATATGTAGCTCTCCAGCGTATCTGATAAAAGTATGTATTTGTTCGATTGAATTGTCAAACTTTTACCTTATATGTACCCCTCCCTACATACCTATGGCCTAAGCATAAAATTAGTTTTCCAAAATTTCTCGAAAGTGCACTGGAACTGTGTTTATTCTTCATTTTAAAATTATGGCATTCATAGTGTCATGTAGCAGTTGATAATCAAATGTGTGTTTCACCGTGAACTTACTTTTCCAAAAATAACGATGTGTATTGCGCTATATGTTTTCTGATGGAGTTTGGTTGACCTGCTGACTTCAGAATTCTGTTGATGATGGGAATTCTAAGAAAAATCTTTCATCAGTCGTTAAGAAAAGAAGAAAACGTATGAAGCATGTCAATACATCAGCGGACAGAGATGTCTTAAACCTGCAGGACGATGTGTCATGTGTCATGGTAATATTTATATGCAAGTTCATATTTATCAATCCCTTCTTTTGTTGTGCTGTAGCCTAGAAAGTTTAGGTGTCCTCTGCTTACTCTCCTGAAATATCTTAATTTGTTTATGAACATCAGTATTCTTATCCTGAATCCTGATCAAGCACCCTTCAAAAGGTTTATATTTTTGGTGCTCAGTTTGTTTAACAATTATATTGGATGAACACACAATCTGGTAGGCGGTAGCTTAGTCACATGAAGAAAAGGGCTCAGTACCTTCTGTACAGTTGCTTAAGGACTCAAGGCACCGCCCCTTTATGGTGATAAGTATTGTTTTCTTTATGGAGGTGACATTGATTATTTTTTTGCATGTTGTCCATGTTGGAGATTACAAAATCAATGTTGCGACCGCCGCATCTCATAGCTTACACCTGTTTGGGTAATATAGGTTTTGATGAATAAATGTGCACAGCTTGCTTTTTAACTTTCACTTGCCATCACATTTTTATTTGCAATCTTATGCACATATCAAATGACAATGCAGGCAAGACAGTGCCTTCATGTGTCAAGTCATACAATGTCCCAGAGCACATCAAAGCAGAAGGGAAACTTGTCACGGTTGCTTCACAATGAAGTTCCTATCAGGATGGGAGAAAGGAACAATCTTACTGAAAACTTTGAAAATGATAGTTTGTCTGACAGCTTCAGTGAACCTCAAACTTCAGATATTCTGTGTATAGAAGCTCAAAGAAAGTTTACCAAGACAAGTGCGCCATCATCATCACTTCGACAAAGTACCCTGGATTCTCTATATGAATTTGGTGAAACTAGTAGGCATGAACCAGCAGGAAGAAAAGAACTAGACAACGTTGAATTAAAGGAGACTTCAAGAAGCTTACTTCCATTTGATTTGTCAGGACAGGAACCAGCTTTCTGTACTCAGGAGCAAGTAGATAAATGTAGCCTTGGCATTCTAGCTGATGATGAAATGGGATATGATAACGAACCCATGGAAAAATCAACTAATTCAGAAACGCAAGCAGAATTATCATGTGTCATATGCTGGACAGATTTTTGTTCAACAAGGGGTATCTTACCATGTGGACATCGATTCTGTTATTCATGCATTCAAGAATGGGTGGATTGTCTGGTATGTATCAGTTTGATTCTTGTTTCTTGACCTTTGCTTATATTAGATTCTTGATGTACTCAATGTTTTGAAGATGTATCTGTTTCCCTACTAGAACCCACTTGCCTTCTTGAGGGGTTTGGTTCAGACTAACGGGCGAAACAGCCGCTGAAGCTGCGGCTGTGGCTTTTATTGTCTCAGGCAAATACTGTACCAGCAGTGATAGCTTTCAGCAGCAGCTGCTTTTACTGATGCAGATTCAAGATAGCTTTATACAATAACTGAAAGCAAATGATACCAACTCATAACATGTAGGAAACATAAGTACGAAATAAAAAAGAAACACAACTAATACATTCCATCCAATTAATGGCAAGTCTTGTGCCAAAGGGATTAGCAATAACCTCACTCTGCTATAGGTTATTTAGTTTTTTCCCATCACCATTAATGTTCAACTAGAAATGGTTATTCTTAGTGCTGCATCCTGCATTTCAGGCTTCTAAGGGTAAAGTCTCAACATGTCCACTTTGCAAAGCCAGTTTCACATGGATCAGTAAGGTGGACGAGGCAGGCACCTCAGATCAGAAGATATACTCGCAGACCATTCCTTGTGAAGCTTCTACTGATGTTTTTGTGTTGGGCAATGAAGGCTATGATTTCTCTCGATCAACGGTGAGATCTTATTATTCCATGTATACTTACTGCTTAAATCAATTGGATCTGCAATGCTTACCCCTCTGTAAATTGAATCTATTGTCTAGGCTGGGCAAGGAGCATGCTACCAGTGCCACTTCCGTGAACCTGAGGAACTTCTTCAAAGCTGCCAGGTCTGCAGATCACAGTGGGTACACTCGTACTGCCTTGATCCTCCGATGAACCGTTGGACATGCATGCACTGCAGAGATCCGCGGATGCTGTTTCACCGGTATCGTTAGCCCCAATTAGGATACTCATGTCAAATTTTGCCAGAGGCCCGATTGAGATTGTTGAAGGAAATTACTGTATATCAGAAGGCATGAACGCCATATCGGCTTGTCTCACTGAATAACCAATAAGTTTGCAATGTAATTGCCAAGTTCCATTTGATGTCTATACTCTAACATTGATTGCTGAGGGTGGATGCGAGCTTATTGAACTCCAAACAGTATCTTCTTAGCATAAAGAAGTGGAACCTAGTGTCAAATGTAGCCTCCCAAAAATGATACTGATTACTCCATACTGATTACTCCCACAAATATGACCTATCAATTCCTTCTATACAGGTAAACATTCCTATTGATACTCACATTTATATCCATATCTTAATGACTTAATCTATATTTGATATAGGTCACATTTATATTTTAGAAAAATACTTTAACCTAGCTGGCTGGGTTTCCATTTTTGTTCGATAAAAGTGACTTCTGACGCATATTCGTATCCATATTTGGGAAACGAATTTGAATGTATCCATATTGGTATGTACGTAAAATATTTGTCAACTGAAAAATATTTCTTAGTACCACCACATATTCACATTTGAATATGAATATCAAGTTATATGGATATATATGCTATCGATTTTAATTCCACCCTAGTTTTTTTTTTGGAGGGAAATTACACCCCTAGCTGGAGTGCTCGTATATGCCACACGGAAAAGAACTAAGCAACAGCCTAAGCAACACGCAAATACCGAAATATGGAACTGGTGGAGAGATTACCCATCTTTGATCTTGCTACTATATAGGCAGGAGCTGCAAAACTAATCAAGGCAACAATCCGGCTCGGCTCTGCATTGCGCATTTGGGGTAGCGTGATGCGAGCATGCATGCGCTAGCTAAATTGCATCCATTCCAATCTGATCGGGACTCTTCGCGCATCTCGATTTTCATCCCGTCAGACAAGGAAAATGGCAAGATGCGTGCTGATTTTATGCCCATTTGCGAGTCTTGCGTGTGAAGGTAACTTTACAGATTATATGGAAGTTTTCTAGTTGTAATGATCGATAGGGACTTTTGCAAAGCCGTACTGTAACGCCTAAGAGCAGGTACAATGATCGGCGAAACGAACACCATGTCATCAGCGTGCATGTGATGGAGGAGAGAGAGCGCGTAGCTTGGCGTTGCTTCTGTCGTCGAGCTCGTCACGGAAACCAATACTCTTCTTCCACTCTTTGGAGACTATAGGAATTGATGTATGACACTAGCAAGTGGTCCCAGTATAACCATAAAATACTATTTAGACTCACTACGGAAAAACCGATTTTTAGCAACGGTTCAAATTTTTTTTTAGGGGCGGTTGGTGTTGGAGCCGCCCCTACAGTGGCGTGCTCGGGTGCGTAGACACCAGCTGCTCCTACAAATGGAACAGCAGGGGCGGCTGGTGTTACGAGCCGCCCCTACAAATAGGATCTGATTTGTAGGGGCGGCTGATGATTGAGCCGCCCCTACAAATGGCCCCGTATTTATAGCTCCGATTTGTAGGGGCGGCTCAATCACCAGCCGCCTCTACAAATGCCCCCCATATAAAATAGATGCATCACCTTCTTTCTCCTCGGATCACTCACTCCAACCCGTGAAAGAAAGGTGGGAGGCCTTGGGCACCTCCCAAAAATTGTTGTACTAAGGGGGGAAGGTTTTGGTCTCAAACCCTTTGGTGGAGAGGTTGTAGAAGATAAGAAAATGCTATTTCATACTTTTTTTAAAGTTTTAATGGTTGGTTAGTGAGTAATTAGAGTTTTGTTTTTCTCTCTCTTCTATGGTGCTTGAGCTATTTATGAAGCAAATTAGACCTAACTTTTAAATATATTAGGATAAATTGGGGAGGAAATAAGATCATACCCTTATTTGGTCAATGTTTCTTGATTTTAGTGAACAATTAGTTAGTTTTATGGATGTTTCATGTGCATGTGGATCTAGATCTAAGGTTTGGTTTTTTTATTAATTTCGTTTTTGTAAATTTATGTTTGATGAAACTGGACTAGGGTTTGTATAAAAGATATTGAGTAAAGTATAATTGTTGCTAATTGTTGTCTTTGAAATTATTTATTATAATCAATAAATATGTATTTTAATTATTTATGGATAAATGGGCCGTTAATTAATTTTCTTTTACCATGGTGTGTTTGTATGCTTCATGTACTTATATTAGATTTATATTCATATATATCTAAAGTATATACAATTATTCTCAAGTAATTATTAATTTGTTTCATTTTTATATATATCTGAATAAGTAGTCCTTTAATATTTGTTTTGTTGTTGTTGTAAAAGATGGAGTACAGGAACTCTTGGATGTATGGTTCGTTAAGGTTCAAGGCAGGTTTTCGTGAAGAGGTGGATAAATTTATTGAAGCCGCAAAGAAGCATGCAACGACATTGAAAGAGAATAAGGATACAATTATTTGTCCATGTAAAGATTGCAAGAACCGTATGGCATGGATAGATGTGACTATCATCAGATCACATTTGATTATGCGAGGATTTGTTGAGGACTACACAGTATGGATTCATCATGGTGAAACGGTTATTGTTAACGACGAGGATGAGGAGAAATACGGCGACGAAACCATAGAATCCCTGTCCCAATATTCAGCAGAGCTTGATGCACGAATGGATTTCGAGTTTGGCAATGAACAAGGTAGTGATGCTGGTGGTTGGGATGGTAACGACGAAGGTGGTGCCAATAATGATGGTGGAGCATGTGTCGGGGATGAAGATGATTTGGAGGACATGATTCGAGCCCTTGGACCTGAGATTTTACTAAATAGCCTGAAAGGTCTAGAAAATTTAGAAAGGGTGACAAAAGCATCGAAGGAGACTATGTATGGTATTAAAAAGGGTTGTCCGACACATTGGACATTGCTACGTTTTGTGCTTGAGCTGCTCATCCTGAAGGCTAAGTACGGTTGGTCAGACTGTAGTTTCAATGATCTATTGCATCTCCTGTCATGGGTGCTGTCACAACCAAACTCAGTTTCCACCAACACATACCAAGCGAATAAGGTCATAAGTCCATTGACAATGGGGGTTGAAAAAATCCATGCATGCCCCAACCACTGTATACTTTTTCGTGGCGAAACGTTCAAGTCACTGGATAAATGTCCCCGGTGTGGGGCCAGCCGGTACAAGAACAATGATCTTTACGGTGGGGACGAACCCTCCACGGGGAAAAAGATGAATAAGAAGGGTACCAAAAATGTGGTACAAGAATCTCAGCCCCCAGAGGATACTCCATTAGGCAACGATGCAAAGCAGAGAAGAATTCCTGCCCTGGTAATGTGGTACCTGCCAGTGACCGACCGCTTGAGACGTATCTTCCTAAACCCTAAAGAAACTGCACTCATGACATGGTGGGATGATGAGCGCAAGGTGGATGATGATAAAATTGCACACCCAGCTGATTGTAGTCCGTGGCAAAGGTTTGATGAGAAGCACAAAGAATTCAGCGATGACCCAAGAAATGTACGGTTTGGCTTGGGCACCGATGGAATGAATCCCTTCAGTGAGAGGATGAGCGACCACAGCACATGGCCAGTGATCTTGACCATGTACAACATCCCAACATGGTTGTGTCAAAAGAGAAAGTATCTTCTCCTCACTATTCTTATTTCTGGCCCTAAACAACCAGGCATTGATATAGACGTGTTCCTCGAGCCCTTGATGCAAGAAATGGAGAGGCTATGGAGGCATGGGGAGCAGATGTACGATGCATTCTGAAAGGAGGACTTCATATGTAGAGCAATAATATTTGTTACTACCAATGATTACCCCACGTTGTTTGCTTTGTCTGGACAGATCAAAGGGAAGACGGGATGCTTGGTTTGCTTAGATGATACTACATGGGTGTACCTGGATGCATCCAAGAAGATAGTTTACCTAAGGAATCAACGCTTCTTAAAGACAAGTCACAAGTACCGCAGCAAATTGTTCTTTAGATTTTATGACAACGTCCCGGAGATTGAACTCCCTCCGGAGAGATGTCATAACAGAGAACACGTGTACAGAATGGTGAAAAACATACGCGTCATCTATGGAAAGAAGAATCCGGATGGGACGAACAGAGATAGAAGCACACCTCCTGTCGAAGGCGTACCTTTCAAGAAACAATCGATCTTCTTTCAGTATCTGCCTTATTGGCCAGACTTGGAGGTCCCCCATGCCATTGATGCTATGCACGTGTAGAAGAATGTCTTTGAGAGTCTCATTGCTACCTTGGTGGACACAGGCAAGTCAAAGGATGGTCTGGAAGCACGGAAAGACATGGTGCAGCTAAACGTGATGCCACAGCTTCACCCGGTACCTGAGGCTAATGGAAAATACACTCTGCCCGCGGCGTGCTTTAACCTAACACCAGACGAGAAGAGAGCTATATGCACTTTCCTAAGAGGGATCAAAGTCCCGATTGGGTTTTCAGCAAATGTAAAGAAGCTAGTGTCGATGAAGGACTTGTCAATAACACACTGCAAGGCTCATGATTGCCATATGATGCTGACAATATTTCTACCTATTGCAATAAGGGCTATAAAGCCAGAGTTCTTGAAAATGGCCATTACCCGCATGTGCTACTTCTTTTCAAAGATCTCACAGAAGATGATTGGCAAGGAAGAGCTGAGTGACCTACATGAATTTGTGGTGGAGACACAAAATCAACTGGAGATGTGTTTACCTCCTACTTTTTTTGATATAATACCACATCTCATGATTCACATGGTTCATCAAATACAGGCGCTTGGCCCTTGCTACTTGCATGAAATGTGGTCCTATGAGCGGTTCATGTCAGTTCTAAGTCGATACGTGCATAATCGAGCATACCCAGAGGGCTCCATGATAGAGGGTTACAGTATTGAAGAAGTCGTCGAGTGCTGTCAAGAGTACCTAAATGTACAGAAAGGGATTGGTAAACCTGATTCTCGTCACAAGGGTAGGCTGGCTGGGAAGGGCACCAGTGGTAGAAAAGTGTTCATCGACCATGATTACAAAGAGGTGAGTCGGGCGCACTACAGTGTCTTGCAGAGTACACAACTGATGCAACCGTATATTGATGAACACTTGGCTATCATTATGGCAGAGAGAAATGGCCGTTCGGATGATTAGGTCATGAAACAACATAAGCAACGACTAACTACATGGTTGACGGACCAAAACATACCACCTGGAGAAACCATAGACTCTATTACCATCAGTAGGTTGGCGGAGGGGTCATCGAGACAAGTGACATCTTAGAATGCTTATGACATCAATGGGTATACGTACTATACCCACGCAAAGGATAGTAAATATGTGAACCAAAACAGCGGCGTTCGAATAGAGGCTCTCGATGGATTAGGGTGAAAGATCCAATACTTTGGCATCATTGAAGAGATATGAGAACTTGACTATGGAAGGGATATAACGGTGGCCCTGTTTCGATGCCGTTGGATCAAACAACACCAACTGAACGAGATTGAATTGAGAGTCCTGGACCTCGAGAATCTAGGCTACCAAGATGACCCTTGGGTGCTTGCTTCATGTGTCGCACAAGTTTTCTATATGTCTGACCCACAAAGTAACCTCCCCCCGAAGAAGAAGACAAAGCACGGGGTTGCCTCCGGGAAACAGCATATTATTGGAGTTGATGGCGTGGACGATGTTGAAGCTTACAATAACTACGATGAGATGCCGCTATTCATAGACTTTCCTAAGAAGATCAGTGTTGTGGAAAAGAACCTCCCCAAAGACATAATGCCATGGGAACGAAAAGGTGTCAAGAAAAAAGTCGTTACAGCGGGCTAGCTAGTTGTTGAACGTGGAGTGTTTGTGTAAGTGTGTGTTTGTAAGACTTTATTTATACATGCGTGTGAGACTATATATTTATGTACGTGTGTAAGACTACATATTTTTTATGTGTGTGAGACTACATTTTATGCATGTGAGACTACCCTTTGCAACATCCAGATGACTCTATTTGAACATCCACTCTATTACTACTAAAATTTTATGAAATCACTTAACACTTTATGAAATGAAGAAATGACCAAAATAAAAGTAGGAGATCTTGATGAGTTATACAACTCTTATATTCATCACCTTTACAGCTGAAATCATTTAGTGTTTAAAAATCAAGTTTGAAGCTGTCATTTTCTGAAATTTAAAATTTGAATTGTCACATGAAGAAGTGATCAAAATAAAAGTTGTAGACAGTGAGAAGTTCAACAACTTTTATGTTCACGACTTTTATTGTTGAAATCATTTAAGGTTTCAAAATCTTGTTTGAAGTTGCCATTTAGTGAAATTCAAAATTACAACGGTTCAAATTTGGTCAAATGAAAATATGATCAAAATAAAAGTTGTACATATTGATGAGTTGTACAACATTGGTATTCATGAGTTTTTCATCTGAAATCATTTACTCTTTCAAAATATTGTTTCAAGTTGAAATTGTTTGAATTTCAAAATTTGAATCGTTCAAACAAAGTCAACTGACAAGATGACCAAAATAAAAATTGTACATATCGATGAGTTATACAACTTTTATGTTTACAACATTTTCATTTTATTTAATTGAAAGTCATAAAATTGTAGTCGAAGTTTTAAAATTCAAATTTATAATTTTTGTTTTTTGTTTTCTATATTGTTTTGACTACAACTTTATATATATATTTCAACATTTAATACATTTATATTTGTGCATATACATTGTTTTTATATTACTTTTATTTTGGTCAGTTATATAACTCCGTGTTTTTATAATACATAATTAACATTTTAAAAAATAAAATATATTTCTAGGGCGGTTGGATCAGAACCGCCCTACAAATCGCAAAGCTAGAGAACACACAATATACACTCATCCTCAATTTTCCACGAAAAAATCCACGACAAGAGTGATTCCATCAGATCCAATAACATATCATATATCGGCACTACATAAAGATTCATATCTTAGCCCTCTCCTATTACGAGTTGTCCGATTTCCTTCACGGCATCAAGAAACACAAGTGATGGTTTGCTTATGCATCTAAGCTTATGCCATGGCCAAGCCAAGAGGATCTGGATCCTTTTGGCTATGGTTTGCGATAAAGTAAATAACGGTTTAAGCCAGCTTTTAAGCTCATTCATAGCAAAAACATCATGGTATCTCATCTCACACACTCAGTCTTTCCTTGTCTCTCAACGGCCCATGCCCACAGCTCATGGAGATGATGAGAATCGAAGACTCATCTCCTATCTAGTTTGCAAACCCAAAAGGAGGAATATGTACGATCGATTCACTCTTATAGCCTTATCCTCATCTAGGCGATTCCGTCACAATTGGACATCCCAAGTCTAGTGCAGGATGGCTGACTTCGAGTCGTCGAAGCAAACAAGAATGAATAACACTATTGTGACTTGGCTCTAATGTGGCACTTTGGCTCACCCATATAGCTATGGGAGGAAGCGGTAATGCAAAGAGGTTGGATTTCCATTTACCGACCACACGACACCTCCACCCAGTCCTCTCGATCCACACCGCGATACATCAACGTCGGAGCCGCAGGAAGACTCGACACAGACTAGCAAGATCGTTATTCTATTCTCTCGATCGACACAACCCTCACTCTCCATGCACCCAAGACACACGCATTCAACAACCATTCCTGGGTTCAAAAACGGGTGGAGTTAATAAGCTAGGCACATCCATGTTATGTTCCTAGACACCTCTTTGGGGAAGATGGTTTGGCTCAACGGCATCAAAGTTCTAGCATCGGGTCAACACGCACGGGTCCGAGTGCGACATAGACCATAGCTCTCCATCTGCTAACAAAAACTCTAGGAATAGTCCGGTCTTTGATCCAATCGCAGCTCACGGGCAAGACGGGATCGACCAATGGCAGAGCTTAGCCCTCTAACGTCCGATTTCCTTGGGCCAAGAAACAAGAGCAAGAACAATGCTGCGGGCCACAAGGTCTACTTCTTCATCATGGCCAATACATGGAGATGATGCCACGACAAAAGGGCCCAACGGGGATTGGAAGGAAGCGACAAACACTAAGCAAACAAGAATGAATAACACTATTGTGACTTGGCTCTAATGTACCACTCATAGGGTACCCGACTTAGGGGTGCACTCGGCACTAAGACATCTCTAGGGTTCTTAAGCGGTGCGGTTGTCACCGCAAGAACCACAGAAATGCTATGGTCCAAATGGGTACAACCATACAAGAGCTTAAGCACGAAAGAGAGAACACAAGATTCACATTCATTTGATCCACTTGCCATAGCAACGCGAGAATCGAATGAATGAAATCAAAACAAGGGAACAATGAACACCAATCTTGCAAAAAAGACGGGCTCAATCCACATCTTTCTTAGGGATCGATGGGGATTGAGAACCAAAAATGAGAGAGAATGGAATCACAAGATTCTCTTTGATCCACTTGACCAACTTGTCATGGAATGAACACCAATCTTGCAAAAAGGCTCAATCCACATCTTTATGAAGGTTGAGAGAGAGAGAAGAATGGAATCAGTCCCACGGATGAAGGTTGGAGAAGGGAATTTAGATCCAAAACCAACTCATAGGGCATCACGACCGTGCAACTAAATGGCACAATGCTATTCCCTCGGTTCGTAGCAGTGCGGTTGTCACCGCTTAGGTCCGAAGGAATGCTATGGTCAAGGTGGTGCAATCATATAAGGTGTCTAGGATAAACATAGGCGAAAAGAGGTCGAGCCCGATGGTCATGGCGAGGGGACTCGCGGCCATGAGCTTATCCTACACGAGTTGACATCCGTCCTCTACAATCATCATATCCCGACTCGTCCACTAAGTTAGGCCACAAAGGGCTCATTGTGTGCGGGTGATATCCACACCAATGTTCAGTCCACAATGGCCAGGTCCTAGGGCCGAATTGGATTACTAATATTTGTAGTACGTCGGAGACAACTAAAAGCGAGGGAGCGAGTTATGCTCGCCATTATGGCCATGGTGGGGTGAACCCTCGACCGGCTTGAAGGCACGGTCCTTAGGCAAACAAGCACAACATAAGAACAAGAATCTCGACAACCCAACATAAGAGCTAAGACACGACCACACGAATGGAGTAGCACATATCCATAGCGAGAAAGGTAGATAGATAGACCTGCATAAGGGCATGGTGTAGGCATTTATAGATAGGTAAAGATCATGTAGAATAAGTGAAAGATCGAGTGTATGAAAGAGCGAAGGGAGGGCTTTCATCGTCATCGGGAATGGCGTCCAACTAGGATTCGTCTTTGCGTCAAAGGTGAGGATGGCCAGGGGCGGTTGTAACTTATCCCAAAGGGTTGCGGCTTCTTGTGGCCAGCTGCTGTAGGACACAGCTAGGGTTGGTGACGAGGGTATTCAGCCAAGGTGTCGGGGCCATTTACAAGTCTAAAAGAGAGGCAGATCTCGGTCTTCAAGTTTTGCAACATGAACAACAAGTGGGGACAAGTCCACCGCGTAGAGCTTGATTTTAGAAAAATGTGGAAACTGGTTTCACATTTTTCTGAGGTCGTATGAATTTGTTATGACTTTCCGAAGATTAAATCCATTTCTGATAATAATTAAGGCTGATTTATTTAGGGCTGACACGTGTCACACTATGACTGGTTCACGTGGCATGAAGGGACTTGGAGTGGTGTACCAGCTGGTGAAGTGGTCGGAGAGGTCGCCGCGGTGGTCGGAGAGATTGCGGAGGTGGTCGGAGAGATCGCCGAAGTGGTCGGAGAGCTCGCCGAAGTGGTCGGAGAGATCGCCGAAGTGGTCGGCGAGATCGCGGAGGTGGTCGGCGTGGTCGCGGGGGTGGTCAGAGTGGTCGCCGAAGTCCCCGACGCTGGCGCGGTCTCTTCTTCGGCATGACGTTAGCATCGCGTCGTCAGAGCTAAACCGCGGCTAATAGGTGGGCCCTCGGCACTGGTCACTGACATGTGGGTCCGGGGTCAAATGGTGACTGACAGGTGAGGCACGGTTCATGGTGAACCTTCCTGCGTTGGTCCATAGACCGCAGAGCTGGTCTATGACTTGGTCCACTTACTCCTTCCCAGGGTTTGGTTCACGTACACCAAGTGCTCGGACGTGTGGCCGGTGAGGGGAAAATCCCAATCCTCTTTCCCCGTCATGCTCCCGCCGGTGGTGAGCTCACCGGCGAGCCCCTCCAGCGGCGCGGGTGTGCAATTAATGTGGGCAAAAGCTTGGCCATGCCATAGCGGGTGTCCCGGTGAAGTTAACATGGTGGTCGGACGGCTCCAGTTGGCTGGCCGCGGTGAACGGCGGCGTGGGTTCGTCGGCGTGCCTGGACAGGGCTGCAGTGGCAGCGAGAGCCTAGTTGGAGGAGTGTGTGAGCTTCACGGTGCTTCTACGACCATGGTAGGCGTGTTGAAGGAGCTCCTGGTGCTCCCAGTGGCTCCAGCCACGGTGGTGGGGGCAAGGCGGAGGTGGTGGCGCTCCGACGAGATGCGGTGCGGCAACGCAGGGCTCTGGTGGGCTTCATCCTCGGCTAAGGTGAGCGCGGTGGTCTCTCGTCATGGCGGAGCCAGTCAGGGTGTCAACGTCGCTTTTACCGCGACGTAGAAGACGCGGTGGTCTCACCATGGTTGTGCTCTGGCCATGGTGAGCGCGTGCGTGCGTGCGATGCGTATGCATGGCATAAGCAGAGCGCTCGGCGCTGGCGTTCCCGAGCAAAAGGCTCGATGTCGCCCCCTTTCTTCCCTTTGCTTCGTGTTTCTGTTTGGCTCAACAAGAGGGTCGTGGTGGTCCTTCTATGCTACCGGTTGGCTAAGCTAGAGCAAGAGCTCATGCTCTGATGTGGTCCGTTCGTGGCGTCCAAGAGGCTAGGAGTGGTGAGCGGTGAACGATGTGGCTCACCGTAGGGCTCGTGGCGGTAGGATGGCAGTGCGATGGCGAGGCGAGGCCGTGATGAGGTGATGCAATGCCGTGCCGAGCAGCTACGTCGCTATAGCCGATCGAGGCGGCGCTCCTGGCTCCGGCGAGGTCCGGTTCCGTAGCGGCTTCCTTCTCCTCCTTGCTTCTTCCTCCTCCCTCTCTCTCGTCCTGACGCGGTGTGGTGCTGTGCCACCAGCGGCGGCGGCTATCGGGCTGAGGGTTAGGGTTCGCGACCGTTGGCTTTTATAGTCGAGCTCCAAGGGCTCCAATGGCGGACGGTGATCGGGCGGTGGTGATGCGTGCGGGGAACCGACGGCCCACGTGCGGTAGCGTAGGCACGGCACAAGGGGAAACAGGGTCATGTGATGTGCGTGACCCCGGGCCCGCGTCTGCTCCGTGGTCGGCTCCCGGTCGCGGAAGAGGTTGGCGTGGGGAGGAAGATGATCCTGTTGCTGGGGTGGCTGACGCGTGGGGTCTGGTTTGTCAGCTTGTCCTGATCTTGCGCGGCGTCGCGGTCGCGTGACGGTGACGGGCGGTCCGGCTTGTCGGTGGCTTGTGCACGTCTGGCGGCGATCTTTGGTCATTGGCTCGCGGGAGGCTTCGCAGCGCGCTCTCGAGCTTATGGCCATCTTTGGGCGGCGGTTGATAGTTGGGCCATGCGGCCAGGAGAAGATGATGGCGCGCGAAGCGGGCCACAGGCAGGGAGGCAGGCCGAGCAGTTCTGTGTCTCGTCTGGGTCGAAGGCACGTCTTGGGCCCGGGGAGGAGGGTTGGGCCGGTCGCGCATCTTGGGTTGGCTGGTCATGTGCTTGGGCCAGATTGGCTTTCCTATTTTCTAAATAAACCAAGGCTCCTGTATTGAATACATGTGTCGCCAATTTGTACACCTCCTAGTGGGGTCCACTAGAGGTCAACTAGGGGTAGTGGGGTCCATGTCAAGGGTTGGCAATTCACGGGCATTGATTTACAAGGAAGGTCGATTGGCTTTATGAGTTAGGTTTAAGGAATTCGAATGAGGTTCAAAAGTAAGAAGGTGATTTGAGAGAGGAAAAGGGATTCATAAGATATTCTAGAAGAGATCAACAGGATTTGCTATGGACTTGTGCACTCCAACACAAAACACTAAACCAACAAAAGAACTCCGGCAAACTCCTACAAGTAATTCTATATGCATGCAACAATTTATTTATAAATTGTTCTTAGTTTGACCTAGCATCTACATGCTTCACATATTGCAGGAAAAATTTTAAATAGTTCACATTTTTGGTTTTCCGGAGAATTCCGGGTTGTTACAACGAGGGCGCACGGGTGTTGTCTTCATTTGGGCGCTCTCTTCTCTTCCGACGCCGTCAGTTGCTTACCACCGATGCCGCCCCGCCCCTTCCCGATGCCGCCCCCCACGCCCATCTCCTCACCCAGTGCCCCATCTCCGCCTCACCGCTTCCTTCCCCACACCCACGCGCCTGCTCCTCCCCGCCCTTGGGTTTCTGACCCCACCGCCGACGCCTTGCCTCGCTCCCGGTGGTTGGCCCCACCGCCAATGGCCGCCCCCAGATAGGCCATGCGGGAGTTTCCCTGTCAGGTCACCCGCCCAGACTCTGCTACAGCTTCTGTTTGCTTTCATGGTGGTTGACGACCGTCTTCAACTTGTGCGCGTCCGCGACACCTCGCCTCCAGCCTCCACTAGTCCCCGCCACATCTCGATCTGTTGAGGAGCCGAGCCCACCGTGACGAAGGTATGTTGTGTGCTAGTTATGATGATGATATTTGCAATGTTGCGGGTGGTGGTGTCTCTGGACTATCCACGATCTGTGCATTTTGACTATCCAATGGATTATCATTGAATTATTCTAGCATACCGCTTGAGTACGTAATTATTTCTTTAATGATCTGTTCTAACTTCCTGGATTATATACTATAGTAAAACTTAATTATTTGTTTTTTATCAGCAAGTACACATGTTATTTCTTATTTACAGTATGACATAATATGATTTGTGGTAGGTTCTTGCATTGTTCTAGCATGCTGGCTTGACTGTATTTTTTTATGAAAACTTGTGCTAGTTGCTGGACTATGATAGTAAAGTTGTATTACTTGCTCGACTATGATACTTGCTTGATTGTATTAGTTGACAGTTTCGATTTAGGTGATTGTCCTCCACACCTACACTACTACAGAATGGACTTGTTGTCCCGGACGGTAACGGCCTTTAGTCCTGGTTACCGCACCGGGACAACAATCCCGGGACTAAAGGTGCCACCTTTAGTCCCGGGTCATCGAGCCGGGGCTAAAGAGGTACCTTTAGTCTCGGTTGGTGTTACCAACCGGGACTAAAGGCCCTCCAGCTGAGCAAACGTGGCCGCACCCTTTAGTCCCGGTTGGTAACCCCAACCAGGACTAAAGGTTCATTTTCTTTTTCTTTTTTTTGTTTAATTTGTTTTCAGTTCAGTTACACGTATTTGTTTAATATATAATATATTTTTATGTACGTATTCTACGCTGCTAATATAAATACACGCACGCATATAATTACATCTAATTCTCATCTCGAACATTATTATATTCGAATAAAGTATGAACCTATATATATTATATATATATATATATGTATATATACAACACTTTCATAATCTTGTTCTCGAAAATAACGATATCAATAAATATTTAATTTATATCATTTATTCCTTAGGATCAAAGTAGAACTCACCGTTGGGATTTATCACTTTTTCTAGAAGAAATCCTACTATTGACTCTTGAACTGCTTTCAGATGGTCTTTTTGCATGACCCTTCGTTTCAACCATTCAGTCTTGCATTTGAAATAAAAGGAAAAGTATTAATATATATATATATATTCATTTAAAAATAAATAAAAAATTGATATATACGTACTCTGAGGACATCTTTAGGAGTTCTTCTTATGTGTGCAGTGATAAATTCACAAACGTAGTATCCACACAAGTTATTACCTGGTGGCTGCCGCAAACACCACTGTACGAGAAGAAGATTATTCTCATCATCTCACACGTAAATTGAAGTACGATATAGTAATTAAACACGTGGGGAAGTGTATACAGTACAACTTACTGATATTTCAACTACATTAAGTGGTGCCTTGTAATCCTTGCGATGTTGCCAAATAAACTCTTTCCAAACCCTGTGCGACCAATAATGTACGATCGTTAATAAATTATGGCAAAGTCTATTCAATAATAGTTGTGCGCGAGAGATCGAAATTACCCCTGGATAATGTCTATCATATCTTGGTATAGTGCCCGCTCTTTTCTCAACGAGTCAAAGATTACTAACCGACTTGAGTTTAACTCAATGACAATGAGTATCCAATGAAAACTACATTGGTTTATACACACACGTACATGCATATAAGTTGTATTGATATTACATAAAATGTGTAGACTACATTATTATTAACACTTACTCAAAGTTGTACGGGAAAAGTATTGTTGTCTTGTCATGCTGCTTCACGAAGAACATCATGATATTCTCCTATGCTTCAGATACCCACCGCTCCTTGATAATAATACCGGTTTTGAATACGATATAAGGATCAATGAAGCCAACACTGGTGTCTTGTATTCTTTGGAGCTCTGACATCTAGAATCTGTATATAAATATAAGTTACATGTGAGGATAATTATATACACGTACGCATGGAAGTGAGTTTATTAAATAAAAGTAAGAATCACTTACAAACAAAAGGAGCTAATGATTGATTTGTCCAGGCGTCCAAGTGGTATAGTTGATGCAATTCTTGAAACTAATATGTAAGATGTCATCACCACGAAAGTAATGATGGTCTCTAAATCGACAAAGATCCACTTTGCTCACCCACGCCACACGCCTTTGCATGTACCACTTGTTGAGCAAGTACATTTATGTACCCAATTCATTCAGAGCATGAGGTTTGTACAGAGACTTTGCCATATTTATAAGTCTTCTAGGTATCAACTTCTAGGTTCGGATTGGAGCTTTGCCCACAAATTGATCCAAGGTTAAACCAAGATCTTTAAAAAAAAAAGCATTAAGGGCTTGAACCGACACTTCTCCATAGTTATGCAGTCGATAGACTTCTATGTTGGAACCATATTCATTAGCAACAACAAGATTTTGCATTAGTTGCTTCATTGTCCGAGCTGTGGGACATCCTTCCCTGATGCTCTTTTCCTTTTCTTATCTGCATCATGTGACTTCACGAGGGAGCGGTCATAGTCGATAGTGGCGAAGGCTTACAAAGTTCAATCATCTTTTCTTGTGAGCATCGACCTTCCGCCTCAACACATCTCGTGGTATGTAAAAGTACGGCTTCTCCTTAAGCTTCGCTTGACTCTTGTTTTTGATATCTATAAAAAATCTTTCACTTTTTTGTCTTCTTCAATTTGCTATTTGCTCATTAGTCTTTTTCGAAGTATTTCTTGAGAAATAACTCTTTTCTCGGGGTCTTCTTTGCACGGGACCTTAGACGTCTTTGTAGTGCGTCATTTGTGGAGGGGGTGGGGCGGTGTTGGAGACCGGCGTGGAGGCGATGAGGCCGGTGTTGGTGGAGACCGGCGTGGAGGCATTGGAGATCGTTAGGGAGGCGGGGGGCGGTGTAGAAGTTGGAGATCATTGTGGAGGCGATGGGACCGGTGTAGGAGTTGGCGATCGCCGTGGGGATGAAGTCGTCTACCCCCCGACGACAGCAGTGATGAGATGGGGAATGAATGATTAGGCTAGGCTGGGGGGAGACCCTACTACAAAAACAAGTTGTGTGTCAATTATTTTTGAAGCCAATAGAAAATTAATGGAAAATAATATTTTATTCACTTTCATTCGTACCCAGGAATGATGATGAAGCATTTGCGCCATTGAATAAATGTCTTCTCCGCTTCTCCTAGTGTCTTCTCCCCATCACCGCCTTCAATGTCAAGAGGAACATTGTTTGTAACCTTTAAGCACTCTATCGATCGAGACGCTAGCATATCCAGGTTGAATAATCGACCCATGGATTCTTGGTGTCTTCGTTCGTCTATTGGAGATACAACCCGACAACCACCATGATTGATGCATTATTACCATCTGGAATGTGCAGCTCACATTTTGTTAGAGTCTCGGTAATGTCATCAACGAAAAAGCGCACCAGGCGTCGTCTTGAATAATGGCAGCTCCGTAGAAGCACAACCGCTTTCATCGACCAACGGGCTAATGGTGACTCCGGTGTTGATTGCGATTGCATTTGACTCATTGCTAGCTGCACTTGCCTCTTGATCTCCTCCTGCATTCTTGCCTCAAGAGATTTTTCTCGTTCACGTGATTCAAGCAATGCTTGTTGTGACTCATCAACAAATTGCTCCAATGCACGGATTCATTCTGCCTCCTCATCCTTCTTTCTCTGGCGGCTTCAGAGGTATCCTTGTCTTACGGGAATGCGTGTAGCCATGGAACCGCCCATAGCCTCTTGTTCACCACCGTGTTCGGGGATTCTCTAGGGCATATGTCAATTCATCCTTCTCTCTCTGTTGGGCTTGAAAACACCACTATCGCCTTCTTCCCTAGCATGAGCTAGTCTCTGTTGCTCTCTCAATTTTTGGCCGAAAATTAGCTTGCCGATGTGCGGGTCTAGGCTTCCCCCATGAGCGTAGAACCAATTCTTGCAGCGTTGAGGCCAGTTCTTCTCTATTGTTTGGTATGATTCCTTGGCGATAATCTACGCTTCTAGGTTCTCGCCACTTGGGAATAGCACTCCTATAACCACCGATCCCATGCGATGATGGTATTGCTTCATCGGGCATTCTCACTGATTCCTCATCACACGTTCCTCACTCTCTTGAGATGTCTTGTATTCTACGAAGGCATCCCAATGGGACTCTAACTTGACAAACACCTTAGCATTGAAATCCGGCGTAGCATTCTTCAAGATAACTTTTTATACAATGTCTTCTTCCAACTCTAGAACAATGTTGCCATCTTCTTTATTGTCCAATCCCTCACTAGCTCCTTCAAAGCATCATCTCGCTTGTAATGTGAAATGTTTGAGTGATATCTCTCAAGCTAGGTTCTTGTCATGATCGGATACAAAACTAACATTAGGGCGGATATCTTCTCGCTTCCATTCACGAGCACTAATCGGGATCCTATCCCTTACAATGAACCCACATTGATTGACATATGTCCGAGCATGTGGTCCCAATGGTTTGCCGTGTCGGTGTCGAATTACGATATTATGAAACGGCCCTCTAATGGCTTTTTGGCTCTCGGACTTTCCTACTTTTGTCGGTGGTTGATGTAGATCCGAGACCGGCTACATGAGTAGAAACACAACGATTAACAACAAATATACGTGACGCATGCATCTATAAGGGATGATAGATAATCGAATATACCTCGCCAGTATTTTCTTGCGCGACAATTTGTTGATCTTCAACCACCGCATATTTAGGATATCCTCATAATCAACAATCTTGACTCGTGTCATCTACATCCACATTGGTGCCGGCGTTGATAATATCCGCCATTATGTCATCACTCAAGTTATCATCCGGAGCAGCCATTTGTATCTTCAAGATAACATATAGATAGAATTACTATGATACATAACATAAGTACATGTGATAACACATATAGAATTACTAAATCCAATTAAATATAATAACACATAATATTTCATAAGGATAAACAATAATAAGGTATAGGCTTTGGAATCGAATCAAAAACACTTTCGATCCAAAAACATGGAAATAAGTACATGTACATATATACACATAGAATGATACAATATATTTTCTCTCTCTCAACACATAGAAATAAGTGCATATGTCTATATCTCTAGATATATATGCATGTGATAACACATAGAATGTCTCTCTAGATACAATTTTCTCTCTCTCAACTTATGGAAATAAGTACATATATATATATATACATATAGAAATAATTAAGTACATATGTATACACATATAGAATCTCTCTCTAGATATATATATATATAGAGAGATAGAATATATAATTACTAAATCCAATTAAATAAATCTAACATGAAATTAGATAAACTAGTAATAGATAATACATTTTAAAAATTCTAACTAACTAAAAAATTATCTAAAAAACTAACATATATCAACTAACAATCTAACTAACATATATCAATTATCTAATAAATCTAACTAACTAAAAAATCTAACTAACATATATCAAAAACTATCTAAAAACCTAACTAAACTACTAAATATTATTTATTAGTATTATCTAAAAAACAATTAAAAATCCAACATTATAATCGACGACGGCAGCGAGGCCGGGCGGGCGGGCGAGTTCGACGACGAGGCCGGGTGGGCGGGGCTCGACGACGGCTGACGAGGCCGGGCGGGCGGGGCTCGACGACGGCAGCTGAGATCACGAGGCCGGGCGGGCGGGCGAGAGCTCGACGGAGGCAGGGTGGGCGGGGCTCGACGACATGGCAGACGAGGCCGGGCGTGCGGGCGAGCTCGACGGCCACCGGGCGGGGCTCGACGACGGCAGACGAGGCCGGGATCGACGACGAGGCGGGGCTCGGCGACGACGAGGATGAGCTCAGGTGCGGTGGCGGAGACAGGATCGGAGAGACGACGCGCGAGATCGAAGATGAACAGAACAAGTCGATATATATAGGCCGGGACCCTTTAGTCCCAGCTGGTAACACCAGCCGGGACTAAAGGACATTTAGTCCTGGCTGGTTAGACAAACCGGGACTAAAGGTCCAATCCTTTAGTCCCGGCTCGCCTTACAAGCCGGGACTAAAGGCTTTTAGTCCTGGTTGTGTTACCAGCCGGGACTAAAGGTATTTTTGGGCGGGCACCGAAATTGCCGCCCACCCTTTAGTCCCGGTTCTTGGCCTGGGCCGGGACTGAAGGCCTGAAAATTTTGGCCACCCGCCAGCCTAATTGGAAAGGCCTCGGATTTTGATTTTGTTTAATACTAGGTTAATCAATTAATTCCATAGCAACTTCAATACTTTGCAATATTTATTTTAAAAAATACTATTGATTAACTAATTATTTATTGTAAATAGGAAAGTTTTGTAACCTAAAGTTTTTAATTTCTTTTATGAATATAGAATATAAATGTTACTAATACTAAGTATTTTGTTAATGCAAAAATATATTTGTAACTTAAAATTAATAAAACTAATATTATTCGATAGGAAATTTATTATCACATTATTGTAACGTCAATGTTTCAATTTTTTCTCGGTTTTTGACCAAAATTGACAGAAAATTTTTGTTGAACCTATAAAAATAAAGAAAATGTAGTATTTTTTGTTCTACAACTTTCTCAAATGAAAAAATGGCCTATATAATGATTGTAGATATTGATGAGCTGAACAAACTTGGTATTCAAAACTTTTCAATTTGAGACAATCTAGGGTTCCGAAAACTAGTTTGTAGGCGTCGAAATTTAAAAATCACAAATTTGAACCGTCCAAACTTTCTCATATGGAAAGTTGACCAAAACAACAATTGTAGATATTTTTGAGTTTAACAAACTTGGTATTCAAAACTTTTCAATTTGAAGTCATTTAGAGTTCATAATACTAGAGTCAAAGTGTTGTTTTTTTATTTGACCAAATTTGACTTGGTCAAACTTGCTCAAATGAGACACTAAATGACCTCAGATGAAAAAACTCTGAATACCAAGTTTGATCATCTCAGCAATATCTACAATTGTTACATAGCTCATTTTCCCATTTGAGAAATTTTTATCAAACACTAGTCACAAATTCTTGAATCTCATATATACTTTCTAAAACTATGTCACACACTTGTGAAATTTGAACTACATTTTGTTCAAGCTTTCTCAAATGAAAAAATAGCCTATATAAGGATTGTATATATTGATGAGATGAACAAACTTGGTATTCAAAACTTTTCAATTTGAGACAATCTAGGGTTTCGAAAACAAGTTTGTAGGCGTCGAAATTTAAAAATCACAAATTTGAACCGTCCAAACTTTCTCATATGGAAAGTTGACCAAAACAACAATTGTAGATCTTTTTGAGTTTAACAAACTTGGTATTCAAAACTTTTCAATTTGAAGTCATTTAGAGTTCATAATACTAGAGTCAAAGTGTTGTTTTTTCATTTGACCAAATTTGACTTGGTCAAACTTGCTCAAATGAGACACTAAATGACCTCAGATGAAAAAACTTTGAATACCAAGTTTGATCATCTCAGCAAGATCTACAATTGTTACATAGCTCATTTTCCCATTTGAGAAATTTTTATCAAACACTAGTCACAACTTCTTGAATCTCATATATACTTTCTAAAACTATGTCACACACTTGTGAAATTTGAACTACATTTTGTTCAAGCTTTCTCAAATAAAAAAATGGCCTATATAAGGATTGTATATATTGATGAGATGAACAAACTTGGTATTCAAAACTTTTCAATTTGAGACAATCTAGGGTTCCGAAAACTAGTTTGTAGGCGTCAAAATTTAAAAATCACAAATTTGAACCGTCCAAACTTTCTCATATGGAAAGTTGACCAAAACAACAATTGTAGATCTTTTTGAGTTTAACAAACTTGGTATTCAAAACTTTTCAATTTGAAGTCATTTAGAGTTCATAATACTAGAGTCAAAGTGTTGTTTTTTCATTTGACCAAATTTGACTTGGTCAAACTTGCTCAAATGAGACACTAAATGACCTCAGATGAAAAAACTCTGAATACCAAGTTTGATCATCTCAGCAAGATCTACAATTGTGAAGTCATAACATATTACATAATATCTGTCTCTAAAACATAATATATTAAACATGCAATGTTGTATCATGTGGGCACAACAGTGAATTTCTTCTTGACGTATGACCCTTGGTTATGATCTTGTCGTAACCATGGAGTGTCTTCATCATTTAACATGATGCTTGGATCTTTCTTCACTATGAAGGGTGGAATTCGGACATTTCTTTCGTAATCTTCTGACATGTCTGACTTGTCTTCAATTCTCACTATATTTATTTTCCCAGAAAGAATTATGTGGCGCTTTGGCTCATTGATCATTGAGTTGATGTCTTCGTTTTTTCCTCTCTTTGATTTTGTAGACATGTCTTTCACATAGAACACCTGACTCACATCAACAGCAAGGATGAATGGTTCCTCTTTGTACCCAATATTGTTGAGGTCCACTGTTGTCATTCCATACTCTTTGTCGACTGTTACCCCTCCTCCGGTCAGCTTCACCCATTGGCACCGGAACAAAGGGACTTTAAAATTAGGTGCATAGTCTAGTTCCCATATCTCTTCTATGCGGCCATAATATGTTTGTATATTCCTATTTGGATCTGTGCCATCTATGCGAACACCACTATTTTGATTGGTGCTCCTTTTATCTTGGGCAACTGTGTAAAATGTATTCCCATTTATCTCGTACCCTTGGTACGTGAGGATATGCTATGATGGCTGCCTAGCCAACAAATACAGTTGCTCATCAATATTGTCATCGCCTTGACATTCTTTTCGCAACCAACCACTAAAACTTTCCATGTGCTGACGCCTAATCCAAGCTTCAGTCTTCCCTGGAAACTTGGATCGTAAGAACTCCTTATGTATCTCGATGTACGGATGCACCAATGACGAGTTCTGAAGAACTGTGTAGTGTGCTTTATTGAAATAATCGTCTTCCATGCCGATATATGTTTTCTTCCCTAAAGTTCCTTTACCACTGAGTCTCCCCTCGTGTTGTGATTCAGGAACGCCAATCGGGGCAAGGTTAGGAATAAAGTCAACACAGAACTCAATGACCTCCTCTGTTCCATAACCCTGGGCGATGCTTCCTTCAGGCTTAGAACGGACTTTCACATATTTCTTCAAGACTCCCATAAAGCTCTCGAAGGGAAACATGTTATGTAAGAACACAGGTCCAAGAATACTAATCTCCTTCACCAAATGAACTAGGATGTGTGTCATGATATTAAAGAAGGATGGAGGGAACACCAACTCAAAGCTGACAAGACATTGAACCACATCATTCTGTAGAGTAGCTAGTTCCACTGGATTGATTGCCTTCTGAGAAATTGCATTGAGGAATGCACATAGCTTCACGGTGGCTAGATGTACATGTGGAGGTAGAATTCCTCTTAAAGCAACTAGAAGCAATTGCGTCATAAGCACGTGGCAGTCGTGGGACTTTAAGTTTAGGAATTTCTTATCTGGCACATTTATTATACCCTTTATATTGGAGGAGAATCCTGATGGGACCTTGATGCTGCTTAGACATTCGAACATGCTGTCCCTCTCTTCTTTGCTAAGCGTGTAGCTAGCAGGACTTAAGTAATGACATCCATCATCTGTCTTCTCTGGATGAAGGTTGTCTTGTTCTTTCATGCCCTTCAAGTCCTGGCGTGCTTCAAGTGAATCCTTTGGCTTCCCGTACACACCCATGAATCCTAACAGGTTCACACAAATATTCTTTGTCAGGTGCATCACATCGATTGCGTTGCGGACCTCTAGGACTTGCCAATAGGGTAGCTCCCAAAAGATGGACTTCTTCTTCCACATGGGTGCGTGTCCCTTAGCATCTTTGGGAACAGATTCACTGCCTTGTCCCTTTCCAAATACTACTTTCACATCCTTGACCATTGCGAGTACATCTTCCCCGGTTCGGTTATGAGGCTTCTTCCGGTGGTCTGGCTTACCTTTAAAATGCTTCCCTTTCTTTTCTTACTTGGTGATTCAAAGGAAGGAATCGACGAGGCCAAGGTACCACGACCTTTCGACATCTTTTCAAATATATACCGTCAAGGTCATCAAAACAATGTGTGCATGCATTATATCCTTTGTTTGTCCGACACGAAAGATTACTTAAAGCAGGCCAATCATTGATTATTACGAACAACATTGCTCGTAGGTCAAAGTGTTCTTGTTTGTACTCATCCTGAACACGCATACACGATTTATTCCATAAAACTAGAAGTTCTTCAAATAATGGCTTCGAGATAGACATCAATATCGTTGCCGGTTGCCTCGGACCTTGGATGAGGATCGGCATCATAATGAACTTCCGCTTCATGCATAACCATGGAGGAAGGTTGTAGATACATAGAAATGGCGGCCAAGTGCTATGACTAGTGCTCGCTCTCCAAAAGGATTCATACCATCTGTATTTAAAGCTTAACCTTAAGTTTCTAGCCTCATTTGCAAACTCGAAATTCCCTCATCTATCGCTCTCCACTTTGGGACCCATCACCGGGTGTCTCAAAGATATTGTCTATCTTACGGTCTTCTTTATACCACCGCAACAACTTTGCATGGTCTTTATTTACGAACAAACGTTTTAAGCGTGGTATTATAGGAGCATACCACATAACCTTGGCGGGGATTTTCTTTCTAGGACGTTGTTCACCCTCGACGTCACCCAGGATCATCGCTACCGATCTTATACCGTGATGCTTTACATACCGGCATTCATCCAAATTCTCGTATTCATTGCCATGGTAGAGGATGCAGTCATTAGGACATGCATGTATCTTCTGGATTTTTAATCCCAAAGGGCAGACAACCTTTTTTGCTTCGTACGTAGTGGTGGGCAATTCATTTGGCTTCGGAAGCATCTTCTTTATGAGGTTCAATAAATTCCCAAATGCCTTGTCGGATACACCATTCTTTGCCTTCCACTGTAGCAATTCCAGTGTTGTACCCAGTTTTTTTTGCCCCTCTTCGGCCGTCGGGTATAGCAACTTCCTATGATCCTCAAGCATGTGCTCGAACTTAACTTTCTCTTTTTCACTTTCACATTCTTGTTGTGCATCACGAATGGCATCGCCAAGAGCATCACCGAGATCATCTTCTACCGCTACCTCTTCTTCATCTCCCCCCATTATAGTATCATCAAAGGCACCATACTGAGCAATAATGTCATCAATGTCTAAATCTTCTCCTTCACCTTCTTCCATCATGACCCTGCTTTCTCCATGCTTACTCCAACATATATAGTTTGACATGAAACCTGACTTAAGCAAATGTGAATGAAGACTCATTGAGCTTGAATATTCCTTTAAATTCTTACATAGGGCACATGGACAGCACATGAAACCATCCCGCTTATTTGCCTCGGCCACACCTAAGAAATAGTGCAAGCCCTCAATAAAGTCTTGGGAGCGGCGATCGGCATTGTACATCCAATGGTGTGACATAATCTGTATTATACGACAAATTATGAAAACCTTGAACATAGTTAAGTATTTTATTACACAACATAGATGACACACACACGGTTGATTAATTAACTAAACTTTGGCTACAACGTAAGCAATCCCAACTATCACTAAACAAACTAAAACTACAATGCACTTCAAGAACATAATTATTTCGTGATCGTGCGCAACTAAAAAGAGACAAATCATTCTTCCGTTGAATATCAATAAGCTTCTCCTCATTTGGCTCATTGCCTCATCGGTAGCAGCAATAAATTCTGCGCATGTATGTAGCATAATCTTCCTCCCAGTACCAACCATCGCATCCATTGCCCTCCCACTGAAATTAAAGCCAAAAATATTTAGTCAAAAATATTCAAGAAAAGCAGTCAATTAGCCATAATAATCAAATGCGTAAGAAACTCACATCGCGATCCGGGCACTTGTAGAAAACACGACCCTTGTTGGGTCCCCGTCTCTTGACTCGGTACTCCATCACAATCTTACGCTTACACTTGCCGCAGATAATGAGAGGAAGTTCGCCTCGATCGTTTAAGAACCGAACGAGAGGCCGAGGATCCGATACCAGATTGTCATCTACTTTCTATACTTATTTTTGTAAACTCATCAGAAATTTCACATTTTCTAAAATAATATATTTAAACAAAACTAAAATTATTTATTTATCTAACTAAACCATGAAATATGTACTATGTATAATAGTAAAATACCAAACTATCAAGTGATTTTACTATTGTAAATCATCATGTGATTTTGAGCTAAAAATGACATAGAAATCACATAGCTCAAAAACATGTTTCAATAAATAACCATCCGTACTAGTTGACCTTGCTTACGTGATCATCTCGTGAGCATTTCTCCACCGGACGGCACCATACTTGGCCAAGGAAGAGCTCGATTCTACGAGGAAGGGAACACGGTCTTCCACGACCGTTCTTGCTCTCCCTCATAGAATCAAAGCTCCTCCTTGACGTCCGCTACCGCTTCAGAGAAAAATGCTCGCCGAGATGATCACGGTCCGCAAGTTCAACTAGTACGGATTTTCTACAATTTTCTAACTATTTTCTAAGTTTTTCATTTCATGGAAAAATTAATTCTAAGATCACGTAAGCTTGGCTGGGGACGAGGATGGCGCGTGCTCCAAATGAGGATGAGCGAGGCGTGATTTTAATGAACTAATTTAACTTTTGTTTATCCAAACATATATGCAAATCATCATGTGATTTTGAGCTAAAAATGACATAGAAATCACATAGCTCAAAAACATGTTTCAATAAATAACCATCCGTACTAGTTGACCTTGCTTACGTGATCATCTCGGCGAGCATTTCTCTACCGGACGGCACCGTAGTTGGCCAAGGAAGAGCTCCGATTCTATGAGAAAGGGAACACGGTCTTCCACGACCGTTGCCGCTCTCCCTCGTAGAATCAAAGCTCCTCTTTGACGTCCGTTACCGCTCGGCAGAGAAAATGCTCACCGAGATGATCACGGTCCTCAAGTTCAACTAGTACGGATTTTCTACAATTTTCTAACTATTTTCTAAGTTTTTTATTTCATGGAAAAATTAATTCTAAGATCACGTAAGCCGCCGGGGACGAGGATGGCGCGTGCTCCAGCGAGGACGAGCGAGGCGTGATTTTGATGAACTAATTTAACTTTTGTTTATCCAAACATATATACAAATCATCATGTGATTTTGAGCTAAAAATGTCATATAAAATCATAATAAAGTCCAACATATAAAGTTACACATGCATCTACATCGCAAAATGAGATAAGCTACTAATAAAACATAAGAGGATTAAGTTTGTTACCTCCAAAATCGAAGAGCAACACCAATGGAGGGGGAGAGAGCAAGAACAACAGCAAGCTGAAGAACAGATGCAGTGAGTTTGAATGGAATGGCTCGGGCTCGGGGAGGAAGAAATGAGCCGTTGTATAGGCCCGCATAATTAGTCTCGGTTAGGTGGCCAAACCGGGACTAAAGATTAATATTTATTCCCGGGATATCACCCAAACCGGGACTAAAACCTTTAGTCCCGGCTGGTAATACCAGCCGGGACTAAAGATCCCTGCCACTCGGATGACCGTTGGGAAGGGACCTTTAGTCCCGGTTGGTATTACGAACCGGGACTAAAGGGTCCTTTAGTCCCGGCGGCAAAAAATGCCGAGGCTAATGCCAAATTGGGACATCGTTCTAAAGTCTGTTCTCTAGTAGTGCTAGCATGTCAAAGTTCTATGTTTTGTGTTTGGTTTTGATTGGGCTCCATGGCACTTACACTGCATACCTTCAACTGTCTTGATGCTTACTACTTTTAGCACATGCCACTCTGTAACTGTGAGAGATAAATCCTTTGCTCCTCTCCATCCCTCATTTCAAACCTTGTGCTCGGATATGGCAGGGATTGAGACCCTGTCATCCATATTACAACAGTTTCGCTTCAACGATTTAAATATGCAAGTCTTTTTAGTGGCATTTGCGCTCATATTAAGGTCGACTTGAAGAGTTCACAAAATAGTATATTACATTAGCTTCACTCGACATAAACACTTATATTTGAACTGTGCAACAAGTAGAAATGTAAAAGCTTAAACACTTATATTTGAACGGTGCAAATTAATAGTCAATCCTTTTGTGTGCTCAAGGTGAAATAAGCATTGGAACTAAAATTATGTTTGTGATACTAACAGACTCAATCTTCTATTCTCCATAGTAATGTAATAACAACAATGGCTGCTTTTAATAAGTTATAAACAAACTTAATGGATCATTGGCACATTATAGAAAAAATAGCATTAGATTAAGAAGTCATATGTTGTTGTATATCTCGGCCTAAAGCTCCAAGCTAACTCACATTAGTCGACTAAACAATTCTTAGTAAACTACCCTAGCTATGTACCAAAGAGGTTGCCGATACCAAGTTACATGAATAAGATATCTCCATCAGTCCTTCTATGTTACCACTCTTTCTCTGTCTTTTTGGTTCTTTTTCATGGCTGTTTCTTGATGCAACATCAACACTTCTTGGTAGACTTGCGACTTCTTCCTCCAGATTGGTTTGCACACTTGCATCAGATTCTTCTCGTATTATACATACACCTCGTATTTGCTTTGATGCTATTGTTTGTACTCTTACTCTTACTCGTACTACTCTCTATACTACTCTACTACTACAAAGTTAATCGGATATGTGCCTACTACTTCTCTTACTACTACATAGCTCACGCCATTTGCTCTATACTACTACTACTACTGTACTACTTAACTGTCTGATATACTCTATACTACTACTTAACTAATACTTAAGTTGTCCTTGCTACTACTTTATACTCTTACTCTTACTACTACTTCACTACTCTTACACTACTACTCTTACTACTACTCCACTTGCTCTTACTACTCCTACTACTCCTCCTCTTACTACTCCAGGGCATGCTTGTACAATCTGGGCATGCTTGTACAATGGATGCCCCAATTTGGATCCACCATCGCTCCGCTCGCTTGCGCTTGTTGCTCAAAATTGAAACATGCTTCTAATTATAGAAGTCATTAATGCTATCTTGGACATGATGATGGCTATTTTGATTTTTACACACTGAGCAAAGTGCCTAGAGTAATGGGAACTATACATGATGTTCATGCCCATTTTGATTCACACCGAGCAAAGTGCCTTAGGTCAATGATGTTAGATTTTTTAGCGTGGGAGGAGCACCCTTAGGTGCTTGGCAACTGCTTACTTACTTACGATTGTTGTTCGCAATTTTTGCTAGCTAATAATCAATACACCCCTCAGTGCATCCTCCTGTCTAATTAGCACTATTTCCTAATGGTATCTGTGGACTGATTAGTAGCTTTGATGAGAACTTGGGTTATTAATTGAGACCTAAGGCACTTTGCAATGATGTTTCTATACATTCTTAATAGTATTATTTCCCATCTGTGAACTGTTGGTACTCGTTTCCATTAGCTCATTAATCCTAGCTGTTCTTTCATTGTATGCTTGCAGCCTTGCACTTGTTTGTTTAATTAGTGGGACTTTGATTCATCCAGTTTCATTTTTTTGGGAATAAATATCTACTGAGTAGAAATAATCCTTGCATTTATATTATTCTTCTTACATTGTCATTTGTATGCTTGCAGCCTTGCACTTGTTTGTTTATATTATTGTGGCCGGTGGCTACTAATCTTCTCTGTACTTGTTGTCTTCTCTGTACTCCTCTTCTACTACTACTCTCCTCTACTCCACTCTACTCCTCTCCTCTCCTAAGCAGCTGTTGCTTTTTTTGCTACTTCTACTACTTCCCTACTACTACTGTCTACTACTTCTGATTGTCCGATCTGCTTATCAGGTTCGAAAGATATTAAGCATATGATGTTCTTACATTGTCATATTGCTTTTTCTGGGAAGCAGCACCTGCTTTTTTTTGCCAAATCTCCCCTCTCCTCTATTTGTTGCCACCTTTCCTATCCTCTATGTTTTGGAAGCAGCACCTGTTTTTTTTGCCAAATCTCCCCTCTCCTCTCCTCTCATTTGTTTTGCCGATGATGAAATCGTCCAAGTCCATACATTATATGGAATATGAGTTGATGATCAAGAACTTGTGAGGAACTTGGCATCATTAGCAGCCGACTCTACATTACCTTCTCCTCTCTTCTCTGTTATGATGCCTTGATGCTCCAAGTTCAAGATCAGATGATGTTTGACATGTTTTTGAGGCCTCTACCACTGCTACTTCTCGTTTTTTATATATTATTGTTTTATATGACTACTTTGGTTTATAGACCTTTGTAATTTCTTATACCTTCTCGCGTACCTAAAGTACACTTTCTTGCATCTATTAGAACAAAGCGCGAAATAATGTCGCGGACACCAGACAGTGCAGCCCGATGCCCCGAGCATGATGAGCAGCCAACCCTTGAGGAGCAAGCACTAGAGGACTAGCTTACTCAGGAATAGTTCAATAAGGAGGTACAAAATGATCTAGAAGTGATGCTTACTCAGGAGCAGTGTGACGAGGAGGAAGGCCCCGAAGGAGAGGCTGCTGAAGGCGAAGAAGAAGAGGATGATGCTCATGATGACTCAGAAGAGGGATATGTAAGTCCTGAGGATCCTTTCCCACATGAAGCCAGAAGGAGGCCAACGGAGGTAGATTTGGACAAGGACTTTGACCCGAACGAGGAGGTAGGGAAAAAGGCTTAGCTTTGGCTGTGTTACCTCTGCTAACACTTTGACCTGTCGTATATACAGGTCCCTCCTGAAACTCGGAAAAGACGACATCGACGTCCATGACATCTCGCTGGACAAGACGGAGTAGAGGAAAGGAGAGCAGAGGCAACAGCCACAGAGATGGATCATGATGCCTCTGCTCCACAACCTGAAGACACAACCACGACTACCAAGCCTAAGAGGAAACGAGGGGATAGAAAATGAAATCTATATCCAGATAAGGCATGCTATGTGATAACGGAGGTCGAGCCAGCAGGGGAGGTCCTTGAGCCGAAGGAATTAAGAGGATGATTCCGTAATGCGATCGGGGCCCTAGTAAGAGATAAATTGAACCCAGCAATCCCTAACTGGAAAGAGGTACCAGAGAACAAAAAGAATGAACTATGGGATAGGCACCTGAGGGTCAATTTTAGATTTTCGGAGGGTAAGCACGAACTGGTAAAAAAATGCTTTTAGGATGATGGGAGAGGTATTCCGACGTTGGAGGCCGGAGCTCAACACGAAGTATATCCAAAAGGGGTTAACTCTCTTCAAAGAGTTCAACAAAATAACTCCTAGTCAATGGGAGGAGCTCGTGGCTCAGAAGACTTCACCAGAGGCATTGGAGCTCAGTGCCCGTAACACCGAGCTGGCGAAGAGGAACAAACACCACCATCATCTAGGCCCCAGTGGCTACTATGCCAAGGAAGAGCAGTTTAGAAAGATGGATGAAGAGGCCACAACTGCTGGGAATATCGATGTTACGAATCTAAAGGTACGCTCAAGGAACTAGATATATGCGAGGAGTACAGAATTATCTCGCAGTAATCTTAAGTTTAATAAGCTGGAGACCCAAGAGGCGGTATCAAGGATACTGAAATATGCTGAAGACATGGAGAAGGGCTCCTTCAATCCTTCCAGAGAGAGGGACGAGCTTAGCCTTGGCTTGGGAAACAAGGAGCACACAAGCCACACTAGGGGGCTAGGGAAAAGGACGACCTGGAAGCAAGAATTCAAAGAGGACAGGCACATGTACAAGAAACATGGCCGAGACCGGGAGACTAGTCTTGAGCTCCAAGTGAAGGCTCTAGTTGTGAAGGCGCTGGAGGAGCAAGGACTATCTACGGAGCCATGGATATTAGTGACGCCGCTGGGAGAACTGGCATTAGTTGGCAGCCCTCCGAAAGTTCCTAGCAGCCAAGGTTCCACTACAGCCACAACCCCCATCGATCGCATACGGGAACCAACTAGTTGCACCTTGGTGTTTCTCAGTGGCCGACAGAACACTGTGATGGAGGTGGCAACGGGTGTGGCACATCCTCCCGGTGGCTTACACCACAATAATAAGATACCACCGGACTACACTAGGGTCGAGGTGCATACCGTGAAGCCCGAGTTCATGCAGTGGAGGATAGACTACACAACTCCCAAGGGGATGGTGTTACTCAGAGACGTTGTTGGGCAGTTCATCCTCTGGCACAAACGGGACATTATATTGACTGCTTCTTCGCCGCCTCCCCCTCTCCCAAATTTGGAGCGAGTTGTTGTGGTTGGGGAGATATTTTCACCGTCTCGTGACCACCACGTACCTAAGATGCCACATTCTTCCCTGCCTCCTAGTGAGCATGTGCCTGATGAGATGCCACAACCTTCTCCAGCTCGTACCAAGCAAGTGCATGATGAGATGCCACAGTCTTCTCAACAAGCACAGCCGATACATGAACAATGAGTGCCTCCTGAAGAAGGTGATGCACAAGAAGACGAGGACATGCCTGCATGGGAACTTCGAAAGAAGATTCCAATCAACATAAGGCCAGTTTATGTTCCGGTGAAAGACGTCTCGTCGGTGTCCAAGTGGTATTCACATGAACAGTTCAAGCTTGAGAACCAAGTTAAACAAGTCCCATCATGGGGTTCTGAGGAGGCCGTAACTAGCAAACTCCACCAAATTGCAAAGTAGTATCCAAATGTTGATGACATCAAATGGTCAAAGGATTGCCCAAAAACATATGAAAGAGGCAAGCCCTTCATACCAAACTGGGACATGCAGCGCCTACCACTTAGAATGAGAAGATTCCATGATTGGTACTTGCGTGTTCTCCCAACGAGCATAGATCTCGTACAAGCATGCTTCCCCACCGGCACATTTGGAAGCACAGCTGGGAAAATTGTCTTTGACTTCAATGACATGCACACATGCTTTCACCTGGGAGAAATGGAGATGAATCTAATTCGCACGTGGTGCTTGTAAGTCCTTGTCCTCCCGATATGATATGAATGTAATCTTTGAATTTTGTTGTAACTAACCAACGCCGTGATTTGTAGAATGCAAGTGCACATTGTCAAACAAATGCCAAGTTTGAAAGCCGGGTATGTAGACCCTCAAGCTATAGCCCAACCAAATTTTAATTACCCTAAACAGTGGACACTGGATGCCAAAGAGCTAGCTGCTGCAAAGACTCTTTGGGAGAAAGAGTGCATCCGTACGGCGAAACTAAAGGAAGAGTCCCTTAAGGTTGCGACATATATTGCTCTGGCTTTCAAAAATCTACAACAACACTCTACTATATGGCTACCATACAACTTCGAGTAAGTTCAACTATATACTTAAACCTTTGTTCAATATATTTTATTCGATGCAAAAGAGCTTATCTAGTTCTATGATTAAATCCATGCAGCAACCACTGGATTTGTATAGCCGTCGATGTCGGGAGGAGCATGGCATGGGTCTTTGATTCAATAGATAAGGACCCGGCGACATACAAAGACTTCATATCGATTCTCAAGACGTATACATATCGACAATCCTCATTAGCTTATATGTTTGTATACATACTTGTAACGTTCACTTATGGATACTAACAAGTTGTATTTGCTAAAATAATTTGAACAGGGCATTTAGGTTCTATGTCACTCATCATCACATAAAGCATGATCCAACAACGAAGGAAAAGCTGGCTATAAAAACACTATGTGCGGTAAGTGTAACTTACTTCTTCAGTACCCCGTTACATGGCTGTCAAAAGCATTACCTAACATTTTCATATGCAAAACACAGTGCCCCAAGCAGAGGCCTAGGAGTGTACATTGTGGATACTATATATGTTCTATGATGAGTAACACCAGTGCCTACAGGAGACACCCCTTAAGGGTAAGTTTGAATTTCTTTATCAATAGTATAAAAACTTCGTACATGGTATGAAATACTAAACTGAAACTTGTTCTCTTGTAGTGGAGAGAAGAGAAAGGAATGAAAAGAGACCCATACAAGGATGACCAACTCTTAGAGCTCATCGGCGACCTTTGCAACTTCATATTGGACCAGATTGTACACGTCAAAGGCGCCTACCATGACTGAGAGTCTGACTTAGGTAGAAATCATCAGTACCAACACCTTCATGAGACTGAAAGACTAGCTCTAGGACGTTGATAACAATGTATATGGAATTTGTATATTAAATGATGGATTGTATATATCCTTATGAATTGGACTTGTAATTGTAGTTTATATAATACTATTGTGCTTGTAGTCGCGTTCGGAACGTTGGTCGCGGGGCGTTCGGCAACGCGAACGCGGTTCGGAACGTTGGTCGCAGGGCGTTCGGCAACGCGAACGCTGGATGGAATACGCGGAAACAAACAGTTCTGGTCGAATTTGAATTGTAAATTTGAATTTTTTTAGCGGGAAAACGTACTGTAGGGGCGGTTCTAGATTGAACCACCCCTACAAACAGGTATTATAGAGACGGCTGGCACTACAGCCACCCCTACAAATTGATTTGTAGGGGCGGCTAGTGATTGAGCCGCCCCTATAAATAGATTTGTAGGGGCGGCTGGTATTACGAACCGCCCCTACAAATCGATTTGTAGGGGCGGCTCAATCACCAACCGCCCCTACAAATCGATTTGTAGGGGCGGCCTCGGAACCGCACATACAAATGCATGATTTATAGAGACGGTTCGATAGGGGCGGCTGGCCAAACCGCCCCTATAAAGGGTTACCAACCGTCCCTAAAAATGCTTTTTGTAGTAGTGACTAAAAGAAGAGACTAATTATTATATGAATTAGTCTGTAAACTTGTCTGATGATGACTAGTTTATAGCCAAGTTTTATTAGACTTGCTCTACGGGGAATGGGGGATACGGAGTATAACATTTCCCAAAGTGCCACGCAGAAAATGGCAAGATTTGTGGATATTTATCCAATTCACCGTGCTAGTTTTGAGTGTATAGTTGCAAGTGTTTCTTGCCAAGTTTTGTTACACACGAAAATGAGGGTAACCATGATAGGTGAGGATTTACGTATCTAGTTTTGAGTGTATCCTCCATTTTTTTAATACATGACGCTTGAATGAAGCCATATTATCAAACCTAGGGGCGGTCTATATCCTAAGGACGTGGAGGACCTTAGCTATTTGTTGAGGGCTAGGCATGGTATTTTATGGGAGCTTCTAGCGCTCGGACGTTCGATTAGATACTGATCCATCGGATGGTATCGTGGCTGCGCCCATGCGGGGGGCCGTGCCGCCTGACCGCATGCGAGGACTGCTCACACCCCCTCCACTTCCCATGCGCATGCATGCGGGACCGTTTGCGCCCGCTAAGCGGCACCCTAGCAGCTGCAGTAGGCGGCTCTGCAGGTGGGTCCCATTGCAACACGTGCAACACCGAATTTATTTTTGCAACATCTAGATGAAACACTTACAACATACGTCGAAACAGCTAAAACACTTGCTAACACCAGAAAAAACTTGAAAACACGTGTGTAGCCATTGCAAACATATGCAACATAGATGAAACACTTGCAACATATGTATGAAATAACTGAAACATTTAAAATATACGCTTGCAACATGCATGTATATGCAACATCCATATCTAGTTTTGCAACAACCACATGAAACACATGCAACATATGTCTGAAACAGATGTTTGGAACATGCACAACTTGAAACATACGTGTATAGCCATTGCAACATGTGCAACATCCCGATCTAGTTTTTGCAACATCCCGATCTACTTTTGCGACATCGATATAAAACACTTGCAACATACCTCTGAAACACCTGAAACACTTGAAATATATATTTGCAACATGTACTTTTAGCGTAACATCTCGTTGTTGCTTCGGCGAATGGAGGCTCGTCGGCGCGTGGAGGTCACCAGTGTAGAGCTCGCTGGCAACGGGGAGTTGGGCGGCGGCGCATAGAGGGCGGGGTGGGGCGGCACGGGTGGTAGCGATGCAGAGGGTAGGTGGGCACGACAACGGTGGCACAGAGAGCAGGTGGGCACGACAACGGTGGCATAGAGGGTGGGTGTGGGCGCGGCGGCAACGTAGAGGGAGGGTGGGGCGACAGCTGCGGTGCAGAGGGTGGGGTGGGCGCGGAGCAGGGTGGCAGCGACGACGCAGAGTGTGGGTGGAGGTAGCAGCGACAACACACAAAGGAGTGGAGCGCATGCACCGATTTTTTATGCGTTCGAGTAAACTCCAATGGACATTTTTGTCTTTTTTTGGTCCACAAGCTAGAGAAGACTTGGTTGATTGCAACATATTGTTATAAAGGCTTCACTCAAAAATATAATCAAAGTTAAGTCCGAAAGCCCGATTAATTTGTTATAATAGACGCTGTATGTAAAGTGTCAACTGACAAGTACACGAGTTAATTAGGATAGTTTTGTGCCTATAGTTTTGCCTTCAGTTTCGTGCCTCTAAGGGAGTGTTTGATTCTCAGGACTAAACTTTAGTCTCTGTCACATTAGATGTTTAGATACCAATTATGAGGAATAAATATGAGCTAATTATAAAAATAATAACGAGACGAATCTATTAAGCCTAATTAATCCATGATTAGTCCATGTAATGCTACAATAAACATGTGCTAATCATGAATTAATTTGGCTTAATAGATTCGTCTTGCGAATTAGCCACAACTTATGCATTAGTTTTATAATTAGCTCATGTTTTAATCTAATTGGCATCTAAATATCTGATGTAACAGGGACTAAAGTTTAGTAGTAGATCCAAACATCTCCTAACCTGCTACTAACTCCAAACTCAGTGTTGCGCCGTTAGTCTTATCTGCTACTCCTGCTTACCTACGTCCCGATTGGGAAGTGGCAAGTGGAACATCTGGTTAGGAGAGTGCGTGTGCAATGAATTCACTGGCTTTAGTTCTTGAGTTATTTTTTAGCCATGAAATAATATTTTTTTTCATAATATTTCAGTATAAGTTAAATTTTAGCATAAACGAACAGGATGCTAGACTGCACGCTAGGTCTGACTTTACCTAAGCGTCAGTATTTAGCTTTGTGTGTGGTTTGAAGTCTGAACATGGTGCATGCCTGTAGTCATCGCTTCACTAGCTGCCTCAGCTCTGAGATCGAAACCTTCCTTGCTCTGCGCCATCTCCCCTCCTACTCCAGCACGCACGTACGGCCACCAAAGGATGGAGCTCCACAGCCACAGGGTCGACCTGCGCGGGCAGGAGCCCAGCACGCCGGGCTAGGAGGACGGGCGCGCTGCACGCGGTGGCGGCATCCATGACGGCACACGGCTGCGTGGTCGCCGTGGCTGGCGGACTGGCGCCCGCTCTACGGGATACACTGTTCGGCCGCGTCCTCTCCCGGAGCTCTTCGCATTCCCGCGCGACGTCAAGATGCGGAACACGCCCGGAGCTCCCCCGCACACCGGGTACTTGTCCCACGGCGTGCAGGAGTCCGTCCGCATCGACCAGCCAGACCATCCCTGCTGTCGAAAATCCCTCTTCACTTAATCTTGCGGAAATCTCTCCCTCACTCTACGTATGTTTATCACAAACACTCATCTACTTTTTCATGAATGAACACATAGAAATTGTTGACGCAAGCCACACAACTCCCACGCTTTTCTATTCATTTATAGACTTGACAGATAATAACCGGCCAATTCCACTTAGACATACAATGCTCTAATGATAAGATTAAATACTAACACCGGCGTCGTTAGCGCCTTCGCTGACCTCCTCTGGCCCAACGGCGGCAACCCTCTCTTCTGGTAACCAATCCATCGTCCACCGAACATATCAAAACCGTGGAATGTTCGTAACTTGATCCGTCGTGTCCATGTGATGCATATGCATGGATGCATGTCTTTAATTCGCATTGAGTGTATGCGTGAGCAGTGATGCCGTGTGGGCGCTGGCGAGGGAGATGCACAGGTTGGAAAGCACGGTGGTGAGCATGATCCTTGAGAGCATGGGCGTGCCGGAGCGCGTGGCGACGTTGCCCCTCGCTGTCACGAACCTCGTCGTCCGGCTGAACCACTACGGCGCGCGGCCGGACCCAGTGCCAGTGGCGAACGGCGTGACAGCCGGACTCACTCCGGCGTGCTCTCAATCTCACGGTGAACTCAAGAACAGAGTGAACACAAGAAGAATTTTTTGTGCCAAGCACGAAACTCGTGTGTCAGCGTTTTCTGTATTAAGTTCTCCTACTTATACACAATGAGCTACTAACTGTAAAGGGAAAACGAAAGGCTGAGCTAGCCTCAGCTCCGCCATGCACGCCATGCTCGTCATGGCCCGATCTGTGCGTGCCATCCCACGCACCAAGCCACCACGCGCAAGCTGCGGCAGACAACGCCACGACGTGAACGAACGTGCACACCGTGGCCCTGAATACAAGGACGCGCTCGGGAGGTTCTGAACAACCAGGCCGAGCTCAACTCTAGCTGAAACAAAGAAAAATGAGCGGGAACACAGGTTTACATCGGACTCGATCACATTTCACCCCCTAAACCTGATGTTCTCTGCTGACATTGACGACACCAAGCTGCACACGAAGTTCACAGAACCGATCACGCGCCAGCGGCTTTGTCAAGATGTCAGCAAGCTGCTCCTCAGTGCGGACGTGCTCAATGTCCATTCTCCCGTCAGCAACACACTCTCGAATAAAATGAAATCGAACATCAATGTGCTTGCTTCGATCGTGAAAGACAGGATTCTTACTGAGGGCGATTGCCGATTGGCTGTCCATCTTCAGCAGGAAGGCGGCGCGCTGCTCGCTTGTCAGGTCAGCCAAGAGCTGCGCCAGCCAGGTGCCCTGGCATGCCGCCGTCGTCCCCGCGATGTACTCTGCTTCGCACGAGGAGAGGGCGACAACCTTCTGCTTCTGTGACTGCCAGGACACAAGACAGGGACCAAGAAAGAACAGCACGCCTGTAGTGCTCTTCCTTGTGTCGATATCGCCTCCCATGTCCGCGTCACTGTATCCCAGCAGCTTCAACTTGCCTCCGCCGCGCCTGTAGTGACACCCAAGGTCGATGGTGCCGGCGACGTAGCGCAGCACCCGCTTGACGGCGTTGAGGTGTTCGGTGGTTGGGCGCTCCATGAATCGGCTGATGTAGCCGACGGCGTAGGCGATGTCGGGTCTGGTGTGCACCAGGTACCGGAGGCAGCCGACAATGCCTCGATACTCAGTGGCGTCCACCGGTGCCGCCGTGCTCTCCTTCGACAGCTTCAGGCGAGGCTCCATCGGAGTATGGCACGGGTTGCAGCCACCCATGCCCGCGCGCTCCAGGATCTTGCGCGCGTACGCCGCCTGTGAGAGCTTGATGCCGTCCTCCGCCTGCTGCACCTCAATGCCCAAATAAAAGGACAAGAGGCCAAGATCACTCATCTTGAACATGGAGCGCATCTCGTGCTTGAACCGAGCGATCTCGGTGTTGTCGTTCCCGGTGATGATGAGGTCGTCGACGTACACGCCCACCAGCAGCCGCGACGCGCCTTCCCCACGGGCATAGACCGCATGCTCCGAGGTGCTGTGAGTGAAGCCGAGCACCTTCAGCGTCGCGTCGAGCTTCGCGTTCCAGGCACGCGGCGCCTGGCGGAGACCATAGAGCGCCTTGTCCAGGCGCAGCACCTTGTCTTCCTGCCCCTTGATGACGAATCCGGGAGGCTGCCAAACGTACACCTCCTCGCGCAGCTCCCCGTTCAAGAACGCGGACTTCACGTCCATGTGGTGCACCGGCCACCCCTCCTGGGCAGCGAGTGCGAGCAGCAGCCGCACTAATTCGATACGGGCGACGGGAGCGAACACCTCATCAAAGTCGATGCCGGGTTGCTGGACGTAGCCTTTCGCCACGAGACGCGCCTTGTACTTTGCCACAGCACCGGCAGCATCCTTTTCACCTTGAACACCCACTTTAGGCCGATCGGACGATGACCCGCAGGCAGTGGCACCAGGCGCCACGTCTTGTTGCACTCGATGGAGTCCATCTCCTCCTTCATGGCGTTGCGCCAGGGCTCGTGCTTCTCGGCCTCAGTGAACGTGGCCGGCTCTTCTTCAATCTGCAGGTGGAGCTGAGCAGCAACCTGGCGCGTGGCGTAGCCCGGTGGAGTTTCCGCGCCAAGGACATTGTCGACGGTGCGGTAGCGTGGCTCCACGTCGTCCGTGTCCGCGTCCCAGTACTCCTCAGCATTCGGTGGAGGGGACACGAAATCAGGTTGGGAAAGCTCGATCGGTGGCGGGGCAGGTGTGGACGGACCGGGCGCAGATGATGAGGGCGACGTCGCGGGAGTTTGAGCCACGAGCGAGCCTGGAGCAGACACGTGCGTCGACGGGACCTCAGAAGTGCCGCCGGTTTCAGCGTCGTGGTGCCCAGCGTCCAGCTCCACGATGTTGTCCTCCACCACGAACTCAGCCTCCGTGTTCATCTCCTCGTCCTTCCAGCTCCAGGGTGCCTGCTCATTGAAAACAGCATCCCTGGACACCACGGCGCGCCTCGACGCCGGGTCGTAGAAGCGCCATGCCTTGGCGCCAGGTTCGTAGCCGATGAAGACGACCGGCGTGCCACGATCGTCGAGCTTCTTCAGGTACGGCTTTGTCGACTTGACGTAGGCGACGCAGCCGAAGGTACGGAAGAAGGAGACATTGGGCCTCCTGCCTTTCCAGGCCTCGAACGGGGTGACGCCGTCGAGCGCCTTCGTGGGCGCCCGGTTGAGCAGGAACACAGCCGTGGCCACCGCTTCTCCCCAGAACAGCGACGGCACGCCGCGGCTCTTCAGCAGGCTGCGCGCCATCGTCACGACCGTCTGGTTCCGCCTTTCCACGACGCCGTTCTGCTGGGGTGTATACGGCGCGGTGCGCTGCCGTTCAACCCCGTGCTCGGCGCAGTACAGCTCGAACTCCACGGAGGTGAATTCTCCTCCGTTGTCGGTACGCAGAACGCGCAGTCGCCGGCCCGTCTCCGTCTCCACTCGAGCCTGGAACTTCTTCACTGCCGCAAGCGTGTCGCTCTTGGCGGCAAGCAGGGCCACCCACATATACCTGCTTCGATCATCCACGAACAGCACAAAATACTGCTTACCGCCGGGAGTTGGCGGCGTGATTGGGCCGCACAGGTCCGCATGGACCAAATCGATCAGTCCCTCGGCACGCCGCTTTGCCTGCGCTGGGAACGGACTCCGCTTCAGCTTGGTGGTGACGCAGTCGGCGCAGAGTTGGTGGACGTGGTCGACATGCGGCAGTCCATGGACCATCCCGCGCAGCTCCAGCTTGCGCAAGGCGTCGAAGTGCAGGTGCCCGTACCGCTCATGCCAGAGCCACGCGCTGTTGGTGGAACGCGCAGACAGGCAGAGCGGCCGGGCAATCTTGACGCGCAGCAGGTAGAGGCGGTTCGCCGAGCGCTTCACTCGCACGATGAGGCGTCCATTCTCGTCGCGGACGCCACGCAGGGCGCCGTGCTTGGCGTGGACGCCGCAGCCGCCCTCGTCCATCCGGTGCCCGAGGCTCACAATGTTGGTGGTGAGCACGGGATGAAGTACACCCCGTGGCGGGAGCTGCTCACCGGTCTTCCTTCGAGCAGACGGTGCGGGAGCCCTCGATGGCGACCTCCGACCCGTCGCCAAACTTGACGGCCGCGAACCGCCGTGTCGATGTCGATGAAGGCGTTGCGGCTGCCGGACATGTGGTTCGTAGCTCCACTGCCGAGTACCACACCGTCGTCGCGCTTCGGAGTCGCAGCCCAGCTTTTGGCGAAGACCTTGCCCTCCATGACGCTGAAGAGGCGGCGCTCGGCGGCGGGCGGAGTGGTGGCGGCGCCGTGGGGATCTGCACCGGATTGGGGACGATCGTAGCGCGGGCCATCAGCAGGGCAGGCTCGGCATCTTCTTCAGCCTGCGCGACATGGGCCTCCGCCTTGGGCTTGCTGCGGCAATCCTTGGCCCGATGGCGTGTTTGCCGCGCTTACTTTGCACCGGTCGGCCCTCGTTGCCTTGCCGGAGTTGGGCTCGGCCTGCTTCCCGTCGTGCGAGGTGGAGCCGCCTTCTCCTTTCCCGCGTCCGCGGCCTTGCCCGCGCTGGCCTCGCTTCTTCCCGCCGGAGCTCGACGCCGCACTGCGCCCGGAGCTGTCCTGGTCTCAGCGAGCCTTGCGGCGCGCCTCCCAGTCTTCCTCGGTGAGAAGGAGATGCCCCATGGCGTCCGTGACGGACTTCTGCTTGCCGCGGTCCTCGAACACCCGAAGGCGCTCGATTACGTCCTCGATCGAGATGGTGCGGAGGTTGCAGAACATCTCGATGGAGACGGTGGCTTGGGACAGCTTCTCCGACACTACCTGCAGCAGTTTCTTAACTACCTTGGATTCGGAGATGTTGTCGCCGAGGGTGCGCAGGTTCGTGGCGAGAGTGGTGATCCGCACGCCGAAGTTGCTGACGGTTTCCCCATCCTTGAAGGCGAGGTTGCTGAAGTCGCGGCGGAGCTGCTGCGCGGTGGCGTCGCGCGCACGCTCATCGCCGACCCGGAGGATCTTGATGGCGTCCCATGCCTCCTTCGCTGTGCGCCGGACGGCGAGTGCGTTCCAGAGTTCCTACGGTACGGACCGCAGGATGCCCGCCATGGCCACCCGATCGTCGTGGTAGTCGTCCTCGTCAGGATCGTCGTCGATGGCGTCGACGACGACGTCCCATACTCGGATCGTCTGGAAGTTGACCTCCATGACCAACGCCCACTCGGGGTAGTTGGATCGCGTGAGCATCGGCCACGCGACGCTCGCGGACGGACGCTCCACAATGCGCTCCAGGACGCGCGATCCGCTGCGGGCGCGAGAGCGGCGAGTGTGCGAGCGGCCTCGGCGGCGGCGCGGCGAACGCGATGGAGTAACCTCCTTCTTCTTCGACGGAGACTCGGACATGGCGCCGGCGGCGTGATCTCGGCTCTGGTACCAAATGACAGCCGGACTCACTCCGGCGTGCTCTCAATCTCACGGTGAACTCAAGAACAGAGTGAACACAAGAAGAATTTTTTGTGCCAAGCACGAAACTCGTGTGTCAGCGTTTTCTGTATTAAGTTCTCCTACTTATACACAATGAGCTACTAACTGTAAAGGGAAAACGAAAGGCTGAGCTAGCCTCAGCTCCGCCATGCACGCCATGCTCGTCATGGCCCGATCTGTGCGTGCCATCCCACGCACCAAGCCACCACGCGCAAGCTGCGGCAGACAACGCCACGACGTGAACGAACGTGCACGCCGTGGCCCTGAATACAAGGACGCGCTCGGGAGGTTCTGAACAACCAGGCCGAGCTCAACTCTAGCTGAAATAAAGAAAAATGAGCGGGAACACAGGTTTACATCGGACTCGATCACACGGCGGCCAGTTCATGGTGCCCCACTACGACTACTGTCTAGCGACCGTGGTGGTGCAGCACGACGTGGAAGGGCCTGGAAGTGCAGGCCAAGGACGGCCGGTGGCTCGCCGTGGCCCCCGAGAGCGACACATACGTCGTCATGGCCGACGAGCTCCTCAAGGTACGTTTGTGAAGTGTGAACGATTCATGCCTAAGCTGTATCTGAACTCACTCGCCCACCCGCGCGCGCGCGTGCAGTGCAGGTGATGACGAACGGGAGGGTGCCCACGTGCATGCACCGGCGAGGACGCCGAGTGGCCGGAAGAGGTTCTCGGCGCTGGTGAGCCCCTTGCCGGCAGGGACCGGGACCGGCACCGTGGTGTGCGTGCTGAACGAGCTGGTTGATGGCAACCACTGCCGACTAAATGTGCTTGGCAGTCCACTGAGGGGTATACCCACGATGGTATATTTGTCGTAGAGGTGAGCGAGATCAGGAGCGAGATGGCAACAAGACACGAGATTTAGACAGGCTCAGGCCATTAGCTAGATGTAATACCCTAATCCTGTATCCCGTCGGTTATATTGGCTATCGTATATGATTGCGTGTGTTTTGAGGGGTCCTCTACCCGCCTTATATAGCCCGGGGTAGGGTTATATGCCGATCAGGTCTACAACTAACCAGGTAACAAATAAGATATACATAGAATATTACATTCGGCATATCCTAACAAATTCTATGTGAACTTCAGGATCTCGCCGAGGTGCCTTGCGGCGTGCGCCGAGCTATGCTGTGAGCCGCAAGCCATCATCTTGTGGGCTAGACCGTCCCTTACGGTGCAGCCCATATAGTCTGCCGTGGGTACCTTGTGTCAGACCCCCCACAGTTAGTCCTCAAGCGCCTTATATCCGCGTGGTGGCGCCATCTTCATCAAGTCCGAGTAGTTTGCCATGAAGCCGATCAGCTCCACTGATGATTTGAACAGTGAAAAAGGAAGCCGACCAGGTTAACTGGTGACTTGGACAGTGAAAAAGTACGCCGACCAGTTTGACTGGCCTGCCGACCAGCAAGGACGGATGCCGACCAGTGCAACCAGCCAACGGACCTTGGACTTAGCCAAGTTAGGCTCACCAATAGGATGTAAGGAGCTCAACCAAATTTTTTTGAGAAATCTTGGTTGGTGAAGTGTACACACTTAAGTGCCAATTGCTCAGGATGTGACGACGTGGTCATCAAAACAGAGTAGAGGCATTAAGCGACAGACCTGACGTAGTCAAAACACCGTGAAGAAAAAACAGTATGTGCACCGCAAGATGCATTATACACAATGTAGTCCCCGAGCCTGCTGGAAGATGAGGAATGAATCTTATAGCAGGGTCAAAGAAAAACATACAGTCCTTAGCGTGGCTGAGAAAGCAAACAGTCCCCAGCGTTGCTGAAGAATCCCGTGATCGAAAAATCAGTACATTCACCGCAAGGTGAAGTGTACACACTTAGTCCCCGAGCCTACTGGTAGATGAGGAATGAATCTTATAGCAGGGTCAAAGAAAAACCTTGAAAGCTTGCCAACGTCATCTATCATGTGTGTATCAAGACTCCCGACGTGCTGCCCAAGATCAGCACCCTTATCCGAACAGCATGGAGCAACTTGATAGCACAACGATGAGACGTTGCAAAATCCGACCACCAAGTAGAAGTGAGCGCCGAACAGTCCGACCAACTGGTTGGCGATGAAGTCCATAAACCTTACATTCCGAGCAGTTGATCGGCAGAGAAGTCTGAGTGCCAGGTGGTGCTTGTGTCCTTCACCGAGGGGATCAACATGCACACCCCTACCTGACGCGTCAACTGTCAACTAAAGATGCTCGGCAGTCCACCGAGAGGGCTACCTACGATGGTAGATTGATCGGTAGAGGTGCACGTGATTAGGAACCGAATGGTAACAAAGACATAAGACACAAGCTTTATACAGGTTCAGGCTATCAAGATGACGTAAAACCTACGTCCTGTGCTCTGTTGGTTTGTATTGATTGTGTATGAGATTGGATATGCCGACTAGGGGACCCCTGCCCCTCCTTATATACTCCGGAGGAGTAGGGTTTTAAGGAAAGTATCCTAGTTGGTTATATGGTAGGATTACAATATCTATAAGAGTCCTAATAAATCATATCTTCTAGATGTCTCGTGGTGTATGCCGACCAGAGCCGTGCGTCGCAAGTCTCGATGTCATGGGATGGACCTTCCCTGATGGTGCGGCCCATATCTTGCGCTGTGGGTACCCGGGGTCATACCCCCCACAACCACCCACGGCTGTACCGCCCGATCAACCTCAAGGCGTATGTGTGGTTCAAGTACTTCGACGAAGGTCGTGAGCTTGGGAACCGTACTTTGGAGGCGTTCTGCGGCGACAGCGGCACGAAGCACGGCGGCAACTGCATGGAACCACGGACAGCCGCCGGTTGATCAAGCAAGGCCACTGTCTCTTGGGAATATTTCAAGAATTCAAGACTAGCTATTACCACACATATATTTAGCATACAGAAGACATACAGCAGTACAAGTTTAAGGAAATGTCTTTGATTCAATAATCAATTGGGCGTCCAGACGCCCGCGCCTGCTCCGCCCGTCTGATCGGATTCACGTGCCGCCCACGCCAACTCCGTTTCACGCCGCCTGGATCACTCACCCCCGCCTCTTCCACACTGGCGCCACGCCCGCCACTTCCGCACTGTCTGTGCCCATCTCTTCCACGGCGCCCGGGTGACTCGCCCCGGTCTCTTCCACACCGGCTGCAGCCTATGCTCCTCCCCGCATCGGTGGCCGCGGCATGGCCCTACCACCCTCGTCGACACCAACGCTGGCGGTACAAACTTGCAACATGAAACACTTGCTGAAACAGATAAAACATTTAGAACATACACTTGAAACATATGCAACATCTAGGTAAAACACTTGCAACATATATCTGAAACCAATGAAACATTTGAACAAACGCTTGCAACGTACCTCTAAAACACTTGCAACATATGCAAGATCTCGATCTACTTTGCAACATCCATATGAAACACTTACAACACATCTCTGGAACACTTGAAACATATATTTGCAACATAAGGGGAGCCGACTACGTATCGTGCTGCCATTTGTCATCTGGAGTGATAGCTTGCGATAGCCAAAGAGATTGCTGCTCTCTTGAGTGCACTGGCACATGGGATCTTGTTCCACTTTCTTCTCATGTTTGTCCCATTACATGTAAGTGGGTTTATAAGATCAAGACTCACTGTGATGGCTCTCATGGCTCGTGTTTTCCAGTAGGAGCATGGTCGTGACTATGTTGAGTCTGGCTCACTTGATCACGTCCACACACTTCTTGCCATGGCCTCTCTTTGTGAGTGGTCGATTTCCTAACTTGATGTGAAAATTGCCTTCCTTAATGGTAACCCGCAGGTTGTGTATACGCGGCCACCTCCTAGGTATTATGTTTCTGAGGGCATGGTTTTCACCTTCGGCAATCTCTTTATGTCCTCAAGCAAGCCCCTCGTGCTGCTTGGTTCCAACGTTTTGCCTCTATTGTCATTGTTGCTGGTTTCTCTCCTAGTGCTCATGATCTTGCTATGTTTATCCATACATCATCTCGTGGTCAGACGCAGAAAGGATAGCCAACGAGTAATGGTCATGTGAAGATAACACAAGAGACGAAGGAGATGACTATAGTGGAGCTGACTTTGAGCAGAAACAAATTGACTCAGGATGTGCACCGCATATGAAATGTCAGGTCGAGTGACGCTTAGATAGACAAGACTCCCTACAATGTGGCAGTATCGTGTTGGATCAGCAAGAGCATCACCATCAGTGGCACTAAGATGAAGATTAAGCTCCATGGGTGTCTCAACAAGCGATGATCAGTGAGAGAAGCACAATCAAGAAGATCATGAATGTACTTTTCTTGACAGGTAAAGACCCTCAAACGTGGAAGAAATTTCGATCCCAAGAAAGTAACAAAGGGGATCCTAATTAGACATGAGAAATTGTTTACTGTGGCATGCCTGCACAAAAGCAATGTATTCAGAATCATCAGTGATGATGATTCTCTTTTTAGCTCCAAGTTTACTTCTACTTAGGCTAGTGACTGCTTCGATCGCCGCTCTCTTTCTGCCTTCTGTGTTTTTCTTGGTGATGTTTCCTCAATGCATGGAAGACTAAGAAGCACACAACAATTTCTCATTCAAGTGCAGAGGCTGAGTATGAGCTATGGCTCTTGTGACAGCATAGGTTACTTGAGGACTTTGGTGTATCTGTTCTTGTGCCAATTCCTTTTTTTGTCTGACAATGAATGCTATCAGCATAGCTCATGATCCATTGAAGGATGGGCTCACATAGCATATTGGCGTTGATGTCTCTTACACCCGGACACAAGTGCAAGATAATGTTATTATTACTGTTTACTATGTGCCTGCAAAGCTTCAATTGGCAGACTTCTTCACAATGGCACAAACAAGAACTCAACATCGATTTTATCTTTCTAAAACTTAGTTTCATGATCCACCTTGAGTTTGGAAGGGGATGCTTGGTGCACATATGTTGTATATCCTTCATTGTACGGGCCTCCATGCATATGTGCACATAATGTATACGTTAGGGCCTCCGGCCGCATCAGCAATTCATTCAGTATTCCAAACAGTAAACACGCGTGTCCTTAACAAGAGCCAACGTAAGAAACACGGGACGGTAAACTGACCACATACCAGAACAATTCATTACTCCTAACTTACAAGTGACTTTGGCAGACAACGTAGCAAGTCAATGGACCATTAATTTTTTTTTTGAGAGTAATGGTCCATCAAAATTGCTGTGCCCGTTGATTAATGACTAAAGATAATGATACGACAGAGGGAACCAGCGAATCAGGCAACCAATTCCTTGAAGTCCACTTGACCACCTCGTAGTTCTCTAGTACATGTAAACATTGAGCCTGTTCCGATAAAACACTTGTGCAGCTCAGCAAGCCACGACAGAAGTTTTTTGAGTACCTGTGTAGAAAATAAAGTAATAAACCCATCAGTCAAATCACTTTGCACTACTGACTGGTGCAAAATAAAAAAAAGTTATAGTTACCACTAACAGATTGCCCCTTGCTTAAAAAATGAACATTAGATTCAGACTCTACAAAACTAACCTTCGACATTGAATCATCTCAAGCGTTATCAGATGAAAGCAACCAGATCCACAAAATACCAGCAATACACAAAAAGTCCAATTGTAGTGCCTGTATCTGATCTCAGTGGCAACTGACAAGTTTACCAATTCAACGCCCTTATCAAACATATTGAGCAGTTCAGTTCCTCAAATCATAGTTTCAAATTTGCATCATATAACTCATTTAGAAATGGAAGAAAAAAAAACAGTTATCAAACAAGTTGACATGGCAGGTCGCACAAAATAGAAGCACTCTACTTGATCTTACATATAGCATTTGGATATTCTCATAGACAATTTGTATCAATGACACTTTATCCTCTGCAATTGATACTTCCTTTTGTCTAGAAAAAGGTCTTGTTTCCTTTTGTCTACAAAACTTTTGCGTCATATATCAATAATAAATTCAAAATATCATATACTAAACTTACCCAAATTATGATATGGCCGAAATCATTTTTTTCCTTTAAGAGAAACCATGTCATTTGGACCACATTAAGCATACCATGGTCAGAATACTCCCAATATTCTTTGTATTAAGCTAACAAATAAATCTCTGTTTCAGCAGCAGGACTCAACCGTAAGAGATGAATCATGTTAACCCTATCAAGTCAGAATTAGATATATATAACCAAACTGATGCAAAGAGCTCTAAGATTAGCAAGAATCAACAATAATTTCAAGGGATCAACAACCCAAAGAAGCCCTTGAATATGTTAAGTTCAGTTCCTTGTACTATCAAGCATCAATCAAATGCACAATCTGTTTTATGCATTCATCAAAAGAACCTTTTATTAAATAGTGTAGTGTAGGACATCTTCAAAAACAACTATTGGACTATGTTCACCATATGAGAATACAAGTCGACCAGAAATGAACAGATATATTATAATACTTACCAATTTTTACTCCCAGCGATTTTTGGTTAGTTGTCTTTTAAGCCACATAGTTCGAAGAATTCCATCAAGGGAGAGGAAGATCTATCGGTTCGCAGCATCTCTGAAGAGATCACAGGACAGCACCTTTTCTTCATCACTCAAATCAACTATTTGTCGCATTGCATGGATACAATTTGCAATTGAAAATTCTTGTGTTGGTTCAGGCTGCAGTTTCCTAACAACAGTACTGTTGTTAATCTTGGCTCCTTGAGTTGGGGGCATGGTAGAGGAACTTGAATTACCTTTTACAGCAAGTATTTTGGATCTTGATCTCTCACTGCGTGCTCCCTGCGCTCCCTCAATGCTTGTTGGTACTTCTGATTCAAACATGTGAGGAATGAAGTTTTCAGAAGCATCTCCTTCACTACTAGGGAGAACATTTTCAGTTCAACACATTAGTCTGGGGTTAGAATTGGACCCGGGACTAATGTGAGCATTAGTCCCGGGTCCAAGTTTCTTGGGTGTCAGAGGACCTTTAGTCTCGGTTGGTAACACAAACTCGGACTAAAGCGTCTACATTAGTGCCGGTTAGTGTTACCAACCCGGACTAAAGAGTCTTGACCCTTTAGTCCCGGTTCATAACACCAACCCGGACTAAAAGTAGACCCTTTAGTCTCAGTTGGTGTTATCAATCCCAACTAAAGGTCCTTTTAGTCCCGGTTGGTGTTATCAACCCGGACTAAAAGTCCTCCGATGGGTTAGTTCAAAAGGAAATCATTCCATCTAAAGTCGCATGTGCTATGTAGGAGGGTTGAAAAGGTACGCGCGAGGCAATTCATGAGGTCTTGACCAACCGGGACTAAAGCCTGTCCCCAACCGGGACTAAAGTCCATGTGTCTACTAGTGCTTCAATGTTTAATTGAATCTATTCTGTACTCTGTTCACCGGAAAGACTTCTATGCCCCTCCACCATGCTTGAACCTGCCCTCTTCCGAATTTGATTCTTTGAAATTGTTCCTACTCCGCTAGCAGCCCTTTCTGATCTTATCACACTACTAATGGTTCTTTTCGTTGATCCAGTAGCATTGAGAGTACTAAGGGGGTGTGCCCCTTCAGCAATATGGCCTATAGTACAATACAAATTAAGTTAGCGGTATAGCTCTGGAAGAGATTTTATCAACACATAAGGAAAATATCAGCTACTTTAAGGGACCCCCAGTTCATTGGCGGTACAGCTCAACAACATGACCTTTGTATGGCAGATCTGGTTTACTGGTTACATCTATGACATAACCTATGTATAATGGAGAAAAAAAAGGAAAACATATTTTTACACAATTTTAAACGGGATAACCGGTCAATCTCACATGTTAATAACACCAAGCAAAGGTGCTGTGCATATGTATTTGAGTCTTTCAAGCTCATATGCTCAATTTCTCCATGTTATCTCCTCTTCTATTAGTTGATAATTTCCTTTGGTCCGCATAGGAGTTGTTTCTCTTTATCTCACAAAAGATTACAAAGAAAACTTTTTTCCTTATATTTTCATTCATAGTATGACACTAAAATTGCCAAAATCAGGATATGAAAGCATGTTTCTGTGACAAACAGCCTTTTGCTAGTACGATTTCTTACTTATCAGTTGTCTTGGGTGTGAGTGTGTGTTTGTAATGGTTCATTCCCCTTTATTTGTTCTTCTTAATATAACGATACGTAGATCTCCTGCTTGTTCGAGAAAAAAAAATCTTAAATATACTTTAGTGGTTAAAATTGAAAAATGGAATGCAGAAAAAACATAAAACGTCTGGTTCGAAGCAAACAAAAGATAAGGCTAATGGGTGTACTGATTAGTTAATGATCAGTAACAATCTTACTGATGAAAGCTAGACGCAACTGATAAAATTAAAGGCACGCTGAAAAAATATTCAAGCAAAATTGTTCATGTTATAATTTATACCAAGAAATCTATGGAACTACAATCACTTATAGATAATTAGTATGTTCCCATCAGATAAGGACATGCTCATCTAGATAATTAGTAGGTATCATCAGTGCACAAGGTATCATAAAATATACAAAATGAGCTGAAGTGTAGATTGGCAAGGTATGATAGTTTATAAACAAATTAAAAGTGAAGTTTTTATTACTTGCATAAAACACTGGGCAAACAAACAAACTATTTATCACAATTCACAGTAGAACTTAAGACATCCTTAAGCACAAAAGGCAGGCCAAATGATTGACTGGGCATGGTTAGAATCCATGAAATGCAAGAAAGGGAAGTAAGTCACCCTGCAAATAAAAGCATGGGACAGAGATAATTTGACAAAATAATTCACTTCTACTGTAATATCAGGAACTCATCTGTTGTACAATGCAAAAAATATTGCTCAAAGCACTGTCTCATCTATCAGATAGTGAAGAATCAACCTCCTTCCAAATAAGCAAGGCTCAGAATCAACCTCCTTGCAAAATTCCCTTTTCCAGACCCCATCTTATGTGGTAGCTTCCAGCCTTGGTCTGCTTTATTTTCCTTCAGAAATGTTGGCCCACAGGATCACCGACTCAGGCGAGTGAACCACTTGCCGGTCTTACCGAGCACCCGCTAGTGTTGCCGAGCACCCACTAGCCGTGCCGACCACGAACGAGCGTTGTCCGTCCTCACACACTATGACCAGAGCTAGAAGAAGAAGGGAGAACAGAGCAAGCACGCACAATAAGACACTAGCGTTGGCCGAAGCCCTGTTTGTGAGATGGCAAATCTGAACTCTCTTTACTGAGTTGCCTTGTATGTCTATTTATACAACTTTATCCATCTAGTCCCAGTACAACTGCCCTGCTGAAACAGTGAATAGATAACATACAGGGCTGACTCTGCACCGGCCACTGCATGTGCCTACAGTGCTGTAGGTGAGCAGTTCGACGCCTGCACCTGCAGCGGCTACATTATCATAGCAGGGGGCCTTTTTCGGCGCCGCCTTCCCCTTGCTGTGTTCACATAAGGTAGCAGTAGATTATCTAGCAATCTTCCCCTAATCCTACTGCTAACCCTTGTACCTCCTCCATGCCGATCATCTCCTTCAGCTCCGTGAGTCGAAGACGTCCGAGTGGCTTGGTGAGGACGTCCGCGAGTTGCCGACCAGTTTCGACAAACTCGATGATGATCTGCCCTCCATCGACACAGTCCCTGAGGAAGTGGAACTTCACGTCGATGTGTTTACTCCGGTCGTGCAGAACCAGATTCTTCGCGAGGGCGATGGCGGGCTGGTTCTCCACCATCAGTGCTTGTGGGTGAGCTTCCACGCCGGTCAGCTCGCCCAGCAGCCGGCGTAGCCACACAACTTGGCACGCCGCTGTGGCCGCTGCTACATACTCTGCCTCGCACATAGATAGTGCCACCACCTTTTGTTTTAGCGACAACCATGAAATTGGGGCTGACCCGAGGAAGACGAGCATGCTAGAGGTGCTCCGTCGCCCATCGATGTCCCCCGCCATGTCTGCATCGCTGAACATAGTGAGCTGCAGCCTACTCCCACTGGTCTTGGGGAAAATGATCCCTTGATCCACTGTTTCCTTGACGTAGCGCAGTAGCCGCTTCACCGCAGCCCAGTGATCCTCTCTAGGATCCTCCATGAAGCGACTGACGTAGCCCACGACGAACGCAATGTCCGGCCTCGTGTGGACTAGGTAGCGCAGACCGCCGATGATGCTCCGGTAGAGTGTTGCATCCACCTTCGCCGCGGTGCTGGCCTTCGTCAGCTTCAGCCGCTCCTCCATCGGAGTCATGCATGGCTTGCACTCCACCATGCCGCTCCTCTCCAACAGCTTGGAGGCATACACGCTCTGACCGAGCGTGAGTTCCTCCTTCCCCTATCTCACCTCGATGCCGAGGTAGTAGGAGAGTGCGCCGAGATCGCTCATTCGAAAATGAGCTGCCATGTCGCGCTTGAAGCTGTTGATGTCCTCTGTGTGCGCACCGGTGACGATTAAGTCATCCACATACACGTCGACCACGAGCTCCTCCTTCCCCTATCGTCGCATGTAGAGCGCATGCTCGGTTGCGCACCTTTGAAACCCAAGCTCGCCCAACGTGGCGTCAAACTTGGCGTTCCATGCTCTAGGGGCTTGCTACAGTCCGTAGAGCACCTTGCGCAGTCGAAGCACCTTGTGCTCCTCTCCCTTGATGGCAAAACCTGGAGGTTGCCTGACGAAGACCGTTTCCGCCAATTCGCTGTTGAGGAAGGCCGATTTAACGTTCAAGTGATGGACGCGCCAGTCCTTTGTTGCTGCCAAGGCTAGTAGCAAACGAACCGACTCCATGCGCGCTACTGGTGCAAAGACCTCCTCGAAGTCGATGCCCTCGCGCTGAACAAAGCCTCGGGCGACGAGGCACGCCTTGTGCTTGACAATGGCACCGAGCTTGTCCCGCTTGACTTTGTAGACCCACTTCAGGCTGATCGGACGACATCCTGGAGGTGGATCGACGAGCTGCCAAGTCTTGTTTTCCTCGATCGCCTTCATCTCCTCCAGCATCGCCCGTTGCCAGTTTCCATCGTGCTCGTCAAGCGTGAACGTGGGTGGTTCCTCTGCACTGATGAGTAGCAGCTTTGCGTCGTTGAGCAGCCTGCCCGCCAGACCCGAGGGACCTGTGCCACCGACGATGTTGTCCAACTTGTGGAACCGCACCTCCTCACCTTCATGGTAGGCGTCCATGAACTCAGTGATGTCACTTGGAGGTGGGGCGAACTCGATCGGCATCGATGGAGTCCCCTATTCCGCCGGAGTGCTTGGCATAGCACGTGAAGTGCTCGACACTACTTCTGGACAGCTTGTCATAACTCCTGCAGTGTTTGGCCACACTATAGGAGTGCCCAGCCTCAGTCTTGGAGTGGTTGGCACCACTGCAAGACGTCTTGGCTCCGCCACGAGAGTGCTCGGCACCCGTCTTGGAGTGGTCGCCACCACTCCTGGCGTGCTCGGCATCCCTCCAGAAGTGCTCGGCACTGCCCTAGTAGTGCTCGACTCCACCGTTGGAGTGCTCGGCACCTCTTCCCAGCGTCTCCACCACCGTGGATGACCAAGTGCTCGACGACGAAGGTGTTGGTGAAGCTACCAGCTTCCCCCATGCTTGGACTGCTCCAGTCCCAAGCTGCCTCCTCATCAAACATGACGTCGCGTGAGACAAGCACCTTGTCTCCGTGTGGGTCATAGAGCCGGTACGCCTTGGTACCCTCCGTGTAGCCTAGGAACACCATCGGTGTGCTCCTATCCTCCAGCTTGGTGAGGTTCGGCTTCTTCTTCTTGACGTGGCCGATGCAACCGAATGCCTGGAGGAAGGACATGCTCGGCTTGCACCCATACCAAGCTTCGAACGGCGTCTTGCCCATCAGGGCCTTGGTCGGAGCGCGGTTGAGGATGAACACCGCCGTGGTCACCGCCTCTCCCCAGAACCTTGCCGGCATGCCTTTGGCCTTCATCATGGATCAGGCCATGCCGACCATCGTCTGGTTCCATCGCTCCACCATGCCATTCTATTGTGGTGAGTACGGCGTGGTGTGGTGTTGCCCCACACCCTGATCCGCGCAGTACGCAGCGAACTACACCGAAGTGAATTCACCACTGTGATCAGTCCTCAGCACGCGGAGCTTCTTGCCGCTCTCGGCCTCCACGCGCGTCTTGAACTTCTTAATCACCGACGCCGCTTCATCCTTGCTCGTCAGGAGTTGCAGCCACGTGTAGCGACTGCAATCATCCATGAGTAGGAGGAAGTACCACCGACCACCGCATGTAGCAGGTGTGATCGGCCTGCAAAGGTCACCGTGAATGAGCTTGAGAGCTTCCTTCGCGCGATACTTGGTCGCCTTTGGGAAAGGTAGCCTCCTCTGCTTCCAGGCCAGGCAGCTGTCACACAGCTCGCCTCTGTGCTTGATGTGGGGTAGCCCTCGGACCATCTTCTCCAGCCAACCAAGCGCGTCGAAGCTAATATGTCCAAACCGGGCATGCCACATCCACGGTTCCTCGGAGTGCCTTGCCGCCAGGCACACCGGCTGCTCTACCTTCAGGTCGAGTAGGTACAACCGGTTTAGGGACCTCTTCACTTTGGCAAGAAGTCACTGCTCCCGGTCCTTGATCCTAAGGACGCCGTCCTTGATCAGTACCTCGCTACCGCGCTCATCCAGCTGACCAATGCTGATGATGCTGGAACACAGCTGCGGGATGTAATATACATCTATTAGCGTGCGGTGCTCCCCGTTCTGGCATCTGAAGATATGGTGCCGCGCCCTTGGATAGCCACCCTTGAGCCGTCACCAAACTTCACCGTACCGGTAACATCGTCGTCGAGCTCGGAGAAGGATGCCTTGGAGCCCGTCATGTGGTTGCTGGCACCAGAGTCCAGATACCACCGCTGCTCCTGGTCGGCGCCCACACGCCTGAGGTGAACTTGGGCTCATGGTTCATCGAGGTTGATGGTCTTCAGGGCCTTCCCAGGTCCTTCCATAGTCGTCGCCTCTTCCCTCTCCTCGGCCTCGACGTCGTGCAGTGCACAGAACATCGCCATCCGGATAGTAGCCTCATCCTCATCATCGGCTTGCGCAAGGTGAGCCTGAGCCTTCTTCTCCTGCTTGTGGTTTGGGCACTCCCGTGCCCAATGGCCCATCTTCCCGCAACACCGACAGGCGTTGGGGTCGACCTGCTTCTTCTTCGAAGAAGCCTTGCCGCGGCACTTGCCATCGCCACCGCGACTGGAGGAGGCTGCCTTCCCAGAGTTCCTCCGAGCAGCCCACTCTTCCATTAGCAGGAGTTTGCCGCTGTCCTTCGTTGCTGTCGCCTGCTCCAGGCGCTCGTCCACCGCCCACAGACGGCCTGTCACATCCTCAATGGTGAGGGTGGACAAGTCCAGCATTGTCCCTATGGAGAGAGCGATCTAGATGTACTTTGCTGGCACGGAGTAGAGGTACTTGGAGACCGCCTTCTCTTCATCGATGGTGACACCGTGGCTCTTCAGCTTGCTGATGAACGTCTGTAGGCGAAGGGAGAAGTCCTCCACTGTTTCACCATCCTTGAATTTGAGGTTGGCATACTCCTTCTTCAGAAGCTGGGCCGTCGCCTTCTTTGCATGGTCGGAACCGACGCGCATCGCCGCAATAGCCTCCCACACCTCCTTAGCTGAGCTTTTTGCCGCCAACGACTCCCTGTACTCCGTCGGTACAGCAGCGAGGATAGCCTCTAGCGCTGATATGTCATCTTCTTCATTTTCGGTGCCCTTGTCAATAGCATTCCAGAGCCGTCGGGCTCTGAGCTTGACCTTCATGGTCACCGACCACTCTCCATAGTTGGTGCGAGTCAGCGGCGGCCAACTAGTGTCGCTGACCTCTCGCACCGTGCGAACAACAATCTCCGGTCGTGTCTGGGCAGCCACAGCAGTGCCACTGCTGTCGTCCATCTCCGAACCGCCCGTCATCGCCAGCGGTTAGTCTGACGACGGCGCACTTACGGCTCTGATACCACTTGTTGGCCCATAGGATCACCGACTCAAGCGAGTGAACCACTCGCCGGTCTTGCCGAGCATCCGCTAGTGTTGCCGAGCACACATTAGCCGTGCCGACTATGAACGAGCGTTGTCCGTCCCCACACACTAAGACCAGAGCTAGAAGAAGAAGGGAGAATAGAGCAAGCACGCACAATACAAGACACCAGCGTTGGCTGAAGCCTTGTCTGTGAGATGGTAAATCTGAACTCTCTTTACAGAGTTACCTTGTATGTCTATTTGTACAACTCTATCCATCTAGTCTCAGTACAGCTGCCCTGCTGAAATAGTGACTAGATAACATACATGGCTGACTCTGCGCTGGCCACTGTATGTGCCTACAGTGCTGCAGGTGAGCAGTTCGGCGCCTGCACCTGCAGCGGCTACAATATCACAGCAGGAGGCCTTTTTCGGCGCCACCTTCCCCTTGCTGTGTTCACACAAGGTAGCAGTAGATTATCTAACAAGAAATACTAGTGCACCACAACCTGGGACCCATGTGTAGACTAGCAAGGAACCAAGGAGAGATTTTCTTGATTTAGGCCATGGTGCTGAGGACAGGTGGCTTGCCAGGATGGTTAGTTAAGCAGACAGAATGATTAAGCTTGTTGAACTAGCTTTTGTCGATTGCTTTAAATGATGATAGTTCTTACATCATGCTTGTTTTTTCTTCCATTTCCTTTTGCACCATTATGTTACTTACGAGTTCAATGAAATGGGACCCATATTACATTATAGGAAGATATTCTATATGCAGCAGTAGTTTACATGTAACAACACTAGCAGGTTGTATATCTCTGCTAATCGATTCTACGCCAAAGTTGATTTATTACTAACACAATCTCGCATTTTTCTGTGTGTGCGAAAACACATAGAAAAATGCGAATACCGTCAGAAAAATATTTTTCTGATGGTGTACCTTCAGAAAAATACCCATGGAAATATAATGACAGAAAAATTCAATTGTTCTGTGTGTTCGCCGTCAGAAACAATTTTTTTGTGCGTGTTACACACACAGAAAAATTGCGTTAGCCTAGATTAATTTTAAATGTTGTGTGCGTTAATCCCCACAGGAAAAAAGAAAAGCCCGACAAAAAAATGATTTTTCTGTGGGTGTTACACGCACAGAAAAATTACGTTAGCCCAGATTAAATGATTTTTTCTCACAGTAGCAACAACATATTAAATATGGACTATCCATACTGTAATTTCATCATAACTTAATAGATAGCATACATATAAAGATCCAAATGTTCAGCACATTCATTAATGGCATCCGGGCTACATATAGATGATGTCCAAATGGTCCGGCATCAATACATTCAAAAGCATTACCATCTCATCTCAACAGTTCAAGTCTCAATCAAGATGAGTAAAGTACTAGCATGCATCATTGAGTCATATTATAGCTAAAACTAAAGCTAACATATTAGAGCCTATCAAGGGCCTCGAGGTACTTCTGCTTGCGGATGTCAAAGAAGATCTTCATGGAGCAGCGGTTGTCCTCCAGCTTGGTGAAGCCGCTGAGGTACCTCTCCACCTCGTCTCACTCGCCGCCCTGCACGAGGTCCTCGAAGTGCTTCATGTTGAAGTAGAAGCCCGACTCCTGCTCCAGATTGCACGGGCAACCGCAAAAAGCATCAGAAATCCTAGCTCACCCAGCAAAGCAAGGCTCCAAAAACCCCATTCATGATCATGGCGAGTACTCACTTGTGCACCGTCTCCTTGAACTTCTCCTCATCGAGGAACTGCAGGAACTGGAAATGCCAGGGGCAAAAAGAAGGCAGATAGTAACTACCAATGGGAGCAGCAGCCAAGCACTTACAAACGGAAGAAGACAAATGCTGATCATGATTCCTCGTATAACAATGTGATGCCACCATCAGGCAATGCTTGGAATGCTGGAGATGGAATTGGAAGACCAAATGCCAAGTCTAATGCAGGATCCAGTTGGGGTGAGAAAGATAAGATGGAGTCTGATGAGCATTTGAAAGTCCCAAAAGAATCAGACACATGGAATACAGGGAAATCAAATGAAAGTCCATGGGATAACACTGATGCACTATAGGATTCCTGGGTTAACAGTGCAAAAGCACAAGAACTATATATATTTCATCTGGCGCAAAAGAACAAGAGCAAAAGAACTCGAGAAATGGCTCAGATTTACCCATTATCAGCATAACAACTGCAACTTAATTTCATCTGGAGCTTAATTTAATTCTCTCTCTAATGGGAATTGAACTGGCCACAGAACTGGTTGCTTGTACTGGTACAAGCCATCCTAGTTAAGCAGCAAACAGAACAAAATATCCCAAGTACCGGCTCATAAGGTGCTAAAGTGCAGAAGTTCTTTAATGAAAACTTGATTCATCGTAGCCACTCAAGAGTAGTACAAAAAAAAAAAGTCACAAGGTACGTGAATGGTGGAGGCAGGCAAGCGCTGCTCCAACATGCAGGGGTGTGACCTCAAGGACGCATCCCTCCCAGGCCCCAGCGGCCTGAACCCAACATCCATGCGCTGGAAAAATAGCAAAGTGCAGATAAATAATTATCAGCATCATGGCAGCACTTCTTGTTTCACTCCTCTCATGAAAAATAGTAGTCAGTACCACTCAAAACTACATACACAGTAGTACATTCAGAAGAGTTATCTTAATTTCTGAAATATGAGGTTGGGACGAGCTCGCCTCACCTATGCTAAAACATATATAACAAACGCCAGCCCAGTCATAGAAAATACACCAGAGATGCACTATAAGGGATTCCTTAAGGTAATCACTACAATTTGAACATGTTTTTTTTTTCTAAACTTGATTGAACAAAAACTAAATTCACCTTTGTCAAGTGTAATCAGGGGCTCATTCAAGTTTGCAAATGGCTGCAGTGAGAATTCCATCTTCTCTTAGTAATGCAGCAATAAAATGACACCGTGTAAGCCTATGACAAGATCAGACAAGACATAAACAGGTTAGAACTAAGGAAGAAAAAACAACCAGATATCATAGTACTAAAACACTAGGAACAATTAGGAAATTCTCAAGCAGCACGGAAGCAAAGCAGCAAAGCACGAATTAAATTACTCAGTAATTATACAGCTAACAGAAGCTCTAATTGAACATGGAAAAGTAAGTTGAGATTACTAACTAAACCATGGAACTATGGACAGCTAATAAACAGGAAAGCAGTATCATGGCTAAATAAACCAGTATCACATATGTATGAGTATGCTACACTCACTCATTACCATTCATACAAAGATTAAATAATGGAAACACCACTGTGTGTGGCATGTTAACACCACTGTAGCCATCGTATTGGTCTGCTACTGAATGCACTTCACAGAATACTAATAAGGCACTCAGAGTGGTGTTTGCATTATTATTGGGCTCGTACAACCACAGTTTAATCAACAATAAAATAAATTGTTGCCAGCCAACACATTTACAATATAGACATTGGCATACCGGGACCTTAATTAGGCAAAAAGATTGAACTAATAAGAGCTGCAATTATTAAACAATGATTAGGCAATGTAATTTAACACCCCCCCCTGCAGTTCGAGTTACACTTTACCTGCACACCAAACTGAAATTTAATGATAAAAAAACAGTACATTGCTTCTGTACCAGCAAAGAGAACACAATTCATCCAACCAAAGTGCTGCAACCTAACAGTGAGGAGCACAAGTGAGCCGAGCTGCTGCTGTTGGGATGGATCAGCAGAGAAGGGAGGGGGGGGAGATGAGAGTAGAGCATTGCGGCTGATAGGGATGTACAGGTGAAGAGGACTACCGGAAACCACCTGGATCCATTGGAGGCTGCCACAGTCGCCGTCCACCTTGACGGATCCGGCCGTGGTTGCTGAATCCCACACTCTCCTGTATGTCACCGCCCCTCGAGCCGCCCAGGTAGCCCGCACTACCTCCACCACCACCCATGCCGCGGCGCCGGATCCGGAGGAGGGAGGGAGGGAGGCGGCGGGACCGGATCCAGAGGGGAGGGGCGGCGCGGCGGCCGGATCCGGGGAAATCCGGGAGGGAGGGAGGGAGGCGGCGGGGCCGGATCCGGAGGGGAGGGGCGGCACGGCGGACGGATCCGGGGAGAGAGAGGGGGCGGCACGGCGGCCGGATTCGAGGAGAGAGAGGGGGGCAGGGAAGGAGAGGGAGGGGCCGGCGCCGGGGAAGAGAGGGAGGGGAGGGGCCGGCCGCCGGTGGGATCCGGGGAGAGAGCGAGCTGGGGCGATGGGAGGGGAGGGAGCGAGCTGGGGCGAGAGGGAGGGAAGGGAGGGGAGGGAGCGAGCCCGCCGGATCCGAGAGAGGGAGGGGCGGCGCCGGGGAAGAAGAAGGTCGGGGAGGGGCGGCACCAGGGAAGAAGGGGAGAAGAAGGGGAGGGGCGGCGGCAGGAGGGAGGGCTGTGGGGGCGGGTGTGCAGGGAAGAAGAAGGGAGGGGGCGCTGGGGTCCGGGTGCGGAGGAAGAAGAAGGGAGGGGGAGGGGGCGCTGGGGTTCGGGTGCGGAGGAAGACGGGTGCGGAGAAAGAAGAAGGGAGGGGGAGGGGGGCGCTGGGTAGGAAGAAGGGAGGTCCTAGTGGTCGTTTGAATTTTTCTGTGCATGTGTATGTTTTTTTCTGTGCTTTTTAAAATAACTGATAGAATAATAATATTTTTTCTGTGCGTGCATGTATTTTTTCTGTGCGGGTGCGGAGAAAGAAGAAGGGAGGGGGAGGGGGGCGCTGGGTAGGAAGAAGGGAGGTCCTAGTGGTCGTTTGAATTTTTCTGTGCATGTGTATGTTTTTTTCTGTGCTTTTTAAAATAACTGATAGAATAATAATATTTTTTCTATGCGTGCATGTATTTTTTCTGTGCGTTTTTAAAGAACCGACATAATAAGTTGTATTTTTCTGTGAGTGCTGATTTTTTCCATGTGTGTATTTTCACGCACAGAAAAATCATATAATTATTATGTGGGTTTACGTATTTTTCTGTCGGGATATTTTGAAACCGACAAAAAATTCATAATTGTTCTGTGCGTACCGAAAAAAACGCACAGAAAAATTCGTCACCCACAGAACAATTCAAGTTTCCAGTAGTGTAAGTTCAGTTTTCTTTGCCCAATCAGCACAAGTTAATTATTTTTGTACTAATCTGTAACTCTCTGTTAACGGGGAAAAGAAATGCTACTTTGCTATGTGTACTAAGAATTACTAAGTGGGTAGCTGCTGTATTTTTTATTGCTATGACACCCATTGCCTGCTTTGTTAGTTCATCAATGGCTAACTAGTTAATTCATCTTCCCTTACAGCAGTTTAAGAATCCTACCTGCTTCTTGTTGTCTTTGATCAACTTCTTCCCTTACAATCCTGTGATTGAATCTATTTGTATTGATCTATTAGATGTACCCAGGATACGCGAGGAACTATGATTGGATCAACTTTGATGTTTTCTTTGACCATCTTGTTGTGCTGCAGCCATTGTTCTTTTCTAAAGAACTTTATAAGTGAACTGCAACAGCCATGCCTTACACATCCTTTTTCCCCCTGCTTTTCATGTGGATATATTTGGCCTCTTTTTACTAAACAGGAATATGTTAGTGTGTTCCTCTTTGTAATATTTCTTTTTGCTACCCATACTTTTATGCATTTTTCGCTATCGGCGGAACCACAAGGCTGAAAATTTTAGTCAGTTGAAACTTGCTTATTTATCTAGTGCCACCAAGATGTCTAATTTGTCTTTGTTTATTAATAGAACTCTCTTATCTTAAGGTAGGGTCTAGCTGCTGCTGTAATTTTCTCTTCACCTTGTTCAACTTGAAACCTAGTATGATGCTAATGGTTCTCTAGAACTTACGTCTCTTATATGCCTGTTTCTGTCAGCACCACTCCATGAAATGGCTGGCAACAGAGGAGGCGGTAACCGGTTACAACAGCCATCTTAGGAGAACTAGCAGCTAAACTGTCTATGAGTTCGATCTCGTTCACTGTCTTTTCGGTGCATTTTTTCACGACTGTTAAATTGATGGATTACTTAGCATCAATATCCTGCAGAAGCAATCTGAATATAGAGTTGTTAATTGCTAGAAGCAATCTGATTGTAGAGTTGTAGACAAAGTAATATACTTTTCAGAAAGTATGTGTAGTAGTACTGTATGCTTTGGTTCAGATCTCAACAGCCTAAGTATAGATATCTTGACCATGCAAGACTGACATGCACTAGTGTTGTAACACCCTAGGTGTTAGTCACAAGTTAAGCAGTGGATTTGGACTTAAGTAAACTATGTCAAGCGATGATTATGATCTCTAGTTTATAATCTGGAAATAATGATGAAGGTGCCCCTTTCATGTGCCTCACATCTATTTCCATCTGCATTGACTATTGGAAAAGTTTCATAAAGTTTGGAGCCAAAAAGTCACATGAAATGATTAGTTACATTTTTGCTTAAATTGCTTCATTTAGCAACTGGGAACATGGGATGTCGACCAAACCATGATACCTTGCCCAAATGACTCTAATTGAACTCTACAACAAAAGTTATGAAGGGTTCATGTTGAGCAAATCTCAAGAAAATGCTTCAATGGATCAAAAAGGACAATTTAAGGTTTATCGTGATGCTACTTTGACCAAGGTTAAATAATAGTGTGGAAACAAGTTCTAAAGTTTGACCTTAAATAAAAGTTGAAGTTCTAGTGGAGTACTATAAACTTTATTTTTGGACCAAGATCTGATTCAACTTCTAAGTGTCTCATATAGTGGTCTTAATTTTGAATGCAGTGCTGTTTTGGGCCCTTTGAAATATTTGTCCCTGTTCGGCAACATCGAGTTGACATGTTGTGACATTATTATCTTCCAAATTAATATGGTAACTCAATTGGATTCCTTAATATGAGTTGAAGTACACTATTTGGAGGAAACAACAAAATAAGTCTCAACAGATTTGGAGCTCATTTGATCATTCAAAGATTCTCTCCAAAATGACAAGTTCACTGAATTCGATCACACTGCTGAAACTCTAAAATCCGAATTTCAGTTTCATCTACCTATCTTTGGAGATTTGTATCTTGCAAACCAAGCTAAACTAGTCCACGAGCCTTTAACCAAAGTTGCAGAGAAAGGTGTTCACAACAAACTTTGTTTAAGGGTCATGAGCTAGTTTGGTCCATAACTTAGTCAAACTGAGGACTCAAAACTGAACCCAACACTATTTTGGATCTCAAAAATTTTGGTAAGTCTGAGATTACAATGTTGATGATGATTGGTATCTCGCGTTCTCGGATTTTTGTTAAACAAGTCAAGTTGAGCCAAATATAAAAGTTGGAGTTTACCTCTTAGAGAAGGACATACAAAAAGTTGGATCAAATTTGTCCATGTTTTGACCAAGTAATTCGAGCTCAAGCAGAGCAAGGCTTAACCTTCGTTAAGTCATTGACACTATCAACTTGGAGCTTAATTAGCCACTAATTGAGAGCTCTAATAGCTAGGCACCCTTAATGAGTTTTGTAGACCATGAGGTGGTCTGTAACTTTGCTTTTGGGCCCAAGGTCCAAATCGGCCCGTAGCTAGCCCAATTTGGCTCCCACCTTGCCCACATCATCGCCCCCACCTATTCGTTGAAATGGGCGCGTGGCCACCATGCAGGACAACAGCGCCCCACCATGCTGACACGTGTCCCACCTTCTCTGCCGGTGCTGTCGCTTTGATTTGGATGCGGCCCTCTTAGTCTCTCCCTCACTCTCTCCACTCCCTTCGTTCTCCCCCTCACCCTCGGTGCCGCGCACGAGCGCGCAGAGCACGCAAACGCCATGGATGTCGGAGCAAAGCTCCAATCCACCCGCATCTCCCTCGCCTCCGTGCCACCTTGTGTCCAACCAAGAGCAGCTCCATGTTCACTGACTTCTCCTAGCCCCTCAAGCGCGCGTCGTGCCTCCCTCCGCCGTCAAGTCACCATGTCGCTGGAGCAGCTCCCACTACCGCGCTCGACTGCCGTGGCCGGGATGCTACCGGCCGCCTCCTGCCACTCTATGGCCACCCATGGGTGCGGGTGGGCATGTTGGTGCTCGCGCTGCCCCTCCTCGGCCACTGCCGGCCCCAAGCCGTGCTCTGCTTCGTTCCCATGAGAAGACGAAGAGGGACCTCACGCTCAAATAGGAAAAAGGGAAGGGCCTAACTATGAGCCCTAGACTCAGTTGAATAGTACCTATAAGGACCTTTTTGCTATCATTTATTTTTGTGGAAGTTCAGGGGCCTCGGTGCAAATGTGTTTTCCTTTATTGCATTTATTTGGCTGAAACTTTGAAAAATCATAATAAATCATAGAAAAATCATAAAATAGCAAATGAAGACTTTTTGGAATTCTTAAGAGTAGATATATGCAGTGGAGTCATAATATGACATGTGCTAGTAGAAGATTTTTACTGTTTTTATTTATCTATCTTTATTAGGGTTTTCTAGGGATAAATTCATATCGAAAGTTGTGGTGCTCTAATTGCTGTGAAATGTTTATGGTAGGCTACTGATGCTATGTGTATGCTGTGGTAAAAATTTCATGGTCATTGGATATAGTATGATTGAGTTATTGATTTAACTGGTTTAATGCTTGATAAATCATTTTAAATGGCTTATAAATAATTTATATGTGCAAAAATGTGAAATATGGTTCCTTTGCCCTTGCATGGTGATATTGTGACCTAAGGAACCCTAATATGGCTATATATTTATAGAAAATAATGATCTTTAGATTTATCTTGTTCTCACATGTTTATTAATAATTAAGATTTGTCTTTTTCATAGCATTTAAATTATAAAACCCAAGCATATGAAATTTGTGCAGTATCCATGTTTTGATAACATATACCACTCATAAAAGTCTCAGCCCCAAACTAGTTGTTCTCATATATCACTAAAATTATATATATGTTTATTGGGAAAAAGGATTAATAAAAGCATAATTGTAGATAAAGATTGTAATTGTATTTGGTGATGCTTTGAGTGATTGGGGTTCAATAAAGTGTTGCTAAGTATGTTAGTGGTGGTTGAAGTTCTTGAATGGCTCATGTGTGCATGCTCTTTGTTAGCAAAATAAGTGAAACATTAAATTGTTACATTCTGAAATGGCTGCATGTGTATTTTCTATTGTGATGATAACTTCATGGAAGAAATTATGTTTTCTATAAATATGCTGAATGCAAAAGTTGTATATCATTTCCTTATATTTCTTGTACTAAAATTTCATGATTTTAGGCCTGATGGTTTAGGAGTTATAGATTTTAGAAGTTGCTGTCAGGTTTTTGCATGTCCTCTAGACAGATGTGAATGATTGTATTGTTTGGCTCATTTAAACATAGAATCATATATTAGTGATAATAGTAGAGTTGTAGTGCTTTTCCTAATCTTTCTAAAATGTCTAAGATCACTACTTTTGGTGGTATAGAACTATAGTTTTTGCTATTCAAAGTGGAATGGCAGGTTCTGTCCAAATCTGGACAGAGATGTCTTCATTGTGTTGTTTAACCCTTTTAGCTATGAAGTGACCCTTAGATGATAATAACAAAGTTTTAGATGATCTCATTAGCTGTCCATAAAGTCTAGGATCACCCTTGTTGGAGGCTTATAACTCTAGTTATGGTTAAATGGAATGGTTGCTATGTTGCTGTCTAGATTTTGTATATATACTTGAAGTTGATTGCTTATGCTTGATCTTGATTGTGTGATGGCTAGGATTAGCTTGTGCTGGATGATTGCTTAAAGTGTCTTAGCTTGAGTGCCTCATTAGTGAATGCTTGGTGTTATTTTTCTTCTACCTTACCATGATGGGTTTGTGCAATAATTAGTTAAACGACTTGCTTTCTAAGTAATTATGTCTTGAGGTGTAACCTTATGCTTGTCTTGAATGCTTTTATATGATACATCTCATATTGCCATTCTTCGTATTCATGAACTTGCATTATTGCATCTCATCTAGGTACGCTAGATGCACCACATGAAGGACGTGATGTTAGAGCCAAACCCAAAGATAGAGTTTGGTGAATCCATCCAGAAGACGGAAGGACTAATCAATTGCTGAGATGGGAGGTGCTTGCCAAACAAGTGTTGTCTAACAAACACTAACCTAGTGTTGGATCCCTGGCAAGCCCTAAAACATTTTAAGTCTCCTATGTTTTACAAAACTTCACTTGAGTTCTTTTATGTTTGATGCATTAGGTGATAAGAGTTGAATTGAAACCACTTGATGCATAGAACTACCTTGTCCAGATATATACACCTTTAACCCTATGTAGGTTCATGATTGAATACATGCTTATCCATGCTTAGACCGGTAGAAATTAGGTGATTTACTATCACCTGCGAGATATAGGTGGATACTGAAGCACGGTTGGCTATATTTGCTATCGTGGAAAAGAACCATGGGGTAATGTAAATGGAGTCCGGGCAGAGTCTATGTGCAGATTGACTCATGTGAATTCGTCTGTGCTGATTAAGGACCGTACCATTGTTGGGCGCTTCCAACAAGATTGAACGCATGCCTCTCACTTAGCTGGCCGGATAACTCGTTTCGACCGTGAAGCCGAGTAGCTCAACTCAGACTGGGCCCCGTTCTATAAAAGTGCGCACTTTGGATGGTAGTAAGGATGTGCGGGGAGCTAGACGTGAGCCCAAGGGCAGGCCGAGGCTGAACGTCATGGCAGCTGGTTGACCCTGATTGTGCGGCGTTGATCAAACCAGCGAATTGGACCTAAGTTGTACCAAAGGTGACCTAAGACTTCCTTAGCGCAGGTATGTCTGGGTTTGTGTTAGGAATAAATTCCTAGCTGGTTGAAATCGATTCGAATCGCCCTCTCTCATGGACAGTGAGAAACTTGGCTACTACCAACATCGTAGTAACTATATTATTGAATGATGGTAATGATGAACATGGAATTATTATACCGGCTATGGTTACTATTGTTATGCTATTAAATGATATACCACATGTTTGGCACATGTTAGTGTTGACACAGAATTTTTGTCCCGTGCCGAGGACACACGCAGCAAGCCAGAAGGGTCTGCTCGATGGAGCTGTAGATCCGTCTAGCTTCAGCGCAGGGATGGTCGATCCTACGCACTCCTCCCAAGACGTGCCAGTCAATTTGACCCTGTAATTGACAAGGAGAGAAAGTTCATCAGTAATTATGGGCGAAACTTGCCGGTGTTGCCAGACAGTCCCGAATGTGTGGCTCTAAGAGCCGATATGAAAGGAGATCGACTAAATAGTCGATTCTAGCATATTCATGAGAATAAATTGGTTAAAGCTCATTGGGTTGTATAAGAAGAATCGGTTATCATTTAGGATAAATGTCATTAATTGAACAAGCATTAATCAATGGCAATAAGATGTCAACGATGATTGGTTCATGCTAAGCCAATGATTACAAGAAACCGAACCCCTTTTCAAATAAAGAAATAATTCAACACCATTTAACCGTTTAATAAAGATAAATCTAATGAACATGTTAGATCTCATCTATCGCTATGACCAGTGGGGCATGAGGCAGAATCATGTAGGCTGTAGAAATAACAATAGACTCAATGACCCTAACTCATTACTAATATCAGTGGGGCATGAGGCAAAATCATGCAGACCGTAATACAATAATAAGATCATGGGGCTAACACATCTTTCAACCTATCTTTACTTCAACGGTCTCGTGATGCGAACTGTTCGTGAAAGTACTCGATATCAGCTAAAACAGCCGATTCAGCATAGCGCACAGTTAAAGTCATGCCTTATCAGGAATAGATCTACTAAATGATGATCCCCACTCCACGGTGCTAACAGTGGGGTGTGAGGCAGAATCACACAGGCCATGATAACGGGTCATAGAACGGTTTTCGCTAGCCAATAAATCTACTCAAGACGCAACATGCTTTAACCGCGCGCTATGCATGATCAAGATTGATGTAAAACAGCCGATAAAACATAACTCATCGTTTAACATAGAGATTAGATCAGTTTCAAATTAACAAACGATGGGCTAAACAAGATATAAGGCCGATCTAGATCATTCCCAATCAGGCAGAGTGTTATTGTTGTAATTTAGATAAATAATGAAAGCAATAAGCAATATCGGTAACTTAATGAATCTACCAAAGACTGCCATTCTAAGGTAGAGCCGATAACTTGACCTTGATCTAGTTCATGCAGTGGAGGTCGATCGGATCGATGCAGCGATACTTGAACTAGGCAATAAGTCTGAATTTGTTACCTCCTCGCTATCTGTCCCCTGAACTTCCGGAGCATCGATCCATTTCCATATCTAGTTTCATCCCCACGTTCTCAGCGAATTCTATCTCCTCGCCTTCCCGGGCTATATATTTATGGGCCACAGCTGGGGATCGAGAACAACTTGCTTCGTTTCAAACCTTCCGCGTCATCAGCATAGTTCCTACTTTTCCGTAGGTCTTGAGGTTATGGAGAACAACAAGAGGTTTCCTGAGAAGGCCCTCATCGGATCTGCATCATCGCATTAGTGCCTTCATCGTCAGGAGGGCATATCTCATGATGCCCCCACTGCCTCAAGGGATAGGGCTAACTCCATTCGGCCTTTACGGCCCTCTTCATCGATAGCTCATCGCCAGCTCCCTTGTTATCAAAGGAGGTGGATTGACAATGATGATCTGCTTGCCTCCATTGATCGGCATGGCCAGAGTCTCGCTGAATGTCTCTCCCTTGTAGAATCGGCCCTGGCCATGGTTCGATGTCGATCAACTCCCGAGGTCGATTCAGTGGAGGATAGGTTGGCCAAGGCTGTGGCCAGAATTATGGGTGAGATACCTGTCATACCCTTTGCTTCTTTTCAATTTCATCTTCAAGACTCTGATCATCTCCCCTTTGAATCTTTTAGATCTGTCTGCCCAACTAGAGAGCCTCCGAATGGCTATGGAGCACGTGGTGTGATTCATCAACGCCAAAGGCACCATTTTGGTGGTTCGACTACACGACATCCCGAACCGTGTCAGGGAGGTTGCTTTGCACGGTGTTCGCCATGGTGCTGCCATGGCGTTGGCTTCTGCGCAAGTCCATTCTGGCCACGAGCTTCGATTCCTTCCCCATGGTTTTCCAGCCATGGTGCACCCTGGGGATTATGAATGCCTAATTGAGGATTTCTTCAGTGCTGCTAACTCCGTAGCCTTTATCTCTCAGGCCGATGATATAGTTGCCAAAGTATTTTCCAGCCCGTAGTTTGTAATAGGTGATACCAGCAAACAATTTCTCCGTCTTAAGTGATTTTCCTTTTGTTATGTACTTCATACTATATGCGTCACTTCATCCGTGTTTGCTTTGTTTCTACGAGCAATACACTTCGTACTGGCTTTTACCCTTCTGGGTTTTTCTTTACACTAGAAGCGACACCCTTCTGGTATCGGCTGTTAGAGCTAACAACCGAGCAAATTGGTTATCAAGTATTAATCCAAACGTTAGGGTAGTATTCCTTTAAATATTCCCCATTTGATCGCTCTACCGAATCCTTCTTCTCCTTTTAGTATTTCCAAAATATAAGTATTACTCGGCATACAACGCTTGATCCAATAAGGTCCTCCCAATTAGGTGACCATTTGCCGGATTTACTGCCTTTTGATCCCATCGGCAATTTCGCTTTCCAGACCGAGTCTCCTTCATTGCAACCCTCGGTTTATTGGCTTCAATGTTTTTTCAAGAGCACACAGTCGAAGGTAACTCAAGTCTTCTAAGTCATCCATCGCAAGATTCTGGTGGACTTTGGCTGATAAATTACTCTGCAACATAACATGCCTTGGTCCAGTTTGAACTTCCCAAAGACAGACTGCATCGGGTTTATGCACAAGTTCATAAGGTGATCACATCAGCTCCTTTGTTCTTGGTCATCAAGGGCAATCCATTCCCAGCCTTCCCCAGAGTCTTGTTTCCCTTTTCCATTTTTTGAAGATTAGGTCCTAAAGGTGAAATAGGCTCAAAGGAGTTTGTTCGATCGTGAAACCCTTTTGGCCAAGGGGGACTCGAACAGGCAAGAGGCTAAAGAACTGTCACAGTCGATCGATCACCTCTATTTTGGCTAAAGAGCCGATTTTGAAAATAGCCGATTCTAGACTCCCGATCTTAATCCCACTTAGGTCTGAAAACATGACCTTTATTAAGAGAGCCCTTCGATCTTCTATCCTTAGTCATCTGGCGTCGTATTCTCTTTGGCATTGGTGAAGCATCGTTTCGCCTTCTATTAACTACGGTTGCCTTTTGCGTGTCTCGAGGCGTCCGCCTCTTTGCTTCATGTCTTCAAATACCTGCCGAGGGCTTTGGCCTCAAACACATCTCCATCTGCCACTGTTCCTTTGCACTCTCCCGCCTGTCGAAACTCTGTAGTGGTTTTCTTTCTTCCCTCCGTAGATCCACTTATATCTCGTGGCCGGCGAGGACAACCGAGGCAAGCGCACGGCAGAGGAGACCCCGGATGTGGACATGCCAATGAATCAGTGTCCCCGATGCATGAGGTGAGATCAGCAACCTCTGTTCATGATGATGATCTATTCTGACTCGCCTATAGGTTCATTGTGAATAACGACCTTCATCCTTTCCCCAGGACTGGCAAACCCACTGATGTTGCATCTTCTGTGCTGGTTTCGTCGTCGGGTTCTTCTAATTCGTACGACAGTGATGATGCCCAGCGCTTCTTCTGAGAATGGAGGGCGGTTGAGGATCGCTATTCTGAGGCGATTCGGAACAACTACCAGCTTGAGATCCATCTAGGGGTCTTCCAAGTGGCCCTTAATGCAGCTGAGGAGGAGGCCAGCGCCGTTCGAGCATGGCTGGCTGAGTTTGACGCCGCGGTAGCAGGTAAGATGAGTTCCATGAATGTTTCTATCCTGGTTTCCACTGCCTTTGTCCTGATAATCTTCTGTAATCGCTAGCTCAAATGGTGCGGTTGGAGTCTCTCCAACTGGCTACGAACGTGGTCGCGGACGCCGTCAATGCTCAGGGTTCCCTCATTGATGGTCATCTCCAAGACATCCCGGCCCGTGTTCAGGAGATTGCCCTCCACGGAGTTCATCACGGCGCATCGATGGCGCTAACTGCAGCTCAGGTCTAGACCGGGCATGACCTCCACGCCATGGAGGTTGGCTTCTCGATTGGCGATGGCCCTGAGGGACATGAGGACTTGATAGAAGACTTCACCGTAGCGGCGGAGGCCATCGTGGACATCACATCTTCTCAGGATATGGTGAACAGGGTCTTCGATTAGGTTGTATTTAGGGTAATCCGATGAACAAAGACTCATGTTCTTTTCATGTATGCACTTTAGTACAATGTCCTTGCGTATGACTGTTTTTGCTTTTGTTTTTGCTCTATAGTCGATACATATGGTATCGACTTTTATTGTCTTTGAAGATTTTCATTTTTTGAACTAGAGGCGATACCCTCCTAGTACCGGCTATTAGAGCCGAGAAAGAATCGGCTATCAGATATTGATCGGGCGTCAGAATAGCATACCACAGAACATTTCATATCAAAGGTCGAACGATTAATCAACCTAGGTAAAGCATCCTATTGAGCAAAATAGAATTTCTTCAAGGAATCCATTAATTCTGAATCGCGCTCACACTTTGATTCAGCACTCACATACGTCGGCCTAAACCCATACTCAGAACCAATGCTTATTTTCCTTTATTTCGATAGCCGACGTGAAGCCACGATTCTTCTATTAAAGCAAACTCTCAGAGCCGATCACTTGCATCGGCTGTTGGCTTTCATTGCTGATCTTAATGAAGCCCCCTTCCCATGACTTGCCAGAAAAACATTCGAAGTCTCCTAGTTCCCAAAAGACTGGATCGGCTATTGTGATGCTCACGGACTCATCAGCACAAACCAGTTCGACATCATCTCCATGCCATTGAATCAAACACTAATGCATGGTCGATGGTATACAACAGTTCGCATGAATCCAATCGCGACCAAGGAGCAAACTGTATGACCCTTTTCCATCGATGACAAAGAATGTGGTGAGCAGAGTCTTGCTTCCGATTGTTACTTCGATGTTTATTGCCCCCCGGGTCTTAGACGTGTTACCTCCGAAGTCTTTGAGTATCATGTCAGTCTCCATCAGATCTTCTGGTCCTTTGCCAAGTTTATGAAAAGTAGTGTAAGGCATGAGATTGACAGAAGCACCTCCGTCCACCATCTTGTTCATTGGCTTCCCATCAACAAGACCTTTCATATATAATGCTTTTAAGTGCCGATGTTTAACTAGTTTGTCAAATATTGCTTGCTGTACAACCGTCAACTTGGCAACTATCTCCTCATACTCTGATTCATCAAAATCTGAATAAACTTCTTGATCTGTCGGAGCTCTAAATTCCGATGGCAACAGAAAAGCCATTTGGATATTAGCTGATGGTTGCTTTCTATCGGCTATTTGCTTGGTATGCCACACTTGAGTTTTACTAGATGCCTGAGCCTGTTCCATCTCTTTATTCCTTAGGTGTTGCACCCTTCTCTTCTGGCTTCTTGTTAAACCTCCTGGGCACCACTGGCCTTCCTGCCACACATATCTTCTTTCATTGCCTTCCTCTTCATGATCAGCCCAGTCCTGATCAACGACTCTTTTTCCAAGCCGATCATGAACACTTTTATTTTTTAAGCACCGATCCATGTTATTATGATGATATGCATCTTGAGCATGGATAGACCGACGGTTGGTTTGAGACTGCCTATACTCCTAATATTGATTACTGCATTATGGACAATCATGTCTGGTAGTCAACTTCAAACCTTCATTCCAGCAATGTCTGAAGAAAGGACAATTCCAATGTAATTCGGCTTGTTCCCTTTCATACCTCTCTTGTTTCAGTTGATGCTGGTACACTTGATCTTTTAACCAATGCTGATAATCCTTTTCCTTCTGCCGCTGCCATTTAGTCAATAGAATCTGAGATGTGACCCACGGCCTTGTCGTCTCTGCTTTTGACGTTATCCCCTGCTTGTATTGGCTCTTTTGCTTGGCATGATGTCTTCTAATCTCTCTGCACTCGTCAGTCGATATTTGCATCTTGGGGTTGACTGTTCCAGCTTCTTTTGATTTGGTTGATGTTAGGACCTTAGTTTTTCCTTTGAATAGCCTAGCATCAACCATGTTTTGATCTCTTGGGAAAGGATTATCATCAACTTTCATTTTTCGAGGTGTATCAAATTTGAGGCTCCCCTGCTGAATAGTCTTCTGTATATGCTGCCGAAAAATTCTGTATTCGTTGGTGGAATGAGAAGTAGCATTATAGAATTTGCAGAACTTCTTATTCTTTAATTGATCAGGGGGCAACATGACATGACCATCGAGCAACTTGATCTGCCCTTTTTCAAGTAAGAAATCGAAGAGCTTATCTGATTTGGTGGCATCAAAGTCATAGCTCTCCTCGACTCGTCTTCCCCAAGGATTTGGTACCATTACTGTCTTCTTGCCCCAATTCCATTCAGCCTCAGCAACCTCTTCTTCTTTATCTTCATAGTCATCATCGACTGAGTATGGATCATAAGCTTTGGCTACTGTGGTACTCCTCTAGAACTAGGTATCTCTGCGCATACTCTAGAATTGGCTATTGAGCGCTGCTACTCATTGAGGCAATTGACCCAAGTTGTCAAATTCTTGTCCCAGTAGCTTTTCTTTCCACATCGGCAGCATTCCTTGAACAGCTAAAGTAGCTAGTTGATCATCGGCCAAGTTTGAGGAGAAGCACAAGTTCCTGGTTTCTCGGAACCTCTAAAGAAACTCAATGCCTGATTCATTAGTCTTCTGTCTTATAGTTGTTAGATCGGTAATCTTCTTTTCTCCAGTCTCAGTGTAAAAATATGTATGAAACTTCTTCTCCAGGTTAGCCCAATTAGCAATGGAATTGACTGGTAATGATGAAAACCAAGTGAAGGCTAGCCCTGATAAGGACAAGGGGAAGAAACAAACTCGATGGGCATCCTCAACTGATGCATCGCCCAATTATGTAAGATACTGACTGACATGTTCCATCGTGCTTGTACTATCTTGGCCAGTAAACTTAGCAAACTCTAGGAGCCTATAATTTGTGGGAAGGGCGACCAAATCATACCATTCTGGATATGGGTATTTGTACGAAAAGGTCAACCCTTTTGGCTTCAGACCAAACTGATTCTTCATCATCTCGGTCACCCTCAGCAGCAACTCATCAACATTTGAATTTGGAGTTCTCTGCACCTACCAACCCATCTATGGATTGAAATCCCGTGTGCCTTGGTATCCTGGATTTGGCATCATGTGAAGTGTGTTATAATCTGTGCCATAGTGATACCCTTGTAGAATCTCGATCTGCTGGGTCCTTTGCTGGCTTACTGCTTGAAGTCTCTGATTGTAGACATAAGGATCTATATCTCTATGGATCCTTTGAATTGATGGTGCTATTTTTTGAGCCAACGATGCTATGTGGCCTGATGTGCCAAAATTGATCACATAGTTCTGACTTTGCCCCGCCGGCTGTTGCACATGTTGTATTGACGGGCCAGGATTGTACTGTGTTTGATTTGTAGTAGTCCCTTGAGCCTGTTCAGATGGACCCTGAATTGTCTAGACATCACCACTACCAGTTGGTGCTGCTTCTTGATGGCTGGTACCGACTTGATTAGTCCCTTGGGTCGATGTATCTAGAATATTTTAGTAAGCCGGTCCATCTTGACCAACTGGAACTCGATGAATTGCCTCTCTCATGGTGTTGTGGAATATGTCCACGAAAGCTTCATTATGGCTTGACATGGCATCACGAATAGATTTGTCTACAACTTCCTTAAAGAAACACCTGTCTTCATCTTCAGTTGTATCTGTCTACCCCTGTAGTAGAACTCTTGGTAGTGAAAATTTCTGAACAATTGTGTTGTCACGTGTTTTGGTGTAGGACAACAAACACTTGTTCTGAAACTCTTCTGTAGCTTTGCTAATGATACCCTTATCTCCATCAGGTAGATCTTCATAATGCAACATAAGGATGTCATTGTTGTTGTGAACCGCCATGATGATTGTGGGGTCCCACCAGGCGTGCCAGAAATGTGTGTCGACACAGAATTTTCATCCTGTGCCGAGGACACACGTAGCAAGCCGGAAGGGTCTACTCGATGGAGCTATAGATCCACCTAGCTTCAGCGCAGGGATGGTCGATCATGCGCACTCCTCCCGAGATGTGCCAGTCAATTTGACCCTGTAATTGACAAGGAGAGAAAGTTCATCAGTAATTAAGGGCGGAACTTGCCGGTGTTGCCAGACAGTCCCGAATGTGTGGCTCTGAGAGCCGATATGAAAGGAGATCGACTAAATAGTCGATTCCTGCATATTCATGAGAATAAATCGGTTAAAGCTCATTGGGTTGTATAAGAAGAATCGGTTATCATTCAGGATAAATGTCATTAATTGAACAAGCATTAATCAATGACAATAAGATGTCAACGATGATTGGTTCATGCTAAGCCAATGATTACAAGTAACCAAACCCCTTTTCATATAAAGAAACAATTCAACACCATTTAACAGTTTAATAAAGATAAATCTAATGAACATGTTAGATCTCATCTATCGCTATGACCAGTGGGGCATGAGACAGAATCATGCAGGCCGTAGAAATAACAACAGACTCAACGACCCTAACTCATTACTAATATCAGTGGGGCATGAGGCAGAATCATGCAGGCCATAATACAATAATAAGATCATGGGGCTAACACATCTTTCAACCTATCTTTACTTCAATGGTCTCGTGATGCGAACTGTTCGTGAAAGCACTTGATATCGGCTAAAACAGCCGATTCAGGCATAGCGCATAGTTAAAGTCATGCCTTATCAGGAATAGATCTACTAAATAACGATCCTCACTCCACGGTTCTAACAGTGGGGTGTGATGCAGAATCACATAGGCCATGATAACGGGCCATGGAACGGTTTTCGCTAGCCAATAAATCTACTCAAGATGCAACATGCTTTAACCGCACGCTATGCACGATCAAGATTGATGTAAAACAGCCGATAAAACGTAACTCATCATTTGACATATAGATTAGATTAGTTTCAAATTAACAAACGATGGGCTAAACAAGATATAAGGCCGATCTAGATCATTCCCAATCGAGCAGAGTGATATTGCTGTAATTTTGATAAATAATGAAAGCAATAAGCAATATCGGTAACTTAATGAATCTACCAAAGACTGCCATTCTAAGGTAGAGCCGATAACTTGACCTTGATCTAGTTCATGCAGTGGGGGTCGACCGGATCGATACAGCCATACTTGAACTAGGCAAGAATCGATAACTAACTTATACCAGAGTCACAGTGGAGGTCAACTGGATCGATGCAGCCGTACGAATAGAGGTATAAGCTATGACGGTACTTAGAACAAGCAGTGGAGGTCGACCAGATCGTTGCAGCTGTACTTGCTGAAGAACTCACCGAGATCTACTCTACTTCTACTCCTAAGGGGTGGCCGGAGCCGAAAAAGTAAATAACTTGTATATTGGATTGATTGTTGTTTTTTACAATAGCCGGGGTTTAATATTTATACCCGGGATCCGCGTATGATTCCTGTCTAAGCACGACTCATTACAATTTTTGACCCTAGAGAAAACATTCCTAATTTAAGATAACTTAGACTCTAATCTTTCCTTTTTTGTAGAGTCCAGCATGTCTCGTTCTGGCGCCGATCATAGCCTTCGTCGTTATCCGCTGGCGCTATCTGAAGAAAGCCTATCCTAGTTTTCCTTGCATTCGAATCAGCTGGTTCCGATCTACACACAGTTGATTCCTTGATGACATGATCTTGGGAGCCTTCGAGTCCCTGCGACTCTTCTTCCAATTTTTGGTGTAAACAGTTAGTTGCTAATATAGAGATGAATAGCTATAATTAACTTGATGACCGAATTATAAAATGTATAGTTGAATTAGTGGCTTTTTATGCAAAATGTTGTCAAGCTAGCTCCACTTATAAAGCCTTACATAATCATTAGAGTCACTTTATTTTTAGTTTATGACGGGTATGTCTAGCTGAGTACATTCGAGTACTTAGGGTTTATCCCCACTATGTTGTAAGTGAAGTTCTCAGCCTACTGAAGATAGTGGCTAACCGTCGGTGGGCTCGATGACTCTATTTTTATTTCTTGTCTATATGCTTTTGTCGGAGGATGTCACTTATGCTAGCAATGTATTTGGAACTTATATTAATGCAATCATTTGAAAAGCTATGTTGTTTTCCCTTAACCGGTTTTGAAACCCAAACTTGTACTATTATTTGTGAACTCATTTGTAATATTATTTCCTCTGCAACTCTGTGTATGTGATATGTATTTTCTTAATCGTGTGATCTTGGTTGTGATATTGATTTACCGAGGTCCTTCATGACACTCGGTGGACTACCGTATTTATATAAGTGAAAGTACGTGCGCATCATCATGTTAAACAGGGACAACCATACTTGATCTTGTATCAGTTGGGCTGTTCTGTCATAGCTGGTATCAGAGGAAGATTAAGCATAATACTATCATGTACATAGTTTTAAAAGCAAAGTTTTGGTTTTAAAAAGCTATTTTGACTAAAACTTTAGCTACAGACAAATTGTCAAAACTAATTTGTAAAACTATGCCAGCGACAACCTCTAGTTAAGCCCAATTAAGGACCTTTAGGTGGTAATAATTAAACTAATACTAACTATGGGGGATTTACTTTCTTGCAATTTTTATTTCATCGTCCATACGACATGGTATTGGATGCCATTCGCTTGAGTGGTAATGTATGGATCAATATACCTCTACGCCCAGGTAAGATGGTGAGTGGCATGACCTCAAGATGTGAGCATACGGTCAAAGGAGAGAGGTAGTTTTGATACTTAAGTATATATATCTCATATATATACGGAAGTATTTAATTGTGGGTTAGCTTTGGTATGGCTATATATGCATATTCTATATGTACGTATAGCCATATTTAATGATGGGTAGCCTTAGTACGGAAGTATATATATGTTGGGTATATATATATAGAAGTATTTAGCTTGCAACTTAGAGACCAGATTTTCATTTCCGCATATATATAATTGTGGGGTTGGGCTGAAATGAAATCCTTCTGCAGGTACGCTAACCATGAATGCGTAGATTGAATGTAGCTGATGACTAGCTATATATCGAGAGAGTACGTGTTATGCCATCAACATAGAATGTGATTGCCACCTTAGGCTGGCAATTTGGTGAGGACGAATAGGACGAGCATGCATTATGATTGTTGCTTGTGCATAAACATGCTCCTCTCACCCGTGTTCTATTAATGGATAACTCATTGTAACCATATGGTCATGTTGTGCATGACCGAAAACTAAATTGTTGAATGTAAGTAAAACTCATTTTGAAGAGATTTACACCTACTCAATAAAAAGGAAATAAAAGATAACAATACCTTGCCACCATGTTTCACATGTTTATATGTAGTGGTGTTGCTATAGGTGACTGCTTGTTATGTGCGAGCTTGTGCTTGGTATTAGTTGCTTAAGCTAATTTGATTGAGTTTCTCAAATTGCTTGCTTAAGACCATGATGTATGTGTGGATGCTTTGTTACATAGGTAGTATCTTAGTCATTACCTCTTTTGTCCATGGTGAGCATACAAGTGTTGAAGAGCCTAATCCTAGAACCGCACTCAAGTTACGTTAATCTACTGGTTGTCTCCATGTAGATTCTCCTTGCTTAGGAGCTTGAGCCTGTGTGTGTGATTGTTAGCCCTTGAATGTTTGTGTATCAGTTCTATCCCTCAAATCTCGCTTGTTTAATCTCCAACTCTCTCAAGTCTCGAATTGTTTACCGGTCTTGATCTCATGTCGCTGCTCAATAAGACCAAATCTCATGTAATCTTTTAGCTAGTAATCTCCTTGGTAAACACAAGGCATCTATGGAAATAAAGCAAGAGTCTCATGCTCAGTTGTCTTCATTAGCTAATCTATGTTTCTTTTGTGCCATGTCTTTACCTTGGACCACCCCTTGTTGACTCCTAACCTTGTTACTACCTTTGCTTGCTATCCCTCCTTTGCATAGTGCTTGTTCATACAACCCAATCTGTGCCACTTGAAAATTCATTTTGGTTGTGTGATCGGTAATGGTGTTATGAGTAGCAACTATGGTGCCGTGATGAAACCGAGGGCATCCTGTGGACCGCGGCCAGAAGGTTGTGCTGCTTGGCATGCGCTGGTATCGAGGTGGCTAGTCATGATCCATTGTAGAGCTGCACTAATGTGTTATTTTCGCGTGAGCTCTTCCTTGGTTATCTCTCCTTATCTTGTCAGAAGATCTGTATGTCGAACCAGACGCAATAGAACTTCCTTCTGAAGTTGTCCAGAGGATAACCTTTGAAGAACATGTCACTGACATAAACATTAACAGACTACAAGTGGTGGTAGATAAGTGACTCTACTTTACTGTCCCTGCAATGACATCGGTCATCTAGTGAGCAACTTATGTCATCCCCGTTGGATCAGAAAGGTACACAACACTTAAATTTGGACAAGTTATCAATCGAATGATAAATGGATCGGGATATTATGTCCTATAATAGGTCACCTGGTGCTTATGAGCTTTCTATCCAAGTCTTGATCTTTATGTGCAAGGTGGTCCAGCAGAAAAAAATCAACTTCCTTCAGTGACCCCTTTTCTGCTGACTTCCATGGTGACTGTCTATTTGCACATCAAATACAATTATTAATGTCCAAAAGGAAGTTTTGGAGCTTTTAAATGTTGAGAGACAATTAATTAGTTACCAATAGGAAAGTTAAGTTACAGCTAGGTAATAACTCTTTGGTAGATCCGAAGGCTATGTCTCACAGAACGGCTATGTCTCACAGAACAATGTTAAACGGAGAAACAACAAAGCCGGTCAGCAATGCAAGTACTGCTTTCTTCTCCAGGCCCTATGTCTTCAAGTCAAATCCATCTTGAACCATCACATAGATAGTGCAAAATACTGTATCAGCTAGGTAAAGAGCTAGAGAAAGCACGTCCCTAGTTTTGGTCAACATCATTATGTACATGGTGCTATCAAAGAATTTGTTTAGGTCTCTATTGGATAGGGCATAGAAGAGTAGTTAGAAACAGTCCCGTATCTTGTAGGACTGCCCCTCCACGTGAAGTATGCATTGTGCCCTGTAAAAACAGCCCACAAGTCCAATGCTTGTGCATCGTCGAGTTGGTGTCTAAATCAACGGTTGGAGTTGTTCCCTGAGAAGCATGTGAGGAAAACCCTAGCCTCCATCCTCAGTGAGAAAGCTACTGCTGCTTCTATAAGGAGAGTTAAAGTGTGCAGAACACAATCCACAATGTATGATGCAAAGGAAAAGAAGAGCGGGAAATCTATCCAAATTTTATGGCACTAAACCGGTTATCCTTATGCCGGTGATTAGAGGCTCAACCATGGTTGGATTATCACAAAACTTGACGAGCTCATTCTCCTCTTAGGATACTTTGATGCCTTAAGTTGGTTTGAGGGTTGGTTGAGTAAAGCGTCGGATTTGAGAGATGTTTTGTCAATTCAGGTCACTAAAATTTTAGAACCGAGCAGTTTTGGTAGATGATTTATTTGGATAGTCAAACGGTGTCTGTTTGAGCTGAATTTTGGTCAGTAGTTAGAGGATTCATGGGTCTATATGACTACCAAAATTTGTGCACAATGCAGCAGTAGTTTGTGAGATATGAACTGATAACCAAAGTGTACAGAATCTGCGATTTCTCTATGGACTGCTATCACCCCTCAAAATAGAAGGTGTTGTGTTGTAATTGATGCCAAGATTTGCAATATGGTCAATGTTTTGCCGCTAGATAATCCTTTAGGTGCCCTAGAGGAGACTCCTTGCACCCCTTTGTGCCTTGCTTTTGCCCTCTCATATCAACAATGTTGAGCAGTCAAGGTGTTCTACAAGTCAATTTGTGCTATTACGAGTCGAAAATAATTTGAAAAGTGTCAAACAACATATTTCATATTATAATTTTGAGTTGTTGATTGACATTGGAAAGGAAGCCTCAATGTCAAAAGTAGTCCAACCAGGCTCATTTTGCGACAGTGCAAGTCAACCCAACATACTGTGCCACCGCACCATGAAGGCAAATTGTGCTCAACCTGCTTGGTGGTGTACTATTCTCCAGTTAGTGAATACTTGCAACCTTTGTTGTCCTCCAGACCTCGATATCATCCTTCTTCAGCAATGATTTCCAATGTGGACCTATCCTTTGGTACTTTCCATGTGTTTTTACCCAAGAGGTTGCATAAGATTCAACCCAGGTAACTGTTGCCGCTTGGATACGAGGATTCCCTCAAATAATGATCGTCAAAAACGATGAGTCAACAGAGTCAGCTATCACATTCACCGCTCACTCAACAAACTCAGATAATATAGTGTTATCATTAGCGAAAGAGAACTACACACATGGAACAATATGTAGTTTTCCATTGGTTGGCATCTGAGTGATTGAATAGTTACGATCGGCATAGACAATGTCTGTTGGTTACTCGGTTTCTTACAGCCTCAGAGGATGTTTACCCTGAAGGGGACCATGATGCCTAAGAGGGGGGGTGAATTAGGCAACTTAAAATTCTAAATCTAAACTATGGCCTCTTTTTCTAACCTTAGCAAAACCTATGCAAAAGATAAACTATCTAAATGTGCAACTACGGTTTTACTAGTGTGTTGCTATCTCTACTGCAAAAGGAGTAATACAATCAATGTAAACACGGAAGCTAGAGAGCAAGGTAGAGATAAGCAAACTCCCATTGACGACTCCGGTATTTTTACCGAGGTATCGAGAAGCGTGCAAGCTTCCCCCTAGTCCTCGTTGGAGCCCCTCTCCAGGAATCCCTCGCAAGGGCCAAGCTCTCGGTTGGGTAACTCCGTGGATAGCCTCGGGCCTTCCCCACATGCAAGTGGGTCTCCGATGTGCCTTCCACCAAGCCTCTCCCAGATGCTCCCCGCCGTCTTCACTATCAAGTTTCTGGCCAAAATGCCGCGGGCCTTGTTGCCTCCGGTACACAGTGGCGGCCATACCACAAACACGGTTGGTGTGATCTCGCAAGACTACAAGCCCCTCCAATGTACAACAATGGTGCGCGCAAGCATCGAGTGGTAAGAGGTATGCAAATCTCACTAAACACTAGGCCAAAAACTAGAGCAAGCGCAAAAGTGGTGGTCTAATCAACCTAAGCACTTTGCAAAGCACCTATGCTAATCACCTAATAAAACACTAAGTACTATGCAAGTGGAGATCACTAAAATGGTGTATCAACACCCTTGGTATGTTTCCTTAGTTCCCTTCTACTCATTTGGCTGGTTGGGGGTTGTATTTATAAGCCCCACTGACAAAGTGGCCGTTGGGACAAAATCCCGCTTTTCTGCTACTGACCGTACGCTGATCACGTCCTGACCAGACGCATTCGGTCGTCCCGACCGTTGAAGATGTGAACAACTGATCGGATGCTACCAGCGTCTGGTCACCTGCCACCGGACATGTCCGGTCACAGTTTTGCCTCTCTGGAACCTCTCTGTACTCGACCGATCTCTGCTGTCCTACGTTCAGTCGATCTGTCGCCAGCGACCGGTCTAGCGTCTGGTCACGCCTGTTGCCGAGCCTCTTGATCGGAGCGTCCGGTCACTTTCCTCCAGCATCCGGTCACACCTGTGAGCTCGTTTCTTCACGATCTTGCGTACGGCTTGGTTCCTATCTTCATGCTTGGACTTTGCTTGATATCTTGGGTCTTCTCTTGTGCTTCTAAGGTCTTGCCTATGGTGTTGATCATCGGATCATCACGTTGCCTTCATCCAAGTCATGTCTTGCATCCTATTGAATCTACCAAACAACCACTTACAAATTCATTAGTCCAATTTGATTGTGTTGATCATCAAACACCAAAATCCAAAGCAAATGGGCCAAGGGTCCTTTTTCCTTACAATCTCTCCCTTTTTGGTGTTTGATGACAACACGACCAAAGCAAGCAAATAATAAAAATTTGGAATTTAAATACTATCTACTTGCTAGGATGCAATGCAAGGGGCAAGGTTATGTGATCCTAAAAGATACTACATGTAAGACTAAAAGATACTACATAAAAACTTATCTTGCCCTTGCAAAATGTCCCCATGTGGTATTATGGATTTATGCCTTGCTTCCTACAAATTCTCCTCATTACTTAGACTAATCCATAATCCACTATCCTCCCTTTCTCGGACCATTACCACTTGTAGATTATTAATGCTTGCTTTTGGTCCTCTAAATTCTTCCCCTTTGGAATCAAACACCAAAAAAGGAAGACATTAGTAGCACAAGAGAGGGTCAAACTTTGTGGTCCTTTGTAAGTAGAGTGGAATAGGTCACAAAATTTGACTCTCACATTATATAGATTAAGCTCCCCCCTAAATATATGCATACATATCGTAGAAAGCAAGGCATATGTATATATGGCACATTATTGCTTAAGGGAATTTAATCTATATAATGTATGGAGAAAGCATATAAATATCAAAATGAAATCAACATGATGATATTGGTTTAGAAATACCACATGTGGAACCCAATTTGATTTCTACCACTTGCAATAGGTGGTGAATATTTGAAGTATGATGCTTAACTCCGGGGACTCCATTTTCCTTGCAATGAGACTACTACACACATGATAAGCTTGAAAAGGTGTTAGTCTCAAAGCATCCAACTTGTAGAGTAACCTCCCCCTAAATTTGTGCACACAAGTGTGGAATACTTGTAAGAATCATGCACACTGATTTTAGAATCAATAATACCACTTGAAAGATGATATCACATGAATGTGAGAATAATTTTCGAAGATGATATTCACGAGAAATTATCTACAATTTGGACTTTGGCACATATTAGATAAACAATCAAAGGACAAGCTATGTGCCGTGCTCCTAAACAATTTTAAACCATGTACGTTTGCTCCAAGGGTTAAGAATGAAACCGAGCAAGCCTACCATAAGATATACCTAGTGTATGCATGACAAAAGATATAAGCATGCAAATGCAAACATAGGCATGAAAAGTAACTAGATGCTTAAAGATACCAATTTGTAAGAAATACCACTTGTAGGAAATGCAAATTGATACTATTTGAAGGAAATTGAATCTAGTTTCCTAACATGGGAAGGGGATTTTGGGTCCATAGTATTCACTAACCCACTTGGCAATGATTTTGTCCATCATGATGCACCCCATGAAATGCACCCATACTTTGCCAAGTCTCCAAATTCCCTGAAGTCCTTCGGACTTCTCACTTCCCTTTCGGGATCCAAACCTTCTTGGTGCTCTTCATGTTGGAAATGATTTCCTTTGGCACCCAAAAGCATTTGACCCCATTGTTGGCTTGCTTATTCACCTTGATGGCCACCACCTTGTCATTTTTCTTCTTCTTTAACAAGTATGGTGTGGAGGCCTTCTTGTCCACCTTGTTGCTATAGGTGTTGGAGAGCTTGCTTGTTTGCTTCTTCTCTTTCTTCTTTGCTCCTCCCCCATTCTTCACCTTGCACTCATAGGACTTGTGACCTTCCTTGTGGCACACGTAGCAAACCACGGTTTGTCCTTCATCAAGCTTCTTCACTCCCTTGATGGTGTTATCTTGATGAAGTTGGGCTTAGTTCGTCTTGTCTTTCACTTGAGTCAAGTCCTTGGTGAGGCGAGCTACTTCTTGCTTGAGTTGCTCATTCTCCTTTGCAACCTCTTGTGTGCATGTATCTACAACAACTTTCTCAACACAAACTTGGTTGCACAAAGATGAGTCTAAACATAAATCATTACAAGAAGTAGAGGCATCCCTTTTAGACATGTTAAAGATAGAATTTTTCTTTTTAGATGCCTTGGTGGGGGTTGTACTAACGGCTTCAAGATTAGCAACTTTATTAGTTAGCTCATCACAATGTTTGCAAATGGTTTCCATTTTAGCAAACAAACTTTTATACGCATCTTGTGAGCTAGCTAACTTTTCTTTTTATTTTTCATTTTTCTTTACAAGTTGCTCATCATTAATTGTGCATGCATTTGTAGTTGCACTAGCCTCAAGTTGCTTAATTTTAGTAGATAGTTTAACATTGAGATTAGCAAAGTTCTCATATTGTTCGAGCAAAGTTTTGTATGCTTCTTGTGAACTATCTAGCTTTTCTTTTAATTTTCCGAGCTTCTTTTGTTGACTAGTGCAAACTTTAGCATAATTAATATTTTGTTGCACAATTTCATCATAAGAAGGCATTTCATCATCACTATCACTCTCACTAGAGGATGAGCTTTCGTTACCTCATGCCATAAAGCACACATGAGAAGAGCTTGATGATGAGTGCTTGCGTCCTCGCCTCTTGTGATGGTGTTCTTCTTCACTTGAAGAATCATCCCATGACCTTATTGATGTGAGGGCTTGGTTCTTGCACGCCTTCTTCTTTGTCTTGGGTGTGGGCTTGTTTGGACAAACTTCCACAAAGTGCCCCAACTCGCCGCATCCAAAGCATCCTCTCTTTCTTTGCTCATTTCTTTGATTGGTGAAAATGAGATCTTGAATTTGGATGGGCACACCCTTGACATTGAGCCTTTGGATCATCTTCTCCACCTTGTTGATAAGTTTGATTGATTCTTCATCAAGATCGGAGGTGGAGGAGGAAGATTGATCATCTTCACTTCAAACATCATCATCATCATCATCGTCCTCATCTTCTTCTTCATCTTCACTTGAGGAGCTTGAGCTTGAGCTTGTCTCAACTTGCTTGCCCTTCATCTTCTTTTTCTCTCTATATGCGAGAGCTTTGCCTTTGCTTGATGAAGAGGCTTCTTCTTGACCCATCTTGCGTGACATTTCAAATGCCACTATCTTGCCAATGACTATTCTCGAGGTCATGGTGCTCAAGTCCTCCATGTTGTGAAGGATAGTGATGATGCTTGCATATTTCTTTTGTGGTAGCACGGAGATGATCTTCCTCACGATGTCCGCATCATCTAGCTTTGTTAATCCTATTGAATGGAGCTCATTGATAATTAGATTCAAATGAGAATACATATCATGAACAAGCTCATCATCATTCATTTCAAAGGAATCATAATTTTGTTTAGTTAGACAATGTTTTTGCTCACAGACATTACTTGTGCCATCATGGAGCTCTTGAAGCTTTAACCAAATTTCATGTGCCGTATTTAAAGTGAACACTTGGTTAAACACATCCATACTAAATGATTCAAACAAGCAATTTTAGCTCTAGCATTGAAATAAATTTCATTTTCTTCACTCTTTGTGGGTTTATTGGGATTCTTAATGGGTTTCATCCCATCATGAGTGACTCTCCAAACTCCCAAATCAACCGCCTCAAGATAGCAAGTCATTCTAGCTTTATAATAGGGGAAGTTAGTGCCGTCAAAGTGCAGAAGCCTAGAGGTATCCATCCCAACCACTCTAAATAGTGTCGGCTCCACGGTGGTTAAGCCAAAGTCCAAATTGAGCCAACCGGCTCTGATACCAATTGAAGGGGACCGTGACGCCTAAGAGGAGGGGGGTGAATTAGGCAACTTAAAATTCTAACTCTAAACTATAGCCTCTTTTTCTAACCTTAGCAAAACCTATGCAAAAGATAAACTATCTAAATGTGCAACTACGGTTTTACTAGTGTGTTGCTATCTCTACCGCAAAAGGAGTAATACAATCAATGTAAATGCGGAAGCTAGAGAGCAAGGTAGAGATATGCAAACTCCCGTCAATGACTCCGGTATTTTTACTAAGGTATTGAGAAGCGCGCAAGCTTCCCCCTAGTCCTCGTTGGAGCCCCTCGCAAGGAATCCATCGCAAGGGCCAAGCTCCTGGTTGGTTAACTCCGTGGATAGCCTCAGGCGTTCCCCACGCGCAAGTGGGTCTCCGACGTGCCTTCTAGCAAGCCTCTCCCGGATGCCCCGGCTCTAATACCAATTGAAGGGGACCGTGACGCCTAAGAGGAGGGGGGTGAATTAGGCAACTTAAAATTCTAACTCTAAACTATAGCCTCTTTTTCTAACCTTAGCAAAACCTATGCAAAAGATAAACTACCTAAATGTGCAACTACGGTTTTACTAGTGTGTTGCTATCTCTACCGCAAAAGGAGTAATACAATCAATGTAAATGCGGAAGCTAGAGAGCAAGGTAGAGATATGCAAACTCCCATCAACGACTCCGGTATTTTTACTAAGGTATTGAGAAGCACGCAAGCTTCCCCCTAGTCCTCGTTGGAGCCCCTCGCAAGGAATCCATCGCAAGGGCCAGGCTCCTGGTTGGGTAACTCCGTGGATAGCCTCAGGCGTTCCCCACGCGCAAGTGGGTCTCCGACGTGCCTTCTAGCAAGCCTCTCCCGGATGTCCCCCACGGTCTTCACTATCAAGCTTCCGGCCGAAACGCCGCGGGCCTTGTTCCCTCTGGTACATAGTGGCGGCCACACCACAAATGCGGTTGGTGTGATCTCGCAAGACTACAAGCCCCTCTGATGTAGAACAATGGTGCGCGCAAGCACTGAGTGGTAAGAGGTATGCAAACCTCACTAAACACTAGGCCAAAACCTAGAGCAAGCGCATAAGCAGTGGTCTAATCAACCTAAGCACTTCGCAAAGCACCTACGCTAATCACCTAATAAAACACTAGCACTATGAAAGTAGAGATCACTAAAATGGTATATCAACACCCTTTGTATGTTTCCTTAGCTCCCTTCTACTCATTTGGCCGGTTGGGGGGTTGTATTTATAAGCCCCACTGAGAAAGTAGCCGTTGGGACAAAATCTCGCTTTTCTGCGTCTGACCGGACGCGTCTGGTCATCCCGACCATTGAAGCTACGAACAACTGATCAGACGCTGCCAGCGTTCGGTCACCTGCCACCGGACGCGTCTAGTCGCAGTTTCACTGCTCTAGAACCTCTTTGTACTTGACCGGATTCTGCTGCCCTACATCTGGTCAATCTATCACCAGCATCCGGTCCAGCGTCTGGTCACGCCTGTTGCCGAGCCTCTTGATCGGAGCGTCCGGTCACTTTCCTCGAGCGTCCGGTCCAGCATCCGATCACACATGTGAGCTTGTTTCTTCGTGATCTTGCGTATGGCTTGGTTTCTATGTTCATGCTTGGACTTTGCTTGATATCTTGGGTCTTCTCTTGTGCTTCTAAGGTCTTGCCTATGGTGTTGATCATCAGATCATCACGTTGCCTTCGTCCAAGTCACGTCTTGCATCCTATTGAGTCTACAAAACAATCACTTGCTAATTCATTAGTCCAATTTGATTGTGTTGATCATCAAGCACCAAAATCCAAAGCAAATGGGCCAAGGGTCCATTTTCCTTACATACCCCATCTATGATCTCATCCCTTAGGGAAAGTTGTATTCAAGCTACTTTGGTAGAGGATTGCTTTTCAAACTTTGTGAATGAACATGGAACCATTGTAATGAGTAGCTTTCAGAAGCTTGCGGTCTAGTGCAAAGTTCACATGGTCCATGCTATAGTCACTAAGGAAATAGATATTATGGGTAGTTAGTTTATGTTCCGTAGTGCTCTCCGTATCCTGAGAACAAAGTGCTATGCTATCTCGGATTCCTCCCAAAGTAACAATGCTTCATGGAACACAATGAATAAATTTTTCAGACAAAAAATTACTACGAAGAGCAAGTATCAGAAAGTTGTCTTGACCAAATTAGACTCTCTAATGCTCGAAGCTAAGTAGCCTAATGCTATCGCTAATATTAGGAAATGGATGGCATAGTTCTCTTCCCTTAAAAAGGTCTTTTGCACCGAATCTCGTGGTGAGATTCCCATAAGGGGGAGGCTATAACACCCCAGGTGTTAGTCACAAGTTAAGAAGTGGATTTGGACTTAAGTAATCTATGTCAAGCAATGATTATGATCTCTAGTTCATAATCTAGAAATAATGATGAAGGTGCTCCTTTCATGTGCCTCACATCTATTTCCATCTGCATTGAATATTGGAAAAGTTTCATGAAGTTTGGAGCCAAGAAGTCACATGAAATGATAAGTTATATTTTTGCTTAAATTGCTTCATTTAGCAACTGGGATCATGGGATGTCGACCAAACCGTGCTACATTGCCCAAATGAATCTAATTGAACTCTACAACAAAAGTTATGAAGGGTTCATATTGAGAAAATGTCAAGAAAATGTTTCAATGGATCAAAAAGGACAATTTAAGGTTTATCCTGATGCTACTTTGACCAAGGTCAAATAATAGTGTGGAAACAAGTTATGAAGTTCGACCTTAAATAAAAGTTGAAGTTCTAGTGGAGTACTACAAACTTTATTTTTGACCAAGACCTGATTCAACTTCTAAGTGTCTCATATAGTGGTCTCAATTTTGAATGCTGTGCTGTTAGGGGCCCTCTGAAATATTTTGAAGTCCCTGATCGACAACAGCAAGTTGACATGTTGTGACATTATTATCTTCCAAATTAATATGGTAACTCAATTGGATTCCTTAATATGAGTTGAAGTACATTGTGTGGAGGAAACAACAAAATAAGTCTCAGCAGATTTGGAGCTCATTTGATCATTCAAAGATTCTCTCCAAAATGGCAAGTTCACTGAATTCGGTCACACTGCTGAAACTCTGAAATCTGAATTTCACTTTCATCTACCTATCTTTGGAGATTTGTATCTTGCAAACCAAGCTAAACCAGTCCATGATCCTTTAACCAAAGTTGCAGAGAAAGGTGTTCACAACAAACTTTGTTTAAGGGTCATGAGCTAGTTTGGTACCTAACTTAGTCAAACTAAGGACTCAAAACTAAACCCAGTGCTATTTTGGATCTTGAAAATTTGGCTGTCTAAGATTACAATGTTGATGATGATTGGCATCTCATGTTCTTAGATTTTTGTTAAACAACTCAAGTTGAGCCAAATATAAAAGTTGGAGTTTACCTCTTGGAGAAGGACATACAAAAAGTTGGATCAAATTTGTCCATGTTTTGACCAAGTAATTCAAGCTCAAGCAGAGCAAGGCTTAACCTTCGTTAAGTCGTTGACACTGTCAACTTGGAGCTTAATTCCATAGGCTCTTCGTCCCTCCCACAGCTCAGCCAGATCTTCAAGGTCGGATCAATCTCGTGGATCATCAACGCTGACGGAGTCGGAGAGCTCATCGAGCCGATGCAGATTGATTCTGCGCCAATCACCCCAACACCTGCGACTACAGATCCGATCTCAAAACCACCTCCGAGGTTGGCTTCATCAACAACTCACCGCCCGCTTCCTCACTACTAGAGGAGGCAGATCAACAATGATGATCTGATCACATCAATCGATCAGGTTGGTCAGAAGCTCGCCGATTGCCTCTACATCGCTGAATCGGCTCTGGACACTCTCGTTCAACGCCGACCACCCTCCGATACAGATCTATTAGAGGCTGCTCGGGAAACTCCGGGGGTTACAACTCAGCAACGTTGCCGCCACTTTCCAAGATGCCCTAAGGGGCAAATTCGCCGACCAGGTTGGAGATGTCCATCCTCTTGCCGACCAGATCGCCGACCAGCCTCCGCTGGCCGTCAACATGTTGCACGTTGGCCGACGCCCCAGAGCATCCCTCCAAACCATCCTAGAGGAGAATCCAAACTCTAAGTCCTAGGGCTCTATGGAGACCGTCGCCGAAACCACCACCGAACTACTTCCTCTCCCACCTTTCCATGGGGGCGCAATGTTCAATGTCAGTGTCGACAGCCCCCCGTGGGAAGGGGAAACCAAGGAGGACCATGCCGCTTGCATCAATAGGAACGTCAACCTTGTGCAGCGCTGAGCAAACGAGGCTGCCCTTACGATGGCCAAGGCTACTCCAACGCAACCTCGACGACGAGTTTGTTCGCGTTGACGGCCACGACGTCTACAAGACCCCAAGCGCCAATTTGGCCGTGGCCGCCAATGAGCTTGCCTAGCTCTCGCAGACACCAGAGGTCCCCAAGGTTACTGCCATCCTTAAAGCGGTGCACTGCTAGGTCAATGAGATCCGCTAGGATTAGAGACCTTCATACTCCACAACCTTGATTCACCGATCAACCATGCCAAGATCCGATCACCGCCCAAGTCACTTCACCAACCAGCACTGCGATGATAGACAACCCCTCTAGGGAGGAGCTATGGGCAAACGCATTGAACATCACCACCAACGTGACCAGGAGGTCGACCAGGACATCCGAGTGCACCTCAATAATCTCTGAGATGCACGATGACGTATCGATGAGCGTCGCTTCGGTCATCATGAAGAAGAAGTACACCGCTGCCAAGAGTACGAGCAAGAGTATGGTAACCTGGACTCAGCTCTCAAGCCATTCAACGCCGGCAATGCTGTGGATCATGGCATCGACAACCCCAAAGGGCCTCCAGCTTTCACAAGGGCACTCCGAACACTCCAGTGGCCCCGTGGTTTCAAAATCACCGAGGTCGAGCCTTACAAGGGAAGGATGAACCCCACATAGTGGCTTTAGGCTTATGCCACAGCTATGTGCACCGCCGGAGGAGATACCAGTGTCATGGCGAATTATCTCCCATCATGCTCACGCCAACCTCCATGAACTGGTTCACAAGCCTTGCCCCGGACTCCATTGAATCCTGGGAAGAGCTGAAAAAAGTCTTCACCGACAACTATATGGCTACGTGTACTCGGCCGGGCACCAAGCATGATCTAAACCGCATCTACCAGAAGCCATCCGAGCTCCTTCATAGCTACTTCAGATGCTTTTTTGAGATGAGGAATTGTATTCCCAACATCACGGAAGCTAAGGTCATCACCGCCTTCATCCGAGGACTCCATCACCGCGAGCTTCGCTCCAAGTTCAACCGCAAGCCGCCCATAGGGATTGGCAAGATGATCACAACCACCAACTAGTACACCGACGCTGAGGAACCCGAGGTGCGCTTCAACAAGGATGTGGGCACTCATCGCCCAACTCGCCGTAGCGATGATTGCCTTGACGACTGGCGCCACAATGACCGTCGCTACGATCACCGCAGTCATCATCGGGATAGTGGCCGTGATCGGCTAGAAGGCTCCAAGTCTGGTCAATATCGCCGCCGCTGACCAGACCATATCATCACCGCTATTGACGAGACTCGAGCCAAGTGCAACTACGACGAGCAGTACAAGAAAATCCTCGATGGACCATGCCCTCTCCACAAGAATGCCAAGCATAAGATGAAGGATTGCCTCGGCTTGGCTAAGGAATTCTAGGCCAAAAGGCCGGACAATGACAACAACAATGGCGTCGGAGGCCATCGACCACCGGGGGGCAATAATAATGCCTTCCAGGATCATGACAAGGTGGTTGCCACCATCTTCGGGGGCCTCGCCTCCACCGAGAGCATAAGAGAACGGAAGCTCACCGCCCGCTGGGTGCTCGCCGTCACTACGGAAGACGCCGCCGCCAACCCCAGCTATTGCCCCTGGTCCGAGGTCCCCATCACCTTCAGCAGGGCCGACCAGTGGGCGGACATCCCCTACATAGGATGTTTCCCCCTCGTCCTCGATGCAACCATCTAGAAAGTGCTTTTCAGAAAAGTGCTCGTCGACGGTGGGAGCGCCCTAAACCTCCTCTTATCTGGAGCCCTAAAGGAGTTGGGCCTTGGGATAACAGATCTCACACCCTCAGACTCCTTCTAGGGTGTGGTACCTGGCAGGGCATCCAAACCACTTGGAGAGATCACCCTACCAGTACAGTTTGGCACGGCAAGCAACTACCGCGTCGAGCACATCAACTTCTACGTCGCCGACTTCAACTCTGCCTATCACGCCATACTTGGTCGGCCAGCTCTAGCCAAGTTCATGGCTGTATCACACTACGCTTATCTGGTGCTGAAGATGCCTTTGCCTGCAGGAGTCCTGGCCTTGCGGGCCACCTCTCCATCGCCTATGCCTGCGAGACAGAGAGTCTCTCCCTCACCGAAGCCACCGACCTCTCCATCTAGATGGCCAGTGTGGTCACCGACGCAAAGATGGTGCCCGCTGACGACCTGGAGATCCCATCGCTAGAACCTCCTTGCACCTCCACCAAGTCCAAAGAAACCAAGGAAGTCAGCCTCGGCCTCGATGACCCCTCCAAGACCATGAAGATTGGGGCTCACCTCGACCCCAAATAGGAAAGCACACTCATCTTCTTCCTACGTGCCAACGCCGACGTGTTTGCTTGGAAACCTATAGACATGCTAGTGGTACCACGGGGGAAGATCGAGCACTCCTTGAATGTCTCGCCGACCGCCAAACCGATCAAGTAGAAACTCTGACGATTCACGCTAGACAAGAAGGAGGCTATTAGGGTAGAAATAAAACGGCTCCTAGCTGCTAGATTCATAAAAGAAGTGTATCATCCTGAGTGGTTAGCAAACCCTATTCCTGTTCCAAAAAAGAATAAAGAATGGAGAATGTGCATTGATTACACTGATCTTAATAAACACTGCCCTAAAGAACCCTTTGGTCTACCTTAGATAGATGCGGTTGTAGACTCCACCGCTAGGCTGTGAACTACTCTCCTTCCTCGACTGTTACTCCGGCTATCACTAGATTTCTCTCAAGAAAGAAGACCAGGTCAAGACATCGTTCATCACGCCTTTTGGTGCGTACTGCTATGCCACCATGTCCTTCGGACTCAAGAACGCTGGGGCTACCTACCAAAGGGCAATCCTGATGTGCCTCGATCAACAGATCGGCCGCAACATCGAAGCTTACATCGACGATGTGGTCGTCAAGTCCAAGACCGCCGATAATCTCATCGCCGACCTTGAAGAAATGTTCGCCAACCTAAAAAGGTACCGATGGAAGCTGAACCCTTCAAAGTTCATCTTTGGAGTTCCATCCGGTATACTCCTAGCCTACATTGTCAGCGCACGTGGCATCGAACCCAACCTTGACAAGGTCTCCGCTATCACCAACATGAAACGGCCAACATGCGTCAAGGATATACAGAAGCTTATAGGTTACATGGCTGCTCTTAGCCACTTTATATCGCGCCTCGGCAAAAAGGGACTACCTTTCTTCAAACTCCTCAAGGCCTCTGAGCACTTTTCCTGGTCAGAGGAGGCAGATATAGCTTTCGAGCAGCTCAAGTTGTTTTTAACAAAGCCTCCGATCATGACGGCACCTCGACCAGATAAAACTCTACTAATCTACATTGCCGCCACTTCTCGCATCGTTAGCATAGCTATTGTCGTCGAACGCGAGGAGACCAGGCAAGCCTATAAGGTGCAACGTCCGGTCTACTTCATCAGCGAGGTCCTTAACGAGCCCAAAACTCGTTATCCTCAAGTTCAGAAACTGCTATATGCTATTCTAATCACGTCACGCAAGCTCCGCCATTACTTCAAGTATTACAAGATCACCGTGGTCATCGAGTTCCCTCTAGGGGACATTCTCCGCAACAAAGAGGCCAACGGCCGCATAATCAAATGGGTTGTTGAGCTCAGCACTTACTCCATCGAATTCATGAGTAGGCCTACCATCAAGTCTTAGGCGCTCACTGATTTCATCACTGAGTGGACCTAGATTCAAGAGCCCATCGCCGCTACTTGCCCTGAGCACTAGGTGATGTACTTCGACGGCGCCCTAAACATCAATGGTGCTGGTGCGGGCATTCTGTTCAATACGCTGACCAAGGATAAGCTTTGATATGTTCTCCGAATACATTTTTCGGCCTCCAACAATGCCGTCGAATACGTAGCGTGTCTCCATGGACTTCATATAGCTGTTGAGCTCGGCGTCAAACGCCTCATGGTATACGGGGACTCCGCGCTGGTCATCAACCAGCTCAACAAAGACTAGTCCTGCTCTAGTGACAAGATGGATGCATATTGCATCGAAATCAGGAAGCTTGAAGGGAAATTATATGGTATCGAGTACCACCACGTGGTACGAGATCAAAATCAGCTCGTCGATCACCTATCCAAGTTAGGCTCCTCTCACATCATGATTGCACCGGGGGTCTTCGTTCAAGATCTTTTGGTGCCATCCATTAAGGAAGAGAAGGAAGTTCAAGAGATTCCCCCCGCCGAGCAGCTGGTACTTATAGTACCTTCGCCGATCGCCAATTGGAGGGAACATGTCATCAAGTACCTCACCAGCGCCAAAGTACCCGCTGACAAGACTAAAACCGAACACCTAATCCGTAGAAGCAAGAATTACGTGCTGGTGGACGGCAACTTGATGAGGAAAAGTGCCAAGGAAGGGATACTACAAAAATGCATCACCGCCACAGGCATACAAAAATGCATCATCCCCGTGGGCGTGGGCCGTGGTAGGCAGGCGGGCGGTCCGCTGGCTTTCTCCCTCCCCGCCACAGGCATACGTTAGAAGTTCTCCGTCAGTCCATCTCTCTCTTCGCTTCCGAGAGACCACATCTCAGCCGCCCATTGGCTGACGTCTTCTTCTTGGTGATCGCTCATGAAAACAGCAAGGTGTCTTCTTCCTGGTGACCGTTCGTGGGACTGCACTACGAACACCTTCCTACATCGACTGTGGTCCACGACTTCGAGCAACGCACTATGTCTGGTGCAAATGGAGCCTCCAATGCCCACAGCATGGGACCCTCCGCTGGGTATACTCTTAACTTTCTGATTACTATACTTTGTGTACTTACTATATCGATCGGTATGTCATACTTGCATGCTGTAGCATTTGTTAGTGTTATACACATGCACATATATGTGGTCACAAACCTGCTGATGTTTTATTTCTGAATTAAATTGACCATGAAAATGCCTAATTCTCTAACAATCCAAAAACCTAATGTTCGGCAATTTTCTATCAGCGGTTTTGCTGCTGCTTTGAAGCTGAATAATTTTGATGGCAAGAATTTCATGATATGGCGTGCCAAGATGGTGTTGTGGTTGACTGCTATGAACTGCTATCACGCCGTATAGGGGAAGCTTGAACAATTTACTTCTAAGAAGGTGCAAAAGTTCTTGGCTGCCGATAACCTGTTTCGAGGTGTGATTAGTGCACTTCATAGTAAGTATGAGAAAAACTACATATCTTGCACATCAGGCAAAGAGTTATGGGATGCTCTTGATGCAAAGTTTGGAGTTTCTGATGCTGATAGTGAGTTGTACCTTATGGAGCAGTTGTATGACTACAAAATGGTTGAAAACCGTTCTATAGTGGAACAGGCTTATGAGATACAGGTGTTAGCAAATGAACTAGAACATTTTCCATGTCTGTTGCCCGACAAGTTTGTGGCCGACGGTATAATCGCTAAGCTACCACCTTCTTAGAGGGATTTTGCTACTTCTCTAAAACACAAGAGACAAGAGTTTAGTGTGGCTGAGTTTATTAGATCTCTTGATGTTGAGGAGAGGGCGAGAGTAAAAAAGACAACCATGGAAAAGGAGTTGAGTCTTCCGCTGCCAATATGGTGTAGAAGAAAAACTCATTTGCATCCCGTAATAAAAAGAAGAAGAATGCAAGAGAACAACAATACAAAGCCTAAGCAAACTGCTCAGTTTAAGAAGAAAAACAACAAGAAAGATGAAGGTTGCTTTATTTGCGGGAGTGATGAGCATTGGGCAAGTGCGTGCCCAGACCGTAAATATAAGCAAGAAAAGAAATAAGCAAACGTGGTGATTAGCGAGACTAGAGGAGGAACATCTAGGTATGGTAATTCTTTACCTTTTGTTCTTTCAGTTTGTCTTTCACCTGAGTGGTGGATGGATAGCGATGCTAATATTCATGTGTGTACTGATGTTTCTTTGTTTACTTCCTATCAGGCCGGGGGGATTGGAGCCTTGCTAATGGGAAATGATTCGCATGCGCGTGTTCTTGGTGTTGGTACGGTCATTCTGAAGTTTACTTTGGGAAAGACGGTGCTATAAAAGAACGTGCAGAATGTCCCCTCCATCAAGAAGAATCTTGTTAGTAGTTCTCAAATGTGTGGCGATGGATTTAAAATTGTGCTTGAGTCCAATAAGTGTGTTGTGTCGAGACATGGAACATTTGTTGGAAAATGTTATGATCGCGGAGGCTTGTTCTGCTTATCTTTGCTCGATGATGTGTGTAATAAAGTAGTGAACAATGTTCATGTTTCGGATGAGTCGAATATATGGCGTTCACGACTTTGTCACATTAATTTTAGCTGTCTCACGCGGCTTGCAAATCTGAATTTAATCCCGAAATTTAACATTAGTCAAAGATTCTAAGTGCCAGGTGTGTGTGCAATCGAAGCAACCGCGCAAGCCTCACAAGGCTACTGAGGCGAGGAACTTGGCACCATTAGAACTCGTTCATTCTGGTTTATGCGAAATGAATGGCGAATTGACTAAAAGCGGTAAATAATACTTCCTGACATTTATAGATGATTGTACTAAATTTTGCTATGTGTATTTATTGAAAACTAAAGATGAAGCGTTGCATTATTTTAAAGTCTATAAAGCTGAGGTAGAAAATCAACTTGAGAAGAAAATCAAACGTTTACGGTCCGATCGCGGGGGAGCATATTTCTCAAATGAATTTTCTAAGTTTTGCTCGGTGCATGGAATTATTCATGAGAGGACGCCACTATACTCACCACAGTCCAATGGGATTGCAGAGAGAAAGAACCGCACTCTAACTGATTTTTTAATGCCATGTTAGAGACTGTGCGACTATCTAAGAAATGGTGGGGTGAGGCTATATTGACAACGTGTCTTGTCCTGAATAGGGTGCCCACAAAGAACAAAGAAATTACATCATTCGAGGAATGAGAGAAGAAGAGATTAAATCTCTCTTACCTGCGAACTTGTGGTTGTTTGACAAAGGTGAATGTGCCAATAAACAAAAAACGAAAGCTTGGACCAAAGACCGTTGATTGTGTTTTTTTTTGTTATGCTATTCACAGTGTGGGTTATAGATTTTTAATTATAAATTCTAGTGTTCCTGAGATGACTGTTCATACAATCATGGAATCTAGAGATGCTACATTTTTTTAGAATGAATTTCCCATGAAAAAATGCACCTAGCACGACGGGTCATGAATTTATAATTCCCTATGAGCATAAAAATTTTACTTCAATAGAACAAATTGAGGAACCCTATATGCAAAATCCTAAGGAGGATGACACTATAGTCACTAGGAAAAGTAAGAGACAGAGGACTATAATGTCTTTTGGTAATGACTATATTATGTACCTTGTGGATGACACACCAACGACCATTGAAGAGGCATATTTCTCTCCTGATGCTGACTTATGGAAGGAAGCAGTACGGAGTGAGATGGATTCTGTTATGTCTAATGTAACTTGAGAAATAGTTGATCGTCTTTATGGGTGCAAGCCTATAGTGTGCAAATGGGTATTCAAGAAAAAGCTTAGGTCTGATGGTACTATCGAGAGGTACATGGCAAGACTTGTGGCCAAGGGTTATACTCAAAGGGAAGATGAGGATTTCCTTAATACTTATTCACCGGTTGCCCGATTGAATACAATTCGAGTTTTGCTTTCCCTGGCAGCCTCGTATGGTCCTATCGTTCATCAAATGGACGTTAAGACAGCTTTCCTAAATGGAGAGTTAGAGGAGGAAATCTATATGAATCAACCGGATGGGTTTGTAACAAATGGTCAAAAAGACAAGGTGTGTAAATTATTAAAGTCATTATATGGCCTAAAACAAAGTCCTAAGCAGTGGCATGAGAAGTTCGACAGAACTCTACACTACTAGAGAATAGACTTTAGAATGATATCCCAATTTGGCATTAGCCTCGGCATTTTTTGCCCCCAGGACTAAAGATTCCTTTAGTCCCGGTTGGTAATACCAACCAGGACTAAATGTTCCTTTACTCCCGGTTGGAACCACCAACCGGGACTAAAAGTCCTCCAACCTTTAGTCCCGATTGGTAATACCAACCGGGACTAAAGGTAGACTCTTTAGTCCCGGTTAGTAACACCAACCCGGACTAAAGGACCCTTTAGTCCCGGTTGGTAATACCAACCGGGACTAAAGGTCCCCTGATGGGTTAGTTCAAAAGGAAAGCATCACATCCATTGTTAGATGTGTTGTGTAGGTGGGGTGGTAAGCTCGCGCGAGGCAGTGCATGAGGTCTTGGGTTCGAATCTCATAGGGCGCAGCGGTAGGAGGCATTATTTTTTTTTAAGCTGGGAGAATCTTTAGTCCCGGTTGTGGCAATCCGGGACTAAAGAACACCACCTTTAGTCTCGGAACGCTAGTCCCGGTTGGAAAACCGGGACTAAAACCAGTTCCCAACCGGGACTAGATGTCAGTTCTGTAGTAGTGCTAACATCTGCTGGCTTTGTTGTTAATGAAGCTGACAAATGTTTTTGGGGAATGATTCCGCGACTGTTCGTCCACATCACAGACGTCTTCTTCCTGGTGATCGCTTGTGGAATAGCAAGGTGTCTTCTTCCTGGTGACCATTCGTGGGACTGCACTGCGAACACCTTCCTGCATAGACTGTGGTCTACGACTTCGAGCAACGCACTATGTCTGGTGCGAATGGAGCCTCTGATGCCCTCGGCATGGGACCCTCCGCTAGGTACACTCTTAACTTTCTGATTACTGTACTTTGTGTACTTACTGTTTTGATCGGTATATCATACTTACATGCTGTAGCATTTGTTAGTGTTATACACAGGCACAGATGAGTTGCTCGGTGGCGACGGCTTGGCGGTCGCAGCCACGGTCATGGGGCTCGACGGCGCGTGCTGGAAAGGGCCTTTGGGTACGTGACCGACTTCGGGGTGGGCCTACTGTCCATCGACAAAACGCTATGCTAGACGCCCGACATGTTGGAAATCGAATCGAATACAGGAAGAATACACGGCAAAACTAGAAGTGGAACACACAGATAACCTTGCAGAACACAGCCTTTTCTCTCAATTTCTCTTGATTTTCCAAACAATGAGTACATGCAGGCCTATACACACAGGCACTAGTTAGATTTCCTCGTTGTTCTAGGACATGCACAACCAGCCGCAAGAACCGGACAACAGGACACCACGCAACGGCTAAACTAATGCATCTACATTCTGATTATCTGAGATGACAAACCATGCACGTCCATAGCTTGAAGCTCCACGATGCATGCATCCATGCAAATCTCCACCGCATCGCTTCCGGCTCCTAGAGACTGGACGTAGACCATAACTCATGGCCGCGAGCGGAGCGTCGGGAGAGGTGAGGCGTCCACGAGACTACAGCAAGCGTGAGCGGCGGGGACACATCTGTATGTGCGCGAGTTGGACATATTATGGGCTTGGCCTGTATAATATTTAATAAATCAAATAAAACTCTATGGTCCGTAACATTAAGCGTTGTATGGTTTAATACCGTACGTGATTTTGACAGAATGTTGACTCAGCTTATTTGGTTAGAAATAATCCATCTTAATTGAGAAGCTAAGAAAAAGACACAGGAGTGCCACGCGCGCATGCGCCGCCGCCAGCCGTGGGCGTGGGCCATGGCAGGCAGGCGGGCGGGCGGTCCGCTGGCTTTCTTCCTCCCCACCGCAAGCATAAGTTAGAAGTTCTCCGTCAGTCCATCTCTCTCTTCGCTTCCGAGAGACCACATCTCAGCCGCCCTTTGGCTTTCCCCGTCCCGTATCTCTGCGCGCACAGAGCAACGGGAGAGCATGCTATAGCATTTGTTAGTGTTATACACATGCACATATATGTTGTCACGAACCTGCTGATGTTTTATTTCTGGATTAAAGACCATGAAAATGCCTAATTCTCTGACAGTGCACGCAGCCGGCGGTGGTGCTCCGGCGGGGACACAGCTGTGCGTGCGCGGCCGGCGGTGATGCTGTAGTAGCTAGCGAGCGCCCGGAGGTCATTGTTGAGGACGTGAAGCTAACAGGTGGGGTCTGGACACCACGTCGTCGAAGCCGGCCAGTGTGGATTGCCATATCACCAAAATCACCCTGCAATACCACGAGGGGGGGTTTTGCCCGTTTTACCAAAGTTTAGGGTGCAAAATACTTGGTTTTATAGCTCAGAAGTTATGTAGACCACCATGGATACCTCAAGGGTCAAATAGACTTTTTCCTATATTATTTGTGATTCAGGAGAGTACATCAAATAATGTGCTAGAACTGGAACACATGTGTTATTAATTTTTCTGAAGAAGTTGGCTACTCTGACTGGCAGCTGCCTCTTGGATGTCACAAAGTCCTCCCGAAATTCAACTTGGATAAGGGCGTGGACCGTGGAGAGCCCCTGAGTTCGAGTATCGTCTTCAGGGGAGGAGACTCGTACTAGAGCCTGAGGAACCCTCGAGTCCAAGTAACACTAGACACCTCGGTGATGAGGATACCCAGGGTATATGTCCTCATCACCCATGATTGGCAATTTAAACTGGTTTAACCCAGAACAATCTCCCGCTCCTCACCATGAGAGATCCCAGAGGCGTAGCTAGAAATATGATTATTTTTTGGTTTTTTAGGTGGGGTGGCAATGCATTTTTTGCAAAAAAAATGATGAAATTTTAATTTTTCCAATGGAGATTGTACTGACTTTATGAGGTCTTGCCCCTATCTCCGCCACTGAGACTAGTCTCAATGAGAGTTCTATAATTTCATTTGCATTTAATAGGTTTACATAAGCATTTTTATGATGTGAGGACTAGGCCCCGTTCGCTTGAACTTATCAGCCTGGCTTATTAGCTATGGAACAGTGTTTTTCTCTCACAACAAATCAGCGAACAATACTTTTCAGCCGGTTTTTAAGAAGAGAGAGAAGATGTGAGTTTCACGAGGATGAACTTGTTTTCATCTGGCTTCCAACTCTGGATGAGTCATACAATTGAATGCTTATAAAAATAAAACTATGCCCCGAGAATGATTGTTTCATCCATGTTTCATTGTATTCTATATTTTTGGAAGCAACGCTATAAAACTCTTTACCGATAGTGGCATAAGATATCCTTGCCAACCTAGCTAGAAGTCTCTTGGCCATGGCTTCAATTACCCCACGAGCATGAGCTTTTGGAACCTTCTTTTGCGCTTCATATAATCTGGTAACCCCAAGTATGCTATCAGGAATTCCACAATCTGGCACCAATCGGAGTAGTGGAACATTTGGCAAGGTTCATGTGAAGTCATCAAAGACGTCGACGATAAACTCGATTGCACGCACTTCATATACGATTGATCTTGAGAATAGACTAACATCGTTGTCATAGAAGTTGCACCTATACTTGATTGAATCTGGTTGCAGCTATTGTAGTAGCCCTTGCTCACTTGTCTAGGTGAACAAGCGGTGAATACTATCCATGCAATGATGAGTAACATAGCCAACAAGGAGTCCTCTAGCCTTCCTCGCCTGCGTTTGATCGGTGGTCCTGACCGGCCATTGAGGACGACCCTCTAAATTTTTCGCGAATGCGTCATGGTGCGTATCTCATTAAGAAAAATAGAGTAAACAAACAAAAATAGAGTAATAGTTACAAGCCAAGCGACACACAAACACTAGCATGAACATCATGCGAGACGCAAGCAACAATATATGGGGCTTGCAAGCCTTTGAACTAACTAGATCATCAATTGTTGTTTATATGTAACAAAGTTTCATGACGTCCTCCCCAACATAGAGAACAGGTTTGCCAGTTCCAAATTGCCGGCCTCGATCCATGCGTCGCCTTCCTCAATGAATCAATGATAGCGCTAGCAAGCTCTGATGGGCACTGTTACAGCCCCAAAAAGACTCTAGAATTCCGCTCCATCCAAAGAAGCTCAGCAACTAGGAGTACAAGAGAGTCAAAATCCTCTGCGGATTCCTGCGCTTAGCCTCAGCCTCTGATGGAGCCACTAGTTTACCGTGTCATAGATGGCTTACGACACCAAGGAAGATAGGTTAGCTGGCTGGAAGGTTCTAAACCAGACTTCCTATGGAAAACACAGGCCGTCAGTAGATGACTCGTCGTCTTGGAACATTGGTGGATCATCGCTGTAGCTGGTAGTTATTGCTAAAGGTGGGTCGTCGCGATAGCCGATGTTGTTGTTGAGCTGTGGAGTTTGCGGTGATCATGTTGTGTGCGGTGCGTTTGTTGCTTGCCAACCGGCCTATAGTGTGTGGCGTTGTTGATTATTTTTTTGCAAATAGCCTAGCCTCCTAGGGCTATCTTCTCGTATTTTTTGCAATAACGATAAAAACTGGTATTGTAAATGCTAGTTTGTACAAAATAAATTCACATATCGATACCCGCAAGCTTCATGAAGGACGGGATTCCCCCAGAGATGAATTATAAGACGTTTTGGCTTTTAGATACATAATTTTTATTACATACTTAGATATACATTATGTCTAGATTCATAATAAAAACAATATATGCAGAAAAACCAAAATATCTTATAATTTAGATCAGAAGGGTGGGTGGATACTATTGTATAGCACCTCCACGACCTCACCATGGCATGCACATGGGCATGTCGGCATCCAAGACGCCAAATAATGCCTCCGCCTCCATGGGCCACAACCAACTATCTCTGGGCCAAATTATAGCATTCATTGCTTCCGACAGGTAAAACATTAGTGACAACTCTGCTAGGGTGCTAAGGATGCAAGTTGATGTCGCACGGAGTGGGTGCGGTTGGAGCGACAGGTCATAAGGGAGCAGCAATGGGCGTGGTTCGTTGAATTGTTGTGTAGAAGGTATGGTGATAACGGTTTCTCATCCTTATTAATTAGAAACCCTAATCGCCCCTTGATCCCTTGTTATCCATAGTAGACATGCTCCTCGCAGAAGCTAAATTAACAACCCGAGCCAAGGATCAGAAACCCCTTCAACACAGGTTAAACCGGCCTATGTCAAGGTTTTCTTGGCCTGACATATTTTTTTACTATATACTACTCCCTCTATCTAACTTTCTTGGAGAGTCAAAGCATGTCAAGTTTGACCAAATTTATATACTAAAATAATAACATTTATGATAATAAATAAGTATCATTAGATTCTTTATTAATTATATTTTCTTAATATATCTATTTGATATCATAAATCTTTGTAATTTTCTATATAATTTTGGTCAAAATTCAGATGCCTTAACTTTTTAAGAAAGTTGGAATGCCTTATAATTTAGAATGGAGGGAGTAACATATATGTGTAGCATCATAAGGCGTATTTTCTGGTGGTTATTAACTAGGGATCCAAATTTGTACAACCATAAAAAATGTGTGACCGAGGGGAGACGGTCTAGGCCGGTGGCGATTGAATTAGCGGAGTCCAAAGCATACCAACTGCAACTCCTCTCATCAGCAACACAATGGACGAGATGAAGAACACACAAGAACGCAAAGGTGTACATGCATATATCAAACACATGACTACATGAGAGCAAACCGATGAAATCAATTTTTTCCCTAGAAAATGTGTTGCGGGGACAGATCGAGTGACACATCACTACAGGATACTGAAAAAGTGCGACAGACAAACCTATTGACCCTAGCTGATTAGCAACTTAGCTCAAACATGGAGGGGAACATAACAGATAATGAATTAATGAAACCACCATACACTACGTGAAAACAATTTGTAGTACCAGGGCTTTTTTTAACGGGTGGTTGGCATTAGAGCAGTCCCTACAGTGACGTGCTCGGGCTTCAGCAAAGCAGCCGCCTCTACAAATAGCACAGTAGGGGCGGCTGGTAGTATGAGCCGCCCGGCTGGTATGTAGAGGCGGCTATTACCAGCCGCCCCTGCTGCGTCCATTTGTAGGGGCGGCTGAATCACCAGTCGCCCCTACAAATGCCGTTGGATATATAGCCGCCACTTTCTTCCACCTCGGGCAACTCTCTCCAACCCGAGCAAAAAAGGTTGAGAGGCCTTGGGCTCCTCCCAAAAATTGCTCTACTAAGGGAGAGGTTTTGATCTCAAATACTTTGGTGGAGAAATTATACAAGGTAAGAAAATGCTATTCCAAGCCTTTATTTGAAGTTTTAATGGTTGGTTAGTGATCGTAATTAGAGTTTTGCTTTTCTCTCTCTTCTATGGTGCTTGAGCTTTGTATGAAGCAAATTAGACTCTAGTTTTCAAGCTATTAATGTAAATTAGTTAGATAAATGAGATTACACCATTTATTAGTCAAACTTGCTTGATTTTAGTTGAGATTACATCCTAATTTCATATATGTTTCATGTACATATAGATTTAGATCTAGATTTAGGGTTTGTTTTTTTTAGTTTTAATTTTGTAAATTTATGTTTCATGAAATTGGAATAGGGTTTGCATGAAAGGTAGTGGGTAAAATATTAATTGTTGCAAATTGTTGTCTTTAAAATTATTTATTTTAATTAATAAATAAATATATTTAATTATTTATTGATAAATAGGCCATTAATTAATTACCCTCTACCATGGTGTGTGTTTGATATGCTTCATGTAATTTTATTTTATATTTATATTTATATATATATGAAGTATATAAAATTATTGTCAAGTAATTAATTATTAATTTGATTCCTTTACATATATATCTGAATTAATAGTCCTTTAATGTATTTTCTTTGATTGTTTTGTTTTAAAAGATGGAGTACAGGAAGTCTTGGATGTATGGTTCGTTAAGGCTCAAGGTAGGTTTCCGTGAAGAGGTGGACAAATTTATTGAAGCCACAGAGAAGCATGCATCGACATTGACAGAGAATAAGGATACAATTATTTATTCCTACAAAGATTGAAAGAACCTTATGGCATGGATAGAGGTGAGTATCATCAGAGAACATTTGATTGTGCGAGGATTTGTTGAGGACTACACAGTGTGGATTCATCATGGTGAAATAACGGTTGTTGATAATGACGACGATGATGAAGAAGACGATGTCGAAACCCTAGAAAACATGTCCCAATACTCAGAAGAGCTTGATGTATATATGGATCCTGAGTTTGACAATGAACAAGGTGGTGGTGCTGGTGGTTGGGATGGTAACGACAAAGATGGTGCCAATAATGATGGGGGAGCACGTGTTGGTGATGAAGATGATTTTGATGATTTGGAGGAAATGATTCAGGTCCTTGGACCAGAGATTTTACTAAAGAGCCTAAAAGATCTAGAAATTTTGGAAAGGGTGACAAAAGCATCGAAGGAGATTATGTATGGTATTGAAAAGGGTTGTCCGATACATTGGACATTGCTACGTTTTATGCTTGAGCTACTCATCCAAGGCTAAATACGGCTGGTCAGACTGTAGTATCAATGATCTATTGCATCTCCTGTCATGGGTGCTGCCACAACCAAACTCAGTTCTCGCCAACACATACCAAGCGAAGAAGGTCATAAGTCCATTGACAATAGGGGTTGAAAAAATTCATGCATGCCCCAACCACTGTATCCTTTTTCGTGGTGAAACATTCAAGTCACTAGATAAATGTCCCCAGTGTGGGGCCAGTCGGTACAAGAACAATAACCTTTACGGTGAGAACAAAGCCTCCACGGGAAAAAAGAGGAATAAGAAGGGTACGAAAAAGGTGGTACAAGAATCTCAGACCCCAGAGGACACTCTATTAGGCAACGATGCAAAGTAGAGAAGAATTCCTGCCTTGGTAATGTGGTGTGTGTTTGTAAGACTTTATTTATGCATATGTGTGAGACTATATATTTATGTATATGTGTGAGACTATATTTATGCATGTGTGTGAGACTACACTTTGCAACATCTAGATGATCCTATTGCAACATCCACTCTATTACTACTAAAACAGCTGTAACACGCAGACACTTGAAATAGGCACTTATTACTACTGCAACATGTTCGGACTACTATTGAATCACTTAAAACAAGCACTTAACACTTTATGAAATGAAGAAATGACCAAAATAAAAGTTGGAGATCTTGATGATTTATACAACTTTTATATTCATCACCTTTACAGCTGAAATCATTTAGTGGTTGAAAATCAGGTTTGAAGTTGTTATTTTCTGAAATTCAAAATTTGAATTGTCCAAAATTAGTGACAAAGATAGATGACTAGGCTAAAATGATATAGCATGATTTTAGAAAATTTTAGGAAAAAAGCTATTACATTTGGAGTTAGTATCAGAGAGAAAAACTAGTTACAAGTTTTAGCTACAGATTAAAAAGAGAAATCATACTTGTTTATCATTGATCATCATGAACAGTTGTGATTTTTCTTTTTAATCTCTGGGTAAAATTTGTAACTACTCTTTCTCCCTCATACTAACTCCAAATGTGATGATTTTTTCTTAAAATTTTCTAAAATCATGCCCTATCAAGTTACTGTGTTGATTTGGTCATTCTTTTCGTTTGACAAAATTTGAGTAATTTAAATTTTCAAATTTAAAAAAATAACAATTTTTAATAAGATTTTGAAATATCAAATGATTTTAGCTGAAAAAATGATGAATACCAAAGATATATAACTCATCAAGATCTACCACTTTTATTTTGATTATTTCTTCATCTGACAAAGTGATATTAAACATTGTTCACAAATCAACATGTCTCTCATATAGTTCATGAAACTATGAGTGATATGTGAATTTGTGAATAATGTTTACTAATACTTTGTCAAATGAAGAAGTGACCAAAATAAAAGTTGTAGATAGTGATGAGTTCAACAACTTTTATGTTCACGACTTTTGTAGTTGAAATCATTTAAGATTTCAAAATCTTGTTTGAAGTTGCCATTTATTGAAATTTAAAATTTGAACTATTCAAATTTTGTCAATTGAAAAAATGAGCAAAATAAAATTTTTAGATAGTGATGTGTTCAACAACTTTTATGTTCATGACTTTCTTATTTGAAATCATTTAAGGTTTTAAAATCTTATTTTAAGTTAATATTTATTGAAATTCAAAATTTGAACTGTTCAAATTTGGTCAAATAAAAAGATGACTAAAATATAGGTTGTACATCTTGATGAGTTCGACAACTTTGATATTTACAAAATTTTTATTTGAGGCCATTTAGTGGAGATGAAATTGTTTTAGTTGTTTTAAATTTCAAATTTTCAATTTTTAAAATATTCTTTTTGTAAAGAACAAAATATATAATTATATCTGTGTATATATATATATATCATGAAATTGTTTATATATATATTTATTTATTTATACATATATAGAATAATAAAAAAAGTATTATATAAATTTACATTGTGTTCTTTATATGTAAATTACAAAATTATTAATTAAAATAAATTGAAAAATATTTATAGGGACGGCTTACTCAGGAACCGCCCCTACAAATTGATTTGTAGGGGCAGCTGGTGTTTTAAGCCGCCCCTATAAATGACCTTCGATATATAAGCAAGAGCTCGCGGGAGACCGAAATTATTTTGTCGTAGGCGCTTTCTTCCTCTCGGACGTCGACAGGCTGCTAAACTTTTTCTCCTCCACCCCCATTGCCGCCGCCATCTCTGTGGCCTACAACCGTCTTCTCTAACCTCCTCCATCCTCACCTAACTACACCTTCGTCCACCGTTCCCCAACTGCTGCCTTTCCGTAGGCTGCCGGGGCGGCTAGGGTTTGCCAGATTGAGCTCGCAGCGTCGGCCGCCCTGCCACCGCCCTATTTGGGACCTGTACCTCTGACCTCGCTGGCCTACGTGCATGCTCTGATGACTTCAGCGGGGGCTAGGGTTTGAGCTCTGCCGGCTCGGCCGCGTGCTCTAGCTGGCATCCCCGCCACCGGCGCTCCCTCTCTGACCTTGACCACCAAACTCACTAGCCCCCGCGCGCTCTCTGGCATCTACTTCTGCCGCCGCCGCCTCCTGTGCTCTCTGGCATCCGTGCTCCTCCAACGACGGGCGTCCCTCTCTGTCAGGTCCTCTACAGGTACTCCCAACCCCTTCTCCATTCCTCGTCTCTGTAGGTATTGTGTGATGGATTGTAGGCAGCATTTCTCAAGTTTGCAGTGATTGGCAGCGACATTTCTCAAGTTTGCATTGTTTGCCTAGTCTGAATTGTTGATTACGTTTCTGTTGCTATCAACTAGTTGTATTACTTAGCTTGTGAAATTGGGAAATGTCTATCTAGTTGCATTTAGGGTATCCCTATGATCCCCTGAGCATGGTTGGGCCTTTGGTTACCTACAATGATGTTCTATCATGCATCCATGTACACACACAAGTAAGTATATGCTGGGGTGTTTGACCGGTCTAATTTGATGATTGAGGCCTACTGTACCATATAAGCAAATAACCATGTCACATTCACTTAACTAGTTATATTGACCACTGATATTCTATATACATAAGATAGTTTCATGAAATAGTTTGATGAACTTCTTTGTTGTTGTCTTGGACTGGTGACATGCAACCTTCAGTATTAGAGGTGAGTTTAGAGTGGAGGTGATCAATTTAGGTGTTTGGGTTAATGCTGCTGAAAACTGCAGCCTGTGCAGTTTGTGTTGGGATAATATTTTTTTGTTTAAATTTCATTTTATAGGAAACTTGTTTATACAAAAGTTATAGGGGATTTAGTCATCTGTGCTGTCCAAAAATTTCATGATTTTATCTTCTCAGGTTTGGAAGATATGAATTTTTAAAGTTTGTTGTTAGGTTTGGACTGTGTGCTGTAAAGTTCTAGAATTTTGTGTATTTCGACCTAGTTAACATGAAAACTAGCTCCTATTGATAACTAGAAAGTTGTAGTGCTTTTATTAAGCTTTCTATGTTGTTATCAAACAAAATTTTTGGTTGGATAGAACTCTAGATATAAATTTCTGAAGTTTCAGCTTAGGATCTGTCCATGTCCGTGCAACAATGCTTCCTTGTGCTTTTGGGCCTCTATAAATTTTGATTTATTTAAATAACTATAATGTTGTTGTCTAGTGTTTGTATTTTATTTCTTGGCTATGTATGCAAAAGCTTAGCTAATATTTTAAGTATTAATTTTTTTCCTTGTGTAAAAAATTTATCTTGCCATTTTTGGTGTTTGTAGCCACATAAATTCAACTTGTTTCAGTAACAAGTTTATATGGAATATTTCAATGCAGTTCTGAATGAAGCTCAAGACCTAAAATTAATACTTAAATCAAGAATCTTAGGATAGGGACATAATAATGTTCGATGTAATATGAAGCCATGCTTCTATAATTGACCTCCACATTCGACCAGATGGAGCACATCACAATATATTTTGTTAGTTCACAAGGACACATAAATGCATTTCTTTTTATAGACTTAGGAATTTCAATGTTTCTAATAAGATAATATTTTTAATAGAAAAAGGTACTCCCTCCATTCAAAATTATAAGACGTTTTGGCTTTTTTAAGATACATAGCTTTTGTTATGCACTTAGTCTTTTTATAGATTTTTTTAAGCCGGAGACCCAAGAGGCAGTATCAAGGATACTGAAATATACTGAAGACAAGGAGAATGGCTCATTCAATTCTTCCAGGGAGAGGGACGAGCTTAGTCTTGGCTTGGGAAACAACGAGCACACAGGCCGCACCGGGGAGCTAGGGAAAAGGACAACCTAGAAGCACGGATTCGAAGAGGACAAGCACATATACAAGAAACATGGCAGAGACCGGAGGCTAATCTTGAGCTTCAAGTGAAGGCTCTAGTTGCGAAGGTTTTGGAGGAGCAAGGACTATCAATGGAGCCACATACATTAATGGTGCCGCTGGGAGAACTAGCATTAGTTGGCAACCCTCCAGAAGTTTCTAGCAGACAAGGTTCCACTACAGCCACAACCCCCGTCGATCGCATACGGGAACCAACTAGTTGCACCTTGGTGTTTCTCAGCGGCCGGTAGAACATTGTGATGGAGGTGGCAACGGGTGTGGCACATCCTCCTAGTGGCTTACACCACAATAATAAGATACTGTCGGACTACACTAGGGTCGAGGTGCATACCGTGAAGCCCGAGTTAATGCAGTGGAGGATAGACTATGCAACTCTCGAGGGCATGGTGTTACTCGGAAACGTAATGGGGCAGTTCATCCTCTGGCACAAACGGGATATTATATTCAGTTATTGATTGCTTCTTCACCGCCTCCCCCTCTCTCAAATTTGGAGCGAGTTGTTGAGGACGGGGAGATATTTTCACCGTCTTGTGACCACCACATTTCTGAGATGCCACATTCTTCCCCACCTCCTAGCGAGCATGTGCCTGATAAGCCACAACCTTCTCTAGCTCGTACCAAGAAAGTGCATGATGAGATGCCACAGTCTTCTCAACAAGCACAGCCGATACATGAACAATGAGTGCCTCCTAAAGAAGGTGATGCACAAGAAGATGAGAACGTGCCTGAATGGGAACTTCGAAAGAAGCATCCAATCATCATAAGACCAATTTGTGTTCTGATGAAAGACGTCTCGTCAGTGCACAAGTGGTATGCCCATGACCAGTTCAAGCCTGATAACCAAGTTAAAAAAGTCCCAACATGGGCTTCTGAGGTGGCCGTCACTAGCCAAGTCCACCAAACAGCAAATACGTATCCAAATATTGATGCCATCAAATGGTCAAAGGTTTGCCCGAAAACATATGAAAGAGGCAAGCCCTTCCTACCAAATTGAGACATCTAGCGCCTACCACTTGAAATGAGAAGGTTCCAAGATTGATACATGCGTGTTCTCCTAACGAGCATAAACCTCGTACAAGCATGCTTCCCCACTAGTACATTTGAAAGCCCAGCCGGGAAAATTATCGTTGACTTCAATGACACGTAGACATGCTTTCTGTTTACACCAAAATTTGGAAGAAGAGTTGCAGGGACTCGAAAGCTCCCAAAATCATGTCGTTAAGGAATCAGTTGCGTGCAGATCGAAACCAGCTGATTCGGATGCCAAAAACTGGAATCGGCTTTCTCCGGATATCGCCAGCGGATAACGACGAAGGCTACGATTCAGCGCTAGGACAAAACATGTAGGACTCTGCAAAAAAGAAAAGATTAGAGTCGAAGTTATCTTAAATTAGGAATGTTTTCTTTAGAGTCAAAATTTGTGATGAGTCATGGTTAGATAGGAGTCATGCGCAGGTCCCGGGTATAAATACCAAACCCCGGCTATTGTAAAAGACAACCAATCAATCAAATACAAGTCAATTACTTTTTTGGCTCCGGCCACCCCTTAGGAGTAGGAGTAGAGTAGATCTCGGCGAGTTCTTCGGCAAGTACGGCTGCATCGATCCGGTCGACCTCCACTGCTTGTTGTAAGTACCGTCATGGTTTATACCTCTGTTCGTATGGCTGCATCGATCCAGTCGACCCCCACTGTGGCTCTGTTATAAGCTAGTTATCGACTCTTGTCTAATTGAAGTATGGCCTGTGTGATTCTGCCTCACACCCCACTGCTTGAATTAAATCAAGGTCAAGTTATCGGCTCTACCTTAGAATGACATTCTTTGGTAGATTCATTAAGTTACCGATATTGCTTATTGCTTTCATTGTTTATCTAATTACATCAATATCACTCTACCCGATTGGGATTGATCTAAATCGGCCTTATATCTTGTTTAGCCCATCATTTGCTAACCTCAAATTGATTTAATCCACACCTTAAATGATGAGTTATGTTTTATCGGCTGTTTTATGTCAATCCTAATCATGCATAGCGTGTGGTTAAGGCGTGTTGCGTCTTGAGTAGGTTTATTGGCTATTGATAACCGTTCCATGGCCCGTTATCACGGCCTGTGTGATTCTGCCTCATGCCCCACTGATATTAGTAATAAATTAGGGCCGTCAAGTTTATTGTTATTTCTACGGCCTGCATGATTCTGCCTTATGCCCCACTTGTCATAGCAATAGATGAGATCTAACATGTTTATTAGATTTATCTTTATCAAATGGTCAAATGACGTTGAATTATTTCTTTATATAAAAGGAGTTCGGTTACTTATAATCATTGGCTCAGCATAAACCGATCATTGTTGATATCTTATTACCATTGATTAATATTTGTTCCATCAATGATATGTGCCCTGAATGATAACCGATTCTTTTTATATAACCCAATGAGCTTTAATTGATTTATTCTTATGAATATGCTGAAATTGACTATTTAGTCGATCTCCTTTCATATCGGCTCTCATAGACGTACATTCGGGACTGTCTGGCAACACCGGCAAGTTCTGCCCTTAATTACTGATGAACTTTCTCTCCTTGTCAATTACAGGGTCAAATTGACTGGCACGTCTCGGGAGGAGTGCGCAGGATCGATCACCCTTGTGCTGAAGCTAGGCAGATTTGCTCCATCGAGCGGACCCTTCCGGCTTGCTGCGTGTGTTCTCGGCACGGGACGAAAATTCTATGTCGACACTTTCACCTTGGAGCAATGGAAATGAATCTAATTCGCATGTGGTGCCTGTAAGTCCTTGCCCTCCTGATATGATATGAATATAATCTTTGAATTTTGTTGTGACTAACCCACGTCGTGATTTGTAGAATGCAAGTGTACATTATAAAATAAATGCTAAGTGTGAAAGCCGGGTATATAGACCCTCAAGCTATAGCACAAACAAATTTTAATTACCCAAGACAGTGAAAACTGGATGCCAAAGAGCTAGCTGCTGGAAAGACCCTTCAAGAGAAAGAGGACATCCATGCGAAGAAATTAAGGAAAGAGTCCCTTAAGGTTTCAGCATACATTATCTTGGCTTTTAAAAAACTACAACAACACTCTACTATATGGCTACCATAAACCTACGAGTAAGTTCAACTCTATACTTAAAGCTTTGTTCGATATATTTTATTCGATGCAAAAGAGCTTATCTAGTTCTATGATTAAATTCATGCAACAACCACTGGATTTGTATAGACGTCGATGTCGGAAGGAGCATGGCATAGGTTTTTGATTCAATAGATAGGGACCCAGTGACATACAAAGACTTCATATCGATTCTCAAGACGTATATATATCGACAATCCTTATTAGCTTATATGTTTGTATACATACTTATAACGTTCACTTTTGGATACTAACAAGTTGTATTTGTTAAAATAATTCAAACATGTTATTTAGATTCTATGTTAATAAACATTACGGAAGGCATGATCCAGTAAGGATGGAAAGGCTGGCTATAAAAACACTATATGCGGTAAGTGTAACTTACTTTAGTACTCCATTACATGGCTGTCAAAAGCATTACTTAACATTTCCATATGCAAAACACACAGTGCCCCAAGCAGAAACCTAGGAGTGTACATTGTGGATACTATATATGTTCTATGATAAGTAACACCGGTGCCTACAGGAGACACCCGTTAAGGATAAGTTTGAAACTATCACCCATAGTATAAAAACTTCGCACATGATATGAAATACTAAACCAAAACTTATTCTCTTGTAGTGGAAAGAAGAGAAAGAAATAAAAAGAGATCCATACAAGGATGACCAACTCTTAGAGCTTGTCGGCGATCTTTGCAACTTCATATTAGACCTAATTGTATACGTCAAAGGCATCTACCATAACCGAGATTCTGGCTTAGGTAGAAATCCTCAGTACCAACACCTTCGTGAGACTAAAAGCCTAGCTCTAGACCGTTGATAACAATGTGTATGGAATTTAACATTGGTCTTACATTGTCGGACGATTTGGACTTGTGGAATGAATTAGACTTGTGAATTATGTCTATTTAATGATGGATTGTATATATTCTTATGAATTAGACTTGTAATGGTAGTTTATATAATGCTCTTGTGCTTGTGGTCAGATTTGAATTATATATGTTCTAGTCAGATTTAAAATAATTATATATATATATATATTTTCTGGTCGAATTTGAATTTTTTTAGGAAAAATATACTGTAGGGGCGGTTCAAGACTGAATCGCCTCTACAAACAGGTATTATAGGGGCGGCTGGTACTACGGCCGCCCCTACAAATCGATTTTGTAGAGGCGATCGGTGTTACCCGCCGCCCCTACAAAATGATTTGTAAGGGCGGCTGATAACACCAGCCGTCTCTACAAATCGATTTGTAAGAGCGGACTGAGAACCGCCCCTATATTCATAATTTGTAGAGACGGTATGGTAGAAATAGCTGACTGAGCCGTCTCTACAAAGCGGCCGTCCCTAGAAACCCTTTGGGTAGTAGTGATAGGATGTGCCTCCTTAATTATTAAAAGCTAGATCATGACTCATCGTCGTCGCGATGCAGGGACCAAGGGGGCAGCGCAAATTAAGCCAGGCATGCAGGCACTCAAGCGCGCAGATGTGGCTTCAAGGCAGACCCAGTGGCCGATGAACATCTTCTCGTAGTTGATGTTGGGGTTGAAGCCAAGGAAGTCGTCCTGGCTCAGCCCAGATCCCTGCGCCACGGAGGAGCACGTCTCGCCCGCCTGCACCCCGTGCACCTTGTTGCAGGTCAGCTCCGGCACCGGCACCGGTGCACCCTTCTCCAGCAAGTAACCTGTGACATTTCATTTGGCACGCACACTCAATCATACGGTCAAGACAACGACAACGCACGGGCGCAGATGCATTTCATGCCGGATGATTGCTTGGACGACGGGTCGGACCATGTAGCTGCATACCTCCATTCGCGTCGCGGCGCACGGTGAGCCTCGTGCTGCGCCCGGTGGGCCTCACGCTGGCCTTGGCCCAGCGGAGGGCCGCCGCCACATTGTGACGCATGGCGGTGAGCCTCGCGTCAACCCTGGAGAGGGCGACTGCCATGAGGAGAGACGGGATCAGGATGATGGCGGCGGCGCCATGGTTCGCCATTGCGAGTGCTGCCGCTTCAACCGTGCAAGCAGATGTATTATGTGTAGAAGAATAGAGCTCGAGCTATGCTTTGCTGCTTGGATGGCTTGGTGTCGCAAATAGTATGCTTCGCACCTTCTTATAGCTCAGCGAATGCGGTAGCTGATAAGATGTAGTACGTAGTACGTGACAGATCCTTGGACATGTCGTAAGGACGGCCAACGGACGGGTGAATCGATGATGCTGCTATGAACATGTCGTCGCAGCACATTTTTTTAGCCGGCGTCTCTATTGCAATTTGGCCGAGGACTAAGTGAATCCGAAGGGGGGTGTTTATGATTCCAATGGAGCTCATTTGGAATATTCTCTTATCCATGCAGAATGATTTTGACTGAGCAAGGATCTTAGTTACCTTTGTATTTACCCTATGTACCTGTGGATGCATTAAGGCATTGTTTGGATGTAATCGGATTCGCATCAATCTACATAGGTTGAGGTGGTACATGTGGATTGATGCGAATCCGACTACATTCAAATAAGGCCTAAGAGGAGTTGGCATGGTTTGTGAGTGTTACTCATCCTGGTGAGAAAAGGTGGAGTTTTGTATTTGAACGTGAAAATTCCAAATCTGCAAAAAAGTTTAAAAGCTCTGAAAGACAACTTCTCGCTCTGTTTTATTAAAGCCGTGCTTGTTTACCCCTTAATTTATAATACTACTCCATCAACCTGTGCTCTCGCACGGGTTAGAAGCATATGAGTAAACGTTTGTATTAATATTCACTCTTAAGTATCATAATGACATAAGTAATCATTAATTGTTAAGGCTACACCATGTCACTTAAGATTAGTGACAGAGTTTGATGTGAGATTTACAATGGGGAAGACATAGGCACCTATGGTATATACTAAGCTCTTCCTTTTCTCAAGATGTTTGATTTTTCTATCAACAAAATATTTATGTAGTAATGGTTATATTATTAATATAGATATGTCAAATATTTTAGTTAAAATATAAAAAATGTATATCTTAAGTATGTGTGCGTGTGTGTGATTTGCATGTTGGCACAATATGTATCTTTACTTTACTCAATTTTTTATTGTATTGATATTTATAAAATAAGCAATGGAGAAACATATTTGTGCTTTATGGTTATTTAAATCTTTATTGGTAAGCTACTAAAATAACAGTAAGATATAGATAATTTAGACACAAATCTAAATATGTTGCTTTACATTACTTTTATAATGATATATTATAACATCATTTTCTAGAACATAGAGTGTTTATATATTATATAATCTTTCAGTAAAATGTGTACACTTAGAGCAAGGCTATTAATACGGTTGGCTACTTACTGTAAGATCTTTGTAACCAATCTCTCAGCCCACTTATATAGTAGTTAGCTCTTCATTATTAATGTCTGACCTACTTGTCTCTCTCACAAAGTTTATTGTTTTTTGTGTTTAAGCTGGCTGTAAGCTTACAGGCAACTTCTCTCTCTTCTTTTCTCTCTCCTCCACCTCAACATTCAGCCTACTTACATCCTGTTATTATACTTGCTCTTATCTTGAATAACAAAATGCAAAATTTATTATATTGGAGTATTAATATAACTTAATCACTATTCCATTTATTAAGGGTTTTTTTTCATGCATGGTATGTTGTTAAAATAAATAGTTATTCTAATGTATACTTAGTTGGTCTATATGGTGGAACATAACATTATACTTATTTTTAACTTAATAGTTATATAAGTATATAATTTATAAATATATATAGCTACTTTATAGAGATTTTTTGTGATAGCTTATATTATTAGTTATACGTTGCATGGGGTCTTTATTTTAGTTTTTTATATGTGTGCTTCATTAAATGAGCAATTATTATGTAGGCATAATAGTAGATTGTATATTTGCACATGAGTTGCTTGTAGAATGGCTCAAACTGACTGAATGGTATATGATTGTAGATAAATACATGTGATAAATCTTAATGCAAATCATATCTGAATAATGTATTAAAAAGGTAGTAAAAATGGATTCATAATTATATTTGCCATGAAACAGAATTGACATTTGGTTATAAATTTATTATTCCCCTTAGGTTTGCTGAAAGGCTAATATTATTTAATTATTGATATTGAATGAAGACCTACTGCTAAATTTTTTTTCATAGTTGTTGATGTTATTGCTATGACATGAGATATTGTCCTCTCATCGGTTTGTTGAACTTTGGTCCCCAAAATTGAACCATAACTTTTTGGCCACTGTAAATCTGGATGTGAAAAATAATGTAATTTAAGATGTGCAGAAACATTAGGAAATATTTTGAGCTCAACAGGGTGTTGCGGTAGTGTGCATGTAAACACTTAAATGTTTGTTGTGTCTTTTGTGGAGGAAAAAGTAGCTTACTCAATCAGGAGCACAATGTCACGGACTTTTGTCATTTTGAAGTTTGTTCTGGTTTCTTCTCTTGGTCCAATGTGTGCTGCAACTCCATAATATCTATGAAATATAAGTATGAGTTGTTATCCAATAGTAATCAAATGACAGGAATAACAAAGCACCCTCTGGTGAAGAAACCCAGCCGAGCCTGACTCTGCCACGACCTTCGCTCAGGGCTCAGGGGCTTGCCTGCGCCTCAGGCTCCCGATCTACGACAACACTCCTACCTGGCCCTTGGCTCCTGCCCGGCCAATGACGCCAGCCATGGCCTGGGCACAAGAAGACACACCCAAGCTACTGTGGCTCAGAGGCTCCCCGGCGCTGCCCCTTGTGCACGGCATTGTCGGCCACTTCCCCAACAAGGTCACGCACGGGGCGTGACACAAGAAGACAAAGCTTCTCCATGGCCTCCAGGTGCTCGGGGGCTCCCAGGCCTGCACGTCAGCTCCTGGAGCCAACCTCCTTCACTGCCAAGAAGACTCCAGAAGGTCCACCTAGGGGAGGCAGGTCCAAGCTGACACAGCCTGACACGCAGAGTGTCAGAACAGAGCAGTCGATGATGCCCAAGGCTTCTTTGGCTCCACAACACCGCTACGGTCCACAGCGCGTCGCTGCAAGGCCCTCCTGGACTCCGATGCATGTAGACCATAGACTCGCTCCCCAAACCGCCATGTACCTGACCAATCTCGTTATATAAGGGATAAGGTCAAACCTTAGGGGGGACGATCGATCAGAAGATAGATCATTCCACTCCATTCCATTTTTTGGCCTCTGCTCAGCATCGAGAGCAAGGCAACCCAGAGAGGGGCACTGAGAGCTCCTCCACCGCATCCCGTCATCTTTCTCCTCTCTGACGAGGGGAAGGCTCCACCAACGGTGAGGCAACCTTAGGATTAGTTCCGAGCTAACCCCCTACCAAATCTCTCTTTACACTCTGTTGTAACCCCCCGATTTTAGGTGCTTTTGAGTATAAGGAACATCAACTAATGGACGTAGGGCATCGATTGACCCGAACTAGGATAAACCATTGCGTCATCTCTATGATTCTTGTGTTCTTGAGTCCACCCGAGCCAAAGAGACCCATACTCTTACACCGACTCAAACAACAATGCTTGCCGCGGTTTCGACCCTACGACAGCTGGTGCGCCAGGTAAGGGGCAGCGTCAAGTGTGATTCATGCTCTACGGTGGTCGGAGCCACCCGCCTCATCGCTGGAGCAAGTGGCACCACCCTAGACGGTGGTGTCTGCTTCCCCGACTAGTTCTCCATCACGGTCGGCGCCTTCATTCCGGGCTAGGTCCTCAACTTTGGGAGCCTGGCCTACATCACCGACTGCTATAGCGAGCTTCGTCCACTCCTTGAGGCAGCGCTGGCAGGCAATGAGCCCTCGGCGTCGCCCCCTTCACCAGGGCCCTCGAGGGCAGATCTCAAGGTCCTAGCCCTACAGATTTGGCGTGGTTTGGGCCTAAACCCCACCGTGTCAGACAACCGCAAGATGTTCTACATGCTGGCCAATGTTCATCACCGGATCGCCACCGGCGAGGTGCTCCCATGGCCGAACCACTTCTGGTACTGCCTCCTGGACCTCCCCTTCGGGATCCAGAGCACGGTGATATCCTTCCAGATGGAACTAGAGCACCTTGTCGTCCGCAAGACAACGTGGAGCCCCATCCTCTTCGGCACGGCAAGGGCCGACGCCCCTCACTATGCGCCTTCTTCAGGACTCTACAAGGGGGCGATTCGAGGATCACTCCGGTGTTGCCGAACACGACACGGTGCCCCACAAACATTGTCACGCCAACGACAAGGCTCCCGCCTAAGAGGCGTGCAAGCTCATGCCGCTGGACCAGGGTCCCCGTAGCCATGCAAACCATCTTAGGGAGGATGCTAATCGCCTACAGGCGTGGCGAACGGACCTAGAAACCACCAAGGCAGAGTGCAAGCTTCGAAAGTGGAAACTTGTGCGGTGACACTCCATGCGCCCCCCTGAGGGCGATGGCGATGACCACACCGAAGCCTCTAGAGGTTCATGAGGACAATGGGGGAGCTCGAGCAGCGACGTTTGGCCAGCCGAGGCCTGGGAATGCGCCCGGTGCATCTAGCGGCGGCGGCGGCATGGCAGGTCCCTCCACCTGGGTGCCTGGCCCCACCAGCGGGGCCAACCCGGTCAAGGGGAGCTCTGGCCCTTCCCCCATAAGGGAAGACCTTCACCAAGCCAATCGCCTAGGGGCCCGATGACTGATCCAAACCGCGCTGCCCCCGCCTCTCTCCTCGACCCAGCGCCTAAGGGAGTACGCAAAGCTACATAACTTTCCCCCTCCTCTCACTTTTTGTTCCTGTAGTCTACATTTCTAGATTAAGTACTAAGTTCGCTTACTGATTGCCACGAATCCCCCTCCTTTTGATGAGCGCGCTGCGAGGCCCACTGCGTCGAGCGTCGCCTGCCCGACCTTCCTGCTCTAGTCTATTTGCGTCTCTAGACTCCTCGACCTAGTGCTAACGCCTATGCGCCACCAAGAGGGCATGATCCTAGGCCACCTACAGCATGGCCAAGGATCGTGAGGGAAAATGGAACCCAAATACTGATTGAAAGGGGGCCGAGCATGCCCTAGAAGCAGCAAGAAAAAATAGGGGTGGCAAAGAAACAGCAAACATATGAACTCAATATTTACAACACAAAACATTAAATTGTTCTGGGGACAACAACCCGTAGTTCGACCACAGAACACACATTGGTTGATATATCTTTCTCGTAGGAACAGAGGAGGCACTGTGCGCGACCATCACCCTTCGTGATCCGGTGAGGGGCCATGGAGGATCGCCTTTAGGGGGGCAATCGCCAAGATGGCATCGGTGGCATCCTCAAGGCAGGGCATCAGGAACCTCACATCCGAGTTCCTAGCGCTCCCATGGAATCCCTCTGCCACATCATGGACATCCCCCTGGCCAGGGAAGCGGAAGTGCACCACGGCCAATGCTGAGGCTGCCCCCTACCGGATGCCATCCTCCATGGCCACACAGAAGCGCACTAGTGCAGCGTGAAGCCACTCGTTCACCTCCATCGTGTTGTCACGCACCCCCACGGGAAGAGAGCGCGGCAGGAGCCTAGGGCCATGACGCACAGCTCCCTCAACTACATGCCCTAGGTCACGAGGTAGGCCCGCAGCCTGCCCGCCTCCTCCTAAGTCCCTCGGAGTTGCTCCCCCAGGCGACGGACCTCCTCCCTCGACTCTACATTGGCAAGAACATGGAACATCAAAGCTGGACACAAGAAATGCGGCCCACAAGCCAGCACCGGTGTGGAGCCAGAGAGAAAGGAAATGACCCGCACCTCTGAGATCTGCCCTCAGACGGGCTGCCTCCACCTACGCCGCTTCACACAGGGTCTCCGCCGTCACCGCCTCCAACCGCACTTCCTCGGCCTCCCTCCTGGCATCTTCCGCGGTCCCCATCGCATCCTCACGCTCCTTCCACGGCGCCTTGACCTCTATAGTGGAAGGCACCAATAGGCCACCATGGGGAGGCACACCTGATGAAGGCTCACACTGGCCACCATCAGGGAGGGCAGCAATAGGCGCAACCAGCGGCGAGGTGGCCCTCCAGCGCTCGAAGAGCCAACCTCAACTACCGTGCTCCCTGGGAACTCCCTGCACATGGCACGGGCGCTGACGTTAGCCATGATGAAAGAAGGGTCTATAAAGGATCAGGGTGCTCCTTACCTGTCTTAGAGAAGAGGCAACATGCGGGGATCACTCCACCTGCACCTAACAAGGCTCCTCTAGCACCTTTGCATTCCCCCGTCGACTGCACTTGCTTGAGCCGTTGGGGCGAGGGCGCTGCCGGAGGAGGACCGAACACCAGCACTAGCACGTTTGACATTCCCATCGAAGGCTTAGCCATCCACACCCATTCCACCATCGATAGAGGGGTTGGGCGCTCCGACACCAACCCGACGAATGGATGGCCCACAGGAGGGCGATGCTCAACGCTGAAGGGGGGAGGCCCGACGCCCTTCCATGGGTACTATGCGCCGATGGCTCCAATCATCAGCACTTTGAGCAGCCCCTCCCAGATGGGGTAAGGAAACTCCATCATCGGATTGGTGATGCCCTGATGCTCCCACAATAGGTGTGCCCGCCCCCTCAGTGGGAGGATCCGGTGATGGATGAAGGTGCGCACCACACTGGTTCGGTCAGCCCCTGCTCCCTCAAGGCCTTGATAGCCCCCACGAGAGCGAGACGTCCACGACCTCCTCCGCTAGGGGGAACAACCACCATGACTCTGAAGCAGCACCTCCTGGACTCTCCTCCGTGAAAGAAGGCAGCACCGAAACCAAGTTGGGGAGGTAGAACCAGTTCTCCCGCCAGTGCGCTTGGCCACCGAACCTCGATGGACGGGCGAGGGCAGGTCCCGACCAGCAACTTGCGGACGCACCTAGATCCAGGCACTCCTAGCCACCAGGAACACGCCGCTGGGGAGCGACGGCACCACCTGGAACACCCACCTCCACAAAGCAAAATGGGGAGCAATCCCCAAGAAGGCCTCGCACAGCGTGATGAAGGTCGTGATGTGGAGGATCCCCTCTGACGTTAGCTCACGAAGATGGAGGCTATAGAAGAATAGAAGGCCTCATGTTAAGGGGTGTAGAGGAAGGCCGAGCCCCAGTCAGTGGAAGTCGGTGAAGGAGACGATCTCCTGATCACCGGGTGCCGGCGCCAGTGCCCCGACCACCAGAGGGTACCAGCCCATTGCTAGGGCATTCTTCAGGGCCAACCCATCCTCCTCCATCCTCTAGATCTCTGCCTAGATCACATCTAAAGGCTCACATTCTGCCATGGGGGGGTTAAGCAGAAGCAAGCGACGGCGAGTGCATAGGCGAAAGCTGAGGTTTTTTGGAAGGGGAAAGGTTTCACCGGAAGTAGAAAGTAACTCCCCTCTATACCTCTTCTGTCTCCACTTTAGTACTCCATGAACGGTGGCTGTCATGCTCCCACGATCCCACGCACGATCGTACAGCATAGCGGCGATTGTCGCACCCGAGGCAAAGGCAAACCGCTGCCACCCTGTTGGCCTGACCCAGTTGGGCTGACCCATGCACGCCACCCACTCAATGCTTGCCTCCTTGTGGGACTTGAGGGGATCTGACTCCCCTTAGGTCCACCGGCTGCCATCGGTGGCCTAGATCCGCATGCACAAGTGCCATGGCTCCTCCTTCGCCAGATCTGCTCCACATGGCCCTGATGTCCCATCTCCCTAACGAGGTGGGACGGCACAGAGCTGCACACCATAACTCCTCCGCTAGGCATGATAGCCCAGACGCCATCAACTGCCTGCGTAGGGTGTTTGCAGAAGGGATATGCCCAAAAGCCTCCAAACCCGCTGACAGGGAGGCCCCACAATGGCCTCAGGGGCTGGGCTGGCTCCCTAGATGGAGCAACCTGACCACCCGATCATTGGGCGCTCGGGCAGCGCACCCCCAAAACCAACCAACTCCTTGGAGTTGGGTCGGGAGCCGCTGAGCAATGGGCCCAATGAGGGCCTTCGTCCAAGGCTCGGCGTGCTCCCTACTCCCCGATCTATGGCCGCAGAAGGTTGGCTCAAGAGGATCAGGGCCTGCTACCATAGCTCTCAGAAGGGCATGGCGCTCCAGGTGATCTGGTGGCCCCAAGCTAGAGCCCAGATGCTCTCAATCACTAGACCCATAGCAGGCTCTGATAAAAAAGGAGGGCACCCCTAGGGCTAAGGTCAGCAACTCCTAGACAAGTTTGTTGAGCCCTCGCTCGAGTCGAAGACCTATGCGACATAGACTCATGAAGGGATCAGCACCATCATCGCTCGGCCTTGATAGCCAAGCAACACCCATCACATTGGAGAAGAAGGCCCCAAGCGGGGCACTATCAGTGGAAGCCATCCCCATCAAGGAGGGTTCAGTCACCAGAAGATCGAATTCAGCCCTTCGTCGCCATCAGGCCAAGTGAGGCCACGAAGGGCTCAGGGGATCCTAATGAGATCCTAACATATGGGTATGTTAAGGCTCAGGTCCAATGGTTCCCGAACAAAGAAGACCCCCTAACTAACCCCTCCAGGATCGCTCAAGGGCTCGGGTGCTATACCCATTGGGTACGCTCACGCGCACCATCTGGTGAAGAAACCTGGTCTAGCCTCACTCCGCCATGACCTTTGCTCAGGGATCGGGGGCTCGCCCGAGCCTCAAGCTCCTGATCTACGACAATACTTTGGCCCGGCCCTTGGCTCCTGCCCGGCCAACAACGCCAGCCGAGGCCCGAGCATAAGAAGACATGCCCCAAGCTACCGTGGCTCAGGGTCTCTCCCGACGCTACCCCTTGGGCACAGCATTGCCGGCCACTTCCTCGATAAGGTCACACATGGGGCATGACACAAGAAGACAAAGCTTCTCTGCGGCTTCTAGGTGCTCAGGGGCTCCTGGCCCCGCACGTCAGCCCCTGGAGCCAACCTCCTTCATCACCAAGAAGACTCTAGAAGGTCCACCTTGGGAGGCTGGTCCAAGCGAACACAGCCTGACACGCAGAGTGTGGGAACAGAGTAGCCGAACGATGCCCAAGGCTTCTTCGGCTCCACGACACCGCCACAGTCGACAGCGCGTCGCTGCAAGGCCCTCCTGGACTCCAGTGCATATAGACCATAGACTTGCTCCCCCAAGCCACCGTGTACCTGACCTATCTCATTATATAAGGGATAAGGTTAGACCTTAGGAAGGACGATCGATCAGAAGATAGATCATTCCACTCCATTCCATCTTTTGGCCTCTGCTTAGCATCGAGAGCAAGGCAACCCAGAGAGGGGCACCAAGAGCTCCTCCACCGCATCCCGTCGTCTTCCTCCTCTTCGATGAGGGGAAGGCTCCACCGGTGGCGAGACAACCTTAGGATTAGCACCGAGCTAACCCCCTTCCAAATCTCTCTTTACACTCTGTTGTAACCCCCCAATTTTGGGTGCTTTTGAGTATAAAGATCATCAGCTCCTGGACATAGGGTATCGATTGGCCCGAACCAGGATAAGCCATTGCGTCTTCTCTGTGATTCTTGTGTTCTTGAGTCCACCTGAGCCACCGGAGACCCATATAGTGATACCGACTCGAACAACAAGGCTTGTCATGGTTCCAACCCCGTGACACTTATCATTCTCCATTGGTTGATATTTCTATGCAGTCGTCATGAATTTGACGTTTGCAATAACGTAAACTTTACCTTCTGATGATTGGCTTGAATTTTTCCATATAGGCCTTATTAATAACTGTTTACATCAAAATTTGGGAAGAAGAACGCGGGAACTCGAAGCTTCCAAGATTGTGTCAATCAAGGAATCGATTGCATAAGGATTGATATCAGTTGATTCAGATGTGACACTAGAATCAGCTCTCTTTGAATGACATCAGCAGATAACGACAAAGAGTTGTGGTTGGCGTCGGGAAATACATATCGGACTCTACAAAAAGGGAAAGATTAGGGTCCAAGTTATCTTAAGTTAGGAATGTTTTCTTTTATACCAAAGATTGTAATGAGTCGTACTTGAGTAGGATTCATGCTTAGGCTTCGGGTATAAATATTGGACCCCGGCTATTGTAAAAAGGACATCCAATCAACCAATACAAGTTACTTTCTTTTTTGGCTCCGTGCCAACCCTTAGGAGTAGGAGTAGAGTAGAATCTAGTGAGTTCTTCAACAAGCAGGGCTGCATCGGTCCGGCCGACCTCCGGCTTGTCTGTAAGTACCATCATGGCTTATACTTTGGTTTGTACGGCTGCATCGATTAAGTTTGACCTCCACTATGAGCTCTAGTATAAGCTAGTTATCGACTCTTATCTAGTTCAAGTATGGCTGCATCGATCCAGTCGACCTCCACTACTCGAATTAGATTAAGGTCAAGTTATCGGTCTCTACCTAAGGGTGGCATCCTTTGGGTAGATTCATTAATTTACCGATCTTGTTGATGTTCTTATCGTTATTAGTTTTTAGCAACATCAACCTACTCGACCAAGATCGATCTAGATCGGCCTCACATCCTTTTAATCCCTCGTTTATCTTGTTACATTGTAATGGTTCTTACTTCAAACGATGGATTACATTTTATTGGTTGTTCTACTTCGATCTTGATTGTGCATAGTATGCGGTCGTGGCATGTCTGATCTTGAGGAGGTTTACTAGCTAGTTGAATCTGGTCTATAGCCCACTATCATGGCTGCATCGATCCGGTCGACCCCCACTGTTAGTACTCTAGATCAGAGGATGCTAGCTAGTAGGTTTGCTTTCGACCAGGAATGACCCTGGCTGTTTGCTATGCCTGCATCAGCTAAATAGCCGATCGCCCGTATTTCAACGTTCATAGTGTGTTTTCATGATCGTGTGAAATATGAGTAGATCCATTTTCTTTGAGGATAGAGTCTATTATCTTTATTATGGTTGCATTGATCCGGTCGAACCCCACTGTTAAAGATGATAGGTTAGATTTGAGGAGTTGATAGGTCTGCTCGTGTTGAATAGTCGATTGTTCACATGCTATGATCCTTTTTCTACCCGAATCAGCTCTTTTAGCCAATTTGTCTGCACTTTCACAGATATGACGCACTCTCATAAACCTATTGAAGTATAGTCGATTCTATGAATTCTCTAGATTTAGTTTGTTGTTATCATCATAGCTGTATCGATCCGATCGAACCTCATCGTTGATGGTGATGGATTAGGTCTAGACAGTTCATGGGTCTGTCTGTATCAAACACTTGATTGTGTGCGTGGCATATCCCTTTTTCTTACTAAATTCATGGGCTCTACACTACATATTGATCGAAATCTGATTTAGCCTGTGATGTATCTCTAATACATACATGTTAATAGTTCAAGGGAAAGAATCACTAAAATTGGGTACGTCGCAAGTGTCATTATAAAATCAGTCACAACCCATGAGCGTTACAGTTCTTAACAACCAATTTTCTTCTTGTATCAGTTTATTTGATCGGTTTTCCTGTTTGGCTATTAGCCCACTGGATCGCCGAGCACTCACCAGCGTTGTCGACCACAACTAACGTTGTCCGACCACACACTATGACTAGAGGTAAAATAATGATAGTTCGTGGTCTGCATCACTAGCGCATGCTCGGCAATATTAGTGAGTGGTCGGATATCTCTGTGATCCAGTGGGCTAACACTGGCTGCTCCTAAAGCGGCACACTTGGAACTGTTTGGGCAAAAACCGGCATGTTCCACCTTAAATTACTGATAAGCTTTCTCTCCTTGTCAATTGCAGGTCAAATTGACTAGCACGCCCTCGGGAGGAATTCACAGGGTCGACTGGTCCTGCGTTGAAGCCAAGTGGATCTCCAGCCTTGCTCCGTCAAGCAGATCCTTCTAGCTTGCTGTGTGTCGATGTTTTCGCGTTGACACAATAACACCATGCATCTTAGTCCCCTATTTTTTATCATCTTTAGCATGTAAACTTCAAGAAATCTAAGGGCATTATAATCATAGTAAACAATAAGGATCATGTCAAGACTTATTTGTTCACCACTGCCTAGTTAACTTGCTTTCATTTTTCATAATTCCTTTACTAGCTTAATCTCACTTAACCTTTGCTTATCATTGCAACATGTAAACTAAAACGGTATAATGGCTATGGATTAATTTACCTTTTTCATATAGAAGTACTTCACAAAAACTGCAGGACAAACACCACGATCATGGTAGACTAGAGAAATAGATTTCTATTTTGGTGTGGTTGATAAAAATTGTGTGCTTATACCAATAGTACAGCACACGTGTATCATGTTTATTGGTTTTGATAGATTTCCTCTAGTATTTTATTAATCGTCCGATGGCCAAGTCACCCCAAACCTCCTTATCTTCACCTACAAGTACCCCCATGCCCTCTACACACTATATAATGGGGTTGTCGTGCTCGGTGGAGATCATCACTCAGCAGCTCTCAAGCATTCCAAGTGTTCCAAGCTCTCAGAAGCTCTCCAGAGTAGTAGCTTAGAAGTAGTAGCTAGCTAGTAGTGATAGAGAAGAGCGGAGCTCGCCCGAAGTCCAGAAGAGTCTTCTGGTCTGATATAGCTCCTCTTGTAATCTTTCTTTCAGCATTTACTTTATTTAGTACTTTACTTTGTCAAGTACTTTATTAAGTAATATAGCTCTGCTTAGTTCAAGTCATGTCTTACTATTGTCTATCATTAGTGGTTTTAGGTGCTTGTCCTTTGGCATTTGCATCATTATTATCTTAGTGTTTAGTTTGTTCATCATTAGTACTTGTTCTACCATCTGGTTGGGGTGTTTTGATCTAATTTCACCAAAGCTCGGATCAAAATAGCAAGTTTATAGATTAAGCGTGGTGCTTAGGCTATATCTTGCCTGTAGGTAAGGCTAGATCCCCAGATAGATTGTGGTAGTTGACAGGTGGTGACAGCCCTGCTCTTCGTCTGTATTCCACCATGTAGGATCTAGTTACTAAAACATAGGGCTCATTGTGCTTCGTGTTCGGTTAAATCCAATGCAAGTACGCCCCTCGTACTAAGGACGATCTCACTATCATTAAGTTACTTTTGTTGCTTAAGATTACATACTCTACTTCTTACACTCAGCTACACTACACTTCTAGTTACCTCTGTCTGTGTGATCGAAAACCCTTTTTATCTTTTTTCGTCCATCATCCATACTACACTCATCAACCCCGTGTTGCTAAACCTACCTACCTAGTCTACCTAACTACATTTCTCGACACGCCTAACCGCCTTCCTTTGGGAAAATATAAATTTGACACTCGATACTCACCAAGCGAAGTCCTACATGATAGTTCTGTGCGCTTGCGGAATCCCCTTTCCTGTATACACACATACGAACCATCGTCAACAGGCATTTCTAGTGCCGTTGCTGGGATATACTCCTAATAGTGACATTAAGAAGTGTCAACAGAGGCTGAACCAAGGATATGTAGATAGCGATGGGGTTACATATTTCCTATAGTTGAGTTTAGCTGATATGTGCTTTATTGGATTAGTGACTTCCGTATAAGCTATAGTTACTAGTTAGGCGCTTATTTTCATACTCTTGCTCTGTTGTGTTGACATTCCGTAGAAGCTTTAGTTAATAAATGCCTTTGTAATCTAGAAAGATGGAAGAACTTGGAATATGTGTGGACCCAAAACCTGTGTCTCCAAAGGCAAAAAAGTCAAGCACAAAGGGTAGACACGATGAAGATTTGGAATATATCCATGAAGCAGGGGAGGTAGTTGAGGGATTTGATGTAACAGATGAAATAGACTTAGATTTAGAAGATGAGCCCATACCCCTAGCAATTGAGGTGCTTGTTCCATCTTGTATTTAGTTTAGAGGGGGGGTTAGGTAGCAATACAATGCTTTACTGTTTGCATAGCAATGCAATTTGTACATGCTTGCTGCTTAAGTTTGTATCTCCAATTTCAGTGTTCAGGTCGAATGGGCCATAGTGGAGGCTCTGCCAGCAGGACAAAAGGCAGCGCCACCATGAGTCCTGGGCGAAGGCACTCTAAGCGAGTGAATTCAACATGACTAGGAGAGTTTACTCATGGAGTTCGTACTCGGAGGGCTAAAGCTAGCAAAAGGGTGGAGGTATCAGCAGTAGGTGAACATAATTCTCCATCACCACGGACACCTGTACCCAGGGATCAATTTAAACTTCATGAATTGACTGGAGACATTTGTTGGGATGGCACCCTACCTAGCCCTATGAGAGACTGCCCATGGACAAATGATGATAGCCATGATGAAGAGGAGCCCTCTGAGCTACCTAGCCCTGTGAGAGACTACCCATAGCCAGATGATGATAGCCATGCCGAAGAGTAGCCCACTGAGCTACCTAGCCCTATGAGAGACTACCCACGGCCAGATGATGATAGCCATGCCGAAGAGGAGCCCTCTAAGAAAACTCCCGTCTCCACCCATCCACAGAACAATGAAAGTTGTCTAGGTTGGTATTACCTTATAGATGTCTATCAATCAATTTGCACTAGCTATTTCATATCCATGTTACTTTTCTAACAATCTAAATGTATGAAAACTTTGTAGTAACATTGCCGAGAAGTGCGAGGAAGCCGAGGCCTTGAACTCGTGGAATTTTTCTTGACAAATTGAGCAAATCAATGGGAGGATTGAGGATGCCCATCTCTATTACCGAGGGGGAACAGAAGGCCACATGATCCAGTGCAAGCTGCCAAGTTTGCCTCAGAGGTAGGTGTAGTAGCTAGGCATCAAATACCAATTTTGATGCATTGGAAACATTACAAGAAGCCCTCCGGTGTCGTCTATTATAAAAATTTTGTGGAGAGACTAACTGTATGTATGGGTATCCTCTCTTGATATTTAACTCTACTTTGAGCAACTTTAACGGATTTACTTTTGATTTACACTACTACATGTAGTCAAGGCTGGACATTGGCAAGGCTCACCCATCAACACAAGAAGCTTGCCGAAATGTATTGCAGTGTGGGGTACGGCAGGCATGCTACAGGTTGAAGCAAACCTACTTCAATGGCATCCCTACTGATCAGATCTGCACGACCTCTCCTATCCCATCAATGAGCAATGCAAAGTGGTGTGAACTTGTCAAGACTTGGTCTAGTGCTAAGAACAAGGTCCCCTTCATCGACAACTCACAGCTCGCTTCCTCACTACTAGAGGAGGCAGATCAACAATGACAATCTGATCGCATCCATCGATCAGGTTGGTCAGAAGCTTGCCGATTGCCTCTCCATCGCCGAATCGGCTCTGTACACTCTGGTTCAACGCCGACCACCCTCCAATCTAGATCTATCAAAGGCTGCTCGAAAAACCCCAGGGGTTGTAGCTCTACCCTTCAGGTTCACCGACGTCGCCACCGCTTACCAAGATGCCCTCAGGGGAAAATTCGCCGACCAAGTTGGACCTGTCCATCGTCTCGTCGACTAGATCATCGACCAGCCTCCACCGGCTGTCAACATGCTGCATGTCGCCCAATGCTCCAGAGCATCCCTCCAAACCATATTGGAGGAGAATCCGGACTCTGAGACCTAGGGCTCTACGGAGACTGTCGTCGAAACCACCACCGAACAACTTCCACTCCCTCCTTTACGTGGGGGTGCAATCTTCAACGTCAGCGTCGATAGCCCCCCCGCGGGAAGGGGAAACTAAAGACGACCGTGACCGCCGCCATACAACAGTTCAAAAAGCTCAAGAGCCGGGCAATTTTGTCAATGCCAACCAGATAACGCCATACGCAGCCGACCAGACATTCTGTCTAAAGATAAGTAATGCTTTAATATTTTTCTAAATATTCTCCAATCTTCGTATATCGTCATGATGTTTCTTTGAGCTATTTTCTCCATGTTTGCTCTCGAAATAATTTTTCAAACCCCCAAACAGTCATGTTGATGCTTGGACGCCTCCCGAGATGGCCCTGTCTCTGGCTCCTCCCTACATGTGCTACGGGCTCCGCGCTCTGCGTTATGGGTGATCGGTAGCGGCTCCTTGGTCACGCCTGTTCCTCCTACACGTGCCCGGGCTCCGCGCTTGACGTTATGGTTAGCAGGCTAGCTAGGGCTGGAGACTCAGCTATACACTAACTGTTCAGGCGGTTTGTATTAAATATAAATACATCTTCACACCAACTGATCGCTGAGCTACATACGCTATTTCATCACCATTGCTGATTTTTCTCCGGAGTTCATATATTTTTACATCATGTACTACCAATTCTACATATTTGTATTGTAGGATCATCATCCAGGTGATCGAACCACCTGGTGCTCGGACTTCTCAACCGATCAACTAGTCGGACCGCTAGGTTCATGGACTTCATCGTCGACCAGTTGATCGGACTGTTCGTTGGTCGCTTCTACTCAATGCTTACCTCACCACCGACCAGTTGACCAGACTGTTCATCGCTCGTGCTTCATCGCCGGCTATGTCGGTTACTCCTAGGTGCTCGGATTCTTCATGCTCGGGGACTAAGTGGGCACACTTCACCCTACTCCTCGGTGCTCGGACATCGCCAGCTACATCGGGGACTCCTCAGTGCTCGGACATCGCTAGCTACGTCGGTTACTCCTCGGCGCTCGGTTTCTTCGTGCTCGAGGACTAAGTGGGCACACTTCACCTTTCGGACACCGGGGACTCCTCGGTGCTTGGACGTCGCCAGCGACGCTGAGGACTCCTCGATGCTCGGACATCACCAGCTACACCGGGGACTCCTCGACGCTTGGACGTCGCCAGCTACGCTGGGGACTCCTCGGTGCTCGGATGTCGCCAGCTACACCGGGGACTCCTCGGTGCTCGGACATCTTCAGCTACGCCGAGGGACTCCCTTGGTGGTCAGATCTTGCTATGTCTCATCAGTGTGCTATCAAGCTGCTCCATGCTGTTCGGATCAGGGTGCTGATCTTGGGTAGCACATCTGGGGTCTTGATACGCGCATGTTAGATGACATCAGCAAGCTTTCAGACTTCTTTTTCTTTGGCCCTACTACAAGATTCATTCTTCATCTTCTAGCAGGCTCGGGGACTAAGTGGGCACACTTCACCTTGCGGTGAATGTGCGCTTTTCGATTTGGGGCTTCGCCCGTGGACTAGTTGCCTACTCGGCCAGTCTTCTACCTTTCTTCTACTTTCTGACCCTAGCACCATGTGACTACGTCACCTACTATCAGGCTCAGGAACTAGCTGTGGGGGTATGGCCCCCGGTATCCACAAGACAAGACATGGGCCGCACCATCAGAGGTGGCCCAGCCACAAGATCAAGGCGTGCACGGCGCTGCTCGGCATGCACCGCAAGACATTGTATAGTACCAAATAGGATACTATCCTGGTAACCCTTCCCCTCCAGAGTATATAAGGAGAGGCATGGGTCCCCTAATCGATCAATCCCATACAAATCCTAGGCCTAGCCTAAGGCATCTGATCACACACAATATCATACGATAGCTAATACAAACCAACAGACCACAGGAGTAGAGTATTATGTCATACTAACGGCCTAAATCTATCTAACTTGTGTGTCTCTGTTGCCTTCTTGTTCTTGATCACACGTTTCTCTGCCGATCAATCTACCTTTGTGGGATACCCCTCGGAGGACTGCCGACGATATTCTGTTGACACCAATCAATATGGTACCTGCACATTGTGTTTATGTAATCTCTATCGGCAGTAGGCTGCAAAAGACCTATGCATTGTGCTTATGTAATCTCTACAAGTACTAGGCTGAGAAAGTCCTATGCATTACTTGTTATGAATTAATCTCTTAGATTTTTAATTGAAGTCCTCTTCCACTATCTGTAACCTAATGTCTTACTGATTGAATTTTATAGGAAGCTATGGAAGCTATGCAAGCAAAACCTGTTGCTAATGGGCAACAACCAATGACTAGTGCTGATGTTGTTTCCAAGGTTCTCTGCCTCTCCCAGGGCAAGCCGCCCTGCCAGGCAAGAAGGAAAAACCTTTTTTTGAAGAATGTCGGTATCCTAAGAAGCTCCACCAGAGCAAAGACATCGGCGGAGATGACACTTCGGGAGTAGCTATAGCACCTGGTTTTAAGAACAAAACCAGATACACGCCATATGTGAGCCCAGGAAGTCAAATCTCAATACAGCTACAAATAAGGGTAATATCAAAAGACAATGCTTAAATACATAGCGTATTAGTATAAAGATTATAACCTCAGAGTATAGATAGCGGAAAGACAACTCTGATCTTCAGGCAAAGAGTCCAAATCCATAGGGACAACTGACTGGTTGATCACAAGCCTAATCCCTCCAAACTCTAGCAATCTAGAACACATACGGGATTTTTATCCAAATATGTGAAAAGTAAAGCAAGCGTAAGTACATGTCGTACTCAACAAATATAACATGGGGTTCATGAGGCTCAAAAGGCTGACACTGGTTTAACTGCATTTAGCTTTTAATGAGTCATCTTTTAGCAATTGAGTAGCAACAAGTTTTATCACAAGCCCATAAACACATGATCAGGTAAACATGAATAATGAATAGCATAAACAATTAACCATTAGTGAGCATCTTCATCATCCATATCATTAGTGTTCATCATCTATTCCGTAAGGGTTCCAAGGCCGCTCGTGATCGTGAGCACGGCTGATATACCGGTTTTACACTCTGCAGAGGTTGTACACTTTCACTATGAGTCGTGATTTACCCTTTCGCCCGAGGTAACTAATCTCTTGACCCACTTCCAAGGAATGTCGGTAGGGTTCACTATGAAGCCTTTCAAAGGTTCGTCTAACAAGTTAGGGCCATTAGATTCACTCGGCAAACAGATATAGAAACCCCCCCTTCCCGATGGCACAATGACATGCAGCCTATACACAAGGGGACAGAGGTTATCCTATACTCGATTCGGCAAGCCATTCTTATGGCAATAAAGGTAACCACTAACAAGCTAGAAAAGGTCCTCATACTGAGCTAGAGCCAGAGCCATATAGCCCTCACAGCTATACTGTAAGTCCCAGATGATCACTTATAGATAAGTCCTTAGGGAGATGAATCTAGAGCACCATAAAATAACCCAATGCTCTAGCCCCCTTGTTCCATGTTGCTAAAAACATCTTTTAGTGTTTATTGCATATTCCATTAGTCAAGTTACAAGTTCATGGTTGTAGTTGATCACTAGCATCATACTACCCAATGCAATACCCCATAGGTATCAAGGAATCCAAGATATCAAGTAGCTAGGAAAATTTACTATGGTTGCCAAGGTAGACATATGCAGTATGAATTAAATGATTAAAGGTGAATAGAACAATAAGGAAGATCCCATGCTATACTTGCCTTAAACTTAGATCCTTCTTCAAGTCCAAAACTTCAAAGATCTGCTTCTTGATTCACCACGTATACCTCACCGACTGGACAAGATCATAAAGCACAACACAAGCATCCAAGCAATCATACACGAAGCAAACAATATATCTAAATTAGAACAGTACACCAATCATAGAAAAATAAGTTAAAGAGTTTGAAACACAATTCTATGCATCGCTACTAACACAGTCGCGAGAGGCACGCTAATGGGAGCTACGGTTTGAAAGAAACGGCTACTGAAATATCTACTCATAAAAAGAGAATATAAAACTATAAGCTTCATGTGTTTTAACTATATAAAAGCTTATATAAATTGAATTAAGTCAAATTTAGATTTGAATTATAAAACTAAAGTAAAACAAATCATATTTTATTTATGAAATCTAGTTGCATAATCATTAATCAAGATATGATCTAAACCATGAAATTTTAGAAATAGTGATATGGTAAATATTGTTACTAACGCGTAGATCTCGTCGATATGAATCTAACGCAACTTGAATGGGTCAAAACGGAGCTAAAACATAGAAGATATGAATTAAATAAGATTTCCTTTAATAAAATAATACATTAAATCTAACCTTGAATTTTAAAAGTTGAAAACAGTACTATGAACATGTACATTATGAAATTACGAACCTAATGCAAGTTGAACGGATCAAATCAGAGTTAAAACAGAGAAGTTATGGCTAAAACAAAATCAGTGGCAAATATGTAAATAAGTGAAAACGTATTTTAGACTTAACCGAAACAAAATACGCTTTCAAAAGAAGAAAACGAAGTTGGGAAAAATGTTTTGTACGGCAGATTAAACCTCAAGTAATTTTAAGGGCTCTTTTCTAAAAAGTCCAAGACGAAGGGGTATCTTCCATCTGGTACCATTGGATTAGAATTGGATGGTCATGATTGGATTGGGAGGGGAAGAAGACGACTATGGCGGCCCACCATTGATGGTGACGAGAAGCTTCGCGGCGAGCTCGGTTTGGGCAAATCTGAGCCCCATGAGACATGGGAAGAGGACGGGGAGCAAGAGGAGGAGATGGCAAACCCGATGAGGGCATCAGGGTGGCCCGACGTGGCATAGCGGCGAGCTATCCGCGGCGGCGCCAGGACCAAAGCGGGCGGCATTCTCGGTTCTCGACCTACAGTACACTACTGAGGGAAACAAGGACACAGGGAGAGATAGAAACTCAAAGCGAACTCACCGAGTCCAAAATCCAGAGCTAGGAATCGACGACGACGCACTACGGCTGCTTGGACCCAACGGCGGTGGCGCTATGGCTAGGCGGCGACTCAGCGAGGGTAGCTTTGACGCTGGAGGGTGGAGTAAGGAGGCGGGACGGGCTTAGATTATATGGGACCGGGCTGCTTGGTGTGCACGGCACCGAGGAGACAGGAGCAGCGCGGACACGGAGTGCTTGGCAGCTGCTGTAGAGTCCGACGGAGCTACGTGAGGGAGAAGAAGGAGACCCCGACATGTGGGCCCGGCGCGTCAGTGGGTAGGAGGGAGAAGAGGCGCAGGCAGCACAGACCTGGGCCAACACGGCAGTTGGGCTGACACGGGGAAGCTGGGCCATGGGACTGGAACAGGCAGCGAGCGGGAAAAAGAAGAACGGGCCACGCGGGAGAAGCGGTGGAGAAGAGAAAAAGAGAGGGGAGAAGGTGGGCCGGTGGGAGGAGAATTGGCCGACGAAAAAAAAAAAAAACTAGGCCATGCAGGCGAAAGAGAGAGAGGGGAGGAGAGAGGGTTTTCTTTTTTTTCCAACTCCTTTTCTAGTTTGTTTTAAAAAACCAAATTCAAGTGCAACTTCAAATAAAGTTTTGAATATACTTTTCAATTCTAAATAAAAGTGACCAAATTTTAGTAAGTTTTCAAAAATAATTTTTACGACTTTTTAAATTCTTTTATTTTTAAATTTTCTTTTCTTCTACTTTAAGACCATTTTTAATTTCTTTTGCAAAAGCAATTTAAACCATTTTGAATTTTCAATCAAAACCACTCAACCAAATAAATCAAATGCAAGGGCATGTATGCTCAAAGATGTTGCTAAACCTTATGATGAAGTTTAATTTAATGAAAAAAATTATTTTCCTAGGTTTTTAGGAGCACAAAATTCATAAATAAATCATTTTAATCCTATTTTCAAAAGTGCAAATTTTAGGGTGTTACAATTGTACCCCCCTTAAGATGAATCTTGTCCCCGAGAATCGGAAGACGTCAAATAGGAGATAGAGATACTCCGTCTTTGGATTCTTCTTCACTTTCTCGTGTAGTTCCATCGTCTTGATAATGATCCCACTTCACTTTGCATACTTGTTAACCTTACTTCAAGTAACTTGCCAAACTAATTCCAAGATTCTAATAGATACCTTGAACAATTCTCAGGTAACTCCAATCACTAGGCCACCTTCCTATAATACCAGTTCTCTTTCTTAAAATATCCACCTTCCGACGAAGCCTGACGAACCTCTTGGTCCGAAGGAAATTCTACTACCAATCTTCAAAACATTAATGATTCCAGTTAAATTGCTCAAACTAGGAACACAACTCTTAGTCCTTGGTGTCATCCGAACCTTCTTAGCACAACTCCCCATTGCTAAGGGCATCAGCCATGACTTTGCTTTTTGAAGTAATAGCACTTTTTCAAGTCATAACCAATTTCATTCCAACGAGGATATCACAAGCTCAAAACCAACTTAGTAAAGATGTCCTGTAGATTCTTGTGATCCTCCTAGAGATCACTCTTACTTCCAAGAAGATATTACTTCCATGCTCCATAGTGGATAACTCTAGATGCATGTCAGGTAGTTCAACTCACGCTTCCTTAATTGACTTAATGAACAAGGTACTACATTTTTATTCTTGCATAAGGACACATCCGACACCTTGACAAGGAGCATCCTTGTAGATATGAAGCTCTTGTCTGGATCTGGCAAAGCTAATACTTAGGTTTTACTTCAACCTCTTCTTGGACTCCTTCAAACACTTAGCTGAAGTTTCTTTATCCAAACTAACTTGAAAACTTATCCAATAGCTCTATCAAAATCTTGATGGTCTTGGTTAAACCTTCCTTGAACCTTTAATCAAAACTCATTGAGACTCTAAGTTTCTCTCACATCTTTGGGTACCACCACGCTTCCGCTGTGTAAACTAGAACGTAGGACACTTCATCTTGCAAATTCTTTAACTTGGCTACCCCCCTTAAGAAAAGATAAATTAGGGAACACAAGAAGGGTAGCTTCCACCTCCTTCTAGATGAGCTAACTAGTATCAAGATGTTCTGATATCCCAATGATACTCTTGTGTATGGGTAAGAACAAGAAATCTGAAATTCCTCATGAGTAGAAAAAATAGCAGTGCAGTAAAACAGCTGTAACTCTCATTCCGTTAATCTAATGACATCATAGCTTATACCGTTGGAAAGCTTATAAAATTCTCCAGAACTTCCTTATAGAACACTTTTCCAAATTCTACAGTTAACTTGGTCAAAAACAGTGCACAAGAGAAACTACTCCAGGTTCCAAACAGCACAAATGCATTGCCTTGTGATTTTTGTATCTCCATAACCTAAATAGCTATCAGGCTGATTCTTGTGCTCAGAGAAATATATTGAAGTCTACTATTTTCCAGAATTTTATCATGATTTTTGGTCATCTAAGATTAAAGATATATGCTGAAGAGTGCAGACTGCTCCGAAGAGACAAGATAGGGAAAACAGAAGAAAACCAAAACCCGACTATTTATTTCACTAATCCTTAAACCTTAGGCCTATAAGCTAAATGAAATTGTGGGAACACCCAACAAGATTATTGCAATCATTACAAAGATTCAAAACAATCATACGCATAATGACAATTCAACAAGCAATAAAGGTGCACAATTCAATCATTGACTCAACTTACGATACTATCGTTTTTATTACATAAAGGCACAAACTCCTATTCCTTAACTAGGAATCTTGGGTAGTCTAGCATGACTTCTTCATTCATCACTCTCACCGAATGCTTCTTTCGGGTTGGGTATTACTGACACTTTCTGGTAGCAACTTTGTAGTGATCCGACTATGGCCACTCTCATGGTACAACTGTTGAGTCTTCCGTGGGCAAAATTTAGCATAATGTCTTTCTTGTTGGCAATGATAACACATGATCTTAGATGTATCTTTTGTGGTGTAAAATTCCACATAATTATTTCTAGGTGTGTTGCCAGCTTGCTGACTCCGAAGGTTCATCTTTGTTAGACTTGCCGCTTTTTAGCTCGTTTGATCTTTCAGGGTTGAAACTCCTTATAGGTGATTGTCCACCCATCTATGCATACCTCCTGTGGAAAGTGTGGAGTAATCTTAGCTTGAGAAACTTCTGACTCTTTAGAGTCTGAGTTTATCTGACTTGGGATTGGAGCTAGATGTGACAATGTAGTAGAACTCGAATGTTGATTGCTTCCCAATTCTGGCTCTGGCGAGACTACCTTCCTCTTCTTATCCACATTGTCCTCAGGTACAGGCTGAATACCTTCATACTCAATTCTTTCTCCTGATGGTGTTGTTAGAAGAACCAAACATTGGGCATGCTTAATCACTCCTTTACAGGTAGATAACCATCCCTGTCCTAGGATAACATCAATTTTCATTGACTCCAAAATGATAAGGTTTGCCATGTTCACCCCCTTTATGTCAAGACTAACTTTTGGGCATATGTGGTCTGCCTTCACTTCACCTCCTAGAGAGTTAATCATCACCGGTTTCCTTATCGGAAGCATAGTTATCTTATGGTCTTCTACATATTGGCTAGAGATAAATGAATGTGAAGCTCTGAGATCAAACAACACTGTGACAGAAGCTGAGTTTACTAGAATGAAACCATACACAACCTCCTTAGCTCCATGAGTAGTAGTCATATCCATATTATTCAATCTTCCTTGGATGTAGTTTCTCCTTACTTTACTTCCTTGCTCCTGTTTCTTCTTGTCGAAGGCAGTTAAGGACAACGTAGCTTGGTCCCCCTAACCTTTGATATCGGTGGTCTCCTCATTATGACCCATCTATATAAATGAAGAGAGAGGATTGAGAATAGAGACAATGTTTTCATAACAGAACAGAGGCTGAAGTGAGCATAACTTTTAGAAAATAACAAGGTTGGAGGGAAAACAAGAAGTAAGCAAAGATAAAATCATGCTAAAACATCCAGTTCCATCTAGGCTTGCGTCCTACAGTCAGTATTGCTCTGATACCACTTTCTAGCACCTGGTTTTAAGACCAAAACCAAATACACACCATATGTGAGCCCAGAAAGTCAAATCTAACATATAACTACAAATAAGGGTAATATCAAAAGACAATGCTTAAATACATAGCGTATTACTATAAAGATTATAACCTCAGAGTATAGATAGCGGAAAGACAACTCTGATCTTCAGGCAAAGAGTCCAAATTCATAGGGACAACTGACTGGTTGATCACAAGCCTAATCTCTCCAAACTCTAGCAATCTGGAACACATACGGGATTTTTATCCAAATATGTGAAAAGTAAAGCAAGCATAAGTACATGTCGTACTCAACAAATATAACATGGGGTTCATGAGATTCAAAAGGCTGACACTGGTTGAACTGTGTTTAGCTTTTAATGAGTCATCTTTTAGCAATTGAGTAGCAATAACTTTTATCACAAGCCCATAAACGCATGATCAGGTAATCATGAATAATGAATAGCATAAACAATTAACCATTAGTGAGCATCTTCATCATCCATATCATTAGTGTTCATCATCTATTCCATAAGGATTCCAAGGCCGCTCGTGATCGTGAGCATGGCTGATATACCAGTTTTACACTCTACAGAGTTTGAAACATGATTCTACACATCGCTACTAACACACAGTCGCGAGAGGCACGCTAATCGGAGCTACAATTTGAAAGAAACGGCTACCAAAAGATCTACTAACAAAGAGAGAATATAAAACTATAAGCTTCATGTGTTTTAACTATATAAAAGCTTATATAAATTGAATTAAGTCAAATTTAGATTTGAATTATAAAACTAAAATAAAACAAATCATATTTTATTTATGAAATCCAGTTGCATAATCATTAATCAAGATATGATCTAAACCATGAAATTTTAAAAATAGTGATATGGTAAACACTATTACTAACGCGTAGATCTCGTTGATATGAATCTAACGCAACTTGAATGGGTCAAAACGGAGCTAAAACATAGAAGATATGAATTAAATAAGATTTCCTTTAATAAATAATAGATTAAATCTAACCATGAATTTTAAAAGTTGAAAACATACTTAACAGTAGTATGAACATGTAGATTATGAAATTACAAACCTAACGCAAGTTGAACGGATCAAATCAGAGTTAAAACGGAGAAGTTATGGCTAAAACAAATTCAGTGGCAAATCTGTAAATAAGTGAAAACATATTTTAGACTTAACCGAAACAAAATACGCTTTCAAAAGAAGAAAACAAAGTCGGGAAGTTAAACCTCAAATAATTGTAAGGGCTCTTTTGCAAAAAGTCCAAGACGAAGGGGTATCTTCCATCTGGTACCGTTGGATTAGAGTTGGATGGTCGTGATTGGATTGGGAGGGGAAGAAGACAACTACGGCCGGCCAGAAATAGGGACGACGCGGCGGCCCACCATTGATGGCGACGAGAAGCTTCGCGACGAGCTTGGTTTGGGCAAATCCGAGCCCCATGAGACAAGGGAAGAGGACGGGGAGCAAGAGGAGGAGATGGCGAACATGATAAGGGCATCGGGGTGGCCCGACGTGGCATGGCGGCGAGCTGTCCCGTGGCGGCGCCATGGCCAGAGCGGGCAGCATTCTCGGTTCTCAACCTACAGTACACTATTGAGGGAAACAAGGACACCGGGAGAGATAGAAACTCAAAGCGAACTCATTGAGTCCAAAATCTAGAGCTGGGAATTGACGATGACACACTACGGCTGCTTGGACCCGACGGCGGTGGCGCTAGGGCTAGGCGGCGGCTCGGCGAGGGTAGCTTTGACGCTGGAGGGCGGAGTAAGGAGGCGGCACGGGCTTGTCTTATATGGCCCTAGGCTGCTTGGCGTGCACAGCACCGAGGAGACAGGAGCGGCGTGGACACAGAGCGCTTGGCGGCGGTGGTAGAGTCCGACGGAGCTACGTGAGGGAGAAGAAGGAGACCCGACATGCGGGCCTAGCGCGTCAGTGGGTAGGAGGGAGAAGAGGCATGGACGGTGCAGACCTGGGCCAACGCGACAGTTGGGCCGACACGGGTAAGCTGGACCGTGGGATTGGAACGGACCGCGAGCGGGAAAAAGAAGAACGGGCCGCGCGGGAGAAGCGGTGGAGAAGAGAAAAAGAGGGGAGAAGGTGGGCCGGTGGGAGGAGAATGGGCCGGTGGAAAAAAAACAAGCTGGGCCATGCATGCCCAAAGGAGAGGGGAGGAGAGAGGGTTTTCTTTTTTCTAAATCCTTTTCTAGTTTGTTTTAAACAAACAAATTCAAGTGCAACTTCAAATAAAGTTTTGAATATACTTTTCAATTCTAAATAAAAGTGAGCAAATTTTAGTAAGTTTTCAAAAATAATTTTTATGACTTTTTAAATTCTTTTATTTTCAAATTTTCTTTTCTTTTACTTCAAAACCATTTTTAATTTCTTTTGCAAAAGCAATTTAAACCATTTTGAATTTTCAATCAAAACCACTCAACCAAATAAATCAAATGTAAGGGCATGTATGCTCAAACATGTTGCTAAACCTTATGATGAATTTTAATTTAATGAAAAATTTTATTTTCCAAGGTTTTTATGAGCACAAAATTCATAAATAAATCATTTTAATCCTATTTTCAAAAGTGCAAATTTTAGGATGTTACAATAGCTTGCTGGTGAATAGGAAAGTATCGTTTCCCTGGTCGAACTAGTGGATGAACTGAAGAGTAAGATAAAAGAGTTTGAAAGGGAGTTTGAGAAATTCAAGAAACGACAACATGAGGAGTACAATAGGATCTGTGGGCACATCATGTGCTTAACCTCTCCTAGTAATTAACTCTCAGTCTTCAACTCCTGCAACTTGGTGCGTTGAACATTTGTGGTCTGTTATGTGGACTCATGTGATGGTTTGTTGTGGTGATACTCTGTCAGTGGCTTGCTGCTGAATATGAAATGTTAATTGTTCGTATTTAATTGTCAGCTTGAATAATTATGTTGTTAATCTGTGTAGTAGTGACGATCTCAAATTACTTTTCTGATGTAATTAGTCCTGCATGTAGTAGAACTAGGACATACCATGTGATTAAATAAAAATACGACACGTGGACCAACCAGTGCATGGCACGTGAATTGGCCAGGGCACGACACGTGGGCTATTAAAAATCCAACACATGGAAGAAAATCGTCAAGCCATGTGGATGTATAAAAATATGACACGTGGACAGACAGCATCATGACACGTGGTCCAATAAGAAACGGACACGTGGACCAATAATAATACGACACGTAGTCTAATGAAGAAGTGACACATGATCCAACGGCAACACAACATGTGTGCCAGTAGAAAACTGACATGTGGAACAACAGAAAACCGACACGTGGTCCAGTAAAAACCTGAAACGTGCAAGAACCAGAGATGGCCACGTTGTACAATAAGAAGGTGACACGTACCTAAATCATCTCCAATGTTGGCTATAGCCTGTACACGTAGAAAGCATCTCCAATAGAAGCACCCACCAGCGTGGCAGCCCCCTGCCACGCATGCCAAAACAGTTCTATGACGTTTTAGTTTTCGTCACAGATCAAACCATCACAAATCGTCATAGAAGTTCAAGTATGACGCGAGTTGTATGACGGACCGTTTTTCATCATAAATTCGTCGTAGAACTAAAATTATGACGAATTTACCTTCTTCGGTGACAAAAGTCATTCGTCATAGAAGTGGATATTTCTAGTAGTGGAGGAAGAAGGCATGTCATCCACTAGATTAAAATCCCGTGAATGCCGCCTGAATTTTTTAAAGACAACAGGTGACCGTTTATTAGCAATTCCCTTTTTGAAACCCTACAATCAAATTGATCTCCAAATATTGTTAAGGAAAGATATCACAATGCAAATTGGGTACAATGTCAAGAATGGAATAATTTTGCACAAGACGACCTTGTAAAAAGTGGCATCTCAAAGTTAAATGATCAAAATGGAAATATGAAAGATTATCATGAGTATAGGCTTCTATATATAGTATTTGTACATATGTTTCTTTGTAATTGTGGTGAGGCCATTAGGTAAAACTAACATAAACCTTGATTACCCTAGACGAAAGGATATCAATAAATACATTATTTAATTGGTACAACGAACTATCCGTAAGCATCTACACCCTATCACTATTCGAGAAGGGATTTTAAGAGACACCCTCTTGATTAATAGAGACGGACACATGTAAGAATCGCCTCTATAAATGGTTAGGTGGGCTCTAGACGAACACTCGCATCTGTTAATCATTTACAAAGACAAACATCATAAGACGACCATCTTTGCTGCTCACCAATTTACAAAGGCAGTCTCTTAGGACCCTCGCCTCTGTAAATTGATTAACAGATGTGGATATCTTAAGATGTCTGTCTTTGAAAATTGCTATTAACTAAGGCAGACGTCCTAAGGTTCGTCTTTAGAAATCGATTAACAGTCGTGGCATCTTAAGAGGTTCGTCTCAAGATATTTATAAGTTTTTCATATCAAGTCGGATGAGAGGAATATATCTATAACTTTGTAGTTGAGAAGTTTTTTATTTTAAAAATGTTTACAGTCCCAAAATATTGTTTTAAGTTCATGGATTTTAAAATTTAAAATTTAGAATTTTCAAACAACCTCGAATGTTGATATGGTATATACAAAAGTAGTAGTTATCAATAAATCTATAACTTTTGACTTTTTTTATTTAAAGTGATTTAGAGTCCCAAATAAGTGTTTTTACTTTCTTAGATTTTGAAATTCAAAATTAGAATTTCCAAATGACCTTGAATGTCACATGATCAATACCAAAGTTGCAGTGGCCAGTGGCTGACCTGATCACATGTTTGTTGTTGGTAACTTTTTGATTTGAAATTATAGTTGTAAATATTTATTTTAAATTTGCATATTTTGAGATTTAAATTTTTAAATTTTTTAAACAAACTCAGATGAAAACACGCTCTGTCCTATAACCATAGTCCGAGCGAAAGGTGATAGTTTTCAAACAATCCCCTTAGAGACGATGGTACACCAATCCCCTTCCCCTCTTGCACGTCAGTAATTTTCTCGCGCTATGGACTGCCGCCACGCTGAGGAGCTGCCGGTCATAGCAGTCTCAACCTGAAACTACTGAAACTACATGTAGTTTCCATAGAATTAAATACCCTGCTAACTAAGCAAAAACGCTGACGTAACACCTGAGCTAAAAGAAGAGAGAGGGGACAAATAATAGAAATCGTATCTCATATCAGAAACGAAGTCCTCTCGTCGTCCAAAACAGATGGAAACGATCGTTTTCGCGTTGGACCCTTCCCATCGTTTCCTCGCTTCCCCCATCCGGATCCTGTGCGCAGCGACGCCGCCGTCTGCTCCCCTCCTCCCCCGTGCGCAACTTGCTCGGCGCGATTCCTTCCGCGCGCGCGAATCCCTCCTGCGCAATTCCTCCCGCGCGCGCGAAGCTCCCCTCCTCCGTGCGCACGCAGCTCCCTCCAGCGCCTATGATTTCCTGCGCCCGCCGCTCAAGCAGCTCCACAAAACCTACTGCACCGGCGCCCGCTCCTTCTTGCTGCTGGCGATTCTCCTGCTCGTGGATGTTGATTGTAATCCTTGTGTGCTAGATTAGCTTACCATATTTACCGGTAGCTATTTAGGCGCATTATCACTGATTGTGATTGTGTTCAAAGATCTTGATTAGTTTCCTTGTATTAGTTTATATAAGCATGGCAATACAATCAGAAACGCTGCCGCTTTGCAGCAATAGATCATCGTGTGCCCACTGTGTTCGCGTGTGTTGTTCATCTTCTTCCTCTCGCCGGTTTGGGATTCTAACACTTGGTACCAGAGCCAGGTCCCGATGTCGCCATGTCGCAGTCACCATCCAAGAAGCTGCTGATGGGTGATGCCTCCGGCGAGAAGAAGGTCCAGCCGTCGAAATCGCCGCCACGTTGCCGTGGCCGCTCTCACAGCAGTCGCTCGCGCAACCGGGACGCCGGGTCGCGCGTCGTCGAGCGCATCATTGAGCGACCATCAGCGAACGTCGCGTGGCCGATGCTGACCCGGACAAACTATCCGGAATGGGCCTTGGTCATGGAGGTGAACTTCCAGACCCTCAGAGTCTGGGACATCGTCCACCATGGCGTCGCCGAGGACCCCGATGAAGATGAGTACCACGACAACCGACAAGCGATGGCGGGGCTTCTGCGCTCGGTGCCCTCCAAGCTCTGGAGCACCCTTGCCGTCAAGCGCACGGTGAAAGAGGCGTGGGACGCGGTCAAGAACTTGCGGATCGGCGACAAACGCGCGCGCGACGCCAGCGCGCAGCAGCTCCGCCGGGAATTCGGTAACCTCTCCTTCAAGGGGAGAGCGTCAACGAGTTCGGCATCCGCATCACCACGCTCGCCACCAACCTCCGCTCCCTCGGCGACAACATCACCGACGCTGAGGTAGTGAAGAAACTGCTGCAGGTGGTCCCTGAAAGGCTGAACCAAGCCGCTGTCTCCCTTGAGATGTTTCTTGATCTGAACAAGGTCACCATCGAGGAGGTGGTTGGACGGCTGCGCGTGTTCGAGGAGCGCACCAAGCCGAAGCAGGTCACGAACGCCATGGGGCGCCTGATGCTCTGCGAGGAAGACTGGGAAGCCCGCCGCAAGGCACGCCGTGAGCAGGAGAACTCTGGTGGTGGCTCCAGCTCCAACAACCGCGGGAAGCGTCGTGGGAGCAGACGCGGACGCGGCGGTGCAGGATCCTTGTCGCGCGATGGCCGCGACGGCGAGAACGCGAGCGCCGGAAACGCCGATGGCGGGAAGCCACCGCCCGGCACTCTGTGCAACAACTACGGCAAAAGTGGCCACTGGGCCAAGGATTGCCGCGGGAAGAAGAAGGGCGCGGCCCATGTCGCGCAGGCCGAAGAAGAAGAAGGGGCGCTGATGTACATCGCCACGGACGCTGAGGCCGGTGTCCACCTCGTCGAACGAAAGGTTTGTCTCCACCTCAGCGAGGAGGAGAAGGAGGTCGGGGGGCCTCGCCGCTGGGTGCTTGACACCGGCGCGATGAACCACATGACGGGGTCACAGTCTGTCTTCGCCGAGCTCAACACCGGTGTCGCCGGAACTGTCAAGTTTGGTGACAGATCCGTGGTCGCCATCGAGGGAAAGGGCACCGTCCTCTTCGCATGCAAGAACGGGGAACATCGTCGCCTCGACGGTGTCTACTACATCCCGCGCCTCACCACCAACATCGTCAGCCTCGGGCAGATGGATGAGGACGGCTTCAAGGTCGACATCGAGTCCGAGATCCTGCGCCTCTACGACTTGCAGTGACAATTCCTCACCAAGGTACATTGCTCGACGAGTCAACTGTACTACCTCGACATGAACGTCGTCGCGCCGGTATGTCTCACAGCACGCGCCGGCGACGTCGCTTGGCACTGGCATGAGAGGTATGGGCACCTCAATTTCCAGGCGCTGAGGAAGCTGGGGCGCGATGAGCTCATGCGCGGACTGCCGGTGATTGATCATGTAGATCAAGTCTACGAAGATTGTGTGCTGGCGAAGCAGAAATGCACCTCGTTCCCGCAAGCCGCAAAGTTCCGAGCGGAGGAGAAGCTTGAACTTGTCCATGGCGATCTATGTGGACTGATCACACCGTGAACACCAGCCGGGAACGCCTACTTCCTGCTGCTGGTAGATGATATGAGCCGCTATATGTGGCTCACACTCTTGCGGTCCAAGGCAGACGCGCCAGCGGCGATCATGGAGTTCCAGGCCCGCATCGAGCGAGAGACGGGCAAGTAGCTGAAGGTTCTGCGGACTAACAATGGAGGTGAATTTACCTCGGTCGAATTCGCTGAGTATTGTGCAGGTGAAGGTGTCCAGCGTCATCTCTTGGCTCCCTACTCGCCGCAGCAGAATGGCGTAGTAGAGCGCCAGAATCAGATGATCGTGGGGACGGCGAGAAGCATCATGCGCGCGCGTGGTGTGCCCGGACACTTCTGGGGGGAGGCGGTGCACACCGCCATGTACCTCCTCAACCGGGCACCGACTGCCGCGCTCGACGGGAAGACCCCTTACCAGGCGTGGTACGGGAAGAAACCCCCCGTGCACTTTCTGAAAGTGTTCGGCTGCATCGCCTACATCAAGCGACTCCGCCCTCACCTCGCCAAGCTCGACGACCACGGCCAGAAGGTCGTCTTCATTGGTTACCAGAGCGGGTCTAAAGCATATTGCTTCTACGACCCCACGATGGAGCACGTCCACGTCTCGCGCGACGCGATCTTCAATGAGAGCGCGCGCTGGGAGTGGGCAGACGCTTCCACCGACCTCGAGCAGGAGCCCTTCACCGTCGAGTAGGAGTACGAACTCCCACGCCGTGCCTCTGGCGCACCACCGTCGGTCGCGACATCGGTGGAACCTGTGACACCACCCACTGCGCAGGAGTCGTCTACAGCTGCTGCATCACCTGTACCTGCTACACCCATCGGTACACCGTCACCGCGAGCTTCGATCGCCCCCACGGGGATGCAGGTCGAGTTCGCTACGCCTCTCAGCGACGATCCCAACCTCGACGCGGATGATGACGAGGACGTGGAGCACCGGTACCGGAGGCTGGACAATATCATAGGCTCAGATGCCATTCCAGGCCTGGCGGACCGGGACACAGTGGAAGCTGAACTGCATACAAGATCGTTGAAGGAGGCCGGCGGCGATCCAAACTGAATTGCTGTGATGGAGGAGGAGATGACCTCCATCCGCAACAACAGAACCTAGTCACTGGTGGATCTCCCACAAGGTCACCACGCCATTGGCCTCAAATGGGTGTACAAGGTCAAGCGCGACGAGAACGGGAGCATCGCCAAGTACAAGTTCCGGCTCGTCGCCAAGGGATACGTGCAGCGCCCAGCATCAATTTTGATGAGGTGTTCACGCCTGTCGCTCGGCTGGAGTCAGTACGGCTGCTTCTCGCCATTGCAGCGCACTACAGCTGGGGTGTCCATCATATGGATGTCAAGTCAGCGTTCTTGAACGGGGAGCTCCAGGAGGAGGTGTATGTCCAACAGCCGCCAGGCTTCGTCGATGGCAAGCACCAGCACAAGGTGCTGCGCCTTCACAAGACGCTGTATGGACTCCGTCAGGCTCCACGAATCAAAAGCTCGACGCCTCGCTGCTAGCACATGGCTTCACACGCTGCACCAACGAGCACGGGATGTACATCCGTGGAAAAGGAGCAACACGCCTAATCGTGGGCATGTATGTTGATGATCTAATCATCACCGGAGGCAATGCAGGTGCGGTGAGCAAGTTCAAGGCCGAGATGACGAACACTTTCAGCATGAGCGACCTCGGGCTCCTCTTGTACTACCTCGGCCTGGAGGTCACGCAGGGAGCGGACGGGATCACCCTCCGGCAAGGAGCCTACGCCACCAAAATTCTTGAGAAGGCGGGGCTGGGTGCCTGCAAGCCAAGCGCCACTCCCATGGAGATGAAGTTGAAACTGCTGAAGGAGGGGACGACTCCAAGTGTTGATGCCACTGAGTACCGCAGCCTCATCGGCAGTCTCAGGTACCTCTGCAACTCCAGACCCGACCTGACATATGCAGTGGGCTATCTGAGTCGATTCATGGAAGCGCCGCGTGAAGAGCACCTTGCTGCAGTCAAGCGGGTGCTCCGCTATATAGCAGGGACAGTGCATTGGGGGCTGCACTATCGTCCAGGAAGAAGAAATGAAGGAGTTCCCAAGCTGCTGGGCTACTCTGACAGTGATCTTGCCGGAGATGTCAATGATCGGAAGAGCACTAGCGGCCCCATCTTCTTCCTTGCAGATGGGCTGGTTGCCTGGCAATCGGCCAAGCAGAAGGTGGTCGCGTTGTCTTCCTGCGAGGCAGAATACATCGCGGCTGCTGGAGCTGCGTGCGAAGCGGTTTGGCTGGCACGCTTGCTGGCTGAGCTCGTCGGAGGAGCAATCCTCGCGCCAAAGCTGAAGGTGGACAACAAGTCCACCATCTCATTGATGAAGAATCATGTGCATCATGACCGGAGTAAGCACATTGATGTGAAGTTCCACTTCATTCGGGAGTGCTGCGACAGGAAGCTGGTCGACGTCGAGTTCGTTGGTACTGAATTGCAGCTGGGTGACATTCTCACTAAAGTGCTTGGGCGCGTTCGGTTTCAGGAGCTTCGAGGAAAGATCGGCATGTTTGATGTAAATAGTAAGCACAACAAGGCTTAGGAGGAGATTGTTGATTGTAATCCTTGTGTGCTAGATTAGCTTACCATATTTACCAGTAGCTATTTAGGCGCATGATCACTGATTGTGATTGTGTTCAAAGATCTTGATTAGTTTCCTTGTATTAGTTTATATAAGCATGGCAATACAATCAGAAACGCTGCCGCTTTGCAGCAATAGATCATCGTGTGCCCACTGTGTTCGCATGTGTTGTTCATCTTCTTCCTCTCGCCGGTTCGGGATTCTAACAGTGGACGAGTGGCTTCAATCCTCTTCCTCATCGAGACCACAGATTGGATCAGGTTTGCCCCCAATCTGGTTCTTTCCCCATTTGACACCCCCCACGAATTTGATCCTAACCCCAATCTGTCACAGTATGAATGGTTTGCGAAGACCAAAGGCAAGTCGAGGATCTGGTGGTCAAGCCGCAGGTGCTTATGACCCTGCTCGTCAAGCTCGTCTTGCTAATGGTGCTCCTCAACATGTTGCTGCAGCTGTCAATGGTTCATCCACATTCATGCATGGTGTGTCCCATGGCATCACGGATAGGTATGCCCCTTCTTTGCAATCCACGGTATATTTTTTTTAGAAAAAGCAATAATCAGTACATGTGGTACAGCAATAGTCAGTAGATGTGGTATTCACTTAAATTATCTTTTGCCTTCACCAGCTTGTATCCTCCTGGTGGGTTCACGAACTTTCTGCAGCACAATTCATTTTTGAACAATCCAAGTTTTAGCCAAGTGCAAGAAAACTCCCATTTTGTTGGTGCTACAAATAGTCACATGCAGTGTCACCAACTGTAAATGCTTCAATGCATACTAGTGTTGTTGGTTCAGCGGATAAAGAACCAATTGACATCGATGGCGATGAGAGTCCCCAACCTAATAGATCTGAAGTTCGATTGAATTGGACACGTAAAGAAGATGAAAGATTGGTAAGATAGCTACATTTTATTTTCATAACACTTATATGATAGTCTGATGTAATCTGCGATTAATTATTTTGTTTGTTCATATGCTTGTTGTAGGCTAGTGCCTGGCTGCTTTGTTCTAAGGGTAATTAATTGCACTCTCTTTTTCTTGGAAACTGTCCATGGAAACCATGGGTTAGGACTAAGGATGAAAACGGTCGAACTCGGTCGAAAAACTCCTCAACCGTTTTCTACTTTTACATTTGAAATACGAAAGCGAAAGCGAAAGCGGACAAGCCGGACACGAAAACGAACACAAACTTACGGAATATCTAGAATTTCGGAAACGAACCAATTCGAGCGGAATTATGTCGAACACGGTCGGTATGCGAAAATTCAATACGAAATACCGACCCACAGTGCATAGCATTAAACAAGTGCACGACCAAATACATAACAAGTTCACAACTAACAAGTGCATGATCTAGTTCAAATGCATAGCATTAAACAAGTGTACGACCAAATACATAATAAGAGAGATGAGGCTGGACGCCGTCTATAAGAGAGGGCAGCTAGCCACTAGTAGAAAGAACGCAGCTGCGTGGTGAGCAGCCTGTAATTGGGCTGTATGACCTGTGCAGTTGGCCAAATTCGGTTTAAACCGAATTTTGAATTCGGAATATTTCAAATTAAAAGTAGAAAAATAGAAAACGGTCGAAAAATGTGTAAACCGTTTTCTACTTTTACATTTGAAATACGAAACATCTCAAATGCGAAAGCGAAAACGGTAAAGTCGGACAAGAAAATACGTATTCGATCGGATTAAATATAGAAAACGATGCGGTTCGGTTCGGGATATTTCCGTTCCGTTTTCATCCTTAGTTAGGACTGCCCTCAGGCGAACACGAAGGCTGGCCGCATCATTGTGCCGGTCGCCGCAAGCGCATGGGTCAGACACACCGCCGTGTCGTGTGGGCAAGCACGCGGCTCAGCCGCGCCATCGCCCCAGGCGAGCGAGCGTACGTGTGGGACTGCCGCACCGCCAAGCCACCGGGTGAGCGTGCATACCGCTTCACACGCGCCAAGATGGAGAGAATTGAGAAGAGAGGGCGAGTGTGTCTGCCGCACCGTGGGCTGAGAGGAGATGGAGATCGGAACTGCCGGCGCGCCCACGCCCGTGCGATTCATTTCACGAGCATCTGCACTCCATGCCCGTGCCAGCGAGTCTCCGCTTGCACGCCGCTCAGACATCGGCCGAGCCACGCACTCGCGTGGGGACCGCTCGTGTCTCCTCCCGCTTCCCACGCACATCCCATGTCGAACACCCTGATCTATTTTTAAAACATTCAGATACAACGCTCGCAACATACGTCTGAAGGCAGATGAAACACTTAAAACATACATTTGAAACACTTGAAAAACACTTAAAAACCATTGCAAATATATGCAACATCCACATATACACTTGCAACATATGTGAAAAAATATGAAACATCCAGATAAATTCACTTGCAACATACATCTAAAAAACAAATGAAACATTAGGGATAGATGCTTGCAACATACGTGTACTACCACTCAAACATATGCAACATCTGTATGAAACACTTGCAGCATACCTCTAAAACATCACAAACATTTAAAATGCATGTTTGCAACATGCAACGTATCCCGGTGCGGCCTCCTCCGCCATCTGCATCGAGGTGCCACAGCCGTAGTAGGAGGCGAAGTAAGAGGGCTTTCACACCAAGGCCCGGCGCTTTTCCTTGTGCCGGCGGCACCTGTCGGCGTCATAAGGTGCGAGCACGGGCGTGGCAGCCTTAGGTGGCCAGCTTGCGACCAACGAAGCAGTCCCCGCGCGTGGGCGCGGCGGTGCCTGCACCATCAGGCGGGGCGGACGGCGGAGCAGAAGCAACGGCGAAGGGAGGTCCGATGGAGAGGAAGGAGGTGTCTGGGCGCGCCGTAGTGGTCGTTGTGGACCACGCCGAAATCTTCGGCGGCGTGGGCAAGTGGAGGTCGCATCTCTGGAGTGGAGGTCGCGTCTGGACGAGTGGATTTTTTTTTACAAAATTGTGGAGTGGAGTTGTTGAGGGCAAGACACGGTGGGCCATTTGATCCGTCGCGGCCCATGACAATGGGAGCGTTTAGACGCCCGGACGCCCTAAGTAGAGCATTTCCGGATAGAGATATGAGAAGAGAGGAGAAATGAGATTTTCTTATTCATTCACATATAGGTGCCATATATAAAGGGGATAAGCTTTGGTCAATCTGTTTTGCAGTCTGCAATTCAAATTTCTCACTTTTAAGGGGGTTGGCTCCTCAGGCCGAAGGGCAAGGGGCCAACCAGTCCAGTACCTCACCGCATTTCTCCTAGGGCGACCCCTTCGTGTTCCTCAACGGGAGGGGTTCCCACCGTCGCTAACCAAAGGCCCCGTCGTGCTCTACTCCAACCGTTGTCGCCGTCCGACGTGTGGCTGCCCGTAGCAGCGCTCAAAAAGGTGGCTGCTCGCACATCCCCTCCCCTCATCTTCTCTTCCTTTCCCGTCTCTTTCTCCTCTCTTTGTTGTTCATGGATCCATGGACGGCGGCGAAATAGGGGTGACAGCATGGCGGGTTCGCTTGTGGGGGGCACAGATCTATGCTCTGCATGCCTGGATCTGTGCCCCTCTGAGCTCAGGCCAGTGCAGCATGGTGGCTATCGGCCAGTGTCCCCATCATCCTCCTAGGACGCTTCCAACGAGGGCCCGCCATCGGTGAAATGTTCTAAATGGCTAGAGGGGGCGTGAATAGCCTATAAAAAATTTCTACAAATACACTAGAGCAAGACGTTAGAACACTAAATGGCGAAATACAATTTTGCTCTAGCTCTACAAAGGTTGCAAGCCACCTATCAATAATTCTAGTTGCTATGATCACTAGGCACAAACAATGGCTATGTCACTACTCATTAAGAGCTCTCAACAAGTCTACACTAAAAAGCTCCACTAGGTGATACTAAACTAGCATGCAAACAAGCTCTCAAAACTAGGTACACTAAAAAGCTTGTTACAACTACTTTGCAAGTAAGTAAAGAAGTGAGAGGGACGTTTATATCGTCGTGCAGAGGGATGAACCAATCACAATATGATCACCAATACAATCACCGGGAGAATGTCAATGTTAAGAGACACAAGACTTTTCTCCCGAGGTTCACGTGCTTGCCGACACGCTAGTCCCCGTTGTGTCGACCAACACTTGGTGGTTCAGCGGCTAAGAGGTGTTGCACGAACCTCGTCCACACAATTGGACACCACAAGAACCTACCCACAAGTGAGGTAACTCAATGACATGAGTAATCCACTAGAGTTACTTTTTGGCTCTCCGCCGGGGAAGGCATAAGACCCCTCACAATCACCAGAGCCGACCACGAACAAACACCAACTCATGCCGAAGCTCCTCCACTGCTCTAAGCTGTCTAGGTGGCGGTAACCACCAAGAGAAACAAGAAATCCATAGCCACAACGATCCCCAAGTGCCACTAGATGCAATCACTCAAGCAAATGTACTTGGAATCACTCCCAATCTCACTATAATAATGAATCAATGATGGAGATTAGTGGGAGGTGTTTGCTTAGGCTCACAAGGATGTCAAGTATGTCAAAGTGCCAAGAGAGTGAGCCCCAAGCCGATCACCACCTATTTATAAAGTCCCAAGGCTCAACGAGCCGTTGGGCTATCAAAGGGGCACCGAACGCACTGATCGGACGCAGCCCCAGCGTCCGGTCGCTTGCCCGAGCCACTCAGCGCTCGCCGTGTCACGCGTTTCAAATCCAACCATTAGGCGCCAAACTGCTCGCATGTCCACTGCTGATCGGACGTGCCTCTGTGTCTGACCGGACTCTAAGCTGGCCAGAGTTAGGTCAACAACAGAGAGCTTCCAGAGCGCAAAAATAACGACCGGACGCATTAGGTCAAGGGTGACCGGACGCGCCGGTGCGTCCGATCCTCACGGCGTTATTCCATGTGCTGGCGTCAGTGAACGTCAGCGCCGACCTGACGCAGCCCCTGCGTGTCCGGTCGTGCGAGACGAGCCACTATAGCAAAAGGTGACCGGATGCGCCAGTCACAGCCAAGCCAGCATCCGGTACCAAACCTTCGATTTGCACCGCCACCTAGAACTGACCGAACGCGCCGAGGTGAGTCCGGTCACCCCACGACCAACATCCGGTCGAGTACAATCATCTCCTTTTCTTTTTCTAACTCCTCAACCGCTTCACCCTTGCTTCCAAGTTGCTAACCACAAAGTGTAGAACTTGTGTACACGTGTTAGCATTTTTCAAAACATTTTATAAGGGTCAAAGTTAGCACACTAGGTTCCTAAATGTATCTGTAAGTGTCATGTCACCTAGTGGCACTCGATAAACCATTTAGCCAAATATTTCCCTCTTTATAGTATGGCTATCGATCTTAAGTGTAACAGAACCGACCAAATCATAAGAACGTAAGTACAAAAACAATCACCGAAGCGATCAAATTCCTGTACTTAAGCTTCCATAATCCCGGTAGTCCGGAAATCACGAAGGATTTCAACCAACTCTCGACATACAAACCAAGATCGTAGTGATTCAACACAACACATTATCCGTTACAACATTTCATAAGTAGCATTCGGATTACATCCATCAGAGTGCGAATAAAATATTACAAACCAGGTTCAAATTTGCGGAAGCAACATAGTTTAGTACATAACTTCATAGTTTCAAATACATTGCCAGATCTGAGTCATGTCCCACAAAAGCATTATCAGGTACGAGAACTAGGAGAGACCGTGCTCAATGGTTTAGTCTTTATCCCCAGCCGGGAGAAGGCAATACTTGCAACAACCAAAGTAGAACTGGTCATCTACAACAGGTGGGAGATAAACCCTGAGTACGAGAAGGTACTCAGCTAGACTTACTCGTCAAAACCAGAAATAAAATACACCAAGGGTCATGCAAGGCTTTTCAGCTGGCCTAGCTTGACACAGTTGCATAAAGAGCTTATGATTATAGTAACCAATTTAAACTTAGCATCAAGCTTATCATTATTTACCTGTCCACTAGATTAGCACCTGTACTAGAGCACTCACTTATTAGGAGCAAACAATATTAACCATAGCAGGTATAATAAGGCTGTCATCATCATATCATCATTTCTGAACCATTATGTTATTTAGTGTATCTACATTGGAGATAAGCCCGTCAAGTTCTCACTAACCGGGAGAGACGGCACACTCGAATCCAATTACAACTCAGTGAGGGGGTATTCCTAACTCTCACCCCAGCATACTTTGCAAGGGTAGCCGTGGTCACCTTTGGAACAACTCAGGGAACCAAATTCATGGGTTCGATCAACGCAAAGACTCTCAGGGATTACCCTTCTGCCAGGATGATCAGGACTTTTAAATCACCTGCCCTTGGACTCATGCCTACGGCTCCCTTCCAAGGTGCACTTTATACTTATCGACTCCCGGCCTGAGGTGAGCTACTCGGCTTCGTGGTCGGTCTCTAGACCCGGCCAACTAAGAGAGAGGCATGCGTTCAACATGAACAGGAAAGGCTCCAAGATTCAGTCCTTAATCGACACACGAGGCGGAGTCACTTTAAAATGCAAAGCCTCCGTCCGGTCTTCATTTCAAATTAAGATTGGTTCTTTTCCACGATAGCAAATATAGCCAACCGTGCCATATGGATGTTCCTATATCTCGCAGGTGACAGGAAATCACCTGACTTCTACCGTGTTTAAGCAGGGCTAAGCACTACACGAGCCTAAGCTACATAGGATTCAGGGTAACAATATCTGGACAAGGATTGGATAACCAATGCAGCAAGTGTTTGCATCCAACACCTAAACTTAATGCAACAATATATATATAACAATAATCATCATGCTCGCATTTCGAAAATTAGGAGGCTTAATATGCTCGGGGCTTGCCTTTCACAAAGTTGCACGGACGGTGATCCGGGCACTCAACGGCGACCTCGTCGGCACTTCTTCCGGAAGGTCACACTCCTGAACCTCCGGTGTTGGCTCTCGCTTCCGCTCGTTCCTCAATTCTAGCAGGGTCACTCCTTCCGATACACCTATTGCATGCCGATGCACAAGATAAATATCATGGATGCATAAGTAATGACATGATGCTCAATGATGAATGAATCACAGTAAGTGTTTAACGAAAACATTACTGGACACTCGTTTACCGATTAAGAATAGCTCTATTCAAATCACTTTAAAACAGGCATCTAACTTAACTTGAAGAACAAGATCAACTTACCTAACTTGCATAACCTAAGATAAAGATGCTCATCTTCAGTTAAAGGCCTAACACCTAGGAACATTACCACAAACTTAGAAATAGTAAAGGCATACTTAAAACAACAGTTAAAGCTTCATGTGCAAACGGGTAGTTCCTTAATTCAATCACAACAAGAGTTCTACAAATCCAAATGACTTGCAAGAGGACATTCTGGAAAGCTTATGAAATTCTCTACAAATAATTTGTAAACATCAAAGCATGATTCTTAAGTTAACCAAATCGAATTCCAGTAAACCTAGAATCTGTCCCGCAATGACAGGGTTACTAACTTAATTATTTAATGATGCTGCAAAAGCCTAATTTGACCAAACCAAGTTTACCAACTTGTTACACATACCAGAGAAACACTAGAAAGTATAATGCCAACTTCTAAATAAATCATTTAATATCCTTTTCTAATTTATTTAGTTAATTAGGTGATTAAAGCAACATATAGTAAAACTGTTCATAAAAATCTACAAAAATTACAGTAGCTATCCCATGATTCACATAGACTACCATAAAAAATTCAAATCCATTGAGCAAGCAGAACTTGTTGTATCCAAAATAACAGGTGGCATGCCTATTTTTAGCATAATTAGGAAAACCTAATGAAAAGTGTCAAGCAACATATTTCACATTTTTTGTAGCATCATTCTAGCATAAGAACCTTACTCACCAAATTTTACCTATACTGGATCTATAGAAAAAATATGAAAATTCACACAAGATCCATCCATTGATAATAGGAAATTCTATAACTCAAAAACTATACATGCACTAGCTCTGAAATTTTAACCAGAGATTCTACTAAGAAATAATAGATTACCCACAAAATTTCATCATTTTTGGACCACAGACACTCAAGATAAAATTCAAACAAGTTTGCATGTATCCAAAAACACATTTCAACGTCCTATTTAATTCATCCAGAATTTCTAAAACATGTGCTCATATAATATTTTTATTAAATACTAGACATGACCAGGAACTTAACAAAATTAGAACCACAATATTTGGATCTACCAAACTTGAGTTACACATTTTTGAATCTATACACAAAACTGTGAAAAACAATTAAACAAAACAAAATGGAAAACCTACACAGCTACGGGGCCGGCCCAAGGAAACGGCGGCCCGCGAGCAACACTGGCACGGCCCAGACAACGGCGCGGCCCACGCTGGGCTCCCGCCTCAGCCACGGCGACTGACGAGAGGGGCCCACGCGTCAGCGAGATAGACAGGGGAAAGGAGCGGACGGCGGCGTAGTTCGTCGTCGGTGGCTCCTTCGGCGAGGTCAGCGGTGCATCTGTGCTCGTCTCAACATTACGCATCTAGCGGTGCCATCAATTTTGGCTATCACCGCGGCAAGAGGGGTGGCGACGGACACGGCGGCGCACGGCCACGGCACGGCCGGCTTTCGGCGAGACGATGGCGTCACAGCCCTATATGGCAACCCTACGAGCTTCGGTGGCATGCACTGGACCTAGCGCAAGACAAAGGAGGGATGGCAAGGGACTCGAGCAGCACGGCCGCATGCGAGCTCGGCCGGCGGCGGTCATGGCGACCCGGTGGAGCCACCTATGCGGTGATCTCTACCTAGCGCGAAAAAGCGATGACGGTGAGGTCGCGGACGTGGAGGAACACACGGAGGTGCTGTGATTGGGAGGAATCGGACCAAGGCGCTCGGTGGAGGTGGATTTTTGGCTTGGTGGCTTCGGCGTTCCAACGGAGCTACGGCGAGCGGAGGAGGCGAAGGAATGGAGAAATGGAGCGGCGAGTGTGTCGGGCCGGCGCGGGGTGGCTTCAAGACGCGGCTGGCCGTGCCAGGGCATCCATGGCGCGTGGCCTGCGCGCTCAGGCGAGCAGCGACGGGTGGCGCCACGCGGCATCGTCTTTCTGAACTAGTCGGCCATGTTCATTGAACGTTTTCTGAAAACGCGATTCAGAGATCATCGACGGTGACTGACAGAGCAAGTTTGACGGTGATTTGCTCCTAAACCGTGATGATTTAGACCATGCCAAAGTTAACAAAATTGATCATCTATATGTGAACTACAACTCTTATCATTGGAGCTCGAGCTGGTTTGGCTTTGTTAGGGAGATACAAGTCTCCAAACATTGGTACACGAAACTGTACTTCACTTTAGGACTTAGAAAATTTGCTAAGTAAGAAATCAGCATGGACATGTGACTTGTGGGCCATGTTTGAGCATGTTCCACACATTTTCATGAGTTGGTCATAAAACAACTTTTGTTCCTTAATAAATTAGCTACAACTTTTGTAAAGAGTGCACAGCCATGCAAGGTTTCTAAGTTGGTCTTTTGAAATAGTCAAACAGTGACACTCCAAGGGTCAATTCAAGTCAAACCTTCACTTGAGGGCATTTTGGTCATTTTGATCTACATGAACAATGTCCCAACAAGTAACCTAAGTGTAGTTAAGGTGTAATAGACCATGATCAACCACTTTACAAAATTGTTATACCTCTTCTAATGATCACATGTGATAAAGCAACTAAAACAAGCAATTCACTCATATGTTGCAATGCAATGTTTCACATGTTGCATGACTTTGTTGTTATTCTATACTTGTCACATTACTACCATGTTGCCATGTTTCAAGGTATAAGAAACTCAGGTTGCATTCACATGTTACACCATTACTATTCACAACACTCAAGTACGAAACATACACAATTGGAAAATGTTGCATATGCATGTTTCAGTAACAAAGGCATGATTTGATAGATGATCCACATGTTTATGAAATGAAATGCAATTAGTGGAAGCCAAACACCTAGGGTGTTACATTAAGTCACTCACACCCTCTATGGTGTCTTGAGTGCAAAATAAAAACATATCATATACCTTTGTTTTGATCTTCTCGGTTTTTGTTTTTCTCTTTCTTTTTTTCTAAGTTGAGCTTGATCATCTTCATTTCATATCCACCTCCATCACCATGGACCTCATTTTGCTCAGTCACTTGGATTGGACCACCTTTTCTAATTTACACACTTAGATCAAAGGTTAGTCCTAGGTTTCATCAATTATCCAAAACCAAACTAGGGCTTTCAGTTGGGTGGCGTTTTTGTTCTCGCTGTCGGTGTGGGGCCCATGGGTCTCGCTGCCACGCGTCATCCCCTCCGCTTCGGCCTTCGAGCACTCGTCCACGTGGGCACGCGTGACCCGGCAACCACGTCTACTCGGACCAACCTGGCAGGGACAAGACCACTGCCAAGGTCGGCGGCAGCGTCACCACCGGCTTCCCAGGCACCAGAACTCGGGTGGCAATGGTGGTGGCATCCCGTCGAGGGCTCGGAGGCCCCCCTTTGCTGCTCGACTAGCCGGTGCACGTGGACGTGGGCGCCCCTGGTAGGCGTCCTCGTCTGGCTCGGCAAGCCTTGATTCGACGCCCTGCGGGCATGTCGGTGGAGGGGCTACGTGCCCATGGGTGTTCTTCTACGCGTGCGTGCATGGCGCGCGTAGTTTGCCTGTAGGCATGCCGACAGTGGGGCTGCGTGCCCGTGAGCGCCCTGCCCCTGTGCCGCTCTCTCTGGCCGTCTTCGTCTGGTTAGGGCCTACTGTATCTCTTGACGAGGAAGACAGATCGTTGTTTGGGTAGAGTGATAATGTTGACCATGCCTATGTCCACAGTGACGGTGACGGTGACGGCGTGGTGGCGGCATCGGGGCGTCACCTTTGGAGATAAGATGAGACGACTATGGCAATTGCTGTCTTGTCTTGTTGGGAGCTCTTGCGAGGGTTCTGGGCGAAAGCTTTTCCCAGTCTTAGGCTGGGCCAGCGATGAGGAATCTCCTTGAAGGCGTCGCTGAAGAACCTCTTGTTGCTTCTCTCCTTGGTTGGCCCGGTCATTGTAGTTCTCTTTGGCACAAGACTCAAGCACTAACGATGATTACATTATGGCATCATCCACTTCCTTGGAGGTATCGTCGATGTAGCTCCTATGTCATGGTGTTGTAGTCTCTTTTAGGCTGTCTCCAACCGGAGACCCATTACGGAACCCAAACTCAAAATAGGTCTCCAACACAATATCTATAGCCTCTCACAGAGTACCTATAAGGAAGACCCATTTTGGGTGCTAGAAGAGGCATAAACCAAATCTGAGTATCCTCTCTCCTGGAGACCTATTTGCAGAAAGGGTTGTCTTTTGAGTCTTGTTATTGGAGAAGACCAAAAATAGGTATTGAACTCTTTCCCTGTAGCGCTACCCAAAGGACTAATATGTCTTGTATTTTGGGTCGCGGTTGTTGGAGACAGTCTTATGTGGTTTTGTGGTTGTGCCACATTTCGCCCTTGTGCCGGAATGTGTTTTTTTTTCTTGCTCGGGGTTTTTTCTTACTCGTGGATATGCCACTTTCTCACGCTTTGTGACAAGGGTGCTGATCCTAGTTTAGCTAGGTAATGGTTTTAGTCCGGTTTACCAAAACTAACCGGACGAAAGGATTTTGTTTTGTGTTCCCAAAAAACAAGGTTGTTGATATGGTTATGCCATGGTATACCAATACAATTCAGGTGGTGATCCCTTTCCACAAGGTGACAGTTAAAAAACAACTTTTAAGTGAAAGGAAAATGAGAATGCGGTAGAATTGCTATTACATCCATTGTAGTCTTGGTTGTACACATTGCTGGATCGAAACATGAATGCATGGAATAAATCGTGCGTGAAACTAGGCTTGAATATCTAGTATAGTCGGCACAAAATGGTAATCCGTCTATATATACGTGGTGTATATGGACCTATTGCTTTGAACGTGTACGTATGTGCAGGCAACATCGATCCAGCTCACATCTCACCATGCATGTTGGACAGTACTGGCGGCTCTACTCAATAATACAGCCGTATGGTACTACCTAATAATACCAGTAGAAAAGGTAGCACAACGTGTCTTTCCCTGTTACGGCTCTCGGTAGCTGCTAAAGGTTTGAATTTTTCTACAAACCAAGTCTTAAATCCATGTGAAAACAAAAATATTGTCTTAGAAAATTAAACAATATCACTGTCAGGTAGTAGAAAGGAAAATGTTTATGTTACATGAATATATACACCACCATGAACTGCAATTCTTGTTTCTGTTTTTTTTCCTAAAAGAAAAAGAGAAACATTTTGTTTCTCTGCGTAGGGGCGTGGTGTATGGAACATCGATCCGAGCTTTTCTTGCAACCGAGATCGAGATCCCGGGAATTATAAATAATACAAGTATAGAACCATGCATCGGGAACATATACGATAACCTACTAGTTAAACAATAAGATGTATACCTTCATTCATAAAAGAAGAGAGAAATAATAATGAATCCAAAATTGTAGACAACATCGACCCCGGCCTCCTGCAATTTCTGAATTTCACATGCATTTCACCAACTGAATTGAAGTTAACTGCTGCGCACACACGTACCACAGTGTTCGTCGATCGATACGTGCATCGGACGAGCTGGGCTGCATGCTAGGTAGCTGCATCCTTTTTTGAAATTAACTAAAAGATCCATGCAATGGCATAATGGTTGATGAACTCATGCAGCGCACGCATCAGCGTCGGCGCTAGCGGCGTCCGCACCGTCGTCGGCGAGTTCCAGCGGCGCCGGCGCGGCGCCGTAGACGGCCGCGAGTGCCCGGAGGAGCTCGACCCTGGCCCGGAGCCGCACGATGTAGTCGGCGGTGCGGACGAGCAGTGCCCCCGCAGGCGCCTCCTCCCCGCCGGGCACCAGGCGGCGCAGCTCCCGCACCTTCCGGCGCAGCGCCGCGCCGGCCGCGCGCGACGACGGACGCCTCCCGCCGCCGCCGCTGTCGCTCCCGCGGGCGCGGGTCCTCCGCCTCTCCTCCATGACGCTCAGGCAGAGGCAGCCGCACCGGCGCCTAGCCTGCTAGCCAAGCGAGCTGTTCCGACGTGGCGGGCGCGGAGAGGGCGAGCCTCAGCCCCGTGGGAATAAATAGGCCGAGGCTGCCTGCCATCGCGTCTCGTCGCGGCGTGGCGTGGCGCGGCGCTCGGCGGGGGGTCATGTGAGCGTGCTGTCGCGCGGACGTGGAGGAAAAAGGCTCGGGGGAAAGGCGCCCGCCACCGAGGAAAAAAGCGCGGCGCGAGGGGGCCGGGCGATGGGATCGAGACATCGAGTGGAGTGGACGGACGGCGAGCGGTGGTTCGGCGGTAGGGTGGGGGCGGGGGGCGCGGCGGGGCCCGGGCGTGGACGCCACGTCTCGTCTGGTTGCCGTCGCCCGCACGTGCCCGACAGCTGTTTCTGTTCTGTTGGCTTTGGCTTCCAGAGTGATTGGATCGCTGCGCTTGCGCTTTGGACCGCGGCTCTACGTGGCGCGGCGGCACGGGACGGTCGCCGTGCGTGCGTGGCTGCCGCGACCAGCAGGTCATCGAGGCTAGGGCGCTAGTATCGCCATGGCCAATGGATAACAGCTGCATGGCAGTGGCAGCGCGCGAGCGACCGCGGATCATGTGTGCTAGTGCTACATGTAGAGCGCTAGCGTCCGCTTTCTTGCCGTGCATGTCACATTGTCATCGTTGGAGCGAGCTGCAGACCGTGAGGTAAGAAAGCAGTAGCGAGGCATGAGGTTATATAAATGTGCTTTTTGTGCAAAAACCACATGATTACTGACTTTTTTGTTATTTTATTTTCATGATTTAAATGTTTGAGAACGATTTCTAGAGGCGGCTGAGATTTGGTCAGGTATAATTTGATTTCCTACACCCTAAAATGTGTAGTTTGCGTGAAAAATCATGAGATTTATGATATTTTTTTCATTACTACAAAATTGATTTTAAGCAACCGGAGGATTTTCCTGTAGACACGGCTCAATTTCTAGCCGTTTCTAGCCGCCTCTATGGTCTCTAAATCGAGTCTCTTCTAAAAATACATTTATAGAGGCAGATGCTATGTGTTCTGAGACGTCTCTACAAATGCCCTTATTTTTAGATGTAACTCTATTTTCAGCCGTCTCTAAACATTGATTTCTAGAGGGGGTTCTATTTATAGACGCCTCTAGAAATTGTCTATAGGCAGCTGGAAGTAGCAGCCGCCTTTTAAATAGGAACTGCACAATAAAATTCGAATTTTTCAAATGATCTCGGATGGAGAAATTACCAATACAAAAGTTAATCTTGAAAAGTCAAGCAACTTTATAGTTAACAACCTTTTTTATTTGAAATCATCTATGCAAATAAAATTACTCCCTCCGTTTTAAATTATAATTCGTTTAACTTTTTTGACCGAATATTTGACCACTTGTCTTATTCAAAATTTTGTGTAATATATCATTTTTTTGTTGTGACTTGCTTTATTAATAAAAGTTCTTCAAGTATGACTTAAATTTGCGTATATTTACACATATTTTTTAATAAGACGAGTGGTCAACCTTTCCATAAAAAAAGCCAAACGAACTATAATTTGGAACTGTGGTAGTACATTTGAATTTATCATATTTAACATTCAAAATTTTCAAACGACCTTGAATGGAGAAACAACCAAAACCAAAGTTATAGATCTCAAAAAGTCATAATACTTTGTAGTTGACAAATTTTTTATTTGAATTCGTTTTGGATTTCAAATACTAATTTTGAAAATCGGATAAAGATAAAATGAGGAGGGCGAATATCCCAAATAGACACATATCTCCTACAGGTGGAGGGTGAGGTCGCAGGTTCGAGCCCTCATGACCGCGAATCACATGTGTGGTTGCTTCGTGAGGTCTCCCAGAATTTGAAAATTTTTAGCTGTGAAGCGAGTGTGTGGCTGCTTGGTGGTGTCTCCTACGCTCGAAGCCGCATCTACAAATCGATATCTTGAGGTGGCTCTTGTTCTCAGCCGCCTCTAGGAATCCAATTATGCGGAAACAATTTGTTGAGAAGGAAGAGCAGGCGGTTGGGCCAACCGTCTCTACAGAGGCATCCGAGCTGCCTCTCTAGTTAAAACAATTTGTTTGCTATTTTATCTGTCCCAATTTACAAATTCTAGAAATAGATATCTAAAGGCGGCTACGGTTCTATCCGTGTACCTTCAAAAATTGATTTCTAAAGGTGACGCTAGAGACAGGTAGAAGTTGTGGCTGGAGTAGCTGCCTCTGCCAATAAATCATCTACAACTACCCTCTATAAAGCCTCTTTTTTTTTGAGACGCCCTCTATAAAGCCTCTGTGTACAGAACTAGTATAAAACAGGCACACAAAAGATATTGAATAGAAGGCGTAAAGATGCACGACATGAACTATAACCAGAGTGGTACCATTCAGATACACTGGGCCTGTTCGACAGGACTGAAAAATACTGTTTCGGCTGATTGTTGTGAGAGAAAAATATTATTCTGGCAGAACGTGAATAGTGATTTTGTGAGGTGGTTGGCCAGCCGGCAATCAGCCAGCCAGCCAGCCGAACACGGCCACTATTATCATGCATCGAGGAAATCAGAAATGGCTAATCTACCGCCCGGACGTTCGGCACACCACGCACATCCGGACGCTCCGCTCAAGTGCTCAACCCTCCCGTGTCCGCTTTCACCCCCGCCTCACACACACACACACAGCGCGCCACGGCCCCGGCCTAGTCCGCTAGCCCTTCGGCGAGCTGCACCCCCAGCTCGTCCCACAGCCCGCCACGTCCGTCTTCGCACCGCCCCACCACGAGATGAGCACGCCCCAGCGCCCCCCCTGACCGTAGCACCCCCGTTCGCCGGTCCCCAGCGCCTTCGTCCGCTAGCCCCCCGGCGAGCCACGCTCCCGTCGCGCGCCGCCCCTCGCCTCCCGACCGAACAACAACACAAAACGCTCGAATAAAACACTTGCAACAATATGGAACAAACTGCTGCAACATAAAGACTGAAGCAGGTTAAACATTTTGGAACATATTATTGCAACACTCGAATAAAACACTTGCAACAAGATGGAACAAACTGCTGCAACATAAGACTAAAGCAGGTGAAACATTTTGGAACATATTATCATAACATTTGTGTGAAGCATATGAAATATCCAGATCAGAACGATTGCAACATACGTCTAGAAACAGGTGAAACATTTTGAACAAATGCTTGCAACATGCCTTTGAAATGCTTGCAACATATGCACCATGTGCAACATCTCCCCGATCTACTTCTGTAACATCCATATGATTCAACCGCAACATACCTCTGAAACGTCTGAAACAATTAAAAGATACAATTGCAAGATAGGGGAGAGAGAGCCTGGCGCGGGGAGCGCATGGCTGCCAGATCTGAGGGTGTTGGGAGCTCCCTGTGGGGGAGGACGCCGGTGTCGAGGGAGGGGCGCCGCCGGGGTGGGGGAGGAAGACGCCGGGGTGAAGGAGGCATCGGGGTGAGGGAGGAGGACATCGGGGTCAGGGAAGGAGCCACCGGTGTGGGGAGACGAGGATGCCGCGGTGGGGGAGGAGGACACCGAGGTGGGTGAAGGCGCCGCCGTCGGCCAGGGAGGGAGCGGGCGGCACACGCGATTGAGGTGGCGAGAAGCGAGCGAGCCAGCGGATGAGGACGTGAAGGAGAGAAGCGAGCGAGCCAGCAGATGAGTGTGGTTTATTTTTTAATAGAGCGCGGATGCGTTGGACGGGTCGGACATCTGATAAGAAGCATTATCGTTTCAGAAAAGGTAACACTAGAACCAAAGTTACACTACCATTATTATCTCGTTATAGCACGACCCTGCTTCGTTGAAGCTTCAGTATAACCTGAACATACAGCTGTGATCAACCAAGCGCACACCAAGCCGCAGAACAACCTGTATCCCGCACAAAAGCACCAGGTATATACATACCACGAAAGCAAAGGCGCCTTGACCTAAAACAGCAAAAGGTGGGGCTAACCTAGCAAGCTAACAATGCGAAATAAGCTACGATAAGGGCATATAGCGTGGCGCCATGGACGGCCCCTTGTGCTGCTGGCCGCTTAGCTGTACGTGTGGTAGATGAGACGAGCCGGGGGGGACCGTGCATTTTCCGGTGCGTGTGCGCATGCGCGACGTGTCCGCGCGGCACCGGTGGGTTTGGATTGCGTCGCACACGTACTCTACGTACGCACGTAGACGCTGCGGCCGTTGCAGCTAGCTGGAAACGGGACGGAGCATGCCGCACATGCAAGCACATGCATGCGATGGCTTCGTCACAGTATCAGCGTACCCATCACCCGATCTGCCCGTTCCAATCATATAGCAGCTCTGCGGCCTCTATAGCGCCCATATGTATGTCTCAGTGTCAGTCCCGACTGGCTTCATTCAGCAATCGTATGCCCCTAGCCCCTTATCGTGACCTTTCAACGCGTTGATACCATTTTTAATTTGTTCACATATGAGTACATTCGTGTTGTCTCAAATTAAATGGCATACTATGCATGATATACCCCACAGGTTACGTTTGTGCAACTTTCAAAAGGATCAAAGTTGTTTTACTGTCAACTTTTTTAATACTTGACGTTAAAATAAAGTAAGCTAGCTAATTAACTAAAATATGTTAAGAACATCTTGTTGTGTTATTCTTTTCAATCAAAATAGAAAGGTCGACTATGACATTCTATGGTACGGTATATGTAGACCTCATGAGGGGCAGATATTTTAAAAGAATGTCTCTTATTAGGATTTGAACCCATAATAATCTCTAGCCTCGCATGACAAATCTCTACCATTGCACTACATACTCATTTATGAGAGAGTATAGAATAATGTTATTCTTTTGTATTAACATTTCATAAACTTATTGAATATTTTGATAGCTAAATAATCTCAAATGAGAAAAAAATCCATCAACAAAGTTTAAGATCTTGTCAAGATCAACTGCAACTTTGGTATATATAGGGCGGCCATTATCTGAGATAGTTTGGAATTTGAAAAAAAATGAATCTCAACTTTGGTAAATATGAGAACACATGGTTGATATGTACCCATATTGTGAGCGATGAGTGATTGTGAAATTAACCTTTTTTTTCTCTATCTTTGGAATGGGATTTTGCTTGTGATGGGATGTCACGTGATCTTGTGAATTTCCCTTCAAAACCTGAGATCTTTTGGTTTCAATTTGAACAAGTTTTGATCGAATTTGGTTCGGTTTACAGCTGAGAGGCACTAGCCAGTTTTCTAGCTCAATTACCACGTGAACTCACCGGACATGGACATTGTCTGGCGTGGGTATTTCATGGACTACGAAACGTCACTACTACAGGATGGCTTTGTTGTCTCGGGCGGTAACGGCCTTTAGTCCCGGTTACCGCGCCGGGACAATGATCCCGGGACTAAAGGTGGAACCTTCAGTCCCGGGTCATCGAGCAGGGATTAAAGAGGGACCTTTAGTCCCGGTTGGTATTACCTACCAGGACTAAAGGCCCTCCAGCCGAGCAAACGTGGCCGCACCCTTTAGTCCCGGTTGGTAACCTCAACCGGGACTAAAGGTTCCTTTTCTTTTTCTTTTTTTTGTTTAATTTGTTTTCAGTTCAGTTACACATATTTGTTTAATATATAATATGTTTTTATGTACGTATTCTACGTTGCTAATATAAATACACGCACGCATATAATTACATCTAATTCTCATTTCGAGCATTATTATATTCGAATAAAGTATGAAACTATATATATTATAGATATATATGTATATATACAACACTTTCATAATGTTGTTCTCGAAAATAACGATATCAATAAACATTTAATTTACATCATTTATTCCTTAGGATCAAAGTAGAACTCGCCGTTGGGATTTAACACTTTTTCTAGAAGAAATCCTGCTATTGACTCTTGAACTGCTTTTAGATGGTCTTTTTGCATGACCCTTTGTTTCAACTATTCAGTCTTGCATTTGAAATAAAAGAAAAAATATTAATACATATATATATATATATATTTAAAAATAAATAAAAAATTGATATATACGTACTCTGAGGACATCTTCAGGAGTTCTTATGTGCACAGTGATAAATTCACAAACGTAGTATCCACACAAGTTATTACATGGTTGCTGCCGCAAACACCACTGTACGAGAAGAAGATTATTCTCATCATCTCACACATAAATTGAAGTACGATATAGTAATTAAACACGTGGGGAAGTATATATAGTACAACTTACTGGTATTTCAACTACATTAAGTGGTGCCTTGCAATCCTTGCGGAGTTGACGAATAAACTCTTTCCAAACCCTGTGCGACCAATAATGTATGATCATTAATAAATTATGGCAAAGTCTATTCAATAATAGTTGTGCGCGAGAGATCAAAATTACCCCTGGATAATGTCTATCATATCTTGGTATAGTGCCCGCTCTTTTCTCAACGAGTCCAAGATTACTAACAGACTTGAGTTTAACTCAATGACAATGAGTATCCAGTGAAACCTGCATTGGTTTATACACACACGTACATGCATATAAGTTGTATTGATATTACATAAAATATGTAGACTACATTATTATTAACACTTACTCAAAGCTGTACGGGAAAAGTATTGTTGTCTTGTCGTGCTGCTTCACGAAGAACCTCATGATATTCTTCTGTGCTTCAGATACCCACTGCTCCTTGGCAATAATATCGGTTTTGAATACGATATAAGGATCAATGAAGCCAACACTGGTGTCTTGTATTCTTTGGAGCTCTGACATCTGGAATCTGTATATAAATATAAGTTACATGTGAGGATAATTATATACACGTACACATGGAAGTGAGTTTATTAAATAAAAGTAAGAATCACTTACAAACAAAAGCAGCTAATGATTGATTTGTCCAGAGCGTCCATGTGGTATAGTTGATGCAATTCTTCAAAACTAATATATAAGATGTCATCGCCACGGAAGTAATGATGGTCTCTAAATCTGACAAAGATCCACTCCTCACCCCTGCCACACGCCTGCATGTACCACTTGTTGAGCAAGTACATTTGTGTACCCAATTCATTCAGAGCCGCAGGGTTGTACAGACTTTTGTCAAATTTATAAGTCTTCCAGGTATCAACTTCTAGGTTCTGGATTGGAGCTTTGCTCGTCAATTGATCCAAGGTTAAACCAGTATCTTCAAAAAAGCATTAAGGTCTTGAACCGACACTTCTCCAGAGTTGTCTGGTCGATAGACTTCTATGTTGGAACCATATTCATTAGCAACAACAAGATTTTGCATTGGTTGCTTCTGTTGTCCGAGCTGTGGGACATCCTTCCCTGATGCTCTTTTCCTTTTCTTATCTGCATCATGTGACTTCATGAGAGAGCGGTCATAGTCTGATAGTGGCGGAGGCTTATGAAGTTCAAGCATCTTTTTCTTGTGAGCTTCGACCTTCTGCCTCAGCAGATCTCGTGGTATGTAAAAGTACGGCTTCTCCTTAAGCTTCGCTTGTCTCTACTTTTCGATATCTATAAAAAAATCTTTCACTTTTTTGTCTTCTTTAGCTGCTATTTGCTCATCAGTCTTTTTAGGAAGTATTTCTTGAGAAATAACTCTTTTTTTCGAGGTCTTCTTTGTCGCCGGGACCTTAGATGTCTCTGTAGTGCGTCGCTGTGGAGGGGGTGGGGGCGGTGTTGGAGACCAGCGTGGAGGCGATGAGGCCGGTGTTGGAGACCGGCGTGGAGGCGTTGGAGATCGTTGTGGAGGCGGTGGGGCCGGTGTAGGGTTGGAGATCGTTGTGGAGGCGATGGGGCCGGTGTAGGAGTTGGAGATCGCCGTGGGGATGAAGTCGTCTCGCCCTCCGTGATGCTGTGATGCGATGGGGAATGAATGATTGGGCTAGGCTGGGGGGAGACCCTGCTACAAAAACAAGTTGTGAGTCAATTATTTTTGAAGCCAATAGAAAATTAATGGAAAATAATATTTCATTCACTTTCATTCGTACCTAGGGTGAGGTAGGGGAAGCGGTGGTGCCCCAGGAATGATGATGAAGCGTTTGCGCCATTGAATAAATGTCTTCTCTGCTTCTCCTAGTGTCTTCTCCCCATCACTGCCTTCAATGTCAAGAGAAACATTGCTGTAACCTTTGAGCACTCTATCGATCGAGACGCTAGCATATCCAGGTTGAATAACTGACCCATGGATTCTTGGTGTCTTCGTTCGGTCTATTGGAGATACAACCCCGACAGCCACCATGATTGATGCATTATTACCATCTGGAATGTGCAGCTCACATGTTGTTAGAGGCTCGGTAATGTCATCAACAGGGAAGCGCAACCCAGCGTCATCTTGAATAACTGACAGCTCCGTGGAAGCACAACTACTTTTCATCTGACCAACGGGGCTAATGGTGACTCCCAGCGTTGATTGCGATTGCATTTGACTCATTGCTAGCTGCACTTGCCTCTTGATCTCCTCCTGCATTCTTGCCTCAAGAGATTTTTCTCGTTCACGTGATTCAAGCAATGCTTGTCGTGACTCATTAACAAATTGCTCCAATACACAGATTCGGTCTGCCTCCTCATCCTTCTTTCTCTGGCGGCTTCTGTAGGTATCCTTGTCTGCTGGGAATGCTTGTAGCCACGGAACCGCCCCATAGCCTCTTGTTCAACCCCCGTGTTCGGGATTCTCTAGGGCATATGTCAATTCATCATTCTCTCTGTTGGGCTTGAAAACACCACTATCAGCTTCTTCCCTAGCACGAGCTAGTCTCTGTGTTGCTCTCTCAATTTTTTGGCTGAAAATTAGCTTGCCAGTGTCTGGGTCTAGGCTTCCCCCATGAGCGTAGAACCAATTCTTCGCGCGTTGAGGCCAGTTCTTCTCTATTGTTTCAGGTATGATTCCCTTGGTAGTAATCTCTGCTTCTAGGTTCTGCAACTTGAGAATAGCACTCCTATAACCACCTGATCCCATGCGATGATGGTATTGTTTCTATCGGGCATTCTGCTGATTCCTCATCACACGTTCCGCACTCTCTTGAGATGTCTTGTATTCTATGAAGTCATCCCAATGGGACTCCAACTTGACAAACACCTTAGCATTGAAATCCGGCGTATCATTCTTCAAGATAAACTTTTTATACAATGTCTTCTTCCAACTTTGGAACAATGTTGCCATCTTCTCCATTGTCCAATCCCTCACTAGCTCCTTCAAAGCATCATCTGCTTGTAATGTGAAATGCTGAGTGATATCTCTCCAAGCTAGGTTCTTGTCATCAATATTGTCATCGCCTTGACATTCTTTTCGCAACCAACCACTAAAACTTTCCATGTGCTGACGCCTAATCCAAGCTTCAGTCTTCCCTAGAAACTTGGATCGTAAGAACTCCTTATGTATCTCGATGTACGGATGCACCAATGATGAGTTCTGAAGAATTGTGTAGTGTGCTTTATTGAAATAATCGTCTTCCATGCCGATATATATTTTCTTCCTTAAAGTTCCTTTACCACTGAGTCTCCCCTCGTGTCGCGATTCGGGAACACCAATCGGGGCAAGGTTAGGAATAAAGTCAACATAGAACTCAATGATGTCCTCTGTTCCATAGCCCTAGGCGATGCTTCCTTCAGGCTTAGAACGGGCTTTCACATATTTCTTCAAGACTCCCATAAACCTCTCGAAGGGGACATGTTATGTAAGAACACAGGTCCAAGAATACTAATCTCCTTCACCAAATGAACTAGGAGGTGTGTCATGATATTAAAGAAGGATGGAGGGAACACCAACTCAAAGCTGACAAGACATTGAACCACATCATTCTGTAGAGTAGCTAGTTCCACTAGATTGATTGTCTTCTGAAAAATTGCATTGAGGAATGCACATAGCTTCACGGTGGCTAGACGTACATGTGGAGGTAGAATTCCTCTTAAAGCAACTGGAAGCAATTGTGTCATAAGCACGTGGCAGTCGTGGGACTTTAAGTTTAGGAATTTCTTCTCTGGCACATTTATTATACCCTTTATATTGGAGGAGAATCCCGATGGGACCTTGATGCTGCTTAGACATTCGAACATGATGTCCCTCTCTTCTTTGCTAAGCGTGTAGCTAGCAGGACTTAAGTAATGATGCCCATCATCTGTCTTCTCTGGATGAAGGTTGTCTCATTCTTTCATGCCCTGCAAGTCCTGGCGTGCTTCAAGTGAATCCTTTAGCTTCCCGTACACACCCATAAATCCTAACAGGTTTATACAAAGATTCTTTGTCAGGTGCATCACGTCGATTGCGTTGCGGACCTCTAGGACTTGTCAATAGGGTAGCTCCCAAAAGATGGACTTCTTCTTCCACATGGGTGCGTGTCCCTTAGCATCTTTGGGAACAGATTCGCTGCCTTATCCCTTTCCAAATACTACTTTCACATCCTTGACCATTGCGAGTACATCTTCCCTGGTTCGGTTATGAGGCTTCTTCCGGTGGTTTGGCTTACCTTTAAAATGCTTCCCTTTCTTTCTTACTTGGTGATTCAAAGGAATGAATCGACAATGGCCAAGGTACACGACCTTTCGACATCTTTTCAAATATATACTGTCAAGGTCATCAAAACAATGTGTGCATGCATTATATCCTTTGTTTGTCTGACCTGAAAGATTACTTAAAGCAGGCCAATCATTGATTGTTATGAACAACATTGCTCGTAGGTCAAAGTGTTCTTGTTTGTACTCATCCTAGACACGTACACCTGGTTTGTTCCATAAAACTAGAAGTTCTTCAACTAATGGCTTCAGATAGACATCAATGTCGTTGCTAGGTTGCCTCGGACCTTGGATGAGGATCAGCATCATAATGAACTTCCGCTTTATGCATAACCATGGAGGAAGGTTGTAGATATAAAGAGTAACTGGCCAAGTGCTGTGACTAGTGCTCTGCTCCCCAAAAGGATTCATACCATCTATACTTAAGGCGAACCTTAAGTTTCTAGCCTCATTTGCAAACTCTGGAAATTCCCTGCCTATCGCTCTCCACTAGGACCCATCAGCTGGGTGTCTCAGCATATTGTCTACCTTACGGTCTTCTTTATGCCACCGCAACAACTTTGCATGGCCTTTATTTCTGAACAAACGTTTTAAGCGTGGTATTATAGGAGCATACCACATAACCTTGGCAGGAATTTTCTTTCTAGGACGTTGTTCACCCTCGACGTCACCAGGATCATCGCGCCTGATCTTATACCGCGATGCTTTACATACCGGGCATTCATCCAAATTCTCGTAGTCATTGCCATGGTAGAGGATGCAGTCATTAGGACATGCATGTATCTTCTGGATTTTTAATCCCAAAGGGCAGACAACCTTTTTTGCTTTGTACGTAGTGGTGGGCAATTCATTTGTCTTCGGAAGCATCTTCTTTACGAGGTTCAATAAATTCCCAAATGCCTTGTCGGATACACCATTCTTTGCCTTCTACTGTAGCAATTCCAGTGTTATACCCAGCTTTTTTTGCCCCTCTTCGGCCGTCGGGTATAGCAACTTTCTATGATCCTCAAGCATGCACTCGAACTTAACTTTCTCTTTTTCACTTTCGCATTCTTGTTGTGCATCACGAATGGCATCGCCAAGAGCATCACCGAGATCATCTTTTGCCGCTACCTCTTCTTCATCTCCCCCCATTGTAGTATCATCAAAGGCACCATACTGAGCAATAATGTCATCAATGTCTAAATCTTCTCCTTCACCTTCTTCCATCATGACCTCGCTTTCTCCATGCTTAGTCCAACATATATAGTTTGACATGAAACCTGACTTAAGCAAATGTGAATGAAGACTCATTGAGCTTGAATATTCCTTTAAATTCTTACATAGGGCACATGGACAGCACATGAAACCATCTCGCTTATTTGCCTCGGCCACACCTAAGAAATAGTGCACGCCCTCAATAAAGTCTTGGGAGCGGCGATCGGCATTGTACATCCAATGGCATGGCATAATCTACATTATGTGACAAATTATGAAAACCTTGAACATAATTAAGTATTTTATTACACAACATAGATGACACACACACGGTTGATTAATTAACTAAGCCTGGCTACAACGTAAGCAATCCCAACTATCACTAGACAAACTAAAACTACAATGCACTTCAATAACATAATTATTTCGTGACCGTACGTAACTAAAACAGACAAATCATTCGTCTGTTGAATATCAATAAGCTTCTCCTGCTGGCTCACTGCCTCATCATCAGTAGCAGCTACCTCAAGCGCACCCGAATTCTGCACGTATGTAGCATAATCTTCCTCCCAGTACCAACCATCGCATCCATTGCCCTCCCACTAAAATTAAAGCCAAAAAATATTTAGTAAAAAAATATTCAAGAAAAGCAGGTCAATTAGCCATAATAATCAAATACGTAAGAAACTCACATCGCGATCCGGGCACTTATAGAAAACACGACCCTTGTTGGGTCCCTGTCTCTTGACTCGGTAGTCCATCACAATCTTCTGCTTACACTTGCCGCAGATAATGAGAGGGAGTTCTGGCCTCAGTCGTTTCGCAACCGAATGAGAGGCCGAGGATCCGATACCAGTTGTCATCTACTTTCTATACTTATTTTTGCAAACTAGTGTAAATTTCACATTTTCTAAAATAATATATTTAAACAAAACTAAAATTATTTATTTATCTAACTAAACCATGAAATATGTAATATATATAATAGTAAAATACCAAACTATCAAGTGATTTTACTATTGTAAATCATCATGTGATTTTGAGCTAAAAATGACATAGAAATCATAATCAAATCCACCATATCAAGTTACTTTCTATACTTATTTTTGCAAACTATTGTAAATTTCTTATTTCTAAAGTAATATATTAAAAAAAATAAAAATATTTATTTATCTAACTAAACCATGAAATGTACTACATATACTAGCAATACTAAACTATCAAGTGATTTTGATGAACTAATTTAACTTTTATTTATCCAAACATATATGCAAATCATCATGTGATTTTGAGCTAAAAATGACATAAAATCATAATAAAGTCCAACATATAAAGTTACACATGCATCTACATCGCAAAATGAGATAAGCTACTGATAAAACATAGGAGGATTAAGTTTGTTACCTCCAAAATCGAAGAGCAACACCAATGGAGGGGGAGAGAGCAAGAACAACAACAAGCTGAAGAATAGAGGCAGTGAGTTTGAATGGAATGGCTCGGGCTCGGGGAGGAAGAAATGAGCTGGTCTATAGGCTGGGATAATTAGTCCAGGTTAGGGGGCCAAACCGAGACTAAAGATTAATCTTTATTCCCGGGGCATCACTCAAATCAGGACTAAAAGCTTTAGTCCCAGCTGGTATTACCAACCGGGACTAAAGGTTTACCTTTAGTCCCGGTTGATAATACCAGCCGAGACTAAAGATCCCTGTCCCGCGGACGACCGTTGGGCAGGAACCTTTAGTCTCGGTTGGTATTACCAACCGGGACTAAAGGAACCTTTAGTCCCGGGGGCAAAAAATGCCGAGGCTAATGCCAAATTGGAACATCGTTCTAAAGTCTGTTCTCTAGTAGTGCGTCCTGCAACACTGGTATAGGGTATCCATCCAAGATAGTTTGTAATTTTTTTAAGTAACCCCCCTATAGACCACATGTTATATATGGGTGTAACAAGCCAAGTAGCTTGTGGTGACCGGGTAATCAAGTGAATTTGGCTCGGAGTGTGGCGCGTGGTAGCTAGAATAAGCCAATACCTATACCTTGGCCCATCGCTACATGTTCATGGGTGATTTGGCCACACTTGTGAAAGGTTAGGGACTTAAGACAACCCTTACCTAGGCACATAGGTATGGAGGTTCGTCCTAGTCCTCTGTAGAGTTTTCTTTGAATGCCTAAACTCTTCGAACAAATTTGGTTGTTCTTACTCCTAGATTCAGAGCAGATGTGACGATGAAGGATTCATGGAAGATCGAGCTCCATTCTACGCTTAATGCTCATATATGCTATACCTTGCTATGCTTATATATAGTTGATAGATAACATTTACTTTATGCAAAATGCTATTAATGCAACTCAACTTTTATTCCTCGCTAATGCCAAAGGGCATACTTCTTTGTTTATAGATTGGGTAAGTCCTATGTAGTATAATAAGCATACTTTGCATACTCACCACACTGCCGTTAAGTTATTTTGTAGGTACCTAAAGGACTTGGTGGCCATGTCATCCTACCAATGCTGACAAAGTGGGTGAATTATGGCTAGAGCCCATCCAATCTATAGTGATGATGCCCGTGGCTAGGAGCTGTTTGACATTATCCGTGTCAGTTATTTTTCCCATCAAAACTAATGTGCTTCTTCATGATCATGAGTGATAGCCTATTTGAGCGCTCCCACTAATGCTTATCATCCACAAACTCTTTAACCCTCCAGAAAAAGCCGCTATCATAATCACCTTCTCCTGTCGGAAGGGTGGGAGCATGCTAACAAATGGCATGATTACAGCTCAAAAACTAAGAGAGCCAATTGAATTTCCCCTTTCAATAATGGGAAGTTGGTCTAGTCCGGAGGAATCTCTTTGATTCTATCCATAATCTCCGAAGGACATAGTTCCAACTCAAAATAATTTAAACAACAGTACTAAGGGTATATTCACATTATGTCATGCATGAATGAAATCCTATGTTGGTTTGATTCAAAACAAGCTAATGACATTTCAGATTCGCATCACCATTGGGTGGAAACGGAAAAGAAACCAGGCATAAACTTGTGAACATATATATGCATATAAATTAAAGTTGGTCAAAGATATATGCATAAGCCACAACAAAGTTTCTAATTAGAATTTCACGTTGGTTCCATTCTAACCAGAAAAATAACCATAACTTAGCAGCGGAAATAATCATTATATGGGCAAAATTAAACATCATACATAAGACAGTGCCATAATTCTCTTAAAAATAATGAGATGTACTGAAAATGATAAGCTTAAACTTAGCTCAAAAATTGGCCCATGAAAACAAAAAAGGGGACCCACATTAACTTGCCCAGAAATTAAAGTAAGAAAAACCATAACTTTCTTAGGCAAAACTTAATCATTAGTGCCACATTACCATTAAATTATGCCCCACAAGCGGCCATTATCTTGAAAATTAAATGCTGTCTGATTTTCTAATGGGCTAAAATTATCTCAAAATAATAAAATTATGGTGCAAAATAACTCATTAAACATTATGACTTATTTAAACAGTGCCGCTGAAAAACATTAACAACAATTAATGCACTGGAAGAAAAAAAAGCCTCACCAGCGAACATCGTACCTCCCCAGCGACCTCCTCTCCGCGCCCGCGCCTCACTGCCTCCTTGCGCCAATTCTCGCGCCCCACCACGCGCCTCCCCCGCGCACTGCCACGGTAGATGCGGCGGTAGTGGATCCGGCGGATCCTGCGTCGACGGTGGCGGATCTGGCGGATCCGGCAACGGCGGCGTCAGATCCACGCTAGGTAGGTCTTCTCCTCCTCTCTCTCTCTCTCTCTCTCTCTCTCTCTCTCTCCTCGCTCCTCCTGCTCCTGGATCTGCTTTCTAGGGTTCCGGCGAGTTCTCCCCTTATCTTCCCTAACTCTAGCGGGCATAGAAGGGGCCGGCCGAGGGGAGGAAGGCTGGCCAGGCGGTGGGGATGGCTGGCAGGCGGTTTAGGGGCGCTGACAGCGGCAGTGGCGGCTGGGCCAGGTCGGGGCAGGGGAGCTCCGGCCAAGGTGGCGGCGGCAGCCATGGCGGCGCTGGGGGGGAGGGAAAGAAGGTGGCGCCGCGGGCGAGCTAGGGTTTCACCGGAGCTCCATGGCCACAGTTGTAGCCATGGCCGTGGAGCTCCGGTGAAACCCTAGCTCGCCGCGGCGGGGCGGTGACGGGGGCGAGGGTGTAGTAGTCGGGAAAGAAGTGCTGCTATGTGTTTTTTTGCGACTAAAAACTGCTATGTGAGGAGTTGTGCGCGCTGAAATTCCAAATCCTGCAAACGCACGCTCTAGCAACGCCCTTACTTCAAATATGTACTCTTTCTGTTTAGGGTGTTGCAAGTAGCTTTCATGTGTATTCTATAGAAAAGAATATTTTATTATTGGGCTTTGTTGCGGTACCCCAAATAACTATGAGCCGTTCATTAATTTCGATCGGACGGTCACGATGAACTATTACCTCGTAGGAGGTAATAGATGAAATGTATATTTATTAATTTTTTATTTTATAAATAGGATAAATAAGAAAAGCTTTAGGTATAGAAAATCTTTTTTTGAGATATGATTGATACATCCGTGATCTGATAGAGATATGGTAAATCTTTTTTATTTATAACTTTGGACTTGATATATTTTGATTTGCATTAAATTTTTAGCGTGTGTACGTACTTTAGGTGAGAGTGGATACGTGACCTGATTTTTACCGTGTGTATGCAAATTTTTTAACGTGGCACATTAAAGTTTTATGTGCAATATGATTTGCATGTGCGTGCTTGTATTAGCGTGTGTATGCATTTTAGGTGAGTGGATACGTGACATGCATGCATATTATTAGCTCGTGTATGCGTGTTAGGTGAGTGGGTAACGTGTTAGTGCATGTAACGTACTTTTATTTGTAACTTTAGAATTTAATAAAAAAATATGTTTGTAACTTTAGGATTTGATAAAAGTTTCTATGTTATATATTAATTTAGTGACATTTTGTTTAATTGCTGCAAGCTCTAATACTGATAAAAACTATATTAATCTATTGATATTTCGCTGGAAACATCACACGTATTATATATGTATATGAATCGAATAGTTCAAATTTAAATTTATATTTGGATATCAACTTGATTTTCAAAACAACAAATATCCACTTACTTTATCAATTATTTTATTAGAATAAATAATTGTGCATGTTCAAATTTAAAACACGTCTCCACGAAAGGAAGGGGCTAGCTAGCGTGTGCATCTGGGGAATCGGCATGCATGTCTTCCTGGATTTCCCTCCCGTCATTAGAGGGATGTGGCGAGATTTTATTTTGTTTTTCTAGATTTTTTAATTTATTAAGTAATTTATAAAATGTGAAAAATCAATGGCTCAGATTGATTTGAAATATTACCTCCACATAGGTAAAGTTTGTACTTAGCATTGCCCTTCATTATTGGTTTCTTTTGATTTGATAGCCCAAGACGTCGTCCACTAAAGTGCATTTCATTGATAACGATGGATCATGGACAAGAAACAATGATAGTGGTAGTGATTATGATGGCTACGATAACGATGATGATTCTAATTACGATCATAGTGATGATTCTCATTACGATGTCTAAGACGTAAGAGACTATGTATTTGGTTTAGGGCACTATCCCAGATCAGGACAATACTGTCAGTTCAAAACACCCCATCACTGCTGGATTTTGAACCGACACAACCATACCGGCAGTGATGATGGTCAGCTATCACTGTCGGTTCCTACAAACCGGCAGTGTTCTTCAACTTCACTGCCGGTCCTTTACACAACCCGGCGGAGTTCACTTCCACCAACACTACCGGTTCATGAGACCACCCGGCAGTGTAACCTCGAACCTCAGTGTCGGTTTGTGTTTTAACCGGCAGTGTTGTCGTAACCAGCACTACCGGTTTGTGGCTCAAGCCAGCAGTGGCATCTTGGTCATCACTACCGGTTTGTTGCTAACCGGCAGTGATTGTTACGACAACACTGCCGGTTTGTGACAAGACCCGGCAGTGATGGCTAAGACAACGCTGTCGGTTTGTGGCTCAAGCCGGCAGTGCCATCTTGGCCTGTTGCTAACCGACGGTGATGGTCCATTCACATTTTATTGTTTTATAATTTATTTTAATTTATATTTTTCGTGGAATCAGGTTTCGCTTTATATACGCTACGTAGACGACAGGTTCATCAATATTAAACATTACAAATATTACGGTTACAGTTCAAATGTTCTTATCAAGATCTCGATCCCTCAAAATAAAAAAGAAATTATTCGATAAGATGAAGCAAGCTTCTCGGACTTCTTATAATAATCTAGCGAACCGCTCTGGGCCATACTAGTCCTTCAACTTCACGGATTGTGTAATGGAAAATACTCCATCTTTTTCCATTACCTCGGTTAAGATGAATTTTGCCAGCTCCGATTGCAGTGCGGCGATCTCCATGTCTAATAGCCTTTCGTGGTTATATTTCTTGCGCTGTCATTCAAAAAAGATGATATCCAAAGAGGATTCAGTAAATCATTTTGTTGAATTATTAACAGACATAAATGAAATGGGGATTATACACACCAACTTATAAGCTTCTTCCGATTTCCCACCGATGTAGCGAAACATTGCCCACATTACATAAAACCCGCATTCATTGTTTCCCGCCGGCTGTTTTAGGTACTTCCCCTCCATTTCGACAACCTTGAATGGGACCTGCGTCCCACCGATATATCTTCTTCGGACACTGTGCAACATTAAAAGCAGAAACATTAGACTTCGTCTTTGTTACTTGAGCCATGTAATATTCATGCAACTAGCGCATATATGTTGTCAAATTTTTATACTCGTCATCGGGAACCAAAAGATTGTCCCTTTCATACTTCATTGCCGGTGTTCCCGTCCCTTATACATCATAATAGATGTTCACGGCCTCTTCCGTGGTTAATTTGGGGTTGTCTTCGACGTACTTCTGTATCTTCTTTAAATCTTCATTGTGTATTTCTTCGGCTCTTATTGTAGCGTACTGATTCTGTGTTTGCCTTTCAAATTTGGACTTCAACAAACATAGAGGGAGTGAGGCACAAAGAATGAAGAAACTAACACAATCTTCCTTCGAGATGTGTGCTGTAAATTTTTCTTTCATCAAGTTTGTAACACTGCCACTGAACGGTCTTTTTCTTTTTTGTTGGTCCACTTTGGGAGCATTAGCGACCGAATCCAAGGACCTTTTCTGCGACTATAAGGATGCCTTTGATCTTGTTTTGGGCTGAGGTGGAGGAGGAGGAGGATGACGATGAGAATTCTATTTACTCGAGGCTGATGAAGATGGAGGAGGAGGAGGAGTCTTTTCTTTTCTCGGGGCTGATGAAGATGGAGTCGGACGAGGAGGAATAGAAGGAGGCCTCTGTCTTCTCAGGGGTGATGGCAAGGGATGAGGAGGGGAGTGATCTTTGTTGGGAGATGGTGAGTGATCATCGTGGGTGGGTGAAGACTCGTAGTCATCCTCATCATCAGAGGACAATTGGTGGTCAAGCTTAATGAAGCGCTTGCGTCAGGCCACTTCAGAGCCCTTGTTATGACCAAGTTTCGGCCTATCTACCGCTGCGGGGTACTCAATGTGTATCTTGTCATACTTCTTATCAAGTATTATGTCAATGGTGACGTGAGTGTACCCCTGTGGAATTGGGTGGCCATTAATGGTCCCGTCTCTCGCAGGCCAGGCCTGGCCGAGTGCCACCTTGTCCTTTGTCCATTCCTGACGAATGTACAACATGACATTGACGGGTTCAGTGATGCCGTCCATCGGATGAGGTACATTTGCATCTTCTTCGTTGAGCGGGGTCAATCCGTAGCTGCTGCGACCCCTCAACTATGGGCTAAAGGCAGTAGGAGTAGGGTTTTGTGGTACTCCTGACCTCTTGGACAGCAAAATTTGCTGGACTCATGCTTCAACAGTTGCCTCAATCAGTGCGTTCATTCTGTCTTCCATCTCTTTTAGTCACCTCAAACACTCTGCCTCCTGTTCCGCTCTACCCCTCGAGCGGCTCCGGTAAGTGTGAGATTCTTCGGGGAATGCTAGTTTCCAAGGAACAACACCGGTTCCTCTAGTGCGACCAGTGTGCTCCTTGGTTCCGATTGCTTGGGTGAGCATGTCTTTCTCCCTATTAGAAGTGCGAGTCCCTTGACTCACCTCCTCAATTACCTAGGAGATCCTCTAGATGAGTTCGCACATGGGTGGATTTGTGGAGGTAAAGCACCCATCCTCGGTGTGGCGTACATTCCTCCCCATACAGTATATTACCGATCTTGGCTCCCAATGGGTGGTCTCAACCTGAACGCCTTCCTCAGCAAGGCGATCCATCTTTTCAAGTTATGCTTCAAACTTTAGCATCTTTTTGGCGTAGCCACGAGAGCCGAGATGATGAGGATTCGTCACTTTCTGTGAGTTCTCCTTATTCTTTCTGCTCAGTTCTAAGTACTCCTCGGATAACCTGTATTCCTTGAAATCCTGCTAGAAGTCCTTCTGCATGCTAAACTGTCCACCATCGAAATCTGGCTCTTTCTTTTGGAGGACAAAATGCTTGTACAATGTCCCCTTAAAATTCTTGAAGCATGTCCCCATGATTTCTTTTGCTTTTTTCTTGACTACCTCCTTGTCATAGTCCGTTGGGAAAGTGAAATACTCTAGGATCTTGATATCCCATATGTAATCCTTCTAAATTCGGGAACCCTCCACGGGTCATTATCTTTCCCAATCCACTTCCTGTACCTAATCGGGATGAAGTCCCTTACAAGTAACCTGAGGATAGTCTTGTATTTGGTCAAAGCTATAGGCGGTGAGAGTGGATCCCCGAATTCATCAAACTCAGTGATGTGCCAGTGTGCATTCCTACCAACATGAATCTTTGACACGCCTCGCTTGGATCTGGCCTTCCTGCTACCCAAACCCTCTGGCTCCTCGGCTGGCGGAGGCTCCTGCTGGAGAAACCAAGTAAGCTATGACCCTCTCAATTGATTAGCGTGTGTGGCTACATAGTCACATGATACAAAAGTTACCTAGCCATCTTAGTCATTTTGACCCAGCTCGAGCAGGTCGGACGGGGTCCATTGCTGCTCGTTCTCACCGTCCTGATTAACACTGTCACCGTTTGTCGGATCATGCGGCTCTCCCATCCCAGCGATATCAGCCGCTTCTTATTGTCGATCTGTTCTTCGGCGACGGGGTAACAGGCGACGACGAGTCATGGTTGTGACACGATCGTGGTTAGTTTTGGCTACGGACAACTACTAATAGCATATGTTCATATATATATATATAATATGTTTAATACAAATTCTAATAATAAGTCCACATACAACAAAGTCTAATAATAGCATATGTTCACCTAGAACAAATTCATTGTTTGATTGACCACATACAACAAAGTCCACCTACTGTTCTACGAAACTAAGGCTACACATCAACTTCCAAATAAGAAAAGCAATGACCATAGCCATAAATAAAAGCATGACATCTTTCCAAGACCAAGGAGCAATTCTCCTAATCTTCACATCTCCAACAGGTGGCTTCTATTCAATCTCCAGTGCCGGCGGATGGCCATAGTTTGCATTCATTGGACTACATACCATGCACATGACCAAATGACTTGAGCATGGTTTGCAAGGTTGCCCATGGTTTGTAAGGTAGGCCAGATGACTATAGTAGGCCCTCAAAGCTTTAGCTTCTGTGTTGTATTTTTTGTGCAAATTACCAGGGTAGCGATTGACTTGAGCATAGCAATCTTCCCAGGTTCGATAAATCCCAGGCACATGACCAACATGCACTACATATCATGCCATGGTTGTCTATATATTTAAGTAAATTAGGTTGTCATTCAAACATGATGTATCAGAATATTAAGTTCACATACAGCTAATGAACAAATATTATCTAGATAAAGAGGCATGGAGCAAGCTACATTGTGAGAGGAGGTACTTGTAGCATCTAATAAATTAAATTGTTCTTCATGATTTTAGCACAAAAAAGCTTGTCCAACACTGGTTGGGATGGTTTGGACATGTCCAACGAAGACCTCCAGAGGCACCGGTGCGTAGTGGAATCCTAAGCCAGGATAGTAACGTGAAGAGAGGCAGAGGAAGACTGAAGTTGACTTGGGTAGAGGCAATAAAGGGAGACTTAAAAGGATGGAATATACCCAAAGACTTAGCCTTAGATAGGAGTGCTTGGAAAACAGCTAGTCACGTGCCTAGACCTTGATTGGTTCAACTGGGTTTCAACTCTAGCCTACCCCAACTTGTTTGGGACTTAAAGGCTTTGTTGTTATTGTTGTTGTTGTTGTTGTTGTAACAAAGACTTTCTCGTCTAAAAAGTTAAAATAGTTGTTTAAAATGCCAACATTCAACATAGAACATGATTCATGAACATAAGGGGCAACTGTCGTAGCAAGTTAGCAACCACTGAAAAAAAATCAGAGATCATATATGACCAATAATGATTCACCCACCAATATGATTAAGTATGATTTCTAACAATACAATCATGGCAGGCTACTAAATGCAAGCATAAATGCAGATACCAACATCTGGTTAAGCTCATTCTAATTGCAAGCCTTTATAGGTTGTATACTGATGCACAATACCAAAATTATATAGGAACCATAGAGTGGACCATGCTACCATAGTTCTAGCAAATATCACACTAAAAGTGGAGTTACCAAATACCAAGCACATACCACTCAACATGGCCAATTTAAACAGTTGCTTCCTAAAGGCTAGATCATGCCATCAAGTTAAGTTGCCAAGCAAAAACTGGCACTCTTAAACATTGCAATACCACAATAAGAACGATGTTTATGTGCAGAGTAATTGTGTCATCTTATTGAACCCTCATATTTGAATGATAAATTATACAACATGATTATAAATATATGACAGTGAATGTATAGAGTTTAACCACATTACGTACTTTTGCTAGTACTCCTGCAATGGATTGGCCTAACATTTTTTCCCCGCTAAGTAACAGCAGTTCTTCTCATAAGTTGGCTCTCAAAAAAATTTAATACTAGCAAAGCAGGCGTAAAGGTATTGATCAAGCTTCCAGATAATTTTATACAGGATTGACATTCCCATATTTTACAGGACTTTCTAAGCATTTTTGGGCCCTTGCCGTTCTAAACCCAAACTTTTCTAATGCATCCAAATTTACTTTAACCACAAACAGGTTACAGTCGCTACACCACTAGCTCTAGCTGTAGTGCTCGTTTAGTAGCTCATACTAACAAACTGAACAGAGCTAACAAAAAACAGCAATGAGAGGAACATTGCCAAAATTAGGACGATGTACACTGAGGTCAGCGGTATAGATAAACAGATCACACCGGCATGCTCAGTTCCACAGTAGTAAACCCTTATACTATCATTTTGCCTTGAAAACCTCCCAATGCCCACCCCTAAAGTCTCATTGGCCCCAACACGCCAAATGCCACATGGATCACGAGTCAATGTAGGAGAGGACCTACCAAATCCTAGCCGTCGCCGCCACGCACTCACCGTGGTGCATTTCATCAAACACATAGCGGGCCGTGAGCCACGCACTCACCATGGTGGGTGGAGAAGCAGCTGTCCGCGCGCTCCTGAAGGCCTCGGCAGTGGGAGTGCAGGCATGGAGGAGGAGGAGGGGACACGGTCGGTGTCATGGATGAGGAACGAGGGCACGGACGGCGTGGTGCTCCGGTGTGGGGCGGTGGACGGCGTCACGGGCGCTGGGGCAGGACTAACGGGGACACATCGAGGGGACGCATGGGCGTCGGCGTCGAAGAAGAGGAGCGTGGGGCTGGAAACGGCGGCGCGGGGGGTGGTGGACGGGTGCGCGGGGGCGGTGGTGCCCATCGGCGCGGGGTGGTGCTCCGGCGGCGCGGGGGGAGGGGTTGGCGCCGGGTTGAAATGACTTTGGAAAATTTAACCCGCACCTTGCTTTCTATCCCAATGGTTCATGTCTGCCGGTTGTAAGGTCTAAACCGACAGTGATGAGGCAACATCACTGCCGGGCCATTCCTGGACCCGATAGTGATGGGGGTGTAGCGGTTATGGGTTAAGTAGCATATCTTTTTCCTTTCTTTCAAAATCCTCTGACTGGCTCAACGGTTAAGACAGCGCAATATGGCCCCCGAGACCCGTGTTCGAGTCCCAGGAGGCCAAATTTTTTTGGTTTAATTTTATAAATTATTAAGCGCTCTAAAAGGTAAAAAAATTAGCCTTGACACACCTCCTATACTAGCGCCGCGGTTAAGACTTAGAACTTTGCTCCCCGAGACCCGAGCTCGAACCCGAGGGCTGGCACAATTTTTTTATTTTTTATAAATCACTGCCGGTTTTCAAAATGAACCGACAGTGATAACCAGCATCACTGTCGGTTTCGTCTCATCACTGCCGGTTTTTTGAAACCGATAGTGAAGTTTATATATATAAAAAATTCCTTTTATATACTGAATAAATAGAAGCATGTGTATTCCTATGTCGAAATGGCTTAAAAAATTTTAGCAAGCATGTACACTCAAATTAAGACCCCACACAGGATCTTAGATTTTTTTGATCAGTTTTTTTATTTATTATATTTTTCTGTGTGCTGAATGAGACAAAAGAGGATGGATTTCATCTTGGACCCAATAGATTTTTTCATCGACCTCCACAAACTTCTTATCCCAAGGGCATATGAGAGTCTATGTAAAAGTTTGGCACCATTCTGGATCTTTTCATGGGTATACTCCGTTCAACCTATAATTAATCGATGACGTTGCGCGGAAATTCAATTAAACCTCATAAAGCAGCAAACCATCTTCGAAAAATCCCAAACTTGATGTTTCCATCACCCGTGGCATGCGGAAGCCTAAGAAAAAGTTTGATATCAATACGACACCGGAATGCATATGAACCACAGAAACCTTGATAACCTATGCGTATAGTCATGGTTCGATGAAAGGGCTCATGTACCTCTGTGAAGCATGTATACTCCTCCTATGTCGAAATGGCTTGAAATTTTTTTGGCAAGCATGTATACCTAAATTAAGGCCCGACATAAGATCTTAAGTTTTTCTGATCATTTTTATTAATATATTTTTGTTTGTGCTGAATGAGACAAAAGATGGCGAATTACATCTTGGACCCAACAGATTTTTTCATCGACCTGCACAAAATTCTTATCCCTAGGGCATATTAGAGCTTGTGTAAAAGTTTGGCACTATTCCAGATCTTTTTGTGGGTAGACTCAGTTCAACCTATAATTAATCGGTGTCGTCGCGCGGAAATTCAATTAAACCTCAGAAAGTAGCAAACCATCTCCGAAAAATCCCAAACTTGGTGTTTCCTTCACCTGTCTCACGTGCAAGCCTGAGAATAATTTTGATACCAATGCGACACCGGAATGTATATTTCTAGTTACAAACCTAGCTAAATAAACATTAATTACTATCGGAATCACTGCCGGGATCGATCGGGCCACGCACACTAACATGCCTCTATAGCCATATATGGTAAATGATGTCACGGATTATGTATCTGCTTATATCGATGAAGGTCAATGCCCGTATGAGTGCACTCTCTCGTGCCTCGCAAAACTGAAAGAATGGTCGGCCATAGATGTAACCTACTGAACGACCACTGCCTCTGTTAGTAATCCTTATGCAGTACTGGCGTCCTTCTATAGTGAGCTGGCCGAGGTTTCCATTGTAGAAGTCCTAATCGTACCCGAGTTGCTCCGTAGCTTGGTCTAGAATGGCCCACAAGCCACATGCAGCATAGGTAATGTCCTAGAGCATAATCTGCATGCGGAAAAAAAGAAAAAAAAATTAGAGAATGTTATTACAATAATAAACAACAAATAACCACGACTTAGGTATAAGTGACCATTTTACCACATCCGCACGGTTGTAGCTCGCAAACCATTCGCTTGCTTGTGGGACGGGGATATCACCAGCATTCAAAGCAAGTGCCTTAAAGTGCGAGAAATTAGGCACATCATAGCAAACACGTCGAAGTGCCTCTAAATAGAAGCACACGGCACTGAATTGGGTGCCTATCATGTCTGGGCTCTGTCTTCCTGTCTCGTGGATATGGTTCCGATGATTTGCACCCCTTAAAGGGATGGAAAAACTGAGTTCACACATCCATAGCCGACCACTTGCATTAGATGCCATGTTCTCGATGATGTCCGAGATAAAGAACCAGCTAAGTGCTGTTTACAGCCAATCTATTGGGGATATAGTCTGCAACATATATGTATGCAACAATGATATTAAATTAATTACACTTATTTGTTAGCATCAAAATACAAAAGATGTTGGAAAATATTTCATACAATAGCTAGAACAGGAAATCGCAGAATGGCCACATTAGGAGCGAATGGCTCATCGCCAGGGTGGAAACCTGGTTCTTGTGGTGGGGGAGGTCCGTTGTTCATACCACCTGATCGATAAAATGCAAAAAATATAAACATAAATATGCACAAAAAATTCTTCCAAGTAAAATGTGGCAACATAATTAAATATAGATCGAATACAAGGAATAAGAATATATATAAATGTAGAATGTAAAGAAACATGAATATGAATATAGATCAAATGAATATAGATAGATTATTGGAGAAGACAACATATCAATTCCAATGAAAAATGCAGGAGCCCGAACCAAATCACATAGAGAGAGTGGATTTCTTGAGAAGTGAGAGTGAAACGTGAGAAATGAGACTGTGAGAGTTCGTGGGTGGGTGGGATCGATGTATGTGGCCGATGGTTTGTTTTATATAGGGGGGCATGGACATCACTGTCGATTTTCAGTTACAACCGACAATGAAAGTGAATATCACTGCTGGTTTTTAAATAGAACCGACAGTGAAGATGCATATATATAAAGGACCGTGGGAAAGTTTTAACAACAACGATATATTTATTTAGATAGAGTACAGAAATAAATAAAAAAATAACAAAAATATTAGAAATAAATTACATATACGATAACAAAGATCTTACACTAAAATTCCATATACGATAACAAAGGCCTATTTGCGTACAGGTCAATGTTACAATCAATGTGTATCAACACATTATAATTTAACCACATCAGTAGCATTCTTCTAGCACCGACTAGGGTCAAACAGCAGCGCCGAGGTGGTCTACGAGCTATACCGGTCGGAGATAACAAGGTGGCATCGATGAATCCATGCCTCTGCTGTACATGGCCATTTTCTCGGTACAGTCCAGAGCAGAGCACAATAGATTCAGCTTGGCACTGCACCGATGAACCAATGCCGCTCCGGGATAGGAAATTGCCCAGAGCACACTAGGTAGGCCGAGCATGGAGGATGCCATGTCTCTCTGGACATACAGTCCAGAGCGCACCGCAGCGGATGTCTCTGTGAACCTCGTGGAATCTCCAATCTTCGGCGTTGCTCTATCTTCAGTAGCATTCTCCTAGTACCTCTTGTGTGCACCATTTTTGTGGACTACGACGCATAACGATATCTATACGTGGAGGGCTTTCTCCCACAGAGAGGCTATGTATGTGAAAACTAGAAAGCAGAGAACGATCTGGAGAAATAAACAGCAAACAAACAGACAGCATGTTCGCTGGTTGGTTTCGAGGCTGATAAACCCGATTGGTGCTGGTTTGTTATGAGAGGAAAACACTGTATCATGGCTGATAGGCCCTAGCTGAACCAACAAGCCATGGAGAGGCTCCCTAGCAAGGCGCCATTTTATAGGCTAGCTATCGTGGTAGGTGGGAGCAGTGCTCCTGCTGTGGTGATCAGCGGGAGCACTGCTGGCCCTTGGAGAGAATATTCTTATCACTGTCAGTTTTGATAAAAAAACCGACAGTGATAGGGGTCATTAGTGCCAGTTTTTAGAACCGGTAGTGATTCCATGTATCACTGTCGGTTTTTATGAAAACCCAACAGTGATAGGCCTGGCAAACAGCTGCCGCTGCCGCAGGCGCTCAGCTTTTATTTTTTTGAAATTAGAGCCACTGCCGCGGGCTCTGGATAAAAAAATAAAAAAATTGTCCCGCCTAGGTTTCAAACCGAGGGAGCGAGAAAGAGGGATTAGTGGCTTAACCGCTGTGTTAAAGGAGGATTTACGTTAAAAACATTTTGTAGTCATTTTTATAGTTTAAGTTGAGGTTCATTTAATTCTATAAAAATATAAATTTTTTTGCGGCACCTAGGATTCGAACCAAGGGCGCAGGTTTCATAGTAGCTGGCTTTTACCGCTGCGCTATGATAGGGAGTACGTCAAGATACATTTTCTTTTTTGTTTTATCCTCTGAACGGGAGTTAATTAATTCTAGGTCCAGATTATAGGGCCTTAACCTTTGTGCTAGCATTAGGGATTACGTTAGTTTAGGTTATATTTTTTCTTTTATTAGTTTAGTGGATGTAAATACATATAATTTATTGTAAAATAATACAAATATTTGTGTCTCGATTATTTAATTCTATTATAATTAATTAATGGTCTATAATTATCAAATAATAGTATTTCTGAACATCATCTCAATATTTGATTATATAGTCAAATATTTAATTTTAGAGAAGCGCACAAAATATAAATTAGATTACATAGTTGGTGAACAACGTCCGAATAATGATTATATAGTTAACAATAATCTATCTATCTTTAGGTGCATCAACAATGAGGGCCTCATTGTAATCAAGCCGTACGTAAGCAGGTTCGTCATCCTCTTGAAGGATAGGTAGGGGTACGTTCATCCCGAATGGAGGCATTTCCTGATAGCCCCTGTAGTCTTCTTCGTCCATCACTCCATCGACACTGACAATCTTTCTTTTCCCTTCTAGGACTATTTTTAGCCTTCCTTTTGTCTTGTTGTCCCTTGCATAGAAGACTTGCATAACATCTCTTGCAAGGACAAAGGGGTCGCCTCTGTATGCGGTCTTAGTGAGATCAACGGTAGTGAACCCTTCGCTGTTAGTGTTGATTTCCTTAAGCCGGACCCACTGGCAGCGAAAAAGAGCTACCTTCAACGGATCGTAGGCTAGCTCCCATATCTCCTCTATAAAACCATAGTATGTCGCCTGCACATTGCCATTTTCGTCGTGAGCATCAAAATGAACACCACAATTTTGGTATGTGCTCTTTCCATCTTATTTTTTTGTAAAATGTGAATCCATTGATCTCATACCCTTCATACTTAAGATATGTACTCGAAGGTCCCTTGGCTAAGGCATCCAGTTGATTACCCAACTTTATTCCAAGCAAGTGGCGTCGCAACCAGTTGACAAATTCCTCCTTATGTTTTTTATCCAGCCAAGCCTATGACCTGCTCGGATATAGAGTTTGTAGCGATTGTCTGTGCTCGTCAATGTATGGCATCACACCCTCGGTTTACTGGAGAACAGCGAACTATGCCTATCTAAAAGAAACTGGGTCGTCTACTGTAACAGATTTCTCCCTGAACATTCCTTTGCCACGTAGTCTTCCCTCATGATGAGATTCTAGAACTCCGACCCTTTTGATGTCTAGATAATATGTGTAGAACTCAATAGCCTCCTCCATTGACCATCCTTCAACCATGCCCCCTTCTGGCCTGAATCTGTTCCTAACATACCTCCTAAAAACTTTCATCAATCTTTTGAAAGGGAATATCTGATGTAGGTACATTGGGCCAAGGGCCCTAATTTGGTCAACAAGATGAATGAGCAGATGCAATGAGATATCAAAGTAAGTCAGTGGAAAATGCATCTCAAGCCTAACGAGAGTTTTGGCTATGTCCCGCTACAGCTGCTCTAGCATGGACACATCAATGACCTTTTTTGAGATCGCGTTGAAGAACGAGCACAGCTTTATGATTGGGGCGTGGACCTTTAGGGGGAGGATACCACGCAATGCAACAGGGAGTAGCTGAGTCATAATGACATGACAGTCATGGGCCTTTCATAGGGCCATAGTTGAACTTGAGTTCTCTCATGTTCACTAGCCTCTTTGGATTTGCATAGTAGCCCGTCAGGACTTTGAGTTCTTTGAAGAAAGAAATAAGCGCACGCTTTTCTTCCTTCTTCAATGTCCATGACGCAACTGGAAGTTCGAACTGGCCATTCTCTAGCTCTCGGGATGCAGCCCTTCCAGATTCTCAAGTGTTGCATGTCCAGGCGTGTGGCTAGTGAATCCTTCGATGTCCCCTCGGTGTCCATCAAGGTGTTAAGCGTGTTAGCACACATGTTTTTAGTGACGTGCATGGGATCAAGACAGTGGCGTACACTCGAAAATGGCCAGTAAGGTAGTTTCTAGAAAACCAATTTTTTCTTCCAAACGATCCCATCAGACGCTGCTACTGCATTGTCCCCATTCCTAAGGACAACCTCTAGTTTGTTGAGTTCTCGAAGTATCATAGGTCCGTCTTAATATTTTGGAGCTAAGCATTTCTCAATAGTACCGTTGAAATCTTTTCTGTTCTTACGGTAAGGGTGATCCTTAGGTAGGAACCTACGGTGTTCCATATAAACTATCTTTGAGTTATTTGGTAGATTTACCGCATCGGTGTCATCTAAGCACTCGATACATCCAGTATAGCCTTTTGTCTTCTCTCTAGACAATGAACCTCGACCTGGCAGGTCGGTGATTGTAGCGATAAGTACTCCCTTGATCATGACATGTTCCTTTTTGTACTCGTCCCAAATATCCGGCACACCCTTTTCAAACATCTCCACTAGTTCATCGATTACTAGTTATAGAAACACATCGATGTCATTCCCAGGTTGTCTTGGCCCTTGGATCAGTAGTGGCATCTGGATGTACGACCACTTCATACAGACCCAAGGTGGAAGGTTGTATATACAAAGCATCACTGGCCAGGTGCTATGATTGCTTCCAACCTGGTCGAAAGGATTCATCCCATCTATGCTCAAAGCAAACCAAAGGTGCCTTACCTCTCCACCGATGTCCTTATAGAGCATAGTATTGATAGTCCTCCAGTCATGCCCATCGACGGGGTGCCTCATCATTGTATCTTTCTTTAGCTCTTCGCCATACCAGCGCAACAGCTTGGCTGATTTTGCACATGCAAACAGCCTATGCACCCGGCGAGCTATAGGGAAATACTAAACGACCTTTACGGGACCTCCTCTGGTCTTGGTACCCTCATCTAACGGTCCTTCCTTGTACCGTGAAGCTTCACACTTGGGGCACTTGTCCAAGTCTTTGTATTTTTCTCCATGGTATAATATGCAATCATTGGAACACAGATGGATTTTTTCAACCTCGAGGCCGTTGGGGCAGATCATTTGCTTGGCCAAATATGTCTTTTCTGGCAACTCGTTTTTTTTCTGGGACCATTTTCCTTATTATACCTAACAACTGATCGAAGCCTTTATCGCTCAATCCGTTTGTCGATTTGAACTCTAACAGCATGATGTCGGCTTCCAGTTTGCTCATTGGACAATTCTGATACAATGGTGTTTTGTCATCTTGTCTCATTTTCTCTAGCTTTCTCAACTGTCTTTCATTAAGACATCCGGCCTCTATATTACGTAGCAGTTGAGAAATGCCATCGTTATTATCTTCAGCGTCGTCAGCTAGCGTGTTTCTAAACACATTATTAACTGTGGTCATAGGTTCTGTATTGACACCGGGTTCCTCGTCAGCATTGTGGATGGCTACGTCAGGCATGTCCACATTATCATCGTTTTCCTACGGAACATTCACCATGCATAGTCCATATCGTATAGTTTGACATGAACCCCTTGGTAATCAAGTGCGATCGTATAGACTCAGTTTGACGAAAGTTCCATTGATTCTTGCAATCTTTGCATGGACAGAAGACATGGTTCCCATTCCCAGCATGGGCTTTGGCATCGGTGATAAACTGGCGAATGCCATGCATGTACCGCTTGTCTGTTCGGGACAGATGCATCCACTCTCGATCCATCTCTGCACAAAAAATATTGAGACAGTAATTACAAAGAATTAATAAGAAATCGAGCTTCATGAACAACAATTGTAGCTCGAAAGTACCATTTTTGCAAAACATTATTGTACACTAATTATTGAAAATTAAAATTGGTAGCCTGGCCCTGTAAATTGAAAATCGTAGTAAAAATATAATTATTGCATAATAATAAAGAACAACTATTCTACTCAACTTTTAAGAACTAATTATAGCATCACATACTAACAATGATGATCTTGACCACCATAGAATAATTAGCTAGGAATTTAAATGTGTTCATAGACACTAACATTTTGGATAATGGATTCATCATAATTTTAGCCTTGCACAAATGTCCAATTGGAAAAGTGTTTTCTAGAGTAGAGAAAGAAATAGAATGAAAATCAAACAATGTAGCCATCAAAACGAAGCTAATTAAGCAACAAAATCAAAGGAGTGGATGTTTGTTACTAACCTTAAACAAAAAGATCAAGCCATTCTTCAAAATTCAAGCGCTAGCTTCATGGTGAAGAGCAGCCGCAACAATAGAGGAAATGGCCCAAACGCATGCCTCTGTTCTCGGGATAGAAGAGAGGAGGACGGAGAGGACGGCTGTAGCCTTTTTGTGCTGTAGGCTTATCACCGTCGGTTCTTGGCTAGAACCGACAGTGATAGAGCCCAATCACTGTCGGCTCTTGGCTTAAACCGACAGTGATAACCGGCCGCCAACTCACTGCAGGTACAAGCCACAAACCGACAGTGATGTGGTCCTTCACTGTCAGTTTTAGCCCAGCCTCAATCATTTTCTCATTTTCAAGCTCATAACTGGCAGTTAAGGTACATCACTGCCGGTTCTCACAAATCCAGCAGTGATGAAGCCGACAGTGATGTCCAAATGTGTAGCAGTGGGGAGTGGCTCCATGTGGAATCATCCGAACCTGTGTACAAGTCTAAACACAATATTTTGTTTGAGGCTCGGATTCGACTCGCTCATCGCCAAATGATTCCTGATACCAGCGCGAATGCCGCGTACAGACACGCTAACCACACACACGCTAACCATTCATCTAACATGCACACACATGCTAACCACACACACACGCGCTAGCCGCGTGCGTACACACACACGCTACACAGGGTAACCAGGTACACACGCTATTCACGTACACAGAAACGTGCAAAATCAAGTGTATAAAGTTACATACCAAATTATATGGAAATCAAAATATATCAAATATAAAGTTATAAAACAAAAAATGCAATGCAGGAAAAAAAGCCTAAAACATTATTTTGTCCATATTCAATAGGCATATTATTGTTTACCCCATACGCTCAAAAACAATGGAAAATATTTAAACTGAGCAATAGGCCCGCGCTCTTGGACTGGTGCGTTATGGCAACGTGCAATGCAGCTCGGGCTCTGAGCCAAAGTCTTGGGGGCTGTGCCGGAATTTCTTATGCGCGCGCACACCCGCAGGCCTGCCTTAGGGCCCACCTAGTATTAGCCATTGATCTTGATCGGACGGTCACAGACGCTTGAGCTTGGAACAAAACGGGAAACCTCAAACCCTAACTCACTTTCTCCTCTCCCTTTTGTGATTCGCGCAACGGTGGACGGGAGCTGAGGGCAGATGGAGCGCGCGAGGCTCCAGCGAGCGCATGACTGACGGGAGAAGCGGCTCCGGCGCGGTCCCCTTCGTCGGAGCATGTACGTCCAGAACCGTTGAGCCCCGAGATCACTTTTCCAACACCTTCCTCTTTGGTCAATAAATTTCCATCTCTATGTTCAGTTCTTTTTAATTTTCTTTTATTCTCTGAGCACCATACCTCCCTAGTGACCTCCTTCCTGCGCACGCGCCTCACCGCCTCCATGCGCCCACTCTCGCACCCCACCGCCTCCCCCGCACACGGCCATGGTGGATGCGACAGCGGTGGATTGCAGCGGCAGTGGATCCGGCGGATCCTGCGTCGATGGTGGCAGATCTGGCAGATCCGGCAGTGGATCTAGCGGATCCAGCGACGGCGGTGTCGGATCCGCGCTAGGTAGGCCTTTTCCTCCTCTCTCCTCGCTCCTCCTGCTCCTGGATCTGCTTTCTAGGGTTTCGGCGAGCTCTCCCCTTAATTTCCCCAACTCTAGGCGTGCATAGAAGGGACCGGCCTGGGGGAGGAAGGCTGGCCAGGCGGGGGGGATGGCTGGCAGGCGGTTTAGGGGAGCTAGCAGCGGCGACCGGGCCATGTCGGGGCGGGGGAGCTTCGGCCATGATGGCGGTGGCGGGAGGGGGGAGGGAGGGAAAGAAGGTGGCACCGTGGGCAAGCTAGGGTTTTGCTGTAGCTCCATGGCCGTTGTGGCAGAACTGCTCGAATTAACACTCCTTCGGAGGCGCTCGTCTTCCACCAAACACTAAGCACCCCGAGAGCAAGCTACATCGGGCAGATTACGTCGAGCACACCCCCAGGGAGAACTCAAATAATCCACATTTTTCCTCTAAGATCCAATAATGAGAACAAGTTTGCAATACTTAGTCCATTTCATACAACCAGAGTTCTTAGAAGTACATTATTACAGTACCAAATTCAGAGCGCGGAATTTAACAGCGGAATGAAAATAAACATCTATCAATAATATACAAGGATCCGTCTGTGCCCACCAGAAGAATCCTTCACACAACGGCTACTCCTCAAGCTACACCTGCAACAGGGGTAAATAAAGCTTGAGTACACAATGTACTCGCAAGACTTATCAGCCTAGTGGGAGTAATTTCCCAACTCCAAGGGATATGATAAGCTTTATGGTTTGCTGGGTTTCCTTTTTGCGAAAAACAATACTAATAGTGAATCCTTATGTATGTTTATCATTAGCAGTTATGATTAGTTTATTATCTAACCATTCTATGTAAGCATTTGTTCTACTTTCAAGCAAGAGTTGAGCAAACAGTTCCATTTCACTACCTTTCATCTTTTAGTTCTTACTACAGTGCTAAACTATGGACAAGTCGTACCGGATCGCTCGGCGATTCGCGAACCAATGTGCCCAGCTGGGTACCCTGAAACACACGCTCCGCTTGTACCCTAGGCACAAAGCAGGACCAACCCACTACCCTCCTATCACGGGGCCCAGGTCTCCGTCCAAACTTGGAATCCAAGCCCCCGCTCCTGAGTCCCGGACTCAGTGCGGTGCTTAGACCTCCACCATCCCCGCCTCCAATCAGCCGGTTCGGAAAGAGCCTGAACCCATGACAAGAGAACAATGAGCCTTCCTGTGCCCATACACAAGTATGTGTTCAGGATAATAAGTCTGTGACTTGCCTAGAACTCAATGCAACGGCCGGTCCTTAACCGACACAGACAGGAAAACAATGTAACCAAGCTATGCCCCGTTGGCCGCAGGACACAATCTCTTACACCCACCAATATCCATACCATCTCCCTGCCCGGTCTCCATTTTCCTTTCACCATTTTATTATGAGAGTGATAATAATAATCACCTATTGTGAGTAATGGCAGGTTACTCACGCTACCGAAAATCCTAAGCATAGCAGCTACTCGACCTATGCTAATAGGACTCATAGGAAGGTATTCATCGAGGCTTGCCTTGGGCAAACGGGGTCTCAGCAAAGTCAACAACTGATGGCTCCAGGGCTCTCTCCTGGACGAGAATCTCCTCCTTGTACTCCTCGATTATCTCCAAGTACACCTGCTCGCCCGCAGTCATGAACTCTACAAACTCGTTATCTACATGCATGAAATGATGATGCAACACTTAGTAATACATCAATAGCAACTCTTAAAATAAGAATACATCTACTAAGCTACTAAGCTAACTCTAATGACTAAGACGCTAAGCTACCTATTATTCCTACTAAATAGGTATGAAACATTTCACGTATTATCTTAGCAACTAAAGGCAACCTTATTCTTATTACCGATTTAATATATATACTACCACAAGGCATACTTAGCCACCATCTTTCTCAACCTATGCTAAGGTTATAAAAATTACAATGAGCACATAATAATCTAATGAACCTACTGTAAAAATTTCATGGCCAAAGCTATTACCAATTGGCCACAAAAATTCCTACAATTATTAATCTAAATAACATTAACACTTCTAAATGATTTAATAGACCTTAGCATCAACACACGCATATATATATAAACTAACCATACTATCAGGTAGACAACATTTTTAAGAACTCAACAGAATTTATTTCACAATTTTTGGATACTTATGTGAATTGATATTAATTTCCAAAGTTCAACTTAGAATGTAAAATATAAAGCTATTTCTATTTTCTATAAAAATGGAAAATGAATTCAACCTGCGCGGCCCACGCACGCGCAGCGCGCGCGCATGCGTGACCTGCCGGCGCAGCCCACGCGGGATGTGGCCTAACCACGCGGAAACGGCCCGCGACGGGGAGGCCCGCGCACGCCGGCCACTTATGCGAAAACACCCTTGAGTTACCGATGATTCACCCCGAGGCCCACAACACTATTCATACAGTCTGCGCTTATACAGATAAGCCCCTCCCCATTCGCTTCTTTACCATGGGCGGGTCCTCCGGCCACCCCCGCGCGTACCAGCGCGGTGGCGATGGCACTGGACCGCCACGCCGGCCATCTGAGACCCGCCCCGACCCCGATAGCTAGCCAAACAACACCTACAACCCTAGCACCTACCTTAGCGAAAGTTATAGGGGCGGTGGAGCTCGCGGAAGCGGTGGCTACGGCACGTGGCCATGTGCGATGGTGGCGCGACCACGCAGGCCACCCTAAGCCACCACGGGGAGAGCTAGCTAACTCTAAAGCAACACTATCATACCCTGGTTACTTCTATGGTGATGGTTTGGCCAAGGATTCCCCGAACCGGGCTGGCCACATGCAGCGGTGGAATGTGGCGGTGCACTGTGGTGACACTGTCGCGTCAGCGACCAAGGCGGGCCGGTAGCGGCTAAGTTGAGGTTTGCGGGGTGAAGGAAGGATCTAAGCGAAGGTAGTGGTGCAGTTAATTGGGCAATGGGCGACGGGCGAGCAAGCTGTCTGCACCCACGGCCAAGCGCGGCCTTAACGGTTCGCCAGGGCGGAAACGCCAAATTGGCGTCAGGCCGGCCATCATCAAGGCTGCGAGTGGCACAAGCGGTGAGAGGACAAGAGAGCACAGGTGTGGTCGAGGCAAATTGAATAGCGGTGACTCCTCCCTAGCACACTCGTGGGCGCAAGGCGACGGTGGTGGCAGAGAGAAAGCAGGGGCACACGGGCGGACGGGATGACAGCGGGGCTCGATCAGACTTCGACTGAGACGCATCTTGGTGGGGTGCGGGTGCCTTGCCCAAGGGACCCTCGTCCCAAACGCAGTGGACGAGCGAGTGCGTTGGCGATAGGCTGTGGCCCGCGCGCTGCGGCGCCATTAATGGCGTAGCGACGACATGGATGGCCACGTGCGGAAGGCATCCGCCCGGTCAGAGAGGAACAGCGCAGCACAGGGCAGATGCGACCCAACGCAACATGAGGGCAGCGACATGGAGAGGTAGAGCGGCCAGGCGGCAGCGGACCGGCTAGGGCGCCGGGCCGGCGACGGCAACGACAGCGGCACGGTGGGGCAGAGTGGCCAGGCCAACCGGCCCCAGCGTCCTGCCGAGCGCGGCGATGCGCGTGCATGCGTGCGCTGGACGAGCCGGCGCTGCGACGCTGAGTGCCCGAGGCACGGTGACCGCACCCACGCCCACGCGATGAAGCCATCCGAGAGCATGTTGCGCATGATTTTTAAAGCGTTCTAAAAATCTAAACCTTTGATCCAATCACCTAACCACCTTTTCTATACTTAAGAGGGCATATTAGGCTACTAAAACAAGCCAAAAACCACACCACTCCTTAACCCAATTTCTCTACAAAAATTACCAAAAATAGCTTTGTCAAACCATTTTTCAGCCTTAGAAATTTGACTAAGTCTTGATCGGATTCGCGTCAAATTCGATTTCCCAGCTATTAGACCAGTTAGCTAGTGAATTCATTTTTCAATCACAGGTATTTTATCGTCATCTACAAAATTTGTAATGCAAACTTTATTCAAGAAGCGCATACATGTTCTATAGCATTTTTGCTTGATAAAAAATGGTTTTAAACACTAAGTGATATAACATGGCAATGGAATTTAACTTTCGTTATGCATTTCCATTGATCGTTTTCAGTTACGGAATTTGATCTAACCACTATATTACATGCATTAATACTTAAACATGATGCTCATGCAGTGTTTTAACAAATGATTTACAGTGTAACACCCGAGGGTGTTACAGCCGTGGCTGTGTCCGTGGCCGTGGAGCTCCGGCGAAACCCTAGCTCGTCGCGGCGGGGCGGTGGCGACGACAGAGGCGAGGGTGTAGGAGTCGGGGGAAGAAGTGCTGCTATGTGTTTTGTTGCGACTAAAAACTGCTGTGTGAGGAGGTGTGCGCGCAGAAATTCCAAACCCTGCGCACGCACGCTCTAGCAACGCCCTTACTTCAAATATGTATTGTTTCTGTTCGGGTGTTGCAAGTAGCTCTGATGTGTATTCTATAGAAAAGAATATTTCATTATTGGTTTCTTTTGATTTGAGAGCCTAAGACGTCGTCCACTAAAGTGCATTCCATTGATAATGATGGATCATGGACAAGAAACAATGATAGTGGTAGAGATTAAGATGGCTATGATAACGACGATGATTCTAATTGCGATCATAGTGATGATTCTGATTATGATGTCTGTGATGTAAGATACTATGTATTTGGTTTAGGGAGTGGCTCATGCGAAATCATCCGAACCTGTGTCCAAGTCTAAACACAATATTTGGTTTGAGGCACGGATTCGACTCGCTCATCACCAAATGATTCCCGATACCAGCGCAAATGAATGACTAACTCGTTCCTTCACCAAACCCATCGGATGACTCCAATTATTGAATCCATGCCGGACGTGCTAATGCCGCGTACACACACGCTAACCACACACACGCTAACCATTCATCTAACATGCACACACACGCTAACCACACACACGCTAGCCGCGTCCGTGCACACACACAAGCAACACAGGGTAACCAGGTACACACGCTATTCACGTACACAGACACGTGCAAAATCAAATGTATAAAGCTATATATACCAAATTATATGGAAACCAAAATATATCAAATATAAAGTTATAAAATAAAAAAATGCAATGCAGGAAAAAAACCTAAAACATTGTTGATTCTGTCCATATTCATTAGGCATATTATTGTTTAGGGTTTTTTGGATCCACGCCATTGGAATTTTTTAAGTTTAAAGATACGCCATTCCAATTCGTCTATTTGGAGAACTGGCATTATAATTTGAGTTAAATGCATGGCAGGTCCTTGAACTTGTATGAGGTGTCACTTAGGTACACGAACTCTCAAAATGCATTTCCGGCATCCGAAGGTTGTCTAAGTATGTCACTTAGGTCCACGAGCCTACATGGCATCGCCAGCGTGGCGCTGACAGTTCACAAGAGCAGACGTGGCGGCACTCCTCGATGTCGCCTGGTCCCAGGATGCGCACACCGCGCTCAGGCTCGTCTGCCTCCTGGGCAAGGGCGACAAGGAAGGCTTCTACGCTCGTCCTTAGCTCGATCGCCATTGTCACGACATACGCGGATCCAGTAATCTAAGAATGCAACTTGCAACGCATGCATGTGTCCGCGTGCGCGTGAACTCCATTGCTAGCTGCTGGCTCTCCATCCGATAGCACTAGCACAGGTGTAGGCTGGGGTAGGAGACATGGGGAGGGAGGGGGCCGCCTCATCATGCGCGCGTCGATCTGCTAAGACGACCGCGCCGACCTCCGTCGGACCTCAGCTGCATGCTCAAGGTCGAGATCACCACCCTCGGCTGCCGCGTCAAGAACGTGCTCGTCATCATCGCGGATGACAGCGTCGGCTGCGAGGGGCAGCGGCGTCTTGGAGTGCACAACGTCGTCAGCCGCCAAGGAGTCGAGAGCGGCGGCATCGTCAGACGCCGCCAGGCTCAAGCGGCAACGCACGACGAGCCTTTCGACAATCCTAGAAAACAAGTCCATCTAAAAGCTAACATATACCCTTATCAATCAAATACTACTATTCGTTTCTCTACTTTCCCACGTGAGTCCAACCAGGAGTACCTCAACATCTCGGACAAGCACTATGCTTACCGCGTCCGTGACCGGCTCCGCCGCGAGGTGCTGGTGCCGCTGCGCAAGGCCCTCGAGCTCCAGGAGGTTTACATGTGTGCGTGCAAGTTTGAAGCGCTGCCATACGCGCGGGTGGCGTCCTTGGCAATGAACAAGTACAATGTGTTCCAGAAGCACGACAAGTACCGCGTGGCCGGTTTCATCAACGAGGTGTGCACCGATTGCGCTAGGATGCTCGCGGACGCGGTGCAGCTGCACGACGAGGTTGCCGAGCTCCAGTGGCGTCGCATGCATGGCTGCCTCTCTAGTGGCTGAGGGCGAGCGCGTCTTCGCATCCCGCGCGCGCATCCAGAGCGCGGCAGCGTAGAAGCCTTCCCTGTTGCCGTTGCTCAGGCCGCAGAGCCTGAGCGCGGTGCGCACGTCCTGGGACCAGGTGACGTCGAGGAGTGCCGCCACATCTACCCTTGTGAACAGTCAGCACCACGCTGGCGATGCCACATAGGCTTATGGACCTATGTGACATACCTAAACAACTTTAGGGTGCCAAAAATGCATTTTGAGAGTTCATGTACCTAAGAGACACCTCCATACAAGATCAAGGACCTACCATGCATTTAACTCTTATGTATATATCCATCAAAGTTTCAAAGATATATTTCAAAAACTCATAAAACAAAGATCCAAATACATTAAGATATCTCTGCATTTCCAAAGTTATCAATCAAGGAATGATGAAACAAAGAAAAATCAGCACTAGAAAGCCTACAGATACCTATTAACGAATGACGAGATAAAAAAATCACCTGACCTATGATTTTTAATAGGATATAAATTCATTTATACCATAAAAAAACAAAACGTCCGCCGTCGTGCATAGCTTTTTCTAGAAGAAGACAAAGCACTGGGAATTTGGACGGCCCATTTTAGGCCTACTAGGTAATGGCGGGGTGTGAAGCAAATCGAAGGTGGTAGTTTTTAACGCAAGTAAAGTAAACTATAGTTCATACCTGGGCTGCTGCTTGTTGTTCCTTCACCTTCTTCCCTTAGGTATTCTATAATTCATCTAACTGAGCTTGCTGCTCTTGGAGTATTGGTTCTAAATCGGTGAACTGAAGACAAGGCTAATAATCTAGCTAACTGAAGGATGTAACGCAATAACCTATCGTAAAGCTAGTTATATAGAGCTTGATGGGTTGATGCCCAAAATTTAGTAACCAAAACTCAGGCAAACCCAAATCTGGCAGCCATTTGGTTGGCTACAAAAATTTGCTAACATCTCATGCAACTCCTATAGATTGGCTAAAATTAGTAGTCAAATTTCATTGTTTAGACATTTTGTAAAATAGAAAACTCATTAAAAAATAAGAGGTCTGCAACAGTCTTGCTACTTTATAAAGTAAGATAGCTGGCGTCTATAGTTGGCTATATATGGTCAACAAAAATTAAGGGATAACATACTTCCTATTTTACAAAATCAGGTAGCACGAATGTTGGAGTCTATTTTTGTTATACAAATTCTTTAAATAGCATCCACAGTAAGAATAGCCAAGTTGTTGGAGTTGCTCTTCGCATGCCAAATTTATGGCAAATATGATTAACTTAGTTTTGGCGATTTTTTCTTGCCAAATCTTTTTTAAGGAATTTTTGGTAACCAACCAAGCTGGCCCATAGCCAACTCATATTAGAGCAAGCCCAATAGCAGAGATAAGTGTTTGTTATAAGTTAACTTACAAGAGCCAAGTTATACAATAATTATCTTTTATTTGTCTATAAGTTCCACCTTCTCTTTTCTAGTCCTCACATTCACTTGATGTTTCGACCCACCACTACGTAGGCTCCGTATCCAACTTGTTGCTTTCTCTGAGAGCTAAGCTCTCCTCTCTCTCTCTCTCTTCTATCCACACATCAGTATTTATTTAGCTATTATATCATTTATTGTACTTGCTCTTATAGATTGGCAGCAATAAAGATTGCAAGCATTTAATGATTACATGGCGCGGTTGTCTCACGGGATCCGGAGCGAGAAATGTGAGGAGCGAAGCGTCAAAACTGTAGCCTGCACCTAGCTGGGAACGGCTGTGGGGTGCGATTAGGGGTGTATGATCCGATGGCTAAAATTTAGGAGGTGTGTCGGGAGGATGTTGTATGAGGTGTTTCAATAATAATAAAAAAAACAAATTACATAATCCGTCAGTACTTCACGAGACGAATTTTTTAAGCCTAATTAATCAGTCATTAGCACATATTTACTGTAGCACCACATTGTCAAATCATGGACTAATTAGGCTTAAAATATTCGTCTCGCAAATTAGTCGTAAACTATGCAATTAGTTTCATAATTAGTCTATATTTAATACTCCATACATATGTCAAACATTTAATGGGATAGCGACTAAAACTATGGGCACCAAACACCACCTTAACCGAGCCGGGAGTCAAGCGCTAACTCTTTTGTCTCTGCCAAATCATGCTACTTTTTTTTCGTGGACTCTATTTAGCCGATTGAGCGAGGCTTGTTATACTTGCTCTAAATACCGAAGGAGCATCAAAGGGATCTTCCCCTTTCCCTCTCCAAGAGTTGATTCAATCTCTTTCTTAAGAAAACGAATGGAGAAGTTTTCGTATGAGCCATTGCTATCTAATTAAAAAAATCAAATTGTGAATCTAGCAAAATCGTACCTTAGTAGTACATAATAAGAACATGGGGATTAGGCCTTTTGGGATTGAAGAAATAGCCTGAGCGAAGGGCGCGCCTCTTGCAGTCGGTGTCTAGGCGTTGGGAGAGGGAGCCGACTCAGCGATGGGAGGGCGAGGACGATGCGCCTCCTGCAGTCAGTGTCTCGATGATGGGACAACGAGCCGGCTTGGCAATGGGAGAGCGAGGACGGCGAGCTACAAGCGTGCAGCTAGCCGGAGCAAGCTAAGACACTTGTTCACAAGTTAAGTCCTATTTGGAGAGCTCAAGCAGCTCCAAATCTACAAGAAACAGCTCTAGATCCACTTTTACAGACCAAACATTTTCAGTTCCACCAACTCTAGACAAAAAAACATGGATTTCACTCTAGATCCATGGATTTCGTGGATCACCTCAAGGGGTGCTACAAAAACTCATGGATTTCTAGAGTTGGCCAAAATTGTCCACCATATCACTGATTACATAAAAATAACGGTTTGTTTTGTTCTATTAAATTTCTTCCTCGGAGGCGGATAGAGCGCGACCCGTGGCCGTCGCGCACAGGGCCTAGTGCACGACCCCAGCCCAGCGTGGGAGAGCCCACGCACGCTCCTCACTTCCACATGCGTTATTCCAGATTTCCAGTGCATTCGCCCACTAGCACCTGCTACCGCTGACGTCAGGCTGACACAAATTAAAAAAGCAAAACATTTTGTTTGAATAGCTATAACTTTTGAACGTTATATCCGTTTTCAATTCCGTCTGCACGGGTGTGTTCTACGTGACGAGCGAACAAAACTAGACTCACTCACATATGATTCCAAGAATTTTATTTTAGTAGCAATTTATATATAAATATATACTAGGAGATTTATCAAAGGAATTAATACCATATAATACTAAAGTTACTACTCCAAATATAGTAAAGTTTTTACATAGTATGCACATCCATTGTTATCATGAAAATATAATAAAATTGTTATATAGTATTTACATAAAGGTACTAGCCCTATTTTATATTATTTTAAGAGCAAATTACATAGATCGAGTTGCTAGTGAGAGTTTGTTGCAACTTATATATTGCAAAATCGAGTAATATTTCATGTAGAAACAATGCAAACTAACCAACTGGCGGAATTTATTAAAAAAACAAGACCTTGTGTGTGGCAAGTTTAATTCAAAGTATGTAGCAAGTTATATTTTGAGCAAGTGGCAAGATATCGTGAAATATTACAAATTCTGAGATTTATGACTTCCAGACACATGAACCTCATTACTAAATAAACTGAAAAGGTGACCGAAAGAACTCATAGCTCATTAAAATGAAACTAAAAGAAATAATGAAACAAAAAATAACTGAGACTAAAAGGAACACAGAAACTGAACAAATGAAACTCTGATTTAGGAATGATTCGAACCTGAAAGGAAAACTGAAACACAAAAACAGAAAAAAAATAAAACTCATAACTCATTAAACTGAAAGGATGAATGAAAAAATGAAACTCATAACTCATTAAGCTGAAACTAAAAGAACAACTAATAACTGAAAATTTTAAAAGCAGAAAATATTGAAGAACAACTAACACTACCGGAATCCTCAAATTTGCTGACTGTTTTTATGTTTGCCGAGTGTATTCCCTCGGGCACTCGGCGACTAAGTTCTTTACCGAGTGCTGCGCGAAAAACACTCAGCAAAAAAAACACTCGGCAAAAGAGGGGGTTTGCCGAGTGTAAAAAAACACTCGGCAAAGAAATAAAAAAAAAATCTGGAAAAGAAGGAGAAGAAAAAAAATAAAAAAAAACTTTGCTGAGTGCTCAGATCTAGAACACTCGGCAAAGAAATAAAATCTTTCTTTCTAGAAAAGAAGGAGAAGAAAAAAATAAAAAAAAACTTTGCCGAGTGCTCAAATCTAGAATACTCGGCAAAGAATTTTTTTTGGAAATAAAACCCCGCCTCCCTCCTCCTTTCCCGCCTCCCCCCGCACACCGTGCGCCCCTCCCTCCCTCCCCTCCCAGTTCCCTCTCCCTGCCCTCCCCGCCGGCGGCCGGCCCTCGCCGGCGCACCTCCTCCCTCCCCTCGTCTCGTCGGCGCCCCCTCCCCTCAAATCGCGGCCGGCACCCCTCCCCTCCCCTCGCCGGCGTCCCCTCCTCTCCCGGCGGCCCCTCCCCTCACCGGCGCCCCCTCCCTCTCTCCTGGCGCCCCTCCCTTCCTCTCCCGGCGCCCCCTCCCCTCGCCGGCGCCCCCTCCCTCGCTCTCGGTGCCCCCTCGCCTCCTCTCCTAGATCCAACGCCCCCTCCCTCTCTCCCGGCGGCGTTGTCCCCTCCCCTCCTCTCCTGGCCCGCCGCCCCCGGATTCGGCCCTCCCTCTCCCGGATCTGGCCCCTCCCTTCTGCTCGCCTCGCACGAACTCGTGGAAAGGGATGGAGTCCACGGCCGCGCTCGCGAGGATGGCACTACAAGGTTTTACCCCTGATGCAACGGCTTAAAAGCGTTGCAATATACCAAAAATTGTTGCAAAAGACAAAATTGCAACGGAAAATTTTCGTTGGCAGGCGTTGCCATAGTAACCGTGGGGAAAGGTTTGCCCAACGACTCTCTTTGGTGTTGCAATAGATTTTCCCCTATTGCAACACCAGAAATACCTATTGCCACGAACCCAAAGTGTGGCAATAGGTGCACTAGCATGATATTTGGTGTTGCAATAGACCTTATTGCCATGCATCAATAGCATTGCAATAGATGGACCCTCTATTGCCACGCTATCTAGGTGGTTGCTATAGGTGGAACCGTCTATTGCCACGATAAATTTTTGGTTGCTAGAGGTAGTCTCTCTATTGCAACACTAAACATTGTGGTTGCTATAGGTGCATCCGTCTATTGCCACGGTAAATGTTTGGTTGCTAGAGGTTGCCTCTCTATTGCAACAATCAATACTGGTTGCTATTGTTGGACCCTCTATTGCCACACTAACTATTGTGTTGCTACAGTTTGGAGACTCTATTGCAATGACCACTATTCCGTTGGTATGATGTTTTTTGCAACACCGTTTGTTTGTTGCTATATCATATATTGCAACGCCAAATTATTTTATCGATAGTCCATATTGCAACGCTTTGTTTGCTTCAAACAATAATTGCATGCCGAACAATATATGATGAAAGAAGCATTTAGACATCCATTAATCCAAACTATGCTTTGTTCATACAACTCATTAATGAAACCACATCCAATGTCAAACTTAGTCGATAACACACGCACAACAGCTGGAACACATAAGGTATCCGACTTACAGTAGCTACTTTGAACAGTTCAAAATGTAATAAGCTATGTGTAGCACTGTAGCAAAGGTTAGCTTGACATTGACCGTCCATCACTTGTGCGCTCCACTCAAACTCTATCTTGCTCCTAAAAGAATCATTAACATTGGTATATGCATCAGATAAACTGAAATTGTATTATTTTAGCAACAACAGCATGGATTGAACCATTTTGAAGGTAAGTAATTTGGAATCATAAATTAAAGACTAAAGGGTTTGAAATTTCCTGATTCATTCAAAGTAAAATTATCCATCAAATGACTATATGATTTCAGATCAGGCACTTTCACTTCTGTTAAAAAAACATTGCAAGCAGCCAAACAACTGAAAATCATTGCTATTGTCCCAGCTACTGCTTCGGAAATATGACATTTACATAAGAAATATAAAAGGACGTTAATACATTTTTCCAAGAGTAACAACTCGACTAGGATAAATCATAGGAAGCAAAGTACTAGCAACAACGTGAGACATGAATGTGTTAATGCTACATCAAATTCAAAAGGGAAGCTAACACCTATGGAGTGTATACTCTATACTGGCTTCAAAAATATTTACGTGTTTCACCTGGTTCATTTCCATTACAAGATTGTTTAGAATCTTCAATCCTATGAAATAATGATCCTGAGATGCCTGAAATAATGTAGCCACAAAAAAATATTAGCAAAATGCATCAGGTCACAGGCAAAAGAACTAGGAACCAAAATTATACCACCTCTAGTCACAAAGACTTGTTACCACCTGTAAAAAAAACTCCTGTAACTTTCATACCTGAAGAACTATCCAAAGAGCCCAAGATGTAGTTGATAAAGTAGTCAGAAAAATTCCTAGTATCCAAGTCCTTCTAGCATAACTTAGACCAAGGCCATATATGTTTATTGCTCCAGAAATCCTAACAGAATAAAAAAAGAAATGAAATGATTAGTGACTGCTATAAGTACAAGTAAGTGGAACAAATAGAAATCATAAATACTGCCGGTTATGAACAGAACAATCCATCGAGACTACTTAAATATCTCAGTTTTGATAAGTTCTGCATATATCTACCACTATCAGTAGAAAAACTTGCGCTGTACTATGTGCTACTAAAGGCTGGTTTGTTGTTAATTGTTGCTGAAACTAAGTGTATATATATACATATATATAATAACAATAGGGGAAAATAACAGAGAAAAATGGGATGACATTGGGAGGAAATATTAAGAAATACTGCACTTTCACCAAGAAAAGGAGAAATTAATGGACGAATGACTGAACGAGGAAGCATAACATCTTTGCACAGAGGTGGCAATAGTAGTTCAAGCATAGATCTTTGATAGGACCTTCAAAAACAAGGTTTTGGAGCCCATGCAGTTGAACACGAAGACTCTGAAAACTGTTGCTGCTTTATCATTGAAATCTATGCAGCTTTATAGCAGGTCAATACTGATCATTTGCCCCCCCCCCCCCAAAAAAAAACTGACAACGATCAAGCTCACCTACCCGTATAACACATGCACAAATAACTTCAGAGAGACTTTGAATGAAAGCGGTGGAGCAGTTTTCCTGCAGAAAGAAGCCTCAGGCCCTGTATGGTTGGGCTGTGGCTGTGGGAAAAAGCTGTTGTGGGCTGTTAGCTGTGAAAAAACTGCTGTGGGCTGTGAGCTGTAGAAAAGCTGAAAGCTGTTTGGTTAAACAAGTATAAAATATACCTTTTATCTTTATCTCTCTTGAAACAACTATGGAAGAGCTTTTTATTCCACCAATTTCGAAAAGCAGAAAGCCAAAAGCCAAAAGCAGGGTCAAACCAGCTTTCAAAAATGAACTACGGAAAAGCAGCTGCTTCTGAAAAAGCACCCTCCAAAAGCAGCCCATTTGGTTAGGCTTTTGGCTTTTAGGGCCAAAAGCCAAAGCCAAAAGTCCAACCAAACAGGGCCTCAATTCCATTCCCAAGGTGGTATGTAAGAAAAATGTGTTACAAGACTTGTATTACCTTTCAAGAACAAAAGCAACCGGCACCAGGAACAGAAAAGCAACCATATATAACCCTTAGGAGAAACGTGAGCACAAAAGCTGCTCTATTGCCCATTGCTACAACAGTCTCTTGGAACTTCTGGACACGATCTTTTATATAACCGAGATGGGGAGATTCTAGCTAGCTACATAATGCAGGAACATTATTTTTCTTATATCATCAAGTAGGTGGATCTTAGCAAGATATATAATAAGTCCATAATGCAGGTGGATCTTAGCTACATAATGCAGGAACATTATTTGTCTTTATATCATTAAGTTCCGACAGATATTGGAACATTTTGAGGTTTAGAATTTTCAGTTATAAATACCTTAGGCATCAACTTTTAGGGAAAAAATATAATCTCCACTAGAACATCCACTACTAGACAACACTAAATCTATTTGATTGAGGATGCACGACTGTGCTATAAGTGCTAAAATAAATGGATGCATCATACATGTTCAAGCTTTTGCACCGTTCTAAATCCATAGAAAATAAGTTCTTTGCAGTGGTAAACTACAGTGTAGTTTATGGCTTAGCATCTTGTGCAATGGAATCTAGTAAGAGTTTCCTAATACATTGCATGGAGACTATTAAGAGTTTCCTAAAATCCGATACAATGGAGAACAAAGCATATATAAGATTCTGGATAAACAGGGAGAAAACATAATCTAGAAACTTTCTTTTGTTGATAATTCTATATTGTGTTATTAATTTTCTGCAATTCACAAAGAACATCAACTGAGTATTCAGAAACTATTCTTACTGGAAAAACAATATGGATACTTGTGATGCATTTCACGCAAAGTGAAGTCAATCCTGGACTATTCATCCTTTAACAAAGACAGAGGAGCTCACATTTAAATAAAAAATGCAGCGGATTGGGAGAAGGCAGTTAGCAGCGGTAGGTAGGGCCCGACGACGCAGGGAGGGAGGAGGAAGTCGAGATCGCCGACGTCGTCCTCCTCGAGCTCCCTCCACCGGATAGTCCTCCTCAACGCCATCGAGGAGTACCCGTCCCCGCCCGGCCGCCGTGCCATCCCGCGAGGGAACCCGAGGCGGGAGGCCACCGCGACGACGGCTGGGCGCATCAGCGACTGCTCCGGGAGGCCGGGCCAGCGGCGGCGGGGGCCGGAGGGAGGGGAGGGTGTCCGCCGCGGCAGTCGGTGGAGGGAGGAGATGAGGGCGCGGCGGTCGGCGGAGGAGGAGGAGATGGGGGCGCGGCGGCGGCTGAGGAGGTGCGGTCTGTGGTGGAGAAAACGACCTGTGGTGGATGAGATTACGAGATGCGGATGAGATTTGGGGCGCAGGTGCGGGATGAGATTACGAAAATATCCTAAAAATATGGGGGATTTTCGAAGGAGGATGGGTAGTAACGTCTGACTGTGCGAAATTTTTGGGCTGGCGCCATTAGACCGAAGAAGGAGGCCGGGGGGGGGGGGCAAACTGAATTCAGCCCGGCGCCTGAAAAGCTTATGTGAAGCAACTTTTTTTTAAAATAAGAAATTAAGGCACCTTTGTGAAGCAACTTGTACATAAACTATATTAAATACGATGAATACATTTTTCAAATGTAATAGGCAACATATAAGTTGTCATGTAGGAGTTTCAATAATTTCTAAGTAGATTTGGTATTTTCTATCATTTAATTGACTTTCTATGTCTTTATTGAAAGTAATCCTAAGTTGAACTACGTGTCCCTCCAATAAGATTCGAAAAATTGCACAAAAATATTTTTTTGATTCATATGTTCCATTATAGACCATGTATTAGAGATGGGGAAAAATTATGTTGTCTTCTAGAAACAATTCAAAATTTTATCTCCAAAATAGCACATAATAATTACAATAATATCTAAATTTGATCCAAAAATTCTACAAATTGATGTGGCAACAAATTTTTGGTTCATAATTAAGCTTGTAAAAAAATTAAGTATTTTGATAAAGTTGGAGCATACATTGTTCACAAATGGAGACATCCCTCACATAATTCGTAGTAACTCAAGTCAAACTTTGAGATTTAAGTAGCACTTTACATATTCGAACTCATATTCACCTCAAAATTTGTTAGAACCTTAGAATTACCATGACATTAGAAAATATGAAGTTATGTTACCAATTGTTATGCAAAAAACATGTTTTATCTATTCTTTTTTGGTGGAAGAAAAGAAGCTTTATAAAAACGATACATAAAATATCGACTTTGTAATGTAGTAGGCAAACAAATGAGATTACATGAAAGGTCGTGATTTTACAAAAAATTAGAAAAAAAAAACTATCAAATTTGAAGTTAGTATGACTAAGAAATACCAGTTACAAGTTTTAAGTATAGATTGAAAAGATAAAAGATGCTACGGGCAGCAAGCTCAGCGCGCCACGTGGTCCAGGGCGAAGCAATTCAACCATCCCGGTGCTGCCACGTGGTCGCGAGATGTCCACTAGAACCGTCCTCACATCATCGCAACTGAAGTAGTGGTCCAGTGGTATTGCTTGCACTCTTTGCTTGTTTTTTAAAATGAGGGAAATAGAAAAGGGAATAATTCAGAAAAAGTGTGCTCCATCGCGTAGTCGAACCGCGGTCTGCACCGTCCAACCAAAGAGCACAACCATTGAGCTAGTCACGTGTATTCATTTGTTATAAATCTAAAATTTAGTTTTGTGCCTTACAAGGTAACTCCCTGAATAACCTCAACTACAAGTCCTTCTTTCTCTCTCCATCTCAAGCATTTTATCGAGCACATCTTGAGTGTCGAATGACCACAGTTGGCGTAGCACACCCATAGCCGGAACTTCTCTCTACTCCTACTTCCCGGGATCCCTGTCGTGGCCGCGCTCCAAGAAGAGCCTCACGTACACCATCACAGAGACCCGCACCACGACCATGGATCGGGCGGCGTTGAGCCGCGTGTTCGCTCGGGCATTCACCGGTGATAAGCGGTGATGACACTCAACTTCAGATGCTCATCCGGAAAACTACAATGCAAGTATCACAAATGAAAGTAATGTGGATTTGTCCATCCGAAAGACCACAATGCAAGTTATGTACGCATCGTTCTTTTAGATGAGAACGTATATGTTTTTCAGCATATAACAATAATAATTAGAATAATATCTAAATTTGATCAAAAAAATTCTACAAATTGACGTGGCAACATATTTTTGTCCCATAAACTTAAAATAAAGAATATCTTCTACAAAAATATCTTTCACCACTAAAACCTATAGCATTCACTTTGTACATTGTGTTAGCACTTAAGAAAATATATACTAATTGTATTTTGCACGCTTAGAAAAAATATGGAAAATAAAAAAACTAGAAAAAAGTTTGAAAAAAAACTCTAATATTTTGCTGCCCAACCACTTTGAACCGTGTACTACGAGTTTCAAAGCACCAGGCAAACTATTAAGCTAGTATGTAATTTTCGTAGGTGGTGAACATTATATTTTATTTTAGTATTACTTGTTAGCAAGGCCACGCGCTTTGCCGCCTATGACTGCACATCTAACATGCGAGAGCGTGACGTGCAAATCTGCAGCATGTTCGTTTCGGCTGGATTGCTTGTATCTGGCTTATAATCTATGGTTTGAATAATATTTTTCTCTTACACTAAATCAGCCAGCAGTACTTTTAGCCATGACTTATAAATCAATCTAGCCGAAACGAACAGGCTGCTGGGCCTTTGCAATTAGAGACCTTGTAGCAGAGTCAGCCAGCTAATTGCGCCGTGAGATGAGCTAGCCCGGCCTGCTGTTGCTAGCTCAGGTAGCTTGCGGGCCGACTAAGTGTAGCACATACTAGTTGCTAAATGTTAGTGAGGTCATAGTAATATCAAGACACACACTTGATAATATTTAATTAAATTTTTATTTATGTATTTAATTAAATATTGCATTGTAAAATGTACATTTAACAATGTATGTAAAGTAATACCTTAATAAGAAAGGAGTGAGATAATATCGTGACACACGCTTAGTGATAATATCATGACATTCTTTAATTCTTTAATGAGTCGTGGTGCAAACTTTAAACCACGGTTAGTGTGGCAACGCCTGCCAATGAAATTTTTGTGTTGCAATTTTATCTATTGCAACCATTTTTGGTATATTGCAACACTTTTAAGCCGTTGCATCAGGAGTAAAACCCAGAGTGTGCACCTCCAACCCGCGAGGGTGCGCATTGGGCCGTTGCAGCTGAGCCGCCCGGCGCCGGTGGCGGTGGAGGCTCCTGAACTCCGGGCCGCGGATCAGGCCGCCGTGGTGCTTCGCGAGCGTCGTGCACGTGACCGCGGTGCGGGCCGGCAGGCGGGCGAGGATGCATGCATCATGGTTACACAAAAAAGGTTCATTAGAATAATCCTTGGACAAACAATAGAGCTGCTGCTTATGAAAGGAAAAATAAAAGAAAGAATATTCCCTGTTCACGTATGCTCCCATGTAGGCATGCAGGGATGTAGGAATCTGCCAGCCGCGTCCTTCGAGCTCTCACCAAGCCGGTTTAGAGGAAATCCTAGGCGGACGTGAATACAGCTCGGGTATAGCGAATGTGTCGACGACGGCTGCGACAGTCGTGTCTCTGCGAGGGGCGTGCGTGATGGCGCATGATGACGCCGGATGACACTCGACTGTAGGGAGAGGGCCGATGCGTAAGTCATCGCCATGTAGATCGGCAGTAGGAAATATCCCAACTGCTAGCTTTTGCTTTTAGATGCATGTGCACATACATGGTTTGTTGCTTGATTCACATACATGCGTGTGGACGCGTTGATCTCCAGGTCTTGCTTCTTGGTGACTCCAAAGATCTGCTGCTCATAGCAGTACGCCAGTACGTTTAGATTAGATGGATTCCTGGGCCTTGTTTAGATGACAAGTTTTTTCACTCTCTCTCTCACATCAAATCTTTGAACATATGTGTGGAGTATTAAATATAGATAAAAAAAATAACTAATTACACAGTTTGATTGTAAATTACGAGACGAATCTTTTGAGCCTAGTTAGGCCATGATTGGACAATAATTATCAAATACAAACGAAAATGCTACAGTGTCAAATACTGATTCCTAACCCCAATCTAAACTCTGGACCTTCAGCGAGGACTGACTGCTCCATCTGCGCAATTCGTGCGGCCTGCCGTTGGTCAGGACATGACTTTGTGGTTGTGCACCATGGCGCCTCGCGGTATGCGGCGCCTCGCGGTGATCGTCCATGTTGACATATGAAGTGAATTAGCCATCTTCATCACGTAAACAAGTAATATAAAGCTGATTAATGTCGAACACACCTCAGTAGCCCAGTGGTAGATGAGTGTTTGCTTGTACTTTAGTTCCTAGGATCAAATCCTTCGTGGAACATTTTTTTTGTTAATAGAATACATTATTCAGATATGTGTGGAGCATTTTGTCTATTGCAATCATTTTTGGTATATTGCAGCACTCTTAGGCCGTTGCATCAGGGGTAGTCTAATGCGTGGAGCATTTTCTATATTGCAACCAATTTTGTATATTGCAACACTTTTACGCCGTTGCATCAGCGGTAGCCTATAGCAACACAAAAAAAACCATGGCAATATTAACATGATATTGCGACCATTTAGGATTGTAGTTGCAATAAGTACTTAACAATTGCAATGCCACAAAAGATTATTACAACCCTAGAAAACCGTGGCAATAAGAACATGCTATTGCATCCATTCAAAAATCTTGTTGCAATAACCACCCTAGCAATTGCAACACCATGGAACATTATTACAACCCATAATAATCGTGGCAATAGTTACAAGCAAAAGCAACCAAATCCAATATAGTTGCAATAACACCAAGTAATTGCAACGAAAACAAATACTATTGCAACTCAAAAGTGCCATTGCAATAATGCCAACTAATTGCAACACAATTCTTAAATGGTTGCAGTAGCACAAGCCTGTTGCAACGACAAACCACACATATTGCAACAAATTTAGTCTATTGCATTATAGGCACATATTGCAACCATTTTATGGAAAGGTTGCAATACGACCCACCTATGGCAACCAAATTAGTGGTGTTGCAATCATGTGGCGTGGCATTAGAGGTAGAACCTTGTAGTGGGTGCTGCCCCTCGCCGGGTCCACTCGTCGGCCCTCCTGCGCGCTGCGGCCGACGGCGTCCCTCTCCTTCGTGGCCGCTTCCACGACGCCCCCCGGCCGGCTCGGACTAGGGCTGAGCACGGCGTCGGCGGGGAGCGGGAGGGCGGCCAGGGCTCGCGTTGTCCCACGGCGTAAAATCGTCGCTTCCTCGGTTGGTGCCCCTACATACTTGGTCTGATTGGGTACTTGCATTAACTCGAGGCGTGGATGGTGGCGGCGGCGTGGATGGTGGTGGCGGCGGCGGTGCTGGTGGTGCGGGTGTGGTGTCGGCGTGCCTTTTTTTATTTTTTTTGAAAAAAAAGTTTGCCGAGTGTTTTTTGGGCACTCGACAACGTTTTTGCCGAGTGCTTGACAAAAAACACTCGGCAAACTAGCGTTTGCCGTTAACCCTTTGCTGAGTGTTTTCGGGGCTTTGCCGAGTGCCCCTGGCACTCGGCAAAGTTCCTGTATCCGGTAGTGTAATATGAAGGATTTAGGAAGACATTTGAACCTAAAAGGGATAAATGAAACTCAAAACTCAAACAACTGAAAGGGTGATTGAAAACTAAAAGAAAACATTGAAACAAAAAATAACTGAGACCAAAATAAAGACAAAAACTGGAAAAAAAATGAGACTCCATACTCATTAATCTGAAAGAGTGACTGAAAAATGAAACTCATAACTCATTAAACTAAAACTAATCAGCATGAGTGAATGACTATGTATAGTTGAACTATCAACATAAATTGTTACACACTTAATATATAAGTAGCTGCTATACACAATATAAGTTGCCACTATATAAATTTGTTACAAAGTATATGAATCATGGGTCTACTTTGGTAGATCTCATCATAAGAAACGCAACGGTGCAAACGAAACTAAAAAATTAACATTTGGTAAGAAAGTTATCCTATTTTAAATAGTTGAATGGCTTAGTTCAAAACTACAATTAGCATCTTACGTCAGCATCATTCTGTTGAGATGCGCCATCTCCAGTGACGTGAAATCCATTAATTATTGTTGGGCCAGTTCAGATATGGGATAGCGGGCTCCCGCACGTGGCTACCGAGGCCTCCAGCCTACTTGCGCTGGTCGCGCGCTCTGCGCTGACCGCGACCAGTAGCGCATTAGAGTTTGCGTTCTTCCTCAACCATCCTCGTCCACGCATGGCACCACCGATATCGAGCTCCAACTTGCCACCGCTCCTGGGACACCCTGCCCCCGTCGCGCCCGCCCCCACCACTACACTAGGTAAAAAAGCCACATATCTATTACTTCACCACAGACACAACCAGTAAGACACGTCTGCTGTACTACAACTATAGACGTATCTTCCTGATATGCGTCTGTAGTAAGTCATTGGCGGGGTTGCCGATCCGGCGAGGTCAACATGCGGCTATAATAAGAGCTTACTGCAGATACGTGTTGGTAAAAAGCGTTTGAGATAAACCTACAGACGCGTGTATGTAAAAAGCGTCTGTATCTGCAACAGTTATTATAGACGCGTGTTGTGATTTTCGAGTCTCGGATAACGGGATCGAACGCTACGGACGCGCGTACTTGACACGCGTCTGTAATAAGATCTCTTATTGCAGACGCGTGTTTTCAACACACGTCTTGAGTAATCCTACTTGTAGCAGACGCGTCCTTCTCTATACGCGTCTGTACTTTGTGGCAGACATGTGTTCCATACGCGCGTCTGTAGCACTTGGCCTACGTACTTAGCCGTTGGCACGTGCTAACGGGCAGAGGGAGGTACTTGGCGTGTATGGAACACAGTGGGCAGTGACTCTTGTGTAGCTTTGAGGAGCGCGGGCGGAGTCGGCGGGCGGCGGCCGGAGTTGCACAGCGCGACCGCAGGCGGTCGGACTTGCGCTCCGCGCGCGCAGGTGGGTAGCGGGCGGCGGAAGGAGGGGCGCACAGCAGCCAGCGGGGAGCGCTGCTATGGCGGGCGTAGGCCGGAGGGGCTCGCTGCTGCAGCGGGCGGTGGTGGGCGGCCTTAGGGCCGCGCCGTGTAGGTGGCCAGGCGTAGGTGAGCACGTCTTAAGCTTGAGCCACCGTCGCTCCTCTCTTTCCCTTTTATCTGTCGGAGCACCGCCGCGCTGCTCGACGGCGAAATTCGTCGCCGGTGTTCTATCTTGTACCAATTTTCCGTGCTCCCAGCTCCGCCGAGTTCTTGCGGTCCTCCTCGAACCGTAGTAGCCACCTTTCGCCGCCGCAATTGTCTTCGACGTCAGTGGCCGCCGTGGCCGTGCCACCATGGCCGCCATGGGCAGCTTGCCGTGGCCAGCTTGTTTCGGCGCTCCTCTGGTGAACCCGTTTATTGTTTTAGCTCTCCTTCAACTCCGTGATGCTCATCGGCTCCATTCTTTTACCTCTACCGCGCTGGTCGCGGCGGAACGGCGACCTCGCCACCAGTTCGCGCCACCGCACTCGCCATCACCGTCGGCCATCTAGCTCCGCCTCGTCCCCGGTTCAACCAAGTTGCGCATCAACATCGCGGTGAGCTGCTGATGCTACCTAAGCCCTTAGACTAACCTATATCGTGTTGTATCTGCCGAAGCACTGCCGCACCGCCATGGTTGTGGTCGAGCTCGAGTCTAACTCTAACTCATTCCTCTCTGCAGTGTACTCGATCAGGTGTGCTCTGACCATGTGCTTCTCTATGAATAGTGGTGAACTTGTGTGAAACTTGCAATGTGAACTAAGTCTACTGAAAAAATATGATTTTTATTACTAAAGCATTGATGAATTTGCTTTTATTCCTCCATTTTCACTCTAGCCATTGACAAACCAGCAACAATATATATGTAATATATTAATATATACATAGATGCATTTCCAGCCAAAGTATATATGTGACAGATCGAGTTTGCATCAATTACATCATCACCAAAAGTTAACACAGAGTTTACATTCACATAGAGTTTCATCAGCACAGAGTTAACACATCATCACATCATCATTAGTTGTTCACCGGCGGAACTTGCTCTAGAGGTCATGCACATTCTAAACCATGGACGCCAGTTGGTCACCAAGGTTGTCCAGGTTCTTCTTGAGATGCTTCTCCTTCTCTTTGTTCTCAGCCTTCTCTTTCTTGAGTTCGTCAACACTCCGTTGAAGACCATCTATGCTCTTCATGATGGGTTTCATAGCTGCGTCCAGTGCCTCGTGCATGGTACTTAGAGGGAGCTAATAAGATCGAACCTATATGAACACAGAAATAGTTATAGGAACATATATCAAAATCCAGCATAAATCTAGATAATGTGACAAAAAAACTACATATAAGTTTCATTTGCATTCATATAAGTTTCATTATCCAGCATACATATCAGAATCATATAAGTTTCACATAATCAATTATAGGCTACAAAGTCCATGACCTTGTGAACTCCAGAATCATTGCAAATTAGAAAAATAAAACATCTAGCTGCTGCTAATAATGCACATAAAGACTTAGAGCTGCTCCCAAAGAGATGAAACCCAATCTACTCAAATCACAATGCTGAAATATTGAAGTGGCACCATCAAAATTATTCACAAAATTAAAATCATTGATCTATGATAAACATCTAGATAAAGCAATCTACTCAAAGCACAATGCTACTATAAAATACAATATATGACAGTTTATATTGCTTGTATAAAAACTTGAGTTGCATCTACATTTATTCTACACTAAGTTGTTTTCTCTACTCCATCTAGGTCCAGGATGAGAGAATGGCATGAGCCAAATTATTTTAGCAACAAACTCATCCAATTCAGAGGCTACCAACAAAACTGTCATGAAATTAAGAAAGAAAACCTACATATAAGGAGTTGTAATCTAAAGAGCGTGCATTACCTGGCCATGGGTGGAGCTTGAACCGCCGACTTCGCCGCAGTTGACGCCACCGCAAAGCCATAAATGGCATGTCCTGGCTCCTCCCTCCAAGTAGTGGTCGCACATCTTGGTGGCCGCTGCCCTCGGTGCCATGGCCGAGGAAGAAAGCGCCGCCGCCACCGCTTGCGTGGCCTTCCTCTCCTTCCTCCTCGCCTCCATGGGTTCTCCTTCCTCCCCGCTATCTAAGTCCACCACGAGCACCACCACCGGCTTCTTGCCCACTGCCCTCGAGGCCACGGCTAAGGAAGAGGGCATGTCTAGCCTGGCATTCTTCTTCACCGCCGCTAGCTACTTCTCCTTCATTAACGCCACCAGGTGCTTCTCCTTCCTAGTGATGACGGCGGCCTTCTTCTTCAACCCCGATGGGGTGGCCAGGATGGCCTTCTTCTTCAAGGCCGGTGTCTTCTCGAACCCTAGTGCCGAGGATGAGGAACGGCGGGCAAACCTCCCCGTCTTCTCATCCCTCAGGTTGTGCTGCCTCTCTGGCCTCGTCATCTTCAACGGCGGCGGCTATGGGTACGGATGCGGCGATGGGCTAGGGAGGCGAGAGGAGTGGAGGCGGCTGCGCGCGCGGTGGGGAAGGCGAGAGAGGAGTGGAGAGACGAGAGGGCGGAGTCAATGCGAGGGCTGCACGTGTGGTCGGGAAGGCGAGAGGAGTGGAGAGACGAGAAGCCGGAGTGAATGCCACCATGCCGGAGTGGCAGTTCCAATGCTTTGAACTGCCATTACTCTCTTGGTTGTCGGACGGCGGTGGCGGGTTACTCAATTGGCTTACTACAGACTATTGTTAATAACACGGGTTTGAAGTAGGAGCCTGACAGGATGTCCCCACCGCCACCCTGTTTTAATGTATTGAAAACATTTTAAAAAACAAACACCGCTCCCTGTTTGAACTTACGAATGTAGCACAATGATTTACTCACGGGGTTGTGGGCCTGAAGGTCTTAGGATCGATCCTCGTAGGGGTATTTTATTTTACTACTACAGACGCGTTTTTACAACACGCGTCTGTAACATGAAATCTTTTGTGGATAAATGCTTGGGTTGGTTGACTAGATGATTTCAAAACTAAAAGTTGTCAACTACAAAGTTTCATAACTTTTCGAGATCTACAACTTTTATTTTGGTAGTTTCTCCATCCGAGGTCATTTAAAAAAATTCAAATTTCAAATTTTTAGAAATTTAAACTTAGTTTTTCATGACAAGATGATTTCAAATGAAAAAGTTGTCAACTACAAAGTTTCTTGGCTTTTCGAGATGTACATCTTTTATTTTGGTTCTTTCTCCATCCGTGGTCGTTTGAAAAATTCGGCGTCTATTTGTAGAGGCGGCTCAATAGAGTAGTGTACTGGAACATCACAAACAGCAATATAACATGAATTACAACTAAAACATCTCAGATTTTCATCACATATAGGCAGGATCGAACATGTTCCATTACCAAAAGCAAAAGTGTTTTGACCATGCATACATCCAGATATATATACATATGAACACTAGCTACTCATGCCCACTTGCATTCACCGAAGAACCTAAGACACTCATGGCGGATCCTACACTCCTCACTGCAGAACAGGGCCCATGTCTCCCATGCTTCGTCAACCCCGGCGATGTTGCCGTAGCCTCTATCTCAGCACTGATGCTCGTCCTAGTGAGGCACCAAAGAGGCAGAGCAGGCCTCGTTGCACGGCCAAGTCATCCAGCAACACCACCCTTATAGCTCGGTGGCGCCGTGCATAGGTCTAGTTCTTCCACGTCGCATTCTTTGCAGCCGGGCCCTCTTCATCACCTTCCAACTTCCGCAGCAATCGTCAGGTAGTGGCATCATTGGCGGCACCGTTGTTTGACCTGTAGAGCGCAAGAGAGAAAACATAGGTAGCCAGGTCATGGCCTGACTCGGTGGTGCACTCCAGCATGTTGAGCCACGACGTGATGATGCCGCGGTGTTCCTTGAAGACGACAGACATCCCTGCTTTGAAGCAGGCCTCCGTGTGGCCGACACTGGCGAGCATGGTGATGAGGTTCGCGTGATACTCACGCGAGTAATAGGGCTCCCAGGCTACACGGTTCAGCACTGGCTCCAGTGGGATGCTCTGTCCCACGTAGGCGGTGCCATATGCCCTTCACATCTACGAGCACGTTGCCCGCAGGCTACCGAGGTCCTCCATGGGATCCACTGTGGCCTTGGCGACATGGCTCACAACTCAGCAGCCAACACCATCGGAAGCTTCTCCATCAGACGGCGCGGTGGGGGGAGCGACGTGAAGGCAGATCGAGATCGAGTTGAGCACGCTGGGGACAGATGGATCGCCAGGGAGCAATGCAAAAAGTGAGTTTCTTGAATGAAGGTGGAGAGGTGGAGCGGGGAGAGGTGGGATTTTATGAGCGCACTGTTCTTGAAGTTTCCGCTTGGCTGCGGGAATGGCGAACATCATAGCGGTGTGAATGGGGTAAACCTCGTAAATGTGTCTGTAGATTAATTATGGAATAAAACATTCTAGCCTTCACATTCACAAGTGAGCAAATTTGGACAAATTTCATTTGCATTGTCGCTATATGTTCACTCATCATTTCAGTTGCATTCAATGCAAATTTGGACAAATTTGAGTTGCATTGTCACTATGTTCACTCAACATTTTAGTTGCATTCAACATCTACACATAACAAATTTGAACACCAAATTCCATACATCCATTCATTTCATTCATTCAATCAATGCATTAGGGATTACTTTATTACAGCATACATTAGAACACATCCAAGGACAACACAGACAACACACACAATAAACATGTTCATCTTCCACTTCAAAATCTCCAGCTTCTGCTCTAAGATTTTCTTCTTGGTGTCAATATTTGGACTGTCCATGGAACCTTCTTCATCTAGCAGCTCTGCCCAATTTGAAGGGTGAACAATTATGATGCCACGATCCTTCAACTGCTGGAAGTACTCCTTTTCGAATCAATAGTAACCACAAAGCTTAGGAAACTGAAAAACAACCACAAATTAGAACCCTAACTGTGCAAATTGGGGGGGGGATAACACTACAAAGAACTCACCCCATTCCTAGCACACTTGAAGTAGAGTCGACCATGGTTGTCACCATCCTTCTTGGTCCGCCCCTCCACCACCCGAGCAAGACTGCAATCCACGCAAGGTATCAGCGGGAACCCACTGAGCTCACCAACTGGATCTAGAACGACACCGTGCTCGGAGCCAATGCAGTTGCCACGGGCACCTTGAAGCCTACTCCTCGCCCGTCCACCTCTAGATGACTCTATGAAATGAGACATCGCATCTCGAGCTGGGAGAAGGGACAGAGAGCTTCGTGGTGGCGGCGGCGGAGGAGGAAGGCAGCGAGAAGAACTGAGGCAGACAGAGAGAGGCAGAGACAGAGGGAGACGGAGGTGGATATATATTTAATTTGGTCCAACCTTGCTACAGACGTGTGTTAATAACGTGAGTCTGTAGTACTTTGCCTATGTACTTAGCCGTTGGCACGTGCTAATGACCAGAGGAAGTGGCCTGTGTACTTGGCGCGTATGGAACACAGAGGGCAGTGGCCGTTGTCGCGTGCCTCTCATGCGGGCGGCGCCGACTGTTCTCGCGCATGGCGTAGGCTTGCTACTTTGAGGTGCGTGGGTGGCGGCCGGAGTTGCGTGGCACTCCCACGGGTGGAGGCGCGGCGCGCATCCGCCCGGCGACTAGAGTGGCGCGCTGTTGTGGCGAGCGGCAAGTCGAGGCGCACGCGGCTGCAGCGGGCGACGGTGGGCAGCCGTAGGGCCTTCTCGAACTATAGGTAACCGTCGACACTCCTCTCTTTCCCTCTTCTCTCCCTAAGCACCGCCGCACTGCTCGATGGTGAAATTCATCATCGTTGTTCCATCTTCTCCAAATTTCCCGTGCTCCCAGCTCCGCCTAGTTCTTGCCGTGCTCCTCGAACCACTGTATCCACCTCTCGCCGCCGCAATCACCCTCGGCGTTAGTTGTCACCGCGGCCGTGCCACCATGGCTGCCATGGGCAGCTCGCCGTGTCTAGCTCATTCTAGCACTCCTCTGGTGATCCCGTTTATTGTTTTAGCTCTCCTGCAACTCTGTGATGCTCATCGACTCCATTCTTTTATCTCTAACGCGCAGGTCACGCTGGAACGGTGACCTCGCCACCAGTTTGCACCGCTGCACGCGCCATCACCCCTAGCCATCTAGCACTGCCACGTCCCCGATTCAACCAAGTAGAGCATCATCATCGCAGTGAGCTATTGATGTTGCCTAAGCCCTTCGACTAACATCTACCATGTTGTATCGATCGGAGCACCGCCACGCCACCGTTCTGTGTCCACTGCACTACCATGGTTGCAGTCGAGCTCGAGTCTGACTCTAACTCATTTCTATCTGTAGTGTACTCGATCAGGCATGCTCCGACCGTGCTTCGCCATCTCGAGATGTAGGGGATCACCGGCGTCCTTAGCTCTCCTCCCTGGTCCCCGGCGTGCTTTGCTCTTTGACCTCCTGTTCTCTGGCGTGTGCTTCTTTTGTACACTATGGAGGATCGAGGCCACTGGATGTATCTTTAGAACCGTACTTGTAATGAGTACTTGGAAGGACTGAAACATTTCCTAGCTGTTGTAGAGGCGGACATGAGGAATGGACATAAGTCATCTATGTTGTGCCCATGTGTTGACTATAAGAATGAGAAGCAGTACTCGAATCAGTTGTCAGTCCATGCCCACCAATTCTTTGAGGATTCATGGATGACTATAGATGTTGGAATAAACATGGAGAAGAAGGTGTCAATGAGCGAGATGGTGAGGAAGGACTTCACGAAACTTGTGCCGATGGCAATGAGGAAGCACCCTTTGGCAATGAGGAACTATGTGATGATGATATAGCAAAGATTGTTGCCCGCCCATACCCTACGGTTGAGAATCTGGAGGAGATGGTGCATGATGCCTTTGGCTTTGATGAGTACACTGGTTTGGAGTTCAAGAAGCTAAAGCAGCTATTGGAAGTTATGAAGACACCACTCTATCCAAGTTCTAATGAGAGGTATATGAAGTTGTTCGCTTCACTAAAGCTTCTCCAACTGAAGGTGGCACATCACTGGACTGATAAGGGCTTCAGAGAATTGCTAGAAGTGCTCAGAGATATGTTTCCCGAGGGGAATCAAATACCCAGGACTACATATGAGGCCAAGAAGATTGTTTGTCCGATGGGATTGAAGTTCAAGAAAATTCATGCTTGCAAGAAAGATTGCATCCAGTTTCGTGGTGACAATGCAGCCCTCACTGAATGCCCCAAGTGTGGGACCTCTCGTTACAAGCAAAGAACTGACGAGGGTGATGACGGTGAGGAGACATGTCGTAGAGTTCCTAGGAAGGTTGCTTGGTACTTCCCTATAATTCCTTGCCTGAAACGTTTGTTTGCAACCTCCAAGGATGCACGACTATTGAGCTGGCACTCAGATGGGCGGACGGTTGATGATTACCTACGGCACCTAGTAGATGGTATTCAGTAGTGGGTCATTGATTTCAAGAATCAAACTTTTGCTGATGAGCCAAGGAATCTTCTGTTTGCACTCAGCACGGATGGCATGAACCCATTTGGTAACATGAGTAGCTCACATAGTGTCTAGCCCGTGCTATTAACTATCTACAACCTTCCCCCATGGTTGTGTAACAAGAGGAGGTACATGATGATGTTAGTTTTGATATCTAGTCCATGTCAACTAGGTGTTAACATTGACATGTATCTGAGGTCGCTTATTGATGATTTCAAGGAACTCTGGAAAGAAGAGGGTATCAGGGTGTATGATGGGTTCAGGAGAGAACATTTCAACCTACATGCCATGCTCTTCACCACTATCATTGATATTCTAGGACATCGTAGCGTGTCTGGGTAGAGCAAAGGAGAAAAAGACTGCTTTCATTGCTTAGATGACACGGAGACTGTTTGGCTAAATAACTCAAAGAAGAGGATCTATGTAAGGCACCAACATTTCCTTCCTAAGTCTCATCCATACCAGGACATGAAACATCAGTTTGATGGCACTAGGGAGACAGGATCTACACCAAGGCATTTTAACGGGCAACAGGTATATGACTAGGTGGTAGAGGAAACCACACCTAAAGTTGACCCGGAGAGCACTATCCTTGGAAAGCGAAAGCGCAGTGCAAAAGCAAAGAGTGCCGATAAGAAGAGGTGGAAGAAAATGTCAATCCTGTGGGAACTGCCTTACTAGAAAGACATAGCGGTCCGCCACAACATCAATCTCATGCACGTGAAAAAGAATGTATGTGGGAGTTTGCTTGGGACACTCATGAATGACAAATGGAAAACCAAGGACCATGCAAAAGCAAGAGCTGACCTAGAGGAATTGGACATAAGGCTCGAGCTCCGTCCTGACAGTACCAGTGCCTAGCCACCTCTATCTGCCATAAACCTAACCCAAGAAGAGAAGCAGGAATTGTGTGAGTTCATTCATAGTGTCAAACTTCCCTCTGGATTTACAGCCAACATCTGAAAGCTTATGCCTACAAGAGAAAACAAGATGCTTCCCATGAAGGCTCATGATTGTGATGTCATGCTCACAACGATGCTTGCAGTTGGTATCCATAACATATTACTAGAAAAAACCCAAATGGCAATCATGAGCCTCTGCTCCTTCTTTAATGCAATCTCTTAGAAGGTCATTGATGAACAATCACTGGAAGATCTTGAAAAGAACATGATTGAGGTGATGTGTCTCCTTGAGGCTTACTTCTCGTTGACTTTCTTTGACATATCCGTCCATCTCATTGTACATTTGGTCAAGGAGATCAGGTATCTTGGACCGATGTTCCTCCACCACATGTATCTGTATGAGAGATTTATGAGCACTCTGAATAGGTATGCGAAGAGTCGGGTCCATCCTGAGGGAAGCATGGTGTAGTGCTATTCTACTGAGGAGTTGGTTGACTGGTGCCTCGGTTACATGGACCCCACCAATCCAATTGGCATCTCCAAGTCTCACCATGAGGGAAGGTTAGCGGGCAGAGGGTGTGTTGGGGAGAAGCACATTACTCCAGAGAGAGATGCCTATGGACAAGCCCACTTTCTAGAGTTGCAGCACACAACAGAGGTGGAACCTTACATCGAAGAGCATATGGAGATGTTGAGGCAACAAAACCCGCACCGGGGAAAAGCTTGGTTAGCGAGGGCACATATGAGTGGGTCCAACATATGGTTCAGAGATTGACTTGCCAGTTCAACCTCTTGCACAGACGAAAGGCTTCGAAAGCTAGCAAAGGGGCCTTTCTTCATAGTCACAACCTATCAAGGCTATGACATAAATGGATATATCTTTTACACCATTGATCAAGACAAGAAGAGCAGGTACCAGAACAGTGTTGTTCATGTAGATGCATTTGACAGCAAGATGCAAAAGGCACCGTACTATGATCAGATTGAAGAGATATGGGAACTCTTGTATGTAGGCTTCAAGGTGCCCATTTTTTGGTGTCGATGGGTTCAGTGAAGTCAGGGTGTCATGAAAGATAGGTATGGCTTCACTATGGTTGACCTCAACCAAGTTGGGTATAGGGATGAGCCATTTATAGTCGCAAGTCAGGTTTCCCAAGTCTTCAATGTGCGCGACACTAGAAACAAGAAACGACAAGTGGTTCTCTCTAGGAAAAAGCGGGTTGTCGGACTTGAAAATCCAGTGGACGAGGAAGAGTTAAATCAATCCAATGAAGTGCCTCCTTTGGATACTTCCATCCTCCCTATGATTTTGGAGAGCGAGCTAACTCCATACCTAAGAGATGGTCGTAAAGAGGTTGCTCCCATGGCAAAAAGTCACCGAAAATGGCAAGTATGTAAAAAAGATGCCCATGTGAGTTTTTGAACAATGTACAATCTCATTTTTTAGTTAACGATATATATTTGTCACCTGCTCTTACTTATAATGTGATGTTACTTTCAGGAATTCAGGAAGGTATTCTGGCTAATGAGAGAAGTTCATGTCATCAAGGATGTGAATTATAGAATGAGAGATGTAAATTGTACTATATAACATCATGTCATCTAGTCTAGGATGTTAAGCCCACAACTCCTTGTAATGTGTATGGTACCTTGTGGATGTATGCTGAAATTTGCTTACCAAGACAGACATATATAGCTAACTAACATGTAGGTGTCCATACATATCCCAGCAACATCCAGTCACTGCTATGGTCATAACAGCAACACACATAACATATATATACATAGATAGCTCTCTTCTCCTCCTTCTCAGCCAGCATCTTCTTCAACTCATGAGCATCCAGTATTTGAGCACACATCACATACATGAATTAAACCAGCAGCATCCAGTGGCTACAATGGTCATCACAGCAACACAAATATGCACCACATATAACATATATATACATAGATATCTAATTAATTTAAGGTGTCCATACATGATCAGCATCCAGCACATAGATGAGCCGGTGTCCATACAACATATATCACCACACAATACATATATTAGCTAAGTTAATTAGGTAACTTAAGGTCATCACTGCTTCAATGGCATGATCACTTCGGCTTCTTAGCTAGGATGTCATCCAATTCCTTGGTTAGGCCCTCCAACTTCTGAGACATAGCCGCCAGCTGAGCACCCATGGTGTCCACCATCTCCTTAGTAGGTCCCTTCTCCTTCTCAGCCAGCATCTTCTTCAACTCTTGGGTTTCCACAGCTTGATTGTTCAGCAACTCCTTGATGTCGTCAAGCATCTAGTGAATAGCCAAGAGCCTTTCCTGTAGTGGTTTCAAAACCACTGCCTGCAGGGCCTCATGCATGGTAGCTGGATTGACCACAAAAGATGGAGCCGACATATATGCATAGAAACAATTATGAAACAGTAAATTCTTGACAATGCTATTTTCTGAACTAAGATAACTGAAGCCTGAACTATTGTTTACACCAAAATTTGGGAGAAGAGCGTGAGAACTCGTAGGCTTCCAAAGTTGTGCCAAACAAGGAATCGATTGCATGAAGATCGATATCAGCTGATTCGGATACAACTCTAGAATTGGATCTCTTGGATGACGTCAGCGGATAGCGATGATGGGCTACGACTAGCGTTAGGAAGCTACATAGCAGACTCTACAAAAAGGGAAAGATTAGGGTCCATGTTATCTTAAATTAGGAATGTTTTCCTTTATGCCAAAGATTATAACGAATCGTGATCGAGTAGAATTCATGTTTAGACTCCGGGTATAAATATCAGACCCCGGTTATTGTAAAGGACACACAATCAATCCAATACAAGTTATTTACTTTTTTTAGCTCCGGCCACCCCTTAGGAGTAGGAGTAGAGTAAATCTCGATGAGTTCTTCAGCAAGTACGGCTGCATTGATCCGGTCGACCTCCACTACTTGTCTATAAGTACAGTCATGGCTTATACCTCTGTTCATACGGCTGCATCGATCTAGTCGACCTCCATTGTGACTCTGGTATAAGTTAGTTATCGACTCTTGTCTAGTTCAAGTAAGGCTGCATCGATCCGGTCGACCTCCACTGCTCGAACTAGATTAAGATCAAGTTATTGGCTCTATCTAAGGGTGGCGTTCCTTCGGATAGATTCATTAAGTTACTGATATTGCTTATTGCTTCCATTATTTATTTAATTATAGCAATATCACTTCGCCCGATTGGGATTGATCTAGATCAGCCCTATATCTTTTTTAACTCATCGTTTGTTAATCTAAACTGATCTAATATACTCTTTAAACGATGGGTTATGTTTTATCGGTTGTTTTATATCAATCTTGATCGTGCATAGCGTGCGGTTAAGGCGTGTCTGATCTTGAGTAGATCTATTGGCTAGCAAAAACAGCTTCATGGCCCGTTATCACTGCCTGTGTGATTCTGCCTCACACCCCACTGTTAGCACTATGGAGTGGGAATCATTATTTAGTAGATCTGTTTCTGAGAGGACATGATCTTAACTGTGCACTATGTATGAATTGGCTGTTTTAGGCGATATCGAGTGCTTTCACGAACGGTTCACGTCACGAGATCATTGAAGTAGCGATAGGTTGAAAGATGTGTTAGCCCTATGATCTTATTATTGTATTATGGCCTGCATGATTCTGCCTCATGCCCACTGATATTAGTAATAAGTTAGGGTCGTCGAGTCTATTGTTATTTCTACGGCCTGCATGATTCTGCCTCATGCCCCACTGATCATAGTGATAGATGAGATCTAATATGTTCATTAGATTTATTTCTATTAGATGGTTAAATGATGATGAACTATTTCTTTTATAAAGGGGTTCAGTTACTTACAGTCATTGACTCAGTATAAACTAATTATTGTCAATATCTTATTGCCATTGATCAATATTTGTCTAAAGAATGATATTCATCCTGAACGATAATTGATTCTTCTTACACAACCCCATGAGCTTTAATCGATTTATTCTTATGAATATGCTGGAATCGACTATTTAGTCGATCTCCTTTCATATCGGCTCTCAGAGCCGCACATTCGGGATTGTCTGGCAACACTAGCATGTTCCACCCTAAATTACTGATAAACTTTCTCTTCTTGTGAATTACAGGGTCAAATTGATTGGCACGTCTTGGGAGGAGTGCGCAGGATCGACCATCCCTGCGCTGAAGCTAGGCGGATCTCCAGCTTCATCGAGTGGACCCTTCCGGCTTGCTCGTGTGTCCTCGGCACAGGACAAAAATTCTGTGTCGACACATGTTTCTGGCACGCCCAGTGGGACACCACAATTGTCATGGCGGTTCACAACAACAACGACATCCTTATGGTACATTATGAAGATCTACCTGATGGAGATAAAGGTGTCATCAGTAAAGCTACAAAAGAGTTTCAGAACAAGTGTTTGTTGTCCTACACCAAAACACGTGACAACACAATTGTTTAGAAATTTCCACTACCAAGAGTTCTATTGCGCGAGCAGACAGATACAGCTAAAGCTGAAGACAGGTGTTTCTTTATGGAAGTTGTAGACAAATCTGTTCGTGATGCCATATCAAGCCATAACGAAGCTTTCTTGGACATATTCCACAACGCCATGAAAGAGGCGATTCATGGGTTTCCAGTTGGTCAAGGTGGGCCGGCTTGTTACAACATTCCAGATCTGTCGACCCAAGGGACTAATCAAGTCGGTACCAGCCGTCAAGAGGCAGCACCAGCTGGTAATAATGATGTCCAGGTAGTTCAGGGTTTATCTGAACATGCTCAAGAAACTACTATGAATCAGATACAGTATAATCCTAGACTGCCAGTACAACATGTGCAACAGTCGGCGGGGCAAGGTCAGAACCAGGTGATCAATTTTGGCACATCAGGCCACATACCGTCATCGGCTCAAAAAATAGCACCATCAATTCAAAGGATATGTAGAGATATAGATCCTTATGTCTATGATCAGAGACTTCAAGTAGCAAGCCAGCAAAGGACCCAGTAGATAGAGGCTCCACAAGGGTATCACTATGGCATAGATTATAACACCCTTCATATGATTTGAAATCTAGGGTATCAAGGCACACAGGATTTGAATCCACAGATGGGTCAGCAGGTGCAGAGAAATCCAAATCCACAAGCTGATGAACTGTTGTTGAGGGTGACCGACATGATGAAGAATCAGTTTGGTCTGAAGCCAAAAGGGTTGACCTTCTTGTATAAATGCCCATATCTAGAATGATATGATTTGGTCACTCTTACCACAAATTACAGACTCCTAGAGTTCGCTAAGTTCACTGGCCAAGACAGTATAAGCACGATAGAACATGTCAGTCGGTATCTTATACAATTGGGTGAGGCGTCAGTTGAGGATGCCCATCGAGTTCGTTTCTTCTCCTTGTCCCTATCAGGGCCAGCCTTCACTTGGTTTTCATCACTACCAATCAACTCCATTACCAACTGGGCTGACCTCGAGAAGAAATTTCATACATATTTTTATACTGGGACTGGAGAAAAGAAGATCACCGATCTGACAACTATAAGGCAGAAGACTAATGAATCGAGCACTGAGTTTCTTTAGAGATTCCGAGAGACTAGGAACTTGTGCTTCTCCTTAAACTTGGCTGATGATCAACTAGCTGCTTTAGCCATTCAGGGAATGCTGCCAATGTGGAAAGAAAAGTTGCTGGGACAAGAATTTGATAACTTGGGCCAATTGGCTCAACGAGTGGCAGCGCTCAATAGCCAATTCCAGAATATGCGCAGGGATACCCGATTTCAGAAGAGTACCACAGTAGCCGAAGCTTATGATCCATACTCAGTCGATGACGACTATGAAGATGAAGAAGAAGAGGTTGCTGCGGCTGAATGGAATTGGGGCAAGAAAACAGTAATGGTGCCAAATCCTTGGGGAAGAGGAGTCGAGGAGAGATATGACTTCGATGTCACCAAATCTAACAAGCTCTTCGATTTCTTGCTTGAGAAGGGGTAGATCAAGTTGCCGATGGTCATGTTATGTTGCCCCCTGATCAGTTGAAGAATAAAAAATTCTACAAGTTCCATAACGCTACTTCTCATTCTTCAAATGAATGCAGAATCTTCCAGTAGCATATACAGAGGGCTATTCAGCAAGGAAGGCTCAAATTTGATATGCCTCAGATAATTAAAGTTGATGATAATCCTTTCCCGGGAGATCAAAACATGGTTGATGTTGGGCTACTCAAAGGAAAGACTAAAGTCCTAACATCAACCAAATCAAGAGAAGCTAGAGCAGTTGATCCCAAGATACAAATATCGGCTGACGAGTACAGAGAGATTAGAAGACGTAGCACTAAGCAAAAGAGCCGATATGAGCAGGGGGAAACGTCAAAAAATAGGGCGATGAAGCCGCGAGTTACATCTCGGATCCTGTTGAATAAGTGGCAGCGGCAGAAGGAAAAGGATTATCAGCGTTAGTTAAAGGATCAAGAATACCAGCGTCAACTGAAAAAAGAGAGGTATGAAAGGAAACAAGCCAAATCACATTGGAATTGTCCTTTCTTCAGACATTGCTGGAATGAAGCTTTGAAGTTGCCTACCAGACATGACTGTCCAGAATGCAGCAATCAATATTGGGAGTTTAGGCAATCTCAAACCAACTACCGGTCTATCCATGCTCAAGATGCATATCATCATAATAACATGGATCGGTGCTTAAAAAATAAAAGTGTTTATGATCGGCTTGGAAAACGAGTTGTTGACCAAGACTAGACTGATTATGAAGAAGAAGGCAACGAAAGAAAATATGTTTGGCAGGAAGGCTAATGGTGTCTAGGAGGTTTAACAAGAAGCCAGAAAAGAAGGGTGCAACGCTTAAGGAATAAAGAGTTGGAACAAACTCAGGCATCCAGTAAACCTCAAGTGTGGCGTACTAAGCAAACAACCGATAGAAAGCAACCATCGGCTAATATCCAAATGACTTTTCTGTTGCCATCAGAATTCAGAGCTCCGGCAGATCAAGAAGTGTATTCGGATTTCAATGAATCGGAGTATGAGGAAATAGTTGCCAAGTTAACGGTTGTACAACAAGCAATATTTGATAAACCAGTCAAGCATCGACACTTAAAGGCTTTATATATGAAGGGTCTTGTTGATGGGAAGCCGGTGAACAAGATGTTGGTGGATGGAGGTGCTTCTGTCAATCTTATGCCTTACACCACTTTTCGTAAACTTGGCAAAGGACCAGAAGATCTGATGGAGACTGACATGATGCTTAAGGATTTTGGAGGTAATGCATCTAAGACCTGGGGGGCAATAAACGTCGGACTAACAATCGGAAGTAAAACCCTGCTCACCACATTCTTCGTCATCGATGGGAAAGGGTCATACAGTCTGCTCCTTGGTCATGATTGGATACATGCAAACTGTTGCATACCATCGACCATGCATCAGTGTTTGATTCAATGGCATGGAGATGATGTCGAGCTGGTTCGCGCTGATGAGCCAGTGAGCATCGCAACAGCCGATCCAGTCTTCTTGGAACTGGGAGACTTCGAATGCTTTTTTGGCAAGTTATGGGAAGGAGGCTTCATCAAGATCAGCAATGAAAGCCAACAACTGATGCAAGCGATCGGCTCTGAGAGTTTGTTTTAGTGAATAGTCACGGCTTCGCGTCGGCCATTGGAATAAAGGAAAATAAATATTGGTTCTGAGTATGGGTTTAGGCTGACGTATGAATGCTAAATGGAATCATGAGTGCGGATCAGAATTGATGGATTTCTTAAACGAAGTTTTGTTGCACTAATGAAATGCTTGCTCCGGTTGATCAATCGTTTAACCCTTGATATGAAAAGTTTTGCGGCAAAATATTAAAGGGATATTATCCTAATATTTGATCAATACTTGATAGCCGATTCGTTTAGTCATCGGCTCTAATAGCCGGTACCAGAAGGGTATCGCCTCTAGTTCAAAAATGAAAAAATGTTCAAAGACATAAAAGCCGATACGATATGTATCGCCTCCAGAGCAAGAAATAAAAACAAAGACAATCATACACAAGGGCATTGCACTAAGACAATCATGGAAAAGCAGAAGATTTCATTCATCAGTTCGCCCTAAATACAATCTAATCGAAGACCTTATTCACCACATCCTGAACGGATGTGATGTCTACTATGGCCTTCGCTGCCATAAAGAATTCTTTGAGCAGGTCCTCATGTTCCTCAGGGTCGTCGCCCATTGGGAAACTAGTATCCATGGCATGGAGCTTGTGCCCAGTTTGGACCTATGCCGCGGTCAGCGCCACCGCCGCACCATGACGAACGCCGTGGAGGGTGATCTCCTGAATGCGGGCCGGGATGTCTTGAAGACGAGCATCGATGGGGGAACCCCGAGCATTGACGGCGTCCGCGGCCATGTTCGCTGCCAGTTGGAGAGATTCCAACTACACCGTCAGGGTTGGCAATCACAGGAATAGAATGACTATCAAGATAAAGATAGAGGAAATTAGAATGGAAGCATTTATGGAACTCATCTTACCTGCCACTGCGGCGTCAGATTCAGCCAGCCGTGCTCGAACAGCACTGGCTTCCTCCTCGGCCGCATGAAGGGCAGCCTGAGAGACCCCGAGGCGAATCTTGAGTTGCCCGTTCTCCCAAGTCGCCTCAGAATAATGATTCTGAGCCATCCTCCACTCATGAAGGTAACACTGGGCATCGTCGCCATTGTAGGAGTCAGAAGAATCTGATGATGAGGCTGACACAGATGATGCAGCGTCAGAGGGCCCGCCGGCCCTGGGCAGAGGACGAAGACTATCATTCATAACAAACCTGTAGGCGAGTTAGAACAGTTCATCATCATAAATAGGAAATGTCAATCTCACCTCATGCGTCGAAGACGCTGGTTCATCGGCATGTTCTCCTCCAGGATCTCCTCCGCCGCGTGCTTGCCTCAGTTGTCCTCGCCGGCCATGAAGGATGACTGGATCTATGGAAGGGAGAAAGAAAACCGCTACAGGGTTTCGGCAGGCAGAGAAGAGCAAAGGAACAGTTGCGAGTGGAGATGTGTTCGAGGCCGAAGCCATCGGCTGGTATTTGAAGACATGAAGCGAAGAGGCGGACGCATCGGGGCACGCAAAAGGTAACCGCAATTAATAGAAGGTGAAGCGCCACTTCACTAATGCCGATGAGAATACGGCGTTGGGCAACTGAGGGTAGGAAATCGAAGGGTTCTCTTAATAAAAGCCATGTTTTCAGACTTAATTGGATTAAGATTGGAAGTATGGAGTCGACTGTTTTCAAATCGATTCTTTAGCCGAAACAAGAAATACAACAAGACAACGAAAATATGGTTATCATTGATCCTACATGAGAAACGTGTTGACCTATAGGTTACAGGTTTAGGACATCCTGGATGACTTTCAGTACTTCTAGCCGGATAGCATTGCTTCTGCAATCTTTTGCTTGTATTCTTTGGCTGTCCCAGGAGTGTTCTCAAGGCTGCTTTGGATGACTCTGCCTTCTTTCACCTTGGCCAACAGTTGTTGTTTCTTCTGTTTGATGGCATTAGGTATTTGGGCCAGAGTGGGCTTGCGATGATCAATGACTGCCTTCATGTTTTCTAGCCCTTCTCAAGTTCTGCACGCTTGATTTCCAATTGGGACAACTCTGGATCGGTCCTGAGGGAGGAGTTCTTCAAGTCATCAATCAACCGCGCCAGCTCTTTAACCTCTTGCCTATTGGAGTTCCCCCTGGCTAGCAGGGCTTCACGATTGGACAAATTTCTCTGAGTCTTTTTTACCTTCAAAGACTGATCTTCAAAAGTAGACAATGATGACAAGACTCTAGAGAGAGCTGGGGATGGATCGCCCTTAATGGCCAAGAAGACTCTCTGCATTGAATCAGTATCTTGGACTAGATTGGCTATATTCTTCTCAAATATTGGCAGTGTATTTCTCAGCTGATTTTGGTCTCCTCCGATAAAGCTTCACTAGAGAAAGTAGCTGATGATCTGATTTCAATTTGATCAAAATATCCCTCAAGATTGAAAGAATAGCTCTGGGCTAGAAGATCGAGTGCCTATGTATAAGGGAAATCTTGATTAGGGGGTTTGAATCAGTTTATCACAAAACGGATGGCGAAGAGGATATAGTACCTTCTCTGTAGTAGCCTCTACCCGAAGAGGAGGAACAACTGATAATGCACCAATAACATCTTATTGAATCGGCTCTAAGCTTCCAGCGTTGGTATATGCAATGGCAAGGAAAATTTTTAATTCAAGATTATTACAATAGAAAGGGGCATATGACTTCCTTACCATCAGGTGTGTGCCGGATTGGGGAATCAGCAGTATGAGTATCAACAACAGGATTATTCCCAATGTCAACAGGATCATTGTTAATGGGTGAACTGCCAGACTCCTGTTCTTGCATGGGTGTTTCCTCAGAGGGTATCTGGCATGATAAATAATCGAATAAAGGGTGGAAAGCTGAGTGAATCAAGAAGTTAAAGAAAATACTCCAACAAAATATCAAGGGTGGAAACTCACGTTTTTTGCTGTTGAGGAAGTATCGATTATTTCAACCGAGATCGACTCCTTTTGTGGAACAACCGATGGGGGTTCAGTTGGTGTTGAATCAAGCGCCTGGGATAGCAGTTCTGCACCCAAAGAAGACTGGGACGCATTGCTCGATAACTATGAACAAATGGAATCAGAAAATTGAACATCAGTTCGAGAAAAATATGAATCGTTCACCTGAGCAGCTGATGGTCTCATCCTACGGAGTCTTTTCTAGTAGTGGCTTTCTGAGTTGCCCCTTGAACCGCGTTACGCTTTGGAGATTGACATGTCATAATCATGGGAGCAGCATGAGTTTGCACCAATTTCTTCAACGAAGGTGCAGCCGATCCTAATCTTGCAACCGAACATGATGGCCGATAGTCTATAGGACGCCCCTTCCTATCTATGCTCGGGGGATCAAATTCAATGTCCTAAAAAAGGATTGGTTAGAACAGTTGGTGAAAGAATTCCTTGAACAATGTTCTTAAAAGAAATGGCAAGTTACCTCTCTGTTAGAAGCGAATTCCCCCATCCAGAGCCATGCACATAGGAAGAACCAACCCGCAGAAGAGGTGGGAGTGCCATTCTTGCCACCAGGAGTCAAAGAGATTGGAAGAAAAGCTGACTTTGGCCCAGTTATGCAAAAAAAGGGAAGGGAGATCTGATCCTAGTCGGAAAACTCTAGAGGCTTCCAATATTTCACTGATATCTTCTCTTGGCCTCAGTATACCCTTGAAGAAAAGTTGGGGGGGGCAATTGGCCGAGACCAAACTGATAAGCTACAAACAAAGGGTTGTAAAACTCATAAGTTGGGAGGTTGCCTGGAACGAAGGAATCTGTAACTATTTTGCCACGACTGTGGCGAAATTCGGTTGGAAGAACACTTGGCTTGATAAAAGAATTGAAGATCGCAGCTGCTGTCTCATCCGAACAGCCAGATTCAAATCAAAATTTGAATGGGAAAGATAGTTCACTATTCTCATCCTCAACATAAGGTAGCCAAGTCAAGACGTCTGCATCAAGCCCTTTATATAACTTTTTAAAGAGATGGCCAACATCGATGTTAATTATTATGGCCGATGCAGCTTCACCATAGCTCGTGCACTGGTGGGTTCTTCCTCCTTCGCCCTTATATTCCTCATCAAAATTAGAGGAAGAAAAGCTTAGGTCACTGAGATCAGACCTTACCAGCTTGTGCATATACAAATTGAGCCATAGTTGTATCAGCCAACAAGGGCCGCTGATAGTATGCACTGGTTCATTCTTCAGTAGTTGGGCAGCCACCTGGTACATCAGATGATAAGTAGCTCCTAGCAGATACTTTCCAAGAGGGATATCCTTGCCTAATGCTAGGTGCTCCGCCATGAGTTTATGATTGTAGGTTGGACCACAAGAAGACCCGTAGAAAATGAATCTTTCTAGCCACATGTTCAAGAAGGCCACGTATTCCCTTTCACTGACAACTGATCCATCTCCAACGTGGTTCAAAATGTAACTGGCCCATCCTGTATAGTCTGCTATTTTGGCTAATCTCTTGGAACCAACACTAAAATACTCATAAGGCTGCACTGATCCAGTGATTCTGAGGCCGGTCGACATGTAAACATCGGCCAGGGTGATAGTCATTGGACCATGACAAAAAACAAAAGCATTTAGAGCATTGGACCAGAAATAAGAAGCAGAGATCAGAAGTGAATCATTCCTCTCTATTTCGAACAGCGAGAGTGTCAAGCATTGATTCAAATCATAAAGCTCCCAGTCTCCACCCTTTTTCTCGGATATTCTATGAAACCAATTTCGCCATCCCTTAGGCACTTTAGGCTAGTTTCTGAAGGGAGTTTTATTCTAGGAAGATGAATCCACTGCAGACTGTTTGAAGGGGATCTGGTTGGTTTCTTAACAGATAAAATCGGATGGATCAGGATCACCCATAGGCCCAAGAAAATAGACATTAGGAACAACAGCTGATGGAATCAAGATTTCGTTCCTCATTTCCTAGAAATCAGATGAAATAAATTCAAGAAGGAAAATACAGGGTAGCGGCCAATACTTGGAAAATAGAAACTTGGGAGCATACCTCAGGAACATGGTCGTTGGTCACCATTACAGCTGGAATAGGTTCGGATCTGACAAAGATGGGTTGGATGATAGCTCGATAGAACAGAGGATTTGCTAGGGTTTGGGGCCCTGGCGATGACGGCGTCAACTGTTGGAGTTGGCTCAAGAAAGGAGGATAAAGTGAAAGGGCCAAGTGAATCGGAAGAGGTACTATTGGGATGTTATATGAGACTCGGACCGGGAAGTCAGAAGTTATGCGTATATCTCGTAATAGAATGGTTGCATCGTGGTAAACCAATAAACTGGAATTTTGGAATAAAATCATTTTATCCCAAAATTGGGGGGCATGTGTTTACACCAAAATTTGGGAGAAGAGCGCGGGAACTCGTAGGCTTCCAAAGTTGTGCCAAACAAGGAATCAATTGCATGAAGATCGATATCAGCTGATTCGGATACGACTCTGGAATCAGATCTCTTGGATGATGTCAGCGGATAGTGATGATGGGCTACGACTGGCGCTAGGAAGCTACATAGCGGACTCTACAAAAAGGGAAAGATTAGGTTCCAAGTTATCTTAAATTAGGAATGTTTTCCTTTATGCCACAGATTGTAACGAATCATGATCGAGTAGAATTCATGTTTAGACTCCGGGTATAAATATCGGACGCCGGTTATTGTAAAGGACATACAATCAATCCAATACAAGTTATTTACTTTTTTCGGCTCCGGCCACCCCTTAGGAATAGGAGTAGAGTAGGTCTCGACGAGTTCTTCAGAAAGTACAGCTGCATCGATCCGGTCGACCTCCACTACTTGTCTATAAGTACAGTCATGGCTTATACCTCTGTTTGTACGGCTGCATCGATCCGGTCGACCACCACTGCGACTCTGGTATAAGTTAGTTATCGACTCTTGTCTAGTTCAAGTAAGGCTGCATCGATCCAGTCGACCTCCACTGCTCAAACTAGATTAAGGTCAAGTTATCGGCTCTATCTAAGGGTGGCGTTCCTTTGGATAGATTCATTAACTTACCGATATTGCTTATTGCTTCCATTATTTATTTAATTATAGCAATATCACTTCGCCCGATTGGGATTGATCTAGATCAGCCCTATATCTTTTTTAACTCATCGTTTGTTAATCTAAACTGATCTAATCTATACTTTAAACGATGAGTTATGTTTTATCGACTGTTTTATATCAATCTTGATCATGCATAGCGTGCGATTAAGGCATGTCTGATCTTGAGTAGATCTATTGGCTAGCAAAAACCGCTTCATGGCCCATTATCACGGCCTATGTGATTCTGCTTCACACCCCACTGTTAGCACCGTGGAGTGGGGATCGTTATTTGATAGATCTGTTTCTGAGAGGACATGATCTTAACTGTGCGCTATGCCTGAATCAGCTAATTTTGCCGATATCATCCAAGATCGTTGAAGTAGCGATAGGTTGAAAGATGTGTTAGCCCTATGATCTTATTATTGTATTACGGCCTGCATGATTCTGCCTCATGCCCCACTGATATTAGTAATAAGTTAGGGTCGTCGAGTCTATTGTTATTTGTATGGCCTGCATGATTCTGCCTCATGCCCACTGGTCATAGCGATAGATGAGATCTAATATGTTCATTAGATTTATTTATATTAGATGGTTAAATGATGATGAACTATTTCTTTTATAAAGGGGTTCGGTTACTTGCAGTCATTGGCTCAGTATAAACTAATTATTGTCAATATCTTATTGCCATTGACCAATATTTGTCTAAAGAATGATATTCATCCTGAACGATAACCGATTATTCTTACACAACCCTATGAGTTTTAATTGATTTATTCTTATGAATATGCTTCAATCAACTATTTAGTCGATCTTCTTTCATATCGGCTCTCAGAGCCACATATTCGGGACTGTTTGGCAACACCAGCATGTTTCGCCCTAAATTACTAATAAACTTTCTCTCCTTGTCAATTACAGGGTCAAATTGACTGGCACGTCTTAGGAGGAGTACGCAGGATCGACCATCCCTACACTGAAGCTAGCCGGATCTCCAGCTCCATCAAGCGGACCCTTCTAGCTTGCTCATGTGTCCTTAGCACAGGACAAAAATTCCGTGTCGACAACTATTACATGAAACACTGATAACTTTGATCAAATCCTCAAGTACAGTGACAATGGACTTAGGCAAGTTCACTTATCAACCAAACACAATTCCAGTCTCACCAAACACATTTCCATCCCCACAATGACCACGGGAGCATCGCTCAAAACCAGCAACCAGTGATTCCTCATCGAAATGCAGGAAACATATGACAAAAACTTACAGTTAGGTGAAACCAATTTAAACACAAACACAGGCATATATATACAAAGGCTATCTGATGAGATGTCCACATCTAGCATGACCGCCAGCTCCTTCTCCTTCTCCATGGCCTTCCTCCTCGCCTCCGCCAGCTTCACCGCCGCCGACATCACCGCCGGCGAGGAAGAGGGCCCTACCACCGAGGAAGAGTGCATGCCCTTTTTCTTCACTGCCACTGATGAGGCAGGCACGGGCTTCTTCCCAGAAGTCGCCCCATACCTCTTCTTGAACCCCGGTGGGCGCACCAGGACGTCCTCCACCTCCACCTCCACCTTCACCGCCACTAGCGTCGAGGGTGTGGCCGCGGAGGAAGGGGCGAACCGCCTAGTCCCTGCATCCCTTTCGTAGTGGCACTTCTTGGGCCTCGTCATCTCCAAGGGTGGCGGTGGCAGAGAGGAGGCGAGAGGGGTGGAGTGCGGCAATGGTGAGTGAGGCGAATGTACAGAGGCGCAGAGCGTGGAGTGTGAGGGTAGCGAAGTGAGCAAGGCGATGTGACGGGGTGGCAGCAGTTATTTTATTTTGAGGGTGGCAGTAGTTATATGGAAGGGACGGTGCCAGTTCGGATCTAAATCTGAAGGGAAGCAGTAGTACAGACATGCCTTGACTACACGCGTCCAGTTACAACTACTCTAGACGCACCTTTAATACATGCATCTATAGTAATTAATTACTACCAACACGTGTTTCTAACACGCGTCTGCAGTAGTTAAATTGATAATTTCAAACTCAAATCGTCGAATACAATTTTAGTGCAGTAAATGATCTAAAATAGAAATGTTGTAAACATAAAAGTTATAGAACTCATCAAGATCTACAACTTTTATTTTGTAAAACTTTTCATGTGACTTTATTTGTTCAATTCAAAATTTGAATTTCAAAAAATGGCAAGTTCAAACAAGATTTTCAAACACCAAATGATGTCAGATGAAAAAGTCATAAACATAAAAGTTGTATATCTCAACAAGATCTACAACTTTTATTTTGGAAAACTTTTTATGTGACTCTATTTGAACCATTCAAAATTTGAATATAAAAAAGGCAAATTCAAACAACATTTTGAAACATCAAATGAATTCATATGAAAAAATCATAAACATGAAAGTTGTACAACTCATCAAGATGTACAACTTTTATTTTGATCATTTCTTCATCTGAGAAAGTGAGAGTAACGTTGCTCACAAATTTTACATATCTCTCATATGGTTTCATAAACTATAAGAGAGATATGTAGATTTTGTGAACAATGTTACTATCATTTTCTCAGATGAAGAAATGACCAAAATAAAAGTTGTAGATCTTGATCAGTTCTACAACTTTGTTGTTGATAACTTTTTCAGCTGAAACCATTTATTGGTTCAAAATGTTGTTTGAAGTTGCCATTTCTTGAAATTCAAATTTTGAATTTATAAAACACAGTCACATGAAAAAATGACAAAAATAATAGCTGTAACAACACAATAAATGGGTAGAGCATGATTTTACAAAAAATTAGGAAAAATCATCAAATTTGAAGTTAGTATCAGGGAGAAAGACTAGTTACAAGTTTTAGCCAGAGATTAAAAAGAAAAATCACACTTGTTCATCAGTCTTTGAACCAATGGAAATTATCGCGTTCCCTATTTAAATTATTCAAACCACTTTATGTTCGAACTCCTTACATAGCGCAATGGAAAGACACTTGCTTCTGGGCCTATATAGGTCTCAAGTTCGATCCCTAGGTGGGACATAATTTTTTGACCTATTTTTTTATTGCTACAGACACGTCTTGGCCACATGTGTCTGTACTCAGAAATTTCCTTTTGCCCACCATTTTTTCTAGACATCCTAATTTCCTTTTCCCCAAGTCCATTCACATCCAAGAACCGCATTCTAGGGTTCCGCTGTCTGCTGCCCGCTCCCCGCCGCCGCCGCCGCATCTGCGCGGCTCTGCCGTCTTCGCCACCGTCCGCTCCCCCGCATTCTAGGGTTCCACCGCTGCTACATCCGCCCGCCGTCCGCATCCGTGCACCAGCGTCCGCCCGCCTTCATCTGCAACGCCATTCGTGGAGGTCCAACAGCTTCGAGGCTGTCCTCTGCCATTGTCTCAACTCCGCCCAGCAGGGCACGACGCACCGTCTCCAAAGCGGCTGTGCGTGGCGGTGGCCATTCCAGAGGCACTGTGAGCAGAGCAGAGGCCACAGGTCGACGGCTTCTTCCGCTTCCAGCAACCCCTTTGTCCTCTCCGACAGTGCTAGCCTCCTCCTTCTACCCCACCTGGTGAGTTCTAATAAGGATTTTTTTGAGTTAGATGTAGCAGCTTAGTGATTTTGCAATAGCCAAGGATTTGTAGTAGGAAAGGCTATTATTGAGTCTCTGTTTGTTTCTAGTTGAGGGATTTTTTATGGATAGTTGTCAGGTATAGTAGATAGATACGGAGTAGTAGATGGATTTTTGAAAATTAGAATGGCTGGTTATGCTTGTATGTGGATTGAGATATTCTTGTGCCTATGACATGAATGAAATACAAGACTAGTAGCATTGGTTTCTCAAGCCTGAACTTGTACATTGATTTTAGTCTTATCATGTAGATGTTGTACAATGGGTTGTAAATATTGATCTGGACTACAAGCTTTGCTATATTACTGAACACTTGCTCATACTCTACTTATGCTTGTTGATCAGTATAAACTCTTGTGGGTCATACTTAGCTGAGAATTTTAGTTAGTATTACATAATGTTGTATTTTTTGTTGCTTCCTAAACTAATGATCTGGTTATGTGGGTCATATTGATGCTTGCTCATACTCTACTTTGCTGTTGTATTCACTGCATATGTGTCAAACATGGCTCTGCGGTGCTGTTAAAGTTGTCTACACTGCTAGCTATTGATTGTTGTTACAGTCCCTATCATAATGGTAAGATGCAGCTTTGTAATATACTAATACTAGTTACTATTAGATGTCAGTGCTCTATCATGTTCACTAACAACCTTGCTCACCTTTGTTTGATAGACGTTTGAGCACGCATCTACGGCATCATCAGCAGGAGAAGGCAAAGAACCAACTAACAGTGGATAGGAGGGACACAACAGAGATGCTAATGAAGAGGAGGAAGAGAGAGATGCGGATGCAAGGAACCAAGAGGGAGATGGTATTGCAGAGGATGAAGAGAGAGATGCTAACGCAGAGGCACAGCAATCTGAACCTCCTCGTAAACCCCGGACAAGAAAGAGGATGGTCACCCGGTGGCCAGATGACAAGGTAACCATCATGGGGCTCACTCCAACTGGGTTTCCCATAGAGAAGAGGGCCTAGATAAGAATGAGGAGGCTGGTTGGTCTAATTGCTAGACAAAGGATCTCCTTGGTCCTGCCTTCATTCAATTCATAAAGTGAACAAGACAAGATGATTATATTTGATGAGTGTGTCCAGCCTTGGTTGGAGTTTCTAGAAGAATTGAAGGCTACAGTGTGTAAGAAGATAATACAGATGGTAGCCAAGAGTTGGAGAACCCACAAAAGCGACCTTACACGCAATTTTATCAACAAAGGGTTGGATGCAACGGTGAAGCACACATACATTCCAAAAGAAGATTGGGTAGCGTTTGTGAAACTGAAGGACAACGAAGAATCAAAGGCAACAAGTGAGAAGTACAAGAAGCTTTGGGAGAGGAACAAGCATGACCACTACCTGGGGACAGGAGGGTATGAAGGGAAAGCCACAAAGTGGGAGCAGGAGGACAGAGAGTTAGCTGCCCAAGGCATCAGTAATCCTTGGGACCAGTTCCTGTGGCCGCCCAAGGAATTTTCTACGTGCACGAAATACTTTGGTTAGGTCAGAAGGAAGTGTTGAGATTCGTTGGTTGAAAGATTCAGCTGAAAGTGTATATAAGCTAATTTTAGAGAAGCAAGGAGCCCTTGAGTCTTCAGGGCTCTCTTTGGTTTGGGACAAGGATGTGCTCATAGAGGTCTTGGGCATCCCAGAACAGACATGCCACGTGCATGGTGTGTCTAGTTACTATGGTTGGAAGCATTGGCCGGACTACGCTGGCATGTACAGAAAGAGGAAGCAATCAGCAAGTGATGTGGATGTGGAAGCCATCAAAGAAGAAGTTAAAAGCAAGTGATAGAAGAAATTACCAAGAAGGTTACAAGTGATATCATGACCATGCTGCGTGACCAAGGAGTGCATTTGAGGTCACCTTCCAACACCCCTGGCCCTATAGGTGGTCGGAAGAGCAGCTATGCCTCAGCCTCGGATGCAGTCGAAAGAGACTACATCGGCGGACTTGAGGCAACTCTAGATCCAGATACTGTGGACCTTTTGATAGAGCCAACACCGTGTAGCCTAGTAATCAACCCTGGAGGTTATCAGATGGAGGTAGCAAGGGGTCGGGTCTTCCCAGCGCAAACTGAGCTATGTTCACAACCAGTAATGAAACATAATGTCGTTGTACATATTGACTATGTACATCCAGAACATGAGGACAGACCACTGAGTCAGCCCCCAAGTCCTGAGGAGAGGCCAGATTGTGATATCAAAGGTGCTCTGTTCTCCAAAGTTATCAAGACCTCCACTGCCTATGAGCTCCAAAAGCAATCTAAAGGACTTTGTGATAGGCGATGAGAAGGCAACCTCTAAGAGTGCCACTATTGACAAGCCAAAGAGTGGCACTACTGTAGAAAAAGTGCTTCAAAGGAGACTGATGCAGCACCGAAGGAGCCTAAGTCCACAACTGCTCCAACTAACCCACTGACAAAGCCGAAGAAGGCTAAGTCCACAACTGCTCCAACTAACCCACCGAAATAGCCTGCAGTAGTCAAGAGAGATTGCAAACTGGAGCAGCAGCAGTAGAAGGTGGAGAAACCCCCTAGATCGTCTAAGAGTGACCCTGGGGGTTCTGTATGGAATAGGGCCAACGCTAAGTTCAAATTTGGAGAGCGATTCCTATCAGAAACATAGCTTGAGACGGCAGGACCTGGGTGTGTTGCTCTTCATGCTTGGTACATGAAAGAATGTGAAGAGAAGAGGGTAACCGGGATGGTTGCTGTGTTCAAGAAACAACATTTTTGCGTGAGGCAAACACTGAGTTTTTCACTGTGGGATTAGAAGACTTGTTTGACCCCTTCAAACTTGATGGATTGGATGTAGGACTTCTTCGCGTGTTGTCACTATAAGTACAATTTCATCTATTTTCTAGGCTTGTTCATTTTTAGCTAGGGGTGCTCTTCATATATTTGTTTGCTAAATTGCTTTTGTATGCTTCTTTATTCCTAGATGCCTGATTGTAGAAGCTAGGGCCAAAGATGTGCCTATTGGCATTATTGATCCAGATATAGTGTCAATAAAGACTATGAACACTGATAGAGGATATAGCATGGATTATCTAGAATATTGCCTAAGGAAATATGCCAAGAAAAAGTTTATGATGTTTGCACATAACTGTAGTGGGCACTGGATTGCTGTCATCATCGCTCGAATGTGGCAGAAGGTGATATACCTCGACTCCAATAGAGGCAAGAAGTCAGATTTGACTCCTATCAAATCTGTGATAGATGAGTGAGTATTGTCTAACCTACTATTGACTAAGGATGTCAACGGGGCGGGTTCGGATCGGGTGGAGTGTCTGGGCACCCAAAACTAAAACCCGAACTTAAAACCCAAATCCGCCCTGAACACCGATTCGGGTTAAAATCCATCCCCGAAACCAAAACCCGCGGATCCCCGAAACCCGACGGATAATCCAAAACCCGAAAAAATTACAATAAATCAACAAGAACAGCAATACAAAATATGATAAATTAGCAAAATAGATTGCAGATAACAAGATGTAACCATGAAAGTACTGGTAGACAGCAGCTACAAATGTACATAATATGTGTAGAATAAATTAGCTAGCCATGTACAGAATAAATTAGCAAGCAACAGTCACAGCTAGCCATTTATAGCATCAATTAGCAAGCAGCAGCAACAGCAATTAGCCAGGGCAAGTAGGCACCTGCTCGCCTCTGCGACACCGCCCCCCCCCCCCGGTTGGTTGTGCCCTGCGCCTACGAGCTACCCACGACCCCTATTGGGCATGCCGCACGCAGGCGCTGAGTGGGTAGCGCCGGCTGCCAGCTGCTGCGGTTCTGCCTTCTGGATGGCGGGCAGCGGCCAAGGCGGCAAGGCGTTGAGGCGGCCGTCGGTGGGTGCCTGGGTGGGGTCGAGCCTCGAGCATGGAGCACCGGGGGAGCACGGATCCACAGTTCCACACCGAGAGGAAGAGGTCGAGGGCTCCACCACTCAAGCTCAAGGAGTCCCTGCGCCGCCGCTGCGCGCCCGACTATGACTGCCCAAACTGCGGCTGGGTCTGGGGTGACCGGGTGAGGGTTCTGAGGGAGAGGATTTTAGGCTTATATGCTAGGGTTGTTGATGGGCTGCTAGTGGGCTAAATTATTTCGGGGCTCCGATGGTGATCCGCGGGTGAAACTGAAAACCCACCCCAAACCTGCTAACTTTCGGGTATCCGAACCCGAAAAACCATGGGTGAGAACCAAACACCAAAACTAAAACCCCAGACCCAAAAACCATGGATATCCGACCTGAACCCGCACCACTACTATCCTTACTATTGACCCATGTATTTCTTTCTTAATTATGTTAGTGGAAGTCAAAAAAATTGATAACAACTCATGTATGTGTAGGGCTTTTGGCAATTGCTAACCCAAGCCAAAGAAAGGGCGGAGAAAATTGAAGTTGACCCATGCATTCAAAATTCCAGTAAGCAGTGCTTCACTTCCGGTTGTGAAGTAGTTTTGTCAATTCAATTATTAACCATGTGTTTCCTATGTTCGCAGTGCCAGCAGCAAGGTCTGAACCACACATGTGGGTTCTTTGCGGGCCACAACTTGATGTTGGCTATGGGACAGGCCAATCTGACTGATCCTCAGGTACAACTATAAATATATATGTATTTATTACTGCTCAACTGCTGTGATCTACTTGGAATGTCTTGATACCCTCTTGTTGTCATATATACTGTTGCTGTCAATTTTTAAAAATGCTGCTGTGATCTAGAACAAGATGAAGCTGCTGCTGTGATCTGCTGCTATGACCCTTTTGTAGACTATGGCTGGCTTATATACATTTACTTGTAATTTTTTATTCTACCGTGTCATATATATTGTCATCTCTTGTGCAGCTTCATTTTATGGATGATGGCTATACACATGTGCAACTTCATCTTATGACTACCTTTCTTTGTCTTAGGATTTTGAAGTGCAGTCCACTGAAATCAACTTTGTAGACATTAGAGAGAAGCTCGCCTCATTTATTGTGTCGCAGATCCTTGACGAAACAGGCGAGTTTCATTGTTCACATACAAAACCATGATGAAGTGCCTGGTATATATGTTCATTTCATCTGTGAACTATGTTTGGAGCCTATGAGATACATTGGAGTTGTGAGATATAAACATGTGAGAATAACCTGGTGATAAACAATTGATCTGCTGTGAACTGTGTGTGATATGTGTGTATTGTAAACAAATTAAGTTTTGAGATGAACATATATGTCATTTCTGTGAGATCTATGTATATATATCTGTGATCTGTGTATATCTATGCTATTTGGGTTGTGCTGTGGGCTACAGATGGGTCTAGGCTACAGACATGTCTGTAGCATTTTTCTTACTATAGACGTGTCTGTAGCCTAGACCCGTCTATGGTATGAAAAATACAAAAGACGCTTTTACAAACATCGTTTGTAGTAGGATTCTTACTATAGACGCGTGTATTGTACATGCGTCGGCACTATGTTTCTTCACACAGACACATTTACAAACATCATTTGTTGTAGGATTCTTACTACAGATGCGTGTATTGTACATGCGTCGACACTATGTTTCTTCACACAGACGCATTTACAAACATCGTCTGTAGTAGGATTCTTACTACAGACGCGTGTATTATACACACGTAGGCACTATGTTTCCTCACACAGACGCGTTTACAAACATCATCTATAGTAGGATTCTTATTACAGACGCTTGTACTGCACACGCATCGGCACTATGTTTCTTCACATAGTCACGTTTACAAACATCGTCTGTAGTAGGATTCTTACTACAGACGCGTGTAAAGGACAAGCATCTAAGATATGGTTCTTCACACAGACGCGTCTTAATCTTTTCACAGACGCGTGTTGGCAACATGAGTCTCCAGTAAGAGCTTACTGTAGACGCATGTAGATACTCTCCAGTCTCTGTTAAGGGCTCATCACAGACGCGTGTTCGTTTTTGTCACAGTCGCGTGTTATTAACACGCGTCTATAGTGTGTGCTTATTACAGGTGCGCCTTTTGCGCGTTATAGATGTGTTATGGCTGTGATGTGCCTAAACGCGCGTCTATGATGTGCTTTTTTTACATAGTGCGACCAAGCTCGCGGTCATGCCCCCACCCCCAACATGTCCATCCTCACCACGGCCAACCTCGTGGCACTCTGTGCATTGTTACCTTTACTCAATTTGGCCGTAAATGTATTTTAATAATTACATGTGAAAACCATGCATGTGTTGTTGACTTTATTCAGTTTGACCCATAAATGTATTTTAATCACTACATGTGAATCCTGATCCATGGTGGAGCTCTCCCAAATAGTTTCATGGGAGCCTATGATGAAGAGGTGAAAACAAGACTGAAAGCAAAGGTATATGTTAGGGGTTTTGTTTTCGGCAACCGAGACGCAATAGAGTATGTGGTTGGGTTTAGGATAGATAGCCGTACTATTAAGAGTGAAACTCTAATGCCTAATCGATATCTAAGTGCAACTAGGTATGAACAAACTTTGCATATGTATTGGACCTAATGACGTGGTGAGATGCAAGTGAAAATTTCTAAAAGCTAACTCAATGCCTAAGATGAAGATGTTCAAGTTATAACATATATATTGGAGTTAGCAAATTTTACACACTTGTGAAGTTTGTGACTTGGTGTTGATTTTTAGCACCACCGGGTTTATCTAGTGGCTAGGGTTGGCAGCCACCAGATAAAGCGCTACGGTGTTGGGAATTCACTATTTCAAAGGTTGAGTATGTATTTATCCGGTGCTTAGCCACTGATAGCACTAGAACAATAGGAGCCACTGTTCCAGGCACCTAGTTTTTCAAAGGGACTCACCGGATGCCCCGGTACTGAGCACCTGACTTTTCTGGTGATGCAATTTGTGTTCTGGAACCTCTTTGCATGACACCGGATTAGTTCGATGCGTGGGACGCAAGTGACACACCGGAGCATGCGCTCCACAAGTCATTGGCTGCCCCAAGTGCGCGGGGAAGCCACCAGAGTAGTCCAGTATGTGCTTTAATGAAGTAGTGGAAAAATGCGCTAGTCCCAGATTGAATCTGAGCCATCCATTCTGGTACCGCTTTCTCTAGTGGTGTCTATCTGGTAAGCACTAGATTCCGGAGTTCTTTCCATGGCTAGTTTTGGGGGGCTTCTATATAAATGTGTTGGCCGGCCCTTTGGGGATTCTCTTAGCATCCAAAGCATTCCAACGCTTGTGTGAGCCTCCAAAGATGCCTCTCACTCATCTCTTTGCTTTATTGATCTAGTGTATTTGCTTAGTTGATTTGCATCTAGTTGCACTATCATCGATTGAGCCTTGGTTTTCTTGTTACTCTTGGTGGTTGCCGCTACCTAGATGGCTTGGTGGAGTGGAGACCGTTGAGGGGCTATTGGTGATTGTTGTCACCTCCGATCATGCAATTGTAAGGGACTCTTGTGCTCATCCTCAGAGGAGATCATGAAGAGAAACTCTAGTGGAATGCTCATGGCTAGTTGGAGTGCTCCTTGTGTTTGCGGCACCCAAGTTATCGTTCTAGCTTGAGCAGCTAGTTAGCACACGGATCATCACCTTGAGACTTGCCACAATGTGGACGTAAGTTTCCGGCAAGCAACCGAACCACGGGGATAAATCTTGTATTCATCTATTGCCCTTGTTAGTTTACTACTACTCACTCGCGTTATTTTCATATCTTGTGCTTGTGTGGTAGTTGTTTGCGGTTGTAGTTCACTAGAGTAGTTGTAGTTGAGTAGTAAAGTAGCAAGGTTTAGGGGGTGTTTGGTTTGGGCTGCTAAATTTTAGTCCCTCCTAAATAGTTTAGTCTCATTTAGTCACTCCATAGTTGCCAGAGAGGACTAAAACATATTTAGTCCCATTTAATCATAGTGTTTGGATAAAAAATGACTAAATAGGACTAGATTTAGGAGCTCCTAGTTGAACCAAACACCCCCTTAGTAGTTTAGCTTGTTTAGCTCTGTAGCGTAGTTAGTAGTTATTGTGTGGTTTAGTGACATAGAATAGAATTCAATTGCTAGTAGAATTGTGTAGGGCCTTGCTCGGATGAACTAGAGCTAGAGCAAGTAGTGGCTATTATGATCATATTTGTACTAATCTTTTTTTGCTCTAATCTTGTGCCTTTTGTAGAAATTTTTATATAGACTATTCAACTCCTCTAGCCATCTAAATCCTATCATCTGGCTTATGCCTCCTCTGAATTAGTGGCCTATAGCTTTTTTTAGAAACACTAGTGACCTATAGCTACGGTTGTCTTACCGTGAATGGGTGGGCTTTAAAACTTTTGTTTTGGGTAAAAAGGAGAACCCAGTTTCGTCTTCGCTGGACATCGCTCCTAGGCCCAGGTGCATTACTCCATAGACGCAAAGTCCAATTGGTTCAACAGATAGTATATTGCAATCTTTTATCTTGAGTCGATTCTCGGGTGCCGACATGACTAATACAAAAATCATTTTTAGAGTCATATCTCTTTTTAAGTAAAGATGATTCAATCAAAATCTACCTTTAAAAATGGTTTTTTTGAGCCTACATGCCTCTAAAAACTAATTTCAAGAGGCGTCTGACAAGCCAAACCGTCTTTAAAAATGATATTTTTGCTGTGGTCAGGCTTACCGACTGCTTTTAGAAATTGAGGCATTTCAAGACAAGGCTGGCAATTTGGCCTACGTCTAAAAATAGGTGGAGAACAGAAAAATTAAAAATAAAGCTTATATCAAAGTTGTAGTACTCAAACAAATCTACAACTTTGTAGCTAATGAATTCTCCATTTAAAATCATTTAATATCCAAAAGATTCATTATAAACTTTTATAATTTGAAATTTAATATTGTAAATTTCAAATGATCTCCAATAGAGAAACCACATGCTAATCAAAGTCGTATTTTTCCAAGTGCCGTAAGGACAAGGGCAATGCTTGTAGTGCAATAGTGAAATAAAAGTACATAGACCATAAAGGACAATAAAAGAGGTTGTTTTAGGGTTCCATTTTCTACTGTTTCACTAGTGAAACAAATTCTTTTACCCCTAGTTTCATAAGCAGCTCCATCGGTGAAGCTAAAACCGTTTTGGTGAACTATTCGGCAAAACAGATCTACATCTGAAGATCCTTAGTATGTGCTCTCATAAATCCCATGTTGGGACCCACCAGAACGAGTTGAAGCTGGGAAAATCAGTTATTTTCAGCTTCTCCCCACACCAATTCCTTGTGAGCGCATGTTTTAAGGAGCTTCACATGCGAATCTGTTTTGAAAATACTCGAACACAAAATAACTCCAAACAGCTCATGAAGCTACTGAAGAAGTTAAGCCACATGCAGCCTAAGTTACATGTGTTGGATATATTATGGGCTTGGCCCGTATAATATTTAATAAATCAAATAAAACTCTATGGTATGTAACATTAAGCGTTGTATGGTTTAATACCATATGAGATTTTGACTGAATGTCGACTCAGCTTATTTGATTGGAAATTATCCATCTTAATTGAGAAGCTGAGAAAAGGACACAAGAGTGCCACACGCGCACGCGCCGCCGCCGCGCCGCCAGTCGGGCCGGGCCGGGACAGGGCGAGGCGGGCGTGGCCAGGTTCTGCCACTTAATCCACATAATTACGGGAGTTTCTCTCCTTTATGGTGGAGGCGAGTTGATTGCGCCTGTTACCGTCTCTTCGTGTCTTCGTCTCCTGGGTTCCTCCGCTGGCTTTCTCCCTCCCCGCCGTAGGCATAAATCAGAAGTCCTCCGTCAGTTCAATTCCTCCGCTTCGCTTCCGAGAGACCACATCTTAGCCACCCTTTGGCTTTCCCCATCCCGTACCTCTATGCGCACGGAGTAGCGGGAGAGCAGTTGCCTCCGGAACCCTCGTCTGCCTACGAACCTTGCACAGGGTGTGCGGCGATTAGGTTTTTGGGGAGTGATTCCACGACTGCTCATTCGACGTCTTCTTTCTGGTGATCGATCACGAAACCCATCTAATTCCTGGTGACCGTTCATGGGACTGCACTGCGAACACCTTCCTGCATCGACTGTGGTCCATGACTTCGAGCAACGCACTATGTCATCTAGTGCGAATGGAGCCTCCGATGCCCTCGGCATGGGACCCTCCGCTGGGTACAATCTTAACTCTGTTATTACCGTACTTTGTGTTCTTACTGTATCGATCTGTATGTCATACTTGCATGCTGTAGCGTTTATTAGTGATATACACATGCACATATATGTCGTCACAAACCTGCTGATGTTTTTATTTCTGGATTAAATTGACCATGAAAATGCCTAATTATCTAACAATCCAAAAACCTAATGTTAGGCAATTTTATGTTAGTGATTTTGTTGCTGCTTTGAAGCCAAATAATTTTGATGGCAAGAATTTCATGATATAGCATGCCAAGATGGTATTGTGGTTGACTGCTATGAACTACTATCATGCCGCACAGGGGAAGCCTGAATAATTTACTCCTGAGGAGGAGCAAAAGTTCTTGGCTGCCAATAACCTGTTTCGAGGCGCCGTGATTAGTGCACTTCATAGTAAGTATGAGAAAAACTACATATCTTGCACATTAGGCAAAGAGTTATGGGATGCTCTTGATGCAAAGTTTGGAGTTTCTGATGCTGGTAGTAAGTTGTACCTTATGGAGCAGCTGTATGACTATAAAATGGTTGAAAATTGTTCTGTAGTGGAATAGGCTCATGAGATACAGGCGCTACCAAAGGAACTAGAACATTTTCCATGTCTGTTACCTGACAAGTTTGTGGTCGGCGATATAATCGCTAAGCTATCACCTTCTTGAAGGGATTTTCCTACTTCTCTAAAACACAAGAGACAAGAGTTTAGCATGGCTGAGCTTATTGGATCTTTTGATGTTGAGGAGAGGGTGAGAGTAAAACATAACCTTAGAAAAGGAGTTGAGTCTTCCGCTGCCAATATGGTGTAGAAAAAAAACTTCATTTGCATCCCGTAATAAAAAGAAGAAGAACATGCAAGAGAATAGCAATACAAAGCCTAAGCAAACTGCACAGTTTAAGAAGAAAAACAACAAAAAAGGTGGAGGTTGCTTTGTTTACGGAAGTGATGAGGATTGGGCAAGTGCGTGCCCAGACCGCAAATATAAGCAAGAAAAGAAATCAACAAACGTGGTGATTAGTGAGACTAGAGGAGGAACATCTGGGTAAGGTAATTCTTTACCTTTTGTTCTTTCAGTTTGTCTTTCACCTAAGTGGTGGATGGATAGCGGTGCTAATATTCATGTGTGTGCTGATGTTTCTTTGTTTACTTCCTATCAGGCCGGCAGGACTGGAGCCTTGCTGATGGGAAACGGTTCGCATGCGCGTGTTCTTGGTGATGGTACGGTCATTCTGAAGTTTACTTCGGGAAAGACGGTGCTATTAAAGAACATGCATCATGTCCCCTCTATCAAGAAGAATCTTGTTAGCGGTTCTCAAATGTGTCGCGATGGTTTTAAAATTGTGCTTGAGTCCAATAAGTGTGTTGTGTCGAGACATGGAACATTTGTTGGAAAAGGTTACGATTGCGGAGGCTTGTTCCGCTGATCTTTGCTTGATGATGTGTGTAATAAAGTAGTGAACAATGTTAATGTTTCGGATTAGTCGAATATATGGCATTCACGACTTTGTCACATTAATTTTGGCTGTCGCACGCGGCTTGCAAATATGAATTTAATCCTGAAATTTAACTTAGTCAAAGATTCTAAGTGCTAGGTGTGTGTGCAATCGAAGCAACCGCGCAAGCCTCACAAGGCTGCTGAGGTGAGGAACTTGGCACCATTAGAACTCGTTTATTCTGATTTATGCCAAATGAATGGCGAATTGACTAAAAGCGGTAAACGATACTTCATGACATTTATAGATGATTGTACTAGATTTTGTTATGTGTATTTATTGAAAACTAAAGATAAAGCGTTGCATTATTTTAAAGTCTATAAAGCTAAGGTAGAAAATCAACTTGAGAAGAAAATCAAGCGTTTGCGGTCCGATCACGGGGGAGAATATTTCTCAAATGAATTTTCTGAGTTTTGCGCGGTGCATGGAATTATTCTTGAAAGGACGCCACCATACTCACCACAGTCCAATGGGATTGTAGAGAGAAAGAACCGCACTCTAACCGATTTGGTTAATGCCATGTTAGCGACTGCGGGACTTTCTAAGGAATGGTGGGTTGAGGCTATATTGACAGCGTGTCATGTCCTGAATAGGGTGCTCACAAAAAACAAAGAAATTACACCATTCGAGGAATGGGAGAAGAAGAGATTAAATCTCTCTTACCTGTGAACTTAGGGTTGTTTGGCAAAGGTGAATGTGCCAATAAACAAAAAGCGAAAGCTTGGACCAAAAATCGTTGATTGTGTTTTTCTTGGTTATGCTATTCATAGCGTGGGTTATAGATTTTTAATTATAAATTCCAGTGTTCCTGAGATGGTTGTTGATACAATCATGGAATCTAGAGATGCTACATTTTTTGAGAATGAATTTCCCATGAAAAATGCACCTAGCACGACTAGTCATGAATATATAATTCCCCATGAGCATGAAAATTTTATTCCAATAGAACAAATTGAGGAACCCTATATGCAAAATCCTGAGGAGGATGACACTATAGTCACTAGAAAAAGTAGGAGACAGAGGACTGCAAAGTCTTTTGGTGATGGCTATATTGTGTACCTTGTGGATGACACACCAACGACCATTGAAGAGGCATATTCCTCTCCTAATGCTGACTTGTGGAAGGAAGCAATATGGAGTGAGATGGATTCTATTATGTCTAATAGAACTTAGGAAATAGTTGATTGTCCCTATGGGTGCAAGCCTATAGGGTGCAAATGGGTGTTCAGGAAAAAGCTTAGGTCTGATGGTACTATCGAGAGGTACAAGGCAAGACTTGTGGTCAAGGGTTATACTCAAAACAAAGGTGAGAATTTCTTTGATACTTATTCACCGATTGCCCGATTAACTATAATTCGAGTTTTGCTTTCCTAGGCAGCCTCTTATGGTCTTATCGTTCATCAAATAGACGTTAAAACAGCTTTTCTAAATGGAGAGTTAGAGGAGGAGATCTATATGGATCAGCCGAATGGGTTTGTAGCAAATGATCAAGGAGAAAAGGTGTGTAAATTATTAAAGTCATTATATAGCCTAAAACAAGCTCCTAAACAGTGGCATGAGTAGTTCGACAGAACTCTAACATCTGCTGGCTTTGTTATGAATGAAGCTGACAAATGTGTGTACTATCGGTATGGTGGGGGTGAAGGAGTTATTTTGTGCTTATATGTTGATGACATACTGATATTTGGATCCAGCCTCAAAGTGATTGAGGAGGTGAAGGAATTTTTATCTAATAATTTTGAAATGAAAGATTTGGGAGAGGCTGATGTTATTCTTAATATCAAGCTTCTGAGAGAAGGTGATGGTGGGGTAACTCTGTTATAATCCCACTATGTGTAAAAGATGCTGAGTCGCTTTAGGTTTAGTGACTGTGAACCTGCTCCTACACCTTATGACCCAAGTGGCTATTTACGAAAAATTAGAGAATATTAAGGGATCAATTGAAATATTCCCAGATCATTGGTTCACTCATGTATCTTGCTAGTGCAACAAGACCTGACATCTCATTTGTTGTGTGCAAGCTGAGCCAGTTTGTGTCAATCCCGGGAGATGATCACTAGCGTGCTCTTGAGAGAGTGATGCGCTATCTAAAAGGCAGTATGAGCTATGGTATTCGTTATACCGGACACCCGAAGGTGCTGGAAGGCTATTGTGATGCCAACTGGATCTCTGATGCTGATGAGCTTTATGCTACAAGTGGATATATGTTTTTGCTTGGAGGTGGTGCTGTTTTCTAGAAGTCTTGCAAATAGACTATCTTAACGAAGTCTACAATGGAAGTAGAACTCACAGTATTAGACACTGCTGGCTCTGAGACCGAGTGGCTTTGTGATCTCCTTATGGATTTACCGGTTGTTGAAAACCCCATACCGGCTATTTCTATGAACTGCGATAACCAGACTATGATTACGAAGGTTAACAGTTCTAAGGATAACATGAAGTCTACAAGCCATGTTATGAGACGACTAAAATCTATCAGAAAATTAAGAAACTCTGGAGTAATAGTGTTGGACTATGTTCATATGTCTAACAATCTAGCAGATCAGTTCACTAAGGATCTGTCATGCAATGTGATAGAAAGTGCATCGAGAGAGATGGGTTTGAGACCCACATAAAATTTACTATAGTGGTAACATGTTCTATGCAATCGGAGATCCCATGAAGTAGGATGGTGAAACAAGCTAGTAGTAAATTGTGAGGAAAGATCCTTAGTAAGACTCATTTCTGATGCATATCTTTCCTTTCTGTAAGGCAAGTTGGTTTTTACCTTAATATGTTCCAAGTGGCTTGCTAAAGCAAAGATGTTGTCCTACAAAACATCTTTTGAGGAACACACCTATATGAGTCAGACTGCTGGTCATAGTCTATGAGATTTAGGTGATCTCTAAATACTCATGAAAGGCACTGGAGTATGACTTATATGCTTCAAATAGGGGATGCCTTTTGCAGCCTAGTATCAGCTAAGGACTTGACATTCACCTCACACAAAACTATCAATTCAAGGCTTAGTCCATTGTTCAGTTGTGACTGAGTGAAACAATTGATCTAGATGGATGTTCAACTTAACAGTCTCCATCGAAACACTAGTATATAAAAGAAATGTGGTTCTGAGACTACTTTGTTATAAACCCTAGAGTTTGGTGGGGATTGTTGGATATATTATGGGCTTGGCCCGTATAATATTTAATAAATCAAATAAAACTCTATGGTACGTAACATTAAGTGTTGTATGGTTTAATACCTTACGGGATTTTAACTGAACGTTGACTCAACTTATATGGTTGGAAATTATCCATCTTAATTGAGAAGTTGAGAAAAAGACACAAGAGTGCCACACGCGCGCACGCACTGCTGCCACCGCCGTCGGCGGCCGAGCCGGGCCATGGCCGTGGGCGCGGGCCAAGGTCAAGGCCATGGCCATGGCGTGGTGAGGCGAGGCAACCGAGGCGGTGAGCGAGCGTGGCCAGGTTTTGCCACTTAATCCACATAATTACGGGAGTTTCTCTCCTTTGTGGTGGAGGCAAGTTGATTGCGCCTGTTACCGTCTCTTTATGTATCCGTCTCCTGGGTTCCTCCGCTGGCGGGCGGCGAGCGAGCGTGGCCAGGTTTTGCCACTTAATCCACATAATTACAGGAGTTTCTCTCCTTTATGGTGGAGGCGACTTGATTACGCCTGTTACCGTCTCTTCGGGTCTCTATCTCCTGGGTTCCTTCGCTGGCTTTCTCCCTCCCCGCCGTAGGCATAAATTAGAAGTCCTCCGTCAGTTCAATTCCTCCGCTTCGCTTCTGAGAGACCATATCTCAGCCGCCCTTTGGCTTTCACCGTCCTGTACCTCTGCACGCACGGAGCAGCTGGAGAGCAGGTGCCTCTGGAACCCTCGTCCACCTGCGAACCTTGCACAGGGTGTGTGGCGATTAGATTTTTGATGAGCAATTCCGCGACTACTCGTCCGACGCCTTCTTTCTGGTGATCGATCGCGGAACCCGTCTTCTTCCTAGTGACCGTTTGTGGGACTGCACTGCGAACACCTTCCTACATCGACTATGGTCCTCGACTTCGAGCAACGCACTATGTCGTCTAATGTGAATGGAGCCTCCGATGCCCTCGGCATGGGACCCTCCATTGGGTACAATCTTAACTCTGTGATTATCGATCTTTGCGTTCTTACTGTATCGATCTGTATGTCATACTTGCATACTGTAACGTTTGTTAGTGATATACACATACACATATATGTCATCACAAACCTGCTGATGTTTTATTTCAGGATTAAATTGACCATGAAAATGCCTAATTATCTAATATGTATAGAAGACGTAAGATAGAAGATGTGTTACGGTACTTTGGTATGCTAACATGATGGGACTCCTTCCACAAAGAGTGTTATTCTTATTTATTTATATAAAAGAGTCTATTTTAAGTCCTAATATTTTCAATTTTAACCAAGTATATATAAGATATAGCTAATATTTATTTATAATGTATAATAAGTATTACTAAATTAATTATCTACAAAACTATAGATTTTTTTATGAATGGAGTATTTTTTTCCTTTACAGAAGAAGATTGGATTGGTGGCCGATATATAATAATAAGGGTAAGGCTAGCGTCCGGATGTCCGGACAGGGCTAGCGTTTGGACGCCCGTCTGCTGCACCTGTCCGCATTCCATGCTGTTGCGCCCGTACGCACGCCTGCAACTACTTCACGTGGGGTCCCCTGCCGCTCCTTTTCCCATGCCTATGGGTGCCCACACAGGGGTCACGTCTCGATATGCGTCCGCTCCGTTTCCCGCGCCTACCGCTCACGCCCCCTCCGCTCCCACGTGCATGCATGCGGGCCCAGCAGCTGTAGCAGGTGGATGCGGCAGGTGGGTCCCACTACAACATGTGCAACACTAGATCAAGTTTTGCAACATCTAGATGAAATACTTTGCAACATTCGTCAAAAACAGTTGAAACACTTGCAACGTACGCCTGAAACATCAGGAAAACATGTTTCTAGCCATTGCAAACCATATGCAACATCCAGATAAAATAATTGCAACAAACATATAAACAGCTAACACTTGAAACATATGCTTCTAACATCATGTATATGCAACATCCAGATCTACTTTTGCAACATCTAGATAAAATACTTGCAACATATGTCTAAAACAGATGAAACATTTGGGACATACACTTGAAAACACCATTGCAACATGTGCAACATCCCGATCTTCTTCTGCAACATCGATATATAACACTTGCAACATACATCTAAAACATTTGAAACACTTGAAATAGACGCTTGCAACATGCAGTTTCAGCGCAAATATCTCCTTGCTGCTAGGGAGAATAGATCCCCGTTGGTGTGTGGAGTTCTATCCATCGGTCGCGGGCTACACGCGTGCCAGTTCCGCCCCGGCCACGGTGAACTGGGTAGGCGGGCGTGAGATGTGCGTGGGCGGGCTCCGCCCGGACTGCCGTGAGCTACACGCTGGCAAGCTCCACACCCGGCCACAGCGAGCTGGGTAGGCGGAGGCAGAGGTCTTCCTGGTCACCGACCAGCGCTCGGCCCCCGTGGTGGAGGCGGCAGCAGTCTCCCTCAGGCGAGCAACGCAGCACAGCCGGTGGAGCTCCTACATACACAGCTAGCGGTGGTGCTCGACGCTCGTGCATATGCGGACTACGGCGGCTCTTGTGCGAATGCGGGAGCTAGCAGAGCTTGTCTATACGCGACCGAAGGGCGGGCGGTGCGGTGGAGGCGATACGAATGGAGAAGATAAGATATCGCTCACTTTTTTATTTTTTGGAGGAACCGTGTGTGTCGATGAGGGAAGCAGGCCTATGGGCCGGACCGCAGCCAAGCTAGTAGCATTTGGACGAAGTATGTGGGATGGACGTTTATGACAAAGCATTATCGTAACAATGGCCCTGTTCGTTTCGCTGAAATTTGGCTTATACTGATGCTTATGTTGATTTATTGTGAGGAAACAATACTGTTAGTTCACTGAAAAGTACGAAAGGGATGTGTGGGGGTATAACCCCGTATACCCACAAGGCTGTACATGGGCTAAGCCGTCATGGGAGGCCTAGCCCACCGACAACACCCCGCGGAGCACGGCACAGATCGGCGTGCGTCACAAGGCTATGTGAGGATCCTTGGCGATCAAGGACGATCTGTTCGGTTATGCTAAGATACCGCGATCTCTGTAAAGCTTATCATGTAAACCGATCATAGTTAGATACAATGAATCAGAGATAGGCTCAACTGACATATAACCCTACCCCATGCTATATAAGGTGGGTAGGGACCCCTTGGATTTGATCAGATCACAATATACAATCCACCAAAGACACAGGACGTAGGGTATTACGTCAAGCTGACGGCCTGAACCTGCCTAAATCGCTGTCTCTGTGTCTTATGTCACCATCTAGTTCATATCTCACGCACCTCTACCGATTTATCTACTACTGCGGGCATACCCTCGGTAGACTGCCGGCCGTATTTCATCGACAGTGGTGCGCCAGGTAGGGGGTGTGCGTGCTGATTCCATGGCGAACCAGATGGGAATTTTCTTCATCAACGTCATCCGCGGCGACTTGGCTTCCCGCAGCGGACGTCCTTCGGCAATGTGTTACGGCATGAGGATTTTGATCGACGTGTCGATGGGCCTTGGCGGCGGCGGCGGCGCTCGTTGCTTGCTGGATCATCGCGACCACACGTCGAGAGTCATGATACCCCGAAGGCCCGATTGGAAGAGACTCCCTGGCCAGCACACCATGCGGCAAGGCAATCAAACAGGAGCAAACACTCACACACTTGCGTGTATCTTCATCTCTGACGACAAGCAAATAAGAGAGATGCACGATCTGCAATATATATGCAACGCGAAGGCAAAATAGCTAAGTCATATTTGTGTTTTCAATTAAATACTTGTGCATCTCTGGATTTTTTTTTATCTATCTCCATGATTATCCACAGCGGCAATTGTCATCGACCCTCGTCATGCGACGACGGCATCCTGCGACAGCTCGTGATGGAACTCGACGCAAGCCCCAGCGTATGACAACATAGCCCCGTACGTCGCCGGCGGAAGCTGAGAAGAGCAGATCAGGAAATCCTAATCAAGATCTCGACGATCAGGCCCATGCAAGTAACATGTAGGGCCACGCAAGTCGACTACCTAACCTGAGATACGGAGTGTTCTTGGGCTTGCATGTGCCAATAACTTGAAGCCGGAAGAAATCCATCTACGTGTCGACCATCAAAAGCCTCAACGGAGTCAAGTGGCCATGCAATCTAAAATAATCAAACTTGCACGTCCTCATGCATGCACGCATATGGAAGATGCGGGATCAATACGCCGAGTTGCAACATTAAAAAGCTAAGTCTTATCTCTTTTTCCCAGTTAGGTATTATACTGCATGTGTATATCTCTATGCATCTACTGTGCTTTCATGGTTATCCGCAGCGGCAATCATCGTAATGACACATCCTCGACTTGTCGTCTTGATCACGGTCGACCTACACGCTGCGTTTCTCTTCACCAACACCATCCGCGGTGCGACCCGACGATCCGAGAGTCCCACATCGATACGGCATTCCGGTGCTGGCACCCGGACCACGGGTCCACGGCGGGGGCGTTGAGCGGACATGCGGAACAGCCATGCATCAAGGCGCTGGAATTCGTCGTGAGGCCGCAGGCCTAATCGGTGATAAACAACAAGAAGCCAGGAAAGACGGACATAGATCAATCTACATCTACGGACATGCAAACCTGATCACAGGCACCTCATGACGACGGGGCCTTTGATGACACGACACACTCAGCAACCGGTCGACCGAGCCCCTAAACAAGCCACCCGAGCCGTCAAGCGAGCCTTCCGAGTCGTAAGTGAGCCATCCACGCAACATCCACCTACTCGGACATCGCGACACGCTAAGGCCAACCAGTAATATAAGGATGACGTCGCCTGGGCTACTCGCTCTGACCGCTCTAAGGCCAACCAGTAATATAAGGATGACGTCGCCTGGGCTACTCGCTCTGACCGCTAGCCGCATCGCAACGATAATCGCCACAAAGAACGACGCTGTGACGACCGCGACCGCCGTCATGACGACAGGCCGGAAAGCTCAATGGCCGGGCAATTTTATCGACGCCGACCAAATATTTTGTCTAAAGATAAGTATCTTTTCATATATTAATATTTAATAAATTTTTCGCCGTGATGTTTCTTCATACTATCCTATACATGATTATTCTCCAAACGACTTTTCTCCATGTATACCATCCTAAAGATGACATACGCTTTCGCCTCAATGGCTTTCCGAACAGCCATGTTTACGCTTGTGCTTTCCAGAGATGGCTCTGTCTCTGGCTTCTCCCTACACGTGCACGAGTGCCCGTCCTCTGCGTTATGGGTGGTCGGCGGCGGCTCCTCGGTGACGCTTGTCTTCCTACACGAACAAGAGCTCCAGCGCTCCACGTTATGGTTTACGGGCTTGCCGGGGCTGGGGGCTCAACCAATAAACTAACGGCTCGAGACGGTTTATATTAAATATAGACACATCTCCAAAAGAACACTTAGGGTTTATACCAACTGAAAGGAAATATACTCAAATTTAAAATATGAATAGAACTCCAAAATAAACATAATGTTTATCTACAACCACTTGGCAAGATACATCATGTATTATCCATTCTATATATTTGTATTGCAGGGGCATGGTTCAGTCAACGAGCTTATTTTTTACGCTCGGGGACTGAATCACTCGGGAAGGACAATAGGATCATCGTCCGGATGGTCGCACCGCCTGGTGTTCGGACTTCTCCGTCGATCAACTAGTCGGGCCGCTAGGTTCATGGACTTCGTCGCCGACCAGTTAGTCGGACTGTTCGACGCTCACTTATACTTGGTGCTCACTTCGCCGTCGACCAGTTGGTTGGGCTGCTCGGTGCTAGATTCTTTGCCAACCAGCTAGTCGGATTGTTCGTCGCTGGGGACTCCTCGGTGTTCGGATTCTTCGTGCAAGCGTCACTAGCTAAGCTGGGGACTTCTTTGGTGGTCGGATTTTGCTACGTCTAATCGGTGTGCTATCAAGTTGCTCCATGTTGTTCAGATCAGGGTGCTGAGCTTGGGCAACAAGTCCGGTGTCTTGATAAGTACATGGCAGATGAAATTGGCAAGCTTTCTTTAAAATTCTTTGACCCTGCTTCAAGTTTTATTTTTTCATCTTCTAGCAGGCTTGGGGACTACGTGTGTTCACGTCATCTGGCGATGACTATACTATTTTTCTACACTGGTTTTTCTCAGCTAAGCTGGGGACTGGTTTGGCATCCGAGGTCTACAGTTTTTTACCCTAGCAACACATGAATGCTTCACCTACTGCCAGGCTCGAGAACTAAGTGGGCACACTTCACCTCACAGTAAATGTGCTTATTTCTAGGACCCAATGCTTTCCTACATGACTAAGTCGTGGACGATAATCATTTAAGCTCTCCGTTTGGCTCTAAGAGCCCACCTTTTGCCTAAGGCATGGATGCTAAGCATCTAACATTGCTATTCATGGATGCTTGTTTCATGTACATTACATCAACATGCATCCATCTTGACTAGTGGAAAAGTTTCATGAAGCTTGGAATCAAGAAGTCACATGAAATGATAAGTTATGACCATGATGGAATTGCTTTATTAAGTAAATGGGAATATGAAATGTCGACAAAACCTTTCTACCTTGCCCAAATGACTCTAATTGAACTCTACAACAAAAGTCATGAAAGGTTCGTGTTGAGCAAATGTCAAGAAAAGGCCTCAATTGGTCGAAAACCCTAATTCCAGGATTTAACGAGGTGCTGCTTTGACCAAGATGAAGAAATGGTTTATGTACCAGACATGAAGTTTGACCTTTAATAAAAGTTGAAGTTTGAGTGGAGTACAACAAACTTTATTTTTGGACTAAGACCTGATTCAACTCCTAAGTGGCTCAAACAGAGGACTCAATATGGAATCAGCTGCTATTTCTAGGCTCTAAATAATTCTAAGTCCGGAATACATCGTCATTGACATTGGCGTTCCGCATTCTGTAAAATTTGTTAAACACCTCAACTTGAGCCAAAAGTAAAAGTTGGAATATATGTTTCGAAGAAGGACATACAAAAAGTTGGAATCAATTTGACCACATTTTGACCAAGTAATTCGAGCTCAAGCAGAGCAAGGCTTAATCCTCGATTAGTCGTGACACTATCAAATTCTGGCTTAATTAGGTGCTAATGGAGAGCTCTAATGGCTAGGCACCCTTAATGAGTTTTGTAGATCATTAGGTGGGCTGCAACTTTGCTTTTGGGCCCAAGGTCCAAATCAGCTCGTAGCTGGCCCAAAAATGGCGCCCACCTTTCCCACGTCGTTGCCCGCCATGTACTCTGTAAAATGCCCCAATGGGCGATGCGTATCCGGAACATGGCATCCATGCCTGTGCGCGCCCACACCTCCTTATCATGTGCCCCTGCTCTATCCTTACACGATGGGGATGCCGAGACGCCTGAGCGCCCCCTGCCTCGCACACTCGCTTCTCCTACCTCGCCCTCTGCGCTGCACCCGCGCACCAGAGCGCGCTCGCCATGGCCGCCGGCGACCAAGCACCCATGGCCACCGTGGCAAAGCCCCTACCCTGTCCACCCTTGCTGCTCGACACCTCCATCCATCTGAGCACCCAAGCCAGCCCCATGCCCCTCTAGTGCCTCCTCGCGCCGTCCCCCAGCCAGCGAAACGCTGAAAAGCATCGTCGCCGAAGCCATGCCCGTCAGTCGCCGTCTGCTGCAGCTGTCGAGCGGCTGCTGGCTGTAGCCGACCAAGGCCAGGGCCAGGCACAGCCCTGGCTAGGCACTACTAGAGCCTGGCTGGCCCTTCCACGCCGCCTACGGCGACCTCATCGGTCGAAGGCCATCGATCCCCTACGTCCGCGTCGAGAGAAAGAAGAGGGGGGTGAATCGTAGATAGAAACTCTTTACTGGGTCTAGTTGCTTAAGGCCTAGACACATGCATTTACATATATGGTGTAAGGAAAATGGACCCTAGGCCCATTTACTTTGGATTTTGGTGTTTGATGACCAACACAACCAAATTAGACTAATGAATTTGCAAGTAATTGTTTTGTAGTTCAATAGGGAGCAAGATGTGACTTGGACGAAGGCGACATGATGATCCGATGATCAACACCTTAAGCAAGACCCTAGAAGCACAAGAGAAGACCCAAGATATCAAGAATAGTCTAAGCACGAAGATGGGAACTAAGCCGGGCGCTGAGCGAAGCAGTGACCGGACACTGAGGATTCAAGTGACCGGACACAACGATGATACTATTCACTATCGCGACAATAGCTCAGCACTGACCGGAAGCTGGAGGGTGATCGACCGGATGTAGGAACTACAGCATCCAATCGAATCCAGAGAGGTTCCAGAGTGGCGATAGCGTGACCGGATGCGTCCGATCAACAGTGACCAGACTCGGCAGTGCGTCCGATCAACGCGCGCGCTCCAATGGTCGGGATGACCGGACGTGTCCGGTTAGGACAACAGCAGCGTTCGGTTAGTAGCAGAAAAGTGGGTTTCGCCTCCAACGGCTACTTTCTCAGTGGGACTTATAAATAGATGCCCCAACCAGCCATTTGAGTAGAGTGGAGCTGAGGAAGCATACCAAGGGTGTTGATACACCATTTTAGTGATCTCCACTTGTATAGTGCTTAGTGATTCATTAGGTGATTAGCGTAGGTGCTTTACGAAGTGCTTAGGTTGATTAGACCACCGCTTATGTGCTTGTTCTAGGTTTAGGCCTAATATTTAGTGAGGTTTGTATACCTCTTATCACTCGGTGCTTGTACGCACTATTGTTGTACATCGGAGGGGCTTGTAGTCTTGCAAGATCACACTAACCATGTTTGTGGTGTGGCCTCCACCGTGTACCAAAGGGAACAAGGCCTGCGGCGGTTTGGCCAGAAGCTTGATAGTGAAGACAGCGGAGAGTGGTTCGGGAGAGGCTTGCCAGAAGGCACACTAGAGACCCACTTGTGCGTGGCGAAGGCCCGGGGCTATCCACGGAGTTACCCGACCGGGAGCATGGCCCTTGCGAGAGATTCCTTATGAGGGGCTCCAACGAGGACTAGGGGGAGTTTACGCGCTTCTCGATACCTCGGTAAAAATACCAGAGTCGTCGACAGGAGTTTGCATATCTCTACCTTACTCTTTAGCTTCTGCATTTACATTGTTTACATAACTCCTTTTGCGGTAGAGATAGCAACATACTAGCAAAACCGTAGTTGCACATTTAGATAGTTTATCTTTTTACATATGTTTTGCTAAAGTTAGAAAAAGAGGCCATAGTTTAGAGTGAGAGTTTTAAGTTGCCTAATTCACCCCCCCCCCCCTCTTAGGCGTCATGGTTCCCTTTCAATTGGTATCAGAGCCGGTTGGCTCAATTTGGACCTTTGACTTCATCGCCGTTGAGCCGATGCTATTTAGAGTGGTTGGGATAGATACATCTAAGCCTCTGCACTTTGACAGCACTAACTTCCCCTACTATAAAGCTAGAATGGCTTATCATCTTGAGGTGATAGATTTGGGTGTTTAGAGAATCACTCGTGACGGGATGAAACCCATTAAGAATCCCGATAAACCCACAAAGAGTGAAGAAAAAGAAATTCATTTCAATACTAGAGCTAAAAATTACTTGTTTGAATCTTTTAGCATGGATGTGTTTAACCAAGTGTTCACTTTAAATACGGCACATGAAATTTGGTTAAAACTCCAAGAGCTCCATGATGGCACAACTAATGTCTGTGAGCAAAAACATTGTCTAGCTAAACAAAATTATGATTCCTTTAAAATGAATGATGATGAGCTTGTTCGTGATATGTATTCTCGTTTGAATCTAATTATCAATGAGCTCCATTCAATAGGATTAACAAGGCTAGATGATGCGGACATCGTGAGGAAGATCATCTCTGTGCTACCACAAAAGAAATATGCAAGCATCATCACCATCCTTCATAATATGGAGGACTTGAGCACCATGACCCCGGCCATAGTCATTGGTAAGATAGTGGCATTTGAAATGTCACGCAAGATGGGTCAAGAAGAAGCCTCTTCATCAAGCAAAGGCAAAGCTCTCACATGTAGTGAGAAAAACAAGATAAAAGGCAAGCAAGTTGAGACAAGCTCAAGCTCAAGCTCCTCAAGTGAAGATAAAGAAGAAGATGAGGATGATGACGACGAAGAATCAAGTGATGATGATCATTCTTCCTCCTCCACCTTCGACCTTGATGAAGAATCAATCAAACTTATCAACAAGGTGTAGAAGATGATCCAAAGGCTCAATGTCAAGGGTGTGCCCATCCAAATTCAAGATTTCATCTTCACAAATCAAAGAAATGAGCAAAGGAAGAAAGGATGCTATGGATGCGGTGAGTTGGGGCACTTTGTGGAAGTTTATCCAAACAAGCCCACACCCAAGACAAAGAAGAAGGCATACAAGGATAAAGCCCTCACATCAATAAGGTCATGGGATGATTCTTCAAGTGAAGAAGAAGACCATCACAAAAGGCGAGGGTACAAGCACTTCACGAGTGTGCCTTATGGCACGAGGTAACAAAAAGTCTATCCCTAGTGATAGTGACAACAATAGTGAGAGTAATGATGAGCTACCTTCTTTATGATGAAATTGTGCAAGAAAATCTTAACTTTGCTATGGTTTGCACTAGTCAACAAAAGAAGCTCGAAAAATTAAAAGAAAAACTAGATAGCTCACAACAAGCTTATGCTACTTTGCTTGAACAATATAAAACTTTTGCCAATCTTAATATGGAGCTATCTACTAAAATTGAGCAACTTGAGACTAGTGCAAATACAAATAATTGCACAATCAATGATGAGCAACTTGTAAAGAAAAATAAAAAATTAAAGGAAAAGTTAGCTAGCTCACAAGATGCTTATAAAAGTTTGCTTGCTAAAATGGAAACCATGTGCAAATATTGTGATGAGCTAACTAATAAAGTTGCAAAACTTGAAGCCATTGGTACAACCCCCACCGAGGCACCTAAAAAGAAAGGTTCAATTTTTGACATGCCTAAAAAGGATGCCTCTACTTCTTGCAATGATTTATGTTTAGACTCATCCTTATGCAACCAAGTTTGTGTTGAAAAAGTTGTTGTAGATACATGCACACAAGAGGTCGCAATGGAGAATGAGCAACTCAAGCAAGAAGTGGCTCGCCTTACCAATGACTTAACTCAAGTAAAAGGCAAAAAGGAGCAAGCCCAACTTCATCAAGATAACACCGTCAAGCGAGTGAAAAAGCTTGATGAAGGACAAACCGTGGTTTGCTACGTATGCCACAAGGAAGGCCACACATCCTATGAGTGCAAGGTGAAGAATGGAAGAGGAACTAAGAAGAAAAAGAAAAACAAAAAGAAAACCAGCAAGCTCTCCAACACCTACACCAACAAGGTGGACAAAAGGGCCTCCACACCTTATCTCTTGAAGAAGAAGAAAAATGACAAGGTGGTAGCAATCAAGGTGAACAAGAAAGACAACAATGGGGGCAAACGCTTTTGGGTGCCAAAGAAAATCATTTCTAACATGAAGAGCACCAAGAAGGTTTGGATCCCGAAAGAGAAGTGAGAAGTCCGATGGACTTCGGGGAATTTGGAGACTTGGCAAAGTATGGGTGCATTTGATGGGGTGCATCATTATGGACAAGGTAATTGCCAAGTGGATTAGTGAACACTATAGACCCAAATTCCCCTTCCCATGATAGGTAACTAGATTTAATTTCTTACAATTTCAATTAGCATCTAGTTCCTTTTTATGCCTAGGTTTGCATTTGCATGCTTAAATATTTTGTCTTGCATACACTAGGTATATTTTATGGTAGGCTTGCTCGGTTTCACTCTTAACCCTTGGAGCAAACCTACATGGTTTAAATTGTTTAGGAGCATGACACATAGCTTGTTTTACAATTGTTCATCTAATATGTGCCAAAGTCCAAATTGTAGATAATTTCTTCCGAATATCACCTTCAAAAATGATTCTCACATTCATGTGATGTCATCTTTCAAGTGGTATTTTTAATTCTAAAATCAATGTACATGTCTCCTACAAGTATTCCATACTTGTGTGCACAAATTTAGAGGGAGATTACTCTACAAGTTGGATGCTTTGAGACTAACACCTTTTCAAGCTTATCATGTGTGTAGTAGTCTCACTGCAAGGAAAATAGAGTCTCCGGAGTTAAGCATCATACTTCAAATGTCCATCACCTATTGCAAGTGGTGTAAATCAAATTGGTTTCTACATGTGGTATTTCTAAACTGATATCATCATGTTGATTTCACTTTGGTAATTATATGCTTTCTCCATGCATTATATAGATTAAACTCCCTTTAGCATTAATTTGCAAATTATACATAAACTACATTATCCATCATATGTATGCATATATTTAGGGGAAGTTTAGTCTATATAATGTGAGAGTCAAATTTTGTGGCCTATTCCACTCCACATACAAAAGGATCACAAAGTTTGACCCTCTCTTGTGCTACTAATGTCTTCCTTTTTGGTGTTTAATTCCAAAGGGGAAGAATTTGTAGGACCAAAAGCAAGGCCGATCATAATAATTTACAAGTGGTAATGGTCCGAGAAAGGGAGAATAGTGGATTATGGAGTTAGGGGGAGGCTTAAATCCAAAATGCCACATGAGGACATTTGCAAGGGCAAGATAAGTTTCCAAAGATGTTTACATATGATATCTTTTAAGCACCATATAACCTTGCCTTTGCATTGCATCCTAACAAGTAAATAGTTTTTAAATTTCAAAATTCTTATTATTTGCTTGTTTTGGTTGTGTTATCATCAATCACCAAAAAGGGGGAGATTGTAAGAAAAATAGACCCTAGGTCCATTTACTTTGGATTTTGGTGTTTAATGACCAACACAACCAAATTGGACTAATGAATTTGTAAGTAATTGCTTTGTAGTTCAATAGGGTGCAAGACGTGACTTAGACGAAGGCGACATGATGATCCGATGATCAACACCTTAAACAAGACCCTACAAGCACAAGAGAAGACCCAAGATATCAAGCATTGTTCAAGCACGAAGATGGGAACCAAACCGGACGTTGAGTGAAGTAGTGACCGGACGCAGAGGATTCAAGTGACCGGACACGATGATGACACTGTTCACTGTCGCGACAATAGCTCAGCACTGACAGGACACTGGAGGGTGATCGACCAGACGTAGGAAGTGCAATGTCCGATCGAGTCTAGAGAGATTCTAGAGCGGCGATAGCACGACCGGACGCGTCCGATCAACGCGTGTGCTCCAACGATCAGGACGACCGAACGTGTCCGGTCAGGACGACAGCGGCGTCCGGTTAGTAGCAGAAAAGTGGGTTTCGTCCCCAACGGCTACTTTTTCAGTGGTGCTTATAAATTGACCCCCCAACTGGCCATTTGAGTAGAGTAGAGCTGAGGAAACATACCAAAAGTGTTGATACACCATTTTAGTTATCTCCACTTGCATAGTGCTTAGTGATTCATTAGGTGATTAGCAAAGGTGCTTTTGTGAAGTGCTTAGGTTGATTAGACCACCGCTTTTGCGCTTGCTCTAGGTTTAGGCCTAGTGTTTAGTGAGGTTTGCATACCTCTTACCACTCGGTGCTTGCGCGCACCATTGTTGTACATCAGAGGGGCTTGTAGTCTTGCAAGATCACACCAACCATGTTTGTGGTGTAGCCATCACCGTGTACCAAAGGGAACAAGGCCTGCGGCGCTTTGACTGGAAGCTTGATAGTGAAGACGGCGGGGAGCGGTCCGGGAGAGGCTTGCTGGAAGGCACACCAGAGATCCACATGCGTGTGGGGAAGGCCCAGGGCTATCCACGGAGTTACCCGACCGTAGCTAGCCCAAAAACGGTGCCCACCTTACCCATGTCGCTGCCCCGCCATGTACTCGGTAAAATGCCCCAATGGGCGACGCGTGTCCGGGACGTGGCGTCCATGCCTGAGCGCCCCCGCACCTCCTTGCCATGTGCCCCAATGGGCGATGGGGATGCTGAGATGCCTGAGCACCCCCTGCCTCGCTCACTCGCTTCTCCACCCTCGCCCTCTGCGCTGCACCCGTGCGCCAGAGCGTGCTCACCATGGCCATCGGCGACCGAGCACCCATGGCCACCGCGGCAAAGCCCCTACCCCATCCACCCTCGCTGCTCAGCACCTCCAACCATCTAAGCACCCAAGCCAGCCCCACGCCCCCGAGCCAGCGAAGCACCGGAAAGCATCGCCGCCGAAGCCATGCCCGTCAGCCGCCGCCTGCTACCACTGCCGAGTGGTTGCTGGCTGCAGCCGGCCAAGCCTAGGGCTAGGTGCGGCCCCAGCTGGCCACTACCAAAGCCTGGTGGGCCCTTCCCTGCCGCCCACAGCGACCTCACCGGTCGGAGCCCGTCAATCCCCTGCGTCTGCGTCGAGAGAAAGAAGAAGTGGGGGGTGAATCGTACATAGAAACTCTTTACTGGGTCTAGTTGCTTAATGCCTAGACACATGCATTTACATATATGGGCTTAGTCAATTAGAAGAAAAGTTTGTGTTCACTTTATAAAAATGTTTTTTCTTTTCTTTTTGGGAATGTTGCAATTATTTAGCTGAAACTTTGGAAAATCATAATAAATTGTAGAAAAATCGTAAAATAGCAAATGAGGACTTTTTGGAATCCTTGTGAGTATATATACAAAGTAGAGTCATAATATGATATATGTTAGTAGAAAGTTTATGATGTTTTTATTTATTCTTATAAAGTGCTTTAAAATGCTTTTAAGTTGGACAGATGCATATCTTGAGTTATGGAAGTCCAAAAATGGTGATTCTAGTTGTGTTAATCTTGGGATGACATGATATAACTAATAAAAATATTAAACATGCTAGTTATGTACTCTTTTTATAATGTTTTGATTTAATCTTGTTAAATAGACAATTTTAGCTTGTTTTGCTTGTTATTCTCATATCTAAAGTTGTGGTGCTCCAATTGTTGTGAAATTCTTATGGTAGGCTACTGATGCTATATGTGTTATGTGGTAAAAATTCCATGTTCATTAGATGTAGTATAGTTGAGTTAGTGATTTGACAAGTTTGCTGTCAGGTTTTGCTTGTCCTCTGGATAGATCTGAATGATTGTATTGTTTGGCTCATTTAAACATGGAATCATGTATTAGTGATAATAAGAGAAGTGTAGTGATTTTCATGAGCTTTCCAAATTGTTAAATATAACCCCTTTTGGTGATCTAAATCTCCAGTTATGAGTTTGTGAAGTAGAGTGACAGATTCTGTCCTAATCTGGACAGAGATGTCTTCTTTGTGATGTTTGACCTGGTTAACTTTGGAATTAGCATGTGGTGTTTATAACAAAGTTGTGAATGGTTTGCTAAGATTTCTAAAAAGTCTAGAACCACCTTGTCGTGAAAGCTAGCACTCAACTTATTGCCGTTTGAAGTTGTATGTCAGATTCTGACCATATTTTGGACAGAATTGTTGCTTTATGTGTTTAAGGCCAAATAACTCTTGAATCACCTAAAGATGATAATAAAAAAGCTATATATAACTTAATAAGATTTCTATAAAGTTAAGGATCATTCTTGTTGGATGGTTAGAACTCCGGTTATACATTTCTTAAGTTAATGTCAGTTTTCTGTCCTTATCGGTAGAAACCTGAGATATTGGCATATTTGATCATATTAACCTGTGAGTTAGCTTTTGGAATGAATAACAAAATTGTAGACAATGTCATTATCTTTCCACAAAGTCTAAGATCACTTTTATCGAATGACTGTAACTCTATTTATGGTTGAAACACGCGACTGCTGTACTGCTGTCCAAATTCTGTGTATACACTTAAGTTGATTACCCATTCTTGATGTTGCTGATGCATGCTCTAAATTATGTAGCCCTAGTTACTTAATTGAATGACTTACTCTGTAGTGCTTAAATCAATATGATGTATCATTCTTCGTATTCATGCACTTGCATCTTGTATCTCATCTAGGTGCGCTAGATGAACCACGTGAAGGAAATGAAGTTCTCGGCCTGATGAAGAGGGTGGCTATCCGTCGGTGGGCTCGATGACTCTATATTTATTTATCATCTATATGCTTTTGTCGGAGAATGCCACTTATGCTAGTAATGTATTTGGAACTTATATTATTGTAATCATTGGAAGCTTTTCACTAATCGGTTTTAGAATCCAAACTTGTACTATTATTTGTGAATCCATTTATAATATTATTTTCGCTGCAACTCTATGCATGTGATGTGTATTTGCTTAATCATACGATCTTGGTTATGATGTTGATTTACCGAGGTCCTTCGTGACACTCGGCGGACTACCGGGTTTATAAAAGTGAAAGTATGCGTGCGTCAACGTGTTAAACGTGGACAGCCATACTTGATCTTGTATAAATTAGATGATTCTGTCACACACTTCACCTAAGGTGAAGGCTTTAATTTTTTTTACTTGAGCTCCTTACATCCTTCTAGCAATCCTCAACTTCGAGTGGGTCCGAGGTCGGATGACCAGTTGAACTAGTCAGACGTCCATTTAAACAGCTCGGCTCCCAGTTAAACTGGTCGGATGCCTTTTCCTGATGATCGGCTACACGTCATACAGCTCGGACAAGCTCGATGTGGCATTGCTCAGCGAATACAAGATGTTCGGAGACAAGCTGTGGGGGTATAACCCCGTATACCCACAGGGCTGTACATGGGCCGAGCCGTCAGGGGGAGGCCCAGCCCACTAGACAACTCCCCGCGCAGCACAGCACAGGTCGCCGTGCGTCGCAAGGCTACGTGAGGATCCTTGGCGATCAAGGACAATCTATTCAGATAAGCTAAGATACCGATCTCTGTAAAGCTTATCATGTAAACCGATTAGGGTTAGATACAATGAATCAGAGATAGGCTCAACCAACCTATGACCCTACCCCCATGCTACATAAGACGGATAGTGACCCCTTGATTTGATCAGATCATAATATACAATTTACCAAGGACACGTGATGTAGGTATTACGTCAAACTGATGGCCTGAACCTGTCTAAATCGCTATCTCTGGATCTTATGTCACCATCTAGTTCGTATCTCGCGCACCTCCACCGATTTATTTACTACCGTGGGCATACCCCTCAGTAGACTGTCGGCCGTATTTCGTTGACAGGATGTTTGTTCCCACAAAGCTAAAGTTTAGCCCATGTTTGGCCTTATTTAAATTTTGGGAACTAAAGTTTAGAGGTGTCACATCAGGTGGCACATGAGGATGTCACATGGGAGTGTTTTCATAGTAATAATAAAATAAATGACACGTCCTCGGTAATCCGGTAAATTAATTTATTAAACCTAATTAATCCATCATTAGCACATAAGTTACTGTAGCACCACATTGTGAAATCATAGACTAATTAGGCTTAAAAAAAATTGTCTCACAAATTAATCACAATCTATCCAATTAGTTATTTTTAATTTATATTTAATACTATATATATATATATATATATATATATATATATATATATATATATATATATATGTGTGTGTGTGTGTTTTTTTGTGTCAACAATCGACTAAAGTTTAGCGGGAATAAACGCACAAATCTGTTTGCCGGACTCAAGTAAACTTTAGAACACGGCAAAACGAACCCGCCCCACCCTCTCCACCGGCGGACTGGACCAAGACCAGACCCCACTCGGGCACTCACGCAGACGCAGCTTTCCCCATCCCCAGCCCACCAGCAACCTCTCCGCCTTCCGCCATCACCGCCGACGCCATGGCCTCCTCTCCCCTCCACCTCTTCCTCCTCCTTCCCCTGCGCCTCCTCTTCCTCCTCCTCCTCCTGCTCGCCGCGGCCAAACCCGTCCTCGAGAACGGTTACACGGTCACCACCTTCGCCGACCTGAACCCGCTCCCGGCCTCTGGGCCGTACCCCTACGCGATCCTCCCGCGGCTCCACGCTGGCGACCTCCTCCTCCTCGACTCCGCCGGATCCGCGCTCTACACCCTCTCCTCCTCCTCCTCCCCGGCGAGCCGCGCAGGCTGGCGAGGGGCAAGCGGGCTCCGGGTTCGACGACGGCGACGCCGCCTTCGACCGCCCGCGCAGCGTCGCCGTCGATGCCGTCGACAACGTCTACGTCGCCGACCAACGCCACGGCGCCGTCCGCAAGGTCGCGCCCTCCGGTGAGCGAGCCCGCCCGCCCCCTCCTCCGTGCTTCCTTTGTTCCCCTGCTAGCGGTCCCTTCGCGCGGTCGTCAGTTAGGGTTTAGGGTTTGGCTGTTTGGTGGATGTGATGCGGGGAGTGTGAGTGAGATGGTGATCGGGACCTTAGTGGCTCATACGACCCATTTATGTTACCTTTGGAATGTTTGTCACAACGCCTCTGCATCGTTTTCGTAGTGAGGTTCGGTTGGGATGTTCATGTCGTTGATTGAAATTTTGCTCACGTGTTCTCACACCAAATTTGAGATGGTAGTTTTTTTTTACTTATCTACAAATAATTTGTAGATGGTATATATATATGTTGAATTTCATGTTTTTTTTTACCCTTAAATTATACTGAGATACTAAATTGGTAAATTCATCAAAGATTGGTTCAGAGCAGTCCAAACCATTGTATGTTTGACCCCTAAAACATACAACTTTCTCATCTCACTGGTTGCCAAGCTAACGCAATGGTATTCTACCACTTAGTATTTGGTTTTTGCCGTTTCCTACCTACTCTGACAGTAAAATATTTTTTTTAGTGCTGCCATGCCTGACAATTAACTACTTGGAAAGAAAAGATATTTACATGTTGGCCAATAACATCACCTTGCTCCTGATTTCTTGCTACAAATTTGTCATTGCTAGGTTATACTACTACGATTGCCGGAGGCCTCTCATCAGGGCATGGTCACAGGGATGGACTGGCACAGAATGCTACTTTCTCGGCAGATTTTGAGCTTGTTTATGTCCCCAAAATTTGTGCCCTGTTAGTAGCTGACAGAGGAAATCGAATGGTTAGACAAATCAATCTAAAGCCAGAAGATTGTGCACATGAAAAACAGTCAGGTAAATACTGAATGGACCTCCAACTTGCTTTAACTTAATACTGCTGCATAGGTACTGTAACTTAGTAACTTATGTTTAGTGCTTGACTTTATTGTGTTTTACTCTGGCCACCTGTTATGTCAACAACATTTACCTGTCGTGGTACCAATGTCTTCCAATTTACAAATTTCATGCATAGCCTGAGATTATTTGTGCAGAAAGGCTGGTAAAATGTGCTGATTGTTCCAGTGTATACAAGTAGCTTTTCTTGATAACATGTATTCTGCCTTATCCGGATATGCATCAGGGTTTTTGCTCCATCATTCAACTTATATTTCAGATACTTAATAATTAGTTTCTACTAACTGCTTTGGGGATTCAATGATGACAACTTCATTTTTCCTTGTCTCGTATTTCTGGGCTCAAAACATTTTCATCTACAGTCTGTTAGCAATGCCTGACAGGTTTCATAAAAAAAAAAACAAAGCAATGCCTGACAGTGTTTTACTTAGAATAGTGATAGTGATATGGTGTTATGTGGACCCCCTGCTCCATTTTTTTTGGAGAAATCGTAAACATATACTACAGTGAATAGCCTATGTAGTTGCTAGTCTTGCTAACGGGTTTGTTGTAAAAGCTGTGACAATATCACACTGCTGATGTTCAGCTTATGGATTTGCAGGCTTGGGAACTACATCGGTGTCGGTCATTGCAATATTGTGTGCATTGCTCGGTTCAATTATCGGGTTCTTAGTTCGTCATTTTTACCCTGTCAATGTGAGTATTCTTCTGCTTCAATTCTTAATTCAGAGGAGATGAATACATGCACAAATTAAGACAGTGCAATCTGAAACATATAGGCAGGAAGTCTCCATCAACCACTTTTTCAGCAGGATACAGAAGCAGTTCCTGAGGACACAGAGGAAGGCAACTCTGATCAGCTTCTGCGACATAAAAAGCGCAGTTGCTAGCTCCATGGGCTACACCCTCCTGCTTAGACTGATCAGACTTGGCCGTGGCTATCTAGCCATGGTGTTCCCTAGTGTTAGGTTACAGAAAGAAGTTCCCTTAGGCCTTCTCGTCGTCGTCCTGAGTTACGCAAAAACTAGCACTGCTCCTAACATTGGTCTTAACAACAAAGCTCCCTTCCTCCTACTGGGCAACTGGGGGATCTGATAAGCTTTGCTGGAGATGCCGGTGATAAGGAGGGTAGTGGTAATGCCAATAGTCAGGAGGGTAAGGTGCCATCTTATGAGGGTGACTTGATGGGTCTTCTCTACATCCCACCTGGCAGCGTTAAGAAAATTGATCACATGATCGAGACCAACCTATCCGGCTTTTCAAGCCATGTGAATCGTCGTAGATTAACTGTTAGTGGTTGTAGTGTAAGCAGGAGGGTGCATGGAGACAAATAAGTTTATCTGAGCTTGTCATCGTCCGTCTTTGAGCCTGCGTGCGTGTCACCTAGGAGTACTGCAGTGGCAGAATAAATTTGTACTACATCAGCGCCAGCGCTTTCCTTGTAAATATGTAGAAGAACTTGGTGTGCCAAGTGTTGCTATATTCTATATGGTCATGGCATGTAATGTACCAAGTGTTACAGAACTCCTGGATATGCCCTTAATATTATATCCGTTGCTGTTTTGTGAAATGGAAACGAAGGGGCAATTTGTATTTTTCGAAAAGAAAAAGTCTACATTATCTTCCTCAACTTTCGTAAAAGTCTGCTTTTTCTCCCCAAACTTTAAAACTGAGCAAAATACTTCTTAACTTTTAAAACCATTCATCTTACCTCTCTGGTCTTATAAGCGTTTTTTAAGGTGATTTTGTCTTTTTCTTTTTTATTTATTTCGGTTGAATCTTTAAAAAATCATAGTAAATTATATAAAAATTATAAAATGAAAAATCTAATTTTGTTGGACTTCACACGAGTAGATTTACACAGTGAACATATAATATGGTAAGTTTTAGTAAAAAGTTTTTGTTGTGGTTTTAGATTTATGTTTTTCTGTAATTAATTGGAATAATTCAGAACTGTAGTTTCGATGGTTAAATTATGGTGAAATTTTGTATGGTGTGCTAATTATTGTATGCTTAAACTGTAGTAAAAAGAGTTGTGCATATAAGGGGCCATTGGACCGAGCAGGCTTCGCTTCATGGGCCATAAAAGGGGCCCGTTAGGATCGAATATATTCTCCTTCTTTGTCCGCGTTGGGCTATATATGTCAAACCAGAGTCTCCTCCCTCGACTCCGCTCGTCTCTCCCGTCCCGACGCGGCAAGCTTTTGTGCCCGGTTCGCCTCGCCGCCACCGAGAGTGCCCTCGTTGAAGACGTCGCTCACCGGTGGAAGCACAGGTACTGCCTCCTGTTCCTCCTCAGCCGCCGGCCACCCTCGGTCCGGTGAGCGCTCACCGGTGGAAGTCCGTCGATGCCCTTCGCTCCGCCGCCGGCCACCCTCCGTCCGCTCCGGTCATCGTCTGATCCGCTCGTTCGTCCACTCTGTTCGCAAGTGTTTAGATTTTGTTTCATCTGCCGCAGATTGACAATATGTCAAACAATCGAATAGGCGGTCACTCAACGAGCATGGAAAAAGATGACAAATATACCGAACGTAGTGGTGGACAATTCGACACTGATGTACCAATGTCCAAAGTACCCGTGACAGGTGAGTTGCTGATTCAGTTTGGGCACGCATTTACTCAACCCTATTATAGCAATTACAATTGTGTTGTACTCTACAATCCTTTTTAAGTAGGGAACTTGCTTTTCAGATAGTACTTTCGAAGAGGACTTTGGCACCTCCAGTGATTCATGCCAAGGTGCCTGGAGTAATCTGAGTAAACAAGTTGTTTCGAATTTATCTGAAAGTGTTGTCTCGCTGGCTTCATTCAATGGTGAATAAACGAGCTTTCTACATTCGCCTTTGTTTTATAACCAGCTCTGAACATTGAAATATGATCTTGTGATAGGAGGTGAATTGAACTGTGCGTGCACAGGCATGATTGTCACTTACGCACAAGGTTTTGTAAACATCCTGACTTCAGCAGATCTGCTTAGATCTCGTCATGATTCCAACAATTTTTCTTCCAGTATGAGGGTTGGTGCTACCAATTTGTTTGTACTCCATTACTTGTCTATTGAAGATTTAAGATCTCGTTATTAATTCTGTACATATGTTGGCTTTTTCATGGCAGATTAAAGTGTATTTTCCAAATGGGCAAGAAGGCAGGGGTTTTCTGAGACACTATGATTTGGATTACAATGTTGCTTATATGCAAGCCAAATCTTTTCCTGGTCTTCAAGAAGTATTTCTCGGTCCTCAATTGCAAATTGGGCCTCACAGCCAGGTAGTAGCTGGCTTCAAGTCTGGCAAATTATTGGCTGCAGCTGGGATAGTGACTGATGTGCCGACTGAGAAGTATATGACCTCTACGTGCAAAATCACTAGGGTGCGCTGCTGCTGGATTTCTGCTCTGGCTGAATCTATAATCATATTCAGTGAACTATATCTTTTGGCAACTAAATTTCCACTTTGATTACACAATTCTTGTTCTGTGTGACTTTATTTTGTCTGATCTTTATTTTTTTGTGCCAGTGTGGACTTGGAGGGCCTCTTGTTGATTTTGAAGGGAACTTTGTTGGCATGAACTTTTATAACTCGGAAGGGAATACATTCCTACCAAGGAACAAAATTCAAAAAATGCTTGAGTGTAATCTTGTACACTGTATACTTAAATCTATACATATTCAAATTCAAATTCTGAGCCAGATCGGGATTGAGGCTAGTGTTGGAAAGTACTTCATCAAGCACAATTAATAAACTACAGTTTGGGTCTGCCCTAAATCTGATGCATGTAGACCCAATTGCGGATATAGGGTTTTGGTTCCCTGTATGGTTTGGGACAGGTCGAGTGGCTGCAGATCAAGGCTTTACCAGTTGCATTGTTGTTTGTGCCTGTTGATTAGACCTTTGATGTGGTTCATGATTTACTATGCAGAGAGCCACTGAGCCAGGCCCCAACCACAATATCTGCCTGGACATGGCAAATTTGGCTAGGCTGGTTTGGTTTGTTGAGCCATAGTGCCACACACTTCTAACATTTATGAGCCGCAGTTTCTCAAATTGCATTATCCATGCTTCTCACACTACTATATATCTCACTTTACTATTGAGTTGGCCTGCATAATAATAAAGTAAATACAATTTCTCAAATTGCTTTGTCTTCCTTCGTTGTTTCAATTATTAGGTGCAACAACTTTGTTGACAAAACATTCTGTCAATATATCAGTTGTTCTCAATAAAATTACATGTCATCAAAATATCCTTTTTTCTTGAGAATGCAAGTACCCTCCTAAAAGGCATCTTAAGTTGAAAGTACCCCTACAAGAAAAATAGTTACATTTACCAAATACCCCTACAAGAAAAATAGTTGCATTTACCACTGATAAATTTCATCCACTTGCAACTATTTTGATGCATGTTGCAGAAAACTACAACTTTCAACGCATATTGCAGAATCCAACAACTATTTCGAGACTATATCATGGGCCCACCTGTTATGCACCATAGATGATGACGGATATGTCCAGAGTGACAAAGTTGTAGTTTCTTATATCACTTGTCAAAATATAGTCGCCGTAGACTTCTGCATTGGGCACCAAAAGTTGTGGTTTTTTGCAACACACGTCAAAATAATTAAGTTTTTGAAATTCACTATTTCTTTTCTGGCTCAACGTTAGCACATGTTAGGAGATATAACCTTAGGATGGTTTTACATGGAAAGAGGAGGATAGTGAGTTTGTTTAATATCGTAGTGTATCATATTTTTGTCATTAAGTTTCTTTTAGTACATCAGACAAAATTAGAAGTATTCTAAATCTTTCAATGTTCCTTCTAGCCACTTAAATCGACCACTCAAGTTCATATCACAGCAAAATATATTGAAATATTGGAACAAAAAAGAACCTTGAGAATGTATTTTGCAATAGGATTAACCTTGTGAGGGCAGTACCAGGAGGGCATTTCTGTTCTGGCTCAACGTTAGCACATGTTAGGAGATATATCACAGCAAAATATATTGAAATATTGGAACAAGAAAGAACCTTGAGAGTGTATTTTGCAATAGGATTAACCTTGTGAGGGCAGTACCAGGAGGGCATTTGCAATTTTGTCTTATCTTTTTCCCACGCCTGCATGGTGGGGCATAGAGCACATTACCCCTGGAGGCCTAGACAAGAATATTTTTTACCATTAGTTGCATTGCCATTATCTTACAAGGATTCATGATTCTATCATCAATAATTATAGTTTGAAATTAAAATTGTATTAAAAGAATTCAAAATAAGTCTGTTGAAAATGGTGATCATAGGTCACCGGCACTGAACCTGAGAAGCAAACATTCAATGTTATTGTTTTTGCCTATCATTGTACAATCGATTTGATGCTAACTTCGTGGAAGTAGCTGCGTTTACTACAATCTGCTGCAGGAATGCAATCGAGCGAGATAGGGCAATAGACAAAGACCCACCTGCAATACAGAAATATCCGATTGTCACTAGTGAGGGTGAGCAAAGCTTAATTACTCGTTAAAATGCTAATTTGTGTGCTGTCAGGATTGCTTTCATTATTTATTTTTCATAGTGGTGAATGATTAGTTTTGGGTTATTTTTTTTTCTGTCCATAAATATAGTTTATTATTTTTATATACATCTTGGATAGATCAAGAAGACACTTAAGCCTGTTCGTTTGTTGGTATCAACCAGTCCAAACCAGCCAGCCAACGGTGTTTTCCTCTAAAAAAAAAATAGCACCAGCCAGCCCAAACCAGCACCAGCACCAACCAGCGAACAGGGCCAAAATGACTAAACTACCTAAAAAAGTTACCTCTAGCTATATTCAATATATGCATATATAAGCAAGGAAATATTTCATAGGGTATGTAGGTAATAAGACGCTCATTTTTTTTGAAGTATAAAATAAAGCTCATATATAGTGCCACACTGCACCTATGGACAGACGGAATAGTATGTAAGAGCATCTCCAAGAGTACTAAATATTTTCTTTCTAAAACCATCAAATTTTACAACACCTAAAAAAAGTATTAGAAGTTGTCGGGTTCATAAACCTGGGGTCCCTAATGGTCCCGCTTCCTAGCAAAAACTCGGTTCAGCAGACGGCGTAGCGACAACGCGCGCCTCCCGGGCCGAGCCCAGATACCTAATGACAAGCCGGGAGAACAATCTGGTCCCCGACCGGAAGGCCTGGCCAAGGTGGGGACATAGTTCGACTCCGACCTCCTTTTCTGACCGGGGATACGTCGGACCTCTGCTAGCGGCTCTTCCACGACCGACACGGTCGGGGCCGACTGGGAACGACCGACCGGGGACGCCCGCTCGGTAAGGGCCTGGGGATCAGGCGGAGCAGATAAGGTAAGACGCTCAAGACAAACCGCAATACCGAGGACCGTATCCTACCATACCCTGCGTACCTGCAGGATGGTGCTACCAGGCCATGCCAGATAGGCACTATGCAACCTTCCAGGCGTGTTAGAACGCAAGCAGTATTGTAGGCGCCGACGTTTGCCATACCCGACGAATACGGTAGAGCCTGCCACATGCATCTGGACATAAAACAGTATTGTGGGCGCCGACGACCATTTCGTACCCGACAGCATGGGCAACAAGACTAGGTAGCACACGTATACATTATCTCTCTTTCTCTGACTTGTAAGGCCACACTACTACAGGAATCAATTTGCGCAGCGTGGCCAAAATGGGCTCCGTGGCGGGCACCTCTTTTGCTCGCCACGGTTAACCGGTAGCCGCCCAGTGAGGCCGGCCACCAAGGCGCCCACTGCGGGAAAAGGGTTTACCGCGGCGGGCCACCTTACTTGCCCGCCGTAGTAAATCGTTATTTACCACGGCGGGCGGTATGAATCGCCCACTGCGGTTAATACGATTTACCGTGGCGGGCACTTTAAACTGACCGCCGCGGTAAAGAGTTGATTTACCGAGGCGGACGCTTTATCTTGCCCACCGCGGTAAAGCCTGTACAAATACACAGCGCCACCCCTTCATCTTCTCCACGGGTCTTCCTCTCTCAAACTCATGGGGGAGGCTTTGTCCTAAAATTTGAGGAAACTTTTGATTTGAGTTGAAGGGCTTGGATTTGAGGGAGGAGGACATCATAAGAGGTTCATAAAGGCTCTCCCTCTCTCCTTCCATCCTCTCTCTCTATTTCCATCACCTAGAGTTCTCTAGATCTAGATCTAGATCTAGATCAATTTTAATGGAAAAAATGATGTCATGTATTTCTTTAACTTTAGATTCATCATAGATGCATGCTTCATCTTTCACATCATCATTTCCTCTCTTTTTCATGATTTTGGACGTAAAAATCATCAATTTCTCCTAATTCTTCTTTATTTAAAGTTGATTGTGACGAATAATGTTCGCAGGTATGATGGATAGGTTGGAATGGATGTACCGGATCGATAGAGTGAATGATCCGCGGTACCTCTTTAAATTAAGGAAGTTTATTGCTGCTGGTAAAGCTCATCGTGAGAGACTGAAGCGGATGACAACCATATGTCCATGTTCTCGTTGCAAGAACCAGAAAGCCCACCGAGACAGCGAGGTGCAAACTCATTTGATCATGTATGGTTTCGTCGAGGGCTACACAGTCTGGACATTTCACGGCGAAAGAGTTGGTGCGAATGGCGGTGCATCTAGAGTGAGCTCTTCGACACCAACGACGATAGCACCACCAGTGAATAAAGATCCTTTAGGAGCACCCGGCTCCTCATCATCTTCAGCAGCAGCTGCGCCAGCCGACAGTGACAACAGTTGTCATGAAAACAGTTGTTGTGATTACATCACGGTGGATGATCTAATGCAAGACATGGCCAACGAAGCCGGCGATGGTGGGGATGGTCAGGATACTGTGAGCCAACCCGAGGATGTGCAGCTTGTTGAAGATCTAGTCAAACACTTCGATGAAGACGACGTTGTGTTGGGTTGCCCAAAGTGGTTGGAGAATTTTAGAGAGTTGAAGCAGGCGGCAGTTGATCCTCTCTATAAGGATGGCGGCGATTGTCCGAAGGAGTGCACGGTGCTCCGTTTTAACCTCCATATGTTTATGTTGAAGGCTCGTCGTGGTTGGTCTGACACTAGCTTCAATGAGTTGTTAAGCTACCTTGCCACCACGTACCCAACGGCTAACAAGGTGCCCACCAATACTTATCGGGCCAAGAAGCTGATCCGGCCAGTGGCGATGAAGCTTAGAAAGTTTGATGCATACCCTAACCACTGCATCATGTATCGGGGCAATGAGTATGAGAATTTGATGAGTTGTCCGCACTATGGCTTTAGTCGGTACAAGAAAAATGCTGGTTGTCGCGTGGATGCAGAAGACGAGGGAGGCTTGCGGGGTGGTCAGAAGAAGAACAAGAAGGGGGCAAAGAAGAGCAGTGCGGCCAAACAGATCTCGGCTCAGCAGGACGATGAAGAAGAGGGTTACACGCATAGAAAAAGTCCAGCACTGTCGGTGTGGTACCTGCCCGTGACCGATCGCCTGCGTGCAATATTCGGGAACCTGAACGATGCCAAGCTCATGTCCTGGCATGCATCAGCTGACCGCCTGAAAGACGATGGCAAGCTACGGCACCCATCCGATGGCAAGCAGTGGAAGGATTTTGACGAGGCCTACCTGGAGTTTGGCAAGGAGCCCAGGCATGTTAGGTTCGCGCTTAGTACCGACGGGATGAACCCGTTCGGTGAGCTTAGCAGCTCGCACAGCACTAGGCCCGTCGTGCTCACCATGTACAACCTACCTCCCCATCTATGTCAAAAGCATAGGTACCTTATGCTGACCATGCTTATCTCCGGACCGAAGCAGCCCGGCAACGATATAGATGTGTTCCTAGAGCCGTTCATGGAGGAAATGAAGATACTATTTGATGTTGGGGTCCAGATGGTGGATGCATCCCGCAAGGAGAAGTTCACACTAAAAGCAATCATCTTTGTCACCATCACCGATTACCCCGGTCTCTTCTCACTGTCGGGGCAGATCAAAGGGAAGACCGGCTGCGTAATTTGCATCGACGAGACCTGCTACACTTACCTTAAGGGATCCAATAAGATGGTGTACACGAGGCACAGACGGTTCCTCGCCAAAAATCATAGGTATAGAAGAAGTATTATGAACAAATACTTTGACAATCAGGACGAGCCGTAGCGTGATCAAACGACGCAGACTAGTTGGGGGACAAAGGTGTATCAGATGGTCAAGGACATGGATCAGGTGGAGTTTGGAAAGAAGAAGAAGCCGCCTGAAGAGGGGACCAAGCAGACAAGGAAGCGAAAGCGGGACCAGACGGAGGAAGTCCCCGCCGCTGTTCCTTTCAAGAAGTCAATTTTCTTCAAGTACCTGTCGTATTGGAAAACACTGAATACACCCCATGCCATCGACTGCATGCACCTGGAGAAAAATGCCTTTGAAAGCACTATCGGTGTCCTTCTAGACATCAAGGGCAAGACAAAGGATGGTATCAAGTCACGGACGGATCTTGTCCATCTAGGCATCAGGCCAGACCTTCACCCGGGACCGCCTTAGAATGGTAAAGTCAATATCCTGGGTGCGGCCTGCAACCTAACGCAAGACGAGAGGATGGCTTTTCTTAAGTTGCTTAGGGGTATCAAGGTGCCGACTGGTTTCTCTTCCAACATTAAGAGCCTGGTCTCCATGAAAGACCTCATAATGACCGGCTACAACTCACACGACTACCACGTCATGCTAACGGTGTTCCTACCAATTGCGATTAGGGCTATCCGTCTAGAGTACGTGAAGATGGTCATCACACGGATGTCATACTTCTTTAACCGCATCACCCAGAAGGTCATTGATAAGGCCGAGCTGCCTGCCCTGAAGGAGTTCATCGCAGAGACCCTTTGCCAGCTCGAGATGTGCTTTCCACCATCTTACTTTGATATTATGCCACACCTAATGATGCATATGGTCGATCAGATCCATCAATTGGGCCCCGTGTACCTACACCAGATGTGGACGTACGAGTGGTTCATGTCCACCCTCAACAAATACGTCCATAACCGCGCTTACCCGGAGGGCTCTATGATCGAGGCATACACAACGGAGGAGGCCGTGAACTGGTGTATGAGGTACATAAGAGATGGGAGGGTGATTGGGCTTCCTGTCCTTCACCACGAAGGCAAAACCTCAGGGATGGGGTGCACAGGCCGAAAAGTACGCACCGATGTGGCAAACCGAACGGTGCAAGAAGCTCATTACAGCATCCTTCATCAGTTAGTGAGCATGGAGAAATACATTGAAAAGCACCTGGAAGAGATCCGCGCCGCTAATGACGGGCAGCGCACGGAGGCATGGGTCCAGAACCATCACAAGAGCAATTTCATAGAGTGGCTCAAAGAGCAACACATACCCCTTGAAGGATGCCCTGATGAAGATACGGAGACCGTTAAGAGGCTTGTGTTAGGCCCATCTAGCCAAATCACCACGTGGCAAGGCTATGACGTCTAGGGCTACAGGTTCCACACGAAAGACAAGGACAAGAAGAGCTCGGCACATAACTGCGGTGTTCGATACGAGGGCGAAGAAGAGTCCATGGGCCAGAGGAGGCAATACTATGGGCAAGTCGAAGAAATATGGGATCTTGACTACGGCCAAAACCTACGCATAACCGTCTTCCGTTGCCAGTGGGTCAAACCGAATGCGGTTGCAGTGGACAGTTATGGGCTAACCACCGTGGACCTCAAAAGTATCGGCTACAAAGATGACCCGTGGGTACTAGCAACCAATGTCGCGCAAGTGGCCTACTATATATGCAGAGGACCCAAAAAGGCATGTGGTTGTGTCCGGAAAGCAGCGGATTGTGGGAGCTGATGGGGTGCAGAGTCCTGAACAATACAACAACTACGCAGAGCTTGAGCTTTTTACTGATCATCCAAAGAAGATCAAGGCCATCGAGGACCGATTCAACAAGTCCAGGATGATGCCATGGGCCCACCCCGACGGTGAGAAGAGGACGGTGAAAGCACCTGCACCAAAATGATATATGTATCCCAAAAACATATATGTAATAATATAGCTCGATCTATTGAAGACAAGTTTTGTAACTTATTATTAATATCATGGAACCATATGTATGCATCATATATTTTGTTGTGTTGTTTTTTTCTTTTTCATATTATGTGATCTATGTTCAAACAAATGAAACAAGCTTGTATATATATACTCCTCTATAGCTAACTACTCCTCCAACTACGACTCTACTACTACTCTACTCCTCCAACTACTACTACTCCAAACTATACTACTATCTACTACTACTATACATACTCCTCTATAGCTAACTATCTAGTATATATACTGCTCTACCTAAGGGAAAAATAAGATTCCAGATTGAAAAAGGGGAAAATAAGATTTCAGATTGAAAAATATTAACCATGATGGGCGCTCTAAGAGGCCCGCCACGGTACATATTATACTTAACGTGATTTTGCGTTCTAAGAAGCCCGCCATGATAAATATTAACCGTGATGAGGCGTCCAAGAAGAAGCCGAGCCATGGTAAATGTTAACCGTGATGAGGCGTACTAAGAGGCCCGCCGCGATTAATGATGCCCTATATATACTCCACCACCTCCCCCAAATTGGCTAAGTCCTTCGTCGGTTCAAAAACGACCCCGAAGGGCTGCCCAAAAAACCACCGCGCCGCCGCGCCATTGCCGCTGCCGTGCACCTCCATCGTCGCCCCTGCCCTCCGCGCTGTGGTTCCCTCGTCCTCCTTCCATGCACACGCACCTGCGCCGTGGTGCCTTTGGACGTCGATAGGAACGCGGGCCGGAACCCTAGGCCCATCCTCCGCCGTCGCCATCGCCATTCGCTGCATCCATCGCCGTCCTCCTCCTCCAGGGCCGGTGTGCTATCCGCGTGGGCAACGTGTACCTCCATCCGCGTCCCCGCGCCGGTGTGCTATCCTCCCCCGTCTCCCGTCCCCGTCTCTGTCCGCCTCTCCGTCCCCACAGTCATCCGTGGCCCCGCGCCATCCTCTACGGTGTCCTAACCCTAGCACCGCCAGCGCAGCAGCCGAGCCCCAAGGAGACCGCCCCGGTAATGTGCCAATTGCTCCCCTAATCCCTCCTATGGAGCAATGCCAACTATGGATGTTCTTCTCCGATTTGAGTTTTCCTGAGCAATGCCAACTATTGCTGCCTATGATGCAATTCTGTTTATTGAGCACTTGATGCCACTGCCTATGATGACACATGTTGAGATGAATTTGGAAGAAAAAAAAACTAAATGCTGCCTATGATGTGATTCTTGTTAACTGAGCACTAGATATATATGATGCCACTGCCTATTTGTGAGTACTAAATTATCAGGCATACATGTGCACACCCATGTCCTTTACTAGATCTGCTCCTTTTAATTTGTACTACTCTTGAGTGGGTGCTCGATTTGAGACATGCAGGAAGGGAAGAGAAGGGGTTGGCTTTTTCCACGCCTATGATTTGTACTCATCATATCTCCGAATCTATCTAGGAGGATACTTGCTGCTGCCACTCTACTGCTATCTACTACTACTATACTCTACTACTATCTGCTACTACTATACTCTACTACTATCTGCTACTACTATACTCTACTACTATCTGCAACTACTATACTACTTGTACTTGCTTTGATGCTCCACTACTATACTACTACACTCTACATCTTTGTACTACACTCTCTGCTGCTTTGTACTCCCATGTCCTATTTTGATTTTTTGTGGCACATATGCTTTGTTTGGTGTCTCCTATTGTGGGCTCTACTACTCTACAACTACTACTACACTACTCTACTCATGTTGTACACACTTTGGCGCTCCACTACTCTACAACTACTACACTTCTCTACTAACTATCTCTACTCTCTACTCTCTACCACTACTACAACTAGTACAACTACACTACCACTATCTCTACTCACTTTGTACCTATATATGACTACTACTACTACTACTATACTATACTACTATATCTCGCTACTACTACTATTTTCTATATCTGTCATTTGCTACTACTAGTCTGCTACTATACTCTACTACTACACCCCTCACCGCTACTACTATACTCTATCTCTACTACTACACTCTACTATTTGATTTTGACTACACTTGATTTTGACTAAGTCACTTGATTTTGACTCCATCTATGTGGCATATATATGCAATGATGAACTTTTAAAACAAGAGCTGAGGCAGTGACTCTATCTTGATGGCCGAAGGACTTAGCCCTTTGGGGCCAAATTTTGAAACTATCTTGATGGCTTTTGTTTGGTATTTGCAATGATGATTCTTTTCACACTTCTAAGCTGAGGCAGTGGCATATGCAATGATGTGAACCCTTTTATCTTTGAGGCAAATGACGATGATGATCGAGTGCCCCCGCTAAACTAGGATGGCTTATATACCAGATACAAGCAACCAGTTTAAAAGCGATGTGATGACAATGGGGCAAATCTGAGCCAACTACTACTACTTTACTACTCTAGCACTACTCTACTTTACTACTCTAGTACTACTCTACTTTACTACTCTATAACTGTGTCTATACAACTGAAATATGTATTCATTGTAGCTTTCCAATGGCGGAGGAACCGATAAGCAAATGGCGCGACCCTACCCCTAGTGCATCATCATCAACTAGCCTCGAGAGCCACATGTCCGTGACCCCGAGGCCAACAAAGAAACGTCGTACAGAGAACGAAGATGATCCGACCTACCAACTGAGGGACGACGAAGTTGAAAGTGTGCGGTCTCCAAACCCTGAACAGATGCCGGTGGTGCCTCGAGAATTGAATTTTGAGGAGGAACAAGTTAGGGACAAAGAACCCCCCGCTCCATCTCCAACCACTTCAGGCAAGTCTAGGGGTCAGAGGACAAAGCTGAGATGGGGGAACACGGGAGGCACCGGAGGGAAATCCACGGTGAAGTCCATGTGATCCATGAGGTGGGACCAGAGGGAAACCCATTGTCACCACCCACGGTCCTTGCCAAGTTTAGCAACCAGGTGGCATGTATAGTCAAGGACAAGGTGGAGATCACTTGGGAGGACTGGAACAATGTCCCGGTCGACTACAAGACACATATCTGGGGTGAGGTGACGAGGAGCTTCCATTATCCCGAGGACGCCCGATCTCCAACAAGTGCAGGAGTGGGTCATGCACGTGGCGGGAAGAGCCTTTAGAAACTTCAAGTCCATGCCGACCAGTGTACTACTTGAAGCTAGGCAAGTCACCCCATGTCAAATACACTATGGTGAAGGAACATCACCGGGAAGAGTTCTGCAAATAAAGAACAACGAGAAGAAGCAAAGGCAAAGAGCGCCAAGTTCAACAGACTCGAAGAAGAACCTGCACCCCCACCACTTGGGCATGATTGGGTTTGTTTGGTAAGAGGCCCCATGGCGGGGAGGAAGAAAGGGCTAGAGCTGCCACGGGCTTCCCCGATCCATACGACAGTGTAGACTTGAGGGCTAAGGACTTCATCTATGCCCGCAAGCTGAAGAAGCTCAAGGAGGGCGCGAGCAAGTTCAATGAGCCCAAGTTCGAGGAGGTGGAGAGGGCTGTCATCGAGGCCGCTAAATCCAAGGACAGCTTCGAGGTTCGTAGGGGCTAGGACTTGATGACCCTGGCGCTGGGAACCCCCGAGCACCGTGGCCGTGTCCGTGGCATGTCGTCGAAGATGAGCTAGAACTCAGTGGAGTCATGGCAATCCGACGCTGCCACATACCGGTCAAGGTAGAGGTACAAGGAGGGCATCTTTCAGAAGGGCTATGATCAAGGCGTGGCCGAAATGATCAGCCGGTCCATAAAAGAAGCCTTCACGAGCAATGACCCAGATATGGTGTCGATGAGGTCACAGATGCTTCGCCAGGCTGGCGTGGCCGTGCCTCAAGTTCCATAAGGGCAGACACAAGGGCAGCCACTGCCGATGATCAAGGATCGCCCAAGGCACCCCGTCGACGCCATCTGGGAACCCATGCGCGTCCAGCTCACGATCCCGTTCGGCAGGGTGAAAAAGTTGACCGTGGGTGAGGATTACATGCACCCCAAAGAAGATATCAAAGATTTCAACCAAGACCAGATCCCTGCCAACTATGCTGCCGTGATACTTACATGGTATGCGACCGAATACGAAGAATTTGAAATGGAATATCCAAATGCAGAAGGGGTAACGATCCTTGGAGATGCCTTGGGTTCTGAAGTCCTGTGGAACAAGGACGACATAGAGATCATTCTCTCGACGCCGACTTCTACGCTGACGGCAACACCAGCATCACAACCATCCGTTGCCGGATCTTGTCCCCCCGATGATCCAGATCACGGCGACGGCGATGACGAAGGCAATGGCGGGGATGACAAGGGAAGGAACTCACCCCGAGGCATAAGCCCTCACCCTCGTTCTCCTCCTCCAACAACAAGTCCACCTCCACCTCCCGACAGTCCGTCTAAGGGCACGAGCAAAGCACTGGGAGGCACAAGCCCTCACCCTCGTTCTCCTCCTCCAACAACAAGTCCACCTCCACCTCCCGGCAGTCCGTCTAAGGGCATGAGCAAAGGACTAGGAGGCACAAGCCCTCACCCTCGTTCTCCTCCTCCAACAAAAAGTCCACCGCCACCTCCCGGCAGTCCGTCTAAGGGCATGAGCAAAGGACCGGAAGGCATGGAGGAACTAGGGGCAAAGACACCGCCTGCTGCCATTGCGAGCACAAGCCACTGTCCTCCACCGCCGGTGAAGACTAAAGGCGACCAAGGGCAGCTCACATACTCACTTGAGTTCGAAAGGTATGGTAGCGTCGAGCATAATTTGCTAATAACTTTTCTTTGCCATAATATGGTACTAACATTTCTATCCCAGGCCGAGATCACCTTTCCATCTATTTCCTGAATCGAATGACTGCCCCGGCCATTACGAGCATGGGAAGTTCATGATAACCAAGGCCCAACTCGTCGACGAGGAAAGGTGGAAGACAAGGAGGTTTCATCTCTGGTACATGGAAGCAGCAAAAGCTGGCCTGCATGGTTTTCTAGTCAAGGTTGTGGCGGAGTACTTCCACTTGCCCGGCAACGATGTAGAACTCCCCGTGGACTTCCATGACATGTACAGACTACTACGGGAACAAGACCTTGACATCGCCCAAGTCACCATGTTCTCTATGTAAGTGATGAATTGCGAGTTTCACATATCACCTGCCTTTGAATCGGTCAAGACTACTTATATATGCCACGATGGCTTGTCCTTGCAGGTTGATGGCCTATATATCCAAGGAACTAAAACTTGATGTTATCTATCTATCTCCAATGCATATTGCTCAAAGAATCATCATTGGTTACCACCTAGACTTGAAAGACTTGACCAAGCGTCAGAGAGAGGCGCACAGGAAGAAACCGATGGACAATGAGAAGTTGAACATTTCAAGGTACATACTAGGAGCAATGAAGAAGATCAAGGGACATGGGTGTATCCTAGCTGCGTACCACTTTATGTAAGTCGAAGACATGCCTGTAGAGATAAGTGGGTAGCTAGCTAGAATTATTATTTCTCATCGTAACCTGTATTTTGTTTCAATGGCGTAGCCAAGGCCTCAAGGGTCACTGGGTTGCATTTATCATCTACCCTCAGGATGGCAGGGCCTGCGTATTTGATTCGTTGACAATGCCAAACTTAAAAGGGTACAAGGCCTTTGAAGATTGCCTCAGAGTGTAAGTGACTGAATTGTCTTCTCATATGCGTTCTAATGTCCTATCTAATACTAGTACATTTCGTATAGCGCTTATAAGGAGTGCGTGAAGGATCCTGAATGCTATGATCGAAGAACAGAGAATTTTAAGGCTAAGCATAAGAACCACATCAAAATCAGACGCAACTTTTCGGTAAGTATTTGAAAGGTTTAATTGTGCTTTCCGTTCATATGTGTTCTAATGCCTGTATTGTAATGCTTGCGTATCGATCATGCAGTGTGCCAAACAGTCGGTAGGATCACAAACCTGTGGCTTCTACGCCTGTGAGTTCCTGAGGGTGTGCAAGCAGTACAACAACAGTTGGAGGGTGCTCAAGAATGGATTGAACTGGTCGAGAGACATGTAGAGCATCCAACACAGCTTCAAGCAGACAAAGGCAGACGTATGTAAGTTTGTCTTAGACAAATGCATGCTTGAAGGGGGCACATTCTTCCATGAGAACAGCCCACTAGCGATGTTATCGGAGTACGAGAGGCTGAGGAAATGGCCCACGATGATGCGTCCGCAGGATTACATCTTAGCGCATGTATAACGACTTTAATATGTAAATGTAATTAATTAACGATGACAAGAACGACTAAGTGAATGTATATATATATGTATATTATCTCATGTGTAATGCATGTATACTTTTTAAGTTTAATCTGTGAAATCTGGATGTGATTTGAATTTGAATTTGAATTTATATGCCTGCTATATTTTTTTAATTCAGGAAATAATTTACCGAGGTGGGCAAATAATAAAGCCCGCCACGGCTAATCAACATAACCACGGTGGGCCACAAAATGTGTCCGCCGTGGTAAAATAATTTACCGCGGCGGTCGGTGTAACGTGCCCACCGTGGTAAAAGTATATTTACCGCGGCGGGCACATTACACCGCCCGCCGTGGTAAATCGGTTAACCGTGGCGGGCAAAGCCGCCCGCCGCGGTTAAGCTATGATTTACCGTGGCCTCTAGGCCGCGGCGGACGGCTTTGCCCACCACGGGAAACCCAAATCGCCCGCCTCCAGTAAAGTTTATGTAGTAGTGCCATCCCTTTGACTATAAAAGGGGATGAGCTCTCTCCTAAAAAGCGGTCTCTAGGTCTCTGGGTCTCTGGCTCCCTGGCTCTCCTCAAAAAAGAGAAGTTAGACGGTTCGAGCACTCAAGGACCCAAGAACTCGAATAGCTCAATAGCTCTAGAACTCTAAAGCTACACAGAGCATATGCTCCAATACTTAGCGCACGTTAGAGCCCCCATCACTCTCGGCCCTTTGATTCAGAGTCCGACCAGGCCTTTAACACCCCCTTCTTATCCCTACTCGTTTGTAACCCCACAGCAAACTTCGAGCACCTAGGCTCAGGAATAAAGTCATCGACCGACTGAAACTGGACATAGGACACATTGCCTAAACCAGTATAAATCCTCTGTCATTGAGTGTTAGGCCACATCCGATCATAACGCACGACAAAACTACAAATATTTACTTGTTGGTCACTTTTTGCATCGGCAGTTGGCGCCATCTGTGGGGACCTCGCCGTGTGTTCACGCTTTTGGTCATCTGATGGCCCACCTTTCCACCATCTTCATCATTGCGGGCTCGAGCGATACGATTCGCTTCAGCTCGCTAGAGTTCCCCACGCTCCCACATGTTAGGATGTGGGTTCCTTCCATCTTTGTGCCACTCTAGACCTTCCTCTTTGGGAGTCTGGACTTCGTCACTGACCAACTTAGTGTACTCTGCCTCCACAAGGAGGCACTCGTCCTGGCATCCGCTGGAGGAGGAGCACCCTCCACTGGCCCTAGGCCACCCGACGACCTCAACATCGAAACCCTCGCGCTTCACCTCAAGCCCATGCTAGGCTCAAACTCCACGGTGAGTAACGTATATGTTGTTCTTTACTCATTATTTAACACCTTCCGCCGACTCTCCGGAGGGACCCCGTTGTCCCCACTGCGACCGTCGTGCAATCGGTTCCCCTACAGCTTTGCATCCCCCGGGGACACGTACGTGAGGGGGCTCTGAAGGATGCTGATGCTGCCCCCTCTCACATCCAATTCGTATGGATGGCGGTCTACGCTCCCGCCTCCTTTCACGACTTCATAGATGACGAGGTCGAAAGCGATGGCTCCAGCATCGGCAAAGTTGTGGCACCTGGCCACCCTCTGTCTCAGGAGTGCGCTATGGTGGACGCCCTAGGACAACCACCGGTGGTAACGGAATCTTTGCAGACTCACAACCCTCAGGACCCTTGTGTGAAGGCCCTCGCGCGTGCGCAAGAGCACGGCGAGGAGTTACGATAAAGGTGGTAGAGTCAGCCACCACCTGCAATGGTGTGCTCGGCGCAACACACTGCGCCACGTGCGCGCAACCCAGCGAGTGGTGCTCGGTGTCGCGCTCGCTAGGTCCAGCGTAACATCCTGAACGGAGAGAACGATCCCCCATAGTTTGCTCGGGCTAGCCAGAACATCGCTGCTGCGGCAATGCTTATGTGCGGCCTTCCCGAGCCAACCGACCCCCAGGAACAGGAAATCCACTAGAACCTCCAAGCACTTGTGGAAACCACCATCGTTCAACAGGCGGAGAGCTCCACGTCGCGACACTGGCTCGCGGCCTCTTGCCCCACTGGGGAAATGGGGCCGCACCAGTGTAAGGTTGAGATGGCGGACTAGAGGGGGGTGAATAGTTATTTCTAAAATTAATCACGTCGGCTAACCAAAACAAGTGCGGAATTAAAACTATCGGTCTAGCCAAGACTATACCCCTCTATCAATGTTCTCTAGCACCTTGTAAAGATCCTAATTAAGAAACAAAAGTGTCAGGCTAGCTAGAGCTCACCTAACCAATTCCAGAAGCAACGAGGGAGCTCCTACACATGCTAGTAAGCAAAAGCACAAAACCACCTAAGCTCACTAGCAATGATCAATAATAAGGCAACCAATGCCAAATTAGAGAGTGCAAATACTTAACTACACAAACTAAGCAATGTGACTAGCAAGGTTGCACAAACCAAATTAGCCACACAAGGGAGCTACTTCTATGCTACACAAGCAAGAAGGTAACTAGTGAGCTACACAAGCTAACTAATCACAAGAGCAACTACACAAGCACAATGTATATGAAAGTAATTACTAGCTTGTGTTAGGGGATTGCAAACCAACGGGAAGAACAATGTTGACACGGTAAATTTTCTCCCGAGGTTCATGTGCTTGCCAACACGCTATGTTCCTGTTGTGTCGACCGCTCACTTGGTGGTTCAGCGGCTAATTGACATCACCCGCCAAGCCCATACGTCGGGCACCGCAAGAACCTACCCCGAAAGTGAGGGTAGCTCAATGACATGCTCAACTAGAGTTGCTCTTCGCGGCTCCCACGGGGCGAACACAATGCCCCTCACGCAGCTCTTCTCCGGAGCACCGCACAAGCTTCTTGCGGGCTTCGACGGAGACCACCACCAAGCCGTCTAGGAGGTGGCAACATCCAAGAGTAACAAGCACCATTGGCTTACAACTCGATCACCTAGTGCCACTTGATGCAACCTCACGATGCAATCACACTAGAATCGCTCACTCACTCAATCGGATGAACACTATCAAGCTAGAGTGAATTAGAGGGCTCCCAAGCACTCTCAAGCATGGACACAAAGTCCTCCAAGGTGCTCAACCCTAGCCATGGTCGAGACCACCTTCTATTTATAGCCCCCACAAAAATAGAGTCGTTGTATGCCTTCACTGGGCACTGCTTGGGGCGACCAGATGCTCAGGTCAGATTGACCGGACGCACCCGGTCCAGCGTCTGGTTAACGGAAGCATGCCACGTGTCGCCTACGTTCAACCTCAGTTGCTTGATCTCAACAGTCAAGTGATGAGTGGACACAACACAGTGCCAAGACCGAACGCACCTCTACCGAGTCCGGTCATTTCTAGAGAGGTTCCATTCATGACCGGACGCGTTAGTTTGATCACGACCGGACGTAGGAGGGGCAGCATCCGGTCGAGTCTAGAGAGCTCCTAGAGCCGCTCAAATGTGACCGGACACGTCCAGTCGGTCATGATCGGACGCAGCATCAGCATCCGGTCCTTCTCCTCTTCTCTGCGCTGCCACGTTAGCGTGACCGGACGCACCCACCATGCGTCTGGTCACGAAGTGACTCAGCGTCCGGTCAAAGACCGATGCCTGCACCTTCACTGCTGCCACTGACCGGACGCACCAGTCCTACCGAGGCCAGTGTCCGGTCACTCGCAGTGACCTCCTTTTGCCTCTGTTTCTTCAGCGAGTTGATCCACATCAACTCCAACTTCTTCTCCTTTGTAAATATGCCAACACCACCAAGTGTACACACTCAACTTGCCATGCCACTCGATCCTAGCGACGATGTAAAGTTAGATCACTCGAGTGGCACTAGATGACCGATATGCAAACAAGTTTGCCCCTCTTGATAGTACGGCCATCTATCCTAAACCCGGTCATCAACTTCTCTACACACCTTATGAATGGTGAAATGAAACGCCCTAGGTTATACCTTTGCCTTACGCATTCCATTCCATCTCCTCCAATGTTGATGCAACACACGCACCAACATGATCAACAATAATATGATCCACTTCATATCATCACGTGATCATATTGATTCATCAATCTTGACTTCACTTGCTTTTAACCATTGCCTTCGTCCATCGGTGCCAAGTCTTGCTCATGCTTCACCGCCACGCGGTCCATCACTCTAAAACCTTCAACTTGCCCTTCACGCTTGCAACCGGTCCATCAAGCAAAGTCATGTCTTGATCTTCTCCATCTTGATCACATGACTCAATGTCATGTATCATGTGCAATGTGCTCCTTCATCATCACATGTGTGAGCTTTGCAACATCTTCGAGCCATTTCTACCTTCATGGCATATGTTGCTCACACACATGTTCCTATGGACTACTCACATGTGTATCTCACATAAACACAATTAGTCCACCTAGATTGTTACTCAGTTACCAAAACCACACACGGACCTTTCAATCTCCCCCTTTTTGGTAATTGATGACAACTCTACAAAGATATGGAAATTAAGCTCTTTTGGATTCATGTTGCTTGCCCAAGCAATTTTACCATGTGTAAATGATTTTGGACAACTACCACAAACCCAAAATGGTAGTATTAGCTCCCCCTACATATGTTCTAGAGTGTTTGGTTTGAAGCTCGCACATATGCATAGATTGGAATTGTGGGAGAGTAATTACTACCAAATGATGCTAAGGTGTATAGAGTAAACTTTTGAAGTGTGATACCAATCGGAGTTGCACCTTTAAGTTCATCCTTAGCACCATGGTTAGCTAGATGTCACATGGAAATCAAAGCACTAAATACCTCGTGAGATCAACATTAAAAGCAAGGTACTAGCATTACTTGAAAAGCATACCAAGTGTCTAGCTATCATCCTATGTATGCTAGTTTTCATTTCATCAATCAAATTCTACAACTAGCATACACCACACAAGCACGCATATTGAATTTAAAACTTATGCAATGCCAGCAAGCACATGACTATGCACATATTAAATGCAACCAATCAAAGTTCATGAGCTTGCTCCCCCTACTTGTGTGCTTCTCTTGTCCAAGAATTTTGATCCTTTCACATCCTTCAATGTTGCTCCCTCTTTGTCCATGTCCATGTCCAACCTCTACTTCTTTTCTTCAATGTCTCCCAAAGCTTTCATATCTTTGTACAATATCTCCCCCTTTGTCATCAATTTCCATAAAAGGTGTGCTTCTGATTGATGCAAAGGTTTGCATTTTGGGTAGATGGTTGAGGCTTGAATCTTGCATTTTTTATGGACATCACTTGATTGGTGGAATGACACCACTTGTAGAGCTTCTTGAGATACCACACATAGGATCTTTAATCTTAATACCAATTTGTGGGACACCTCCCCCTATGTGATAGCATGGGGCATCCGTTTGATACACTTGAGCTCTTGTAGGTGAGGGATGCATTCTTCATTTGATGATCACTTAAAGTTGAGGATCACTTGTGGAACCATCGTTTTGCATGATTGATACCACGTGTAGATGTGATACCACTTGAAAGAATTTTCTAGTATGGTACCACTTGTTGGATTTGTCAATCTTGACCATTTATTGAACATTTGCTATCTTCATGTGTACCACTTATAGGATATCACTTGTGAGTTGATCTAGACATCACTTGTGAGTTCTTGATGAAATACTTGAGTCTAGATACCACTTGAAACAAACAAACTAGATATCCATTTGCATTGTTGTCTTATTCTTGTACTCTTATCACTATCATAAGCTTCTATGGTTGACTTGAACTAAATTGATTTGCCTAAGCTTCCAAGTCCTGTTTGAACCAATGACAAGCTTTTTCACATATCTTGCCAATGTTGTACTTGTCACTTGTTAGCAATCCAAATTAAATCAAGTACTTGGGTTCACTAGCTCATGAACAAATTCATATACTAACCACTAGATCAACTAATCATTCAAGCAATAGTGGTAGGCTTATGAATTTAAACATTTCATTTGCTATGCATGATCCTATGAAGCATGTACTATATGCACTAATCGTGTACTAGTAAGGGATGAAATGATCATGCACATTACGATGATACCTTTGCTATGTTGGAGTAGAGGATAGTCACATAGATTCCAATTCATTACTCCAATAGCAATGTGAAGTCCAATTATAAGCTTGGTGAAGACCGATAGATACCATTTTGAATTTCATTATTCACCCATATGAAATGAATACCACTTATGATCAAGTGCACTTTCTTGTTGTGGTTGGCTTGCTTCATCTTTTGATCAATGCTTGCATGAGAGCTTCAATGTTAGAGTACCACTTGAAATATCATGACTAGCTCTTTTTTGGGTGTTGCTTGCTTTTCTTGATCAACCCTTTTGATTGCTTCAACTAAGCATCTTAAATGTCCCTCGGATCACAACTTCCATGTTAGCCTTCCAAGTACCATACTTGGTTTACCTACACTTAGGCGGCAAGCCCCTACACTAGGGAGAAGTGACCTCTCTCTAAGAGCCATTCTTGACACTCACTTGAAATAACTTGATTGATTGATCCAAGTGAAGGACTTGTCTTGATGAGTAACCTTGATTCCTTCTTTAAGTCCTTTTCTATCTACTTGTTTAAGTCCTTTTCTTTCTTCCAAATGATCTCCAATCATCACTTAGAACTTAAACTTCATCTCTATCTTGAGTTTGATCTTGATCTTCCAATTTGAGTACCAAATATGTGTGAAGTATACTTCCACGATCAAATGGCCTTGTACTCTTTGCTTGTCATACTTCTAGATCATCTCAAAACCAAACTTTAGGTGCCTCAATTACTTATAAACATATTTCCAACTTGAGGACCTTTCAATCAAAGTGACTCTTACTAAATCCAATATTTGTCACTTTTCTGACAGATTTTGTACTCTTCAAAGAAAAATGCATATCTCCCAAAGTCCAAACAAAATACCATGAAATTTGGTGGAGATGTGCTTCACTAATTTATCTAGCAGCTGTAAAAATTTGAGCTTCATTTGACTTCTAGATTGCTACCAGATTTCAATTCTTCCACCCTGCTACATGCTAAAAACTACTGCACTATAGCTACAAGATCTACTCCAAAACCAAAGCATTTCTTATCCATTTCTCATGAAATCTGTACATAATCTTAAACCATAAGTCTAGAGCATGTGTAACAATTTTTATGCCAATCCAATAAGTTTTTATCACTCATATATGGCAAAGATCACCGCTAGCTCAGATTTAGCAATATAGGATAGATTTCAACTATTGAGCTATACTTCATCAAATGTGAATCAAACTTGAAACGAACTTGTTTGAATACTTTCACAAGACATAAATCCATTCAATCCACTCACTAAAAGTCATCTTATGAACTTATCCAACACAAATCAATCCAAACTTGATTACTAAGCTATTTATCCATTCAAACATCTCATAGTAAGCAACATTGCATATTTATCCAATTCAATCAACTCATATGCACCCAAATGAAATGATCAACAAGAGATATACCTTGGTTATCTCATGATCATCCAACTAGGAAGCTTCAACTCAATTATTTACAAGCCATCATATATATATATATATATATATCCAATAAATCACCAACAACTTGAATTATAGCACTTGTTTGTTGATAGCACTTGGACTTCACTCAATTTGTCATGGCATTGGGATAATGATCATCACTTATTAATACTTGGCTCAACTACATAATCAACAAGATGAATACCATTTGAACCAAGCCTCCAATGCCAATGGTACCTATGAACTATCATCCACTTTTTGATGGTCTCCAAATAATTTTGGGTCCTCTCAAGTTAGGAGCAACATACTTAGACAAAGCCTTAGTATGAGTAGTGGGATGTTTTGCAATAGCAACCATAGAGGTACCATTACCATCCTTCCTAAGCATAGAATCATCATCAATTGAAATAGGCTTAGGAGTGTTACCTAGGGGATATGAATGTGCCATGTGTCCTCTTTCCCGGCATGAGTAGCATTTTCTTTTTGATTGAGCCTTCTCTTCTGTGCTCATGTGGTGCTTCTCATTGCCTTGCCTCTCATGGATTGCTTGAGTCTTCTTCTCAAGCTTGGTAGGACACTTAGAGGCAAAGTTTCCCATATTTCCACACTTGAAGCACTTGATGTGAGCATAGACTTTCTTCTCATCTTGTGTCTTGCTCGTCATCTTGGCATCTTGAGTTTGCATTGGATGCCTTGCCTTTCCACCCCTTCTTGTTTTCTTCTTCTTCTTCTTCATCAAGTCACCACCATCTTCATGATAGATCTTGACTTGATCTTGGGGTATCTTCTCTTGCTCAACTTATGGCTTTGGTTGAGGCTCTTCTAGTTGCTTCACCAATTGCTTGGTTTGGCACATTGAGGTAAGATGACCCCAAGTGTGGCACTTGAAGTACTTCACATGCTTGAGCCTCTCCTCTTCTTTTTATCTTCTTGAGCTTCTCAATGTTAGGGCAACTATTTGCAAGGTGTCCCACTTCATGACATCGGTAGCACATGGTATGAGAGAGCTTTCTTTGTTGTACCTTCTTTATCTTTCTTTCACCCTTTGTCATCTCCTTCTTGAAGTCAAGGCCACACTTATCACCATAGTTTCTTTGAGTCTTCAAAATGTGGTCAAAGGTGACTTTTGGGTTGTAGCACCTCTCTAACTTGTTGCTCAAATTCTTCACTTCGTTTTTGAGCTCATTGTTCTCCTTCAAAAGGTTAGTCTCATAAGACATAGAAGTAGAACAAGCATCTATATGTGAAGAGCATGGCATATCTAATAAATCATCATAAGAGGTGGATACATGCTTGTTGCCTACATCACAAGGGTTAGCAACATTTTGCAATTTATCATTTGATCCATGTGATGAGCTCTCATTATTTTTAAGTTTCTTTGTAAACACTTTAATGAGAGAAGCATGTTGTTCTAATAATTCTTCAAGAGATGCAAGTAGTGTCTCATGATTCAATTTTAGAACATCAAGTAATTTCTTATGTTCTTCACAAGAGTTCTTTAGAAATAAGTTTTCATTTTCCAATTTCAATGTTTTAGCTTTCTCATTTTCTAAAGACATAGTCATGCTAGCAAGTCTACTAACAAGCTCATCATATGAATCAACATGATCAACCACATTAGCATTTGATACCTTGGTGTCACCTTATGACATGAAGCAATGTGGTGTAGTTAGAGAGTTTGAAGTAGCATCACAATCATGGCTTGAGCATGAACCATCATCACCATCAAGTGTGCATGGGGTAGGATCATCATGTATATCACTTGAGGCATCACCATCAATCTTGTCAAGTGAACTTGTAGTAGATCGATCATCATCATCACTTGACCATGAGGTGGAGCAATCTTCCACAATCACCAAGTTGTGGTCATGCTCAACATCCTCATGCGCCACTTTCTTGGGCTCATCCTCCTTGAATTTGCCATCATCCCATGCGGAGGAATCACTAAAGGTATGCTTGATGGACTCCCATATCTCACGAGCGGTTCCCGTGATGTTTACTTGCTTCATCAAATCAAAACTCAAAGCATCCATTAGAAAACAACAAGCATGTGCATCAAGTTCATAAAGAACACTTTGAGCTTTGGTGAGATTTCTATGATCCAAGACATGGGTGAGATCACTAGTGATAATCCACCAAAACTTAGGTCCCTTTGCACGAAAATGATCAAGCATGTGATTTTTCTAAAGTGCAAAGTTTGTGCCATAAAAAATGTGTGTCTCACAAACATCTATCCCATTAGACGCCATCCTCTCGGGTCAGTGAAGACCACAAATGAGATACCTAGCTCTGATACCACTCGTAAGGTCGAGATGGTGGACTAGACGGGGGGTGAATAGTCATTTCTAAAATTAATCGTGTCGGCTAACCAAAACAAGTGTGGAATTAAAACTATCGGTCTAGCCAAGACTATACCCCTCTATCAATGTTCTCTAGCACCTTGCAAAGATTTTAATTAAGCAACAAAAGTGCCGGGCTAGCTAGAGCTCACAAAAACAATTCTAGAAGTAAGGTCACACAAACCTATGTCACTAGTACTTCAAGCAACGAGGGAGCTCCTACACATGCTAGTAAGCAAAAGCACAAAGTCACCTAAGCTCACTAGCAATGCTCAATAAAAAGGCAACCAATGCCAATTTAGAGAGTGTAAATACTTAGCTACACAAACTAAGCAATGTGACTAACAAGGTCACACAAACCAAATTAGCCACGCAAGGGAGCTACTTCTATGCTATACAAGCAAGAAGGTAACTAGTGAGCTACACAAGCTAACTAATCACAAGAGCAACTACACAAGCATAATGTATATGAAAGTAATTACTAGCTTGTGTAAGGGGATTGCAAACCAACGGGAAGAACAATGTTGACACGATGAATTTTCTCTCGAGGTTCACATGCTTGCCAACACGCTACGTCCCCGTTGTGTCGACCGCTCACTTGGTGGTTCGGCGGCTAATTGGCAACACCCGCTAAGCCCGCACGTCAGGCACTGCAAGAACCTACTCCGAAAGTGAGGGTAGCTCAATGACATGCTCAACTAGAGTTGCTCTTCGCGGCTCCCGTGGGGCTAGAATAATACCCCTCACAAAGCTCTTCTTTGGAGCACCGCATAAGTTTCTTGTGGGCTTCGACGGAGACCACCACCAAGCCATCTAGGAGGTGGTAACCTCCAAGAGTAACAAGCACCACTGGCTTACAACTCGATCACCTAGTGCCACTCGATGCAACCTCACGATGCAATCACACTAGAATCGCTCACTCACTCAATCAGATGAACACTATCAAGCTAGAGTGAGTTAGAGGGCTCCCAAGCACTTTCAAGCATGGACACAAAGTCCCCCAAGGTGCTCAACCCCAGTCATGGCTGAGACCACCTTCTATTTATAGCCCCCCACAAAAATAGAGCCGTTGTACGCCTTCACTGGGCACTGCTCGGGGCGACCGGATGCTCCGGTCAGATCGATCGGACGCACCCGGTCCATCGTCCGGTCAACGGAAGCACACCATGTGTCGCCTCCGTTCAACTCAGTCGCTTGATCTCAATGGTCAAGTGATGATCGGACACAGCACAGTGCAAAGACCGGACGCACCTCTACCGAGTCCGGTCATTTCCAGAGAGGTTCCATTCATGACTGGACGCGTCAGTTTGATCACGATCGGACGCAGGAGGGGCAGCGTCCGGTCAAGTCCAGAGAGCTCCTAGAGCCGCTCAAATGTGACCGGACGCGTCCAGTCGGTCATGATCGGACACAGCATCAGTGTCTAGTCCTTCTCCTCTTCCCTGCGTCGCCATGTCAGCATGACCGGACGCACCCACCACGCATCTGGTCATGAAGTGACTCAGTTTGCAGTCGAAGACAGATGCCTGCGCCTTCACCTGCTGCCACTGACCGGACATGCCAGTCCTACCGAGGCCAGCGTCCGGTCACTCACAGTGACCTCCTTTCACCTCCGTTTCTTCAGCGAGTTGATCCACATCAACTCCAACTTCTTCTCCTTTGTAAATATGCCAACACCACCAAGTGTACATCACCATGTGTATGTGTGTTGGCATTTTCACAATCATTTTTCAAAGGATTAGCCACTCAACTTGCCATGCCACTCGATCCTAGCGACGATGCAAAGTTAGATCCCTCGAGTGGCACTAGATGACCGATATGCAAACAAGTTTGCCCCTCTTGATAGTACAACCATCTATCCTAAACTCGGTCATCAACTTCTCTACACACCTTATGACTGGTGAAATGAAATGCCCTAGGTTATATCTTTGCCTTGCGCATTCCATTCCATCTCCTCCAATGTCGATGCAACACATGCACCAACACGATTAACAATGATATGATCCACTTCATATCATCACGTGATCATATTGGTTCATCGATCTTGACTTCACTTGCTTTTCACCGTTACCTTCGTCCATCGGTGCCAAGTCTTGCTCAAGCTTTACCGCCACGCGGTCCCTCGCTCCAAAGCCTTCAACTTACCCTTCACGCTTGCAACTGGTCCATCAAGCCAAGTCATGTCTTGATCTTCTCCACCTTGATCACATGACTCAATGTCATGTCTCATGTGTAATGAGCTCCTTCATCTTCATATGTGTGAGCTTTACAACATCTTTGAGCCATTTCCACCTTCATGGCATATGTTGCTCACACACGTGTACCTATGAACTACTCACCTGTGTATCTCACATAAACACAATTAGTCCACCTAGGTTGTCACACAATTACCAAAACCACACAAGGACCTTTCAACTAGTTGAATCGCTCCATCCACTCACTACTATAGTTGCTGGGCGTAGGGTAGCAGGCCTCGGCTGCACCATAGCCCGACCCGGCATCCGCTCCACACCGACCACCTATGCGTGAATGGCTCGGGCCGAACTATGATGCTCGTAGTGTCATCAACAATGGACGCCATGCCCAGCACGATGATGACATCCATCAAGTGGTGGTGAGAGCAGGCTGCACGGGCCCTAGCCTGACCATTGAGGAGTGTGGGGACACGCATCCCAGGGGCCACGGGCCTTTGGTCATCGCATCCAAAGTGCGTCGTTCCCACAGCGCTTCCGACCACCTAGCAACATCGCTAGGTACACCAGGGAAATGAACCCCCGTATATGGCTCGAAAACTTCTGGCTCGCCTGCCGAGCTAGAGGAGTGGATGATGACCACTTCATCATTCAGTATCTCCCCATCTACATCCGCGATTGGGTGGATATCAAGAGGGTCTTCGTTGGAAATCTCAAGCCAAAGGAAGGGAAGGGCAAGGAGGAGGCGGCCAGGAAAGGAGGCACAGTGGGCAAGGATGATGGTAGCTTCCCTAACCCCAAGGAATGCCTCATGATCTTTGGAGGATCCGACGCCATCCACTCCAAGCGCCAGAACAAGGTACGCTACAGAGAGGCATGTGCCGCAGAGAGGGCTGTCCCCTCTTTCCTTAGCTGGTCGGACACCCCGATTACTTTTGATCAAAGAGACCATCCTTCCCACATCGCTCGACCAGATCGCTACCCGCTCATCGTCGACCCCATCGTCTATAAGAAGCGCCTCACCAAGGTGTTGATGGACGGAGGCAGCGGCTTCAACATTCTCTATGTCGACACCCTTGACGCCATGCACATCCCCTAGTCGGAGCTCCGCCCAGTGAGCTCTGTAATAGAACCATCCAATTTATAAGAGCACAAGTACAATAGCAATCACTGAATCGATCAAACTGTCATACTTGAACCCATATAAACCCGGTAGTCTGATGAAATCATGAAGGATTTCAAACAAACCAACGTACAAACCAAGATCGTACATGATTCAACACAACCAGTCACATGTTACAACAGGTTCACAAATAGTTCTCATACATTAGAGTTCAACAAAGTTATTACAACTCAAAGTTAGAAGTAGCGGAAGCAACATAGTTTTGAAACATCATGATAGATCAAATACATAGCCAGATTAGGATCATCTCCAACAAAAGCACATAGATGAGATGATATGGAATGACCATGCCCTTGGTCTTACTCTCCATCAACTACAGGAGTTATGCAATGCTTGCAATAACCATGGTACATCACGTCATTTGCAACAAATGAGAATAAACCCTAAGTACGAGAATGTACTCAGCTAGACTTACCCGTCATAAACCAAAATAATAAGACACCAAGGAGTATGCATGGCTTTAAGAGCTGGAGTTAGCTTAACAACATTTTGCATAAAAGCTTAAGTAATATAACTTGGAGATTTAGTACCTCTAGCATCAATTTGGATACCTATTCAATTACGTATCTCTAGATTAGCACCTGTACTAGAACAATCACTTGATTAAGCTAACAAGCATTAGTAACCATATCCGATATAAGAATAATTTGAGCATCATCATAACCATCAAGTTTCCATTAAGTTATTCTACATTGCCGCTGCTCAGTCAAGTTATCACTATCCGGGATAGACGACGATACGAATCGATTCCTACCCAGCTGGGGAATTTATTCCTAACACAAACCGAGGCACACCCCACGAAGGTAGCCTTAGGTCACCTTTGGTACAATTTAGGACTAACTCATGGGTCCGATTAGCACCGCACCCTCAGAGATTCTACCAATCTACCAGGAAGATCGGGACCCAGTCCCGCCCTTAGACTCACGCCATTGCCTCTCCGTATATCCTTACTGCCTCCAGTGTGCGCACTTTTACTTATTAGGGCCCAGCCTGAATTGAGCTACTTGGCTTCACAGTCGTATCACCAGATCTGGCCAACTAAGTGCTAGGCATGCGTTCAACATGGCATGAGGACGTACATCGAATTGGTCCTTAACTGACACAGACGGGGATAAATAGGCACCCAAGACCTCCATGCCTTGTTGCTTCTCTATCACAATCCTGCCTGGTCTCCTTTATTCATTCACACATGGTTATATTCTACGCTAGCACATATAGCCAACCGTGATTAGTTATCAGCCTATATCATGCAGGTGATAGGTAATCACCCGACTTCTACCGACTAAGCATGGCTAAGCATATATTCGATCCTGAACCTACATAGGATTCAAGATATATTTATATCTGGATAAGGAAGATATATGCAGCAAGTGGTTCCAATCAACTCCTAGTACTTAATGTATCAACATAAAAGAACTCAAGTTGATAGTTCGAAAACATAAGAGGCTTAAAATGTTCTAGGGCTTGCCTTTCACAAAGGTTGAGAGCTGGTGATCTAGGCACTCAGGCAACTATTCACCATCGGGCTCGCCTTCTCCTAGGGCCTCCTATTGCTGCACTTCCTGATGCTTTTCCTGGGGATCAACCTCGTACTCCAACACGGTGATTTCTTCCGTTGCACCTATTGCATGCATATGCAAAAAGTGAGAATCATAAATGCATAAGACGGGTCATGGATGACATGTCATGATAATGTGCATGGTTAAATAATGACTATCATATTAGGTCATTAGGATGATAACAAGGTTAAAATTCTTATTTACTGAGTAGGTACATATCTCTTCTCTAGAAATTTCAAGAATCCACACTAAGTCCATTTCTGGACCACAACACAATAGCTACAATTTTAGATCATAACTAGAGTTCTACTCAACCAAATGCTATGATCTAGGACTTTTTGGAAAGCTTACAAAATTTCCTACAACTTTCATTTAATCACCAAAAGCTGATTCAACTACTATCCTAGCTAAAACAGGTAAACTTCCCACATCTATCTAGAAATTTCAGAGAGTAAGCGTTTCGGAAGACCAAATTCTAATAGCTATAACTCTCAAACCATTTGTCCTATTACCCTGAAATTTTGACACAAGCTAGATAAAGAAATTCCCTACAACTTTGTTATTAATCATTTTTACAACAAACTCCATTTTGCCTAAGCAGAACACCTAGCAACAGAACATGTTCAAACAACTTCTATAATTGAATTTTAGAGCCATAATATTTTATGGCATACTAGAAATCAAAATTGGGCACAACCAAAGGTACTAACAGTTCATAGGCATCATACACACTCTAGAAAATATGATGGTCAAGGCCAAATAATTTATTTAAATGCCTTTATTAATTTATTTGGACACTAAGGTGAAATAAAGAAAATATATCAAAATTGCACAATAAATTCTGAGAAAATTACAGTAGCCAACATATGACCCTAAAAGTCTACTTTATAAATTTCATGTCATTTGGATAAGTACAGCACCCTCTACATAAATGACAAATTATAAGGGCTTATTTTAGTGAAAATAGTTATTCTTATTCAAAAGTGTCAAACAATAGATTTCATATTTTTCTTAGCTTCCCTAAAACCCATTAACATTGTACAAAAATTTGCATGGCAATATGTTACTTATTTTTATCCTTATGAATTTCCTCAAAAAACACCATTTATTAAAAGATAAATAGAAAGACCCAACTCCAATCAAGTTTACTGCAAGTTAAACATTTTTCCTAACAAGAGAAAGTCAATACAAGATCAGCAAAATTAGAATCACAAGTTTATCACTTTCCTAGCTCAAGTTATGCATTTTACAAGATTGTAATAATTTAAAAGCACTTATTTAGCTCCATTTAATTCTCCTAGAAAAACATCCCAAACAGTAAGTTTCATATTTTTATCAAATACTACACTTCATGCTGGATCCAAAAAAATTGGTTCACTCCATTTTGATACTCCTAGCTCTAGATATGAATTTTTGAAGTTGGTATTCAAATCTGTGAAAAATAAGAAAATCAAAACAAACACAGTGACTGACGGATGGGGCCCGCTAGTCAGCAGGACCCAAGCGTCAGCGACACCGGGATAGGGGAAGCGCTCCGAACAGCCATATCTCATCGGCAATGAAATCGCATGCGACGACGGTGACACCAACGTGTTCCCCACAACGAGCCGCGTCGGTTGGTGGTGAAGATGCGACCTAAGGTTCACCGAAGATGGCTCGCTGACGGCAATGGTGGACGGCGGAGGTAGTGCCACGGTACGCTAGCATTCTCTGGGCATCACGGGCTCCAGTAAGGTGCGCTATGGCTTCATGGAATCCTAACGAAACTATCTAGGGTGGTTAGGGTTCCGGTGAGGCGGCGGTGAGCTCCGACCGCATGCATGCCGCGGTGGCAGTGCCTAGAGCACGGTGGTGCTCTGCCGTTCGGGCTAAACAACGATGAAAGGTAGGTCTTCGTCATGCCATCCGCTTGGTCTAGGCTTACTCATCCTAAGGCGCACGAAAGAGAAGGGAGGCAATGGGTCAGCTCGGCAACGGTGAGCTCGAGCGCCATGGCGGCCGCGGTGGGAGTGGCGGCGTGTTCCCGGATGACCAAGCAGTAGCATCTAACCTAGTTCCTGCCTAAGCATAAGGATCACAAGGCGACTACAGACCAGAGAAGAGAAGGACAGGAGGTGCAGTGGAACGGTGTGGCCACGGTGAGCCAAGCGCGCGGCGATGCTCTGACGAGATCGTGGCGATGGCGATGCGAATTGCGCCCTTACCAAGGCTCGGCAAGTGGGATTAGCAAGTCGGGGTGGAAAAGGTGACAACGGCAGAGCTGCTGGCGAGCTAGATTAGGTGGTGGTGCAGCAACGACGGTGCATGAGCGGGTGGAGCATGGTGGTGGCAATGGCGAGCGCGGTCGCTTCGGTGCGGCGTGGAGAATAGAGCAGTGAGCGAGATAAGAAATGGAAGCAGCCGCAGCACGTCGCTCGGTTCCTCTACTTCGGCACGGCGTCGCGGGGCCAATGGCGGCGTATGGGCGCCATGTGGTGGACAGGTGCTGCGCGTGATCGGCCACGACCGGCGGCTGATCTGAATCAGCCCAGCCGATTCAGTCACCCCATGGCCCGACTGACAGCCCAAATTCATGCACCTAAATCTCCTAATCCGTTCGTTAATTGCAAAAACTTCATTAACAAGAATTGTAGAGCTACACGAGATCTACAACATTGCTTAAATGAGTTTGGGCTAGATCGTCATAGTGGATGAACTACAGTGCGTCAAACACCGATACATTGAAACTGTAACCCAATTCCAGACTTAGAAAAAATTTCAAGTGCTAGAACAATATTTTATTGCTACTTGAGAGCTGTTTTTGAGCATGCTATGCACCGAATTAGGTCTTGACCCAAAAATAAAAGTTGTTACTCTAGTCAAGTACTACAACTTTGCTTCAGGGTGCACTACCATGTAAACACTCTATGCTATAGTTCAACTTAGGTCAAACATACAACTTGAAAATGGTAACTTACACTAACCATGACCTAGAGGCCAAATTGGTCCAAGTCATGAATACCAAAGTTGTTCCATATGACATTATAAACATGTTTAGGGTACACCTAAGGTGCTACAAGCATTTTATACATTGGTCACATGTAAACCCTAGCATATGTAAAGCATTTTAGTGACAACACATGTAATATAAGCAATCATAGAGATACAATTTGAGATGCTCATGCTCATGAATGATCAATGATGCTTGTGCTCATGTAATGCCAATGCCAAATGCATGCTTAACACCAGGGTGTTACAAGCTCTCTCTTCCACGGCGTGATCCCAGGGACGCAGGCGTACCCACTCGGGCAGATCGACCTGCCCGTAACGTTTGGCGATCGAGCCAACTTCCGCTCGAAGGTCCTCACCTTCGAGGTGGTGGACTTTCCAAGGTCCTACCACGCCATCTTGGGGCGGCCATGCTACGCCAAGTTCATGGTGATCCCCAAGTACACCTACCTCAAGTTGAAGATGTCGGGACCGAACGACGTCATCAACTTGGGTAGCACCTTTTCGCACGCCTACACGTGCGACCGCGAGCATTACGAGCTCGCAATGGCCGTCATCAACTTCACCGAGCTCCCGGAGCTCGGGAATTCATCGACTCCAGTAGTCCTAGACTTCAATGAGCCGACCTCCTTGAGCGCCTTCCACCCGACTGAGGAAACTAAGGCGGTGGGCATCGACCCCGCCGACCCAACCAAGACAGTGCGGATTAGGACCAAGCTCCCGGCCAAATAGGAAAGCGAGCTTGCTGACTTTCTACGTGCTAATCATGATGTCTTCGCATGGAAACCTTCTGACATGTCGAGCATACCAAGGGAGGTCACCGAGCATGCATTACGCCTCATACTAAGCTCGAAGCCCACCAGGCAACACTTGCGTCGCTTTGACGACGAGAGGGTCATGTTAAGGATCATGCTTGTTAGATGGTTAGAACCCCAGTTATACATTTCTGAAGTTAATGTTAGTTTTACGTCCTTATCGGTACAGACCTAAGATATTGTCATATTTGATCATGTTAACCTATGAGTTAGCTTTTGGAATGAATAACAAAGTTGTAGACAATTTCATTAGCTTTTCAGAAAATCCAAGATCACTTTTATTGAATGATTGTAACTCCAGTTATGGTTGAAACACGCGACTGCTCTACTGTTGTCCAAATTCTATGTATGCACTTAAGTTGATTGCCCATTTTTTATATTGCTGGTGCATGCTCTAAATTATGTAGCCCTAGTTACTTAGTTGAATGACTTGCTCTCTAGTCCTTAAATCAATATGATGTGACCATTCTTCATATTCATGCACTTGCATCTTGCATCTCATCTAGGTGCGCTAGATGAACCACGTGAAGGACTTGATGTTGGAGCCAAACCTGAAGATGGAGTTTGGTGAATCCATCTAGAAGACGGAAGGACTAAGCAAGTGTCGAGATGGGAGATGCTCACCAAGCGAGTGTCGTCTAACAAACACTAACCTAGTGTTGGATCCCAGACAAGCCCCAGAGTATTCTAATCTTCCTATGTTTTTACAAATATCACTTGATTCCTTTTATGTTTGATGCATTAGGTTATAAGAGTTGATTGGAACCACTTGATGCATAAAACTACCTTGTCTAGAATTATACCTTGAACCCGATGTAGGTCTAGGATCGAATGTATGCTTATCAATGCTTAGACCGGTAGAAGTCGGGTGATTTCCTGTCATCTATGAGATATAGGTGGATACCAAAGTACGATTGGCTATATTTGCTATCGTGGAAATAACTATGTGGATAAATAAAAAGCGACCGGGCAGGATTGTGATAGAGAAGCAACAAGGCATGAAGGTCTTGGTGCCTATCTATCCCCATCTGTGTCGGTTAAGGACCGATTCGATGTACGTCCTCATGTCAGGTTGAACTCATGCCTAACACTTAGTTGGCCGGATAAGTCGTTTCGATCGTGAAGCCAAGTAGCTCAACTCAGGCCGGGACCCGGTAAGTGAAAGTGCGCACCAAAGTTGGTAGTAAGGATGTGCGGAGAGCCAATGGCGTGAGTCCAAGGGTAGGCCAGGCCTGATCTTCCTGGCAGATTGGTTGAATCTCTGAGGGTGCGGCGCTGATCGTACCCACGAAGTTGCTTCCTGAGTTGTACCAAAGGTGACCTAAGACTACCTTGGCGTAGGTATATCTGGGTTTGTGTTAGGAATAACTCCCCAGCTGGGTTGGAATCGATTCGAGTCGTCGTCTCTCCCGAATTGTGAGAACTTGACTTAGCAGCGGCAACGTAGCATTAATTGATGGGATTTGATGGTTATGATGAATATGAAAATGTTACACCGGCTATGGTTACTATTGCATGTTACTAAATGATATTCCACATGTTTGGCACGTGTTAGTTGCTAATCTAGAGATGAATAGTTATAATTAACTTAGTTACCGAATTTTAAAATGTATAGCTCAACTAGTGGCTTTTATGCAAAATTTTGTCAAGCTAGCTCCACTTATAAAGCCTTGCATACTCCTTGGTGTCACTTTATTTCTGATTTATGATGGGTAAGTCTAGCTGAGTACATTAGAGTACTTAGGGTTTATCCCACCATGTTGCAGGTGAAGTTCTCGGCCTGCTGAAGATGGTGGCTAACCGTCGGTGGGCTCGGTGACTCTATATTTATTTCTCATCTATATGCTTTTGTCGGAGGATGTCACTTATGCTAGCAATGTATTTGAAACTTATATTATTGTAATCACTGAAAGCTATGTTGTTTTCACTAATTGATTTTGGAACCCAAACTTGTACTATTATTTGTGAACCCATTTATAATATTATTTTCGCTGTAACTCTGTGCATGTGATGTGTATTTGCTTAATCATGCGATCTTGGTTATGATGTTGATTTATCGAGGTTCTTCGTGATACTCGGCGGACTACTGGGTTTATATAAGTGAAAGTATGCACGTGTCAACGTGTTAAACGAGGACAGCCGTACTTGATCTTGTATAAATTGGGCGGTTCCGTCACACACTTCACCTGAGGTGAAGGCTTTAATTTTTTTTACTTGAGCTCCTTACATGCTTCTAGCAATCCTAAACTTTGAGTAGGTGAAAGGTCCTAATGGCTAGAGGGGGGGTGAATAGCCTAATAAAAATTTCTACAACAACACTTAAACCAAATGGTTAGACAATTATGAGGCGAAGCGAGTGTTGCGCTAGCCTACTCAAAAATACAAGCCACCTACCACAATTCTAGTTTAGATAGTGTCAATTCACACAAGAGCAATGACACTACCCTATGTTAGTGTGCTCTCAAAGGCTAACTAAAGAGCCACACCAACCAAGCATGCAAGCTCTCACAACTAGCTACACTAAAGAGCTTGTCAACTAGTTTACGGTAAAGTAAAAAGAGTGATCAAGAGGGTTATACCGCCGTGTAGATGAATGAACCAATCAATCACGAAGATGAATAACAATGATGACCAATCACCTCGGAATCAATGATGAACACAATGATTTTTACCGAGGTTCACTTGCTTGCCGGCAAGCTAGTCCTCGTTGTGGCGATTCACTCACTTGGAGGTTCACATGCTGATTGGCATCACTCGCCAAACCCTCAATAGGGTGCCGCACAACCAACACAAGATGAGGATCACACAAGCCACAAGCAATTTACTAGATTACCTTTTGGTGCTCCACCGGGGAAAGGTCAAGAACCCCTCACAATCACCACGATCGGAGTCAGAGACAATCACCTCCTCCACTCAACGATCCTTGCTGCTCCAAGCTATCTAGGTGGCGGCAACCACCAAGAGTAACAAGCAAAATCCACAGCGAAACACGAACACCAAGTGCCTCTAAATGCAACCACTCAAGCAATGCACTTGGATTCTCTCCCAATCTCACAAAGATGTTTAATCTATGATGGAAATGAGTGGGAGAACTTTGGCTAGGCTCACAAGGTTGCTATGTCAATAAAAGTGGCCAAAGATTACGAGCTTGAGCCGGCCATGGGGCTATAAATAGAGCCCCAGTGAAATAGAGCCGTTGTACCCCTTCACTGGGCACAATGCGGGGTGATCGGACGCTCCGGTCCGATCGACCGGACGCTGGCCCTCAGCGTCCGGTCACGTGATTCACGCCACGTGTCCCCTGCTTCAAATGCTGTTCGTCAGATTTCAACGGCTGCGAAGCTGACCGGACGCTCCGGTAAAACTGACCGGACGCTGAAGCCCCAGCGTCCGGTTGTTTCCAGTAAGCTCCCCGAGGCATGTTTTTCCGACCGGACGCGTCCGGTCCACCTTGACCGGACGCAGCCAGCGTCCGGTGCTCAACCCTAGCCACTGAGCCGTCTGACAGCTCGACCGGACGCAGCCTTTCAGCGTCCGGTCGCTGAGTAACCCAGCGTCCGGTCAGTAGACCGACGCCAGCATCATTTCGATCAACTCCATTTCAACTCTTACTTCTTCACCCTTGCTCAAGTGTGCCAACCACCAAGAATTTTACATCCGGCGCAATAGAAAATAGACATTTCATTTTCCTGAAAGCGCCGAATCCCGCCGAGCTTGCGAGGCGGGAGGGAGAGAGGGACCCAAACCCATCTTAACCCTACAAACACCTTGTGCACATGTGGTAGCATATTTACACAAATATTATCAAGGGTGTTAGCACTCCACTAGATCCTAAATGCATATGCAATGAGTTAGAGCATCTAGTGGCACTTTGATATCCGCATTCCAATACGAGTTTCACCCCTCTTAATAGTACGGCTATCAAACCTAAATGTGATCACACTCTCTAAGTGTCTTGATCACCAAAATAAAATAGCTCCTACAAGTTATACCTTTGCCTTGAGCTTTTTGTTTTTCTCTTTCTTCTCTTCAAGTTTAAGCCCTTGATCATCTCCATGCTATCACCATTGTCATGTTATGATCTTCATTTGCTTCTCTACTTGAAGTGTGCTACCTATCTCATGATCACTTGATGAACTAGGTTAGCACTTAGGGTTTCATCAATTTACCAAAACCAAACTAGAGCTTTCAGTAGGTCCGAGGTCGGACGACCAGTTGAACTGGTCAAACGTCCATTTAAACAGCTTGGCTTCTAGTTAAACTGGTCGGATGTCTTTTCCTGATGATCGGCTACACGTCATACAGCTCGGACAAGCTCGATGCGGCGTTGCTCAGCGGATACAAGATGTTCGGGGACAAGATGTGGGGGTATAACCCCGTAAATCCACAGGGTTGTACATGGGCTGAGCCACCAGCGGAGGCCTAGCCCACCAGACAACGTCCTGCGGAGCACGACACAAATCGACGTGCGTCGCAAGGCTACGTGATGATCCTTGATGATCAAGGACGATCTGTTCGGATATGCTAAGATATCGATCTCTATAAAGCTTATCATGTAAACCGATCAGGGTCAGATACAATGAATCAGAGATAGGCTCAATCGACCTATAACCCTACCCCCATGCTATATAAGACGGGTAGGGTCCCCCCTCGATTTGATCAGATCACAATATACAATTTAGCAAAGACACATGACGTAGATGACGTAGGTATTACGTCAAACTGACGGTCTAAACCTGTCTAAATCGCTGTCTCTGGGTCTTGTGTCACCATCTAGTTCGTATCTTATGCATCTCCACCTTTTCATCTACTACTGTGGGCATACCCCTCAGTAGACTGCCGGCCGTATTTCGTCGACAGGATGTTTGTTTCCACAAAGCTAAAGTTTAGCCCATGTTTTGCCTTATTTGAATCTATGAACTAAAGTTTAGAGGTGTCACATCAGGTGTCATATGAGGATATCACATGAGAGTGTTCCGTTAGTAATAATAAAACAAATTACACAAGTCCTTAGTAATCCGGGAGACGAATTTATTAAGCCTAATTAATTCGTCATTAGCATATATGTTACTGTAGCGCCACATTATCAAATCATGGACTAATTAGGCTTAAAAAATTCGTCTCGCAATTTAGTCGCAATCTGTGTAATTAGTTATTTTTTTAAGTTTATATTTAATACTCTATATATGTGTCTAATCATCCGATGTGATAGGGATTTAAGTTTAGCCGGAATAAACGCACAAATCTATTTGCCGTACTCAAGTTTAAACCCTAACCTTTAGACTGCCCACAACGTTGGGTTACTCCGGTGCTGAATTAGGAGAGAAAAGGATGAGGCACCGGCTCATGCCATCGTAGAGTGTGATGCCAAGTTAAAAAAATCGAGGCATGTAGGTTCACCGGTGCTGAAAGAATAAACAAGTGTATTCTTCATCCATCTGCTATGCAACTGGTGCGGACTGTTGGCCTCCATGACATGACTATTGGTGGCCCACACAAATAAAGCATCGGTGTTGATATTGGGGATAGACATGAGTCTTGACATCAGTGACATGAGTCTTGGCACCAGGACCTACTTACATGTACGGATCTGTTTTCGGCACCGCACAACGCTTAGACTGTCCACAGCGTTGTGCGGTGTCGAAAACAGATCTGTACATTCAAGTGGGTACCGATGTCAAGACTCATGTCTACCCACAATATCAGCACCGGTGCTTCATTTGTGTGGGCCACCAATAGCCATGCCATGAGGGTCAGCAGCCAGCACCAGTTGCATAGCAGATGGGTAAAGAATACACTTGTTTATTCTTCCAACACCGGTGAACCTACGTATCACGGTGCTTGATTTTTTTAACTTTGACACGCACTCTACAATAACATGAGTCGGTGCCTCGTCCTTCTCTCTCCTAATTCAGCACCGGTAAAACCCAACGCTGTGGGCAGTCTTATGCCGTAAACTTTAGAACACGGCAAAACAACCCGCCCCACCCTCTCCACCGGCGGACTGGACCAAAGACCAGACCCCACTCGGGCACTCACGCAGACGCAGCTTTCCCCATCCCCAGCCCACCAGCAACCTCTCCGCCTTCCGCCATCACCGCCGACGCCATGGCCTCCTCTCCCCTCCACCTCTTCCTCCTCCTTCCCCTGCGCCTCCTCTTCCTCCTCCCGCTGCTCGCCGCGGCCAAACCCGTCCTCGAGAACGGTTACACGGTCACCACCTTCGCCGACCTGAACCCGCTCCCGGCCTCTGGGCCGTACCCCTACGCGATCCTCCCGCGGCTCCACGCTGGCGACCTCCTCCTCCTCGACTCCGCCGGATCCGCGCTCTACACCCTCTCCCTCTCCTCCTCCCCCGGCGAGCCGCGCAGGCTAGCGAGGGGCAAGCGGGGCTCCGGGTTCGACGACGGCGACGCCGCCTTCGACCGGCCGCGCAGCGTCGCCGTCGATGCCGTCGACAACGTCTACGTCGCCGACCAACGCCACGGCGCCGTCCGCAAGGTCGCGCCCTCCGGTGAGCGAGCCCGCCCGCCCCCTCCTCCGTGCTTCCTTTGTTCCCCTGCTAGCGGTCCCTTCGCGCGGTCGTCAGTTAGGGTTTAGGGTTTGGCTGTTTGGTGGATGTGATGCGGGGAGTGTGAGTGAGATGGTGATCGGGACCTTAGTGGCTCATACGACCCATTTATGTTACCTTTGGAATGTTTGTCACAACGCCTCTGCATCGTTTTCGTAGTGAGGTTCGGTTGGGATGTTCATGTCGTTGATTGAAATTTTGCTCACGTGTTCTCACACCAAATTTGAGATGGTAGTTTTTTTTTACTTATCTACAAATAATTTGTAGATGGTATATATATATGTTGAATTTCATGTTTTTTTTTACCCTTAAATTATACTGAGATACTAAATTGGTAAATTCATCAAAGATTGGTTCAGAGCAGTCCAAACCATTGTATGTTTGACCCCTAAAACATACAACTTTCTCATCTCACTGGTTGCCAAGCTAACGCAATGGTATTCTACCACTTAGTATTTGGTTTTTGCCGTTTCCTACCTACTCTGACAGTAAAATATTTTTTTTTAGTGCTGCCATGCCTGACAATTAACTACTTGGAAAGAAAAGATATTTACATGTTGGCCAATAACATCACCTTGCTCCTGATTTCTTGCTACAAATTTGTCATTGCTAGGTTATACTACTACGATTGCCGGAGGCCTCTCATCAGGGCATGGTCACAGGGATGGACTGGCACAGAATGCTACTTTCTCGGCAGATTTTGAGCTTGTTTATGTCCCCAAAATTTGTGCCCTGTTAGTAGCTGACAGAGGAAATCGAATGGTTAGACAAATCAATCTAAAGCCAGAAGATTGTGCACATGAAAAACAGTCAGGTAAATACTGAATGGACCTCCAACTTGCTTTAACTTAATACTGCTGCATAGGTACTGTAACTTAGTAACTTATGTTTAGTGCTTGACTTTATTGTGTTTTACTCTGGCCACCTGTTATGTCAACAACATTTACCTGTCGTGGTACCAATGTCTTCCAATTTACAAATTTCATGCATAGCCTGAGATTATTTGTGCAGAAAGGCTGGTAAAATGTGCTGATTGTTCCAGTGTATACAAGTAGCTTTTCTTGATAACATGTATTCTGCCTTATCCGGATATGCATCAGGGTTTTTGCTCCATCATTCAACTTATATTTCAGATACTTAATAATTAGTTTCTACTAACTGCTTTGGGGATTCAATGATGACAACTTCATTTTTCCTTGTCTCGTATTTCTGGGCTCAAAACATTTTCATCTACAGTCTGTTAGCAATGCCTGACAGGTTTCATAAAAAAAAAAACAAAGCAATGCCTGACAGTGTTTTACTTAGAATAGTGATAGTGATATGGTGTTATGTGGACCCCCTGCTCCATTTTTTTTGGAGAAATCGTAAACATATACTACAGTGAATAGCCTATGTAGTTGCTAGTCTTGCTAACGGGTTTGTTGTAAAAGCTGTGACAATATCACACTGCTGATGTTCAGCTTATGGATTTGCAGGCTTGGGAACTACATCGGTGTCGGTCATTGCAATATTGTGTGCATTGCTCGGTTCAATTATCGGGTTCTTAGTTCGTCATTTTTACCCTGTCAATGTGAGTATTCTTCTGCTTCAATTCTTAATTCAGAGGAGATGAATACATGCACAAATTAAGACAGTGCAATCTGAAACATATAGGCAGGAAGTCTCCATCAACCACTTTTTCAGCAGGATACAGAAGCAGTTCCTGAGGACACAGAGGAAGGCAACTCTGATCAGCTTCTGCGACATAAAAAGCGCAGTTGCTAGCTCCATGGGCTACACCCTCCTGCTTAGACTGATCAGACTTGGCCGTGGCTATCTAGCCATGGTGTTCCCTAGTGTTAGGTTACAGAAAGAAGTTCCCCTTAGGCCTTCTCGTCGTCGTCCTGAGTTACGCAAAACTAGCACTGCTCCTAACATTGGTCTTAACAACAAAGCTCCCCTTCCTCCTACTGGGCAACTGGGGGATCTGATAAGCTTTGCTGGAGATGCCGGTGATAAGGAGGGTAGTGGTAATGCCAATAGTCAGGAGGGTAAGGTGCCATCTTATGAGGGTGACTTGATGGGTCTTCTCTACATCCCACCTGGCAGCGTTAAGAAAATTGATCACATGATCGAGACCAACCTATCCGGCTTTTCAAGCCATGTGAATCGTCGTAGATTAACTGTTAGTGGTTGTAGTGTAAGCAGGAGGGTGCATGGAGACAAATAAGTTTATCTGAGCTTGTCATCGTCCGTCTTTGAGCCTGCGTGCGTGTCACCTAGGAGTACTGCAGTGGCAGAATAAATTTGTACTACATCAGCGCCAGCGCTTTCCTTGTAAATATGTAGAAGAACTTGGTGTGCCAAGTGTTGCTATATTCTATATGGTCATGGCATGTAATGTACCAAGTGTTACAGAACTCCTGGATATGCCCTTAATATTATATCCGTTGCTGTTTTGTGAAATGGAAACGAAGGGGCAATTTGTATTTTTCGAAAAGAAAAAGTCTACATTATCTTCCTCAACTTTCGTAAAAGTCTGCTTTTTCTCCCCAAACTTTAAAACTGAGCAAAATACTTCTTAACTTTTAAAACCATTCATCTTACCTCTCTGGTCTTATAAGCGTTTTTTAAGGTGATTTTGTCTTTTTCTTTTTTATTTATTTCGGTTGAATCTTTAAAAAATCATAGTAAATTATATAAAAATTATAAAATGAAAAATCTAATTTTGTTGGACTTCACACGAGTAGATTTACACAGTGAACATATAATATGGTAAGTTTTAGTAAAAAGTTTTTGCTGTGGTTTTAGATTTATGTTTTTCTGTAATTAATTGGAATAATTCAGAACTGCAGTTTCGATGGTTAAATTATGGTGAAATTTTGTATGGTGTGCTAATTATTGTATGTTTAAACTGTAGTAAAAAGAGTTGTGCATATAAGGGGCCATTGGACCGAGCAGGCTTCGCTTCATGGGCCATAAAAGGGGCCCGTTAGGATCGAATATATTCTCCTTCTTTGTCCGCGTTGGGCTATATATGTCAAACCAGAGTCTCCTCCCTCGACTCCGCTCGTCTCTCCCGTCCCGACGCGGCAAGCTTTTGTGCCCGGTTCGCCTCGCCGCCACCGAGAGTGCCCTCGTTGAAGACGTCGCTCACCGGTGGAAGCACAGGTACTGCCTCCTGTTCCTCCTCAGCCGCCGGCCACCCTCGGTCCGGTGAGCGCTCACCGGTGGAAGTCCGTCGATGCCCTTCGCTCCGCCGCCGGCCACCCTCCGTCCGCTCCGGTCATCGTCTGATCCGCTCGTTCGTCCACTCTGTTCGCAAGTGTTTAGATTTTGTTTCATCTGCCGCAGATTGACAATATGTCAAACAATCGAATAGGCGGTCACTCAACGAGCATGGAAAAAGATGACAAATATACCGAACGTAGTGGTGGACAATTCGACACTGATGTACCAATGTCCAAAGTACCCGTGACAGGTGAGTTGCTGATTCAGTTTGGGCACGCATTTACTCAACCCTATTATAGCAATTACAATTGTGTTGTACTCTACAATCCTTTTTAAGTAGGGAACTTGCTTTTCAGATAGTACTTTCGAAGAGGACTTTGGCACCTCCAGTGATTCATGCCAAGGTGCCTGGAGTAATCTGAGTAAACAAGTTGTTTCGAATTTATCTGAAAGTGTTGTCTCGCTGGCTTCATTCAATGGTGAATAAACGAGCTTTCTACATTCGCCTTTGTTTTATAACCCAGCTCTGAACATTGAAATATGATCTTGTGACAGGAGGTGAATTGAACTGTGCGTGCACAGGCATGATTGTCACTTACGCACAAGGTTTTGTAAACATCCTGACTTCAGCAGATCTGCTTAGATCTCGTCATGATTCCAACAATTTTTCTTCCAGTATGAGGGTTGGTGCTACCAATTTGTTTGTACTCCATTACTTGTCTATTGAAGATTTAAGATCTCGTTATTAATTCTGTACATATGTTGGCTTTTTCATGGCAGATTAAAGTGTATTTTCCAAATGGGCAAGAAGGCAGGGGTTTTCTGAGACACTATGATTTGGATTACAATGTTGCTTATATGCAAGCCAAATCTTTTCCTGGTCTTCAAGAAGTATTTCTCGGTCCTCAATTGCAAATTGGGCCTCACAGCCAGGTAGTAGCTGGCTTCAAGTCTGGCAAATTATTGGCTGCAGCTGGGATAGTGACTGATGTGCCGACTGAGAAGTATATGACCTCTACGTGCAAAATCACTAGGGTGCGCTGCTGCTGGATTTCTGCTCTGGCTGAATCTATAATCATATTCAGTGAACTATATCTTTTGGCAACTAAATTTCCACTTTGATTACACAATTCTTGTTCTGTGTGACTTTATTTTGTCTGATCTTTATTTTTTTGTGCCAGTGTGGACTTGGAGGGCCTCTTGTTGATTTTGAAGGGAACTTTGTTGGCATGAACTTTTATAACTCGAAAGGGAATACATTCCTACCAAGGAACAAAATTCAAAAAATGCTTGAGTGTAATCTGGTACATTGTATACTTAAATCTATACATATTCAAATTCAAATTCTGAGCCAGATCAGGATTGAGGCTAGTGTTGGAAAGTACTTCATCAAGCACAATTAATAAACTATAGTTTGGGTCTGCCCTAAATCTGATGCATGTAGACCCAATTGCGGATATAGGGTTTTGGTTCCCTGTATGGTTTGGGACAGGTCGAGTGGCTGCAGATCAAGGCTTTACCAGTTGCATTGTTGTTTGTGCCTGTTGATTAGACCTTTGATGTGGTTCATGATTTACTATGCAGAGAGCCACTGAGCCAGGCCCCAACCACAATATCTGCCTGGACATGGCAAATTTGGCTAGGCTGGTTTGGTTTGTTGAGCCATAGTGCCACACACTTCTAACATTTATGAGCCGCAGTTTCTCAAATTGCATTATCCATGCTTCTCACACTACTATATATCTCACTTTACTATTGAGTTGGCCTGCATAATAATAAAGTAAATACAATTTCTCAAATTGCTTTGTCTTCCTTCGTTGTTTCAATTATTAGGTGCAACAACTTTGTTGACAAAACATTCTGTCAATATATCAGTTGTTCTCAATAAAATTACATGTCATCAAAGTATCCCTTTTTCATGAGAATGCAAGTACCCTCCTAAAAGGCATCTTAAGTTGAAAGTACCCCTACAAGAAAAATAGTTACATTTACCAAATACCCCTACAAGAAAAATAGTTACATTTACCACTGATAAATTTCATCCACTTGCAACTATTTTGATGCATGTTGCAGAAAACTACAACTTTCAGCGCATATTGCGGAATCCTACAACTATTTCGACACTATATCATGGGCCCACCTGTTATGTACCATAGACGATGACGGATATGTCCAGAGTGACAAAGTTGTAGTTTCTTATATCACTTGTCAAAATATAGTCGCTGTAGACTTCTGCATTGGGCACCAAAAGTTGTGGTTTTTTGCAACACACGTCAAAATAATTAAGTTTTTGAAATTCTCTATTTCTTTTCTGGCTCAACGTTAGCACATGTTAGGAGATATAACCTTAGGATGGTTTTACATGGAAAGAGGAGGATAGTCAGAGTTTGTTTAATATCGTAGTGTATCATATTTTTGTCATTAAGTTTCTTTTAGTACATCAGACAAAATTAGAAGTATTCTAAATCTTTCAATGTTCCTTCTAGCCACTTAAATCGACCACTCAAGTTCATATCACAGCAAAATATATTGAAATATTGGAACAAAAAAGAACCTTGAGAATGTATTTTGCAATAGGATTAACCTTGCGAGGGCAGTACCAGGAGGGCATTTCTGTTCTGGCTCAACGTTTGCACATGTTAGGAGATATATCACAGCAAAATATATTGAAATATTGGAACAAGAGAACCTTGAGAGTGTATTTTGCAATAGGATTAACCTTGTGAGGGCAGTACCAGGAGGGCATTTGCAATTTTGTCTTATCTTTTTCCCACGCCTGCATGGTGGGGCATAGAGCACATTACCCCTGGAGGCCTAGACAAGAATATTTTTTACCATTAGTTGCGTTGCCATTATCTTACAAGGATTCATGATTCTATCATCAATAATTATAGTTTGAAATTAAAATTGTATTAAAAGAATTCAAAATAAGTCTATTGAAAATGGTGATCATAGGTCACCGGCACTGAACCTGAGAAGCAAACATTCAATGTTATTGTTTTTGCCTATCATTGTACAATCGATTTGATGCTAACTTCGTGGAAGTAGCTGAGTTTACCACAATCTGCTACAGGAATGCAATCGAGCGAGATAGGACAATAGACAAAGACCCACCTGCAATACAGAAATATCCGATTGTCACTAGTGAGGGTGAGCAAAGCTTAATTACTCGTTAAATTGCTAATTTGTGTGCTGTCAGGATTGCTTTCATTATTTATTTTTCATAGTGGTGAATGATTAGTTTTGGGTTACTTTTTTTTCTGTCCATAAATATAGTTTATTATTTTTATATACATCTTGGATAGATCAAGAAGACACTTAAAATGACTAAACTACCTAAAAATGTTACCTCTGGCTATATTCAATATATGCATATATAAGCAAGGAAATATTTCATAGGGTATGTTGGTAATAAGATGCTCATTTTTTTGAAGTATAAAATAAAGCTCATATATAGTGCCACACTGCATCTACGGACCGAATAGTACGTAAGAGCATCTCTAACAGTATCCAACATTTTCTTTCTAAAATCATCAAGTTTTACAACTCCTAAAAAAATATTAGAAGGTGTTGGGTTCATAAACCCGGGGTCCCCAATGGGCCCGCTTCCTAGCAAAAACTCGGTCTAGCAAACGGCGTAGCGACAACGCGCGCCTCCCGGGCCGGCCCAGATACCTAATGACAGGCCGGGAGAACGATCTGGTCCCCGACCGGAAGGCCTGGCTAAGGTGGGGACATAGTCCGACTCCAACCTCCTTTTCCGACCGGGGATACGTTGGACCTCTGCTCGCGGCTCTTCCACGACTGACACGGTCGGGGCCGACTGGTAACGACCAACCGGGGACGCCCGCTCGGTAAGGGCCTAGGGATCAGGCGGAGCAGATAAGGTAAGACGCTCAAAACAAACCGCAATACCGATGACCGTATGCTACCATACCCTGCGCACCTGCTGGACGGTGCTACCAGGCCATGCCAGATAGGCACTATGCAACCTTCCAGGCGTGTTAGAACACAAACAGTATCGTAGGCGCCGACGTTTTCCATACCAGGCGAACACGGTAGAGCCTGCCACATGCATCTGGACATAAACAGTATTGTGGGCGCCGATGACCATCTTGTACCTGACAGCATGGGCAACAAGACTAGGTAGCACACGTATACATTATCTCTCTTTCTCTGACTTGTAAGGCCATCCCCTTCTACTATAAAAGGGGATGAGCTCTCTCCTAAAAAGTGGTCTCTAGGTCTCTGGGTCTCTGGCTATTCTGACTCTGGCTCCCTGGCTCTCCTCAAAAAAGAGAAGTTAGACGGTTCGAGCACTCAAGGACCCGAGAACTCGAATAGCTCAATAGCTCTAGAACTCTAAAGCTACACAGAGCATACGCTCCAATACTTAGCGCACGTTAGAGCCCCATCACTCTCGGCCCTTCGGTTTAGAGTCCGACCAGGCCTTTAACACCCCCTTCTTATTCCTACTCGTTTGTAACCCCACAACAAACTTCGAGCACCTGGGCTCAGGAATAAAGTCACCGACCGACTGAAACTGGACGTAGGGCACGTTGCCTGAATCAGTATAAATCCTCTGTCATTGAGTGCTAGGCCACATCCGATCACAACACACGACAAAACTACAAATATTTACTTGTTGGTCACTTTTCGCACCGACAGTTGGCGCCATCTGTGGGGACCTCGCCGTGCGTTCATGCTTTTTGTCATCGGATGGCCCACCTTTCCACCATCTTTGTCATGGAGGGCTCGAGCGATACGATTTGCTTTGGCTCGCTAGAGTTCCCCACGCTCCCACCCGTTAGGATGTGGGTTCCTCCCGTCTTCGTGCCACTCCAGACCTTCCTCTTTGGGAGTCTGGACTTCGTTGCTGACCGGCTCAGTGTACTCCGCCTCCGCGAGGAGGCACTCGTCCTGGCATCCGCTGGAGGAGGAGCACCCTCCACTGGCCCCAGACCACCCGACGACCTCAACGTCGAAACCCCCGCGCTTCACCTCAAGCCCATGCTGGGCTCAAACTCCACGGTGAGTAACATATATGTTGTTCTTTACTCATTATTTAACACCTTCCGCCGACTCTCCAGAGGGACCCCGTTGTCCCCACTGCGACCGGTTCCCCTACGACTTTGCATCCCCCGGGGACATGTACGTGAGGGGGCTCCGAAGGATGCTGATGTCGCCCCCTCTCACATCCAATTCGTATGGATGGCGGTCTACGCTCCCGCCTCCTTTCACGACTTCGTAGATGACGAGGTCGAAAGCGACGGCTCCAGCATCAGCGAAGTCATGGCACCTAGCCACCCTCTATCCTGGGAGTGCACTATGGCGGATGCCCCGGGACAGCCACCGGTGGTAGTGGAATCTCTACAGACTCACAACCCTCTGGATGCTCGTGCGAAGGCCCTCGCACGTGCGCAAGAGCACGGCAAGGAGTTACGACAAAGACGGTAGAGTCAGCCGCCACCTGCGCCGGTGCGCTCGGTGCAGCACGCTGCGCCACATGTGCGCAACCCGGCGAGCGGCGCTCGGTGTCGTGCTCGCTAGGTCCACCGTAACATCCTGAACGGAGAGAACGATCCCCCATAGTTTGCTTGGGCTGGCCAGAACATCGCTGCTGCAGCAATGCTTATGTGCGGCCCTCCCGAGCCTACCGACCCCTAGGAACAGGCAATCCACCGAAACCTCCAGGCACTGGTGGAAACCACCGCCGTTCAACAGGCGGAGAGCTCCGCGTCGCGACACCGGCTCGCGACCTCTTGCCCCACTAGGGTAATGGGGCCGCACCGGTGTAAGGTCGAGATAGCGGACTAGAGGGGAGGTGAATAGTCATTTCTAAAATTAATCACGTCGGCTAACCAAAACAAGTGCGGAATTAAAACTATCGGTCTAGCCAAGACTATACCCCTCTATCAATGTTTTCTAGCACCTTGCAAAGATCCTAATTAAGCAACAAAAGTGCTGGGCTAGCTAGAGCTCACCTAACCAATTCTAGAAGCAAGGTCAGACAAACCTATGCCACTAGTACTTCAAGCAACGAGAGAGTTCCTACACATGCTAGTAAGCAAAAGCACAAAGCCACCTAAGCTCACTAGCAATGCTCAATAACAAGGCAACCAATGCCAAATTAGAGAGTGCAAATACTTAGCTACACAAACTAAGAATGTGACTAACAAGGTTGCACAAACCAAATTAGCCACGCAAGGGAGCTACTTCTATGCTACACAAGTAAGAAGGTAACTAGTGAGCTACACAAGCTAACTAATCACAAGAGCAACTACACAAGCACAATGTATATGAAAGTAATTACTAGCTTGTGTAAGGGGATTACGAAACAACGGGAAGAACAATGTTGACACGGTAAATTTTCTCCCGAGGTTCACGTGCTTGCCAACACGCTACGTCCTTGTTGTGTCGACCGCTCACTTGGTGGTTCGGCGGCTAATTGGCATCACCCGCCAAGCCCGTACGTCGGTGATAGGTCGAGATGGCGACTAGAGGGGGGGTGAGTAGTCCTTTTTAAAACTTAATTGCGTCGGCTAACCGAAACAAGTGCGGAATTAAAACTATCGGTCTAGCCAAGACTACACACCTCTATCTATGTTCTTTAGCACCTTTCAAATATACTAATTAAGCAATTAAGGTACCGGGCTAGCTAGAGCTCACCTAAGCAATTCTAGGAGCAAGGTCACACAAACCTATGCCACTAGTACTTAAGCGACAAGGGAGCTCCTACACATGCTAGTAAGCAAAAGCACAAAGCCACCTAAGCTCACTAGCAATGCGCAATAACAAGGCAACCAATGCCAAATTAGAGAGCACAAATACTTAGCTACACAAACTAAGCAATGTGACTAACAAGGTTACTCAAACCAAATTAGCCACGTAAGGGAGCTACTTCTATGCTACACAAGCAAGAAGGTAACTAATATGCTACACAAGCAAACTAATTACAAGAGCAACTACACAAGCTTAATATATATGAAAGTAAATGCAAGCTTATGTAATGGGGAAGCAAACCAACGGGAAGAACAAAGTTGACACGATGATTTTTTCTCCCGAGGTTCACGTGTTTGCCAACACGCTAGTCCCCGTTGTGTCGACTGCTCACTTGGTGGTTTGGTGGCTAATTAGCATCACCCGCTAAGCCCGCACGTCGGGCGCTGCAAGAACCTACCCCTTGAGTGAGGGTAGCTCAATGACACGCTTCACTAAAGTTGCTCTTCGCGACTCCCGCGGGGCGAGCACAATGCCCCTCACAAAGCACTTCTCTAGAGCGCCGCACAAGCTTCTTGCGGGCTTCAACGGAGACCACCACCAAGCCGTCTAGGAGGTGGCAACCTCCAAGGGTAACAAGCACCACCGGCTTGCAACTCGATCACCTAGTGCCACTTGATGCAACCTCATGATGCAATCGCACTTGAATCGCTCACTCACACAATCGAATGATCACTATCAAGTATATGTGTGATGGAGGGCTCCCAAGCACTCACAAGCATGGACACTAAGTCCCCTTAGGTGCTCAGCGCGCGCCATGGCCGAGAGCCACTTCTATTTATAGCCCCATGGGCTAAACTAGCCGTTACCCCTTCACTGGGCAAAAGTCGGGCCGACCGGACGCTCCGGTCCGATCGACCGGACGCTCCGGTCCGATCGACCGGACGCTGGACCTCAGCGTCCGGTCACGCGATACTCGCCATGTGTCCCCTCCTTCAAACGTTGTTCACTGGATCTCAACGGTCATCTGTCGACCGGACGCTCCAGCAACAACTGACCGGACTCTGAGCCTCCAGCGTCCGGTCATTTCCAGTAAGGTACCGGACATGACCGGACGCGTCCGGTCACTCGCAGCTTCTCTGCTCTGCCTGTGTCACCATACGTCATCTTGACCGGACGCTCACAGCCAGCGTCCGGTCACTTCCAGAGCCAGCGTCCGGTCGATAGATCGACGCTGCATGCTCTCTGCCAGCACTGACCGGACGCGGGAACTCAACGTCCGGTCACTGCGTGACCTAAGTCCGGTCCACTCTGTGAGACCCTATCTTTTCTAACTAGGGCGCTGGTGGCACCGTCGGACTATCCGCACTCTACGGGCGGACACTCCGCTGGTAGAGTTTCTCCTTTCGCCTCCATTTCTTCACCGAGTTGATCCACATCAACTCCAACTTCATCTTCTTTGTAAATGTGCCAACACCACCAAGTGTACACCATCATGTGTATGTGTGTTAGCATTTTCACAATCATTTCCCAAAGGATGTTAGCCACTCAACTTGCCACACCACTCGATCCTAGCGACGATGCAAAGTTAGATCACTCGAGTAGCACTAGATGACCGATATGCAAACAGGTTTGCTCCTCTTGATAGTACGGCCATCTATCCTAAACCTAGTCATAAACTTCTCTACACACCTATGACCGATGAAATGAAATGCCCTAGGTTATACCTTTGCCTTGCGCATTTCATTCCTTCTCCTCCAATATCGATGCAACACATGCACCAACATGATCAACAATGACATGACCCACTTCATATCATCACGTGATCATATTGGTTCATCGATCTTGACTTCACTTGCTCTTCACCGTTGCCATCGTCCATCGGCGCCAAGTCTTGCTCAAGCTTCACCGCCACGTGGTCCATCACTCCAAAGCCTCCGACTTGCCCTTCACGCTTGCAACTGGTCCATCAAGCCAAGTCTTGTCTTGATCTTCTCCACCTTGATCATATGACTCAGTGTCATGTCTCATGTGCAATAAGCTCCTTCATCATCATATGTGTGAGCTTTGCAACATCTCTAAGCCATTTTCATCTTCATGGCATATGTTGCTCACACACATGTACCTGTGGACTAATTACCTATGTATCTCACATAAACACAATTAGTCCACCTAGGTTGTCACTCAATTATCAAAACCACACAAGGACCTTTTAGTCGGGCACCGCAAGAACCTACCCCAAAAGTGAGGGTAGCTCAATGACATGCTCAACTAGAGTTGCTCTTCGCGGCTCCCGCAAGGTGAGCACAATGCCCCTCACGAAGCTCTTCTCCGGAGCACCACACAAGCTTCTTGCGGGCTTCGACGGAGACCACCACCAAGCCGTCTAGGAGGTGGCAACCTCCAAGAGTAACAAGCACCACTGGCTTACAACTTGATCACCTAGTGCCACTCAATGCAACCTCACAATGCAATCGCACTAGAATGGCTCACTCACTCAATCGGATGAACACTATCAAGCTAGAGTGAGTTAGAGGGCTCCCAAGCACTCTCAAGCATGGACACAAAATCCCTCAAGGTGCTCAACCCCAGCCATGGCTGAAACCACCTTCTATTTATAGCCCCCCATGAAAATAGAGTCATTGTACGTCTTCACTGGGCACTGCTCGGGGCGACCGGATGCTCCGGTCAGATCGACCGGACGCACCCGGTCCAGCGTCCGGTCAACGTAAGCACGCCACATTTCACCTCCATTCAACCTCAGTCGCTTGATCTCAATGGTCAAGTGATGATCGGACGCAGCACAGTGCCAAGACCAGATGCACCTCTGTCGTGTCCGGTCGTTTCCAGAGAGGTTCCATTCATGAATGGACGCGTCAGTTTGATCACGACCGAACGCAGGAGGGGCAGCGTCCGGTCGAGTCTACAGAGCTCCTAGAGCCGCTCAAATGTGACTAGAGACATCCAGTCGGTCATGATCGGACGCAGCATCAGCGTCTGATCCTTCTCCTCTTCTCTATGCCGCCACGTCAGCATGATCGGACGCACCCACCATGCGTCTGGTCATGAAGTGACTCAGCGTCCGGTCGAAGACTGATGCCTGCGCCTTCACTGCTGCCACTGACCGAACGCGCCAGTCCTGCCGAGGCCAGCGTCCGGTCACTCACAGTGACCTCCTTTTGCCTCCGTTTCTTCACCGAGTTGATCCACATCAACTCCAACTTCTTCTCCTTTGTAAATGTGCCAACACCACCAAGTGTACACCACCATGTGTATGTGTGTTGGCATTTTCACAATTATTTTTCAAAGGATTAGCCACTCAACTTGCCATGCCACTCAATCCTAGCAACGATGCAAAGTTAGATCACTCGAGTGGCACTAGATGACCGATATGCAAACAAGTTTGCCCCTCTTGATAGTATGGCCATCTATCCTAAACCCGATCATCAACTTCTCTACACACCTTATGACTGATGAAATGAAATGCCCTAGGTTATACCTTTGCCTTGCGCATTCCATTCCATCTCCTCCAATGTCGATGCAACACATGCACCAACACGATCAACAATGATATGATCCACTACATATCATCACGTGATCATATTGGTTCATCGATCTTGACTTCACTTGCTTTTCACTGTTGCCTTCGTCCATCGGTGCCAAGTCTTGCTCAAGCTTCACCACCACGCGGTCCATCTCTCTAAAGCCTTCAACTTGCCCTTCACGCTTGCAACCGGTCCATCAAGCCAACTCATGTCTTGATCTTCTCCACCTTGATCACATGACTTAATGTCATGTATCGTGTGCAATGAGCTCCTTCATCATCACATGTGTGAGCTTTGCAACATCTCTGAGCCATTTCCACCTTCATGGCATATGTTGCTCACACACATGTACCTGTGGACTACTCACATGTGTATCTCACATAAACATAATTAGTCCACCTAGGTTGTCACTCAATTACCAAAGCCACACAAGGACCTTTCAATCTCCCCCTTTTTGGTAATTGATGACAACTCTACAAAGATATGGAAATTAAGCTCTTTTGGATTCATGTTGCGTGCCCAAGCAATTTTATCATGTGTAAATGATTTTGGACAAGTACCACAAACCCAAAATGATAGTATTAGCTCCCCCTACATATGTGCTAGAGTGTTTGGTTTGAAGCTCGCACATATGCATAGATTGGAATTGTGGGAGAGTAATTACTACCAAATGATGCTAAGGTGTATAGAGTAAACTTTTGAAGTGTGATACCAATCGGAGTTGCACCTTTAAGTTCATCCTTAGCACCATGGTTAGCTAGATGTCACTTGGAAATCAAAGCACTAGATACCTCATGACATCAACATTAAAAGCAAGGTACTAGCATTACTTGAAAAGCATACCTAGTGTCTAGCTATCATCCTATGTATGCTAGTTTTCATTTCATCAATCAAATTCTACAACTAGCATACACCACACAAGCAGGCATATTGAATTTAAAACTTATGCAATGCCAGCAAGCACATGACTATGCACATATTAAATGCAACCAATCAAAGTTCATGAGCTTGCTCCCCCTACTTGTGTGCTTCTCTTGTCCAAGAATTTTGATCCTTTCACATCCTTCAATGTTGCTCCCTCTTTGTCCATGTCCATGTCCAACCTCTACTTCTTTTCTTTAATGTCTCCCAAAGCTTTCATATCTTTGTACAATCTCTCCCCCTTTGTCATCAATTTCCATAAAAGGTGTGCTTCTCATTGATGCAAAGGTTTGCATTTGGGGTAGATGGTTGAGGCTTAAATCTTGCATTTTTTATGGACATCACTTGATTGGTGGAATGACACCACTTGTAGATACCACTTGTAGAGCTTCTTGAGATACCACACATGGGATCTTTAATCTTGATACCAATTTGTGGGACACCTCCCCCTATGTGATAGCATGTGTCATCCGTTTGATACACTTGAGCTCTTGTAGGTGAGGGATGCATTCTTCATTTGATGATCACTTAAAGTTGAGGATCACTTGTGGAACCATCGTCTTGCATGATTGATACCACGTGTAGATGTGATACCACTTGAAAGAATTTTCTAGTATGGTACCACTTGTTGGATTTGTCAATCTTGGCCATTTCTTGAACATTTGCTATCTTCATGAGTACCATTTATAGGATATCACTTGTAGGATATCACTTGTGAATTGATCTAGACATCACTTGTGAGTTCTTGATGAAATACTTGAGTCTAGATACCACTTCAAACAAACAAACTAGATATCCATTTGCATTGTTGTCTTGTTCTTGTACTCTTATCACTATCATGAGCTTCTATGGTTGACTTGAACTAAATTGATTTGCCTAAGCTTCCATGTCCGGTTTGAGCCAATGACAAGCTTTTCACATATCTTGCCAATGTTGTACTTATCACTTGTTAGCAATCCAAATTAAATCAAGTACTTGGGTTCACTAGCTCATGAACAAATTCATATACTAACCACTAGATCAACTAATCATTCAAGCAATAGTGGTAGGCTTATGAATTTAAACATTTCATTTGTTATGCATGATCCTATGAAGCATGTACTGTATGCACTAATCGCATACTAGTAAGGGATGAAATGATCATGCACATTACGATGATACATTTGTTATGTTGGTGTAGAGGAAAGTCACATAGATTCCAATTTATTACTCCAATAGTAATGTGAAGTCCAATTATAAGCTTGGTGAAGACCGATAGATACCATTTTGAATTCCATTATTCACCCATATGAAATGAATACCACTTATGATCAAGTGCACTTTCTTGTTGTGGTTGGCTTGCTTCATCTTTTGATCAATGCTTGCATGAGAGCTTCAATGTTAGAGTACCACTTGAAATATCATGACTAGCTCTATTTTGGGTGTTGCTTGCTTTTCTTGATCAACCCTTTTGATTGCTTCAACTAAGCATCTTAAATGTCCCTCGGATCACAACTTCCATGTTAGCCTTCCAAGTACCATACTTGGTTTACCTACACTTAGGCGGCAAGCCCCTACACTAGGGAGAAGTGACCTCTCTCCAAGAGCCATTCTTGACACTCACTTGAAATAACTTGATTGATTGATCCAAGTAAAGTACTTATCTTGATGAGTAACCTTGATTCCTTCTTTAAGTCCTTTTCTATCTACTTGTTTAAGTCCTTTTCTTTCTTCCAAATGATCTCCAATCATCACTTAGAACTTAAACTTCATCTCTATCTTGAGTTTGATCTTGATCTTCCAATTTGAGTACCAAATATGTGTGAAGTATACTTCCACGATCAAATGGCCTTGTACTCTTTGCTTGTCATGCTTCTAGATCATCTCAAAACCAAACTTTAGGTGCCTCAATTACTTATAAACTTGTTTCCAACTTGAGGACCTTTCAATCAAAGTGACTCTTACTAAATCCAATATTTGTCACTTTTCTGGATAGATTTTGTACTCTTCAAAGAAAAATGCATATCTCCCAAAGTCCAAACCAAATACCATGAAATTTGGTGGAGATGTGCTTCACTAATTTATCTAGCAGCTATAAAAATTTGAGCTTCATTTGACTTCTAGATTGCTACCAGATTTCAATTCTTCCATCCTGCTACATGCTGAAAACTACTGCACTATAGCTACAAGATCTACTCCAAAACCAAAGCATTTCTTATCCATTTCTCATGTAATCTGTACAGAATCTTAAACCATAAGTCTAGAGCATGTGTAACAATTTTTATGCCAATCCAATAAGTTTTGATCACTCATACATGGCAAAGATCACAGCTAGCTCAGATTTAGCAATATAGGATAGATTTCAACTATTGAGCTATACTTTATCAAATGTGAATCAAACTTGAAACGAATTTGTTTGAATACTTTCACAAGACATAAATCCATTCAATCCACTCACTAAAAGTCATCTTATGAACTTATCCAACACAAATCAATCCAAACTTGATTACTAAGCTATTTATCCATTCAAACATCTCATAGTAAGCAACATTGCATATTTATCCAATTCAATCAACTCATATGCACCCAAATGAAATGATCAACAAGAGATATACCTTGGTTATCTCATGATCATCCAACTAGGAAGCTTCAACTCAATTATTTACAAGCCATCATATATATATATATATATCAATAAATCACCAACAACTTGAATTATAGCACTTGTTTGTTGATAGCACTTGGACTTCACTCAATTTGTCATGGCATTGGGATAATGATCATCACTTATTAATACTTGGCTCAACTACATAATCAACAAGATGAATACCATTTGAACCAAGCCTCCAATGCCAATGGTATCTATGAACTATCATCCACTTTTTGATGGTCTCCAAATAATTTTGGGTCCTCTCAAGTTAGGAGCAACATACTTAGACAAAGCCTTAGTATGAGTAGTGGGATGTTTTGCAATAGCAACCATAGAGGTACCATTACCATCCTTCCTAAGCATAGAATCATCATCAATTGAAATAGGCTTAGGAGTGTTACCTAGGGGATATGAATGTGCCATGTGTCCTCTTTCCCGGCATGAGTAGCATTTTCTTTTTGATTGAGCCTTCTCTTCTGTGCTCATGTGGTGCTTCTCATTGCCTTGCCTCTCATGGATTGCTTGAGTCTTCTTCTCAAGCTTGGTAGGACACTTAGAGGCAAAGTTTCCCATATTTCCACACTTGAAGCACTTGATGTGAGCATAGACTTTCTTCTCATCTTGTGTCTTGCTCGTCATCTTGGCATCTTGAGTTTGCATTGGATGCCTTGCCTTTCCACCCCTTCTTGTTTTCTTCTTCTTCTTCTTCATCAAGTCACCACCATCTTCATGATAGATCTTGACTTGATCTTGGGGTGTCTTCTCTTGCTCAACTTATGGCTTTGGTTGAGGCTCTTCTAGTTGCTTCACCAATTGCTTGGTTTGGCACATTGAGGTAAGATGGCCCCAAGTGCGGCACTTGAAGCACTTCACATGCTTGAGCCTCTCCTCTTCTTTTATCTTCTTGAGCTTCTCAATGTTAGGGCAACCATTTGCAAGGTGTCCTGCTTCATGACATCGATAGCACATGGTATGAGAGAGCTTTCTTTGTTGTAGCTTCTTTATCTTTCTTTCACCCTTTGTCATCTCCTTCTTGAAGTCAAGGCCACACTTGTCACCATAGTTTCTTTGAGTCTTCAAAATGTGCTCAAAGGTGACTTTTGGGTTGTAGCACCTCTCTAACTTGTTGCTCAAATTCTTCACTTTATTTTTGAGCTCATTGTTCTCCTTCAAAAGGTTAGTCTTACAAGACATAGAAGTAGAACAAGCATCTATATGGGAAGACCATGGCATATCTAATAAATCATCACAAGAGGTGGATACATGCTTGTTGCCTACATCACAAGGGTTAGCAACATTTTGCAATTTATCATTTGATCCATGTGATGAGCTCTTATTATTTTTAAGTTTCTTTGTAAACACTTTAATGAGAGAAGCATGTTGTTCTAATAATTCTTCAAGAGATCAAGTAGTGTCTCATGATTCAATTTTAGAACATCAAGTAATTTCTTATGTTCTTCACAAGAGTTCTTTAGAAATAAGTTTTCATTTTCCAATTTCAATGTTTTAGCTTTCTCATTTTCTAAAGACATAGTCATTCTAGCAAGTCTACTAACAAGCTCATCATATGAATCAACATGATCAACCACATTAGCATTTGATACCTTGGTGTCACCTTATGACATGAAGCAATGTGGTGTAGTTAGAGAGTTTGAAGTAGCATCACAATCATGGCTTGAGCATGAACCATCATCACCATCAAGTGTGCATGGGGTAGGATCATCATGTATATCACTTGAGGCATCACCATCAATCTTATCAAGTGAACTTGTAGTAGATCGATCATCATCATCACTTGACCATGAGGTGGAGCAATCTTCCAAAATCACCAAGTTGTGGTCATGCTCAACATCCTCATGCGCCACTTTCTTGGGCTCATCCTCCTTGAATTTGCCATCATCCCATGCGGAGGAATCACTGAAGGTACGCTTGATGGACTCCCATATCTCACGAGCGGTTCTCGTGATGTTTACTTGCTTCATCAAATCAAAAGTCAAAGCATCCATTAGAAAACAACAAGCATGTGCATCAAGTTCATAAAGAACACTTTGAGCTTTGGTGAGATTTCTATGATCCAAGACATGGGTGAGACCACTAGTGACAATCCACCAAAACTTAGGTCCCTTTACACGAAAATAATCAAGCATGTGATTTTTCTAAAGTGCAAAGTTTGTGCCATAAAAAATGTGTGTCTCACAAACATCTATCCCATTAGACGCCATCCTCTCAGGTCGGTGAAGACCACAAATGAGATACCTAGCTCTGATACCACTCGTAAGGTCAAGATGGTGGACTAGAGGGGGTGAATAGCTCTGATACATCTAGAAGCAAGGTCACACAAACCTATGTCACTAGTACTTCAAGCAACGAGGGAGCTCCTACACATGCTAGTAAGCAAAAGCTCAAAGCCACCTAAGCTCACTAGCAATGCTCAATAAAAAGGCAACCAATGCCAAATTAGAGAGTGCAAATACTTAGCTACACAAACTAAGCAATGTGACTAATAAGATCACACAAACCAAATTAGCCACGCAAGGGAGCTACTTCTATGCTACACAAGCAAGAAGGTAACTAGTGAGCTACACAAGCTAACTAATCACAAGAGCAACTACACAAGCATAATGTATATGAAAGTAATTACTAGCTTGTGTAAGGGGATTGCAAACCAATGGGAAGAACAATGTTGACACGGTGAATTTTCTCTCGAGGTTCACATGCTTGCCAACACGCTATGTCCCCGTTGTGTCGACCGCTCACTTGGTGGTTCGGTGACTAATTGGCATCACCTGCCAAGCCCGCACGTCGGGCACCGCAAGAACCTACCCCGAAAGTAAGGGTAGCTCAATGACACGATCAAATAGAGTTGCTCTTCATGGCTCCCGTGGGGCTAGAATAATACCCCTCACGAAGCTCTCTCCGAAGCACCGCACAAGCTTCTTGCGGGCTTCGATGGAGACCACCACCAAGTAATCTAGGAGGTGGCAACCTCCAAGAGTAACAAGCACCACCGTCTTGCAACTTGATCAGCTAGTGCCACTCGATGCAACCTCATGATGCAATTGTTGGGACTATGCCCTAGAGATAATCATAGAGATGATTATATTGCCTTGTATCCATGATATATTATGAGTTCATTGAATTTCCATTAAAGACAACCTGTATCGATTAGCAATTATCGAATCGTTTGTGAAACTCTTTCACTTGTATGGTTATTCTAATGTTGTCCCTGGTCAGAGTTCATGTGAGGACACACATGAATAATGGATCAGCACATTATTAGTTGATGACTATGTTTCACAAGTCATAGACATGGAGATGTCAAACTAATAATGTGGGCACATGTATGACATGGGGCTAGACCGACCCAACGTGAGATGTTGTTATTATCTCTATTCATATCATGTACGTTATGTCCTTAGACCTGAGATTGTTGTATGTATTCAAGGTGTGAAACGACCTACTCAGGGACTATCAAACGCTACTCCGTAACATGGTAGTTATAAAGGTGGGTTTTCGAGTTTGTCGGGAAACATGCTGTGAGACATAGACAATCAAGTTGGAATTTGCCCCTCTCTATATGAGAGAGATATCACTGGATCACTCTAATGATTAGATCAAGAAATGCATGGCCGTGCTTGGGTTAAGTGTTAACCTATGAGTTGGACCAAATATCGTGAGGCAAGGGAATAACAAGTATGTGGTTTTGTGGTGGTTTGTCTGATATGATCTTTGCGTACGCATAGGAGTTGACATGCCTTGCTAGAGGCTGCTATCAACTAGTGGCCAAGTAGGAGTACTCGGGCCATGTCTATGTGTGTGTGATCCCATGGGGTCGCACGCTTAAGGGGTTGGAAGCCTAATTCAGATTGGATCCGAGTTAGACAAGGCTTAGGGTTACTAATGGGCCTCCAACTCGGGAGCTCATTAGGGACACCTATAAACAAGTGGGGTGGGCAATGGGGCTAGGTATCCACACCATTTGGCAGCTGCCGCCACCCATCCTACGCCCACGCCTACTGCTCCTCGCGGACCTAGTAGTCCAGAGGCGCGACGCTTCCTCCCTATACGTGTGGATACCTCGGAGGTGCTGCATCTAGAGCACAAGGATGAACCGCACCAAGGGGATGGTTGTACGGACGACCTTGTAGCTGCACAGCACTGCTACGACGCATACGACTACATCGAGTCGCTTCTGCTGCACCTGCGCGTCTAGTGGTAATCCCGTGATCTATAACTAGCAGTAGATCCTGGTTTATGATGTCGAATTTTTGTTTTCTAGCTAGCGTAGCATCCTCATAGCCCTACAGTGGTATCGGAGCCAGTTACTGCGTTGTTATAGGTTCAGAAGAGTGTGTATGGAGATATGCGCGGTTGTAGATGAGTCTCTGATCATGGTTCGTGATTTTATCGTGTTGGTCTTGTAACGATCTACTCGTACTGGTCGGAATTCCACCATTCAGTCATGGCAAGATGGAGATCAATCAGATTGATCGAATCGAACCTAGGTCAAGTGCCGAGCGCATGTGATGCACAGCGGTGATAGATTGGATCTACTGCCGGGCGCCGGGGTGCAAGAAAAAGTGTTGTTCGGTAAAACAACCATAACTTTTGCATACGACCTCGGATTGAGACGAACTCTATATGAAAATTGTAGAGAAAAAATTTACATCCGATTCTCACCGCTATTGGCGGTTTTGCTGAAATTAGATTTGGGAAAAAAGGCCAGGAAGATGGTGTTTTCGGCGTTTTAAGATTAGATGTCGGAATCGGTTAACTCTGTTAAAATTTATGACTGGTATAGCCCTTATGTGTATGTGATGCATGTATGTAATTAATTCATGGCTTGCATGTCGTGAGTATGACAATATGGCTGGAGCCACAAAGATATTGTCAATTTGATGTAAAGGCCTACGTGCCAAACTGTGATGATCCTATCCGTGACTATGTAATTTTCTTCACTGCCTTGCGTTAGTGATAGCTAGTCTTGGTGGATTCATCACTGAAGGATGGCATACATGGATCATGGAGATGGAGATCATCATGAGGAACAGTTCGATGGGATGGAGATCCCCAAAGGAACAATGGGCTATACCATGTCATATCTATGTTAATGTCGTTCTTACTATGTTCTACTTTCATGTGCGATAATATTTTTGTCTACATGCGATGGTGAAGTAGAACGATCCCTCGGCAATGTTTAAGTTAAAATGCTTCCCAAACCTTGCACTCTCATGTGTCTTGTACAATCGGTAGTGGGTCTATGAAATTAGGGTGCCACTAGTTTTCCTTGACTAGACAGGTTCATATCGGATACTTATAGCAGAAGGGTTGGTTACTTGGACAAGGTCAACCTAACGGTTAGGGACCTTGGAGCATGAGTAGTTGGGCACCAAAGCATAGAGATGCTACCCAACAACAAGAGTCATATGTGATATGATTAGCAAAGAGTTGCTTACCAATCTACCATGTCTTCTAGAGGTGATGCTAAAGCTCACTAGTAGACTTGTTAGTTGTGGGTCTTGAATCACTAAGTTTCAAGAGATGGATATTGATTTTAGTGGGAGTAGATTCTATTAAAGGTTTAATATTGTTTACTCTATCTTGGATACATTGTCTTAGTATTTTGCATTACTTTTGTTGTAGATAAATAGCGCCTAGCAATCAACCAATTACTTTGCGTTCAATTCTTGAGAAAGATAAGTTGAGTGGAACAAACTATGCGGATTGGATCCGCAACCTGAGAATTGTTCTCAGGGCTGAGAAAAAGGAAGAAATTCTAGACACCCTATTACTAGAAGAGCCTGCTGATAATGCACCTGCTGCAGAGAAAAATGCTTACAAGAGAGCATGTGATGCTGATCTTGAAGTGAGTTGCCTTATGCTTGCTTGTATGGAACCAGATCTGCAGTTACAGTTTGACAATAACCATGCAGCGCACAATATGATCGTGGCGCTCAATGATATGTGCCAGACTCAAGCCAGGACTAAAAGGTTCAATGTCTCAAAGGCTTTTGCTGAAACCAAGCTAGCAGAGGGCGTAGCAGTTGGGCCACATGTGATCAAAATGGTTGGTTACACTCAGAGGTTGGAGAAGCTAGGCTTCCCAATTGGCCCTGAATTAGCTACTAATTTTATTCTCGCGTCTCTTCCGCCCAGCTATGGAAATTTCATCATGAATTACCATATGCATCGGACGGAGAAGGGCTTGAATGAATTATGTGGCATGCTTAAAACAGCAGAGGCTGATATCAAGAAAGGTGATGGCAGTAGCCATGTGATGGCGGTCCAAAACAAGCCTAAGTTTAAGAAGAAGGGCAATTCTTGGAAGAAGAAAAAGGGCAAGGCTAAAGATGAAATCTCTAAGCCAAACGCACCTGCGCCCAAGGCTGGACCACCTGCTAATGCTGAGTGCTTTCATTATCATGGGAAAGGTCACTTGTTGTTTATGTTACAGGCATTTTCCTTGCTAATTCTTATATTAATTCTTGGGTATTTGATACCGGATCGGTTGCTCATATTTGCAATACGATGCAGGGAATGATAAGAAGTAGAAGCGTGGAAAAGGGAGAAGTTGATTTCCGCGTGGGCAATAATGCAAGAGTTGTTGCGTTGAATGTCAGGACGATGCAACTCCACCTCCCGTCAGGATTTATTATGGAGTTGAATAATTGTTATTTTGTTCCTAGTTTAAGTCGAAACATTGTGTCACCTTCATGTTTGATGAAGGATGGTTATTCATTTGCGAGTAAAGATAATGGTTGTGTGATCTCTAAAAATGGCATGTTTGTGGCTTCTGCATCCATTGTGAATGGGTTATTTATTTTAAATCTTGAAGATGCTCCTGTCTATAATATAAGTGCTAAAAAGCCTTGGCTTAATGAGTTAAGTCCTACCTATATGTGGCATTGTCGTTTAGGTCATATAAGTGAGAATCGCATGAAGATGTTCCATTCTGATGGGCTTTTAACTTCGTTTGATTTTGAATCATACAAGACATGTGAGGCTTGCCTGATGGGCAAGATGACCAAGATGCCTTTCACAAGTTTTCCTGAGAGGGCGGCAGACTTGCTGGAACTCATACATACTAATGTGTGCGGACCAATGAGTATGACAGCAAGAGGCGGATTCCAATACTTCATAATCTTCACTGATGACTTTAGTAGATATGGCTATGTATACTTAATGAGACATAAGTCTAAGACATTTGAAAAGTTCAAGGAGTTTCAGAGTGAAGTAGAGAATCAACGTGGCAAGAAAATTAAGGCTTTGCGATCTGATCGTGGAGGCAAATATTTGAGCCACGAGTTTAGCAATCATCTAAAGAGTTGCGGAATTGTTCCACAGCTTACGCCACCTGGAACGCCTCAGAGAAATGGCGTGTCCGAGCAACGTAATCGGACTTTGTTGGACATGGTTCAGTCTATGATGAGCTAGTCAGACCTACCGTTATCATTTTGGGGATATGCTCTAGAAACAGTCGCTTTCACATTGAATAGGGTACTGTCTAAGTCTGTAGTTAAGACACCACATGAGATGTGGACTGGTAAGAGTCCTCGTTTGTCTTTTCTGAAAATTTGGGGTTGTGAAGTTTATGTCAAACGACTTATGACAGATAAACTAACACCTAAGTCAAACAAATGCTTTTTCGTGGGATATCCGAAGGAAACTTTAGGGTATTACTTCTACAACCGATCAGAGGGCAAAGTGTTTGTTGCTCAGAATGGTGTTTTCTTAGAGAAATAGTTCCTCAAAAGAGAGAAAAGTGGACAGAAGGTGTATCTTGAAGAAGTTCAAGATGAGCCAGTTGGGAAGGACTCTACGAGTGATGCTAATGCAGCAGAACAAGTTGAGATACCTGTGGCAATAGAAACACTGCCACAACCACGAAGGTCAGCAAGAATTCGTGAGTTGCGTGGGGATTTGTTATTGCTAGACGATGACAAACTTGTGACTTATGCAGAAGCAATGATGGACCCAGATTCTGAGAAATGGCAAAGTGCCATGAGATCCGAGATAGATTCCATGGAAAACAATCAAGTTTGGAACTTGGTTGACCCGCCTGATGGGGTTAGACCCATAGAGTGCGAATGGATCTATAAAAAGAAAAAGGATATGGATGGAAACGTTCAGGTCTATAAAGCTCGACTTGTTGCAAAGGGTTTTCGGCAAGTTCAAGGAATTGACTACGACGAGACTTTCTCGCCGGTAGCGATGCTTAAATCTATCCGGATCATTCTAGCAATAGCTACTTATTTCAATTATGAGATATGGCAGATGGATGTTAAAATAGCCTTTCTAAATGGAAATTTGGATGAGGACGTGTATATGATACAACCCGAAGGTTTTGTTGATCCAAACAATGCTGGAAAAATTTGCAAGCTTCAGAAATCCATTTATGGGTTAAAGCAAGCATCTCAGAGTTGGAACATTCATTTTGATGAAGTGGTCAAAGGGTTTGGCTTCCGTCAGAATGAAGAAGAACCTTGTGTTTACAAGAAGGAAAGTGGGAGCGCTGTTGTATTTCTGATCTTGTATGTGGATGACATATTATTGATTGGGAATGACATTCCTATGTTGCAATCCGTAAAGACTTCACTGAATAATATTTTCTCTATGAAGGATTTAGGAGAAGCAACATACATTTTGGGCATCAAGATCTATAGAGATAGATCGAAGAGGCTTATAGGATTAAGCCAAGATACGTACATTAACAAGGTGTTGAAATGGTTCAACATGGAACAGTCCAAGAAAGGGTTCTTGCCTATGTCACATGGTATGCGCTTTAGCGATAAACAGTGTCCTTCGACAGCTGATGAGCGGAAGCGCATGAGTAAGGTTCCATACGCCTCGGCAGTTGGTTCCATCATGTACGCCATGATATGTACTCGCCTAGATGTCTCATATGCTCTAAGTGTTGAGAGCAGATACCAAGCTGATCCAGGAGAGAGTCGCTGGACACTTGTTAAAAACATTCTTAAGTACTTGAGAAGGACTAAAGATGTGTTCCTAATCTATGGAGGTGAGGAGGAGCTTGTTGTAAATGGTTACACCGATGCTAGCTTCCAAACTGACACGGATGATTCAAAGTCTCAATCAGGTTTTGTGTTCACAATAAATGGTGGTGCTGTAAGTTGGAAAAGTTCCAAGCAGGAGATGGTGACCGATTCTACAACAGAGGCCGAGTACATTGCAGCTTTTGGAGCTGTGAAGGAAGGTGTTTGGATGAGGAGGTTCCTCATTGAACTTGGTGTGTTTCCGAATGCGTCCAGCCCATTGAATCTATATTGTGACAACAATGGGGCAATTACGCAGGCTAAGGAGCCAAGGAATCACCAAAAGAACAAACATGTACTGCAGAAATTTCACCTCATTCGAGAGTTCATTAGACAAGATGAGATCAAGATGTGCAAGATACACACAAATTTGAATGTTGCAGATCCTTTGACAAAGGCTCTTCCACAGCCTAAGCATGAGGCGAACATGAGAGCTATGGGTATTAGATATCTTCGAGATTAACTCTACTGCAAGTGGGAGATTGTTGGGAGTATGCCCTAGAGATAATCATAGAGATGATTATATTGCCTTGTATCCATGATATATTATGAGTTCATTGAATTTCCATTAAAGACACCATGTATCAATTATCAATTATGTGAATTGTTTGTGAAACTCCTTCACTTGTATGGTTATTCTAATGTTGTCCCTAGTCAGAGTTCGTGTGAGGACACACATGAATAATGGATTAGCACATTATTAGTTGATGACTATGTTTCACAAGTCATAGACATGGAGATGTCAAACTAATAATGTGGGCACATGTATGACATGGGCTGGACTGACCCAACGTGAGATGTTGTTATTATCTCTATTCACATCATGTATGTTATGTCCTTAGACCTGAGATTGTTGTATGTATTCAAGATGTGAAACGACCTACTCAGGGACTATCAAACGCTACTCCGTAATAGGGTAGTTATAAAGGTGGGTTTTCAGGTTTGTTGGGAAACATGATGTGAGACATAGACAATCAAGATGGAATTTGCCCCTCTCTATATGAGAGAGATATCACTGGATCACTCTAATGATTAGATCAAGAAATGCATGGCCGTGCTTGGGTTAAGTGTTAACCTATGAGTTGGACCAAATATCGTGAGGCAAGGGAATAACAAGTATGTGGTTTTGTGGTGGTTCATCTGATATGATCTTTGCGTACGCATAGGAGTTGACATGCCTTGCTAGAGGTTGCTATCTACTAGTGGCCAAGTAGGAGTACTCGGGCCATGTCTATGTGTGTGTGATCCCATGGGGTCGCACGCTTAAGGGGCTGGAAGCCTAATTCAGATTGGATCCGAGTTAGACAAGGCTTAGGGTTACTAATGGGCCTCCAACTCGGGAGCTCATTAGGGACGCCTATAAACAAGTGGGGTGGGCAACGGGGCTAGGTATCCACGCCATTTGGCAACTGCCGCCACCCATCCTACGCCCACGCCTGCTGCTCCTCGCGGACCTAGTAGTCCAGAGGCGCGACGCTTCCTCCCTATACGTGTGGATACCTCGGAGGTGCTGCATCTAGAGCACAAGGATGAACCGCACCAAGGGAATGGTTGTACGGACGACCTTGTAGCTGCACGGCACTGCTACGACGCATACGACTACATCGATTCGCTTCTGCTACACCTGTGCATCTAGTGCTAATCCCGTGATCTATAACTAGCAGCAGATCTTGGTTTATGAGGTCGAATATTTGTTTTCCGGCTAGCGTGGCATCCTCATAGCCCTACAGCAATCGCACTAGAATCACTCACTCACTCAATTGGATGAACACTATCAAGCTAGAGTGAGTTAGAGGGCCCCCAAGCACTCTCAAGCATGGACATAAAGTCCCCCAAGGTGATCAACCCCAGCCATGGCCGAGACCACCTTCTATTTATAGCCTCCACGAAAATAGAGCCATTGTACCCCTTCACTGGGCACTGCTAGGGGTGACCGGACGCTCTGGTCAGATTGACCAGATGCACCCGGTCTAGTGTCCGGTCAACGGATGCATGCCATGTGTCACCTCCATTCAACCTCAATCGCTTGATCTCAATGGTCAAGTGATGACTGGACGTAGCACAGTGCCAAGATTGGATGCACCTCGACCGAGTCCGGTCGTTTCTAGAGAGGTTCCATTCACGACTGGACGCGTTAGTTTGATCACGACCGGACGCAGGAGGGGCAGCATTCGGTTGAGTCTAGAGAGCTCCTAGAGCCGCTCAACTATGACCGGACGCGTCCGGTCGGTCATGATCGAACGTAGCATCAGCATCTAGTCCTCCTCTCCTCTGCGCTACCACATCAGCATGACCAGACACACCCACCACGCGTCCGGTCAAAGACCGACACCTGCGCCTTCACTGCTGCCACTGATCGGATGCACCGGTCCTGCCAAGGCCAGCGTCCGATCACTCATAGTGACCTCCTTTCGCCTCTGTTTCTTCACCAAGTTGACCCACATCAACTCCAACTTCTTCTCCTTTGTAAATGTGCCAACACCACCAAGTGTAAAATATACCAACACCACCAAGTGTACACCACCATGTGTATGTGTGTTGCATTTTCACAATCATTTTTCAAAGGATTAGCCACTCAACTTGCCACGCCACTCGATCCTAGTGACGATGCAAAGTTAGATCACTCGAGTGACACTAGATGACCGATATGCAAACAAGTTTGCCCCTCTTGATAGTATGGCCATCTATCCTAACCCCGGTCATCAACTTCTCTACACACCTTATGATCGGTGAAATGAAATGCCCTAGGTTATACCTTTGCCTTGCGCATTCCATTCCATCTCCTCCAATGTTGATGCAACACATGCACCAACACAATCAACAATGATATGATCCACTTCATATCATCACGTGATCATATTGGTTCATCGATCTTGACTTCACTTGCTTTTCACCGTTGCCTTCATCCATCGGTGTCAAGTCTTGCTCAAGCTTCACCGCCACGCGGTCCATCGCTCTAAAGCCTTCAACTTGCCCTTCACGCTTGCAACTGGTCCATCAAGCCAAGTCATGTCTTGATCTTCTCCACCTTCATCACATGACTCAATGTCATGTCTCATGTGCAATGAGCTCCTTCATCATCACATGTGTGAGCTTTGCAACATCTTCGAGCCATTTCTACCTTCATGGCATATGTTGCTCACACACGTGTACCTGTGGACTACTCACCTATGTATCTTACATAAACATAATTAGTCCACCTAGGTTGTCACTCAATTACCAAAACCACACAAGGACCTTTCAACCAGTCGAATCGCTCCATCCACTCACTACTATAGTTGTTGGGCATAGGGCAGTAGGCCTTGACAGCACCATAGCCCGACCCGGCGTCCGCTCCACACCGACCACCTATGCGTGAATGGCTTGGGCCGAACTGTGATGCTCACAGTGTCATCAATAATCGATGCCATGCCCGGCACGATGATGACGTCCATCAAGTGGCGGTGAGAGCAGGCGGCATGGGCCCTAGCCTGACCATTGAGGAGTGTGGGGACACGCATCCCAGGCATGGTGGCCGACCAAATGATTGGATCCCTAGCCCAGATGCCCAGGGGCCATGGGCCTTTGGTCGTCGCATCCAGAGAGCGTCGTTCCCACAGCGCTTCTGATCACCCAGCAACATCACTAGGTACACCGGGGAAACGAACCTCGGTATATGGCTCGAAGACTTCTGGCTTGCCTACCGAGCTAGAGGAGTGGATGATGACCACTTCATCATTCAGTATCTCCCCATCTACATGGGGGAGCATGTTCGAGCATGGCTCAAATTCCTCCTGCCCGATAGCATCCACGACTGGGTGAATCTCAAGAGGGTCTTCGTTGGAAATCTCAAGCCAAAGGAAGGGAAGGGCAAGGAGGAGGCGGCCAAGAAAGGAGGCACGGTGGGCAAGGATGATGGCAGCTTCCCTGACCCTAAGGAATGCCTCATGATCTTTGGGGGATCCGACGCCATCCACTCCAAGCGCCAACACAAGGTACGCTATAGAGAGGCATGTGCCGTCGAGATGGCCGTCCCCTCTTTCCTTAGCTGGTCGGACTCCCTGATTACTTTTGATTAGAGAGACCATCCTTCCCACATCGCCCGACCGGATCGCTACTCGCTCATCGTCGACCCCATCATCTGCAAGAAGCACCTCACCAAGGTGCTGATGGACGGAGGCAGCGGCCTCAACATTCTCTACGTCGACACCCTCGACACCATGCGCATCCCCTAATCGGAGCTCTGCCCAGTGAGCTCTGTAATAGAACCATCTAATTTATAAGAGCACAAGTACAATAGCAATCACCGAATCGATCAAACCGTCATACTTGAACCCATATAAACCTGGTAGTCTGATGAAATCACGAAGGATTTCAAACAAACCAACGTACAAACCAAGATCGTACATGATTCAACACAACTAGTCACATGTTACAACAGGTTCACAAATAGTTCTCATACATCAGAGTTCAACAAAGTTATTATAACTCAAAGTTAGAAGTAGCAGAAGCAACATAGTTTTGAAACAACATCATGATAGATCAAATACATAGCCAGATTAGGATCATCTCCAACAAAAGCACATAGATGAGATGATATAGAATGACCATGCCCTTGGTCTTACTCTCCATCAACTGCAGGAGTTATGCAATGCTTGCAATAACCATGGTACATCATGTCATTTGCAACAAATGGGAATAAACCCTGAGTACGAGAATGTACTCAGCTAGACTTACCCGTCATAAACCAAAAAAATAAGACACCAAGGAGTATGCATGGCTTTAAGAGGTGGAGTTAGCTTGACAACATTTTGCATAAAAGCTTAAGTAATATAACTTGGAGATTTAGTACCTCTAGCATCAATTTGGATACCTATTCAATTACATATCTCTAGATTAGCACCTATACTAGAGCAATCACTTGATTAAGCTAACAAGCATTAGTAACCATATCCGGTATAAGAATAATTTGAGCATTATCATAACCATCAAGTTTCCATTAAGTTATTCTTCGTTGCCGCTGCTCAGTCAAGTTCTCACTATCCGGGAGAGATGGCGATTTGAATCGATTCCTACCTAGCTGGGGAATTTATTCCTAACACAAACCAAGGCACACCCTATGAAGGTAGCCTTAGGTCACCTTTGGTATAATTTAGGACTAACTCATGGGTCCGATCAGCGCCGCACCCTCAGAGATTCTACCAATCTGCCAGGAAGATCGGGACCCGGTCCCGCCCTTAGACTCACGCCATTGGCTCTCCGCACATCCTTACTGCCTCCAGTGTGCGCACTTTTACTTATCAGGGCCCGGCCTAAATTGAGCTACTCGGCTTCACGGTCGTATCACCAGATCTAGCCAACTAAGTGCTAGGCATGCGTTTGACATGATATGAGGACGTACAACGAATCGGTCCTTAACCTACACAGACGGGGATAAATAGGCACCCAAGACCTCCATGCCTTGTTGCTTCGCTATCACGATCCCACCCGATCTCCTTTATTCATTGGCACATTGTTATATTCTACGCTAGCACATATAGCCAACCGTGATTAGTTATCAGCCTATATCATGCAGGTGATAGATAATCACCCGACTTCTACCGACTAAGCATGGCTAAGCATATATTCGATCCTAAACCTGCATAGGATTCAAGATATATTTATATCTGGACAAGGAAGATATATGCAGCAAGTGGTTCCAATCAACTCCTAGTACTTAATGCATCAACATAAAAGGACTCAAGTTGATAGTTCAAAAACATAAGAGGCTTAAAATGCTCTAGGGCTTGCCTTTCACAAAGGTTGAGGGCTGGTGATCTAGGCACTCAAGCAACTATTCACCATCGGGCTCGCCTTCTCCTGGGGCCTCCTATTGCTGCACTTCCTGATGCTCTTCCTGGGGATCAGCCTCGTACTCCAACACGGTGATTTCTTCCGTCGCACCTATTGCATGCATATGCAAAAAGTGAGAATCATAAATGCATAAGAAGGGTCACGGATGACATGTCATGATAATGTGCATGGTTAAATAATGACTATCATATTAGGTCATTAGGATGATAACAAGGTTAAATTCTTATTTACTGAGTAGGTGCATATCTCTTCTCTAGAAATTTCAAGAATCCACACTAAGTCCATTTCTAGACCACAACACAACAGCTACAAGTTTAGATCATAACTATAGTTCTACTCAACCAAATGCTATGATCCAGAACTTTCTGAAAAGCTTATAAAATTTCCTACAACTTTCATTTAATCACCAAAAGCTGATTCAACTACAATCCTAGCCAAAACAGGTAAACATCCCACGTCTATCTAGAAATTTCAGAGCGTAAGTATTTCGGAAGATCAACTTCTAACAGCTATAACTCTCAAACCATTTGGCCTATTGCCCTAAAATTTTGATACAAGCTAGATAAAGAAACTTCCTACAACTTTGTTATTAATCATTTTTACAACAAACTCCATTTTACCTAAGCAAAACACCTAGCAACAGAACATGTTCAAACAACTTCTATAATTGAATTTTAGAGCCATATTGGGCATAACTAAAGGTACCAACAGTTCATAGGCATCATACACACTCTAGAAAATATGATGGTCAAGCCCAAATAATTTATTTGAATGCCTTTATTAGTTTATTTGGACACTAAGGTGAAATAAAGAAAATATATCAAAATTGCACAATAAATTCTGAGAAAATTACAGTAGCCTACATATGACCCCAAAAGTCTACTTTATAAATTTTATGTCATTTGGATAAGTACAGCACCCTCTATATAAATGACAAGTTATAAGGGCTGATTTTAGTGAAAATAGTTATCCTTATTGAAAAGTGTCAAACAATAGATTTCATATTTTTCTTAGCTTCCCTAAAACCCATTAACATTGTACAAAAATTTGCATGGCAATATGTTACTTATTTTTATCCTTATGAATTTTCTCAAAAAACACCATTTATTAAAAGATAAATAGAAAGATCCAACTTCAATCATGTTTACTGCAAGTTAAACATTTTTCCTAACAAGAGAAAGTCAATACAAGATCAGCAAAATTAGAATCACAAGTATATCACTTTCCTAGCTCAAGTTATGCATTTTATAAGATTGTAATAATTTAAAAGCACTTATTTAGCTCCATTTAATTCTCCTACAAAAACATCCCAAACAGTAAGTTTCATATTTTTATCAAATACTACACTTCATGATGGATCAAAAAAAATTGGTTCACTCCATTTGGACACTCCTAGCTCTAGATATGAATTTTTGAAGTTGGTATTCAAATTTGTGAAAAATAAGAAAATCAAAACAAATACAGTGACTGATAGATGGGGCCCGCTAGTCAGCAGGACCCGTGCGTCAGCGACACCGGGATAGGGGAAGCGCTCCGAACAACCATATCTCGCCGGCGATGAAATCACCTACGACGACGGTGACACCAACGTGTTCCCCACAACGAGCCACCTAGGTTGGTGGTGAAGATGCGACCTAAGGTTCACCGGAGACGGCTCGCCGACGACAATGGCGGACGGTGGAGGTAGTGCCGTGGTACGCTAGCATTCTCTAGCCATCACAGGCTCTAGTAAGGTGCGCTATGGCTTTGTGGAATCCTAACGAAACTATCTAGGGTGGTTAGGGTTCTGGTGAGGCGGCGGCGAGCTCCGACCGCGTGCATGCGTGGAGAATAGAGCAGTGAGCGGGATAAGAAATGGAAGCAGCCACAGCATGTCGCTCGGTTCCTCTACTTCGACACGGCGTCACGGGGCCAATGGCGTTGTATGGGCGCCACGTGGTGTATGGGTGCTGCGCGCGGTCGGCCATGACCGACGGCTGATTTGAATTAGCCTAGCCAATTCAGTCACCCCATGCCCCGACTGACAGCGCGAATTCATGCACCTAAATCTCCTAATCTGTTCGTTAATTGCAAAAACTTCATTAACAAGAATTGTAGAGCTACACGAGATCTACAACATTGCTTAAATGAGTTTGGGCTAGATCGGCCTAGTGGACGAACTACAACGCGTCAAACACCTATACATTGAAACTGTAACCCAATTCCAGACTTAGAAAAATTTTCAAGTGCTAGAACAGTATTTTATTGCTACTTGAGAGCTATTTTTGAGCATGCTATGCACTAAATTAGGTCTTAACCCAAAAATAAAAGTTGTTACTCTAGTCAAGTACTACAACTTTGCTTAATGGTGCACTACCATGCAAACACTCTATGCTATAGTTTAACTTAGGTCAAACATACAACTTGAAAATGGTAACTTACACTAACCATGACCTAGAGGCCAAATTGGTCCAAGTCATGAACACCAAAGTTGTTCCATATGACATTCTAAACATGTTTAGGGTACACCTAAGGTCCTACAATCATTTTATACATTGATCACATGTAAACCCTAGCATTTGTAAAGCATTTAGTGACAACACATGTAATATAAGCAATCATAGAGATACAATTTGAGATGCTCATGCTCATGAATGATCAATGATGCCTGTGCTCATGTAATGCTAATGCCAAATGCATGCTTAACACTAGGGTGTTACAAGCTCTCTCTTCCATGGCGTGATCCCAGGGATGCAGGCGTACCCACTCGGGCAGATCGACCTTCCCGTAACGTTTGGCGATCGAGCCAACTTCTGCTCGAAGGTCCTCACCTTCGAGGTGGTGGACTTTCCAGGGTCCTACCATGCCATCTTGGGGTGGCCATACCACGCCAAGTTCATGGTGATCCCCAATTACACCTACCTCAAGTTGAAGATGCTAGGACCGAACGGCGTCATCAACATGGGTAGCACCTTTTCGCACGCCTACACGTGCGACCGCGAGCATTACGAGCTCGCCATGGCCATCATCAACTTCACCGAGCTCCCAGAGCTCGAGAATTTGTCGACTCCAGCAGTCCCAGACTTCAATGAGCCGACCTCCTTGAGCGCCTTCCACCCGACCGAGGAAACCAAGGTGGTGGGCATCGACCCTGCCGACCCAACCAAGACAGTGCAGATCAGGACCAAGCTCCTGGCCAGATAGGAAAGCGAGCTTGCTGACTTTCTATGCGCCAACATGATGTCTTCGCGCGGAAACCTTCTGACATGCCTGGCATACCAAGAGAGGTCGCCGAGCACGCATTACGCCTCGTACTGAGCTCAAAGCCCACCAAGCAACGCTTGCGTCGCTTTGACGATGAGAGGGTCATGTTAAGGATCATGCTTGTTAGATGGTTAGAACTCCAGTTATACATTTTTGAAGTTAATGTCAGTTTTCTATCCTTATCGGTACAGACCTGAGATATTATCATATTTGATCATGTTAACCTGTGAGTTAGCTTTTGGAATGAATAACAAAGTTGTAGACAATTTCATTAGCTTTTCAGAAAATCCAAGATCACTTTTATTGAATGATTGTAACTCCAGTTGGTAGAAACACACGACTGCTCTACTGCTGTCCAAATTCTATGTATGCACTTAAGTTGATTGCCCATTTTTTATGTTGCTGGTGCATGCTCTAAATTATGTAACCCTAGTTACTTAGTTGAATGACTTGCTCTCTAGTGCTTAAATCAATATGATGTGACCATTCTTTATATTCATGCACTTGCATCTTGCATCTCATCTAGGTGCGCTAGATGAACCATGTGAAGGACATAATGTTGGAGCCGAACCCGAAGATGGAGTTTGGTGAATCCATCCAGAAGACAGAAAGGACTAAGCAAGTGCTGAGATGGGAGATGCTTGCCAAGCGAGTGTCGTCTAACAAACACTAACCTAGTGTTGGATCCCGGCAAGCCTCAGAGTATTCTAATCCTCCTATGTTTTTACAAATATCACTTATTCCTTTTATGTTTGATGCATTAGGTTATAAGAGTTGATTGGAACCACTTGATACATAGAACTACCTTGTCCAGAATTATACCTTGAACCCGATGTAGGTCCAGGATCGAAAGCATGGTTATCAATGCTTAGACCGATAGAAGTCGAGTAATTTCCTGTTACCTACGAGATATAGGTGGATACCAAAGCACAGTTGGCTATGTTTGCTATCATAGAAATAACCATGTGGATAAATAAAAAGAGATCAGGAAGGATTGTGATAGAGAAGCAATAAGACATGAAGGTTTTGGTGCCTATCTATCCCCATCTGTGTCGGTTAAGGACCAATTCACTGTACGTCCTCATGTCAGGTTGAACGCATGCCTAACACTTAGTTGGCCGGATAAGTCGTTCCGACCGTGAAGCCAAGTAGCTCAACTTAGGCCGGGACCCGATAAATAAAAGTGCGCACCCTGGTTGGTAGTAAGGATTTGTGGGGAGTCAATGGTGTGAGTCCAAGGGCAGGCCGGGCCTGATCTTCCTGGCAGATTGGTTGAATCTCTGAGGGTGCGGTGCTGATCGGACCCACGAAGTTGCTTCCTGAGTTGTACCAAATGTGACCTAAGACTACCTTGACGTAGGTATGTCTGGGTTTATGTTAGGAATAACTCCCCAGCTAGGTTGGAATCGATTCGAGTCGTCGTCTCTCCCGGATAGTGAGAACTTGACTGAGCAGCGGCAACGTAGCATTAATTGATGGGATTTGATGGTTATGATGAATATGGAAATGTTACACTGGCTATGGTTACTATTGCATATTACTAAATGGTATTCCACATGTTTGGCACATGTTAGTTGCTAATATAGAGATAAATAGCTATAATTAACTTGGTTACCGAATTATAAAATGTATAGCTCAACTAGTGGCTTTTATGCAAAATTTTGTCAAGCTAGCTCTACTTATAAAGCATTGCATACTCCTTGGTGTCACTTTATTTCTGGTTTATGACGGGTAAGTCTAGCTGAGTACATTCGAGTACTCAGGGTTTATCCCACCATGTTGCAGGTGAAGTTCTCGGCCTGCTGAAAATGGTGGCTAATCGCCGGTGGGCTCGATGACTCTATATTTATTTCTTATCTATATGCTATTATTGGAGGATGTCACTTATGCTAGCAATGTATTTGAAACTTATATTATTATAATCATTGAAAGCTATGTTGTTTTCACTAATCAATTTTAGAACCCAAACTTGTACTATTATTTGTGAACCCATTTGTAATATTATTTTCGCTGCAACTCTGTGCATGTGATGAGTATTTTCTTAATCATGCGATGTTGGTTATGATGTTGATTTACCAAGGTCCTTCGTGATACTTGGTGAACTACCGGGTTTATATAAGTGAAAGTATGTGCGTGTCAACGTGTTAAACGGGTACAGCCGTACTTAATCTTGTATAAATTGGACGGTTCTGTCACACACTTCACCTAAGGTGAAGGCTTTATACTTGAGCTCCTTACATGCTTCTAGCAATCCTCAACTTTGAGTGGGTCCGAGGTCGGACGACTAGTTGAACTGGTCAGACATCCATTTAAACAGCTCGGCTCCCAGTTAAACTAGTCGGATGCCTTTTCCTGATGATCGGCTACACGTCATACAGCTTTAACAAGCTTGATGCGGCGTTGCTCAGCGGATACAAAACGCTCGCGGACAAGATGTGGGGGTATAACCCCGTATACCCATAGGGTTGTACATGGGCCGAGCCGCCAGGGGAGGCCCAGCCCACCAGACAACGCCCCACGGAGCACGGCACAGGTCGGCGTACGTTGCAACGCTACGTGATGATCCTTGGCGATCAAGGACGATCTGTTCAGATATGCTAAGATACCAATCTCTGTAAAGCTTATCATATAAACCGATCAGGGTTAGATACAATGAATCAGAGATAGGCTCAACCGATCTGTAACCTTACCCCCATGCTATATAAAGACGCATAGGGTCCCCCCCCCCGATTTGATCAGATCACAATATACAATTTACCAAAGACACATGACGTAGGTATTACGTCAAACTGACGGCCTAAACCTGTTTAAATCGCTGTCTCTGGGTCTTGTGTCACCATCTAGTTCATATCTCACGCACCTTCACCTTTTCATCTACTACTGTGGGCATACCCCTCAGTAGAATGCCGGCCGTATTTCATCGAGAGGGTGTCTGTTTCCGCAAAGCTAAAGTTTAGCTCATGTTTTGCCTTATTTGAATTTATGGACTAAAGTTTAGAGGTGTCACATCAAGTGTCACATAAGGATATCATGTGAGAGTGTTCCGTTAGTAATAATAAAACAAATTACACAAGTCCTCAGTAATCCGGGAGATAAATTTATTAAGCCTAATTAATCCGTCATTAGCACATATGTTTCTGTAGCACCACATTGTCAAATCATGGACTAATTAGACTTAAAAAATTCGTCTCGTAATTTAGTCGCAATCTGTGTAATTAGTTATTTTTTTAGTTTATATTTAATACTATATATATATATATATATATATATATATATATATATATATATATATATATATATATATATATATATATATATATATATATATATATATATATATGTGTGTGTGTGTGTGTGTGTGTGTCTAATCATCCGATAATCATCCGATGCGATAGAGATTCAAGTTTAGCCGGAATAAACGCACAAATCTGTTTGCCGGACTCAAGTAAACTTTATGCCGTAAACTTTAGAACACGGCAAAACAACCCGCCCCACCCTCTCCACCGGCGGACTGGACCAAGACCAGACCCCACTCGGGCACTCACGCAGACGCAGCTTTCCCCATCCCCAGCCCACCAGCAACCTCTCCGCCTTCCGCCATCACCGCCGACGCCATGGCCTCCTCTCCCCTCCACCTCTTCCTCCTCCTTCCCCTGCGCCTCCTCTTCCTCCTCCCGCTGCTCGCCGCGGCCAAACCCGTCCTCGAGAACGGTTACACGGTCACCACCTTCGCCGACCTGAACCCGCTCCCGGCCTCTGGGCCGTACCCCTACGCGATCCTCCCGCGGCTCCACGCTGGCGACCTCCTCCTCCTCGACTCCGCCGGATCCGCGCTCTACACCCTCTCCCTCTCCTCCTCCCCCGGCGAGCCGCGCAGGCTAGCGAGGGGCAAGCGGGGCTCCGGGTTCGACGACGGCGACGCCGCCTTCGACCGGCCGCGCAGCGTCGCCGTCGATGCCGTCGACAACGTCTACGTCGCCGACCAACGCCACGGCGCCGTCCGCAAGGTCGCGCCCTCCGGTGAGCGAGCCCGCCCGCCCCCTCCTCCGTGCTTCCTTTGTTCCCCTGCTAGCGGTCCCTTCGCGCGGTCGTCGGTTAGGGTTTAGGGTTTGGCTGTTTGGTGGATGTGATGCGGGGAGTGTGAGTGAGTAGGTGATCGGGACCTTAGTGGATCATACGACCCATTTATGTTGCCTTTGGAATGTTTGTCACAACGCCTCTGCATCGCTTTCGTAGTGAGGTTCGGTTGGGATGTTCATGTCGTTGATTGAAATTTTGCTCACGTGTTCTCACTCCAAATTTGAGATGGTAGTTTTTTTTACTTATCTACAAATAATTTGTAGATGGTATATATATGTTGAATTTCATGTTTTTACCCTTAAATTACACTGAGATACTAAATTGGTAAATTCATCAAAGATTGGTTCAGAGCAGTCCAAACCATTGTATGTTTGACCCCTAAAACATACAACTTTCTCATCTCACTGGTTGCCAAGCTAACGCAATGGTATTCTACCACTTAGTATTTGGTTTTTGCCGTTTCCTACCCTACTCTGACAGTAAAATATCTGTTTTTAGTGCTTCCATGCCTGACAATTAACTACTTGGAAAGAAAAGATATTTACATGTTGGCCAATAACATCACCTTGCTCCTGATTTCTTGCTACAAATTTGTCATTGCTAGGTTATACTACTACGATTGCCGGAGGCCTCTCATCAGGGCATGGTCGCAGGGATGGACTGGCACAGAATGCTACTTTCTCGGCAGATTTTGAGCTTGTTTATGTCCCCAAAATTTGTGCCCTGTTAGTAGCTGACAGAGGAAATCGAATGGTTAGACAAATCAATCTAAAGCCAGAAGATTGTGCACATGAAAAACAGTCAGGTAAATACTGAATGGACCTCCAACTTGCTTTAACTTAATACTGCTGCATAGGTACTGTAACTTAGTAACTTATGTTTAGTGCTTGACTTTATTGTGTTTTACTCTGGCCACCTGTTATGTCAACAACATTTACCTGTCGTGGTACCAATGTCTTCCAATTTACAAATTTCATGCATAGCCTGAGATTATTTGTGCAGAAAGGCTGGTAAAATGTGCTGATTGTTCCAGTGTATATAAGTAGCTTTTCTTGATAACATGTATTCTGCCTTATCCAGATATGCATCAGGGTTTTTGCTCCATCATTCAACTTATATTTGAGATACTTTATAATTAGTTTCTACTAACTGCTTTGGGGATTCAATGATGACAACTTCATTTTTCCTTGTCTCGTATTTCTGGGCTCAAAACATTTTCATCTACAGTCTGTTAGCAATGCCTGACAGGTTTCATAAAAAAAAACAAAGCAATGCCTGACAGTGTTTTACTTAGAATAGTGATAGTGATATGGTGTTATGTGGACTCCCTGCTCCATTTTTTTTGGAGAAATCGTAAACATATACTACAGTGAATAGCCTATGTAGTTGCTAGTCTTGCTAACGGGTTTGTTGTAAAAGCTGTGACAATATCACACTGCTGATGTTCAGCTTATGGATTTGCAGGCTTGGGAACTACATCGGTGTCGGTCATTGCAATATTGTGTGCATTGCTCGGTACAATTATTGGGTTCTTAGTTCGCCATTTTTACCCTGTCAATGTGAGTATTCTTCTGCTTCAATTCTTAATTCAGAGGAGATGAATACATGCACAAATTAAGACAGTGCAATCTGAAACATATAGGCAGGAAGTCTCCATCAACCACTTTTTCAGCAGGATGCAGAAGCAATTCCTGAGGACACAGGGGAAGGCAACTCTGATCAGCTTCTGCGACATAAAAAGCGCAGTTGCTAGCTCCATGGGCTACACCCTCCTGCTTAGACTGATCAGACTTGGCCGTGGCTATCTAGCCATGGTGTTCCCTAGTGTTAGGTTACAGCAAGAAGTTCCCCTTAGGCCTTCTCGGCGTCGCCTCTGAGTTACGCAAAAACTAGCACTGCTCCTAACATTGGTCTTAACAGCAAAGCTCCCCTTCCTCCTACTGGGCAACTGGGGGATCTGATAAGCTTTGCTGGAGATGCCGGTGATAAGGAGGGTAGTGGTAATGCCAATAGTCAGGAGGGTAAGGTGCCATCTTATGAGGGTGACTTGATGGGTCTTCTCTACATCCCACCTGGCAGCGTTAAGAAAATTGATCACATGATCGAGACCAACCTATCCGGCTTTTCAAGCCGTGTGAATCGTCGTAGATTAACTGTTAGTGGTTGTAGTGTAAGCAGGAGGGTGCATGGAGACAAATAAGTTTATCTGAGCTTGTCATCGTCCGTCTTTGAGCCTGCGTGCGTGTCACCTAGGAGTACTGCAGTGGCAGAATAAATTTGTACTACATCAGCGCCAGCGTTTTCCTTGTAAATATGTAGAAGAACTTGGTGTGCCAAGTGTTGCTATATTCTATATGGTCATGGCATGTAATGTACCAAGTGTTACAAAACTCCTGGATATGCTCTTAATATTATTTCCGTTGCCATTTTGTGAAATGGAACTCAAACTTATACTATTATTTATGAATCCATTTATAATATTATTTTCGCTACAACTCTATGCACGTGATGTGTATTTGCTTAATTATGCGATTTTGGTTATAATGTTGATTTACCGAGGTTTTTCGTAACACTCGACGGACTATCGGGTTTATATAATTGAAAGTATGCATACGTCAACATGTTAAACGGGGACAGCTGTACTTGATCTTGTATAAACTAGACGGTTCTATTACAGCTGGCATCAGAGCAAGATTAAGCATAATACTATCATGTACTTAGTTTTCAAAACAAAGTTTTATTTTGAAAAACCTATTTTGACTAAAACTTTAGATACTAGCAAATTTATCAAAACTAATTTGCAAAACTATGCTAGCGACATCCTTCTTAATGCCTAGTTAAGGACTATTAGGTGGCTATCTAAGTGCTAACATGAGGGTTTTTACTTTTATCGTCCATACGGCGTGCTATTGTATGGATGTCATTCACTTGAATGGTAATGTATGGATCAATATACCTCTACATCCAGGTAAGATGGTGAGTGGCATGACCGCAAGATGTGAGCGTGCGGTCAAAGGAGAGAGGTAATTTCGATACTTAATTATATATATCTCATATATATATACGGAAGTATTTAATTGTGGGTTAGATTTGGTACGGCTATATATGCATATTCTATATGTATATATAGACGTATTTACTTTCGGGTAGTTTTGATACGGAAGTGTGTGTATATATATATATATATATATATATATATATATATATATATATATATATATATATATATATATATATATATATAAAGTATTTGGCTTGCAACCTAAAGACCAGATTTTCATTTCCGCATACATATACTTGTGGGGTTGGGCTAAAGTGGAATCTTCTGCAGGTACGCTAACCACGAATGCATAGATTGAATGTAGCTGATGACTAGCTATATATCGAGAAAGTACGTGTTATGCCACCGACATAGAACGTGATTGTCGTCTTAGGCTGGCAATTTTATGAGAACGAATAGGACGGTCATGCATCATGACTGTGTTTGTGCATAAATATGATTTCCTCACTTTATTCTAATACTAAGTCACATGTGATCAATGTGATGTTACTATCTTCCCTGTGTGAAGCTAGGCAAAATGCCTTGTTCTATGCCGCTTGAATAGCTGTGCTTGAAGATAGTGTGTGATTAGCTTTGCCTTGTAAGTTTGCTTCCAAAGGAAATAGATAACAAGTTAGTAGTTAGCAAAAACTTCACCCCCTTAAAAACTAAAACTAGTAGTGATACCTTGTTAGAAGTTTGCACTTGCTTTTCTTTTAAATATAATGTCAGGTTCTTCCTTTCAAGTTATCTTCACATTGGTTCTTTAGACGCGTGGAGGCTCGTTATCTAGGTAGTGCCGTAGCTGTTACCCCTTTTGTCCTCGGTAAGCATACGAGTATTGAAGAGCGCTATTCTAGAACAGTGTCCAAGTTTTGATAACCTCATGGTTGTCGTCTCCAATTAAGTTCTCTCTTAGGAGCCTGAGCCTGTACACGTGGTTGCTAGCCCTTGAACGTTGCGCTACGAAGACCTATATCCATGCCTTTGCTTGACTTTAAGCCTAAGCTTGGTTCCCTTGAATGTTTGCATGTGTCATGGTTGTCTCGCTCCTGTGTGGGAGGACCCTGCTCAAAAATCCTTGTCGGACCTCATTCCTCCTATAGATGATTTGGTGCAACGCTAATCGCTATCTACCCTAGCTTTGGAACCTTTTCCTCACAGATCATGTCGTTGCTTTATCAACTAAATCCCTAGTTAGTGCATTGGCTTTGTCCGTCGAATCTCGTTTATTTTATCTCCAACTCTCTCAAGGCTCGAAATGTTTATCGGTTCTGATCTCATGTTGCTGCTCGACAAGACCAAATCTCATGTTAATCTTTACCTAGTAATCACCTTGGTGGACACAAGGCATATATGGAAATTAAGCAAGAGTCCCCTGCTTAGTTGTCTTCAGCAATTAAGCTATGTTCTCTTGCGCTGTGCTTTAATCTTCAGATCGCCTCCTCGTTGAGTCCTGACCTTGTGACTACCTTTGCTTGCTATCTCCCCTTTGCATAGTGCTTATTCATACAACTCAATATGTGCAACTTGAAATTTTACTTTGGGTGTGTGATCAGTAATGGTGTCATGAGTAGCAACTACGATGCCGCGACGAAACCGAGAGCCTCCTGTGGGCACGCACACAAGGTTGTGCTGCTCGGCACGCGCTGGTATCAAGGTTCCTAGTCATGATCGATTTGCAGAATTACACCGATGTGTTATTTTCACATGAGCTCTTCCTTGGTTATCTCTCCATATCTAATCAGAAAATCCTTATATCAGAACAAAAGTAGTAGAGCTTCCTTCTGAAGTTGCAAAGAGGATAACCTTTGAAGAACTGGTCACCGACATGAACATTGGCAGACTACAAGAGGTGGTAGACAAGTGACTCTATTTGACTGTCCCTATAATGATATCGGTCATCTAGTGAGCAACTTATGTCATCCCCGTTGGATCAGAAAGGTACACAACATGTAACATTGGATAAGTTATCAGTCGAGTGACAATGGATGGACATATTATGTGCTGTAATAGGTCACCTGGTACTCATGAGCTTTCTATCCAAGTTCTTGATCTTTAGGTGCAAGATGATCAAGCAATCAAAAACCAACCTTCTTCGGTGTCACCCCTTCTCTGATGACTTCCATGGTGACTGTCTGTTTGCACTTCAACTACAATTGTTGCCATCAAAAAAGAAGTTTTGAAGCCTCAAATGTTGAGAGACAACTAATTAGTTACCAGTAGAAAGGTTAATCTCTAGCTAGGTAACGACTCTTTGGTAACTATGAAGGCTAGGTCTTACAGAACACTGTTAAGCAAATTAACAGCAAAGCCGGTCAGCGATACTAGTACTGCTTTCTTCTCCAAGCCCTGTGTCGTCAAGTCAATTCCATCTTGGACAATCACATGGGTAGTGTAAGATACCGTATCAGCTAAGTAAAGAGTCATTTACCGAGTGCTGCACTAAAAACACTCGGTAAAAAAAACACTCGGCAAAGAGGAGGTTTGCCGAGTGTCAAAAAAACACTCGGCAAAGAGAGGGTTTGCAGAGTGTTTTTTTACACTCGACAAAAAAATAAAATCTTTTTTCTAGAAAAGGAGAAGAAAAATGAAAAAAAACTTTGCCGAGTGCCCAAATCTAGGACACTCGGCAAACAAAACAAAAATCTACTTAACCCACCAGCGCCCCACCCCTGTCCCGTCCCCACAACTTCTTCCCCCAACGCCCCCTCTCCTCCCGGCCCCCAACACCCCTCCTCCTGCTGGCGCCGTCTCCCTCTCCTCCTCTCCCGGCCGCTCCTTCTTTCCCTGGCGGCCCCCTCGCCAGATCCGCGGACCCTCATTTCCCCGGTGGCCCCTACTTTCCCCGGCGCCCCCTCCTTCCCCGACGGCCCCTCCTTTCCCCGATGGCCCCCTCCTTCCCCGGCGACCCCTCTCACTGGATCCACCGCCCCCTCGCCGGATCCGACGCCCTCTCCCTAGATCCGGCACCCCTTCTTTTCCCGGTGGCGTGGCAGCGTGGATCCGGCGCCCCCTCCTTTCCCCAGTGGCCCCTCCTTCCCTGGCGACCCTCCTTTTCCTGATAGCCCCCTCCTTCCCCGGCGGCCCCCTCACCGGATGCACCGCCCCCTCGCCAAATCCGACGCCCTATCCCCAGATCCGGCGCCCCCTCCTTTCCCAGCAGCGTGGCCCCTCCTTCCCCGGCATTCCGACATCAACCACCACCACCACAAGGTAGATCTCATCGTTCTCTGCACCGTAGTGTCCTCCTTTTCTCAAATCCATCACCGTTTGATCGTTTCCCCTTCCTTTTTCTTTTTCCGGTGATGTTTTCCGGCGAACTTCCATGGACGGTCCATCTTCTCTGCTTTTTCGGCCTTCTACGTCCCTCCTCCCTTCGTGCTGCAGCGGTGCCGCTGGCCCGACCCTCCAGAGCCGTGCCTTGCGCCCCTGCTGCTACTGCGCAGTGTGGGCATCACCGCTGGCATCACAGTCTGGGCTCTGGTGGTGGCGGGCGGCGTGCGGCGTGGCGGCGGGCTTCGTGGTGCTGGCGTGGTGGTGGTGGTGGTGGTGCGTGGGTGTGCTGGCGACGGCGTGGTGGCGTATCTGGGCGCTGGAGGAGGCGGCGGCCGATGGCAGCCGTGGTGGGCGCCGACTGGTGGTGGCAATTGTTTTTTTTTATTTTTTGCAAAAAATGTTTGCCGAGCGTTTTTTGGGCACTCGGCAATTTTTTGCCGAGTGTCCGACAAAAAACACTCAGCAAACTAGTGTTTGCCAATAAAGGCTTTGCCGAGTGTCGTTTGCCGAGTGTTTCTGGGGCTTCGTCGAGTGCCCCTGGCACTCGACAAAGCTCCTGTATCCGGTAGTGGCACCTTTGCTTACATGTGGACCCTATTTAAGATTAGGCATGAGTAATGTTAAACATGCTTGTTTCATGTACATTACATCAACATGCATCCATCTTGACTAGTGGAAAAGTTTCATGAAGTTTGGAATCAAGAAGTCACATGAAATGATAAGTTATGACCTTGATTGAATTGCTTTATTAAGTAAATGGGAATATGAGATGTCAACCAAACCTTGCTATCTTGCCCAAATGACTATAATTGAACTCTACAACAAAGGTCATGAAGGGTTCGTGTTGAGCAAATATCAAGAAAAGGCCTCAATTGGTCAAAAACCCTAATTCCAGGGTTTAACGAGGTGCTGCTTTGACCAAGATGAAGAAATGGTTTCTGTATTAGACATGAAGTTTGACCTTTAATAAAAGTTGAAGTTTGAGTGGAGTACAACTGAAAGCTCTAGTTTGATTTTGATGAATTAATGAAACCCTAAGTGCTAACCTAGTTTATCAAGTGATTATGAGATAGGTAGTATATTCCAAGTGGTGAAGCAAATAAAGATCATGACATGATGATGGTGATGCCATGGTGATGATCAAGTGCTTGGAATTGAAAAGAAGAAAGAGAAAAATAAAAGGCTCAAGGCAAAGGTATAAATGGTCGGAGCCATTTTGTTTTGGTGATCGAGACACTTAGTGAGTGTGATCACATTTAGGATCGATAGCCGTACTATTAAGAGGGGTGAAACTCGTATCGGAATGCGGTTATCAAAGTGCCACTAGATGCTCTAACTCATTGCATATGCATTTAGGATCTAGTGGAGCGCTAACACTCTTGAAAATGTTTGTGAAAATATGCTAACACATGTGCACAAGGTGATACACTTGGTGGTTGGCACATTTGAGCAATGGTAAGGAACTTCACCGGAGATGTAGAGATCATAAGTGTAGATAGCTCTAACTTGATCTTCAAAGGCTTTAGATATGAGAATCTATACTTGGTTGATTTCAATGCTAGTGAAGCTAAATTATCCACATGCTTGTTCACTAAGTCTAGCATGGGTTGGTTATGGCATAGAAGGCTTGGTCATGTTGGAATGAAACAATTGAATAGATTGGTTAAGCATGACTTGGTTAGAGGCTTGAAAGATGTTGTGTTTGAAAAGGATAAGCTTTGTAGCTCTTGTCAAGCCGGCAAACAAGTTGGAAACACCCATCCTAAGAAAAGCATGATGAGCACTATTAAAGCATTTGAGTTATTGCACATGGACTTGTTTGGGCCAACACAATACACTAGCATCGGTGGTAACAAATATGTCTTTGTGATAGTGGATGATTACACTAGATACACATGGGTATTCTTTCTAGTGGACAAAAGTGATGTGTTTGCAACATTCAAATCATTTGTCAAAGGCATTCACAATGAGTTTGAAACAACCATCAAGAGAGTTAGAAGTGACAATGGTAGTGAGTTCAAGAACACTAGAATTGATGAGTTATGTGATGACTTTGGAATTAGACATCAATTCTCGGTCAAGTACACTCCACAATCAAATGGCCTTGTTGAGAGGAAGAATAGAACACTCATTGATATGGCAAGGTCTATGCTTAGTGAGTACAATGTGAGTCAATCTTTTTGGTTCGAAGCTATCAACACGGCTTGCTATTGTAGCAACCGCCTCTATTGTCACCCATTGAAAGAGAAGACACCATATGAGCTTTTGAATGGTAGAAAGCCTAATATTGCATATTTTTGGGTCTTTGGTTGTAAATGCTATATTTTGAAGAAAGGCACTAGATTAGGAAAGTTTGACAAGAAATGTGATGAATGATTTCTACTTGGATACTCAACCACTAGCAAAGCATATAGAGTTTGGAATTTGGATAGTGGTACTCTAGAGAAAGTTCATGATGTTGAATTTGATGAAACCAAGGGTTCACAAGTAGAGAATGAAAACTTGGAAGATGTTAGAGGCATTCAACTTTCAAATGCCATGAAGAACATGGATATTGGTGAATTGAGGCCTAGGCAAGTGAATGATGATGAAGATGATCAAGTGCAAGTGCTCTCTAACTCAAATGTGCAAGATGATACAAATCAAGCTAGTACAAGTGGCTCTCATGATAATGAACAAGATCAAATGGCTAGTACATCATCTCTACCCAATGATCAAGCAAGTGCAAGCAATCAAGTTCCAATGCTCCAACCAACAAATATTGCAAGAGATCATCCATTGGACACTATCATTGGTGATATTTCAAGAGGTGTATAAACAAGATCAAGATTGGCTTCATTTTATGAGCATTTCTCATTTGTGTCATTCAGTGAACCAAAGAAGATAGATGAAGCCTTGAAGGATGTTGATTGGGTGAATGCTATGCATGAAGAATTGAATAACTTTACAAGAAATCAAGTATGGGAATTAGTAGAGAGACCAAAGGGACACAATGTGATTGGAACCAAATGGGTCTTTAGAAACAAGCAAGATCAAGATGGGATAGTAGTAAGGAACAAAGCAAAATTGGTAGCACAAGGATATACACAAGTTGAAGGTCTTGACTTTGGAGAAACATATGCCCCGGTTGCTAGATTGGAAGCAATTAGGATCTTGCTAGCCTATGCTTATGCCCACAACATCAAGCTCTATCAAATGGATGTTAAGAGTGCATTTCTCAATGGTTACATCAATGAAGAAGTATATGTTGAGCAACCTCCTGGTTTTGAAGATGATAAGAAGCCCGACCATGTGTACAAGTTGAAGAAGGCATTGTATGGCTTGAAGCAAGCACCTAGAACATGGTATAAGAGATTGAGGGACTTCCTACTCTCTAAAGGGTTTATGATGGGCAAGGTTGACACCACTCTTTTCATCAAGAAGATTGGAAAAGATCTATTTGTATTGTAAATCTATGTTGATGACATCATATTTGAATCAACCAATCAAGACTTTTGTGATGAGTTTGGAAAGATGATGTCTAAAGAGTTTGAGATGTCCATGATTGGAGAGTTAAGTTACTTCCTTGGTCTTCAAATCAAGCAATTGAAGAATGGTAAATTTGTGAGTCAAGGCAAGTATATCAAGGACATGATCAAGAAGTTTGGCATGAATGATAGTAAGGCCATTAGCACACCAATGAGAACAAATGGTAACTTGGATAGTGATGCAAGTGGAAATATAGTGGATCAAAAATTGTATCGGTCTATGATTGTAAGCCTACTCTATGTGACCACATCAAGGCCGGATGTCATGTTTAGTGTATGTATGTGTGCAAGATTTCAAGCCTCACCAAGAGAAAGTTATTTGAAGGCTACAAAGAGAATATTGAGGTACTTGAAGCATACACCAAATGTTGGTTTGTGGTATTCTAAAGGAGCAAAGTTTGAGCTAGTTGGTTACTCCGACTTAGATTATGTGGGATGTAAGGTTGAAAGGAAGAGCACCTCAGGCACATGTCAATTGTTGGGAAGTTCACTTGTTTCATGGTCATCAAAGAAGCAAAATAGTGTTGCATTATCAATCGCCGAAGCCAAATACATATCCGCCGGTAGTTGTTGTGCACAAGTACTTTGGATGAAGGCCACTTTGAGTGACTTTAGAATCAAGTTCAAGAAAGTGCCATTGCTATGTGATAATGAAAGTGCAATCAAGTTAACCAACAATCCGGTTCAACATGCAAGAACAAAGCACATTGATGTCCGCCACCATTTCGTAAGAGATCACCAACAAAAAGGGGACATTTGCATTGAGAGTGTAGGCACCGAAGATCAACTTGCCGATATATTCACCAAGCCATTAGATGAGAAAAGGTTTTGCAAGCTAAGGAATGAGTTGAACATATTGGATTTCTCAAATATGTGTTGATGCACCCCCCACTTATATGACATGCCTCTCCTTCGAGCAATCCAAGATAAAAGTTGATTGGCATGGCATACATCCTTGTTAAGGACATGTTTAGTGCATTTAGTCATCTCTCACATCAAATAGGCTCATTCATGAAAATCAAATAAATTTGATGATTATATGGTACCACTATTGCTTCTATGCTTATTTTGATCTAGTGGTAGCATATGACATGTTTGTGGGCTTGTAAACCTAGTGTTTGATCTAGAAAATGAGCTCTAAGTGTTTAACTCAATATGGTACAAGATAACCCTTATTTGGAGGAGTAAAGAAGCTTGTTCTTGGATCAAACCGAGTTAAATATCTTTGGCAAATAATCTAGATTGGACCAAATTTGAGAAAATGATCCTCACACCATTGATTAACATTGATAATCTCAACCTATCTACTTTTTGAACCTTTGTGGTCATTGATGACAAAGGGGGAGAAAAACAAAGATATTAGTGATATTAGTACATGGGGAGAAAAACAAAGATATTAGTGTACTAAGATCATAAAAAGACAACAAAGGGGGAGAACTACACATAGGGGGAGAGATATGACAAAGGAAAGGGATCAATTAAAATTTTGAGCACACAAGTAGGGGGAGCAAGCTCATGAACTTGTATGGTGCATTTGAATGTGCATTTCATATATTTGCTTGCATGGCAGAAGTTTTAAATTTCAATATCCATGCTTGTATGGTGTATGCTAGTTGTAGGTTTGAATGATGAAACAAAAATCTAGCATGCATAAGTTTATCTAGTGATTTCTTTTCCAAGTGTTTCCAAGTGGTATAGAGCTAACCATGGTGCTACGGATGGTATAATGGTGCACTCCGATTGGTATCATGCTTCAAAGGTCTATCTTTTATACCTTAGCAACATTTGATAGACATTGTCTCCTATATTTCCTATCTAAGCATATGTGCAAGCTACAATCCAAACTCTTAGCACATATGTAGGGGGACCAATTGCTACCATATGGGATTCATGAAACTTGTTCATATCCTTTTACACATGGTAAATATGCTTGGACAAGCAACATAAATTCAATTGAACTTCAATTCATATCTTTGTGAAAGGGTTGTCATCAATTACCAAAAAGGGGGAGATTGAAAGCTCTAGTTTGGTTTTGGTGAATTGATGAAACCTTAAGTGCTAACCTCATTTATCAAGTGATTATGAGATAGGTACCACATTCCAAGTGGTGAAGCAAATGAAGATCATGACATAATAATGGTGATGCCATGGTGATGATCAAGTGCTTGGAATTGAAAAGAAGAAAGAGAAAAACAAAAGGCTCAAGGCAAAGGTATAAATGGTCGGAGCCATTTTGTTTTGGTGATCGAGACACTTAGTGAGTGTGATCACATTTAGGATCGATAGCCGTACTATTAAGAGGGGTGAAACTCATATCGGAATGCGGTTATCAAAGTGCCACTAGATGCTCTAACTCATTGTATATGCATTTAGGATCTAGTGGAGCGCTAACACCCTTGAAAATGTTTGTGAAAATATGCTAACACATGTGCACAAGGTGATACACTTGGTGGTTGGCACATTTGAGCAAGGGTAAGGAACTTCACCGGAGGAGTGTCCGCCCGTAGAGTGCGGACAGTCCGACGGTGCCACCGGCGCCCTAGACAGAAAAGACGGAGGTCACCGTAAGTGACCGGATGCTGGTTTTGGTATGACCGGTGTGTCCGGTCAGGTGGAGCATGAAGACATTGGCGTCGGTCTCTGACCAGATGCTGGGTCACATAGTGACCGGACGCTGGAGGGGTGCGTCTGGTCCGGCTGATATGGCAGCGCATAGAAGAGTCATCGTGTGACCGGACGCTGGGTGAGTCCGGTCGAGCATGACTGGACACGTCCGATCGTAAAAAGTCATCTCTGGATGCTTACTAGAAACGACCGGACGCTAGGGTTCAGCGCCCGGTCAATTTGAGCTGCTGCGTCCGGTCATCTCTTGACCGTTGAGATTGGACGATCGACATTTGAAGAGAGGGGACACGTGGCACGCATCGCGTGACCAGACGCTGAGGTCCAGCGTCCGGTCAATATGACCGGAGTGTCCGATCATCCCGCGTTGTGCCCAGTGAAGGGGTACAACGGCTCTATTTCGTGGGGGCTTCTATTTAAGCCCCATGGCCGGCTCAAGCTCACTCTCTTGGCCATTTTCATTGACATAGCAACCTTATGAGCTTAGCCAAAGCTCTCCCACTCATCTCCATCATTGATTCATCATCTTTGTGAGATTGGGAGAGAATCCAAGTGCATTGCTTGAGTGTTTGCATCTAGAGGCACTTGGTGTTCGTGTTTCGCTACGGGATTCGCTTGTTACTCTTGGTGGTTGCCACTACCTAGATGGCTTGGAGCAGCGAGGATCATCGAGCGGAGGTTGGTGATTGTCTTCAGCTCCGATCGTGGTGATTGTGAGGGGTTCTTGACCTTTCCTCGGTGGAGAGCCAAAAGGTACTCTAGTGGATTGCTCGTGGCTTGTGTGATCCTCGTCTTGTGTTGGTTGTGCGGCACCCTATTGAGGGTTTGACGTGTGATGCCAATTAGAGCGTGAACCTCCAAGTGAGTGAATCACCACAATGAGGAGTAGCTTGCCGGCAAGCAAGTGAACCTCGGTAAAAAATCATTGTGTTCATCATTTGATTTCAAGGTGATTAGTCTTCATTGGTATTCATTCTTGTGATTGATTGGCTCCTTCCTCTACACGGTGGTATAAACAAATTGCTCACTCTCTTTACATTACCGCAAACTAGTTGTCAAGCTCTTTAGTGTAGCTAGTTATGAGAGCTTGTTAGTTTGGTTAGTGTGGCTCTTTAGTTAGCCTTTGAGAGCACACTAACTTAGTGTAGTGACATAGCTATTGTGTGAATAGTAACTATTTAAACTAGAATTGTGGTAGGTGGCTTGCAATTTTAGTAGGCTAGCGCAACACTTGCTTCGCCTCATAATTGTCTAACCGGTTTGTTAAGTGTTGTTGTAGAAATTTTTAATAGGCTATTCAGCCCCCTCTAGCCATTAGGACCTTTCAACAACAAACTTTATTTTTGGACCAAGACCTGATTCAACTCCTAAGTGGCTCAAACAGAGAACTCAAGATGGAATCAGCTATTGTTTCTGGACTATAAATAATTCTAAGTCCGGAATTCATCGTCATTGACATTGGCGTTCCGCGTTCTCTAAAATTTGTTAAACACCTCAAGTTGAGCCAAAAGTAAAAGTTGGAATATATGTTTCGGAGAAGGACATACAAAAAGTTGGAATCAATTTGACCACGTTTTGACCAAGTAATTCGAGCTCAAGTAGAGCATGGCTTAATCCTCGATTAGTCGCTGACACTGTCAACTTTGGGCTTAAGTACGTGCTAATGGAGAGCTCTAATGGCTAGGCACCCTTAATGAGTTTTGTAGATCATTAGGTGGGCTGCAACTTTGCTTTTGGGCCCAAGGTCCAAATAGGCCCGTAGCTGGCCCAAAAATGGCACCCACCTTACCCACGTTGTTGCGTGCCATGTACTCGGTAAAATGCCCTAATGGGCGACGCGTGTCCGAGACGTGGCGTCCATGCCTAAGCGTGCCTGCATCTCCTTGCCACATGCCCCTGCTCTCTCCTCACACAATGGGGATGCCAAGACACCTGAGCGCCCCTTGCCTCGCTCACTCGCTTCTCCTCCCTCGCCCTCTACGCTGCACCCACGCGCCATAGCGCGCTCGCCATGGCCGCCGGTGACCGAGCACCCATGGCCGCCACGACAAAGCCCCTACCCTATCCACCCTCGCTGCTCGACACCTCTAGCCATCTGAGCACCCAAGCTAGCCTCATGCCCCACCAGCGCCTCCTCACGCCGTCCCCCAGCCAGCGAAGCGCCAGAAAGCATCGCCGACAAAGCCATGCCTGTCAGCCGCCGCCTACTGCCACTGTCGAGCGGCTGCTGGCTACAACTGACCAAGGCCAGGGCTAGGCATGGCCCCGACTGGGCACTGCTAGAGCCCTGCCGGCCCTTCTCTGCCGCCGAGGCGACCTCACTGGCAAGAGCCCGTCGATCCCCTACGTCCGCGTCGAGAGAAAGATGGAGGGGGTGAATCGTAGATAGAAACTCTTTACTGGGTCTAGTTTCTTAATGCCTAGACACATGCATTTACATATATGGGCTTAGTCAATTAGAAGAAAAGTTTGTGTTCACTTTGTAAAAATGTTTTCCTTTTCCTTTTGGGAATATTGCAATTATTTAGCTGAAACTTTGGAAAATCATAATAAATTATAGAAAAATCGTAAAATAGAAAATGAGGACTTTTTGGAATGCTTGTGAGTATATATACAAAGTAGAGTCATAATATGATATGTGTTAGTAGAAAGTTTCTGATGTTTTTATTTATTCTTATAAAGTGCTTTAAAAATGCTTTTAAGTTGGACAGATGCATATCTTGAATTATGAAAATCCAAAAATGGTAATTCTAGTTTTGTTAATCTTAGGATCACATGATCTAGCTAATAAAAATATTAAACATGCTAGGTATGTACTGTTTATATAATGTTTTGATTTAATCTTGTTAAATAGGTAATTTTAGCTTGTTTTGTTGTTATTCTCATATCTAAAGTTGTCGTGCTTCAATTGCTGTGAAATTTTTATGGTAGGTTACTGATGCTATATGGGTGATGTGGTAAATATTCTATGTTGATTAGATGTAGTATAGTTGAGTTAGTGATTTAACTTGATTAATGCTTGATAAATGGTTTTAAATAAGTTATAATTTTTATGTTGGTGTAAAAATGGAAAATGTGGTTTCACTACCTTTGTATGATGTTGTGCTACCATAATAACATATAATATGGCTATATGTTTATAGAAAATAATGATCTTTAGATTTATCATGTTCTCACATGTTTTTTAATAATTAAGATTTGTCTTTTTTATAGCAATTAAATTGTAAAACCTGAGCATGTGAAATTTGTACAGTAGCCATATTTTGATAACATCTACCACTCATAAAAGTATCAGTCCCCAACTAGTTGTTCTCATATATCTCTAAAATTTATATATATGTTTATTAGAAGAAAGGATTAATAAAAGCATAATTGTAGATAAAGCTTGTAATTATACTTGGTGATGCTTTGAGTGATTGATTGTAACACCTCCTGTGTTACATGAGCTCTTTTTGCACTAAACATGTAATTATTAACTCGTTAATAATAAATTAGAGCAAGATTAGAGTAGAAGAGAACTAAAAAATAGAATGAAATAAAATACATTATTAAATAGAACGTTATATATATATAGCTTTTGAATCTAAATTAATTCGAGCTTTGTTGAAATTTTTCCTATGCTTTTGCTAATTGTCTAAATTAGTAAATCGATAGAGATATATATATATATAGGTATATATACACTCACATATTTCGTTTTGATAAGCATGTTGCTATGTTAATTAAAGTAGTGTACAAACTTATTTCTTTCCGAGTGTATCTCTATAGATAAGTATAAGTTTAAACATACAATAAATATATGCATGTGTGTATGGATGTTAGTGATAAAGAAATAATAACATATTTGTAATTACATAATTATTTATATATTTTGGTAAAAGAAAAAGAAAGTAAATGGTAAAACACACGCACGTACGCAACGCACTCATGGACGCTTATGTGCACGCCAAGCCTCATCGTTGCGTTGCTGTGCGCTAGCCTCGTTGCCAGTCTCACCTCTATGGCCGTGCTACTACCCCCGCTTCTCGGCAGGTTGTCCCACTGCCGCCATCGCGTTCGTCTCCTCGTCGTGCTCGCCGAGCCGAGTACCATCAATATGCATGGCCACTGTGACATCATCGTTGGTGATCGTGGTGCGTTCCTCACCTCTTGATCCATCTACCTAATCGTGCATCCGTGTCGCTTAGCCGTCGTCGTGTAGTGGTCGTCGGTTCTGGCTCCTAGGGTGACAAGACACCTCACTGTCGTCCTAATCGCTAGATCACGATGGTGCGTCCCTTGCTTGGAATCAATCATCCGAGTTACTCGTGTCGCGCCACGATGTCAAGCTGATTGCTTGCTCTTTCTCTCTCTGCTTGCCTCCTATGCCGCCCGTCGTCGGCTCTTTTTCCCCCGTGAGCGCGCGTAAGCCCACTGTGCTGCTCCTCCGCGCATAGCACCGGCACCCCTTCTCTTCCTCCCTGCGTCGCGCGCCCTCGCATCGCCTAGCTGGCTTGGCCAGCACTGGGCCCCAGCCGCCATTGTCACCGTTTTCCCCTGCCAGCGCCGCCATCGCTGCACCTTCCGCCGTCCATCGCCGGGCCCTCGCGAGCGCGTGAACCTCCATGGCACCGCCCTAGCCTTGCCTCATGCTGGTCCACAGCTCCACAGCGCTGCCTTCCCATGTGTGACTCCACCCCGCTCCTCCACCGCTGCGCAGCCGCCTGCCCACCCGTCATTTCCCCTTTGCATGTGCGCGTGAGCGCACGAGCCCCACCGTGCTGTTGTCGCGCCGATGTCGCTGTGCCACGCCTCCCGTCCGCTGTCGTCCGCGTTGGGCCACCCCTACCGTTGATGCTCACGACGGGTGCTCCACCGGCCACGCCCGGCCAAGCCGCTAACGCCCATGTCTGCTGCTAGAGCCACTGATGCCCCCACGTGCTGCCCTGCTGTCTTCGTCGGCTGGGAGCCATCTATTTGTGCCGCTGCCTCCTGTCGTGTCCGCCGACAACCGCCAGCTGCCGTGGCCGGGCCGCCACGAGCTACTACGGGCTAAGCTATGGCCTGGCGTGGGTGTAGCCAGACGCCACCTTGCCGTGCAGCTCACCCTCACCGCTGGCTAGTAGCCCGATGGATGGAATCGACAGCCGGTTCCGTTCCCTTCCTCTGCTCTGTATCGAAGGGAGAAGAAGATGGGTGAGAAGGTGAGAATAGAAACTTTTTTTTGGGTTCCCAATGCAAATCTGTGACTCATACGAATAGTGCATGCTGGACTATAGGTTAGTTTCAAGAAAGCTCAGGGGCATCTTCGCATCAGTGTCGCCCCCCTGGTTGGGCCGCTGGCCGCGCGCCTCGCCTGGGCTAGCCTACTCTCGCGTGCTGGGCTCCCCCGCCTGGGCCGCGTTGCTAGGCCGACTCACCAGTCGTGGGCCGCGCTCGCCGTGGGCCATTTGGGCCGCGGTGCTCTTTTCTTTTTCCAATGAATTGGTGAAGATTTCCTAAAATAAATTCTGAGCTAATTTTATTATTTAAATATAAAATCATTTAGGAAATAAAAGTATAGGACGTTTTCTAAAATATAATTTGACAACAAATTCTTTTCAAAAATAGGACGTTTTAGGCGAAGTTATATAAGTAGCCCTATTACTATGATTATGTATCCAGGATAGATGGAACTCTGTTGACTTTGGTAGGCTTAATCAAATTTTTTGCTGGTACACTGACCTCGAGCATAGTCCGATAGTATCGACTAGCTACAGGGAGAGAACGATGTGCCAAAAATCTGAGAACGGTTGCCCTATATGTTGGCAACAGTGAAGGATGTATAGGACGTGCATCCATGCATATCCTGTTTGTGCATTGTAGTGCCCGTATTACTTGCGGATACGCCATCCATAGGTGTCACGCGTGTCGTTTTGTGCACGACTGACTCGTTTATGTTCTGGAGTTATTTCTGCACTATGGCTTCGTGCTCCGTGTTCGCCCGTGGTTCACGCCGGTTGTGACCCACATCTCCCCGTACTCTTTTCAGCGCTCTAGTCAGACACTTGCCCTATAGTCATACTAGTCAGTAATGGCCTCGGACGTCGCTCGCCTCGAACGTGTGAAAAATTTGGTCGATTCATTCGTAGTGATCCCGCGCAGAAACCATGGGTGGATTGCACCAGGACCACTGACCGCTCTACCATTATAAGCAGGGCCTGGCTTAGCCATTGGTACTACCACTCGGCGCACTTTAGCTCGCCTAGCTTTTCCTTTTGAGCAAGCCTTTCGCTTATCCTTCCTTGCAACCACCGCCAAGGATGGCAGGAGCCTGGGTTAGTAGTTAATGCCTGAACGATGAGGGTTTTCCTAGAATCCTGCATGTCACCCTACAAAAACTCAGAGTCAAAGATCATCCTGAGTATGAGGGCCGTGAGTATGATAAGCATGGCACCGAGCAGTGTGAGGTTACCGTCTATATTGGGAAGAGTGAAGAGTTCTCCGACATCATTGATGCCTGGAATGTGACCACAACCGGGTTTCGCTTCGTCGACACCTACCAGGTTGTGGCCCGCAAAGCCTTGCGGTAACTTTGCTAGATCTATGAAGAGCCCATTGCTCGTACCCCCATGAGGTTGTTTCCACCCTTGGAAAAGAATCGATGGGCATGGAGGGCTCACATGGAGGCTTTGCATGGGCGGGATGCGTAAGAAGACAGTCCAATCGTGGTGCATTTGACCATGTACCTGCTTGCTCTGGATGAGCAGTATGATCGGCAAGCCTTGGAGCTGAGGAAGTGCCTCCAGCAAGCCGAGGAAGACAAGTTCTTCTCCAGGATGCTCTAGGTGGAACTTGCCGAAGCGCATGCTAGTGTGGTAGCCACTAAGAGTTGGGAGACTGCCATGTCAGAAGCTCTAAAGGAGGCTGAAGATTGGCATGCCCATTAGTTGGGAGAAGCCTATCTGGTCACCAAGGCCAAGCGGAGGACGCTGGCTGCGGAACGGCAGGATCCCTGTCCACCTGCCAGAAAGAAGGAGAATTGGTATTGCAGTACCGCCAACACCCCCACCTTTGGAAGTGTCAGAAGTAAAACCCTTGATTCCTCTCACTTAGCCATTGCCAAGAGAAGAGGTAGATCTATAGCCAGGGCGGTAGAAGAATCCACCGAGCCCGAGAATGAAGATGCGTGGTCTAGAGTAGATTAGTTGCCTTGGGATGCTGTACCCATAGTAGTAGTGCTTTTCATCGCTGTCCTTCAGTATTGTACTCTTGCCATTCTTTTTCGTCCGTAGTTGTTGAGATCGTACGCCCGTAGAGAAGGTGAATGATGTGTCGAGGATGGGAGAGTGAATGCATGTACGTTGTACCCGTATAAGATCATTGGAAGGTGCATTTTGTTTACTTCATTGTGTTTATTGTGTCCATCTACCCTTAAGTTTCATGAGACGTGTTTAGAGTTTTCAAGGGCAATGTTAAGCGGGTTACAAGAGAAGTTGCCATTTAGATGCCAATAGACTAGCCATGATTGAATGACATAAGACACTGTATTGACTAATTATGGAGGTCCCAGCAGAACACTTGAATCTCTTTAAATCAAATCCGTCGTTGGATTTGAATTCCTTGTCCCTTATTGCGAAAGGAACCCTTGTTTGAATCTTCCCTTGCAATACTCCTCTGATTATGTGGTCTATGACCCCACCGCCTTCATTGCATGTAAGTTGGTAGTAGTTGCCTGGTTAATAGCTTATGGTGCCGCGAGGAAACCGAGGGCCCCTGTGGAATAGCTGCCACATGGTGACGCTACTTGGCACGCGCTAGTATTAAGGTTGTTGACCAAGTACCTTTACCAAGTTACACCGCTATACCGCTTTTGATACAAATATTCTTTTGGAAATATTTGGGTGTTCAAACAGGAAATCCACAACGGGTTGATGAAATAGTGTTCTCTCAGAGTAAATAAGAGGAGGTGGTTTTGGAGGAAGAACGTATGACATGGTCTTAGTCTACATGAAAGATGGATGTTGTCAAGGAAGGGAAGGAAAAACAAGAGTAGTAAGGAAAGTTAGCCGTGGGTAGGCGAGAGTAATTGTAAAAGCCTGAGTGGATGTCATGTCTCAAGCCCTGTGTTTAGTTTGACCGCACTATGCATGCCGGGTTATTTCGCTGCGTGCCCTATGAATGTCGTCTGTGTCGGGCCCATTAGCACCCCGTTCTCATGTGGCTACGGCATCGTGCTGCACTCACCGTCCTCGTGCACTGTGCGTTCTCTTTTCCCCAGTATCTGGTTGGCTCTCTACCCTGCACCCTCATCCCCATATCGAACCCCCTTCCCCCCCTTATTTCTTCTTTTGGGGACATGGCCGCTCACATGTCTTCCTCGCTGAGCGAACCCCCTCCCCTCTCTTATCCTCCCTCCGCTCACTCGCGCAGGGAGTGCACCATGGCCGACTTTATCCCCATAGCATGAACCTTCAGTGTACCCCGTCCACTCCATCTCCACTTCCAGTGTGTTGCGCACCACCTCCGTTCACCACTATAAGATGCTCTTGGTCATTGCTCTTCTTCTTCATCCCCATCCACTCGGACTTGAAGCAGAGCTACGAGATCCAGTCATCATTGTGGAAGTAGGTCCGTCAGTCAGGAGTGATTGTGTAATTGGAGAAGAAAGGATCTGGTTTTCGAAGAAGTTCAAGTCTACTGTTGGTTAGTTGGTCTTAGGGTTCATGATGTTTAACTTCTCGGTCTCCTGTTTCTAGATCTATTGGTCATACGTCATGTTTTGGATAATCATTATGTTATTGTTTCTCCATTGCCCTCGTCTATCTTGACTTCTGGATTAAGTCTCGGCTGGATTAGGTTGCTCTTAATCATGTATCTCTAAATTCCTGTGTGGTTTAGTATTCGAAGTTGTGTAATCTTTCATGTATTTTTTTATTTACAAAATATAATCGCGTTTTTCCCTCTTCCGATTCTTACTTCGAATCTTGGGATGAGATTCTTTTTAGGGGGGTTGGTTGTAACACCTCCTGTGTTACATGAGCTCTTTTAGCACTAAACATGTAATTATTAACTTGTTAATAATAAATTAGAGCAAGATTAGAGTAGAAGAGAACTCAAAAATAGAATGAAATAAAATATATTATTAAATAGAACGTTATATATACATAGCTTTTGAATCTAAATTAATTTGAATTTTGTTGAAAATTTTCATGGGCTTAGATGTTGCTAATTGTCTAAATTAGTAAACCAATATATATATATATATATATATATATATATATATATATATATATATACACACACACACACGTATTTCGTTTTGATAAGCATGTTGCTATGTTAATTAAAGTAGTGTACAAACTTATTTCTTCAAGAGTGTATCTCTATAGATAAGTATACATTTAAACATACAATAAATATATACATGTATGTATGGATGTTAGTGATAAAGAAATAATGACATATTTGTAATTACATAATTATTTATATATTTTGGTAAAAGAAAAAGAAAAAAAATGGTAAAACACATGCACGTACGCAACGCACTCATGGACGCTTGTGTGCACGCTTAGCCTCGTCGCTGCCTTGCTGTGCGCTAGCCTCATTGCCCATCTTGCCTCTGCGGCCGTGCTACCGACGCCGCTTCTTGGCAGGCTGTCCCGCTGTTGCTATAGCGTCCGTCTCCTCGCCGTGCCCGCCGAGCCGAGTACCATCAATATGCAGGGCCGCTGCGACATCATCGCTGGTGATCGTGGCGCATTCCTCGCCTCTTTATCCATCGACCCCATCGTGCATCTGTGACGCTTAGTAGTCATCGTATAGTGGCTGTCGGTTCTAGTTCCTGGGGCGACAAGACACCTCACTGTCGTCCTGGCCGCTAGATGATGGTGGTGCGTCCCTGTTCAGAATCAATCATCCGATTTACTCGTGTCGCACCACGCTGTTGAGCCGATTGCTTGCTCTCGCCTGTTGCCGGCTCTTTTTCCCCCGTGAGTGCGTGCAAGTCCACTATGCTGCTCCTCCGCGCATAGCACCGGCGCCCCTTCTCTTCCTCCCCACGTCGCGTGCCCTCGCATCGCCTGGCTGGCTTGGCCAGCGCTGGGCCACAGCCGCCACCATCACCGTTTTCCCCTGCCAGCACCACTGTCGCTGCGCCTTCCGCCGTCCGTCACCCAGCCCTCGTGAGCGCGTGAACCTCCATGGCACTGCCCCAACCTTGCCTCGTGCTGGTCCACCCAGCTCCTCCGCTGCTACGCAGCCACCCGCCCGCCCGTCGTTTCCCCATCGCGTGTGCACATGAGCGCGCGAGCCCCACCACATTGTTGTCATGCCAGCATGCTGACATCGCTGTGCCACATCGCCCGTCCGCCGTCATCCATGCCGGGCCACCCCTGCCGTTGATGCTCGCGGCGAGTGGTCCGCTGGTTGTGCCCGGCCGAGCCGCTGACGCCCATGCGTGCAGCCGGAGCCGCCGATGCCCCCACGCGCCGCCCCGCTATCTATGTCGGTCGGGAACCATCTATTGCGCCGCTGCCGCCTGTCGTGTCTGCTGGCAGCCGCCAGCTGCCATGCCCGGGCCACCACGGGCTACTGCGGGCCAGGCTAGGGCCTGGCGTGGGTGCAACCGGACGACGCCTTGCCATGCGGCCGTGCCGCTCGCCCTCACCGCCGGCTAGTAGCCCGATGGCCAGAATCGGCAGCCGGTTCCGTTCCCCTCCTCTACTCTGTATCGAAGGGAGAAGAAGATGGGTGAGAAGGTGAGAATAGAAACTTTTTCTGGGTTCCCAACGTAAATCTGTGACTCATATGAATAGTGCATGCTGGACTGCGGATTAGTTTCGAGAAAGCTCAGGGGCTTCTTCGCATAAGTGTCACCCCCTGGTTGGGCCGCTGGTCGCGCGCCCCGCCTGGGCCTCTGGTCGTGCGCCCCGCCTGGGCCGGCCTGCTCTCGCGTGCTGGGCTCCCCCGCCTGGGCCGCGTTGCTAGGCCGACTCACCTGTTGTGGGCCACGCTGGGGCCGCGCTTGTCGTGGGCCTTTTGGGCCGTGGTGCTCTTTTCTTTTTCCAATGAATTGGTGAAGATTTCCTAAAATAAATTCTGAGATGATTTTGTTATTTAAATATAAAATCATTTAGGAGTCCAAAAATTATGAAACCAATTTTGTTAGTCTCCTAAAATCATGATCTATCTGTTAGTATATTTTGTTCACATAGTTTGATAATATTCTTGGAAGCTATATAATTAATTTGAGATACTTAATATTGTAAAAATATAAACTTGTAGGAATTGTTGTGATAAATTGGTAATAGTGTTGGATCTGAAATTTTTACAGTAGGTTCCTAGCAATATTAGGTATTCACTGTAATTTTTGTATCCCCATAGGGATTAGTTTGTTAAGGTAACTAAATGAGCCCTAGTGCATAAATATATATTTAATCAATCAAATGTCAAAAATAATTGGGGGTTTGTAGAACAAAAACATTTCCGTGAACAAACCTTACTTGACGACGGGGATATGCAGACCAGCGCGTTAGAGCTATCTCGTTAGCTTGTGAGGCGTGATCGGATTTCTAAGAATTTTGGCTGTCGTTGATTATTTACATCTATACATTGCATCCATACCTATCATAATAGGAACGACGGTGGATCGATGGTATCAACTAGAGTAGCTGAAAAGATGGTGTCAGGGATCAAGTCGCGGAGATGGAATGCTAACTTTTGGTTATATTTTACCCAGGCAAGCTCCGGTGCATAACCCTTACTATTCTGCACTTTAAATTATATTTGTCCATTAAGTTTTAAGGAGTTGAATGAAACCCACTTCCTTATATATATCTTTATCATGTGAGTCTTACTAGTATGACAGGATCGTGTAGATTGCTATGCTATAGGACTCCGATAGAAGTCGAGTGATTGCCTGTCGCTCCCGAGAGATAGGAAATATATTATTGTTGTTACTATATTATTATCACTCATAATAAAATGGTGGAAAGGAAAAATGGAGGCCGAGTAGGGATATGGTTTGGGTGATGGTGGGTGTAAAAGGTTGTGTCCTACGGCCAACGGGGCATAGCTTGGTTACACTGTTTCCCTGTCTGTGTCGGTTAGGGACCGACCATTGCATTGGGTTCTAGGCAGATCACAGACTTATTATCCCAAGCACATACTTGTGTATGGGTGTAGGGAAGGCTTGTTGCTCTCTTGTCGTGGGTTTCGGCTCTTTTCGGACCGACTTTCAGGGTGGTTTTTGGGTGGAGGTCCTAGCACCGCACTGAGTCTGGGACTCATGGGCAGGGGCTTGGAGTCCAAGTTTGGACGGGGACCTAGACCCCATGAGAGGAGGGTGGCGGGCTGGTCCTATTTGTGCTCGGGGTACAAGCGGGGCGTGTGTTTTAGGGTACCTAGCTGGACACATTGATTCACGAATCACCGGACGATTCGGTATGACTTGTCTACAATCTAGCACTGTAGTAAGAATTAGAAGATGAAAGATGGAAAATGATTCTAATTGCTTACCACCTGCTTGAAAGTAGTACAGGTGCTTACATAGAATGGTTAGTTAATGAACCAATGTTGACTGCTAATAAAACTGAATATAAGGAAGCACTTTTAGTAATGCTCCTGTAGATGCAATAAACCCATAAGCCAGATAGCCTTGCATATCCTTAGAGTCTTTTCTTTCCTCCTATCGGGTAAGTCTTGCTGAGTACAATTGAGTACTCAGGGTTTTATTTCCTCCTGTTGTAGGTGGCAGGCGGATGCTAGAGCTGACTCTTGTGTGTGGATTCCTCCTGCTGGGCACAGAAAGGATTCCTTGGCGCTGTGGTCATAGTTTTTATTTATAACTCTCACTAAATGTTTTTATAAATGAAAGTTTTATAATCTATCATCATAGTTTATATATCAATGCTTCATCATGTCAGGAATAGATATTTATTTCCGCTGTAACTCTTATCACATGTTTATATTCCGCTGTTCAATTAAATTATTCATAACCCTGATAACATGATTATATTCTGCTATTATAACAATAAATATTATACTTTGATGTTACATCAAAAGTGATGTAAGAAATGACTAAATTGTTGTAAGGTTTATTCTCTCATTTGTGATCCTGATGGAAAAACATGGATTTTCGGGTTCTCTCTTGGGGTGTGCTCGACAAATTTGCGTAATTTGGTGTCCTCCCCTAAGTACTTAGTGTCTAATGGAAGACAAGTACTCCTGGGACGTATTAGATTAGGTAGTTCTGCCACATTGATGTCCAATATAGTGTTGCTAAGTATGTTAGTGGTGGTTGAAGTTCTTGAATGGCTCATGTGTGTATGCTCTTTGTTAGCAAAACAAGTGAAAACATCAAATTGTTATATTCTGAAATGGTTGCATGTGTATTTTCTGTTGTGATGATATTTTTGTGATGCAAATGTTATTTTCTATAGATATGTTGAATACAAAAGTTGTAGATAATTTCCTTATCTTGCTTGTACTAAAATTTCATGATTTTAGGCCCGATGATTTAGGAGTTATAGATTTTACAAGTTTGCTATCTGGTTTTGCATGTCCTCTGGACAGATCTGAATGATTATATTGTTTGACTCATTTAAACATGGAATCATGTATTGGTGATAATAAGAGAAGTGTAGTGATTTTCATAAGATTTCCAAATTGTTAAATATAACCCCTTTTGGTGGTCTAAATCTCCAGTTATGAGTTTGTGAAGTAGAGTGACAGATTCTATCCTAGTCTGGACAGAGATGTCTTCTTTGTGATGTTTGACCTAGTTAACTTTAGAATTAGCATGTGGTGTTTATAACAAAGTTGTGCATGGTTTGCTAAGATTTCTAAAAAGTCTAGAACCACCTTATCATGAAAGCTAGCACTCAACTTATTGTTGTCTGAAGTTGCATGTCAGATTCTGATCATGTTTTGGACAGAATTGTTGCTTTGTGTGTTTAAGGTCAAATAACTCTTGAATCACCTAAAGATGATAATAAGAAAGTTGTATATAACTTAATAAGATTGATATAAAGTTAATGATCATACTTGTTGGATGGTTAGAACTCCGGTTATACATTTCTTAAGTTAATGTTAGTTTTCTGTCCTTATCGGTATAGACCTGAGATATTGGCATATTTGATCATGTTAACCTGTGAGTTAGCTTTTGGAATGAATAACAAAGTTGTAGACAATGTCATTATCGTTTCACAAAGTCCAAGTTCACTTTTATCGAATGATTGTAACTCTATTTATGGTTGAAACACGCGACTGCTGTACTGCTGTCCAAATTCTGTGTATGCACTTAAGTTGATTACCCATTCTTGATGTTGCTGGTGCATGCTCTAAATTATGTAGCCCTAGTTACTTAGTGAATGACTTGCTCTATAGTGCTTAAATAAATATGATGTATCATTCTTCATATTCATGCACTTGCATCTTGTATCTCATCTTGGTGCGCTAGATGAACCACGTGAAGGACGTGAAGTTCTTGGCCTGATGAAGATGGTGGCTATCCGTTGGAGGGCTCGGTGACTCTATTTATTTCTCATCTATATGCTTTTGTCAGAGGATGTCACTTATGCTAGCAATGTATTTAGAACTTATATTATTGTAATCATTGGAAGCTATGTTGTTTTCACTAATCGGTTTTAGAATCTAAACTTGTACTATTATTTATGAACCCATTTGTAATATTATTTTTGTTGCAACTCTGTGCATGTGATGTGTATTTGCTTAATCATGCGATCTTGGTTATGATGTTGATTTACCGAGGTCCTTCGTGACACTCGGCGGAGTACTGGGTTTATATAGGTGAAAGTACGCGCGTGTCAATATGTTAAACGGGGACAGCCGTACTTGATCTTGTATAAATTGGACGGTTCTGTCACACACTTCACCTAAGGTGAAGGCTATAATTTTTTTACTTGAGCTCCTTTCATCCTTCTAGCAATCCTCAACTTTGAGTGGGTTTGAGGTCGGACGACTAGTTGAACTGGTCAGACGTCCATTTAAACAGCTCGGCTCCCAGTTAAACTGGTCAGATGCCTTTTCCTGATGATCGGCTACACGTCATACAGCTCGGACAAGCTCGATGTGGCTGTCGGATACCACAAGAAGGGGTACCCTAAGCAAGAACCAAAAATATTGCTTAAGCCTTGCAAAAATCAGAAAAAAATCAAAGCCAAAGGAGAACCATGAGGTCTCGGCAGATTCTCCGACTCGCCCAAGGCTTGCGCCGAGGCCTCAGACGAAAGGCCAAAGCCCTCCGCCCCGCCGAGGCCGTCTCGCCGAGGCCCCCTCGCCGAGGCCCCACCCCGCAATGCCTCGGATGGGATACCAATTCTCCGATTCACCCGAGGCTGGGCTCAGCAACAACCTCGTCACCTCCGTCCCGACCGACTTCCCTGACAAAACGCCACGTCCAGTTAATACGCCCCACTACTCCCGCAACGTCAGTCGCACGTTGGCACAGTACAGGCAGAATGACCGACGGGACAGGGGACCAGGCGCAGCAGGGGTTACCTACCACTGTGCTCATCACTGTGCCCCCTGCTGACACCCGTACTGCCCTGTGCTACCTAACTCCTGCGCCAAGGACAAAGTGGCGTGGAGGGTCAAGTCTGGGTCCCGGTAGTCTCGGAATCAGCATAAAAGACCAACCGTTCGTCCTCCGCCTCGTCCGAGACCCCCCGGCAGGGCCTCGGACGTACTATTCCTTCTCCGCCTCGACCAAGGCCGGGCTCGTCCCGCATCCTCATCGCCTCCGCCTCATCCGAGACCCCCCAGCAGGGCCTCGGACGTACTATTCCTTCTCCGCCTCGGCCGAGGCCGGGCTCGTCCCACATCCTCGTCGCCTCCACCTCAACCGTCCCTCTGGCGAGCCATCACATCCGTTTAAATGCACCTAGTCACACCTACTACATCAGCCACGACTGACATGGTACAGCAACATGGGCTATGGGACAGCGGTCAAATCTCCTTTTTACCATCCCCTACTGACGGTGCAGGGGTTACTGTGCCCTGTGGACACACGCTCCGCACTTCTCCACCTAAACCAGGTACGACGCTGACCACCGAGACCCCCGCATCATACACGGGTCACCGCCGAGGCCTCAGCAAAGCAGGCCTCGGCACGATCAGCTACAGCACCCGCCAGGCCTCGGCACTCCACCAAGTCAAGAACACACAAGGCACGGCATGTCTCCTATTGTGGAAGCCATACTGACTAGACGTCAACAAGGACTCCCATGACCTCAACAACCTCGTGCCTGGCTAGCATGGTGCGCCAGTCAAGTACCAATCGCCATCCCCAACACCATGCTGCTATAGGACTGAACTACAGTAGGCTCCACGTATAGCTCACTCATGTACTCCTGGCTCCCTCCTTGTGGTTATAAAAGGAAGCAGCCAGGGATAGCTCGGGGGGGGGGGGAAAGAGGGGAAATAGGAAGAACACCTGGTAGCTCACACACATACACATCCCAGCCGCCTGAGAGCAATGTCTCAAGCAGCCCACACGACACCTCGCCGAGACCTGGGATTAGCTCCCTCTCTCCCTGTGCTTGTAACCCCCTACTACTAGTACTTCAGTGCAAGGAATACAAGATCGATCTCTTGGACTGGACGTAGGGTATCGATTGCCTGAACCAGTATAAACCTTGTGTCTCTTTGCATCACCATCCGGGATTAGGGGCACGTAGTTCAAATTCACTAGTTGGTAGAGGACCCCCGGCCCGAAACACCGATAGTTGGCACGCCAGGTAGGGGCCTCTGCGTGTCAGTTTCGTCATCCCAACAAGTTCCGGATGGCAGACCCCGTACGACCGTTACGTCTCGGCACGGTGATCTGGTTCGGGGGCCTAGAGTTCATGTCTCTAGGGCATGAGTACGACATGGTACTCCTCACGCCCCAAGCCCCACCAACCGACGGCGATGTCACGCACTGGTAGCCCAGGCGCAGGCGGCACCCGGGCGGCCGCTCTCGTCGTGCTCACCAAGCACGACGCGAGCAAGACCACCCCAATGCTACTCGAATCTCGGACGGCACGCCGTTGCCCGCCGACATCCTACGACCAGCTATTGGCATAGGCTCCCTGGCTGGGGACCTATCTAGCCTGAGCTTGGATGAAGGAAAAACGCCGGTGGCACATGGTGATGCCCAGTCACCAAGCTCCGCTCCACCACTCCCTGAAGAGCCAGTTTCGGCGGAGCAAAGTCCGATGATGGCACCATCCTCATACCCCTTTGGGTTGAGAAATGCCGCCACCTCTTATGCTTACGCTTATGCCGCCGCTCACAAGGATCCCCCAGAACGCCGCCAGCGCTTCACTCTCGACCTGGGCACCCACGCCGACTCCTCGGAGGAGGACGAGGCATGGCCTAGAGTGGATTTCTCTGGACTCCACGACCCCAGGGCTATGCGCCGTTTCCTAGCCGCAAGCGACTACTGCTTCGGCTACTCCGACTCCGACAACGAGGGCACCTATGACCCCGCTCGCGAGTGTTTCCACGTCGGGCTCGGGATGCCGAGGGCGGGGCGAGGAAGACGAGGGGGCGGGTAGCCGTTCCCCGCTTCGCCCAGGTACAGGCGCCGCCACACCTCCGTGCATTCTCCTACCGGCAGCACGGAATGAGAACCCTGCTCTTGCTCGACCTCAACGTCCAGACCTGGAACAGCTCCGTGAGCTCCAGGCCAAGGTCGAACAGGACCGACTCCTTCTATAGCAGCTTCGAGACTCTCTCGAACAGGAGCAGCGAGGTCACGACGAAGGCGGAGGAGCCCGACGAAGGGCCCGCGATGTACATCATCGCATCCACGACGACGACGAAGGGAGCGAGCAACCCCTAGTCTTCAATCGTGCCAGCCAGAACGTCGCAGCCACGGCAATGCTGGTCCACGCGATGCCCGAGCCTTCTACCACGGAGGGGCGGCGGGTCCACGGCGAGCTCCGAGAGCTCCTAGAGACCGCCGTGGTTCAGCAGACTGAGAGTTCCGCCTCCCAACGGCACGGGGGCATCTCGAACCTGCCCGCGGCACAGCCTCGGCAAGACAGGGAAGCCTTGGCTCGTCCTGAGCCCGCTCGAGCACCGATAGCCCACAGGGCCCCCGTGCTTATGGACCACCTTGGCAACCGACGCGAGGTGCAGGGAAACCATGAGGTGGTCAGCAGGCGACGACACCACGACAGCGAGGGGCCCGCTCGGGGCTACCACCCACACTGAGGTGGCCCCTATGACAGCGGGGAGGACCGCAGTCCTTCCCCTGAACCGCCAGGCCCTCGGGTCTTCAGCAGGGCCATCTGCGCTGCTCTTTTCCCCGCCCGATTTCGGCAACCAGCCAATCTCGTGAAGTACAACGGCGAGACCAACCCTGAACTCTGGCTTGCCGATTACCGCCTGGCCTGCCAGCTAGGTGGCGTGGATGATGACCTGCTCATCATCCGCAACCTCCCCTTGCTCTTGTCAGACTCGGCGCGAGCCTGGCTCGAGCACCTCCCTCCCTCACAAATCCACGACTGGCGCGACTTGGTTGGGATCTTCGTCGGGAACTTTCAGGGCACATATGTGCGCCCTGGGAACTCCTGGGATCTTAAGAGCTGCCGCCAGAAGCCGGACGAGTCTCTCTAAGACTTCATCCGATGCTTCTCCAAGCAGTGCACCGAGTTGCCCAGCGTCGGCGATTCGGAGATCGTCCAGGCTTTCCTCTCCGGCACCACCTGCCGAGACTTGGTTCGAGAGTTAGGTCGGAACGTGCCGCGCTCCGCTGCCACGCTCCTCGACATCACTACCAACTTTGCCTCAGGTGAGGAGGCTGTCGGAGCCATCTTCCCCGACAGGGACACCAAGGGTAAGCGGAGGGACGAGGCCCCCGAGGCCTCAGCCTCCCACCTCCCCAAGAGAAAGAAAAAGGGGCACCTAGGGAAGCAGGAGGTCCTGGAGGCCGATCTGGTCGTGGCCACAGAACGCAAGAATCCCCGAGGCCCCAAAGGCCCTAGGCCTTTCGATGACATGCTTAAGAAACCCTGCCCTTACCACCAAGGCCCGGTCAAGCACGCCCTCGAGGATTGCTCCATGGCGTGGCGTTAATACGCCAGGCTTGGGCTCCCCGATGACACCGCCAAGCAGAAGGGCGCCGGCAACTGGGACAACGACAAGGACGACGGGTTCCCCGAGGTGCGCAACGCCTTCATGATCTTCGGGGGACCCTCGGCGTGCCTTATGGCGCGACAGTGCAAGAGGGAACGCCGAGAGGTCTTCTCGATCAAGGTGGCCACCCCCCAGTACCTCGACTAGTCTCGGGACGTGATCACCTTCGATCGGTATGACCACCCTAACCATGTTCCGAACCCCGGACAGTACCCACTGGTCGTCGACCCGATCATCGGCAACACCCGACTCTACAAGGTGTTGATGGACGGAGGCAGCGGCCTCAATATCCTCTACGTCAATACCCTAGAGGTCTTGGAGATTGACCGGTCGAGGCTCCGAGGCGACGTCGCACCCTTCCACGGCATCGTGCCAGGGAAGCGCACATGACCCCTCGGGCGCATCGACCTTCCCATCTGCTTCGGCACTCCCTCCAACTACCGCAAAGAAGTCCTTACCTTCGAAGTAGTCAGGTTCGGGGGAGCCTACCACGCTATCCTGGGGCGGCCGTGCTACGCCAAGTTCATGGCAGTCCCCAACTATACCTACCTCAAGCTCAAGATGCCAGGCCCCAGCGGTATCATCATGATTGAGTCCACGTACGAGCATGCATACGACTGTGACGTCGAGTGCATCGAGTACGCCAAGGCTCTTGCGGAGGCCGAGACCCTCATCGCCCACCTCGACCAACTCAGTGGCGAGGCACCTGACTCCAAGCGTCGCGCAGGTGTGTTCGAGCCCACGGAGGCCATCAAACTCATCCCGGTCGACCCCGCCTGCCCCGACGACCGAGCGCTGAGGGTTAGCGCCACCCTCGACATCAAATAGGAAGTCGTGCTCATCGACTTTCTCCGTGCGAATGCTGACATATTCGCATGGAGTCCCTCGGACATGCTGGGCATACCGAAGGAGGTCGCTGAGCACGCCCTGGACATCCGGGCTGGATCTAGGTCGGCGAGGCAACACCTACGCCACTTTGACGAGGAAAAGCGTAGAGCCATCGGTGAGGAGATACAGAAACTCTTGGCAGCCGGATTCATCAAAGAAGTGTCCCACCCAGAGTGGTTGGCCAACCCCGTGCTAGTCAAGAAGAAAAATGGGAAATTGAGGATGTGCGTAGACTACACCAGTTTGAACAAAGCCTGTCCGAAGGTTCCCTTTCCATTACCCCGAATCGATCAAATCGTTGATTCCACCGCAGGGTGCGAGACCCTGTCTTTCCTTGATGCGTATTCTGGTTACCATCAAATCAAGATGAAAGAGTTAGACCAGCTCGCGACTTCTTTCATCACACCATTCGGCATGTACTGCTACGTGACTATGCCTTTCGGCCTCAGAAACGCAGGTGCCACGTATCAGCGGTGCATGACCCAGGTCTTTGGCGACAACATTAGGTCGACCGTCGAGGCCTACGTAGACGATATCGTGGTCAAGACCAGAAAAGCCGAGGATCTCGTCGACGACTTGAGGATAACCTTCAAATGCCTTAGAGAGAAAGGCATCAAGCTCAACCCCGAGAAGTGTGTGTTCGGGGTCCCCCGAGGCATGCTCTTGGGGTTCATAGTCTCAGAACGCGGCATTGAGGCCAACCCAGAGAAGGTCTCGGCCATAACCAGCATGGGACCAATCAGAGACCTCAAGGGAGTACAGAGGGTCATGGGATGCCTTGTGGCCCTGAGCCACTTCGTCTCGTGCCTCGGCGAAAAAGGTTTGCCTTTGTACCGACTCTTGAGAAAATCCGAGCATTTTTCTTGGACCCCCGAGGCCGAAGAAGCCCTCAACAGACTCAAAACACTGCTCACAAATCCTCCCGTCCTGGTACCCCCAGCCAGGGACGAGGCCCTCTTACTCTACGTCACCGCAACGACCCAAGTGGTCAGTGCTGCCGTAGTGGTAGAGAGGCAGGAAGGGGGGCATGCTCTACCCACCCAACGTCCTATTTATTTCATCAGCGAGGTACTCTCCGAGACCAAAGCATGCTACCCCCACATCCAGAAGCTAGTCTACACCGTGGTCCTGGCCCGGCGCAAATTACATCACTACTTTGAGTCTCCCCTAGTGACTGTGGTATCATCTTTCCCCCTGGGAGAGATAGTTCGTAACCGGGAGGCCTCGGGCAGGATAGCTAAGTGGGCCGTCGAGTTTATGGGGGAAACCTTGACTTTTGCGTCTCGAAAAGTGATCAAGTCTTAGGTCTTTGCCGATTTCGTGGCTGAGTGGACAGACACCCAACTAGCACCTGCTCAAATTCAGACGGAGTGCTGGACCCTGTACTTCGATGGGTCCCTGATGAAGACCGGGGCAGGCGCGGGTTTGCTCTTTATCTCGCCCCTCGGAGTACACATGCGCTACATGGTGCGGCTCCACTTCGCCGCCTCCAACAACGTGGTCGAGTACGAGGCCCTCATCAATGGCTTGCAAGTCGCCATCGAACTTGGGGCACGATGACTCGACGCCTAGGGCGACTCGCAGCTCGTCGTGGATCAGGTGATGAAGGAGTCAAATTGCCTCGACCCCAAAATGGAGGCTTACTGCAAATTAGTATGTCACCTAGAAGACAAGTTCGACGGCCTCGAACTAAACCATGTCACGCGGAAGTACAATGAGGCCGCCGACGAGCTAGCAAAGATGGCCTCGGCACGGGCCCCGGTCCCCCCGAACGTCTTCGTCAGAGACCTCCACAAACCTTCCATTGACTACACCTCGACGACAGAGGAGGGCCCACCTGTAGGACCCACGGCAAATATTGACGACCCTTCTGCTGCCAAGACCCCCTCGACCGAGCCTGAGGTCATGGAAGTCAACACCGAGCCTCCGCAGACTGATCAGGACGTGGATTGGCGAATCCTGTTCCTCGATTGGCTTGATCGGGGGGAGCTTCCTGGAGACTGGACCGAAGGACGACGGCTCGCGCGCCGAGACAAGACCTACGTCCTCTACAATGACAAATTGTACAGGCGAAGTCCCTCAGGTGTCCTCCAACGATGTATCACTGTCGAGACAGGCCTAGCCCTGCTTTGGGACTTGCACGCAGGCGCTTGCGGGCACCATGCGGTGCCTCGGACGCTCATGGGGAACGCTTTCCGCCAAGGGTTCTACTGGCCAACGGCGGTGGCCGACGCTACCAAGCTGGTACGCTCCTATGAAGGATGCCAGTACTATGCTCGGTAGACACATCTCCTGGCCCTGGCCCTGCAAACCATCCCCATCACGTGGCCGTTCGCCGTGTGGGGGCTCGACATGGTCGGGCCTCTGCAAAAGGCCCCCAGGGGCTACACCCATCTACTGGTATCAGTCGACAAGTTCTCCAAATGGATCGAGGCTCGTCCGATCAATCAAATCAAATCCGAGCAGGCAGTGCTGTTCTTCACTGACATTATCCACAGATTTGGAGTCCCCAACACCATCATCACCGACAACGGGACACAGTTCACCGGCAAAAACTTCCTGACATTTTGTGACGACCACCACATCCGTGTGCCCTGGTCGGCCGTTGGACACCCAAGGACCAACGGTCAAGTAAAGCGTGCCAACGGCATGATCCTACAAGGCCTCAAGCCAAGGATTCACAACCAGTTGAAAAAGTTTGGCAAGAAATGGCTCGCCGAACTCCCATCGGTCATCTGGAGCCTGAGGAACACTCCAAGCCGAGCCACGGGGTTCACGCCTTTCTTCCTGGTCTATGGGGCTGAGGCCATCCTCTCCACTGACTTGGAATATGGTTCCCCGAGGCTACAAGCCTATAACGAACAAAGTAACCGCACCACCCGAGAGGACTCCCTCGATCAACTGGAGGAAGCCCGAGACGTCGCGCTACTACACTCGACCAAATACCAGCAGAGCCTACGGCGTTATCAGGCCTGACGCGTCCAAAGCCGAGACTTGAAGGTAGGCGACCTGGTGTTGAGGCTAGCACAGAGCAACAAGGGCCGCCACAAGCTGACCCCGCCATGGGAAGGGCCGTACATCATCGCCCAAGTACTGAAGCCCGGCACCTACAAGCTAGCCAACGAGAAGGGCGAAGTCTTCACCAACGCTTGGAACATAGAACAGCTACATCGCTTTTATCCCTAAATTTTCAAGCATTGTATATGTCGTTTCTTGAAATACAATTAAAAAGCGTTCTTTAGTTGGTATAATATTTCGAGAAACCCCCCGATCCCATCATAGGTCTCGGCAATATAGTAACACGACAAGAGAGGCTCGGCTCTACCTCGGCAGAACCAAGCCTCCCTTGGGGGCTAGATGGGGGACTCCCCTAGGTCCCACGCACTATTCTTCAGTCGTTTTTCGCAAAAATTCCTACGCCAAGACTCTAGCATGCTCTGACAAATCCGTTGTAAAAACCCCTCGGACCAAGGTCTGTTTCCTAAGCAAGAGGCCGGTAGAGTCGCGAGACGGCCCACGCCTCCAGGCTACGGCACTCCCTCACTACCTCTTGCCCAAGGGACGGCTTAGGCCCCAAGGGGGTGTTTTGCAAAGCGAAATCTGATCAGGAGCAACAGAGGGCAGAGGCTCGGAAACATGAGAAAAACAACTAAGAAACACAAATACTTCAAAAATAAAGGCCTCGACGGCCACAAGCGTTACCATACAAAAATAACTCCTACTCTATTTTTACATAGCCCCCAGGGCCCAGATCAAGGCTTAGGGCCTTCAGCACCGGCAGATGGTAGGGGAGGAACCACCTCCTCTTCGAAGAGCGTCGCCAGTGCCGTGCCAGGGCTTTCCGCCGCCTCCATCAGCTTCATGACCACTGCGTCAGCCTCCTCCTCATCATCAGGCAGGACATACCCATCACTAATGGCCGGGAGGTTGACGTCGACATAGTGAGAAGAGATGACGGCCAGCGCGCGCTTGACACCCGTGTGCAGCGCTCCTCGGAGCCGCTCGCGCATCTGGTTGCTCAGCGCGATCAAACAGCTTCCTAGGGAGCTGCCTGACTAAACCCCTTCAACCTCCAAGGCCTCGCAGGCAGAAAGGGCAGCACGTTTCAGCGCCTCATGCTCCCCGATCTCGTTATCGAGCACCATCTGCACCGCGCTGGAAGCCTCGGCTGCCCGAGTAACCTCCGCCTCCAACTCTGCACCATGGGGAACAGAGTAACGTTGAGCGAGGGAAAAAACAACCTAAATTAGGAGAGGAAGCCCACAGAACTCACCCTTGGCCTTCCGCTCCCAATGTCGGGTCTCGACCTGACAGGCCTCGGCTTTCTCCTTCCAGCGCAGGGCCTTGGCCCTAGAAGCCTTGGCCTCCTCCTTCAAGCGCCGGGCCTCGACCCAAGAAGCCTCGGCTGCCCTGGAAGCTTCACTCCCCAGCTCTGCGTCACACAAGGGAGTTAGGGAGCGAACATAAGGAAAAGAAAACAAAATGAGGGGACTAAGACTCACCCTCGACCGTCCCCCTCCAAACCACAACCTCGGTTCATGAGGCCTCAGTGGCAGCAAGGGCCTCATCCAAGGCACCTTTCATCAGCTGGTGCGCCCTCTGTTCTGCCCTCAGCTGCCCCACGAGAGCCGCGGCCGAGGCCGTAGCATCAGTGGCTCGGCCCTTGAAGGCATCCTGATCGCTGACCGCGCGAGTGAGCTCCTCCTCCAACTCCTTGACCCGCGCCGCCAGAGGGGTGAGCTACGTCTGGGCCATGGCCGCCTCGACCTTCGCGTCGGCACAACAAAGGCGGAGGTCCTCTACCTCCACGCTCCGCGCTGATAGGAGCTCGTTGGCACCGGCGAGAAGGCCCTCCTGCCGCTGAAGCTGGTCCCAGACGCCCCTCTCCCGCCGGAGAAAGACCGACTTCCCAAGGGACCGGGTCTCGAGCTCCTGGGGAAGCAGAACAGGGGTCATTGATTGTAACAAAAGCAGAAAAGGACAACGTCGCGCGAGAAAGGAAAACGCAAACCTGGGCGACTCCGGGCAGGTCGTCGGCCACCACGGATAGGGTCGTCCGTAGCGACCGCTCCGCCAGCTGACGGTATTGCTCGAAGGTGCCCCAGCGCCCGCCCTTGGCTGCGTCCTCGAGGGCGAACAGAGGCTCCCCCTTAGGGTCGTCCCAGCTCCGCCACAGTACCCGCGGGTGATCCCACCCGCGAGGCTCGGGTCGCACCCGCACGAGGGCCGAGTTTCCCTCGTCCAAGATCGGCGCCGGCTGTCCCACGGCACCGGCATCCTCGGCGTCGACCACCTCCCGCGCCCGAGAAGTATCGTTGGAGGAGATCGGATAGACCTCCGTCTCCTGGGCGTGCTCTCGCAACAATGGCGGCCCCTGAAGCAAGGGCGCCTCCAAGGCCTCCGCCGCCTTCATCTCTGCCTCCTGGACAGACGGCCTCGCCGCCATCACGACGGCCTTGGTGGTCTCGGGGGCTCCGGCCCCCGCCATCGCGGCCTCGGAGGACGTAGAAACACCGACCACAGCCACTGCGGTCTCGGCGGTCTTGGACGCCCTGGCCTTCGTCGCCTCAGCCCCGAAGACCTCGGGGGCCTCGGCAACCAAGGGCACGCCGGCCCCATCCGACTCGTGAGCCTCGCCCTCACAGGGCGGAGGCACTCCCTCCCTTGTCTGTGTAGGGGCCGCCTCGGCAGCCCCTCCTTGGGTGGCCGGCTCCTTCGGATCGACCCTCGCCGACGCCGTGCCGCGTTGGATAGCGGCTTGTGCCTCCGCCACCCAGCGGGTGGAGGAGCCGGGGCTCGCCTTGAGCGCCGTAAGGGGTGCCAAGGGAAGCTCGTCCACATGCCACTTTCGACTAAGGAAAAATAACCAACAGGGTCAGCGCGAGACCAAAAGGCGAACGGAAGGCACTATGACCCTGCCAAAAATACTCTTACATTGAACGGGGCGGCAACCGTTTCGCCATGGCAAACCTTGTCTGCAACGGTGGAGGCGGCGGCAGAGGCGTTGCCTCCATATCCATCAGCGCCGGTCGGTCCTCAATGGACCCCGGCGCCCCTTCGGTCCTCTGCGGGGGCGGTGGTGTCGCCTCCACCGCCACTTGTTCCACCACAGCCGCCGAGCCCACCGGGCTGACGGCGCGTTTTCCCAACACCCGCGCCTCGAGCGTGTCAGCCTCGGCCCCAGAGTGGACAACCGCCGACCCTGGGTCCGCTTCTCCTCCTCCCCCCGGGAGTGCCGAGCTGCTTGCCATTGCCCCGGGCACCACCTCCACTATGTCAGGAAGATGGTCCAGGGGACCTCCCCCCACCTCGCTCCCGTCATCCCCGTCTGAGGCCTCCGTCGACAGCGACGTCGACGGGGATTCCTCCAACGGGAGACCATCCTTCCGTTGTTGACGACGGCGCTTATCCAGCTCCTCGCGCGCGAGGATTTGCTTTGTGCGCTTCACCGCCTTAGCGTCTTTCCGCTTTTTCTGCGCATCGGCGTGCGCACGGTTGATCGCCCGCCGCCTCGCGTCATCAGGAACGAGCGGCAGAGATGAGCGTACGTCCCTCATCCCCTACAGGAACGATGGACACGCATAAGGAAACAAGGGGTAAGGGGAGACTGAGGAGGCTCGGAGGCTACAAGCGGCGCACGACTTACCAGCGAAAGGAACCCCCGCGATGGCCGCATAGTGATAGAGGTCAAGTTGCGGCCCCTCAGCTTCGCCTCTACCGTCTCCCCGACCCGACGAAGAATTTCCTCATCGGAAAGGGCGGAGGAGGACATCCGGGTGCCCTCAATGGGCTCACCCGGCTTCATCTCGAACACTCGCCGCCGTCGAGCCATCAGCGGCAGCACCCTTCGGCGGTGGAAGGCGGCCACGACTACAGCCGTGGTGAGACCGTGGCCCCGTAGCCTCGCCAGCCCCTCTAGAAGCAGCTGCAGCTTGGGCTGGTCATCCTTCGGGATGCCGTACTTCCATCTCTCCAGGCAACTCCCCACAATCTGCCCAGTGTAGGGGGGAAGTCCTCTGTCGTCATTGTGAAGGTAGAACCAACTCGTGTACCACCGGCGATTGGATGACGCGAGCTGGGCCGGAATGTAGGGGTGCAGGCGATCCTGGCACACTTGGAGAGTGCAGCCGCCGACCCTCGTCGCCTTCCTCGTACCCGACGTGCCCGTCGGCTTGGTAGTGTGCCCCGCCCGGAATAGGTGGAGCCACAACTCCCAATGGGGAGCAATCCCCAAGTACCCCTCGCAGACGGCAACAAAGATAGCCTCCTGAGCGATGGAGTTGGGGTTGAAGTTGTGGAGCTCCACGCCGTAGTAATCTAGGAGCGCCCGCATGAACCGATCCACCGGGACGCCAAGGCCACGCTCGTGAAAGGAGACGAAGCTTACGACGTAGCCGTCGTGGGGCCTCGGCTCTCGCTCGCCGTACGGAGCAATCCACTCCGGCCTAATGGGGTCTGTCACCGGGCGAAGGAGTCTGCCATCGACAAGCGACTAATGCATCTCCTCGGTGACATCCGACGGATCCCAGGGGTCTGCCTCAACAATGACGATGTCGCCGGCCATGGGTGTGATGGAGGAATCGGGTGCGGCGGTGAGTTTTTTCTCTCTCTCCCACGCTCTTGCTTTTTCCTCGCTTTCTCCCTAGGCTCGCTCTTCTCCCCTCTTCTTCCCGGCACCCGCTGCTCTAGCGATGGCTTGACAGGAGGCAGTGCTAATGCAGGCAAGGTAAGACAAGGAGGGGCGGGACTCTTTGGGTATTTATGCAGGGAGGAGGCGAAACGAACGGGCGACGAAATCGGGGAAGTTTTCCCCCGATCCGGCACAATTAACCACGAGCCGATTTCGCTGGCCCACGCGCCCATGTCTCCCTCATTAAATGCGAGAACAGTTACGTCCCATCCACCACGTCACGCTCGGCCACTACGGCAGCAGGCGTCGTTTCGCCTACCCAGGAAACCGCCTCAAAAGGCGCGCCACCCGTTGCCGAGCCAATAGGGAAGATATTCCCCACGACCTATTCCTTTCATATGAAGGAACCAGACTCTGAGCCTATTATGGTCTAGGGGTTCGAAGGCTAGGCCCCAAGAGGTTTCGACAGCCGCCCCAGGATAACAGAGTCAGGGACGACCGCGGGCGAGCCTATACGGGGCCAAGACCCAAGCAAGTGAAATGCTTGGGACGCCTAAAGTCGTGTTCGAGACCGGTAGGAAGGTCTCTGAATGGGATCCCACCGTAGGGAGGCACCGAGCCACCGAGGCCCAGCGAACGGCCTCGGCACCCACTAGAGAAATCCTCTGGTACTCTTGGAGTGTGTCTCTAGACCACTAGCCGTCCCCTAGCGAACGGGGTTCGGGCCTCCACTCGGACTACCCGAAAACAGCTCACCGGAGGTGCCACCGCTTGTGCCCACCGAGGGTAGCGAGACACATTCCACCCCTCCTTCCGAGCGAAAAGGAAGCATGAGGGTCGTACAAAAAGTTAGGGGAACCCCTGACGGCCTTCTCGCTCTATGCAGGGGCTAAGGGGCTCTTCCTGCAACCTTGCCGAGACCCGGCGACCCCGGCTCACACTCAAATGGGCTCAACAAAACAAACCCTCCTTCTGAGTGAAAAGAAAGTGTGAGGGTCGTACAAAAAGACAGGGGAGCTCCTGATGGCCCTCTCGCCCTGTGCAGAGGCTAGGGGGCTCTTCCTGCAGATACGCCGAGACCCCACGACCCGGGCTGGCGCCCAAAGGGGCCTCGGCAAACAAACCCTCACGCGCGAGGGGCGTATAAAAAGCCAGGGGAACTCCCGACGGCCCTCTCGCTCCACGTAGAGGCTAGGGGCTCTTCCTGCAACCTTGCCGAGACCAGCGGCTCCGGCTCGCACCAGAGTGGGCTCGGCAAACAAACCCTCCGTCCGAACGAAAAGGATATGTGAGGGTCGGATGAAAAAGCCAGGGGACCCCTGACCGCCCTCCTGCTCCTGGCGGAGGCTCGGGGGCTCCTCCTACGCCCAAGACAAAGACAAACGGTCTAAGTCCACGCTAGAAGTTCCGTTACAAATACGATAAAGGGCACCGAGCCCGTTACGGTCTAGGGGTTCGAAGGCTGGGCCTCCAGAGGTTTCGACAGTCACCCTAGGGCAACAGAGTCAGGGACGACCTTGGGGCGAGCCTACGAATGGCCGAGGCCCGAGCGAACGATCGCTCGATCGCTCGAGGCGTCCTAAGTCATGTCCGAGACCGGCAGGGAAGTCTCTGAATGGGATCCCACCGTAGGGAGGCACCGAGCCACCGAGGCCCAGCGAACGGCCTCGGCACCCACTAGAGAAACCCTCTGGTACTCTTGGAGTGCGTCTTAGGACCGCTAGATGACCCTTAGCGAACAGGGTTCGGGCCTCCACTCGGACTACCCGATAATAGCTCACCGGAAGTGCCCACGCTCGTGCCCATCGAGGGTAGCCTGGCACATTTCACCCCTCCTTCCGAGCAAAAAGGAAGCGTGAGGGTCATACCCAAAGTCAGGGGGATCTCTGACGGACCTCTTGCTCCGTGCGGAGGCTAGAGGGCTTTTCCTGCAGCCTCACCGAGACCCCCGCAACCCGAACTTGCGCTTGTGGGCTTGGCAAATGCGATAAAAACTCCACGCTCAAACGCAAAAACAAAAAAAGCCCCTAGAGGAGTAACTCCACTCCTCCAGGGCCTCGGGGGCTACAGCCAGCGGGTGCGCTCGCGCGCACCCACCGGAACCACCAAGTACAAAACACAATCCCGACGGGAGCTGCTACAAGCCAAGTCTCGTCAAAACCTCGGGAGAGTGCCCGCACTCCTCCCGAGGCTCGGGGGCTACTGTCGGATACCACAAGAAGGGGTACCCTAAGCAAGAACCAAAAATATTGCTTAAGCCTTGCAAAAATCAGCAAAAATCAAAGCCAAAGGACAACCACGAGGTCTCGGCAGATTCTCCGACTCGCCCAAGGCTTGCACCGAGGCCTCAGACGAAAGGCCAAAGCCCTCCGCCCCGCCGAGGCCCTCTTGCCGAGGCCCCCTCGCCGAGGCCCGCCCCGCAATGCCTCGGATGGGATACCAATTCTCTGATTCGCCCGAGGCTGGGCTCGGCAACAACCTCGTCACCTCCGTCCCGACCGACTCCCCTGACAAAACGCCACGTCCAGTCAATACGCCCCACTACTCCCGCAACGTCAGCCGCACATTGGCACAGTACAGGCAGAATGACCGACGGGACAGGGGACCGGGCGCAGCAGGGGTTACCTACCACTATGCTCATCACTGTGCCCCCTGCTGACACCCGTACTGCCCTGTGCTACCTAACTCCTACGCCAAGGACAAAGTGGCGTGGAGGGTCAAGTCCGGGTCCCAGTAGTCTCAGAATCAGCATAAAAGACCAACCGTTCGTCCTCCGCCTCATCCGAGACCCCTCGGCAGGGCCTCGGACGTACTATTCCTTCTCCGCCTCGGCCGAGGTCGGGCTCGTCCCGCATCCTCGTTGCCTCCGCCTCGTCCGAGACCCCCCGGCAGAGCCTCGGACGTACTATTCCTTCTCCGCCTCGGCCAAGGCCGGGCTCGTCCCGCATCCTCGTCGCCTCTGCCTCAACCGTCCCTCTGGCGAGCCATCACATCCGTTTAAATGCACCTGGTCACACCTACTACATCAGCCACGACTAACATGGTACAGCAACAGGGGCGATGGGACAGCGGTCAAATCTCCTTTTTACCATCCCCTACTGACGGTGCAGGGGTTACCGTGCCCTGTGGGCACACGCTTCGCACTTCTCCACCTGAACTAGGTACGACGCTGACCACCGAGACCCCCGCATCATACACGGGTCACCGCCGAGGCCTCGGCAAAGCAGGCCTCGGCACGATCAGGTACAGCACCCGCCAGGCCTCGGCACTCCACCAAGTCAAGAACACACAAGGCACGGCATGTCTCCTACAGTGGAAGCCATACTGACTAGACGTCAACAAGGACTCCCACGACCTCAACAACCTCGTGCCTGGCCAACACGGTGCGCCAGTCAAGTACCAATCGCCATCCCCAACACCATGCTGCTACAGGACTGAACTACAGTAGGCTCCACGTATAGCTCACTCATGTACTCCTGGCTCCCTCCTTGCGGTTATAAAAGGAAGCAGCCAGGGATAGCTCGGGGGGGGGGAAGAGGGGAAATAGGAAGAACATCTAGTAGCTCACACACATACACATCCCAGCCGCCTGAGAGCAACGTCTCAAGGAGCCCACACGACACCTCGCCGAGACCTGGGATTAGCTCCCTCTCTCCCTGTGCTTGTAACCCCCTACTACTAGCACTTCGGTGCAAGGAATACAAGATCGATCTCTCGGACTGGACGTAGGGCATCGATTGCCTGAACCAGTATAAACCTTGTGTCTCTTTGCATCACCATCCGGGATTAGGGGCATGCAGTTCAAATTCACTAGTTGGTAGAGGAGCCCCAGTCCGAAACACCGACAGTGGCGTTGCTCAACGAATACTAGACGCTCGGGGACAAGCTGTGGGGGTATAACCCCGTATACCCACAAGGCTGTACATGGGCCGAGCCATCAGGGGAGGCCCAGCCCACCAGACAACGCCCCGCGCAGCACGACACTGGTCGGCGTGCGTCGCAAGGCTACGTGAGGATCCTTGACGATCTAGGACAATCTGTTCGGATATGCTAAGATACCGATCTCTGTAAAGCTTATCATGTAAACCAATTAGGGTTAGATACAATGAATCAGAGATAGGCTCAACCAACCTGTAACCCTACCCCCATGCTATATAAGACGGATAGGGACCCCTCAATTTGATCAGATCATAATATACAATTTACCAAAGACACATGACGTAGGTATTACGTCAAGCTGATGGCTTCAACCTGTATAAATCGCTATATCTGGATCTTGTGTCACCATCTAGTTCGTATCTTGCGCATCTCCACCGATTCATTTACTACCGTGGGCATACCCTTTAGTAGACTGCCGGCCGTATTTCGCCGACAGGGTGTTTGTTCCCACAAAGCTAAAGTTTAGCCCATGGTTTGCCTTATTTAAATTCAGAAACTAAAGTTTAGAGGTGTCACATGAGGATGTCATATGAGAGTGTTCCGATAGTAATAATAAAATAAATGACACAAGTCCTTGTAATCCGGGAGATAAATTTATTAAACCTAATGAATCCATCATTAGCATATAAATTACTGTAGCACCACATTGTGAAATCATAGACTAATTAGGTTTAAAAAAATCCGTCTCGTAAATTAGTCGCAATCTATGCAATTAGTTATTTTTAGTTTATATATATGTGTGTGTGTGTGAGTGAACAATCGACTAAAGTTTAGCGGGAATAAACTTTAGAACCAAGACGAATTTTAGTTCCCACTCAGGCACTCACGCAGAGCAGCTTTCCCCATCCCCAACCCACCAGCAACCTCTCCGCCTATATATATATATATATATATATATATATATATATATATATATATATATATATATATATATATATATATATATATATATATATATATATATATATATATATATATATATATATATATATATATATATATATATATGTGTGAACAATCGACTAAAGTTTAGCGGGAATAAACTTTAGAACCAAGACGAATTTTAGTTCCCACTCAGGCACTCACGCAGAGCAGCTTTCCCCATCCCCAGCCCACCAGCAACCTCTCCGCCTTCCGCCATCACCGCCGACGCCATGGCCTCCTCTCCTCTCCACCTCTTCCTCCTCCTTCCCCTGCGCCTCCTCTTCCTCCTCCCGCTGCTCGCCGCGGCCAAACCCGTCCTCGAGAACGGTTACACGGTCACCACCTTCGCCGACCTGAACCCGCTCCCGGCCTCTGGGCCGTACCCCTACGCGATCCTCCCGCGGCTCCACGCCGGCGACCTCCTCCTCCTCGACTCCGCCGGATCCGCGCTCTACACCCTCTCCCTCTCCTCCTCCCCCGGCGAGCCGCGCAGGCTAGCGGGGGGCAAGCGGGGCTCCGGGTTCGACGACGGCGACGCCGCCTTCGACCGCCCGCGCAGCGTCGCCGTCGATGCCGTCGACAACGTCTACGTCGCCGACCAACGCCACGGCGCCGTCCGCAAGGTCGCGCCCTCCGGTGAGCGAGCCCGCCCGCCCCCTCCTCCGTGCTTCCTTTGTTCCCCTGCTAGCGGTCCCTTCGCGCGGTCGTCAGTTAGGGTTTAGGGTTTGGCTGTTTGGTGGATGTGATGCGGGGAGTGTGAGTGAGTAGGTGATCGGGACCTTAGCGGCTCATACGACCCATTTATGTTACCTTTGGAATGTTTTTCACAACGCCTCTGCATCGCTTTCGTAGTGAGGTTGGGTTGGGATGTTCATGTCGTTGATTGAAATTTTGCTCACGTGTTCTCACTCCAAATTTGAGATGGTAGTTTTTTTTACTTATCTACAAATAATTTGTAGATGGTATATATATATATGTTGAATTTCATGTTTTTACCCTTAAATTATACTGAGATACTAAATTGGTAAATTCATCAAAGATTGGTTCAGAGCAGTCCAAACCATTGTATGTTTGACCCCTAAAACATACAACTTTCTCATCTCACTGGTTGCCAAGCTAACGCAATGGTATTCTACCACTTAGTATTTGGTTTTTGCCGTTTCCTACCTACTCTGACAGTAAAATATCTGTTTTTAGTGCTGCCATGCCTGACAATTAACTACTTGGAAAGAAAAGATATTTACGTGTTGGCCAATAACATCACCTTGCTCCTGATTTCTTGCTACAAATTTGTCATTGCTAGGTTATACTACTACGATTGCCGGAGGCCTCTCATCAGGGCATGGTCGCAGGGATGGACTGGCACAGAATGCTACTTTCTCGGCAGATTTTGAGCTTGTTTATGTCCCCAAAATTTGTGCCCTGTTAGTAGCTGACAGAGGAAATCGAATGGTTAGACAAATCAATCTAAAGCCAGAAGATTGTGCACATGAAAAACAGTCAGGTAACTACTGAATGGACCTCCAACTTGCTTTAACTTAATACTGCTGCATAGGTACTGTAACTTAGTAACTTATGTTTAGTGCTTGACTTTATTGTGTTTTACTCTGGCCACCTGTTATGTCAACAACATTTACCTGTCGTGGTACCAATGTCTTCCAATTTACAAATTTCATGCATAGCCTGAGATTATTTGTGCAGAAAGGCTGGTAAAATGTGCTGATTGTTCCAGTGTATATAAGTAGCTTTTCTTGATAACATGTATTCTGCCTTATCCGGATATGCATCAGGGTTTTTGCTCCATCATTCAACTTATATTTGAGATACTTTATAATTAGTTTCTACTAACTGCTTTGGGGATTCAATGATGACAACTTCATTTTTCCTTGTCTCGTATTTCTGGGCTCAAAACATTTTCATCTACAGTCTGTTAGCAATGCCTGACAGGTTTCATAAAAAAAAACAAAGCAATGCCTGACAGTGTTTTACTTAGAATAGTGATAGTGATATGGTGTTATGTGGACTCCCTGCTCCATTTTTTTTGGAGAAATCGTAAACATATACTACAGTGAATAGCCTATGTAGTTGCTAGTCTTGCTAACGGGTTTGTTGTAAAAGCTGTGACAATATCACACTGCTGATGTTCAGCTTATGGATTTGCAGGCTTGGGAACTACATCGGTGTCGGTCATTGCAATATTGTGTGCATTGCTCGGTTCAATTATTGGGTTCTTAGTTCGCCATTTTTACCCTGTCAATGTGAGTATTCTTCTGCTTCAATTCTTAATTCAGAGGAGATGAATACATGCACAAATTAAGACAGTGCAATCTGAAACATATAGGCAGGAAGTCTCCATCAACCACTTTTTCAGCAGGATGCAGAAGCAATTCCTGAGGACACAGAGGAAGGCAACTCTGATCAGCTTCTGCGACATAAAAAGCGCAGTTGCTAGCTCCATGGGCTACACCCTCCTGCTTAGACTGATCAGACTTGGCCGTGGCTATCTAGCCATGGTGTTCCCTAGTGTTAGGTTACAGCAAGAAGTTCCCCTTAGGCCTTCTCGGCGTCGTCCTGAGTTACGCAAAACTAGCACTGCTCCTAACATTGGTCTTAACAGCAAAGCTCCCCTTCCTCCTACTGGGCAACTGGGGGATCTGATAAGCTTTGCTGGAGATGCCGGTGATAAGGAGGGTAGTGGTAATGCCAATAGTCAGGAGGGTAAGGTGCCATCTTATGAGGGTGACTTGATGGGTCTTCTCTACATCCCACCTGGCAGCGTTAAGAAAATTGATCACATGATCGAGACCAACCTATCCGGCTTTTCAAGCCGTGTGAATCGTCGTAGATTAACTGTTAGTGGTTGTAGTGTAAGCAGGAGGGTGCATGGAGACAAATAAGTTTATCTGAGCTTGTCATCGTCCGTCTTTGAGCCTGCGTGCGTGTCACCTAGGAGTACTGCAGTGGCAGAATAAATTTGTACTACATCAGCGCCAGCGTTTTCCTTGTAAATATGTAGAAGAACTTGGTGTGCCAAGTGTTGCTATATTCTATATGGTCATGGCATGTAATGTACCAAGTGTTACAAAACTCCTGGATATGCTCTTAATATTATTTCCGTTGCCATTTTGTGAAATGGAACTCAAACTTATACTATTATTTATGAATTTATTTGTAATATTATTTTCGCTACAACTCTATGCACGTGATGTGTATTTGTTTAATTATACGATTTTGGTTATAATGTTGATTTACCGAGGTCCTTCGTGACACTCGGCGGACTATCGGGTTTATATAATTGAAAGTATGCATACGTCACCATGTTAAACGGGGACAGCCGTACTTGATCTTGTATAAATTAGACGGTTCTATTACAGCTGGCATCAGAGCAAGATTAAGCATAATACTGTCATGTACTTAGTTTTCAAAACAAAGTTTTGTTTTAAAAAAACTATTTTGACTAAAACTTTAGATACTAGCAAATTTATCAAAACTAATTTGCAAAACTATGCTAGCGACATCCTTCTTAATGCCTAGTTAAGGACTATTAGGTGGCTATCTAAGTGTTAACATGAGGGTTTTTACTTTTGTCGTCCATACAGCGTGCTATTGCATGGATGTCATTCACTTGAATGGTAATGTATGGATCAATATACCTCTACATCCAGGTAAGATGGTGAGTGGCATGACCGCAAGATGTGAGCGTGCGGTCAAAGGAGAGAGATAATTTCGATACTTAATTATATATATCTCATATATATATACGGAAGTATTTAATTGTGGGTTAGATTTGGTACGGCTATATATGCATATTCTATATGTGTATATAGACGTATTTACTTTCGGGTAGTTTTGATACGGAAGTGTATATATATATATATATATAGAAGTATTTGGCTTGCAACCTAAATACCAGATTTTGTATAAATTTGGTAGTTCTGACACAGCTGGCATCAGAGCAAGATTAAGCATAATATTGTCATGTATTTAGTTTTCAAAACAAAATTTTGTTTTAAAAAGTCTATTTTGACTAAAACTTTAGCTAGTCAAATTTGTCAAAACTAATTTGCAAAACTATGCTAGCGACATCCTCCTTTATGTCTAGTTAAGGACTATTAGCTGGCTATCTAAATACTAACATGAGGGTTTTTACTTTCGTCGTCCATACGGCGTGCTATTGTATGAATGCCATTCACTTGAATGGTAATGTATGGATCAATATACCTCTACGCCCAGGTAAGATGGTGAGTGACATGACCGCAAAATGTGAGCGTGCGGTCAAAGGGAGAGGTAGTTTCGATACTTAAGTATATATATCTCATATGTATATGGAAGTATTTAATTGTGGGTTAACTTTGATACGACTACATATGCATATTCTATATGTATGTATATAGAAGAATTTAGCTTGCAACCTAGAGACCGGATTTTCATTTCCGCATACATATAATTGTGTGGTTGGGCTGAAGTGGAATCTTCTGCAGGTACGCTAACCACGAATACGTAGATTGAATGTAGCTGACGACTAGCTATATATCGAGAGAGTACGTGTTATGCCACCGACATAGAACGTGATTGCCGCCTTAGGCTGGCAATTTTGTGAGGACGAATAGGACGGTCATGCATCATGATTGTGTTTGTGCATAAATATGCTTCCCTCACTTTATTCTAATACTAAGTCACCTGTGATCAATGTGATGTTACTATCTTCCCTGTGTGAAGCTAGGCAAAATGCCTTGTTCCATGCCCCTTGAATATCTATGCTTGAAGATAGTGTGTGATTAGCTTTGCCTTGTATGGTTGCTTCCAAAGGAAATAAATGACAAGTTAGTAGTTAGCAAAAACTTCACCCCCTTAAAAACTAAAACTGGTAGTGATACCATGTTAGAAGCCTGCACATGCTTTTCTTTTAAATATAATGTCAGGTTCTTACTTTCAAGTTATCTTCACATTGGTTCTCTTAGACGCGTGGAGGCTCGTTATCTTGGTAGTGCCGTAGCTGTCACCCCTTTTGTCCTCGGTAAGCATACGAGTATTGAAGAGCGCTATTCTAGGCAGCGTCCAAGTTTTGATAATCTTATGGTTGTCGTCTCCAATTAAGTTCTCTCTTAGGAGCTTGAGATTGTACACGTGGTTGCTAGCCCTTGAACGTTGCGCTACGAAGACCTATATCCATGCCTTTGCTTAACCTTAAGCCTAAGCTTGGTTCCCTTGAATGTTTGCATGTGTCATGGTAGTCTCGCTCCTATGTGGGAGGACCCTGCTCAAAAATCCTTGTCGGACCTCATTACTCCTTCTCCTACAGATGATCTGGTGCAACGCTAATCGCTATCTACCCTGGCTTTGGAACATTTTCCTCATAGATCATGTTGTTGCTTTATCAACTAAATCCCTAGTCAGTGCATTGGCTCTGTCCCTCGAATCTCGTTTGTTTTATCTCCAACTGTCGACATAGAATTTTCCTCCCGTGCCAAGGACACATGCAGCAAGCCGGAAGGGTCCGCTCGATGGAGCAGATCCGCATAGCTTCATCGCGGGGATGGTCGATCCTGCGCAATCCTCCCGAGATGTGCCAGTCAATTTGACCCTGCAATTGACAATGAGAGAAAGTTCATCAGTAATTAAGGGCGAAACTTGCCGGTGTTGCCAGACAGTCCCAAATGTGCGGCTATGAGAGCCAATATGAAAGGAAATCGACTAAATAGTCGATTCTAGTATATTCATGAGAATGAATCAGTTAAAACTCATAGGGTTGTGTAAGAAGAATCGGTTATCATTTAGGATAAATATCATTAATCGAACATATATCAATCAATGGCAACAAGATGTCAACAATAATCGGTTTGTGCTGAGCCAATGATTATAAGTAACCAAACCCCTTTTTATATAAACAAACAATTCAACACCACTTAATCGTTTAATAAAGATAAATCTAATGAACATATTAGATCTCATCTATCATCATGACCAGTGGGGCATGAGGCAGAATCATGCAACATGCCTTAACCGCACGTTATGCACGATTAAGATTGATGTAAAATAGCCGATAAAACATAACTCATAGTTTAAGGTGTAGATTAGATCAATTTTAGGTTAGCAAACGATGGGTCAAATAAGATATAAGGCCGATCTAAATCAATCTCAATCAGGCAGAGTGATATTGTTGTAATTAGATAAATAATGAAAGCAATAAGCAGTATCGGTAACTTAATGAATCTACCAAAGACTGCCATTCTAAGGTAGAGCCGATAACTTGACCTTGATTTAATTCAAGTAGTGGGGTGTGAGGTAGAATCACACATGCCATACTTGAATTAAACAAGAGTCGACAACTAGCTTATACTAGAGCCGCAGTGGGGGTCGACCGGATTGATGCAGCCATACGAACAGAGGTATAAACCATGACGGTACTTACAGACAAGCAGTGGAGATTGACCGGATCGATGCAGCCGTACTTGCTGAAGAACTCACCAAGATCTACTCTACTCCTACTCCTAAGGGTGGCCGGAGCCAAAAAAAGTAATTGACTTGTATTTGGATTGATTGGTTGTTTTTACAATAGCTGGGGTTTGGTATTTATACCCGGGCCCTGTGCATGACTCCTGTCTAAGCACGACTTATTATAATTTTTGACCCTAGAAAAAACATTCCTAATTTAAGATAACTTGGACTCTAATCTTTTCCTTTTTGTAGAGTCCGGCATGCTTTGTCCTGGTGCCGAACGTAGTCTTTGTTGTTATCCGCTGGCGCTATCTGTGGAAAGCCGATTCCATTTTCTGCATTTGAATCAGCTGGTCCCAATCTGCATGTAATTGATTCCTTGATGACATGATCTTGGGAGCTTTCGCTGCAACATCTTCTTCCAAATTTTGGTGTAAACACATACCCCCCCAATTTTGGGATAAAAGTAATTTTATTCCAAAATGATCATGTCTGTATCCCTGATTGGTCCACAGTCACGGGTAGAGAACCTTGATCTAGGGTCCACTGTTTGTCGTTGCTTGCGTCCACTCAAAAGCCCATGCCTCAAAACTTTTTACAAGAGCGTCACTGCTTCACGGGCACTTGGATTCATCTTCCCGGGCCGGCTATAAAATGCCTATCCGACCCTGGCGAGAGCAACTCAACAATTCAGCCATGTTTTGCTTCCATCTACTCCCTCGAGTGCCTCTAGTTCCGCTGGACCCTCCATGGTCCATTCTCTTGCCATGAAGATCTTGAGCGGTTAGAAGAATTCTTGTGCATAGGGTGATTGTGTCGCTCATTTTAGCACCTTGTCGAGCAAGAGGATTAGCTACTGCGGCTAGGAGAAGTCTTGTGACATCACCTATGTGTTCTCACCATGCTCGCAGAGCTGTTCCAGTGTTTGTAAGGGCTAAAATGTGTAGACACCTTTTCCTTGTTTGTTCCACTAAACGTCCACCGGGAAAGCCATAGACTTTTTTCCCATAGTCTCTCGATTTACTGAGAAATCGGCTGAGCACATGTTAAGCGGGCGATTTTTCTCTTCTCGGGCAAAATTTTATCAATGGGCCAATGTCGACTCGTTTCACGACGACCTTCGGCCTTGTAGGGGTTCGGACTCCCTTCAATCCAAAGAAGCCTTGATAGGTTGATTTCTGGTAAATGTAAAATCTTCGAATCCGTTTCACGACATTCCATAATTTGGGGAGGCAATAAGTTCGAATCTGTTATCTCTTCGTTATCCGTCCCCTGAATCCCCAGAGTGTCGTTCCGCCTCCGTTTCTGACTCCAAATTCACACCTTCAGCGAAACTTGTCTTCTCGCCTTCTTGGGCTATATATACATGGGCCATGGTCGTGGATCGAACAACAACCCGCTTCGCCTCAAACTTTCTGCATCCTTAGTATAGCTTCTGTTCTTCTATAGGTTTGAGATCATGGAGAAGAGCAAGAGGTTCGTTGAGGCCTTTGATGGATCTGCATCATCGCGCCAGCGCATCCATCGCCAAGAGGGTGCAACTTGCGATGCTTCCGTCGTCCTAGAGTAGAGGGCTGACTCTACTCAGCCTTTGGGGTCATCCTCAGCACCAATTTGTCGTCAGCTCCCCTATTACCCGAGGAGGTCGAGAGATAACGACGACCTGATCACTTCTATTGATCAGACTGGCGAGAAACTTGCCGACTGTCTTTCTATTGCGGAGTCAGCTCTGGCCATAGTTCAAGGCCGATCACCTCCTGAGGCCAACCCGGCACGGGAGAGGCTGGCCAAGGCTGAAGCCAGAATTGCTGGTGAGACGTTTACCACTATTTTCTATTTCTTCCTCAACTTTTATTCCCCAAAATCCTGCTCACCTCTTCTTCAAATCCTCTAGATCTATCGGCTCAGCTGGAAAGCCTTTGTTTGGCTACAGACCATGCGGCAGGATTCGTCAATGCCAGGGGTGCCGCTCCGGTGGCTCGTTTGCATGACATCCCGAACCACGTCAGAGAAGTCGCTCTTCACGGTGTTCATCATGGGGCTGCCATGGCATTGGCTGCTGCGCAAGTTCACTCTGGCCATGATCTTCGGCTTCTTCCTCATGGAGCTCTAGTTACTGGATGCCCCAGGGATTACGAGCGACTGGTTGAGGATTTCTTTGATGCTGCCAACTCTATAGCTCTGACCTCCTAGGCTGATGACATAGTAAATAAAGTATTTTCTGATCTGTAGCTTGTAATAAGTGATATCAGTGAACAACTCCTTCATCTCCAATGATCCTCACTTCATCCACCACTGTGTTCGTATTTACCTTGCTCCTGTAGGCGATACACATTGTACTGTCTTTTACCCTTCTGGGTTTATCTTCGCACTAGAAGCGGTATCCTTCCGGTATCGGCTATTAGAGTTGGCAGCCGAGCAACTTGGCTGTCAGGTGTTAATCTAAACATTAGGGTAATATTCCTTCAAATATTTCTCATTTGATTGCTCTGCCGAATCCTCTTCCCCTTTTAGTGTTTCCAAAGCTTAAACATTACCAGGCGCACAACGCTTGATCCGATAAGGTTTCTCTCGATTATGTAACCATGCCGGCTATCTTGCTTTTGGCTATCAAGGGTAATCCATCCCCAGTTTTCTCTAGAGTCTCATTGCCATTGACCATCATAAGTACGTCTTTGAGAGTATCCCCAGATCAGTCGAAGAAATTAAACAGATCACGAGAGATGATGCCATTCGGCTAGAAACATTGAGAGCGATCCATGATGTTCCAGACTTGAAATTTGCATGTCAATGCATGTCTTTGTGTAGAATCGATCATACTCTCCGTTCTTTAATTACGCTTCTTTTTTCGGCTAAAGAGTCGATTTTATACAACCGATCCCAGACTTCGAATCCAATCGAGTCTGAAAACACGGCTTTTATTAAAAGAACCCTTTGATTTCCCGCCTTCAATTGCTCAACGCCGCACTCATATCGACATTAGTGAAGTGGCGCTTCGCCTCCTATTAATTGCGGTTGCCTTTTACACATCCCGAGGCGTCCGCCTCTTCGCTTCAGGTCCTCAAATACCAGCTGGTGGTTTCAACCTCGAACACATCTCCACTCACAACTGTTTCTTTGCTCTTCTCCGCCTGCCGAAACCCTGTAGCAGTTTTCCTTTTCCCCTTCGTAGATCTAATCATCCTTCATGGCTAGCGAAGACAACCGAGGCAAGCGTGCGGCGGAGGAAATCCTAGAGGAGAATATGCCGATGAACCAGCATCTCCGACGCATGAGGTGAAATTGACATTTCTTGTTTATGATGATGTACAGTTCTGACTCGCCGACATGCCTACAGGTTTGTTGTGAATGACAGTCTCCGTCCTCTTGCCAGGGCCAGCGGGCCTTCTGACACCACATCTTCTGTGCCGGCATCGTCGTCGGATTCTTCTGACTCCTATAATGGCGACGATGCCCGACGCTACCTTCATGAGTGGAGAATGGCTCAGAATCGCTATTTCGAGGCAACTTGGGAGAACAGTCAACTGGAGATTCGCCTCGGGGTCTCTCAGGCCGCCCTTCATGTGGCTGAGGAGGAGGCCAGCGCCGTCCGAGCGTGGCTAGCCGAGTCTGATGCCATGGTGGCGGGTAAGACAAACTCCAGGAACGCTTCATTCTGATTTCCATTATCTTTATCTTGATAGTCTTTTGTTCATGTAACTGTCAGCCCTGACAGTGCAGTTGGAGTCTCTCCAACTGGCGGCGAATGCGGCCGCGGATGCCATCAATGCGCGGGGTTCCTCTATCACCGCTCGTCTCCAGGATGTCCCAGTCTGCGTTCGAGAGATCGCCCTTCACGGTGTTGAGTTCCATGCCATGGAGACTGGTTTCCCAATGGGCGATGGCCCCGAGGAGCACGAGGACCTGCTCTAACACCATGGCAGCGGAGGCCATAGTAGACATTACATCCGCTCAGGATGTGGTGAACAAGGTCTTTGATTAGTTTGTACTTCGGGTAATCTGATGAACAAAGACTCCTGCTCTTTCATGAATGTGCCTTAGTGCAATGCCCTTGTATATGATTGCTTTTGCTTTTTGCTCTATAGGCGATACATATCGTATCGGCTTTTATTGTCTTTGAAGATTTTTTTTTGAACTAGAGGCGATACCCTCCTGGTACCGGCTATTAGAGCCGAGAACGAATCGGCTATCAAATGTTAACCGGGTGTTAGGATAACGTACCACAAAACTTTTTATATCAAAAGTCAAACGATTAAAGAACCCAGGTCAAGCATCCTATTAAGCGAAACAGAACTTCTTAAGAAATCCTTTAACTCTGAATCGCACTCGCACTTTGACTCAGCATTCACATACGTCGGCCTAAGACTCAACGCTTATTTTTTCTTTAATCCAATGGTCGACGTGAAGGCGTGATTTTTTCTGCTAAAACAAGCTTTCAGAGCCGATCGCTTGGATCGGCTATTGGCATTCATTGTTGATCTTAATGAAGCCTCCTTCCCATGACTTGCCAGAAAAACATTCGAAGTCTCCTAGTTCCCAAAAGACTGGATCGGTTGTTGTGATGCTCATGGACTCATCAGCGCGAACCAGTTCAACATCATCTCCATGCCATTGAATCAAACACTGATCCATGGTCGATGGTATACAGCAATTCGCATGAATCCAATCACGACCGAGGAGCAAACTGTAAGACCCTTTCCCATCGATGACGAAGAATGTAGTGAGCAGAGTTTTGCTTCCGATTGTTAGCTCGACATTTATTGCCCCCCGGGTCTTAGACGCATTACCTCCAAAATCTTTAAGTATCATGTTAGTCTCCATCAGATCTTCTGGTCCCTTGCCAAGTTTACAAAAAGTAGTGTAAGACATAAGATTGATAGAAGCACCTCCATCTACCAACATCTTGTTCATTAGCTTCCCATCGACAAGACCTTTCATATATAACGTCTTTAAGTGCCGATGTTTGACTGGTTTGTCAAATATCGCTTGTTGTACAACCGTTAACTTGGCAACTATCTCTTCATACTCTGATTCATCGAAATCCGAATAAACTTCTTGATCTACCGGAGCTCTGAATTCTGATGGCAACAGAAAAGCCATTTGGATATTAGCCGATGGTTGCTTTCTATTGTCTATTTGCTTGGTACGCCACACTTGAGTCTTACCGGATGCCTGAGCCTGTTCTATCTCTTTATTCCTTAGGCGTTGCACCCTTCTCTTCTGGCTTCTTGTTAAACCTCCTGGGCACCACTGTCCTTCTTGCCGCACATATCTTCTTTCGGTTCCTTCCTCTTCATGATCAGCCCAGTCCTGATCAACGACTCTTTTTCCAAGCCGATCATGAACACTTTTATTTTTTAAGCGCCGATCCATGTTATTAGGATGATATGCATCTTGAGCATGGATAGACCGGCGGTTGGTTTGAGACTGCCTATACTCCCGATATTGATTGCTGCATTCTGGACAGTCATGTCTGGTAGGCAATTTCAAATCTTCATTCCAGCAATGTCTAAAGAAAGGACAATTCCAATGCAATTCGGTTTGTTCCCTTTTATACCTCCCTTGTTTCAGTTGACACTGGTACGCTTGATCTTTTAACAAACGCTGATAATCCTTTTCCTTCTGTCGCTGCCATTTATTCAATAGAATCCGAGATGTGACCCACGGCTTTGTCGTCTCTACTTTTGATGTCCTCCCCTGCTCATATCGGCTCTTCTGCTCAGCATAACATTTTCTAGTCTCTCGGTACTCGTCAGCCGATATTTGCATCTTGGGATCGATTGTCCCAGCTTCTTTTGATTTGATTGACGTTAGGACCTTAGTTTTTCCTTTGAATAGCCCAGCATCAACCATGTTTTGACCTCCTGGGAAAGGATTATCATCAACTTTCATTTTCCGAGGCATATCAAATTTGAGCCTCTCCTGCTGAATAGCTCTCTGTATATGCTGCCTAAAGATTCTACATTCATTAGTGGAATGAGAAGTAGCATTATGGAACTTGTAGAACTTTTTATTCTTCCACTGATCAGGGGGCAACATGACATGACCATCGGGCAACTTGATCTGTCCTTTCTCAAGCAAGAAATCAAAGAGCTTATCTGATTTGGTGACATCAAAGTCATAGCTCTCCTCGACTCCTCTTCCTCAAGGATTTGGCACCATCACTGTCTTCTTGCCCTAATTCTATTCAGCTGCAGCAACCTCTTCTTCTTCATCTTCATAGCCATCATCGACTGAGTATGGATCATAAGCTTCGGCTACTGAGGTACTCTTTTAGAACCGGGTATCTCTACGCATACTCTAGAATTGGCTATTAAGTGCTGCTACTCGTTGAGCCAATTGTCCCAAGTTGTCAAATTCTTGTCCCAGCAGCTTTTCTTTCCACATCAGTAGCATTCCTTGAATAGCTAAAGTAGCTAGTTGATCGTCGGCCAAGTTTAAGGAGAAGCACAAGTTCCTGGTCTCTCGAAACCTCTGAAGAAATTTAGTGCCCGATTCATTAGTCTTTTGTCTTATGGTTGTCAGATCGGTAATCTTCTTTTCTCCAGTCCCAGCATAGAAATATGTATAAAACTTCTCTAGGTCAGTCCAATTGGTAATGGAATTGATTGGCAATGATGAAAACCAAGTGAAGGCTGGCCCTGATAAGGACAGAGAGAAGAAATGAACTCGATGGGCATCCTCAACTGAGGCTTCGCCCAATTGTGTAAGATACCGACTGACATGTTCTATCGTGCTTGTGCTGTCTTGGCCAGTGAACTTAGCGAATTTTGAGAGCCTATAATTTGTTGGAAGAGCGACCAAATCATACCATTCTGGATATGGGCATTTGTATGAAAAGGTTAGCCCTTTTGGCTTCAGACCGAACTGATTCTTCATCATCTCAGTCACCTATAGCAACAATTCATCAACTTGCGGATTTGGATTCCTCTGCAGCTGCTGACCCATCTGTGGATTGAAATCTCGCGTGCCTTGATATCCTAGGTTTGACATCATGTGGAGGGTATTATAATCTGTGCCATAGTGATACCCTTGTGGAATCTCAACCTGCTGGGTCCTTTGCTGGCTCGCTGCTTGAAGTCTCTGATTATAGACATAAGGATCTATATCTCTATGGATCCTTTGAATTGACGGTGCTATTTTTGGAGCCGACGGCGGTATGTGGCCTGATGTGCCAAAATTGATCACCTGGTTATAACTTTGCCCCACCAGTTGTTTCATATGCTGTACTGATGGTCCAGGATGGTACTGTGTTTGATTTGCGGTAGTTCCTTGAGTTTGTTCAGATGAACCCTAAACTGTCGGGACATCACCACTACTAGCTGGTGCTACTTCTTGATGGCTGGTACCGACTTGATTGGTCCCCTAGGTCGATGGATCTGGAATGTTGTAATAAGCCGGTCCGCCTTGACCAACTGGAAATCCATGAATCACCTCTTTCAAGGCGTTATGGAATACATCCACGAAAGCTTCATCATGGCTTGATATGGCATCACGAATAGATTTGTCCACAACTTCTTTAAAGAAACGCATGTCTTCAGCTTCATTTGTGTCCGTCTGCCCATGCAATAGAACTCTTGGTAGTGGAAATTTCTGAACTATTGTGTTGTCACGTGTTTTGGTGTTGGACAACAAACATTTGTTCTGAAACTCTTCTATAGCTTTGCTGATGATACCCTTATCTCCATCAGGTAGATCTTTATAATGCAGCATAAGGATGTTGTCATTGTTGTGAACCACCATGACGGTTGTGGGGTCCCATCAGGCGTGCTAGAAACGTGTGTCGACACAGAATTTTCGTCCCGTGCTAAGGACACATGCAGCAAGCCGGAAGGGTCCGCTCAATGGAGCAGATCCGCCTAGCTTCAGCGCAGGGATGGTCGATCATGCGCAATACTCCCGAGACGTGCCAGTCAATTTGACCCTGCAATTGACAAGGAGAAAAAGTTCATCAGTAATTAAGGGCAGAACTTACCGGTGTTGCCAGACAGTCCCGATTGTGCGGCTATGAGAGCCAATATGAAAGGAAATCGACTAAATAGTCGATTCCAGTATATTCATGAGAATGAATCAGTTAAAGCTCATGGGGTTGTGTAAGAAGAATCGGTTATCATTCAGGATAAATATCATTAATCGAACAGATATCAATCAATGGCAACAAGATGTCAACAATGATCGGTTTGTGCTGAGCCAATGATTATAAGTAACCGAACCCCTTTTTATATAAAGAAACAATTCAACACCACTTAACCATTTAATAAATATAAATCTAATGAACATATTAGATCTCATCTATCATCATGACCAGTGGGGCATGAGGCAGAATCATGTAGGCCGTAGAAATAACAATAGACTCGACGACCCTAACTCATTACTAATATTAGTGGGGCATGAGGCAGAATTATGCAAGTCGTAATACAATAATAAGATCATGGGGCTAACATATCTTTCAACCTATCTTTACTTCAACGGTCTCGTGATGTGAACCATTTGTGAAAGCGCTCGACATCGTCTAAAACAACCGATTCAGGCATAACGCACAATTAAAGTCATGCCTTATCAGGAATAGATCTACTAAATAACGATCCCCACTCCACTGTACTAACAGTGAGGTGTGAGGCAGAATCACATAGGCTGTGGAACGGTTCTCGCTAGCCAATAGATCTACTCAAGACGCAGCATGCCTTAACCGCATGTTATGCACAATTAAGATTGATGTAAAACAACCGATAAAACATAACTCATCATTTAAGGTGTAGATTAGATTAGTTTTAGGTTAGCAAACGATGGGTCAAATAAGATATAAGGCCAATCTAAATCAATCTCAATCGGACAGAGTGATATTGATGTAATTAGATAAATAATGAAAGCAATAAGCAGTATCGGTAACTTAATGAATCTACCAAAGACTGCCATTCTAAGGTAGAGCCGATAACTTGACCTTGATTTAATTCAAGCAGTGGGGTGTGAGGCAGGATCACATAGGCCATACTTGAATTAAACAAGAGTCGATAAATAGCTTATACCAGAGCCGCAGTGGGGGTCGACCGGATCGATGCAGCCATACGAATAGAGGTATAAACCATGACGGTAATTACAGACAAGCAGTGGAGGTCGACCAGATTGATGCAGCTGTACTTGCTGAAGAACTCACCGAGATCTACTCTACTCCTACTCCTATGGGTGGCCGGAGCTAAAAAAAGTAATTGACTTGTATTTGGATTGATTGGTTGTTTTTACAATAGCTGGGGTTTGGTATTTATACCCGGGCCCTGTGCATGACTCCTGTCTAAGCACGACTTATTACAATTTTTGACCCTAGAAAAAACATTCCTAATTTAAGATAACTTGGACTCTAATCTTTCCCTTTTTGTAGAGTCCGGCATGCTTCGTCCTGGCGCCGAACGTAGCCTTTGTTGTTATCCGCTGGCGCTATCTGTGGAAAGCCGATTCCATTTTCTGCATCTGAATCAGCTGGTCCCAATCTGCACGTAATTGATTCCTTGGTGACATGATCTTGGGAGCTTTCGAGTCCCTGCAACATCTTCTTCCAAATTTTGGTGTAAACACCAACTCTCTCAAGGCTCGGAATGTTTATCGGTCCTGATCTCATGTTGCTGCTCGACAAGACCAAATCTCATGTTAATCTTTACCTGGTAATCACCTTGGTGGACACAAGGCGTATATGGAAATTAAGCAAGAGTCCCCTGCTCAGTTTTCTTCGGCAATTAAGCTATGTTCTCTTGCGCTGTGCTTTAATCTTCGGATCGCCTCCTCGTTGACTCCTGACCTTGTGACTACCTTTGCTTGCTATCTCCCCTTTGCATAGTGCTTGTTCATACAACCCAATCTGTGCAACTTGAAATTTCACTTTGGGTGTGTGATCAGTAATGGTGTCTTGAGTAGCAACTACGGTGCCACGACAAGACCGAGAGCCACGACAAAACTGAGAGCCTCCTGTGGGAGCGCACACAAGGTTGTGCTGCTCGGCACACGCTGGTATCGAGGTTCCTAGTCATGATCCATTTGCAGGACTACACCGATGTGTTATTTTCACTTGAGCTCTTCCTTGGTTATCTCTCCATATCTAATCGAAAGATCCTTATATCAGACCAAAAGTAGTAGAGCTTCCTTCTGAAGTTGCAAAGAGGATAACCTTTGAAGAACAGGTTACCAACATGAACATTGGTAGACTGCAAGAGGTGGTACACAAGTGACTCTACTTGACTGTTCCTATAATGACATTGGTCATCTAGTGAGCAACTTATGTCATCCCCATTGGATCAGAAAGGTACACAACATGTAACATTGGATAAGTTATCAGTCGAGTGACAATGGATGGAGATATTATGTGCTGTAATAGGTCACCTGGTACTCATGAGCTTTCTATCCAAGTTCTTGATCTTTAGGTGCAAGATGATCAAGCAGTAAAAAACCGACCTTCTTCGGTGTGATCCCTTCTCTACTGACTTCCATGGTGACTGTCTATTTGCACTTCAACTACAATCGTTGCTATCAAAAAAGAAGTTTTGGAGCCTCAAATGTTGAGAGACAACTAATTAGTTACCAGTAGGAAGGTTAATCTCTAGCTATGTAACGACTCTTCGGTAACTACAAAGGCTAGGTCTTACAGAACAATGTTAAGCAAAGAAACAACAAAGCCGGTCAGCGATGCTAGTACTACTTTCTTCTCCAAGCCCTGTGTCGTCAAGTCAATTCCATCTTGGACAATCACATGGATAGTGCAAGATACTATATCAGCTAAGTAAAGAGCTAGAGAAAGCATGTCCCTAGTTTTGGTCAGCATCGTTATGTCTATGGTGCTATCAAAGGATTTGTTCAGGACTCTATTGGAGAAAGTACAGAAGGGTAGTTCGAAATGGTCCCTTATCTTGTAGGACTACCCCTCTACACGTGAAGTATGCATTGTGCCCTGCAAAAATAGCCCACTAGTCCAATGCTTGTGCATCATTGAGCTGGTGCCTAAATCAACGGTTGAAGTTGTTCCCTGGGAAGCTTATGACGAAAACCCTAGCCTCCATCCTCTATGAGAAAGCTACCGCTGTCATAAAAAGGGTTAAAGACTATGAACACACTTCCCAATGTGTAAATCAAAAGAAAAGAAGAGCAGGAAATCTGTCGAGATTTCATGACACTAAACCGATTATTTTTAAGCCAGTGATTAGTGACTCAAACATGGTTGAATTCACACCAAACTTGATGATCTCATTCCTAGCTTAAGGTACTTCGATGTCTTAAGTTTGTTTGAGGATTGGTTGAGTAAAGCATCAGATTTGAGAGATGTTTTGATAGTTAGGTCCCAAAATTTTAGAACAAAGCAGTTTTGGTTGATGATTTGTTTGGATAGTCAAACGGTGGCTGTTTGAGCTGAATTTTGGTTAGTAGTTAAAGGACTCTTGGATATAAATGTCTACCAAAATTTGTGCAAAATGGAGTAGTAGTTTGTAGGATATGAATGGATTACCGAGAGGTACAGAATCTGTGATTTCTCTGCTTACTACTATCATTCCTCACATTAGAAACGTCGTGTTTGTAATTGATGCCAAGATTAGCAACATGGTCAATGTTTTACCATTAGATAATACTTTATATGCCCTAGAGAAGACTCCTTGCAACCCATTGTGCCTTGCTTTTGCCCTCTCATATCAACAATGGTTGAGCAGTCAAGGTGTTCTACAAGTCAATTTGTGCCTTTGTGAGTCGAAAACAATTTGAAAAGTGTCAAACAACATATTTCAGATTATGCTTATGAGTTGTTGATTGACATTAGAGAGGAAGCTTCAATGTCAAATGTAGTCCAACAAGGCTAGTTTTGCTGCAGTGCAAGTCAACCCAACTTACTGCGCAACAGCACCATGAAGGAAAAATGTACTCAATACTGGTGGTGTACTATTTTTCAAATTGTTGTATACTTGCAACTTTTGTTGTCCTCTAGACCTCGCTGTCATCCTTCTTCAGTAATGATTTCCAAGGCGGACTTTTCCTTGGTACCTTCCATGTGTTTCTACCTAAGAGGTTGCCTCAGATTCAACCCAGATAACTGTTGCTGCTTGGATACGAGGATTCTCTCAAATAATGATCGTCGAAAACGCTAAGTCAACAGAGTCAGCTATTACATTCACCACTCACTCAATGCACTTAGATAATAAAAATGTTATCATTACAGAAAGAGAACAACACACATGGAACATTATGTAGTTTTCCATCAGGTGGCATCTGAGTGATTGAACAAGTACGATCGGCATAGATATTGTTTGTTGGTTACTCGGTTTCTCACCGCCTCAGAGGATGTTTGCCTATCTGTGATCTCATCCCTTATGAAAGGTTGTACTCAAGCTACTTTGGTAGAAGACTGCTTTTCGAACTTTGTGAATGAACATGGAACAATTATAATGAGTAGCTTTCAGAAGCTTGCAGTCTAGTGCAAAGTTCACATGGTCCATGCTATATTCACTAGAGAAATAGATATTATGGGTAGTTAGTTTATGATCAGTAGTACTCTCCGTATCCCGAGAACGAAGTGTTGTGTTGTCTTGGATTCCTCCCAAAGTAACAATGCTTCATGGAAGTCAATGAAAGAAAATTTTCAAACAAAATTTACTACGAAGGGCAAATATCAAAAAGTTGTGTTGACCAAATTAGCCTCTCTGAAGCTCCAAAGTTAAGTAGCCTAATGCTATCACTGATGTTGGAAAATGGATGACATGCTTCTCTTCCCTTAAAAGTCTTTCGCACCGAATCTCAGGGCGAGATTCCCATAAGGGGGGAGGGCTGTAACACCCCAGGTGTTAGTCACGAGTTAAGCAGTGAAATTGGAAGTAAGTAGGATATGTCAAGCAATGATTATGTTCTCTAGTTCATAATCTAGAAGTAATGATGAAGGTATTAGGGTCCAATCTATGAAATTGAGTCCCAACCTAAACTTGGACAACACACCATTGCTTACATGTGGACCCTGTTTAAGATTAGGCATGAGTAATGTTAAACATGCTTGTTTCATGTATATTACATCAACATGCATCCATCTTGACCAATGGAAAAGTTTCATGAAGCTTGGAATCAAGAAGTCACATGAAATGATAAGTTATGACCTTGATTAAATTGCTTTATTAAGTAAATGGGAATATGAGATGTCGACCAAACCTTGCTATCTTGCCCAAATGACTCTAATTGAACTGTACAACAAAAGTCATGAAGGGTTCATGTTGAGCAAATGTCAAGAAAAGGCCTCAATTGGTCGAAAACCCTAATTCCAAGGTTTAACGAGGTGCTGCTTTGACCAAGATGAAGAAATGGTTCTGTACTAGACATGAAGTTTGACCTTTATTAAAATTGAAGTTTGAGTGGAGTACAACAAACTTTATTTTTGGACCAAGACCTGATTCATCTCCTAAGTGGCTCAAACACAGGAGTCAAGATGGAATCAGCTGCTGTTTCTGGGCTCTAAATAATTCTAAGTCCGGAATTCATCGTCATTGACATTGGCGTTCCACGTTCTCTAAAATTTGTTAAACACCTCAAGTTGAGCCAAAAGTAAAAGTTGGAATATATGTTTTGGAGAAGGACATACAAAAAGTTGGAATCAATTTGACCATGTTTTGACTACGTAATTCGAGCTCAAGCAGAGCAAGGCTTAATCCTCGATTAGTCGCTGACACTGTCAACTTTGGGCTTAATTAGGCGCTAATGGAGAGCTCTAATGGCAAGGCACCCTTAATGAGTTTTGTAGATCATTAGGTGGGCTGCAACTTTGCTTTTGGGCCCAAGGTCCAAATCGGCCCATAGCTGGCCCAAAAATGGCGCCCACCATACCCACGTCGCTGCCCGCCATGTACTCGGTAAAATGCCCCAATGGGCGACACGTGTCCAGGACGTGGCGTCCATGCCTGAGCGCACCCGCACCTCCTTGCTGCATGCCCCTGATCTCTCCTCGTGCAATGGGGATGCCGAGACGCCTGAGCGCCCCCTGTCTCGCTCACTCCCTTATCCTCCCTCGCCCTCTGTGCTGCACCCACGCGCCAGAGCGCGCTTGCCATGGCCGCCGCGGCAAAGCCCCTACCCCATCCACCCTCGCTGCTCGGCACCTCCAGCCATCTGAGTGATTGAACAGTTAGGACCGACATAGATATTGTTTGTTGGTTACTTGGTTTCTCACCGCCTCAAAGGATGTTTGCCTATCTATGATCTCATCCCTTATGAAAGGTTGTACTCAAGCTACTTTGGTAGAAGACTACTTTTTGAACTTTTTGAATGAACATGGAACCATTGTAATGAGTAGCTTTCAGAAGCTTGCAGTCTAGTGCAAAGTTCACATGGTCCATGCTATATTCACTAGAGAAATAGATATTATGGGTAGTTAGTTTATGATCAGTAGTACTCTCCGTATCCCGAGAACGAAGTGTTGTGTTGTCTTGGATTCCTCCCAAAGTAACAATGCTTCATGGAAGTCAATGAAAGAAAATTTTCAAACAAAATTTACTACGAAGGGCAAATATCAAAAAGTTGTGTTGACCAAATTAGCCTCTCTGAAGCTCCAAAGTTAAGTAGCCTAATGCTATCACTGATGTTGGAAAATGGATGACATGCTTCTCTTCCCTTAAAAGTCTTTCGCACCGAATCTCAGGGTGAGATTCCCATAAGGGGGGAGGGCTGTAACACCCCAGGTGTTAGTCACGAGTTAAGCAGTGAAATTGGAAGTAAGTAGGATATGTCAAGCAATGATTATGTTCTCTAGTTCATAATCTAGAAGTAATGATGAAGGTATTAGGGTCCAATCTATGAAATTGAGTCCCAACCTAAACTTGGACAACACACCATTGCTTACATGTGGACCCTGTTTAAGATTAGGCATGAGTAATGTTAAACATGCTTGTTTCATGTATATTACATCAACATGCATCCATCTTGACCAATGGAAAAGTTTCATGAAGCTTGGAATCAAGAAGTCACATGAAATGATAAGTTATGACCTTGATTGAATTGCTTTATTAAGTAAATGGGAATATGAGATGTCGACCAAACCTTGCTATCTTGCCCAAATGACTCTAATTGAACTGTACAACAAAAGTCATGAAGGGTTCATGTTGAGCAAATGTCAAGAAAAGGCCTCAATTGGTCGAAAACCCTAATTCCAAGGTTTAACGAGGTGCTGCTTTGACCAAGATGAAGAAATGGTTCTGTACTAGACATGAAGTTTGACCTTTATTAAAATTGAAGTTTGAGTGGAGTACAACAAACTTTATTTTTGGACCAAGACCTGATTCATCTCCTAAGTGGCTCAAACACAGGGAGTCAAGATGGAATCAGCTGCTGTTTCTGGGCTCTAAATAATTCTAAGTCCGGAATTCATCGTCATTGACATTGGCGTTCCGCGTTCTCTAAAATTTGTTAAACACCTCAAGTTGAGCCAAAAGTAAAAGTTGGAATATATGTTTCGAAGAAGGACATACAAAAAGTTGGAATCAATTTGACCACATTTTGACCAAGTAATTCGAGCTCAAGCAGAGCAAGGATTAATCCATGATTAGTCGCTGACACTGTCAACTTCATGTTTAATTAGGCACTAATGGAGAGCTCTAATGGCTAGGCACCCTTAATGAGTTTTGTAGATCATTAGGTGGGCTGCAACTTTGCTTTTGGGCCCAAGGTCCAAATCGGCCCATAGCTGGCCCAAAAATGGCGCCCACCATACCCACGTCGCTGCCCGCCATGTACTCGGTAAAATGCCCCAATGGGCGACACGTGTCCAGGACGTGGCGTCCATGCCTGAGCGCACCCGCACCTCCTTGCTGCATGCCCCTGATCTCTCCTCGTGCAATGGGGATGCCGAGACGCCTGAGCGCCCCCTGTCTCGCTCACTCCCTTATCCTCCCTCGCCCTCTGTGCTGCACCCACGCGCCAGAGCGCGCTTGCCATGGCCGCCGCGGCAAAGCCCCTACCCCATCCACCCTCGCTGCTCGGCACCTCCAGCCATCTGAGTGATTGAACAGTTAGGACCGACATAGATATTGTTTGTTGGTTACTTGGTTTCTCACCGCCTCAAAGGATGTTTGCCTATCTATGATCTCATCCCTTATGAAAGGTTGTACTCAAGCTACTTTGGTAGAAGACTACTTTTTGAACTTTTTGAATGAACATGGAACCATTGTAATGAGTAGCTTTCAGAAGCTTGCAGTCTAGTGCAAAGTTCACATGGTCCATGCTATATTCACTAGGGAAATAGATATTATGGGGAGTTAGTTTGTGATCCGTAGTACTCTCCGTATCCCAAGAATGAAGTGCTATGCTATCTTGGATTCCTCCCAAAGTAACAATGCTTCATGGAAGTCAATGAAAGAAATTCTTCAGACAAAATTTACTATGAAGGGCAAATATCAGAAAGTTGTGTTGACAAAATTAGCCTATCTGATGCTTTGAAGTTAAGTAGCCTAATGCTATCACTGATGTTAAAAAATGGATGACATGCTTCTCTTCCCTTAAAAGTCTTTCGCACCGAATCTCGGGGTGAGATTCCCATAAGGGGGGAGGGCTATAACACCCCGAGTGTTAGTCATGAGTTAAGCAGCGAAATTAGAAGTAAGTAGGATATGTCAAGCAATGATTATGTTCTCGAGTTCATAATCTGAAGTAATGATGAAGGTATTGGGGTCCAATCTATGAAATTGAGTCCCAACCTGAACTTGGACAACACACCATTGCTTAAATGTGGACCCTGTTTAAGAATAGGCATGAGTAATGTTAAACATGCTTGTTTCTTGTACATTACATCAACATGCATCATCTTGACCAGTGGAAAAGTTTCATGAAGTTTGGAATCAAGAAGTCACATGAAATGATAAGTTGTGACCTTGATTGAATTGCTTTATTAAGTAAATGGGAATATGAGATGTCGACAAAACCTTTATACCTTGCCCAAATGACTCTAATTGAACTCTACAACAAAAGTCATGAAGGGTTCGTGTTGAGCAAATGTCAAGAAAAGGCCTCAATTGGTCGAAAACCCTAATTCTAGGGTTTAACGAGGTGCTGCTTTGACCAAGATGAAGAAATGGTTTCTGTACTAGACATGAAGTTTGACCGTTAATAAAAGTTGAAGTTTGAGTAGAGTACAATAAACTTTATTTTTGGACCAAGACCTGATTCAACTCCTAAGTGGCTCAAATAGAGGACTCAAGATGGAATCAGCTGCTGTTTCTGGGCTCTAAATAATTCTAAGTCCGGAATTCATCGTCATTGACATTGGCGTTCCGCGTTCTCTAAAATTTGTTAAACACCTCAAGTTGAGCCAAAAGTAAAAGTTGGAATATATGTTTCGAAGAAGGACATACAAAAAGTTGGAATCAATTTGACCACATTTTGACCAAGTAATTCGAGCTCAAGCAGAGCAAGGATTAATCCATGATTAGTCGCTGACACTGTCAACTTCATGTTTAATTAGGCACTAATGGAGAGCTCTAATGGCTAGGCACCCTTAATGAGTTTTGTAGATCATTAGGTGGGCTGCAACTTTGCTTTTGGGCCCAAGGTCCAAATCGGCCCGTAGCTGGCGCAAAAATGGCGCCCACCTTACCCACGTCGCTGCCCGCCATGTACTCGGTAAAATGCCCCAATGGGCAACGTGTGTCTGGGATGTGGCGTCCATGCTTGAGCACGCCCGCACCTCCTTGCCGCATGCCCCTGCTCTCTCCTCACACGATGGGGATGTTGAGACACCTGAGCGCCCCCTGCCTCGCTCACTCGCTTCTCCTGCCTCACCCTCTGCACTACACCCACGCGCCAGAGCACGCTCGCCATGGCCGCCGGTGACCGAGAGCCCATGGCCGCTGCGGCAAAGCCCCTACCCCATCCACCCTCGCTGCTCGACACCTCCAGCCATCTGAGCACCTAAGCCAGCCCCACGCCCCTCCAGCGCCTCCTCGCGCCGTCCCCCAGCCAGCGAAGTGCCGGAAAGCATCGCCGCTGAACCCATGCCCGTCAGCCGCCACCTGCTGCCGCTGCCAAGCGGCTGCTGGCTGCAGCCGGCCAAGGCCAGGGCTAGGCACGGCCTCGAATGGCCATTGCTAGAGCCCGGCCGACCCTTCCCCGCCACCGAGGTGACCTCACCGGCGAGAGCCCGTCGATCCCCTGCGTCCGCGTCGAGAGAAAGGAGGGGGTGAATCATAGATAGAAACTCTTTAACGGGTCTAGTTGCTTAATGCCTAGACACATGCATTTACATATATGGGCTTAGTCAATTAGAAGAAAAGTTTGTGTTCACTTTGTAAAAATGTTTTTCCTTTTCTTTTTGGGAATATTGCTATTATTTAGCTGAAAATTTGGAAAATCATAATAAATTGTAGAAAAAATCGTAAAATAGCAAATGAGAACTTTTTAGAATTATTATGAGTAGATATACACATTAGAATCATAATATAATATATGTTAGTAGAATGTTTCTGATGTTTTTAGTTATTCTTATAAAGTGCTTTAAAAATGATTTTAAGTTGGACAAATGCATATCTTGAGTTATGAAAGTCCAAAAATGGTAATTCTAGTTATGTTAATCTTGGGATGACATGATCTAGCTAATAAAAATATTAAACATGCTAGTTATATACTGTATATATAATGTTTTGATTTAATCTTGTTAAATAGGCAATTTTAACTTGTTTTGCTTGTCATTCTCATACCTAAAGTTGTGGTGCTCCAATTGCTGTAAAAATTTTATGGTAGGCTACTGATACTATATGTGTGATGTGGTAAACATTCCATGTTCATTAGATGTAGTATGGTTGAGTTAGTAATTGAATTTGATTAATGCTTGACAAATTGTTTTAAATAAGTTATAATTTTTATGTAGGTGTAAAAATGGAAACTGTGGCTCCACTACCTTTGTATGATGTTGTGATACCATAATAACATATAATATGGCTATATTTTTATAGAAAATAATGATCTTTAGATTTATCTTGTTCTCACGTGTTTTTAATAATTAAGATTTGTCTTTTTCATAGCAATTAAATGATAAAACATGAGCATGTGGAATTTGTATAGTATCCATGTTTTCATAACATCTATCACTCATAAAAAGATCATCCCCAAACTAGTTGTTCTCATACATCACTAAAATTTATATATATGTTTATTAGAAGAATGGATTAATAACAGCATAATTGTAAATAAAGCTTGTAATTGTATTTGTTGATGCTTTGAGTGATTGATGTTCAATACAGTGTTGCTAAGTATGTTAGTGGTGGTTGAAGTTCTTGAATGGCTCATGTGTGTATTCTCTTTGTAAGCAAAACAAGTGAAACATCAAATTGTTATATTCTGAAATGGTTGCATGTGTATTTTCTATTGTGATGATATTTTCATGATTAAAATGATGTTTTCTATAGATATGTTGAATACAAAAGTTGTATATAATTTCCTTATCTTACTTGTTCTAAAATTTCATGATTTTAGGCTTGATGGTTTAGGAGTTATAGATTTTACAAGTTTGCTAACAGGTTTTGCATGTCCTCTAGATATATCTGAATGATTGTATTGTTTGGCTCATTTAAACATGGAATTATGTATTAGTGATAATAGGAGAAGGGTAGTGCTTTTCATGAGCTTTCCAAATTGTTAAATATAACCCCTTTTGGTGGTCTAAATCTTCAGTTATGAGCTTGTGAAGTCGAGTGACAGATTCTGTCCTAATCTGGACAGAGATGTCTTCTTTGTGATGTTTGACCTGGTTAGCTTTGAAATTAGCATGTGGTGTTTATAACAAAGTTGTGCATGGTTTGCTAAGCTTTCTAAAAAGTTTAGAACCACCTTGTTTTGAAAGCTAGAACTCAACTTATTGCTGTCTGAAGTTGCATGTCAGATTTTGACCATATTTTGGATAGAATTGTTGCTTTGTGTGTTTAAGGCCAAATAACTATTAAATCACCTAAAGATGATAATAAGAAAGTTGTATATAACTAAATAATATTTCTATAAAGTTAAGGATCATGCTTGTTGGATGGTTAGAACTCTAGTTATATATTTCTGAAGTTAATGTCAGTTTTTTGTCCTTATCGGTACAGACCTGAGATATTGGCATATTTGACCATGTTAACCTATGAGTTAGCTTTTGGAATGAATAACAAAGTTGTATACAATGTCATTATATTTCCACAAAGTCTAAGATCACTTTTATTGAATGATTGTAACTCCAGTTATGGTTGAAACACGCGACTACTATACTGCTGTCAAAATTCTGTGTATGCACTTAAGTTGATTACCCATTCTTGATGTTGCTGGTGCATGCTCTAAATTATGTAGCCCTAGTTACTTAGTTGAATTACTTGCTCTATAGTACTTAAATCAATATGATGTGACCATTCTTTATATTCATGCACTTGCATCTTGTATCTCATCTATATGCGCTAGATGAACCACGTGAAGGACGTGATGTTGGAGCCGAACCCGAAGATGGAGTTTGGTGAATCCATCCAGAAGACGGAAGGACTAAGCAAGTGTCGAGATGGGAGATGCTCGCCAAGCGAGTGTCATCTAACAAACACTAACCTAGTGTTGGATCCCAGACAAGCCCCGAAGCAATCTAAGCCTCCTATGTTTTTACAAATATTACTTGAGTCCTTTATGTTTGATGCATTAGGTTATAAGAGTTGATTGGAACCACTTGATGCATAGAACTACCTTGTCTAGAATTATACCTTGAACCTAATGTTGGTCTAGGATTGAATGTATGCTTAGCATTGCTTAGACTGGTAGAAGTCGGGTGATTTCCTATCACCTACGAGATATGGGTGGATATCAAAGCACGGTTGGCTATATTTGCTATCATGAAAATAACCATGTGGATAAATAAAAAGAGATAGGAGGGATTGTGATAGAGAAGCAACAAGGCATGGAGGTCTTAGTGCCTATCTATCTCCATCTATGTTGGTTAAAGACTGATTCATTGTACGTCCTCATGTCATGTTGAACGCATGCCTAACACTTAGTTGGCCGTATAAGTCGTTCCGACCATAAAGCCGAGTAGCTCAACTCAGGCCGGGACCTGGTAAGTGAAAGTGCGAACCCTGGTTGGTAGTAAGGATGTGCAGGGAGCCAATGGCGTGAGTCTAAGGGCAGGACAATAAAATCTATAACTAAATTATACATGATCCAATGAGTATAAATTTTTTTACTACAGTTTAAGCATACAATAATTAGCCCACCATAAAAATTTCACCACAATTAGACCATAGAAACTGCAGCTATGAATTATTCCATTTAATTACAGAAAAGCATAGATCTAAAGTTACAGCAAAAACTTTGTGCTAATGCATACCATATTATATGTTCATTGTGTAGATCTACTCATGTGGAGTCCAACAAAATTGGATTTCCCATTTTATGCTTTTTCTGTGATTTACTATGATTTTTCAAAGATTCAGTCGAAATAAATAAAAAAGAAAAAGACAAAACCGCATTCAAAACTGCTTATAACCGGGCCAGGGAGGTAAGATGAACGGTTTTAAAAGTTAAGGGAGGTGTTTTGCCCAGTCCTCGCATGGCCACCTGCATCCGTCCTTGCTCGACCAGGTGAGCGACCTCGACGTCCATGACGAGTGGTCCCTCCTGCAACCGGCCCCGTTGGCAGTAGTGGGAGTAAGATTTGGGGTTCAGGTTGGCGACGCGGTCTTCTTTTCTTTTTTTCTTTTTCCAGCGGCTCAGCTAGCAGCGCGTTCCCCTCTCGTTTTTTCCTGCGTCGTCACCATCTTCACTCCACCCTCCCCGCGCCACCCACCTTGCCCTTTGCGACGGCCGCTCGAGGAGAGCAGGTGGGCCGCCTCGACGTCGATGACGGATGGCCCCCCGCACTTGGGTCTCGTCGGCAGGGAGTGTGGGAGGGACCTAGTGCATGGCCTCCTGCATCCTCGACGTCCTCACTCGCCCCTCTTGGCGCTGCCCGACTTCGTCTTTTTTGTGGAAACTCCGGAGAAGTAGGTGGGGAGGCCTCGACGTCGATGACCGATGGCCCCCCTCCTCCGCTGGGGTCCTGTTGGTAGGGGGTGGGGCGCTAGATTGCCGTGGGAGGAGGCGCGTGAGATCCAGATGTGAAGGGGACGGTAGGGGGAGGTCATCGAGTGCATCCGCCTGCCCCGAGGCCACGCTTCCACTCCAGGCAGAGGCGTCGTGTCCGAGAGCGGCGCTCGTCGCATGCCATACCCGCGTGCGCCCAAACATGCTTCTGTGGATGATGCTGGTGTACCTGATGTACAGTGAACGGTGGCCCTTCCTATCCCCTTTGGGAAAATCATGGGCGGACTCGGTATGATGGCGTGCCTCACCCCTCTCTACCAGCTTTTCTTGGCACTGGTTCTGATGCTCTAGGTGAGTCGTTCCTTCCCCGTTTTCTACCCCCAGCTGAGCTGAGGCGCCTTCACCCTCTCTCCCTCCTTGTTGCAAACCGTGACCTCTCCTTCTTCTCTCTATTCCTCAGTTCTACACACAGCAAACTTCGGCAGTCCCAACCGCAGGACACTCCATCTTGATTATTATGTGTTATTGACTGTGGCTTGTGTTGATCTTGGTAGGAGGGCTGGTTTCTTTTTGTGTGATCTCCTCCTTTGTGTGCCTATAGTTGGACTCTCGTGGAGATGGCGTTCGTGACCTGAGGCCGTGGTATCCTAGGTTCTTCATTAGGTGCTTTGTGAGAGAAGGTCTGTGATCTCTTTCTTGCATACATAACTACTTCTATGAGTGGGTCGTTGCTTGGTCGACTTTTCTGTGCAGAGATTGATGTTCAGATTCTATTTTTTATCTTTAGGGAGCACATCATAGGGAAAGAGGCACTAACACTCCTATCTTTAGGTGTAGTTCTGTCTGATCCCTCCCCCTAGGTCTTGGTTAAACTCTATTTTGATTCGATGGTTTTCCTGTGGTTGTGTGGCATTAGGAAGAGGTATTTTTGGGGCTTGGCCTTTCCCTTCACAAGTTTGATGAACTTGCTGTTGTTTTTCCTCATCTCATAGCCTTAGGATCAGCATATTATCTTACTTTTTAGTACTTGAAATCAGGTGGTGAGTGGTGACTGGGGTTTTATAAAGCTACATGAGTTATATGCTTTGAAAACAAAATTTCTAGCACACTAGCGTTGTATGCTTTATGTGTTTCCTACCGAAATACACTTTTTTTACAGAGAACCATACGAAAAGTTTCCTTAGCACTTTGTTAGTGGTTTTATTAGGATTATTGGAGGTCGGTCGAAAAGGAAGTAAAGGTGTAAAATCCTTTTTCAGACTTTTTTCCATAGCTGCTGCACACTACTAGAATCCTGATTTGTGCAATAGTTCTGTAGTTGTGCCCTTAAGTTTAGTGGTGGTTTAATATGTCTAACTGTACATTTAACTGAATGAGGCGCTTTAAGATCTTGGGTAAGAATGGTTTGTTTAGGTGTTTTCTTCAACAAAATAAACATGTGCTTCAGCAAAAAAAATATCTCAGGTGCTGCTGATTGTTTGGACTATAGTACCCAAATTTTGGACTGTAGTACCAAACTTGTGCATTGCTGATACGTGCCAAACTTGTGCACGAGACTCTTCATAGGCATCTTCCTGCATGGGTCTATTTCTTTGATTCCAATTTCTACATGTTGAGTACTTCTGCAAAAGTGCAGAGCCTAAAGGCCTTGTAAACTGCTCTGATTTCATTTTGCATATGTATGGATTGATTTTGCTTGTTCTGCTAGCTGTTCTTGAGATGCTAATATGCAGTGACGGTTACCATTCTTTTCATGCCCTCTCCATTCTTACTGATCTAATGCATTTGGCATATGAGGCTATGATTACTGTTCTTTTGATGATCTCTCCATTATCCGTCTTTTTAGCTTGCGTAAAAAAAGATAATTGTGCCTAGCCTAGCCTTACCAAAACACTCTACTCATTGTGCTTATGTATCTTGTAGGGAAGGTTGCAGGCTCTGGTGTTGTTCTGTGGAAGTCTGGACTGCTGCCTCTTTTTCGGTGTGCATTTGTGACACGTTTTAGCTGTAAGTCCACTGTCTGTGGTCATGATGTTCATAATGTTGTAGGGCTTTGATACTTGTGTGTTTTACTTCTAGTTTCTTCTAAGGATATGTCTGTTTGCACCGTGTGTTGTTTGTTCATGTGTGCTTGTCTTTTGCCTACCAACTACTTTTGTAGTTATGGTTTGTGTTGCGGTGATGCCCTTTTTTCTATACTAGTGTGTCCCCAGTATTATTTGTTACTTCCTAGCGTTGTGTAGTGTGTGCTTTTATGGCTGGTCCTTCGTGTGAGAGAGTGGCACATTGTCGTGAAAAATGCTAGAGAAGATGTGTCACTATAGCACAAGGTCCGTGCTATCCTTGCACATGCCATTACTAGCGTGCGATTTGTGTAATACCCTTAGCTGACCTCTGCCGCTGCTTAAAATGGGTTGGGAGGGTGTTCAGGTTTCCTCAGACGCCCAGTTTTTAGTGCCATGAATGAGAGCCCTACCGAGTCCAGTCAGCCAAGCACGTCTGACCAGACAAACGTCACCAATCAGACATTCACTGGTCAGAAAAGAGACATGTCTTTGATGTACTTTCCTACAGAGGTTGCCACCTCCAATAGGCGCCGTCGCCTTGCCAGGATACGAAGTAGGCTATCCTTTGGTCCTTCATCGCGTGTTGACGATGGTAGCTACCCATGTCCTCTGCCTTTGTGCTTATTACATTCCTACGTCTGATTGAAATAAAAATGTATTTGTCCTTTAATTCTTCTATTATGGTGTATAGCTGCTTCCAGCAACCCGTCAGTTGCCCCAGTTCCACTTGATAGGGCGTATGTCGAGTCACTGAAAGGTGTGTCACTGCTAGCTTGTGTAGTATGGTTATGGGGTGTCATGTGATCCCTGATTGTTTTCTTCTGGTTCAATCCCCCTATAGAGACATATCCAGAGAGGTCGTACTACGGGGGGGCCATCAAATGAGTGCGCATATTGTGGCGCTGTCTTTTGGTTTCAGGAACGTGTGAAGAGTGCCTCTACTGTCACAATGCGAAAAATAGTGTACAATCTTTGCTGCAAAGGTGGTAAGATTAATTTGAAGCCTTATAGGAACCCACCTAAACCTCTGTCTGACCTACTTCGATTTGATGGCAACGCATGTACAAAAAGATTCATGAGACAAATTCGATCGTACAATTCCCTTTTTGCATTCACCTCCTTAGGAGCCACTGTTGATAAGACGATAAACAATGGCACTGCACCTTATGTGTTCAAGATAAATGGTGTAGTCCATCACCGAATTGGTACACTGTTGCCACGGCATGGATCCCGACCTCAATTTGCATAGCTTTATATATATGACCCTGAGTACGAGACTCAAAACAGATTGCACATGTTCACAGATGATGAAAGTGCTGCTGACCCACCAGACCCAGACATAGCGATAGCACTTTTAAACATGCTGAACGAGCATAATCAGCTTGTCAAGGCATTCCGATATGCTAGAGAGCGTCTAGAACAGGAAGGAGATCAAAAGATAACACTGCGATTATTAGGCTGCAACACAAGGCATGACGTGCAGTACAATTTACCCTCGAGTGGCGAGATCGCTGCTATAATTGTAGGTGATTACGCAGCTGATGAATATACCTACGACGTTCTTGTGCATGATAAACAATATGGGCTAAAACATGTGTCCTATCTACACCCGTCCTATATGGCCTTGCAGTACCCGTTGTTGTTTCCATATGGTGAGCATGGCTTCCACCTTGGCATTAGATACTCAGACATAGGTGTTAATGATGGGACGAGCCGTAAATATGTCATGATGCTTGAGTTTGTTCGACGTCACATGCATTCTGTTGGGAAAAGAGTGATCCTACCTGCTAGTTTTACTGGTGGCAGGCGATACCAAGAAAAGAGTGATCCTACCTGTCAGTTTTACTGGTGGCAGGCGATACCAAGTGATGAATTACCAGGATGCGATGGCCATTTGTAGAGTGTATGGCCCTCCTGACCTATTTGTTACCTTTACGTGCAACACCAAGTGGAGAGAAATAGCGGATGCCTTGCGCTTCGAACCTGGACAACAGCCATGCGATCGTTCTGATGTAGTTGTGCGCGTCTTCCATATGAAAGTTGATGAGTTCATGGCAGATATTAGGGAAGGTAGGACGTTTGGCCCTGTTCGTGCAGGTAAGACATATAGCGAGTTGTTGTCTCTTGTGTTCGTTGAGGGTGAACCTTACGTTCTACCTTTCTTATGCAGTCCTATATACCGTTGAGTTCTAGAAGCGTGGCCTACCTCATATACATTGCCTTGTCTGGTTGGCTCCTTCTGGTTCTGAATTCAGTGCCTCCACTATAGATGGCTTCATTTGCGCTGAGATCCCTGATCTTAGTGTTGACCCACTGGGCTACGCTTTGGTTGATGAATTTATGATACACGGTCCATGTGGCCATTACAACAAGAAGTGTTCGTGCATGCGAGAAGACAAATGTTCGAAATTTTTTCCTAAATCCTTCCAAGACGAGACTACATTAGATGACTTTGGGTTTACCATCTATAGAAGAAGGGATGATGGTAGGCATGTTATTAAGAATGGGGTCAAGCTGGATAATAGGAATGTTGTTTCATATAATTTGCACCTATTAAAGAAATACAATGTGCATATAAATGTGGAGTGGTGCAACAAATCAAACATAATTAAATGCCTATTCAAATATGTGACCAAAGGAAATGATAGGGCAAAGGTTTATTTCGAGGTTACTACAAAGACTACAAATGCATCACCTGGACCTCAATTAGCCCCGCGTAATGAGGTCCAGGAGTATATGGATGCTAGATTCCTATCTTCCCATGAGGCTCTGTGGCGTGCTTTCGAATACGACATCCACTTTAGGGTGCCTCCTGTAGAGCGACTAACTGTGCATCTCCCTGGCCTCAACCATATATGATATGAACCTGGCGCTGACTTAAGAGCATTGCTGGATATACTATGTGCTAAAATTGGACGTATATACTATGTGCACCCCGCTGCTGGAGAGTTGTATTACCTGTGCATGCTTCTAATGATAGTTAAAGGAGCGACGAACTATGCTGATGTAAGAACGTTTAACAATAAAGTATACCATACATTTCGAGACGCGTGTGATGCGCGGGGTTTACTTGAAGGCGGTAATGAGTGGAACCTTTTGTTTGACGAGGCGATAGTATCTGCATCGGCATATCAGCTAAGACAACTGTTTGTTACTGTTGTTCTGTACTGATCTGTAGGTGACTTTCGTGCTTTGTTTGATAAATACTAGCTTTACTTTACGGATGATATACACCACAGGCTTAGAGACGCACTTGGAAATCCGCATTATGTCGTTCCACACGAACAGCTCATGTCCTTACTTATACAAAAACTTACAGATGTCTTTGCAAGTAGTGGTGGCAACATACATGATTATAACCTACCAAGATTGACCACACATTATGATAGCATGTATGATAATAGGCTAATCAATGAGGAACTAGACCATGAACCGTTGATGTTGTCTATGCATGCTACGTCTTTAGTTTCACAGTTAAACACAGAACAGAGACATGTATTTGACACAATAACCAGCCGAGTTTTGAGTGGCTCACCTGGGTTTTTCTTTGTGTGTGGCCATGGTGATACGGGGAAGACTTTTTTATGGAATGCTATAATCGCAAGCTTACGGTCCGAAAAAAATAGTGCTTGCAGTGGCGTCATCTGGTGTGGCTTCTCTGCTGCTACCAATAGGACGTACTGCACACTCAAGATTCAAAATACCTTTCGACCTAAATGATGCTGCTACGTGTAGTGTGAAAAGGGGTACGTACTATGCTTGCTGAGCTTATACAGGTAGCTGCCCTGATTATATGGGATGAAGCGCCTATGACGCACCGACGTTGCTTTGAGGCTCTAGATACGACTGTGTGATATCCTTTCTGAACATAATCCTGCAAAATCGGTCATACCATTTGGTGGCAAGCCTATTGTGCGGAAAGGCTCACGATCTGCCGTAGTTGGTGCATCCATTAGGAGCTCTAGACTTTGGCAGCATGTTGTTCTATTAAGACTACACACAAACATGCGACTTCTCAACCCCTCTTTAGAAGAGAGCAAACGTGATGAGCTGGAGCGATTTAGCAACTGGGTCCTAGCTATTGGTGATGGTACTGCCCCTGCCGAAAGGAAAGGGGATGAGTGTGAGGCTTCATGGGTTACTATTCCAGATGATTTGCTAATTCATACCGATGGTGATAAAATTGCAGCAATAGTGTTTGAAGTATACCCAGACTTTTTGATGAACTACAATAATCCTGAATATTTGGCTTCACGTGCTATTGTCTGCCCAAACAACATTACTGTTGACGAGATTAATGATTTCATTGTCTCGCTCATCCCCGGTGATAGTGTGCACTACCTAAGCTGTGACACTATATCGAAATCGTCTGAACACATACCAGATTTTGATGTGCTCTACCCTACTGAGTTTCTAAATTCTATCAATGTGAATAATTTCCCTTGCCACAAACTTGTATTAAAGAAAGGGGTCATAGTAATGCTGTTACGAAAGCTGAATCAGAATATGGGGCTCTGTAATGGCACAAGACTGCTTGTTATAGAGCTTGGACAGCGCTTGCTGCAGTGCATAATACTAACGGGGTCTAAAGTCGGCGAAGAGGTTTTTATATCAAGAATCGCCCTTAACACTGCAGATGTGAAGTGGCCATTCACGCTACAGAGGAGACAATTTCCAGTACGAATATGCTTCGCTATGACAATAAATAAGAGCCAGGGGCAGACTCTTTCAAGGGTTGGCCTTTACCTAAAAAAACCTGTTTTTACACATGGCCAACTCTATGTGGCTGTTTCACGGTCGACTTCTAGAGGTGGCCTAAGAATTATGATTGAGAATAGTGATGGTTCGTGTGGCTCAGAGACTCGAAATGTTGTGTACCGAGAGGTCCTTGCGGCATCAGCCTGAAACTTTTGCGATGTGTTAGATTTTGGGCCTTGCTGTATATACGTGCTTTTGAAAATGTTGGCTGGCCACCTACATCTCTTATTTTGCATTGAGTGTATTGGTTCACATGATGTGTGTGATGTCTTCTATACCAAGGTTTCCCTCTTTCGATCTTAATCTCGCATATGAAACTTATTGTGCCATGACTGTTGTACTAATTCTATATCTCATTCTGTGCCTGCAGATGGGAGATAGGTTGATTCCTGGTCTCATGCCTGGTAACTGCAGTGAGACCATATGTGTGCGTGCCTCTAGGTTCTGGGACTTCTATGATCCACATGATGAATCAAAGTTGTTGCATCGTGACTTGGTTTTGATTGATGAAGAGGTACATATTGTCGCTTGTCTTCCTGTGCTCACATGTATGCTGACTATAAGATTATGTATATTTGTGATAGGCTATAAGATCCATAGTTTTTACCATAATTACGTAGGTTTTTTACTATGGAACCTAGCTGTAAGATATAAAGTTACATGATAGGACTCTAAAATACCGAAGGGAGACACAATATGCAATAGTGGCAGAACCGTTATCACCATTCATCTTGCCTAGACTAGACTTGCTGAACTCTGCTTATTTTTACAGGGAAACTGCATCCATGTACAGATTTACCCATCAGACCATGAGCAGTTCAAGCCTTTGATAAAGGAAGGCAGTGTGTACAACCTGTCATACTTCCGGGTCAGGAAATCCGGACAGTACAAGCTGGTTGATAATGATCACATGATCAATTTTACAAGGTGGACTTCTGTGGAGGAGGTCGTTGAGATCCCACCAGCTTTCCCTATGTATACCTATTCCCTTACTCCCATGGATCAGCTGCCACCGCGTGTTGAGGACAACAAATTCTTCACAGGTATATCTCTATATGCATAGAGATTGTGGTCCTAGCAAACCTGCACAAACTGCTTATGTGTTGTTATTCACCTGTGTAGATGTCATTGGTGTAGTCACTATGCTCTCGAATGTTTCGTCAATGCAGAGTAGAACACGCCAGAATGAAGTACTGAAGAGGACGGTCACTATATGCAATGCAAGGTCAGTCGCCCACAGATGTTACTCATTAATTCTTTTATGGATTCTTGTATGATATGTTTGTATGGGCTCTACTATGTATGGCTGCTTAAGTTACGAACCATGGATAACAGCGGTGCTTCACTGGATGTTGTACTTTGGGGTGAGCGGGCAACTGCGTTCCCAGCTGAACAGGTCCATAGAGATGGAAAGGCCACCCCGCAGACCGTGATATTTGTTGGGACTCTTGTGAAGTGCTTTGCAGGTACGTCTATTGTGTTGCTATGCAATTGTTGCTGTGAATCTACACCTAAATCCACCACTTGTTGTTTCAGATAAAGTGTCTTTGTCTGGGGGATCATCATGCAAGTGGTACATAAATCTTGAGGCCCATGAGGCGAAGACCCTTGCCGCAAGGTGACGTGCTCATCTAAATATTTATGAATTACATGTGCCATCGACCTCTAAACCTGATCTAGATAAGAATAGTGTCTCAAACCCCGCTCTAAATTATCATAATCTTCTTCCTGAACAGTGTGGCAAGCATCTATCAACCAGTCAAATGGGATCAGCATATGGCTTCCAGTGAGCCTGTGGCTTTCGCTGCTCCTGAACATAAAAAGGTCTCCGACATCAAGATGCTCCATCCATTCAAGTACAAGGTCGTATATTTATTGTTTTGTCTCATTTGTCTATGCTAATTCATAACCTGATTAACATATTAATATCAAAGTACGTCTCTACAGAAGACGGAGTGGCTGGTTACAGTGACAGTACTGAAGATTGATAAATCATGGTGGTATAATGCATGCAAGAAGTGTCTCAAGACAGCAAAACCTTTTCGTGATACTTTCAAATGCACTGAGCCTAAGTGCGGAACTGTTGGTGTGCCTATCCCAAGGTCAGGCAATTGCTTCTACCTTTGTCTAATACTTGTCGCTGGATGACTTGTACCATACCTAGAAAGAGTTTTGCTAATCCGTCCTGCCTCTGCTCATAGGTACAAGTTATGCATAGTTGCTGGAGATGAGACGGGTGAAACTGAGTTTGTCATTTTTGGACGGATTGCACAGCGTCTCACCAGAAAACCAGTTGATACTCTCATCGCAGATAATCCAACTGGTTTCATTCCAGATGAGGTCACAAAGCTGCTGGAAAAGGTATTTGTGTGGAATGTCAGCTTCACAGAAAACACGATTACTACTGGGATTATCTCTTTTCAGGTCAATACTATCGTGGCTCAGCTGGATGGTGACAATGCCCTTTCGGTGACGCCAGCAGGGTCACAGTCATCATCTCTCATGCTCTCTAAGGATGCTAGCAGTAGCATGCAGAAAACTCCTCAGAAAAGTTTCACCAGTGCTCTGCCTTTGCCGCCAGCTACCTCAGAAGCTAGCCATGCATCCATTGACACACCAATCAAAATGCCTCTGCTGATCCCTAGCGCACCAGCTACACCGGAGAGTTGCAAGGCCACTGCTGAGAATGAGGTAGGTTGTGCATGTTTATTTCAATACAAGTTGTTTTCCTGTGTATTTATCCAAAATTGTCTTGTTACACAACTCTATTATATGTGTAGAATGCTATACATGTGGACAACATACTTGCTTTAACCTCGGCGACGGCTACTCCAAATCCTACTGATGCTCCAACAACTCATCTTATTTCACCTGCGCCTAACACTACTGGATTCAGGTTCTTTGTCGAGTGCCTGAGGCACTCGGCAAAGGTCAAATTGCACTCGGCAAAGCCTTTGCCGAGTGCGGCAATCGGCAAAGAACACACGGCAAAAAATTAATCGGCAAAGCCTTCTTTGCCGAGTGTCTTTTATCGCGCACTCGGCAAATGGTTTGCCGAGTGTCAAATTTGACACTCGGCAAAAAAAGTGGTTTGCCGAGTGTTTTTCCAAAATACACTCGGCAAAGGATTATTGTTTGCCGAGTGTTTTTGGAATTACACTCGGCAAACCTTTTTTCCAAAGAAAAAAATATTTTTTTATTACACTCGGCAAACCTATTTTCCAAAGAAAAAAAATATTTTTTTCTCAGCATATACTACTGTTCCAGCTGACGTGCACATGCCAAGCCCTGTCTGCTAAATAATCCTCCGAAAATACAAGCAGGAGGCGCCGAAAGGGATCTAACCTCTCAATGGACGATGCCTACCCATCTAAAGCTCCCATTTGGCACCAAGTTTGTCGGATCCAAATGCCAATTTTTATCATGAGCAGAGGCACCAGCTGCACCGGCAGAAGCTGGGGCAGGAGCAGCTGCAGCAGCAGCCGCATCGCCACCACGGGCACCGACAGCACCAGGAGCAATCGGACCAGCAGCAGCTGCAGCAACAGCACCCGGTGTCGCTCCTCCGCCGCTCCTCCTCCGTCGTCATCTCCATGAAGGCCGACACGGGGGGTCGAGCTGCGGCGGCGGCTGCTGCTCGCGCTCCTTCTCCAGCGGCTGGTACAACGCGCTGTTGACGACGTCCTTCTTCCTCGGCGACGTCTCCGCCAGTCTGCATGCAGGTGATTGCTTAATTTGCACGGTCGTTGCCGACAAGACAAGATCAAGAACGGGCATCACGGTGCAGTGCAGTACATTGGGACGACAGCTTGGAGTCCGCCGCCTCCGCCATGGCCTCGTAGTAGTAGAAGTCAAAGTGCGACCTGCTGCCGGGGTACAGGTCGCTCGCGCCCTGGATGCTGAAGAGCGACTCGTTGGACGCCATGCTCCACTCGGCCTGCGACACCGACGTCCTGTGCTGGAACATGTACTGAAGTCTGGACTGCCCAGAGTCCTCACAAACATAACACATAATCTTTATATGGTAAGACACATAGTTCAGAGAGCATAAATCATTTCAGTTTAATTGTAATACCATGAGAGTGTGAATAAAATGTGTGGAACTGAAAGAAAAGGTATAGTTCAGAGAGCACAAATCATTAGCCACACTCACCTACTACAACCATTTCATTTCTGGTTATAAAGTGCAGCAAAAGGTAACTCATCCTTAAACACACTCACCTAATACTACAATACTGTTGCAATTAAGCAGCAAATTAGTGAATATCTAGGAGCAGATATACAAAAATGTAAATTACACCAACATCATCACGCCCAATTAAACAGCCTAGAGGTTGAATAAATTACAATTAAATAGTTCAAATGTACTGTAATCCATGTCCTTTCGATTATGTGCAAGGTTAAATAGATGACAGTGTAGATATGCTAAGTTCAGTACAAAGAAATACTTCAAAACAGAGAATCGATCTAGAGAACTAGCAAGGTACAGAAGCAGTTCTACTGCCGACACACATGCATCCCATTTCAAAGCTAGGAAGGATTAAACAAGTATTTAATTCCAAGAATGTATGAACCGAGCACTAGAATAATTAATTAGAGCTACAGGCAAACATGTCACAATTACTGGATGATTGGTCGGTGAAGCACAAAAGTAACAATTGACAGTTTGAGAACTGAAACTTGTTGCTTACCTGCTCAAACTGATGAATTCACAGCAAGGTGCTTATATTGCACAAGCACTGAATCCATGTCCAGCTGCTGCTCTGAATCCAAAGCATTGCAAACCTGCACCCTGTGGCAAAAGAAAGAAGCCAGCCAAGTTGCCGATTGAAAATGGAATTAGCAAAAGCCTACTGCTGCTGAAAATCCAATTAATGTGAACTGCTGCTCCTGCTCTTGGTGCTGTGCGTGCACGGGTTCTGGATGAGCACCGATTGGTGCTTGGAAGCTGAGCACGGCCAACCAGAGGCGAGTGAGCTTCGGCAAGGACTGGACACTGCCACGCCGAACTGCAAACAGAGGGAGGGAGCAGGCTCGGGTCTGCACGAGCACACACAGGTTTTGACCGGTGAAGGCACCAGCGCCTGCGAGCTGCACCTGAGAATTACGAACTGGGACCGAGCGCAAGAAACAGACACGGGCGAGCGCCAAAAATTGGACGGGAACTCGACCAAAACAAAAGGATTCGTCCCCAAACTTTGCACAGGCAATCACCACAGAGTAGGTAAGCTATTCCCAAGAAATCATCGCTCAATCCGTGCTCAAACTCCAGAAAATCCAGATCACGCGCGAGAACTTGAAAAATCCCCAAAAACAAAATCGTGGTGCTCAAGTGAAGGATTTGTTAGGGGATCACCCTAGCCTTGATCACACATGTCCTAGCACCAAAATCCCTCAAGAAGTTTCACCCCAATCACAGCCAAATTCGACGAACCAAAAATCACTAAAAATGCCTCCGAAAATCACACAAAAATAAAAACTTCAGTTTTGTAGAGGGGAACAAGTGGTGCACGAATTTGATCCTGGGATTAGCTCAAGATGTCGGATTACAAGCCACTTCAGTTTTGGCGGCCAGGGGCAGGGGGCGCCGGCGGCGGCTGGGGACGGGTGTGCCTGTGTGCGTGTGTGTGTGCGCGTGTGTGTGGCTGTATGTGGCCAGATGCGGGGTATATGAGTGGGGGGTTTGCCGAGTGTCCGAGATCTGGCACTCGGCAAACCCCTTCTTCGCCGGGTGTGAGAAGTGAGGCACTCGGCAAATTCTGTTTTTTTTCATTTTTTTTCTTTTTCTTCTTTTTCATAACATATTTTTTAAAAATTGTTTTGATGTACTTTGAAAAAACTTTGTCAAATTCACTCAACAATATATATTTAATTTTTTGAGATCTACATTTTAGTTTATGAAGTTTTTCCATCCGAGGTCGTTTACAAAATTTGAATTTCAAAATTTTGAAATTCAAATGCAGTTTTGCATGACAAGATGATTTCAAATCAAAAAGTTGTCAACTACAATGTTTCATAACTTTTTGAGATCTATAGAGTTTATTTTGGTTGTTTTTCCATCCGAGGTCGTTTGAAAAGTTCGAATTTTAAATTTTTGAAATTCAAACACAGTTTTGCATGACAAGATGATTTCAAATCAAAAAGTTGCCAATTACAAAGTTTCATAACTTTTCAAGATCTACAAAGTTTATTTTGGTCATTTGTTCATCCGACATAGTGGTAGTAACATTGTTCACAAATCTTATATATCTCTCTTCTACTTTCATGAAACTAATATGAGAGATGAGAGAGATGTAGATTTTATGAACAACGTTATTGTCGCTTTGTCAAATAAAAAAATGACCAAAATAAACTTTGTAGATCTTGAGAAGTTATACAACTTTGTAGTTGAAAAGTTTTTCATTTGAATTCATTTAGGGCCTCAAAAATTGCTTTGAAAAAATAATTTGCCGAGGGAAAAAAATGCACACGGCAAAATACCTCTTTGCCGAGTGCCAAAAAATGGCACTCGGCAAAATACATCTTTGCCGAGTGCCAAAAAAGGCACTCGGCAAAGACGCATTTTACCGTGTGCCGAAAAATAGCACTCGGCAAAATACATCTTTGCCGAGTGCTAGAAAAAAGACACTCGGCAAAGACGCATTTTGCCGAGTGCCGAAAAATGGCACTCGACAAAATACATCTTTGCCGAGTGCCGAAAAAAAACACTCGGCAAAGTCATCTTTGTCGAGTGTTTTTTTTTTGTCGAGTGTATTTTATTTGGCACTCGACAAAGCCTCCGGCACTCGGCAAAGTGCCGGTTTCCAGTAGTGTTTCCAGCCTACCTGTTTACCAGGTTATAATGTCTATGGTTTCTTGGATTGTTTGTGCTCCCTACAGTCTGTTGTTAGTTCTAGCATTAACACAGATATTCCTAACAATTCTGAGACCAAGACAAAGTAAAGTGTGAATAAGAAAAGGTTAGCACTGCTGAAAACTAATTTTTTATATATTTGCATGCCCATCGCGCGGTATCCTTATACATATGCATGTGGCTGTTTACTTCTAGGACTCATCCGTCGCCCAAAAGAGCTGCAAAGAAACTTTTCGCAGATGAAGATACCATGGATGACGATGGTGATGGGTGTGCAGATGGTGATGCTGTTGCTGCAGAGCCTAGGTACCTCCTTGCTTTTGTTTATGGCTTTGTGTTTATGTTTTCTCGCTACGCTTTGTTTTTCAACTGTTGCTGCTCCTGAAAATATTATATTCAGACAAACGAATCATGCTGGTATTTTCATATTTACATGGCGTGTGCCACTTGCAATAAGAAGATTTTCTTGCTTCTGTTTATGGCGCTAAACATCACGCCTCGTGGTCTCTTCTGTTAACAGTGCAGCAACTGAAGATAACTAATCAGCGAAGGAAGGTCAAGGTGCTTTTGCCTCTACCAGTTGTAGCGAAGTGCTCATTGGCGTGTATCTGAAACCTCGCTCACAACTGATGTTCACCGCTCTTTTAGTTTCTCTGTAGCTTTATATATCTACTCTAATGATCACCCATGCATTTGGATCGGCATTCTAAGCTAGCGACTATAGTGTTCGGTAGTCATGAATTCCGATCATGAACTGTAATGAATCGGTATGTAATGTATGGCCGGATAGAACCATAATGGCTACGGTTGCCATGCATGTAGTGAAGGATTGTGTAATCTATGGCTGAACGGAACCATAATGGCTGCGATGGCCATGCACCTCATGTTTATGAGTGCTCCATTTCTGCTGGGTTACTCTTCTGCTGTGAAAATATTAGCGATAAACATGTTTTGTGGATGGCTGGATCCTACTCTCTTCTGCAGAGCACAACATGTCCTTCAAATCAATCGATGGTGAGAAGGGGAGGCAGCAGCCAGGTCTAAAGGTGGATGCTACTGTCTCCTCCCTTCTGCATTGTATTTACCCTCCATCCCTGAGCCTGAGGTATCTTCCCCACCATCTCCTTATTTAACCTATGAATTTTAATGCTCCAGTTGTATTCAGGCCCAGATGAACTTTCTATCAGAGGTGCAGCATAGACAACTGTTGCATCTGATTTTCTGAATATATTTGACTAACCACGCTGAAAGTATTATAGTTATCCTTTCCCTGTTGCCATTTTATTGATCTGGCTTTAGTGTCATTATTTTGAAGTACCATATCTGTGTCATCTGTAAGGGCTAGATAATAAAGAGTTGGTCTGCAGAACAATAGCTATTTTAGTAACTGTTCTTACTTTTGATCTAAATTTTATTGCATAATTTTTTAAAGTAGAGATCAATAGCTTTGGATTGAAAAAATCAGATGATAGAAATCTAATGTCTATTGCTTGCGGTGTCAGTTGTTGCCCATTCTTACAACTTATGAAAACCTGAATTTTATTGGTTATTTTACGGGACTCGTCAGTATACTGTTTTCTTTCATAGAGATATAACCTTGATGTTTCGTTGGCACTTCTTTTGCATGAGCTTTATAAGTTGCTTACTTGGTGCCCTTTCATGATTGAATAAGCATCTAAACTGTATCCTCAGATTGTAGAAGGAACATCTAATGACTGGACTAAGGATTCAACTATTTGTTTCACGTGAATATTTTTTATGCATAAATGGTAAGCTGAACTTTTCATTGATGTGTTCAATCAAATTCTGAAATTATTCTGCGCTATCTTAAGGTATAATAAGCTTCCTTCTATACCTATTTGTAGGTTGCAGTATGACTATTAGCAGTGTGCTAATGTTGATATGTAATCCAACTCAGCGAGACAACTTAGTTATTAACCACCAAGCTGTGTAAGCACTAAGCAGATCATGTAGGTGAATTCTCACATGTAGTTCCACTATGGGACCACAATAAGGTTAGTTTGTATGATAAAAACTATAGTGATTGCTGACAATTTTTTTATAGAAAAACATTTTAGTACAGTGAATTTTTCAGGGTGATAGTTTGGCCAAAACAAATCTATCGGTTCTACATTGCTTGAAATGTCTGAGTAATCTATTTTGTTCATTCGCACGTGCTCACTGAAATACCTCAAAGGAACTGAAATACTCATTCACATGTGTTAGATTCGTGTACTACTAGAACTAAGATTCTTGCTTAGTATTTATGATTTATTTCAGGGCTTTTAACATCGCATCGAAAGATCTCTAGATTGCAAATTCTATTTGTAGAAGATTCTTCCTACTGCACTGTGAAATGTTGAGATGGGAATGAAGTGTATATATGAATCCGGCTGCTTACTGTTTTAATGACTTGTACCAAATTTTAGGCTGCAGAAAATGATCGTTTTTTGCATGGGTGAAAGGATGGAGAAGAGTGTAAAAGGAAGTAACAAGATTCCACTGAATGAGCGTTGAGAGATAAGATTGCAAAAACATACATGTTTATTTGACAATCTCTGTGTAGTCGCAAAGTATGTAACTTAGTTGATTGTAGTCGCAAAGTATGTATAGGCATAGTAGAACTATTTATTAAGAAATAGCCTTTTGAGGCTGTTATGATGTGTCATGTCTAACTTGCATATGTACTATTCTTCAAATCACGGCATATATTAGCTTTTGTTCTTCATGATGGTAGGGCGGCAGATGTTCTAGTATATGTCAAACCAGAGTCTCCTCCCTCGACTCCGCTCGTCACTCCCGTCCCGACGCGGCAAGCTTTTGTGCTCGGTTCGCCTCGCCGCCACCGAGAGTGCCCTCGTTGAAGACGTTGCTCACCGGTGGAAGCACAGGTACTTCCTCCTGTTCCTCCTCCGCCACCGGCCACCCTCCGTCCGGTGAGCGCTCATCGGTGGAAGTCCGTCGATGCCCTTCGCTCCGCCGCCGGCCACCCTCCGTCCGCTCCGGTCATCGTCTAATCCGCTCGTTCGTCCACTCTGTTCGCAAGTGTTTAGATTTTGTTTCATCTGCCGCAGATTGACAATATGTCAAACAACCGAATAGGCGATTACTCAACGAGCATGGAAAAAGATGACAAAGATACCGAACGTAGTGGTGGACAATTCGACACTAATGTACCAATGTCCAAAGTACCCGTGACAGGTGAGTTGCTGATTCAGTTTGGGCACGCATTTACTCAACCCTATTATAGCAATTACAATTGTGTTGTACTCTACAATCCTTTTTAAGTAGGGAACTTGCTTTTCAGATAGTACTTTCGAAGAGGACTTTGGCACCTCCAGTGATTCATGCCAAGGTGCCTGGAGTAATCTGAGTAAACAAGTTGTTTCGAATTTATCTGAAAGTGTTGTCTCGCTGGCTTCAATCAATGGTGAATAAACGAGCTTTCTACATTCGCCTTTGTTTTATAACCAGCTCTGAACATTGAAATATGATCTTGTGCAGGAGGTGAATTGAACTGTGCGTGCACAGGCATGATTGTCACACGCACAAGGTTTTGTAAACATCCTGACTTCAGCAGATCTGCTTAGATCTCGTCATGATTCCAACAATTTTTCTTCCAGTATGAGGGTTGGTGCTACCAATTTGTCTGTACTCCATTACTTGTCTATTGAAGATTTAAGATGTCGGTATTAATTCTGTACATATGTTGGCTTTTTCATGGCAGATTAAAGTGTATTTTCCAAATGGGCAAGAAGGCAGGGGTTTTCTGAGACACTATGATTTGGATTACAATGTTGCTTATATGCAAGCCAAATCTTTTCCTGGTCTTCAAGAAGTATTTCTCGGTCCTCAATTGCAAATTGGGCCTCACAGCCAGGTAGTAGCTGGCTTCAAGTCTGGCAAATTATTGGCTGCAGCTGGGATAGTGACTGATGTGCCGACTGAGAAGTATATGACCTCTACGTGCAAAATCACTAGGGTGCGCTGCTGCTGGATTTCTGCTCTGGCTGAATCTATAATCATATTCAGTGAACTATATCTTTTGGCAACTAAATTTCCACTTTGATTACACAATTCTTGTTCTGTGTGACTTTATTTTGTCTGATCTTTATTTTTTTGTGCCAGTGTGGACTTGGAGGGCCTCTTGTTGATTTTGAAGGGAACATTGTTGGCATGAACTTTTATAACTCAGAAGGGAATACATTCCTACCAAGGAACAAAATTCAAAAATGCTTGAGTGTAATCTGGTACGTTATATACTTAAATCTATACCTATTCAAATTCAAATTTGGAGCCAGATCAGGATTGAGGCTAGTGTTGGAAAGTACTTCATCAAGCACAATTAATAAACTACAGTTTTGGTCTGCCCTAAATCTGATATGCATGTAGACCCAATTGCGGATATAGGGTTTTGGTTCCCTGTATGGTTTGGGACAGGTCGAGTGGCTGCAGATCAAGGCTTTACCAGTTGCATTGTTGTTTGTGCCTGTTGATTAGACTTTTGATGTGGTTCATGATTTACTATGGAGAAAGCCACTGAGCCAGGCCCCAACCACAATATCTGCCTGGACATGGCAAATTTGGCCAGGCTGGTTTGGTTTGTTGAGCCATAGTGCCACACACTTCTAACATTTATGAGCCACAGTTTCTCAAATTGCATTATCCATGCTTCTCACACTACTATATATCTCACTTTACTATTGAGTTGGCCTGCATAATAATAAAGAAAATACAATTTCTCAAATTGCTTTGTCTTCCTTTGTTGTTTCAATTATTAGGTGCAACAACTTTGTTGACAAAACATTCTGTCAATATGTCAGTTGTTCTCAACAAAATTACATGTCATCAAAGTATCCTTTTTTTCATGAGAATGCAAGTACCCTCCTAAAAGGCATCTTAAGTTGAAAATACCCCTACAAGAAAAATAGTTACATTTACCAAATACCCCTACAAGAAAAATAGTTGCATTTACCACTGATAAATTTCATCCACTTGCAACTATTTTGATGCATGTTGCAGAAAACTACAACTTTCAGCGCATATTGCAGAATCCTACAACTATTTTGACACTATATCATGGGCCCACCTGTTATGTACCATAGATGATGACGGATATGTCCAGAGTGACAAAGTTGTAGTTTCTTATATCACTTGTCAAAATATAGTCGCTGTAGACTTCTGCATTGGGCACCAAAAGTTGTGGTTTTTTGCAACACACGTCAAAATAATTAAGTTTTTGAAATTCACTATTTCTTTTCTGGCTCAACGTTAGCACATGTTAGGAGATATAACCTTAGGATGGTTTTACATGGAAAGAGGAGGATAGTCAGAGTTTGTTTAATATCGTAGTGTATCATATTTTTGTCATTAAGTTTCTTTTAGTACATCAGACAAAATTAGAAGTATTCTAAATCTTTCAATGTTCCTTCTAGCCAGTTAAATCGACCACTCAAGTTCATATCACAGCAAAATATATTGAAATGTTGGAACAAAAAAGAACCTTGAGAATGTATTTTGCAATAGGATTAACCTTGTGAGGGCAGTACCAGGAGGGCATTTCTGTTCTGGCTCAACGTTAGCACATGTTAGGAGATATATCACAGCCAAATATATTGAAATATTGGAACAAGAAAGAACCTTGAGAGTGTATTTTGCAATAGGATTAACCTTGTGAAGGCAGTACCAGGAGGGCATTTGCAATTTTGTCTTATCTTTTTCCCACGCCTGCATGGTGGGGCATAGAGCACATTACCCCTGGAGGCCTAGACAAGAATATTTTTTACCATTAGTTGCATTGCCATTATCTTACAAGGATTCATGATTCTATCATCAATAATTATAGTTTGAAATTAAAATTGTATTAAAAGAATTCAAAATAAGTCTGTTGAAAATGGTGATCATAGGTCACCGGCACTGAACCTGAGAAGCAAACATTCAATGTTATTGTTTTTGCCTATCATTGTACAATCGATTTGATGCTAACTTCGTGGAAATAGCTGAGTTTACTACAATCTGCTGCAGGAATGCAATCGAGCGAGATAGGACAATAGACAAAGACCCACCTGCAATACAGAAATATCCGATTGTCACTAGTGAGGGTGAGCAAAGCTTAATTACTCGTTAAAATGCTAATTTGTGTGCTGTCAGGATTGCTTTCATTATTTATTTTTTATAGTGGTGAATGATTAGTTTTGGGTTACTTTTTTTCTGTCCATAAATATAGTTTATTATTTTTATATACATCTTGGATAGATCAAGAAGACACTTAAAATGACTAAACTACCTAAAAAAGTTACCTCTGGCTATATTCAATATATGCATATATAAGCAAGGAAATATTTCATAGGGTATGTAGGTAATAAGACACTCATTTTTTTAAGTATAAAATAAAGCTCATATATAATGCCACACTGCATCTATGTACGAGCATCTCCAAGAGTACCCAATATTTTCTTCCTAAAACCATCAAGTTTTACGACTTCTAAAAAAGTATTAGAAGGAATAAAGAAGACCATCTTCAAGAGTTTCTAATAATCCACTCCTAAAATATAGAAAACAATTTTACATCAGGAATCCTATACTATTTCTAAATTATTTTAACCACTTTTATATATTATCTCTCTCTTATGCATTTGCATCAGGAACATTTTCCTACTTTTTATTCTTTCACGCCCTTCCACCTTTAGATTTGCATCGGAAGCACGTAACTTCACACGGAACATGGTGACTTTTCTCAAGTTCTAAAAGATTAGGAGGATGAATTAGGAGTTGTTGGAAAGGGATTTTTTCTTATCTTGCTAAAAACCAAGGATTAGGAAGGAATTTAGGGAACTCTTGGAGATGCTCTAACACCATAGTTGCATGCATGGCTTGTGTTCACTAGTTCATATTAAATGCATGTATATACGATGCATGAGAATCTACTGCTGATGTCATGCGCAGAGCATTTTATTTGTTTTGAACTTCGACTTCAGAATCTTCCTCTTATTATTTTATTTTAGGTAGCTCAAGCACGCAGAGTCTGAAAAAAACACGGAGGCCTTCCAGAAAACGTGTTTCAAAAGGTTAATCAAGCAGGGACACTTCTAGTGCTGTTATCATGCAAGCTGTCATCGTTTTATGATATTCATTGTTACTAATTCATGGTCATACCTTGTTAAATCAGAGGACAAATATTTTGAATACGTGCGTGACATCTCAATTCTGCCAGATTTTCGTCCCTTGCCAGATGATGGTGAGTCATTGCTTTGAGATTTGCTAGCCATTACTAATCACTTGGGCTTTGACCACTTTGACCACCCTGTTACACCAGATTTCACAAAATCTTTAAAGCAGAAATTAAATTCGTACGGTTATCCTTTGCCAATTACACTTGAGGGTGAGTCATCTGTTATTTTCTTTTTTCCTGAGTATTCTTTTTTGTTGAACATTTTGGCAGTCTATTACCTGTTGTGCTTTGTACTAATAATATAATAATAATCAGGTGGCATGCGTTTGCTTTATGATTTCGAAGAGGAATTTCCTGGAGATGTAGAGAATGACCTCCCTCTAAGTGTTGTTCTTAACGCAAACAAATATGTTGTCTCACTTGCTTCATTCCATGGTGATTGTACTGTTATGATTTATTAGATTGTTACTTTTTCCATGTTTGATTTTTTTAGTCACCAATCGTGATCACCATAATAATCTTTGTAGGAGAAACAAGGGTTTTTGCTTTCTCGGGTGTTTTTATTGACTGTCACGAATCCTCCTCGACAATTCTGACTTCAGGAAGCTTGGTTCAAACTGCAGATAAGATTGATAACTTGGAGGTTTGCACTGCAAATCATTATGCTCTCATTTTGCTTGTTCATTTGAAATGCTGTTAATTCTGACTATTTTCATGGCAGATTCAAGTACGGCTTCCAAATAATGAACTTATCAAAGGGACATTGGAATATTATGATTTGAATTACAATATTGCCGTTGTAAGCATCAGTAATTTTGTCTGTTCCGGTATTCTACCATTAATTAAAGACACTGCGGAGCAAGTTAAACCTTATAAGGATATGGTAGTAGCTATGGGGCGTATCTTCCAAACAAACAAACTGATGTTTACATCTGGGACATTGACTCGCAGAAGAAACAATCTCGGCTGCCGAGATCTTAAGATCTCAACTTGTAAAATTACTAAGGTACATTTTGTTGGTCCCTTATGATGGAACTAAAGAGTTCTCTAAGAATATGAATAATTTAATTTACTACTTCTGGCAACTTGGCATTTTTAAGTCGTCTGTTAATGTTTCTCATTTTGTTTTGTCATAGGCTGGGATTGGTGGGCCAATTATAGATTCTACTGGGAATTTCATTGGCGTAAACTTTTATGAAAAGGATCAGACTCCTTATTTACCAATAGATCAAGTTGTGATGTTATTGATGGATTTTGATTCAAAAAGGTATGTCTTATATTTGTCTATGTTTTATGTATATGCAAATGCTATTTCATATGCATAATAGGAAATTGCACTTGCATCTCTAAGACATGTGATTATTTACATCTTTTCTAATTGATTTTTTTCTTTAATTATAATCTCAAACTGGTAGTTGCAAAATTCAGGGTCAGTTTGGTTGTCTCTTGCCTTGGAAAAAAAATGGTTATCTCTTGGTTCTTGTTACTTTAAGCCGACTCATGTGACCTCATGCTTTTACACCTTTTTATTTAAAAGAAAACATTTGTGTATGAACAAAATTCAGACCCAGCATTATTTGGTGTTAATAGTCACAAACCCACCAACTCCTATGCCCATTTCACAGATCCACCAATACTTGGGGTTACTGAAATGGCTTAAGAATTGGTGAGTTTGTAACGATTATCCCAAATGTTGGTGGGTTTGTGAAATTTACTCTGTACTTTATGTGTGTACATAGGATGTTGGGTTTGAACTGATGTTGCTTGATTTCAGTCCTCTTTTAATGGTGGGTTTGTGAATTTTTTGTGAAATTTACTCTGTACTTTATGTGTGTACATAGGACGTTGGGTTTGAACTGATGTTGCTTGATTTCAGTCCTCTTTTAATGGTTTTGTTTTCGACCCATCTAGTCGTCTTATGTTAATAAGGTGAACCAAATGATCAGCACAGGGAAACATCATTTGAACATTTGTGGGAAATGATCTCTGTTGGTGCATATGATCAGATTAAGAGTGGCCACAACTCCCTCATCATTTTGGATGCATGGACTTTATTGAATCATCGCAATAGATGTGTGTTTGATGAGGCATCTCCAAGCTTAGCTAGAGCCTTGTTGTTCGCTAGCGAGGAGTTGCACTCTTGGGGGGGGGCCTCCTTGTTAAGTGAGACTGTGCGAGTTAAGTTTAAGTCGTGATCTGGTTTTTCTCTTTTAAAGTGCACACATTTTTTTCTGATAACTAGGTGGTGTGGGTGTTCTTGTAAGGGTTCTTATCCCTTTTCTTCTTAATATTAATGATATGCAACTCTCTTGTGTGTTTGAGAAAAAAAAAAGAGCCTAACTTATATTTGGAGTGGTGAATGGGTCTATAGCCTAGGGCCATGGGAGCCTTTTTAGCACCTCAAGTCCTGGGTTAGCTCGACTCCCTGTGGGAGCAAATTTAAACAGGCTTGGTTTAAAAAACACCCTTCATCTCTTGGGTTCGACTCCCTACAGGAGGGAATTTAAACAGCCCTGGATTAAAAAAATGGCTGGGTTTCTAAGTTATATGTGTAACCACTTGAGTTGCTTTCAGCGAGATACACATGGCTGCAGGCATGTGTCTTGGGCGCTTGATGGCGCATCTAGGATTGCCCAGCTATGTGTCATGGGGGCTTGATGGCACATCTAGGGCAGACCAACATGTGTCTTGGCCGCTTGATGGCACGTCCATGGCAACCGGCCTTCTGGGTGTTTCTCAGCGAGAAGTTTCTTCTTAATGTAATATCATGGAGGTGGATATTGGAGGTGGTCTTTCCTTGTAGGTTAAGTTTTTTTTAGCTTATATATTGAGTGGCTCCAACACCCACATTACATGCAATACTTGGTATTTATGAGCTGCATTTGCCATATCCTTCTATGTAGTTAGGTTGACATAAGAGGCCCCTTACTGGAGTCACCAAACCTTATATTTATACTTTTGCTAGACAGGTAATTGATTTTTTTTATTTCTCTTTTGATTGTTTGAATATTTTCTCTATTTTGTAGGACTGCTGCAGGGGCCGTTATTGATCGTCCTGATTCAAAAAGGTTGGAATTCTTAACACATACAGCTCGATCTATTTGTTTCATTTGTCACATTGCTTCACATAAATATATTATTTTTCCTATATTCAAGAATATTAGGAAATGACATACATTTTTACTATTTAACAGCAGATGGCCTTTGCCTGAACCAATTTGGCACTATCCTTCTAGTGTCGTACGTGTTTACAAGTCATGCAGGAGGAAGCTGTGAATATCAACATGCTGTGTTTGGAGGATCTAAAATTTCTCCTACTTACTAAAAAAAAATCTTTGTTACCACCATGTATATTTATCCTGAACCTGCAGAGTTGGTTGTTATGGTCCTCCATGGTCTTATAACACTTAGTTGTCTCTCTAAAAAACCTTGCTGGAGCCGGGACCGGCCCAGGGGTGCAAGTGGTGTGGCCGCTCCAGGCCCCAAAGCAAATGAGAGCCCTACAGAAGACAATGTTGGCATCAATCCAGAAGATGAGGGCCATAGAGGAGACCTAGTGAGTGATCAAACGCTGCAAAATCTACTAGTCTTGATGAGGATCTAGTTTGTACAATGGATATTTATGATCCAAGAAATTGTAAAAATCTAGATAATAGGGATATTTTTGAACGCAATAACGTAAGGGATATATTAGTTGAGAAGAGGCCAATAAGAGAAGAGAATAGTATCTTCCCTTTAAATGCTTATTCAAGACATTTTTCATATACCCAGTATTACATAAATAAGAAATGGAGAGGTATGTGACCGAAAATGGTTAGTTTTATTCAAAACACATGGATAAAGTGTTTTGTTTTTTGTTGTATATGCGAGAGTTCATTACAGAAAGATTAGTATAAAGATTGGAGATATATCGGTGATAGTGTGGCAGAACCGTCCGAAATAGCACACATTCAGAGGCGCTCGTCTACCATCAGACACTAAGCACCCCGAAAGCAAGCTACATCGGGCGGATTCCGTCGAGGACACCCAAAGGGAGAACTCAAATAATCCACATTTTTCCTCCAGAATCCAATAATGAGAACGAGTTTACAATACTTAGTCTATTTCATACGACCAGAATTTTTAGAAATACATTATTATAGTACCAAGTTCAGAGTGCGGAAATTAACAGCGGAATGAAAATAAACATCTATCGTTAATATACAATGATTCCGTCTATGCCCACCAAAAGAATCCTTCACACAACGGCTACTCCTCAAGCTGCACCTGCAACAGGGGTAAATAAACCCTGAGTACACAATATACTTGCAAGACTTATCCGACTAGTGGAAATAATTTCCCGACTCCAAGGAATATGATAAGCTTTATGGTTTACTAGGTTTCCTTTCTGTGGAAAGCAATACTAATAGTGAATCCTTATGTATGTTTATTATTAGCAGTCATGATTAGTTCATTATCTAACCATTCTATGTAAGCACATGTTCTACTTTCAAGCAAGAGTTGACCAAACACTTCCATTGCACCACCTTTCATCTTTCAATTCTTACTACGGTGCTAGACTGTAGACAAGCCGTACCGGATTGCCCGGCAATTCGCGAATCAATGTGCCCAGCTGGGTACCCCGAAACACACGCTCCGCTTGTACCCCAAGCACAAGCAGGACCAACCCACCACTCTCCCGTCATGGGGTCCAGGTCCTCGTCCAAACTTGGACTCTGAGCCCCCGCTCCTGAGTCTTGGACTCAGTGCGGTGCTTAGACCTACACCATCCCCGCCTCTAATCAGTCGGTCCGAAAAGAGCCGGAACCCACGACAAGAGAGCAACAAGCCTTCTCTGCGCCCATACACAAGTATGTGTTCGGAATAATAAGTCTGTGACTTGCCTAGAACCCAATGCAACGGCGGATCCTTAACCGACACAGACAGGAAAACAGTGTAACCAAGCTATGCCCCATTGGCCGTAGGACACACCCTCTTACACCCACCAATACCCAAACCATATCCCTGCCCGGTCTCCATTTTTCCTTCCACCATTTTTTATGAGTGATCATAATAATCACCTATTATGAGTAACGGCAGATTACTCACGTTACCGAAAATCCTAAGCATAGCAGCTACTCGACCTATGCTAGTAGGACTCATAGGTAGGTATATCTATGCATGTAGTTTTCATAAAATGCCTGTAACGTAAATGCATATCACATCTATATATATCCAGTGATCATTCAAAATAAGGGTTATGCACCGGGGCTTGCTTTGGACAGGCAGGGTGTCAACAAAGTCAGCAACTAATGGCTCCGAGGCTCCCTCCTGTACGAGAATCTCCTCCTCGTATTCCTTGATGATCTCCTCGTACTCCTGCTCGCCCGCAGTCACAAACTCTACCAACTCGTTATCTACATGCATGAAATAATGATGCAACACTTAGTAATACGGCAACAACAACTCTTAAAATAAGAATACATCTATCAAGCTACTAAGCTAGCTCTACCGACTAAGACGATAAGTTACCTATTATTACCACTAAACAGGTATGAAACATTGCATGTATTATCTTAGCAACTAAAGGCGTCCTCATTCTTAATACTGATTTAATATATACATGATAAAACAAGGAGTACTAGCTACCATAATTATCAACATATTCTAAGGCTACAAAAATTACAGTGAGTACCAAATAATGTTATGAGTCTACTTTAAAATTTTCGGAGCTAGCACGTCTACCATTTCATCACGAAAATTCATTCTCTAAATAATCATAATAACAACAAGCATTTTAAAACAAATAAAGTAACCCTAAGGATACCACAGAACTGTATGAACTAAATACACTAAAAGATAGATCATGAATTTAGGAATCTAACAAAATTTACTTCACAATTTTAGGACACTTACATAATTTTATATTAATTATCAAAGATCAGTTCACAATTTAAATTAGAAAAGTATTAACTAATTCATTTATAAAAGAAGAAGACGAAGCAGTCCGGCTTGGCCCAACACGGGCTCGGCCCACGCGCCATGATAGCAACCCACGGCGGGGGCAGCCCGCGCGTGTGCTGGCGCTTATGCAAAAGAGCCCCCGGATTTCCAGCAAACTAACCCGCAGTCCTTTCCCTATTCCTCTCTCTCTCAGGTGCTCTCACTTAACCCCCTGCCTCACTTCGAATTTTCGTTTCAAGGTCCCTGGCCGGATCTTATTAGAGGCCACGGCATCTCCGGCCAAACGTTGGCGAGCACGGACCTCCTCAGCATCAACCATCACCACCGTGACACTCTACATCAAAAGCGCAGTCGATAGAGGTATAAAACACCAAGATTGGTGCCGCACAGAGGCGTGGCCATGCGCCAAGGCGGGGTTTGGCCGTAGTGACACTGACGTCGGTGAAACGTCTAGCCCGGCGCTACCATCACTACCTAGCCTCCATACTTAGGGTACTGCTAACATGCTAGAGGTCATAGATGTACCCATTCTACTCCCAAACGAGTCGGCCATGGAAACGACATCTACACCGAAATTCGCCGATGGCGGCCACGCGCTTCGGTGAGCCTAGGCCTTAACCGATTCAACCAACTACCCTAGGAGCAGGAATACCTCACCAGAGACATGTAGGACGCCCTGGACAAGGTCGTGAGGCTTGGCAAGGTGGTTGGCCACGTGCGCGGGGTTGCTCTAGTTCACGGCAAGCGCAAGGTGGTTGGCCACGTGCGCGGGGTTGCTCTGGTTCACGGCAAGCGCGGCGATGGCGTTCTCTGTGACTCGCTGCTCCCTCGGTGAAACTGTTTCACAGGAAAGACAACCTAGTCAAGGCGATGCCACAGCACCACTCGATTGAGACATGAAGCAAAGAACGATGTCCTGGCCGAGCATCCGCTCCGACGGCCATGGTGGACCACCATGAGGAAAATGCCTCGCAGTACCTCACTGGTGGATGAAAGCTCGCTGGGCCGGTTCTGATCACGAGCTAACCTCCCGAGCTAGTTATGGTCATGGTGAATTGGATGGAGGTAGACGATGCGAGATGAATTGGGTGGGCGTCGCCGTTCGGCCTTAAGGTGGCCGACATTGGAGAAAACTCCAAATTGGAGCTTGACATCGTACGACTGTGGCAGTGAGCGGACTTGGCGCGTAGCTAGGCTCCCTTTCAAGCATCTAGCACACGCAATTACATTGATTTGGACCAGGCGCTGCGAGCTGGCCTTGGCGCGGCTCGGTGACGCCGACACGACGCCATTCAAGGCGGCGATTGGGGAGCGCGGCGTGGCGCTTGCCACATAATAGAAGAGGACAAGGCACCACTAGGGATGGCTGCACGTGCGGGCAGAGCAAGGGTGGCAGAGGTAGTGGCACGGGGAGCAGAGGGAGCGTGATGTGCCACCTCGGCGGAACGCGGATGCCAGGCGGAGTAGAGGCACGTGGGGGTGCCGTGAGCCTGTGCACACCGTGCGACCGATGTGACGACGCGGCGCAGAGGGAACATGCGCATGTTGGCGACCGAGGCTACGGCCAAGAGATGCCACAGCACGCGAGCGAAAACGAGGACAGCGTCTGGCGGAGCAGAGCCGAGCACAGAGCGACGCGGGCGGCCCCAGAGGCACCAACAGCGGCGCCAGCGGCAGCGCGCATCCCGGCGGTGAGGAGCAGCAGCATGCCCGGGCTGCTGGCCATAGTGACCAGCCGAGCGTGGCCAGACACACGCGCGCGCGGCTGGCGCGCCGCCGACGACACAGGAGCGTGGTGACTGCATCAATGCGAGGAACCCGACCCAAAACGTGACATGCATGCTTTTTAAAGCATCCTAAAAATCCAAATCGTTAATTCAATCGTCAAACCACCTATGCTATACTTAAGAGGGCATGTTAGGCTACTAAAACAAGCCCTAATATCACACCACTCCTTAACCCAATTACTCTACAAAATTTGCAGAACATAGCTTTGTCAAACCATTTTTCAGCCTTAGGAATTTGACTAAGTCTCGATCGAATTCGCGTCAAATTCGATTTCCAATCTATTAGACCAGTTAGCTAATGAATTCATTATTCGACCGCAGGTATTTCATCGTCATCTACAAAGTTTGTACTTCTAACTTTATTAAAGTTTCGTATATACGTTCTATAGTATTTTCGTTCAATAAAAATTCGCGAACATCCTTACTTGATAATTTCATAAGTCGCGAACAACCTTTCATTATGCATTTCCGTTGGTCGTTTTAAGTTACGGAAATTGATCTACACTCTATATTACATGCATTAACACATAAACACGATGTTCATGCAGTATTTTAGTAAACGATTTACGGTGTAACACCGATGGTGTTACAGATAGGCTGAAAAAACATGAAATTAGTATCAAACACATGACCAATATGAACTCATGAAATGAATTGAGAACTAGGCTGATCAAACATAAAAGGACTGATAAAGAGTTACAGCATCAATCTCAAAGGGGGGAGAACATGGTAAGTATTATTAAAAATAGTTGCCGTTGTGAAATTTCTTGGTAGTCCAATGAACAACTTTACAACAACCCTAATGGTAATTTCTTAGCTTGTGTTGATATGATTGCATAATTTGATTTGGTAATATAAGACCATTTTAGACGTATTCAAAACAAAGAGATTCATTTTCATCAGCCACAAAATTCAAAATGTGTTGATTTCTCTCATGGCTTATGACATTACAAATTCTATGATCAAGATTGTTAAAAGGCCAAATATTTCTCTAATATCCTTGATTTGTATCCCAGATGTTAGTCATTAAGAAGTGTTTGTTGGTTCGATGTGTTAACATGTATGATTGTAAAATTAGATAGAAGAGTATTTTCTTGGTTTCATGAAGGTAGATGATACATCTGGTTTAGGGTTTGTATTAGTTGATTCCATCAAATCCTTAGGTCTTCGTATTGATGACATTAGGGGACAAGGTTGTGATAATGGTTCTAATATGAAAGGAAGACACAAGGGGTTTAAAGGTAGTTGCTTGATATAAATCCAAGAGTTTTGTATATGACATGTGCATGCCATACTCCTAACCTCACTCTTTTGTGATATGGCTAAATATTGTAGTAAAACTACCATTTTTTGGAATTGTGCAACATATATATGTATTGTTTGCTGGTTGTACCAAAAGATGGAGATATGTGCTTGATCATGTTGAAGGTTTAACTATGAAATCAGCACCCATTAGGAAAGTCGGATCAAAAGTGTCGCATCAATTAGATATCAAGCTCCTTATCTAAGGTCAACTGTACTTAAGATAGTGATACTAAACCCAAGGAACTGATGCAAAAAAAGATTATTTGAAGTGATTGATAGCTTTGAGTTTATATGTGGCATGACGTTTTATTCGTTGTCAGTAAACTAATAACGTGAGCAAGTTGCAATCACCATCCATGTGCATCACTGCATTGTCTACATTAACAAATAGAAGGCATGATGAATGACTTTGACACCTACAGAAAATGAAGGGTTTGCTTCTAGTATGGTCACCACCAAAGAACTTGTATTTGAAATGGTTGTGGAGCCATTATTTTCAGTAAAGCATTGTGCTCTTGGAAAAAATACTTTGATGAAACTGATCGTGGAGAAGCAATCTTGAAAGGTGAGAAAGCTTTTGAAGTTAATTCCTTTCTAGTTCATTAAAACGTATATTGGAAGAACTTGAAATATTTAGAGAAATATTTGGGTTTTTAATGTGTTGAGCAAACTTGAAGTCATTGAATGCTTCTAAATTAAAGGAGTGTTGCACATTCAGCCTGTTCGGGAGGCCGTATCGTATCGTGGATTATTTACTGCTGGCTGGTTTGGTGTGAGAGAAAAACACTGTTCCCGGCTGGAAATTTACGATCGTTTACGAGCAAGCGAACAGGCTGTGGAGACATCTGACGCTGAGTTAAAAAATGATCTAATTTCTGAATTAAGTATTTTGCAGTTCACTTTGCCAAGTAGACCAATGTTAGATGTGGAGACTTTTTAGTTTGTCATTGAAGTGGATTGTTGTCCTAATACTTGCATTTGTTATCACATCTTATTTATCATGCTTGTGAGTGTGTGATTGTAGCATCAGCTGAAAGAATCTTCTCAAAATTAAAAGAGAAAATTGGTTGTGTAGCATCCAAAGATCTCGATCTCCATGAATACCACCGAAAATTTAGCGCTCCATAAAATACCACTGAAAGGTTGAACCATGAACTGAGAGTAGCATTCTGTTAAAATGAAGTCATCAGAGTGATGGAAGCCTCCGTCACGCCCGTACGCGATGTTGTCGCGGATGCTCGCCGCGAACAGGAACGGCTCCTGCGGCACCCCGCCACCACAAGCAGCGCCCGCAGGTTGTGCTTGCGCACGTCCTTGTCAGACAGGACTATATGAGCACGCGTCAGGACGTCGGCTCGTAGAACCGCTGCACCAGCGCTAGCAGGTTCCAGCGGCCAGAAGCACGCATCCTTGCCGAGTTGAAGAAGCACACGTCCAGCAGCAGGTTCCGGCGGCCAGAAGCAGTGCATCGCCTTCGCCACCGCCGGACCATGGCCACCGATGAGGCGTCAAGGATGACACAGCTGCCGAGGGTGGAGCCGAAGTCGGCCTTCCACTTTAGGAGCACGCCATCATCAGTGTCAGCTCGATGCAATGTTTTCCTAAACGGTAAACGGACTTTACACGGTCGCCCTTCGTTTAACGTTTAGGCTGTTTACACGGTGTTTAAACAAAGTTAAACGGTCTAAACGGTTTTGTACTTTAAAAAAATACATATAATTATATATGTGCATGTAAAAAATCAAGTATTCTAGCATTTATACATATTTATCCGAGTAAAAATCAATTATTTAGGTATGTATATATATTTATGCATGTGAAAAGAACCAAATATCAATATTTATGCATGTAACATATCAAGTGTACACATTTATAAATATAATAAACTTAAGTATACAAATTTATCCATACAAAACTGAACTAGATTTACCTCTTGTTCGCCTAAACAGCCGTTTAAACAGCTGTTTAGCCCGTTTAATGCTGTTTATCTCCGTTCCGTTTAGGCCATTTAGACCGTTTTCTCTGTTTTTTCACCGTTTAAACGGTCAACCGTTTAATTTCCGTTTACCCCCTAAACAAAACAGTTTACCACCGTTTACCGTTTACTGACCGTTTAAACGGCCGTTTAATCCGTTTAGGCGAACACTGGCTCGATGTGGAGGCGCCACATCTGAGCGGAGCACCTCGGAGCGCGAGTGGTGGACTGGTGGGAGACATCCGCGACGGGTGTGGGGCAGTGGCTCAGAGCGCCAAGAGACGCCCGCCGTGGCGGGGGACAGGATCTGGCCGAGCGCATGGCGATGCCGCCGACCAGGATGCACGTGATGTGCACGAACACGCCGCCCCCGCAGCTAGCACCTAGTGCGGCGGGGAGCCTGGTACAGCCGAGGAGGAGGGCGGCGGGTCGTCGGGATGACGCAGTCGATGCGGATGAAGACGGAGTTGACGAGCAGCACGAACGTGTGGAAGCGACGCGAGATGAGGGTGCAGCTGCCGAGCGCCTTGATGTCGCCGATACAGTTGAGGACGTCTCGCTGCAGGGGCCGTCCTCCTCCACCATCCCACGCAAGTTACAGGCACGCGGATCAGGATCGAGGAGAGGCGTCGGCACGGGGCAGGACCGGGCGGGGCGAGAGCCGGGACGCCAAGGACGTGCGCAAGCACGGGCGCTGCGGCATGTGGTGCCGATGGTGCCGCAGAAGCCGTTCCTGTTCGCGGTGAGCGTCCACGAGAGAACGACCCATAAGGGTGTGATGGCGTGACGGAGTCTACTTTTAGTTCTGTCACTTATGACGCTTTATTTTAATGAGATGCTATTTTTAGTTCGTGGTTTAATCTTCTAGTGGTATTTTATGGGACGTAAACTTTTGATGATATTTTACGGAGATCACGATCTTTCGATGCAACCCAACCAATTTTCTCGAATTAAAATTGTTGAAGAACTATTTTGAAATCTACAATGTCTTACGGGGATACAATGTCGGAGCGCTAGTTTCCCGTCTCTGGAGCTGGTACCTTGCTCCTGCGGCCGCGGAGTGTGCCGGCGGCGTCCGAACCACCGTGAGATACTCGCTCCCCCGATCAGCTCCCGCACCAAAGGCACCTGCACCGTGGCCACCAGCATGTGGTCCGCATCCCGGTCGGTGGTCCTTCCACCCTAAGATACCCTGCCTCGCCACCATCGTATGTGCTTGGTGACGGAGGCCGCCGGCCATCAATGCCTAGACCGCACCCGGGTGGAAGGGTCCACGAGAACTGGAGGTCGCGGCGGTGCCGTGCGAGGAATACAAACATCAGCGGTACCCAGTCAGAAATCCTTGATCCCTGCTCTCAAGGTCTGGTGGACTAGGATCTTTGATCCCCTGTGTCCCTGTGAAGGTACAAGCCCCTTTCTCTACCTTATTTTTTTTTTTTTTTGATTCACGCGCTGCAGCTGCTTGCGCTTTTGTTGATTTAGAATTAGAACTACATGCATTTGCCTACCTATGTGTTGCTTCAGAACTAGTGATTAATTTGTTCATTCTGTGGCGTGTCTTGCCTTCTTGTCCTTGGTGGAAAAAGGACTAATTTGTTCCAACGGATTAGCTTATCAATATATTATATGCGCACTGACATTGAGTTTAGTTCATGAAGCAGATTTTACATTTGTACTCAGTTGAATTTGCTCAAGGTAACTAATAGTTGTCTTTGTGTACTACTGATTTTTGCACAGATGAAATGTTATTGAATGACATAGAAGTGATTGCGGGATAGCATGGTCCTAATTAGATGAATGCCGTAATAAAAATCATAGTTCCGCTAGGCGCTCGCCTAGGCGCGACTAGGCGCGACTAGGCTCTAGTCGGAGGGTGTCCGCCTCGCCTATGGGGGTAGGCGGACCCCTAGGCGGCGGCGGCTCGTCGGTGGCGGCGGTGGTGGTGGAGGAGCGCCTGGCGGAGGTCGTCGGTGGGGGAGGAGGAGCTGCGAGCGGCGGCGGGCGCTCGCGCGGGCTTGGCGGGCGGCAGGCGCTCGGGCGGGCGCAGGCGCGGGCGGCGGCGGTGTGGGAGGAGGCGTGGATAAGGTGCACTGGGCCGTTTTTAACGGTGGATAAGGTGGGTTGGGCCGTTTTTATGGGCCTTTCTTCTCTTTTCTCCCTGTTCCATGACCATTGGTCTTCTATTTTTTCTTTTCTTTTAAGTACTTAAGTATGTATTAATAAATTTAAGCATGTATTGGAAAACGCCTAGGAAAATGCCTAGGAACGCCTAGGCGCGATTAATCCCGCCTAGGCGCTAGGCTGAGGGTCAGCGCCTAGATTCCGCCCAACGCCTAGCTGAACTTTGATAAAAATTCAAAATTATCTTGTGTACTACTGATTTTTGTAGGAAACCAATGAATAAATTAAATAGACATGTCATAATAGATTAATAGAGAGATTCGGCATGACAGATCTTTTTCTCCAAGCCAAGAATTCCGTTCCCCTCCCTGTCCAGCATGAAGTTTCAATCACTAATTGTTGCACTGATGACCACTTCCAAATCTATCCAAATAAGTTGAATTAAGTCCTTGAGCTGGATATACTTTGATTTATCTTGGATGTCTGCATTTTTTTCCAACAGATCGTCAAACCTGCCTAGAGGCCCTTGTTCGAATTCTGCTTCTGGGATAGGATGATATGCAAATAGACAACCAGGCGGTGGTGGTCATGCCGGCTCCGGTCGTTGTGATGGCCTCAGCACATTCTACCATGAGTCCATGACTAGGCAATCTTACTCCAAGTCGTTTCTTGTTTTCTTCCCATCTGGTTGTCTATTTGCAGATTCCCTATAAGGCAACCTCCTTTGTTACTTTGTTAGGAATCCAGTCAACCAGTCAGGAACAGATTTGCTCAGGGTAAATGTTGCATTTGTTAGTGGCATCATGGGAGCATTCTTCTGTCTTGTATGTATATCTCATTTATCTTCTTCATGTCAACCCAGTAATATTCTCTGATGTGAAAGGACAATGCACTGAACCTTTTGTTAATGGCACGGATGAAGTTTTTCGATCCATCATTCACAACAAGCATTTCTCGTGAGCACTGTAAAGCAGAGTAGAACAAAGCCTGCGCAACAGAAAGAACTTGTAAGTACAGATCTTCAGCTGATTTGCCAAACAGATCTAGGTTTAACAAAAAGAATAGCATAAGTATTTTATTTTATTGTAAATTAAATTAGTCATGCACAAGGGGAAAAAAGAATTGGCCCCTACATGGCAGCATCTATTGAATTAAGCCCTAAGCAATTGAACTCAACTTTCTTGGATTTCAAGAGGATGCCCATGTATTCCCATCCTCCTGTCTGCCATGCATGATCCATCTGTAATATGTCTTGTGCTGTGAATTAAGCCATAAGCAATTGAACTCAACTTTACTGCTTGCTTTTGCTTATGAACAGCTAATGTGTCTTGTGCTGTGAATATGACCTGTGGCTATGAGGTTGTGAGAATGTACTGATCCCAAATCTGAGAACTCATGTCTTTGATCTTGTGCTTGCTGTGACATAGTCTAATCTAGAATGTTACCAGAATATTTATTCTCAAAGCAAGGTTTCGCTATTGCTGTTTTGAAATATATGAAACAGCAACCAGAAACTTCTGGACTAGAGTATTTTAATTTCTCTTTAGCCTTGTGTATAATTAGGTGTTTGCTTGTCTTCTTGGCATTGGCATTATTTTATAGAGTACAAAATGTGATAGTCTGAAGATAGGTGTTGGTTTCGTGACGCATTTTTTTTGGTGGAAGGACGCTTGCTAGAGCCATGAACGAAATGAGCTAAAGTTTACACCTAGTTTCCTGTTAGCACCCTTTTTTTATGATAGTTGCGTGCCCAGATGTTGGTTTTGCTAGAATAGTTTTGGTGGAGCAGCTGGATGAAGTTATACGTGTGTTCAGTTTTCCTGGAATATGATAATTGTTCGGTTAGTCTTGCCCATTAGAATGTGGTTGTGGCCAGTTAGCTGTGGCCCTTTAGTGTTTGATAAGGCATAGTGTTATTTCCTTCCTGATCCCTCTTTTTTAAATGTGGCCAATTGTCTGTTGCCGTTTCTAAGATACGGAGTATGTTTTCAACATTGTATGGCTAGGCCTCCAGTGGTGGCTGCCGCGGACTGAGCGCATAGGACTGGGACTTGTGGTTCAGCAGATACAATTTCCCAGCTACCATTTACTCAGATTCATGGTTCATTTTTTTCGTTGTATTGGTAACTTTCCAGGATAACATCTATGTGCTCTTTCGTGTGTGCGATCCAACTTCTCTACTGGTGGCTACTAAATTTTTGTATTGTGCGACACATATGTGCAGCTGTCTATTTACAATCCAAAACTAACAGTATATTTACTTCTATTCTCTCAGCGCTTTTTATGTGAAGGAGAAAAAATGCTATGAAACTATCTCAATTTCAGAATGAAGGCTGAAGCATAAGGTTGGCACAGTCAAGGGTGAGATGGACCAGTTCAAGAATGAGGTGAAGGAATTGAAGACACGAGTTCCTATGCAGCTCTGTGCGGGTTTGTTCAAGCCTAACTCATGCATGTCAGTTTGTGGAAATGCCTCTATTTAGGGCCTGAAGATGTACATAGCAATGCATTTAACTAGAACCTGATCATGTTGTGTTGGGCCTGTTCGCTTGAACTTATCAGCCGGCTTATCAGCTAGAATCTACAGTACTTTTTCTCTCACAACAAAACAGTTTCAGCCGGCTTTAATACCAGCCGAAGGGGATTGCTATTGCGGCTAATGCATAAGAATGTTACAAACCATGGACCTAGTGCTCAGTTGAAATTGAATCAGAGTATGGTGAATGCATGATGTGTTTGCTGCTTCTGAGATTTTTTTTTGGTCACCAATCACTGGATGATACACGTATTAACGCGCAATTCTCTTTTTTTGGAGCCGCACCGACCTGCCTGGTCTCCAAGCTCTTTGGTCCTTCGAATTCGCCATTCCCCGTTTTGACTTGGTACAACAGAGTACTGTGTGGGGGATGGCGAGGATGAAGTCTGGGCCGAGACGGCGAGCACGTCGCAGAGCGCGGCCACTGCCTCTCCCTTGGCCTATTAGATTTTGGCTATCATTTGGATCAAAACTTGCCAACTTTGGCTTGCCAAATCTAGCAATTTTTTTTTATTCAACTTTTTCTTGCCAAATCTTTTGACATGGTAAGTTTTGGCGGCAAACCAAGTAAGCCCAAAATACTGAAAAGATGCAATCGTGCAAGTGAATTTAATGGAGGAGAATCATGTTCTAACAGAGACACGGAGGGATCGATCAACACCAATGACAGTTCGGCAAGAAGATGAGATCGGTCGAGGTCGAGGTAGAGGGCGAAAGGACGCGGCTCCTGGTCTCCCCGTCCCTTCGGTTAAAGTCCTTTTTCGGCTGCTGATTCCAGCGCTCGTTGGCAGCCATCCGAGATCCGGCCGCAGTTAGGGATGAAAACGGTCGGAAAACCTCTCAACCGTTTTCTAAACAAAAATAAAAGCGGTAAAGCCGGACACGAAAACGAACACGAACTTACGAAATATCAAAAATTTCGAAAAACGAACTAATTCGAGCGGAATTATGTCGAACACGGTCGGTATACGAAAAATCAATATGGAATATTGACCCGTAGGACCAAGTGCATAACAATTAACAGGTACATAATAATTAACAAGTTCTACAATTTTCTTAAAAAGTATCTCCATTCGACACGATGTAAGGAAGATATGATTTTTTTAAGGCAACAAGCGCTTGTACGCGATTAATATATCACTGGCTTTGTTTAATTTTTTTGAACATCTTCAAGACATCAAATGAAAAAACTAAGAACTAAAAAGTTGTAGATCTCATCAAGAGCTACAATTTTTATATAAAAATCTTCTTCATCCGCGATCGTATGAAAAAGATATAATTTTTCTAAGGTTGGACCTGTAGTGGGCCAAATTTAGTTTAAACCAAATTTCGAATTCGGGATATTCCGAATTAAAAATAGAAAAGTAGAAAACGGTCGAAAAAATGTATAAACCGTTTTCATTCCGATTTCGAATTTGATGTTCCGAATTTCGAACCGAATTCGAATTTGTCCGAAAATACGAATTCGATCGGATTAAATATAGAAAACGATGCGGTTCGTACCGTTTTCATCTTTAGCCGCAGTGCCTCCAAGTGCAGCCGAACAAAGAAGTCCTTCGGCTGCTGATTCCACCTTGACCTCGGACTCGATCCATCTCATCTTCCTGCCGAACTGCCATCGGTGTTGATCGATCCCTCCGTGTCTCTGTTTGAGCGTGATTCTCCTCCATTAAATTCACTTGCATGATTGCATCTTTTCAGTATTTTGGGCTTGCTTGGTTTACCACCAAATTTACCGTGTCAAGAGATTTGGCAAGGAAAAGTTGGATAAATTTTTTTTCTAGATTTTGCAAGCCAAGGTTGGCAAGTTTTGATCCAAATGACAGCCAAAATCTAATAGGCCGTGTAAATTCCAAAGTATCTAATTACACTGGCGATTTTTGCAATAGATCTTGTAATTGAATGGTGAGACCAAGATTTCAAACACTAAGCTGTATATATCAGAAGACTTTTAATACGTGATCCTATCCGTTACCACTTTGGAATCTAAAGAAGAAAATAACATTTCACGCTTATGCAGGTAGGGTTTGGTTTTGGTAATTGAATGACAATCTTAAGTGGACTAATATGTGTTTGAGTGAGATATACAGGTGATTAGTCTACAAGTCCAACATATGTGAGCAACCTATGCCATGGAGGTGAAATGGTTTGGATATGTTGCAAGGCTCACACATGTGATGAAGGAGCTTATTGCATATGAGACATAACATTGAGTCATGTGACTACGGTGGAGAAGATCAAGATAAGACTTGGCTTGATGGACTAGTTGCAAGCGTAAAGGGCAAGTTGGAGGCTTTCGAGCGATGGACCGCATGGCGGTGAAGCTTGAGCAAGACTTGACGCCGATGGATGAAGGCAACGGTAAAAAGCAAGTGAGGTTAAGATCGATGAACCAACAAGGTCACGTAATGACATGAAGTGGATCATATCATTTGTGATATGATTGGTGCATGTGTTGTATCAACATTGGAGGAGATGGAATAGAATGCGCAAGGCAAAGATATAACCTATAGGGCATTTTATTTCATCGGTCATAGGTGTGTAGAGAAGTTTATGACCGGGTTTAGGATAGATGGCCGTACTATCAAGAAGGGCAAACTTGTTTGCACATCGGTCATCTAGTGCCACTCGGGTGATCTAACTTTGCATCATTGCTAGGATCGAGTGGCGTGGTGAATTGAGTGCTAATCCTTTAGAAAATGTTTGTGAAATGCTAACACACATTCACATGGTGGTGGTGGCACATTTGCAAAGGAGAAGTTGTTGGAGTTGATTGGGATCAACTTGGGTTAGAAACGGTGGCAAGGTAAAGGTCACTGGGGTGACTGGACGCGTTCCATGGAAGGATCAGATGCGTCCAATGCTTGGCCCCAGAATCAGCCTCTCGGGATGAGGCGACCGGACTCTGGCCCTTGACAGAGACCGGACGCGACTCTACTACTGTTCCTCGGCTAAAAACGTGAAGCAGAGAGGACCTGACTCCAGGTCACGTCCGGTCATCGTTGACCTGATGCGTCTGATCGCCTTTTGGCCTCCTCAGGACCTTTCTAGAGTCAATCGGACTCTACGTAGGCGCGAGTCAGGTCGCTGCGTGCAACATCCGATCGTTGATGGTGCAGTGCACGGGCGCGCGCGATCTGATGATGGGAGGCAGCGTCCGGTCGTCACTTCGGCGCGTCCGATCTTCACTGAAGGGCGCGCGTGGGAGAAGTAGCCATTAGGAATCAACGAGCGGCATTGAACCGCAGTGACACGTGGCTACATTGTACGATCGGACTCTAGGGCGTCGCGTCCGGTCATCGCGACCTGCGCGTCCGGTTGCCCCGAATTTCGCCCAGTGAAGGGGTAACAGCTCTATTTGGCCCTTGGGCTATAAATAGAGGGGTGTCTCGGCCATGGCTAAGGTTGAGCACCTAAGGGGACTTTGTGTCCATGCTTAAGAGTGCTTGAGAGCCCTCTAACTCACTTGTGCTTACAAGAGTGCGATCCGATTGTGAGTGAGTGATTCTAGTATGATTGCATTATGAGATTGCATCGAGTGGCACTAGGTGATCGAGTTGTAAGTCGGTGGTGCTTGTTACTCTTGGAGGTTGCCACCTCCTAGATGGCTTGGTGGTGGTCTCCATCGAAGCACACAAAAAACTTGTGCGGTGCTCCGGAGAAGTGATTGTGAGGGGCACTGTGCTCACCCCGCGGGAGCCACGAAGAGCAACACTAGTAGAGCATGTCATTGAGCTACCCTCACTTGTGGGTAGGTTCTTGAGGTGCCCAACGTGTGGGCTTGGTGGGTGACGCCAATTAGCCGCCGAACCACCAAGTGAGCGGTCGTTACAACGGAGACTAGCTTGGTGGCAACCAAGTGAACCTCGGGATAAAAATCACCATATCAACCTTGTTCATCCCGTTGGTTTGCAATCCCCCAACACAAGCTTGCATTTATTCATTCATATATTGTGCTTGTGTTGTTGTAGTTGCTCTTGTAACTAGTTGTGCTTGTGTAGATTGCTAGTTACCTTCTTGCTTGTGTAGCATAGAAGTAGCTCCCTTCTGTAACTAGTTTACTTTTGTAGTAAATTAGTTGCCTTGCTTAGTATTGTGTAGCTAAGTAAATTGAGCTCTCTAATTTGGCTTGTGTTGCCTTGTTATTGAGCATTGCTAGTGAGCTTAGGAGCTTTGTGCTTTTGCTTACTAGATTGTGTAGGAGCTCCTCTGGCTGCTTGAGTACTAGTTGCATAGGTTTGTGTGACGTTGCTTCTAGCATTGATTAGGTGAGCTCTAGCTAGCCCGACACCTTTGTTGCCTAAATAGGATCTTTATAAGGTGCTTGTGAACTTAGATAGAGGGGTTTAGTCTTGGCTAAGACCGATAGTTTTAATTCCGCATTTGTTTCGATTAGCCGGCGCAATTATTTTTATAAAGGACTATATTGAGCCCCCCTCTAGTCCGCCATCTTGACCCTACATGTGGTATTGGAGCTAGGTCTCTCATTTGTGGTCTTCACCGACCCAAGAGGATGGCGATTAGTGGGCTAGATGATTGTGACTCACACATTTTGATGACACAAACTTTGCACGGTGGAGAAATCACATGCTTGATCATTTTCATGCAAAGGGACCTAAGTTTTGGTGGATTGTCACTAGTGGTCTCACTCATGTCTTGGACCATAGAAATCTAACCAAAGCTCAAAAGGTTCTCTTTGAACTCGATGCACATGCTTATTGCTTTCTAATGGATGCTTTGAGTTTGAAGATTTACTATAGGGTGGATTGCAAAGGAACCGCCCATGAGTTGTGGGAGGCAATCAACCGCCTCTATGGTGACTCCTCCACAAGTGATGATTACAATGTCAAGGAGGATGATCACAAGGAGGAGGCGCATGAGTGTGTTGGGCATGACCACAATTTGGTGATTATGGAAGATTGCTCCACCTCATGGTCAAGTGATGATGATGATGATGTACCTACCACAAGTTCACTTGACAAGGTTGATGGTGATGCCCCAAGTGATGCAAATGATGTTTCTACCTCAAGCACACTTGGTGATGATGATGACGATGGTTCATGCTCGAGCCATAATTATGAAGCTACTACAAGCTCTGCATCTGTTGATGGTAGTTAACATTCATTATAAACCATCAATATAACATGCATAAATGGCTAAAATGGATCACCAATGTAGACTTAGGGGTTTAAACTGATAAATTCCATGAGTTTTGGTGAATCTGTGTTTCCAGCAGGATTTAATCAAAAAACCGTCAAGGAAGACATATTCGTCAAAGAAAATCACAGAATTCCGCCGCATCACCGACGTGGGAAGACTCTAGAAGACTCTAGGAGACTCTCCACCAAAGCGGAACACATGTCACTGATAGGCCCCACATGCAGGCCACCCCGCCCCTGTGGGTCCCACCTATCATACTCGTTGCTACATCGGTTCTCTACCGTCTTCTACGATGCATCTATGCCGTTTATTCAAGTCGGTTTGATCTGAGGGTCCAGGATGATTCAATGGGGCTATATATATCTTCCTACACCCCCCCTCAGGGCATTAAGCCAAGTCAGATCCTGAGAGCTGAGAAGCCAGAAACCCAAATTCATATGTCTACCAGGATCTAGAGCTAGCAATCAAGAGAAGATTAGTCCTACATAGGATCTAGTCTTGTGTTAGAGATAGTGAGATAGAGTGAGAGGGAAGAGTTATAGAGGAGTCCTACCCTGTTGGTGCTCTCTCTATGGCTTATACCCTGGCAGAATCAAGTTCTTCTTGAGCTTTCTTTTGAGATTTCTCTAGTAATCGACTTCTAATTCAAGTAACCATCTTATTCATATTGTTCTTCAGGTTTGTGACTCTCTTTTGAGTACTTTAATCCTTGTAGCTCCGTGGTTGGAGTAGTATTCATAGTGTAAGCGTGGTGCTTAGACTCGGTTACTCATGGATGTACCCTATTTTCCAGATCAGTGGTAGCTCGCGAGGGTGACTCTTATAGCCTCGTTGAATCCTTTGTAGTCCACCTCCCGTTAGCAGGCCTAGCAAGACTTTTTTACTATAGAAAACATACTCTACCTATATTTTCTCTAGTAATATCCCTAGAATTAAACAATAGAAGACAAAGCTTACCGAAGTTAGAACTAGAAGACCTTAGTGATCTCCTCTACGCTCCTATTATCTAGCCTTTATTGTGAAGTTGGGTTAAGTTAGATTTGGTTATTCTCACACATGTTTCCTCTACTTCGATTTAAAACTGGGTACTCCCGGTGAAGTGCTACATCGGTATAATATCCGTGCACTTGCCGATTATTCTGTGTGCATTAATTTATATCAACAAGCATTTCTAGTGCCGTTGTCGGGGAAACGGTTGCTGAGTTAACTTCGAACCTAGCTTACCCTTGTATCATTATTTTTTTAAATTTTATCTTTTCTTTTGTCATGGATCTAAAATCCACCCCTATCTACCAATATGGTGCACCCACGAGCACACGCCTACAGCCACAAGAATCTGTAAAGCCTATCCTATCACCTGGCTATGAGCTACGCCCGCGTTTAATTAGCATGGTTCAGGATCAACCCTTTTCGGATGAAGATGATGAAAACCCCTATTCCCACCTAAATGAGTTTGAGCAAACCTGTTCATGCCTACACATTGTAGGCATGTCAGACGGAACTGTACAATGGAAGCTTTTCCCTTCTCTTTGACGGGAAAAGCGAAACGCTAGTACAATCTCACCATAGGAAGTAGACAAGGAGATTGGGAAGCCTTGTGTTCTAACTTTTGCTTGCAATTCTTTTCCATCACTAGGGTAGTCAGGCTTCATTCAGAGGTTCTATCTTTTAAACAAAAGAAAAAAGAATCTCTAGGCACGGCATGGGAACATTTTAATACTCTTATAAATACTAGCCCTGACCTTGCCATTCAAGACCATATTCTTCTTTAGCACTTCTATATGGGTCTTGATAGGAAAACCTCGAAGCTTCTTAATACGGCCTCAGGAGGCTCGTTCTTGCATGTCTCCACCAATTCAGGGAGAAGCATTCTTACGAAAATCTTAGAGAACATCCCTGAAGAAGTAAAAGAGAAGCCATTAGAGGAAGAATCCCAGATAGCTAAACCCGAATCTTTGCTAGACCCATCACAAGCTTCAGCTGTCCCAGATCTCGAACCACCAGAAAATGAGGAAACTCCAATTTCGGATTTTATGCTTGAATTCGAGGATGAACTTTTTTGATGAGTATGGAAACACCTCGAATTACCATACCATGAGGAGACCCCATAAGTCTAGGAAAACATCATTGCATGAAGAACTTTTAGACCCCTCTAGGGAAGATTTCCTTAAAAGACTACGAAAGAGCTAGTATCTATTATAAGCAATGAATGGTTAGAAGAATCAAAGCTTTCCTCAAATGTGATTCGTTTAGATTCACCTTCTATATCCATTCATTGCCAAATTAACAAAGCTCCTTTCAATGCTCTTTACAATCCTGTTATGGGTGTTAATATTATGTCAGCATCTTTTGCTCATGATTTATTGAAACACATGCCATTGACCCCAACAACAAAGTTGTTGAAAGGTCTTTCAGGACACATTCTCTTGAGTTTGTGGATATTGTATGCCCTTCCTATCTAGGTAAAGGGAACCAAAGTTCATTTAAGCTTCTATATCTTTGATATCATGGAGTTCGACCTATTGATAGGACAACCAATCGAAAGACTTATCCAAGAAGGACAAACAGGAAAGTTGAATATAAGACTTGGGAAAAACTTTAAGCTCTCTATACCCATTACTCATTCTCTAAATGCTGAGAGTGAGCCAATTCCCAAGGAAGACCCAATGGAAGAGGTTAAGGTCGCATCTCTTGATGACTTGATCGAACCCAGCCTTGAAGATGATGCCCAGTTCTTCATCGAGGAGGAAGACGAAAATCCCATAGACCCTGAACCTATAGATGAATTACTAGAACCACCTAAGCTCACCATTGAGCTTAAACCCCTTCCTTCTGGTCTTAGATATGTTTTTCTCAATAATGATCAGGATTCTCCCGTGATCATAAGTGATAAACTTTCTCAGGAAGAATCCCTCTGCTTGCTAATTGTCTTAGAAAAGCATCGTTCTACTTTTGGCTACTTGCTCCAACACCTTAAGGTAATTAGCCCTGCTTTTTGCACCCATCGCATCCCTACAGATCCTAACTCTATACCTTCTAGGGAGCTATAGCGTAGGCTAAATAATGAGATGAGAGAGGTTGTTAAGAAAGAGGTTTTGAAACTCTTGCACGCTGGGATCATCTATCCTGTGCCGCACAGTAAGTGGGTTAGCCCTGTTCAAGTTGTGCCTAAAAAGGGAGGCATGGCTGTTGTTAAAAATGAAAAGAATGAACTAATCCCCCAAAGAACCATCACTGGATGGCGGATGTGCATTGATTACCGAAAACTTAACAAGGCAACAAAGAAAGATCATTTTTCGTTGCCCTTCATTGATGAAATGTTGGAGCGACTAACAAATCACTCTTTCTTTTGTTTCCTTGATGGGTATTCCGGTTATCACCAGATACCGATCCATCCTGATGACCAAAGCAAAACCACCTTTACATGTCCATATGGAACTTATGCTTATCGTAGAATGTCTTTTGGATTATGTAATGCTCCAGCTTCTTTTCAAAGATGCATGATGTCTATATTTTCTTATATGATTGAAGAAATCATGGAAGTTTTCATGGATGATTTTTTCTGTTTATGGAAAAACTTTTGATGATTGTCTTGAAAATTTAGACAAAGTTTTGCAAAGATGTGAAGAAAAGCACTTAGTCCTTAATTGGAAAAATGTCATTTCATGGTTAGAGAAGGCATAGTGCTTGGACACTTGGTGTTTGAACGATGGATTGAGGTAGATAGAGCTAAAATTGAAGTAATTGAACAGTTACCTCCTCCTGTGAATATCAAAGGGATTCGCAGTTTTCTTGGTCTTGCTGGTTTTTACCGCCGCTTTATAAAAGATTTTTCACATATTGCTAGACCACTTACAAATCTTTTGGCTAAGGATGTTCCCTTTGAGTTTGATGATGCATGCTTGAAATATTTTAATATTCTTAAGAAAGCACTCATCTCTACACCAATCATCCAACCCCTTGATTGGTCACTACCTTTTGAAATTATGTGTGATGCTAGTGATTATGCTGTGGGGCAGTTTTGGGATAAACTAAAGATAAGAAGCATCATGCAATTGCTTATGCTAGCAAAACTTTGATAGGACCTCAACTTAATTATGCAACAACTGAAAAAGAACTCATGGCTATTGTTTTTGCTATTGATAAGTTTAGATCTTACTTAGTAGGAGCTAAGGTGGTTGTTTATACTGATCATGCTACTTTGAAATACCTGCTCATTAAGAAAGATGCTAAACCTCGATTGATAAGATGGATTTTGTTACTCCAAGAATTTTACTTAGAAATAAAAGATAAAAAGGGAGTAGAAAATTATGTTGCCGATCACTTGTCTAGAATGCAGTTTGAGAATTCACAGGAACTACCCATCAATGATTCGCTGCAGGACGACATGCTCTTCAAAGTCACGAAGTCCAACCCCTGGTATGCAAATATTGTTAATTTTATGGTTGCAGGTTATGTACCACCAAGGGAGAACAAAAGGAAGCTCATCTATGAAAGTCATCTCCACATATGGGATGAACCGTACCTCTTCAGAGTCTGCTCTGATGGCCTGCTCAGAAGATGTGTACCGGTGGAAGAAGGCATCAAGATCATCGAACGATGCCACTCATCACCATATGGAGGACATTATGGTGCATTCCGCACTCATTCAAAGATCTAGCAAAGTGGATTCTTTTGGCCAACCATATATGAAGATACAAAGGACTTCATCTAGAGATGTGGAGTGTGTTAGAGGCATGGGAATATCAATTCAAGAGATGCCATGCCACTCACCAACAACCTCTATATAGAGCTCTTTGATATCTACGGAATTGACTACATGGGACCTTTCCCAAAGTCAAGGAGCTATGAGTACATCTTGGTGGCAGTTGACTATGTCTTCAAGTGGGTTGAAGTCATGCCATGCAAAGCTGCTGATGCAAAGAACTCCAAAAAGATGTTTGAAGAAACAATATTTCTACGATTCGGAGTTCCAAGGATGGTGATTAGTGATGGAGGAACTCACTTCACTGACAAGAATTTTGACAACTACTTGTCATAGCATGGAATCCATCACAATATCGCTACTCCGTATCACCCTCAGACAAGTGGCCAAGCAGGAACATCAAACAAACAAATCAAAAACATTCTGCAAAAGATAGTCAACGAGATGGGGACTGCATGGAAGGATCAACTACCTGATGCATTATGGGCTTATAGAACGACCTATAAAACACCACTTGGGTGTCACCATATCAACTTGTCTATGGAAAGACCTGTCATCTACCTGTTGAGCAAGAATTCAAGGATCACTGGGCCATCAAGCGATGGAACATGGACTTTGAAGCCGCTAGAACTAAGAGGAAGATGCAACTCTCTGAACTTGATGAATGGTGTGAAAAAGCATATCACAATGCCAAGATTTACAAGGAGAGGACAAAAAGATGGAACGACAAGAGGATTAAGAAGTAGGATTCTCCCCCGGAGGTAAGGTATTACTTTTTAATTCCAGGGTCAAATTATTTGGGCACGGAAAACTTCGGAGCAAATGGGAAGGACCATTCAAGGTGATATGCACCTCATCGCATGGAGCGGTAACACTTTAAAACGACAAAGGTACGTTATTCAAGGTAAATGGCTGCCATCTCAAGATCTTTCTAGAACCTAAAAAACCAACTGAGGATTTGGATGGGGTAGAGTTTTGGATTTTACCATAGATTTACACCACTTCCATCCTCGTTACGTTTCGTAATGGATAAATATGCTTTTTGGGATTAGATAGAGATAAGAAACTGCTGTGAGAAAAATCTCCACAAGAGGGTGACATGTGGGGCTAGCTGGCCCCACCTAGAGGCTGCCCGGCCCACTGTCAGCCCCTCTCACGACCAGTCGATTCTCTCATGTCTTCTAGATCCTTCCTCTCCACAATCCCATAGTTTTTCGATGTATTTGGTTTTTCCTCGTTAGGAGACCTCCTATGGATAGATCTTAACCTCTACTGCAAGTTGTTCCCCCCTATATAAACAAGCCTCTACCTACCTCCATAGCCATCCCATCAAAGCCTCCTTCCTCCAACAGCAACAAAGCTCTCCTCCTCTCTAGTCTCCATGGCCAACAAAGAGATAGTCCCCTACGGTTTTGATCTTAGCAAGAAGCCTTACGTGATTGCGCTGACCATTGTTCCTCCAGAGGTCACCCCATTCCCTCAAGCCAATCCTACTTCACCCAAGCTATTCGTCGTTCAGTTATTGCTCTGATGCCGCCACGTCCACTTTTTGAAGGCAAGCCACGACAACAGGAGCCTTGTCTAGACATCCAGAAGCTGATCAAGGTGACGAAGGAGATCAACCTCCTTACTCCAAAGGGACACGAGGTGCTAATCGGAGTGAAGTCCAATAAGTTTGGACATGTCACATGTGCGAAATATAAGTCGGTCACCCCTCGTACCACCATTGATGGAGTCCGGGCTATGCCGGATCATATCAAGGTTGTTCCCCCAAAGGAGAAGAAAAGGAAGGCGCCATCACCACCTATCCCAGAGGTTGAGAAGCGTTCGCGGATGACCATTGCCCTCTTAGAGAAGAAGATTGAAGACCTCTCCGATGCTATCTATACCTTAGAGCAAAGGATCGACGAAGAACACGTCTACCGCAAAGAGCCTACAACACAATCTTAACACTTTAAATCATTTTGTTACTAAGATGAGGAAGTGAGAATGAGGTAGTTAATAATAAGGCATGAGTGGTTAGGTCAAGTGTTTAAAGTTAGTACGTTTAGGTTACTCGCTTAGTTCAGATTGTTAGAGTGATTTTAGTTTGTGTTTAGGTTGGTTTGTGTAATAAAGTGCTTTATGATATTAATGGAGTTGTATTATTATTATCTGCTCGCTATTTCTTTGAGATATGTGTTTTGTCTCCACATGTTGTGCATAATGGTAAATAGGAAACAAGTGGGGGGGGGGACACACCGTGACAACAGAACGGAATCCGATTGTGAAAATCACAAAATTCAGGAAGTAATGGTCCACAACCCACACTCGCCATAGTTGGACCCGAACGGGCCTGAGAGTGGGCTGCCTGGCCTCCTACATGGGTCGGCTGGCCTATCACAGCGCCACCTCACCCCGAGCTTTGTCCACGGTCAGGTTTGAGCCCAATACACTATTTTCACATGTTTCGCTTTCCGTTTCAAACCGAATTAAAAATCCTTTGATAAATAACTTTAAAACCTGAGAAAAGATTATTTCAGTCATGACTAAAGGATAGACTCACATAATACTTTTCTTTAAAGTCATGCTACTATTGGGAACTTGTTATTAGGGACCCCATATTACTTAAGTTGTTGTGGAATGAGATATAGTAGAATAATGAGAACTTGATTCTTGATGTCTCGTTATTGGAGAATTTTATTTCAAAAAGTAAAAAGAATAGCTACATCTGTCTTTTGTGGTAAGCAACATCCCACCAGAGCCAAACATGATATGATAGACTAGGGAAACCATCTACATATGCTACTTGTATTTGTATTGAGTTTGGTCAAACCCTGTGACCCTTGTTGAGAAACTTATCATGCTCTCAAGATCAAGATCACGTACACTCCACATATTTGTGCTGCTCCTACATTAGGGGTACGCAAAAACATGTTTTCCATCCACCAAAAATGTTCTACTCCTACATTGGGAATAGACACAAAAATATGCTTGATAGGATAAATGCTTCAAGTTCTTGTAAATGTCTCTCTTGAAAAGTTTCAACTGCATGAAAAAGAGGCATGGGCTATGGAAAAGTTATTCATGAAAAGAAAAAAAGAAAAATTATTGAAAAAAATGGACAAGTGTCCGAGATATTAAAAACAATGGGTACTTAGATTCCTGCCTGAAAAAAAGGAGAAAGAGAAAGATGAATAAGATAGCCCATGTTTTCTTGCAAAGTATTTTCAAGTTTCAAACAAGAGAGATATGTTTCAAGGAGCATAGTAGAATTACGTTAGCCACCATAAATATTTTTCACACACATGCACATCTTGATCTAAGAGTATGACATTTTTCTCCTTGGATCCTTGTTTTGACTTTACAATATATGCAATGCAAGTGTGTTCCCATATTTATCCCTACCTGAGCTCCACATAAGCTTTTAGAAGTAGGCAAAAAGAAGGCAAAGTCATCAATGCCATGGTGAGGATCCAAAAATACCACATATATAGAGTGATTTGTGAGGACTACAAAAGGAGAGGGTAAGCTATGTTTTGTTTTCAAAATCTTAAAATATTTCTCCAATTGACTTGACTGAAGGAAGATGGTGATCTGTTTCAAGTTGTTCCATTCTTCAACCGCCCAAAGTTTCAATGGTAGACACTTTGAATCTTGTAGAGCATGTATGACTGAGAATAGTTTTATGTTGATGTCTTGTCCTAAGGTTGTCTTAAGTAATCCATCCTTTTATCGAGGACAAGTAAAAGCTTAAGTGTGGGGGAGTTTGTTGATGGTAGTTAACATTAATTATAAACCGTCAATATAACTTGCATAAATGGCTAAAAAGAATCACCAATATAGACTTAGGGGTTTAAACTAATAAATTCCATGAGTTTTGGTGAATCTGTGTTTCTAGCAAGATTTCATCAGAAAACTGTCAAGGAGGACCTATTCGTCAAAGGAAATCATGGAATTCCGCTACATAACCGACATGGGAAGACTCTAGAAGACTCCAAGAGACTCTCCACCGAAGCGAGACACATGTCACTCACATGTGGGGCCAGCCAGCCCCACATGCAGGCCTCCCGGCCCCTGTGGGTCCCACCTGTCATCCTCGTCGCTACGTCGGTTCTCCACCACCTTCTAGGATGCATCTACGCCGTTTATTCAAGTCGGTTTGATCTAAGGGTCCAGGATGATTCAATGGGGCTATATATATCTGTCTGCACCACACCCTTAGGGCATTAAGCCAAGTCAGATCCTAAGAGTTGAGAAGCTATAAACCCTAATTCATATGTCCACCAGGATCTAGAGCTAGCAATAAAGAGAAGATTAGTCCTTCATAGAATCTAGTCTTGTATTAGAGATAGTGAGATAGAGTGAGAGGGAAGAGTTACGGAGGAGTCCCTGCCTATCGGAGCTCTCTCTACGGCTTGTACCCTAGCGGAATCAAGTTCTTCATGAGCTTGCTTCTGAGATTTCTCTGGTAATTGACTTCTAATTCAAGTAAGCATCTTATTCATATTGTTCTTCAGGTTTGCGACTCTCTTTTGAGTACTTTAATCCTTGTAGCTCCTGGGTTAGAGTAGTATTCATAGTGTAAGCATGGTGCTTAGACTCGGTTACTCATGGATGTACCCTATTTTTTAGATCAGTGATAGCTCGCGAGAGTGACTCTTATAGCCTCGTTGAATCCTTTGTAGTCCACCTCTCGTTAGCAGGCCTAGCAGAACTTTGTTACTATAGGAAACATACTCTGCATGTGCTTTCTCTAGTAATATCCCTAGAATTGAACAATAGAAGATAATGCTTACCGAAGTTAGAACTAGAAGACCTTAGTGATCTCCTCTACGCTCCTATTATCTAGCCTTGATTGTGAAGTTGGGTTAAGTTAGATTTGGTTATTCTCACACACGTTTCCTTGAGTTCGATATAAAACTGGGTACTCTCAGTGAAGTGCTACATCGGTATAATATCCGTGCGCTTGTGGATTATTCTGTGTGCATTATTTTATACCAACACCATCATCACCACATTGCTTCAAGTCACAAGGTGACACAAAGGTACAAAATGATAATGTGGTTGATCATGTTGATTCATATGATGATCTTGTTAGTAGACTTGCTAGCATGACCATGTCTTTAGAAAATTAGAAAGCTAAAACAATGAAATTGGAAAAAGAAAACTCATTTCTAAAGAATTCATGTGAAGATCATAAGCACTTGATGTTCTTAAATCTTCACATGATGAACTAAAATTAACTCATGAGAAGCTTCTTGTGTCTTATGAAGAATTATTAGAACAACATGCTTCTCTCATTCAAGTGTTTTTAAAGAAAATTAAAAATAATGAGAGCTCATCACATGAGTCAAGTGATCAATTGCAACATGTGTCTAACCCTTGTGATGTAGGGAAGAAGCATGTATCCACCTCTTGTGATGATTTATTAGCTACACCATGTTCTTCACATATAGATGCTTGTTCTAATTCTATGTCTTGTAAGACTAACCTTTTGAAGGAGAACAATGAGCTCAAAACAGAAGTGAAGAAATTAAGAAACAAGTTAGAGAGGTGCTACAACTCAAAAGTCACCTTTGAGCAATGTTGAAGACTCAAAGAAACTTCGGTGACAAGAGTGGCCTTGGCTTCAACAAGAGCATGACAAAGGACAAAAGAAAAAGAGAAAGAAAGTTGAAGAAGCAAGAACAAAAGAGGCTATCTCATTTCATGTGCTTCAAATGCCATGAAGTGGGACATCTTGCAAATGGGTGTCCGAATGAAGAAAAGCTCAAGTTGAAGAAAGAAGAAGAGAGGCTAAAGCATATCAAATGCTTCAAGTGCCGCACATGTGGTCATCTCACCTCTATGTGCCCAACCAAGCAATTGGTGAAGCAACAAGAAGAGCCTCAACCAAAGCCACAAGATGAGCAAGAAAAGAAACCCCAAGAGAAAATCAAGATCAACCATGAAGATGGTGGTGACTTGATGAAGAAGAAGAAGAAAACAAGAAGGGGTGGAAGAGCAAGGCATCCAATGCTTATTCAATATGCCAAGATGATGAGCAAGAATCAAGAAGAGAAGAAAGTCTATGCTCACATCAAGTGCTTTAAGTGTGAAGATATGGAACACTTTGCCTCGAAGTGTCCTACCAAGCTTGAGAAGAAGGCTCAAGCAACTCATGAGAGGCACGACAATGAGAAGCAATACAAAAGCAAGGAAGAGAAGGCTCTAACCAAGAGAAATTGCTACTCATGCCGGGAAAGGGGACACATGGCTAATTCATGTACCCTAGGTAATATTCCTAAGCCTATTTCAATTAATAATGATTCTATGTTTAGGAAGGATGGTAATGGGACCTCTATGGTTGCTATTGCAAAATATCCCGCTATCCATACTAAGGCTATGCCTAAGTATGTTGCACCTAGCTTGAGAGGACCCAAACTAGTTTGGGTACCATCAAAAAGTGGATGATTGTCTGTAGGTATCATCGGCATTGGAGACTTGGTTCAAGTGATATTCATCATGTAAATCTTGTGATTGAGCCAAGTAATGAAGAATGATGATCATCAACCCAATGCCATGTCAAATAAGTGAAGTCCAAATATGCTACAACATACAAGTGTTATAATTCAAGTTGTGGTGATTTATTTGAAATATTTGATGGCTCGCAAATATTTGAGTTGAAGCTTGCAAAGGATGATCATGAACTAACCAATGTATATTTTTTGGTTGATCCATTTTATGTTGGGTGCATATGAGTTGATTGAATAGGATAAATATGCATATGTTGCATGCTATAAGATGATTGAATGGATTAAATGTTTAGTAATCAAGTTTGGATTGATTCCTGTTGGATAAGTTCATAAGATAACTTTTAGTAAGTGGATTGAATGTATTTATGTCTTATGGAAGTATTCAAACAAGTTGATTTCAAATTTGATTTACATTTGAAGTATGCTCAAGTGATTGAAATCGGTCCTATATTCTAAAATCTGAGTGATCTGTGATCTTAGCCATATTTTAGTGATCAATCTATTTGGATTGGCTTGAAATTTGGTATGCATGCTCTAGACTTATGGTATAAGATGTTGTATAAATTTCATGAGAATTGGTAAGAGATGGTTTGGGTTTGAAGTGGATCTTTGGCAGCTATAGTGCAGCAGTTTTCAGCATGTAGCAGTGGTAGAAGATTTGAAATCTGGTAACAATCTAGAAGCCCAATGAAGCTCAAATTTTTACATATCCTAGATAACTTAGTGAAGCACATCTCCACCAAATTTTATGGTATTTGGATCTGTACATTGGGAGATATAGATATTTCTTTGAAGGGTACAGAATCTGCCAAAAAAGTAACAATTATTGGATTGATCAAAAGTCACTTTGATTAAAAGGTCCTCAAGTTGGAAACATGATTATAAGTGGTTGAGGTACCTAAGTTTTGTTTTGAATTGATCTAGAAGCAAGACAAGTGAAGAGTACAAGGCTATTTAATTGTGGAGTGTACTCGGCATACATTTGGTACTCAAATTGAAAGATCAAGATCAAACTCAAGATGAAGATGATGTTTAAGTTCTAGTGACAAATGGAAATCATTTGGTAGAAAGAAAAGGACTTAAAGAAGTATTCATAGTTACTCATCAAATTAAGTCCATCACTTAGATAAATCAATCAAGTCATTTCAAGTGAGTGTCAAGAATGGTTCTTGAAGAGAGATCACTTCTCCCTATGTGTAGGGGCTTGCCGCCTTTTGTAGGTAAACCAAGTGTGGTACTTGAAAGGTTAACATGGAAGTGGTGATCTAAGGGACATTTAAGATGCTTAGTTGATTCAACCAAAATGATTGATCTAGAGAGTAAGCAACACCCAAAAGAGAACAAGTCATTAGAATTCAAATGATATTCTCACATTTGGTGCTCTCAAGCAAGCAAAGATGAAGTGAAGATGCAAGCCAACCACAACAAGAAGTGCACTTGATCATTAGTAGTTCACATTTCATATGGGTGAAGAATGGGTTTCATTATTGATGATTGGTCGTCACTAAGCTTATAAATTGGACTTCACATTGCTATAAGAGAAATGAATGGGAATCTATGTGACTATCCTCTTCTTCAATATAGCAAAGGTATCATTGTAATGTGCATGATCATTTTTATCCCTTACTAGTATGCGGTTGGTGCATATAGTACATGCTTATAGGAGCATGCATGACAAATGAAAATTTTAAAATTCATAGCCTACCACTATTGCTTGAATGATTAATTGATCTAGTGGTAGTATATGAGTTTGTTCATGAGCTAGTGAACCCAAGTACTTGATCTATTTTGGATTGCCAAATAAGTGACAAGTACAACCTCGATAAGATAACCACTTAATGTGTGTGAAGAAGCTTAGAGAGGGTTCAAACCGGACTTGGAAGCTTGGGGAAATCAATCTAGTTCATGTCAACAATAGAAGCTCATGATAGTGAAAAGTGTTCAAGAAATGGTTATAATTGAGAAAATCCTACAAGTGGTTCCATGATTGTCTCTACACGTGGTATATCTAGATTATCACATTTTACAAGTATAATTCATACAAGTGGTATCTAGCATATCAAACAATGGTTCCTCAAGTGATCCTCAACTTTATGTGATCATCAAATGAAGAAAGTTCCCTCACCTACAAGAGCTCAAGCTTATCAATTGGATGACCCATGCTATGACATAGGGGGAGGTGCCCCGCCAATTGGTATCAAGGTCAAAGATCCTACATGAGGTGTCATTCCAACATATATGGTGTTGTCCATAAAAAATGCAAGATTCAAGTGTCAACCATCTACCCCAATGCAATCCTTTGTATCAATTAGAAGCACACCTTTTATGGAAATTGATGACAAAGGGGGAGAAGTTGGAACAAAGATATGTAAATACATTATGAGGAGAAGTAGTAGTTGGACATGGACAAAGAGGGAGCAACATTGAAGAATGGAGAAGGATCAAAATTCTTGGATAAGAGAAGCACACAAGTAGGAGGAGCAAGCTCATGAACTTTGATTGGTTGCATTTGATATGTGCATATTCATGTGCTTGCTTGCATTGCATAGGTTTTTAAACTTGATATGCATGCTTGTGTGTTGTATGCTAGTTGTAGAATTTGATTGATGAAATGATAACTAGCATGCATAGGATGGTAGATAGACTTGTGTTTCTCAAGCAAAAACTAGAACCTTGCTTATAACGTTGATCTCATGGGGTTTCTAGTGTTTTTGTTGTCTAGCTACTCATGATGCTAAGGATGGTGTTAAAAGTGCAACTCCGATTGGTATCACACTTCAAAGGTTATTCTATACACCTTAGCATCACTTAGTAGCGGTAACACTCCCACAAATTTCATATTTATGCATGTGTGCAAACTTGAAACCAAACCATTTGAGCACACATGTAGGGGGAGTTATCACTACCAAGTCGGGTTGGTGCTTATCCAAATCTTGACATAGAGCTTAAATGTTGGATAAGTAGCATAAAATCCAAATCAAGTTAGCAATTTACACTTATGTGAAGTGCTAGCATGAAATGAGCTTAATTTCTATATCTTTGTAGAGTTGTCATCAATTACCAAAAATGAGGAGATTGAAAGGTCCTTGTTTGGTTTTGGTAATTGAGTGACAACCTTAGGTGGACTAATATGTGTTTGAGTGAGATACACATGTGATCAGTCCATAAGTACATGTGTGAGCAACCTACGCCATGTAGGTGAAATGGCTTGGATATGTTGCAAGGCTCATACATGTGATGAAGGAGCTCATTGCATATGAGACACTTGACATTGAGTCATGTGACTAAGGTGGAGAAGATCAAGACAAGACTTGGCTTGATGGACCGGCTGCAAGCGTGAAGGACAACTTGGAGGCTTTGGACCGATGGACCATGTGGCGGTGAAGCTTGAGCAAGACCTGCCGCCGATGGACGAAGGCAACGGTGAAAAGCAAGTGAGGTCAAGATTGATGAACCAACAAGGTCACGTGATGATATGAAGTGGATCATATCATTTGTGATATGGTTGGTGCATGTGTTGCATCAACATTGGAGGAGATAGAATGGAATGCGCAAGGCAAAGGTATAACCTATAGGGCATTTCATTTCACCGGTCGTAGGTGCGTAGAGAAGTTTATGACCAAGTTTAGGATAGATGGCCGTACTATCAAGAGGGGCAAACTTGTTTGCATATCGGTCATCTAGTGCCACTCGAGTGATCTAACATTGCATCATTGCTAGGATCGAGTGGTGTGGTGAATTAAGTGCCAAACCTTTGGAAAATATTTGTGAAATGTTGACACACATTCACATGGTGGTGTTGGCATATTTGCAAAGAAGAAGTTGTTGGAGTTGATTGGGATCAACTTGGGTTAGAAACGGTGGCAAGGTAAAGGTCACTGGGTGACCAGACACGGTCCACAGAGGGATCAGACGCATCCGGTGCTTGGCCCTAGGCTCCGCCTCTCGGACTGAAGCGACCATACTCTGGCCCTTAACAGAGATCAGATGCGACACTGCTACTATTCCTTGGCTGAAAACATGAAGCAGAGAGGACCTGACTCCAGGTCGCATCCGGTCATCGTTGACCTGATGCATTCGATCGCCTTTTGGCCTCCTCGGGACTGCTCCGAAATCGATCGGACCCTGCGTAGGCGTGAGTCAGGTCATTGGGTGCAGTGTCCGGTCGTTGCTGGTGCAGTGCGTGGGTGCGCGTGATCTGACACTGGGAGGCTACGTCCGGTCATCACTTCGGTGTGTCTGATCTTCACTAAGGGGCACACACGGGAGAAGTAGCCATTGGGAAGCAACGTGCGACGTTGAACCACAACGACACGTGGCTGCATCCTACGACCGTACTCTGGGGCGGCGCGTCCTGTCACCCTGAGTTTTGCCTAGTGAAGGGGTAACGGCTCTATTTGGCCCTTAGGCTATAAATAGAGGGGTGTCTGCCATGGCTGAGGTTGAGCACCTAAGGGGAATTTGTGTCCATGCTTGAGAGTGCTTGGGAGCCCTCTATCTCACTTGTGCTTGCAAGAGTGCGATCCGATTGCGAGTGAGTGATTCTAGTGCGATTGCATTGTGAGATTGCATCGAGTGGCATGAGGTGATCGAGTTGCAATCGGGTGGTGCTTGTTACTCTTGAAGGTTGCCACCTCATAGATGGCTTGGTGGTTATCTTCGTCGAAGCACGCAAGAAGCTTGTGCGGTGCTTCGGAGAAGTGATTGTGAGGGGTACCATGCTCACCCAGCAGGAGCCACGAAGAGCAACACTTGTAGAGCGTATCATTGAGCTACCCTCACTTGTGGGTAGGTGTTGGTATCATTAACACACACAGATAAATGATCTACAAGCGCACGGATACCACTGTAGCTTTCACCCAAAAGTATTCCAAGTATCGTATCCACAGGGAAACATGTGAGATTAACTACAATCTAACTTAACCAGGAGTAGCAACAAGCCTGAGGATAAACAGGAGCATAGAGAGGATTACTAAGGTTCTTAAGTTCTAACTTGGGTAAGCTATGTCTTCTACTATTCAACTGGGGACATTACTAAGGAAAGACACCATCAGAGGATGCTTTCTATAGTAACCGGGTCTTACTTGGCCTACAGACAGGAGGTGGACTATAAAGGACAAAACAAGAATGTCACACTCATGATCTACCACCGATCTAGAATGCAGGGTGCATCCACGAGTAACGAAAGTCTAAGCACCATGCTTACACTACCGATTACTACTTTACTCCATCTAGAATAGGAACAAAGCACTCAAAAGAGTTGTGAACCTGATGAACAATATAAACAAATTACTTACTTGAATAAGAAGTTGATTACTAGAGAAATCTTAGAAGCAAGCTCAAGTAGAACTTGGATCCACCAAGGTATAAGCCATAGAGAGAGCACCGATAGGCCGGCACTTCCTCCAAACTCTTCCATCACTCTCTATCTCAATATTTCTATTTACAAGACTAGATCCTATAGAGGACTACTCTTCTCTTGATAGCTGGCTCTAATCCTGATGAGGAGGATATGAATTAGGGTTTTGGGATGACTCTATTGGAGGGGTATAGGGGTTTATATATAGGGGGCAACGTCAATTCTAGACCCTCGGATCAAACCGACCTTGAGCAATGACGTAGATTTGATCTTTAAGGCGGTGGGAAATCGACCTGCGAAGGAGACGCTGACAGGTGGTCCCACTAGGCCGACCGGCCTACAGGTGGGGCTGGCCAGCCCCACATGTCAGCCTTTAGGTGTGGGTCTCGGTGAGTTGTCTTCTAGAGTGTTCTAGAGTCTTCCCAAGTCGGTTTCGTCATGGATAAACATGATTTACTTTGACGAATAGGTCTACCTTGATTGTTTTCTGATTAAATCCTCCTACATGCATATATTTATCAAAGCTCATGGAATTCATTAGTTTAAACTCCTATTCCTATATTTGGTGATGGAATTAAGTATATATAGGATATGTTGACGGTTTATGATTGATGTTAACGACCGTCAACAACCTCCCCCAAGCTTAACCTTTGCTAGTCCCTGAGCAAAGCTAAACTCAGCAATGGATTAGGAGTTGCTACAATGTTTTCACGCCACAAAAGTACACATGCGTTCAATCAAAAAATCTCCTCTGGATTAGAATAAACTAATCTGACTTTCAAACTTACCCATATTACCTTTAATCATGGGGCTTCTTAGCCTTCACTTGGGTCTTGAGTAATTGAAAGACAGAACGATCAAGCCAAGCATTGTGTCTCAAGTTCTTTGTTCCACCATTGTTCTAGAGTTTTTATAAGTTTTCAAAATAAAACTCAGAGATTCCATTGTATGACACTCTCAAGTCTCTCAATATATGTGGTATTTGTGGATCCTCACCAAGGCAATAAAGATGTTATGCCTTTTTCTCTTCCTACCACTAAGGCTTATGTGGAGTTCATAGGTAGGGCGAAAGCTTAAACATGCTTGCAATGCATATATTGTAATGTCAAACCTCGGATCCAAAGAGAAATGAGTCATAGAATCAGATCAAGATGTGCATATGTGTGGATATATGGTGGATATATATGGTGGCTGTCCTAATTCTACTTTGCTCCTTAAAAATATATCTCTCATTTGAAACTTAAAAACATTTTTGCAAGATAACAGGGCCTATCTTTATTCATCTTTCTTTCTTTTCAGGCGAGCATCTAAGTGCCCATTGTTTTTAATATCTTGAACACTTTTGTGTCCATTTTTTCTCACCTTTTTTTTTTTTTTTTTTTTCTTCTCTTTTTTATGAATAACTTTTGCATAGCCCCATGCCTCTTTTCTGTAACAAAACTTTGAGAGAGATATCAACAAGAACTTGGAGCATTTATTTGGTTGATAGAAAACCTAACAAACATGTTTTTGTGTTCACCCTCAGTGTAGGAGTAGAACATTTTTGGGTGGATCTAGATGGAAGGCATGTTATTGCGCCTACCCCCAGTGTAGGAGTAGTGCATATTTGGGTGGTGTGTATGTGATCTTGATTTTAAGATCATGACAAATCTCTCATAAGGGTCACAAAGCTTGACAACACTTAATGCAAAAGCAAGCAGATATGTGGAAGTTTTCCTAGCCTAAATAACATGTATGGCTCTGGTGGGAATTTAAGCTTTGTCATACAAAAAGTCATCATGTAGCAATTTTGTGCTTTTCAAAAAGTAAATCTCTAGAACTTTAGTGTTACTTGGAACAACATAAACAGCAGCTTAGACCTTCTCATATCATATCTGTCAATTACCTAGACTTAGATCAAGCATATGCTACCCACGAGTTTCAAGTTCAGAGTAAATCTTTATATCAAATCAGTATTATCCAAAATTCGGGAGAATTCAAGGCTAAAAACTAGGTACTTGAAAAGAATTACAATAGAGCAACTATTCATCATTTCCATTTAAGAGATTATTTAGAGTCCTCTTTATTTTATTCAGTTCTTAAAAACAAATTAAAGCAAACTAGACACACTCTTTTTATTTTATTACTACAGGGATAACTATTTATTTTGTTTTCATTCATAATTTTTTAAGCATTTAAAAGAAATTAGAAACTAAAATAAAGGGAAAGAATACTTACCTAGATACTTCGAGATGCGTCTACCCCAAGCTGGATCTTTCGATGAAGGTTCGGTGTTTTAAGTCCTTTGAACCGGACTTCTCCTTGTAAAGTTCATTAATTGAGTACCTTGGTTTGTTCCGAAGACGAGAATTCCTGTGATGACATCTCTAATGGTGATGTCACCTTCTTCCGCCAAACCCTTCTTGGTTTTGAGTTTGGATTTTGGTTTTACAGGTTCAGAACCTTCACTTGTAAAAATTTAGGGAATCAACAAACTCCTCCACACTTTACTTGAAGTGTGTCCTGCTCATAAAGACAATGTAGAGATCAAGTGCATGGGCTCTGTTGGTGGGCAAACACCAACATAACCAAAACTTTACTCTTCTTCTCTAACCTTAAGCACATTGAACAAGATGAAGTTGATGTTTATGTGCTTTGTTCATTTATAACATAGGTATAAGATCATAAGATTGAGCATGAATGTAGCATTTGAAGACAATTAACAAAAATGGTTGAATTGCTTAACCCATGAAAGGATTGTCTATCTTTACATAATGTATCAATCTTTACATGATTATGACTATCATCTTCCAGAGATAAGATGTGCATTTATTAGCTTATTTGGTTAAGACTATGAGATCAACAAAGTTGTGCTAGGAACAACCTTAAAGAACTAAACATGTTGAGTCAATCAGGTTGGATCAAGTAAGTTGTAACTCGAACATGTTTGTTTCTTATTTATGTGCCTACCAGAATCAAGGAAATATTTAAATAATAACCATTTACCTTAGGATGTTACTTTTGTCCTTGGAGCGTGATGACACCATATGACGAAAAGTAGATGACTCGTGATGGACCTTCCCTTTTTCTTGAAGTTTTCCTTGTTCGGCTAGCCTCGCATCTTGAGCTGTTCATGAGCTTCTTGTCTCCTAGATTGCACCCTTTCCTTTTCATTCTTTTGTCATGCCATCTTTTTGCTCTTTGATCTTTGACACTTTGTTAGACCTGTTGATTTGTTCGTCCACTTCCAATAAGCGAGTGCTTTTATTGTAGATCTTGTTTTATGGCACTCGTCTTCTTCCTCTTTGCTCCATGGCTGCAGTGGTGGCTGGGCTTGCAGATTTATGCCAAACCATGGCATGTGTAGCTTATATTCATTCATCCATGTTGAATGAGCTGTGTCTTCTTTGCGCAAAGTTATTGGAGTTTATCATGTGCCATGTTTCATCTCTGATTTGAATTCATCTCGTGACTTACCCAAATTGAATTGAGAGTTTCTTGTAGGGGTTAGTATAACAAAATATCCAGCCTCTACTAAAGCATACTATCGGCTCAAAAATTAACCTAGACACCACATCTAATTTGATTTAGGAAGGCATTTTAACCTAAGCACCATACTTAATTTAAAAGCCTTTGGAAGTAAAATTAGCACCCCTAAACTAAGCACCATGCTTAATTTAAAAGATGTATGAATATACTCTAAACCTTAAGCATACTATAGCAAACAAAGGTAGCATAAAAGCATTATAGAGATTTATTCAAATAGAGGTGAAAGAGCATGGTTGTTATTTAGGAAATTGAGCATGGCTTGAAGGTAGAGATAACCAAGATAATTTAGCAACATGGCATGAAATGTTTTTAGAGAAGTCTATCCCCAGCTTGAATTTTGCAACAAAATCAAGTTTGGATATCTTTCCTTCTTTTTGCTTCAAACATGGAATGGTTAGTGACAAAAATATCCGAAAGAGTATTTTCACAATTATATTTTTATGCTCATTTCACAAGGGCATTATAGCAAAAGGTGAAAACTCATGTTATCTCCCAAAAATGCTTATTTTAGGACAAAAACTCATCCTTGGGAAACCTTCGAATTGCACTTCAAGTTGGTGAAGTGGTTTCCCCTCCAACACCAATCTTTGTGTACCTATCTCAAGATTCATACCAATACACAATGAGATTTGCAATACTTATGATATACAAACACATCTACAACCACCCTTTCAAAGATTTTATAAACAGGAAGTATGAAGGGGTTGAAGATCTCATGTGTGGCAATATTGGGGAGACCAATTAATTTAGTAGATTTCTCATGCGAGCACGGGTTTGATGAGGTGTTCATGAAGTAGCTTCCATGCTCGCTGATGTAATCTTCCTTTTCAAGCTCCAAGGTTAATTCTTCATGAATGTCCAAAATTTCCCTTGGATTGGTGACTCTCGGGTTGATCTTGTCTAAGGCCTCCTCCAAACTCGGATGAGTCATGTTTATTAAGGAGATTGACTTAAGCTCACCCTTTAGATCAGGTTTGGGTTCTAACCTTAAGGTTCTGGCCTTATCCAACCATTCTTTACTTGCAACAACGCATGAGTGTTCTAATCGTTGTCGTTGCTCTTCTTGGTCATCCTTGGATCCTTCATGATTCCTATGCTTGGGATTTCTAGGATCATCATGAGACTCAGGAAAAGAGCATAAAGGGAATCATCGGGGTCAATGATGGGTTTAGAGATGGGTTCAGGTGAGACATCTAATGTGGGCATAGAAGGGGAGAAGATAGGATTAGCTTTTAAATGATTCGGCCCTCCTTCTATGGCATCACTTGACATGCCACCCTTGAGTTTTTCTAGATGTCCCCCAAAGGAATTTGATTTAAGACACTTTTTAAGAGATCCCTTCTTGGGAGGATTTGAATTATATTCACTCTAAGGTCTCTTATGTAGCAGAAAGTTTAAGCTTTTTCCCAAAATCAGCATCAAAAAGATCATTCTTAGTTTCAAAAGGGGTTTTCAAAGGTGAAATTTCTTCTTCCCTTGGAGTATTTTGGGGTATTGATGGTTCGGAATTGATAGCTAAATCTTGGGATTAGAATGGTTGTGATTTGACTATCAAAACTTCCTCTTCTTGATCGGAAGATGATTCCTTCTCTTCCTCGGAGAGTTCATCATGAATGCTAGTGTAGGGAATGCATCCAATAATTTTGTTAAGGATAGACCTTGCCTTACTAGCAGATAAATGAAGGAAAGCTTCTCTAGAGGCCATATCAAGAAAATTCATGGAATCCTTGTTAAGACCCATGTAAAAATATTGAAGAAGTATAGGGTCTTGAATGGCAAGGTTAGGACCAGTGGTGATGAGGTCATTAAAACGAACCCATGACATGCCAAGTGATTCTTGTTCTTTTTGTTTAAAAGATAGAACCTCAAATCGAAGGCTGACAACTCTAGAGATGGGAAAGAAAAAGAAGCAAAATTTAGAGCATAGTGTTTTCTAATCTTCTTGCATACTTCCTACGATTTTGTTATACCATCGTTTAGCTCTTCCCGTCAAAGAGAACGGAAACAACTTTCATCTTAAGGTTTCGTCAAACATGCCAGCGATATGCAAGCATGCACAGATCTGTTCAAACTCTTGTAGGTGTGAGTATGGGTTTTCATCGCCTTCTCCCGAGAAGGATTGTTCCTGAATCATTTTTATAAAACACGGGCACAGCTCATAGCCAGGTGTTAGGATAGGCTCTGTAGATTTTTGTGGCTCTAGGCTTGCACTAATGGTTTTAGCATATTGATATATAGGTGTGTTATCCACGCTAAAAGAAAAACAAAAGAAAAGATATAAAGTTAAGCTAGGTTCGTAGTTAATTCAACAACCGTTTTCCTAGCAACGGTGCCAGAAAGCTTGTTGGTATATTTAACGCACACAAATAAAAGATCCGTAAGCGCACGGATACTACTGTAGCTTTCACCCAGAAATATTCCAACTATCCTATCCACAGAAAAACGTGTGAGATTAACTACAATCTAACTAAACCAGGGGTAGCAGCAAGGCTAAAGATAAATAGGAGCGTAGAGAGGATTACTAATGTTCTCTAGTTCTAACTTAGATAAGCTATGTCTTCTACTATTTAACTGGGGACATTACTAAGGAAAGACACCATCAGAGGATGCTTTCTGTAGTAACCGAGTCCTACTTGGCCTACAGACGGGAGGTGGACTACAAAGGACTCAACGGGAATGTCACACTCGTGATCTACCACCGGTCCGAAATGCAGGGTGCATCCACGAGTAACGAAAGTCTAAGCACTACGCTTACACTACCGATTACTACTTTACTCCATCTAGAATAGGAATAAAGCACTCAAAAGAGTCACGAACCTGATGAACAATATTAACAAATTACTTACTTGAATCAGAAGTTGATTACCAGAGAAATCTCATAAGTAAGCTCAAGTAGAACTTGGATCCGCCAAGGTACAAGCCATAGAGAGAGCATCGACAGGCCGACACTTCCTCCAAACTCTTCCCTCACTCTCTATCTCACTACTTCTATTAACAAGACTAGATCCTATAGAAGACTAATCTTATCTTGATAGCTGGCTCTGATCCTGATGAGGAGGATATGAATTAGGGTGTTAGGATGGCTCTACCGGAGGGGGTAAGGGGCGTATATATAGGGGACAACGTCAATTCTAGACCCTCAGATCAAACCAACCTTGAGCAACGGTGTAGATTTGATCTTTAAGGCGGTGAAAAACCGACCTTCGAAGGAGACGCTGACAGGTGGTCCCACTGGGCCAGCCGGCCTGTAGGTGGGGCCGGCCGCCCCACATGTCAGCCTCTGGGCGTGGGTCTCGGTGAGCTGTCTTCTGGAGTGTTCTAGAGTCTTCCTAAGTCAGGTTCGTCGTAGATAAACGTGATTTACTTTGACGAATGGGTCCACCTTGATGGTTTTCTGATTAAATCCTCCTGCATGCACATATTCACCAAAGCTCATGGAATTCATTAGTTTAAACGCCTATTCCTATGTTTGGTGATGGAATTAAGTATATATATAGGATATGTTGATGGTTTATGATTGATGTTAACGACCATCAATATTATGTTCTTGCGGTGCCCAATGTGTGGGTTTGGTGGGTGAAGCCAATTAGCCGCCGAACAATCAAGTGAGCGGTCGACATAACAGGGACTAGCTTGGTGGCAACCAAGTGAACATCAGGATAAAAATCACCTTGACAACCTTGTTCATCCTGTTGGTTTGCAATCCTCCAACACAAGCTTACATTTTATTCATTCATATATTGTGCTTTTGTTGTTGTAGATGCTCTTGTAACTAGTTGTGCCTGTGTAGCATGCTAGTTACCTTCTTGCTTGTGTAGCATAGAAGTAGCTCCTTTTTGCAACTAGTTTACTTTTATAGTAAATTAGTTGCCTTGCTAGTATTGTGTAGCTAAGTAAATTGAGCTCTCTAATTTGGCTTGTGTAGCCTTGTTATTGAGCATTGCTAGTGAGCTTAGGAGCTTTGTTCTTTTACTTACTAGATTATGTAGGAGCTCCTCCGGTTGCTTGAGTACTAGTTGTATATGTTTGTATGACCTTGCTTCTAGCATTGATTAGGTGAGCTCTAGCTAGCCCGGTACCTTTGTTGCCTAAGTAGTATCTTTATAAGGTGCTTGTGAACTTAGATAGATGAGTATAGTCTTGGCTAAGATCGATAGTTTTAATTCTGCATTTGTTTCGGTTAGCCGGTGCAATTATTTTTAGAAATGACTATTCACCCCCTCTAGTCTACCATCTCGATCCTACACCTAGTAAAAAGTACGTTGCCTGATAGTTGAATTCAATGGAATCTGCGTGGCGAGGCAAGTTAGGAGATAGTTTGTTTGGTTGAAAGCCTGTGCCTAAAAAAATTAATAAACAGATATAATATATTTACATCTATTGTAACTTTAATATTGTTCGAGTACTATAAACCATCATAATAGAAACCAACAAAATAATATAAATCAATGCATTTCTAAATTAATGATATACATAAAAATATAAATAATTTCAATAGTTTATTTACTAACCAGACTTACACATAATTGATTAAGAAATGGATTAAAAAAATAAAAATACTTTTGCGCCGAACCATCATAACCGGTGCTCCTGGACTGATCTATTAATAGGAACAAGGGGAAACTATGAAATAATGAGAGTGTTTGGTAACATTTATTAAATTTTATTAAATGCCTTCCTTTAATTTAATCGACGATCAAAAAGGAATAAAAGACAGAAAAAACAAAACTTACACGTGTTCCAACAAACTAGTGCTACTGATCCCCAGACAAGCAGGTTGAAGCAGCGAGGCACTGGTTTTTTTTTCCTGTTAGCTTGAATTTATCATGGTAAATTATTTTTCTCTTATAATAAAATAGCATTAACAGGCTTATCAGTCGCAAAAACCATCTTATCAGTCGCAAAAACCATCAGCCGAACAGCTCGTTTGTTCGCCTGGTGAGGCCGCATATGCCTGGTTCAGTCACTTGTCCAGGTTTAATAAAGTGATAGGCCAGGCAGATACCTTCCTGGATGTTGCCCGCGACCGCCACTGCGCTGTGCCGCGCCGCGCTCCATCCCTCCACTTCCCACGCACATGCACGGCGCCCGAGCAACTGCAGCAAGTGTCCCATTACAACATGTGCAACAACCGATCTACTTTTGCAACATTCAGATGAAACACTTGCATCATACGTCCGAAATAGCTGAAACACCAGAAAATCACGTGGGTAACCATTACAAACATCCAGATGAAACACTTAAAACATACGTTTGAAGCAACTGAAAACACTTGAAACATACACTTGCAACATGTATATATATGCAACATTCAGATCTACTTTTGCAACATCCTAATGAAACACTTGCAACATACGTCTGAAACAAAATGAAACTGTTAGGACATACACTTGAAACATGCGTGTATAGTCATTGCAACATGTGCAACATCCCGATCTACTTTTGCAACACCGATATAAAACACTTGCAACATACCACTGAAACACATGAAACATACGTTTGCAACATGTGTTTTTAGCGCAATATCTCCCTGCTACTTGGGAATGGAGGCTCGTTGGCACGTGGAGTTCACCAATATAGAGCTCGCTGGTGGTGCGGAGCTTACCGCTCCGATGGAAACCGTCACGGAGGGAGCACATGGTGCGGTAGCCGTGGAGAGGGAGAGACGAAGGTAGCAACTATTGGCGCGAGCTGCCACTGAAAACGGGTGAAACCTGGTAGGCAACCGGCCGCTAGGGCTGGGGTAGGCCGGGCGGCACGATGGAGCGGCCGCGGTGGCCGCATGCCGTGGTGCAGGTAGGCCGCGCGGTGGAGGCAAAGTGGGGAAGGCGGATGGCGCGATGGAGCGGCCCTGGCGGCCGAATGCCGGTGGAGTTGGCCGCATGGGCAGGATGTGCCTGTGGAGCGGCCGCGCGCGCAGGATGCGGCGGTGGAGCGGACGCGTTGCCAGGATGCAGCGGTAGAACCAGCCGCGATGGTCGTGTGAGGAAATGGCAATTCTGGTTTTTTTAGTTACGGGGAGTGGAGGTGAGTGGCCGGTTGCCTAGGCCGGTCCATAGGCCCAGCAAACAAGTGTCCAGGCTGACGCCCTGTCCGTAGCATTATCGATAATAATATTTCTAGAAAAAATCAAAACGTCTTATAATTAGCGACGGACAGGGTATATGAAATCACAGTTGACGATAAAAGTTACTCCTATGCCCGTTCAAATATGCTACTTGGCACATTTACACGTCCATAAAGTGCACAGAAAGCAGATCTCCGAAGTATATAGGCAGCACAAGAACAGAACAGTATGCAACAGCACCAAGCATGTAAAAAGCTCTGTTACTAGTCAAAATACACATGACAAGTCTTCTGCTATAGTAAATATGCACAAGCTAAACAAGGAACGTTGCAGGCTCATGAAGGAATGCGTGTATATCAACAAATGTGTGCCCAAAAGTCACATAAGTTCTTATGTGACGATATCAATCATTTCAAGCCCTTGAAGAAGCATTCTCAGCAACCTTTGTATTCACATTTTGTGTATTGATTGAAAGAGAACACCGTGGTGAAGCGAAGCAGGTGCTAACTGTGCTACTAATCTTTTTTTTAATCTATAGACAGAAAATAACTGAAATTACATTCTGTTGCCTATCGGATTAGCAGGGTTTGGAAGGGAGAGAAGGTACTGAATGGTGAATAGTTACAACAGTTTTGGCGGAGGAGGCCCAGAGAGATCAGGCTGGCTATGTTTGAGCTTTTGGACCCAATGAGCAAGCCAGTTCTTGTGATCGTGAGTCTCCAGCTGGCAGATCGAGCTTGGCATATTGTCGAGTGTGCCATCTCTGTCAAGAACACTCTTAAACTTCTCCAGTATCTGAACTATTTGAGAAAAGTCAGGCCTCTTCTCCGGATGGGAGGCCCAACATTGCTCAATTAGAAGCCGTACTGGTGCCGGGCAGCTACTAGGAATGGCCGGCCTCACATTCTGTAAAGTAGAAAAGTATGTTCATCATTTACATTTTCCAAAAAGCAATACTACTGCAGAGTCATGAGGCAAAAATGTCAATGTACTTCTCAAACTTCATCATACAGCGTTGCTATTTGAAATGTCTCAACGTATTGTTTCTTTAGCAACCCAATCTCTTAATTTTGAGCAGGTCAATGAATATATATTACCATGCAGGGAAGGAAATAGGCATCAGGTTATTACCTTGTCAAAAACAGCAAAAGCTGCTTGAAATGGGTTCAACTCTTCATATGGTATCGTTCCAGAAAACATTTCCCACAAGATAAGGCCAAAGCTGTAGACATCGACTTTTCGACCGTACGGTTTGTGCTTCATCATCTCTGGAGCCATCCATCTGAATGTCCCAGTGTCATTTGCCAGAGGGTCACAGTACTCTTCTTCACAAGCTATTCCAAAATCAACAATCTTCGCACAAAATTCCTCATCGAATATGATGTTCTCTGGCTTCACGTCACGATGGACGACTCCCTGTGAGTGAATGTATGACATGCCGCTTGCGATATCCAAGCTAATTGAGATGATCTTGCCCAGAGGAAGAGCTTTGTGATCCAGCTTGTGCAAAAACGCTCTCAGAGAACCACCAGAAAGGAATTCAGTGATGACACAGAATACTGGTGGACTGCTGCATGCTCCAACCAGCTACAAAGAAAAAATGTGAATGAAGTGAGAAGGAGACTCATAAAAGCAAGTCATGATCTGTAACTACGATAAAGGATGGGGTTTTATTTCCTGAATATTCAGTATGCTTGCACTCAACTGAACAGGAGGACTACACTACATGTGCCCATGTGATAGGCATTGAAGTGTAGGATAGGATGGCATGGAACTATGGAAGGTAACCCTAAAAGTGGAGCTACTAATTAATAGTACTCCCACCATTTTTCTTAGTTTGACGTTAGTTAGTTGAAATTTAAACCAACCAGCATCCTACATATGAGAATGGAGGTAGTACACTAGTAGGGATCCCCAAGTTTCCAGGTCAGCTGGAAGAAAGGTTATACTAATTCAATGCAAGTAGAAGTCATAATCCTAAGGTTGTTCGTTCAAAATAATCCAAAAGTTCATTTCTGGTTGAAGCGTTCCTCTGTCTATGCAATTTGTATACTGTACCAATTGTCAACAAAAAAAAAAATGAAACTGCATATACATCAATTCAATAATTTCTTGATAGTTGGCCATATAATCATGAGTGCATCTAAACACAAATTTCAGCAAAATAAAGTAACCAGAGAACTTCAAGCACGCAATAAGATAATGTGACATTCCAGGCTGTTCCACAGCCAGTAGCGTAGAATAATGCCAGCATACTTATCATAAATCATAAATAAATAAAAGATATCGTAAAATGGGAAGTCGTCAGTTACCTTGATGACATTAGGATGATTGAGGCGTGACAGAGTGGTGACCTCCGTGTGGAACTGCTTCTCAAGCTGAGCAGCCAGCTCTGCATCTTCCTCATCATCAGGCTGTCTGATGAACTTGACAGCAACAGGCTGCTCCTTGTAGATTCCGTGGAACAACCGGCTGTGAGCCCCGGACGCAAATCTGTGCCCAATGAGCAGCTGGGAGCGATCGACGGACCATCTCTCGAGCACCTCCAGCGCAGAAACCTTCATTCTCCCGTTGGCATGATGGCCCTCCTTCCTATGCTTGAGCTTGCCCGGTGCCCTCACCGTGACCGGCGCTGCTGGCTGACACCCATTCAGGTCCAGCGAAGACGCGGCTCTCCGGGGCGGCGGCGGCGTGGAGAACCTCTTGGTGGCAGATTTGGCCTCTTGAAACACTTCGGGAACGTGGCGAGACGGGAGGGGCGACCTCGCCCTCTGCTTCGTCGTCTTGGGCGCCTTACCGAGCACGCTAAGCGACGAGCTGCGCGTGAGGGCGGCGGCGTCATCGCCGGGCGTTGTTTTCTTCCGCGGGAACGGAGCGGGGCTTGAACACGCTCGCTGCAGCTTCAGGCTCTGCTCGTCGGGGTGGAAGGAGAACTCGAGCGCGGCTCCGGGGCTCTCATCATCCTCCGCGCTCTGAACCGCGGGTTGTTCCCGAGGGACGGCCACGCTGAGGTTGCCGCCGCTTCCTTTCTTCCCGTTTGCAGTTGCAGCCTTGGCATCGTCCTGCCTCGCCGTTGCCTGCTGCGACGACGCGCGATCGGTGTGCCGCACCGGTTTGTTGGCGTCTGAAGAAGACGTGTCCGTGGGCCTCGGCTTGGCGCAGAGCGAGCTCGTCGTCGGAACGGAGGAGGCGGAGAACCTCGTCGTCCCTGGCTCCATGTTGAGGCCGTGGAGCTTGAACCCCGAGGCGGCGCCCTTCTGCCTGAGCGCGGCGCCGCGTTTGAACTGCTCGACGAAGGCGCCGAACTGCTCCCTCCCGGAGTTGGAGCGCACGACGGAGTGGGAGAAGCGCGTCCGCCGCACCCACGAGTAATCCTCGTCGTCCATCTTCTCTTGCTCTCAAAGTCACGGGGGAGGGATCCGGCTTCCGGCAGGCAGCGGCAGATAAGGTGCGGGAGACGATGGCGCGCGCGCGGAACGCGACGCGGCTGGGCACGGCGGCGTCAACGCGCGCAGCACAGGAGGCGGATTGGTGCCGGTTCCTGGTTCGCTGGATCAGAGAAATCTGGAGGAGAGGAATCCGGATCCTAGCACATCCCACAGGTCATTAAACAAGCGCCACATTTGGTACTGCTGATCCCTTTCCTTGTTGAGGAAGAAGGGCCCCGAACCGAATCTCCTGCCCCGGTCAAATTCAATGGACCGGCTCCGCCTCCTGAAACCAATTCGAAAGCAGAGGCATCTGCTATCAGAGATCAATACGCTTGATCAACAAGAAAGAAAGAAACGTAGATGAATTCTTATTTGAATTAAAGTCACCAGAAGAAAAACGCTTCCATTGGTCAAAAGCCACGAGCTACGAACAGAGGATCGAAGAGCGAAGGAAAAACAGAGACGTGCGCGGGAAGCATCATCCCCATATGATGTGAATGAAAATAGAGAAAGGTCAAGAAAAGGGCGGGCGGCAGGGCGGTACGGGCGCGCGAGATACGCAAATCTGCAGGAAGCATGACGCGGAACCGGAATTCAAATCCCACGCCACACCCCCCGTCGTCTCGTCCCTGACGACGCAACGCAAACGTAAGCAACCAGCCGGTGCCCAAATCCAAACAAGAGTTGGCCTTCGCCCCATCCTCATCACAATCATCATCAACAAAGACGAGCGAGAGCGAGAGGCGTCCCCGCCGCTTACCCGATCGGAAGGAGCCAGCCAGCCAGGTGGGAGGAACGCGCAGCAACGTGGGTGTGCTGTGCAGTAAAGCGGCCGAGGGAAGGAGGGACGACGGTAGCTGCGCGCGGGGAAGGAAGGCGGGCGACGCGTGGGGCCGCCGGGGACCTGGAAGTGGAATTCGCACCGCGCGGGGGAAGTGGGAAGAGGAGGAGGAGAATGTTGCGATGGAGGCGGCCCGGGCCCCCCAACGGTTTTATTGTTTTGGCGAATCCAGCACAGCAGATTTCGGGCCGGGGGAGGTGTCCGCGTCCCGCACGAGCAGAGCACCGATCCTCCCGGCTTTGTGTTGTGCTGTGCGTGCGCTGTGGCCTGACGTGACAGGATGGGACGACGGACGGATCGGCATCCAAGTTTATTTTACGTGCGTGAGGTACTGTATGATGCGTAGCGTAGCGGGACGGCGGGGTCCGTCACTAGTTATGTCCGGTTTGCTGGGTTCATAAGTCAGGACTAAAAGCAACGTTGGTTAATTTGTTGCGAAAGAAAAATACTGTTCGTAGTAGAAAAAAAAGTATAATTTATAAGCGAAACATGACGTCAACGAATATTTATTGGAGACGACTTTTGAGATTAATTAAAGCGAGTGCGGCGGTGCTTCTTTTCTATTGTGGGAGGTGAGAAGCGAGACAGGTCGTCTTCTCCTGGATTTCATAGCGTGAGCTAGCTGCTAGCATCTCAGATCCCCATGTGGACCTCGTGCATGTGAGGAGTGTCCGCGTAGGGCGGGTGCCGCGAGCCCATTGGCAGGCGCGGTCCATGGGGTGGTCTCTGTTCTATTCCGGGAAGCAGGCACCGGTGTGGTCCTGCTGCTCTTGGTAGGATAGGATCGCTTTTGGTGCCACATTTTTGGAGGTGTTTCGCTTTATTAGAGGTCGTGGGAACAGAAAGCACGAGTGTTCTGGTTTATTTATATATTTATTATTGCAGTTGCAGGTGTTCTGTAGATATCTCTGTGGTCAACCGGGATGTGCCATGCGATACATGATACATCCTTGTACAATTCAGAAACTCGATACTCCTTCGTTCCAAAATACTACAAGCTGTTTCTGGCTTTCTAAAATATAGTTTGTATTATAAATCTAGACATAGTATTAGTGGTTGACCCAGGGATTTTCTAGAGCATAGGCGAATATAACAAGATGTTATACCAATTGTCTCGTTACATGACACGAGAATTGATTGTGCTACAACATGCCACCAAGAGTTTTTATTTTAAATCCTTTTTGAAAAGAAATTTGTCTTTATTAATACTAGCCTTCTTTGTTTAAGAAAACTAATTCCTTTGACCACGCCAATTCTCCTGATGCGGCAAAAACGCACTACCTCAGCAGGCGGGCATGCATGGCTGGGGTGCCAACGTGGCAGTCAGCTGACTCGGGACTTGCTGAACTGGCGCCCCCGCAGCTGTGCATATACAGAGCCACGCGTCAGCCCCTTCTCCACCTCTCTCTCATCTCTTCTCCTACCTCTAGTCGTGATCGTTGCCAATTTTGGGCCAGATCCTTGCACCTGGGTCTTGATTTTTGTGGATATGACTCCTCTCCATCCCCCCACGCCCTAGGGCAATCTCTTGTTCATTTGCTTGTTTCAAGTTGTTTTGTAGAATAGTTTAGGTAGCTAGGGTTGGGTTTAAATTTGAATATACTAGGTATGCAAAGACAATTAGGTAGATATAATACATGTAGAAACTTGTGTTTCAAGGCTGCCCTCGATCTATACATGTACATATATTTGCATGTCATGGTTGTGGTTGGTTTAGGTTGTTTCAGCTTAAATCGATTTGGTGGTACTTTAGTTAGTATGTTTAGATTACATTGCTTAGAATCAATTTGAATACTTGATGTAGTTTGCTCAAATGCTTTCGTAGATGGATAGTTTAGCCTGTTTGTATCATGGAGGAAGAGTTAAACAAGATGGGGAGTTTGAAAGATGAATGGTGAAGTTGAATTATTTCAAAATACACCTAGCTTTAGTGATCTCTTATGTTAGGTTAAAGAGAAGTTTGATGGTGATATCACAATGAAGCAGAGGTTTGATTGTGGGAAGAGTAGGGCACACTATGTGTCAATGAGCTTGTGTAACAAGGCACATTCGTCGCACTACAAAAAGGCGGTCCAAGGAGCAAATGTGTCAAGCCTTGAGGTCGTGGTGGTCGACAATGGACTTAGGAAGGACGATTTGCAATCCTTTGATGGTGCTAGAGGTGACGAAATGCAAGAGGGGTATGATGTCGAGGCACTAGTAAACATCATTAGGGACATCAATTTGATGGAGGAGCCCATTCAGTCTAGCTCACCTAAACAATTATAGTTTACAAGATCAAACAATCTAAGCAATTAGAACAAGAGCAAGCGCACCGAAGCTCCTACACATACTAGTGAGAAAGCGGAAAACACTAAATACTAGCTCAACAACACAAGCACAATATATTGCAATGAAGTAAACTTGTGTTGAGAAATGCAAACTACAATGTACAGGATGACACACGATGTTTTTCCCATGGTTCAGTGACTTGCCAGTCACTTAGTGAAAGGTCCTAATGGCTAGAGGGGGGTGAATAGCCTATTAAAAATTTCTACAACAACACTTAGCAATCCGGTTAGACAATTATGAGGCGAAGCAAGTGTTGAGCTAGCCTACTAAAAATGCAAGCCACCTACCACAATTCTAGTTTCTATAGTTTCTAACCACACAATGGCTATGTCACTATACTAAGTTAGTGTGCTCTCAAAGGCTAACTAAAGAGCCACACTAACCAAACTAACAAGCTCTCACAACTAGCTACACTAAAGAGCTTGATAACTAGTTTGCAGTAATGTAAAGAGAGTGAGCAAGATGGTTATACCGCCGAGTCGATGAGTGAACCAATCAATCACAAGAATGAATACCAATGAATATCAATCACCTCGGAATCAAATGATGACATAATGATTTTTTACCGAGGTTCACTTGCTTGCCGGCAAGCTAGTCCTTGTTGTGGTGATTCACTCACTTAGAGGTTCACGCGCTAATTGGCATCACACACCAAACCCTCAATAGGGTGCCGCACAACCAACACAAGATGAGGATCACACAAGCCACGAGCAATTCACTAGAGTACCTTTTGGCTCTCCACCGGGGAAAGGTCAAGAACCCCTCACAATCATCACGATTGGAGCCAGAGACAATCACCAACCTCCGCTCGACGATCCTCACTGCTCCAAGCCGTCTATGTGGCGGCAACCACCAAGAGTAATAACTGAATCCCGCAGCAAAACACGAACACAAAGTGCCTCTAGATGCAAACACTCAAGCAATGCACTTGGATTCTCTCCTAATCTCACAAAGATGATGAATCAATGATGGAGATGAGTGGGAGTGCTTTGGCTAAGCTCACAAGGTTGCTATGTCAATGCAAATGGCCAAGAGAGTGAGCTTGAGCCAGCCATGGGGCTTAAATAAAAGCCCCCACGAAATAGAGTTGTTGTACCCCTTCACTGGGCACAACACGGGGTGACCGGACGCTCCGGCCATATTGACCGGACACAGGACCCCAGCGTCCGGTCATGCGATGCACGCCACGTGTCCCCTCTCTTCAAATACTGAGCGCCCGATCCCAACGGTTAAGTGATGATCGGACGCGCTACTACGAAGTGACCGGACGCAGGACCTCAGCGTCCGGTCGTTTCCAGTAAGCATCCAGAAGCAAAAAATCACGATCGGACATGTTCGGTCATGCCCGACCGGACTCACCCAGCGTCCGGTCACTCGACGTCCCCTCTGTGCACTACCACATCATCAGGACCGGACGCACCCCGTCAGCGTCCGGTCACTAAGTGACCCAGCGTCCGGTCGAAGACCGACGCCAACGTTTTCATGCTTCACCTGACCGGATGCGCCGGTCCTACCGAGACCAGTGTTCGGTCACTTACAGTGACCTCCGTCTTTTCTGTATAGGGCGCCGGTGGCACCGTCGAACTGTCCGCACTCTACGGGCGGACACTCTGCCGGTGAAGTTTCTTACCCTTGCTCAAATGTGCCAACCACCAAGTGTATCACCTTGTGCACATGTGTGTTAGCATATTTTCACAAACATTTTTAAGGGTGTTAGCACTCCACTAGATCCTAAATGCATATGCAATGAGTTAGAGCATCTAGTGGCACTTTGATAACTGCATTTCGATACGAGTTTCACCCCTCTTAATAGTACGGCTATCGAACCTAAATGTGATCACACTCGCTAAGTGTCTTGATCACCGAAACAAAATGGCTCCTACCACTTATACCTTTGCTTTGAGCCTTTTGTTTTTCTCTTTCTTCTTTTCAAGTCCAAGCACTTGATCATCACCATGGCATCACCATCATCATGTCATGATCTTCATTTGCTTCACCACTTGGAATGTGCTACCTATCTCATGATCACTTGATAAACTAGGTTAGCACTTAGGTTTTCATCAATTCACCAAAACCAAACTAGAGCTTGCACTTAGTCCACGTTGAGGCGAGTTCTAGGATTGCTACTCCTCTTGTGAGCTCCAAGCCCGCAAGCTTAGGACTACCCCTCGAGGTAGGCTCCAACTTGAGCACTAAACCTTGAGCTGGATAAATCAACTAGACACCCACCCAAGGCTCGATTCTAATAGAGATGCTCTTCACCTTCCTCCGACGGGGATGAGGTCAATATCCCCACACAAAGCCTTTTCCGGAGCACCGTACAATCTTCTTGCGTGCTTCACAGAGACACGATCACCAAGCCATCTAGGGACCAGAAAGCACCAAGAGTAACAAGCAACCACACCCACACGACGACCACCTAGTGCCACAAACAATCTCTCACACAAAGATTCACACTAGTGGCGCTCCAAATATTGCCCTCAAGCAAGGAGTATGAGAGGAGGTGCAAGAGAGGAGCTCTCTCCAAGTATATGTTGTTAGAATGGCCAAGAGCCCCCTCTCCAACCAGGCACCCCACTATATATAGAGGAGCCCCCAAAAACTAGCTGTTACTATGCTGAAACGGCATTCTCGGACAGTCGACCGTTCACAGCAAATAGCCGTTAGGTTCAAAACCCGACCGACGGACTGTCCGCAACCAGGGGCGGACTGTCCGCTGTTGAACCACGGCACCTTGGACATAAAGTCTAGCAGCTCTGCTCACCAGAAAATTTGGTCGGTGGACTGTCCACCACCAGGGCATGGGCTCTCCGCCATTGTCTCAATAGCCCAAGAACAGATTGAATTAAATCTATTGGATTTCTTCAAGTTGATCGGTGGACTGTCCACCTCCCAAGGGCCAAACTATCCATGGTCACCCAAAAAACCCAATGTCAAGTGCTCCGCCTCCTTTGCTTCGTTCCACCACTCCACATCACAAAGGAGGGTTCCATAGACTCCCAAAGTTAGTATCAGCGCGCTCAAATCCTTTTTCAAAGAAAGGCAAGACCAAGAAACACTAGTAGGAATATCCACTTCTATGACTATCAAATTTCATCCCTGAAGGAGCCAAATTTGTCATAAATTTAGTTTTATGACGAATTTATGACGAAAACCGATTCGTCATATAAGTCGTGTCACACTTGAAATTCTATGACGATTTTCACAAGTCGTCATAGAAGTGGCTTGATCTGTGACAAAAAACAGAACGTCATAGAATTGTTTTGGCATGCGTGTTAGAGGGCTGCCATGCTGGTGGGTGCTTTCGTTGGAGATGCTTTCCACATGTACATGCTATAGCCGGTTGCATTAGAGATGGTTCAGGTACGTGTCACCTTCTTATTGTACAACGTGGCTATCTCTGGTTCTTGCACGTTTCAGGTTCTTACTGGACCACATGCCGTGTTCCTGTTGTTCCACATGTCAGTTTTCTATGGGCACACATATCGTGTTGCGGTTGGATCACGTGTCACTTCTTTATTGGACCATGTGGCATATTTTTATTAGTCCATGTGGCCGTTTCTTATTCGACCACATGTCACGGCACTGTCCATTCATGTTTCACATTTTTATTCGGCCACGTGGCTTGACGACATCCTTCCACGTGTCGGAGTTTTAATAGCCCATGTGTCATGCTCTGGCTATTTCATGTGTCATGCACCGGTTCCTCCACGTGTCGCATTTTTATTTGATCACGTGGCCTATTCTGGTTCTACCATGTGGAGTACAATCAATTGGTCATAGAAGTAATTCGAGATCATCACTACTGCATAGATTGACTACATAACAATTCAGCCTAGCAATCAAATAACCACAATTAACATTTCACACGTCAACAGCGAACCACTAACAGAGTATCACAACATCAAACCATCACATGCGTCCACACAACAGACCACAAATGTTCACCGCATCACATCGTAGGAGTTGAAGACAAAGAGTTAATTATCAGGAGAGCTTAAGCGCAAGACTAGCTCACTGAGCCTATTGTACTCCTATTATTGTTGTTTGAATTCCTCAAGCTCTCTTTCAGCCTTTTCTGTCCTCACCTTCAGTTCATCCACTAGTTCAACGAGCTCAGATGTACTTTCCTGTTCACCAGCAAGCTGCTCCCGAAGTGTCATCGTCACCGATGTCTCTACTCTAGTGAAGCTTCTCAGGATACCAGCATTCTTTAAAAAAGGTTTTTGCTGCTTGCCTAGGAGGGGCACTTGCCCTGGTAGAGGCAGAGAACCTTGGAAACAACATCAACACTAGTCATTGGTTGCTGCCTATCAGCAATAGGTTCTGCTTGCATAGCTTCCATAGCTTCCTATGAAATTCAATCAGTAAAACATTAGGTTATAGATAGTGGAATAGGACTTCAACTGAAAACCCAAGAGATTAATTCATAACAAGTAATGCATAGGACTTCCTTACACGACTGTTGATAGAGATTACATAAGCACAATGCATAGGTCTTTTGCAGCCTACTGTCGGTAGATATATACATAAGGACAATGTACAGGTACCATATTGAATGGTGTAAAATTGCAACTATAAAATTAAATGATGTTGCCACATTAGGCTCCTGCTGTGTTTCCTTCTTTTATGGTAATGGGTTCAGTAAATTTCAAGGAAAACAAATGAAGGTACTTACAACTGCTGCTCTTACAGCATCGCTCAAGCCCTTTTTCGTACTGGTATGGAAGTCCTTGAAGACTTCCACAGCATTAACATCTTTATCCGATCGACCATGTTGTTCAAGTCCTAGATCATCATGTTGTTCATCAAGTCCTTGATCATGTTCTGTGGCCTTCCTCTTGTTCTCCTTCTGTTCACATTACAAATGAGTTTCTGTTTATATTTATACAAAGGCAAGAGTAACAATAAAACACAACCATCACTTACAAATGTTTGAAGATGGACAACATAGGAGCAAGATCCTGTAGACCGGTGGTACTTCACTTTTACACGGTTTCACTTATTCATCTTAGATGTTTCCTATAGCTTCATTTGTGTTAGACTGCAGCACAAGTAGACCATAGCAAGACTAGATAGGAAATCCATGGGTTCACACACACCTTGTTCTTAGCACTAGACCAAGTCTCGACAAGTTCACACCACTGTACATCGCTCATGCATGGGACAGGAGAGGTCATAGGGATCTGATCAGCAGGGATGCCATTGAAGTAGGTTTGCTTCAACCAATAGCGTGCCTAGCCGTACCCCACACTGCAATACATTCCAGCAAGCTTCTTGTGTTGGTGGGTGAGCCTTGTCAATGTCCAGCCTTGATTGCACGCAGTAGTGTGAATGAAAAGTAAATCTGTTGAAGTTGCTCAAAGCAGAGTTGAATGTCAAGAGAGGATACCCATACATACAGTTAGCCTATCTACAAAATTTCTATAATGGACGACACCGGAGGGCTTCTTGTAATGTTTCCAATGTGTCAAAATTGGTATTTGATGTCTGACTAGTACACCTACCTCTTAGACAAACTTGGCAGCTTGCACTGGATCATGTGGCCTTCTGTTCCCCTCGGCAACAGAGATGGGCATCCTCAATCCTCCCATTGATTTTCTCATTTTGTCAAGAAAATTCCACGAGTTCGAGGCCTTGGCTTCCTCGCACTTCTCATCAATGGTACTACAAAGTTTTCATACATTTAGATTGTTAGAAAAGTAACATAGATATCAAATAGCTAGTGCGAATTGATTGTTAGACATCTGTAAGGTAATACCAACCTAGACAACTTTCATTGTTCTGTAGGTAGGTAGAGACAGGAGTTTGCTCAGAAGGCTCCTCTTCGGCATGGCTATCATCATCTGGTCGTGGGTAGTCTTTCATAGGGCTAGGTAGCTCAGAGGGCTCCTCTTCGGCATGGCTAACATCATCTGGCCATGGGCAATCTCTCATAGGGCTAGGTAGCTCAGAAGGCTCCTCTTCGGCATGGCTATCACCATCTGGCCATGGGCAGTCTCTCACAAGGCTAGGTAGGGTGCCATCCTGACAAATGTCTCCAGTCAATTCATGAAGTTTGAATTGATCCCTACGTACATGTGTCAGTGGTGATAGAGAATTATGTTCACCTACTGCTGATACCTCCACCCTTTTACCAGCAGCAGCCCTCCGAGTAAGAACTCTATGAGCAAACTCTCCTGGTCGTGTTGAATTCAACCGCTTGGAGTGCCTTCGTCGAAGACTCATGGCAGCGCTACCTTTTGTCCAGTTGGCAGAGCCTCCTCAATGGCTCCTTTGACCCATACACTGAAATTGGAGACACAAACTTAAGCAGCAAGCATGTACAAATTGCATTGCTATCCAAAAGTAAAGCATTGCATTGCTACCTACACCCTCCCACCCCTCCAAACTAAATACAAGATAGAACAAGCACCTCAATTGCTAGGGGTACTGACTCATCTTCTAAATCTGAATCTATTTCATCTGTAACATCAAATTCTTCAACTATCTCCCTTAGTTCAGGGATATATTCGAAATCTTCACCGTGTCTACCCTTTGTGCTTGACTTTTTTGCCTTTGGAGACACAGGTTTTGGGCCCACACGTATTCCAAGTTCTTCCATCTTTCTAGATTACAAAGGTATTTATTAACTAAAGCTTCTACGGTGTAACACCCAAAAATTTCAACTACAAATTAGTAATTAAATTTGAGCATTTATTGGATTTTCTATATATTTTTAACCTAGGCCAAATAATAAATTTTGGTTAAATAAATTTAACTATAAGGTTTAAAAACATGTTTGTTGCATTCATGCTGAAGCATACTATTTTTGGTTGAGTGTAGGGCTAGATTGTTTGAAGTTGAATTCCAATTTCATTTGAATTTGGCTTGGATTTGAAAACTAGAAATAGAAAAGGATTTCCTTTAAAAAATTTCTTCTTCCTCTTTTCTAGCCCAACTGCTGAACTGGCCCAGCCCTTCCCATGCTTGGCCTGCTGGTGGCCCAGCCAGCGCCTCCCCTCCCTTCCCGCCTTCATGCTCACGGCCCATTCCGCACCGGCCTACTCGTGACCTGCTTTGGCCCCTACGCGTGCGTGCCTGCTGCTCACCGTGCGGCCCTGCTCGACGCCGCGGCCCGCATCGGCCTGCTCTGCGTCACGCCCATGCGCCCGCTCTCTCCCTTTCACTAGCGACCGAGACCCGCTCGTCAGCGCCCATCTTCTCCCTTCCTTCCCTGCCTGGCCGGTGATGGCGTGCTTGCCATTGGAGGCAGCCGCACCCACCGGGCCATGCCAAGCTTGGAAGGCGTCCAAAATCGCCCGCCTCCCGCCCCTTTCCTTCTACCGCAGCGCCCCGCTCACGTACAAAACCCCGAGCCAGACCCATCCCTATCTCCTTTTACGTCCACGCTCAAGCTCTCACTGCCGCCTGCAATTCACCGCTCCTAAGCTCCAATCTATGACGCCGACGCCTCTCGGAGCTCCGCATACTCCCCCGCGTCCGTAGGTACCCTCAATTCCTCATTTTGGTAACCTGTCACTTGGATTCTCCCTCACCCGTGACCCTTTTCTCTCTCCAGTTCACCGCCAGCCATGGCGGGCTCGCCGGAGGCACTGTGCAGCCGGCTGGGGGATCTCCCGTTCACTCACCACCATCAGATTCACATGGACGGCCACGATTAAGCCATTTCGATTTGGTGTGTAACCGGTCCACCGTGCACCTGTGGACTCAACCCACAGTGCCGCGTCAGCACACGCCAAGCACACGTGGTGCACCACGCCACTCACACGCAGCCACATGGTCGTCCAGTCAGTAGCCACGCGGTCAACCCGCGGTCAACCAGGTTCTTTTGTAGATTAGCCCATCGGTTTCTAGTGAATCAACCCCCGGTCCAGTTCAGTTCAAATGAATTATTTTTCAGTCCTGTTTTTATTCACTTTAGACCCTATAGTTTTAGGAAATAGTGTGCGCTATCCATAATCCGTTTAAATTCAGATTTTAATTGTTTTAATTCAAAAATGAGTTTGGTTTATTTACAAAAATGACATTGGAACCTTATTTCATGCATAACTTTTGCGTTTTAAATCCGATTTGAGTGATTCTTTCGCCCACGTGTTCCTAGCAGTACGTAGAATAGATTTATAAGCTTTTCAATCTATGTTTTTACTATTTGGTGTACTGTTCTAATAGAAGTCTATTTGTATGCATGTAATGATTGGATTGGATGCTTGATTGGTGAATTGGAACACGTTTAGAGGGTGAGCAGTTCCTGGTGACTGAGGATCAGCAAGAAGAGCAGCAGTACCTAGAGGATAACTTTGAGGAAGGAAAGTGTAGCAAAGGCCCCTTGTACCTATGAACTTTACAATTCATACTCATACATGTGTCTAAATTTGAATTACCTTTAAGGACTTTACCTAGATTATTACTTGTACCACATATCCTTGTTACCTAGGGTTTGGGTATGCATTTTGGATAGATGCTGCAGCGCTCAACATAAAATAATTATTAAACATGACTAAAGGCATTATGTAATGTGATAAAATGGAGCTTTTTAGCAACAATTAGGGGGCTAGAGTATGGGGTTGAGTGCTCTAGTGCCTCTCCATAAGGACTTAATCCTAAAGCGGCCACCCAGGAGGTTTCATATAACCTCGAGTGTTATATGGCTCTGACTTTAACCTGTTAACTAGATTTGTACTAGCTCGTCTGTAGCTTTCCGTAAGGGCAAGAGGGGGCACTAGTTGGTATGCTTATTTTTCTGCTAGGGTGTGTACCATGCCGTGACCACGCGTGCCACTCCTAGAGGAGGGCCACATATGGCTAGATGGCTAAAACCTTAGCAGCTATGACTTGTTAGTGCGACTAGCGAAGGGTTACATAGTGAAACCCTGCCACACTTCCTAGGTAGAGGTGTTGTTGACTTTGCAAACCCTAGCATTGGGAATCACAGCTCGGTGGGTAAAGTTGTACAATTTCTGTAGAAATATTTAACCTGTTATAACAGTCGTGCTCACGGATACGAGCGATCTGGATCCTTCATGATTAGTGGTTACTATGGATGGTTGGGAATTGATAAAATCTTGATTATACATTAATATCACTTGGGATTTGGGATTGTTCACTAAAGTAGTGAATCAGGATGCTAAAACTTGAACAACTAAAATTGCGAACCGTAGTCAAACCGTGTCTAGCCTTTGAGCCTCATAGATCCCTTTAATATACTTGCTAAGCATGGTGAGCTTACACTTGCTTTACATTCAATGAAAATCCTGGATGGGTAACAGATAACGTGTATGAAGAGTTTCTGGAGGATGTCTAGGACTACTAGGATGATGTTCACCAGTTGGAGTCCCTGTGGCAGTTTGGGCTAGTATTTCGCTTGTGTAACAATGTTGCCAATGAGCAAAACTATGTATTAACATTATGATGAGATATGCGATGTAATAAGTACTTTACTTTGATATTATTACAATTTGATGGTATATGTGTGTTTGGACATCCTAGGCGCACATATATGAGTACTTGATTTTGCTATGCAAAATTGGGTGCGACAAATTAGTATTAGAGCTATCACTGACTGTAGGATGATCAACCTAGTTAGAAATGAACATTTTTAGGATCACATTATCTTTATTTTGCTACCTTTAATTTGCTATAAAATTTTTGCTTATATTCTATCCTTTATCTGTTGCAAAAATTATCTTATTCTAATACTCAACCTTTTCAATCTTATAGATGGCCCGCACCAAGCTGACACCCCACAAGCAGACCATTGTGATTCCCACAAGGAGGACAAGGTTCACGCTAGGCAAGCGCGTTCCTGCACATCTGGTGGAGGCTATGAGGAGCATGGAAGAGGAACCGCCTATGGAGGTGCCTATGGAGGAACCTCTGGAGGACGTGATGGAAGATGAACCCATGGATGAAGAGATGGAAGAGGGGCTCATGTTTGAGGATCCCATAGAGATAGAAGAATCTGGGGAGGAGCCTATGGAAGAAAATGGACAAGGTGGTCAGGATGGAGCTGATGACCCTAATGATGATGATGATTCTGATAATTCTGATTCTGATGATGGAGATAATGATGGTGATGATGGATATGGTGGTAATGGTGGAGATGGTAATGGAGATGATGGTGGTGATGGTGACGGAGATGGAGGAGATGGTGGAAATGATGGTGATGATGACCATGATGCACTGCTGACTCAAGGGTGGACCGCGGAGATCCACTATGATCTGCAAGGAGATGCCTACTACCACCCCAAGCTTCTCTCACTTGTTCAACGCTACCACACTAGGTGCACCGTGCAGTACAGGACGGAGCATTGGACCCACCCCGACTACACCGGCTTCTAGGAGACAGAAGTGTACATCCGTGAAGGGACTCGGGTGCGCTACATCCACCGTGTCATCACTGCATGTCTCACATGTGCAGCCGTCATCCAAGATGTTGCCCGACAGGCGTTGGTGGTCAACCACGACCGCCACTTCAACGACATTGCATGGGAGGAGGATCATTATCTTCCCCGCCGTCGGAGCGGCCAGTCTACCTGCAACATCGCCGCACCACTTGGAGAGGTGAACCCTAGGCTTAGGCCTACCTTGATTAGCTTGGCCTAGACCAACACTGACTTGGATCAAGCCTTGGATGAGCTAGATGTCATGGGGAAGGTATACCTGTAGCTTGCCCGTGAGAATGCTACATTCAAGCAACATCAAGGAGGTCCTGATGTGGAAGTGCTAGGTGTTCCTGCTCAGTCACCCCCAAGGAACAAAGGAGAATTTGGAGACCCCAACACCAGCACCAACATCGAACCATAGGAGGATTTCCCATAATTTGTAATAAACACGCATAGATGTGCGAGAGTGTGTCTAGTTTCTTTTCTATTTGATGGTTGAACAATTGTCATTTGAATGGTTGGATGATTGTCATGATGAACAATGTTTGATTTGGATTTTTGACATGATTATGATGACTTGTGGGCATATCCACAGTCATTTAGCTTAAGATTAAGGTTTAAGGATGATATGAATAAATAGTTGGGTTTCTTTATATCTTGTTGTCCATTCTGTATCATTCTAAGTAGTCCACCTTTATCAGTTCATATCTCATGTTCTAGATGTTCAATGGTCATGAAAATTTGATGGATATAAGTAGACTTCTATGTATTTCTTTTGGCTCTGGAATCACCTCAATACCTATTATGAATTGCGAGATACAACCGTTGAAAGTTGACGTTTCTGTGCTGTCAGAATTCTAGAGCAGTACTACTTGTCGTCTATTTTTTCCTGATTAGACGTCAGAATCTGAAAATGTATTCTAAATGAAAGTTGTAGAGAATTTCATAAGCTTTCCAGAAAGGTGAAATTCGCATCCATATGATAAATAGAGAGTGATATATTCTCGTTTTACTACACTATTGTTTGTCCAACTCGCCAGAAAAGTTCAGAACAATTATCTTCTTGTATACCCTATATATATCTCTTTGTCTTGATCTTGTGATACCAACTCTTATTAGACTATTATCTCTTAAAGGTTATATATTTTGGATATATGAGACTTATACGATGTATCTACAGATGGTGAACACCAGGAGAAACAACCAGGGAGGTGAGGACCTGCCACCACCACCTCCTGTCACTATGGAGCAGCTGATGATGATGCAAACCCAGTTGCTTTAGCAGATGGCTTAGAACATGCAGAATATGGAGAATGGGAATGGGAATGCACCCCCTCAAGTCAGAGACAAGAGGGGAGAGTTTTTGAAAGGACATCCACCTGTCTTCAAGCATTCCACCGACCCACTCCAAGCCGATGATTGGCTACATGCTATTGAGAGGCAACTTGAGATTGCCCAGTGCGATGACAAGGAGAAGATTTTGTATGCTTCTGGACAGCTGCAGGGAGCTGCACTTTATTGGTGGGACTCCTTCCGCTTTGGCCATACCGAAGCTAATCCCATCACTTGGCCAGAGTTTCGCAGTGCCTTCCGCTCTCATCATGTGCCTGCTGGGTTGATGAAACTGAAGAAGAAGGAATTCTTGGCTCTCAAGCAGGGGAGCATGTCTATTGCAGAATATCGTGACAAGTTCATATAGTTGTCATGGTATGCACCTACTGAGGTGGATGATGATGAGAAGAGGCAGGAGCTATTCATGGAAGGTTTGAATGATGGTCTCCAGTACCAACTGTTGTCTCATACCTTTCTAGTTTTCAGCAGCTGGTGGACAAGGCCTTGGTTATAGAGAACAAGCGCCGTCAAATGGAGGACAAGAAGAGGAAGTTCTAGGGATAGCAATCCGGGAGCAACTCTCGCTTCTGTACCAATTCTCAACAGACTCAACCACAGTAGTGCTACCAGGGTCAGTCTGGTCTGATCAACCGCAACCAGCAACCAAAGCGTGCATAGCAGCAGCAGTATAAGGCACCAGCCCAGCGCCAGTAGCAGTCCAACAATGTTCCTGTGAGGAATAACGTCCCCAATGCTTCACAGAAGAATGGCGCACCAAAGGCACCAAATGCTGTTAATGATAATAGATGCTTCAATTGTGGAGAACCAGGACATTACTCCAATAGATGCCCCAAGAGGACAGTGAAAGCATCTAGGCCCCTAGTTGGGTTTCGGTGATTAATGACAATACAAGATTACTATGACTAACGTGTGTTTTGCAAAGGTAATTAAGTTAGGTCATGGTAATGGAGATCGATTGGGCAATCAAGGTGGTCATGCCCCTACAATGGAAATTGTTTCGGTTTTCAAAGGATGGACGACAAGGTTAAGGATGGACTAGTTCTAAGTGTTGATTGGAGTTGAAGAGACACTTAGAGTAGTTTAGGACTTTATTTTTTCCTTTGGCTGTACTATTAAGGGGGGTATGGACGGGTAGCTTGACCTAGGTGTGTCTAGTGAGTTAGGTGTGGTGCACACTTGTTGAAACTAGCACTAGGTAGCTCCTAAATATGCCTAAGATCCATTGAAGCAAACTTCATTCACATATGATCGAGAGTTGGAAGTGAATGGAGGGTCAAATACTGACCGGACGTTGGTTCCGGGTTGACCGGACGCTGGCGCAGAGTCCGGTCAGTTCATTTGACCAAGGTGATTGTGTCTGGTTTGACCGGACGCTGAGATGTCAAGTGACCGGACGCTGAGAGGCAGCGTCCGGTCGACTCCAATAAGGTTCCAGAGAGGGAAAATCACGACCGGATGCGTCCGGTCAGTGCGGATCGGACGCTGCCCAGCGTCCGGTCACACTGTAAATACTAGAGTTCGGGGTGTACTGACCGGAGCGTCCGGTCAACATGACCGGAGCGTCCGGTCACCCCGCAGAGACACATAACGGTTCGTTTTTTAGCCCATGTTATAAATACTCCCTCCACTCGTGTGTGGGGGTACTTTTGCTCATTCCAACAGCTGAGAAACACGTTTGAGAGTGCCAAGAAAAGCAAGGTCCTAGTGAGGTGATTGAGATTTGAGAATCCCAAAGAGAGCCCTCATTAGTGAGATCAAGAGTAGCAAAGTGTGCATCCATCCATCTCATTAGTTTTTTCATAATAATATAGATAAACATAAAACTAAAAGAGGATGATAATAAATAATTAAAAGATGCATGAATTTGACACCTAAAAATTACCAAAAAATAAAAAAATAAAACTTCTCGCTATAGCTTGTTGCGCTGCATCTGCCGATTTTTTTTATTTGTGTGACTGCATCTACGGCTGTTTGAACTAAGGCCTATAATTTGGCAGCAAGGGAAAGGCAGGCCCAGGAATGGAAAACTCTCCATAAATAACTAAATAGGTTAATGATATCCCCATGGATTTCCCTACCTGGAAAAAGTCATGGATTCTTAGGGGATTTGAGTTTACAGAGAAAGAGAAAAAAAAAGCATCCTCCTCCCCACTAGTGCTCTGGTGATTCGCTGGACAAGTCGCGGTACTCTGGATCGTCCTTCTCCTCACTGGAGTCATAGTCGGTGCTGTACTTTGCCATCGCTCGAGTACATTCCTATTGCTCATTGTCGTTACTACTCGAATCACCAGTGTAGTAGTCGAGGGGTTGACGTGTTTTCCTGCTCTGATAACGAGAAAGTCTGCAGCTCTATGTATTTAACGCGCCAGACTTTCTCATCATCAGAATAGGAAAACATGCCCACCCCTCGACTACTACTCTGACTACTCGTATTCTAAATCTATTTTATTAGTAATTAGTAACACTACGGGGAATCACATCTTTTAACGTTTGCTAGCGACTGCGTCGAGTATAAATATCCTTCCTGGTCTCTTTTACTTTTCACCTGCAAGTTGCTATCCAAGGAAAGGAGGCAGTGTTATAACTTCGTTAGCAGTTGTTGCCCATAGAACTACAGTGATCATCCTTGTTGAGGTGAGTTTTAGTTTCTTTGTCATTTTAATCTAGTCAGGATCAAGATCTCAATCGAGGCTAAGATATGGCCTAGGAAATGTTCTGTTGCTTTGTACTGGTTCTTGCTTCTTCAAGGTGTAGTGTTTTTTCATATGTGGTTTTTTCTAATGATTTTTCCTTATGTTTTTTTGTTCTATATATAGAGAGATGTCGTCGTACCACAACACCCATGTTTACTCCACCAGCAAGTTTGCGCTTTGGTAGCTAGGAGTGTCGCCATGTATCATAGAAGGGGTGCATGTTGCTTGGGGACGTCATGTTCATCAACAGCCCCGACTGATCGTTATTGAAGCTGCAGTTCATTATATGCTTGGTAAAGATTGCTTTGTTACAGTTGTCGAAGACAATGATAGTGGCAAGATTTTTGTCTGTGTTAGGAATTTCGAGCAAATAAAAGACTTAGTACCGTTAATGTGTTTATGGGAGGAGACTCTATCATCTTCACTCATGTTGATCGATTGAATGCAATTTATCAACCGTCCGACATGAGTCCCCTTAAAAAGATGAGATGTTTTAGACATTAGAGATTAGAGAAATACTACGTAATGTACTTTTGTATATAAAGGAATGAAGTTATTATGTTGGTCCAACTATATTTATCTTCGTTTATTTCATTCATACTTCATATACTTCGGTTGATTCTTATTATATTGAGTTTTTTTATTTGGTCACATTTGACAATTCTGACTACTCGATTTGGGATGGAGAGAGTAGTTGAATTCAGATTTGGGCTGATCGCAACCGTCAAAGGATGGATGCATAGCCGTTGAAATGTTTGTGCACCCTATAGACAGAATGATCATCTAAAATTTTCACTAGCTAGACACTAGTGGAGCGATAAGGTTTATCACAGAAGGTCCAGTGGTTTGAAATCGTGACTACCCGGATAGTATTGATGAATGATGTGCGGCATCCATTTTCATCTTGTAGGCTCCTGGATTCCCGCGCAGGCATGCGCGCGTAGGTGGCGTCAGCAGGCAATTCTAGCAGGGACATCGCCTCGCTGCCCGTCGCATTGATGTGATGAGGCGAAGCCGAACCGCCCACCCACTCAAATGTGTCAGTGGTCGTGGGTCGTGGGGTGGTTCCACGGGTTATCTAGGTGCCTTCTGCGATCATCCATCTACCTTCCCACCCTAGATCTCCTCCTTCCATCCCAAAGCTTTTGCCCTCCACCCTACAACACCCTTTGCGCTGCCGATGCCTCCTCCTGCGAGGACCATGACCATGCAGTGGATGAAGTCATCCGTCAACCACAACGTGTTCGACGAGCTACGATAGAATGTGGTGATCTCAGAGGCCGTCGATGTGATCGGGTGGAGAGTCCCACCAAGAACCGAAGTGGAGCCAAAGCCGGAGGAGAATGAGGTTGTCTCTTTCGCCCATTTCCACTCTTTTGGGTTCGGGGTGCTAGCGCATCCCTTACTCTAGTGGTTGCTGTACTACTATGGGCTCTGCCTACTTGACTTGACCCCAGAGGGGATCCTCCACCTCTTCGTCTTCATCATGCTGTGCGAGGGCTTCCTAGGAGTCCCTGCCCACTATGAGTTGTGGAGGACTTTATTTCGAGTGGTTCACTCAGCGCCCAGGGGTCCATCTTCCTCAGATGGGGGGCGCCTTGACCCAACTTCATCCCGGATTGGAGGACTGGTACCTGAGCCTTGACCGCTACCCTTCCATGGACTTGGGGTGGCAAAAGTCATGGCTCTACATCCCCAATGAGAGCCCACCACTGCCATCTTATTCTCCAGACCGGCTGCATGGTGACCTCCCAGAGTCATGGGAGGAACTACCGCCCTAGAGGCCTACAGGCACCATGTGCCCAACTTGTTGGATGCGATCAAGGGCCTGACGGGGATGAGAGTGATCTATACCTTCATCAGCCATCGGGTCCTCCCCTTGAAGATGAGGAACCACCCCTAGTGGGAGTTCCGAGGCCCAACGGACCCTACAATCAAGTCGAGGGTCACCATCTGCGAGGATGACCTAGACCAATGGGTGATGAAGGTTATGGGAGAGTACATGATGGATCGTGATAAGGGTAGTCCCCGGTGGTCTTCAGCGCCGGCAATCCTCCACCGATAGATGGACCTCTCGTTAGTGTGGTCTCACACCCGTCGCCAGCTCCTCCTAACGAGGTGATTTTTTCGTGTACCACTGTTCATGTTATTTCTCTTCATTCAATAAACTAGAGTATGCAAGCAATGCTCATGCTAGTATTTGTGTTCAAGCTGCTTAATTTAACAAGTATTTGGAAATTGCCTACTTTCTCAACAGGTCGACGTGGGCGTGATGGCGTCCCAAGGATCATTGGCCCTGGAGCCAGGTTCTTCATCCACGGTCGTGCTCAGAAAGCAGCCCCGGGAACCATCCCCCGATGGGGGCAGCCACTAGCGACAATTCTGTCCCATGCTGCTCCGGACAGTCCGGTGAGTCGTTTGCCTTCTCAATCAGATCGCTCTCCCCTTATCCTATGGGCTTGAACTTGGCTTACATTGTGCATAGAGACGTCCCGTCACCACACGCCGTCGCTGATCCCGTCTGACCCCGGATAGTCTTCTGGTGATGCATCATCAGACCATGAAGAATACTTTAAGTTAAAGGAGGCTTACCTTAAGGTCAAAGACTTGAACTCAGGGGCCAGTCCGGATGTCGACAGGCTACGCGCGCCGCACTTGGCGTCGCCCAACAAGAAGCCACCCAGGCACAGAACAAGAAGGCGGCTGCTGAGGCGGAGGTCCAAAACCTACTTGTCGATGCTACTACCGCCTGTGACGCCACCTTCCCGGTGCAGACAGCGGATGATCCGGTCACTGCACCAGAGGAGCGCCTCCGAGCCCTGTCGGCCCGCATTTGGGCCATGGCGTCCGAAGCCGTACATCAAGGGGCTACCATGGCACTGGTCGCTGCCCAGCTTGAGTTTGGCACAGTGGGGAAAGTCCAGGTGGTACAACAGGCTTTTCCACTGACACTAGAAGACGAAGATTATATTGATGATCTGTTCAAGCGTGTTGAGCCGGCCGTCAACGTTGTCTTAGTGAAGGTGGACATGGAAGAGATCATGCATGACCGCCTCGACCATTAATCTGTGGGAAATATTAGTAGTAAGTCATGACTAGGTTTGGTCTGTGGGACGACCGTATGTGAAGTCTTAATTATTTGCATGCATGTCTGTGTTAACTTTTGTTGAACTTCGTATTAGGTCTATTAAACTCTGTAGAGCGCGGTGTAGCTCAATTCCTTTGGTTATTTGGTCACTTGTTTCTAGCCCCTGGTGGTTGCTTTTGCCTACAGATTTCTTTCAGGTTCTCTTTCTGATCTGTAATATACTACTGTTGACATAAAAATGTGACGATATGATCAACACATAGCAAGCCAGAAGATCTGAGTGGAACAAGACCAGAGATCTGCTTGGCTTCAACACAGAACCAGCCGATTCTAAAAACCCAACGACGTGCCAGTCAATTTGACCTGCAATTGACAAGGAGAGAAAATCTTGTCGGTAATTTAAGGTGGAACATGTCGGTGTTGCACCAAACAGTTCCAAATGTGCGGCTAGATAGCCGATTCAATGAGGCTATCGACTAAATAGTCGATATCCGGCATATCCATAAGAAGCGATATAAGAAAGCATCATCGGCTAAATAGAACATGATCAATGTAAAGCGTTGAGCCGACAAGTTTGATGAAAAGAGTATTACATGTGAACAAATTGACTGTCTAATACAAATAAATCTACAAACAGTTTGAGTCTAATCTATTATCATCAACAGTGAGGTTCGATCGGATCGATGCAGCTATGATAATAATGATAAACTAAAGCCAAAGAATCTATAAAACCATCTATATGTTCATAGATTCATGAAAACATGCTATATGCGTGGGAGTATAGGCAATTTAGTTAAATAACCGATGCAGTCATAGCAAACAAAAAGAGTACATATCTTGATCATGAACAAGACCACTAATCGATGACTTCCAATCTAAAGTCTTACCAGTGAGGTTCGACTGAATCGATGCAGCTATGGTAGTGTCAATAAATTAGATCTCATTAACTAGTGAGCTTATTAAAGATTGAAACATGTCTTTGAATGCATACTATGTTTGACTGGAATAGAGATAAAACAGCTGATCTAGCGGAATTAAGCCATCGATTAAAAGATTTGAAGCGTGACCAGATCAAAGAATGACCAATTAAGATGATATGATGCCGATCTATCTCTATCTCAATCGAGTGATTTTGTTATAATTAATAAAAAAATAATTATAGCAAGATCAATAACTGGTGAATCAACCAAAAACAGCAACAAAAATCTTACTAATCTTAACATATTTGATAATTGGTGATTGTCGACGAAATATGGTCGGCAGTCTACCTAGGGGTATGCCCAAGGTAGTAGATTATCGGCAGACAGGTGCGCAAGTCCCAAACAAGACGGTGACGCAAGACAGACACGAGGTTTTATCCAGGTTCGGCCGCCAAGAAGGCGTAATACCTACGTCCTGGTCTGATTTGTATTCTGTATGTCAATGAGAGATGATTTTAGAGGGTCCCCGCGCCTATATATAGTCCGGGGGCGGGTCACGAGATCTGAAACTAATCCTAGTCGGTTACAATTGCCATATGTGGCCGGATAAGGATTCCTATTCTAATCGACCAGGATCCTGCTTGGTCGCCAAATCCGTCTTGATTCCTTGTGCGGGACTCCGATCAGGTTAACTGGGCCGCACGTCATCTTTCAGGTGGACTGAACCTATCGATCCAGGCCAACCCAAGCTTAGCCGTAAGGGTATAGGGGTTAATACCCCACAGCTAGTCCCCGAGCATCATGTATTATCTTTGCGACCGCCATTTTAACCTTCTCCGACAAGCAAGGCTTGAATTCTTGACGCCTCCGACCACCGTCATCACCGGAGAAGTAGGTTGTCCGAAGAATGTATGGTGCTCTTAAGAAAAAAGAAAAAGATTTCTGTCCTGAGAAGTGTGCCCACTTGTATTTACGAAAAGAAATGTAAGTGGTCCCAAGCTATAGCATCCTTAAACATCGAAGCGTGGGGGTCAAAAAATAAACACATTCACCGCAAGGTGAAGTGTGCCCACTTAGTCCCCGAGCTTCTTTGGAAGGCAAAGTATGAGCCTTGTAGCAAGGTCTAAAAGAAAAGTCTCTGAATCGTATGTGAGTACAAATCACATGTAGCCAAGGAGAACCATTATTCAAGCGGTGGTGGGCGGGTCCCCGGCATACTAATAATCCTCATAACCATTCAAAACACAAGGGTCAATTTAATCAAACACATTCACATAAGGTGAAGTGTGCCCACTTAGTCCCCGAGCCTGGTAGTAAGTGACGCAGGCACGTGGTGCCAGGGTCTAAAAAAGAAATTTTGCTGAAGTTAAGAATCCAATTGCCGTACAGGCGATACAAGATGCACCGGCGGGTGCATCGTGCCGATGTAGTCCCAGAGCTTGCTGGAAAGCGAAGTATGAGCCTTGTAGCAAGGTCTAAAAGAAAAGTCTCTTAACTGTATGTGAGTACAAATCACATGTAGCCAAGGAGAACCATTATTCAAGCAGTGGTCGGGGCAGTCCCGAGCACGGCCGTGGTCGGAGCGATCCCCGAGCACAAAAAGTGGTCTGGGCAGTATCCAAGCACAGTAGTGGTCTGTGCAGTCCCCGAGCACATTAGTGGTCTGGGCAGTATCCAAGCACAGTAGTGGTCAAAACAAATCCACGATCACTTGCGCTGCTTGTACTATTATTTTGTGTACTTTTCTCTATTCTCTGCCAAGACCAGTCTGACACGTCCGGTCAAAAAAGTCAATAGGTACAGTACGTCATTCCTTTTTTTTTTTTTTTTTTGCAAACAGTTGGTTGACACCTGTATTGAGGTGTGTCAGTGTGGGCCTCCTTACACCGTCAACGAGGAGGCGCGTACACTGTTAATGAAGTAGCGCGTTTATTGGCGCAGATTTCGAGGTTGTGTGAACAACCCTCTGCGGCGCGTGCGCACGACTCCCAATATTCTCGGGCGGACGAAACGACGGTGCTCGTTGTTTTATATAATGCAGATCTGGTAAGCTACTCATACCGTTCCCCATTGTCATCCGCCGCCAACCTTCTTCTTCCTCCTGCCGCAAACCCTATTGCCCCAAAAATCATCACCAATCCCCTCGGTCTCCTGCATCCACCCACTTAGTAAGCACGACCTAATGGCGAAGGGAGACGCCCAGAAGAAAAGCAGGGTCATGGCGAAGGAATGGTGGAAATCGCGGAGCAACGAGCAGACCATCGAGGACCTCGTCGCCATGGGGGTGCTCCACAACAAGGCACTTGCGGGATGGCGTGCACCGGTAGGAGAAAGCTTCCCCGATCCACAACCAGGTGAGATTGTGGTCTTTGAAGATTTCTTCAAACGGGGTTTTGGGATTCCAGTGCACCCTTTCCTTCAGGGTCTCTGCTTGTACTACGAGATTGGGATTTGCAATCTGCATCCCAACTCGATTCTTCTTGTCTCCACCTTCATCCATCTCTGCGAGGCTTATGGTGGCTTCCAACCCCATTTCGACCTCTTCCGCCACCTATTCTGTCTTCGGAAGAAAGGGAGCGGTGGCTCGAAGATCGCCGGTGGCGTTTACTTGAACCTGCGTGACGGCATGAAGGCTCAATACCTGCACTGCCCCTGGAACACCTCCTTGGACGAGTGGTACAAGAAATGGTTCTACATCCGTGAAGAGCCGAACACCATCACTCGTGCGATGTGGGGTGATTCCGAGAAGAAAAGCGGTGGTCGGAGAAACCCGAGAACTTGGAGCGGATCGCCGAATCGCTCGGGGTGATCCGTGGGGAAGGCTTGATGGCCCGGCGTTGTCGGCAACTTCATCACCAAAGAATCCAGCCCCGCCGAAAAGGATTCACCCGACTCACGAGTACCAAGGAGGCGCCCGATCCGACGAGGACCGGGAAAGGAGCCGCTCGACAAGGTGGAAATCAAGGCGGATTGGAGAGCTATTCAACCTGGCCGATCCCAATTATGTTGCCTTTGGGCGCCATCGAACACGCCTTCAAGCCGGCTCGCCCTCCCCAAAGGTAAATGACGCCACCTTTTAAATGTAGAATCATGTCGCATCAAGAAAATAAGCATCTTTTACTTCATTTTGTGTCTCGATATAATGGTCGTGACCGGGCGGGAGTGTTTGTGTCGCCTCCCCGGTGTAGAATGGCCACAAGCTCTTCGGGCCAGCCGCCCGAACCAGGCGCCGGACCGACGACGTTCTCATCAAGGCGGTACTTTCGAGACCGTAGAGGACGCCTCGACCAGAGCACTGGCAAGCGTCCGGCTACCCGACAAGCGACGTCAAGCCATCTTCCCCACAGCCGGACGATGAAGCGGAGGATGCGGACATCCTCCGCTCATCCCCGAAAAGAGGAGAAAGCGGGTGGGACCGTCGGGCGGGGTGGCTCCTCTGTGCGCGATGGTGGTAACAAAGCACCGACCATCGCAACACGAGCACGACGAAGGGAACATGCCGCATCATACTCCGACGCCCATACCGGGAGGTTGCACAAGCCCGATGGACGCCGCCGAGCAAGCGGGCGAGGCGGTCGAGGAGACGTTCGCCGCCACATCCTTTCGCAAGTCAAAACTGTAAGTATCTATACTTTTTGATGTAAGCTTTGCGTTTTGCATTGGATGCTATTATCTTCGAATTTGTCTCGAATGTATTAGATCGGCGTCCACCGAAAGCCCGACCAGCTAGTGGGTGCGGAATGTCCTTACCAACAACGGCGGGACAAAGCGCTTTCGAAGAATCAGCCGTGGAGGAGCCCATGGCGAGGACTCCGCTTTGGGCCTCGGCAGAAACGACGACGAGACGCCAGATCCCGAAAGCGAATACAAGTGCTCAAAGCACGAACACCGATGAGGCGGATACCACGGCGCCCCAGGAGCTGGATCTAACCGAGGCGCAGCGGCGGAAGTTGCCCGGAACATGGTTGCCGACGCGACGGCTCGTGGGAAAGCCACGGTGAGCGTGGAGTCTGAATCCGGACCATGCCGCCTCCGAACAGAAATCAAAGGATGAAGTGGAAGAAGTCTGGGCCGTCCCAAGATAGGCGACAACATGTATATGTGTCGCGCTATCGAACGACAAATGGGTCATGCACGAGGAAATCCTGAGATCGAAGAGACCATAAGAGTCGAACGGGCGTGGCGTCCCGGTGACCCGAAGTCCAGGTATATTTGGCTTTAGTCGTTGACCTGTTGTGTAGTCGAACTGTATGCGGCGTAACTTGTCGTGTGCGGGACTTGATGAAAATCGCAAGATACCGAAAAAGGTGCTTCGACCGGATAGAAGGAATCATGATGACCAATAAGGAGTCGACGGCTGAAGTGGATCGCCCTCGACGCCAACTTGAAGCCACCGACCGGAGAGAAAGACCAAGAAGCACGAACCAAAGCACAGGTGGTCATTTCGAAAACAAAGAGCGGGAGAAAAGCAGGTAAGTGTTCACCGTATCATAGCAAGAGGCTTGGGACTTGTGTTATTTTGTTCTTAGCGATGTAATAGCTGTAATGCAGGTTTAGAAGTGAAGTGACCCGCCTCCGGGGGAGAACGATCGTGCGCTTGCGAGAATGTGGTCGCTGAAGGAGGACAACGAAAATCGCACGCCGCCAATCGAACTCCAAGACCACACCGACGGAATGAAGGACAACTTTGAAAGGTAAGCACTCCAGACCACCTTTCTCATTCAATTGCCCTCATGGCCTTGTCGTGTCATCACGTTTGATGTCTTGTCTTTTTTTTCGGTTTTGAAAGTCAACGCCAAGAGGCACCTTGAGGCCGCGATCAAGGAGCGTGACGACCGGAAGCAGCATGCCTTAAGGCCACCGAGGAGCGGGACATGTGGAGCAAGCGGTGCCAAGAAATGGCAATCGGCATTGTGCCCGTCCTCGACCTTATCGACCCGGCGCTCACGGAGGTAGAGCTAAGGACGCGTCAACTTCGGACTGGTCGAGAGATGCAAGCAAGCATGGGGATGGTTCCAAGACTTCGTGAAGGAGGCGGGTGAGTACACGGGTGCCCATGTGCTAAGCATGGTGCGTGCTCACTACCCCTGATCAACCTCGAGCGCTTGGAGGCTGGGTACCAAGGAGATAGACCCAAACAAGGCCAAGAGCTTGGACGGCCCAAATGGAATTGTCGTCAAAGATAATTGGCGATATTAGCTTTGTCTTGGAGGTGGGACATCACACATGCGGGGTATGCCATCGACAAGCCAGCCTAGAAATGCCATCACCGCAAGCCAACCAACGAAGCTGCGGTCTCAACCAGACCAGCACCGGCGTGGGCCATCCCTTCACTTGACCAGCCCTAGAGTCCCCGAGACTCGAGTAGGGTATCGAGGCGGCGAAGAACGCGCCATGCGCCCGACCACCAATGTAATAGGCTTAGAGTGTAGAAGGAGGACATAGTTGTGTTATTGTAAACTTGAGCCTTTTCGGGCAAGCTTGTAATAACGTAAGTATATCATTATAAGCTTGTTTGTTTTATACAAAACGCACTTTAAGCTTGAAATTTTTGTTGGTGTAACTAAGTGGGAGCGTGTTAACGTTACATTTAGTTGTACCGTTTTGCTCGACACGTCACCTGAAAAAGTTTATGCGGCCCCGATCGGCATGTGGTGGAGTATGAGGTACTATGACACATGCACACGTGGGCGCAGAGACAAGTCAAACCGGGGGACTCGCCGATCACCATAGCGTGAGAGAACGGATCCGTGCGTGTTGGGAGGAACCGAAGCAGGGCCTGCTCAAAACCGTAGAAAAGAGTGGTGGTCGGCTTGTACCGGCTTAAGTTAGAATAATTATAAAATTTGGAGTGACACATGAGTGGTCGGAGAAATCATAGTTGCTTTAGTAAAGTAAATCGAAAATACAAGTAGAGTACATATCTCGGTGGTTAAGCATAGAAGCGTCTAAGCTTGTCGATGTGCCATGAGTTGATGCGTCCGTCCGTCTAGATGAGCTAACACAGTAAGACGCGTTGGGCGTGTGACTTCCTTGATCATGAAGGGTCCCTCCCATGGGGTTGCGAGTTTGTGGACACCAGGCTGGTTCATCTTCCACTTCAGGACTAAGTCCCCGACCACAAAGAAACGCTCTTTAACGTTCTTGTTGTAGTACTGCGCAAAAAAAAAAAGAAGGTATTTGGCCGTTAAATGCGCAAAGAGTCAAGCCTTTTCTCTTCTGCGCTTTGTTGACTTCTAGCTCCGTGCCGTCGGCCTTGCCTTCGTCGAAGTTCTCTACCCGTCTTGATCTGAAAGCTATATCTGGTGGGAGGACCTGCCTCGGTAGCCGTAAACCATAAAGTATGGTGAGACGCTTGATTATTCTGGCCGAAATTGAGTTCGGAGGCCCCGGACAACGGTAGGTAACTCCTTGAGCCATCTTCCGGGAGCTTTATCGTTTTCTCTGTACATCCTCTTCTTCAATCGTCCAAGATCATGCCATTTGCCCGCCGACCTGTCCATTAGCTCTAGGGTGCACCACAGGGACGTATTTTACAACTATGCTCCTTTCATCGCAGAAGTCCCAAAAGCGTTCCCGGTGAACTGAGTACCCGGATCGATGTATGATCTTTGTTGGGCACGCAAACGGTGGATGACCTGGTCGAGGAATGTGACTTTCTCGAGGATGCACATGCGGAGGCATGTATTCTATCCACTTAGAAAACTTATCAATTAGTACTGAGAGCGCATGTAAATTTCCGAGGAGCTGGTTTGAAAGGCCCGATCATGTCCGGTCCCGACAAAGATGCGAAAGGGCCAAGAGGTTGGAATCGTCTGGATCTCATGTCTTTGGTACATGGATTCTCTTGGAGAAGAACCGACAACCTTCACGGTGGCGGACTAGCTTTTCTGCGTCGGCCCCACTTTGACGGCCCAATAAAAAACCGGCCCGGAAAGCCTTACCGACCAGGTGTTCTTGAGGCGGCGTGGTTGCCGCGCAGGAGCCGAGTGGATTTGGTCTAGGAGATGCTTTCCTTCCTCCCGGGTTATACACTTCATCAAGATTTCCTCCTTAGCGTTTTTTACGCCACAACTTGCCATCGACGAGCGATATCGCTTACTCGACGACGCATCAGCGTTCATTTTCTGTTCGATCGATATAACCACTACCGTCTGTTAAGTACTTGATAAAAGGTGTTCTCGGTCCGGCTCATGAGTGGTCGGAAGCGGCTCGGTTGTGCTCGGCGGCGGAACCGTAGCCACTAATTGCTGATCCGAACTTTGTCGGTTGTTGAATCTTTGTCTTCAATGGAAGGCGTGGCGCGTGTCTTGGACGAATCGCCATGTGGGATTTTAGCTCGGGATGATCCTAACTTTGACAACGCATCCATTGCTGGTTCTTGTCCCGACCACGTGTATGTACTCGATGCCATAGAACACGCCTTCCAGCTTTCTTATCGATTTGCAATATCGTCCATCTTTTCACCGGGTCGTGTCCAGATCCTTGTTGAGTTGGTTGATGACCGAGCCGATCTCCGTGAGACATAGAGACGTTTAACTCCAAGCTCAACCGCAATCGTAGGCCATGCGAGCATGCTTCATACTCGGCGGCATTATTAGATCTTTGGGAATAAATCCGAGACGTCGTCTGGAGCTGCTCCTTGGATGGTGATACAAAAGAACTCCTGCTCCCTTTTGACCGTCAATGTTGAGAGAACCGTCAAGTACATCGTCCAATATTCGTCGGATCTCGGAGAAGCGGCGTGCTTAAAATCATCCCACACTCGACGATGAAATCGATGAGTGCACGAGACTTTATTGTAGTACGACTTGCAAATTCCAAGGAAAAGGGCATAGCTCCATTGCCCATTTGACGATCGCGCCGTTCGCATCCTTATTGCGAATGATGTCCCCCAAAGGATACTCGGTCATGACCACCACACGATATCCGTCGAAGTAATGTCTCAACTTTCGGGATGTTATCAGTATGGCGTAGAGCAGTTTCTGAATCTGTGGGTACCTGGTCTTGGATTCGTTGAGTACCTCACTGATGAAATAAATTGGCCGCTGTACCTTGTAGGCGTGGCCCGACTCGTCGCGCTCGACCACCATTGTAGTGGAAACCACCCGATCGGTTGCCGCAATGTAAAGTAGGAGAGTTTCGCCTTCTCTGGGAGCAGTAAGTACCGGAGGTGACGTGAGGTATTGTTTTAGCTGCGTAAAGGCAGCATCTGCTTCCTCCGACCACTCAAACTTCTCGGACGATTTGAGCAGTTTGAAGAACGGTAGTCCTTTTTCTCCTAATCTTGATATGAAACGGCTTAGAGCAGCCATGCAGCCGGTGAGCTTCTGGACATCCTTCACCTTTTTTGGGGGCTTCATGTCTAAGACAGCTTTGACTTTCTCCGGGTTAGGGCGTATGCCGTCGTAACTGACGACGTTGCCGAGCAATATGCCAGAAGGGACACCAAAGATGCACTTCTTTGGGTTTAATTTCCATTGGAACGTATTAAGGGCTGCAAAGGTGCGTTCCAGATTGTCAACAAGGGTATGTGCTTCCTTGGTTTTGACAACTACATCGTCGACGTAAGCCTCGACGAGGCCGTCTTTTATCTCATCGTTGAGGCAGGCCTGTATAGCGCGTTGGTAGGTAGCACCGGCGTTTTTGAGCCCGAACGACATAGTCGTAGCGATGAGGCGCCGAAAAAGGCGTGATGAAAGACGTCTTGATCTGGTCGTCCTTTTGAGAGAGCGATCTGGTGATAACCGAGTAGCAATCGAGAAAGGAAAGCAGCTCACAACCGGCGGTTGAATCTATGACTTCGTCTATGCGAGGTAAGCCAAAGGGTCCTTAGGGCGGTGTTTGTTGAGATCGGTGTAATCAACGCACATTCTCCATTCATTATTCTTTTTGCGTACAAGAACCGGGTTGGCTAACCATTCCGGATGATACACTTCTTTGATAAATCCGGTACGCCAAAAGCCGTGTAACTTCTACCCTAATCGCCTCCTTTTTGTCGCGAAATAACCGTCAGTAACCTTCCGCTTGATTGGTTTGGCTTTCTTGTTGACATTTAAGGAGTGCTCAATCAAGTCCCGAGGTACACGGGCATGTCGGAAGGTTTCCATGCAAACACATCCACGTTGCCCTCAAGAACTGACGACGCGTCTTCCTATTTGGGATCCGTGTTGGCCCCGATGAGGGCCGTTGTGCTAGGATCGCGCCTCGACCAACCGGGATCGTCTTGTGCTCCTTGGATCTGATGTTCTTCTTGGCGCGAGCCTCGAGCTCTGGGATCTCCAAGCGGTCGGCCGTGGTCTTCTTAGCGTCGAGCATGGTCTCGGCCATGCGAATAGAGAGGTCATGGGCCTCTGCTATTTTGAAGCTGTCGTCCTCGCAGGTATAAGCTGCGTATACATTGCCCCTGAGGGTTAAAACTCCTTTCTCAGTAGGAATTTTGAGCACCAGATACCTGTAATGAGGTATGGCCATGAACTTGGTGAGCGACGGTCGACCAAGAATAGCATGGTAGGTGCCGTCGAAATCAGCGACTACGAAGTTGACGTAGTCGGTGCGGAAGTGGTCCGGAGTCCCAAACTGCACAGGTAGCGTGATCTACCCGAGAGGTGTGGAGCTCTGTCCGGGGAGAACGCCCCAGAACTGTGCCTCATACGGCTTCAGGTCCGCCTGGGCTATTTTCAGAGCGGGCAGGCTGTTCTTGAACAGTATATCAATGGAGCTGCCACCGTCGATCAAGACCTGTCGAATCTGAACCTTGTTGATACAAGGATCGAGGACCGGGGAAAACGCGCATACAGCTCGGGTATGGCGGCCCATTGGTCCTTCCTGCTGAAGTAGATTTCACGGTGAGACCACGGAGGAAGCCGCGGATCGGTGAGAAGGTTGTCGTTCTTTGCCACGTTCAAGCAGGCGCGGGCGAGCAGCTTGCGTTCTCGTTTGGTCTCAATGGACACCTTGCCGCCGATGATGGTGTGCACGCGATCAGTCGGCTTGACGTATTTATGACGAGGATCTGCATCATCGTCGTCGTTGTCCTCGTTGCGCTGTTCTCTTACGTCATTAGGCTTGTCGGAAATATCCGGAGCCTGTTGGCGCGTGTAGATAGTCTTGAGGACGCGACAATTCTCCATGGTATGGTTCGACTTGGGATGGAGCTGGCAGGGGCCCTTCAATGCTTTGGCGTAGTCGTCCTCGTAGTTACGACGTCCGCCGCCCTTTTTCACCGTATTGACCTCGCCGTCGTCTTCCGAAAGCACGCTTGCTCTCGTAATCGCCACGGCGGTTGCGCGCGCGATTACGTTGATCACGGTGGTCGCTGGGGTCGCTATTCTTGGTTGGTTCGCGGCGGTCAAAATTGTCGTTCCGACTACGGTTGCCCGTAATCGTCGCGGCGTGGAGGGTGGTCGGAGCGTGGGATCCTTGCTTCTTCTTCGACGATTATCTTTTTAGCGTCATCAGCGTCCGCGTATTTCTTAGCGGTGGCCAAGAGCGCTGTGACTGACTCAGGTCTTTTCCGGAGGAGCTTGTCTCTTAGGGCGTCGTGGAAATGGAGGCCGGTGACGAAAGCCTCGATTGCCTCGTTGTCGGAGATTGATGGGACCTTGATGCGCATCTCCGAAAAACGCCGAACGATATTCGCGTAGTGGTTCATCTTTCCGATCTCGGATCCGTTGCAGATCGTACTTGTTGCCGGGTTGTTCACAAGTAGCGATGAAATTGTCGATGAAGGCCTGCTTGAGCTCCTGCCAAGAGTCAAAACAGTTTGCCGGCAAGTTGACTAGCCATTGGTGACCTGCATGACCAACGGCGACTGGGAAGTAGTTAGACATAACGTGCTCGTCAGCCATGGCTGATCGGCACGCGGTTTCGTAGAGCATGACCCATAATTCGGGTTTTCCTTGCCGTCGTGCCACGAAGTTTCTCGAGCTTGAAATTCTTGGGCCATATGACTTGGCGAAGGTGTGGAGTGAATCGCCTGACCGGAGGGCCGTGGGCGGTGTCATACTCCATCTGGCGATAGCTTTCATGGGATGCACGATCGTTGGCTCTCTGGTTGATGCGAGCACGCGCAGATCACGTCCGCCGAGGTAATGGCGAAGATCGTTATTGCCGTCGCGGCGATCTCGATTGCCATCTGGACTAGCTCTGCGACCGTGGTTATCACGGCGATTGTCGCGATTATCCGGCGGTTGTCACCTCGAACGTCGTGGACGGTTATCCTCTCGGCGGACGGTTTTCGTCCCGACCACCATCATGACCACCGTTTCGCCTTGACGATTGTCCGACGGGTCGTTGTTGCGCGAAACCACGTCGGTTGAGCGGTACGTGAGCGACTTGAGTATTGGCGGTCGTGGCTTGATTCCACCGAAACGGATGGGGCCCGAGCTTGATTCATCTCTCGCGGTCCGAGCCATAGCAGCCGTCGAGATATGCTTGTATTTCATCGCGGACTTGCTTGGGTTTCGGGTGTTGGGCGGCCACCGCATTGTCGCCATGGCAACGCTACGTTGGTGCTTGGGGTCTTGAAGACTTGTTTGTCCCCACCACGTCGAAAGCATTGTTGAGGTCGCGCGCGTTGGATCCTTATCGCCGTGCCTCTGGTTCCGCTTCAGCTTCGATTTGCCGGCGATTAAACCGGACAATGTTGCGTGCTTCAGCGTGCGATCTTTTCTTGTTCTGTTTACGCCAATCTAACGGCGGCTCGTCGTTCTTGACGACATGGATCAAATCCTCGTCTTGGCGGGAAAGATGGAAATTAGGGGAAACCCGGGCGTGGTCCGGTAGATCCGGATCGTATTTAGCGCCTTCATCTTCGTGTGACGCCGAAACTTCGGTGTGGACGAGATCGTTGGATGCGATGCCGGATGAGGAGCTGAGTCACCCTCTCGGTCGTGTGGACAGATCCTTCTTGATGATCTTCAATCCGGACCATGTTGACGATGTTGCATGGCTTCGGACGAGATCGATGTGTGTAGGACATAGATCCAAACGGCGTCGTAGGTTGCACGCGTAGCCCCGAAGGCGGCGTTTCGCAGCCGTAGGGCTGGACTGGTGGTTCTCCGTCGGGACTTCGTTACTCGCAGAGTCGGAGGCCCATCGCATCGCGGCGGGTGGCGGCGACGGCGGGCGCCCTCGAGGAGTAGATACGACCACAAGATCTGTTCCAAGCCGTGCGGGGCGGCCGCCCGAGCTGGTCGGATAGATCTGTTGTGGGGAGCTGTTACCGATCGATGGAGTCGAAAGCGGGTCGGTGTCGTCGATCTGCTTCCCTCCGTGGCGGGAAGCGGATGATGGGTTGTCGGCGTGGGTAGGGCGTGGTCGGAGCCGGATGTACCGTGGTCGAGCCGGATCCATCGTGGTCGAAGCCGTGTTCGTCGTGGTTAGAGCCGTGTTCACCGTGGTCGGAGCCGTATTCACCGTGGTCGGAACTGTAGCCGATGCAGGTGAAGTAGTCGTCGGCGCGGGTTGAATACATGCCTCGGTCATGGTGATGGAGACGTCAGGGCCGGTGGTCCAAGTGATCTGGCCGATGGTGAACGTGAGGCCGTTGGGCGTAGCCATGGAGCCGGAGATGATGACCATCTTGTTCGCTTGGAGAGCAGTACGCACTCCCCCTACCTGGCGCGCCACTGTCGACGAAATATGGTCGGCAGTCCACCGAGGGGGGTGCCCGTGGTGGTAGATTATCGGTAGGATGCATGTGATCAGGAACCAGATGGTGACACAAGGCGCAGAGACAGCGATTTAGACAGGTTCGGGCCGTCTGATCGACGTAATACCCTACGTCCTGTGTCTTTGGTGTATTGTATTGAGATGTATGTTGTCTGATCTCTATGGATCTGTCCTCTAGGGGACCCTTGCCCCTCCTTATATACTCCGAAGCTTATAATATTAAATAACAAGTTATTTCACACAAGATCGATAACTTTGATCTATATTATGATTCATAAGAGATCAATCAGCTGACGTAGCCTTACAAACTATGATACAGATCGATAACTAACTTATATTATGACTCATAAAAAATCAATCAGCTGATGTAGCTTTACAAGCACAATACAAGTCGTGATGGTACTCACAAGCAAGTCGGAGGTCGATCAGTTGATGCAGCCCTGTTTGCTGAAGAACTCATCGAGATCTATAGTACTCCTACTCCTAATGTGACAGCGAAAGCCAGAAAGATTGTATTGATTGAATGTTCATGTGTCTTACAATAACCAGGATCTAATATTTATACACAGAACCTAAACATGAATCCTACTCAAATACGACTCTTTACCATTCTTGGAATAAAAGAAAACTTCCTAACTTAATAATAACTTGGACCCCAATTTTCTTTATTCATAGAGTCCGACATATCTCCCTGGCGTCACTCAAATATAGCCCATTGACACCGTCTGCTGACGTCATCCATAAAATAGTCGATTTTGATGTTACATCTAAATCAGCTGATACCAATTCTCATCTAATTGATTCCTTGATGACACATATCTTGGAAGCTTCGAGTTCCTGCATTCTTCTTCCCAAATTTTGGTGTAAACACATGCCCCCCAATTTTGGGATAAAAATAATTTAATTCCAAAATTTCTATTCATCTGTTCACCGTGCTGCAACCGCTCATTCCAAAATAAACACATGGCTCCTGACTTCTTGGGCTAAATCCTATATAATACCCCAACAGTATCATTTCCAGTTCGCTCAGCTGGCTTACTTTCCCCTTCTTTCTCGAACAAACTTCAATAACCAAAGCCGCCACCGCCAAAGCCTTAACCCTAGCAAATCCTCTGCTTTACCAAGCTGCCGTTCAAGTAACCTTCCTCAGATTCAGATCCATTTTGGCTACAATGGAAACCAGCGACCACGTTCCTGATGTATGCCTTCAAACTTCTGCCTTTCAAGTGTTAGCCGCAACTCTGCATTTTCCTTTTTCCTAAATTCATCCCAACTAGTTTCTAGGAAATGAGGAAAGAAATTCTGATTCCATCAGCTGTCGTTCCTAATGCCTATTATCTTGGACCCATGGGTGACCCTAATCAATCCGATTTCATCAATCAAGAAACCAACCGAATCCCCTTCAAACAATCTACAGTAGATTTGTCTTCTTGGAACACCAAAACTCCCTTTAGAAACTGGCCCAAAATGCCTAAGAGATGGAGGGATTGGTTCCGTAGGGTATCAGAGAAAAAGGCTGTAGATTGGGAAATTTATGACTTGAATCAATACTTGACACTCTCACTGTCTGAAATGGAGAGGAATGACTCACTTCTGATTTCTGCATCTTACTTTTGGTCCAACACTTTGAATGCTTTTGTTTTTTGTCACAGTCCAATGACCATCACTTTGGCCAATATTTACATGTTGACCGGCCTTAGAATAACAGGATCAATGCAACCCTATGATTTCTTAAGTGCTGGGTCCAAGAAATTAGCCAAAATATCAGACTACACGGGATGGGCAAGCTATATTCTAAACCATATTGGGGATGGATCGACTGTTGATAAAAGAGAGCATGTAGCTTTTTTGAATATGTGGCTAGAAAAATTCATCTTTTGTGGGTCATCTTGCGGACCAACTTATAATCATAAATACATAGCAGAAGTCTAGCAGTCGGCAATAAAATCCCCCTTAGAAAATATCTGTTGGGGTCTGCTTATCACCTGATGCACCAAGTATCTGTTCAATTACTGAAAGATGAACCAGTGCATACCATCAGTGGCCCTTGGTGGTTAATACAATTATGGCTAAATTTGTACATGCATAAGATTGTATGACCCGATCTTAGGAATCTGAGGTTCCCTTCTTCCAACTTTGCTGAAGATTATAAAGGAAAAGAAGGAAGAACCCGATAGTGTATGAATTATGGTGAAGCTACTTTAGCCATAACAATTGTTGTTGATGTAGGCCACCTTTTCAAGAAATTTTTCAAAGGGCTTGATGCAAACATCTTGACTTGGCTGCCTTATGATCAGGATGAAGACAATGAACTAGTTCTGCTAGTCAAATTTTGGTTTGAATCAGGTTGCTCAGATAAAACAGCTGCTGTAATTTTTAGTTGCATTATCAAACCCTGTGTACTGCCAGCCGAATTTCGCCATGGCCGTGGCAAAATGGCTACTGGTTCTTTTTCCCCAAATAATCTCCCAACTTATGAATTCTATAATCCTTCTTTTGTGGCCCATCAATTCGGCCTTGGTCAACTACCTCCTCGGCTATTCTTCAGAAACACTCTAAAGCCAAGAGAAGGTATCAGTGAGACGATGGAAGCTTCTAGAGTTTTTCAAATGGGATCAGACCTTCCTTCTTTTTGCCTGTATGAATGGACAAGAGCTACCTTCTCCTCAAATTTGTTTGATTCCTAGTGGCAAGAATGGCACTCTCACCTCTTCTACAGTCCAATTCAACCCAACTGTTTAGCCCTAGATGAAGAATTTGCTTCTGATAGTGAGATAATTTACTACTTTTCTTTCAAAAGGATTATCCAACAAATTCTCCTATCAATTCATCTAACAAATTCTTTTGCAGGATACCGAATTTGATCCGCTAAGCATGGACAGGAAAGGGCATCAAATAGAATATTATCCACCATGTCTAGCCTCAAGAATGGGATCAACTACACCCAGTCTGAAAAAGTTGATGAAAACCCCAGCTACCCCAATTGATGGACGAAGGCAACTGAGAAAAAAAAGTGAGGTCAGGATCGATGAACCAATAAGGTCACATGATGACATGAAGTGGATCATAACATTTGTGATATGGTTAGTGCATGTGTTGCATCAACATTGGAGGAGATGGAATGGAATACGTAAGGCAAAGGTATAACCTATAGGGCACTTCATTTCACCGATCATAGGTGTGTAGAGAAGTGCATGACCGGGTTTACCATAGATGGCCGTACTATCAAGAGAAGCAAACTTGTTTGCATATCGGTCATCTAGTGCCACTCAAGTGATCTAACTTTGCATCGCTGCTAGGATCGACTGGCATGGCAAGTTGAGTGGCTAACTCCTTTGAAAAATGTTTGTGAAAAGCTAACACACGTGCACAAGATGGTGAACACTTGGTGGTGTTAGCACATTTGCAAAGGTGAAGAAGTTGGTGAAGAAAAGGAGGCAAAAACCTGGCTTGGGGTGCTGCCTAGATGGCACCGCCACCCCTCGGGTGGTGCCCACCTGGACTTGGCAGAGAGCAGCAGCGCTAGGGTGGTCACCGCCATGTTCGGTGTTCACCGCCACTAGTGGGGTGGTGCACCACCTGGTCACCGCCACTAGTGGGGTGGTGCCACTGCCGCTTTTTAGCCGAGAACGAGGGAGCTAGGCCTGGTCACTGCCGCAGGCACCATCGTGCCTTAGGTGGTGCACCGCCCTATTTTTCTCGAGGGCAAGGGTTTGGCGTAGTTGGACGGGGAGGTCACCGCCACCACTATGGTGGTGCACTGCCCCTAGCTGTCCGGTGACCAACGGCTAGTTTCTAACCATTGGAATTCAACCGTTGGGGAGGGCACCGCCGTGTCCGGTGCCCTCGTAGAAACCAGCAGCTTTGCTCCAACGGCTCTATTTCTCTTGGGGCTATAAATAGAGGTGGAGCTCAGGCTTGGGCTAGTTGTTGAGCACCCTTAAGCCTTGGTGGCTTGTGTAGGTGTGCTTGGATGCCCTCTAACTCACTTCTGCTTGCAAGAGTGCAATCCAATTGCGAGTGAGTGTGATTCTAGTGTGTTGCATCGTGAGGTTGCATCGAGTGGCACTAGGTGATCGAGTTGCAAGTCGGTGGTGCTTGTTACTCTTAGAGGTTGCCACCTCCTAGATAGCTTGGTGGCTTGTGACTCTGTTGAAGCACACGAGAAGATTGTGCGGTGCTCCAAAGGAGGATTTGTGAGGGGGATTGTGCTCACCCCATGGGATCCGCGAAGAGAAACTCTAGTAGAGCATGTCATTGAGCTACCCTCACTTCTGAGGTAGGTTCTTGCGGTGCCCGACGTGCGAGCTTGGTGGGTGATGCTAATTAGTCGTTGAACCACCAAGTGTGCTGTCGACACAATGGGGACGTAGCTTGGTGGCAACCAAGTGAACCTCGATAGAAAATCACCATGTCAACATTGTCTTCATCATCTTCTCAGTGGTTTGCATTCCGCAAAACACAAGCTCGTATTACTTTCATTTACATTGTGCTTGTGTAGTTGATCTTGTGACTAGTTTAGCTTTAGTAGCCTGCTAGTTGCCTTCTTGCTTGTGTAGCATAGAAGTAGCTCCCTTGCGTGGCTAATTTGGTTTTAGTAACCTTGTTTGTCACATTGCTTAGTTTGTGTAGCTAAGTATTTTGTGCTCTATAATTTGGCTTGTGTAGCCTTGTTATTGAGCATTGCTAGTGAGCTTAGGAGCTTTGTGCTCTTGCTTATTAGATTGAGTAGGAGCTCCCTCGGTTCTTGAAGTACTGGTTGCATAGGTTTGTTTGACCTTGCTTCTAGAATTGGTTAGGTGAGCTCTAGCTAGCCCTACACCTTAGTGGCTTAATTAGGATCTTTGTAAGGTGCTTGTAACTTAGATAGACGGGTGTAGTCTTGGCTAGACCGATAGTTTTAATTCTGCATTTATTACGGTTAGCCAACATGATTAATTTTAGAAATGACTATTCACCCCCCTCTAGTCTGCCATCTCAACCCTACAACCATGCAGCGAGGAGTTCATCTGAATAAGTCTCGCCTTGATCTAATGTAGAATGGATGAACCATAGTTGTTGACTTTTACTATGAACGCAAGAAAGTCCGTCCGCTGTGTATTTGATCTCGTAGAATAGTATAAAGTGTCGTAGCAATCAGTCTGCCCCTCTACCGCTGTGACTGCTTGGATTGTAGTGAAATAAGTATAGAAAAGACCTATCACAACCACACCAGACATTCAAGTGTCAAGCATGTCATGGTGGTCAAAAGCTCTTTTTCTCGATTCACTTCTTGTGTCCAGCTTTCTAGCCACATTCGCTTCACTCTCATCAACTATGCAAGGTCTATATGAAAGGAGCGTCCCCCTTCCCTCATCTGATAGAGCACATTGCATCAATCACCTACCTTCTGGCTCCCCATTCCCTCACCCGTTTGCATTTTCCCAACCGCATTTCATGCTGGTTTGAGGATATGGATTAAAGTAACGTGCTTCATATCAAACCATACTATTTGTATGAACTTATTATTGCGTTCCATGCTGGTTTGAGGATCTCGGTTGACATTTATTCTAACTGAAATCATGCTTACAGATGGCAACTAGTTACCATACCAGGGATGCGTACTCTACAACTATCGACCACAACTCTTCCCCGACCACGTCCCTCTAGTATATTATACGAAATGATGTTTACCTGTTTCTTGTAAACTGTATGCTCTCCTGATAGTCCAAGCAGCGTAAATTTGAACAGGGCAGACATGTAACTCTTGTACACCTATGAGTAGAACTTTTGCCTAATCGGCTGTGCTACAAACAAGAGCTGAATCGTCTGTGGCTGCAAGCATGAATCCTGAAGCGGCAGCTTCAAACACAGCCGAGGGAGTGCAGACAATCAGAACCTATCAAATCATGTAATGTGGCCATCTCTAGCTAGTTGCTACCCCTCGGCTACTGCGAGCCTGTGACTACTTGGATAGGACTGCACTGTATAGTTCACCGGATGATAGAAGTTTTGACCCGACCAAAATATTCATTACTCGAATACTAGTAATGATGAACGTGGTGCGCTCGCGTCAGAAGCTTGTTCCAACCTTAGTGTCCCTATGTGTACAAAGCCTGGCCTCACTCCCATTGTTTGACTCCTACAGTTACCCCCGCTCGGTGGCCTCCCCCGCCTCCTCCTCAATCAACGTATGTCATGCCACTCCGCCTCTCCAGCCCTTCGGCTCGTCGCCATCCACATGCCGTAGCTCGATCCACGTGGCAATCATGTCGCTGACGACTCTCCCTTTAGAGGTGCAAATTGTGATCGTGGGCCACCTCGCTGCGACCTCGGAGCAGCCCATGGATGACCTCCATAGCCTATGGGTGACCTGCTCGTCCATGCGCCACATCTGTGGTGACCCTGCTGTCCGTCGGCGTCTGGCACTAGATCAGTTCAGACGCGGGAGGACATGGGATGACCCAGTCAACTACGAAGCCCTCCTTGCTGGCTTGACCCAAGTCGGCAACTCAGAGACTTGCTTTCTCACTGGGACACAAATCGTATTCATAGAAAAGCATAGCCCCCGGCCATGCCTCGATGATCTTGTCCGCGCCGTTGATGGTGGGCACAATCCGACGGCCTATCTGGTCACCCTATTGCTCTATAGGCACAATGGTAATGCCGGCAACGATGACACTGCGAGGCGGTACATAAGACGGGTCAAGGACAAGGAAGTATTGCAGGCGGTGGCGGTGGACCAATGAGTAGGTGGCTAAGCAACAAGGGGTATGTGTTGTGCCATCTCCCGACCGCCGAGGTTGTCCTCCGAACGACGTGGGGCAAGTTGTCGCCGCCGCCGCCGACATAGGTGCACGGTGATCTTCCGTGTGCAAGCGACGTCTGTGGCTATGCAGATGGATGGGAAAGAAGGGCTCTGTATTGCAGCGAGGACTGTAGGTTTTGCCAAGAAATCCATTTTTTTTGAATGGGAATTTAGAACAAGAAACTAGTAATTCACTCTTTTTGAATGTAGTGTATCCTGGCATTTGAAATTTGTCCACAAATATAGTGGATTGAGATGAATACATACGTATCCAAACAAGGCCTTAGGGATTCAATGAAAGTACTAGTATGAAACATGTTTCCCTGTATAACGTGAGACATGTCCGGCCCGGTCAGATTTACAATGCTCGGACTTTCTTATGTGTGCAGTAAACTTCAAATAGCTATGTGGCTCCTCCGTTAGGCATTAGATCAACAGGAGACTTGATTGGATGAATTTTGTTATGCATATTTACCATACTACAGATCTAAAAGAGAACCAGAAAGAAACCAGCAGGCAAAACCAACCAACAAGGGCCAGAAAATGGCTACCAAATGACCAAAGGACCTGATCTACACCACGCTCAATATAGTTTAACCCACACAATCGCTATGTCTGCATTAACTTTTGTTGAACTTTGTATTAGGTGGGTTAAACTCTGTCTAGCCCCTATTGGTTGCTTTTGCATGCAGTTCTCTTTGTGGTTCTCTTTCTGATCTGTAGTATACTAACGGTGTTCGCCCTTTCTGATTGGAGGACGTGGGCGTATAGATGTTGAAATTTTCTGGAGCCTAAGACAGTTCGACCCTAGGAAATATAGATGATCTGGATCACTGCGAGTCGATGAACAATGAAATACAGTGATGGCAACTATCATGGGCCATCCAACTAGTCCATAGAACCCAACAATTAGTTCATGATACAAATAGGTATGGACTAATAAAACAACTAATTGGCTAATTTGTAGCCATGGCTAACTAGTCGCAGTTCATCCAAATAGGGTCTAAGACAGTCTGGTACTTAGAAATCTTGACAGGCCAGATAATAGTATTGACGAAACAATAAAATATAGATCGTGTCAACTCTTGCACTGAATTCACCGCCTCCATCCGCCGTTTGTCTTGCGCACCTCCACCTTGAGCTTAGCTTCATCGTCCTCTAGATCCTCCTCCCATTCCTCATCGTCGTCATTGCTTTAGGTGGCCTCATGGATCATGCTGAAGAAACAGGTGTTGCCGATGTTGAGGTTGTTGTCAGCGCAAAAGGTGCCTCACCCGTACTTGAACGACACTCGCAAGACTTTGTTCGTGTGGGTCCTCTCCAACCCTACAAACTAGGACTGCCCAACCATCTGCAGCTCGACCATGCGCCTGCTGCTTATAGTCATGTGCTCGCTCAAAGTCCACTGGCATGTTCTTCGCCTGGCACAAAAAAAGACTGGTGACAAAGAGGACAATGGTAACTTACGACATCGTCGGTACATTTTGTGTCTCACGCGAGTGCTCACCAAATACTTTGCTTTGAGGTGGTACTTCTTCAGGATCACTGCAAAACTCCTCGGCTTTGCGATGGGTAGGGAGAGCTGACTACCGTCGGCCTCGAAGTCGTGCGGGTACTACTTATGGCAGGTGGTAAGGTCAAAGACCTTGACATTAATCTGTGACCGGCTGTCATACCACAATACAAGAAAGAACCCATCTTGGAGGTCGAGGGCGCGGGTGAAGTGCTTCCATCCCTAGCGGAGCTACAAGTGACCGCCATCAAGGAACACCTCCACCTTCCACTAGGCCAGGCTCTGCTCATCGTCCAGACAAAGCTTGAGTTTCCGATGACCTCTGACGGCCTAGGCCATTGCACCCGGCAGTTTCTGCGTGCACAATGATCAACATAGCCAGATAGAGGGTCAAGTTCATTCCCAAAGGCAAACCATAGCAGATCGGATTCAGCACATAGAAAACAAGGACTTACTAATGTTTCTACATACAATCCAGGAAGAAGGATCATCACGCACTCCAGGTCACTCTAGCTCGGTCCTACCAGGCCAACTAGGGAACTTGATAGTCTTGAGGAATCCTTGTTGGTATGTCTCTGTTCTCGTTCTCCTCTCGTGGTGGTGGGGGGCTTTCTTTTTCTGTGTTTCTAGTATTGTTTCAAATGCAAGGAGTGCACACACGATTGGGGCATCAGTGGAGAAAGTAGTTTTTTATTTTAGATGTGCTCTGTTTTCATCAGTATACGCTTGGGAATGTCAATACTCCTACATCTCTGGTCGAACACGCCTTCTACGGTACGACTGGTTGAGGTTCCTGAGGGAGTGCGACAGCACCCGAGACGAAGCACACCGGTTGGAAAAAAATATGTATCTTGCCTTGCCCTAGAGTCTCTCTGATGGTTCGAGCATTGTAAATCTAACCGAGCCAGACACGCCTTCAATCCACCCCTCGACTACTGTGACTGCTTGGATTGGAATCAAATAAGTATAGAAATGACCTATCACAACCACACCAGGCATTCAAGTCTCAAGCGTGTCAAAAGCTCCTTTTCTCGAATCACTTCTTGAGTTCAGCCTTTCTAACGCATTTGCTTCACTCTCATATTTTACTGCGCTCGCAAGAAAGTCTAAATACGGCACATTTGATCTCATCGAACACTATACAGTATAGAGCTGTGAGTAAAACTATTGCCTACGGAGTGCACTCGGTCACAACATTTATATCAGTAGTAGTTATAGTCATGAGTGGCTTTGATCTGTGTTCAACCAAACTCGTCTTATTTTTGTGTATTTGACAAGATTTGTTGAACTTGCAAGAACCATGCATCAAGGATTATTTTTATTTAGAAACTTTATACTTTATAGGATCATACAAGGTCCGGCCGTCTGAAATCTTGACTACCCAGACGACGTGCTCATGCATTCCCACACAGGCGTGCGTGCATGGGTGGCATCAGTAGCCTGTTGCAGCAGGGGACGTCGCTTCCTGGCCCGTCGCATTGACATGACGGGGCGAAGCCCCGCCGCCCACCCACACAAACATCTTGGTCGTGGGGTGATCGATGGCCCCCAAACTACAACAGTAGAGACAAGGGGCGAGAGGGAAGGTTATACCCGCTGCCTTCTCTCTCTAGAGCTCCTGATTCCATCCCAAAGCTTTTGCCTTCCACCCTACTACGCCGCCAACGCCTCCTGCTAGGACCATGGCACAGCGGACGAGGTCGTCTATCGATGTGGAGTCCCCGGAGGCCTTCAATGCTGGCAATCCTCCACCGACAGACAGATCTCTCATCGGCCTGCTCTCTAACCCACCAGTTCCCCCTTTCAAGGTGGATCATCACCGCTCTTCATGTTGTTTATCTTCATTTAACCAGAGTATGAGAGCAATGCTCACACAAGTATTTGTGTTCATGCTATTTAATTTAACTAGTATTTGGAATTTGCCTACTATCTCAACAGGTGTTCATGGGCAAGATGGTGTCCCGAGCCTTGTTCACCACGGTGCCCGGTTCTTTGTCCACGGTCATGCTCGGAAAGCGGCCCCATGAGGCATCCCCCGATGGAGGCACCAACCCGTGATTCCATGCCATGTTGCGCCGGTCAGTTTGATAAAAGTCATTTTCCTTCTCAATCACATCGGTCTCCCCCTTATCCTATATGGGCTTGAACTTGGCTTGCATTGTGCAGTGCTTCCTCCATGGCGGCACCATCCTAGGTCATGGGGCTTTGCCCCGGTGGTGCCGAAGAGTCGTCCCATCACCGCTTGCCGTCGCCAAGCCCATCTATCCCCACACAGCCCTCTGGTTCTAAAGTGGGCGAATCGTCAGAAGAGCGTGAATCCTCAAACGACATAGAGTACCATCAATTATTGAAGGATTACCGCGAGGTCCAAGTGGATTTGTGTTAACACTAGATTTTGGTCGACTTTGGAAGATGACAGGTGGACCCGCATACAGGAAGAAGGACATTCGGCAAACAAAACGAGCGGTCGGCTAAATGCTTGTGCGGTCGGTTACTTCAGAAGGTGGTGACTCCATTCGGGAAAGCAGAAGATGGCAAGCAAAGCCGATCGAAAAGATGAAAGTCGTAATAATAAAGGACTCTGAGGGTTTAGGGCAAGGAATCGTAGTTTCCAAGTTTGTTTAAGAGTTCCTTTGTAAGTCGTAGTCTTTTAGGACTCGTGTTTTGTCTAGGGTATAAATATTGACCCTCGACCATTGTAATGGGGGTTCACAACCAAATCAATACCACCGGCCCCGTGCCAACTTTTGAGTCCTTTTGTCGTGTCGTCGAGTTCTGCGAGAGGAGTCATCGATCCGTCGACCTCCGTAAGTTCCGACAACCTTGTTATCATGTTTAGTATCATGCGGTGGATTTAGACGTGATGCAAGTAGTCTTGTTTGTTTTCAATGATCGTGCGGCGGATCTTTGTTTGACAAGCAAGAAGTCTTTGCTTATGCTTTGTTTATGAGTAGATACCGTGCGGCAGGCGTTTGCTCAATATGCTTAGTGAAGGCAAGACAATTATCGGCTCTATTAGATACGGCAAAATCTAAATAGATTCATTAAGTTATCCTGTGTTGCATGTTTTAAATATTTTATATATTTGTAACACACTTCTTAAATCTAGATTGATATTGTTCGCCCTCTCTTATGATTTTATTCGTGCTTCAATGATCATTACTTTCCGTATTACCTTTGCAAATAGATAACATGCTCGTAATGGCTGAATTATTTTAATCTAGATTGTCACATGTCGTGGGTTCATGCATGTTAATTACGTTTAAGCTTTGACGAAACTAGGTGTCGTCTGGCGGATGCAGTTTTAGATTAGTTTAATCGTGTTTATTTGCACGTTCCTTCTTCATGGACCCCAACTCTACCGGATTGTTTGAGCTTGGTTATGCATTAACTCATGATTAATTTCACTTGTTCAAACATGTCTTCCCATGCACATGCATTCGGCAATCGGATCTTTACGTATGCTCATCTTACGATTAGCCGAATGGTTTATAAACTTGCTAGCAGATAGCTTCCTATAGTCGTATGTCGTTGTAAGTGGCTTCAGGTCGTATATATGGAACTATCGGTCTCACCCGACATGTTCGGTTTGGCATTTAACTGCTTATCCCTTGTTAGTTTTTTAGGTCAAACCGACCGGCACGCGTTCCGGGATCACGAAGCACCCGGCACCCAATTGAAGCTACACTTTCCGACTTGTTTGTGTGTGTGGGGCACAAGTCGTCACATTTTGTGTCAACACACTTTTGCACACCGGTGGGACAATCTGTTAGTTCAAGATGGCGTTTGAGATCAACAATGATCATGTTCGGATGTGAGCATGGCGAGAATTGCCGATAATTACAGGATTTAGTGCTACAAGCATGTGAGCAATACCAACGGAAGTGTTTGATGTCTTTTTCTAAAAACAAGAGCAATAAAGTGTTTCAAAAGCGGTCAATGCCAAGGGTTCTTCTTCCACATCGATCGATTACACTAAAGAGGAGGATGCTCGGAAGATGGCAGCCCCGGTTTATAAAGCTATGGGAGAAACCATGACAAACCATCACACGCCTTTTCCGAATACCTTTCGGGCAATCATGATCGAGACTTTTGGTCCAATGGTTGATAAGTACTTTGAAGAAAATGTTGGCCCGGTCGGTGGACCGACACTTTTCAATGTTCCAAAGCATCAAGAGAAGCTTGCTGGAAAGAAGGACCATCGATTGCAAATATAGGTGGATTGACTCACACCGAAAGCAATCACATCCCACCTATGGCGGGTAACATTTGGTACCACAGGAGAAGTGCCACCTTCACATAGAGTTTCTCCAACATCAAACAGTTGCGAGAAGAATATGTATGGAGATGGGTATCAAGAATTTACCGATTACAATGCTATCAATGCCGTGACAAATCCGAGGTATAGGAGTGTTTCAGATTGCCTTCCGAGTACAAGTACAAGGAAATCGAGATTTCGTGTATTGATGTTTTGATGCACAGGATGGCTGATATGATGCGAGAATCGGTTCGGCTTGAAGCCAAAAAATCAATCCTATTCATACAAGTCTCCTTACCCAGTGGTACAACAGAGTGGCGTTACCTCCAAGGGTGAAGCCTCCAACGGATTTAACCAAGTTTTCGGTCAAGATGATACTAGTACCATAGAGCACGCGTCGGTTGGTACTTAATGCGACTTGGAGAAGCTGCTTCAGATGAAGCTTGGAGGATTCGATATTTTCCTTTGTCTCTTACAGACCAGCTTTCACGTGGTTCACGTCTTTACCAACTCATTCCATTGGTACGTGGCGAGCTAGAGCGTAAGTTTCATTCATATTTTTACACGGGTACTAATGAGAAGAAGTTGGTCGATCTCATGAGTCTGAGGATGAGAACAAATGAGACACCATTGGAATATCTTCGCAGATTTAGGGAGACCAAGAATATGTGTTATTCTCTGAATTTACCAGATGATCAACTACCTGGAATAGCTATAGCAGGAATGTTGCCGAATGTCAAGGAGAAGTTGTTCGACATGGAGTTTGATGATCTTGGCCAACTTGCACAGCGTTTAGCAGCTATGAGTAATCAGGCCCAAGGATTCAGGAGAGATAATCGCTTTCAGAAGAACAATGCCACTAATGAGGTGTATCAAGGTTTTCTGGAGGAAGCGACTGAGTATATTGATGAAGATGAGATAGCTGCAGCTGAGTTGAATTGGGCGAAGGAGCCTACTCAAATTAGTCAACGCTGGTTGAAACAACAAAAGGGAACCTATGATTTTGATGTTACTAAGGCAGACAGGCTTTTTGCATTATTGATGAAGGAAGGACGCATCAAGTTGCCAGAAGGACATCCCATGCTACGTCCTGAGGGAGTGAAAGACAAAAAGTATTGTGGTTTCCATAACAGTAATTCTCACTCTATCAATGATTGCCGAGTGTTCAGAATACGAATCCAGAAAGCTATCCAAGAGGGACATTTGAGGTTTGATGGCAAGATGAAAATTGATGATCAGCCTTTTCCACAAAATATGATTTCTTTCTCTGTGAATATGGTCTCTGCCAATGATCTCAAAGGTAAAGGCAAGATGAAGGTGTTGACTTCTGATAGAGCAAAGAAAAATGGTGTTGTTGACCCGGATCGGCAAGTCACCAGTAGAGAGTTGCAGCAACAAGTTCGGTTTCAGAATAGCCGAACCGAGAAAGGTCAAACTTCCAAACCCAGAGTTTCATCACGTATTTTGCTAAACAAGTGGCAGAGAGAGCAAGAGAAGGAATACTATAAGAAGCAATGGTTTATGGAAGAATGCCGGAGGTATGAGGAAGAGGTATACCGAAGGGAGCAAGAAGAATATATGATAGAACAGGAGCAGTCTCATTGGGGTTGTTCATTCTTTAGGCATTGTTGGAATGAAGGCTTGAGGTTACCTGCTAGAAATAATTGTCCGGAGTGTAGTGCTCAGTACTCCGAGTATAGGCAATCTTGAGTCAACCGCCATCCCGTCTATGAAAGACTTGGAACGAAGGTTCAAGATGATCGGCGCTTAAAAAACAGATGATTTTGAGAATCAACAAAGGAAGAGATTTGCGAGTCAAGGTTGGATTCATGATAGAGTGCATGATGAAGAAGTTGATTCCTATAGATACGTATGGCAAAAGGACGGTGGTGTCCTCCGGGCTGAGGAAAAGTCGAAAAAAGAAGAGTTCAACGGTTGAGGAATAGGGAGTTGAAACAGAAGTTACCGAAACAAAGCAAATATGGCGTCCCTAAGAAGAAGCCCGATGAATGTGGTCCTTCGGTGATGCTTGCATGGCTTTCTTCCTCCCATCGAGTTTATAGCTCCGAAAGCCAAGATGTCCAAGAAGAGGTGTACTCGATTTTGATGAAAGTGAATGTCAGGATTTGATGGCCCAGCTTGTATTAACACAGCAGGCTGTTTTTGACAAACCAATCAAGAATCGTCACTTGAGACCACTCTATTTAAAGGGATATGTCAATGGCAAGCCTTTAACTAAGATGTTTGTTGATGGAGGGGCTGCTATCAATATCATGCCTTATACTACCTTCAAAAAGCTTGGGATGACTAATGAAGAATTGTTGAAAACCCACATGGTGCTTAGGGACTTTCTTTGGCAACCCTTCCGATACCCGAGGTGCTATCCATGTCGAAATGACTATTGGGTCGAAAACTCGATTACTACCTTTTTTGTCATTGATGGCAAGGGGCATATAGTCTACTCTTGGGCGTAGATTGGATCCATGCTAATTGTTGTATTCCTTCAACCATGCATCAAATTCTCATTCAATGGATTGGAGATGACGTTGAAGTTGTACATGCTTGATGATTCGGTAAGTGTTGTTGCCCATGAGATCTACCTACTAGGAATATGAAGGCGTTGATTGTTTCTCCGGAAAAGTGTGGAAAGAAGGTCCTGTAAATGTTTTCAATGAGGGCCAACAACATGATCGATCAAGCAGTCGGCTCTCATAGTAATTTTTAATGGGAAATCCTGTCGATGGCAACAAAGGAAAGTTGGGACGTGGTTTTATGTCGGCTGATAAGTTGGAAGAAATTGATGTTGGTGATGGTTCTAAGCCAAGGCCGATGTATATTAGTGCAAAGTTAGACCCAGAATATAAATCAAAGTTGATAGATCTGTTGAAAGAGTTTAAAGATTGTTTTGCTTGGGATTACACGGAAATGCCTGGATTGGATCGTTCCATTGTTGAGCATCGATTACCCATTAAACCTGGATTTCGTCCTTACAAACAACCTCCACGGAAGATATACAAAGAGGAGGTATTGGCCGATGTGAAGATGGAGGTTGAAAGATTAATAGAAGCAAACTTCATTCGGCCCTGCAAGTATGCAGAGTGGATTTCAAATATAGTACCGGTATACAAGAAAAATGGAAAAATGAGGGTTTGCATAGATTTTAGAAATCTTAATAAGGCCACTCCCATGGATGGTTACCCAATGCCAGTTGCCGATTTACTAGTAGATGCAGCAGCAGGTTATGAAGTCATTAGTTTTATGGATGGTAATGCTGGCTATAATCAAATTTTTATGGCAATGGAAGATATTTCAAAAACAGCCTTCAGATGTCCTGGTCATATTGGTTTGTTTGAATGGATAGTCATGACATTTGGGTTAAAGAATGCCGGTGCAACTTATCAAAGAGCTATGAATTATATTTTTCACGAGCTGATCGGCAAGATTGTAGAGATCTACATCGATGATGTAGTGGTCAAGTCTAGAAATCATGAAGGACATTTAGCCGACTTAAGAAAGACTCTGGAGTGCACAAGAAAGCATGGGTTGAAGATGAATCCAAACAAATGTGCCTTTGGAGTTTCGGCTGGTGAGTTTTTGGGATTTTTAGTTCATAAAGGAGGAATTAAAGTTGGGAAAAAGAGCATGGAAGCGATAGACAAAGTTGTGCCGCCAACCAATCTCACAGAATTACAATCATTGTTAGGCAAAATCAACTTTTTTAGAAGATTCATATCCAATCTATCAGAGAGAGTTTTACCCTTTTCTCCTTTATTAAAGCTCAAGAAGGATCAAAAATTTGTATGGGGTGACATACAACAAAAGGCTTTTGATGAGATCAAGCAATATATGAAGGCACCACCTGTGCTGGTACCTCCACAACTTGACAAGCCTTTTAAGTTGTATGTGGCGGCCGATAGTCTAACGATAGGATCGGCCCTTATGCAAGAATTTGAAGGAAAAGAAAGAGTCATAGCTTATCTTAGCCGAAAGCTGCTAGACCCGGAAACAAGGTATTCGGCTACAGAAAAACTTTGCTTGTGTGTGTATTACTCATGTACCAAATTTCGGCACTATTTGTTGAATGCCGAATGCGTGGTAGTTTCTAGTTTTGATGTAATCAAACATATGCTATCAATGCCAATTTTGAATGGAAGAATTGGCAAATGGATTTTAGCATTGTAGGAATTTAATTTAAGGTACGAATCAGCAAAGGCGGTAAAGGGTCAAATTATTGCTGATTTTATTACCCAACATCGGGATCTTTCTGTTGAGGCGATAAGCATTGTGCCTTGGGCCTTGTTCTTCGATGGATCATCTTGTAACAAAGGTGGTGGTGCTGGTATTCTCTTGATTTCCCCACAAGGAAAAACTTTTGAGTATGCGGTTCCTATTGAATTTCATGTTACTAATAATCAGGCAGAGTATGAAGCGTTGCTTAGAGGGCTTCAGCTTCTTATAGAAGTAAAGGCCGTTGCTGTTGAAATCTTTGGAGATTCTGAGTTGGTGATTAATCAACTGAGTAGTCAGTATGAATGCAAGAACAATGTGTTAAGAGAATATTATGAGGAGTGTAGAGAACTTTTGAAGAATTTTCTGGTAGTAACCTTGCATCATATCCCTAGAGAGTATAATGAAGAAGAAAATAAGTTAGCTCAAGCTGCTTCTGGATATCGAGAGAGTCGGGAAGTTTTTGCTATAGAAGAAGGTGTTTTAAATACTGATCAAGTAGATGGTGATTGGAGATACGAAATTACCAATTATCTGAAAGGTTTATCTCAAAAAGTTTCCCAAAAACTCAGATACAAAGCTCTCAAATTTGTGTTCCTTGATGATCAGTTATATTACAAGTCCATCGATGGAGTATTGCTCAAATGTTTAAGTCAAGAAGAGGCCAAGAAAGTGATGTATGAGGTTCACGAAGGATTGTGTGGTGCACACCAGTCAGCTTATCGGATGAAATGGATAATTAGGAGAACTGGTTATTTTTGGCCGACTATGTTGGAGGATTGTTTTGAATATTACAAAGGGTGTCACAATTGTCAAAAATTCGGCAATATTCAAAAAGTTCCAGCATCTGCTATGAATCCCATAATCAAGCCTTGGCCGTTCAGAGGATGGGGTATAGATTTAATTGGTCAGATCAATCCTCCTTCTAGTAAGGGACACAAATTTGTACTCTTGGCCACGGATTATTTCACCAAGTGGGTTGAAGCTATCCCTTTGAAGAAGGTAACGTCAGAGAATATGATCAGTTTTGTTAAGGAACATATAATTCACAGATTTGGGATTCCTCAAACTATAACAACTGATCAAGGAACTCAGTTTACTTCTTCAGAATTCTATGATTTTGCCAAAGATATGGGGATTAAGTTGTATAATTCTTCTCCTTATTATGCACAAGCTAATGGCCAGCGTAGCATCAAATAAGATTATGATTAAAATCATCCGAAAGAAGATTGATGAAAAACCAAGGAGATGGCACTTAGTTCTTAATGAAGCATTGTGGGCTTACCGAATGGCTTGTCATGGGTCGACTCAAACGCGTCTCCCTATGAACTGGTTTATGGGCATCATCTTTGTATTACCATGGGAATTACAATCGGTGTTCAAGGCGAGTTGTGTTACGAAAGAATTAGTAGAAGAAGATTATAAGAATCGATGATGGATGAATTGGAAGATTTACATTTGATTCGTCTCAAGGCATTGGAAAATATTGAGAAAAATAAAATACGTGTTGCCAAGTATTATAACAAAAGGGTTAAATTTGAAGCGATTCATGAAGGAGACTTGGTTTGGAAAACTATATTGCCGCTTGGAACAAAGGATAGAGCGTTAACAAATGGTCTCCAAATTGGGAAGGTCCTTTCCGAATAGTAGAATGTGTACCTAGCAATGCATACATATTGAAGACTTTATTTGGGGAGGAGTTTACGAGCTATCAATGGAAGATTTCTTAAGAAATATTACCCCAAAGTTTGAGGTTGGTTCGTGAACGTGGATCGAAAAAGCCGATAAAAGGAAAATCGCCTTTAGCCTAAAAATAAAAAATCGAGAATAGCCGATATTGTTCATATCGCCTTTAGCACAAAATAGCCGATCTGCTTGCATCGCCTCTAGCACAAGAATGTTTATGCAAGACCGGGGTGTTTTCAGCATTTTTCGACAATCGCAGTGAAATTTTACCGAAAAGAATCAAAGAAATAAGCATTCTTCCAAAAGACAAGTTTATTCACGAAGTCCATCCTAATACAAACTACTCATCAAATAACCTTTGTTGAGGACGGATGAGAGATTTGTGGACTCGGCAAGGGCGACGGCATGATCATCGTGACCTCCAGACGCTCATCGATGTCGTCCGATTTCGTCCGGCGCGTCTCCAATGAAGCCGATCGGCCGGAAGGAGTAGTCTTCGTTGGTTCGGGAGGTCATTGCCGCCACTGAGAGAAACACCAAGGTGCACACCTTGGATGATGGCCTGATCAACACGGCCGTCCACAGCATCAAGGCGTGCCTCGGATGTATCCCCCTGGGCATTCACCTTGTCGGCAACCTTGTTCGTCGCCGCCTTCAGGCGATCATTCTCCGCAGAAAGAGCTAGGCAGAAAAGAAAAAAAAAGTGGGTCAGCAAGCAGGGGAAGCCAGAATGATAAAACCAAATGAAGATATCAAACCGGTGATGGCGTCAGCAGAAGTTGCTTCATTGGTCCTCCCATTCGGCTTGCTCGATGCCGAATTTCTTGGAGACGTCGCCTAGCTCCTCCCGGGCCTCGTCCCTCTCCTGGCGAAACTTGAGCGCTTCCTCGTGAGAATATGGATGGTGTGCATCTGCTGGTTCCGCTGGGCCCCAAGGATTGGGATGATAGGAGCTTGAAGAGCTGGAGGATCCGGAGGAGCTGGATGATGGAGTTCCGTTGAGTCATTGTCATGGGAGGGAGGAGGAGATGATATTGACTGGAGCTGATGACCCTTATCCTGATGAATGAGGAAGAAAAATCGAAAATAAGAGATGAACAAATCGCAAGGGGCCAAAAAGCCGATTCGTACCCACGGCGCCGGCAGCGCGATGCTCTGCTTCCTTCCGCCTCTCCGTCGGCAGGTCACTTGCCACGATTGCCACTGTTTGCCATTTGCTTTGGTGGAGGTTAGGGTTTTCTTCTGGAATGAATCGAACAAAGGAAGTGGAGGAGACGGATATGAGAACGCTAAAACGGAGATAACGATGAAGGCTAACGGAAGGGTCTATTTATAAGCGAGCGAAGAATCGTGGCGAATTCCACGAGAGTCGTGGGGCGAGAATGCCGAACGATGGAGTAGGGTTTTTCCTTTCACCGGGCCACTCTTTGGGCTGGGCGGGCATGGATTAAGTCGGGCGTCGTTCGACTATATCCTTGATTTGTTGGAGCCGGTATTGTTCGGCTATACCCTCACAACATTTAAATTAGGATTCGTTCGGCTATCAGAAGAATGGAAACAATCGGCTATATTCTAATCGAGAAATTTAAAGGAAAATGGCCGATTGCTTTTCAAACGAATAAAATATGCAAACATAAAGTTGATTGATCAAGGGACGAGAGGATATCACACTTAAGTTTATTACAAGCTCAATGTCTACTTGTTCGAAGTTGATTGATTGCCTCTATGGCTTCATCTGATTCGACTAACATTATCTAGCACTTTCGATCCTCATCTTCGTAACTCGGATCTTTGGATAACTTAGTTTTGATTTGCTGATCTTCTTTGATGGCGAAGTTATCTTTAGTGAAGTCGCTTCTATGTTCTTCGACAAATTAGCTATATGGGCCTGTGAGACCGAATTTTGGCATTCAGTTAAATTTGTTGAGCTTCTAGTCCGCTTTTTCATCCTCCATGGCTTTCGATTCGGGCTCCAAGGTTGTCAAGGAATTTCTTGTAGTCCGGATATGAGAGTGAAGATCTTTAATCTCCAAATTCTTCAAAGATCTATCTTTACGCAAAGCAGACCTCGAAGATATGTTCTTGGTTGCCCTTCTCACCATGGCAAAGTGGTCATCAAGATGGGCTGCAGATTCTAGGGGGCATTGAGGCGAAGGATATCTTCATCAATGAGTTCAAGGAGGTCTCTTATCTGATCTGCATCCTGAACCAGACTAATGGTATCCTTGTTCAGCAGAATGATCACCTCTTTTAGCCGAGCCTGATTTTCCAGCGATAAGGTTTGTTGAGAAGTAATCTCTTCACCTTCCTCAATGATGTAGTCCTCAATAGAGAAGGAGTAGCTGGTGGTCGGTTTAGTAATGTTCTTCTAAAAGAAAAGAGAAGAAAGGAGGTGTTAGCCGATTGGGTGAATTTGCTAAAATATAGTGTAAGACAAGGCATTACCTGCTGAACTGATTGATCATCAGGATGGGTTATACCCTGGCTTGCTGAAAGACTTGGCTGAATGTTCAGAAGGGACGGGTTTGGAGCTTGATCAGGAGAAGTTTCCCTTGCCAGTTCGTCTAAGATTTCATCTATAAAGTAAATGATAATGAACATAAAGGATAGATGTTATTTAAAAGGAAAAAAGAAGAAAAAGAGAATTGGTTGAACGATGTTACCTATAGTCTCATCAGATTTATGAGCCTTTGAACCTTCAGCTTCATGAGTCTCTGAAGCTTCACTGTCATGGATTTCTTCATTTTCGATAGAAACTTCAGGAGTTGGTTTTACAGCTGCTGAGGTGCTGCCTAGTCTGGGAATTTCGACTTGTGGCTGCAATGGAAGTAATGAATATAGAGGTGGTCAGGTTTACTGCTAAGTGGGGTTGTTAACCTGATGGAGGATAAAAGGTTCATACCTTAAGAGATGATTTGGCTTTCTTGGTCCCTGGTTTCTTAGGTAAGAGAAAACTTTCAGGTGTTTTCCTTTTGCTTTTTCCTCTTGAAGATGCAGCAGCTGAAGTAGCGGGAGTTCTCATGAGTACCTTTAGAGGTACTGAATCCGAAGTTGCAGGAATTTTCATGAATTCCTTTAATTTTGGAGCATCAAATCCCAGAGCGGTGCTTGGGACCAAATTAATAGTCTTGGATTGCTTTGGCGGGGGGGAGTAGACTCAAGATCCCATGCATAACCAGATGTTAAAATAAGAAGTGAATTCAAGAGCGAAAATGGTGAGCCTAATGAAATTACCTCACTATCGGAAGCAAAATTGGGCTGCAAGTTTTTGCATAAAGGATGAACCGATATATTGAAGATATGAGCATGCCATTCTTGCCACCAAGAGACAAAGAAGGGATGAGCAACATCTATTAGCCCAAATGGAGATGGTTCAGTATGTTGGCAATTCCCATCCTAATTCAAAGATTTTCTTGGCTTCCATTCTTTCTGTTATTACTTCCCTTAGCTTTATGATTGTTGAGAAGAGGAATCTTGGGGCAAATGGCCACATCCTAATTGTCATACCACCATATTTGGATAGTAGAATTCATAGGTGGACTGCACTAACCTCCCATGATGAAATTCGGTTGGCGAGTGCAAGGTTTGATAAAGGAGTTGAAGATCTCTGTGGATTCTTGACTGAACAACCAATTTCATAGCTAAACTTGCGAGGCAAAGTCAAATTTTCATTTTCTCTGTAAGGGAACCAGAGCACATTACGAATCCTTTGAAAAACAGCTTGAAGAAATGACCAATGTCTATGTCAATGCCGATAGATGATGTTTGCTTCCCCATAAGTCCGACAAGCCTTAACCTTTCTTTGTCTTGCCTTGAAAGATAGTTAACTCAAGGAAAACTTAGATTGAAGAGGCTCACAGAGTTTATCTGATGCATGTATAGCTGGAGCCACATCTGAATTAGCCACCAGGGACCATTCACACAAGAGATTTCTCCACCTTGGCGCATCTAAAGAGTAATCTGATGCATCATATGATAAACAGACCCCAAAAGATATTTGCCTAGTGGGATCTGAGTGCCTGCGGCTAAATCTTCACCATCACCATATGATTCAGAGTTGGTTCATTGGATTTTCCACGAAGATGAATCTGCATAGCCACATGTTCATGAAGGCTTTCAACTCTTTGTCGAAAATGATGCGGATGCATTCATGTAGTTCTCGATGTATTTGACCCATCCACATCCAGTGAGTCGGACGGCTCTTTTTGATTACTTTTGCTTTTGTACTTATGAGGGTATCTTTGGTAGTGACACGTTCAAGCCAGTCATCATGAACACGTCGGCTAGAGTGATGGTCATCATACCATGGCCGAAGATGAAGGCATTAATGGTGTCAGACCAAAAATGGGAAGCTGCTATCAAAAGGGAATCGTTTCTGGGTGTTTCTGCTAAGGATAATTCCAAACAATAACTGATGTCTTGACTTTCCCAGTGGCTACTGCTTTTCTCCAGCATTCTCCTGTACCAATTCTGCCATCCAACGATTGGGGGAAATGGCCAATTCTTGAACGTGTTTGGCCATCGGTTTGGCAAGGTGATCCCAGATTTGAAAGGGATTCTTTGGGTTTCCTTCTCGATAATTTCAAAAGGGTCAGGATTTCCCATTGGGCCGAGGAAATAGGAATCAGGGTTGGCAGCATAAGGGATCAAAATCTGATTCTTGTATTCCTGTAAAGGGTGATTGAAATCAAAGAGGAATAAGCTAAAAGAAGAACGGGAAGATCAAGTGGAAATTGCCGAATATAAGTGAAGTTTACCTCTGGAATTTCATCCTGGGTCGCCATTGAAGATTCAAAATGGGTCCAAGGTTGCGCTGAAAGCTTGAATTTTTGGACAGCGGCTGTGGTGTTGAACGGTGCTCACCTAGGAGGGAGAAGGAGCTTGTGGTCAATTTCAGAATAAAACAACTTTTATCCCGAAATTGAGGGGGCATGTGTTAACACTGGATTTTGGTCGACTTCGGAAGATGACAGGTGGACCCGCATATAGGAAGAAGGACATTCGGCAAACAAAACGAGCGGTCGGCTAAATGCTTGTGCGGTCGGTTACTTCAGAAGGTGGTGACTCCATTCGGGAAAGCAGAAGATGGCAAGCAAAGCCGATCGAAAAGATGAAAGTCGTAATAATAAAGGACTCTGAGGGTTTAGGGCAAGGAATCGTAGTTTCCAAGTTTGTTTAAGAGTTCCTTTGTAAGTCGTAGTCTTTTAGGACTCGTGTTTTGTCTAGGGTATAAATATTGACCCTCGACCATTGTAATGGGGGTTCACAACCAAATCAATACCACCGGCCCCGTGCCAACTTTTGAGTCCTTTTGTCGTGTCGTCGAGTTCTGCGAGAGGAGTCATCGATCCGTCGACCTCCGTAAGTTCCGACAACCTTGTTATCATGTTTAGTATCATGCGGTGGATTTAGACGTGATGCAAGTAGTCTTGTTTGTTTTCAATGATCGTGCGGCGGATCTTTGTTTGACAAGCAAGAAGTCTTTGCTTATGCTTTGTTTATGAGTAGATACCATGCGGCAGGCGTTTGCTCAATATGCTTAGTGAAGGCAAGACAGTTATCGGCTCTATTAGATACGGCAAAATCTAAATAGATTCATTAAGTTATCCTGTGTTGCATGTTTTAAATATTTTATATATTTGTAACACACTTCTGCCCAATCTAGATTGATATTGTTCGGCCCTCTCTTATGATTTTATTCGTGCTTCAATGATCATTACTTTCGTATTACCTTTGCAAATAGATAACATGCTCGTAATGGCTGAATTATTTTAATCTAGATTGTCACATGTCGTGGGTTCATGCATGTTAATTACGTTTAAGCTTTGATGAAACTAGGTGTCGTGCGGCAGATGCAGGTTTTAGATTAGTTTAATCGTGTTTATTTGCACGTTCCTTCTTCATGGACCCCAACTCGGCTGGATTGCTGAGCTTGGTTATGCATTAACTCATGATTAATTTCACTTGTTCAAACATGTCTTCCCATGCACATGCATTCGGCAATCGGATCTTTACGTATGCTCATCTTACGATTAGCCGAATGGTTTATAAACTTGCTGGCAGATAGCTTCCTATAGCTGTATGTCGTTGTAAGTGGCTTCAGGGCCGTATATATGGAACTGTCTGGTCTCACCCGACATGTTCCGGTTTGGCATTTAACTGTTTATCCCTTGTTAGTTTTTTCAGGTCAAACTGACTGGCACGTTTCCGGATCACGAAGCACCCGGGCACCCAATTGAAGCTATGCTTTTCGGCTTGCTGTGTGTGGGGCACAGTGCGTCACATTTTGTGTCAACAATTTGTCATCGACCAGGCTGAACGCCAAGACACTGCGCGGTGAGCTGGATGCCGTGCATGACGTTCTTCAAGCTTCTAAGAATCTGGCCTCCCAGGCGCGAGCCGACTTGGTGATCGCCCAGCAGTAGGCCCAACACATGATGAGCCTTGTTGTGGTACTAAGCATGCGGGTTGACACCCTACAGATGTCCATGCTAGCTGCCTGTAACGCGGCCTTCCCTGTTGGAACAGTGGATAATCTATTGGCCGTAGAGGCGCTCCTCCGAGCCCTGCCGGCCTGAATTCAAGCCATGGTGACCGAAGTCATCCGTCAGGGGGCTGCCACAGCGCTGGCTGTTGCCCAGCCTTAGATTGGCAGCGATGAACCTCAGAGTGGTGGAGCAGGGTTTGCCGCCACTTTCGACGGACGATGACATCACCGATCTAATTGAGAGTTTCGATCCGGCTGCCAACACCATCTTACCGAAGGTGGACATGGACGAGATCCTACATGCCAACCTCGACCCTTGATCTGTGGGACATATCAGTAGTATTAGTAGTCTTGAATAAGTTTGATCTATGGGACGCCCTTGCAAAATATGTGAACTCTTATTTGCATGTTGGTGTTAACTTTTGTTGAACTTTGTATCAGGCCTTGTTTGGATGCATGTGTATCCACATCAATCCACATGTGTTGGAGTGGAATGGAATGGAATTTAGTTTAATTCCACTTCAACACATGTGGATCGAGATGAATACATGTGCATCCAAACAAGGCCTTAGGTGGGTTAAACTCTGATGGGCGTGGTGTAGCTTAGGTCCTTTTGGTCATTTTGTAGCTGGTTTGTAGCCCCTATTGGTTGCTTTTCACTGTAGATTTTTTTCTAGTTGTCTTTGATCTGATCTATAATACGCTAAACATTTATGAGTGCCTTTGATCTCTGTTGAAGCCAACTCGTGCCTTTGATAAAATTTGTTGAACTTGAAAGAACCATGCAGCGAGGAGTTCATCTGAACAAGTCTAGAATATTGTTTTTGCTTTTGCTCTTCTTTTGTTTTGTTTCAATTTTATTTGTTTCCTTTAGGGATTCAACAAAAGTACTCTTACGAAACAGGTTTCCATGTATAACATGAGATGTGTCCGGCCTGGTCAGATTTACGATGCTAGGGACTTTCTTGCATGCGCAGTAAATCTGAATACCTATGTGGCTCCCTAAAGGAAACAAATCTAAAGAAGGTACATGTGACAACCATTACAATTTCAGCACCAGGAGCAAGTCTCGCACTTACAATCTGTTGAGCGTGGTGTAGCTCAAGTCATTTGGTTTCTGATTGTTTTTTTGTTGCCTTGGTGTCTTTGTCAATCTTTGTTGAACTTGCAAGAACCTTACAGCGAGGAGCAAGTCTTGCCTCAGTGTAATGCAGGCAGAGGAGCCATTGGTGTTGAAATGTTATTGCATACGTAAGAAAGTCCGACCGCAAGTCTCGCCTCAGTCTAATGCAAAGCAAATGAGCCATTGGTGTTGAAATGTTATTACACACATAAGAAAGTCTGACCTCTGTACATTTGAACACGTCTGACAGTATCCTCCGTAGTTTTCCTCGTCTTCCTGTGATGCTTGTTACTGTGTTGTTTACGATTTTCAGTTTGGCTAACTTAACAGTAGCATAGCCTAGTAGTACAATTTGGTGGGTGCATTGTAGTGCTTTTGAAGTGTCATTTTTTTGTATTTTGGAGTACCCTCATCAGCATACCCATGTACCCATGACATTAGAAATCAATATAAGTATTGTACTACAGCTGAATTAATGGATGAAATGACAACGGGAGCTGTAACACCACTGTAACACATGTGCGCACCAAACAAATAATTCAATTTGCAAACAAAACAAAGATGGCGCACTAGTTTAGCTGAAATAATGACAACATCCATCATTGAGGAAATTAACATGTCCATAGACAAGCAAATAACATTGGTCCATTTAAAATGCATGATAGAGAGATACATCAAATGCAACTTTATTTACTGTTCTGCTAATGAATCTAAGAATAAGGGAACATAAGGAAGATAGTATGGTCTGCAGATGAACTCTTTTTTAACGGTACGTCTACCATACCAAAAGACACGGACAGGGATGACATGAACTTTATTGTGGTCCATGTTATATGCGATGATTGTACCATCCTTCCTAGCAAAGAAAATCAAATTCCATTCTGGGTGAACTGTGATCACTATGTCCTCGTCATTAAAATCTAGGTAACCAAATCTAACATTAATCCTTCCAAATAGGATCCACGTGGTGATCATATGCTTCAATGTCCAATTATTAGTACCATAGTCTTCAAGGATCCAGATTGAAAGCTTGGAATCATTGGGACCATCAACAGTACATAAACACAAGTGACCATGAGCTTGATGCATGGAGTGGTGAAGACCATCTGGCCTATCAATTTTCCTCCATATGTTTCCCTCCATATCCACAGCAAATATCATAGAGTACCTCCCAGAGTGCCCCATAATGTGCAGACAACCGTTAAAAAACACACTTGGTTGTCTATAAAATGTCACATCAGTATGCTTGCCCCATTCAGATTCCTTATAGATCCATGCTACAGTTTGAGATGAGTAGATCTCCACACCTACGCACACAGTGTTGACATCCACATATTCAATCACACGGAAGTGCGAGGAGGCTATCGGGTCAAACGCCAAGCGAGCCTCACCAATAGCATGGCCAACATCATGGGTGCTAGGCGGCAGAATTTTAAACTTCTAGGTCATTGGATTGCAGACGACGTAGCGGTATCCATCAGCCCCAAGGCACCAGCATAGGATGAGGCCATTGCAGCAATCTAAGAGAGCTACATTATCAATGTTGAAGGGCAAGAATTCCAAGGAGCGGGGGCGTACACCACAGACGATATTGGTGAAGTTTCGATTGTCATTCTCACTGTCATAGAAGAAGTCGACCATAGTCTAGGGTAGCTTCTTATGGTTGTTGGGGTCCTCGATGAGGTTTTTCTAGGAGTGATAGACAAATTTGCAGCTGAACAAGGAGCGGATGGGGAGGTGGTGGAGGATCTCGAGAACGACATCCTCCATGAGGCTGGCCAGTGTGTTCCTCTTGTTGGACGCCTCCTCCATTTCGTCAGTGTGCAGTACGATGAGAGCTTCCTCAGTAATGAGATCACTGAAGAGTAAAATAATCCAACAAAGATCCATCAGTGAAGTCCACAACTCATACCAAAGTGCAACTTGAACAACCATTAACAATTTTTATGGTATGACCTCATGTAAATTTAGAGTAGCACCACATAGATATATATAACTCAAACTAGAGTAGCAGTTAATGGAACTGTAACCATTACAATTTCAACAGTTAATTGAGTTTCCTCAGTTCTCACAAGTAGAATGTCAGTGAACAAGTGGTAGTGATCACCATTGGCATCAGTAGCAACATGTGCAGCTTAAACATTATTGGCATCAGTGATGTGAATGATGGACACAAAGCATTGATTTGCTTTCGATGCCTTCCTCTTGTTTGGAACCAAATGGATAACTTGGTTGTCAACAAGGAGAAGACACAGAAAGCAAACATATGAGCTGCATCCTAATACATCCAACAACCATGTAGACACCATTGGCATAGAAATGTGACCTCATATATGCTACAAGTTTAAAATACCATAAGGACTCACCAGTGGCACTGGAGCATACGAAACAGAAATGTAGAATCAAGCAAGCACTAGACAGAAAAATAGTTTAAGGCAGAAGTGAAGGGTCTGTATGTTTGCCTAGACAGATAGGTATAATCAAGAAAGCACTTGACAATTAACAGGAATAGTTGCACACATGCATTTATAGTAAGAACACTGAACATATGCAGAAAACCAAGACACCAGCAGAAAACCAACCAGTGCCACCTCCTAATTCTTTTCATCAGCATTGGCCTAACCAGATCTGCAACGCTGCAATGTTTCTTGTATACCTCATGTTCAAGCAAGGACCAAAATAGTGAAGGCATGAAAAGGCGAGAAAGGAGACCTGCGGATCGGATCTGTCGCCACTACCACGGCACACGATGAACACGGACGCCAATGCCGTCACGCTCCACCGGAAAGACCCACCGCCTAGCCTCCAAAAGGATGCCTGAGCCATTACAGCATAGTGGGGATCCTCTGTTGCCGCCACTGCAAGTCCAACGGACACAGATTTATTTCCACTTGCAGGGGATATGGATATATCCAATATATATGTCAACCTGTCCACACAGAGAATATATACTACTCTAAAGACATGTCAACACAACCAGGCGTCTAGCGCAATGGTGAAGACGGTCTATTCCTTGATCTGGGTCCTGGGTTCGACTCCTAGGTCTCATGGTTTTTTTTAGTTTGAATTTATTAAACCCCGGCGGCAACAAGTGACACACAAGCCGTCGGGTCCCACAGGTCGGATGGAGATAGAGAAAGGTCCACTGGCCATCGGGTCCCAAATGTCAGATGGTCCCACAGGTACACGTGACACGTAAGCCGTCGGGTCTCATAGGTCGGATGGAGATGGAGAACGGTTCCACAGGTACACGTGATACGTAAGCCATCGGGTCCCACAGGTCGGATGCTGAAGGGTCCCGTAGGTACTCATCGAATGGAGAAAGGACCGAGCGGAGATTTCTATGATGAATTGCAAGCATCACGAATGAGTAACTGCAGGTCCCACAGGTACACGTCGGATGAAGAAGGGTCCCACAGGTACACGTCGCATGGAGAAAGAATCGAGCGGAGACTATTATGACGAATTGCAAGCGTCACGGATGAGTAACTGCAGGTCCCACAGGTACACGTCGGATGGAGAAAGCACAGTGTGGATATCTATGACAAAGCCGTTCGTTATAGATCAAATATTGTCCGTCACAAATGTGTAATTAGTTCAATGACGAAGCCCTGTTCCTCATAGGTTTAAATGAGATCGTCACAGATGATTCGCGCGAGTGATCTGTGATGAAACCCTGCGCTCTTCTATGATGTTTTTTGTGACTAGCCTGATTTCATCATAGAAAGGGAGGGCTGCAGGATCGTCACCACTGATCTATGATGAAACGGAAATATTCGTCATAAAAAATGATCTTCTATGACAATTTTGGATTCGTCGTTAGCATTTTCGTCATAGAAGTGGATATTTCTAGTAGTGAAACGATCTCCTGCAAGACAATCATTCAACTCGCCACCGGTTAGCTTTTTAACAAATTTTTCTCAAAGGCATCAACTTATCCGCCACTCACCACCAAAGGTATTGCAACATTAGAGCTCAGAAGTGGCACTAGATAACTGTAATGCAAAGCACGTTTGCGGATACAACAGAGACAGAAACACCAACTCCCTTATAAATAAATAAAAGAACTTTGTGTAGCAAGTGCTACTATGTTCTGTGGTCATGGCATAAAAATATATAATGTACCTTGGGCACTGAGTTCATGTAATGGTGACTAAAGCTTTTGTTCTGGTGTGACAGCTAGCAAACCTAAGTGATAATGTGTGTCTTTTTGCACGACTTGTATAATTCTTATGGCTGGTTGATCCTGTTGAGTTCTTATTACTTAAGCAACTGTGGGGCTCTATTTGGCGAAGCTCTAGTCACTCTAGCTCCTCCGAGTACTATAGCAAAAAAAAACTTTTGAAGTAAACTAGGTGTCAATAAAACCACTATTTTTTGCTTTACTATGGATTTTAGCTTCTACGTATAGTGTAACAAAAAACCAGATAAACCCGTGCCAAATAGGCGCTGTGATCTGGCTACCAACCAGAATTCTTAGCGGTAAAGGTCAGTACATAACGACAAATGATGTTGCTTTCGACAAGGAAATCCCTTCTGAACGCGCATGCCAATAGAATTCGAGGGTCCCTTTGAGTGGCAGAACTTTCACAGGATTTAATTCGATTTATGTAAGATTAGAGATAAAATCATGTGTTTCAAACTGTGTCAAAAGCACGATGGACTGAGAGAACTTGGAGTTTTGGACAAAAAGAAATATATAGAGGTATTGGTGAGCAAAATTACGTGGCACAATACCTCGTACAACTCGCTAAACGACCTAAGCATGGTGTTTGGAGATTGCAAGCCTATATGGGTCTAACTTGTTGCCTATGTTACCGTGTATTCAGGCTTGTGTAGTGCAACTTATCTATATTTAGTCGGTATTGCTGTGCTAAGGACGTTCGTCCGTCCAGATGCTGTCGTTGATGGGCCAATGACACCAGACAAACGGCCCAAATCTCCATTTGTGTATGTGCTCGCCCCCAACTAGCCCGTCGCCTGTTTCTCTCCATTCACCGCACCACTGTCGCGTCCGCACCGCCACACGTGTGCTCCAGCGCGACAACCCCACCGTGAAGCTTTCCACCGTGCGTGCTCCAGCGCAACCACACCGCTGCGCCACCGCGCCCGATCAACCGCCGTCCTCTCTCTCCACCACGCTCCAGCGCCGCCGCCCACCATCCTTCCTCTCCACCGGGCCATCTTCCCGTCGCGGCGTTCTCCACGGCGCCAGCCTCTTCTCTACTGGAGTGGCCTTCTCAACCGGAGCTACGCGGCATTGAGCCTCCAACCGTCCAAGTAGCAAGTAGATGTTGCGCCGAAAACACAAGTGTTTCGTATGGATGTTGCATATGTTGGAATGGTTGTACACGTATGTTGCAAACTTCTATTCTCAATATTTTATCTATTTTTCAGACGTATGTTGCAAGTGTGTTTATCTGCATGTTGCATATGTTTCACACATATGTTGCAAGTGTTTTATCTGAATGCTGCATATGTTTGCAGTGGCCTTCATGTGTTTTCATGTGTTTTTGCAATTATTTTAGACTCATTTCAAGTGTTTCATTGGTCTTCAGACATATATTGCAAGTGTTGCATCTGAATGTTTCAAAAGTAGATCGGGTATTGCATATGTTACAATGTGACTCGCCTGCTGTAGCTGCTGGAGGGGGCGCGAGGGGTCGGGCAGGGCGCAGACGCCGCGTGGGGTCAGGCGGGGGCGTAGACACTGTGTGGGGTCGGGTGGGCGCAGATGCCGCGTCGGGTCAGTCGGGGTGCAGGCGCGGGCGTCCATCCGAACGTTCGGGCACTAGCAACGCCGATATTTAGTTGCCTGAATAAGTCTTAAGCATGTTTTCACAATGTTCAAAGTAAGCCAATGTAATATTATTTTAATATGCTAGATTTTATGTATTAACCAGTGCATATGTTTGTATAAGCTGGTGGACACTCTAAATAAAATACTTTTATATTCTCTGTTTTTTACAAGAAACATGAGACCTCTAATAAAATATGTAAGGTGATTATATGCAATAAAATATAGATAAACAAACATAATTTTATCAAATATAACTTGCCTATGCAGGACAACTAAACACGAAGACACTGCATATGTTTATGTTGGCTTATGTTGTGTTGTGTTAGGCCTAATGCAAACTAATCAGATCCTATGTGTTGAGTGTTGAGCAAGGTTTTAAATCACGAGCCATGACATTTAGTGGTAGCCTGTTCTAGAACATAAGTTATGAAAAGCTATAGCGAGATATAGAGAAAAGTATTTCATTTAGTGATTTTTTTAAAAACCATGAACATTCGTAATTAATATATACAAAAACATGTCCCCAAGGAAATTTTCAAATACTCAAATAAATATATAAAGATATGGGGAACATATTTCTAGGCCCATTACTTTGTATTCATTAAAGGGGTGTTTAAATCCAGGGACTAAAAGTTTAGGGGTGTCACATCGGATGTCACATGGGAGTATCACGTCGAGTGTTCGGATAGTAATAATAAAATAAATTATAGAAGTTCTCGGTAATCCGTGAAATGAATTTATTAGGCCTAATTAATCCATCATTAGCATATGTTTACTATAGTACCACGTTGTCAAATCATGGGCTAATTAGGCTTAAAAAATTCGTCTCACAAATTAGTCTCAATCTATACATTTAGTTTCGTAATTAGTCTATATTCAATACTCAATGCATGTGTCTAAATATTCGATGTGATAAGGACTATAGTTTAGGAGGAGGAAACAAACACAGCTTAAAACAATCAACATACTCATGGCTATAATCAGTATTTTCATATTTCTTAAATGCTCAAAATCAAATAATTCAAAAATTATTCAATAGTTCATTACATCATTTATTAATTAAAAATCACAACAAAAATGGATAGGTTATAATCATCAAGAGCAAAGGAATGAATATTTGCCTTGGTCAATGGTGTTACATATTTCATCGCTAATAGTGGAGCTACAGTGTTACCAGAGGCAGTAGAAAACCAATTGACAATATCTATAGCAAGCTATTTAGAACATTCTGCTGAGTATCGCAATCGTATTTCCGAGTGATGAATGAAGAACGTTCTTTTCTTGGTGAAAAAGAAGCCCATGAATCCAGTAGAGCGCTAAATGGTGAGCTGCAAACTCACCTAGAGAGAAATTTTAGATCTAACACAATCATCAATATAGCAGCAGGAGAATAAATTCAGACAACCAATGACTTTGAAGAAGAGGCCTCGCTTTCACTGCTAACCTCCAGCAACAGCTCCCCCTTCCCTACCAAAATTACCTACACACATCACCTGAACCTCGAAAGGGAGAACTTCAGCACACATGTCCACTGTTCATGTAATGGTGACGATTCATGCCGGCTACACTAGAATTCTGGATTAACACACCCTCCTAGAATGAAGCATTGAGAGACAGAAGACAGTGGAATTTACACGCTTCGCAGCTAATAATTTCGGGTAACTAACTGGTGGTGCCTAGTCCACGTAATCGAGTACATCTCTGAAGGTCACACGCACATGGCTGGCATTGACGTCCTCCCGCTGCGATGAGATGCGGGTTACATTCCTGAGCAATCTGATTACTTCACTGGTGTCGTCCACGTAATACTTCGCCTTGCTGGGCTTTTGACCAACTGAACAGGCAAACACCTCCGGTACTGTGGGTGATAAGACATCATTGGAGGTCATACCGTTGATGCATTCAAACATGTCCTCATCAGATCTGTCATTGCCGACGCACATCAGGAAATCCGGTGCCTTCCCGTTGTTGACCAGTGTGTGAATCAGCTTGTTGACAGCACGACCCTTGCTAACTCCCTGCATGAGTAAAGTTGTTTAGTACGAGATGTAACCAATAGGGAAGTGAAATGATACTGTTTATGACTTCAAAGGGAATATACCTGCGGTTTCACTTCTACAATATAATGACCGCACTTTACAACAACAGGCTCATTTGATAGCACCCTCTCAAGATGATCCTGTAGCTCCTTTGCTTGGAAGGAACCGAAATCATGGTCTGCGTCCAAATAGTGCCATACTAGAGCGTTTTCCTTTGACTCGATTGAAGATCCATCTGTTGTCTCTGTGTATACCTGCATGATAGGTTCAGCAATGTGCTTCCATTCTTGCTGCGGACTTGAATAGCTTGACTCCCATGCAGCTTCCTTGCTCCATCTGAAAACACATACATAGTTCATCACATCCTGAGAAAAAAGATACAATGGTGTCTGTCCGTGTAAACAACAATGAGATAGCTTTTGACTGGCATACCTGATAAAATAGCCATGTTCTGCAGCTACACCAAGCTTCTCACATGGAGAAAACCACTCGTCAAGGGAATCACGTCCTCGTCCACTTACTATAAATACAACGTTCTTTGGGTCATTACATAAGGTGTTAAGAATGGAAATGAGTTCTTCACTTGGAGCTTTGTTGATTGATGACTGGGCCACAAGTGTGCCGTCGTAATCAAGAAATATTGCTCTTCTAGAAGCCTTGTTATAAGAAGAAACAAAGTGCTCCAAAGACAGCTTTCTGAAGCCAGGAGAAAGAGCAATAACTCTAAAATTCAGACCGAACCCAATAGCCCAACACCTTCGGCTGTAATGATCTTTGCATGCTCTTTCCAGATCTTGAGCAAAGCTGCGTGCCCAGTAAGCAACATCATGAGTACTGACATAGCGATAATGCTTTTCATGCCGCAGCCGTTTCTCAGATTCAGTCAAATCAGTTGCGCGGCACAAGGCATCCGCCACATCATCGACACTCCAGGGATTTACCCTGAAAGCACCACTAAGAGATGGGGAGCAACCCACAAACTCCGAAACAATAAGTGTGCTTGTGTGATGGGTGTCTTTGTCAAGACACCTGAGTTTATCAATCTCCTCATTTCCCTGTCGGCAAACAGTATACTCATATGGTACTAAGTTCATGCCATCCCTCACAGCATTTACGATACAACAATCAGCCGCAGCATAGAATGCAATCTTTTCATAAAATGGTATGCGGTGATCAATTAGGACGACAGGCTTGTAACTTGAAGAACCATACTTTGTATTAATCCTTTCAGCCACAGATACAGCTTCTGTAATAGCTTCTTGCACATCCTTCCCTGTGCTTCTTGCTGGATTGATGATTTGTACAAGGACAACCTTCTCTCTAAGCTTTGGGTTTCTGTCCAGAAGAAGCTCCAGTCCAAGCAATTTCAGACTTATTCCTTTGAAGATGTCCATGTCATCTACACCTAACATGAGTATCTTGCCCTTATAACTTTGTTCAATTTCTTGAACCTTACTAATTGTAGCAGGCAACTTTAAGACAGATTCAAGCCGACCAACATGGACACCTACAGAAAGGATCTTCAGACTCACTGTTCGGCCAAAATACTCTATTCCAATGTAACCACGTTTTGACTCATAATGCAGGCCTAGCAATCTGCTACAGCAAGATAGGAAGTGGCGAGCATAGTCAAATGTTTGGAAACCAATGAGATCAGCATTAAGCAGTGACTTCAGGATTTCATCCCTTACAGGCAGAGTCCTGTAGATTTCTGAGGAGGGAAAAGGGCTGTGAAGGAAGAAACCAATCTTTATTCGGTGTAACCTCTTCCTCAAGAATGTAGGGAGCAGCATGAGATGATAATCATGAACCCAGACACAATCATCATCTGTATTGATTGTTTCCATAACTTTATCTGCAAAAAGTTTGTTGGCTCGGACATAGGCTTGAAATAGGTTGCGATCAAATAGCTCACCCTTGTCTAGGCAAATTGGAAGCATATAATGAAAAAGTGGCCATAATTGTTGTTTACAGAAGCCATGATAGAACTGCTGCTGCAGGTCAGATGGGAGAAAAGTCGGTATGCATCGATATTCTCTAAGAAGCTTCTGTGCAACTTGGTCCTGCTCACTGGGATCTACCTGAACTTTCAAACTGCCCACATACACAGCGTCAGTCTCATTTGAAAAACCATCTTTAAGTTGCATGAGTAGTGCATCATGATCCAATGAGAAGGACAGCTTCCCAGTTTCATCTCTTGTACAGTTCAGAGGAAGGAAGTTGGCAACAATTATTTTCCTCTCGGTAGAAGATGTTGAACCAACTGAATCACCATCACTTATTGTATCCCAATCAGGATCAGATATAATGCCAGGAGAAGTTACAACACGAGGAAGAGACTTAAAAGGTTGTCGAAAGTCAAATCCATCTCCAGAGGTCATGTCTAGCAGATTTGAATATGATTTTGAAACCATGGTTCCAGTATTCTTGTCTCAGGTTAACTTGTTGAGGCCTTTGTATCAAAGTAGCTAGCACTGTACAAAATGAATTCCTCTGAAAGAATAAACAGAGTACATCAGCCAACCTTGCATTAATCTTAGAACACTCGTAATATACCTACTATAAACAACCATATAAAAGGAGAAATGGATATATGTCAAGTCAATGAAGTCATTGATTAACAATCCAATTTCATGGAAGTGTCTTTGCAATAATCGTATCAAATAATTTTGTTTATGATGTATAAAACACAAAAATGTTCACAAAATTGCCCACTACAATGGCCCCGTTCGCTTCGCTGAAAAAACAAACTGAAATAATGTTCCAGCTGATTTGTCGTGAGAGAGAAACACTGTTCCGGCCGAAAAGACAAGCCGAAAAGTACGGATTATAAGACAAATTGAAATAGTTTAATTACATACATTGAGTGGACTAAGTTCATCAATTCTTGCATTAGGAATCTGAACTCTGAAGCGAGTAAAATATGGATAATATCGACAAAGAAGCTTAGGTGATGAAAGACAGACTGCACACAGAGTAGTAAAAAACAGATGCAATATTTATAACCCAGTTGATTGTATTGACAAGGAGAAGGAATAAACCACTTCATATCAACCACAGTAACACTTCAATCCAGCACAACAGTGTCAACAAGAAAAAGATGATAGGCAAGCAACTGTTAGACTACACCTTTGCAGAGACCTTATTGAGGCCTTGTTTAGATTGAGGTTAGGAATCGGTATTTGGCACTGTAGCACTTTCGTTTGTATTTGACAATTATTGTCTAATCATGGCCTAACTAGACTCAAAAGATTCGTCTCGTAATTTACAATCAAACTGTGTAATTAGTTATTTTTTTTATCTACATTTAATACTCCATGCATGTGTCTAAATATTTGATGTGATGGAGAGAGTGAAAAAACTTGCAATCTAAACAAGGCCTGAGGTATGAGAAACAAGGATGCTTTTCTACAACTACAACTAAAGTCTTGAACACAAGTCCTCAAGTCCAGCTCATCCCATCTCCAAAGATCCAAAACACAAGCATATTTACTTCGGTTGAGGCCCACAATATACATTCCAAAAGGAACTAATCAAACAACAGGATGGTCCACTCGCCCTTCCACGAAAACATAAGAATGGAAATACCAGGACCACCACTACAGTACCACTACCACACTCCATCAGCATGATGCAATCACTCCCTCCGTTCAGTCCTCCCCCATTCTTATCAACCAGACGCATATAGTACTTGGCATCCCAATCCTGACAATCCACCACTCCAGGGAAAAAAAATTGCGAGACCAATTCAGCCAGAGATGACCTACACAAGATACTATCATACTGCTGAAGACTCTATCACAAAGCAGACACGGGAACATGATCCGTGACACCATGCAAACCGTGCTGGCTGCTGAACTGCTGCTGCCAGTTGCAACATGGTGGTAAGCACAGCTTGTTAATTTCGAGCAATTTATATAAAAAAAAACAAATCTACTTGCATCCACCAGCGCCAGAGCTTACACTTGTAACAACTCCATAGCTGCTCTGCAGAAGTGTAACTGCTTGGCATGGTCAGCTAATTGGGGCCAAATCTTGGGGAAAAAGCGTAAAGATGAACTGTAACCTTGGGCCAAATATTATGATCACAATCAGTGAATCAGACACATCACACACTGTAACCTTGGAAAATAGAATGTTCTAACCAGTGGGGAAAAAGCTGATGGCTATAGGTATACAGTAAATGGCTATAGTAATCACCTTTTCTGGATTTCCATCTCTAGAAAAGTAGAAATGCAGAGGAAGAATAGTACACATCTGGCATGCAAAAAATCTCAACGAAAATAGCAAGTAACGTGCCCAAAGATGAACTGAATGTCTGAATCTAAACCGTGCAGTTGATTTATTGCGTGAAACGAACAGAGTAACGGCGAAAGAACACATCCTAAAATTGATCAAACTGAAACGAAATAGCACGATGTGCGTATAGATAGAACAATGTAACAGCGAATACCAACAGCCCCCGTCCTTGGTTGGAGGAAACAAAAAGGACCAAACAGGCCCAGTGTTCTGTACGGGAATGCAGCAACTACAGATCAGAATGTTTACGGCAAAAGAGGGAATGGGAATGTAAGATTGGAAAGTTCTTAAGAAGATTGCAAAAGCAGCACCAAATTTGTTTATCAGAAGAAGAAGAAAAATCCCTTTTCACACTAGATTTCATTTGAAACGAACGAAAGCCAAAACCAAATCAACTTCCACCTACACAAGACGAGACAGGGAAGCAGATTGCGGCCACGTGCGACGAACGAAACAAAAAAAAAAGAATTCGTCAAAATCCCTAAACCGAAACCGCTGCTCCATACAAAACTATGGATGGAGGTCAAAACTTCCCAAGATCAAACTTTCCGCGGCTCTACGCCGCCACAACCCACCGGAAACCCAAAAGAAACAGCGACGCGAATGAAAGCACGGAGCAAACCGGTGCTCACCCAGATCAAACGTGACGCGCTCGCTGTTCGCGGCCCTTTCCGTTCTTCCTCCTCTCCTGCGCCCCCGCTTCGGCACCGAGTTCTTGGTCCACCGGCTTGTTCTCTGCTCCAGTTTCTCGCTCGCTCGCTCGCTCGCTCGCTTCTCTCGCTCTCCTATGAGAACACTAGACCGGAGTCGGGAGAGAGGGATAGAGACGGGGACAGGGTCGAGGTCGCAAGAAATGTCGAGCCGGGAAGGGGAGAAATTGCTCTGCGCCTCGTTTTTTAGTCAGAGGTTTTTGAAGTTGAAGGTGACTCGTGCCCTCAGGGGTTTTCCGGATTTACCCTTTGTGCCATCGTCAAGGATAAGATTGCCTTTTGGCTCTTTATTTTATTCCCAATATGTACGATGGTCCAAGAGCAGGATTGACCATTTACTTTTGGCTGTTTTTATTTTTATTTATGAAGTCAAAATATAGGCAAGTTTAAGAAATTTAGCAGGCAATTGGCTTAATGCCAAAATTTTAGCAAATACCTTCCAAAAAGTTGCAAGACAAGATCTTAGTTCTCTTACCAAAATATTGGTTATCCTAATATTGATGAGACCATCAGCATGTTCGCTTGTTGGTTTCAGTTAGGACTTATCAGTCATGATACAGTGTTTTTCTCTCACAACGAACCAGCACCAGCCGAACTTATCAGTTTAGAAACTAACCAGCGAACTGGCTGCATATTTTAGCCAACCTTAAAATTGGTATGGCAAAAATGGGCTTTTAACTAAGCAGGCTCTTCTTACTTTTGGATGTTTTTATTTTATATAATAAAGTTTTTGGGACTCTTCTTTCTTTATTTTAGCAAATCAGGTGACGGCATGGGTCAGACTAAGAATATTCATCGATAACTGATTATTTTGTGCCTATCTATCTATTTGCGCGCAGAGTTGTTGTCGTCTCATGAAACGGTTAATGTTTTAGGATCCTCGCCATAGCATAATTTCAGTTCGTATCCATAATTTCAGTTCGGTTTCTAAGGATCGTATTTCTTTAAAATTTTGAAGGCTTCGGATTTCCCTTTTAAGAAAAATACTGTGACAACTTTACTAGTCTTGTTAGTTTTTTCCCCCTTTTGGCGAGGTACTCGTCTTGTGAGGATCGTGGAGGTAACCAAGAAACACGGTTGGTGGTTTGTTCATACTTGCAGATACAAAAACATTTTAAATTGATCAGAGATATTATAGATTTAGATATCTATTTGCAAATAGAGTTATTAACTTATTCCTCCGCAGATTTAAGTCATGGGTCATGACAATTGAGGAAATTTCACCGCGTTCGGCTGGTACACTTCCAGCTTGTTACAGCTTGTTTCAGCTTATTCTCTCTCACGGAACACTATTGAATCATCCAAAACCATCCGAAATTCACTGTGCACTGTACCAGCCGAACACAGTGTTTATTTACAATCTAGACATGGGATTTCTTTGTGTCTAGGTTGATCGATCTAAGAACATCCATGAAAAGGTGCATTCGTAATACTATATTTATTGGATTTTACATGTATTGTTGAAATTAATGGTTCAAGGGTCAGTTTGGTAGAGCTCCCCTTCTTGATTTTTTGAGCTTCACTTCTTGCTTCTCTGACGAAGTAATTTTAGTGGTGGAGCGTGATTATATTGACGATTGAACGGGGAGCAGTGGGAACTAGTGGAGAGCGGGTTTTTTACTCCCAAATTGTAGTGTAAATGGAGAAGTGATTTCCATCAACTTCCGAAGAAGTTAGGAGTGAAGCTCAGCCAAACGGTCCTAAGTTATCTTTTAACAAAAAATGTAACAATAGCAGGGCTATTTAGCAGTCTATGATATTAAACGGTGTTATCTTCTAAAAGCTATAAAAACAACTATAATGAGTTAGCAGGGGCTATTTAAATAACGTTTTTTATAGAAAACATGACATTCATAACTATGTACGAAAACATTTAGCTAAGGAAAAATTTATGAACACTGATATATTACATGCTTTAGGAGAACATGCTCCATGTCAATTACTTAACATTCTAAATGATTCAATACATTACGACTACAATGAACATTCATATTCACTCAACACTCAATATTCAATGATGTAATAGTTTATTAAGTAATGAACGTGATGAATATGCATAAATTATACTCCTCTGTCTAGGACTAAAGTAAGTAATGAATATTTGACTTGATCACGATTAGTGGTGCTAAAATATTTTGTGGCTAAGCCAAATAACTTATTGTAACAATAGACCCTTGAAAAACTACAGTGGTGCTATTTACATCAATGGTCGGGACCCACTACAGTGGTGCTATATCATGCTATTTACAACAATGGCTGGGACCCACCTAACAGTAGTTGTTAGTTGGAGTCTCTATTCTTCATATTTGGATGGCTTAGGACTATTCTTTGACTATTAATTGTTAGTACCATGTTATCCAAAAGATAAAGTAAATATTTGGAAAAACCTTTTTCGAATCCTATTATGCCTACTAAAAACGATGGTATTAGTAAGCTAGCAACAGGAGTACAATATGATGAGAATCCTAGGTATAGTTTTCCTGAGCGTGGTTGGGTTTTTTTTATGACGGAACCTACCTATTCATGTTTAAATTATCGACTTGACTCTGGTGCTTGTATTTTTCTAAATTTATTCTAGAATTTAACAACATTATTCTTTCCGTAGTAGACGACGTGTCTATCAACAACAAGACGTTTGTAGTGACTTCTTTCAAAGAACTCAAAATCAAGATATGCCGACTTAGTCTTAGTCTTTTGAAGGTGTGCTGTAAAGTGTGTATACGTGTTCGTAAAGATGAGTGTCTATGTCTCTACTTTGATTCAAAGAATTAAAAAAAAGAAATTCATAGTCCTCACGCGGAAATCCTTAGCCTGTTCGTTTAGCTGTGGCTTGTCGTAAACGATCGTAAATTTCCAGCCAGAACAGTATTTTTCTCTCACACAAACCAGTCAGCAGTACTTCTTCACGAACCAGCAACGAAACGAATCAGCCAACCAAAAAAGATCGAGTGATAATTATCCACCACGGTCTACATTAAATATACCCTTATATATCTACGTCATGGATCCAACCAAAAATTGCTTTGAGGATAAGCGAGAACCGAAAGTTCTAGCTATAGCTTAGCCTCAGTTGGTCAAGAACCAAAGATCGAGTGATAATAACTTTGCTTTCACGTTAATATCTGATCTTTAGGATAATTAAGTACCACAGACCGGTAGGTGCATTGTTTATGTTATCCTTCATTGGTAGATGGTTATCTAGTTGGACACTGCACTAGTATAATAAAGGGAAGAAATTCAGACGGGACAGTGACAGCTAAAACATATTTGACCAAACAGCACGGCAAAACGGATAGACGAAGAATACATTATTCGAAAAAGGTTCTAACACTTGTGATGCGACGGGCCTTTTTTTATTTACCCAGTTAAACACAAACGCTCACGACGTACACACTCATCCCTATGAATACACACTTATTCCTATGAATACACATATCTAAAGCCTATCCCTATGAGCATCTTTTGAAGACTGGGTCGGCAAATCTTGAGATGAAATTAACAAAGTCACCATAGACGTCTCGCTATCGACGGAAACATCACTTACCAAGAAAAGCACAAAGTGACCCCTGATTTATGTTGAAATGACTAGGCTTATATGTAATTTTCATCAAAAGTGCGCATAGTGAATAGATTGCAACTTGAATGAAAATGGGTTAATTAGCATGAGTGAATTACGAGGCACAAAGTCAACAGGATCAAATCCTTTTCTTGCATGGGCAAAGGGTGATAGATGAAGATCCATTTTGGCCGAGCTCCTACTCATGTGTACTTTTGGAGGAGCTGGAGCACTTGACGAGGAGACACTTTTTTTCTATAGCCATTGATCTAAAAACGGCTTCGGCTCTTCTAGAATATTTCATAAGGTTTCTCTGGCCGCTTAGAAGAAGCATAGTGAGAGTTAAAACTGTACCAAACGGATCCTAAAATTGTCAAAATGCACAAGATACTGCAAGTCTAGCTGCAACCACTAGTAGAGAAACGAGTTGTACTCCCGGTTCTCAACCCCCTTCAGTCCCGATTTTCCAACCGGGAGCACGAATCCGGGACTAAAGAAGAGTCCCGATTTCTCGCTCGGGACTAAAGATCCACCTTTAGTCCCGGTTGGTAATAACAACCGGGGCTAAAGAGGTCTCCCGGCCTGGCCAATTACCAACCGGGACTAAAGGTTTTTTTTTCTTTTGTTTCTATTTTCTTTTTCTTTTTTTTCTATTTTCAATTGATGATTCGTTCGCATTCTACGCTGCTAGCGGGACTTTCAATTTTCGTTCGCATTCTACGCTGCTACTGGGACTTTCAATTTTTTTCTTTTTTTGTTTCTATTTTCAATTGATCATTCGTTTTAGCTTTCGAATACGCATTCTACGCTGCTAGAATATACATATTCTACACGTTTGTAATGTACGAAGGACTTTTAGTCAAGGATGCAGCGGTACGATCTTATAGAACAGATCATGTTCAAGTAAGATCGTGGTGCATGGCTCCAGAGCTAAGCTTTTAAGTTAGCTTTCACTCTTCCGAGCAAGCGAGGTGGTACTAATAATAGGGGACCGACCAACAATTCCAAAGATATTGCGTCTTGGGCCGCTCCATTCTATATATGCTCTCTCCTATGTGTGGGCTTGGTCGAGCCGACCCATCGAGGCTCTCAGAAACGTCCGAGACTAAAGACCTTTAGTCCCTACCGATAATACCAAATAGAGACTAATTGATTTGGTCGTGTTCACAGCATCGGACCCATGCATGTTGCATGTGTCTCAGTAGATAGAGCAGTAGTGAATGCGTCGGCGACGACGGTCGAGGCTATAGCTGAGCCCCCCCCACCGCACAGCAAATTAGAATCGAACGAACAGACTTGTGGTCACAAACACAAGCAACAACCACAATAGCTAGGCTAGGCTACCATGCTAACGTGCACCCTGTCAGTGTCAGATCAAAAGACTGTCTGTTATCGAGCTTTAGTCCCGGTTGGGGACTAAAGGTGTCTTTCTAATGATTCAAATCCACAGATAATGTATATTTGTATGTAGGTATCTCTGAAGTTTCCTCCCTCGACGGCCAAGCACACAAGTACGTCTCAATCGCCTACTTCCTAGTACAAGTAAAGCACAACAACAAATGCAAGCAGGGGACAGCACCCTGTCAGTGTCAGCTCAAAAGACTGCCTGTTACAGTTTCAAACTTAGTCCCAGATGGAGACAACAACCGAGACTAAAGGTCTCTTTCTAGTCTCGGACGGAGCCTCCAGTCGGAAGTAGACTTTTACTTCCGGTTGGAGGGACCAACCGGTAGTAAAAGTTAACCTTTAGTCCTAGTTGGTAGCTCCAACCGGGACTAAATGTCCCATGCAGCAAAAGTATGCCGTAGTAGCCGTTGGGTAGGGACCTTTAGTCCCGATTGGACCTATAAACCGGGACTAAAGATCTCTCTAACTGCAGGCGCGAAATATACCGGAACTAAAGCTAAATTTCAAGCTGGATCAAATGTCGTTTCTCTCCTGCTGAACACACATGGAAACCCGGCACTGCTCCGAATGTTGTTCAGCTGAAAAAATGCCCAAAGATCTTTACCCATCTCGCTGCGCGCCGACTGTCTTTTAACTAATTGGCATTGGTCGATAAGATGAGGATGCGATTAAACTAGCCAGATCCTGTGCATGGCATTAGCGCATATACACGCGTACCCCCGTCGTCGCCCCACCACACCCAATCCAACCCCAATTATCTAACCAATCCTCCGCCATAATCAACCATTACTTTTTATAGAGAGTGAGAGTGCCAACGAGGAGCTCTATCAAAACAAAACCGCTAATAAAACAAGACCACAAGAGTTCTTTTGACACACGCTTTCTCCTACTCACTCTGTATATTCCAGGCATATACGTAGCCAATTTCTCTCAGAGTGGCAGGCCGCCGTAAATAATGGGGAAAACCCGGGGCCCTGTGGTGGAACCATGAGTGGATAGCGTTAGTTAAAGCCGCGGGCCCGTATCAAAGCGTTCCAGCTCAGCCGCGCGACCCTGCACGAGCTGTGCGCTGCACCGTGGTTCACTGACACGCCCTGCCCCAATAGATATCAGGCCCGCTTGTCGGCGAGGGACGCTAGCATGGCTGCGGGTGCGCATCTGGTTTGACCAATTTACAGCTGGAGCACGCCTCTGTCGGCCCGGCCTGCCTGTTGCGTCTTTTCGAGAAGGCGGGGGGCCGTGCCTGCGATTAAAGGGGGGGTCCGGCGTGATTAGGACGGCAAAACCGGGATTAGCCGTGGTGGTTTTGTTTAGTCTAATCGAAAAGCGGTGGGCGCGGGCGGGGCGGGGGCCGCAGCGCGGCAGCGAGCCCGAGTCGTCGCGGGCTCGTGGCGCGTGACGCGACTGCGCGCCGCTGCCCGACCACGCGACGTCCGAGCTGGCACCCGCCGGGTGTGGTGTGGATGGATAAGGCCTCCCTCCCGGCATTTTACGGCCTGCCCCCCGCGGGTACCGCCATTTCGCAGTTTGAGCCCTCACCTCACCTGCTCCGGCGCCGCGGCCCCCACCGGGAGAGCGTGAGACGGTGCAGCGCAGGCGCGCTCTCTTAGACCAGGCCCCTCTAAGCGCGTGTTCAGTTTAAAAATACTTCAAAAAAAATTCTAAAGTATCCATCACATCGAATCTTACGATATATGTATGGAGTACTAAATGTAGACAAAAAAAAAACTAATTGCACAGTTTAGTTGAAAATCGCGAGACGAACGTTTTAAGCCTAATAGTCCATGATTGAACACTATTTGCCAAATAAAAACAAAAATGCTACAGTACCTAAATTTCAACTTTTCTTCGAACTAAACACAGCTGAGCCCACCGGCCGCCGTCGTTGCCACGTCCGGTCCGGCTCAACTCAACACTCCGGGGTGTCGGGTACATTTGCCATGTTCGCTTGTTGGTTTCAGCCAGCCCAAATTAACCAGTCAATAGTATTTTTCTCTCACAATAAATCAACACCAGCCAGTATAAACCAGCCCAGAAACCCACCAGCAAACAGGGCGATTATGTTATACGTACAGTGACGCACCGAGTGCGCTGTACTCCCGCTGTTGGCCGCTGTACCTAGCACACGGTCTGGGAAAATCTCGTTGCACGATCGAGCTAGCTTAGCTAGAGACACGACACATGCCGCGCCGGGGGGACTGCGTGAGGCTCATTAACTGCACTTTTTCTTCTTTTTTTTTCAGCCGGTGCGGTTTCGCGAATCTGCTGCCGTACGCTGGAATTAAAAGGCCGACGCGTGACTGTCGGTAGCGAAAGACAGTGATCGGGCCTCCTCGCTCGGACTTATATTATCAGTTAAATCTATAGTATTTTTTTCTCATGATAAATTAGGTTTAGTCGGTTTATCAACCCGACTTTAATACCAACCGAATAGGCCCAGATCGCTGCTGCTGCATGCCCTGCACATGTTCGCTTAATCGTTTCTATGACTTATAAGCCAACTGATGTTATTTTATTATGAAAAAAAATCACTGTATTATAGCTGATACGATCAAGCGAAGAGTGTGATGCTACGTAGACGGTGGTAGCCCAGTTTGTTGCCGGAGAGCGAGTCGCCAACCAACCAACCGGCCGTAATGATGCTTGCCGACAACGTAACGGGAATGCTCAGGCCTCATGCAACCGTCAACAATGGAGTCCAGAGATTTTTCAGACGTGAGGGACACTGTTCGCATTGAGGTCACTGCAGTAATTCCGATAACCTCAGAGGCTCGTTTCGCAAATCCTCCACCACAAAGCCCTGTGGCGTTGGCGTTGCTCGTCCCAGGCCCACCTCAAATCCTCCCCTAAAGCTGATGGCCCACAGCCCGTCGCCCCGCCCGCGGCCGTCGGATGCGATCACTCCGACGGACAGCGATGCGGGATGCGAGGTGACGAACCCAAAAAAGAAAAAAAAAAAAAGATCCGGGGAGGGGGGCCACGCGACGCTGCGAGTCGCCGCGTTCTACGGCGCCGCCTCGGTGGCGGAGTCCACGACCGAAAGCGCGGGGCCCCGCACGGATTGAGGGCGACCGCCGGGGCGCCGGCCTTATCCGAACAGTCACGACCTCGCTGCGCGCGTCTCCGTCTCCATGGGCGCTTGGCGGTGAGCCGGTGGGCGGCAGGCAGGGCCCACGGCCAAATTGGCACGTTGTACTTAATTTATTTATCCTTTGATTTTTTCTGTCCTTTGATTTTTTTTTGAAACCGTGTCCTTTGAATTTTGTCCCCAACGTGTCCACGTGTCTATGGTTGGATGCCTGTATTATGCTCAAAAAGATGCATACCACGCTTTTTGAGTAAAAGCGTTTTTAAATTTAACCAGGCTTAGGGCACCACAATTGTTCGAGCCAGTTACTAGCTCTAAGCGCTTTTTTAACATGTATAGTCCTAGATGACACTCTCACATAACTTTAAAATATGTGTAAGAGTTTAGCTCTTGATTAAGAGCTAGTTTTTTCTGTCTTTTTTATTAAAATATAAGAAAAATGCTTAGAGCTAGCTTAAAAATTGATTGTTGGAGCTGCCCTTAAAAAATAGCATCAAAATGTGTATCTCCGTATAGTAGTACATACGTATACAAATTGCCCATGAAATAGTCTCGCTTCAACATATAATAAGTCGTACAAAGTTCCAATATCAGTGACCAAAGCCGAGTTTTCCATAGAGAGTGTCATTCTCGCTTTGAAAAAAAAACAAATATTTTTAGCTTTGATAAAATATAAATAAAAGATTATTAATATTTGATAAGGTGTATAATAAATATCAAAAGATTAATCATATTGAATATGTTATAATAAGCTTATTTGAAGGTACAAATATTATTAACATTTTTTATAAACCTAGTCAAATTAAAAAAAAGGATTAGTATGCACAAAGACATAGACAAAATTTTAGAACACTGGAGTAGTAAAGAAGGCTTAGATACTGTCCAGACTTGAACCTCCACAACCTCCTCCTTTTGTAATTGCTACAAAAAAAGTCAATCTAGACTTGGACACAAGAATTGGATTAAGCTTAGGTGAGGTGTACAATTACCCTTTTCTAGCGCATCAATATAATTATTGGTAGAGTAAATAGCGATGACAAGTTTTATTGTATTGATTAGGGTTTACAAAGCACCACCTGAAGCAAAAGTCGTAGTATCATGTCGATTTAATGGTCATGACAAGTGTGAAAGAGTCGGCTTCCACATACTGTACAGACGTGAGATCCCATGCATGCCCAATTGTTGCTTGTAAACCCACGAGATAGGCTTTTGCCTCTACATATAGGGCATCGTCCATCGTGTGTATTGATGGCAGATTACCTGCTCATGTAGTGAGGTTAGTTTCATATTGATTAGGAATTATAAAACCCCAACCAGCATGTTTGTTTACAGCAGCTATCTTGAAAAGCACCATCAACGTCCATTTGTAATCTTTCCAGAAACTGTCACATGAATAGGTACGATAGCACGTGATAGTGCAATGCAGGTCCAGAAAAAAACGCAATTCTAATTTTAAACCTGACACGCGTCGAGGACGAGGAAATGGGTCGTTGGAAACGGATAGGGTCTTGTCAAAAAAAAAATAACTTGGTTGAAGAGGAGGTAGCTAGTACTACTAGATGCATGAGCCCTGAGCCCGCCGAGGATGGGGGGCCATGGACGGACACGACGGGAGGTGCAGCCGAGCCAAATACAAGTAGTCCTTGTTGCTCTCTCGCTCTCGCGTCTCCGGAGTAGAAAATCGAATCGGGCCAGGACACAGCCACGGGTAGTTGTATTGTATGGGCATCCGGCAAATACGCCACGCCGGAGTACTAGTACCGTAGTAGTACGTGCTCGGTGCTCGATGCTCAGCACTCCGCCGCAGCCGCACGGCATCGGCGGACGGGACGGCAGCGCCAGAGCCAGATTGCAGTCAACTCAGGCCTAGCCCATGCATCGGCGTCTAGCACTAGCAGCCGTATTCCATCCCAGAAAACACATGAGGGCCTTGTTTAGATGCATCGGCGTTCCAAGTTTTTTCACTCACCATTACATCAATTTTAGCAGCCGTTTATTCCATCTTTTGAGCTTTAGTTGGTCCAGAAAACACAAATAAAGAAAGAAAGCGTGCACGTGACACAGTACGACGCCAGCCGCACAGGCCGACGCCAGCCGCCAGGCCAGGGGGCGTATGTACCGTAGTAGGCGCTACTCTTTCGTACTAGGGTACTACTCGTAGGTAGCTAGGCGGGGCATGTAGCCCATAGTCACAGCTGTCGTGGCAGCGCTACTCCTACTAGCTACGTAATCTAGTAGCATGACTGTGTTGACTCGAGGCCGGACCGGAGCCCCGATGTCTGTCCCGTTCCCGTCCGTCTGCGTCCCAGCAGCGTGCCTCTGGGCTGTGACCTCTGACCTCTGAGGACGGAGATGACTCTGAGCACCGGCACATGGCGGCCGGAACCCGAACGGTGATGCGCTGCGCCGCATTGAATAGATTCCGATAGACATTGCTATTCTCTTGCCTTGCCTGATCGGAGACCGCGGGCCGGCCATGAATCCGATGCGGATGCGCCAAGGTCTGATGATCGGATCGGAGTGTGGACACCATTTCATCAGAAACGGAGAGGGAAGGGCTACAACAACTACTACAGTACTACCCAGTGGATGTGAGAGGGTTCGGCGCACCATCCCGTCCAGCATTGGTAGCCTAGCCATGGACGGATTTGTGATGCTGCTGCCTTAGGAATTTAGGATAAGCTGGCCGGAGACTGAAGAAAGGGCCTGCCCTCACGCGTGGCGGCGGCGTGGGTGCTTATCTCTGGACTGAGTGCGTGACAGTGTGAGAGGAGAGGATGCATCATCATCATGGAACGAATGAAGCTGCCTGCATCAGGCCCGCCTGCGACTTTGAAAAAGAAGAGGGAGGGGACAAATGCTCGAGCTACTGGCATGGCCTTCATGTGAACGGACGATGTGGCGACCACACGGCGCGCGCACACACACTGAGGGTGCGTTTGGCGCAGCTCTCTGCGGCTCCGGCTCTGCATGCACTCGTACTGTACATCCCTGTGCTTCACTGTGCGCTGCGTGAAATAGGCTCTGGCTCCGCCTGCCTCCAGAGAGGAGCCCAAGAAGCCGGGTATTCGGTGCTTCGACCGGCTCCGTCACAGTGCATCTGCAGGGGAAGGAGCCGGAGCCACCGAGAGCTACGCCAAACACACCCGACTTCCATTGCTGCCGTATACTACATACAGTATCTCAAGTCCTAGCTGCTGCCGTATAGTACTAGAGAACTACTGATAATCTGTCTCAGGATGACAGACGTGTCGGTGGATTAGTTTTGCCTCGTTCATTTGGCCGATAAATCATGGCTAAAAGTATTGTTAGTTGATTTATTGTGAGAGAAAAATACTGTTCGTTGGTTGAAAAAGTACGGCTTATAAAGCCAAGCGAACAGAGCGTTTGTCTCCACAATACAGTAAGGGAGGAACAGTGATTGAGAGAGATACGTAGAGGGCAAGCCATATGCATGTATGCATGTTCCAAGGCACCCAAAGTCAAGGCTCAGCTTTTGAGGGCTCATCACCGAAGTCAGCTCCTAAAACGTGGACCACGGGTTTTAGATTGCAAGTTTTTTTACTTTCTCTATCATATTAAATCTTTGATATATATATGGAGTATTAAATATAGATAAAAAATAACTAATTACATAGTTTGATTGTAAATTACGAGACGAATCTTTTGAGCCTAGTTAGGCCATGATTGGACAATAATTGTCAAATACAAACGAAAGTGCTATAGTATCCCAAATACTAATTCCTAACCCCAATCTAAACAAGGATGGAAATGGAACTGGAACTGGAACAAACAGCAGCGAGTGAATCCTCCTGTGCTGTACTAGGATACTGGTCCGTTCGCTTCGCTGAAAAAATAAGTCGAAAAATTGTTTCGGCTAATTTATTGTGAGAGAAAAACACTATTCCGGATGAAAAAAAAACAAGCTAAAAAGATAGAATTATAAGAGAAACCAACGGAGCCACTACCTTCAAAGTGCACAACTAACCTTAACCTAACAGTAAACAGGTCTGGAAGCGAGGGGAGCGAGGAGTCAGTTTGTTTGGTTTGCAATTGGAGTGCACTGGCCTCCTAGCGCTAGCATGCAGCAGCAGGTCGTTCTGGAGACGACGACGCGCCACTGCCAAACTGAACCGTCGCTTTCTGGATAAGCCGCCTGCACTAGATCACGTCGAAAAAGGGAGGAGATACGTACGCTTGTTGGCTTTGCGTTGCATGCATGCATTCCTTTGGGAGAGATGGCATGAACCACCCTTTTCATCTTGTGGCTTCTTCTATAGGTAAATACTCCTATAATCAATGCTGCCAACCTGGCCTGACGTTATCTTTCTTACTAGATTAGATTCTCTAGACATTAGCTTATTTCAGGGGTAAAGAATATGATAGCTTTTCATGCTACACAGTACAAGATATAAAGGTAGCATATACAGTATTGCCCAATGGATAGAAAGGAGTAAAGGTTTATCAAAGGATAATAGGTGAAAGTTTTACAAAGTTAATTAAGTACTAATAATAAATAAAAGGATATTAAACAAAAGGATAAACTGCAGTGCAAGTTCTTCGCTGATGGGCCAAGAAGGCCGCATGTCAGTCAGCTCGTCTTCGCTGATGTGGAGCAAGGAAATCCCAGTGGGCATCTTGAATTTAGTTTTATATATTTTTTTATTTTTGAAAAGATTACTCCCATAAAACATTTCGAAAGTTTTGATCTCTGTATCCAAAAGTAAGTGTATGGTGTCGACGTGTCGTCACTATTATGATGTTGTGGAAACGACACATGTATTGAGGCCCGCAAATGAATCGCTAGTGTCCAGTGACAAATACTCCATCTATCATATACTCTATAGATTTTAGGATAAATGAAGAGAAAATACAAAAGACATCTTACCCTTACTTTATTTTCTAACCAGACACTATCAACAGCATAATTAATGGAGAGTGCTTGATAAATAGCAAGTAACTATAGAATACGTACCAAAACTTTGCTACTATTAATGCAAAACTATCTCTTCTCTCTAAAATCCCTTATATTTTGATATAAATTTTGAATGCTTGAATACATTACATTATAGGACCGTGGAGTAAGAAAAATTACGGGCATGTCATTTAGTTTGCTATCCATATGGATCATGCCAGTTAAAAAAAGTGAAAATTTAGTTTCCCTTATTTGATGAGCATCAGATATGAGGACTTTTTTTGAGTGTTTTTATAAAAAAAATTACATGGTGAAAATAAAACAAATATTGTTGTCAATAATAAAATTTTTTATATGTTGTAATGTATGCACACAAAATAATGCGTACTTCACATTTTAACATTGGACATGAATGAACCGACATTTCACATATATATTTTCATTAAAATGGCGATCCATATGGATCGTTAGCTCAGATGGTGATCTTTCATCTGACCATCATGCCACATAATTGCCACGGCATTTCCAGCTGTTTTATTTGGCCAAAAAAATATTTCTCAGCAAGTAAAACCGGATAAAAATGTATTCCTCCATCCAGTTCATGTGCGCGACATAAGTCTATGTTTGCGATATTTTATTAGACGGATTTATTTTTGTAAATAAAATGATTAAGTCTACTTTTGGCCCCTCAACTATTGCGTCAGTATAATTTAGCCCTCAACTACAAAACCGTCCAGTACCGGTACCCCAACTGTCAAAACCGTTCACTTTTAGCACCTGGGCGGGGACAAGGCTGTTTTGACCGACGTTGAGCGGTTTTGACACGCAAACTCCATCTCAGTGACATGTGGGGCCCACGCGTCATCGACTCAATCCCTCTCTCCATGACATGTTTGCGATATTTTATTAGACGGATTTATTTTTGCAAATAAAAAGTAAATAAAAAAATAAAAGGGACCACGACATGAGATCGAGAGCAGTTCCAAGGGCCCAACTCCAATGTACCATGGCTGATCCATCGCACAGGCCCAACTGCGTGTTTTGGGCTAGAAGCACCCGGACAGCCATGGCGGTGCCGTTGCTATAAAAAAAAAAGCCATGGCGGTGCCGCGAGCCGTGTCCGTTTGTTTCTCTACCCGCCTTGGGCCTTGTCCCGGTGCCACCAGATCCGCAGGTAGAGGTTTCGGCCTTCGGGCGCTCTTCCTGTCCATCTTCGCGAGTCAGTTTTTCTCGCCGGTAAGCAGCTCAGCACCCGCAGGAGAGAACTCGAGAAGCCCGGAGGAGCAGGAGGGGGAGAAGCAGCCGTCGGGGGAAGAAGATGTCGTACCTGCTGCCGCATCTGCACTCGGGGTGGGCAGTGGATCAGGCCATCCTCGCCGAGGAGGAGCGCCTCGTCATCATCCGCTTCGGCCACGACTGGGACGAGACCTGCATGCAGGTACCGAGCAACCTCCTAACCCTAGATTCTAATATCTATCCTTCCTTGATCTGTGGCTGTGCGATTCCCTTGCGTATGATTTCTGTTTGCCCTACTTTGGGTTTGGGGTGAGTCGTCGCTGGGGGCGATGGGGGCTGTGCGGTTATTGAATTCGTGGAGGTCGAATGCTGTATCTAATTCAGCAAACTAGGAAAGGAAGCGCGCTTCGCGGCGCCCTACCACTACCAGGCAAATTTATCTCCAAATTCTTTTAAGTATATGATATCCATAGAACCAGAACACAAATATTGAAGCAAATAGGACTGAAGCATCTACTTTTGTAGTGCACAAATGAGCAAACTCTTTGTTAGATAATTTTCCACAGTAGGTGTACAAATAATTCTGGAAGTGTTGAGAAGGCCCTTGCCATAGCAGGTAGAACAGAGCACAAGGACTACTCAAACTAAACTTAACACATACACTATTGCAGATGTTGTCACAACCTTCAAACAAGCAGGACATGCATGAGTTACTTGCAGTGTTGAGAAGTCCTTAGGCCTTAGCTTATAGCTTCTGAGCAACATCCGTGTATAATCAGTTGATTCAATCGCCTGCTAAAGCTAGCAATAGAAAGGATTTATTTTGTTAATTCTTGTCATCAGTGATATGTACTCAACTTGAATACTTTAATTGCCTGTCACTGGTACGGCAAAAACTGCAGAAATTATCCATGCAATTGCATGATAAAAGTGAGAATCAATCAGCATCAACTAAGCTGCTTATTTTTAGGACGTCGTAAGTTGTCTCTGAGGCGCATATGAGCAGAAATAAAACCGCATGCTGTCAGCACTTAGCAAGTCAAAACTACCAACCAGATTAAAGTGTCCAATTGCCTTGATGTCCGTTTAGTGAATAGATCTCAGTTATTAATTCTATTATATAGTCAGTTTAATTTAGTTGATTGCATAGCTTTTAGTAAGATTTCTTCAGAGATTTACCGAGAAAATGGCCAAATAATGATACAAAATCCATTCAGAGATCTAACATAGAAAATACTTGAGTTTCAAGCCTGGCCTCTAGAGAGCCAAGCTGCTTTTGGATTGCACTGTCTTTGATAATGGAAAGGCATGGGTGTTCCTTTTGTAAGTGTGGAAATGATCAGCGCTACCCCAAAGTTTTAATTTCACATAATGTAAGCGTGTCTTGATTACTTTCTAAAAAAAAAAGGGCGTACCCAGTGCAAAGAGCTCCCACTCTGTGCGGGGTCTGGGGAAGGGTGTTAGTGGCAAGCCTTACCCTCGCTTGTGCAATGCGAGGAGACCACGACTCGAACCCGAGATCTTCCGGTCACAGGCGGTAAGACTCTACCGTTTGCACCAGGCCCGCCCTTCTCTTGATTACTTTCTAAACAGAAAAAAATGCACAAGCCTTTCAGTAAAGAAGTATAAGTTTGTACAGCATCAGGGAGCAACATAACTTATGTCAGATGGGTAACAAAAATTCAGGTAATGGTAGCACAACAATTTCTTTACCTGATCAGTCCTTTTGAAACCTGTGATATCACTTCGATGTGCAGCAATAATCTTTGTTAGATGCAATAGCACGGATCTTCTCAGGGAGTTGGGTCCTTTGATAAAGTAAGAAACTCATAAACCACAAGAAAAGCAATAACATAAAAAAAATACAAGAACGTGAAATAACAGGCTTACTATCAAGAACCAAAGCACACTGCAGAACAAGAAGGGCAGAAGTTAGATGAGCCCTGCTAGCTTTTTGAATGAAATTCGGTTGGAAAGGAGGCATGAAATGCAATGAACAGAGGCAAAGCAAGGCTAACATGAAAAATCACGCAGTTTGCTACTTGGCTGATTAAATTATAAGAACAAACTGTTGTTTAGTGGCCTGAGTTGTATTGTAGCATTGCATGTTACAGCTGTGTTCACTTGATTCTTTTGTACTGTCATTCGATATTTGGTGTGTTTAAATTTAAAATTTGGAACAGAAGTGGTTAGGATGTTTTCTTTGTTATAGGTAACATAGTACATCTGTACACTCATGTTGCGAGCCAAGCGACAACTTCGGTGCTTGATTTTTTGCTATTCATTTATCAATGAAATTGAGGTGAAGTAGCCATCTGATCTTTTCATCAATGCTTTCTGAAAATCATGTCCATGATTTGGTTCCACACTAATTTAAATTCTCACTTGGTCATATGATTTGGTTCCACACTAATTTGCACTGTTGTGTGTTTTGACTTTATTCTGACTCACTCTTGTTAATGTTTTAGATGGATGAAGTGCTGGCAGCAGTAGCTGAGACCATAAAGAACTTTGCAGTCATCTATCTCGTTGACATCACAGAGGTCCCTGATTTCAACACCATGTACGAGCTGTATGACCCTTCGACGGTGATGTTCTTCTTCCGGAACAAGCACATGATGATCGATCTCGGGACAGGAAACAACAACAAGATCAACTGGGCCCTGAAGGACAAGCAGGAGTTCATCGACATCGTGGAGACTGTTTACAGGGGCGCCCGGAAAGGCCGTGGTCTGGTGATCGCTCCAAAGGACTACTCCACCAAGTACCGTTACTAAGAAGGCAGGCATTCACACCGGGCACTGCTGCTTGCTAGCCTACTAGTATGTTCCCCCTATGCAATCTATTGGGGATGTTTACTCGAACAGTCAATCTGACAGGTGATGCTTAACTGTATCTTGGCATGCCCTAGTATATATTCAAGTTTCTGGCGAGCGGTGCTTAACTATATCTTGGCATGCCATAGTGAACTTGTAAAGTTGTGATTTGTGGTGATTGATGATCGAGTGTCAAAAGGACAGGATTTGTGTTCTCCCTTAGTATGGCTATACGTGGTACTAATAAGAAACGGTTACTGGTTTGGAACATGGGAACTGAATACTGATGGCTTCCTTTGGTATTTTTATCATTGAGTACTCATCATCAACCTTGTAACATTCATATCGATGGAGTTCTTTTTTATGGTGTCCTGGCAATGTTTTTTTTTAGCTCTGAATTACGCAGAAGAAGCTTGTTTGGCCGCGTCCAGCTTTGTGATTCTAGGGACCATGCAACAGTCTATTGCATTTTTACTTATTTGTGTGCTTTGTAAAAAGTACGTAGTATATAATATTGAAATCCTTTTTTTTTTTGCCAAGTTTTCACCCAAGCTGGGTGGTAAGCGGTGGCTTTGGTGAGCTGAGAAATGGCAACAGTGTGTGTTCAGTTGTTCACGCTTCAACCTCCACTGGTGCAGATGAGAAGCCAAACGAAAACGGAAATGATAGGACGTGGAAGTCCATCCAGTCCGGACGCCGCGCGCCTGGGACTGCTGACCAGCCGGCCCAATAAATCTCCCATCCGTCTCCTTCCATTACTCCTGCCGCCCGCCTCGCACTGTTTCTGCTTCTCCACCGTCACCCATGCCTCGCTCGCCCCACTGCTCCTACTGTTGCTCCGCGCGCCCGCTCCGCTGCTCTTGCCGCTGCTACTGCTCCGAGCGCCCGTTTCGATGCTCCGACGCCGCGCGCCTGCTCTACCACCCGCTTGGCCCGATGACACCGATAGACGCCGCCAGCGCAAAGAGAAGTGTCAGGCCCTCCGGCCTTGCCTGTTGCTATGGCGGCCTGACGTAGACGGCGGAGGATGTCACACCAGAATATATGATGCATGTTGTAAACTTATATTTTAAATGTTTTAAATATATGTTGCAAGTATTTTATATGGATGTTGTAAAAGTAGATCGAGATGTTGCATATGTTGCAGTGATTGTACACGTATGTTGCAAGAGTCTGTCTCCAATATTTCATTTGTTTTTCAGACGTACGTTGCAAGCGTGTTTATTAGGATGTTGCATATGTTTTCACCCATATGTTGCAAGTGTTTTATCTTGATGTTGTGTATGTTTGTAATATTTTTCAAGTGTTTTTGCAAGTGTTTCAGACGCATGTTTCTAGTGTTTCATCTATCTTTTTTTTATGTTGCAAGTGTTGTAATCAAATGTTTCAAAAGTAGATTGGGTGTTACACATGGTATACGTGTGGGAAGCTGGAGGGGACGCAAGCGGTCGCGCGGCGTGGGCCCCCGCGTGGGCCCATGTGTGGACGTAGGAAACGAACTGCATCCGCGAGCGTCCATCCGGACATCCGGACGCTAGTAGTGCCACTAAAAAATTATGGCATGGCTAGTGTCCAGACGTTCGTACGCTAGCCCTCGTCCGGACATAAGCACCTGCCCGCCCACATCTCGCCTGCTGTGCCCGCCCACGCTAGTGGGGACCGCCTCCGCGTGCGCTTGCTTCCTGTGCTTGACACCGAGGCGAGACAATAGAAAGGCGAGAAGGGAGATGCAACACCTAATATAGTTTTGAAACATCCAGATACAACAATTATAACATACGTCTGAAAACAAATAAAACATGTGTCTAAAATACTTGTAAAAACACTTAAAAAACGCTTAAAATATTATAAACATAGCAACTTTCCGATAAAAACCATCGTAAGGAAGTGGCCAGAGACGGCAAGGCACCTTGATGAGTGCTTATTTGGTGCGGCCTATTTTTCTACTCCGCTGGAGCTTGGATGCAGAAGCCTCAGGTTTTACGGCCTGTTCGCTCGTTCGTATTTATCTTATAAATTATAATTTATCAACCAATGATATATCAAATTAGTTAACAGTATTTTCAATCATGATTTAACAAGGCCAAACGAACAGCGCCGTAGTTCCACGTAAAAAATGACTACGGCTACTCTCCTTGTACGGAAAAAAGAGAGAGATTCTAATCGCGAGTCCCTTGTCTTGCACGGCGTCGTCGTGCCGCTGCTCGGCTGCTCTGTCCTGTGTGTGTCTGCGTGTCAGTTTCAGCGTCTGGCCTGTCGGGAAGGGAACACGAACGGAGACGGAACGCAGACCGGCACCTATCTCTGTCTGCCGCCCAGTCGGTCTCGGTCATACATTCAGCCTGTTTGTTTGTTGGTTTCAGTCAGCCCAAACCAATCAGTCAATAGTGTTTTCCTCTTACAAAAAACCAGCACCAGCCAACCCAAACCAACACCAGCACCAACCAGCGAACAGGTCCATTGATTCATTAGTACATTACAGTATTAATTATAGTGATTATTATTATAATCTGAACGCGTTTAGAAAACTAGTAGTAGTAGTGCAGTGTTGGTGGTACACACTACACACTGTAGAACGAAGCAGACGAGACGCAGCATCGGCCGTCGGCCCTGGCCCGTGGGGAGTTGAGAATTGAAGGACGGGAGGTTATGTTCGCTTAATCATATCAGCTAGAATCAATTTTACTTTTGAGTAAATTGCACGGCCGGTCCTTAAAGTATTGAGCTGATTACGTCTGGGTCCCCAAACTATTAGATCGCACAGTTGGCTTCCCAATCTACTTAATCCGGCCCATGTAGGTCATAAACAACCCAGGCGGTGTCAAGGTTGTCCACGTACGCACCAGTTAGCTCTGCTGACTTCGTGTTGACCGCGGCTGGATCGGATCTGGCCCACTGGTTCCAGATCGGACGGTTGGAGATCGTCTCCCGCGAGATTGACCAGTGGCGCCGGTGGTCAGCGCCGCGAGGCACGGTGGCGCTGCCATGGGCAGCGGCGGGAGCTCGCCGGAAAGTGGCGGCGCTCGGGCTACAGAGCCCATCCTGGCACGGGGATTACTCCCACGCGTATAGCTCGACGTTGCGGACTCGTCTGACAACGAACGAAGGCCAGAGACGGTGGTAACGACGGCGAGGAGGACCGGGCACGGCGGCGGGATTCGGCGAGCTCGTGAGCGCGGAAGGAAGGGAGAGGGCGGGACAGGCATTGGAGGGTTACTCACCTCGCTGCGAAATTCGTCGTGAAGGTATCGCCGGCGGGGACGTGGTAGGCGAGGAGATCGACGGTGGCGGCTGCACGTAGGTATGGCGCGCGCGGGAGAATAGAGATGCGGCGGCGGCTACCAGGGCAAAGGACAACGCGCGGCACGTCAGCGGGCATGGACAGATGTGGAGTCGTGGAGACCTCCAAGGGCGCAGCCTGCCGCAGCTGGGCCGCTACCGTGGGGCACGGGCGCGCTTCGGCCTCCGCCTGCGCTGTCTGCTCGCCCCTACACCAGAGCCTGGAGAGACCGGCTCGCCACCCGCCGGCGCATGATGGCTTCCCTCCACGCATTCCACCCTTGACCCGTCCGCGCCGCTCTCCTCGCCCCCGGCGCGGGCCTGTAGCTCCTAGCCTGCCGCCGCCGCTGCTCCACCTCACCTCGACGCCGGGCGGATGCCCTGCACCAGACGGGACGGATCAGGGAGCAGTACACCCGCCGTGCTCGAGGAGTCGGCGAGGCTCGGGATCAAGCAGGGAGCCGTCGCCGTCACCTTCGCCGCGGTGGCGGCCGAGGCCAGCGGGAGGAGGAGGAGGACGAAGAGCGCGGAGAAGGATCGCGAGAGGTTGTTGGGCTCCACCCACGCCTCGCTGTCGTCGAAGTTATGCGCGTAGCTGTAGGCGTCGTAGGGTGCGGCGACGGCGCGTGCGCCGGCACGCAGCCGGTGGAGCAGAGCAGGATCCGCTTCTTCTCCCGCATGATGCGGCGCCACAACGCCCTCAGCCTCGCCCGCGCGGACGGCCGCGGGGCCCCGAGGAGTAGTAGGGCGCCCTCGGACCGCTGACCTTGGAGGAGGAGGATGACGAGGAGTGGAAGGCGACGTCGTCATCGTAGTAGTCATCGTCGCCGTCGAGGTCGAAGCCCGCGCGGACGAACCCCCGCCGCGAGATGGAGGGGGCGCAGGAGCAGGAGGCCTGGCGCTGGAACCGCGGGCTGTAGCCGCCGCCGTCCATGGCGACGATGAGCGCGGCTGCAGCCCGCCTACGAGACTGCCACCGTCCGTCCCACTGCCTTGGTTTCCTTCCCCGCTGCCTCCCCGCCATCGAGAACGCGGCAGACGACTTTGCCGTGTTCTCCTCTTCCCGCTCCACCGCTCGCCGGAGCTCCGCCCCGCCTCGACTCCGACGAGGACACCGCCGGAGAGCACCCCTGCGCAGCTACAGGGGAGGACGACTCCTCCTACCCCGCCGATCCAAAACCCACGGTCCAGATCGCTTGTTGACCAACGGTGGCAGTGATTGTGATTGGGTTAAATCATGTCCACGTGGACAATCAGATCAGCTTCTAACCCTTCTCATGTCTATTTTGGACCTAGATGAGATCACTTAAATATATTAGGGAGCCAAGAGTACGATTTCATAGTTTGGGGACCCAGACGAAATCAGCTCAATACTTTAAAGACCGACCGTGCAATTTACTCCTTACTTTTAGTCATGAAAATAATATTTTTCTCTCGTTACAAATTAGTCCTACAAACCGGCCAAAGCAGCGATAAATCCTGCGAACGGAGCCTTTGGCACTGGACGGAGATCCTGTCCGCTGGTGGTGGAGTGGAGGCACAGGCCGCAGCCCCGCAGGGCACTGCCAATCATCAGCTGCCTGACTCTGACCGAGAGGACTAACTTGTGAATCGTGGAATGTTCCAAGCTTTGGAAACGTATACTGTAGTAACATAAAGGCATGTCTTCCGATCACTTGATTTTTTTTTCTGAATATGTACTACTTTGTTACTATAAAAGTTGGGTTGCATAGCCGTTTTCGATGAATACATAACGAGTTTATATATTGTAAAAAAAGACGGCTTTGCGTTATCGTAACACGTTTTTGGACGAGATTTCGATGGATACGAATGTGGTGTCCCTGAGCTGAGCAGTAGAGGAGTTGGGACTGCCTGCTCTGCTTAGATGTGAGACTTGGACAATGCCGTGCTTATTTTTGTACCGCGTGCATGCTTTCCCACGGTGCATGTGCATCACCAATATATAGGCCCCGTTCACGCGGCGGCAGCTGGATCGGCTGGTGCTGGATCGGTTGGAAGTGTCTCACGGGGTTACTGTAGCACTTTCAGTCGGTTTCAGCTGGACCAGTGTTTCTCTCTCACATAATCATCAGCTACAGTATTTTGGTTTCTTTTTTTTCAGACAAGCGAACGGGGCTCTAATCACCATGCATGCCTGGGCAGCGTACGTCACGAACCAAACCGCTCCTCAAAAGTCCGGCCGACTCCGTGTAGGAGCCCACGCTGATGCCATTGTTCTAGTCAACACACGTACAAGTATTTGGATATTTTCTTTCTTTCTTTGTTTCTTGATCTGTTGTACAAGGAACCTTTTATTTCAGTTGTTAATAAAGTTCAGTAGGGGAGACCCCTCCTATTTTCCTCAAAAAAAGTATTGGAATATTAAAATATACCTCGTCAAGCACACGTACGGACCGAAGCGGGCCAAAAGAAGCCCATAGCTTGGACTGAATTGGAAAGAACTAGACTATTGAACTTACAATTTTTTTATTCCCCCATTTTCCAAATCTTAAACACTGACCCGTGTCAAATTCAGAGAGTAAGAAAATAGAAACATAAATAATAAGAAATGGAAAGTGAGATTCATCGCCATCTCCATGGGCCGCGGCCTCATCTCTTTCACTCGTCTCTCGCGAGTCCATATATGAAAAAAGCTTCTTATGGGGGACCCTCACCGCCGATGTCAATATTTCACCGGCGGCAACACTTTAATTAAGATCTAAAATGAAATGACTTAATTCTTCAAATAAGATTCAATTCCACGAAAACAAACAAGCCAATGTCTTTCATTTGTCTACATAGAAATATATGTATGCCATGCCCATTATTTTTCCTGCTAATGGGAATGGATTCTATTAAATTGAGAAGACAGTTACATCCATGTTTACACTGTCTCTACACTGTAAGAAAGATACACTAGAGTAAATTCAGAACCTGAAAGGTTCTAATATGGCTAGAGGAGAGGTGTGTGTAAATAGGCTATTAAAAAATCTACAAATCAACTAGAGCAATTTGATTAGTAAGACAAATAGCGAAATGCAAACTTGCTCTAGCTCTACAAGGGTTGCAAACCACCTATCCAACAATTCTAGTTGCAATGATTACTAAACACACAACTTGCTATGATACTACTCACTAAGAGCTTTCAATCTTGCTACACTAAAGAGCTTCACTAGATGAACTTAAATAACAAATCAAGCTCTCAAATCTAATTACACTAAAGAGCTTGCCACAACCAGTTTGCAAGAATATAAAAGAGTGAGTATGGTGATTATACCGCCGTGTAGAGGGATGAACCAATCACAAGATGAATATGAAATTAATCACCGAGAGAATGCCAAATAGCAAGAGACAACCGATTTTCTTCCGAGGTTCACGTGCTTGCCAACACGCTACGTCCCCGTTGTGTCGACCAACACTTGGTGGTTCGGCGGCTAAGAGGTGTTGCACGAACCTCGTCCACACAATTGGACACCGCAAGAACCTACCCACAAGTGAAGTAACTCAATGACACGAGCAATCCACTAGAGTTACATTTCGGCGCTCCATCGGAGAAGGTACAACTCCCCTCACAATCACCGGAGATGGCCACGAACAATCACCAACTCATGCCGATCCTCCACCGCTGCACCAAGCCGTCTAGGTGGTGGCAATCACCAAGAGAAACAAGTGAAATCCGCAGCAAAACACGAATACCAAGTGCCTCTAGATGCAATCACTTAAGCAATGCACTTGGATTCTCTCCCAATCTCACAATGATGATGGATCAATGATGGAGATGCGTGGGAGGTGTTTGGTTAAGCTCACAAGGTTTCTATGTCAATGAAAATGTGCAAGAGAGTGAGCTTGAACCGACCATGGGGCTTAAATAGAAGCCCCCATGAAATAGAGCCGTTGTACCCCTTCACTAGGCACAGATCGTGGTGACCAGACGCTCCGGTCATATTGACCGGATGCACCGGTCGTGAATACCGGACGTGTCCGGTTGCCATACCGGACGCGTCCCGATAGCTACAAACCGCCACGTGTCCGCCGGTTGCCTCCAACGGCTCTCTGACATGTTCGATCGGACGCACTGTTCAAAACGACCGGACGCTGAGCCGCTGCGTCCAGTCGAGTCCAGTAAGCCCCCAGGGCCGACCGGACGCGTCTGTTAGAAACCGACCGGACGCACTGTTGAACCTATAAAAATAAAGAAAATGCAGTATTTTTGTTCTACAACTTTTTCAAATAAAAAAATGGACTATATAAGGATTGTAGATCTTGATAAGTTGAACAAACTTAATATTCAAAACTTTTCAATTTGAGACAATCTAAGGTTTCGAAAACTAGTTTGTAGGCGTTGAAATTTAAAAATCACAAATTTGAACCTTCTAAACTTTCTCAAATGGAAAGTTGACCAGAACAACAATTGTATATCTTGATGAGTTGAACAAACTTGGTATTCAAAACTTTTCAATTTGAGACAATTTAGGGTTCTGAAAACTAGTTTGTAGGCGTTGAAATTTAAAAATCACAAATTTAAACCATCTAAACTTTCTCAAATGGAAAGTTGACCAAAACAACAATTGTATATATTGATTAGCTGAACAAACTTGGTATTCAAAACTTTTCAATTTGAGACAATCTAGGGTTCCGAAAACTAGTTTGTAGGTGTCAAAATTTAACAATTACAAATTTGAACCGTCCAAACTTTCTAAAATGGAATGTTGACCAAAACAACAATTGTAGATCTTGATGAGTTTAACAAACTTGGTATTCAAAAATTTTCAATTTGAAGTCATTTAGAGTTCATAATATTAGAGTCAAAGTGTTGTTTTTTCATTTGACCAAATTTGACTTGGTCAAACTTGCTCAAATGAGACACTAAATGACCTCAGATGAAAAATCTCTGAATACCAAGTTTGATCATATCAGCAAGATCTACAATTTTTATATAGCTCATTTTCCCATTTAAGAAAGTTTTATCAAACACTAGTCACAAATTCTTGAATCTCATATAGACTTTCTGAAACTATGTCACACACTTGTGAAATTTGAACTACATTTTATTCAAACTTTCTCAAATAAAAAATGTCCTATATAAGGATTGTAGATCTTGATGAGCTGAACAAACTTGGCATTCAAAACTTTTCAATTTGAGACAATCTAGGGTTCCGAAAACTAGTTTGTAGGCGTCGAAATTTAAAAATCATAAATTTGAACCGTTCAAACTTTCTCAAATGGAAAGTTGACCAAAACAACAATTATAGATCTTGATGAGTTTAACAAACTTGGTATTAAAAACTTTTCAATTTGAAGTCATTTAGAGTTCATAATACTAGAGTCAAAGTGTTGTTTTTTCATTTGACCAAATTTGACTTGGTCAAACTTGCTCAAATGAGATACTAAATGACCTCAGATAAAAAATCTCTAAATACCAAGTTTGATCAGCTCAATGACCTCCTCTGTTCCATAGCCCTGGGCAATGCCAATCGAGGCAAGGTCAGGAATAAAGTCAACACATAACTCAATGACCTCCTCTGTTCCATAGCCCTGAGCGATGCTTCTTTTAGGCTTAGAACGGACTTTCACATATTTCTTCAAGACTCCCATAAATCTCTCGAAGGGGAACATGTTATGTAAGAACATAGGTAAAAGAATACTAATCTCCTTCACCAAATGAACTAGGAGGTGTGTCATGATATTAACGAAGGATGGAGGGAACACCAACTCAAAGCTGACAAGACATTGAACCACATCATTCTGTAGAGTAGCTAGTTCCACTGGATTGATTACCTTCTGAGAAATTGCATTGAGAAATGCACATAGCTTCACGGTGGCTAGACGTACATGTGGAGGTAGAATTCCTCTTAAAGCAACTGGAAGCAATTGCGTCATAAGCACGTGGCAGTCGTGGGACTTTAAGTTTAAGAATTTCTTCTCTGGCACATTTATTATACCCTTTATATTGGAGGAGAATCTCGATGGGACCTTGATGCTGCTTAGACATTCGAACATGCTGTCCCTCTCTTCTTTGCTAAGCGTGTAGCTAGCAGGACTTAAGTAATGACGTCCATCATCTGTCTTCTCTGGATGAAGGTTGTCTCGTTCTTTCATGCCCTGTAAGTCCTGGCGTGCTTCAAGTGAATCCTTTGGCTTCCCGTACACATCCATGAATCCTAACAGGTTCACACAAAGATTCTTTGTCAGGTGCATCACGTCGATTGCGTTGCGGACCTCTAGGACTTGCCAATAGGATAGCTCCCAAAAGATGGACTTCTTCTTCCACATGGGTGCGTGTCCCTTAGCATCTTTGGGAACAGATTCACTGCCTTGTCCCTTTCTAAATACTACTTTCACATCCTTAACCATTGCGAGTATATCTTCCCCAGTTCGGTTATGAGGCTTCTTCCGGTGGTCTGGCTTACCTTTAAAATGCTTCCCTTTCTTTCTTACTTGGGATTCAAAGGAAGGAATCGACGATGGCCAAGATACACGACCTTTCGACATCTTTTCAAATATATATTGTCAAGTTCATTAAAACAATGTGTGCATGCATTATATCCTTTGTTTGTCTAACATGAAAGATTACTTAAAGCAGGCCAATCATCGATTGTTACGAACAACATTGCTCGTAGGTCAAAGTGTTCTTGTTTGTACTCATCCCAGACACGTACACCTAGTTTGTTCCATAAAACTAGAAGTTCTTCAACTAATGACTTTAGATAGACATCAATGTCGTTGCCTGGTTGCCTCGGACCTTGGATGAGGATCGACATCATAATGAACTTCCACTTCATGCATAACCATGGAGGAAGGTTGTAGATACATAGAGTAACTGGCCAAGTGCTATGACTAGTGCTCTGCTCCCCAAAAGGATTCATACCATCTGTACTTAAGGCGAACCTTAAGTTTCTAGCCTCATTTGTAAACTCTAGAAATTCCCTGTCTATCGCTCTCCACTGGGATCCATCAGCTGGGTGTCTCAGCTTATTGTCTACCTTACGGTCTTCTTTATGCCACCGCAACAACTTTGTAAGGTCTTTATTTTTGAACAAACATTTTAAGCGTGGTATTATAGGAGCATACCACATAACCTTGGCAGGGATTTTCTTTCTAGGACGTTGTTCACTCTCGACGTCACCAGGATCATCGCGCCTGATTTTATACCGCGATGCTTTACATACCGGGCATTCATCCAAATTCTCGTATTCATTGCCATGGTAGAGGATGCAGTCATTAGGACATGCATGTATCTTCTGGATTTTTAATCCCAAAGGGTAGACAACCTTTTTTGCTTCGTATATAGTGGTGGGCAATTCATTTGGCTTCGGAAGCATCTTCTTTACGAGGTTCAATAAATTCCCAAATGCCTTGTCGGATACACCATTCTTTGCCTTCCACTATAGCAATTCCAGTGTTGTACCCATCTTTTTTTGCTCCTCTTTGGCCGTCGGGTATAGCAACTTCCTATGATCCTCAACCATACGCTCGAACTTAACTTTCTCTTTTTCACTTTCGTATTCTTGTTGTGCATCACGAATGGCATCGCCAAGAGCATCATCGAGATCATCTTCTACCGCTACCTCTTCTTCATCTCCCCCCATTGTAGTATCATCAAAGGCACCATACTGAGCAATAATACCATCAATGTCTAAATCTTCTCCTTCACCTTCTTCTATCATGACCCCGTTTTCTCCATGCTTAGTTCAACATATATAATTTGACATGAAACCTGACTTAAGCAAATGTGAATGAAGACTCATTGAGCTTGAATATTCCTTTAAATTCTTACATAGGGCACATGGACAGCATATGAAACCATCCCGCTTATTTGCCTCGACCACACCTAAGAAATAGTGCACGCCCTCAATAAAGTCTTGGGAGCGGCGATCGACATTGTACATCCAATGGCGTGACATAATCTGCATTACACGATAATTTATGGAAACTTTGAACATAATTAAGTATTTTATTACACAATATAGATGACACACACACGGTTGATTAATTAACTAAGCCTGGCTACAACGTAAGCAATCCCAGCTATCACTAAACAAACTAAAACTACAATGCACTTCAGTAACATAATTATTTCGTGACCGTACGCAACTAAAACAGATAAATCATTCGTCTGTTGAATATCAATAAGCTTCTCCTGCTGGCTCACTGGCTCATCATTAGCAGCCGCTACCTCAAGCGCACCTGAATTCTGCACGTATGTAGCATAATCTTCCTCCCAGTACCAACCATCGTATCCATTGCCCTCCCACTGAAATTAAAGCCAAAAAATATTTAGTCAAAAATATTCAAGAAAAACAGGTCAATTAGCCATAATAATAAAATACGTAAGAAACTCACATCGCGATCCGGGCACTTGTAGAAAACATGACCCTTGTTGGGTCCCTGTCTCTTGACTCGGTACTCCATCACAATCTTCTGCTTACACTTGCCGCAGATAATGAGAGGGAGTTCTGGCCTCAGTCGTTTCGCAACCGAACGAGAGGCCGAGGATCCGGTACCAGTTGTCATCTACTTTCTATACTTATTTTTGCAAACTAGTGTAAATTTCACATTTTCTAAAATAATATATTTAAACAAAACTAAAATTATTTATTTATCTAACTAAACCATGAAATATGTACTATGTATAATAGTAAAATACCAAACTATCAAGTGATTTTACTATTGTAAATCATCATGTGATTTTGAGCTAAAAATGACATAGAAATCATAATCAAATCCACCATATCAAGTTACTTTCTATACTTATTTTTGCAAACTATTGTAAATTTCTCATTTCTAAAGTAATATATTAAAAAAAATATTTATTTATCTAACTAAACCATGAAATGTACAACATATACTAGCAATACTAAACTATCAAGTGATTTTGATGAACTAATTTAACTTTTGTTTATCCAAACATATATGCAAATTATCATGTGATTTTGAGCTAAAAATGACATAAAATCATAATAAAGTCCAACATATAAAGTTACACATGCATCTACATCGCAAAATGAGATAAGCTACTGATAAAACATAAGAGGATTAAGTTTGTTACCTCCAAAATTGAAGAGCAACACCAATGGAGGGGGAGAGAGCAAGAACAACAGCAAGCTGAAGAACAGAGATAGTGAATTTGAATGGAATGGCTCGGGCTCGGGGAAGAAGAAATGAGCTGGTCGATAGGCCGGGATAATTAGTTCCGGTTAGGGGGCTAAACCGGGACTAAAGATTAATCTTTATTTCCGGGACATCACCCAAACCGGGACTAAAAGCTTTAGTCTCGACTGGTATGACCAACCGGGACTAAAGATCCCTGCCCCGCGGACGACCGTTGGGCAGGAACCTTTAGTCCTAGTTGGTATTAACAACCGGGACTAAAGAAACCTTTAGTCCCGGGGGTAAAAAATGCCGAGGCTAATGTTAAATTGGGACATCGTTCTAAAGTCTGTTCTCTAGTAGTGCTCTGCCATGTACAATGAAAAGTTACATTAAAGCATACTCCTCTCATCCTAAATAAATTATAAGTTATTTCAACTTTCTTGAGAGTCAAAATACTTTAAGTTTGATCGAATGAAACAATAACATTTATAATACTAAATAAGTATCAATTGATTCTTCATTAAGTATATTTGCATAGTATACCTATTTGATGTCATCAATCTTTATAATTTTATCTATAATTTTGATCAAATTTGAGATGCTTTGACTCTCCAAAACAATTGAAATGACTTGTACTTTGGAACGGAGGGGAGTACTTGCGTTGTGGCCTCAGATGCTCTACCGGTACTTGATCTAGATGGATATGCTACTTTTACATCAGAGTACTAGATGTTATCTTGCGTTGTTGCTGGCCTCATTGCCTGAATCTAAAGGACCAATCGAATTCACACAAGCTATCGGAAGTTAGTTCACACAAGTGTTCTAGAGCTGCCATAGCAATGCAATGCAATAGCAACATACCAGATACCAGAGGGTGTTTTTGGCAGTGCTCTTGAGAAAATACATGAGAGTCAGTCATCAGTCAAACAACAAAATTCTACAACAACTCAATTGGAGAGTAAATAAAAACCACATCTTCATTTAGCATAGGAGCTGAGAGCTAAGAAAACCATGCCTCTCCTTGCACCTTATTTAACTCTTATCCGCTCCCCACTCTCCTTCTCCACCAGAATCAACTAGAACCACCCCACCAAAAATAGAGTAGTAGCTAGAACTAAGAATCAATGAGTGGAGGTCTACCAGACTAATCACCATGGAACTACACGTGGCTCAATTGATTATGTTTCTTGGGATAAAATCTGTCTATTTGGATCCGGTCATCGACTTAACGTGACTGCTTGCTTTTTTGATTTACTTAAGAATTTAACCACATTATTATTTTTTAGTGATAGACGATATGTCCGCGGATAGCGAGACGTTTATAATGACTTCGTCAACCTCAATATTTGTAGGTTTGGTCTTTCAAAAGTGCTTACGAGTAGGGTATATGTATTTGAGTTTATAAATATCAGTGTGCCTACATGTATGTAAGTGTTTTACATTTGTACTCCCTCTATTTTAAATTCTAAGCTGCTTTTTCTTTTCTAGGTACATTGCTTTTATTATTATGTACCTAAACATAGTGTATATCTAAGTACATAGTAAAAACTATGTATCTAGAAAAATCAAAATGTTTTATAATTTGGAATAGCAAGAGTACTACGTTCCACAAAAATAAAAACATATGAGGTCACTGGCCTGTAACAAACATAACCTTATTTCATTCCAACTAGGGATGTTTAAAATAGAATCGTAGTGGATAGGATGGTGAGGTTACGGGGCCCTCACTGGCCAAAGGGTTAGAGGATGTGCAGAGAGTTTAGAATTCAAAGCTGCAAAGTGAGATGATTTAGGCTTTAGTCTGGTAACAGAGGCGACAAAGATTACGAACGTTTGAGCGGGACGAGGGCGAGAACAAGGCAAAGACAAATGAGTCAACGTTGGTAGTCTCGTGCTCACTGGTTTAGAGCCGCCGCAGTGTAGTTGAGGTATGAAACGTCCATCAGTTGCCACGTGAGAGGCGGTGTTTCACCTTGCTTTAGGTTGCAATGTGCAGTGAGTGAGCATCGGTGATCATCAGGTGTAGCATGAAGCCTATATTTTTTTTTGAATATGAATAAAATACAACAGTTCAACTCAAATGCCATGTAACAAACAAATAATATTCTACTTATTTGGCAATTGAAGCTTCTGATGCTTGCATTTTTCAAATCAGCATCAGTAGATTCGGTGGAGAAAACGGTGCTCCAGAGAAGAAAGAGAAAAACGACGCATCAGTTTTTAGGACTTATTTGGTGCGACTCTGAGGCCGGCATCTCTAGGGCTCCAGCACCAAATGAGCACCAGTGAGGAGCGCTTCTGGTGCCCAAAAAAGTGGTTTCGTCTTGAGAGGGCTTTGACACTAGAGCCACGTGGAAGAAGCCATTCCAAACAGGCCCTTAGGCTGTCCACATCGTGTGCCTAGAGTAACACAAGAAAGGAGAGAGAAGATTTTGGCACCGCTCTTCTCATTGCGGTTGCTAATGCGAGTTTCTAGTGAAGCCAAGAAAATATAGAACGATGAACGTTTTTGCTCTGATGCACATTGCCCACCTGTGCCCGGTTAATAAACAATGAATTTTTTGTTTATCGTTTTGTGATCACGCGCAACCACTGCCAAAGAGAGAGAGTGATTATTTTATTTTGTGGGCTCTAGATTTTTAGATAGTTTTGATGTCCGTTTTCTTGCCTCGCTGTAGCCTGCCAGTGCGGTGCTTTGTTTTTATTGTGAAACCTTCCTTTTTCTAGGCAGCGGTAACACGTTGTGGAGGGCCTTACCTACTACGCTCTTAGAGGCGGTGATGATCTGGACGGTGAAGAAGCCTAGCTGGAGTAGTTAAAGGGAAAACAAGATGTTCGATCATATATGAATGAACAACCCCAAGATTGAACACATTGTGTGGGATAAATTTTTTGAATGGACAAAAAAACGTTCTCAAGAAATATGGAAGTTGCACTCCGCATTGCTAAATTGGTACGGTGCGATGCCATATAGCCTTGAAAGGCTATAGCTAACAACAGTCTTTCACTGCCCACAGTTGGTGACATCCTCAACGGTTCATCTGGTGGTGTATCTCCCTCTTGGTAAAGTTATCAAAATTATATATTCTAAATCAAATCTAGATATACAAACACAATTACAATCATATTATCTTATCTTAGACATGAAATTAAAATATGGTGGCAACAAGATTTGACAACCATATGCTCCGTGTAGCCCCTACGACTATCCTTGTTTGACACCTACTGAAATAATCCTGCCATTTTGGCAACCCAAGCCGAGGAAGCGTGCAAAAATAACACGCCAAGTCTCCAACGGGCAAATCCAGCCTATCCCAAGTAAAAGAGTTGACCATAATAGCCACTACTTGCCTAGCCTATGCAATACAATGCAAACCCTCTATACAATTCTAGTTGCATGAACAAGAATTAAGCTCTTCACACAAACAAGCAACTAGAAGCTAGCAACAAGAGCAACTGGGCTAAACAACTAACAAGAGAGCTAGCAATTAAAACAACTAGAGAGCTAGAGATAACAAAGCTACTAACAAGAAGACTAAGCTACACTAGCTAACACAAGGTGTCGGGGTTATAACCCCGGGGGTGTCCCAAGGCACCGATTAAGTTAGCAGGCCAAGCAGCCCGTAAGACAACAGCTGGCGAAGGCCCGAACAACTGAGGCCCAGCTAGGACCAACAAACTAGGCCAGGCGACAAGGCCGGGGTCAGCCACGACCCCTCCCTCTTGCCTCGGGCGCACGACACTCGATAGGCGCATGACCTCTCCCCCGTCCCGACCCCTGGGAGGAACGGGGAGAGGTCAAGCCCAGCCAAACGTGCCTGCTTTGACAAAAACAGGCACACCGCACTGACCCCGCAAGGACCAAGGCGACAGCGATCACCTCGGTCCGGTCAGGTACCATCCTTGTGCCATACTGCACAGACCAGACAACACCGCAGGACGGTGACAACCAGTACGGAGCCCACCATCCAAATATGGCCCGACAAGATGTGGGTACGATCCCACCCACTATGGGATGGGATCCACGACGAAGGCTTTGACTTAGAGGCCATCCAGACTGGCGGAAACCATGACCCCGACGATTGGGATCGTGGCTCCCAGCTACTCAAACCAACAAGACAATCGATGAACTGGGGGCGGCTACCAACTCCCGTACGACACCCCAGGGAACTAGGAGACAATGACGAAGACCACCGCGGAGACCACGTCACACAGGACAGCTGGCAAACCACCAGGGTGCCTACAGTGCTGCCACGGCCAGCACGTACAGTAGCACCATGCCACACCATGCCGCAATGTGACCATAAGGCCATGATGAGAACCACGCCCGAACGTGTATCTCAAGACGGCGTAGCTTACAAGCCAAGTTAGCTAGGCCCTCCCTCATGCTCATGACCCTTCAGTCGGGAGAACCTACTGCTTTGTATGTGCCCTGGCCCTGAACTCTATATAAGGGTAGCCAGGGCACCCTCTCCAGGGAGATTCACATCCTTTACCATTTCATTCATTCTCCATCGTAGTAGGGCTCCTAGAGCTTCTCTTCAGGTAGTCCATTTCCTAGCTCTAGCTCTTCTTTCTCTTCCACCATTCTTGCACCCCCATTGTAAGAACTTTAGAGCATTCAAGCGAGGAATACACACTCGATCATCTCTGAGACTAGACGTAGGGCTTCGGCCTGAACCAGTATAAATCATCATGTCTTTTGGATGCTACCATCATCTTCCTAGAGCAGCACGACAATCGTATAAATTTACTATTCCGGTTTACAAAACACCGATAGTTGATGCGCCAGGTAGGGGATAGTCGCGCACTCTCGTTTGTTGAGCAGGAAATGATGGCTTCTCGCACCGTCGATGGACTCGCTCGCGGAATGGCCCACGGTGGCCACATCCGCCATAAACACTACGAGTTCATCGGCATCCAAGGGCCAACGCCCACGTCCGCCTATAGTCGTGGCCCAAACTTCCGCCATGGAGATCTGGGTCCTGTGGCCCGTGGTAGACACACTCTCGGAACTGCCTTCTGCGATAGCATCCTAGAGTTCACCTACGAAGGAGGGACAGTACCCTCACTCATCACCAGCCATGGCCAGGTCTTCCGTCTAGGAATCTAGAAGCCCATGGCTCACGACGAACTCACCCAGGGAATGGCCTCAAGCGGCCATATCCTTTTGGGCAACCATGAGGTTATTCGCACCAATGGTTCAGCGCCCATCACTAGCTCCTACCCCATCCAGGCCAACCACGTGGGAAACCCGGGTCCGATGGTAGAACCACGCCCCGAACAATGTCTCTGCAACCAGCGGGGCGCCGCGTGTTAGGGCGCCCACGAACGATGAAATTACCCACCGCCACGCGGCTATGTTGTTAGTGGTCAGATGGCTACCTGGCATCCTGCCTTGAAAGGCCAAGCCTGGAACCAGAGCCCAACCCTGGTTGATGGATGAATCGCCCATCATGACTCAGCGGACTACCAACTGTTGCTCGGAGGCGCGTCCATCCGAGGAAACAGGCCCCCTAAGCGCACCGCATGTCGCGTCGAGCGGACCAAACCGCGTGGCATTCAGATCTTGCTCCCACAGTGACAGGTCATGCCAGCCCCTCATCGAGAGTAGCAACTGCACCTAGAGGCGAGGACGCGACGACCACGATGTCATCGTGCCATGAAGGTTCAAGCATCAGAACGCACGAGCCCTCCCGGCCAGAAGCCACAATGGGCCAAACTCAAAGAAGTCACCCTCAAGGGCTCGTAGGCCCGTCGAGGACATCAGGCCGGCACAAGTCGACCCAAGACCAGCCGAAGGAATGATCCACACTGGCTGTAGCCATCCCAAGCACTGAAGAAGCGTCCTCATCAACTCGTGGCCCGAAGATTGCAGTGGCTCTGTCACGAGAAGACGCCTGGGGGCTCGCCGCACCCCGAGCAACAACAACCTATCCCGTGATAGCTTATGGTACATCGATCAGTCACATCCACCTTGGCCTTAACCTCTCTGCCTAAATAATCCACATACACATACAAGTCCAGCAATAGTTATGGAAACCTTGGACCGACCCATAGGGCAAACCAGATACCACGATGCCCATACATTCTGTCCTAGTAGTAATTAACTCCCGAGTGAGTCGATCTAATTTGGGCTCGCAGCCGGACACGGCTCATTCGCGAGGACTACATACATAGTTACCTACACGTGATCCAAGGCGTAGCACTGCTTGTCATCGTCCCAGTGACCGATTAGTCCTCGAGTTTTTTCCCAATCGCGCCTTGAGCCGCGATGAACCGGTAACCCGATTCTTGATTCCCCGCTCACACCGAAAAAGGTTGCCCCATCCAAGCCTCATGGACCAGCTCCTAGGCTAGGAAGGGCGCCCGCACGCAGGTTTGAAAGGAAATGGAGAACTCGTTCGCTTTAAGAGGAAAGAAACAAAAGGAAAAGAATGCTTCGGCCGCTCGCTCACTCTCTTCCTACATCACACGGGATCTACGGCCCTCCCCCGACGTCTTGCCTCACGATCGGGTTGCACACCTTTTAGCCCCACGGGCCAATCCCTAAGTTAAAATGTGCACCCACACGCATAGGATCGAGGGGGATCGCGTACATTCCTAACCCGAACTAGAAGAGAAGTGAGGAAACGGCAAAGTGACAAAGCGAATACGCTGATTGAACACCATACATACATAAAATCCATAACATGCGCACCATGATGAGGGCACCCGTATAACATAGGATCCTTACACCAAAATCATCACGCATCGGAAGTCTAGAACCGACATCATAGGCAAGCGACTAGCACTTCACTACCCACCGCTAGGCTATGCGCCCGCACGACAGCAAGAAAGGGAAAATGCTCGTGCAATCCAAAAGAAAATGAAGAAGGGCGCAATCCCGCCAAATCTACCCTACAGATATCTAGGTCAAGAAAATAGGGTCACGCTGATCCAGACCCCATAGGTCGATCCTCGGGCGGGGCTACGCCGCTACGGCATTCGAACGACTAGACCAACGACTATCACGGCAAGACGGCGACACATAAGAGAATCAAAATCATGGAACATGGGCCAAAAGGAACTATTTTTTACTTAATATTATTAAAGACCCTGAGAATGCCTATTGTCTCTTAGCCATTACCATGGAGGATCTCCACATCCACGGTAGCAACAATGGCATCAGCAGCAGCGACGGAGTCATTAACCCGTGTCGTCCGCTCCTCCTACCTAGAGTGCTCTGGGAACCCAGGTGTCACCCAACGGAGGTTCATCCCAATCTACAGCTGCATGGCAGCAAGGGTGACACCAGCCCCTTGTTAGATTCCTACCACCATCGCCTGCTCGCGATCCTTTGCTACAATGAACGCTCGAGGCGAGCCGCCTCCTCTTCATGGCGAGAAGCCGCTAGCTGCTCCTCCAATGCTGGCAACAAGGTGACATAAAGATTAGAGGTCATGGACATCCATCAAGATGACAATATGAGGGAAATCCTTACCCACGATGTGGGCCTAGGCATCGACAGTCGCCGCCTGAGTGGCGGCGGTCTCACCCTCCGAGGTGATGAGAGCTGCTTTGGTGGCATCAAGGACGAGCTCCAGCCGCTTCGACTCGTGGGCAGCCATAGAAACCACCTGTGAGCTTTGTCCCCTTCGCGGATGAGTCGGCAAAACTCTCAATAGCCACCCGGAGACGACGAAGAAGCGCTCGACCCCGCCGCTGGTGGGACCTCTACCGGGGCAGCGCCGATGACCCTTCCCAACGTGGCATGAGAGACAACCCTAAGGAGCACTCACGGTCAACTCAGGTTAGCATCAAAACTCAAAACATTGTGTAAGCACTTACCCCTGTTTGCGCAGTAAGCCTCAGAGATGTGGCGATAGACCACTAGCCTCCGGTGACCCCTCCTGTGGACGCATATCACGATCCATCGACTCTGAGGGGAAGGGAAGCTACGAGCAGATGAAAATGAGAAGAAGGAAGCATCAGGGCAAACACCAAAGGGCAGATGATTCCCTCTGCCATACCATCTCTCCCAATTTATAGCCACAGTAACCAGCCACAATGGATACCTCAGGCTCACGTGTGTTCACTTTCAATTACTAACCACTTTGGAAATTGCGTAGAGCAGGTGAAGCGATCGAAGGGGAGGAGGAGCGACCGCTGCCCTCGCAATGGCATGAACCAAGTAAGCCTTGCACATCCCTATTTTCTCCATTTCATCGCAATAATACGTGCCCGTGTTCTGCGGCACACGAATACCCGCGAGTGGGCGCTATTATGCCACAACATGACTGGGGAGGTCAACAACCCCTCAAGATTCTACGCAGAGCGACCCACCGCAACCACTACCCCATGTTGTGCTTTAAAAAACTTCTCTTGGTCTAGCCCTTAGAAGGGCTTGAGGCCACAAAAGGGATAGGGGCAGGGAGGAGCCCCCCTGTGGCTCTAATCGTTGGTGCGGAGCCACACGACCATCTCTCCCTGTGTTTGAGTCATTCGCTTCGAAGTCTCCCGGGTTGACCCCCTCTGGGGGAGGCATATTTCCCTCTGGCTGCTACGGAGGCAGTTGGGGACCAATGGGATTGACGGCCGATGATTTATGGGACGTCTCTCGATGAGGCACATCCAAATTCCACATCAATTGGGGAGGATATCGGGTCCCGCTTGAATTACCCATCGACACCGACGAGGCGCACTGCTCCGACCACATGGTTACGGTGGACATGCCTCTCCCCACATGGGGCGAAACCAAACCTGCCTTTAACAAGGCAGCACAACCTCTTGAGGTCGGCAAGGACGTTAGGGAAAAACGGAGTTGGGACCCCATGACTCCGAAAAGCGTTAGGGCCAAGCCTCGACTAACTCCTCTGAAAGGTCCTTGTGTGGTTTTGGTAATTGAGTAACAACCTAGGTGGACTAATTGTGTTTATATGAGATACATAGGTGATTAGTCCACATGTACATGTGTGTGAGCAACATATGCCATGAAGGTGAAAATGGCTCGGAGATGTTGCAAAGCTCACACATGTGATGATGAAGGAGCTCATTGCACATGAGACATGACATTGAGTCATGTGATCAAGGTGGAGAAGATCAAGACATGACTTGGCTTGATGGACCAGTTGCAAGAGTGAAGGGCAAGTCGGAGGCTTTGGAGCGATGGACCACATGGCGGTGAAGCTTGAGCAAGACTTGGCGCCGATGGACGAAGGCAATAGTGAAAAGCAAGTGAAGCCAAGATCGATGAACCAATATGATCACGTGATGATATAAAGTGGATCATATCATTGTTGATCGTGTTGGTGCATGTGTTGCATCGACATTTGAGGAGATGGAATGGAATGCGCAAGGCAAAGGTATAACCTAGGGCATTTTATTTCACTGGTCATAGGTGTGTAGAGAAGTTGATGACCGGGTTTAGGATAGATGGCCATACTATTAAGAGGGGCAAACTTGTTTGCATATCGGTCATCTAGTGCCACTTGAGTGATCTAACTTTGCATCATCGCTAGGATCGAGTGACGTGGCATGTTGAGTGGCTAATCCTTTGGAAAATGATTGTGAAAATGCTAACACACATACACATGGTGGAGTACACTTGGTGGTGTTGGCACATTTATAAAGGAGAAGAAGTTGGAGTTGATGTGGATCAACTTGGTAAAGAAAACGGTTCGAAACTTCACCGATGGAGTATCCGCCCGTAGAGTGCGGACAGTCCGATGGTGCCACCGGCGCCCTGTACAGAAAAGACAGGGTTTCATAGAGTGCACCGGACACTGGTCACGTAGTGATCGGACGCTGGGGTCCTACGTCCGATCAGTGGCAGCAGTGAAGGTGCAGGCGTCGGTCTTCGACCGGACACTGGATCACTTCATGACCGGACGCTGGGTGGGTGCGTCCGGTCCCACTGACGTGGCAGCACAGAGAAGAGGAGAAATGACTAGACGTTGATGCTGCATCCGATCGTGATCAACCGGACGCATCCGGTCATGGTTGAGCAGCTCTAGGAGCTTACTAGGAGTGATCGGATGCTGGAGTCCTACGTTCGGTCATGATCAAACTGACGCGTTCGGTCGTGGATGGAACGTCTCTAGAAATGACCGAACTCAACAATGGTGCGTCCTAGATGGCTTGGTGGTGGTCTCCATCAAAGCCCGCAAGAAGCTTGTGCGGTGCTTTGAAGAAGAGCTTTGTGAGGGGCATTGTGCTCGCCCCACGGGAGCCACAAAGAGCAACTCTAGTTGAGCATGTCATTGAGCTACCCTCACTTTTGGGGTAGGTTCTTGCGGTGCCCGACGTGCGGGCTTGGAGGGTGAAGCCAATTAGTCGCCAAACCACCAAGTGAGCGGTCGGCACAACAGGGACTAGCGTGTTGGCAAGCACGTGAACCTTGGGAGAAAAATCACCGTGTCAACTTTGTTCTTCCCATTGGTTTGCATCCTTGTTACACAAGCTTGTAATTACGTTCATATACATTGTGCTTGTGTAGTTGCTTTTGTAGTTAGTTAGCTTGTGTAGCTTGCTAGTTACCTTCTAGCTTGTGTAGGATAGAAGTAGCTCCATTGCATGGCTAATTTGGTTTGTGTAACCTTGTTAGTCACATTGCTTAGTTGGTGTAGCTAAGCATTTGCGCTCTCTAATTTGGCATTGGTTGCCTTGCTATTGAGCATTGCTAGTGAGCTTAGGAGCTTTGTGCTTTTGCTTACTAGCATGTGTAGGAGCTCCCTCGTTGCTTGAAGTACTAGTGGCATATGTTTGTGCGACCTTGTTTCTAGAATTAGTTAGGTGAGCTCTAGCTAGCCCGGCACCTTTGTTGCATAATTAGGATCTTTATAAGATGTTTGTGAACTTCGATATAAGGGTGTAGTCTTGGCTAGACCGATTGTTTTAATTCCACAATTGTTTTGGTTAGCCGGCGTGATTAAATTTAGAAATGACTATTCACCGCCCCCTCTAGTCATTATCTCGACCTTACAAGTGGTATCAGAGCTAGGTCTCTCATTTGTGGTCTTCACCGACCTGAGAGGATGATGACTTATGGGCTAGATGTTGAGTGTCCATATACTTTTGATGGCACACACTTTGCATGGTGGAAAAATTGGATGACATGCAATTTTAAGTTCATTTCCCCCAAATGTGACGGATCGTAGATGTGGGCTTTTCTCATGCGTTGGATGAAAAGAATGCAACTAAAGCGCAAAAGAAATGCCTACATCTCGATTGCCAGGCTACTAACATTTTCTATCAATCCATGAAAGATAACATATTTGGGGAGATCATGCACATGAAGACCGCCCATGATATTTAGTTGTACCTCAACTTAATATATCGGAGTGTCTCCAATAATGATGATAAGGGCACCAAGGAGGAGGCACATGAGCGTGTTGAGCATGACCACAATTTGGTGATTGTGGAAGATTGCTCCACCTCATGGTCAAGTGATAATGATGATCATACTACCACAAGATCACTTGACAAGGTTGATGATGATGCCACAAGTGTTGCACATGAAGATTCTACCTCAAGCACACTTGGTGGTGATCTTGATGATGTTGGTTCATGCTCAAGCCATGATGATGATGATGCTACAAGCTCTCCAACTACATCATATTGCTTCATGTCACAAGGTGACACTAAGGTATCTAATGCAAATATGATTGATCTTGATTCATATGAGGAGCTTCTAGATAGATTTGGTTGCATGATCAAAGCTTTAGAAAAAGATATGGGTAAAACCGAGAAATTAAAAATTGAAAACTCTTTTCTAAAGAACAGATGTAAACAACAAAAGCATCTACTTTATGTTACTACTTGTTCACATGAGGAGCTAAAATTGGCTCATGAGGAACTAAGTGTTGCTCATGACAACTTGATACAAGACCATGCTTTTCTCACTAAGGAGCTTTCCAATGGAAAAACTAAAACTAGTGAGAGCTCATCATATGGGTCAATTGATCAACCACATGTTGTTGTTAACCCTTGTGATGTAGGCAAGAAGCATGTATCCACCTCTTGTGATGATTTATTAGAAATGCCATGTTCTTCACAAATAGATGCTTGTTCTACTTCTATGTCTTGTGAGACTAACCTTTTGAAGGAGAAAAATGAGCTCAATGAGCAGGTGAAGAAATTGAATAACAAGTTAGAGAGGTGCTACAACTCTCAAGTCAACTTTGAGCATATGTTGAAGACTCAAAGAAACTTTGGTGACAAGAGTGGCGTCGGCTTCAAGACTAGCAAAGTCAATCATCAAGAAAGCCGCAATGACATGAGTGGCATTGGCTTCAACAAGAGCAAGATCAAGGGCAAGAGATGAGGCAAGAGAAGATATGAAAGAGAGATGAAGAAGCAAGAACAAGAGAAGCTCTCTCATTTCATATGCTTCAAGTGCCATGAAGTGGGACATCTTACAAATAGTTGCCCCAATGAAGAAAAGCTCAAGTTGAAGAAAGAAGAAGAGAGACTAAGGCATGTTAAGTGTTTCAAGTGCCGCACATGGGGTCATCTCACCTCTATGTGCCCAACCAAGCAATTGGTAAAGCAACAAGTGAATCCTCAACCAAAGCCACAAGTTGAGCAAGAGAAGACACCCCAAGAACAAGTCAAGATCGTTCATGAAGATGGTGGTGACTTGATGATGAAGAAGAAGAAAACTAGAAGGGGTGAAAAAGCAAGAGAAAGAGCAATGCGTCCAAGGATGAATCAAGATGCAAAGCAAGTGAGCAAGAACAAAAAAGAGAAAATGGAGAAGATTGCTCACATGAGATGCTATAGTTGTGACACATTGGGCCACCTAGCTTCGGGTTGTCCAAACAAGCTTGAGAAGAAGGCTCAAGCAAACAAGGAGAAGCAAGGCAATGAGAAGCACAACATGAGCAAGGAAGAAAAGGCTCAAGCAAAGAGAAAGTGCTACTCATGCTGGGAAAGAGAACACATGGCACATTCATGCCCCCTAGGTAACACTCCTAAGCCTATTTCAATTGATGATGATTATATGCTTAGAAAGGATGGTAATGGTACCTCTATGGTTGCTATTGCAAAACATCCCGCTACTCATACTAAGGCTATGCCTAAGTATATTGCTCCTAACTTGAGAGGACCCAAAATTGTTTGGGTACCATCAAAGAGTGGATGATTGAATATAGGTACCATTGGCATTGGAGGCTTGGTTCAAATGGTATTCATCGTGTTGATTATGTAGTTGAGACAAGTGTTGATAAGTGATGATCATTATCCCAATGCCATGAAAAATTGAGTGAAGTCCAAATATGCTACATCATACAAGTGTTATAATTCAAGTTGTAGGTGATTCATTGGATATATTTGATGGCTTGCAAATATTTGAGTTGAAGCTTGCTAGTTGGATGATATTGAGCTAACCAAGGTATATCTCTTGTTGATCATTTCATTTGGGTGCATATGAGTTGATTGAATTGGATAAATATGTAATATTGCTTGCTATAAGATGTTTGAATGGATAATTTGATTAGTAGTCAAGTTTGGATTGATTTGTGTTGGATAAGTTCATAAGATGACATTTAGTAAGTGGATTGAATGGATTTATGTCTTATGAAAGTATTCAAACAAGTTGGTTTCAAGTTTAATTAACATTTGATGAAGTATAGCTCAAGTGATTGAAATCTGTCCTATATTGAAAAATTGAGCTAGCTGTGATCTTAGCCATGTTTGAGTAATCAAAACTTATTGGATTGGCATAAAAATTGGTGTACATGCTCTAGACTTAAGGTATAAGATGATGTACAAATTTCATGAGAATTGGATAAGAAATACTTTGGTATTGGAGTGGATCTTGTCAGCCATAGTGTAGCAATTTTCAGCATATAATAGTGGTGAAAGAATTGAAATCTGGTAGCAATCTAGAAGTCAAATGAAGCTTAATTTTTTACAATTGCTAGATAACTTAGCGATGCACACCTCCACCAAATTTTGTGGTATTTGAATTTGTACTTTGAGAGATATGTATTTTTCTTTGAAGACTACAGAATCTGTTAGAAAAGTAACAATTATTGGATTTATTTGGAGTCACTTTGATTGAAAAGTCCTCAAATTAGAAACGTGTTTATAAGTAATTGAGGCACCTAAGTTTGGTTTTGAGATGATCTAAAAGCATGACAAGCAAAGAGTACAAGGTCATTTGATTGTGGAGTGTACTTTGCACACATTTGGTACTCAAGATGAAGATCAAGATCAAACTCAAGATTAAGATAAAGTTTAAGTTCTAAGTGATGATTGGAGATCATATAGTAGAAAGAAATGGACTTAAATAATTAGAAAGAAAAGGACTTAAAGAAGGATTTAAGGTTATTCATCAAATTAAGTCCATCACTTTGGGTCAATCAACAAATTCATTTCAAGTGAGTGTTAAGAATGGTTCTTAGAGAGAGGTCACTTCTCTCTAGTGTAGGGGCTTGCTGCCTATGTGTAGGTGAACCAAGTGTGGTACTTCAAAGGCTAACATGGAAGTGGTGATCCGAGGAACATTTGAGATACTTAGTTGAAGCAATCAAAATGGTTGATCAAGAAAAGCAAGCAACACCTAAAAAAGAGCTAATCATGAAATTTCAAGTGGTATTCTCACATTGATGCTCTCATGCAAGCATTGATCAAAAGATAAAGCAAGCCAACCACAACAAGAAAGTACACTTGATCATAAGTGGTATTCATTTCATATGGGTGAAGAATAGAATTCCAAATGGTATCTATTGATCTTCACCAAGCTTATAATTGGACTTCACATTGCTATTGGAGTAATGAATTGGAATCTATGTGACTATCCTCTACTCCAACATAGCAAAGGTATCATTGTAATGTGCATGATCATTTCATCCTTTACTAGTATGCAGTTAGTGCATATAGTACATGCTTCATAGGATCATGCATAATAAATGAAATGTTTGATTTCATAGCCTACCACTATTGCTTGAATGATTAATTGATCTAGTGGTTAGTATATGAATTTGTTCATGAGCTAGTGAACCCAAGTACTTGATTTAATTTGGATTGCTAACAAGTGAAGAGTACAACATTGGCAAGATAACCCTTGCAAGAGATGTGAAGAAGCTTGTCATTGGTTCAAACCGGACTTGGAAGTTTAGGCAAATCAATTTAGTTCAAGTCAATCATAGAAGCTCATGATAGTGATAAGAGTACAAGCATAAGACAACAATGCAAATGGATATCTAGTTTGTTTGTTTTTAGTGGTATCTAGACTCAAGTATTTCATCACGAATTTAAAAGTAATGCCTAGATCAACGCACAAGTGATATCCTATAAGTGGTTCCATGCTAGAAAATTCTTTTAAGTGATATCACATCTACACATGGTATCAATCATGCAAGACGATGGTTCCACAAGTGATCCTCAACTTTAAGTGATCATCAAATGAAGAATGCATCCCTCACTTCCAAGAGTTCAAGTTTAGCAAATAGATGACCCATGATATAACATAGAGGGAGGTGTCCCACAAATTGGTATCAAGATCAAAGATTCTATGTGTGGTATCTCAAGAAGCCCTATAAGATAAAAGTGGTACAACATACAAGTAGTATCTACAAGTGGTGTCATTCCAACAATCAAGTGATGTCCATAAAAAATGCAAGACTCAAGCTTCAACCATCTACCCCAAATGCAAACCTTTGTATCAATGAGAAGCACACCTTTTATGGAAATTGATGACAAAGGGGGAGAGATTGTACAAAGATATGAAAGCTTTGGGCAATTGGATATGGACATGGACAAAGGGGGAGCAACATTCAAGGATGTGAAAGGATCAAAATTCTCGGACAAGAGATGCACACAAGTAGGGGGAGCAAGCTCATGAACTTTGATTGATTGCATTTGATATGTACATATTCATATTCATGTGCTTGCTTGCATAGCATAAGCTTTTAAATTAAATATGCATGCTTGTGTGGTGTATGCTAGTTGTAGAATTTGAATGATGATTTAATAACTAGCATGCATAGGATGGTAGCTAGACTTGTATTCTTACACGTGGTACTAGAAACTTGATTATAATGTTAATCTCATGGGGTTTCTAGTATTTTTTATTGTCTAGCTACTCACGGTGCTAAGGATGGTGTTAAAAGTGCAACTCCGATTGGTATCATACTTCAAAGGTTTACTCTATACACCTTAGCATCATTTAGTAGTAATTACTCTCCCATAATTCCAATCTATGCATATGTGCGAGCTTCAAACCAAACACTTTAGCACATATGTATGGGGAGCTAATACTACCATTTTAGGTTTGTGGTACTTGTCCAAAATTATTTACACTTGGTAAAATTGCTTGGGCAAGCAACATGAATCCAAAAGAGCTTAATTTCCATATCTTTGTAGAGTTGTCATCAATTACCAAAAAGGGGGAGACTGAAAGGTCCTTGTGTGGTTTTGGAATTGAGTGACAACCTATGTGGACTAATTGTGTTTATGTGAGATACACAGGTGATTAGTCCACAGGTACATGTGTGTGAGCAACATATGCCATGAAGGTGAAAATGTCTCGGAGATGTTGCAAAGCTCACACATGTGATGATGAAGGAGCTCATTGCACATGAGACATGACATTGAGTCATGTGATCAAGGTGGAGAAGATCAAGACATGACTTGGCTTGATGGACCGGTTGCAAGAGTGAAGGGCAAGTCGAAGACTTTAGAGCAATGGACCGCGTGGCGGTGAAGCTTGAGCAAGACTTGGCATCGATGGACGAAGGCAAAGGTGAAAAGCAAGTGAAGCCAAGATCGATGAACCAATATGATCACGTGATGATGTGAAGTGGATCATATCATTGTTAATCGTGTTGGTGCATGTGTTGCATCGACATTTGAGGAGATGAAATGGAATGAGCAAGGCAAAGGTATGACCTAGGGCATTTCATTTTACCGGTCATAGGTGTGTAGAGAAGTTGATGACCGGGTTTAGGATAGATGGCTGTACTATCAAGAGGGGCAAACTTGTTTGCATATCGGTCATCTAGTGCCTCTTGAGTGATCTAACTTTGCATCGTCGCTAGGATCAAGTGACATGGCAAGTTGAGTGGCTAATCCTTTGGAAAATGATTGTGAAAATGCTAACACACATACACATGGTGGAGTACACTTGGTGGTGTTGGCACATTTACAAAGGAGAAGAAGTTGGGGTTGATGTGGATCAACTCGGTAAAGAAAAGGGTTCGAAACTTCACTGAAGGAGTGTCCACTCGTAGAGTGCGGACAGTCTGATGGTGCCACCGGCGCCCTGTACAGAAAAGACAGGGTTTCACAAAGTGCACCGGACGCTGGTCACACAGTGACCAAACACTGGGGTCCTACGTCCAATCAGTGGCAACAATGAAGGCACAGGCGTCGGTCTTCGACTGAACACTTGGTGGGTGCGTCCGGTCCCGCTGACGTGGCAGCACAGAGAAGAGGAGAAATGACTGGACGCTAATGCTGCGTTTGATCGTGACCGACCGAACGCGCCCGATCGCGGTTGAGCAGCTCTAGGAGCTTTCTGGGAGTGACCGGACGCTGGAGTCCTGCGTTCGGTCATGATCAAACTGACGCGTCCGGTCGTGGATGGAACCTCTCTGGAAACGACTGGACTTGGCAATGGTGTGTTCGGTCTTGGCACAGTGCTGCGTCCGGTCACAACTTAACCATTGAGATCGGGTGCTCAGTATTTGAAGGCAGGGATGACATGGCAGCCATCCGTTGACCGAACGCTGGCGGGGTGCGTCTGGTCAATTTAACCGGCGCGTCCGATCAACCCAAAAAACGCCCAGTGAAGAGGTAACATCTATTTTAGAGTGTTGGGCTATAAATAGAAGGGTATCTCAGCCCTGGCTGGTGCTGAGCACCTTGGAGGACTTTGTGTCCATGCTTGAGAGTGCTTAGGAGCCCTCCATCTCACATATGCTTGATAGTGTTCATCCGATTGTGTGAGTGAGCGATTCTAGTGCGATTGCATCGTGAGGTTGCATCGAGTGGCACTAGGTGGTCGTCTTGCAAGCCGATGGTGCTTGTTACTCTTGGAGGTTGCCACCTCCTAGATGGCTTGGTGGTGGTCTCCGTCGAAACCCGCAAGAAGCTTGTGCGGTGCTCTGAAGAAGAGCTTTGTGAGGGGCATTGTGCTTGCCCCGCGGGAGCCGCGAAGAGCAACTCTAGTTGAGTGTGTCATTGAGCTACTCTCACTTTTGGGGTAGGTTCTTGCAGTGCCCGACGTGCGGGCTTGGCGGGTGAAGCCAATTAGCCGCCAAACCACCAAGTGAGCGGTCAACACAACGAGGACTAGAGTGTTGGCAAGCACTGAACCTCGGGAGAAAAATCACCGTGTCAACTTTGTTCTTCCCGTTGGTTTGCATCCTCGTTACACAAGCTTGTAATTATGTTCATATACATTGTGCTTGTGTAGTTGCTTTTATAGTTAGTTAGCTTGTGTAGCTTCCTAGTTACCTTCTAGCTTGTGTAGGATAGAAGTAGCTCCCTTGCATGGCTAATTTGGCTTGTGTAACCTTATTAGTCACATTGCTTAGTTTGTGTAGCTAAGTATTTGCGCTCTCTAATTTGGCATTGGTTGCCTTGCTATTGAGCATTGCTAATGAGCTTATGAGCTTTGTGCTTTTGCTTACTAGCATGTGTAGGAGCTCGCTCGTTGCTTGAAGTACTAGTGGCATAGGTTTGTGTGATCTTGCTTCTAGAATTGGTTAGGTGAGCTCTAGCTAGCCCGACACCTTTGTTGCATAATTAGGATCTTTATAAGGTGTTTGTGAACTTCAATATAGGGGTGTAGTCTTGGCAAGACTGATTATTTTAATTCTAGAATTGTTTCGGTTAGCCAGCGCGATTAAATTTAGAAATGACTATTCACCCCCCTCTAGTCGCCATCTCGACCGTACATCCTCCCTACGTCCCAAGTCTCAGACCTAAGGCTAGCTTTGGGACTTATAAACCGTCAGAGGTCCATGACCTCTCCGAGAGAGATTGACAAAGCAAATAGCCTGGGTAACTTGCAATGCGGAGCCCAAAACGTGATCACGGCTCGGTCACATGGAAGAAATGAAAGGTCCAAGACCTACGAGCCAACGCCCGACCACAAAAAACCTCGCGACTGTGCAAAAAGAGGTCAAGGGGACGATCCCTCATATCAAAATTAAACAATCTTTTTGGCAACCCCAGACAAAGGCGCAACCCCAACCACAAGAATTTAGGGGCTCGCCGCAAGGGAAGCCTAAAACTCAGGGGAAAAACTCTCCCCGCATAACACCCTCTAATACAAGAATGGGTACACTGCCCATGGGGTGCTAAGACTAAGTATCACCACGACGAAGATACCATGAAGACGCCCAGAGGAGAATACCATGGGCGCAAGGGGCAATGAGGAACCCCTCGCCAACCTTCTCGCATAGCCATGGCCTTCGGACTAAAGCATACAAGAGGGGACGGGGTCGCCAAGCCCAAAGACCATCACCATCATGCCTCAGAAAATAGGAGGGAAATAACGAGACACTCGTGGTTTTCCAGAGAAGCTAATCATGGCCACTAGGACTAGAGTTTCAATGAACCCAAACCTAAAGGGTCTGGGGGCTACTGAAACCATTAAGCCTAGAAAGCAGTCTGGGCCTAGAAAGCCTAGAAAGCAGTCTGGGCTCCCTTCTAACACCAGTTGTTGGAAAGGACAACCATCTCTCTCTCTCTCTCTCTCTCATTTCCACACTCTCTTAATGGGAAGAGGGGAGTAATTTGTAGTCACAGACACAAATGACTCAAACGGAAGGAAGACCTCTATTTATAGGCTCAAGACGGAATGAGCAGCCTAAAACCCCCACGCCACATGGTGAACCACAGGAGGCCACAGCCAAAGTCAGATGCCCACGCAAGATCAGGAAATCAAGACTCTCCCAAAGGCAAGGCCACAACAGGGCTGATAAGACCACTCGGCCCCGCCTGGGTCACGAACCCCAAAACACGACACACTGACATGGCAAGACTCAACAGTCATGTACCACATCATCAGGGCATCCTAACAAGGTCGAACGTAATAGCCACCTACCGCATTGAATGCACCAACCCGCGAGGGGTCGAGCGACGACACTCGAATAGGCCATGACTATGAACCTGCGCATGAATACACACACATCTCAACGCTTTCACGATCACTTCATGATCGCAAAAACGCTCAGGGGCTACTGTCGGGGTTATATGTAACACCCCGAGTGTTAGTCACAAGTTAAGCAGTGGATTTGGACTTAAGTAAACTATGTCAAGCAATGATCATGATCTCTAGTTCATAATTTTGAAGTGATGATGAAGGTGTTGTGGTCCAATCTATGAAATTGAGTCCCAACCTGAACTTGGATAACACACATTTGCTTACATGTGGACCCTGGTTAAGGTTAGGCATGAGTAATGTTAAACATGCTTGTTTCAATTACATTACATCAACATGCATCCATCTTGACCAGTGGAAAAGTTTCATGAAGTTTGGGATCAAGAAGTCACATGAAATGATAAGTTATAATCTTTCTTGAATCGCTTCATTAGGTGAATGGGAACATGGGATGTCGACCAAACCTTGCTACCTTATCCAAATGACTCTAATTGAATTCTACAATAAAAGTCATGAAGGGTTCGTGTTGAGCAAATGTCAAGAAAAAGCTTCTAAGTGTGGGAATAGCTAAAATTGTCATTTTCATGATATGGTTTTGACCTGTGTTGACCAACTATTTGGAGTACTTGCATGGAGTTGGACCTTAAATTAAAGTTGACGTTTGAGTGGAGTACAACAAACTTTGTTTTTGGACCAAGCCCTAATTCAACTTCTAAGTGGCTCAAACAGTGGCCTCAAGTTTGAATGTAGTGCTGTTTTGGCCCCTCTGAATTATTTCTAAGTCCCTGATTGACAACAGCGAGTTGACATATTGTGACATTTTTATCTTCTAAATTCATAAGGTAACTCAACAGGATTCCTTAATATGAGTTTAAGTACACTTTGTGAAGGAAACAACAAAGCAAGTCTCATCAAGTTTGGAGTTCATTTGGATCTTCAAAGTTAGTTTCAAAATTAGCAAAGACTAACTGTTTCTAGGAGTTTAATCTCGGTTTCAGTTTCGTGTACCCCACTTTGGAGAATTATATCTTCCTAACCAAGCTGACCCCAACCATGATTCTTTAATGAAAGTTGTAGTTTAGTTTGTGTGCAACAAACTTTGTTTTTGGAGCATACTCAGAGTCAGCTTGGAAACCAGTGATACAGAGGCTTGAATATTGAATCTGTGGCTATTTTCAGACTTAGAAATATTCTAAGTCTGAGATTAGTGGCAATGATAGTTAGCATGTCGTGTTCTCGTGTTTTCGTTAAACAACTTGACTTGATCCCAAAATAAAAGTTGGAGTTTACATCTTGGAAAAGGACATACAAAAGGTTGGGATTAGTTTGACCATGTTTGGACCAAGTAATTGGAGCACCCGCAGAGTAAGGCTTAAACCTCATCAAGTCGTTGATAGTGTCAACTTGGGGCTTAATTAGCCGCTAATGGAGAGCTCTAATGGACAGACATCCTTCATAAATTTTGGAGATCATCAGGTGGGCTTCAACTTTGCTTTTGGGCCCAAGGTCCAATTTGGCCCATAGCTGGCCCAAAACGTCACCCTACAGTGGCCACACCGATGCCCGCCACCTGTTCGATGATTTGCTGACGCGTCCGTCATGCAGGGAGCGTGCCCCACCATTGCTGCCATGCACCCCTGCTCCTCCATGCCTCCATACCCTCGCTCTCTCCTCCCAGGCGCTCGCTCTTGCCTCTCGCTCGCCCTCCCTTGCCTCTGCCGAGCGCGCACAGCCATGGCTGCCCCAAGCTCAGCTGTGTAGCATCGCGTCTGACCACTCACGTTCGCCTTCGTCCAAGTGGAAGTGCGCCCCAATAGCCCCACATCTGTAGCACGCGTCTGCCGGTCGCTTTCCCTGCTGCGGACGGCCGCCGCCCGAGCTGTGCCTCCGTGCGCCACACAAGCACATGGATGAGCCACCTGGGCCTATCCCTAGCCTAGCTGGTGCCACCCTCGGGCATGGTGGATGGCCCCCATGCTCCCCCGCCACTCGACTCCGCCGCAGATCGTCCTTACCGGCCAAAAATCTCCGTTCCCGAGCTCGCCCCCTGCTCCAACTCGCGTCGGGGACCTCATGCAAGAATTTGATAAAAGGGAAGGACCTAACTATGAACCCTAGACTCATATGAATAGTGCCTATAGGGACCTGTTCGCTGGAATCGGCATTTGAAGAAAGTTCGGGGTCCTCGGTGCAAATTTATTTTTCTTTTGTGGCTGAAACTTTAGAAAATCATAGTAAATCATAGAAAAATTGGAAAATAGCAAATGAAGACTTTTTGGAATCCTTGTGAGTAGATCTATGCATTGGAGTCATAATATGATATATGTTAGTAGAAAGTTTCTGATGTTTTTATTTATTCTTATAAACTGCTTTTAGAAATCCTTTTAGGTTTGTCAGATGCATGTCTTGAGGTAGTAATGTCCTAAAAATGTGATTTTAGTTTTGTGAGTCTTGTTTTGGCATGTGCTGGATATAAAAAATATTAAACATATTGTTTGATCACTATTTTTATGATGTTTTGATTTAATCATGATTAATGGTTAATTCTAGCTTGCTTTGCTTGCTATCGTCATATATACTGTTGTACTACTCCAAATGACTTCAAAATTTTATGATAGTATGCTTATAGCATGTGTGAGATCTGGTTAAAATTTGATAATTTTTGGTGCATTATGGATGAGTTATGAATTTAACTTGATTAATGCTTGATAAACGATTTTAAATGGTTTATAAATAATTTATATATGCAAAAATATGAAATGTGGTTCCTTTGACATTGCATGGTGATATTGTGACCTGAGAAACCATAATATGGCTATGTGTTTATAGAAAATGATGATCTTTAGATTTATCTTGCTTTTACATGTTTTCTTGCAATAGCAATTTGTCTTGTTCATAGTAATTAAATTATAAATCCTAAGCATGTGAAATTCATGCAGTAGCCATGCTTTGATAATATCTACCACTCATAAAAATCTAAGCCCCAAGCTAGTTGTTCTCATATATTACTAAAATTATATATATGTTTATTAGGAGAAATGATTAATAAAAGCGTAATTGTAGATAAAGCTTGTATTTGTATTTGGTGTTGATTTGAGTGATTGGTGTTCAATAAATTGTTGCTAAGTATGTTAGTGGTGGTTGAAGATCTTAAATGGCTCATGTGTGTATACTCTTTGTTAGCAAAATAAGCGAAACATCAAATTGTTATATTCTGAAATGGTTGCATGTGCATTTTCTATTGTGATGATAACTTCATAATGCAAATGATGTTTTCTGTGAATGTGTTGAATACCAAATTTGTATATAAATTCCTTATATTGCTTATTCTAAAATTTTATGATTTTAGGTCTGCTGGTTTAGGAGTTATAGATTTTACAAGTTTGCTGTCAGCTTTTGCATATGCTCTAAATAGATCTGAATGATTATATTGTTTGGCTCATTTAAACATGGAATCATGTATTGATGATAATAAGAAAGTTATAGATAACTTAATAAGATTTCTAAAAAGTTAAGAATCATGTTTGTTGGATGATTAGAACTCCAGTTATGCATTTCTAAAGTTACTATTAGTTTTTTATCCTTAGTTGTATAAGCTCTACTTCATGATGTATTTTGACCTTGTTATTTGTTGAATCAGCTTTTGGTGTTAATAACAAAGTTTTAGATAATTTCATTAACTTTCTAGAAAGTCTAGGATCACCCTTGTTGGATGCTTATAACTCTAGTTATGGTTGAAACAATTGACTGTAGTGTTGCTGTCCAGATTTCTGTATATGTGAGCTCTTGTTTGGCTAAACTTGTTAGTTCATGACGGATAAATGCTTGCAATAGCTGAACTTAAATTAATGGGTATGTCATGCTCGATATGCTTGCCATATCCACCTGTTGTGCTATAATAGTGTTTAGTTAAAATAACTCTAGGTGCCTAGGTCGTGCATAATCTTGAGCTTGTCTTGAACGCTTTTATGTGATGCATTCGTATTACAATTCTTCGCATTCATGCACTTGCATTGTTGCATCTCATTTAGGTACGCTAGATGAACCACACAAGAGCTGAAGGATGTGATGTTGAAGCCAAACCCAAAGATAGGGTATGGTGGACCTATCCCGAAGATGGAAGGACTAAGCAAGTGCTAGGACCGGAGATGTCACCAAGACGATGCGAGCTAACTGAACATACTTGTGTGGGATCCTAGGCAAGCCCCGGAGCATTCTAAGCCTCCTATGTTTTTACAAATATCACTTGAGTCCTTTATGTTTGATGCATTAGGTTATAAGAGTTGATTGGAACCACTTAATGCATAGAACTACCTTGTCTAGAAATATACCTTAAACCCTATGTAGGTCCAGGATCGAATGTATGCTTAGCAATGCTTAGATCGGTAGAAGTCGGGTGATTTCCTATCACCTGTGAGATATAGGTAGATACCAAAGCACGGTTGGCTATATTTGCTATCGTGGAAATAACCATGTGTTGATGAATAAAAGGAGACCGGGCAGGATTGTGATAGAGAAGCAACAAGGCATGGAGGTCTTGGTGCCTATTTATCCCTGTCTGTGTCGATTAAGGACCGATTCAATGTACGTCCTCATGTCATGTTGAATGCATGCCTAGCACTTAGCTGGCCGGATAACTCGTTCCGACCGTGAAGCCGAGTAGCTCAACTTAGGTCGGCCCCCGTTCTGTAAGAGTGCACACTCTGGATGGTAGTAAGGATGTGCGGGGAGCCAGACGTGAGCCCAAGGGCAGGGTAGTCCTGATCGTCATGGCAGCTGGTTGTCCCTGATTGTGCGACGCTGATCGAACCCGCGAATTGGACCTAAGTTGTATCAAAGGTGACCTAAGACTATCTTGGCGCAGGTATGTCTGGGTTTGTGTTAGGAATAACTCCCCAGCTGGTTGGAATCGATTCGAGTCGCCGTCTCCCCTGGATAGTGAGAACTTGATTAAGCAGCGGCAACGTAACATTAATTGATGGAACTTGATGGTTATGATGATGCTCAAATTAATACACCGGCTATGGTTACTACTGTATGCTATTAAATGATATACCACATGTTTGGCATAGGTTAACTGCTAATCTAGAGATGAATAGCTATAATTAACTTGATGACCGAATTATAAAATATATAGCTGAATTAGTGGCTTTTTATGTAGAATGTTGTCAAGCTAGCTCTACTTATAAAGTCTTGCATAATTCTTGGTGTCACTTTATTTTGGTTTATGACGGGTAAGTCTAGCTGAGTACATTTGAGTACTCAGAGTTTATCCCACCATGTTACAGGTGAAGTTCTCGGCCTGCTGAAGATGGTGGCTAACCGCCGGTGGGCTCGGTGACTATATTTATTTCTCATCTTTATGCTTTTGTCGGAGGATGTCACTTATGCTAGCAATGTATTTGGAACTTATATTAATGTCATAATTTGAAAGCTATGTTGTTTTCCCTTAACCGGTTTTATAACTCAAACTTGCACTATTATTTGTGAACCCATTTGTAATATTATTTCCGATGCAACTATGTGTATATGATGTGTATTGGCTTAATCGTGCGATCTTGGTTGTGATGTGGATTTACCGAGGTCCTTCGTGACACTCGGCGGACTACCGGATTTATATAAGGGAAAGTATGTGCATGTCAACGTGTTAAACGGGGACAACAATACTTGATCTTGTACAAATTAGGCGGTTCTATCACATTATAACCTCGGGGTGTCTTAAGGCACCGATTAGTTAGCAGGCCAAGCGGCCCGCAAGACATCAGCTGGTGAAAGCCTGAACGACCGTGGCCTAGCTAGGCCAAATGAACCAGGCCAAGCGACAAGGCTAGGGTCAGCCATGACCCCTTCCTCTTGTCTTAGCCGCACGACACTCGATAGGCGCACAACCTCTCCCCCGTCCCGACCTTTGGGAGGAGCGGAGAGAGGTCAAGCCCAACCAAACATGCCCACTCTGACAAAAACAGGCACGCCACACTGACCCAGCAAGGACCGAGGCGACAACGGTCACCTCGGTCTGGTTAGACGCCATCCTTGTGCCATACTGCACAGACAAGACAACACTGCGCGACAGTGACGATCGGTATGGAGCCCACCATCCAAATATGGTCCGATAAGACATGGGTACGATCCGACCCACTATGGGATGGGATACACGATAAAGGCCTTGACTTAGAGGCCATCCAGACTGGCGGGAACCTTGACCCCGACGATTAGGGTCGTGGCTCCCAGTTATTCAAGCCAACAAGACAATCGATGATCTGGGGGTGGCTACCAACTCCCATACGACACCCCAAGGAACTAGGAGACGATGATGAATACCACCACAGAGACCACGTCGCACAGGATGGCTAGCGAACCACCAGTGTGCCTACAGTGCTGCCACGGCCAGCACAGTAGCACCACGCCACACCATGCCGCGATGTTACCATAAGGCCATGATGACAACCACGCCCGGACGTATATCCCAAGATGGCGTAGCTTGCAAGCCAAATTAGCTAGGCCATCCCTTAGGCTCATGACCCTTCGGTCGGGAGAACCTACTGCTTTGTATGTGCCCTGGACCCGAACTCTATATAAGGGCAACCAGGGCACCCTCTTTGGGGAGATTCACATCCTCTACCATTCCCTTCATTCTCCATCGTAGTTGGGCTCCTAGAGCTTCTCTTCAGGCAGTATATTTCCTAGCTCTAGCTCTTCTTCCTCTTCCACCATTCTTGCACCCCCCATTATAAGAACTCCAGAGCATTTAAGCGAGGAACATGCACTCGATCATCTCTGAGATTGGAAGTAGGGTTCCAGCCTGAACTAGTATAAATCATCGTGTCTTTTGGATGCTACCATCATCTTCCTAGAGCAGCGCAGCAATCGTATAAATTTACTAGTCTGGTTTACAAATCACCGACACTAGACAAACAACAACACACGAACAAGTTATGAATGTAATTGCAAGTGTTGAGAGAGCGAACCAACGAGGGCAAGTGACTCAATGAATTTTTTCCTCGGGGTTCGGTTGCTTGCCGGCAACTTATATCCCCGTTGAGATGGATCTTAAGTTCACCACTTCACTTAGAAGCCGGTAGAACACTAAGGACCTCTCCAAACATCATATGATTTCACTAGAGTTACTCTTTGCGATTCTCCCGCAGGGATGAGCACAAAGCCTCTTATAATAGCCAAGACCGGAGACTTCAAACAATCACCAAGGTCTTCTCAACGGTCACCACAAGCACCAAGCTAGCTTGATGACGACAATCAACAAGAGTAACAAAAAATCCCGAGTCACAAAGACCACATAGTGCCACCAAATGCTATCACCAAGATGCAATGCACTAAATCACTCCAATCCTCTCACGAGCTCTTATAGGTACATAGCTCTTGCTATGCACTTAGATATACACCGTGTAAATATATAGTAAAGCAACATATCTAGAAAGCCAAAACGTCTTATAATTTAGACCCGAGGGACTAATGTTTTACTTATTTAACTATTGAAGCTTCGATCGATGCCTGCATTCTTTGAATTAGCGCCAGCAGCTGCAATGGATAAAACGATGCTCCAAACCAGAAAAAGACACAACCAAGCTCGGTTTTTTAGGATGTGGACATCGTGTGCCTGGAGTGACGCCAAAAAAAAAAAAGGTTTTCGCACTACTCTTCTCACGGCGGTTGCTGATGCCAGTTTCTAGTGGAGCCAGGTAAATATAGAGCCATGAACGTTCTTGGTTCGATGCCATTACCCACCTGTGTCCAGTTAATAAACAATGAATTCTTCGCTGGTCCTTTTATGGTCACGCGCATCCAGCCAACCACAGGCAAAGCGAGATAGTGATTATTTTATTTTATCCGGGCTCCAGATTCTTAGATAGTTTTGACCTCCATTTCCTTGTCACACTATGGTCCTTCGGTGCGATACTTTGTTTTTGTTGTGAAACCTTTCTATAGACACCGCTTACATGTTGTGGAGGGCCTTATAAAACATCCTTTCTTTTTCCCTTTAACTGCTCCAGACCTAGATCATATATGAATCAGTGCCGGTCCTAGCCCTATGATGGTCTCGTCGCAACGGTGCTTCTTGATCATGTATAAAATCTTATAATATATAGGCACTAATTTTACTTGCAAAATAAAAGCAAATTCAATAACATATTTTTAATTTTACACGTTTGATAACTATCGAGGAATAACGTAGATTAAGCAATATATTTATAGATGTATGATAATTATCGAGGAACAATGTAGATTAAAAAACAAATATATTCGTTTTCTTTTCTCACCCATGACAAATGTTTCTTAGGTAACATTCTAGAATTCTAACACCCAAATTAGAAGAAAAATATGACTATATGGGTACAAAGTACTAGAAGTCTGGAATACTATACAAATAATTAATTTGGATTAAAAATAAAAAAGGAAAAAAATACCTTGGGTCTAAATAACTGATCGGTGATCGCAATTCGTAAGAAGCCAAGAATTAAGATGTCATCGTCGTGGAGCCCTGCCTGGTCGCCATCCTCGTGCGTCGTGTCCATGTTTCCGGTAGTCTAGGTCTTCGCGGCGGCGTGGCCTGCTAGCTCCGCGTGTGTAAGGCGCACGTCGCGAACTCACGATCAGAGTATGTTGTGTGCAGCGTGACTCCTCGCCTCCTCTCTACCCGAGGGCCGTGGGGAAAGAAAACTAGGAAAGAAATGTCGATGTTGTCTTTTGGGGCCACCTGGTCAGTTCTATGTCTCTCTTCTCATTTGTTTGCTAATGCCTAATGAATTATAGGACCTAGGGTTTTGTATACCTAGGCTTGGGCCCCTTCTTCGCTTGGGCCCTCGATCGTCGCACCTCATGCCCTACCCCTAGGGCCAGCACTGATATGAATGAACAACCCCAAGATTCAACACGTTGTGTGGGATAAAAAATTGAATGGACAAAAAAACGTTCTAGTTAGGCCTAGATAGACCCAAGAAACATGAAACTTGCACACCGCATTGCTTAGTTGGTGCTCTGCCTCCGTGCCTTCATAAAATTTGGCGCGTGTGGGAAGCTACAACTCACCATCCAGGAACCATCCGTCAGCCCCATCCGATCCGTGGAGGCAACACGTGTGTCCGCACTCCTATAAGTAGGCGCGCTTCCAAATTTGGCCGGCGCCACGACAAGAGGTAGGCGAGACGAGACGCAGAGAGGAATCATCATCAGTGCGTCCATTTCCACCCCCCCCGCCACCGCCAGCTTGTTTGCTCCGACCGACACCCAGAGAAGATGGTGCCACCGCCGCCGCACCGACGGCGGATGCTGGCGCTGCCGGTGGTTTGCCCGTGAGAGGCCATCGCGCCGGTGCCGCTGTTGGCGTTGGTGCTCTCCCTGGCCGTGGACGTCATAGGACTCCGCGCCGCCACCGACCTAGACGCGCTCCTGGCGCTCCATGGCGTGGCACGCGAGGCCGTCCGGATCACCAGCCTGCTCCTCGCGTTCCTCGACGGCATCCCGGTCCCTCTAGACGAGGCAGCCCCAGCCATGCTCGTGCTGGCGCTCTCGGAGCTGCACGTGGCGCTGCAGAAGCTACCGCTGCTGCTCGTCGAATGCGCCCGGAAGAGGGCATGCCTCCGAGCTCTGGGTGATTCTAGGCTCCGTCGCCACGGCGATGGACGTGCTGTTGCCTTCGGGGCACGGGCAAGCCATCGTCGGGGCAGCGTCCACGGACGCCGACGCCGATGAGCTTGCAGGGCTAGTCTCCCAGCACGCGTGGCGCGCGATGGCGCGGCTATGGCCGGACCCTGAGGACGTTCATGTAGCGTGGGGTGTGCGCTCGGTGCTCGCACGATTCGCGACCGACGTCACGCCCGACACCGAGGATGCTAGGCTCGTGCTCGCCCGCGTCGGCCTCGCCACCTGGCAGGACTCCTTTGAGGAGACCACGTTCCTAGAGGTCAAGCTATTGGAGCACCTGGAGACTAGCAGCGACGACAACGACAACAACCTCGTGCTCATCATCAGCCTCATGGCGTTCCTGCTCTACCGCCACGTCGTCTTGTTCGACCACATTGATGATTCCTCCAGCAAGGCCGACACGGCCACGACGGCGGTGAATAGGCTCTCGACGCCGAGGTTCACCCTCAACCTCAACCTAGAGGTGCTGCAGTGCTTGATCACGCTGGAGCTGATGATGGACCCGATAACGGTGGCCACCGGGCAGACATAAGACCATGCGCCCATCAAGAAGTGGATCAAGAGTAGGTGCCAGACGTGTTAGTTTGATCTCCACCAATTGGCGGGCCCTTGGATCCGTGCCCTGATCGGGGGTGCCCAACCACTCCATGGTTGGTGGGCCCCCATCGCACAGCACCATAAAAGGGAGGTGGGGCCAGGGCACAAGGTATGAGGTTGAACTGAGCCGCCGCAACCCACCTACAGAGAAACCCTAACCCGATCTAGAGGGAGCAGTGCTGCCAGCGATGGGAAGACCCACTGCATTCGCCACCACCATCAGCACCGTGCCCGCACTGCTACCTATGACAACCTAGTGGGCGTGTCTCTGCTTTCCCTACTGCTACGACACCGACGGTCACGTTGCTGCGGCGCCATGTCCACAACTGCCCAAGGGCGAGGTACATCTCCAAGCCTATCTAAGTTAAGCAATTTACCCATTGATGTGCACCTAGATGTTTAAGAAATGGGTATCAATACTACCAACGACGGGAAGACCCACTGCCTTTGCCGCTGCCATCAGCACCGCGCCCACATTGCTACCTACAATGACCTAGTGGGCGTGTCTTCGCTTCCCCTACCACTACGACACCGGCGGTCATGTTGCTACGGCGCCATGTCCGCAACTGCCCTAGGGCGAGGTACATCTCCAAGCCTATCTAAGTTCAGCAATTTACCCACTGATGTGCACCTAGAGGTTCAAAAAATGACTATCAATGGTATCAGAGCCAGGTTTCTCTAGTGTGTAGATCTAGATTGGGGTAGTAGCAGCAATTAGAAAGATGAGAAAGATCCGATTTGGATCGAAGTAAAGTGCCCCTAACCCCAACCCTAGAAGGGGAAGAACAACTAAAGAAAAGAGTAGAAGAGGTTTCACATCAAACCCTAACCCTAACCCTAACCTGACCCGACCCTAACCCTAAACCCCAATCGGACTAGATCCGAGAAGAATAGAGCAAGATCCAATCAAAGAGAAGAAGGGGAAAGGGGAATGGCTTGGGAGACGAATTACCTTGGCGCTGCACCGCACTGCCGCTTTGTTGGCGCGTGAGAAGAAGGCCGAGTTGCTGTTGCTCGAAGGGTTTGTGAGAGCTCTGGCCAAGGGCGCCGTGGCTAGGCCGCTCGATGTTGGCGCACTCACCCGCAAGGGACCTGTCGGGGACCTAATACCGGGGTACCTAATGAGGTGGAACTAATGACCATCGAACATTGACACTTCCGACCAGACAGGAACGCTACTGCATTTCTTAACTGAATGACGGAAGACTGGTTCCGCCTCGCCTGACCTCCGAGGGCTAGGCTCCGCCTCGCCCAAAAGCTAAGGGCTGGCTCTGCCTCGCCCGACCCCCGAGGGCTAGGCTCCACCTCGCCCGACCCCTGAGGGCTGGCTCCGCCTCGCCCGACATCCGAGGGCAGACTCCGCCTCGCTCGACGGCTGAGGATAGGCTCCGCCTTGCCCGATAGCCGAGGACAGAGTCTGCCTCGCCCGACGATTAGACCCTGCCCCTTCATAATGATGAGCACAAGGTACGATAGGACATTCAAGTCAAATGCAGTACCAAGGACCATGCCCTGCAGCGCTGTAGGAAAGTACCATCAGGGTACGACAGGACGGGCGCTTTAGGCCATTCCGGGCGTGGCAGAGTCTGAATAGTGTTGTAGGCGCCGCCTTCAGCCCTTGGACGCGGAACCTGACATAGACATACGACAATGACTACGGTCCAAGAAGAGACTCGCGCCCTCTATAGTGACGAACGTACAGTCACCGCGCCGTCCATTCCCCACAGGGCTACAGGTCAACACCCTTGTCCGACACGCCGCCCGGAGGGGCGGGACGGGACATGACCATTTGCTAATCTGATAAGGGCATGGCATCATCAGCACACAGGCGTCCATCGAACGTGCCAATCCCTGACACCGTCTGGCCATATCAGTGAGGCTGGCTCAGCGGAAAAGGAGGGCCCGACACCTTCGGAGGGGCTTCTTGGCCTCTGGTTTTTCTCCTTTCTCCAACATGTAACCCCTGCTCCCCCTTGGTCTATAAAAGGGAGGGTTGGGCACCCCGCTAAAGGGATGAACAAGCTCACAAAGAGAGATCCGCCGACATGATTAAACGACACACATCACACGCAGCTGAGCAGCGACCAAGCTCTTGGCGACCTATCGACCATTCCATCAGAGACTTGGGACTCGTCCCTCTCTCGACCATTTGTACCCCCTACTACGAATCATTTTTAGTACTAATAACACGAGTAGCAGCAGACTGGACGTAGGGACGTTCAGCCCAAACCAGTATAAACCTCGTGTCCTTTAGTGCACCATCCGGGCCTAATGCGCACCAATTATAAATTTACTAGCCGGTGTTTGTTCGAAACATCGACAGTTGGCGCGCCAGGTAGGGGCCTTTGTACGTTCCAAATCAGGCCTCGGATGGCTAACAATGCAATCAGCTGGGTCCCGGGCACACACGTATGTTTCGGTGACCTGGACTTCATCATCATGGTGGGAGGAGAGTTGGCATTGGTCCGTTTCACCATCCAATCTCTCCCTTCCATCGGCTTTGGCTACCAGAGGCTTGAGTGCCAGCCCTGCGTCTCCCTTGGACCCCAGCCATCCAGGGAGGCCCCGCACTGCCTCACCCTCTCTCCGGAACGCTCCACACGGTAGGCCTCGATGGTGTTTCCGTTCGGTCTCTACAACGCCACGGCGACCGTAAGCCACCTTGTGGCCCAGCGCGTGATCCCTTCCCCCGCGAACCACGAGTTCGTGGGGATGATCAAAAGCATCACAGAATCCCTCCACGGCCTCCTTGCGGAAGGTTCGGGGTCGGACTCTGGCTCTGACTCCGGTAGGGGGAGCCATCATCCCTCCCAGGAATGCTTCATGGCGGAAACCTCCGAGGGACATGTTGAAAGCACCTCTGAGAAGGAGGTCACCTCGAGAAGCAACCTCGGCGACGGAATCGAAGGGGGAGCAGCAGCCTCACCTCATGTAGGGGTGGAGCAGCTGAGAGCCCAAAAGTGGGAAATAGACGAAGCCGGACAACAGCTTGTTCGGGAGTACGTGGAGGTCAACGAGGAGATCAAGCGTCGCGGAGATGGTGGGCACGCGCGCGCCGTGGCCTGCGACGTAAACCGAAGGATCATCACCAATGGTGAAACCCTTCCTCACTTCATCCGGGCAAGCCAGAACATTGCCGCCGCAACGGCCCTACTTCATGGCCTTCTAGAGGCCGCGACGCCCGAGGATCGTCAGGTCCACCTCGAGATTCGCACGCTACTTGAGCGTGCGGCAGCGCAGTAGGCGGAGAGCTCGCTATCTTGATGATGCGAGCCCAATGCCAGCCAGCGTACCCCCTCGGTGCGCCCCGCCAGGGACGCATTGGTCCACCAAGCGCCGTAAGGCGGCGGGCAACGCGTTGCAATCCCGGTACATCAACGTCTCGGCCACAACCGCGACGCACGCAGCACCCTCGACGCCCGCAGACGCACCCACAGCGACCCGAGGGAAGGAGCCCGCTGCGGCTATCATCCTCAACGTGGTGGATGCTACGACAGCGGCGAGGACTGGGGCCCGAGCCCCGGCCTGCCAGGCCCTCAGGCCTTCAGCCGGCACATCCTCAATGCTGCATTCCCGCCAAGGTATCGACCACCTACAAGCATCCCTAAATACACTAGGGAGACAAACCCCAGACTTTGGCTTGAGGACTATCGGCTCGCCTGTCAAGCCAGTGGTGCAGATAATGATGACTTCATTATCCGCAACCTTCCATTGTTCTTGGCCGATTCGGCCCGAGCATGGTTGGAACACCTGCCATCCAACACAATCCAGAGTTGGGCGGATCTAAAGGAGATCTTTGTGGGGAACTTCTAGGGCACGTACAAATGCCCTAGGAACCCATGAGACCTCAAGAACTTCCGTCAGAAGGCTGGTGAGACCCTCCATGGGTACATCTAACGCTTCTCCCGGCAGTGCAACGAGCTCCCTAACGTCGCCGACACCGACATGATAGGAGCCTTCATGTCTGGGATGACTTGTGAATCCTTGGTTCATAAGCAAGGATGCAAGGGCCCATGAACCACTAAGGAACTCTTGGACATCGCCACCAGCCACGCCTTAGGCGAAGAGGCGGTCGGAGCGATCTTCGATCACCTCGAAGGCAAGGCAAGGCGGGATGAGGGTACTAGCGAAGGCACCTCTAATCGTTCCGCCAAAAGGAAGAATAAGAAGCAACAGCATGAGGACTCGCTCATGTCTGCCGCCGACCGTAAGGGTAGTTGGAAGCCCATGGAGGGCACTATGAATCACTTCGAAAAAATGCTCGAAGGGCTGTGCCCGAACCACGGCTTTCCCATAAAACATCTGCTCAAGGACTGCGGCCTCATGCGGAAGTTCTTGGCCGGAAGCGCCAACAAAGGGGAGCAGGGGAAGGCGCCTACAAGTTGAAAACCATCAACAACGAGGTCTTCACCAACACCTGGATCATTGAGCAGCTATGTTGTTTTTACCCTTAAATAAACACATACTTTTCTTATCAGTCTTTTACTTCAAAAATCCTTGGTCTTAGTGAAATCCGACCCCTGCAAGTTGCAGGGTGTCGGACCTCACTCGGGGGCTGATATAAGTACATTTATCTGACAAAACACTCTCTGTGTCACCTTTGCAAACATTCTCTAAGTCTTCCCTCTTTTTCTCACGGCAAGTCCTAAGGGCTAGAATCTCAGGAACAAAGTCTGAGTACAACTGGTAGGACTGCGGGAAACCCACGCCCCAGCGACTATGACCTCCTTGCTCACTAGCATGATCAGAACTGACTCACCCGCACTCCTAGCTTTTACAACCTGAGCCATGGGAAGGGTCGGAAGGCACCAAAACCTCTTCTACAAAAATAGGAAGCTGAAAAGCTGTTTGCCGTAACAAAAGATGAAAATTCGTTCATTTTTGCACAAATTCACTGCTTACAAAGTGATTTCATCACGAAAAGGACTAATGTACTCATAAATACAAAGGACTGTTCACTCGGGGGCTCCCCCATAAACTTATTCATGTACAGTTTCTGAGCAGCCCTACTACGGGTACTGCTGCGGTCGCCGCGCCACGCTCTCTGTCGGTGACGTCCTACCGCTCCGCGGGTTCCTCGAAGGCACCGTCATCTGCAACATCAAACACCACGCTGGGGACTCTGGTGCCCTTCGCCGGGGCATCCAGGGACTGCACCATCATGATCAGTTGCAACCCTGACACCGGCGCCTCCGCCGGGGCGTCCAGGGACTGCGCCATCATGATCAGCCGCAACCTTGACACCGGCGCCTTCGCCGGGGCATCCACGGACTACGCCATCGTCATCAGCCGCAACCCTGACACCGGCGCCTCCGCCGGGGCTTCCACGGACTACGCCATCGTCATCAGCCGCAACCCTGACAACGGTGCCTCCGTCGGGGCATCCAGGGACTACGCCATAATCATCAGCCGCAACCCTGACAACGGCGTCTAGGCGGGGGGCGCCTCCTGCCGAAGGAAGGCTGCAACGAACGACGGCAAAGCCGATGATGCTCGGCACCCTCTATTGCCCCTCCTCCTTCGGCAGCAGCGGCCCCTCCTCAGCAAAGGCAGCCCGCACCATCTCATCTACGTTGGATGACCTCCAGTTCGGCATCACGCTATAGATTCATGAGCTGATCTGTGAGTTCTTCTCTCCCTGGCATTACCCTCTGTTACTTAGGAACCGTTGCATTCGGTGGAAAGGAAGGAGAAGAGGTAGCGGCTTAGAGGCTGGCGAGGGAGTGGGACGAGAACTCCCCTCCCTTTCCCTATTTAAAGAAGGGGCTCAGCAGCTAAGGAAAGGCAAAAGGTTGGGACAAAAAACTCTCTGCCTTCCCCTATTCAATGCAAATGCGAAATCAATGCTGACAGAAATCTGAGGGGACGCACCAGAACCGACGGGACGCGCTCTGGTCGATGAGACATCACCTGATCAAATGGGATGTTGCTTGGGTGTGGCCCGCCATTAATCCACCCCGGGCGTGAGAACCAGGGCACACCCGCATGCAGGCGACTCTCCACTTCCCTAGGCAGGACCATGGAATAACCCGACGACGGAACCCCCGTCTAGGGGGAGCCCAATGGGCCTCCTGGGTCGATCGGGTGGCCTAGGTAAAACAGCGAATGAACGACCGCTGAAAGATAAGCACCTCTGTTTACTTGCTTTCAGTATTAATCTCTTTACCGAGCCTCCGATCCCAGCAACGGCAGAGGCACGAACATCGCTTGGGGGCTGCCGAGGGTGTCTATTTGTTTAGACATCCTCTTTGCCCGACCCCTCCTTACATCTAAAACTAGAAGCCCGGTGTGTGGGTATAAAACTTTGAATACAACTGGACGAACCGCCAGACCCTACGCCTCGACGGCTACGGAGTTTTTGTTCACCAGCGTAATCAAACTCACAGTTCCCCGCAACGCAAGCCTCAGCTCCCGCCTTCCCGAGAAGGGTTCGGAGGGGTCCCCCTGCAGAACCTCCTTCAAGGAGAAGCTGTTAGGTTGCCTAAGTCAATCGAGCGGCTCGGATCACCGCCGAGAGACAAAAACGAAAAATGGCGATGCTTATGCAGGTTACGCCGACCTCATCACAAACATCGGACCCGAACCCCGCATGGACATGTCTGGTAGGAGCTTCCCATCGCTCGTACCACCAAGGTAACGTCAACGATCCTCGCTTCCATTTCAATTAAGTTATACACTAAATCCATACATCCAAAATGTTGCATATGCAAATGCCTGCATCTCAACACTTTGTGTCGTGTCATGAAGTGGTAGCTGCCTCATTCAATATGAGCGGCGGCCGACCGAGGTTCGAAGGTCGGTCCGCGAAGGGCTCGAGGCCGCCTCACGTCAAACAGAGCCAGGGGAGAAAAACCGAGATGAGCCCCAGCGGCCTTACCCGACCCTGCTCCAAAGCGGGCAGGGACATCTTGACCTTTCTCGTTCGATTCTAACCCCGAGCAAAACCATAGAATCTCCGCCGAGCAGAGGCCAACGGGCCACCTAAACCTAACGAATGGCTCGGGCATCTGCCGGGAGGCGGGTTAAGGAGTAGTGGAATGTCACATGAGGGCTCTGCCGACCCCGTCAGCGAATGATGGATCTAGATTCCACACGAGCATACCCGTTAGCGAGCTCATTGAGCGCGACACTCGAGCCATCGAGGCAAGTATCGTCAACTCAGCCCCTCCGGTTGTGGAAACTAAGGACGGGGTAACGCGCGAAAAAATGGCTGACCCCTATCAGACCCTAAGGGGCTCGAGCCGCTCGATCCAAGATCAAGAGACCGAGGTTCGAAGGCTGACCCGCGAAGGGTCCAGGGCCGCCTCGCGTCGAACAAGAGCCAGGGGAGGAAACGCAGATGAGCCTCAGCGGCCTTTGCCCAGCCTGCATTGAGGCGGATAGGGTCATCTCAACCTTCTAGTTCAATCTAGCCTCTAGCCTAGCCAATAGAATCCTCATTGAGGGGGAATCTGTTGGAAGGCGGGCCAAGGAGGAACGGAATGCCACCCGGGAGCTTTGCCGACCCTGTCGCAAAGCAAACGGGACCGGATTCCGTTCGAACATCCCCGTTAGCGAGCTCATAAAGCACGTCACTCGAGCCATCGAGGCAAGTGACATCGCCTTAACCCCTCCAATTGCGAAAAACCGCTAATGGGGCGACAGTCACAAAATGAGCCGGCCCTTGACCGAATCCCCACCATGCGTGGGGGCTCGGGGAAGGCCGGACCACCGATAAGACCAAATGCACGGTCATGCAGCGATCGCCAAAGTCCTAAGTAAGGGGTACGTGTGAATATAAACGTAAGTTCGCTACCCTCGCTCTGGTCTCCAGTAACATCCGACCCAACGACCGCAAGGGGTCGGATCTCACTCGAGGGCTGATAAAGGTACGAGTACCTCCTTTCTTTTTTCGAAACAGTCATTACATAAGACCTTCTCCTCGCGTCGAGACTAGCGACAAGGTTCGGGGGAACAGATAGGTAAGACTGCAAAAAGCCCACACCTAGACGGCTACGGTAATTTTGCTCACCAGCACAATCAAAATTTCCCCTAAAACACCTCGGGCCCTACAGTCTTAACAAACAGAACGATCGGATCGCGTCCATCTTTTTTCATTGCAAAAAAGGAAGAAGGTAAGATCAAACAAACAAAACAAAATTGTGAAACACAGTCACAAATCCGTTTTCAGACACAAAAGTACCGACACTTGTTCACATATTACGGATAAATGTTTATCAAACTTATTCAACTAACTACTTCCGCGGAGGGAGAACCGTTTCTTTCAGCCTGTTCGCCAGGTTCCGCGCAAGGGGAGTCACTGCCTTCTCAATCTCGTCCAGCTCGGGGTCTTCATAGACAGGCGCGAAGCCTTGGCTCATTACCTCCAAGTTGATCTCCCGATAATAATGAGAACGAGCAACAACGAAGGCTTGGGTGATCCCGGCGTGAAAGGCATCCTCCTCAAGCTGGCCCACCCGCGTCGTGATACCAGTGGCACAAGTCAGAAGGGAGCTGGTCCCCGCTTCTTGCACCACCTGCAGGTCATCGCAGACCACCATGACGGAGGCACGCAAAAGATCGTGCTGATCGCTTTCAGCCCGAAGGATCCCCCGCACCTCGGCGAGTTCTGTGCCCAGCCCGGCAGAAACATCCTCGGCCTCCAGCCTTTGGGCCACCATGTCTCTAAGATCCTCATGGGCCGTGCTGCGCTTCGAGCGAACTCTTTCTTTGGTCCGGCGCAGCTCGTCCCGCTCCTCGCGCAGCCGGGAGATCACCTTGGCATCCGGGTTCACCCTCTGCTACAGGGCCGCGGACCTTTCCTTGGCCTTCCGCCTAAGATCCTGCTCTGTCTCTAGCTCAGCCAGGACCTTGATGGCCAACTGACTGGCCTCGGCATCCTTCTAGAGCAGCTCGTCCCGCTCCTTTCGAATCCAGGCGGCTGCCTCCTCGTCTAGCTTCACCCTCGCCGATAGGTCCTCAAACATCCCATGGATCTCCTTCGCATCCCAACGCGCCTCGACCTCCCACTGCTAGGTGGCAACGAGCTGCGCGCCCACATCTCCTCGCAGGCGGGCCTCCTCGGTAAGGCGGTCCCATTCCGCCTTTTGCTCATGAAGGAACCGGGATTTGTTCTGGCTATGAGCAACGAGACACTAAAAAGAAGACCGGAATAAAAAATACGAAAACACAAAAACACGACATACCCTTCGGGCGGCAACGGCTCGTCCTCATCACCGGACAGCCGCCACTCCTCGGCGGCGGTCAGTGGGCGAAGGAGGCCATGGCGAACGAGGCCCTCCAGGCGCTGAGGGGTGATGCTAGATCTGCCCCATGGCTCCATTGAAATGATTGGGAGGGGGTGGACGTGAGTTCAACAGCGGCTACGATGCGGATGCGAGCTTGACAGTGGCCGCGATGCGAGTACGGGAGGTTCTGGTGATTGGCGGTGGAGGTTGATGATGCGAAGGCAAAAATGCGAAGTACGGAACCATGGGGGCGAACCCTATGGTTTTATAAGGGTGATGGATGCGAGAAGGGCAACCGTCCGCCTCGATCTCTGAGCCTTACATGACACACCACCGCGTCACGTCACGGGATACATGCCCGCGATCCCTATCCTTTCCCACCAAAATTGCGCCGAACGGTTCGTTTTCCCGAGCGGATCGGACTCTTTTCCAACAGAGGGGACACGGGTCAGAAAATTTCCCCTCCGGCCTGTATGGGCCTAGAAAGCCCAAGGATCGGCCCAACAGTCTTGATGGCCATCCCAACGAGGGATAGGATCGCGAGCGACTAAGACGCAGGTACGCGAGCATCAGTAGGGCCTCGTTACATGGTCGAGCCCTTGCCAGGTAGACCATGGACGAAATCCCCAAGAATGGGATACCAGGGTTCCCTTAAAACTTTCTAGTTGACAAAAACCGAGTCTCATAGCCTTACCTGCGAAGTCTGAAACTCCCCCCGGGCAATTCTGCCCGAATCACCCGGGGGCTACACCCATCGGGTGCGCTCGCGCGCACCCTCTGGCGAACCGAAACACCCCCCCGGCGGTTCTACCCGAATCACCTGGGGGCTCGGGGGCTACACCCATCGGGTGCGCTCGCGTGCACCCTCTGGCGAACCGAAACACCCCCCGGGCGGTTCTGCCCGAATCACCCGGGGGCTCGGGGGCTACACCCATCGGGTGTGCTCGCGCGCACCCTCTGGCGAACCGAAACACCCCCCGGGCGATTCTGCCCGAATCACTTGGGGGCTCAGGGGCTACTGTCGGGGACCTAATATCGGGGTACTTAATGAGGTGGAACTAATGACCTTCAAACATTGACACTTCCGATCAGACGGGAACGCTACTGCGTTTCTTGTCCGAACGACGAAAGACTGGTTCCGCCTCGCTCGACCTCCGAGGGCTAGGCTCTCGCCTCGCCCGATGGCTAAGGGCTGGCTCCACCTCACCCGACCCCTGAGGGCTGGCTCCACCTTGCCCGACGTCCGAGGGTAGGCTCCGCCTTGCCCGACGATTACACCCTACCCCTTCATAATGACGAGCACAAGGTACGACAGGACATTCAAGTCAAACGCAGTACCAAGGACCATGCCCTGCACCGCTGTAGGAAAGTACCGTCAGGGTACGACAGGACGGGCGCTTTAGGCCATTCTGGGCGTGGCAGAGTCCAAATAGTGTTGTAGGCGCCGCCTTCAGCCGTCAGACATGGAACCTAACATAGACATACGACAACCACTATGGTCCAAGAAGAGACTCGCGCCCTCTATAGTGATGAACATACAGTCACCGCACCATCCGCTCCCCACAGGGCTATAGGTCAACACCCTTGTTCGACACGCCGCTCGGAGGGGCGGGACGGGACATGACCACTTGCTGATCCGGTAAGGGCATGGCGTCGTCGTCAGCACATAGGCGTCCGGTGAACGTGCCAATCCCTGACATCGTTTGGCCATGTCAGCGAGGCTAGCTCAGCGGAAAAGAAGGGCCCGACACCTTCGGAGGGGCTTCTTGGCCTCTGGGTTTTCTCCTTTCTCCAACATGTAACCCCTGCTCCCCCTTGGTCTATAAAAGGGAGGACAGGGCACCCCGCTAAAGGGACGGACAAGCTCATAGAGAGAGATCAACCGACATGATTAAACGACACACATCACACACAGCTGAGCAGCGACCAAGCTCTCGGTGACCTTTCGACCATTGCATCAGAGACTTAGGACTCGTCCCTCTCTCGATCGTTTGTACCCCCTACTACGAACCATTTTCAGTACTAATAACACGAGCAGCAGTAGACTAGACATAGGGACGTTCAGCCCGAACCAGTATAAACCTTGTGTCCTTTAGTGCACCATCCGGGCTTAACGCGCAACAATTACAAATTTACTAGCCGGTGTTTGTTCGAAACACCGACAGGAGCGCATGCGCCGGCGATGGCGGCACCACCTCTCTGCCTTCTCTTAGGGTTAGGGGAGCGGGGCCACGTGGGGTCAAGTGCAACGGCGCAAGGCCGCTCGACGATGGCGCACTCTGCCTCGGGCGAGCGCGCTCACCAGCGAGGAGCCCCACGGCGGCGCCACCATCTCCGAGAGCCGAGTTTTTAGAGAGAGAAAGGAGAGAGAGCAGAGAGCTGGCCGTTGCGGGCGAAGAGAGAGAGGCAGGGGATGAGAATGAGTTAGGGTTTTGGATGCCGGCCGCCGCGTCACATTTTTTATCCGCCGAGAAGACCACGTGACCGTCGATCTAGATCGGACGGTGCAGAACGAACGGGCTGACTTTTAGCCCAGGTGGGAGAGCGCAGCGGGCGGTTTGGTCGGCCCAGGCCTAGGTTGCGGCCTAGGAGGCACAGCGCGCGCGCAAGTAGAGCAGGCCGGGCCAGCTTTTGCTGCTGGGCCAAGCGCACAGTAAAGAATTGAATCAGTTTTTTTGCTTTTCCTTTTCCAGTAAATGTTTATTTCATGAGAAATGATTAATGGCTCAAGAAAATTAGCAAAAGAATTTTTCCTGTGGGTAAAATTCACAAATTATGTTTAAGTTTCTGCTACAAAGTTTAATGTTGATTATCTTCTAATTAAATTTGAACCAATGGGAGAATTTGATTTGAAGAGCAGTTATATTTAGTAAATTATGATTACGTTGATCCTCTAATTAAATTAGAATCAACAAAAAAAATTAATTAGAGGAGTAGTCCGTTTTGTTTAAGTCAGATTATGTTATTGTCATTTTCTGACCAACATTGATGATGCCAATATTATAATGAGTTCAAGTTTGAGGTTTAAATCTCTGATAAAATTCACACCAACATGGTCATTTTTTAGAGAATAGATAATGACCAAGAAATGCTCCTGAACTAATAGAATATATTTTATTAACATGTTTCCGCTGCAATGATGCTGATTATCTTCCAATTAAATTCGAACCAACAAGAGAATTTAATTTTGAAGAGTAGTTATATGGATTTCAAGTTAATTTATGAGTTTTATGCATTAATTCTATTTTCTGTCCAACAGTGATGTAGAATTGATACAGAAGCATATTGTATGTTTTATTTTAACCAATGAGATCACTCGGCTACATGCCAATGGGCTGCAATGCTGGGGTATGTAAATGAAAAGGCTTGAGTCAAGCCAGTTCAGGACAGTTTTTGTTAGTTTACTAATTTTCTGATTAAATTGGAACCAACGAGAATATTCAATTGGAAAATGAAGTATAAGTGAATGTTTTAGTCGTCATGACTAAGTTTTTGTATAGATGTATCCCGCATGGGGAGAAGTTTTGGCATAGTACTTATGCTAGTCAATCCTGCATGGTAGGAGAAATTTTCTGATGATTCAAATGTTTTGTATCCCGCATAGTGAGAGAAGTTTAGGTAGCTCTTATGCTGTCCTAGTATTAACCTTGGCATAATAGAAATGCATCGTCATGGTCAATACTAACCAAAAGATAAAAAAAAGATGCAAGTGTGACTTGCAAAAGCACTACTAATGAAAGACCTCGTTGAGTTCTCGAAGTGAAATAAGGAAAGTGTTATCCTATACGAATGCAGAAATAACTATGTTCGCATGACATAATCATGTGAATGAAGTAAGTTATATATGTCTCCTCGTTCATAGGTTTTCTGAATAGTTATCAAAATTATGACAGTAAAATTCATGCCATATTTCAAGGGGGGAATATTAAGATTAATTAAGAAAAATACTCTTCATTAAGAGTGAGATAAAGATTAATTAGGAAAGATACTCTTCATTAAGAGTGAGATAAAGATTAATTAAGGTATATGCGATCATCGAAGGAGTACAATGGTCACAACAATGATACCCCTAAGCAGAGAAATAGCTAAATTCCTAGACATTTTAAAGTTTCGGCAGGAAGATAGCGTAGTCAGCCTCAAAGATGTTAAGGTGGTGCTTAAAGCGCCTTATGAGGTTTTAACAGATTAAACCCAAAATAAGATATTTAAAGATATACTATCTTTAGAAAAGATAGGGAGATCTAGGGGAGTATGGTATACAGAGGTATGTAGAGACCTAAGACTTGAAGAGAAGCGTGACTGCGTGCCCACTTTGGTGATTCAAAACAACGAACTTCTCAATACCTGTTGATATTGTATGACTTATACAACACGTGTTGTTAGTTTTTCGAAGAAGATGAATAATGTAAACTAGGATCTTGTGATACAGGACCCTGTAGAATCAATTGCCTCTTGGCAATGAAGAGCAACAACAGCCCCATATGAAAGTACCAGTAGCTCAGGCCCTAGAAGGTCTCAAAGAATTAGTAAAACAGTTTTCTGATGACTATGAAGTCTATGTTAGTAAAGAAATTCAAATGAAGGGTGATCCCACCTCATTTGAAGAAGCCATGAAAAGCGTCTACTCGTTTAAATGGCAAGAAGCTATGAAAGTTGAAATGAATTCGATAAATACCAACGATGTTTGGGACTTAGAAGTAATTCCTAATAAAGCCAAAATAGTAGGTTATTAATGGGTCTATAAGACAAAATATGACTCCAAAGAAAATGTAGAAAGATATAAAGCATGACTTGTGGCAATATGCTTTACGCAAGGAGAATGAATAGATCACAATGAGAGTTTTCTCTCCAGTCTTATGTAAGGATTCTTTTAGAATCATAATGGTGTTTATGGCACATTACCATTTAGAGTTACATCAGATGGATGTAAAGACGGCATTCACCAACGGGGATTTATATGAAAATGTTTACATGGCATAACCCAAAAGATTTTGTTATGGAAGAAAAGAACATATAGGATGCCACCTGTAGAAATCCATTTATAGATCAAAAGTAAGTCTCTAGACAGTAGTATTTGAAGTTGATGAAATAATGATAAGAAAGTTTGGGTTTAAAGAAAATGAGAAGGACAATAGCGTTTATATGAAGTTCAAGAATGGAAAATTCATTTTCCACATCCTGTGAATAGATGACATTCTACTCACTAGTAGTGATGTTAATCTATCATTGGAGAAGAAGAAGTTTTGTCCTCAAGTTTCAATGTGAATGATCTTGGTGAAGCGTCATTGGTTCTAGGAATCAAAATTCACCGAGATAGAAGAAAATAGGGTATTAGGACTATCGCAAAGACATACTTAGAAAAGATTCTAAAGAAATAAAGTATGCATGCGAGTAAACCTACGCCTGCTCCTATAGTCAAGGGTAATAATTATGGGAACTTTAAGTGTTCCAGGAACCGATATGAGATCAATCAAATAAACATGGTTCCATATGCTTTAGCTGTTGAAAGCTTGATGAGTGTACAAGTACAAGTAAGAACTTACCCTGACGTAGTTTATGTATCCAGGATATTTTGGCAGAAGTCTAGTCCAGATATAGATCACTAGAATGGAGTTGAAAATATCTTGCAATTTTACAAAGTATCATAGGCCTCATGCTGAGTAAGAAAGGGCAAGTACTCTCAAATAGTTGTGGGTACAAATGTTAAGTTTTTGGTGAGATGTGTAGTAAAATCCACATCATTTTGCAAAGCATCATAGGCCTCATGCTGAGTATTATTGTGGAAAAGCTCCAAAGAAACAATTATGGTGTCATCAGTGATGTATACCATAGTATAGCTTGTCATGAGGCTTAAGGAATAGGCAAAAGAAGGTTAAGGGAATTTGCACCCGGATTTAACAATGGTAGACAATAGCAATAACCATTCAAAGTAAGTTAACTCCTAAGACAACAGGTCAAGTGTGCTGCCAAACACATTGATACTAAGTTATATGTTGTAAAGGAGAAAATCTAGAATCATTTTACAACCATTGAGCATATAAGTACCAAGCAAGTACTTACGGATCCGCTTACCAAAGGCTAACCACCCAGTGCGTTTAGAGAACACACAGTCGACATGGGTTTATGGGAAAGCCTATGATTTCTGGATACTAATGGCCTAGTTGAGTATCTGTTTCAAAACAGAGAAGTATGTTGTAGCTGTTTAATCTAATGACAACAGACCGTGATGATGAGGCACGCTCTATGCACTGATCTGTGATGGAATAGGAACAAAATAAAGTAAGTTAAGTTTAAGAAAGATCAAGGGGAGAATGTTAGTTTAATCTCCACGGCCAATTGGGCCCTTGGATCCGCGCCCTGATCGAGGGCGCCTAACCGCTCCATGGTTGGTGGGCCCCCATCGCACAGCACCATAAAAGGGAGGTGGGGCCGAGGCACAAGGTATGAGGTTGATCTGAGCCACCGCAACCCGCCTACAAAGAAACCCTAACCCGATCTAGAGGCAGCAGTGCTGTCAGCAACGGGAAGACCCACTGCCTTCGTCGCCGCCATCAGCACCGCGCCCGCACTGCTACCTACGACGACCTAGTAGGAGTGTCTCTGCTTTCCCTACTGCTACGACACCGGCGATCATGTTGCTGCGGCGCCATATCCGCAACTGCTCCAAGACGAGGTACATCTCCAAGCCTATCTAAGTTAAGCAATTTACCCAAATGTGCACCTAGAGGTTTAAGAAATGGCTATCAAGACGCGCCCCGTCACCGGTGAGAGGCTCCACAGCGCGGAGCTGGTGCCGAACATGGCGGCGCGCGGGGTCATCGAGCAGCTCCTCCTCAGTCGGGGCGGCCCAGTGGCAAGCACCGGTGCGCGGTGGACAATACCGCCACATCGTTCAGCGCCGCCGCGGCCGACGGCATACGCCTCTCCGCGGCGTTCCTGACGGCGAGGCTGTCCAGCGCCAGCGACGGCGCTCCCGAGGCACAGAAGAAGGAGGGGGACCCACGAGGCGCGCAAGCTCTCGAAGCGGAACGTCTTCTACCGGGCGTGCCTCGTGGAGGCAGGCGCTGTGCCGTGGCTGCTCCACCTGCTCTCCTCCGCGGACGCGTCCGTGCAGGACAACGCCGTGGCGGTGCTCCTGAACTTGTCCAAGCACCCGGCGGGGCGGCGAGCGCTGGTGAAGGCCGGCGGGCTGGGTCTCATCGTGGATGCCGTGAACGTGGCCGCCAAAGTGGAGGCGCGGCAGAACACGGCGGCCGTGCTGTTCTACTTCTCATCCAACCCAGAGTACTGCGAGGAGATCAGCCGCATCCCGGAGGCGATTCCGACGCTGGTGCGCCTGGCGTGCGACGGTGCGTACCGGGGCAGGAAGAGCACGCTGGCGAGCCTCTACGGGCTGCTCCAGTGCGCGGACGCGCACGGCAGGGTGGTGTCGATGGGCGTCGTGGACGCGCTCGTCGGCCTGCTGCTGCTGCAGGGCTCGTTGGCCACCACTGGAGACGACAACGACGACCTCACCCTCGACGCCGTCGCGCTGCTCGGGAGGCTCGCAGAGCAGCCGGGCGGCGCGCGCCGTCGCGGTGAGCTTGGAGCTGGTGACGAGGCTGGTGGACTTCCTCGGCGAGGCGGCGTCGCGGTCGGCCAAGGAGCACTGCGTGGCGCTGCTGGCGTCGCTGGGCCGGCACTGCGGGGACACGGTGCTCGCGCTGCTGGGCAAGCTGCCTGGCCTGATGCCGGCGCTGTACGCGCTCATCGCCGACGGGACCCCGCAGGCAGGCAAGAGGGCGCGGTGGCTGGTGAATGAGATCCACCGCCACTACGAGCAGTGCCAGACGCCGCCTTCTGCGCCAGCGCCGGTGACCAGCGACCTGCGCCTTCTACGGGCATGTTCGCTTGGCTGATAAGCCATGACTAAAAGTACCGTTGACTGATTTATTGTGAGAGAAAAATATTGTTTGTTGACTGAAAAAGTATGACTTATAAGCCAAACCAAGGTAGCGTTATACGGCGACCGGCGACCAAAGATTGTTCTTTCCCAGCTCGAGTTTTTTGAAGAGTCGGGACGGGATCGATTTCCTGGTGAGGCGTTCAAGACCAAGCCAAATACTGCAGATGTACAGAGAGCACTTTTGTATCTGATTTGTGTACCGAAAATATATGAATGTACGGAGAAACAGTTTTTTTTTTTCGAGGAACAGAGAAACAGTTCTAAAGACAAATGGTTCGTGATAGTCTGCTGTTTTTGTCTTTCGTGTTTGGTGTGGCGAGTACTACATAAATGGATGGATTGGCAGAGGGGGCCGATGGGGTTGGCATGCATGTTGTGTGAGGCTTTCAGCAAGCAGAGCTGCAGGAGTCGTCTTGTGTCGGCAAAGGATGTTCTTGATGATTTGCAGCTCCGGAGGGGGCGAGCCTTTTGTTTTCAATGCAGCATGCACAAACATTCAAGCAAAGAATGTTTTGGGCTAGAGTTCCAGGTGTTCATTTGTGATTGTGACAATGGCTTCCTTCTGAACATCGCAAGAAAACCGCCTCGTTGCGGATCGCAGGAGTACCTTTGAAAGTTGTGCATTAAAAGGGATCTAAAAAATTATTCACTAGAAAAACAAATAGCCCGTCTAGCTCAGTCGGTAGAGCGCAAGGCTCTTAACCTTGTGGTCGTGGGTTCGAGCCCCACGGTGGGCGTTTTCTCTTCTTTTTATCTTTCTACTTTTGGCTTCTGATTTCAAGGCCAATTTTAATCTTTCTACTTTTTGGCTTCTGATTTCAAGGCCAAACATGCATTCGTACTCACCCAGTTTGAGTTTTGAATTTCGAAGAACGAATATGTATGTTTCTTCATGAATGTTTTGCATTCAAAATTTCCAAACTTGAAGGTAGGTTTTGAACTAGTTATATGTGTAGATGTGAATCAAAGTTTTTTGTGGTTTTCCATTAAAGCTCAACATTCGTATTCATTCTCTTGAGTTTTGAATTTCAAATTTTGAATAATGAATATGAATGTTTCTTCATGAATGTTTTGCAGGATTAACGTCCTTTCGAAATTTCTAAACTGGAATGCATGTTTTGAACTAATTATTGGTATAGAGATGGAACAAAGTTTTTGCGGTTTTCCATTCCATTTTTTACGAAGGAAAATAGATTCTATTATATTAAATTGAGAGTATATTACGTCACTATATTTACATACAAGATTTTGGACAATAAAAAAGATATATTATAGTAAATCTAGGGACCTTAATAACATTCTTCACAACCAATCCAAAGCCCTGTTGGATAAGCGAGAATATAATCTTACAGGCGGCTTATACAAAGTTGAATATAAAACTCAAAACAATGAGTATATAGAGCCTATTGGATTTATGATCACAACTTGCCACATTACAGGTTAATTATGCCTAGACAGTTGTTTGGTTTCCTATCTATCTATATCTCTTATAAAACAAAACCCCACTAACGCTATTTCTTTGCTTCCACATTGTGCCACGTCATCACCATTGTTTTAGCCATTCAATTTTCAGCTGCCAAGAACTCCTATATGTGAACTGATGTCCTCGGAGCCAAGAACTCAGCTAGCAGCGATAGTGACCGTCCACGTCCATTATTGTGGATAACAACTACCACCCCGGTAAGCCCTCCTCTCAATTCTCGCTCATTAAACAAATCACTGATCTGATGCTGTTGATTTCATTTGTACATCAGAAGGATGTCAGATGGAGATGTACGGGACATGACACTATGCTGCTTTGCAAGTGCGATGCCTTGACTACGTGGCAATAGGTTAATCTTCTTTGTCTAAAGATCTTTATATATTGCTGTAAAATTATTATTCACTGACCCGCATGGTGCACGCCATTTTTCTAAGTTGCTTGGTATTTCTACACGAGAAATTAAAGGATGGTCTACCTTACTGGATTACTGTTATCTTCTCTTCATGACTATGTTGAAGTCCAGAAAAATTGTTTAACTTGGATGGTTCTAACACTATGAGTTCTTACATAACTGGCACGGAAAATTAGTTCAATATTCAGCAACTTGTGGAGTTTTCACTTGAGAAATGAAATTCATCCAAGCATAATATATATTTCAAGGGTTTTGCTATGATACCTCCAAATGACTGTAAGCCGTTCATTTGTTACGATCGAACGGTTACGATCAACTAGGTAATAGGTGAAATATATATTTATTTAATTTCTTATTTGGTAAAATATGATACATAAGGGAAGTTAGATATGAAAAATCTTTTTCTACATTTGATTGATACATGCGTCATCCATTGATATAGTAAATCCTTTGGACCTGATATATTTTGACTATCATGTAATTTTGTATGTGACCTGACACTTGATCTTAGTGTGATATGATTTGCATGTGTACATGATTAGTGTGTGTACGTCATTAGCTTGCATGTACATAGTTAGCGTGTCAGGTGAGCGGGTAATTAATGTGAGTGGATAACTTATGCACGTAACATACTATTGTTTACAAGCATATAATGCATTATTGTTTATAATTTTTTGTGGCGTGTTAACGTGTGATACGTTGTATGATATGGTCAATCGTTATTTATAATGTGTGAACCACAACTAGATTGTCAGACTAATCCATACTAGTAGCAATTTTTGGAAATCGCCACGGAAAAGGAAGGAAGGCTACGAGGATTCAATCTCCATGACGAGGTCATCGTGATTAGGGGGATGCGGCAAGATTTTTTTTGTTTTCCCGTGTTAATTAAGTGATTAATTAATTTAAAAATCCAAAATTTCAAGGGCTCAGATTTGTCTAAGGTATTACCTCCTAGGAAGTAAAGGATGTAACATAGCATTGCCCATATTTCAATCCATAAATTCTAAACAGTTTTGTTTTTTCATCCAATAGCCATCTAAAGGTACTTCTCAAATTTCCGCAGCAACGCGTGGGGAATTCTTCTAATTTATAACTATGACACATTACACTTTCTTATTATCTTGTCCCACACGTTATAAACTCTTTTTTTATTTTTTTTGCCAAATTTTATCAGCTTCGATTTTGCTCGCCACACCTAGGGTCAGATGAGGCAAACTTTGACACCAACCATACAACGTCGATCGGTGTAAGATGTCCTTTATTGTGTTTCGATGTAAGATGTATTTTGATAGAGCACAAGGATAAATTAACTGCTTAGAATCCCCGAAAACCATGCTTTGGACTTGGACGTTGGACCTACAACATGCTGCGCCCAGTCTCTCTTCTGCCAGAGTTGAAAGAGCTGGTGAAGTGGATGCATCGAAGCCAGCAGGCAGCAGCAGACCTCTCACTCTCAGCGCTGAAGCCAAAACGAATCAAGTGAACCCAGCAGACCTCTCAACTCGCCGCAGTTTCTTCCGTGTCAAGTCAGCAGCACGGGAGCAAACTGTCGGCGGTCGCGAGCCGGTTGATGGGCGTGCGAATAATTGGGGCAGCAGTTGTTTACTCCATCGACGAATTTCATAGGAAAATAAATACATACTTATATGATGCTGCAGTTTGTCCATTTCTGCAGTGAGTATCGATATTTCAATGCTTCAGGCTGTCTCCAACAGGACACGGAGACCTAAACTAAAATAGATCTTCAGTAGAATACCTATAGCCTCTGATAGAGTATCAAAAACCTATTTTTAGTGTCAGGAGAAATATAACCCAAATCTGAGTACCCTCTCTCCTGGAGACCCATTTACAGAAAGACTTCTCTTTTGGGTCTTGTTGTTGGAGAAAATCAAAAATAGGTATTGAACCTTTTGCCTGTAGTGCTACCTAAACGTGGAATGGATCTTGTAATTTGGGTAACGGTTGTTGGAGACGGTCTCATGCGCCAGCAAGTGTGTCTCGTGAACGACGCCAGTGCCACCCATTACTGAATAAGGGGGTGTTTGGTTCTTTAGTCGCTCCTAAAATTCATGTCACATCGAATGTTTAGATACTAATAAGGAACATTAAATATAAATTAATTACAAAACCAATTACATAGATGGAGACTAATTTCCGAGACAAATTTTTTAAGCCTAATTAATCTGTCATTAGCGCATGTTTACTGTAGCACCGCGTTGTCAAATCATGAACTAATTAGGTTTAAAAGATTCGTCTCGTAAATTAGTCGCAAGTTGTGCAATTAATTTCATAATTAGTCTATATTTAATACTCCATACATATGTCAAACATTCGATATGACAGGAATTTTAGGAGGTCCTGCAGAAACCAAACAGGGTCTAAATCATGGAGCTGCAGGCCATAGTTGCAACGCGGACATATTTGCTATTGTGTGTATATAGGCACGTTATCTGCACCAACGTGTTAGCGTGTCCATGTATGTTAGTGCAGATAACGTGTTAACGTGTCCATGCATGTTAGATGAGTATGGGTAACATGAGTGGAAACTTGGGGATTGGTCTCGTGGGCGTGGCTTGTTCGGTGACATTGCCGGAGCATTTTCCCTGATTGAAAGGAGGGGATCTGATTCAGAGATGAAGGAGAAATCAGACCAGACAACTCATGGGGAAGAAGAGGTGCGCACCTGGCGAAGGGAGTGAGGATGGCCGGATCAGCGGCACCACGCGGGGACGACCGGCGTGCACCGACGCCAGCCCGCCCGCTAGACCGCTTCCGTGCACACGCCGCCAGGATTCTGCGCTGCTGCGCGCACGGGATGGATTTTTTAAAGGATTTCCCCCTAGTCATTAGGGCAATGCGAAGAAAGTATTTTTGTTTTTCTAGATTTTTTAATTTATTAAGTAATTCATAAAGTCTGAAAAATCAATTGCTCAGATTTATTTGAGATATTACATCCTAGTAGGTAAATGGTGTACCTTAGCATTGTCCTTCGGTAATTGTATCATCTGTTCCAATACGTCTTGGATTCGAACTTTGTCTCGGCGTTGGAAGTGCGTACACGCGCGGTTCCAAGGTCCTCTTTTGTAAGGCTTTGTCCTAGCTTCAAGTTCACTATTATTCATGCATTGAAGCTACTTACATCATAAGTCATTTGAAGCCCCAAAACACTGCCTTCATCGGCTTCAACACCTATCTACTTCATTTTGCTGCCAACGGTTTCATCGGATTCAATCTACAAAAGCTCAACAGTAGCACCACAATGCACTTGCCAGATAAGCTAGTTGAAGCCCTTTTCAGCTATGCCAAAAAGACCATAACTTGTATGAACACGGATCATGAGTCGTACATATGAAACAGAGAGGAGCACGAGGGTATTGTAGGAATTAAAAAAGGATAGACGAAATAATTCTTTTTGTCTTTAATACTAGATACAGATAAGTCGATTTTTGTAGTTTTCTTTTTTCGCTATGAGACAAATGCCCCTAAGGTAACAATGCAAAATTTGCTACATCTAAATTAGTAGAAAAACATACAACTATGATCATAAGAATAAACCCTAATAAATTTGTACTAACTAATTACCTATTATCTATATTGTACTCATCGCATGTCCACACTTCAAGGCGATAAGAAACGATCAACGGAAGGGTTAAAAAACCATTTGTCTGTCTCATGCTAAAGCACAAGTTTATAAGATCTGCCGGGGCTACAGTGTCAATCACAACTAGAATTTTAGACGTCTCCTAGTGTAGTATAAACTTTCTCTACCAAATGCTTTCTAGTGAAAATTTTCATGTGCTATGATTAGTGGTCGTGTTTTATTACAACACTAGGATAATTCCACCATTTTAGTAATGATTTTTTTCTTTAATGTCATGTTCGGGACCGTCGTTCGACCTGAGCGAGACATGGGTTCGAGAGGTTTTTATATGCATATTTTTGTGTTCTTGTTCGCAAGGCATAGAGGACTTCACAAGAAATGCAGATGAAATTTCTTGGGTGCCTGACTTCACACCGGCAGGCAGGTGAACCTGATGAATGAACAGCATCGAGGGATGTTAATGATTGTCTCGACATTATACATGTTTAATGGATGCGTTTCTGATTCTCCTGTAATTGTTAGAAAAATATCATTCTTATAGTTAGCTGGTCGTGGTCTGATAATGCGTTCTAATATTCCCTTTGATTTCAGAAATTTGCTTGCGTCACCATTTCGTTGTCAGTTTGAACACACTGACAAATCGGTAGCACATATCGCAATTAATATTCAAACACCATCAATGACACATGCATGGCGTGGGATTTATTTTTAAAATGTTTTTGTGAAATATTTTCATCGAGATTATGAAGTCCGATCCCATCAACGTGGTTGTTAATATATGGGTAAAGTCCAATATACACCCTCCAACTTTTACCAAAACCGCCCAGAAGGTTGAAAGTTGAACTTTTTCAAGAGTTGGAGGGCCAAAGTTGTCCGGTTTTGAAGTTCGAGGTTGAAATCCGGACTTTAATGAAAGTTGGAGGGTGAAAATTGGACTTTACCCTTAATATATTAAAGTGACATGTGCTTACATGTTCGAGTTTGGTCGAACATAAGTTTTGAGGACCACGAGAAATAGTAAAATAATAATGCGCTGAGACTGAGAGTACGTGAATAATGAACTAAGGGCACCTACAACGGGCGTTTTTGAGCCGTCTCCATGCCATCATTTTTGCAAAAACACCCCTGGCGGACACAGGAGACAGCGAGGCCATCGTCTCACGAGATCATGCATTGATGGTTCTAAAGAAATGTTACATATGCTTGATCACGTTTGTGTCAAAGAAGCAACAAAATGTCACATGGAGATCTTATTCCACTACTGGAAACCGAAATATTCCTATTGGTATTGGACCAACCGACAGTCGGTTATCATAAAACACTCAGAAAAATTGTAAAACCGATAGAAAAAATCTTTAATTATTCTGTGTGTTACTGTACACCGACAAGGGAATGGCGTTTTCCTGTCAATAATCGTAGTACCGACAGAGAAATTCAACTCAACGTGTGCTTGGAATCAAAGCTATTTGCTAACCTGGACCTGGGCCGCGGTGGCCTTTCAGTCGGCCCAAAAGAGTGCGCGCTTAGCCTGAACCCATATATAAATGGTGTCCCAACCCTAGTGCTCCTTAGATGCAGCCGCCGCTCCTGCATCACGTAGCCCCACCATCGCTCCTGCCTCTCATCGCAGCGCCGCCGCTCCTGCCACTCGCCGCGTCCTACCGACAAAGAAATTGGTACACCAACAGAGAAAATGGTTCAACGACATGCATTTTCTATTTCACTGTCGGTATTTTTCTGTCGGTTTTCCATATTTCCCTGTTGGTTTTGCACCGACGGAGAAATTTTAGTTTCCAGTAGTGTTCATGCTTGATCATAGATGCATGTTTGTATTTAATAGCGTGCAGATAATTAAATAGACAGTCCATTGTACAAGCTGTCTATTTAATTGTGTGTATGTAACTTACAAACAGCAAGCCGTGTGTGTTGTACATGTCCTAAAGCTTAGACCATAAACTTGGTCCTATCATAAACGTTATTAAGCTTATACTAGTAGTCTAGTACATCTAGGTTTGTTTTAGTCAAACTTTCTGAACTTAAACATGAATATCTAAGATTGTGTATAAAGATTAAAAATACAAGATTGAAACTAGCTTAGTAATGGATTGGTTAGAAAAAATATTTTATAATGTGTATACTTCCTTGGTTTCAAAATATAGATAATTTTAGTTTTGTCATAATTAAAATTCTCTAACTTTAACCGAGTTTACAGAAAAACACACCAGCACCTATAACAAATACTAGCATAGATAGATCCCTAATCTATTATACCCACATCCCCGTTGCTGGAATGACGCCCTCACCATGCCCCGCTACACCAGCTGCCTGCATGCACCCGGCCATGTCTACTTTTTTTTTAATCACCCGGCCATGTCTACTTGGCATCACATGCAACAAGCGCATCTGTGCATCGAGGCCGTTACTATTCTTATGCACGTTGCTAGAACTACCTGCGCTGCTGTCACTCCGGGTCATCGCGCAGGTGCCTTTTTTGAGAATGCACGCGCAATTACATTGTACGACCCAGTCTAAATGTGCATGCTAGCATGTTGCCATTGATTACAGGAGAACAAGAACAAGCAAAGGTTTCAAAGCTTTTGAGGCAAGTTGGGCAATGACGAGGGATGCAAGATGGGTTGTCCGTAAACCCACAAATATACTATATTTTTACGATTATCGTATAAAAATTTAGTCTATTTACGGGTTTACGGAGAACCGTCTTACGTCCCTTTGAATAGAGCATGCATGTGTTACTTTGCATCGGGATTGAGATACTTTAATGGATTATGGATTCTAATTTTCAGTTTCAAGATTATGGACTCCAATTTTCAGTTTCATGATTTAGAGGATCTGTACGAGAATTACACATTAGTTTAGGAACCATTTATGTAATTATGAGCTATAGATCCACACGTTAGTTCAATACTAAACCATTACGTCCGATAATGAGCCGTGATATACTTATATGATTTGTGGATGTAGATACGCAATATCGTAGTTTAAGAACCTAGATAAAACCGTTCTATTTGTGTGCGCAGTGTAGGCGTTGGGATCAGTGGCATGTGTTGCTAGCGATGCGCGAGCTGCGTGGTCGGAGCGCAGAGCTAAGCACCAGCAAGAATGGCCCAGCCCAATATTTCGGTTGAGGCTGGCAAAGAAGGCTGGTCCGGCCCAAATATGGAGTATGAAATTCTCCTTTTGCTTGCGTAGCTGCAATTTTCCCCCCTTATTTTGCGCGCTTTGTGATTCGTATCCACGTGTTCTGCAGTCGAGTTATTTTGTTTATTATGCTGATTTGAAATTGTAAGTACTACGCGTAACGAAGCTCGAAGCAGATTTGGTACTGTATTTACCAGAAGTTTGACGAAGGCTGCTCAGGAGACATCAATCAATCTTGATAGATTGCAGCGGCACCTTATGCATTGCGACAAAATAGAGTGAACGCTGTCATCTCCTCTATGTCTATCCAGTATCCATCCATCCACTCCCAAAGTCAGGGTGGGCAGGGTTTTGTTGCTTTCATCTCCATCATCCATCACAGCAGAATCAAACTTCGACTGCTCATATGGATCGAACCTGGGCTACCAATTCCCAGTTACGACATTGACGTGAATGTTGAGTGTTTGCATATAGTGGTCATAATGTCAAACTTGATGTCGAGCTATGGTTCTTTTTCTGGCTTTCATTTTGATAGGAGAGAGAAAAACAGTTCCTATGAAGTATGAACAATGCAGATACAATTACAAGTGTAGAAAAAGCTAGAGCCACAAGTTATGCCAAACATGCCATTAGCATGGTGTCTTTTGTTTTTGGCTCAAAGAGTTGCATTTTTTCTAAAAAAAACACCACCACAATTCACATTCCCAATTAAGACCGTTCTCTCTGGAAAAAAAAAATCCCGGCCGGCCTCCAGAAAACGCATGGTCCCTTTTCACCACCACATTATTTCTTTTTCCTTCGTTTTGCCATGAAAACAGTTATCTGATGGCATGAGAGGTACCATCACCTTTCAGTGTAAAATAAAAAAAAATTCCAGTTTTTTTTTTAATTTCTGTAACACTCAATAGCATATAGAGGCTAGTTAAACCTTTTATTTTGGTAGTATAAAACAGTTACATACACCAAATCAAGGGGCAGTGGTTGGATATACTTTCATCATCTTATTCACAGGCCCAAGTTGGATATACATTTTCATGTGGGCTGTTAGTGCACAACAGGTCTCCACGTCCACTTATTTCAACTTTTCGAGTCTCATGTTCAAAGCATATTATTATATATGAACATATCTTCAAAAACATAAACTTACAGCATCAGTACTGTTTCATTACTTGAAAACATCTGACGGCGGCACATAACCAACACAGTAATTATATGGTGCAGAAAAGGGTCTTAACCAGGGGAGGATTTGCTCTTTGCACTTGATGCATCCATCCATCCATCCATCACTGATCAGTTCCAGAACCAGGATGTCCAGTTGGCCAGCTGCGCCTCCTCGGCGCCATGGTGGGTGACCCCTGCAGCGAACATGGCATCCAGGAGATCAAAGCTGCAGCCCTCGTTGCTGACCACACCACCATCCTCTTCCTCCGAAGAGAGGGCACCATGGCCAGTGCAGTCACCGCTGCTGTGGAGGTCGTCCTTGAGCTGCTGCGCCAGCAGTTTCTCAGTGCCTGACACAGCGGTGTGTTCGTCTGGCTGGTCGACCTCTTGGGCAGCAGTGGTCGCCGACGGGGATGTCTCCTTGCCTTGCAGCTTCTCCGTTAGGGAGATCACCTGTACCACACATTGTTAATTGTGTCGATCGTAGTCATTGAAACATTACTATTCAGCTGGCACTGTGATCTGATCTGATAAAGGGGACCATCAGCACATGCGACCTCTGGGTGTATCATTTTTCATATAAGTTTACATTTAAGACACAGCGTGTGACAATCAGATACTTAAATAGAACAGCAATGGTATGATTGATAAACTGTGGTACTGTCTTAAGAGGCCTTATGAAAGATGTTAATGCCATCTAACATGTAATTTGTGCAGATTTCACTGTGCCAATATTAGTATTTTCCTTCAAACATGATTAAACTGCAAACTCCTAGTGATTATGTATATATTCCCTCTACAAAATAGTCTAAGCAATCTTTCAGTAACACAACCTAGAAACATGGATCAGCCATCCCCAGATAGCTTTAAAAACGCGTTGAACTATTATCCTTGAAAAGGCCTTAGTGATTCTCAGTCGGTCTTCTCCCCTATTTGTTTTCTTTCTAAGAAAACAAAAAAATCAAGTGTCATGTTCAGTCAAATTGGATATTTTAACTATTTCAAGCCAGCAAACAATTTAGTAGTATCCTTATTTTCCAAGTAGTATTTTTCATCAGAAATGGTATGGGTTATACGTGCAAGTTAATCAGTACAATCTGATCTAAGTAAAAACTACAACAATATAACCTAAGAAGAAGAATATTTAAATTTCAAGAGATTATTAAAAGGGATGCATTTAATGAAGATAGCATAAGTGTTGTGATTGCGAATTCTGTGAACACTAGTTGCAATACTTTCAGAAGCTCTAAAACAGATAATAGATATTGAGGTAGGCATATTAATTACATCTGAATATTTTTAAGATCCAACCAGTCTCATTCGTAGGGTATGGAGAAAACAAATACAGTGAATAGAGCAATGATTGCAATATTAAATTGTAGGTCTTTATCTTCCTTTGTATTTCTAAATTTTGACATGTTTTAGACATATACTAGAGCACATCTTCCCTAAAATCTAGCATTAGTTTGAGATTTAAATCCAGTTCATTGTAAAACATTTAGACCTATTAAAGACATCTTAAGCTAGACTGTTCATTTTAATTAATATTTGCACATACACCTCTATAAGAATTGTCACTCAAGTCTAAACTAAACAATTACTTTGATTTAATTACAAAGGACCACTACTGTTGCTCATGACATGACTGAGTATTTGGTAATCTGTTTACAGCAGTTGACAAAAAATAACAATAATTCACTATATGTATTTCAAAAGGCGTGATGCATAGATTAGAGCAATTAACTCTTTCACATCGTATAGGTTAGCATAAATTATCAGATTTAGACTTGGGAGGCGCACGATAGGTACCCAAGATTCCTAAGCACTGCAGAGTTGAATTGGATAATAGCTAAAATACATCCAGTTGTGGGTCATTGTTGATGACTACCTATGGCCAAATTGAATGTGACAAAAGTGGTACTAGATTATTTAATTTTATAAACAGTAACCTGCCGTGAGAAGACAGCTTTTTCACACAGAGGCCCTTGGGCTTCAGAAAATTTGAATACCAAGACCTACGTTTTTCTAGCTAAACCCTCAAAACTCCTTATAATCTTACCAACCTTCATTACAAGGGGCTGTGATTGCCGATTGACAATTGCTCGACATAAATGTCTTGAATGGGAACAGCATACATATAAGCATCAGAAAGACGAGTTGACTATTTCTCTCTCATTAAATTCACACTTTGGAAAGAAGCTACTACCGATAGCAACACTACTGGATAATGTAAGTATTCGGTTGTTTTGGGTGTATGGTCGAAAGTCATTATATTATCTAAGCATGCTCATCTTAAAGCCCATGTTTCAGTAATGTTGATAGCATTGATGACACTAACTTGACATACATGCTGGGATTTCAAAACATCCAAACAACGATGATCATGAACTCTAGTTCCTAGGGATATGCACGCACCTGCAATCTTTTTATCGCACCATGGCATGGAACTACAGACCATGATCTTTATTTAACAGAGAGAAGAGAGGCAAATAAACAAACATAAAGTGGAAAAGATGCCCAATGATACCAATACCAATTTAAAGTTAACATGAAGCTTAAGGACCGTTCGCAAAAATTGTAGCTAAATCATTAAGTTGGCAATAGGAACAAGTTCAAGGATCCAGATGGCATTTCCTATTTATTCGATCCACCTAGGCAGCAGTGCGGCGACCAACCTAACTAACTGGGGAGCGAAGATGCCTGAACAACGCATGTGGTAACCGATGAAATGAAATCAAGTAAAAATCGATTAGCCGCGGAGACGAAGCGAGGTGATGAGTCAGCTACCTGTGCCCGGAGGCTATCGTTGTCGGCCAGGAGGCCCTGGTGGTCGGCGGCGAGCGCGTCGTAGGCAGCCTTGAGGCGGTCATAGTCGGTCTCGAGCCGCTTGGTCTTCCAGCGCGCGCGGCGGTTCTGGAACCACACGGCCACCTGGCGTGGCGCCATCCCCAGGCGGCGAGCCAGCTCGGTCTTGCGCTCCGGCTCCAGCTTGTTCTCTTCCTCGAAGCTCCGCTCCAGCAGCTGCACCTGCTCCGCCGTCAGACGGCGCTTCTTCTCGGGCGCCTGCTCGTCGTAGTACTCCTCCTCAAGGAGCTCCTCGTGTGTGGTGAAGAAGGGCCGCTTGCCCACGCGCGTCGCGTCGTCCATGCACAGGACCGCCATCGGAACACCTGCGCCACATGACCATTGACCACCGGTTAAGCAATCGGCGTCTCGAGAACCACGAGACGCATCCAGATCTGACTGGCCCATGGTACACGGATAGTCACTGACGCACCTCGTAAGAAGCCGTTGCTGTTGGCGCTGCCTCCGCCGCCGAAGAGCAGCATCTGCCTGCCGCCGGCGCCCCGCCGCGCGCCGCCGGAGTCGAAACTGACCGCGCTCGGATCCATGCTATGCTGATTCTTGCCCGCGCCCTAGTCCCTTCCTCTCACCAAGAACGCGACAAAACCCAATCTTGAAACCCGTACGCCGGTACGCGCGCGCGCACACGCACACACGAGCCACAAACACAAACACAAACTTGAACGGATGCTAGGACCACACAGCAGCAGCGGGCCGCCGCCGAGGCGATCGGAAGGGGCGGACTCAGAGGAAGCAGGAGGAGGAGCTGAGCTTATGGCGGAAGAAGCTAGTGCTCCAGAGCAACCGCGTGGACGTCTTCATGGGGTACAGCGAGAACCCCATGAACCAGCCGCAGGGCAAGGAGACTGGGGGGCTTCCTCCGGCGAGCGGCTCCTCCCGGTGGCCGGGCGGACCGGCCAGGGGCTGAACTGCAAATAGAACTTCTGAGGAGGGGGTTGACACGGAGGGGTGGGGCCGATGATGGGAGCTCCGGTGGTGGATGCCGCTGCAAGTGTTTTTTTTTTAAAATTTGGGAAAAAAATTGGATGAATTTTGTGGCTAAAGTTGAGATGACGGGGATTTATAGGAAGCGGGAGGTCCGGACAGGTGTGGTATTGACGGAAATGCCCTCACTGTTAGGATGTGATGTTGCCTCCTGATTGGGGGATTAGGGGCTCTTTTTTTAATTTAATCACGAACATGATGCAGTTTTGGGATCTAAGTCGCCTCTGACGGCGGATCACGGACGCGTAAGCGAGGTTTAAGGTAAGGCACTTTTCTTAATAATATAGATAGATGCTGACTTTTCTAGCTTGGAAAGCATTATTGTTCTTTGTTTTTTTCAGATCAGAAGAGGAGAGAGGGTTGGACTTGCATTAGAGAACATGAACATATTGCGGGGGGGCCTTCCCAATTAACCTGTGTGTCATCATATGATGCACGAAAACTTTTTTTTGTTAGAAAACTTAATTTTGGGTGTAGAAGCATATATAAAATTAAAAAAAAAACAAGTTAGACTTCAGGTGTAGGAAATTCCAGCAGTAGTTGCAACATTTTATTTACGTTACACTAATATCAACTTGTTGATCTTTTTTGAAAATTTATATTTTTGAAGAAAGGCCTTCATTTAATAAATTAATGGAAAAGATTTCCATTTGAATCATTAAAATATCTGCGAGACCGATATTCTGGAGGGATGGAAATGGAAATGAAAATTTTCGTTTATCAGAACAAAAGTGATAATTGCTTTTATGACTTACAGTGTTTTGCAGCAGTTAAAGACCTCATGCAGCTAGGTACAGTGTCAATATGTTTTTTCTATTTTTTTTTACTTAGCACAGTGTTGCACTTGCTAACTAATAAATTGCAATATGAGAAAATTACGACTGTGCATGAATTATCTACGTATATACTAAATCATTACTGACCATTTCCTTCCATGATTCATGTGCTCTATTTCAGCGCTAAAGAATAAAAAATAATTGAGGAGATGTAGAGGAAGACTGAAGCTGACATTGGGGAGGTAATAAAAAGGAATTTAAAATGTTAGGATATACCTATAGATCTTTGTTTGATATGAGTGCTTGGAAAGTGGCTATTGACGTGTCTGATCCGTGACTAGGGGCTCATGTTGAGTTTTAACTCTAGCTACCCCAACTTATTTGGGACTAAAATGCGTTGTTGTTGTTGGTGGTGGTGGTTGTAACACCTCGGGTGTTAGCCTTGCATAACTTGACTTGCATAACATAAGCATGAGCATCAAGCATTCATAAATCATCATTTACAATTGAAACATTCGATCGAAACATATGAAACATTGCTTGTTATCTCGTATTTCTTGGAACATATGCATATGATCATGTGCAAATAAATGCTAGTGTGTAATGTTGGTCACTATAACACTTTAGCTACACTTAGGTTAACAAAAGAAACATTGTTCATGAAGGCCACATTTCATGATCAAGCACTTAAGTGATATTTCATGTGTTGACCTGAATAGCTATATGAGTGACTACTACATGAAATGCTTAAATGACCTTGCAAATTGTTTAAACATGCTTAGGATATCATTAGGAACAACTTTGGTATTTAGTGCTAAGGCTAGTTTGGTCATTTAGCCCTGGTTTGTGTATGTATCATGATTTCAAAGTGACATGTTTGACTAAAGTTGAACTAGGTGTTAGAGACCTTGCATGGAGGAGTTCACTAAAGCAATGTTGTAGTGTTTGACATAAGGAACAACTTTTATTTTTGGGTCATCACATGATTCAACTCCTAACATGTTTGAAATTGGATCACAAGAATCATCAAAATCTGATTTCAACACTTAACGAAATTTGCTAAGTCGTGAAACCACATGTCGACTGACAAGCCTACTTTGAGCATGATTTTACTCGGTTTAGGTTGCGAATTAGAGTATGCTGCCTTAACAAGAGTTGGAGATGGTACATGGTTCTACAACTTCTATTCAAGAAGTTTGCACGAAGGAGCCACCGTTTAGCCGGTAAATCAACGAAAACCGCTACCGTCGGTGACCATCGAACGATCGACGAATCCGAAACGCCTGTTCTTCAAAGGGTCGATCGAACGAGTTTGCGCGCCGCGTGTCCCGGCGACGACGCGCGTCGCCAGCGCTGATCACACCGACACCGAAGCCACGCCGCGCGCCGCGCCTTATAAACCCCGCCAAATGTCGCCCGAAGTCGCCCGCCGCTTCATTTCCCATTTTCTACTCCGTCTTCCTCGCCATGCCGATGACGAATGAAGCTCGGCCTTCACCTCCGCCGTCGCCATAGCCGCCACCAGCTCGTCCTCGCTGCTCCTTCGCCACCGTGATAGCTCCACCGCTCCCCCAAGCACCCATTGTTTCTCCCGTGCCCGGCACGACAAAGCCCGGTAAGCCACCGCAGCGCGTGTAGGCTCGCCGGAGTTCCGCCGTGAGCCCCGTCGTCGTGGCCACGCCGCCACAGTACTCCTCCCGCTCCGGTAGCTAGCGCGCTAGGTCCCTCAGCGTTCATAGATGCTTGTCCACGCGTTGATTTGAACCACCGTAGCCCACACCGGCGTTTCACCGTCGACCCGCACCTCCACCCCGCCATGGCCGCCGCCAGTGCCGCTAGCTCAGGCGAGAAAGCCACCCAAGTAGCTCAATCGATGCGCGAAGTCGAGTAGATCATCGTGTGATGATGTCACCGCCGGCGAGTTCGCCGTTGGCGAGCTCTGGCCGCGCCAGCACCGCGCAGCGCCGCTGCCCTGCTCCGTGTCACTGACGCGTGGGGTCCCCTGACCAGCGGGTCCCACCTGTCAGCGACAGAAGTAGTGTAGGCTAACTCATTTTGAATCCAGTTTTTGATTTGTTTTGTTATTTTTGTATCTTTAGTTTGGTAGCTCCTAAAATGGTGAAATAAATATGATTGTGTTGCTTAGGAAGTGTAGTATTTTGGAAAAATATGTTCTTGGTTTCAACAGTAGAAATTTCTGGAGATTTAAATAGGGATTTCAAATGTGCTTTTGAATGCATTCAAATTTGTTTATTTTATATCTAGAGTTCCTGTGCTCCAAAAATTATGAAATTTTTGTGGTGGACTAATGTTAGCATGTGTGAACTCTGGTAAAAATTTGAGGACCAGTGCATGGGTAGATTTAAAGTTAGAGATTTTTCTTTTATGACTAGTTAATCCTTGCATGAATTTTCATAAATTAAGTATGAGTCCAAAATTCATGAAATTTATTGGAGGTAATCCTAGTACCATATGGATGCTAAGAAAAATATGAAATCTGTTGCTTGACACTTTTCAATAGGGTTTTCCATTTATGCTATTTCAAGCCTTGCTGCCTTGTCATTTTCGTATAGAATGTTCTACTTGGTAAAATGACATGAAATTTTTACAGTAGTCTCTTGATAGCATTAGTAAAGCTCTGTAAATTTTTGAGAATTTATTAAGCACATCTGATATATATTTATTATTTAACCTAGGTATCTAAATAAAATAATAAAGGCAATTTAATAAATAGTTTGGGCTTTACCATTATATCATCTTAACTGTATTTGGTATGTTTAAACTATTGGTAAGTTCTAGGTTGTCAAATTTTGAATGATTACCTGAAGTAGAAGTATTCTTACTTTATGTTGCATGTTAAGTCATTTCCGGACTGATTCTAGAGTGTGAGGATTTGCATGTTGAAACTGATGTGTACTGTAAAAATGGTTAATAACAGAGTTGTAGAAAATTTTATAAGCTTTCCAGAAAGTCCAGGATCACTGGATTTGGATTTGTAGAACTCCAGTTATGAGCGAAACAAGTAGATACTGTTTATGGCATAGTCGATGCTTTGTAGAAGTAGTTAAGTAGTAAGCGAGAAGAGATATGCACCTACTCAAACAACGTGATGCACTTGTTAACATATATGCATTCGTAATACTTATACCATACTCATGCATCTAGGATCGGAGGAAGAGATCACGTTGTGGAATTCAAGAAGCGAGGAAGGGAACCCGTGGGAGGATCCATGGCAAGTCGTAGCTCCCGAAGGCGTGGAGCGAGACCCTGAAGAGCTTCCGAGTGCCCGACCACCGTCCTACTTCCTTTCTGCGAGCAGGCAAGCCCGGAGCATTATAAGTCTCCCATAATTTACAAATGTTTACTTACGTATTTATGATTGATGCATTAGGTTATAAGAGTTGAATGAAACCACTTGATGCATGTACATTCCTTGTCCGGATATTACACCTTTAACCGGTATAGGTCCGTGGATCGAATATATATATGCTTAGCCATGCTTAGACCGGTAGAAGTCGGGTGATGTCTGTCACCGCGAGATATAGGTGGATATCCGGAGCACGGTTGGCTATATATCTCGCTATCGTGGAATGTAAACCATGAGGTAAAAAGTAAATTGAGACCGGACGGGAGATCGATAGGGAAGCAACAAGGCATGGAGGTCTTGGGTGTGGACTTATCCCGTCTGTGTCGATTAAGGACCGCACTGTTGTTGGCGCTTCCGACAAGATTGAACGCATGCCTCTCACTTAGTGGCCGGATAATTCGCTCCGACCGCTGGCCGCAGAAATTCAACTCGGGCGGGAATCGTTCTATTGTGCGCCTTCCGGGAACGATCGACCGAGCCCAAGGGCAGGTTTGGCTGAGCATCCCGGCATCTGGTGTTCCAGACAGCGCGCGCAGATCTGAACCCGCCGAAATGTGTACTGAGTTGTACCAAAGGTGACCTAAGACTATCGTGGTTTGGTAGAGATCTGGGTTTGTGTTAGGAATAAATTCCCACCGGTTGAAATCGATTCAATCGCCGCCTCTCCCGGATAGTGAGAAACTTGGCTAGTCCCAACATCGTAGTAATCGTGTTATAGAACATGATGGTTCGTGCGAAAATGGAATTACAATACTTGCTATGGTTACTATTGTATGCTTCTAAAGGATATACCACATGTTTGGCATAGGATACTTGCTAACCTAGAAATGAATAGTTATAATTAACTTGGTAAAGAATTAGTAACTATACCATGATTTAATTGCTTTTACGCAAAAAAATGTTGTCAAGTTACGTCCACTTATACAGCCTTGCATAATCCTTGGAGTCATTTTATTTACGGTTCATGACGGGTAAGTCTAGTGAGTACCTTCTCGTACTCGTGGTTTATTTTCCCATTGTTGCGAGATGGCACTTGTGTATCATGGTTATTGCAAGAGTTGCTTCTATCCCATTGTGGATGAGGAGTAAGCCTTGGGCAGGCTTCTTTAGTAATTCCTATCCTTGCTTGTGTGGACCGTGATCTATCTTGGCAATCATATCGACTATGTTGGAAACTTTATTTTCGAACTTATTTGCTTCCGCTTTATTTATCAAACTCGGTTTGTAATAACTTTTATTCGTACTCGATGATGAAAAGTATCTGTGAACTTTATGTAATATGTGGCATGTATGTTGAATCTGTACGATCTTGGTTGTTGTAAATCGTTTATCGAGACCCGTCATTGGTACTCGACGGACTACCGGGTTTATATGGGTTCAAGTATGACGGTCGACCGCTTGCGATTGCCATTGTACTTGTATTCTTATAGATTGGTCGGTTCTGCGACAGCTGGCATCAGAGCAAGATTCAACGTTAATTGTCACAAGTGTATTTAAAACAAAAGTTTTTGTTTTCCGAAAACCCTTCTCTAGCAACTAATAGTTATATAGTAGGTATTTGAAATCTAAAGTGTACCAATGATCACTTTCCTTACGCCCAAATTAAGAACTATTAGGTGGCTATTTAAGTACTAACATGGGGTTTTTACTTAAATCGTCCATACTACGTGCTGCTATTGTATGGATGCCATTCACTTGAATGGTAATGTATGGATCAAATGCCTCTACGCCAAGGTAAGATGAGCGTATGACCGCAAGATGTGAGCATGCGGTCGGGAAGAGTAGCTTTGGTACGGCTATGTATGCATGCTTGCATGTGTATATGGTACGTATTTAATTGTGGGTTTAAATTACTGTCGGGTAGATTGATACGGAAGTATATGTATGGGTATACATATATGGAAGTATTTACAATTACATTATGCATATTCATTATGGGTTTAAGGGCTGAAATGAAATTTTATGCAGGTACACTAACAACGAAACGTGTAGCTCGACTAGTTACGCTATTTATGAGAGAACGTATGTATGCCACCGTGTCTACCGCTAGAAACAAATTTTTCCTAAGTTTGTGAGGACGTATGGAACGAGCATGCATCATGATAATTACCATTCACATAATTACATTGTTCCTCCCCTTATAAAATTCTTACTCGGTTATGTAGCTCTTATCCATTATGGCATTGTCTCACCAAGGGGTGCATGTTAATGGTGCAGATGGCACGCACAAAGAGACCTTCTTCATGCAAGTCCACCGGGCGAGCTCCCCGCCGTCGCCTTGCTCCACGTGCACTGTCAACGTCACACGTTCCTTGGAGAGTTTGGGATGCCTACACTCTTGTGGAGAGTGCTCAGTTATGTAGGCTATCCTGATGGAATGGAACCTCGCTACTTCTGGGCGAATGAGCAGTTGGGGGAAGGTCTCTTAGTTACTGTGGAGGCCGTTGTTCGTCCCCCTCAGGTGACGATTCTGAGTGGACAGTTTGGTGTTATGAGTCAACTGGTAGGATCACTGAAGAAGCGACTAGCGGGCAGCCTTTGGGATCCCGAGAGACATCATGGATCGTTTTCCTCGAGAGCCGGGCAGCCGCTTTGGTTGGAGTCTTTCCAAGAGGTAACCCCTCCACTGACTCATGGCAGCAGACAAGAGGAAAATCTTTGGAGATTGGTGCAGCGGAGAGGTAGAACAGTGATAACCCTTCCATGAGCGCCATGTTCGCAATGATGAGAGTGTTGGATGGAGTTGAAGGTAGCCTCAGACGTGTGTGTGGTGCTCTTGGTCATGCACGCGAGGACCGACGTCAGCTTCAGAGGGAGCACGACGCCGAGATTGAAAGGCTCACCAAGAGATGACTCGGTTAACTCACCAACGAAATGCAGCTTGGACAAGGAAAATGTCCTAAGAGCTCGACAGCTTTGAGCTAGGGCAAAGATTGGCCAATGCGGAAGAATACAACGATAATCAGATGAAGAGGTTCATCTTCCGAACAATCACTCCACCCTTATGTCCCACCTAGAGCCATGAAATGGATCTAGAAGGGTGCGAGGAAGGAGAAGAAGAAGTGGATCCTGAAGAAGAAGTAGAACCTGAGGAAGGAGATGATCTTGCGTCTGACCTCGATAGTGATCATAATGAGGATTAGATCGCTTAGCACTTAGTGGAAGGACTAATGTATCACCTTTATTTATGTAATGGACCTATAGTTTGAAATTGGCATTAGTAAGCAGACTATCCTGTAATGTCAATTGCATGTTTGGATGAACATCAATGCAATTCCGTTCCTTGTTGGTGATCACGATTTAACTTTGCATGCGTTATGAGCGCGATAAGTGGTCAAATTGGGGATGCCATGTTGCGAGAATGAATTGTTATGCCTCTGTTTTTATTGTGAATTTGAGAATTTCTCTAGTAATTTTAGTCTGGCATGATTATGATTCATCTGCAATCTCTTGACATCAACCAATAATCGCTTATTGTTGCAACTTCGCAGATGATGCCAAGCACCCGTCTTTGGGAGCGTAGCGATCCACGATGGCAATGGTGATGACTTACCACCACCACCGCCGCCGTCTGCTCAGGAGTTCTTTGCTCAGTTCTTGGGGAGCCAAAGGACAATGGAAGAAGCTTTGCGCCTTATCGCGCAAAACACCGCTCGTGGCCACCCACAGCAACCAGGGGCCGAGCCAAATCAGCATAGTACATTCAAGGAGTTTCTGGACACGAAGCCTCCAATCTTCAAGGTGGCTGAGGAACCACTACATGCCGATGAGTGGCTGAATACCATTGAGCAGAAATTCCGTCTGTTGAGGGTCACGGAGCATCCGAAAGCGAGTATGCTTCCCATCAATTGCAAGGACCAGCGAGAATCGGTGGGCGCGACTTCGTCGTCTCTGCTACTAATGCGAGAGTGACACAGGATCAATTCAAGCCGGCTTTTAGGGACATCATATTCCCCGGGCCCGATCGCGTAAAGCAAAGAAGAATTTATGAGGCTTACTCAGGAACAAAGTCACTCACAGAGTATATGCACGCATTCAACAACTTGTCAAGATATGCTCCCGGTTTTGTGGATATTGAAGAGAAAAAGATAGAGAGTTTCAAGCGAGGGTTTGGTACCAAACCGATGAAGACTATGGCAAATTCTCGATGTACCACGTTACAACGAGTTTATTAGTGATGCCTTGACCCAAGAAAACCACAACAACATGCATGTTGTTGCTAAAGGTCGTAAGAGGACCTATGAGGCGGGTGCATCCGGATCTTTCCAAATCAAAAGCGCCTATCGCAGCTAGGCCACAATTCCGTCCACCGCACCCAAGTTTAGGCCTCCACCACCGAAGGCTCGTAATAACGAGACCACGAAACCGTTCCGTAAATGCGTTCACTATTGCCTTACCAAAAGGAAATGGTAATCGGGACAGCTCCACAGAGATTGAAGTAATCAACCATGTTTCAACAAGAACCAAGCTGGGTCATTGGTCCAAGGAATGTCCCCACCCCAAGAGGAATGGCAACCCAAATCGTAACAATCGAGAGGCGGTGAATACCGTGGCACGTCGTGGGACAAGTACATTATACATTTGTGGAGGAAGTGTCCGCCGGAGAAGTTGTCACTGCTGGTATGTTTCTTGTCAACAAGTGTCCTGTTTGTTGTTTTATTTGATTCGGGAGCTTCTCATTCATTTATGAGTCAAGCATTTGCATCTAGACATAGTCAAGAAATAATTAAAGTAAACAAAGGGGTTTTAACATAAGTTTAGCAGAGGGGTACTATTATTACCAAAAGATAGTCAAAAATGTACTCATCGTGATACAAGGGAGGGAGTACACCACGGATTTGATAATATTGCCCGGATTATCAATAAGTGTAATCTTAGGCATGAATTGGATGAAGGATCATGGTGTTCTTATTGACACTAGCACCCACACTATTATGTTGAGAGAACCCACGGGAGGGAATGCTTTTCTAGTCCCACTCTCCCACGATTTCAAACCCCAACATTTAGCCTGTGCTATCCAAACCACCACCATATGTGATATCCCAGTGGTTTGTGAGTTTTCGGATGTATTTCCAGAGGAATTACCAGGTCTACCACCGGATAGAGACGTGGAATTTAAGATTGAATTAGTGCCAGGTACTGCACCCATATCCAGAAGGCCATATAGAATGCCACCCAATGAGTTAGCAGAACTTAAGGTTCAATTGCAAGATCTATTGGACAAAGGTCTTATCCAACCTAGCTCATCTCCGTGGGGATGTCCAAATTTGTTTGTGAAAAAGAAGGATAAGTCACCGAGAATGTGTGTAGATTACGAGACCACTCAATGTCATGTGACCATCAAAAACAAATATCCATTGCCCCGCATCGACATCTTGTTCGATCAGTTAGCGAAGGCAAAGGTATTCTCCAAAATTGATTTGAGATCAGGTTATCATCAGATAAAAATTAGACCGGAGGATATACCTAAAACTGCTTTCTCTACGAGGTACGGCTTATACGAGTATTTGGTTATGTCTTTTGGACTAACAAATGCTCCAGCCTATTTCATGTACCTGATGAACTCGGTATTCATGCCCGAACTTGACAAGTTCGTGGTCGTGTTTATTGATGATATATTGATTTATTCAGAAAATGAGACCGATCATCAGGAGCATTTGAGGATTGTCCTATCGGTGAGGGGAGCATAAGCTATATGCCAAGTTTAGCAAATGTGAATTTTGGATGAGCAAAGTACCTTTCTTAGGTCACATTTTATCAAGAGATGGAATCTCAGTAGACCCATCCAAAGTACAAGAGGTCATGGATTGGAAAGCCCCAACTTCGGTTCATGAAGTTCGGAGTTTTCTAGGGTTAGCAAGGATACTATCGTCGGTTTATTCCAGATTTTTCAAAGATAGCTAAGCTTATGACCGACTACTTCAGAAAGATGAGAAGTACAAATGGACACCAGAATGTGAAACAGCTTTTCACACCTCAGAACTTTGTTGACTACAGCACCTGTGTTAGCACAACCAAACATCGAAAAGCCTTTTGATGTATTTTATGATGCATCGAATAGGTTTGGGATGTGTGCTTATGCAAGAAGGAGAGTAATTGCATATGCCTCACGGCAATTGAGAAAACATGAAGTCAACTACCCTACACATGATTTGGAACTTGCAACCGTTGTCCATGCACTAAAGATATGGAGACATTACTTGTTGGGCAATGTATGTCATATCTTTACTCGACCACAAAAGTCTCAAGTATATCTTTACCCAAATTGAGCTGAACATGAGACAACGAAGATGGTTAGAATTGATTAAGGACTACAATTTAGAAGTGCATTACCATCCGGTAAAGCAAATGTAGTAGCCGATGCACTTAGTCGGAAGTCCCATTGTAACACCGTGGGAAGCATTGTTTGGAAGATGGATTCAACTTGTTACATCCTCATTGTACTACACAATATCACAATCAGTTGTTCACTTGAGGGCAAAATCATAGAGCTACAAAGAGATGAGATATGGGAATAAGTCACATCAAGAGAAAAATGCAAGAGCAAGAAACCAAACATTTTAGATTGGACGAAAAGAGGTGTATTATGGTTCGAGGACCGACTAGTGGTGCCAAAGGACCGTGAGCTAAGAAATCAAATTTTAGAAGAAGCTCACTCATCCAAATTGTCTATCCATCCGGTAGTAGTAAAATGTATCAAGATTTAAGAACCCATTTTTTGGTGGACTAAGATGAAGAAAGAGATCGCAGCCTATGTTGCTAGGTGTGATAACTGCAGTAGAGTGAAAGCCGTCCATATGAAAACCACTGGATTACTTCAGCCATTGCCTATTCCAGGATGGAAATGGGAAGAGATCAGTATGGACTTTATTACCGGCCTTCCAACAACACCACAAGGTCACGATTCAATCTGGGTCATTGTTGATCGTCTCACCAAGTCAGCACACTTCATACCCGTGAACACGCGGTATATAGTTGGGAAATACGCTGAAATATATGTTGCCCGGATCGTGAGATTGCATGGAGTACCCAGGACTATAATCTCGGATCGAGGACCACAGCTCATAGCTCGTTTACAGGAGCACTTACACCGTGCTTTGGGAACCAAGCTAATAAGAAGTTCAGCTTATCATCCGCAAACTTCGGGACAGACAGAGCGAGTGAACCAAATCCTAGAAGATTTACTTAGAGCTTGTGTTATATCTTCAAAAGGTTCATGGGAGAAATGGTTACCTTTAGCGAATTCTCCTATAACAACAGCTTATCAGCGAGTATCAAAATGGCTCCATTTGAAGCCTTGTATGGCGTAAAGTGCAGGACTCCTTTGAACTGGATTGAGCCCGGTGAAAGGAGATACTTTGGTATTGATTTTGTAAATGAAGCCAAGAGCAAGTACGTATCATCCAACACCACATGAAGGCAGCTCAATCAAGACAGAAAAAGTTATGCCGACGAAGAAGAAGACCACTAACTTTTGAAGTGGGTGATTATGTATACTTGAGAGTATCACCCATGAAAGGCGTGAAAAGATTTGGGATGAAAAAGAAGCTTTCACCAAGATATGTAGGGCCATACAAAATTTTGGAACGAAAAGGAAGGTTGCATATAAGTTACAACTTCCACCGAGATGAGTGCAATCTTTGATGTGTTCCATGTTTCTCAGCTAAAGAAATGTCTTCGAGTACCAGAAGAAGCTATTGCACCCACCAACGTGCAGCTTCAATCGGATTTGACCTATGAAGAAAAACCAATTCGGGTATTAGAAGAGATGGAGAGAGTGACAAGGAGTAAGATTATCAAGTTCTATAAGGTGGTGTGGAACAATCATAGTGAACAAGATGCTACGTGGGAAAGAGAAGATTATCTACGAGAAGTTTATCCCGCTTTTCCAAGAATGGTAGGTCTTGCAAATCTCGGGACGAGATTTTTATAAGGGGGAGGGGCTGTAACACCTCGGGTGTTAGCCTTGCATAACTTGACTTGCATAACATAAGCATGAGCATCAAGCATTCATAAATCATCATTTACAATTGAAACATTCGATCGAAACATATGAAACATTGCTTGTTATCTCGTATTTCTTGGAACATATGCATATGATCATGTGCAAATAAATGCTAGTGTGTAATGTTGGTCACTATAACACTTTAGCTACACTTAGGTTAACAAAAGAAACATTGTTCATGAAGGCCACATTTCATGATCAAGCACTTAAGTGATATTTCATGTGTTGACCTCGAATAGCTATATGAGTGACTACTACATGAAATGCTTAAATGACCTTGCAAATTGTTTAAACATGCTTAGGATATCATTAGGAACAACTTTGGTATTTAGTGCTAAGGCTAGTTTGGTCATTTAGCCCTGGTTTGTGTATGTATCATGATTTCAAAGTGACATGTTTGACTAAAGTTGAACTAGGTGTTAGAGACCTTGCATGGAGGAGTTCACTAAAGCAATGTTGTAGTGTTTGACATAAGGAACAACTTTTATTTTTGGGTCATCACATGATTCAACTCCTAACATGTTTGAAATTGGATCACAAGAATCATCAAAATCTGATTTCAACACTTAACGAAATTTGCTAAGTCGTGAAACCACATCACCGACAAGCCTACTTTGAGCATGATTTTACTCGGTTTAGGTTGCGAATTAGAGTATGCTGCCTTAACAAGAGTTGGAGATGGTACATGGTTCTACAACTTCTATTCATGAAGTTTGCACGAAGGAGCCACCGCTTTAGCCGGTAAATCAACGAGAAAACGCTACTGTCAGCGCCATCGAACGATCGACGAATCAAACGCCTGTTCTTGGGCCGATCGAACAGACGAGTTTGCGCGGCGCCCGCGTCCCGGCGACGGCACGCGTCGCCGCGCTACCGACCGACCACAAGCCACCACGCCGCGCCCGAAGCGCCGCTTAACCCCGCCATTGTTCGCCCGAGTCGCCGCCCGCTTCATTTCCCATTTTCTACTCCGTCTTCCTCGCCATAATGACAAATGAAACTCGGCCCGCACCTCCGCCGTCCGCCATAGCCGTCACCAGCTCGTCCTCGCTGCTCCTTCGCCACCGTGATAGCTCCACCGTCTCCCCAGCACCCCATTGTTTCTCCCCGTGCCCGCTGACAAAGCCCGGTAAGCCACCGCAGCGTAGCGTGTAGGCTCGCCGGAGTTCCGCCGTGAGCCCCGTCGTCGTGGCCACGCCGCCACAGTACTCCTCCCGCTCCGGTAGCTAGCGCGCTAGGTCCCTCAGCGTTCATAGATGCTTGTCCACGCGTTGATTTGAACCACCGTAGCCCACACCGGCGTTTCACCGTCGACCCGCACCTCCACCCCGCCATGGCCGCCGCCGTAGCCGCTAGCTCCGATGAGAAAGCCACCCAAGTAGCTCAATCGATGCGCGAAGTCGAGTAGATCATCGTGTGATGATGTCACCGCCGGCGAGTTCGCCGTTGGCGAAGCTCTCTGGCAGCGCCAAGACACCAGCAGCAGCTGCTGCCTGCTCCGTGTCACTGACGCGTGGGGTCCCCTGACCAGCGGGTCCCACCTGTCGGCGACAAAAGTAGTGTAGGCTAACTCATTTTGAATCTAGTTTTTGATTTGTTTTGTTATTTTTGTATCTTTAGTTTGGTAGCTCCTAAAATGGTGAAATAAATATGATTGTGTTGCTTAGGAAGTGTAGTATTTTGGAAAAATATGTTCTTGGTTTCAACAGTAGAAATTTCTGGAGATTTAAATAGGGATTTCAAATGTGCTTTTGAATGCATTCAAATTTGTTTATTTTATATCTAGAGTTCCTGTGCTCCAAAAATTATGAAATTTTTGTGGTGGACTAATGTTAGCATGTGTGAACTCTGGTAAAAATTTGAGGACCAGTGCATGGGTAGATTTAAAGTTAGAGATTTTTCTTTTATGACTAGTTAATCCTTGCATGAATTTTCATAAATTAAGTATGAGTCCAAAATTCATGAAATTTATTGGAGGTAATCCTAGTACCATATGGATGCTAAGAAAAATATGAAATCTGTTGCTTGACACTTTTCAATAGGGTTTTCCATTTATGCTATTTCAAGCCTTGCTGCCTTGTCATTTTCGTATAGAATGTTCTACTTGGTAAAATGACATGAAATTTTTACAGTAGTCTCTTGATAGCATTAGTAAAGCTCTGTAAATTTTTGAGAATTTATTAAGCACATCTGATATATATTTATTATTTAACCTAGGTATCTAAATAAAATAATAAAGGCAATTTAATAAATAGTTTGGGCTTTACCATTATATCATCTTAACTGTATTTGGTATGTTTAAACTATTGGTAAGTTCTAGGTTGTCAAATTTTGAATGATTACCTGAAGTAGAAGTATTCTTACTTTATGTTGCATGTTAAGTCATTTCCGGACTGATTCTAGAGTGTGAGGATTTGCATGTTGAAACTGATGTGTACTGTAAAAATGGTTAATAACAGAGTTGTAGAAAATTTGATAAGCTTTCCAGAAAGTCCAGGATCACTAGATTTGGATTTGTAGAACTCCAGTTATGAGCGAAACAAGTAGATACTGTTTATGGCATAGTCGATGCTTTGTAGAAGTAGTTAAGTAGTAAGCGAGAAGAGATATGCACCTACTCAAACAACGTGATGCACTTGTTAACATATATGCATTCGTAATACTTATACCATACTCATGCATCTAGGATCGGAGGAAGAGATCACGTTGCTGGAATTCAAGAAGCGAGAGAAGGGAACCCGCAGGGAGGATCCATAAGCCGTAGCTCCGGCGTGGCGTGGAGCGAAACCTCAAGAGCTTCCGAGTGCCCCGACCACCGTCCTACTTCCTTTTCTGCGAGGCAAGCCCGGAGCATTATAAGTCTCCCAAGAATTTACAAATGTTTACTTACGTATTTATGATTGATGCATTAGGTTATAAGAGTTGAATGAAACCACTTGATGCATGTACATTCCTTGTCCGGATATTACACCTTTAATCGGTATAGGTCCGAGGATCGAATATATATATGCTTAGCCATGCTTAGACCGATAGAAGTCGGGTGATGTCCTGTCACCCGCGAGATATAGGTGGATACCGAGCACGGTTGGCTATATCTCGCTATCGTGGAAACAGAACCATGAGGTAAAAGTAAATTGAGACCGGACGGGAGATCGATAGGGAAGCAACAAGGCATGGAGGTCTTGGGTGTGGACTTATCCCGTCTGTGTCGATTAAGGACCGTCTGTTGTTGGCGCTTCGACAAGATTGAACGCATGCCTCTCACTTAGCTGGCCGGATAATTCGTTCCGACCGCGGCCGAGTAATTCAACTCGGTAGGAATCGTTTCATTGTGCGCCCTTCCGGGAACGATCGACCGAGCCCAAGGGCAGGTTTGGCTGAGCATCCCGGCATCTGGTGTTCCAGTTAGCGCGGCGGATCGAACCCGTGAAATGTGTAACGAGTTGTACCAAAGGTGACCTAAGACTATCGTGGCTGGTAGATCTGGGTTTGTGTTAGGAATAAATTCCCAGCTGGTTGAAATCGATTCGAATCGCCGTCTCTCCCGGATAGTGAGAAACTTGGCTAGTCCCAACATCGTAGTAACTGTGTTATGGAACATGATGGTTCGTACGAAAATGGAATTACAATACTTGCTATGGTTACTATTGTATGCTTCTAAAGGATATACCACATGTTTGGCATAGGATACTTGCTAACCTAGAAATGAATAGTTATAATTAACTTGGTAAAGAATTAGTAACTATACCATGATTTAATTGCTTTTACGCAAAAATGTTGTCAAGTTACGTCCACTTATACAGCCTTGCATAATCCTTGGAGTCATTTTATTTCTGGTTCATGACGGGTAAGTCTAGCTGAGTACCTTCTCGTACTCAGGGTTTATTTTCCCATTGTTGCAGATGGCACTGTGTATCATGGTTATTGCAAGAGTTGCTTCTATCCCGCTGTGGATGAGGAGTAAGCCTTGGGCAGGCTTCTTTAGTAATTCCTATCCTTGCTTGTGTGGACCGTGATCTATCTTGGCACTGTATCAGCTATGTTGGAAACTTTATTTTCGAACTTATTTGCTTCCGCTTTATTTATCAAACTCGGTTTGTAATAACTTTTATTCGTACTCTGATGATGAAAAGTATCTGTGAACTTTATGTAATATGTGGCATGTATGTTGAATCCTGTACGATCTTGGTTGTTGTAAATCGTTTATCGAGACCCGTCGTGGTACTCGACGGACTACCGGGTTTATATGGGTTCAAGTATGACAGTGCGACCGCTTGCGGATTGCCATTGTACTTGTATTCTTATAGATTGGTCGGTTCTGCGACAGTGGTGGTGGTGGTACCATTCAAAATATTTCGACCCATTCCAAGAGATCATGGCAACAAAATATTACACAATTTTAACCACACAAATTGTCCTAGGCTTGTTTGTACATAATCACATAACAAATAGTACATCCATAAGGTGCAATATTGAGTTAAGCTTAAAATGTTGCGGATTGAGCGCTTGTTCTATGGAGCATGGCTGAACTGACTGTTAGATGGATGCCAAGATGATCCATTAGATAGATGCATGTAAAATTGGTGTTAACTTGGAGTTAAAATGGCTACAAGGGTTGTATTTATAAAGCAATAATAAAAGTATTTCTAGCCATTGCATCAATCATGCATAAAAGCCATTTGTTATTACTCCCTGGTCCCTTGGCTCCAAATTATAAGTTATTTTAATTTTTTTTAAGAGTCAAAGGACCTCTAGTTAACCAAAACTATAGAAAAAATTAAAAAGATTCATGACATCAAATAGATATGCTATAAAAATATAATCAATGGAGCATCTAATGATACTTATTTGATATCATACATGCTATTATTCTATTATATAAATTTGATCAAATTTGAGATATTTTGACTTCCCCAAAAAATTAGAATGACTTGTAATTTGAGACAGAGAGAGTACAACTTTAGATCTAGAAGCGAATAGAGAGAGAGAAACACAAGATATGAATATACGGTACCAGCACATATTTTATTAGTGAGGTTTCACCTATTCTCAGTAAGGTTCTCTTTGGAATAAAGGAAAATTAGAGAAATTTTAGTGTAATTGTATAGGAAAATTTCTCGTGAAGCCCTTTGGACAGCTGATTGGTTCCTTCAAATCCTATAAATTTTTTATGCAATGACTTGTTTCGTAGAAATTTTGGAAGAAATCTACTAATTAAGAGTGGAAAGTTCCTTTCGTGTCACATTCTCTAATCAAATTCCAATATTTTTCTTATGTTTTACTAAAACGTTCGATCTTATGGTATCTTTTCATAGCAGCGTACACAACTACAATAATGAAGACAATGGTGTAATGCCCCGATTCCGGGAAGACGGCTAAGGCCCACTCTACACGTTGAATGAACCATACCTGCTAATTAACTCTCCTGTGCTTTCGTCCTCGCTTCGCGCAAAAAGGATCGATTCGGAGTTAACAGCCTCCTATGTCCAGGCTTTTAACTTGGTTCAGCTCTCCTTCAGTTTCCAGTATGGTACTAACTTCCGTTGCTACAGTGTATGCTTAGGGTTCATGAAACTTGTCCATATCCTTTTACACATGGTTGAAGGATGTTGATTGGGTGAATGCAATGCATGAAGAATTGAACAATTTCACAAGCAATCAAGTATGGGAACTAGTTGAAAGACCAAAGAACCACAATGTGATTGGAACCAAATGAGTCTAGAGAAACAACCAAGATCAAGATGTGATAGTAGTAAGGAACAAAGCAAGATTGATAGCACAAGGCTATACACAAGTTGAAGGTATTGACTTTGGAGAAATATATGCCTCAGTTGCTAGATTGGAAGCAATTAGAATCTTGCTAGCCTATGCTTGTGCCCACAACATCAAGCTCTATCAAATGGATATCAAGACTGCATTTCTCAATGGCTACATCAATGAAGAAGTATATGTTGAGCAACCTCCCGGTTTTGAAGATGACAAGAAGCCCAACCATGTGTACAAGTTGAAGAAAGCATTGTATGGCTTGAAGCAAGCGCCTAGAGCATGATATGAGAGGTTGAGGGATTTTTACTATCTAAAGGGTTCATGATGGGCAATGCTGATACCACTATTTTCACCAAAAAGATTAGCAAGGACTTGTTTGTATTGTAAATATATGTTGATTACATTATATTTGGATCAACCAATCAAGACTTTTATGAAGAGTTTGGGAAGATGATGGCTAATGAGTTTGAGATGTCCATGATTGGAGAGTTGAGTTACTTCCTTGGTCTTCAAATCAAGCAATTGAAGAATGATACATTTGTGAGTCAAGGCAAGTACATCAAAGACATGCTCAAGAAGTTTAACATGAGTGATAGTAAAGCCATAAGTACACCAATGTGAACAAATGGAAATTTAGATAGTGATGCAAGTGGCAACATGGTGGATCAAAAGTTATATCGGTCTATGATTATAAGCCTACCCTATGTGACCGCATCAAGGCCGGATATCATGTTTAGTGTGTTCATGTGTGCAAGATTTCAAGCCTCACCAAGAGAAAGTTATTTGAAGGCTACAAAGAGAATATTGAGGTACTTGAAGCATACATAAAATATTGGTTTGTGGTATCCCAAAGGAGCAAAGTTTGAGCTAGTGGGTCAATCCAACTCGGATTATACGGGATGCCAGGTTAAAAGGAAGAGCACCTCGGGCACATGTCAATTATTGGAAAGATCACTTGTTTCTTTGTCATTAAAGAAGCAAAATAGTATTGTATTATCAACTGCCGAAGCCGAATACATATCCGCCGGTAGTTGTTGTGCACAAATACTTTGGATGAAGGCCACCTTGAATGACTTTGAAATCAAGTTTAAGAAAGTGCCATTGCTATGTGACAATGAGAGTGCAATCAAGCTCACCAATAATCCAGTTCACCATACAAGAACAAAGCACATTGATGTCTGCCACAATTTCGTAAGAGATCATCAACAAAAAGGGGATATTTACATTGAGAGTGTGGGTACCGAAGATCAACTTGCCGACATATTCACCAAGCCATTGGATAAGAAAAGGTTTTGCAAGCTAAGGAATGAGTTGAACATATTGGATTTCTCAAATATGTGTTGATGCACCCCCCTTATATAACATGCCTCTCATTCGAGCAATTCAAGGTAAAAGTTGATTGGCATGCATACATCATTTGCTAAGGACACGATTAGTGCATCTAGTCATTCCTCATATATTATGGGCTCATTCATGAAAATCAAATAAATTTGATGCTTATATGGTACCACTATTATTTTTATGCTTGACTTGATTTAGTGGTAGCATATGATATGTTTGTAGGCTTGTGAACCTAGTGTTTGATCTAGAAAATGAGCTATAAGTTTTAACTCAACATGGTACAAGATAACCCTTGAAATGAGGTGTGAAGAAGCTTTTCCTTGGATCAAATCGAGTTAAATATATTTGGCAAGTATTCTAGATTCAACTAAATTTGGGAAAATGATCCTCACCCCATTGATTAACATTTATAATCTTAATCTATCTAAAATTGAACTTTTGTGGTTATTGATGACAAAGGGGGAGAAGTAATGCACGAAGATAGTGAAAGGTTGGCATAGGGGGAGAAATATGAAAGTAAGGGGATTAATTAAAATTTGAGCACACAAGTAGGGGGAGCAAGCTTATAAACTTGATTGGTGCATTTGAATGTGCATTTTCATATGTTTGCTTGCATGGCACAAGTTTTAAATTTCAATATCCTTGTTTGTGTGGTGTATGCTAGTTGTAGGCTTGAATGATGAAATAAAAAACTAGCATGCATAGATTCATAACTAGACTTGTGTTTGTATTGTGAAAACTAGACCCTTACTTCTAATATTGATCTCACGGGGTATTTTAGTTTTTGCGTATGTCTATTTACCAATGATGCTAAGGATGGTATAATTGTGCACTCGAATTAGTATCACGCATCAAAGGTCCATCTTTTATACCTTAGCATCATTTGGTAGACATTGCCCTCCCACATTTCCAATTCATGCATATGTGCAAGCTTCAATCCAAACTCTTAGCACATATGTAGGGGGAGTCAATGCTACCATCTAGGGTTCATGAAACTTGTCCATATCCTTTTACACATGGTAAATATGCTTGGACAAGCAACATGGATTCAATTGAATTTCAATTCATATCTTTGTGAAATGGTTGTCATCAATTATCAAAAAGAAGGAGATTGAAAGCTCTAGTTTGGTTTTAGTAAATTGATGAAACCCCATGTGCTAACCTATGTGCTCTAGTGATTATGAGATAGGTAGCATAATTTCAAGTGATGGAGCAAATGAAGATCATGATGTGATGATGGTGTGGACATGATGATCAAGTGCTTGGACTTGGAAAAGAGGATAGAAAAACAAAAGGCTCAAGGCAAAGATATAAGTGGTAAGAGCCATTTTGTTTTGGTGATCGAGACACTTAGCGAGTGTGATCACATTTAGGATTGCTAGCCATACTATTAAGAGGGGTGAAACTCGTATCGAAAATACGGTTATAAAAGTGCCACTAGATGCTCTAACTCATTGCATATGCATTTAGGATCTAGTGGAGAGCTAACACCCTTGAAAATGTTTGTGAAAACATGCTAACACACGTGCACAAGGTGATACACTTGGTGGTTGGCATATTTGAGCAAGGGTGAAGAAGTTGGTGAAGTAAATGAGATGTTTTTCATTGTCCAACAGGGACCGGACGTTGAGTTCAAAGTGACCGGACTCAGGGTTCCAGCGTCCGATCAATTATAAACGAAGGAGGTGCGTTCGGGGGTGTCTAGACTATGACTAAACTCTGTACAGTGAATGAGACCGAATGCGCAGGGCCTGAGTCTAGTCATAGATGACGTACACTGACGTAGGACTGGCAACAGAGGCAGTGAGGACCGGACTCGGTTGTGCGTTCGGTCATGCGTGATCGGACGCGTCAGGTCGCTGTTTTGCCACTCGAGGACCTCTCTAGAAATGATCTGACGTCGGGAAGCTGAGGGTAATGATGCATCTAGTCTTGTCTTGGCCATGGCGCGTTCACGAGTGCTCTGCTGCTGATCGGCGCGTCCGGTCGTAGTACTGGCGTGTTCGATCGTCACTTAAAGCGCGTGGAAAATCGACCGTTGGGATCGAGCGGTCAGCATTTGAAGCAGGGACATGTGGATGGTGATCCATGACCGGACGCTGGGGTGCCGCGCGTCTGGTCACTTTGACCGGCACATCTAGTCACCCTGAAACCAGTGAGGGGTTGAGCCCAACGGCTCTTTTTCGTGGGGGCTTCTATTTAAGCCCCATGGCCAGCTCAAGCTTACTCACTTGGCCATTTGCATTGACATAGCAACCTTGTGAGCTTAGTCAAAGCCCTCTCACTCATCTCCATCATTGATTCATCATCTTTGTGAGATTGGGAGAGAATACAAGTGCATTACTTGAGTGATTGCATCTAGAGGCACTTGGTGTTCGTGTTTCGCTGCGGGATTCGCTTGTTACTCTTGGTGGTTGCCATCACCTAGACAGCTTGGAGCAGCGAGGATCGTCGAGTGGAGGCTGGTGATTGTCTCCAGCTTCGATCGTGGTGATTATGAGGGGTTCTTGACTTTTCTCCGGCGGAGAGCCAAAAGGTACTCTAGTGGATTGCTCGTGGCTTGTGTGATCTTCATCTTGTGTTGATTGTGCGGCACCCTATTGAGTGTTTGATGTGTGATGCCAATTAGTGTGTGAACCTCCAAGTGAGTGAATCACCACAACGAGGACTAGCATGCCAGTAAGCAAGTGAACCTCGATAAAAAAATATTATGTCATCATTTGATTCCTAGGTGATTGGTCTTCATTGGTATTCATTCTTGTGATTGATTGGTTCACTCATCGACTCGGCGGTATAACCATCTTGCTCTCTCTCTCTTTATATTACCATAAACTAGTTGTCAAGCTCTTTAGTATAGCTAGTCGTGAGAGCTTGTTAGTTTAGTTAGTGTGGCTCTTTAGTTAGCCTTTGAGAGCATACTAACTTAGTGTAGTGACATAGCCATTGTGTGGATATAGACTATAGACACTAGAATTGTGGTAGGTGGCATGCATTCTTAGTAGGCTAGCGCAACACTCGCTTCGCTTCATATTTGTCTAACCGGTTTGTTAAATGTTGTTGTAGAAAATTTTAATAGGCTATTCACCCCCCTCTAGGCTACAGTAACCAAAATTCAGTCCGGCCCAACTTGGCCCAATGGGCTAGGTCCGGCAAAGTTTAGTACCATACTAGAAGTTAGAGCAGAGCTGAGCTAGCTTAAAAGCCTGGACCTAGGAGGCTATTAACTCCGAATCGATCCTTTTGCGCGAAGCGAGGATGAAAGTGCAAGAGAGTTAATTAGCAGATGTGGTTCATTCAACGTGTAGAGTGGGCCTTATGAAAGCTCTACTTTGGTTTTAGTGAATTGATGAAACCCTAAGTTCTAACCTAGTTTATCAAAGTGATTATGAGATAGGTAGCACTACTCCAAGTGATAAAGCAATGGTGAAAATCATGATGATGGTGATGATCAAATGCTTGGACTTGAAAAGAAGAAAGAGAAAAACAAAAGGCTCAAGGCAAAGGTGAAACTTGATAGGAGCTTTTTCGTTTTGTTGGCCGAGACACTTAGTGAGTGTGATCAGATTTAGGATTGATAGCCGTACTATTAAGAGGGGTGAAACTCATATCGAAATGCGGTTATCAAAGTACCACTAGATGCTCTAACTCATTGCATATGCATTTAGGATCTAGTGGAGAGCTAACACCCTTGAAAATGTTTGTGAAAACATGCTAACACACGTGCACAAGGTGATACACTTGGTGGTTGGCATATTTGAGCAAGGGTGAAGAAGTTGGTGAAGTAAATGAGATGTTTTTCATTGTCCAACAGGGACCGGACGTTGAGTTCAAAGTGACCGGACTCAGGGTTCCAGCGTCCGATCAATTATAAACGAAGGAGGTGCGTTCGGGGGTGTCTAGACTATGACTAAACTCTGTACAGTGAATGAGACCGAATGCGCAGGGCCTGAGTCTAGTCATAGATGACGTACACTGACGTAGGACTGGCAACAGAGGCAGTGAGGACCGGACTCGGTTGTGCGTTCGGTCATGCGTGATCGGACGCGTCAGGTCGCTGTTTTGCCACTCGAGGACCTCTCTGGAAATGATCTGACGTCGGGAAGCTGAGGGTAATGATGCATCTAGTCTTGTCTTGGCCATGGCGCGTTCACGAGTGCTCTGCTGCTGATCGGCGCGTCCGGTCGTAGTACTGGCGTGTTCGATCGTCACTTAAAGCGCGTGGAAAATCGACCGTTGGGATCGAGCGGTCAGCATTTGAAGCAGGGACATGTGGATGGTGATCCATGACCGGACGCTGGGGTGCCGCGCGTCTGGTCACTTTGACCGGCACATCTAGTCACCCTGAAACCAGTGAGGGGTTGAGCCCAACGGCTCTTTTTCGTGGGGGCTTCTATTTAAGCCCCATGGCCAGCTCAAGCTTACTCACTTGGCCATTTGCATTGACATAGCAACCTTGTGAGCTTAGTCAAAGCCCTCTCACTCATCTCCATCATTGATTCATCATCTTTGTGAGATTGGGAGAGAATACAAGTGCATTACTTGAGTGATTGCATCTAGAGGCACTTGGTGTTCGTGTTTCGCTGCGGGATTCGCTTGTTACTCTTGGTGGTTGCCATCACCTAGACAGCTTGGAGCAGCGAGGATCGTCGAGTGGAGGCTGGTGATTGTCTCCAGCTTCGATCGTGGTGATTATGAGGGGTTCTTGACTTTTCTCCGGCGGAGAGCCAAAAGGTACTCTAGTGGATTGCTCGTGGCTTGTGTGATCTTCATCTTGTGTTGATTGTGCGGCACCCTATTGAGTGTTTGACGTGTGATGCCAATTAGTGTGTGAACCTCCAAGTGAGTGAATCACCACAACGAGGACTAGCATGCCAGTAAGCAAGTGAACCTCGATAAAAAAATATTATGTCATCATTTGATTCCTAGGTGATTGGTCTTCATTGGTATTCATTCTTGTGATTGATTGGTTCACTCATCGACTCGGCGGTATAACCATCTTGCTCTCTCTCTCTTTACATTACCATAAACTAGTTGTCAAGCTCTTTAGTATAGCTAGTCGTGAGAGCTTGTTAGTTTAGTTAGTGTGGCTCTTTAGTTAGCCTTTGAGAGCATACTAACTTAGTGTAGTGACATAGCCATTGTGTGGATATAGACTATAGACACTAGAATTGTGGTAGGTGGCATGCATTCTTAGTAGGCTAGCGCAACACTCGCTTCGCTTCATATTTGTCTAACCGGTTTGTTAAATGTTGTTGTAGAAAATTTTAATAGGCTATTCACCCCCCTCTAGGCTACAGTAACCAAAATTCAGTCCGGCCCAACTTGGCCCAATGGGCTAGGTCCGGCAAAGTTTAGTACCATACTGGAAGTTAGAGCAGAGCTGAGCTAGCTTAAAAGCCTGGACCTAGGAGGCTATTAACTCCGAATCGATCCTTTTGCGCGAAGCGAGGATGAAAGTGCAAGAGAGTTAATTAGCAGATGTGGTTCATTCAACGTGTAGAGTGGGCCTTATGAAAGCTCTACTTTGGTTTTAGTGAATTGATGAAACCCTAAGTTCTAACCTAGTTTATCAAAGTGATTATGAGATAGGTAGCACTACTCCAAGTGATAAAGCAATGGTGAAAATCATGATGATGGTGATGATCAAATGCTTGGACTTGAAAAGAAGAAAGAGAAAAACAAAAGGCTCAAGGCAAAGGTGAAACTTGATAGGAGCTTTTTCGTTTTGTTGGCCGAGACACTTAGTGAGTGTGATCAGATTTAGGATTGATAGCCGTACTATTAAGAGGGGTGAAACTCATATCGAAATGCGGTTATCAAAGTACCACTAGATGCTCTAACTCATTGCATATGCATTTAGGATCTAGTGGAGTGCTAACACCCTTGAAAACATTTATGAAAATATGCTAACACATGTGCACAAGGTGATATACTTGGTGGTTGGCACATTTGAGCAAGGGTAAAGAAGATAGAGTTGAAAAGAAGTTGAATGAGCTGGCCACGGGGTGACCGAACGCGTCTGATATCGATACCGGACGCGTCCGATATTCTGGCTAGGCGTAGACAGAGTTGCCGAGGTGACTGGACTCTAGCTTAGTGGAGTGACCGAACGCTGATGAGTTACTATTTAGCGTTAGGTTAAAGTGATATAGCCCAAAGCAGGATTACAGAGGTCACCACACCGGACGCATCCGGTGTGAATCAGCAAATCTCGGGTTTTCAGTGCAATAATTCATTGGACGCTGGGACCGTCCAGTCCGATGTGATCGGACACATCTGGTCGACCCAGAGCGGCTCAGGGACCTCTCTAGACTCGACCGGACGCTATGTCTATCGCGTCCGATCACGTAGTATTACTGTGCACAGAGATAGCCGTTGGGCGTGAATGGCTAAACAATTTGAAAGGGACACATGACAGTCAGGCTGCGACGTGTCTGGTCACCACACCAGACGTGTATGGTGCACACGACCTACGCGTTCGGTCGTCCCGCAGTCAGTCCAATAATTGAGCCAAGGGCTCTATTGTTTGGGGGTGTCTATAAATATCGTTTGGCTAGCTCAAGCTCACCCTCTTGGCCATTTGCATTGATATAGCAACCTTGTGAGCTTAGCCAAAGCCCTCCCACTCATCTTCATCATTGATTCATCATCCTTGTGTGATTATGAGTGAATCCAAGTGCATTGCTTGAGTGTTTGCAATTAGAGGCACTTGGTGTTCGTGTTTTGCTATGGGATTCTCTTGTTACTCTTGGTGGTTGCCACCATCTAGATGGCTTGGAGCAGCCAGGATCGTCGAGCGGAGGTTGGTGATTGTCTCCGGCTCCAATCGTGGTGATTGTGAGGGGTTCTTGAGCTTTACCCGGTGGAGAGCCAAAAGGTATTTTAGTAAATTGCTTGTAGCTTATGTGATCCTCATCTTGTGTTGGTTGTGTGGCATCCTATCGAGGGTTTGGCGTGTGATGCCAATTAGCGCGTGAACCTTCAAGTGAGTGAATCGCCACAACGAGGACTAGCTTGCCGGCAAGCAAGTGAACCTCGATAAAATGTCATTGTGTCATCATTTGATTCCGAGGTGATTGATCTTCATTGGTATTCATTCTTGTGATTGATTGGTTGATTCCTCGACTCGGCGGTATAACCATCTTGCTCTCTCTCACTTTATTTTACTGTAAATTAGTTGTCAAGCTCTTTAGTGTAGCTAGTCGTGAGACCTTATTAGTTTGGTTAGTGTGGCTCTTTAGTTAGCCTTTGAGAGCACACTAACTTAGTGTAGTGACATAGCCATTGTGTGGATAGAGATTATATAAACTAGAATTGTGGTAGGTGGCTTCCATTTTAGTAGGCTAGCACAATACTCGCTTCGTCTCATATTTGTCTAACCGGTTTGCTAAGTATTATTGTAGAAATTTTTAATTGGCTATTCACCCCCATCTAGCCATTAGGATCTTTCAAGTGGTATTAGAGCCATGGTCACCGTGATTTGAGGCTTAACAACATTCGGTGTCAAAATGGCTCAAATCAACAACACCAAAAAGCCACCCCAATTTAATAGCTCTAACTATCCCTATTGAAAAGCTAAGATGACAATATATATAAAGTCAATCAATAGAAATGTTTGAAAGGTGGTGGAGAATAAGATTGAGATTGATGATAAAGAGGCTCCCACCGCTGCCGAAGAGGTGCTACTCTGTAACACCCCAAATTTGCCACTTTTAAAAATACAGTTAAAATGATTTATTTGTGAATTTTTGTGCACATAAAAAAATAGGAAAATAAATTTTTTCATTAATTTAAAATTTATCATAAGGGAGAAACGTGTTTGTTGCATTCATGCCGGTCGCACCTCGTGTTTCTATATGTAAAATGTGTGTTTTTTAAACGTTTAGGAGACGAATATTTATCTCTAGGAAATTTTTAGCTTCTTTTTGAAATTTAATTCCTACCTCTTTCACCTTAATCTTTATGTTCCAAGTTCCCAATAATATTTTTATGAGCTCTAAATACTTTATTTGGGTTCCTCATGTTACATAATGTCTTTGGGAATTTTCCTTGAATTTTTAGAGCTTTCGGAGTATTTTTTGCGGCTTAAATAATAATTCTAGACTTTTATGAAATTATTTTATCCATGAAATTAATTAATTCTAAAAATAATAAATCTCTCAGTTTTCCCAACGCTCAAAGCCCATGTGCAATAATCCTAATAAATTTTAAAGGCTCATGCATTTATTTACTAATGGGCTTTAATGATTATTTAGACCCATTAGTAAATGTGGAGGGTGCAATATCAATTAGTACCATATTGCTAGTTGATGTAGATGTGGGGAGTTTTCTTCCAATAAATATGTACCAACCCCTTAGGTAAAGCACACCAAAACTACCGTAAAGAGCTTCTAGTTTGAAAAATCTCTCGTGTAGTAAATTAGATTTTTCTCCTCTTCTTTCGCCGTCGCCGCCGCCTTCTTTTGCATCATCGGCTGCTCGCACGATCCAAACTGAGATAAGCGACGAAAGCCATCCCAAGGAGAAGCTTCGTAGACCTGCCCCTGAACTGCTCCGTGCTTGTTCGCCGTGTGGGCTGCTGTTATCTTCACAACTTCTGATCCGGCCATTGTCGGTTCCATCGGCTATGTTGCCCCTTAACTGTCGCCCGTCGCCTGAGACGAGCAAGTCCACGCCACCGGCGCTGTAGGCTCTCCAGAAGCCGGACAACTCCACGAGCAGTTCGCCGCTGTCCATCATCACCGGCCACCATCTGCAGGTTCACTGTCCTGGCTCTCAAAGCTCTGCTGCTCTCTGTTACAGCATGCAGCTCCTGGTCTTATTAGAGGAAGACCCGGATGAAAAGTTGCTACGTAAATATTTTATTCATCAAATTAATATGCTAATGACGTCGTGCTTATTTCATCCATATGCAATAATTCATCCTTTTTGTTTATTTTGAATTGTATAATACTAGTTCACGTATGACATCTTTTAATCTCTACAGTTTCTTCGTTTTAACTGCGATTTGCTTCGTTCAACTTGCGTTAGATTCGTAATTTCATAACCTACATGTTCATACTGCTGTTAAATATGTTTTCAACTTTTAAAATTCGAGGTTAGATTTAATCTATTATTTTAATAAAGGAAATCATATTTAGATTCGTATCTTCTACGTTTTAGCTCTGAATTGACCCGTTCAAGTTGTACTAGATTCATTGCAACGAGATCTACGCGTTAGTTACAGTGTTTATCATATTACTATTTCTGAAATTTTATGGTTTAAATCATATCTTGATTAATAATTATGCAACTGGATTTTATAAATAAAATATTATATGTTTTACTTTAGTTTTATAATTTAAATCTAAATTTGATTTAATTGAATTTATATAAGCTTTTATATAGTTAAAATAAATGAAGCCTATAGTTTCCTTTCCACGTATAAAGCAAATTTTTCGTTAGTTGTATCTTTTCAACCATAGCTCCGATTAGAGTGCTTCTCGCGACTGTGTGTTCGTAGCGATGCGTAGAATCGTATTTCAAACTCTTTCACTTATTTTTTTTATGATTGTGTACTATTCTTATTTAGATCTATTGTTCGCTTCGTGTATGATTGTATGGATGCTTGTGTGGTGCTTTATGATTACGTCCAGTCGGTGAGATAGACGTGGTGATCAAGAAGAAGAGCAAGAAGAATGTTGAAGATTAAAGCTTACCGAAGGATCGGTGTTTTAAGGCAAGTATAGTATGGGATCATCCTTGTTTCCTATTCACTTTAATTCATTAAGTTCATGTTGCATGTGTCACCTTGATAGGGATTTCCTAGAATTGAACTTTTACCTTGTTACCTACAGGATATGCATTTGGTAGCTTTGCTAGTACTCAATTAAACCATGATCTTGTAACTTGACTAATGGTATATGCAATAAACATTAAAATATGATTTTTTAGCAACTTGGAAACAGGGGACTGGAGTATTTAGCTACTTCCTAAATGATTCAGATTTCTCTCCCTAATGACTTATCTATAAGTGATTATCCGGGACTTACAGTACAACTATGAGGGCTACATGGCTCTGGCTTTAGCTCAGTATGAGGACCTTTTCTAGCTTGTTAGTGGTTATCTTTATTGGCGTAAGAATGGCTTGCCGAATCAGGTATAGTGCGGCCTCTGTCCCCATATATATAGTCTGCGTGTCAATGTGCCATCGGGAAGGGGGCTCTACCTCTATTTACCGAGTGAATCTAATGGCCCTAACTTGTTAGACGAACCTTTGAAAGGTTTTATAGTGACCCCTGTCTGCTCACCTTGAAAGTGTTTTGGGAGTAATTAACCCGGACATATGGGTATCACGACTCACAGTGAAAGTGTACAACCTCTGCAGAGTGTAAAACTGGTATATCAGCCGTGCTCACGGTCATGAGTGACCTTGGAACCCTTATGGAATAGACGAACACTAAGTAATATCTGTTTATGCTATTCATTATTCATGTTTTCATTGATCATGTGTTCTGCATTTAGGAATTGAAACAACTTGTTGCTACTCTTAAGCTAAAATTGTGACAACTAAAAGTTGAATGCTGTTAAACCTGTGTCAATCCTTTTGAGCTTCATAAACCCCATGTTACACTTGTTGAGTACGATATGTACTTACACTTGTTTATTTTCATTATTTGGGTAAAAATCATGGATGGGTAACAGATGGCTATGGGTATGATGATTTTTCTAAGGACTTCTAGACTTGTGGTCAACCAGTCGACGTTCCTGTGAAATAGAGCTTCTACGAGAGATCTATTATTATTTCCACTACATTTATGTGATAACTCTGTCTTATTCGTGATGTAATTAAACACTTGTGATGATACTATTCATAATTTGTTAGCTTATGTGTGTGACTGATCTCTGGGCGCACATAAGATTTTGCATCCTATTTTATCCTTAAAATTGGGTGTGACATACTCTAAAATAATGACATTGCTCTTAGTGCCATCCATGATGCTTTGGATGAGAGAATATTTGAGCAAATCAAGAACATTGAGAGAGCTCATGAGGCATGAAAGAAGTTGGAGGAATCATTTGAGGGCACTCAAGTCATGAAGGGTGCAAAGGCATACATTCTCAATGAGAAGTTTGCAAGCTTCAAGATGAAGGAGGATAAGAGTGTGCCGGAGATGTTCCATAGGCTTCAAATGCTTATTAATGATCTCAAAGCACTTGGAGAAGAGGTGAAGGACAAGGACTTCTCCCATAAGTTCTTGAGATGCTTACCCTCAAGATTTGGCACAATGGTCACTATTCTAGTGAGGAGTGGTTTGGACACCATGACACCAAACCAAGTGTTGGGAGATATAATGACCGATGATGCATATAGAGATGATGATGAGAAAGAAGAAAAGGAGAAGAAAGATGAGAAGAATAAGAGTGTGGTATTCAAGGCCACATCATCCAAGGGCAAGACAAAGCAAGAATCATCAAGTGAAGATGAAGACTTGAGCTTTGATGAGATGGATGATGAGAAGATGGCTCTCTTTGTTAAGAGATTTGACAAGTTCATGATGAAGAAGGGCTACCATGCTAGAAGAAAGAAGTCTTCATCCAAGAACAAGGAAGAGTCAAGAAGATGCTTCAATTGCGGAAGCAAAGATCATCTTGTTGCTCAATGCCTATACAATAGTGACAATGATGATGACAAGAAGAACAAGAAGAAGGAGAAGAAGAAAAAGAAAGAAAAGAAGGACAAGATGACCTTCAAGAAGAAGAAGAAGGGTGGTTCATATGTAGTCACTTGGGATAGTGATGCTTCCTCAAGTGATGACGATGATAGTGAAGATGACAAGACCACCAAGAAGAAGGCACTTGCAAACATTGCTATCAATGAGAAGCCTTCTCTCTTCGATATTTCATCATGCTTCATGGCTAAGGCCACTAAGGTACAAACTTGTGATGAGGGAAGTGATGAGGAACATGATAATGAAAATGAAAATGAAAGTGATAGTGATGATGATGAACCAACTAAGGATGAATTACTTGACATGCTAGATGATGCTAAAGAACACTTTGACATTAAGAGAATGGAATGTAAAAGCTTATGTAAGGAACTAAAAGCCCTTAAGCAAGCCTTTGATAAGCTTAATGCATCTCATGAGAGGCTAGAGAAAGCCTATGAGAAGCTTGACAAGGCTCATAAGAAGCTTGAAAAAGCTCATTCCACTTTGCTTGATGAGCAAATTGAGAAGAAGCATGTTGAGACATGTAATGTAGGGTTAACTTATGACTTAATTGATGAATCATTCTATAAGCGTATCATTGTTGCTCCTACTAACCCTTTTTGTAGCACTTCTACTTCCACCTCATCTAGTAGTGATGATTTCACTTGTGATGCCTCACTAATGGTTGAGAATGAGACCCTCAAGAAGGAGGTCAAGGAGCTCACTCACACCTTGGCTAAGGCCTATGGTGGTGAAGACCGCTTGCTTATGTGCTTGGATAGCCAAAGAGCTTCTCTCTACAAAGAGGGATTGTGCTATAACCCCAAGAAAGGCAAGGCAGCCTTTGCTTCTCACAAGACTAGTTTTGTGAAGAACAATGGTTGGTTTTGCACTAGTTGTAAGCAAGTTGGTCATAAATAGCATGAGTGCAAGAACAAGAGTAAGAATGCTAATGTATCCTCAATTAAGATTAATTCTTTCTATGTGCTTACCAAGGGTACACATGATGTGAAAGCTAAGTTCATTGGTACACCATGGATGGGCTCAAAGAAGAAAGCCATTTGGGTGCCAAAGAGTTTGGTCACTAACCTTCAAGGACCCAAGCAAGTTTGGATACCTAAAAAAATTGATCTTCCTTTGTAGGTCAATTACAAAGCCAGAGGAAGGCATTGGGTTCTTGATAGTGGGTGCACTCAACACATGGCCGGTGATGCAAGAATGTTCAACTCAATCAATACCAATGGCAATGATGGTTATGATAGTATCATATTTGGTGACAATGGCAAAGGCAAGGTAAAAGGGCTTGGTAAAATCGTAATATCCGATGACATGAGCATATCCAATGTGTTGCTAGTAGAGAGCTTGAATTTTAATTTATTATCCGTGGCTCAATTGTGTGATCTTGGATTCAAATGCATATTGGGGTAGATGATGTAGAGATCATAAGTGTAGATGGTTCTAACTTGATCTTCAAAGGCTTTAGATATGAGAATCTATACTTGGTTGATTTCAATGCTAGTGAAGCTCAACTATCTTTATGTTTGTTCACTAAGTCTAGCATGTGTTGGTTATGGCATAGAAGGCTTGGTCATGTTGGAATGAAATAATTGAATAGATTGGTTAAGCATGACTTAGTTAGAGGCTTGAAAGATATTGTGTTTGATAAGGATAAGCTTTGTAGCTCTTGTCAAGCTGGCAAATAAATTGGAAACACCCATCCTAAGAAAAGAATGATGAGCACTAGTAAAGCATTTGAGTTATTGCATATGAATTTGTTTGGGCCAACTCAATACACTAGCATTGGTGGAAATAAATATGGCTTTGTGATAGTGGATGATTATACTAGATACACTTGGGTATTCTTTCTAGTGGACAAAAGTGATGTGTTTACAACATTCAAATCATTTGTCAAGGACATTCACAATAAGTTTAAAACAACCATCAAGAAAGTTAGAAGTGACAATGGTAGTGAGTTCAAGAACACTAAAATTAATGAGTTGTGTGATGAATTTGAAATTAGACATCAATTCTCGGCCAAGTACACTCCATAATTAAATGGCCTTGTTGTGAGGAAGAATAGAACAATCATTGATATGGCAAGGTCTATGCTTAGTGAGTACAATGTGAGTCAATCTTTTTTAGCCGAAGCTATCAATATGACTTGCTATTGTAGCAACTGCCTCTATTGTCACCCATTGAAAGAGAAGACACTATATGAGCTCTTGAATGGTAGAAAGCCCAACATTGTATATTTTTTGGTCTTTGGTTGCAAATGCTATATCTTGAAGAAAGGCACTAGATTGGGCAAGTTTGACAAGAAATGTGATGAATGATTCCTACTTGGATACTCAACTACTAGCAAAGCATATAGAGTTTAGAATTTGGATAGTGGTACTCTTGAGTAAGTTCATGATGTTGAATTTGATGAAACCAATGGTTCACAAGAAGAGAATAAGAACTTGGAAGATGTTAGAGGCATTCAACTTTCAAATGCTATGAAGAACATGAATGTTGGTGAATTAAGGCCTAGGCAAGTGAATGATGGTGAAGATGATCCAGTGCAAGTGCTCTCTAACTCAAATGTGCAAGATGATACAAATCAAGCTAGTACAAGTGGCTCTCATGATAATGAACAAGATCAAGTGGCTAGTGCATCATCTCAACCCAATGATCAAGTAAGTGCAAGCAATCAAGTTCCAATCCTCCAACCAACCAATATTACAATGGATCATCCATTTGACACGATCATTGGTGATATTTCAAGAGGTGTGCAAACTAGATCAAGATTAGCTTCATTTTGTGAGCATTTCTCATTTGTGTCATCCATTGAACCAAATAAGATAGATGAAGCATTGAAGGATATTGATTGGTTGAATGCTATGTATGAATAATTGAATAACTTCACAAGAAATCAAGTATGGAAATTGGTAGAGAGACCAAAGGGACACAATGTGATTTGAACTAAATAGGTCTTTAGAAACAAGCAAGATCAAGATGGGATGGTAGTAAGGAACAAAGCAAGATTGGTAGCATAAGGATATACACAAATTGAAGATCTTGACTTTGGAGAAACATATGTTCCGGTTGCTATATTGGAAGCAATTAGAATCTTATTAGTCTATGCTTGTACCCATAACATCAAGCTCTATTAAATGGATGTCAAGAGTGCATTTCTCAATGGTTATATCAACGAAGAAGTATATGTTGAGCAACCTTCTGGTTTTGAAGATGAAAAGAAGCCCGACCATGTGTACAAGTTGAAGAAGGCATTGTATGGCTTGAAGCAAGCACCTAGAGCATGGTATGAGAGATTGAGGGACTTCCTACTCTCTAAAGGATTCATGATGGGAAAGGTTGGCACCACTCTTTTCACCAAAAAGATTGACAAAGACTTATTTGTGTTGCAAATCTATGTTGATAACATCATATTTGGATCAACCAATCAAGACTTTTGTGAAGAGTTTGAAAAGATGATGGCTAATGAGTTTGAAATGTCCATGATTGGAGAGTTATGTTACTTCCTTGGTCTTCAAATTAAGCAATTAAAAAATGGTACATTTATGAGTTAAGGCAAGTACATCAAAGACATACTCAAGAAGTTTGGCATGAGTGATAGCAAAGCCATTTGTACACCAATGGGAACAAATGACAACTTAGATAGTGATGCAAGTGGTAATATGGTGGATCAAAAATTGTATCAGTCTATGATTGGAAGCCTACTCTATGTCACTGCATTAAGACCGGATGTTAAGTTTAGTGTATGTATGTGTGCAAGATTTTAAGCCTCACCAAGAGAAAGTCATTTGAAGGCTACAATGAGAATATTGAGGTACTTGAAGCATACACAAAATGTTGATTTGTGGTATCCCAAAGGAGCAAAATTTGAACTAGTTGGTTACTCCGACTCAGATTATGCAGGATGCAAGGTTGAAAGGAAGAGCACCTCGGGCACATGTCAATTATTGAGAAGATCACTTGTTTCATAGTCATCAAAGAAGCAAAATAGTGTTGCATTATCAACCGCCAAAGCCGAATACATATCCACCGGTAGTTGTTGTGCACAAATACTTTGGATGAAGGCCACCTTGAATGACTTTGTAATCAAATTCAAGAAAGTGCCATTGCTATGTGATAATGAGAGTGCAATCAAGTTAACCAACAATCCAGTTCAACATGCAAGAACAAAGCACATTGATGTCCGCCACCATTTCATAAGAGATCACCAACAAAAAGGGGATATTTGCATTGAGAGTATAGGCACCGAAGATCAACTTGCTGATATATTCACCAAGCCATTAGATGAGAAAAGGTTTTGCAAGTGAAGGAATGAGTTGAACATATTGGATTCCTCAAATATGTGTTGATACACCTTCCCACTTATATGACATGTCTCTTCTTCGAACAATCCAAGGTAAAAATTGATTAGCATGTATACATCCTTTGCTAAGGACATGTTTAGTGTATCTAGTCATTTTTCACATTAAATAGGCTCATTCATGAAAATCAAATGAATTTGATGATTGTATGGTACCACTATTGCTTCTATGCTTGACTTGATCTAGTGGTAGCATATGGCACGTTTGTGGGCTTATAAACCTAGTGTTTGATCTAGACAATAAGCTCTAAGTGTTTAACTCAACATGGTACACGATAACCCTTGTTTGGAGGTGTGAAGAAGCTTGTCCTTAGATCAAACCGAGTTAAATATATTTGGCAAATGATCTAGATTGGACCAAATTTGGGAAAATGATCCTCACCCCATTGATTGACATTGATAATTCTGACCTATCTATAATTTAAGCTTTTGTGGTCATTGATGACAAAGGGGGAGAAAAACAAAGATATAAGTGATAGGGGAAGAAATAGTGAGAAATAGTGAAAATTGACATAGGAGGAGAGATATGATAAAGAAAGGGATCAATTAAAACTTTGAACACACAAGTAGGGGGAGCAAGCTCATGAACTTGTATGGTGCATTTGAATGTGTGTTTCATATGTTTGCTTGCATGGCACAAATTTCAAATTTTAATATACATGCTTATGTGGTGTATGCTAGTTGTAGGTTTGAATAATAAAATAAAAAACTAGCATGCATAGGTTAAGTAACTAGACTCATGCTCATATTATGAAAACTAGACCCTTGCTTCTAATGTTGATCTCATGGGGTATTCAAGTTTTTTTTTGTATGTCTAGTTACTCATGGTGCTAAGGATGGTATATTGGTGCACTCCGATTGGTATCACGCTTTAAATGTCCATCTTTTATACCATAGCATCATTTGGTAGACATTGTCTCCTATATTTCCTATCTAAGCATGTGCAAGCTACAATCCAAACTCTTAGCACATATGTAGGGGGAGCAATTGCTACCATTTGGGATTCATAAAACTTGTCCATACCCTTTTACACATGGTAAATATACTTGGGCAAGCAACATGGATTTAAATAAATTTCAATTCATATCTTTGTGAAAGGGTTGTCATCAATTACCAAAAAGGAGAAGATTGAAAGCTCTAGTAGGTGGCATGCATTCTTAGTAGGCTAGCGCAATACTCGCTTCACCTCATATTTGTCTAACTGATTTGTTAAGTGTTGTTGTAGAAAATTTTAATAGGTTATTCACCCCCTCTAGGCTACCGTAATCCAAATTCGGTCTGGCCCAACTTGGCCCAATGGGCTGGGTCTAGCGAAGTTTAGTACCATAGTGGAAGTTAGAGCAGAGCTGAGCTAGCTTAAAAGCCTGGACCTGGAAGGCTATTAACTCCAGATCGATCCTTTTGTGCGAAACGAGGACGAAAGTGCAAGAGAGTTAATTAGCAGATGTGGTTCATTCAACGTGTAGAGTGGGCCTTATAAAAGCTCTAATTTGCTTTTAGTAAATTGATGAAACCCTAAATGCTAACCTAGTTTATCAAAATGATTATGAGATAGGTAGCACTACTCCAAGTGATAAAGCAATGGTGAAAATAATGATGATGGTGATGTCATGATGGTGATCAAATGCTTAGACTTGGAAAAGAAGAAAGAGAAAAACAAAAAGCTCAAGGCAAAGGTGAAATTTGATAGGAGCTTTTTTGTTTTGGTGGTCAAGACACTTAGTGAGTGTGATCAGATTTAGGATTGACAACTGTACTATTAAGAGGGGTGAAACTCATATCGAAATGCAGTTATCAAAGTACCACTAGATGCTCTAACTCATTGCATATGCATTTAGGATCTAGTGGAGTACTAACACCCTTGAAAACATTTGTAAAAATATGCTAACACATGTGCACAAGGTGATATACTTGGTGGTTGGCACATTTGAGCAAGGGTAAAGAAGATAGAGTTGAAAAGAAGTTGAATGAGCTGGTCACGGGGTGGCTGAACGCGTCCGGTATCGATACTGGACGCGTCCGGTATTCTAGCCAGGCGCAGGCAGAGTTGCCGAGGTGACCAGACTCTGGCTCAGTGGAGTGACCGGATGCTGACGAGTTCGTATTCAGCGTTAGGTCAAAGTGATATAGCCTAAAGCAAGATTGCAGAGGTCGCCACACCGGACATCAAGTCTCAGGTTTTCAGCGCAATAATTCATCGGACCCTGGGAGCGTCTGGTCCAGTGTGATCGGACGCGTTCGGTCGGCCCAGAGCGGCTCTAGGAGCTCTCTGGACTCGACCGGACGCTGTGTCTACCGCGTCCGGTCGTTTTCTAACAGCGTGTCTGATCACGTAGTATTACTGTGCGTAGAGATAACCGTTGGGCGCGAATGGCTAAACAATTTGAAAGGGACACGTGGCGGTCAAGTTGTGACCGGACGTAGCGTCCGGTCGTCCCGCAGTCAGCCCAATAATTGAGCCATCGGCTCTATTGTTTGGGGTGTCTATAAATATCGTTTGGCCGGCTCAAGCTCATCGTCTTGGCCATTTGCATTGATATAGCAACCTTGTGAGATTAGCCAAAGCCCTCCCACTCATCTCCATCATTGATTCATCATCTTTGTGAGATTGGTAGTGAATCTAAGTCATTGCTTGAGTGTTTGCATCTAGAGGCACTTGGTGATCGTGTTTCGCTGCGGGATTCTCTTGTTACTCTTGGTGGTGCCGCCACCTAGATGGCTTGGTGCAGCGAGGATTGTCAAGCGGAGGTTGATGATTGTCTCCAGCTCCGATCATGGTGATTGTGAGGGGTTCTTGACCTTTGCCCGGTGGAGAGCCAAAAGGTACTCTAGAAAATTGTTCATGACTTGTGTGATCCTCATCTTGTATTGGTTGTGCGGCACCCTATCAAGGGTTTGACGTGTGATGCTAATTAGCGCGTGAACCTCCAAGTGAGTGAATCGCCACAATGAGGACTAGCTTGTCGGCAAGCAAGTGAACCTCGGTAAAAAGTCATTGTGTCATCATTTGATTCCGAGGTGATTGATCTTCATTGGTATTCATTCTTGTGATTGATTGGTTGATTTCTCGACTCGGCGGTATAACCATCTTGCTCTCTCTTTTTACTTTATCGTAAATTAGTTGTCAAGCTCTTTAGTATAGCTAGTCGTGAGAGCTTGTTAGTTTGGTTAGTGTGGCTCTTTAGTTAGCCTTTGAGAGCACACTAACTTAGTGTAGTGACATAGTCATTGTGTGGATAGAGATTATATAAACTAGAATTGTGGTAGGTGGCTTGCATTTTAGTAGGCTAGCGCAACACTCACTTCGCCTCATATTTGTCTAACCGGTTTTCTAAGTGTTGTTGTAGAAATTTTTAATAGGCTATTCACCCCCCCTCTAGCCATTAGGACCTTTCACCTTAGTCGTCTTCCCGGGTCGGGGTATTACAAATGGTAATCAGAGCCAACTCTCGCGGTTTCACGGACGTATGGCTCGGAAGCTCGTGTTACACATGGCTCTGCAAGAGCATGGCACTTGGGCCGGACTGGATTCGGGTACTATAGCTACGGAAAACACTATAGCGACAAAAGTTAGTACCATACTAGAAACTGAAGGAGAGTTAAAAGCCTAGACCTAGGATGTTGTTAACTCCAGATCGATCATTTTGCGCGAAGCGTGGACGAAAGCACAAGAGAGTTAATTAACAGGTGTGGTTCATTCTAACGTGTAGAGTGGGCCTTAGCCGGCGTTACAAATGGATACAAAGATTACTCACACAGAAGATTTTACTTGAGCATTGTCAAAAACTAGATGGCACTCTAGTTTTTTTTTGTCAGATCCTATTAAGTCAATCTCCAAGCAAAACAAAAGCTGGCGTTTTATCAAAATGAATTTATCCAAATAACAATTAAGAGGAAAATTATATTGACCCAGCCATGGAACAACCTTTTATTAAATTGTCGAAGGATTGTTTTTTTGGGAACTAGAACATGTATTAAGGTCAACGCACCCCACCAGATTACGCATATAAAAGTTAATAAGCTAATGCGGAAAAGGGGAAATAAGGAATGAAAGCGAAAATGAAAATATACACACTTTTCTCTCGGCCCCAAATATTCGCACTAAATGGGAGACGCTAACAAATCATAGCATCGCACATAACACAGCATCATATTGGCTTGTCATGTCACTCGAAAGACGAATTGCATCAAATGTGATGCGTGATGATCCTCTGCATCTGTCCAGGCCCCACCCACCCACCAAAGGAACGATGTGTCCATAAACATGCGCCCCCACATATCCTAATCCACTTCATTTTGTTCACGTGGGCGGTGTTTGTAATTCGATGGTTGTAAAAAAAAGGACGATATATCCTGCCTCTCTTTTTTTTATAAAAAAAACTGGCCTATAAAAAGAATTTAAATTATAACCAAAGAAAAAATTAGAAAAAAATGCTAAATGAGTCGCTGTCTTAGCGATCTGCTAATTATAGAGGTGTTTGGTTCCTCCAACGCTCGTCACATCTGGCTGCCACGATACCTTGCCCCTAAAGCGAAGGCGTACCAGGTTGCCTCTAGAGGGAGCCTGAGGCTGACGCCGTGTTTAGTTTTAAAATTTTTTCCCAAAAAGTGCCACAGAACTTATCACATCGAATCTTACGATACGTGAATGGAGCATTAAATGTAGACGAAAAAAAACTAATTGCACAGTTTAGTTGGAAATTACGAGACGAACGTTTTGAGCCTAATTAATCAATGATTGAACACTAATTACTAAATAAAAATAAAAGTACTATAGTAGCACAAATTCCGAAATTCCCTCAACTAAACACGCGCTGACCACTTCTGAAACCGCCAAGGAAACCTCAAACCTTAGCTAGCTCCGGCTGGCAGTCTGGCGTCATGGGCACGCGCAGACAAGGACAGGACATGGTGAGAATGAGCTTCTTCTTCACCATCTCTCGCGTCGCGTGGACAAAATATTTGCAACCTGCAGCTTCTACGTCTCTCTCTCTCTCTCTCTCTCATGTCTGCATACGTTTACTTCCCCTATCAGCTGATGGTAAGAACTGGATGCGAGAACAGGCGACTCTGGTAGATGCATGTTGTACCATACCGTCCTAGTCCTAGATGACGTGTGTTGAATGCACGCATGGCTAGTTCAGGCACCGGCACCATATAGTGGTCAAAGGGTTTCACTGCCGTTGGATTTTGTTATGATGTTTCCGCCTCTCGGACCAATCAATAATCTCAAATCAAAATTCTATTTATTTGCATATAAGAAAAAGGCACCACAAAAGTTTAAGGGCTCGTTCGGTTAGGGCTGTTCTTAGCACGAATAGTTTCTAATGAAGGTTTGACAATATAAATTACACAAGTAATCCTGATAGAAATGGTTTCTGGCCACGATTCTCTGACAACCGAACACAGCCTAAGAGAGTCTTTCTCATGCACAAGCTCACTCGTGAATGGATCGGTTAGTCGTTTTCAGAAGCCAACACAAGCCAAGCCCAAGCCCCCCTTGAGTTTTAACCGGCGGCGCGCCACGATTCTGACTTTTGGAGCTTCTGTCGGCCAAGCTGCATCAGAAAGGAAGCCTACTTTCGCTCGTGGTTGAAATTTAATTACTCGAGTGATTGCGATGCCAGCTAGCTGCTCATGTGGGGAGTTAATCATCGTTCACGTAACAGTGGTAAACTAACACTGGATCCTTGTATTGTCCACGTCATGACTCGCAAGCACTGTTCAGTTCCTGGCAAGTGGATCTGATTCTGATCCTGATCCTGATCCTGATCCTGATCCTGATCCTGATCCTGATCCTGCAAGCGTGTCCTGTCCACCACACCAGGGGAACTGGGGAAGCGTGCATAGGTTCTCTCCTCCAATTTCATTCTTCCTCGCGAGTACATTACTCCTACGCTTTGTGCTGTGGCATTTCTCTGTCCCAAAAGTCAAAAAAAAAAACTTAACTTTGATCAAATCTGTATGAAAAAATACTAAAAATTATAAAATCAAATAATCATCGTTAGATTAAGAGTTTTGCCCCGGTGGTCCTCTAAAAAAACTTTGCACGAATCTTGAAGCAGCCCGGTAATTAATTATAATTAATTTTAGTTTGGGTTTAGTCGATCTGGGCCCGACCCTACCCATATCCAAACGAAGCCTAGTCTCTGCCCACCTGAGCCCAGACCATTCCTCGTTTGAAGTCTGATCTATTTTCTCCTTTGGCAATCGCTGCGTCATTCCCAGTCCACCCGGTGGGCAGACGGCGGCGGCGCTAGCCTTCCTCCGGCAACCAAGGCTACCTCTGACGCGCCGCATCCTAGGTCCGGTTCTCCTCCTGCGCTCCTATGCCGCAGCCGCCGCCGCTTCATCCACGATGCCAGCCCTACCTCGGCAAGTACCGAGACGAGATGAGCTTTACCTCGGGCAACGCGACCTGCACCGTTCTTGTCACCGACGCCAGCACCTTCGGCGCGCTCAACGACCTCCTGCTCAGCCATGCGAGGATCCACCAAACAGCACCGACGAGCGCAACCTTGGCCACCTGCTATTGTCGTAGATCACTGTGTTCTTTTCTTGCTGAACTGAACATTTCAGTTCAGCAAGGAGCTCACATTGTAGTTCCAGCTTGCTGCCTAGATATCTAAAGTTTCTCATAGTGCTGTTGAAAGCCATTTTACTAAGTGTTGTGGTCGTGGATTAGAAGCCAAACTGTTGGAGAAACTCAATTCAAATCTGTATACCGAGATGTACATACTGGATTGTTGATTTATAGCATCAACCTAGTGTACAGTTTATCTGTTTGGTGATGGAAGTACCTTGAGGATATCATTATTGTTTTACGTTGGCATATGGGTATATTCATACTATATTCATGTGGGTTATGTCCAGAAAGAAGAGTTCTAAGCATTCTATTTAGGTCGCAAAATTCATGCAAAAAAGAACACTTTATAAGGGTAAACAACTCATCCTTCTATGTATGTGAAACGGTCAAAGACATCTCATATCTCGGACAATCCTACATCATCTTTCAAATAATTTATAAAATGATCAACATCAAAGATGTTTACAAATTTCCTGCAGAGAAGATATACGTTCTCAAGAACCAAGATCATCGCAAATAGTTTCATATCATGTGAAACTGCTCAAGGGAATTACTTCAGTAGAGGATGGTCAGTGTGAGACCAAGAAACTTTCAGACCAAATATGCATGATATTGGAAATCCCTGTCCTTGCAAGTGTTGTGACTACATGAACTAGTTCAAATATGCCAAATGATTGAGCTATCGATCCTTGTCGTATAATCCATAAAGTGGTTTGGATGCATTTCTGTCCAAAATTACCATGGTTTATTACTTTTCTGGGTTGTTTATCAGCTACAAATTAAATTATATAAGAACGGTGACAGATTTTTCAAGTAAAAAAACATTCCTCTGCTCAATCAAGTAATGCATAAATTTTTGTTTGGTGTCCCAGTATTCACTACTTTACCAACGAAGAACTGAAGCATCTCGTGTGTCGGAAGGGAGCTACGACGCTACGGTACAGGAAAACGAGCAAGTAAAGTAAGAAAAGTTCCTCTTCCTCCTCAGGAAGGATCGCACGATTAAATTAAAATGGAACCAACTAGAAGTGCTACCCTACCTCCGCTAAGACATTATTGCCGCTCCAAAATCCTACGAACTGATGGTCTCTGTGGCTGATAAGTCGGCTGGATCTAATTTGTTGCGAGAGAAAAATATTGTGATAAGCGATAAGTTAAATCGAACAGGACGAAACGTACAGCGAAGTGGTCTGGGATGCGACGGGAGACGCTGCGGCACGGGGGAGGTAGGCTCGATCTCCAGGTCCCGCCACCGGCGACGGCGACGTCCGTTCGCTTGATGGGAGCAACGCGAGTACGCGACTAAACAAACCAGCGCTAGCATCTCGCGGTAATTGGATGGTGGAGATCCACAAATATCGGCCTGGGCTAGGGTTGGACTTGGATTGGGCATAGGTAGGACTGGGCCCAAACTAGATCATGACCAAATTAATTATAATTAATTATTTGTCTGCTTTAAAATTCGAGCTAAATTTTTCAGGAGGACCACCGGAGCAGAACTCTTAGATTAATCATACTAATCTTACTAAGAGATACAAATGTTAATATTATTTTCTATAAATCTAGTCATACTTGAGATTGTTTCACTCCTCGAAATACGAGATGTGCACTTATTTAGGACAGAGTGAGTACATTTGTTGGTACACCTAGGCGATATATTTGTCAGAAATCAGAACCAATTGATGTTGGCTTACTACTTTTCTTGCTCTTGAAATTCGTTGCATTTCCTTTTCTTTATGCAAAAGTTAACAGAAGTCAGGTTTGATTTAATTCTCTCCTGGTACTGGATGCTGGCCGCCAATAAGCAGCCTGTTCGTTTGATTGTTTCTGTGGTTTATAAGCCGGCTGGTGCTGTTTTGTTGTGAGAGAAAAACACTGTATCATGTCTGATAAGCATGGCTGATACGATCCGGCGAACAGGTGAAGATTAACAAGGACGCCGAAATCAACGAGAAATCATATATGCACAGATCTTTCAGTTTCAGGAGAGTTCCTTCAGATGTTGCAACTTGAAGGCATGGATAGAGAAAGTGCTTCAGGAACCAGGAGTTGTCATTTGCTAGTGTTTTTTTTTTAAACGGCCGGCAGGAGTTCTTCCGGGCATAGTCATTTGGTAGTGTAGTGAATGTATGAAATGAAAAGCTTGTGATTCTAGCTACTTATTATTCTGCTCGAGTCATCCAACATATAACCTAGTGAAATACTTGCTACTTGCTACATTTGTCATATTCAGCCAATTAGGTATCGACTCTTAGCAATCCCGTATTCTCATTGATGTAAGTTTTTCTTTAATAGCCGTGTTCTCCTCAGCCATATATCAAATTTGACAAAGATGTCTTCAAGAGATATCTTCACTCAAAAAATTATAACAAAGCTGATGCACAGAGTAGGATGAGCTGAATTAAATATGTGCACAAAACAAAACTTCAATTCAGCTGATATCTCCTGCAAGATGCCCTTTACTTGTCTGTGAGATGATGCTTTTGATGACATGAGGAACAGTACTACCACTGCTCCTCCTAATCAGGATTAGGGCACACATCCTTTTAATACTCCTAGATACATGTCTTCTCCCAGATTCTTCAGATTAGGAACAAAACTTACCCAAGTGTCAAGTCCCTAACCTACCACCTGTTCTTTCCAGTTCCAAATTGATGTACCAGTGATGCACACAAGTCACATCTGATTCCATTTATTACTAAAAGCCTTCTTTCTACCCTATCTTGATGTCCCCCTTTTGCCTCTTGGTGAAGAGGATTGATTGGCCGGCTGGCTTTCCCTTCTTGGCATTGCAACTTTGGCCTCTGCTGAATTCTCATCATCTGGCCTGGGTAGGAGATGTGTGCTGTACTCCTAGTAGTTGACAATGCACTTGCCATATCTGGCACAGATCTGACTTTGTCAAGGTGCATGATGTGCAGAGCAGACATGGAAAAAAGATAGTGTTTTTCATCTGTTGAGGTGACAATTAGTTTGTTTTTTAAAAGCTATCTCGATCGATCTGCAGCATATTTTCTAGTGGTTGTTCAGTTGTCTGTCTGTTATCACCAAATGGCGCATTGCCACGGGACCACGGGACACAACACGAGGCTTAGGATAACCAAAAGAAAACAGGATTGCATAAAAAATCTGCTCCAGGGCGAGGGAAGAAGAGCAAAATATCCTGGGATGATTCAACTTACATGGTCACAACCTATAACAATGCAATATTCAGTGGACTATCATGTTCAGCATTGACAAAAATGGAAAACAAAAGGAGGCGTATCCAGTGCAGAGAGCTCCCGCTCTGTGCGGGGTCTAGGAAAGGATGTCAGTGGTAAGCCTTATTCTCGCCTGTGAAATGCAAGTAGACCGTAACTCGAACCCGGAACCTTCTGGTCACAGGCGGTAAGACTATACCGCTTGTATTGAAGCTTAAAAATGGAAACACAAGTGCTTACCAATTATGGGTTGTAGCTGCAGCCTACAGAGGCGCGCCTTCTATCTTCTAAGAAGAGCCTTATTTAAAAGAGGAGCAAAATAATGCATTCTTTATCTTAAAAAATGGGCTGTGCCACGTTGAAGATTGGAAATGGCTTGTGGGAGCATGGGCATGTCGTGTCGGACAAAACGTCTCTGTTCCTGTACTCTGACTTGAAGGCTGTGTTTTTTTCTTTTTCTTTATCACATCATCTAGAGTTTTTCGTCCATGGAAAACCGGTTGAGACAACCGTGTGCCTTTCATCCTTATCTTCCCTGAATTTGTCTTGTATCCATTGGGGCCTTTAGATTAGATGACAAGACACCATTTCATTTTTCTTTGATGATTTGCAAATATACCAGCACCAGACGGCCCAAGGTTAAGACTCGATCTAAAAAACACAAAGGTGTGCAAGCGGCTACGGTCACGAGTCACTAAAACTTCGAAATTATGTCACACCCATATAGTTTCTCTTGTATGACCTGTTTTTAACCGGATAAAGTCCAACTTGCAACCTGCGACTTTACCTTGCAGTTCAATTGTCAACCTTGAACTACAAATGGACACTCCCCCAACTGTTGAAACCGAATTGTCATTTTTTTCCAAATGAAAAAACTAGACAAATTTGGTCCTCTAGCTTTGAGCATTCGTATTAGAATTCGGTATGGATTTTAAATGTCTAGATTCATGTACGGACTAATCATTTAGTTTTTGAACCCCTTTTGGATGGACGATCCTATTTTAATCCCTAGGTAAATGTTGTCAAATAAAAATCCCTAGGTAAATGAGTCCACTAATTAGGGTTTATAGGCATGTGATAGGAGCACACTCGTGGAGTTAAAGAGTATTGAGTGAGTTTGATCCCATGATCTTTTGTTAAACATATACATATGCTTTTGAATATGTCTAAACACTGGTACACCTTGGAAATGAAATGGTAAGGTAGTACTAGTATTGAGGTTGTTTGGCTCCATAGCAGCCAAGTACTAACTTTTCATTAGATGCACAGTTAGATAGTTCAAGTAGGATTCTTTGGATGAACTAAGAGCAAGTATAATAACATACTGTAAGCAGGCTAAATGCTGATGTGGAGGAGAGAGAAGAGGAGAGAAAGGAGAAGCGGGTTGTAAGGGCTTCTCTAGTGGGAATGGCAAAGCGACTCACCATCTGACGTGAAAGCCAGATGAATCGACTCAACGACTGGAGCAATCGAGGATTTTCTTGATCTATGTGAGAAGGTCATCTTCTATCTTAAGTAGAATAGTTAGAGACAGTCGTCCCCGCGGGTCGAGTTTGTATAACCTTGATCTAAATAGAGCTTTAATATGACTTGGCTTTGGAGAGAAGAATTTAGAGAGTATATCCGTTCCTTCCATAGACGCCTAATCGCGACACAAATTGCAAGTTTTCACGGCCAACATAACACTATGTCGATGTCGTTGTCACTCAATACAAACCCGGCATCAGCTGGAGAGTGACAGTTTTACACCCTCGATCGCAAAGACAAGGAAGAAGTGTCGTTGTGAATTGCAGCCTCGTTTAGTTTCACCGAATCGGCGCCGGCTGAATTCATGTAGCAACACTGTAGCAACAGTAACGTTTTGTTTTATTTGGTAACAATTGTCCGATCGTTGACTAATTAGGCTCAAAACGTTCGTCTCGCAAAGTACAACTAAACTGTGCAATTAGTTTTTGATTTCGTCAATATTTAGTACTCCATGCATATACTGTAACGTGATGGAAAATCTTCTTTTTACATGGTGTTAAAGTTTGGAATTGGGGTGAACTAAACACCCCCGGACAGACAACGAGCAGACTTTGGGAAGCCGAGCGCACATACACACACCTAATATTCCGTCAGCTACCAACTTTTTTTCCTATATAAAAATATATAAAAAATGTGGAGAGCCATGCCACTGACGCTTCTGGAGCACGGTTTTCTACGGTGGCCGCGTCACTTTACACGCCTAGATTCCCGGCGTCACCAACAGGTCACTCGTTACGTGCTCAAGGATGGAATGGACCGAGCGGCCTGCCATGAAACCATTTTGTCTTCGCCTACTCAAATGTCATGGGCGTTTCAGTATCATTGCACTGGATGGCAAAATTAAAGGGATCTTTCTTTCGGACTACAAAGTCACGCACACGCATGATACCATAATGTTTTGTTTTCCATGAAATGAACTTTTTTTTTTTGAAGGGACGGCAAAAACTTTGCCGCTATTTTTATTAGACAGAGAGAAATAAAATGCAAGTTTCGACAAAAATGTACACGACGATCTTTTCAATGAAAAAAAGGATTTACTCCACATAAGGAGACTTATATCTTACAAATACATAATTAATAAAATAAAATAAGAAATAGAATTTATGCAGTGGATTTAGGATTGAGGTTGGGGTATTTACATGCCCTCGTTGTAGAGGCACTGAGTGCAGTAGCGAGGGTACGGTGCTAAGGGGCGAAGGCTAGTGGAGGCGAAACTGGGCTCTCCCCTTCTTCCTCTGCGCAGCTTTATTGATGGCTCAGTTGTTGCGTATGTTTCCATTGGAGAATTGAAGATGAAGAGGCTTTAAGAGTTCAATTATTTCTATTAGAGGTATGGTTGATTGGGCTTTGCAGGTGGCCCAACTAAACTAAAAAAGGTAAAGACTTTATCACGGGCGTACGGACGTTTAATGCGCCGCATGCCCCATAGCCTCACGTGCCCTCTCTCTCTCTCTCTCTCTCTCTCTCTCTCTCCCTCCCTCCTCCCTACCTGGCGACTGGCGACCTCCTCCCCGCGCCCCACCACCTCCCCGCCCTGAGCTCCTCACCCCACCCGTGCCAGCCATGGCGGATCTGTCGGATTCGATGGTGGCCATGGTGGATCCAGCGGCGGCCATGGCAGATCCAGCGAGGTAGGCCTCCTCCTCCTGGATCTCCAAGCTAGGGTTCCGGCGAGCTCTCCCTCTCATCTCCCCCAACTCCGGCGGGCTTAGAAGGAAAGATTTGGGGGAAGAAGGCCGGCTAGGCGGTGGGGATGGTTGGAGGGCGGTTAGGGGCCTTTGGCGACGGTGGAGGCAGCCGGGCCGGGTCGAGGCGGGAGAGCTCTGACGAGGGCAAGCTCCGCCCAAGCCTTAGTGCACTGTGGCGGAGGCTGGGGGCGGCGGCGGGGAGGAGCACAGCCGCCAGCAAGGAGGAAGAAGGGGGAGGGGGTGGCGAGCGAGAGGTTGAAGACGGCCGTGCGTGCGGCCTGCACGGCCGTTTTTTTAGCCGTGTCTAACTAAAATGCATCCCAATAGCACTCGTGAGGTCCAGACGGTGCTGCCCGACCATAGTGGTAGAAGGGTAGCGGCAAGCAGAGCTAGCTTGAAAGTGAGGATTGGATGACATTTAGGGAAGTGTAGATAAAAAGAGAGGATTTGAAGGTAGGAGAGACGAGAATGACTTGGTGATAACAAGATTAAAACAAATGATATATTTAGGTGGTTAGATCTAGATCCTATGAACTAAAACTACCTTAAACATTCTGGAACAAGTCCATTATATACTTGAAAAATGAGACGATAAAATTGCTAAAATGTTGTAGACTAGAGAGCATGTTTGCCGGCTTGTGTCTGTCACGACTCATGCCCCACCCACCTGGAGGCTGGAGCTGTAGCCACACACACACGCACACCATGCTATCTGATCTGTTTCTTTTGCTAGGTGATGTGACCCTGATTCCTACAGCCTCCAAAGCCACGCACTATGTATGACCACGTACCGATCAGGTTTCTTTTGCTCGTGGCCGTAGCTACTACTGCCCCCCACTACACTCTACACTACATCGAATCCAAGAACCGCATCGCAAGTCGAAGCTAGGCTGGCTAATGGTTTACACGCCCTAGCAGGCAGACAGGAGGATGAGACAGAACTAGTATCATCTTTCGCCTATGCTCTTTTGTTTTCTTTTTCAAAAGAACACAGAAAGGGCGTTCTGCTAAGAGGAAAAGTTGCCTGAGTGGCTTGGCGGCGATGGATCGTCACTTCGCACAGAACTTCAGCCGGCGTCCGTCCATTCGACGGGGCAAAACCAAAAGACGGCAAGCAGCGCGGCGGCTGCGCCGTGCGGTGTCACCCACCACTCGCAGTGCCCGCTTTAGTTTTGGTTTTGGAGACCACAACACCACCAGTTGGCATCATGTGTCTCGTGCTCTCAACAACGACGGTGCTCAACACGGACAACACCCTACTCAGGAGATAGAAGTACAGAGTACTTTTGAGGGCAAAAAAGTTTTCACCAAAACTTCTACACTGATATTAGCCGAGTATAAAAAAGGGCATATCCAGTGCAGAGAGCTCCCGTTCTGTGCAGGGTCTGAAGAGAGGTGTCAGTGGCAAGCCTTACCCTCGCCTATGCAATGCGAGGAGATCACGACTCGAACCCGGAACCTTCCGATCACAGGCGCCAGACGGTAAGACTCTACCGCTTGCACCAGGCCTGCCCTTCTATTAGCCAACCGAGTATAGGCTACAGAAAAACACCAGTCTGTTTGCAACACAGGAATTGTACTGGTCAGGAGAGCCATGCAGCTTCATTGATGCTCACTCACATCAAGACACACATCATAGTAGTTCTCACGCTATGGTCTTGCCTGTTTTCCCCCACCGCCACAAATAAACAAAACTGTGAGCAGCAAAGATGGTGTCTGCTGCAATAATAACAGAACATCATCGCTCCATCAATCTGAGATCACCATTCTGCTTCGAAAACATCTCTCTGCTTCTGCTGCCAATCTGAAGAATGGAGAGCATGGATCACCTCCCGCCCTTCCCTTTCACCTTGCCCTTACCTTTCCCTCCTTTGCCACCAGCCCCTTTGCTGAACCCTTTCCCGGTCCCTTTCCCGCTTCCCCTCCCTTTCCCGTTCCCATCGGGCCTCCTGTTCTTCTGGAACTTGTTCTGGAATTTGCCGTCCTTAGCGGATTTGTTCTTCAACCGCGTGATTTCCATTGCCTTCTGCTGCCTGCTCTTCTGCATTTGCTCAGGGTTCCTTATTTCAGAGGCCACGTTGGCATTTGGTATGGACCTGCGGCCATGGCCCGCGAAATGCTTCTTGTTGCCTCTCTGATACCCGCCTGTACAAAGGTCACAGCGTCCATCAGACAGTGTTCTATATACATCTCATCATACCAAAGTTCAGTGCTATTAAAGTACTCAGCTGAAACAAACCGTGCTAACACAAAGGAGAACCAAGGCAGTGCACAGGGCAACAATTAATTCACTCAACTGAGCAAACCTTCAGAAACATTTAATGGACTTCTATTTTCAGTAAACAGATAATATGTTTTCATGCCAAAACTATAGAGACTGGAAAATAAAAAAGTAAAAACAGTAAACTTCAAAAACAAATCAGGACTGAATTTCAACTTGCGAGAGTAAATAAAATCACAAAAGGCAATGGTTACAACACAAAATCAGAAATAGAGCGTTACCTGAACTGGATGTGCCCTTTTCTTCAAAGTTGCCAGATTTCCCACCAATATTGATTGATTTATGTGTCCTCTGCTGCCATCTCTTATATATCCCTGTAGCCGATGCCTTTATCTTTGCACCACCCTCCGTTTTAATCTAACAGAAGTTAGGAAAGAATTTTCAGACTTGTGAAGTTAAACTATTTGATCTTTCACTGACATATATGCTGAACATACCATATCGGCGTACTATAAATACTAATATGTCTTGGTATTTAAAATGAAGCACTGAGCTAGGAAGAGAGATCTCAATCCACCTTTAAGACATAAAACTTGTTACCAGAAAATAAAAATAAAAATAGCATTAAGTGAATAATGTTACTTCCAGAGGGCCTATTACCCACTTGTGAAATTCTATATTTCTGGGTGACCATAACATTCGAATCTGCATAGTTCATAACAAACCCAATATGTATTTTTAAAGTACAATCGATGTTTCCATTTGTCACAGGGTCCAGGATATTCAAAATTTCAACTGGTATGACATAACATCTAGCAAATGGGAATCACACTAAAAGAAAAATGAATGATACTCAAACGCAGCTTGTGCTAGTCAATTTATTCAAGTCGAGAAACTGTAGAATTTCAATGATATTTTAAAACATCATTGAGCGCATAGCATGCAGGAGATCACCTTTCCTGTAGCAGTGACACGATCCCCTGCATTCAACTTGACAAATTTGTTCTGCAGTAGTAGAATAAGCATGTTAATGAGTATGCCATATGTCTAAATATCAATGTCACACGAAAATATACCTTCATCCAGTGATATCGAGTTTTCTGTCCTTGCATACCAGAAGCTTCATCATCAACTAAATCAAGAACAGCCGCATCCAATCTGCACGACAGTAGTAACATTGTTTTAAGCAACAGGGGGGCAAGACTGCACGCTTGAATTCATGAATAAACTAAATAACATTGACATCCAAAGTACTGTCTTCATCAACAACATAGAAAGAGCATGGCAGATCCTACACAACATTAGGTTTACTGCACATGTTGCTGAATCATGCATATGCTTGATAGGCTGGACATGGGAAGATCAATTAACAAAAAGGCTTGCTGTCGACTGATAATCTTTCTTGGTGGAACTGCTTTCAATTATTTTGTGCTTGCCAACAGTTGTTTCATCCACGTTACAACAGGAGACACAGTTGCACTGTTGCATCCCACAACAGAAATTACTGACAGCTACTAAAGAAACAATCCATGAGAGAGCGAGATAAAGTAGACACATCAAAAACTTGGATTCAACGATTTTCTAAACTGTAATAAGATTGCCAAAAGGAATGCTTTAAAAACTTCCTTTTCACAACAGTTGAAAAAATAACCAACATAAAACAGCAAGGCAACAAGAAACAGGTCCCTAGAGGAACACATTACACATGTCAATGAACAATTTAAACAACAAACCAATCCACAGAAGAATCATAATCACATTTTCGAAGTGTAATATAACTTGTACTTCAAACATTACTTCCCCTAGTAGAAACACTCAACAGTGGCATTTTGTGGATATGCTATATCATGGAAATGAATCACTCAAACTTCAAAATGGCAATCATACAGTGCATACCTATTTTCAACAAAGCCTTCATTGTCCCTCACTGACAACCCAGCTTCCAAATGCTGAAGTAGGCCAAAAAAGAATACAATAACTCAATGTTAGGCCAAGACACTACAACTGTAAGTTCAGATTGGATCATTTCTAGTGCAGTTAAAGTTGCATAAGAGTAATTCTTTAAGCAGGGTTTACGAGGCATACCTGGTTTTGAGGTACTGAACTTATGTAGTAGTCCTCGTCTCTAAAGCTCTGTGCCTTCCGTTTCTTGCCACAAACTTCTGGAATGGGTAAAAAGACCAAAGAGTATAATCAATATGGTAGTGAGAATGATTCAGAATCTCCAGAAATACTTCCAGAGTTCACAATAAAGTAGACAAAATAAAAGGCAAAAAAAGAGTTTTAGTTTTCACGACATAATTAAGTAGAAAGTTGAAGACCTTTTTTCTCCCAATTTGAAATGTCATCTACCTCTTCAACCTGCATGAAAATAAGAGAGGCCATAAATCACTGTGCAAAACCTTTTGTTCATTTCTATAGAAGCAAAATTTGTCTGCGCAGAGTGGAACTTTGACAATAAATATGGATCCAGTGATAGTGTGGCACATACTAACATATATTAGACTAATTGTTGTCCACTAACATTCAATTCAATGTACTAACTTCAAATAGCCAAACTAGAGATACCATCTTAGAGACATGAACCAGAATGCAAATAAATCAACACGGACAAACAATGCTGGCGGGTCTGCTAATTGTTTATACAAAAAGCATTGAAGTGTATTAGAAACTATGCTTAAGCACATATGCAGAACACTTACACGTGCTGGAAAATAATATTACGAGGTTAATACCGCTGAGAATGAGAGTATGGCAGGAGACTTTGCATGTCAGGTAAAGAGGACATAACATGTTAGCATAGGCGCCTGATAGGGCTGTTATGGGCCTGGTGTTAAGGCCCATGCGGCTAGTGCCTTAGGGGTTAAGTTAGATTGATAAGGCAAGGACCTGTTAGTCGTTGAACTCTCACTCTCGGTAGTAGCAGAATTCTTACTCTCATCGAGAGAGGATGACACTAGGAGTTGGGGCAATTTTCTGGTTTATTTCTCACACAAACTCACACAAATGCCATGCCAACCTGAGGAGTTGGGGATACATATTTATAGGCTGCTAGCCAGCCAAGCATATGCCAAGATGCTAGTCTAAGATGCTAATATGCTGTCCTCTAAGATGCTGTCCTAGAGTCTAAGATGCTAGTCCTAGATGTTGTCCTAGATGCTGTCCTTCAGTCAGGGATGCTGTCCTTGATAACCACCATGCAGCAGCCCCACAAAGACCAGCCCCACAAAGACTTATCCATCATTCCCCCCCTAAGTCTTGTGCGTCGTCTTGTGGGAGAGTTGAACCATCCCGGTTCTCGAGCAGAGCTCAAGGAACTTGATCTTCCCAAGGGGCTTGGTGAGCAGGTCCGCAAGCTGGTCCTTGGTGTTGATGTAGCTCGCCCTGATGCTCCCTTCCTCCAAACAGCCTCGGATGAAGTGGTACCTCACCCGGATGTGCTTGCTGCGTTCATGGAAGACGGGGTTCTTTGCGGGGCAGAGCGGACTTGTTTGTCCACCCCAGGCTCCACCGCCTAGTGTGTCTCTACCGAGGAGATCACTGCAAGCGGTTAGGCGAGCCAGCGCTGAGTCGAGCGGTGGAGGCCACTATGTACTCGGCCTTGCAAATGGACAGGCCACCACCGGCTGCTTGACCGACCGCCACCTAACAAGGCACTTGCCGAGGAAGAAGAGGATCCCGCTTCGTGCTCTTCTTTGGTGTCGATGTCGCCGGCGTGGTCGTCGCCGTCATCGCTTCGCACGACGCGAAGTGTGCCGCCCAGTGGCACCTCGGGTAGTAGAGGTCGTGGTCGAGAGTCCCATAACGTAGCGGATGATCCTCTTCACACGACTTCTTTGGTGCTCCGTCGTCGGTCGCCGCATGAACCGACTAACGAGCCGACGGAGAATGCCAAGTCCGGCCGTGTGTGGGCGAGGTAGTGAAGGCTCCCCACAAGACGCCAGATCTTGTAGCGGCCCACCTCCTCCGTCGTCTTTGTCATGGCTCGGTTTTTCACCTCTCCTCCATCGGAGTGAGAGCTAGGTTGCGATCGGTGAGCCCAGCTAGCTCAACGACGCTGCTTAGCGTAAGGCGGTCCGTCGAAGCGTGATCCGGAGTCATCCCGTGCACCTCGATTCTCGGTGTAGAAGGAGAGAGGCCCCAAGTCACTCATCTGGAAGGTGGCCTTCATCTCTTCCTTGAATGCCGCCACCTCCGCATCCTTGATGCCGGTGATCACCAGGTCGTCGACGTAGACACCCACCAGCAGAGCATTTCCTCCACTACCCCGCCGATTGATGGCGCCTCGTGCGCGCTTTTGCTCAAGCCCATCCCTTTAGCGTGGAATCCACCTTGGCATTCCACGCCCTCGCGTCTCGCCGCAAACCATAGAGGGCCTTACGCAGTGAGCACCTTGCCCTCCTTGTCGGGGATCGCAAATCCCGCCGGTGGTGCATGCGAGAGACCTCCTCCTTCAAGTCGCCGTTAAGGAACGCCGACTTGACGTCCATGTGATGAACACGCCACCCTCCCGAGCGGCTAAGCGCGGAGGAGTCGCCGACGGACTCCATCCGTGCCACGGGAGCAAAGGCGTCGTCCGGTCGACCCTCCCATCGCACGAAGCCTCGTGCCACCAAGCGACCCTTGTGCTTGACGATGGCACCGGCTTCATCCTCTTCACCTTTTGTACACCCACTTAAGGGTGATCGCGCGGTGACCACGAGGAAGGTCGGCAAGCTCTCGGTCGCGTTCTTCTCAACCGCATCCATCTCCAATCGCATCGCGGCGCGCCATGCCAAGCGTGTCTCTCGGCCTCTCTCAGAACGACCGAGGTTCGCCGTCGTCACACGCAAGGTGCAATCGCGCCTCCAGTGTCGTGAGGCACCGGTCCCGGCACCGGCCGGTCGCCGAGAAGGTTCTCCAACAGACGGTACCAAGAACGGCTCGCCCGTCGTGTACGCTACGCGTCGACGACGCTCCTCGTCGTGAGAGCGGAGTAGCGAGCTCAACCGGGTCGTGCTCGACACGAGCCGGTGGTGGGGGGTAAACGTGCCGAGAGTGGTGCCTGCTCGGTCTTTGGAGTGCGTGGCGTTGCCGGTACCGTGGTGGAGCCGCCGAAGAACTCATCGCACCGAGGTCCCGGTTGGAGAGCGTGGTCTTTGTCGAGTAGCAGCGCCGGGGTCGGTGGAGGCTCGGGATCGGGTAGACGCGCTTTCGCCGAAGAAGAGCCGCCTACTCCCCAGCTCCCTCGGTGGGCGTACTTTCGGCGACAAGAAGTCGCCGTGACGTCGGAGCCGAGCCGTCGCCCACCGCTTGTCCCACGCCCATCCTCGCCGCCGTCCGAACACAACGTCGCGCGCCGTCGCGCACACACGCCGTGTCTTGGGTCAGGATGCGGTGGGCCTTGAGCCCTCCGCGTGGCCGATGAACACTCCGGAGTGCTCCCGCTGCCGAGCTTGCTGATGTGTGGCCAAGCTCCTTGGCGAACGCGAGGCGTACCAAGACCCGCAAGTGGGAGACCGGCTGGCTTGCGCCCATGCCAAGCCTCGTCACGGGCGTCCCGCCGCCGGCGCGCTTGGTAGGCGAAGCGGTTGAGGATGTAGACGGCCGTCACCACCGCCTCTCCCTAGAAGACGACAAAGATCCCCTCTCGCTTGAGGAGGGCTGCGAGCCATCCTCACAACCGTCTGGTTGCGCTTCGCCGACGACGCCGCTGCTCGCATTGCGGGTCAGACGGCGCGGAGTAGTGGCGGCTGAATGCCTCGTCGGTAGCAGATCGACGACGCGAATTCAGCCGTCGTGAATTCGCCGTCGTTGTCGGTGAGCAGCACGCGCAGCTTGTGGCCGCACTCCGCCTCCGCAGCAGCTTGCGCGCGCCTGATGGCGTCCGCAGCCTCCCCCTTGCTGCCGAGGACCATCACCCACATGTAGCGGGAGAGGTCGTCGATGAGCAGCAGGAAGTAGTAGCGTCGTCTTCCCGGTGTGGCCGGTGTCACCGGCCACACAAGTCCCCGCACACAAGCTCGAGCCTCTCCTTGGCTCGGCTTCGCCCATTGGGGAAAGGGGAGTCATCTCTGCTTCGTCAACACGCAGACGTCGTAGAGCTGCTCCACATGGTCGAGGCACGGCAGCCTCGCACCATCTCCGTGGGCACCGAGCCGCCTGGGCCTCAAAGTGAAGGTGCCCGAACGCTGCTGTTATATCGCTTCGCTTCGCCTCGTCCCCGACGAAGCGGCGAGACAGAGGGTTGTGCCACCGCACATTAAGGACGTAGAGTCGATTTGCGCTTCGATACCTTGGCAAGAAGGCGGCGACGATGATCCCAAATCCTCATGACTCCGTCCTCAACCACCACGCGCGAACCGTTTCTCATCCAAATGTCCCAAGTCGATGGAGTTCCTCAACGCTGGGATGTAGTAGACTCCGGTGAGCGCTCTGTGCTCACCGACACACGGCGGTGAAGATGACGGAGCCGACGCCTTGATCTCCACGCCGGAGGCATCCCCAAACTTGAGCGGAGCCTCGGGACGCTAGAGTCAAGCTTCGGTGAAGAACTCCGTCGACCGGTCATGTGATGGGTGGCACCGGTGTCGAGGCACCACCCGTCCGGGCTTTGTCGTTGCGGGCTGTCCGCCGAGGAGGCGTGTGCTTTTGCTCGTCAAGGTGGAGGAGAGCCAGCTGCGGCGGTGTGCCGCCGGAGGTAGCTCGATGCTTGCATGTGCCATGAACAGTCGGCTCCTCCTCCTCCTCCTCCGCTTTGTCGACGTGGGCTGGCCGCGTCGTGGTCGTTTATCGGCGATCCTTGGCCCAATGGCTGTGGCCGGCGCGATTCTGCGGCGAAATCGCCGTCTCGTCTTGGCTTGTACTGCCACGGCGACGCCACTGGCGCCTCACGGGCATCACCCTCGGCGCGTCCTCGCGCCCGGCACAGGCGTCTCTGCGCGCCTAGTGTGGCTTGCCACGCTTGCGACCGCTTGTCGCGGAAGAAGGCTCCCCCTTCTTCCGGTCACCTTAGGTCGGCAAGCCACTTTGCTCTGAGTGAGAAGGAGCTTCCCGCCATGGTGATAGGCCCCGAGAGAGATCGTGGCTCATCGCCGTCGACGACCTTGAGGCGACCTATATCGCCTCCTCGATCGACATCGTGGAGAGATCCAGCGAGGACTCGATCGAGCGAGCCATCTGCTTGTACTTCTCGGGGCAGCCGAAAGAGCTTTTCGACGCCTCTCTCTCCTCGCCGTAGGTGTCATCGCCAATCGCACCATCTTCGCAGCAGTGTTGAGACGGAGAGCAAAGTCATCAACGCCCTCACCGCTTGATGGCGGTGTTCTCCCACCTCCTGCGAAGTGCTGCAGTGTGGACTTGCTCGAGCCCGTGGTAACCACAAGATGCGATCCGGGAGAGAGAGCCACGCCGCGCTGTGAAGGCCGTGCTTCCATCGACCCGTCGGTACCGATCCGGAGAGAAACCCGCCGCTCGTGAAGGCCGCGCTCTCCATCGACCCGTCCCCACCACCGTTGTCGTCGCGCGCCTCCTCCAGAGCGCCGCCGCGCGCGCGCGCCTCCACCAGAGCGCCGCCGCGCGCCGCGCGCCCGTCTGCCGCTGCCGCCGCGCTTCGTGGCGTCGCGTGGCTGCCCCAGAGCGCGCCACCGCCATGCGCGCCTCCTCCAGAGCGCCACCAGCCGCGTCCAAGGCTGTCTCGCTGCCGCCACGCTTTCGTGGGCGCGCGGCCGCCTTCATCGCCGCCAGCTCACCACGCCTCCTCTCTAGCGGCTCGAGGTCCGTCGGCGGTGTCGTCGCCGAAATGGAGCTGCCGATGCTGCCACGAGAGCTCGACCTCCGCTACCGCCAGCGCGCCGCATTCATTACGCCGCCGCCTTCCGCTTCGCCCGCCTGCCGCCGCCAGCTCGCCATTGCCGCCACCTCGGCGCCCGCTTTTGCCGCCGCGCGTAGTCTCGCCGCCGCTTCGCTCGCGTTCCTCTGCTGCTGCAAGTTCGGCCTCCTGCCGACACACACGTGCTCGAGGCGATCGAAGGCCGAGATCGCCTCATGGACATGGCGCACTACCGTGGGGCTGCTGCGTGGGGAGAGGGCTGCCGAGGCCGCCGTCTGTCTGCGAGGGGAGAGGAGAGAGCAGGGCGGCCAAGGAGTTGCTTGCCAGCAACAAATTGGGGCTGTAGGGTCAAAGGAGATGAGCGGAGATGCTCGAAGCTCTGAGGATAGTAGTACTCTGATACTGGGTTGTTAGTCGTTGAACTCCCGGTCTCGGTAGTAGCAGAATTCTTACTCTCATCGAGAGAGGATGACACTAGGAGTTGGGGCAATTTTACGGTTTATTTCTCACACAAACTCACACAAATGCCATGCCAACCTGAGGGGTTGGGGATACATATTTATAGGCTGCTGGCCAGCCAAGCATATGCCAAGATGCTAGTCTAAGATGCTAATATGCTGTCCTCTAAGATGCTAGTCCTAGATGGTGTCCTAGATGCTGTCCTTCAGTCAAGGATGCCATCCTTGATAACCACCATGCAGCAGCCCCACAAAGACAAACCCCACAAAGACTTATCCATCAGGATCACCGTTGATTGGGTGTTTCTATAAACCCTCCTGATCCTTGCCTATATATATATATATATATTGTACCCTGTACTCTTGATTATCAATCTATCAATCCCGAGACATATTTGCTCTCATGGTATCTGACGCCTAGGTCAGGGGACCTCTCTTCCGCTGCCTCCGCGCCGCCGACACTCCGTCGCGCGCGTCCACCCTCCCCCATGCCGGCTTCTCTTTGCCGTTCTGCACCCTCCCCTGCACCATGTCGCCTACCTCTCCCTCCTCTCCCAGGGTCACGAGTTTCTTGATTTTACTGATGATGTTGTGCCAGCTCCTATTGGATCCTCGCACACGTTGTTTCCTGCAGGCATGTCTCCCAGCACCTCCGATGTTCCTGCTGCCCCTGTCGGTCCTCATGTGGCCGAGCTTAGGGCACTTCCTGGTGACACCAGCGCCCTTGCCAGTCCTTCTGTGGATCGTGCACGGGCGCCCGAGGTCTTGACAACGTCCCGGTGCCGCTCTACATCATCTGCTGCGCTCCGATCACTGGCGACCCCTCCAAGCCACGCGCGGCCACGGTGCAGGCGCCAGAAGCCCTCCCGCGCCACGCCAGCGGTCCCGGCTCCTCCTCGCGCCACGCTGCGCCCCCAAGACTCGCCAAGCAGGTGTGTGGCAAGACGTCCCGTCATGGCCAGCAGACGTCCCGCCGACGTCCCTCAAGCGATCCGCTGGGTTTCCCAAGCCTCCTCAGGGGCGCCTTCGCGGGCTCCACCGGATTTCCACCGCTTCACTCGGCCACGACTTCACATACCATTACTCGCGTCGCGCGACCTCCACCGGCCGTCCCAGGCGGCTCTCACACGGTTCTGCGCAAGAAGAGCCTCTTGCCGGGCCTCTTTCATCGGTCCTCGCGGCCGCCTCTGCCCAAGGGCGCGATTCTTGTCCCTCCGGTGGCCAACCAAAGACTCTATGGGCACCCGTTCAAGAGCGGCTTCGGATGCTGCGCCTACCATCTGTGTGCCACTCTCTTGGTGTCGAAGACCTTCCAGTAGCGCTTCTTCTTGATCCCAATTGGCGGCGGCTATGGAGGAAGAACACAGTGCTCTCCTGCAGAACCACACCTGGGATCTTGTGCCCCGTCCGCCCCGGGCCAATGTTGTCACTGGGAAGTGGATCTTCAAGCACAAGCTTCAGTCTGATGGCTCCCTCGAGCGGTACAAGGCACATTGGGTCCTCCGTGGTTTCACCCAGCGACCCGGTGTGGATTTTGATGAAACCTTCAGCCCTGTGGTGAAGCCGGCTACCGTCAGATTTGTTAGTCATTTGAATTCTCACTCTTGGTAGTAGGAGAATTCTTACTCTCATCGAGAGAGGATGACACTAGGAGTTGGGGCAATTTTCTTGTCTATTTCTTACTCAAATGCCATGCCAACTTTGAGGGGTTGGGGTTACATATTTATAGGTCGCTAGCCGACCAAGCATATGCCAAGATGCTAGTCTAAGATGCTAAGATGTCATCCTAGCTAAGATGCTGTCCTCTAGTATAAGATGTCTGTCCTCTAAGATGTCATGTCCTCATTGTCCTCTATTCTAAGATGCTGTCCTGTCCTAAAAGCGTAAAAAAAGCCACAAGGACCATGTGAGCAAAGACAAACCCCACAAAGACCACACATGAGACTTATCCATCATTCTCCCCTAAGTCTTGTGCGTCGTCTTGTGGGAGAGTTGAACCATCCCGGTCCCGGAGCATAACTCAAGGAACTTGATCCTCCCAAGGGGCTTGGTGGCGCGGTGTCCATAGTCGGGTCCTTGGTGTTGATGTAGCTCGCCTTGATGCTCCCTTCCTCCAAAATGACCTTTCGGATGAAGTGGTACCTCACCCGGATGTGCTTGCTGCGTTAAGTGGAACACGGGGTTCTTTGCCGTGGCAGAGCGGACTTGTTGTCCACCCCAGAGCTCCACCGCTCTAGTGTCTCTCGCCGAGGAGATCACCAAGCGGTCGAGCGAGCCAGGCGCTGAGTCGAAGCGGTGGAGGCCGCTATGTACTCGGCCTCGCACCGACAGCAGGCCACCACTGGCGCTTGACCGATCGCCACTTAAACGAGGCACTTGCCGAGGAAGAGGATCCCGCTCGTGCTCTTGCTGGTGTCGATGTCGCCGGCGGGTGTGGTCGCTGTCATTGCATTCCCGACGAAGTGTGCCGCCTCTGTGGCACCTCGGGTAGTAGAGGCCGTGGTCGAGAGTCCCCGCAACATAGCGGATGATCCTCTTCACAGCTGGCTTTGGTGCTCCGTCGTCGCTCGGTCATTGCATGAACCGACTAACGTGGCCGACGGAGAATGCCAAGTCCGGCCGTGTGGGGCGAGGTAGCGAAGGCTCCCCACAAGACGCCGCAGATCTGCGCGAAGCGCCCACCTCCTCCGTCGTCTTTGTCGCGGCTCGACTTCACCTCTCCTCCATCGGAGTGAGAGTCGGGTTGCGATCGGTGAGCCCAGCTAGCTCAACGACGCGCTTGGCGTGGCGGTGCAGTCAAGTGTGATCCCGAGTCATTCGGTGCACCTCGATGCCCGATAGAAGGAGAGAGCCCCAGTCACTCATCATCCGGAAGGTGGCCTTCATCTCTTTCTTGAATGCCGCCACCTCCGCATCCTTGGTGCCGGTGATCACCAAGTCGTCGACGTAGACACCCACCGCCAGAGAGCGCTTCCTCCACCGCCTGCCGTCGGTAGATGGTCGCCTCGTCGGGCTTTACTCAAGCCCATCACCTTTAGCGTGGAATCCAACTTGGCATTCCACGCCTCGGTGCTCGCCGCAAAGCCATAGAGGGCCTTGCGCAGCGAGAGAGCTGCCCTCCTTGCCGGGGATCGCAAATCCCGGCGGTGGTGCACGAGACCTCCTCCTTCAAGTCGCCGTTAAGGAACGCCGACTTGACGTCCATGTGATGAACACGCCACTTCTCCCGGCAGCTAAGCGCAAGGAGGAGTCGCGGACTCCATCTGTACTCACGGAGCAAAGGCGTCGTCGGTCGACCCCTCCTGCGCCGACGAAACCTCGTGCCACCAAGCGAGCCTTGTGCTTGACGATGGCACCGGCTTCATCCTCTTCAACTTTTGAACACCCACTTAAGGGTGATCGCGCGGTGACCACGAGGAAGGTCGCCAAGCTCCCAGTGCGGTTCTTCTCGACCGCATCCATCTCCAATCGCATCGCGCGCGCCATGCCGCGTGTCTCGGCTCGACCTCTGCATCGAGGGCTCGCCGTCGTCGCACGCAAGGTGCAATCTAACGCCTCCAGGTCGTGAGGCACCGGTCCCGCACCGGCCGGTCACCGAAAAGGTTCTCCATCGTGACGGTACACCGCAATGGCTCGCCGTCGTGGTACGCGCGTCGATCGCGGTCCTCGCCGTGAGAGAGCGCGGAGAGCTCAGCTCAATTTGTGCTCGACACGAGCCGGAGTAGACGTGCGGAGAGGTGCCTGTCGATCTTTGAGTGCGTGGCGTTGCTTACCGTGGTGGGTGGAGCCGGCGAAGAACTCATCGCAGCACCGAGGTCCCGGTGGGAGAGTGGTCTTTGTCGGATGAGTAGCAGCGCCGGTCGGTGGAGGCTCGGGGATCGGGTAGACGCGCTCGCCGAAGAAGAGCCGCTTACTCCCCGCTCCCTCGGTGGGCGTACTTTCGACAAAGAAGTCGTCGTCGCGTCGGAGCCGAGCCATCGCCCACCGCCTTGTCCCACGCCCATCCTCGCCGCGTCGAACACAACGTCGCGCGCCAGGCGCACACGCCGTGGTTCTTGGTCGAGGATGCGGTAGGCCTTCGAGCCTCCGCGTAGCCGGCGAACACTCCCGGAGTGCTCCCGCCGCCGAGCTTCTTTGATGTGGCCAAGCTCCTTGGCGAACGCGAGGCGTACCAAGACCCGCAGTGGGAGACCGCCGGCTTGCGCCCATGCCAAGCCTCGTCGCACGCGCCCCGCCGTCGAGCGCCTTGGTAGGCGAAGCGTTGAGGATGTAGACGGCCGTCACCACCGCCTCTCCCGAAGATACCCCGGCATCCCCTCTGCTTGAGGAGGGCCCGAGCCATCCCCACAACCGCTTGGTTGCGCTCGCCGACGACGCTTCTCATGCGGGTCAGACGGTAGCGGAGTAGTGGCGCCGAATGCCCTCGTCGGTAGCGAAGACGACGTGAATTCACCGCCCGGTGAATTCGCCGCCGTTGTCGGTCGCGCAAGACGCTGCAGCTTCTGCGCGTCAGACCTCCTCCTCCAGCAGCGACTGCAGCGCGCGATGGCGTCCGCAGCCTCTCCCTTGTCAGCCGAGGACCATCACCCACATGTAGCGGGAGAGGTCGTCGACGAGCGGCGGCAGAAAGTAGCGTCGTCCTCCCGGTGTGGCGGTGTCACCACCGGCCACACAAGTCCCTCAGGCACAAGCTCGAGCCTCTCCTTGGCTCGAAAGCTAGCCCATTGTGGAAAGGGGAGTCGCCTCGCTTCGTCAACACGCAGACGCCGCAGTCGCAGTGCTCCACATGGTCGAGGCACGGCAGCCTCGCACCATCTCCGCGGCAACCGAGCCGCCTGAGGCCTCGAAGTGAAGGTGCCCGGCGCTCGTGCCATCGCCACGCCTCGTCATCCCGACGAAGCGCCGAGACAGAGGGGTTGTGCCACCGCACGTTAAGGATGTAGAGTCGATTTGCGCTCGGATACCTTGGCAAGAAGGCGGCGACGGCGATCCCAAATCCTCATGACTCCATCCTCAACCACCACGCGAACCATTCTCATCCAAATTGTCCCAAGTCGATGATGGAGTTCCTCAACGCGGGGATGTAGTAGACTCCGGTGAGCGACTGTGCTCACCGTGACACACGCAGCAGTGAAGATGACGGAGCCGACGCCCTTGATCTCCACGCGGAGGCATCCCCAAACTTGACGGAGCCTCGGGCGCTAGAGTCAAGCTTCGGTGAAGAACTCCGTCGACCGGTCATGTGATGGGTGGCGCCGTGTCGAGGCACCACCCGTCCGGGGCTTGTCGTTGCGGGAGCCGTCGCCGAGGAGGGCATGTGCTTTTGGCTCGTCAAGGTGGAGGAGAACCACGCGCCGCCGGGTTACCGTCGGAGGTAGCTTCGATCTCGGCATGTGCCATGAACAGTCGGTTCCTCCGCCTCCGCTTTGTCGCGACATGGGCTCGGCCGTCGTGGTTGTCGACATCCTTGGCCCAATGGCCAAGCCGGCCGCAGATTCGGCGGCGTAGTGTCGTCTCGTCTTGGCTTAGTACTGCCGGCGCGGCCGCCGCCTGGCGCCTGCGGCATCACCCTCGGCGCGTCCTCGCGCCCGGCACTGGTGTGTCTCTGCGCCTTGCGCGGCTTGCCGCGCTTATGCCGCTGTCGCGGAAGAAGGCTCCCCTTCCTCGGGTCACCGGGCCGGCAAGCCACCGCCCCCCGAGTGAGAAGGAGCTTCCCGCCAGTGATGGGCCCCGAGAGGGGCTGGGGCTCATCGCCGCCGACGACCTTGAGGCGACCTATCGCCTCCTCGACGACATCGTGGAGAGATCCAGCAGAGACTCGATCGAGCGAGTCATCTGCTGTACTTCTCGGGGGGCGCAGCGGAAGAGCTTTTCGGCGCCTCTCTCCTCGCCGTAAGTGTTGTCGCCGAATCGCACCATCTTCTCGCAATGTGTTGAGACGGAGAGCAAAGTCATCAACGTCCTCACCGGCTTGAAGGCCGTGTTCTCCCACTCCTTGCGGCGTGCTCGCGCAGGGACTTCGGTAGCGATCGGCGCCGATCGCGTGCGCAATGATGGCGCCCCAAGCCTCCTTGGCGATCCGCTTCTTTGTAAGCGAGAATCGCATCTCGGCGGGGATCGCAGCGATGAGCGCATCCAACGCCCGTCGATCTAGGTCGTGGTCGACGCCGTCGTCACCGGACCGCCTCCCCCATGTGCCGCACTGGAGCTTTACCTCATCACCGCAGCCCCACTCGGCGTAGTTGGTCTTGGTGAGGGTAGGCCACCCACCGCCGGACCGACGTCCCGACAACGACTGGAGCCCGTGGTAACCACGGTACCGATCCGGGGAGAGAGAGCAACGCTGCCTGTGAAGGCCACGCTCTCCATCGACCCGTCGGTACCGATCCGGGGAGAGAGAGCCACGCTGCCTGTGAAGGCCGCGCTCTCCATCGACCCGTCGCCACCATTGCCGCGGCGCGCCTCCTCCAAGAGCGCCGCCGCCGCCGTGTCGCGCTTTCTCCAGAGCGCCACCAGCCGCGTCGCGCTGTCTGCGGCTGCCGCCAGCCGCGCTCGTGGCGTCGCGGCTGCCCAGAGCGCCACCGCCATGCGCGCGCCTCCTCGAGCGCGCCGCCCGGTGCACGTCCGCGCTTTCACGGCTGCCGCCACGCTGTGGCGTCGCTGCGGCGCTTCATCGCGCCGCCAAGCGCAAGCCGCCTCTCTCTAGCGCAGCTCGAGGTCCGCGTCGGCGGTGTCGTCGCCGAAATGGAGCGCTGAAATCTTTGCCGCTGCACAGACCTCGATTGCCGCCCGCCGCCGCCGCCGCATTCTGCCGCCTCCGCTTCCGCTGCTGCTGCCGCTCACCCGCCGCCCTCCGCCCTCTGCCGCTTGCTTTTGCTGCGCCGGCAGTTGTCTGCCGCCGCTTCTCTCGCGTTCTCTCTGCCGCGGCAAGTTCGGCTCTCCGCCGACGCCACAGCGTGCTCGAGGCGACTCGAAGCCGCCGAGATCGCCTGCGAACATGACGCGCTACTGGGGACTGCTAGCGCGTGGGGAGAGGGCTGCCAGACGAGCCGCTTGCTCACGCTGGGGGTGAGCAGAGCGGCCAAGCCGCCGCCGTTGCTTTCATAGCTCAGACATTAGTGGTGGGAGAGGAGATGAGCGGAGATGCTCAAAGCTCTGTGAGGATAATCTGGCTCTGATACCACTTGTTTGTCAGCCAATTCTCACTCTTGGTAGTAGGAGAATTCTTACTCTCATCGAGAGAGGATGACACTAGGAGTTGGGGCAATTTTCTTGTCTATTTCTTACTCAAATGCCATGCCAACCTGGAGGGGTTGGGTTTACAAATTTATAGGTGGTTAGCCACCAAGCATATGCCAAGATGCTAGTCTAAGATGCTAAGATGCTGTCCTAGCTAAGATGCTGTCCTCTAGTCTAAGATGTTGTCCTCTAAGATGTCATCCTGCTTGTCCTCTAGTCTAAGATGCTGTCCTAAAAGCGTAAAAAAACACCACAAGGACCATGTGAACAAAGACACCCCACAAAGACCACACATGAGACTTATCCATCACGCACGGTGCTGTCCTTGGCGCTCTCCCGTCGCTGGCCCATTCACCAGCTGGACGTGAAGAACGCGAGCTTCATGGCAATTTGACTGAGACGGTGTATTGCCAGCAGCCATCCGGGTTTGAAGATCCAGTTCATCCGGATTTTGTCTGCCTTCTGAAGAAATCACTCTACGGCCTGAAGCAGGCTCCTCGTGCTTGGTACAGTCGAATGGCTACTTTCTTGCAGTCTATTGGGTTTGTTGAAGCCAAGTCGACACCTCACTCTTCGCGTCTACCAAATAAATGTGGTTCCGACACGACCCTACTTGTTGCTATATGTTGACGACATTGTCCTCACAGCTTCATCATCGACCTTCTTGGCGGATCATCTCAAAGACTTCAAATGAGAATTCGCCATGAAAGATCTTGGTGAACTACATCACTTCCTCGGCATGCATGTTCAAATGAAGTGGTGATGGACTCCCGCTCTCTCACAAATGACAAGACATGCCGGATATCCTCGATTATACCGAATGGTCGAGTGCAAGCCATGCTCTACTCCAAAGGACACCAATCCTAAGGTTGTTTGCTGCTGAGGGGCCCCCAGTATCCGATGCTACCGACTTCCGCAGCCTTTTTGGAGCCCTTCAAGATTTGACATTCACCCGCCCAGACATTGCATATGCCGCTCAAAGAGGTCTCTCTTCACATGCACGACCCTGGGAGCCTCACCTCATTGCTCTGGCGCATCCTTCGCTATGTTCGGGGCACACTCCACCTCGGTCTCCCCTGCGCGACCTTCCACTTCGACCGATCTTGTCGTCTACACCGACGCCGATTAATGGTTGTCCGGACACTTTCAAAGTCCACCTCGAAAGGCTGCAAGTGTTCCTTGGTGACAATCTTGTTTCTTGGTCCTCCAAGCGCCGTGAACCACGATATCAAGATCAAGTCTTGAAGTTTGAATATCGCTTGCAGTAGCTAACGGAGTTGCAGAGGCAACTTAGCTACGCCAAACTTCTCCTAGAGTTGCATGCCCTCTTGGCGCGCGCCACACCGGTGTCTTCGCGACAACATCGATGCCGTCTACATGACCTCCAACCCGGTGCAACATCGGTAGCACCAAGCACATCGAGATTGATCTTCACTTCGTCCCGGAGCGCGAGTCGCCATTGGTGACCTTCGTGTTCGCATGTTCCCACCTCTTCGCAATATGCGCACATCTTCACCCAAGGGGCTGCCTACCTCGGTGTTCCACGGAGTTCAGTCCGATCTAAACGCAAGCGAGTGGTGACGATTCGACTGTGGGGGCGTGTTAGCATAGGCGCCTGATAGGGCTGTTATGGGCCTGGTGTTAAGGCCCATGCGGCTAGTGCCTTAGGGGTTAAGTTAGATTGATAAGGCAAGGATCACCGTTGATTGGGTGTTTCTATAAACCCTCCGGATCCTTGCCTATATATATATATATATATATATTGTACCCTGTACTCTTGATTATCAATCTATCAATCCCGAGACATATTTGCTCTCATAACATAAGTACATCTTATTCTTCGCTGTTTCTTCCCTTCTAAAAAATGACAGCCCCCAACTAATACAGAGCCCCACCTATCTGAATTTCTTATTTCTTAAGCAAGAAAGAAAACAGTTAAATCTTGTGTAAGGAACCCTGAGTCAATGCAAATGACAGCAGGCTGACCAGCTTTTGAAGAAATGCATTCTTTTCCATTTCTCAGTTAATTTACTGTAGACTGCATACACCTTGACTGGAATAATTGATTATCCAGTTTAGCTTTTATATATGATAATAAAGCGTGCCAAAGTACAACCTTTAAGGTTTGCTTATAGATATCTAGTACTCCTCCTCTGAATATTATTGTCAATTGTCAAAGCTAGCATTCAAAGATGTTTGCTGTGAGCTCTGATAATCTAGTTGAGCAAAGGCCAAGCCAATGCCTCAACTGGTGTACATATAATAAGGTTTGTCAGTACCGCATATCCAGCTGGTTGTCAGCAAATTGTTAGGATTCACAGAACAAACAAGAATAGCTTTTCAGAGTGGAAATTACCTCTGGCCTTGGATCCTCTGAACTCTTTTGGTGAACTAAATTTATAATCCCCTCATGAACTTCTCGTTTCTTCTTCATCACATCTAGCCATTGATTAGAACCCTACAAACATGCCAAGATGAAAACAGTAGCAATAATGTTTTTTTTCTGGCATACTGTGAGTCAGAATCATCATTTTCAGCATAGATCAGTATTTAGTGACTCTATGTGCTGACTGATTGCAGCAGATGCATAGATCAGTATTTAAGCCAAGAATATGATACTGGGAAAGGAACAAAAAATGGTTTATGTTACCTTAGAATTTCGTGCTTTAGTAGCTTCACCTTCAGCCTCTAAAATAGTCTGCTTTGGCCTGGAAATCAATTTAGGGTAAAGAAGCTCCATTACATGACACATTGAATAAATACAAGAAACATAAATTTTTTGAGCTAGAGTAACTACCGAAATGATTTCAGGCGTTCTGAAAATGCAAGAGCTGAAAGCTCATCTGACCGGAGAATGTCCCTGAAAATTGGATGAAGACCTTCACGAGGCAAATCTTTTACCCTTTTGATGGATTCTTTTGATGGCATAGCACGAGTCTTGAGATACAACCGGAAAGCATTAGCACATGGCTTTTCTAATGCTATCAACTCTGTACATCCACTAATAACTTCTTTTAATCCATCAGAGGCAAGATCAAGGACGGTTTGAGGAAATCGCCCATACACTGATTCCCCATTTGCAATAGCTTCATCGATTTTCATATTTATACCGTCCATATCTTTTAGGAGTTCCTCCTCCGTTGGAGCAGGTCTAAGAGGCCTTGAAAGGAAAAGATGTAGGTCCAATAAATATGGCATGTCCTCTGAAGTGACAAATGTATAAGCTGTTCCACTTCTACCTTGTCTAGCTACTCGACCAACTCTATGAACAAATAACTTAGGCTTTGCAGGAAAGTCCCAGTTCACTACATTATCCAGCAACGGAATATCCAAGCCCCTCGCAGCAACATCTGTCACAATAAGTAGCATGGTCTTCCTTGCCCTGAACTTTGAAATATGAATCATACGAGCTTCCTGATCCATAGCACCATAGGATAGGGAAGGCTCTAAACCCTCTTCTCTGAACAAAATATTCAAGAACTCCACATGATGCTTGGTTGAAACAAAAATTATTGTCTGCTCCTCGGAGCTGATGCGCTCCCTGACCAAATACAGTAAGGCAGCAAGCTTCTCTTCCTGGCGCAGTGTGAAGAAGGCGAGCCTGAGATCAGGACTGATCTTTTTGTCCAAGTCGAGCCTCACAATGTGCGGATCACGCAGACCAGCTTTTGCAAAATCTGCAAGGGCGCTCGGCAAAGTGGCACTAAAGAGCAATGTTTGTCGTGTATCACTTAGCTTCTTCAGAATATCGTGCAAATGTTTGGCGAACCCCATGCTGAACAAGGAATCTGCTTCATCAAACACAACATATTCCACTGAACGGAGAGTCATGTCCTTAACATCATTCAAATGGTGCATGAGCCTGCCTGGCGTGGCAATTATGATATCAGGACACTCTGACAGGTCCTCAAACTGACTCTCCATGCTATCTCCACCAACAATTATGCTGGTTCTTAGGTCTACAAAATAGGGGAGAGAGAAACTAAGTCATAAGTCACTACTCCACATTAATGAAAACATTTCGAGCTGAGAAGGCACAACACAGAAAACATAAAAATTGATGAACAACATTGCATACAAGGGCACAAACACAACAATATACCCAAAATGGTAGGCTGTGCTATTAAGTAAAGCAGATCAATATAAGCCGCTAGATTATGCATCTCGAGAGTGCTATCATATAGAAAATCTCAATTGGTAAAACAAAACAACTCACAGCATGATGGCTACATGTACAAAGCTGAGAGCGTGCATAACGGCACATTGGCATGGCTACGAGCGAGCGCAAGGGGTACCACGCACCTGTGAACTTGCCGAGCTGGTTGCAAAACTTGAGCGTCTGCATCGCGAGGTCGCGGGTAGGGGAGAGGATGAGCGCGCGGACGCCGGCGCTCGGGTCGCGGCGGCGGAGGCGCTGCAGCATGGGCACCAGGAACGCGGCGGTCTTCCCGGAGCCCGTGCGGGCCATGGCGGCGACGTCGACGCCCGCGAGGATGAGCGGCATGGTCTTGCGCTGGATCGGCGTGGGCACGCGGTACCCCTTGTGGCGCACCCCGCGGTACACCTCCTCGCAGAGCCCCATCGACTCGAACCCGCCCGACTTGGCCTTCTTGCTCCCGCCCGACTTGGACTTCTTGCCGCCGCCGCCCGCCGACTTCTCGCGCTTCGGCCGCCGCGGCGACACCGCATCCGCCTCCGCCGCGGCGTCCATGGCGGATGAGGAGGAGGGCTTGGGCTTCCTGGTGGATTTGGACTTGGCTGGGGTTAAGCGAGCCATGGGTGGGAAGTAGGGAGGGAGGGAGGAGAGACCAGAGAGATGTGGGTTTAGCCGTTTAGGGCTTTATCAATGTCGGCCGCCGCGGCGAGGTGCTGCGGAGGGGAGGGAGAGGGAGGAGAGGAGACACGAGGCAACTTGCGCGACGAACCAGGTAGGGAGTGATGGGCCGGGCCGACAAGAAAACATCATGGGCTAAGACACAATATCGCCCAATGATTTTTTTTTTGAAACTATATCGCCCAATGATTTTAGGTCTACATTAATCTGAGAAGACATTTTTCTATATTTAAAACGAAAGAAAGTACACCCTCAAGAAAAATATAGAAGAAAATATAGCTCACTAATTAATTGATTGCGCAGTGAACAAACCTGTATTGTACGAAGAAGAAATTGTAGTTGAGTTTCACTTAAGAGCATATTTGATACACATCAGAAATTTGGCTATCCACCAATTACCCCTCTTATTTAGATGCACATGTACTAGAGCTAATTGAACTAAAATTAGCTACTCTCTCCATTCCAAATTATAGTTCGTTTGACTTTTTTTACCCCAAGTTTAACCGTTGGTCTTATTCAAAAAATTTGTGTAAACATAGTCAAATTTAAGTCATTTTTGAAGAATTTTTATTAATAAAGCAAGCCACAACAAAAGAAGTGATATTTAACATAAATTTTTAAATAAGACGAATGATCAAACTTAAGGTCAAAAAAAGTCAAACGAACTATAATTTAGAATGGATTTAGTAACTAACAATTAGCTCATCTTATCTAAACATTCCCTAATTAGTTCTACCTAGACTCGAGGTGTGTTCGATATAGTTCCACGTCTTTGATTCTTTATGGAATGATTCTAGGATGGACCGTCATCAATTCATCATACGTCTAAACTCTACTAGGAGTGACTATAGTGAGGAGGAATGGAATATCCCGACACTAGTTGTGTCCAAACCAAAACAGAAGCTCAAAAGACAACGCAACACAATGACAAGCTCAAAAGACAACACAAGAAAATGAGCCATAAGGCTGTCTCCAACTGGAGACCTATTGCGAAACCCAAACTCAAAATAGGTCTCCAACATAATACCTATAGCCTCCAACAAAGTACCTATATAAAAGATCCATTTTAGTGTCGGAAGAGGTATAACCTAAATGTGAGTATCCTCTCTTCTAGAAATCCATTTGCAGAAAGGGCTGTCTTTTGGATCTTGTTGTTGAAGAAAACTAAAAATAGATATTGAATTCTTTACCTATAGCGCTACCCAAAGAACAAATGAATTTTGTATTTTAGATCACGGTTGTTGAAGACGGTCTAACTAGAGGAGCAAGAAACTACAGATTTATTGCACAGCAGCAACTACGAAGAGCTCCACGATACTGCTACAGTAGATAGACAAAACTGAAATATGAACATCTTCCAAGAGAGTTTGCACACACACACGATGTATGACTAGGGATTACTTGTGGCTACTGCCAGCATTGACATTCTTCGTCGTACAACAGAGAACAAGTTACGCATAGGTAGGCTGTTGACGCATGTAAACAGCGCCAAACACATTTATGCAATCTATCAAAAAAATTACGCACAGTATCTCATTGATTCTCGTATACATTTCTACAAGGGAAGAGTAAAATCAAAACCATCAACTCAGCGTCACTAAAAATGGTTTTTGATGCTTGCAGCACAGTATGACCTTACAAGCGTGATCACAGTTGAGTAATGTAAATCAGAGGTCATACAAGGTAAACAGGCTTAGCTTCATGACTTTGCTCTTCCTGATAGTCCAGATTCGACTTTCTTGATCTCAAATATCAGCATCCTCCACATCTTGAGGACAAACATCTCGGCCTCAACATCCAAAATCGACTGTAGGAGATCTAGCATTTTTTCTGCCTGAACGTGGTCTTTGGTGCAGGAAATAATATAGTCCACCAAAGTTGATTCCTCCTCGCCAAGAAACTCAATAATCTTTTTTGAAATCCAAGGTCTCATTCTCTCGTGCAACTCATGCTGCACCAAGAAAGAACAAATCATAATGTCAAATAGAATCAAAAGGGATACATGCGAACAAGATAAATTGTATAACAAGGGGCGAGAAACAAAAAATATGTGTTTCAACTTCCATGGTAACCTAACAGCTAATACTTAATCAATTGGTCAATTGGTCATGAATCATGGGCAGAATGAAGACAACTGGATCGCAACCACATGTTTTAGGGTGGTTTACAAAACTATGCGAACCAGAAACTCATCGAAACAGCACCGGCTGTTATTTGATTAATTACCCCAACACAAAGGAAGATTAAAAACACAAAAAAATGCATGTGCTAAGTAGTGAAAAAAAAGCTTGAGAACAGATGAAAGAACATAACACTATTCAGCTTCCAAGTTAAAAATAGTGCAAGTTAATGAATTTGATTTCACCTTGTCATATATCGCCCAGTTTATATCATAGGCAAAAAGCTCTTCCTTTGTCCTTGGGATCATATCAATTAATTGCTTTGCATCCAGAATCTTCTTGTTCTCTGACTTGGGCTTATCCTTCTCGCGATCATGTAGCTTCTCTCTTCGCTCATCACTAGGACGACCTTCACTGGATCTCCTATTCCTATCCTTCTCGGCGTCAGCCTTCTCTTCCTTTGAGTTTGAAACTGAGATGCGCTTGGCAAACTCGGCAGCTGCTGCGACATTTGCCCCAGTAGAAGAATTAGCCTGTACAACTTGTAATTCTTCATTGGAGTAATCGATAGGTACTAGAGGTCTTATGCTTTTATCAACATTATTTTCGTCATCCTCTTCAGCAAAAACTGATGGAACAGATGTCCTTTTGCCCAAGCCTATCAAACCAAAACCCAGTTTTTTTGCTGGGGCATTGCTGTTTTGCTTGGTATCAGCGAGTTGACCAGGTGCCATGCTTGTTTCTTCACCATTATTTTCCTTACCAAGTCCACCTGGCCAATGAGAAAAAAGAAAAGGATGAAACTGGAACATGGAAATGTGATAAGACTCAGAAAAGACATTCACACTTACCAGCACCAACACCATTAGCAAAGCTCAGGATGTTATCAGCCTCCACAACCGTCGGCTTATTTTGTGCATCTGTTTCCTTTTCGTCACCACCATCAACCTCCATAAGTGTAGCAGACTCTTCAGCAGCTGCAGCGGCTGCAGCTGCTTCATCTGCTTGCTGTTGCAACTCTACAGCCCTCCTCCTTGCCTCTGCAATTTCCTCTTCCTCCCTTATTTTATCTGCCAAATCTTCCTCCTTTTCACGTTGCCTCCTCCTTTTCCTATCTTCAAGTGAGCTACTACTTCGCTTCCTTTTCCTATTATCCTCTTCATCACTATTGTCTTCCTGCTTCAGGATCTCCCTTCTGCGGTTATGTTCTCTGTCTCTTTCTTTCTCCTTTTCACTATATCTCTGATATTCTTTCTCTCTCTCCCTAGATTCCCACTCCTTAAGGCGATCCCTGTATAGCCTATCAGCTTCTCTATGCTTGTGATCCTTCTCTCTATCCCTCCGTACTCTTTCACGTTCCCGTTCACGATCATGCCTTTCAAGATCTTTGTCCCGTTTATCCTTATCATGCTCTCTATCCTTCCTCCTATCAGGAGAGGCAGTTTCAGATCTTTCTGTTTCATTAACTGCCCTTTTATCAGTGTCAGCATCATTCTTATCATTAGAATCTGCGATTGCAATAAAATATATTAAAGAAAAAAATGCTATTATTGGGCAAAATGAAGTAACCATAATTAGGAGGACCCAGTACCATTTTTTGCCTTATCTACGCCAGAGCTATCAGCAAATTGTTGAACCGGAGGAGGTGGAGGTGGGGGTGGCGGTCTAGTCTTTAACCACTCCTCAATCATATTGCTTATTTTTTCTGCGACGTCTTTATCAGCTTGAGAGTCTTCATCAGTAACAATCCCAAATTTCTTAGTGTTCTCTTCATTGTCCTTATCTCCAGCATCTCCTGTCTCCTTATCCGATTCATCAGGGACAGATTTTGATGATTCATTTTCAGCAACAGCTGTAGTTCCATGACCGCTTGCATCTTCTGTTTCTTTTGCCTTCTCTTGTGCTCTCTTCTTTTCCTCAACATGTTTCTTCAGGTAATCCTTGGTAGCATCATTTATATTAATCTGGTATAGAAAATAGAACAGATGCATTATATAGAATTATCATTAGTTTAAGAACCTACAGAAAATTAACATTGCATTGACAGGATGAAGAAAAGTTAACTCAATGAGCATTCGTATAGTACTATATTACGGAAAACTTCTAGGCTTACGTATAGTACTAAAGCAATGAGCATTTGTATAACATTTGATTGGTGTCGGTACCCGATGATATGCGAAACTGTATTTGTATTCGTTTTAAAATCTGGAAACAAATGTGGTGAATGCACTATCCATTTCGATCCATTTTCACCCCGAACTTTGGTATCTCAGTTGCCCCCTGAACCAATCCAAAAGAAACCACAACATGATCATGACATGATGAGAGACTATTACTAATTTTGGCAACAAATATTGAATATGCAAGCTAAACAACTACTCCCTCCGTTCCGTTTTATCTGGCGTAGCACCATAACATGCGCTCCTATTAAATGGTATGCAGCAGTTACGCAGCGTTTTTCGCTTTTCCCACTCCATGCATGCGTGCATGAATAATTGATCTGTAATTCCATTGGCCTGCTTCTCCTCCCTTTGCTGCATGCAATTGATAACAGCTCCACTAAATATAGAAAACAAAGCTGGATTAAATTGTTCTTGGTATGTGGAATACTAATGTTGGCGCCAGATAAAACGGAACGAGGGAGTACTTGCAAACAGTTGTCACTTCCCATGTCACGCCCAGCTCTTCCAAAAAAAAAACCTAAATGCTAACACACATTTTTTTCACCAATGAAGTTGAGACCGAAGACAGAGGCAATGATGCATACCACCAGTTCCTGACCATCAATGCTCAATTTGTTGAGAAGCCGTGTCGCACAAAGGATGCCTTCAGCAGATTCAAATTCACAAAACCCAAAACCTTTAGGTTTTCCATCACTTGGATCTTGGGCACGCTTCCAACTCTTGATAGGTCCACAAAGCTGAACATGGTCCAACATTAGACAGACTTTTCTACAGTAAAGAGTTACCTACTAAATTACAAATAGAAATGGTACTGATAAAAGGGAAAAAAATCAACCCTTCCATACATACAACTAAAAAATATATAGGAGAAAAGAAGACATACCCGAAGAAGTGAAAGAAGGAAATCATTGTCTACTGTTGGGGCAATCTTGCCAACATAAACTGCAGTTGGCGGTTTATCAGCCAGCGTAACGGCTGGAGCAGGTGGCCGGGCACTTGGGGCTACCAAAGGAAGAATAGCCCTAATCCCAGAAATTATTGGTGGTCGTTGAATTGCCACAACACCAGGCGGCGGCATTGGACGTGGAACAAAACCTGGACGAACCATAGGATACGGTGCAGGATAACGAGGCAATCCTGCAGAGACAGACAAACGACACCTATGCAACCACATTAGTAAGTATACCCATAAAGTAAAACACAAGATACCTCATAACACATAGAATCAGAGAATGTAGTCATGTGTAAACAGAAGATACCGAAAGCCATAAACAAATAAGAGCTGACTGAATAGATAAGCAATATCTTGCTAGTTCAGAATTCCAGAGTGAACATCAACGGAAGCAATATCTTGCTCAAATGAAAAGGGAGCTAAGCAAAGCTGGCCTTACCTCTCAACCTCAAGGACAGGATAACATACTTGTATTGGTTATTTGAGAAACTTGGTATAGCTCACACCATTGCAATGCACTACTCAGGTAATAAGAGCTCAGACAAATATGTCACTAATCTACTCTTCTTATCAACAAAGAAATGTATATGAAAGCAGAACAAAAAGATATAGCCGGCATATGAAAATTAAACGGCAGAAAATCATGATACCTTAGCAAGTTTTTGGAACAACCCAGAGCTGAAGCATCTAAGTACATAAAGAAACTGAGCCTAATTAAGCAGTGAGACGAGCTAAAGTATGTGAATCAATTAGACAATGTAAACAAAACCAGTTCAAATTCAAACATTCGGCATACCACACTCAGTGAGGGAGCAAATGATCTAGAGCTTCAGTTAGAGCTGCAGAATCAAACATGAGCCGGCACCTCTCGCTGTGGGGAGTAATGGCTGGCACGACCACCGCTGTAGCAGAGAAATATCCGGTCATCGTTATCAAGCGAGCGGATCCCAGTTTCTCTAACTCTATCTAAAGCACTAGCACCACACCTCTAAACGCTAACCAACACCCTGCCCAGGTCCAATGCACAAATCCTCTCGATTCTCCCGAAACCCACAAAGAGATCCTCAACATCGCAGCTCATGGTACACCTTGAAGGTTCAGACTTGAGAAATAAAACCGGATACAAAATAGTGGGCAAGGCATAGATTCGTCATCGTTAACTAACTAACTAAAACCAAGTCGCGGTGTCGCAGAGGTTAACGGAGTTGGAGATCAGGGACCCACCGGGATGGGGGACCGCAGCGCCCTGCTGCGGTATGTATGCTCCCGGCTGGGGCGGCCCGTACATGGCCGGTGGCCGCACGGCGCCCGGTGGCATAACGACCTGGACGCCCGGCGGCTGCATCGCCTGCAGCATCGGGTAGCCCGGGTTCGGCGGCACCGCGCCGTACTGCGGGACCTGGTGCGGCGGCGGTGGCGCCGGGGCACCGAGCGGACGGAAAGTGGCGGCGAAGGAGACCGGAGCTGGGGGCATCGGCGGCGCGACTGCCGCCGGAGGCGTGGAAGCGGGGGCGGGGGCAGCGGGCAGGCTAGGGTTTGGGCTAGGCGCCGCGGGACCGGGCGTCGCGGGGTTTGGCGGGGTGGAGGTGGCGGCGGGAGGCGGGGTGAGCGTGGTGGCAGGAGCCGCGGCTGGGGGAGTGGCCGGCGGCGGGTCAAGGTTGTCGGGCGGAGGCGCGACGGCCGCCATGGTGGTAGGGAGAGGCGGGGAGAGCCGAGATGGTGGGTGGTTTGGGTTCGAGTTCGAGCACGAGGAGAGGAGACCGGTTGGGTGATCAAGATTGCGCTGGTGGATCGATTGCTCCGAGCCGGATGGAGAGGGCTCTGGCTGGATGCGCTGTTGCCTGTTGGGCCTCGGCCCGCTCGTGAATTATTACGGGCTCCCTTTATCCATTCAGTGGTTTAGGGCTCCATGGTTCTCTGAATTTTTGGCGCGCCAGTTTTTCCGAATGGAAAAAGTCCTTTACACCTCTTTTATCATAAAAAAGTACAGTATTCCTCCTTGAATTTTAAAGCCAGATGTTTTATCTTTTTAAAAGTTATATAAAAAGCATATCTGTATAAAAAATTCTACAAAGATTTAATAATGTCTTTTGAACCATAAAACAATTCTCTTGGTTTCTAAAAATTATGAGAAAACCTAGAGATAGATTGGGACAAAAAATCCAAATAAAATTTTAGAGCTCATAAAATATCTTTAGAATCTTCAAACAATTATATTTAGCTCTATAAAAACTATAAAATATATAGAATTTTTTGGAAAATACCAAAACATTCTAATTGATGCCCAAACACATTTTAAGAACTTTGTACGGCAAAAATGTCAGATTCATCTAGCATAAATGCAACATACATTAATGTTAAATGCATTTATGCTGGCTATGTCTCTTATTTTTTTATTTATGGAAAGTTTTCAGAACATGTTTAGTCACCGATTGAAATATTTTGGAAATTTTCCACATTTTTCTAGATATTTTCCTAGATATAAATCTAATTTTTAGAAACTTTTAGAGATGTTCTCATGCTCTAGATAATTTGTTTAGGTTTCTCTTATCCTATTTTTTAGAATCTTTTTTGGGAAATTTTAGAAGCTTGGAGACATTTTTGTGTTTTTAAAACTTTATCAAATATTTACCCGGTTTTATTTAACTAAAAAATGCAACCACCTTATAGACCACTACTAATTAGGGTAGGGAGGTCATTTTAACGGGTTTGAGAGTTTTAGGGGTTAATATGTCTAGTTATAGAGTTCAGGGAAGAAAGCTGAATTCCAACTATACTTCAAGGAGGTAAAAGTAACATTTTTCTTTTCTAAAACTGATTGAGTCTAAAATTGTGTTAAAATGAGCCCATGTAAAAAGTCATGACGTAGATCTCAGCTCGAAATCCGCATCTCCTACTTAATACATGCCCACGTTTTTCTTCAACACCTACCAAACGTCAAAATGAATTTTCTCCATAGAAGAAGTTTCCATAACTACCAAATCTCTTCGAATTCAGGGTCTCGAGGTGGCTAAGGCCAGTCTCAGTGTGGGATTTTATGGCATTGTTTCCAAGACTATCGTGTCATATGAAATAAAATAAAACATAAATAAAAATTTCACTCTCAATGAAAAGTTTCATTTTGTGGTTTATAGACATTTAATTTCATGACTCACAGAAAGTTGATAATCAATGATAAGAGAGTTTCATCCCCCATGAAACTCACTTAATTATTCTCTCTTCTTAAAAATGTTGCCATATAGGCCCCGTTCGCTAATCTGAAACTTAACTGAAATTGGTTGAAAAATACTATTCTGGCTAAAATATTGTGAGAGAAAAACACTGTTCCTGAAAAAAAAAAAACCGAACAAACCAAATTTCAGACCAGCCGAACAAGGCCATAACGAAAAGTGCTTATATGATAACATATTAAATGCAAAAGAAACTTCTAGTAAGACTGACCTAGCACGGCCATAGAAGCTTTGATAGGGAGGAACTATGGGGGGAGACTTGACAATAGGGAAGCTGCCTGATAATGGTGAGGGACCATGTTTGGGACTTGTGACGAGGCCTATGATGGGCGAGGTAAGCAATGAACACGCTCATTTGAATGGTTGGATTAGTACGTTGTTGTTAATGGACTGCAAGGAAATTAAAGCTATCAACTTAAGATTTAAGAAGCCTAGTATGTCCGATCCTCACTTTTTTCTTTAGATGTCACACTATGTGCTTTTCATGGTGAGACAAGGAGAGTCTTAAGTCCTGTTTGGTAGAGATTTTGTGGTAAATTAGGAGCAACTCTACACTGTGTATTTACAAAACGGCTAAAAACAAATAGCTCCTCGATCATGTGGAGCCATGGAACACATGATCTCACGAGACATGGGCAACACATGGAGCTGGGAGAAACAAGCTTCTCCTGGCTCTATCGTTGTCGACAGAATATCATCGGCGGTCCTTCGAGGGGTATCCCACGAAGGTAGATTGATCGGAAGAGATGTGTGTAATCGAGAATAAGAAGGCAACAGAGACACACGAGTTAGACAGGTTCAGACCGTCAGTATGACGTAACACCCTACTCCTGTGGTATGTTGGATTGTATTGGCTATCGTATGATATTGTGTGCATTTGGAGGGGGTCCCTGTCCGCCTTATATAGTCCGGGGGCAAAGTTACAAGTAGGTTAGATATAGGAGATAACCGAAAAGTAATAACAGATTACAGGAATCATGGGATCATACGTATCCTAACAGATCTCGTAGTATCTTCAGGATATCTTTCCGGTGTCTTGCGGGAGACGCCGAGCAGCGTCGTGCCCCGTAAGGCTTTATCTTGTGGGCTAGGCCACCCCTGGGGGCGCAGCTCATGTGGTCTGCCATGGGTATCCGGGGTCGTACCCCCCACAGCTAGTCCCTGAGCGCCTTGTATCCGTTGTGCAACGTTGTCTTAAGCTTGTCCGAGCAGGTGCGAACAAAACCGAGCAGTCAAACTCATGGTCCGACCACCGTGATGAGTTGTCGAGCAGTTGTGAGCCGTCGCCGAGCAGCGTGAACCATCGCCGAGCAGTGTGAACTATCGCCGAGCGGTGTGAACCGTCGCCGAGCAGTGTATCCCAAGTTAGGCTTGCCATAAGGATGTAAGAAGCTCAAGTTCGAAATCAAAAATTTCTTCGAAGTGGACCAAGTGTGCCCACTTAAAATCCGACCACGAGAAAGGGAGATAGTCTTCTTCAGCTTCGGGAGGGGCGGAGTCTTCTAAATTAAAGCAAACACACTCACCGCAAGGTGAAGTGTGTCCACTTAGTCCCCGAGCCTGACAGTAGGTGACGAAGTCACGTGGTGCCAGGGTCCAAAGTAAAGAAAAGTACAAGGCTAGCCGAGCAGGCAGCCAGTCCCCGGGTGTAGCCACGAAATGAGAAAAACACATTCACCGTAAGGTGAAGTGTGCCCACTTAGTCCCCGAGCCTGACAGTAGGTGACATGGTCACGTGGTGCCAGGGTCAGAAACAATCAACAGAAGAAAGTCCCTAGTGCGGTGAGGAACCAAGTCGTATTGATGATGCAGTCCCTGAGCCACAAGTGGAAATCTTAGAGAAAATAGACCGCGGAGAAAAAACCGGAGTAACGGCTGTACAGTAGTAATTACTGAGCCATAACAGATGGCGGAGAAATTGGTGAATATTTGGTGAGCAGTAACAACTTGTGGCGATAAATGGGTGATACAGGCTGCAATTGCACGAAAGCCCAAGTAACGGCTCACCTGTTTCGGAGAATGCGGAGAGGCGCAAATCATGGAGCGGTTTTCCAAAAACCCTCGAATGCGAAAGGTGTGGGGAGTGCTTTATAACTGTGTCACCGCACCCCGCGCTCCCACCTTTGCCACTTTGCCATTTCATCTTCCTCCTCAGCCCTCGCACTTCTAGATTCATATTCTCACGCGCTTCCGCCGCTAATCCCAAACTAGATCTGAGAGATGGCGCCGAAGAGGGGAGCTGGAAACCCAAAGAAGGCGACCGCCGGAGCCAGCCGCGACAAGAGTGGGTGTCGTCGAACATGGGGGAGGCGGAGATCAACAAGATGGTGGAAGTGGGCGTCCTTTCTGACCGTGTCACCGCCGGATGGCGGCCAGCCAGCGGTGAGCCCTTTCCAATGCCGCATACTAACGAAGTAGTTGTTTTTTAGGATTATTTCTGGCGCGGGTTAGGATTCCCCGTTCATCCTTTCTTGAGGGACCTATTGGAGTTCTGGAGAGTGAGTCTATGCAATCTCCACCCAAACACTATCTTGCACATCTCGATTTTTATCCACTTCTGTGAGGCATATCTCGGAGTTCTTCCCCACTTCAACCTCTTCCATCATCTATTCTGGCTGAAGAAGAAGGGTGGTGGTGGCTCAAAGGTGGTTGGCGGCGTTTATCTTCAACTCCGCGACGGAATGGCGGGCGAGTACATCACTGTACCGCTGAACACCTCGCTGAAGGGGTGGGACGCCAGGTGGTTCTACATGAAACAGAGCCATCCCGCCATCCGCTGCGACGTCGACCACGTGCTGGAGAACAAGAGGAGGTGGTTGGAGAGGCCGAGCAGTGCTGACATAAAGCAGGTGAGGGAGCTCCTCGGCCTAATTAAGGGCATGAAGATGAACGGCGGGTTGGTGGCGGCAAGCTTCATAGTGCGCCGCGTCCAGCCCTGTAAGGAGAGGGCCCATGCGGGCTTTGACTTAAGGGGGACACCGACGGTACCCGGGAGATGTCGGAGAGGCTGACAAAGAACGACGTGCTAGAGCGGGTCGCAGGGCTTTTTGCTCCAAATGCTTCATTCAGCGTGTCAGGGCAGACGAGGGCCTTTAACTGCACGAACCCGCCCCCTCAGGTAAAAGTTTCAATTGTTTGTTCATGATCCTTTTTATCCTGTAGCGTTGCCGAGCAGTGAACTAATTCACTTATGGAAATATCCACTCGTAGGAACGAGCGGTGTACTTCTCGAGCGTGCCAAGGGGCGATTGGCCGTAGGTAGTAGACGCCCGGCCACCAACGCAGCCTGAGGAAGGTGCCGTCAGCGCCTCGTTGGAGTCCGGAGGCGCGGACGCTGGTCGGACGGAGAGTCCTCCCCCGGTGTTAGAGAAAGTCTGGGGGAATAGGGCAGCAGCAGATGAGCCGCCCAGGAAGAAGAGGAAGACGGCGGGTGCCACTCCCCGTAAGTCGGGCGACATCTCACTTGGCGGTGACCGGACCACTCGGACGCAGAGTGCGGCGATGTCCGAGTGGTTAGACGATGACGGGGCTTCAATAGCTCCTCCTCTGAGCACTGAAGCGCCTCCGCGCAACAAGCGCGTGGAGGAGCGATCGAAGGGAGGGGAGGGAGTCCCCGAGCAGCAGGCGAGGGAGTCCCGGAGCGGCAGGCGGAGGAGGGACCGACGACGGAGGAGGGACCGACGGCGGAGACCGCGAGACCTCCATACCAGGGCGTGGGAGTAGACCCCAGGGCCGCGCCTAGGGGCGCGGGTAGGCAACGCCGGTTCAGAAAAGTATATCGGCAAGCCGACACGTAAGTATCCTTGCCTTGGAGTTATTTTGATGTCGGATCCTTATCGTGGTGGCGATTGACGAGCTGATCTGATGCAGAGCGAAGCGTACGGAGGAGTTAAATCCGTCCGTCCAGACCAGCGAGCAACCGGGGGCTGGTCCCGGCGCGGAGGCGATGCCAGCAGATCCTGTCCCAGAGTCCCCGGGTGCTTACGTGATGGTGCAATAGAGAGAAAAAATAAAACATTCCTCCTCCATGATGGTGCGATGAGACACTGCGGTAGGAGTGCCGAGGCGGACGAAGTCGCCAGAGCGAGGTAGAGTCACAGGGGTGGAGTAGCCAGACTAAGACCGGGCAGAGTCGTTGGGGTCACGGTGTGGCGGAGCAGTGGGCGCCGCAGGGCGAGGTGATGGGATGAGCAAGGGCGGAGAAATAGGCGGCAGTTGGATGAAAGAGAGATAAGGGGAAATAGAGAGAGAGAGGAAAAAATAAAGAAAGAAAGAAAAAAGCAAAAGTTATCAGGGGTATTTTACCTTTTTTTTATTTCAGCCAAACAATTTACCAAAACAATTTGAGCTTAAACGGTATAACTGCTCCTGAGCTGAAAAAAAAAAAGAGTACTTCACCGGTAAGGCAGACTATACCAAATACCATTATCGTCCCTTCAGTTGGCCTCTGGTGTCTGAGCCGTCCACGTCCATTCACAAATTCTTCCCGCTGAACCGTACGTCTGATGCATCTGACGACATCAGAAGCAAGGTTCATCAAAGAATGGACCGTACGATTATTACACTCCGTAGAGTAGTTTTGTAAAACCAGAGAAATAGACATAACCGCCGGACTGTCGCTTGTAGTTATATATAGCCACCACACAGTTGTACGACTTGACCATCCCAAATAACCATGCGATTGCTCTTCTATATATACGTACGGTTGGGGTTGGCGATCGTAGGAAAACAGTCTTGTGTTCGCGTCTGAACTCATCTGATTTTTTGAACCAAATAGACCGTACATATGCTGCCGCTCTGGACAAGGACAGGACGAAGGTGGAATCGTCGAAGGATACCCATCGAAATGAAACGAAACGAGCGTCAGCAAGATCCCGGCGATCGTTCGAAACCGAACGGCCTCTCTCAATGAAGACCGACGGCACCGCCGCGATGGATGGAAACGGATGGAGGCGCAATAACTCTGCTTGTTGAGACTTGGATTTGGGTGGAGAGACGGTTGGTTGTCCGCGATGGAAAATGGAGGGATGGATTGGAGTTGGACGCGCGCAACCGGCCCAACCCCATATTCCTCACGCAACAACGGTTCCAATTTTTCAATAGCTGCGTGTCTTTCGCGATCACGTAACTCGTTTCGTCAACTCTCTAGACTCTAGTGTATTATACTGTATGTAATATACTTATTCGGCTTTGTTAAAGCCCTTTTGCGTGTATTGAATTTTCAGGTCGTTTTCAGCTGTGACCTCTGGCTAGCCACCACTTGGATGGCCTTTCAGTTGTGTTGTGATGGCTCCATCCATGTACTCCAATAGATTCCAGAGACAGAGAGAGAGTTTTTTTTTATTTAAAAATAAGGAGGGCATTGCAGAGTTCTCTGACTGATAGTGTGCGTGCCTCTCCTGTGCCGCCATCAATACAACCACCACCGGTAGTCCGGCCGGTACAGAGTGAGTACAACAGACCTGCCCACCGGCCGGCCCGTGTCTCTCCTAGCTGTCTGGCTAGTCTTCCCGTGTGCCTGCCGGCCGCGGCCGGTCTCTGCTGCGTTCCTCGCTCTATTCGCTCCAGATCCTCCTCCTCCTCCTCCTCCTCACTCACTCGTCATCTGCTGCCCACCAGCAGATCGTTCGGTCATATCGTCCATGGTGATGATGGGTCAGCTGGGGCGCCTGGTGGACGGCATCAAGTCCAGGCTGCGCACCGGCGCCGGCGGCGGGAACAAGCAGAGGGGCGGAGCGACGAGGACGAAGGCGGCGGCGGGGTACGACAAGGTGGAGAAGACGGAGAGCATGCGGGTGGAGATCCGGAGCCGGCAGGCGCGCAAGCTCATCGCCAAGAACCTCGACGCCGCCGACTCCATCGCACGCGCCGGCCGGACCCGGACCAACAAGCGCTTCTTCCTCGCCTTCTGACGATGAGCTCCAAGCTAAGAACTACTAGAAGTACATACTTCACTTGTTTTATTAGCTGCGGCCTGATTTTATACATCTGATTCAACTGAGTGATACATCGTGTATGTGCTTTCGATTGAGCCACTTATTACGTATCATGAATACTGTACCACTCCATGTTTATTCGCATCTGCAAGCTTAGCCCTTGTTTAGTTCCATCTCAACTTTTAAAAAGTTGCTACAGTACCTGTCACATCGAATATTTACGGTCCGTGCATGGAGCATTAAATGTAGACGAAAAGAAAAACTAATTGCACAGTTTGGTGGGAAATTGCGAGACGAACGTTTTGAGCCTAATTAGTCCATGTTTGAATACTATTTGTCAAATAAAAATGAACGTGCTACAGTAGTCCCAAAATCCAAATTTCTCCAACTAAACAAGGGCTTAGGTTAGTACGTACAGTACATCTATAATAGAATTTCTCGCTGCCGCACCGTGACGTATGCCTTCTCTCTCACGGAACCGTACGGAGCGCGAGCAATCCAATTATTTTTCCGGTTCCTTAAATATGCTTTCGCTTGGCATCACGACGCTAGAAAATTTGGGTTTGAATTCGGAAGATCCGAGGCGCCGCCGTGCCCTGTACGTGTTTCGTCATGTGAATGACGAGGAGCGCACCACGGAGGCTCACATATTTTAGCCAGGCGCAGTGTACATACAAATTAAAATGAAACTTTTACATGTTAGCTGATGTCATCAGGAACGCGAGATTGTATACAGTATAACCAATTAACTTCGTGGCGCGCGTTCAAAGGAAATTAATTAGTGTTTCAAACTTGCACCTAGTACAGCGCGTGGTAGGACTGCTATCATGTGACCTACTGGACTCCCTGTTCAAACAAAAAAAAAAGCACGTATTGTGCTTCGGGGTTCATGGGTTAAGTTTTGTTCTGAATGAAATTGTATCTCAGAAGAAGTTTTCTCAAGCGTCAAGTGTTTTTTTGACTTTGTGTGTTTGGAACGAAGCAGTAGATACTAGGCTGGGCGTTCAAACTCCACAGCAAGAGTTCTTCGTATCCACAATTCTGCAGGTGCAGCACGCTACAAGTAATTCATTCTGCCCTCGTGTAGACTCCAGAATGTGTTTGGATCACATACCAGTAAGGGCAAGCACACCCTATGGGTTGCAATCAACCCTCAACGCAACATAACAGCAGCGGGATCGATGAAACCGATTTAGAGACCGATTAGGCCTATGTAGAGCCCGTTCTTCACCTGGTAGACTTCCGAACTTCTCTCGACAAGACTCATGGGGGAGGAGCATGTGGAGGGGTTCTAGGACTAGCATAGCCGCCTAAGACGCCGTCAAATCTCGCCAGGAGACGTGACGAACAACACGGTGGAGAGGAAAAGGGGTGTTGTAGATTGATTTTGTTGATTGGAAGTCGGGATTCTCGATCGGCCGTGATCCTCTCATATATATAGAGTGGGATGGTCTTATCCCAGTAAGAAACAAGTCCAAATCGCAATCTCCAAATTCACCACGTCCAAAACATGCCTAAAACCGACTTAAGGCCAAACCGAGTCGATTTTCAGCAGGGGAGTCGACTTAGCCGACTTTTATGGGCCCGGGACTGTGCCTCGGCTGGCAGCAGGGGGAGTCAGTTTAGCCGACTTTGGTAGTCGGTTGGCTTTGGCTCGCTTGGCTCGCTTTCTTCTCCGCGTGTGTTCTATGCTATTTTATCGCGCCAATTGACCTCTAACATGTCCATGAGGTTACTCTTCGTGTTTTTCCGCATCTACGACGTCGATGACGATGTGGCTCTTTTGGGCGCCTTCTGCTGCTTGTGCTGCCATGATCAATTGCGATCATTTACTCTACCATTGATGGGAGTGAAAACGCTATTCTCGTGTGTATATGGTGGGTAGCTAATAATAGGTCTAGCTAGTTTGATGCGCAGCAATTATTATTTTTATAGAAGTATTATTATTTACTGATTGTCATCAAGTCACATACGTATTATGAGTGGGACGACTAGCCCCCGAACGTCCGCGCTGCAGTTGCGCTCGCACCAGCAATCCATGCCCATGCTCCCACAAAAAACCCGCCTGCGCATCACGTGCCCATGCGGGGCCCGCACCGCCAGACCACGTGCGGGGACTGCTCACGTCCCCTCCGCCTCTCACGCGCATTGCAACATGTGCAACACATAATCTACTTTTAAAACATCTAACATTTGCAACATACGTCTGAAGACAAATGAAACACTTAAAACATGCTTCTGCAACACTTGTAAAAACATATGAAAACAACTTGAAAACTATTGCAAACATACGCAATATCCAGATAAAACACGTGCAGCATGTGTGAAACGTATGCAACATCTAGATAAACGCACTTGGAACAATACATCCAAAAACACAGACGAAACATTGGGAGCAGACCTTTGCAACAACGTGTACGACCATTACAATATATGCAATATTCTAATCTACTTTTGCAATATTCATCTGAAACAACTGCAACGTACCTCTGAAACATCCGAAACACTTGAAACATACGCTTGCAATATGTATTTTTAGCACGTCGCAACATCCCTTGCTGCTTTGAAAATGGAGGCTCGCCAGCATGTGAAGTTCACCGGAGGCAGCCGCGCCGTCGCCACCATCGACCAGATGGACTCCGCCTACTATGCGGCCGGCGCGGACCCCTTCGCGGCCGCTGGTATCGTGGGCTCGACACGCAACCCCCGTAGCCCCTGCAATCGATGCCGCAGTCCCCACCACCATCGAATCTCTCGCTACGTGGTGGATGTGGTGGAAGGAGCAACGAGGCAGAGTGTGGCGGAAGCGCGTGGCGCGTGATGCGGGTGAGTGGCCACCCCGCCGGGGGGCTACGCCACACGGCTGGGGCACTGTTGGGCCAACCGTGCGGTGGCCGTGCTTTGGGCCACGTCGGGAGAGAGGGAGAGGAGAGAGAGAGAGAGAGAGAGAGAGAGAGGAGAGGAAGGAGGCTGGAGCTGAGACGAGGATGGTCTGAAGCTAGCAGCCTCGACATGCGGGGGTGGGAGCGGTAGTGTCGCCTGCGGCGGCCATGGGTATGAAGCGGAGTGTGCGTCAATGGTTTCTTTTTTTTGCAATGCGAGCAAGCGTAGCGAGCGGTGCCGTGTAGGACCAGATAAGAAAGCCTCGTGGGCATCACGGCCCACCAATGGGGCTGTCTGGACATACGGATGTCCTGGACAGAGCATTCCTGTATTACGAGAGTGTACTAGGCGAACTAGTCTGACTTGGTGAGAGAGGGTTATTGCCACCACTGGTAGAACCAGGGGGCCTAGCAGGGCCAAGGCCCCCCCCTATGGTCTGAAATTTTTTAAATACTCCTCTTTTAGTCATTGCAGTAGTAGCTATTTCAGAGGGAATGAGTTCTTGAAGGTACTCTCTCCATGCCTTACCTTCGTCTTGGCCCCCAGTTTTTTCTCTAGTTCTGCCACTGATTGCCGCATTCGTATCGTTCAACATACAGGAAGGATCAGACTTGCCTAGGCCACAAACATGCCGCCATACGTTTTGGATCGAATCATATACTCTCTCTTTTTGTTTGACATGTATGCCGCCATACGTGTCAGATCGCCAAGACAGAAATGGTGTCCACTTCTAAGGAAATCGAAGCCACCCATGTATTCACAACACGGAAGATGCGTCTGCATAGGCATGAATTGACCTACCTTTCAGCAAATTCCACACGCTTTGAAGTTTGAACATAGCACTATGTTTACACTCTAACATAAGGTCTTCTCTGATACCGGCACTTCCATGTTTTTCGTAGGGTGGCAATAATAATGGTTCATATAAGACCTATTGTTAACAAGTTTGAATAGTACTAAACCTGGACAAAGCAACAAGGCGACAAGCATTGCATGCTCATTATAGAAGCAGGGCTGTCAGTCATGCAAGCATCAGACTTATCACAAGCATAAATCGATTCAGTTGCTAGGATAGCCAGTGAAACTTGCGATACTTGATGCATACAATGCAATACCCACTAGGCCAAACACTCGTAGCAAAACATCTCCACCAGGAAATAACAGGCATAGGTACTAGTAGCATTTATAGTGTCATTTTAGGCACCAAACAATAGCATCTAAACCAATGTTTTAAATAGGGGGCTATGATATTTAGCGAAACCTTCTCCAAAAGCTATAAAAAGCTATAGCGGGTTATAGCGGAAGCTATACATTTTCAGTTTTAAAGGAAACATGAAAATGCTTAATCAATTATGCACATAAATGTTTACCTAGACAAAAAAATTTATGAGCACAAATACTAAAATACATGAATATCTAGGAGAATATGATTTCATGTCCATTATGTTGGTACTAGCGGTTCTAAACAAGAGAGAGAGGTGAGTGATATCAGTGGTGGGGAGGGGACACACTAGAGTTTTGAACAAGTGGAAATGAATGGGAGATGAGGTCCCTTGCCCTATGCCCTTGGGCACTTATATAGGCAATAGCTATTTACAAGTGCCCCTTGGTGGGGTTGGATTTCACATGACACTACTCTAGCTACTAGTTTGGCCTCTTCTAGGGGAGACTTGGCCCACATACCTCATGGGTTCCCCCAACATCTCGCTCTCGACAAACACTTCTGTAGGGGAGGCTTCGCCAACTCTTCAACGACTACAATGACTCACCCACACCAACACTTCCATGCGAGGGGCCTCACCATCATCTTTCATACTAACCTTCAACACCAATAGCTAGAGGGGCTTCTTTGACATCTCCGACGTAAACATCAACAATGTATCTTCGTCAATACCTTTGGTGAGTACAACAACTTGCCTCTACTAAAATTTTGGCATGAGGGGGTTCGCTAACATCTTCAACATCTACACTAACATTGCCTTTGTCAAAACCTTCGGCACAAGGGCCTTCGCCAACTTCTTCAGTGTACACAATGACTCACCTCCGCTAACACTTCGACATGATGGGGTTCGCCAACATTATCTTTGGTGACTACAATGACTCATCTTCACCAACACAACAGTAGGAGGGCATTGAAATCATCTTTGGCCACTACAACAGCTCGAGAGCCTTTGTTGACACATTTCGGATCAACGTTTATGATGACTTTCCTTCATCGCCTAGTTTGAGGAGATACATCAACTCATTTGGCACCAAGGTTTAATGCACCTTCCTCAACAACTTCGGCTCAAGGGCTCACCGACAACTTCGGTCTAGACATCTACTTCTGGTTCTATGGCTACTATGACTACATCAACTACAACAAGCACAATTGAATATTCAGTCACAAGCGCTAGCTAAGAGGAGCTAGGGGAGCATAATGGAGGACCTGACACTCCAGAGAAGATCCAGAGGCTTCACAACAACCTTCATCTATGACTACTTCGAGTACATCGACTACGATGAGTGCACCCATTCGTGAAGTGAAGGTGTGTCTCAATGTGAAGCCTTAGACGAGAAGGTCCCGAAGCCGATGATCCACATGCTGAGAAGGTCCTAGAGATGAAGATCTATGCAACGATAAGGTCCTAAAGAAAAGATCTGCACACTGAGAAGGCCCTAGAGGCAAAGATCTACGTGTTGAGTGAAGCTAACAATCCATGTCATAGAAGCGGCCAAGGAAGTTGAAGCCCAAATATGAAGATATTGCGGAGGTCGACATCTAGGCACTTGGAGTTAGTGGCTTCCTAAGTTAGCACTTGTATAGACTAGAGTCGTGTGCGTGCTCTTTTCTCCGTGCCATTTTTTCCTGCAGGTTTTTTTGCGATGGAGTTTTTAGTGAGGCGCACACGCATAGGTTGCGAAGGGCGATCCTCGTGACCAGGGTTCGCGTTCTAATTGCACCTCATCTAGTACGAGCATCTATTAGGTCATGTTGTATCATAGTTGAGGGCTATTGTTGTGGGAGCCCATGAGGTATATGTGCCAAATCTCCCCTAGAAGAGGCCCAACTATCAGCTAGCGTAGTGTCATGTGAAATCCAACCCAACCAAGGGGCCACTTGTAAGTAGCCATTGCCTATATAAGTGACGAAGGGCATGAGGACAAGGGACCTCACCTCCCACTCATTTTCACTTGTTCAAAATCCTAGTGCGTCCCTCTACACTATCAAGCTCTCTGCTCCCTCTATCTCTCTCTTGTTCGGAACAGTTAGTTCCAACACATTATTTAACATCTATCATATCGATCAACATATTGTTGTGATAACACTCAATAATAAACTATTCAATAATTATTTAATGGTTTATTACATCATTTATTAAGTAAAGAACCTAAAGGAATAGAGATAGATTACATTTCTATAGACTAAAGAATAGAGTGTTAAAAATATATTATGATTAAACTAAATAGGTTTAGCAGAGTTAAAATGTCATTAGCGTCAATAGTGGAACAATGGATAATAGCATAGCAGTAGACCCTCAGAAAAGTTATAGCAACACAATAGCAGTGCTATAGCGGACTATTTGAAACCATGATCTAAACTTGTGCTAGGTGAGTTCACGCCAATTGTGGTTTCAGAAATCACAAGTAAAAGATACTACCTCCGGGTGTTCTTATTGTATGAACTTCTATATGTACTAAGAGCCCCATCCAATCTGTTTGTGTACCAAACGGACTGAAACTACCAAACAAATAAATAAGAAAAGGGGAGGAATTATCAACAAAAAAGAAATTTAGATCAAAATAGCAGCTCATCCATTGTAAGCAGCAAACAATAAATTGCACATCACTACTAAATTAAAACATTGTAGTTACATATTTTTTTGCTTTAAGACAATAGTGAATTGCAAATAAGCTAGTAGCCTAGTAAACAAACAAAAGGATGCACACAATAATCATAATGAAAAGCTCATGAATCATGGGGTCATTTCGTGAAAACACTACATTACAAGCAAGCTAGACAACAAACACAAGCAGTATGTGCTAATGCACACAGAGCTACTGACAAGCTCCTAAGGTCGGCCCCATTCACTTAGCTGAAAAAACAAGCCGAAACACTGTTCCGGCTAATTTATTGTGAGAGAAAAACACTGTTCCGACTGAAAAAACAAACTGAAAAAGACGGATTATAAGAGAAGCGAACAGGGCCATTGGCCACTTCAGAAGCACTATACAACAGGATCATTCAATGTTCACCAGAAGATAGCAGGAATGATAGAGCTGAAGTAGAAAATGAGATGAACATCACCGGGCATCTCCGATGCGCTGCAAGGGCATCCAATAATTCTACCGAACCAAATAAAAGCCTTTGATAAGTTTTCCCAAAGTAGTTTGTAAAAACAATCAGCCAAGCAGAAAATATTTTATATGAACAGCAGAAAATAGCATCTCTTTGCCTAGCTCATTTCATCTCTCTTTTTTTCCTTTTTAAGAAAATCACAATTTCCAACTTATATTTTATTATCTATAAATTTATCTAAAAATAATTACTAAAACATCTGAAGGCCAGCAGTTTGGACAGAATATCCTAACTTAATTCTTGTACTCCTGGACAGACCATTGATGACATACTTTCAAAGTGGATTGGATTATTTGTGCAAGTTAAGCAAAAATATGATATGATCTTAGGACATGAGTACATTATAAACATGTTAGCTGACCGTCACATCATGTACTAATAATTTGGACACTGTAGTGTATAGGTATATGCTTTGACCCTACTAACAGCATGACACACAACGCATAGGCACCTAGAGTGAGTCTGCCCCCAAGGCACCATTGTGCTAGAGTTTTCTTCCTTTTTAAGAATTTGGTTAATTTGTGCAACCATTCTCTTGTTTGAATTATGTTTCAAATTCGTTTGAACAGTTAAGAAATAATCATATAGAAAGAAGTTACACAGATTCAGAGAGAGTTTTACACAATTTCGGCTCAGCTTAAAATTATCGACTTGTTGATCTCCAGAAAATAAATATAGGATTGTTGCTTTGTTCAAAACCACTTTAGCAAGTAACAAACATAATTCGTTAGAGAAAGGCTAAGTAGGAAAGATATATACAAACATCAAAACCATCATATGCTAGGGTTCAACAGTAATAATGCAGTATCCTCTTAATTCATTGCTCGTGTAAATACAAGCCGGTTTTCATTCATAAACGACACAAAACGTCTCACTTTTACTTGGAAGTGTACTCCTATTAGCATCTAAATACTAATCAGCTAATTTAGCACCATTTATGATTGAAAAAAGAGTAAGTATATGAAATTTCTAGTCCTTCTGTAAAAATAAAGGGCATATGACACCGAATAACAAGAGACGAAGAGAGGGCAGCAGGCTATGGTAATACAATCAAATTCACATGAGCTGTATACAAATGAACACACATATTGATCCCATATGAATGGATTTTTTACATACACACAGGTACACCCGAATAGGTTTTAATGCTGCCAAATTAATGAAGCACCCAGGCCCCAGCTTTGTGCACACACTGGATTCACTATATCAGTTATAAGCTGATTTTTCAACATGGTAAGGCACTACTAATGTAATCATCACGTCAAATCAATAAAAAGAACTCTGAAGAATGATTATAACAGGAACAGCTAAAACAAAGATGTTCTGTAATAGTATAATGCCAACAAGAAATAGTGGAAACTAAGGTTTTATACCTTGTGCAGCTCACTGCATCTAATCATCAACATCCTTAGCCTTGGGAACTGTCACTAGAATCACCACATTTCGCACAGCCCAAACGCCTACTATAACAGCAAAACCCAAGCGTGCAACATCAAAGAGCACATCAGCCAGCCTCCACATGAGAGATCCTTCTTCTTGACGAAGCTGCATCATATTGGCAAGAATCATAAAGAGGGCTGCCAAGTATTCGTCCATTCTCCTGAGCTCCTCCCTGGCTTCGTCTGCCTTCTGCCTGATGACGCGTAGGCGTGCCTGCTGCCTTTGGTGTGCTTTGACTCTGCGTCTCTTTTCTTGGATTTCCTCGTGCATTTGGCTCAGGGCTTCAAGGCCCCTCTCCTTGGCGTCTTCGTCGTCATCTTGGTGCACTACTCCTGCCTCGTTGACTCTAGCTGGGTTGGGTTGATGGTTGGCTTCGGTCTTGGCCGGAGGGGGTCTCTCCATGTCGTCTGTGACCTCCGCCGGCCGCACGGAGGGCCAGGGTAGGGTGGCGCCTCTTCCTCCGTCTGTGGAGGTTGCTGCAACTATTTCCCCCCGCGCGAGGGTGGAGGATCTCTGTTGTTGTTGGCGGTTCTCCTAGTGCTGGCGGTCATTGGGTGGTGTGATGTGGTGCGATGGGGTCCCCACGGTCAGCACCAACTGTGTGGTCACTCCTAGCCTCTCGCCCTCGCTGAGGAGCACGGGGGGAGAGGCCGAGGGTTTCCCACAGGGGTGTGACATAGCTATCACATAGGGACGAGCGAGGGTGGTGGAGGGCGAGACGATGGAAAAATGTGGATTAAATATCCATCAAATTGTCTAGAAAAGATTCGACATGTTTCTTACACGAGCGCCCCAGGTATTTATAGACCATACCCGGGGATGTGGTGGAATTACACTAGGGTTAGACCCTGGAGGGTGAGCGCGATACAATAACCAAGGGTACGGCGGTAATATGCTTTCCTTGGCCAACCACTCCCGGGCCCAATCGCCTTGACGGGGCCGTCATCGCCATCGGGATGGTCCCCTCCCGTGGTAGGCGCCAAACCTTCGCACGCTCCCGGCGAGGGTCCGTCCACTGTCACCGTCCTGCCACCTTCGGGCGTGTCACCTGAACACGTGGATGGAGCACGAAGAGCATGAAACCCTCGCGGCGGGGGTTAACATCCACAACGAGGCAGGTTAGTTTGGCCAGCAGTGGGTCGAGGGTCATGGGAGGAGCGATGCCGGGGGGACCTCCCCCCAACATTAGCATTGTGTGCTCAGGATAGAGTCCAGCGCGCGAACACGTGGCTGACGCACACGGCGCACGAATCCTGCAGCACGTCCCAGGGCGGCAGTGCTCAAGCACGAGCGTGCCGTGCGGCCATGATGGCCAACTCTTGTACAGCTTAAATTCGCATCAAGTAAACAAAAATCGCTGTCGCTTTGCAGCACCAAAAAACACCTGTGTCCATTTTGTGTTCGCGTGAGTTCTTGTCTTCTGCTCGTTGCCATTGGTCAGCGACCGACTCTGGCTCACCGCTCACCAGCGGTCCTCTGTCGCCATTGAGTCCATGGGGGACACCAAGGAGGATGCAGTGATGGATACTTTAGTCGCAGAGGCATGGAAGGAGGAGCAGAACCATGCTACAAGGTTAGTGTTCATAATGCATATTATTGATCAATTTTTAGGTAGATTATTATGGTTTTCTTAACATGTCTATTTGTTTGTATCAGTCATTTAGGAATTTCAAAAGAAGTGGAAGACAAATATGGTTTCGGAGAGACCATGCCGGACACCAGAAGTAAACAACATTAGTCAAGCATGCAGCGATCACAATCACATATGCTTCTTGCTCCAAGAGTACCTAGTCATCGGATAACCTGATTGTTAAGCAAGGCATACTGATCCAACACCTTATAGAGAAGGATCGCGAAATGACAGAAAATAATAATGATGGAGCGGGTCTTTACTTCAGCTTGATGCCGACAATAGGAAACACTAACAATGTTGGATGTTGCCAAGGTACATATATGTGGCAGGCATATATGTACACCAAAACTGCTCTACGTATTACCCCTGGATAGGTTTCTAGAGATCTATTATCGACTTGGGGTTGGGGACCGCTAAAAAGCTCCTCTTCGTAAACCCCAAATTCTGTAAACTATTGGACTTCTGATTTGAATGATTCCTAACCGACTGTGTTGTAGAATTTCTTCGACTGTTTCAAACCCACTAGAGCAGCAGCAAACCGGGGCGCCATTTCATTTTTGTCAGAAGACGACGATGATATTGTTCACAAGATAAATTACATGAAGGTACATGAAATGAATTTGTCACTGCTTGTCATGTCCTAATTCTTGTTTTTTATGTTGTTCCAGGAATTCTTACTGGCATTTGACATATTCATAGCTAATCTGTTATGACACACACGAAAGAATAAACAAAAGGTAGCATTTTACCGTAGTTCTCTCTCGATCTTTTCATTTCCAGGATCCAACTTCTGCGCACCCAGAAGAGCGTCACAGGGTTGTTTGTGCTCCTAAGGCGTAGCAAATCCAGGCATGTAAGACAGCCACACCTCAGCAAAATTTAAAGTGAATAAACAGATTGACAGGCTAGATCTGTGTGTCATGTATCTCATCCCAAGTAGCATGCGAGCTGCAGCCTGACGATAGGCCCAGCCAGGTCGCATTATCCTGCACTTGTAAGAATCTGACAAGGCACCTTGGCCATCACCCATTTGCAGTCGGCAGAGGCTCCTGTTTGAATATAGCGTTGCGTCTGGTGCAAGATCTATGGCCTATATGGTCAAACAAGATGTTACACTACTACATTTCCCAAGCTTAATAAATTATAACTGTCAGAGCCCTGTTGGGTAGGGGCCCTAGGGTGGCGGTGGCTAGGGTTTGAGGGACTAGAGGCGACGGCACAGGGGAAAGAGAGAGAGAGGCGCAGATGAAGAGGACCGAGGCTTAGAAGGAAGAGGAGGGGATAGAAGGCCCATGGCCTATTCTACTATTGCTTAAGATTAAAATGTTACATCACCCCTATATTTATAGTCCAGGGAGACTTAGCCCCTAAGAAATCTAATCTTGTCCTCCAAGCAAGCAGATCCTATCCTCCCGGATCTGGATGTTGGCGGCACGGCAGGAGGCCACCCCTCTGCTGGTCGCACGGTCAGCCTAGACCTAGCCGGCCAGGGCCCCCTCCTAGGCCTCCATTAGACGTATGACATCTCTTCCCCCCTTCTTCTGGCAGCGCGTCCTCGCGCTGCGGCTTTGCTTGATCGTTGATAGGGCTTGAGGAAGACGACTGCTCCAAAGGTCGCTGCCTTCGTGCTGAAGATGATGCACCCTTCTCTGTTCTCATTGGAATAGAGTTGGAGGTTGTTGATGTAGCCGAAGGTGACGGTAGCCATGGTCGATGTTGGTGTTGTAGGCGACCTTGGTGCGAGTACTGCTGGTGCAGATATGAGCGTTGTGGAGATTTCCCCCCAAGATAGTTTTAGATCTGCTATCGGTTGAGGAAGCTGCAAGGGGGCATTGTTGGTGGTGATGCTCCTCCTCTGTACGTGATCTCCAGAGTGGGGATCTCTGGTTGAGGTGGATCTGCTATTGGTGTAGCGAAGAACTTGTCAACCAATTTTAGCAATTGATCGGTGATATTGTGGATGTTGTTGCATATTTTCTCCATGTCGACGATCTTGGTGGCGTGGCCGCTGCCTGGAAGGCTTGCGGCAGCACTGCTGGTTGTATGGCCTCTGCGGGGTGCAGCGACCAGCGGGGGCACGGCAGCGTCGGGCAGCAACGAGCTGCTGTTGCTGTTGGCAACGATGGAAGCTCCGAAGTTGTTGATCGGAGCATACCCGTTGTTGACGAGTTGGTAGAAGCCGCTGTTGCGGACGTTGCTGCTGAATTTCTCCATTGCCGTGGTCGAAACATTGCCCAAAGGATTGATCTGGTCTCCGATACCAGTGTCAGAGCCCTATTGGGTAGGGGCCCTAGGGTGGTGGCAGCTAGGGTTTCGAGGACTAGAGGCATCGGCACAGGGGAGAGAGAGAGGCGCAGGGGAAGAGGACCGAGGCTTAGAAGGGAGGGGAAGGGATAGAAGGCCCTTGGCCTATTCTACTCTTGCTTAAGATTGAAAGGTTACATCGCCCATGTATTTATAGTCCTGGGAGACTTAGCCCCTAAGCAATCTAATCTTGTCCTCCAAGCAAGCAGATCCTATCCTCCCGGATCTGGATGTTGACGGCGTGGCAGGAGGCCGCCCCTCCGCTGGTCGCGCCCCCCTCCTGGTGGCGCGATCAGCCCAGACCTAGGCGGCCTGGGCCCTCTCCTGAGCCCTGCATTAGACGTATGACAATAACAAATGGAAACTAGACCGTAGCAATTATTTGTGGTCTGTAGCTGTAGGTTACAGATCTCACACGTGACAACAGTCACAACACATAGATAAAGACCTGTCTGCAAACTTGATGGACTAATATTCATTGTGGCATGGGATTTCTGCCATTTGAAAAGATGAAGAAAACATAAAACTTTAGAGGTCTATCATGTTCTGGTCTGGTCTACTGATCCAAGCACACGAGGCAATAACAATCCCTCTACATGTAATCCCATGTTGGAATCTGATTCCATTCTACTTTGAATAGTTATTATAAGTGTGCATTTCATCTTATTGTTGATTAGATATGCTCTCGAGGCAGTATCAATTTTAGTTCATCTGTATTCATCTACTTACTACTGCATCAAAACAGTCACATTGAAATAGACAAAACTACAAGACTGACATCATTAATGAATTAATATAACACACTATTTTTTTCACTGATGCAAATCAGATCAGAAAAAGGGAGTTCTATATTAAGGGAACATACTACCTTGTAATAAACCTAGAAAAGGTTCCAAGACTCACTACGCCAGATTTGCACATCACTGCCGGCATCATCACTGCCGGATTTGTGAGAACCGGCAGTGATGTACCTTCATTGCCGGTTATGAGCTTGAAAATGAAAAAAATGATTAGTGCTAAGCTAAAACCGGCAGTGAAGGACCACATCCCACAAACCGGCAGTGTTTTGGCGGCACTCATCACTGCCGGTTTAAGCCAATAACCGACAGTGATTGGGCACTATCACTGTTGGTTCTAGCCAAGAACCGATGGTGATAAGCCTACAACACAAAAAGGCTGCAGCCGTCCTCTCCTTCCTCCTCTCTTCCATCCCGAGAACAGAGGCGTGCGTTTGGACCCTTCCCTTCATTGTTGCGGCTGCTCTTCACCATGAAGCTAGTGCTTGGATTTTGAAGAATGGCTTGATCTTTTTTGCTTTAAGGTTAGTAACAAACATCCACTCCTTTGATTTTGTTGCTTAATTAGCTTCATTTTGATGGCTACATTGCTTGATTCTCATTCTAGTTCTTTCTCCATTCTAGAGAGCACTTTTCCAATTGGACATTTATGCAAGGCTTAAATTATGGTGAATCCATCATCCAAAAGGTTGGTGTTTATGAACACATTTAAATTCCTAGCTAATTATTCCATGGTGGTCAAGATCATCATTGTTAGTATGTGATGCTATAATTAGTTCTTAGAAGTAGAGTAGAATAGTTGTTCTTCAATATTGTGCAATAATTGTTTTTTACTACGATTTTCAATTTACAGGGCCGGGGCTACCAATTTCAATTTCTCAATAATTAGTGTACAATAATGTTTTCCAAAAATAGTACTTTCGAGCTACATTTGTTGTTCATGAAGCTCGATTTCTTATTAATTCTTTGTAATTACTGTCTCAGTATTTTTTTGTGTAGAGATAGATCGAGAGTGGATGCATCTGTCCTGAACGGACAAGCGGTACATGCATGACGTCAGCCAGTTTATCACCAATGCCAAAGCCCATGCTGGGAATGGGAACCCTGTCTTCTGTCCATGCAAAGATTGCAAGATTCATAGGAACTTTCGTCAAATTGAGTCTATACGATCGCACTTGATTACCAGGGGGTTCATGCCAAACTATACGATATGGACTATGCATGACGAGGTTGGTGTGAATATTATGTAAGAAAACGATGATGATGTGGACATGCCTGACGTAGCCATCTACAATGCTGACGAGGAACCCGGTGTCAACACGGAATCTATGGCCACAGTTAATAATGTGTTTAGAAACATGCTAGCTGACGACACCGAGGATAATGATGACATTTCTCAGCTGCTACGTAATGTAGAGACCGGATGTCTTAGTAAAGACAGCTGAGAAAACTAGAGAAAATGAGACAAGATAGCAAAACACCATTGTATAGGAATTGTCAAATGAGCAAACTGGAAGCCGACATCATGCTGTTAGAGTTCAAATCGACAAACGGATTGAGCGATAAAGGCTTCGATCAGTTGTTCGGTATAATAAGAAAAATACTCTTAGAAAAAAAAATGAGTTGCCAGAAAAGACATACTTGGCCAAGCAAATGATCTGCCCCATCGGCCTTGAGGTTGAAAAAATCCACGCGTGTTCCAATGATTGCATATTGTACCGTGGAGAAAAATACAAAGACTTGGACAAGTGCCCCAAGTGTGAAGCTCCATGGTACAAGAAAGGACCGTTAGATGAGGGTACTAAGACCAGAGAAGGTCCCGTAAAGGTCGTTTGGTATTTCCCTATAGCTCCCCGGGTGCATAGGCTGTTTGCATGTGCAAAGTCAGCCAAGCTATTGCGTTGGTATGGCGAAGAGCGTAAGAAAGATACAATGATGAGGCACCCCGCCGATGGGCTAGACTGGAGAACTGTCAATACTATGTTCTATAAGGACATCGGTGGAGAGGTAAGGCACCTTTGGTTTGCTTTGAGCACAGATGGGATGAATCCTTTTGACCAGGTTAGAAGCAATCATAGCACCTAGTCAGTGACGTTCTGTATATACAACCTTCCACCTTGGGTCTGTATGAAGCGGTCGTACATCTAGATGCCACTACTGATCCAAGGGCCAAGATAGCCTGAGAATGACATCGATGTGTTTCTAGAACCAGTGATCGATGAACTAGTGGAGATGTTTGAAAAGGGTGTGCCAGATGTTTGGGACGAGTACAAAAAGGAACGTGTCATGATCAAGGGAGTACTTATCGCTACAATCACCGACCTGCCAGGTCGAGGTTCGTTGTCCGGAGAGAAGACAAAAGGCTATATTGGATGTGTCGAGTGCTTGGACGACACCGATACGGTAAATCTGCCAAATAACTCAAAGATAGTTTATATGGGACACCGTAGGTTCCTACCTAAGGATCACCCTTACCGCAGGAATAGAAAAGATTTCAATGGTACTATTAAGAAACGCTTAGCTCCAAAATATCGAGACGGGCCTACGATACTTCGAGAACTCAACAAACTGGAGGTTGTCCTTGGGAAGGGGGACAATGCAGTAGCAGCGCTTGATGGGAGCATTTGGAAGAAAAAATCAGTTTTTTTGGAAACTACCTTACTGGCCATTTTCTAAGTGTACGCCACTATCTTGATCCCATGCACATCACTAAAAACGTGTGCGCTAACACTCTTAACACCTTGATGGACACCGGGGGGACATCGAAAGATTCACTAGCCACACGCTGGACATGCATCACTTGAGAATCAGGAAGGAGCTGCATCCCGTGGAGCTAGAGAATGGCCAGTTTGAACTTCTGGTTGCGTCATGGACATTGAAGAAGGAAGAAAAGCATGCGCTTATTTCTTTCTTCAATGAACTCAAAGTCCCGATGGGCTACTGTGCGAACCCGAAGAGGCTAGTGAACATGAGAGAACTCAAGTTCAACTATGGCCCTATGAAGGCCCATGACTATCATGTCATTATGACTTAGCTGCTCCCTATTGCCCTGCGTGGTATCCTCCCCCCCAAAGGTCCGCGCCCCAATCATAAAGCTTTGCTCGTTCTTCAACGCGATCTCAAAAAAGGTCATTGATGTGTCCACGCTAGAGCAGTTGTAGCAGGACATAGCCGAAACTCTCGTTAGGCTTGAGATGCATTTCTCGCTGACTTACTTTGATATTTCATTGCATCTGCTCATTCATCTTGTTGACCAAATTAGAGCCCTTGGCCCAATGTACCTGCATCAGATGTTTCCTTTCAAAAGATTGATGAAAGTTTTTAGAAGATATGTTAGGAATAGATTCAGGCTAGAAGGGGGCATGGTTGAAGGATGGTCAACGAAGGAGGCCATTGAGTTCTGCACATATTATCTGGACATCAAAAGGGTCAGAGTTCTAGAATCTTGTCATGAGGGAAGACTACGTGGCAAAGGAACGACGGGGAGAAATATGTTACAGTAGATGACCCTGTTTCTTTCAGACAGGCACCATTTGCTGTTCTCCAGCAAGCCGAGGGTGTGATGCCATACATTGACGAGCACAGGCAATCGCTGCAAACTCTGTATCCAAGTAGGTCACAGGCTTGGCTGGATAAAAAACATAAGGAGGAATTTGTCAACTGGTTGCGACGTCGCTTGCTTGGAATAAAGTTGGGTAATCAACTGGATGCCTTAGCCAAGGGACCTTCGAGTACATATCTTAAGTACCAAGGGTATGTGATCAATGGATTCACATTTTACACAAAAAAGCAAGATGGAAAGAGCACATACCAAAATTGTGGTGTTCGTTTTGATGCTCACGATGAGAACGACAATGTGCAGGCGACATACTATGGTTTCATAGAGGAGATATGGGAGCTAGCCTACGGTCCGTTGAAGGCAGCTCTTTTTCGCTGCCAGTGGGTCTGGCTCGAGGAAATCAACACTGACAGTGAAGGGTTCACTACCATTGATCTCACTAAGACCGCATATAGAGACGACCCCTTCTTCCTTGCAAGAGATGTTATGCAAGTCTTCTATGCAAGGGACAACAAGACAAAAGGAAGGCTAAAAGTAGTCCTAGAAGGAAAAAGGAAGATTGTCGGTGTTGATGGAGTGATAGACGAAGAAGACTACAGGGGCTATCAGGAAATGCCTCCATTCGGGGCGAACATACCCCTACCTATCCTTCAAGAGGGTGACAAACCTGCTTACGTACGAATTGATCACAATGAGGCTCTCATTGTTGATGCACCTAAAGATAGTTAGATTATTGTTAACTATGTAATCATTATGCAGACGTTGTATCAGTAATTCGCACTGAATATTTAATTTATATTTTATGCGCATCTCTACAATTTAATTATTGATTATGTAATCAAATATTAAGATGATGTTCACAAAAACTATTATTTGATAATTATAGACCATTAATTAATTATTATAGAATTAAATAATCAAGACACAAATTTTTGTGTTATTTTAGAATATAAACTAACTGCATTATTTCTATTAATAAATAAATAAAGAAAAGCAAACTAAGCGAACTCCCTATCCTAGCTCAGCGGTTAAGGCCGCGCACTCTGTACTCTGAGACCCACGCTCGAATCCCAGGCGGGCCAAACTTTTTTGATTTTGCATTTATTATTTAGTAGTGCATTACGATGGGATAAAAGAAAAAAAATAAAACCATTCTAACCGAACTCCCTATCCTAACTCAGCGGTGAAGGCCGCGCACTCTCGACCCCGTGACCCGCGCTCGAATCTCAGGCGGACCAAACTTTTTTATATTTTTTACAAAAAGGATATGATGGCAGGCTCCAAACCGACAGTGTTTTTTTTTAATATTTTTTTACTAAAAGATGGCAGCAGGGCCCTTCACTGCCGGTTTTGGTTTAAAAACCGGCAGTGATAGCTTCTATCACAATCAGTTTCTCAAACCGACACAGAAGGCCCAATTCACTATCGGTTTTTAAACTAAAACTAATAGTGATGTGTAGATGCTCCTCACATGCCAATAGTGCTCCCACTGACCACAACAGTTGGAACAGTGCTCCCACCTACACCGACAACTTTAGTTCAGAAATAAAAATGTACCACGACTGCTAGCCCCTATAAAATGGCCCTCGGCCAGGAGCTAGCCTCTCCATGCATGTTGGTTTCAGTCATGCCTTATCAGCCATGATATAATGTTTTTCTCTCACAACAAACTACAGATATCATTATGCATCATAGTCCACCAAAATGGTGCACACATGAGGTACTAGAAGAATGCTACTGAAGATAGAGCAACGCTGAAGATTGGAGATGCCATGAGGTTCATAGAGCCATCCGCTGTGGTGCCGAGCTGAATCCAATGTGCTCTGGACTGTACCGAGAAAAATGCCATATATAGTAGAGGCATGGATTCATCGATGCCACCTTATCATCTCCAACCGGTATAACTCGTAGACCACCTCGGTGCTGTTGTTTGAACCCTAGTTGGTGCAAGAACAATGCTACTGGGGTGGTTAAATTATAATGTGTTGATACACATTGATGGTAACATTGACCTATACATAAATAGGTCTTTGTTATCATATATGGAATTTTAGTGTAAGGTCTTTGTTATCGTATATGTAACTTATTTCTATTTTTTTGTAATTTTTTGATGTATTTCATTACTATCTAAATAAATATATCATTCTTGTTAAAACTTTCCCACTGTAGTATCTAAATAAATATATCCTTTACATATAGCCACCTTCATTGTCGGTTCTATTTAGAAACCGGTAGTGATGTCCATGCCCCCTTATATAAAACAAACTGTCGGCCACATATATCGATCCCACCCACCCACGAACTCTCTCAGTCTCATTTCTCACGTTTTACTCTCACTTCTCAAGACATCCACTCTCTCTACGTGATTTGGTCATGGCTCATGTAGTTTTCAATGGTATTGATATGTTGTCTTCTCCAATATTCTATCTATATTCATTTGATCTATATTTATATTCATGTTTCTTTGTATTCTACATTTATATATATTCTTATTCCTTGCATTCGATCTATATTTAATTATGTTGCCACATTTTACTTGGAAGATTTTTTTTGTGCATATATTTTATGTTTATATTTTTTTTGTATTTTATCATCAAGTGGTATGAACAACGGACCTCCCCCACCACAAGAACCAGGTTTTCACCATAGTGATGAGCCATTCGCTCCTAATGTGGCCATTCCACGGTTCTCTGTTCCAGCTATTGTATGAAATATTTTCCAACATCTTTTGTTTTTTGATGCTAACAAATAAGTGTAATTAGTTTAATATCATTGTTGTATGCATATATGTCGCAGACTATATCCCTAATAGATTGGCTGCGAACAGCACTTAGCTGGTTCTTTATCTCGAACATCGTCGAGAACACGACATCTAATGCAAGTGGTCGGCTATGGACGTGTGAACTCAGTTTTTTCATCCATGTGAGGGGTTCAAATCATCGGAACCATATCCACGGGATGGTAATACAGAGCCCGGACATGATAAGCGCCCAATTAAGTGTCGTGCACATCTGTTTAGAGGCACTTCGACGTATTTGCTATGATGTGCCTGATTTCTCGCACTTCAAGACACTTGCTTTGAATGCTGGTGATATCCCCATCCCGTAAGCAAGCGAATGGTTTGTGAGCTACAACCATACGGATGTGGTAAAATGGTCACTTATACCTGAGTCATGGTTATTTGTTGTTTATTATTGTAATAACATTCTCTAATTTTTTTCTTTTTCTCCGCATGCAGATTGCGCTACAGGACCTTACCTATGCTGCATGTGGCTTGTGGGCCATTCTAGACCAAGCTACGAAGCAACTCGGGTACAATTGTGACTTCTACAATGGAAACCTCGACCAGCTCACTATAGAAGGACGCCAGTACTGTATAAGGATTACTAACAGGGGCAGTGGTCATTCAGTAGGTTATATCTATGGCCGACCATTCTTTTGGTATTGTGAGGCACGAGAGAGTGCACTCATACGGGCATTGGACTTCATCGATACAAGCGGATACATAATATGTGACATCAATTACCATATATGGCTACAGAGGCGTGTTAGTGTGCGTGGCCCGATCGATCCCGGTAGTAATTCTGATAGTAATTAATGTTTATTTAGCTAGGTTTTGAAGGTCGTAGTTTAATTGGGTTCTAATTTTAATATGTACGGCTTTGCGTGTTTAATTATTGTCATGCATATAATTCGTGTAACATTTGTTGAGCAACTAGAAATATACATTCCGGTGTCGTATTGGTCTCAAAATTATTCTCAGGCTTGCACATGCCACGTGTGAAGGAAACACCAAGTTTGGGATTTTCCGGAGATGGTTTGCTACTTTTTTGAGGTTTAATTGAATTTCTGCGCGACGACACCTATTAATTATAGGTTAAACTGAGTCTACCCACGAAAAGATCCAGAATGGCGCCAAACTTTTACACAGACTCTAATATGCCCTAGGGATAAGAATTTTGTGGAGGTGGATGAAAAAATCTATTGGGTCCAAGATGAAATTCACCCTCTTTTGTCTTATTTGGCACAGAGAAAAATATAATAAATAAAAAAATGATCAGAAAAACCTAAGATCTGTGTGGGGTCTTAATATCGATGTACATGCTTACCAAAAAAAATTTTAAGCCATTTTGACATAGGCAGAGTATACATGCTTCACAGAGGTATATGTGCCTTTCATCGAACCATGACTATACACATAGGTTATCAAGATTTCTGTGGTTCATAGGCATTCTGGGGTCGTATTGGTCTCAAATTTTTTCTTAGGCTTACACGTGCCACGTGTGAAGGAAACACCAAGTTTGGAATTTTCCGGAGATGGTTTGCTACTTTCTGAGGTTTTAATTGAATTTCCGCGCGACGAGACCGTTTAATTATAGGTTAAACTGAGTCTACCCACGAAAAGATCCAGAATGGTGCCAAACTTTTACACAGGCTCTAATGTGTCCTAGGGATAAGAATTTTGTGGAGGTGGATGAAAAAATCTATTGGGTCGAAGATGAAATTCACCTTGTTTTGTCTCATTCGGCATAAAAAAAATATAATAAATAAAAAAACTACTCAGAAAAACCTAAGATCCTATGTGGGGTCTTTAATTTGGGTGTATAAGCTTGCCAAAAAAATTTCAAGCCATTTCAACATAGTAGGAGTATACATGCTTCACAGAGGTACATGTGCCTTTTCATCGAACCATGACTATACACATATGTTATCAAGGTTTTTGTGGTTCAGAGGAATTCCAGTGTTGTATTGGTCTCAAACTTTTTCTTAGGCTTGCACGTGCCATGTGTGAAGGAAACCCAAAGTTTGGGATTTTTCGGAGATGGTTTGCTACTTTCTGAGGTTTAATTGAATTTTCGCGCGACGAGACTATTTAATTATAGGTTGAACTGAGTCTACCGACGAAAAGATCTGGAATGATGCCAAACTTTTACACATGCTCTAATGTGCCCTAGGGATAAGAATTTTGTGGAGATGGATGAAAAAATCTATTGGGTCCAAGATGAAATTCACCCTCTTTTGTCTCATTCAGCACAAAAAAAAATATAATTAATAAAAAATTGATTAGAAAAACCTAAGATCCTGTGTGGGATCTTAATTTGGGTGTACAAGCTTGCCAAAAAAAATTTAAGCCATTTCGACATAGGAATACATATGCTTTACTATCGGTTTCAAAAATTCAAGCCATTTATTCACTATATAAAAGAATTTTTTAATATATATAAACATCACTGTCGGTTTCAAAAAACCGGCAGTGATGATAAGAAACTAATAGTGATGTTTGTCATCACTGTCGGTTTATTTTGAAAACCGGCTGTGATATATAAAAAATTAAAAAAAATTTGCCAGCCCTCGAGTTTAAGCTCGGGTCTCGGGCTACAGAGTTCAGACAATTAAACGCTGCGCTAGTATAGGATGTGTGCCATGGTTTTATTTATTTTATGGTTTTGACCTTTAGACCGCTTAATAAATTATAAAATTAAACCAAAAAAATTGGGCCGCCCGGGATTCGAACATGGGTATCGGGGGCTAAATTGCGGGGTCTTAACCGTTGAGCCAGTAGGAGGTATTCGAAAGAAGTGGAAAAGATAAGTTACTTATGCTGTAACCGCTACACGGCAATCACTGCCGGTTTAAAGAATGGCCCGGCAGTGATGTACCCCCATCACTGTCGATTTCTACTTACAACCGGCAGTGATGTACCCCCATCACTGTCGGTTTCTAATTAGAACCGACAGTGATGAGGTCTGGTATAAAAGTCCGCTGCGGGTTGAAATTATCCAAATTTCAACCCCGCGCCAACCGTTCCTAGCCCCGCGCTCCTCTTCTTCGACTTCGACGCCCGTGCACCGCCCCACGTTGGAGCACCCATCCACCTCCCCCCGCGCCGCCGTTCCTAGCTCCACGCTCCTCTTCTTCGGCGCCGAGGCCCATGCGCCGCCCCACGCCGGAGCACCCGTCCACCGCCCCCCGCGCGGCCGTTCCTAGCCTTGTGCTCCTCTTCTTCGACGCCGACGCCCGTGCACCACCCCATGCCAGAGCACTCCCCACGCCGTCCACCGCCCGACGTCGGAGCAGCGCCGAGACCTTCAAGAGCGTGCGCGGACAACTGCTTTCCCACCCCCATGGTGAGTGCGTGGCTCACTACCCGCTAAGTGTTAGATGAAATGCCCCACGGTTGTTGTCTTCCCAATAGCAGCTAAAATGGACTTTACATTAACAAACAATATGAGGAAGTAAGTTGTCATGTATACTTTTTATTGTTTTTGGAGGAACAAGAAATGGACTTAATTTTTTTTAAATAGTTTTAAAGATGAAGAATGTATGCAACTCTATCCATTGCAGGCTATGCAATGTCAGTGATCCAAACACATTTTTTTATTCCTCATGTCTGTAGGCTATTAAAATCACCTCTATTTTTTGAGACAATCTCATTTTGTAATAGCTAGTCCATAGTCAGATAAAACAGGTTCACTACCATCTACAATCTAATCTCACTTTGTAATCTCACTTCGTAATAGCTAGTCTGGTTCTGGTGTTATCTATAATCTCATCTTAATTAATTTTACAATCCTTAGGTTTATTGAATCCCTAGCTAGTATCTGACCTTGATATGGTCCTTGAAATATGTTTGTAGAAACTTTCTGGTGTTTTGATAGGGTCCTACTTTATTTGACTGGTCATGTTGGTTAATTACAATGACTTGCCTATTTCCTTTCTGTTGTAGATGTTTTGCTTTGACCTTTCATCTAATATTTTCTTATATATACTACAAGAAATTATTTATTTCTTGTATAAGTTTTAGTATATTTTAAAAATAATGCTATTTTAATGGAATGTATAGCATGCTTAAAAAAAGACATCTATAGATGTTTGTTCCAGAAAAAAAAAGTTAAAAACAACTTTTAAAATTGGCTCGGCAGCAGCAGCAAGTATGATTACTAAACCACATTGATCTTCGAATAATAAACAGTCCAATTATTGAGGTAATTTTTTATCATGTCAAGGATAAAGAATATTAAATAGATTTAGTTTGGCCATATAACTTGGATAATAACTCTTGTTCAGTAAGTTACCATTACCACTTACCACATGCCTAATTTACTTAAATGTATAGGCAACCATGGCATAGTATGTAGTGCATGTTGGTCACATGCCTGGGATTTATCGAACTTGGGAAGATTGCTATGCACAAGTCAATCGCTACCCTGGTAATTTGCACAAAAAATACAACACAGAAGCTTTGAGGGCCTAGTATAGTCATCCAGCCTACCTTGCAAACCATGGGCAACCGGCCTACTATGGTCCAATGAATGCAAATCATGGCCATCCGCTGGCACTGGAGATCGAAGAGAAGCCACCCGCCGGAGATGTGAAGATTAGGAGAATTGCTCCTTGGTCTTGGAAAGATGTCATGCTTTTATTTATGGCTACAGTCATCGCTTTTCTTATTTGGAAGTTGATGTAGGCTTAGTTTCGTAGAAGAGTAGGTGGACTTTGTTGTATGTGGTCAATCAAACAATGAATTTGTTCTAGGTGAACATATGCTATTATTTGACTTTGTTGTATGTGGACTTATTATTAGACTTTGCATTAAACATATTATATATATATGAACATATGCTATTAGTAGTTATCCACGGCCAAAACTAACCACGATCGTGTCACAGCCATGACTCATCATCGCCTGTTACCCCGTCGCCGAAGAACTAATCGGCAACAAGAAGCTGCTGATATCGCTGGGACGGGAGAGCCGCATGATCCGACAAACGATGACGGTGTCAATCAGGTCGGTGAGAATGAGCAGCCATGGACCCCGTTCGGCCTGCTCGATCTGGGTCAAAATGACCAAGATGGCCAGATAACTTTGGTATCATGTCACTATGTAGCCACACACGCTAATTAATTGAGAGGGTCATAGCTTACTTGGTGTCTCTAGCAGGAGCCTCTGTCGACCGAGGAGCCAGAGGGTTCGGGTAGTAGGAAGGCCAGATCCAAGCGAGGCGTATCAAAGATTCCTGTTGGTAGGAATGCACACTGGCACATTACTGAGTTCGATGAATTTGGGGATCCACTCTCACCGCCTATAGTTTTGACCAAATACAAGACCATCCTTGGGCTACTTGTTAGGGACTTCATCCCGATTAAGTACAGGAAGTGGATTGGGAAAGATGATGACCGGTGGAGGGTTCCCGAAAGTGAGAAGGATTACATATGGGATGTCAAGATCTGAAAGTATTTCACTTTCCCAGCCGAGTATGACAGGGAGTTAGTCAAGAAAAAAGCAAAAGAAATCATGGGGACATGCTTCAAGAATTTCAAGGGGACATTGTACAAGAATTTTGTCCTCCAAAATAAAGAGCCAGATTTCGATGGTGGATAGTTTAGCAAGCAGAAGAACTTTTGGCAGGATTTCAAGGAATATAGGTTATCCGAGCAGTACTTAGAACTGAGCAGGAAGAATAAGGAGAATTCACAGAAAGCGACGAATCCTCATCATCTCGGCTCTCGTGGCTACGCCAAAAAGATGCCAGAATTTGAAGCAGAACTTCAAAAGATGGATCGCCTTGCTGAGGAAGGCGTTTAGGTTGAGACCATCGATTGGGAGCCTAGATCAGTATTATACTGTATGGGGAGAAATATACGACACGCTGAGGACGGAGAGCTTTAGCTCCTCAAATCAACCCATGAGCGAACTCATCCAGAGGATCTCCTAGGTAACTGAGGAGGTGAGGCAAGGGACTCGCACTTCTAATAGGGAGAAAGACGTGCTCACCCAAGCACTCAGAACCAAGGAGCACCCTGGTCGCACTAGAGGAACCGGTGTTGTTCCTTGAAACTAGCATTCCCCTAAGAATCTAACACTTACCGGAGCCACTCGAGGGGTAGAGCGGAACATGAGGCAGAGTATTTGAGGAGACTAGAAGAGATGGAAGACAGAATGGAAGCACGGATTGAGGCGACCATTGAAGCGCGAGTCGAGCAAATTTTGCTATCCAAGGGGTCAGTAGTACCACAAAACCCTACTCCTAGTGCCTTTAGCCCACAGTTTAGGGGTCGTAGCAGCTGTGGATCAACCCCGCTCGATGAAGAAGAGGTGAATGTGCCTCATCCAGTGGACGACATCACTGAACCCATCAATGTCAGGTTGTACATCTGTCAGGAATGGACAAAGGATAAGGTGGCGCTCGGCCAGACCTGGCCTGCGGGAGACAGGACAATTAATGGTCGCCCAATTCCACTGGGGTACGCTCGCGTCACCATTGACAGAATACTTGATAAGAAGTATAACAAGATACCCATTGAGTACCCCGTAGCGGAAGACAGGCCAAAACTTGGTTAAAACAAGGGCTCTCAAGTGGCTTGGCGCAAGCGCTTCATTAAGCTTGACCATCAATTGTCCTCTGATGATGAGGACGACTGCGAGTCTTCGCCCACCCGCGATGATCACTCACCATCTCCCAACAGAGATCACTCCCCTTCTCATCCGGAGCCATCAACCCTGAGAAGACAGAGGTCTCCTTCTATTCCTCCTCGTCCGACTCCATCTTCATCAGCCCCGAGAAAAGAGACGCCTCCTCCTCCTCCATCTTCATCAGCACCGGGAAAATATAATTCTTGTCGTCATCCTCCTCCTCCACCTCAGCCCAAAACAAGATCAAGGACATCCTCACAGTCGTAGAAAAGGTCCTTGGATTCGGTCGCTAATGCTCCCAAAGTGGACCAACAGAAAAGAAAAAGGCCGTTCAGTGGCAGCATTACCACCTTGATGAAAGAAAAATTTACAGTACACATCTTGAAGGAAGATTGTGTTAGTTTCTTCAATCTCTGTGCCTCACTGCTTTTGTTTTTGTTGAAATCCAAATTCAAAAGGCAAACACAGAATAAATACGCTATAACAAGCGATGAAGAAATACACAATAAAGATTTAAGGAACATACAGAAGTACGTCGAAGACAACCTAGGATTAACCATGGAAGAGGCCGCGACCATCTATTATGATGTAAAAGGGACGGCAACACCGGCAGTATGAAAGGGGCAAGCTTTTGGTTTCCGATCATGAGTATAAAAATCTAACAACATATATGCGCCAGTTACATGAATATTACATGGCTCAAGCAACATAGACGGACGACTTTGGTTTTGAGGTTATTATCCGTTCGCCACATGTTTTCCATTATCCTGAAGAAGAGAAGTTCGATGTCAAGTGGGAGTGCTTGTTCCAGCTATACCAGAAACGCTCTCTCGATGTTTAAATGTTGATGCTGTGGACTATGTAAGTACCTACACACACGATTTTACAATTAACTACTCTCTCAAGACACAAATTGTTAACTTTTGAGCACTTCCTATGATTTTATGTAGGTGTATAACAAAATTTTGAATTCAAAAAAGCAAATGGGATTACATAGACTTCTTGGACCCCTTGCGAGTCAATGAGAGGACATGTCTAGGCCTTTATGGATGTGACGTGGAAGACCTGAAAAAGAGATTGATTGTTGTTTTTGACGAATTCACGACGAAGAAGAAAACCCATATACTTCTAGCCTACAACTGCGAGTATGTGTTCTCGGCTTTTAATTTTATGCTTCTTTTTCGTTAAGATTATTCGATAATTAGGATTTTGTGATTGTAGCAACCATTTCGTCTTCATTTGTGTCAATCTTGCCAAAAATCTGATCGAGGTGTGGGACTCGAAGAAAAAACCATTTAATCATCTGGATGCACCGGTGGCAGTGCTGAATTAGTAAGCGATCCTAATAACATATTATTTTCTAATCACACATACCGCTTTCTAATGTTTCTCCCTTTAATATTGCTCAGTGTCCGAAGAAGACATATCAGTGGGACGCCGGTCCCATTCAAGGTTGTCGAAATAGAGGGCAAGTACCTGTCACAGCCGGCGGGAAACAATGAATGCGGGTTTTATGTAATGTGGGCAATGCTTCGCTACATCGGTGGGAAATCGGAAGAAGCCGATAAGTTGGTGTATATAATCCCCATTTCATTTGTCTGTTAATAATTCAACAAAATGATTTAATGTTCCTCTTTGGATATCATCTTTTTTGAACGACAGCGCAGGAAATATAACCACCAAAGGCTGTTGGACATGGAGATCGTCGCACTGCAATTGGAGCTCGCAAAATTCATCTTAGCCGAGGTATTGGAAAACGATGGAGTATTTTCCATTGCACAATCCGTGAGGTACAAGGACCAGTATGGCCCAAAGCGGCTCGCAAGATTATTGTAAGAAGTCCGAGAAGCATGTGTGAAGTCTAAGAACATTTCTTTTTTATTTTGAGGGATCGAGAGTGGATAAGAACATTTGAATTGTAATCGTAACATTTGTAACGTTTAATATTGATGGACCTGTCATCTACGTAGCATATATAAAGCGAAACCCGATTCCATGAAAAAATATAAATTAAAATAAATTATAAAACAATAAAATACGAACAGGCCATCACCACCGGTTAGCAAGAAACCGGCAGTGTTGTCGTAACCATCACTACCGGTTAGAAACAAACCGACAGTGTTGGCTTGCTCAACACTGCCGGCTTGAACCATGAACCGACACTGATAGTTACGATAACACTGCCGGTTTAATCCATGAACCGACACTGATATTTACTACAACACTGCCAGTTTGATCCATGAACCGACAATGTAGGCTTGCTCAACACTGCTGGCTTGAGCCAAGAACCGACACTCTTGAAACAACCGTCATTGTCGGTTGGCACTACAAACCGGCAGTGTTGTTCAACTGGACACTGCCGGGTGGAGCCTGGAACCAACACTGTTTCCTGTAGATCAGTGTCGGTTTTAAGGACCGGCAGTGATGTCAACCCCCTATCACTGCCGGTATGCCATTGTCGGTTCAAAATCCGGCAGTGAAGTGGGGTTTTGAACCGGCAGCGATGTCCAGATCTGGGGTAGTGACTTACCAAACCATACAATTTTGATTCCATGTCATATTCATTCAGCTTCAATGCCTTACTTGCCTGTGACTTGAACATAGCTTTTCTTCTTGCAATGTGCCGCTCATCCTAAACAATTAGGAAATAAAAGTTTAATGCAACCAACTTCATATTTGAATTACTGACTAAGCATGTTTCTCAAGTATGATTTGATAAGAAATGAAACCTAACATCTTTATCTCAGAAACACTTTTTTTGCTAGCAGTCTAAAATGAACTGTCAGAGTTAATGACAGTGGAAGCTGACTCCTCTCTCATGGGCAGCATGTATAATTGCCATTGATATGGTGACTAGTTGTATTTTATCAATTCGAAATTACTTGTTAATAGACCTAAAAGTCAAGAATCAAGGTCTGATGCTGGATTTCAGATAGATTGGCACACCATGGGTTGCCTAACCCCTACTTGTGCCTGCTAAGAAACAATTAAAACCTTCTAGCCAGTTGTGTATTCACAAGACAGGTGAGATTCACTCTACTGCAGAAAACTGAGCTACAGTAGGTCACTTTCAACAGCAAGATAATGAGTTTAAAGTCTAGTGGCGAGAAGTGGACAGGGCTCTGGACAAACCGAGGCAGAAAAGTTTCAATTCACTACATTTATAATGGAGACTCCCCAAGTGTGAAACTTGTGCTAGCAACTCCAGCAGTAGCCCCTAAATCAAGGCCCCCATTTTCAATTTGGGTGCCCACCCCTAATTTTGTTGGTCCAAATTTGTGCTTCTACCCCAGCAGTAGCCCCCAAACAAAAGGCCCCCAAATTCCTTCTCATAGCCACTGACACCATTGGGCCTGCCTGTGAGTGGGACTCTCCCTCTTTCTCTTTTCTTCACGTTCAGTGGATCAGGTCGGGTCTTGTTCCTCAGTTCCTCCTGATCCATGCACAACCGAGCTCGCACCTCCGCCCGCCGCCTCCTCCTCCCCTGTGGCCAAGCTTGCCTCCTCCTCCCCTACGGCCGCCTCCTCCTCCCCAGCGGCCGAGCTCACCTCCTCCTCCCCAGCGGCCGAGCTCGCCTCCTACTCCCAGTGGCCGAGCTCGCCTCCTACCCTGCGGTCGCTTCCTCCTCCCCTGCAGCCGCCTCAAGGTATAGTTGCTTCCTTGTTCTCGGCGGAGATGCAAAGGTATGTAGACGGTTGTCGACATTGGGGAGGATGTAGCCCGGTAAGCGGCGGCATATTGTTGAAGTTGTGTGGGTTGATGGGGTCATCGTCAAGTCGAGCATGTCACTAAACATGAACTCGCCGCTGTTGAAGACGTTCGGGGAGAGGTTTAGTTGGTCAGAGTTGTAGCGTGGACTGGTGTGGATGTTCCCAATGTGTAGTAGTTGGCGATCGAGGTCATCGAGGAAGACAATCGTGGTCGATGAAACAACGCCCTGTGACCATGGGCGCCCTAGGAGTATGGCTGATGGAGAGGTGTTGTGGTCTAGTGTTGTTGGCGGGGGATGTAGACCAAGCGCCAGGAGCGTCATGTTGGCTGGTCTGCCGAGAAGCAATGCATCCAACATGGCCACCAATAGAGGAGATGTTGCCGGAGTGTAGAAATGCCTGTTGAGAAAAAAGAGCCCCTAGTCGATAGACCAAGACAGCACCGCCGTGTCATTGTTGATGGCGATAGTGGCCTGGTGTAGCTCCCGCTATTGCAAATAAGCTAGGCGAAGCTCGTCAAAGGCTGCCCCCTAGGTGCTGACATGGTTGAGGGCATTGGGACGGTGTGGTCTTGTCGCCCTGCTCATGCTGCAGCTCAGTGATGGTGACCGAGGATGCACAGCTTGATGACGTGTTGCCCGCGTGATGGCTGGTGGTGTGGGTAGGGCGAGGGCTTTGGATGGAGCCTGTCGGCGAAGGATGGTGGTGACGGAGATAATGCGTGCATTCTGCTAAAATTGCATGTCCATGGTTTTAAAATCCCATGTGATGCGTCCAAGGTTGGTAAGCCATGGTGTGTCGAGGATGATGTCGATGTTGTGGGTGGGGTGCTTGTCGCGGGAGCTGTGGATGCTGATCTATTGTCATTCATCCAACGAATGGCCTCGGGTTGGTAAGCTGACGTACTCGTTGATGCAGTGGCCAGCGTGCGCCTCATCCATTGCCGGTTTGATCTCTGTCAGTAGTATGTATCGTAGTTGTGATGTATCTATTAGATGAAAGTTTGTATACCCGATGTTCATGATGTTGAGGGTGTGTTGTCCTCCGAAGTACTCGCAGTAGTGGAGCCACGACAATGGGTCAATCGTGTCGTAGCATTGTCGTGGGGTAGGCGAAGGTCCTATTGCCGCCAATTGCAACAGTTGTTGTGGAGGTATAGGCGCCTTGGGGACCATCTCTAGAGTTGGGGATGTAGTGAACCGCGGGAACGACCTTGTTGTGGGTGCGAAGGGTATTGCATCGGGGGCCTTTGGATATGCTGTCGGGTGAGGAAGCGGAAGAGGTGTCCGCTTCCTGATCTCGGGCACTCCCGACAAGTTGGGGTTCTCCATCTTCTCCGTCATGCAGGCACACCTTGCCATGGCATGCTTGGTTCCATTGTTGGGTTCCTTGGCGGTGCTCTCGCATGTCGCCTTGGCTGCTGTTGTGGAGTTGATGTCATGCTTGGTGGCGGAGGTGGTTCCATCCGAAGACCCTTCAGATGCATCTGTAGGAGCAAAATTGGGGCTGATTTCGTTGTCTAGGTTGCTGATTGTTGGTGGAGAATTTTCGCAGCTAGCGAGGAACGTGTCGCCCAGTTTCGCTAATTGATCGCTGATGTTGTGGGCGTTGTTGCAGATTGTGACTATGTCAATGATCTTGGTGGTGGTGGCCATCGGATCGATCTAGTCTCCGGATACTAGGTTTAATATGGTTGTTAGTACCTGTTGGGAGTAGGGGGCTGTGGCTAGGGCTAGAGCGGTGGCTATGGTGGAGGAGAGGTGGCGACTAGGGTTTAGGGAGAGAGGAGAGGGAGATGGCGCATGGAGAGAGGAGAGGGAGATGCTGGAGAGAGAGGAGAGATGGGGAAGGGATAGGGAAGCCCTTAGGCTATTTCTTTCTTGATCTGAGATGGTTACATTGCTCCTATATTTATAGTCTTGGATAGACTTGAGCCCTAAGCAATCTAGGTAGAGTCCTTACAGATTTGGACTCTCCTTTCCTAAATAAGCCCTATTTCCTTTTATTCTAATTTCTATCTAACTCTATCTTTATTTCCATCTAATCTGGAGTTGGTGGTGCCGCGGAGGCCGCTCCTCCTCCTAGGCGTGCATGCCCTGCCCCCTCCTGGTGGCATGTGTGGCCAGCCGAGGCCCCTCCTTGGCTTGCCGCCTAGGCCTACCATGAGGCGTGTTACAACTTGCTTTCCGTTCAAAGTTCAAACTAGGCATCCCAATTCTTTTATTAGAACATTCAATCAGATTAACTGATTAGATAACATTCCCTAAGAGCTGATTGGAGCATATTGTATAAGCTTTAGTTTTTCTCTTGAGGTATCCTAAAGGGTTCCCTTGACCAGGACTCCAGGAGAGAACATGTCATCATCCTACATGATATTGGAATAGTATTGTCTGAACAATTCTTTTTAGTAACATGATAGCATCACATAATGTACGATCATCTATCTAAAGTTACAAACAAAAAAAGGAAGAAAGGCTCATCATATAAACGATAGAATAGAATGACCCTAACAACCAAAAATACATCCATCTAAGTATTTGACCAAGAAAAAGCAATAGTTATATCTATCCATATCAACTCTAGAAAAGAAAAGAGATATTGTTGGGGTACATTATATGTTGGGGACCCCCACTATCATGATCAGGTCCCAATTACATAGCCTAGAGATCACAAAATAGTATTTGGGGACCATTTATAGGCTTTAGTGGCATTTTTGTGAATATAGACCCCATCAGGGTGCGTTTATAGCCTCTAGTGGCATTTCTGTAAATATAAACCCCATCATGGGGCATAGAGACACTCTCCTGTCCCACCTCCCCTATAAAAGGAGGAGAGGGGGAGGTGGAGAGGGACTTTTGGTTGGCTGATTACTTGGCTCTCTTCCTGAGTTCCTCTTTCATTCGCTCTATCACCCTTCGTCCTCCCAAGTTTGTTAGCACAAACCAACAGATACACTTGCATGGTGATCCAATAAAATCTTTACAGTCTTATCCTGCTCATTCATAGCACGGCCATAGTCTATGTCAATAGGTACTCCTTTTGAAAGCAGGAACTCTGTTACCTTAGAACTTCCTGCAAGTGAGATGAGTTCACAAATCAAAAGAATAAATAGAGTACATAATACCAGATAACCAATAATAACCAAGCCACATCACTAAAACTTACTTCCTCCACCCCAACATGACCACAATCCTAGCATTTAAATTTTGTCCCAAAATAAATGCATATATAGTACATATGCTAGTGCGTCAGATCATGAGACCCATCTAGAGTAAAACCAACACAAGGCATCTTCCACTCTAGAACACTCGCACAGGAGAGATTGGGCTAGCATTGGCATCTTCCACTCTCCAGAACACTCTGTCACAGGAGAGATTGAGATAGCACTGAACTTTTTAGGGGTATCATTGTAGTTTTCTATCTATCCTTGGTATGTGTTCCTAGTCCTACAATTGCATTTTTTGTGTGACGGAGGGAGTAGTATCAAAATAAGGAGCAAACTCATCACACCTTTGGCCAGTGATATATCAAAACCAAACAAGTAATTATATTAGCGACAAGAAAATAACAGTAGAGTTCTAATTGAAAGTACAATGAAACATGACAAATATTTTGGCGATACAAAACATAAGTTATTTATGCATATGTGATGGAAGAGTTACCAGCGACTGCAGCATGGTGTAGAACTGTGTACCCTTTTTCATTGGCTTTCATTAGATCACCACCACGACCAAGAAGATACTTCACAATGGAAACATCACCAGACTGAGCAGCGGCCATAAGCGGTGTCAAGCCTGCCATGAAAAGCATAGAAGCAAAGGTCATATACCTCATACAACAAGTCACAAAGGTAGTCATAGATTGCAACTGTCGAAATGCAGAGCGGAGAAGACTTAGGGAAGGACCTTTAGCTTCAGTCATATTTGCATCACCCCAAGTTCTTCCAAGTACTTGCAGACCTCCAGATGACCTAATCATGCTACGCAGCCCAGCACCCCCATGCCACCCTTTTTTAAGAGAAAAAACTGCAGCTGGGCCACCATTTCCTTCGCCAAGACTCTCTATAATGCCTTTCTCCCGTACAAACATCAAATCATCACCACGATGAGGAATGAATAGCCAATGTACGCAACACAAGAACCTCACTAAGTGATGAAGGGGCAACACAGAAGCAAACCATTTTTTCAAACCACTTTGCCCAACACATATTGCAACGATTTGGCCAGAATTAGTTAAAAGGACATGAGTATACACCATTTTTTCATATGTAAATAATAGAGCCTCTCAGTTACCTAGAACAAGGACTAGTAAAGATAAGGGTTAATTGGAATGGTGCCATTGCAATTTTCACGGTTATGAGAAACGCCATTACTATTCATCTATTTTAAAATCTGCCATTACAATTCTAGTGCTTCTTGAAATACGCCATGCCCTACGTCTAACGTTGCCTGGGCCCAGTTGCAGGCCGATAGCAGCATATGGTATTTTTGTATGGACTGTAATGCCCCTTTCTTCTTCCTCCTCCTCTCTCTTGCTTGCTCTCAGAAACCGTCCATCCATAGCCTCCATACAATACAACCACCCTATATGCGTGAGCGGCAGCAGCGCACGGGTGAAGGATGGGCTGTGGCGGTGCGGGGCGCATGCATGGGCGACGCCGAGGCACGACCTGCATAGGAGTGGTGGGCAGTAGTGTAGGCATCTGAGCACACGGCGGCGGCGCACGGGTGAAGGCCGGGCTGTGGCTGTGTGGGGCGCATGCGTAGGCAACACCGAGGTGCGGCCTACACAGGACTGGCGGGCAGTAGTGCAGGCATCTTAGCGCACGGCGAGGCCACGACGATGGCTGCTTGGGTGCATGGGAGCAGTGGCGAAGCTAGAGTAACTCTGAGGGGGTTGCTGCTGTCTTATATATGCGTAGACTTAAGTCATTACCATGGTGAAAATCTAACCCTATTCACTGTATTAAAAAATTTCATGGGTGCGGCTGCACCCACAACAGTGCACGGGAGGCATGGACCCTGCTGCACCACCCATCAACCACGCGCTCGCTACCGTGATGCTCCCCGCCCCCCTCTCTCTCGCTGTCGTGCACTAGCTGGGACCGCCGCCCTCTGTGCTGACCTCTCGGTGGCAACCAAGTGTGACAACATCTTCGTGAACGGCAACCAGGGCGAGCTCAAGATTAGACCTTTGATCCTCTGCAAGTCCCAGGCCGTCCACTGCATGTGATTAGCTCACTAGCCCAAAAATATATTTTATAATCACAACTAGAAATAGTTGTGCAGAGATTTGATGGGGCTAGATGTGTCGGATTGGTTGAACAGGCACATCAGAGTTCATGCCTTCACGTTCATGGCACTGGAGGTGTATGAGTACAACAGGCTGGACATCTACTCATTTGGGATATGCGTGCTAAGCTCTCGGAGGTACATTGAGCGGCGGCTGAGGTCATGATGGGGAGGCGCGGGGCCACGCATGTCGTTTCCGCACTGAATCCCTGATCCGCGCCCCACTAACATACATCGACGCGCCATATATCCAGGTGAGCGTGCGGAGTGGTGAGTGCTTAGAGACTTTGAGCGTGAGGGCCGCCGAGAGGCGGGCCACATGGTCGCACGGATGAGGAGGCAGCCCGGGACGGTGCCACAGCGCTCCACATCCACGGAGAAGCGTGTGGTGTTATGGTGGCCCAGCGTGTGGCGGCATGCAGCGTGGCCAGAGAATCAACCTGTGGTAAGCTGGCATACGGACAACGTTCGACGTGTGGCGCAGAGAGGACATGAGTGGCCAGGACGACAGCGTCAACGGCTAGTGCGGGCAAGAGACAGAGAAAGAAGAACGACAGGAAAGAGTAAGGGACATGGGCCGACATGTAAGTGAGATGGAGAGATGAGGAACAACAGGGGTAGTTTGGTCCATACAAAACTACATAGTGTTGCAGCTGGACCCAAGGTCTCACCAGACGTAGAGGGTGGCGCTTTTCAAGAATCACTAGTGTTTCTTAGAACCGTGAAAATTGTAATGGCACCGTTCCAATTAACCCAAGATAAAAGCATTTAAGCTTGTGATCTTGCAATCACTAGGTAACAGAATAAGTTGGACATCTACACGGCTAATCCTAAGTGTCTGTGTAAGGACAGACAGGCTCTAACCCAAGATCAAATCAGAGCAGCCACACACAGCATCACAAAAAAAAATAATAATTTCCAAAGAAACGATGACAACGACACATGCTGAGGTGATATTATTAGGATCATAAGGACCGCGAACACACAAATAGGTCACTAGGCTTCTAAACCAAATCAAATTAAGGAGTAGTGAATTAATTCAAGCATAGGAGCATGCAACCACGCAATAGGAGGCAGGGGATCGATGGATGCGGATTTCAGAGAAGGGAATATGGGAACCTTTGAGCCAGCCGAGGTCGCCGTTGAGGGCGGCCATGATGAGCACGTCCTCGCCTGCACACACGCACATGCCCAAAAAAGCCAGAGAAACCACCATCAGAAATGCGAATGTACCTTTAGTTCTCCACACACGTGCGCACACCGCAGGAGTAGAGCAGGAGGGCTAGGCGACGTACTGGTGCCATTGCCGGAGGGGCGGTGGTAGACGAAGGGTGCCGCCATAGGTCATCTCGTCCTGATGTGGCTATCTCTCACTCCCTGTCTTGGTGAAGGCGCCACGGAATAGGAAAGCTTCTAGAGGAAGGAGAAGGAACGGGGGTTTTGCTTGCAAGTCTCGGGTGCAGTCGTACCAAAACCTAGCCTCCCATAATTTCACTGGACGTCTACCCATACCCACTGACAGGAATGCCATAGGGAAGAGCAAACTCTTGATAGGCTGTTGGCGGACCGGGCAGAGGTCACTTCCGTGTGAGTTCAAATGGATGCAAGGTTGACTTGGACTTTGGTAATATGGAAAACTAAAGTAAGAAATACCTCAAGCAAGACATTAAAAGTCATGTTGAAGACCTACAAGACATGCTAGAAGTCTAAATCACCAAGTAAAAGTCATGACGCAAAGACACAAACAAAATTGAAACCGCTGAAGCTAAGACAAAGAGGTGGATGAATTAGTCTTGTCTCATGATTTTGGATCTGTTCAAATTGATATAACATCAATTCAAAGTTGTAGAGCTTTTCGTTAGCTTTCAAACAAGTCCAAGATCATCAAAATCGGGGTTCGAAGCTAAATTTTATGCCCAAAATACGAGTATGTCGTGCTAAAAATTAAGTAACGGACATCTCCGGTGTGAACTCCAATGCAAGCTCTGGTGATTGCACTTTGGTGCCCACCGGAAACCTCTCTGGTGCAAACTCTGGTGCCAGCTCCGGTGCTCATAGAAAACAGCATAACAGTCGGATTATCAAAGTGCACCGGACCTCTCCGGTGTATGTGCAGAATGCTGCAGCTTTTGGCAACGATAAGTTTTGGACTTGGGGCCTATAACTATCACCCTGATCGGCAATTTGAAGGGTGTAGGAGCTGAGGAACGTAAAAAGGGAGTTGAGACTCCACTCTAGAGTGCTCTTGCCACCATATGAGCTTAAGGAATCATAAGATGACCGGTGTAGGTGCTTTTGCAAAGTATTTAGGCTAGTTAGACACCGCTTATGCGCTTACTCTAGGTTTAGGTCTAATGTTAGTGAGGTTTGCATACCTCTTGCTCACTTGGTACTTCGGCTCACCATTGTTGTACTTAGAGGGGCTTGTAGTCTTGTGAGACCACACCAACCGCGTTTGTGGTGTGGCCGCCACTATGTACCGAAAGAAATGAGACCCACAGAGGTTTGGCCAGAAGATAGTGAAGACAGTAGGGAGCGGTCCGAGAGATTCCATCTCGGAGACAGAGATAACAATACACCTATTGTGGGGGTATTAACCCCTATACCCTTACGGCTAAGCTTGGGCCGGCCTGGATCGATGGGTCCGGTCCATCCGAAAGACGACGCGCGGCCCAGCCAACCCGGTTGGAGTCCTGCGCAAGGAGTTAAGGCGGATTTGGCGATCAAGCAGGATCCTGGTCGGTTAGAATAGGAATCCTTAACCGGCCATATATGGCAATTGTAACTGGCTAGGATTAGTTTCCAGATCTGTAACCCTGCCCCCCGGACTATATAAGGTGGGCAGGGGATCCCTCTAAAAATCTCTCATTAACATACAAAGAATACAATCGACGCAGGAGGCGTAGGTATTACGCCTTCTTGGCGGCCGAACTCGGATAAAACCTCGTGTCTGCATCTTGCGTCACCGTCTTGTTTGTGGCTTGCGCATCATCGCCGATAATCTACTACCTTGGGCATACCCCTAGGTAGACCGCCGACCATATTTAAATCGGCGGGCGCGCCCGTAGGGGGTGTGCGTCTTTGCTCTCCAAGCAAACAAGACGGTCATCACCTCAGGCTCCATGGCTACGCCGAACGGCCTCACGTTCACCGTCGGCCAGATCACCTGGACCACTGGCTCCGACGGCTTCATCGTCATGACCACGGAGGAGGCGTGGGTTCAGTCTGCGCCGACCACTGCTTCACCTACATCGGCTACGGCTCCGACCATGATGGATCTGGCTCCGACCACGGTACGTCGGGCTCCGACCACGGAACGTCTGACTCTGACCACGATGGATCTGGCTCCGACCACGGTACATCTGGCTCTGACCACGCCTACATCATCTTCAGCCACGCCGACGACTCGTCGTTCGCTTCCCCGCTACAAAGGGAAGCAAATCGACAACACCGACCTGCTTAGCTCCATCGATCGGGTCAGCACCAAACTCGCTGAAACCCTAGCTCTGGTAAGTACGATTCAAAGTCAACCTAACGAGCAGGTAACTGCTCCCCACAACAGATCTACCCGACCAGCTCGGACCAGTCGTCCTGCATGACTTGGTACAGATCTCGTGGTCTTATCTACTCCTGAAGGGCGCTCCGCTCATCGCCGGCCAGCCTCCGCGACGGGTCTCCGGCTCTCCGAGTACGCAGCCTCGACGGAGAACCACCAGTCCACCCTACGGCTGCGAAACGCCTGCTCGCCTCCATGGCGTATAACCCACAACGCTGCTTGGATCTATGTTTTATCGCCCGACCTCGGCGAAGCCACGCGACTTCGTCAACATGATCCGGATCAAGATTATCGGGAAGGATCCGTCCGCACAGCTTCAAGAGGGCGACTCCACCTCCTCGTCGACATCGCATCTAAAGCATCAGTACACCGAGCTTCATCATCACGAAGATGACGGCACCAAATCACGATCTGGATCTGCCGGACCACGCCCGTGGTTTTCACAATTCCCATCTTTCCCGCCAAGACAAGGGGATTTGATCCATGTTGTCGACAATGACGAACCGCCGCGGTTGGCGAAAACAGAACAAGAAAAGACCGCGCAGCGCGCCGCCGCAATATTGACCGGTTCAATCGCCGACAAATCAAAGCCGAAGCGCACCGGGGCGGCGTGACGCATCGTGGTCCACCACGCGACCTCAACGATGCTTTCGGCGGCGGTGGGGACAAACAGGTCTTCGAGGACTCCAAGTGCCAATGTAGCCGCCGCCATGGCAACAATGCAACGGCTACCCAACACCCCGAAACCCAAGTGGTTCGCGATGAAATACAAGCCTATCGGACGGTACGCCATGGCCCGCACCATGAGATTGTAAACCAAGTCCGGGCTCCATCCATCTCAGTCGAGTCAAGCCACAGTCGCCAGCTTCCAAGCCACTCACAGCCACTCAACCCACGTGGCTCGCGCAACAACGACCCGTCAGACAACCATCGAGGCGAAAACGGTGGCCATGACGGTGGTAACCGCCGTCGGGAGGACAATCGTCGCGATGTCCGGGACGATAATCACCAAGACAACTGCGATAATTGTCGTGATAACCGCGGTCGCAGGGCTAATCCAGATGGCAATCAAGATTGCCGTGATGGCAATAACGATCTCCGCCATTACCTCGGTGGACGCGATCTGCACGCTCGCATCAACCAGAGAGCTGACGATCGAGCATCCCACGAAAGCTATTGCCGTATGGAGTATGACACTGCCCACGGTCCGCTGGGTTTGAAGCAGTTTACTCCACACCTTCGCCAAGTCATATGGCCCAAGAATTTGAAGCTCGAGAAACTTCAGAAGTATGATGGCAAAGAAAACCCCAAATTATGGGTCATGCTCTACGAAACCGCGTGCAGATCAGCCATGGCTGACGAGCACGTCATGTCTAACTACTTCCCAGTCGCTGTTGGCCATGCAGGTCACCAATGGCTGGTCAGCTTACCGGCGAACTACTTTGATTCTTGGCAGGAGCTTAAGCAAGCCTTCATTGACAATTTCATCGCTACTTGTGAACAACCGGGCAACAAGTACGATCTGCAACGGATCCAAGATCAGAAAGATGAGCCATCGCTATGAGTATCGTCCGGCGCTTTCTCGAGATGCGCATCAAGGTCCCATCAATCTCTGACAACGAGGCAATCGAGGCTTTCATCACTGGCCTCCGTTTCCACGACGCTCTAAGAGACAAGCTCCTCCGGAAGAGACCTGAGTCGGTCACAGCGCTCCTATCCACCGCTAAGAAATATGCGGATGCCGACGACGCCAAGAAGATAATTATTGAAGAAGCAGCAAGAGTTCCACACTCCGACCACCCCTCACACCGAGACGACTACCGTGGCAACCGTGGTTGGAGCGACAGTTTTGACCGCCGCAACCAGCGCAACGACTCCCGCGACCACTGCGACCGACGTAATCAATCAGCGTAACCGCCAGTAACGATTACGAGAGCAAGCGTGCTTTCGGAAGACGACGGCGGCGAGGTCAATACCGTTAAAAAAAGGTGGCGGACGTCGTAACTTCACGAAGACGACTACGCCAAAGCATTGAAGGGCCCCGCCAGCTCCATCCTAAGTCAAACCATACCATGGAGAATTGCCGCGTTCTCAAGTCTATCTATACACGTCAACAGGCTCCGGATACAGCCGACAAGCCTAACGATGTAGCAGAACAGCGCAACGAGGATAACGAAGACGACGATGCAGACCCTCGTCACAAGTACGTCAAGCCAACCGATCGCATGCACACCATCATCGGAGGCAAAGTGTCCATCGAGACCAAGCGGGAACGCAAGTCGCTTTCGCCTGCGCTTGTTTGAACGTGGCTAACACCGATAACTCGCTCACACCGATCCCCGGCTCCTCCGTGGTCTCACCGCGAAATCTCTTTCAGTAGGAAGGACCAATGGGCCGCAATACCGGAGCCAGGACATTTTCCCCTGGTCCTCAATCCTTATATCAACAAGGTCCAGTTCAACAGAGTACTGATCGACGGCGGCAGCTCCATTGATATACTGTTCAAGAATAGTCGCCACCAAGATAGCTCAGCGGATCTTAAGCCATCTGAGGCACGCAGATTCTAGGGTGTCCTTCCCGGACAGAGCTCTACACCTCTCGGGCAGATCACGCTACCTGTGCAGTTTGGGACCTCGGACCACTTCCGCACCGATTACGTCAACTTTGTGGTCGCTGACTTCGACAACACCTACCATGCTATTCTTGGTCGACCGTCGCTCACCAAGTTCATGGCCATACCTCATTATAGGTATCTGGTGCTCAAGATGCCTACCGAGAAAGGAGTCCTAACCCTTCGAGGTAACGTGTACGCCGCCTACACCTGACGAAGACGACAGTTTCAAAATAGCAGAGGCCCACGACCTCTCTATTCGCATGGCCGAGACCATGCTCGACGCTAAGAAGACCTCAGCCGACCACCTGGAGATCCCAGAGCTCGAGACTCCACGCAAAAACATCAAGTCAAAGGAGCACAAGGTGATCCAGCTGGTCGACGGCGACCCCAGCAAAATGGCCCTTATCGAGGCCAACCTGGATCCCAAATAGGAAGACGCGCTCGTCGGGTTTTTGAGGAGTAACGTGGATGTGTTCGCATGGAAACCTGCCGACATGCCCGGTGTACCTTGGAACTTGATCGAGCACTCCTTGAATGTCAACAACAAGGCCAAACCTATCAAGCAGAAGCTTCGATGTTTCGCTCGCGACAAAAAGGAGGCGATTAGGGTAGAAGTTACATGGCTTTTAGCAGCTGGATTCATTAAAGAAGTGTATCATCGGGAGTGGTTAGCCAACCCGGTTCTTGTACGCAAAAAGAATAATGAATGGAGAATGTGCGTTGATTACACTGATCTCAACAAACACTGCCCTAAGGACCCCTTCGGCTTACCTCGCATAGACGAGGTCGTAGATTCAACCGCCGGTTGCGAGCTGCTTTCCTTTCTCGATTGCTACTCTGGTTATCACCAGATCGCTCTCAAAAAGGATGATTAGATCAAGACGTCTTTCATCACGCCTTTCGGCGCCTACTGCTACACGACTATGTCGTTCGGGCTCAAGAACGCCGGAGCTACATACCAACGCGCCATTCAGGCCTGCCTCGCAGACAAGATAAAAGATGACCTAGTAGAGGCCTATGTGGATGATGTAGTTGTCAAAACCAAGGAAGCACATACCCTTGTTGACAACCTCAAACGTACCTTCGCGGCCCTCAATACATTCCAATGGAAGTTAAACCCAAAGAAGTGCATCTTTGGTGTTCCTTCTGGTATATTGCTAGGCAACGTCGTCAGTTACAACGGCATACGCCCTAATCTGGAGAAAGTCAAAGCTGTCTTAGACATGAAGCCTCCTAAAAAGGTGAAGGATGTCCAAAAGCTTACCGGATGCATGGCCGCTCTAAGCCATTTCATATCAAGATTAGGAGAAAAAGGGTTACCGTTTTTTAAACTACTCAAAGCATCCGAGAAGTTTGAGTGGTCGGAAGAAGCAGACGCTGCCTTCACACAGCTAAAACATTACCTTACATCACCTCCAGTCCTCACTGCTCCTAGAGAAGACGAAACCCTCCTACTTTACATTGCAGCAACCAATCGGGTGGTCTCCACTACCATGGTGGTCGAGCGCGACGAGCCGGGCCACGCCTATAAGGTACAGCGGCCAATTTATTTCGTTAGTGAGGTACTCAACGAATCTAAGACCAGGTACCCACAGATTCAGAAATTGCTCTACGCCATACTGATAACATCCCGAAAGTTGAGACATTACTTCGACGGATATCGTGTGGTGGTCATGTCCGAGTACCCTTTGGGGACATCATTCGCAATAAGGATGCGAACAGGCGCGTCGTCAAATGGGCAATGGAGCTATGCCCTTCTCCTTGGAATTCGCAAGCCATACTACAATCAAGTCTCGTGCACTCATCGATTTCATCATCGAGTGGATGAGACTTAAGCACGCCTCCTCTCCGAATCCGATGAATATTGGACGATGTACTTGACGGCTCTCTCACAATTGACGGTGCGGGGGAGCAGGGTTCTTTTCGTGTCACCATCCAAGGAGCAGCTCCGATGCGTGCTCAGATTTATTTCCCAAAGATCTAATAACGCCACCGAGTATGAAGCATGCCCGCATGGTTTACGCATTACGGTTGAGCTTGGTGTCAAACGTCTCTCGCTCTCGGAGACTCGGCTCGGTCATCAACCAACTCAACAAGGACTAGGACACGACCAAATGAAAAAAGATGGACGACATCTGTAAATCGATAAGAAAGTCGGAGGCGGGTTCTATGGCATCGAGTACATACACGTGGTCCGGGACAAGAACCAAGCAGCGGATGCGCTATCAAAGTTAGGATCATCTCGAGCCAAAATCCCACATGGTGTATTCGTCCAAGACCTGCTCACGCCTTCCATCGAAGAGGAAGATTCCACGGTCGACAAAGTTCCGGACCAGCAATTGGTGGCTACGGTTCCGGCGCCAAGCACAACCGAGCCGCCTCCGACCACTCATGAGCCAGACTGGAGAGTACCCTTCATCAAGTACTTAACAGATGGCGGCGGTTATCTTGATCGGACGAAAACGAGCGCTTAATGCGCTGCGATGGCGATGATTCGCTTCGTCGATGGCAAGTTATGGCGCAAAAGCGCAAAGGAAGAAATCTTGATGAAGTGTATAACCTAGGAAGAAGGCGAGCGTCTCCTGGACCAAATCCACTCTGGCTCCTGCGGCAACCACGCGGCCTCAAGAACACTGGTCGGTAAGGCTTTCCGAGCAGGGTTTTATTGGCCGTCAGCAGTAGCCGACGCAGAGAAGCTAGTCCGTCACTGTGAGGGTTGTCAGTTCTTTGCCAAAAGAATCCATGTACCAGCACACGAGATTCAGACGATACCAGCCTCTTGGCCCTTTGCATGCTAGGGACTGGATATGATCGGGCCCTTCAAACCGGCTCCTGGGAAATTTACATGTGTTTTTGTGCTGATCGACAAATTTTCTAAGTGGATAGAATACATGCCTTTGGTGCAGGCATCTTGAAAAAAGGCTGTCATGTTCCTTGACCAGTCATCCACCGCTTTGACATACCCAACAAAGATCATCACCGATCTGGGTACTCAGTTCACCGGGAACGCTTTTTGGGACTTCTACGATAAAAGGAGCATAGTAGTAAAATACGTCTTGGTGGCGCACCCTAGAGCTAATGGACAAGTAGAGCGGGCAAATGGCATGATCTTGGACGCATTGAAGAAGAGGATGTACAGAGAAAACGACAAAGCCCCCGAAAGATGGCTCAAGGAGTTACTAGCCGTGGTCTGGGGCCTCCGAACTCAGCCCAATTTCCTAACACCGGTGTCTCACCATACTTTATGGTTTACGGTCTTTGAGCGCATCCTCCCATCGAGATATAGCTTTCGCACCAGCAAGGGTAGAGAACTTCGACGAGGGCAAGGTCAATGAAATCACGGAGCTAGAAGTAAACAACGCAGAAGAGAAAAGGCTCGATTCTTGTGTACGTCCGCCAAATACCTTCTTTGTTTTCGCAGTACTACAACAAAAATGTTAAAGAGCGGTTCTTCGTGGTCGAGATTTGGTCCTGAAGTGGAAGACGAACCAGGCTGGTGTCCACAAACTTGCAACCCCATGGGAGGGACCATTCATGATCAAGGAAGTCACACGACCAACGTCTTACAAAGTTAGCTCGCTTTGGACGGATGCGGACGTACCAAACTCTTAGCACATCGACAAGCTTAGACGTTTCTATGCTTAACTACTGAGATATGTACTCCTTTTGTACTTTCGATTTCTTTCAATAAAGCAGTTATGATTTCTTCGAGCACTCTAATGTGTCACTTCGAGTTTTATGGTTATTCTAATTCAGCCAGTAAAAGACGACCACCACCCCTTCTACGGTTTTCGGAGCAGGCTCTGTCTCCGGTTCCTCCCAATACGTGCATGGGATCCGTTCTCTACGTTACGGGTGATCGGCAGGTCCCCCTTGGTTTAACTTGTCTGCGTCTACGTGTGCACAGGTCACCAGACCTCACACTCTGACCACATGGAAAACCAGGGCCGCACAAACTTTTCGGGATGATGTGTCGAGCACGATGGTACAACTAAACAGAACGTTAATATGTTTTTACTTAGTTACACCAACATAAAGTATCAAGCTTAAATACGCTTTATACAAAGCAAACAAGTTTATAACAATATACAGTTACGTTATTACAAGCTTGCCTGGAGAGGCCCAAGTTCACAATAACACAACTATGTCCTCCTTCTACAGCTCTGAGCCTATTACATTGGCTGGTCGGGGCGCATGGCACTTACTGCTCGCCGCTTCTGATACCCTACTCGAGTTTTGGGGACTCTTGTGCTAGTTGAGCTGAAGGGGATGGCCCTGCCGGTGCCTGGCTGGTCGAGACCACATGCTTCATTGGTTGGCTCGCAGCTGATGGCATTTCCAGCTGACTCGTCGATGGCGTACCCTGTACAGGTGCTGTCCCACCTCCACACAGGTTAATATCGCCAATTATCTTTAACGACAAGTCCAGCTGGGCCATCCGAAGCTCCTCTGCCTTGTTTGGGTCTACCTCCTTCGGGTACCCAGCCTCTAGGCGCTTGAGATCGATCAGGGGATAGTGGGCACGCACCATGCTTAGTACATGGGCACCCGTGTACTCACCAGCCTCCTTCACGAACTCCTAGAACCATCCCCACGCTTGTCTGCATCTCTCGACCAGTCCGAGCTGGCGCATCCTTGGCTCTTCCTCTGTGAGCGCTGGGTCTATAAGGTTGAGGACGGGCACAATGCTAGTTGCCACTTCTTGGCACCGTTTCTCCCACGTGTCCCGCTCCTCGGCGGCCTTGAGGCATCGTGCTTTCCAGTCATCACGCTCTCTGATCACGGCCTCTAGGTGCTTCTTGGCATTGACTTTCAAAACTGAACACAGTACAAGACATCAAATGTGAAAACACAACATGGCAAGGTGGGCAACATAATGTGAAAGGTGATCTGGAATACTTACCTTTTAGTTCCTCCTTCATTTTGTTGGTGTGGTCTTGGAGTTGAGACTGGCTGCGTGCTAGCTTCACGTTGTCCTCCTTCAGGCGACCACACTCTGCGGTCACACGGTTATTTTCCCCTTTGAGGCGGGTCACTTCAGCTTCTAAACCTGCCTTACAGCTGTTACTACCAAGAATACAACAACACAAGTCCTGCACTTGTTATGATAAGATGAAACTTTATTTGTTTTCTCCAGCTCTTTGTTGTTGAGCTGGCCGACCAGGTTTTGGTTCTGTGTTTCTCGATCTATCCTCTCCTGGTCGGTGGTTTCAAGTTGGCACCGCAAGCGTTCCACTTCGGCCGCCAGTTCTTTATTGGTTGCCGCGATTCCTTCAATCTGGTCGAAGCACCTCTTTCGGTATTTTGCGGTTTTCATCAGGTCCTACATACAGACAAGCTAAGTCAGACAGTTCGACTACATAACAGGGTCAAGGATTCAAGCCAAATGTACCTGGACTTCTGTCACCAGACGCTTGGCCGCCCGTTCGACTCTTAGGGTCTCTTCGACCTTTGGGATTTCTTCGTGCATAACCCATCCATCGTTCCGATAGCGCGACACATATACATGTTGTCGCCTATCTTGGGGACGGCCCAGGACCTCTTCTACTTCTTCCTCTTCAGCCTCCTGTTCGGGAGGTGGCGCTGGTCTGGAGTCTGCAGACTCCACAACCACCGTGGCTTTTCCACGAGCCGTCGCGTCGGCCGTAATGCTCGGGCCATTTCGCTGCTGCTCTCGGCTAGATCCGCCCCCTTAGCGCCATGGTATCCGCCTTAGCGGGGTTCGTGCTCGAGCACTTGTACTGCTTTCGGCTATCTTCTCGACCACCCGCTCGGGGGCTGGCGTCAGGTTGTCCGCTTCTTTGAGGTCCAAAGCGAGTTCCTACTCTGAGCTCCTCCACGGTTGGCTCTTCAAGGCGCGATTTGTCCCGCCGTCATTGGGCGGTTATGCCGCACCCGGCTAGCTGGTCGGGTTTCTCGGTGGACGCTGACCTAATATATCAGAGACAATTTCAGAAGATAATAGTATCCAATTCAAATTACAAGCTTACATCAAAGATATAGATACTTACAGCTTCAATTTGCGGAATGATGTGGCAAAGGAGCGTCGCCTTGACCGTCCCTGCTCCGCGTGCTCGGCAGGCTCCACCAGGTCTTTTTCCACCTCCGGTACAGGCATCGGGGTTTGATGCCTGATGTTTCCCTCGCTTGTACTCTGTGTTGCAGTGGTCGGTGAAGCGACCACTGCTGGCACGGAGGAGCCACCCTGCTCCGAAGACCCTATTTGTCTTCTCCTCTTTCGAGGGACGAGCCGGAAGATGTCCGCATCCTCTGCTTCGTCGTCCGACAGGGGGAAGATAGCTTGAGTCGCTTCTTTGTCGCACGACGCTTGCCGCCCGCTACGGTCGGTCGTCCTCCGTAGTCTCGAGTGCCGCCCAGTGGATGTCGTCGGTCCTGGCGCTGGTCTGGGCGGCTGGGTTGGCAGCTTGCGGCCAATCTACACCGGGGGGAGGTGACACGAACACTGCTGCTCGGTCACGACCATTACACTGCGACACAAAGCGGGGGCAACAGTCAATTTCTTGTTACAATATGACTCTATAGTTAAAAGGAAGCATCAATTACCTTTGGGGGAGGTTGGGCCAGCTTGAAGGCGTGCTCGATGTCGTTCAGCCTGACGTAATTGGGATCGGCCAGGTTGAATAGCTCCCCAATCCTGGCTTTGATTTCCGTCTTGTCGAGCGGCTCCTTCCTGGTCCTTGTCGGATCGGCGCTTCCCTGGTACTCGAAGCCTGGATGAACCCTCTTTTGGCAGGGCTGGATCCTTCGGCTGATGAAGTTCCCGACCACACTTGGGCCATCTAGCTTTCCCCATGGGATCATCCCGAGCAGTTCGGCGATCTGCTCCAGGTTCTTGGGCTTTTCTGTCCAGCTATTCTTCTTCTCTAGAATCAGTCCCACGTCACACAGGGTGATGGTGTTCGGCTCTTCACGGATGTAGAACCACTTCTTGTACCACTCATCCAGCGAGGTGTTCCAGGGGCAGTGCAAGTATTGTGCTTTCATGCCGTCGCGCAGATTCAGGTAGGCGCCTCCGGCTATCTTCGAGCCACCGCTCCCTTTCTTCCGAAGACAGAACAGGTGGCGAAAGAGGTCGAAATGGGGCTGGAAGCCACCATAAGACTCGCAGAGATGAATGAAGGTGGAGATAAGGAGAATCGAATTGGGATGCAGATTGCAAATCCCAATCTCGTAGTACAAGCAGAGACCCTGAAGGAAAGGGTGCACTAGAATCTCGAAACCCCGTTTGAAGAAGTCTTCGAAAACCACAATCTCACCTGGTTGTGGATTGAGGAAGCTTTCTCCTTCCGGCGCACGCCATCCCGCGAGTGCCTTGTTGTGGAGCACTCCCATGGCGACGAGGTCCTCGATGGTTCGCTCATTGCTCATGACTTCCACCATTCCTTCACCATGACCCCGCCTTTCTTCCGGGCGCGCTCTCTTACCCATTAGTCCGTCCTTACTAAGGGGGTGGATGCGGTGGCAAGGGGATTGGCGATGATTTTCGGAGGAATAGGGTTTGGCAGGAGGAAGAAGAGGGTTGCGGCGGCGAATGACAAATGGGGAACGGTGTGAGTAACTTACCAGATCTACATTATATAAAACAAAGAGCTTCGTCGTTTCATCCGCCCGAGATTATTAGGGAGATGTGCGCACGCGCGCCGTAGACGGTTGTTCACACAACCTCGAGATCTACGCCAATAAACACGCTCCTTCATTACCAGTGTATGCGCCTCTTCGTTAATAGTGTAAGAGGGCCCACACCGACGCCTCCATCATACAAAAAGCCAAGCGTTTATTTTGCCGAAAAAGAGTAAGAAGACGTAATGACGTACTATACCCATTTGCTTTTTGACCAAGCGTGTCGATCGGACTTGGCAGAGAATAGAGATAAATAAATACACCGAATAAATACATCAATGGCGTTCGCGTTTTAGATGCCCGTTTCGCGCTATGGATGGATCAGGGACTGCCCAGACCACTGCTGTGCTCGGGGACTGCTCAGACCATTGTTGTGCTCGAGGACTGCACAGACCACTGCCGTGCTCGTGGATCGCCCAGACCACTGAAGTGCTCGGGGACTGCTCCGACCACTAACGTGCTCGGGGACTACTACGACCACTATCGTGTTTTTGGGAGACGCCTCAAGCAACCGGTGTGCTCGGGGATATCCCGACCACTGATCGAAGAATTGTTCTCCTCGGCTACATGTGATTTGTACTCACATACAGTTGAGAGACTTTTATTTAGACCTTACTACAAGGCTCATACTTCGCCTTCCAGCAAGCTCGGGGACTACATCGGTATGATGCACCTGCCGGTGCATCTCGTATCGCCTGTACGACGATTGGGTTCTCAACTTAATTGGGATTTCTTTTTAGACCCTGGCACCATGTGCTTACTTCACCTACTACCAGGCTCGGGGACTAAGTGGGCACACTTCACCTTGCGGTGAATGTGTTTGTTTTTCGACCACTAGGCCTCTGATGATCAAAGATGCTACGCTTCAAGACGCACTTACATTTCTTTTCAGAAATACAAGTGGGCACACTTCCTGGGACAGAAATCTTTTTCTTTTTTCTTAAGAGCACCATACATTCTTCGGACAACCTATTTCTCCGGTGTGACGGCGGTGGTCGGAAGATGTCAAGGACTCGGGCATAACTTGTCCGGAGAAGGTCGAAATGGCGTGTCGCAAAGATAATACATGGTGCTCGGGGACTAGCTGTGGGGTATTAACCCCTATACCCTTACGGCTAAGCTTGGGCCGGCCTGGATCGATTGGTCCGGTCCATCCGAAAGACGACACGCGGCCCAGCCAACCCGGTTGGAGTCCTGCGCAAGGAGTTAAATGCGATTTGGCGATCAAGCGGATCTTGGTCGGTTAGAATAGGAATCCTTATCCGCCATATATGGCAATTGTAATCGCTAGGATTAGTTTCGGATCAGTAACCCTGCCCCGGACTATATAAAGGCGGCGGGGATCCTCTAAAATCTCTCATTAACATACAGCAATACAATCAGACGCAGGACGTAGGTATTACGCCTTCTTGGCGGCCGAACCTGGATAAAACGTCGTGTCTGTCTTGCGTCACCGTCTTGTTTGTGGCTTGCGCATCTGTCTGCCGATAATCTACTACCTTGGGCATACCCCTAGGTAGACTGCCGACCATATTTCGTCGACACCTATCAAAATCCTTAGTTACACAGCTAGATTTATTTTTATTGCTTAGGTTTTGACTAGGTGAGAATTAAAGGTCATAGTTTTAAAAGTAGATTTTAAATTGCCTAATTCACCCTCCCTCTTAGGCGTAATTGTCCCTTTCACTCTCTATTTGCCTCAAAGAAAATAACTATTAAAGGCTTGAGCTTCCAATATGGTGGAGCATAAAAGCCGATGGAGTTGAAGAATGCCAACATAAATTGATGGTCACATGATGTTGGTATAGGCTAGAGCTTGTATGCATACATATGGTCGATGGCAAAACATGTGCATAACTGGCTATTTAGCCCAAAAAGGTGCTTAATCTATATAACTAGAAGTATACCCCACTCGTTGCTGCGGGAATTGTGTATTAATGGATTGTGTGGCATGTTGACTTGGACAACAAAATGCTTGTGTGTTTTGCTAACGTGAACATTACAATTGCATGTGCTAGTGAATTTTAATTACATGTGATAGTGCATTGCTGAGGTGGATAGCTTGCATGTTGAGATATATAGCTAGTGGGGTTTAGGATTATAAGAGATAGAGATAGAGATGTATGGATGAAAGCCCTAGTTTGGTTTTGGCTAATTGATGAAACCTATTTGGACTAATCCTTGTCTAAGTGTTGTGATAAGATAGGATGGTCCAAGTCCAAGTGGTGCAGCAAGATGAAGTCCATGGTGATGAAGATGGACAAGTGATGATGATCAAGCTCCAACTTGGAAAAGAGAAGAAAGAGAAAAACAAAAATCCAATGATGATCAAGGCAAAGGTATCAATAGGGTTTTTGTTCTCCAATCCAGACATCAGAGGGTGTGATTGGGTTTAGGATAGATAGGCATACTATGAAGAGGGGATAATCATGGTTAAAATGGTTATGAAGTGCCACTAGGTGAATTCATACTTCCATATGCATTATAAGGACCTAGTGTGCTAACTTAACACCCTTGAAAATGCTTTGAGAAAATGCTAACACACATGTACAATGGTGATACACTTTGTGGTTAGCACTTGGGAGCAAGGGTGAAGAGATTGGAGATGAAAAACATTGAGAAAAGGGGATCGAACTCTAGGCTTAGGGTGGACCGAACCAAGAGTGTCAGGTCCAGTGCCTAACCCTAGCCTGTGGGCTGACTCGGTGCTCAGACCAGACCCTGCCAGGGCAGGGGACTAAACCAATGTTGGCACGTCCAGTTGATCAACACGGTAGTGCAGAGGACACGTGGCAAGTCAAGGTGCCCCGGATGCTACTATGTGCGCTTCCGGTCGCTGATCCGGACGATCGGCTTGGTTCGAAGAATTATTTGGGCGAAACAAAGAGCGACCAAATCTCTCTAGATGCCACTATTCATCAGTCCGGACCTAGGGACTGGACTCAGTCTGCAGACATTTGAGCACTCGGGGAGCTCTCTAGAACTGACCGGACCCTGGCGCGCACTGGACCGGACTCTTGGTGGTGTGTCCGGTCCGATCGATTTGACATAGTGCAACATGATTGGTCAAGGGGTGCATTCAGACCCTACTGTGGAAGGTCTAGACCAGGGTCCGGCGCACGATCTGGAGCCCCCACGATAGTGTAACGGCTATGTGAACTTTGGGGCTCTATAAATAGAGCTTGGCCGGCTCATGCTCACTCTCTTGGACATTTTGATCATCCATACATCCTTGTGAGCTAAGCCAAAGCCTTCCCACTCATTCTCTTGATTGATTCATTGACCAAGTGAGTTGGGGGTGATCCAAAGTGCATTTGCTTGAGTGATTGCATCTAGTGGCACCTGGGGATTGTTCTAGCTACGGGTTTCTTGTTACTCTTGGTGGTTGCCATCACCTAGATGTCTTGGAGCATGTTGAGGAGGTTAGCACTTGTTGGTGATTGTTCATGGCCATCTCTCGGTGGATTTGGGAGGGGTTCTTGGGCTTATTGCCTGGTGGAGCGCCAAAGGCACCTCTTGTGGATTGCTCATGACATTGAGCTCCCTCATCTTGTGTAGGTTCTTGTGGCGCCCTTGTGTTGGGCTTGGCATGGTGCCAATTAGCTCGCAAACCACCAAGTGAATTGGCCATCACAATGAGGACATAGCTTGCCAGCAAGCAAGTGAACCTCGGGATAAATTGTGTGTCAATTGGCTCTTTGGTTTTCACTTGGTGATCATATATTGTCTCTTGTCACGTTTGGTATAACATCTTCTACCTCTCCTTGCATTTACTTTAGTTTATCTTGTGTAGAGGTAGCTTGGGTAGTTTGTTAGTGTAGCTAGTTTAGTTGTAGCTAGTTAATTAGTTGTTTAGCTACCTCACTAGCTTAGGCGAGTAGAGACATAACCTTGATTGTGTGCCTAGAGATCATAATCACTAGAATTGTGGATAGGTGGCTTGCCATTTGATTAGAGCTAGAGCAAAATGCTATTTTGCCATTTAGTTTACTAACCACTTGCTCTAGTGAATTTGTAGAGAATTTTTATAGGCTATTCACCCCCTCTAGCCATTTAGGACCTTTCAATGGAGAAAGCATATAAGAGATGCCAATTAAAAGACAACAAAATGACACAGGTTTAGGGATACCGCATGTAGAAATCCAATTGGACTTGATATCAATTTGTATGATATGCCATACCACCAAGGATATAAAATACCACTTGTAAGTGATCATCCATGCTTAGCTCCAGGGACTCCATTTTCCTTTCATTGAGACTACTACACACATGATAAGCTATGCCAATCTTGTCGAATGTCCTTCCCTAAAAGTTTGCATACAAGTGTCTGGAATAATTGTAGAAGACATGCACTTAGACTTTTAAGGTAAAAATACCACTTGAAAGATAATGTCACTTGGAGGTGAACATTACTTGTAGGTGATATTTGGGGTAGGTTATCTATAATTTGGACTTTTGCACATATAAGATAAACCAATTAAAAATGGGCTATGTGTTGTTAAACTATGTAGGATTGCTTTGCATGCATGGAGGCAGAGGGGGTTTGATCAAACAGTTGCGATGAAAAGGCACACAGATAGTTGACGTGGCACCCCCTCTGCCTCCACCTATAAAAGGAGGCTCACACCCCCTCTCCATTAATGGTGCATTCAAGCTACAAATGAAGATTAGTGTAGTTCCACTCTCTTAGTATTGTAGTCTAGTGTGGGAGTTAGAGTTCACACTACACCACAACACCGAGATTAGCGATGGACGATCTGACGCTAAAAGCAGCTATAGCGACAGACAATCTGACGCTAAAAACTTACAGCGACAGACTTCTACAGACGCTATAAGTCCTGTCGCTAAAAATCTTTAGCATCAGACAATACTTTTAGCGACAGATAATCTGTTGCCTCGAATATTTATAGCGACAGATAGTCCATTGCTAGTTTTTGGCGACAGATGCTCTATTACTAGGCATATACCGATAGATCATCCAACAGTCCATGTATTTATAGCGATAGATTGTTCTACAGGACAATATAAATATATAAAAAAATAAATACAATGAGAAAATATGTAGCATATATCATACCCAGATTCAAGCTTAAGGTCCATCACATAAAGATATAAAAACACATACATCACATGGAGATCAATACATACATAACATATAATCTTGTCTTATACAGTACATCATCCAACAAGGTCAGCCACCAAAAGATCACATGCATGCGCACCCAGCAAGCAATACTAGTAGTTTGTGTTTGACATACTAAGGTTTGTGCACACAATCATTTCTAGGAACTCAAAAACCAAAAGCAATGGCTTGCCAACACTAGAGCCTCCACCAGGTTATGTGCAGAACCATTTTCCAGAAACTCAAGCCAAAGACTGCCCAACACTTCCTGAAAAATATAACAACCATGTAATTAGGCTGCATTGAGAATGGTCTATGGCAATTTTAACTAGATGACAAATAGAATTACTAGCAAATAACATATAAGTAAGAAATATATGTTGAACGTTATGATTACAAAAGTAACAATGTGGACATCAAGGTATATGAGACCAAATTCCAGTTACATAGCGCTCCCAAAATTTTTGCCCTGATGCCAATTAGGTGTTTGCATGATTGTGTCATCAAACGGTCACCAAGCAACCAGTTTTGTCAACAATATCGGACTTGTAAAAAACATATCCTTATGGTACTGTGCAGCTAAAAACAGTGAGACAATTAACTCCAATGGCAATGGCAGGGCCTATTTTCATGCACCAAAACCAGATAGCAAAGTTACCATCTATGTTGACCTAATCTTCCAATGTTATCAAGGAAGAATAAAAGTTGTTTAGATTAATTACCATATATACCTACAACTGTTGGTTGTAACTAACATAAACTGTATGTGACCAAACACAAGCAAATTGACATAACCAAGCTAGTGCAACACTGAACAAGCTGGGATATTTGTTTTAGCATTCCAAATAGAACCATAATAACTGTTGTTCCAATGCACTTCATACCTAATTTGGCTAGCACAAATATGTTCTCAGATTACCAGGAAAGCCAGATAACTAATAATCTGGTGAGGTAATCTTCCAATACTATCAAGGAAGAACCAGAGTAATTTAGATTGCTTACCATACTTACAGCCATTGTGCCCTTATAACCAACATAAACAGTATGCAACCAAACACAAAAAAATCCAATCTGCTCCCATTGAACATACTGGGATACTTGGTTTAGCATTCACAATAGAATGAGAATACAGGTTTTGGGCAGTAGAGCCCTGAATGGTGAGCAGAATTCTAGATTCCAAAGTGCTCCATATGTGATTTTCACAACACTAACATGCTCTAAGTGCTAACAGCAAAAACCAAAAAATAATAATGTGCTCCCAAGTGGTGTCTCCACTACTTCTCAGTACAAAACATCAAAAGAAAAAAAAGGATCGCAAAATTTTCTATGGGGGGCAATAAAATGGCCGTCCAACTCGCACACCACATGCATTTGGTGTTTCTGTTACCTCTCATATACAGAATATCCTATTCATACTTCATGATTGCATATTTTGCAAGAGCAGTGAAGCGGGGGGGGGGGGGGGGGGGAGGAACTACGGCTATCATAGGATCTGCGGTCTAGCATGCAAACCGAGCAACCGAACAAAAAATTACCTATAAAATCACTAGACACAGGCAACCATGAAACATCTATGTACTTGGCCGACCATCTACGAACCGCACAACCATGAAAAGTAAATTATTCTCTAAAAGTCAAAGACCAAAAATTGCATGGGAAAAGAAAATTCTTGTGCTCACTGCAATAGTGAGGAAACTATAAAAAATAAATAAGTGATAGTAGCTCAATTGGTAGAGTCTTCACTTTGTGACTTTGTGACTTTGTAACAAGTGCACAAGTGATTATTGGCTCATATTTATTCTATGCATGAGCTATACGAAGATCTCATGTACTAACTAAAACCTGCTCACCACCCAGAATACCAGATACACTATTCAACCATAATTTGGACGCCTTTTATATCCAGTATTCCCATTGAAAATTTTCCATTCAATGCTTATCCAGAATTTAGAAAATGACAATGTCAAGAAGTTCTAGGCTACATAATCAGTCAAGGAGACAAGAACGCAGGCCGTGTTGCATGAATAATTTCAACATGATTGAAAAGTCGATAATGCGAACATTCAATCCAAAAGTGAAGATAGCAAGTTTCTTTCGACCTACATACTAGTGTGATCTTCTTCATACTGCTAAGATCAAACTGCTTGTTGCTGATGTAGGTATCAATTTTAAAGGTGATCTATTATACAGATAACAGAAACAAAAAGTACCTACCTGCCCATCATACTCGCTGCTATGATACTTAGCAATTGGTAAGTCAACCAGGCAGATAGAGATAGACCCTGTAGTTGCGAATAAGATATTTCTAAATGATTGAAGTTGTCTGGGAAGCAAGTCCATTGCAATAATAAACTTGAGGGCCCTATTGCTAATAGTAGAAGCCATCACTTTGTGACTTTGTTGGTGCAGTAGTCATGTTCATAGCTGATCGGGCAACAGCAGGCCTAGAGGGGGGCAAGGTCTCTTCCATTTCAACCTAAAATAAATGATGCACTCATGAGAATTGTAATGCAGGGAACATTTTTAAAATCACAAACAAATACTTTGCAAGGGCATAGGAAGATTACATGTGTATCATTTGCAAAGCAAGGGCGAACATTTGTTGCTGTTGTAATGTTCATAGCTGATCGGGCTGCAGCATGCCTACGGGGGAGCAAGTTCTCATCCTCCTCACCATAGTCATCATAGTCTTCATCCTCTACATAATTATCATAGTCTTCACGCCGAAGAGCATTATGTGCCTCGTCGATAGGTCTTTCAGGTGTCGGACTCTACACAAGAATCGAAACAATAATATTCATTGGCTGCTACCAGAGAAATGTATGTGCAGATTATGACATGTAAAGAGATAATTTAGTTCGAGTTCTTTACCACATACTGTCGTGAATTAGAGCCATGTTGTGACAGGACTTCAACATTTGTCCTTCCTTGTGCCATCCTTTCCTCTTCCAATTCTGCAACGTGTTGCTCAAGAGTTTTGTTCTTACTTTCAGCTTTCTGTCGAGCAAAAATTTCCATTTGCATCCTTGTTGACATGAGTGCTTTGAGCCCTGGGGTACCAATCTCTTGGGGAGTTGGTCCTAGACCCAAAATACGAACACGTCCTCTTGGCTCCTTTGCTCCACAAATAGCAGCATATGCATTGCCTTCTTGAATTGATCTATCCTTCAACTCTAGTTGAGCTTCAACAATGGCTTTAATCTCATCCTACAAAATATGAATAAGTAAAGTGTATACAACAGATCCATGTTTCTTTATTTGGGGAAAACTTACAAAGGTACTCCATTTTTTCTTGTATGTGTATTGATGTACACTTCATCTCTTCGAGGGGGCGTCCAAGTGCTTTACCCTACAAGTTTATAACTATGTACCAATGAAAATGCCCCAAAATAATTTACAAATGAGTAACATGATAGGATTCTGTACCAGATTATAACTACGGCAAGCATGGCTGATGCTTCCAGATGTATGATGAACCCTCAACTTCGCATGATTTGCTTTTCCTCTTTTAGTGCGAGCCTATGGTAGAAATCATTGATATTTGCACATTCATAGGCAAGTAATGGAAATGAGAGATTCATATGAATTGTTCCTTACTTGACATTCAGAAGACCTCCAAAATTTAATAAGATCATTGATGTCATCATCATTTAATATATTTTAAGTCTTTCCTTTATTTGTTCATCTGTTAATGTTTCATCAAAAAACTTCTCTTTTAAGTTTGCCTTGTAGTCCTTCCACTTCCTTATCCATAAACCATTTCTTGACAGCCTCATCCACATCATAGAACGCCTAATTTGCCATTGAAAAGGAGCCATCAGATCATGTACAAATTGTACTAAGCTACTATTAATTGCTATGTGGGTATTAGATTGCTACAAAAAAAGCTGATTATTGATGTACAGATTATGTACATATTGCACTAAGTTGCTATTGATGCACAGATTATACTAGCTGCTATGAATTGGATAACTTGCACAAGGGCAGACAATGCTATACCTGCAAGTCATCCCAAACCTGAAGCTTCTTTCCAAGGGGAACAGACCTCCAATCATTAAATCGAACTGGTAATATCTTTCTCACTTGACAACCAATGGCACTAGCAAACTTCCTATAATTTTCTCCTACAGGCTATCCATATTCATTGACTATTATTTTGATTTTAGGCATGTCAACTGTCCTTGAGAATATGTCATTCATTGTGGTGATTTCCCTTCCATTCTGAGTACCACTGTGCAAATCTATACAGATGAAAACGTAAATGTGAGTATTTTCAGAAAATATCAGCATATGTTCTCAGAAATTGTAGCCAGAAATTGCAAAAAAATGTTCTCAGAAATTTTCAGAAATACAATACCTCCATTGTCACATAAGAACTTTCCGACTACTTCATAATCAGGATCATCAATAATCTGCTCATTTGCAGTCTCAACATTATTTCTTTATGGTCTTGGTCGCAAATTATGATGTTCAATGGCTGCATCACTTGTGTTATGAGTTGTCTACAGGAAAATGCACATGACAATGCCAATTAGTATTTGTACTAGTTTAGAAATCACTATCCTTTATTTTAAAAAGATCAGTTTAATCCAAGTGCAGTATCTGAGGTAGTAGTAAAGTGCAGTATCCAAGTGCCATCTAAAGATTATTATTTTTTTATGCAGAAGTTAACCTAACATAGTAAGGAAGCAACTCCGAGCAGCCCATAAGTATTTGTTCTAGTTTAGAAATGTTCCAGCACTATTGTACAAGGCTAACCTTTGTTCTTTTATTTGGTTGGGCAGGCTGGAGTGTGGCGCTCAGCTTACGAAGACGAAGCGAATCCATCTTCTCCTGGTTTCTTGCAACTTGTTCCCATTTTTGCCTCTCATACTCAGTCATGACATTATCTTCGTTACATCTTCCTCTTGCGCTTGACATTTTTTCTCCTAAAAAGGTACAAAGGAATTACAATCTTTTCCTTGTATAAGAAATAATACAAACTGAAGGGAACAAAATTTTCAATGAGGCAATCACATACTGCATAAATAGCACTTACTTTTTAGGCTCAACAATTATACCATCTATGTCTGTCCTAATAGTGGGGACAACCTCATTAATAACATCCACAGTCACCTTGGCATTTAGATCAGGCAGTGGCAGAACTAGTCCATTGCCATTAACTAGGTGCTCACTCTCTAAATTATCCATATCATAGAAGTCTCTTGGTTTGGACTGATGAATAGAAACCCACTCAGAACCAGCATGTTCAGGAACATAGAAGACTTGCACGGCTTGTGATGCTAGTATGAAAGGCTCATATGATACTTTTTCACCAGTATTGAATAAATGTTTAAAGTTGACAGTAGTGACCCCGAACTGATCGGTTTTAACCCATTTGCCCCGCACACGGTTGTCAACCCAATCACACTTGAAAAGAACAACATTTCCTTTGTGGTTATAGTTCAATTCAACAATCTTCTTTATAATGCCATAATAAGTCTTGTTTCCTATTATGACATTATCATTATCACCCCTCTGAAAGCATGTGGACTCTGCAACTAGAGCGACGCCACTATTTTGGATAGACCTACCCACATCATAGGACTCAGTGTGAAAATCAAGTCCATTTATTGTGTAGCTACTATATTTTTGTGCACTCATAATTGGCGCCTTGGCTAAGATTTGTATCTCATCTGGTACTTCCTCATGTATTTCTTCCACCTATGATTAGTAAGAAATATTATTAAGGTAAATGAGAAGTTCAACTTAGATAACATGTGTTAAGTTCTCTTACTACTTACATGCGACCTCAACCACTCATGGAATTGTTCATGCTGCATTCGGTTGATAGCTCGTTGGTTTCGAACACCAATTGAAGATAGATAGTGAGCATACTTTCTGCAAAGGTCAATTTTATCATCTTACCATTGCAAGAGAATCTAAACATATGGTGTGAAGTGAAACAGATTACTTACTCCAAGTAAGGCCCTATATTTGCATAGTTGAACAAAACATATCTATGTGCTTGCAGCCAAGTCTTGTGGTCTAAACTCACTGTGCACTTCCCAGCTAAACCCCAACCAATGCTATCAAAGAAAGGGGTTGTGGAATTTTCAGCTTGCAGTTCTTCTACATTTCTAAGTGCTTGGCTGTGTAAATAGTGTCCACATAGTGTAAGGCTCTCATAAAACATAGAACCCTCCATAATTGATCCCTCTAGATGGCTTTTTGTACGAACATCACCTTTCAATCTCATCAAAAACCTATACAAATATAATAGGCTCATTATGTTGTAAAATAGTATGTATTTTTTATACGTATGCTGCAATACGCTCACAGAAATTACCTCTCAACAGGCCACATCCTATGGAAATGTACTGGACCAGCCAGTCTTGCTTGTGCAGGAAGATGGACCATCAGATGTGCCATAATGTCAAAAAAGGAGGGCAGGAATATAGTCTCTAGAAGGCTTAAGGTTTCAGCTATTTCAGCCTCTAGACTATCCATATCACTTTTGCGGAAAACAGAAGCACAAATTTTCTTGAAGAAATGACTAACATGAATCACTACAGCACTAACTACTTCTGGCAATATTTTTCTCATAGCAAGTGGTAGTAAGTGTTGTAGAACAATGTGGCATTCATGACTCTTAAGGCCAAACACCTTTCTCTCATTGACATGAACATTGTGACGTATATCAGATGCATAACCAGCAGGAAATTTTACCCCTTTCAGTACTTCACAAAATATTTTTTTCTCATCAGGACAGGTGGTAAATAAAATTGGTCTTCAACATCAACAGGGTGGATATCACTTCTAATGCCTAAAGTTTGAAGGTCTAAGCGAGAATTCAGATTATCCTTAGATTTCCCATCGGTACCCAAGAATGTATTAACAAAGTTCTCATACACATTTTTCCCTATGTGCATGACATCAAAATTATGTCACAGCATCACTTCTTTCCAATAGGGAAGTTTAAACCAAATAGACCTCCTTTTAAAAATGACTAATGGCTCCCCTTCCTTGCGTTTCTTCCTTGGTGGTTTCTTTCCATATGGATCCTTGCCAAAAACTGTAACAATATCTTTAGTACACTCCAACACTTCCTCCCCAGAGAGTGGAGTAGGTGCCTGCCTAAATTCAATTGAACCAAACTTATCTACATCAAACCTAAATGGGTGATTTTCATCCAAAAACCTACGATGACCCAGATAGCAAGTCTTGCTGCCATTACCAAGTCTATGTGAACAAGTATATGAGTGGCAATCAGGACATGCCGCTTCACCAGTAGTGACACAACTAGATGCATAGCCTAGACCCGGGAAATCTGTAATAGTTCACAACACTGCTGCCCGTAATTGGAAGTACTCACCCTTCGATGCATCATAAGTTCTAGCCCCCTTAACAAACATATCTAACAAATCATCCACAAGTGGCTAGAGAAAAACATCCATATCACTACCAGGAGCATGTTTTCTAGGAATTAGCAAAGAGAGTATGAAATTTGATTGCTTCATGCACATTGATGGTGGAAAATTGTGGGGAATACATATACCAGGCCAAATGCTATAGCTAATACTTTGGGTTCTATACGGATTAAAACCATTGGTGGCAAATGCAAGACGTATATTTCTGCTATCCTTAGCAAACTCAGGATGTTTAAGATCAAAGTCTTTCCATAGAGGAGAATCTACAGGATGCCTAAGAACATCATCTCTTGTTCTCTCCTCATCATGCCATCTTGATAGACTTGCTGTTTTAGAACATAGAAACAATCTTTGGAGCCTTTTCTTTATCGAAAAGTACCGAAGAACCTTCTTAGGAACCTTGTACACATGTTTCCCATCTAGACTCTTCCTAGCTGATTTCCAATGTGAAACCTCACACTTTGGACATGATTCAGGTTTTTCATGTTCCTTCCAATATAGAATGCAATTATTGTCACATGCATGAATACTAATGTACCCAAGTCCTATGGACTTAATCAATTTCTTAGTTTCATAGTAGTTTCTGGGTAGTGTTGAACCCTCAGGTAAGACATCATTAAATAGATCTAGTATAAGGTCAAAACTTTTGTCAGTCCATCCTCCAAGGAGCTTGATGTGAAGTAGCCTAATCAGGAAACGCAGTTTACTGTACTTCTTGCAATTAGGAAATAATTCTTGACTATTGGCTTCTACCAACTTTTGGAGCTCAACTAGTTCTTTAGGAACCTCAACAGAACTGTTGTCTTTGAAATCCCCTCTATCATCTAAACCACAAGCTAGGTCTCTAAGCAATGCAAATATGTCAACCTCTTCACTAGACTCTTCCACAAGATCAGCACCATCACCATTGTCGGTATTCACAAAAGAGGAACTAGCTTCCCCATGTAAGTTCCAAGTTGTGTACCATTTTAGAAACCCATCACATATCAAGTGCTCTCGTATATCACTTGAGTCTCTCCAAAATGAGTTAACACACTTTCTGCAAGGGCATAGTATCTTGTCCCCTACCGCTGAATTTCTAAATGCAAAAGCTAGGAAACTGTTGACCCCTTGTAAGTATGCCTTTGTGTGCCTAGCATCACTATTCATCCATGATTTTTCCATGAGTCTTTATGGGGACTGAGCGTGTACCTGCAGTACTTGAATCTGTTGGCTGCAAGCAATGAGAAGAGGACGACATTGATGCAATAGATCTACGACTCATTGGGTTTAGTGGGATAGCTCCATAGTACTTTCACCTAGGGAGCTGAAATGAATCGGAAAGAATAAATCAATTATGCCTGCTTGTAACACTGGAAAACAACAATCTCTTAATATACAAAATATATCAAGGCCTTGGTAATTGTAGGATGATCTCTTGAACTTAGACATGCTGGATGTACTCAACTATAAGTGAAACGAAGCACGTTCAGAAAGCATGGATATTGATTTCTTCAGTAGCTAGCAAAAAAAAATTGATGCACATAGCTGCACGTGTGTTGTAGCCTCAGAATTGCTACCATACATACATACATACATACAATCTGAACTAACAATCTCTAATAAATAGCTAGGAACACATAACCGCTGCACAGAATCACCAGTCGCCACCAAAAGAAATTAAAGAAGTTTATTTTTAGCTTTTAGCACTTGAAAGAAAGAGGTAGGGGAGAGCATTTGAACATACCAATGGATAGAAGCACAAATTGAAGGCACGGAGAAGGTGGAACCACTCCCAGACGTGTGCTCCACCAGCGGAGTCATGGAGATGGCAGAACCGCTCCTGCTTGCATGCTCCACCGTCGCATGCTCCAGGTGGCACGGTCAGCTTTGGGAGCGGAGGGGTGTGCGTAGTTGTAGGGGGTGGGCAGGGCAGGCGGGACTAGGGGGTCAGCGGGGCTCCAGGTGGAGCTCTCGCGAGGACAGTTAGACGGGATAGGTGGGGTTCCTAGCGGCGCAGTAGCAGAGGGAGGGCTGGGCGGCGTGCTGAGTCCCAGAGGGTGGGCGGCGCGGGGCGGGAGGGAGCTGGGGGCCGGTGGGATTTGGGAGGGAGCAGGGCACCGGCACAGAGCTTTGGGGCAGGGCAAGGGATTTGGGACGGAGTAGGGCGTCGGCGCAGAGCTTTGGGGCGGGGCACGGGATTTGGGAGGGAGCAGGGCACCGGCGCAGAGGTTTGGGGCAGGTCTGAGATTTTGAGGGTTGTGGGTGGCCGGGCTGGCGCAATTTGGGAGAGGGAGAGGGCGGCGGTGCGCGGGAGGTTGGGCACTTCTGGATTTGGGATTTGGGCTAGGCTTTCTGTACTCATGGGCCAGGCCAATATTTGCCCGGGAGATGAATGTAAACGGGCGCGTGAGCTGAATATGCGTGCGAGGGTGGGGCCCATTTATTTTTGACGACAGACAGATTGACAGCATACCTCATTTTAGCGTCGGACAATTAAACGTTAAATATGAGTACCTATGGCAATAGACAGCAAATCGCTAAATGAGGATTTAGCGTCAGATAGTCTATGAATTACCTTTAGGGACAGATCATCCATCGCCAAATATAATTTTTAGCGTCAGATATCTGACGGTGATGTGGTGTTGTGGTGTAGTGTGAGTCGAGCTTGCTCGGGGTTTTCGGAGTTGTCTTCTGGTGAGTCTAGTCTAGCTCTTGTACCTTTCCTTTCTTAGTAGACTTTGCTTTATTTAATATATTGCTCTTGCTTTACTTTACTTAGTCTTTACTTTGTGCAATACTTGTTATAGTGTTGTTATGCTCTATCTTTATCATATACTTGTTACATATTAGATTGTGATCCAAGCCCACACCTATATTACGATCATCGCCTGTCATAGGGTGCTCTGGTTGATCTGTGCGTACGCAATTAGAGTAGTGAGAGAAGGTGTAAGTGTGGTGCTTATACACTATCTTGCCTTTGGTTACCACTTGTCGCACGGATTGTCATGGTAGCTAGCAGGTGGTGACAGCCTTGTCTAGCCTTTGTATTCCACTACGTCTTGTTAGGCAAGTTATTAAAATGGTAAGGCTCTAGTAAAATGGTAGCTACTTTGGATAGGGGTTTGCCTCCTGTTGTCTCACCTACCGCCTAGTATACTTGATGTGTGTACTCAATGAATGTGTTGCATTTATATGGTTAAGGTAGAATCATAGAAGTAAAGTTAGAATTACAGGAATCCTTTACTCACTCGTTGTCCTCCCACCTAGCTATACTTACTAGTTATCTTTAGTTATCTAAGCTTGACTTGTTGCATTATCCCTTCCTACCATATTTCGATTACCCCCTATCATTAGTTCATACTGAGTTGTGGTAATTACAAGGATCTCTCTTTTATTATCATTCCTAGCTACCGCTTTGGGATAAAATAAATAACAATACCTTGGAATACTCCCGAGTGAAATGCTACAGCGGTATATTATGTGCGCTTGTAGAATTATCCAAAAGACATAAGAAATACCAACAATTTTTGAACTATCTCCCTTACCAAAACCCAAGAGATCGGACAGAGCAGCTAAAACTCGTTTCACCGTTGTTCCTCCACGTGAATGCTCAAGTTTGGTTTTGGTGAATTGATGAAACCCTAAGTGTTAACCTAGTTTATCAAAGTGACTATGAGATAGGTGGCACATTCCAAGTGATGGAGCAATTGATGATGATCATGATGGTGGTGTGGCCATGGTGATCAAGTGCTTGGACTTGGAAAAGAAGAAAGAGAAAAACAAAAAGCTCAAGGCAAAGATGATATTTGATAGGAGCTTTTTGGTTTGGTGATCGAGACACTTAGCAAGTGTTATCACATTTAGGACCGATAGCCGTACTATTAAGAGGGGTGAAACACGTATCGAAATGTGGTTATCAAAGTGCCACTAGATGCTCTAACTCATTGCATATGCATTTAGATTCAAGTGAGTGCTAACACCCTTGAAAATGTTTGGGAAAATATGCTAACACACGTGCACAAGGTGATACACTTGGTGGTTGGCACATTTGAGCAGGGGTGGAGAAGTTGGTGAAGTGGAGGAGGTGTTTATCACTGAAATTCAGTGACCAAACGCAGCACACGAAGTGATCGGACTTAGGTGGTGAGCATTCGGTCAATTATAAACATGTTGGCGTGCTCGGGCTGCTCTCAGCATGTGACCGGACACAGGGTTAGTTTGTGACCTGACGTGATGCTTAAGCATCCAGTCAGTGGTGATGTATGGCAACATCAGCAGAAATCTTGGCACGCAGAGGTGAAGGCAGGATCGAACGCGTTCAGTCACTGTTTTGCCGCTCGAGGAGCTCTCTGGAAATGACCTGACGCTGGAAGGCCGAGTTGATCGGCGCGTCCGGTCATCTATTGGCAGTGCGCGCGGTTCTGTTGACCTAATGCGGTCATAGTGCGTCTGGTCTCGGCGCGCTGCGTCCGGTCGACACTTAACACGCGTGAGAATGGCCACTAGCCGTTGGCATCGGGTGGCTAACGTTTGATCTCAGGGACATGTGGCTTGAATCGATTGACCGGACGCTAAAGCTGTGAGTTCGGTCGATTTGACTAGTGTGTCCAGTCACCCCGAGGATAGTGAGGTGCAGGGGGCCAACGGCTCTATTTCATGTGAGCCTCTATTTAGGCCTCATGGCCGGTTCTAGCTCACTCTCTTGGCCATTTGCATTGACATAACAACCTTGTGAGCTTAGCCAAAGCCCTCGCACTCATCTCCATCATAGATTCATCATCTTTATGAGATTGGGAGTGAATCCAAGTGTATTGCTGGATTGATTGCATCTAGAGGCACTTGGTGTTCGTGTTTTGCTGCGAGATTCGCTTGTTACTATTGGTGGTTGCCGCCACCTAGATGGCTTGGAGCAGCAAGGATCATCTAGCGGAGGTTGGTGATTGTCTCCAGCTCCGATCGTGGTGATTGTGAGGGGTTCTGGACCTTTCCCCGGCGGAGAGCCAAAAGGTACTCTAGTGGATTGCTCGTGGCTTGTGTGATCCCCATCTTGTGTTGGTTGTGCGGGACCCGATTGCGGGTTTGGCGTGTAATGCCAATTAGCGCGTGAACCTCCAAGTGGGTGAATCACCACAATGAGGACTAGCTTGCCAGCAAGCAAATGAACCTCGGTAAAAAAATCATTGTGTCATCTTGTCCGAGGATTTCTTGGTTATCTTGTGATTGATTGATTGGCTCCATCTTGTGATTGGCTCAATTCCTTGATACGGCGGTATAATCATCACCACCCTCTCTTGTGCACTTACATTTCTAGTGTTGCTTCACTCTTTAGTGTAATTAGTTTTGAGAGCAAGCTTGTGTCGGGTCTAGTGGTTAGTGTGGCTCTTTAGTTAGTCTTTGAGAGCACACTAACTTAGTGTAGTGACATAGCCATTGTGTGCTAAGAGATCATAGTCACTAGAATTATGGTAGGTGGCTTGCATTTTTAGTAGGCTAGCGTAATACTCTCTTCGCCGTTTAATTGTCTAATATCTTTGCTAAGTGTTGTTGTAGAAATTTTCAATATACTATTCACCCCCCTTCTAGCCATTAGGACCTTTCACCTGGTCTCCACCTTTTATTTCACTTCCTCAGGTCCGCTCGTCGTATCAATGCCATGCCGCTTCCTACTCCTAGTCCTACAGTGTCTCAAGTCCCTGTCGCCGTCCACACCTCAATTGCTGCCTTCACCCCGCTCTAGCATCTCAAGTACCAATGTTGTCTGCGCCTCAAGCGTTGCCTCCGCCCTACCCTCACGCTAGGCACGCTCTGCGGGTGGGACAACATGAGTACTCTCAGGGATCACTCATGGAAGATAGAAGGTTCAGCTTGCATGCTAAGTGTCGGATGAATTAGCTCCGGTAATGCCTAGCAATGTGATCACGTAGATGGTATCAGATGTAGCACAAGAGACACAGGATTTATACTTGTTCGGGGCGTGGTGCGCGCTAAACCCTACTCTAGTGGTGCTGCTGCTCTTCTTGTATTCGTATGCTCGATTACTGGGACTGTTGCTCCTAGCTACGAGGTAGATTGGAATGAGGAGATGGGTGTCATTGTGAACGTGCCGATCACTAGATCCTTACCCCCCCTTTATATAGCTAGAGGGGTAGGGTTATAATGAGGGCGATCGGCGCTACAGATTGGATTCCTAGTTTGTGACAATAGATCAATTCTATCCTACCATAGCTACGGTGCCGACGGATATCCTTGATATGTCATGATCTCCAAGTTGGTGGTTGCGCCTAATTCTCATGGGATTCATCCTTGGACGTCCTCCACTCGACGGGCTAGATATATGATCGGTGATGGTACCCCAGGCCCATATATCCGACACTAAGGCTTCTCTATAACTAAAGATGTTGATCGTGGCCCACCCTCTGAAACCTATAGTATAATTCGATTCCCAAACCCTAGCATGCATATTGATTTGTGGGGCATAAAATGATAACTGTAGGCATTTTGATTCTTTGTATAAATTATATGCATTGTCTGCCGAAGAGCGAGGACCAGGCCTTGGCTCTCCCTAAATTTGATGATTTATGTGGAGTAATTGTACTTATTCAAGCTTAAATGATCTAACCCATTTAGATTTCCACAACTGTATGCATTAAATGTCACATTTTAGGAGTAATAATTATATTCTTGTTGAGAGAAAAGTTTACCTTCCATTTCTTAAAAAGATTAGGACTTACCAGAGATTTGTGTTGTTTATACTAGATAGCAAAGCAATATCCAACAACATTCTCGAATCCATTGGCCATGTGGGTTTGGACCACATGCTCGGAGTCATTGTTTAATGTTATGGTTCAACTAGGGGGGAGCCTGAAATACTAGCCATCACTAGCAAAGTTGAGGTACTAAAAGTTTTGCCACCAGACAAAAGAGGGGAAAGACGTAGACACATGAATTACGGCACATGATTTGCAGTGGAAGAAAAAGATGGCATCATCACAATACTTACTTTAGCTTAATGCATTGATCACATGTTCTATGTTGGTAAACCAATTACTGCCCAAGAAGTTCAAGATATGTTTAGTGTGAAAATACTATGTGAACATCATGAGAATTGTTTCTGTGCAAGTGAAAGGAGAGACAAACAAAGGTCCTATAATATTGGAAGGTACTAGAGATTGACTGCAACAAAGATTTACTTCTTCTCCAAATTGATGCACATGCTATTATGCTCATGAACGGTTGTACTTGTCCTCATGCTCATCGGCCGTTGCTTCCAAGCCACAGTCCTGCTAGCACACTCAAAACTACTATAATGGTTTCCTGGCCACCAAGGAGACCTCGAACATCTACTATTGGAGAAATATCTCACTGTGGGAGAGACTATGATGATGAAAGTTCTACAAACCCCCATGGGTATGGCATGACATTGGTAAAAGTAACATAAGAGCACTGCTATTGGATGGATGTGGACACTATATTGGAATGCTCCATGGTGCAGGGAAAGACTGCTATCCTGTTTTGTTTCACTTGATGATATCTTGCAGTTTCTCAGTCGGTGGGGTGTTATATGTAAGTACACTCTTTATCTCTACTACTCTGTAGTCTATATATTTTTGTTGGTTAACAAAATTTCTTGACATAAACTACTATTCATTAGGTCTAAGCAATCCAGCCTGAGGGAGTATATATGTATGATTGGAAATGAGTCAAGAAGATAACATGATTCTTGATTTTTTACATTTTAATTTGCAAATGTAGTGTTTTCATAACATTATGAACCTGATCTAGTATGTTTCTGTCAAGCTTTCTACTATACACAAAACATTGGTTATCCTGGTTAGTCCAATAATCAGCTGCATATAGATCTTCCCTTTTTGATAAAAAAAACATGTTGTTTAGTGATAAACTGATAAATCATGATAACCTTAAGTGATAAACTAAAAATATAGGTCACATTCCTATATCTCAAGGTTTATGGGTGAACTCGAAGACCTGATTCTATCTAATTGTGCTTAGGTCAAAATGGTAAATGTCTAGTGGTTTATGTACATCTGATTTTGTGTTTGAGCCCGTTGAATGAATCAAAAGTATTCCGTTGAGGTATAACTTTGAGAAGATGCCAACAGGCCCGACTCTTCTTCACACTAACCTCACTCTCTCTCTATTTTCTATGCTACTATTGGAGTAAGGCTTCGCCCATGTAAAAGTGTATAGCTCCGCCTTTGTGGTCATGACTTGAGAGTGAGGGGTAGAGGGTATTTATAGTGCTTTTGGTGTGGGCCCATGGATCCATGAGACCTCCATCCTCCTCCCTTGGATCAAACCATCATGAAATGGATGGTGGTGATGGGTTGCACTTGTGTTTCCTTGCATGGATGAGGATAGATGTGTCTGGGGAGAATCCAGGTAGAATGGGCACAGGGGGCCAGCCGACCCCCTCCATTTCCATGTGGGCCCCCACTAGGTGGGGAGGCTTCCTTCAGCCTTCTAGTGAGGGTACAAAGTGGTGGGGCCACTTGAAGATGTCTTGTACATGAGTTGTAGGCCCTTCAATACAAGGGAAGACGTCAGCCATCATCTAGAGAAAGCACAATTTGCATCAAATGGCTGGGGCACTTTGTGGAGTGTGGTTCCTCACTCCACACCAAAATTGAGCTCAATTGGCAAAAATTGACACGTCAGCCAACTGGGCTCACCTAGGGCCAATTAGGCCCGTCTTTTGCAGAACACTTCTAGGAGCATGGTACATCATGTTGACATGTTGGGATGGGCCATTTGCCATACTTGGGGCGTCCGACCAACCCCCAAGTTGGGCCTCCCAACATGATTTTTCTTCCATTTTGTATCTACATTTAAATAGAGGACATGTATATGTGGAACCAAGTTATTTGTACCAAAATCACTCATGCTTTGCTTATCTTCTTTCATATGTGACACTTTTGTGGTGTTTTTGACTATTCAAAACGTTGACAAAATGATCATCAACAACCATTTACCTTGAGATATTTACCTTCGTCGTACTGAAGTGTCGTCGCGCCATGTGGTGATGACTCGATGATGTTGAACGGTCCATCCCATTTGCTCCTGAGCTTCTCATGCCTTAAGAGTTTGACTCTAGAATTGAAGAGCAAGACCTTGTCACTAGGATTGAATTCTTTTATTTTTATGTGCTTGTCGTGCCACCTTTTGGTTTTATCTTTGTATCAAATCATCACTGTTTCTTCTTTCAAGGTGTTGTTGAGACAAATGCAGCAACATAATTTCTAGCTAATATCAAGCCGAATGAAAAAAAAATAGAATGTCATAAAAGCAAAATTTGTTTTCATCATATTCTATGAAAATTACAACACACCTGAACCAGATTAGTAATACATTCTCCATTCAAACTTTCAACAACATCGCCAGCTCTAATTCCATTCTTCTCAGGCACAGATCCATAAGACACCTATTATTATCCAATAACTTGAATGAGAGGGAATCCGTGTTCTATGAAAACAAATGAATACAATAACAACAAAACTAAAATAATCTATACATCTTGGACAATTATATCCTAGTCAAGCTATGAATTTTCTTGTAGTTCATTTTTTGGCCCTATATTGTGCTAAATAGGTGATTGAGAACTACTTTGGTTATCAATTGGGCCTGTCCTGTTTTCCTCTAATTTGCTACAGCTGCTGATCGATGACTAAGATCTACTTTGAGCTTGTAGCCTTCCATCAGAAAGCTCTTTCATCCATCAACTAAACTAGTGATCCATGGATGTTACTGGGATCTAGGAAACTGCAACTCAGCTGTTACTGTTGTAAAAAATGAAAGGAGCAATCTGTTCTAGTAATAGAGGTTTCCAATCACTTAACCCACTGCAATGTGGCCATTTTTTTTGTCATTTTTCCTTTGGCCTACCATAAAATATTGCTTTAAGGACACAGACGCTATACGTAATCATGACATACGCATAATCTACTGTTTCCATTAGGCACAAATACTGTTCCCAGTCAAGCTCAAATAGTACACTATACTTATACCTGTTTTTCCTAAAAATGCATTAGTACAACATGGAACTAGTTTATAAACTTTTTCATCTAGTGGATTTGTTCAAAATTGAATTCCTGGGTGGTAATTTTGAATATCGGCTTTCTTTGGTTGATTCCTTTGCTTTTGTGTAATCTCCTTCTGATATCTGGCCAAGAGTTCTTCAAAGCTTTGTTCACCTACGGTTGTTCTTTGATCTGAGACTCTGTTTAGCTTTTGCAGAAAAATATCCAGGCAAATTTTGGGATCGGCTAGGCCAATTTCTATTGCACCTACGGTTGTGCCTCTATCTTCCCCACAGCGAAACTCAGCTACATGTTCTAAAACAAGCTCATCATTGGGGACAATTTGATCAATAGAACTGACCAATATTTCTCCAATTATCGGTTTTTCTTTGTCTTGGGCCATATCCGAATTTTCCTTCAAATTCCCATCATACTTGATACGATAGACTTGCCTAATCACTTTGCTCTTATTTTTCACCACAGATCAATTTGTTTGATCAAATCAGTCATCATTTGTAGGTGATGGCTTGTGAATTGTTTGCTCTCTGTAAGTAATCTAATCTGAATAAAAATATCTATGAGGAGACGACATCCAAGAATTACAAGAATACCATGGTGAAGAAAAAATGCAAAATAAGGCACGTAAAGCATAGGCATATATGATCCATATTGAGGGAATGGCGTTGATGCATAAGAATTATTCCATCGCCAATTCTTACTGCAAAATTGCTTCCTAGGAATTGGTAGGCCGACTAGCATCTTTAATACTATTTGGTTCTTGGCACTTAGCCAGAAGCTTCTCAATAGTAAGCTTCGCCTTTTTGTTTTGATGTTGGTTATGCCCTTTAGTTTTGATGGTTTTCCAAACAACAATCGTAGCCTTTTTGTTTTGATGCTTGTTATGCGTTTAGGCTTTTTTGTTCTAACATCTTTGGCTTTGCTTTAATAGACCAATTTGAATCTAATAGGTCATGGTGATCATCTCTTTGTTCACTACTAGAGAACAGACTTTCGGTTTGCATCGGTTTTTGGCTTTAGTCCCGTCCATATTTGGGCCCGTGACTAAAGGTAGGATTAGTCCCGGTTGGAGCCACCAACCAGGACTAAAGTCCCCTGCCCAATGGCTAGAGCTGTAGGCTTTTGCAGGAGGGGACCCCTAGTTCCAGTTGGTGGCTCAAACCGGGACTAAAGGTTATCCTCTAGTCCCGGTTAGAGCTGCTAACCATGATTAATTCTTAAATCCCGGTTTGAGGCTCCAACCGGGACTAGAATTCCACCTATAGTCCGGGTTTGAACCACAAACCGGGACTATAGGTCCCGGGCTATATACTTTCTCCTTCTTCCTCCCCCTTGCCCGAGCCATTTCAAGCTCTCTGTTCTTGCTCGTCTCCAGCTCTATTCTTGCTCGTCTCTGGCCATTTCAAGACTTCATTCGATTTCTCCATCCATTCTTTGGTTCTAAAGGTTAGCAACTTCATCCTCTCATGTTTCATCACTAGCATGGCTCATTTCATGGTCTAGAAATAGAGAAATTTGTGGTTTTTTAGATTGGGAATAATGGTGGATTTTTTTATCTATATGCCATTTGAGCTCGAAATCACTTGATAGTTTGCATATATGTAGATGAAGGAAGCTTATAATAGTTCATCAAAACTAGTATACGCCTTTCATTGCCTCATTTCATGGTTCAGAAATAGAGAAATTTAAGGTTTTTTACATTAGAAAGAATGGTGGATTTTTTGGATTTGAACACCATTTGAGCTCAAACTCACTTGATAGTTTGCAAATGTAGAAGAAGAAAGCTTAAAGTAGTTGATCAAAATTAAACAAGTATCCACCTTTCTTTGCTAGTATATAGCTCATGTAATTTCATGGTTCGCAAAATGATAAATTTATAGTAGTTGATGAAAATGAGTATAGAGAGTCGTAGATGGCACACTACTACACAAAGATTAATGGAGGCGGGCCAAATTAATTAATGAAGGCGGGCATTGCAACCGCCTCCAATCAAAGGTCACGATTAATGTGGATTAATAGAGGCGATTGCTTTGCCCGCCTTCAAAAATAAATTAAAAAAACAAAAAAAGGACAAAACCCACAGCCCGAATTGGGCCTAGGCCTAGATCTGTGCTGCGCGCCGCCACCGTAGGGGAGCTCGATCTGCCACAGGGGAGCTCGATCCGCGAAGGGGAGCTCGGTCCGCCAACACATGTGGCCGCTGTGGTGGAGCCCGCCGCCGTCGGAGGAGATCCGCGCCGCACACCTAACCGGATCTGCCCGCGCCGAGGCCGGATCCGGCCTCCTTGTGCACCACCGTCGCCGGATCCGCCCATGCCGCGGCCAGATCCGACCTCCCCATGCGCCATTGTCACCAAATCCACTTGCGCCTAGGCCGAATCCGGCCTCCCCGTGCGCCAATGATGTACTTCAAGTCACAAATAGAATGAATAGTAGTGCAACCGCTTCTAGCAAATGGTCACTTCAGAGGCTGTCAAAATCTATTTTCAGAGGCGGGCAATACGGCTGTCCCCGCCAAATGGTCACTGTCAAATCGATTAACAAAGGCAGACATGTTTAGATGCCCGCCATGCTTGCCTCTGTTCAAGCCAAGACCTTCAACACATGTAACAATGGATTACAGACACATTATTCATTATATAGAATAGGTATCTTTTGTATCAACATTATGTAATCTTATACTGAATATTGTCCCTAAAGATTTCAAATTAAAAAGTTTCACCTACACATGGAAGGGATAGGGTTTGGAGGTAATAGTAAAGATAAATTGATAAAAGATCGATTGTATATTGGATACCTCAATTAGCCATGATCCTCCAATATAGAGAGAGAGCAGGTGGTCTTATTCTAGTAGAAAACCTTTCCAAGACGCAATTTTAAGTTTCCCACAAGATCGGAGGAGTTCAGATCAGATCTGAAAACAACTAAATTCGGACAAGGTAGGAAGTTCCAACAAACATTGGTAGTTCCAATGCCCCACTCCCACATCGGAAGTTTCAACGCCTAACTTCCAAGACCACGGAGCCTCGTAGGTTAGAACTTCCGATACAGGCATATCTCAACCACTCATACAAATTTAAGCTCCTCTGACCTTTTTTGTTGTCAACATGAGACATCCATTTAGGTTAGATATAGATGACTATTATCATATATAGTATTATCTTATATTCTGCGTTCCAAATTGTAAGATGTTTTGACTTCTTTAGATTCATATTTTTACTATATATCTAAACATAATGTATATCTAGGTGCATACCAAAAACTATATATCTACAAAAGCCAAAATGACTTACAATTTAGAATGGGAGTAAGAGGTAACATGAGAAATATATTTTTATATTTTGATAAATAAGAAAACTCTCACTTACAAACTAATGTGAGATTATAATAAATGTGACAAAATATCTTGTTATTTATTTATTTAACTAAATTAAGGTCTGCGCCTTTTTGTTTTGATGCTTGTTATGCCCTTTAGTTTTGATGGTTTTCCAAACAACAATCGTAGCCTCTTTGTTTTGATGCTTGCTTGTAAAGCCTTTAGGCTTTTTTTGTTCTAACGTCTTTAGCTTTGCTTTAATAGACCGATTTGAATCTAATAGATCAGGTGATCATCTCTTTGTTGCCCCCCTCCCCCGAGTGTGGAAGTACTAGGTGTAGGATCTATTTTCTCTTCGGAAGGCTCTGGTTCATCCTTACTAACACATGTGGATTTGATTTCATTAAATTAGGCTTGAGTTGACCGGTATGATTTCGCTATCTTGGCCAGAAACATCATTAGCTGGCCTATTTTCACAGGGTTCAACGGTAAGTAGTTTGGCATTATTAGCAATAGTCGGCTCATTTGCTGATTTAGAATTACTATTTTCAATGGCCGAATATTGGATATATTAGGAACTAGATCTATACTATCCTTTTTACCAATTATCTTATCTTATGCATTAAACATAGTATTGACGAGATTGGATAAAGGACCGCATAGAGTATCTGAAGATTGTATCTCCCTTTACATGTCAATTCTGCTAGGTTTCTACCACTCCTTTACATCAACGACGCCTTGCTCAATTTCATGAAAACAGGACAGATATAATCTCTAGGTTGCTTGCATAAATTCTTGCATGTACTCCTCTAGTTTTTTCAGGTAATTTTTTCATGGGACAATATATTGCTTGAGATGATTTTGGCCATCGAATATAAAACACCTTTGTCCCCTGCAGAGTCACCAAAAGGTATTTTAGCGCAAAAAATGACCACCCACCACAATGCTAGAACGTGTGTGTAACACCTCGCGTCCAAAACCTGCTTATATGGCCCAACTCCTCACATAGAACATGCCTCACCTCTTAAACTTCCAAGGTAACTATTATAGGCTTCTATTGGGCAGGGGTGTTACACATTCACCACACCCCCTCCCCCCATTAATGGCTGACGCCCTCGGTAGCTCACCGCATATGCCCAGTACATGTAGCAAGGGTTGGTGCTCTGAATACTATAGCCCAACTCCTCACGTGGAACGGGCGTACATACACGTAGCACCTCTCTTACACTTTTGTCCTCGCTTAGTATAAAAGGGTAAACCCAAAGGTGATACATTTAGAATGACAAGGATTATAAGTTGACCCTCACCCTACTAAACTTCGAAGGTGGTACTAAACCCACCAACCACAACCACACATGCCACATGGGCCAACAATACAATTATTGCATGCTTCCAATGAGCTGGGGTTGTTATAGCGCGGATCGCGGATCAGGGAACCCTCGATGAAAACAAGTCAAACATTCTGGTGATGACAAAAACGTGCACACTGAACAATCCACCACGTCGCCAGAATGCTTGGATCATAGATCGATGAACCCTCAGTGAAAACGTGCGCACCAGACCGTCTAATGGTGAAGAAATTGTACACACCGAACAATTCACCACATAGTGTTGGAACTCGTAGCAGGTTGCATATCGACAAAGCGTGCACACCGGACCGTTAGGTGAGAGCTACTGGACCATCCGGTGCTCTCAAATTACACCTCCCAGAAAGGAGCCCATCAATGAGGTGCATCTAGGGTTATTCTAGGATCAGCAAGGCCACCTAGAACGCCACAAACACCATTGAGATGCTTGTAGAACATCATATGAGGTTGGAAAAGTGGGGTTAAGAGATAAAAGGCATGAAAAAGAAAAATAGTAGATTGGTTTTGTTTTGATCGATTGGATACCCTTAGTTGGTTGTGGCCCTTTATATTTATATAGGGTGGAAAGTCTCCGGCAATCATCACAAAATAAACTCCAAATAGATCCATATCTAACATAGGAATTGAATCCAACTCGGGCTCAAACTAGGCTACACACATCGGACCGTTTGGTGCATGTATTTGGCATGGGATGCCAATTTGGCTTCGAACAACTAGTTATTTTACAATCATGAGCAATAATAAGGATTACCAAATACCCGGATTTTCCATACTGTATATCCATGGTAGAGCTTCTGATTCTTGTAGAAACATTTCGGATTCAGATTCTCTCAAATAATGTTTCGAACGATGAATCAGAATCGCTTTATGAAACTGTTTGGCTAGAAGACCAGATTCCAATTCATAAGAAAATCTTTTTTTCAAAAAAATCATATAAATAAAAATATGCTTAAAAGATCTACACCTTTTTTGGATGGAGAACAAATTAAGTATAACCTATTTTAATTTGTTGCATTAAAAAGGATTAATTGAAAAAAAAAAGAATAAAGAGAAGTAGGAAGCAATGAGGTGAGACTATGTGCAAAACTGGCCCCCTGCCATTTCGCCTGCGTACGTAAAAACAGGTGAAATATTTCCGTTCTGAATCACTTGCTGGAAATACCTTTTGGAGGTTATTCTCTAGGTTCTCACCAGAAACTGAAACGTTTCTTCTATCCACACGCACTGTAGAAATCGATCTTTAGACGAGTGGTTCCAAACAGAACCGCATTATGAACTACTTGGTGCTTCCGTTTATATAGAGATAATCTTGTGTATGTAAGCATTGTTATAAAGTACAATATGTTTATTTTTTTAAGAGAAAGGTGACAACCTTTATATTAATTCAACACTATAAATATTCTTGATTATATGACCTATCACAACAAATTTGGTAATCTTCGCCAAATGTGATCAGTTCAGCACTTTGTCAACCTGGTTGCAACTAGCGCAGAACACCATTTGATTTGATAGTCTCCAAGACAAGAAATCTCAGCTCAGATGACCACTGCACCCGTCTTTTTCTGCTTCTTGAGTGCCGTCCACCAATCCATATCTCATCCACGTCGTCTTAACTGTTGGATATATGTGTTAAATCATCTTATGTCTTTTCTGCTTCTAGAGTCTCCAAGACAAGCTAATCCCCACTACAAATTCTATCATAACATGCAACCCATCCACATCATCTTCCACTAACTATGTACATCATCTCCCACCGGTAACCATGTCATCTCACTAACTTCCAACCTCCTAATGCAACCAATTTTGATAACAATGGACGTAAAAATATATAGATGATTTAACTCATATATGTAACAGTTTTTAAAGAGAATACCGCAGCAACGCGCGGGGTATATCTTCTGGTTCTAAAACATGCCAAACTTGTTTTCTTACTGTTACTGCCGTTTGCATCTTCTGAATGAAGAAAAAAAAAAGAAAGAGTTGACACAAATATTTTTTCTAAAGAAGTTCTCCGTCCTGCCCCAAGGTAAATGACGAGCACGATTTGCTCGTCCGAATATAAAAATGGCGCCAGCTAGCGGTGTCACATGACGAACTAGCCGCACCTACTCAGCTGACTTCTGCAGCCACTATACCTGCCGCAAAGCACAGCAAAGATTTAAACACAAGCCGGATCGAGTAGAGTCAGGATCCGGCCGAGGCGCAGAGGCGCGAGCCATGGAGATGGAGATCGCCAAGGTTGACCTCAGCGGGGTGGTGCCCGGGGGCGCTGGGTGGGAGGCCGCCCGCGCCGCGGTGACCGCGTCCATGGTGGCGCACGGCTGCGTCGTGGTCGCGCACGACGCGCTCGACACGGACCTCCGACGGGCGCTCTTCTCCCGTGCCCTGCCGGAGCTCTTCGCGCTCCCTCTCGAGGTCAAGCAGCGGACGGTGTCGGACAAGGGGCAGTTCAGAGGCTACATCGGCCAGCTCCCCGGCATGGCCTGGGAGAGCCTCCGCGTCGGGGAGCCCACCGACGCCGCCAGCGTCCGCGGCTTCGCCGAGATCCTCTGGCCGGAGGGGAACCCGGAGTTGTGGTGAGACATGCATCCTTCTTGGCCATCTTTAACTTTGATGCTCGATCGATTGCTCTAACCGACCGACGATGATGTCCGCCTGCGGGCGGCCACGCGCAGTGAGACGGTCGTGTCGTTCGCCAAGAACATGATGATGCTGGAGGAGATGGTGGAGACGCTGGTCCTAGAGGGCCTCGGCGCCCGGGCGGACAGCATCGGCGCCCACTTTGGCTTGCTCGGCCACGGCATCCGGCTGTCGCACTACGGCGTGCCACCGGACACGGAGAGCAGCATGTCCATGCCACCGCACTGCGACGACAGCGTGGTGACCGCGATCGTGCAGCACGAGGTGGAAGGCCTCGAGGTGCACGCCGGGGACGGGCGCTGGGTCGCCGTCGCTGCCGAAACCGGCACCTTCACCTTCGTCGCCGGCGAGCAGTTCAGGGTACGATCCGATCCGAGATTGATTCTCAGTTGCTCACGCGATTGCTGATTCCTCATTGTCATTCCTCTCGCGCCATTGATTCTCACTTGCACACGCCGTTGCGTGTGTATGTGCGTGCAGGTCGTGACAAACGGGCGCGTGCCGGCGTGCCTCCACCGCGTGAGGACGCCGAGCAACCGCGAGCGGTTCTCGGTGCTGTTCGGCCGCCGGCAGAAGGACGGCGTCGCGGTGCGCGCGCTGGAGGACCTCGTCGACGCGGAGCACCCGCTGGTGTACAACCCGCTGCGCCACGAGGAGTACTCCAAGTGGCGTTACTCGGAGGAAGGGCTCAAATTCAGCGATCCGCTAAAGGTCTACTGTGGAGTGGACAAGGACAAGGTCGTCGGAGCCATGGCGTCATGATTGTATTCAATTCCTATTATAGCTTGCTCAAATAATGTCCATCCGAACCTTTATTTACCAATATAAGTCGCTATCGATCGTTATCTTATCCATACTAGTATCTGGCTACCGATGGATATTTTGAGTTGAGACCACCAATATCACCTTGCAGTTTACACACAGTTGTCTCCTTTGCGATGGAACGTTGTAGCTTCCCATCCAACACAGTTGGGTGCAACACAGAGAAACAATTGTTGCAACAGGTTCTGATTTGGGTCCAAGAACAGCAGAAACAAATACCAGTCTCTATCCAAAAGTAATTCAGAACTGTAAATATTAGAAGAGGGCACCGCGCCACAACACATGACGAGCACGGTGCTAGCTAGATTCAGAGGTGGAGCTTCACATGAGTGTTAAGGGGAGGCGGGGAGCCATCAGTGGTAGTAAAATAGAGAGGTTAACAATATTTACGCAAGATTAAATTATGGGTGGGGTTCACAGAAGAACATCATACATTGTCCATGTGCCCACTCCTATCATATACCAGGTCCCAAAGGCAACCACCGCTCTGAAATAGCAATCATTTGGTGGTTTCATTCGGTAGACAATGACTGCACAAGCCCAAATTAAAACATACTTTCCAAGTCCAAAAAAAATATGGTTCTTAATTTTCGAGGAGTCAATCAGTCTTAATTTTGATCAAATATTTAAAAAATATTAATATTTATATGTATAATAAGTATCAATATATAAATAACAAAACATATTTTTCATAATAAACCTATTTAAAGATACAAATGTCCATATTATTTTCTATAAACCCGGTTAAACTTAAGAAAGTTTGACTTACTCCAAACCTAAGATGATATTTTTTGGGGGACAGAGATAGTTCTGCAATTTTCCTAGAGACACTTGATGTACAATGTACTTCAAATAAGTGTTGGTGAGACCAATCACATCTAAACTAAAGTCGAGAGGTGTGTGCCATATTGAGAGAACAAGGTTTATCAGTCAATATATTAGATAGACCTTGTTATGGACTTATCTATGGAATATGCACAACCAAAATTTAGACTTTCCCTAGTGAGGTGGGCTTCTCCTAGCGTTTTAGCATTCAAAATTTAGTATAAATTTTTTCTACTAAATACCTCCTAGTGAGATAGCCATGTGCTATGGCTAGTGGTAGTGTTTTACTACTACTTAAAAACACTAGAAGTCCACCATTTTGGTAGTGATGGATAGCTGATACACCTTTGTTTGCCATGTGCCCCCTTTTGAACTTTGTGATGATAAGGAAATAAATGTAAAAGATTATTGGGATAATGAAGGACAACTTAATTTTAGAAGGTTGCTGCCAGATATGTTGAGGAAGCAAGGTAATTAGGTCCAAAATTTGGTGGGTACCTTGAACTTACTTGATGAGGAAGATTAGTGTTTCATGGAGATGAACCAAATACAAATTTTCTCTATTAAATATGTTTATGGTCATTTGACCCGCTCTGATTCATGCAGGCCATTTGATCATCCCTAGAAAGCCAAGATTCCACATAGAATTAAGGTTTTCATGTGTGAAAGCTCTAGTTTAGTTTTGGATAATTGATGAAACCCATTTGGACTAATCCTTGTATAAGTGAGACTAGATAGGATGGTCCAATCCAAGTGGTGGAGCAAAGATGAAGTCCATGATGATGGTGATGGACATGTGATGGTGACCAAGCTCCAAACTTGAAAAAGAAGAAAGAGAAAAAAAATGGGCTAAAGGCAAAGGTATATTTGATAGGGACATTTTATTTTGGTGATCAAGACACTTAGTAAGTGTGATCACGTTTAGGATCGATAGCCGTACTATTAAAAGGGGTGAAACTCAACGTGAAATACGCTTATCAAAGTGCAACTAGATGTTCTAATTCATTGCATATGCATTTAGATTCTAGTGAGTGCTAACACCCTTGAAAATATTTGTGAAAAGTTGCTAACACACATGCACAAGGTGATACACTTGGTGGTTAGCACATTTGAGCAAGGGTCAAGAAGTTGGAGTTGAGGAGGCGTTGTTTCCTGCGATCGGACGCAGGACCGGACGCTGGACGTGCGCGTCCGGTCAGCAGTGCAGAAGGGCACGGTCTCAGTCTTGTGACCAGACCCTGTGCGGCTGAAGCGATCAGACACGCAGGGGGTGCGTCCAGTCGTTGTTGATGTACGCTGACATGGGCTGGTGCGCGAGGCCAGAGAGGACCAGACTCCGCGGCGCATCCGGCCATCGAAATCCCTCTCTGCATGCTTTCTAGAGTTGACTTGACTCCACGATGGCGCAGCGTCAGGTGGCGGAGAGTCGCGTCTGGTTTTGGCGTGTTGGGTGCTCGGGCGCATGCAAGCGGACGCAGGGGCGCTGCGTCCGGTCTCGACTCGGCACGTCCGGTCTTCACTTAGTTGTTGGCGTTGAGTCACTTGACCGTTGAGATCGGGCGTCGTAGGTTTAAAGCATGGACAAGTGGCGCGCTTCTAGCGACCGGACGCTGGGTGGCGACCGGCGCGTCCGGTCACCCCGTGTTTCAGTGCAGCGAGGGGGTAACGGCTCTATTTCATTTGGCCCCCTATATAACCATAGTAACTAGCTTGGGCTCACTCCCTTGGCTATTTCTATTGAGAACACACCCTAGTGAGCCTACCCATTCCTCTCTCACTCATCTTGCTTGATTGATTCATCATTTGGTGAGATTTGAGAGCATCCAAGTTCATTGCTTTGAGTGATTACATCTAGAGGCACTTGATGATTGTGTTTAGCTACGTGATTCGCTTATTACTCTTGGTGGTTGCCGCCACCTAGATGGCTTGGTGCAGTGAGGATGGTCGAGCGGAGGAAGGTGCTTGTATCCAGCTCCGATCGTGGTGATTGTGAGGGGTTCTTGACCTTTCTCCAGCGGAGAGCCAAAAGGTACTTTAGTGGATTACCCGTGGCTTGTGTGATCCTCATCTTGTGTTGGTTGTGCGGCACCCGATTGCTAGTTAGGCGTGTGATGCCTATTAGCGCGTGAACCTACAAGTGAGTGAATCACCATAATGGAGACTAGCTTGCTGGCAAGCAAGTGAACCTCGGTGAAAAATCATTGTGTCATCTTGTCTCCGAGGACTTCATTGGTATTCTTGTGATTGATTGATTGACACTTGCTATGGAGGTATAACCTCGCTATCTCTCTTGTGTATTTACATTCTAGTGTAGCTAAGCTCTTTAGTGTAATTACTTTGAGAGCTAGTTTGTGTCAAGTAGTTTGGTTAGTGAGGCTCTTTAGTTAGTCTTTGAGAGCTCACTAACTTAGAGAGTAGTGACTTAGCCTTTTGTGTGATATAGTGATCATATCAACTAGAATTGTGTATAGGTGGCTTGCTTTTTAATAGGCTAGCGCAACACTCGCTTCGTCGTTTAATTATCTAACCACTTGGCTTAAGTGTTGTTGTAGAATTTTTTATAGGCTATTTATCCCCCCTCTAGCTATTTAGGACCTTTCAAGTAGTATCGGAGCTGTGGTCACCGTGATTTAAGGCTTAACAACCTACGGTGGCAAAATGGCTCAAAACAACAACACCAAGAAGCCACCCTAATTTGATGGCACAAATTATCTATATTGGAAGGAAAGATGACCACCTATATCAAGTCAATCAATAAAAAAGTGTGGAAGGTAGTTTAGACCAAGATTGAGGTTGCCAATCCAGAGAATCCCACCACGGTCGAAGATGTGTTGCTCCAAAATAATAACATTGCTCTTAGTGCCATTCATGATGTTATTGATGAGAAGACATTTGAGCAAATTAAGAACATTGAGATGGCTCATGAGGCTTGAAGGAAGTTGGATGAATCATTTGAGGGCACTCAAGCGGTGAAGGGTGCAAAGGCATACATTCTCAAGGAGAAGTTCGCTAGTTTCAAGATGAAGGATGATGAAAGTGTGCCGGAGATGTTTCATAGGCTACAATAGCTTGTCAATGACCTCAAGGCACTTGGTGAAGAAGTGAAGGACAATGACCTCTCTCATAAGTTCTTGTGATGCTTACCATCAAGATTTGGTATGTTGGTCACTATACTAGTGAGGAGTGGTTTGGACACAATGACACCAAACCAAGTATTGGGAGATGTGATGACCGATGGAACATACAGAGATGATGAAGAGAAGGAAAAAAAGAACAATGAGAAGAAAGATGAGAAGAAGAGTGTGGCATTCAAAGCTGCATCATCATCCAAGAGTAAGGGCAAGGCCAAGCAAGACACATCAAGTGAAGATGAATGCTCTAGTTTTGATGATGAAGATAATGAGAAGATGGCTCTCTTTGTGAAGAGATTTGACAAATTCATGGTAAAGAAGGGCTATCGTGCTAAAAGGAAGAAGTCATCATCAAGAAACAAGGATGAATCAAGAAGGTGCTTCAAGTGTGGTAGCAAAGATCATCTTGTTGCTCAATGCCCCTACAATAGTGAAAATGATGATGATGACAAGAAGAGCAAGAAGAAGAACAAGAAGAAGAAGGAAAAGAAAGATAAGATGACCTTTAAGAAGAAGAAGAAGGGTGGTTCATATGTGGTCACTTGGGATAGTGATGCTTCCTCAAGTGATGATGATGATGATAGCGACGATGACAAGACCACCAAGAATAAGGCTCTTGCAAGCATTGTTATCAATGAGAAGCATTCTCTCTTCGACACTCCATTGACATACTTCATGGCTAAGGCCGCTAAGGTATAATCCGATGATGAGTGTGATGAAAACAATGGTGAAAATGAATGTGATAGTGAAGATGATGATGAACCAACTAAAGATGAATTATTTGACATGTTATAAGATGCTAAGGCTCATTTTGACATTAAGAGAAGGGAATGCAAAGACTTGCGTAAGGAACTAAAAGCCCTTAAGGAAGCCTTTGATAAGCTCAATGCATCTCATAAGAGGCTAGAGGAAGCCCATGAGAAGCTTGGCAAGGCTCACAAGAAGCTTGAAAAGGCTCATTCTACTCTTCTTGAGCAAAATGAGAATGAGCATGTTGTAACATGTGACGTAGGCTTGACTTGTAATATGATTGATGAATCTTTCTACAAGCCTATTGTTGTTGCTCCCGCTAACCCTTCTTGTAGCTCATCTACCACTACTACCTCACCTATAAGTGATGGTTTTACTTGTGATGCCTCACTTATGGTTGAAAATAGGACCTTAAAGAAGGAGGTCAATGAGCTCACTCGCGCCTTAGGCAATGCCTATGGTGGTAAGGCCCGCTTGCTAAAGTGCATGGGTAGCCAAAGATCTTCTCTCAACAAAGAGGGATTAGGCTATACCCCCAAGAAAGGCAAGACGGCATTTGCTCCTCACAAGACTAGTTTTGTGAAGAACAATGGTCGGTTTTGCAATAAATGTAAGCAAGTTGGGCATGTAGAGCAATATTGCATGAACAAGAACAAGAACACTAATGTATCCTCAATTAAGTTTGATTCTTGTTATTTGCTTATCAAAGGTGTGAATAGAGTGAAGGCTAAGTTTGTTGGTACATCAATTGTGGGCTCAAAGAAGAAAGCCATTTGGGTGCCAAAGAGCTTGGTCACTAACCTTTAAGGACCCAAGCAAGTTTAGGTACCTAAAAAGAAGTGATCTTCTTTTGTAGGTCAATTATAAAGTCGGAGGAAGGCATTATGTTCTTGATAGTGGGTGCACTCAACACATGACCGGTGATGCTAGAATATTCAACTCAATCAACACAAGTGACAATGATGGCTATGATAGTATTATATATGGTGACAATAGCAAAGGCAAGATCAAGGGGCTTGGTAAGATTGTAATATCCAATGACATGAGCATTTCTAATATGTTGCTAGTAGAAAGCTTGAACTTTAATTTGCTATCTGTGGCTCAATTATGTGATCTTGAATTTAAATGCATATTTGGAGTTGATGATGTAGAGATCATAAGTGTAGATGGCTCTAATTTGATCTTCAAAGAGCTTTAGATATAAGAATCAATACTTGGTTGATTTCAATGCTAGTGAAACTCAATTATCAACTTGCTTGTTCACTAAGTCTAGCATGGGTTGATTATGGCATAGAAGGTTTGATCATGTTGTAATAAAACAATTGAATAAATTGATTAAGCATGATCTAGTTAGAGACTTGAAAGATGCCATATTTGAGAAGGATAAATTATGTAGTGCATGTCAAATCAGAAAACCAGTTGGAAACACCCATCCTAAGAAGAGCATAATGAGTACTAGCAAGGCATTTTAGTTTGGGCCAACACAATACACTAGCATCGGTGAAAACAAATATGGCTTTGTGATAGTGGATGACTTTACTAGATACACATGGACATTCTTTCTAGTGGACAAGAGTGGTGTATTTGTAACCTTTAAATAATTTGTCAAGGGCATTCACAATAAGTTTGAAACAACCATCAAGAGAGTTAAAACTGACAATGGTAATGAGTTTAAGAACACTAGAATTAATGAGTTATGTGATGAGTTTGGAATTAGACATCAATTCTTGGCCAAATACACTCCACAATTAAATGGCCTTATTAAAAGAAAGAATAGAACACTTATTGGCATGGCAAGACCTATGCTTAGTGAGTATAATGTGAGTTAATCATTTTGGGCCGAAACAATCAACATGGTTTGCTATTATAGCAACCGCCTCTATTGTCACCCAATGATGAAGAAGACACCTTACGAGCTCTTGAACGGTAGAAAGTCCAACATTGCATATTTTCGGATCTTTAATTATGTCAGATATATAGGCCAGGGGTACTTGCACCAACCGTATATGTGACCATTGCTAGGCTATCAGCCCAGCAGCCGTCAAGAAGGAAGCCCATGAGGGCTGACGCGATCGACCAACATGGAGATCAAGGTAAACCAGGGCAGGTGTATCTAGACGATAGCTAGGATCAATCTGTTGCGCATATCGTGTAACAAACTAGGAACACAATCTGTTAGCCCGATCGCCTTCTCTATAACCCTACCTCTCATGCCTATATAAAAGAGGGTAGGGACCACAGGCTAGGGAGTCATCATCCAATCCAATCCATCTTCGACATTGTCCATCTACCTCGTAGCTAGGAGCAACAGCCCTTATAATTGAGCATACGAATACAAGAGCAGCCGCACCACTGAAGTAGGGTTTAGCGTGCCACCGCGTCCCGAACCAGTATAAATCCTTATGTCTTATGTGCTACCATCTGGTTCTGTCTACGTGATCACATTACTGATATTACCAGAGCAAGATAATTCAAAAGTTGACGCACTAAGCAGAGACCTTTCACAGTTGACTCGGCGTCCGACGGCAACTCGACGCTGGTAAGCCAGATCGCGCGGCATCGTTCTTTGACCCTTGGTGGATCCGAGTCAGTCGAGCCTTCGACGCACATCCTGGTGCCGTACGCGGCGCGTGGCGGATTGCCTTCCTCGATGAGCCGCCGCACGTCATAGCGAGTGTTCGGATGGCTAGCCAGCTGGGGCTGGGCTGGCCAGCGCACTCATTGAAATACTGTTCACCTACACAGTATTTTCAGATACAACAGTATTCTTCCCTCACAACAATCAACTAGAACAGTATTTTAGCTTATTTTTCAGTCCTGCCGAACAGCCCCTTAGAGTCCATTGCCTTGCCTTGGGCCTCCAACAGATGCAACATGTGACGACAAGCGAACAAAGGGGTCGACCTGGAATACGTGCAAGGCGATCTGAAAAAAGTTTAAGTCAAGTCATGCTCTGATTAATTATTTTATACTTTCAGCTATATCCGTATATCTGTATGATTCCTGTTGGCAGAAACCCAATTGCGTCTCGTGTCGCTCATGTCATCGATTCTTGAGCGGTGGCGGCGCTGTGATGAATCATGCACACACTGCCACACACCATTATATCAAAGGCGTCATGCTATACTAGCAAGTCGATGAACGATCTACATGTCCATGCAAAATAATTACCAATATTCAAGGTATTGATTAGACATGGATGAAGGTGTGCATGTGTGTCAGGCATGCAAAGGATAGAGCAAATTTCCTTGCCGCTTGCCTACGCTCCCACGACCGCTCCAAGGAACAAGCTAAGTCACGTTCCTTCCTATTTTAATTATATATCCTCTGATATATGTAAATCTACAGAAATCTCCGGATATCTACATGGATATTTTTTTTGTAGGAATTCGGCTGCGTCTCCCGCCGTCCCGCGGCGGCGTTCGGCAGGTGCCCTCGTCGTCGTCCCACGGCAGCTCTCGCCGATGGTCCTCACGGACCCTCGTCGATAGCACTCGTGGACACATTGTCGTCCTACAGCGACCCGCGTCGTCGACCCATGGCTATCGAGCGGCGGCCCTCGTCGTCGCCCAGCTCCTTCGGCACGTCGTGGCAGCATACGACAACATTCCCAAGCTGAGTCATATTTTTATATATATATATATATATATATATATATATATGAGCATCATAGGCAGGAATTCGGGTGCATCGCCCGCCGTCGACTAGTTGTCATCCTTCGGCGTGCTTATCAGCCCTGGTCGACAGCTTGTGTGGTTCTCTCCCCATCGGCTCGACGTCCCGAGGATGCCATATGACGCAAGCAAACTAATTACAAATTATCTATGTGTTGATCTTGGCTACGCGCGTGTACACGTATATGCATGAAGAAACAAGGCCAACACGCCACCGTGCACGGGAATGAGCTAAGTGATATTTTTTATAATATTCCATATACGTATATATCCCTAGATATCTGCATGTTTTCCCGTGACTGTCCATATCAGGAATGCAGCTGCCCTCGTCGTCTTCATGTGGCGCTGTCCACCGATGGCATCGTTCCTGGCAGCACGGACCTCATCGTTGATTCATCGACCGCGTCGCCGAGCACATCTCCAACAAGATGTACGTCCCCGGCAACGACAATTCGGACGCACCCTCGGCAGGCTACTTCAGGCTAGCCGCGCCGTCTCCGAGCACATCGTCCGCAAGCTCCCTCGAGTCAGCGTGCTCAACCTCTCGTCACGGCTCCTGACCTCTCGCCGTCTCTCGTCGTGGCTCGCGACAGCATTCGGCATCGATAACAATGGCACCAATGTCCCGTTGATCAGCCAAGTCGTTTCCATAATTGTTTATATTATGTTATTTTTGTTCTTACTTTCTACTAAGTTGACATCCAACTTAACAGAAAGTCAGGGGCTACTACACATAATAATCACGCTCTAGCGCATGTCTGTTTTTTCTCCGCGATTTAAGTACCTGCATGATACGCTCTATGTGTAAAGCTTTGTCACGACAATGACTTAAGCCACAATCCAATGCTATACAGGTCAGGCCACCTCATGGCTAACATCCTACGCATGGGGGCTACAGTCTTGTCAACAAAGCGCATATCACGCTGGGCAATTCATAAAGGCAAAACAACGCTAAGGAGAGAAAGCACAACCCTTAAAACCGCTTTAAGTACTTTTATGACACATGTTCTATGTAATGCGTTTTGTTGGTAGCGACGATCTACGCCGTAAACCCAATGCTACATGTGCCGCATCTCGACGGTTAGCACGGGGTCTACGATCTAGTCGACAGAGTGCACAACACAATGAATATAGCTCATAAAGGGAAATTAACACCTGCTTTACTAAAAGTTTATCTTGTTCGACTACCGAATAAATACTCACTGATCTTGTCCTCATGTTTTAAGATGCACAGGACAAGTCGAGTCGGCAACGACCCTCGGGTACTCCCTGGGGGGCTACCTCGAGCCGGTCACGCCGCCTCTGGCTACGTTGTCATGCTACCACCAACTACGTCGACACGCCACCTCCGGGCACTCTGTCGGCAATGACCCTCGGGTACTCCCTCAGGGGGTACCTCGAGCCGGTCACGCCGCCTTTGGCTACGTCGTCAAGCTACCACCAGCTACGTCGACACGCCACCTTCGGGCACTTTGTCGGCAACAACCGTCGGGTACTCCCTCAAGGGCTACCTCGAGCCGGTCACGCCACCTCTGGCTACGTCGTCGTGCTACCACCAGCTACGTCGACATGCCGCCTTCGGGCACTCTATCGGCAATGACCCTCAGGTACTCCCTCGGGGGCTACCTCGAGCCGATCACGCCACCTCTGGCTACGTCGTCGTGCTGCCACCAGCTACATCGACATGTCGCCTTCAGGCACTCTGTCGCCAATGACCCTCGTGTACTCCCTCGGGGGCTACCTCGAGCCGATCATGCCACCTCTGGCTACATCGTCATGCTGCCACCAGCTACGTCAACAAGCCGCCTTCGGGCACTCTATCGCCAATGACCCTCGGGTACTCCCTCAAGGGCTACCTTGAGCCGGTCACGCCACCTCTTGCTATGTCATCGTGCTGCCACCAGCTACATCGACATGCCGCCTTCGGGCACTCCATCAGCAACGACCCTCAGGTACTCCCTTGGGGGCTACCTCGAGCCGGTCACGCTGCCTCTGGCTACGTCGTCGTGCTGCCTCCATCTACATCGACACGCCGTCTTCCCTTACATCGTCAGCAAGGACCCTAGAACACAAGCTTCTTGGCATGTCCCTCCTCCGTCTCCTCCCTCGAGCGCTTATCCCCGGCCATGGACGATGGTCAAGGATCTAGCAGAAGGGGGTGGATGCAGCAAGCAATGAAATGTGAGTACATGAAAGTTACAATATAGGCTTACTAACTCTCCTCTCCTTCCTTTGTTTTTATAGGCAGGGGACGCGCATGGCCAATGGAATTCCAAAAATCTCTCTGGGTGGTGTCATCGGTTAAGGCTAGCCCATGTCCCCACGATCTCTAAGGGGACGCCTTCCGAGAAATGCTGGGGAAACAAGCCACCGAAACCAATGCCTCAGCTTCGCCAAGAAGGAATCCATCAATGCAACCGCGGGAACCGTGGGCCCAATATGCCCAAACCCGACATACCGTCACTCGAGCCGGTGCAAGCGAGTGACCTAACACTCAGTTCGAGTACTCGGCCTGGCTCACCCTCGCAACAGGTGTAAGCGGTAGTGACTTGTTCGCTATCGACCCTGCCCCTACTAAGAGTCAGGGGGTATTCGGGAGGGTCACCAGTGTGATCCTAAAACCTCTGACACTCGGTGTCACGTAAATCTCCCAATGCCCGGATGAGCTCGAAGAATCTTTATTTCAGCGGATGTGTACCCCTTTGTGGGAAACCAGAAAACTGGTTGGCCCAAGCCTGTAACCAAAGTACGAGCTCCTAGAATCTAGAAAAAGAGTTTTATGATGTGCCCCCGCTGGTCAGGCTTTGTCCTACCGCCCCTATTCATTAGGACGTGGATGTTCACTCGTTCTACCCATTACCAGCTCGAAGAGTAATATGCACAACTGCCCATAGCTGCTCACACGTTTGTTACTCGCCCACAGTAATTCTTGGCTCTAGATGCTATTATATTGGCCTTAGGGATCCGAGACAATGACCTCGCTCTTTCCACAAATGAGGCCCATGAAAATTCGAGAACTGTTACTTAACGGGTCTCGAAGAAAAATATGATGCCCTTAGTGCTGTTAACCAAATGACTCGAATTGGGTCACCCAAAAACCAACTGGCATAGTAATACGCAAAGCGGCGGTGGTGCAACTACCCCGTCCTCATTATTGTTCTACGACTAGGACTTAATGACACGCAACCACTAACTACACGCCGTAACACCTCGGGAATCGACTTCTCAAGTACAGCAGTGCTACACCCAACCACAGCGCCTGTAGGAGTCCTGGAAGCCACGCTTCCGATTATCAGGTGCTACCACCCGAACGAGACATTGACAATGTCCCGAAGGCTATGCCTAGGAAACTATGTTTCCCGATGTTGGGTGTACCACCTGAGCCAGGCGCTTACAGCTGCCAGGGAGCTACGCTCCCTGATGTACAGTGTACCGTCGCCCCACTCGATACTTGAAGAAGATTCTCGCTACCCGAGAAATGCTCTTGGTACTCGAACGGCAACACATACTAGCTCCCCTATACTTGGTAACAACAAGCTGCACTGTTCAAATCTTCGGTACCCAAACAAAATGCTCACTGGTACTTACAGTACACAGAACTTGCAAGGGGAATTGTGATGTCCCGAGGGCTAAAGCTACATGCTAGCTTATCATTAAGTCCTACGGGGCTACTGTCAGGTATATGGGCCAGGATACCTGCACCGACCATATATGTGACCATCGGTAGGCTATCGGCCCAGCAGCCGTTAAGGAGGAAGCCCATGAGGGCTAACATGATCGACCAACATGGAGATCAAGGCAAAATAGGCCGGGTGTATCTAGACGATTGCTAGGATCAATCTGTTGCGCATATCATGTAACAAATTAGGAACACAATCTGTTAGCCCGATCACCCTCTCTGTAACCCTACCTCTCCTACCTATATAAAGGAGGGTAGGGACCTCGGGCTCGGGAGCCATCATCCAATCCATCTTCAAACTATTCCATCTACCTTGTAGCTAGGAGCAACAGTCCCTATAATTGAGCATACGAATACAAGACCAGCCGCACCACTGGAGTAGGGTTTAGCGCGCCACCGCGTCTTGAACTAGTATAAATCCTTATGTCTCGTGTGCTACCATCTGATTTTATCTACGCAATCATGTTGCTAGATATTGCCGAAGAAAAATAATCCGACATGTTGCAAATGCTACATATTGAAGAAAGGCACTAGATTGAGCAAGTTTGACAAGAAATGTGATGAAGGATTCTTTCTTGGATACTCAACTACTAGCAAGGCATATAGAGTTTGGAATTTGGCTAGTGGTACTCTTGAGGAGGTACATGATGTTGAATTTGATGAAACCAAGGGTTCCCAAGATGAAGATGAGAATCTTGATGATGTTAGAGGCATTCAACTCTCAAATGTAATGAAGAACATGGATGTTGGTGATATTAGGACAAGACAAGTGATAGATGATGAAGATGATCTAGTGCAAGTGCTCTCTAATTCATATGTGCAAGCTAGTGGTTCTCAAGATCAATCTCAAGCTAGTACAAGTGGCTCTCATGATAATGTGCAAGATCAACAGTGGCTAGTACATCATCTCAATCAAGTGCAAGCATTGTTCCAATGCTCCAACCAACCAATATTGTAAGGGATCATCCATTGGACACTATAATTAGAGATATTTCTAGAGGTGTACAAACAAGATCAAGACTGGTTTCATTTTATGAGCATTTCTCATTTGTATCATCCATTGAACTAAAGAAGATAGAAGAAGCATTGAAGGATGTTAATTGGGTTAATGCCATGCATGAAGAGTTGAATAATTTCACTAGAAATCAAGTATGAGAATTAGTTAAGAGGTCAAAGGGACACAATGTGATTGGAACCAAATGGGTCTTTTGCAACAAGCAAGAGCAAGATAGGACAGTAGTAAGGAACAAAGCAAGGTTCATAGCTCAAGGTTACACTCAAGTTGAAGGTCTTGACTTTGGTAAAACATATGCCCCGGTTGTAAGATTGGAAGAAAATAGGATCTTGTTAGCCTATGCTTGTGCCCACAACATCAAGCTCTATTAAATGGATGTCAAGAGTGCATTTCTCAATGGTTACATCAATGAAGAAGTATATGTTGAACCACCGCCCGGTTTTGAAGATGACAAGAAGCCCAACCATGTGTACAAGTTGAAGAAGGCATTGTATGGTTTGAAGCAAGCACCTAGAGCATGGTATGAGAGATCAAGGGACTTCCTACTCTCTAAAGGGTTCATTATGGGAAAGATTGACACTACTCTTTTCACCAAAAATATTGGCAAGGACTTGTTTGTGTTGCAAATATACATTGATGACATTATATTTGGATCAACCAATCAAGACTTTTGTAAAGAGTTTGGAAAGATGATGGCTAATGAGTATGAGATGTCCATGATTGGAGAGTTGAGTTACTTCCTTGGTTTTCAAATCAAGCAATTAAAAAATGGTACATTTGTGAGTTAAGGCAAGTACATCAAAGACATGCTCAAGAAGTTTGGTATGAATGAAGCAAAGCCAATTAGTACACTGAAAGGTCCTAATATGGATAGAGGGGGGTGAATAGCCTATTTAAAAATCTACAAGATCACTAGAGCAATTTGATTAGTATGATAAATAGCTAAATGCAAACTTGCTCTAGCTCTACAAGGGTTGTAAGCCACCTATCCAATAATTCTAGTTGCTATGATCACTAGGCACACAAGGGGCTAAGTTGCTACTCACTAAGAGCTCTCAAACTTGCAACACTAAAGAGCTCCACTAGATGAACTTAAACTACAAAGCAAGCTCTTAATTCTAGCAACACTAAAGAGCTTGCTACAACTAGTTTGCAAGAATGTAAATGAGTGAGTAGGGTGATTATACCGCCGCGTAGAGGAGTGAACCAATCATAAGATGTATACCAATTCAATCACCGGGAGAATACCAAAGGGCAAGAGACAACCAATTTTTCTCCTGAGATTCACGTGCTTGCCGGCACGCTAGTCCCCATTGTGTCGACCAACACATGGTGGTTCGGTGGCTAAGAGCTGTTGCACGAATCTCGTCCACACAATTAGACACCGTAAGAACCTACCCACAAGTTAGGTAACTCAATGACACAAACAATTTACTAGAGCTACCTTGCAGCGCTTCACCGGGAAAGGTGCAAGACCCCTCATAATCACCGGAGCCGGCCACGAACAATCACCAACTCATATCGAAGCTCCTCCGCTGCTCCAAGCCGTCTAGGTGGTAGCAACCACCAAGAGTAACAAGAAATCCGCAGCCACAATGATCACCAAGTGCCACTAGATGCAATCAATCAAACAAATGCACTTGGAATCACTCCTAATATCACTATGATGATGAATCTATGATGGAGATGAGTGGGAGGTGCTTGCTTAGGCTCACAAGGATGCTAGGAATGTCAAAGTGCCAAGAGAGTGAGCCCTAAGCCGGTACCTTCCTATTTATAGAGCCCCAAGACTCAAAGAGCCGTTGGAAACTCTCGGGGTGATCGGACTCACTGCCCTAATGCGCCCCTGCGTCCGGTCGACCAGCGTCCGGTCGCCTATGGCTGTCCACGTGTCCCCATTTGAACCAGAGCCGCTCAATCTCAACGGTCGAATCCTAAGCACGCGACCAGTTAAGTTATGACCGAACATGCCTGAGCAGCGACCGGACTCGGTGCCACTTAGGGTCCGATCATTTCCGGTAAGTCCCCGAGGCGTTCTCTATTGACCAGACGCGTTAGGTCAACGTTGACCTGACATGCCCCAGGGTCCGATCCTCGCTCCTCTTCTCTGTGTGCGCCCGTGAAGCCGACGTTAGCGTACGTCATCCATCACCTGACGCGTGCCCTACGCGTCCGATCGTGCGAAGCCGCTGCCTCTCAACAAGTGACCGAACGCGTCGGTCGAGCCAGGGCCAGCTTCTGGTCAATCTTCTGCGTTCTCGACCAAACAGCGCCTTTGCCTATAAATGACCGGATGCACCGGGGTGAGTCCGGTGAAAGCTCTAGTTTGGTTTTGGTGAATTGATGAAACCCTAAGTGCTAACCTAGTTTATCAAGTGATCATGAGATAGGTAGCACACTCCAACTGGTGAAGCAAATGAAGATCATGACATGATGATGGTGATGCCATGGTGATGATCAAGTGCTTGGACATGAAAAGAAGAAAGAGAAAAACAAAAGGCTCAATGCAAAGGTATAAATGATAGGAGCCATTTTGTTTTGGTGATCGAGACACTTAGTGAGTGTGATCACATTTATGATCGATAGCCGTACTATTAAGAGGGGTAAAACTCGTATCGAAATACGGCTATCAAAGTGCCACTAGATGCTCTAACTCATTGCATATGCATTTAGGATCTAGTGGAGTGCTAACACCCTTGAAAATGTTTGTGAAAATATGCTAACACATGTGCACAAGGTGATACACTTGGTGGTTGGCACATTTGAGCAAGGGTTAGGAGCTTCACCGGTGGAGTGTCCGTCCGTAGAGTGCGGACAGTCCGATGGTGCCACCGGCGCCCTAGACAGAAAAGTCGGTGGTCACTATAAGTGACCGGATGCTGGCCTCGATTGGACCGGCGCGTCCGGTCAGAAGAAGCAGCGAAGATGCTGGCGTCGGTCTCTGACCGGACGCTGGGTCACTTAGTGACCGGACACTGGAAGGTTGCGTCCAGTCTTGCTGACGTGGCAACGCGCAGGGGAGTCGCCGTGTGACCGGACGCTGGGTGAGTCCGGTCAAGCATGACCGGACGCGTCCGGTCGTGAAAAGTCATCTTTGGATGCTTACTGGAAACGACCGGACGCTGGGGTTCAGCGTCCGGTCACTTTGAGCTGCTGCGTCCGGTCGTCACTTGACCGTTCAGATCAGGCGATCAACATTTAAAGAGAGGGGACATGTGGCACGCATCGTGTGACATGGCTTGGAGCAGCGAGGATCATCGAGCGGAGGGTGGTGATTGTCTCCGGCTCCGATCGTGGTGATTGTGAGGGGTTCTTGACCTTTCCCCGGCGGAGAGCCAAAAGGTACTCTAGTAAATTGCTCGTGGCTTGTGTGATCCTCATCTTGTGTTGGTTGTGCGGCACCCTATTGAGGGTTTGGCGTGTGATGCCAATTAGCACGTGAACCTCCAAGTGAGTGAATCGCCACAACGAGGAGTAGCTTGCCGGCAAGCAAGTGAACCTCGGTAAAAAATCATTGTGTTCATCATTTAATTCCAAGGTGATTGGTCTTCATTGTTATTCATTCTTGTGATTGATTGGCTCCTTCCTCGACACGGCGGTATAACCTTCTTGCTCACTCTCTTTACATTACCGCAAACTAGTTGTCAAGCTCTTTAGTGTAGCTAGTTGTGAGAGCTTGTTAGTTTGGTTAGTGTGGCTCTTTAGTTAGCCTTTGAGAGCACACTAACTTAGTGTAGTGACATAGCTATTGTGTGGATAGAAACTATATCAACTAGAATTGTGGTAGGTGGCTTGCAATTTTAGTAGGCTAGCGCAACACTTGCTTCGCCTCATAATTGTCTAACCGGTTTGCTAAGTGTTGTTGTAGAAATTTTTATTAGGCTATTCACCCCCCCTCTAGCCATTAGGACCTTTCATCCGGTCACCCCATGGCCAGCGTCCGATCATGGACCATCTCCTCTTTTTCTTATTCTAAGTTCACAACCACTTCGCCCTTGCTTCCAACTTGCTAACCACAAAGTGTAGAGCCTGTGTGCATGTGTGTTAGCATTTTTCAAAGCATTTTACAAGGGTCAAAGTTAGCACACTAGGTTCCTAAATGCATATGCAAGAATCATGTCACCTAGTGGCATTCGATAAACCGTTTAGCCAAAGATTTCCCCTCTTTATAGTACGGCTATCGATCCTACATGCACTTACACCCTATGGTGTCTTAAGTGTCAAAACAAAAATCTATCAAATACCTTTGCCTTGATCATCTCGGTTTTTGTTTTTCTCTTTCTTCTTTCCAAGTTGAGCACTTGATCATCATCATTTCATGTCCACCTCCATCACCATGGACTTCACCTTGCTCAATTACTTGGATTGGACCACCTTTTCTAATTCACACACTTAGATCAAAGGTTAGTCCTAGGTTTCATCAATTATCCAAAACCAAACTAGGACTTTCATACACCTATGGGAACAAATGGCAATTTGGATAGTGATGCAAGTGGCAACATGGTGGATCAAAAGTTATATCACTCTATGATTGGAAGCCTACTCTATGTGACCGCATCAAGGCCGGATGTCATATTTAGTGTATGTATGTGTGCTAGATTTCAAGCCTCACCAAGAGAAAGTCATTTGAAGGCAACAAAAAGAATATTGAGGTACTTGAAGAATACACAAAATGTTGGTTTGTGGTATCCCAAAGGAGCTAAGTTTGAGCTAGTTGGTTGTTCCGACTCGGATTATGCGGGATGCAAAGTGGAAAGAAAGAGCACATATCTGCTGGTAGTTGTTGTGCACAAATTCTTTTTGGATGAAGGCCACTTTGAATGATTTTGGAATCAAGTTCAAACAAGTGCCATTGTTATGTGACAATGAGAGTGCTATCAAGCTCACCAACAATCCAGTTCAACATGCAATAACAAAGCATATAGATGTCCGATACTATTTCATAAGAGATCATCAACAAAAAGGGGACATTTCAATTGAGAGTGTGGGCACCGAAGATCAACTTGCCGATATATTCACCAAGCCACTTGATGAGAAGAGGTTTTGCAAGTTAAGGAATGAGTTGAACATATTGGATTTCTCAAATATGTGTTGATGCACCCCCCCCTCCCCACTAATATGACATGCCTCTCCTTCAAGCAATCCAAGGTAAAAGTTGATTGGCATGCATACATCCATTGCTAAGGACTTGTTTACTGCATCTAGACATTCCTCATGTTTTATAGGCTTATTCATGAAAATCAAATGAATCGGATGCTTGTATGGTACCACTATTACTTCTATGCTTGACTTGATCTAGTGGTAGCATATGACATGTTTGTGGGCTTGTGAACCTAGTGTTTGATCTAGAAAATGAACTATAAGTGTTTAACTCAACATGGTCAAGATAACCCTTAAAACGAGGTGTGAAGAAGCTTGTCCTTGGATCAAACCAAGTTAAATATCTTTAGCAAGTGCTCTAGATTGAACCAATTTTTGGAAAATAACCCTCACCCCATTGATTGGCATTGATAATCTTAACATATCTAAAATTGAACCATTGTGGTCATTGATGACAAAGGGGGGAGAGAAACAAGGATAAAAGTGATAGGGGGAAATGGACATAGGGGGAGAGAAATGACAAAGGAAGGGGATCAATTAAAATTTGAGCACACAACTAGGGGGAGCAAGCTCATGAACTTGAATGTTGCATTTGAATGTGCATTCACATATGCCTGCTTGCATTTGAAAAAGTTTAAATTCAATATACATGCTTGTGTGGTGTATGCTAGTTGTAGGTTTGATTGATGAAATGAAAAACTAGCATGCATAGGATGATAGCTAGATACTTGGTTTGTTTCACAAGTGGTACTAGAGCCTTGCTTATAATGTTGATCTCACGAGGTATCTAGTGTTTGTGTTTTCCAAGTGATATCTAGCTAACCATGGTTTTAAGGATGGTATTATTGGTGCACTCCGATTGGTATCACGCTTTAAAGGTCCATCTCTTACATCTTAGTATCACTTGGTAGACATTGCTTTCCCACATTTCCTATCTATGCATATGTGCAAGCTTCAATCCAAACTCTTAGCACATATGTAGGGGGAGCTTCAATCCAATTCGGGTTCATGAAACTTGTCCAAATCCTTTACACATGGTAAAAATGCTTGGGCAAGCAACATGGATTCAAATTTGAATTTATTTCATATCTTTGTAGAGGTTGTCATCAATTACTAAAAAGAAGAAGATTGAAAGCCCTAGTTTGGTTTTGGATAATTGATGAAACCCATTTGGACTAATCCTTGTATCGAAATGAGACTAGATAGGATGGTCCAATCCAAGTGGTGGAGCAAAGATGAAGTCCATGATGATGGTGATGGACATGTGATGGTGATCAAGCTTCGGACTTGGAAAAAAGAAAGAGAAAAATAAAATGGACTCAAGGCAAAGGTATATTTGATAGGACCATTATGTTTTGATGATCAAGACACTTAGTGAGTGTGATCACGTTTAGAATCGATAGCCGTACTATTAAGAGGGGTGAAACTCGATGTGAAATGTGCTTATCAAAGTGCCACTAGATGTTCTAATTCATTGCATATTTATTTAGATTCTAGTGAGTGCTAACACCCTTGAAAATGTTTGTGAAAAGTTGCTAACACACATGCACAAGGTGATACACTTGGTGGTTAGCACATTTGAGCAAGGGTGGAGAAGTTGGAGGTGAGGAGGCATTGTTTCCTATGATTAGACGCAGGACCGGACGCTAGACGTGCGCTCCCGGTCAGCAGTGCAGAAGGGCACGGTCTCGGTCTTGTGACCGGACCCTGAGCGGCCAAAGCGACATGACACGCAGGGGGTGCGTCCGGTCGTTGCTGACGTGGGCTAGTGCGCGAGGCCAGAGAGGACCGGACCTCGCGACGCGTCCGGTCATGCGTGATCTGACTCGTCCGGTCGTCGAAATCCCTCTCTAGATGCTTTATGGAGTCGACCTGACTCTGCGATGGCACAGCGTCAGGTGGCGGAGAGTCGCGTCCGGTCTCGGCGCGTTGGGTGCTCGGGCGCGTGCGAGCGGACACAGGGGCGCTGCATCCGGTCTCGACTCGACGCGTCCGGTCTTCACTTAGCCATTGGCGCTGAGTCACTTGACCGTTGAGATCGGGCGACGCAGGTTTAAAGCATGGACACGTGGCGTGCTTCCAGCGACCGGACGCTGGGTGGCGTGCGCCCAGTTAGTTCACCGGCGCGTCCGGTCGCCCCATGTTTCAGTGCAGTGAGGGGGTAACGGCTCTATTTCGTTTGGCCCCCTATATAACCGTGGTAACCAGTTTGGGCTCACTCTCTTGGCTATTTCTATTGAGAATACACCCTAGTAAGCCTACCCATTCCTCTCTCACTCATCTTCTTGATTGATTCATCATTTGGTGAGATTTGAGAGCATCAAAGTGCATTGCTTTGAGTGATTGCATCTAGAGGCACTTGGTGATTGTGTTTAGCTACGGGATTCGCTTGTTACTCTTGGTGGTTGCCGCCACCTAGACGGCTTGGTGCAGTGAGGATCGTCGAGCGGAGGAAGGTGCTTGTATCCGGCTCCGATCGTGGTGATTATGAGGGGTTCTTGACCTTTCCCCGGCGAAGAGCCAAAAGGTACTCTAGTGGATTGTCCGTGGCTTGTGTGATCCTCATCTTGTGTTGGTTGTGCGGCACCTGATTGCGGGTTAGGCGTGTGATGCCTATTAGCATGTGAACCTACAAGTGAGTGAATCACCACAACGGAGACTAGCTTGCCGACAAGCAAGTGAACCTCGGTGAAAAATCATTGTATCATCTTGTCTCTGAGGACTTCATTGGTATTCTTGTGATTGATTGATTGCCACTTGCTACGGCGGTATAACCTCGCTATCTCTCTTGTGTATTTACATTCTAGTGTAGCTAACCTCTTTAGTGTAATTACTTTGAGAGCTAGTTTGTGTCAAGTAGTTTGGTTAGTGAGGCTCTTTAGTTAGTCTTTGAGAGATCACTAACTTAAAAAGTAGTGACTTAGCCTTTTGTGTGATATAGTGATCATAACAACTAGAATTCTGGATAGGTGGCTTGCTTTTTAGTAGGCTAGCGCAATACTCGTTTCGCCATTTAATTATCTAACTATTTGGTTTAAGTGTTGTAGTAGAAATTTTTATAGACTATTTATCCTCTCTCTAGCCATTTAGGACATTTAAATCCGTTGATAAAGAACTCTGACAAAAGATAATTTGTCAGTTAGAATTGGCAGTGGGTCACCCTCCTGCAATTTCTTTAGTATAAATGAAAATTAGCCACCTGTTTTTTGAGTCCTCTGTTGCTAGATTGCTACGGACTGTGGTATCAACCTTTTTGCATTTGGTAGTAGGACTGTGAATGTAAATCTTTACTTGTTGTGGATCAAGCAATTTAACAGTTACACGGTTCAAATAAATATACTACCAAGACATATTCAATGAAAATTAATGAAACTAATTTAATGTTATAGATGGTGTATTGTTCTATAAACTTGATCAAAGATAGTTGCTTAGGACAAAACCAAAATAAAGTATAATGTGGAATTGAGCGTGTATGTTTAATAAACTTAGTTTTTCTTGGCTGGAGAAATTTACAAAGAAACAATACGTGGCCAAATTTTATGGGCCATCAAAATTTTGTTGTCTTCTCAAGGTCACAAAACCAAACACATCCCATATAGGGCCATCTGTCCCTAGGTTTGCCTTCTCCTTCCCTTTTAAATTAGGCTTCTGAGGACTAATAACACTGACAGACATTCTAATAACTAATATGGTAATGCTTCCTGTAAGGCATCCGGACAACCGGACGCTATCTTCATATGCAGTGGACCGGCCCAAGAGGTAACTAGCCTGCTCCCCTACTCTCCCATCTCTGTGACCAATAACTTCCCCACTCCACCCGTCGCGGTGTTCACCGCGCCGTCCACCCCTCGTCTCCCCGTCACGGCGTCCACTTGTGACAGTGCCAGACGACGCGAAATTCAGGCTGCCATAGATCTCTTCCCATCTAAGCTTCTTGCTCCAGCACCCACCCATCCTCTGCGTCATCGTCACTGTCGCGCCCTACATCATCCACTAAAGCGACCTGCCACGGCCTGCTCCTACCGCTGCTCCGCGCACCCGCCTTGCTGCTCCTGCTGTTGCTCCTACTCCGTCTCCTACCCCGCCCCACGACGTCGATAGGCACCGCCAGCGCAAGGAGAAGCACCGAGCCCTAGTGCGAAAGTCCATCCGGCCTCGCCTCCTGCTACGGCTGCAGCGCCCCGACCATCCGGCCTCGCCTCCTGCTACGGCTGCGGCGCCCCGATGCAGACGACGGAGGAGGCCGCACTAGGATATGATGAATGTTGCAAGTGTACATTTCAAATGTTTCAGATGTTTTAGAGATATGTTTCAAATGTTTCACATGAATGTTGCAAAAGTATCAGGATGTTTCACACGTATGTTGCAAGCGTCTGTCCCTAATGTTTCATTTGTTTTGCAGACGTACAAGCGTATTTATCTGGATGTTATATATATTTCACACATATGTTACAAAATGTTTTATCTACTGGCTTATGTTTGCAATGGTTTTTAATTATTTTTTAAGTGTTTCAGATACATGTTTCAATTATTTTATTATATTTTTTTATATGTTGTAATTGTTGTATCTAGATGTTTTAAAAGTAGATGTACATGGAATGCGCGTGGAAAGCCGGAGAGGGGCACGAGGGAACCCCGCGTGGGCGACGTTTGGACGGCGCGGCCCCGCGTAGGCACGGGTGACGCATGTGCGATCGAGCGACATCCGGACGCCGCGAGCCCACGCGTTGACACGCAAACCGGAGGGAAGAAACCGACTGCATGCAACCGCGGGCATCCGGACGCGGGTGTCCGTCCGGCACTAGCACTTCCCTAACTAATAGTAACAGTTACAAACATTTATCACAAACAAAACAGTGACAAACATATCCGGTGGGTGGCAGGATAAAACGTCACGTGCTCATACTTGTTTGACTTCTGATAACTAATAGTAATAGAACGAATCCAGATGCAACATTAAACCAAAGCGGATTCAGCAAAGCTGCAGACCTGCAGTCCATGGAGATCCCGAAGATAGACCTCCGCGGGCTGGAGCCCGGCAGGCTGGGGTGGGAGGAAGCCCGGGCCGCGGTGACCGCGTCCATGGTAGCGCACGGCTGCGTCATCGTCGCGCACGACGCGCTCGGCCCGGACCTCCGGCGGCCGCTGTTCTGCCGCGCCATGCCGGAGGTCTTCGCGCTCCCGCTGGAGGCCAAGCAGCGGAGCGACTCCCGCTGGGGGGCCGTTCAACGGCTACATCAGTGGGGTCCCCGGCATGGCCATGGAGAGCATCCGTGTCGCCGAGGCCGCCGACGCCGGCAGCGTCCGCGACTTCGCCCGCCTTCTCTGGCCGCAGCAGGGCAACCAGGAACTCTGTTTAACCACCCACGATTCCTGCCCATTTCCATGCCATCCATCATCTTTCAGCGTTCTCAAACGCATCTCGTTGTTTCTGTCACGGCAATTTCACACGGTATCGATCGATCCGCCCGCCGTCCAGTGACACGATCGTCTCATTTGTCAAGAACATGCTGAAGCTGGAGCGGATGGTGGAGAAGATGACGCTGGAGGGCCTCGGCGTCGGGACGAGAAGAGCGTCGGCGACCACCTCGAGTCGCTCACCCACGGCGTGCGGCTGTCGCGCTACGGCGCGCCCCTGGACAAGGAGACCGGCGTGTCCATGAAAGAGCACCGCGACGACACCATGGTAACGGGGATCGTGCAGCACGAGGTGGAAGGCCTCGAGGTGCAGGCCAAGGACGGGGGCTGGACCGCCGTCCCTCCCAAGCCGGACACGGTCACGTTCGTTGCCGGCGAGCAGTTCAGGGTATGTACGGATCAATCCACACTTTATCTTCTCCGATCAGTCAGGATCTCCCGATTGATATGTCGCGTACGTCGCGCAGGTCGTCACGAACGGGCGGGTGCCGGCGTGCCTCCACCGCGTCAGGACGCCAACCTGCCGCGAGCGCTTCTCGATTCTGTTCGGTTGCCGGTCCAGGGACAACGCCACGGTGCGCGCGATGGACGAGCTCGTCGTCGACGGTGACCAGCCTCTGTGGTACGAGCCCGTGAGGTACGAGTACTCCAGCGCGCTAATCGGGCGAACCGCTGATGGATTGGAGAAAGATGAACCCATCATGGCGTGATATGTGGCCACAAAGAAGGGTTCCGTACTGTAGGTCTGCAGCTACGGAAGAATCCAACTTTCATCCCTTTTCAATAGCCATCGCAATTGTCTTGTTAAAATATATAATAATGTAAAAAATCCTTGCAATATGCGCATAAAATGGAATAAACTTCCATCACTCCGAGCATGTAGATAGGAAAGCAGCAACACAAACATGCCACCACAACGCTTACATTGCTGCAACAATGTTTGATTACAATCATGGGACTCATGTACAGGTATTACAATCATGAGACTCCCAGCAATGTTTGATTACAGGAATTAATCAACTAGCTATGGCCTACACTTGAGTAAGATCCTAAAGAGCGATGAAAATGTATGTATCTTAAGTCTGGCCCATCCTTCCTGGGACAAGGTACAGTTGCGCATAGATCATCATACATACTCTCTCGGACCAAAAATGTGAAGCGGGGCCGCTTAACAGGAGGTTGGGATTTGCAGTGGAGATGTCAGCAAGAGCAATCTTCTTTGTGATGACAGCAGGAATTTCCAAATTGGAGGACTGTTGCAAAGTTTCACTTGAGGAAAGTGCAACCCAAGAACATGAAAACATAAGCCGTCAGCGAAGTAAGGAGCTCAAGGGACCATGTAGGCGGGATGATGAAAGCTGGGATCACTGGAACAAGAAAAGAACCCAAGATCCAACCACCCACAAAGACTCCGAGCCTGGAAAAATAAACAAGTTAAAACCTGGGGCATGACTTATAACAACTAAGATAGTATCCAGTGGAAATGCTCACTAACCCTGTGGTGGACGCCCTGACAAGATTCTTCATCTTCTTGTTGAGGAAGTATACGCATGCGACGAGTGACAGAGCAAGCTGCAAAAGCAAATTGTCAATGGCGTGCCTCCAAAATTTGTTACAGCTGAAAAGGTTACTGTGGTAAGCTTCATCTTATATATGATTCCAGTTTCATAATTCTAATTCTCACAAAACAAAAGGGTAAAGATAATCTTCCAGCTACTGTGAATACCTGACTTTTGGAGAGGCGCTAGAGAAAGAGGTACACAGTAGAAAGTCATAACCTTAATGACATCAAACTTATGACCTTACATAAATAATACAGTTTTGGCCCTTCAGTGAACATGTATGATGCAGGGAGAGCAACGTCTTAAATTTAACAAATTCAGTACTTAAAACAGTATTTGAGTAGCTATCCAAATGAATCAAGGCATACCTGAAAGGTAGGCCCAGTCTCAGCAGAAGTTGCAATGCTCCACCCAGCAAAGAATGCAAAAAAAGCAAATCTCCTTGAAATGAGCTCTAGTGATGGCACCTCAAAGTATCCAAGCAGTGCCTTAAGCCATGAAGGGGATTCTTCAACTTGCTTTTTTAACTTGCTTTTCAGATTGATTTTGGATTTCTTACGGTGTGAGTAGCTATTCATTATTATCTTGTCATAAGCACCTTCAATTGCCTCTTCACTTTCTTCATATCCAGCGTATTGTTTTAGAAGAAAATTCCGTGCACTCTGGACCTCTTCTTCAGATGCATCATGATCAACACCAAGAAGCTTGTAGGGATCCCATGATTGTTGTCTTGGAAATACTGGAGTGTGCTCTGCAGATGCAATAGATAGGTCAACTGCATTGCAGATACAGTAGCTAATGCTGGTACTAAAACAACCAACAGCACAAAACTGAAGACAGAGTCTTCCAGGTTAAAAAAAATTAACTGAAATAACAACCATGATGATGAAAAACCTAAAGACAATTATCTGTTAGCCACAGAAAATTAGTATTAAGGGCATGTATTAAAGGTTCATTGATCACATGTCAGGCTAAGTTTTGCTAAATGCTAACTCAATATCTCCACTGGAGAGATATGGTAGACAAGCAGCTTCAGTTGCAAGATTTTCACTTCACCAATCAAAGTGTAAATACACCCAAACATAATTCAAAATGCTTGTTCCAAATTCTAACTAAGGGTGTAATTCGGTTCATGTCCAGAGCACGCCAGAACTCACTGCACCTACAATTAGCCTCTGTTTGCTTCGCAATCTAACTTGCGGCATGCTGAATTCACGAAGACAGCCGCATACACTTTTTGGTCGCCCTGCTTGCGGCGTGGCCAGTTCTGGTCAAGAACCAAACAGTCCCTAAGTGAATGAAACTTTTTTGAAGTTATCATTTCGAGCTGAAACATGATTGACTAACTCAGTATTAACACACTGTGGCCCTAGAAACAATTGCAGACCAAAAGAATGGCAAAAAGAAAAGAAAAGTTATAGGTATTTCTGCATAGCCTCAATAAACAAAGACAGGTAAAACCCCAGTCTCAAAATATGAAAAGTAAGTTTCATTATCTAAAAAATGAAAAGTAAGTTTTGTACCTAGATTCCATCTCGTTTGATCTTATCAGGACAATCCAGAGGGATACGGTTCTTATCAGCCAGTAACCATTTCCCAGATTCACCAAAAAAATAAGGGGGGCTAAGTTAAGCAAACTGGGCAGGGACACAGGTGATTTATGGTTTCCCAAGGAGGTAACATTTGTGGATGTCACAGGGCAAATTGTGTCTCAACGTTTCTCTTATCTCCCAGAACGATAGAGTTGACCAGAAGAGACGATTTTTGCAGACTTTGTGCAGGTTTTTAGTCAACAAAAAGGCAACATGCTCAATTGTTCACATCAATTGCCTTGGGAAAACCACTAAGCTTCTTTTAGGCTGAAAGAAGCTTATTTGGTAACAGGCCATTATACACAAATCAAAACCTTCTGCCTCAGTGTCTCCCTTTCCTTTAGGATCATGTTCGATTGTTTATTTATTCTGAACTCGATAAACTATAGCATACTTGTAATGCCTCCCGAGTTTTGCTTCCTAGATAAGCAAGGTAGCATAATAACTGCAGCTACGGCATTAACTGAACCTACGGTTTCTCCGTCCTTACCGCTGCCGTAGCTGCTGACGCCGACGGAGAGGCTCCCGGAGCACCGGGGCCGTGTCAGGGGCGCGCCTCTTCTTCCCGCCAAAGCATCCTCCGCCCCAGCTCTGCAAAATTCACCAAAGCCACATGAACTAATCAGCACGTGAAGGCGGGAAACTAATAACTGACTAGCTAACACGTCAAGACTCAAGAGGATGGAAATGAGCCGAGCGTACAGGTGAAGGAGGGGCCTTGGGGGGCGATGCAGCGGGCGGGCGGTGAACGCTGCCCGGTTGAAGGCGGCGGCGGCCTGCATCTCCGCCGCCGCGACGACGCGACGTGGGGGTGGGGATGGAGGGGTGGGTGGGATGGAGGAGGCGGAGGCAGAGGCGGTGCGATGGCGGCGAGAGGAGGAGATGCGTGACCGCGTGAGACGGAGTAGTTGGGGATCGGATAGGATGACGGAGGAAGGGGAAGAAAGGTGGCCGGCGGCGTGGTTGGTGGGTCCGTGGGTGCGAGTCGTATTTTTAATGGACCGAATTAAGGCCCGACCCATGAGAATGACCCTGATTCGGCCCACTAATGGAGGACTTAAATGGTCTACAGATTGAATAATTTGAACGTGCGCTAGATATGCGTACCGCCAACTTAAAAACGGAGAGATCTTTCAAATAATTTATTATTTTTTCTCAAAAAGAATTTCATGTCGGAGAAATTAGGAATCTGCAACGAGCAGAACTTCAATGAATTTAACATAACCTTTAATGGCATGTCTAGAATAAGCAGTGAACATGAGGTGATCCACCAACAATGACCCGATAGCGTCATGCCATTCATGTGGTCAGTTCGAGAACGCATGAGGCAGGGCAATCTTGTAGGGCCATTAAGGCCGTCCCTAACGCTCCACTCTGGACGTTGGCCATATCGGTAGCAATCACCATGGAGGAGAGAGTGTAGAAAACTGAGCTTGCAGAACTGCAGAGAAGCTTGCAAAGGCACCAGTGGTTTGGGGAAAAAAACTATGGTCCAAGAGAGAATGAGAGGGGATAATTGAGGGGCAAAAGACACAAGACGCATCCAAGACGTACTGCTACGATGTAGGCATAGTACCATGTTCGTTTCACTAAAATTTGGCTTATGCTGATTTGCTATCAGAGAAAAATAATGTTGGTTCACTGAAAAATAGTGTTGAAGTAGTTCAAGCGAATAGAGCCGTTGGTTTAGCTAGCATGTCATACTCTCTCTCTCTCTCTCTCCTCTCCATGGTGGTTAACGTCGGGCTTGCTCTAAGACTATCTCCAACAGTTCATACCTAAATCAGCTACCCATTCCAGAAATTGGGTTCTGCATAGTAAATAGGTCACAGACCCAAAACCTTGCCTCTCCAACAGCCCACCGCGCCTGCCCAAAATATCTCATCGCCTCCTTCATCTCTCTCTCCCTCACTCCTCGTCCCAACCCCCGCGCCTCCGCCCGCACCGCCCACGCCGTGGCTCCCGTCCGCGCCCCCTCCCCTCCCGCCTCCCCTTTCTCTCTCTCCCTCTTCCTCGTCGTGGCAGCGTGGCGGCGGGCTGGAGCGCCGCCTGCTCCTCACGCTGCTCACCTCCACCCCCACGCGGCGCTGCTCATCACCGGCAGCGGGGGAGCGGTCCCAGATCCGGCGAGGCAACCAAGGCCAGCGGCTCCGGAGGTGCTCCCACGGCGAGCTCGCCGAGCCGAGCCGGCCATGCCCCTCTCCTCCTCCGGCCATGCGCCTCTCTCTCTCTCTCTCTCTCCCTCCCCCTCCTCCCTCCCTCCCCCCCAGCAGTGCTCTTGCCGCCAGCCTTGGCGCTCCGGCAGTGCGGCCAGCCTCAGCGGTGTCCGCACCCCATGACTGGCCTCCATGGTGCCGCCCCCCGCCACAGCGCGCGGAGCCCTTCTCGGCCGGCGGGCGGCGCTAGGGCGAAGCGCCCCTGGCGGCAGCTGGCCTGGCGGCGCTCGCGCCCCATGCCTCGCCGTCATCTCATCCGCGGGCCTAGGGCGCAAGATTTTTGCGTCATCTCTCCTCGACGACGCTTATTTGCCTCCCGCGTAGTCTCCGACCCAAAATGGCTGTTGTGTTTGCGTACTCGGTTGGAGGCTGTTTTTTTTTGCCGCTTATCCACTGTGCACGACGCATTTTTGGGATGGGTTGCGTTTTTGGGGACAGTCTAAGGGGCTATTTAGATGCATGTCTACTAAACTTGTCTAAATCTACCAACAGGTTACCTCAACTCTGTTTTGTTTTGACCTTGGTTATCTTATTCTCGTAGGAGTTGTCTTCATCAGCTGTTGGACGCGTGTAGGAAATCGAATGTTTGGGTCTCCTCACAAAGTTGCCTGGCTATAATCACCATGTGGCATATCGTCGTCTTATCATTTTCTCTCCTCATTTTCCTCTTTCCTCTCTCCCACAGGCCACAACTCTTCTCCCTTGCTTTTTCTAAATTAAGGTATGGGTGCAGGCTAACTTACTAAACCATGGGTATATTAATGGGCAAATCCTTACCTATTGGGTTCATATAGGTACGGGAATGGCTCTGCTCTACCCAAACCTATAAACCCATAGTTATATATATGCCCGACATGCAACTATAATTTAAAGCCTTCCCAACCTAAGTACTCCAAAACATGATCCAACTAGCACACCTAGTGCCATATACATGCCATTTTTTGTTTACATTTTGTTACATGTTTGTAGTTCCATTATTTGCTCATATAATCATAGTTTAATGCATGTGTGCATTTCTTCTTGGTTATAGGAAACCGTATATGATGCCTATAATTTTAATTATTGACCGGAACGGAGGGAGCATTATATATTGGGTGAATTCTATGGATTGCAATGGCAATGTGTTACGTTCCTTGTTGAAGTTCGGTGAAGAGGTTCGGTGCTGGTGTCCACGTTGGAGAGCATGGCAGAAAAGGGTGCCCGATGACATCTTGTGCCAAACTACTAACGGAGCACTTTGCTTACGTACTTGCTAATGATATTTCCATGTGGGCCGGGATTCTCTCTAAGTTCTGTGTGCTGACAGGCATTCGCCGTTAGGTAAGACTGTCTCCAAAAAGGAACCCATATAGACACCTAAACCTAAAATGGGTAGCAAGAGACTCAAAATCAGTCTCCAACAGAGTACCTATACGGGAGATCTGTTTTGGGTTGCCTGAGAGCCACAACCCAAATATGGGCATCCTCTCTCCTAGAAACCTATTTGCAGAAAGGATTCTCTTTTATGTCTTATTGTTAGAGAATATGCCGAATAGGTATTGAACCTTTTGCCTATAGCGTTACCCAAAGGACGAATGGGTCTTGTATTTTGGGTGTTTTTATTGGAGATAGCCTAAGCTATAAGCTAAGCATGCAAGCATCCAAAAGACCAGAACGGCTGGAGTGACGAGGCAGAGTGGTTGCAAGTTTGGAAGGTACCACGTCATCTCCGAGAGACAGGTCCAAAACGGTTGTCTTTCCTTTCCCTTTCCTCGACGTTGAACCCGTACCATACCCTAGCCCCTCCATCGCCAATTCACCATTATATCGTGCATTGGTGCCGCCGAGACGGTCACTTGATGTAGGTCTTATGATAGGTTGTAAATTAAATAATCTTGGAATACTTGCTGGTCAAGAGGTTAAAAATTTGTAATCTATCACGAGTTATAGAAATTATGGATCAAGATTTCCCTGCGGGGTGCTTGATTTGGTTACGCTGTTGAGATTATTGGGCCGGTCCGGGCGTGCGCAACTTGTACTTCACGGAGATCAAGGTTGGGATGCCGCCGAAGCGCTACCGTCCAGGTCGACACTGGCAGCCACATCCTATCAGTTAACTTCATCTCCTGTCCACAATAGTGGACTCGGGGTAACCATTTCCCACTTTTTCTTTCTTGTATCTCAAACTAGAAATTAATTCAGTTGTGTTCATTTTGATGTTGAATGTGGTGTGGGCGTCTATGCGTAGTTTCACTTATGTTATGTGACCCCAAGGCATCCTCAAGCGAGAGCACGGTTGTCAGGGACCAAATACTGGGGTACCCAAAGAGGAGCTAATAATCATCAAACGTTGATGCTTTCGAACAGACAAGAGCGCGACTACACCTCTTGCATAACGACCAGGGGCAGACTCTGCCTCGCCCGATGTCCGGGGGCTGGCTCTGCCTCACCCGACGTCTGAGGGCAGACTCCGCCTCGCCCGACGTATGAGGGTTGGCTCCGTCTCGCCCGACGTCTGAGGGCAGACTCTGCCTCGCCCGACGTCCGGGGGCTGGCTCCGCCTCGCCCGACGTCTGAGGGTAGACTCCGCCTCACCCGACGTCCGGGGGCTGGCTCCACCTCGCTCGATGTCTGAGGGTAGACTCCGCCTCACCCGATGTCCGGGGGCTGGCTCCGCCTTGCCAGATGTCTGAGGGCAGACTCCACCTCGCCCGACGTCTGAGGGCAGACTCCGCCTCGCCCGACCCCCGGGGGCTGGCTCTGCCTCGCTCGACGTCTGAGGGCAGACTCTGCCTCGCTTGACATCCAGGGGCTGGCTCTGCCTCACCCGATGTCTGAGGGCAGACTTCACCTCGCCCAACGTCTGAGGGCAGACTCCGCCTTGCCCGACGTCTAAGGGCTGGCTCCGCCTCGCCTGACCCCCGAGGCTGGCTCCCCCTTGCCCGACATCTGAGGGCAGACTCCGCCTCGCCTGACATCCGGGGGCTGGCTCCGCATCGCCCAATGTTTGGGGGCAGACTCCGCCTCGCCCAACGTTTGCACGCTGCACCTTCATAACTACGCGCATAGATAAGGCAGGACACTCAAGTCAACCGCAATACCAAGGACCATACCCTGCATGCCTGTAGTAAAGTACCATCAGGATATGACAAGACGAGCGTGAAAGCATCTAGGCCCCTAAGTGGATTTTGGTGATTAATGTCAATACAAGATTACTATGACTAACGTGTGTTTTGCAGAGGCAATTAAGTTAGGTCATGGTAATGGAGATCGATTGGGCAATTGAGGTTGTCATGCCCCCACGATGGAAATCGTTTCGGTTTTCAAAGGATGGACGACAAGGTTAAGGATAACTAGTTCTAAGTGTCAATTGAAGTTGGAGAGACACTTAGAGTAGTTTAGGACTTTATTTTTCCTTTGGCCATACTATGAAGGGGGGTATGAACGGGTAGCTTGACCTAGTTGAGTCTAGTGAGTTAGGTGTGGTGCACTCTTGTTAAAACTAGCTCTAGGTAGCTCCTATGAATGCCTAAGATCCTTTGGAGCAAACTTTATTCTCATATGATCGAGAGTTGGAAGTGAATGAAGGGTCAAATACTGACCGGACGCTGGCTCCGGTGCGACCGGACGCTGGCCGCAGGGTCCGGTCAGTTCATTTGACTGAGGAGAACATGTCTGGAGTGACCGACGCGCTGGAAGGTCGTGTGTGACCGGATGTCAGGGGCCCACGTCCGGTCGACTCCAAAGAAGGGTCCGACTTGAGAAAGTGTGACCGACGCGTCCGGTCAAGTGGTGACCGGACCACGAGTATCCAAATATCCGGCCGATTACATTAAGCATCCAAGAGCGACCGGACGCGTTGTCAAGTCAAGATCTTGACCGGACCCGCCGGCTGCTCGGGTCATCACTTGAAACTGCTATGCTGGTTGAACTGACCGGAGCGTCCGGTCAATATGATCGAGCGTCCGGTCATCCCGCCAGCTCATAACGGTTCGCTTTTTCAGTCGCCTTATAAATAGAAGCTCCACTCGAGTGTGGAGTTACTTTTGCTCATTCCAACAAATTGAGAAACACGCTTGTGAGTGCCAAGAAGAGCAAGGTCCTAGTGAGGTGTTTGTGATTTGAGAATCCAAGAGTGAAACCTCATTAGTGAATCAAGAGTAGACAAGTGTGCATCCATCTTCTCATTAGGCTTCATGTGGTCAAGTGAGAGTTCGTGCTTGTTACTCTTGGTGATCGCCATCACCTAGACGGCTTGGTGGTGATTGGGAGCTTGGTGATCACCCGGCGAGCTTGTGGGTGACCCAACTCAAGTTGTGAGCGGTTTTGGGTGATTCGCCATGACGACGGAGTGTCGAGAATCAACTCAGAGAGAGCACTTGATCCTTCCTTGCACGATCAAGGGGAGCTACACCCTTGCGCCGGTGCTCCACGAGGACTAGTGGAGAGTGGCGACTCTCCGATACCTCGGCAAAACATCGCCGCGTTCCTCTCTCCATTTACTTTGAGCATTTACTTTAAGTATTTACTTTGAGCAATTCAATACTCGTCTTTACATTCATAGAATTGCTATGCTAGAGTAAGTTTGGAACATAGGTTGCAAGTCTTTTGTGCGTTGATTTGATAGAAACACTTTGTCTAGGCACAAGGGGTTAATTGGGCTATCCGTAGGATTTGATTATTGCAAGAAAATTTAGAATTAGCCCAATTCACCCCCCCTCTTGGGCATCTTGATCCTTTCAATTGGTATCAGAGCCTCGTGCTCACGTTTTTAAGCCTAACCGCTTAGAGCAAGATATCTCACGGGGATGGACCTCCTCCTATCTTCGAGGGGGATGATTTTTCATATTGGAAAATTCGCATGAAGGCTTACCTAGAAGCTCTAGATGTTGGAATTCTTAGAGCCGCCTCTCAAGTGTTCCCAACACCTAAGAATGCCGCACAACTCCAAGGCGATGAAGTAAACTATGAAAAATGGAATGCAAAGGCTCGCAACACCATCTTTAGAGGCCTTTGCAAAGATGTGTTCAATCGTGTAAGGAACCACAAAGACGCCCATGCTCTATGGTCGGACGTTTGTGCGCTCCATGAGGGAACCAAGAGTGAGCATGAGGAACTCTATCATCTTGTGATTAAAAAGCTAAATTCTTTTGAGATGCTTCCCAAAGAAAGTGCTAATGAAATGTATTCTCGTTTAAATGTTCTTGTAGAGGAAGTCAATGGGCTTGGACTTACTCAAATGTCACCATCCGACGTTGTGAGAAAGATCTTGAGTGTCCTCCCCATTGACAAATATGGGCACATTGTGACTGTGCTACATCAAGGTGATCCTTCCGCCGCTACACCGGCACAAATCTTGGGAAAGATCAATGCTCATGAGATGTACATGCACATCACGCCACAAGATGGCTCATCCTCTACAAAGAAGAAAGAGAAGGACTTGGCATTCAAAGCTAGCCAAGATAAGGGCAAGGCAAGACTTGAGTATGAGAGCTCAAGTGATGAAGATGATGAAGAAAGTCTTGCTCTCATGGTGAAGAAGACCGCCAAGATGCTAAAGAAGCTAAACAAGAGTGGCATCAAGTTTGACGGTAAGAAGAAGAAGTTCTTCACTAGCTCAAGAAGAAAGCCAATCTCCGAGATGGATTGCTACAATTGTGGCAAACTTGGCCACCTAGCTCATCAATGCACAAAGCCCAAGAAAGACAAGTTCAAGAACAAGGGCAAGAAAGATGATTCAAGTGATGAAGATGAAAAGAAAAAGAACAAGCCATACAAGAAGAGAGATGGCAAAAAGAGAGACTTCTACAAGAAGAAGAAGAGTGGCAATGCCTATATTGTCGGTGATTGGCTCACGGACATTGATTCATCAAGTGGATCATCCGATGATGAGAGTGACAATGAGAAGGTGGCCACCATTGCTATTGATCTTGCATCCTCACCGCCACCATCGCTATCATCCTCTACACACCTATGCCTTATGGCCAAGGGTGAACACAAGGTAACTAAAAGTGATGATAGTAGTGATGATGAGCAAGCTAGTGATGATGATAGCGATAGCGATGATGATTCACCCACATATGATGATCTTGTCAAAATATTAAGAAAATACACTAAGATCATTAGAAAGAGTAGAGCTACAAATGAAAAACTTGATGCTAAAAATGATTCACTCTTAGCTAAGTGTGATACATTAGAAAAGACTAATGATGAGCTCAAAGAAACAAATGATTCTATATCATCCAAACTCAAGGAGCTCAAATCTTCTAAGAAAGAGCTTAAAGATAAACATGATAAACTTGAGTGGGTGCACAATGAGCTTATCACTAGTCACAACAAGCTAAAAGATGAATATACAACTCTAAAGATCAATTATGATACCCTTGTTATTGCACATGAATTCTTACCAAATGAGCCACATGTTGCTACTAACCATGTTGTTAAGATTGATATAGCTACCTCATGTGATGATTTAATTGATGAGAGCATTGAGCATGGATCTAGTAGCAAAGGCAATCAAGTGGTTGAGTGCAATGACTATGATGAGTATGTCAAGCTCAAGAGTGACAATGAGAAGCTCATGAAAGATCTTGAAGAGATGAAAAGTCACAACACCATTGTGATAGAAACTCTTGATCATGACAAAGATTTGATCCTTGAGAATGAGAAGCTAAAAAAAGAAAACAAGAAACTCAAGGAAGAGAAGAACAATGATGATATTCTCTCAAGGAAGAGAACAAGAAGCTCAAGATGGAGAAAGAGCATCTCAAGGTGGGATTGAGCAAGTTTGCTAGAGGCAAGCATCTCCAAAGTGAGCTACTCATGAATACCGTTATGAAGATGGATAGAAGTGGCATTGGATATATGGCAAGTGTAGAGAAGAAGAAGGCTCAAGCTCAACACCAACAATCAAAGCCAAAGCTAAAGCCAAAGAGATGTTTTGAGTGTGGACAAGAAGGCCACTTTGCTCATGAGTGTCAAACTCCACCACCACAACCCTTGCCCAAGCATGCTAGACCCTTTGCTTTCAATGCTCACTACATGCTTAGAAAAGATTCTAGTGGAAAGATGAAAGTCATGTTCTTAGGACCCCCCAACAAGAGTAGGCCTAAGAAGATTTGGGTGGCTAAGTCACTTGTTGAGAAGGTGAAGGGCCCTCAACAAGTTTGGATCCCTAAAGCTTGAATCTCTTGTGTGTAGGTGAACTACAAGACCGGTGGAAGTCATTGGGTTATTGATAGTGGTTGTACTCAACATATGACCGGTGATCCTAATATGTTCACCTCACTAGATGAAGAGGTAGATGGACAAGAGAAAATAACATTTGGAGATAATTCAAAGGGCAAGGTTAAAGGATTGGGCAAAGTGACAATATCAAATGATCATTCCATCTCCAATGTGCTCTATGTTGCCTCATTGAGTTTCAACTTGCTATCCATCGGGCAATTGTGTGATCTTGGTTTCCAATGCTTATTCACCGAGAAGGAGGTTGTTGTATCCAAAGTAAATGACAAGCAAGTGATATTCAATGGATTTAGATACAACAACTTATATCTAGTTGACTTCACCTCCGAAGATGCAAACTTGAAGACTTGCCTATTCACCAAAACAACACTTGGGTGGCTATGGCATAGAAGACTTGCTCATGTTGGGATGAGCTCACTCAAGAAGCTTATGAAGAATGATTTGGTGAGAGGGTTGAAGGATGTGAAGTTTGAGAAGGACAAGCTTTGTAGTGCATGTCAAGCCGGCAAGCAAGTTGCAAACACTCATCCAACCAAAGCTTTCATGTCAACCACAAGAGTGCTAGAACTCCTACACATGGATTTATTTGGACCAACAACATATAAGAGTTTGGGAGGAAATCTCTATTGTCTTGTGATTGTGGATGACTATTCAAGGTATACATGGGTGTTCTTCCTTCATGACAAATACGAAGTTGCATCTTGTTTCAAGAAGTTCGCCAAGAGAGCTCAAAATGAATTTGAAGTGAAGCTCAAGAAGATAAGAAGTGACAATGGCAAAGAGTTTGGCAACACAAATATTGAATCCTATTGTGATGAAGTTGGAATCAAACAAGTCTCCATAACCTATACTCCTCAACAAAATGGTGTAGTTGAGAGGAAGAATCGGACTTTGATCACCCTTGCAAGGACAATGCTAGATGAGTACAACACCCCCGAAGCTCTATGGGCGGAAGCAATCAACACCGCATGTTATGCATCCAACCGCCTATTTCTTCAAAAATTCCTTGTCAAGACACCGTATGAGTTGCTCAATGGGAGGAAGCCGGACGTCTCCTTCTTTAGGGTGTTTGGTTGCAAGTGCTACATCTACAAGAAGCGGCAACACCTAGGGAAGTTTCAAAGACGTTGTGATATAGGTTTTCTTGTTGGTTACTCATTGAAGTCCAAAGTATATAGAGTATTTAATCATGCCACCGGCTTGGTTGAAGAAACATATGATGTGGAATTTGATGAATCTAACGGCTCCCAAGGAGCACATGAGAATCTTGATGATGTAGGTGATGAACCATTGAGGGAGGCTATGAAGAATATCCCGGTGGGAGACATCAAGCCAAAAGATGATGAAAATGATGTACAAGTCATTGACCAACCATCTTCATCAAATGTACCACATGATGGTGAAAAAGATGGGAGAGTAGAAAATAAAGATACTCATATCTCCCATGAGCAAATGGTGGTACAAGCACAAGATGTTGATGCTCCACAACCTCCTCCTCAAGTGGTCAATAGAAGAAACACACCTCTCCTACAAGATCATCCACAAGATCTCATCATAGGGAGTCCATCAAAGGGTGTGATGACTCGATCTCAAAAACTTACTTCATTTATTGCTCACCATTCTTTTGTCTCTTGCTATGAGCCTACCAAGGTAGAAGAAGCTCTTAAAGATCCGGATTGGATCAATGCCATGCATGAAGAGTTGAACAACTTCACTCGCAATGAAGTTTGGACTCTTGAAGAGCGACCAAAAGGTGCAAGAGTTATTGGAACGAAGTGGGTGTTCCGCAACAAGCAAGATGATCAAGGTGTTGTTGTGAGGAACAAGGCAAGACTAGTTGCAAAGGGGTTCTCTCAAGTTGAAGGTTTGGATTTTGGAGAGACCTTTGCACCGGTTGCAAGATTAGAAGCCATTCGTATCCTTCTTGCATATGCATCACATCATGAAATGAAACTATATCAAATGGATGTGAAAAGTGCTTTTTTAAATGGCTTTATAAATGAACTAGTCTATGTTGATCAACCTCCCAGGTTTGAAGACCCTAGATATCCTAATCATGTTTATAGGTTGTCCAAGGCACTATATGGGCTTAAGCAAGCCCCAAGAGCTTGGTACAAGCGCCTTCGGGACTTTCTCATTGAGAAGGGCTTCACCATTGGGAAGGTCGACACCACACTATTCACCAAGAAGCTTGATGGGCATATCTTCATTTGTCAAGTATATGTTGATGATATCATCTTTGGATCATCAAATGAAGACTCATGCAAAGAATTTGGTGAATTGATGTCGAAGGAGTTCGAGATGTCAATGATTGGTGAGCTTACATTCTTTCTTGGTTTTCAAGTCAAGCAAATGAAAGAAGGCATCTTCATCTCTCAAGAGAAATACACAAAAGATCTTCTCAAGAGATTCAAGATGGATGAATGTAAGCCAATCAAGACACCAATGCCTATAAATGGACATCTCGATCTAGATGAGGGAGGTAACCCGGTTGATCAAACTCTCTACCGTTCTATGATTGGTAGCTTGTTATATTTAACCGCATCTAGGCCCGACATCATGTTTAGTGTGTGTATGTGTGCTAGATTTCAAGCTAGTCCTAAGGAAACTCATTTAATTGCCGTAAAAAGAATCCTTTGGTATCTTAAGCACACACCAAGCATTGGTCTTTGGTATCCCAAAGGAGCTTTATTTGAATTAATTGGCTATTCCGATTCGGATTACGCCGGATGCAAAGTTGATAGAAAGAGCACATCCAGAGGGTGCCATTTGCTTGGAAGATCACTTGTGTCTTGGTCCTCCAAGAAACAAAATAGTGTGGCTTTGTCCACCGCCGAAGCGGAATACATTACCGCGGGTGCTTGTTGTGCACAAATATTATACATGAAACAAACTTTGCTAGACTATGGAGTAGTTCTAGAGAAAGTACCTCTTTTGTGCAACAATGAAAGTGCGGTAAAACTTGCAAATAATCCGGTTCAACACTCTCGCACCAAGCATATAGATATCCGCCATCACTTTCTAAGAGATCATGTGGCTAAAAATGATATATCACTAGAAGGTGTAAGATCCGAAGATCAATTAGTGGATATCTTCACTAAACCGCTAGATGAGGCTACATTTTGTAGATTGCGGAATGAGCTCAATGTTCTTTATTTTAGTAACTTCACTAAAAATTGAGCTTGTGTTGTCTCGTGCATTCATTGTAATATACGGCATGTTTAAATTCGTGGCAATGCATATAGCACTTGTCTAACATGGTTAAGATAACCGCCGAAAAGCGTGTGAAGAAGCTTAACCTTGGATCAAACTTGACAAGCAACTAGATTTACTCAAATATTGCATATGCATGAATGTTGTTTTATCGTTTTGTTCCGTTTGCCCTCTTGTTGCCTATTTTCTTAAAAAGAATTATAGCCTAAGGCAAAATATTTTTTAAAAAATATATGAGGGTTTGAGAGAGGTCACTCACATCAGTCCCAATTGGTGTTTATTTGGATCTTATTCAAATTGGGACTTGATTGGGAACAGGCAGCAAGATGGATGTTTGAAGATTTGTTAGAAAAGATGCACTGGACGCTGCACCGGACGCTGTTGTCTAGCGTCCGGTCAGTTCACAGGAGGTGAACTACTGGTGAAGGAGTGACCGGACGCTGCGTCTGTGCGTCCGGTCAGGAAGGGTTCAGTGTCCGGTCGATCGAAGGTAGACCAAGTTGCATTAACCGGACCCTGCCTACGTCCGGTCATGGACCACCGGACGCGTCCGGTCTCGATTCCAGAGGATTTGGACCTCTCTGGAATCGACCGGACGCTGGGTGGTAGTGTCCGGTCGCTACCACCGGAGCGTCCGGTCAGTGGATCTCGCGCGGCTTCAGGACTCTTTTCTCCGATTCCTTTTCTGTCGCGTGTGGGGAACTATTTAACCACAAGCCGTACCTTTGTTCACCCTCATCCCACCTTGCCCTAGCCAGCGCCGCCGCCTCTTGCGCCTCCTCTGTCGCCACCAACGCCGCCATGCCCTAGCCAAGCCGCCGCCGCGCTTGCGCCTCCTCCGTCGCCACCACAAGCCATTGCAGGTTCGAGGCTTCCCAGACCACCACGCCAAAGACAAAGACGCGCCATCACCATAGCTCACGCGCCACATCACGCTTATCGCCGTCGTCGTAGCTCGCCGGAGTCGCCCTGTCCATGCCTCTGCTCTGCCTCTTGCCGTGTGCCCTAGCCTCATCTCCTCTCGGTAAGGCTAGCCCCTTGTTTCAATTTCGAATTACGTAGAATAATTTGCAATACAATGCACTGATCTCACAAATACTAGGGCCACTAGTTCATCATTGCTCCGTGTAACCCTAGCCGGTTCCGAGGTTCCCCCGTGTGACATCTCATCTTTTCATGGATCGTTGATCGTCAGGTAGAAAGCCATTCGATTCAATTTCGCATCTACATTGCTTTCTCTGTTAGGGTTTCGCATCTATTAGCAATATGGTATTTATTTGTATATCCATCTATTTTATCGTGCAGCGAGTCGGTTCCGTTGTGGTTCTTGTGGCAGTTGGCAGTCAACTCGGAGCCAAGCTCGCGAGTAAGGATCGAGGCCAAGCCTCGAAAGCAGCAGTTTGACAGTTGATCTTCATCAGCGGCAGTTCACCATCTTGAAAGTTCAGATGGCTCACACCAAGAATGTTGGTGGTGGCCCAGGTGATGATGATCGGAGGCCCTCGCCTCGCCAGCCAGCCGGATCTAAGGGCAAGTCAACCAAGCAGGTGACATCCAAGAAGCGAAAGCATCCTGATGCAGAGACAGCAAGAGCAGCAGCTGTTGCAGAGGCCGTAGAGCGTGCCGAGAGAGATGGTGCCCGCAGCGGAGTTGTCATTGCAGATCAGCCAGTTTCACCAGCATTCAGAGCTGCGATTGAGGAGGTTGAGCGTCGTCACGGTAGTCCAAATTGGGACCGTCACACGCTTGCGGGACGACACGGGTTGCCATTGAGGAGGGTCCACAAGACAAAGCAATGAGCCCCCCACAAGCGAGCCTCAGCAGACCTGTGGAGGCCGAGGAGACAGCCAAGCACCCTAGCTCACCGCTCTTGACGGACCTGTGTACCCGGTCTCGCCGAGGCCGCCGACACACACGGCCGGAGGGGATCACGTCCTCCACCTAGACCACAGGGTCCACCTCTAGTGGTTCACCTCGACTTGAGGGTCGCCACCGCCAAAGCAGGTTCAAGAGAAAAGCGCTTTTGTTGAGTTTGAGGTTTGGTTTCCTCCAAGGAGGGATGAGAGAGCAATGAGGGTTTCTACACGCCCACCGCAGGAGGATTTCTACAATGCTTATCTCAACAAAGGGGGGCGATTCGGATCTCGTAGAGTTTGTCGATAGAGTCCATTGTGGCGGCAAATTTAGAGAGCATTCGGCCATACTTGTCATATTTGCCAGATACATGATTTGATTAGACGGACGGGATATATGTACCATCTTGGGTTCGTCAGGTTTTATGCTTCACTCTTCATCGATCCACATCACATGTTTATTCACTTTGCTTTCGTGAGGCAAAGACTATAGAGTGACGAGTGACAGGTCGAGAGATACCGAGGCTGGCTGTGGAGTAGCCTGTCAAGATACATGAGGTCTGTTATGGACAGCAGGAGCCTCCCAGGCGTCCACATGGAGGGTTGGTGCCTCCTACAGATTTAGTGCGACATTGCTTCAAGGAGCCTTTTGGAGAGGGGTCGAGCAGGAACCCCAGTGACTTGACTCCTACAACGAGAGTGCTAGAGGCCATTATCAGGAGGACACTGCTTCCCAGGTTGGGATATAGAGAGGGTCTGACTTGCTTACAGCTCTGGCTTCTTAATGCTATGATGCAGCAGACAGTATTTGATATCTGGGACCTCCTTCTTTCAGAGATGGAGGATACTATAGCTGAGGGATTCAAGGGTCGCAGGCAGCTTCCCTATGCTCACTGGATCACATTTCTTATCCGTAGAATAGTGCTTGATAAGCCCCCTAGTATGATGGATGAGTATACAGGTGCCACCATAGAATTCCCAGCTTACAACCTATCACAGAGGATCAGACATACCATGCCTCAGGCACCCAGACAGCCTAGCCGTCGTCCCGACGTGCCAGAGTCCGCAGCTCAGCAGGATGAGATCATCAGAGGGATTGCAGCCACTGAGGAGGAGGAGCTAGAGGCACAGCAGGAGGTGAGCGAGTACAGTGACAGCTCTGACGATGACTATCTGCCTATTCCTCAGATGCCTCCACGCAGACATGATGCAGAGGCCGGTAGCTCCAGTTCTGCTCCACCTGCTCCGCAGACAGACCCCACTCTCATTGCTATTCTTGAACGGATGCAGCAGACACAGGATAGACAGGCACAGGAGATAGCTGCTACTTTTGCCCAGTTTCAGACTCGACAGGACGAGTTCCAGAGGCAGCAGCAGGCCATGCAGCAGCAGCAGATGCATCAACAGCAGATACTCTTGCAGCAGCAGCTTATGGGTTTCATGTAGCACGTAGTGACAGCTCTTGGGGCCCCACAGCCACAGACTTCGCCCCAGCTTGCTCAGCCTACTTCCACCACGACGACTCCAGCTATTCAGCCCAGCGGGCTTCAGGGTCAGGGACAGCCTCCAGCTCAATTTGCTTCACCTCTTGTACAGGTGTCCCAGTGGTTGGCCTCACCCGTGGTGGCCCCGCAGTTCACTCCACTTTAGACGGGCTTCATACTAGAGCAGTCCTCCTCGCTATTCATGCCTGACACGTCATTCTCCAGGAGTCTTGGAGCATCCTTCAGCGAGTTGACTGGCATGCCTACTCCGCCTCATATGCATTCTGCCGGTCCATCTACAGTAGACCCAGTCGCTGTGACTACTCAGAGGCTCCCCTCGTCTGTCGCCTCGTCAGATCCTACGACAGACATACTAGCAGCTTCACAGGCAGCACCAGCTCTAGCTCAGACCCAGACCGCTTCAGCGACACTTCCTGCCACAGAGGGTCAGTCAGTTTAGAGCTCAGGGTCAGATGATGATGGTGCCCGGTTCCAGATTACCCCACGTTCTTCAGCGCCCGGCTCGTCCGCTGCAGCCTCGCCGTCTGACCCCTAGGTTTTGGTGTTTGACGCCAAAGGGGGAGAGGGTGTTCGAGTATGTAGTCTCAGGGGGAGCTACATTTAGGGGGAGCTAGTTATCTAGTATTAGCCTATTATATACATTTGGAGTTCTATTTGTGTGATACACTATTACTTATGCATTCATGTGTTTACTTTCCTGCATACTATTATATATATGTAATAGTGCTATCTACGTGATTGTGATATTTGACATGTGTGATTTCTACTTTACATTATCTATATGTCATATCACTTGTGTTATGCTCATTTGCTTTTGCTTCCGCGTTTATACTTCGAAGCAAATGAGCTTTGTTACTTGTACTCATGCTTAATTCATATCCTTTGAGTACATTGTGTTGGCTTGGGTCATATAAGCTTGCCTAACTCTTTTGTTCTTAACGACAAAAGCTTATATGAACCAAGCCCATCAAAAACCTCATTCCATAACATACTCGAGGTGGTATTGTCATCAATCACCAAAAATGGGGAGATTGAAAGCATCTAGGCCCCTAAGTGGATTTTGGTGATTAATGTCAATACAAGATTACTATGACTAACGTGTGTTTTGCAGAGGCAATTAAGTTAGGTCATGGTAATGGAGATCGATTGGGCAATTGAGGTTGTCATGCCCCCACGATGGAAATCGTTTCGGTTTTCAAAGGATGGACGACAAGGTTAAGGATAACTAGTTCTAAGTGTCAATTGAAGTTGGAGAGACACTTAGAGTAGTTTAGGACTTTGTTTTTCCTTTGGCCATACTATGAACGGGGGTATGAACGGGTAGCTTGACCTAGTTGAGTCTAGTGAGTTAGGTGTGGTGCACTCTTGTTAAAACTAGCTCTAGGTAGCTCCTATGAATGCCTAAGATCCTTTGGAGCAAACTTTATTCTCATATGATCGAGAGTTGGAAGTGAATGGAGGGTCAAATACTGACCGGACGCTGGCTCCGGTGCGATCGGACGCTGGCCGCAGAGTCCGGTCAGTTCATTTGACTGAGGAGAACATGTCTGGAGTGACCGGACGCTGGAAGGTCGTGTGACCGGATGCTGGGGGCCCACGTCCGGTCGACTCCAGTAAGGGTCCAGACTTGAGAAAGTGTGACTGGACGCGTCCGGTCAGTGGTGACCGGACCCTTAGTATCCAGCGTCCGGTCGATTACAGTAAGCATCCAAGAGTGACCGGACGCGTCTGGTCAGTGCTGACTGGACCCTGTCAGCGTCCGGTCATCACTTGGAAACTGTTGCGCGGGTTGAACTGATCGGAGCGTCCGGTCAATATGATCGGAGCGTCCGGTCATCCCACAGAAGCTCATAACGGTTCGTTTTTCAGGCTGCCTTATAAATAGAAGCTCCACTCGAGTGTGGAGTTACTTTTGCTCATTCCAACAGCTGAGAAACACGTTTGTGAGTGCCAAGAAGAGCAAGGTCCTAGTGAGGTGTTTGTGATTTGAGAATCCAAGAGTGAAACCTCATTAGTGAATCAAGAGTAGACAAGTGTGCATCCATCTTCTCATTAGGCTTCGCGTGGTCAAGTGAGAGTTCGTGCTTGTTACTCTTGGTGATCGCCATCACCTAGACGGCTTGGTGGTGATTAGGAGCTTGGTGATCACCCGGCGGAGCTTGTGGGTGACCCAACTCAAGTTGTGAGCGGTTTTGGGTGATTCGCCGCGACGGAGTGTCAAAGAATCAACCCATAGAGAGCACTTGATCCTTGCGCGGATCAAGGGGGAGCTACACCCTTACGCGGGTGCTCCAACGAGGACTAGTGGAGAGTGGCGACTCTCCGATACCTCGGCAAAACATCGCCGCGGTTCCTCTCTCCATTTACTTTGAGCATTTACTTTAAGTATTTACTTTGAGCAATTCAATACTCGTCTTTACATTCATAGAATTGCTATGCTAGAGTAAGTTTGGAACATAGGTTGCAAGTCTTTTGTGCGTTGATTTGATAGAAACACTTTGTCTAGGCACAAGGGGTTAATTGGGCTATCCGTATGATTTGATTATTGCAAGAAAATTTAGAATTAGCCCAATTCACCCCCCCTCTTGGGCATCTTGATCCTTTCAGGGCGCTTTATGGCCCTTCCGGGCATGTTAGAGCCCAAACAGTATTGTAGGCGCCGACATTTGTTTTACAGTATTGTGGGCGCCGCCACTGGCCCTCGGGCGCGGATCCTGACGGAACCATATGACAACCACTATGGACCAAGAGGAGACTCACATCCTCTACAGTGACGGACATGCAGTCACTGCGCCATCCGCTCCCCGTGGGGTTGCGGATCAACACCCTGGTCCATCGCGCCGCTCGTTGGGGCGGGATGGGACGTGACCACTTGCTGATCAAGTCAGAGCGTGGCATCATCAACGGACAGACGCCCAGCATGGACCTAGTCCTAACATCGTCTGCCGTGTCAGCAGGGCTAGCTCAGAGGAAAAGGAAGACCCAGCACCTTCGAAGGACCTTCTTTGCCTCTAGTTTTTCTTCTTTCTCCCATCTGTAATCCCTGCTGCCCCTTGGTCTATAAATGGGAAGGCAGGGCACCCCACTAAAGGGGTATCGATTCAACACACCACGTATCTCATCACACATAGCTGAGCAGCAACCAAGCTCTCAGCGACCTTTCAACCTTTCCATCAGAGACTTGGGACCTGTCCCTCTCTCGCCCGTTTGTACCCCCTACTATGTACCTTTTAGTGCAAATAACATGAGCAGCAACCATGAATCGGACGTAGGGACATTCTGCCAAAACCGGTATAAACCTTGTGTCTTTTTAGCACACTATCCGGGCCAGACGCGCAATAATACAAATTTACTAGTTGGTGTTTACTCGAAACACCGACAGTTGGCACGCCAGGTAGGGGACCTTTACGCATTCCGACGTTAACATCAGGCCACGGATGGCTAGCCATGGAATCAGCTAGGTCTTGGGCGCACACAAGCGCTTCGATGACCTAGACTTCATCATCACGGTGGGAGGAGAGTTGTGTTGGCTCACGCCGCCATCCAACCTCTCCCCTCCATCGGCCTCAACTACGGGAGACTTGAGGGACAGCTCGGTGTCTCCCTAGGACCCCAGCTTTAGCATCCACCATCTTGAGAAGGGTTCGAAGGAGCCTACTTGTGGAATTTCCATCAAGAAGAAGCTATCAGGTCGCCCAAGCTGATTGAACGGCTCGAATCACTACCGAGAGACAGAAACAGAAAACTAGGACGCTCGTGCAGGTTACACCAGCCCCATCATGAACGTTGGACCCGAACCCCGTACAGACATATTCGGTAAGAGCTCCTAGAACCCGTCACTCGTGCCATCGAGGTAACGTTACCGACCCCTGCTATTTCTTTATGCTCATTCGTTCAATCATCCCATACATCCAAACATTGCACATGCGATTGCTACATCGCAACGCTTCGCGTTGCGTCCTGAAGTGGTACTCGTCTCATTCGATATGAACAATGATAGACTAAGGTTCGAATGCCGGCCCATGAAGGGCTCGAGGCCGCCTCGCATCAAACAGAGCCAGGGGAGAAAAACTAATTTTCATCGACCTTTCTTGTTCGATTCTAACCTTGAGCCAAACCCACAAAATCTCCATCGAGGAGAGGCCAATGAGCCACCCGAGCCTATCGAACGGCTCGGGCATCTGCCGGGGGGGGGCGGGTTAAGAAATAGTGGAATGCCACATGAGGGCTCTACTGACCCTGTCAGCGGATGACGGACCCGGATTCCACTCGAGCATGCCTGTTAGCGAGCTCATTGAGTGTGACACTCGAGCCATCAAGGCAAGTGTCGTTAGCTCAGCCCCTCCGATTGCGGAAGCCGAGGACAGGGTGACGCATGAAACACGACCGACCCCTATCAGATCCCAAGGGGCTCGGGGGCTCGAGCCGCCCGATCCTAGATCGATAGGCTGAGGTTTGAAGGCTGCCTCGCGTCAAACAGAGCTAGGGGAAAAAGCAGATGAGCCTCACCGGCTTGTGCCCGTCTCGCTTAGAAGCGGACAAGGCCGTCTCAACCTTCTCATTCGATCCTAGCCTCTAGCCGAGTCAATAGAATCCCCATTGAGGGGGAATCTGTTGGAAGGCGGGTTAAGGAGCAACGGAATGCCCCCCGAGGGCTTTGCCGATCCCATCATAGGCGACGGAACTAGATTATGTCCGAACATCCCCATTAGCGAGCTCACCGAGCGTGTCACTCGAGCCATCGAGGCAAGTGATGCTAACTCAACCCCTCCGGTTGCGGAAACCATGGATGGGGCGACGATCACAAAATTGAGCCGACCCTTGACCAAACCTCTGCTATGCACAAGGGCTCAAGGAAAGTTGGACTTACAAGGAGACCGAACGCACAGTCGTAGAACGATAGCTAAAATCCTAATGAAGGGGTATGTGCGAATACAAGAGTAGTTTCGCTATCCTCTCTTCGGTCTTCAATAACATTCGACCCTACAACCGCAAGGGGTCGGATCTCACTCAGGGGCTGATAAAGGTATAAAACACCCTTTTTTCGAAATAGTCGGTGCATCGGACCTCTTTCTCACGTTAAGGTTAGTGGCAAAGTTTTGTGGGAACGAATAACCGAGCGTGCCTGGTCAAACTGCAAAAAACCCAAGCCCCGATGGCTACGGTAACTTTGCTCACTAGCATAATCGAAGTTTCCCTCTTACACACCTCAGGCCCTATGGTCTTAACGAATGGAAGGGTCGGACTGCATGAGCCCCTTTTTTGAATGCAAAAAGGGAAGAAAGCAATTTCAATCAAACAAATTGAAATTACGAACTTGTTTAAATGAAACAAAATTACGAATCTGTTTTTAAGATACAAAAGTGCCGACACTTGCCCACATATTACAGATAATGTCCATCAGACCCATTCAACTAACTATCCCCTCCGGGGGAGAACTATCTCTTCAACCTTGTCCACCAGGTTCCGCGCAACAGGAGCCACCGCCTCCTCTATTTCGTCCAGATCGGAGGCTTCGTAGCCAGGCGCGAAGCCAAGGCTCATCGTCTCCAAGTCGATACTCTCGGCGTAGTGAGAGCGGGCGACGACAAAGGCTTGGGTAATCCTAGAGCGAAGAGCTTCCCTCTCGAGCTAGCGCACCCACGCCGTGATATCTACGGCAGTAGAGGCCGCAAGTGAGCTGGTTCCCTCCGGCCGCGCCACCTCTAGATCATCAAAGACCACCCCAACGGCAGCGCGTAGGAGATCGTGCTCATCGCTCTCTGCCAGAAGGATCCCCCACGTCTCGGCACGCTCCATGACTAGCCCGGCGGAGACACTCTCGACCTCCAGCCTTCGGGCCACCGCGGTTCCAAGATCGGCCCGGAGGGAGCTGACCACCTGCCGCGCCTCATCGAGCTCTCGAACGGCCTGGTTGAGCTCCCCACGGGCCGCGCTGCGCTTCGAGCGGAGTCTCTCCGCAGTCTGGCGTAGCTCATCTTGCTCCTTGCGCAGTCGGGCTATCGCCTCTGTGTCCAGGCTCACCCTCTGTTGCAAGGTCGTGGACCTCTCCTCAGCTCCTAGCTTGAGCTCCCGCTCCTTCTCCACCTCGGCCAGGAGGTCAAGGACACGCTGGTGGGCCTCGGTGTCCCTCTAGAGCAGCTCATCTCGCTCCTTTCGAACTCTTGCGGCCTCCTCCTTGTCCTGCCACGCCCTCACCGACAGATCCTAGAACATCTTCTCGGCATCCTCCGCGTCCCGACGCGCCTTGGCCTCCCGCTGCCAGACATCGGCCACCTCCTCGGCCAAGGGAGTCAGCTCGGACACCCGTTGTTGGGCGACAGCAAGCTAGGCGCTCACATCCCCTCGCAGCCGGCCTCTTCAGCGAGGTGGTCCCATTCCACCTTCTGCTCATGGAGGAACTAGGATTTCTCCCGGCTATGAGCGATAAGGGACTGAAAAGAAGATCAATGTCAAAACACAAAAATACATGAAGAAAGAAGAAAGCGAGAGGAGAGATTGAGTAAATACCCGGCCAGTAGGAATGATGATGTCACGCAGGATGCCCCTGGCCTGGTTCAGGACTTCCATCATGGCTGAGATCCCTTCATTGAGACTCGCCTACTCTATGCTCTCGGTAGCATCGTCGAGTGAGAAGAGTATCGATGTTGGGTCTTGAGGATCCATCCACTGGAGCAGGGACTCACCCCGCATGGGTGAGCGGCTGCCCCCCGATGTCAAGGCCAAGGGTGACCCCCCGCTGGTCCTCTCCACCACCACCACGATGTCTAGGGACCCTTCGGCCGTGTCCCCCTCCGTCCGGCCCTCCTCGGTGTCACCTAGGCCGCCGGTGGCACGAATCATGCCGCTTCCTCGGGAACCACCGTGGCTGCGTCCAGCTGCACCTGGCTTGTCATGGTCATGGCCACCTCCACTTGCGACATTGGGGCCTCGACCGGCGGCGCCGCGCCCACCACAGATGGTGCCACAAGCACGAGCGGCAGCTCTATCTGCTCCGATGTAGGCAGTGGAATCACCTCCGCCATCTGTTGCTCGGTGACCTCTGAGGGCGCTCCTTCAGCGCCGACGTCCGCTTGACCTACTGAGGGCACGGGTACCACCACAGGCGGCGCCTGACTAGCCGACGAGGCTGTGACACCGGCTCTGCTCCTGCTCAAAGCAAGAACGACGTCGGGCGATGGATGACATCTCGTCTAGAGGGTGACACTCTTCTCGGGCGCCACCGCCAAAGAATGGCCCGTCTTAGGACGCTGCAAGAAATAGAAGGCGTGAATCACGCTAAAAACAGAGAAAATAGAGGAGTCAAATGACTTACATCGGCGCTATCGGGTGGAGGATTCATTTGGGGGATGAACCCCTAGGTCCTTGCTCTGCCTCCTCGGGATAGGGCTGTTTGGTGCCCGTCCCCTGCTCCCGTGCCGAGGGGCTCGCCTCCCTTGCACTCGGGGGTGCGGCGGCAGAGCTATCCCCCTCCCTTGGCACCTCGGGCGCGGCGGCAGATCCGCCCGCCCTCGATAGCACCTCAGGCACGGCGGCAGATCCACCCACTCCCACTAGCACCTCGGGCACGGCGGCAGATCTGTCCGCCCTTGCTGATTCTTGAGGCACGGCGGCGGGGCCACTCCCCTCCACTGACACCTCGGACGCGGCGGCTGATCCGCCCGCCCCTACTTGTTCTAAGGATGGGCCGACGGTTCGGCCCGCCTCCGCTGTCCTCATGGACTCACTCTCTCCTGCATGAAATGGGAAGGGTCCCTGCATGGACGAGGGGATACCTGTTAGTGTATCCTCGCCCTCCAAGTCATCCCGCTCGGTGTCGATAACTACCTCGTCTTCTTCTTCCTCGTCGTCGCCTTCACCACTGTTGGTTTCCTCCCTGCCCTCCCACGCACGCAGCTTCTGCTATTTCTTCCTCCTCTCGTCCTCCTTCGCCTTCCACTATCGCTCGGCCGCGATACGGTTGGCCGCCGTCACGGCCGGATCCTTCGGCAGCGGAGCCAGAAGATCCGTAAGGACGAGTCTCTTCGGCTGGTCCCCCTATCTCAGTATCAGCATTAAGAGGTCAGGAGTTCAATTAAAAAGGAGGCACAAGGAAAGGAAACTTACAAAAACAATGTATCTCGGTTCCGGCCGCATCGGGGGATGCCCCGGCACCGGATATACAAAATCAAGGATGGCGCCGGCATCGTCCCGCGGAGGCTCCATCACCTCCTTGATACGCTGCGCCACTTCAGAGGGGGAGAGTGCTCCATTAGCGAGCATCGTCCCATCAAGTGATGCCCCGGGCACCATCATGTGCAGGGGAAGCATGCACCTCATCAACGGCACCACCCTCTGCGCGTGGTAGGCGCCAATGATCCCTGACCCCTTCACACCCTTCTCCTTTAGAATTCGGACGGCGGCGAGATGGTCCTGGATTTTCTTCTTATCTTTCTCCAAGACTCCCCACCTCCTCCATGATTCTGAGACCTCTTTGATGAGGTGCTCGGTGAACTCTGGCAAGGGGGCGGCTACGTTGTTCTTGACGTAGAACCAATGCGAATGCCACCCATTGTTGGAGGTCGACAGACGCATCGGCAGACACTCGTTGACGTGGTTGTTGCGAAGCTGGATGCCAGCACATCCCATCAGCGCGTTCAGCTCCTGTTTCTTCTCCCGCTTCTTTAGGAGGGTGACGGCGAAGAAGTACTACCACAGATCGAAGTGGAGACTAATCCCCAGGAACCCCTCACAAAAGGGCAACGAACACCGCAATGTGCTGGATTCCATTGGGATTAAGGTGCTATATCTTCACCTTGTAGTAATGCAGCAACCCCTGAAGGAACTTGTGGGTGGGGTGGCAAATCCCCGCTCATGGAAGTGAGCGAAGGACATGACGTAGCCATCGGGCGGCGATGATGTGTCCTCATCGCCGGGCAACCGCCACTCTTCGGCGACAGTCCGTGCGCAAAGAAGGCCATGGCGAACAAGGCCCTCCAGGTGCTAAAGGGTGATATCAGATTTGCTCCATGGCTCCATTGAACAATTGGGGTGGGTGGATGCGAACTTGATGGCGGCTGAGATGCGGATGTGGGAGGCTTAGGCGATTAGCGATGGAGGTTGTAGATGCAAAGGCAAGGAGGCAATATACAAAACCATGGGGGCGAACTCCTTGGTTTTATAGGGGCGGCGGATGCGAGGAAGGCAACCATCCGCCTAGATCTCCGTGCCTGCCATGATCCATCACCACGTCACGATCGCGGGATATGTGCCCCCAATCCCTATCCTTTCCCTCTAAAGTTATTGTTTGGATGTTTCGTCTCCCCAGGCAGACCAGGACTCTTTACCAGCAAAAGGATATAGGTCAAAAAGCATTCCTCTAGCCTGGCTGGGCCCAGGAGTTTTAGGGCTACCCCATCAATGGTTTTGACGGCCATCCCAAAGCACCCTTACGACAAAGGATGGGCCCGCAAGCGGCCAAATCTCAGACGCACGAACTTCATAGGAGTCTTGGTCCGCAATCGAGCCTCAGCCGGGCTGACCCTGGATGGTTCCCCATGAATGGGACACCAGGGCCCCATTTAAGCTATCCGGCTAACAACCATCAAATCTCACAGCCATACCGGCGAAGGGACCGAATCACCCCCCATGCGATTCTATCCGAATCACTCGGGGGCATGGGGCTACACCCGACGGGTGCGCTCGCGCGCACCCTCTAGCTAGTTGAATCACCCCCTGGGCGATTCTATCCGAATCACTCGAGGGCTCAGGGGCTACACCCATCGGGTGCGCTCACGCGCACCATCTGGCAAGTTAGAACACCCCCCGGGCAATTCTATCCAAATCACCAGGGGCTCGGAGGCTACTGTCGGGGACCAAATACTAGGGTACCCAAAGAGGAGGAGCTAATAACCATCAAACATTGATGCTTCTGAACAGACAAGAGCACGACTACACCTCTTGCCTAACGACGAAGGACAAACTTTGCCTCGCCCGATGTCCGGGGGCTGGCTCCGCCTCGCCCGACGTCTGAGGGCAGACTCCGCCTCGCCCAACGTCTGGGGGCTGACTCCGCCTCACCCGACGTCTGAGGGCAGACTCTGCCTCGCTCGACGTCCAGGGGCTGGCTCCGCCTCGCTTGACGTCTGAGGGCAGACTCTGCCTTGCCTGACGTCTAAGGGCAGACTCCGCCTTGCCCGACCCCTGAGGGCTGGCTCCCCCTCGCCCGACGTCTAAGGGTAGACTCCACCTCGCCCGACGTCCGAGGGCTGGCTCCGCCTCACCCGACGTCTGAGGGCTGACTCGGCCTCGCCAGACGTTCGGGGGCTGGCTTCGCCTTGCTCGACGTCTGGGGGTAGACTCCGCCTCGCCCAACATCTACACACTGCTCCTTCATAACTATGCTCGTAGATAAGGTAGGACACTCAAGTCAACCGCAATACCAAGGACCACACCCTGCATGCCTATAGGAAAGTACCGTCAGGATATGATAAGACGGGCGCTTTAAGGCCCTTCCGGGTATGTCAGAGCCCAAACAGTGTTGTAGGCGTCGACATTTATTTTACAGTGTTGTGGGCGCCGCCACTGGCCCTCGGGCGCAGATCCTGATGGAACCATACGACAACCACTACAGTCCAAGAGGAGACTCATGTCCTCTACAGTGATGGACGTGCAGTCACTGCGCCGTCCGCTCCCCGTGGGGTTGCGGATCAACACCCCGGTCCATCGCGCCGCCCACCGGGGCGGGATAGGACATGACCACTTGCTGATCAAGTCAGAGCGTGGCATCATCAATGAATAGATGCCCAGCATGGAGCTACTCCTGACACCGTCTGCCGTGTCAGCAGGGCTGGCTTAGAGGAAAAGGAAGACTCGACACCTTCGAAGGACCTTCTTTGCCTTTGATTTTTCTTCTTTCTCCCATCTGTAATCCCTGCTCCCCTTGGTCTATAAAAGGAAAGGTAGGGCACCCCACTAAAGGGGGATCGATTCAACACACCACGCATCTCATCACACATAGCTGAGCAGCAACCAAGCTCTCAGCGACCTTTCAACCATTCCATCAGAGACTTGGGACCTGTCCCTCTCTCGCCCATTTGTACCCCATACTACGAACCTTTCAGTGCAAATAACACGAGCAGCAACCACGAACTGGACGTAGGGACATTCTGCCCGGACCAGTATAAACCTTGTGTCTTTTTAGCACACCATCCGGGCCAGACACGTAATAATACAAATTTACTAGTTTGTGTTTACTCGAAACACCGACAACGGTGTCCTGTGATCATGGATTTTATGTGGCCACCTATGGGGTAAAAATATTGGGGTGCAGTGCCAATGTGTCCTGCGAGTAAAATGTCATTTTTAGTGATCGTAGCCCAACGACTGGGTTCTCCATCACCGATGCACTACAATTGGAATAGGTGACTGGAAATGGGAAGACACAACCTGGTAATGTCACCGTCACATTCGAGTGAGTTAGGTCATATAACATTTGAGTGAGTCAGGTCATATCAGTATACCGCAATATAATATTTTTTTATTGGACAACATTCATCGGATGAGCTATTTTGCTGGCCGCAAAGATTAGCATGATCCTTGACCAACTGAAAATAACATAAGGAGTATGCTAAACATAGGGGGGTTGTTGCCCCCTCCTTCCGTCCTTGATCGTGATATACCTACCAAAATTGGACATACCTTTTAGAATTGGTTTTCAAAGAAGTAATGGGCGCGGAATGACAAAGATCCTATGCTAGTTTGTCCATAACATCTGCACATTAGGATGTCATAGGCTTGTATCACCATTGAACATCCAAAAAATAAGAATTTCCATGTCACACATATCTAGCATACAAATAAAGTCTTGTGAAAGAGAATGAAGAGTTGTTACATTACTCGGACACTTGAATGAAGAAGCTTAATAAGTCATGCCATATTGATAATAATACAAAACAACTAATATGAGTACAATAATTATTTAATAATAACAAGAAACTCCTTGCAACGTGGTTGCGGATGCTTAATTGCTATCTTCATCCAAGCGCCTTTTAACTTGCTTAAGCTCCTCCATCACCTCTTCCATTGTGGTCTCTCCTCCACGTAATCCTTAAGGCATCTTACTGCAAGCTCGCCAATTATTTGGAAGCACTCCATATGCAGTTGAGACTGAGCATTGCCTGCAGCCAAGATGTCCTTGTCGCAGTACATGGCTCTTGTGATGCTGCTCTCCTCGTCCTTGTAGGATGTAATGAAGTCCATGGACGTGCCTCAAACTATAAATTAATTCAATTGTGTCCATTTTGATGTGGAATGTGGTGTGGGCATCTCTGTGTAGTTTCACCTGATGTTATATGACCCCAAGGCATCCTCAAGTAGAAGCACGAGTCAGGTCATATCAGTATACTGTAGTATAATATTTTTTTTGCTGGACAACATTCATTGGATGAGCTATTTTACTGCCCGTAAAAATTAGCATGATCGTTGACCAACTGAAAATAACATAAGGAATACGCTAAACGTAGGGGGGCTTTTGCCCCCCTCCTTCCGTCCTTGATCATGACATACCTACCAAAATTGGACATACCTTTTAGAATTGGTTTTCAAAGAAGAAATGGACGCAGAATGACAAAGATCCAACGCTAGATTGTCCATAACATCTGCACATTAGGATGTTATAGGCTTGTGTCATTGTTGAACATCCAAAAAAAAAAAAAAAGAATTTCCATGTCACACATATCTAGCATACAAATAAAGTCTTGTGAAAGGGAATGAAGTGTTGTTACATTACTCGGACACTTGAATAAAGAAGCTTAATAAGTCACGTCATATTGATAATAATACAAAACAACTAATATGAGTACAATAATTATTTAATAATAACAAGAAACTCCTCACAACATGGATGCGGATGCTTAGTTGCTATCTTCATCCAAGCGCCTTTTAACTTGCTTAAGCTCCTCCACCACCTCTTCCATTGTGGGTCTCTCCTCCACGTAATCCATAAGGCATTTGACTGCAAGCTCGTCAATTATTTGGAAGCACACCATGTGCAGTTGAGACTAAGCACTACCTGTAGCCAAGATGTCCTTATTGTAGTACATGGCTCTTGTGATGCTCCTCTCCTCGTCCTTGCAGGACGTTATGAAGTCCATGGACGTGTCTCAAACTACAAATTAATTTAATTGTGTCCATTTTGATGTGGAATGTGGTGTGGGCATCTCTGTGTAGTTTCACCTGATGTTCTACGACCCCAAGGCATCCTCAAGCAGGAGCACGATGTTCAATGATTAGGGATTTTGTGTGGCCACATATGAAGTAAAATACTAGGTTGCAGTGCCATGTTATTTTCAATGATGGTAGCCCAACAACTGGTTTCTCCATCACCGATGTACTACAATTTGATCAGGTGACTGTGAACTAGCAGACACAACATAGTAATGTCACCGTCACGTTCTAGTGAGTCAGGTCATATCAATATATCGCAGTATAATATTTTTTTTGTTGGACAACATTCATCTTATGAGCTTTTTTGCTGCACACTAAGATTAGCATGAACCTTGACCAACTAAAAAATAACTAAAGCAGTACCGAAACATAGGGGAGCTTTTTTCCCCCTCCTTCCCGTCCCTAGTCATGACATACTTTCCATAATTTGACATACTTTCCAGAATTGGCTTTCAAAGAAATAATGGACATGGGATGACAAAGATTGTATGGTAGTTTGTCCACTGTAACGGAGAACTATATTCCCTTTTTACATATTATATTTCTTAACTTATTGTAGGTATTTAAACATCAAGATATAACCTCCTATAATGTTCAAGATTTTTCCTAGATTCAATGTCCATAATGCGGTCCAATGTCCATGCAGCTGAGCTAATCCGTACCACTTGTCACTTGATGTGATGTGATGTGATGCGGTTGAAGATAACCAGCCAACAGTTTTTGAGGTCATTGAATTTGACAAGCAAACTAATATACATAGTGGCGCCTCACGGGTTTTCCTCGCGTTCTACATGATCACTAATTGAGAGATAGAACCAAATTCGTTGCTTGTGTCAAGATAATATTCCCTTCTAGTTTGATATAAGGTGATTTATAATGTTTATGACTAAGTCATTTTTGAACCATTGAATTTAGACCGAAACAACCTCTTGACTACTGGACCATATGCATATTAGCAATTCAGCATATCCAGAGTTGGATGGTACTACCGGTGTCCTATGTTTTGCTGCTAGTCCTATTTCATGGAATAAAATTATTAGTTACTCATTTGTATTTAATAGGCTGCCACATAAGTGTTTATTATGATATGGCAATGTTTTTAAGAAGAGGAGGAAAAAGTGCTTGGCACGATTACCAACTCTATATGACTCATGAAATTAAATGTTTATGAAACTATAGAATGAAATGTATTAAGAATGGATGTTTCATATTTTTTTGAGGAAATCATATTTTATATGATATGGGAGTCTTAGAAACGACGCACGAAACTCTCCATTAAGAATGGCGTATATGTCAAAACCATTTTTTCCTTTGATGATTTAATGCTATTAATTACTACCAAACATGCAGATGCATTGTAACAAAATGTACTAGCTGTTGATGGTCATCTAGACAATTTACAGCTCGGAGATTTATTCAACGGTGGTCTGTTCTCTTTTACGTCTTGGAATTGAACTTTAATTTGTATCATTGCTTGATGCGTCTTCGAATCAGACTCCATACCATGCCGAGCGCGTACTATTCTAACTCGTTTGAACATGGGTCATGGTTTCGTGTTACATATGGGACACGAAGGGTGTGAGGACATCATGGGAAGTAAAAAAAAGACAGACGGAAGAATCATTTCCATCTTAATTTAATATTAGGTATAAACTAGAATGATATCCCATAACGGCTTGCATCAGTTTTGGTCAAAATTGGACAAAATAATCAATGGAAGGATAAAAACATGATAATAGAACATTATATTAAATCATAAGCTGATGAACATCAAAACAAATAGCATGATTTAATATTTGAAAATAGCAATTACACTTTCCGAGGATCTCATCCAAAGAGGCCCTGATGCACGCGCGGTGCTTTAATTTGGGAAAAAATCTGTATAACCCCTGATGTTTGGCATGTGGATTATTTAACCCCCTGAGGTACAAAACCATGTTTCCAGCACCCTAAAATTTGCAAAACCATTCAAAAACCCTCCGCCCTAGTTTTGGTACCCGGTTTTGCTCACTTGGCATTCCACCTGGCAAAGGATGACATGCTGGCAGTGGGCCCTTTGTATCTTGAGAGACAGCAAATTCACATGAGCGGACAACACAGGTTCTGGAGGAAAATATCCCTCCACTCACGCCAACACACCTCCATGAGCAGACAGCATGACTCTCCTCCATCTGCTGTCGCTCCCCATCCAACATTGCTGCATCGCACATAGGTGCTTTGGCGGCTCCGCCCGTTTGACCATGTGGACTGGCGATGCTAGCAGATGCACTACACCACCGGTACCCACCTCTAGCTCGAGAGCCAAGAACGCCACCGGCCTTCTCCTGTTGCTTCGATCTCGTTCTCTCCGGTGTCATGGATCCAGTTGCCGGCACGATGGGGTATAGGGAACCAGTGGAAGCACGTACCCGCGCGGCCGGCAACATGATCCTCACGGGCGAGCACGCTGTCGCCCACGGCTCCGCTGCAGTCACATTGCCGCCGCCATCGACCTCAACAACAACTCCTCCCTCCTCTTCCACCCCGCAGGTGCTCCCGCCCACCCACCCGCCCCACGCCCTGGCTTATTTTCATTCGTCGTCGCTGGCTCGCTGCTGCCGCTGGCACCCTTCTCACACCGTCCTTCCTACGAGCAGCCGAGCGGGAGACGGTGGTGACGCTGACTCCGGCGCGGTGGAGCTGGATTTCAGGGACTCGGAAATCGGGCCTCACATTCTCGTGGTCGTGCCCGTGCCTCCGTGGGGTGCTGGGAGAGGAGAGCGCCAACCCCGGGGCTCCGGCACCGTGGTGAAATAGCTAGTGTGTATACAGAAGAGTAGAGCGTGCGCATGGTGTACGTACAGGTACAACGCATAGGTGAACACATCCCTTGTCTTTTTGCACTCTTTTTCTCAAATACACAAAAGGTTTGTGCATCTTTTGTATTAAGATCGAGAAGTAATTTGTTTTTTTACAACGACGCACCGCAAGGCGAGCGCACTAGGTGGCCTTACAATGTTATAATGAGCGCATGCCACCCTAGCAAAGAGTTTGTTAGGCGACTACTCACGAATTAAGCAACCTAACTTGAGTGCTCCAGCGTCAATCCACTGGTCCGCCAATTGCTTGATGTGGCCGAGCAACTGCTGAACCGATGATGAGCCGTTGCGAAAGCACCTCCCGTTCCTCTCCTTCCAAAGTTCCCATGCCACAAGTGCAAATAGGGAGTCGGCTCCCCGCCTCTTGTCGCCCATCCACCGTCTGCGCCAGGAGGTCCACCATGATAGCATGGAGTCTCCGCCGATCCTGGAAGTGTCCACGCCAAGATGTTCGAGGATGTGCCACCATACCTGACGGGAGAACGAGCAGGAAGCTATTATGTGATCGATGGTCTCTGTTTCCTGGTCGCACAGGAAGCAGTGCTCGGTCGCGTCCAAACCGTGTCTGCGCTTCCTGTCTGCGGTCCAATGCCTTCGTCGGACAGCGAGCCAGAGGAAGATCTTCGACCGGGGCAGTGCGCAGCTGCAGCGACGACGCCCCGGCTGCGCGCCAAGTACGAGGCCGTTATCTACATCATCCGCTGAGCCTACGCGTTGTACTCGACTGCCCGTACGTACGCCATGCACACGCTCTACTCTTGTGTATACACACTAGCTACTTCACCACGACTCCGATCCATACAGCACCCTTTGCCAATATGTCATCCTTTGCCACGGTGGAACGCCAAGTGAGCAAGACCGGGTAGCAAAACCAGGACGGGAGGGTTTTGAATGGTTTTGCAAATTTTAGGGCGTTGGATACATGGTTTTGTACTTCAGGGGGTTAAGTAGTCAACGAGCCAAACACCAGGGGTCTTATAGACTTTTTCCTTTAATTTGTTAGTAACGAACGATCTTCCACCGCAGGTTCAAGGCAGAACCAAATCCGGTCCCAGAGTCCAGAGAGAGCTCGAGAAGAGATGTAGTACGTTACGGAAGCACACTTTGAAAAAGAAAAAAGAAGAAGCCACGCGTATGTAGTCTGAAGCTAGCTTTGGTCACGTTTTGTCACTAGTTTGTATACAGATCGAAAGGTACGGCGTCCCAACTCCCAACCTTTTCCTAGACGGTAGATTTAGGTACGTGATCGGGTGTATCGTGCCGTTCCTTCCACGTACAGTGCCTGCCTGCAGAAACCGTAATTGTTTGCAAATTTTTCTTGCTTGGCGGTGGCGCGGCCAGCTTGCTTGCGTTGCCTGATGATGGGCTCATGGTTGCTTCTCATGGGGATCTATCGGCATGGAACCATGTATGGATATCACCGATCCACTCTAGTTCAATTCGCTATATACGTACTTTGGCACGCCTGATTGATGCGATGCGTGACGACGATACAGCGACCGGGAATTTCCCGAGAACAGACCGACCTCGGATCTCTACCCGCGTTCGAGAAAGGTTCGGCGCCCGAGAACCCCCCTTGCAGGTTTCTATACATACGGGCCTAGCCTTTTCACTCCCATTAATCGTAGAGTAAATAATCGTTGAGTAATTGATCATGGCACAACCAGCAGAAGACGTCCAAAAGAGCCACATCGTCATTAACGTCGTAGACGCGGAACCTATACCAGGTGCTGCTGCGTGTGCATGGAGCCCATGTATATCCCTCTCAATCCACGTGTATTAGAGTGAAATAAAATAGAATTTAGTTTAATACTACTCCAATCAACTTCAACACATGTAGATTAAGTCGAATATATGCGCATTTAAACAAGGCTGAATGATGGCTTTCGACCGGTGTCACCACCGCTACGTCTACATCGGCTGCTCCATTAGAATCCGTCTCTTCCAGAACGACCAGCGATGCTGCATCTGCAGGACGTACTGCCCCAACGTCATCGTCACCCATGTCGACAGCAGGCTAGATGACTTGCCCTTCTTCCCTATGTTGCCGCTTGCTTTGGGTCCCGGCGGCAGGGTGGGGCGAGGACGACACTACTGGTGGTACCATGGCGGCATGGAGGCTTACTTTGACGACCAAGACCAGTACGATATGGCCACCAAGCTGTGTGCAAAGCCGCCGCCGCCGCCACGGCCGGACCCAGAAATCAACGTTTTTGAAGCCGAAACGACGGTGAATCAGCTGGACGAGGATGAACCATCACAACAACCAGCAGGCGTCGTCGAGGACAGGATGAACCGCGACGAGCCGCTTTCAGAGGCATGCCTAGTTGTGGTAAGCAGCAGTGTAGTAATCTTCATCTCTGGTACCACACACACGTGATAGATATAGTTCATTTATCATTGTATTTTGACATGATGCATGCATGAATGCTATATACAGTCGTAGTAATAGTAAGTCATTGACAGCTAAAAAGGCCTCGCCTCTCCGATCCCCGCAGCACGCCTTAGAGCGGTTGCGTGATGGTGGCCGCGCAGTAAAGACGGAGTTAGGAGGGCATTGACAACGACTCAAGTGCCCGCTCCACTTTCCACCAAGCGCGCCGCCCACTCCGCGCACACCTCCTCACGGGACATGAGAGGATCCGACTCCCCTCGGGACCACCGGCCGCCATCAATGGCTTGGATCTACGCGCACCAAATGCCGCGGCTTCTCCTCCGCTAGATCCGCTCGACGTGGCCCAACGTCCCATCTCCCAAAAGAAGTGGGACAGTGAGGGAGCGCATGCCATAACTCCTTTGCCGGCCACAGCACCCCAAACGCCATCAACCGCCTACATAGAGCGCCAGCGGACGGGACGTGCCCAGAAGCAACCGCGCCCGCTGACAAGGAGGCCCCACTACGGCCTCGGGGGCTACGCCGTCTCCTCAGATAGAGCAACCCGACCCCCCGATTGACGGGTGCTCAGGCAGCGCACCCTCAAAACCAACCAACTCCCCGGAGTTGGGTCGGGACCCGCTGAGCCGTGAACCCAACGAGGGCCCCTTGCCCGAGCTCGGTGCGCTCCCTGTGCCCCGACCTATGGCCGCAAAAGGTTAGGACGAGAGGATCGGGGCCAGGTAGCGAAGCCCCCAGAAGGGCGTGGCGCGCCGGGTGATCAGGTGGCCCCGAGCCAGAGCCCAGACGCTCTCGATCACCCAACCCACGGTAGGCTCTGACCAAAAAGAAGGGTGCCCCCGGGCATAAAGTCGGTAACTCCCAGACGAGTTCATCGAACCATCGCTCAGGCTGCAGACCTATGTGACATAGGGTCAAAACAGGGGTCAGCACCACAGGCGTTCGGCCTTGGCGGCCGAGCACCCCCATCACACTGGGGGAAGAGCCTCAAGCAGGGCATCGCACCATCGTCGGCGAAGACCGTTCCTGCCAAGACAAGTTCGGTCACCAGAAGATCGAATTCAGCCCTTCGTCGCCATCACGAACCAGGCCAAGTGAGGCCATGATGGGCTTGGGGAATCCTGACGAGATCCTAACATATGGGTATGTTAAGCCTTATGATCTATGGTTCCCGACCGAAGAGACCCCCAAGACGACCCCTCCAGGATCACCCAGGGGCTTGGGGGCTATAACCGTCAGGACTCGGGGGCTAGATTGAGCTTCAGGCTCCTAACCGACAGGGAACCTGAATCAGTCCTCAACTTCCACCCGACCTACGACACCCACCAAGGCCCGGACACAAGAAGACATGCCCCGAGCCATCGAGGCTTGGGGGCTCCTCGACGCAGCACTATGGGCGCGGCCTTGCCGACCGCTCCCCAGACAAGGTCACGCACGGGGTGTGACACAAGAGGACAAGCTCTCCTCGGCCTCTAGGGGCTTGGGGGCTTCTAGGACCACATGTCAGCCCCTTGAGCCGGCCTCCCTCGCCACCAGGAAGACTCTGGAAGGCACGCCTGGGGGAGGCCGGTCCAAGCCAACATAGCCTGACACTCAGCGTGTGAGAATAGGCCAGCCGGACGACGCTCAAGGCTTCTTCGGCTCCACGACATTGCCTCGGTCCATAGTGCACCGCTGTAATACCCTCCTGGACTCCGGCGAACGTAGACCATAGGCTCATGCATGCCCCCAAAGCGCCATGTACCTGACCTATCTCGGTATATAAGGGATAAGGTTGGACCTTAGAGGGGGGAGGACGATCCAAGACAGATCATTCTATTCCTCATTGATTCGCTCCTGCTCGGCACCGAGAACAGAGCAACCTAGAGAGGGGCACCGAGAGCTCCTCCACCACACATGTCGTCTTCCTCCTCTCTAACGAGGGGAAGACTCCACTGGCGGCAAGGCAACCTCAGGATTAGCACCGAGCTAACCCCCTATCAAGTATCTCTCTTCCTCCTGTACACTCTGTTATAACACCCCGATTTTGGGTGCTCTTGAGTATAAGAAACATCAGCTGCTGGACGTAGGGCACCGATCGGCCCAAATCAGGATAAACCGTTGCGTCCCCTCTATGATTCTTGTGTTCTTGAGTCCACCTAAGCCATCGAAGACACGTACTCTGACACCGACTCAAACAATAATGCTTGCCATGGCTCTGACCCTATGACAATTAGCACGCTAGGTAGGGGCAGTGTCAAGTGCGATTTAGGCTCTACGGTGGCTGGAGCCACCCGACTCATCGCCAGAGCAACTGGCACCACCGAAGACGGCGGTGTCCGCTTCCCTAGTGAGTTCTTCATCACAGCCGACGCCTTCGCTCCGTGCCAGATCCTCAACTTTGGGACCAAGCCTATGTCATCAACTGCTACGGTGAGCTTCGTCCGCTCAACGGGGCTACCCCGGTGGGCAACGAGCTCCTAGCGCCACCCCCTTTGTCGGGCCTCCTGGGAGTAGATCTCGAGGTCCTAGCCTAGCAGATCCGACACGATCTAGGTCCATACCCCACCATGTCGGACTGATGCCAGATGTTCTATATGCTGGCCAATGTCCACCACCAGATCACCACCGGCAAGGTGCTCCCATCACCTGACCGCTTCTGGTACTACCTCCTAGATCTGCCTTTCAGGATCCAGAATACGGCGGCGTCCTTTCGCTAGAGCTGGAGCACCTCATCAGTCATGAGGTGCCCTAGAGCACCATCCTCTTTGGCACCATGAGGGCTGATGTCCCCTCGCTGTGCACCTTCCTCGAGATCCTCTCGGGGAACGGCCCAGAGTATGACTCCAACGACATCGACTGCTACGCCCCACCGTGTATGTGCTACCACATCAATGGTGAGGTTCTAGCCGATGAGGCGCCTGAGCTCACGCCGCCATACTTGAGTCCCCATAGCCACGCGAACTACCTTCAGGAGAAGGCGGATCGTTTATGAGCTCGGCAGGTGGACCTGGAGACCGCCGAGGCAGAGCTCGAGAGCTAGAAGGACTTTGTGCGGCAACAAGCCATGCAGCCTCCTAGCAACGACGATGACGCCCACACGAGGGCGCCTAGCACCCTATGTTTCCTTCGAGCAGCCTACAACATGGCGGCCACCGCTTGCCGGCTCGAGGACATCTCCGACACGCCGGACCCGAAGACCATCGAGTGGCGACACGAAGCAATACGGCTTCTCCACGTCGCCCTCGAACAGCAGGACGAGAGTTCTGCCTCCCGACATCCTGCTGCGTTCTCCAAGCGGTCCCAACTGGTGACCAACGTCAACGGGGACCGCTCCAATGAGCACGCCCTACCGATGGGTGGAAGCAGCGGTGACTCCTTTGGCAGTAGCTTTGGCCGCCCATGGACCAGGGGCGCCAAGCCCAAGCAGGAGCAAACTGCGAGCCTTCCCCTCAATGTCCCCCCACGTACTACTGGGTTGGCGACAACCGTGACGTCCGTGACACCATCGAGGCCAGGCGCCACGCTCAGGCATAGTCCCGCAATCCCGAGCAGAGGGGCGAGGGCGCTACCATGGATCACTTTGGCCCCTAGATGTTTGGGGCGGCAATCCGAGCGGCCCCCTACCCTAGGCGATTATGGCCACCGATGTACATCTCCAAGTACGACGGCGAGACCAACCCAGACCATTGGCTCGAGGATTATTGCCTCGCCATGAGGGCCGGGGGGTCAGACGACAACTTCGCCATCCAAAACCTTCCCCTGCCCCTATCTAGCCCAACCAGAGCATGGCTCGAGCAGCTCGATCCCGGTAGCATCCGCTACATGGCTGACCTCCATTCCATCTTCGTCAGTCACTTCTAGGGTACAGACACCCAGCCCAGGAACTCATGGGACCTCCAAAACTATAGGTAGAGGGCCGATGAGACCCTCTCGGAGTACATCCAGTGCTTCTCCAAGAAGCGCAATGTGCTCCCCAACATCACCGACGCTGAGGTGATCAATGCCTTCATTTCTGACACGACCTGCGAGGCACTCATCCACATTCTCAAACGCGAGACCCCGCGCATGACCTGGGTGCTCCTGGACGTCACCACCCAGTATGCCACAGGTGAGGAGGTTGTCCATGCCAACTTCAGCGGCAAGGCCAAAGCTACTGGTCACCTCAGTGGTGGGGATGCTGGCGATGACCCCGCTTTGTCCCAGCATCATCGCAGTAAGGGGAATAAGGATTGAAAGTGCCACGGGGAGGACATGGTGGCCACAGCTGATCATGCCACCAGGCCTCTGCCTCATGGACACGGTGCGTGCCCTGAGCACTTCGAGAAGGCGCTCAAGGCCCCTGCCCATTCCATAGGGGGTAGGTGAAGCACCTCCTCAAAGACTATGCCACCATCAGGGGTTGTATCCGCGGCACCCTCGGCCAGCAGGGCAAGGCCCTGAAGCCTGCCCAAAGGCCGGTGAGCCAGTGGACGCCGCCCCAGAGGACGACGCTGAGTTCTCTGAGGCCGATTGCTACCTCATGATCCTCGGGGGCTCCTAGGCATACGAGTCTCGTCGGTAGTGCCGCATCACCGAGCAAGAGGTGAACGTCGTTCACACCCTCGCCGCTCCGACGTGGCTCTGATGGTCCCAAACAGCCATCAGCTTCGACGAAGGGGATCACCACGATCGTGTTCCTCACCTGGGACGCTACCCGCTCGTGGTCAGCCCGATCGTCGGCACCACGTGCCTCACCAATGTGCTGATGGATGGGGGCAGCGACCTCAACATACTCTATGCTAGGGCCCTAGACAAGATGGTCATCCCGTGGAGCAGCCTGCACCCTAGCAAGGCATCGTTCTATGGGATCATCCTGGGGAAGGAAGCGGTGACCCTCGGGCGCGTCCGGCTCAACGTCACCTTCGGCCAGCCGGACAACTTCCGTAAGGAGCCACTCACCTTTGAGGTGGTCAACTTCCCCGATGTTTACCACACTCTCCTAGGCTGACCGTGCATTGCCAAGTTCATGGATGTCCCCAACTACACCAACTTGAAGCTAAAGATGCCTGACCCTAAGGGAGTCATCACTGTCGAGGGTAGCTTTGAACAAGCATACTACTATGAGCAAGACTGCATCACCCAAGCGGCCGCACTGATCGCTCCCCGTGCTCTCGATGGCCCCAGCCGCGACACAGGAAGGGCACCGGCAAAGGAAGTAGCCAAGGCAATGGCGGCGCTCAACCGACCAAGCATCGACGGGGCAGCCGATGACTCTAGCAGCAGCGATGGCTCGGGTGGCCCCTCCATCTAGGTGCTTGGCCCCCCAGAAGGCGTTGACCCGATCGAGGTGAGTTTCGACCTCTACCCATGAGGGAAGGCCACCGCCGAGCCATCACAAAGAAGCACCGCCTCCCAAGCCAGTACCCGTTTGCTGACCTCCTTCACCATCCTACCTCTTCAACAACAAAAACCAAGATAAGTCTCGTCCTCCCGACCTTCTTGCTTCGCTTGTCTTTGCTACTGTCTCCTTTGTCCTAAGCGACCTCTACGGTGACTTGGCCACGCTGAACGATCGACTTAGCTAACCACCTGTTGCCCTCTTTGAAGGAGAACTGCACCGAAAGGCCCCTGAACGAGGCAAGGATGGGACAGACGGTGCAGGAGGACCGGGCGAGAGATCAGCTAAGCGCTAACAGAATGGCCCCGACCGCCGCATTACCAGCTATGTCATCCTTCCCTTCTCTTGTGTCCATTTTATTCTTTTGCAGCTATCTCTGTGTTTCCTAATCCCTCATCAGATCATGTCCCCCGACCACATGACGGTACAGGGTCCCCCCAAAAAGGGGCACCACTAAGGGTTCTAAGGCCAGCCCATTGGGCTTTAAGGTCGCCTGAAGCATCCAAAGGTGCGAGGGACATTTAGGGTCGGGCACCAGAGGCCTCTACTAGGTGCTCCAAAGCAAAATCAGCCGACCTTCGAACGATGTCCGAGTACCAACCTTGAGCTGCTCGTGGTGAACCAACGAGGGAGGCAGCGAGCCCCCGAGCATCGACAGACGGGCTCGAGAACTGTATGAGTGGCTCAGTCGGGAAGCTGAGGATCTCCCCTCTGGGGGACATGACCAGGGAATGGAACGACCATAACCTAGGGTTCTCATGGACTCACCCACTAGTAGCACGAGCTTGGCAATCTTGGCCACCGAGGCCATTGTTGTAACAGCCCATGCCAACGAGGGACCTAAGTCTCTGAGCATGACTCATGAGCAATGAGATTACAAATGAAAGTAATTTCATTTCATTAATTGGGAACAACCCGATTACAATATACGTTGGCAAAAACCGCTACAAATACCGCCACAGCGGCGGCGGAAGCCGTAGCTGCTCAGTCGAGGTTCCCGTCTGAGCCTCTATGGCACGTAGACAGGCACAATGAAGGCTAGGCCCTGGAGACACACTGAGGCCAGGGGAGGGCATCACCACACCGGCCGACCTTCACTTGGGGGCGGCAGTCCCTAGCTGGCCTTGTCGGTGCAAAGACTCGGTGAGTTCCTGGACAGCTGGCTCTTCCGCTGATAAAACGAAAGGACCCTGATGACCCACATCGCTAGGATCCTTCCATTTTCTAGGGAAGGACAGCGGGATAGGGACTCGACGAGCCTTAGCGTAGGGAAGGCATCAATGCTGGCAGCGCTTGGGGGCGGAACCACGGCTGTTTGGGCCACCGGCCACATAGTAGGCGCCGGACTTCCACCCAGCGCCGCAGTTCTGCATCCCCCTCCACGCCACACCATCGATTTCCCTTCGCTAGGATCCTTCCACTCTCGTAGGAGCGATCGTCTGGTGGAGGAAGCCAGGCTCACCCGGAGGGAGGTGTCGCACTTCATCGTCACCATGGCCGCTAGGAGTTGGATCTGAGCGAAGAAGAGAAGGAACCAGAGGAGAGATAGAAGGCGCCGCATCCCCGAGCCATCCTTTTATAGCCCCGTCGACACGCTGTGAGCGGCTCTACGCCCTCTGATCAGCCATTGACAGCTAAAAAGGCTCGGGGAACTAGCTAGGCGCCTCTCCAATCCCCGCAGCATGCCACAGAGTGGTTGCAAGATGGTGGCCGCGTAGTAAAGGCGGAGTCAGGAGGGCATTGACAATGAGTCAAGTCCCCGCTCCACTTTCCACCAAGTGCACCACCCACTACGCATGCCTCCTCACGGGACTTGAGCGGATTCGACTCCCCTCAGGCCCACCGGCCACCATCAATGGCCCAGATCCACGTGCACCAAGTGCCATGGCTTCTCCTCCGCTAGATCCGCTCCATGTGGCCCAACGTCCCATCTCCTAGAAGAAGTGGGACGGTGCGGGAGCGCACACCATAACTCCTTTGCCGGCCATGGCACCCAAGACGCCATCAACCGCTTGCATAGAGCATCAACGGATGGGACATGCCCAGAAGCCACCATGCTCGTTGACAAGGAGGCCCCATGATAGCCTCGGTGGCTACGCTAGCTCCAGAGACAGAGCAACCTGACCCCCCGATTGACGGGTGCTCAGGTGGTGCACCCCCAAAATCAACCAACTCCCTGGAGTTGGGTCAGGAGCCACTAAGTCATGGACCCAACGGGGGCCCCTTGCCCGTGCTTGGTGCACTCCCCGTGCCCTGACCTATGGCCACAGAAGGTTGGCCCGAGAAGGCCAGCCCGAGAGGATAGGGGCCTTCTACCGAGGCCCCTAGAAGGGCATGGCGAGCCGGGTGATCAGGTGGCCCCGAGCCAGAGCCTAGACGCTCTCGATCACCCAACCCATGGTAGGCTATAATAAAAAAGAAGGGTGCCCCCGGGCCTAAAGTTGGTAACTCTCAGACGAGTTCACCGAACCCTCGCTCCGGCTACAGACCTACGCGACATAGGGTCAAAAGAGGGGTCAACGCCATAGCCGCTCAGCCTTGGTGGATGAGCACGCCCGTTACACTGGGGGAAGAGCCTCACGCAGGGCATCACACCATCGTCGGCGGGGACCGTTCTCGCCGAGATAAGTTCGGTCACTAGAAGATTGAATTCAGCCCTTTATCGCCATCACAAACCAGGCCATGTGAGGCCATGAAGGGCATAGGGCCACCTAACAAGATCCTAACATATGGGTATGTTAAGCCTCGGGATCTATGGTTTCCGACCGAAGAGACCCTTCGGCCGACCCCTCCAAGATCACTCGGGGGCTATACCCATTTGGTACGCTCATGTGCACCCTCAGGCTAAGGAACTTGCCCGAGCCTGAGCACGCCAATGCCTCTGCTTAGGACTTGAGGGCTAGAATGAGTTTCAGGCTCCCGATCGACACGGAACCTGAGCCCGGTCCTCGACTCCCGCTCGGCGTACGACGCCAACCAAGGCCTGGGTGCAAGACACGCCCCGAGCCATCAAGGCTCGGGGGCTCCTTGATGCAGCACTCTAGGCGCGGCCTTGCCGGCCGCTCCCCTGACAAGGTCATGCACAAGGCATGACACAAGAGGACAAGCTCTCCTCGGCCTCTGGGGGCTCAGGGGCTTCTGGGCTCACGTGTCGGCCCCTCGAGCCTGCCTCCCTCGCCACTAGGAAGACTCCAAAAGGCATGCCTAGGGAGGCCAGTCCAAGCCGACACGGCCTAACACTCAGCGTGTCAGAAACAGGCTAGTCGGACAACACTCATGGCTTCTTTGGCTCCACGACATCGCCTCGATCCATAGTGCACCGCTGCAAGACCCTCCTGGACTCCAGCGCACGTAGACCATAGGCTCACCCCCCAAACTACCATGTACCCGACCTATCTCATTATATAAGGGATAAGGTCAGACCCTAGAGGAGGGAGGACGATCCAAGATAGATCATTCCATTCCTCATTGATCCATTTCTGCTCAGCACCAAGTGCAGAGCAACCCAGAGAGGGGCAATGAGAGCTCCTCCACCTCACCTATCGTCTTCCTCCTCTCTGACGAGGGGAAGACTCCACCGGCGACAAGGCAACCTCAGGATTAGCACCAAGGTAACCCCTACCAAATCTCTCTCTTCCTCCTGTACACTCTGTTGTAACCCCCTGATTTTGGGTGCTCTTGAGTATAAGGATCATCAACTACTAGACATAGGGCACCGATCGGCCTGAACCAGGATAAACCATTGCATCCCCTCTGTGATTCTTATGTTCTTGAGTCCATCTAAGCCACCGGAGACATGTACTCTAACACTAACTCAAACAACAATGCTTGCCACGGTTCCAACCCCGCGACACCACCCAATCCAAAAAATTGAGATTTGAGGGTAATAGCCTTGCATGCAACTAGTGCTCTAGCTTGGGTTTCTTGTAGTGAGGGCTTGAAGACTTGCCTTATTCTTGGTGTTTGCTAACAACAAGATGGGCCAAAGGAGGACACATTGACCTTCTTGATGAAGCAATTGTGAGAAGGCTCTAAGAAGACATGTAAGTGCTATTAAAACCCACCATACCGGAGTGACGAATAGTATTCACTAATTGAGCAAAGCCTAACCAATCTTGGTGACTTAGGTGCTCCAGCGTGGATTAGGGGCTTGTGCCAACAACCTGAGACTCTTGAAAAAATGTTTATATCTTTACCATCTCTATATACTTCAACATTAATTTCATGGCTTCCAAGTTTTGTTGAGTGATAACTAGGATGCATGGTAGTGTGTGTAAGGAAAATGGACCTCGTCCCATTTTAGTTTGGGTTTTGGTGTTTTATGATTAACATGACCAAGTTGGACTAATGAGTTTCCAAGTGCTTGTTTTGTAGTCTAATAGGGTGCAAACATGATTTGGACAAAGGAAACGAGGTGATCCGATGATCAACATCTCAAGCAAGATCTTAGAAGCACAATGGAAGACTTAAGAAACCAAGCAAAGTCCAAGCACGAAGGATGAAACCAAGATGGATGCAAAGGTCGCAAAGGAATGAAGTGAACGATGCATCATAGGGTGCTTGGTCTGGACCAGTCCAGAGAGGTTCCAGAACATGCGAAGTGCTCCAGACTCAGTCTGGCTACATGGTTCGGACCAAGTAGTAGTCCAGTACGCATGGTGGCCCGCCTATTAGCCACCCAGTGCGCATTCAAACGACCACTATGTCGGTGACCGTTGGAAGGTCCAACCTAGCACCATTGGTCCAAACACCCCCCTTGGTCCGGTCCTGTCGGGCGTAGAGAAGCCCACCAAAGGGGTTCAACGGCTCTATTTCATTGGAAGCCTATTTATACCCCCATGGCCAGCCAAATGTGGTGTGCGAGATCCCAGTGAGTTGCTATTTCAATTGAAACACATTTTTAGTTGCTCTAAGCCACCAAAGTGATTAGCAAAATATTAGGTGAATAGTGTAGGTGCTTTGCAAAGTGCTTAGGTAAGTTAGACCACCGCTTATGCGCTAGCTCTGGGTTTAGGCCTGGTGTTTAGTGATGTTTGCACACCTCTTATCATTCGGTGCTTGGGTGCACCATTGTTGTACTCGGTGGGGCATGTAAGTCTTGCGAGACCACACCAACTGCATTTGTGGTGTGGCTACCATTGTGTACGGAAGGGAACAAGGCCCGCAGCGGTTCAGCTAGAAGCTTGATAGTGAAGACGACGAGGTGCAGTCCGGGAGAGGCACACTGGAGACCCACTTACGCATGGGGAAGGCTCGGGGCCATCGACGGAGTTACGTGACTAGGAGCTTGGCCCTTGCAAGGGGCTCCAACAAGGACTAGGGGGAAGCTTCAGCGCTTCTCAATACCTCGGTAAAAATACCAGAGTCATCGATGGGAGTTTGCATCTCTACCTCATCTTTACCTTCCGCATTTGTTATTATGTACCTTGGTTGTATGCTTACTTTTAGCTTAGTTTGATAGGCTAGTTGATAGGATTAGAGGCCATAGTTTACTTTCTTGCATAGGTTTTGCTAAGACAAAAATTAGAGGCCATAGTTAGAAGTAGAATTTTAAGTTGCCTAATTCACCCACCTCTTAGGTGTCACTGTACTTACAGCATGTATGTTGACGGTCATTAACACCAATTATAAATTGTCAACATAACCTGCATATATATTTAATTCCATCACCAAACATAGGAATAGGGGTTTAAACTAATGAATTCCATGAGCTTTGGTGAATATGTGATGCAGGAGGATTTATCTAGAAAACAGCTCCTGGGACCACTGTCATACACTCCAAACAAGCAAACCGATGACAATAAGTGATTCAACCTGCAAAAACTACGAAAGACAAGTCTAGGAGGTTCCAGAGGACACCACGCCGAAGCTTGGGCCAAATGGCCACAATAGTGGGCCGGCCGACCCACTAGGGAGGCCGCCTAGCCAGCTCTAGAGCCTGCTCACCCTCCACCGCCTCGTATGCATTTCCAAGATCTACACCATTGATTTTAAGGTGATTATAGGCCGGTTCATCCAACGGTGATCGATGGAGTTGACGTAGATCAATGATGTGGCAATTCCTTGCCCCCTACTCCACCTCGATTCCTTGCACCCTAATCCACCTCAATTCCTTGTCCCCTATTCCACCTCAGGCCTATATATAGCAGCCCCTACCCCCCTCCTTAGATCCATCCCTAAAACCCTAATTCATATCTCTCATTCAGAGATCAAGATACACCAGGAGGATTAGGTCTAGAACTCTCCAATGTAGTAGATTAGTAGCTTGGGAGTGAGAGTCCAGTTGGGCTCATGCTCAAGTTCTGGATCAAATCTTGGAGGCTCGACAAAGCCTTGAATCCTCACTTCTACATCTTGTAAGACTTATTATCAATTTATCATATTCCTATCTATATGGCTATGCTTACTTTGAATATGTATATTGCTTAGTTGAGGTTATCATTACTTTTGTGTCTAGATTCATAGAGCGCTTAGCCTGCTAGTCTAACATGGTTGGGCTAAGTAGTCGAGCCTCCTGTAAGCATGGTGTTTATACGATGCTCTGTCTGTGAGTACACCCTGTTTCTCTGGTTGTGTGGTAGCAGTGGGTGCTGACAGTCCCGTCTATCCTTTGTAGTCCACACCGAATTGAATAGGTTCTTAAATTGTAGGACCGTAGTTGCGTTAGTAGAGTTATCTATTGTGGATGCTCTACCGTCTAAGCGGCGTCCCGAAGTGCACAAGAGTAGAATTAGTCTTAACTATAGTCGGGTATATATATACTTTGATCCTGTAATAAGAATATCATATGACTCTACCTCACCCTTTGTTCTCCTAAGTTAACTAGTTTACATTATCTTAAAGATCTATTCCCATAGTTTCATTATCCTTAATTCCTATCATTATCTCAACCCCTTTTTCTAGCTATGTTGGTATGTTGATTAGTAGACATTCCTTTGTTATCCAATAAATCTTTATTCCATTATTTTCTTGTGGTAAAATATAAATAAAGATACCTGGAATACTCCCGGTAAAAATGCTACAATGGTATTCTGTGTGCTTGCGGAATCCTTCATATTCTATTTGCACTTATAAATACCAACAAGCATTTTTGGCGCTGTTGCCGGGGAAACAATTGGCGTAAAGATTTAGATCATTAACATACTACTAGCTTTAGTAGGATTACCCCTGTTCTGTTGAATTGTGAAATAAGACAGGACAACAGACGCCGTTTCGACCTTTCGGCAAGCTTCCACAAGAAAAGAAGAAACATTGAAGAACCCAGGGTACCTGAACATTCAAAGATCCATCAACACTGGAACCCAGACATCTCACAGGTTTGTATAGACATATATATGTTATTCTAACCATGTGTAGATTGGAGAAAAAAGGTCGACGTCACAAGAATTGAAATCACATCTCAAGTGACGGAAATAGGCGCTGCACTACTCACAAGTTCCATCATGTGAGTCATGGTAAGTATGCTCAAGAAAGGTGAGATAGTCATGCACATGGACTTTAAATTTAATGAGTAGTTATCTTTTTAACATTTTGTTTTCCACTGTATGTTTACTTGGAATAATCCATGCATCTATTTTGATTAGTTTGAATTCTCTCAAATCCACAACATGTTTAGTTCCATGCATATATCCAAGCCACCTGCATCCTTTATTTAAAAAAACACTCACCATGATCATGTCCTTTCATCTCTATTTGAGTAAGTCTCTAAAATGCTTTCATGTTACTTTTGTCTTCTATAGTATGCTTTGGTTTGAAAGTACTGTACATATTTCCATTAGCTTTTAAATTAAGCGTGGTGTTTAGGTTAAATTGTCTTCTTTAATCAAAATTAGACATGGAGTCTAGTTTGGTTATTGAACCAAAAATTGCTTGTGTAGACACATGTTATTTTTGTTGGACTAACCCTTGCAGGAAATTCTCAAATTTAATTTGGGAAAGTCCCAAGATGAACTCACACTGGAGATGAATCAAGGTATGCGATGAACTCCAACAACTCTGTGCAAAAGAAGACATAGCTCATTTTCATCAAAGGAAGAACTGTGAGTATAAAAATTCACTCACTTTGTCTTTTGCTACAAGTTACATTTGCCTTGAACCATGCTTGAATGCAGCGAATAAATAAAATTTGTTATCAAACATGATAAACAATCTATGCTAAAGTAATTCCAAAACCACGTTTTCATTAGCATAGATGAGAACCACACAAATTATGGATAACAACCCGTATTTCAAATTTGTTGTATTGCCTCAGGTATGTGTCCATTAACATTTTGTAGGAAAGAATGAATCTACGCTATGCTTGTCCATGGTTTGGTAAGAACCTGCCAAACCACCACTTCGGCTATAGAACAAAGAGAAATGAGATGAGTGCCACAAAAAAGGATCTACAATAGAAGCAGTCACTCATAGGAAGTGGACGAACAAATCAACAGGCCACAAGTAACGTCGAAGGCAACCTAACATTTCCAGGGCTCAAGCTAGGAGGCTGATGAGAAACAGGGTACAACTCACATCATATCAGCTAATCTAATGCCTGCTTTCATCATCTTCGAAAAGACCAACTCGCACATCGACAGCAAGGACTAGGATGACAAGAGCCACTACATCATGGCATGCATCCTCGAATCATTAGACGTTAGAAATCAATGGAGGTTTGTCGACAATGTCTCGTAAGGCTACGACCACGGTCACGAGACAACATCCCAAAGTTGTTGAAGATGAAGCTTCTATGCAAGTACCAATGAGGTTCTTTCCTTGATAATCAAGGCAGCTGGTGTATTGCTTATAAACGAAGAAGAACTCTCCGCCACGCCGCTAGACAATCAAGGAGGAACTTGAGTTTGCATCTCCATTGAACCCCAACTCGTCAACCAAGTATCGACAAAAATCAAGAAAGGTTGATGGAAGGAGAATATGCAATTGTCTGTATCCTCATCTCTAAGATCGGATGGTGCAAAGAAAAGCTAAAAGCAAGGGAGTGGTCTTGCTCAATGGACCTAAAACCATGAGTTTTCGCCGATAGTGTTGAGTGACATAAAGGTCCAAGTGTGGGGGAGGAAGGCCGATTTTTCTATAGTAGATACAACCCTGCTCTTCTTGCTCCCAAGCTCCTATCGCTCTGACATGTTGGTTTGCAATCCCTCTGCTCAATATTGCTTTGTTTCTACAAGTTTGAATATGTTTACAAATTTCATACATGAAAATCAAACATAAGATATAAAGTAAAATCAATCCTTGCGAGAAGAAGTTTTTGCAACAATTGAGGCACATTATTTAAAACATGGGATAAAAGTTCTATGCTAATTAAAATGTTAAAACCAACTCTATTATAGCATAGAGGTTGACCTTCAGCTCTATGATAACACTACCCTTGCTTTGAATCATTTTTGTATACTCCTTCGGTATGTGTTGTCCACTAATCTTTCGCAGGAATGAGAGGAGCAAAAGGTCCAACACAATGCCAAGATCCACAAAAAGAAAAAGAACAAAAAGTGGCATGACGAAAAGATGTAAAAAGGAGTGCGACATAGAAGACAAGATGCTCATGAACAGCTCAAGTAAGGAAAGCTTTAAGCAGGAAGAGAAGACTACCATAAGTCATCTACCCTCCATCACATGGTGTCATTACACCACACTGCTCAAGGTAGCATCTTAAGGGAAGTGGTCATTATTTAAAAAGTTTTTCCTTGATCTTGCTATTCACATAAATGATGAAACAAAACATGTTTGGGTTATAACTTTGCTTGATCCAACCTGACTAACTCAACATGTTTTGTTCCTTAAGTTTATTCATAGCACCACTTTCTTGATCTCATAGTCTTAACCAAATGAGCTAAAATTTTGCATGTCTTATCTTTGGAAGATGATAGTCATAATTATCTTTGGCCTAAGATGATAGTGTTAACCAAATGAGCTAAGTTAATTATGAGTTTGGCCCACACAGGGAACTCCGCGGCCTATGTCGGCCTCTGTACTCTCTTGTTCTCGCCTGTCGCCTTGTATCTGTTCGGGCTGCGCGTGGCGGTCGCGACAATGGAGTCCGACGAGGTGAGGCATGGAATCGTGCATTCCGCTCTACTGAAAGCATAATTTCTTTTGTTACTCGCCAATAGCTTCTTACTGGTGCTCTAGTTTACTGGTTTCTGTAGTGCCCTTTGTACTGAATTGTGCCTGCAACTGACTATTTTTGGACTAGGCACAGGCTCCTAAACCTCCTAGACAAAGCAGGGAAATTTTTTGGGCAGTGTTCGTACACCTTGTTAAAGACTTCAAACTCATCTCGTGGCTTCTTTTTATGTTCGCGATAGCTGGACTTTGGGTGCAAAGGAGCACATCAGGAAAGGGATGTTTCGCTGAAGAGTTTGGTTCTCTCGTCTTTGACGTAAGTGTCATCAGCATTGCGGTTATGCACTTGTTTGTTGTCTGCCCAAGGTGGATCCATGAGTGGAGAACAGGCTAGAAGAGCTGAGAAAGCTTAAAGCATTAGCTGCAGGTACGCATCTAGTTGCTTTGGTGCTTCTGTCTTAATTATTCGTTGCTAACAATGGCTAGAACATTTTATTGATCTAGTTTGATTTCTCATAAGCTATTCACTTGTGGAAATTGCTGTACGTATGCAAATGAAATAAAACGATATATATAGTTCCATATGTGTCTGCTGCCAGCTTCGATGCTATGTTTGGGACTTTGGGTTAATCAAGTTGTTGTGTGAACCTTGGCAGTATATAACTAAATTTTGTGCTGGTTCATATTTTAGTTCTGACCTGGAAGCACTTCAGCAAGTCTGGTCTGTTTTAAGTTCTCTTGTGTAGTCATAACCGAAAAGTGAGTTGAGGTTTTGGTCCCATTCATTTCTTTGGATGCCGGGCGTGCTGTTTGGAGTTTCTCTATTTGTAGAAGTAATATCTTCTCAGCCTTCAAATATGCAAAGCCACAGCTAGTGTTAACCTGAAAAGGCTTTATGTTTATTTATTGTTGACTATTGCTTCGGCTTTGCTATTAGATCATCATTCCAGATATTAATGGAAAGTTAGATTGCCAAAACTTCTTCCCTAACTTTGCTGTTTAGGTCATTAGCACTTGTCTATATGTTTTGATTGGACAAACTGATCATCACTTGTGTTATGCATCGTTCTTCCCTAACTTTTTTGTTCTGAGTGTTCATATTGGGCCGTGGAATGAAAAGTGGGCTAGTGAAGTTAATTATTCACAGGTGCACATTAAATTCTAACTCATAATCTTATATGTACTCCACTTTTATCTACTCACAGCCTTGGTGCCACTAAAATTTTCTTATGCTCACTCTAACTCACTAACTCGGAATTAAAGCTTCAATAAGTACCAGGGGCACTAGACCATCCGTCTTCGAATGCTCTTGACCTCTTCCTCTTTTCCGCTTCTATCATACGAACTGCCATGATGTTTCCTTGATAAAATATAGTGTTCTTTTGACATAATGAGATAATTAATAGTTTCCTCTGTCCATTTCCTTTATTTAATTTGTACGAGTTGACATATCTTGTTGTCATAGAGAAAGATTTGATTGAATCTTTATCTCTTGATCTTTCTTTTTTCTGTTTGACACACTCTCAGACTCTCTTATCCTGAGTCCTCACTGAACTTTTCCTGTAGAGCCTAATTGATTCAATATCACATTTGCTAGATTAACCATGTCTTTCATATCTAGCCTGAGTTATGTTGGTAAATTTGATCGGTCTAGTTGTCTCAGTAATTGGTTTCATGTCAGGCCGTCAGAGTAATGTTTACTTGCTGCTTTAATTCTGAACTTCCATGCAATCCTTTTACTTTATAAAAATTCAAATGGCCACACTTGACTGAGCATAACAAAATGTGGGTTGAACTTTTAGTTATGTTATTATATACATTTCTTGCCAGCGATGCTGTTTGGGCTTCCCTTTTATGTAGGTGATACCTTTCAGCTTCCAAATTAAATATGCAGAGGCATGAGTTAGTGTTACCATAATATAGTTGCCTTAAAAAGTTGTGTTTATCTATAGTTGACCGTTGTCTTTACTTCAGTATTAATTCTTCATTCCAGATATTAACGAAAAGTCTGTTTGCTACTGATTATGTATAGCTGTTAGATACTGCTCCGTCTATTACAAATTATAAGATGTTTTGGCTTTTCTAGATACATAACTCTTGCTCTGCACTTAGATATACACTATGTCTAGATAGCTATGTATCTAGAAAAGCCAAAATGTCTAGTAATTTGGAACAGATGGAGTAGCTGATTTGGTGTGTAAAACATTAGCACTGGTCTACATGTACTGATTGGACATTGATCATCACGTGTGGTGTCAGTATTTTTTTCCTTAGTTTTGGCTGTGTGTGTTCATATTGGGCCATGAAATAGAAGTTAATTATTCACAGGTGCATATTAATTTCTAGCTGATAGGTATTGCACCTTTTTAGAGCCATGATGGTACTAAAATTTTCTTCATAGATACCCATTAACCCAGGATAAAAGCTTTAATAAGTACGAGAGGCTCAAGGCCTGCCAATATTTTGTCTTTTTTCTACTTTTATCGTATGAACATGCACCATGATATTTTCTTGAGAAAAGATAAGGTACTTATTTTGAAGGAGTGAAATGGTTTCCTCTGTCTATTTTTTTTTGTTTGATTTGTAAGAGTAGATATCTTATTATAGTTAAAGATCAGAAACGAATTTTTATCTCTAGTTCCTTCTTTTTCTTTTGGCACAGTCTCGAACCCTGAGTCCTCATTGTACATTTTTGTCAAATTGATTGATTGATTTAATAGCACATTTTTTAGAATTTACCATGTATTTCATATCTAGCTGGAGTTATGTTTGGTACATTTGATTTATCTAGTTGCATCAATAATTGGTCTTTTACAGTTCATGGGTCACTCTAGTCAAATCAGGTCAAATGTTGCCAATTTGTTGGCTATGCTGTCTTTGTCACCTGCTTATCTCATATGAAGATTGAATTGGCACAACATCCAAGCAGGTGCTGGTTTTAGATGTTATTACCCCATTCATGTGTAGAGGTTAAGGGTGTGTTTGGTTCCTGGACTTAACCTAAGCCTAGCTAGAAGTTAGCCATGGCCAGATTTGGCCTGGTTGTAAGAGTATAAGGAGGTTGTGTTTTGATGTGCTAAACTTGGTCCAGCTAGCATGTTTGTGTGGAGTGCTTGTTGTGTGTGCAACCCTTTCTTGAGTTTGGTGAGTTTACCTCTGTTGCCTTTCAATTCTTGTGCAAATTAAATTAAATTGTATTCCCATTATTGAACCAATCTGCTCTAGAAATCACCTAGACAACAACCAATTAAACCAATGTCCTAGGGCACTTTATGAATAATTAACAGAAAATTAATGTGTTATTTTAGGACCACCCAGGAGAGTAACAAAGGGGGTGTGTGGAAGACAAAGTCCCTCATTCTTATGTTGTCACATCTCTTCTTCGTTGCCACACGTGCGTGTCTTTGCCTTCCTGTTCCTTAGTTCTCTAGCTTCACCTGCTAGATTTCTTCTGCTGCAAGAGCGTATGCAACAAGAGACTGAACACGACTTAGCAAGGCTTGGCGATGTGGTGTCTCAGCGGCGGCAAATTCTGCTGGCACTAGGACATCAATTCTTCTATTCCAAATTCCAAGCACAGGCAATGAAATCTAGGAAGTGAAGTTGGGATTAGCAGCTAGAGCAGCTAGAGTATAGAGTTAATCCTGCTCCTAATCCAAGCAGCAACCTTCGATGGTTGCTATATTTCATTGCTCATGCTTCTTCACCAAATCTGGATCAGCGCCAAGCACCAGAGCAGCTCAAGCACGCTGTTCTCCTTGCTGTTGTGCAGAGCTGTGGTGTGCTGAGGATGCCACATGATGCCAGCGATGGCGATGGCTGGGACGGTAGGTCGGAGCTGTGTGGCCCGAGGAGCTTGCGACAGTGGTGACATGGAACTCAAGGGGCGGTGACATGAGCCAGACTCCCTCATGGGCCCGAGCTAGACCTGGTCTGGCCATCCTTAGCCAGCCGATTTGGGCGGACAGCCTTGGCCTGGTTTGGCTAACCGATTTGGGTGGCCAGCCCTAGCCTGGCTAATGGCGTACAGCTGGCCAGATCTGGGGCTAAGAGGCCTAGCGAGGCAACCAAATAGGTCCATGTTGGCCCTACGAAGCCTGTTTAGGCGCTTAGCCAAGTAGGTCCAGTTGATTGACGCAAGGTCAATAATCTAGACATCAGAGTGGCGGTGCTCAAAGTGGATGGTGAAGGATGCGAACAGCTTGATGAAGACTGTGTAGGGCGCACAACGATGTAGACGAGGGCATAGTCGATGGTGGTGGAGATGTCATGGTGGAGAAGATCATGGGTGGGCGATGTTGCGGCGCAGCAAGGTGATGCAGCGGCACCCTATTGCTTAGAAAGGAATTATGCAGTACTCGCTGACAAACTTCACAGGAGGGCGGAGGTGCATGCAAATGGTTGATCAGACTGGTCACACAATTAGGAGGAGGCTGCACAATCTCAGATGGTTAGATTGATTGTTTGTGACGTTTGAGAGAACGATGCCAAGGTCGTGGCGGAGGCATCCTGGTCAGTGATTTCGATGACAAATTGGTGAGAAACATCGTGCCTATGAAACGATGAGCCAGCAGCAGTGGAGGGCATCCCCTAAAAGGTCTGCAAACTCGGTCATGTGCAAGGGAAGAAGAGGATGAAGCTACTGGTGTGGTTGGTGCCAGCGTTGAAAAATAGGTGGTAAAAAATGACGGGTGACGGTCGGCGTAATCTAATCTTAGATCAGAAAAACCAAAACTGAACAACAATCAATCAACTGGCAAGAGAGAAACCCAATCAACTACCGGGAAAAGAATCTCTTGGGTGGCCGATCAACGCAATTGGTGGCATGAGCCCTAGGTATGAGCAGTGCTGCCCAACGGATATCCTCATGAGTGATCTCCCTAGGGGCGCACTTAAAAGTGGAAGTTTCAGGGTTTGTGGCCTAGGATCGAAATCTGAACTCGTCACACCAGTAGGATAAAAAATTTGGAGTAGTCGATTTATTGGTAAGTCTTACATTGTTTAGGGGGTAAGAGTAGGCAAGCTGGGATTACAAACTATTCTAATTTACCATATCTGGAGATATCCCAATATTATACCCTAAGAGTCGCGACTTGCTAGTGATGTTTAAATAGAACTACTGATTTGTTTGTTAAGCTACAATGCTATATGCGGGTTTGTTTAGAGTTGTGACCTTGTTAATTATAACCCAGCACCTCAATCTATCTACTGAATATCCTCTTAACAACCAGCTTGTAATATCAAATATATAAACCAGTGTACTATCACTATCTTTTAATAAAGATTGGTAGCACGCCAACTGAGCTTTCAGTTAGCTTCTCTCATATGCAGTGCTTCGTTGGATTTCAATTGTTATTGGATGGAATAACCTTGCGAGATGCGAGTTGTAGCATTCTAAGTTCACGCAAGAATATGAACTGCATCTACTTATTTTAATTATTAATAATTCTATATGTAAACTGACATTTTTGCTGTTGTCATTTCAGTTCTTGATCGGAACACCTAGGAGACTGCCTTTTGATGGAGTGAAGAGATTTAGTTACCTTCTGGCTTCTGCAGGTGTTTTGATCTCATTAGTCGAACTACAAGTGGTTGGAGCCACAAGACTCAATGCTACTACACGCTACCAGTTGTTTCTGGCCCTGAAATGACTATGGAAGTAACTTACCAAGTTTAGCTATTATATCGTCGATATATGTTTTACATTCATAGCCAAAACTCAAACTTGAGTTCAGCAATTTTTGGATGAACTTTGTGGATGTGTTAGGGGCAGACCGCGGACCTAGCATGTGGTGGACATGGGTGTACAAATGGACACCCAAAATTTGTCTGAAAAGGTGATCTAGTGGTCATGATATATATGTGCACGATTTTGCTTTGGTAAAACGAGTACGTAAATAGTTCTCCCAAACCTCCCAATATCATATCAAAGTTTGACTGTTTATCTTTAGAGCCTGTGTGGATCCATTAACATAAAAATTAGCTAGCTAATAGCTAATAGCTGCTAATTTTTATGTAGCTAATTTTTAGCGGGGTTTGTTTGGATCCACCTGATAATGGATGGTTAAATAGTGAATTAAAGGTGCATATAAACTATTAGCAACTCTAAACCTTTTGATGGAACTAATAGTCAGTAACCCTCCAACTAATAATTAGCTAGCAGGTATGATCGGAACCACTACTACTATTTCAGCTGCTAATTTTCAGTACTAATGGATCTAAATAGGCCCTTAGTCTCTTTAGTCAATCAGCCTGTTCGGTTGACTGGTTCGTTTCGTTGCTGGTTCGTGAAGAAGTACTGCTGGCTGGTTTGTGTGAGAGAAAAATACTGTTCCGGCTGAAAATTTATGATCGTTTACGACAAGTCACAGCCAAACGAACAGGCTGAATGATGATGGCAACAATTTCAGAGTATTATACAAATTACAAATACCCTTATGTAAGGTCTCTTCTAGCCTAAAATAGCTGAATATCTGAGGAAGTTAATTTCTTTTAAGTTTGATTATATTTATAGAAAATATTATCTGTATTTGTATCTCCTAACATGTTTTAAGAAAAACTAGCAAATATGTCCGTGCGTTGCAACGGGAGAAAAAAACTATCAAACGTGATAAAAAATAGCGACAAAAATAGTAAGTACTTCCTCTGTTCTAAATTATAAGTGTTCCAACATTTCTGGAAAGTCGGAAGTATCTAAAGTTTGACTCTTCAGATCTTATAGGCCAGTTCCAAATGAGCAAACAATTCAATGTCAATCGTGTCGTGTCTGGCTCATCTAACTACAAGCAGCCGCATTGAGATCAACCACCATCATCTCATGTAGAAGAAACGTTTGAAGTGGAAGCTAAGACGCAGGATGCCTCTCTCGAAGGTGTTCTTGAACCGGCCTTCCACAAGCGATCCAACGTTCACGATCCTGAACGCAACGTCCTCATACGGCCACTCCGCGTGGAACCTGACGTGTGACGATGCAGGTCTAGTCGATCACGTTGCCGTCCTCCTCAGGGGTACGGTGTACTACATATATACTGCAGAGACTTTGCCCCAGCGAGGTCCAGGTAGTAGAGCACGAACGTGTAACCCTTGATGATCTTGGGCTGCGGGTGGTATTTTTGTTGGGTGGGTAAGAAACTCAAGTCATGGGTAACACCACGGAAAACATATATACGTACGAAACTCGGCCTCAAGGTATATTCGTACAAAGGTAAAATCTTTCATCTTAACACGACTGTACGGAACTCCGCCTCTAGCAATCGTACAAAGGTAAAACGGACTGTATTTGTTTAGGAATTTGAGGAACAGAGGAAAAATTTGAATTCAAGTTTAGGACTTCGGATTGTACGTGACCTATAAGATGTTACGCGACGTGACTTTTGGCAAACAAACTGCATTTGTGTAGGAATTTGAGCTGGTGCAGCTGGTACGTTACGTATGGTCACTACTACAGAATGGACTTGCGGTAACGATCTTTAGTCCCGGTTACCGCACCGGGACAACGATCCCGGAACTAAAGGTGCCACCTTTAGTCCCGGGTCATCGAGCCGGGACTAAAGAGGGACCTTTAGTCCCGGTTGATGTTACCAACCGGGACTAAAGGCCCTCCAGCCGAGCAAACGTGGCCGCACCCTTTAGTCCCGGTTGGTAACCCTAACCGGGACTAAAGATTCCTTTTCTTTTTCTTTTTTTTTAATTTGTTTTCAGTTCAGTTACACGTATTTGTTTAATATATAATATGTTTTTATGTACGTATTCTACGCTGCTAATATAAATACACGCACGCATATAATTATATCTAATTCTCATCTCGAGCATTATTATCTTCGAATAAAGTATGAACCTATATATATTATAGATATATATATGTATATATACAACACTTTCATAATCTTGTTCTCGAAAATAACGATATCAATAAACATTTAATTTACATCATTTATTTCTTAGGATCAAAGTAGAACTCGTCGTTGAGATTTAGCACTTTTTCTAGAAGATATCCTGCTATTGACTCCTGAACTACTTTCAGATGGTCTTTTTGTATGACCCTTCGTTTCAACCATTTAGTCTTGCATTTGAAATAAAAGGAAAAGTATTAATACATATATATATATATATATTCATTTAAAAATAAATAAAAAAATTGATATATACGTACTCTGAGGACATCTTTAGGAGTTCTTCTTATGTGCGCAGTGATAAATTCACAAACTTAGTATCCACACAAGTTATTACCTGGTTCCTACCGCAAACACCACTGTACGAGAAGAAGATTATTCTCATCATCTCACACGTAAATTGAAGTACGATATAGTAATTAAACACGTGGGGAAGTGTATATAGTACAACTTACTGGTATTTCAACTACATTAAGTGGTGCCTTGCAATCCTTGCGATGTTGCCGAATAAACTCTTTCCAAACCCTATGCGACCAATAATGTACGATCGTTAATAAATTATGGCAAATTCTATTCAATAATAGTTGTGCGCGAGAGATCAAAATTACCCCTGGATAATGTCTATCATATCTTGGTATAGTGCCCGCTCTTTTCTCAATGAGTCAAAGATTACTAACCGACTTGAGTTTAACTCAATGACAATGAGTATCCAGTGAAACCTGTATTGGTTTATACACACACGTACATGCATATAAGTTGTATTGATATTACATAAAATGTGTAGACTACATTATTATTAACACTTATTCAAAGCTGTACGGGAAAAGTATTGTTGTCTTGTCGTGCTGCTTCACGAAGAACATCATGATATTCTTCTGTGCTTCAGATACCCACCGCTCCTTGACAATAATACCGGTTTTGAATACGATATAAGGATCAATGAAGCCAACACTGGTGTCTTGTATTCTTTGGAGCTCTGACATCTGGAATCTGTATATAAATATAAGTTACATGTGAGGATAATTATATACACGTACGCATGGAAGTGAGTTTATTAAATAAAAGTAAGAATCACTTATAAACAAAAGGAGCTAATGATTGATTTGTCCAGAGCGTCCAAGTGGAATAGTTGATGTAATTCTTCGAAACTAATATGTAAGATGTCATCGCCACGAAAGTAATGATGGTCTCTAAATCTGACAAAGATCCACTGCTCACCCCAGCCACACGCCTGCATGTACCACTTGTTGAGCAAGTACATTTGTGTACCCAATTCATTCAGAGCCGCAGGGTTGTATAGACTTTTGCCATTTTTATAAGTCTTCCAGGTATCAACTTCCAGGTTCTGGATTGGAGCTTTGCCCGTCAATTGATCCAAGGTTAAACCAGTATCTTTAAAAAAAGCATTAAGGGCTTGAAACGACACTTCTCCAGAGTTGTCTGGTCGATAGACTTCTATGTTGGAACCATATTCATTAGCAACAACAAGATTTTGCATTGGTTGCTTCTGTTGTCCGAGCTGTGGGACATCCTTCCCTGATGCTCTTTTCCTTTTCTTACCTGCATCATGTGACTTCACGAGGGAGCGGTCATAGTCTGATAGTGGCGAAGGCTTACGAAGTTCAATCATCTTTTTCTTGTGAGCATCGACCTTCTGCCTCAGCACCTCTCGTGGTAGGTAAAAGTACGACTTCTCCTTAAGCTTCGCTTGACTCTTGTTTTTGGTATCTATAAAAAATCTTTCACTTTTTTGTCTTCTTTAGCTGCTATTTGCTCATCAGTCTTTTCAGGAAGTATTTCTTGAGAAATAACTCTTTTTCTCGGGGTCTTCTTTGCCACCGGGACCTTAGACGTCTTTGTAGTGCGTCGCTGTGGAGGGGGTGGGGGCGGTGTTGGAGACCGGCGTGGAGGCGATGTGGCCGGTGTTGGTGGAGATCGGCGTGGAGGCGTTGGAGATCATTGTGGAGGCGGTGGGGCCGGTGTAGGAGTTGAAGATCGTTGTGGAAGCGATGGGGCCGGTGTAGGAGTTGGCGATCGCCGTGGGGATGAAGTCGTCTCGCCCCCCGCGACGCTGTGATGAGATGGGGAATGAATGATTAGGCTAGGTTGGGGGGAGACCCTGCTACAAAAACAAGTTGTGTGTCAATTATTTTTGAAGCCAATAGAAAATTAATGGAAAATAATATTTCATTCACTTTCATTCGTACCTAGGGTGAGGTAGGGGAAGCGGTGGCGCCCCAGGAATGATGATGAAGCGTTTGCGCCATTGAATAAATGTCTTCTCTGCTTCTCCTAGTGTCTTCTCCCCATCACCGCCTTCAATGTCAAGAGGAACATTGCTGTAACCTTTGAGCACTCTATCGACCGAGACGCTAGCATATCCAGGTTGAATAACTGACCCATGGATTCTTGGTGTCTTCGTTCGGTCTATTGGAGATACAACCCCGACAGCCACCATGATTGATGCATTATTACCATCTGGAATGTGCAGCTCACATGTTGTTAGAGGCTCGGTAATGTCATCAACAGGGAAGCGCAACCCAGCGTCGTCTTGAATAACTGGCAGCTCCGTAGAAGCACAACTGCTTTTCATCTGACCAACGGGGCTAATGGTGACTCCCGGCGTTGATTGCGATTGCATCTGACTCATTGCTAGCTGCACTTGCCTCTTGATCTCCTCCTGCATTCTTGCCTCAAGAGATTTTTCTCGTTCACGTGATTCAAGCAATGCTTGTCGTGACTCATCAACAAATTGCTCTAATGCACGGATTCGTTCTGCCTCCTCATCCTTCTTTCTCTGGCGGCTTCTGTAGGTATCCTTGTCTGCTAGGAATGCGTGTAGCCACGGAACCGCCCCATAGCCTCTTGTTCGACCACCGTGTTCGGGATTCTCTAGGGCATATGTCAATTCACCCTTCTCTCTGTTGGGCTTGAAAACACCACTATCGCCTTCTTCCCTAGCACGAGCTAGTCTCGTGTTGCTCTCTCAAATTTTTGGCTAAAATTAGCTTGCCGATGTCTGGGGTCTAGGCTTCCCCCATGAGCGTAGAACCCGGTTCTTGTGCTGCGTTGAGACCAGTTCTTCTCTATTGTTTCAGGTATGATTCCCTTGGCGATAATCTACGCTTCTAGGTTCTCGCTACTTGGGAATAGCACTCCTATAACCACCTGATCCCATGCGATGATGGTATTGCTTACATCGGGCATTCTCGCCGATTCCTCATCACACGTTCCTCACCGCCTCTTGAGATGTCTTGTATTCTATGAAGGCATCCCAATGGGACTCAACTTGACAAACGCCTTAGCATTGAAATTCGGTAGTAGCATTCTTCAAGATAAACTTTTTATACAATGTCTTCTTCCAACTCTGGAACAATGTTGCCATCTTCTTCATTGTCCAATCCCTCACTAGCTCCTTCAAAGCATCATCTCGCTTGTAATGTGAAATCTTGAGTGATATCTCTCAAGCTAGGTTCTTGTCACGATCGGATACAAAACTAACATTAGGAGCGGATATCTTACGCTTCCATTCACGAGCACTAATCGAGATCCTATCCCTTACAATGAACCCACATTGATTGACATATGTCCGAGCATGTGGTCCCAATGGTTTGCTTGCGTGTCGGTGTCGAATTACGATATTATGAAACGGTCCTCTAATGGCTTTTTTGGCCCTCGGACTTTCCTACTTTTGTCGGTGGTTGATGTAGATCCAGAGACCGGCTACATGAGTAGAAACACAACGATTAACAACAAATATACGTACACATGCATCTATAAGAGATGATAGATAATCGAATATACCTCACCATATTTTTTTCTTGCGACAATTTATTGATCTTCAACCACCGGCATATTCGGGATATCCTCATAATCAAGAAATCTTGACTCGTGTCATCTACATCCACATTGGTGCCGGGCGTTGATAATATCCGCCATTATGTCATCATCCGGGAGCAGACCATTTGTATCTTCAAGATAACACATAGATAGAATTACTATGGTACATAACATAAGTACATGTGATAACACATATAGAATTACTAAATCCAATTAAATATAATAACACATAATATTTCATAAGGATAAACAATAATAAGGTATAGGCTTTGGAATCGAATCAAAAACACTTTCGATCCAAAAACATGGAAATAAGTACATGTATATATATACACATATAATGATACAATATATTTTCTCTCTCTCTCAACACAGAAATAAGTGCATATGTCTATATCTCTAGATATGCATGTGATACACATAGAATGTCTCTCTAGATACAATTTTCTCTCTCTCTCAACACATGAAAATAAGTACATGTATATATACATATAGAAATAATTAAGTACATATGTATACATACAGAATCTCTCTCTAGATATAATATATATAGAGAGATATATAGAATATATAATTACTAAATCCAATTAAATAAATCTAACATGAAATTAGATAAACTAGTAATAGATAATACATTTTAATCTAACATATATAAAAAACTATAATAAAAAACTATCCAAAAAAACTATCTAAATAAAATACTAATTAAATTTTAATACATTTAATCTAATATATCAAAAACTACCTAAGAAATAACTAAAAAACTAACAATAATAAACTACTAATTAAAATTTAATACATTTTAATCTAACATACAGCCGAGACTTTGTAAAAAAAATCTAAAAAGCATGGCCGATCGAGAGCATGCAGCAGATCAAGCAGAGTACTCGACGAAGGGTGTGGTCGGTCTTGCGGCGGAGGCGGGATCTTGGCGTTATGGGCGGGAGAATGGCGCGGCCGGGCGGGGTAGACGACAATGGCAGCACGCGAGACAGAGCTCGACGACGGCGGATGGCGCGGCCGAGGGCGAGGGAGCGAGCGACAGAGGCGAGATCGAAGATGAAACAGAGCAGACGTTTGATATATATAGGCGGGACCCTTTAGTCCCGGTGGTAACACCAAATAGGGACTAAAGGACATTTAGTCCCAGCTGGTAAGACCAACCCTTTAGTCTCGGTTGGTCTTACCAGCCGGGACTAAATGTCCTTTAGTCCCGGCTGGTGTTACCAGCCGGGACTAAAGGTATTTTTGGGCGGGCACTAAAATTGCCGCCAACCCTTTAGTCCCGGTTCTTGGTCTGGGACGGGACTGAAGGCCTGAAAATTTTGGCAACCCGCCAGCGTAATTGGAAAGGCCTGGGATTTTGATTTTGTTTAATACTAGGTTAATCAATTAATTCCATAGCAACTTCAATACTTTGCAATATTTATTTTAAAAAATACTATTGATTAACTAATTATTTATTGTAAATAGAAAAATTTTGTAACCTAAAGTTTTTGATTTCTTTTATGAATATAGAATATAAATGTTACTAATACTAAGTATTTTGTTAATGCAAAAATATATTTGTAACTTAAAATTAATAAAACTAATATTATTCGATAGGAAATTTATTATCACATTATTGTAACGTCAATATTTCAATTTTGTCTCGGTTTTTGACCAAAATTGACATGAAATTTTTGTTGAACCTATAAAAATAAAGAAAATGTAGTATTTTTTGTTTTACAGCTTTCTGAAATGAAAAAATGTCCTATATAAGGATTGTAGATATTGATGAGCTTAACAAACTTGGTATTCAAAACTTTTCAATTTGAGACAATCTAGGGTCCCGAAAACTAGTTTGTAGGCGTTGAAATTTAAAAATCACAAATTTGAACCGTCCAAACTTTCTCAAATGGAAAGTTGACCAAAACAAAAATTGTAGATCTTTTTGAGTTTAACAAACTTGGTATTTAAAACTTTTCAATTTGAAGTCATTTAGAGTTCATAATACTAGAGTCAATGTGTTGTTTTTTCATTTGACCAAATTTGACTTGGTCAAACTTGCTCAAATGAGACACTAAATGACCTCAGATGAAAAAACTCTGAATACCAAGTTTGATTATCTCAGCAAGATCTACAATTGTTGCATAGCTCATTTTCCCATTTGAGAGATTTTTATCAAACACTAGTCACAACTTCTTGAATCTCATATAGACTTTCTAAAACTATGTCACACACTTGTGAAATTTGAACTACATTTTGTTCAAGCTTTCTCAAATGAAAAAATGGCCTATATAAGGATTGTAGATATTGATGAGCTTAACAAACTTGGTATTCAAAACTTTTCAATTTGAGACAATTTAGGGTCCCGAAAACTAGTTTGTAGGCGTTGAAATTTAAAAATCACAAATTTGAACCGTCCAAACTTTCTCAAATGGAAAGTTGACCAAAACAAAAATTGTAGATCTAGTTGTAACAAACTTGCTCAAATGAGACACTAAATGACCTCAGATGAAAAAACAATTGTGAAGTCATAACATATTACATAATATTCGTCTCTAAAACATAATATATTAAACATGCATCGTTGTATCATGCGGGCACAACATTGAATTTCTTCTTGACGTATGACCCTTGGTTATGATCTTGTCGTAACCATGGAGTGTCTTCATCATTTAACATGATGCTTGGATCTTTCTTCACTATGAAGGGTGGAATTCGGAAATTTCTTTCGTAATCTTCTGACATGTCTGACTTGTCTTCAATTCCCACTATATTTATTTTCCCAGAAAGAACTATGTGGCGCTTTGGCTCATTGATCATTGAGTTGATGTCTTCGTTTTTTCCTCTCTTTGATTTTGTAGACATGTCTTTCACATAGAACACCTGACTCACATCGGCAGCAAGGACAAATGGTTCGTCTTTGTACCCAATATTGTTGAGGTCCACTGTTGTCATTCCATACTCTTTGTCGACTGTTACCCCTCCTCCGGTCAGCTTCACCCATTGGCACCGGAACAAAGGGACTTTAAAATTAGGTGCGTAGTCTAGTTCCCATATATCTTCTATGCGGCCATAATATGTTTGTATATTCCCATTTGGATCTGTGCCATCTATGCGAACACCACTATTTTGATTGGTGCTCCTTTTATCTTGGGCAACTGTGTAAAATGTATTCCCATTTATCTCGTACCCTTGGTACATGAGGATATGCCATGATGGTTGCCTAGCCAATAAATACAGCTGCTCATCAATATTGTCATCGCCTTGACATTCTTTTCGCAACCAACCACTGAAACTTTCCATGTGCTGACGCCTAATCCAAGCTTCAGTCTTCCCTAGAAACTTGGATTGTAAGAACTAAACTTGGATCGTAAGAACTCCTTATGTATCTCGATGTACGGATGCACCAATGATGAGTTCTGAAGAACTGTGTAGTGTGCTTTATTGAAATAATCGTCTTCCATGCCAATATATGTTTTCTTCCCTAAAGTTCCTTTACCACTGAGTCTCCCCTCGTGTCGCGATTCGGGAACGCCAATCGGGGCAAGGTCAGGAATAAAGTCAACACAGAACTCAATGACCTCCTCTATTTCATAGCCCTAGGCGATGCTTCCTTCAGGCTTAGAACGGACTTTCACATATTTCTTCAAGACTCCCATAAACCTCTCGAAGGGGAACATGTTATGTAAGAACACAGGTCCAAGAATACTAATCTCCTTCACCAAATGAACTAGGAGGTGTGTCATGATATTAAAGAAGGATGGAGGGAACACCAACTCAAAGCTGACAAGACATTGAACCACATCATTCTGTAGAGTAGCTAGTTCCACTGCATTGATTGCCTTCTGAGAAATTGCATTGAGGAATGCACATAGCTTCACGGTGGCTAGACGTACATGTGGAGGTAGAATTCCTCTTAAAGCAACTGGAAGCAATTGCGTCATAAGCATATGGCAGTCGTGTGACTTTAAGTTTAGGAATTTCTTATCTGGCACATTTATTATACCCTTTATATTGGAGGAGAATCCCGATGGGACCTTGATGCTGCTTAGACATTCAAACATGCTGTCCCTCTCTTCTTTGCTAAGCGTGTAGCTAGCAAGACTTAAGTAATGACGTCCATCATCTGTCTTCTCTGGATGAAGGTTGTCTCGTTCTTTCATGCCCTGCAAGTCCTGACGTGCTTCAAGTGAATCCTTTGGCTTCCCGTACACACCCATGAATCCTAACAGGTTCACACAAAGATTCTTTGTCAGGTGCATCACGTCGATTGCGTTGCGGATCTCTAGGACTTGCCAATAGGGTAGCTCCCAAAAGATGGACTTCTTCTTCCACATGGGTGCGTGCCCCTTAGCATCTTTGGGAACAGATTCGCTACCTTGTCCCTTTCCAAATACTACTTTCACATCCTTGACCATTGCGAGTACATCTTCCCCGGTTCGGTTATGAGGCTTCTTCCAGTGGTCTGGCTTACCTTTAAAATGCTTACCTTTCTTTCTTACTTGGTGAATCAAAGGAAGGAATCGACGATGGCCAAGGTACACGACCTTTCGACATCTTTTCAAATATATACTGTCAAGGTCATCAAAACAATATGTGCATGCATTATATCCTTTGTTTGTCTGACCTGAAAGATTACTTAATGCAGGCCAATCATTGATTGTTACGAACAACATTGCTCGTAGGTCAAAGTGTTCTTGTTTGTACTCATCCCAGACACGTACACCTGGTTTGTTCCATAAAACTAGAAGTTCTTCAACTAATGGCTTTAGATAGACATCAATGTCGTTGCCAGGTTGCCTCGGACCTTGGATGAGGATCGGCATCATAATGAACTTCTGCTTCATGCATAACCATGGAGGAAGGTTGTAGATACATAGAGTAACTAGCCAAGTGCTATGACTAGTGCTCTGCTCCCCAAAAGGATTCATACCATCTGTACTTAAGGCGAACCTTAAGTTTCTAGCCTCATTTGCAAACTCTGGAAATTCCCTGTCTATCGCTCTCCACTGGGACCCATCAGCTGGGTGTCTCAGCATATTGTCTACCTTACGGTCTTCTTTATGCCACCGCAACAACTTTGCATGGTCTTTATTTCTGAACAAACGTTTTAAGCGTGGTATTATAGGAGCATACCACATAACCTTGGCAGGGATTTTCTTTCTAGGACGTTGTTCACCCTCGACGTCACCAGGATCATCGCACCTGATCTTATACCGCGATGCTTTACATACCGGACATTCATCCAAATTCTCGTATTCATTGCCATGGTAGAGGATGCAGTCATTAGGACATGCATGTATCTTCTGGATTTTTAATCCCAATGGGCAGACAACCTTTTTTGCTTCGTACGGTGTGGTGGGCAATTCATTTGGCTTCGGAAGCATCTTCTTTATGAGGTTCAATAAATTCCCAAATGCCTTGTTGGATATACCATTCTTTGCCTTCCACTGTAGCAATTCTAGTGTTGTACCTAGCTTTTTTTGCCCCTCTTCGGCCGTCGGGTATAGCAACTTCCTATGATCCTCAAGCATGCGCTCGAACTTAACTTTCTCTTTTTCACTTTCCAATTCTTGTTGTGCATCACGAATGGCATCGCCAAGAGCATCACCGAGATCATCTTCTACCGCTCACCCAAATTCTACACGTATGTAGCATAATCTTCCTCCCAGTACCAACCATCGCATCCATTGCCCTCCCACTGAAATTAAAGCCAAAAAATATTTAGTCAAAAATATTCAAGAAAAGCAGGTCAATTAGCCATAAATAAAAAATGTGTAAGAAACTCACATCGCGATTCGGGCACTTGTAGAAAACACGACCCTTGTTGGGTCCCTGTCTCTTGACTCGGTACTCCATCACAATCTTCTGCTTACACTTGCCGCAGATAATGAGAGGGAGTTCTGGCCTCATTCGTTTCGCAACCGAACAAGAGGCCGAGGATCCGGTACCAGTTGTCATCTACTTTCTATACTTATTTTTGCAAACTAGTGTAAATTTCATATTTTCTAAAATGATATATTTAACCTAAACTAGTATGGATTTCACATGTTTCAATAAATAACCATCCATACTAGTTGACCTTGCTTACGTGATCATCTCGCGAGCATTTCTCCACCGGACAGCACCGTACTTGGCCAAGGAAGAGCTCCGATTCTACGAGAAAGGGAACACGGTCTTCCACGACCGTTGCCGCTCTCCCTCGTAGAATCAAAGCTCCTCCTTGACGTCCGTTACCGCTCGGCAGAGAACATGCTCGCTGAGATGAACACGGTCTGCAAGTTCAACTAGTACGGATTTTCTACAATTTTCTAACAATTTTCTAAGTTTTTCATTTCATGGAAAAATTAATTCTAAGATCACGTAAGCCACCGGGGACGAGGATGGCGCGTGCTCCAGCGAGGACGAGTGAGGCGTGATTTTGATGAACTAATTTAACTTTTGTTTATCCAACCATATATGCAAATCATCATGTGATTTTGAGCTAAAAATGACATATAAAATCATAATAAAGTCCAACATATAAAGTTACACATGCATCTACATCGCAAAATGAGATAAGCTACTGACAAAACATAAGAGGATTAAGTTTCTTACCTCCAAAATCGAAGAGCAACACCAATGGAGGGGGAGAGAGCAAGAACAACAGCAAGCTGAAGAACAGAGGCAGTGAGTTTGAATGCAATGGCTCTGGCTCGGGGAGGAAGAAATGAGCTGAATTATAGGACGGGATAATTAGTCCCGGTTAGGGGTCCAAACCGGGACTAAAGATTAATCTTTATTCCCGGGGCATCACCCAAACCGGGACTAAAAGCTTTAGTCCCGGTTGGTATTACCAACCGGGACTAAAGGTAAACCTTTAGTCCCGGTTGGTAATACCAGCCGGGACTAAAGATCCCTGCCCCGCGGAGGACCGTTGGGCAGGGACCTTTAGTCCCGGTTGGTATTACCAACCGGGACTAAAGGGTCCTTTAGTCCCGGGGGCAAAAAATGCCGAGGCTAATGCCAAATTGGGACATCGTTCTAAAGTCTGTTCTCTAGTAGTGGGTGTGCAAACAGACTATAGACTGTATTTGTTTAGGGCTTTTGAGTTGTGACTTGCAAACTGACTTGCAAATGAACTGTCTTGTATTAATCGTGTCTTGTCTTGATCTTACATTTTACATCGATCGAAGGCTCGGATGCGATGACGTCTAGATCGAACGAGTATTTTATAAGTTGAGCGAGTTGGGTTCGTATGTGACGTGTGGTGCCATACTTTCCAAAACAAACATAAAAGAAACCCGATCAGAACACCTTGTATTTAGATTAGGATTCTTAGCTATATTCAGGTTATTTGAAGATGCCATACATATTTCATATTATATACTGCACCCGTTTCAAATTATAAGTCGCTTTGACTTTTTTGGTTCATCCATTTTGCTATGCATCTAGATATAATAACATTTTGCTACGTATCTAGACATATTATTATATCTAAATGCATAGCAAAATGGATGTACCAAAAAAGTCAAAGCGACTTATAATTTAGGATGAAGGGAGTATAACGCGAGAGCTATATACAAACTTGAAGAGAGTCAATTTCCATGTTTATGGAGTTAGTTAGGGGAAGACGGACCAAAAGAATGGATGGACGAAAAAAATGGTCAGAAATTTTGCTTCTTTATTACTAGGTATAGATATATTTCGTGATGCCACCTATCAGGACCAGATTGCGCCTCCCCCTCCTACTTTTGGCACATCGTCAACGAGGAGCTTAATACTTGCAAGCGTTTGTTCTCATCCATCGCTGTTCAAGATGGCGCTTCTCCTGGGGATCGACATGCTGGACGCACGCAATCAGCTGCTTCTCTTTGTACGTGTTGCGCCGCGCTTGCGCCCTGGCCCCTCGCAATCGATCTCTTCTGGTGAGAAAGAATTATAAATGAAAAAAGTAAAAAACATACTTTAATTGCCAATACTCATCAGTGAAAAAACCAGAATTTGTGCGAAACCAAGTTTCTAGCGTTTCGAGACCCAACAAAGAAAACACCAATTGTTCCATACCGTTTCACGTCTGAAACGTTTCTCCGTTTTTGTTTGTTTGGTATAGTTTCTAAGTGGTTCAGGCTTTAGGCTTCCAAACAATGAAACATCCCCTTAATCGAGCACCATGACAAACGGCCGACCGAGGGTTTTGGAGACGATGTGGACCAACAAGGTGGCTCAGCTTGCACTGTGGATTTAATGTGAAAAAAAGATTGAGGGGGTGTTTGGTGGTCGTGGTGGGGTGAGGGTGTTATCTCTCCAATTTAGTAATAAACTAGTGCAGGGCATGCGCCATCGCGCGCATATGCAGTTATAGTGAAAATCTAAAACATGGAGGACTACATAGACATATATTTAGGATATTTATATTACATACGTTGGAAAGAGCCGGCGGTGATGCGTGGAGATATATTACATGTGCTGTGATGCATGGAGATATAGTACATATGCTGATAGTCTTTATAAAGATCAGGTTTCTTGTCTAGTGGTAGTCTAGAACCCTCTCAAGGTGTAGAGGACCGGCATCGTAAGGAAACGACGAGGATCTTCGAGCTGGGAAGTAGGTTCTTTGGCACATCGCAAAAAAGGTGAGACACACCTACCATCGATCGGCATCGCCTGCGGGAACAAGCAACATACTGAATGAATTAGCCGGTGACAGAAGCAAAACAATGAGAATGGATGTGTTCTTGTAATAATATAAAGGAAGATAGCATTGTAAACATTATGAACAGAGATGGTTGGACCACATGACAAGGAGGTGGGAGCACAAGCGATATCTGTATTTCTTAATAAAAATCAGCACAGATACGATTAGGCTATGGAATCATAACAATGAAGAACATTCAGGTGTTGACATAAGTAAAATTGGCAAAGTGCTTATAGAATTGGGACATCAGAGTATGAATATAATAATCTTGTGGAAGCTACATGAGAGTTTATTTTCATCAGGGGTGATATGGAGGAAAAATAGAACAACTTTTATGGAAGTCTGTTCCCCTACTATTAGTTGAGACACTGAGTAGGGCAAGTAAATATGAAACAACGTTTATGCTGAAGAAGCCAAGCCACCTATATAAAATCCTGTCAATGCTGTATATTTTAACGCAAGGAGCAAACTGAATATACACACGATAAATGAAAAGGCATCTGTTCTCTTCCGTCACTGTTCAAGATGGCGCTTCCACTTCCTTTTGGCTTGACACCTGGCTCCCATTGCTTATCGTGGGGATCGACATGCTAGAACAACGCATGGCCAATCTCTAGTTCGCTATATATAAGAAACGATTCAGGCTTTAGGCTTCCAAACATGAAACATGTAACAGAACCGACCAATTATACGAGATTAAGTAAGAAAATCTTCCGCCGAAGCAGATAATTTAGCAAACTTAAACCCGTATAACCCGGTAGTCCGTGAAACCACGAAGGATTTCAAACCAATCGACATACAAACCAAGATCGTACAAGTTTAGCAAGTACCGTCACACATTACATAAAGTTCGCAACGACAGTTGATACATCAGAGTTTGGAACATAAACTTATTACATACCAAGTTTGAACTAAAATAGCGGAAGCAAATAGTTTTAAAGCCACACACACACTTTGGATTCAGATACAGTGCCAGCAGGTAGTCATCTCCAACAAAAGCATCATATGAGAAATACGGAGTGACCATTTGCCCTTGGTCCTAGTTGTCACCCATCACCGGGTACAGGCAGTTAATGCAATAGCCGTAGTACATTTGACCATCTGCAACAACAATGGGAACAACGCCCTAAGTACGAGAAGGTACTCAGCTAGACTTACCCGCCTTAAACTAAAATAAAACGACACCAAGGATTATGCAAGGCTTTCTTTAGTGGGCTAGCTGACTCTTTTGCAAAAGCACAAGTTATCATGAATAAACCATTTTAAGTACTTTGCATCATCTTTATTATAACCTATCCATCTAGGTAAGCACATGTACTATAGCAATCACATGATTAACCAATAACATCCAGTTACCAATTTAGCTTAGCATAACTCACATCATCCAGATAACCATCATTGTTCCATAATAATTACTACGATGACGTAGCTCAAGTCAAGTGCTCACTATCCAGGAGCGATGGTGATTCGAATCGATTCCTAACCAGCTGGTGATTTATTCCTCACACAAACCATGCTTCCCCTGCCAGGGTAGCTTAGATCACAAATAACACTTTTCAGGTAGCCGCGGGATAATCTGGAGCCGCAGTACCCAGGGACCGCCCGACTGCCACGAATCAGGTCACACCTGCCCTTGGGCTCACTCTTCGCGCCCCTATCATACCCCCATCAGCACCAATACGCGCACTCGTGTAGATCCCAGCCCGAATAGTGCCACTAGCTTCGCGGTCCAAAGGTACTTTATTCGGCCAGCTAAATATGAGGCATGCGTTCAACATGACAAGAGGGACGAGGAACGATCGGTCCTTAATCGACACAGACGGAAACTAACAGCACCCCAGAATCTTGTCTGGTTGCCTCCAACTATTCCGTCCGGTCTCCAATTTTTCATTACACATGGTTAATTCTAGGATATCATTCTTTCCATAGCCAATCTCTTCCCATAACCACCTATAATGTAGGTGACCGGGTATCACCGATCGCTACCGGTCTAAGCAAGGCTAAGCAGTTATTCGATCCTGACCTAACAGGGTAAAAGGTAATAAGGTAGGCAAGGATAGTAATAAATGCATCAACAGTTTCAATCAACTCCTACAACTTAATGCAACAATATATAAACTCATATATATAGAAAGAATTGCTTTTATAAAGTAGGAGACTTAGAATGCTTTGGGGCTTGCCTCGTTCGAACGAACTAGGTTGGTGATCCACGCACTCCGGCAAGTCTTCTCCTTGCTCCTCTTCCTCTGGCACCTCAAGTGCCTGGACTTCTTGTGGATCTGTCCCGGTCTGCTCTTCCTAAACTGCTACTAGCAACTCCTCCTGCGATCCTGTATGATGCAAATGTATAAGTGCTAATGCATAGGTGCATCGGAGAGATGACATGTAATGATCATGATGCATGAAATGTAGATGACAATATTTAACTTCATTGGACATAGTAGTAGCAAAGCTCTTCTACAAGGTAGTCAACATCATCCAAGAACATGTACTACTATCTACTACGACAACCACTGTACTAACATGCCAAATCACCACAGCAAACTAAGATGCTACAAAGATACACCAAAGAGAACATTATTAACTAAACTCGCATTAAAGAAGATCATTTGACTTCATTTTAAACTAGGGCTACACAGCAACATATATTTATGGTGTTCATAAAAATCTGAGAAAATTACAGTAGCATAGTACTACTCTAAGTAGACTACCATAAACTTTTCATGGCATTTGGATAAGTATAACAGCCTACACAAAAATGACAAGCTATGGTAGATAATTGAGCATGAAAATACTTTGTACTACAAAAAGTGTCAAACAACAGATTTGGTATTTTTCTATATTCTACACAGTAAACAATCACTGCACAAAAATTATCATACACATGTGTTTATACAATTTTTGCTCTCTATCAAAATAACAAAAATCATCAATTAAAGGCACTTAAACTACACATCAATATTTCTCTACAGAACATGCATGACATATATTTTTCCTACAAAGCACACCACTAAAGGAGATTAACAAAACTGGAACCATATTTTTATGATGTATATTCTATTTATTAGACATTTTCTAAGAAATCAGCATTTATTCAATTTAAATAAAGCTACATAGAAAAGTATCACAAATTTGACATGCAATATTTTTAATAGATAGATCTAGTCACAAGAAACCTAGCAAAACTTGTTTCAACAAATTTGGAGCCATTTTGAGCAAGTTATAATTTTCTAAAGCCTTTAAATAGAAATCTGAAAATCATTTCTTAATTTCTTTTCTGAAAATCCCGGTTCAAAAATGCTAGATCCACCCGGATCTCTACCCAGGCTTGCACCCCAGCGGCTGACAGTGGGCCCCTGGCCCCACCGGTCAGTCACTAAGGCAGGGGAGGTGCTCGGCCGCGGTGGTTCTCGCCGCCGGTGAACTTGCCGGTGGTGAGGTCACCAACGGAGGCTTCCCCGAGACAAGGCGGACCTAACGGTACCCCTACCGCGGCCAGTGGAGCTTAGGAGCAAGCTCACCGGCGTCCATGGTGGCGCGGTGGCACGGCTCAACATCGGCCGGCCAGCTCCGGCCGAGAGGTGGCGCGGGGAGTGGCTGGCGAGCTACCCCGTGTTCGTGCAGTGCTCGTGCGCGCAAAAAGGAGGCGAGAAGGAGGACGGAGGGGCGAGTTCCACGGAGCGACGCATCTCCGATGAACTGGACCTAGCTCCGGTGAGCGATTACCGATGACTCAACGCTTACCACGGTGATAAGGTGCTAGCGCGGGATGCACGAGGTGGAGGAGGAGCTTAGGGCTAGATGGGGCAGTCGACGGCGAGCTGGAGCGGCCAACTCCGGCGAGGCGCTGGTGCGGGCGGTGGCGGAGGCGAGCGCGCGTGCTGCTGCTGCTGCTGTTCGAGCGAGAAGGCAAATGAGATGGAGGAGGGGGAGGCAGACGCGGCGCGGTGGGTGTAGGCGCGACAGGAGGGGTGCGAGGGCCACCGATGTCCACGCAGCGAGCGACGACGACGGCGTACGGACACACGGCCGCCGAGCTTTGCGGCAGGTCGGGCGCGGCGCGCGGGAGCGGACAGCGGGCGTGGAGGCAGGCCGGGCCGGCCTGTGCTGCTGGGCCGAAAAGGAGGAGGCGGCCCAGTAAGAAAATAAAAATGATTTTCTTTTTATTTTTTTAGATAAACAGAACTAAAATTCCATTTTGAGCCATTTAAAAGCATTTTCACAAGTCGGTGTAAAAATGAAAGTTGTTCCATTTTTCAAGATCTACAACTTTGTTTTCATGACCAAAGTCAAATTCCAAATAGATTTTGAATTACAAAATAAAAATCAATATTAATTCAAAACCCTAATTTTGAAGAATTATTTTTAAAAGAAAATTTTGGCAAAACTTTGAATATAAACTTTGCTCCAAAATGTATCCTGATTGTTTATAAGCTATCTTAGTGATCAACCCAAGAAATCATGGCATCCAAACATGAGCATGGCATTCCCACTAGTTTAAACATGATGAATTTCAATCAATTTAAACATCACATGAAATGATACGTCATTTCTTTCGAAATGAAATGCATAAATGATGCTTATGCATAATGAAATGATGATTATGCTCATAAGATGGAATGTTAATGTATGCTTAACACCGAGGCGTTACAGCCCTCCCCACTTATAAGAATCTTGTCCCGAGATTTTGAGTTACGAACCATTTGTTATAAAAATCCTTATAAGCGTTTTGAAGATACTCTCCTGTTTCCCACGTCGCATCACCATCATCGTGATGACTCCACTGTATCTTATATGTTCTCACCACTTTATTCCGAGTGACTCTGTCCTTAGTGTCCAAAACTCGAACCGGTTGCTTATGGTATTCCAAGTCTGATTTGAGCTGAATGCTCTGAGGTTCTATTCTTTCTTTCGGAATACGCAAGCACTTCTTCAACTGTGATACATGGAAGACTGGAAAGATCGAACCCATCGCTTCTGGTAACTGTAACTTATAAGCCACGGGACCCTTCTTTTCTATGATCTTGTACGGTCCTACAAACCTAGGAGCAAGTTTTCTCTTTACTCCAAACCTTTGTACCTTCTTCATTGGAGTAACCTTCAGATAAACGTAGTCACCTACTTCAAACTCAAGCGGTCTCCTTCTCTTATCGGCATAACTCTTCTAGCGTGACTGTGCCGCTTTCATGTTTTGTTGGATAATATGGACCTTTTTCTCAGCCTCGTCAACAAAATCAATTTCGTAAAACCTTCTCTCTCCAGGCTCAACCCAATTCAATGGTGTCCTACATTTCCTGCCATACAATGCTTCAAATGGAGCCATCTTGATACTTTCTTGGTAACTGTTGTTGTAAGCGAATTCTGTGAAAGGTAACCATGATTCCCATGAACCCTTAGACAATAACACACAAGCTCTAAGCATATCTTCTAGAACAGCATTAACTCGCTCTATCTGCCCATCTGTCTGTGGGTGGTAAGCTGTACTCCGAATCAAGCTAGTACCCAAACCTTTATGAAGATGCTCCCAAAAATGAGCGGTAAATTGTGACCCACGGTCAGACACGATAGTCTTTGGTATACCATGTAATCGGACAATCTCTGCAATATATTTCTCAGCATACTGAGGTGGTCGGAAAGTTGTTTTGACGGGTAAAAAGTGAGCTGATTTGGTAAGGCGATCTACGATTACCCAAATCGAATCATTCCCCTTTGGTGTGGTAGGGAATCCGGTGATAAAATCCATACTTATATCATCCCATTTCCAATCTGGTATTGACAAAGGTTGCAACATTCCTGCTGGTCTCATGTGAAGAGCCTTCACTCTACAACACATGTTGCAACGAGCAACATAAGCTGCAATCTCCTTCTTCATTTTTGTCCACCAATAACGAGGTCTCAATTCTTGGTATATTTTGTTACTTCCAGGATGGATAGATAACTTAGAGTGATGAGCTTCATCCATCAATTTGTTCTTGAGCTCTCGATCTTTAGGTACAACTAGACGGTCCTTAAACCATAGCACTCTGTGTTCATCCACTCTAAATTGCCTAGTCGGTTCTTTCTTCATTTTCTCCTTGATATGGAATATTCCTTTATCTGTTTTCTGACCCTCAATGATCTTGCTCTCCAAGGTACAGCTAACCTGGATGTTATGCAACACAGCAGGATGTAACAAATTGAACCCATCCTCAAACAATGGTTGCATAGCAAGAAAATGTGACTTCCTACTTAAGGCATCAACTACTACATTTGCCTTTCCTGGATGATAGTGCACATTTAGATTATAATCCTTTATCAGCTCTAACCATCTTCTCTGTCGCATATTCAACTCAGACTGAGTAAATATGTACTTGAGACTCTTATGATCTGTAAAGATATTGCACACATTCCCAAGCAAGTAGTGTCTCCAAATCTTTAGAGCATGCACAACAGCTGCAAGCTCTAAATCGTGCGTAGGATAGTTAACCTCATGCTTCCTCAACTGTCATGAGGCATACGCAATAACTCTTCCATCTTGAATCAGGACACATCCTAAACCAGTCTTTGATGCATCGCAAAACACATCAAACGGCTTCTCTATATCTGGTTGCACCAGAACAGGAGCAGTGGTTAGCAATTTCCGCAAGGTGCAGAAAGCTGCCTCACACTCCTCTGTCCAAACGAACCTATGATCCTTTTGTAATAAACTTGTCATCGGCTTGGCAATCTTTGAGAAGTCTGGGATAAAACGGCGATAGTAACCGGCTAATCCAAGAAAACTTCGAACCTCATGAACTGTGCTTGGTGCCTTCCAGTCCATAACCTCTTGTATTTTACTAGGATCCACTGAGATTCCATTCTCAGATAACACATGGCCGAGAAAAGGAACTGTCTTCAGCCAGAACTCACATTTACTAAACTTAGCATACAACTGGTGGTCTCTGAGTCTAGTCAAGACAACCCTTAGGTGCTCGGCATGATCCTGTTCGTTCTTAGAGTATATCAGAATGTCATCAATGAACACAATCACGAACTGATCCAATTCCGGCATAAAGACCGAATTCATCAGATACATAAAGTATGTAGGAGCATTTGTCAAACCAAAGGACATGACAAGATACTCGTACAAACCATATCTGGTGGAGAACGCGGTTTTGGGTATATCTTGTGGTCTAATCTTGATCTGATGGTACCCTGATCTCAAATCTATCTTGGAGAATACTTTGGCTTTTGACAATTGATCAAACTGTAACACCTCGGTGTTAAGCATGCATTAACATTCCATCTTATGAGCATAATCATCATTTCATTATGCATAAGCATCATTTATGCATTTCATTTCGAAAGAAATGACGTATCATTTCATGTGATGTTTAAATTGATTGAAATTCATCATGTTTAAACTAGTGGGAATGCCATGCTCATGTTTGGATGCCATGATTTCTTGGGTTGATCACTAAGATAGCTTATAAACAATCAGGATACATTTTGGAGCAAAGTTTATATTCAAAGTTTTGCCAAAATTTTCTTTTAAAAATAATTCTTCAAAATTAGGGTTTTGAATTAATATTGATTTTTATTTTGTAATTCAAAATCTATTTGGAATTTGACTTTGGTCATGAAAACAAAGTTGTAGATCTTGAAAAATGGAACAACTTTCATTTTTACACCGACCTGTGAAAATGCTTTTAAATGGCTCAAAATGGAATTTTAGTTCTGTTTATCTAAAAAAATAAAAAGAAAATCATTTTTATTTTCTTACTGGGCCGCCGCCTCCTTTTCGGCCCAGCAGCATAGGCCGGCCTGGCCTGCCTCCACGCCCGCCGTCCGCTCCCGCACGCCACGCCGCGCCGCGCCCGACCTGCCGCAGAGCTCGGTGGCCGCATGTCCGTACGCCATCGTCGTCGCTCGCCGCGTGGACACTGGTGGCCCTCGCGCCCCTCCTGTCGCGCCTACACCCACCGCGCCGCGTCTGCCTCCCCCTCCTCCATCTCATTTGCCTTCTCGCTCGGACAGCAGCAGCTGCAGCACGCGTGCTCGCCTCCGCCACCGCCCGCACCAGCGCCTCACTGGAGTTGGCCGCTCCAGCTCGCCGTCGACCGCCCCATCTAGCCCTAAGCTCCTCCTCCACCTCGTGCATCCCGTGCTAGCACCTTATCACCATGGTAAGCATTGAGTCACCGGTAATCGCTCACCGGAGCTAGGTCCAGTTCACCGGAGATGCGTCGCTCCGTGGACCTCGCCCCTCCGTCCTCCTTCTCGCCTCCTTTTTGCACGCACGAGCACTGCACGAACACGGGGTAGCTCGCCAGCCACTCCCCACGCCACCTCTCGGCCAGAGCTGGCCGGCCAATGTTGAGCCGCGCCACCGCGCCGCCATGGACGCCGGTGAGCTTGCTCCCGAGCTCCACTGGCCGCGGTAGGGGTACCGTTAGGTCCGCCTTGTCTCGGGGAAGCCTCCGGTGGTGACCTCACCGCCGACAAGTTCACCGGCGGCGAGAACCGCCGCGGCCGAGCGCCTCCCCTGCCTTAGTGACTGACCGGTGGGGCCAGGGGCCCACTGTCAGCCGCTGGGGTGCAAGCCTGGGTAGAGATCCGGGTGGATCTAGCATTTTTGAACCGGGATTTTCAGAAAAGAAATTAAGAAATGATTTTCAGATTTCTATTTAAAGGCTTTGGAAAATTATAACTTGCTCAAAATGGCTCCAAATTTGTTGAAACAAGTTTTGCTAGGTTTCTTGTGACTAGATCTATCTGTTAAAAATATTGCATGTCAAATTTTTGATACTTTTCTGCGTAGCTTTATTTAAATTGAATAAATGCTGATTTCTTAGAAAATGTCTAGTAAATAGAATATACATCATAAAAATATGGTTCTAGTTTTGTTAATCTCCTTTAGTGGTGTGCTTTGTAGGAAAAATATATGTCATGCATGTTCTGTAGAGAAATATCGATGTGTAGTTCAAGTGCCTTTAATTGATGATTTTTGTTATTTTGATAGAGAGCAAAAATTGTATAAAACATGTGTATGATAATTTTTGTGCAGTGATTGTTTACTGTGTAGAACATAGGAAAAATACCAAATCTGTTGTTTGACACTTTTTGTAGTACAAAGTATTTTCATGCTCAATTATCTACCATAGCTTGTCATTTTTGTGTAGGTTGTTATACTTGTCCAAATGCCATGAAAATTTTATGGTAGTCTACTTAGAGTAGTACTATGCTACTGTAATTTTCTCAGATTTTTATGAACACCATAAATATACGTTGCTGTGTAGCCCTAGTTTAAAATGAAATCAAATGATCTTCTTTAATGCGAGTTTAGTTAATAATGTTCTCTTTGGTGTATCTTTGTAGCATCTTAGTTTGCTGTGGTGATTTGGCATGTTAGTACAGTGGTTGTCGTAGTAGATAGTAGTACATGTTCTTGGATGATGTTGACTACCTTGTAGAAGAGCTTTGCTACTACTATGTCCAATGAAGTTAAACATGGTCATCTACATTTCATGCATCATGATCATTACATGTCATCTCTCCGATGCACCTATGCATTAGCACTTATACATCTGTATCATACAGGATCGCAGGAGGAGTTGCTAGTAGCAGTTCAGGAAGAGCAGACCGAGACAGTTCCACAAGAAGTCTAGGCACAGGAGGTGCCAGAGGAAGAGGAGCAAGGAGAAGACTTGCCGAAGTGCGTGGATCACCAACCTAGTTCGTTCGAACAAGGCAAGCCCCGGAGCATTCTAAGTCTCCTACTTTATAAAAGAAATTCTTTCTATATATATGATTTTATATATTGTTGCATTAAGTTGTAGGAGTTGATTGAAACCGTTGATGCATTTATTACTATCCTTGCCTACCTTATTACCTTTTACCCTGTTAGGTCAGGATCGAATAACTACTTAGCCTTGCTTAGACCGGTAGCGATCGGTGATACCCGGTCACCTACATTATAGGTGGTTATGGGAAGAGATTGGCTATAGAAAGAATGATATCCTGGAATTAACCATGTGTGATGGAAAATTGGAGACCGGACGGAATAGTTGGAGGCAACCAGACAAGGTTCTGGGGTGCTGTTAGTTTCCGTCTATGTCGATTACGGATCGATTGTTGCTCGTCCCTCTTGTCATGTTGAACGCATGCCTCATATTTAGCTGGCCGAATAAAGTACCTTTCGACCGCGAAGCTAGTGGAACTATTCGGGCCGGGATCTACATGAGTGCGCGTATTGGTGCTGATGGGGGTATGACAGGGGCGCGAAGAGTGAGCCCAAGGGCAGGTGTGACCTGATTCCTGGCAGTCGGGCGGTCCCTGGGTACTGCAGCTCCAGATTATCCCGCGGCTACCTGAAAAGTGTCATTTGTGATCTAAGCTACCCTGGCAGGGGAAGCATGGTTTGTGTGAGGAATAAATCACCAGCTGGTTAGGAATCGATTTGAATCGCCATCGCTCCTGGATAGTGAGCACTTGACTTGAGCTACAGCATCATAGTAATTATTATGGAACAATGATGGTTATCTGGATGATGTGAGTTATGCTAAGCTAAATTGGTAACTGGATGTTATTGGTTAATCATGTGATTGCTATAGTTCAGGTGCTTACCTAGATGGATAGGTTATAATAAAGATGATGCAAAGTACTTAAAATGGTTTATTCATGATAACTTGTGCTTTTGCAAAAGAGTCAGCTAGCCCACTAAAGAAAGCCTTGCATAATCCTTGGTGTCGTTTTATTTTGGTTTAAGGCGGGTAAGTCTAGCTGAGTACCTTCTCGTACTCAGGGTGTTGTTCCCATTGTTGTTGCAGATGGTCAAATGTACTACGGCTATTGCATTAACTGCCTGTACCCGGCAATGGGTGACAACTAGGACCAAGGGCAAATGGTCACTCCATATTTCTCATCTGATGCTTTTGTTGGAGATGACTACCTGCTGGCACTGTATCTGAATGCAAAGTGTGTGTATGGCTTTAAAACTATTTGCTTCTGCTATTTCAGTTCAAACTTGGTATGTAATAACTTTATGTTCCAAACTTTGATGTATCAACTGTCGTTGCGAACTTTATGTAACGTGTGATGGTACTTGCTAAACTTGTACGATCTTGGTTTGTATGTCGATTGGTTTGAAATCCTTCGTGGTTTCACAGACTACCTGGTTATACGGGTTTAAGTTTGCTAAATTATCTGCTTCGGCGGAAGATTTTCTTACTTAATCTTGTATAATTGGTCGGTTCTGTTACAAAACATCCCCTTAATCGAGCACCACGACAAACAGGAGTGTTTTGGAGCCAATGTGGACCAATGAGGTGGTTCAGCTTGCACTACGGATTTAGGCCTTGTTTGGATGCACATCAATCCACATTCGATAATGCTGGGAAGCAGACTTGGACGCTCCGTTGGTGGGCCGCGTCATCAGCCCAATAACCTCCTGAAAGCCCTAGTTTGGTTTTGGATAATTGATGAAACCTAGTGTACTAACCTTTGTACTTAAGTGTTGTGATTGAGATAGGGTTGTACATTCCAAGTGGTGGAGCTAGATGATGGTCATGGTGATGATGGTGGCCAAACTTGAAGATCAAGTGCTCCAACTTGGAAAAGAAGAAAGAGAAAAACAAAAACCAAGTGTTGGCCAAGGTAAAGGTATCAAATATGTTTTTGTTTTGATGATCAAGATACTATAGAGAGTCTAATCACACTTAGGATCGATAGTCGTACTATAAAGAGGAGAAATCTTTGCTAAGCGGTTATCGAGTGCCACCAGGTGACATGATTCTTGCATATGCTGCATTTAGGGACCTAGTGTGCTAATAATTAATCCTTGAAAAATGCTTTAAAAACTGACACATGTGCACACAAGTTCTACACTTTGTAATTAGCAATTTGAAGGCAAGGGTGAAGTGTTTGAGGAGAGAAAAAGAAAAGGAGGTGAAAGTCAGTGACCGAACCCTGACTGCGCAGGGACTGGACTCTAGCTAGGTGCGTCTGGTTAGTGCTAAGGCTATGGCCGAGAGGGCCAAGGCATGACCGAACCCTACGCACTGCTGTGAACAGACAGGGATGGTGCGTCCGGGGTCTGGTCATCACACGCAGAGAAGGGGAGGCATGGCTTCGCGATCAGACGCTGGCGACGAGGAGCGACCGGACGTGCAGGAGGTGTGTCAGGTCAATGCTGACGTAGCTGATGTAGCCTTCGTATGCACGCGTAGTGAGGACCGGACACCGGGCGCGTCAGGCCACCTCTGACCGGATGCGTCTGGTCAATAAAAATGCTCTCGGATGCTTACTGAAAACGATCGGACGCCACGTAGTGGTGCGTCCGGTCACTTCCTTCAGCGCATCCAGTCTGAACTTAACCCTAGGGCGTGCTGTCTGTTGACCGTTGGAGTTGGATGGCTGCTGTTCAAAGGGGGGCCATGTGGATGCCATCCATGGACTGGGCGTAGCCGACCGGACACTGGGGTGCGTCCGGTCAGGTGAGTCCGGTCATGCCCGCGCAGAGCAATGGCTCTATTTGTTTGAGGGGCTCTATAAATAGCTCTTGGCCGGCTTAGGGCTCACTCTCTTGTCACTTTGACATACTTGACATCCTTGTGAGCCTAAGCAAACACCTACTACTCATCTCCATTGATTCATCATCATAGTGAGATTGGGAGTGATTCCTATTGTATTTGCTTGAGTGATTGCATCTAGTGGCACTTGAGGATCGTTGTGCCTGCGAATTTCTTGTTACTCTTGGTGGTTGCCGCCACCTAGATGGCTTGGAGCAGTGGAGGAGCATTGGCATGAGTTGGTGATTGTTCGTAGCTATCTCCCAGTGATTATGAGGGGTTTTGTACCTCCCCGGCGGAGAGCCAAAAGGTAACTCTAGTAGATTGCTCGTGTTATTGAGTTACCTCACTTGTGGGTAGGTTCTTGTGGCGCCAAGTGTTGGCTAGGTGTGTGATACCTATTAGCACCGAACCACCAAGTGTTGATCGACACAATGGGGACTAGCGTGCTGGCAAGCACGTGAACCTTGGTAGAAAAATTGATTGTCTCTTGTGCATTGGATTTCTCCTGGTGATTGATTGAGCATTCATATTGTGATTGGTTCATCTCTCTTGCCACAACAATATAATCACTGTACTCACTCTCTCGCATTTACTTTGGTTACATTCTTGCCTAGTCATGCTCTTTAGTGTAGTTAATCTTTGAGAGCTTGTTAGTTTGGTTAGTGAGGCTCTTTAGTTAGTCTTTGAGAGCTCACTAACTTAGAGTATAGTGTCTTAGCCTTGTGTGTGCATAGAAATCATAGCAACTAGAATTGTTGGTTTAGGTGGCTTGCAACCCTTGTAGAGCTAAGGCAAAATTGCATTACGCCATTTAGTTTACTAACCACTTGCTCTAGTGTATCTATAGAGAATTTGTATAGGCTATTCAACCCCTCTAGCCATTTAGGAGCTTTCACCTCCCGCTCCTTCGTTTCTCAAAACTGCTCATCCACTTGTTCCTCTCGCAACTATATGCTCGCCTGCTGTTTCCGAGCACAACGCTCTGCTCATCCACTTATTCCTATACAATCCGTTCACTTCCTTGCCCCTCTTTTCTCACTCCCCAATCTGCTCCCTTGTGCGCATCCAACATAGAGCAGCAAGCACCGATGGTCTACGGTGTGTTGGTGAGCCGCAGCGTGGCGACGCAGAGGCAAGAAAGCCCCATCGGCATGCAGTCTGCACAGAGGTGAGCTCGTGTCGACACGGAGGTAGGCGAGCCCCCACGGAAGTCGCTCGTGCACGTCGACATGAGGCCTGCGAGCCGCATGGGCGATGGTGTGAAGGCAGGAGAGCTCCGTGGCACGCGCTCCACGTAGAGGCGAGCTTGTGGTGGCATGGAAGTAGGTGAGCCCCAACGGTAGCCACTCATGCGCGACGACGCTAGGCCAGCGAGCTGCTTCCGAGGCACAACACTTAGCCGCTGGGCCTGTAGGCACGACACGCTTGGTGCTCGGCTATCGGACTTGCTAGGCATGGCATGTTCCTGCCCTCTCCCAGTCATGCGATCGCTGCCTCCTAGCTGTGTCGCAAGGCTGATGCCTCCCTTCCGTGTCGTGCGGCCAATGTCTCCCTCCCACGTCGTGCAGCCACCGCTGCTGGGCCACCGCCTCCAAGCGCCGCCAGGCCACTGCCTCCTGTGAACTCCACATGCTAACGAGCCTCCATTCTCCCGAGCAGCAAGTACATGTTGCGCCACGCCGAAAGTGTATGTTGGAAGCGTATGTTTCAATTGTGTTTCAAATGTTTTAGAGGTATGTTGCAAGTGCTTCATACGGATGTTGTAAAAGCAAATCATGATGTTGCACATGTTGCAAGATTATGTTCTAAATGTTTCATCAGTTTTTAGTCTTAAGTTGCAGCAAGTGTTTCCATGTTGTAAGTTGCAAGTGTTTTATGTGGATGTTGCATATGTTGCAGTGGCTATACACATATGTTGCAAGTGTATTGTTCTAATGGTTTCAAATGTTTTAGACGTATGTTGGACGTGTTTTATCTGGTTGTTGCATATGTTTCATGCATATATATGGAAGTGTTTTATCTGAATTTTGCATATGTTTCTCCTACCACAACTAAAAAGAACTATAAAGTAAGACAACCGTTTCATACAACAAAAGCTCGGGTCATCGCTCTTCCTACGAAGTCATTTGGCGAAGTGCTAGCAGGTGGGACCTTCTCCCCGCGCTCGACGTCCTGCCCGCCCTCGCCCTACAGCCCATGGTCATTCCCAGTAGGAAAGCGCGATGTCAATCATGCCCCGATCCCTTAGCATCGCCCTCTCGCCACCACCATCAGCACCTCTAGCACGCACCACGACGTTAATCACGCCCCCGATCCCTCAGCACTCCCCTCTCATCACCAGCATCGCCACCGCCAGCAAGCACCACCTCGCCCTCGCCCTCACCCTGTAGTCCACGCAGACCATTGGGACCTCACTCGAATCCCTTGATCTGACGTGCCACAACTGCCCCTCACCTCAATCTCGTGAATGGAAACCAGGTGCGGCCGCCATCGCTGGATACGGCAGCGTGTCGTTGCCACTTGAAGCACCGCGACCTCGATCACAGGTAGGACGAAGCCGGGCGGGGCCTCCATCGCTGGTGGTGGTAGGCATCGTGTCCCCTTGAAGCACGACAACGACCTCAATCGTGCAAACTGAAGCCATCGTTGAAGCAACACATCCCCGGCACCAGGTACGTCCTGTGATCCACTGACTTTTGTGGGAGGCGCAGCCTCTAGATCTGGGCACCATGATGGAGGACGCCGGCTGCGAGGGCACCACTTGCGCGGAGAATGGGATCGAAGGGGAGGAGTACGTCGTCTCCAAGGCAGTCATGGAAGGGTACCTGCCACCACTAGTGATCGTGGGGATCTCGCTGCCCCCACCGAGGACACATCGCTGGCCGGATTTAAGGACACCGCCGCTACAACGGTCACAGCGGTAGCGGAGGACAAGGCTGTGGCACCGGCGAAGGCGCTGGCCAAGGTGAGTTCGTTCTGCCTTCTGGGCTCCTAGCCAACCTGCACGACGCCGGATGACCTCGCCAACCTGCCGCCGCCGCGACGCAGCACCTCCGTTCCTCGGCCTGGACCAGCACATGCGTCGGATGGGCCACTACCAGACGCGGCGCCTACGACCCCTGCGTCTCGACGCCGCAAGGGCCGTGCGCTCCACTCTGGCACTGGATCGATCTATAGCTGCTCATCACCCACCGGTCCCTGACAGTCCCCGTGCCGCCGCCGTTGACTGCGTGTCCTGGGCCACGGCGCCCCTACGGGCCCTAGCTTCGATTCACCTCCAAGGTGGCGGAGTCTTCAACCTTGCGTGCACGCCACTGACCAGGGCCCGCCGGATTGGGATTTGCGAGTTGCGACACGACTGACGTCTCCCGTGCCCGGCAACACCCTCCAGGCCCAAGGTGAGTTTCCATCATTTTCCCTCTCTCCCTCAGATCTGAATAGGAAGGGCCCTTATTAGTTAGTTCCTTGAAAAGCCAAAATGCCACTTTTTATTAAATTAAATAGCTAATTGCTGATAGTTTTTAATGACATATGCTGTAATTTAGTACTTGAGATAACATGTAAATTTAGAATGGCCGTGCATACTACTGGCATTTTAGACCTAGACATTCAGTTTCAATTATTGTGCATTTGGTTTCCATTGACCATGCAGTGCACCTAGCTAATAACTATGCTGATTATCTTGAAGGTATTAGAAACTGCGAAATTTGGTTAGCATGAAATGCATCTATCGTACTATACTGAAGTAAAAAAAGCTTGTGTCATGCTTTAAATTTCAGATCATAATTCACTCAAGTAGTGCTGAGTGCTTACCAAAACAAAACCAAATTTTATGTGTAATTTTTAGAACAAACTGGAAAGTTTTTAACCAAATTGACTATGTTAATCGAAACAAAAATAGAAAACTTTCAATAACCTCACCTCCCTAAATCATTGCCTTATTAATTGATCTTGACCAGGACTACTTTGCTTCGATTCCCTGAAGCAGTACTTTGCAATAATCCATAAATCCATGTTCAAGGCCAATGATTTAGAAGGCATTTCGGTTTATAATTGTGTAAATGCAGAGCACAAGGAAACAATCAATGGTTTTGAGGAACTTTAACTTTTGGGACCAATTATAGTTCGGTTGAAATTTTAACGAGTCAATGGTAAAAGATAACTTTATCACCGGTTACAATTTGGTAAAAGATAGGCGAATACCGATTTCAGTTTGATTGAAGACTCACCTCAAAATATAAGTTTATTGTAGTTTGATCTGATTTCATGGATGATATAGATTGTTCTGTGACGTAGTTTATTAGGAAACGTGAAAATATTTGAGCTATTATTGGACATCAGCACCCAAAGCTAGCAGCTGCACACTTGTAGCGACTTACTGTTTTTTTAGTGATCTAACAGAGCTTTTAGCTGACAGTAGGTCACTATTCTTCCAATTTCTTCTTGGCTATTTGCCATGCATCACGAGCTGGCTATTTGCCATGTTTCTTGGCTATTTGGCTATCCAGCACAAATGAATACTGAAGCCTATAGTCTATACTTACCCATTCAAACTTCTTCTCTGGAGGTCTCTTAGCGAGAATATCCAGTGGAAGAAGGGAAGTCGAGTAGGGAATATCCATGCTTGAGAATTTGTTATTCATTACTGCATTCCATTGCCGACAACTTTGACATATGTATTGTTGCAGACATGCTACCTTCGTCAAAGAGAAAGGACTAAAACATCAGTCCACAAAGCTCACCACAAATACCTTATCTAAACTTTTTCCTCAAATCAAATTAGTCAATTGTTCATTCCTTTTACCTGAACACAGTCATTATTTAATCTGAACTGAATCAGTACCTTGCAAATAAAAGATATATGCAGACTTGAATGTGTAGCAGACTTGATTAAAGATATCTGCAGTTTCATATTTTTGTAGCACCAAATCTAGGTTGGAGAAATTTTTTAGACATGCGGCAACGACTTTGATTATAGTGTAGCTACCTTGCTCCCACATGCTCCTGTTTAAGTTAGCTTTGACCATGGCTATGTGTTCTAAAATTCCTGATAATGAAAATAGAAGTAGTTTACACGAGGGCTGCAATTTATACAGCCTAATCAAGTAAAGAACCCGAAGAGCCCTGAAATGAGAAAAATCAGGAAATTCCTCACACATTGTACAACCAACTAGATGGAGCTCAGTCAAGTATTGCTGAAACAAACTAAGATCTTTCACCCATGTTGGTACCTTGCTGTCTCTGTAGTTTACTATCCTTAACATCTCTATCCCACCAGGAGGTCCACAAATCAACATTTAGAAATTCCATCAAAATTTGAATCAGTTTAAAGCTAAATAGAATGTTTTTTAAACTCTTTTTAGACCTGAATTAGTGTTTTTCAATCCTTTGTATACCATAAGTAGTATGTGTTATCCCTTGATTCAGTAATAAATTGCAACAAGTTATCAAGATAATTTATTTTGGTTTAGTTAAACTTGTATTGATGATCCATTCTGCAAGTATTGTCGGGATAAATATATCTATGTTTATGTAGACTGAGCTTTGTTTACTTGTGGAATTAAGTCCACTGTACAAATACATATACTAAATATTTTTCTGCCACCTCCAGTGTTTGGAGCTGATACAAGTATGCCATCGACTCCATCTCAGCCATAGCAAAGGTGATTCATCTCTTCTCATGGGCTTAGTTTATTTATAGAATTAAGTCCATTGTACAAGTGCACATACTAAATAATTTTATGCTAGCTCCAGAGTCTAGGCCTAATACAAGTACGCCGACAACTCCATCTCATCACTAGCAAAGGTGATTCATCTATTCTCATGCCTTGTGGTTACTAGCTCGCTACCTGATAATGAAAGTAACACTATCTTGCAGTTGTTAAAGAAAAAATGATTTGGTTGCAATCATGAGAATGCACTGATACTTTGATTAATATATGATATGTATATGATTAGCTTACTGGTCATAAGTGGTCGCAGTTTAGCTCTTTACAAATCTCTGATTTGCATAGCAGCACCTAAGAGCAATTTAGAACTGATCTACTATATACGCTGCGTACTTGACTGCTAATGAGGATATTTTGGAATGTTAAATCACTAGGGATACCTTTACAGCCCACATCATAAATAGGTTGCGTTCATTTTTTTGCAATCTTCTGTATGAAATGATTTGTTTCAAAAAAATAATGTATAACCTAGAAATCCACTAGGGAGGATGAAAATAGTTACTGGCATTCTGATTTCAATGTATGTTCTATACAGGTTCTTCCCTTCTTTGTCTCATGCTGCATCTCTTGTACAACATTGGCATTAGGTGACCAGCACTCACAGTGATTTTTGAAGTAGTCAATCCAATTTCGGTGATTAGGTGATGTCGTCGTGCACTGTTTCATAGATACCCAATAGTTTTCATAAGTCTGTTTATGGTACTATGCATGATCTGAGTTTGTCCTCTTCAAACTAGGCTGCTGCTATTTATACCCAAAAAAATTGGTACTGATTACTTATAGTATAGATTAGACAGGACTGAAATGATAGTTTGATCGATCTTCTGATTTTTTTGTTCGTTCATGAATTGTTATCGTGCATGGTCAAACGTTGTTACTTAATGGGACATGTCTTTGCAGCTCTGTGAGCCCTACTGATGTGCCAATGTATACATATAACGTTGATATTTTGCAAGCCATTTTTGTAGCACCTGGTTTTAAGAACAAAACCAGATACACACCATATGTGAGCACAGGAAGTCAAATATCACATATAGCTACAAACAAGGGTAATATCAATAGAGAATGCTCAATATATAACATACTTAGTATAAAGAATATAACCTTAGATAGTAAACAACAGAAAGACAACTCCGATCTTCGGGTGAAGACTCCAATTCCACAGGGACAACTGACTAGTTGATCACAAGCCTAATTTCTCCAAACTAGCAATCTGGTACCCATCCGAGATTTTTATCCAAATATGTGAAAAATAAAGCAAGCGTAAGTACATGTTGTAATCAACAAATATAACATGGGGTTCATAAGGCTCAAAAGGTTGACACTAGTTTAATAGCGATTAGCTTTTAATTGTCACAATTTTAGCATAGCAGTAGCAACAAGTTTATCACAAGCCTATATAAATACATGATCAGGTAAACATGAATAATGAATAGCATAAACAATTAACCATTAGTGAGCATCTTCATCATCCATATCATTAGTGTTCATCGTCTATTTTGTAAGGGTTCCAAGGCCGCTCGTGACCGTGAGCACGGCTGATATACCAGTTTTACACTCTGCAGAGGTTGTACACTTTCACTGTGTGTCATGATTTACCCTTTCGCCTGAGGTGATCAGCCCCTTGACCCACTACTAAGGAAGGTCGGCAGGGTTCACTATGAATCCTTTCAAAGATTCGTCTAACAAGTTAGGGCCGCTAAGGTTTCCCCATCAATAAGCATGAACCCCCCTCCATGGAGTGACTAACAAAATACAAAGAAACCAAAGTGCACCCTCTTGGCAGGCTAAGATCATACAAATCAGAGCCCCTCTTGTGCCATAAAGGTAACCACTAACAAGCTAGAAAAGGTCCTCATACTGAGCTAAAGCCAGAGCCATATAGCCCTCACAGCTGTACTATAAGTCTCGGATGATCACTTACAGATAAGTCCTTAGGGAGAGAAATCTAGAGCACCATAAAAACAACCCAATGCTCTAGCCCCCTTATTCCATGTTGCTAAAAGGCATCTTTTAACGTTTATTGCATATACCATTAGTCAAGTTACAAGATCATGATTGTAGTTGAGCACTAGCATCATACTACCCAATGCAATACCCCATAGGTAACAAGGCACAAGGTAACAAAACACTAGGAAATCCTTAGTGGTAGTCAAGGTAGACACATGCAATTTGAATTAAATGATTAAAGGTGTATAGGACAACAAGGAAGATCACATGCTATACTTGGCTTAAAACACCGATCCTTTGGTAAGCTTTAATCTTCAACGTTCTTCTTCTTCTTGATCACCACGTATATCTCACCGACTGGACGTAATCGTAGTACACCACACAAACATCCATACACATACATGCATAGCATAAAATTACATCTACATTAGAACAATACACCAATCATAAGTAAAAGAGTTTGAAACACGATTCTACGCATCGCTATGAACACACAGTCGCAAGAGACACGCTAATCGGAACTACGGTTATAAAGAAATGACTATAGGGTTTTATATTATAAAAGAAAAGAGAAGACTATAAGCTTGATTTATGTTAATTAGGAAAAACTATGTGAGTAGCATTAATTTATATTAAACAAATCATATTTATACTTAAAAACTGAGTTGAAGCTAATCATATTTTATTTATAAATATTTTGATATCATTTATGCCAATTCAACTTTAACTTGCAAATATAAACTGATATGTGAGAACATCTAATCAAATTTAATATGTGTGTTTAGACTAAATATATTATAATTTAGAAACATATTTATATTAACAACTAGTCATGTTAAAACTTATTTGCAAAAGAGTATTGTATATAATTATGTTGCTTTTATTTATAAAAACTAGTTGCAAGCATATTAATCAAATTAATATTTAAGCATATATATAAAAGTCACTTGACATGAAAAACGACAACACTAGCATGTAGATCACATCGATACGAATCTAACGCAATTGAAATGACTCGAAAACGAACTTAAAACGAATATACGACGACGATATTACGAACTGGTGGTAATTTCGTAATTACCTCGTCTTCATCCTTTGGCCTCCCGTACAGCCACCACACGACCATGGTAACAGCAGATGCGCAGGTGTGGGCTCGACTTGTTGCATGAAGGAGAGGATGGTCGGGCTGGGCAGCGCGACGGCGACGGCGGCGGCGAGAGAAGGAAAAAAAATCTAATTTACTACACTAGGGATTTCCCAAACTAGGGGCTCCCTTTACGGTAGTTTTGGTGTGCTTTGTCCAAGGGGTTGGTACAAATATATAGGGAGAAAAATTCCCCACATCTACATCAACTAGCAATATGGTACTAATTAATATTGCACCCTCCATATTTACTAATGGGCCTAAATAATCATTAAAGCCCATTAGTAAATAAATACATGGGCCTTTAGGATTTATTAGGATTATTGCACATGGGCTTTGAGCATTGGGAAAAATGAGAGATTTATTATTTTCGGAATTAATGAATTTCGTAGATAAAATAATTCTAGAAAAGTCTAGAATTATTATTTAAGCCACAAAAAATTCTACGAAAGCTCTGGAAATTCGGGAAATTTTTTCGGAGACATTATGGAACATGAGGAACCCAAATAAAGTATTTGGAGCCCATAATAAGATAATTTGGAGCATCTCAAAATTAAATTATGCTCACAGACAAGTAGGAACAGGTTCTAGAAAAAGCTAAAAAAATTCCGAGAAGTTTGTAGAGATTGATTGACGGACGAGGAACTGAAAGGAGTGATTTACGTTACAAAGAAAAGATTTTAGGAAGCTTCCAACGAAAACTTGAGTCGAGAAAAAAAGAATTTGATTGTAGAAAAAGATAAAGGCGTGCCAGAGAGGAAAAATCGACCTACTAATGCATTTTAATGACTTTGCTTACTTTCAACACACAAAGAAGCAACAAGCAAACATCACATCATCCAAACGCCCGTCAAAATTAGAAATCTTTAAAAATTCATATTTTTCCTAAAACTAAATTTGCGCTAGCTCAAACTAAACTTGGTAATTTTTATCCAAATATTAAAATAATTCATTTTATTTAGTGTTTTCTATGCACAACCCAAAATTGAAAATTTTGGGGTGTGACAATTTTTTAACAAGCAACGTTCACTACTACAGGATTTCTTTTGGACAGCGTTTGGCATTTGACCTCAGATGCTGGCGGGCCGGCTGCCCGCCTCGGTTATTCATGGTAGGGCAGCCGGCTCAGCAACCGCCTCGGTTAATGCTTAACCGAGGCAGTCATTGTAATATAACCGCCTTGGTTAATCATTAATCGAGACGGACATTCTAACGCAACCGCCTTGGTTAATAACTGAGGCGGGCAAATTAACGCGCCCATCTCCATAAATGCATTAACGGAGGTGGGCACACTATAAAGCTCGTCTTAGAAAATATTGGCCCAGCAGGCAGCCCATTCGGCCCGATATCACGCTTGTAGTATATAAGCGGGAGTTAGGGTTTCCTTCGCCCTCCCCAGACGGTGCGCCGCTCTCCCTCCCTCAGATCCATGGTGCGGTGCACCCATTCTCCCTCCCTCTCCTGGCATGACGGCGGCGGAGACCTCACTCGTGGGCATGGTGGCGGCGGCGGCGTCCTCGCGCGCGGGCCCGGTAGCGACGATGAAGGCCTCACGCCGGGCTTTACGGCAGAGGAGGCCTTGCACGCGGGCTCGGCGGCGGCATGTGGGGAGGGCCGCAGCGGCGGTGATGACTCATGGGGTAGCAGATCTTGGTGACCCCTCCCTCTCCTCCGAGCACGGCGACCCATCCCTCTCCTCCGAGTACGATGATGCCTCCCTCTCCTCCGAGCAGCTATGGGGGCGCGGATCCAGCCATGACCGAGCGGATCCGGCCAACGAAGGCTGCGGGGGCGTGGATCCGGCCACCACCGAGCGGATCCAGCCACCGGAGGCTACGGGGGCGTGGTACAGCGACGCGTGGTATCGGGCTCGGTGGGCTAACGGGCTTGGTGGTTTTTTTTTAATTTCCTGAAATTATTAACCGTGGTGGGCTACATAACTCAACCGCCTCGGTTAATGCCACGATTAGCCGTGACCTTTAGTTCGAGGCGGTTGCAAAAACCACGTCGGTTAATCCGTTATGCCCGCCACGGTTAAGATTTGTGTAATAGTGGTTATTAACTTATTATCCCTTTACTTTTATGTGTGTTTTTAGTACAAAAGTTTAGTTGTAGCAACACACGGGCACGCTACCTAGTCTCATATATGTTGCAAGTGTTTCACCTGGATGTTGCATATGTTCTGCAATGGCTACACACGTGTTTCCCTGGTGTTTCATATGTATGTTGCAAATGTTTTAATTGATTTGTACGTATGTTTCAAGTGTTTCATCTATATGTTGCAAAAGTAGATATCATGTTGCAGTGACACCCATCTATAGCAGCCAACTACTGCAGCTGCTGGGCTCACCTGCATGCGCGTGAGTGCGAGGGGCACCACGGTGCGGGCGCGGGACACGGAACGTCGCAAGACACGAAGCGCACGCGGGCCACGGTGCGGTGCGTGGGATACGGAGTAGCGCGTGCCACGGTGTGGGGCATGAGACACGGTGCGAGCACGAGACAGAGCGGCATGGGTCCCCACATGAAGCAGGCACACAGGTGCGGGCGTCCGGACGCTAGCCCCGGCCGAATGTCCGGGCGCTAGACATACCGATCCATATTTGTTGAGGTGTATTGAGTTGGAAATTAGATTAAATTCCACTTCAACGTACATGGATTGAGGTGGATATATGTGCATCCAAACAAGGCCTTAATGTGATGGTGTTATTTGTCCAATTTAGTAAATATTGTACAAGTGTATAATTTTATCCAAATTTGGAGTTACTTAGATTATGTATCAAAATAATAGGATTGATAATTTTGAAGTAAATTTAAGAGGTTATATTTTAGGTTACATTTAATAATGGCAAAGACAGGTAATTTAGATGTAAATGTAGTGATTAATTATGCTATTTCTATAATGGCAGTGATGGCTAGCATTTAGAAAAAAATAGATGCAGTGGCTATTATTGTGATTATAGAATACCAAATCGATTACTTGATTTTTCTAAGTATATGATTTTTTTAAGATTTTTTTCTAGCTCATTTGTGATGATTAATATAGAAACTTCTATGAAGTTTGTAATTAGTAAGAGTGGACGTGAACAAACTTGCACTTTTAAATATTTTTTAGGATTATCTATACATATAAGTTTTTCTGCAGTTCAACTTATTAAAAAAACATATTGGTTAAACTTTCAGTTTTAGAAAAACTATTATGAAAGATTTTTGCTGTGTTTACTGCTTTTGGGGACTTATTCGAAACGGCGTTGCTACTGCCCGGACGTCTGGACGGACGCCACGTTCTCGCGCCTACACCCTGACCAACTTGACACGGCGTCTGTGCTCACCCGACCCCACACGGTGTCTGCACCCCCGCCCGACCCCATGCGGTGTCTGCGCCCTGCTTGGCCCCTCCAGCAGCTACAACAGGCGGTTGCCACATGTGCAACACCAGTTCTACTTTTAAAACGTTCAGATGTAACACTTGCAACATACGTTTGGAGACAGATGAAACACTTGAAACATGAGTCTGAAACAATTGCAAAAACACCTGAAAACACTTGAAAACCATCGCAAACATATGCAACATATAGATAAAACACTTGTAGCATATGTGTGAAACATATGCAATATCCAGATAAACACACTTGTGTGATATACCGCGCTTTCCACACAGCAACATCCAGGTAAACACGCTTGCAACATACATCTGAAAATTAGATGAAACATTGAGAATAGAAGTTGCAACATACATATACAACAATTGCAACATATGCAACATCCCGATCTACTTTTGCAACATCCATACGAAACACTTGCAACATACCTCTGAAACATCTAAAACACTTGAAACATACACTTGCAACATGTGTTTTTAGCGCAACATCTACTTGCTGCTTGGATGATTGGAGGCTCATCAACGCGGAGCTCGATGCCACGGAGTGGCGCACAACTCCAGTTGAGAAGGCCACTCCGGTGGAGAAGGAGGCCGGCGCGGTGGAGAGCGCTGTGGCAGGCAAATGGCCCGGTGGAGAGGAAGGATGGCGAGCGGTGACGCTGGAGCATGGTGGAGGGAGAGGATAGTGGCCGGTCAGGCACGGTGGCGCGGCAGTGTGGTCGTGCTGGAGCACGTGGGGTGGAGAGCGCCGCGGTGACGTTGTCGCGTTGGAGCACGCGTGTGGCGGCGCGGACGCGACGGTGGTGCGGTGAATGGAGAGGAATAGATGACGGGCTCATGGGTAGATAAGGTTGGAAGCGAACAGATACGCAAGTGGAGATTTGGGCCATTTGGCTGGTGTCATGGCCCATCAACGGTAGTGTCGGGACGGACGAACGTCCTTAGCACAAGAATACCGCATTCGAAATATAAGTTTGAGGAAAAACTCGGTTTACATTGTGTAGAAAACTCTATTTATGGCAACTCGACACTGAGTTTTCTAAGAAACTTAGCATAACACAAATTTATAGCATCAGAAAAAATCTGGACGTTTATCAAATAAGTTTTAAATTGATCTTGTCCTATAAAAGTTTTTTTAGAGGTGTTCTATAAAAGTTTTAGAAAGGAAAACAAAAGCAAAGTGAATGAAAGGAGAAAAGAAATGGTAAGGCCGAAGGCTACGTTCGCGCGGTGCTCTACTCCACAGTACACACCAACCACTCCACTCTGCTCCACTCACGCTGAATGACTATTGTCCCCTTTGGAATGAATGTAATACTTATCCCTTTTGTAGGCCATGTAGTCTTGAAAAGTTCCAACAGCCTCTCAACATGCATTGACTCTCCCCTGTTGGAGAAGAGTAGTCCTCAACTTGTTGTACCCAGGAGGTACACATTCACCCAAATCAGTGTTTGCAAGATACATTACTAAAGCTTGAAAATTTGGGTTTCTTGCTAAATTGAAAGGAACACCTGCAGATTACAAAGACAAGGAGAAAACATAGCAATCAGTAAAATGTTTTGAATCTAGACTTGGGTCATTTTGGTGGAGAGATATTGTCAAGCTTTTGAGCTCCTATAAAGGTATGTCAAGAGTTACAGTTAAGAGTGGTACTACTTGTTTCCTGTGGCAAGATTTATGGTCAGACCAAATTCTAGAGCAAGCTTATCCAGAGTTACACTCCTATGCTATAAACACTTCAATCACAGTAAAGGATGCAGGGCACAGCCTGGAAATTCATGATCTCTTCCATCTGCCTCTTTCAGAAGAAGCCTTTCAGCAGTTCCAAGAATTTTCAGATCTTATTGAAAGTACACAATTTCTAGAGGAGAATGACATTTGGACTTATATTTGGAACTCTCCTATATTTTCTTCCTAGAAGGCTTATGCCCATTTAATTGGCAGAAGGCAAGTTCACCCTGCCTACTTTTGGCTTTCGAAAAGTTGCAGTCAAAATAAAAGGAAGGTCTTCTTCTGGTTGCTTATGAAAGATAGGCTCAGCACTAGAAATCTGTTGAGAAGGAAGCACATGGCTCTTGATGATTATAATTGTCCTGTTTGCAGTCTTGGTTCTGAAGAGACTCTTCTTCACCTCTTTCTTGATTGTCCCTTTGCTGTGGACTGTTGGGCTACTCTTGGTTTACATATTAATGACTCCACTAATCCTTTTGATACACAATCACCTCCTTCAGAAATCAGTTAGTCTTACCTTTCTCTATGGAGATTATTATTTCAATGTGCTGGGCAATCTGGTCAGTAAGGAATGATGGAATTTTCAAAGGTATTCAACCAACCATCCAAAATGCAAGGAGACACTTCAGAACAGATTTTGCTCAAGTTATCCTTCGAGCAAAGAAGAGATTTGAACCATTTATTAGTCAATGGCTAGAAGCTTATGTTTAATTGTTATGATCTTCTTTGTAACCTTTTTTGTTTCATGACCTTTGTTGTAAACACTGTAAAGTTTTAATAAAAGCACAGTAGGGGCTTGCACCCTCCTGTTTCCCTTAAAAAAATGGATACTAAGATTCTTTCAATGAATCAAGTTCCATACCTCCAGTATAGAACATTCTTCCAACGAGGGCATCAACAATTTGGTGACGTTCACTCAAAAAGCTTTCGTCAATCCCTGATTGCCTCTTTCTTCTCTTTGATTGGGCATTTGTACCTCCAGAAGGGGGTAATCTTGTACTCCCTATATGTATTGGCAGGGGAACACTCTTCGGTTTGCTGTTGGAGATGGCTGCCTCAGCATAAGCCACTTCCTTGCGAAGTTACTGAAGAATTGGTACTGTCACCAGTTTGCAAATGCTAACACCTTGGTGTGCTATCTTTAACAAATGTGCTCTGATTCTAGCATAGCTACCAGATATTTGTTTGCTGTAAAATTTGCACTCTAATACTGCATTTCCTCCATCAGGACCATTGCTCTCGATCTTATTAATAAACATGGCTCCAAGAGGATATCTAGGATCACAGACTCATTCACTTCAGGAACACTATCGGCATCACTTGCTACATTGACACTACTAGGTTCATAGACATGCAACGGAGAACTTTTTTTTTCGAGAACGTGCATAGCACGTATTTCATTAAGAAGCAATGGAGAACTTCCACTACCACTTGCACGGTCCTGCTGTTATGGTGAGAGCTTTTTTGCTGGTAGGTTCTGTCCAGGTTTAGTAGAATTTGAGCTAGTCAATGGGTCTTATGCAAACCATTGCCAATCCACGAGAAACATGTAGTGCCAACCCACGAGAATCTGATCAGAGAACTATATTATGTCCTCTTCCCGATATTTTAGAAATATGTGTTATTTGTTGAAAGATATGCTAACTCACGATTAGGAAGACGAATGAGTAACAGTATTGCCTGAAGGACTGCCCACTCCACTGCGTTCTTCGCCTTCAACACTATCTTTCACCGTGGTGTGCTGGATATGACAGAAATTTGGCTGAAGATTAGATAAATTTGACTTTCTAGGCTTTCAGAGCGTTTGAAGGTTCACAATGTTGCAAATGTCTTTGTCGTTTTGTGGGTAGACGTTGCATTTATTTGATGAGCAATCTTGTTCAAAAGCTAGCCACAACTAACTATGTTTCTGTTTATTTTACAGTATTATCTTCAGTATCTTAATTTTACACACAAATACTAGAAAACATAGTCGTTCTGAGAACAGTACAGTTTAAAATGACAACATTTATGTTTTGATAAAATTTAAAACCGTTCAAACCAGTATCATAGATATCGGACGGCATGGGAATTTTCTCGCCCGAGCTGCCAGATCCTGCTGCTAAATGTTCTTCTTCTTCACTTATTGGGAACCGTCGCCGCGACCAGGAACTCACCGGCAGCGCCGCCGTCAGGCATGACGACCGCAAGCCCATCGCTGCCACTGCCACCTTTCAGGATGCTGTACGACACGTGCAGGGGCTTGCTGTCCCTGAGCACCAGCTCCTCCAGCCCAAGCTCCTGCCACTGGGCATCCTCAAGCTTGTATCCTCTGCCACCGCCGCTCTGCGGCTGCCGGTAAGCCGCCGCGCACGTCTCGACGCTCAGCCCTCCCTTGCCGTCGCTGTCGTCGAAGATGACGATCGGGAACTGCGGGGGCACCTTGCCCGCCGCGCCAAGCCGTTCCTTCGCCTGGGCGACACAGGCGACGGCGAGCACGTGGTGGTCGGGTGTGCCTGAGACGGTGGTGGCAGGTCTGGCTCTGAAGAGGACGGTTTCGGCGACGTGGTCGCTGCCGTCGGTGGAGGCGAAAGCGTCGAGGGGCCGAGGGGGATGGACTTGATGAGCGCGCGCACGGCCCTGGCGCCCGGGCGCTGGAAGTAGCTCGCGTACTGCATCAGCGGGTGGGTGGCGACGTCGTTCTGAGCCTTCATCCTGGCGTGCGTGCGCGCCCACGACGCGAGGAACCTCGCCAGCGACAGGGGATCGGACAGCATCAGGCTGCAGCTGACGCCCACGGCGAAGCCTCCGTCCCCCTGGAACCGTGTCAGCTGATCGAGCAGACAACACAAAACGTTAGCTATTGCTATTATATATGAACATGTACATGTACCTCTCAAGTCACAAAAGAGTACGTAGTATCGTCGTTACTAGAGTCGCATGAAGTCATCAACACATTTGGACTTTACCTATCAAATGTTATTTTAAATATTTTGATTGAAGTTTTGGGGAAAAATATCATTAGAAACTGTCTGATAGCTAGTTAGTCTTGTAATATTTTGCAAGGTCACATTGCTTTTCTTTGTATATTGAATTGCTCCCTCTCCGATCCAAATTGTAGTTACTTTTGTTTTGTCCTAAGTCTAATTTCTTTAATTTTGATAAAAAAATATAGAAAATTGCACTAACATCTATAACATCAGTTTAGTATAAATTTCTCCATGAAATATGTTATGATAGCTCCAACGATGGAATGATTCTACGTACCAGATTCGGGCCTCTCCAAGGTTGCCTCGCAGTAGTCCCATAAAAACACGACTTGCGGGACCTTGCCGCATCGGCCATTGGACTCCAGACCTTACTCTAATCACCTCAAGGATAGGGGGCCTCACCAACATTGGCGGACCCCATCGGAAATTTCAGGTAGGACAGACCATTAGGCATATATGTCTACCTTAACTCGATATTTCAGTTGAACCACAAATGTACAATTCTATCCTAATAGGAATTCGACAAATGATGATAAAGACAAGCATTCAAAATGATTACTTCTCATATATAAAAACCACAAAAGGATAGCTTTTAGTCACCAAGGTAATTAAGTAGGGTTGGGGTGTCGCCCGAGGGCAGGTAGGGCGGCCACCCCACCTCGCCCTATGGGTGGGTCCGCCTATACTCACCACATTTGTCGTTGGACTCCACGCCACAGATCTATCTCCTAAATTGCCATGGGATATAGGTGTGCAATACCGTCCCCACAACTCAAGGATATCTTCCAACAACCAAGCTTCTTCCACCAAAACATCGATCCAAACACATGACTCTCACCCACCAACACAAGCACGTCGCAAGATGCTTGCACTATCTTCTGATGATGTTCCATGTTGGAATAACCCTGACCAAGTATGGTTATCCATCACAGTCCGCTGCAAGCCATATAGTCCCATGTCATCGTTACTGCAAGCGCCATCTTTCGACGTAGTCCCCTCGCCACACTAACCATTCCCATGTAGGGCTAGCCGCCATGAGGGGCAACCCAGGCCGACCAGGAGATAGAAGGATTTAGTTTGACTTAAAAACAAAGTCAATATGGACTATAATAGAACAAAAGGAATATTAGTCAGTGCCTAGAAACTGTGTGATAAAAACAAACATTCTTTTACCATTATTAGGGTGCGCAAATTGAATTTCAGGATGGAGACTTTCCGTATTGCTGGTGTAGTTTACAATACTTATCAGAGTAATGACAGGTTGTTGGTTGTTGTAGCTATATATTTATATTGATTTGGACGTATATCTTCATCGGATAAGATATATAATTATTATTATATAAATGTTGTTTTTTAAGCTTTATATAAATGTTGTTGGGTGATGTAGCTATATGTATATATCATTTGGCATTTTCATTCAACAGACATGACACGTTGTTGGGTGACGTGGCTAGCTAATACTCCCTCAATTCTAGAAAGCACACGCGGATTCAAGGAGTAATAAGAGTTACCATATATATAGTGCTAGTTAAGTCAAATAATTCTAAATTGTCTAAGAACAAGTATATTGGCCCATGTCAGCTATTTAATACTCACTATGTTCTAAATTATAACTCACTTTATATTTGTTATTAAGTCAAATTATTTAATTCTTACTAAGTTATTTTTTAGAAGAATGTATTAATATATATAAAATACCAAGTGAATGCATTATCAAAAGATATTTCATTCACAATTTATTGAAACTATTTTGACGTTGTAGTTGTTAATACATTTTCTACAAATTTGGTCAAGTAGTTTATCTTTAAGACAAAGTTAAAGTAGACTATAATTTAGAATAGATGGAGCATGTCATCTGTGTGACGTAGGTTTCTAAAAAGAGAGATGTTAGGGGAGATAAAAGGTTGTTGTCGATCTTGTGAATCATTAGATTTTGGCACTACAGGACATTTGTGTGGCATTGTACTATGATATGTCATACTCTCTTCTCCCTTTTTATTTGTCGTTATTACTTTCTGAGAAGTCAAATGTACTCAACTTTGACTAAGTATACATTAAAAAATATTAATATTTATGGCACACAATTAGTATTATTGGATAGATTTTTGAATCCATTTTCACAATAATTTAATTGGATATACAAATGTTGCTAATATTTTCTACAAATCTAGTTAAATTTGAAAAAAGTTTGATCAACACGTATCTCAGGGCGACATTTAATTAGGGACAGAGGGTGTAATATAATGGGTGTATCTTTTTTTCTTCCATTGATCAACAGACTAAGGTAAGGTGTAGTTACCACTAGACAACTAAAAAAGACAACATGTTGCAGGGTATTTGTTAATAGTTAAGTTACATGGAATCCATGGAGTGGTTAATTAAGATAATAACATTGTACTTGCTCTAGTAGCCGAGGAATAATTTTGGTTACATTTATTTTTGTATGGGATAGAGAACTGTCAAGTTGATAACTTTGGACTTAAGATCAATGACCTTCTGCAGCAAACTGAAACTTTAAACTAAACTACACAATTGTCAACCAAAGATTAAAAGCATTAGAACCATAGACTTTTCACATAGAGCTTGGCATAGATTTTTCACATAGTTGAAAGCTCTATATATGCAAACCTTTTCAACCCAAAGCTCTCTATGCCAAGCTCCAACACATCTTTGCCAGCACGCACATAGAGCTTGGATTTAAGATCTGAACTTGTTACCACGCGCGCACGCCATCATGAATCGGCTCTCAAGGTACATGCGCTTGGCATGGGCATGGAGCCATGGATCTTACCTGCACGTAGACGAGCGCGCTCACGTCGGGGTCCTCCGCGTTCACGTCGACCCACGGAGCCAGCGCGGCCTCCCAGCTGCGCGCCCGGTCCTTGTCCTGGACGGCCTCCAGGAACTCGTCGAGGGTGACCTCCGCCGTGGCCTCTACGAGCCTCACGCCGGCGTCGTTCAGCTTCACCTCCCATGACCCGTCCGCGTGGCGCCGGAGCCGACCGGCCATCTCTGGGTGGTCGGCCACCGCCTCGCTCAGCGACTCCTTCGCCCACATCGCCTCCTCCCACAGCCGCGAGGCCCCCTTCTCTCCAGCGTCCGCGCGGTAGTAGAGCACCACGCGTGTGCGCCGCTGCAGCGCGGCCGCCGGGAGCGGGGGCGCGGCCACGGCTATGCGGCGCGTCCGCCCAGGTTCGACCGCCCGCGTCGGCACGGCAGTCTGCGGGGACTGCAGGTGGACGCGCGGCGCCGCCGGCGTGGGTTCCATGCTGTGTCGGTGATAGCTGCACGCTCACCCCGGCCTTATTAGCTTGCCGCTCTCGAGGATCGGAGGTGACCAAAGAGGGCTGTTGCGTTGTCCCTTTATTTGTAGGTGGCATGGTGCATATGCATGCTTGTGCCCGTACAGCAGCGGCGACGAAAACTATGCATGGCGGTTGGCAGGTGCTGTCAATGTCATGGCAGGTCCCGGTACTTTGGTCCAGGATACAACAGTATTGGACTATTGGTCGAATGTGGTCTTAGAGCTAATAGTAATACAGTTGTCTAGTGGTTGTACGTATATATTTATGGTGTACTTATCAGCTTACTCATGTAGTATAGTTGATTTAATTTATTTGTGATCTAATTTTTCTCTCAAAAAAATTCCTAGTTCTTACACATAAGTCGACTGTAAATTATTTACAATCCATTTTTCTTTTCTCTCTTCCCCGTCTCTCATCCACGTCGGTATAAATTACAACTCTTTACTATTCTTGCTTTTATTAGGGGAGAGAAGATGTCAAATACTCCTTTTTTTTTTGAGAAAACGTCAAATACTCCTGAACCTTAGTGAGGTACTTAACGGTACAAATGCATGATGACTTCAAAACGAAACGGCAGACTATTTTGCACCGGGAAAAAAGAAAGAAAAAGAAAAACATGTAGACACAAGAACTTTATCACTCTCTGTCCCAGCCTCTCTCCTAAAGGCTATTATTCCTACATCTGCAAGTATTATTGTCACCCTACAAGCTGCTACCCTTTGCTATTCTCAAAAAAAAAAAAAAAAAAAAAAAAAAAAACTGCTACTCTTTGCTCGTCTCCCTTCCGCAACAGCTTCACTCCAGCGTCCAAAGGTGAGGCCACCGTGCTGGAGCGTTTAGGTCTAGCCTTAATTACTCAGCTTTTGCGATGTCCCTATACTGGTACTCGTTCTGTCCCAAAGAGAGTCACGTAGAGTTTTTGTGCAGATTAAACTTTCTTAAGTTTGATTAGGTTTGTAGAAAATATTAACAATATTTATATTTCTAAATAAGTTTATTATAAAAGTGTATTAAATGATTAATCCAATAATTATTACTACCATGTCCCAGCAATTCTAGCACAATGTCATATTTTAGTATCTTATGTTTGACCAATTATAGATAAAAAAGTATTATTATTATAATATCGAATAAATATCATTAGATTAATTATAAAATATATTTTCATAATAAATTGATTTGGGGGCATTAAATGTGAATACTGTTCACTAGTAGAAATTTAGTCAAATGTGGGTCACTTTACCGGCACCAATCCATAGTTGCATTTTTTTTTGATCGAGGGAGTATTATGCATATATTTAGTTAAAATAAAAAATATTTGACTAAGTGAGAATGATATTGTCGGGTTCATAAACCCGGGGTCCTTCATTGACCTGCTTCCCAGAAAAGCTCGGCCCAACAGACGACGTTGCGAACGACGCGCAACTCCTGGGCCGGCCCAAAAACCTAAACGACAGGCCAGAAGGGCGATTCAATCTCCGACCGGAAGGCCCAACCAAGGAGGAAGGGCGCCCGCTTCCGACTCTGGCCCGCCTCTCCGACCGGAAGGCCTCGCTTCCGACTCCGGCCCGACTCTCCAACCGGAAGGCCTAGCCAACAACACTTCTGACTTCGACCCGCGTCTCCGACCAGAGATACACCGAATGTTTGCTTACGGATCTTCTCTGACTGGCGCAGTAGGAGCCAACTGGGACCAACCGACCGGGGACGCCTGCTCGGTGAGGACCAGGAAACGGGCAGAGCAAGTAAAGCAAAACGCTCAAGTCAACCATAAAAACAAGGACCGTACCCTGTACACCTTCAGGACAGTACCGACAGGACATGCCGGAAAGGTGCCCTGCAACCTTCCAAGCATGTCAGAACCCAGGCAGTGTTGTGGGCACCGACGATTTTCCCTACAGTGTTGTGGGCGCCATCAATTCCCATACCAGGCAAACACGGTAAAAACACCCCACATGCCTCTGGACATTGACAGTGTTGTGGGGGCTGTCATTTGCCATACATGGTGAATACGGTAAAATCTCCCACATGCGTCTAACACAAACAGTGTTATGGGCGCCTACCATCATCTTGTACCCAACGGCGTGGGCAATAAGACTTAGTAGCATACAAACTCTCGCTCTCTCTCTCTCACTTGTAAAGGTGCCCTTCATCTATAAAAAGGGATGCGCTCTCTCTCAACAGGGAGATCAATCAGACGACAACTGAAACACTCTCCAACGATCCGAATGACCAAGGATTCCAATGAACAACAGACGTTCGAACACTTAGCACGTAGCGGAGCTCCCGTCACTCTCGGCCCTTCAGACCAGAGTCCGACCGGATCTCTTGCATCCCCCATCTTACTCCCTTACGTTTGTAACCCCACAGTAAACTTCGAGCACCTGGGCTTAGGAATAAAGTCATCGATCGACTCAAACTGGACGTAGGGCACATTGCCTGAACCAGTATAAACCCTATGTCATTGAGTGCTAGGCCACATCCGATCATAACGTAAGGTAAAACTACAAATATTTACATGTTGGTCACTTTCTGCACCGACAGTTGGCGCTGTCCATGGGGAAGACGTCGTACGTTCACACTTTTGGTCATCGGATGACCCACCTTTCCGCCATCTCTGCCATGGTGGGCTCAAGCGGTACAACTCGCTTCAGCTCACTGGAGTTTCCCGCACTCCCACCTATTGGGATGTGGTTTCCACCCGTCTTCGAGCCGTCCCTGGCCTTCCTTTTCGGAAGCCTGGACTTCGTCGCTGACCGGCTCAGCGTGTTGCACCTCCGCAAGGAGGCACTTGTTCCGGCACCCATCAGAGGAGGCGCGTCCTCCATCGGCTCTGGGACACCCGACGACTTCAACGGTGAGGCGCCTGCGCTTCGTTCCGAGCATACGCTCTGCTCAAACCCCACTATGAGTAATGCACACTTTGTTATTTACTCGCTATTTACTGTCTTTCGCCGATTCTTCGGAGGGACCCCGTTGTCTCTGCCGCGACCGCTATGCAACCAGTTCCCCTATGGCCTTGCATCCCTCGCAGACGCGTACGCCCGAGGGCTCCGAAGGATGCTGGCGTCGCCCCCTCTCGCATCCGAATTCATGGGGATGGCGAGCTGTGCTCCCGCCTCTTTTCACGACCTCCTAGATGACAATGTTGAGAGCGATGGCTCTAGCATCGGCAACGCCGTGGCACCTAGCCACCCTCTGTCCTAGGAGTGCGCTATGGCGGACGCCCTAGGACAGCCGCCGGTGTTAGTGGAGTCTCTTCAAACCCACACCCCTCTGGACCCTCGCATGGATGCCCTCGCATATGCCCAAGTGCACATCGAGGAGCTACAACAAAGGCGGCAAAACCAGCTGCCACCTGCGCTGGCGCGCTCGGCGCACCATGATGCGCCCCGTGCGCATAACCCGGCGAGCAATGCCCAGGGTCGCGCCCAGCAGGTCTAGCGCAACATCATGGACAGGGGGGACGATCCCCCATAGTTTGCTCAGGCTGGCCAGAACATCGTGGCGACGGTGATGCTCCTACGCGGCCTTCCCGAGCCGAAGAACCCCTAGGAACAAGCGATTCACCGGAACCTCCGGACACTGGTGGAAACCGCCGCCGTTCAATAGGCGGAGATCTTCGCATCGCGACACCGACTCGCGACACTCTCCCCACCAGGGGAGTGGGGACGCACTAGACGAATTGCTCCATCCGCTCACCGCTACAGCCGCCGAGCGTGGCACAGGAGGGCGCAGCTGCGCCATAGCCTGACTCGGCACCTGCTCCACACCGACCGCCTATGCGTGAATGCCTCAGACCGAACCAAGACGCTCGCAGCGTCATCAGCAACCAGCGTCGGGCCCGGCATGATGATGACGTCCATCGAGCAGCAGTGAGAGTAGACGACACGGGCTCTGACCAAGCCATCGAGGAGACTGGGGAGATGCACCCCAGGCGTGGTCGTCGATCGGACGACCAGAGCCCCAGCCCAGATGGCCCGGGACCATGGGCCTTTCGCTGGCGTATCTAGAGAGCGCCGTTCCCATAGCGCTTCCGACCGCCTACCAACATCGCCAAGTATACCAGGGAGACGAACCCCAGAATATGGCTCAAAGACTTTCGGCTCGCCTACCGAGCCAGAGGAGTGGATGATAATCACTTCATCATTAAATACCTCACCATCTGCGTGGGGGAACATGTTCGATCGTGGCTCGAATTCCTCCTGTATGACAGCATCCACGACTAGGCGGATCTCAAGAGGATCTTCGTCGGGAACTTCTAGGGAACGTATGGCCCTGGGAACTCCTAGGACCTCAAGAGCTACCAGCAGGAGCCCAACGAGTCCCTGCGGGATTACATCCACAGGTTCTCGAAGTGGTGCAACTCTCTTCCTGATATCGTCGACGCAGACGTCATCAGTGCATTCCTCTCCAGGACGACCTGTGAGTCCCTGATCCACAAGCTTGGCTGCCTAAAGCCCCGAACCACCCGTGACCTGCTCGACGTCGCCATGAATCACGCCTCCGGTGAGGAGGCGGTTGGAGCGGTCTTCAACGGAGGCTAGGACAAGGGCAAGGCCAAGCATGAGGACCAAGATGAGGGCCCCTCCACGTAGAGGGGCAAGAAGAACAAGAAGGATCGGCGCCAACTGGCCAACTCCGCGCTAGTCGTAGGAGCTGATCGCGCGGGCAAGCAGCCCAAGCAGGGCCTGCTTGACCACTTCGGCAAGCTCATGGATAGCCCCTACACCAACCACACTTACCCCATCAAACACCTCTACAAGGACTGTGAGCTCCTCAAGCGCTTCCTACAATAGGCCGGCGGGCCGAAAGAAGGAAAGGGGAAGGAGGCAGCAGCCAAGAAAGGAGGCGCGGCGGGCAAGGATGGGGACGGCTTCCCCAACCCCGAGGAATGCATCATGATCTTCGTGGGATCCATGCCATCTATTCCAAGCGCCAGTACAAAGTGCGCTACCGAGAGGCATGCGTCACCGAAACGGCCGTCCCCTCCTTCTTTCACTAGTCGGAATCTCCGATCACTTTTGATCAGAGAGACCATCCATCCCACGTCGCCAGACCAAGACGCTACCCGCTCATCGTCGATCCCATCGTCTGCAAGAAGCACCTCACCAAGGTGCTGACAGACGGAGGCAGCGGCCTCAACATCCTCTACGTCGACACCCTCGATGCCATGTGCATCCCCCGATCGGAACTCTGACCGACGAGCTCTCCCTTCCACAGCGTGATGCCGAGAGCATAGGCATACCCGCCAGGGCAGATCAACTTGCCCGTCACATTTGGCGACCGAGCCAACTTTCGCTCAGAGGCACTCACCTTCGAGGTGGTGGACTTCCTAGGGTCTTACCATGCTATCTTAGGGCGGCCATGCTACGCCAAGTTCATGGCGGTCCCCAACTACATGTACCTAAAGCTAAAGATGCCAAGACCGAACGGCGTCATCACTATGGGTAGCACCTTCTCGCACACCTTCAATTGCGACCGTGAGCATTTTGAGCTCGCCACTGCCATCATCAACTCGTTCGAGCTCCCGCGGCTCGGGGAGTTGTCGACCCTAGAAGTCCCGGACTACAACAAGCCAACCTCCTCGATGGCCTTCCTCCCACTCGAGGAAACTAAGGCGGTGGGGATCGACCCCACTGACCCAACCAAGACGGTGCGGATCGGGACCCAGCTCCCGGCCAAATAGGAATGCGAGCTCGTCGACTTCCTGTGCGCCAACCACGATGTCTTCACATGGAAACCATCTGACATGCCAGGCATACCGCGAGAGGTCGTCGAGCATGCACTACGCCTCATCCTGGGCTCCAAGCCCGCCAAGCAACGCCTGCGCCGCTTTGACAACGAAAGGCATAGGGCCATAGGCGAGGAGGTCACCAAACTCCTGGCAGCCGAATTCTTCAGATAGGTATTCCACTCCGACTGGCTTGCCAATCCTGTTCTTGTTAAAAAGAAGACCGGAAAATGGAGAATGTGTGTCGATTATACTAGCCTCAACAAAGCATGTCCAAAGAATCACTTTCCTTTGCCACGCATAGACCAGATAGTCGACTCCACCTCGGGATGCGAGATCCTCTCCTTTCTAGATGCCTACTCAGGCTATCACTAGATTGCGATGAAAGAGACTGATCAGCTCGCAACCTCGTTCATCACCCCATATGGTTTGTACTATTACGTAACCATGCCCTTCGGACTAAAGAACACTGGCGCCACCTACCAAAGGTGCATGCAGCAATGCTTGGCCGATCAAATCGACCCGCTCGATCGGCCTGATCAAGCCGAGCGGCCGAAACCAACAATCGTCGTCTATGTTGATGACATAGTAGTTAAAACGGCTCAAGCTTGCGACCTGATTGCGAACTTGGCAGCAACATTCACGAACCTCCGAAGGTTCAACATCAAATTGAATCTCGAAAAATGTGTTTTCAGGGTTCCGAAGGGGAAGCTGCTTGGATACATCGTGTCCGAACATGGTATCGAGGCCAACCCTGAAAAAATAGTGGCCATCTCCAACATGGGCCCTATACGCAACATCAAGGGCGTACAAAGGCTCACCGGCTGCCTGGCCGCCCTGAGCCTGTTCATCTCCTGGCTCGACGAGCGAGGGATGCCTCTCTACAAGCTACTCAAAAGGATAGACACGTTTGTCTAGACGGAGGAAGCACCGCAGGCCTTAGAGAGCCTCAAAGCGTCACTGACATCGGCCCCAATCCTCGTTGCTCCCAAATGGGGAGAACCCCTCCTCCTCTACATCGCGACAAACAACCACATGGCAAGCGCTGCCCTAGTCGTCGAAAGGGAGGAGCCGGGACACCACCTTAAGGTCCAATGACCCATGTACTTCGTCGGAGAGGTACTCACCGACCCCAAGGTCCGGTACCCCCAGGTGTAGAAACTCCTATACATCGTACTGATGGCAACCCAGAAGCTCCTGCATTACTTCACCGACCACGAAGTCGCAGCCGTCACTTCATACCCGCTCGCAGACATTGTCTGCAACCGTGACGCCGTGGGATGGATCTCCAAGTGGGCACTCAAACTCATGGGCCACGACATTAGGTATATCCCCCGTACCACTATTAAGTCTCAGGCTCTCATGAATTTTGTCGCCGAATGGATGGAGGTCCAGCTACCGACCCCAGACGTCACCCATGAGTACTAGACGATGTACTTCGATGGGTCCGTCATGGCGCCTGGCTCGGGGGCAAGAGTGGTTCTGATCACCCAGACGGGAGTAGGCTCCGCTACGCCATCCGCCTCCACTTCTTAGCCTCAAACAACACCATGGAGTACGAGACCCTCATCAACGGACTACGCATCACCATCGAGCTTGGCGCTACGCGACTCTATGTTCGTGGTGACTCGAAGCTAGTCGTCGACCAGGTCATGAAGGAGTCCTCCTCCAAAAGCCCCCTCATGGCAGCATATTGCCAAGAGGTGCACAAGCTCGAGGACAAATTCCAGGGGATCAAGCTACATCACGTCCCCCGAAAGGACAACGATGCCGCCGATTTTCTTGCAAAATTGGCCACCAGGCAGGATCCATCTCCGAGTGGGGTTTTCATCAATGTCCTCCATGAGCCATCCACCCGCATCCTAGAAGGTCCAACCCAGACACACCCCGATGCCAACCCAGCGCTTGGGGGCTTCGACCCTAGTGCCTCCGTGACGACGTCGCCTGCCGACGTCGCCATGTTGGCACTCGATCAAACTGATTGGCGAGCGCCACTACTCGCCTACCTCCTCGAGGAGGTTGTCCCACCCAAAAGGACTGAAGCTCGATGGATCGCTCGATGCACCAAGACGTTCGTCGCCATCGGTGATGAACTCTACAAGCAAAGTCCATCGGGGGTACTCATGAAGTGCATCCTTACCAACCAAGGGAAACATCTCCTCCTCGAGGTCCATGCTAGAATCTATGGACATCATGCGGCCCCATGGTCATTGGTCAGAAAAGCCTTTCGCCAAGGTTTTTACTGGCCCACCGCACTACGAGATATAGAGGAGGTCGTCCACAGGTGCGGGGGATGCCAGTTCTATGCTCAACAAACTCAGTTGCTGACACAGGAGCTCCAAACCATCCCCATCACGTGGCCATTCGTGGTTTGGGGCCTCGACATGGTGGGACCCCTGAAAAAGGGCCCAGGTGGCTTCACTCACCTACTCGTAGTGGTCGACAAGTTCACCAAGTGGATAGAGGCCAAGCCCATCACCAACATCCTCTCGAAGGAGGCAGTCAAGTTCTTCCTCGACAAAATCTACCGGTTCGGTGTTCCTAGCTGTATCATCACTGACCATGGAACTAACTTCACTGGAAAGAAGTTCCTGGACTTTAGTGATGGATACGACATCAGGATAGACTGGGCCTTGGTCAGACATCCATGTACTAATGGCCAGGTCGAGCATGCCAATGGCATGGTCCTCGAAGGACTTAAGCCATGCATCTTCGACCAACTCAACAAGTACGCTGGGCGATGGGTTGCAGAGGTCCCAGTGATCCTCTAGAGCCTGAGAACGACCCCGAACCGATCTACAGGGTTCACACCCTTCTTCCTAGCCTACAGAGCTGAAGCAGTGCTGCCCTCCGACCTCGACCACGGCGCCCCTAGAGTGAAGGCCTTCTACCATGACTGAGCCATAGAGGCTTAGCAAGACACCATCGACCTGCTTAAGGAGGCCCACGAGACGACTATCATCCGCTCCGCTCACTACCAGCAGACGCTCCGCAGGTACCACGAGAGGAAAATCAGAGGAAGGATCCTCGAGGTCGGAGACCTTGTGCTTCAAAGGACCCAATCGACCAAGTAGAAGCACAAACTCTCTCCGCCATGGGAAGGACCTTATACGGTGACCGAAGTTATCTAACCGGGCGCCTACCGACTGAAGGACGACAATGGCGACGTTCTCCCCAACACTTGGAGCATCAAACGGTTACGTTGTTTATTCCCCTAAAATTCGGTCTTTACCATTTTCTTTCATTCAACGTTCGCTCCTACAAAACACCCTGGCCTAGGTCGCTCAGGGGCTCCATGAGGGTACGATATGATACCACCTCTTTTTTACTATCATATGGTAAATACATTTTTTACCCGAACGAAAGGGTAGTTCGTTCCTTTAAATTATCTTATGTAACTTTGCTTCAACATTCCGACCAATCGCACCCCGCCTCTACCTACGGTTACGAGCAGCTGAGCCTCGTGGGCCATGCCTGGGCTCTTAAGGTTGCAGCCTACAGGACGAACGGGTAGGTGCAAAAAAGAAAGAATAAAAGCAAAGCTACGCTAAGGTAAAAACAAGGAACGGACGGGACAAGCTTCCCCGAACGAAGTAATTCATCACAAAACAAAATTTGATGTATTCGTCAATACAACTATTCCCCCACAAACTTAAACTATCACATCTACTGGCTACTTCTACTGTGGCCACCCGACGGCATCGGCTGACGATACGACTGGAGAAGATAAAGGCTGCTCACCCTCCGACGGGGCAACGCTCGGCTCAGACAGAGTTTCCGACCCGACCTCCACTCCATTCGTAGTTCATGGGCATCATCCAAGAGTGTTTACTGCCACCAGACATAACCACCACTGCAAGGGCCCTGCCCGGTTCCGCTCCCTCGACTTTGGCGAAGCACAACGGGTACCTCAAGGGCCCCACCTAGTTCCGCTCCCTCAACTTCGGTGAGCGCAACGGGTACCTCAAGGGCGTCACACCCATAGATGCTCAGCAGAAGAACATGGAGCTCTAGACTTTCCCATACAGACAGGGATGCTGCCTGCTGTGCTGCAAGGGCGAAACCCCCCACCAGCATGGTCCTGAGCGGCTTCCCCTTCGACAAAGCTCACTCGGTGAAGATCCGCTGGAAAAAGACCACATGTGGCTCCATCCCGAAGAAGGCCTCGTACATGATGATGAAGCCGGTGACGCGTAGCACCCTAGTCGAATTGAGGTGCTGCAGCTCCAGGCCCCACACATTGAGGAGCCCGCGCAGGATCCAGTGCACCACTTCCTTCAGTGGAAGCTGCCCCTTCTCTATGAAGGCGAACTGCACCGCCTTGGATGGCCTCCAGCTCGACATTGCGCTTTGGATTCACGAACAGATCTATGAGTTCTCCCCCTCACTCACCATCTCTCTCACTAAGGAACCGTCGTGGCACACAAATGCTCTTGGCAAGAAGGAAGAACGAGGAGAGGCGGCAGACGAGGAATAGGCCAAGGAGTGGTATGAAATCCCTCTCCCTTCCGCTATTTAAGGAGGAGGCGCACTAGTTGGGGAAATGCGAGGGATTGGGGCAAAAAACCCTCTCCCTTCCCCCACTCGATGCGGATGGGAAACGACGGGATGCGCCTTGACCGATGGGACGCACCCTACCTGATGAAACCACGCCTGGTTAGACAAGACATGGCCTGGGCATGGCCCACCATTACCGCATGCCGGGCGCGAGAAACAAGGCGCAACTACGCGTCGGCGGCCCTCTGCCTTCCTAGGCGGGACTTGGAAAGGCTCAACAATGGGATCTCCGCCCAGGAGAGACCAATGGGCTTCCTGAGTCGATCAGATAGCTTAGGCGAATGTTGAGAGACAGGTAAGGAGCAGAGGGGCGCCCCATGTGGGCCATGCTGACTCCGTCATGAACGACGAGCGCGGATCCTGGTCAGATATATCCGATAGGAGCTCCTCAAACCCCGTCACTCGAGTCATCAAGGTAACGTTACCAAACCCCACTATTTCTTTATACGATCATTCATTCATCTGCTGTCATTCATACATTCATGCACGCATTCACATTCATTCATCCCATACATCCGAAGCATCGTATATGTAGTTAAATGCATCACAACGCTCCGTGTTGCATCATGAAGCGGCAGTTTCCTCACTCAACATGAGCAATGACCGACCGGGGTTTGAAGGCTGGCCCACGAAGGGCTCGAGGCCACCTCGCGTCAAATAGAGCTAGGGGAGAAAACCCATATTATCCCTGAGCGGCCCTCACCCAGTCTGCTCCAAAGTAGATAGGGTCATCTTAACCTTCTCGTTCAATCCTAACCTCGAGCCATGCCCATAGAATCTCCATCGAGGGGAAGCCAGCGGGCCACCCGGGTTGGTCTCCGAAATGACCCAGGCATCTACCGGGACGTGGGTTAAGGAGCAGTGGAATGCCACATGAGGGCTATGCCGACCCCGTCACGAATGACGAACTCGAATTTCACTCGAACGTGCCCGTTAGCGAGCTCACCGAGCGCATCACTCGAGCCATCGAGGCAAGCCATGTTAGCTCAGCCCCTCTAGTTGTGAAAATCATGGACAGGATAATGCACGAAAACTCCAACTGACAACCTCGGCTGTGCCTGGATCCGCGACTCTGACTCGCCCGATCCCTTGACGTACCCAGCGTCTGGATCCGCGACTCCGACTCACACGATCCTTGGATCCGTGACTCTGACTCACCCGATCTCTAGATCTGCGACTCCGTCTTGCCTGATCCCTCATTACACCCAGCGCTTGGATCCACCACTCTGACTCACCCGATCCCTGGATTCACGACTCCGTCTCGCCTGATCCCTCGGCACGCCTGATGCCTTGGTCTGCGAGCCCATCTCACCCGATCCCTCAGCGCGCCCGACGTTTGGATCCACGACTCCGACTCGCCCGATCCCTGGATCCGTCACTCCGTCTCGCCTGATCCCTCGTTGCGCCCAGCGCCTGGATCCGCAACTCTGACTCACCCGATCCCTAGATCCATGACTCTGTCTCGCCTGATCCCTCGGCGCGCCCGACACCTTGGTCCATGAGCCCATCTTGCCCAATCCCTCGGCGCGCCCGATGTTTGGATCTGCGACTCCGACTCGCCCGATCCCTGGATCCATGACTCTGTCTCGCCTAATCACTCGTTGTGCCCAGCGCCTAGATCCATGACTCCGACTCGCCCGATCCATGGATCCGTGACTCCGTCTTGCCTAATCCCTCAGCGAGCTGTGACCAAACTCCTGGGACACGCTCCTAGATACGATGGGTCAGAAACTGGAAAGAGGAGGCTACGCCCACCAAGGTGCACACACTCACACCCGCTGACAAAACCCCCTAGGCGATTCTTCGCGAATCACTCGGGGGCTCAGGGGCTACACCTGCAGGTGCGCTCACGCGCAGCCGCTGACGAAACAAAAAATTCCCTCGCTGGCGAACAAGAACGACCCCCAGCCGATTCTACCTGAATCGCCCGGGGGCTCGGGGGCTACACCCGCGGGTGCGCTCGCGCGCACCCACTGTCAAGACAAAAAATCCCCCAAACGATTCTACCCGAATCTCCCGGGGGCTTGGGGGCTCCTGTCGGGTTCATAAACCCGGGGTCCCTCATGGACCTGCTTCCCAGAAAATCTCGGCCCGGCAGACGACGTTACGAACGACGCGCAACTCCTAGGCTGGCCCAAAAACCTAAACGACAGGCCAGAAGGGCGATCCAATCTCCGACCGGAAGGCCTGGCCAAGGACAAACGGGGCCCGCTTCTGACCCTGGCCCACCTCTCCGACCAGAAGGCCTCGCTTCCGACTCCGGCCTGACTCTCCAACCGGAAGGCCTGGCCAACAACGCTTCCGACTTCGACCCGCGTCTCTGACCGGGGATACACCGAACCTCTATTTACTGATCTTCTCCGACTAGCGCAGTCGGAGCCGACTGGGACCAACCGACCGGGGACGCCCGCTCGGTGAGGTCCAGGAAACGGGCAGAGCAAGTAAAGCAAGATGCTCAAGTCAACCGCAAAACCAAGGACCGTACCCCTGTACACCTACAGGATAGTACCAACAGGACATGTCGGATGGGTGCCCTGCAACCTTCCAAGCATGTCCGAACCCAAGCAGTGTTGTGAGCGCCGATGATTTGCCCTACAATGTTGTGGGTGCCATCAATTCCCATACTAGGCAAACACGGTAAAAACCCTCCACATGCCTCTAGGCATCGACAGTGTTGTGGGGGACGTCATTCGCCATACATGGTGAATACGGCAAAACCTCCCATATGCGTCTGACACAAATAGTGTTATAGGCGTCTACCATCATCTTGTACCCGACGGCGTGGGCAACAAGACTTAGTAGCATACGAACTCTCGCTCGCTCTCTCTCTCACTTGTAAAGGTCGTCCCCTTTATTTATAAAAGGGGTTGCGCTCTCTCCCAATAGGGAGATCAATCAGACGACAACAGAAACACGCTCCAATGATCCGAACGACCAAGGATTCCAACGAACAACAGACGTTCGATCACTTAGCACATAGCGGAGCTCCCATCACTCTCGGCCCTTTAGACCAAAGTCCAACCGGATCTCTTGTACCCCCAATCTTACTCCCTTCCGTTTGTAACCCCACAACAAACTTCGAGCACCTGGGCTCAGGAATAAAGTCACCGACCAACTCAAACTACACGTCGGGCACGTTGCCTGAACCAGTATAAACCCTGTGTCATTGAGTGGTAGACCATATCCGATCACAACGTACGATTAAACTATAAATATTTACGTGTTGGTCACTTTATGCACCGACAGATATGCTTCCGGAACAGAGTGAGTAGGTGCCATAGTGCATGGTACAGTGTTTTTTTCTCACAATAAATCAACTTCAGCCGGCTTATTAGCTGCAGAAACCATCAGCCGAACAGTTTCGAAGAAAACTACTAGGCTGGTACGCGTGTTGCTGAAGTCACATAAGTACAGCGGCGCAATGAAAACTGCTACTCATTTGTCTAACAAAGAATGCGACTATAGGTTGCGTGCCAGTTAAAGTATCGGTCGGCCAAGTTTTTAGTGAATCACATTTACATTTATGGCTCCAAATCAATTTATTATGAATGCTATGTTCTTTAGCACTAGTTCAGTAATATTTTTCAGCGAAGTAATAGTGTTTTTCTCTCATAACAAATCAGCATAAGCAGCAGCAGCCAAATTTTATTGAAGCGAACAGGGCCGAAAATACATTTTGTAATTAATCTAATGGTATTTATTTGATATTATCAATATTAATACTATCTTATCTATAGTTAGTCAAATTTAAGATACTAAAACATGATATTGTACTAGAATTGCATTCTTTCATGGACGAAGGGAGTATTAGGCATCAAGCGCGAGGATGGTACAAACTTAGAGCAAATCATTCATATTGACAATCGATGTTCGTCGTCGACAAAGAGTGTTGCAACAGTTAAGCAAACGCATTTTATCACATCCAGCCTGGCACATAGTCTTTGGATCTAATTTACGTAGATAAAGTCGGTAGACATGATATTATAGACAGCTGATGGCGACGAGAAGGGTACAAAGTAGCGATTGCACAGGTTGAGTTTTCCATCTGGGGCTCACAAAAGGAACAGGTTAAGCTCGACTTGGAAGTCAAAAAAAGGAAGTTCACATTCGTACAACATCAGATGGCTATCACACTATTACATGGATGCTTTCTACTAGCAGTCATTTTAGCATTTTCACTAACATGCCTTTCCTGCTTCCACCAGTGTGAAAGACAGCTGAAAATCGAGATCTTCACTGGCGTCTATTAAATAGCCGCCAGTATAAAATCTATTTGCATTGGCGGTTGGCTTAACTAAACCACGGGTATAAATCAATTTATACAGGCAACGTGTTTAAGTAAAAATTTACACAGGCAGTGTGTTCAAGTGATCCACTGGTATAAATGCCCACTAGTATAAAAATCATTTTTACAGACGGCTCCTATTTTTAATAGAGGCGGACGACTTAAGAAACCGCTCGTAACCTCCGTGGAGAGCACTATAGCTAATGAACCATTGCTAGAAATCAATTTTTAGTGGAGGTTCAAATGAACCGCCCCTAAAAATAAGATTTTCAAGGATGGTTGCTTATGTGAACCGTCTTTGAAAATGGGTGATTTTTAGGGGCGGTATGTTAAGTCCACCGTCCCTAAAAGTCGTTATTCAAGAGCAGTTGACTAAGTCAACCATTCTTAAAAAAATAGTTGCAGCGTAAATAAATTCATATCTTTTTTCAAATGAAGTCGGATGAAGACAAAATTGATATCAAAATTGTAGATCTCGACGAGATCTAAAACTTTGTAGGTGATAATTTTTTTGTTTGACATCATTTAGGATTCCAATTATATAAATTAAGTTCTTAGATTTTGAATTTTTCAAATGACGACGTTGGATAGAGACATGTTCTATATCAAAGTTGTAGTGCTTTATTATGCAGGCGGCTATCTTAAGAAACCGTCCGTGAAAATGGATTTCCAGAGACAGGTTTTGTAAAACAGCCACTTCTGTTAGTTTGTTTCTAGAGGCGGCTTAGTAGAATAAACCGCCTATAAAATTATTTTTAAAATTCAAATGCTTCCCGCCCTATTACTACTAAACCTTATAACATCATAATCAATTATAACAACATACCCAAATATAAATCACGGGCAATTATTTTTTCATGCATGACAAAAAAATTGTTACTTCATTATACCGTAGTCATCGACCAAGTATATACATCAAACATAGTATACATATATATACATCAAAGTTTTCAACTCGATCATAAGTTCCATGAAATCACTAATAATCATCTTTGTTCAGGTCTAGCCTAGCAAAATCTACAAGATTTCGGTACTCTGGTTGTGCCAACTCAGAGGTAATGTCATAATATTTCCCATCGAAGTGAATAATGTATAACACCCTCAAATTTATGAGATTTTAAAATAGGTGAATTTAATTTATTTATGTATTTTGTGAGCATGCCAATTTAGAAAAAATAAAAACTTTGTTAAAATTAAAATCAAATATAAGGTCTAGCTACAAGTTTGTGCATACTTATTTGTGATGATTGGGTTTGATCAAAATTTCAAAAGGATTTAAATTGGAATTGAATTTGGATTTGAAAATGTGTTTAAGGAAATAAAAAGGAATTTCTTTTTCCTTCCCTCTCCCTACCTGGCATTTGGCCCGCTCAGCCTTGCTTCCCCACGCGGCCCACTTGCTCCCTTCCCTGTTTCCCCGTGGCCTAGCTAGCAGTCAGCCCAACCAAGCAGCGCCTCCCCTATCTTCGGTCGGCCCGCTCCCCGCCCCGCCTCCTCTCTACTCTCTTTCACTAATCAATGGGGCCCAGTCGTCAGTGACGCCCTCCCCTTCTCCTACCTATGGTCGAAGTCGAACGAGACTCTGCAATCATCGACAGGGAGTCCGCGCTGCCCATGCCACCGTGCCTTGCCATGCGGACAAAGCCTCCCCCCCCATAAATAGTAGGCCGTGTCCGCCGCATCCACCCGAGCACTCGCCGCCCCATCTAACCCTAAACCGAGCCATTAAGCCATCCTATGCCCTAGCGCCGCTGCACAAAATCTTGCCGAGAAGAAGAAGCCGTCGCCACCACGTTGCTTAGCTGCTCCTCTGTCATGGTAAGAGCATCCCCGAGCTTCGCGTAGGGTTCTTGAACCCACAGAGCCTTTTATCTCCCTCTTTCTCGCTCTGTTTTGGCCTACACCACGTCGTTGTCGCTTGGTCGCTGCCATTGCTCACAGCCAGGCACCTCTGCTCGATCTTAGCCGCTGTAGATTGCAGAGCCGAGTTTGCCGTGGTCCTATCTAGCTCCCAGTGCTAACTCCGAGCAGATCTGAGGTCGGAAGCCTCTTTCCTCAATTTTTCCGACGAGAAATTTGTCTTCGCCGGCGAAATCGCCGCCGTGCCGTCCCTGTTCTTGCTGGCCGATCTCCACTCTCTCTTTCCCTTCTAATCTTAGCCATCCATTTCAGATCCAATGGTCCAGATCAACCGGTACCCCTTTGCCTTGCCTTTTTGCCAAAAAAAACCCCTCGGATTTTTAATATAGAACCCGCCATCCCTGCAGTTTTGCTAAAGACCCCCACCTTTTTATGAAATAATACCCGCAGTCCTTGGGCAGATTTAAAAGTGGATTTTATTTATTTTAAATTCGAAAATCAAGTTCTATGTATTTACAAATTGCCACTACCTTCGGTAGGCCATAAAACCTCCGTTTTAACTCCGATTTGATCCGTTCAAGTTGCGTTAGATTCGTAATTGCGTAATCTACATGCTCAAGCTACTGTTAAATATATTTTCAACTTTTGAAATTTGAGGTTAGATTTAATCCATTATTTTATTAAAGGAAATCTTGTTTAATTCATAACTTTTCCGTTATAGTTCCGATTAGAGTGTTTTCGCGTCTGTGTGTTCATGACAACGTGTAGAACATCTTTAAAACCTTTTTACTTGATGTTTATTATGTTTGGTGTGCTGTTCTAATTTAGTTTTATTGTTTGCTTCGTGTATGATTGCATGGATACTTTGTGGTGCTTTATGATTTTATCCAGTCGGTGAGCTTTACGTGTTGATCAAGAAGCAGATGTTTGAAGTTTTGGACTTGAAGAAGGATCATAGTTTAAGGCAAGTATAGCATGGGATCTTCCTTGTTATCCTATACACCTTTAATCTTTGAATTCATGATTGCATGTGTCTACCTTAATTACCACTAAGGATATCCTAGTCTTTTGTACTTGTACTTGATACCTTTGGGTTATTGCATTGGGTAGTATGATGCTTGTGCTCAACTGAAATCATGATCTTGTAACTTGACTAATGGAATATGCAATAAACACTAAAAGATGCTTTTTAGCAACATGAAACCAGGCCTAGAGCATGGGGCTGTTTTTATGGTGCTCTAGATTCCTCCCGCTGAGGACTTATCTGTAAGCGAACATTCGGGACTTACAGTACAGCTATGAGGGCTACATGGCTTTAGCTTTAGCTCAGTATGAGAACCTTTTCTAGCTTGTTAGTGGTTATCTTTACAGCGCAAGAGGGGCTCTGATAGGTATGATCTCGGCCTGTCAAGAGAGTGCACTTTGGTTTCTTGGTATTTTGTTAGCCACTACTTGGAGGGGGGTTCATGCTGATTGATGGGGAAACCTTAGCGGCCCTAACTTGTTAGATGAACCTTTGAAAGGCTTCATAGTGAACCCTGCCGACCTTCCTTGGTAGTGGGTCAAGAGATTGGCCGCCTCGGGCGAAATGGTAAATCACGACTCACAGTGAAAGTGTACAACCTCTGTAGAGTGTAAAATTGGTATATCAGTTGTGCTTATGGTTACGAGCAGCCTTGGAACCCTTACGGAATAGATGATGAACACTAATGATATTGATGATAAAGATGCTCACTAATGATTAATGTTTATGCTATTCATTATTCATGTTTACCTGATCATCTGTTTATATGGGCTTGTGATAAACTTATTGCTACTCCTATGCTAAAATTATGATTATTAAAAGCTAATCGTAGTAAACTAGTATCAGCCTTTTGAGCCTCATGAACCCAATATTATATTTGTTGAGTACGACATGTACTTACGCTTGCCTTATTTTTTTTAAATCTTTAGAAAAATCCTGGATGGGTACCAGATTGCTAGAGTTTGGAGGAATTAGACTTGTGATCAACCTGTCAGTTGTTCCTATGGAACTGAAGTCTTCACCCATAGATCGAAGTTGTCTTTCCACTGTTTGCTATCTAAGGTTATATTATTTATACTAAGTACGTTATATATTGATCATTATCTATTGATATTACCCTTATTTGTAGCTATATGTGAGATTTGACTTCCTGGGTTCACATATGGTGTGTATCTGGTTTTGTTCTTAAAATCAGGTGCTACAAAGTGGTATCAGAGCAAGAACAATGCTGACTGTAGGACGCAAGCCTAGTAGAAACTGGTCGTTCTAAGGTTTAGAAGTTGCTACAAAAACCCTTGCTCTATGAACCTTGATATTTTCTTCTCTACTATATCTCTACCCTTGCTATTCATCTCTATCTTGGTGCTTATTTTAAAGTCTTTGTTCTCATCTTCACTTCTTGGTTTGATATGCTTTTAGAACTGTTCCTCACCACCTTGCGTAATCTGAAGACGAGTCTTATAATTGTTACCCCTAGTACAATGAGGACGATAGTATCACAAGTTGAGTCAATGATTGAGTTGTGCACCTTTAGTGCTTTGTTGAATTGTCATTATGCTTCTGCTTGTTTTGAATCTTTGTAATGATTACAATAATCTTGTTGGGTGTTCCCACAATTTCATTTAGTTCATAGGCCTAAGATATAAGGATTAATGAAATAAATAGTCAGGTTTTGATTATCTCGTGTTTTCTCTATCCTGTCTTTTGAAGCAACCTGTCTTTATCGGCTTATATCTCTGATTTTTTACAAACAAAAATCATACAAAAATTAAGTACAATAGTAGACTATAGTTCTTTATCTAGCCACAAGAATCACCTTGATAGCTATGCTAGTTATGGAGTTATGAAAATCACAAGACGATACAACCGCGCTATCTAAAATCTGGAGTAGTTTCTGTTGTGCACTCTTTTCGACCACCTAAACTGTAGAATTTGGAAAAGTGTTCTATAAGGAAGTTGTGGAGAATTTGATAAGATTTCCAACGGTATAAGCTACAACTTCATTGGATTAATAGGATGAGGGTTACAGCTGTTTTACTGTGCTGCTATTTTTCATCCCGCACGAAATTTCAGATTTCTTGTCCTTGCCCATACACAAGAGTATCATTGGGATATCAGAACATCTTGGTACTAGTTAGCTCATCTAGAAGGAGGTGCAAGCTACCCTTATGTCCCCTAGTTGATCTTTTCTTAAGGTGGTAGCCAAGTTGAAGGATGTGTAAGATGAAATTTCATACATTCTAGCGCTTCATTTGGAAGTATCAGTTATCTCTGGGGTTTGGTCTTCTCTTGTCTCTATTGCCATCAATCCTATCTTGTCATCTCTTGAAGCTACAGTTAAGAATTCTATGAACGATTGGATCCTAATGCATACATGTTGAAAACAGATGGTTGCTACCAAGAGAAGTGCTTCACATGATGACCGAAGGAATCCTGCCAATTCTAATCCACCGCCATCAAATCCACCATCTATAGAGCATGCTTTGATGATGCAGACTCAGTTATTACAGACTATTGCTCAAAGTGTGTTCAACAACCCGCATCAAGCGCCACCTATTGACAAGCGTGGTGAATTTATGAAGGGACACCCACCGATATTCTCTCATACAAGCAAACCACTAGAAGCTGATGACTAGCTTAGAGCTGTAGAGTGACAATTGGACATAGCTCAGTGTGACGACCATGAAAAGGTACCAAGAAAGTTAAAGAGTTAATTGGAATCCACTCAAAGATGCGAGAGAAACTCAGAGTTTTCAATAATGAGATTTGATTAGAGGTTCAAGGGAGGTTTAACCAAGATCATCAAGATATTGATAATGCTACTAGAGAAGGTTTTAAGTTCGTTTGGATCAAGAAACCTCAGCTAAGTATTTGATGGAGTGAAGAAAAGGATTGAAGTAAAACCTAAGTATTAGCTTTGCTAGATCTGGACAAGAGCTTTATATCTACTATGATGCACCTTGTCAAGATGTGGGGTTATCCATTGTAAAGCATGGAAGTACTATCTTCTTGATGTAAAAGTGACATCTTGGTGGGTCATAAGAATCTAAAGGACATTTGCACTAAGATGGTTTCGAGCTTGTGACATCATTGTTGGATTGAAGCAATCAAGGTTATAGGACTTGGAAGAGTGCTGTCACTCAGGTAGCGTTTGGTTGAGAGTCAAAGTGGGTGGGATGGTCCTGACTCTGATTCGTGGGATGGGATGGCTCCATTCTCTATTTGGTTAAGGAGGAATGGGACGAACCTGTTTTCTGTTTGGACCAGAGACAACAAAAGTGGGATTAGCTACTGACAGGTGGGACCCAATTGTCAGTTTTTTTTTATTTTTTCTTGTTTTCATTTTCCTCTCCTTATCTCTTTGATCCCAACCGCCTAGACTCGAGTCTCGCACATGGGCACGGCGCACCTCGTCTCCTCTGCCAGCGCCTGGCTTCCCCAGCGAGCTTGCCCCGCGCCTCCATCCAGCGAGCTCGCCCCGCGTCTCCTCCCCCAAGCTCGCCCCGTGCCTCCTTCCCCCGAGCTTGCCCCGTGCCCACGAGGCGGCGGTGCTCACCCACGAGTTGGGGGTGTTGCTTTCCCGCCTGAGTTAGGGGCGGAGCTAGGGGCGCTGCTTGCCTAGGCGCGCCTGCTCTCCGCCTAGCCACGCTCTTCTGCCCGGCCGCACGCCGGAGCCAGGGCTAGAGCTCACCCGCCCGGCCGTGTGCCGGAGACAGGGCCAGAGCTCACCCGCTCGGCCGCGTGCCGGAGCTAGTGGTGGAGCTCGCCCGCCCAATTTACGCCATCGCTCGCCATCTCGCGCTCGTATTGCATGCGCCCGCCCACCCACGAAGGCCGTCCTAGGTGGGATGGACTCTGTTTGCCAAAAAATGAGGGACGAGAGTCATGGCTTCTAGTGAGAATATTCGTTGGTTGGATGGTCCTATCTCTAGTTCACCCCTGAACCAAAGAGCAGCAAAAGTGGGATCATCCCACCCCATCCCACGCCATCCCACCAACCAAACAGACCCTTAGAGAAGTGAATGTCGTTACCGATGCCCTTAGCAAGTGGGAATTATGCTAAGAAGATTCGGACGACACCATGGACTTAGAATTGTGTTTGAGAGTTGAGCAATTTGATCTGAGCATATAAAGTCATTAATGTTTTAAAGTTGGTAATGGAACCTACTTTGGATCAAGAAAGTAAGAAGGCTCCATTGGAAGGTGAATATTTTAAGAAAGAGAATTGATAGTATAGACTAAAAAGGAAAAGTGGCCTAGTTACCTGAGTATTGTTTGGAGTATCTGTCAAAATTTTGAGCAAGTTACTTGGAGTAAGGATAACAGGTATGCAAAGTAAAGAAGGATCCAAAGACGGAACACCTACATCCTTTGATCACCATCGTCCGAATCTCGAGGATGAGATTCATCTTAAGGGGGTAGAATTGTAACACCCTAAAATTTGCGAGATTTTAAAATAGGTGAATTTAATTTATTTATGTATTTTGTGAGCATGCCAATTTAGAAAAAATAAAAACTTTGTTAAAATTAAAATCAAATATAAGGTCTAGCTACAAGTTTGTGCATACTTATTTGTGATGATTGGGTTTGATCAAAATTTCAAAAGGATTTAAATTGGAATTGAATTTGGATTTGAAAATGTGTTTAAGGAAATAAAAAGGAATTTCTTTTTCCTTCCCTCTCCCTACCTGGCATTTGGCCCGCTCAGCCTTGCTTCCCCACGCGGTCCACTTGCTCCCTTCCCTGTTTCCCCGCGGCCTAGCTAGCAGTCAGCCCAACCAAGCAGCGCCTCCCCTATCTTCGGTCGGCCCGCTCCCCACCCCGCCTCCTCTCTACTCTCTTTCACTAATCAATGGGGCCCAGTCGTCAGTGATGCCCTCCCCTTCTCCTACCTATGGTCGAAGTCGAACGAGACTCTGCAATCATCAACAGGGAGTCCGCACTGCCCATGCCACCGTGCCTTGCCGTGCGGACAAAGCCTCCCGCCCCCCCCATAAATAGTAGGCCATGTCCGCCACATCCACCTGAGCACTCGCTGCCCCATCTAACCCTAAACCGAGCCATTAAGCCATCCTGTGCCCTAGCACCGCCGCCCAAATCTCGTCGAGAAGAAGAAGCCACCGTCGTCGTGTTGCTTAGCTGCTCCTCTATCATGGTAAGAGCATCCCCGAGCTTCACGTAGGGTTCTCAAACCCGCAGAGCCTTTTATCTCCCTCTTTCTCGCTCTGTTTTGGCCTACACCACGTCATTGTCGCTCCGCTGTCGCCATTGCTAACCCCGATCTTAGCACTGTAGATTGCAGAGCTGAGTTCGTCGTGATCCTATCCAGCTCCCAGTGCTAACCCCGAGCCAATCCGAGGTCGGAAGCCTCTTTCCCCAATTTCTCTGACGAGAAATCTGTCTTCACCGGTGAAATCACCGCCGCGCCGTCCCTGTTCCGTCCGGCTGATCCCCGCTCTCGCTTTCCCTTCTAATCTTAGCCGTCCATTTCAGATCCAATGGTCGAGATCAACCGTACCCCTTCGCCTTGCCTTTTTGCCAAAACCCCCTCGGATTTTTAATATAGAACCCACTGCCCATGCAATTTTGCTAAAGACCCCGCCTTTTATGAAATAATACCCGCAATCCTTTTGCAGATTTAAAATTGGATTTTATTTATTTGAAATTTGAAAATCAAGTTCCATGTATTTACAAAATTGCCACTACCTTTGGTAGGCCATAAAATCTCCGTTTTAACTCCGATTTGAACCGTTCAAGTTGCGTTAGATTCGTAATTGCGTAATCTACATGCTCAAGCTACTGTTAAATATATTTTTAACTTTTGAAATTTGAGGTTAGATTTAATCCATTATTTTATTAAAGAAAATCTTGTTTAATTCATAACTTTTCCATTATAGTTCCGATTAGAGTGCTTTTCGTGTCTGTGTGTTCATGACAACGTGTAGAACATCTTTAAAACCTTTTTACTTGTTGTTTATTTTGTTTGGTGTACTATTCTAATTTAGTTCTATTATTTGCTTCGTGTATGATTGCATGGATGCTTGTGTGGTGATTTGTCGGTGAGCTTTACGTGTTGATCAAGAAGCAGATCTTTGAAGTTTTGGACTTGAAGAAGGATCAGAGTTTAAGGCAAGTATAGCATGGGATCTTTCTTGTTCTCCTATACACCTTTAATCATTTAATTCATGATTGCATGTGTCTACCTTGATTACCACTAAGGATATCCTAGTCTTTTGTACTTGTACTTGATACCTTTGGGTTATTGCATTGGATAGTATGATGCTAGTGCTCAACTAAAACCATGATCTTGTAACTTGACTAATGGAATATACAATAAACACTAAAAGATGCATTTTAGCAACATGGAACCATGGGGCTAGAGCATTAGGTTGTTTTTATGGTGCTCTAGATTTCTCTCCCTAAGGACTTATCTGTAAGCGAACATCCAGGACTTACAGTACAGCTGTGAGGGCTACATGGCTCTGGCTTTAGCTTAGTATGAGGACCTTTTCTACCTTGTTAATGGTTACCTTTACGACGCAAGAGGGGCTTCAACATGTATGATCTCGGTCTGCCAAGAGGGTGCACTTTAGTTTCTTGGTATTTTGTTAGTCACTCCTTAGAGGGGTGTTCATGCTTATTGATGGGGAAACCTTAGTGGCCCTAACTTGTTAGATGAACCTTTGAAAGGCTTTATAGTGAACCCTGCCGACCTTCCTTGGTAGTGGGTCAAGAGGTTGGCTGTCTTGGGCGAAAGGATAAATCATTACTCACAGTGAAAGTGTACAACCTCTGTAGTGTGTAAAACTGGTATATCAGCCGTGCTCATGGTCACGAGCGGCCTTGGAACCCTTATGGAATAGATGATGAACACTGATGATACTAATGATAAAGATGCTCACTAATGATTATTGTTTATGCTATTCATTATTCATGTTTACCTGATCATGTGTTTATATGGGCTTGTGATAAACTTGTTGCTACTCCTATGCTAAAATTGTGACAATTAAAAGCTAGTCATAGTAAACCAGTATCAGCCTTTTGAGCCTCATGAACTCCATGTTATATTTGTTGAGTACGACATGTACTTATGCTTGCCTTATTTTTTTAAATCTTTGGAAAAATCCCGAATGGGTACCAGATTGCTAGAGTTTGGAGGAATTAGGCTTGTGATCAACCAGTCAGTTGTCCATGTGGAACTGGAGTCTTCATCCAAAGATCAGAGTTGTCTTTCCTCTGTTTGCTATCTAAGGTTATATTCTTTATACTAAGTATATTATAAATTGAGCATTGTCTATTGATATTACCCTTATTTGTAGCTATATATGAGATTTGACTTCTTGGGCTCACATATGGTGTGTATCTGGTTTTGTTCTTAAAACCGGGTGCTACATAATGTCGCACATGATGAACCAGCATATGTCCTAGCATATGTTTCTGATGTCTGTATCTTCAAGACAATTATGCGTTGGATGGCAACGATATACCTAAAAAGAAAGCTTATAGTCATCATATGTTTCCATTTTATGATTGGCTACACCTTTGCTTCAACATGTTGGTCCAAATTTGATGATGCCTGATAGAAATGATCCTTTTGTTGTTTTGATGAGCTTCAAAGAACAACTTCAACTTCCTTTCTTCATGAAAGTCATCATAACTATGTTCTGGCCTATTTGGACAATGGGAAATGATGCCACTTTTAGCAACGTTCCACCTTCAGCGAACCGATGCAACTCTATCTTCATGCATGAATTTTCTCTAGTTATTCTACGAGCAAAAGCAAACTTTCATCCTCGTATTGACTTATGGCTCGAAACATGTGTAATCTTTTACATTTTCTTTGTATCTTTTTTGTTTCATGAACCCTGAACTCATCTTTTACTTTATTTTTAATTAATTCAAGTAGGGTGTCACACCCCTCCTGTTTTCTAAGAAAGAAGTAGCAGTCGCCATGAAGGAGTGGCTAACCCTGCCCTAAGTAGTAGCTCACCGCTTGGCCGCTAGCCTCGCTAGGCAAGGCGCGCGGCTGCCTCTAAGTCACAGCACACTATTGCCCTCTCTAAGTCACGCGGCCGAGGCCTCCCCACTGCTCGTGCGGCTGATGCCTCCCTTCCGCGATGTGCAACCACTGCTGCCGGTCCGCCGCCTACAAGCGCCGCCGGGCCGCTTCCTCCAGTGAACATCACACACCGACGAGCCTACATTCTGCCGAGAAGCAAGGAGATGTTGCGTTTAAAGCACATGTTGCAAGAGTATGTTTCAATTATTTCAGATGTTTTAAAGGTATGTTGTAAGTGTTTCATATGGATGTTGCTAAAATAGATCGTGATGTTGCACATGTTGCAATGGTTGTACACATAAGTTTGCAAGTGTCCGTTCTAAATGTTTCATCTGCTTTTTTAGACGTATGTTGCAAGTGTGCTTATATGGATGTTGCATATGTTTCACACATATATTGCAAGGGTATATTCTAAATGTTTCTGTTGTTTCAGTCTTATGTTGCAATAAGTGTTTTGATGTTGCAAGTTGCAAGTATTATATCTTGATGTTGCATATGTTTCACACACATGTTGTAAGTGTATGTTTTAAATGTTTTATCTGCTCCAGACGTATGTTCCATTCAAGTGTTTCATGTTGCAAGTGTTTCATGTTTCAGAGGTATGTTCAGAGAGTCAGGGGGGCACGGCCCGGGCGCCGGGGAAAGGGGCGCGCTGAGCCAGGGGCATGCGGATGGGGCGCGTAGTGCGCCTAGGGTCCTGTGGACGATGCTTGCTCGTCCTCATCCTAACTCCCGGGTCCTGCCCGCATAGAGAAAGAGGAGGGGGTCAAGAGAATGGAGTGGCGGGGCAAGACGAATGGGGGCGGGGTACGCGTGCGTGGCGGGACGAGGCAGACGGGAAAGGACTACATCGATACGGTGGGAGTGCGCGGCGTGTTTCTGCTAGGCCGTTCAGTACCGTCCGATGAAATCCTATCCCATCGAATGTCCGGGCGCCAGCAATTCCCTTTTTATACCACCTGTACATGATCAAATGTGAAATCCAATCAAGTCGCAGCCATTGTATGGCTACCGCACTGCAGTATAAAGAAGACGAGAAGTTGAGTGCCTGAACTGCTCCAGCTTATACAATAGTATCATTTGCAAATTCATGCAGTTCCTTGTATTACTAAGAGCAAGATCTTGCTGTGGATAAGATCTTGTATCATTCAGTAAGAAGTAGCTAATATCATAGTACCACATATTGGTTCCTTGAATTCAAAGCCTTTCTTGTACTAAATATTCAGAGCAATATCATTTAGATAAAAATAACGATAATGATTCCACATGGGCGTCCGTGCGGAAGGAGAAGGACGCGTCTCCCCCACTCGCTATCGCGTCTTCGCTCCCTCTCATCCGCACCCTGTTGAAAAAAAGTTTCTCCACCGTGCCCTCTCTCGCTCCTGTCCTCCTCCACCGTGCTGCCCGCCTCCACCGAGCTGCCCGGTCACACACAGCCGCCCCCACCGTGCTGCTAGCTCACGCGTGGTCGTGCTCGCCGTGGCCATGCTCCACTGCGCTGCCTGCTCGCCGCGGCCAGCCTGCTTGTCGCTGCCACCTCCACCGATCTGGCGAGCCGTGGCTGCCTCCACCAAGCCGGCGCGCCGACGAGGGGCTGAGGTTCGTGTGAAGCCATCTCGTCGGTGAGTTGCTTGCGCTGTTGCCGCACGACAAGCTCCATGCGCCGCCGTCGACCTCCACGTCAGCGTCGAGCTCCACAACAACAAACCTCCATTCACCCAAGCAACAAGATGACACTGCGTTGAAAGCCCATGTTGCAAGCGTATGTTTTAAGTGTTTTAGGTGTTTTATCTAGATGTTGCAAGTGTTTCATCTTGATGTTGTAAAAGTAGATCGGGATGTTGCACATGTTGAAATGGTTATACACGTATGTTTTAAATGTATGTTCCGAAGGTTGCATTTGTTTTTCCAAACGTAAGTTTGCATGTGTTTCACCTGGATGTTGCATATGTGTTTTGCAAGTGTTTCAGATGTATGTTCCAAGTGTTTCAGCTGTTTCCGGACGTATGTTGCCAGTGTTTCTTCTGGATGTTTCAAAAGTAGATCTAGTGTTGCAGCAAGTGTTTCATATATATGTTTCTAGTGTTTCATCTGCCTTCCGATGTATGTTGCAAGTGTTGCATCTGGATGTTTCAAAAGTAGATCCGATGTTTCATTGCCCTCCTCGTTTTTCTACTGCCTCACATCGGTGTCTCTTCCTCCTCCGGTGCCGGCTAGGCATCCGCCGCCCCCTCCCCCTCTGTCTCGATGCTGGTGACGCTTGGACCAACGTGTGCCCTGCGTGGGCACGTGAAACGGCGTGGGAAACGACTTACAGGCGTGGGCGTCCAGACGCCCCGTTCATCCGAATGTCTGGGCGCTAGTCGTTGCATAAAAAATAAAATGGAGCTTGCACCTTTCGTGACCATCTTGAGGAGCTTTCCTCCCGCACCACCAGTACTCCTTGCTGGGTTAGAGTGATAGCCGGCGCAGGAGGCCGCATACCTCGACGATAACCAACCTAGCGCCTTGCATGGCAGCGATGATCCTATCCTACATGTTCGCACGATACGATACAGAGCGAAGACTCGAACAGCCTCGGCCAAACAGGTGCCAATTCGGGAGGTGGAGGCAGAATCGGACACGAGGGTAAGCAAGAAGGTGGTGGCAGCGGACGAGGCAGGATCGGACACGAGGCAGAATTGGATCCAGGGCGGGACACGCGTCATCGAACCAGGCAAGGGTAAAGGTAGAACTCGGACTCCGAAAGAGTGAGCATCAAATAATCAGGGGAATATATATATGGACACGTTCAAAAACTTGGTTTCCAGGCATCTTTTCCCATGCCGGCAATGCCTTCTCCACGAATACGATATACTCGCTGGGACAGTATCGGCAAAGCTCTTACAAGCACTGGTTGTTCGTCCATCACCGCCGCACATGGCCGCTTCGTCGACAATCACAGCTGCGACGACGATGCCTCGCCGGAGGACGACGACGACGATCCCTACGGAATGGAGCGCACGCTTCCTCCGAACCACCCTCACAACGTCCGGGTTCGCCGCATGGCTGCCAATCTCATCGCCACGGCGTGCGATGACAAAACTTACGCTGGACGACGGAGGCCTTTGGGTAGGATTTGGCGCCCCTTCGATGGCGTCGACTGGAGAGTCCATGTGATTGATGCCGACTACGTCGTCAACGCGTTTAGTTTGGCCGACGGCGGCATTTTCGTGTACACCGGGTTCATCAGATACATGGAGAAGGATGCTCACATCGCCACTGTGCTAGGGCACGAGGTTGGTTAACTGCTTTTTACTGCCACTTTGGCTTTTATTAATTTGCCCGAAATCAAATTTCTATGATTTTGACCAAGTTCCTGTCGCAGATTGGGCATGTGATCGCGAGGCATGTCTGGGAAGGCGTTAGGAACAGCTATTGGGTGGGCGTGCTTGTCAACATGGCGGCAGACCTCCTCGAGCTGCCGCGGGACATATTAGCGCAGGATAAGTGGGAGTCTATCTTCATGCAGCCGTGCCTGTTCAGGTAATTAAATAACCAAAATCATCCAACGCTAACTGTGCCGCAAATGCCACAAGTCTGCCTCCAATATATGCTTGGCTTATTTTCGCATGCATGTGATGATCGATAGGAGATTTTTTTTTCTAACGTTTGATGTGCATGCAGGTAAGAGTACGAGGTAGATCATCTTGGCCTCCTCCTAGTGTTGGGGGAGCCCATATGGAATATGGGATAACTCCCCCTTGAAGAGGCCTAATAGAATTTAGGGTAGTGGCTTGAAGATCAGTCGAAGGCCGTGATAAAAAGTCTGAGGCCATAATGAAAAAGTTGGAGGTCGGAGCGCTTTGAAGAAAAGTCAGAGGTTGTGATGAAAAAGTCGGAGGTCGAGATGCCTTGAAGTAAAGTCAGAGGTCGCGATGAAAAAGTCGGAGGCTGAGACACCCTGAAGATAAGTCAGAGGCCAAGATGAAAAGGTTAGAGGTCGAGGCACTACGAAGATCAGTCAAAGGCTGTGGTGAAAAGTCGGAGGTCCAGGCACTATGAAGAACAGTCGAAGATTGTAGTGCGACAAATAATGGGCTGAAAGCCCACGCTCGATAGCGGCCCATCAACAAAGGTGGTAGCAAAACAAAAAAACTCTAATGCCCTGGAGGCATGAGCACAGTGTACAAGAATATACCGAAATATGCCTTAGTTGCCCTAGGGGCATTTTTGTACTCGACAAATGATGTAACCGTACCCTATAAAAGGGGAAAGACAGTCATCCCATAGGAGAGGATGGTGTGTAATTCGAAACCCTAATTATTGCTTCGGTAATTGCGTGAAGTCCATTTTTGTATCCATGCCTCCACTACTCAAAGGCCTCCGCCCCAAAGCGGAGCATTCGACCCCCGGCATCAAGCTGCAGCGAGGTCGCCCCTCTCCCACTCTCACTTAGCAAAACCTAATGAGTTTCCTCTGCGGACCTTCGCCCCGAACCTTTGTTCGGGACCTTCTACCCGGAACCTCCGTCGGGGTACCTCGTCCAACCGGTCTTCGTCCGGAACCTTTGTCTTGGGATCTTCGCATGAGACCTCCGCCTATCACTCTCTGTCGGGATTCCTATTTCCCAACATTGGCGCCCACCGTGGTTGGCATGAAGAATTTTTTCGAAAGTGAAGGTTTGAACCTTTCACAATCCCTGAGGAAAGCCTCGTGGAGGTCTGTTTTGTGTCTTTTGTGCAGGAGGGATCAATCACGAGACAACACGGGAGCCTCTGCACCGTGAGATGAGGCAGCAGCCTCCATACCGCGGGCCTCTGCATCAACAGGCAACACAGGAGCCTCCGCACAACGAGACAGCGCAGGAGCCTCTGCATCAATAGCTGAGGCGGGAGCCTCCGCACCAACGGTCGACTCGGGAGCCTCCGCACCGCGAGACGGCACGGGAGCCTCTGCACCAACAGCCGACCTGGGAGCCTCCGCACCGAGAGACGGCATGGGAGCCTCTACACCAACATCCAACGAGGGAACCTCTACACTGCAATACGGCGTGGGAGCCTCTACCCCAGGAAACGACGCGGGCCAGGGAGCCTGAGACGACGCGGGAGCCTCTGCGTTGACAAATTTGACAGTTTTGGCTTTGTACTTGACATGCACAAGTTTTCACAAACAAGGCCAGAAATGCGAAAGCTGGGTCTTGGACAATCAACCTTCGACAACCCAGCGCACCTTCAGGTTTTTGCAAACCATCAAGCTGCAGAAACGTCACCATGAGTCAGATAAGTCAATTTCAAGACTATCAAGTCTCTACGCTAACTACTTCATTGTAGCTATGTTGTTCAGAACATGGCCATGACTCCCTAGTTTGAGAAGCTAGAAGCTGCGAAGCCTCGATACTCGGGTCTTCTTCCTAAGCTCGGAACATCAGCCTTTGATCAATTTCATCAGCCTTCGATCAATTTCATCTGCTTTCGTCAGTGAAGCTGAAACTTGGGATTTTTCTTAGAGCATCGCCCTTCAATCAGTTTCATCAACCTTCGTCAATAAAGCCAAATATTGAGATTTTTCTTGGGGCATCAGCCTTTGATCAATTTCATCAGCCTTCAACAGCAAAGCTGGAAATTGAGATCTTCTCATAGCCTCAGCCTTCGATTAGTTTCATCAGCCTCTGCTCAGTTTTCCCAGCATGATATTGGATAATTATTTCAAGAAGGCTTTGGTATTGGACATTTGGAAAACCTAACACAATATTTTGACATCTTCACTAACTCTTCTGATGGCTCAGGGTAAGTGCCCCCTACTTTTTTATGAGCTCTGTTCGATTATACAAAGTTCCTTTACCTTTGTCGTAAAAATCAATAACATATGCATTTATGAGCAAACCTTTGACCATGGTCAAGATTGTTGTCTCTTTGTAGTTGTGTTTTCATGACCTATCAATATAATGTTTCTCTTGGGTGTTTTTGGAGATCGAGGGGCACACCACTAAACCAAGAGGAAATACCCCTTTGAGAAAGATTACAAAACCTAAGTCGAAAGTGACTAGTAACAGAGCCATGACATTCGACCATAGCTTTTTCAGCGGAAAGAGGACCCTCTGTCACCCCAAGCCGAAAGCTCATGGGCACGGAGCGACCTCCCCGACACAAAGCGCCTGACCTCCGCAAAGACCAGGGCAGTTCATAGACCACCAAACCTACACAATACCTAAGTGATCCTCTATCAGTCAGTGGTTTTTCATCAGACGGTGGCTTCGTCAGTTATTTACCTTCGTCATTCATTGGCCTTCGTCAGTTATTGGCTTTGATCATTTGTCAATGACCTTCACCTATCATTGGTTCTCAATAGCCTTCGTCATTCAGTGGCCTTCGTCAGTTATTGGCTTTGATCATTTGTTAGTGACCTTCACCTATCATTGGTTCTCAGTAGCCTTCGTCATTAAATGATCTTCATCAGTTATTGGCTTTCAATATTTGTCAGTGACCTTCATCTATAATTGGTTATCATCGGTCACCAGCCTTCGTCGGTTATTGACCTTCGAATTCATTGGCCTTCATCAGTCAGTGGCTTTCGTCAGTCAGCTGATTTTCATCAAGTCAACAACCTTCGTCACTTATTGGCCTTCGTCACTCAACAACTTTCATCAGTCAATGACCTTTATCTATATTTGTTTATCATCAGACAACAACCTTAATCATTCAGCAGCCTTTGTCTATCGGCAGCCTTCGTTATTCAGTAGCCTCTATTAGTTGGCAGCCTTCGTTATTCAGCTGTCTTCGTCTGTCAGCAGCCTTCGTCATTCAGCAGCTTTTGTAAGTTGGCAACCTTCGTCATTCAACAGCCTACATCTATTAGCAGCCTTCGTTATTTAAGCAGCCTTCATTAGTTGGCAGCCTTCGTCATTCAGCAGCCTTCATCTGTCAGTAGTCTTCGTCAGTTGCAGCCTTTGCCATTTAGCAGTCGTCGTCTATCAGCAGCCTTCTAGTCAGCAGCCCCCATCAGCAATCGACCTTAAGCAGCCACCAAACCTTTAAACCCACAAACACTAACACTTTTTCCTATTTTTCAGGTTGTATTGTTTAATTTTTTTAGGTTTTTATAATATGCATCAGCCAAATTTTATCAGAGCTAACCTTCACCGGGAACTTATCCTTTTTATGTGCAATGTTACAAGTCACATCTATACCCATGCAGATTCTTGAATGGCAGCCTTTGCTAGTGATCCAAAACTACAACCCTCTCATTCGAGGGCATTATTTCTTATATGCAGAGCCTATCTTTTGTTTAAGCATAACCATCATTTTTGCAGGTTGCAAGATATGTTTATCCCTTTTAATATTTTTGTGCAAATGCATTCACTTGCATCATCACATACATACATACATTACATAAATGCATTGCACCACCGTAACCCGACAAAGACCTGTCCATGATCAGGCATCGGGGCCGTCACTCTCAAAAGCTTCAAAAAGCTTTACCCAACAAAGACCTGTCTGCAGTCAGGCATCGGGACCTTCGCTCTCTCAAAAACTTCACCCCTCTCATATTATATAAAATGACTAACCATCTTTTGTAGCAAGTAGAAAGCCAATGTCTTTCTAAGTGTCGAAAGACTTGCAACCAAGTAAAAATTTGACGAAGCTATAACGCCCAACCTAAGTCCTAAAAAATGCAGGAAATCAACTCAGGTGCATTTTCACGCGACTTCTACGGCCTTCGGCATGCGGCGTCAGCGTCTACATCGACTTTGCCTTCGCCTTCGCCAAGCTCTTCGACATGAGGGGCTTCACCATCATCTTAGGTGACTTCATCAACATCACCTCCACCTAAATACATTTATTTTCAGGAGGGCCTTCACCACCATCTTAGGAGGGCCTTCGATGAAACCATGATGACTCGCCTCTGCCAACACGTCGGCATGAGGGGGCTTCGCCAACACCTTCGGTGTCTACACCAACATCGCCTCCGCCAAGCACCTAGTGCAGGAGGGCCGTCGCAAACATCATCAACGAACCTCTTCGACTGATCTCCACCAACACTTTGGCAAGAGGGACTTCACCATCATCTTCACCCACTACAACGGACCGAGAGCCAAGATCGACACCTTCGACATCAACACCTACGATGACTTGCCTCTGTCGCCAAACTCAAGGGGCTACATCAACTCCTATGGCACCAAGGTCTACTACACCTTCGTCAACCACTCTAGCTCGAGAGGCTTACTGACAACTTCGGTCTAGACATTAACTTCCACTACTACGACTACATCGACTACACCAAGCGTGGATGAGGATTCAGTCACAAGCACCAGCCAAGAGGGGCTAGGGGAGTGCACCAGAGGACCAGCCACTCCAGAGCGTTAAGTCTTGCCCGACACTCGTGAACGAAGATTTGCCACGCCAAGAAGGCCTGGAGATGAAGACCTCCGCGCTAAGAAGACCTGGAGATGAAGACCTCCATGCCAAGAAGACCCAGAGATGAAGACCTCCATGCCAAGAAGACCCAGAGACGAAGATCTTCGCGCCAAGAAGATCCAGAGACAAACACCTCCGCGCTAAGAAGACCCGGAGACGAAGACCTCCGTGCCAAGAAGGCCTAGAGACAAAGGCTCATGCATCAAGAAGGCCTTGGAGACACACCTGTGCGCCCAGAAGATACTAGAGGCAAAGGCCTCGGGGACGAAGACCTGCGCATTAAGAAGGTCGTAGAGATGAAGACCTGAGCGCTGAGCGAAGCCGATGAACCATGTTACAGAAGCAACAGAAGGAGCCAAAGGCCAAAGATGAAGAAATCCGGAAGATCAAGGCACCTGGAGCTAAAAGCCTCGGGAATTAGAGAACGCATAGGTTAGAGTCGTACGCATGGTCTTTTCTCCATGTCCTTTTTTCCCACAGGGTTTTTGGGATGGAGTTTTTAGCGAGGCGCGCACGTACAGGTTGCGAAGGGCGATCCTCGCATCCAAGCTTTGAGTTGTATTGCGTCTCTTCTTGTATACGAACATCTACTAGGTCTTGTGGTACCAGGCATAACCTAGTAGCTGAGGGGCTACTGTTGGGGGAGCCCATATGGAATATGGGCTAAGTCCCCCTTGATGAGGCCTAATAGAATTTAGGGTAGTGGCTTGAAGATCAGTCGAAGGCTATGATAAAAAGTCAAAGGCCGTAATGAAAAAGTTGGATTTCGGGGTGCTTTGAAGAAAACTCAGAGGTTCTGATGAAAAAGTCAGAGGTCGAGACGCCTTGAAGAAAAGTCAAAGGTCACGATTAAAAAGTCGGAGGCCGAGACGCCCTGAAGATAAGTCAGAGGCCATGATGAAAAGGTCAGATTTCGAGGCACTACGGAGATCAGTCAGAGGCTGTGGTGAAAAGTCAGAGGTCCAGGCACTATGAAGAACAGTCGAAGGTTGTGGTGCGACGAATAATGGGCTGAAAGCCTACGCTCGATAGCAGCCCATCAACAAAGGCAGTAGCAAAACAAAAAGACTCTAATACCCTGGAGGCATGAGCACAGTGCACAGGAATATACCGGGATATGCCTTAGTTGCCCTAGGGGCATTTTTGTACTCGACAAATGATGTAACGGTACCCTATAAAAGGGGAAAGTGAGTCATCCCATAGGAGAGGATGGTGTGTAATTCAAAACCCTAATTATTGCCTCTGTAATTGTGTGAACTCCATTTTTGTATCCATGCCTCCGCTAGTCAAAGGTCTCGGCCCCAAAGCGGAGCCTTCGACCCCCCAGGTTTCGAGCTGCAGCGAGTTCGCCCCTCTTCCACTCTTACTTAGCAAACCCTAATGAGTTTCCTCCGCGGACCTTCGCCCCGGACCTTCGTTCGGGGACCTTCTACCCGGAACCTCCGTCGAGGTGCCTCGTCCAACCGGTCTTCATCCGGAACCTTTGTCTAGGGATCTCTGCATGAGACCTCCGCCTATCACTCTCTGTCGGGATCCCTATTTCCCAACACCTACTGGCGGCCGCTGGTTACGATCCACGGAGATGGTCCCATCAATGTACGAGGAGTTGGCTAAGCTAGAAGAAATGTATTCAGTACAGCCAGACGACGACGACGACCTCTCAACCCATCCTCCATCTATGAAAAGAGCACAGCGTTTGTCGCAAGCCAAGGTCATGGACGAAGCGCTGGACTTGTACATGCAAGCTCTGAGATCCGGCAAACGCACCGAAGCCCTAGATTCTTGGTCATCCACGTTCACACTCGGGCTCTCTTGGGGGCTATTCTGGGCAGACAAATGGTTGCAAGGAGTTTCAAATCTCTGGAACTCCGTCAGGAATTCGGTTCGTCTTGGACAACGGGAACGTTATAACCGTTCTAGAAATTTGTCATGAAACAGCCGCACTGTGGCTCAGGCGGCGGTGCCGGCAAATGGGAGGTGCGACAGAGGTATTGTTGGCCAATCCTTACCTGATCAACAGGGCATCTTCCGAACTGCTGGCACAGGCTATGCATCCGGCTGGAAAATGCAGAATCATGCTGATGATCGGCCGGCTTACTTCCGACGAGGAAACACCGGCGGCTTCCCTTGCTCCAAACTGCTATGGGAATCTGGTGCTCCACCCAAAGTGAAGTTCCTAATGTGGCAGCTCATGCATGGGAGGCTATGGTCCGCGGATCGGCCTCGTCAGCGTCAGGGACTGCAAGGCGATGAACAGTGCCTCTTCTGTGGTCACGATCTGGACGAATTTGCAGCTCACATCGCGTTTAACTGCTGCTTCGCCAAGGAAATCTGGCGGAACATCCTGTCCTGGGCAGGTGTGCCGATCGTCCTCCCGCCTGAGATTCCATCTGTTGATGTCTAGTGGATGCACTTGCGTTCCTCGGTGGCCAAGGATGGACGAAGAGCGTTGGACACTGCTCATCTCAACCATTTGGCATCTCTGGCTGGAACAGAATGCGAGGCTTCTCACCAAGGAGAAGATGACAACCACGAAACTAACGATCAAGTTAGATTCAACAAGAAACGTTTGCATGGATTGGAGCATGTGCCAAGCACCTTTGACGAGCCGCGCGCAACAAGGCGTGCTGCAGGGCGTGGGCTGATGTTCAACGAAATCCTGTGTGGACGGTGACCATCCATTTCCAGCCGCGTTTAAATCCTGATCGAGAACGCCTTCATCCTCGTCGGCATCATCAGGTGTCTTGTGTCCTTATGCAAAGACTTGTACCTCGATCTTTGAGGTCCGGTGCGGCCATGGATTGTACACTTACTGCGATCTTTCCTTGGTTTGTTCCGATCTTACTGTTACTAGTTAGAGGTCCAACGGCGTTAACTCTCACCAGATGTGCTAGAAAAAAAAGATAAATCCTAGAAATTCTCACAATAGTTAGACATAGACCCTAATCATCATCTCTATTGTAATTTATAAAAAAAATTACCCACCTCTGCCATTATGAAAAATAGATAAAGTAACTCCCGAATTTTGCATATAAATTACCCACCTCTGCCATTACGAAAGATAATTAAAAATAACCCCCTAAATTTGTATATAAATTACCCACACTTATCATTATGAAGATTAATTAATTCAAAATAACCCCATAAATTTGTGTCTAAATTACCCATTTTGTCATTATAAAACATAATTCATAATAACCCTCACATTGCATCTAAATTACCCACCTCTCTCAAATCCATATGTAAATAATAAAATATGCTATTACAAAAAAAAATAATCACAATGCTATGTTTGATTATTTATATAGAGTGTTGGTGGTCCTTATCGACCAAATTCGACCGTCAAATAAGACACAAAAAAGAGGTGAACTAGCATATCTCACACACACATATAGTATTTATATTGACCTAGTTCCACATGTATTGGAGAATCATTGTTTTGCATGACACATACAAGAAATGCATGGGAATAGAGTCAAAATGCGCAATCAGAAAAGCGCAAAATAAGCAAATAAAGAGAGAGGCCCACCTACCCATCCAATCTGGGCCAACCACCGGCATGGATGCGCTCCTGGCCCAACAACAAACCGCCATGCGGAAGGCAGTGGCGGGGAGGCCACACCTAGGTGCGGCTACACCGAGGGTGCGCCCGCACCCCCAGGGGCGTCAACTGCCTCTCCTTCCACGTGGCACCTCCTGGTGGCGCCTCCATGATGGTTGCATGTGGGCATGCATGGAAATCTCCTCCAAACCGACAATGCCATGGCTATAAATAGATGAGGAGGGCTCTCACACCACACACACCACAACACAAGAGCCTCTCTCCCTCCACTTGTATTCTTTTACTATTTTTAGTAGTTTTGTTGGAGTTAGGCAAGAAGCTTCATTGGCGAGCTTGAACCTTGGAGTATTCTTTGTATGAATAATATTGAGAATTCTTCTATGTTTTTGCTCTCATATTATCAATATAGCTATGCTTATGAATTAGAGCTAAGTTCTTATGTTATGAGTTTAACATATGAAACTTTATGCTTAATCTTTCATGCAACATACATGTTTAGACCAAGACCCAGATTGAGGTAGTGAGTTCTACTTTAAGATTAGTTTTGGTCATTATATTCTTATGGGTTCATCGTTCGTCCCCGTGGCGGATGCTCTAGTAGAGGACTCCTCATAAAGACGGATGTTCCTGACCAACGCTAGAGTAGTAACCTATAGCATAGACATGGTGTCTGAGCTAGAAGTTACCTTCATTTTTCTTGTTCCCCATGGTTGAGGGATAGGCGACAGATGGTGATAGCCCTGTCTGTCCCTCGTAATCCCCCACGTTCGGGTTCGACGTAGAGCCGAGGCCAGTATCGCTTGGCAGACCAGGTTTAAGCCGGTGTCCGAAGTAAGTTTATAGTGACCAAAACTATCTTAACTTAGGATCTCTAACCTTAGATACTCATATATTTGTATGATTAGCTGCTCATCTTAACATAGCTATACAAGATAAGCCTCCTCTTGTTAGGTATATTCTTTTATTTTTTATTTTTTCTTTTATCTTTATCCTTGAGATTAGCTCAAGTGTGTGTGTCACACTATCCAATATTTATCCCGAGTTACCCCTGTTATGAACTTTGGTCTATTATACAGTCATGTTATCTTGACTATATCCCTACTAGAGACTTTTACCCCATGTCTTCCTTTAAGAAAATATAAATGAACGATACCCGAATACTTCCGGGTAAAATGCTACAATAATATATATATATATATATATATATATATATATATATATATATATATCTGTGCGCTTGTGGATTCCTTCTGCTTTTGTTTAGAAATATCGTCACGGCGTTTCTGGTGCCATTGCTAGGAAACAAAAATCCTAGCGGTGGCGCTAAGAAATGCCAACAACGAGACATATATATTTCTATATTACAAACCTCTAGAATTGTGAGATTAAATAACCATAATGCTATGTTTGACCATGTATACCAAGTAAATATATATACATTAGGATAAAATATTTATTTTAATAGCTTATATGCATGTAAAATGTTTAATTAACAAACCACGTAGGAATAACATAACACCGGCAATTCCCTTTAAATTATATTAATACTCTCTAATAATGAATTTCATAAGTTGTTTTTAAGTAACTTTATAAATTGTAACCCAAACATTATGTCATATCAATACTGTTAATATTTAGCACTCTTTGATGTATAAAATAATATTACACACATATAATTCTATGATATAACAAATTCAACAAGTTCGGTGCTAGGGTGCACTCTAAGTTTCAACTTAATTAACATACAGAAAACTATATTATTAAGACCTAAACTCTTTTTAATAAAAATAAATTTTGAATAAAAATAAAAAACACTAGAGTTTCTACTTAACACGTGGAAAAAAATGTACAAATGGTTAAAAGTCGAAAGCTAAACTATAATTTCTGAAGTCACAGAAAGGGATGCAATAAGAGTTTATATATCTTATCATTAAGTTTAAACTAAATGCATGTCATTCTAAAAAAAATAAATACTAGAAATGCTAACTAGAGGTCCTTATTGGAGCCTCCATGTTAATTCTTACAAGACACAGTAGGAAAATAAAAAGATAGATCCTAAAAATTTCTCACAAAAATCTGAAAAATTTGACCATCAATTCGATATAACCTAATCACCATTGATAATAATAGCTATTGGATCTATTTTATTTTCTAAATAATTACCTTCCTCTGCTATTACATAAAACAACATAAAATAACTCATGACCTTATATTTAAGTTACCCGCATAAGCCATTAAGAAACATGATCTAAAGTAGACCTAAATTTGCATCTAATTACCCATGTACTTGTATTATAATAAATAATTTATGTAACCCAATTTTCATCTCATTACTAAGAAAATTAAATATCCTCTCAAATATACATCTAAACGATAATCAATATCTTCTATTAAAAATTGTGTAAACAACCACAGAGCATGTAGACGTTTGTACATTACCCACTTCTATCAATATTAATATATTAAAATTTGATTAATGTATGCATACACGTTGTGTCATTATGCATGAGCGATGAATATATATGTTATGTTTCATCTACAAAATATTTCCTTAACTCATATACTAATGATGCTAACAATTTTTAAGACCATATTTGTAACCATAACATAATTTATTTATGTTATTACTTTATCTATATTTATATATTTTAACTAAATATTTAAAATGTCTATATTGATAGTATAACCGTAATTGCACGTATAATTTATTGATAGGAAAATTCAATCATCTTAAGAATTGTGGGAGACGGCTGAATGGCTATATTTTTCCCCCTTTAACATTCTCTATAGCAATTCAATCATTATAAGGCAAGATTTAAAATTCTCTTGAGGTTAGTACTGCTATCGACTAAATATCGTCGATAGTCCACCGAGGAGTATGCCCATGATGGTAGATTGTTGGTAGAGATGCGCGTGATTAGGAACCGGATGGTAACAGAGACACAAGACACAAGATTTATATAGGTTCAGTCCGTCAAGATGACGTAAAACCCTACGTCCTGTGCTCTATTGGTTTGTATTGCTAGAATATGAGATAACCCTAGGCTAAGCCTAGGGTTTGGATGTCCATGTCGCTCTCTAGTAGGGGACCCCTGTCCATCCTTATATACTCTAGAGGAGTAGGGTTACAAGGAAAGTATCCTAACCAGCTATATGGTAGGTATTCTATTGCGCTGAAACTGGCGATTTGTTTTGTGTGTGTGATTGCATTTGCGACTATTTGAACTAAGGCCTATAATTAGGAAGCAAGGAGAAGGCACGCCCTGGGATGGAAAACCCTTCAAAAAAACTAAATGGGTTATTCAAATGTTATCCCCATGGATTTTCCACCGTGGAAAAAATAGTCATGGATTCTAAGGTATTTTGAGTTTCCAGAGAAGAGAAAACAAATTAAAGCAACCTCCTCCTAGCTAGCACTGTTGCGAGTCGCCGACTCGCTAGTACTCCAGATCATCCTCCTCCTCGCTAGAGTCACAGTCGGTGTTGTACTTTCCATCGCTCAAGTATGTTCCTGTTGTTTGTGAGCCTCGAGCCGGTCGCCAATGCCGTCTTAGCGAAGGTGAACGTGAACGACAACATCTTGCATGCTCGCCTCGACCCTTGATCTATCGGACATTTCAGTAGTACAAGTCATGACTAGGTTTTGTTTGTGGGACGACCGTATGTGAAGTGTTATTTGCATGCATATCTATGTTAACTTTTGTTGAACTTTGTATTAGGTCGGTTAAACTGTTGAGCATGGTGTAGCTCAGGTCCTTTGGTCATTTGGTAACTAGTTATACTAAAGGTGTTCGCCCTTTCTGATCACAAGATGTGGGTGTATAGATGTTGAAATTTTTTGGACCATAAGACAGTCCGACCCTACAAAATATAGATGATCTAGATCACTACCAAATATAGGGGCCATCCAAGTCCATAGAACCTGACTACCAGGGGCTAAGAACTAGTTCTAGTCTATAGAACCCAATAATTAGTTAAGGATACAAACAGGTATGGACTAATAACACAACTAATTGGCTGATTTTTTAGCCATGGCTAACTAGTCGCAGTCCATCCAAACAGGACCTAAAACAGCCCGATACTAAAGAAATCTTGACAGGCCGAATCAGAGTTTTGATAAAACAACAAAATACAGATCGTGTCAACTCTTTCGCCATATATGTGGGGTCGTGGGTGCGCAGGTGCGCGCGCGTAGGTCGTGAGGTGGTCCACGACCCGCGAACTATATAACAGTAGAGACAAGGGGTGAGAGGAAGGCTCTCTAGAGCTCTTGCTTCAGTTCCATCCCAAAGCTTTTGCCCTCCACCCTACTACTGGGCGTCTTTGTTCTTTGTGTTTTTTCCGCATATTGTTTTCTTTTTTACACAGATCATGGATAACTATGATCATTCTTGGGACATGTCTGTGTATCACTATGTCTTCCGCGAGCTTCGTGTTCACCATGGCCTACAAACAAGGGTTCTAGTGCTTGCAATGCATTCTAACTTCTACAGTTGGTGGTACATTTCTTCTATAGTTGTTCATCAAGTTCTTGGCCATCGAAACTACCATCTTGCTGAAGATCATCTAGGACCCTATGTGTTTGTTTTGGTTCCTTCAAATGTAGATATCCAGACTTTACTTTCATACCACTATGAGTTCCGTGGCGTAGAAGTATTTTGTCATCGTATCCGTTATGTTACAATCCGTCCGAATGATCTAGAGATTGGTGGAGTTCGTGAAGTTCCTTTCCACTGAGCAGTAGCAACATGGTCAGATGATGTTAATGTTTAGTATCTATGGCATTAGAGATACGCCCTTGTTCTTTGTTTCTGAAATAGGTGTGATGTTCAAGTATCTCATAACACTGATGTTCTGATTGTGTTTTCAATGTTCACTGTAGACAATTGTGATGTTCTTTAGTTTATCTTATTGTAATAATATCCATGTAAATGAACTTTTGTTGAACTTTATATTAGGCGAGTTAAACTCTGTTGACCAAATATATATAAACAAGTATAGTATTGACGAAATGACTTTTACCTATTTCTTGTAAATCATATGCACGCCTCATAGTCCAAGTCATGTAAATTTGACAAGCCCAGACATTTTACTCTGCTACTGAGCTGTGACTAGAACTTTTGCCAGATCGGCTGTGCTACAAAGAATAGCTGCACCGGCTGTAGCTACATGCATGAAGTACTAGTAAGGTAGTTGGAATTGAAGCGACATCTTTAGCCACAGCAGAGCGAGTGCAGACAATGAGGACCTATGAAACCATGTAGCCATCTCTAGCTAGCTGCTTGTTGACGGTCGTTAACATCAATTATAAACCATCAACATACCCTACATATATACTTAATTCCATCACTAGACATAAGTAAAGGGGTTTAAACTAATAAATTCCACGAGTTTTGATGAATCTATGAATGCATGAGGGTTTATCCAGAAAACTATCAAGGACGATCTATATGTTAGATTACATCACGTTTATCCGTGATGACAACTACTTGGGAAGGATCTAGAACACACCAGAAGGCAACCCATCGATGCAGACCTCGAGAGGCTGACATGTGGAGCCGGCCGGTCCCACTTGCAGGCCGGCCGACCTATGGGCCCCGCTGGTCAGTCTTTGCTTCGACGTCGGTTCTTCCACCGCCATTGAGGATCAATCTACGCCATTGCTCAATGTTGGTTCAAATAGAGGTATAAGATAGAGCCATGCTATGCATTTAGGGGCTCAATTCAGAATTTGGCCCGTAAAGGCCCATGTGCATTTTAATGAGATATGGTGTAATGTTTAGTACCTATGAGGCAACTAAGAGGGGGAGGGTGTCAGGCGCCCCCTATATATAGCAGCCCCCTACCCCCCTCCCTAGAGACATCTTGGAAACCCTAATTCATATCTCTCATTCAAATCAAGACACACTAGGAGGAATAGGTCTAGAACTTCTACATCTTGTTGGGCTCATGCTCAGGAGTGAGGGTCGAGTTGGGCTCATGCTCAAGTTCCTGATCTAGTCTTGGAGGCTCGACAAAGCCTTGTATCTTCACTTCTACATCTTGTAAGACTTATTAACAATTCATCATATTCCTATCTACATGGCTATGCTTACTTTTAATATGTATCTTGCTTAGTTGAGGTTATCATTACTTTTATGTACGGGTTCATAGAGCGCTTACCCTGCTAGTTTACCATGGTTGGGCTAAGTAGCCAAGCCACGTGTAAGCATGGTGCTTATACGATGCTCTGCCTGCGAGTACACCCTATTCTCTGGTTGTATGGTAGCAGTGGGAGGTGACAGCCCCATATATCCTTCATAGTCCATAACGAATTGAGCAGGTTCTTAAATTGGAGGACCATAGTCGTATTAGTAGAGTTATCCTTTTGTGATGCTCTACTATCTAAGCGGCGTCCCAAAGTGCACAAGAGTAGAGTTAGTCTTAGCTATAGTTGGGTGTATATATACTTTGACCATGTAATAAGAATATTATATGAATCTACCTCACCCGTTGTTCTCTTGAGTTGACTAGTTTACATTATCTTAGTGATCTATCCCCTAAGTGTCATTATGCTTAATTCCTATCATTACCTTTACCCCTTGCTTTAGCTATGCTGGTATGTTGATTAGTAGACATTCCTTTATTATCCAATAAATCTTTACTTCATTGTTTCCCTGTGGTAAAATATAAATAACGATACTTGGAATACTCCTTGTAAAATGCTACAATGGTATTCTGTGCGCTTAAGGAGTCCTTCATATTATATTTGCACTTATAAATACCAATAAACATTTTTTGGCGCCATTACCGGGAAAACAATTGGCGTAAAGATTTAGATTATTAACATACCGCTAGCTTTAGTAGGATTACCCCTGTTCTGTTATATTGCGAAATACACAGGACAACAGATGCCGTTTTAACCTTCTAGCAAGCTTCCATAAGAAAAGAAGAAACATTGAAGAACCCTAGGGTGCCTAAACATTCACGATCCATCAACACTGGAACCCTGCCATCTCATAGGTTTTGATAGATGCATATATTCTCTAACCATGTGTAGATTGGAGAAAAAGGTCGACATCACAAGAATTCAAATCACATGTCAAGTGACGGAAACAGATGCTACACTAACAAATTCCATCATGTGAGTAATGGTAAGTATGATCAAGAAAGGTGAGATAGTCTTGCTCATGAACTTTAAACTTAATGAGTAGTTATCTTTTAATTTTTGTATTCCACTGCATGTTTACTGTAAATAATCCATGCATCCATCTTGTTTAGTTTAAATTTTCTCATATCAAATTCACAACATATTTAGTGACCTACATACTTTCATGCCACTTGCATCTTTTATTAAAAAAATCTCTCACTATGATCATGCTCTTTCATCTCTATTTGAATAAATCTCAATAATACTTTCATGTTACCTTTTGTTTACTATAGTATGTTTAGGTTTAGAAGTATCTTTATACATCTTTTAAAGTAAGCATGGTGATTAGTTTAAATCAAGAGGTGTGTAACCTTATTTCCAAAGACTTTTTAAATTAAGCGTGGTGCTTAGGTTAAAATGTCTTTCTTAATCAAATTAGACATGAAGTTTAGTTTGGTTGTTGAACTAAAACTTGCTGTAGTAGATACTGGTTATTTTGCTAGACAAACCGCTGTAGAAAACTCTCAAACTCAAATTGGGGAAGTCCTGAGATAAATTCACACCGGAGATGAAGCAAGGCATATGAATTCCAAAAACTTTGCACAAAGAAAACCCAGCTCATTCTTCATGGAAGGAAGAATAGTGAGTATCAAGGTTTATTCACTCATCCTTTGTTGCAAGTTATCCTAGCCTTGAACCATGCTAAAATGCAAAAACACATAAAATTTGTTAATAAACAAAATCTATGCTAAATTAATCCTAAAATCATCCTTTCATTAGCATAGAGAAAAATCACAAAAATTATGGACAACAACCCATGTTTCAAATTTGTTATATTCCCTCGGGTATGTGTCTATTAACATTTTGCAGACAAGAAGCAATGCCTATTTGTCACACCTAATTTTGCATAGCAAAATCAAGTACTCATATATGTGCACCCAGGATGTCCTAACACACATATACCATCAAATTGTAATAATATCAAAGTAAAGTACTTTATTACATCGCATATCTCATCATAATGTTAACACATAGTCTTGCTCACTGACAACATCATTAGACAAGCGGAATAACTAGCCCAAACTGCCACAGGAACTCCAATTGGTGAACATCATCCTAGTAGTCCTGGACATCCTCCGAAAACTCTTCATACCCGTTATCTATTATCCATCTGGGATTTTCATTGAATGTAAAGCAAGTGTAAGCTCACCATGCTTAGCAAGTATATCAAAGGGATCTATGAGGCTCAAAGGCTAGACATGTTTTGACGGGGGTTCGCAATTTTAGTTGTTCAAGTTTTAGCATCCTGAATCACTAGTTTAGTGAATAATCCCAAATCAGAAGTGATATTAATGTATAATCAAGATTATATCAATTTCCAACCATCCATAGTAACCACTAATCATGATGGATCCAGATCGCTCGTATCCGTGAGCACGGCTGTTATAACAGGTCAAATATTTCTGCAGAAATTGTACAACTTTACCCACTGAGCCATGATTCCCAATGCCGGGGTTTGCAAAGCCCACAACACCTCTACCTAGGAAGTGTGGCAGGGTTTCACTATGTAACCCTTCGCTAGTCGCACTAACAAGCCATAGCTGCTAAGGTTTCAGCCATCTAGCCATATGTGGCCCTCCTTTAGGAGTGGCACACGTGGTCGCGGCATGGTACACACCCCAGCAGGGAAAGAAACATACCAACTAGTGCCCCCCTCTTGCCCTTATGGAAAGCTACAGACGAGGTAGTACAATCTAGTTAACAGGTTAAAGTCAAAGCCATATGACACTCGGGGTTGTACGAAACCTCCTAGGTGGCCGCTTCAGGATTAAGTCCTTATGGAGAGGTACTAGAGCACTCATCCCCGTACTCTAGCCCCCTAATTGTTGCTAAGAAGCTCCATTTTATCACTTTGCATAATACCTTTAGTCATGTTTAACAATTATTTTATGTTGAGCGCTGCAGCATCTATCCAAAATGCATCCCAAACCATAGGTAACAAGGATATGTGGTACATGTAATGATCTAGGTAAAGTCCTTAAAGGTAATTCAAATTTAGACACATGCATGAATATGAATTATAAAGTTCATATGTACAAGGGGCCTTTGCTACACTTGCCTTCCTCAAAGTTATCTTCTTGGTACTGCTGATCTTCCTGCTGATCCTCAGTCACCACGAACTGCTCACCCTCTAAACGTGTTCCAATTCACCAATCAAGCATCCAATCCAATCATTACATGCATACAAATAGACTTCTATTAGAACAGTATACCAAATAGTAAAAACATAGATTGAAAAGCTTATAAAACTATTCTACGTACTGCTATGAACACGTGAGCGAAAGAATCACTCAAATCGGACTTAAAACGCAAAAGTTATGCATGAAATACAGTTCCAATGGCATTTCTGTAAATAACCCATACTCATTTTTGAATTAAAACAATTAAAATCTGAGTTTAAACGTATTATGGATGGTGCACACTATTTCCTAAAACTACAGGGTATAAAATGAATAAAACAGGACTGGAAAGTAACTCTTTTGAACTTAACTAGACCACGGGTTGATTCACTGGAAGCCGAGGGGTCAATCTGCAAAATAACCCGGCGGGTCGCAGTTGACCGCGTCGCTGGCTGACTGGGCGGCCACGTATCTGTGCGTGAGTGGCTCGGTGCACCACGTGTGTGTGGGCGCGCGCTGACGCGGCACTGTGGACCGTGACCACGGGTCCACGGTGGACCGGTTATGACCCCTAAGGGGTATGCTCTAATTAGAGCCGTCCGCGTAGATCCAACAGCGAGGAATGAACAGGAGATCCCCCACCGACTGCACAACGTCTTCAGTGAGTCCATCATGGTCGGTGGTGAGCTAAGCACCACAGCAAACGCTGGTATAGTGATTCGGACCATCCCGATCGAAACCAAACCCACAGAAATGAAGCACGAGATCTTGCGAACTCAATGAGGTGCAAACCTAGGGTGGGGAATGCATCGAGGTGATAGCTCCCATGGCGATGCCATGACCGGCGCAATAGGAGCTCACCGATATGACGCTCTAGGGTGGCATTCAAGGAAATAGAGACACGGGGAGAACGAGCAGCTCACCGCGAGTCCGACGGAGGTGCTCGCGTCATCTGAGAGGGCTCCGAGGGACCGGGTCGACGGCGGCGGTGAACTAGAGAGAGAACAAGGCATGGGTGAGGGTGAATCTGAGCGATTCAATACCAAATTGAAGAAGTGAGGGCACCTACGGATGCAGGGGAGTACGGCGGAGGTCCGTGATGCGTCGACGACGGCGTTGGAGCACTGGAACGGCGGATTGTAGGGCGGCGGTGAGAGCTTGAACGCGGACAGGAAAAGGAGAGAGGGAGGGGTGCAGCTCGGGGTTTTGTAGGTGGGCGGCAGGAGGTAGATGGAAGGGAGCGTGATGCGGGCGAATTTGGACGCCTTCCATGCATGGCCCGATGGCCCGGCGGGTGCGGCTACCTCCGATGGCAAGCGCGCCATCACCGGCAAGGTGGGGAAGGAAAGGAAAGGAGCGCGAGCGGCTGATGGGCGGGTCTCGCATCGCAGTAAAAGTAAGAGAGCAGGCATGGGTGAGGGCGCTTAGGTGAAGGCCGAAGCTAGGCCGCGCGGTGAGCAGTAGGCGCGTGCGCGCGTAGGCATCAAAGCAGACCGACGTGGAGCGGGCTGCATGCGGGAGGAAAAGGAAGGGAGGGGAGGCACTGGCTGGGCCGCCAGTAGGCCAAGGCCAGGAAGGGAAGAAAGAAAAGGCTGGGCCGCACCTGGGTTTGGGCTAGAAAGAGAGAAGGAGGTTTTTTTAAAAGAAAATCACAAGGAGCAGGAGAATTGATCAAATTCAAATGAAATTTGAATTCAACCTCAAACAATGTAGGCCTACACTCAACAAAAAATAGTATGCTTCAGCATGAATGCAACAAACATGTTTTTAAACCTTATAGTTAATTTTATTTAACCAAAATTTATTATTTGACCTAGGTTAAAAATACATAGAAAATCAAATAAATGCTCAAAGTTAATTACTAATTTGCAAATGATATTTTAGGGTCTTACAAACCTACCCCCCTTAAGATGAATCTCGTCCCTGAGATTTGAATGGTTCGAAAAGATTGGGATAGTCAGATTTTAGATCATCCTCTCTTTCCCAGGTTGCCTCATCCACCGAATGCCTGTTCCACCGAACCTTACACATTCTTATTTTCCTGCTCCTTGTGATTCTCTCAGCTGTTTCCAAGATTCTTACTGGATATTCTTGATATGATAGATCCTATTGGGTATCCAGTTCTTCCAAAGGTAATTGTTCCTTAGGTACTCTCAAACTTTTCTTAAGCTGTGATACATGAAATACATCATGAACACCTGAGAGCTGTTCCGGTAATTCCGGCTGGTAAGCAACTTCTCCTCTCCTGTTGATGATCTTGAAGGGTCCCACATAACTGGGTGACAACTTTCCCTTGGTATGAAACCTCTTAACTCCTCTCCTAGGTGAAACTTTGAGATAAACAAAATCACCAATCACCAATCCCAAACACCAAATCCCTTCTTCTCATGTCAGCGTAGCTTTTCTGTCGAGACTATGCGACCTTCAAGTTTTGCCTTATTGTTTATACCTGTTTCTCCGCTAGTTGCAAAACTTCTAGTCCAAAGACTTGACTTTCCCCCCGTTTGATTCCAAAACAGGGGTGTCCTACACTTTCTGCCATACAACGCTTAAAACGGTGCCATCTTGAGACTTTTCTGGTAGCTATTATTATAAGAGAATTTGGCATAGGGCAAACTCTTATCCCAACTTGTTCCGTACTATAGAGCACAAGCTCTCAACATATTCTCTAAAATCTGATTTGTTCTCTCGGTCTACCCATCTATCTGAGGGTGATAAGCTAAACTAAAATTCAACTTAGTGTCCATGGACTCATGCAACTTCTACCAAAAATGAGATGTGAACTGTGTACCCCTATCTGAAACAATCTTCTTCAGCACTCCATGTAAACATACAATCCTTTCCGTGTATAGCTCTACCAACTTCGCACTAGAGTAGGTTGTCTTGACAGGAATGAAATGTGCTACTTTTGTTAGATGGTCTACTATTACCTAGATAGAGTCATATCCCCTCTGTGTACGGGGTAATCCCACTATGAAATCCATCCCAACTTCTTCCCATTTCCACTTGGGTATCTTCATAGGTTGAAGTAAACCAATTAGTCTCGGATGCTCTGCCTTTACTCTTTGGCACGTGTCACATATGGCCACATGTTTAGCTACATCTCTTTTTAGTCCATACCACCAACATCTCTCTTTAAGATCAAGATATAGTTTAGTACTCCCTGGGTGTATAGAATAGGCCGAGTCATGAGGTTCCCTCAAAATAGACTCCCTAATAGACTTCACTTCCGGCACACATATCCTTTTGCCAAACCACACTGTTCCTTGATCATCCATGTGGAATCCTATGGCTTTACCAATCACTATACATTCAATAATATCTTTGATCTTCTCATCATTCAACTATCCCTTATGAATCTCTTGTTCTAAAGTAGGTTCCACCACTAACTCCATGGTGTTAGCCACAATACCCAAATTCAGGTAATCGAACTCCTCACACAACTCTTTATGTATAGGCCATGTTCACATAACATCTCCTACTCAAGGCATCTACTACAACATTAGCTTTTCCCGGGTGATAGTGTATCTCCAAATCATAACTCTTGATTAACTCTAGCCATCTACGCTGCCTCAAATTCAGATCTGACTAAGTGAATATATATTTCAAACTCTTATGATCCATATAAATCTCACACTTATGACCAATCAGGTAATGCCTCCAAATGTTGAGAGCATGTACCATAGCTGCTAACTCCAGATCATGAGTTGGATAATTTAACTCATATTTTCTCAGCTATCTGGATGCATAGGCAACGACTCTACCCTCTTGCATAAGAACGTGGCCTAGACCTTGCCATGAGGCATCACAATAGATAGAGAAGCTTTTGGTAAGATCAGGTAAGATAAGCACTGGGGTGGAAGTCAGTCTCTTCTTCAACTCCTCAAAACTATCCTGACATTGCTTAGACCATACAAATTTGGCATTCTTTTCTAACAGAGCAGTCATGGGTTTTGCTAACTTGGAGAATCCCTCTATGAATCTCCTATAGTATCTAGCCATACCAAGGAAACTCCAAATCCCACTGACATCCTGAGGTGGCTTCCAACTCAACACATCTCTAACCTTCTTGGGATCTACTGCTACTCCTCCATTAGAGATTATGTGACCAAGGAAAGATACTTCTTTTAACCAGAACTCACATTTGCTAAACTTAGCATAGAGCTATTGTTCTCTAAGCTTCTGCAATACTAACCTCAAATGTCCCTCGTGTTCTTCTTCATTCTTAGAGTAGACTAATATATCATCAATGAACACAACGACAAACGTGTCAAGGTACTGCATGAATACTTTGTTCATCAAATACATGAAGTAAGCATGTGCGTTTGTCGGACCAAAGGACATGACTATGAACTCATATAGTCCATATCGGGTCACAAAAGCGGTTTTGGGAATGTCAGAATGTTTTATTCTCAACTGATGGTATTCAGATCGGAGGCCAATCTTGGAAAACACACAAGCTCCTTTCAACTGGTCAAATAGGTCATCGATTCTAGGCAGTGGATACTTGTTCTTAATTGTGACCTCATTAAGTGATCTGTAATCTATGCACATTCTTTATGTACCATCTTTCTTCTCTACAAACAATATTGGTGCACCCCAAGGTGAAGAACTAGGATGGACATAACCCTTATCTAGCAATTCCCTTATTTGTTTCTTAAGTTCTGCTAATTCATTCACTCCCATTCTATAAGGTCTCTTAGCTATGGGTGTAGTTCCAGGTAAAAGTTCAATTATAAACTCAATATCTCGTTCAGGTGGCATACCTAGTAACTTCTTAGGGAAGACATCTAGATACTCGTTTACTATCCATATATCCTCTATGGTTGTGCCCTCCAATTGATTAACCCAATAGATTTCCGTGGCTGACTGTGTTGCTACATACTCAACTTTCTTTCCGGATGGAGTGGTTAGATTCATGGAATTGTTCCCACAATTAATAACTGCCTTTCGGGACCTCAACCAATCCATACCCAAGATAACATCAATTCCAGATGAGTCTATGACTACAAGGTTGGCTTAAAATTCTTACCCCCTTATGATGAGACTAGCAGCTAAGCATATCCAATTGGCTTTCATTTTCCCTTCGGGTGAGTTTACTTACATGGGTTTCTTCACAACACATACGGGAATACCATGCTTCTTTATGAAAGTATATGCTATGAAGGAATGCGAAGCACCAGAATCGAAATGTACTGTAGCTGAGTTTGAGTTGACCGGAAATGTACTGATCACCACATCGGGTGCCTCCTGAGCTGTTTCTACAGTTACATGATTGAGTTTTCCTTAGACATAGTTCTGCTGTATGTTAGTCATCCTCTTGGGGCATCTGTTGGAGTAATGTCCTGGTTCTCCACAATTGAAGCATGTGTTATCATTGACTGCATTTGGCGCCTTTGGTGCGCCATTCTTCTGTGGAGCATTGGGGACATTATTCTTCACAGGAACATATGTGGATTGCTACTGGCACTGGACTGGTGCCTTATGCTGCTGTTGCTACTGCTATACACACTGTGGTTGCTGGTTGCGGTTGTTCAAACTGGACTGACCCTGGTAGCACTGCTGCGGGTAAGCTTGATGTGGAGCAGTGCGGACATGAGAGTTACTCCCTTGCTATTGCCCCTAGAATTTTCTCTTCTTGTCCTCCATTTGGGGATGCTTGTTCTCTATAACCAAGGCCTTCTCCACTAGCTGCTGGAAATTGGCAAAGGTATGAGACAACAGTTTGTACTGGAGACCATCATTCAGACCTTCCATGAACAGCTCCTGCCTCTTCTCATCATCATCCACCTTAGTAGGTGCGTACCGTGACAATTGTATGAACTTATCATGATATTCTGCAACAGACATGCTCCCCTGCTTGAGAGCCAAGAATTCCTTCTTCTTCAGCCTCATCAACCCAGCAGGCACATGATGAGAGCGAAAGGCACTACGAAACTCTGGCCAAGTGATGGGATTAGCTTCGGTATGGCCAAAGTGGAAAGAGTCCCACCAATCAAGTGCAGCTCCCTACAGCTGTCCAGAAGCATACAAAACCTTCTCATTGTCATCACACAATGCAATCTCAAGTTGCCTCTCGATTGCACGCAGCCAGTCATCGGCTTGGAGTGGGTCAATGGAATGCTTGAAGACAGGTGGATGTCCTTTTAGAAACTCTCCCCTCTTGTCTCTGACTTGAGGGGGTGCATTCCCATTCCCATTCCCCATATTCTGAGCCATCTGCTGAAGCAACTGGGTTTGCATCATCATCAGCTGCTCCATAGTGATAGGAGGTGGTGGTGGCAGGTCCTCGCCTCCCTGGTTGTTCCTCCTGGTGTTCACCATCTGTAGATACATCATACAAGTCTCATATGTCCAAAATATATAACCTTTAAGAGATAATGGCCTAATGAGAGTAGGTATCATAAGATCAAGACAAGAGATATATATATAGGGTATACAAGAAGATAATTGTTCTGAAATTTTCCGGCGAGTTAGACAAACAGCAGTGTAGTAAAATGAGCATATCTCACTCTCTATTTATCATCTGAATGCAAATTTGACCTTTCTAGAAATCTTAGGAAATTCTCTACAACTTTCATTTAGAACACTTTTTCAGATTCTGACGTTTAATCAGGCAAAAACAGACAATAAGCAGTACTGCTCCAGAATTCTGACAGCACAGAAACATCAACTTACAGCAGTTGTATCTCACAATTCATAATAGGTATTGAGGTTATTCTAGAGCCAAAATAAAGAAGTATAAATCTACTTATCTCCATAAAATTTTCATGACCATTGAACATCTAGAACATGAGATATGAGCTGATAAAGGTGGACTGCTCAGAATGATACAAAATGGACAGCAAGATAAAAAGAAACCCAACTATTTATTCATATCATCCTTAGGCCTTAATCTTAAACTAAATGACCGTGGACATGCCCACAAGTCATCACAATCATGCAAAAAATCCAAATCAAACATTGTTCATCATGACAATCATCCAACCATTCAAGTAACACTTGTTCAACAATTAAAAAGAAAAGAAACTAAACACTCTCTCGCACATCTATGCGTGTTTATTACATATTTTGGGAAATCCTCCTATGGGTTGATATTAGTGCTGGTGTTGGGGTCTCCAAATTCTCCACTGTTCCTCGGGGGCGATTGAGTAGGAACACCTAGCGCTTCCACATCAGGACCTCCTTGATGTTGCTTCAATGTAGCATTCTCACGGGCAAGCGGCAGGTATGCCTTCCCCATGACATCCAGCTCATCCAAGGCTTGATCCAAGTCGGTGTTGGTCTGGGCCAAGCTCATCAAGGTAGTCTTAAGCCTAGGGTTCACCTCTCCAAGTGGTGCGGCAATGTTGCAGATGGACTGGCCGCTCCGACGGTGGGGAAGATAACGATCCTGCTCCCATGCAATGTCGTCGAAGTGGCGGTCGCGGTTGACCACCATCGCCTGTCGGGCAGCATCCTAGATGGTGGTGCACGTGTGAGCCATGCAGTGATGGCACAGTGGATGTAGTACACCCGAGTCCCTTCGTAGATGTACACTTCTGTCTCCCAGAAGCTGGTGTAGTCGGGGTGGGTCCAATGCTCCGTCCTGTACTGCACGGTCCACCTAGTGTGGTAGCAACGTACAAGTGAGAGAAGCTTGGGGTGGTAGTAGGCATCGCCCTCCAAATCGTAGTGGATATCCGCGGTCCACCCCTGAGCCAGCAGTGCATCATGGTCATCATCACCATCATTTCCATCGTCTCCTCCATCTCCATCACCATCACCACCATCATCTCCACCATCTCCACTATCTCCATCACCACAATCATTACCTCCATCATCTGAATCAGAATTGTCAGAACCATCACCACCATCTGGGTCACCTACTCCATCCTGACCACCCTGTCCATTTTCTATGATGGGCTCCTCCCTAGATTCTTCTATCTCTATGGGCTCCTCAAACATGGGCCCCTCTTCAGTCTCTTCATCCATGAGCTCATCCTCCATCATGTCCTCTAGAGGTTCCTCCATGGGCACCTCCACATGCGGTTCCTCTTCCATGCTCCTCAGAGCCTCCACCAGATGTGTAGGAACGCGCTTGCCAAGTGTGAACCTTGTCCTCGTGGGCATCACAATGGTCCGCTTGCGGGGTGTCAGCTTGGTGCGGGCCATCTATAGGATTGAAAAGGTTAAGTATTAGAATAAGATAATTTTTGCAACAGATAAAGGACATAATATAAGCAAAAAACTTATAGTAAATTAAAGGTAGCAAAATAAAGATAATGTGATCCTAAAAACATCCATTTCTAACTAGGTTGATTGTCCTACAGTCAGTTATAGCTCTGATACCAATTTGTTGCACCCAATTTTGCATAGCAAAATCAAGTACTCATATATGTGCGCCCAGGATGTCCAAACACACATATACCATCAAATTGTAATAAGATCAAAGTAAAGTACTTTATTACATCGCATATCTCATCATAATGTTAACACATAGTCTTGCTCACTAGCAACATTATTACACAAGCGGAATAACTAGCCCAAACTGCCACAGGAACTCCAACTGGTGAACATCATCCTAGTAGTCCTGGACATCCTCCAGAAACTCTTCATACCCGTTATCTATTACCCATCTGGGATTCTCATTGAATGTAAAGAAAGTGTAAGCTCACCATGCTTAGCAAGTATATCAAAGGGATTTATGAGGCTCAAAGGCTAGACACATTTTGACTGCGGTTCGCAATTTTAGTTGTTCAAGTTTTCGCATCCTAAATCACTACTTTAGTGAATAATCCCAAATCCCAAGTGATATTAATGTATAATCAAGATTATATCAATTCCCAACCATCCATAGTAACCACTAATCATGAAGGATCTAGATCACTCGTATCCGTGAGCACGGCTGTTATAACAGGTCAAATATTTCTGGAGAAATTGTGCAACTTTACCCACCGTGCCATGATTCCCAAAGCCAGGGTTTGCAAAGCCCACAACACCTCTACCTAGGAAGTGCGGCAGGGTTTCACTACATAACCCTTTGCTAGTCGCACTAACAAGTCATAGCTGCTAAGGTTTTAGCCATCTAGCCGTATGTGGCCCTCCTCTAGGAGTGGCACGCGTGGTCACAGCATGGTACACACCCTAGCAGGGAAAGAAACATACCAACTAGTGCCCCCCTCTTGCCCTTATGGAAAGCTATAGACGAGCTAGTACAATCTAGTTAATAGGTTAAAGTCAAAGCCATATGACACTCGGGGTTGTACGAAACCTCCTGGGTGGCTGCTTCAGGATTAAGTCCTTATGGAGAGGTACTAGAGCACTCATCCCCGTACTCTAGCCCCCTAATTGTTGCTAAAAAGCTCCATTTTATCACTTTGCATAATACCTTTAGTCATGTTTAACAATTATTTTATGTTCAGCGTTGTAGCATCTATCCAAAATGCATCCCAAACCATAGGTAACAAGGATATGTGGTACAAGTAATGATCTAGGTAAAGTCCTTAAAGGTAATTCAAATTTAGACACATGCATGAATATGAATTATAAAGTTCATAGGTACAAGGTGCCTTTGCTACACTTGCCTTCCTCAAAGTTCTCTTCCTGGTACTACTGATCCTCAGTCACCACGAACCGCTCACCCTCTAAACGTGTTCCAATTCACCAATCAAGCATCCAATCCAATCCAATCCAATCCAATCATTACATGCATACAAATAGACTTCTACTAGAACAGTACATCAAACAGTAAAAACATAGATTGAAAAGCTTATAAAACTATTCTACGTACTGCTATGAACACATGAGCGAAAGAATCACTCAAATCGGACTTAAAACGCAAAAGTTATGCATGAAATACGGTTCCAATGGCATTTCTGTAAATAACCCGAACTCATTTTTGAATTAAAACAATTAAAATCTGAATTGAAACGTATTATGGATGGCGTGCACTGTTTCCTAAAGCTATAGGGTCTAAAATGAATAAAAATAGGACTGGAAAGTAACTCTTTTGAAATGAACTAGATCGCTGGTTGATTCACTGGAAACCGAGGGGCTAATCTACAAAATAACCCGTCGGGTCGCAATTGACCGCGTCGCCGGCTGACTGGGTGGCCACGTGTCTATGCGTGAGTGGCATGGTGCACCACGTGTGCGTGGGCACGCGCTCACGCGGCGCTGTGGACCATGACCATGGGTCCACGGTGGACCGGTTAAGACCCCAAGGGGTATGCTCTAATCAGAGCCGTCCGCGTAGATCCAACAGCACGGAAGAACAGGAGATCCCCCGCCAGCTACACAGCATCTCTAGTGAGCCCGCCATGGCCGGTGGTGAGCCGAGCACCATAGCAAATGCCGGTACGGCGATTCGGACCATCCCGATCGAAACCAAACCCACGGACATGATGCACGAGATCTCGCAAACTCAATGAGGTGCAAACCTAGGGCGGGGAACACGTCGAGGCGATGGCCCCCTTGTCAGTGCTATGACCGGCGCAACTGGAGCTCACCGATACGGCGCTCTAGGGCGGCCTTCAAGGAAATAGAGGCACAGGGAGAACGAGCAGCCCACCGCGAGTCCGACAGAGGTGGTTGCAGCGTTCGGGAGAGCTCCGAGGGACTAGGTCGATGGCGGCGGTGAACTATAGAGAGAGAACAAGGCATGGGTGAGGGTGAATTTGAGCGATTCAATACCAAATCAAAGAAGTGAGGGCACCTACGGATGCGGGGGAGTACGGCGGAGCTCCGAGATGCGTCGGTGACGGCGTTGGAGCACTGGAACGGTGGATTGCAGGGCGACGATGAGAGCTTGAACGCGGACGGGAAAAGGAGAGAGGGAGGGGTGCGGCTCAGGGTTTTGTAGGCGGGCGGCGGGTGGTAGATGGAAGGGAGCATGACGAGGGTGAATTTTGATGCCTTCCATGCATGGCCCGGTGGATCGGCGGGTGCGGTTGCCTCCGATGGCAAGCGCGCCATCACCAGCAAGGTAGGGAAGGAAAGGGAAGGAGCGTGGGCAGCTGACGGGCGGGTCTCACATCACAGCGAGAGGAAGAGAGCGGGCGTGGGCGTGGGTGATGCGGTGAAGGCCAAAGCTGGGCCGCGGCGTCGAGCTGGGCCACGCGGTGAGCAGCAGGCACATGCGCGCTTAGGCATCGAAGCAGGCCATGAGCAGGCCGGAGCGGAGCGGGCTACGTGCGGGAGGAAAAGGAAGGGAGGGGAGGCGCTGGCTAGGCCGCCAGCAGGCCAAGGCCGGGAAGGAAAGAAAGAAAAGGCTAGGCCGCGCCTGGGTTTGGGCTGGAAAGGGAGAAAGGAGGATTTTTAAAAGAAAATTCTTTTCTATTTCTATAGATTTGAGAATTTATCAAATTCAAATGAAATTTGAATTCAACCTCAAACAATCTAGCCCTACACTCAACCAAAAACAGTATGCTTCGGCATGAATCCAACAAACATGTTTTTAAACCTTATAGTTAATTTTATTTAACCAAAATTTATTATTTGGCCTAGGTTAAAAATACATAGAAAATCAAATAAATGCTCAAAGTTAATTACTAATTTGCAAATGATATTTTAGGGTGTTACACTATTCATGGTTTGGTATAAACCTGCAAATCCAAAAAATCACCACTACAGCTGTGGAAGTGGATAGACAAATCAACAGGTCATGAGCAACATCGAAGACATCTTAGCATTGAGCCTTTACCAGACTCAAGCTTGGATGATGATGAGAAGTAAGATGCAACCCAACTCGTATTAGCCAAAATATGTCTGCTTTCATCACCTTCGAAAAGACCAACTTGCATGTCGATAGCAAGGACTAGGATGACAAATGCCGCTATATCATGGCATGCATCCTCGTATCAACAAACATCAGTAATCAATGGAGGTCTGTCAACGTTGTCTCATAAGGCTACGACCATGGTCGCAAGACAACATCCCTAAGTCAGATGAAGCTTTCATACAAGTACCAATGAGGTTCCTTCTTTGACCATAAAGACAGCTGGTGAATCACTAACAAACAAAGAAGAACAACTCTTTGCCATGCCGCTAGACAATCAAGGAGGAACTTGAGTTCGCATCTCCAATGAACACCAACTCCTCAACCAAGAATTAACATAAATCAAAGAAGGGTTGACAGGAGAAGATCATGCAACTGTCCGAATGCTACAAAGAAAAGCTTAATACAAGAAAAGGTCCTGCTCAATGGATGATGAGCTCTCGTCGAAAGGTAAATCGAATAAGCCTCCTTCAGATATGTTTATCACTAATTATTTCAATAAAAAGAAGAAAAACATAAGTTATATCCAACCAAGCATTATGCAACATAGAATCACATTCATAGGAGAATTCTATCATCCAAACTTGATTCTGCATTTTGCAAAATTCAAGTATGGGGGGTGGAGTTCTTCAAAACATCTCATGCCATGTTGATAGGTTGTCTTGGTCATCCCTACCTTTACAATGTGCTCAACTTGTTAAATCTCTAACAAGTAAAAATTTCAATAATCATGCTCCTTTGGTCCACCATACATATTCTTGTTTCTACTTAAATAAATCTCTCGAGCCTTTCAAGCTTCCTTGTTCTATTGTAAGTATGCTTTGGAATACTATTCAAACATAATCATTGGATCAAAACATACTTGCATAAAATTCAGTTGTACAGATAGGGAATGTTAGGAGATCATTTGTAGGAACAAACCAAGGTTTGAGGAATTCTTCAAAACAATTTCACACATCTTTGCCTTAACCTTGTTGGAAATTTGAAGTAGTGGTGAACAATAAAGGCACATTATTTAAAACATGGGATAAAGATTCTATGCTAATTAAAATGTTAAAATCAACTCTGTTATAGCATAGAGGATGACCTTCAGCTCTATGACAACACTATCCTTGCTTTGAATCATTTGTATATTCCTTCGGGTATGTGTTGTCTACTAATCCTTTGCAAAGAAGAAAAAATAAAAGGAACAAAAGGTCCAAACAAAGTGTCGAGATCCACAAAAGAAAGGACAAAAGGATGGCATGATAAAAGGACGAGAAACGAATACAATATAGGAGACAAGATGTTCATGAATAGCTCAAGCAACGAAAGCTTCAAGCAGGAAGAAAAGATCACCACACAAGTCATCTACCCTTCATCACAGGGTGTCATCACACTCCAATGAAGAAGGCAACATCTTAAGGTAAGTGGTCATTGTTTAAAAAGTGTCGCATTGATCTTGCTATTTGCACAAATGAAGAAACAAACATGTTTGAGTTATAACTTTGCTTGATTCAACCTAATTAACTCAACATGTCTTGTTCCTTAAGCTTGTTCATAGCACCACTTTCTTGATCCCATAGTCTTAACCAAATGAGCTAAAATATTGCATATCTTATCTTTAGAAGATGATAGTCATAATCATGTAAAGTTTGATACATTGTGTAAAGATGGACAATCCTTCCATAGGTTAAGCAACTCCACTTTTTTTGATAAATGTATTCAAATGCCATATTCATCCTCATCCTTCTAATCTTATCACCCATATTGTAAGAATGAATGCACATAACATCAAACGTAACATGATTCGATGTGCTTAAGGCTAGAGAGAAAAATAAATAAAGTTTTGGTTCTGTTGGTGTTTTCCCACCAATAGAGCCCATGCACTTGATCTCTACATTGTCTTTATGAGCAGAACACACTTCGAGCAAAGTGTGGGGGAGTCGATCCCCCAAATTCTACAAGTGAAAGTTCTGAACCGGCAATAATTATGCCCACAAGATGTCATTAGTTTCTACTACTGATGGTTGACTTCAAAATGCTGAACAAGGAGGAGGAACAAGTCAAGTAAGAAGAATGAACCTATCAAACCAAAATCAAACTCAAAACCAAGATGGGTTTGGTAAAATAAGGTGGCACTACCATTGGAAGCGCCACTACTAGAGGCGCCACCTCAAGAATCCTCATCTTCAAGAGTGAACCGAGGTACTCGATCAATGAACTTCCACAACTACCGAGGGCAAAATTATGATGCAACCTCAAGTGGGCATGAGGGAACATGCATGTCTTTCTCTGGCCGAGGGTATCATGACTCTTAGGAGGCCTACCACCGCTTCGACAATAGACTCGCAACCATTGAAGAGACAAATGCCACCATACAAGGTACGTTACATAATCATGCACAATGGCAGGTAAGCATGGGACACGAGATGGCTAGCCTCTAGCAACAATAGCAACGGTAAAAATCAAAATTGGGAGGCTCTGTCCCAGCACCTCCACATCCGGTCACCTCATTGAGCAACCATGACAACAACTAGCTTGGGGGAGAATGCATCCCTCGTGTATCTAGATAAGTATTTCTTTTCCTTTTATTATTCTTAGTTTGCTTTATATATATATATATATTAGAAAAAAAATGAATAACTAAAAACAAAATAAAAATTATATATATATATAGTTATAATGTGTGATCTAAAAAATGAAAACAAAATAAAGAGAGTGTGTCTAGTTTGCTTTAATTTGTTTTTAGGAGCTGAATAAAATAAAAAGGACTCTGAAGATAATCTCTTAAAATGGATGAAGAGTTGCTATGTTCTAATTCCTTTCAAGTACCTAGTTTTTGGCCTTGAATTCTCTCGAGTTTTGGATAAGATTGTTTTGATATAAGGATTTACTTTGAACTTGAAATTCGTGGGTAGCATATGCTTGATCTAAGTCTAGGTAATTGACGGATATGATATGAGAAGGTCTGAGTTGATGTTTATCTTATTCCAAGTGACACTAAAGTTCTGTAGATTTATCTTTTGAAAAATATAAAAATGCTACATGATGAGTTCCTGTATGACAAAGCTTGAATTCCTACCTGAGACATACATGTTATTTAGGTTAGGAAAACTTCCACATATATGCTGCTTATTTTGCATTGAGTTTTGTCAAGCTTTGTTGACCCTTATGAGAGGTTTGTCATGCTCTTAAAATCAAGATCACGTACACTCAATCCACATATGCACTACTCCTACACTAGGGGTAGGCACAAACACATGCCATTCCATTTAGATCCACCCAAAAATATTTTACTCTTACACTGGGAGTGAACACAAAAACATGCTTGTTAGGTTTCCACTCAAATAAATGCTCCAAGTTCTTGTTGCTATCTCTCTAAAGTTTTGGTTGCAAAAATTATTCATAAAAAAAGATAAGGAAAAAAGAGTTGAGGAAAAAAGGACACAAAAGTGTTCAAGATATTTAAAACAATGGGACTCAGATGCCTGCCTAAAAACTAGAAAATGTTTCCAAGTTTCAAAAGAGAGATAAGTTTTCAAGGAGCAAAGTAAAATTAGGTTAGCCACCATATATATCCACCATACATCCACACACATGCACATCTTGATTTGACTATATGACTCAACTCTCTTTGGATTCATTGTTTGACTTTACAATATATGCATTGCAAGTATGCTCTAGCTTTCTCCTTACCTATGAACTCCACATAAGCCTTAGTGGTAGGAAGAGAAAAAGGCATAACATCTTTATTGCCATTGTGAGGATCCACAAATACCACATATATTGAGAGACTTGAGAGTGTCATACAATAGAATCTTTGAGTTCTATTTTGAAAACTTATAAAAACTCTAGAACAATGGTGGAACAAAGAACTTGAGACATAGTGCTTGACTTGATCGTTCTATCTTTCAATTGCTCAAGACCCAAGTGAAGGCTAAGAAGCCCCATGGTTGAAGGTAATATGGGTAAGTTTGAAAGTCAGATCAGTTTATTCTAATCTTGAGGAGAATTCTTGATTGAACGCCTGTGTACTTTTGTGGCGTGAAAGCATTGTAGCAACTCCTGATCCATTGCTGAGTTTAGCTTTACTCAGGGATTGGCAAAGGTTAAGCTTGGGGGAGCTTGTTGATGGTCATTAACATCAATTATAAACCATCAACATATCCAACATATGTACTTAATTCCATCACCAAACATAGGCATATGGGTTTAAACTAATAAATTCCATGAGTTTTAGTGAATCTGTGAATGAAGGAGGGTTTATCCAGAAAACCATCAAGGAGGATCTATATGTTAGATTACATCATGTTTATGGTGGACCAAAGGAGCAGACCTTGACAGGCTGACATGTGGGGCTAGCCAGCCCCACCTGTAGGCCGACCGGCCTATGGGCCCCACTGGTCAGTCTCTGCTTTGATGTCAGTTCTTCCACCACCATTGAGGATCAATCTACGCTATTACTTAACATCGGTTCAAATAGATAGACGAGGTAGAGCCATGCTATGCATTTATGGTCTCAATTCAGAATTTGGCCCATAAAGGCCCATGTACATTTTAATGAGATATGGTGTAAAGTTTAGTACCAATGAGGCTACTAAGTAGGGGAGGGTGCCAGACGCTCCCTATATACAGCAACCCCCTCCCCCCCTCCCTGGAGACATCTTGGAAACCCTAATTCATATCTCTCATTCAAATCAAGACACACCAGGAGGAATAGGTCTAGAACTTCCCAATGTAGTAGATTAGTAGCTCGGGAGTGAGGGTCGAGTTGGGCACATGCTCAAGTTCTGGATCTAGTCTTAGAGGCTTGGCAAAGCCTTGTATCTTCACTTTTACATCTTGTAAGACTTATTATCAATTCATCATTTTCCTATCTACATGGCTTTGCTTACTTTTAATTTGTATCTAGCCTAGTTGAGATTATCATTACTTTTGTGTATGGGTTCATAGAGCACTTAGCCTGCATGTTTACCATGGTTGGGCTAAGTAGCTGAGCCGCATGTAAGCGTGGTGCTTATACGATACTCTGCCTGTGAGTACACCCTATTCTCTAGTTGTATAGTAGCAGTGGGAGGTGACAGCCCTATATATCCTTCGTAGTCCATACCGAATTAAGCAGGTTCTTAAATTGTAAGACCATAGTCACGTCAGTAGAGTTATCCTTTTATGATGCTCTACTATCTAAGCGGCATCCCAAAGTGCACAAGAGTAGAGTTAGTCTTAGCTATAGTTGGATGTATATATAATTTGACCATGTAATAAGAATATCACAGGAATCTACCTCACTCGTTGTTCTCCCGAGTTGACTAGTTTACATTATCTTAGTGATCTATCCCCTGAGTGTCATTATCCTTAATTCCTATCATTACCTTTACCCCTTGCTTTAGCTATGCTGGTATGTTGATTAGTAGACATTCCTTTGTTATTCAATAAATCTTTACTCCATTGTTTCCCTGTGGTAAAATATAAATAACGATATCTGGAATACTCTTGGTAAAATGCAAGAATAGTATTATGTGCGCTTGTGAAATCCATCATAATCTATTTGCACTTATAAATACCAACACTGATGCTCTACAAAACCAAGCAAGAGAAATTGCTTACGGAAGCAAGAGCAACTCGTGTTCACTCTTTAGTCTGTCCCTCGACTGTTGTGAATGCTTGGAGTGAAATAACCATAGAGGCTTTCCTCATGAATTCAATTCACTTATCACAACCACGCAAGGGTTGCTTTGTGCCTCAGTTTGTTGAACCAAATAGGTATCAGTAGTACTAGTAGTCATGAGTGGCTTTGATCTTGCAAGAACCAAACACATATCAGTAGTCTTTGATAAAATTTGTTGAACTTGCAAGAACCATGCAGCGAGGAGTTCATCTCAACAAGTATCACCTAGATCTAATGCATAACGGATGAGACATAGCTGTTGAATTTTACTACAAACACAAGAAAGTCTGGCCACTGTATATTTGATCTCATAGGACATAGTATAAAGGGTCATCAGTTTTGAATGTTGTAGCAACTAGCCTACCCCTTGAATGTTGTGACTGCTTGGATTGGAGTAAAAAAGTACAGAAAAAACCGATCACAACCGCACTAGGAGTTCAAGTCTCAAGCATGTCATGGTGGTCAAAAGCTCCTTTTCTTGATTCCTTCTTGTGTCCAGCTTTCCTGCCGCATTCACTTCACTCTCGTCAACCATGCAAGGTCTATATGAAAGGAGCATCCCCCCTTCCCTTGTCTGATAGCATTGCATCAATCTGCTTGCTCCCCCTTCCCTCACCCGTTTGCATTTTCCCAATTGAGTTCCTTGGTGGTTTTAGGATTTTGATAAAGGTAATGTGCTTCATATCAAACTATACTATTTGTATGAACTTATTATTGTGTCTGCTATCCTCATTGCTTCCCCCCTTTGCTCGATTGTCATTTGTTCTAATCGAAATCATGTTTATAGATGGCAACTACTTACCATACCACAGATGTGTACTCTACAACAAACGATGTGTTTTGGTAGCTAGGTGTGGAGCCAGGAGAACAGAACATGTTGCTTGCGACTTGGGGGCGTCATGTACATGACTGAGCTACGTGATGCCTAATCGTTGAAGCTGTTGTTCGTGCGGTTGTTGGGCAACAACGCATTACCAGAGTTGTTGAAGACCATGATTCTGCAGAAATCTTTGTGCTTTGCAGCACTATTATGGATGCCCATTAGCTCTCTGACTACACTATTGACGTCAGTGGAGACTGCGTCATTTTCAAGATGGTTCACCATCTCAACTTGATTGGAAGTCCTTATGACCTCAACTATCTCAACAAGACCAAACCAATTCGACGACGTTGAGATTTTGTGTGCTTTGGGTACTATTCATTGTCCTGTATCAGTAGTACTAGTAGTAGTAGCCATGACTGGCTTTGATCTATGGGATAGCATGAAGTCATGTAGTGTATGTGCTGATCTCATGTAGTACAAACCCTTGCTAATATATGTTATGTTATTTGCATGTTTGTGTCAAACTTTGTTAAACTTGACAGAACTTTGAACCGAGGAGCAAGTCTGGCCTTAATCTAATGTAGAAAAGAGAGTCATTAGTGTTGAAATGTTACTGAACAAGCAAGAAAGTCCGCCTGCCATTTTTTAAAGCCTCGGATAGTGAAGATGCTGTAGTGGATGAAGTTTCCTGAGTTGGTTTCTATTTTTTTTGTTGCATTGGGTGTCTAGCCTGCTGGCATGAAGTCATGTATTTTATGTGTTGAGCACATGTACGAGAAGGCAACCGCATGTTCCCCATGGTTTAGATATGCAGAGGGAATCAGAGAGCTCTGGGAAGGAAGGAAAACAAGCGGAGTTGCGGACAAGATCATGGCGGTTAGAGCGATGGAGCGGAGAAAGTGACAAAGCGGAGATTTACTCAAAGATTCTGAATTTTGACCAAATATATACAGAGAAGTATCATGCATAATAAGTATTTTGTATAACAAAATCAATGAGCTTATTATCAATAATCTTGTTCGGTGAAGTGCGAGAGGAATCTCTGCACTGCCGAGTCAAGATACGTAGACAAATCAAGTCGGCACATCAGGCAAGTGGAGGTTCTACCAAACCACTAGGTGATGCACTTGCGGTGAAATGTGTGGCCATAGCTAGGCATTTCCATAGCATGGCCGACCATAGGATTAGATGTTTCATCCTGCAAGTAGATGTTGTAGTCCCGACACCCGGCTAGCGCCGCCTCCACATAGAGCATCAAGAGCGCCTTGGACGCGATGAACTTGAATTGTTCGTCGACCCAAAGCTCAAGCGTGGCATGGGCGATGCAGCCATCCCAGCAGGCCTCGCATGCCAGGGCCGCAAGTTCAAGAACCTCGTGCTCGAGAAGGATGTCCTCCCACTGCTTGTCTATGAGGTTGAGTTGTTGCAGTCGTGTGAATGTCCTCATCAAGCCACAGAGGATATCACAGACACCTTCTTTGTTGTCGAGTTTGCCCACCGCTTGATTGCGCCTTCAAGGTACTGGTGGCACTACCTCCTTCATACATGAACTACATCGGCTACCAGTGACCGTTGACTTTGAGGGTCTTGGTCACCATGCATTCTAGGGTCACAGAAAATGATGCCTCAACGCCGCTCCCGCCAGATGGATCCTTGATGGTGAAGAGTTTCTTCGACGTCATTCTCGACTTAACATGGTGTTTGAAAGTGGAAAACTAGGCATCAGGATCTCCGACGGAGCTCATGGTGATGGCTACTCTATGGGTCTAGTGGCTTAGTTTGTAGCTATGATTTGAATTGGTTTGGAGTTGGAGCAAGGATGATTTAAAGGGAACCCAATGTTAAATTGCTGCGGGATGAACGGGGGGACAGTTATGAGATGGAATTTGAAGTGAATCACTTTGAATGTAGAGGACCTTAGACGGCTGCCAGTAAATGCCATCCTAGATTTTAAGGGTTGGCTGAACAGTTTCCAATACTAGACATGTTGGGAATATTCTAGTAGAATGTGAGATGTGTTCGGTCGGGCCAAATTTACAATGCTCAAACTTTCTTGCGTGTGCTGTAAAATTTGAATAGCTATGTGGCTCCTCTGGTAGGCATTACATCAACCCGAGACTTGATCGGATGAATTCCGTTATGCATGTTTACCATACTATATAGATCAGAAAGAGAACCAGAAAGAAACCTGCTGGCAAAACTAACCAACAGGGTCATTTTGCTGTTGAATTTTACTGCGAACACAAGAAAGTTTGGCCACTATATATTTGATCTCATAGGAAACAGTATGTTGTAGAACCACCCAAATTATATGGCCCACATGCATATGTCATTGTCCTAAAGACCTCTGACTGCTGCACACGAGAGCTAGATAACTCAGGTAGTCTATCGGGTGTCCTCGGGAACCCTGAATCATCTACATTTTACAACTCATACAGGATCAACAATGGAGTTACCACAACATTATAGCATTTGGTACAAAAATAACTTACATCAGAGTGCGGAAGACTTATAACATTGGTCTACCAAACATATCCAAGTCAAATCTTAACTTAAGTTCAAAAGGTGAGTAGAATTATGGAAGCAACTTAGGTCAAACATCTAAGGTAGAAGAATTAGCCAGAACATGTCGCGCCCACCGACATGATCTCCATTAGCAGCACCAGTCAGAACCTACAATAGGGTTTAACAAACTCTGAGTACTTGAGGCTACTCAACAAGTCTTACCCGACTAAAAGAAAAGACTCCAATGGCATGCTAGCTTAAAGGAAAGTTTGAAGCAAGAATAACTTTTGCAGAAAAGCTTACTACAGATGGATCCTAACTTTCAATGTTTTAGCTGTGTATTAAGTCATTATCAATATCCCATTAGCACCTGGTCTAAATCAATCACTTCTTTAAACATCTCATCTCATTTCCCTCTTTTATCCATGAGTAACCATGTTCCATAGATTAACTACGATGTAGAGCAGAGAATCGAGTCTTCTTCTCTATGAAGCAATGACAATTCGAATCGATTGGCCTTGCTGGGATTTCTGTACCACACAACATATAAAGGTCTAGGCCTAGACCTAAACCTACATATATCAACCCTCACTCGGATCCTCCAAAACGTGAATCGGTCTATGCTACTCGAGAGCATAGTACTCCACCTCCCTGCGCTACTCCTGGTGGATTCACAGGATGTGTACATGCTACTCTCACCATCTCCCACCCCTAGTGCATAGTTGTCTTTTCACATAATGGAATAGCCGAGGTATTGGGCTTACCGGAGTATGTGGCCAGTACTATAGGGTCTTGACTCACAACAGGTCTACAACGGTACGGTCCTTAATCGACATAGGCGGGACGAGCATGACCAGGCGAACCTGTCTGCCAACTTACATTAAAACCAGTCCTGCCCAGTCTCAATTTAAACATCATTATCATCATGATATTCTCACGACCCATAAACGAAGTCGAGAAGAACAAGGCAGAACTTATTTTCCGCGAACGATGAAGCCATCATTCGACTTCTATCGAAGTCTAAGCATTACTAAGCATAGAGGTATGGACCTATTCATACTAGCATGGTATAACTAAGGATACCTGATTATCAAGGTAATCATGTAGCAACGGTATTCGACCAACTCCTAATTACTTAATGCACATCTCACAAGACTTAAGGTGTAATAAAGATTTGTAAATACTAGATAAGCGTTTATGCTCCGGGTCTTGCCTACATTGTAGAGAAGGTTAGACTCCAAAGAAAGGTCCAGAAGGTAGACTTGACACCAACACCACTGGTGGATAGAACCTTCTGCGAAACTTGATCAACACAAGTCTTTTCACTCTCATAAGCACTACACGTAATAAATCATGCTTTGCTTAACGTGATGGACTAAATACCATGATGCATGATGAGAGACATAACAAGTGCATAACAGAACTTAAATAAAGTTAAGAAAGTTGAGTACAACTTTTCTTCACCAAAGAACTAGGGTTATTATATAAGTATTTCAATTAGTTAACTTATCAAGAATATTAGTTGTTCATTATGAAAGGAATATGCTAACATGGACAAGCAAGTGATTAACATGAAGATCATTTACATAGCATAACCATTTACTCAAACTATGGCATACAAGGAACAATCAAGGGTTATATACTTGCATCTACTCATTAAACATTTAATTAAGCCATTTTCATTACTAACCAACAGTTGGTTATCAGTACACCAAGAATATAATCAAGTTGCCATGGAACAGCAAAAATGTTTGTGTCCCAAGGTCCACAATCAAAGTATAAAATACACCAAAGTCATTCAAGTATTTATCTAATTTATTTTAGCATTTATTAATAAAGGAAAAGGCATTTAAAAGCACTTAAATTAATTAACCAATTTATAATTATCAAAACAGTACGAAACTATTTCAGAAGGTAGGTATTAGCATGTAAAGCATACTCAAAAAATTTCATGATTAAAGCATAATTATTTTAGCCTATAAAAATCATGAAAGGTACATTTATTAATCAAAGAGGTCATTTTTAAGCATGCAAAAACTATTTATTTTCATCATTTAATATTTTTCCTAGATAGAACACATCAGAAAGAGGCTACACAAAAAATTTCATGATTTTAGTAGCTCTATATAACTAGTTATGAATTTTACAAGAATCAGCACATTTAACATTTTCTGAAAAAGAAACCCGAGGAAAACATTTTTCACTCAGCCTTCAGTCAGCCATAGTCACTGACACGCGGGACCCGATCAACAACGCAGTGCGCCCGTGTTGACCGTGCCAGGGGCCGCCTTTGACCGGAGGGTACTCGCCAACAGTGAGGTCACCGGTGATGAGGCTTGGCCTAACGGACTCCTCTCGACCTCGCACACACGCTAGTGGTACTCATTGAGCGAAATAGGAACAACAGCAACCACACCGGTGACTATGGCGGCACGACGGCACTCCGGCGAGGCGGAGGCTACCGATGGTGAGGCTACCGGCGATGGGGACTACACCTACATGCTCCTCACAACCTAGAGGACACTACTATGTTACTGGTTGTTTGGATTAGGGCGTTGAGCGAGGTTGGCCGCGATCATGGCGGCACGGCGGGGCAGAGCGCGGTAGTGCAACGTTGTTCTTTCTGGCTTTGGTGTGGTAGATACTAAACAAGTGGCGCGGTTAGTACCAAGAGCTCCCCGTGACTTCGATGCATGTCCTGGTTGAGACGGGGATGAAGCGGAGCTCGATGGTCGATAGTGAGGACGACGACGGGGACAATGACATTCCGGCGCGTGTGTCACTTATCTACGAAAACCGGCAAGACGATAAGCATCAGGGGATCTTGGCAAAGCTAGCACGTGAAATAGATTGGCGAGAGGCTCATCGGAGTGGCCTAGCCACAGTGGGGCTAGTCACGGCGGCGCTGCGGACATCACCACAGAAGACGATGATGCCTGGGCAACTCCGGTCGCTAGAGATGGTGCTAGATGGCTTGACCGATGCGCTATGAGGAGGCAGAGCTGGCTGCAAGGGGAATTAGGCTGGGGCATATCAAGGGTGAAGAAATCGGTCGGTGATGCAGAGGCGCTCGACTGCGGTGGAAAGAGGAGTTGGCGACCGGCTCAGCGAGATAAGGGCAACGACGCAGCTTCTGGGCGTCCAGCAGCTGCTTGCGCCGTTGCCACCGAAGCAGCTGTGTGCCTATGTGCGAGAAAGCGGCAGAAACGGCCGATGGCGGTGGCGAGTAGGCAGACAGAGTGCGTGGCAGCTACTTCCAGCGATGGAACAGAGCCTGATCAACTAACTAACAGCCCAACTTCCTCCTCCTCTTTCGATTCTATACAGAAACAGGATGATCACATTTAACAAGAGTTGTTGGTCTGTACAAGATCCCCAACTTTGGTTCAAGGATCAACATCAAAGGACCAACATATTTTGTGATTTTGAGTTTGAAATCAGGGTTCAGTGTTTTAGTTTTAGGTTTTGAAATGCAGTTTTGATTTAGCTACTTTGGCAATTAATTTAAGAGCAACCAAAAATCATTCATGAAAACTAATTGCACACTAACAAAGCTCAACTATAGAACCAAGCAATGAAATAAAGGTTGACCAAATTTTACTTATGAAAATTCATTTAATAAATCAACAAAAGAACTAGACTTAATAACTTTATTTCAGGAACTTAGGCAAAAATGGCTAAGTGTGAAATTTAGTATCAAGTCCAATCTTTGAGCTCAAAATTAAACATGCTTGACTTGTAAATATCATCAAACTTTGATTTTATTTGAAAGAACACACTTAACACTACCATTTATATTAACAAAATTTTACTTATTTAAGCAAATTTTCATATATAAATTCACCAAGTTTCTTAATTGATATCAAAGGTAAAATTTCATGGAACAATTAGAACATAGCATATGCAACATACGAAACACCACATTTGCAACATGGGAAAGGTATAAATGAAACATCACTTATGCATCATATATGAAACACTATATATGCAACATATGGAAACTATAAGTGCAACATGAAATGCATTTATGACATGACACTTGATGCTTATGCTCCATGATGCTCATGATCAAACTTTTAATTGCTTTTTAACATCTGGGATGTTACAATCATCCCCCTTAAAGAAATCTCATCCCAAGATTACGGAGTGCCAAAACCCATGGGTCGAGTAATGGAAAAGGAAATGTGTGAAGCACATTAACATAAGAAGTTCATAAAACAGCAAGGGTTGGTTCAGAGATTACAACCGAGATCAAATTAGGGTTGGAATTAACAAGGGATTTCAAAAATTCACGAAAGGCGGGAACATGAATTTCCAAAAGAGGTTACAAGGAGAATGAAAGCACATTAATTATGGGCTATAATGGATCATGACCTCAGACTTCAATTCTAGTGCGTGCCCAGTAGTAATCCCTTAAGGTTGCGATCCTCAAGAAAACCCTAGGTTTCAACGCTGTACCATGGTCATTGATCATGGTACCACCATAGGACACAATTGCAGTAGCTTTCAACCAATACATGTCAGTTATCAAAATAAAGGGAATAGCATGTGTCAAGGTAGAAGAAAACAAAACACGACATATGCATAGGTTCAGAAGTCAAGGAGTAGTCCTAGGTTTTGGTATTGATCTGGTGTGGTAAACACGTTGCATCTAGAAGTTCCCTAAGGGTTAGGATCTTGCGGAGCAAGGAGAACCAAAAAGATGGTTAATTTAGCAAAACCTAGTACATGATGAGATTTATTAAAATAGAACAACTATAAAGTAGAATAGTCATCCTCAGAATTTAAGGGGAGAATCTCAACATCATTATATTTTAACCTTATATGAATGATATGATGCATGCTCGTCCTATATGTCTTCACAACGTTAGTTAGGACATAAACTACTTATATAGGGCAATACTTTATACTATCCTCACTACACCAGATGGGTTGTTGAAAGATACTCAGCAGAGTATTTGTCGGAGATGTTCGACACTTTACTTGACTTGCTGAAGAAGAGTTGAAATCTTTTTTCACGTCTTCTACTTGAGTCACCAGAGAGTCTTCATGAGTCTTTGGCAACAAGCATAAGGGAGATTATAGATATTTTTAATTTGTTACTCTTGAAAAACTTTTAATTTATAAAATCCTTTTGAACTTTTCAAAAGTAATGTTGTAGTCGATCCATGTATGAGCTCTGATACCAGTTGTGTCATAACCACCCAAATTATATGGGCCACATGCACATGTCATTGTCCTAAAGACCTCTAACTGTTGCACACGAGAGCTAGATAACTAAGGTAGTCTGTCGGGTGTCCTCGGGAACCCCGAATCATCTACATTTTACAACTCATATAGGATCAACAATGGAGTTACCACAACATTATAGCATTTGGTACAAAAATAACTTACATCAGAGTGCGGAAGACTTATAATATTGGTCTACCAAACATATCCAAGTCAAATCTTAACTTAATTTCAAAAGGTGAGTAGAATTATGGAAGCAACTTAGGTGAAACATCTAAGGTAGAAGAATTAGCCAGAACATGTCGCACCCACTAACATGATCTCGATTAGCAGCACCAGTCAGAACCTACAATAGGGTTTAACAAACCCTAAGTACTTGAGGGTATTCAACAAGTCTTACCCGACTAAAAGAAAAGACTCCAATGGCATGCTAGCTTAAAGGAAAGTTTGAAGCAAGAATAACTTTTGTAGAAAAGCTTACTACAGATGGATCCTAACTTTTAATCTTTTAGCTGTGTATTAAGTCATTATCAGTATCCCATTAGCACCTAGTCTAAATCAATCACTTCTTTAAACATCTCATCTCATTTCCCTCTTTTATCCACGAGTAACCATGTTCCATAGATTAACTACGATGTAGAGCAGAGAATCGAGTCTTCTTCTCTATGAAGCAACGACGATTCGAATCGATTGGCCTAGCTAGGATTTCCGTACCACACAACATATGTAGGTCTAGGCCTAGACCCAAACCTACATATTCAACCCTCACCCGGATCCTCCAAAATGTGAACCGGTCTAGGCTAACCAAGAGCACAATACTCCACCTCCCTGCGCCACTCCTGGTGGATTCACAGGATGTGTACATGCTACTGTCACCATCTCCCACGCCCAATGCGCAGTTGTCTTTTCACATAATGGAATAGCCGAGGTATTAGGCTTACCGGAGTATGTGGCCAGTACTACAAGGTCTTGACTCACAAAGGTCTACAACGGTACGGTCCTTAATCAACACAGGCGGGACGAGCACGACTAGGCAAACCTATCTGCCAACTTAGCTTAAAACCAGTCCTGCTCGTTCTCAATTTAAACATAATTATCATCATGGTATTCTCACGACCCATAAACGGAGTCGAGAAGAATAAGGTAGAACTTATTTCCCACGAACGATGAAACCATCATTTGAGTTCTATCAAAGTCTAAGCTTTACTAAGCATAGAGGTATCGACCTATTCATACTAGCATGGTATAGCTAAGGATACCTGATTATCAAGGTAATCATGCAGCAACGGTATTCGACCAACTCCTAATTACTTAATGCACATCTCACAAGACTTAAGGTGTAATAAAGATTTGTAAATACTAGAGAAGGGTTTATGCTCCGGGGCTGGCCTACGTTCTAGAGAAGGTTAGACTCCATAGAAAGGTCTAGAAGGTATACTTGACACCAACACCACTGGTGGATAGAACCCTTCTGCGAAACATGATCAACACGAGTCTTTTCACTCTTGTAAGCACTACACGTAATAAATGATGCTTTGCTTAACATGATGGACTACATACCATGATGCATGATGAGAGACATAACAAGTGCATAATAGAACTTAAATAAAGTTAAGAAAGTTGAGTACAACTTTCCTTCACCAAAGAACTAGGGTTATTATATAAGTATTTCAATTAGTTAACTTATCAAGTATATTAGTTGTTCATTATGAAAGGAATATACTAACATGGACAAGCAAGTGATTAACATGAAGATCATCTACATAGCAAAACCATTTACTCAAACTATGGCATACAAGGAGCAATCAAGGGTTATATACTTGCATCTACTCATTAAACATTTAATTAAGCCGTTTTCATTACTAACCAACAGTTGGTTATCAGTACACCAAGAACATAATCAAGTTGCCAAGGAACAACAGAAATGTTTGTGTCCCAAGGTCCACAATCAAAGTATAAAATACACCAAAGTCATTCAAGTATTTATCTAATTTATTTTAGCATTTATTAATAAAGGAAAAGGCATTTAAAGGCACTTAAATTAATTAACTAGGTTATAATTATCAAAACAATATCAAACTTTTTTGAATTTAGGTATTAGCAAGTAAAGGATACTAAAAAAGTTTCATTATTAAAGCATAATTATTTTAGCATATAAAAATCATGGAAGGTACATTTATTGATTAAAAAAGGTCATTTTAAGCATGCAAAACTATTTATTTTCATCATTTAATATTTTTCCTAGATAGAGCACATCAGAAAGAGGCTACACAAAAATTTTCATGATTTTAGCAGCTCTAATTAATTAGTTATGAATTTTACAAGAATCAGCATATTTAACATTTTCTAAAAAAGATAACCCCGAGGAAAACATTTTTCACTCAGCCGTCAGTCAACCATAGTCACTGACACGCAGGACACGGTGAATAGCGCAGCGCACCCACGTTGACAGCGGCGGCGCCGCCTTTGACCGGCGTGTACTCATCGACCACGCGCACACGCTGGTGGTACTCATTGAGCGAAACTGGCATGACAGCAACCACACTGACGACTATGGCGGCACAACGGCGCTTCGTCGAGGCGGAGGCCGCCGACGGCGAGGCTACCGGTGATGGGGGCTACACCTACATGCTCCCCACAACCTCACGGACACTACTACGGTACTAGTTGTTCAGGATTAGGGCATTGCGTGAGCTTGGCCACGGCACGGTGGGACAGAGCACGGTGGCACGACGGCGTTGTGGTGGCTATGGTGCGATAGAGACAAAACGAGCGGCGCGGTTAGCACCAAGGGTTCACCATGACTTTGATGCATGTCCTGGTTGGGACAGGGACGAAGCAGAGCTTAGTGGTCGACGGTGAGGACGACGGTGGTGGCATGAACTCACAGCGCCAATGATGTTCCGGCGTGTCTGTCGCTTATGTGCGAAAACCAGCAAGCTGATAAGCATTAGGGGATCTTGGCGAAGCTAGCACGTGAAACAGTTTGGTGAGAGGCTTATCGGAGTGGCCTGGCCTTGGTGGGGGTGGCCATAGCAGCGCTGCGGACATCGCCGCAGAAGAACATGGCACCTGGGTGACTCCGACGGCTAGAGGTGGCGCTAGCTAGCTGGACCAATGCTCTATGAGTAGGCAGAGCTGTCTGCAAGGTGAATTGGGTCAGGGCGAAGAAATCGGTCGGCGATGCAGAGGCACTCGACGGCGGTGGAAAGAGGAGAAAGAGGAGTTAGTGACCGGCTCGGCGAGATAAAGGCAACAGCGCAGCTTCTGGGCATCCAGCAGCTGCTTGTGTCATTGCCACCAAAGCAAAGCAACTGCGTGCCTATGTGCGAGAAAGCGGTGAAAACGGTTGGCGCAGTGGCGAGCAGGCAGACAGAGTGCGTGGCAGCTGCTTCCAGCGATGCAACAGAGCCCAATAAACTAACTAACAGCCTAACTTCCTCCTCTTTCTCTTGATTCTATACAGAAACGAGATGATCGCCTTTAACAAGAGTTATTGGTCTGTACAAGATCGCCAACTTTGGTTCAAGGATCAACATCAAAGGACCAACATATTTTGAGATTTTGAGATTGAAATCAGGGTTCAGTGAAACTGAACCTAGGGTTTCAGTTTTAGGATTTGAAATGCAGTTTTGATTAAGCTACTTTGGCAATTAATTTAAGAGCAACCAAAAATCATTCATGACAACTAAATGCACACTAGCAAAGCTCAACTATAGAACCAAGCAATTAAATAAAGGTTGACCAAATTTTACTTATGAAAATTCATTTAATAAATCAACAAAAAAACTGGACTTAATAACTTTATTTCAGGAACTTAGGCAAAAATTTAAGTATGAAATTTAGTATCAAGTCCAATCTTTGAGCTCAAAATTAAACATGCTTGACTTGTAGATATCATCAAACCTTGATTTCATATGAAAGCACACACTTAACAATACCAAGTTTATATTAACAAAATTTTACTTATTATGCAAATTCTCATATATAAATTCACCAAGTTTCTTAATTGATATCAAAGGTAACATTTCATGGAACAATTAGAACATAGCATATGCAACATATGAAACACCACATTTGCAACATAGCAAAGATATAAATGAAACATCACTTATGCAACATATATGAAACACTATATATGCAACATATGGAAACTATAATTGCAACATGAAATGCATTTATGACATGACACTTGATGCTTATGGTCCATGATGCTCATGATCAAACTTTTAAGTGCTTTTTAACATCTGGGATGTTACACAGTATAAAGGGTTGTTAGTTTTGAATGTCGTAGTAACTAGTCTGTCCCTCGACTATTGTGACTGCTTGGATTGGAGTCAAATTAAAGTACAGAAAAGACCCATCATAACCAAACCAGGCATTCAAGTCTCAAGCGTGTTATGGTGGTCAAAAACTCCTTTTCTCAAGTATGAAGTCGTGATAATCATCTGTAGTTAGAACTAGTATGTATTGGTAGTAGTTGGATGACATTAAGTAGTAGGATTGCACTGCTCTCCTCTTTTTTGCATGTATTAGATAAAATTTGTTGAACTTGCAAGAACCATGCTGCGACGTGTTCATACGAGCAAGTCTCATTTTTCCTCATTTTCCTGTAATGCTTGTTACTATGTCGTTTACAATTTTAAGTTTGGGTCCTATTTTTAAATCTGGATAGGCGAGTAGGATTGTTCGATCGCTAAGAAATAACACTAGCCGGACTTTAGTGCACTAAGCAACGTGACATACATCAAATGAAACTTTGTTTACTCCTCTACTAATTTTCTAAGAACAAGGGAACATGGAACCCCTGAACGAGCACCTCGCAAACTTGAAGCACCCCCAATCGAGTATGGAGCCCCTACATAACTCAACTACAACAAGATTATGGAATCTAAAGCACCTCAAGTGCAACAAGATTATGGAATCTAAAGCACCCAATCTTGAAGGCCGCTGTGTATTTGATCTGAAGGCCGTTGCGTATTTCATTGCTATGATTCACTTTCCTGAGACACGTTTACACGGACGCCTAGAACTCGAGCCAGGCGCCATTTGATTCCTCAAGAAAGAACCATCGCATTGGATGATTCAGTTCCCTAAGACACGTTTACACGGTACGCGATCCTTCAAGAACGTGGATTCTCCACCTACATAAACCAGCGGCCCTATTTCCCCAGCGCTCTCTGCCTCATCATAGTCACGCCTTCATACTCCGCTCTGACACCGCATCAGTCATCATTCATCATGCGTGCGCTCTAACTCTGCTTCTTCATCGGCTATGTCATGATGGATTGGCTCCCAACGAAGTTGGCCATGTACATCGCGGGCCACATCGCTAAACAGTCATATGCCCCCATGGACGACCTTGCCAGGCTATGTGCAACCTGCTCGGACATGCGCAGGGTGTATGGCACCACCGAAGTCGGCCGGCGCATACCACTGCGCCGGGTGCTGCAGCATCAAGGTTTCTGGGAGCGCTACTACTATGATGATGACTATCGTTCCCTGCTCACCACCAGGCTGACTAGCATGTGCAACCTAGAGGCCTGCTTCCTTGCTGGCTTGTGTCTCGTCTTTGTGGAAGCCCGTAGGTCATTGATGCCGCCGATTGAATGGTTTCATCACTCTTCAAAGGTAGGCCATTAACTTGTTATGTATGTCTATGCCCTCGTGCTCTATAGGTCCAATACTAGCGTCGACAATGATGACATTGCCTGGCGCCTATTGAGGAAGCTCAAAGGTGCTGACGAAGCGGGGCCAGTTGCACTGCCGTGGAAGAATGAGACCTGTACGGGGTGCCGCTAAAACATGTACTAGCGGTTGCAGGACTTGGTTCCACAGCATGTAGAGCCCATTCTTCACCCCGTTCTTCCCCGGGACGGGCATCAGTGCACATGCGTTGGCTGCGGCGTGCTCGTCGGATTTGAAGAATGGGACATATGGGCTAGGTTCTGCAGCGAGGTGTGTAAGATCTCATGGGAGTGCTATAAGTTATTCACATCAATTTGGTAGATTAATTCTAAATTAGTGCATGTTAAGTTGTGTTAAACATCTATGTATATATATCTGGTTGGTGACTTTATTTTAGTTTGGCAACAACATCAACTATATATGTATCTCGTTGTTCAAAGTCTGCTGGTGCTGATCGCATTTTTTCTTACGAGCATGCACCCCTGCTCCACTGGATTCTTATTAGGGTGTGCCTATATATCTGTTGATAGATTTTTGCGCCCCAAATCTGTCATTTTTTTACAAAATAAGCAGCTGACACATCAGCCAAAAAAACTGATAGATTTGCAATGTGTAGTGGACCTTAGACGGTTGCCAGTAAATACTGTCCTAGATTCAAGGGGTGGTTGAACAGTTTCCAATACTGCATGTGTTGGGAATATTCTAGTAGATTAATTTCATCCTCATGACCTCAAATATCTTGACAAGACCAAACTAATTGGACCACATTGAGATTTTTGTGTGCTTTGGGTCCTGTTCATTGGTAGTACTATTAGTACCGTGACTGGCTTTGATCTGTGGGATAGCACGAAGTCATGTATTGTATGTGTTGGGCTCATGTACAATGAACCATTGCTAATATATGAAGTATTTATGTGAATGTCTGTGTTAATCTTTGTTGAACTTGCAAGATCCTTGCAGCGATGAGCAAGTCCCACCTCAGTCTAATGCAGAACAGAGGAGCCATTGATGTTGAAATGTTATTGCACACGTAAGAAAGTCCGAGCTCTGTATATTTGAACGTGTTTGATAGTATCCTCTGTAGTTTTTTCTCGTTTTCTTGTGATACTTGTTAATGTGTCGTTCACAATTTTAAACTTGATTGTTTACCTATGATGCAAAACAGAGGAGCTATTGGTGTTGAAATGACATTTACTTGTTTCTTGTAGGGCATCCCCAATGGTTCACAAATAACTAGTTTAGGAAGAATTCCATTGGCTATCAAGGAGAGAGATCAAATAGATATTTGCAAATTGCCATTGTGGACACCCTAAACCGTAAGCACGGCTCATAGTCCGAGCAGTGTAAATTTGATCAGCCAAGACACCCGGATTGAACCACACTGTTGTGATTGCTTGGAGTGGACCGCACTGTATACTTCATAGCATGCATACAGAAGGTTCCACCCTATGTATACATAAAGCATGGCCCCACTCCCATTGTTTGATTCCACCTTGCATTACGCAAAAAACCCTCACCTCGCCTCGCAAAGTCTGCCACTAAGGCCGCACCCATGAAGAGCTACTCAAGGAAGGGTCGGCCGACTTCGGTCCCCACTACCTACAGTGTATTGGCACTCCCTACTTCAGAGGAGGTGGGGCCAATGGTGCGCCCTACTTCGGTGTCAGCGGAGGTGGCGTCAACATCGAGTTGTGGGAGACCGGTGTTCCCATCGCGCTCCCACACGTCGTCTCCTTGACTACCATTGCTCTCCCTGTCACCCTCGATGATGACTCTGGTGCCAGCGCACTGGTGGTTCCCTCTCCACCACTACTCCTGGTGCGCTCCACTTCGCCATCATGGTAGGCTGCGTGGCCTCCTCTGTTCTTGCTGGCCCATGTCATGAGTGGGTCTCATGTATCCTCGTGCTCCCGCTCGTCGTCCGCCGCGGACATGTTCAAGCACTCTCCGAGCTGCAATACGACAGACTCAGAGGATGATCGTAGGCATGGGTATGCAACTCCCGTCCCTAAGAGCCAAAAGCTAATGATATGCGCCAGCTGCTATGGCTTGCTGGTCTACCCCCTTTGCCTAGAGAGTGCGCCCCATGGTTGGACATAGTCCGTTGTTAGGGAGCATGTCCTCGCTTGGGCCAACTGCCGCCCGCACAGGACATATGTTGTCGACAAGAAGATTGTGCGGCATCACGCGCTGGCGAGGAACTAGGGCTGGATCACTGATGGAGGCAACCACCGGTGATTCCGTGCCATGCAGTGCCAGTTAGATTGGTCAATTGTTTGCCTTCTAAATCTGATCGCTCCCCCTTATCATCTAGGCTTGAACTTGTCTTGCATTGTGCAGCGATTCCTCCATGGCGGCGCCACCCCTCGTCGTGGGGCTTCCCACTGGTGGTGCCGGAGAGTCGTCCCATCGCCGTTCGCTGCCGTCAAGCCCGTCTGTCCCCACATAGCCCTCTAGTTCTAAACTGGGTGAATCTTTAGGCAATGAAAAATATTGTAAGTTATTGAAGCATTACCATGGCCTGTGCGATGACTTGGTGGCTGCGCGCGCCGCACTTGTTGTGGCTTAGCAGGAAGACACCTAGGCGCGAGAAGACAAGGCGGCGGCTATGGTGTCTGAAGCCATTCATCAAGAGGCTGCCATGGCGCTGGCCGCTGCCCAGCTTCAGTTTGGTGAGGCGGTGAATGTCCTGGTGGTGTAGTGTTTTCCATCGGGATCAGACGACAATGAGATCGATGATCTCATCATGAGCCTCCGACCAGCCACCAATGACATCTTAGCGAAGCTAAACGTGAAGCAGATCCTGCACGCCCGCCTTGACCCCTGATCTATGGGACATATGAGTAGTACTAGTAGTCATGACTAGGTTTGATCTGTGGGACGCCCTTGCAAATATGTGAACTCATATTTCCATGTCTGTGTGAACTTTTGCTGCACTTTGTATTAGGTGGGTTAAACTCTGTTGAGCATGGTCTAGCCCCTGTTGGTTGCTTTTCGCTACAGATTTCTTTCTGCAGAGTTCATACGCGCAAGTCTCATTTTTCCTTGTTTTCCTGTGATGCTTGTTACTGTGTCATTTACAATTTTAAGTTTTGACCCTGTTTTTAAATCTGGGTCAGCGCGTAGGATTGTTCGGTCGCTGAGAAACAACATGGTCTGGACTTTAGTGCACCATGCAACGTGACATACATCAAATGGACTTTGTTTACTCCTCTGCTAATTTTCCAAGAACAAGGGAACATAGAGAAAGTACTAAGGTCTGTTGATGAACTATGGTAGGACTCTACGTCTACCATACAAATAGGTATGGACTAATAACACAACTAATTGGCTAATTATTAGAAACTCTTGGAGATTGCCTTCATTATGCCTTCCAATACTTTATTAGGAGTTTTAAAACTTCATGTTTTTGGGAAAAAAATATTGGGTACTCTTGGAGATTCTCTAAGCACCCAATCTTGAAGAACGAGCACCTAGCAAACTTGAAGCACCCCCAATCGAGTATGGAGCCCAGAACAGAAGAGAACTAGATGATTATAGATCTTCTATTAACACAAGATCTGCAAGAAGATCTTCAATCATCAAGGTCAAGCTCCTGTTCCACAACAGCACCTCGCAAAGGATGGGGAAGGAGCACCTCACAAAACTTGCACTAGCATCTCAGTGAGGTGCTTTATATTCCATAATCTTGCTACTTTTGCGGATCAAGGGATGCAGATTTGCATCTCGATGCTCAAATGCAACAAGCTTATGGAATCTAAAGCACCCAATCTTGAAGGTCTTCTCCAAACACTAGCATCCCTATTGGTAGTTATTAACGCACATAGAGAAATCCACAAGCGCGCGAATACCGATGTAGCTTTCACCTAGGAGTATTCTAGGGTATCATATTTATCCACAGGGAAGCAATGGTAAAGATGGTGATAGTTAACCATCATGTATCTACTAACTAGTGTACCGACTAGACTAAAGTGGGGGTAAGTGATATTCGATAGGAGCTATGGATAATGACACCCACAGGAGAATTCAATGGTGAGAGGACAAAGGGGGAGTACAAGGTTCCTATGCACTTCTCTATGACTATGGTTCTATTCTAGTACACATAAGAGGGGATAACTAAGGAATGGGTAAAACATAGTGATCACACAATAACATTTTGGAGCAACAATATCTTTCTGACCCTCAAATGAGGTGAGAAAGAGTGGTCAGGGAAAGGCTACCAAAAAGCTCTATGAAAACACCAATCCGAACGTGGTGGATTACAAAGGCCTTACAGAGCTATCACCTCTGGGGCTACCACAACTATCCGTGGGATTAGGCACAAACTCAGGTAAACACTAGCCTAGACACCATATCTACGCTAATGATTACTACTCTAGTCACGATCTATAACTAGAGCACTCGATGTGAGCGGAGATCCTATGCTAAGGTGAGATACAACTATACTAACCACACTTAGCTAAACAACTAAGGCATAGAATGTTGATGGTAGTTAACAACCATTATAAACCATCAAAGAAACATGAATAAGGGCATAAATATGATCACCAATAAAGGTCTAGGCATTTAACCTAATAAATTCCACATGTTTTGGTGAATCTGTATTTTCTATAGGGTTTAACCAAAAAACCGTCAAGGTGGACCTACTTGTCAGATTTAATTGTGCTTATCCACCGCAAAACAGACACTAGAAGGTTCTAGAGGACCTAGGCCCACCTGTCGATCTCCGCGTTGCAATGTCGGTTCTCCACCGCCTCTTAGGTTACATCTATGCCGTTCCTTAAGTCGGTTTAATCTAAGGGCTCATGTTTGATGCCTTGGGCTATATATACCAGCCCCTGTCACCCCCTAAGGCATCAAGTCATTTGAGAAGATGGAATTCCTAATCATCCTCAAAGCTCCATCAATTCTTGGGTATAGCTAGTTAGGTTAGGTCTAGAGGGAGGCAAGCAGGCTTCGCTTGGATTCCCGATCGTGTCAAGAGCGTGGTTTGGTATAATCCTTGTACCCCCTCTCTTTTGTATCTCCATTATTTTTATATACTTACTACAATTTTTATGACAATATTAGTATCCATCTTATTTTTGTTCTTTGTTATAATGTTCATCGTCTACTTTGATTATATACTTAGTATAGCTAGTTTATCATTATGTTTATGCATAAGTTCACAAAGCGCTCACTCCAAAGTACACGGGGTGAGTGGTAGACATTGTGTAAGCATGGTGCTTATATGTTGTTTACCTGTGGATACACCCTATATTCTGGGCCATGTGGTAGATCGCAGATGTGACACTCCCGTTGAGTCCTTTGTAGTCCACTCCCCGATATAGGTAGCGCGTAGGATGTGGTTACAAAGGAAGGGCAAGCTTTGTTCTTAATCTTCCTTAGTAATATCCCTTATGTGTAGATATAAAGATCATCTTAGCCATGATTACTAGGTGTAATTGCACTAATCAATGTATGCTTTGACTTGTAATTAAGAATGACCTAGGAATTATTCCTCTAACATTCTACCTGACCATGCTAATGCCATAGAAAGGAGTACTCTGAGTGATTTATCATCATCATTGATCAATACTTTTCATATCTCTTATCCTATGACTTACCCCTGTTATGAGTAGAATATTGGCTATGGTTTACTTCTCCATCAATGGTATAAGTTATCAATACTTGTCCATGCTAGACCTTCCCTGTGGTAAAACATAAATAACGATACCTAGAATACTCTCGGGTGAAGTGCTACAATGGTATAATTATCTGTGCGCTTGCATATTCCTTTTTCTTCATATATCTTTATATTCTTTCTAGTCACATAAAATGATAAAGAACTACTTAGTATCATTCTAGTAGCAATGCTAGGCAGTACCAACAAGCATCTCTGGCACCATCACTAGGGATGACAACCTAGTAAAGTAATGTTAGGAGATGTAGGTAATTAATAGGTGTCTACTAAAACAAGTGACAAGTTAATAAATACCAACAATAAACTAGATAAACATGAAAGACATTCAAGTGAATAGAGAAGATAAATATATTAAAGTAAGAATCTTACAAAGGAAAGATACAAGAGCATACCAGACCTCTGAAGACTCCTACAAAACCCAAGCATAGCTCAACTCTCCCTAGCTCCCAACTCACTATTCTACTTCTACATCTTGAGAAAGTAGAGAGAGCTTCTCTTGTGGTGTGTGTTACAAGTGAGGGGTGAGGTTCCTATTTATAGCCTAAGGTGGAGTAGGGGCTACTCCAACGCCACATCATCGATCTAGGTGACACCTTCTCCTTGCCCTTGGATCAAACCGACCTTGAACCACCATAAATCAACTCATAGGATTGCTCCCAAGTGTGTTTCCTTGCATGTGTCCGAAGGAGAGGCGGTGGAGTGACTGAGGGGTGCCCAGCGGTGTAGGTAGGGTGCTGGCCGACCCCCACTATTGAGTGGGCCCTCCTACTTTGGTGTAGTAGAGTGTGGGTATGAACACCATTTGTCCATTTGAGAACCCAACATACCGGACGGTGAGTCACCAATCCATGTGATGCTTCTTTTTGGCCCTTGATCACGCACTGACTTGGAGTCAATGGTGGAGAAGGCTTGGAGGTGTGTTTCTTGGCCATTTCCCATGGATTGGTGAGGTGGCACTGGTGGGGCCACACCGGCCGGTGCCATGGTGGGGTCGAGCGGTGCCACCAAGTGCCCATGGTGGCCCACCTTGCTCCAATTGCTTCTAGTTGCTTGATTTTTGGTATTTTTGTATAGTTTTCCTGCATGAGCAAAGATCTCCAAGTACAAGTGGAAATATGCGAATTATAAACATAAATCACTACTTGTGATATTGTTTTCTCCCATTGTTGGTGCAATGTTGATGGTCAAAATAGGCATTTAGTGACCATCAATAAGCTCCCCCACACTAAACCTTTGCTCGTCCCGAGCAAAGTGGGAAAATAGAAATCTAGGTGCAAATTAATATGAAACAAGACTTTAAAAGATATGATGCTAACATAAAAGATATACCAAGTCATACCTCATACCTTGTGGATTTTGAAGTGTCTACCATGTCGCCTTGAGCGGTTGAAAAGTGGAACAGCTTTGACACCAAGTCATCACAATCTCCTGTGAAGCATACTTGGAGTTTTTATAACTTTTGTAATTGAAAACTTTGCTCATACTTCCCCTCAAATTGTACTCTCAAATCACTCAATGGTGTTTGTATCCTCACCAAGGCATTGGGTTTTGCCTTACATCCTACTTCTAATAGGCTTATGTTGAGTTTGGGTAGGATAAGAGTAAAGCACACTTACATTGCATATATTGCTAAGTCAAACAATGGATCAATGGAGGAAAATATCATACACTTAGATCAAGGTGTGCATGTGTGTGGAAATGTGGAAATAGGATAATCATGATAACTCCTTAGCATGATAAGATTCTTTCTCCATCCTTGATTTGAAAGCATGGCTATCTTCCTCTCTTTTTTTTCAACTATGGACCTTCATGTGTCCACATTTTTTTCTACCTTTTCTTTTCTTTTCCTTTTTCAATACTTTTTTCATAGCCCATGCCTCATTTGTGAAATTGATGGAGAAAGATCATGCTAGCAAACAGAGAGTATTTATGTGGGTGGAAATGTAAAGGCGTGTTTTTGCTTACTTCCAATGTAGAAGTATAGCATATATTTGGTGGAGTGTACGTGACCTTGATCTTAAAAGCATGATAGAATTCTCAACATAGGTCAACAAAGTTTGCCAAAGCTTAAAGCAAAAACAAGTAGCATATGTGAAAGGTTTTCAACATATGGCATGCTATTTGGCCGTGGTAGGAAATCTCTCCATTGAGGAGAAGCGAGGCCATTAATTTTGATGTTTTATCAAAACAGAAATCTCCAAGAGCTTACATAGAAAGATAGGATTTCTTTAGTCTCTACCATATCTCACTTCACAACAACTTAGTTGATATGTTTTCCTAATATAGATATGTCCACAAGTAACAAGTATATGAACTAGGAATAAAGTTTATGTTGGCCAATCTTTATAAAGTCATGTTCATAGTTTGGCATGATTCATATTTTAAGTTTTTATTTTAGCATATATCATTTTCAATCATAACAAACTCAAAAGAACAAAGCAAGAGTGGGCTAAGGGAGTGCAAACCAACGTCCCAAAGTGGCGGAGGCTTGAGAGGTGGAAGAGAAGAATCGGGTAGGCTCACCCACACTAGGACTTTTATGTCACTTGACATTAAAAACCTACTTGGGACATCCCTCAGAGTGTATTCCAATGTTGAATGATGTTTTGCTCAAGTTGTTGCCACCTTGCTATTTTGACCCTTCATCCTTTTCTGTTCAACCTGAAAGGTTTAGAGACAAATACCCGAAGGATACAAGTTCTACAAGATGCTTTTGTTCTCACTTTACAAATTTGCTTCTTTTTTTTGGGTGAGAACAAACAGAAGAGACTAAACATGATGATTTTAGAGAGCAAGGCAAGGGGCAACATCTCTAGCTCAAAACATAATTTAGCAATGATGGATTTGGACAAGATGTGTGTCGACGAAATATGGTCGGCAGTCCACCGAGGGGGGTGCCCGTGGTGGTAGATTATCGGTAGACGGTGCGTGTAATCAGGAACCAGATGGTGACACAAGGCGCAGAGACAACGATTTAGACAGGTTCAGGCCGTCTGATCGACGTAATACCCTACGTCCTATGTCTTTGGTGTATTGTATTGAGATGTATATGGATTAACCTGTCCTTTAGGGGACCCTTGTCTCTCCTTATATACTCTGAAGAGACAAGGTTACAAGTAAAGTATCCAATTTGGTACTATTACAATATCTAGTACAACTTGTAATCTTGATGTGCACGCCTTGATCTTACGGGCCGGGCCACCTCGGATGGTGCGGCCCATGTACCATCTTGTGGTACCCGGGGGTATATCCCCCACAGCTAGTCCCCGAGCGCCATGTATTCTGATGCGACACGCTGTTTCAACCTTCTCCGAACAGTGAGGCTTGAGTTCTTGACATCTCCGACCACCGTTGTCGCCGGGGAGAAGTAGGTTGTCCAAAGAATGTATGGTGCTCTTTAAGAAGAAAGAAAAAGATTTCCGTCCTGGGAAGTGTGCCCACTTGTATTTCTGAAAAGAAATGTAAGTGCGTCTTGAAGCGTAGCATCCCTGATCATCAGAGGCGTAAGGGTCGAAAAACAAACACATTCACCGCAAGGTGAAGTGTGCCCACTTAGTCCTCGAGCCTGGTAGTAGGTGACGTAGGCACGTGGTGCCAGGGTCTAAAAAGAATTCCCAGTTAAGTTGAAAACCCAATCGTCGTACCGGCGATACGAGATGCACCGGCAGGTGCATCGTACTGATGTAGTCCCCGAGCTTGCTGGAAGGCGAGGTATGAGCCTTGTAGCAAGGTCTAAACGAGAAAGAATATCCCAACTGTATGCAAGTCGCCAGTCGTATGTAGTCGAGACGCAAAGTCCCCGAGCCGTGGTCGGAGAGTGGTCGAGCAGTCCCTGAGCACAGGTCGAGGAGCGAGCGACGAAGTCCCCGAGCCGTGGTCGGAGAGTGGTCGAGGTGGTCGGAGCTCAGCTGGTCGACGTGGTCTGCTGGTCGGAGCTCAGCTGGTCGATGTGGTCTGGTGGTCCCTCGGGACATGGTAAACGTGGTCTGTGGTCGATGTGGTCGGCTCGCTTAATGGCTCAGGCGCTCGCTTGGTGGCTCGATGCAGTCGTACGGGTGCGCAGAGTCAAAGTTGTAGTCGACCAAGCGTAGTCGGAGGCTGACAGAGTTACCCAGCTTATGGAGGCGAAGCCCGTGTCCGACAAGGCGAGGCGCAGTCCGATGTCTTCCTCCCGCGTGCATGCATGGCGATCCTTGTTGATTTGCTTGCTGACCGATGAGATCTCGTCGTCTTGGCACTTGGGCTAAATTCAGGCGTACAGCATGTCATGCATGCACGGACGTGTGAATTTTGCCTTGGTTAAATATCTTGCATGGCCCCCGTACATTCTTCCTGTTTGCTCGTAATAAGAGGAACGTCTTGATCAACGAAACCTTGACTTGGAAATTTCGTGTCGATGCCGTGTTTGGAGATGGAGACGGCGTTGTAGTCCAACTTGTGCTCTGATTTTGATACTTGGACTTTAGATCGGATCTGGTCGTCTCATGGAGATAGGGCGCCGTCTTGGAAATCCGACGTGGTGATCTACATGATAGACTGTTGCTTTTGTTATTGTTGTAGAATCCCGAGCACGGAGTGGTCTAGTGAGAAGTCCCAGAGCACGGAGTGGTCTGGCGAGTCCCCAAGCGTGGAGTGGTCTGGCTAGAAGTCCCAGAGCATGGAGTGGTCTAGCGAGTCCCCGAGCACGAGCGTGGTCTGGCCAGAGTCCTCGAGCACAAGCGTGGTCTGGCCAGAGTCCTCGAGCACCGTAGTGGTCTTGGCAAACCCTGAAGCATGAGCTCGCTGACCAAACTGTGTTCCTGAAAAATAAACACGGAGAGCGGTAGTACATGATGATGTACGAAATATAATGATCTCTCTATAGGAGGTGAAGTAAACACTTGGTGTTCGGTTGGCGATGAATTATACTTGGTGTAATATTCGAAAAATAACATTAGCTGTTTTTAGCCCTTTTGTTATGTAGTGGCGTAGCGCGATGTATTAACCTGTCCTAAAGAATGCGCCAGGCTTGGGCTGACCAACATCTCGTAGCGCGAGGTACGGAACGCTGCCACGCGTAGAGTGCCAGTGTTACCAGGGAGCGACTGCCGACTACCCGTAGCGCAGAGGGTGGACTCTCATGCACGCGTGGGGTGGAGCCAGAGACAGTGCCGGCTCTGGGATTCTCAAGCAGGAAGGAAAACATATCGGCGAACTGTTGTAAAAACTTATACATGTTTTGGATTGTATGTATGGAGAAAATTCGACGCGGAGCGCACCCTAAGGGTGGTCGGCGGAGGTGTATGATGATCGAAGAAATTTTCAATTAAAAATAATACTTAGCTTTATTGATGACCGGTGGGTGTAGTCGGCGTGTTGCGATGTTCGAGAGATGGCTTGACGTGTCGTTGGCGTGTCTGGTCCTCGAGCTATTCGACCTATCGTCATGACTGTGGTCGCGATTGTCGTAGCGCCGTTCTTCGCGGCGATCATCATTGCGACGTAGTCTTGTGGTCGAGGTGGTCGGAGATCGGTAGAGCCGCTCGAGACATGGTCGTCGTGGTCTGGTGGTCGAAGCTCCCATATGTGCATGCATCCTTGTTGAGCTTTTTCGGCAAATAGACAAGTCGTCTTGACCTCTTCTGCCCGATCAGATGGCTTGCATGTATGCTTTTGTGTAAACGTATACGCGTATATGCATGACTCTTGGCTAGCTTGCTATCTGGAGTTTTAGTCGACTCCATAACGGACGGAGTTGTTGGCTTCCTTCCGTGTAGATGTGTGTATATGTAAGCACATGCAAGTTCAGAGGCTACAGAGGCCAAGGCATCGTGCATGCAACCATGCAGTAAGACTCCTAGCCGATTGGATCTGTTGACGAGCGACGATCGTCGCCATACTGCTTGTGGGCCGTACTGGTCTTCATGTGGGTGAAGAATACTTGTAGTAGTAGATCGGTTCGTGGCCTAGGTGCAGATCAATGATGAGGGGAAGGGTGGTGCGCCTGGTGCACGCTGCTGCGCCCGACCACGTTGCTCAGACGACGAGTCACCGCGATCAGCTGAGTCGCCACGGATGACGTTGATGAAGAAAAGCGCCATCTGATTCACTGCAAGATCTGCACGCACAACCCCTAAAGGGGATAACCCCTAGAGGGGACCCCTACCTGGCGCGCCACTGTCGACGAAATATGGTCGGCAGTCCACCGAGGGGGGTGCCCGTGGTGGTAGATTATCGGTAGACGGTGCGTGTAATCAGGAACCAGATGGTGACACAAGGCGCAGAGACAACGATTTAGACAGGTTCAGGCCGTCTGATCGACGTAATACCCTACGTCCTATGTCTTTGGTGTATTGTATTGAGATGTATATGGATTAACCTGTCCTCTAGGGGACCCTTGTCTCTCCTTATATACTCTGAAGAGACAAGGTTACAAGTAAAGTATCCAATTTGGTACTATTACAATATCTAGTACAACTTGTAATCTTGATGTGCACGCCTTGATCTTACGGGCCGGGCCACCTCGGATGGTGCGGCCCATGTACCATCTTGTGGTACCCGGGGGTATATCCCCCACAGCTAGTCCCCGAGCGCCATGTATTCTGATGCGACACGCTGTTTCAACCTTCTCCGAACAGTGAGGCTTGAGTTCTTGACATCTCCGACCACCGTTGTCGCCGGAGAAGTAGGTTGTCCAAAGAATGTATGGTGCTCTTTAAGAAGAAAGAAAAAGATTTCCGTCCTGGGAAGTGTGCCCACTTGTATTTCTGAAAAGAAATGTAAGTGCGTCTTGAAGCGTAGCATCCCTGATCATCAGAGGCGTAAGGGTCGAAAAACAAACACATTCACCGCAAGGTGAAGTGTGCCCACTTAGTCCTCGAGCCTGGTAGTAGGTGACGTAGGCACGTGGTGCCAGGGTCTAAAAAGAATTCCCAGTTAAGTTGAAAACCCAATCGTCGTACCGGCGATACGAGATGCACCGGCAGGTGCATCGTACTGATGTAGTCCCCGAGCTTGCTGGAAGGCGAGGTATGAGCCTTGTAGCAAGGTCTAAACGAGAAAGAATATCCCAACTGTATGCAAGTCGCCAGTCGTATGTAGTCGAGACGCAAAGTCCCCGAGCCGTGGTCGGAGAGTGGTCGAGCAGTCCCTGAGCACAGGTCGAGGAGCGAGCGACGAAGTCCCCGAGCCGTGGTCGGAGAGTGGTCGAGGTGGTCGGAGCTCAGCTGGTCGACGTGGTCTGCTGGTCGGAGCTCAGCTGGTCGATGTGGTCTGGTGGTCCCTCGGGACATGGTAAACGTGGTCTGTGGTCGATGTGGTCGGCTCGCTTAATGGCTCAGGCGCTCGCTTGGTGGCTCGATGCAGTCGTACGGGTGCGCAGAGTCAAAGTTGTAGTCGACCAAGCGTAGTCGGAGGCTGACAGAGTTACCCAGCTTATGGAGGCGAAGCCCGTGTCCGACAAGGCGAGGCGCAGTCCGATGTCTTCCTCCCGCGTGCATGCATGGCGATCCTTGTTGATTTGCTTGCTGACCGATGAGATCTCGTCGTCTTGGCACTTGGGCTAAATTCGGGCGTACAGCATGTCATGCATGCACGGACGTGTGAATTTTGCCTTGGTTAAATATCTTGCATGGCCCCCGTACATTCTTCCTGTTTGCTCGTAATAAGAGGAACGTCTTGATCAACGAAACCTTGACTTGGAAATTTCGTGTCGATGCCGTGTTTGGAGATGGAGACGGCGTTGTAGTCCAACTTGTGCTCTGATTTTGATACTTGGACTTTAGATCGGATCTGGTCGTCTCATGGAGATAGGGCGCCGTCTTGGAAATCCGACGTGGTGATCTACATGATAGACTGTTGCTTTTGTTATTGTTGTAGAATCCCGAGCACGGAGTGGTCTAGTGAGAAGTCCCAGAGCACGGAGTGGTCTGGCGAGTCCCCAAGCGTGGAGTGGTCTGGCTAGAAGTCTCAGAGCACGGAGTGGTCTAGCGAGTCCCCGAGCACGAGCGTGGTCTGGCCAGAGTCCTCGAGCACAAGCGTGGTCTGGCCAGAGTCCTCGAGCACCGTAGTGGCCTTGGCAAACCCTGAAGCATGAGCTCGCTGACCAAACTGTGTTCCTGAAAAATAAACACGGAGAGCGGTAGTACATGATGATGTACGAAATATAATGATCTCTCTATAGGAGGTGAAGTAAACACTTGGTGTTCGGTTGGCGATGAATTATACTTGGTGTAATATTCGAAAAATAACATTAGCTGTTTTTAGCCCTTTTGTTATGTAGTGGCGTAGCGCGATGTATTAACCTGTCCTAAAGAATGCGCCAGGCTTGGGCTGACCAACATCTCGTAGCGCGAGGTACGGAACGCTGCCACGCGTAGAGTGCCAGTGTTACCAGGGAGCGACTGCCGACTACCCGTAGCGCAGAGGGTGGACTCTCATGCACGCGTGGGGTGGAGCCAGAGACAGTGCCGGCTCTGGGATTCTCAAGCAGGAAGGAAAACATATCGGCGAACTGTTGTAAAAACTTATACATGTTTTGGATTGTATGTATGGAGAAAATTCGACGCGGAGCGCACCCTAAGGGTGGTCGGCGGAGGTGTATGATGATCGAAGAAATTTTCAATTAAAAATAATACTTAGCTTTATTGATGACCGGTGGGTGTAGTCGGCGTGTTGCGATGTTCGAGAGATGGCTTGACGTGTCGTTGGCGTGTCTGGTCCTCGAGCTATTCGACCTATCGTCATGACTGTGGTCGCGATTGTCGTAGCGCCGTTCTTCGCGGCGATCATCATTGCGACGTAGTCTTGTGGTCGAGGTGGTCGGAGATCGGTAGAGCCGCTCGAGACATGGTCGTCGTGGTCTGGTGGTCGAAGCTCCCATATGTGCATGCATCCTTGTTGAGCTTTTTCGGCAAATAGACAAGTCGTCTTGACCTCTTCTGCCCGATCAGATGGCTTGCATGTATGCTTTTGTGTAAACGATACGCCGTATATGCATGACTCTTGGCTAGCTTGCTATCTGGAGTTTTAGTCGACTCCATAACGGACGGAGTTGTTGGCTTCCTTCCGTGTAGATGTGTGTATATGTAAGCACATGCAAGTTCGAGAGGCTACGGAGGCCAAGGCATCGTGCATGCAACCATGCGAAGAAGACTCCTAGCCGATTGGATCTGTTGACGAGCGACGATCGTCGCCATCATACCGCTTAATGGGCCGTCTTGGTCTTCATGTGGGTGAAGAATACTTGTAGTAGTAGATCGGTTCGTGGCCTAGGTGCGAGATCAATGATGAGGGAAGGGTGGTGCGCCTTGGTGCACGCTGCTGCATGCCCACCACGTTGCTCGACGACGAGTCACCGCGATCAGCGAGTCGCCACGGATGACGTTGATGAAGAAAAGCGCCATCTGATTCACTGCAAGATCTGCACGCACAACCCCTAAAGGGGATAACCCCTAGAGGGGACCCCTACCTGGCGCGCCACTGTCGACGAAATATGGTCGGCAGTCCACCGAGGGGGGTGCCCGTGGTGGTAGATTATCGGTAGACGGTGCGTGTAATCAGGAACCAGATGGTGACACAAGGCACAGAGACAATGATTTAGACAGGTTCGGGCCATCTAGTCGACGTAATACCCTACGTCCTGTGTCTTTGGTGTATTGTATTGAGATGTATATAGATTAACCTATCCTCTAGGGGACCCTTGTCTCTCCTTATATACTCCGAAGAGACAAGGTTACAAGTAAAGTATCTAATTTGGTACTATTACAATATCTAGTACAACTTGTAATCTTGATGTGCACGCCTTGATCTTACGGCCCGGGCCACCTCGGATGGTGCGGCCCATGTACCATCTTGTGGTACCCGGGGGTATATCCCCCACAATGTGCTCCCCCACACTTGGACTTTTGTGCAATAAAAATCCAAGTGTAAGTGCTGGAGTATATCTTGAAGTATCTTTCATTGCAAAAAGAATATCAAGATGTTAGAGTTGATGCAAGAATCATGTTCTTGGACATAGAAATCCCCTTGTTCTTTTTAATCTTAAAATAGTTAGTGAACAACGATACCCAAAGGGAACTTGTCCCAAAAGTATTTCCCTCATTGCTTTTTTTAAGAGAGGCTTTATTAGAGGAGTGGTTGCAAGCTTTATAAAGAAACAATGCAAGTTGATCTTTATTTTATTATTATTTTTAACATAAGACAAATTGTTCTCATTTATTATGCATGAAAGAAAAGAGACTACATTTAAAGCTAAACAAGCAATAGTTTAAATCTTAAAAGTAATGCAAAAATTAAATACGGGATACATACCGATTTACCTGTCGGCAGGGGCTCATTATTTCATGTCAATTGAGCATGATTTCTCCATTGAATTCAGCTTGAATTTGCATCTTCCAATCCCAGAGATGAGGATATGTATTTTGCCCCAGCGTGACTGTTTTGGACTTGGAGGTGTATGTTTCGCTTCACCTCCTTCTTGATCAAGTTTCATTTCTCATCCCTGCAAAGGTTAGTGGACAACACATACCCAAAGAATTTCTTAAAGAAACAAGGGTGATTGTTGTTATTGGGGCCACAGGTTTTCTTTTATGTTAACAACAAGATGATGCTTTTGTTTAGTTAGCAAAGATCCTTTTCCCACAATAGCTAGTGATAAACTATATTAGTGGATATCAAGGTCAATATCAAAATCTTTATGCTAATTGCTTCCCCAGCAACGGCGCCAGAAAGCTTGTTGATATTTATTAACGCACATAGAGAAATGCACAAGCGCATGGATACCGATGTAGCTTTCACCCAGGAGTATTCTAGAGTATTGTATTTATTCATAGGGAAGCAATGGTAAAGATGGTGATAGTTAACCATCATGTATCTACTAACTAGTATACCGACTAGACTAAAGTGGGGGTAAGTGATATTCGATAAGAGCTATGGATAATGACACTGTTGGTATTTCTTAACGTCTACAGAAGTTAATCCACAAGCGTACGGAATTACCATTGTAGCTTTCACCCGAAAGTATTTAGGGTATCGTATTTCCACAGGGAACAGAGGTATTTCTTCTAACTAATTCATCCAAGGACAACACAAGGATAGCTGATAAAGGTAGAGAAGGATTCCTATAGCTTAGCGTCTAAGGATAGATAAAATCTACTTATACTTGCTTACTTCGGGCACCGGAGCCCACTTGGTCTGCCAGGCAATACCGACATGTAGTTCTATGCCATACCCGAATAAGGGGGATTACAAACAACGGACAGGGCTGTCATGACCTACCTCCTACACCTCAACCAAAGAGTACGAGGCAAACAAAGATAGCCTCTAGCCTAGACATCACGTCTACGCTATCAACTACTACTCTAGTGTGTTAACAAGGGTTATCCGTCTTTATTAGGGCCCTTCTACTAGAGCATCCGCCATGGGGACGGACAACGATCCTGCAAGCAAGTAAAAGTATAGCTTAACTAATCAAAAAACTTTTATAACCAAAGGAATCACGGACACTTACTAAATACCCATTGAGGTACAAAGACGGTGTCCGTTGAGGTACAAGCGGGGGAAGATTACCGACGAGCCCGACACTTCTTCCCCAAACTGTCCCTCACATCTCTCCCTCCTACTATGTTGCTAGACCTAGCTAGGGCCTAAGCCCATGGAGTGGAGATGCTATTGCTCTTGCTCTTGCTTTGCTCTTTCTTGTCTTGTGTGTTCTTTTTGATGAGGAGGAGGGATCCTTTTATAGGTGGAGAGGAGGGGGCATTTGGAAGATGCTTTATCTCCACATGGAAGGCACCAAACCGACCTCCAAGTACATTGAACCTGGGCGACACCACCATACCGATGTTGGCCAAGGCGGTAAGCATCAACCAACCAATCCTCGGGCCAAACGGGGCCAGTAGGGGCTGTGGCAGCACCATGACTGGGCTGGATCAAGCCCATCTTTGGTGGGTGAACTTCTATGATCTTCTTGACTTGGGCACAGTGGTGTTCTATGAAGATAAGGTGATTTGGTTGGAATTTGGCCTTGTTCTCCATCCCTTCGGGCCCTGATTCTACTGGTAAGTGGGCTATCTCCCTTGGGCTCATGTCAGATGTTTATAATGTTGCATTTCTTGTATACTTTTAGGTTCTTTTCCTATGTAATCTTGACATGTCCTCCTATAAATGAATAATCACCAAAACTTGTGCAATTGATTAGTTATAAGTCCTATTCTAACTTTGGTGTTTATTTTAGCAGTTTTTATATAAATGTTGGTGGTTCAAAGTGTGAGTTAAGGACCACCAACAGACACCCACAGGGAATTCAATGGTGAGAGGACAAAGGGGGAGTGCAAGGTTCCTATGCACTTCTCTATGACTATGGTTCTATTCTAGTACACATCAGAGGAGATAACTAAGGAATGGGTAAAATATAGTGATCACACAACAACATTTTGGAGCAACAATACCTTTCCGACCCTCGACTAAGGTGAGAAAGAGTGGTCGGGGGAAGGCTACCAAAAAGCTCTACGAAAACACCAATCTGAACATGGTGGATTACAAAGGCCTTACAGAGCTGTCATCTCTGGGCTACCACAACTATTTGTGGGATTGGGCGCAAACTCAGGTAAACACTAGCCTAGACACCATGTCTATGCTAATGATTACTACTCTAGTCATGATCTATAACTAGAGCACTCGATGCGAGCTGAGATCCTATGCTAAGGTGAGATACAACTATACTAACCACACTTAGCTAAACATCTAAGGCATGAACTAGATAAACATGAAAGGCATAAAGTAAATAGAGAAGATAAATATATTAAAGCAAGAATGTTACAAAGGAAAGATACAAGAGCATACTAGACCTCTGAAGACTCCTCTGGAACCCGAGTATAGCTCAACTCTCCCTATCTCCCAACTCACTATTCTACTTCTACATCTTGAGAAAGTAGAGAGAGCTTCTCTTGTGGTGTGTGTTACAAGTAAGGGGTGAGGGTCCTGTTTATAGCCTAAGGTGGAGTAGGGGCTACTCCAACACCATGTCATCGATCTAGGTGACACCTTCTCCTTGCCCTTGGATCAAACCAACCTTGAACCGCTAGAAATCAATGCATAGGATTGCTCCCAAGTGTGTTTCCTTGCATGTGTCTAAAGGAGAGGCGGTGGAGTGACTGAGGGGCGCTGGGCGGTGTAGGTAGGTCACCGGTTGGCCCCCCACTATTGAGTGGGCCCTCCTCCTTTGATGTGGGGCCCCTTGGGATGTTGTAGACAGTGGGTATGAGCACCATTTATCCATTTGAGAACCCGACATACCGGATGGTGAGTCACCAATCCATGTGATGCTTCTTTTCGGCCCTTAATCACGCACCTTCTTGGAATCAACGGTGGAGAAGGCTTGGAGGTGTGTTGCTTGGCCATTTCCCATGGATTGGTGAGGTGGTACTAGTGGGGCCGGGCAGCGCCACCAAGTGGCCCATGGTGGCCCACCTTGCTCCAATTGCCTCTAGTTGCTTGATTTTTGGTATTTTTGTATAGTTTTCTTGCATGAGCAAAGATCTCCAAGTATAAGTGGAAATATGTGAATTATAAACATAAATCACTACTTGTGGTATTGTTTTCTCCCATTGTTGGTGCAATGTTGATGGTCAAAATAGGTATTTAGTGACCATCAACAATCCCTTTGAGGTGCATTATCTCCATCTTGAACCTCTCACGGGCTCCAGGCCGTGAGAGGTGCAAGGAGGAAGACAAAGCACCTCTAGGTGATGAAGAAAGATGATTGTGATTGAACTGCCCAATTTATACAAGATCAAGTATGGCTATCCCCGTTTAACCTGTTGACGCGCACATACTTTCACTCATATAAACCCGGTAGTCCGCCAAGTGTCACAAAGGACCTCTATAAATCAACATCACAACCAAGATCGCATGATTAAGCAAATACACATCACATACACAGAGTTGCAGTGGAAATAATATTACAAATGGGTTCACAAATAATAGTACAAGTTTGGGTTTCAAAACCGGTTAAGGGAAAACAACATAGCTTTCAAATGATTACATTAATTTAAGTTCACTTGATAAAAGCATATAGATGAGAAATAAATATAGAGTCATCGAGCCCATCGATGGTTAGCCACCATCTTTAGCAGGCCAAGAACTTCACCTGCAATATGGTGGGTTAAACCCTGAGTACTTGGATATACTCAGCTAGACTTACCCATCATAAACCAGAAATAAGTGATACCAAGGATTATGCAAGGCTTTATAAGTGGAGCTAGCTTGACAACATTTTGCATAAAAGCCACTAATTCAGCTATACATTTTATAATTTGGTCATCAAGTTAATTATAGCTATTCATCTCTAGACTAGCAACTAACCTATGCCAAACATGTGGTATATCATTTAGTAGCATAACAATAGTAACCATAGGCGGTGTAAAATTTTCATATTCATCATAACCATCATTCCATAATACACTTACTACGATGTTGGGACTAGCCAAGTTTCTCACTGTCTGGGAGAGATGGTGATTCGAATCGATTTCAACCAGCTGGGAATTTATTCCTAACACAAACCTAGGTCTACCAGCCACGGTAGCCTTAGGTCACCTTTGGTACAACTCAGGTCCACATTTCGTGGGTTCGATCAGCGCCACATAATCAAAGACAACTAGCAGCCAGGACGATCAGGATTACCCTGCCCTTGGGCTCACGTATAGCTCCCCACACATTGTTACTACCATCTAGAGTGTGCACTCTTACATAATAGGGCCCGGCCCGAGTTGAGCTACTCAGCTTCACGGTCGGAATGAGTTATCTGGCCAGCTAAGTGAGAGGCATGCGTTCAATCTTGGCAGAAGTGCAAACAACAGTACGGTCCTTAATCGACACAGATGGGATAAAACATGCACACAAGACCTCCATGTCCTACTGCCTCTCAATCACCAGATCCCGTCCGGTCTCCGTTTATTCATCATCACATAGTTATTTTCCACGACAACAAATATAGCCAACCAAGCTTTGGTATCCACCTATATCATGCAGGTGATAGGAAATCACCCGACTTCTACTGGTCTAAGCATTGCTAAGCATGTATTCAATCCTAGACCTACATAGGGTTCATGGTATATTTTTGGATAAGGAAATTATATGCATCAAGTGTTTTCAATCAACTCCTATAACCTAATGCATCAAACATAAAGGACTCAAATGATATTTGTAAAAACATAGAAGGCTTAGAATGCACCGGAGCTTGCCTGGGATCCAACACTAGGTCAGTGTTTGTTAGATGACACTCGTTTGGCGAGCATCTCCCATGTCAGCACTTGCTTAGTCCTTCCTTCTTCTGGATGGATTCACCAAACTCCATCTTCGGGTTTGGCTCCAACATCACATCCTTTACGTGGTGCATCAAGTGTACCTAGATGAGATGAAAAATGCAGATGTATGAATGCATAGAAAGGAACTCATGATGCATTGCAATAGGCATACAAAGGCAAGGACAAGGTAACATCAAATTGACTTAAGCACTAGAGAGCAAGCCATTTAACTAATTATTGCACAGGCTTATCATAGTAAGGTAGCAAGAAATAACACCAAGCATTCACCAATGAGGCACTCAAATTAAGCTACTTTAAGGAATCATCTAGCACAAGCTAATCCAAGTAATCATACAATCAAGATCAAGCATAACCAATCAACTTCAAGTATACGCACAAAATTAGGACAGCAACATAGCAGCCATTCAATTTAATCATAACTGGAGTTATAAGCCTCCAACAAAAGTGATCCTAGACTTTCTGGAAAACTAATGAAATTATCTAAAACTTTATTATTAATACGAAAAGCTGATTCATCAAATAACAAGGTCAAAATACATCATGAAGCAGAGCTTATACAACTAAGGACAGAAAACTGATAGTAACTTCAGAAATGCATAGCTCAAGTTATATGCATCCAACAAGCATTATCCTTAACTTTATAGAAATATTATTAAATTATCTATAACTTTCTTATAATAATCTTAATATGATTCTACAGCTAACAAGGTTAAACAACACCAAGAAGGCATTTCTGTCCAGATTTGGACAGAATCTGCCATTCCACTTCGAATAGATATAACTGGAGTTCTAGACAACCAAAAGTAGTGATTTTAAACATTTTAGAAATCTTAGGAAAAGAACTTCAACTCTCTTATTATCACCAATACATGATTCCATAATTAAATAAGTCAACCAAAGCAATCATTCAAATCTGTACAGAGGACATGCAAAAGCTGATGGCAAACTTGTAAAATCTATAACTCCTAAACAAGCTAGCCTAAAATCATGAAATTTTAGGAAAAGCAATATAAGAAAATTATATACAACTTTTGTATTTAACATATCTATAGAAAACATCATTTGTTCCATGAAGTTATCATTACAACAGAAAATACACATGTAGCCATTTTAGAATGTAACAATTTGATGTTTCACTTGTTTTGCTAACAAAGAGCATACACACATGAGCCATTCAAGAAATTCAACCACCACTAACATACTTAGCAACACTTTATTAAACACCAATCACTCAAAGCATCACCAAATATAATTACAAGCTTTATCTACAATTATGTTTTTTTTAATCCTTTCTCCTAATAAACATATATCTAAAATTTTAGTGATATATGAGAACAACTAGTTTGGGACTGAGACTTTTATGAGTGGTAGATGTTATCAAAACATGGCTACTGTACAAATTTCACATGCTCAGGTTTTATAATTTAATTACTATGAAAAAGATAAATTACTATTTCAAGAAAACATGTAAAAGCAAGATAAATCTTAAAATCATTATTTTCTATAAACATATAGCCATATTATAGTTTCCTAGGTCACAATATCACCATGCAAGGGCAAAGGAACCACATTTAACATTTTTGCATATATAAATTATTTATAAACCATTTAAAACCATTTATCAAGCATTAATCAAGTTATATTCATAAGTCAGTCATACAAGCACAAAAAATTATGAAATTTGAACCAGAGCTCACACATGATATAAATATACTAGAATAAAATTTTTAGATCATTTGGAATAGTACAATAGTAGATATGATGATAGCAAGCAAAGTAAGCTAGAATTAATCATTAATCATGATTAAATCAAAACATCATAAAAAAGTGATCAAACAATATGTTTAATATTTTTCCTAGCCATCACATGCCAAAACAAGACTCACAAAACTAGAATCACATTTTTAGGACATTCCTACCTCGAGATATGCATCTAAAAACTTAAAAGGATTTCTAAAAGCACTTTATAAGAATAAATAAAAATAGCAGAAACTTTCTACTAACACATATCATATTTTGACTCTAATGTGTAGACCTACTCACAAGGATTTCAAAAAGTCTTCATTTGTTATTTTACAAATTTTCAATGATTTATTATGATTTTCCAAAGCTTCCGTCATAAAAGAAAAACAAATTTGCACCAAGACCCCTAAACTTCCACCAAAATAAATTCCAACGAACAGATCCTTCTAGGCACTATTTAACTGAGTCATAGCTTTGCACTCAAGCCCTTCCCTTTCTTCTTATTGCTGCATGAGGTCCCTCTTCATCTTCCTCAACAAACACAGCAGAGCAAGGCACGATAGGGGCGGCTTCGGGGGTGGCCAGCCTTGGCCAGCAGGAGCTAGCAGCGGCGGGGAGCACCCAGGGGCTAGAGCACACCCGTGGGGCTGCCTGCCTTGGCCTGAGGTAGGTCAGGATGGCCTAGCCACATGGCACCAGCAGCACAGCCCCGGTGGTAGCTATAGGCGATGGCACGGTCGAGCAACTGGAAGGAGAGAGCGAAGGAGGAGGTGGTAGCGTTCTTGGCTTGCGCCGTAGAGGAGTGGAGCAGCAGGATGCAGCGGTGGTAGAGCTCTGTCAGCTATCCATGGCGGATGCGGCCATGACCAGCGCAGGCAAACGCCAAAGAGCGAGGGAGAGTGAGGAAGGGGATGGGGAGGGCGAGGCGAGTGAGGATGGAGTGTTTGGGGCAGCTCGGCACCTCACCATCACAGGTAGAAAGCAAGGGCACACGACAGCCATGGTGTGGGTGCGGCCGACGCATGGAGGACGCATTGGCATTTTTCTAAGCACGTGGCGTGCGATGAAGTGGGCAAGGTGGGAGCCGAATTGGGCTGGCTATGGGCCGATTTGGACATTAGGCCCAAAAGCAAAGTGGAAGCCCACCTGATGATCTACAAAACTCATTAAGTATGCCTAGCCATTAGACGTCTCTATTAGCAGCTAATTAAGACCCAAGTTGATAGTGTCAGCGACTAAACAAGGGTTAAGCTTCACTCTGCTTGTGCTCTAATTACTTGGTCCAAACATGGTCAAACTGATCCCAACCTTTTATATGTCCTTCTCTAAGATGTAAACTCCAACTTTTATATTTGGCTCAACTTGAGTTGCTTAACAAAAATCCAAGAACACGAGATCCCAATCATCGTTGCCACTGAAATTCTAGACTTAGACAAATTTTTGAGATCCAAAACAGCAGTGGGTTTAGTTTTGAGTCCTCAGTTTGACTAAGTTAGGGACCAAACTAGCTCATGACCCTTAAACAAAGTTTGTTGTGCACATCTTGCTCTACAACTTTGGTTAAAGGATCATGGATTGGTTCAGCTTGGTTTAGAAGATACAATTCTCCAAAGTGGGGTACACAAAACTGAAACTGAGATTCAGTTAACTCCTAGAAATAGTTAGTCTTTGCTGATTTTGAAACTAACTTCGAAGACCCAAATGAACTCCAAACTTGATGAGACTTGCTTCTTTGTTTCCAGCACAAAGTGTACTTTAACTCATATTAAGGAATCTAGTCGAGTTACCATATGAATTTGGAAGATAAAAATTCACAAACATGTCAACTCGCTGCTGTCGGTCAGGGACAAAAATCCTAGAGAGACCAATATAACAGTGTATCCAAACTTGAGGCCACTGTTTGAGCCACTTAGGTGTTGAATCAGGGTTTGGTCCAGAAATAAAGTTTGGTATACTCCATTCAAACTTCAACTTTTATTTAAGGTCTAACTCCATGCAAGCACTCCAAATAGTTGGTCAACACAGGTCAAAACCATATCATGAGAAACACAATTTTAGCCATTCCCACACTTAGAAGCATTTTCTTGACATTTGCTCAAAATGAACCCTTCATGACTTTTGTTCATGAGTTGAATTAGAGTTGTTTGAGCAAAGTTGCAAGGTTTGGTCAACATCCCCTGTTCCCATTCACCTGATGAAGCAATTCAAGAAAGATTATAACTCATCATTTCATGTGACTTCTTCATTCCAAACTTCATGAAACTTTTCCACTAGTCAAGATGGATGCATGTTGATGTAATGTATATGAAATAAGCATGTTTAACATTACTCTTGCATAATCTTAACAAGGGTCCACGTGTAAGCAAAGTATATTGTCCGAGTCCAAGTTGGGGCTTATTTTCATAGGTTTGACCTCAATACCTTCATTATTACTTCCAGATTATGAACTACAGATAATAATCATTGCTTGATATATCCTACTTAAGTCCAATTTCACTGCTTAACTTGTGACTAACACCCAGGGTCTTACAGCCCTCCCCCCTTATGAGAATCTCGCCCCGAGATTCGGTGCGAAAGACTTTTAAGGGAAGAGAAGCATGTCATCCATTTTCCAACATCAGTGATAGCATTAGGCTACTTAACTTTGGAGCATCAGAGAGGCTAATTGGGTCAAGACACTTTCTGATACTTGCTCTTCGTAGTAAGTTTTTTCTGAAGAATTTTCTTCGTTGACTTCAATGAAGCATTGTTACTTTGGGAGGAATCGAAGATAGCACAACACTTCATTCTCGGGATATGGAGAGTACTACGAAGCATAAACTAACTACCCACAATATCTATTTCCCTAGTGAATATAACATAGACTATGTGAACTTTGCACTAGACTGCAAGCATCTGAAAGCTACTCCTTACAATGGCTCCATGTTTGTTCACAAAGTTCAAAAAGCAGTCCTCTACCAAAATAGCTTGAGTACAACCTTTCATAAGGGATGAGATCACAGACATGGTAAATATCCTCTGAGGCTATGAGAAACTTAGTAACCAACAGATAATGTCTATGCCGGTCGTAATTGTTCAATCACTCAGATGCCAATCGATGGAAAACTACATAATGTTCAACGTGTGTAGTTCTTTTCCTCTAATGATACACTGTATTACCTGAGTCCGTTGAGTGAGCGGTGAATGTGATAGCTAACTCTGTTGACTCAACATTTTCGATGCTCATTATTTGAGGGAATCCTCGTATCCAAGCGGTAATAGTTATCTGGGTTGAATCTGATGCAACCTCTTGGGTAAAAACACATAGAAGGTACCAAAGGACAAGTTTACCTTGGAAATCCTTGTTGAAGAAGGATGATAGTGAGGCCTGGAGGACAACAAAAGTTGCAAGTATACACCAATTGTAAAAATAGTACGCTACCAAGCAGGTTGAGCACAACTTGCCTTCATGGTGCAGTGGCACAATAAGTTGGTTTGACTTGCACTATAGCAAAATTAGCCTTGTTAGACTACTTTTGACATTGAGGCTTCTTTCTAATGTCAATCAACAACTCAAAATCATAATATTAAATTGGTTGTTTGACACTTTTTAAATTGTTTTTGACTCATAATGGTACAAATTAAATTATAGAACACCTTGACTGCTCAACATTATTGATATGAAAGGGCAAAAGCAGGACACAAAGGAGTGCAAGGAGTCTCCTCTAGGGCACCTAAAGGATTATCTAACAGCAAAACATTTACCATATTGCTAATCTTGGCACCAATTACAAACACCACTTCAATTGTTGAGGGGTGATAGTAGTCCATAGAGAAATCATAGATTTTGTATCTCACGGTAATCAGTTCATATCCTGCAAACTACTACTCCATTGTGCACGAATTTTTGTAGTCATATAGATCCAAGAGTCCTTTAACTACTGACCAAAATTCAGATCAAATGGATACCGTTTGACTATCCAAACAAATCATCTACCAAAACTTCTTTGTTCTAGAATTACAGTGACACGAATTATCAAAACATCTCTCAAATCCAATACTCTACTCAACCAATCCTCAACCAACTGAAGACATCAAAGTATCCTAAGCGAGGAATGAGCTCGTCAAGTTTTGTGACAATCCAACCATGTTTGATCCTCTAATCACCGGTTTAAGGATAATCGGTTGAGTGCCATGAAATCTGGACAGATTTCCCATTCTCTTTGCATCACACATTGTGGAGTGTGTTCCGCACTCTCTGACTCTTTTTATGACAGTGGTAGCTTTCTCAATGAGGATGGGGGCTAGGGTTTTCCTCACATGCTTCTCAGGGAACAACTCCAACCGTTGATTTAGGCACCAGCACAATGATGCACAATCATTGGACTGGTGGGCTGTTTTTGTACGGCACAATGCATCCTTCTGTGCTTCATCCAATAGAGTCCTGACAAATCCTTTTGCAGCACCTAGATGCATAGTGACGCTGTCCTCAACTAAGGACATGCTTTCTCTAGTTCCTTACTTAACATTGTTCTGTGAGACATAGCCTTCGTAGTTACCAAAGAGTTATTACTTAGCTGTAACTTAACCTTCCTATTGGTAACTAATTAGTTGTCTCTCAACATTTAAAAGCTCCAAAACTTCCTTTTTGACGGCAATAATTGTATTTGATGTGCAAACAGACAGTCACCATGGAAGTCAGTAGAAAAGGGGTCACTGAAGGAAGTCGATTTTTGACTGCAGGACCACCTTGCACATAAAGATCAAGACTTGGATAGAAAGCTCATAAGAACTAGGTGACCTATTACAGCACATAATCTCTCCATCCATTGTCACTCGACTGATAACTTGTCCAACGTTACATGTTGTGTACCTTTCTAATCCAACGGGGATGACATAAGTTGCTTACTAGATGAGCGACGTCATTATAGGGATAGCCACGTAGAATCACTCGTCTACCACCTCTTGTAGTATGTTAATGTTTATGATAGTGACCTGTTCTTCAAAGGTTATCTTCTTTGCAACTTCGAAAGGAAGCTTTACTACTTTTGGTCCGATATATGGATCTTCTGATTAGATATGGGGATCTTCTGATAGGATCAGGAGAGATAATCGAGGAAAAGCTCACAATGAGATGACACATCGGCGTAGTTCCATAATGGATCATGATTAGAAACCTCAATACCAGCACTCACCCAGCAGCACAACCATGTGTCGGCCGACCACAAGGAGGCCCTAGGTTCCGTCATGGCACCATTAGTCATTAACCAAGACACCATTACCGAACCTACAACCTACAAGAAATCTCACGTGGCACAAATTGGGTTGCATAGGAGCAAGCACTATGCGAAGGAGGGATAGCAAGCAAAGGTAGTCACAAGGTTAGGAGTCAACAAGGTGGCGATCTAAAGATCAAAACACATCACCAGGGAACATAGATTAACTAACAAAGACAACTAAGCATAAGACTCTTGCTTTATTTCCAAATATGCCTTGTGTCCACCAAGGTGATTACCAGATAAAGATTACATGAGATTTGGTCTTGTTGGGCAACAACATGAGATCAAGACTGATAAACATCCAGAGACTTGAAAGAGTTGGAGACAAAACAAACGAGATTCAAGGGACCGAGCCGATACACTAACTAGGGAGTGAGTTGATAAAGCACCAAAATAATTTGCAAGGAAAAGATTCTGAGGTTTAGGCAGTGAGAGGTTAGTGTTGCACCAGATCGTCTGTAAGATAAAGGGCAGTGATGTCCGATAAGGATTTTGGAGCAGGGTCCTCCCACATAGGAGCGAGACAACCACGACACATGCATGCATTCAAGGGAACTAAGCTTGGGCTTAGGGTTAAGCAAAGGCATGGATATAGGTCTTTGTAGTGCAACGTTCAAGGGCTAGCAACCACGTGTATAGTCTCAGGCTCCTAAGAGAGAACTTAATTAGAGACAACAACCATGAGATTATTAAAAGTTGGACATTGTTCTAGGACAGTGCTCTTCAACACTCATATGCTTACCTTGGACAGAAGGGGTGATAGCTACGGCACTACCTAGATAACAAGCATCCACACATACATCATGGTCTTAAGCAAGCATTTGAGAAACTCAATCAAATTAGCTTAAGCAACTAATACCAAGCATAAAGCTCATTCATAACAAGCAGTCACCTACAACAATACCACTACACATAAACATGTGAAACATGGTGGTATGGTACTGTTATCTTTTAATTCCTTTTTACTGAGTAGGTGGATATCTCTTCAAAACAAGTTTTACTTACATTTAGCAATTTAGTTTTCGGTCATGCACAACATGACCATGTGGTTAAAACAAGTTATCCATTAATAGAACAAGGGTGAGAGGAGCATGTTTATGCACAAGCAACAATCATGATGTATGCTCATCCTATTCGTCCTCAAAAAATTGCCAGCCTACGGTGGCAATCACGCTCTATGTCGGTGGCATAACATGTACTCTCCCGATATATAGCTAGTCGTCAGCTACATTCAATCTACGCATTCGTGGTTAGCGTACCTACAAAAGGATTTCATTTCAGCCCAACCCCACAATTATATATATGTGGAAATAAAAATCTAGTCTCTAAGTTGCAAGCTAAATACTTCCATATATATATACCCAACATATATATACTTCAATATCAAAGCTACCCGAAAGTAAATACGTCCCACATATACATACATATAGAATATGCATATATAGCCGTATCAAAACTAACCCACATTTAAATACCTCCATATATATAGGTTATATATACTTTAGTATCAAAACTACCTCTCCCCTTTGACCACACGCTCACATCTTGTAGTCATGCCACTTACCAACTTACCTGGGTGTAGAGGTATATTGATCCATACATTACCACTTAAGTGAATGGCATCCATACAATAGCATGCCGTATGGACGACGAAATAAAATTTGCAAGAAAGTAAACCCTCCATAGTTAGTGTTAGTTTACTTATTGCCACCTAAAGGTCCTTACTTGGGCTTAACTAGAGGTTGTCGCTAGCATAGTTTTGTAAATTAATTTTGACAAATTTGCCTGTAGCTAAAGTGTTAGTCAAAATAGACTTTTTAAAACAAAACTTTATTTTGAAAACTAAGTACATGACAGTATTATGCTTAATCTTGCTTTGATATTAGCTGTGATAGAACCGTCCAATTTATACAAGATCAAGCATGGCTGTCCCCGTTTAACATGTTGACGCGCACATACTTTCACTCATATAAACTCGGTAGTCCGCCAAGTGTCATGAAGGACCTCGGTAAATCAACATCACGACCAAGATCGCATGATTAAGCAAATACACATCACATACATAGAGTTGCAGCAGAAATAACATTATAAATGGGTTCACAAATAATAGTATAAGTTTGTGTTTCAAAACCGGTTAAGGGAAAACAACATAGCTTTCAAATAATTACATTAATATAAGTTGCAAATACATTGCTAGCACAAGTGACATCCTCTAATAAAAGCATATAGATGAGAAATAAATATAGAGTCACCGAGCCCACCGGCGGTTAGCCACCATCTTCAGCAGGCTAAGAACTTCACCTACAACATGGTGGGATAAACCCTGAGTACTCGAATGTACTCAGCTAGACTTTCCCGTCATAAACCAAAAATAAAGTGACAGCAAGGATTATGCAACGCTTTATAAGTGGAGCTAGCTTGACCACATTTTGCATAAAAAGCCACTAATTCAGCTATACATTTTATAATTCGGTCATCAAGTTAATTATTGCTATTCATCTCTAGATTAGCAACTAACCTGTTCTAGACATGTGGTATATCATTTAGTAGCATAACAATAGTAACCATAGCCGGTGTAAAATTTTCATATTCATCATAACCATCATTCCATAATACACTTACTATGATGTTGGGACTAGCCAAGTTTCTCACTATCTGGGAGAGACGGTGATTCGAATCGATTTCAACCAGCTGGGAATTTATTCTGAACACAAACCCAGGTCTACCAGCCATGGTAGCCTTAGGTCACCTTTGGTACAACTCAGGTCCACATTTCATGGGTTCGATCAGCGCCACATAATTAGAGACAACTAGCAGCCAGGATGATTAGGACTACCCTGCCCTTGGGCTCATGTATGGCTCCCCGCACATCCTTACTACCATCCAGAGTGCGCACTCTTATAGAACAAGGCCTGGCGTGAGTTGAGCTACTCGGCTTTGGGGTCAAAACGAGTTATCCGGCCAGCTAAGTGAGAGGCATGCGTTCAATCTCGGCAGAAGTGCCAGCAATGGTACAGTCCTTAATCGACACAGATGGGATAAAACATGCACATAAGACCTCCATGTCCTGCTGCCTCTCAATCACCAGATCCCATCTGGTCGTTGTTTATTCATCATCACATGATTATTTTCCACGATAGAAAATATAGCCAACCGTGCTTTGGTATCCACCTATATCAGGTAGGTGATAGGAAATCACCCGACTTCTACCGATCTAAGCATATATTTGATCCTGGACCTACATAGGGTTCATGGTATTTTTTGGACAAGGAAATTATATGCATCAAGTGTTTTCAATTAACTCCTATAACCTAATGCATCAAACATAAAGGACTCAAATGATATTTGTAAAAACATAGGAGGCTGAGAATGCTCTGGAGCTTGCCTTTGCTCCAACACTAGGTCAGTGTTTGTTAGATAACACTCGCTTGGCAAGCATCTCCCATCTCAGCACTTGCTTAGTCCTTTCGTCTTCTGGATGGATTCACCAAACTCCATCTTTGGGTTTGGCTCCAACATCACATCCTTTACGTGGTGCATCAAGCGTACCTAGATGAGATGAAAAATGTAGATGTATGAATGCATAGAAAGCGACTCATGATGCATTGCAATAGGCATACAAAGGCAAGGACAAGGTAACATCATATTGACTTAAGCACTAGAGAGCAAGCCATTTAACTAATTATTGCACATGCTTATCATAGCAAGGTAGCAAGAAATAACACCAAGCATTCACCAATGAGGCACTCAAATTAAGCTACTTTAAGGAATCATGTAGCACAATCTAATCCAAGTAATAATACAATCAAGATCAAGCAAAAGCAATCAACTTCAAGTATACGCACAAAATCAGGACAACAACATAGCAGCCATTCAAATTAATCATAACTGGAGTTATAAGCCTGCAACAAAAGTGATCCTAGACTTTCTGGAAAACTAATGAAATTATCTAAAACTTTGTTATTAACACCAAAAGTTGATTCATCAAATAACAAGGTCAAAATACATCATGAAGCAGAGCTTATACAACTAAGGACAAAAAACTGATAGTAACTTCAGAAATGCATAGCTCAAGTTATATGCATCCAACAAGCACCATTCTTAACTTTATAGAAATCTTATTAAATTATATATTAATTTCTTATTATAATCTTAATATGATTCTACAGCTAACAAGGTTAAACAACACCAAGAAGGCATTTCTGTCCAGATTTTGATAAAATCTGCCATTCCACTTTGAATAGATATAACTGGAGTTCTAGACAACCAAAAGTAGTGATTTTAGACATTTTAGAAATCTTAGGAAAAGCACTTCAACTCTCTTATTATCACCAATACATGATTCCATAATTAAATAAGTCAACCAAAGCAATCATTCAAATATGTACAGAAGACATGCAAAAGCTGACAGCAAACTTGTAAAATCTATAACTCTTAAACAAGCTAGCCTAAAATAATGAAATTTTAGGACAAGCAATATAAGAAAATTATCTACAACTTTTGTATTTAACATATCTACAGAAAACATCAGTTGTTCCATGAAGTTAAAATAAAAACAGAAAATGCACAAGCAACCATTTCAGAATGTAACAATTTGATGTTTCACTTGTTTTGCTAACAAAGAGCATACACATATGAACCATTCAAGAAATTCAACCACCACTAACATACTTAGCAACACTTTATTGAACACCAATCACTCAAAGCATCACCAAATACAATTACATGCTTTATGTACAATTATGCTTTTTTTAATCCTTTCTCCTAATAAACACACATATATATATATATATATTTAGTGATATATGAGAACAACTAGTCTCGGCCTGAGACTTTTATGAGTGGTAGATGTTATCAAAACATGGCTACTGTACAAATTTCACATGCTTAAGTTTTATAATTTAATTACTATGAAAAAGACAAATTATTATTTCAAGAAAACATGTAAAAGCAAGATAAATCTTAAAATCATCATTTTCTATAAAGATATAGCCATATTATAGTTTCTCATGTCACAATATCACCATGCAAGGCCAAAGGAACCACATTTAACATTTTTGCATATATAAATTATTTATAAACTCAGTCATACATGCAAGAGCAAAGGAACCACATTTAAAACCATTTATCAAGCATTAATCAAGTTAACTTCATAACTCAGTCATACATGCACCAAAAATTATGAAATTTTAACCAGAGCTCACACATGCTATAAGTATACTAGAATAAAACTTGTAGGTCATTTGGAGCAGCACAATAGTAGAAATGATGATAGCAAGCAAAGTAAGCTAGAATTAACCATTAATCATGATTAAATCAAAACATAAAAAAACAGTGATCAAACAACATGCTTAATATTTTTCCTAGCCATCACATGCCAAAACAAGACTCCCGAAATGGGAATGACATTTTTAGGACATTCCTACCTCGAGATATGCATCTGACAAAATTAAAAGGATTTCTAAAAGCTCTTTATAAGAATAAATAAAAAAAGTAGAAACTTTCTACTAATACATATCATATTATGACTCTAATATGTAGATCTACTCACAAGGATTCCAAAAAGTCTTCATTTGCTATTTTACAATTTTTCTACGATTTATTATGATTTTCCAAAATTTTAGTCATAAAAGAAAAACAAATTGCACCAAGACCCCTAAACTTCCACGAAAACAAATTCCAACGGACAGGTCCTTCTAGGCACTGTTCAACTAAGTCAAAACTTTGCACTTAAGCCCTTCCTTTTCTTCTTATTGCTGCACGAGGTCCCTCTTCATCTTCCTCATCAAACAGAGCAGAGCAGGGCATGGCAGGGGCGGCTTCGGGGTTGGCCGGCCTTGGCCAGCAGGAGCCAGCAGCGGCGGGGAGCACATAGGGGCCAGAGCGCACCCACGGGGCTGCCTGGCTTGGCTCGAGGCGGGCTAGGATGGCCTAGCCATGCGGCACCAGCGGCGTAGCCCCGGCGGCGGTAGCTGTAGGCGGTGGCACGGTCGAGCAACCAGTGCGGGGTGAAGGAGAGAGTGAAGGAGGAGGTGGTAGCGTTCTTGGCTTGCGCCGTAGAGGAGTGGAGCAGCAGGATGTAGTAGTGGCAGAGCTCTTACAGATTGCAGATTATTTTTTATGCATTAAGACATACCAATAGGTGTGACAGCGTCCCGAGCCTTGTTGGCCCTGGAACCCGGTTCTTTGTTCGTGGTCACGCTTAGAAAGTGGCCCCTTGAGGCATCCCCCGATGGAGGGAGCTGCCCGCGATTCCATGCCATGCTGCACCGATTAGTTTGGTAAAAGTCATTTGCTCAAAATGAACCCTTCATGACTTTTGTTCATGAGTTGAATTAGACTTGTTTGAGCAAGGTTGCAAGGTTTGGTCGACATCCCAAGTTCCCATTCACCTAATGAAGCAATTCAAGAAAGATTATAACTCATCATTTCATGTGACTTCTTGATTCCAAACTTCATGAAACTCTTCCATTGGTCAAGATGGATGCATGTTGATGTAATGCACATGAAGTAAGCATGTTTAACATTACTCTTGCATAATCTTAACAAGGGTCCATGTGTAAGCAAAGTGTATTGTCCGAGTCCAAGTTGGGGCTCATTTTCATAGGTTTGACCTCAATACATTCATCATTACTTCCAGATTATGAACTACAGATCATAATCATTGCTTGATATATCCTACTTAAAGTCCAATTTCACTGCTTAACTCATGACTAACACCCAGGGTGTTACAATGATTTCCTCATGAGTGTGTGGATTGAGCCCAACAACTTCATCTAGACCTGGGTTAAATAGGCTAGCCGAAGATGGAGAAGTGCAAGTACTGGTGATGCAACTAGTTGGGATTTAACTCACAGTGACTTTACCATGGATAGACCAAATCTGATCCAGCCGATAGACCAAATCTGACCGAGCCAAACACATCTCACTCTCCACTCTTTAGTCTGCCCCTCAACTCTTGTGACTGCTTGGATTGGAATCAAATAAGTACACAAAAGACCTATCACAACTGCACCAGGCATTCAAGTCGTAAGCGTGTTAGAAGCTCTTTTTCTTGATTCGCTTCTTGTGTCTAGCTTTGCTGCTACAATCGCTTCACTCTTATATTTAATTGTGCCTATAAGAAAGTCTGATGCAGCACATTTCATATCATCGGACACTATACAGTATAGAGCTATGAGTAAAACTATTGCCTACGGAGTGCATTCGGTTAATTTATATCAGTTCTAGTAGTAGTATGAGTGGCTTTTGATCTATGTTGAACCCAAATCATCATATTTTCAAGTATTTGATAAGATTTGTTGAACTTGCAAGAACCATGCATCAAAGATTATTTTTATTCACAATTTTTATACTTCACAGGATCACACAAGGTCTGGCCGTCTGAAATCTTAACTACCCGAACGACATGCTCTAGCATTCCCTCGTAGGCACATGCACGTGGGTGGTGTCAGCAGCCTATTATAGCAGGGGACGTCACTTTCTGGCCCATCACATTGACATGATGGGAAGAAGCCCCACCGCCCACCCACACAAATGTCTCGGTCGTGGGGTGGTCGATGGCCCCCAAACTATAGCAGCAGAGATAAGGGGCGTGAGGGAAGGTTATACACCTGCTGCCTTATCTCTCCAGAGCTCCTGATTCGATTCCAAAGCTTTTGCCTTCCATCCTACTACGCTGCCGATGCCTCCTGCTAGGACCATGGCAGAGACAACAAGGTCGTCTGTCGATGGTGAGGCCCTAGAGGCCTTCCACGTCGGCAATCCTCCACCAATAGATAGACCTCTCATCGGTGTGGTCTCTCACCCACCAGTTCCCCCTTTGGACGTGGATCATCACCGTACCGCTGTTCATGTTGTTTATCTTTATTTAACAAAAGTATGCGAGCAATGCACACACTAGTATTTGTGTTCATGCTGTTTAATTTAACTGGTATTTGGAATTTGCCTACTATCTCAATAGGTGAACATGGGCATTGTTGGCGGTCCTTAACTCATAATTTTAACCGCCAACATTCATATAAAATCCACTAAAATGAAAACCAAACCTAGTAATAGGGCTTTAAACTAATGATTTCCATATATTTTGGTGAGTTGTGCATTTGAGGGACACATACATGAAATACATATGGAAAATAGTCAAAATGCGCAAATAGAGAAAGCGTAACATAGATCCACTCAAGCAAATAGAAGGAAGGCACACTTACCTTGCAAACCTGGGCCGAACATCAATGTGGCTGCACTCCAGGCCCATCAAGTAACCATAAAACAAAGGCGGTGCCGAGGCGGCCTAGTCAGGGTGTGGCCGCACCACCATTGGCGCCCCTCGGGCTTACCTTTGGCAGGGCGATAATATTAATGCTCCTGAGGTCGGTTGTGGTGGGGCTTTCCTAAAATACCTCATCAAACAATCCTACTTGAGCTATAAAAGGAGGAGGCCACCCTCTCACATTTCATTCATCAACCATCAACACAAGGTACACAATGTAGCAAGAAGAGGAGCCCCACTTTCATATCTAGTTGTTTGGCTTAGTTTAGGGAGTGAGTGAGGAAGAGAAAGAGATGGAGAAGTACCAAAATTATCGGCTACCTCCATTTGTGTACTTGGGGCCCCTTGTACACATAGCGGAAGGAATGCCGGGAATGTCGGCTCCCTCTTCACTTGTACCTTGGCGAATTAAGTACTATTTGGAGCGCAAAGGTTCATGTTTATCTTTGGTGGTGAGCTCTTACTTTAAGTTAGTCTTGTTCATTATTTACTTGTGGGTTCATCGTCTGCTCTCATAGCGGATACTCTAGTAGAGGGCTCCTGATAAAGACAGATCACCCTATACAGCGCTATAGTAGTCGATAGCGTGGACATGGTGTCTAGCCTAGAGGCTACCTTCGTTTGCCTTATGCCCTATGATTGAGGGGTAGGTGGTCAGAGGTGATAGCCCTGTCTATCCCTCGTAATCTCCCATGTCTAGGTACAGCATAGAGCTAGAAGCTGGAGGTACTTGGCAGACCCAGTATATGCCGGTGCCCAAAGTAAGTACATAGTGGCAAAGCTATCTTAACTTAGGATCTCTATTCCTTGAAAACCTCGCTACCCGAGCTATCTTTCTTATTTTTACCTTAGGTGACCTAGCTAAGAGACTTTTACACATCCATTCCTCATTGAAATACGATACCCAAAACACTTCCGGGTGAAATGCTACAACAGTAATTCCATGCGCTAGCAGATTATTTTTGTATGCATTAAGACATACCAACAGGTGTGATGGCGTCCCGAGCCTTGTTGGCCCTGGAACCCGGTTCTTTGTTCGTGGTCACATTTAGAAAGCGGCCCCTTGAGGCATGCCCCGATGGAGGGAGCCACCGCGATTCCATGCCATGCTGCACCGATCAGTTTGGTAAAAGTCGTTTGCTCAAAACGAACCCTTCATGACTTTTGTTCATGAGTTGAATTAGACTTGTTTGAGCAAGGTTGCAAGGTTTGGTCGACATCCCATGTTCCCATACACCTAATGAAGCAATTCAAGAAAGATTATAACTCATCATTTCATGTGACTTCTTGATTCCAAACTTCATGAAACTTTTCCACTAGTCAAGATGGATGCATGTTGATGTAATGTACATGAAATAAGCATGTTTAACATTACTCTTGCATAATCTTAACAAGGGTCCATGTGTAAGCAAAGTGTATTGTCCGAGTCCAAGTTGGGGCTCATTTTCATAGGTTTGACCTCAAAACATTCATCATTACTTCTAGATTATGAACTAGAGATCATAAGCATTGCTTGATATATCCTAGTTAAGTCCAATTTCGCTGCATAACTCATGACTAACACCTACAATGATTGCCTCATGAGTGTGTGGATTGAGCCCAATAGCTACATCTTGACCCGGGTTAAATAGGCCAGCCGAAGATGGAGAAGTGCAAGTACTGGTGATGCAAGTAGTTGGGAATTAACTCACAGTGACTTTACAATGGATAGACCAAATCTGATCTAGCCGATAGACCAAATATGACCAAGCCAAACACATCTCACTCTCCACTCTTTAGTCTGCCCCTCGACTCCTATGACTGCTTGGATTGAAATCAAATAAGTACAGAAAAGACCTATCACAACTGCACCAGGCATTCAAGTCTCAAGCGTGTCAGAAGCTCTTTTTCTCGATTCGCTTCTTGTGTCTAGCTTTGCTGCTGCGTTAGCTTCACTCTTATATTTTACTGCGCCAAAAAGAATGTCCGATGCAGCACATTTCATCTCATCGGACACTATACAGTACAGAGCTATGAGTAAAACTATTACCTACGGAGTGCACTCGGTTAATTTATATCTGTTGTAGTAGTAGTCATGAGTGGCTTTTGATCTATGTTGAACCAAAATCATCTTATTTTCAAGTATTTGATAAGATTTGTTGAACTTGCAAGAACCATGCATCAAAGATTATTTTTATTCAGAATTTTTATACTTCACAAGATCACACAAGGTCTAGCCGTCTAAAAATCTTAACTACTTGGACGACATGCTCCTGCATTCCCACGCAGGCACATGCGCGTGGGTGGCGTCAGCAGCCTGTTATAGCAGGGGACGTCGCCTTCGGGCCCATCACATTGACGTGATGGGAAGAAGCCCCACCGCCCACCCACACAAATGTCTCGGTCGTGGGGTGGTCGACGGCCCCCAAACTATAGCAGCAGAGATAAGGGCGCATGAGGGAAGGTTATACACCTGCTGCCTTATCTCTCCAGAGCTCCTGATTCGATTCCAAAGCTTTTGCCTTTCATCCTACTACGCCGCCGATGCCTCCTGCTAGGACCATGGCAGAGACAACAAGGTCGTCTGTCGATGATGAGGCCCTAGAGGCCTTCCACGTCGGCAATCCTCCACCGATAGATAGACCTCTCATCGTTGTGGTCTCTCACCCACCAGTTCCCCCTTTGGATGTGGATCATCACCGTATCGCTGTTCATGTTGTTTATCTTCATTTAACAAAAGTATGCGAGCAATGCACACACTAGTATTTGTGTTCATGCTGTTTAATTTAACTGGTATTTGGAATTTGCCTACTATCTCAACAGGTGAACATGGGCATTGTTGGCAGTCCTTAACTCACAATTTTAACCGCCAACATTCGTATAAAATTCACTAAAATGAAAACCAAACCTAGTAATAGGGCTTTAAACTAATGATTTCCATAGATTTTGGTGAGTTGTGCATTTGTGGGACACATACATGAAATACATATGGAAAATAGTCAAAATGCGCAAACAGAGAAAGCGTAACATAGATCCACTCAAGCAAATAGAAGGAAGGCCCACTTACCTTGCAAACCTGGGCCGAACATCAATGTGGATGCACTCCAGGCCCATCAAGTAAACCATAAAACAAAGGGGTTGCCGAGGTGGCCTAGTCAGGGTGTGGCCGCACCACCACTGGCGCCCCTCGGGCTCACCTTTGGCAGGGCGATAATATTAATGCTCCTGAGGTCGGTTGTGGTGGGGCTTTCCTAAAATACCTCATCAAACAATCCTACTTGAGCTATAAAAGGAGGAGGCCACCCTCTCACATTTCATTCATCAACCATCAACACAAGATACACAATGTAGCAAGAAGAGGAGGAGCCCCACTTTCATATCTAGTTGTTTGGCTTAGTTTAGGGAGTGAGTGAGGAAGAGAAAGAGATGGAAAAGTACCAAAATTATCGGCTACCTCCATTTGTCTACTTGGTGCCCCTTGTACACATAGCGGAAGGAATGCCGAGAATGTCGGCTCCCTCTTCACTTGTACCTTGGCGAATCAAGTACTATTTGGAGCGCAATGGTTCATGTTTATCTTTGGTGGTGAGCTCTTACTTTAAGTTAGTCTTGTTCATTATTTACTTGTGGGTTCGTCGTCCACTCTCATAGCGGATACTCTAGTAGAGGGCTCCCGATAAACACAGATCACCCTATACAGCGCTATAGTAGTCGATAGCGTGGACATGGTGTCTAGCCTAGAGGCTACCTTCATTTGCCTTGTGCCCTATGATTGAGGGGTAGGTGGTCAGAGGTGACAGCCCTGTCTATCCCTTGTAATCCCCCACATCCGGGTACAGCATAGAGCTAGAAACTGGAGTTACTTGGCAGACTAAGTATAAGCCGGTGCCCAAAGTAAGTACATAGTGGCAAAGCTATCTTAACTTAGGATCTCTATTCCTTGAAAACCTCACTACCCGAGCTATCTTTCTTCTTGTTACCTTGGGTGAACTAGCTAAGAGACTTTTACACATTCGTTCCTCATGGAAATACGATACCCTGAATACTTCCGGGTGAAATGCAACAACGGTAATTCCTTGCGCTTGCAGATTATTTTTATATGCATTAAGACATACCAATAGGTGTGATAGCATCCCAAGCCTTGTTGGCCCTAGAACCCGGTTCTTTGTTCATGGTCACGCTTAGAAAGCGGCCCCTTTAGGCATCCATCGATGGAGGGAGCCGCCTACGATTCCATGCCATGCTGCACCGATCAGTTTGGTAAAAGTCGTTTGCTCAAAACGAACCCTTCATGACTTTTGTTCATGAGTTGAATTAGACTTGTTTGAGCAAGGTTGCAAGGTTTGGTCGACATCCCATGTTCCCATTCACCTAATGAAGCAATTCAAGAAAGATTATAACTCATCATTTCATGTGACTTCTTGATTCCAAACTTCATGAAACTTTTCCACTGGTCAAGATGGATGCATGTTGATGTAATGTACATGAAATAAGCATGTTTAACATTACTCTTGCATAATCTTAACAAGGGTCCATGTGTAAGCAAAGTGTATTGTCCGAGTCCAAGTTGGGGCTCATTTTCATAGGTTTGACCTCCAAACATTCATCATTACTTCCAGATTATGAACTACAGATCATAATCATTGCTTGATATATCCTAGTTAAGTCCAATTTCGCTGCATAACTCATGACTAACACCTACAATGATTGCCTCATGAGTGTGTGGATTGAGCCCAATAGCTGCATCCAGACCCGGGTAAAATAGGCCAGCCGAAGATGGAGAAGTGCAAGTACTGGTGATGCAAGTAGTTGGGAATTAACTCACAGTGACTTTACCAGGGATAGACCAAATCTGATCCAGCCGATAGACCAAATCTGGCCGAGCCAAACACATCTCACTCTCCACTCTTTAGTCTGCCCCTCGACTCCTGTGACAGCTTGGATTGGAATCAAATAAGTACAGAAAAGACCTATCACAACTGCACCAGTCATTCATGTCTCAAGCGTGTCAGAAGCACTTTTTCTCGATTCGCTTCTTGTGTCTAGCTTTGCTGCTGCATTCGCTTCACTCTTATATTTTACTGCGCCTAAAAGAAAGTCTGATGCAGCACATTTCATCTCATCGGACACTATATAGTACAGAGCTATGAGTAAAACTATTGCCTACGGAGTGCACTCGGATAATTTATATCTGTTGTAGTAGTAGTCATGAGTGGCTTTTGATCTATGTTGAACCGAAATCATCTCATTTTCAAGTATTTGATAAGATTTATTGAACTTGCAAGAACCATGCATCAAAGATTATTTTTATTCAGAATTTTTATACTTCACAGGATCACACAAGGTCTGGCCGTCTAAAAATCATAACTACTCGGACGACATGCTCCTGCATTCCCACGTAGGCACATGCGTGTGGGTGGCGTTAGCAGCCTGTTATAGCAGGGGACGTCGCCTTTCGGCCCATCACATTGACATGGTGGGAAGAAGCCCCACCGCCCACCCACACAAATGTCTCGATCGTGGGGTGGTCAACGGCCCCCAAACTATAGCAGCAGAGATAAGGGGCGTGAGGGAAGGTTATACACCTGCTTCCTTATCTCTCCAGAGCTCCTAATTCGATTCCAAAGCTTTTGCCTTCCATCCTACTATGCCGCCGATGCCTCCTGCTAGGACCATGGCAGAGACAACAAGGTCGTCTGTCGATGGTGAGGCCCTAGAGGCCTTCCACGTCGGCAATCCTCCACCGATAGACAGACCTCTCATCGGTGTGGTCTCTCACCCACCAGTTCCCCCTTTGGACATGGATCATCACCGTACCGCTGTTCACGTTGTTTATCTTCATTTAACTAAGGTATGCGAGCAATGCACACACTAGTATTTGTGTTCATGCTATTTAATTTAACTGCTATTTGGAATTTGCCTACTATCTCAATAGGTGAACGTGGGCACTGTTGGCAGCCCTTAACTCACAATTTTAACCGCCAACATTCGTATAAAATTCACTAAAATGAAAACCAAACCTAGTAATAGGGCTTTAAACTAATGATTTCCATAGATTTTGGTGAGTTGTGCATTTGCGGGACACATACATGAAATACATATGGAAAATAGTCAAAATGCGCAAACAGAGAAAGCGTAACATAGATCCACTCAAGCAAATAGAAGGCAAGCCCACTTACCTTGCAAACCTGGGTCGAACATCAATGTGGCTGCACTCCAGGCCCATCAAGTAAACCATAAAACAAAGGCGGTGCCGAGGCGGCCTAGTCAGGGTGTGGCTGCACCACCACTGGCGCCCCTCGGGCTCACCTTTGGCAGGGCGATAATATTAATGCTCCTGAGGTCGGTTGTGGTGGGGCTTTCCTAAAATACCTCATCAAACAATCCTACCTGAGCTATAAAAGGAGGAGGCCACCCTCTCACATTTCATTCATCAACCATCAACACAAGATACACAATGTAGCAAGAAGAGGAGGAGCCCCACTTTCATATCTAGTTGTTTGGCTTAGTTTAGGGAGTGAGTGAGGAAGAGAAAGAGATGGAGAAGTACCAAAATTATCGGCTACCTCCATTTGTGTACTTGGTGCCCCTTGTACACATAGCGGAAGGAATGCCGGGAATGTCGGCTCCCTCTTCACTTGTACCTTGGCGAATCAAGTACTATTTGGAGCGCAATGGTTCATGTTTATCTTTGGTGGTGAGCTCTTACTTTAAGTTAGTCTTGTTTATTATTTACTTGTGGGTTCATCATCCGCTCTCATAGCGGATACTCTAGTAGAGGGCTCCCGATAAACACAGATCACCCTATACAGCGCTATAGTAGTCGATAGCGTGGACATGGTGTCTAGCCTAGAGGCTACCTTCGTTTGCCTTGTGCCCTATGATTGAGGGGTAGGTGGTCAGAGGTGACAGCCCTGTCTATCCCTTGTAATCCCCCACATCCGGGTACAGCATAGAGCTTGAAGCTAGAGGTACTTGGCAGACCAAGTATAAGCCGGTGCCCAAAGTAAGTACATAGTGGCAAAGCTATCTTAACTTAGGATCTCTATTCCTCGAAAAGCTCGCTACCCGAGCAATCTTGCTTATTGTTACCTTAGGTGACCTAGCTAAGAGACTTTTACACATCCATTCCTCATTGAAATACGATACCCTGAATACTTTCGGGTGAAATGCTACAACGGTAATTCCATGCGCTTGCAGATTATTTTTGTATGCATTAAGACATACCAATAGGTGTGACGGCGTCCCGAGCCTTGTTGGCCCTAGAACCTAGTTCTTTGTTCGTGGTCGCGCTTAGAAAGCGGGCCCTTGAGGCATCCCCCAATGGAGGGAGCCGCCCGCGATTCCATGCCATGCTGCACCGATCAGTTTGGTAAAAGTCATTTGCTCAAAATGAACCCTTCATGACTTTTGTTCATGAGTTGAATTAGACTTGTTTGAGCAAGGTTGCAAGGTTTGGTCGACATCCCATATTCCCATTCACCTAATGAAGCAATTCAAGAAAGATTATAACTCATCATTTCATGTGACTTCTTGATTCCAAACTTCATAAAACTTTTCCACTGGTCAAGATGGATGCATGTTGATGTAATGTACATGAAATAAGCATGTTTAACATTACTCTTGCATAATCTTAACAAGGGTCCATGTGTAAGCAAAGTGTATTGTCCGAGTCCAAGTTGGGGCTCATTTTCATAGGTTTGACCTCAATACATTCATCATTACTTCTAGATTATGAACTACATATCATAATCATTGCTTGATATATCCTACTTAAGTCCAATTTCGCTGGTTAACTCATGACTAACACCTACGGTGTTACAATGATTGCCTCATGAGTCTGTGGATTGAGCCCAATAGCTGCATCCAGACCCAGGTAAAATAGGCCAGCCGAAGATGGAGAAGTGCAAGTACTGGTGATGCAAGTAGTTGGGATTTAACTCACAGTGACTTTACCATGGATAGACCAAATCTGATCCAGCTGATAGACCAAATCTGACCGAGCCAAACACATCTCACTCTCCACTCTTTAGTCTGCCCCTCGACTCCTGTGACTGCTTGGATTGGAATAAAATAAGTACAGAAAACTCCTATCACAACTACACCAGGCATTCAAGTCTCAAGCGTGTCAGAAGCTCTTTTTCTCGATTTGCTTCTTGTGTCCAGCTTTGCTGCTGCATTCACTTCACTCTTATATTTTACCGCGCCTGTAAGAAAGTCCGATGCAGCACATTTCATCTCATCGGACACTATACAGTACAGAGCTATGAGTAAAACTATTACCTACGGAGTGCACTCGGTTAATTTACATCAGTTGTAGTAGTAGTCATGAGTGGCTTTTGATCTATGTTGAACCCAAATCATCTTATTTTCAAGTATTTGATAAGATTTGTTGAACTTGCATGAACCATGCATCAAAGATTATTTTTATTCAAAATTTTTATACTTCACAGGATCACACAAGGTCCGGCCGTCTAAAAATCTTAACTACCCGGACGACATGCTCCTACATTCCCGCGCAAGCACATGCGCGTGGGTGGCGTCAGCAGCCTGTTATAGCAGGGGACGTCGCCTTCCGGCCCATCACATTGACGTGATGGGGAGAAGCCCCACCGCCCACCCACACAAATGTCTCGGTCGTGGGGTGGTCGACGGCCCCCAAACTATAGCAGCAGAGATAAGGGGCATGAGGGAAGGTTATACACCTGCTGCCTTATCTCTCTAAAGCTCCTGATTCAATTCCAATGCTTTTGCCTTCCATCCTACTATGCCACTGATGCCTCCTACCAGGACCATGGCTGAGACAACAAGGTCGTCTATCGATGGTGAGGCCCTAGAGGCCTTCCATGCCGGCAATCCTCCACTGACGGACGGACCTCTCATCGGTGTGGTCTCTCACACGCCAGTTCCCCCTTTGGAGGTGGATCATCACCGTACCATTGTTCATGTTGTTTATCTTCATTTAACTAAAGTATGCGAGCAATGCACACACTAGTATTTGTGTTCATGCTGTTTAATTTAACTGGTATTTGGAATTTGCCTACTATCTCAACAGGTGAACGTGGGAGTTGTTGGCGGTCCTTAACTCACAATTTTAACCGCCAACATTCGTATAAAATTCACTAAAATGAAAACCAAACCTAGTAATAGGGCTTTAAACTAATGATTTCCATAGATTTTGGTGAGTTGTGCATTTACAGGACACATACATGAAATACATATGGAAAATAGTCAAAATGCGCAAATAGAGAAAGCGTAACATAGATCCACTCAAGCAAATAGAAGGAAGGCCCACTTACCTTGCAAACCTGGGCTGAACATCAACGTGGCTACACTCCAGGCCCATCAAGTAAACCATAAAACGAAGGCGGTGCCGAGGCGGCCTAGTCAGGGTGTGGCCGCACCACCACTGGCGCCCCTCGGGCTCACCTTTGGTAGGGCGATAATATTAATGCTCCTAAGGTCGGTTGTGGTGGGGCTTTCCTAAAATACCTCATCAAACAATCCTACTTGAGCTATAAAAGGAGGAGGCCACCCTCTCACATTTCATTCATCAACCATCAACAAAAGATACACAATGTAGCAAGAAGAGGAGGAGCCCCACTTTCATATCTAGTTCTTTGGCTGAGTTTAGGGAGTGTGTGAGGAAGAGAAAGAGATGGAGAAGTACCAAAATTATCGGCTACCTCCATTTGTGTACTTGGGGCCCCTTGTACACATAGCGGAAGGAATGCCGAGAATGTCGGCTCCCTCTTCACTTGTACCTTGGCGAATCTAGTACTATTTGGAGCACAAAGGTTCATGTTTATCTTTGGTGGTGAGCTCTTACTTTAAGTTAGTCTTGTTTATTATTTACTTGTGGGTTCGTCATCTGCTCTCATAGCGGATACTCTAGTAGAGGGCTCCCGATAAACACAGATCACCCTATACAGCGCTATAGTAGTCGATAGCGTGGACATGGTGTCTAGCCTAGAGGCTACCTTCGTTTGCCTTGTGCCCTATGATTGAGGGGTAGGTGGTCAGAGGTGACAGCCCTGTCTATCCCTTGTAATCCCCCACATCCGGGTACAGCATAGAGCTTGAAGCTAGAGGTACTTGGCAGACCAAGTATAAGCCGGTGCCCAAAGTAAGTACATAGTGGCAAAGCTATCTTAACTTAGGATCTCTATTCCTTGAAAACCTCGCTACCCAAGCTATCTTTCTTCTTGTTACCTTAGGTGAACTAGCTAAGAGACTTTTACACATTAGTTCCTCATGGAAATACGGTACCCTGAATACTTCCAGGTGAAATGCAACAACGGTAATTCCTTGCGCTTGCAGATTATTTTTGTATGCATTAAGACATACCAATAGGTGTGACGGCGTCCCGAGCCTTGTTGGCCCTAGAACCTAGTTCTTTGTTCGTGGTCGCGCTTAGAAAGCGGGCCCTTGAGGCATCCCCCAATGGAGGGAGCCGCCCGCGATTCCATGCCATGCTGCACCGATCAGTTTGGTAAAAGTCATTTGCTCAAAATGAACCCTTCATGACTTTTGTTCATGAGTTGAATTAGACTTGTTTGAGCAAGGTTGCAAGGTTTGGTCGACATCCCATATTCCCATTCACCTAATGAAGCAATTCAAGAAAGATTATAACTCATCATTTCATGTGACTTCTTGATTCCAAACTTCATAAAACTTTTCCACTGGTCAAGATGGATGCATGTTGATGTAATGTACATGAAATAAGCATGTTTAACATTACTCTTGCATAATCTTAACAAGGGTCCATGTGTAAGCAAAGTGTATTGTCCGAGTCCAAGTTGGGGCTCATTTTCATAGGTTTGACCTCAATACATTCATCATTACTTCTAGATTATGAACTACATATCATAATCATTGCTTGATATATCCTACTTAAGTCCAATTTCGCTGGTTAACTCATGACTAACACCTACGGTGTTACAATGATTGCCTCATGAGTCTGTGGATTGAGCCCAATAGCTGCATCCAGACCCAGGTAAAATAGGCCAGCCGAAGATGGAGAAGTGCAAGTACTGGTGATGCAAGTAGTTGGGATTTAACTCACAGTGACTTTACCATGGATAGACCAAATCTGATCCAGCTGATAGACCAAATCTGACCGAGCCAAACACATCTCACTCTCCACTCTTTAGTCTGCCCCTCGACTCCTGTGACTGCTTGGATTGGAATAAAATAAGTACAGAAAACTCCTATCACAACTACACCAGGCATTCAAGTCTCAAGCGTGTCAGAAGCTCTTTTTCTCGATTTGCTTCTTGTGTCTAGCTTTGCTGCTGCATTCACTTCACTCTTATATTTTACCGCGCCTGTAAGAAAGTCCGATGCAGCACATTTCATCTCATCGGACACTATACAGTACAGAGCTATGAGTAAAACTATTACCTACGGAGTGCACTCGGTTAATTTACATCAGTTGTAGTAGTAGTCATGAGTGGCTTTTGATCTATGTTGAACCCAAATCATCTTATTTTCAAGTATTTGATAAGATTTGTTGAACTTGCATGAACCATGCATCAAAGATTATTTTTATTCAGAATTTTTATACTTCACAGGATCACACAAGGTCCGGCCGTCTAAAAATCTTAACTACCCGGACGACATGCTCCTACATTCCCGTGCAAGCACATGCGCGTGGGTGGCGTCAGCAGCCTGTTATAGCAGGGGACGTCGCCTTCCGGCCCATCACATTGACGTGATGGGGAGAAGCCCCACCGCCCACCCACACAAATGTCTCGGTCGTGGGGTGGTCGACGGCCCCCAAACTATAGCAGCAGAGATAAGGGGCATGAGGGAAGGTTATACACCTGCTGCCTTATCTCTCTAAAGCTCCTGATTCAATTCCAATGCTTTTGCCTTCCATCCTACTATGCCACTGATGCCTCCTACCAGGACCATGGCTGAGACAACAAGGTCGTCTGTCGATGGTGAGGCCCTAGAGGCCTTCCATGCCGGCAATCCTCCACTGACGGACGGACCTCTCATCGGTGTGGTCTCTCACACGCCAGTTCCCCCTTTGGAGGTGGATCATCACCGTACCATTGTTCATGTTGTTTATCTTCATTTAACTAAAGTATGCGAGCAATGCACACACTAGTATTTGTGTTCATGCTGTTTAATTTAACTGGTATTTGGAATTTGCCTACTATCTCAACAGGTGAACGTGGGAGTTGTTGGCGGTCCTTAACTCACAATTTTAACCGCCAACATTCGTATAAAATTCACTAAAATGAAAACCAAACCTAGTAATAGGGCTTTAAACTAATGATTTCCATAGATTTTGGTGAGTTGTGCATTTACAGGACACATACATGAAATACATATGGAAAATAGTCAAAATGCGCAAATAGAGAAAGCGTAACATAGATCCACTCAAGCAAATAGAAGGAAGGCCCACTTACCTTGCAAACCTGGGCTGAACATCAACGTGGCTACACTCCAGGCCCATCAAGTAAACCATAAAACGAAGGCGGTGCCGAGGCGGCCTAGTCAGGGTGTGGCCGCACCACCACTGGCGCCCCTCGGGCTCACCTTTGGTAGGGCGATAATATTAATGCTCCTAAGGTCGGTTGTGGTGGGGCTTTCCTAAAATACCTCATCAAACAATCCTACTTGAGCTATAAAAGGAGGAGGCCACCCTCTCACATTTCATTCATCAACCATCAACAAAAGATACACAATGTAGCAAGAAGAGGAGGAGCCCCACTTTCATATCTAGTTCTTTGGCTGAGTTTAGGGAGTGTGTGAGGAAGAGAAAGAGATGGAGAAGTACCAAAATTATCGGCTACCTCCATTTGTGTACTTGGGGCCCCTTGTACACATAGCGGAAGGAATGCCGAGAATGTCGGCTCCCTCTTCACTTGTACCTTGGCGAATCTAGTACTATTTGGAGCACAAAGGTTCATGTTTATCTTTGGTGGTGAGCTCTTACTTTAAGTTAGTCTTGTTCATTATTTACTTGTGGGTTCGTTGTCCGCTCTCATAGCGGATACTCTAGTAGAGGGCTCCTGATAAAGACGGATCACCCTATATAGCGCTATAGTAGTCGATAGTTTGGACATGGTGTCTAGGCTAGAGGCGACCTTCATTTGCCTTGTGCCCTATGATTGAGGGGTAGGTGGTTAGAGGTGACAACCCTATCTATCCCTCGTAATCCCCCACATCTGGGTACAACATAGAGCTAGAAGCTGGAGGTACTTCGCAGACCAAGTATAAGCCGGTGCCCAAAGTAAGTACATAGTGGCAAAGCTATCTTAACTTAGGATCTCTATTCCTTGAAAACCTCGCTACCCAAGCTATCTTTCTTCTTGTTACCTTAGGTGAACTAGCTAAGAGACTTTTACACATTAGTTCCTCATGGAAATACGGTACCCTGAATACTTCCAGGTGAAATGCAACAACGGTAATTCCTTGCGCTTGCAGATTATTTTTGTATGCATTAAGACATACCAATAGGTGTGACAGCATCCCAAGCCTTGTTGGCCCTGGAACCCGGTTCTTTGTTCGTGGTCGCGCTTAGAAAGCGGCCCCTTGAGGCATCCCTCGATGGAGGGAGCCGCCACGATTCCATGCCATGCTGCACCGATTAGTTTGGTAAAAGTCATTTGCCTTCTGAATCAGATCGCTCTTTGTCGATGAAATATGGTCGGTAGTCTACCTAGGGGTATACCCAAGGTAGTAGATTGTCGGCAGACAGATACGCAAGCCACAAACAAGACGGTGACGCAAGACAAACACAAGGTTTTATCCAGGTTCGGCCGCCAAGAAGGCGTAATACCTACGTCCTGTGTCTGATTTGTATTGTTGTATGTCAATGAGAGATATTTTTTAGAGGGATCCCCTGCCCGCCTTATATAGTTCGGGGGGCAGGGTTACAGATCTGTAAACTAATCCTAGCCAGTTACAATTGCCATATGTGGCCGGATAAGGATTCCTATTCTAACCAACCAGGATCTTGATTGATCACCAAATCCGCCTTGACTCCTTGCGCGGGACTCCGATCAGGGTAACCGGGCCGCACGTCGTCTTTTGGTGGACCGAACCCATCGTTTCGGGCCAGCCCAAGCTTAGCCATAAGGGTATAGGGGTTAATACCCCCACAGCTAGTCCCCGAGCACCATGTATTATGATGCGACACGCCATTTTAACCTTCTCCGACAAGTAAGGCTTGAGCCCTTGACGTCTCTGACCACCGTTGTCGCCGGAGAAGTCGGTTGTCCGAAGAATATATGGTGCTCTTAAGAAAAAGAAAAAGATTTTCGTCCTAGGAAGTGTGCCCACTTGTATTTTTGAAAAGAAATGTAAGTGCGTCTTGAAGCGTAGCGTCCTTGATCATCAGAGGCGTAGGGGTCGAAAAACTAACACATTCACCGTAAGGTAAAGTGTGCCCACTTAGTCCTCGAGCCTGGTAGTAGGTGACGTAGGCATGTGGTGCTAGGGTCTAAAAAGAATTCCCAGTTAAGTTGAGAATCCAATCGTCGTACAGGCGATACGAGATGCACCGGCAGGTGCATCATACTGATGTAGTCCCTGAGCTTGCTGGAAGGCGAGGTATGAGCCTTGTAGCAAGGTCTAAATAAACGTCTCTCAACTGTATGTGAGTACAAATCACATGTAGCCAAGAAGAACGATCTCCGAGCAGTGGTCGGGACAGTCCCCGAGCACATCAGTGGCCAGAGCAGTCCCCAAGCGTAGCAGTGGTTTGAGCGGTGCCCGAGCACGGCAGTGGTCTAGGCAGTCCCCGAGCACGGCAGTGGTCCGGGTAGTCCCCGAGCACGGCAGTGGTCTGGTCCATCATTGAGCTCAAGATATGCAGCCAAAAGAAAAGAATGCCGATTGTATCATTATTTGGTGTATTTATTTATCTCCTTACTCTGTCAAGTCCAATCTGCCACGTATGGTCAAAAAAGCAGACGGATATAACATATCACTCTGCCTTCTTACTCTTTCTGACAAACAGTCGCTTGGCGCCTGTATGGAGGTGCATTAGTGTGGGCCCTCTCGCATTATCAACGAAGAGGCGCGTACACTAGAAACGAAGGAGCGCGTTTGCTAGCGTAGATTTCAAGGTTGTGAAAACAACCGTCTACGGCGTGTGCGCACGCCTCCCAAGAATCTCGGGTGGGCAAAACGACGGAGCCCTTGGTTATTTATAATATAGAGCTGGTAAGTTACCTTTTACCGATCCCCATTGTCTTTCACCACCGCAACCTTCTTCTTCCTCTCACCGAACCCTACTCCTCCGAAAATCACCACCAATCGCTCCTCCACTGCATCCACCCTCTTAACAAGGGCAGATCAATGGCGAAGAGAAACGCCCAGAAGAAAGGCGGAGTCATGGCGAAGGAGTGGTGGAAGTCAAGGAGCAATGAGCAGACCATTGAAGACCTCGTCGCCATGGGAGTGCTCCACAACAAGGCACTCGCGGGATGGCGTGCTCCGAAAAGAGAAAGCTTCCCCGATCCACAACCAGGTGAGATTGTGGTTTTCGAGGATTTCTTCAAGCGGGGTTTTGGGGTTCCAGTGCACCCTTTCCTTCAGGGGCTCTGCTTATATTACGAGATTGGGATTTGCAATCTGCATCCCAACTCGATTCTTCTTGTCTCCACCTTCATCCATCTTTGCGAAGCTTATGGTGGCTTCCAGCCCCATTTCGACCTCTTTCGCCATCTGTTCTGTCTGCGGAAGAAAGGGAGCGGAGGCTCAAAGATAGCCAGAGGCGTATACCTCAATCTACGTGATGGTATGAAAGCCCAGTACCTACACTGCCCATGGAACACCTCACAAGATGAATGGTACAAGAAATTGTTCTACATCCACGAAGAGCCGAACATGATCACCCTATGTGACGTGGGGTTGATTCCGAAGAAGAAGAACAGCTGGTCGGAGAAGCCCGAGCACTTGGAGCAGATCACAGAACTGCTCGGGTTGATCCCGTGGGAAAAACTGGATGGTCCAAGCATGGTCGGGAACTTCATCAACCGAAGGATCCAGCCCTGCCAAAAGAGGGTACATCCTGGCTTCGAGTACCAGGGTAGCGCAGATCCGACGAGGACCAAAAAAGAGGTTCTCGACAAGATAGAAATCAAGGCCAGAATTGGGGAGCTATTCAATCTAGCCGACCCCAAATTATGTCAGGTTAAACGACATCGAGCACGCCTTCAAGCTGGCCCGACCTCCCCCAAAGGTAAACGATGCCTCCTTGTACCTGTAGATTTATGTTGTAACAAAAAATTTGACTGTTGTCTCCTTTATGTTTCCCAGAGCAATGGTCATGACCGAGCAGCAGTATTCGTATCTCCGCCCCCTGGCATGGATTGGCTGCAAATTGTTGGCTCAACCGCCTAGACCAGTGCCAGTACCAAAGACGTCGACTGGGCGGTACTCGGAGTTGGGGAGGATGTAATGGCCAAGATTGCTAGCAAGCGGCCAGATGCCAACAAACGTCACCAGGCCATCTTCCCCCTTTCAGACGATGAAATAGAGGATGCGGACATCTTCCAACTCATCCCTTGAAAGAGGAGACAAATGGGGTCAACAGAGCAGGGTAGCTCCTCTGTGCCAGTAGTGATCACACCACCGACCACTGCAACACAGAAAACAAGCGGGGGAGGTGTCAAGCACCAAACCCCGACGCCAGTACCGGTGGTAGAAAAAGACCCGGTGGAACCCGCCGAGAACGTGGAGCAGGCGCGGTCGAAGAGACGCTCCTTCGCCATGTTATTCCGTGCTTCCGAGCTGTAAGTATCTGTAACTTTGATATAATATTATAATTTGTATTGAATACCATTGTCTTCTAAACTTTCTCTGGTATATTAGGTCGGCGTCCACCGAAAATCCCGACCAGATAGCCGGTTGTGGCACGGCTTCGCCAGTACTGGCGGAAAGAACTGCTCGGCAGCTAACTGCGGAGCAACCTATAGAAGAAATTCTGCCGGAACCACAGCACACGAGCAGCCCAACGTCAGTCCCCGAGCGGCTGGTCGAGAAGATAGCCGAGCAAAGTACGAAAGCTCTGAGCACTAGCCCTGCTGAGGCGGATACCTTGACGCCAAGGGAACCAGACCGAGTCGAGGAGCAGCAACCGGAGCTGGCACAGAATACGCTTGCCGATGCTACGGCTCATGGGAAAGCCATAGTGGTCGCGGAGACTACTATCTCCGGCCCAGCGCCGCCCCCTGAACAGGAGGCCGAAGAGGACGAAGTCGAAGAGATCCTAGGCCATCCCAAAGACAAACGACAACATGTATATGTATCGCGCAGGCGGAACAACGAGTGGGTTATGTATGAAGAAATCCCCGAGATCGAAGAGACCCAAAAAGTTGAACGAGCGGCAAAGCGTTTGGTGACAGAAGTCTAGGTATGTTTGGCTTGACCACTTGACCCTATTATGTAGACAAACTGTCTGACTTAGCTTGCTTATATGCAGGACTTGATGAAGACCGCAAAGTACCGAAAGAGGTGCTTCGACCAGATTGAGGGAATCACGGCGAGCAATAGAGAACTGGCGGCCGAGGTGGAACGCTTGCGCCGCCAACTTGAAGCCGCCGACCAGGAGAGGACAGAGCAAGAAAAACAGAACCAGAACCTGGTCGGCCAGCTCAATGACAAAGAGCGTCAAAAAACAAGTAAGTTGTCATTTTGTCACATCAAGTGTATGACACGTGTTGTTGCATTGTTGGTAATGACAGCTGTAATGCAGGCTTAGAAGCTGAAGTAACCCGCCTCCAAGTGTGGTCACCTGAAGGAGGACAACAAGAAACTGGCGCGCAGCCAGTCTCAACTCTAGGACCACACCACCAAAATGAAGGAGGAACTGAAGAGTAAGTATTCCAGGCCACCGTTCTCATTCTATTGCCCGCCGTGACTTGTCGTGCCTTTACATTTGATGTCTTGTATGGTGTGCAGTTTTAAAAGCCAATGCCAAGAGGCATCTAGAAGCTATGATGAAAGAGCGTGACGGCTGGAAAGCACAATGCCTCGAGGCCACCGAGGATCGGGACACATGGAAGAACTGGTGCTAGGAAGTGGCAATTGGCATTTTGCCCATCCTCGACCTTGTCGACCCAGCGCTCACAGAGGAAGAGCCAAGGACCCCCCAGCTCGGACTGGTCGAGAGATGCAGACAAGCATGGGGATGGTTCCAAGAGTTCATTAAGGAGGCGGGTGAGTATACGGGCGCCCATGTGCTAAGCATGGTGCGTGCCCACTACCCTCTGATCGATCTCAAGCGCCTGGAGGCTGGATACCCGAAGGAAGTAGACCCAGACAAGGTGGAGGAGCTTCGGGTGGCCTAGCTGGACCTATTGTCAAAGATAATTGGCGACATTAATCTGTGTGGAGGTAGGACAGCACCTGTACAGGGTATGCCATCGACAAGTCAGCTGGAAACACCATCTGTTGCTAGCCAACCGACGAAGCCTACGGTCTCGACCAGCCAGGCATCGGCGGGGCCATCCCCTTCAGCTCGGCTAGCACATGAGTCCCCGAGACTCGGGTAGAATATCGGAAGCAGCGAGCAGTAGGTGCCATGCGCCCCGACCAGCCAATGTAATAGGCTTAGAGCTGTCAAAGGAGGACATAGTTGTGTTATTGTAAACTTGGGCCTCTTCAGGCAAGCTTGTAATAACGTAACTGTATATCATTATAAGCTTGTTTGCTTTGTATAAAGCGTATTTAAGCTTGAAACTTATGTTGGTGGAACTAAGTGAGAACATAATAACGTTCTGTTTAGTTGTACCATTTTACCCGACACATCATCCTAAAAGTTTGTGTGGCCCTAGTTTGCCATGTGGTCGGAGTGTGAGGTGCGTGACCTATGCACACGCAGATGTGGACAAGTCAAACCAAGGGGGGCCTGCCGATCACCCGCAACGTAGAGAGCGGATCCCATGCACGTGTTGGGAGGAACCGGAGACAGGTCCTGCTCCAAAAACCGTAGAAGGAGTGGTGGTCGGCTTTTATTGGCTAAGTTAGAATAACCATATAAGCCGAAGTGACACATTATAGTGGCCGAAGAAATAATAATAGCTTTATTGAAGTAAATCGAAAATACAAAAGGTGGTACATATCTCAGTAGTTAAGCATAGAAACGTCTAAGCTTGTCGATGTGCCACGAGTTTGGTACGTCCGTACCGTCCAGGTGAGCTAACCTGTAAGATGTTGGTCGTGTGACCTCCTTGATCATGAAGGGCCCCTCCCATGGGGTTGCGAGTTTATGGACACCAGTCTGGTTTGTCTTCCACTTCAGGACCAGGTCCCCGACCACAAAAAACTGCTCTTTAACGTTCTTGTTGTAGTACCTGCGCAAAATAGCAAGGTACTTGGCCATACGTACACAAGAATCGAGCCGCTTCTCTTCTGCGCTATTCACTTCTAGCTCCCGTACTTCATTGGCCTTGCCTTCGTCGAAGTTCTCTACCCGTGCTGATCTGAAAGCTATATCTGCAGGAAGGACCGCCTCAGCGCCGTAAACCATAAAGTATGGCGAGACACCGGTGTTACGGCTGGGCTGAGTTCTGAGTCCCCAGACCATGGCTGGTAACTCTTTGAGCCATCTTCTGGGAGCCTTGTTATTTTCTCTATACACCCTCTTCTTCAACGCATCCAAGATCATGCCATTTGCCCGCTCGACCTGTCCATTAGCTCTAGGGTGCGCCACCGAGACGTATTTTACTACTATGCTCCTTTCATCGCAGAAGTCCCAAAAAGCGTTCCCGGTGAACTGAGTACCTAGATCGGTTATGATGCTGTTCGGTATGCCGAAATGGTGGATGACCTGGTCGAGGAATGTGACAGCCTTTTCTGAGGATGCCTGTACCAAAGGCATGTATTCTATCCACTTAGAAAATTTGTCGATCAGCACAAAGATGCATGTAAATTTCCCTGGAGCCGGTTTGAAGGGCCCGATCATATCCAGTCCCCAGCATGCGAAGGGCCAGGAGGCTGGTATTGTCTGGATCTCATGTGCTGGTACGTGGATTCTCTTGGCGAAGAACTAACAACCCTCACAGTGGCGGACTAGCCTCTCTACGTCGGATACTGCTGACGGCCAATAGAACCCTGCTCGGAAAGCCTTGCCGACCAGCGTTCTTGAGGCCGTGTGGTTGCCGCAGGAGCCAGAGTGGATTTGGTCCAGGAGATGTTCGCCATCCTCCTGGGTTATGCACTTCATCAAGATTTCCTCTTTTGCGTTCTTGCGCCATAGCTTGCCATCAACGAGCAGGTACTGCTTACTGCGACGCATCAGGCGCTCGTTCTCTGTCCGATCAGTGTAACCGCTGCCATCTGTTAGGTACTTGATGAAAGGTATTCTCCAGTCAGGCTCATGAGTGGTCGGAGGGGGCTCGGCGGTGCTTGACGCCGGAACCGTAGCCACCAATTGCTGGTCTAGAGGCTTGTCTGCCGTGGAATCTTTCTCTTCGATGGACGGCGTGAGCAGGTCTTGGACGAATATGCCATGTGGGATTTTTGCTTGGGATGATCCTAACTTTGACAGTGCATCTGCTGCTTGATTCTTGTCCCGGACCACGTGTATGTACTCGATGCCATAGAACCTGCCTTCTAGCTTTCTGATCAAATTGCAGTATGCTTCCATCTTTTCGCTGGTCGTGTCCCAGTCCTTGTTGAGTTGGTTGATGACCAGAGCAGAGTCTCCATCGACGTAGAGACGTTTAACGCCAAGCTCAACTGCAATGCGCAAACCATGTAGGCATGCTTCGTACTCGGCGGCATTATTAGATGCTGGGAAATAAATCTTGAGGACGTACCGGAGTTGCTCCTTGGATGGTGATATAAAAAGGACTCCTGCTCCCGCACCGTCAATGTTGAGAGAGCTGTCGAAGTACATCGTCCAATATTTGTCGGATCCGGGAGAGGCAGGCGTGCTTAAGTCTGTCCACTCGACGATGAAATCGACAAGTGCCTGAGACTTGATTGTAGTGTGGCTTGCAAATTCCAAGGAAAAGGGGCATAGCTCCATTGCCCATTTGACGATGTGCCCGTTCGCATCCCTGTTGCTAATGATGTCTCGCAGAGGGTACTCAGTCACGACCACCATGCGATATCCGTCGAAGTAGTGTTTCAACTTTCGGGATGTTATTAGTATGGCGTAGATCAACTTCTGAATCTATGGGTACCTGGTCTTAGACTCATTGAGTACCTCACTAATGAAATAGATTGGCCGTTGTACCTTGTAGACGTGGTCGGGCTCATCTCGCTCGAACACCATGGTCGTGGAGACCACTCGATTGGTAGCCGCAATGTATAGCAGGAGTGTTTCGTCTTCTCTTGGAGCAGTGAGTACCGGAGGTGACGTAAGGTAATGTTTCAGCTATGTGAAGGCAACGTCTGCTTCCTCCGACCACTCAAACTTTTCTGACGCTTTGAGTAGTTTAAAGAACGGTAATCCTTTTTCGCCTAATCTTGATATGAAACGGCTGAGAGCAGCCATACATCCGGTAAGCTTCTGAACATCCTTCACCTTTTTGGGCGGCTTCATGTCCAAAACAGCTTTGACCTTTTCCGGGTTAGGGCGTATGCTGTCGCGACTGATGACGTTGCCGAGGAGTATGCCAGAAGGAACACCAAAGATGCACTTCTTTGGGTTTAATTTCCACTGGAATGTGTTAAGGGCTGCAAAAGTGCGTCCCAGGTTGTCAACAAGGGTATGAGCTTCCTTGGTTTTGACAACTATATCGTCAACGTAAGCCTCGATGAGGTCATCTTTTATCTCGTCTTTGAGGCAAGCTTGTATAGCGCGTTGGTAGGTAGCCCCGGCGTTCTTGTGCTCGAACGACATGGTCGTAGCAGCGATGGCGCGCCAAGGCGTGATAAAAGATGTCTTGATCTGGTCATCCTTTTTGAGAGCGATCTGGTGATAACCAGAGTAGCAATCGAGAAAAGAAAGGAGCTCGCAACCGGCGGTTGAATCTACGACCTCGTCTATGCGAGGCAAGCCGAAGGGGTCTTTAGGGTAGTGTTTGTTGAGATCGCAATCAACGCATTCTCTCCATTCATTATTCTTTTTGCGTACAAGAACCGGGTTGGCTAACCACTCTGGATGATACACTTCTTTGATAAATCCGGCCCAAAAGCCGTGTAACTTCTACCCTAATCGCCTCCTTTTTTGTCGCGAGAAGCGAACCGTCGTAACTTCGCTTGGTAGGTTTGGCCTTGCCGTTGACATTCAAGGAGTGCTCAATCAAGTTCCAAGGTACACCGGGCATGTCAGCAGGTTTCCAAGCGAACACATCCACGTTGCTCCCCAAGAACCTGACGAGCGCGTCTTCCTATTTGGGATCTAGGTTGGCCCCAATAAGGGCCGTCTTGCTAGGATCACCGTCGACCAGCTGGATCACCTTGTGCTCCTTGGACTTGATGTTCTTGCGTGGAGCCTCGAGCTCCGGGATCTCCTGGTGGTCGATTGAGGTCTTCTTGGCGTTGAGCACGGTCTCGGCCATGCGAATAGAGAGGTCGTGAGCCTCTGCTATTTTGAAACTGTCATCTTCGCAGGTATAAGCTGCGTACATGTTGCCTTGGAGGGTTAGAACTCCTTTCTCGGTTGGCATCTTGAGCACCAGATACCTGTAATGAGGTATGGCCATGAACTTGGTGAGCGATGGTCGACCAAGAATAGCATGGTAGGTGCCGTCGAAGTCGGCGACCACGAAGTTGACGTAGTCGGTGCGGAAGTGATCCGGGGTCCCAAACTGCACTGGTAGCGTGATCTGCCCAAGAGGTGTAGAGCTCTATCTGGGAGAACACCCCAGAACTGTGCCTCGTATGGCTTGAGATTTGCCTGAGCTATCTTTAGGGCGGGCAGACTGTTCTTGAATAGTATATCAATGGAGCTGCCACCGTCGATCAGTACTATGTCGAACTAAACTTTGTTGATACAAGGATCGAGGACCAGGGGAAAACGCCCTGGCTCAGGTATTGCGGCCCATTGGTCCATTCTGCTGAAGGAGATTTCGCGGTGAGACCATGGAGGGAGCCGCGGATCGGTGAGGAGATTGTCGGTGTTGGCCACGTTCAAGCAAGCGCGGGCGAGCAGCTTGCGTTCTCGTTTGGTCTCGATGGACACTTTGCCTCCGATGATGGTGTGCACGCGATCGGTTGGCTTGACATACTTGTAACGGGGGTCTACATCGTCGTCGTTGTTATCTTCGTTGCGTTGTTCCCCTGCATCGTTAGGCTTGTCGGACGTATCCGGAGCTTGTTGACGCGTGTAGATAGACTTGAGGATGCGGCAATTCTCCATGGTATGGTTCGCCTTAGGATGGAGCTGGCAGGGCCCCTTCAATGCCTTGGCGTAGTCGTCTTCATAGTTACGACGTCCGCCACCCTTTTTAACGGTGTTGACCTCGCCGTCGTCTTCCCGAGCATGCTTGCTCCTGTAATCGTCACGGCGGTTACGCCGCTGATTACGTTGGTCACGGTGGTCGCGGGAGTCATTGCGCTGGTTGTGGTGGTCGAAATTGTCGTTCCGACCACGGTTACCGCGGTAGTCGTCGCGGTGTGGGGGGTGGTCGGAGCGCGGAACCCTTGCTGCTTCTTCAATAATTATCTTTTTAGCGTCATCGGCGTCCACGTATTTCTTAGCGGTGGCCAGGAGCGTTGTGACCGAATTTGGTCTTTTGCGAAGGAGCTTGTCCCTTAGGGCATCATGGAAGCGGAGGCCAGTGATGAAAGCCTCGATTGCCTTGTTGTCGGAGATTGATGGGACCTTGATGCGCATCTCCGAGAAACGCCGGACGTACTCGCGCAGCGGCTCATCTTTTCGATCTCGGATACGTTGTAGATCGTATTTGTTGCCTGGTTGTTCACAAGTAGCAATGAAGTTGTCGATGAAGGCTTGCTTGAGCTCCTGCCAAGAGTCAAAATAGTTCGCCGGCAAGCTGACCAGCCATTGGTGACCTGCATGGCCAACAGCGACTGGGAAGTAGTTAGACATGACATGCTCATCCGCCATGGCCGATCTGCACGCAGTCTCATAAAGCATGACCCATAATTCAGGGTTTTCCTTGCCATCATACTTCTGAAGCTTCTTTAGCTTGAAATTCTTGGGCCATATGACTTGGCGAAGGTGTGGAGTAAACTGCTTCCAACCCGGCGGGCCGTGGGCAGTGTCATATTCCATACGGCGATAACTTTCGTGGGACGCTCGATCGTCGGCTCTCTGGTTGATGCGAGCACGCAGATCGCGTCCACCGAGGTAATGGCGGAGATCGTTATTGCCATCGCGGCGATCTCGATTGCCATCTGGATTAGCCCTACGACCGCGGTTATCACGGCGATTGTCATGGTTGTCCCGACGGCGGTTGTCGTCCTGGCCACCATCATGGCCACCATTTCCTTCTTGACGGTTGTCTGATGGGTCATTGTTGCGCGAGCCACGTTGGTTGGGTGGCTGTGAGCGACTTGGGTGCTGGCGGCTGTGGCTTGACTCGACCGAGACGGATGGAGCCCGAGCTTGGTTTACAATCTCCGCGGTCTGGGCCATAGCAGCCGTCAGATAGGCTTGTATTTCATCGCGAACTGCTTGGGTTTCTGGGGTGTTGGGTAGCCGTTGCATTGTTGCCATGGCGACGGCTACATTGGCACTTGGAGTTCTGAAGACCTGTTTGTCCCCCACCTTGTCAAAAGCATCGTTGAGGTCACGTGGCTGGACCCTTATGCGTCGTGCCTCCTGGTCTGCTTTGGCTTCGATTTGTCGGCGATTAAACTGCTCAATATTGCGTGCTTCGCGTGCAGTCCTTTCTTGTTCTGTTTTCCCAACTGCTGGAGGTTCGTCATTGCTGACAACATGGATCAGATCCCCTCATCTTGGCGGGAAAGACGGGAATTGTGAGAACCCCGGGGCGTGGTCTGGGATATCCAGATCGTACTTGACGCCTTCATCTTCATGATGCTGAAGCTCGGTGTGGACAGATGCATTAGATGCGGTGCCAGACGAGGAGCTGGGGTCGCCCTCTTGGACTGTGTGAACAGATCCTTCTTGATAATCTTCAATCTAGATCATGTTGACGAAGTTGCGCAGCTCCGGCTGAGGTCGGTGCATAAGACACAGATCCAAGCGGCGTTGCAGGTCGTAGGCGTAGCTGGAGGCAACGTTTTGCAGGCCGTAGGGCTGGACCTAGTAGTTCTCCATCGAGGCTTCGTACTCGAAGAGCCGGAGACCCGTCGCAAAGGCTGGCCGGCGACGAGCAGAGCGCCCTTGAGGAGTAGATGTGACCACGAGATCTGTACCAAGTCGTGCAGGACGACTGGTCCGAGCTGGTCGGGTAGATCTGTTGTGGGGAGCGGTTACCTGCTCATTAGGCTGACTTTGAATCGTACTTACCAGAGCCAGGGTTTCAGTGAGCTTGGTGCCGACCCGATCGATGGAGTCGAGCAGGTTGGTGTTGTCGATCTACCTCCCTTTGTAGCGGGGAAGCGGATGATGAGTTGTCGGCGTGGCTGAAGGTGATGCCGGCGTGGTCAGAGCTAGATGTATCGTGGTTGGAGCTAGATCCATCGTGGTTGGAGCCGCATCCATCGTGGTCGGAGCCATGTCCACCGTGGTCGAAGCCGCACCCACCGTGGTTGGAGCCGTGTCCACCGTGGTCGGAGCCATATCCACCATGGTCGGAGCCGTAGCCAATGTAGGTGAAGCAATGGTCGATGCAGACTGGATCCTCGCCTCCTTCGGGGTCATGGCTATGAAGTCGTCGGAGCCGGTGGTCCAGGTGATCTGGCTAACGGTGAACGTGAGGTCGTTCGGCGTAGCCATGGAGCCGGAGATGATGACCGTCTTGTTTGCTTGGGAAGCAGTACGCACACCCCCTACCTGGCACGCCACTGTCGACGAAATATGGTCGGCAGTCTACCTAGGGGTATACCCAAGGTAGTAGATTGTCGGCAGACAGATACGCAAGCCACAAACAAGACGGTGACGCAAGACAGACACAAGGTTTTATCCAGGTTCGGCAGCCAAGAAGGCGTAATACCTACGTCCTGCGTCTGATTTGTATTGCTGTATGTCAATGAGAGATGTTTTTTAGAGGGATCCCATGCCCACCTTATATAGTTCGGGGGGCAGGGTTACAGATCTGGAAACTAATCCTAGCCAGTTACAATTGCCATATGTGGCCGAATAAGGATTCCTATTCTAACCAACCAGGATCTTGATTGATCACCAAATCTGCCTTGACTCCTTGCACGGGACTCCGATCAGGTTAACCGGGCCGCATGTCGTCTTTTGGTGGACCGAACCCATTGATCCGGGCCGGCCCAAGCTTAGCCATAAGGGTATAGGGGTTAATACCCCCACACTCTCCCCCTTATCCTATATCAGCTTGAACTTGGCTTGCATTGTGCAGCACTTCCACCATGGCAGCACCATCCCCGGTCTTGGGGTATTCCCTCGGTGGTGCCGGAGAGTTGTCCCATCACCGCTTGTCGCCACCGAGCCCCTCTGTCCCCGCATAGCCCTCTCGTTCTAAAGTGGGCAAATCATCAGAAGAGCAAGAATCCTCAGATGACGTAGACTACCGTCAATTATTGAAGGATTACTATGAGGTCCAAGCGGTTATGTCAGTGACCATGCTGAACGCTGAGATGCTGCGTGGTGAGTTGGACGCCTCGCGCAATGTACTTCAAGCTTCCATGACTGAGTTCTCCAAGGTGCGAGTCGACTAGGAGATCCTCATGGAGCAGGGCCATAACATGATGAACCTTCTTGTAGAACTGAGGATAGCTGATAAGGGTATAGAAGGATTCCTATGGCTTAGGGTCTAAGGATAGATAAACTCTACTTATACTTGCTTACTTTGGGCACCGGAGCGCACCTTGTCTGCCAGGCGATACCAGCATGTAGCTCTACACCATACCCAAACATGGGGGATTACAAAGGATGGATAGGGCTATCACCACCTGTCGTCTATCCCTCAACCGGAGAGTATGAGGCAAATGAAGATAGCATGTAGCCTAGACACCACGTCTATGCTATCGACTACTACTCTAGTGTCTTAACAAGAGATATCCATCTTTATTAGGGCCCTTCTACTAGAGCATCCACCATGGGGATGGACGATGATCCCGCAAACAAGTAAAAGTATAGCTTAACTAATCAAAAGACTTTTATAACCAAAGGAATCACGAACACTTACTAAATACTTGTTGATGTACAAAGACAGTGTCCGCCGAGGTACAAGCAGGGGAAGGTTACCTACAAGCCCAGCACTTCTTCCCCGAACTCTCCCTCACATCTCTCCCTCCTACTATGTTGCTAGAGTTAGCTAGGGCCTAAGCCCATGGTGTGGAGATGCTCTTGCTCTTGCTTTACTCTTTCTTGTCTTGTGTGTTCTTTTTTATGAGGAGGGAGCCTTTTATAGGTGGAGAGGAGGGGGGTATTTGGAAGATGCTTTATCTCCACATGGAAGGCACCAAACCAACCTCCAAGTACATTGAACCTGGGCGACACCACCATACCAACGTTGGCCAAGGAGGTAAGCATCAACCGACCAAGCCTTGTGCCATACGGGGCTAGTGGGGGGTGCGGCCGCACCATGACTAGGCTAGATCAAGCACATCTTTGGAGGGTGAACTTCTATGATCTTCTTGACTTGGGCCACAGTGGTGTTTTGTGAAGATAAGGTGATTTGGTCGGAATCTGGCCTTGTTCTCCATCCCTTCGGGCCCTGATTCTGCTAATAAGTGGGCTATCTCCCCTTGGGCTCATGTTGGATGTTTATAATGTTGCATTTCTTGTATACTTTTAGGTTCTTTTCCTATGTAATCCTGACATGTCCTCCTACAAATGAATAATCACCAAAACTTGTGGAATTGATTAGTTATAAGTCCTAATTCTAAGTTTGGTGTTTATTTTAGCAGTTTTTATATAAATGTTGGCGGTTCAAAGTGTGAGTTAAGGACTGCCAATAAACACCCATAGGAGAATTCAATGGTGAGAAGAAAAAGGGAGAGTACAAGGTTCCTATGCACTTCTCTATGACTATGGTTCTATTCTAGTAAACATCAGAGGGGATAACTAAGGAATGGGTAAAACATAGTGATCACACAATAATATTTTGGAGCAATAGTACCTTTTTGACCCTCGAATGAGGTGAGAAAGAGTGGTCAGGGGAAGGCTGCCAAAAAGCTCTACGAAAACACCAATCCAAACATGGTGGATTACAAAGGCCTTACAGAGCTGTCACCTCTGGGGCTACCAGAACTATCCATGGGATTGGGCGCAAACTCAGGTAAACACTTGCCTAGACACCATGTGTACGCTAATGATTACTACTGTAGTCATGATCTATAACTAGAGCACTTGATGCGAGCGGAGATCCTATGCTAAGGTGAGATTTAACTATAGTAACCACACTTAGCTAAACATCTAAGGAATGAACTAGATAAACATGAAAGGCATACAAGTAAATTGAGAAGATAATATATATTAAAGCAAGAATCTTACAAAGGAAAGATACAAGAGCATACTAGACCACCAAAGACTCCTCTGGAACCCGAGCATAGCTCAACTCTCCCTAGCTCCCAACTCACTATTCTACTTCTACATCTTGAGAAAGTAGAGAGAGCTTCTCTTGTGGTGTGTGTTACAAGTGACGGGTGAGGGTCCTATTTATAGCCTAAGGTGGATTAGGGCTACTTGAACACCACATCGTCGATCCACATGACACCTTCTCCTTGCCCTTGGATCAATCCGACCTTGAACCGCCAGAAATCAACGCATAGGATTGCTCCCAAGTGTGTTTCCTTGCATGTGTTCGAACGAGAGGCAGTGGAGTGACTAAGGGGCATCGGGCGGCATAGGATGGGTGCCGGCTAGCCCCCCGCTATTGAGTGGGCCCTCCTCTTTTGGTGTGGGGCCCCTTGGGATCTAGTAGAGTGTGGGTATACACACCATTTGTCCATTTGAGAACCTGACATACTAGATGCTGAGTCACCAATCCATGTGATGCTTCTTTTCGGCCCTTGATCACGCACCAACTTGGAATCAACGGTGGAGAAGGCTTGGAGGTGTGTTTCTAGGCCATTTCCCACAGATTGGTGAGGTGGCACTTGTGGGGCCACACCGGCCGGCGCCATGGTGGGGCTGGACGGCGCCACCAAGTGGCCCATGGTGGCCCAGCTTGCTCCAATTGCTTCTAGTTGCTTGATTTTTGGTATTTTTGTATAGTTTTCCTGCATGAGCAAAGATCTCCAAGTACAAGTGGAAATATGTGAATTATAAACATAAATCACTACTTGTGGTATTGTTCTCTCTCATTGTTGGTGCAATGTTGATGGTCAAAATAGGTATTTAGTGACCGTCAACAATCCCTTTGAGGTGCTTTATCTCCATCTTGAACCTCTCATGGGCTCCAGGCCGTGACAGGTGCAAGGAGGAAGACAAAGCACCTCTAGGCAATGAAGAAATGTTTGCCTCACGAGTGTGTGGATTCAAGAGTATGTGGATTAAGCCCAACAAATGCATCTAGACCCAGGTTAAATAGGCCAGCTGAAGATGGAGAAGTGCAAGTACTGGTGATGCAAGTAGTTTGGAATTAACTCATAGTGACTTTACCGCGGATAGACCAAATCTGATCGAGCCGATAGACCAAATCTGACCGAGCCAGACACATCTCACTCTCCACTCTTTAGTCTGCCCCTCGACTCCTATGACTACTTGGATTGGAATCAAATAAGTACATTAAAGACCTATCACAACTGGACCAGGCATTCAAGTCTCAGGCGTGTTAGAAGCTCTTTTTCTCGATTCGCTTCTTGTGTCCAGCTTTACTACCACATTCACGTCACTCTAATATTTTACTATGCTCATAAGAAAGTCCGATGCAGCACATTTCATCTCATCAGACACCATACAATACAGAGCTATGAGTAAACTATTGCCTATGGAGTGCACTTGGTCAATTTGTATTAGTTGTTGTAGTAGTCATTCGTGGCTTTGATCTTTGTTGAACCCGAATCATCTTATTTTCATGTATCTGATAAGATTTGTTGAACTTGCAAGAACCATGCATCAAAGATTATTTTTATTCATAATTTTTATACTTCATAGGATCACATAAGGTCTGGTCGTCTAAAATCTTGACTACCCAGACGACATGCTCCTGCATTCCCACACAGGCGCGTGCGCGTGGGTGGTGTCAGCAGCTTGTTATAGTTGGGGAAGTCGCCTTTTAGCCCGTCACATTGACGTGATGGGGCGAAGCCCCATCGCCCACCCACGCAAACATCTCGGTCGTGGGGTGGTCGACGGCCCCCAAACTATAGTAGCAGACAAGAGGCGAGAGGGAAGGTTATACACCTACTGCCTTCTCTCTCTAGAGCTCCTGATTTGATTCCAAAGCTTTTGCCTTCCATCCTACTATGCCGCCGATGCCTCCTGCTAGGACCATGGCGGAGACAACAAGGTCGTATGTCGATGGTGAGGCCCTAGAGGCCTTCCACGTTGGCAATCCTCCACCAATAGACAGACCTCTTGTCGGCATGGTCTCTCACCCGCCAGTTCCCCCTTTGGAGGTGGATCATCACCGTACCGCTGTTCATGTTGTTTATCTTCATTTAACTAGAGTATGTGAGCAATGCTCACACTAGTATTTGTGGTCATGCTATTTAATTTAACTAGTATTTGGAATTTGCCTACTATCTCAATAGGTGAACGTGGGCGTTGTTGGTGGTCCTTAACTCACAATTTTAACCACCAACATTTATATAAAATTCACTCAAATGAAAACCAAACCTAGTAATAGGGCTTTAAACTAATGATTTCCATAGATTTTGGTGAGTTGTGCATTTGTAGGACACATATATGAAATACATATGGAAAATAGTCAAAATGCGCAAACAGGGAAAGCGTAACACAGATCCACTCAAGCAAATAGAAGGAAGGCCCACTTACCTTGCAAACTTGGGCCGAACATCAACGTGGCTACACTCCAGGCCCATCAAGTAAACCACCAGGTGAAGGCGATGCCCAGGTGGCCTAGCCAGGGTGCGGCCGCATTGCCACTGGCGCCCCTCGGGCCCACCTTTGGTAGGGCGGTAATATTAATGCTCCAAAGGTCGGTTCTGGTGCGTCTTTCCTAAAATACCTCATCAAACCGTCCTACTTGAGCTATAAAAGGAGGAGGCCCCCCTCTCACATTTCATTCATCAACCATCAACACAAGATACACAATGTAGCAAGAAGAGGAGGAGCTCCACTTTCATATCTAGCTCTTTGGCTTAGTTTAGGGAGTGAGTTAGGAAGAGAAAGAGATGGAGAAGTACCGAAGTTGTTGGCTACCTCCATTTGTGTACTTGGGGTCCCTTGTACACATAGCGGAAGGAATGCCGGGAATGTCGGCTCCCTCTTCACTTGTACCTCGGTGAATCTAGTACTATTTAGAGTGCAAAGGTTTGTGTGTATCTTTGGTGGTGAGCTCTTACTTTAAGTTAGTCTTGTTCATTATTTACTTGCGGGTTCGTCGTCCGCTCTCATAGAGGATACTCTAGTAGAGGGCTCCCGATAAATACGGATCACCCTATACAATGCTAGAGTAGTAGTAGATAGCATGGATGTGGTGTCCAGGCTAGAGGCTACTTTCGTTTGCCTCGTGCGCTATAATTGAGGGGTAGGCGGTAGGAGATGATATCCCTGTCCATCCCTCATAATCCCCCATGTCTGGGTACAGTGTAGAGCTGGAAGCTGGAGATACTTGGCAGACCAAGTATAAGCTGGTGCCCAAAGTAAGTATATAGTGGCAAAGCTATCTTAACTTAGGATCTCTATTCCTAGAAAACCTTGCTACATGCGCTATCTTTCTTCTTGTTACCTTAGGTGAACTAGCTAAGAGACTTTTACACATCCGTTCCTCATGGAAATACGATACCCTGAATACTTCCGGGTGATATGCTACAACGGTAATTCTATGCGCTTGCAGATTATTTATGTATGCATTAAGAAATACCAATAGGCGTGATGGTGTCCTAAGCCTTGTTGGCCCTAGAACTTGGTTCTTTGTTCGCGGTCGTGCTCGGAAAGCGGCCCCGTGAGGCATCCCCCGATGGAGGGAGCCACCTATAATTCCATGCCATTCAACATCAATTAGTTTGGTAAAAGTCGTTTGCCTTCTCAATCAGATCGCTCTCCCCCTTATCCTATATGGGCTTGAACTTGGCTTGCATAATGCAGTGCTTCCTCCATGGCGGTGCCATCCCTAGTCTTGGGGTATTCCCCCGGTGGTGCTGGAGAGTCATCCCGTCGCCGCTTGCCGCTGCCGAACCCCTCTGTCCCCGCATAGCCCTCTAGTTCTGAAGTGCGCGAATCATCAGAAGAGCGTGAATCCTCAGACGACGTAGACTGTCATCAATTATTGAAGGATTACCGCGAGGTCCCAGTGGTTTTGTCAACAACCAGGCTGAACGCTGAGATGCTGCATGGTGAGTTGGATGCCTCGCACGACGCACTTCAAGCTTCCATGACTGAGTTCTCCAAGGTGCGAGTCAACTAGGATATCCTCATGGAGCAGGGCCATAACATGATGAACCTTCTTGTGAACTAAGGACATGGATTGAGACCCTGCAACTGTGCATGCAAGCTGCCCATAACGCGAGCTTCCTGTGGATAATCTGTTTGTCGAGGAGCCATTTCGAGCCCTACCGGCCAGCCTTCGAGCTGTGGTGACCGAAGCCATTGATTAGGGGGCTGTCGCAGCGCTGGCTACTGCTCAGCTTTAGATTGGTGCAGCGGTGAACGTCCGAGTGGCGGAGTAGGGTTTTCCACTATAATCGAAGGACGATGACATCATCAATCTGGTCAAGAGTTTCGAGCCAGCCGCCAACACCGTCTTAGTGAAAGGTGGACATGGACGAGATCCTGCACGCCCACCTCAACCCTTGATCTGTGGGATGTACCAGTAGTACTAGTAGTCATGACTAGGTTTGATATGTGGGATGCCCTTGCAAATATGTGAACTCTTATTTGCATGCATGTCTGTGTGAACTTTTGCTGCACTTTGTATTAGGTGGGTTAAACCCTATTGAGTGTGTTATAGCTCAGGTCATTTGGTCATTTTATAGCAAGTTTCTTTTCACTGCAGATTTCTTTCTGGTTGTCTTTGATCTGAAACTTAATTTGCTAAACATTCATGAGTGCATTTGATCTTTGTTAAAGCCAACTCATGTCTTTGATAAAATTTGTTGAACTTAAAAGAACCGTGTAGCGAGGAGTTCATTTGAATAAGTCTCACCTCGATCTAATGCAGAACGGAGGAGCCAGAGCTGTTGACTTTTACTGTGAACATAAGAAAGTCTGGCCGCTACGTATTTGATCTCGTAGGATAGTAGAGTGTCATAGCAATTAGTCTACCCCTCGACTACCATGACTGCTTGGATTGGATTGAAATAAGTACAAAAAATACCTATCACAACTGCACCAGGCATTCAAGTCTCAAGCATGTCATGGTGGTCAAAAGCTCTTTTCTCGATTCACTTCTTGTGTCCAGCTTTCATGCTGCATTCGCTTCATTCTCATATTTTACTGCGCTTGTAAGAAAGTCCGGATGCGACACATTTGATCTCATCGGACGCTATACAGTATAGAGCTATGAGTAAAAATATTGCATAAGGAGTGCACTCAGTCACAACATTTGTATCAGTAGTAGTAGTAGTCATGAGTGGTTTCCCCTTCCGTCGATTGACACTAACCTAAATCATGCTTACAGATGACAACTAGTTACCATACCACGGATGTGTACTCTACAACAAAGGATCACAACTTTTCCCCCGACCACGTCCCTCTAGTATAGTCGACGAAATGATGTTTACCTGTTTCTTGTAAACCATTTGCTCACCTGATAGTCCAAGCAGGGTAAATTTGAGCTGCACATGTAACTAGTTTCAATTTTATTTGTTTCCTTTAGAGATTCAACGAATGTATTCGTACAAAATAGGTTTCCGTGTATAACATGAGATGTGTCCAGTCCGGTCAGATTTATGATGCTTGGACTTTCTTGCATGTGCTATAAAATTTGAATAGCTATGTGGCTCCTCCGTTAGGCATTACATCGACGCGAGACTTCATTGGATGAATTCTGTTATGCATGTTTACCATACTATAGATCAGAAAGAGTACCAGAAAGAAACATGCTGGCAAAACCAACCAACAGGGGCTAGAAACCGGATACCAATTGACCAAAGGACCTAATCTACACCATGCTCCATAGAGTTTAATCCACCTAATACAAAGTTCAACAAAAGTAAACACAGACATGCAAATTAGACTTCACAAATCAAAACATCTATACATTTAAACGCGTCTGACATAAAATGCAAGGGAAGATACATAAGGAAGAGTAACAACATAAGGAAAGAGTAACAACATGTACTCCATCTGTACTCCCAACATAAGGAAGATACATCAAATGGAACTTTATTTACTCCTCTACTCATCATCGGTATCACTGTCCTCGTCCTCATCCTCGTCATTGTCATCCTCCTCTATAGCCATGAGGCCCTTTTGCTCATCAGCGGTGATGTGGTTGGCCACCTGCTCAGCATTGGCACGAACCAGGTTGCGCTAGTTCTTCTCGATGTTGTGGGCGGTGCTGATTCCCTACATCATGATGCTAGTGTCAAAGCCATCTATCTGGCTTTGGTAGCAGGCAAAGATGTAATCCGCATTGTCCGCGCAATTCTTGTTCAGGTAGGCTGGCAGTTCTTCTAGGATATCGACGAGTTGGTGAAAAATAAAGACGTAACCGCTCACCTTTTCCTCCCCAGGTGGGTTGAGGGTGCCCAGACCGGTGTTCTATAGCACATGCCAGATCTTCAAGAAAGCCTTACTCATGCTTCTAACGGCCCAATCGTCTATATCTCTAAAGGGATCCACCAGAGCTTCATCTTTATTCACCACAAGCACGGCGTCATCCTCCTTCACCATGGGCACAACGTCATCCTCCTTCACCACGGGCATGGCATCATCCCCCTTCCATGCATGCTTCATAGAAGGCTCACCCTTCACCATGGTGGTGGCTAAGAGTGAAGTAGGTTTAGAGAAGGTAACCGCATGTTCCTGGTGATTTTAGATCTGCAGTGGTAATGGGAGGGCTTGGGGAAGGAAGAAAAACAAGCAGAGTTGCAGAAGAGATCATGGAGATTAATATATCACTACTACAAAGCAGCAATTGGTGTTTTTTGGGAACAAAAAGGAGCCATTGGTGTTGAAATGTTACTGCACATGCAAGAAAGTCCGACCTCTATAGATTTGAACGCGTCTGACACACTACACAAACCTTAGCTTACATTATAAACAACTTAAAGTTGCTGCAAAATAATGACAACATCCATCCAAGAGGAAATTAACATGTCCATAGACAATTAAACAACATTGATCCATTTAAACATGTCCTAACAGAGAGATACATCAAATGCAGCTTTATTTACTACTTTGCTAATGACTCCAACTCCGAGAACAAGGGAAAATAGGGAAGATAGTAAAGTCTACCGATGATTTCTGGCAGGATGTCACGTCTACCATACGGAATGTAATGTGTAGGGATGACATGAACTTTTCTGTTGTCCATGTTCTATGCGATGACGGCTCTTTCCACCCCAACCCCAACAAAGAAAACCAAATTCCATTCTGGGTGAACTATAACCGCTGTGTAGCATGACTCAAAATCAAAGCAACCCATTTGTTTCTTAGTCTTCCCAAACAACTTACGTAGGCTGATAGTATGCTTCAACGCCCATTTATTATTAGTACCATAGTCTTCAAGGATCCAAATTGAAAGCTTGGACATATTTCGACCACAAACAGTATATTGACACAAGTGACCCTGAGCTTGATGAATGGAACATGAAAAACCACGCGGCCTGTTAGGAATTTTCCTCCATGCCTTTCCCTCCATATCCACAACAAGTATACGATGGTAACCCTCGTAGAACCCAATATAGTCCAGAAAACCATTAAGAAACACAGTTACTGATTTTGAAAATGTCCACTCAACCTCCTCACCCTATTTAGATTCCTTAAAGATCCATGCTGCAGTTTTAGATGAGTAGATGTCCACACCCACGCACTGACCATCCTCCTCCATATACTCAAACACATGGAAGTGCGAGGAGGTTGTCGGATCGAACCCAAATTGAGCCTCACCAACAGAATGGATTCTAGGCGGCAGTGCCTTCAACTTCTGGGTTGTCGGATTGCAGACAACATAGCGGTATCCATCAGCCCCAAGGAACCAGTATAGGATGAGGCCGTTGTGGCAATCTGAGATAGCTACATTGTTCATGGTGAAGGGCAAGAAGGACAAGGAGGGGTAAACACCGGTGATGCTGGTGAAGTTTCGTTGGCCGTAGATTCCATCATGGAAGAAGCCATCCATAGTCTGGGGCATCAACTTATGGTTGTTCAAGATGAGGTGTTTCTTGGAGCGACAGACACATTTGAAGTAGAACAAGGAGTGGGCTGGGAGGCGACGGAGGATCTCGACAAAGACATCATCCATGAGGCTGGCCAGTGCGTTCCTCTTGTTGGGGGCCTCCTCCATTTTGTCAATGTGCATGCAGTAGGATGAGAGCTTGCTCAGTAATGAGATCATTGAGGAGGAAAATAATCCAACAAAGATCCATCAGTGAAGTCCACAACTCATACCAAAGTGCAACTTTAACAACCATTAACAATTTTCATGGTACGACCTCATCTAAATTTAGTGTAGCACCACATAGATATATATAACTCAAACTAGAGTAGCATTTAATGGAGCTGTAACCATTACAATTCTAGCTAAATCAAGTCTAACCATCACTCTTACAATCAGTACACGAGCTCAGAGCTTCTTCCATAGGAGACAAACAAAGATTAAGAGGACTACAATTACAACAGTTTTGAAGGAGAAAGAGGGTGGAGCAACTGTTGGGTTTTGAAGATAGAAGTCATCATCATGAGCTAAGGCAGGATTTGAGTTGGTTCTTGACTTGAAGGTAGCAATTCCTTCTTCATAGGAGTTATACTTTTTATAACAAGCACCACAAAACCTATGAACTTGCCTATGGCAGTCAGGCTAGTTGTAGTAAACTCCTGGCTCATGGACATTGAACACAACATAGCACGGATGACTCATCTCAAATCTGCACAACCCGAACAGGCTGCCTCAGATTTCATAAGTAGAATGTTAGTGAACAAGCGGTAGTGATCATCATTATAATCAGTAGCAACATGTGCAGCTTAGACATTAGTGGCCTCAGTCATGTGAATGATGGACACAAAGCATTGATTTGCTTTCAATGCCTTCATCTTGTTTGGAACCAAATGGATAACTTGGATGTCAACAAGGAGAAGACACAGAAAGCAAACATATGAGCTACATCCTAATACATCCAACAGCCATATAGACATCATTGGCACAGAAATGTGCCCTCAGATATGTCACAAGTTCAAAATACCATAAGGACTCACTGGTGGCACTATAGCATATGAAATAGAAATGTAGAATCAAGCAAGCATTGGACAGAAAAAATAGTTTAAGGCAGAAGCGAAGGGCCTGTTTGTTTGCCTAGACAGATCTACAAGTGACACGCGCCGACAGAAAACCAACCAGTGCCACATCCTAGTTCTTTTCATCATCATTGGCGTAACTAGATCTGAAATGCTACAATGTTTCTTGTATATCTCATGTTCAAGCAAGGACCAAAATAGTGAAGCGAATAGGAAAAGGTGAGAAAGGAGACCTGTGGATCAGATCTGTCGCCTCTGCCGCGACACACGACGGACACGGACGCCAATGCTGCCGTGCTCCACCAGGAAGACCCACTGCCTAGCCCCCAAAAGGACACCTGAGCCACCACAGTAGCACACCAGGGATCCTCCGCTGCCGTTGCCGCGGCCGCAAGTCCAACGGGCACAGATTTGTTTCCACTTGCAGGGGATATATCCAATATATAAGTCAACCTGTCCACACAGATAACATATACTACTATGAGGACTCCAAAGACATGTCAATACAACCAAGCGTCTATCGTAATGGTGAAGACGGTCTATTCCTTGCTCTGGGTCCCAGGTTTGGCTCCCAGGTCTCATGGTTTTTTTTAGTTTGAATTTATTAAACCCTGGCGGCAACAAGTGACACGCAAGCCATCGGGTTCTACAGGTCGGATGCAGATGGAGAAAGGTCCCACAGGTACACATGACATGTAAGCCATCGGGTCCCAAAGGTTGGATGGAGAAGGGTCCACAAGTGACACGCAAGCCGTTAGGTCCCACTGGTCGGATGGAGATGGAGAAAGGTCCCATAGGTACACGTGACACACAAGCCGTTGGATCCCACAGGGGTCCCATTGGTCAGATGGAGAGAAGGGTCCACAAGTGACACGCAAGCCGTCGGGTCCCACAGGTCGGATGGAGATAGAGAAAGGTCCCACAGGTACACGTGACACGTAAGCCGTCGGGTCCCACAGCGGTCCCACAGATCCGATGGAGAAGGGTTCCATAGGTACACGTCGGACGGAGAAAGGACCGAGCGGAGATTTTTATGACGAATCGCCAACATCATAGATCAGTAACTGCAGGTCCCACATGTACATATCAGATGGAGAAAGGACCATGTGGAGATTTATGATGAAGTGTTGTTCATTACAGATCGAATATTGTTCATCACAGATGTGTAATTAATTCAATGACGAAACCCTAGTCGTCATAGTTCTAAATAAGTTCGTCACAAATGAGCAGGAACAGGCACGCGAGTGATCTGTGACGAAATCCTACGCTGTTCTATGACATTTTTTATGATGATATCTGATTTCATCATAAAATGGGGGGTTCGAGGATCCTCATCGATGATCTATGACTAAACCAAAATATTCGTCATAAAAAGCAATTTTTTATGACAGTTTCGGATTCGTCATTAAGATTTTCGTCATAGAATTAGATATTTCTAGTAGTGGGTTACAAGGAAAGTATCCTAACCGGCCATATGGTAGGTATTCTATTTGGATTACAACATCTATAAGAGTCCTAATAAATCATATCTTCTAGATGCGTTGCGGTGTACGCCGACCAGTGCCGTGTGCCGCAAGTCTTGATGTCGTGGGCGGGACCATCCCTGATGGTGTGGCCCATGTCCATTGCCGTGGATACCTAGAGTTATACCCCCACAACTGCTACCCTCATCCAAGATCTCATTTCAAGGTCTATCACTTATCTTAGGTGACATGGTGCAAGTTTCAAATGATTGCATATGCTATTGTAGTATTTAAAGAATGTACTATATGACCTAAAATCCTTATTTTAAGATAGTCCAAAAATAAGAGTTAGTAAAATATACAATAAGCACAAAAGTTTTAACTTGAGGAAAATATCTGTAGCAGTACATAAAAATAAAGTTAAAAAATCAAAATTTAAATTCATGACTTAATATATGTGATGCAACAAGGGTCACCATATTTAATGCAAGGTTTCAAACTAATTGCATATTAAAATATACAAGCTGCCATGCAAATTAATAATATAAATACGCATGAAAAATATATAAGTCAGTCCCTTGCAAAAAAAATAATTAATAATTTTATGATCATTAGATATAGACTACAAAGTATCTATTATGTATATTTTGTAGAAAATAAACAGAGAAAACATACAATTTAATATAAGTAATTTTTTTATTAATCAAATATATTAATAGTACATCTTTTAAAATTGTAGCCCATGCAAGAGAACGGGTTAATGGACTAGTGACTGAATAATATTTTTGGCAGTTTAGAGCATCTCTAATAAAGCGAACAAAATAATTATGGAGTGTATTTTTCTCCATCTTCAATAGTTTCCAAGAGTAGCTTTCTAAAAGTAAAAAGTAGCACAACTCCATCTCTCTCCCTGTGTCCCGTTCATATCCTCCATGAGGTGAGTTTTTTTAGCCCAAAAATCAATATTTTGATAATACCATGTCCATAAATAAATTTTCATAAAGTAACTCTTTTGGTTAGGCCAAAGCGTCCGGCATGACTCATAGTTTGGCTGAACCACATAAGTTTGGTGCCTTGTAGCAAAGTAGCCTTAGAGATTGGGTTTGCCATGGAAGCCTAAGCTAGATATCGGATTCTATTCCTAAGCTACTACTCCCTCCATTTCAAATTATAAGATGGTTTGACTTTTCTAGATTCATGACTTTTACTATGCACTTAGATATACACTACGTTTAGATGCATAATAAAAGTAACGTATCTAAAAAAGATAAAACGTCTCAGTATATTTTGAGATTGGGCCTGTACCCGGAATACAAACCCAGGCTAAATGAATATATGGAACCGCTTTCAATTTTCACCTGGCGGGACTTAAATTTGGAATCTTTATTAGTTCAACATTTTTTTTAAAAAAAAAATCCTTGTATCCAATGTACCAATAACCCAGTTAGTGCTGGTAGCCAGTTGTACTGTGCTCATCAGACGTGTAAAGCACATAGATAGCTAGGCTACAGCTTGATTTCTTGGCTCGTTGTTGTGACGTACGACAAGCATATAAGAAACATTCTAAACATGAGATAACATCAGTTACCTTTAGACAGTCTGTTTTATGTGAAAGCAACTGTAAAGTTTGGCTTAATTAGAGCAGAGTTTGTCTATATGACTAACAGACTTCTGCTCGATCGAGGTTAGTTGAATTCCAGCGAGTTTTATGAGTGATAGATGACACATAATTACAATAACACGTTTATTAATATAGACATGTTGCATATATTGCTGTAACAAAGAAGAAATTAAGATTAGGAAATTCTTAGCTAGAACTGAAACCCATGAATTCTTATTAACTCTCACCAACTCATCTTACAAGAGGTCACACAGAAATTTGACTAGAGCTGCTGCTTTATTAGCAAGCGACAAGGAGATATGTCTGTTTCAAGCTCAGCCTAAGGGAACGACTCGACCTCAGCACAAGTGAAGAAGATGCTGTAGCCGTTAGCTGCTTCTCCCTCCGCCACCGGCGCCTTCCTTGCCTCGCTCCTGGACCTCCTGCCCTCGGCCTCCATTGCCATGGTCAGCCTATACCTGTATTCTAGAAAATAATACTCATTCCTGCACTCTTCCGTGCAGAACCCCATGCTCCTGCATTCCAATGAAAAAGAAAATTGAAACCACCTCTGCCATGCCATTCATGATGTATTGCATATATTATGTGGTCCTGGACATGAAAAAGAACAAGCGGGCTCAACCGATCGAGGCTTACATGTACATGTAGATGATGCGGTCATCCATGCGGCGGTCGCAGAGCTTGCATACGAGAGAATAATCATCGACACAGAAAGAGGAACTAGTCATCATGCAGTATCGGTTGGTTGTCACCGCCAGGGTGATGCCGCGGGCACTCCGGCGAACGGGCTTGGCCACATGGAGGTGCGCCGACGAAGGCTCCACGAGGGCTGCCTGGAGACCAACACTGGTCTCTAGGTTGTAGGGGACCTTGGTCGCGAACGGTCCTCCCGCAGAGCGCTTCTTCGTGGGGATGTGCAGGGCACCACGGGATGACATGCTTCCCGGCTTTGCTACTGCTCGGGATGCACGTGTGCTCGATTGCACTGTATGCTGGAGGGGGAGAAGAAGAGAAATGATCAACTGGTTGGAGGGTACACGGTGGAGCGATGAGGGGAGGTGTATATATGGTTGGAGTGAGACTCTAGTGAAGGAGTTTCCTTGCCCTGAATTTTTGTCCTTTTGTGCTTATTTTTGTCCAGAGAATCTTTTCTGTTGGCACTGTTGGCACCTTGGTGTACCTAGACAAGTACCATGAGGCTACACAGGTTACCACTTACCAGTGCAGTGGCCACATGAAAACATCTTGGCCTAACTCCGATCCTATTATATTTCGTTATGTTCAAGAATTTCAAGTTCAAAATTGAATCCTTTTGTTGATGACCATATGGGGACAGCATGTATCATACGTTATGTAGCAACACTTTATATATTATCAATGTTCTAAGACTGTCTTCAACAGAGTTGGCAAAACACGACGCAAACGCAAAATGCGTCCTCCACATTGTTTTAGGTGAAAGAAACAGGCTCCAACAGAAGACGCAAACAGAGCACCCATTTTGTGTACCAGGCGAACCAGAACGCAAATAAGCGTCGCCTCTCTCCACGACGCAAATCTCCGGGTGGAGCGACCGGCGCCGGGGCCTGGCACAGGGCTTCTCGGCATGGTACGAGCCCTTCCCGCCGGTGCCCAGCGGCGACCCCGACAAACGCTACTCGCTGGACGAGGTCGTCTACCGCTCCAGCTCGGGAGGTCGGCGTGGAGGGAGGAGAGGAGGAGCCCGCGGAGGACGTCCGGCGGCAGCGGGAGCGCGAGGAGGAGGTCCAGCGGCCCATGGACAATGGCGAGGCGGGACCGCTGCAGTCCTGTTCCACGACACAAATCTCTGGCGAGGCCGTGCGCTCCTCTCTTCCTCATCTTCTTGGCTGGAGGTGGTAGGGGCAGAGGCCGCACCATGGGGCTAGAGGACGAGCTCACCGTGGGGTTCGTGGACTAGCTCGCCGCGGTGAGGCTGGGGCCAGAGCTCGCCCGCACGGTGGCGGCGGGTCCAGATCTCGCCGGGCACAGCGACGCTAGGTCCGTAGTCACGCGGTGAGGCTGGGGCCGGATCTAGAGCTCGTGCTGTGAAGCTAGCTCGCACGGCGATGGCCACCTCGGACCCCGCTCCTCTTCTTCCTCAACGCCGGCAGTCACTCCCTTCTTCCTCAATGACGGCGAGGCGGGCCCGCGGCGGGGCACGGCCAGGCGGGACCACGGCGGGGAGCCGGCGGCGCGGCGAGGAGCGGCCGCCGCGAGGAGCAGCCGGCACGGCGAGGAGTGGGCGGTGCTTAGCTGGGCGGCCTTCTACGTTGGACTTTTTCGTCTGTTGTTGGAAACGTGAAGTTTTGGGTGCGTGACCTTTTCCTTGTGCGCAACCTAAACCAATGAATGCATCTCGTATTTGGGTTCGGGCTGTTGGAGACAGTCTAAGGGTATGTACAAAGGGTTGCGGAAACTGTCTACATAGTGCCTCTTTTGCAAAAAATTAAAGGACCCTCGTGAACAACAATCAATGAAGGAAGAGAGGACATTAACGTCTCGTGAGGCAACAGCAACAGCACATGCTCCCCAGCCCCCGGCAAACGAGACGTCAGGAGCAGCGTTGTACGGGTCCTCATCCACAGGAGACGAGACCGTGGGATCTAGCTGCGCATGTGCGGGATGGTGCCAAAACGCATCCCGCCACCATATATTCCTCTCCAATCTATCAGTTCTCTCCTCCCCGGCAAGTGGAGCATGGCGGTGATGGAAGAGCACAAGGGCACGGTGCCGGCAAGGAAGAGCAAGTGTCACTACTAACTTCTGACCCTTATGCCACGTTTTTTTGTTGCAACAGCAAGATTTGGTTGCAATAAGGGGTGTTATCGCAACCATTTGCACTTTTGGTTGCGATAGGTGGAACTTTTGCCACGCAAATCATTTCGTGGCCCTGAGTGTGAAGATTGTTGTAATAAGTAAGTGCTATCGCAACCAATTGTAAACCGGTTGCAATAAGTGGTCAATGTTGCCACGATTTGATTTGCGTTGTGAGCAGTTTTATTGGCGTTGCAATACTGAGATGATATTGCAACTCTTTAGTTGATGGTTGTGATAGTGCATCTATGTTGCAACGAATATGATTCGCTGTATGTAATAGTCGTTTGGGTTGCAAAAGAGTTTTACATATAGCAATAAAAAAATAGTTGCACTCAGTAAAGTTTTGGAGCACAACGCTTATAGAAAAAAAAAACATGATATACCAAGTTTCGAAACTGAGACCTTTTTCACTGTCATGGAAAGCTACTCACCACTACACCATAATTGTGTTCTTGTCATTTGTGGCCAGAGAACCTTATACAAATTAATAACGCGTCTATGTTGCAGCGAATATGGTTTGTTATATGTAATAGTCGCTTGCGTTGCAAAAGGGTTGTACATATAGCAACAAAAAACTAAATCATTGCAAAAGCTAAGGTTGTACTGCCATAATACTTATGGCATGTTTGGCAGAGCTCACCACTATGAACTAAGATCCATATCAACAGACCATGGAGGAGCATAAAAGGACGTAGGCTATCTTGTATAGGCTAGAAAGCAACTAGAAGCTAACGAAGGGTTGTTACTTGTGCAAGCTAGCAAATATTATTTAAAAAAGCAAAAGTACACAAGCATATATACAACCAAGCCATCTCATGGATTTGAAAAAAAAATCAAATATTTAAAAAAACTACAAAATTACATGACTAAAAATTTTAGTCCCAAACATGTATTTATCATAACAATAATAAATATGTAGTCTTTTTGACCTCACAAATTGAGTGATTGACAAGGCCATGGTTCCAAATTCCCCATCTTGAAAGTCAAGAACTCAATTCCCTAAAACAAAGAGCATGGCAAATAATTAGATGAGAAGATAGTAAATTGCATCTGGTTCATCATGTATATATGTATCGAGACATGCGATAGGTAGATAGGTAGCACACTGGTACCTAAAGATTGCAAAACATATATATATATATATATATATATTTGCTACAGCTCTAGCCTTTCTATATGACATCCATAGACAAAATAGTTGCATATAAATAGTCTGCAGAATGCTAAGAGAATGTAGGACTAGAAAAGCATAATCCCAAACAACTAAATTGGATGCAGAAGTCTAAGCACACAAAAAAAGATTGTTCTATTTTCTATTGCAGTTCACAAAACATGAGCTGCATAAATTCCCATCACTCCCAGAATCTGTAAAACTACAGAAGGTAGCACCCACCTTAGCAGCAGACTTGAAGTCCCTTGTTGTCATGAGTGCATGCAGTTATATCACATTTACTCTGAAAAGGCCACAAAACGTTTTATTGACTCATACATATGCATCTCCAATGTACTAATAGTCATCTTCCTCATCGTCTGAAGTACATGTGCACTGTCCGATCATGGGCAAACCTACATTGATGACCAAGAAATTCAATTCATGTTTTAATTACCTAACATGAGTAGCGTGATTTCTAAAATTCAACAGTCCAGATACCACTATGTGAAAAAAAGTTAATCACAGACATCTCCCAGTATATACTAATCTTACAACATGGCTTAGTGAAGCAAAGGTCTCACCTGCAGTTGTGCAGCAATCTTCCCCTTACCAATCTTCAGATCATTCCTCACAACCAGCACCTATTTCGATGGTTTGTCAACTTATTGAATGATTGATTGTAATTAATAAATGTGAGTGCAATTGCTTTTATTATCATTTAATTGTTTTGGCAATGACGATTTTATTAAACCACAAATCAAATGCTACTACCGTTGCAATACAAACTATGCCCACGAACTTACTTGCGTGGCAATACAATCTATGGCAACAAATAAAATTGCGTGGCAAATGGTACTATTGCCACGACATGACTACCGTAGCAATAACATATGATCTCTGGTAACGAATAAAATTACGTGGCAAATGATAATATTGCCACGGCATAACGGTTATGGCAATAACGTATGATCTCTCGCAACGAATAAAATTGCGTGGCAAATGATATTATTGCCACGGCATGGTGATAGTGGCAATAACATCTTAGGCAACAAAATTGTAGCGTGGCAATATAGACTATTGCAACGATGTTGTTCGTGGCAAATGTCTCTATTGCTACGCTATCAATCATTGCATTTACCACCTCTTGCTACAAAGACGGGTGTGGCAAGTGTTTATATTGCCACGGCCGTGAACATTGCGATAACATCCTATTGCCATGCTTGGCAACGCACACCTATGGTTGCAAGAAACCCCAACAGTTGCAACGTAAAACTAGCAACGGTTGCAATACCTTGTTGCAACGTGACTTTTGTCAACCATTAGCAACGAACGCGATTGGGTTGCAACATTTACCTTTTGCAACCAAATTAGGCCTATTGCAATGTTTTTTCGTCGTTGCGCAAGGGTTAGAAGTTAGTAGTGTGTGCGGTGCCAGCAAGGAAGAGCAAGGTTGATGCGATGGCGGTATTGGCGTGGTGGCGGCAGTGGTGGCTGTATTTGGTGTTGCTGATTCGTCCCTATTTAACGACAACTGGTGCTGCACTGTCGCCAAGAACTCAACCATGGCAGAGGTGGCTTCGCCGGCTCCCCTCCCTACATGGCGGGATGCAGGTAGCAATCTAATTCAGTTACTTCTCAATTTGGGCGTTTGTCTGCTTGGGATCCTGCATGGTAACACACTACTACTTGAAGCCCTCCAAATTAGTAACAAATTTATTGCTGTCCGTGCATCATTTAAGTTACGCACAGGCACAGTTTGCAGGATTCATTCCCATTATTGTACGTGGAGTAGAAAGACTTCTATCGGGGTAACCCCATTTCCATTAACAACACAAATAACCATTGTGGTGTTATAGAAATAGGTAGGCTCGGTAATAACCCCGGAATAAAAACAATCTAGCCTCTAATTACACCTGTATCCGGAGAACTAGGGCCAAAACATACAGAGAAACATAGAGAGGGAACTCCCACATACTAGAGACCAATGAGAAAAAAAGACTGAACATTAACCAAACCAAAAGCAGTCCAGCAGATCACTCTTCCTGTGTTGCCTCATCGTGGTCTTCATCACCTTCCTCCAATTTAGTAATATGCATAGGAGAGCAGATGGGCTGACTGGAATTTCATCACCAGTAACGCCACCTTGAGCAAAATGCCTACATTCTTGATGATATAGCTTCCTTTGAATCCTGCCTTATATGAAGGCCTGCCCAATATATATTACATATAAGAACATGCACCGCCAAGAATTGCACATGGATGTTTAATCAACTTCTTATCGAACTAGGCTCTATTTCAAGCCTTCCATATAGCCCAGCATATTTCTTCAAGCCCCAAAGTAAAAACATCTTTACCCTTAGGTAGAAACCGAGCTACCCATCTCCAGTATTGGTTCAAGTAACATGGAATAATGTAGTTAGCACCACGATAATTGGTTACAAAGAATTAAACTAGCCGAGCAACAGCACACTAGCTAAAAGAATATATGGTTAATTGATTCATTTTGGTCCCAAAAGTAGCAAGTCGGCGAGCCTTGCCATTTCCTGCTTATCATGTTGTCTTTGGTTGAACAACTTTGTTTTGCATTAACCTAATGAACATTTTGATTCTGTGTGGTATTTTGGCCTTCCATATATAAGCATCAGAGTGTACGCATGTCCTGACTTAGAACACGTCAAATGGTCATACAAATATTTAACTGTGAAAGTTCCATTATAGACCACTTCAAAGAAATAATATCATCTTCCTCATTTAAGTAGGTTGCAACAATATTGCTATGCAATTCACCAACTGAATTCCTATGTACTGTTGCTAGCCACCATCAGAATTCAGTGTTTGCCACCTCTCTCGACAAAGTCTTTCACTGTAATTCCTTTGTCATTACATAATTCATACAGAATGGGGTGAGATAGGCAAAAAGGTTTATCACCCATCTACGTATCAGCCACACTGACACTCTATATATCTCATTTGTTCACTTTTCATGCTCTTCGACTCAAGTATATCTTTGATTTTCAGAATCAGAAGATCTGAACAAACAGGGGAGTCATCTTTATGGAGTTTCACCATTACAATTGTGGAATAGCAAATATGAACTCGGGAGAACGGTACCTGAGTCGGTTTCCTCTATTTTGGTCGAGCCTTCTTCAACTCTGCCATGTATTCCCTTCTCAATAAAACCTAATATCCCATATCTCCTTGAGCCACCGACACCCCTCTCTTGAGAAAAAAGAAGACTGAGAAGAGAGAAATCAGGGATTAACCATTGTTCGCTGCCATTGTTCCTCCTTTAAAACCAATTAGGCATGTTCTTGTCTTTCTATTTTGGCCTCATTTCCATGCTTTCCCTAACCATTGTGACAGCGATGCCACATGTGTCACAGATTGAGACGGCAGGAGGTCTATGACGGCGAGCGCCATGAGGGAGAAGGAAAACATAAGGTTTTTTGTTGTAGGTCTTCATCATAATCGTTGTGGGGGTAAGATTTTGCTTTCCCCCCTTGTTTTTATGCGAATCTATGCTAGGGTTTAAAGAATTCATTGGATTAGTGGGCGGGTTTAGGGTTCTAATCCTATAATTTGGCCTGTTGTTTTTCTAGATCAAGGAGTCATGGGTTAGGCGTCGTTTAAGACCATTTGTATGTGTGTAAAATCATAGAAAATTTATATTTCAGTAGTAAATTGCAGTGCCTTTCTTTTTGGTGTGGAGATCACCTTTATAGCTTTAGGAAATATGATCATTGTTTAATGACATAGTTGTGCTATCAAACTTGTGGACAATATGAGATGTGTTATGTTTTAAGCCATCTTAATTTCAGAATCTCAGGGAATGATATACACGAAAGTTGTAGTGCTTTCCCATAATGGTGTATAGCATGTTGACAGATGTTTAGTAGAACTCCAGTTATGCTTGCTTTAGTGGACTACTATTTTTTTTTTGTTGAGAGCAGAAGAGTTCCATAAATTTTGTGCTAATGGTTTGTCCATAGAAAAATATAAAGCAGGGTTGCTGCTATCATTCAATCGTTTGGTACCAGTTTTGGGGAGAACAATGGTGCAGGCCGTAGGAATGCTTCATGTGTTATTTTGTGTGTATTTGTAGGAGTATGTTTTCTATGGTGGCGATGTTTGAACAGGTGGTGCGCCTTTGGATCGGTTTTAGCTCACATTCTTGCATCATCATTTTGAGACAAGTAAATGAAATAGTAGTTTGCTACATCTTGAGTTATTATTTATTCTACCTGCACTTTGTCAAAAACACCAATCAACCAATATGATATACTTAGTTAATGATTACCTTATTATTTTAGGCTTCTATATGATCGTAATTGCTAAGTCTTTTGTAATATGCTTATCATCATGAGGTAAGCGATATGTTTATAATTGTGCATGTACCTGACATACGTGGTAAGTATTCTTACAGTAGCATCACAATCTATTGCACAACATTCGTGGATGTCAACGCTAGCTGGCCGCAGCCGCTCTTGTAAAGTATCTTATGTAGCCTGAGAAGGGGTTGATGCAGCTTCATACCTTGTTGGGTATAGAGGCAAGCATGGAATATGCATTGCATTTGGACTCTTTGACCTTTATTTATATCAAGTATTGACATTGGCATGAAATTAGATATGTTAACTATTACTTTTATTTTACATGTGGAGATCGTTTACTTTACTGCTTAATGTATTGTTCTTTACTTATTTTATGGCCATGTCATTGGATAAATAAACTGATCATGAATCATTGTATCCTATGCTATCATATCTGCTATGTTAAATCAATGCCTAATGAACTTGTAGTTTGAATGACTTGTTCATGCAGTTGGCTTGTTGCTCTGTCTATGACTTGTTCATATCTGTTTATGCTACCAAGTTTTTTACTCTGGCATGAGGGAAGGACATTTACGACATCTCAAGCCTTTGTGGCACCTAGGGCGTTACACAGATACACCCATTTCATTTTCTAATTTTGACCAGCATTTGCATAGGAGACTCATATTCATTTTCTTCATGTTTTCCAACCTTCTAATTTGCTGTTGCATATTCTAACCCATTTGACAAGATACATTCAATTAGTGCTGCCACCTTTCAAAAAAAGGTTCTTCTTTGCTTATCTAGTTTACTAAGCACCATTAAAGGGAGCAAATAAATGGACATGGGATAGATGGGTGAACTGGATAAGCTACCATTTGCGATAGAGACGGAGATTCCTTGCCAAATATCTAATCTCTTTGCACTCTTTTTTCTAGGGGCAAACAGTCAACAACATGTAGCCTGAGATATTTGACAGGGGAAAACCAATTTGACAATCAAACATCTCAGCATAAATGGATGACTTAATTTGGTCAACATGAATCATACCACTCTTAGCAAAATTAATTTTTAGGCCAGACATAAGTTCATAAAGACAGCAAGGAAGCCCTTTCAGGGCCAAGCTCTTGGTCTGGTAACTCCATGGATAGTCCCTGGCCTTTCCCACGCCAAGTGGGTCTTCGTTGTGCCTTCTGGCAAGCCTTTTCTGGATGCTCCCCGCCATGTCCACTATCTAGCTTCTGGCCAAAACACCATGGGCTTTGTTCCCTCTAGGACATGGTTGCGGCCACACCACAAAAGCGGTTGGTGTGGTCTTGCAAGACTACAAGCCCCGCCGAGTACAACAACGGTATGCGCAAGCACATTCTTCTTCCGAGGTATGCAAACCTCACTAACTACTAAGCCTAAGTCTAGAGCAAGCGCAATAAGCGGTGGTATAACTAACCTAAGCACTACGCAAAGCACCTACACTAATCATCTTGTGATTCTTTAAGCACTTATGTAGGCAAGAGCACTAGAATGGAGTAGCACCTCCCTTGGTATTATCCTTAGCTCCTACACCTCCAAATGGCAGGTTTGAGGTCATATTAATAGCCCCCATTGAGAAACTAGCCATTGGAAGCTTGGACAGCTTCACTGCGTCCCGTCGGACTAATAGCTAGTGTTAGGGTCGTCTGACACTTTTCGTGAACTAGCCATTGAGATGACCATTGCCGACCGTTGCTACCTTTTCAGCCGCTAACAGCTAGGCCCCTCGTCATGCGGTCCGACGACTGCCCCTCGAACTGAGTTCAATGTCAAAAAGCCTCTCGAGAACCTTTCTATACACCATCAGACGGTGCTCCTATTGGTCTGACACTGCCTCTACCGCTAGGGTCTGATGCTTTGTTGTGCCTACTGCACTCTGTGTACAGAGCGCATGGTTGGTCCAACACCCTGTTCCTCTTGAGTCCAACGCCTAGATCCGATGCTTCACTGTGCCGCTGCTGCTAGGGTTCACTCAACCCTATGGTCCAAGGCACTTAGGGTCCAACGCCCCCTAAGGGTCTGACGTGAGGGTCCCTCCCGCACACTCGTCTGGCTGACTGGGGTGTCATCCTCTCGATCGACCCAATGTAGTCCATACCGACTTAGGAAAGCCCTCAGGAGAGTGCCATCCGCACCTCCTCTTTAGGATCTTTCACGGTTGAGTTACACAACACGAACCAATCATCAAGCGAGTCGCTCATCACAATCATTATACTTGGAAAAGGTTATAGTTCATAGTTGAAACATCACTGACCACAAAAGGAATTACAACTGTAAGTTGTCCTAGATAAAGGATCCTGGGCATTGGGGGGCCTTCCTTATGTCCTTGAGATTGTCAAACACGGTTGGAGAGAACAAAAAGGTTGATTTGCATCTTCTTGAGGTTATTTCTTATGAGGTTGACCTTGGGTTGACCATGGTGGACTTGAGTTTACTCAGGAGAGTTGGTGAAGATGATTAGCGAATTTGGAGTTCTTGTCCTAGCAGAAAACACCAGTAATTTCCCCAAGAGGATGATAAAGTGGTTCTTGGGTGTTCAAAGGTCTCTGCAAGGTCATCGAGGAGGTTTTATTTGGAAGTTTTAGTTGGAATGACTTCGGGTCATGACAAGTTCTCCCCCACTTGGAAGCCAGCTCATCCTCGAGCTGAGCCAAGCTGTATAGTTGGGCCAGTTCAAGGGATCAAGGTTATTTGTCATGGTTATCCATGATGAGAACTTAACTTGTTCTTAGGGTTCGGTGACTTTTTGCTCTCTGATGACTGGTAAGGATATTCGCTATAAGATCGTATTCTTGTCCATAGGTTGGGTGGATAACCCTTCCTTTTCTCTGGTTTTGACTTGTCCACAACTCAGGCTTGTATTCAGTTGGGTCTAGTTTAAGGGTCTAGGTTTTACTTTGGGGTTCAGATTTATCACAATAGGATTGAGACTTAGCATAGTACGTGTTTTTCATTCATCTTCACGCCAGTGCACTCCCTGCGACGTGATCTCAATTTATACCCGCCGTGATATCAATTTTGCATGAATATCGACAAAAGGTTTCTTGGCTAGGGTCTTAGGGATTAGATTGGCCTTGAAAGGCCTTTGATGATCCAAAACTTCGAATGGTATTAACTTGGGGTTATAAAGGAAAGTTCTGAATTCACCAGGTATTGACGATAGTCCGTTACATATCATGGATGCTCCATCAACGCGTGAGTTATCTCGTCAGACTTCATGGGTCCACTAGATTTGATCGACACTCCATCAATCCGTGTGCTATGAAAGCACTGACAACAATCGGCATATGTCCTTTTCTTATCCCCACGAGCGCCTTTGGCTTCCACCGACGCTGACCACATCCACACCGCCTCCGCTCATTGCTTTCGAACGATCTCGTCGCCCACGTGCCCTCCACATGCCTTCGTACAATGACGAGCAAGTAAGTGCTCAATTCTTTTCCCAAAAACTTTTTGCTCTTCCTTCAAAGTTGCAACTTACGGTTGACCCGATCTATGTAATGTCTTGGTGGAAACCAGCTTGGGGAACTTGTAGAGCATGCTTAGGTGGTCATTTGTGCCTCTTTTGGTGATTTGGAACCCTGTAGTTTGGTAGATACGTGAGAAGAAAATTTGTTGTTGTCATTGTGTTCATATTGGTCTGTTCCACAAATTGACGGATGGCCTGGCAAGACGTTCCGTCAAGTCCCTAGGCGCTGGAACAATCCTTTGTTTATCGTATGGAGTGCTAGCGTGGAGGGTGCGTATACTCTGGCGGACACTCCGTCATTTCAGTTTGTAGCTTGTACATGTCTCTGAGTTGATTCCTGACCTCACGGAACATTCCGGCATTACTGGCGGACGGTCCATGGGCAACTAGCTGGTTTCAGGAAATTAATTATAGCCACTATAATTTGGACGGACAGTTCGTCAACCGGTACACGGACGCTCCGCCGTTTCCTGCTCAGAACTGGGGTCACTCCCAATATTGCTTGACTCTCATCCGAACTTGATAGTGGCCTTATATCTTCTTTGTGCAGGTCATACACATGTTGTAGTTGTCCTTTGCACACTTGTTTGGTTTCTTTAACTGCCCTTGCTTCAAAACTCTACATATGCTCGCTCTCACCGTGTTTGATTCTCGAAGGAGACCATGGGAGCTTATCTAACCCTTCATAAACACGCTGAACAAGTAAGACAAGCTACTCCTACATTGCGTCAAATATTGGGTTTATTCACTCTCATGAACTTATCACACAGGTCCTTTGAAAAGTATATATAAGAAAAAGAGCAAGAAATATTGATCATTTTGGAATTTTAGGTTCACTATACATGAGGCCGATTCAATCGCAATGCAGCCCTTGGGCTGGATCAATGCGGATTCTATGTCATGCATTACATGCACACCCTCATCCAAGATATGGTTACTCTGGCGCACGGTTTGTTCCCCCTCAGTCAATTGATGATCTAGCAACCTAATTTGAGTGTATAGCAATACATATCTTAATTGTGTTTCACCTTTTTTCAGTGTTGTAGAAACTAGGGTCAAGTAGATATCTGGATTGCAAGAACAGCTTGCTGGTTTCATTATGGACCAAGTCATGAATCCGGATGGAGGCCATTGCCTTATCTAATCAATGTGCTAATGTTCTTCGTCTAGTAATGCCAGTTTCATTATAGATGATTGTATATATGTTTGTTTGTGTTCTCAAACATATGTCATTGTGGTTGGATTTGTTTTATGGAATCGTGTCTTGGTGGTGATGAATATTTTGATACATTGTGTATATATATGACATGGGTCTAATGTAATTCAAATACTATTTGTATTATTATTATGATATATTACAATTGTATTCTGATATACTATCCAAATCGTTGGTAATATGGAAACAACCAGCGGTGATGATAGTGACAACACAGCCAAAGAAAATATCGCACCAGCAGTGATGGACATGACATCACCGCCGGATCAAACCCAAGCGCGATGGTGGTGGACAAGACATCACTGTCGGATGGTATGCTAGGCCGATGTTGATATTGCCATCATCACTGCCGAATTAAACGCTGACCGACTGTGTTGGTACTTACATCAATGCCAGATCATAAGCCAGACAAAAGTTGATGTCTCGTTCATCGCTGCCAGAGGGTACATCCAACCGATGTTGATGTCTCCATCATCACCTCTGGATCATTTGCCAAACCGGTGGTCGTATTCAACCGATTGCCAGTGGATCGAATTTCGACGCAGCAGTGAAGGTAACAACAACACTGCTGGATTGAACACCGATCTGGCTGCGATGAAGCATACCACCGTCGGTTTTGAACCGGCGGTGATCACCAAGGCTATCACCAAGAACTTTCACCAAAGACGGCCATAACCAGCGGTGAAGGGGGGTTTGGAACTGGTGGTGATGAACTTTCTGTAGTAGTGAGGGTCTACCTAGGTCTGGAAACATCAGTTGGGATTTATTATTTGATATCTCATAATGACTTACACTATCCCTGTTAAAGGTTAACATAGAAATTTGGGGGGCAGAAGTTACATTAGGGTAAGAAATTATAATTAACCCTACTAGGTTTGAATACTTCATTGAAGTGTGACCTTATCTTCATATTCTCGAACTTATAATACATATTGCTTTTCAAGTCCAATGTTATATAGTTTTTGTTTTTCATTGGTTCTAAGAGATATTCTTTTTTTGGCCAAACTATAGTTTAATTTCAAGAGTTAGGGTTTTAAGTGCCAATACCAAGATCATGTTGATCTAAAGTTTCTTGCAGATCACACTGTTCTATTCAATAATTTAGTTTTTGGTCCCTTGTATTTTTGGACTCTCTTATAAGACAACAACTTACTAATTCACATAAATTAATTTAACGCATGTATGTTTAGCAGCAAACCGGCAGTGTTGTTATAACTATCACTGCCGGTTAGCAACAAACCGCCAGTGATGGTCATGATGGCACTGCCGGCTTGAGCACCAAACCGGTAGCGTTAGATTAGCTATCACTGCCGGTTCTTGTCACAACAGGCAGTGATTCTTACGATAACACTGCCGGTTGAATCATAAACCGACAGTGATGTTCGCGGTTACACTGTCGGGCCGGTTCTTGTCACAACCGGCAGTGATTCTTATGATAACACTGCCGGTTGAATCATAAACTGACAGTGATGTTTGCGGTTACACTGCCAGGTGGTCTCATGAACCAACAGTGTTAGTGGACCTAAATTATGCCGGTTTTAGTAAAGAATCGGCAGTGAAGTTGAAGAACACTGCCGGTTTGTAGGAACCGACAGTGATAGCTAACCCTCATCACTACCGATATGGTTGTGCCGGTTCAAAATCCGGCAGTGATGGGGTGTTTTTGAACCGGCAGTATTGTCGTGATCTGGGGTAGTGTTATAATACATATTGCTTTTCAAGTCCAATGTTATATAGTTTTTGTTTGTCATTGGATCTAAGAGATATTCTTTTTTTTGGCCAAACTATAGTTTAATTTCAAGAGTTAGGGTTTTAAGTGCCAATACCAAGATCATGTTGATCTAAAGTTTCTTGCAGATCTCACTGTTCTATTCAATAATTTAGTTTTTGGTCCCTTGTATTTTTGGACTCTCTTATAAGACAACAACTTACTAATTCACATAAATTAATTTAACTAATGTATGTTTACTGTTATGACCTTGCCTAAAACCTGGAGTGTTACAAAAGTGGATGTGGGCTGGTGGAGGGAGGAATGGAGAAGAGAGGGGAGGGAACCATCGGGGAGGTTTATGCCTCGGAGCTGCAAGATCTAAATCTAGTTGAATGGGGAGGTTTATGCCTCGGAGCTGCAAGATCTAAATCTAGTTGAATGCAGAGGAAGACACAGAGAGCGAGAGAGAGAAAATATTAGGTGGAGGCGGTGACGACGGTGGTGAGAAAAAGTGGACAGACGTGAGCTGCTGTTTCAGTCGCAATTGGAAAAAATATCGGATAAGGAGGTGTGGGGTCAAAGTCATGTTTCATTCACACATGTTGCTGATGACTGACCCCTATCATCAGAGACACATTTCAGTGACATGCGTCTGTGACGGGGACTCATCATAGACAGGTTGTCTATTGGCGTGGGGTACAACACATGAGAGACATGTTCCTTTTATAGCCGTCTCTATTAATATAGAGACATGTCTCAATTCCGTGTCTCTAAATAGGTCTTTATATAGTTTTGACACAATGAGTACCTAGATGTATGTGTAAAAAAATCAGGTACAGATGGCCTTAAAAACACTTCCGTATTCTTTCTCTTTGGTATAATTTTCATCAGCGTGCTCTGTCACATATCAAACGACACGTATAGTAGAAGTTGCCTTCCCGCAAGACACATCAACCAACGACACGCTTGTGCAAGATCGGCCGTGTCCCACAAACGAGGAATGTGGTACATGGGACACGGATCGATACTTTTAAGTCCCCGAATTATTAGGGGTATACGTCCGCAAGACAATTGGTTCGATAAGGGTAACGTGGTCCATGGATAATTGGGACGTATCTGGAACATAACTATAGAACGAGGATCATGATCCTAGGATAATCTGGACAATTCTTTGTATTTTATTTTGTTTTAAGAGAGGTTTCAATCCTTGGTGTTTTTTTTTCATGCCGTTTTCTCCTTGATGTATATATAAAATTATATGTTATGAATTTTTTTTAAAAATTATATGTTATGTCCCTTGGGCCTGCAGCGTGTGGGCTAGGGCCCATTATTTGCCAACGTATTAGGTCTCCAACCGGCTTAGTTCCTGCGTACAGCAAACGTACACGCGCTCGCCGCCGCCCAGCAGCATCCATGCATCGATCCATCGCTCGCGATCCGGGGCGCGTCCCAAGCATTATCTGTCGCTCGTACCGCTTCGTCCCCGAACCGCGTTCCGGAACGGTCGTTCCGTGTGACTGATGTCTCCGGCCGGCGTCAACTGTCGCGTCCGCTCGCGGGCAAAGTACACGCGTAACACTCGTCCATCCGCCGTCCCTTCGCGCGGTACTTAAGAAAGCCTCCTCGCAGTGACAATTCTGCACACTGCACGCCATTGCCACACTCTCGACAGTTAACGCTGCGGCGGCCATGTCCGACGAGGTGTACGACCCGGACGGCGACATCAGCTGCTACCTGTAGACCCCGTCGCTGGATTCTCACGTGCTCGCAGTGCCCGACGTTGAGCCCGTGGCAGCGCACGTCGGAGCGCCACAGCATGTGCCGCCCGTTCAAGTGCGCCGCCGCCGCTGAACATGTCTATGGCGTTCGGCAACGACGACGATGTCCAGAACCATCATGTGATGACAGTGGACGTGCAGCCGCTGCAGGGTCAGTACGGTTTCCCTGCAGATCGAGTACAGGCAGTGCCCGCCAGGCTTGATGACCTGCCCTGTTCCGGTTAGGAATTTAGGCATTTTCGTTATCAGTTTAATCTAGAAAAATAACATTAGCAGGTTCGTGACGGCACATATGTGCATGTGTATATCTTTAATAAACGCTACAGCATGCAGAGATGACGTACAAATAGATACAGTAAAAACACATATTACAGTAATCTTAATCAGAAAGATTAGACTGTACCCAGCGGATGGTCCTATGCCGAGGGCATCGGAGGCTCCATTCGCACTAGTCGACATAGTGCGTTGCTCGAAGTCGCGGACCACAGTCGGTGCAGGATGAGGTTCGCAGTGCAGTCCCACGAACGGATTACCAGGAAGAAGACGCTACCTTGATGTTCCGCAGGCAATCACCAGGAAGAAGATGTACGTGGACGAGCAGTCGCGGATCGCTCCCCAAAAACCTAATCGCCGCTCACCCGTGCAGGGTTCTCAGGTGGACGAGGGTTTCAGAGGCACATGCTCTCCCGCTACTCCGTGCGCGCAACGGAGAATCCCAGGAGACAGAGAAGCGAAAGCGAAAAGGACGGTAACTGACGCAATCAGTTCGCCTCCACCATCAAGGGAGTAACTCCCGTGATTATGTGGATTAAGTGGCAAAAGACTGGCCACGCCCGCCACGCCATGGCCCGGCCCGGCCGCCGACGGCGGCGGCGGCGGTGCGCGCGCACGTGTGCCACGCCTTTGTCCTTTTCTCAGCTTCTCAATTTAGATGAATAATTTACAACCATATAAGCTAAGTCAACATTCAGTCAAAATCTTGTATGATATTAAACCATACAATGTTTAATGTTAGGCACCATAGAGTTTTATTTGATTTATTAAATATTATATCCAACACTTCCGAGCCCACACTCGAACACAGCGTCCTTCCGGAACTACTAGGAACCTTGTTGTTAGTAAATAATGTAAATAAAGATCGAACACGAGACACAGATTTTACGTGGAAAACCCTTGCGGGAAAAAACCACGAGCGCCAATCGACGATCTTCACTATATGAAGAGAGTTTACAGAACGCAGGGAATACAATGAGTTATCTCTACTCTTCCCATGCGGCTTACAAGATGTATTTATAGGATGGACTGACTGCAGTCAAATACGGAAACAAATCTGCTAATAAACATAACTCAAACCGCGGGCCCTCCAGGCGTCCCCGTAAGACTCACGTTATAATTCGGATCATATTCCAACAAACTCCACCTTGAGACGAATTCCATCTTGTAGCGAATGAAGTATCATCAATCAACCCACTTCAATAATAAATAATCACCGACGCCAAAAATCACTAGGACTTAAACTGTAATACCAACTAAGCCTGAGCACAGCTCAAACTTAGCTCTAGGAACTGGCTTTGTCAACATATCAGCGGGATTATTATGAGTATTTATCTTGCATACCTTAATGTCACCTTCAGCAATGACACCTCGAATAAAATGATACCTCACATTAATGTGCTTGGTCCTTTCATGAAACATCTGATCTTTAGACAGACAAATAGCACTCTGGCTATCACAATGTATAGTAGTGCAAGAAGTAACCCCACAAAGTTCAGAGTATAAACCTCTCAACCAAATAGCTTCTTCACAAGCTTCAGAAATAGCCATATATTCAGCTTCTGCCATAGATAGAGCAACATTAGACTGCAAACTTGCTTTCCAACTAACAGCACAACCACCAATGGTGAAAACATAACCCGTGGGAGACCTCCTCTTATCCAAATCACCAGCATAATCAGAATCAACATAACCAACAAGTCCATCTCTAGATTTCCCAAATTGCAAACAAGCATTAGAAGTACCTCGCAAATATCTAAAGATCCACTGAACAACCCTCCAATGCTCCTTACCAGGATTAACCATGAATCTACTAACAACACTCAATGCATGAGATAAATCAGGACGAGAACAAACCATGGCATACATAAGAGAACCTACTGCACTGGAATATGGAACTCTAGACATGTACTCAATTTCATCATCTGACTGTGGACATAGATCTGATGATAACCTAAAATGTGCAGCTAATGGAGTACTCACTGGTTTTGCATTATACATGTTGAAACGATGAAGAACCTTTTCAATATAACCTCGCAGACTGAGGTATAATTTATTAGATTTTCTATCTCTAATAATTTCCATACCAAGAATTTTCTTAGCTGCACCTAAGTCCTTCATCTCAAATTCTTTACTCAATTGTGCCTTTAATTTAGCTATTTCTGATTTATCTTTTGCAGCAATCAACATATCATCAACATAAAGAAGCAAATACATAGCTGAGCTATTAACAATCTTCAAATAAACACACCTATCATAATCAGACCGCTTAAAACCATGAGAGAGCATAAATGAGTCAAACCTCTTGTACCATTGCCTAGGAGATTGCTTCAAACCATAAAGAGACTTCTTTAGTCTACAAACAAGGTTTTCTTTTCCAGGAATAACAAAACCTTCAGGTTGGTTCATATAAATGTCTTCTTCCAACTCCCCATGTAAGAATGCAGTTTTAACATCTAGTTGCTCAAGTTCATAATCATGCATGGCAACAATACTAAGCAAAGTACGAATAGAACTATGCTTAACAACTGGGGAAAAGACATCATTATAATCAATACCTGGAATCTGGCTGTAGCCTTTAGCAACCAACCTTGCTTTATACCTTGCTGGCTCACTTGGAGAAATACCCTCCTTTCTTTTGAAAATCCATTTGCAACGGACAGGCCTTTTATTTTTGGGCAATTTCACTAAATCCCAAGTACCATTCTTTTCAAGTGACTCCATCTCATCTTGCATAGCGGTCATCCAATTGTTGTAATCAGCAGAAGTAATAGCCTCAGAATAATTAGAAGGTTCTGAATTACCTTCAATCTCTTCTGCAACACTCATAGCATAAGCAACATTGCATTCTTCAATATACCTTTTAATTGGTTTAGGCTGCCTTCTTGCTCTACTAGTAGCAATAGAACGTTGTGGAGACTGCACAACTGGAGAAGAATGCTCAACAATAGAAGAATCATCAACAATTGGAGAAATTTCAGCAATAGGTTCATCTTAGATAGCAACATTATCAACATCTGGTGAATTAATTAAGTGCTCCACCTGCACACTTATTTTTCTCCCTCAATAGGAGCATCAACAGAAGGATTGTCAACAAACATAACAGTTTCATTAAAGATAACATTCCTGCTAAGCACAACCTTATGAGTCTGGGGATTCCACAATTTATAACCTTTAACACCAGATTGATAACCAAGAAAAATGCATTTAACAGCTCTAGGCTCCAATTTACCATTATCAACGTGAGCATAAGCAGTACAACCAAAAACTCTCAATTGAGAATAATTAGCTGGAAAACCAGACCATACCTCAATTGGAGTTTTCTTATCAAGTGGAATGCAGGGTGAACGATTAATAAGATAACAAGCAGTGGAGGCAGCTTTAGCCCAAAAACGCCTATTCAAGCCTGAATTAGACAACATGCAACGGGCCTTGGAGATGATAGTTCTATTCATACTCTCAGCTACACCATTCTGTTGAGGCGTATAAGGAATAGTGTAGTGCCTAACAATGCCATGAGACTTGCAATATACATTAAATTCATTAGAACAGAATTCCATCCCATTATCAGTGCGAAGCTTTTTAACCTTCTTTTCAGTTTGATTTTCAATCATAACCTTCCACTCTTTAAATGCTGAAAATGCTTCTGATTTATGCTTCAAGAAATAAGGCCATACCTTACGAGAATAATCATCAATGATTGTCAACATATAACGTGAACCACCAATAGAAGGCTGGCGAGATGGTCCCCATAAATCAGAATGCATATAATCAAGAATACCTTTACTTCTATGAGTAGAGGTATTAAATGACACCCTCTTGTATTTGCCAAACACACAATGCTCACAAAACTTCAACTTACTGATGCTATGTTCATTAAGAAGTCTTCTCTTGCACAATTCATGCAAGCCTTGCTCACTCATATGTCCAAGACGCATATGCCAAAGATTAGTAGCATCAAAATTAGATGATGAATTAGAAATTACAGCTGCATCACCTGTAATTGTAGTACCACGAAGATGGTACAAATTTGGAGATTTCAATTCACCTTTCATAATAATAAGAGAACCTTTGGACACCTTTAAAACTCCATCTCCACCGGAGTACTTGTACCCTTTAGCATCAAGAGTACTGAGAGAAATAAGATTCTTGCTCATGCTTGGAATATGCCTAACGTCAGCCAAAGTTCTGACAATGCCATCATGCATCTTAATTTGAATAGATCCAATGCCAACAATATCAAGTGGAGTGTCATCACCCAATCTAACAGAACCTCCACCTTGGAGAGAATCATAGGTGACAAACCAATCTCTATTAATGCATATATGAAAAGAAGCAGCGGAATCAAGAATCCATTCATCATCACTATTTGCACATCCAGCAAAAGCAACAAGCGAATCACCATCAGAATAATCAGCCTTAGAAGCAGCAACAGAAGCATTACCTTCATCACTAGGTTTATTTTTCTCTCTATGTGCCAGTTCTTTTCTCTTTATTCTTCAATTTATAACACTCATCTATAAAGTGATTATCCTTTTTGCAATACTTGCAGAATTTATCTCCCTGCTTGCTTCGAGATTTAGATCGGCCTTTGTAACGATGAGAACTTTTGCCTCTATTGCCATTGTTTGATTTATTATCTGTCCTCCCACGAACAGACAACGCTTCTCCTTTAGAAGCAGAACCTTCAGAAGAAACCATCAATTTCATCTTTTCTTTGGCGAAACCTCATCAAGAGTTAGTGTATCATGACTATATAATAAAGTATCTCTGAAGTTTGAAAATGTACTAGGCAATGAGCACAAAAGAATGAGAGCCAAATCCTCATCATCATAATCTACCTCCATAGACTGTAGATCAGAAACGATCTCCTTGAAGACCGAAAGATGGTTAATCACTGAACCACCCTCTTGCAACTTGTGCGTATATAACTTCATCTTCAAATGCATCTTGCTTGTCAAATTCTTAGACATGCAAACTGACTCTAATTTGAGCCATAAAGCAGCTGCAGTGTTCTCCTGCAAACAATCTTGCAAAATATTATTTGAAAGATGAAGCTGAATTTGAGTCAAGGCCTTACGATCTTTTCTTTTTTCCTCATCGGTCCAAGACTTTGAATCTTTGTTACCGAATTTATCAAGAGCATCATCAACTTCAGCCTGCGTAAGAACAGCCCGCATTTTGACTTGCCATAGAGCGAACCTTGTGTCGCGATCCAGTTGAGGAATATCATACTTGATTGAAGACATGGTGGAAAAAAGCAATAACCAGAAGAATAATAATCTGTAGAAATTTAGGTGTAACCCTAGCAATAACCTGCAGCCTGGTACACTAGCTGTGTACAAATAGCAAAGAACTGCCAAAAAAATTCTCCTGGTTCGATTCACTTGTGCACGTAGCAGAAAACACCAACTTTTTCACTTCAAGAGAAACAACCGGCCAACAGCAACCAAATCTGATTTTGATTACCTTGATCCTCATGCTCTGATTTGATCTTCGGAACAGCACCAATCCTCTACCTGGGAACAACAGCGCACACGCTCGCGAATAGAAGTAGCAGACCTACAGATCGGCAACTCGGCGACACGTCCACACACCAACAGATCAGATCAGGACTGCCTTTTTGTTCTTGTACGCAGCGGACAGCAGTAGCCTTTTGGATGGAAATTTCACGAGGAGTCGGACTCTGATCCAGAACCCAGAACTCCGGCTTGGACGCGTGAGTCGCCGATTGATGGGAGGGAAGCAAATCGCGGATGGATTCCGAGACGACGGCTGTGGGATGAACAGGGAATAAAACCCTAGTTTTTTTTCAATCTCGTGTCTAGCTCTAGTACCACTTGTTAGTAAATAATGTAAATAAAGATCGAACACGAGACACAGATTTTACGTGGAAAACCCTTGCGGGAAAAAACCACGGGCGCCAACCGGCGATCTTCACTATATGAGGAGAGTTTACAGAACGCAGGGAATACAATGAGTTATCTCTACTCTTCCCATGCGGCTTACAAGATGTATTTATAGGATGGACTGACTGCAGTCAAATACAGAAACAAATCTGCTAATAAACATAACTCAAACCGCGGCCCTCCAGGCGTCCCCGTAAGACTCACGTTATAATTCGGATCATATTCCAACACTTGTCACTGCACGACCATTATTCCATGGAAAACGGAGACTACAGTGTTGACGCTCTCTTCAAGAGCGCTGAGGACGCCGGCAACAATGACAGCGGCGCCGTGGCAGAGCACTCCGTGTTCCCTGTTGAGGAAGGCCTTACCTTCGTGCCGTTCGATCACGGCCAACTGGATTGCTCCAAGTGCCGATCGGTCAGGGAGGTGCTCCATGAAAGCGGTAATAAGAGCACGCTATTAGAGTTTACACATATACATAATTTTGCGATAATTGGGTGCGTACATGCATATAATATATACTCGCTACTAGAGTTTACACATATTTCTTAATTGTGCACTTGGGCAGCGAATCACAAGCTCTATTTTGTTGTGCACGTCGGGGACCCTGCTGGAACATTCAAACACGCGATCATTGATCGCGCGTATATCGATGCCAGTGGCCAAACGATACTGAACGAGCTCATGTATGTTGAGCAAGTGACTGATTCTTAAACAAATTGCTACTCATCCGAAAAGCATGTAGAGAATGTGTGTGCATATATCACAGCATCACACACATGGATACGGTTGATACGGCAATGCTAATTCCTTCTGGTGAATTTCTTTTCACAGTCTCCGTGAGCGCACGCATGGGTGTGTGCAGAACTTCATCGCAAACTGTGTGGAAATGCTCAAGAACGACACCAGTGGGCAGCTAACGGACTCTTGTTCTACATCTCAGGCAACTAGCGCCATGCACATACAGCTAGAGATGGATATGCTGAAGGAAATACTTTCCGCACCTTCCTCTAATAGTAAGGACGTTTATTTATTAATTGGAACACAATTAGTCATCTAGGATTCTAGGTACACATGTTCACGAAACTCATATCTAAAGATTCGTTGTGACAGTGTGACACATCGTTATTGCATTTGCAGCTGAAGCAGTAGTCGTCCCTCAGTCAGGTCCTGAAGCTCCTCATCAAACAGTCACGCGGGCAGAAGAAAACACCAATGCTGATGACACTGTGCTTATTAACGCTTCTAATTGGCCTGTGTTTTCTCCTGCAATACTTGAATCTTCACAAGTTAGTGTTCAACATGGAATGTCGTCGTCCAGTGATGCCAGTGCTACAGGCTACGAAAGTCTGCTAGCAAAGCAACGCCGAAGAATCTGCCAGTTGACTATGAAAGATATAGCCAACTTAATGCACATGAGCAAGAAAGATGCCGCCAATAAGGAACTGAATATTTCAGTCACATCTCTCAAGCGGCTCTGCCGGAAGAACAACACTGACCGCTGGCCAGCTCGCAAGGTACACAATCGATCGCAACGACTGCATGTAATTGATCTATATTGGAGTGATATATATGTCACTCATATCTTTTTCGCAAACATGCCCGAGCATGTGTTTCACTAATAACGTTGTTGCTCCAGATCAATTCACTCGACAGCCAGATTAAGAAGCTCGAGCAAGCTGCACTGAGAAATGTTGGGACGAGAGGCCTGCTGGCGATTAAGGAAAAGATGGAAATGCTGAAGTATGAGAAGGCACAAGTTTGTGCCTCCGTCTTGAAGGATATCCAGGAGAACCAGAAGCATAACGACGGTGCTAGTGGCAGCAGTGGTTGATAACTACTCGAAATTAATAATCGAAGAAAAACGTACCCTGAGTCTGAGACTGAGTGGTTGAATAAACTTTGTCAGCGCATTGCTACTATGTTTATCTCTGTGGTTTTCTGACGATCTGTAACAATTTGTGGTCAAAACACAGTCACTAATAATCACATCTCAGCACTTCTTTTTGTCATGTTTGGTAAAACTCTGCTATCTTGTATAACTCAGCATTGGACCTCGGGACACAGTGAGATGCAAGTAAAAAATGTTTTTTCAAAAACTAACTCATCACCTAAGGTGAAGATGTTCATGTTGGAACATATTTGAGTTAGCGCATTTGAAACGCTTGCGATGTTCGTGACTTATTGTTGATTTTCAGCACTCACCAGATTGATCCGGTGCCCCCCTTAGGAAGTCGCTGGATTATGAGGTGCACGGTCCAGACTTAACAGTTCCTAGGGTTAGCCACAAGATTAGTCTGGTGGGTAACCACTAACTGCACCAGACCATAAGTTACCACTATCCACAGAGGGGCGTTTTCAACCGGGTGCACCGATTGGTCCAGCGCGAAGCACTGGGCCAATCCGATGGCCAAAAATCAAGTTTTGGACCTCTCTGGTGAGTACCGGATTAGTCCGGTGTGTGGCTTCTGTGCAGCACCAAACTATGCGCTAGAGTAGCCATTAGAGGGCCTAACGGCTAGTTTGGCTATGATCGAGCACGGGACAGCCACCAGATTAGTCGGTTGTGGTGCCCTGAGGTATCACCAGACTATGTGGTACCCAGTTTAAATTCTAGATTAAATCCGAGCCATTGGATTCAATGGAAATTGATCCGGGGTGCTGGTCCGGTGGGTACTAGACCAATCCGGTGCCTACGCAGACATACAGCCTACTAGCTTCTTTTCAACTGACTAGTTTTTTGGGGCATTTCTATAAAAACGTGTTGGGCAGCTCATGGTGAGCTCTCTTGACATTCTAAGCATTCTAACACATGTGCAAGCCTCCATGAGCACCTCCCATTCATCTCCTTGATCCAAAGTGAGATTGTGAGAAAGATGTAGTGCATTTGTTTTGTTGATTTTTGCATCTAGTGGCACTAGTCCATATATTGAGCCGTTGTTTCCTTGTTAGGTGGTCATTGCCACTTATAGACAGCTCGGTGGTTTGGGAGATTGTGAAGAGGAACTCTAGTGAAATGATCGTGTCTACTTGGAGTGCATCTTGTGCTTGATTCTTGCGGCACCCAAATTATGGGTCTAGCTTGAGTGGCTAGTTAGCACACACATAATCACTTTGGAGACTTGCGACAAGACATAGTGTCGGTGCAGAAAGTGACCAACAAGTAAATATTTATAGTTTTGCCGTACGTTGTGATCGGAGGTGGCCTAGCACTCAATGACATAGGTTTATACTGGTTCAGGCAACGTGCCCTACGTCCAGTTTGAGTCGGTCGGTGACTTTATTCTTGAGCCCAGGTGCTCGAAGTTTGTAGTGGGATTACAAACGAGAAGGGGAAAGATGGGGTGCACGAGAGGTCCGGTCAGCTCCGGTCGAAAGGGCCGAGAGCGACAGGAGCTCCTCTATGAGCTAAGTGTTCAAGCGTGTGCTTGAGGTCCAAACCTGGCGGTTCTGTGGTTGTGAGCTAGTGAACTTGATCGATCTGGATTAACTTGACTCTCATTTTTTGTTGGGAGAGAGCACATCCCCTTTTATAGATGAAGGGCATGGCCTTACAAGTGAGAGGGAGAGAGTTCGTATGCTTCTAAGTCTTGTTGCCCACGCCGGCAGGTACAGGAGGATGGTAGGCACCCACAATATTGTTGGATGTCGGTTGTATGTGGGAGGTTACGTCATCTTGTTTTTGGGTATGGCAGATGTCGGGACCTGCATATACTGTTGATGCCTAGAGGCATGTGAGGAGTTTCACCATGTTCACTCGGTACGGTAAATCCTGGCGCCCACAATACTGTTGATGTCCAGAGGCATGTGGGGGGACTTACCGTATGGGAGTTCACGGCGCCCACAATACTATAAAGGAAAATATCGGCGCCAACAATACTGTTTGTGTTAGGGCAGTTGCAGAGTACTATTCCTGCAGGTGATAGGGTACGGTCTCTGGTATCATGGTTTGACTTGAGTGCCTTGCCTTGCTTTCTCCGTTCGTTCCCTGGTCCTCTCCGGGCGGGCATCCCTAGTCGGTTGGTCCCAGTCGGCTCTGGTTGCGCTAGTCGAAGAAGAGCAGTGAGCACGGTCTTTGCATACCCCGGTCGGAGACGTGGGGTCGGAGTCGGAGGTAGTTCTTTGCCAGGCCTTTTGGTCAGAGAGACCGTCCGAAGGCGGCTGGAGACCGAAGTTAGCGCTCCGGTCGGAGAGGTGGGTCGAAGTCGACAAGCGGGTGTTGTTCCTCCTCGGCCAGACCTTCCGGTCGGTGACTGGACCGCCCTTCTGGCCTGTTGTTTTAGACTCTTGGGCCGGCCCATGAGTTGTGCACTATCTGTTTGGGCCGAGCCTTTGCGGGGAAGCCGGTCTGCGAGGGACCCTGGGTTTATGAACCCAACAGGAGCCCGCAAGCCCCCAGGCGTTTCGGATATAATTGTCCGGGGAATTTTTGTCTCGACGTCGGGTGCGCGCACCCGCGGGTGTAGCCCCTGAGCCCCTGGGCGATTCGGGCAGAACCGTCTAGGGGTTTTCCGTGTTGTCAGCGGGGGAGGTTTTTGTTTCGTCGGTGGGTGCGCGCGAACGCACCCGCGGGTGTAGCCCCTGAGCCCCCAGGTGGTTCGGGCAGAACCGTCTGGGGGTGTTTGTTAGTAGGCGTGTGCGCGTGTTTTTTAGTCGAGATGGAGTTGTTTAACCGAGGCATCGTTGTGCAGCCGTGCTGGTTAGTTGTTTTTAGGGATCGGGTGAGACGGAGCTCGCAGATCCTGGAGTCGATGCGCGCTGTGGGATCAGGCGAGGTAGTTAGTTTTTTTAGGGATCAGATGAGACAGAGCTTGCAAATCCTGGCGTCAGTGCACGCCGTGGAATCGGGCGAGTCAGAGTCGTAGATCCTAGCCTCGGTGCGGTCCGCGCAACTGAGGCAGTTAGTTTAGTTAGTTTTGGGATTGGGCGAGCCAGAGCTCGTAGATCCTGATGGGGCGAGTTCGGGGTCGTAGACCCGGCAGTTTTGGAGCGCGGTCGGAGCGTAGCCGGATGGGGCGAGTTTGGGGTCATAGACCCGGGTGTGTGGAGCGCAGTCGGAGCGTAGCCTGATGGGGCGAGTTCGGGGTCGCAGACCCGGGTGTTTTTGGAGCGCAATCGGAGCGTAGCGGATGGGGCGAGTTCGGGGTCGTAGACCCGGGTGTTTTGGAGCGTAGTCGGAGCGTAGCCAGATGGGGCGAGTTTGGGGTCGCAGACCCAAGCCTTTTGTGTCTTGAGCCCCCAAGCCCTATTGGGCTTTAGTAGGGGTCAGTGTGAGTTGTGTGCGTTACCCTGTCCTCGGTTCCTCACAACCGGAGGGGCTGAGTTTTGTCGCTTGTCCCGATCGCTCGGGCTCAAGTGACGCGCTCGGTGAGTTCGCTAATGGGTATGATCGAGTGGAATCTGGATTCGTCGTTGTGACGGGTCGACATAGCCCTCTTGTGACATTCAACTGCTCCTTTACCTACAACCCGGCAGATGCCTAGGTCGTTCCGGAGACTGACCCGGGTGGCCTAACGGCCTCCCCACGATGGAGATTTTGTGGGCTTAGCAAGAGGTTCAGGATCGAACGAGAAGGTTGAGATGACCCTGTCTGCCAAACTGGGCGAGGGCCGCACAGGGCACATCTATGTTTTTCTCCCCTGGCTCTGTTGTTGCTCATGTAGAATGAGGCAACCGCCGCTTCGTGACGCAACACGGAGCGTTGTGACGAATTTCGCTGCACATGCGATGCTTAGTTCCCGAGCCCCCGGGCTGTTCAGGGCCTGAATCGTCTGGGAGGCACGGGCGTATGGAATGAATGTGCGTATGGATGTATGAAAAATGATTTAAATAAAGAAATAGCGAGGGTTGGTAGTGTTACCTTGATGACTCGAGTGACGGGGTTTGAAGAGCTGCCGTCGGAAATGTCCGACCGGGACCCGTGCTCGTCGTTCGTGACAGAGTTAGCATGGCCTTCATGGGGCATTCCTTTGCTCCCTACCTATCTCTCAGTGTGTTTTCTTGAGCCGTTCGATCGACTTTTAGAAAACTCGATGGTCTCTCCCGGTGGAGATCCCGTTTTGGGTTTCTCCAAGTCCCGCCTAGGGAAGCGGAGGGCTACCTGCGTGCGGTGGTGCTTTGGTTCTCGTGCCCAGCGTGCGGTAGTGGCTGGCATGTGGTAGAGGTGGGTCATACCTAGGCCACGTCCCGTGTGATCAGGAGCCGTTCCATCGGGCAGGGCACGTATCATCGGTCAGGGCGCGTCTCATCTGCATTAAATGGGAAAAAGAGAGGGTTTTTTGCTCCGCCGTTTCACCTTTCCCGATCGGCGCGCCCTTCCCTAACTGTTGTACCATTTTCCTTAAGTAGGAGGAGGGAGAAGGTTTTCGCTTCGTTCTTTCGCCTATTCCTCATCTGCCACCTCCTTTTCTCTTCCTTTTCGCCGAGAGTGTTCTTGAGAGCCACAATGGTTTCTAGGAAAGAAAGAGGAGAGAGCGAGGGAGAAGAGAAAAACAAATTCACAAATCCTTTTGCGATCTCGGAGTGAAATGTCAGACTAGAGGTCGTCCACTGTGGGGGAGTCGGTGTTGAAGGCCTTCGTCGCGAAGGGGTTCCTGCCACCAAAGGAGGTGGTGCACTGGAGGGCTCTCGGGAGGGAGGAGTTCCCGCAACCTCGGCCTGACGAGGTGGTGTCCTTTCTCACCTTCCATGAGCCCGGGTTAGGATACCCTGCGCACTAGTTCTTGCGCGGTCTCCTTATTGAGTGGGGTCTAGAGTTGCAGCACCTTAATCCGACGGGGGTGCTGCACATCGTCGGCTTCGTCACTGTCTGTGAGGCTTTCCTTGGGATGGAGCCGCACGCAGACTTCTTCTGATGGCTGTTCTCTGGGATAGCTTTGACGGTGGAGAATTCGGTCGAGATCGTGCCGGTGGGAGGTTTCGCCCTGTAGAGGAAACTAAGCGTGGGAGGTTTGTATCCCACGTACATCCCATACGACTCAAACCGGGGGTGGCATTTGGAGTGGTTTTACATCAGGAATCCAGCGGAGGTGCCATTCCCGACGTTCACCGGCAGGAGGCCGGAGAAGCAGGATAGTTGGTCGTGGGGTTGTGCCTGTGCCCATAAAGAGAAGAAGAAGGTGGAGGTCATCGAGGAGGAGCTCTAGAAGATCGTACGACGTGGTCTTGATAGGGTGCGGGTGTTCCACACCCTCTATCGCCGACGGGTTACGCCATTGGCGGAGAGGACATGGCCGATGTGGATGTACAGTGGCCTATCGAACCCGAACCGTGCGGCTGCCTGCGCACCCAAGGTGGTGGATATCCCATCTAACGATGAGGCAGAAGCCATGGCGGAGCCGCCGGCATCGTCGCGGGAGCTGGCGGTGGTTTGGTAGGAGGTGGGGCCCTCTGGTGGGCTACCGGAGGGTGACCTGGAGTGGCCCTACCCTGAGGACCTGACAAAGGTGCAGTTCATCCTTCGAGATTCGTAGGAGGGTCAGCTCTAGGACATCCTTGGGGAGCAAGGACATGCCATGGTGTCCAAACTCGCCAACCTATCCGCGAAGCTCAAAGACATCCAGGAGCGGGTGAAGTCCGCTCAGCAATTAGTCGAGGTCGACCTGTAGCTTGCCGCGGAGGTGAGTTTCCCATACTTGTCCTTGTTGGTTGCCATAGCATGCTTGTTTTTCGTAGAGCCTAAAGGGGATGTCATCCTGCAAGTCTCGCTTCCTCCGAATGGAGCACGCCCGGATGGCTGAGGTTGAGCGTCAGCTAGAGTCCGCTCGCCGCGAGTCCCAGGACCAGGCTGCCGAGGCGACCATGGCGCGGGCGGAGGGGCAGCGTGCAGTAGAGCGGGCGACCGCCTACGAGCGGGGGCTTGAGGCGGCGAAGGCCCGCCAGGTGGAGACCAAGGCAGAGTTGCGGACATCCTTAGCGAACACCGAGGTGGCGCTCCAGAAATCCCTAGAGACCCTTGAGTTGGAGCGGAGTGCCTTGGCATCGGAGCGGAACGCCCTGGAGTTGGCGCGGAAAGCCCTGGAGTCGGAGCAAAAGGCCTGGTCGGAGGCAGACCGGGTAGTGCTCGCGCTTCAGGGCTAGGTGATGGGGACGGAGGAGGCGACCGCCCGACTGTGCGAGCAGGTGACCCGGCAGGCAGAGGAATTCTCCACCCTTGAGAACTTCCATGTTGGTACGTACCTTTTCTGTTTTTTATCGTGTTAGTTTTTTCCTTTAGCCTATTTCTGAGCTTGTCGCCCTTCTTTCAAAGCTGGGCGGAAGGGTGAAGATGCTGGAGCGGGACCTGGAGACGATCAAGGCAACTTTCAGCTAGAATGCAGAGGAGCTGGTCAAGTCCCATGAAGAGCGACATGCTCTTGATGGGGAACTTGACCAGATCCACAACGTTGCCTAGCTCATCGTCTCGGAGGTCTTCGGTTGGCGCCAAACACTAGCGCGCCAGCGGTCCAGCTGGCGGAGGTCCTGTATGTGGTTCGGGACCTTATCACGAGTGGGTTATTCTATGGAGCGTCGAGGGTGTTGACTTTGGTGGCGACACACCATCCGAACCTAGACTTCACCACTATCTACAGTGGGTACGCTAACGGCTTGAGCACGGAGGACATCCAATCGATCGGGGAGAGCTTGCTGCCACACGCAAGGTCGGTGGCTGAGCAAGTCTCTGCTCAGTGGGTGATGGACGTCCGCCGTGAACACATGGCCAAAAGCGTGCATCGGGGGACATTGCCCAGTCTGCAGATGGCACAGAGCCTAGGTCGGAGGCGGACATTGCCCCGGCTTCGACCGAGCCGAATGTCGTGCCGTCGGGGAGTGAGCAGCCCGAGCCTTTGCCAGTCGCACCGACAGTAGATGCCGCCGAGCCAACCCAATAGCTTGTAAAATATAAGTAGTTTAGTAAACGGGCGTGGCCCGCGAGGCTCAACTGCTCGTAACCGTAGGAAAAGGCGGGGTGCGATTGGTTGCAATGTTTTAAAGCAAAGCTATGTAAGCCAAATTAAAGGAACGAGCTACCCTTTTAGTTGGGTGGGAAGGAGTTTCACCATATGATAGTAAACGAAAAACAGAGGTAGTAGTGTACCCTAGTGGAGCCCCCGAGCGCCCCGGGCCAAAAAGTGTTTGGGTCGGGGTGCTCTTATAGGAGCAAATGCTAAGTAAATAATGGTAAGACTGAAATTTAGGGGAAGAAAAAAAGACATAGCTGTTCCAAGCGTTCGGTGAGAATGTCGTCGTTGATGTCCTTTAGTCGGTAGGTGTCCAGTCGGATCACTTCAACCTTCAGTCATTTGGATTCCTGCCCGCTACGCCCCCTTTTTCGGTCGCTGCTTCTTCGCCTTTTTCTTCCTTTGGCCCGCCGGCTTGCCGCAGAAGGCACTTGAGGAGCTGGAAGTCCTTGTAGAGGTGTTTGACGGGGTAGTCGGGGTTGGTGCATGGGCTCTCCATAAGCTCGTGGATGTGGCCCGGAGGGTCCTGCTGGGGCTGCTTGCCCGCATGATCAGCCGCGGCGACCAACGCCGAGCTGGTCGGTCGGCAGCGATCTTTTCTGTTCTTTTCCCGCCTGCGTGGAGGGGCCCTCATCCTAATCCTAGCGCTTGGCCTTGCCTTTGCCTCTGCCTTTGTTGGAGCGCGGTGGGAGCGGCGCTTGCTGGAAGTGTTGAACAAAGGTCCGGGATCCCGGGCCGTCAAGGCTAGGACTCCGGTCGCTACTGCGTGTGTCTCGGTTTAGCCCAAGCCGTGCGTATATAGGTGGTCAGCATGGAGCGGTCGTCGAGTCAAGACGAGGCGCCAATGCGGCCTTTCGTGCCGCGCTTGACGGTTGTAGTGGTGAGCGAGCGGAGCGACCCATCTGCTACGTCCCCATTCCCCTGGCAGGGAGTGAGGCCGCGAGTCGGCGTCGCCATACGAAGCTCTCCGGTGGATCGCCTGTTCATGAGGGTCATTTGGCTCGGACAGGCCGTGCAGAAGTATTGTCGCAGCAGCGATGTTCTGACTGGCCCAAGTGAACTATGGGGGATCGTTCCCCCTGTCCATGGTGTTACGCTAGATCCGACGGGCGCGGCCCCGGGCGCCGCTCGCTGATCTATGCGTACGGGGTGCAGTGTGGTGCACCGAGCGCGCTGGCGCGGTCGGTGGCTGACGTAGCCACTGTTGTCGTAGTGCCTCACCATGCTCCCGTGTGAGCTAGGGGGTCTCCGCATGAGGATTTAGAGGGGCATGAGTCTGCAAGGACTGCGTTACTGCTGGTGGCTGTCCTGGAGCGTCCACCATTGCGCACTCCCAGGACGGACGGTGGCTAGGCGCCACGTCACCAATGCTGGAGCCATCACTCAGAACATCGTCATCCATGAGGTCGAGGAAACAGGTGGGGGCGTAGCTCGCCATCCCCACGAATTCGAATGTGAGAGGGGGCGATGTCGGCATCCTTCGGAGCCCCCAGGCGTACATGTCTGCCGGAGACATGAGGCCATAGGGGAACCGGTCATATGGCGGTTGCGTCGAGGACAACGGGGTCCCTCCGGGTAATCGGAGGAGGATAGAGAATAGTAAGTAAATAACAATATGTACATTACTTACAGCGGGGTTTGAGCAGAGAGTTTGCTCGGAATAAAGTACGGATGCCACGTCCTCGAAGTCATGCGTCCCGGAGTCGATGGAGGGCGCCCCACTGATGGGTGCCGGAACGAGTGCCTCCTTGCGGAGGTGTAGTACGCCGAGCCAGTTGGCGATGAAGTCCAGGCTTCCGAGGAGGAAGGCCTAGGATGTCTCGAAGACGGGTGGAACCCACATCCCAACAAGTGGGAGCGTGGGAAACTCCAGTGAGCCGAAGTGAATCGAATCGCCAGAGCCTGCCATGGGGGGGTGGCAGAAAAGTGGGCCATCCGATAACCAAAAAAGTGTTGAATGTACAACGTCTTCCCCATGGACGGCACCAACTGTCAGTGCAGAAAAGTGACCAATAAGTAAATATTTGTAGTTTTGTTGTACGTTGTGATCGGAGGTGGCCTATCACTCAATGACACACGGTTTATACTGGTTCATGCAACGTGCCCTACGTCTAGTTTGAGTCGGTCGGTGACTTTATTCCTGAGCCCAGGTGCTCGAAGTTTGCAGTGGGGTTACAAACGAGAAGGAGAAAGATAGGGTGCACGAGAGGTTCGGTCGGCTCCAGTCGGAAGGGCCGAGAGCAACATGAGCTCCTCTATGAGCTAATTGTTCAAGCGTGTGCTTGAGGTCCGAACCTGGCGGTTCTGTGGTTGTGAGCCAGTGAACTTGATCGATCTGGATTAACTTGACTCTCCTTTTCTGTTGGGAGAGAGCACATCCCCTTTTATAGATGAAGGGGATGGCCTTACAAGTGAGAGGGGGAGAGTTCGTGTGCTTCTATGTCTTGTTGCCCACGTCGGCGGGTACAGGAGGATGGTAGGCGCCCACAATACTATTGGATGTCGGTTGTATGTGGGAGGTTACGTCGTCTTGTTTTTGGGTATGGCAGATGTCGGCACCTGCATATACTGTTGATGCCCAGAGACATATGAGGAGTTTCACCATGTTCACTCGGTACAGTAAATCCCGGCGCCCACAACACTGTCGATGCCCAGAGGCATATGGGGGGCCTTACCATATGGGAGTTAATGGCGCCCACAATACTGTAGAGGAAAATGTCGGCGCCTACAATATTGTTTGTGTTACGGCGGTTGCAGAGTACTGTTCCTACAGGTGACAGGGTACGGTCCCTGGTATCATGGTTTGACTTGAGTGCCTTGCCTTGCTTTCTCCGTTCGTTCCCTGGTCCTCTCCGGGCGGGCGTCCCCGGTCGGTTGTTCCCAGTCGGCTCTGGTTGCGCCAGTCGGAGAAGAGCAGTGAGCAGGGTCTTTGCATACCCCGGTCGGAGACGTGGGGTCAGAGTCGGAGGTAGTGCTTTGCCAGGCCTTTCGGTCGGAGAGGCCGTCAAGAGGCGGCTGGAGACCGAAGTGAGCAGAGAGGTGGGCCGGAGTCGACAAGCGGGTGATGTTTCTTCTCGGCCAGACCTTCCGGTCGGTGACTGGACTGTCCTTCTAGCCTGTTGTTTTAGACTCTTGGGCCAGCCCATGAGTTGCGCGCTGTCTGCTTGGGCCGAGCCTTTGCGGGGAAGCCAGTCTGCGAGGGACCCTGGGTTTATGAACCCAACACATAGATTGTCGGCAAGCAAGCAAACAACGGGGATAAAATCTTCTGCACATCTCTTGCCTTCGGTGGTTGGCTACTACTCACCACACTTGTATTTACATTCATATATTGTGCTTGTGTATAGTAGTTGCTTCAATAGCTGACTAGACTAGTAGTGTTAGTTGTTTAGTTAAGTAGCTAGTTTTATTTTCATAGCCACCACCGCTTGCCTTGGAAGATCCCGTCTATGCCTAGCTCCCCACCAGCATATGAAGCATGCAGTAGGCTCCACCATCTGAAGGGGCACCGTCCTCCGCACCCCAGGGTGACCCCATTCTTCTGCGTTGTACCCGACCCCATCATCCCAGCAGCCGGCATGTGGGTGCAACAAGAGTCGGCATCATTGCCTTAGGCCTCGTTCACTTTCTCCGGAATGGGCCGTTTCCGGGCGGAATTATTCCGGTCGTTATACAAATTACACATGCATATCTGTCCGTATTGGTTCCGGATCTTCATTCCGAGATAACCGAACATAGCCTTAGTGGGAGCAACAGGAGCTGCCATGCGGGGTTCACGGTTTCTCTTGCCATGCAGGGTTCATAGTTTCTCTTGGCTATATGGTTCATCTTTGGGATCGAGCTTCAAGAAATTGTTAATAGTCTTGTCAATACACAAATGTATAAACTCCCTAGAAATTTTAATTGTGCTTATATTCATCACTATAGGACTTGGGTTCAAGTTTTCCTCAACCCCTTTTCATCAATGGACTCCTAACGTCTACAAAGGAGTGTGGTTCGTTCGACAAATTCCTACCTCAATTTGGGATGTTTGAGTTTTGGAACACTCTGGCCCATAGACATGCAGAATAGAAATACTATCCCCACTCCGACCAAGACAGAACTTTTACTAATTATTGTGATCTTTTTGTTCAAATAATAATTAAGGTGAAGCAGGTTCAAGAACAACGAATCTCTATATGATAAAGAAATCGAAATTATAATCTTTGAAAAAAAGTAGAGGAACCGATTGAGTGAAGAAAATTATTGGCTTCATTGAGCATCTTCGTGTATGTCCATGAAACTTCAGAATATGGAAGCACATAATCTTTTGTGGGTAATGCTGGATCAGAGCAAGTCGTTACATTTTTGTTTGTCAATGTCACTATATGCTGCACTAGATTGAAGAAAATCATTATTTTACTCTAAAGTAGGTTCTAAATGTATCTTAAGTTCTGTAATTCATGAAGCTAGTGATTCTGCGTATTGCAATTCAGTATATGTTTTATCTTATATTCAATACATCGGATGGGTGCGTGACGCGTCCCTCCTACGGTGTCCTTTCGTTGCCCTCCGCCGCCCAGTTCTCCTGCACGGCCCGCCAATGCCATCATTGAGTCGCCCCAGCCATGACCTTTTGACGGCGCATTTGGGATTCCGATCCGGCGATCTCTTCACCTGATCCAGCTTGTTGTGGCCGGATTTGCACCCTTGGGCCATGCGACGGCAGCACGATGTCTTACGGCGACCCACAGTTGATCTGGTGCGCTCTTCATCGGATCTAGCGGCCATGAGGTCGGATCTGGTGAGACCGGCTTGAGCGTCGGTGAAGATCTCGGTGAGGAGGAGGCGGATCAGGTTGAGGCATATCCTGTCAACAGCGGAGGCCTGGGAGTCCGAGCAGAAGAGGAAATCCTCAGCGGCAGCGATAGAGGACTCCGACAAAGGCGACAGCTATGATCCCAATGACGCCGGCTGCTCTATGGGCGGCGGAGGCCATGTAATGTGGCGAAGTGGAAGCGGATCCTGTCGGCTAGCGTTTGATCTGACTAGTTCTGACTGGAAGATGACAGATGAAGGTAGGCTACTGGCGACATGCGGCGTCACCTCACTTGAATTAAGCGGATGAAGATGCCACTAGCCGAGGTTCGCAAGGATGGCATAGTAGGGGCAACGGCGACTTGACGACTTCCACTCGCTGAATTTGGCCGTTTTAGAAGAGGATGCCGGAAAGCAGGGATGTACCGAGGTCATAGTCTTTTCCTTTTTTTGGTCATGTGTTCTTCACTTTGTTGAGGTGTGAGTCTGTGTGCTTTTATATCCTTTTGGCTGTTATATCCATCGTGGATACGGAGGACGGATTAATGAATCCATTATTAAAAAAAACATCTGATGTGTGCAGCAGTGGAGTTAACTGGCACAAGTACACGATCGATCCTTCTTCGTATTCAGCAACCACGCGCATCCAGTGATCCAGTCTGGCAGTGGTATGTGTTTGCATTACTATATAGAAGCCTATCATTTGAAGCACTGACATGTATTATTAGGCATGTCCCGCATGCGATGGAGTCGAAACATTCCTGAGGACGTGGCAGGTTTGAATTTTTTTTTCTCAAATATTGCAGGAAATCTACGTATTATTGCATTATAGAGAGAAAATGATCGGCCCCTTACAAACACCACCACCACACTCCGGACGGGCTGTGAGGGGTTGTTTCTTTACATCGAAGAACTTAAACTAAAACAACTGAGAAAAGGGAAGAACTTAAACTAAAACAACTGAGAAAAGGGATGAGGCCTGAGCACAAAGAACACCAACCAACTAAACTAAGGTAAGCTATCCTAGCCCAACACCGTGACCCAGACCAAGCATGCGCAGGCCACGTGCTCCTGCCAAGCACCAAAGGTGATACTCGTCAAAAAAACGCAAGGGTGAGACCCTTCAAAAAAATGAAAGCATTTTGGTGCTTCCAAAGGATCTAGGAACCTAGAATGATAGTTGTGTTCAGCCCCTCCTTCTCCTTCGGAATTCTCTTGGTTGCGTTTCGCCAGCAATCAGCCAATGATTCCTCTCACCTTGTGGGAGCCCCATCTTGCAGTCCCAAAGGAGTCAAGATCCGTGACCAAAATTCTCGAGCGAGGACACATGTAGTAAGCAGATGTTGGACCGTCTCATCTTCTTGATCACATAAGGGGCAGTGGCCCGGGTGAGGCAATCCTTTCTTGGCCAATCGTCGGATTGCTAACCATAAAAATAGTTTGCACTTTGTTGGTGCCTTGGATTTGCATAGACGTCGCCAAGGTGCAAAGGTGATGGAGCCATTACAGAACGCTCGATATGCAGATTTTGAGGTAAACTGGCCTGACTCTTTCAGTCTCCAAACGTGGACACCGTCATCCTGAGAGAGGATTGTCTCATGCAGTATCTCCCATAATTGAACCACAAATATTAATATGTCATACATATTTAGCCAAAGTTAAAATTTTTGACTTCTCGAGAAATGAGAATAACACTTATTTTGGGACAGAGAGGCGGTATTTCGTTACTTCACTACACGTGCAACATAATCTCTATCTCCCCATTTCACTTGTACGGGTCGTAAATGGTTCATTCATTACTTAAACAACAAAACTAAAGCATCAGCCGGAGCATCTTGATCGGCACGTAGGAAGCCTACTACTTGGAACGTCAGAAATTGTATTATGACGTGTTATTTCGGTGTCAAACTCTCAAATTGCATTTTCATATCCTCGATGGGCGTTTGCCATGGAAGCCTAAGCCAGATCTGGGCTTGTATCCCTAAGCTGTGCTATATATTTTGAGATTGGGCCTATACCTGAAATTCAAGCTAGCCCAGGCTAAATGAATATCTGGAACCGTTTTCAAGTTTCAACCTGATGCGTATCAAATAGGGAATCTTTAATTAATTCGACATTCTTTTTCAAAAAAAAATCCTTGTATCCAGTCAACAACCCAGTTAGTGCTGGTAGCCAGTTGTGCTGTGCTCATCAGACGTGTAAAGCATAGCTAGCTAGGCTACAACTTGATTTCTTGGCTCGTTGTTAGTTGTGACGACAAGCATATAAAGAAACGTTCCAAACATGAGATAACAACGTCAGTTACCTTTTGACAGTCTGTTTTTATGTGAAAGCTTGGCTGTAAAGTTGGCTCAATGAGAGCTGAGTTTGTCTTTATGCCCAACAGACTTTGGTCGATTGTTAGTTGAATTTAGCAGGTTATATGAGTGATGACGATAATTACAATAACGGGTCTATATTAATATAGACATGTTGCAAATATTGATGTAACAGTGAAAGATTAGGAAATTTTAGCTAATCAGATTGAAACCCATGAACTCTTACCAAACTCAACTTACAATGCAAGCTTACACAGAATTTTGACTAGAGCTTGCACTTTATTAGCATGCGACAAGGAGATATGGTTGTTTCAAGCTAAGCCTAAGGGAATGACTCGACCTCGGCACAAATGAAGAAGATGCTTCTCCCTCCGCCACCGGCACCTTCCTTGCCTTGCTCCTGGTCCACCTGCTCTCGGCCTCCATGGCCATGGCAAGGCTATACCTGTACTCTACAAAATACTCATTCCTGCACTCTTCCCACTACGTTAGATATGATTTCCAGAGGCGGCTAATGGACATTTGTAGGGGCGGTTCGGCTAGCCGCCCCTACCATACCGTCTCTACAAATCATGCATTTGTAGGGGCGGTGCCCAGACCGCCCCTACAAATCGATTTGTAGAGACGGCTGGTGTTATCAGCCGTCCCTATAAATTCGATTTGTAGGGGCGGCCGGCTGGTGTTACCACCCGCCCCTACAAATCGAATTTATAGGAACGGCTGGTGTTAACAGCCGCCCCTACAAATCGATTTATAGGGGCGGCTACAGTACCAACCGCCCCTACAGTGCATTTTTTCACAAAAAAAATTCAAATTATCAACACATGCTCCCCAAAATCAATGCATGGATCATTGACTATACAAAAGTTTAGGCACACACCAGCTCTTTTGACTTACATTTTAACAAAAATGCCATATCACAGACAACTAAACAGGGCAGTACGAATTACATGTGGACTGTGGTACTGGTGGAATGAACTCAATCATGAATGTGGACTACACACTGAATGTACACAAAATTTTACATCAGAACAGGCAGAGCTCATTAAATTTTTAAAATACAATGACAATGTACATAATGAATGACAAGCTACACATTGAGTGTTGAAACCCATTGTGTTTTAGAATACAGAGAGAACTCACTGTAAGGCTTCATCAGACATTTATATGTGAACTTCTTTTACAATTGTGTATTCACCAACAGAAGACGTCGGAAGCAGGTGTTTATCTTCCAAGTCATCTTCATCAAAGTTATCGTTGCTGGTGGTGTTGGAACCATCTAAATTCACAGACAACAATATGACATGAGACTGGATAACAATAGGGCATAAACACACCAGAATGGACAATAGTACAATGTATAGACATGAAAAATGACAGCAAGGAGATCTATATGCATGATATTGTCAGTTATAAATAGCATAAGAAACCACCAATTATGACAGGAAATAGAGAACACCAGAATCTACCTAAGAAACGACAGTCTGCAAGATGCTTTGTCTCAGTTGACTCAAGCCGCATGCTTTCTGGTAGAAGGCAGTTGCAGAAGGCGCCTGAAAATAGTTTGGATTATCCTCCATCGTAAGATATTGGAATTTTCATCCCAATATGTGTGTTCTTTTGCAAAAAAAAAAGTATATGTTTTGATACGAAGTTACAAACCAACCTAATAGATTCATGTGTTTCATTTGTCAGTGACTCAGTTACATAAAAAAATGCAATTCAAATCATGGGAGATATTGACATCAAATATTAAGGAATTTGAGCTCAAGTAGAATTAGATCATAAGAGGCAATATTTAAAAATAAAAGAAAATAACAATGGTTAGACGGACTAATTTTTTGAAAAACTGTTAGACGGACTAAATCATTCATCTGAAGGAGTTGTTACAACAAATAAGGGGAAAACTCTCACCATATATCAAAATATGAGTACCGTTATCTTAATTCAGCTAACAACCGTACAACAGCTCCGCAGATGCTATTCATTCAGTTTTCACTAAGAAAGTTCTTAAAAGGTATATACTAACAAATGAACCTTGAGTCCTGAAACACTAGCATTTGGGAGGCTCTCCAAAGCACTTGGGTTGAAAAGGTGTTCTCTGGCACAAGGCCTCCGCAGGACCCTATATTAGCAAACCACAGAACCTTGGCTGAATCCAAAAGCTGGTCTCGCCTATGCATTGCTTCTTGTATCACGACTTGGTCAAAAGAAATTCAACAGCCCGCAAAGCAAGCAAAAACTTGAGACTGATATAGCTGAAGTTACGTAAAAAAAAATAACAGCCAGGAAAACAAGCAGAAAAATGTGACTGACATAACTTCAGTTACGTAAAACTTATGTCTTACACCGGCAAAAGAAAAACCTAGCGGAGGCTACCCACTAAGTGGCTAGTTATTCGACATATAGAATGTTTGACACAAACTTAAGCTAACGCTTATCGACAAAATATAAGACCACAAATAAACTAGTATGCAACAGCCAGCAGGTTGTCGGTAGCTCCATTAACGACGCAATACGATTAGTGCCTCTCACCACGGATCCTGGTAGCCAGATGAACATCTCTGGGCATGATGGCGACCCGCTTGGCATGGATGGCACACAGGTTCTTGTCAGCATTTCGGCACAATCTGACAGGACATCAGTACATCACTGCTCTTAGTGCTTAGTATCGTAGTCTCATATATTCAAACACATTCTGACATAAATGAATAAAACACTCTGAAATTGTGTGTTAACCACTAGGAATTTTCCCCTTCTGTCTTCCCATCGAACTCTGTATATCTACTTGTAGTGACTCTATTTGCAAAATAAGGAGGAGATCGAGTCTGATACATACCAAAATTTCAGCGATGCCGTTTGTGCAGAAGTGAGCCCCTTCCGGACATGCTTCCTTACGGAAGCGGCTTCTAGAGCGGCTGATGTTGGAGATGCCGGATGTGTTGGTCTACAGCGAGCGTCCTTGCCACCATCGTCATGGATGTGCCGGGGCAGCTCCGCCGCAGGTCCGACGCCTCTCCTCCGATCCCATCCGCAGGTCCGGCGTAGGCCCACCGCCGCTCCTCGAAACCCCACCCCTTTAGCACCTAGAAAGCACGCGTGGCGAGGCGCATGGAGAGACCAAATCAGAAAGCCGTGATGCACGGGCGAAGGAAGGAAGAAGAAGCGGAGATGCGGATAGCTCGAGCGACTCACCTCGCGCAGCCGTTAGGACGAAAGGGGCTGGCTGCTGCTGCGTGCGGCCTGGCGCTGGCCGTCCGAGCTGGCAATCGCCGAGGGGAGGACTATGGCAATCCCACGGCACTAGAGCGCTCGGTGCTCGTAGTATTGCCTCCCCGCGACCCGCATCGAGCTCATCCTCGCCGTCGCACCCACTTGCTAGATCTAGGCTCGTCCTCGCCGGATTTGGGCTGGTCCTCGCCGAATCGAGCTCATCCTCGCCGGATCTGGTGGTGGCCGCCACCATGTGCTTCATGCGGCCTCCAGCAGTGCGCCGGAGGAGAGAAGGTGAAGGGGACCGCGCCACCAAGTCCCGCCACCGCTGGAGCTCGACGGGAGGCCGCGCCACCGAGCCACGGCACCGAGCTCCGCCACCGTGCCTCCGCTGGGGGAGGGGACAGGGTCCCGCGCGCCACCGGCGCAGGAGGAGGGGGACGGGCCCCCACGCGACTGCCGGTGCTGGAGGAGGGCACCGAGCCCCACACGACCGCCGGGAGGCCACGCCCTAGAACCCCCGCCACCCTAGGGTGCGCTGCCGAGTGCCGCCGCGCGGAGAAGAGGGGGGTGCGACGCCGTGCGCCTCCGCTGGAGAGGGAGGTCCCATCACCACGTGGGGGAGAGGGAGGGGCGGCGTGGGGGAGAGACGGAGGGGCTCGGAGGAGAGGGAGAGCGAGGGAGAGAGAGAGGGAGTCGAGACGGAGAGAGAGAGAGAGCAGCAGATATTTTGGACGGTTCACTTAGTTACTGTACGTGGAGCATTTGTAGGGACGGCTCAATCACCAACCGCTCCTACAAATAGAAACACCGGGGGCGGCTGGTGAGTGAGCCGCCCCTACAAACCCTACCCATTTGTAGGGGCGGCTCGTATCACCAGCCGCCCCTGCTGTTTCATTTGTAGGGGCGGCTAGTCTCGTGGATCCCGAGCACGTCACTATAGGGGCGGCTCCATCACCAACCACCCCTAAAAAAATTTGTCCCATTGCTACAAACTGTTTTTCACGTAGTGTCCGTGCAGAACCCCATGCTCCTGCATTCCAAAGGAAAAGAAGATTGAAACCAGCCATGCCTAGTACATGTGAAAGAACAAGCGGCAAGTTAAATCGAGGGTTACATGTACATGTAGATGATGCGGTCATCCATGCGGCGGTCGCAGAGCTTTCATAATAAGAGAGAATAATCGTCTACGCAACAAGGGGAGCTGGTAACCATGCAGTAGGGGGTGTTGCAAGTGCAGCCATTGCAGCATCGGTCGGTCGTCATCACTGCCAGGGTGATGCTATGGGCACTGCGGCGAATGGGCTCGGCCACATGAAGGTGCGCCGATGCGGGCTCTACGAGGGCCGCCTGGAGACAAACACTGGTCTCTGGGTTGCACGGGACCATGGTCGTGAATGGTCCTCCCCCAGAGCGCTTCTTCGTGGGGATGTGCAGGGCATCACGGGAAGACATGCTTCCCGACGTTGCTGCTGCTCGAGATGCACGTGTGCTCGATTGCACTATGTGCTGGAGAGGGAGAAGAAGAGAAGTGATCAACTGGTTGGTGGGTACAGTGGAGCGATGAGGGGAGGTGTATATATGGTTGGAGGGAGGCTATAGTGATGGGTTTCCTTGCTCTGAATTTATGTCCTTTTGTGCTTATTTTTGTCTACAGAATCTTTTCTGTTGGCACCGTTGGCACCTTGGTGTTGCTAGACAAGTACCATGAGGCTACACAGCTGGTTACCACTTACCAGTGCAGTGTCCTCATGAAAACATCTTGTTATAACTCCTATTATATTTCGTATACGTTCAAGAATTTCAAGTTTAAAATTGAATTCTTTTGTTGATGACCAAACGCGGACAGTATGTATATGGTATGTAGCAACACTTTATATATTATCAATGTTGTAAGGGTATGTAAAAAGCGTTGCGGAAACTGTCTACATAGCGCCACTTTTGCAAAAAAGAACCCTCACGAACAGCAATCAATGAAGGAAGAGAGGACATTAGTGTATCATGAGGCAACGGCAACGGCAACGGCTCATGCTCCCCAGTACCCGGCAAACGTGACGTCCGGAGCAGCATTGTACGAGTCGTCGTCCATAGGAGATGCGACTGCGGGTTCCAGCTGCGCATGTGCATGATGGTGCCAAAATCCATCCCGCCACCATATATTCATCTCCAATCCATCAGTTCTCTCCTCCCCAGCAAGTGCAGCGTGGCGGTGATGGAAGAGCACAAGGACGTGGTGCCGGCAAGGAAGAGCATTGAAGAGCAAGGTTGAGGCGATGGCGGCTGGGATCCCAATCTACGGCGGTGGCAGTAATAATGCCACAGCGGTGGTGGCGGCAATGGCTTGGTGGTTGGATTTGGCACTGCTGATTCATCCCTATTTGACAACAACTAGTGCTGCACCGGCGCGACGAACTCAACCATGGCGGAGGTGGCTTTGCCGGCACTCCTCCCTACATGGGTGAGTTTCCTTTCCTTTCAAGACCACCTCTAAATTGGCGGGATGCAGGCAGCAATCGTAATTCAATTACTTCTCAATTAGGGCATTTGTCTGCTTGGCATCCTGCATGGTAACACACTAATACTTGAAGCCCTCCAAATTAGTTACCAATTTATTGTTGTTTGTGCATCATTTAAGTTACGCGCACAGGCACAGTTGCAGGATTCATTCCCGTTATAGTCGAGCAGAAAGACATAATATTTTTTGAACCGGGGTAACCCATTTCCATTAGCAACACAAATAACCACTGTGGTGTTACAGAAATTGGTATGAGAAGGCTCAGTAATAACCCCGAAACAAAAACAATCTAGCCTCTAATTACACTTGTCTCCGGAGAACTAGGGCCAAAACATACAGTTCGGTCAAAAACAGAAACAGAGAGGGAACTCCCACTAGAAACCAATGAGAAAAAAGACTACGAACATTAACCAAACCAAAAGCAGTCCAGCACCTTCTTCCATTTTATTAATCTGCACAGGAGGGCAGATGGGCTGACCGGAATTTCATCACCTGTAACGCCACCTTGAGAAAAATGCATACATTCTTGATGATATAGCTTCCTTTGAATCCTGCCTTTTGAGGGCCTGCCCAATGTACATTTCATAGAAGAACATGCACTGCCAAGAATTGCACATGGATGTTTAATCAACTTCTTATCGAACTAGGCTCTGTTTCAAGCCTTCCATGTAGCCCAGCATATTGCTTCAAGCCCCAAATTAAAGTAAAAACATCTTTACCCTTAGGTAGAATCCTAGCTACCCATTTCCAGTATTGGTTCAAATAACATGGAATAATTTAGCTAGCACCACAATAATTGGCTAGAATAATGGATCAAACTAGCCGAGCAACAGCACACAGAAAAGAACAAATGGTTAATTGATTCATTTTGGTCCCAAAAGTAGAAAGTCGGAGATCCTTGCCATTCCCTCCTTATCATGTTGTCTTTGGTTAGAACAGCTTCAGTTTGCATTAACCAAATGAATATTTTGATTCTGTGTGGTATTTTCACCTTCTATATATGGGCATAAGAGTACATGTACATCCTGACTTACACTACAAGAAAATGGGTGGTTTTTTGACGTATTTAGTACGACAACAGGTCATAATGTGAAAGGTCCATTCTTAGACCACTTTAAAGAAATAATATCCTCTTCCTCATTTAAGTAGGTTGCAAGAATATTGCTATGCAATTCACCCACTCATTCCTAAGTACTGCTGGTATCCGCCATCTGAATTCAGTGTTTGCCGCCTCTCTCGACAAAGTCTTTCAATGTAATTTCTTTGTCATTACAGAAGGGGGTGAGATAGGAAAAAAGGTTTATCACCCATCCAGGTATCAGTCCACACTAACCCTATCTCCTTTGTTCACTTTTCATGCTCTTCCACTCAAGTCGTATATATCTTTGATTTTTAGAATCAGAAGGTCTGACCAAACAGGTGAGTCATCTTTATGGAGTTTCACCATTACAATTGCATAATTGCAAATATGAACTCGGGTGACTAGTGCCTCAGTCGGTTTCCTCTATCTAGGTTGTGCCTTTTTCTCCTCTTCCATGTATTCCTTCTCAGTAAAACCTAATATCTCAAATCTCCTTGAGCCACCGATACCCCTCTCTTGAGAAAAAAGAAGACTGATAAGAGATAAAACAAGGATTAACCATTGTTCGCCGCCATTGTTCCTCCCTTAAAATAGATTAGGCATGTTCTTGTCTTTCTATTTTGTCCTCATTTCCATGCTTTCGCTCACCGTTTGTGACAACGATGCTGCATGTGGCATAGATTGAGACGGCAAGAGATCTATGATGGCGATCGCCATGAGGGAGAAGGAAAACGGAAGGTCTTTTGATGTAGGTCTTCACACTACTACAGTAATGTTAACTGAAGCGGGCAAAAGGGATTAACCGAGGCGGGCCCAAAGGTCACGGTTAATCCGACCTCAACGGAGGTGGTTGGCCGCCCACCTCGGTTAATCGATTAATCGAGGCGGTCGGCATAAGACAACCATCTCGGTAAATACTTATTGACCGAGGCGGTCACCCTAAGCAGCCTACCTCCGTTAAACTTTTAATCGAGGTGGGTGCCTTAAGCCGCCCGCCTTAGTTAAACAATTAACGGAGGCGGCTGTTATTAGATGCCCGCCTCCGTTAATGATTTTCTAGATTAAAAAATACTTCTTCAAATTTGGATTTGAATTTGAAATTAAATTTTGCAAATTAAAACACATACAAAGCAGAAAATACGCATATAGAGGACAAACATATAGTACATTCATTCATGTGTGGTCCTTATCGTTCCACGAACAAACATTAAGTTATTACATCACATGCCTCATTTAATATAGATTAACCGAGACGGTTGTTTTTACCCAACCGCCTTGGTTAATCTATTAACCGAGGTGGTTGCATTAGGGCAACTACATTGGTTAATCGCCATTAACCGAGACGGGCGCGTTAGGTTGCCTGCCTCAATTAAGGATTAACCAAGGCGGTTGTTGGGCAGGCTACCCGGCCATGAATAACCCGAGGCGGGCAACCAGCCCAACCGCCTTGAAGCCCAAAATGCAAACGCCTCGGATAAGTTTTTATGTAGTAGTGTCATATAATCGTTGTGGGGGTAAGATCTTGCTTTTCCCAGTGTTTTTATGCGAATCTATGCTAGGGTTTAACGAATTTGTTGGATTAGTGGGCAGGTTTAGGGTTCTAATCTCATAATTTGGCCCTGTTGTTTTTCTAGATCACGCAGTCATTGGTTAGGCGTCATTTAAGACCATTTTTATGTGTGGAAAATCAGAGAAAATTTATATTTCAGTAGTAAATTGCAGTTCCATTCTTTTTGGTGTAGAGATCACCTTTATAGCCCTTATGGTGTAGGAAATATAATGAGTGTTTAATGACATAGTTGTGTTGTCAAACTTATGGACAATATTAGATGTGTTATGTTTTAAGCCGTCTTAAGCTCAGAATCTCGGGGAATGATCTACACGGAAGATGGGGGCTTTCCAATGGTGTATAGCATGTTGCCAGGTGTTTAGTGTCCAGTTATGCTTGCTTTAGTGAACTACTATTTTTTGTTATCTGAAGAGTTCAATTGGATTGTGGTCTTATTTTGGGCATTTTAGATTCTTCGAACCCCAAAAGTTATAACATGAGAGTAAATAGATCAATGTTATTTCTATTTTCTAACAAAGTTCCATAACTTTATTTGTGCTAATGGTTTGTCCACAGAAAAATATGAAGCAGGGTTGCTGCTATCATTCAAGCGTTTGGTACCTGTTTTGGGGAGAACATTGGTGCTGGCCGTAGGAATGCTTCATGTACGTGTTATTTTGTGCATATTTGTATGAGTATGTTTTCTTTGGTGGCGCTGTTTTAATAGGTGGTGCGCCACACCTTTGGATCATTCTTTGCTCAAATTCTTGCATCATAATTTTGAGAGAAGTAAATGAAACAGTAGTTTGCTACATCTTGAGTTATTGTTTATTCTACCTACACTTTGTCAAAAACATCAATCAACCAATATGATATACTTAATTAATGATTAACTTATTATTTTTGGCTTCTATAAGATCTTAATTGCCGAGTCTTTTGTAATATGTTTATCATCATGAGGTAAGCGATATGTTTATAATTGTGCATGTACCTGACATATGTGGTAAGTATTCTTATAGTTGCATCACAATCTATTGCATAACATTCGTGGATGTCATCGCTTGCTGGCTGCAGCCGAACTTGAAGAGTATCTTATGTAACCTGAGGAGGCATTGATGCAGCTTCATACCTTGTTGGATATAGAGGCAATTAGGAGCTTTTATGGCTAGTGAAATTAGGACCAATTATGTCATTAAGCTTGACACTTAGTGTGCCTTCTAAGATAACTTGCCTAATACAGTTACCCAAAATATTGGAGAAACCTTGAACTTTTAGGATCTCAAAGTGAAAAGCTAGTTAACCTTATCATATGCATTTTCAAAATCTAGTTTTCGGACTGTCCCCACTTTATTTTATCTTTTGGTCCCATGTAAAATTTCATGCAAAGCTAACACTCCATTCATAATGTTTCTATTTTTTATAAACACAACCTGAGTTTTGTGGATTAGTTTATCAACATATGGCTCAATTCTAATTATCAAAGTTTTTCTGATCAACATATACAATCAACTCAATAAACATATAGGTTGAAACTGTTGGATTCTATTTTGCCTCTCCTAGCTTTGGGAGTAGGGTAATAACCTGGTAATTGAGTCTATCAACTCTAAGACCGCCTTTGTGGAAGTCATCAAAAAGTTCCAGAATATCTTACTTAACCATGTCCCAACAACATGCAATAAAATGTTGGAGAAAACTCTATGGGAATAACTGTATTAGGTAAATGACACCAAATATTAGACAAAACTCCATGGGGATACTATCTAGGCATGCGACCTTGTTTTTCTCCCTTTGAAAGAGCGCATTCTTTATTTCCTCTTCCATGAATGGTGCCATACGCCTAATGGAGGGTCTAGGAGGAGGGGCTACAGGCCCAGGAAGGGTCAAGGACAGCCACACCCTGGCCAACCGCGCCATCAGGATGGGCGCGGCCATGGGTGGGGCAGCCTGATGAGGACGGGGTTCCCAATCTTCCGTCAGGTTTTAGATAACTATCGATTTGGTCGGAGAGCGACACACCGATCCGGCTTCAGATCACAAAGACCCAAACCCTATTATCAACCGTATCACAATCCGGTTGACCTCGCCATGAAGACTAATCCCTACTACGAATTGAAGAACACAAGCAAGAACAAGATAAAACGCAACTCAAGTGAAGTGACAATTGCGGATGTATGATTAAGCTCTCGAATATGGGGTTTCACAAACCAATATTAGTGACTGTTCAAAGATAGATTGATCTAAAGCAAAACCGAAACCCTAACGATGGTGGTGGAGGCTGAATATAAGGTCTAAGGGTCGTCCCTCCCCCTGGACGCGCCCCCCTAACAGGCTCAAAGATGGTACACGGCCTAACGGACCAAAAGAGGTGACGCAACACTTGACACATTCTGTACGCTGAGTTGTTTTGATGATTCCCGTTGACTCTAGTGGAATTTGGGCCTCAAACTAAAGTCATTGGTTAGCTTATTAAATTATCTTTCCATCCATATGTGGATCATCGAAAACGGAGTTCGGATGCGTCATGGGCGTCCATTTTGTTGTAGACTGGTCCTAAAGGCCGAGGCAAACTCGAACTAGAGTTGGACTGGGCCTCTGGCTTGGCTTGGACGCCCTTGCTGGCCTCCTACGGAGGTGGCCAAGGAGGAGGACGTCCAAGGGCTTCCTTGGTGAGTTCTCCATTTCCTTGGGGCATGCTCCCACTTGCGCCAGGGTCCCAAGGATGAATAACAAGCCCATGACGACGATGTAGCTCCCAGCAAAAACAGCGATAGAATATCTTGATGATTTGGAGGCCTTGCCGATGTGATATTGAGGTGGGACCAGATCTATTTTAAATCTTATCAAACAAGTTTTCCATCAAGTGCTCATTGACCTCAATCGCACTCTGGATGCATGAGTTGTGGCCTTCCCAATGAAGTATTATCGGTTCGCCGATGAATTGAAAGTTCAACTTCGATGGACTTGCACTTTGACACACATTTGTACCTACAAGCAAATAATGACATGTACATGTGGAACCACATGAATTGTACCAAAAATCACTTTGCAATTGTTGGAACGAGCTCACCTTATAATCAATGGTCGTATCCGATGGTGTCATGTCCTCATCATCTTCCCCTTCTTGACAGCAAACCGTCCTCGGTTTGAGCTTAGTTGGAGGACAGGATGCAGGTAGTAGCCAACATTGCTCCCCTTCTTGAAATGCAACATGTGTCTTTATAACAAAACTAGGGGAACTTGACATGACAAGACTATAGCTATTACAGCCCTCTAGTTGATCATATTTATGCACAATAAAAGGAGATTTCAGATTTGAACAAATATCAAAGTTTGAACACAAGACAAAGTTGTATTCTCATTCCATGATCGTACTGTACATGTCAGAGGGGGTATTTATAGGGGCCCTAGTCTTTGTATTTTACATAAAATGACCATTTTACCCCTGACCCAAATAATGATAACCCTTTTCAACTACGAGGGCGAAGTGGTCTTTTTCTCCTTTTGAGCTTTCATTCTTCAACTTTTGGTCACCAATCTTCTTGATGTCTTGGTCTTTTAGACTTGGTTGATTTTCACTTTGTCTTCTTCTACCTTTAAAATTTTGGGCGAAGTCAAATCCTTGTCTTCGCCTAATCTTGTTTTCTTCTTTTCTTCAGCGAAGATGAAATCTATTTAGCGAATACGAAATCTCTCAAGCGAAGTCAAGTTTCTGTCTCCGCTCTGTTTCTTTTTCCTGTAAGTAAACTTTGTTATAGAAGTTGTAATTTTAACTCCGAAGTTTTAGGGGCTGAGTTTTCTTGGTGAAGTTAAATCCCCAACAGCAGCCCCTCGTGGGCGAAGGCCTACTCTAAAGGTCTAAATCCCATGAAGTTTGGATTTGAAACAAAGACAGAAAACACCGTCCCGAACTTTGGAGTTGGCCGTTTATAGCCGTTAGACTGTGAACAGTTGTTTTTTTGAATTGTAGCTGTCGTGTTTTACCGGTAGAAGCTGAACCGTCAGGTTTGACCCGAAGCCGCCTATATATACTTTGGTCTCTCCCCCTGCTTTTTCTATTTTTATCGAAGACGGGGAGGTGCTGCTGAAATTTTCTTTGAAGCGAAGTCAAAAAATTTAGCGAAGCCAAACTCTCTTCCGAAGACTATTTCTTTCCAAAGGTGAAAGTTTGATTGACTAAGGTTAATTTTTAATTTATTTGTTTATTATTTTTATCTTTCTGAGATGTTTCTTTTTCTAGATGTCTGATCAAGAGAAGAATGCTTCTACAAATTCTCTAGTTACATCTAATCAGTCTAATTTGGGTGAAGATTTATCAGATGTTTCTGCATCCGAGTCCGAGTTGGTTGGTGATGACACGAAGTCTTTGAAGTTTGGCAAGATTTTGATGGATGATAAAGAATTAGATTGGATGGTGACTAATCGGATGGTGGAGAGTTGATTGACCAAGGTTAATTTTTAATTTGTTTGTTTCTGTTATCTTTCTTTTTGTTTATTATTTTTATCTTGCTGAGATGTTTCTTTTTCTAGATGTCTGATCAAGAGAAGAATGCTTCTACAAATTCTCTAGTTGGATCTAATCGGTCTGATTTGCGTGAAGATTTATCAGATGTTTCTGCATCTGAGTCTGAGTTGGTTGGTGATGACACGAAGTCTTTGAAGTTTGGCAATACTTTGATGGATGATAAAGAATTAGATTGGAGGTGACTAATCGGATGGTGGAGAGTTGATTGACCAAGGTTAATTTTTAATTTGTTTGTTTATGTTATCTTTCTTTTTGTTTATTATTTTTATCTTGCTGAGATGTTTCTTTTTCTAGATGTCTGATCAAGAGAAGAATGCTTCTACAAATTCTTCAGTTGGATCTAATCGGTCTGATTTGCGTGAAGATTTATCAGATGTTTCTGCATCTGAGTCCGAGTTGGTTGGTGATGACACGAAGTCTTTGAAGTTTGGCAAGACTTTGATGGATGATAAAGAATTAGATTGGATGGTGACTAATCGGATGGTGGAGAGGGCATCTGTTCGTTTGCCTAAAAATGAAGTAGTTCCTGATCCGAAACCTCATGAATGTATGGTTTTTCGGGATCAATTTGCTAGTGGACTTCGTATGCCATGTCAAGATTTTCCTGAAGAACTTTTGAAGGCATATAACATAGAAATGCATCATTTGACTCCTAATGGAATAGCGAAGATTGCTCTTTTTGTTTGGCCAATGAAGTCTCAAGATGTAAACTTGGATATCAGGGCTTTTTGTGCTCTTCATGAGATGCATACTCAGTTTAGGAATAAGAATGTGGATGGGAAGACTATTATCAAGTACTTTGGTTGTTGCAGTTTTAAACCTGCTTGAGGTGCTAAGCAAATTTCTCCAGCTTCCAAGAATAAATGGGTTGAAAATTGGTATAGGTACTAGTTTTACCATACAGTTCCAATGGTTGAGGAAAGGGATTGGTTAAGAAAGATTGTGAAGCGCTATCCATTGGTTGCGAAGATGGGGAAGAATGTCTTTGATTGCAAGCCAGAATTTCTGAGTACAAAGAATTCAAAGATTTATGAAAAGGCTTACAAGTTGACTGTTAGTCTGCAAAGTGCTCGTGATCTTTTCGAAGAATATATTCTAGCTCGAGTCTGGCCTTTCAAGAAGGGTTGGAGCTTTATTTGTTTTCATAAGAAAGTTGTTAGGGGGAAAGATTATTTGTATCCTGACAAAGAAGCTTTTCACCCGAAGAAGTACACAAGAGATGAAGAATTTGTTTCTACTGTTGAAGTTAAAGCAATTGAGATTCTGGGCCAGTTTTTGAAGGAGAAAGGACAAAATTCTTGAAAAAGATTATAAGCGTATGAATAGAATATTTGAAATTGCCTAGATGAAATATGATGAAAGACCTCCACCAGCGTATACTTGTGCTGAGAAGTCAAGCATAGAAAATGTTACAAAGAAGAAAAGTGCTAGTGGACAACTTGCTAAGAGGACTAGCAAGAAAAAGAAGGTTTAAGCTTCTTTCAATTCAGAAAAAATTACAGAACATGAAGTTGATTTGGGTTTTGATGTTGACAGTCAGAATGTTCTTAGTCAGCAAGCTTGTGATGATGAGGTGAGAATGATTAGTTTAGTTTTTAATTCTAGTGGTTTGACTCCACCAATGTTGACTCCACTTGGTAACTATTTCCAGAATTTGGCGAGTACTTTTCATTCTAATGAAAATATTGGCGGGGTATCTTGTCTTCACCTCAAAAAAATATTGGCGAAGACACTTTGCCTTCATCTCCTATTGTTGATGCTCCTGATACTGTTGCCTAGGCTACTGCTGGGGCGCAGACTAAAGAAGGTGAGATTGTGACTATGGCTTCGTAGGAAACTGCAGGGCCGTCTTCTCAAAGATTTGGTGCTGAAACTCCGCAAGAAACTGCAGGAGACGCTGGTGCTACTCTTCATGTTGCCTCTCCTCCCCGAGTTGTGATGCAAAATATTGATTTGGGAGGTGGGCCTGTGGAGACTGATGCTCCAAAAGTTAAAGTTTGCAAGGGTAAGGGTACCACTACTATTACCCTTGATTTTGATGATTCTGATGATGATGTTTTTGACAGAGCGGCTGAGAACGCCCAGGCTTCTCATCTTCCTGAATCTACAATTGATGTGAATACTGGTGAAAAAGTTACATGTCAACTTGAAAAGGGAGTTTCTACGGGTAAGTTTGCTTGTTTTTGTGTTTGTTTGATTTGAATTTTATTTTTCTATTGTTCTTATTTTAGACTTTTTTGTTTTTTTTGTGTAGAGGAATTTTTTCATGATCCTTCATCTCAGAAGGAAACAACTGTTGATATTGGAAAAATGAAGGATGTGGCTCAGGATCCTGCTACTCCTGCTGAAGCCATGGAAACAATCCCTAGTTGAGTTGATCCTGAGGCATATAAGAGGTGCATGGAGTACTACCAAGCTCAAGGTGTGAACTTAGACACTTTTAAATTTGTTGGGATTGGTTTGGACAGACTTTGCATTATGCCAAAGAAAGTTAGAGTTAAAGCTGTCAAAGTATATTGATGATGCCTTCGCAGTTCCTGACGCTGAGGCTCAACTTGCTAGGAAATCTTCCCTTGAGTTGGCAGATGCAAGTGTTACCATGATTTATAAGGTATATGTGTTTTTTGTTTTTACTTTGTATGCTAATTTGGCTTCACGACTTGACATTTTATTGCATTTTATTTTGTAGAGTGCTCTTTTGCAAAGGAGTTTGCGTAAATATGTCGAAAAAGAAGTAAAAAATGCGACACATCGTGAGAAAGGTTTGCTTGAAGAGATTAAGTCTTTGAAATCTCAACTTGCTGCTAAAGAAAAAGAAAGAGTAGAAACAGTTGAAGCTCTCCATAATAGGGAGTAAAGGTGTATCTCTGTTGGGGCCAAGCTTGAGACAAAGACTAAAGATTTTGATAATTGAAAGAAAGATTTTGATAAGATTGTAAAGGAGAAAAATTATCTTGAGAAGAAGTCTGCTGAGAAAGATCAAAAATTTTATGACAAGTGTAATCGCCTATGGGAACTTTGCAAGAATTGCTATGACAAGTTTGGTGCGAAGCCAGAAGATCCTTGCTGGGAGCTTGGGGAGTTTGATCCATTCTTTGCTTGGTTGTGCCATCAATATGAGGATTTGCCAATTGTTATTCAGACTATTGCTGATTTGAGTATTGTGTATGCAACTCGTGCACTTTTCTATTTGATGAAAGAGGCAAAAGATCCTATGTATGAGCAAATGGTAGATAAAGATTATAAGTTTCCTTTTGTGGAGTCATTGAGTCAAGTTTCTTCTCGGACTTAATTGCTTTGCAAGAAGTATTTCAATCAAAATTGGAATTTAGGTGGCAGAGAGAGTGCATTCATGAAGGCGAAGAAGATGAAGAAGGTTAGATTGAAGTTTTTTCTCTTCTTTTGTTTACTTCTCTTTCTCTTTATTTTTATATTCTAATATTTTGTTTTCTTTTTGTAGCACTTGAGAAGGAAATTGCTGCTGATGTGAAGGAGCAGAAGGAGCAGGACAAGCGTGAGGAAGAGAATGCTAGAGATGACGATGTTGGTGATCATCCATTTTAGTTGTCTTCGTCATTAGTTTTTAGATTTTAAGTTGAGGGGTGAGGTTTTAAAAGACCTTTGACATTTGTAAATATTGAAATGGGCAGGATGACGTTGGTGTTATGCCGTTGTTAATGTGTAAGGATAACTTTGTCATTGAACCTTCATTGTGGTTGGAGTATGCAACCAGTGAGGCGAATCCTACGTTTGATACATTTGTTGAACGTAAGCTGACGAAAGCGTTAAGTTATGATGTCTTTGTTTGCATGGGATGGTACATTGCTAGGGGTTCGTAGCTGTATGCGGGTGGTGGCCCTGGAAGTAGTGCTTGGGCGTGCCCATAGTGCATTGGGTAATAAGTTTGATGAGAACTTTGCTGTTCTTACCACACATGATTGAAAACTTTTGATTGGCTTGGTGCCCTGTTTTCTTCTTGGGCTTCTTCGATGCTTTTCTTTACTTTGGGACACATTTTATATGTATGATCGGCCCATTGCCATGAATAATGCAGTACATATCTTTGGGTTTTACAGGTACTCTTCCTTTTCCTCTTCCTCCTCTTTCTCTTTCAAATGTTCTTTCATTGAATTGACTTCGTTAGTTATATTGATTTCGGTGAGCATAATCACTTTCAACTGTTGGATTGTTATCATTCTCGATTTGATTGACTTGGTTGTGTGGTGTAAATGGTCTTCGCTCATAGTTGTTTGGTCTTGGAGGGTGAAAGTTGTTGCTTTGCTTAATTTGAGACCTGAAGTTGTTTTCTTCCTCGATTCTTTTTCGGTAATCATCATCTGACTTTCAATATTTTTGAATGACTTCGTAATGCTCAGCAATTGTACTAGGTTTTTCTTGAGCAAGATGAGAAGCACATTGGCCTACTCGAAGTCCTTTGATTGCGGCTATTATCACCACTTCTTCTGGGATGTTTGAAATTTAAGCCTTGATTTGGATGAATCCTTTGAAGTACTGGCTCAGGGGCTCTCTAATTTGTTGCTTGCAATTGAACAGATCTATATCTGTGAGGCTAGCTGGTTGAAATCCTTGGAAGTCAACAAGCAAATTTGCTCTGAGTTGATCCCATGAATATATGGATTTTTCTTTTAGCGAAGAGTACCATTGTTGTGCTGGTCCTTTTACTGCCATGACAAGGGATTTTGCTAACGTAGTTTCATCACCACCCCCAGAAATTACTGCGGCTTCAAAACTCATCAGAAATTGCCTTAGGCCAGATTGACCATCAAATGTTGGTATCATGTTAAATTTGTATCCCAAGGGCCATTGTGCTAGCTGGAAGTTTATCAATAAGGGAGATCTTGTGTCAATTGATATGAATGACTTTTGGGGATTCTTCTCTTGAGAAGCTTTTGTTGCTGAATTTGGTTCATCTAAATGTATGACTTCATGACTTGTGCTTTGAAGTTGTTCATTTAGTTCTCAAAGAGTGGCTTCGGCTTTTTTCTATTCTTTGTTTGAGAGACTTTCCTCTTGCTCTTGCGCGACATTCTTTAAGTTCTTTTTGTTTTCTCAACACTTGTTCTTCAAATTCTTTGAGTCTTTGTTCTTTGGCTTCACTTGCTCCTGAAGAGTTTGGATCTTGGGGTGCATCTTTTTCAAGACTTTGGTCCTTGATTGTTGGTGGGTCACCTTCGGTTACTCTAGTGGTAACTTTCTTGTTAGGCCTGCCCATTAGCTTCATGTGTTCGTAAGAGCCTTCGAGCACACACAAACGGTGGGCATCAGATGTTGGGGTAAGAAATCACACAAGCATCAAAGTTTGAACACAAGACAAAGTTGTATTCATTCCATGATGGTACTATACATGTCAGAGGGGGTATTTATAGCGGCCCTAGTCTTTGTATTTTACATAAAATGATCATTTTACACCTGACCCAAATAATTACAACCCTTTTCAACTATGAGGGTGAAGTGGTCTTTTTCTCCTTTTGAGCTCTCATTCTTTAACTTTTGGTCATCGATCTTCTCGATGTCTTCGTCTTTTGGACTTGGTAGATTTTTGCTTCGTCTTCTTCTGCCTTTAAAATTTTGGGCAAAGTCAAATCCTTGTCTTCGCCTAATCTTGCTTTCTTCTTTTCTTCAGCGAAGATGAAATCTCTTTAGCGAAGACGAAATCTCTCAAGCAAAGTCAAGTTTCCATCTATGCTCTATTTCTTTTTCTTGCAGGTAAACTTTGTTATAGAAGTTGTAATTTTAACTCTGAAGTTTTAGGGGCTGAGTTTTCTTAGCGAAGTTAAATCCCCAACACTCTCCTTTATAATTATATTTTCCAATAAAATGATATGTACATCTAGACAACCATGGCAAGTCAGCACATTTAAATTTCACCTCCAAACTACTAAGAGCACACAGAGTATCAAACTCAATATGGCCCAAAGTATTTAAAGAAGACAACAATTTTAGTTCATCTTGTTCAGTAGCAATTAGAAGCAAATATTTATTTTCAACACAAGTATTTGGTTCCAGCACAAAAGCATCATGCTCATTCACTAGTTCTGGCATAGTAGGTATAATAAAAACATTGTCACACAACTCTTCTTTATCATCATGCTCATTAACTAGTTGTGGCATAGGTATAATAAAAGCATTGTCACACAACTCTTCTTTATCACTAGCATTATTAGAACAATTATTTTGTGACAAAGGCAATTCAGATTTAGTGTCCACTAAATGTTGCTCTATTATAGCATGAGTGGTAGACATATTTAGCACATCATCACTAGTTTCTACAATATCAAATTTTGTAGCAAGCATAAAAGAACCTTTCAATTTGGATACTTGCTTATTTTTAGATTTAACATCTAATTCTTTCTTTCCATTAGTAGCAGCTCTATCTTCATTAGTTTGTACAATTTCAGTATGGTTTAAAGTTTTACCAGACTCCAAAGTGTGTGTGGGAGGTGGTGATGGTGAAGATGCTGTTGCAGGGGCCGAAGCAGCCACTAGCCTTCTTGCCGCAGTCTCGACCTTTGCCAATGATTGCTCCACCCTTGCTAAAACCTGGTTGAGGTTGTCTCCAATGTTGATCTGGTTGTTTAGCTGACATCCCTGCAAATCTTTTTCTGCAAGCATAGTGTAACACCCTCAGTGTTACATAGTGAATCACTTGCTAAAACATGTCATGAGCATCATACTTAAGTGATATTCCATGTAGTGTAATGAATAGGTAAAGCATTGTAACTTAAACGAGTCATAAAAACGTAAAACGAAAAGTTAATTCATGATTTATAAAGTTAGCAAGTAGGGATGTTAACTAATTTTTATTGAACAAAAATGCTATAAAACATATATATGGCACCTTAATAAAGTTTGAAATGTGAGATTTGTAGATGACAATGGAATACTTGGTGTTGAGAGATAATATTGTTAAGTACTATATTCAATAGCTTAAAAGTGCAACTAGAAATAGAAATTCTTTTAACACTTAGAAAATTTCATGAACTTTTGGAAGGTTAGACATTGTGATGTTTAGCAATTTTTGTAGAGAAATTGGGTTAAGGAGTAGGGTAGTATTATGGCTTGTTTTAGTAGCCTAATATACCCTCTAAGGTATAGCAAAATTGGTTTGGGGATTGGATCAATGGTTTAGACGTTTTGAACGCTTTAAAATCCATGCATAACATGAACTCGGGCCGTCTTCTCCTGTTGGGCGCAGTCACCAGGCCGTCCAGCCCTGACGTCGCAGCGTCGGTGTGTTGGGTGCGCGCACACGTGGCCATGCTGGCCGGTTGCTGCTAAAGCAGCAACCTGGCCATGGTGGGCACGCTGCTAGCCGCCAACCGTGAGCCGCCGCTCTCGCCGCTCAACTGCGCCTAGCCGTCCTGCCGCTGTGCCACGCTGCTACCATCGCCGTCTTGTCGTGCGCTGCATGTCTGGCCACTACGCCGTGCCATGCTACCACTGCACCACCATGTGCTCCTGCACGTCATGCCGCTATTGCCTCAAAGCCGCGCACATGTGGGTGCCTTCCCTGTTGCCGCTGTTGGCACGCCATTGATGGTGCTGCGACGCGTGGGCCAGGGTCGGCCGTGGGTGCTCATGCTGTCGTTTGCGGGTGGACGTGATCCCTCGATCATGACACTCGCGTCCCACCAAGGCGCGCTAGCCACGCTGCCACTGCTCGCCATTGCTTCCCCCGCTGCACCTCTGCTTCCGCCACGGTCACATCGCACCTACAGTGAGCCCGAGCGTGGGCATGTGCCATCAATCCCACGTGCTCGTGTCTCCGCCTCGGCGTCCGTGTGCTAACCGTCCCTACCCCGCCTTGAATCATGCCATGACGAACTCCAATTTGGAGTTTTCCCCTTCGTCGTGCCATTAAGGCCGAGACCGGCCGTAGCCGAGGGCAACCACGTACCACGCCATCCCACATCAATACAACAGTGCCACGAGCTTCAACTCCACCTCCACTTCACCCTACGCACCTCGCTTGCACCTCTACCGCCTCACCATAGCTGCTGACACAGCTGCGCCATCTCAGAGCGTCACTGCACCCCTTCGGTCGCATGCTGCCAGCCCTTATCCGATGACCGTTCCCTCAACCATCACCATAGCCATGACCAGGGTAAGCTAGGGTTGCTCACATGGTAGCCAATAGTTACGCGGTGGTCTAGGATGGTCGGTATGGCCATGTCACCATCGCACGTGGCCGCTCGTCGTGGCCACCTTTCCCGCAAGCTCTGTTGCTCCCGTAACTTCATCTAGCGTGGGCGCTAGGACCATAGATGCAGGTCGGGCTGCTAGTGGGGCCACTGCGTGCCTTAGTTGGCCGGCGAGTCCATCCATTGCTGCGCCTGCCACGCCGACGTGGGCAGGGGTGACCAAGGACCTTGCCGTGGTAAAGGAGGATAGTTGCGAGGTTCTTTTTGCATAGCCTCTCTCGGGGAATAGTGTTACAGACCCCAGGTTGATTTGTCTATAGCGTGGGGGCGTTTTTGCAAAGTTGGCAGCGCGCGCGTGGGTCGCCCATCGTGGGCTGTCTCGCAGTGGGCCATGCCCGCGCGGGCTACGCAGTAATGGGCTGCGGGTTAGAATTAGTTTTTCTTTTTCTTAAGGAATTAGAAATTGTTTTATATTTTACATTCTGAGTTGAACTTTGAAAATTAATATCAATTCACATAGGTGTCCAAAAATTATGAAATAAATTTTGTTGGGCTCCTAAAAATGTTGTCTATCTGATGGTATGATTAGATTATGCAAGTCTAAGTTGATGTTAAGGCTTATTAAATCATTTGAGGGTGTTTAACATTATTTGGGTTAATATTTATAGGAATTTTTGTGCCAAATTGGTAATAGTTTTGTTCATGAAATTTTTAAAGTAGTTTTTGTAGCCCTAGAATAGGTTGAGAAATAAGGTAGCTAAGTACTCCTTGTTTTAGTATATGTTAAATCGGTAATAAAAGAAAGAAGGCATTTTAGTTGCTAAGTAATACTTGAATGGTTCATGCCTGTTTAGGGGAAGGAAGGGGTGGCTTAGCATCTTAGTCATTAGAGTTAGCTTAGTAGCTTGGTAGATGTATTATTATTTTAAGAGTTGTTGTCGTAATACTAAGTGTTGCATCATCATTGCATGCATGTAGAGAATGAGTTGGTGGAGTTCGTGACTGCGGGCGAGCAGGAGTACGAGGAGGTGATCGAGGAGTACGAGGAGGAGGTTCTCGTATAGGAGCAAGCCCTAGAGCCATCAGCGACTGACTTTTCTGACACCCCGCCTGCCTAAGGCAAGCCCTGGTGCATAACCCTTATTTTGAATAATCACTGGACATATATATGTGATGTGCATTCATGTTATAGGCTTATTATTGAAACTACAAGCATAGATATACCTCCTATGAGTCCTACTAGCATAGGTCAAGTAGTTGCTATGCTTAGGTTTTTCGGTAGAGTGAGTAACCAGTCGTTACTCACAATAGGTGGCTATTACTATTACTCTCATAATAATTGGTGAAAAGCAAAAATGGAGACCGAGCAGGGATATGGTACGGGTATTGGTGGGTGTAACAGGTTGTGTCCCGCGGCCAATGGGGCATAGCTTGGGTACATTGTTTTCCCTATCCGTGTCGGTTAAGGACCGTCCGTTGCTGTGGATGGCAGTTAGGTCACAGACTTATTATCCTAAGCATATACCTACGTATGGGAGCGGGAAGGCTCATTGCTCTCTTGTCGTGGGTTCTGACTCTTTCTGGACCGACTGATTGGAGGCGAGGATGGTGGAGGTCCAAGCACCACACTAAGTCCGGGACTTAGGTGTGGGGGCTTGGAGTCCAAGTTTGGACGGGGACCTAGATCCCTTGATAGGAGAGTGGTGGGTTGGTCTTGCTTGTGCCTGGGGTACAAGCGGCGCGTGTGTTTTGAGATACCCAGCTAGGATACATTGGTTCATGAATCGCCACGTGATGCGGTACGACTTGGCTATGGTCTAGCACCATAGTAAGAACTGAAAGATGAAGGATGATGAACGGATCTGATTGCTCAACTCATGCTTGAAAGTAGAATAGGTGCTTACATAGAATGGTTAGCTAATGAACTAATCATGACTGCTAATAAAATACAAACATAAGGTTTCACTATTAGTAATGCTTTCTGCAAAAAGGAAACCCAGCAAACCATAAAGCCTATCATATCCTTTGTAGTCGAAAAATTATTCCCACTAGTCGGGTAAGTCTTGCGAGTACATTGTGTACACAGGGTTTATTTACCCCTGTTGTAGGTGCAGCTTGAGGAATGGCTTTTGAGTAGAGGATTCTTCTGGTGGGCACAGACGGATCCTTGTATCTTATTGTTAGATGTTTATTTTGATTCTGCTATTAAATTTCCGCACTCTGAACCAGGTATTGTAATAATTTATTTTTAAGAACACTCTTGTATGAAATGGACTAAGTATTGTAAACTTGTTCTCATTATTGGATTCTGGATGAAAAATGTGGATTATTCGGGTTCTCCCTTGGGGTTTGCCCAACAGAACTGCTTGATGCAGCTCACTTTCAGGGTGCTTAGTGTCTAATGGAAGATGAGTGCCTCTGTAAGCGTGCTCTTTCGGGGGGTTCTGCCACACATAGCAAGCTGGAACAAACGGTTCATAGTATAATTTTTTTTATGAAAAGCAATATCCTGTATTTCGTGCCTCAAACCACCATAAAAGCGAATAATTTCATCTTCTATGTCCTCTACTATCCCACATAGTTTGATACACTTTCAAAACTCTACGTAATATTCCTGGACAGACATATCACCCTGCTCTAAGCGCTGCAATTTCTTAAGCCAGTCATGTTCATAAGAAAGAGGAATAAAATGATCACGCATTGCTTCTTTTAGTCTATCCCATGATTTGGGTTGTAATCTCATATTGCCTAGTTCTCGCCACCAGATTTTAGCAAAATCCTTGAATTCACTAGTAGCAAGTTTGACTTTATGTATCTCAAGAACTAGGTGGGAATTAAATTCTTGTTTTATAGCCATCTCCCAATCAAAATATTCTTCTCCATCATAAAATCTAGAATAGGATGGTATGATCAATTTACCTCTCATGCCTTGATGATTATAGTCTATGTATGATGGTTGATTGTTCTTCATTTGGTCCATCCTTGTAAACTTCTAGTCCATGATTTCCTGCAATTTACTCTTAAATAGAAACTTGTTGTTTGATATTGTTAGAAATAAAAAAAATGCTTATCAACTGTTATATGTGTTGGTGGAAACATGCACTCACATGCCTAACCAAATTCTTACAAGTGTTCTTACCAAAGGAAAATAGTGGACGATACAACCGACGACTGGTTCGTGATACCTGTGAGGGCGTAGCACCAAGATTACAAGGGTATTTTTCTATACCAATCTAAAGTATATGTGGAGCTTGGAAGGCACACAAAAGAACAAATATGTATATGTGGCACACAAGTCTGTAACAGATAGCAATGTTGAATAACTGTCCAGAGCACTTGTCCTAGTTGCTGGCCTATACGTGTTCCTAGCACCAGTTGTGATGAACAAGGGAGTGAAACAAGTATGAAAGGTAGCAACGGAAATACGGACAAGGCAAAAGGCACCACAAACAATAGAGCTATTGAGTGTTCCTTACGTGTTCCTTTTCTCTTCTCTTCTCTTTTCTTTTACTATTTTTTCTTTTCTTTTTGTCCAAACTTTTTTTTCCTTTTTCTCTTTTGATATTTTTTTCTCAGCAAGGAGCACACAAGAATAAACCATAAAAAAATTGTGCTCAATTAGATAAAAGAAGTGGCCTATAGAAAATCAGGATTGTGCTCAGAAAAGCATGCCAAAACTTGTGTGCCTAGAAACTCGATTTTTCTGATCGCATTTCACAAATCTAATTTTTGTGAAGCTAGCATAGCTAGGATGAAACAGATCTAAAATTTTCTAGCGTTCTCCGTAGATATAAAATTCGCCCTGTTTCGAGTTCGAATGCAAAAGTAATGACTGTTTTATGGAAGGCAGTCCGAAATAGTGTTTTAGTGGACACAAGATGCGAACTGATGGTGATACGGGATGGCGGCAGGTGGAGGGATCAACACAATCTAAACCAGCAACAAGACCTAGACCTAGGACACAAACTCAACACAGCAGACTTCGAAACTGAATCATGCAAAGGCTATGGCGTGGATGATCATAGGACAGGAAACAAATATGGTGTTGGACTATGGGACAAAAGCGAAAACACTCGAACTAAGGGTAAGATGAGGACGGGGTTCCCAATCTTCTGCAAGGTTCCAAATAACTATCGATTTGGTCGGAGAGCGACACACCGATCCGGCTTCAGATCACAAAGACCCAAACCCTATAACCTTAGCACCACGTCTCCTCTGGTTATCAACCGTGTCACAATCTGGTTGACCTCGCCACGAAGGCTAATCCCTACTGCAAATCAAAGAACACAAGCAAAAACAAGATGAAACACAAGTCAAGTCAAGTGACAATTACATATGTATGATTAAGCTCTCGAATGTGGTGTTTCACAAACCGATAACGGCGATAGTTCAAAGACAGATTGATCTAAAGCAAAACCCAAACCTTAACGATGGTGGAGGCAGCTGAATATAAGGTCTAAGGGTCGTTGATCCCCCTAGACGCGCCCCCCTAATGGGCTCAAAGATGATACACGGACTAACGGACCAAAAGTGGTGGCGCAGCACCTGACAGATTTTGGACACTGAGTTGTTTCGACAATTCCTGTTGACTCCGGTGGAATTTGGGCCTCGAACCAAAGACATTGGTTAGCTTATGAAATTATCTTTCCATCCATATGTGGATCATCAAAAACAGAGTCCGAATGCCTCCTGGGCGTCCATTTTATTGCAATCCGGTTCTGATGGCCGAGGCAGACTCGAACTCGAGTTGCATTGGGCCTCTGGTTTGGCTTGGATGCCCTTGCTGGCCTCCTAAGGAGGTGGCCAAGTAGGAGGACGTCCAAGGACTTCCATGGTGAGTTCTCCATCTCCTTGAGGCATGCTCCCACTTGGTCTAGGGTCCCAAGGATGAATAACAAGCCCATGACGACGATGTAGTTCCCGATAGAAACAACGGCAGAATATCTTGATGATTTGGAGGCCTTGCCGATGTGATATTGAGGTGGGACCAGATCTACTTGAATGCTTACCAAACAAGCTTTCCATCAAGTTCTCATTGACCTTTATTGCACTCATGAGTTATGGCCTTCCCAATGAAGTATTATCGGTCCGCCGATGAACTGAAAGTTCAATTTTAATGGACTTGCATTTTGAGACACATTTGTACCTACAAGCAAATAATTACATATACATGTGGAACCAAGTGAATTGTACCAAAAATCACTATGCAATTGTAGGAACGAGCTCACCTTATATTCAATGGTCGTATCCAATGGTGTCATGTCCTCATCACAGCCTCCCGCCACGCCGCCAACACCCATATACCAGAGGATCTAGAATAAATGGAATAAATAGGAAGAATAGAAATAGGATCAATCTAGGAAATAAGATTAGATGGGATTTGATAGTTGTTTACTTGAGATGTAAGTCTATCCAGGACTAAATATAGAAGCATTGTAACCATCTCAAGTTAAGAAAGAAATAGCCTCTGGCTTCCCTATTTCTCCTCTCTCTCTCTCTCTCTCCCTACGCCTACCTCCTCTTCTCCATGTCGCCGCCTCCTCCCAAGTCATCTCCCCTAGCCCCCCTCATCTCTAGCCGCCGCCCCCTAACCACCACTCCTAGCAGGACTGTTACACTTGGTATCTAGAGAATTTTGATGAGATGCATCAGAAGCTCATCAACCTGAATATGCACCTACACGCCACTAAGCAAGCATGCGCCCACGGAGACGCCATCATCACCAGCTTCCAAGCAAGATTGGATCAGAAGGATGCCATCAACAAACTAGAAGCAGACACCAAGCACATCATGATCACCACTGGCAAATCCTTCCTCAACACCAAGATGGAGGAACAACACTCATCAAGCACTCCTGAGATCATCATCGAGGTGTCGAACAATTTGTTCGTGGCACCACCAGCACCACAATCGCCCCTGCTATCATGCCTCCACCCACCTAGCCGGCCCCCAGCTAGCCCAGCAGCTACCCAGCCAGCCCCAGTCAGCCACCGACCTGCCTAGCCGACCACCTGGCCACCAGTGTAGCAGGCGCCTATACCCCTACAACCGTAGGGCTCTATTTCTTTGGCAATGACAACTCACCCTCCATACCGGCCACCCATCATGGCCCGGTTGACAACCTCATGACGTATGATAGTTCCACAGATCCACTGCCATGGCTCTCTCAAATGTAGCTTCTCTTTGAGTGGCACCACATGCCTGAAGATCAACAGGTCCGGTTTGTAGTTTTTCATCTCACAGGTGCAACGCACCTCTGGTTCAACCGTTCATCAAAGGCTGCACAGATGAACGCGTCGGTGCTCTTCACCTGATGCATCCTCCATGGCTTTGGCCCACCCATCTGCCAGGACATGTTCGGCAACCTCACACCTCCTAGGCACACCGGCACCTTGAACAACTACATCGACAATTTCACCATGTATGTGCTACATGTCAGCATTGCCAGTGAGCTCCATCAGATCAACCACTTCATCACCGGCCTACAAGATCCACTTTGGACGGCGATCATATAACACTGTCCACAGGTGATGGGGATAGCCATAGCTCTGGCACGAGCACAGGAGCATCACGCTGCTACATCTATTAACTCTGACAATGCAATACAGTAGGCGGTGGACGCCCTGCCAGGCAGGACGAATAGCACCCCGACACCACCTCCTTGTATAGCGGCTCCAACACCGTAGCAAAGGCGCTTCCTCCTCGGGACAGCTATAACACTGTCCAACACCCCACAACACCGTAGCAAAGGCACCACAAGTGATTGTTTTGTAATTCAATAGGGTGCAAGACGTGGCTTGCACGAAGGCGATGTGATGATCCAATGATCAACACCTTAAGCAAGACCTTAGAAGCACAAGGGAAGACCCAAGATATCAAGCAAAGTCAAAGCACAAAGATAGGAACCAAGCTGGAAGCAAGATCACGAAGAAATGAGCTCACAGAAGTGACCGGACACTAGACCAGATGCTAGTAGCACAGTGACCAGACACTCTGATCAAGAGGCTCAGCAGCAGTAGTGACCGAACGTAGGACAATAGAGTCCGGTTGAGTAGAGAGAGGTTCCAGAGCGGTGAAACTGCGACCGGACACATCCGGTGGTAGGTGACCGGATGCTGGCAGCATCTGATCAGTTGATCGCGGCTCTAACGGTTAGGACGACCGGACGCGTTCGATCAGGATGACCTGAGCATCCAGTCAGTAGCAGAAAAGCGGGATTTCATCCCCAATGGCTACTTTCTCACTGGGGCTTATAAATACAACCCCCAACCGGCCAAATGAGGTGTGTGGAGCTGAGGAAACATACCAAGGGTGTTGATACACCACATTAGTGATCTCCACTTGCATAGTGCTTAGTCATTCATTAGGTGATTAGCGTAGGTGCTTTGCGAAGTGCTTAGGTTGATTAGACCACCGCTTATGCGCTTGCTCTAGGTTTAGGCCTAGTGTTTAGTGATGTTTGCATACCTCTTACCACTCGGTGCTTGTGTGCACCATTGTTGTACATCAGAGGGACTTGTAGTCTTGCGAAATCACACCAACCACGTTTGTGGTGTAGCTGCCACCGTGTACCGGAGGAAACAAGGCCCACGGCGTTTCGGCAGGAAGCTTGATAGTGAAGACGGCGGGGAGCATCCGAGAGAGGCTTGCCGGAAGGCACGTCGGAGACCCACTTGCGCGTGGGGGAGGCCCGAGGCTATCCACGGAGTTACCCAACTAGGAGCTTGGCCCTTGCGAGGGATTCCTTGCAAGGGGCTCCAACGAGGACTAGGGGGAAGCTTGCACGCTTCTCGATACCTCGGTAAAAATACCGGAGTCATCGATGGGAGTTTGCATATCTCTACCTTGCTCTTTAGCTTCCGCATTTACATTGTTTGTATTACTACTTTTGTGGTAGAGATAGCAACACACTAGCAAAACTGTAGTCGCACATTTAGATAGTCTATCTTTTGCATAGGTTTTGCTAAGGGTAGAAAAAGAGGCCATCATTTACAATTATAATTTTAAGTTGTCTAATTCACCCCCCCCCCCCCTCTTAGGTGTCACGGTCCCCTACAAGTGGTATCAGAGCCGGTTGGCTTAATTTGGACCTTTGGCTCAGCCGCCGTTGAGCCGATGCTATTTAGAGTGGTTGGAATGGATACCTCTAGGCCTCCGCACTTTGATGGCACTAACTTCCCTTATTATAAAGCTAGAATGGCTTGCCACCTTGAGGCGGTTGATTTGGGTGTTTGGAGAGTCACTTGTGATGGGATGAAACCCATTAAGAATCCCGATAAACCCACGAAGAGTGATGAAAAGGAAATTCATTTCAATGCTAGAGCTAAAAATTGCTTGTTTGAATCATTTAGTATGGATGTGTTTAACCAAGTGTTCACTTTGAGTATGGCACATGAAATTTGGTTAAAACTCCAAGAGCTCCATGACGGCACAAGTAATGTCCGTGAGCAAAAATATTGTCTAGCTAAACAAAATTATGATTCCTTTACAATGAATGATGATGAGCTTGTTCATGATATGTACTCTCGTTTGAATCTAATTATCAATGACCTCCATTCAATAGGATTAACAAAGCTAGATGATGCAGACATTGTGAGGAAGATCATCTCCATGCTACCACAAAAGAAATATGCAAGCATCATCACCATCCTTCACAACATGGAGGACTTGAGCACCATGACCTCAGGCATAGTCATTGGCAAGATAGTGGCATTTGAAATGTCATGTAAGATGGGTCAAGAAGAAGCCTCTTCATCAAGCAAAGGCAAAGCTCTCGCATGTAGCGAGAAAAAGAAGATGAAGGGCAAGCAAGTTGAGACAAGCTCAAGCTCAAGCTCCTCAAGTGAAGATGAAGAAGAAGATGAGCACGATGATGATGATGAAGATTCAAGTGAAGATGATCAATCATCCTCCTCCACCTCCGACCTTGATGAAGAATCAATCAAACTTATCAACAAGGCGGAGAAGATTATCCAAAGGCTCAATGTCAAGGGTGTGCCCATCCAAATTCAAGATTTCATTTTCACCAATCAAAGAAATGAGCAAAGAAAGAGAGGATGCTATGGATGCGGCGAGTTGGGGCACTTTGTGGAAGTTTGTCCAAACAAGCCCACACCCAAGACAAAGAAGGCATGCAAGAACCAAGCCCTCACATCAATAAAGTCATGGGATGATTCTTCAAGTGAAGAAAAACACCATCACAAGAGGCGAGGGTGCAAGCACTCATCATCAAGCTCTTCTCGTATGTGCCTTATGGCACGAGGTAACGAAAGCTCATCCTCTAGTGAGAGTGATAGTGATGACGAAATGCCTTCTTATGAGGAAATTGTGCAACAAAATCTTAATTATGCTAAAGTTTACACTAGTCAACAAAAGAAGCTTGAAAAATTAAAAGAAAAGCTAGATAGTTCACAAAAAACATACAAAACTTTGCTTGAACAATATGAGAACTTTGCTAATCTCAATGTTGAACTATCTACTAAAATTGAGCAACTTAAGGCTAGTGCAACAACAAATGCATGCACAATGAATGATGATCAACTTGCAAAGAAAAATGAAAAATTAAAGGAAAAGTTAGCTAGCTCATAAGATGCTTATAAAAGTTTGCTTGCTAAAATGGAAACCATGTGCAAACATTGTGATGAGCTAACTAATAAAGTTGCTAATCTTGAAGGCATTAGTACAACCTCCACCAAGGCATTTAAAAAGAAAAGTTCTATCTTCAACTTGTCTAAAAAGGATGCCTCTACTTCTTGTAATGATTTATGTTTAGACTCATCTTTGTGCAACCAAGTTTGTGTTGAGAAAGTTGTTGTAGATACATGCACACAAAAGGTTGCAAAGGAGAATGAGCAACTCAAGCAAGAAGTAGCTCGCCTCACCAAGGAGTTGACTCAAGTGAAAGGCAAGGCGAAACAAGCCCAACTTCATCAAGATAACACCGTCAAGGGAGTAAAGAAGCTTGATGAAGGACAAACCGTGGTTTGCTATGTGTGCCATAAGGAAGGTCACAAGTCCTATGAGTGCAAGCTGAAGAATGGGGAGGAGCAAAGAAGAAAGAGAAGAAGCAAACAAGCAAGCTCTCCAACACCTACACAAACAAGGTGGACAAAAAGGCCTCCACACCTTATCTCTTGAAGAAGAAGAAAATGACAAGGTGGTGGCCATCAAGGTGAACAAGCCAGCCAATAATGGGGTCAAACGCTTTTGGGTGCCAAAGGAAATCATTTCCAATATGAAGAGCACCAAGAAGGTTTGGATCCCAAAAGGGAAGTGAGAAGTCCAATGGACTTCGGGGAATTTGGAGACTTGGCAAAGTATGGATGCATTTCATGGGGTGCATCATGATGGATAAAATCATTGCCAAGTGGGCTAGTGAATACTATGGACCCAAATTCCCCTTCCCATGTTAGGTAACTAGATTCAATTTCCTTCAAGTAGTATCAATTTGCATTTCCTACAAGTGGTATTTCTTACAAATTGGTATCTTTAAGCATCTAGTTACTTTTCATGCCTATGTTTGTATTTTCATGCTTATATCTTTTGTCATGCATACACTAGGTATATCTTATGGTAGGCTTGCTCGGTTTCATTCTTAACCCTTGGAGCAAACCTACATGGTTTAAAATTGTTTAGGAGAACGGCACATAGCTTGTCTTACAATTGTTCATCTAATATGTGCCAAAGTCCAAATTATAGATAATTCCTCCTGAATATCGCCTTCAAAAATGACTTTCACAATCATGTGATGTCATCTTTCAAGTGGTATTTTGATTCTAAAATCAATGTGCATGATTTCTACAAGTATTCCACACTTGTGTGCACAAATTTAGGGGGAGGTTACTCTACAAGTTGGATGCTTTGAGACTAACACCTTTTCAAGCTTATCATGTGTGTAGTAGTCTCATTGCAAGGAAAATGGAGTCCCTGGAGTTAAGTATCATACTTCAAATATCCACCACCTATTGCAAGTGGTAGAAATCAAATTGGTTTCCACATGTGGTATTTCTAAACCGATATCATCATGTTGATTTCATTTTGATATTCATATGCTGTCTCCATACATTATATAGATTAAATTCCCTTGAGCAATAATTTGCCAATTATGCATATGCTTTGCCTTCTACCATATGTATGCATATATTTAGGGGGAGCTTAATCTATATAATGTGAGAGTCAAATTTTGTGACTTATTCCACTCTACATACAAAGGATCACAAAGTTCGACCCTCCCTTGTGCTACTAATGTCTTCGTTTTCGGTGTTTGATTCCAAAGGGGGAGAATTTAGAGGACCAAAAGCAAGCATTATTTTGTAGAACCAAAGAGCTAGACCATAATAATTTACAAGTGATAATGGTCTACAAGTGGTAATGGTCCGAGAAAGGGAGGATAGTGGATTATGGATTAGTCTATGTAATGGTGAGAATTTGTAGAAAGCAAGGCTTAAATCCATAATACCACATGGGGACATTTGCAAGGGCAAGATAAGTTTTTATGTAGTATTTTTTAGTCTTACAAGTAGTATCTTTTAGCATTATATAACCTTGCCCCTTGCATTGCATCCTAGCAAGTAGATAGTTTTTTAAATTGCAATTTTTTATTATTTGCTTGCTTTGGTCGTGTTGCCATCAATCACCAAAAAGGGGGAGATTGTAAAAAAAATGGACCCTAGGCCCATTTACTTTGGATTTTGGTGTTTGATGACCAACACAACCAAATTGGACTAATGAATTTGCAAGTGATTGTTTTGTAGTTCAATAGGGTGCAAGACGTGGCTTGGACGAAGGTGACGTGATGATCCGATGATCAACACCTTCAGCAAGACCTTAGAAGCACAAGGGAAGACCCAAGATATCAAGTAAATTCCAAGCACGAAGATAGGAACCAAGCTAGACGCAAGATCGCAAAGAAATGAGCTCACAGAAGTGATCGGACGCTGGATCGGACACTGGGAGCACAATGATCGGACACTCCGATCAAGACGCCCCAGAGTCCAACTCTACATGCTGAGCAAACCACACCTACCACCATCCCACTTACGCTTTCGTCCTCGCTTCGCATAAAATGATTAACCCGAGGATGGTGGGATGGACTCTAGAAGCCTTATATGTTGGTCAATCCGACCCTTAACAACCAAGGTGGGACTAAACTCTCCACAATATCTCATGAACTTGCAAATGGGCCGCTATGGGCCAAATTCCAAACTGGGCCGGATGTCACATACACCCCCCCCTCAAAGGAACCGACGTCCTTGTCGACTCAACACACCCACAACTAGGCAAACGATGACCAGGAACGTTCCCTCTTAGCACACATAACCGTGCATCCAGTGCCGGCACATGTGCCATGTCGTGCACCCCCGTAGGGCCTACACGCGCAATGAACCCCATGTCTGCAACCCTGACCCGCACGCGCCCGTGGCCACGAAGGTCGGCTCTGATACCATTTTGTAACGCCCCAGAGTCCAAACGGCTTAGATCCACTCTACACGCTGAGAAAACCACACCTACCACCATCCCACTTATGCTTTCGTCCTCGCTTCGCACAAAAGGATTAACCCAAGGATGGTGGGATGGACTCTTGAAGCCTTATATGTTGGTCAATCCCACCGTTAACCAAGGTGGGACTAAACTCTCCACAATATCTCATTAACTTGCATATGGGCCGCTATGGGCCAAATTCCAAACTGGGTCGGATGTCACACTCGGCAGCAGCAGCGACCGGACGCTGAACGAGCAAATCGACTAGACACAGGACAGCAGAGTCCGGTCGAGTACAGAGAGGTTCCAGAGCGGCGAAACTGTGACCGAACGCGTTCGGTGGCAGGTGACCAGACGCTGGCAGCGTCCGATCAGTTGATTGTGGCTCTAACGGTCGGGACGACCCGACGCGTCCGATTAGGATGACCTAAGCGTCCGGTCAGTAGTAGAAAAGCGGGATTTCGTCCCCAACGGCTACTTTCTTAGTGGGGCTTATAAATACAACCCCCAACCGGCCAAATGAGGTGTGTGGAGCTGAGGAAACATACCAAGGGTGTTGATACACCACATTAGTGATCTCCACTTGCATAGTGCTTAGTCATTCATTAGGTGATTAGCGTAGGTGCTTTGCGAAGTGCTTAGGTTGATTAGACCACCGCTTATGCGCTTGCTCTAGGTTTAGGCCTAGTGTTTAGTGATGTTTGCATACCTCTTACCACTCGGTGCTTGTGTGCACCATTGTTGTACATCAGAGGGACTTGTAGTCTTGCGAAATCACACCAACCACGTTTGTGGTGTAGCTGCCACCGTGTACCGGAGGAAACAAGGCCCACGGCGTTTCGGCAGGAAGCTTGATAGTGAAGACGGCGGGGAGCATCCGAGAGAGGCTTGCCGGAAGGCACGTCGGAGACCCACTTGCGCGTGGGGGAGGCCCGAGGCTATCCACGGAGTTACCCAACTAGGAGCTTGGCCCTTGCGAGGGATTCCTTGCAAGGGGCTCCAACGAGGACTAGGGGGAAGCTCGCACGCTTCTCGATACCTCGGTAAAAATACCGGAGTCATCGATGGGAGTTTGCATATCTCTACCTTGCTCTTTAGCTTCCGCATTTACATTGTTTGTATTACTACTTTTGTGGTAGAGATAGCAACACACTAGCAAAACTGTAGTCGCACATTTAGATAGTCTATCTTTTGCATAGGTTTTGCTAAGGGTAGAAAAAGAGGCCATCATTTACAATTATAATTTTAAGTTGTCTAATTCACCCCCCCCCCCTCTTAGGTGTCACGGTCCCCTACAAGTGGTATCAGAGCCGGTTGGCTTAATTTGGACCTTTGGCTCAGCCGCCGTTGAGCCGATGCTATTTAGAGTGGTTGGGATGGATACCTCTAGGCCTCCGCACTTTGATGGCACTAACTTCCCTTATTATAAAGCTAGAATGGCTTGCCACCTTGAGGCGGTTGATTTGGGTGTTTGGAGAGTCACTTGTGATGGGATGAAACCCATTAAGAATCCCGATAAACCCACGAAGAGTGATGAAAAGGAAATTCATTTCAATGCTAGAGCTAAAAATTGCTTGTTTGAATCATTTAGTATGGATGTGTTTAACCAAGTGTTCACTTTGAGTATGGCACATGAAATTTGGTTAAAACTCCAAGAGCTCCATGACGGCACAAGTAATGTCCGTGAGCAAAAATATTGTCTAGCTAAACAAAATTATGATTCCTTTACAATGAATGATGATGAGCTTGTTCATGATATGTACTCTCGTTTGAATCTAATTATCAATGACCTCCATTCAATAGGATTAACAAAGCTAGATGATGCAGACATTGTGAGGAAGATCATCTCCATGCTACCACAAAAGAAATATGCAAGCATCATCACCATCCTTCACAACATGGAGGACTTGAGCACCATGACCTCAGGCATAGTCATTGGCAAGATAGTGGCATTTGAAATGTCATGTAAGATGGGTCAAGAAGAAGCCTCTTCATCAAGCAAAGGCAAAGCTCTCGCATGTAGCGAGAAAAAGAAGATGAAGGGCAAGCAAGTTGAGACAAGCTCAAGCTCAAGCTCCTCAAGTGAAGATGAAGAAGAAGATGAGCACGATGATGATGATGAAGATTCAAGTGAAGATGATCAATCATCCTCCTCCACCTCCGACCTTGATGAAGAATCAATCAAACTTATCAACAAGGCGGAGAAGATTATCCAAAGGCTCAATGTCAAGGGTGTGCCCATCCAAATTCAAGATTTCATTTTCACCAATCAAAGAAATGAGCAAAGAAAGAGAGGATGCTATGGATGCGGCGAGTTGGGGCACTTTGTGGAAGTTTGTCCAAACAAGCCCACACCCAAGACAAAGAAGGCATGCAAGAACCAAGCCCTCACATCAATAAAGTCATGGGATGATTCTTCAAGTGAAGAAAAACACCATCACAAGAGGCGAGGGTGCAAGCACTCATCATCAAGCTCTTCTCGTATGTGCCTTATGGCACGAGGTAACGAAAGCTCATCCTCTAGTGAGAGTGATAGTGATGACGAAATGCCTTCTTATGAGGAAATTGTGCAACAAAATCTTAATTATGCTAAAGTTTACACTAGTCAACAAAAGAAGCTTGAAAAATTAAAAGAAAAGCTAGATAGTTCACAAAAAACATACAAAACTTTGCTTGAACAATATGAGAACTTTGCTAATCTCAATGTTGAACTATCTACTAAAATTGAGCAACTTAAGGCTAGTGCAACAACAAATGCATGCACAATGAATGATGATCAACTTGCAAAGAAAAATGAAAAATTAAAGGAAAAGTTAGCTAGCTCATAAGATGCTTATAAAAGTTTGCTTGCTAAAATGGAAACCATGTGCAAACATTGTGATGAGCTAACTAATAAAGTTGCTAATCTTGAAGGCATTAGTACAACCTCCACCAAGGCATTTAAAAAGAAAAGTTCTATCTTCAACTTGTCTAAAAAGGATGCCTCTACTTCTTGTAATGATTTATGTTTAGACTCATCTTTGTGCAACCAAGTTTGTGTTGAGAAAGTTGTTGTAGATACATGCACACAAAAGGTTGCAAAGGAGAATGAGCAACTCAAGCAAGAAGTAGCTCGCCTCACCAAGGAGTTGACTCAAGTGAAAGGCAAGGCGAAACAAGCCCAACTTCATCAAGATAACACCGTCAAGGGAGTAAAGAAGCTTGATGAAGGACAAACCGTGGTTTGCTATGTGTGCCATAAGGAAGGTCACAAGTCCTATGAGTGCAAGCTGAAGAATGGGGAGGAGCAAAGAAGAAAGAGAAGAAGCAAACAAGCAAGCTCTCCAACACCTACACAAACAAGGTGGACAAAAAGGCCTCCACACCTTATCTCTTGAAGAAGAAGAAAATGACAAGGTGGTGGCCATCAAGGTGAACAAGCCAGCCAATAATGGGGTCAAACGCTTTTGGGTGCCAAAGGAAATCATTTCCAATATGAAGAGCACCAAGAAGGTTTGGATCCCAAAAGGGAAGTGAGAAGTCCAATGGACTTCGGGGAATTTGGAGACTTGGCAAAGTATGGATGCATTTCATGGGGTGCATCATGATGGATAAAATCATTGCCAAGTGGGCTAGTGAATACTATGGACCCAAATTCCCCTTCCCATGTTAGGTAACTAGATTCAATTTCCTTCAAGTAGTATCAATTTGCATTTCTTACAAGTGGTATTTCTTACAAATTGGTATCTTTAAGCATCTAGTTACTTTTCATGCCTATGTTTGTATTTTCATGCTTATATCTTTTGTCATGCATACACTAGGTATATCTTATGGTAGGCTTGCTCGGTTTCATTCTTAACCCTTGGAGCAAACCTACATGGTTTAAAATTGTTTAGGAGCACGGCACATAGCTTGTCTTACAATTGTTCATCTAATATGTGCCAAAGTCCAAATTATAGATAATTCCTCCTGAATATCGCCTTCAAAAATGACTTTCACAATCATGTGATGTCATCTTTCAAGTGGTATTTTGATTCTAAAATCAATGTGCATGATTTCTACAAGTATTCCACACTTGTGTGCACAAATTTAGGGGGAGGTTACTCTACAAGTTGGATGCTTTGAGACTAACACCTTTTCAAGCTTATCATGTGTGTAGTAGTCTCATTGCAAGGAAAATGGAGTCCCTGGAGTTAAGTATCATACTTCAAATATCCACCACCTATTGCAAGTGGTAGAAATCAAATTGGTTTCCACATGTGGTATTTCTAAACCGATATCATCATGTTGATTTCATTTTGATATTCATATGCTGTCTCCATACATTATATAGATTAAATTCCCTTGAGCAATAATTTGCCAATTATGCATATGCTTTGCCTTCTACCATATGTATGCATATATTTAGGGGAGCTTAATCTATATAATGTGAGAGTCAAATTTTGTGACTTATTCCACTCTACATACAAAGGATCACAAAGTTCGACCCTCCCTTGTGCTACTAATGTCTTCGTTTTCGGTGTTTGATTCCAAAGGGGGAGAATTTAGAGGACCAAAAGCAAGCATTATTTTGTAGAACCAAAGAGCTAGACCATAATAATTTACAAGTGATAATGGTCTACAAGTGGTAATGGTCCGAGAAAGGGAGGATAGTGGATTATGGATTAGTCTATGTAATGGTGAGAATTTGTAGAAAGCAAGGCTTAAATCCATAATACCACATGGGGACATTTGCAAGGGCAAGATAAGTTTTTATGTAGTATTTTTTAGTCTTACAAGTAGTATCTTTTAGCATTATATAACCTTGCCCCTTGCATTGCATCCTAGCAAGTAGATAGTTTTTTAAATTGCAATTTTTTATTATTTGCTTGCTTTGGTCGTGTTGCCATCAATCACCAAAAAGGGGGAGATTGTAAAAAAATGGACCCTAGGCCCATTTACTTTGGATTTTGGTGTTTGATGACCAACACAACCAAATTGGACTAATGAATTTGCAAGTGATTGTTTTGTAGTTCAATAGGGTGCAAGACGTGGCTTGGACGAAGGTGACGTGATGATCCGATGATCAACACCTTCAGCAAGACCTTAGAAGCACAAGGGAAGACCCAAGATATCAAGTAAATTCCAAGCACGAAGATAGGAACCAAGCTAGACGCAAGATCGCAAAGAAATGAGCTCACAGAAGTGATCGGACGCTGGATCGGACACTGGGAGCACAATGATCGGACACTCCGATCAAGACGCCCCAGAGTCCAACTCTACATGCTGAGCAAACCACACCTACCACCATCCCACTTACGCTTTCGTCCTCGCTTCGCATAAAATGATTAACCCGAGGATGGTGGGATGGACTCTAGAAGCCTTATATGTTGGTCAATCCGACCCTTAACAACCAAGGTGGGACTAAACTCTCCACAATATCTCATGAACTTGCAAATGGGCCGCTATGGGCCAAATTCCAAACTGGGCCGGATGTCACATACACCCCCCCCTCAAAGGAACCGACGTCCTTGTCGACTCAACACACCCACAACTAGGCAAACGATGACCAGGAACGTTCCCTCTTAGCACACATAACCGTGCATCCAGTGCCGGCACATGTGCCATGTCGTGCACCCCCGTAGGGCCTACACGCGCAATGAACCCCATGTCTGCAACCCTGACCCGCACGCGCCCGTGGCCACGAAGGTCGGCTCTGATACCATTTTGTAACGCCCCAGAGTCCAAACGGCTTAGATCCACTCTACACGCTGAGAAAACCACACCTACCACCATCCCACTTATGCTTTCGTCCTCGCTTCGCACAAAAGGATTAACCCAAGGATGGTGGGATGGACTCTTGAAGCCTTATATGTTGGTCAATCCCACCGTTAACCAAGGTGGGACTAAACTCTCCACAATATCTCATTAACTTGCATATGGGCCGCTATGGGCCAAATTCCAAACTGGGTCGGATGTCACACTCGGCAGCAGCAGCGACCGGACGCTGAACGAGCAAATCGACTAGACACAGGACAGCAGAGTCCGGTCGAGTACAGAGAGGTTCCAGAGCGGCGAAACTGTGACCGAACGCGTTCGGTGGCAGGTGACCAGACGCTGGCAGCGTCCGATCAGTTGATTGTGGCTCTAACGGTCGGGACGACCCGACGCGTCCGATTAGGATGACCTAAGCGTCCGGTCAGTAGTAGAAAAGCGGGATTTCGTCCCCAACGGCTACTTTCTTAGTGGGGCTTATAAATACAACCCCCAACCGGCCAAATGAGGTGTGTGGAGCTGAGGAAACATACCAAGGGTGTTGATACACCACATTAGTGATCTCCACTTGCATAGTGCTTAGTGATTCATTAGGTGATTAGCGTAGGTGCTTTGCGAAGTGCTTAGGTTGATTAGACCACCGCTTATGTGCTTGCTCTAGGTTTAGGCCTGGTGTTTAGTGACATTTGCATACCTCTTACCACTCAGTGCTTGCGCGCACCATTATTGTACACCGGAGGGGCTTGTAGTCTTGCAAGATCACACCAACCACGTTTGTGGTGTGGCCGCCACCGTGTACCGGAGGGAACAAGGCCTGCGGCGTTTCGGCCAAAAGCTTGATAGTGAAGACGGTGGGGAGCATCCGGGAGAGGCTTGCTGGAAGGCACGTTAGAGACCCACTTGTGTGTGGGGGAGGCCTGAGGCTATCCACGGAGTTACCTGACCGGGAGCTTGGCCCTTGCGAGGCATTCCTTGCGAGGGGCTCCAACGAGGACTAGGGGAAAGCTTGCGCTCTTCTCGATACCTCGGTAAAAATACCGAAGTCATCGACGGGAGTTTTCATATCTCTACCTTGCTGTTTAGCTTCCGTATTTACATTGTTTGTATTACTACTTTTGCGGTAGAGATAGCAACACACTAGCAAAACCGTAGTCGCACATTTAGATAGTCTATCTTTTGTATAGGTTTTGCTAAGGGTCGAAAAAGAGGCCATTGTTTAGAATTAGAATTTTAAGTTGTCGAATTCACCACCCCCCCCCCCTCTTAGGTGTCACGGTCCCCTACAAGTGGTATCAAAGCCGGTTGGCTCAATTTGGACCTTTGGCTTAACCGTCATTGAGCCGATGCTATTTAGAGTGGTTGGGATGGATACCTCTAGGCCTCCGCACTTTGACGGCACTAACTTCCCTTATTATAAAGCTAGAATGGCTTGCCACCTTGAGGCGGTTGATTTGGGTGTTTCGAGAGTCACTCGTGATGGGATGAAACCCATTAAGAATCCCGATAAATCCACAAAGAGTGATGAAAAGGAAATTCATTTCAATGCTAGAGCTTAAAATTGCTTGTTTGAATCATTTTAGCATGGATGTGTTTAACCAAGTGTTCACTTTGAGTACGGCACATGAAATTTGGTTAAAACACACTAGCAAAACCGTAGTCGCACATTTAGATAGTCTATCTTTTGCATAGGTTTTGCTAAGGGTAGAAAAAGAGGCCATAGTTTAGAATTAGAATTTTAAGTTGCCTAATTCACATCCCTGTTAGGCGTCATGGTCCCCTACAACCTCCAAGGATCATGCAGGTGCTCCACTTCACGGGAATTATTCCCAACGCTACCCTCACTACAGCACTCCATGCCCATGGACCAGCAATGGGCCCAGGAACCTTGAACTACTACATCTTCGGATACATTGGCTCTTGCCAATACTGCTTCGAGTTCTCTACCAACAACACCAACTCCGAGCAGATGCGGGACACTCTTGGACATCTCCTCATCCGCATAGAGGAGATACCTTGGGGTATCAAGTTCTGGTCGACGACATCAATGACTAGACAATGATCCAACGTGAGGACACACTAACTGGAGAAGGGGGGAGAGATGTCATACACCTAATGGAGGGTCCAGGAGGAGGGGCTACAGGCCTAGGAAGGGCCCAGGCTAGCCACACCCTAGCCATCCGCGCGCACCAGGATGGGTGCGCCCAGGGGTGGGGCGCCTCCCGCCATGCCGCCAACACCCATATCCCAGAGGATCTAGAATAATGGAAAGAAATAGAAAAGAATAGAAATAGGATCAATCTAGGAAATAAGATCAAATGTGATTTGAGAGTAGTTTACTTGAGATGCAAGTCTATCCAGGACTATAAATATAGGAGCATTGTAATAATCTCAAGTTAAGAAAGAAATAGCCTCAGACTTTCCCTATCTCTCCTCTCTCTCTCTCCCTACCGCCGCCTCCTCCCTAGCCGTTGCCTCCCCCCCCCCTCACCCTTAGCCGCCACTCCCTAACCACCCCTCCTAGGAGGACTCTTACAAATGGTTTTTCCAATTGTTCATTATCATCGGCATTTAGATTTTCCTTAGGATATATTCCAAGGGGAGGGGTCAATAGAAATCAGGCTACCTAGTTTAGGCCCAATAAGACAGTCATTCCCTTCGATGATCTTCTTTTCCTCGTGAAGAGCAAAGATTGTCATTTTCCTTTATCTCCCATTGTTGAGCCTATAGAAATATTTGGTATTGTTATATATCCCGGTGCAGCAAATCGATTGTTGTTTTGCATGAATGTTTGCACCAATATAATTCTTCAGAATCCATTACATCAAGCAACTCAGCTTGTAGCTCCACCTTTCTGATAAAGGCTGCTAGCTCAACCAAAAATTTATCTTTGTGCTTTTCATGTGATTCCCCATAAACAAACAACCATCAAATTTGATTTTTACTTTCATTGTTTTATCCCATAGATTCAAAAGCAGGATATACTCTCCTTTTCTTACACTCAATATATGAGCGAACATTCTAGTGTTGAGTTAGAATAATGCACATTTATTGAGTACCTACTCTATATTGACCACGATGCAAGTATCTTGACCTTCATCCCCTAGTATAGAAACGAGTTGTACTCCCGGTTGAGAAACCCCTTCAGTCCTGGTTTCCCAACCGGGAGCACGAATGTGGGACTAAAGGGCCCCTCCTTTAGTCCTAGTTTCTTGCCCAGGACTAAAGGTCCACCTCCACCTTTAGTCCCGGTTGGTAATACCAACCGGGGCTAAAGAGGCATCCCGGCCTGGCCACGTGGGCCGGCCCTTTAGTCCCAGTTGGTATTACCAACCGGGACTAAAGGTTTTCTTTTTTTCTTTTTTTTTGTTTCTATTTTCAATTGATAATTCGTTTTGGTTTTCGAATAGGTTTTCGAAGCTGCTAATAATATATGTTTTCTACACGCTTATAATGTTCAAACATTTTGTACAAACTAAAATATGAAACTAACGTATATATTACATGCATATACATATATTGTACATTATTTTATGTACATATAATATGTATATATATATATTACAAATAAAGCTTGCATTATATATTCTATCATATCCTTGGGATAACAAATTCACTCCATCTGGTTTGGCTTCCATGTTTTGTTCACGTCATTGTAGAACTCGTCGGCGGGGTTTAAGACCTGGTCATTAAGAAATCCTGCTATGGTCTCTTGAATTGCTTTCAATTGGTCACGGCGTATGACTTTTTTCTTCAACCATAGAGTCTTCAATAAAAGTTAAAAGAAAAGTATTAATATATATATATGTGTGTGTTGGTCACGTGATTACTTATATATATGAGCAATAAAAGAAATTGTGAATATATGAATATATTTATATAACGTACTTTGAGGATCTCTTCAGGAGTTCCTTTTGCATACGCCATGATGAACTCGCAAACATAGTATCTACAGTAGTTGTTCCCCTGTTCTTGCCTCAGAACCCACTTTTACGAGAAAAAAGATCTGGTGAATTGAAAGCATGCATGGTGTTAATTGAATTATATATATATATATATATATATAAATATAGCTAGTACTTACTTTGTGTGCAATTACATCTAGTGGCGCTTTGCAATATTTCATGTGGTGTTCCTCAATGAAACTTTTTCAAACACTACGTCTAATAAAATAAAAAATTAATTTGGTCTTTAATAATTGTTGCAGTTAAGAGATTGGGGTATATATAGTTGCTAGAGAGACCAAATTACCCTTGGATAATATCTATCATGTCTTGGCACTCTATTTGCTCTTTTCTTAACGAGTCTAAGATGCTCAACCGACTATTGGCCATATCGATGACCATCAATATTCAGTGATTGCTGCATATGTTTTTATACATAAATATGATCGATATTAACTAGAGTCAACATATATATATATATATGGGAGATAGCTTAGCTAGTAAGCAAATAATTGAACAAATGTCCATATGATCGACATTAATTATTTAACACTCACTTGAAGTTGTAGGGGAAGAGTATGTCCTTGTTTTGTTGGTTCACTAAGAACCTCATGAGATTTTTCTCGAGTTCAGCTTTCTATTGAGGCGGGGGATTAGGGTGTTTGAATACGACATTTGGATCAACGAAACCAACATCATTATCCTTTCTCTTTCTGAGTTATGTCATCTCATATCTGCATATATAAAAATATAGTGTGAGGATATATAATTTATATATATATATACATGTAGCTTTATATATATACACTTTAATAGTAGAAAATAATCACACTTACAGACAATAGCAGCTAATGAGACTTTTGTCAAGAGAGTCCAGGTGGCATAGTTAGAGTAATTCTAAAAACTCAACATATATAACGTCATCGCCACGGAAGTAATGTTGGTTTCTAACTCTGATAGAAACAAAGTTCTCTCCCCGTTCACACGCCGCCATGTACCACTTGTTTAGCACGTACATTTGCGTACCCAGTTCACCTAAGGCCTTAGGGTTCTATAGACTCTTTCCATGTTCAAATTTCTTCTAAGGAACCACTTTCGGAGCAGATGGTCCTTCAGCGAGCACATGGGCAAGGTCCAAACCAATATCCTCGTAAAACCAAACCAGGTCCTCAAAATCGACGTCTAAGTCTAAGTTTGAACCATATTCATTACGAATGATAAGAGGGGGGACTGATTGTTGTGATTGTTGTCCAAGTTGTGCAACACCTTTCCCTGCTCTAGTCTTTTGATGTGCCGCCTCAAATGACTTGGTGAGAGAGCGGTCGTAGTCTGATTTTGGTAGGGTCTTTTGAGATTCCCGCTTTTTCTGGTCCACCTTTTTTCTTAGAAGATCTGGAGGTAGGTAGAAGTACGGTTTCTCCGGGTTCTCCCTCGCTTCTCGTTGCTTTTTTACTTTTTCAAAGAAACTGTTCACATCTTTTTGTACTGCAACATTTAATTCATTTTCACTTTTCTCGTAAGACAGTTTTTGGGGAATAACTGGATTAGAGGAGGCTTTCTTCTTTGCCGGCTGGTGGGCCAATGGCTTCGTTTGCGGGGCGGACCTCTTAGGAGTTGGCTGCTTCTTGGTCATCAAGGGAGGCAGGGCAGCCATTGGAGACCTCCTTGGAGGCGTTGGAGACCTCCTTGGAGGCGTTAGAGACCTCCTTGGAGGTGGCGGCGGTGGCGGCGTTGCATAATCATTGCCCGGAGCAGTATGATGATCTGGAGATTGAATAATTGGACTTAAGTTGGCGGAGACCCTGCTGTGTGAGTACAAAAAAGAATAATTAGGTATAAGAAATTGTTATTATTAATCATGCATGTCAATAGAAAATTAGTGAAAAAATTATTTCGTTCACTTTTGTCCGCACCTATTGTCTGGCAGTTAAGGAAGCGGCGGTGGACTAGAGACCCCGGGAATAATGATGTAGCGCTTGTGCCATAGTATGAATGTCTTCTCTGCTTCTTCTAGAGTCTTCTTCCCATCACCTCCTGGAATGTCAAGAACCAGATCACTAAAACCTTTGTTAACTCTATCCACTGAGACGCTAACATATCCATGTGGTATTATTGCCCCATGGATTCTTGGTGTCTTGGTAGGATCTGGAGGAGAAAAAACACCGAGAGCCACCATGATTGTGGCATTCCCTTTTGGAATATGTAGCTCACATGATGTAAATGGTGCAGTGATGTCATCTATGGGGAAACGTAGCATTGCGTCATCTTGATTTGGCAACTCCGTGGAAGCGCTGCTGCTTTTCAACTGATCAGGGGGGCTAATATTAATGTTGATTCCTGAATCTGATGCCTGCCTTTAGGCACTCATTGCTATTAGCACTTGCTTTATGATTTCATCCTGCATTCTAGCTTGCATGTCTTTTTCGTGCTCCTGTGCTTGAAGCAACGCCTCCTGTGACTCACGAACATATTCCTCCAACCTGCTGATCCATGCTGCTTCCTCATTCTTCCTTCTCTACCGGCTTCTGTAGGTATCTCTATCGTTAGGGAAACCATGCTCCCAAGAAATGTTCCGTCCTAAACCTCTTGTTTGGCCACTATGTTCAGCAGTCCCGATGGCATACGTCAGTTCATCCTTCTCTCTATTGGGCCTGAACACACCAATAGCTTTAGCTTGTAGAGCATAAGAAAATCTTTGTGTTGCTCTTTCGAGTTTTGGGCCATGAACCAGCTTTCTGGTCTCTAGGTCCAGTCTTTCCACATGAGCGAAAAACCAATTCTTCACGCGTTTGGGCCAATTGAGTGATCCTGGTGTGATACCCTTGGCAAGAATGTCTGCTTCCATTTTTTCCCACATGGGAATGGCAGTCGTGTAGCCACCTGATCCCATGCCATGGTGGTATACCTTCTATCGGGCATTCTCTTGGTTCCTTCTCACTTGTTTCTCACCCTCTTCTGATGTCCTATACTGTACAAAATCATTCCAGTATGGCCTCAACTTCACGAGCGGGGTCCTAGTATTGAAATTGAGCGTTAGGTTCTTCTTATCGTATTTCATGTATAGGGATTTCTTCGAAGTCTGAAATTGTGTGGCCATCTTCTTCATAGCCCACTTTCGAACTAGCTCCTTCAATTCATCATCGTTGATATCATCATAATCATCCGCTTGCAACATAAAATGTTGAAGGATATCATCCCAAATTAAATTCTTATCAAGATCAGAGACAAAACTAACATGAGGCTCGTTGATCTTTTGCTTCCATTCACGGGAACTGATCGGAAGTCTGTCCCTTACAAGGTACCCATAGTGTTGCACGAATTTCCTTGCATGAGGACCAAGTGGTTCGCCTGTCTCGATATTGAATTCTGATATTATGTAGCGTCCCTCCAATGGCTTTTTTGGGCCTCGGATATTTTTGCTTTTCGCCATTGTGGTCGTCGATCCAGAGGGCTACATATAAAAAAAAGGATAAATAAATATCATGTGTACACATAATAGATGATAGATATTCAAATATATATATATATATATATATTCAAATATATATATATAAATATATATACCTCGTCGGTATTTTCTTGCACAATATTTTCTTGAATATTTTCAAGAGCCAGGTATTGACTCCCGTCATCTACATCCTGCTGGTCAACATCGGTAAATTGAGTGCCAGTGTTGATAATATCCATCATTTCTTCATCCATGTTGTCTCTCGGGGCAGCCATCTAGCTTTTACACCACTAGATATATATATAAAAAATAAAAGCCATATATCTATTAAATGGATCGAGTCATGTGCTTAAAATTAATTAAATAACTACACTCGAAATTCAAGTCTCCAAAGCATAACTTTGATTTCTTAGTTTCTAGAAATATTTATTAGCAAGGGATATATATAACAATATAAATTTAAAACTCTCTAATATGTATAACAAATATATATATATATAACAATACAAATTTATAACTCTCTAATATGTATGTATAACAAATTTATATATATAACAATGAAAACCATACACTAGTCATGCATATGCTATTTAATGGATAGAGCTAGGGGATTAAACTTAAATAATTATAGAATTTAGGGTTATTATTTACGCCGAGCTCTGGTTAGGGTTTGCATGCGCAGAACTTGATTAGGATATATATAAGAGTTTGCAGTGGAGCTTGGCCGGGTTAGGATTAGGAGCGAGTTCAGGATACTAGGTTATATATATCCTGATCTACATTGGTGTATATAAATATATCAAAATTCATGTCACCCTAATTATGAAGAATCCAATATATATAACTATAGAATTCAAGGTTATTATTTACGCCTTTGTTAGGGTTTAGAGCGGAGCTCGGCCAGGTTAGGGTTTGGAGCAGAGCTTAGAATATTAGGATATATATCAACATTAATGTCAATATATCAAAATTCAGATATATATACCAAAAAATTCATAGCACTAATAAAAACAATCTTTTTAATTGTGACAAAGATTCTAATATATTTCTACAACTATATATTGTAGTACACTACTACATTTTTTCTACAATTCATCCACTCAACATTTTTTCTATATATATATATATATTATATTTAAGTAAACTACTACATTTTTCTATTTTATGTACAAATAAAATATATCTATTTTTTCTATATTTTTTCTATGTGCACACACTCATACACACACTGTTGCTCACATATAGCACGGCGAGCACAAGCACGATGGCGAGGACGAGCACAAGCAGTGGCTGAGCTAGCATCAACTTGTAGGAGGGGCCAATTTGTCTTATGAAGCTCAAAGTGTACACAAATACCAGATCAATTAGTAACTAATCATAAACTTCATGCAAATTAAGACCTCAAATATCCACCAAAAGGTATCAAGTAGACTCTATTAAGTACAAATCAACATTTAAATAGTAACTTCTAGTACACTGTACAGGCAATATATATAGAATAGCTTTGCATATTAGTATTGAAATTAAAAAAGGAGCAATTAAATATTGATTAGTAGCCTAAAATTAATACTTAGGCTCCGACATGGGGGGGGCAAGGCCCAGGTTGGCCTAGCCTTAGCTCCATCAGTGAGCACAAGCACAAGCACAAGCACGATGGCGAGGATGAGCACAAGCACAAGCATGGTGAGGAGATCGAGGACAACGAGCACAAGCACGATGGTGAGGACGAGCATGAGCACAAGCACGGTGAGGAGATCGAGGACGACGAGCATGGAGGATGACGAGCGCGTGGAGTCGGCCAGGACGAGGCGCGCGTGCGCGTAGAGCCAGCCGCCGGGGATGAAGGACGAGCTCGAGGCGTGGTGCTGGCCGAAGGTGATCTCTTGATGATGAGGATGAGCGCGCAGCGACGAGGACAACAACGAGCGCTCTGACAAAGGGGACGACGATGAGCGCTCCGATGAAGGGGACGACGAGCGCACGGTGAGGCGTGCGAGCGCGTGGAGCCGGGGACAAAGCTATCGATGACGAGGATGAGGATCGACGACGACGATGAGGGCATGGCAGACCCAAATCTCAGATCTAGGTGAGGGCGAGGACGATGGCGATGGATCTGGGTCTGGGCCACGCACAAACAGGAGAGGCGCAAGCCGGGCCGCCTGCAGAGACGGCGAGAGATGGGAGAGCCGCGTGGAGGTAGTTGGAGCTGATGAGGAGCGACGGCGGCGTGGTGGCTCTCAGACGATGGATGAAGATGATGGAGACAGAGAAGAAGACGAGGCAATATATATTTAGGGATCTTTAGTCCCGGGTGAAGCCATGGCCCGGGACTAAAGGACCTTTAGTCCCGGGTGATGGTAAGAACCCGGACTAAATGTTTGACCTTTAGTCCCGGGTGCAGCCATGACCCAGGACTAAAGTTATTTTTTTGGCGGGCCGCGAAAATATAGCCCACCTTTAGTCCCGGGTGGTTGATCGACCCAGGAGTAAAGGTGTTTCCAGAAGTTTTTCCTTTTTTATATATTTCTTTTATATAAATATGCAGAGAGTTATTAATTACCTAATAAATAAAATATTATCCAAAAATGATAAAAAAATTCCTGGACTTGGTTTTGCATTATTATACACAACAAAAAATTGTAACCTAAACTCTTTTGTTTTACTGTATAAATATTTAACATAGTGTAAATAATAATTATAATTTGCACCATGCAAAAATATACTACTTGATTAAAATCATTAAAACTATTGCTTTTCGACGGGAAATTAGTTTTCACATCTTATTAATGTTGATCATTTGTTTTTTCATCACACATTCTCCACGGGAAATCCACCGTCAAGCAGAAAATTCATTTAAACCGTAGAAAATATGAAAACACGACAAAAAAATCTGAAGTCACAATTATTACATAATAGGTCTAATACATCACTATATATATCAAGCGAGCATAGTAGTGAACTTCTTCTTAACGTATATCCCTTGGTTATGATCACGCCATAACCATGGAGTGTCCTCATCATTTAGCTAGATGCTTGGGTCTTTGTTCACTGTGAAGGGTTGAATTCGGTCATCCTTTTCATAATCTTCTGATATGTCTGACTTGTCTTCAATTTCGATGATGTTTCTTTTCCCTGAAAGAACTATGTGGCACTTTGGCTTATTGATTGGGTCGTTGTTGTTTTTCTCTCTCTTCAGTTTTGTAGACATGTTCTTGACATATAACACCGGATTCACATCCTTGGCAAGGATGAACGGTTCGTCTTTGTACCCAATATTGTTGAGGTCCACGGTTGTTATTCCATACTGGTTGTCGACTGCTACCCCAACTCCAGTCGCCTTTACCCATTGGCACTTGAACAAAGGTACCTTAAAAGTAGGTGCATAGTTTAGTTCCCATATCTCCTCTATGCAGCCATAATATGTTTGCTTATTTCTATTAGGGTCAGTGGCATCTATGCGGACACCACTGTTTTGGTTGGTGCTCCTTTTATCTTGGGCTACTGTGTAAAATGTATTCCCATTTATCTCGTACCCTTTGTATGTGAGGATATGCCACGATGGCTGCCTAGCCAACAAATACAATTGCTCATCAATACTCTCATCACCCTACATTCTTTTCGCAACCAGTCGCTGAAAGTTTCCATGTGCTGATGCATAATCCAAGCTTCAGACTTCCCTAGAAACTCAGATCGGAGCAACTCTTTATGTGTCTTGATATATGGATCCACCAAGGAGGAGTTTTGTAGAACTGTGTAGTGTGCTTTATTAAAATAATTGTCCTATGTACCAATATATGTTTTCTTCCCTAGTGTCCCCTTTCGACTTAGTCTCCCCTCGTGTCGCGATTCAGGAACACCAATCGGGTCAAGGTCAGGAATAAAGTCAACACAAAACTCAATGACCTCCTCTGTTCCATAGCCCTTGGCAATGCTTCCTTCTGGCCGAGCACGGCTATGAACATATTTCTTTAGGACCCCCATGAACCTCTCAAAGGGGAACATATTGTGCAGGAACACAAGACCGAGAATGCTAATCTCCTTGACCAGGTGAACTAGGAGGTGTGTCATGATATTAAAGAAGGAAGGAGGAACACCAACTCAAAGCTGACAAGACATTGAACCACATCATTCTGTAGTTTAGCTAGATCCATTGGATTGATTGCCTTCTGAGAAATTGCATTGAGGAATGCACATAGCTTCACGGTGGCTAGACGTACATTTGGAGGTAGAATTCCTCTTAATGCAACTAGAAGCAATTGCGTCATGAGCACGTGGCAGACATGGGACTTTAAGTTTAGGAATTTCTTCTTTGGCACATTTATTATACCCTTTATATTCGAGGAGAATCCAGATGGTACCTTGATGCTTGCTAGGCATTCAAACATGCTTTCCTTCTCTTCTTTGCTAAGAGTGTAGCTGGCAGAACTTAAGTAATGGCGTCCATCATCTGTCTTCTCTAGATGCAGGTTGTCTCATTCTTTCAAACACCGCAGGTCCTGTCATGATTCAAGTGTGTCCTTAGGCTTCCCATACACACCCATGAAGCCTAGCAGGTTCACACAAAGATTCTTCGCCAGGTGCATCACGTCAATCGCGCTACGAACCTCTAGGACTTGCCAATAGGGTAGCTCCCAAAATATGGACTTCTTCTTCCACATGGGTGCGTGACCGTTGGCGTCGTTCGGAACAGGTTCGCTATCATGTGCCTTTCCAAATACTACTTTCACATCCTTGACCATATTGAGCACATCCTCACCAGTTCGGTTGCCTGGCTTGGTCTGGTGGTCTGCCTTACCTTTAAAATGCTTGCCTTTCTTTCTTAGGAGGTGATTCGCAGGAAGAAATCGACGATGGCCAAGGTACACGACCTTTCGACATTTTTTTAAGAATATACCTTTAATGTCATTGAAATAGTGCGTGCATGCATTATATCCCTTGTTTGATTGTCCTGAAAGATTACTTAGAGCAGGCCAATCATTGATTGTTATGAACAACAATCCTCGTAGGTCAAAGTGCTCCTGTTTGTGCTCATCCCACACACGTACACCTGGTCTGTTCCACAAAAGTAGAAGTTCTTTAACTAGTGGCCTCAGGTACACATCGAAGTCGTTGCTAGGTTGCCTTGGGCCTTGGATGAGCACTGGCATCATAATAAACTTACGCTTCATGCATAACCAGGGAGGAAGGTTGTAGATACATAGAGTAATAGGCCAAGTGCTATGACTACTGCTCTGCTCCTTGAAAGGATTCATACCATCCGAACTTAAAGCAAACCTTAAGTTTATTTTGTCATTTGCAAACTCTGGGAATTCTCTATCGATTGCTCTCCACTGGGACCCATCAGCAGGGTGTCTCAACATATTGTCTACCTTACGGTCTTCTTTGTGCCATCGCAACAACTTTGAATGGTCTTTGTTTCTAAACAGACGTTTCAAGCGTGGTATTATAGGAGCATACCACATAATCTTGGCAGGAATTTTCTTCGTGGGACGTTCGTCCTCAACATCACTAGGGTCATCTCGCCTGATCTTATACCACGATGCATGACATACTGGGCATGCATCTAACTTCTCGTACTCCTCGCCACGGTAGAGGATGCAGTCATTAGGACATGCATGTATCTTCTAGATTTCTAATCCCAAAGGGCAGACTACCTGTTTTGCTTCATACGTAGTGGCGGGCAATTCGTTATCCTTCGGAAGCATCTTCTTTTGGATTTTTAGTAACTCCCCAAATCCCTTGTTAGATACACCATTCTTTGCCTTCCATTGTAACAATTCTAGTATGGTACCCAACTTTTTTCCCCCGCATCACAAGTTGGGTATAGCAATTTCTTGTGATCCTCTAGCATGCGCTCGAACTTGATCTTCTCCTTTTCACTTTCGCATTCTCTTTGTGCGTTACGAATGGCCTGACCAAGATCATCAACGGGCTCATCTTCTGCCCCTACCTCTTCTTTAGCTTCCCCTATTGCAGTATCATTGAAGGCATCATATTCAGCAATAATGTCATCATCGTCCCATTGTTCTTCTTCACCTTCTTCCATTACAACCCTGGTTTCTCTGTGCTTCATCCAACAAATATAGTTTGGCATGAAACCCGACTTCAACAAGTGTGAATGAAGACTCCTTGAGCTAGCATATTCCTTCAAATTCTTACATATGGCACATGGGCAGCACATGAAACCATCGCGTTTGTTTGCCTCAGCCACACGTAAGAAAGAATGCACGCCCTCAATGAACTCTTGTGAGCGGCAATCAGCATTGTACATTCAATGCCGGCTCATCTGCATTACATGACATACATACCATATTAAAACCTAGAACATAATTAGTTAATTATATGACATGCATGCCACCACACAAGGTATTAATTTATGAAAGTCTCGCTACAATGTAGACAATCCCAACTACCACTAAAAAACTAAAGCTAAAATGCACTTCAGCAGCATAAGGATTTCGCGACCAATCCCAACTAAAACAGACAGATCATGCATTTGTTCAACATCTATGGGCTTCTTCTGTAGGATCACTGCCTCATCAGTCGTCGTAGCCGCCTGTGCAAGAGAGTTTTACACGTGTTCAACATACTCTTCCTCCTAGTACCAGCCTAAACATCCAGTGCCATCCCACTGAAATTAAAACAAAAAATTAGAACTTTAATCACAATCATCATGAAAATAAGTATAAATTAACCATAATCATCAAATGCGACAAAATAACTCACATTGCGATCCGAACACTTGTAGAAGATACGACCCTTGTTGGGACACTCCTTCCTCACTCGGTACTCCATCACAATCTTCTCCTCACACTTGCCGCATGCAATGAGAGGGAGGTCCGGCCTCAGTCGCTTTGGAACCCGATGAGAGGCCGAGGACCCGGAAGCAGTTGCCATCTACTCTCTATACTCATTTTTAATATAATATAAATTTCTCATTTTATAAACAAATAAAATTAAAAAACTCTAAAATTCTCTATATCTCTAAACCATGAAGTGTGCTATGCATGCTAGAAATGAAAGTTGAATACTAGTTTTGAATAACTACTTTAACCTTCCTTCATCCAAATATGCAAACTTTAAAGTGATTTTGAGCTTAAATGGCTTACAAATAAAAAAATCCACCATAAAAAACCACATATCTAGTCCACTGAGATATGCTACTGATGAAACATGAGAGTATAAAGTTGGTAACCTTTAGAACCAAAGAATCGATGGAGGAATCGACGAAATCTTGTGATTACCGGCGATGAGGAAAGAAGAGAGGTCGGCGATGAAGCAAGAACACTGAGCTCAAAGTGGCTTGAGCTCGGGGAGGAAGAAGGGGTATATAGAAGGGGACCTTTAGTCCCGTTTAGAGCCTCCAGCAGGGAGTAGACTTTTACTCCCGCTTGGAGGGACCAACCGGGAGTAAAAGTTAACCTTTAGTCCCGGTTGGTAGCTCCAACCGGGAATAAAGGTCCCTAAGCAGAAAAGCCTGCCGCAATAGCCGTTGGGCAGGGACCTTTAGTCCCGGTTGGAGCTACCAACCGGGACTAAAGGTTTATCTAGTCCCGGGCGTGAAAAATACCGGGACTAAAGACAAATTTCGAAGTGGATCATAAGTTGTTTCTCTACTAGTGATCTTTGTAAACTTTATCTCTTTGCAACTTGTTCGCACGGTGCAATGTATTTATGCAATGGTAGATTTTTTACGTCATTACTGTAAAATTTAGAACATCACATATCAATCCTTCTCCACTATCTCACTTCCACCATTGGCCTAGCCACGCGTCTTCATGGGCAAAGCCCCAACCTAGATCCACTTTTTTTTAATGTCACAGGGGGATTACTCCCCACCTGAATGTATATTGATATAGCCCCAAATCGGCTCGTTTTATGTTTTACAACATTGAGGAGGAAAAACAACAACAACGACAATATGCCCCAGCACCAAGGCGAAGAGTGGCAGAAACCACAAATATACTAGCAAAATGCAAAGACTACCACAATAAGGCAGATGAGCTCTTCGACGATGCCTCCAGGGAGGTGAATGACGACAAAACATAATCATCGTCAGACAAGTAGTAGCTTGGCAAGGTTTTCACCCGAGCCTTGTGCCGATGGTAGCTGCACCGTGATGGGGGGTACCAGCCGCCGCCACACCGTACGGAGTCATTCCCGTACTCGCCCGCAATGGTGGGAGGCGCACACCGGCAAGCGTCCATGCCTAGAGGGAGGGAGGGCCGGCCACCGCCATACCACCACACAGCATGTTCACGGACTCGCCCGTGACAGTGGGAGGTGCGCACCAGCAAGCATCCACGCCTGGATAGAGAGGGGAGGGTGCCGACCGTCACCACAACGCACGGAGATATTCCCGGACTCGGCCACAATGGTGGGAGGCGCACACCGACAAGCGTCCACGCCTGGAGGGAGGGAGGTCCGGTCGCCGCCACACTGCGTGGAGCTGTTCACAAACTTGCTCACGACGGTGGGAGGCGCGCATCGGAAAGCGTCCATGCCTGGACGGAGAGGGGAGGGTGCTGGCCACTGCCACACCATGCGGAGCCATTCTTGGACTCGCTCGCATTGGTGGGAGGCACGCATCAGCAAGCGTCCATGCCTGGACAGGGGAAATGGGATGCCGAATGCCGCCACACCTCATGGAGCCATTCTTGGACTCGCTCGCAATGGTGGAAGACGCACACCAGCAAGCGCCCGCGCCTGGACAAAGGGATGGGGGGTGCTGGTCACCACCACACCGCGCGGAGCTGTTCCCGGACTCACCCACAATGGTGGGAGGTGCGCACTGCAGGCGTCCACGCTAGCCAGGCGGGAGAAGAGGAACGAAGAGGACGCATCCAGGGAGGAAGCGGCGTCCGCAGACGTTGCCGTCTCGGCTTTCGCCCTAGCCTCAAACATCCCGTCTGCTGCGTCGCAGTGCGCCACGCTGGGTGTAGTGGTGCCGGCCGCTGCCACACGGGGACGGCGGACCGTGGCCGGGGTAGAAGCGCCGACTGCCGCCACACGAGGATGGTAGGTCCGCCAGATGAGTGCCCCCACCAGATCCGGCCACCTGGGCCCAGGCACAGCAGCCCATGCCAGTGAAGTTGTAGTCTGCGCAGCTCCCGCACTGTCACGAGCCCCGTGCAGCACAGCCCGGACCGTCCTGGCATGGAGGCCAGGCATTACAGGAAGACCTGCCGGAGCCCAGGCTGTCTACCACCACAACTGGGCAGAGATCTGGCTGGCAGCACGCGGATCCGGCCGTCCCCGCTTAGTTCCAGCCATCCTCCAAGTAGATCTGGAGCCGGAGCAAGGAAAGGAGACAGGGCTGTCGAGAAGAAAGAAGAGGGCCGTAGGAGGGAGGAGAGGAGGGAGAAGGGGACGGGCTGCGTGCGGCGGCCACCGCTGCCCGCTGCCGCCACCTGCGCCGTCGTCGTCCGAGGCAGTGGCAGCAGCCGTCCGGGCTCGCGCCCTTGGAGGGAGGTGAGCGGAGGTCACTCCGCCTCGTGACCCCGAGGACAACCTTGGTCGCCTTCTTTCAACAAGGCAAGCACCTAGATCCACTTTTATATTATAACCAATTTGCTCACAAATAATATTCTGCTATACACACTTTTTCAGTGTGTTTTTTCTCCATTGAACTTAATTGATGTATAGCTTATGTTATCAACACGTTAGACCCAATCCTTTCATCAAAAAAACAATAACAACCATAAAACATATGGTAGGACCATATAATTTACATTGACTTTTCTGATAAAGTTGGACCTGCATCATTGTTGGTATTCTTATGGTTTTCCTTGAGACGCACGCATGCCACCCTTATCAACTTAATGAAATGAACTATGAAATAATATTGAACTTTGATCTCTACACCAAACTACACTTCCTTCCTCGACATCAAATTTGACGTGGTTGAAATTTGTGCATCATTTTTGCTCTTGATCAAAGCGAAATCAGCCCCTCCGAAGTATAGAACCTTCCGGTGGCTAACCAAATCTGCTATGTGCATTCTAATAGGAGAAGAATCCTACCGTTTCTGCTGTGCTTCTATAGATGTTCATCTAGAAGTCCCTATATTTATCGGCATTTACAACATGCAAATATACTGACACTCTCAAATCCCACAGAGGACCGGTTTCATATATGTGTAGGCTAAGTAGCTTCTGTGCACTTATCAAATACCTTAACTATTTGTACCTAATGTTAAAGAGAGGAGATTATTCCATCGGTCTTTTTTTTTTACTTCCCACAATGCCCTCCAGGTCCCGTATGTGACCCGAACTCACGACTCGTCCTCAGAAGTTAGAACAACGCGCGTCTTATGACAGTACGGAGTCCAATTCCCAGATACATCGAGCGACGATATGGAGTCCAACTCCAGGACGTATTGGAATAGAAGTCACAATTGTAGAGTATATTTCGAGATGCAAATCGTTCAACTGACCACACGAAACAGTACGTTCCGTTGTAACGCAGGGGCATATTTTCTAGTAGAATATATAGAAAAGTGTAAGGTGAGGTGAACCATATAGCCTGATTCTAGAGTTGCTAAGTCACTGTCATGTGAACCCCAGATGATCATTTTGTTCTAGCTTGGACGTGTAAAGGGTAGGCTGACTTGCAAACATAATCTACTATTCGAGAATCGACCGAACAATGCCTTGGGATAAAGTTGAAGGTGTTAGCATGCCTTTACAACATTGAGGACAGCACATATATAATTTCAGTTACCAACGGTGGCTTAGTTTTAATTGAGATCTTGGCTGTAATATGGCTCTACCAGCAACCATTTTTGTCTTAAGGTCAAACAGATTTTGTATCAACGCTAGTTATCTTTTAGCTTTCATTTGTATATATATGGTGATATATAGTTGCTGTTGATGAGTGTAGATTATCGGCTTAGTTGAAAAGGAAGCTAGTATGAGTGGCATCAAGTATTCAAGTGGTGTCTTTGTTTATAGCGATACCTTCGCGGTAAAGTTTTGGCTCAATAGAAACAAATTTTGTAGTGAGGTTAATTATTATTTTACTAGCTTTTTGAACAGTGACAAATGTGGTTGAATATAGTTAGTTAGATATCACTATATATGTGCGCGTCCGCGTGCAAAGCTACAGTGTTAGAGTCTATTTGGTTCGTGTCCACAGCTTACCACATCATAGATTAGTTATACCATATTTTTTGGCAGTATTTTGGTTCACGGTCCATGTATTGTCGTAACCATAGTGTGTCACACTTTCTTAGCACCCTATCATATACATCATAGACTCATTTTCATTGAAACTTTGCAACAAGGTGTGACTTCGATTTCGCTTATCACACTTCCTGAGTTTGCCGAGGTTAGAAAAACTCACAAAGTGTGACAAGCAAACTACGGCAAATGGTTTATTCTCTTTAAAACGTTAGGTACGGCAAACTACGAACCACTTATCACCGTCAAAGAGAATAAAAAGGAATCTAATAACTAGTTCTAGTTGATCCTTGATCCAATGGGCCATAAAACTTATCATGTTATTTAGTGTGGATATATACTGAATTACGTTGAAAATTTTATAATTATTTACCGAATTGGCAAATGGTTTTACCGAATTGTATATAAAAATTTTGTGCGGCATAATCTTTGCCAAAATCATAAATCTGCCACCATATATTGATACTCTAAAGTTCACAAGACACGCCCAGCGGTCCAAACATTAAGAGTCATAGAAGGGGACTGATAACTAATCTTGGTGATAGCCATTACTCACCCAAAACAATATATCATCATACAATAGCAAATTTATCTTTGGTGACACCAATTACTCACCTAAAACAATATATCTAGAGTTTCTATAAGAGTAAAATGCACCAGGGGTTCATAAACTTTTTATTAATTCTCATTTGGATCCTCAAAGTAAAAAGAGTAATATTCACCAATGGTTCCTACACTTGTCTAGAGGTGTCATTCAGGTCCCCAAAATTTCAAAATGCATTTTAGCTCGAAGTTGTAATGAGTCACATTCATGTCCCAATGGACGTTTGCCGGACCCTTTAATGCTATGTTTCATGGATCTGACAGATGAGACCCACGTATCAGCGAAAGGCTCCATCTTGGAAAAATCGTGCCTTTTTCATATGATTTTGGATGAAAGTGATTTTTATATCAAAATTATAGCTCTCTATGGGGTCTACAACTTTTTAGTTTTGAGTTTTGTCATTTGAGATAGTCAAGATGCTCAAAAAATAATATAATGTTTGAGTAGCATATTAATTCCATACTAGGGCTTATCGCAATAAAAAAATTATATCTTACGTGTATGCTGTCGGATAAAGATACTTCGTATTCGAAAATTGTATCCCTTAATCTATAGCTTTAAAGTTGAGTTTTCTCATTTAAAATTTCAGCAGCATATCAATCTCAAACACGAAAAACGAGTAAAAGAAAAAAATGAAAAAAAGAATGAAAAAAGGAAAACATGCAATAAAAAAAGAAATATAAAGGCTAAATACAACATAACGAGTTAGAGCAGTGTACGTCCCGACACGGTGTAAAGTTTGAATTTAAATATATGATGCAATCTTAAACATTACTTAGAGTCCGATCTCAAGACGAAATACGCAGACGATCATTGGATAAATGTCAAGGGTTCCCATGCTCATGTATATGAGTTAGAACCGAGCACGACACAATTTGTTGGATAAATTTTCTGCAAATCATCTTGATAAACTACCCAACAAGTTGTACCCCCATTGCAACCACGGACATATTTGCTAGTAAAAATAAAACAAAAAAGAAACATTTGTCACGGAATTACCAGGTCACTCCATCCATAGATCCTGCATTTCAGCGTAGAATAGTCTTTCAGATTTTCACACTGAATAGTTACATTTTATTTCAAGGCAACGCGAAATTAAAGCATGGTTTGCAGCCTCTGAACTCAGCTCTGGTTCTGCCCCGCGGCGATTGCATCGGCGAAGCACTTGTGGAACATGTCCATGCCATCCCGCGGCAGAGAGACGCCCACTTCCATCCCGCCGGCGCCGCGCCGGCTCTCCGCCACTGCCACCGCGCCGGTCTTCGCCACGGACGCGATGTCCACCTTCGCCGGACGGCCGAACCCCAGGTCCAGATCGTAGACGCGGAACCTCGGCGAGCCGGCCACGGACAGCATGCCAATAGAGCGGGCAAGCCCGATGACGCGGTCCCCCCAGGCGTCCATGCCTGATGTCCCGATGCCGCTCACCGCCTCATCGATTGATGTGGCAACCGCGGCGCACGCGCTGAACACGCCGCCCGCGCCGGCGGCCGCAACCTCGTCCCTGGGTGGCAGGCAGAGCGCAGGGCCGACGCAGTTGCCGAGGTACTTGTCGGGGAGGGGAGGCTTCACCCGCGAGCGGTGGTCCACGGGGAAGAGCAAGCAGGCTCTGGCTCGGTCGCCGCCGGTGCGCACAGTCGACGTCGCTGTCGCGCCTGTGTCGTCTTTGGCTCGCAGGTAGCACGACCAGACCAACCCCAAGGTGGCGACCAGCGAAGTGCACCTCGGCGGCCACGGCGTCCTTGACGCGCTGCACGTCGTCCTTGGACACCGTGAAGGTGGCGAGGAGCTGGTCGGCGGGCGCCTTGAAGAGCTCCATCTCATCATCGGCGGTGGTCGCCAGCACGGGTCGGTAGAAGACGTCGTAAAGGCCTCTGGGGTGGGGGAGGAGGCTCCGGTCTATGACAGGAGGCGGCGGCGCGTCGGCGCGTGTGCACGCGGCCGCCGCCCAGGTGTGGAGGAAGTGCGTGGATGCAGAGCCGTCGCAAGCGGCATGGTGCACGGTGACGCCGACGGCGAGGCCGCGGCGCGCTGGCAGGAGCGTGGCCGGCAGGGCGAGCACGGCACCGCCCGCCGGCAGCGGCGGCACGAGCGGGGCGATCCTGGCGACCTCCCGCGGTTCGTCGGCGGCGAGCCAGTCGATGTCGTCTTCCGCGCCGCCGCCGCCGGCGTCGTACTCGGCGACGGTGAAGGCGACGCCGTCTCCAGGGCGGTAGTAGAGCTCGTAGCGGTTGGACGTGCCCGGGGTGAGCCGAAGGCGGCCCGCGAGGGGGTAGAAGACGCGGACGGCCTGGGACAGGGAGGTCTTGAGGTTGGAGAGGATGGCGGGGACGTCGGCGTCCGGGGCGAGGCGGTAGAGGAAGAGGCGCTCGACGGGCGGCAAGCTCAGCCAGAAGACGTCGAAGAAGGTGAGCGGGAGGGAGCACTCCGGCGGGGCAGAACCTGATGGTAAAGGAGACGGACGCACGACGGCGCTGTCAAGGATGCAGATGCGAGGAGGTGACGAAGCGGAGGCTCCGGCACGCTGCTGCTGCTCCTGCGCCACGGCCATGGCCATTATTGCCGTCGCTGGTATGAACGTGTGCTTGCTCCGGTGGTCTCAGCTTGGCAGCTTCTTCCACTCAGCAGCTGAGTGTGCTAGTCTGTATAGTAGTATATCAGATCCGCTCAGCTGCTGAGTGTGCTTCTTCGCCCTTTTACCTCAACTCAGACTGAATGGAAAACAGTAAAGTATAAAAAAAACACTCGTATGTAGTGTGATTTGGAGTTCGAGGTTTCTGCCGGGTTGTTTTGTTGCCGATGCCCACCATTACCTATCTAGAGACTAGGAGTAGGAGTACGTCTGTTACAATAACTATCCATCTCTATCTATATTTATATCTATATATATATCTATCTATTTCTATCTATCTATATCTATTATATCTATATCTATATCTATATTTATTTATATATATACCTAATATTAAACGGTACCGGCCCTAGGCCCACGTCCGGACGCACCTCCTGTGTTCCCGTCATGCACGCATCCCACACGTTCCATCCCGTTCTCAACCAGTGCCTGAGTTCGAAACCGTGGACCGCACAAATCCCTCGCCCCGCACGGTAGAAACCACGCACCCGCGCCCCATCCAGCGTCTGCACAGTGGAACACGCCCCACGCCCGAACGGTGGAACTAGGACCCGCGCCACCTACAGATGCGCGCTGCGGAGGCGTCTGTAGGCCTCAGACTTCGGCACGTGAACCATGGCGACGCACTGGCAGCAGCAAGTGGACAGCGACATGCAACACCCGATCTACTTTTGAAATATTTAGATGAAACATTTGCAACATACATCTAAAAACAGATGAAACACTTGAAACATGCGCGTAAAACATGCGTATGTAGCCATTGCAACATGTGCGACACTGCGATCTACTTTTGAAACATCCAGATGCAACATAAATCGTCTGAAACAGATGAAACACTTGAAACATGCTGAAACATGCGGTGTAGCCTTACAACATGTGCAACACAAAGATCTACTTTTGAAACGTCCAGATGAAACATTCGAAACAAACATATGAAGCAAATGAAACACCTAAAACATAGGCCTAAAACACTTGAAACACGACATTGCCGACGGCCATGGCCTACCTGGTGGGGAACTGCTGTATTGGTGGCGACCTCCTCCAGGTGGCGTGGGGGTGGTGGTGGCGCGGTGCAAGCCATGCCACGACGGGCGAGGTGGATGGGGGGCATGGCAAGGGACGCCCCGCGCAAGCAGGGTGCAGGATTGGTACAGGCGCGATGCGCGATGGTGTGTGATAGGGTTTGGCCACGGTGGGCGCGATGGAGTGGAGCGAGCAGACGGCACGGCGGATGTCGAGGTCGAGGCGGGCGACATGGCGAAGGCGGCCGTGGTGGGCGTAAGGCGCAGTGGAGGCGGCCTCGGCCGCCACCATGGTTGGGTGAGTGGGGGGAAATGGCAGTCGAGATTTTTTTAGGAACACGTGCAACAGAGAGTTGAGTTGGGGGAGAACGCAGGCCGGTTGCCTAGGCCGCCAGTCCGCATGAGCAAGGACGCGTCTGGACGGGTTGCCTAGAACGGACGCCGCGGAGGAGTATTATTATCGAATATTAAAAGACAAAATTTCACTCTCATTTCTTTTGTCCTGCACTCTCTAACTAACTATGTGAATATGGTCTCTGTTGAACTATCTTGGCCGGCCACATCTCTTCTGTTTTATATGAAACATGCAGGACTTCTTAAGGTAATCTAGATAACTAGGAGTCCTAATCCAAATATATTTTAATCAAAATAGGATTTTTTATCAAATAGAAAGAGATAAGAGTAGAAATCTATTCTAAAATTAAACCACGACGAGTTATGTAGTTTCAGTTTTTCCCTGTGGGCCAGAAAGAGCTGAATCCGTGTCGTTTGGGATCTTGTGCATCGGGAAGAAAGAGCTAAGTCCTCGTCGGTCATGCATTTTTTCTGATTTCCTGTCCAGTTCGAATGTTTTTTTCATGTCTTTTATATCGATTTCTTTCTTTCTTTTTCTCCTGTTCCGATTACATTCAATTACATTTTTGTTTTGTATTCTTATTTATCACATTCAATTAAACGTGTTTCCATTCTGCCGTGTGGTAAACACGGAGAGCAACTACACAAAAAAACGTGTTTCCATTCTATTATTTTTATTTTTCACGTTCAACTAAATGTAAATGTGAAAATACAAACCAGTATTATATAAATAATAACAATAAAAACAAAGAATAAAAACAGCACAATATATAGACTTTGAACTCCTGACCATTGACTAAGAAATAAATATTTTTACCACCAAATTGTTAATGTAATTTTTATTAAAATCAAATCTCGTATTATTTTATCCAACTGATGATTAAACCACGAAACAAGATCTTTAGTTTGTTATCCAATGTGAAATAAATGTGCATCTATATACTAGTGCAATCCCCGACAATAGAACGATGAGGAAAATCAAGAGAGTCCTTCTGTCATAATCATCGACATACTAGCCCTTGATATATGAATAACTAACTCCACACTAATTTGAGTTACAGATAACTAACTCCACGATGACACTTAATATTTAGCTATATCAACATGGATGTTATAAAAAATTACACTTAATATATATCTACGAGCAAATATCTTTGTGTTTAGCAACGCGACACTACGGGATACAGTAGCTTTGCCGAGTGCCAGGCCCAAAAACACTCGGCAACTGCTTTGCCGAGTGTAATACTCAGCATACAACACACGGCATTAATTTGTCGGCAAACAGTAGTTTGCAGAGTGTTTTTTATCGCGCACTCGGCAAATAGTTTGTCGAGTGTCAATAAACACTCGGCAAAAATAAACTCTCGGCAAAAAAATGTTAACGGGATGGCACGGTGACGCCGATTTTGCCAAGTGCACGACGGAAAAACACTCAGTAAAGTTTCGCAAGTTTGCCGAGTGTCAAGCCGAGAACACTTTGCCGAGTGTCAATTCGAAAACACTCGGTAACGTTTCTGAACTTTGCCAGAGTGTCAAGATCAAAACACTCGGTAACGCTTATAAAGTTTGCCAAGTGTCAAGACTAAAGCACTCGGCAAAGTTTACACACTTTGCCGAGAGTCACGCCCAATACACTCGGCAAACAAGCGCGCAACGGATAGATTTTATGGTCACTTTGCTGAGGGTCTATTTGAATACACTCGGCAAATACAAAACACTCGGCGAAAAAGGTTCCCAGAATAACAGAAATTGGTCTCTTCGCCGAGTGTTTTGGCTTGACACTCGGTAACTCCTCGCTTTGCCAAGTGTTACACTCGGCAAATCGACCAATACCCCCTTTTTTACTAATCTGTCCCGTATAACGGACCCCTCTCAATTCACAATAAACCATCATAATTCACAATAAAGCATCATCACAGGCATATGTCACAGACATAATTGTATTTCACAGGCATAATAAACCATCATCACAATTCATAATAAACCATCATCATAAGTCACAACTAAGTCACAATAAGCCACAAATGCAAATGCAATCACTACGGAGGCCCTTGGAACCACTGCGACAAATCCGGGTCTTGAGACTGATTACTTGATGCCGCTGATTGATTCTGCACAAAAGAGAAGAGATTGCATGTGTGAGAGTTCAACTCCATTAATGTCGTGTCTCTGTTACCTTTAATTAGTTTTGAACGAAATCTCAAGTTTAATTATCACTGATAGAATTAGTAGTGCAAGTGTACAAGACTATACAGTAACCGATAGGAATAGTAATGCAAGAGTACTAGGCACTACAGTACTGATAGAATTAGCATCACAAGAGTACTGGGTGCTACAGTACCGATAGAATTGGTGCTGCAGGAGTACTCGATGGTACAGTTGTTGAATAGAAGGGACGCCTATCTGTGTTAGCTCTCATGTCACAATCGAAATCCTCTCCACTCTGATAGTCAGCTGTGTTAGCTCTCATGTCACAATCGAAATCCTCTCCACTCTCTAGAATGTCAAATATTCAAAGGGAGCTGAACTGATTGAGCCAATAAGTCTAGTCCTTGTTTACTACTACGTTACGTATTTCTTGCTGTACATGGCGTGCTAGTGAACAGTGAAGTCAACTTTCCATTTTGCGGTTGAGCTTGCTTGATGATAAACATATACGGAGTAGATTAGTAAATCTAACAGAAATCATGCTCTGCTGATTTTTTTTATTTTGTGTAAATAAGCTATTTTCTTAATATAAATCTGAAGAAATAGGGGCCTCTGCCACTAATTTTGTCAATGCAATATATCACACTGCCGTGCCATCCTCATTTTCCATTGAATTGTCAAGCCTCGTCTTAATGACTTATCATCCTACACTCCATGTCTCAACAAATCCTCTCCAGGATGTCAAAATATTCAAATGGAGCTGAACTGATTGAACCAATCAGTCAGGCCCTATTTAGTGAGTTTTTATTTAGTGCAAAAGCAAGTTAACTGAGAGTCGGGAGCTATCAAAAATCTGTAATGTTAATTAGTGAGTTTTTATTTAGTGCAAAAGCAAGGTAACCATCCATCTAATATCTTGGCATAAAAAATAATAATAAATAGATCTAACATAAGGTGTCAAGTGACTCACAGGAGTAGTTGTTGGTGGTTGAGATGGAGGGAATAGCACCGGTGGCGGTGGCAAAGCTTGACCCATACTCGATGCAAAATTCTGCATGTATTGGAATATTTGGTCCATCCTCAACCGATTTTCTTCCTCTATCCTCTGCATCGTCCGCCGTTGTTCTTCCTCCATGTTCTGTCGCTCGGCTGCCACCCTCTGCTGAATCATCTCCTCCATCCTCGTCTCCGTCTCCTCCCGTTGCTTCGTTTCTGCTTCCCCCCGGGCCTATAACATTTCATCACAATATTACAATGCAAAGCTAAAGTACGTAACAATCAACGAACGATGAATAAAACAGAAATAACCTGGAGAGCCTCCATCTAGAACTGTGTAGCGGTTGGCCGTGGGCGTATCGTCGGGCTCACGCTCGTGCTCCTTGCTCGGGTCTAGGAGAGAATGGGAGTAGAGGATGTGTCGATTGTACTGTCGCCAATCCAGTACCGGCTATGCTTCTTGCCTCCTCCCACCCTCATCATGATTTCTCCATCAAGATCCTGGGTGCTCGGATCGAACTGTGGCCCATGAACCTGCCTTGCCATTGCTGTGTACTCACTGACGCAGCTGTGGATGCTGGGATCGTTGTACGCCTCGGGCGGGTCCTCCGGGTTGAAGTCGATGTTTGCCGTCGCCTATCCCTTTTTGGACAGAACCCATGCCTTGAGCTGGGAGCAAGGCTGGCCATCATGTGACGACGACTATGGCAAAAATGCAAAATAATTAGAAATTATGCATAATTGAGCGTTAGAATAAAGAAATGAATTCGCATACCCATTTTTCCCTGTATTCGTCGAGGCTCAGGCTGCCTTGATGGTGTGATGCACGTGGCATCAGCAAACGTCGGTCTCGGCAAGCGTTGTGCGTCTCCACCCATCCAGGCTCCAACCACTTGTCCACCATGTATTCCCAGCTCTGGTTATGCTGGGCGCACCAGTATGGAGACACCTACGTCATCAAGTGTATGACATATGAAAAAATGAAATTAAGTGTAATTAATCTCATAAAAAGTAAGTATGAATGTTCTATATTTACCTGCAAGAATTGTTCCAGGGTCTAGTTCATTGTTCTTGCCTCTTCTTTTTTAACCTTCATCCCTCTATGTTGAGCATAGTAGTCGATGATGGCCTGGACGTGCGCCTCGTAGTGCATGTCCTTCACGAGCTTCTTGGCGGCTTCTTCAGAGATGGAGGCCGCCTTGGCCTCGTACCCCTCCTAGCATCTGTAGAAGTCCTGTATATAGACGTGATGTATACAGTCATTACTTCAAGAATGTCCAGTGAATATGATGTATTGAGCAATGTAGTGTGAGGAATACTTACCCACAGCTCGCCCTTCACCTGCTCCACCTTGTTGGGGAATACCCTGCCGTCACGATCAGCGGCGTCGAGGGTGCTGACATAGTGGTCCCACGTGTAGGCCGGCTGCAGCTCTTCGCCGAACTACACTAAGCCAGGAAGTGTAGCTTGCACAAAAGGCCAAGGATGTCGTTGACCTTGCGGTTATGATCACCCCCACTGACCTTAATCCAACCCCTGCCCAAGTGATTAAGATATATTATTAGTTTTCATTGTAATTTTCAACATATCAAACGAAAAATTATTGAGAACATCTAAAGTTACTAACTTTTTCCCAGAGGGTCGAATCATCGGGCGTCTCTCAAGAGGTATCGGTCACCTCAGGAGGGTCGAGGGACCTCGTAACTAGACCTGGGAACCAACTGCCTCCTCCTCCACCTGCTCCTGCTCCTCCTATACCTCCTCGTCACCAGAGGCGTGCGTGGAAGGTACCTCCTCCTCGTCACCAGAGGCATGCGCGGAAGGTAGCTCCTCCTCAAACGACGACGAGGGAGCTACAGGCGACGGGGGCCTCGCCCCTTTACCCTTCCCTCCACCCCTGCCTCGACCCCTCCCTTGACCTTTCCCTAAAGCTGACCCTGAAGCTGACATCTTTCCATAAAGCGCTGCGATCTTCCTCGTATCGTCCACCATTGTTCAATCACCTGCAATTAAAAAGAGTAAACCAATCAGCACAGATAAACAAAACATACTTAGAAAGATATGACAAATAATAAATAAATTAGTACGGCTTATACATGTATTAGAAATAATCATCATGATCGGGATTAGCTGGATCATAAGTCTCATCATCACTATCACGCGTGTCGATATAATCATCATGATCGGGAATGTCGTCATCATTGTCATTGCCTAAATGTAATCGATGAAGTAATTATAAGTCCTTCACATTCTGAACCTCGTCTCCAGCGTCCTCGTCAGCAACCCTTTCATTGTCTACTTCCATTCCGATCGCTTCGGTTAAGTCTATCTCAAAACTCCCTTTGAGACCATCTTCTTAGAAGAACTCTCTGTCATATGTGTTGGGATCTATGTTGTAATCTTCATTGTTTGGTACAGGTAGTTTACCGTGTGGTGATACCTTATACACAACATCCCAACCCTTAAGACGGGCATCGGTTTGGCACGGGTATGAGAGATAATAAACTTGCATAGCCTGTTGAGCCACAATATAGACATCGTCTCCTGGTAAGATGGATGATTGTCGAATTTCGACTAGCCCAAGATTAGGGGTCCGTCTCACTACTGATGGATCAAACCAAAGGCATTTGAATATGACTGGATTAAGAGGTTTGCAACCATAAAACATGAGTTCGCATATTTCTTCAAGTCTTCCATAGTACTCGACCCCATCAATGCCTGGCGTAAAAACTCTGGTATTTGTGGTTCTTCGATTGGGCCGACTCTGCTCGTGGCTTATTTTGTGAAAGCGATATCCATTCACGTCATAACCGGTAAACGACTTGACCCTATAGGCACAGCCATCGGCAACCTGTCTCAACTCAGCACTCATAGACACATCAGTTTGGCCCTACAAGTTCAAGCAGGGTGGTTCGTTATATTATTCGCATGTACGAGCAACTTGTAATGTCAAACTAAGTACGAGCTAAATTGGACTGTACCTTCTGTTTCAACCAAGAAATAAAATCGGGCATTCCATTTCCCGCACCCTCTCTGAGAAGGGTCTCAGCTTTCTACGGGGTAGGTTCCCTTGATTCGTGCCAGAATCGACGATGAAATTCTCTATACCAACGAAAAACATGGGAGTTGGACACAGAATAGTAACTACTTGAGAACAAGTTTGTTGAGAACTTACAGCATGTATGGCTTCACTTCGGATAGGTTGATCAACACATACAGCATGATAGCGCGCCACTCTTCATGTTTCAAGATCTTGTGGGTCGCACCACTTGCACTTCCGAGTTGCCATCGGAAAATGCTAAGGCTCGATTCATCTTCGCCGACATTGTAATGAGGGGGTGGATTATGCATGCTAGAAAGGTTGTCAGCATAGTATTTTGTTGTGAAGTTTGACACCTCCTCCAGAATGTATGCCTCTGCAATGAATGCTTCAATTTTGCATTTATTTTTACATTTAGTTCGAAGAACCTTTTGACATCTCTCAATTGAAGACATAGAAAGGAGACAGTGAAGACAAACAGTCCAGCAAAGACACTAGTAAGGAAAGAATATTATAACAGGGTCTTCTTAAAGGTTGCAGAATACAACCCCAATATCCAATAAGCCATTGAACTTATCAGGATGCTCATGCAACCAAAAACATGCAACAATATGGCTATCAGAGAGACCTCATGCTGAAGAAATTTAGTGAGTAAAGCAGACATATGATAGGACAAATACAAATGATACTGGTGCTCGTTTTTCACAATAGATATAGGACAACACTATGGAATCTGAATGGAACTAAGAATAATATCAACATGTTTAAATTCATAATAAAGCAAAAATCATTGAAAATGTGGAGACACTATCTAGCAGAGGGAGGGAGACAGAGCTGCTGCCGCCGCATCATGCTTCTCTTTATTATGCATCAACAATTAGACACATACACATCGAGTTCAGGCTAAGGCTCACCGGTTGCTGGGAGGGGTGGCGGGAGGGGCTTCGCGCCGAGGGCCGAGTCGGGAGTCGCGTCGGGGGCCGGAAGTCACGCCGAGAAGGCGGGGGCCGCCGGCGGCGGCATGGGAAGGCGGGGGGCTGGCAGCAGGGGGCGGCCGTCCGGCGGCGGAGGGTGGCGGCCCAGCTACGGGGGGTGGCGGCCTGGCGGCCGAGGGCGGTTCGGCGGCGCGGGGTGGTGGGTGGTGCTCCGGCGGCGCGGAGGGCGGTCCGGTGTGCGGGTGAGTGTGTGTGTGTGTGAGTAAGTGTGCCGTCAGATAGGATAAAAACCAAAGGGCTTTGCCGAGTACCCGTAATTTGGCACTCGACAAAGTAAAGGTATGCCGAGTGCCAGATCCAAAACACTCGGCATTGTTTTTTTCCAATTTCCCAACCGGTACGGTACTGGTAAGTGGGGCCGGCTTGGGTATGTTGCCGAGTGTCCACTATATGACACTCGGCAAATATATTGTTTGTCGAGTGTCGTACAGTTAACACTCAGCAAAATAAATTGATATTTCATGCCCACACTTCCTCCTTCATAACGTGTTTTACTAAATTTATTACGATATAATTTAAAAATACCTTGTCAAATTCACTCAACAATGCATATTTGATTTTTCTACGAATATTAATCCATTATTTCATGCAGTTATAGCTCAAATTCAATATATATCAATTAAAATTCTATAATTGTAGTTAATAAATTAAAATTATCAAACGGATCCAAAAATTTACCAAAATTTGACGTGAACCAATCTATGTTGTCTATTGCCTATACAAAAAGTTTTGAAGTCAAACCCCAATTCGAGCGCCACTTTGACTCTAAATCTTACCGGATCTTTCTCAACGCTACAATTCTTCTTCGAAGATGCTTCTGTTTGTAAAGGTCGTACATGACAAATTGTGCAAAACCTTCTTAATTTTTTTCCACAATCTCCACGTATGATATCAGGAGATCTTGACAAATCTCATCATTTTCAGACTTCGTTTGCTTTTTTTAGAATTTAAAAACCATTCGGTCACATGTTCGTGGTCATGTTTCCTGAACAAAATGTTCAAAAAAATCTTTTCATTTCCCGAGTAAGGCCCTAAAATGGACTCAATAACATGAATATGATTTCTCCACTCAATTTATTCCATTATTTGAATCACTTGCGGTTCAAATTTGACTTAAATCAAAAAATTCTTCTAAATGCAATAAATTAATTAAATATAGCAAACAGATCGAGAAATATACCAAATTTTAACATGTAGTACCACATGTTGTATGTGGAGAGTAGAAAAAGTTTGAAGGGCAGGAGAGGAAAAAAATTATTATTTTGCCGAGTGCCTTTAAAAAACACTCGGCAAAAACATTACTTTGCCAAGTGTAAAAAAAACACTCGACAAAAATATCAGTTTGCCGAGTGTCAGACAAAAACACACGGCATACCCTGTCTTTGCCGAGTGTCGCTAACGGACACTCGGCAAAGTTCTAACGGCAGGGCGGCGCACCCAACGACCGTCACGTGGCCGCCGCACACCCAACGCACGTGACTTCACTTTGTCGAGTGTCCCTGTTTGCCGAGCATTTTGTTGTAGTTTGCCGAGTGTTTTTTATTAGGCACTCGACAAAGTTGGGTTTTGCCGAGTGCCGTATGTTTGCCGAGTGTTCCATTAAGGCGCCGTTCGGCTGGTTGAGAAACCAGCGGGAAGTCACTGTTCCCGGCTTAAAATCACTGTTTACGCTCTCACAAATTCCTCCAGATTCATCCAGATTCCTCTAAATTCCTCACAGCGAACAGGGCCTAAATACATTCGCCCGATGGAATGCACTCGGCAAACCCTCAAGCACTCGACAATTTTACTATTTCCGGTAGTGCAAGAAGAAATCTATCACGACCGTATTTTAGTTTGATATAGGCTTAATTATACATGGTCTTATTAATGCCAAATTAAAAAACTGTTAACGTCATCGATCAGGATCGACTTGTTGTCGATGACGTTAACAGTAATGAGTAATGGTTTTCGGAGTTAAAAAGAAAGTCCGAAACCAACGAACGTGCGTCTAGCCGTGTGCGAGCGCGGGCACATTCCTGTCACGCGTCAGCTTCCGTACGGAGGGAGACGCACGCACACGATATCCTTACTTTTGCGCTTACTTATCCTTGTTGGCTTAGATGGAGTACGTAATTTGATTTCTCGTCTGTCTTGGGAGTTTTTTTTTTCTCCATCGACATGCTGCCCGTATTTTATTAAGAGGAAAAAGAGTTTTGAAGCGCACAGGAATGGTGGCGAGGAGCCAGCACGTCAGTTGGACACACCGATGCGTAACTTGAAAGTAAATGCCACAGCTTCGCAATACTAGCAACCACGTGCTGAGAGTAACATGAGTTAGACACGGGATTTCGCAATTGCCATTTGTAATGCTGGAACTCTGGTCTGTAATTGTTGGCAGAGGCAGTGTAGAGGTTGGATTGGTTTTCCTTTATCTAAAGAAAAAAAACTAGAACTTTCGTAAAACCTCTCTTTCAGTGTAGTGTAACATTCCTCTGGGTTAACCAATTGATTAAAATTAGAAAACCGGAGTTGGCGTCCCGTCCTAGTCAAGTTCGTGGTTGAGTGCTGACGTTGGGGTCCTGTGTTAAATTGAAACTTTTTTTTTTTGCGAAAGTGTGTTAAATTGAAACTGAACTGCCTTTGAATTTAAGAGAAGAAAAGGAGTCTTCAGACATCTCGGAGGCCTTTGATTCTATAAGTTGGAGTTTCCTTTTGGAGGTACTTGAAGAGTTGGGTTTTAGCACAAAATGGAGAGACTGGATATGAGCTTTACTGGGTACGTCTTCTTCACAAGTTTTGATAAATGGACAGCCGACCCAGGGAATTAAGCATGCAAGCGGACTCAGGCAAGGAGATCCGTTATCTCCGCTGCTGTTCATTCTAGCTATCGACCCTCTCCAACACATTATCGAGACCGCAGCGCAGAGAGGAATACTAAAGCCGGTGCTGCCTAAAGCAGCAAATTTACGATGCTCCCTTTATGCGGACGACGCGGCAATTTTCATGGACCCGGGTGACACGGAGCTCGATCATCTCTACAAGATACTTAATTTTTTCGGAGAATGCTCGGGACTAAAGATCAACATATCCAAGACTGAAATTTATCCTATACGTCTGGATAACACAGTGGTAAATCAATTACTTCGGAACTTCCCCGGCATTACTTGTAAATTTCCCGGGAAATATCTTGGGCTTCCTCTCCGTGTTTGGAAGCTGCGCAAGGTAGAGGTGCAACCTTTGTTAGACAAAATAGGGGCTAGGCTGCCGGGTTGGAAGGGTAGGTTCCTATCCACGTCTGGACGGGAGACACTGGTTAAGGCAGTGTTGTCATCTCAGCCAATTTATCATATGACTGCATTCCAAGAACAAAAGTGGCTAATCAAGAAAATAGACCGCATGAGAAGGAGTTTCCTTTGGAGGGGAGAAACGCCGGATAAAGTTTATGAAGGACACTCGATCATTAACTAGCCGACGACATGCCGGCCCAAGGAAAAGGGAGGGCTGGGGATCCTAGACCTTGAACAGTTTGCAAGGGCCCTAAGATTGTGTTGGCTTTGGTTCCAGTGGAAACATACCGAGAGAGCATGGAACGGTCTAGACCTACCGGTTGACCGTCGGGACAAAGAGCTTTTTGCGGCATCAAGGGTCGTGACGATAGGGGATGGGAAAAAAGGCACGGTTTTGGTACTCTTCCTGGGTGGATGGTGCAACTCCGAAAAGTATTGCACCTACATTGTTCAAGAAAGCAAAAAGAAAAAATTTGTCGGTCCAAGCGGCACTGAAAGAGAACCGTTGGACTGCTCATATATCCCCATTAATCACACCGCAAGAGATAAAGGAATACGTTGCTCTGTGGGAATTTGTAGGGCATACACAGTTGCAAGAGAATATGGAGGATAGTATTAGTTGGCGTTGGACAATGGACGGGGAATACACAGCTAAAAGTGCATACTTGATCCAATTCCAAGACACTTTCAGCAAGCTGAAACTTATGCCTGTTTGGAAAGCAAAGGTGGAACGCAAATGTAGATTTTTTGCTTGGAAGCTGCTACATAAAAAATCCTTACAACAAACAATCTGATAAAGCGCAACTGGCCAAATGATCCAATATGCAAACTTTGTGGGACTGATCCAGAAACACCAACACACCTTTGTAAGGATTGCGTTTTCACAAAGCAAGCTTGGTCTCTGTTAAGACAGTGGCTTGGATTATCAGTGCTAGACTCAATTGCAATGACAGGCTCTATTCGTAGCTACTGGCACAAGTGTGAAAGGTCCTTGTGTGATTTTAGTAATTGAGTGACAACCTAGGTGGACTAATTGTGTTTATATGAGATACACAGGTGATTAGTCCACAGAAACATGTGTGTGAGCAACATATGCCATGAAGGTGAAACTGGCTTGGAGATGTTGCAAAGCTCACACATGTGATGATGAAGGATCTCATTGCAAATGAGACATGACATTGAGTCATGTGGTTAAGGTGGAGAAGATCAAGACATGACTTGGCTTGATGGACCGGTTGCAAGCGTGAAGGGCAAGTTGGAGGCTTTGGAACGATGGACCGCGTGGCGGTGATGCTTGAGCAAGACATGGCGCCGATGGACGAAGGCAACGGTGAAAAACAAGTGAGGTCAAGATCGATGAACCAACAAAGATCACGTGATGACATGAAGTGGATCATATCATTGTTGATCGTGTTGGTGCATGTGTTGCATCGACATTAGAGGAGATGGAATGGAATACGCAAGGCAAATGTATAACCTAGGGCATTTCATTTCACCGGTCATAGGTGTGTAGAGAAGTTGATGACCGGGTTTAGGATAGATGGTCGTACTATCAAGAGGGGCAAACTTATTTGCATATCGGTCATCTTGTGCCACTCGAGTGATCTAACTTTGCATCGTCGCTAGGATTGAGTGGCGTGGCAAGTTGAGTGGCTAATCCTTTGGGAAATGTTTGTGAAAATGCTAACACACATACACATGGTGGTGTACACTTGGTGGTGTTGGCACATTTACAAAGGAGATGAAGTTAGAGTTGATGTGGATCAACTCGGCGAAGGAACAGAGGCAAGGGTTTGAAACTCCACCGGCAGAGTGTCCGCCCGTAGAGTGCGGATAGTCCGACAGTGCCACCGACGCCCTATACAGAAAAGACAGGGTCTCACAGAGTGGACCGAACGCTGGTCACATGGTGACCAGAAGCTGGGGTCCTGCGTCTGGTCAGTGGCGGCAGAGAGCGTGCAGGCGTTGGTCTTCGACTGGACGCTGGCGCTGAAAGTGACCGGACGCTGGCAGGGTGCGTCTGGTCAGGCTGATGTACGGTGACGTAGGCGACACAGAAAAGTTGGAGAAGGACCGGACGCTAATGCTGCGTCCGATCGTGATCGACCAGACGCGTCCGGTCGCGACTGGAACCTTACTGGAAATGATCGGACGTTGGGGTCCTACGTCCGGTCACTTTGAGCAGCTACGTCCGGTCATCACTTGACCGCTAAGATCAAGCGACTGTGTTTTAACGAAGGTGACACGTGGCAAGCATCCATTGACCAGACACTGAGGTCCTGCGTCCGGTCGTTTCGACCGGCGCATCCGGTCATCCTGAGTTTTGCTCAGTGAAGGGATAACGACTAGTTTAGCCCATGGGGTTATAAATAGAAGGGTGTCTCAGCCATGGCTAGTGCTGAGCACCTCGGGGGACTTTGTGTCCATGCTTGTGAGTGCTTGGGAGCCCTCCATCCCACATATACTTGATAGTGATCATTCGATTGTGTGAGAGAGCAATTCTAGTGCGATTGTATCGTGAGATTGCATTGAGTGGCACTAGGTGATCGAGTTACAAGTTGGTAGTGCTTGTTACTCTTGGAGGTTGCCACCTCCTAGACGGCTTGGTGGTGGTCTCCGTCGAAGCCCGCAAGAAGCTTGTGCGGTGCTCCGGGGAAGAGCTTTGTGAGGGGCATTGTGCTCGCCCCGCGGGAGCCGCGAAGAGCAACTCTAGTTGAGCGTGTCATTGAGCTACCAACACTTTCGCGGTAGGTTCTTGTGGTGCCCGACGTGTGGGCTGGGCGGGTGATGCCAATTAGCCGTCGAACCACCAAGTGAGCAGTCGACACAATGGGGACGTAGCGTGTTGGCAAGCACGTGAACCTCGGGAGAAAATCACTGTGTCAACCTTGTTCTACCCGTTGGTTTGCAATCCCCTTACGCAAGCTTGTGATTAGTCTTTTATACATTGTGCTTGTGTAGTTGCTCTTGTAATTAGTTAACTTGTGTAGCTCACTAGTTACCTTCTTGCTTGTGTAGCATTGAAGTAGCTCTCTTGCGTGGCTAATTTAGTTTGTGTAACCTTGTTAGTCACATTGCTTAGTTTGTGTAGCTAAGTATTTGCGCTCTCTAATTTGGCATTGGTTGCCTTGTTATTGAGCATTGCTAGTGAGTTTAGTTGGCTTTGTGGTTTTGCTTACTAGCATATGTAGGAGCTCTCTCATTGCTTGAAGTACTAGAGGCATAGGTTTGTGTGATCTTGCTCCTATAATTAGTTAGGTGAACTCTAACTAGCCCGGCACCTTTATTGTTTAATTAGGATCTTTACAAGGTGCTAGAAAACATAGATAGATGGGTGTAGTCTTGGCTAGACCGATAGTTTTAATTCCGCACTTGTTTCGGTTAGCCGACACGATTAAGTTTTAGAAACGACTATTCAACCCCCCTCTAGTCGTCATCTCGACCCTACAAAGTGCCACACCAAGATTGACAGAGAAGACAGAAAGACTTTCGATGACGTTATGATATACTTCTGGTGGAATGTTTGGAAAGAGCTTAATAGAAGAACTTTTCAGAACTAAGTCGATGCAAAAAAAAAGATATGATTTTTTAATCATATTTTTTGTGGAATTAAATGAAGATAATTTTTATATGAAAATTATAGATCTCGACGAGATCTATAATTTTTCTAGTTTTGAGTTTTTTCATTTGAAGTCGTTAAGATGCTCAAAAAATTAATGGCATATTTAGACTTAAGGGTATTTTTTACTTTTCACACCTGCAGTTTGACGGCGTTAGAGCCCAAACTGATGGCAATAGCATGGAGGGCACAAAAAAGTTGGAGCAGTGGCGCTAAAGACCGCTGAACTTTTCTAGAGACACACAGGGCATTGCGATCTTTTTTAATGGCACACAAGGAATTCCAACCTACTGTAGGCCCATAGGAGGTACAGAGAAATAACGAACATGGAACGTCAACTGTAGTAGTAATTATGGAAATTAAACAAATTTGGAGATCCTAAAAGCATCTACCAAGGATAAATACATGTGGAAATTTTCCATAGCTACCATAAGAGTTGGACCATTTTTTTTCAGGCAATCCTTATAAAATTCCTTTGTTTCCCAAATATATCCACAGTGTCAGCGATGCAAGGAAAGAACATATCTAGAATGTTTACATAGTTTTTAAGAAGCAAATGAATTATATATATAACCTACCAAATACACTGCTAGAGTATACGAGATTCAGAACACCCAACACATTTGCCAGCTCTCATGAGTGTTCGAGAAAAAATAAACTTGAAGAGATAAAACAGCTACTACGTATACCACTCTACCAGTACCTCTACTTGAACTTGAAGTCTTGCGTTCATACTAGCTACATGTGAAGCTAGCTAGCAGGAACATCGAGTGGGGGAAAAGAAAGGAGTCACAGGGGAGCAGAAGGAGAAGAAAAGGGGAAGTAGGTTAGTAGTAGCCGGTGATTCCTGGAGCCTGACGATGGAGGAACCAAGGGAGGTCGGATCGGATGTGGGAGATGCACAAAGTGAGACGATGACGTGTCGGTTTCTCAGCTCGTCGTCGCCGTGTAGTGTGTACACTACGACTGGCATATCCATCCATCAGGACTTCAGGACTTGGGCACCTGAAAACCCGGCCCCATTCTGCTCAGCCTCTGCTCGCCGTCGCCGCTGCTCTTTTCCCCAAGTCTGAAAACCCCCATTCTCCTCCTGTTGCTCTTCCCCAAGTCTGCTCCGCCTACATTGCGAAGCTAGGACTAGGAAGGCAAGCTTCGAGAGCCCACTCCCATGGCCGCCGTCCACGTGGTGATGCCGGCGCCGCCTCCGCCTCCGCCGGCGCCGGTGGTCCGCATCAGCTGGCTCGCCCTGGCTGCCTCCGACTCCGTGGTGTGCCTGTGGATTGCAAGTCTCTGGGTCTTGCCTCTTGCGGGCGAGCTTTGCTGCCGCGCTCATCGGGCGCCTCGCCTGCGGCTGGGGGTGCACCGGCGCTGCGTGGACGGCCGTCCTTGTCTCCCTGCTCTTCGTTGCGATCGTCTGGCCCCTCGCCGCGTTGCTGCTCAGTAAATTCGTGGAACCCTTCTACACCAACCAACTAAAGAAGGTACCTTCGAACTCAGAAATTTGGTGACACTTGTACTCTGCATCTTCTCAAATTGCTTACCTTTGGTTGCGCCGTGCGGCAGGGAGCGGCGGCGCTGGAACCTCTGAGCGACGCCGTCATAGATGCACAGCTCGCCGCCACTATGGCTTTCGCCTTCCTCGAAGCTTTTGGCATTCTGCTGTATCTATTGGCTTTCGCCAATATTGATCCTCCTACAGCCAGAATTGCCTCTGTCATCATGGTTGTGCCGCCCTTGGGCATCAGCGTCATGTGCTGCTTCGTTTCCATTCCGGGTTTGGCAGTGAGGGCGTGGAGGATGAGACGACACGGCAGCGCATCTGTGGTACCCATCTGAGCCATTGATCAAGGTTTGCTCAAGTTATTCTGTGTTTACTAACTGAAACCCCTCTTTTATTTACTCATCAAACACACTCATTTGCACCCTTGTTCGATCGCTTCTAGTTAGGCCAGTGATGTAGTAAGCTGAGGCTTTAACAAGGCTGTCAACTGTGCTCATAGAAAGTAGATTATTGACGCATTGTAACTTGTTCTATTAATTGTGCGGTGTGCCTGCACGTCATGCTTCTGTGTTTCACTGAACAACTAAAGGAGGTGATAGAATTATCTGTATGCAGTCATTGCAATTGGGTACTTGAATGTTGCCTACCAGGTTCTGTTCCACTTCATTTCTTTTGTATAAATGCATTTGAGCACAGGATGTTTTGTGGTCGGGTAGATAACAACTCTTTTTGCATTTTGTGCTGCATAATTTATTTTCCTGTACATTAGCTTATTGTACTAATAAAGGCTATTAGTAAGTGATATATTTTGTTGATAGCTCTTGATATAAAAGCTGCTTGCATCAAAAATGGAAGAAGACTGCTTCTTTGCTCTCACAAATACTAAGTCCGTTCCAAATTATAGTTCGATTGACTTTTTTTACTTCAAGTTTGACCACTCGTCTTATTCAAAAATTTGTGCAAAATGTCACTTCTTTTGTTGTGGCTTGCTTTATTAACTAAAATTCTTCAAGAATGACTTAAATTTGACTATGTTTGCACAAATTTTTTGAATAAGACGAGTGGTCAAACTTGGGGTCAAAAAAGTCAAACGAACTATAATTTGGAACGGAGGGAGTACTAATTACACAAATGTTACGGCAGTATGGCCAGTTGTGAGATTGGAGAAGTGTATGCAAATCAGACCGGCAACAAGTTTTAGAATTGTGTTTTGCAACTTTGCTATATGCGATGTGATTGTGGCTAATCTGTGCTAATTTTTTGTTGTCCCCAAACGACTAATAGCTGATTGTGGCAGTATAAAAAGGCCAATTTTTTTCTTACTTATGTTGAAGAACGCTTGCATTATGTTAAGTAGCTTGCTTACATCAGCCTATACAGGGTTCAACCATTGGTTGCAAATTCGCTGATTCTACTCCATCCAAAATCAGTAGCATCTTTAATTAGTACCCTGAAGTGATAAACTGGTTATTCGTGATCTCAACATGGTTTTTAATTAACCAGCTATATAAAGCTGGAAGTGCTCATTAGGCCAGCACCTTACCGTCAGCTGTTCTTCTGTCAAGTGTCTGTTTTGCACTCAGCTAGCCTTGCAAGAAACAAGTTGCACTTTAGGTGAACCAAAGCTTATTAAACTCTTGTACACCGTTCAGTTCGGGATCTAAATGTTTTCTTTATAAGTGAAATAAAAAATTGTTTGATTAATCTTGATAAACATTTATACATATCTGTCATCTTTTTTACAGACAAAGCCCTTGAAGAGAAGAAAGAGATGTGAAGTTAGGCAACTATAACAAATACCGACTCTCTGTTCATGAATGTATATATGGCTGATCCAAGAAGACAAAGTATTGGAAGGAACAAATACTGCTACATATTTTCTGCTTCCTACATCTCTTCTTCATGAAATTTATCTAGGCGTCATGGATCTGCTCTTAGCATGATGAATTATGGAAATTTAAAACTATGATGTATCTATGATGCAGGCATTGTGGATCTTACTTAGCTTGCTTACATCAGCGTATACAGGGTGCCAACCATTAGTTGCAAATTCACTGATTCTACTCCTTCCAAAATCAGTAGCATCTTTAATTAGTATCCTGATGAAGTGATGAACTGGTTATTGCACTTTGTATCTTGTAAACTTTTAGTCTTTTAATAAAAACCCACTAGGGGGAAACCCCTCCTGTTCACCTCAAAAAAACATGGTTGTTAAATTAACCTGCTATATATAAGGTGGAAGTGCTCATTAGGCCAGCACCTTACCATCAGCTGTTCTTCTGTCAAGTGTCTGGTTTGTCTTTTGAGTTAGCAGCCTTGCAAACAAGTTGCACGTTAGGTGAACCAAAGCTTATTAAACTCTTACACACCGTTCAGTTTGGGATCTAAATGTTTTTTTATAAGTGAAATAAAAACAATGATTGACTAATCTCAATAAAATTTATACATCTACCTTCTTTTTTACAGACAAAACCCTTGAAGAGAAGAAAGAACTGTGAAGTTAGGCAACTACTAAAAATACTGACTCCCTGTTCATGGATATATATAGCTGATCCTAGAAGATAAAGCATTGGAAGGAACAATACTGCTACATATTTTCTGCTTCCTAAATCTCTCCATGAAATTTATCTAGGCATTATATGGATTTGCTGTTAGCATGATGAATTATGGAAATTTGAAACTATGATGTATCTATGATGCAGGCATTATATTATGGATCTTTCTTAGCTTGCTCGAGAGCTCATGAAAGTCCATATGATTGCCAGTGAAAGTGCGAAAATTCATAGTCCTAGACGATGACCACCACAGAACACCATCCATAGTCTCGGAAAGTGACATGAAAGTGGGAGACCGGAGGCAATTAGGCCATGTTTAGGCTTGTTAAAAAGAACAAATTGCTCATGGTTTAAATGGTTGCCACTCTATTGTTAAATTGTTACTAGCTATACTGGTCATGTGTTCAATGAGGAGTTTTCCAACCATGGGGGGTTAATTATATTGCTAGAAGAAAACCCCACTTGTTATTACTGTAGGACTAATTTAGAAATAAAACAATTATCTTTGTTCATCTTAACAAGGTATAAAAGCTAACAAGCTTGAATAGTTCAATTAATTGGATTATAAGAGAATGTATAGAACTGCCAAACAAAATAGTACAATATGGATGACTTTTATGTCGATAGACTAAAAATAGTAGTTGCACTTAATCGAAGATGTTGTAATACTTATAGGGGTAATGTACTCCCTCCATACTAAAAAATTAAAGTCGTTTTGGATAGTGACACGGTCTTCAAAACACAACTTTGACTTCTTATTTCTATAAAAATATTTATCAAAAAGTGATATATGCATATTTTTATGAAATTATTTTTCAAGATAAATCAATTCATATGGTTTTCACATTTCCAAACCCAACAACTTAAAAGTTATTCATGATTTATATTCACAATGTTTGACCGAAACCTTGTCTAAAATGACTTTATTTTTTAGTATGGAGGAAGTAGCACTTAATAGTTAATAGAGTTATGACACGTATATAGTTTATGTGTAGAGATTGAAGGGTTTGCTTTTACAAGAGATATAGATATATGATGATGGAACATGAACAATTTCATATTATAACTTGCTGTGCACAATCTCACGAGTGCGCGTAGCAGGCTCGTCCAAACAGATTAGCAAACGGTCAATTTCCGCTAGCCAGATTTTCCATTCCAAATTTCAAAAAAGTGTTATGGTAGTCATCACATCAAATCTTACGATACGTGCATGAAGTATTAAATGTAAGCGAAAAAAAATTAATTGCACAGTTTGGATGGAAATTACGAGACGAACGTTTTGAACCTAATTAGTGCATGATTAAACACTAATTGCCAAATAAAAACGAAAGTATTACACTGGCCCAAATTCCAAAATTCACTCATCTCAACACGGGCTGAGAAGGGGTTTCCCTGCCTCCATGGCCGCCGCCGCCGCCGCCGCCACGCCGTGCATCCTTCGTGCCCTTGCCGCCACCACGGTGCATCCTTCGCGCCCTTGCCGCCGCCAACCCGGCGCATCTGCAACGTGGCGTGGCTGGCGCGCAGCCGCGCACCTGCCTTGCCGTCGGCGCCATCACCTGCTGCCTGCTGGTTCATCGCGAGCTTGTGGCTTCTGTACTGGGGCCTAGCCGCCATCGAAATCGAGATGCTCGCCTGCGGCAAGGGCTGCCCCATGGTCGCCGCGACGTGCAAGGTCGTTGCTGTCGCCGGGGTGTCATTTTGCGCTCGTCCTCTCCTTTGGCGTGCAGCGTGCTACCGTTGATGATCCGCGTGGCGGAGGAGGCCACCAGCCCACCCGCCACCGACATGAGACAACCAAGGTTCGAAGGGGGAAATAGTGCTTTCTGGATCCCAATTTTGCTCGCGCGCTGTTGTGAATTTGATAGGTGTAATATGAAATTCTGCACCTACGGCGATTCCGGTTGACTTGCTGAGTTTGTTTCTGCACCAGGCGCCTGCTTCGAAGAGCTTCGCCGCAATGCGCGAATCGCTGCGTGATCCTATCAGCTTGCTGTCCTCGTTTTAATGCAATTCATCCTGCTCCTGTATGGAGAGAATGGGTTCAGTTATCTTTGAGATGGGAGCATTTTGACATGGACATGGTGAATTGCTTTGTTGCTGGTCCCATTTTGTCAGTGAGGACTTGGAGGGCCTGCAGGATCTGATGGACTACTGCAGCTGAGGTATGCATCCTCTGATCTGAGGCTCCCTGTGTTACAAGCTGGAAAAATCTTTTGTAACCATTCAAGTTTTTAGTCTGCATTCGCAGTGTGTTGACAGAAATGTCAAGCAGGCAACTTATGTAGATGCTATCGGTTTATCAATGTTGGAACTTATTGCAAATGTTTAGCATGAATAAATGGTGTATATTGAACAATTCCATGTCCTAAAGGAGATTCCAATAAGTTGTTCTGTAGAGTAATGCTTATCAAGGAAATTTTTATCGGCCGAAAGTCATGGATTTTTCCGGAATATTGTCTCTATTGGTGGGGCCCGATAAAAATAGGTATCGGCCAATTTTTCAGATTTTTTCTCTTCCCGCGTAGATGGGCCCAAACTTTCCGCGCGACAGTCCAACAACGCCTCCCAGCCCACAAAATCCCCCCAAACCCTAGAAATCCAATCGTAATCCCATTTGTTCCCCATCACGCAGGCACAGCCGCGCTCATGGCGCTGCCGCCGCCATAGCCTGGACCCACGAGGCCACGAATCCACCCCACGGTGCCGCACGGAGTCGACGAACGGCGGGTACGCGTGGCGACCAATTAGATGTTTTTGCGGTGTCCTCCAACAAAATTTGCCATGTTTTTATTGGTTGTTTCACTTTCACCATTAAAGCCATATAGATGAGTAAGATGACCAAACTCAGGCGTTGCACCCTCCTGCTAGAGAATAGATCTCTGTCTAGTTGATATCACATTAGACTTGCATGCGATCCAATGTCATATCTTCCATTTTTATCAGTCTTTCAGGCCCTAAAAGTGTTCATATCTTCAGTTGTGTGTTGATATGTTGTGTTAAAACTAGACCCTAAAATTTTATGTAGATAGACACAAATTGTGTAATTGTTTATGAAGTTATGAGATTGCATCGCTCAATATGGGTGATGCTGTGTGGCTTTATTTTGACACACATAGAGGATAGCAAGTAAAAGTTGGTTCACTAATGTTGATAGACATCCATACATCCTGCCTTCTCTAGTTTTGTGCATCTATTTAAATTTCTTTTGACCTTTTTCAAAACAGAAAAAAAAACCTTCAAGAAGTATGCGAACGAAGATGGGCAATCAAGGAGCAACACGTACTCACTCTTTGCTGACTAATTATGCCGATTCCTAATTTTCTTCCCCTACGAACTTTTATGTTGACTACTACACCAATTTACAATTTTAACCGAGACAGGCAAAAACGATTAACCAATGCGGTTTTCACAACCGTCTCAAAGGTCACAGTAAATGGAGTTTTTTCCGAGGCGGTTTGCTGCCCGCCTCGATTAATCAGAAAAAAAAGAGATAAAAAACCGTGGACAAGCCCGGCGAGCCCATCCACGCGCCACCGCCGTAGTTACTCGCCGGACCACCGGGATCCGCACAGCCGCCTCTGTATCTGGTCGCCCGCCGCCGGATCCGGCCTCCGGCCGCCGGGATCCAGCCGCACGCCGCCGAGAGAGGAGAGCAACGCCACCGCGAGCTCGCCCCGCTGGGAGAGGAGGGGGCACCCCGCCCTGCCCTGTGTCGCATGGAGAGCAGAGATGGGAGCCATGCCGCCGCACTGCGCAAGGCCACCCATGCGACGCCGCGCCGCCCGCGGGCCCACGCCCGGCCACGTCGCCTCCGCCACAACCTCCGCACCACGTGCGTGCCACCGGAGCCGCCCTGCGCGTGCGCCATCAACGCCGCGGCACCAGCGGGCCCGCGCCAACGGAGCCACCCCGCGCGCGCCACCGACGTCGCGCCGCCAGCGGGCCTGCGCCACCGGAGCCGCCCCACACGCGCGCCGCCGGAGCCACCCCGCTCGAGCTGGCCACCACCTCTGCCCCTAGCACCGGCCCCTGTCTTCGCTCGAGCGCGATCGCCCCGCACCCGCGAGAGAGACGGAGTGAGAGACAGAGGGAGAGGGAGTGAAAGAAATAGAGAGGGATGCGGTTGTGGATCTGAGGGAGGGAGGGGCGCTGGGAATGGACTGGTGAGGGAGACCAAGGGTTTCTTCTGTTTATATAACGTGACTACTTACCGGGCCGAGTGGGCTTTCTGTTGGGCTAGGCCACTATTAACCGAGGCGGACTTTATAGGCGGCCCGCCTCCGAAAATGGTGGTATTTCTGGAGGCGGACCACTTATAAGGCCCGTCTCGGTTATTAGATTTTAGGAGGCCGTAAATCGATTTTGCGAGGCGGTTGAGTGTAACCGCCTCGGTTAATAAAAAGCGACCGTCTCAGTTAATCATAGGCATTAACCGAGGCGGTTGAAGTTGCTGCCCGCCTCGGAGGGTGTTTTCAAAAGGTCACGGTAAAGATTTTGTGTAGTAGTGTATGGGTCTGCGACTACCATGTAATATTCACCTATGCTACCAATTCAGCATTTTTGGAATTACGGTGTTTAAAACGTGTACCTCTAGACATTTACCATGCAATGATGAACTTTCGACCATCGAATTTCCTTGCCTTTTGTTTGTGTGTGGTAAATGTCTTCTGTGCGTTTCTTTAGGTAAATCACCATTGTAAAATTACTTTGTAAACTCATGTGTCTCCAAATATGTTTCACACTCATCTGTGTTTGATTATGTTTATATTGTTCGTGTAGTGGTGCTCAACTCTGAGTCCAGTTTTTACATGTAGCTTTGAAACGCAGCAATTTCTAATTAATGTTACATATTTTACTACAAATGAAATAATGATCTGGTGAGGACAAGTCTAATGGTATCATTTTCATATAAAATATCAGCTCTAATTCATCGTGTACATGTGATATCTGGTGTCTCATCATGCTGCTGAGCAGAGTTGGAAAGCTCCGTGGATCCAATACTCCTATGTTTGTGGCGACCCAATCTGTCGGAAGTCCAACCACGTTTCTGCAGGGTAGGCAGCTAGCTAAGCTAGCCTGAAGTATGAAAAAAAAATGTGCACTTCTCTTATTTGGACCCAAAGCAGCGACACCATTCAACGTGGACTGCAAGAATTATTGCACTCCCTCCGTTTTATTACAAGTCATTTTGACTTTTCTAGAAAAATAGTTTTTATCGTGCACCTAATTATATATCGTGTCTATGTCTACATACGTAATAAAAGCTACAAATTAGGAAGTCCAAAACAAATTATAATTTGAAATGATTGTCACATGGAAAATATTATTAACATTTATGACTTGAAATAAATAATACTATGAAAATATATTTATTGAGTCTAATTATACGACGCCACTAATTGGCGAACGTTCATCCAAAAAAAGAAACCAACAAACAATTTTCAGACAACAAAAATTGCCTAAATAGGAAAGCATTCATTTCACTTCACTTCACTTCTCTCTCTTTTTGGCAGCGCGGGTTCCATTCTAATTTCACTTCACTTCACTTCTCTCTCTCTCTCTTTGGACAGAGCAGGTTCCATTCACTTCACTTCTCTTTCTCTTGCTAGATTGCACGCGCTGCAACATTTTTTTCTTTTTTTAGAACCATGTGCATATAACTTAGATAACTAAATTAGACAGCATAACTTCGACGAATAACTTAACAGTGCTAACTTAGCAGTGCTCCCACGTTCTCTTTTAGGTTCATCAACCTTAACTTAGAAAATAGAATTAGGCAGCATAACTTGGACGAATAACTTAATAGTGCTAACTTAGCCGTGCTCGCACATTCTCTTTTAGGTTTCGTCAGCCTCATATAACTTATATAACTGAATTAGACAACATAACTTCAACTAATAACTTAACAGTGCTAACTTAGCAGTGCTCCCACATTCTCTTTTAGTTCATCAGTCTTAACTCAGAAAACATAATTAAAGAGCATAACTTGGATAAATAACTTAAAAGTACTAACTTAGCAGTGATTGCACATTCTCTTTTAGGTTTGATCAGCTTATTCTGTATAACTTGTATATATAAGTTATTATATATGACTTGTGCACACAACTTATATACAAAATTTGGACAAGAATTCAGAAGTGAAAAAAATTAAAAATAGTAATAGTAAAAAAAGAAACGGAAGAAGAAAGAAAAAAAAATCTGGCTGGTATCCGCATGCCACGTAAGGATCCAGACCTGCATGCACAGAATCGATCGATTCGAGGACAGAAGAGAGAAGAAAAAAAGAAACGCACGCCGTGAGGAGATCCCATTACGTACGCACACATGGCCGTTCACTCATCGTTCGCTGCGCAAGAAACGAGTGAACGCTCGTGATATTGGATTTGTGCTAATTATAACTGATTGGTGCCATAAATATTTTTTATTTTTAGTTTAAAATAAAATAATTTTGACTTGTTACAAAATTAGAGGGAGGGATTACTCACCAAAAGGCATGTTGCAGCGACGTAGATACACATGTTACTTTCCATCTATTGTCCCCTCTCACATTCGTTCGCAGCGACAGCAGCAGTTGTGTAAAGGAGTGTAGCCGAACAGGCTCAAAACTTTCCTTTATTTTAGACCAGTAAAGTAAGCAAAGAAGAAGTTACTTTCTTTTGTTTAAAATGCCAAAATTTATTGACTGGATGGTACCGAATACCATTACACGTCATCACTGCTAATGAAATTGGATTAGCAAGTCAATGACCAAATCTCAGGCCAATACAATTTATTAGTACAAGTCACGGGTGCGGCCAGCAAGCTACAGGCCCTTCCAAACGGGTTAGCAAACGCGGGCCTTGTTGTCCCGGGCGGTAACGGCCTTTAGTCCCGGTTACCGCGCCGGGACAATGATCCCGGGACTAAAGGTGGAACCTTCAGTCCCGGGTCATCGAGTTGGGATTAAAGAGGGACTTTTAGTTCCGGTTGGTGCAACCGGAACTAAAGGCCCTCCAGCCAAGCAAACATGGCTGCACCCTTTAGTCCCGGTTGGTAACTCCAATGGGACTAAAGGTTCCTTTTCTTTTTATTTTTTTTGTTTAATTTGTTTTTAGTTCAGTTACACATATTTATTTAATATATAATATGTTTTTATGTACGTATTCTACGCTGCTAATATAAATACACGCACGCATATAATTACATCTAATTATCATCTCGAGCATTATTATATTCGAATAAAGTATGAAACTATATATATTATAGATATATATGTATATATACAACACTTTCATAATCTTGTTCTCGAAAATAACGATATCAATAAACATTTAATTTACATCATTTATTTCTTAGGATCAAAGTAGAACTCGTCGTTGGGATTTAACACTTTTTCTAAAAGAAATCCTGCTATTGACTCTTGAACTGCTTTCAGATGGTCTTTTTGCATGACCCTTTGTTTCAACCATTCAGTCTTGTATTTAAAATAAAAGGAAAAGTATTAATACATATATATATATTCATTTAAAAATAAATAAAAATTTGATATATACGTACTCTGAGGACATCTTCGGGAGTTCTTCTTATGTGCACAGTGATAAATTCACAAACGTAGTATCCACACAAGTTATTACCTTGTTGCTGCCGCAAACACCACTGTACGAGAAAAAGATTATTCTCATCATCTCACACGTAAATTGAAGTACGATATAGTAATTAAACACGTGGGGAAGTATATATAGTACAACTTACTGGTATTTCAACTACATTAAGTGGTGCCTTGCAATTCTTGCGGTGTTGCCGAATAAACTCTTTCCAAACCCTGTGCGAACAATAATGTACTATCGTTAATAAATTATGGTAAAGTCTATTCAATAATAGTTGTGCGCGAGAGATCAAAATTACCCCTGGATAATGTCTATCATATATTGGTATAGTGTCCGCTCTTTTCTCAACGAGTCCAAGATTACTAACCGACTTGAGTTTAACTCAATGACAATGAGTATCCAGTGAAACCTGCATTGGTTGATACACACACATACATGCATATAAGTTGTATTGATATTACATAAAATGTGTAGACTACATTATTATTAACACTTACTCAAAGTTGTATGGGAAAAGTATTATTGTCTTGTCGTGCTGCTTCACGAAGAACCTCATGATATTCTTCTGTGCTTCAGATACCCACTGCTCCTTGGCAATAATATCGGTTTTGAATACGATATAAGGATCAATGAAGCCAACATTGGTGTCTTGTATTCTTTGGAGCTCTGACATCTGGAATCTGTATATAAATATAAGTTACATGTGAAGATAATTATATACACGTACGCATAAAAGTGAGTTTATTAAATAAAAGTAAGAATCACTTACAAACAAAAACAGCTAATGATTGATTTGTCTAGAGCGTCCATGTGGTATAGTTGATGCAATTCTTCGAAACTAATATGTAAGATGTCATCGCCACGGAAGTAATGATGGTCTCTAAATCTGACAAAGATCCACTTCTCACCCTGCCACACGCCTGCATATACCACTTGTTGAGCAAGTACATTTGCGTACCCAATTCATTCAGAGCCGCAGGGTTATACATACTTTTGTCAAATTTATAAGTCTTCCAGGTATCAACTTCTAGGTTCTGGATTGGAGCTTTGCCCGTCAATTGATCCAAGGTTAAACCAGTATCTTCAAAAAAAGCATTAAGGTCTTGAACCGACACTTCTCCAGAGTTATCTGGTCGATAGACTTCTATGTTGGAACCATATTCATTAGCAACAACAAGATTTTGCATTGGTTGCTTCTGTTGTCCGAGCTGTGGGACATCCTTCCCTGATGCTCTTTTCCTTTTCTTATCTGCATCATGTGACTTCACGAGGGAGCGGTCATAGTCTGATAGTGGCGGAGGCTTACGAAGTTCAAGCATCTTTTTCTTGTGAGCTTCGACCTTCTGCCTCAGCAGATCTCGTGGTATGTAAAAGTACGGCTTCTCCTTAAGCTTCGCTTGTCTCTGCTTTTCGATATCTATAAAAAAATCTTTCACTTTTTTGTCTTCTTCAGCTGCTATTTGCTCATCAGTCTTTTCAGGAAGTATTTCTTGAGAAATAACTCTTTTTTTCGGGGTCTTCTTTGCCGCTGGGACCTTAGACGTCTCTGTAGTGCGTCGCTGTGGAGGGGGTGGGGGCGGTGTTGGAGACCGGCGTGGAGGCGATGAGGCCGGTGTTGGAGACCAACGTGGAGGCGTTGGAGATCATTGTGGAGGCGGTGGGGCCGGTATAGGAGTTGGAGATCGTTGTGGAGGCGATGGGGCCGGTGTACGAGTTGGAGATCGCCGTGGGGATGAAGTCGTCTCGCCCCCCGCGACGCTGTGATGAGATGGGGAATGAATGATTGGGCTAGGCTGGGGAAGACCCTGCTACAAAAACAAGTTGTGAGTCAATTATTTTTGAAGCCAATAGAAAATTAATGGAAAATAATATTTCATTCACTTTCATTCATACCTAGGGTGAGGTAGGGGAAGCGGTGGCACCCCAGGAATGATGATGAAGCATTTGCGCCATTGAATAAATGTCTTCTCTGCTTCTCCTAGTGTCTTCTCTCCATCACCGCCTTCAATGTCAAGAGGAACATTGCTGTAACCTTTGAGCACTCTATCGACCGAGACGCTAGCATATCCAGGTTGAATAACTGACCCATGGATTCTTGGTGTCTTCGTTCGGTCTATTGGAGATACAACCCCAACAGCCACCATGATTGATGCATTATTACCATCTGGAATGTGCAGCTCACATGTTGTTAGAGGCTCGGTAATGTCATCAATAGGGAAGCACAACCCAGCGTCATCTTGAATAACTGGCAGCTCCGTGGAAGCACAACTGCTTTTCATCTGACCAACGGGGCTAATGGTGACTCCCGGCGTTGATTACGATTGCATTTGACTCATTGCTAGCTGCACTTGCCTCTTGATCTCCTCCTGCATTCTTGCCTCAAGAGATTTTTCTCATTCACATGATTCAAGCAATGCTTGTCGTGACTCATTAACAAATTGCTCCAATACACAGATTCGGTCTGCCTCCTCATCCTTCTTTCTCTGACGGCTTCTGTAGGTATCCTTGTTTGCTGGGAATGCTTGTAGCCACGGAATCGCCCCATAGCCTCTTATTCGACCACTGTGTTCGGGATTCTCTAGGGCATATGTCAATTCATCCTTCTCTCTGTTGGGCTTGAAAACACCACTATTAGCTTCTTCCCTAGCACGAGCTAGTCTCTGTGTTGCTTTCTCAATTTTTTGGCCGAAAATTAGCTTGCCAATGTCTGGGTCTAGGCTTCCCCCATGAGCATAGAACCAATTCTTCGCGCGTTGAGGCCAGTTCTTCTCTATTGTTTCAGGTATGATTCCCTTGGCAGTAATCTCTGCTTCTAGGTTCTGCCACTTGGGAATAGCACTCCTATAACCACCTGATCCCATGCGATGATGGTATTGCTTCTGTTGGGCATTCTGCTAATTCCTCATCACACGTTCCTCACTTTCTTGAGATGTCTTGTATTCTACGAAGTCATCCTAATGGGACTCCAACTTGACAAACGCCTTAGCATTGACATCCGACGTATCATTCTTCAAGATAAACTTTTTATACAATGTCTTCTTCCAACTCTGGAACAATGTTGCCATCTTCTTCATTGTCCAATCCCTCACTAGCTCCTTCAAAGCATCATCTGCTTATAATATGAAATGCTGAGTGATATCTCTCCAAGCTAGGTTCTTGTCACGATCAGATATAAAACTAACATTAGGAGCGGATATCTTTTGCTTCCATTCACGAGCACTAACTGGGATCCTATCCCTTACAATGAACCCACATTGGTTGACATATGTCTGAGCATGTGGTCCCAATGGTTTGCCGGTGTCGGTGTCGAATTCTGATATTATGAAACAACCCTCTAATGGCTTTTTTTGCCCCTCGGATTTTCCTACTCTTGCCGGTGGTTGATGTAGATCCAGAGACTGGCTACATGAGTAGAAACACAATGATTAACAACAAATATACGTATGCATGCATCTATAAGAGATGATAGATAATCGAATATACCTCGCTAGTATTTTCTTGCGCGATAATTTGTTGATCTTCAACCACCGGGATATTCAGGATATCCTCATAATCAGCAAAGTACTGAATCATGTCATCTACATCCGCATTGGTGCCGGCGTTGATAATATCCGCCATTATGTCATCATTTAAGTTATCATCCGGAGCAGCCATTTGTATCTTCAAGATAACACATAGATAGAATTACTATGGCACATAACATAAGTACATGTGATAACACATATAGAATTACAAAATCCAATTAAATATAATAACACATAATATTTCATAAGGATAAACAATAATAAGGTATAGGCTTTGGAATCGAATCAAAAACACTTTCGATCCAAAAATATGGAAATAAGTACATGTATATATACACATAGAATGATACAATTTTCTCTCTCTCTCAACACATAGAAATAAGTGCATATGTATATATCTCTAGATATGCATGTGATAACACATAGAATGTCTCTCTAGATACAATTTTCTCCCTCTCTCAACACATGGAAATAAGTACATGTATATATACACATAGAAATAATTAAGTACATATGTATACATATAGAATCTCTCTCTAGATATGCATGTGATATAGATAGAATTACTAATAAAATATATAGAGAGAGATTAAATCAAATTAAATCCAATAGAGAGATAGAATATATAGATAGAATCTCTCTCAAAATTAAATCTAATTAACATATATATATAGAGATAGAATATATAATTACTAAATCCAATTAAATAAATCTAACATGAAATTAGATAAACTAGTAATAGATAATACATTTTAATCTAACATATATCAAAAACTATAATAAAAAACTATCTAAATAAAGTACTAATTAAATTTTAATACATTTAAATCTAACATATATCAAAAACTATCTAAAAAACTAACTAAAAAACTAACAATAAACTACTAATTAAATTTTAATACATTTTAATCTAACATATATATCAAAAACTATCTAAAAAACTATCTAAAAACTATCTAAATAAACTAGTAATTAAATTTAACATACATTTTAATCTAACATATATATCAAAAACAATCTAAAAAAACTAGAAACTTTGTAAAAAAATATGGCCGAGAGCAGCTAGCTAGCAGGCTAGGCGGATGATGGCGGTCAAGGGCGAGGCGTCTTGGCCCGGCCACGGGGCGAGCCGAGCACCTCGCGAGGATGACGTCTGGCGGAGACAATGAGATCGATGCGGTGGATTAGGCGTGGTGAGGCGAGGGACGACAGACGCAGTGCAGAGAGACGAAGCTCGACGGCCGCCGGGCGGGGCTCGACGATGAGGCCGGGCGGGAAGCGGTCGGCGACGGAGGGTGGGCTCGGGGGCGGGGGCGGAGACGGGATGCAGCGGAGAGACGGCGCGTGATGCGGGCCGGTCGGATGGCGCGACCGGGCGGGGGTAGACGACGACGGCGTCGCGACAGAGACGAGCTCGACGGCCGGGCGGGGCTGGGCGACGGAGGCGAGATCGAAGATGGCGGTGGCAGCGGCGATGATCGACGTATAGATCGAAAAGTAGAAGATGAACAGAACAGGAACCGTTCGATATATATAGGCCAGGACCCTTTAGTCCCGGCTGGTAACACCAGACGAGACTAAACGCCATTTAGTCCCGGCTGGTAAGCCGAACCGGGGCTAAAGATCTGACCCTTTAGTCCTAGCTCGGCTTACCAGCCGGGACTAAAGGCTTTAGTCCCGGTTGGTGTTACCAGCCGGGACTAAAGGTGTTTTTGGGCGGGCACCGAAATTGCCGCCCACCCTTTAGTCTCGGTTCCTGGCCTAGGCCGGGACTAAAGGCCTGAAAATTTTGGCAGCCCGCCAGAGTAATTGGAAAGGTCTGGGATTTTGATTTTGTTCTCCTTGTTTAATACTAGGTTAATCAATTAATTCTATAGCAACTTCAATACTTTGCAATATTTATTTTAAAAAATACTATTGATTAACTAATTATTTATTGTAAATAGGAAAAATTTGTAACCTAAAGTTTTTAATTTCTTTTATGAATATAGAATAACAATGTTACTAATACTAAGTATTTTGTTAATGCAAAAATATATTTGTAACTTACAATTAATAAAACTAATATTATTCGATAGGAAATTTATTATCACATTATTGTAACATCAATGTTTCAATTTTTTCTCGGTTTTTGACCAAAATTGACAGGAAATTTTTGTTGAATCTATAAAAATAAAGAAAATGTAGTATTTTTGTTATACAACTTTTTCAAATAAAAAATGGCCTATATAAGGATTGTAGATCTTGATGAGTTGAACAAACTTAATATTCAAAACTTTTCAATTTGAGACAATTTAGGGTTCCGAAAACTAGTTTGTAGGCGTCGAAATTTAAAAATCACAAATTTGAACCGTCTAAACTTTCTCAAATGGAAAGTTGACCAAAACATAAATTGTATATCTTGATGAGATGAACAAATTTAGTATTCAAAACTTTTTAATTTGAGACAATTTAGGGTTCCAAAAACTAGTTTGTAGCTGTTGAAATTTAAAAATCACAAATTTGAACCATCCAAACTTTCTCAAATGGAAATTTGACCAGAACAATAATTGTAGATATTGATGAGTTTAACAAACTTGGTATTCAAAACTTTTCAATTTGAAGTCATTTAGAGTTCATAATATTAGAGTCAAAGTGTTATTTTTTCATTTGACCAAATTTGACTTGGTCAAACTTGCTCAAATGAGACACTAAATGACCTCAGATGAAAAATCTCTGAATAACAAGTTTGATCACCTTAGCAATATCTACAATTGTTACATAGCTTATTTTCCCATTTGAGAAAGTTTTATCAAACACTAGTCACAAATTCTTGAATCTCATATAGACTTTCTAAAACTATGTCACACACTTGTTAAATTCGAACTATATTTTGTTCAAACTTTCTCAAATGAAAAATGTCCTATATAAGGATTGTATATCTTGATGAGCTGAACAAACTTGATATTCAAAACATTTCAATTTGAGACAATTTAGGGTTCCGAAAACTAGTTTGTATGCGTTAAAATTTAAAAATCACAAATTTGAACTGTCCAAACTTTCTCAAATGGAAAGTTGACCAAAACAACAATTGTAGATCTTGATGAGTTTAATAAACTTGGTATTTAATACTTTTCAATTTGAAGTCATTTAGAGTTGATAATACTAGAGTCAAAGTGTTGTTTTTTTATTTGACCAAATTTGACTTGGTCAAACTTGCTCAAATGAGACACTAAATGACCTCAGATGAAAAATCTCTAAATACCAAGTTTGATTATCTCAGCAATATCTACAATTGTTACATAGATCATTTTCCCATTTGAGAAAGTTTTATCAAACATTAGTCACAAATTCTTGAATCTAATACACTTTCTAAAACTATGTCACACACTGGTGAAATTTGAACTATATTTTGTTCAAACTTTGTCAAATAAAAAAATGACCTATATAAGGATTGTAGATCTTGATGATCTGAACAAACTTGGTATTCAAAACTTTTCAATTTGAGACAATCTAGGGTTCCAAAACTAGTTTGTAAGAGTCAAAATTTAAAAATCATAAATTTGAACTGTCCAAACTTTCTCAAATGGAAAGTTGACCAAAACAACAATTGTATATCTTGATGAGTTTAACAAACTTTGTATTCAAAACTTTTCAATTTGAAGTTATTTAGAGTTCATGATACTAGAGTCAAAGTGTTGTTTTTTTATTTGACCAAATTTGATTTGGTCAAACTTACTCAAATGAGACACTAAATGACCTCAGATGAAAAAACTTTGAATACCAAGTTTGATCATCTCAGCAAGATCTACAATTGTTACATATCTCATTTTCCCCTTTGAGAAATTTTTATGAAACAATAGTCACAAATTCTTGAATCTCATATAGACTTTCTGAAACTATGTCACACACTTGTGAAATTTGAAACATATATTAAACATATTACAATGTGAAGTCATAACATATTACATAATATCCGTCTCTAAAACATAATATATTAAACATGCATCATTGTATCATGCGGGTATGCATCATGTATCAGTCCCTGGATCAGTAGCTGATACGCACAATTCGAACAAGATTGATATCAAAAACCATACTCTTATTACTAAAGGGGAAAACATGCTACATGGTTCGGGCTACATAACTTGGGCCACTGGCCTTACGTCGTATATCAGAGTTCTAAGACAGTGGTCCTATGACAACGTGGCTCCATTCCTACAGGCAACTTGGAGTGCGAACATAACCCTAGACTTATTCTTCTAGCGTATTCCTATATCTCAAACGTCGAAAACCTAGCGTAACTCCTTTGTGTAGTTGAGCAGCTCCGTCTTCAAGTATCCTCTAGATGTTCTATTTTCACATAGTCCTTGGAAGCTCGATCCTCGGATATACTCCTACAACTTCATTCCTAAAAACATAGAGTGGAGGGGGGTTGAGTACATACGTACTCAGCAAGCCCTAACTTTGGGTGGAGGAAAGGTGGATGGAGGCTATATGTGGAGGGGGTTAGTGGTAAAGGTGGATGTAAAGGTAGTAGGGAGAAGTGGTTATAAATATAGGTTGGGCCTTGGCAGGGTATTACCATCCTCACTAGTTCCCGAGTTAATTATGGTTACCAAAATAGTGTAAACACGTCTTACCAGATCCTCATAGTTGTTGTAGTCTAATCATAGTGTCACATCCTAGCATCTGCCCATTCCAAAGACGTGGCTATTCGAATAGATTCAAGAAAACTCTACAGAGGTGTACAAATTTCTCGACATGATAGGCACTGTCTCTTACCAGGGTCCCTATGGAAGAAGCAAGCCTAGCGAGATCCCGTACCCAATTGGGTGCTACCCTAGATTTCCATATAACTCTACCACGGCTTCTCAGGGGTTGGAAAATAGTGTGGAAGGTCCCTTATCCACACTCATTGAACAACGTGGAAGATCACATAGCATCCACACTAATCTCGGGAGGATACCTAATCGTCCCATCCCATACTCTCGAATGATACCACATCATCCCATCATACAATAACGAACGATACCTAATCATCCCAACATAACAGTGTCGATGACACCCGATCATCACATAATCAATAACAATAACAGAGGCTCGTACCTGGCCTAAAATATAGTCAGTGGCTCGAATGCGGCCGAAAATCCAAGGGCTTAACGTGGAAGGCCACAAAGCAACCACGCCAACCGGACCACGGACTAAACCCCGTGTCTTCTCCTGATATTCCGCTGCCAACACCGGCCTCCTAGTAGAAATTATACTCCAATCTAACGGGGTGTGATATAGACATGTGGTTGTACGTAATATCGCACTAGGTGAAAGAGGCTATGAACCAGTTCTTATGTGATAGAGGCGAGTATCTCCCACAGGAACCCTCACCAGGCGTTCCTACCAAGGTAATCTATCCCCATATAAATTACCCTCACTCGCCCCCTATCAGGGTTTAGTCAGGTTTTAGCAGTTTAAGTTCCATAGTCATTATCGCCAGTTTCATAATATCCATATCAAGGTAATCATTATCATATTATCATTAACCTCATTATAATGATTAATTTATAAAGAGTTTAATGTCGTATAGGTTGGGTTTATTATTTGGGGGAGGTGGATAGGGAAAGGTTTATGGTGGAGGCTAGCAAAATGTAGAGGTGGTGGAGTAGGTAAGGGAATGGTAAGGTAGGGGATAGGTGGGAATTAGGACTTGTCTCCGCTCGCTGACGAGTATATCCAAGGCTTCCGATCCTTCGGGCTTCTTGCTCCAGTGTCCTGGTGTAGCCATGCTCCTGGGGTCCATTGGGTCGTTTCCATGTCCACTATCCTACGCGGTCCAGCGTTGATAGGCAAATACAAACAAGGAAAATAACAAACAAGGCATGTAACACAAGCATAGGCAAACAATCAATCCTAGACGGGTTGGTCCTATTCGGTGATGGGTCGTTATCTAGCCTATAACTATTACGTCAATCTGAAGTAAGATCTGGGTAGAGGTATTCTATCCAAAGGGTAGGCTTCTACGGGTTAGGTTAAAGTGGGTGGTTGGTTTGGCAGAAAACTAGACCATATTTGGGTTCACTATTATGTGAACCTGAAAGAGAAAAGGTGACTTGTTCAGGCTTTCTACAGGTCCGCCGGGTTAGCGACACATACGCACATGCATATGTATGTGCCTCAGGTTAGGTTATAGCTAGGGTTAGGGCATGCATACTTATGTATACACACCAGGTTAGGAGGACTAGTTAGGTTACTAGGGTTAGCCATACATAGGTGGATGCCCGGGTATCGAGCGTTTCCTTGTATGTATAAACATCCATTATTTTATGTGATACGGTGCAGGTATATTTGAGTATGTGTCATGGTGCATACACATAGGCGAATATACGGCTAACTACTACTACGGCGGAGGGTACTACGGCGATGAATTACTACTATGGGTTATTAACTAATTGATGCAACTATGAATTAATATTTAAATAAAAAAAAGCAGCCATATCTAGAATTTAAATGGGCACCCAAAATTAGGAAAAACGTTTTAATATGTAGGGTTTTATTTTAGAAGATTTATGGTGCAAGAATTACGGAATTAAAATGGGAGAGATATAAATTATTAAAGTTTATGGGACGAGGTGGCGTTTCCCCACTGGTCCAGGCGACGTGGCCGAGCAGCCTCATCAGGCTGAGTGTGGACGGATGCATCTGCTCCTTCTCTGTCCCTGTGCAACGAGTCGAGCAAGACAGAGAGAAAAGAGAGGAAGGGAGAAAAAGAGAAGAGAGGGGAAGAGGGCAGGGAGGCAAATTGGAGGCTCCTGGTCGCTGGCGGCTGGCCGATGTTCCAGCACGAACTGGCCGGGCCAGCTAGGCGGCGACGGTCCTCGGGAGGAGCTAAGCAGGACGGGGAAGAGAAGGCAGAAGGGGAAAAGAAGAGCAGAGCTGGAGAGAGGAGAGAGCAGCGGGAGAGAAGGAGAGGAGGGAGTTCAGCAGGACGGTGCGTAGGCCGACGCGGCGTACGGCGTCTCCCTACCGTCCGTGCATAGCAGCGAGTGAAGAACGGTGGGGCAGAGCAGGAAGGCAGGTACGGTGGCAGCAGCGGCATTCCTCGGCTCTGGCGGAGGGAGCTAAGGGTAGCTCGGAGGGCGCGGCTCCGGCGCGGTGAAGGCAGGGGCGCCGTGATCCTTGGCCATGAATCCTAGCTCGGAGGATATAATGCATGCACACATTGTTTTGATGACCTTGACAATATATATTTGAAAAGATGTCGAAAGGTCGTGTACCTTGGCCATCGTCGATTCCTTCCTTTGAATCACCAAGTAAGAAAGAAAGGGAAGCATTTTAAAGGTAAGCCAGACCACCGGAAGAAGCCTCATAACCGAACCGGGGAAGATGTACTCGCAATGGTCAAGGATGTGAAAGTAGTATTTGGAAAGGGACAAGGCAGCGAATATGTTCCCAAAGATGCTAAGGGACACGCACCCATGTGAAGAAGAAGTCCATCTTTTGGGAGCTACCCTATTGGCAAGTCCTAGAGGTCCGCAACGCAATCGACGTGATGCACCTGACAAAGAATCTTTATGTGAACCTGTTAGGATTCATGGGTGTGTACGAGAAGCCAAAGGATTCACTTGAAGCACGCCAGGACTTGTAGGGCATGAAAGAACGAGACAACCTTCATCCAGAGAAGACAGATGATGGACGTCATTACTTAAGTCCTGCTAGCTACACACTTAGCAAAGAAGAGAGGGACATCATGTTTGAATGTCTAAGCAACATCAAGGTCCCATCGGGATTCTCCTCCAATATAAATGGTATAATAAATGTGCCAGAGAAGAAATTCCTAAACTTAAAGTCCCACGACTGCCACATGCTTATGACACAATTGCTTCCAGTTGCTTTAAGAGGAATTCTACCTCCACATGTACGTCTAGCCACCGTGAAGCTATGTGCATTCCTCAATGCAATTTCTCAGAAGGCAATCAATCCAGTGGAACTAGCTACTCTACATAATGATGTGGTTTAATATCTTGCCAGCTTTGAGTTGGTGTTCCCTCCATCCTTCTTTAATATCATGACACACCTCCTAGTTCATTTGGTGAAGGAGATTAGTATTCTTGGACTTGTATTCTTACATAACATGTTCCCCTTCGAGAGGTTTATGGGAGTCTTGAAGAAATATGTGAAGGTCCGTTCTAAGCCTGAAGGAAGCATCGCCCAGGGCTATGGAAAAGAGGAGGTCATTGAGTTATGTGTTGACTTTATTCCTGACCTTGCCCCGATTGGCGTTCCCGAATCGCGACACGAGGGGAGACTCAGTGGTAAAGGAACTTTAGGGAAGAAAACATATATCGGCATGGAAGACGATTATTTCAATAAAGCACACTACACAGTTCTTTAGAACTCATCATTGGTGCATCCGTACATCGAGATACATAAGGAGTTCTTACGATCCAAGTTTCCAGGGAAGACTGAAGCTTGGATTAGGCGTCAGCACATGGAAAGTTTTAGTGGTTGGTTGCGAAAAGAATGTCAAGGCGATGACAATATTGATAAGCAACTGTATTTGTTGGCTAGGCAACCATCGTGGCATATCCTCACGTACCAAGGGTATGAGATAAATGAAAATACATTTTACACAGTTGCCCAAGATAAAAGGAGCACCAATCAAAATAGTGGTGTTCGCATAGATGGCACAGATCCAAATGGGAATATACAAACAAATTATGGCCGCATAGAAGAGATATGGGAACTAAACTACGCACCTAATTTTAAAGTCCCTTTGTTCTGGTGCCAATGGGTGAAGCTGACCGGAGGAGGGGTAACAGTCGACAAAGAGTATGGAATGACAACAGTGGATCTCAACAATATTGGGTACAAAGATGAACCATTCATCCTTGCTGTCGATGTGAGTCAGGTGTTCTATGTGAAAGACATGTCTACAAAATCAAAGAGGAAAAAACGAAGACATCAACTCAATGATCAATGAGCCAAAGCGTCACATAGTTCTTTCTGGGAAAATAAATATAGTGGGAATTGAAGACAAGTCAGACATGTCAGAAGATTATGAAAGAAATGTCCAAATTCCACCCTTCATAGTGAAGAAAGATCCAAACATCATGTTAAATGATGAAGACACTCCATGGTTACGACAAGATCATAACCAAGGGTCATACGTCAAGAAGAAATTCACTGTTGTTAGGGGGCCGACAATGTGGCAGTGGCAGATGGGCCCACTACAACATTTAAACACAAGATCTACTTTTGCAACATTCAGATAAAACCTTTGCAACATACGTCTAAAAGAGATGAAACATTTAGTGCATACAATAAAAAACTATTACAACATGTGCGACATCCTGATCTACTTTTGAAACATCCAGATGCAACACTTGCAACATGCAAAAGATAACAGATTAAACACTTGAGACATGGGTCTGAAACATTTGCATCATAACCATTGCAACATGTTCAACATTTCGATCTACTTTCAAAACATGCAGATGCAACACTTGCAACATTCAAAAGAAGATAGATGAAACACTTGAGACATGCGTTTAAAACACTTACAACATAAGTGTACAAAAAACCGATGAAACATTGGGGATAAATGCTTGCAACATACTTGTACAACTATTGCAACATGCGCAACATCTCGATCTACTTTTGCAATATTCGCATGAAATAATTGAAACAAACATCTGAAACAACCGAAACACTTGAAACATAGGCTTGCAATATGTCTGAAAAACGTCCAGAAATACTTGGAACACAGTGTCGTTGCGTGGGCATGACCTACCTATTGGGGAACTACAGTAGATTGGCGAGGAGGACAGGGAGCGGATGGAGGCCGCCCTGGCAGAGGCGCTGGAGTGGCAACGGCAAGGCCCAGTGAAGCAGGGGGCCGAGGAGAGCCGTCGCCCAGAGGGGCCCGCGAGAAGCGTCGTCTCCCAGACCACCCCGACACCATGGGATGCTCTAGCACCCTTGCCACCGCCGACGACACGTACCCCATCGGAGCCACCCGAGCAGGCTGCGATAGGGTGGGGGGATGGCTGTGGTGTGTGGGTGACGGTGGGGGTGGGGGAGGAGATGATGAAGCGCACGGCGCGGTGTAGGATGGAGCGCGACGCGGGAATGGAGAGCCAAGCGTCGCGAGCGGGAGCGAGCGGCGAGGCAAGGTGGGAGCAGCGAGGCGAAGTGCGGGCATGGCGGCGATTCGTGACTAGGTGCGGCTGCAGTGGGGTTTGAGAGCAAAGTGAGCGGAGATTTTTTTTATTTTGTTAAGCAACGCGAAGAACCGTGCGTATGACTGTGTTAGGCCGTTCGGGCAGCATCGAGGCCCACCAACATGGGCGCTCGGACAATCGTATGCTCTACCCGTAGCATTTCCGTTTTTCACATTCATCGCTTTTTCCTTCCCACCCCGCTCATTCCACAGCTACATCGATGCTCCTGTGTAGGTGAAGGAGTTGGAGGTGGATGGATCAACAATGAAGGTGGATGGATCAACAACGAGGTGGCTAGATGGGCCTGACAGCATGGCTCGATGGGCTCAGCGATGGGCTCAATTTTTTGTTTTTTAAATAGATATCTAGAGATAGACGTTTTAAACATCCCCTTTTTCTCGAAATCTGACTAGAGAGGCGGGAGAGGAGACCACCTCTGTTACTTTTCCATTTCTAGTGAACATATTCTTGAGGCGGCAGAGGAGTGACCATGTTCCTTAGGCACAAAAATTGAATTTGAACATATCCAAAAAGCATTCTTGAGTGTGCCTAGCAAGCTGTTGTTGGCTCTTGCAAACGGATTAGGAAACACTCCTTTTTGCTAGAATCTGTCTACCTCTCCCGAGTGTTTTGAGCTCTCCTGACAACCGATTTTTTTCTTCGCATCTTCTTCCTCCTCCTGGCACGTCGCCGCCACCCACTGCCCACCGCAACGCCGCGACACGGTAAGGCATCGCACAGAGCTCTGCGGAGGAAGCCACCCTACTGCACCCACGATGACCTCCACCTTCCCCTCCCCTACCGCCATTATGGCCATGGCCGTCCCCCATCCCAACCTGCCCTGGTCGCATCCTCTGCTGCCCAGTCTAGTGGTGTCACTTCCGCCTTCGCCTCGCCGATATCTCTCCCGTCCCCATCGCCTGCCTGGTCTACCTATCTCCCAAAAAATTTCTTTTTAAACCGGCTAGAGATGTAGAAGAAGAATGGAAGATGAAAAAAAGAGAAACCGAGTGTTGGAACACTCGAGTGAGGTGTACCTTTTCCATACCGCTAAACGCGTCCTAATCCGAGTGCAGCCGACCGTAGACCCCCTTCTCGCATTCGTCGCTTTCCCGTCCCCACACCTCTTATTTCCCATTTCCACAGTACACAGAGGCAGCCAAGTAGGCAGTAGCCAACCACTAGAGGAGGAGAAGCTTTGAGAACCTAGGGTTTCGCCACCTCCATGGCCATCGTCGCCGCTGCCGCCCAGGTGCATCCCTCGCCGCCGCCGCCAGCACGGCACACCGTGGCGTGGTTGGTGTGCACTCACCTCGCCTGGAGCACCGTCATCTGCTTGTTGCTCACAAGCCTGTGGCTTTACTTCTGGGGCATGGCCACCAAGGAAATTGGGCGGTTCGCCTGCGGCGAGGGCTGCGCTGTGGTCACCGCGGCGTACAAGGTCGTCTATGTAGCCGGGGTCACCCTTATGCTCGTCCTCCCCTTCAGCCTGCTAGGGGCACTGATGATGTCCCGCGCGAAGGCGGCGGCCGCGGTGCCGGTGGCGGCGGCGGCGGCCACCGACATTACAAAGGTACGGAAAGGAAACAATAGTGCCTTTTGGATCCAATTTTTTCAGGCGCGGCAATGCGAATAGGATAGGTGCCATGTGAAATTGGAAGCTTTTATTGCATCCCCGCAATTTTTATTCGTGATTTAATTGCCTTTGGTTCAGGTCCAGGAGCCTGCTCTTAAGACATCCTATGCGGCAATGCTGAAGACATCCTATGCGGCAATGCGGGGCTTGCTGCGTGACCCTGTCATTCTTGGGTTGCTTGCCTCAATAGCGTTCGCCATGCTCATGCTCATTGGTCTTCTGGTGATTGGGGACTCGCACGTGATGGGGTCTCGTCAGAAGAGAATGGGTTCAATGATCTATGTCGTGGGAGCATTGGGCATGCACGCGGTGGATTGCTTCGTTTTATGCCCCCTTATGACAGTGAGGGTTTGGAGGTCCTTGAGGAAGGCGCTACATGCTCTGTGATGTGGTATGCAGTTGAGGTATCCACCCTTTGCTCTGAGCCTCCTGTGTTTACTATGCAGAAATGTTTTTGGTATCTGTGCAAACTTTTCCTGTGCAGTTGCCTCCTGTTGACAGAAACCTTGAGCAAGCAACTCATTTGGTTTAGCTATCGCTTTATCAATTTTGGAGTTGCAACTGTGTTGAGCATGAATAACTGAGTCATTCCTTTACCCTAAACAAGATTCCACTAAATTGTTTCGTAGAATGGAGATCTGACTAAGTGGTCATAGATGCATTCAACTCACCTGCACTTGACAACGGAAACTCTGTTTATGAAATTAGGTTTAGTTGCCACCCCTAGCTTGTTGTCTGCAAGCAATGATGCAGATGTTCAGCTACCACCTAGTGACGTTTTACAGGTTCTGAACCTTTCTTAGAAATTTGTGCATAAAGATCTTCATTAGGAACTCTTTTGTCATTGAGTGGAAGCTGTTACAGAGTTGTTGTAACTTGTTCCGTTAGTTTTGTCTCCACACCACGCTTCTATGTTTAGATGAACAGAGGAAAAAAGTTCAATTTCATACATACTCCCTCCATACTGGTAAAAAATGACGTTTAGGACAGCATTTAGCAACCTTCGATCTCAACGAGCCTGTACTGGAGGATGTCAACGACAACGGTAAGTTTCCTTCAACGACAATTTTTTGTTGCAACAAGCATTTCATATCCTTGGTTCCTTGCTGTTTTTTAATGTGTTCTTTTACAACTAGAACATGCTCCCGTTCAAGGGAACCAACGGAGGAAAGACATGCCCGAAGAAGTCAGAAAACAAGTTTTCCAAGCTTTGTTTTCCCGTTCAAGGGAACCAACGGCTAGTGGCGCGGCGAGCGGCGAGCATGAGCGGCGCAGCGAGCAGCGAGGCGAGCGCGAGCGGCGCGGCGAGCGGACCGGCGAGCGCGATGAAGCCATGCGCGCGACGAGCGGACCGGCGAGCGCGAGCAGCGAGCGGCGCAGCGAGCAGCGAGGCGAGTTGGGGCCGAGCACGAGCGGCGCAGCGTGCAGCGATGCGAGCTGGTACTCGAGCGGCGCGCGGTTTTAAGACGCAGACGACCACACAAAAGGGCGAGCGTCGCACGCGCGGCGTGAATCGAGGCGAGCGTCCCACGCGCGGCACTGAGTAATTGCACGCAGAGATCGATGAGCCAGGGGCAAACAAGTCCAGGGGAGGGGCTGCGGCGCTAGAACGACGTTTTATCGGCAAACTACGCGAGGAGCCAGGACATCGTTTTATTTGTACACGGAGGGAGTAAGTAAATTAACATGGTGGGAAAATTTTCTGTACTTTAGTCATTGTCTTGTTTAATGTCGTCTCTGGTCTGTTCAACTGCTCTACTTTTAAGAAAATGTATTTGAGCGCAGAGGTTTTTTGGTTTGGTGTCATCTCTTTTCACCCTTATCTACCTGAACTGCTGCTTATTTACTGAACACAATTGGTAAGGAATCTTGTTGATGGTTCAATATGATAGTTCTTGATGTAACTGCAATTGCATAATAAAAATGAAAGAATAGTGCGTGTCTGCTTTTCTGATTTAACAACTACACAAATATTAATGCAACTAGTTGAATTCCCCGCGCGTTGCTACAGAAGTTTGAAGAATGATTTTGCATAGACAATAGTGCGCTGTGCCAAAAATGAGAAATTGCATAGGAAGGAATACATTTAAGTGTTTTTGCTTTAAAAATATATAATGCAAAGAGCTTTCACATGCTCTACTTTGGCTTGATTTGGCTGTCCTATCTTCTGCATGCTTGTAGTACCTGCATGAATAAAGTGCTTGCGGCCTTATCTTTTACTACTTTTCTAAAAGCAAATTGGCAAGTACATGTGTGAATAATTAAGGTGCCCAAGTAGAAATCGAATCAGCTTATCTGATTGGAGAGCATGTATGTGTTGCCAAAACTGAAATTGCCAAAGTTGGAAGGAATACATAAGTGTTTTTTGTTTTATAAAAATGCAAAAGCTAATCCTTCACTTTCCAGTAATACAAAAGTGTTGCCAAATTGCTTTAAAAAGGGTGCTGCCAAATTCTGATGTGATTTTATACAAAACCACTAGAGAGTCTTAACGACCTTACTGGTGGAGGGAGGATGATAGTGTCACACGTCCCATTCCCAATCGGGCAGAGAGGGCTGGCAGGAGGCTGATCTTGGCCGGCTGGTGCTGCTGCGGGCCGGTTGTGGCGGCCTGGGCGGCAGCCATGAGGGCAGGCGGCCGGCTAGGGCGAGCCAGGCAGTGGCTGAGATGGCCGGGCGACCGGCTGTGGTGGCTCGGCTGGTGGCGGCATGTGGATTGGCGGCGCAAGCGCAGAGATGTGGAGAGGCGGCTGCATAGAAGAGAGGAAGGGAGAGAGAGGATAAAGGGATTAACCCTAAACTTGCCTGCCTTCATTTATAATTCTCCCTCATATATATAACGGGGTTTAGAAGATGCTAATGGGCCTGGTCTCAACTGAGCCCATAACCATTTCTACTTGTTTTATTGAAATCTATAACAGCTGGGCCTTGGCCCCTCCCTATTTAATTATCCTACTAGCCACTCCGACATCTGTCTCCTACTATATGTCTTACCGACCACGACATACCGACCACGACAGACAGACAATAGTGTTATTTGCTAAAGGTATGCTAAAGGTAGGCGGATAAGATATAGAAACATAGCAATCTAAACAATCAAGGTGATGACTGATGATGTATTATTCTTTTGCCAACTGAGACTAAATCCAAGCACTGGCTTTGTTGCCTGAAAAAGCATTCTGAAGGAACTAAATCCAGAATTCAGCTGGAGTGCTGCATGTAGTACAAATAGTACGTACCTGGGGCGCGTGATTTGGAGGATGCTTGTGCGACATTTGTGGTAGCTATGATGCCAGAGGAAACATCGCGAGTGCCAGAGGCAACATATATAGGGACACAATATGACAGTAGTACGTTTTAATTGTGGGATAGGAAGAGGAAAGGACATGGACGGTTCAAGTACATGTACGTACATCTTTTGGGTGATTAGGGGGAGCACGATGGAGATGTTTGAGCGAGGGAGAGTGCTAGAGAAGACAAAAGGTTTGGACGGTCAGACCGTCAGATCATTGAAAACAGAGTCGATCTGATGGCTAAAATTATTCTGATGACGTGGCTGATAGTTCAATATGATAGTTCGTGATGTAACTGCAATTGCATAATAAAATGGAAGAATAGTGCTTGTCTTCTTTTCTATATTACAACTACACAAATATTAAAGCAATCTGCTCACTAGGATTTGGCTAATCTGTGTTATTACAACTACAACCATAAAATGAAAGATATGGTTGCAAATTGAGCCTTGAACATGCTTTACAACTGTGCATGCAAGTTTCATGTAGGGGATAGGATTTGGCTAATCTGTGTTATTTTTTTTCCCAAATTATCACCATTAGAGTGGTTAAATAACTTGATGCAATCAAGCTACAGGGTATGCTGATTCTACTCATTAAAATTCAGGGGCATCTTAATTAGTACTCTGAAGAGATGAAATCATGATGGAAAATGCTTGACGTACAACCTTTTTGCACAACTCTATTGTAGTTATACCCAAGTGGTTTGGACCGTTTGATCCATAAATTACGAAGCACCCAAGAGATTTCAACCATTGGTTACTCCTGGTGTAGACATGGTTGTTCACTAATTTGTTATGTAGGGGAATTAGTACTGATTAGATCAGCACCCTACCGTCAGTTTTATTTCAGTACACTGGCTGTTTTGACTTTTATGTGAGCAAGCTTGAAACAAGTTTTTACCTTTGGCAATCTTTAGACATTAACCTCTTTTACTTTCTTTGTGTCAGAGTCTAAAGTATTTTTGTGACGCGAAATCTTGTGATGCAAAATCTAAAATATTTGTGATTCAAGATGTGACCAACTTTTTTATGCACCTATATTCTGATTAAGATGTTTGGCCTCATTTTTGTAGACAAAGCCTTGAAGTGGAGAAAGAGATGTGAAGATGGACAAGGAGCTATGAGTACCAATGCTTTGTTGATGAAAACTTTCGCTTACATATTAGTTCTTTCGTGTATCTTCTTATCTACCAAAATTTATCTTATTGCGGATCAACTGCTGGCATAAACTATCCCCAATGCTATGAATTCTTCAAATTTGAAACTATGGTGTGTCCTATGCTTCTGGAACGTGTACTTCCAGAAGTGACAATGAGGAGAATGACTTTTGCTTTTCATCAATGTAACTTAATAACATCCTAGCAGGAGAAGATGCATATGTGGATGCACTACACCACAACACCAAGATTAGCGATGGACAATCTGACGCTAAAAGCGGCTACAGCGACAGACGAACTGACGCTAAAAAGTTACAGCGACAGACTTGCTCAGACGCTTGTAAGTCCTGTTGCTAAAAATCTTTAGCGTCAGATGGTCTGTTGCGGTGAATATTTACAGCAACAGATAGCCTGTAGCCACTCTTTAGCAACAGATAATCTGTTACCACACATTCACTGTCAGATCATCCAACACTCCATACATTTACAGCGACAGACTGTTCAACAGAACAATTTAATATAGAAAAAATACAATTTTTAGCACATATGAAAACGATATTCAATGCTCATATAGTGTCCACATGTCACATGAAGATACATAAACACATATCACATGCAACTCAATACATATAACATCCAATTTGTCTTGTACATCATATCCATCAAAGTCAAGCACCAAATAAATTTGTCTTGTACACCATATGTTTGTGTACATAGCATCTAGCAAAGTCAACCACCAAAAGAATTACATGAATGTACTCCTCAGAAAACAATACTAGTAGTTTGTGTTTCACATCCTAAGGCCTAATTCCCTAAAATACATGTACATAAATATCACTTCGACAATAATACATCATTGCAAGCAAAGAAATAATGGATTTAACTTACTAATCTGCTATCTTCATGTAAACTTCAACACAGACTCGAGCCTTCTCACTGAAGTGGTCAAAATAAGATCTGTAACTGCTTGCCGGCTTCACACATTTGTAATCAGCTATTTCTGTTGAAATCTAAATTACTGCAGTACCTTCATTGTAGCCAGAAATTATCCACTCCTTGATTCTCCCAAATCCTAAACAGCGTACACCCTTTTTCCTGTCCTTTTCCATACCATTGTCCAAAGGCAGGATAAGAGCTGTCATGAAAATATCATCAACTTCAGACATTTCAAATGGTTGTAGATTACCATCTGCATCATGCAAGGAGAAATCAATGAGTTTTCTGGAAGGCCGACGGTCTTCGGGTTCTGTTTTTGTCAACCTAACAGCTTCTATTTCCTCCTCTTCCACCCTACTTTCCTTGATTGTGATAATTAAATCTTCCTCGGATAAGCCCAATTCTTTCTCTTTGAAGTTAGAACAGGCAGCTGCCCTCTTTGGTCTCTTGCGGACAACAGGCTCATCAGTGGTGTCATTGCTATCTGTTTTAGCCTCATGTTCAGTCACCATTTCTTCATTCTCAATGGAATCTTCCCTATTCGGCAGCTTTGCTTTGCGCTTCTTTGTTCCTGAGCAACAGACATGCTAAAATAACTGAATGCAAAGGCAGGGATGAGATGAAACACAGGGGTTCAGATAAGGAGTTTGACCAACATAATCGTATTTAATACTAATAGATAATAGCATTCAAATATGTGCAGAAAGCAACAGCTCAATTCTGGATCACACCAAAAGATGCACCATGTTGAATTCATGCATTACATGCAATCATCTAGGCATGCCCAGCCTGGCTAATGAACATGAGTGCATATGCAGCCATTCCAAGATAACTAGAACTGCAGGTTTCAGGCAAGATGATGAAGTTAGAAATAGTGAATGTACAGTTAAATTTGATACTTCTAAAGGTTCTCTCTGAGTAGTGTTTTAACTTACTACTGCTCACTCTAACCCCGCCCATGTACAACAAAGACTATACATGTTATGGTGCCTTTCCTCGACTTTGAGGCAAAATAAAGTTGGCTAAGATTACAATACCAAACCAAAAGCAAAACATCGATATGAAAGAGTCCTCAACTATATTCCCAGTGTTACTAGGTCACCATGGAACCTGGTACGCCTACAGCGACACGATTTAAAAAGTTTCACAAATAAATGCAAAAGAAATACCTTGATTAAAGCAATGCACGCTTTACCTCCTCGACATTGACATGAGCTCAAGCTATGGCGAAGTGTGATAGAGGAAGGAGGCAGCGTGAATGATAGTGAGGGAGACAATGGTGAGAAGGGAGGTGGCGGCGGCGGCGGCGGAAAGGACAGAGGAAGGAAGAGCCCAAGTTGGGTGCTAGCGATTCGATTCATTTGGTTGCGGTTCCATGATGACCTAAATGTAAAATTTGACGAAAATTTGTATAAAGGCATATTGGGTTTTCCCCTTTGTTAAAAGAACAAACTAAATTTGACACTTCCTTAATTCATATCAATACATATAAAATATCAGACACGTTCTAGTATCAAATACGTATCACAGTACAAGCATGACATAAAATTGGATTATTGAGGTAGCCTAGCTGGCATATATCAGTTTTTCCAACCTTTAATGCATCAGTAGAAATAATTGTGCCACAGTTCATAGCCTCATATGGTGCACTACAGAGAATTTATTGAAAAGGAAAATTGCTATATTGCAGCTACAAGGCATTTGGAAACAAGACCTGTAGCTGTAGCAACAGCAGAGCGTTGATGTTTTGCCATAACACCCCTGTAAAGTTCAGAATCAAGTAAATGTGTCAACTAACATTTCCAAAAACAAATGTAAGAATCGAAAAATTCCCTCACTATCCAGTATTCCCATTGAAAAATTCCATTCAATGCTTATCCAGAATTTAGAAAATGACAATGTCAAGAAGTTCTAGGCTACATAATCAGTCAAGGAGACAAGCAGGCAGGCCATGTTGCATGAATAATTTCAACATGATTGAAGTTGTCTGGGAAGCAAGTCCATTGCAATAATAAACTTGAGGGCCCTATTGCTAATAGTAGAAGCCATCACTTTGTGACTTTGTCAGACCATGAGCACTACTACTAGCTAGTACTTGCATATGTAATTGAGCTGTTATTTTCTGTTCACTTGCAGCCTCTATTCACTTTGTCAGCCTCTAATTTTGGGACATACCTGCAGTGCCCTTGAGAGGTATACTAGATGCCTTCTTGCATTCCTTTATCTATCACAGATAGGTTTAATTAGGACATTGGTCATGCATCACAGATCAAAACAAAATGAAAATTATGTCAAGTCTAGTTTATTTCTTTGTGGTCTTGGTCGCAAATTATGATGTTCAATGGCTGCATCACTTGTGTTATGAGTTGTCTGTAGGAAAATGCACATGACAATGCCAATTAGTATTTGTACTAGTTTAGAAATCACTATCCTTTATTTTAAAAAGATCAGTTTAATCCAAGTGCAGTATCTGAGGTAGTAGTAAAGTGCAGTATCCAAGTGACATCTAAAGATTATTAATTTTTTATGCAGAAGTTAACCTAACATAGTAAGAAAGCAACTCCGAGCAGCCCATAAGTATTTGTTCTAGTTTAGAAATGTTCCAGCCCATATTGATCAAACATTACACACATATATGATAGTAAGAAAGGTCCAGACCTGTAAGGCTGTAACAGCTAGCAAGCTTATGCAAATTTTGCTAGTATATGATATCAACGTAAACCAACAAAATAAAATCACTCTGCAATCTCTTTTCCAGGACACAACTGAAACATGCATTTTCTAACAACCACAATTATGATATGACCTATTCATCACCTAGAAACCTTGCACAAATTCTACAGATCCAATCCTCCACACATCAAATTCAGAGCAGATACACCAAAATCGGCTACAACTCCAATCAAGTACGCTCACTGTTACAAGCCAGAACGTCTACTGAACCAAAATTACCCAAACAACGATCGCACAGAACAAGGTCGGCTTCGATCCCCTTAGCCTTTGCCACCTCCCGCCCCCACAACACCCCCTCACATACACACACACCCGACACCACCTAATCTCCCTTTCCTTTCAGGGCCCGGGCCGAAAGGCAGCACGGACAGGCACACAAACGGCATATAGCTGCTCAAATTAGCGGCAAAAGTACAGGAACAAGGAACTTACGAAGAACAGTGACAACTTATTCAATCAGCAACAGCAACAGCAAAAGCGTGCCACGACGGGTCGCGCCTCAACACACCCCGCCACAAGGACATGGGAAATGGCGGCGACGGCCGCGGCACAGGGCGAGCAGCAAGCGAGGGCAACACCCCCACCCCAGCAGCTCTGCCCCAACTCAGCAGAAGGCTCCAGAAGGGGAGGAAGGAAGCCACGCTGGAGTGGAGAGGAAGCCGCGCCGGATGGGGGATGGAGCGCCGCCGGGGGTGGAGGAGGCCGCACCGTCGTGGATGCTGGAGGGCACGGCGTCGGGGGTGGTGAAGCGCGTGGTGAGGGACGGCTCTGGGGAGGGCGGAGCGCAGTTGTAGGGGGTGGGCAGGGTAGGCGGGACCAGGGGGTCGGCGGGGCTCCAGGTGGCGCTCCCGCGAGGACAGTTAGGCAGGGCGGGCGGGGTTCCTGGCGGCGCAGTAGCAGAGGGAGGGCTGGGCAGCGTGCTGAGTCCCAGAGGGTGGGCGGCGCGGGGCGGGAGGGAGCTGGGGGCCGGCGGGATTTGGGAGGGAGCAGGGCGCCGGCGCAGAGCTTTGGGGCGGGGCACGGAATGTGGGAGGGAGCAGGGCGCCGGCGCAGAGCTTTGGGGCGGGTATGAGATTCTGAGGGTTGTGGGTGGCCGGGCGGGCGTGATTTGGGAGAGGGAGAGGGCGGCGGCATGCGGGCAGGTTGAGCGCTTCTGGATTTGGGATTTGGACTGGTTTCTGTACTCATGGGTCAGGCTAATATTTGTCTGGGAGATGAATGTAAACGGGCGTGCGAGCTGATTATGCGTGCGATGGTGAGGCTCATTTATTTTTTGCGACAGACTGAGTGACAGTATACTTTATTTTAGCGTCGGACAGTTAAACGTTAAATACGAGTACCTATGGCGACAAATAACAAATCGCTAAATGAGGATTTAACGTCAGACAGTCTGTGAATTACCTTTAGGGACAGATCATCTATCGCCAAATATAATTTTTAGCTTCAGATATCTGACGGTGATGTGGTGTTGTGGTGCAGTGATGCAGTTTTTAGTATCATACTGGACATGCTATGATCTTGGCTTTAGTTAATTTATTGGAATTTTCTTCTGCGGGTTTGTCTTAGTAAATCTGATATTGCTCAGCTTACTTCTAGTTCATGATGTAATATTTCTGAATTTTTAGATGTCAATTTGGCTTTAGTTCATGATGTTGTCCAGCCCCCCTCCCCTTCACGCCCCAGGACCAGAACGACAGGACCATGAACCAGGCGAGGTGGGGGGATTGGATGCATACGCCTTCTATGCATACATGCCATGGATGATGCTACATGTTCTCACCTCATTATCCAACACCACACCTCAGGCTGAGTCAATCACGGATCAGTGCAGGTGGACGGAGAAAAACCACGAGCGTTTGGTTATTTTGTTAGTACACGTGGCAGCAAATCAAGGGCGGTATGCACTGAAGCTCCATACATACTGTATTCACCAATTTTTTTTCTAGGCCCATCAGGTGGGTGGAGCCTGACCGCCAGCGTGGCGTGGCCTAGCTACCCGCACGGCTCGTCCCACTACTCGTCCATCAACGTGACGGTGACGTAGGCATATCCGCTGCAGAAGCGGAGCACGGCGCTAGTGTTGATCAACGCTGAACGGGCTCTCTTACGCGCCGCTGGAGATGCTGCTGCGGCTGGTGGACGAGTATGTGACGGGTGTGCACATGCTTGACATCCCGGAGCAGCCGTTGAAGAGCAGCCTGAGAGCATCACACGCAATGTTTTAAATAGCCGGCTAACCCATTTAGCTATCCATGTCCCATGCATGAGCTGCCACATGAACAACTTCACCTCCGGTGGAGCACGAGCGCCACCAGGTCACCCGACAGGCCGACACTGTTGGAGCTAGATAAGCTCTGGAACGCCGTTCGCGTCGCCGAACCCGATGGTGATCGCGGCGAGATAAACCCTCATAGATGGAAAGCTCAAGATCGCGCTAGATTACGACGCTACAACCAACCGCAGCCTATTCGGCCTCGTGTTCCTTTTATTTATAGACTTGCTCGAGGTTTACAGACTCCAAACCCCCCACGCCATATCGCACAAAGATCGCAACACCATTTCACCGCGGCGTGCGCTACGCGCGCTCTGAACGTCATGGCATGAGTCTACCGGACACAACCGGGCGAGTCCTGATCCCGCACGCCTACGATCACGCTCTCCCTTTCCTAACTATTACAGACTCTTAATTGACTAAGATCATATGAATAATGTGCATCAATTTATCTAACAAAACACCCCCTAAACTTGATGCACCTCGACGACACCTAGAGCACTCCGTTGCTCCACGAACTTGACTCGTCCCAAAGCTTTAGTGAAGAGATCGGCGAGCTGTTCTTCAGTGCCTACATGATCAACTTCCACATTGCCTTCTTCTATGCATTCACGCAGAAAATGATACCTCGTATCAATGTGTTTACTGCGGTCATGATGCACGGGATTTTTGCTGAGTGCTATCGTGGACATATTATCCATGAGTAGCTTCACTGTCATCTCCTTAGTCCCCAACATGTCTACAATCAGTCGGTTCAGCCAAATGCCTTGACACGCTGCTGCTGCTGCTGCTGCTGCCACATACTCGGCTTCACATGAAGATAAGGCAACAATCCTTTGCTTCTGTGATGCCCAGGTAACAAGACTACTCCCAAGGAAATAGCCAACCCCTGTCGTGCTCTTCCTATCTTCGACATCTCCTGCGAAGTCGCTATCACTGTATCCAACTAGAATTGGTTTCAGTTCAGCACCTTTATCATACTTGCAGCCATATCCAAGAGTACCCTTCAAGTATCTCAAAATGTGTTTCACAGCAGCCCAGTGTTCCTTTCCAAGTGCCTCCATGTACCTACTCACAACACCTACGGCATAAGCTAGGTCAGGCCTAGTGTTGATGATGTACCTCAGGCTCCCAATTATACTCCTATATTCTGTAGGATTCACAGGTTCTCCTTCCTTAAGCTTTGTGAGTTTCAGTCGACACTCCATGGGAGTCTCACATGAGTTGCAGTTGCTCATCCCTGCAGATTCTAGAATCTTGGCAGCATAGGAACTCTGACACAATGTGATGCCATTTGCATCCTGTTTCACTTCAATTCCCAGATAATAGCTCAAAAGCCCCAAATCACTCATGCTGAATTTTTCTTTCATCTCTGACTTGAAAACTTTGATGTCCTTCACATCTGGTCCAGAGATGATCAAATCATCGACATAAACTCCTACAAGCAAGAAAGAGTTCCTATTTTTCCTCCTATAGACAGCATGATCCATCTTGCTTCTGACTAAACCCAGAGCCAACAATTCTCTGTCCAGTTTTGCATTCCACGCCCTCGGCGCCTGCTTTAACCCATAAAGTGCTTTTCTTAACTTGAGTACCTTGTCTCCATTGCCGACTACAAAACCTGGAGGCTGTTGCACATACATGGTTTCAGACAGTTCACCATTCAAGAATGCAGATTTGACATCCATATGGTGAACTTCCCAACCCCCTTGCGCTGCTAGTGCCAATAGTACTCGTACAGTCTCAATTCTGGCAACCGGAGCGAATACCTCCTCAAAATCAACACCAAAACGTTGAGCATACCCTTTGGCAACCAAACGAGCTTTGTATTTGACTATGTTCCCATCAGGGTCTTTCTTGATCTTGAAAACCCATTTAAGGCCAATTGCCTTGTGTTTGGGTGGCAATACACTGACATCCCAGGTCTGATTAGCTTCTATCGCTTGCATCTCTGCTTGCATGGCTTGTCTCCAACACTGCTCGGCCAATGCCTCTTCAACTGATCTCGGTTCCTCAGCTGCAACAAGATAGATGCCACTATACTCGAAATCCTGTAACTCTTCTGTAGTTTCTAGCAAATTCGGTATAGTCCGATATCGCAGTGGAGCGCCGTCAGAGTCAACAGACTGACCGGTGGGCGGAGTCGCCCATTGCACCATCGGTGCACCAGAGATGGAACTGGGAGTGTGTGGAGGCGAGTTGGACGCACCCCGACGATGGAATGGACGCAGCAGGCGACCCCGGTTCAACAGCGTCAGGTACAACATTTTTCAGATGCTTCAGTGGCTGTTGTCGGACGAGGAACAATATACTCCTAATGAACCTGAAACATATCAGACATTTTAGTCGTTCCTCCATTTGCCCTGCTGTCATTCCCTTCCCAATTCCATGACTTTGATTCATCAAACACGACATCCCGCGTCACCATAAGCTTGTCTTTCACCGGATCGTAAATACGATAACCCTTTGTCCCTGGTTCATACCCGAGAAACACTCCTGGAACAGCTCTGTCAGTCAACTTGCTTACCCCGGGGCCGATCAACTTAGCATAAACAACACACCCAAATGTCCTAACATGTTTGACCCCTGGTTTCCTCCCAAACCATGCTTCAAAAGGAGTCTGCCCTCTCAGACTTTTCATTGGAGATCGATTCAGAATATATACAGCTGTTCTGACAGCCTCACCCCAGAACCGAGACGGCACATTCATACTTTTTAGCAGACAACGTGCCATCTCGACCACTGTTTGGTTTCTCCATTCCACAACCCCGTTTTGTTGAGGAGTATACGGGGTGGTGGTATTGTGCTTGATCCCATTCTCACTGCAGAATACCACAAATGCTCCCGAATTGAACTCTCCTCCACGATCTGTCCTGAGTGCCTTCAGGCGACGGCCTGACTCTAGTTCTGCTGCTGCTTTGAACTTCTTGAAACAGGCAAGAGCTTCACTTTTGACACCCAGCAGCTCAACACACATGTACCATGTATGATCATCCACGATAAGCATGAAGTAAGATTTGCCTCCTGGTGTGGGTGGTGTAATTTGCCCACAGAGGTCTGTGTGTACCAGCTCGAGCCCTTTTGACGCACGCCATGCCGAGGCCTGAGGAAAGGGAGTTCGGTGTTGTTTCCCGAGCGCACAGCCGTCACACACCTGCTCCACTCTCCTAATAAGAGGTAATCCCTCCACCATCTGCTTGGCTCCAACGTCACGAAGCGCCCTGAAGTTTAGATGCCCAAAACGAACATGCCATCTCCATGCTTCTTCTTCCATCTTGGTCAACAAACACACTGGTGAGGTCAGATTGACTTTCATGACATACAGGCGATTCCTTTGTTCTGCACGGATCACAGCTGAGTGAGTAACCCCAATCTGTTCCTGCTCGAACACTTCTAGTACACCTTTGTCAATCTCCACCCGGCACCCTGCCTCCTCTAATTGACCAAGACTAACAATATTGCATCTTAAAGAAGGGATAAAATAAACCTCAGTGAGTACGCGATGCTCCTGGTTCTTGCCGGCCATCGTCACCGCGCCAATACCATAGATCTCCACGGTAGAGCCATCTCCAAATCTCACTGCTCCTCGCACGGACTCATCCAGGTCTGCCAACGAAGCTCGGCAACCTATCATATGATTGGTGGCGCCTGTATCTAGCACCCACGCTCCCTCGTCATACTTCGCATGGAATACTCGTTCCTGATTTAGGAACAAGCCTGGACCACCGGTCCCAGGCGCATGCAACACGTTGCACACCTGAGCAACCAACAGTGCTGGATTCTTGTCCGTGTCTCCACTGACATGATGAGCTGCATCTTCATGATCTTCTTTCACCGATTTCTTGTTTAGGCATTCTCTCGCCCAGTGCCCATAGACACCACACTTCTTACACCTTCCCTTTCGTCGAGGCGTCCTCGACGATGGGTGACTACCGGAGTCGCGCTTGTCACGGTCAATCTTGCTGCCACCACTCCGCGCTCCGGACTTGTCCTTCTTCACATAGTGGCTTCCACCTTTGCCGCCAGAGGATGACGACTCGGTATGCACCATGCGACTTTTATTCCTCGCCATCCATTCTTCCTCTGTAAGTAGAAGAGAGGGCTTTGCCTTGTCGGTGACTTGATCTGCCGAAGGCTCAAACCTGTCCTCCGCCGCCCTGAGACGTCCGACAAGCTCTTCGACAGTCAGAGTCTTCAAGTCGCAAAACATCTCAATTGTCACCGCCACCTGATTGTAGCGTGCCGGCACAACTCTTAGAAATTTATTCACGACCCGCGTGTCATCCACGCTTGTTTCACCAAGGCCCTTTAGATCGGTTGCAAGCTCCCCGTTCCGAACGGCGAAGTCCTCGTTCGATTCTCCTGGTTTAAACGAGATCGATTCAAACTCCGCCAGCAGCTTCTGCGTATTCACCTCCTTTACTCGCTCTGCACCTAGACGCATCGATTTTATAGCCTCCCATGCCTCCTTCGCCGACTTCTTGTTCAACAACATGGAGTGCATCTCAGGGGGCACGCCACGGATCATGGCGCTGAGCGCAAGCCGATCACGTCGCCGTTCGACCTTGTCACTCTCGATCGCATCCCACAGATACATTGCTTCGAGATTACATTGCACATGTGCGGACCACTCTTGATAGTTTGTGCGAGAAAGCATCGGCCAAACCAGATTTCCCGACGCTTGATTCCAAGCACGCTCCATCGTCTCCTTCTCCTTCTCACCACTGCTGCCCATGGCGACAGCTTCTCGGGTTCACGTCTCCTCGATCTTGGACTCGATGGATTCAACCACCCAGCAACCTCCTGGTCTTCTCTCCGCCGCCGAACGCCTCCTCACCGGCTCCGATACCAGTTGTTGGAGCTAGATAAGCTCTGGAACGCCGTTCGCGTCGCCAAACCCGATGGTGATCGCGGCGAGATAAACCCTCAGAGATGGAAAGCTCAAGATCGCGCTAGATTACGACGCTACAACCAACCGTAGCCTATTCGGCCTTGTGTTCCTTTTATTTATAGACTTGCTCGAGGTTTACAGACTCCAAACCCCCCATGCCATATCGCACAAAGATCGCAACACCGTTTCACCGCGGCGTGCGCTACGCGCGCTCTGAACGTCATGGCGTGAGTCTACCGGACGCAACCGGGCGAGTCCTGATCCCGCACGCCTACGATCATGCTCTCCCTTTCCTGATTATATGAATAATGTGCATCAATTTATCTAACAGACACTACAGAGCATTCGCGACGGCTGATTGGCTCGACCTGTTCCCGGCGCAGTACCTACGCTGCCTGTCGTCCGACTGCTCAGACCTTGCGGCGCTCCTGTTGGCATTGCACGCTGATCTCCAGGTCAAGCCAAGATTCAGGTTCAAGACCTTATGGGTTCGAGGACGTGGTCAAGCACGCCTGGGCGTCCACAATCCCGAACGCGGACGCTTGCCGGCTGCTGGACCATAATTTCCGGGAAACGGCGGCTGCTCTCAAGCGTAGGAGCACGCAGCGCATCGGTAGCATCAGGGTACAATTGGCCGCGGCGAGGGTGGTCATTGCTGAGCTTGACAAGGCGCAAGATTTCAGTGCGCTGTCCGACGGCGAGTTCGAACTGCGGTGGGACCTCAAATGCGTGGTCCTTGGCCTGGCATCCATGTCCAGGACGATTGCGCGCCAGCGGTCCAGTCCAAGTTGCGTCACTTGGAGGAAAAGGATGCAAATACAAGGTTCTTCCATCTCCAGGCGTGCCACAGGCAGCGCATCAACTACATCCCAGTGCTCGAGATGGACGGGCAGGTGTTCTCCGACAGCGAAACCAAGTCAGACATGGTGTTCTCCTACTTCAACGAGATTCTAGGGAAACAGTTCAACAGGCTTCATAGGATTCAGCTTGAGGCCTTGGACATCCCAAGGTTGCAGCTCGACGAACTCACCCCATGCTGTCTGGAGAACGAGATCTGGAGCATCGTCAATGCCACCCCAAACAACCGCGCGCCCTGGACCTGGCGGTTTCACTGGTTTGTTCTCTACAAGGTGGCTTGGGATATCATCAAGCTGGAGAGAGCCTTCAACGCGCTATGGTCCCTAGATAGCAGAAGCTTCTATCTCCTCAATGGCGCGCTGATGGTCTTGTTGTCGAAGGTCAGAAACCCTAAAAGACTCAAGGACTTCCGCCCGATCAGCTTCATGCACAGCTTTGGCAATCTATTTGCCAAGCGGCTGGCCATGCGCCTTGCGCCAGAGATCGTCAGAAGCAACCAAATCGCGTTCGTCAAGGAAAGTTGCATCCATGACAACTTCCGTTCAGTACACACTACCCTAGATCTACACATCACTGTCGGTTCAAAAAACCCCTTTACTGTCAAATTTTGAACCGACAGTGGCATACCGGTAGTGATGTGGGGTTGACATCACTGTCGGTTCTTAAAAACCGACACTGATCTACAGACAATAGTGTCGGTTCGTGGCTCCACCCGACAGTGTCTAGTTGAACAACACTGTTGGTTTGTAGTCCCCACCGACAGTGACGGTTGCTTCAAGAGTGTTGGTTCTTGGCCCAAGCCGACAGTGTAGATCAAGCCAACACTGTCAGTTTATGGCTCAAGCCGACAGTATTGAGCAAGATAACACTGTCGGTTCTTGGCCCAAGCCGACAGTGTTGAGCAAGCCAACACTGTCGGTTGATGGGTGAAGCAGGCAGTGTTGAACAAGACAACAATGTCGGTTCATGGCTCAAACCGGTAGTGTTGAGCAAGAGAACACTGTCGGTTCATGGCTCAAGCCGGCAGTGTTGAACAGTCCAACACTGTTGGTTCATAGCTCAAACCGGCAGTGTTGAGCAAGACAACACTGTTGGTTCGTTGCTAACCGGCAGTGATGGTCCATTCGCATTTATTGTTTTATAAATTGATTTTAATTTATATTTTTTTCGTGGAATCAGGTTTCGCTTTATATACGCTACGTAGACGACATGCCCATAAATATTAAACATTACAAATGTTACAGTTACAATTCAAATGTTATATCTAGATCCCGATCCCTCAAAACAAAAAAGAAATGTTCTCGGACTTCACAGACTTTGCAATGCTTCTCGGACTTTTACAATAATCTGGCGAGCCGCTCTAGGCCATACTGGTCCTTGTACCTCACGGATTGTGCAATGGAAAATACTCCATCTTTTTCCAATACCTCGGCTAAGATGAACTTTGCGAGCTCCGATTGCAGTGCGACGATCTCCATGTCTAACAGCCTTTGGTGGTTAAATTTCTTGCGCTGTCGTTCAAAATAGATGATATTCAAAGAGGAACAGTAAATCATTTTGTTGAATTATTAACATACATAAATGAAATGGGGATTATACACACCAACTTATTGGCTTCTTCCGATTTCCCATCGATGTAGCGAAGCATTGCCCACATTACATAAAACTCGCATTCATTGTTTCCCGCCAGCTGTGACAGGTACTTCCCTCTATTTCGACAACCTTGAATGGGACCGGCGTCCCACTGATATGGCTTCTTCGGACACTGAACAACATTAAAGGGAGAAACATTAGAAAGCGGTATGTGTGATTAGAAAATAATATGTTATTAGGATCACTTACTAATTCAGCACTGTCACCAGTGCATCCAGATGATGAAATGGTTTTTTCTTCGAGTCCCACACCTCGATCAGATTTTTGGCAAGATGGACACAAATGAAGACGAAATGGTTGCTACAATCACAAAATCCTAATTATCGAATAATCTTAACGAAAAAAGAAGTATAAAATTAAAAGCCGAGAACACATACTCGCAGTTGTAGGCCAGAAGTATGTGGGTTTTGTTCTTCATCGTGAATTCATCGAAAACAACAATCAATCTCTGTTTCAGGTCTTCCACGTCACATCCATAGAGGCCTAGACATGTCCTCTCATTGACTCGCAATGGGTCCAAGAAGCCTATGTGATCCCATTTGCTTTTTACAATACAAAATTTTGATATACACCTACATAAAATCATGGGAAGTGCTCAAAAGTTAACAATTTGTCTCGAAAGAGTGGTTAATTGTAATATCGCGCGTGTAGGGTACTTACATAGTCCACAGCGTCAACAGTTGAACATCGAGATCGTGTTTCTGGTATAGCTAGAACAAGCACTCCCACTCAACATCGAACTTCTCTTCTTCGGGATAATGGAAAACATGTGGCGAATGGATAATAACCTCAAAACCAAAGTCGTTCATCTCTGTTGCATGAGCCATATAATATTCATGCAACTGGCGCATATATGTTGTCAGATTTTTATACTCGTCATCGGGAACCAAAAGATTGCCCCTTTCATACTTCATGCCGGTGTTCCTGTCCCTTGTACATCATAATAGATGTTCGCGGCCTCTTCCATGGTTAATCCTGGGTTGTCTTCGACGTACTTCTGTATGTTCCTTAAATCTTTATTGTGTATTTCTTCATCTCTTGTTGTAGCGTATTTATTCTGTGTTTGCCTTTCGAATTCGGACTTCAACAAATACGAAGGCAGTGAGGCACAGAGATTGAAGAAAGTAACACAATCTTTCTTCGAGATGTGTGCTGTAAATTTTTCTTTCATCAAGGTGGTAATGCTGCCACTGAACGGCCTTTTTCTTTTTTGTTGGTCCACTTCGGGAGCATTAGCGACCGAATCCAAGAACCTTTTCTGCGACTGCGAGGATGTCCTTGATCTTGTTTTGGGCTGAGGTGGAGGAGGAGGAGGATGACGACGAGAATTATGTTTTTCCAGTGCTGATGAAGATGGAGGAGGAGGGGGAGGAGGAGGAGGAGTCTGTTTTCTCGGGGCTGATGAAGATGGAGTGGGACGAGGAGGAATAGAAGGAGACTTCTGTCTTCTCGGGGGTGATGGCTCCGGATGAGGAGGGAAGTGATCTCTGTTGGGAGATGGTGAGTGATCATCGTGGGTGGGAGAAGACTCGCAGTCGTCCTCATCATCAGAGGACAATTGATGGTCAAGCTTAATGAAGCGCTTGCGCCAGGCCACTTGAGAGCCCTTGTTTTGACCAAGTTTTGGCATGTCTTCCGCTACGGGGTACTCAATGGGTATCTTGTTAAACTTCTTATCAAGTATTCTGTCAATGGTGACGCGAGCGTACCCTAATGGAATTGGGCGGCCATTAATTGTCCTGTCTCCCATAGGCTAGGCCTGGCCGAGCGCCACCTTGTCCTTTGTCCATTCCTGACGGATGTACAACCTGACATTGATAGGTTCAGTGATGTAGTCCATCGGATGAGGCACATTCGCCTCTTCTTCATCGAGCGGGGTCGATCCGCAGCTGCTGCGACCCCTAAACTATGGGCTAAAGGCACTAGGAGTAGGGTTTTGTGGTACTACTGACCCCTTGGACAACAAAATTTGCTCGACTCGCGCTTCAACGGTCGCCTCAATCTGTGCTTCCATTCTGTCTTCCATCTCTTTTAGTCTCCTCAAATACTCTGCCTCATGTTCCTCTCTACCCCTCGAGCGGCTCCGGTAAGTGTTAGATTCTTGGGGGAATGCTAGTTTCCAAGGAACAACATCGGTTCCTCTAGTGCGACCAGGGTGCTCCTTGGTTCCGAGTGCTTGGGTGAGCACGTCTTTCTCCCTATTAGAAGTGCGAGTCCCTTGCCTCACCTCCTCAGTTACTTGGGAGATCCTCTGGATGAGTTCGCTCATGGGTTGATTTGAGGAGCTAAAGCTCCCGTCCTCGGCGTGCCGTACATTTCTCCCCATATAGTATAATACTGATTTAGGCTCCCAATCGGCGATCTCAACCTGAACGCCTTCCTCAGCAAGGCGATCCATCTTTTGAAGTTCTGCTTCAAATTCTGGCATCTTTTTGGCGTAGCCATGAGAGCTGAGATGATGAGGATTTGTCGCTTTCTATGAATGCTCCTTATTCTTCTTGCTCAGTTCTAAGTAGTCCTCGGATAACCTGTATTCCTTGAAATCTTGCCAGAAGTCCTTCTGCTTGCTAAACTATCCACCATCGAAATCTGGCTCTTTATTTTGGAGGACAAAATTCTTGTACAGTGTCCCCTTGAAATTCTTGAAGCATGTCCTCATGATTTCTTTTGCTTTTTTCTTGACTAACTCCCTGTCATACTCGGCTGGGAATGTGAAATACTTTAGGATCTTGACATCCCATATGTAATCCTTCTCGCTTTCGGGAACCCTCCACCGGTCATCATCTTTCCCAATCCACTTCCTGTACTTAATCGGGATGAAGTCCCTAACAAGTAACCCGAGGATGGTCTTGTATTTGGTCAAAGCTATAGGCGGTGAGAGTGGATCCCCGAATTCATCAAACTCAGTAATGTGCCAGTGTGCATTCCTACCAACAGGAACCTTTGACACACCTTGCTTGGATCTGGCCTTCCTGCTACCCGAACCGTCTGGCTCCTCGGCCGGTGGAGGCTCCTGCTAGAGACACCAAGTATGACCCTCTCAATTGATTAGCGTGTGTGGCTACATAGTGACATGATACCAAAGTTACCTGGCCATCTTGGTCATTTTGACCCAGATCGAGCAGGCCGAATGGGTCCATGGCTGCTCATTCTCACCAACCTGATTGACACCGTCACCGTTTGTCGGATCATGCGGCTCTCCCGTCCCAGCGATATCAGTCGCTTCTTGTTGCCGATCAGTTCTTTGGCGACGGGGTAACAGGCGACGATGAGTCATGGCTGTGACATGATCGTGGTTAGTTTTGGCCGCGGACAACTACTAATAGCATATGTTCATATATATAATATGTTTAATGCAAAGTCTAATAATAAGTCCACATACAACAAAGTCAAATAATAGCATATGTTCACCTAGAATAAATTCATTGTTTGATTGACCACATACAACAAAGTCCACCTACTCTTCTATGAAACTAAGCCTACATCAACTTCCAAATAAGAAAAGCGATAACCATAGCCATAAATAAAAGCATGACATCTTTCCAAGACCAATGAGCAATTCTCCTAATCTTCACATCTCTGGCGGGTGGCTTCTCTTCGATCTCCAGTGCCAGCAGATGGCCATGGTTTGTATTCATTGGACCATAGTAGGCCGGTTGCCCATGGTTTCCAAGGTAGGTCGGATGACTATAGTAGGCCCTCAAAGCTTCAGCTTCTGTGTTGTATTTTTTGTGCAAATTACTAGGGTAGCGATTGACTTGAGCATAGCAATCTTCCCAGGTTCGATAAATTCTAGGCATGTGACCAACATGCACTACATACCATACCATGGTTGCCTATACATTTAAGTAAATTAGGCATGTGGTAAGTGGTAATGGTAACTCACTGAACAAGAGTTATTATTCAAGTTATATGGCCAAACTAATTCTATTTAATGTTCTTTATCCTTGACATGATAAAAAATTACCTCAATAATTGGACGGTTTATTATTCGGAGATCAATGTGGTTTAGTAATCATACTTGCTGCTGCTGCCGAGCCAATTTTAAAAGTTGTTTTAAACTTTTTTTTTTCTGGAACAAACATCTATAGATGCCTTTTTTAAGCATGCTATACATTTCCCCTAAGATTGAATCCCCAAACAATCAAATGTTGCTGTAGTGTAATTTGGCGGTCTAGGACTGTGACAACAGGTCTCTGAAAATAGCATTATTTTTAAAATATACTAAAACTTATACAATAAATAAATAATTTCTTGTAGTATATATATGAAAATATTAGATGAAAGGTCAAAGCAAAACATCTACAACAGAAAGGAAATAGGCAAGTCATTGTAATTCATCAACATGACCAGTCAAATAAAGTAGGGCCCTATCAAAATATTAGAGTTGCATACATTCTTCATCTTTAAAACTATTTAAAAAAAATTAGTTCTATAGGTCTAAAATATATATACTCCATCCTCACATCCAAAAACATTGAGCATCGGTGGCACTACAGACTAGACATTCATGATCAAACTGTATGCTAGCATTGCAATAAAGTAGCAGTAACATAAATTAAGGCAAGTAAATTATCATATCAAACAATAAGTTGTAGTACTTGGTAAATGAAAAGCCTCTACTGATTCAAGTAAGCAGTTGTGGGACAAATCAGCCAGAAATTCTTATCTAACTCTTACACAAACAGAACACTTAGCGGGCATTTCATCTAACACTTAGCGGGCAGTGAGCCACGCACTCACCGTGGGGGTGGTAAAGCAGCTGTTCGCGGGTGCTCCTGAAGGCCTCGGCGGTGCTCCAGCGTCGGGCAGTGGACGGCGTGGGGAGTGCTCCGACGTGGGGCGGTGCACGGGCGTCGGCGTCGAAGAAGAGGAGCGCGGGGCTCGGAACGGCGGCGCGGGGAGCGGTGGACGGTTGCTCTGGCGTGGGGTGGTGCACGGGCCTCGGCGTCGAAGAAGAGGAGCGCGGGGCTAGGAACGGCGGCGTGGGGGGCGGTGGACGGGTGCTCCGACGTGAGGCGGTGCACGGGCGTCGGCGTCGAAGAAGAGGAGCGTGGGGAACGGTTGGCGCGAGGTTGAAATTTGGATAATTTCAACCCACGGCAGCCTTTTATACTAGACCTCATCACTGCCAGTTCTAACGAGGAACCGACAGTGTTAGGGGTACATCACTGCCGGGCCATTCTTTAAACCGGCAGTGATGAAGGAATATAAATTGAAAGAAAATGCAAAAAAAATTGTGTTGCATCCCTGATTCGAACCAAAGCCTACAAGTTCCAGAGTAGTGGACAAACCATTGAGCTATCACCTAATTTCAGAGAGTTTGAAGGAATTTATTCCTTTGAGTGATTATCTGTCCCTGCTTTGCGCGTAGGCCCTTCAACTCCCCGGCCACACTGGTCGCGTGGTTCCCATGAAGATTGAAGAGCCGCTGTTTACCGAGGAGTCCCCACGAAGAGACGCCGTCCTTGGACTGGTCGCGGCCCTTCAGTTCCCCATGAAGAGACGCCGCGTTTACTCCCCGGCCACGCTGCTCGCGCTGGTTCCCAACGCAGGCGCGCTCCGTCTTCCTAGGGGTGTGAGTTATTGCACCGTGATCAGTTCCACCCATAGACACGCCTATATAAGCCAGGCCCCCATGCACACAGTCGGCCGCCATTGCACCACCGCACGTCAAGAAAGCGAAGCACCCTTCCCACGCACACCTCGCCCTGGCCCTCGACCACCCACCGCCACAATGCCTCGCCGCTTGAAGACAACATGAGCAATGCTAAACCCGTCGTCCTCACGTCGCCCCTCGACGCCTCCACCGCCGCTGTCGTCCGAATCGGACCTCGAGGCGAACCTCGAGGACGATCTGGACCGTGAGACCGCATCGGAGGAGGAACCGGAACCTCTTCCGGTGGAGGAGGTCGTCTTCAACTCGTTGGAGACGGCTCGAAAGGAGGAGGAGGACCGTCACCTCCGCACCATCACACAGAAGGAGACCGATGACTGCATCCTGAAGCGCATCGTCGAGATCTCCAAGGAGGAGGAGCGCCGCCGCTAGGAGGAGGAGGAGCGACGCCGCCAGGAGCAGGAGACCAAGCGGCGTCTCGCGATGGATGCAGAACGGCGCCGGCACAGGGCTGAGTGAAAGAAGCACGAAGAGGAGCACCGATAGCAGGGGGACGACGCAGTCAGCACCGGCAGTAATTAGTAGCACTAGTGATTAATCTATGTCTTATGACAATGTAATAATTTACTGGTGCTCAAAAAACCGTGTCGTCGAATCCTTTATTTGATCATCTTCACCTTGGTGCTGAGAAATACCGTGTTGCAGCATGTCTGTGCTCTAGCAGTGATGGGGGTACATCACTACCGGGCCATTCTTTAAACCGGTAGTGATTTCAGTGTAGTGGTTACTACATAAGTAACTTATCTTTTCCTATCCTTTCGAATGCCTCCTACTAGCACAACGGTTAAGACCCCGCAACTTAGCCCCCGATACCCGTGTTCGAATCCCGGGCACCCTAATTTTTTTGGTATAATTTTATAATTTATTAAGCGGTCCAAAGGTCAAAAAGACAAAATAAATAAACCAGACACACATCCTATACTAGCGTAGTGGTTAAGTGTCTGAACTCTGTAGTCCGAGACCCGAGGGCTGGCACAATTATTTTTTAATTTTTTATATATCACTGCCGGTTTTCAAAATCAACCGACAGTGATAACAAGCATCACTGTCGGTTTTTTCTCATCACTGCCGGTTTATTGAAACCAACAGTGATGTTTATATATATTAAAAAATTTCTTTTATATACTGAATAAATAGAAGCATATGTATTCCTATGTCGAAATGGCTTGAAATTTTTTTGGCAAGCTTGTACACCCAAATTAAGACCCCACACAGGATCTTAGGTTTTTCTGATCATTTTTTTATTTATTATATTTTTCTCTGTGCCCAATGAGACAAAAGAGGGTGAATTTCATCTTGGACCCAATAGATTTTTTCATCCACCCCCACAAAATTCTTATCCCTAGGGCACATTAGAGCCTGTGTAAAAGTTTGGCACCATTCTGGATCTTTTCGTGGGTAGACTCAGTTCAACCTATAATTAAATGGTCTCGTCGCATAGAAATTCAATTAAACCTCAGAAAGTAGCAAACCATCTCCGAAAAATTCCAAACTTGGTGTTTCCTTCACACGTGGTACGTGCAAGCCTAAGAAAAAGTTTGAGACCAATACTACACAGGAATGCATATGAACCACAGAAACCTTGATAACCTATGTGTATAGTCATGGTTCGATGAAAGGGCACATGTACCTCCGTGAAGCATGTATACACCACCTATGTCGAAATGGCTTGAATTTTTTTTGGCAAGCTTGTACACCCAAATTAAGACCCCACACAGGATCTTAGGTTTTTCTGATCATTTTTTATTTATTATATTTTTCTCTGTGCCTAATGAGACAAAAGAGGGTGAATTTCATCTTGGACCCAATAGATTTTTCATCCACCCCCACAAAATTCTTATCCCTAGGGCACATTAGAGCCTGTGTAAAAGTTTAGCACCATTCCGGATCTTTTCGTAGGTAGACTCAGTTCAATCTATAATTAAACGGTCTCATCACGCGGAAATTCAATTAAACCTCAGAAAGTAGCAAACCATCTCCGGAAAATCCCAAACTTGGTGTTTACTTCACACGTGGCACGTGCAAGCCTGAGAAAATTTTTGAGACAAATACGACACCGGAATGTATATTTCTAGTTGCCCAACAAATGTTACACGAATTACATGCATGACAATAATTAAACACACAAAGCCGCACATATTAAAATTAGAATCCAATTAAACTACGACCTTGAAAACCTACTAAATAAATATTAATTACTATCAGAATCACTACCAGGATCGATCGGGCCACGCACACTAACATGCCTCTGTAGCCATATATGGTAATTGATGTCACGGATTATGTATCCGCTTGTAGCGATGAAGTCCAATGCCCGTATGAGTGCACTCTCTCGTGCCTCACAATACCGAAAGAATGGTCGGCCATAGATGTAACATACTGAATGACCACTACCCCTATTAGTAATCCTTATGAAGTACTGGCATCCTTCTATAGTGAGCTGGCTGAGGTTTCCATTGTAGAACTCCCAATCGTACCCGAGTTGCTCCGTAGCTTGGTCTAGAACGGCCCACAAGCCACATGCAGCAGAGGTAAGGTCCTGTAGCGCAATCTGCATGGGGAGAAAAAAAAATTAGAGAATGTTATTACAATAATAAACAACAAATAACCACAACTCATGTATAATTGACCATTTTACCACATCCGCATGGTTGTAGCTCGCAAACCATTCGCTTGCTTGCGGGACGGGGATATCACCAGCATTCAAAGCAAGTGCCTTGAAGTGCGAGAAATCAGGTACATCATAGCAAATACGTCGAAGTGCCTCTAAACAGATGTGCACGACATTTAATTGGGCGCTTATCACGTCCGGGCTCTATATTCCCGTCCCGTGGATATGGTTCCGATGATTTGAACCCCTCATAGGGATGAAAAAACTGAGTTCACACGTCCATAGCCGACCACTTGTATTAGATGCCGTGTTCTCGACGATGTCCAAGATAAAGAACCAGCTAAGTGCTGTTCGCAGCCAATCTATTGGGGATATAGTCTGCGACATATATGCATGCAACAATGATATTTAACTAATTACAGTTATTTGTCAGCATAAAAAAACAAAAGATGTTGAAAAATATTTCATACAATAGCTAGAACAGGGAACCGTGGAATGGCCATATTAGGAGCGAATGGCTTATCGCCAGGGTGGAAATCTAGTTCTTGTGGTGGGGGAGGTCCGTTGTTCATACCACCTGATCGATAAAATGCAAAAAAATGAACATAAAATATATGCACAAAAAATTCTTCCAAGTAAAATGTGGCAACATAATTAAATATAGATCGAATGCAAGGAATAAGAATATATATAAATGTAGAATGCAAAGAAACATGAATATAAATATATATCAAATGAATATAGATAGAATATTGGAGAAGACAACATATCAATACCATTGAAAAATGCAGGAGCCATGACCAAATCACGTAGAGAGAGAGTGGATGTCTTGAGAAGTGAGAGTAAAATGTGAGAAATGAGACTGAGAGAGTTCGTGGGTGGGTGGGATTGATGTTTGTGGCCGGCATTCTGTTTTATATAGGAGGGCATGGACATCACTGCCGGTTTTTAAATAGAACCGACAGTGAAAGTTACTATCACTGCTGGTTTTTAAATAGAACCGACAGTGAAGGTGACTATCACTGCCGGTTTATAAATAGAACCGACTGTGAAGGTGCATATATGTAAAGGATATATTTATTTATATACTACAGTGGGAAAGTTTTAACAACAACGATATATTTATTTAGATAGTAATGAAATACATCAAAAAATTAGAAATAAGTTACATATACGATAACAAAGACCTTACACTAAAATTACATATACGATAACAAAGACCTATTTGCATACAGGTCAATATTATCATCAATGTGTATCAACACATTATAATTTAACCACCTCAGTAGCATTCTTCTAGCACCAACTAGGGTCAAACAACAGCACCGAGGTGGTCTACGAGCTATACCAGTTGGAGAGGATAAGGTGGCATCGATGAATCCATGCCTCTACTGTACATGCCATTTTTCTTGGTACAGTCCAGAGCACATCGGATTCAGCTCGGCACCACAGCGGATGGCTCTGTGAACCTCGTAGCATCTCCAATCTTCGGCGTTGCTCTATCTTCATTAGCATTCTTCTAGTACCTCTTGTGTGCACCATTTTGGTGGACTACGATGCATAACGATATATGTGGTTTGTTCTGAGAGGAAAACATTGTATCATGACTGATAAGGCCTGGCTGACACCAACATGCATAGAGATGCTAGCTCCTGGCCGAGGGACATTTTATAGGGGCTAGCAGTCGTGGTATATTTTTATTTCTGAACTAAAGTTGTCAGGTAGGTGGGAGCAGTGTTCCAACGGTTGTGGTCATAGGAGCACTATTGGTATGTGAGGAGCATCTACACATCACTGTCGGTTTTAGTTTAAAAACCGACAGTGAATTGGGCCTTCTGTGTCGGTTTGAGCAACCGACTGTGATAGAAGCTATCACTGTCGATTTTAAAACCAAAACCGGCAGTGAAGGGATCTGCCACCATCTTTTAGTAGAAAAATATAAAAAAACAGTGTTAGTTTGGAGCCTGCCATCGCAGCCTTTTGTAAAAAATATAAAAAAATTTGGCCCGCCTGAGATTCGAGCGACAGTGATGTGGGTGTAGCAGTAAGGGGTTAAGTAGGATAACTTTTCCATTTCTTTCGAATACCACCGACTGTCTCAATGGTAAAGACTCCGCAACTTAGCCCCCGAGACCCGTGTTCGAGTCCCAGGTGGCCCAAATTTTTTGTTTTAATTTTATAAATTATTAAATGACTTTGGGAAATTTCTCATCACTGTCGTTTGCACATATAAACCGACAGTGATGGGGAACCATCACTGCCGGGCCAACCGTCAAACCGGCAGTGATGTGGCTGTACCAGTTTGGGGTTAAGTAGTATAACTTTTTCGTTCCTTTTGAATTCCTCCGTCTGCCTCAACGGTTAACACTCCGCAACTTAGCCCCCGAGACCCGTGTTCGAGTTCCAGGTGGCCCAAATTTTTGTTTCAATAAATACAAATATATACGTCTAGACTTCCGATAGAAGGACATTGAGACGGCCATTTTCTTCCGAGCTACTACTAGTAGTGATGGATCCACACCTCCTCCGTGCCACTGGTCCCCAACCTGTTTGTAGTCCCTGCTCGCAATACTCGAAGGAGCCTAGCCCACAGTCGGCAGGGCTCCTTCAAGTATTGCGAGCAGGGAATCCCTCACTACTAGTAGTTGCTCGGAAGAGAATGGCCGCCCCAATATCCTTCTATCGGAAGTCTAGACATATATATTTATATTTATAGTTAGCTGGTGTTTAAATGCAGAGAGTAAAGTTTAGAAATGATACGTCGGCATATTTGTTGAGTTGGCAGAGTATTAACGAGGAGGAGAGAGGAGATGAGAGTTTCATCAGGATCAAACATCCTTCTCAGAGTACAGAGTGCGCGGCCTTAACCGCTGAGCTAGGATAGGGAGTTTGCTTAGTTTGCTTTTCTTTATTTATTTATTAATAGAAATAATGCAGTTACTTTATATTAAAAAATAACACAAAAATTTGTGTCTTGATTATTTAATTCTATGATAATTAATTAATGGTCTATAATTATCAAATAATAGTGTTTGTGAACATCATCTTAATATTTGATTACATGGTCAATAATTAAATTATATGGATGCGCACAAAATATAAATTAAATATTCATTGTGAATTACTGATACAACGTCTGCATAATGATTACATAGTTAACAATAATCTAACTATCTTTAGGTGCATCAACAATGAAGGCCTCATTGTGATCAATTCGTACGTAAGAAGGTTCGTCACCCTCTTGAAGGATAGGTTGGGGTACGTTCGCCCCGAATGGATGCATTTCCTGATAGCCCTGTAGTCTTCTTCGTCCGTCACTCCATCGACACTGATAATCTTTCTTTTCCCTTCTAGGACTACTTTTAGCCTTCCTTCTGTCTTGTTGTCCCTTGCATAGAAGACTTGCATAACATCTCTTGCAAGGACGAAGGGGTCGTCTCTGTATGCGGTCTTAGTGAGATCAACAGTAGTAAACCCTTCGTTGTCAGTGTTGATTTCCTCGAGCCGAACCCACTGGCAGCGAAAAAGAGCTGCCTTCAATGGACCATAGGCTAGCTCCCACATCTCCTCTATGAAACCATAGTATGTCACCTGCACGTTGCCGTTCTCGTCGTGAGCATTAAAACAAACACCACAATTTTGGTATGTGCTCTTTACATCTTGCTTTTTTGTGTAAAATGTGAATCCATTGATCTCATACCCTTGGTACTTAAGATATGTACTCGAAGGTCCCTTGGCTAAGGCATCTAATTGATTACCCAACTTTATTCCAAGCAAGCGACGTCGCAACCAGCTGACAAATTCCTCCTTATGTTTTTTATCCAGCCAAGCCTGTGACCTGCTCGGATACAAAGTTTGCAGCAATTGCCTGTGCTCGTCAATGTATGGCATCACACCCTTGGCTTGCTAGAGAACAGTGAACTGTGCCTGTCTGAAAGAAACAGGGTCGTCTACTGTAACACATTTCTCCCTGATCGTTCCTTTGCCACATAGTCTTCCCTCATGACGAGATTCTGGAACTCTAACCCTTTTGATGTCCAGATAATATGTGCAGAACTCAATGGCTTCCTTCGTTGACCATCCTTCAACCATGCCCCCTTCTGGCCTGAATCTGTTCCTAACATACCTCCTTAAAACTTTCATCAATCTTTCGAAAGGAAACATCTGATGCAGGTACATTGGGCCAAGGGCTCTAATTTGGTCAACAAGATGAATGAGCAGATGCAATGAGATATCAATGTAAGTCGATGGGAAATGCATCTCAAGCCTAACGAGAGTTTTGGCTATGTCCCGCTGCAGCTGCTCTAGCGTGGACACATCAATGACCTTTTTTTTATCACGTTGAAGAACGAGCAAAGCTTTATGATTGGGGCGCGGACCTTTGGGGGGAGGATACCACACAGGGCAACAGGGAGCAGCTGAGTCATAATGACATGACAGTCATGGGCCTTCATAGGGCCATAGTTGAACTTGAGTTCTCTCATGTTCACTAGCCTCTTTGGGTTCGCACAGTAGCCCGTCGGGACTTTGAGTTCATTGAAGAAAGAAATAAGCGCACGCTTTTCTTCCTTCTTCAATGTCCATGACGCAACTGGAAGTTTGAACTGGCCCTTCTCTAGCTCCACGGGATGCAGCTCCTTCCTGATTCCCAAGTGTTGCATGTCTAGGCGTGTGGCTAGTGAATCCTTCGATGTCCCCCCGGTGTCCATCAAGGTGTTAAGAGTGTTAGCGCACATGTTTTTAGTGATGTGCATGGGATCAAGACAGTGGCGTACACTCAGAAATGGCCACTAAGGTAGTTTTTAGAAAATCGATTTTTTCTTCCAAACGCTCCCATCAGGTGCTGCTACTGCATTGTCCCCCTTCCCAAGGACAACATCCAGTTTGTTGAGTTCTCGAAGTATCATAGGCCTGTCTCGATATTTTGGAGCTAAGCGTTTCTCAATAGTACCGTTGAAATCTTTTCTGTTCCTACGGTAAGGGTGATCCTTAGGTAGGAACCTACGGTGTCTCATATAAACTATCTTTGAGTTATTTGGTAGATTTACCGCATTGGTGTCATCCAAGCACTCGACACGAACCTCGACCTAGCAGGTCGATGATTGTAGCGATAAGTATTCCCTTGATCGTGACATGTTCCTTTTTGTACTCATCCCAAACATCCGACACACCATTTTCAAACATCTCCACTAGTTCATCGATCACTGGTTCCAGAAACACAACGATGTCATTCCTAGACTGTCTTGGCCCTTGGATCAGTAGTGGCATCTGGATGTACGACCGCTTTGTACAGACCCAAGGTGGAAGGTTGTATATATAGAGTGTCAGTAGAAAGGAAGAAAGAGAAAAACAAAAGGCTCAAGGCAAAGGTATAAAATATAGGAGCCATTTTGTTTTAGTGATCAAGACACTTAGTGAGTGTGATCACTTTTAGGATAGATAGCCGTACTATTAAGAGGAGTGAAACTCGTATCGAAATGCGGTTATCAAAGTGCCACTAGATGCTCTAACTCATTGCATATGCATTTAGGATCTAGTGGAGTGCTAACACCCTTGAAAACATTTTGTGAAAATATGCTAACACATGTGCACAAGGTGACACACTTGGTGGTTGGCACATTTGAGCAAGGGTTAGGAACTTCACCGGCGGAGTGTCCGCTCGTAGAGTGCAGACAGTCCGACGGTGCCACCGGCGCTCTAGACAAAAAAGACGAAGGTCACTAGGAGTGACCGGACGCTGGTGGTGCTGTGACTAGACATTGAGGTCCTGCGTCTGGTCAGTGACACAGAAAGCACACTGTCTCGGTCTTATGACCGGACGCTGGAGTGTAAACAGACCGGACGCTCATGGTCTGAGTCCGGTCAGTGCTGACGTACGCTGATGTGAGGCGCACAGAGGAAACGTTGAGTGACCGGACACAGAGTGTGTCCGGTCAAGCATGACCGGACGCGTCTGGTCGTGAAATGTCATGTTTGGAACCTTACTGGAAATGACCGGACGCTGAGATCCAGCGTCCGGTCACTTTCTAACTGACGCGTCCGGTCATCACTTGACCGTTGAAATCGGGTGATCAGCGTTTGAGGCCGATGACACGTGACGCGCATCGCATGACCGGACACTGAGGTCGAGTGTCCGGTCAATATGACCAGAGCGTCCGGTTGGCCCGTGTTTAGTGCAGTGAGGAGCCTAATGGCTCTATTTTGTGGGGGCTTCTATTTAAGCCCCATGACCTGTTCAAGCTCACTCTCTTGCACATTTTCATTGACATAGCATCCTTGTGAGCTTAACCAAAGTCCTCCCACTCATCTCCATCATTGATTCATCATCATTGTGAGATTGGGAGAGAATCCAAGTGCATTGCTTGAGTGATTGCATCTAGAGGCACTTGGCATTCGTGTTGCGCTGTGGGTTTTGCTTGTTTCTCATGGTGGTTGCCACCACCTAGACGGCTTGGAGCAGCGGTGGAGGATTGGCACGAGTTGGTGATTGTTCGTGGCCATCTCCGGTGATTGTGAGGAGAGTTGTACCTTCCCCGGCGGAGTGCCGAAAGGTAACTCTAATATATTGCTCGTGTCATTGAGTTACCTCACTTGTGGGTAGGTTCTTGCGGTGTCAATCGTGTGGACGAGGTTTGTGAAACACCTCTTAGCCGCCGAACCACCAAGTGTTGGTCGACACAACAGGGACGTAGCGTGTTGGCAAGCACGTGAACCTTGGAAGAAAATCGGTTGTCTATTGCCATTTGTATTCTCCCGGTGATTGGCTTAATCTTCATCTTGTGATTGGTTCACTCTCCGATGTAGCGGTATAATCGTATCACTTACTCATTTACATTACCGCAAACTAGATATAGCAAGCTCTTTAGTGTAATTAGAATTGAGAGCTTGCCTTGTGCTTTAAGTTTATCTAGTGCAGCTCTTCAGTGTAGCATTTGTGAGAGCTCTTAGTGAGTAGTGATCAAGTAGATTGTGTGCCCATTAATCATTGCTACTAGAATTGTTGAATAGGTGGCTTGCAACCCTTGTAGAGCTAGAGCAAGTTTGCATTTTGCTATTTGTCTTACTAATCAAATTGCTCTAGTTGATTTGTAGTTTTTAAATAGGCTATTCACCCTCCTCTAGCCATATTAGGACCTTTCAAGTGGTATCAGAGCTGTGGTCACCGTTTGATTAAAGGCTTAACAACCTCGGTGTCAAATTATGGCTCAAGTTGTGTTTAACCATGTGGGGGATAAACCACCGTTCTTTGATGGCACAAGCTATGACTATTGGAAGAGAAAAATGAGAATGTACCTTGGTTCAATCAATGATCAAGTATGGGAAGTGACCAAGAATGATTATGCTATCATTGATCCCGACAATCCCACCAACCAAGACAAGACCAACAAGCAATGCAATACAATGGCTCTCAACACCATATACAATGCCATTGATTCCAAGGTGTTTGAGCAAATCAAGGATTGTGAAAGAGCAAATGAGGTGTGGACAAGATTGGAGGAAACATATGAGGGCACTCCGACGGTGAAGAGTGCCAAGTTGTATATTCTCAAGGACAAATTGACAAGCTTCAAGATGAAGGATGATGAGAGCATTCCAGAGATGTTCCATCGGTTACAAGTAATTGTCAATGACTTGAAGGCTTTGGGAGAGAAGATCAAGGATAATGATGTCTCTCATCGGTTCTTGATGTGCCTACCTCCAATATTTGAGATGTTGAGATTGCTCATCATAAGAGGAGGATTGAAGGACATTACCCCCAACCAAGCACTAGGTGATGTCATGACCTAAGAGACATACCGTGTGGAAAGGGAGGGGGATGACAAGGATGACAAGAAGGAAGAAGAAGACAAGAAGAAGAAAAGTGTAGCATTCAAGGCTAGCTCATCATCATCCAAGAACAAGGGCAAGTCCAAGAAAGAATCAAGTAGTGATGATGATCTTAGTGACATTGATGATGAAGCTCTGGCCCTCTTTGTCCACAAGATGGGAAAATTCATGGAGAAGAAGGGCTATGGTGCAAGAAAAAGAAGAGATCACACCAAGAAAAAAGAGTATGTGAGAAGATGCTACAATTGCAAGAGCCCCGATCATGTAGTAGTAAATTGTCCCTACAATAGTGATAATGATGAAGATGAGAAGAAAAAGCACAAGAAAGATAAGAATGAAAAGAAGGAAAAGAAGGAGAAGAGGATGACCTTCCAAAAGAAGAAGAAAGGTGGAGGCTATGTGGTCACATGGGATAGTGATGGCTCTTCGGATAGTGATAGCTCTAGTGATGATGACAAGAAATCTATCAAGAGAGCACTAGCAAGCATCGCCATCAACAACAAGCCCTCCATCTTCGACACTCCATCAACATGCCTCATGGCAAAGCCTACCAAGGTAAAATATGATGATAGTAATGATGATGAATGTGAAAGTGACTCTTGTAGGAATGATAATGATGATGATGATGATGATGAGGAGGAGTACACCAAGGAGGAGCTCTTGGATATGTGTGAGCAAGTGCACGCTTGCAATGAGATGAAGAGAAAGGAGTGCAAAGAATTGCACAAGAAAGTAAAATTTCTTGAGCAATCCTTTGATGAGCTCAATGCTACTCATGAGAGGCTAATGGAAGCCCATGAGAAGATTGGCAAAGCTCACTCTAAGCTTGAAAAGGCTCACTCATCTCTCATTGAGCAAGTCAAAGTGGAGGAAGCCAAGAAGGAGCAAGTGATCGTATCATGTGATGTGGGACTAACATGTGATCTTATTGATGAATCTTTTCATGAGTCCATTTTAGTTGCTCCCACTAACCCTTCTTGTAGCACTACCACTTCTACTTCACCTTTGAGTGATGGAATCACTTGTGATGCCTCACTAAAAGTGGAAAATGAGACCCTCAAGAAGGAGGTGAATGAGCTCACTCGTGCCTTAGGCAATGCCTATGGTGGAGATGCCCGCTTGCTAAAGTGCTTGGGTAGCCAAAGATTTTCTCTCAACAAAGAGGGATTAGGCTATACCCCCAAGAAAGGCAAGGTGGCCTTTGAAAGGCAATGGTCGGTTTTGCAATAGATGCAAGCAAGTAGGGTATATAGAGCAACAATGCAAGACTAACAAGAACAAGTTACCTAATGTATCCTCAATTAAATTTGATTCTTGTTACATGCTTTATAAGGGTGCCAATTGTGTGAAGGCTAAGTTCATTGGTACACCAATTGTGGGCCCAAAGAAGAAGGCCATTTGGGTACCAAAGGCCTTGGTAACTAACCTACAAGGACCCAAGCAAGTTTGGGTACCTAAAAAGAATTGATCTTCTTTTGTAGGTAAATTATAAAGCCAGAGGAAGGCATTGGGTGCTTGATAGTGGGTGCACACAACATATGACCGGTGATCCAAGAATGTTCAATTCAATCAATGAAAACAAGATCAATGGGATTGATAGTATCACATTTGGTGACAATGGCAAAGGCAAGGTCAAAGGGCTTGGTAAGATTGCAATATCCAATGATTTGAGTATTTCCAATGTGCTACTAGTAGAGAGCTTGAACTTCAACCTATTGTCGGTAGCTCAATTATGTGATCTTGGTTTCAAGTGCATATTTGGTGTGGATGATGTAGAGATCATAAGTGTAGATGGCTCAAACTTGATATTCAAAGGTTTTAGATATGAGAATCTATACTTAGTTGATTTCAATGCTAGAGAAGCTCAATTGACAACATGTTTGATCACTAAATCTAGCTTGGGTTGGTTATGGCATAGAAGGCTTGGTCATGTTGGAATGAAACAATTAAACAAGTTGATCAAGCATGACTTAGTTAGAGGCTTGAAAGATGTCACATTTGAAAAGGATAAGCTATGTAGTGCATGTCAAGCCGGAAAACAAGTTGGTAACACACATCCTAAGAAGAGCATGATGAGTACATCTAAGGCATTTGAGTTGATGCACATGGACTTGTTTGGACCAACCACATACACTAGCATTGGTGGAAATAAATATAGATTTGTGATTGTGGATGATCTAACTAGATACATATGGGTCTTCTTTCTTGTTGACAAGAGTGATTGTTTGCAACATTCAAATCTTTTGTCAAGGGCATTCACAATGAGTTTGAAACAACAATCAAGAAAGTTAGAAGTGACAATGGTAGTGAATTGAAGAACACTAGAATTGATGAGTTATGTGATGAATTTGGAATTAGACATCAATTCTCGGCCAAATATACTCCTCAATCTAATGGGCTAGTTGAAAGAAAGAATAGAACCTTGATTGATATGGCAAGATCAATGTTGAGTGAGTACAATGTGAGTCATTCATTTTGGGCCGAAGCAATCAACATGGCTTGCTACTATAGCAACCGACTCTATTGTCACCCCATGATGGAGAAGACACCCTATGAGCTATTGAATGGAAGAAAGCCAAACATAGCATACTTTCGGGTCTTTGGTTGCAAATGCTATATATTGAAGAAAGGCACTAGATTGAGCAAGTTTGAAAAGAAATGTGATGAAGGCTTCTTGCTTGGTTACTCCACTACTAGCAAGGCATATAGAGTTTGGAATTTGGCTAGTGGTACTCTTGAGGAGGTTCATGATGTGGAGTTTGATGAAATAAATGGTTCCCAAGAGGAAGATGAGAATCTAGATGATGTGAAAGGCACTCCATTGGCAAATGCAATGAAGAACATGGACATTGGTGAGATAAGGCCTAGAGAGGTGATTGATGTTGAAGATGACAAGAATAAAGTGCTCTCTAACTCAAATGTACAAGCTAGTGGTTCTCATTATCAAATTCAAGCAAGTACTAGTGATGGCAATGTGCAAGATCAACAAGTGGCTAGTTCATCATCTCAACCAAGTGATCAATCAAAAGCTAGCAATCAAGTGCAAGTGCTTCAACCAACCAATGTTGCAAGAGATCATCCATTGGACACTATCATTGGTGATATTACAAGAGGAGTGCAAACTAGATCAAGATTGGCATCATTTTGTGAACACTTCTCATTTATGTCATCCATTGAATCTAAGAAGATAGATGAAGCTTTGAATGATGTTGATTGGGTCAATGCTATGCATGAAGAGCTAAACAACTTCACAAGAAACTAAGTATGGGAGTTAGTTGAGAGGCCTAAGGATCATAATGTGATTGGAACTAAGTGGGTCTTTCGGAACAAGCAAGATCAAGATGGGATAGTAATAAGGAACAAAGCAAGATTAGTGGCTCAAGGTTACACTCAAGTTGAAGGTCTTGACTTTGGAGAAACATATGCCCCGGTTGCAAGATTGGAAGCAATTAGGATCTTGCTAGCCTATGCTTGTGCCCACAACATCAAGTTGTACTAAATGGATGTAAAGAGTGCATTTCTAAATGGGTACATCAATGAGCTTGTGTATGTTGAGCAACCTCCTAGTTTTGAAGATGAAAAGAAACCCAACCATGTTTACAAGTTGAGAAAGGCTTTGTATGGATTGAAACAAGCACCTAGAGCATGGTATGAGAGATTGAGGGATTTCCTACTCTCTAAGGGATTCAAGATGGGAAAGGTTGACACCACTCTCTTCACCAAGAAGCTTGGAAATGACTTGTTTGTGATGCAAATATTTGTTGATGATATCATCTTTGGATCAACAAATCAAGAATTTTGTGAAGAGTTTGGCAAAATGATGGCAAGTGAGTTTGAGATGTCTATGATTGGAGAGCTTAGCTACTTCCTTGGTCTTCAAATCAAGCAAATGAAGAATGGCACATTTGTGAGTCAAGGAAAGTATATCAAGGACATGCTCAAGAAGTTTGGTATGGATGATGCTAAAGCTATTAGTACACCAATGGGGACAAGTGGAAGCTTGGATAGTGATGCAAGTGGCAACATGGTGGATCAAAAGATGTATCGGTCTATGATTGGAAGCTTACTCTATGTGACCACATCAAGACCGGATGTGATGTTTAGTGTATGCATGTGTGCTAGATTTCAAGCCTCACCAAGAGAAAGTCATTTGAAAGCAACTAAGAGAATATTGAGGTACTTGAAGCATACACAACATGTTGGATTATGGTATCCCAAAGGAGCAAGATTTGAGTTGATTGGATATCCGGACTCCGATTATGCGGGATGCAAAGTTGAGAGAAAGAGCACATCAGGCACATGTCAACTATTGGGAAGATCACTTGTGTCTTGGTCATCAAAGAAACAAAATAGTGTAGCACTTTCAACCGCCAAAGCAGAGTACATTTCGGCCGGTAGTTGTTGTGCTCAATTACTTTGGATGAAGGCTACTTTGAGTGATTTTGGAATCAAGTTCAAGCAAGTGACATTGCTATGTGACAATGAAAGTGCCGTCAAGCTCACCAACAACCCGGTTCAACACTCAAGAACAAAGCATATTGATGTCCGCCATCACTTCATAAGAGATCATCAACAAAAAGGGGACATTTGCATAGAGAGTGTGGGCACTGATGATCAACTTGCCGATATCTTCAACAAACCACTTGATGAGAAGAGGTTTTGCAAGCTAAGGAATGAATTAAACATACTTGACTTCTCCAATATGTGTTGATGCACCCCCATTATATGACATGCCTCTCCTTCGAGCAATCCAAGGTAAAAATTGATTGGCATGGCATACATCTTTGCTAAGGACATGTTTAGTGCATCTAGACATATTTCACATGTTAAATAGGCTCATTCATGAAAATCAAAAGAATTTGATGTTTGTATGGTACCACTATTGCTTGTGTGTTTGAAATGAACTAGTGGTAGCATATGACATGTTTGTGGGCTTGTAAACCTAGTGTTTGATCTAGAAATAAGATACAAGTGTTTAACTCAACATGGTACAAGATAACCCTTCTTTGGAGGTGTGAAGAAGCTTGTCCTTGGATCAAACCGAGCTAAATATCTTCTGCAAGTACTCTAGATTGAACCAAATTGAATAATGATCCTCATTTCATATGGTTTCACCCCAACCTATCTATAATTTGAACCTATCTATACTTTAAGCCTTTGTGGTCATTGATGACAAAGGGGGAGAAATTATGTACAAAGATAGTGAAAAGGAAATTATGAAATTATGTACAAAGATAGTGAAAAGATAACAAAGGGGAGAGATAAGATATGACAAAGGAAGGGGATAAAATTTTGAGCATACAAGTAGGGGGAGCAAGCTCATAAACTTGCATGATGCATTTGAATGTGCATTACATATGTTTGCTTGTATGGCACAAGTTTTAAAGTTCAATATCAATGCTTGTGTGGTGTATGCTAGTTGTAGATTTGAATGATGAAATTAAAATCTAGCATGCATAGGTTATTTAATGATTTCATCTCAAGAATTTCCAAGCATTTACAAGTAGTATCTAGCTATCAAGTGGTATCTAGCTAAAGTAACTAGACTTATATTTATCCTATGGAAACTAGACCCTTGCTTCTAATGTTGATCTCACGGGGTATTCTAGTTTGTATGTATGTCTAGTTACAAATGGTGCTAAGGGTGATATATTGGTGCACTTCGATTGATATCACGCTTCAAAGGTCCATCTCTTATACCTTAGCATCATTTGGTAGAAATTGTCTCCTATATTTTGAAATAACCCCGATTTCCAAGAAGGGAAATCCACAGAGTCAAAGCATAATAAGACCGCTGTAGATCATATTACCCAGATTCCAGTCGAATATCACATCCATACAACGATAATATCAGAGTACAAATAGTGCGGAAGTACATAGATTATTACATCGCCGCATTGGTGGAATCAAAAGTAGCATTCATTCAGAACAGCTTGAAGATAGGATCGCCAAACTCGAGCGTAGGAATGAACCCCTCAACCGTCAAACTCCTCGGAGCTATACTCCTCAGCAGAACCTGTGTGCCAAAATTTATCAGTACGACTTGTACTGGCCACTCCCAACCCTATGAGCATTGCTTTGTGGAATTTGGATGCAAGTTGGATATAATCAAAAGGAACCTATAAGGCTGGGGTTTCCTATGTATTAGCATATCAAGTACCTAATAATAGTTGGTCAAGTTTTAACACCAGTCACACATTCCATCCCACTTCCCATTCTCGAGCCAGGTTTCTATCCTAGGATCGATATACCACCATCTCCACTCCATCATCATACCACAGGCATACCATCGCTCAGTCGACAGGCCAACTCCCTCTCGGCACTATCTCAAGGCCCGTAGCCCCTGGCTACGTCTGAACACTCACTCCTAGGGGGAGAAGAGAAGGACTCATCTCACTATCTAGTTTAAGCGAAACCCAGGAAAGGTCCATTGCCGACGAGTCGGCATATGTATCGATCGATCAACCATACACTCTGCAGAGGTTTTACATAACCACAAGATCTACCTTCCTCGCTGACCATCGTCAACTGGGCTGATTCCAGCCGCTTGCTAGCCTAGGATAATGCCACTCTACCATTCAGCCCTGGTACACCCCAAGTCTAGTCTGGGGTGGCTGAAACTGTGAGTCATGAGCCGGGTCCACAAGGTCTCCATGAAGTCTCGGAAGGGTGTGGGGGAAATCCTCCATGCCCCATACCTTCCTCACACTGTTCGCTATCAACCTAGCAGTAGTGGCAATATCCTACCAAGTAGTCCGGCCGTCCCGCACCATATAGGGCGAGTGGTACGTAAGGCTTCTCGGTGAATCTGAGTACTAGTAAGTCCTTAGGGATGACCAAGCTAGAATGTCTCCATCAGGGTTTCCATTTACCGTGCCACCACAGCACCTCCACCCTAGGCTCCTCCCATCACAGGATCACACCCAGGGTCACCTCATATACCTTTTACCCACCACAGGTATCCATTTCAGGGGTGCCCAGGTAGCACCCCATGGCAAGACTTGCCCCAGGCTCGTCGTATACTCCAACTTGGTCGACACAACCCTCACCCTCCATGCACCCAAGTCACACACACAGCACTCTCCCCATGGTCCAGATAACACCAGTTTCCACCACGCATCAATGTAGTGCAAGCGTAGTAGAAGTAATAAGCGATGAAATGTAATAGCAAGCGTGTGACTAGCCTATCAGCAGGGTGAGCAGGGGTAAGGTTGCGTCAAGGTAAAGGCCATCAAGAAGACATACTACAATGCAAGTCCTACCATAATGTGATCATGACAATAAAGTGAGCACTAGCATTTCTATATTTGCCATGCGTAATAGGTGCTACGAGATTGGGTGGGATGTGGCACCTTTAGTGTAGTCGTCTCCGTACTCCTCACGGTACTCACGATCCTCGTCCGTCCGGTTCTCCTCCGAGTCTGCAAACGACCGCATTATAGTCGCGTTAGCGACGTCTATAGAATAGCACAAAGAAGCAATGAAAATTCAAAAGAGCCAAATGCACTCAAGCATGGGTCCATTGCGTAGAGCTCGATTTTAGATGAATTTTGGTCCTGGTTTCGTATTTTTCTGAGGTCATATGAATTAGTTATGAATTTCCGAAGATTTAATCCATTTCTGAAAATGAAAAAGGCTGAATTAATCCTGGGCTGACACGTGTCATGCTGGGGTTGGTCCACGTGGCTTGCTGATATCAGCATGACGTCACCTCGGCCGTGCTGCTACTGACAAGTGGGTCCCGCGTGACATCAGCACGACGTCAGTATGACGTCAGCATCTGACGTGTGGGTCTAGTGTGTCTGTGCCACTGACATGTGGGACCATGTCAACAGTCATGGTTGACCAGTCAACGGTCAATACGGGCCAGGTCACAAACTGGCCTAGACAGGGCTGGATTTGGGTCGGTCTGGGCTGGGCTGACCCGGACACGTGGCGTGCTGTGGCGCTGCCACGTCATGGCCTTGGGCCTCCTCTGGGCTGTGGTCGTCGGCTGTGGGCGTGAGCGTGGCTCACGATGGACCAAGAGGCGCTGGTCCATGGACCTAAGGCAGGGTCCCTGGTGGACCAAGTCCACCGTTATTTCCCTCGGCTCGGCTCTTGTGCACCGGGTGCAAGGCTGTGCTGCTCAACTCGCCCCTCCTCCTCTGTTTCTTCCACGACGCGCTCCCGCCGGCGACGTACTCACCGGCGAGCTTCCGCAGCGGTGCTTGTGCCCAATTGGCATGGGAAAAAGCACCATCAGGCTTTGGCGACTACGATGGTGGTGTCGGGGAGACGGCTAGGATTCCCTAGGTCACTGGCCACGGCGAACGGCGGCTCGAGCACAACCGGCGTGCGAGGGTGGCACGGGTGCAGCGGCATAGGCCGGGTCTATGGTGCGCGTGAGCGTCATAGTGCTCCAGCGGGCATGTTGGGCAGGTCGAGGGGTCCTCTAGGGCCTCCGGTGGCCTTGGCCACGGTGGCGGCCTTCCGAGCACGACGGCAGCGTTGGTGTGGGGGCTACGGCCACGGTGAAGCGTCTCGGTGGGGTGCGTAGGCTCCTATGGATCTGTGGGGACGCGGCGAGGACGTCTAGGGCTCAAGGCGGGGTTTCGGGTTTCCAAGTGGCCGGTAGGGGCTTCCCGGTGGCCACGGCGACATGGTGACGACGGCGAGGCGCACGGGTGCACTATGGGGCTCCAGCGGGGTGGTCACGGCGTGCGCGTGAGTTATCTGTGACTCCAGCGAATAGGATGGGCGAGACGAGGAGATGCCAGGCGCTCCCAGCGGACCTAGCCACGGTGTTCTGGTGCTCGGGCCGGTGGTGGTGGTGCTCTGGCCGGTGGTCTGGTGCTCCGACCGGTGGTCTAGTGCTCCGGCCGGTGGTCTGGTGCTTCGGTCGGTGGTCTGGTGCTCTGGCCGGTGGTCTGGTGCTCTGGCCGGTGGTGGCCACGCCAAAACGGCGACGTTGTGAGCGCGATGAGCGAGTGCTCTTCCTTGGCGTCCGTGGGGCTTGGAGGGGTCTACAACATCCAAGGGCTCGGAGGTGGTCACGGTGGGCGCGTGAGTGTGCCGTGCGTGTGTACACGGTGGCCGGAGATGGCCTTGGCCTATGCGCTCACGATGTGGAGCGCCATGGCCAACACGGTAAGGTCCGGCGGCGAGCAGGGAGAGGCCGGAAGGCTCACCGTAGGTGTTGAGGGCGAGAGGATAGCGGTGCAGTGAAGAGTCGAGGCCGTGTAGCTCCAGAAGCCGTGCCGTGCAGTGTCGTCCGCTCCGGCTCCGGTGATCTCCCGGTCTTCCTCCCGGCAGTGGCTCCGGTATTTCCTTTCCCCCCCTTTCTTCCTCTCCTCCCTCTTCTCTCTTGGCTAGGGTATGCTGTGGATGGCCACAAGGTGGCGGTGGGGCATAGGAGAGCGCTAGGGCAACCGAGGGTTGTGGCTTTATAGCCGAGCTCTAAGCTCCAATGGCGGACGGCGATCGAGCGGTGGAGGCATGATCAGTGGCATCCAATGGCTCGCGTGCGGTGGCGTAGGCGCAGCGTAAGGGTTGCGTGGGTGCGGCGCCAAGGAGACAGGGCCATGCCCCGGGCGTGACCCCTGGCCCGCCCTGCCACCACTGTCGGGCGCCGGTCGCGTAGGCGATTGAGGCGTGGGTGAGGAAGACGACACTGTAGACGGGTGTGCGGCTGACACGCGGGGTCCAGCGGGCAGCGGCTACGGGCGAAGAAGAAGGGCGCACGGGTGAGCAACGCGCTGGGCCGCGAGCTGGGCTGGCTAGCTTGGGCCGAGCGGCTGGCTGCGAGGCCCACTTCTTCTTTTCCCTTTTTCTGTTTTTCATTTCTTTTCCATTGTTTGGATTCAAATTTGGTTTAGAATTTGAATTCAAAACTGATGTAACTTATTCATTGGAGTTTAGAGAATTTTGTTTAATAATATCTTTATGGTTTATTATTTTATTGGAGTTATTTAGCAAATCATAACTCAAGTGGAAATCCAAATCACATTTTGAATTAACAAGGTATGCAACATTATATTTGTTAGAAATTAATAAACACAGTTAACTAATGACATGCCATGCTTATATGTTGACTGGGGTTGGGTTAGACTTAATGCATCTCTTAGGTTGGGTTTCTATGCATGACACTCATCATCACATGGGATTCTTGAGAAAACAATTTTGTAGTTGGTATTTTTGGTGTATGGATTTTTGGGTTGTTACATATTTCCTATCTAAGCATATGTGCAAGCTACAATCCAAACTCTTAGCACATATGTAGCGGGAGCAATTGCTACCATTTAGAGTTCATGAAACTTGTCCATATTCTTTTACACATGGTGAATATGCTTGGGCAAGCAACATGGATTCAATGAAATTTCAATTCATATCTTTGTATAAGGGTTGTCATCAATTACCAAAAAGGGGCAGATTGAAAGCTCTAGTTTAGTTTTGGTTAATTGATGAAACCCTAAGTGCTAACCTAGTTTATCAAGGTGATCATGAGATAGGTAGCACTACTCCAAGTGATAAAGCAATGACGAAGATCATGACAATGGTGATGGCATGGTGATGATCAAATGCTTAAACTTGAAAAGAAGAAAGAGAAAAACAAAAGGCTCAAGGCAAAGGTATAAAATATAGGAGACATTTTGTTTTAGTGATCAAGACACTTAGTGAGTGTGATCACTTTTAGGATAGATAGCCGTACTATTAAGAGGAGTGAAACTCGTATCAAAATGTGGTTATCAAAGTGCCACTAGATGCTCTAACTCATTGCATATGCATTTAGGATCTAGTGGAGTGCTAACACCCTTGAAAACATTTGTGAAAATATGCTAACACATGTGCACAAGGTGATACACTTGGTGGTTGGCACATTTGAGCAAGGGTTAGGAACTTCACCGGCGGAGTGTCCACCCGTAGAGTGCGGACAGTCCGACGGTGCCACCGGCGCCCTAGACAAAAAAGACGGAGGTCACTAGGAGTGACCGGACGCTGGTGGTGCTGTGACCGGATGTTGGGGTCCTGCGTCTGGTCAGTGACATAGAAAGCACACTGTCTCGGTCTTGTGACCGGACGCTGGAGTATAAACTGACTGGATGCTCATGGTCTGAGTCCGGTCAGTGCTGACGTACGCTGACGTGAGGCGCACAGAGGAAACGTTGAGTGACCGGACGCAGAGTGTGTCCGGTCGAGCATGACCGGACGCGTCCGGTCGTGAAATGTCATGTTTGGAACCTTACTAGAAATGACCGGATGCTGAGATCCAGCGTCCGGTCACTTTCTAACTGATGCGTCCGGTCATCACTTGACCGTTGAAATCGGGTGATCAGCGTTTGAAGCCGATGACACGTGACGCGCATCGCACGACCGAACGCTGAGGTCGAGTGTCTGGTCAATATGACCAGAGCGTTCGGTCGGCCCGTGTTCAGTGCAGTGAGGAGCCCAACGGCTCTATTTTGTGGGGGCTTCTATTTAAGCCCCATGACCTGTTCAAGCTCTCTCTCTTGCACATTTTCATTGACATAGCATCCTTGTGAGCTTAACCAAAGTTCTCCCACTCATCTCCATCATTGATTCATCATCATTGTGAGATTGGGAGAGAATCCAAGTGCATTGCTTGAGTGATTGCATCTAGAGGCACTTGGCATTCGTGTTGCGCTGCGGGTTTTGCTTGTTTCTCTTGGTGGTTGCCACCACCTAGACGGCTTGGAGCAGCGGTGGAGGATTGGCATGAGTTGGTGATTGTTCGTGGCCATCTCCGGTGATTGTGAGGGGAGTTGTACCTTCCCCAGCAGAGTGCCGAAAGGTAACTCTAATATATTGCTCGTGTCATTGAGTTACCTCACTTGTGGGTAGGTTCTTGCGGTGTCTAATCATGTGGACGAGGTTTGTGAAACACCTCTTAGCCACCGAACCACCAAGTGTTGGTCGACACAACGGGGACGTAGCGTGTTGGCAAGCACGTGAACCTCGGAAGAAAATCGGTTGTCTATTGCCATTTGTATTCTCCCGGTGATTGGCTTAATCTTCATCTTGTGATTGGTTCACTCTCCGACGTAGCGGTATAATCGTATCACTTACTCATTTACATTTCTGCAAACTAGATATAGCAAACTCTTTAGTGTAATTAGAATTGAGAGCTTGCCTTGTGCTTTAAGTCTATCTAGTGGAGCTCTTTAGTGTAGCATTTGTGAGAGCTCTTAGTGAGTAGTGATCAAGTAGATTGTGTGCCAATTAATCATTGCTACTAAAATTGTTGAATAGGTGGCTTGCAACCCTTGTAGAGCTAGAGCAAGTTTGCATTTCGCTATTTGTCTTACTAATCAAATTGCTCTAGTTGATTTGTAGTTTTTAAATAGGCTATTCACCCCCCCTCTAGCCATATTAGGACCTTTCAATGGCCCTTCCTGCTGGAGCTGCTACGACACATAGGGTTCCCCCCACGATGGACGGATTGGATAGCTTTTATGCTCTCTTTGGCCAGCACAAAGATCATTGTCAATGGGAAGACAGGAAGGCGAATCTGCCATGCGTGGGGACTCAAGTAGCTAGGGCGACCCGATCTCCCTGATGCTTTTCATCATTGTCACGAACGTCCTCAATGCCATGATTGCTGAAGGTGATCGCCGCCGATTGCTCTCGCCCCTGCCGGGTGCAGTCATCAAGTTTCGGGCATCATATATGTGGATGACTTGGTCATCGTCGTTCTCCCAAACCAAGAAGATCTGTGCTGTTTGCGCATGCTCCTGGACCTGCTCGCGCTGGGGCGTCGGGACTTGTAACCATCCTTGACAAGTGCTAGTTATCGCCAATCCGGTGTTCAGACAATGACGTCGTGGCAATGAGGGAGACATTCCCATGCAACCCCACTTACTTCCCATGCCGATACCTACGGGTTCCTCTGTCACTCCGGAGGCTGAGGAGATCGGAGGAGCAGGCGTTGGTAGATGTCGTGGCGAGCAAGACACCTACCTACATGGAAGTCTGGCCTTCTAACCTACGTTGGACGAGCTCTGCTAACCAAGGTGATGCTATCCACGGTGCCGGTGCATATCTCAATCTCCCTATGCTTGTCCAGTTGGTTGGGCGATCGAGGAGAAGATATTTGCAGGTGTGCCTTCCTGTGGCAGGGCACGAGATCGACAACCGACGGACATTGCAAAGTGGCTTGGCGCGTCGTGTGCGCGTTGAAGGACAGCGGTAGCCTCAGTATTCCTGACTTGTGGATTGTTGGCTTCGAGCGCTACGCTTAAGATGGGAATGGCTGAAACGTACTCGGGGAGATGCAGCATGGAGCCTTGTGCCCTCCAAGGCGGAAAAGGTGGTCACGGAAATGCCTGATGCGTCAGTATCCATGGTCATTGGTGACGGACCACTACCGGAAACCGGCACTTTACCGAGTGCCGGAGGCTTTGCCGAGTGTATTTTATCGGGCACTCGGCAAAGACGGTCTTTGCTGAGTGCCAAATAAAATACACTCGGCAAAAAAACACTCGACAAAATGCGTCTTTGCCGAGTGCCTTTTTTCTGGCACTCGGCAAAGATGTATTTTGCCGAGTACTATTTTTCGGCACACGGCAAAATGCGTCTTTACCGAGTGCTTTTTTCTGGTACTCGGCAAAGATGTATTTTACCGAGTGCCTTTGTTTTGGCACTCGGCAAAGAGGCATTTTGCCATGTGCATTTTTTTTAGCCCTCGGCAAATCAGTTTTTCAAAGCAATGTTTGATGCCCTAAATGAATTCAAATGAAAAACTTTTCAACTACAAAGTTGTATAACTTCTCAAGATCTACAAAGTTTATTTTGGTCATTTCTTCATTTGACAAAGCAACAATAACGTTGTTCATAAAATCTACATCTCTCATATCTCTCATATTAGTTTCATTAAAGTAGAAGAGAGATATATAAAATTTGTGAACAATGTTACTACCACTATGTCGGATGAACAAATGAACAAAATAAACTTTGTAGATCTTGAGAAGTTGTGAAATTTTGTAGTTGGCAACATTTTGATTTGAAATCATCTTGTCATGCAAAAACGACGTTTGAATTTGAAAATTTGAAAATTTGAATTTTTCAAAAGATCTCGGATGGAAAAACTTCCTAAATGAAAATTGTAGAACTCCAAAAGTTATGAAACTATGTAGTTGACAACTTTTTGATTTGAAATCATCTTATCATGCAAAACTACGTTTCAATCTCTCAAATTTGAAATTCAAATTTTTCAAACGACCTGGGATGGAAAAACTTCCTAAATGAAAATTGTAGATCTCGAAAAGTTATGAAACTTTGTAGTTGACAATTTTTTTATTTGAATTCATTTAGGGCCTTAAACAAGCAATTTACTCTCGGTTTAGTATAATATATGAGTATAGATAACGGAATCTAGACACAAGTGATAGTGTAGTGCAGTGGTAGAGCAGCAGACACGCGAGGGAGAGGTCGTGAGTTCGAATCCCGCCGACCGTGTTAGCCGCGAATTTAGCACAAAAAATGCACCCACTTAGATGAAGACGGGCGGGCGCTGGTTGGTGGCGGCCTCCCTCGTTTTTTTTTTGAAAAATTTTGCTTTTTTTTTGGGTTTTTTTTTGCATTTTCATTTTGCCGAGTGTAAATCTTTGCCGAGTGCTTTTCCGGCACTCGGGCAAAGGCTTTGCCGAGTGCCCGACAAAAAGCACTCGGCAAATAGCTGTTTGCCGACAAAAAGATGCCGTGTGTTGTATGCCGAGTGTTACACTCGGCAAAGCAGTTGCCGAGTGTTTTTAGACCATTGCCGAGTGCCCTGGCACTCGGTGAAACGACTGTGTCCCGTAGTTGACGCACAACCAGCTTCTGGTGCAGACTCTTGGTTGCCGGCCGGCCCAGTGGAGAGGTTTGCCCCTGCCCTGTTCGCGGCTGTGTCCAATGGTCGAGAGCTAAAAAAAATATAACTATAGAACCTGTGCAAGTCAAACTAGCTTAATTTTGACCAAGTTTATAGTAAATATAGATTTACTATGAAAATATATTTAACAATACTTATATTGTACCATAAATATTATTCTTTTTTATATAACTTATCACAAAATTCAAATCGTTTGATTTCTCAAAACGTGACAATTGCATATTTCTTTGAAGGAATGGAGTATCTCTTTTCCTATTCCTATGTTTTTGTTCCCCGTCCAATCAGTCATTCCTACCATATCAATGGTGTAACCTATATCATGTGCAACTACTTACAGATAGATTTGGGAGAGAGAAAAATACAAAAAACTATAAAATAGACGTGTAATATGGCATGGACAACTCATGAACTAGTTAAGCTATTTGTTGTGGTATATATTCATGGCTAATACTATATTAATGGCAGACAGTGGTTTAGAGTGGTGTATATTTAGAGCATGCTTAGAACCTTTGCTGATCCTGCCTCACCTAGCCACCTAGCCCAGCAAAGCAGAGACAACCTTGCTCATGCAAGCGAATAAATTTGCTCTCCTACTTTGGCAAGGAAATTCATACCGAGGTGAGCTAGGTTGCCGAGCAAAGCAAGACTTTATGTACCTACCAAACAGCCAGGGCTAGGCCTAAGCGGGTGCAGCAGGTGTGTCCCTGGGGACCCAGCTCAAGCAAGCGCCCAAACCTAGGTATGTAAACACCCATATGCCATAGTCAATTTACTAGCAACAAGAGTACAAGTGTGAAGGCAAATCGAGATTGGTTTAGTTTCTTCTGGAGAAATGATTCTTTGCAACTCTCCGTCTGACTGCGGACCACATCTATGGATGGCAACAGGCACGTTACCCGCGGGTAGAGGGTTTACAAATGAGCGAATTCCCTCAGTGCCATTACAAATTTTAGGACTTCCATGTGTGCCATTGAAATCGCGAAATTTTGTTACCAGCCACCGCAAAAAAAATTCATGCGTTCTATGCCACTGTCGACGGCTTCCGTTAGAATGTTGACAGAAACAGTCCCTGCACGAACACTGTAGCAAGGCAAAATGTCGTTATTGCCCTCAAGGCCAGAAACCTTATCCTGGAGGCTCCTTATCCTCTCACGAACATAGCTACACGGTTCCTGGGGCATACGCACGCGTACACGCGCGTCTGGGCGACGAGCGCGCGCCACCAGGCCGGGAAGAGTGGGAGCAGGCAGGACAGTAAGGGGCCGTCGGGCAGGGGCTGGGGCGGCCGCACCACCAGGCCGGAGAGGGGCGAGCGCCGTCGAGCAGGGGCTGGGCGGCCGCGCCACCAGGCCGGAGAGGGCGCGAGTACGCGGCCAGAGGCAGGCCCCGCAGCTCCGCCAGACCGAGTGCGCCGCCGAGCAGGGGAGGGTGAAATGGGGACCTCAGATCCACGTCCTTCCTGGCTTCTTGCAGGGTAAGTGATGCGTGTTCTTCTCCTATGTTGTCTTGATCTAGGTGATGGGGCAAGTATGCAGTAGATCTCTACTTTTGATGCCATCTGAACTCACAGGATGGACCCTAAATCGAGCTATCTGTTGGAGATAAAGCTCGTTGGCAACCCTAGATGTAGGAAGGAAGTCTCTTGCTTTATTATCAGTATGGTTGTAGACTCCGACACCTGCAATTTCAAGGATCTTGTTGATGAAATTGTGGAAAAGTATCCTCCTGGTTATGAAGAACTTGTGACTGTTGCCTACTATGATGCTGCTAGTAGAAACCATTTAGAAGTCAAAACACATCAAGAATTGCTTGCGATGTTTGCCAAACATGTTGATAGCAAGGTGGTGCACATGGCTATTGCATACACTCTACCCTCCGAAATCCTCGAGTGGCCTAATCTTTGAACCTTCGTCCAAAGATGTATGAAACAAGCCAGCCTACTAATGTTGATGCCTCTTCTGATGATGACACCACTCCTGATGATGACCCTTACCTGACAAATCCAGAACCGGAGAATGAATTTGTGGGTGTCGATGAGGAGGGCTTGTACTTAACCAATGCACCTAAAATTGGGGCTTCTCATGAGGGCATGACCTCTAAGTCTGATTCAGAATCTAACTCTGATGAAGACTACGAGGAGGAGGATGGATTGGTGGGAAAGGATCCTATACCGCCTTCTATTGTTGCTTATGACAAAGAAGACCCCCCAATGGACGTGGGTAGCACATATATGAACATGAGTGAATTTAAGTTGGCATTGTCTTACTATGCAATTAAGCATGAGTTTGAATTTAACATTGAGAAAAGTGATCCAGGAAGATATAGGGTGTATTGTTCAAGGAAAGTACAAGATGGATGTAGGTGGAGGTTGCATGCTTCTACAATGGATGACAAAGTTTCAATAAAGGTAGCTCTGTGATTTTGTAAGCTTGTTTTCACATTGTTTTGTTTATACTATTAACTCGTACTTATTTTGGTTTCATGTCAGGTAAAAAAAACCCTCATGGACATAGCTGTACCAGTGCAAGAAGAAGTAAGGTAGTGAAACATGCAACCAAATTCTGGGTGTGTGATGTTGTGAAGGACTGGCTCACTGAAGATCCAACACAGGGGGCAAAGGAATTACGGGCTAAGATAAAGACAAAGTACAAGGTTGAGGTACCGTACAGGAGAGTATATGATGGTAACGATCTAGCACATGATCAACTTTTTGGTGACTGGGACAGTAGTTTTGATAACTTATTTAAATTTAAGGCAGAGATTGAAAGGTCATGCCCAGGTAGTGCTGTAGTAATTGATCATCACACAATTCAGGACAAGATTAGGTTCAATAGACTTTTTTTTGCCTTGAAACCATGCATAGATGGTTTTCTTAGGGGCTGCAGGCCATATCTAGCAATAGATAGTACTTTTTTGACTGGAAAGTACAAGGGCCAGCTAGCATGTGCATGTGCTGTGGATGGACACAACTGGATGTATCCAGTTGCTATTGGAATATTTGACTCTGAGACAAATGAAAATTGGATCTGGTTTCTGGAAAAACTTAGAGATGTCATAGGAGTACCTAGTGGGCTGGCTATTTGTACTGATGCTGGACAAGCTGTGATGGCTGGAGTGCAGCAAGTGTTCCCAAGAGCTGAGCATCGTGAATGCATGTTCCATTTGGTGTCCAACTTCAAGAAAAGGTACCGAGGCAAAGTGTTTGATGACCATCTTTGGGCAGCAGCTTATTCATGGTCTTCATATTTTTTTGATATGCATTGGAAAGCAATGGATGAAGCTAATACAGAGGCAATGAATTACATAAGGGAGCACCATAAAAAGATTTGGACAAGAAGTCAATTCTTAACCCATTGCAAGGTGGATTATGTCACAAATAATCTGGTTGAGAGTTTCAATAACTGGGTAAAGCCCTTCAAGGCCATGAATGTGGATGACTTCCTAGACAAGATCAGACAACTTCTCATGAAAAAGTGGCACACAAGGAGGACAGTGTCAACAAAAATTGGAGGAGTTGTTTTGCCACATATAATTAAAAAGTTGAAGGAACAAAGCTTCAATTTGGACATGGATGTAGATTCATGCTCAAATAAAGTTGCGGAAGTGTGTGTGAAGGGAAGCAATGGCTTCAAGTGTGTGGTGAACCTTGAACAAAAAACTTGTTCATGTAGAAAATTTGACGTCTCTGGCATTCCTTGCATGCATGCTATTGCATTTATCACTTCATTAGGACATCCTTTGGAGATGTATGTTGACCCATACTATTCAGTTCAAAAATTTAGAGGTGCATATGAGAACCTTATCCCTGCCCTTACTGACAAGTCCCAATGGCCACAATCAGCCCATGGCTTCTTCATGTATCCTCCACTTTTGAAGCCCATAGCTGGTAGAAGGAAGAACAAGAGGTTCAAAGGGTGTACAGAGAACAATGGCAGCACAACACACAGGAAGGGGCAGCATAGGTGTGAAGTGTGCCAACAATATGGACACCATTGGCGCACATGCAAAAATGGTAACCCAGATGATATTGCAGCCCTATTAGCTGAGAGGTAATGTATCCTATCTTGCACTAATGCAAACTAATAACTTATACTAATACTTTGTTGTACTAATAACTTGTAATGTTATGCAGGGGCCCTCGCAAGAAGAAGAAAAAAAATGATTTTGCACAAGAAACAACTGAGAATAGCATTGTTCCTGGTGCATCTACTTCCTCTGGACCAACACAAATGTATTTCCCACCTAGGTGAGTTGAAATCAATTCTGAAATGTTTTATTTCTAAAACCTAGATTCAGTTTTTTTCTGTTCCTGAGTTGAAATCAATCTGTTTTTAATGCAGCCAAGGCTGCTCTACTACCTTGAGCTCTGAAAAAAGTAATAAGTAAGTTGAAATTCAATGCATCAAGTACCATTTGCAAATGTATAGTACCTTTTCTTCTCAGCTCAAAGTAATAATTTGCATGTATAGGTCAGCATGTGGGTCAAATCAACCAGAACAATTATCCATTGAGTATCCTTTGCCAAGTTCTTGTGAAACACCACCACCTGCCCCCTCCCAACCTAAAGGCAAGAGAAAGAGAGAAGGCAAGGCAGAAGGGAAAGCAAAGACAAAGAAGACAAAGGGAATGCAAGCAAATAAGAAGAAACCTTTGGTGGCAGCACATAGTCCTGCAATGTGCACTAGAAGCAAGACTCCTGAAAGCCCTGCAATGTCTACTAGGAGCAAAAGAAAAATCCTAGAATGAATACTTTTACTGATCACTTATTTTGCTATGTCTGTGATGAGATTAGGTTCCTGGTATGACATAAAAAACTGACATTCATGTGGCCTGTCATGAGAAACTTGGTACTCATGCCATCTATGCGGCCGCTCATATTTTGCTAGGTATCTGTGGTGATATTAGGTTGATGTAATGTCATCAAAAACTGATGTTCATGTGGTCTGTGTGATGAGAAACTTGGAACTCATAATGTTATGTGGCTTGTCTGATTGAAATATTATTTGTTGATGACATATTAATTTGTAAACTCCTATTTTGCAGGTCATTTTGCTTATATATTACAAGACATTACAGCTCTCATTTTGCTTGATTTATGTTGTTGTCATGTTGATGTAATATGAACCAGCGATGTCAACTAAGGAGAAGAGCAAAATTTCACTTCATTCCATTGGAGTGGCAAATCTGTCTTTTTTGGGGAAACCTGACTTCAGGTTAACAGCAATCCGTCGAAAGTGGCATACAAGGGATAGAATTATTTTACAATGGCTAGTAAAGAAATTTAGCAATTTCAGTGGCACACACAGAAGTGGCAAAATTTCCAGTGGCACTGAAGGAATCCGCACCCGCGAGGCAAACCCTGTGCCCGCACCCGCGCCCACGACCCGTCACGGGCACGAAATTGAACCCGCACCCGTCACCCGCGGGAACCGTGTACCCACGGGCGCACCCATGCTCGCCAGCCAGATCATAATTTCACAGTTCACAATCACAAACTTGTACATATCACAGATCCAATGCACAACAGCACAAGTTCACAAATAACCGTTCACAACTATTGTTCAACGTAACATCTTAATAATAAGAGTACAAGCCAAATAAATATGGTTCAACAAGCACACGTGATAAGTCTAGAACAGCACACACATGGCTCAAATCACACAAATATTGTTCACATAATAGATATAAATGAACAGCAAGCTTAATCAGAGTCGACATGTGGGCGGGTTCGTGGGCACGGGTAAGGTATTTTCATATATACCTGCAAAATTTTCACCCGCGGGCACAAAATCAAACCCGCATCCATGCCCGTGGGTACAAAATGGTACTCGTATCCTCACCCTAACAGGTTTTTACCCACGGGCACACGGTAATTTGTACCTGTTGCCATCCATAACCACATCGCTCCGTTTGTTGGATATTCCTCGACGTGGCGCCGCGTGTCTATCTGACGCTGCCGATTAGATCGTCATTACACACTCACGCTAGGCCTGACGGCTGGTGTTACACACTCACGCTAGCAGTGGCGGACCCAGCGGGTAGTCCAGGTAGGCCCGGGACTACCCGCAAATTTGGCCCACTTCGCAGAGCCCACGAAAAGTTTGGCCCAAGCGCTCGCCATCTCGCCCCCAGGCCACGATGGCGCGACCGTAGCCCTCGACCTCGACTTTTCCAGGTGCGAGCAAGTAGCGAGTAGCGACCGCCGCCCCCCGGCCGAGCCCCGAGGCTCGAGCGCGGGTCCCTCGCCGGCCACCACCCTGCCCCGACTGCCGGTTGCCGCCCCCGCGTGGTCGTCGCCTCGCCAATCGGCACCCCCACGGCCCCACCGGCTGCCGCCCCGTGTGGCCGTGCCCGCACGCACATGCACAGGCACAGTGCTCTGCGGCTCCGCCGGTCCACCGGTGCCCCGCCGGCCGCGGCGCGCCAAGCAGCTGGCCGGCTTCCCAATCGACCGCAGTCCAGCGTCGCCGTGCGCCGCCCGCCCGCGGACATGCCAAGTGATGGTGAGGCGCAGGCGGCTGGGCGAGCCCGTGGAGCGCGAGCGAGGCGAAGACGGCTGAGCAGACGCGATAGTGCCTAGGAGGAAGGGGTGTGGCTGTGGAGAAGGAGGGGGAAGGGGACTCTGGCGAAGAGCAGTCGAGCAGCGTGTGGAGGTCCTCCTGTCGAGCGGCGACGATGGAGATCCGGATGGGAAGGAGAGAAGAGATTTTGCGGTCAGCGGCGACACCACGAGAGCGAGCGAAGCCCCTTCCTCCTTCCTCCTTGTTAGCTTGATGACATCACCCTACGTCACGCCAAAATGCGGTCATTTTAATACAGATGTACATAAGGCATCCTTAGCCATCCATGGTAAGATCTATGTTCTCTTTTATATCCGTGTTCTCGAATTTGCTATTGAAATTTACCGTATTGCATACAAAAAATTTGACTAGGACTACCCTCGGTTCAAATCCTGGGTCCGCCACTATTTCCAGGTGCGAGCAAGTAGCGAGTAGCGACCGCCGCCCCCCGGTCGAGCCCCGAGGCTTGAGCGCGGGTCCCTCGCCGGCCGCCACCCTGCCCCGACTGCCGGCTGCCGCCCCCACGTGGTCGTCGCCTCGCCAATTGGCACCCCCACGGCCCCACCGGCCGCCGCCCCGCATGGCCGTGCCCGCATGCACAGGCACAGTGCTCTGCGGCTCCGCCAGTCCACCGGTGCCCCGCCGGCCGCGGCGCGCCAAGCAGCTGGCCGGCTTCCCAATCGACCGCAGTCCAGTGTCGCCGTGCGCCGCCCGCCCACGGACATGCCAAGTGACGGTGAGGCGCAGGCGGCTGGGCGAGCCCGTGGAGCGCGAGCGAGGCGAAGACGGCTGAGCAGACGCGATAGTGCCTAGGAGGAAGGGGCGTGGCTGTGGAGAAGGAGGGGGAAGGGGACTCCGGCGAAGAGCAGTCGAGCAGCGTGTGGAGGTCCTCCTGTCGAGCGGCGACGATGGAGATCCGGATGGGAAGGGGAGAAGAGATTTTGCGGTCAGCGGCGAAACCACGAGAGCGAGCGAAGCCCCTTCCTCCTTCCTCCTTGTTAGCTTGATGACATCACCCTACGTCACGCCAAAATGCGGTCATTTTTATACAGATGTACATAAGGCATCCTTAGCCATCCATGGTAAGATCTGTGTTCTCTTTTATATCCGTGTTCTCGAATTTGCTATTGAAATTTACCATATTGCATACAAAAAATTTGACTAGGACTACCCTCGGTTCAAATCCTGGGTCCGCCAAGCGGGCCTATCTACCCAACGCTCGGGTGATTTAGGCGTACCTGTCACCCGAGTGTCTGTAGGGCCTAATAAAACACTCTATTGAGGAGGCAAATAAAATTAGGTGTTTTTGATACATGCAGCACATGATTGTTATGACCATTGGATCCAAATCAAATAAACCAAAAAGTATCCAAATAATAAAGAAATAAATAAAAACAAATAAAATAGCCAGATTTTTTTTTCTATGGAAAGCCCAGTTGAAAATTTTCAAAGAGGAACCAAATAAAACATAAAAAAACTCAAAAAAAGCCAAAAAAAAGAGATCAAATAGCTGTTCAAGTAATTGTGACCATTCTTATTTGATAATAATTAATTATTATTTTATAATAATTATTTTACACCGATCGATAAACACAAAACTTACACCAAAATAGAAATAGTAAAACATGGTCCAATAAGATGTAATCTACTATTACTAAAGAAACAAATATACATACATGGTAGGGGCTAGGTGACACCATCTGCTGCTTTCTGCATGGCGCCGTGCATGCAGGCTGGTCCCCTCGTGGGGATCTCCGCTCAGGATCCTCTGTGGCTATGATGGACCGCCGTTCCTCCTGCAGGGGCCGTGGCCACAGAGTGGGCTGCTGCACTAGATCTAGATACGGGAGGGGCGCATGCAGGCGTGTTCTCCAACACAGCACATCGCCGGACTCCACTAGCCTGACGACCTACGAGATCAGACCGACGACCATGGATCTGCCGGCTGGAAAAATTGAGTGACATAAGCCCAAATATTACTCGGGTGTCATATAGATTTAGCAGATTAAAATACCCAATCTAGGTACGCTATGTATTTCGATTTTACACAATTTAATCTTCCAATTAGTGATTGATAAATGATACTTGATAAGAGCATCTCCAACCGATCCCTCACTCAGCCCCCTATCCATCTTTTGAGAGTCAAACCGTAAAACAGCTCTCCAACCGATCCCTTATCCGACTCCCACCCGATCAGAGACCCTCATCCATCGCCTCCCATCCCTCACATGTAGGGGACCGCACGAGATCCCTCATCCACGGCGAGAGCAACCGCTGCGAGCCTGCGCGCGCTCGGACATCTCCGCTCGTGCCTACTCTGCGTCGACGCCGCCGGTCTCGACGCTGCCGTGCCGGCTCCATCGTCGACCAGGTATGCCCATCCTCCAATCGTATTTAGTAGCTGTAGAGACGAGGAGGGAGAGATCGCATCTACTAGATCCCATCGTGGGGAGAACATAGATCAGCTACAGTCGGTTGGAGCAGCGAGCACTGCTCGTGCGCTGGTTGGGCAGGTCAGCAAGCTCCGCCGCGCTACTGCCTGCCCCCTGGCCCCTCCTCCTCGCCCTCTTCTGTCGATTGTTGGTGGTGGATTTGTGATGCGGGATTTTTTTTTCATCTTCTTCCTTCTTCTCGCGGTGTCTCGGAATCTCGGCTTCTCTGGATTGTTGTCGATCTCTGCTTCTCGATTTTGGTTAGTTTTGGGGGGTTGAGCGGGCGTCGCGTCCGGATCTGATGATTCTCGCATGGCCTCCTTCTCTTCACGAAATCTTGCTGCCCCTTGGGGAATGACGCCACTGTTGTTGTTTGTTGGTCTTGTCGCGGCTCCGATTTGTTCAGTCTCGGGGGAATTCGACCCATGCTTCTGTGCTGCCTTGAATGCTCAACCGTGTCAAGAGTGAATGCTGCTACTGGGATTGTGGGAGTGTGATGCTCTTATTTAGATTGCTGTCTTGTACTAGGCAGCAGCCTTTAAGCACCAATCTGGCTGCAATTCATTTAGCTCATCTGTGCTCATTCCTTAGTTTTTGCTGTGGAAATCTCAACAACTTTGCGTTCATCTGAAATATCGGCAGTACCATTTGTGGCCACCTTGATACTAGGCAAAGTTATCTGGATCCTTCGCAGGCATGGGCTAGGAATGGCATCAGTTTGTCCCATGTTCCCATGGGTGGAACGGGGATAACATTTTCTTAGTTTTAAATACTGGTACCACCTAAAATGAACGGGGATAACATTTTCTCAGTTTAAAATTCGACAGATTTATAAGGGCATTTATTCATGGATTGGAAAACAGAAAAATGCAAACACGTTACTTCTTCAGCCATGCATTAAATTAGTTATTTTGCGCAGCTGGAAACTCATAGCTTTATTTTTCTGTTTATTACTCAATGAAACTGATCGCTCAGGGGTAATGACCATCACCTCAGGCTTCCATGTGCCCGTCCCTGCCATGTTTGTTTTGTGGATCCCAGATACTTGATAGTATTAAATTTGAGTGGTCTCATTTGTTACATCGCTGGACATTGACAAGTGCATTTTTGGTCGCGAGTTTGCGGCATCTTGCTTCAACCCTCAGGTGTTGATCAATGTGGGGTAGTACTTTGTGTTGTCCATTCTTCTTGTCTATGTTTCAGTTCATTTCCAGTTCATTGAATCGTGCTCCCTGACCTACCTAACAGCTCTAGAGCTGTAGTTGCTGTGTCTTTTGCACTTGGACTTGTCAGTTGTGATAAACAAGTCCCAGCCCTTTCGTAATGTAAAGAATTGATCGGTATACAAGGTCTGATCAACTTCATTGTCATTAATTTCTAAATGTCCCAATATACATGTATATTTATTTATTTTTCTGACAAGACTGCTCACAAAGCATAAAATTTATTTGTCGCTGTGTTTCTCTGAAATCAGAATGCACATGTTATCTCTTTTTCAGAAGTCTTCCTAAAGTAGTATGTTTCCTTTTAGGAAGAGAAAGGGTCATTGTCGTTCAATGCTTGTATGCTACTATTTTTTTGATAGCAGATTATTGCTTCTCCTGGGCTTGATGACAGCGATTCTGATAAAATCATAGTGGAATATTTTTATACATTGCATATTTTTTTGGATAGCAGATTATTGCTTCTCCTGGGCAAGACCGACTCTGTTGGTTAGAGCATTGCATATTTTTATTTTGTTTATACAGGTAAGTTGTAGTACTTAATTGGAACTGGAATTAATAGCATAACTTGTTACGGGCCTGTGGCACAGGAAGATGGAAATGCCCAGCTTCGATGATGTTTTTGGGAGCAATGTGGAAAACACCGAGGTTGATTATTTTGGTATCTCACCTGAAGATGGAAATGCCCAATGTGGCACAGGGTCTTATTTTGGTATCTCACCTGAAGGACATAATGTTGTTGAACAAGCCTCTCAGTCTACGAAAGGAAGCAAGAAGAGATCAAAAAATTTCACTTTAAAAGAGGATAACATGTTGGTGGAAGCATGGCTAGAAGTAAGCTTGGATGCAGTTCAAGGCGTCGACCAACCTCGTGCTACCTATTGGCAACGAATTCATGATTACTTCCATGAGCACAAGGATTTTCAATCTGATCGTAATATTAGTTCTCTCTTTCATCGCTGGGGTATCATTAATGAAAGTGTTAACAGATTTTGTGGATGGTTAACAGCGATTCAAAATAGAAACCAAAGCGGTGTGACTGAACAAGATGAGGTAAGAGGCATTTTCTTTCAATTTGTTAGAAATGTATATGTGCATTCATGGTTACTAACACATATTAAATTGTGTAGATACAACAAGCACTTGAAATGTACAAGGAGAAAGATGAGAAAATAAGATCGTTTTCATTGATGCATTGCTGGAATGTATTGCAGCATGAACAAAAGTGGACTGACCAAAGACCTACAAAAAAACAGAAGTCATAATTTCTCTCATCTTCGACTATCATGTTATGCATAATGACACAAGCTGTCATAATTTCTCTAAGTGTTTCTTTATCCCAGCTACGAGCTGGCCCACGAACAATGGCAAAACGAGCTTGTAAAACTCCAAAGGCTCGTTCCACATCCTTCCGTACTGCTTCTTGTGCCTTGGCGAAGTATTTCCTCTTATTGCCATGCGGATTAGTTATGGTCTTCACAAATGTTGCCCACTTGGGATATATACCATCTGCTAGATAATACCCCATTGTATAATTATGATCATTGATGGTAAAATTAACTTGAGGAGCCTCCCCTTCGGCTAGCTTGGAGAAAAGATGTGAACAGTGAAGAACATTGATATCATTGAGAGACCCTGGCAAACCAAAAAAAGCATGCCAAATCCAGAGATCTTTGGAAGCAACAGCTTCAAGGATGATAGTGGGCTCATGCTTATGACCGGTATATTGACCATGCCATGCCACAGGGCAGTTTTTCCATTGCCAATGCATACAATCTATGCTACTAAGCATTCCTGGAAAACCTCTGCGCTCACCTATTGCAAGTAATCTGGTAGTATCATGCTCATTTGGAGATCTTAGGTATTCACCTCCAAACACTTCGACTACAGCTATAACAAACCTTTTAAGACTCTCTAGGGCCGTACTTTCACCAATGCGAATATATTGATCCATAAAATCTGCCGGTACTCCATAACTGATCATCATCAATGCTGCAGTAACGTTCTGCAAACATGATAACCCAAGTCGTCCACATCTATCTCTTTTTTGCACAAAATAATTGTCATGTTGTTCTATAGCTTGCATTATGCGAAGAAACAGAGGACGGGCCATTCTAAACCTGAGCAAAGAAATGAGAATAAAAAATCTTACACATAGAAAGAGCATGAGAAAAGAGGGCAAATGAATTGACCAAGATATTTACAAACCTGCGTCGGAATATAGATTCCCCATAGGTTGGATGCTCCGAGAAATAGTCATTGTAGAGTCTAAAATGGCCACTTTCTCTTTCTCTATGAATATAGTTCCGGCCAGGTATAGAACCTCCCCAACGTGGATTATTCAAAGCTAGATATTGAGTGTGGGCTTGGTGTAATGCACTAAGGATGAGCTCAGGCTCATCATCATCATCCGAAGATGAGGATGAATCTAAGCAAGAGAGACGACTCATTTCTGGTGGAGAAGGAACAACAGAGTAGAGAAGGAGCAAAAAACGAATGAGTTGGTGTATGAACTAGGTGAGTGTGCAAGCATATATAAAGATAAAATCAGGAGACGTTGGAATATAGCCGTTTGGAGTAGAGCCATTTGAAATAGAGCCATTCGAAATAGAGCCGTTGGAAATAGATTCGTTTGAAATAGAGCCGTTTGAAATAGAGACGTTGCAACAAATTTGCTGGAATATGGACTTCTAAAAAAGAGACGTCGAAAAAATTGTCATTACAAAAAATGGCCATTGGAATGTAGCCATTACTCAAAAGTATAAACGTTGAAAATATAGCTGTTAAAAATGGTTGATTTGTTAGTTACAAGATATGCATAAAATAGAGGTGGAAGAAAGTAGGGAGGCAAATATGAGGGATCGGATGGAGTTCACAGCTAAGTAGGGGATGGAATCTGGATGAGGGAGCCCTACTTTCAAGGATAAGGGTTCAAAATTTGAGGGTTCGGTTGAAGATGCTCTAAAGGTGACTCATGTGGTGAAATATTTTCCACCTGCTATCTTTGGTGTTCAAATTTTATAATGGCACTAAGAAACATTTGTGGGGGCTTAGAAAGAAAAACAAAGAAAATTAGAAGATCAATTTATTTTTTTCTTCATTTAAGGCAACCATCTTAGTTCGAGAACTATAAGTTTATTGTTGTCTTAGCCACATTATTCATCTATCATTATTAAACATGTTAAATTGAGAGACAATGTTGCTTGATTTGTTTTACGCTTTACAAGTATAATTGGACACAAATATATATAGCCTTATAGATCTATATATGGTGATGAGCTCGTCATAAGGCCTTGAAAACATATGGGCCAGTCGTGCAAACAACTATCCTAGTCGAGCAAGGTAAGGTGAGCAAACTTCCAGAATCTAAGGAGACCTGATATCTATTGGGAAGAGTAGTGACTTTTCATATGATTTTCATCCTCCTAATGCACAACAAGGTTAGGATTGGGAGTATGCTAATTATTAGGCCAGTTTTAGTGGGGTTTCATGTCCCTATTTCCGAGATTTTCAGGTGTTGAAAATAGTACAAACAAGTTTTATCCCTGTAAAACTCATTTCATCTTATTATGAAACCGTTATCACCTCTTTCTACATTTATACTATGTCATTTCAGCTTATTTAATGCCTATGAAACTTTCCTTAAGACTAGCCTTAATGAAAATATCATCTATAATAAATAGTATCATACTCCAACATGTAATGTCTATGAGGGCATGTACAAACCCACAGACGGCATACTATACGGCTGCAAGATGTTTCTACTCCACATATAGACAGCTAAACATACAACTTATACAATGGGTCGTCTACTTGATTGTCTGCAGACTATTTAGTGCTTTCAATCAAACATGATCAAAGCATGAATATATTTTTTTACATACCATTGTGTTGCTTCTTAAAACAAACCAGATCAAACATAAATAAGATAAACACAATTCCAATATTTTTTAGAACCATCGATGAAAATGATATTAATATTAATATATTATTATATATATCATATAATATAGGACCCTACTATTTAGCAGCCTGCCCTATGAATAATATTCATCACCTACGGAAACATCAAATGAACCAGACGCATTAAAAGTGAGGTGCTTTTACTCCTGGAGCTGTTGCATGCATGCCTCTGACCACGCTCACCGCCCTGCCCACACGCGCCATCATTAGTGCATGCATGCTAAGGATAGCTGCAATGGTTGACTCATAAGCTGATTCTTAACATTTTTTTATATTTTAATAGAGGAGAGAGAAAAATTAGCTCTTAATTAAGGCCTTGTTTAGATTGTAAGTTTTTTCACTCTCTCTCCATCACATCAAATCTTTGGACACATGTATGGAGTATTAAATGTAGATAAAAAAATAACTAATTACACAGTTTGATTGTAAATTATGAGATGAATCTTTTGAGTCTAGTTAGGCCATGATTGGACAATAATTGTCAAATACAAACGAAAGTGCTACAGTGCCAAATACTGATTCCTAACCCAATCTAAACAAAGCCTAAGAGCTAGGCTCATACACATATTCCAAAATCATATGAGAGTATCATGTGGGTCTGATTATATTCTGAGCCATTGCTAAGAGTTAGTATTATTGAAGAGGTTGGCTTACTGGCAACCGGTCAATGGGTAGCAGGCATCGGACGTTCCGGCTAGCTGGAGCCGGCGACAACTCCCCAGCCTTGGGAGGCCGCCGCGGTCTCACATTCATGCCTCGACGCTCAGTCTAGGTCGGCTCGCTGCTCTGCCCCTTCGTCGATGATCACGCACCCCCGGCAGTCGTAGCGCAGGACGCGCTCCTGCCTGAGGTGGGTGGTGGCATTGCCGCGGCGCCCGGGTCCTTCAGCGGGGCGGATAACACCAGCGGCCGGGCGGCTAAGGTCGAGGTTGATATCTCCCTCATAGGCCGTTGCAACGACGTCTGTGCGAGGTCCGGCCTCGTCTGCTCTGCTCTGGATGCCGACCCTTCGCTGCTCGCCGGAGCACCTAGAAACTGCACTGTCAACATAAGCGATACCGTTGTGTCTTCCCTAGTGTATGATGATGATATGCAGGCTATGGTTCGCGATTACGCCCCCGCTCGTCCGTGTTTCGATTTGTGTACTCCCGGAGGAGTGGCAGAATATGATGCCCCCCCTCCCCCCTCCAGCTGCCGGCCCAGCTCCCTCCTCTACGCGGACTTGGCCATGGACGCCACGGCGGCGGTTGACTCACCCCTCGCGGCTCCTCTGCCCGCCGTGCAGTGGGATTCTTCCCCGCCTGCTGCATCTCGGGAGCTTCTATCCCCGCCCGGGGGCCCGTCGCACCAGTCTCCGGCTGGGACAGCCTCACCCGTCGCGCTATGCACGGCCCCTGCCCACGAGGCGGTGTCTCCACCTGCCACTGCTGCTGCCGAGCCGGAAGCACAGGCGGAGGACGCAGGCGCCTTCTTCGAATCGCTATTACTGCCGCTGCAAGAAGACCTCGTACCTCAGGCCCCACGACGGCGTGCGCACGGCCACTGCTTTTTTGGCAGGCCGTCAAATGCAGTCCACCTTTAGTTCCAGCTGGTGGCAGAAACCGGGATTAAAGGTGAGCTACATTTTTATTTCCCACCAACTTTTAAGGAGATCTGTCGGACACCACAAGAAGGGGTACCCTAAGCAAGAACCAAAAATATTGCTTAAACCTTGCAAAAATCAAAGACAAAAGACTACCGCAAGGTCTCAGCAGATTCTCCGATTCGCCCGAGGCCTTGCGCCGAGGCCTCATGCGAAAGGCCAAAAGCGCCCCGCCCCGCCGAGGCCCTCTCGCCGAGGCCCCGCCCCGAAAGGCCTCGGACGGGATGCCAATTCTCCGATTCGCTCAAAGCCGGGCTCGGCAAATAAACTCGTAACCTCCGTCCCGACCGAACTCCTCTGACAAAATGTCACGTCTAGATTAATGCGCCCACCTACTCCCGCAAACGTCAGCCGAACGTGGGTACAGTATGGGCAGAACGACCGACGGGACGGGGGACCGGGCGCAGCAGGGGTTACTTGCTACTGTGCTCATCACTGTGCTCCCTACTGACACCCGTACTGCCCTGTGCTACCTAACCCATGCGCCAAGGACAAAGCAGCTTGGAAGGTCAAGTCCATGTCCCTGTAGTCTCGGAAACAGCAGGAGAGCCCAACTGCTCGTTCTCTGTCTCGTCCAAGACCCCCCGGCAGGGCCTCGGACGTATTGTTCCTTCTCCGCCTCGGCCGAGGCCGGGCTCGTCCCGCATCCTCGTCGTCTCCGCCTCAACTGTCCCTCTGGCGGGCCGTCCCATCTGTGTAAGTACCCCTGGTTACACCTACGTCAGCCACGATTGGCAGGGTATAACAACAGGGGCGATGGGACGGCGGTCAAATCTCCTTTTTACCATTCCCTACTGACGGTGCAGGGACTACCGTGCCCTATGGACACACGCCCCATACTTTTTCACCTAAACCGGACATAGCGCTGACCGCCGAGGCCCCCGCATCGTACGCCGGTCACCTCCAAGGCCTCGGCAAAATGGGCCTCGGCACGACCAGCTACGGTACCCACTAGGCCTCGGCACTCCACCAAATCAAGAGTCCACCAAAGTATGGCATGTCTCCGGCCGTGGAAGTCGTACTGACTAGACATCGACAAGGACCCCCACGACCTCAACCACTTCAAACCTGGCCAGCACGGCGCGCCAGACAAGTACCGATCTCCATTCTCAACGCCATGCTGCTACAGGACTAAACTACAGTAGGCTCCATGCGTAGCTCACTCATGTACTCCTGGCTCCTTCCTTGCGGTTATAAAAAGAAGCGGCCAGGGATAGCTCGGGAGGGGGGAAAAAGAAGAACATACGATAGAACCGCGCTCCCATATGTGTCCTCGAGACGAGCTCACAGAGATAGGCTCACGTAGACGCACGCCCTCCCAGGCTGCCTGAGAGCAACGTCTCAAGCAGCCCGCATCGCTCCACGCCGAGACCTGGGACCAGCTCCCTCTCTCATCCAGCTTGTAACCCCCTACTACAAGCACTTCGGTGCAAGGAATACAAGATCGATCTCTCCAACTGGACGTAGGGCACCGACTGCCTGAACCAGTATAAACCTTGTGTCTCTTTGCATCACCATCCGGGATTAGGGGCACGCAGTTCAAATTCACTAGTTGGTTGAGGACCCCCCGGTCTGAAACACCGACAGTTGGCGCGCTAGGTAGGGGAACTCTGCGTGTTAGCGTGATCGTCCCAACAAGTTCCGGATGGCTGACCCCATATGCCCACTACGTCTCGGCACGGTGGTCTGGTTTGGGAGCCTAGAATTCATGTCTCTAGGATGTGAGTACGATATGGTACTCCTCACACCCAGAGCCCCACCGGCCGGCGACGACGTCACGCATCGGCAGCCCGGGCACAGGCGGCGCCCGGGCCGCCGCTCTCATCACGCTCGCCAGGGACGACGTGAGCGGGACTACTCCGACGCCACGCGAGCTCAGAGCTACGCGCCGCACTCCGCCGACATCCCATGCCCGGCTGTTGGTACAGAGTCCCTGGTTGGGGACCTGTCTAGCCTAAGCCTGGGCAGGGGAAAGACGCCGGTAGTGGGCAGCGACGTCCCGTCGTCAAGCTCTGCCCCGCCACATCCTGAGGAATCAACTCAGGCGGAGCGGAGCCCAGTGGTGGCACCATCCCCGTACCCCTTCGGGCTGAAAAACATCGCCGCCACCTACGCTTTTGCTTACGCCTCCGCGCACGCGGAGCCCTCGGAACACCACCAACGATTCGCCCTCGACTTCTCCACCACAATCTCGACCCACACCCACACTGACTCAGCGGAGGAGGACGAGGCATGGGCCGGAGCGGACTTCTCTGGGCTTCGTGACCCCGAGGCTATGCGTCGCTTCTTGGCCACAAGCAACTACTGCTTCGGCTACTCCGACTCCGATGACGAAAGCACTTACGATCCCACTCGAGAGTGTTTCCACATCGGGCTCGGAATGCCAGGGGCAAGTAATGAGGGTGAGAGGGCAGGCAACCGCTCCCCGCTTCGCCAAGGGGCGGACGACGCCACACCCCCGCTCGTTGAGCTCCGGGCGACGTGGAACGTGAACGTCACCCCCGAGGATCTTCGACGCCTGGACCTGGAGCAGCTCCGTGAGCTCCAGGCAAAAGTCGACCAAGATCGACTCCTGCTGCAGCAGCTCCGAGACACTCTCGAGCAGGAGCAGCAAGGTCGCGGTGATGGCGGAGGGGCCCGACAGATGGCCCACGACGTGCACCGCCGCATCAACAACAACGAAGGAAGTGAGCAACCCATGGGGCTCGGGTTGCACCCGCGCGAGGGCCAAGTCTCCCTCGTTAGAAGCCGGAACTGGCTGCTCGACGGTCCTGGCCGCCTTGCCATCCGTCGTCTCCTTCCCCCGGGAAGTATTGGCAGGAGAGGTCGCCTGAACCTCCACCCCCTGGGCGCTCTCCTGCGACGGTGGCAGGCCTTGGGTTAGGGGCGGCACCAAAGGTTGCCCCACCTCCATCTCCGAATCCCGGTCCGTCGGGCCCGCTGCGCTCGCCTCAACCATCTCGGCCTTTGCTCCCGGCCTCGGCAACTAGGGGCGCCCCGGCCCCATCAGACTCATGGGCCTCGACAACGCGCGGCGTAGGCCCTTCCTCCTCCGTCTGCTCCATGGCCGCCCTAGGAGCCTCTTCCTGAATGACCGGCCCCTCCAGGTCGGCCCCGGCCGACGCCAAATCAGGCTACACAGCGGTTTGCGCCTCTGCCGCCTGGTGAGCGGTGGGACCGGCGCTCACTTTGAGTGCCTTGCGCGGCGCCAAGGTTGGCACCTCCACCCGACGCTTCCGACTGAAGGCAAAACACCCACTCGGTCAGCTTATGACCATGAAGTGAGCAAGAGACAATGCGAACGTCACTGAAAAAACACTCACCTTGAGCGGGGTTGCAGCCGCTTCGGCACCGCGGTTCTCCTCTGCAATGACCGCGGTGGTGGCGGAGGCATGGCCCCGGCATCCACTGGTGCCAGCCGACCCTCATCGGACTCCGGCGCCCCTTTCGACCCCCTGCGGCGGTAGTTGCGTCGCCCCCACTGCCGCCTGCTCCGTCACTACCGTCGAGCCCGACGGGCCGACGGCACGCTTCCCCGGTGCCCGTAGCTCGGGCGTGTCAGCCTCGAACTCGGGGTGAGCAATCGCCGACCCCGGGGCGCCATCTCCTCCTCCCCCTGGAAACACCGGGCTGCTCGCCGACGCCCCAGGCGCTGTCTCCCCAACATCGGGAAGATGGTCCAGGCGACCTCGCCCCAGCTCGAATCCGTCATCTTTGTCCGAAGAATCCTCCAACGGCGATGGAGACAACTCCACCGAGAGACCGTCCTGCCTTTGACGCCGGCGGCGTTTCTCCAGCGCTTCGTGCTCGAGTATCTTCTTGTTGCGCCTTGCCTCCTTGGCGTCCTTCTTCTTCTTCTGCGCCTCGGCATGTGCTCGATTCGTCGCCCGCCACCTTGCGTCCTCAGGAACAGGTGGCGGAGAGTCTCGCACGTCCCTCATCCCCTATAGGAACGGCGAACGCAAGTAAGGAAACAGAAAAACGACGTGTAACGAGGAGGCCTTGGGGGCTGCAGTGGCGCGTGACTTACCAAGGAGAGATACCCCCACAATGGGCGCATGACAATGTGGGTCAGACCACCGCTCTTCATCTTCCCATCCACTGCCTCCCTCACCCGACGTAGGACCGCATCATCGGAGAGGGCGGCGGCAGACATCCGGATGCCCTCGATTGGCTCACATGGTCTCATATCAAACAGGCGCCGCCGCCGAGCCATCAGCGACAGCACCCTCCGGCGGTGGAAGGCCGCCACAACCACGGCCGCTGTAAGGCAGCGGTTCCGCAGCTTCTCCAGCCTGTCTAGGAGCGGCTACAGCCTGGGCTCCTCCTCCCTCGGGACGCCATACCTCCACTTCTCCAGACAGTCCTCCACGATCCGTCCAGTGTAGGGGGAAGCCCGCCATCATCGTTGTGGAGATAGAACCAGCTGGTGTACCAGCGGCGGTTGGATGACGCGAGCTGGGCCGGGATGTAAAGGTGCTGCCGGTCTTGGCGCACCTGGAGAGTGCGGACGCCGGCCCTCACCATCTTCCTCATACCCGCCGTACCCGCCAGCTTGGTGGTATGCCCTGCTAGGAAGAGGTGGAGCCACAGCTCCCAATGGGGGGCAATCCCCAGATACCCCTCGCAGACGGCGACAAAAATAGCCGCCTGCGCGATGGAGTTGGGGTTGAAGTTGTGCAGCTCCACCCCGTAGTAATGCGGGAGCGCCCGCATGAATCGGTCCGCCAGCACGCCGAGACCACGCTCGTGGAAAGATACGAAGCTCACGATGTACCCTTCGCGTGGCTGTGGCTCTGGCTCGCCCAACGGAGCAATCCACTCTGGCCTATCGGGGTCGGTGACCGGGCGGAGAAGGCCGTCGTCGATGAGCGATTGCAGCACCTCCACGGACACGTCGGACGACTCCCAAGGATCCGCTGGGAGGATGACAAGAGGGCCGCCGGCCATTGTGTGATGGAGAATAAGGGCTACAGCGGTAAGTCTCTCTCTCTCTCTCTCTCTCGCTTCTTCTCCCTTCTTCTCCCCGCTCTCTGTTCTTGGCAACGGCTCGAAGGCAAAAAAGGCAAGTACGAGCAAGGTAAGGAGGGGAGGGGCGAGACTCATTTCGTATTTATGTAGGGAAAGGACGAAACGGTCAAGCGACAAAATTGGGGAAGTTTCCCTCGAGTCCAGGCACGGTTAATCCAGATCCGATTTCACCACCCACGCGTCCACCTTTTCCTCATTAATCGCACGGACGGTTATGTCATGTCCGCTGACACCGCGTCGCATCCAACCGCAGCAACAGCAAGCCCTGAGAAACTGCCTCAAAAGGCGCGCCTGCCGTTGTCAGCCGATGGGAGGGGAATATTCCCTCAACTGATTTCTTCCAAACTAAGGAACTAGGGCACCGAGCCCGTTACGGTCCAGGGGTTCAAAGGCTGGACCCCCAAGGGTTTCGACAGCCACCTTAGGACAACAGAGTCAGGGACAGCTATGGGCGAGCCCGTACATGGCCGAGGCCCAAGCAAGCGATCGCTCGGGATGCCCTAAGTCGTGTCCGAGACCAGCAGGGAGTTCTCCGAATGGGATCCCACCGTAGGGAGGCACCGAGCCCCCGGGGCCAATCGAATGGCACTGGGACCCACTAGAGAAGCCCTCTAGTACTTTTGGAGTGCGTCTCTGGACCGTGAGCCGACCCCTATCGAATGGGGCACGGGCCTCCACTCGGACTTACCCGATAGCAGCTCACCGGAAATGTTACCGCTCGCGCCCACCGAGGGTAGCCTGGCATATTTCACCCCTCCTTCCGAGCGAAAAGGATGCGCGAGGGTCGCATAAAAAGCCAGGGGAACTCCTGATCGCCCTCTCGCTCCATGCGGAGGCTCGGGGGCTCTCCCTGCAAACCTTGCCGAGACCAAGCGACCTAGGCTCGCACTCGAGGGGGCTCGGCAAACAAAACCCTCCTTCCGAGCGAAAAGGATGCGTGAGGGTCGCATAAAAAGCCAGGGGAACTCCTGACTGCCCTCTCACTCTGTGCAAGAGGCTCGGGGGCTCTCCCTGCAAACCTTGCCGAGACCCAGCGACCTAGGCTCGCACTCGAGGGGGTTCGGCAAACAAACCCCTCCTTCCGAGCGAAAAGGATGCGCGAGGGTCGCATAAAAAGCCAGGGGAACTCCTGACCGCACTCTTGCTCCGTGCAAGAGGCTCGGGGGCTCTCCCTGCAAACCTCGCTGAGACCCAGTGACCTAGGCTCACACTCGAGGGGGCTCGGCAAACAACCCCCTCTTTCTGAGCGAAAAAGATGTGCGAGGGTCACATAAAAAGCCAGGGGAACTCCTGACCACCCTCTCGCTCCGTGCGGAGGCTCAGGGGCTCCCCCTACAAAACTTGCCAAGACCCAGCGACCTAGGCTCGCACTCGAGGGGGCTCGGCAAACAACCCCCTCCTTCCGAGAGAAAAGGATGCGCGAGGGTCGCATAAAAAGCCAGGGGAACTCCTGACCGCCCTCTCGCTCCGTGCGGAGGCTTAGGGCCTCTTCCTGCACCCAAGATGGAAGCAAGCCACCCAAGCTCGCACTCATAGATTCAGAAAAACGCGACAAAAAGGGAGCTGAGCCCATTACGGTCTAGGGGTTCGAAGGCTGGACACCCGAGGGTCTCGACAGCCGCCACAGGACAACAGAGTCAGGGACAACTATGGGCGAGCCCGTACATGACCGAGACCTGAGCAAGCGATCGCTCGGGATGCCCTAAGTCGTGTCCGTGACCAGCAGGGAGTTCTCCGAATGGGATCCCACCATAGGGAGGCGCCGAGCCCCCAGGGCCAATCGAACGGCCCTAGGACCCAATAGAGAAGCCCTCTGGTTCTTTTGGAGTGCGTCTCTGACCACTAGCCGACCCCTATCGAATGGGGCATGGGCCTCCACTCAGACTTAATCGATAGCAGCTCATCGGAGGTGCCACCGCTCGTGCCCACCGAGGGTAGCCTGGCATATTCCACCCCTCCTTCTGAGCGAAAAGGATGCGCGAGGGTCGCATAAAAAGCCAGGGGAACTCCTGACCGCCCTCTCCCTCCGTGCGGAGACTCGGTGGCTCTCCCTGCAAACCTTGCCGAGACCCAGCGACCTAGGCTCGCACCCGAGGGGGCTCGGCAAACAAACCCCTCCTTCCGGGCGAAAAGGACGCGCGAGGGTCGTCAAAGACGATAGGGAAATCGCTGATCGCCCTCTCGCTCTGTGCGAAGGCTCGGGGGTTCTTCCTGCACTAGGCTAAGTCCCAGTGACCCGAACTCACACTCATGGGCCCAGCAAACACGATAAAACTCCTAGCTAAAACGAAGAAAAAAGCCCCTGGAGGAGTAAACCCACTCCTCTAGGGCCTCGGGGGCTACACCCGGCGGGTGCGCTCGTGCGCGCCCACTAGAACCGCCAAGTACAAAACACAATCCCAAACAGGAGCTGTTGCGAGCCAAGTCTCGACAAAACCTCAGGAGAGTGCCCACACTCCTCCCGAGGCTCAGGGGCTACTGTCGGATACCACAAGAAGGGGTACCCTAAGCAAGAACCAAAAATATTGCTTAAACCTTGCAAAAATCAAAGACAAAAGACTACCGCAAGGTCTCAGCAGATTCTTCGATTCGCCCGAGGCCTTGCGCTGAGGCCTCATGCGAAAGGCCAAAAGCGCCCCGCACCGCCGAGGCCCTCTCACCGAGGCACTCTCGCCGAGGCCCTCTCACCGAGGCCCCGCCCCGAAAGGCCTCGGACGGGATGCCAATTCTCCGATTCGCTCGAGGCCGGGCTCGGCAAACAAACTCGTAACCTCCATCCCGACCGAACTCCTCTGACAAAATGTCATGTCTGGATTAATGCGCCCACCTACTCCCGCAAACGTCAGCCGAACGCAGGTATAGTACGGGCAGAACGACCGATGGGACGGGGGACCGGGCGCAGCAGGGGTTACCTGCCACTGTGCTCATCACTGTGCTCATCACTATGCTCCCTACTGACACCCGTACTGCCCTATGCTACCTAACCCCTACGCCAAGGACAAAGCAGCATGGAAGGTCAAGTCCATGTCCCTGTAGTCTCGGAAACAGCAAGAGAGGCCAACTGCTCGTTCTCCGTCTCATTCGAGACCCCCTGGTAGGGCCTCGGACGTAATGTTCCTTCTCCGCCTCGGCCAAGGCCGGGCTCGTCCCGCATCCTCATCGTCTCCGCCTCAACTGCCCCTCTGGCGGGCCGTCCCATCCGTGTAAGTACCCCTGGTTACACCTACGTCAGCCACGATTGGCAGGGTATAGCAACAGGGGCGATGGGACGGTGGTCAAATCTCCTTTTTACCATTCCCTACTGACGGTGCAGGGACTACCGTGCCCTGTGGACACATGCCCCGTACTTTTTCACCTAAACCGGGCACATCGCTGACCGCCGAGGCCCCCACATCGTACGTCGGTCACCTCCAAGGCCTCGGCAAAATGGGCCTCGGCACGACCAGCTACGGTAACCACTAGGCCTCGGCACTCCACCAAATCAAGAGTCCACCAAAGCATGGCATGTCTCCGGCCGTGGAAGTCGTACTGACTAGACATCGACATGGACCCCCACGACCTCAACCACTTCAAACCTGGCCAGCATGGCGTGCCAGACAAGTACCGATCTCCATTCTCAACACCATGCTGCTACAGGACTAAACTATAGTAGGCTCCATGTGTAGCTCACTCATGTACTCCTGGCTCCTTCCTTGCGGTTATAAAAGGAATCGGCCAGGGATAGCTCGGGAGGGGGGAAAAAAGAAGAACATACAATAGAACCACGCTCCCATATGCGCCCTAGAGACAAGCTCACAGAGATAGGCTCACGTAGACGCACGCCCTCCCAGGCTGCCTGAGAGCAACGTCTCAAGCAGCCCGCATCGCTCCATGCTGAGACCTGGGACCAGCTCCCTCTCTCACCCAGCTTGTAACCCCCTACTACAAGCACTTCGGTGCAAGGAATACAAGATCGATCTCTCCGACTGGACGTAGGGCACCGACTGCCTGAACCAGTATAAACCTTTTGCCTCTTTGCATCACCATCCGGGATTAGGGGCACGCAGTTCAAATTCACTGGTTGGTTGAGGACCCCCCGGTCCAAAACACCGACAAGATCAGTTTATTTTATATATGTTTTGTATTTAAATGTTTAAGTCTTATTATTTGCGCAGTAAATTCAATACTAGGCATAAAAATTTTCAGAAAAAGTAATAAACTTTATTTTCATTTACTGCACACAAAAAAAATATGTGACCTAAACTATTGTGTTTTTATTATAAATGTTGAACATAATGCAACTAATACTCACTATTTTCGTTAATGCAAAAATGTAGACTTTAATTGAAATTATTAAATTTATTGGTTTTCGACAGGAAATTAGTTTTCACGTAATTGTAACGTAAATCTTTAGGTTCTTCATTAATCATTGTATAATTAATCGGTGAGTTCGGGCAGAAATTCAATTAAAATTAAAAAAGTATCAAACCACCTCAGAAAAATCTCAAACTTGTTGGTGGCTACACACAGGGCATTTGTAGTCTTGAGAAAAAGTTTGAGACCAATCTGGCACTGGAAAGCAAATGGACTTTAGAGTCCCAACCTAGGTGTATAGATTGGGTTCGACGAAAGGTTCTATATATACCTCTGTGAAGCACGTCGACTCCGTCTATGTCGAAATGGCTTGAAATTTTTTCGAAGTCATTTACACCCAAAATATGGCCCCACATAAGATCTTAGGTTTTTCTGATAATTATTTTTATTATTACATTTTTCTTTGTGCCACGTAAGACGAAATATGGTGAATTACATATTGAAAACAATATAATTCTGCATCAACCTCCACAAATATTTGTCTCCTAGGGCATAATAGACTATTTGGCAAAGTTTGGCACCATTCCAGATCATTTAGGGGGTGGATCCAGTTCAATGTATAATTAATCGGTGAATTCGTGCGAAAATTCAATTAAATTAAAAAAAGTACCAAACCACCTCAGAAAAATCTCAAACTTGGTGGCGGCTACACACAGGGCATTTGTAGTCTTGAGAAAAAGTTTTAGCCTAATCTGGCACTGGAAAGCACATGGACCTTAGAATCCCAGAGAACCTAGGTGTATAGATAGGGTTCGACGAAAGGTTTTATATACCTCTGTGAAGCACGTCGACTCCGTCTATGTCGAAATGGCTTGAAATTTTTTTGGCAGTCATTTACACCCAAAATATGGCCCCACACAAGATCTTAGATTTTTCTGATAATTATTTTTATTATTACATTTTTCTTTGTGCCGCGTGAGACGAAATACGGCGAATTACATATTCAAAACAATATAATTTTGCATCAACCTCCACAAATATTTGTCTCCTAGGGCACAAGAGACCATTTGGCAAAGTTTGGCACCATTCTGGATCTTTTCGGGGGTGGACTCAGTTCAACGTATAACTAATCGGTGAAGTCGCGTGGAAATTCAATTAAAGTGAAAATTTTACCAAACCAATTCAGACAAATCTCGAACTTGGTGGTGGCTTCACACTGGGCATTTGAAACCCTGATAAAAATTATGAGATCAATCAGGCACGAGAAAGCACATGGACCAGAAAATTCAAAGTATAGTAAATAAAAGAATATAATCAATTAAAGGGTCTTTTCTCTTATTAAATAAATGTTTGGGTGCTTTCTTGTCGAGAAAGTGACTTAGTTCAGATGGCTAGCTAGTGCATTGTGGTTTGGACCTTGGCTATGAGGTCGTGGGTTCAATGCCTGGCTGCCCCATTTTTTTTGTCCAGCGCGACTATATTATTTTATCAAGAAAGATTTTATCCCGGTTATAGCCCAGAGCCGGGACTAAAGGTCATCCTTTAGTCCCGGCTGGAGCCTCAAGCCGGGAGTAAAGATTTATTCCTGGTTGGAGGGTCCAACCGGGACTAAAGGATAACCTTTAGTCCCGGCTCTAGGCTATAACCGGGACTAATTGTTGCCTGCCGTCACCACACACTTGGGGCAGGAACTTTGTATCCTTGTTTGAGGATACAATCAGGGCTAATAGTCCCTTTAGTCCCGAACACAAAAATACCGGGACTAAAGGCAAAAATAGAGGCGGGATGAAAGGTCTATTTTCTAGATGTGTGACCGGCTCGCGGCAAAGGCCGTGTTCCGCGACCCCAAGCCGGCGATGCAGGCAAAACTCATTCTTGTTAACAAATGGGAGCACCGGCCTGATGATGCCGCCCACGACATTCCTGATGAGACGGTCACGGCGAAATTCCACGAGACGTTAGCCGAGCCTATTTCCTCGGACACTCGGGAGGCCATGCGTGAGCTGTGGTTCCCTCGGCGCGGTGCTCGCCGGCACGCAGTAGTGACAAGGCTCTTCTAATGATTGCGAACCATATACTCATCTGGAATGCCCGCGGCCTAAATAGCCGCGCGCGGCGTAGCGCGGTGCGTGACATCGTTGAGCAGCATCGGGCGTCTGTTGTCTGCTTGCAAGAGACCAAGGTGGAGCAACTCTCTGTAGCCATGAACATCGATATAACAGGGATTGACTTCGACTACGTTTGCCTCGCGGCTTTGGGCGTTGCCGGTAGAGTGCTTGTTGCTTGGCGGAGCGACCTTTTGGCTACCTCTCCTGCTATAATGTGTCAATACTCGATCTCCATCTGCCTGACTCCGCTTAGGCCCTGTTTAGTTACTTGAGTCTTTTACTTGTATGCCATTAAAAAGATGGTCTAATCATCTATGTCCCTAAAAAGTTCGATCTATCGTCAGTGTCCAAGCTCAAAAAACTTTTCTCTCTCACGTCATTCTGTCCGCCTTCTGTTTGATTTGCGCCATTTGGCTGTCCTGACGAGTGGGGTCCGCTGTGGCAAATGACCTCAGTTGCCCCTTGCCGTTGGAATTAGAGGTGGAGGCCATGTTGACCGGTATTGACTGCTCTCACTCTCCTCATCTGGCTCGACTCCTCCGCTCCCTCCGCTTGACTCCTCCGCTCCCTCCTCTATCCCATCACGGAAACCCAAACCCTAGCAGCGATTGTGGGCGGTGGCGTCGGGCGACTGAGCGTCAGCGGGCTGCGGCGGCTGAGGGGAGACAAGAATCCCATCCCTAGTATCAGCGGGGCATGGGATAGTGGAGCAAGGGAGGTACCGTGGGCAGCCCAGATTGGCGGCGAACATGGCGTCGGCCGAGCGCCCTTCATGGTTTTGAGACGGGTGAGTTCCTCTTCTCCTTCGCTTGCTTGTTCATGGTGATTGTGGAGAGCTAGGATTGTTGTTGCTTGCTCTTGCTAGTTTGTTTCCCCTTTGTGATTGTTGTTGTTCATCGGTAGGATGGACCCAATTAGTAGCTACAATCTAGAGTTTCAGATTATTGCTGAAAATATGCGTGGGGGGAAGTGGTATTGCGTGAGTGAAGTTGTGGATGCTGATCGTGCAAACTACAGAAATGTGGTTGAAGGTATTGTGGATAAGTATCCTGGGCGCTATGGGGATACTTAGAGTGTGTTTTACTAGTGCCATGACACAAAGATGAACATCCCCCTCACCAATGACCATGACTTAGTTGAAATGTTTGCCAAAAATAAAGCTTCCAAGTGTTGTTGGATGAGTTTAGCCTACTATAAACCCAACACTGTGCCTCCTGTCATCCCTTCTTGGGATTCAATTACTGAGCAATCTATTGAACCACCCATCACTCCTTCAATGGCCACTCCTTCCATTGCCACTCCTTCCATTGCTTGTCCTTCCAATGCACCTCCTAGCATTGCAGAATCAACCCAGACACAGAGCACAGCATGCGTAGATGATGACATTCTGGCAAACCCAAACCCAGAGAATGAGCATATGGGTGTTGATGATGAAGGTTTGTACCTTGACCTTCCACCACCTCCAAAGCCACATCAACCAACACCTCTAGAAGATCAGATCCAAACTGCCACCACTAAAAGGTGTCCAAGTCCAAAGCCAGCTGAATCTGAAACTGAGAGTGATAGTCCAAAGCCAGCTGAATCTCAAACTGAGAGTGATGCTAGTTCAGGGTCTGATGATGAGTTTGATCCTGAAATGGACCCTGATGAGGCAGATGAAATGGTTAAGGACCATGAGCCTGATTACTGGTACACCTGCAAAAATGGTGATCTAGCAGACATAGCTGTAGTGGAACAGCAAAGGTAAACATCATGACTTGTTTCATCAAGCTCTTTCATCACATTGTAATATTGGCTAACTTTTGCTTCATGTTGCCTACAGGGGTCTCCCAAAGAAGAGGCAGAAGAAAGCAGCTTTAGCCAACATAGAGACAAGTATTGTTGTTGCTAGACAACCTGTTGGGATGGTTTACCCACCAAATGAGGCTGTGGATAATGCAGTACCCCAGAAAAGGAAGAGGAAGACTTCATCTGCATCAAGTGTCAAGAAAAGCAAGGCCTCATCTACAAGTGCATCAGCTTCAACTGGCAGGTATGGTTGTATGCATCTTTTTCATTTCATCTTTTTCATTTCATTGGTACTACTTTGTGACTGTTTGTTTACTTCATGAAGATCTAGAACTGGATCCAATGAACCTGTTCCTCTCCAAACTGTGTTCCTAGCCCCTAACCCTGCCAGCACTGAAGCAACAGGCAGTGCCATAGTGATGGCACCACTGAAGGAGCAGGAGTCTGTCCAGGTTGCCAGTCCTCCAAGGAAGAAAATTACTGTCAAGAAGAAGCTTACACCAAGGAAGGATGTATGCCGGGTTGGTGAACCTGAGAACATGTTGGTGATGAAAACTTGTCTTTTTGTGGGATGAAAACTTGTTGGAAAACTTGGTTAAAGCACAGGTTTTTGCTTCGTTGAAAACCTAAGACAATGTTTGTGATGTGATGATTTCCTGTGATGTAATGTTGGTGAAATGAACTGAACTGAACAATGTTGGTGATGATTTCCTATGATTTCCTGTGATGTTATGTAATGTTTGGACAAGTTAATGCTAGTTTCATCCAGTTTGGACTAATTTGATGTTGTTGATGTCATTTTGGTTCATGGTTAAGCATTGTTGTGGTCTAAAATGCCATTGCAACCTTCATTCATTGATTGTTCATCCATACATGCATAAACATACAATGGCAAACACACACACACACCTACTTCTTCATTGTTGCATACATGGCAAGACTTCTCAATCCATTTAAGCTGCTGCATAACCCCATCTGCCCTGTCTTGAACTCCACCTCTGCCAGTAGCCTGGAAAGCTTCATTCATGTTGGCCACTTGAGCTGAAGCTGCTGTAGGTGCTGCTGCCACTGCCTGCATAGCCACTGGATCCATTGCCTGTATAGGCAAAGGAGTAGCATAGCCAGCCTATGATGGAATGACATCCATCTCATCCTCCCACCTCCAGACCAGCCTGAGCACCAGATTATTAGAAGAGCGCTCTTATTAGAACCACGAGCACAGATTAGAAGAACAAGAGCATAGCATGAACAAAGAAGAGAGACAAACCGAGAAGTAGGGACACTTGTGGAAGACACGACTGGTGTTCTTCTCTGTCCTTGCGGTGAAGCGATTGGCCAGCACTCTACAGTTGGGGCAAAAAACGCGCCTAGTGAGCCTCCTCTCATAAGAGCTTGAACCTTTAGACATGGCCATGGAGAGGAGAGGGATTGAGTGGACAGAGAGGTGAGTGGGAATGGAAGGGAGGGGGTGGCTATATATAGAGCAGGGCAAGTTGGCACCAAGGCCAACCTTGTTGGCGCCAAAAGCCATCAGGTTGCCACCCAACAGGCAGTGGCACATGAGAAACAAAAGTTCCAGGGGCATTCAAGTCCTTTGCCATCCACATTTCACACCGTTAGTGCTGCAAATAGACAGAATGGTGTGAGAGAGAAAAGTTTTTCGAGCTTGGACACTGATGATAGATCGAACTTTTTAGGGACATAGACGATTATACCATCTTTTTTAATGGCATACAAGTAAAAGACTCTAGTTACTTCCCCAAAACTTTACACCCTATCACATCGGATGTTTGACATATGTATGTAGTATTAAATGTAGACTAAAAAATAACTAATTGCACAAATTACATGTATTTTGCGAGATGAATTTTTTAAGATCAATTAGTCCGTGATTAGACAATGACGTGCTACGGTAAACATGTGCTAATGACAGATTAATTAGTCTTAATAGATTTGTCTCACAGTTTATAGACGAGTTCTATAATTAGTTTTTTATTAGTATCCGAACCCTCTTTCAACATCCCATAAAACATCCGATGTGACACCCCAAATTTTTACACCTCTGGAACTAAACACCCCCTTAATGGGCCTGGGATGCCTTGGTGGTTGACAAATGTCTACGGCCCCACGAGCGACGATGAGAAGGATGCGTTCCTGCAGGAACTTAGGGACGTAAAGGCCCCGTTCGCTTGGAGGAATCTGGATGAATCTATGAGAGGAAACAAGCCGTAAACAGTAAAAAACAGCCGGGAACAATGCCATTATGGCACCAGCCGAACGGGGCCGTACGCCTGTCCATACAGGGGCCTTGGCTCACCTGCGGGGACTTCAACATGATATATCAAGCCTATGATAAGAACAATGGGCGCTTGCACCTCGGCATCATGCGTAGGTTCAGGAGGGCACTCGATGACCTCCTGCTGGACGAATTGCACCTGTCCGGAAGGTTGTTCACCTGGTCCGACCACCGTGATTTCCCCACCCTGGAACGTCTAGATCGCGCCTTCGCTTCGGTGGACTGGCTCGAGCAATACCACTGCCACCACCTGCGATGTCTTTCCAGCGACTGTTCGGATCACGCGCCTCTCCTTCTGGTGCTTAATTCTGAACCATGGGCCCATCCACGGTTCCGCTTCGACGACTACTGGGTGAAGCTGGATGGCTTCCTGAATGCCGTTCGTGCCGCTTAGGAGGGCCACGTCATGGGCTCGGACCCTTGTCGGGTTTTGGACCAGAAATTGCGGGCCGTGGCCAAGGCGCTGCTTAGCTAGAAAACTACCAAGGTTGGCAACATAAGGCTTCAGCTAGCAGCAGCAAGGGCGCTAGTCTATGAGCTAGACACGACACAGGATGTGAGAGCTCTGTCACCCGAGGAGATCGACCTGCGCAAGGAGCTGAAGCACGTCGCCCTCGGCCTTGCCTCGCTGTGCCGCACCATGGCGCGGCAAAGGGCCAGAACACAACTGGAGACAGCTTCTTTGCAGAGTGCCTCAGGCACTCGGCAAAGGCCGATATACACTCGGCAAAGACTTTGCCGAATGTTACACTCGGCAAAGACTTTGCCGAATGTTACACTCGGCAAAGGACGCTCGGTAAATAGTTTATTGGCAAAGACCTCTTTACCGAGTGCACTTTATCGGGCACTCAGCAAAGCCTTTGCCGAGTGCTAATCTAACACTCGGTAAAGAAAGTCGCCGTGACGGCGAGCGCCACCGTGATGGCGGCTTTGCCGAGTGTCAAGGTCAAGCACTCGACAAAAGTCGCCTCTTTGCCGAGCCCCGTTAACTCAGACACTCGGCAAAGAAGGCCTGTTTGCCGAGTGCCACCGGCAAGACACTCGGCAAACATGCTGTCTTTGTCAAGTGCCTTACCCGTGGCACTCGGCAAACCTGTGATGTTTGCCGAGTGCAATGGCCTTTGCACTCGGCAAAGCATGTTCCTAGGTAGTCACTTTGCCGAGTGTCATGGTCATTGCACTCGGCAAAGTGACTGAAAATAGTCTTTTTTATTTGTTTTTTACATCCCATCCAAACAAACAGAAGATATATATAACAAACATCATCAGCATCACATATATATCATCAACAGCACATATATATCACCAACACCACATATATATCACCAACGTCATATATATATCACAAACGTCACATGTCTCGTAGTATATCACAAATAAGTTCACAAGTAATCAAGTGCTCCATCATCTACAACCACAATTGCAAATAGAAGTACCATTAACAACCACAAGTATCATCACCAACATGGTTAATGAGACTGATTTGGTGAAGGATTCGCTGAAGCATGAGGATCGTTCGATGCCGCCGATTGATTCTGCACAAAGGAGAAGAGATTGCATGTGTGAGACAAGATAAATATATACCATACATGAATAAAACTTTCATACTCCACTAGGTTTGACCGTAAGCATGAACATACAAACTAAAACATTTATACTCATAGGAGTAGAATAGTGAGGAGGTGGAGGTGGATGTGGAGCGAATAGCGAAGGTGGCGGAGCTACACCCGTAGCGCCGCCAAGACTTTGCATGTACTAAAGAATCTCCGTCATCCTCCGCTGCTCGGCCTCCCGCTCGGCCTCCACCCTCTCCATCTTCGCCTGCATCTGCTCCCGTATCCTCCTCTCTTGTTTCAGCTGGGCCTACAATATATTCACCCCAATGTTACAATAATGCAAAGGAAAGGTATGAAAAAACCAATGAACGACAAATAAACCAGGAATAACCTCGAGTGCCTCCACCCGGTGGTGTGAAGTGTCCTGCCGAGGTCGTATGGTCGGGCTTGTGCTCGTGCTGCTTGCTCGAATCTGGGAGAGACTGGGAGTAGCGGCCGAGTCGATTGCGCCGTCGCCAATCCAGTATCGCCCATGCTTCTTGCCTCCTCCCACCCTCATGATGACTTCTCCATCAAGGTCCTCGTTGCTCGGATCATACTCTGGCCCATAGACCTCTCTTGCCATCGATGTGTACTCACAAAGGCGGTTGTGGACGGTCGCATTGTTGTACGCCTCGGGCCCGTCCTCCAGGTTGTAGTCGACATCGGACGTCGCCTTGCCCTTGTGGGCCATAGCAAATGCCTTGAAGATGGAGCAAGGCTGGCCACCATGTGACACCGACTGCGAGAAAAATAGCAAGATGATTAGAAATCATGTAGAATTGAGCGTTAGAATAAATAAATGAATTCGCGTACCCATGTTTTTGCGTATCCATTAAGGATGTGACTGCCTTGATGGTGTGCTACACCTGGCATCATCAAACGTCGCTCCTGGCACAAGTTGTGCATCTCCTCCCACTCGCGTGAGCACCACTTGTCCACCATCTGTTCCCAGCACTGGGGATGCACGGCGCACCAATAAGGAATCATCTATAGGCCATCAAGTACATGACATATCAGAAGATGAAATTAAGCCTACTTAATCTCAAAAGGAATCAGTATTAATGTTCTGTATTTACCTACAGGTACTGGTCCCGGGTCAGCGTCATGGATCTTGCGTCCCTTTTGGTGACCTTCGTTCCAAGGACGGTCCCGTGGTAAGGTACGACGCCCTAGATGCGCGCCTCGTAATGCATGTCCACGACGAGTTTTTTGCAGCATTTGGTAGCCACCGCATCCGCCCTAGCCTCATGTCCATCCTGGCATCTAAATAAATCCTGCATACAAACACGATGTATCCATTCATTATTTCAAGAATGTCCAATGAATACGATGTATTGAGCAATGTAGTGCGAGGAAGACTTACCCACAGCTCTTGCTTCACCCGCTCCGCCTTGTTGTTGAATACCCTACGGGCCCGATCTGCAGCATCGGGGGCGGCGGCGTAGTGGTCAAACGAGTAGGCCGGCCCCGTCACTCCGGTGTACTCAACCAGGCCAGGGAAATGCTCCTTGCATAGAAGACCGAGGATGCCATTGACTTGGCGTGTGTGACCACCTCCACTCGCCACAATCGTCCAGTTCCTGCCCAAGTGATTAAGAAAAATTATTAATTTCTATTTTGTTTTTCAACATATCATATAAAGTAGAGAAAAAATCTAAAGTTACTTACTTTTCCCCCTCGGGTCGAATCAGCGGGCGTTTCTCACGAGGTATCGGTCGCCGAGGGAGGCTCGCGGGACCTCGCAAGTAGACACTCGACGAACTAGAGGAAGCGGAACCCCCTGCTGTCGCCTCCTCCTCCTCGTCCTCCTACGCGTCCTCCTACGCCTCCTCCTCGTCCTCCTGTGTGTCCTCCTGTGCCTCCTCGGCGTCCTCCTAGGGCACCTGCTCCTCCTCCTCCTCCTCATGCGACAGGGCGGCAGGCGACGACTCCCTCCTACGGCTACTCCTCCTACTCTCCCAGGGTGCAACGGTCCTTGTCCTTTGGTACAAGGACGTTAGCTTCCTCATCCCACCGCCCACCATCTTTGTTCAATCACCTACAATTAAAAAGAGTAAACCAATAAGCACATATAAACAAGAAGTACTTATGAAGAAATGCAAAATAAACAAAACGTAATTACAAAATAACATAGTATTACATATATTAGAAATAATCTTCATGATCGGAATTAGCTGGATCATAAGTTTCATCATCACTATCAATCATGTCGAAATAATCAACACTATCCGAATGAGCAATGTTGCCATTGTCATTGTCTAAATGTAATCGCTCAAGCATTTGTAAGTCCTTCACATTTTGCACCTCATCTCCAGCGTCCTCTTCAATATCCGTTTCATTGTCTACTTCCATTCTGATCGCTTCGATTAAGTCTATCTCAAACCTCCCTTCTAGTCCCTCTTCTTGAAAGAACTCTCCGTCATATATGTTTGGGTCTAAGTTGTAATCTTCATCGTTTGGGATAGGCACTTTACCGTGTGGCGATACCCTATGCACAATATCCCAACCCTTAATATGCCTTATGGTTTGACATGCATATGGGAGATAATAAACTTGCGTGGCCTGTTGGGCCACAATATAGACATCGTCTCCTTGTAAGACGGAATCCTGTCGAATTTTGACTAGCCCAAGATTAGAATATGTCCGTCTCGTTACTTCAGGATCAAACCAATGGCATTTGAATATGACGGGATTAAAAGGTTTGGAACCATGAAACTTGAGTTCGTATATTTCTTCAATTCTTCCATAATAAAAGGTTTGGAACCATGAAACTTGAGTTCGTATATTTCTTCAATTCTTCCATAATACTCGACCTCATCAACGCCGGGCATAAAAACTCCGGAACTTGTGGTTCTTCGATTGGGCCGACTCTGCTCGTAGCTTGTTGCGCGAAAGCGATATCCATTCACGTCATAACCAGAAAATGACCTGACCCTATAGGCAAAGCCATCGGCAACCTGTCTCAACTCAACACACGTAGACGCATCCCTCTGGCCCTGCAAGCTCAAGCAGGATACATCGTTATATTATTCGCACGTACGCATAACTTGGAATGTCAAACTAAGTACGAGCTAAATTGGACGGTACCTTCCGTTTGAACAAAGAAATGAAATTGGGCATTCCATTTCCCGCACCTTGTCTAAGAAGGGTATCTACCTGCTGCGGGGTAGGATCCCTTGATTGATGCCATAATTCATGAAGAAATTCCCTGTACCAACGAGAAACAAGGGGGTTGGATGCAGAATAGTGACAGCGTATTTAACAAGTTCGTTGAGAACTTACTGCATGTATGGCGCCACTTCATCAAGGTTGGTCAACATGTATAGCATGATATGGCGCCACTCTTCATGATTCAAGGTCTTGGGGTTGATGCACTTGTGCTTCCGAGTTGCCCTCGGAAAAGGCTGAGGTTCGATTCATTTTTGCCAACATTGTAACGAGGGGGTGGATTATGCACGCTAGGAAGGTTGTCACCATAGTATGTTGTTGTGAAGTTCACCACCTCCTCCAGAATGTATGCCTCTGCAATGGAAGCCTTGATTTTGCATTTATTTCTACATTTCTTTCGAAGAACCTTTAGACATCTCTCGATTGGATAGCACCAACGGCCCTGCACGGGCCCCCCATTCGTGCCTCATACAGGAGGTGCAAAATCAAATGCTGCATCGGATTGAAGAAGCCGGGTGGAAAAATCTTCTCCAACTTACAGAGCAACACAGGTGCCATTCTTTCCAAGTCAGCAATCACGGTCCGAGATAACTCCTTGGCACAAAGCTAGCAAAAGAAATAGCTCACTCTGCCAGCACTAGCCAGACATGCTCAGGGACATAGCCTCGAACCATCGCCGGAAGAAGCCGCTCAATCCATATATGGTAGTCATGACTCTTTATCCCTAAGACTCACATAGTAGATAAGTTCACTCCCCTCCTCAGATTAGCTGCATACCCATCAGGGAACATTGATGTATGGATCCATTCTAGTACTTCCCTCCTTTGGGGCTTGCTCAAGACAAAATCGGCCTTAGGCCTTCTCCATGTCTTGCCACGACTAGGAGGCTTCATATGTTGGTTTGGTCTATCACATAACGTTGCCAGATCCACTCTAGCCTTAACGTTGTCCTTTGACTTGTCAGGAATGTCCATGATTGTTGCCCAAAGTGCCTTGGCGACATTCTTTTCAGTGTGCATTACATCAATGTTGTGTGGAAGGAGAAGGTCATCAAAATAGGGGAGCCGAGTCAAGCCCAACTTATGAGTCCACATATGTTGCTCACCATATCCCACAAAACCACCTTCTGGATTGACCACGAGACCATCTATCTGTTCACGAACCGCGACACCAGTCATTATTGGTGGTGTAGGGTCTGTCACTACGGCACCTTTCATAAAGTTCTTGATGTCTCGTCTGAATGCATGGTCAAGAGGGAGGAATTGCCGATGTTTGTCGAACCATGAATACTTGCCACCCTTCTGCAACCAAATGAACCTCAGACCTTCCTTGCATACTGGGCATGGGAACTTCCTGTGAACACACCAGGCGCAGAATATCCCATACGCCAGGAAGTCATGCAGGGAGTAGTGGTACCAAACATGCATTTTGAAGTTTTTCTTTGTAGCTCGGTCGTATGTCCATATCCCTTCCTCCCAAGCATAGACCAATTCATCAATCACAGGCTCCATGAACACACCCATATTATTCCCCGGGTGTCCAGGAATTATCAACGACAAGAATACGTTCTGTCATTGAAAACATACGCCGGTGAGGGGAGATTGAGGGGCATAACGAACACAGGCCAACATGTGTATGGGACAGCCATCATTCCATAAGGATTGAACCCATCTATTGCCAGCGCAACACGAACATTACGAGCCTCTTTAGCTTTCTCATGATGAATGCCATCAAAGTGGGTCCATGCTTCACCATCGGATGCATGTACCATCCTGTCAGGATTGTATCGTTTGCCATTTTTGTGCCATGTCATCTGTTTCGTGGATTCCTCAGTCATGTATAGCCGTTGGATCCTTGGTATGAACGGAAGCTGACGTAGAATTGTCACGGGAATGTCAAACTGCCTCTTCTGGCCGTCACCAGAATCTACCTCCAGGAACCTAGAGGATTTAAACTTTGGACAGTACTTTGCTTCCACGTATTCTTTCCTAAATAGGACGCACCCCTTCGGGCAAGCATGTATCTGCTCATACGACATCTTAAGTGCACGAAGGAGTTTATGTGACTCATGCATGCTCTTTGGTAGAAGGTGACCCTCCGGAAGCAGGCTGCCAATAACTGTCAACATACCATCGAAGGTGTCTCGACCCAGGCTATACTAGGACTTTAACGCCATTATGCGTCCAATGGCATCCAGTTGAGAAACCTTTGTCTGGCCGTGAAGGGTTTCTGTGCCACGGCAAACATGTCATAGAACGCCTTTGCGGTTGCCTCTGGCTCCTCCTCCGTACGTCCTTCAGCAAACTGTGCCTCGTGATAGTCATTTAACATGTCTGCTACCCCGGCATCAGCATCATAATCCTCGACGTGTGGTCTCACCACCTCCTCTCTCATACGATCGGCTTCACCATGGTAGACCCACCGGGTATAGTCTGCCGTAAATCCATTCTTCCAAAGATGTTCCCCCATGACCTTCTTCTTTTGTCTTTTCCTATTTGCACATTTGCTGCAGGGACAGCAAATTTTACTCGCTCCTTTAGCAGCCACGCCAAATGCCCGTTCCAAGAAAGCATCGGTCTTGTCGATCCATTCATTGGTAACCTGACCCTGACTTGCGCGGCCTGTGTACATCCACTCACGGTCCTCCATCCTCTAACATATATAGTGGTGAGTAATATAAACATCAATTGCATCTACACGACGTTCCTACTATCTAATAGGTGAGGATAGGTCCTAATCCCATGCGAGGATCCGTAGATGAGGTTAGTTTCCATGCTCTACTCCTATCCGAGACAGAATTTCGGCAGCACCTCCCCGATGTTCTCCAAATACACGTCCTGCCAGGGAGAGTGTGCAGGGAGAGTGTGTATCCGGAGAACAACAGGGAGATGATGCCGAAACTCTGTCTCGGATCGGAGCAGACCATGGAAACTAACCCCACCTACGCATCTGTGGACTGTCCAAAAAACGTGGACAATTCAAAACAGATACGGTTTTAGATATGGAAATATCTGCATATTTCTAACCGTATCTCTTTCGAACGGGAGACGCCTAACTGAGTTACGTGATCTACGACCATGATACGAAAAGAGGGGTTATACCTAGGGTGACGGTGGAGTCCGGCTAGCGGGGCCATGGCGGATCGGTGCAGTGGTGAGGCGACGCGGTGCAGGCAGACCCGCAGCGATGAGGAGGGCGATCGGGGTCACCGAGGTACTCCGGCTCCGCTTCGATGGGCTCTTCTCTACAAAAAAAGAAACATAAAACTGTCAATACAAAATTTCGGCAGCACGTCCCCTGCACGGTGAGGTTTCCAAAACCTATAAGAAAACCAACGGCACGATGGCCGACATGCACAAGATTATATCCAACCGCATATATATAACAATGTCACAACCACTCCTACGACTACCCCCACTGCTACTGTACCACTACTACTACCGCAACTACTAGTAATACTACGACGACGACGACGACGGTAGGGCATACCTAGTAGGCGTCGTAGGGCGACGGTGGTGAAGGGGCTAGGGCGCCGATGGGCAAGGCGACGAGTCGATTGCGCTGGGGACGTGGCAACAGCAGGCCGGGGCGCCTCCGCCTCCTCCTTCTCCTTCTTCCTCCTTCCTCCTTCTTCCTCCTCCTTCTCTTCCTCCTTCTTCTCCTTCTTCCTCCTCTCCTCCTCCTCTCTTTCTCCTCCTCCTCCTCCATTTGCCTGCAGTCTTGGCGGCACAAGGGGGGTGATGACTTATTGGAGCGGGCGGGTGGCTGCTGCAGCAATGGCGCGGGCGTGGGCGGTGTGTGTGTGTGTGCGTGTGTGTGGGTCGGCTGGACCGGCGAGTATAATTCCCCCCTTTGCCGAGTGCCCCCGATCTGGCACTCGGCAAAGGTTTTTTTAATTTTTTTAAAATCTTTGCCGAGTGCCACCCGGCTTGGCACTTGGCAAAGAGGGTTTTTTTATTTTTTTTTTAAATTCTTTGTCGAGTGCCAGCTGTCTTGGCACTCGGCAAAGAGCTTATTTGTCGAGTGTTATTTTTTGACACTCGGCAAATCATTTTTTTTTACTTTTGACCTCCAAACTTTTTCTGCAGTCCTCATACAATACCTGGTACTCCATGTTCCAATATGGCACATTTCTTGGACTTTTTCTATATTTCTTTAATTTATTTCATTTAATTGAATTTTCTTGGATAATTCAAATTATAACTGCTAGTCATTCGAATAATAAAAAAATGAATGGGAAATGATATTCATGTTATTTAGTATAATGTGAGGCCGTATCCACGAACAAACTATCAATTTCGAACATCTTGTTCACGAAACATGACCACGAATTTGCGGTCGAGTTATTTTTAAATTCTATAAAAAGCAAACGAAGTCTGAAAATCACGAAACTTGTCAAGATATCATGATATCATATGTGGAGGCTGTGATAAAAATTTGAGAAAATTTCGCGTAAGTTGTCACGTACGGTGCTCGGCAAACCGAAGAATCTTGAAAGTTTCGTAAATTTTTTATTACTAATTCCGGCCTCGGGGCATAGTAATATTTTATTACTAATTCCGTCCACAGTCTAATTTTTTATTACTAATAGTACAATTTGAGTACTTACCGAGACTTTTTTTATTACTAATAGTATCATTTTGTTAAGTAAATAATTCCTTCTCGGTGTGTAAGCGGTAGATTAGTCTGAGCTAATCACAGAGTGTTCGGTCAGACCATTTTTTATTACTAATAGTATTATTTTGTTGAGTAAATAATTGCTTCCACGCAAGTGAGCGGTTAATTTACGTGTCCTTATCATCCGCGTGTCCGGTTGCCGGTCACACTGTTTTTTTTAATTACGAATAGCATCAGTTTGTTGAGTAAATAAATCCTACCGGACCTGTGAGCGGTAAATTTGCGTGTGCTAATCACCGGCGTCTTCGGTCGCCGGCTAGACTACTTTTTATTACTTGTATCCATTGGGCATGTAAATAGTTCCATCCAAATCCACGAGGAGTAAAATTTTGTTGTGCAACTTACCGAGGTGTTCGGTCTCTGGTAGTGGATATTTTTTATTACTACTATTATCATTTCCTTTGATAAATAATTCCTTAGAATCATTTTTTATTACACACTCTATTATCATTTTTTATTACTACCTTGCACAACAAAAAAAATTTATTACTAATAGTATCAATTACTTATATAAATAATTCCTTACAATCCATGAGGAGTAAAATTAACTCCGGTCAATGGGACATCCGGTCTATGGACAAGGTATTTTTTTATTATTATCAGTATCATTTGGTTTCATAAATAATTTCGGCTAGATCCGTGAGGAGTAAAATTAACTGTGATAGTCATCGGGGCGTTCGGTCTCCGGACAGGGTAGTTTTTATTACTATCAGTATCATTTGTTTCTTTAAATAATTCCCTCCAAACACGTGAGTAAATTAACTCTTATAATCATCGTACCCAACTTGACACAACCACAAAGGAATACATTATAAAATCAAAACATGTCACTGCCAAACTTATGTTTGTATGGTACAGCAATAATCATGGAATTATCACCGAAGTGAAGATACTACATCAATAGTGCATGAACAATTGAACCAAATACAAGATGATCACACACTACGTAAATAATGATGAATCTGCCTCTGTTCTTGCGGCACTTTGAAAACCACACCATTTGTTCAGCTATAACGAGAGCCCGATCTGTTGCACATTCGCCTACAGCGTCAGGTTGAAAGAAACAGAGTGTGTAAATGCATTTCGATATGTGAGATTCTACTACTCAACATAGATAGACCTCAGATCGAGCCAGACAACAAAGGTTTAGAATTTCATCAGGGGCACGCAGGAGTAGGACACTGGAAAGCAGAAAGAATGTACGCCGGAGAGGCCCATGGCGAAGGAGACCGTCAGGACCGCCCCATCCATGCACGCCGGAGGGGGCCGTGACAGCGCCGAGACCTGCCACCGATGAGGACCCACCGCCGACACTAGGCTGTACACCACTGGTTGCTGCTAGATGTGCAGGCGACTTCCCGAGATGTGCCTGGCGCACGCCATCGCACACGCCTACCTGCCGCCGTCGATGGTGGAGAAGCGGCCGCTGCCAGCCAGTGGAAGGCATGCCATCGCGGGTGAGGAAGGGGCAGCTGCCGGCCAGCGCGAGACGGAGGGGAGCCCCACGGCTAGTCTGGCTGCGCCACCGCCGGGGCCCGTGCACGCGCGTCAGGTCTTGTCGCCGTCGAGGGCCACCGTGCCCGTGCATCTAGCCACGCCGCCAGGGACGTCAGCCCGTCACACGAGGGCGGACCGCGCTGCCGTCGGCCTTACCCGGATGTGATCACCACCCCAGGGCCTCGGTGCGCCGCCACCGCCGGGACACGTCGTCCCCGCGAGGCGAGGGTCGCGCCACCACCGCCGAAGCGCGTCGTGCAGGCGGATCGAAGCGAGGAGATAACAAATTCACGACACATCGGAAGGCAAGCCGCTGCCGCCAAAATCGGAAGCGATGCATTGTCAGTCGGTGGAGGTGTCCCCAGCTGACGGTGACGAGGACCGGATCGTCGTCGCTGTTCGCGGAGACGCACCAGTCGTCGCTGTTCGCGGAGACGCACCAGTCGCCGCCTCCATGGGTTCGTCGTGGACGAGCCCCGCCCAGATCCGCCATGGGCAGATGGCTGCCGGGCGGCACGATAGGGAGAGCGCCGCCGTCGATGTTGCAGTTGGCAGTCAACACGACCACTAGGAGCTTCGCACAGGACTGGTCAGGAAATCTCCGACACGGGCCGTCCGTGCTGAGATGGCCGCGACGCCGCCGTCGCAGCCGGGAGGATCCGGGCCGCCGCGGTCACATCCCGGAGGATGGGGGCGCCACCGCCGGAGCGCGTCGCCCCCGCCGGGGCACGTCATCCGCGCGAGGCGAGGGAGCGCCACCACCGCTGGAGCGCGTCGTGCGCGCGGATCGAGGGCGCGCCGCCACTGCCGGGGCACGCCGTCCGCGCGAGGCAAGGGAGCGCCACCACTGCTGGAGCGCGTCGTGCGCGCGAATCGAGGGCGCGCCGCCACCGCTGATGCGCGTCGTGCACGTCGGTCGAGGGCGCGCCGTCACTGCCGGAATGGAAGGGAGGAAGGAGCGGCGAGTCCAATTTACAACCTCCAACTTACAGCAAAGTTCCCATTTTAACCTCGAACTTCAAAACCAAACAACTTTGCTCTCCAACTCTCGAAAAAGTTCAACTTTCAATCTTGCGGGCGATTTTGCAGATAAACAGTAACTTTTGATATTTTTAGGAGCGCCGAAATTTTATATTATTTTTTTGAGCATCTTAACGTCCTCAAATGAAAAAACTCAAAACTACAAAGTTGTAGATCTCATCGAGGTCTACAATTTACATATAAAAATTATCTTCATCCGACATCGTATTGAAGGGTTTTTCATTTTTGAAATTTGAGTCTCATCACTTCGATAAAATATGGTGCTGAAATTTTATATTATTTTTCGAGCATTTTACTTTCCTCAAATGAAAAAACTCAAAACTACAAAGTTGTAGATCTCATCGAGGAGTCTACAATTTACATATAAAATTATCTTCATCCGACATAGTATTGAAGGTTTTCTATTTTTAAAATTTGAGTCTCATCAGCGACAAAATTTTATCGCGTGATGAGACTCAAATTTCAAAAAATAGAAAAGCCTTCAATACGATGTCGGATGAAGATAATTTTTATATGTAAATTGTAGAGCTCGATGAGATCTACAACTTTATAGTTTTGAGTTTTTTCATTTGAGGACGTTAAGATGCTCGAAAAAATAATATAAAATTTCGGCGCTCCCGAAAATATCAAAAATTACTGTTCACCCACAAAACCGCCCAAAAGGTTGAAAGTTGAACTTTTTTGAGAGTTGAGGGCCAAAGTTGTCCGATTTTAAAGTTCAAGGTTGAAATCCGAACTTTGCTGTAAGTTGAACGGTATAAATTGGACTTAACCCTTTATAAAATACGGATGGGTTGCGGACTTGCGGTAGACTGCTATACGTCTGCGAAGCACTGTTGACTGATTAGAGAAAAATACAGTTCTTTAATTAAAAAAGTAAGCGAACAGCCGATAAATCGGCGAGAGCGGGCATCAATGCGTTCTTCACGGGCCTGACATAATTAAATGATTCACTTGGGACCGGTAGTAAAAAAATAATAAACAAATGAGGGGTAGTATTAATTGTTCATTAACAGTGGCCGGAGACGGGTTTAGAACAGTAGATATAATATAAGGCTTTAGAATAGTAGATATAATATAATATAATATAATATTCAAATAAAATATAATACAAGCAGCTTGCTCAGACATAACAGCATGTTCACTTTCGAACTCCCGTCTTTAGATTTCAAAAATTTTGGTTTTGGATATCGTAGCAACGTTCGTTTGTATTTAGCAATTAGTGTCTAATTATAGACTAATTAGGTTCAAAAGTTTCGTCTCGCGATTTCTCACCTAACTATGTAATTAGTTTTTTTTTTGTCTACAGTGCTCCATGTATGTACCGCAAGATTTGATGTGACACTTTGAGGTGAAAATTTTTAAAGGCCTAGCTTCATGCTCACATTCATAGCAGTTCAATTTCATAGCGGCGTGTGGAGGTCCTGAGTCCACACCGAAGAAATCATATTCTAAGAAGGTCATTGAAGATTTATAGCTAACAATCCTTAGCCTTTCCACTGAAGAAAGTGATCCAAAAATTTTCACTCAAAATCAAGAATCATGCAATAGGGTAACCACGTACCTACTCAAATTTTGTTCAGATTATGGAAAGAGCTCCTTAGAACTGTGTCGTATCTAAATATGTACAACATGTATGTATCATGACAAATTAAATAGTCTGAATAATGGACTATTTTTAAATTTTGTTCAGATTTAGGAAAGAACTTCTTAGAATTATCACTAGAGAAACCACCTTTCATCCATGGCCAAAAATTATTTAGTCCCGATTTAAAAATTGCAACCGTGACAAAAGGGAGGACGGGACCTTTAGTCTCGGTTTGTAATACAAACTGAGACTAATTCTACCCTTTAGTCCCGGTTGTAACGGTTACCGTGGTGTGTCAGAGGCATGTCAGTGCGAGAATCTTTAGTCCTGGTTTGAGACAGGAACCCAGACTAAAAGTGTGACTTTTAGTCCTGGTTTGAGACACGAACCCAGACTAAAGGTACCTTTAGTCCCGGTTTGTGTCTCAAACCCAGACTAAAGGTGTCTCCAAATTAAATTTAAAAGGAAAATGTATCTTATCTAAGTTAGATATGTGGTGGTACGTAAGATGTTAACGCGTGCAAGAGCTGAAGTCGAAGGTTGTAGGTTCGAATCTCCATAGCTGCAACTTTTTTTTACCCAATAAACACCTCTAGTCCCGGTTGTAGGAACCGGGACTAAAAATCAAGACCTTTAGTCCCGAACTCCCGATTGCATAGTCCCGGTTCTAAAACCAGAATTAAAGGGGGCTTGAGAACCGGGACTACGACCTGTTTGAATCTGAATATGTACAACATATATATATATATATGTATGTCTGAACTATACTTACCGTGAATGAATGATATATGCAAGGAATAAAAAAGCTCTCTGAATTCAATAGTTCAATGATGATCCAATAATTCAAGAGTTGTCTGAGTCAAATAGTTCAGTAGCTTTAAGAATGATCCACAAGCAGACAATACAAGATGAAACATATGAAATATGATTCTAATGCATAAAATCGTGGCAGAAGCACAGTGCAAATCTGGATTCATCCATCTCCTTTCTCTCTAGAAAAGAAATTGCAACTTGAATGTCACCTACGAGTCAGCCAGCACGCTGCCACGGACATTGCGTTCAGATCAACTGCGTACCTAGCCGCAACGCACGACGCTGGCCCGCGGGAGCCTCCACCGCTGCCGTCGGATTATGAACTCGGCTAGTGTGACCAGCGGCGAGGTGCCCACGAATTTTGCTGAGCCAGAGCTAGTCTCCCTTGGCATACCGGCGCCGTCAAGCTCGACATCTCCGTACCGTAGCCACCACTACCCCATAAATGATTTTGCGAAGTTGTGCTCTTTTATTAATCAAGGCGGTCACACTGGGTGGCCACCTTTGTTAATCGGTGGCAGGGCCACCGGCTAAGCGCCCACCTTTGTTAATCGCTAATTAACGGAGGCAGTCACATGTTGCCCGCCTCCTAAAATTCATTAACGAAGGCGGGCCTCTTGACAAATCTGCCTCAAAAAATGGAGGCTATTTTCGGAGGCGCACCTCTTAAGAGGCCCATCTCCATTAATAGGCCGTGGCCCCGCAAAGGAATCGCAGTCCGTCGCACCTTATCATGTTCATATATATACATGGACTAGGGTTTGGAGCTACAGTCTCATTCCTCTCTCTCGTTTCCACAGGCGCCGCTCCCTCTCTCTCGTCACATCCCTCTCCCTCAAGACCGGTGCGGCGAGTCCTCTCTCTCGTTTCCACAGGCGTTGCTCCCTCTCTCTCATCACGTCTCTCTCCCTTTCCCTCAAGACCAGTGTGGCGAGGCTCCGGCCACAGTCGTGTGCGGAGCGGTGTGCATGGTGGTGAGCGGTGTGTGGTGGCCGTGGTGGCGCGGTGCGGGGCGCGTGGTGGCAGTGATAATGTGGGGCCGCGCGGTGTGGGGCGAGAGGTGGTGAGCAGCGCAATGGCAGTGGTGGCGCATGGGCCAAGCGCCCTCAACCTCTCGCACAAACACTAGTACAGAGGCGGCCTTTACTCCCGGTGGGGAACCCCCTATAGTCCCGGTTCCCCACCCGGGAGCAAGCATCCGGAACTAAAGGGGGTCCTTTAGTCCCGGGTCGGGAACCGGGACTAAAGGGGACCTTTAGTCCCGGTGGCTAACACCAACCGGGACTAAAGGTGCCTCCTGACATGCCACGAGGCCGACACCTTTTAGTCCCGGTTGGTAATACGAACCGGGACTAAAGGTTATTTTTTTTTCTTTTCATTTTTTTGTTTTCTTTTCAAAATAGGCTTTCGAAGTCGTATTGTACGCTGCTAATAATACATTTATACGCGCGTATAGTATGTTTCGGTTCAAACACAATGAACGTATTAAATGACACAATTCAAGCATAGAAATATATATATATATATATATATATATATATATATATATATATATGCATGCATGCATCATATATATATTTACATGCATGCATGCATATGTGTATTTTACATTATATTATTTCATGTGCATATATTACAAAAGATTGCATTACAGTTGTTGTGATATAACAAGTTTCCTCTCATCCTCTAGCTTGACTTCCATGACAGTGTTGGGTCGAAGTAGAACTCAGCCCTTGGAATCGATGACCTGGTCATTAAAAAATCCGGCTATAGACTCTTGAATTGCTTTGATTTGGTCTTGTCGTATCACCTTTTCCTCCAACCATCGAGCCTACAGGTTTGAATTAAAGAAAAAATAAATTAATATATGTGCATACATATACATATACATATATATATATAAAGACATAGTAACACAATCAATAATAATAATTAAATAAATATATAGTGTATTTTTAACGTACTTTGAGTCTCTCTGTAGGAGTTCTTTAGGAGATCTCCTTGATAAACTTGCAAACATAGTAACCACAGTAGTTGTTCCCCTGTTCCTGCCTCAGACACTACTTTACGAGAAAAAGATTTGTCATCCAATCTGGTGATCCGGTGAAAGCTATATGTTTAATTAATAAAGATGATGCGATTTAGGGGACTTACTTTCAAAGGGATTACATTCAGTGGCGCTTTGCATTTTCCCATGTGTTGCTTCTCAATAAAGGTTTTCCAAACACTGTCCAATAAAAAATTTGCCATGTCATCAGATATAGTTAATCATCATGTTTGTGTGTATATATAGTTGCTAGAGATACCGAAATTACCTCTGGATAATATCTATCATATCTTGGTAGTCTTGTTGTGGTTTTCTCATCGAGTCATAGATTATCAAGTGACTTTTCACCAGATCGATGTCCATCAATATCCAGTGATTGCTGCATGTGTTTATAGGATATAACACATAACACTCATTAATTAACTAGAATCAACATATGAGCCATTAAGGATGATCGACATTATTAACACTCACTTAAGTTGTAGGGAAAGAGTATATCCTTCTTGTGGCGTTGGTTCACTAAGAAGTTCATGAGGTTACTCTCTGACTCAGACTTTCAATTAGGCTTTGGAGTAACTGGGTCTTTGAATACTATATAGGCATCAACAAAACCAATTTCATTGCAGCCTTCCTTTCTGCGCTTTGTCATTGTAAATCTGCATATATATAGTACTTGTTAGGATAATTTATATGCATATACACACATATGATGAGTTTAATAATAGATCGAAAGCATTATTACTTACAGGCAATAGCAGCTAATGATAACTTTGTCCAGAGAGGTCAGGTGGCATAGTTGATGAAATTCTGCAAAGTCAACATACATAACATCATCGCCACGGAACCAATGTTCGTCTCTAATTCTGACACCAACGTAGAAGTCTCCACCGGTAGACGCCTACATGTACCACTTGTTTAGCAGGTACATTTGCGTCCCCAGATCACCTAAGGCTTGAGGGTTGTATAGACTCTGGCCTAGTATAAATTTTTTCTTCCAAATATCAACCTCCGCCACACTCTCAATGTTTCCATCACCAAACATCTGGTAAAGGCCGAGACCAGTCTCTTCAATAAATTCACCAAGGTGATCCAAATCGACATCCGGAGGTATGTTTGCCTGATGCATTAATCCTAAATTCGAACCATATTCATTACTAACAACTAGCGGGGGGACTGATTGGTGCGATTGTTGTCCGAGTTGTGCAACTCCTTTCCCTGCCCGCTTCTTTTTTTGTGCCGCCTCAATTGACTTGGTGAGAGTGCGGTCATAGTCCGTTAACGTTGCTTTGGATGGCTTACGAGATTCCCGTTGTTGTTGCTGGTAAGAAGCCACCTTTTTTCTTAGAATATCTGGAGCTACGAAGAAGTACGGTTTCTCCGGATTTCTCCTTGCTTCTTGATCCTTTTTAAGTTTGTCATAGAATCTGGACATATCTTTTTTATATGCATCAGTTACTTCTTCCTTCTCTTCATATATTATTTTGGGAATAGCCCTTGGTTTCACGGTGGCTTTCTTTGCCGGCGGGGACTGGTTCTTCGTTTGCGGGGCTGGCCTCTTGCTAGTACTTGGCTTCTTGGTAGGCGGGGGCGGGGGAGGTGTTGGAGACCTCCTTGGAGGTGGTGGCAGTGGCGTTGGAGACCTCCTTGGAGGTGGCGGCTACGGCGTTGGAGACCTCCTTGGAGATGGTGTGGATGCAGCCTCGCCTTCCAACACATTGTCATCGTACAGAGCACTATGATGATCTGGCGATTGAACAATTGGACTTAGGTTGGGGGAGGATCTGCTACAAAAAAAAGGAATGACATATTATTATGAGCAGATTGTTAATTATTTAAGCCAATATAAATTAATGATGTAGTGTTTTCATCCGCACCTATGGTGAGGTAGTTTAGGAGGAGGTGGAGGCGACATCCCGGGAATGATGATGTAGCTCTTGCGCCATAGAATGAATGTCTTCTCTGTTTCTCCTAGAGTCTTCTCGCCATCACCTCTAGGAATGTCAAGAGGCAAATCACTAAAACCTTTTTCAGCTTTATCTACCGAGATGGTAGCATATCCTTCTTGGATTATATTCCCATGAATGCTTGGTGTCTTGGTTCGGTCGATAGGATTAACAAGACCGATAGACACCTTGATTGTGGAATTCCCCTTCGGAATGTGTAGCTCACACGATGTACAAGGTTCAGTGACGTCATCCACAGGGAAGCACAGTCCTGTGTCCCCTTGATTTGGTACCTCCGTGGAAGCGTAGCTGCTTTTCCACTGAGCACTCACTGATGCCTGCTTGCTTCCTGGCTCTGATGCCTGCTTGCTTGCACTCACTGCTATTTGCACTTGCCTTCTGATTTCCTCCTGCATTCTCGCTTCAAGGTTTTTTTCCCGCTCATGTGCTTCACGCACCGCTTCCTCCAACCTCTGCAGCCACTGTGCCTCTTCTTCCTTCTTTCTCTGGCGCGCTTCAGAGGGAAGGTCTCATCTAAGGGAATCCATGCTCCCACGAGACACTTCCTTTGCCTCTAGTTCGCCACCGTGTTCAATAGTCCCGATGGCGTATGTCAGTTCATCCTTCTCTGTGGGCCCTGAACAGCACCACTAGCGATAGCTCTCTGAGCATAAAACAATCTTTCTGCTGCTTCTTGCAGTCTTGTGCCATAAACGCACTTCCCTGTCTCCTGGTCCAGTGTTCCCCAATGAGCGAAAAACAAATTCTTTGCACGCTCTCCCCACTCGAGTGATTCTGGTGTGATACCCTTGGCAAGAAGGTCTGCTTCCATTTTGTTCCACTTCTTAATGGCAGTCGGGTAGCCACCCGATCCCAAGTTATGGTGGTATGTCTTTTGTTGGGCATTACGTTGGTTCTTTATCACCCGACTCACACCCTCTTCCGACGTCTTGTACTGTACAAACTCATCCCAATAGGGCCTCTGCTTTGAGATTGGGCTTGGGACAGTGAAATCTGGTGCTATGTTCTTCTTGACATACATCGTGTATAGGTGTTTCTTCCAAGTCTAAAACTGGGTGGCCATCTTCTTCATTGCCCAATCCCTAACTCGCTCCTTCAATTCATCACCATCTATTATATCATCATAACCATCTGTTTGGAGCATGAAATGTTCCAAGACATCTTTCCAAATTAACGTCTTGTCACGATCGGAGACAAAACTGATATGAGGAACATTGGTCTTCTTCTTCCATTCGCGGGTATTGATCGGGAGCCGGTCCCTTACAAGGTAACCACAGTGGTGCACGAATTTCGTTTTATTTGGCCCCCCCCGGTTCGCCTATATCCACATTGAACTCCGAGATGATGAAGCTGCCCTCCAATGGCTTTTTGGGACCTCGAACATTTTTACTCTTCGTTGTAGTTGTTGATGTCGATCCAGAGGGCTACAAAACATAAACATTATTTTTAATGTCATGAGCACACATAAGACATATGATAATATATATAGCTAATAATAAAAAATATATACTTGGCCAATATCTTGTTGCTCATTTTGTTCAAGAGCTAAGTACTGACTCTCGTCATCTGCATCCTCTTGCACGTTATTTTTAGCACCATCATCGCCGGCAACTTGAGTGCCAGTGTTGATCAAATTCATCATCAACTCCTCCTCATCCATGTTTCTCGGGTCGGCCATCTAGCTTCAAAAAACAAAACCAATATATAGTACGTCAAATCTTTGCTTACATACGTAAAATCTACGAACAATATGCATTATTAAATCTTGCCCCTCGGTCACGGACGCAATTCGCCACACTAGGGCAAACTGCGTCGGTACTAGGGTGAATTAGGGCTATACATAAACGGCCGAGAGTGAATTGCGTCGGTGACTAGGGCAAACCACGTCGGTGACATCAACAACGCGGTTCGCCCTAGTCACCGACGCAATTCACCCTAGTGTGATTGTTTAGCGTTAACGATAACGATAATACGAATGTTGATCGACTAGGCCGCGAGAGAGGGCGGTGTGACGAGAGTGGCGATGCTCCGCTCCGCCATATATATGTTTGTACACATGGGTGAACGAGGGCGGCGGTGCTCCGCCGTATAAACCCTAAACCCTAGGGCGAACGAGGGCAGCGGTGCTCCGCCATATAAACCCCAAACCCTAGGGCGAACGAGGGCGGCGGTGCTCCGCCGTATACATAGAAACGCATGGGCGAACAAGTGCGGCGTTGCTCCGCGACATATATATACATGTATATGAATACAAATGACGAAAACATATGGATCGCGATCGAGGACAAGGACGTACGGCAAGACGAGCGGCGTGGTCTCGACGTCGGCGCAGAGTGGGTCGGGCCATGTCGGCGCGGTGGCCGGCGTGCTGACGACGATGATGTGAGGCGGGCCGGCGTGCAGACAACGACGACGTGAGGCAGGCCGGGGCGGTGTCGGTGCGGTGGAGGGCGTCGTCGGCGCGAAGCGGCTCGGGCCAGGGCTGCGGTCAATGTGCTGGAGGGTGTGGCCCGCGCGTCGGGCCGGGGCTGTGATCAAAAGGAGTATATTATATATCATGCGTGCATGTCCACATGTTTTTTTTTCTTTTTGCAAAACACAGTACAAACGTCAATATATAGCATTGCAAACTCTACTTTGAAAAGCAATTCAATTGCCTTGATTTACTATTTGAGAACATTTTATGAACAACCGTCAAAGTAAAATGCATAATAAGATGACATGAATATAGGCATACAATTTTGGGATGGCCGGTCCAGTCTTAATGCATAATAAAACGCCACAAAATGGCCAGGCAATTTCTCAATTACATGTTTTGCAAAAAAATAAAAAAAAATTGCACAACATCACCGTCAATCCTCTACTCGTTTTCCTCTGCTCTCCTTCAGCTCGCATGCCACCGTGCGTCGGCCATCCCCCCATTCCCGGCCGCGAAACTCCATAGCCACGAGCAAGCCACACGACACCGTGCCATCATCCTCGCCACGGCCATGCGACCCCGCCATGCCCATACTGCGACTGGCCGCTGAATGGCGAAACCCTAGGCACTAGGAGAGAGAAAGCCGAGAGAACTCACCTCACGAATGCGGAGGTAGATCGAAGGGGTCGCGCGGGCGCACGCGGTGGAGGACCGCACGAGGTCGTCGGCGCGAGGTTGTCGGCGGCCGCACGAGGCGAGGCGTGGGCTCTAGTGTCACGGCGGCGGGCTGATGCACAGGGGAAGACAAATCGGCGGTGGCGCGAGGAAGAAGAGAGAAAGGGCGGCGGTGTTCGACGAGGAAGAAGAGGAGGGGATCGATCTGCGCCAGGCACTGGCGCTTATATACCAGGGAGATTTACTCCCGGTGCCAGCCACCAGCCGGGAGTAAAGGTCCTTTACTCCCGGTGCGTGTTACCAACCGGGAGTAAATGTATACCTTTACTCCCGGTTGGTAACACGCACCGGGAGCAAAGGTTTTTTTTGGCGGGCCACGAAACTGCAGCCCACCTTTATTCCCGGGTGGGCTTCCCACCTGGGAGTAAAGGTGGGCTGCAGTTTCGTTTCCCGCGTGTTTTGAGCAAATTTTTTTAATAGAAATGCAATAGTCTTGTTAAATACATAGTAAATTAAATAAAAGGCATAAAATTATTTTGTTAAAAATATGGATTTTCTTTTTCTTTATTGCACATAGGAAAAATCTATAACCTAACTTTTTTTATTTTTTGTTATAATTATAAAACATAATGTAACTAATATTTATTATTTCATTAATGCAAAAATGTAGTGTTTAATTAAAATTATTAAAACTATTGGGTTTGGACAGGAAATTTGTTTTCACATCATTTTAACGTTAATATTTTAATTTTTCATCACTCAATATCCTAATTTAACTTTTCGAGAGAGAAATTCCACCAAATCAAACATTGATTTAATTTGAAACACGACATAATAAACATCTGAATTCACAATTATTACATAATATCTCAAACACACACTACATTAAATCACTGTATCATCAAGTGGGCACATCAGTGAACTTCTTCTTTACGTATGTCCCTTGGTTATGATAGCGTCATAACTATGGAGTGTCCTCATCATTTACCAAGATGCTAGGGTCTTTGTTCACTTTGAAGGGCAGAATTCGGTCATCCTTTTCATAATCTTCTGACATGTCCGACTTGTCCTCAATTCCCATGATGACTCTTTTCCCTGAAAGAACTATGTGGCGCTTTGGCTCTTTGGTTGAGTCATTATCGTTTTTCCCTCTTTTTGGTTTGGTAGACATATCATTGACATAGAACACCTGATTCACATCCTTGGCAAGGACGAATGGTTTGTCTTTGTACCCAATATTACTAAGGTCTACTGTTGTCATTCCATACTCGTTGTCTACTGTTACCCCGCCTCCGGTCACCTTGACCCATTGGCACTTGAACAATGGGATCTTCAAAGTAGGTGCATATTCTAGTTCCCATATTTCATCTATGCGGCCATAATATGTCTGCTTATTCCCATTTGGGTCTGTGGCATCTATGCGGACACCACTATTTTGGTTGGTACCCCTTTTATCTTGGGCTACTGTGTAGAATATGTTTCCATTTATCTCGTACCCTTTGTATGTGATGATATGCCATGATGGTTGCATAGCTAATAAAAACAGTTGCTCATGGATGCTCTCATCACCTTGACATTTTTTTCACAACCAACCGCCAAAAGTTTCCATGTGCTTACGCGTAATCCAAGCTTCAGTCTTCCTTGGAAACTCGGATCGTAAGAGATCCTTGTGTGTCTCAATATACGGATCTACCAAAGAGGAGTTCTGTAGAACTGTGTAGTGCGCTTTATTGAAATAATCATCCTCCGTACCAATATATGTTTTCCTCCCTAGTGTCCCCTTTCCGCTTAGTCTCCCCTCGTGTCTCAATTCAGGAACACCAATCGAGTCAAGGTCGGGAATAAAGTCAACACAGAACTCAATGACCTCTTATGTTCCATAGCCCTTGGCGATGCTTCTTTTTGGGCGAGCACGGTTGTGAACATATTTCTTCAGGACTCCCATGAATCTCTCTAAGGGGAACATGTTGTGTAGGAACACAGGACCGAGAATGAAAATCTCCTTGACTAGGTGAACTAGGAGGTGTGTCATGATATCAAAAAAGGAAGGAGGGAACACCAACTCAAAGCTGACGAGACATTGAACCACATCATTCTGTAGTTTAGCTAGATCAGTTGGATCAATTGCCTTCTGAGAAATTGCATTGAGGAATGCACATAGCTTCACGGTGGCTAGACGCACATTTGGAGGTAGAATTCCTCTTAATGCAACTGGAAGTAATTGCATCATGAGAACATGTCAGTCATGGGACTTTAAGTTACAGAATTTCTTCTCTGGCATATTTATAATACCCTTTATATTCGAGGAGAATCCAGATGGTACCTTGATGTTGTTTAAGCATTCAAACATGATTTCCTTCTCCTCTTTGCTTAGAGTGTAGCTGGCAGGACGTAAGTAATGGCATCCATCATCTATCTTCTCTGGATGCAGGTTGTCTCTTTCTCTCAAACAATGCAGGTCCTGTCGTGCTTCAAATGTGTCCTTAGGCTTTCCATACACACCCATGAAGCCTAGCAGGTTCACACAAAGATTCTTCGTTAGGTGCATCACGTCGATCGAGCTGTGGACCTCTAGGACTTGCCAATAGGGTAGCTCCTAAAATATGGACTTCTTCTTCCACATGGGTGCATGATCGTTAGCATCGTTCAGAACAGGTTGGCTGCCATGTCCTTTTCCAAAGACGACTTTCAAATCATTGACCATATCGAGTACATCCTCACTGGTTCGGTTGCGAGGCTTGGTCAGGTGGTCTGCCTTCCCTTTAAAATGCTTGCCTTTCTTTCTTACGGGGTGATTTGCAGGAAGAAATCGACGATGGCCAAGGTACACGACCTTTCGACATTTTTTCAAGAATACACCTCTAATATCACCGAAGCAGTGTGTGCATGCATTATATCCCTTGTTTGACTGTCCTGAAAGATTACTTAGAGCAGGCCAATCATTGATTGTTACGAACAACAATGCTCGCAAATCAAAGTGTTCCTGTTTGTACTCATCCCACACACGTACACCTTCTTTATTCCACAAAATGAGAAGTTCGTCAATAAGTGGTCTCAGGTACACATCGATGTCATTGCCAGGTTGCTTCGGGCCTTGGATGAGCACAGGTATCATAATGAACTTCCGCTTCATGCATAACCAAGGAGGAAGGTTGTAGATACTTAGAGTAACAGGCCAAGTGCTATGACTAATGTTCTGCTCTCCAAAAGGATTGATACCATCTGTACTTAAAGCAAACCTTAAGTTTCTTGCGTCATTTGCAAACTCCGGGAATTCTCTATTGATTGCTCTCTACTGGGACCCATCAGTAGGGTGTCTCAACATATTGTCTACCTTACGGTCTTCTTTGTGCCATCGCAACAATTTTGCATGTTCTTTGTTTCTGAATAGACGTTTCAAGCGTGGTATTATAGGAGCATACCACATAACCTTGGCAGGGATTTTCTTCCGCGGACGTTCGCCCTCAACATCACCAGGGTCATCTCGCCTGATCTTATACCGCGATGCATGGCATACCGGGCATGCATCCAATTTCTCGTACTCTTTGCCACGGTAGAGGATGCAGTCATTAGGACATGCATGTATCTTCTCGATTTCTAGCCCTATAGGACAGACAACTTGTTTTGCTTCATAGGTAGTAGCGGGCAATTTATTGTCCTTCGGAAGCATCTTCTTTTGGATTTTTAGTAACTCTCCAAATCCCTTGTCAGATACACCATTCTTTGCTTTTCATTGCAGCAATTCTAGTGTGGTTCCCAACTTTTTCTGCCCTGCATCACAAGTTGGGTACAACAATTTCTTGTGATCTTCTAGCATCCGCTCGAACTTGATCTTCTCCTTTTCACTTTCATATTCTCTTTGTGCGTCACAAATGACCTGACAAAGATCATCAGCAGGCTCATCTTCTGTGGCTACCTCTTCTTCAGCTTCTCCCATTGCAGTATCATTGAAGCACGTACTATCGGGAATAATATCATTGTTGTCCCATTGTTCTTCTTCACCTTCTTCCATTACAACGCCGGTTTCTCCGTGCTTCGTCCAACAAATATAGTTTGGCATGAAACCCGACTTGAACAAGTGTGAATGAAGAGTCCTTGAGCAAGGATATTCCACCGTATTCTTACATATGGCACATGGGCAGCACATGAAACCATCGCGTTTGTTTGCCTCGGCCGCACGTAACAAAGAATGCACGCCGTAAATGAATTCTTGGGAGTGGCGATCAGCATTGTACATCCAATGCCAGCTCATCTGCATTACATGACATAAATACCATATTAAAACCTAAATCATAATTAATTATTTATACAACATGTGTGCCACCACAAAAGGTACAAATTTATGAAAGCATCGCTACAATGTAGACAATCCCAACTACCACTAAAAGAACTAAAGCTAAAATACATTTCAGGAGCACAAGGATTTCGCGACCAATCTCAACTAAAAACAGACAGATCCCCCGATTGTGCAACATCTTTGGGCTTCTTCGGCTGGATCACTGCCTCATTAGCCGCCGTATCTGCCTGTTGTGCAAGATAGTTTTGCACGAGTTCAACATACTCTTCCTCCCAGTAGAAGCCTAAACATCGTCCACTGCCATCCCACTAAAATTAAAACAAAAAATTAGAACTTTAATCACAACCATCATGAAAATAGGTATAAACTAACCATATTCATTAAATACGATAAAATAACTCACATTGCGATACGGACACTTGTAGAAGATACGACCCTTGTTGGGACCCTCCTTCTTCACTCGGTACTCCATCACAATCTTCGTCTCATCACGACACTTGCCACATGGAATGAGAGGGAGGCCCGGCCTAAGTCGCTTTGGAAACCCATGAGAGGCCGAGGACCTGGAAGCAGTTGCCATCTACTCTCTATACTCATTTTTTAATACACTATAAATTTCTCATTTTATAAACAAATAAAATTAAGAAACTATAAAATTATCTATATCTCTAAACAATGATATTTTTAATGGTCATTGTGTTCTCGTCTTTTACTGCGTAAGTAATTCACATGATATTTTCGCAAATTAATAGAAGAATGGGAGTGTATACACATAACAATCGATTATCGTTTATATTTATATATATACTACGTTTGGGTACGGTGATTGACAGACTACTGCGACGATATCGGGATGTGTGAATAAATAACCATCCGTACTAGTTGACCTTGCTTATGTGATCATCTCGGCGAGCATTTCTCCACCGAACGGCACCGTACTTGGCTATGGAAGAGCTCCGATTCTACGAGGAAGGGAACACAGTCTTCCACGACCGTTGCCGCTCTCCCTCGTAGAATCAAAGCTCCTCCTTGACATCCATTACCGCTCGGCAGAGAACATGCTCGCCGAGATGAACACGGTCCGCAAGTTCAACTAGCTACTTTAACCTTCCTTCATGTAAATATGCAAGCTTGAAGTGATTTTGAGCTCAAATTGCTTACAAATGAAAAAAGCCACAATAAAGAACCATATATATATAGTGAACAAAATGGGATAAGACAATGGTGAAACATGAGAGTATGAAGTTGGTAACCTTTAGAACCAAAGAATCGATGGAGGAATCGAAGAAATCGATGGAGGAATCGAAGAATGGATGGAGAAAGAGCAAGAACACTGCTTAAATTTGAACTGAAGCTCTCGGGCGGGCTCGGGGAGGAAGAAGACGGCCAGCAGGATTTATAGGGGGACCTTTAGTCCCGGTTGGTGGATCCAACCGGGACTAAAGGTCACTTTCCAGTCCCGGGTCACGCCAATAGCCAGGACAAGAGCTTTACTCCCGGTTGGAGCCACCAACCGGGAGTAAAGGTCGACCTTTAGTCCCGGTTGGTGGCTCCAACCGGGACTAAAGGTCTCCTGCCACAACGGCCTGGCGCAGGAGCCGTTGGGCAGCGACCTTTAGTCCCGGTTGGAGCCACCAACCGGGACTAAAGGTCTCTCTAGTCCCGGGCGCAATATTTCCCGGGACTAGAGCCTGGTTTGGCCCTTGGATCAAAGGTCTGTTCTCTACTAGTGAAAGGAGCAAGGGCACGGTTAGGGGCACGATGGCGGTGGATCCGATAGATCCTGTGGCGGTGGGTATAGATCCCTCTCGATCTCGCACACTCCTCCCTCTCTTCCCTCTTCATCTCCCTTAGCTCTTCCCTCTCCCCTTTTGTAGATCCGGTGGAGCAGAAGCAGATCTAGCGGAGCAGAGACAGATCTGCTGGGCGACGCCACGACGGGAGCATGGAGGGCGGCGGTTGTTGTGCGTGGAGGATCCCGGCGACGATGGCTCCAGAAGCTAGAGCTGACTCTAGTTCTGCAAATGTCATGGACACAGACGGCTCAACCAAGCCCGTTGTACCCCTGATAGTGAACCCAAACATAGGTTTTGTGACACAAATTAGGATAATCCTGTCAATACAAGATATATTTTCTTTGTTTCCTATTATAAATGATTTCCTATATATTAGCGGAAAATATTCTACACGGCATCTGATATTGCGTGTGATTAATGAGCCCAAACCCAAAAGCAAGATGTGTGTATAGACCAACCGGACGCACGCAGTTTCCAGCTTCTCTCCTGACGGCCTGTTTCACGGCTATATACTAGACGTTAAAATCCCTTCCCGTGTTCCTCGCAAATCCCCCCACTCCATCGACCCCCATTTCCCAAAGCGACTCTCACTGCCGTCGAGAAGAAGCGTCCACCACAACGAACCTAGGGTTTCGAGAACAACTTCGTTGAGTTGTGTTTCATTAAGAGGGGTTAATTCATTAAAACCATGTACATTAAATAACATCATAAGCATTAAATTAAAAGAATAAGCTAGAAATGGCAGCAAGACCATATAAATAGTTAAAATGATGAATACAAATAGTCTGAGATATAGTCATAAAAAAGAGACTTACAATTACTTTCTGACTTGTTTACCTGTCGCTTTTTGAATGATTTGAATATCTCTATTATGTCGTCTTTATCCCTTTGGAAGAAAATATGTTGCTCAATGAATATAACTGACAATCATACAAAACACTATCACCTAGCTTATTTCTTGAACCAACTCAAACTGAAATACAAACAAATCACTCACTCATAAATAAATAAAAGTATGTTGAATCTGAATATGTACAACATATATATATATATATATATATGTATGTCTGAACTATCACTACACCACAATACCAAGATTAGCGATGGACGGTATGACGCTAAAAGCGGCTACAGCGACAGACAATCTGACGCTAAAAAGTTATAGCGACAGACTTCTGTAGACGCTGTAAGTCTTATCGCTAAAAATCTTTAGCGTCAGACAGTCCGTTGCCCTGAATTTTTTTAGCGACAGATAGTCTACTGCTACTCTTTAGCGACAGATAGCCTCCCAGTACTCTATAGCGACAGACAATTTGAAGTTACAAATGTTTTCAGCGACTGATGGTTTGATGGGATCATTTAAATGCATTAAAAAATAAAAGACCATTTGGTTGCAAATTAATACAAAAGTAACATCATTGTGCATGTTTCTCATACAAATAGATTCATTCATGACCAAGTCCAAATACTCACTAAGACATACATATATGGTCAGCCATTACAAACATGAATCAATGATTCATCAATGATAAGTCTACAGTATCAGCTTCATGTATCTAAATGAGATCGACTAGCACCTCATTGGCAATGCAGAAAATATGAGTGGATCCACTACAACTATTGTCCACTACAAACCTCATTGGCTCCAGTAGTATCATCAACATGAAGCTCTAAGAGAACATCTGTTTTTCCTTGCATCTGGGTTTGTGCAACATCTGCTAGGGATACTTCAAATGCTTGCTTTGAACCAACCATAAAGGTTAGCATGTTTCCTATAGAGGCAAGGGTAACAAACATTAAAATCAAACTGAACATATGTTAAAAGGGGTCCCATGTTAAAATAATAAAAGGTCACCCAAATTACCATCTATATCAATCCCTCCCCAATTGTGGCCACTAACAGAGCTATTTTTCATCTGGTGTGACGCCCATATTCTTTTGTATGAAGTTGGTCAAGCTGCTCACATCCTATGCAAGAAAGGACAAGATCAAATATTTTCGTCAGGTAACAATAAGAGAAATATATTAACCTCACCATTCATCTTTACTGAAAAGTCAAAGCATACTCTCAGAAATGACTGACAATATTTTAAGACAACCAAATCCAAAGAAAATCTGATAATCCAAATATAATTTTGAATTTTCCATCTTTGAATAACACTGCATACAGAATCATGAACAATATTCCTTCAAATATTATCTATAGGTAAGTCTTAACTACATAATAGATACAGTATGTACAAAAGATGCCATATTCTGCAAGATTTGTTTAGGACAGGCATACCAAGTGGCATGAAAGAATATAGTAACTGTTCACCTTAATTTGAACAAGAAGAGTTTGCTTTAGTGGATATAAAGATCGAACTGCTCAAGGTTTAATCAACAGATGAAAAACATATACCAAAATAAGATGTCACATATAGCAAGGTAGAAACTATTCAGTTTCACAGCAGAGTAACTTGGGTAAACTAAGCATTCTCCTTTTCCATGATCTAATTCATATTAAAGCGATATTCATTATAATCATATGCCATATTAAGATAGAAAATCTGGTCAGCAAAGTGGATTTCCAAAATTCTAAGAAAACTAGACAAAGCTAGTGCTACTTTTAACATTATAAGTTTTGCATCAACAAATATATCCTAATTTTACTGAGAAATGCATCCAGATTCAAGTGTTCTAAATACACAATTCTCCAGATGCAGCAACCTCTTTATTTACAATACCAACACCATTAATAAACTACATAATATTAAAGGCACGCGCGGAGAGGGGGGACCTGTTCACGGAAGCCAATAAATCTGTAGAACAGGCCATCCTTAATCCTGACTCCAAGCTGATATGCTCTGGGGACTTTCATCCAAGTAACTGCGGTTACATCAGCTTTGTCAATCTCAATGGTCTTTCCTCCACCTTGTCTCTTCCATGCAAGTCCACCAGAATACACTTTAAACTGACCAGGGTTCTGCACAGGTGCAAGGGTCATGACAGTATGTTAATATTCTAAACGTTCACAATTGTAATAAATTGTATACTATTCAAGAGCAGCAAACACCCAAACACAGGAGCAGAAACAGTAATAGATCTTGAACGAAAGGAATGCAGAACATTTAGTCTCAGGATTCATAAGTATAGGTATAATACCAAAGATGGTCAGGCGTCAGATAAGATTACCTCTGCATCAACCTTGTAGGTTGCAAGACATGGACCCCACTTCGTTGTCAAGTGTCAACCATCCAGAACTGATCTTTCACATCGTCCAGGTGAAAAAGGCATTCCCATATTTAAGATACTAGGGTAAGCCAAATGAAAAAGGCAGCTAGGACAGTCTATGAGGGGAGTCATGGGCACCGAAGATACAAGAGCAATCATGGGCACAGAAGATACAAGAGCGATCCACAACATGCTCATTTTGCAGCATTAGCAGAAAATAATTCTTTGGAATGGTAGCAAGTTTACATATAATCAAAATAACAAATAAAATATACAAAGATCAACTCTAGATGGTACAGCAAATTTTATATCAGTATCGTATCAACAAGTGATCTTTGCTTCACTAAATGTTAAATTAAAATTTCATAAGAAAGAAGAATAGATGTTGGCTGCGGCTAAATCTATCAGCAAAACATAACTTGACTTTAAATCAATCAGTGATTTTATGTACCTACGGTGCCTGCATAGAGCTTTAAAAGCTACAATATTTCTTTACTGAAAACAGCATGGGTGCAGTACCTTAGCAAAATACTTTGCTGGGGTTTCCGCGCATCTGAGGATAGTCAAAAGTGCAAATTCAAAGTTTCCAGATGTTTCGCTCTTGATAACCTATCATATATAAAGGACACTGTGAAAAATTCCAGAGAATTAAAAAAAATGCTTATTCCAGAAGTGTACTAAACAGAAGTGTTACCTTGTCTAATTTCCGGTCATACATATGATGGTAAGCAGAAGAAACAGATGCCAAGTGTGCCCAACTGCGTTCAGTGAAAACACGGATAAAAGTCTTCTCATCCGTGCCCAGCCTTTTCTCACCAGCTTTGTACAAATCCTTTGCATCATGTGTCACAATGGTAGGATCAACCTCAGGACCTTCATAGCGTGGAATCCCCACATAGACAAGTAAAAGCTGAAATATACATTATATCGTTAATTGCTTCTGGCAGAAAAAAGTGCAATTTAAATTTGAACAGATATTAACTACTAACTTATAAAAAGTACTGATTGGCATACAGCACATGAAGTTCATGCTTCAGATCCCTTTGTGCATTAGGTAAAAGCCTACAGAAAAGCAATTGAATCAACTTCACATCAGTAATTGCAATATGTCAATGAAGAATGGCCATTCCATCAGTCTTATACAACACAGACATTTAGATGTGAGAATATTTCAGACATTAGACTCACAATGGCAGATTATGCAGTCATTTAGCAGCACATGGAAGTTGTTCCAAAGAAATTATAGCCAAATATTCACCTTCCTAAGGTTGGTCAGTGTAATACTAAAAGTTGAATAAAATGAGTAATTTAAGTGTCTTTCATGTATCATCATGTATAAGGTGAAGTAGAACAAATGTAAGGCAAATATTCTAAGTACTAAGGATTAGGACCTTCTGGTGATCGCCAGATGTGTGGTGACCAATGTCATGCTCAAGATATGTACCGAATCTAGCATAATAAGTCTGTTTCATTATTTGCAACTGTGATGGTGTCCTGGAACATATAATCTCAGTGGCTGCTCTCAGATCCACAGTTTCACCACTTAGAGCTTCTCTCAAAACAGTTGCATCACGTCCAGCAGGATCAAGAATCCACAGCGACATAGCTTTCTGGAGCCACATGAAACAAAGTTAACATATTTAACACACCGATTTTGATAAATTAAACGTAAACACACGATTGAAGCAAGACATATCCACATTTTTAGCTAATTGATTCTAATCATCAGTTTTCATCGGTGAATATATGGTACAGTTGATGAAGCATATTGGTACAGCTAGATTAACGATTTGATTATTTAATAAAGAGAACAATTATTCGAGAACTTTTCATGCCTTGTGGTTTCCACTGAGTTCAGATGAAAGACGATGAAAGAGTTCCTCATGATACATAGCCCTGTATTCCTGTTGAATGAGTCCACGTTTCACTGAATCGCGATGAGTAAGTATGTTTATCACTACTGTACTGTCACAGCCAAACCCTGGACAACCATAAAAAAGGCACAATATAAAGAAAGTCAGCATGTTTAGTGACCACCTCCTGCAAATCAGTAATGAAAAAAAGCTTTGATATTTAAGTAAAAGCATCAAAGTATACACAACACTCAATTACTGGAATTCAGTTCCATGTCTAAGTTCGACTATTTATGCTCACTTGCAGACAACAACTGTCATCATTCAAGCACATCAAACCAAACTCACTGTAAACAACAATTTTCAATTTTGTTGAAAAAATAACAGATCAAAAATCCGGTTGTGATAAAAAGGCAAAAGAAACACCTTGAATTAATAGTCACAGACCATCCCAAGTAAAACATATCGAATTACAACATTTTAGTTATATAAAGTTACAGGTAATGGTCAGTAACAAATAAGTTCCTGGAAAGTCACATCTCTAAGCCATGGAAAGTCTAGAAAGAGCAGATGGATTACATATGTCAGTAACAAATAAGTTTCTAGAAAGCTAGAAGCAGTTGACCTGATTTTTGACCTTTTGTTTCGGCAGTTGATGCACAACACTCTTAAGATATTGTGAGGAAATTGGAATGTTTATGGGAAGGAAATGCATAACAGAATAGAAATGAACAAAACAATAAAATAATTAGCAAACAAATCAACTTGCATACCAGTTAGCTACAGAATTCTTTAATCACAATTGGAGCATACAAAACAACACCATACTTTCCTTAAAAACAAAATTTTATATATGTGAATCTTATAGTTATTATGCATCTCTCAGCCACCTTAAAAACAAATTCTTATATAGCATTTCCCTCGGCCACTGTACACTAATTTTAGACATGTGGAATATATTGCCAGAATTGTGCTACTTTGACTCCAAGAACAGACTATTCAAGACGACCCACACGTGACTTGCCCTTATATTAATACATTACCCACTTGACCCCAAATTGTAGTAAGATAAAACAAAAATTGTCTTAATCAACCTCAGGACCTTCATAGCGTGTGGGTCTTAATCCATTACCCTGGTCAGTTCAAAATTTCGGGGAGCCACCACCATGCCGAGCCCCCACAACACCAGATCCACCACCCACAACACAGGATCCGCCACCCACCATGCAGGAGAGGAAAAAGAGAGAGGAAACAACGAACCTGCTATCGCAGCCACCGCCGCCGCCATCGCGTCATGGATCTGGCCGGAGGAGAAGGGTAGACGACTCGCCATGGATCCGGCTAGAGGAGAAGAAGGGCGGCCATGCCATAGTAGATTCAGTCGGGGGAGAAGAAGGGCGGACACGCCGTCGTCAATCTGGCTAGGGGAGAAGAAGGGCGGCCACCCCATCGGCCGACGGCTAGGGTTATGGTTGGCAGCTATGAGCTCGTGCACCATGCCTGACCCGTGCCACCGTGGCCCATCTAGGGAGCAGGGCGACCTTAGCGCCGGAGAAGGGAGGGAGGGAGAGCTCGCATTGGGAACGGAGGAGCAGGGGCGCCGACGCCGGTGTCAGTCTTCTGGGAGGAGGTCGTGAGGGAGAGATAGATGCGGGTGGATGGGGAGCGATGGCCGAGCAATGGGATAAGGCGGCCGAGGCTGCGTGCGTTTGCCGTGGGCACCATATGGGAAGAGTCTAGGGTTTGTCACTGTACTGTGGGCCAGGAAAAAATTTGCACACGAACGGCTTATGGAGACAGGGCACGTGAGCTGGACGTGGGGCCCATTTTTTTTAGCGTCATATAGATCAACGCTATATCTGGTTTTAGCGACAGATGGGCTAATGCTAAACATGAACATCTATAGCGACAGACAGTAAATCGCTAAATGAGGATTTAGCGTCAGATGGTCTCTGAGTTATCTTTAGCGTCAAATCATCCATCGTCAAATATAATTTTTAGCGTTAGATGTCTAACGGTGAAGCGGTGTTGTGGTGTAGTGTATACTTACCGTGAATGAATGATATATGCAAGGAACAAAAAAGTTCTCTGAATTCAATAGTTCAAGGATGATCCAATAATTCAAGAGGGGATCCCATTCAAGAGTTGTGTGAGTCAAATAGTTCAGTAGCTTTAAGAATGATCCACAAGCAGACAATACAAGATGAAACATATGAAATATGATTCTAATGCATACAATCGTGGCAGAAGCACAGTGCCAAATCTTGATTCATCCATCTCCTTTCTCTCTAGAAAAGAAATTGCAACTTGAATGTCACCTACGAGTCAGCCAGCATGCTGCCACGGATATTGCGTTCAGATCCACTGCGTACCGCAACGCAGGACGCTGGCCCGCTGGAGCCTCCACTGCTGCTGTTGGATTATGAACTCGGCTAGTGTGACCAGCAGCGAGGTGCCCACGAATTTTGCTGAGCCAGAGCTAGTCTCCCTTGGCATAGATGAGCCGCTCCGTGGGGTCGTCCACCGGCGCCGTCAAGCTCGACATCTCCGTACCGTAGCCACCACTACCCCATAAATGATTTTGCGAAGTGGTGCCCTTTTATTAACAAGGCGGTCACACTGGTTGGCCGCCTTTGTTAATCGGTGGCAGGGCCACCGGCTGAGCGCCCGCCTTTGTTAATCACTAATTAACAGAGGCAGTCACATGTTGCCCGCCTCCTAAAATTCATTAACAAAGGCGGGCCTCTTAACAAGTCTGCCTTCAGAAATGGAGGCTATTTTCAGAGACGTACCTCTTAAGAGGCCCATCTCCATTAATAGTCCGTGGCCCAGCAAAGGAATTGCAGTCTGTCGCACCTTATCATGTTCATATATATACATGGACTAGGGTTTGGAGCTACAGTCTCATTCCTCTCTCTCCTTTCCACAGGCGCTGCTCCCTCTCCCTCAAGACCGGTGCGGTGAGTCCTCTCTCTCTTGTTTCCACATGCATGGCTCCCTCTCTCTCATCACGTCTCTCTCCCTTTCCCTCAAGACTAGTGTGGCGAGGCTCCGGCCACAGTAGCACGTGGAGCGGTGTGCACGGTGGTGAGCGGTGTGTGGTGGCCGTGGTGGCGCGGTGCGGGCCGCGTGGTGGCAGTGGTAACGTGGGGCCGCGTGGTGTGGCGCGGTGCGGGGCGCGTGGTGGTGAGCAGCAGCTGACTCCCGGCGAGCAGCCAACAGCTCCGCCATTATCTCTGCAGGAGTCATCGGCGGAGGCGGTGGCGGCGGTGGGAAAGGATGAGGAGCCAGAGGTGGAACCTCCTGACCTCCCCCGCTGCCGTGCTCAATGGCCCGGCCACTGTCACCCTGGCCCTCGTGAGCTGCCCTAGAACTGGTGCTCCCGCGTCCAGACCTTAGATTCATCTGTAAGAGATGTGAACCATCCATTAGAACACCCTCCCGATCAGAATCAAGAGATTAGAGAGATGACAGCACCATTATGAAAGCATTCCTTTAGTTAGTCCTATCAATTTACTAACTCAATTATACTTGAAGGGGGATTTCAATTTGAGTAAGATGCTATTATTATGATGCATGCTTTGGCCTATACGTTCACTCGAGCCGGAATATAGCGGCATTCGTAAAATTTTCGGCACATCGCACACTCACTTTCCGTATACTAAGCGATTTCTTACGCAACGTAAGTCAGTGTACCTGCAGAAAACTGATTAGATGAAACCAGTGCCGCTATCCTAGATAGACCATATTGCTAGAGCTTATACTTATTTAACTTAACTTAATCGCATCCTACTTTTCGCAAAACTTTTGTTGGTCAAATTTTAAGTTTTGAAAAAGAGTGATGAAACTCGTAACCATTATTGGCTCTGGTACCAACTGTGGCAGAACCGCCCGAAATAACACGCTTACGGAGGTGCTCATCTTCCACCAGACACTAAGCACCTCGAAAGCAAGCTACAGCGGGCGGTATCCGTCGGGCACACCCCAAGGGAGAACCCGAAAGATCCACATTTTTCCCAAGGATCCGATAATGGAAATGAGTTACAATACTTGTCTATTTCATACATCAGATTTTCTTAAAAAGTACATTATTACAATACCAAATACCAGAGTGCGGAATAATAAACAGCGGAATTTAAATGAACATTTAGCGATAAGGGGCGAGGATCCGTCTGTGCCCACCAGAAGAATCCTCCACACAAGGGGTACTCCTCAAGCATCACCTGCAACAGGGGTAAATAAACCCTGAGTACACAATGTACTCGCAAGACTTATCCGACTAGAGGGAATAATTTCTCGACTCTAAGGAATATGATAAGCTTTATGGTTTGCTGCTTTTTTTAGCAGAAAGTAATACCAATAGTGAGTCCTTATTTATATTATTATTATTAGCCGTATTAAGTTATTCTCTAGCCGGTCTATATAAGCACATGTTCTACTTTCAAGCAAGAGTTGAGCAATCAGTTCCATTTCTTCTCCTTTCAACTTTCAGTTCTTACTACGATGCTAGAGTTAAGACAAGTCATACCGACTCAGCGGCGATTCGCGAACCAATGTGCCTAGCTGGGTGCCCCAAAAACACACGCCCCGCTTGTACCCCAGGCACAAGCAGGACCAACCCATCACTCTCCTATCCCGGGTGTCTAGGTCGCCGTCCAAACTTGGACTCCAAGCCCCCACTCCTGAGTCCCGGACTCAGTGCGGTGCAAGGACCTCCACCACCCCGCCTCCCATCAGTCGGTCCGGAAAGAGCCGGATCCACGACAAGAGAGCAACAAGCCTTCCATGCGCCCATACCCAAGTATGCGCTCGGGACAATAGATCTGTGATTTGCTTAGCGTCCATTGCAACGACCGGTCCTTCATCGACACAAACAGGGAAAAAATGTAACCAAGTCATGACCTGTTGGCCGCAGGACACAACCCCTTACACCCACCAGTACCCAAACCATATCCCTACCCGGTCACCATTTTCCTTTCCACCATTTTATCATGAGTGATCATTTTATCACCTATTTGCGAGTAACGGCAGGTTACTCATGCTACCAATATCCTGAGCATAGCAGCTACTCGACCTGTACTAGTACGACTCATAGGTAGATATATTTATGCATGTAGTATCCATAAAATACCTGTAACGTAAATGCACATTATAGATATATATTAAGTGATCATTTAAAATATGGGTTATGCACCGGGCTTGCCTTGGGCAGGCGACGGGTCAGCACCAACAGGCTCCTGGGCTTCCTCCTGCACAAGGATCTCCTCCTCGTACTCCTCGATCACCTCGTCGTACTCTGGCTCACCGACGGGCACGAAGTGTACTAGCTCGTGATCTACATGCATGAAATGATGATGAAATGCTTAATAATATAGCAACAGCAACTCTTAAAATAAAAACACATCGATTTAACTACTAAGCTAGTGCTACCGACCACGGTGCTAAGTTGTCTGTTGTTATCGTCAACAAGTATGATGTATGGCATTCATCGTTATAGCGACTATCAGTATTTTTACTCCTTACGCTAATTTACGCTATATACAATAAAACAAGGGCAATAGCTATTTTATTTCGCAACACATTCTAAGACTACCAAATTTACAGCAAGTACAAAATAATCTAGTGAGTCTATAGTAAAATTTTCATAGCCGTATCTGTCACCAATCTACCACAAAAATTCCTACAATTATTAATCTACATAATATTAGCTCTCTAGTTTTGAATTTATGACCCAATCCTTGTCACAACTAACTGCAATCTAACTGTACTAACAAGTAGAGGGTATTTTTGCGAACCTAACAAACTTGGTTTCACTATTTTTGGACATCTATAGAATTTATTACAATTTACCAAAGTTCAGCGCATAACTAAATTAAATAAGCATTTCTACTTTACTGGAAATTGGAAAAACCAAATTCTAACTCGCGGCCCACACGGTCTGGCTCAGCCCAGCAAGCGGAGGCGCAGCCCAGCAGACGGGCGCGGCCCACCGAAGGAAGTGCATCTCCTGCATTATCATCAGCAAAGCGGTAAGTACATTGTATATCTCATGCACAAAAGGATATATTATCAGGAATATTCAACAACACATGTAAAGGACACTTTCTGCACACAACATGGATTATGCAGCAACACATGCAAAGGACGCATCAGCACAAATCATGTTTAGTTCCAAAACGTACACAAGTTGTTAAAGGCATACAATGGCAGTTACAACAAGAAAGTAAACTAAAAATGTTCAATAATCATTTGGATCATAAGCTGGATGTTCATGCAGCAGCTCGTCATGATCTTCATCTTGATCATCTTCATCTTCTTCGTATGTATCATCCAGTGCTTCTTCACCGTCACCTTCAATATTCAATTTTGACAAAAATTCCAAATCCTTAGGATCAGTTATCTCATCTGAAACAACAGGAGTTGTATTATCTAGCTCAATATTGTCATCATCGACACAGGAAACACAAACACCACTATTAACTGTAGCTAAGCCTGATTTAGTTCTCTCATGTTCCTTTGAACGGAATCTGTACCCATTCACATCATAGCACCCATAGCTTGTTACTCTTCTACGAAAACCATAAGATAGATGACATAATGCAGTATCAATGGCAGCTGTCTGCATGCACTGCAAATTAGTGATAGTTTGATATGTTAGTTTTAGTTAGAAGCAAAATGTTACATTACTTAATATGAAAGGTTTTAGTTGGATTACTTCTTCTTTGAACCAATCAAAGAAATTAGGCCCACGCTTCCCTCGGCTACTCTTCCACCCATTTAACCTCAAATCCCTGAGCTGTTCAGGTGTTGGTCTATTTCTGCTCTTCCATTGTTCCTTCTCAAATTTACTTGGAAGAGCAAAGTAAGTTAGAATGCAGCCACTAATAATATTTACAGAAAATAGATTATAGTTTGGAGGAAAAAAGTGTATATTACTTGAAGTGTTCGTCCATCTCCGGCATGTTTGTCAAAACATATAGGAAAGCAGCCTCATACTCTTCCGTTGAGAGCGCACGAACACCCCGAGGGCTAATGCACCGGCCAGGGTATTGAAAGATTTGAAGGTTGCATGAACTTTCAAAGGTACAAGTACCATCATCATATCGAGGAATTTTGTTTCTAACTGATCGGACATTGGGCTTAAAATAAAGAGATAGGTGATTTGTGGCTTCCTCAACTAATTCAGCCTCAACGATGCAACCCTCAACACGAGCTCTATTCCGTACCTTTTTCCTAAGCTGTTGGATTTTCCTCTCAAATGGATAGTTCCAACGGGCTTGGACAGGACCTCCTAGTCTAGCCTCATAAGGAAGATGAACAATCAGATGTTGCATAGGATTGAAGAAACCTGGAGGAAATATCTTCTCCATTTTGCAAATAAGAACAACAACTTGCTGTTCCAGTGAGCATATGGTGTCATGGTTCAGCTCTTTGGCGCACAACTGCCTATAGAAAAAGCTTAGCTCCGTCAAACACATCCATATATTTTCTAGAAGGAAACCACGGAATGCAACAGGAAGTAAGCGTTCCATGAAAATGTGATAATCATGGCTTTTTAGCCCAAAGATCTTCCTTGAAGTCAAGTTCACACCTCTTCTAATGTTAGCTACATAGCCATCAGGAAACTTGAGTTCTTGAAACCACTTAAGGATTATTGGCTTGTCATTCTTATTAATGCAAAATGGGGACCTAGGCTTATCCCATTTTCCATTTGGCTTTAACTTCAAATGTAGTGAGGGACGGTTGCAAATTTGAGCTAGATCTCTCTGAGCCTTAGCATTATCTTTAGTCTTCTCAGGTACATCAAAGCATGTATTCCATATAGCTTCACCCATGTTTTTCTCATTATGCATCACATCAATGTTGTGCCGTAGCAACAATTTATGAAAGTATGGAAGTTGCCAAAAGCAACTAAGATGTGTCCAATTGTGCAATATACCAAAGTTATCTGTATTAATTTGGGCTAGGACTTCCTCCCCTAACAAATGTCTTGGAGGCTCATCATGCACCACTGTGTTCTTTCTAAATGCATTAGCTTGAGATCTGAATTCATGGTCTATAGGTAAGAAGCGCCTATGGCAATCAAACCAGCATGCTTTGCGACCATTATGTAGTCGGAATGCTTTACTATCACACAAGCAAACTGGGCATGCAAGCCTACCATGAGTGCTCCATCCAGAAAAGTTACCATAAGCAGGAAAATCATGGATCGACCATAGATAGGCTACACGCATGTTAAAGTTCTTCTTGATTGTGGCATCCTGAGTTTTAACACCACCCCACAAGCTCAACAGTTCATCGACTAAAGGTTGCATCAATATGTTTAGTTTCTTTCCGGGATGTTCAGGACCAGGCACTACAAGGGCAAGGAATATGTACTCTGATTTCATGATTGTACTAGGAGGAAGATTTAATGGAGTAACAAAAACTGGCCAGCATGAATAGGGAGCTGCATTTATCTTTGAAGGGTGTAAAACCATCTGTTGCCACAACAAGGCGCACATTCCTAGGGTCCCAACCAAAATCTGGGAAGTCTTTGTCAAACTGTTTCCATGCTTCCCCATCACATGGGTGCAAGATCTTACCAGATCTGGACTGCTTGTGAGATCGCATCGCCTTTGCTTTGTCCTTTCATGTGCATACAATCTTTGTAGTCTATCTGTGATGGGAAGGTATCGCAAGACTTTACGTGGGACTCTACTTTGGCCTTCCTCATAGCGTGAGGTACCACAAACATCACACTTGTCTTTATTTTTATTGTCCTTGTAGTAAAGCATGCAGTTGTTATAGCAGACATCAATTTTTACATATGACATACCTAGACCCTCCAATAATTTCTTTGACTGGTAAAAGTCCTTGGGAACCTTAGATTCGGAGGCGGCGAGTTCGTTGATTAGCTCTAAGTTTGCTTCAAAGTGTGCAATTGACATATTGTAATTGTGATTTCAAAGCTAGCAAACGTGCCACTACAGAAAAAGAGATGAATGTGTTGTGTTTTCATGGACCAGTTGATCAGCACTAGCAACCATCCTATAAAAGGCCCGGGCTGAGGGTGTGAGCTCATCGTCACTTGTAGGTCCATGGTTAACACCTAGGTCAACTAACATATCATCCATGCGATCGCTTCCTCGAACTCTCATCACTTCCAACTTCAACATGACTCTCTCCATGTGATGTCCATATTTTGTAGTCATCCCTAAACCCATGTTTACACAAGTGCATCTCTACATCAAACCTTTTATGCCTAGCATAGTTTCACAAAAGGCACACGGGCACTTAATGGTGTCATTTTCAACCAGACTCAACATAGAGAATGCGTGGTCTAGAAACTTATTTGTGTTTTCAATCCACTCATGAGAAGGAGGCTGCCCACGAGACCAACCACTATACATCCATTCACGGTCTACCATTATTCTTGTTATGTTTTAAAAATAAAATATGTTTCAATGTCACAACAATCGACACACAAATAATAGTCACGAGAACAAATAGGCAAATAGAAATAATTTGTCACATACCAACTAAAAAATTTGAAATAGCGGTAAAGATTCTTTTTCTCGCCAAATTAAGGATTGAGTATGCAGCTTAACAAACAAGTGCATTCTAGCCAATGTCTAAAACACTGCTGCTATTCAATCAAAATGCATTAGTCAACCGATACTTACGCTATTCAATCGAGAAAGGTTTGCGCTTAGTGGGAGAGGGAAGCGATGCCTTCTTCAATTGTCCTCGAATCGATCAAGAAGGTCCCTAGTGTACAAGTGTGGTGTCACTTGTTCCTCTCCTCAATCCAGCTTAGTGTTGATGCATGACAGAGCGAACAGATGATTGGCTCCTCACACGCGGGGACCCTTGAAAAAATTGTGAGCGAGGAAATCAGATTTAAACATCTCTAGTTCACCCTTTTGCTTACCCAGCTACCCGAGGATTCAAACCTATTTTTGGAATAAAAAACTAATCCAGCCTCTATCAATGTAAATCAATCAAGAATCTATCTCATGTGGACTTCATTTTTCTCACTTGCAGGAGCAAGATGAATAAACTGATTCAAGAAAAAGAAGTATACGTACCAAACGGATTTGGAGGAGTCTGGTCGAGTTGGCGTCGGTAGGGAAGGGAGGGGGCGGCGACGCTGGGAGTGTGGGCGGCAGGAGTGTGGCAGGGGGAGGGCGCCGCTAGGGTTTCTTCTTATCCTGGCAGGAGCTAGGGAAGGAGAAGTGTGGGCGGCGGTGCCAGGAGGAAGGGGAGGGGGCGATGGCGGGGTGTGGGGAAGGCAGGCAGGGAGGGGGGGGCGGCAGCGAGAGGGATGGGAAGGGGTGGCGGCAAGAGTGTGGGAGGGGGAGGGCGGCGGGAGTGTGGGATGGGGAGGGCACCGAGAGTGTGGGTTGGACCTTATCCAGATAGGTACGCGCGTGGGACTGAATTTTTGGCGCCCTAGGCGGGAGTGAGACGCGGTGTGCTCGGTCGTGGGCGCGTTGTAGTTTTGGGCGATGGAAAATTTGCTCGTGGCAGCGTTTCGGCGTTGACAAGGAAGAGAGTAGAACAAGAAGCATGGATGATCAGGATCTCAACCTGCTTGTACGTGCCACCAAAGTGTTTAGAGTTAAACTAGAACAAATTCCATTCATACATGTTGTCATACACAGTCTGTTTATGTATAGTTTAAACAGTCTGTATCGGTAGGGATTTACAACTTTTTAACTTATCCCAAAATGGTGGTTTACAGGAGGTATATAAAAAGATGGAAGCCTCCCGGCGACGGGCCTCGCTTCGCTCCGGCAGAAGTTAGCCTTTATCTTGTATATAACTGAATTTGGATCACAACTCAACAAAACACGCACCCAAACAAATTAAACTATAAAAACAGTATTTGGCATGTGGCCTAGCATAAACTATCATTAGCGATTATGTCAGTCGCGTCGCAAATCTCACCATTGTTCCCTTCATGAGTGTCGTGTGCCCCTTGATGAGGGCACAAACAGCTTCCTAGTACTAGGCGACTGCACGTATGGTGAGGTGCCAACTGCACATAAGTGGATGACCGTATGTGCAAAGATGTGTGCCGATGGGCATGGAATCGGAGGGTGGAGAAGTGGAGGACATGCACACAATTTGAGGTCGTCGAGCAACAACAGAGGGTAGTGGATGTATATGTTACATTGAGTCAGGGTGTATATACTTATGAGGCAATTACCTCGTAGCTATTAAGCAAGATCGCCACCTAAGAGTTTAAGACAAACTTGTCATACTAACATACAAATGCATGTATCATAAGAAATATCCCACCAATACAATGGGCAATTAGCTTGTTGGCTTAAAATACATATATGAAAATATTAAATTTACTTGGTGGCTCAATAGAAACCGCCAAGAAAATGAATTATTAATTTGGCGGCTCATTAAAGAATGGCCAAGGAAATACCTTGTTTACTTGGCAGCTGACGACAACAGCCAAGTAAATGCATGCTTTTCTTGGCGGTTCCTAAAAACAGCCAAGGAAACCCATCATTTTATTGGCGGTTCATGGAAACAGCCAAGAAAACCATCTTTTTCTTGGCGGTTCGTCAAAACAGCCAAGTTAATCCATCCTTTGCTTGACGGCTTGCATAAACAGCCAAGGAAACCCACGTTTTCCTTGGCGGTTTATAATAACAGCCAAGGAATTACATTCTCTTGGCGGTTTTCTGCCACTGCCAAGGAAACGTTATATTCCTTGGCGGCTCAATTTTAGCCGCCAAGTAAAATTTTGGCCGCCAAGGCAAATCCAGTTTGGTGTAGTGAACCTGTTTATTTGCCTTTCGGACGCACAGACAAAATTGTTTAGTTTCTTCAAGATGAGAACTTACCTGCTTCATGCCAGATGACAGGGTTGATTATCTCATATCGTTACTCATGCAATTGTTTGATACTACAACCCAACTTCAGATTACACTTGCAAGGTTATATGGGCAAACTAATCTTTAATCTTAACATGTTCTTACACATAATGCCGTGATTGTTTCTTTCTCCAGTGTGAGGACTCCGACACTATGGTAAATACATTGTTTCCGTGCTAATAGTGTCATCCATAGTCCGCCTTTCAATACTGCCTTTCAGATCATCACATGTGCTTGCTTACTGCTAAAATTACCACTGCATGTTCTGAAGAGTGAATTTGGTTACTACTAAAATTTACGGCAAGATGTCTGCAACTGCTGCATGTTCTGAGTAGTGAATTTGGTTAGTGCTAAGATAACTAGGAGACAAGAAAGATGTAGTATGGTCTACGCTCACAATGGTTGTTCATATTAGATTTTATAGTCGCAAATTACTTGATGAAATGCCTTAGGGTTGTATTGAAAAATCTGGATGGCTACCTACTTGCACATACAGAAAGCTTCTAGCCTATATAAAAAATCTTTGTCATTTATTTTGCATTTGCACATCCAAAATGATTTCGGTTCTAGGAGAATGAGATTTGGCTGCGCATGTTGGTGCTTGGACATACAGAAAAATCTGGATGGCTACCTACTTGCACATACAGAAAGCTTCACTTCGTTCTACCTTACGTATTAATTTCATGCACTGCTGTTTTTCATTCTGCAGGCTGTGCTCAGCAGTAAAACAGGATTCAATGCTGTGACATTCTCTGGTGGTTATATCTTCAGGCCATGAGTGTTACAGACTTGGGAAATATACTACATGTACCTGCTCCTTAAGATCAACAAGATGTCAAGATGCGAATCGATGAATAGCTTTTTTTGCCTCCCTGTTCGTGTAACAAATCACACCTTCTCGCGCGGGGTTACCAGCTAGTTCATACTACGTTCCAGGTTGTCCTCATGGTGAAGTTAAAAGTATTCATCGAAGCTGTGGTTTGTTTTGAACCTATTAGATATATGACTATGAGCTCACTGTTTTTGAAATTTGAGCAGTGGCTTTAGGTGTTAGTGAGCTAAGCTTTTGGTCACAAGTGTTGGATGTATAACTTTTGGTCACATGAGGTAGAGGTAGGGATATTGATGGCTTGCTCATGCACAAAATTCATGTCTGTGAGCTTCTAATGTATTTTATACTTGTATGATGTTGAATCTGACCGGTCATACATTGGGCTAGCTCATATATAATGAATCAATGTCAATGTTTTATTCTCATATTAATCAATGTCCCTGTATGTATAGTTAATGTATATTGTACTGAATGTTTGTGCATTGACAAAATATAATTTGGGATTCATTATGTACTGCTAATTATTAGCAGCAGATATATTGTCTCTGTGTGAATGATTCGTGTTGGACTGTTAGTTGCTAAAAGTATTTATAGCTTCAAACTATGTGTCGGTATATGTAGCCCCTAAGGCGTCAGACTGTCGGTCGCTAAAAACTTGTCGGTCGGTGTAGGCTATACCGACGCCACTTTCAGCGGCTACAAGTAAGTGTCGGCATAGATCTATACCGACCGACGGAGTGTCGCTATATCGACGTATACCGACCGACGGTATGTCCCTAGTCTGGGGCTGTGGTGTAGTGTTAGTAGAGCTGAGTGGCTAGCTGGTCGGCAGTTGTACTGTAGTTGAGGGTGGTGCTGGAGCACCTCATCTAATCCGTGGTGTTTGGGGTTTTTGGGTCCGGTTTCCACTTGAAAAACTGGACCGACCTTTGTTTTCCTTTTTCTCTACTAATAAAAATTACGGCAAAGCTTTTGCCGTTCTTTCGAAAAAAATAATAGAATATATCTTTTCATAATTAAATACATAATAATGAGACAAATGTTGATAATCTAGTGCGACGACGGTGGACACCCGAGGACACCGACGAGGATGAGAGCTTACGGTTCCTGCTTCCACGATCGCAGCTGGAAAATGGATGGTCACCGTCTACAGGATTTCGTTGAACATGACCCCCAGCTCCCGTTTTATCGCCGTGCAGCAGGTGACGGTGACGCTGCTGAGGCGGACGGATCCGCTGGCCATAGCCTTCCATGCATGAGCTGCCACATGAAGAGCTTCACCTCTGGTGGAGCACGAGCACCAGGTTGATCCCATAGCAGTCTGGCGCAAGGGGAACCGGTGTTTCCTTGGACGTAAGCCGAATAATTAGCACGATACACATGATTGTTCTGCAGTTGCCAGCCGGATGCATAGCCTGTGCCGTATCGAAATGAGATGGCTTTCTGAACAGGTAAGGATCCAGCAGCAATGCCTTTATTGTTGCACCTCCAGTTTGCCGGCACCGCCTGCATCTGATGAGGTGCACGGTTCCGGTGATCAGGTGGTCGAGAGCAAAACGAATTCCTGACGCGGTTCCAGAGATTCGGAACTCCTTGCAACCATTCTTGTGCCCAGAATCGAGCCCAAGAGAGCCCGAATGTGAACGTAGATGACCAGGAATCTAGAGCTTGAGTGTGTTTTCCTTTACCGGATCTAAGAGCTTGTCTGTACTGTACAAGTCCAGCGCTTCGTCCATGACCTTGGCTCGCGATAAACGCCGTATTCTTGCTGTATATGCAGGATGGGTTGACCATATGGCATGGTCATCGTCTGATACTGAATGTCGTTCTTCCATCATCTCTCTGAGTCGTCTGAGCTTCTCGTACATCTTTGGGGCACTGCGTGGATCGTAACCAGCGGCCGCAAGGAGGAGGAGGCCAAGATGATCCGCCTCAAATTCGTTCCTGTTGTTGGTGTAGGATAGGAAAGAAACACGTACGTGTAATCAATATATCAATATCAATATATGTGCAGAAAATAATAAACAAGCATATATACTAGGAGTACTGCTCCTACCTGAAGTACCACGGGCGTATGAAGATGAATTCCCACTTGTCCTCCGTGAATCTGTCCCGCGGCACGTTGAGCAGCTCTGCAGCGAAGTTGACGAGGAAGCCCACCCAAAAGCTGTTCTGCCGCTTCTGGAGGCCGTGCCTCGCGATCACATGCGCAACCTCGTGCCCGAGCACCGCAGCGACGTCAGCGTCGGTGCGCATGTATTCGAGGAACCCAGTGGACACCCTGACGATGCCCTTGTAATGGCTATACGCATCTATGACTTCATCATCCACAACCACGTCGACTCTCCAGTCAACGCCGCCGCCGCCATTCACAGGACACCACCGAATCCTCTCCAAAAGGCTACCTCGTCCACAACCAAAACGAGATTTGTCGTCGCACACGCAGGCCGTGGCGATGAGATGACCGGCGATGCGGCGCACCCGGATGGTCTGGGGGTGATTCGGCGGGAGCATATGGCCGGCCGCGCTCTTGTTGACGGTGCCATCGCGAGCGTGCGATGATGATACAGCAGGGGCGTGGTTGTGATTGCCGCCCAAACGGTCGAGTGTGTTGAAGATAACAATATCTAGGTACGTTGTATAGGCCAGGGTGTTGCCATGGTCTCAGGTTGTTGAGCCGTGCGCATGCATGTAACAAATGTATGGAGGTAGATAGATCTAGCGTATGAGTTTGTTGTAACAACACCCGGTGTATGTGGCCACGCAGGGAGCTGTTCTCTGCCTATTTAACATGTACCGAGAGCCCACAATGAGGGCATCTCGTTCCCTCATTTTGTTTTACATGGTATCAGCCTAACACATATCCCTGCGGATTAGATCGATCCCGCTTCCTCATGGCACCTTCCTCTGACGCCGCTGCTGCTGCCTTTCCCTTCGGCTTCCTTCCACCGCCGTCGGAAAAGCTCACTCGAGGGAACTACACCATGTGGCTCGCTCAGGTCTCGGCCACCCTTCAGGGTGCCCAACTCTGGGGCTACACCAAGCCCACCTCCAAGCCTCCTCCTGAGTTCCTCCCGGAGGACGCTGCCGCTGTTGCGGCCGCCACTGTGGCCGACAAGCAGACCGCGCCGGCGGTCAACCCAGAGTACGAGAAGTGGTTTGCCCAGGACAGTCAGGTCCGCGGCTATCTCTTCTCCTCCCTCTCCAAGGATGTCTTCTCCCAGGTGGCGTCCTCAACCACGGCAGCCGATCTCTGGGCCGCGATCCAAGGCCTCCAGGCCTCCCAGTCCCGGGGGCGCATCATGTCCACGAGGATGGCGCTCTCCACTGCAACCAAGGGCTCCTCCACTGTGGCGGAGTTCTTCACCAAGATGAAGGGCTTGGCTGACGATATGGCGTCGGCCGGCAAGAAACTCGACGACGATGAGATCGTCTCCTACATCTTGATGGGTCTTGGCGAGGAATTTGATCCGGTTGTGACCAGCGTGTCCAATCGTGTTGAACCCATCTCGCTCCAGGAACTTCAGGCTTAGCTGGTGAGCCATGAACAACGACGTGAGATCCGTGACGGCGGCTCCCACTCCTCTGCCAACCTCGTCGCCAAGGGCGGCCGTGGTGGTGGTGGTGCTCCTCCAAATCGTGGCGGCCGCAGTGGCGGCGGCAGGGGTGGTCCTGGTCGTGGCCGCAATGGCGGACGCGGTGGCAATGGCGAGCGTGGCAAGAACTTCCTCGCTGGTGTTTTCTGTCAGATCTACGGCAAGGAGGGGCATATGGCGCATCGTTGCTTCAAGCGCTTTGATGCCTCTGTCACGGGTCCGCCGCAGAAGAGTGCGTCCTCCGCCATGACTTCGTATGGGGTGGACACTAATTGGTACCTGGACACTGGTGCCACCGACCACATCACCGGGGAGCTCGAGAAGCTCTCGTTCCGCGACAAGTACAACGGCGGCGAGCAGGTGCATGCCGCCAACGGGTCAGGTATGGATATCAGCTATATTGGTCGCAGTACTTTGCATACCCCACGTAGTCAGATTCATCTTAATAAGATTCTCCATGTGCCACAAGCCCACAAAAGTCTTATTTCTGTAAATCGTTTAGCTTGTGACAATAATGCCTTCTTAGAGTTTCATCCCAATGATTTTTTCGTAAAGGAACAGGGGACCAAGAGAACCCTCCTACACGGCAGGTGTGAAGGCGGTCTCTACCCCCTCAAACCCTCGCACAATAATCAAGCTCTTGGTGTGTTCAAGCCGTCCGAGTCCTTGTGGCATGCTAGGCTAGGGCATGCGTCCTCTACCGTCGTCCAACAAGTCATCAATCGTCATAATCTTCCCTTTTGCAAGTCCAATAAAGATGCTATTTGTGATGCGTGTCAACGTGGGAAGAGTCATCAGCTTCCTTACCCATGTTCTACCAGTGTTTCAGCTAGTCCTTTGGATTTAATTTTCTCAGATGTATGGGGTCCCGCACCATCGTCGGTGGGGAAGAACAATTATTATGTTTCATTTATTGATGATCACACCAAATTTACTTGGGTTTATCTCTTGTGTCATAAATCTGAGGTTTTTGCTCGCTTTCGTGATTTCCAAAGCCTAGTTGAACGACAATTTGGACGTAAAATCTTGGCTGTCCAATCTGATTGGGGTGGGGAATATCAAACCCTAAACTCCTTTTTCCAGCGCATAGGGATAGATCATCACGTCTCTTGCCCACATGCTCACCAACAGAATGGCTCTGCCGAGCGCAAACATCGGCATATAGTTGAAGTTGGTCTCTCATTGCTTGCACACGCCTCTATGCCGCTCAAATTTTGGGATGCAGCTTTCCTCACTACCGTATTTCTCATTAATCGTCTCCCATCCAAGGTTATTGGTAATGAGACGCCATATGAGCGCCTTCTTGGCCATAAACCCGACTACTCATTCCTTCGTACGTTCGGGTGCGCCTGCTGGCCGAACCTTCGGCCATACAACACAAAAAAACTTCAGTTTCGTTCCAAGAGGTGTGTGTTCCTCGGTTATAGTGATTCTCATAAGGGATTCAAATGTCTTGATCCCTCTGAAGGTCGTGTCTATATTTCACGTGACATAGTTTTTGATGAGCATGTTTTTCCCTTTGCCCATCTCCACCCCAACGCTGGTGCCCAACTTCGTGCTGAGATTGCCCTACTGCCACCCTCCCTCTTGCCTCCCTCTTCTACGTTTGGGGATGCAATTTTACTGGATCAAAATAGTCCTGATACTGTATCTACTAACCCGGATTCGAGTTCTCTTGCTTGTCCTGCACCTGCAGAAAAAAATCCGGTGGAGATTGATGCACAAACGGCGCGACCAGCTGATGATGAACCGGTGCGGATCCGTCGTCATTTCATGTGTTTCCCGGGCGGCGACAGCACGACGATCGAAGATGCTTCGGCGGCCGGTACTGCAACCGCATCCAGCTCGGGATCGGTGCCTCCTGTTTTGGAGCCGGGGCTGTCGTCCGTCCGCATCCCCAACTCCGGATCGTCTGCGGCTGAGGCGCGGACTGCCTCTCACACCAACTATGCCGGCTCCGGTGTGGCTGCACAGCTCGATCCGTCACCAGAGGGGACCGTGGATCTCGCCTGCTGTTGAGCTGACAGGCGAGATTCGTGGCTCCGGATCTTCTGTGCCTGATGCATCCGCGTCCATGCCTGTGCCTGGTCCACCACCGCCACGTCCTACCACAAGATCTCAACACGGCATCCGACAACCCAAGCGGTACACGGATGGCACGATACGCTGGGGCATGTCAGCAGTTGTTACTGAGGAACCTTCTACGGTTAGTGAAGCTCTTCAGGATCCTAAGTGGAAAGGAGCCATGTATGTTGAGTACAAGGCTCTCATGAACAACAAGACTTGACAGCTTGTTCCACCACCTAACAAGAATGTGATCGACTGCAAATGGGTTTACAAGGTGAAGAGGAAAGCTGATGGCACCATTGACAGGTATAAAGCTCGTCTCGTTGCCAAAGGTTTTCGTCAACGCTATGGAATTGATTACGAGGATACATTTAGCCCAGTTGTCAAGGCGGCAACAATTCGCCTCATATTGTCTATTGCCGTGTCAAGGGGTTGGACGCTTCGGCAACTAGATGTGCAAAATGCCTTTTTGAACGGCATATTGGAAGAAGAGGTCTACATGTGGCAACCTCCCGGTTATGCAGATCCAAGGCGACCACGGTTTGTTTGCAAGCTTGAGAAGGCTCTTTATGGTCTTAAACAAGCACCACGTGCTTGGTATGCGAGGCTGTGTGCAAAGTTGATAGCCTTGGGCTTCATACCTTCAAAGGCAGATACGTCATTATTTTACTACAGCAAGGGTGGTCATACTATCTTTGTTCTTGTATATGTGGATGACATTATAGTGGCAAGTTCCTCACAAAAGGCGACGGGTGCATTACTAAAGGACTTGGAACAAGAGTTTGCTCTCAAGGATCTTGGAAACCTACACTACTTCCTTGGCATTGAGGTAAACAAGCTCGGTGATGGTCTCAAGCTTTCTCAAGAGCGGTATGCGGCAGATGTGCTGCAACGTGTAGGTATGCATAAGTGTAAAGCTATTGACACTCCTCTTTCCTCTACTGAAAAGTTGAGTGTGACCGAAGGAGAACCTCTTGGAACTGAGGATGCGATGAGGTACAGAAGCATAGTTGGGGCATTGCAATATCTTACACTTACCAGACCTGATATATCATTTTCGGTGAACAAGGTGTGTCAATTTCTTCATGCACCGACCTCAGTTCACTGGAGTGCTGTCAAACGAATACTTCGGTATATACAAGGAACTCTCAAGCTAGGGTTGAAGATCAGTTCATCCAGGTCTACAATGGTGAGTGCATTTTCTGATGCTGATTGGGCAGGGTGTCCTGATGACAGAAGGTCCACTGGTGGCTTTGCAGTTTTCCTTGGACCGAATTTAATTTCATGGTGCGCTAAGAAGCAAGCGACTGTGTCGCGTTCGAGCACAGAGGCAGAATATAAGTCACTTGCAAACGCTACAGCTGAGGTTATATGGATTCAGAAATTACTTGAGGAGTTGAGAATACCACATCCGCGAGCAGCTAGGCTTTGGTGTGACAACATTGGTGCCACTTACCGTCTTTCATGCACGTACAAAACATATAGAGATAGACTTCCATTCTGTGAGGGAAAGAGTAGCACAAAAGCTACTTGATATTCGATGGATACATACTGATGACCAGCTAGCTGATGGGTTTACCAAACCGGTGGTTGCGGCCAAGATTAACAGATTCAGGTCCAATCTCAACCTAGTGGCTGGTTAAGATTGAGAGGGGATGTTGAAGATAACAATATCTAGGTACGTTGTATAGGCCAGGGTGTTGCCATGGTCTCAGGTTGTTGAGCCGTGCGCATGCATGTAACAAATGTATGGAGGTAGGTAGATCTAGCGTGTGAGTTTGTTGTAACAACACCCGGTGTATGTGGCCACGCAGGGAGCTGTTCTCTGCCTATTTAACATGTACCGAGAGCCCACGGTGAGGGCATCTCGTTCCCTCATTTTGTTTTACAGAGTGCGTTGAAAATGGACGACGCAGCGGCGGGACCAGCCCATGGAAACGCTTTCCTGATGCTGTGCCAGCAAATAGATCGCCGAGAAGGGAATATGTCCATGTTTCCACGATGAAACAGTCGATGACATGCTGAGTTGTGTTTCATTAAGAGGGGTTAATTCATTAAAACCATGTACATTAAATAACATCATAAGCATTAAATTAAAAGAATAAGCTAGAAATGGCAACAAGACCATATAAATAGTTAAAATGAATACAAATAGTCTGCAATATAGTCATAAAAAAGAGACTTACAATTACTTTCTGACTTGTTTACCCATCGCTTTTTGAATGATTTGAATATCTCAATTATGTCATCTTTATCCCCTTGGAAGAAAATATGCCGTTCAATGAATATAACTGACAATCATACAAAACACTATCACCTAGCTTATTTCTTGAACCAACTTAAACTGAAATACAAACAAATCACTCATAAATAAATAAATAAAAGTATGTAAGTACATATTTAAAAAAAAACAAGAAGAAGATCAATCTTACCAACAAGCAAACTAGCAAACTGACGTGACCTTTCGTGGCTTCGTCTGACGTCGCAGTCACGCAGTGCGACAGTGGCGGCCTGGGAATCTCGCGTCTGCCGGACGTTGCACACTTGCAGTCGCACTTCCCCGACGTCGGAGGCCCTCGGGCGTCGGGCACTCGGGCAGTGCCGGGCCTTGCTCGCCGCGGAGCCACGGAGCGGCGGTCGGTGGACAGCCGGTCCGGTCGGGGTCGGCAGTCGACGACCCCTCGCGAAGCTCCGTCTCCGTTAGTCCACGGCCGGCGTGGCCGCCGCGCGTGCCGCGTGGGGTAGGGTTCGACGGTTTCTTCTCGACGACTCGATTTCTCGTTCGACCGTCGCGTGCGCGTGCGAACTGTTGAAGCCGGAAGGGCCAAGCCGATTGGACCGTCGCGTGCGCGTGGATTGCGGCATCGAGGCGGAGTTACACCGCGTGCACAGCCTAGAAGCCGAACCGAAAGGCATCGGGCGTGTGCCTCTTTATATATATATATATATATATATATATATATATATATATATATATATATATATAGGTAAGACTATTCTGCAGCTGGTCATAGAATAACTTATTCTATGGCCACCTTGATTTACGATAATGTTTGTACCAATTTACGATAACATGAATATGCATTTACGATACTCGTGTTACTACAACTCACGGTGATATTTATCATAATGTTATAGTAAATCACTTAATAAGGAGTTACTGTAGTATCGTAAATTAGCATAGTAACTATCGTAACTCAAAATGGCCACAAAATAAGTTATTCTATGGCCAGCTGCAGAACAGTAGTTCTATATATATATATATATATATATATATATATATATATATATATATATATATATATATATATATATATATATATATATACACACACACACTAGATTTATGCCCTAGCGTTGCACAAGGTAATAAATGATTTTGCATTGGGATCCTAAAATTCATTTTTTTTTTGTCTATGTCCATACGTTGCAACGGGAGAGAAAGAAAACTATCAAATGTCGATGAGAAACAATGACGAAAATGATACATATCTATTTATATTTTTATTCTTTCTATATAAAATTTAAAATCTATAATTTAATTATTTTATGACGACCACGTTGACAATAATATAGCAATGTTCTATTAAGCCTGAGGTAAAATAACTTTGATAGGTTTTTTTTATTCTCTTGCAAAACATAGAAATATTTAGACCGATAACTTTAATTTTTATATACTATCTATGTATTATTATAAATATCAAGTACCGTAAGTTTTTAGTAAAGACCGATAACAATATGTAATTCTAATCTATCAATGCTTGCCATCGGGCTCTATCACTTTCTCTCTTCCGTTCTTTAGCATCGTCGACTACTGGCATGAATTGGTAGCATATCATAGATGTACACAGTGCATCCGATGGAATATCACAGAGAATATCATTACATACCTCTCCTTGTAGTATTAGTCGGGTCTCCTACCGCCTACCGGTGCACGAGAACAGCTATTTTCTATTGCATTCACCTATAGTAATAACTAACAAGATCACCTATGTTTTTTTAAGCACTCAGCAGTACTAACCCAGCTGTAAGATAAACTAAAAGACTTTTATAACCTTTAAACTGAAAAATTGAATCGTAGAGCAAAGACATGCAAAAAGCTTATGTATCATGACTAAGTTAGCTAAAGCTATCGGTGTCACTAACTGAAAATCAGTGGTATGCAAGTCTCTACGCCTTAAAAACATAAAAGGGAATCAGTAAGTGTTACTGAACAGGCCAAGCAATTGATTTCGCACTATGTACAACTTTTGTTCGTAGCTAACATTAAAGCGATGTAATTAAATAATTGTTATTACTGAACAGGCCAAGCAAAAAGATAGGCATGAATAAACAAAGATCTCACTAGGGTGTTCGTCACGGACAGGGATGGTTCATGGTTGGATAGACGGTTTTTGCTAGCTATTCACTAACCACCGTGCGCCGGTAGCCGGATCCAGAGAGGCGCGGTAAGTGATTTCGGCAGCGTCATTGTGTGCGCACTCGCAGATCAAAGTCTATGTGGTGTGTGTCCTCTCACCGTGGACTTCTTAATTTTATAGAGGCTCAACAAAGCAAACACTTGAACCAGCACGGGTAGAGAACAGACCTTTTATCCGATGTTAAAATAGGCTCTAGTCCCGGCAATTTTTGCACCCGGGACTAGAGAGACCTTTAGTCCTGGTTGATGTCTCCAACCAGGACTAAAGGTCCCTGCCCAACGGCTACTGCGCTCTGCACAGTGACATAGGACCTTTAGTCCCGGTTGGAGACACCAACCGGGACTAAAGGTGGACCTTTACTCCCGGTTAAAGACACCAACCGAGACTAAAGGTCCCCCGATGGGTTAGTTCAAAAGGGAAGCATCACATCCATTGTTAGATGTGTTGTGTATGTGGGGTGGTAAGCTACGCGCGAGGCAATGCATGGGGTCTTGGGTTCGAATCTCACGGGACGCAGCGGTGGGAGGCATTATTTTTTTTAAAGCTGGGAGGACCTTTAGTCCCGGTTGATGTTACCCACTTCCTGACCCGGGACTAAAGGGTCATTTAGCCCCGGATGCTTACTCCCGGGTGGGGAACCGGGACTAGAGGGGGTTCCCCACCGGGAGTAAAGCTCTGTTCTCTACCAGTGCAGAGGCGCCGACCGGGCAGGTCACGCCTACCACATGGCTCCGCCTCGGGCTCGGGTATCAAGGGCACCGCAGCGCAGCCCTTCGACGGCGGTGCGCTCACCCTCGGGTGGACGCAGGCACCGGTGAAGGGGCGCGCGGCGGCGCTGCCACTTCCTCCGGCGGCCATGGCTGCTGCTCGTTGCGCTGAGAGCTACTGCGCGCACGAGAGAGAGAGGGCGAGAGAACAAATGGCTAGGGTTTCGGGTGCTGGCCGCCGCGTCGTGGTTTTTGATCTTCCGAAGCGCGCGCTCGGCCGTCTGATCTGCATCGACGGTGCGGAAGCAACGGGCTGGAGGCCGGGCCAGGCGGGCTCGAGCGGGCGAGCTGCTTTCCCGGCCCAGGCCTAGGTTGCGGCCTAGGTGGGAGCCGTGCACGCGCAAGGTAGGCCAGGCCGCTTTCTTGGTCGTGCCGAAGGAACAGTACTTATTTGAGACCATTTTCCTTTTCTTTTTCCAGTAAATCGTTATTTCCTGGAAAATGGATAAATGGCTCAAAGAAAATAATAAAGAGATTTTTTCTGTGGGCAAAATTCATTAAATTGAATTAGTTTTTCCGCTGCTAAAAAAATTATTTATTCTCCAATTATTTTGAACCAACGTGATATTTAATTGGAGAAAAAGAGATTTTGACATGATTATGATGTTATTTTCTGACCAACGTTGTTAATAACAATATCGTAATTTTAATGATTTTATGCATTATCTTTATTTTTGTCCAACGGTGACATAGATTTAGTGTATAAACAGTTGTATGTTTTAATTTTGAACAACGTTGGAATCAAGGCATGCAATTGTTGTTATTATTTGTGTTCTCACTCTATATGAATTGTGTTTATATATATATATATATATATATATATATATAACACTAGATTTATGCCCTAGCGTTGCACGGGTAATACGTGTTTTTGTCCACGCGTACGGTGACAGATTTAATCAGTTTTAGAAAATAATAAAAAGGTAATCACTACCGGCAAAGGCCGATATACACTCGGCAAAGCCTTTGCCGAGTGTTACGCTCGGTAAAAGGCGCTTGGTAAACAGTTTATCGGCAAAGACCTCTTTGCCGAGTGCACTTTATCGGGCTTGCCGAGTGCTAATCTGACACTCGGCAAAGAAAAGTCGCCGTGATGGTGAGCGCCACCGTGACGTCGGCTTTGACGAGGGTCAAACACTCAGCAAAGGTCGCCTCTTTGCCGAGCGCCGTTGATTTAGACACTCGACAAAGGTGGCCACTGTGCCGAGTGCCACCAGCAAGACACTCGGCAAACAAGCGACCTTTGCCGAGTGCCTGGCCCGTGGCACTCGGCAAATCTGTGATGTTTGCCGAGTGCAATGGCCTTTGCACTCGGCAAAGCATGTTCCCAGGCATGTTCTCAGGACGTCACTTTGCCGAATGTCATAGCCATTGCACTCGGCAAACTAACTGAAAACAACCTTTTTTATTTGTTTTTACATTCACTACGGGATACAGTAGATTTGCTGAGTGCCAGGGGCACTCGGCAAAAGCCCAAAAACACTCGGCAAACATTTTGCCGAGTGTAACACTCGACATATAGCACACGGCATTGATTTGTTGGCAAACAGTAGTTTGCCGAGTGTCAATAAACACTCGGCAAAAATAAACTCTTGGCAAAAAAAATTGACGGGATGGAATGGTGACGTCGATTTTGCCGAGTGCCCAACGGAAAAACACTCGGCAAAGTTCCTCAAGTTTGCCGAGTGTCAGGAAGAAAACACTCGGTAAAGTTTCTCAACTTTACCGAGTGTCAACCCGAAAACACTCGGCAAAGTTTCTCAAGTTTGTCGAGTGTCAAGACGAAAACACTCGGCAAAGTTTAGGCACTTTGCCGAGTGCCACGCCTAAAACACTTGGCAAACAAGCGAGCAACGGTCAGATTTTATGGTCACTTTGCCGACTGTCCATTGGAATACACTCGGCAAAGAAGGTTCCCAGAATGACAGAAAATGGTCTCTTCGCTGAGTGTTTTGCCTTGACACTCAGCAAATCCTCTCTTTGCCGAGTGTTACACTCGGCAAAGCGACCAAGACTCCCCTTTTTTACTAATCTGTCACATATAACGGATCCCTCTCAATTCACAAAAAACCATGACAATTCACAATAAAACATCGTCACAGGCATAATTATGTCACAGGTAATAAACCATCGTCATAATTCACAATAAACTATCATCACATGTCACAATAAACCATCATCACAATTTACAATAAACCATCATCACAAGTCACAACTAAGTCACTATAAGCCACAAATGCAAATACAATCACTGCGGAGGCCCTTGGAACCTCTGCGACAAATCCGGGTCTTGAGACTGATTATTTGATGCCGCCGATTGATTCTGCACAAAAGAGAAGTATTCGAAACAGTGTTAGCTTCCTTTTTAACAGTGTTAGACTTCATATTGCAAAGTGAATTTCAGTATCAAAAGGTGTGCATCTACAGCATACTGTAATTGTAATCACAACATTCAACACTAATGCGTTCATGTGGCAAAGTTGCTGCTTCTTGACAGAATGCTCCAACAGATCAAGATTCAAGGTCTTAGAGTTCTTATTTTTTTCGCAGGTGAGATGTCGATGGTATCATGCTTCCTGTGCAGTTTGGAATGGAGGGAGTACTACCTAAGCCTGAAATTTTTGCAACCCCTGATTTTTAATTATTTTCCTACCTTATGGCTACCTGTGCAGTTTCTTTCATTTTTCCAAATTTTCCAAGAAGGTATCTAGCTTATGCACACTTAGCATCTAATTTTATTGTCAAATAACTGAGTGATACTGTTTAGTTATCTAACTTGCCTCAGTTACAAAATTAAGAATAACAGAAAAGATGTAGTTGATTTTTAATTCTAATTTCTAACACGCATCTGTTTTTTTGAAGTAGAAGCCCACAATGATTATTTTGGTCATCTGTTTTGAATAGCTCTGACTTGTTATTGTGACACTAGATTACTTATGCTTATGATGCTGCTGTATTCTCCAGCTATTGTATTAACAATGCCTTTGGTCCAATCTTATTCAACTTTATTTTTTGTGGTAGTCTGGTGGTGGATCTGGCAACCCTATGGGTGACATTTTGGATGACTTTGTTCGTCAGAGATTTGGTTACGAGTCATATGAACGTGTGGAACGTGGATTGCTACTGCAAAAGAAACATACAGCAATGAATATGTTCAATGACTGGAATCCCATGAATGACTTGAGAGCCCTTCAGAAGGTCAGCATGGAGTCACAGTCTGAACCTGTGCCTATTTTTCGTTTTTATTTGTCTTGTACAGTGGAGGAAAAAGCTCTTATTCTTGCAAAGCATGATCATATTCTGGATAGCAATATCCTGAATATAACCCCTAGCCTGAGCCATTGTCTGCTCAGTTGGGGTGCATCATTTCTCTTCAATAGACTTGAGGAGTTGCAGAACCCTAGCTACTCAAATGTCTCTGGTGATGAGCTTTTTCATGGATAATGTAGCTTTGGAGTTTTTATCAAAATTACTCAGCAAGGTTGAACGCAGCACTGAACCAGGCAATGCAGCCATATCACAAGCTTATCTGCGTGGATCTTTCTATTCTAGAGCTATTGTTGTAGCTGGTGAGAGTGAGGGAATTTCATCAGTTGATGCTGATCTGCCAAAGTTCTGTGCCTACTGGTTAAGCTTACTTAATAGCGAGTAGCTAGCTAGCTGGTCCATGAAAAGCAGTAAAATACTAGCTGGTCCATGAAAAGCAATTTATATCGAAAAAACAAATCTACTTGCAGACACAATGAGCTATATCAGCAGTAAATGTTTCATTTGACGCTAAGTGCATACTGAAGAAATACATGCTTGTGAAACTTACAGTCACGCATATAACGTAAATGTTTGTTGTGGTTGGTTTCTGTTCATCTTTCTTGTAAGAAGTCATTATTTTCCGGTTCTTTTATTTATATATGATCCCCAAAATACAGTTTACTTTAGCATTATGTATTGATATGAAGTTTCAAGAACTGAAGTGTCAAGTGACTCACAGGAGTAGTTGTGGGTGGCTGAGGTGAAGGGAATAGCATCGGTGGCGGTGGCAAAGGTTGACCCATACTCGATGCAAAATTCTGCATGTATTGGAACATTTGGTCCATCCTCAACCAATTTTCTTCCTCCATCCTCTGCCGCTCGGCCACCATCCTCGCCTCCATCTCCTCCATCCTCGCCTCCATCTCCTCCGGTTGCTTCATTTCTGCTTCCACCTGGGCCTATAACATTTCATCCCAATGTTACAATGCAAAGCTAAAGTACGTAACAATCAACGAACGATGAATAAAACAGAAATAACCTGGAGAGCCTCCATCTGGAACTATGTAGCGGTTGGCCGTGGGCGTATCGCCGAGCTCGAGCTCGTGCTCCTTGCTCGGATCTGGGAGAGAGTGGGAGTAGAGGCCGTGTCGAGTGTACTGTCGTCAATCCAGTACCGGCCATGCTTCTTGCCTCCTCCCACCCTCATCACAATTTCTCCATCAAGATCTTGGGTGCTCGGATCGAAATGTGGCCCATGAACCTGCCTTGCCATCGCTGTATACTCACTGACATGACTGTGGATGCTGGGATCGCTGTACGCCTCGAGCGGGTCCTCCGGGTTGAAGTCGATGTTTGACGTCGCCTTGCCCTTTTTGGACAGAACCCATGCCTTGAACTGGGAGCAAGGCTAGCCATCATGTGACGACGACTGCGGCAAAAATGCAAAATGATTAGAAATTATGCAGAATTGAGCGTTAGAATAAAGAAATGAATTCGCGTACCCATTTTTCCGTGTATTCGTCGAGGCTCAGGCTGCCTTGATGGTGTGATGCACGTGGCATCAGCAAATGCCGGCCTCGGCAAGCGTTTTGCGTCTCCACCCACCCGGGCTCCAACCACTTGTCCACAATGTATTCCCAGCACTGGGCATGCTGGGCGCACCAGTACGGAGACACCTACGTGATCAAGTGTATGATATATGAAAAAAATGAAATTAAGCGTAATTAATCTCATAAAAAGTAAGTATTAATGTTCTATATGTACCTGCAAGAATTGTTCCCAGGTCAGGTTCATTGTTCTTGCCTCTTCTTTTTTAACCTTCATCTTCTATGTTGAGCATAGTAGTCGATGATGGCCTGGACGTGCGCCTCGTAGTGCATGTCCTTCACGAGCTTCTTGGCGGCTTCTTCAGAGATGGAGGCCGCCTTGGCCTCGTACCCCTCCTAGCATCTATAGAAGTCCTGCATATAGACGCGATGTATATAGTCATTACTTCAAGAATGTCTAGTGAATGTGATGTATTGAGCAATGTAGTGCGAGGAATACTTACCCACAGCTCGCCCTTTACCCGCTCCGCCTTGTTGGGGAATACCCTGCCGTCACGATCAGCGGCGTCGAGGGCGGTGACGTAGTGGTCCGACATGTAGGCCGGCTGCAGCTCTTCGCAGAACTGCACTAAGCCAGGGAAGTGTAGCCTGCACAAAAGGCCAAGGATGCCGTTGACCTTGCGGTTGTGATCACCCCCACTGACCTTAATCCAACCCCTGCCCAAGTGATTAAGATAAATTATTAGTTTCTATTGTAATTTTCAACATATCAAACGAAAAATTATTGAAAACATATAAAGGTACTTACTTTTTCCCAGAGGGTCGAACCATCGGGCGTTTCTCAAGAGGTATCGGTCGCCTCGGGAGGGTCAAGGGACCTCGCAACCAGACCTCAGGACCCATTGCCTCCTCCTCCACCTGCTCCTGCTCCTCCTGTACCTCCTCCTCATCACCAGAGGCGTGCGCGGAAGGTACCTCCTCAGACGACGACGAGGGAGCTACAGGCGACGGGGGCCTCGCCCCTTTACCCTTCCCTTTACCCTTCCCTCCACCCTTGCCTCGACCCCTCCCTGAAGCTGACCCTGAAGCTTCGCTCTTTCCGTAAAGCGCCGCGATCTTCCTCGTACCGCCCACCATTGTTCAATCACCTGTAATTAAAAAGAGTAAACTAATCAGCACAGATAAACAAAACATACTTAGAAAGATATGACAAATAATAAATAAATTAGTACGGCTCATACATGTATTAGAAATAATCATCATGATCGTGATTAGCTGTATCATAAGTCTCATCATCACTATCACGCATGTCGATATAATCATCATGATCGGGAATGTCGTCATCACTGTCATTGCCTAAATGTAATCGCTGAAGTAATTCTAAGTCCTTCACATTCTGAACCTCGTCTCCAGCATCCTCGTCAACAACCCTTTCATTGTCTACTTTCATTCCGATCGCTTCGGTTAAGTCTATCTCAAAACTCCCTTCGAGCCCATCTTCTTGGAAGAACTCTCCGTCATATGTGTTGGGGTCTATGTTGTAATCTTCATTGTTTGGTACAGGTAGTTTACCGTGTGGCGATACCTTGTACACAACATCCCAACCCTTAAGACGGTCGTCTGTTTGGCACGGGTACGAGAGATAATAAACTTGCGTGGCCTGTTGAGCCACAATATAGACATCGTCTCCTGGTAAGACGGATGATTGTCGAATTTCGACTAGCCCAAGATTAGGGGTCCGTCTCACTACTGATGGATCAAACCAATGGTATTTGAATATGACTGAATTAAGAGGTTTGTAACCATGAAACATGAGTTCGTATATTTCTTCAATTCTTCCATAGTACTCGACCCCATCTAATCTTGGCGTAAAAACTCCGGTATTTGTGCTTCTTCGATTGGGCTGACTCTGCTCATGGCTTGTTGTGTGAAAGCGATAGCCATTCATGTCATAACCGGTAAACGACTTGACCCTATAGGCACAGCCATCGGCAACCTATCTCAACTCGACACTCATAGACGCATCAGTTTGGCCCTACAAGTTCAAGCAGGGTGGTTCGTTATATTATTCGCATGTACGAGCAACTTATAATGTCAAACTAAGTATGAGCTAAATTGGACTGTACCTTCTGTTTGAACCAAGAAATAAAATTGGGCATTCCATTTCCCGCACCCTCTCTGAGAAGGGTCTCAGCTTTCTGCGGGGTAGGCTCCCTTGATTCACGCCAGAATTGACGATGAAATTCCCTGTACCACCGAGAAACATGGGTGTTGGACACATAATAGTGACTACTTGAGAACAAGTTTGTTGAGAACTTACATCATGTACGGCTCCACTTCGGATAGGTTGGTCAACACATACAGCATGATAGTGTGCCACTCTTCATGTTTCAAGGTCTTGTTGGTCGCGCCACTTGCACTTCCGAGTTGCCCTCGGAAAAGGCTAAGGCTCGATTCATCTTCACCGGCATTGTAACGAGGGGGTGGATTATGCACGCTAGGAAGGTTGTCAGCATAGTATTTTGTTGTGAAGTTTGACACCTCCTCCAGAATGTATGCCTGCTTCAATTTTGCATTTATTTTTACATTTAGTTCGAAGAACCTTTTGACATCTCTCAATTGAATAGCACCAATGGCCTTGCACAGGCCCCCCCATTCGTGCTTCATACGGGAGGTGCAGAATCATATGCTGCATCGGATTGAAGAAGCCGGGTGGAAAAATCTTCTCCAACTTATAGAGCAACACATATGCCATTCCTTCCATTTCTGCAACCACGGTACGAGATAACTCCTTGGCACAAAGCTGGCGGAAGAAATTGCTCAACTCCGCTAGCACCTGCCAGACATGCTTAGGGACATAGCCTCGAACCATCACCGGAAGTAGGCGCTCAAGCCATATGTGGTAATCATGACTCTTGAGCCCGTTGATTCGCATAGTAGCTCAGTTCACTCCCCTCTTCAGATTCGCTGCATACCCATCAGGGAACATTAATGTTTGGAACCATTCTAGTACCTCCCTCCTTTGGGCCCTCGTCAGGATGAAATCGGCCTTAGGCTTTCTCCACGACTTGCCGGCTCTGGGAGGCGTCATGTTCAGCTTTGGTCTATCGCATAACCTCGCTTGATCCACTCTAGCCTTAACGTTATCATTTGTCTTATCAGAAATATCCATGATTGTACCAAAAATTGCCTCGGTGATGTTCTTTTCAGTGTGCATTACATCAATGTTATGTGGAAGAAGGAGATCATCAAAATAGGGGAGGTTCCACAAGCACGACTTCTGAGTCCAGGCATGTTGCTCGCCATATCCCACAAAACCACCTTCTTGTTTATTGACCTCGAGAGCGTCTAACTGAGCACGAACCGCGGCTCCTGTCATCATCTGCGGTGCAGGGTCTTTAACTACGACATCTTTCGTAAAGTTCTTGATGTCTAGTCTAAATGGATGGTCAGGAGGGAGGAATTGTCGATGTTTGTCGAACGAAGAATACTTGCCACCCTTCGTCAACCAAATGAACATTAGAGAAGCCTTGCATACCAAGCATGGGAACCTCCCGTGAACACACCAGCAGCAGAAAATCCCATATGCCGGCAAGTCATGCAGGGAGTACTGGTACCAAACATGCATATTGAAGTTTGTCTTTGTAGCTCGGTCGTATGTCCATACCCCTTCCTCCCAAGCATAGACCAAATCATCAATCAGAGGCTCCATGTACACACTCATATTATTCCCCGGATGTTCTGGAATTATCAACGACAAGAATATGTTCTGTCATTGAAAGAGGACGCTAGGGGGGAGATTGAGGGGATAACGAACACGGACAAATAGGTGTACGGGGCAGCCGCCATTCCATAAGGATTGAACCCATCTGTTGCCAGCCCAACATGTACGTTACGAGCCTCTAGAGCTTTCTCACGATGAATCTCATCAAACCTTGTCCAGGCTTCACCATCGGATGGGTGTACCATCTTCTCAAGATTGTATCAACGTCCGTTTTTGTGCCATGTCACCTGTTTCGCGGATTCCTCAGTCATGTAAAGTCGTTGGATCCTCGGTATGAAAGGAAGGTACCGTAGGATCTTCACGGGGATTGTGAGCTGCCTCTTCTGACCATCACCAGAGTCTACCTCTAGGAACCTAGATGATTCGCACTTCACATAGTACTTTTCTTCTGTATACTCTTTCCTAAATAAGATGCACCCCTTCGGACAAGCATGTATCTGCTCGTATAGCATCTTAAGTGCACGAAGGAGTTTCTGTGCCTCATAGATGCTCTTTGGCAAGATGTGACCACTTGGGAGCAGGCTGCCAACAACTATGAGCATAACATCGAAGGCATCTCGACTCAAGCTAAACTGGGACTTCACGGCCATTAGGCATGCAATGGCATCCAGTTGAGAAACCTTGGAATACCCATGAAGGGGTTGCTGTGCCGCAGACAACATGTCGTAATACGCCTTTGCGGTAACCTCTGGTTCCTCCTCCCTACGTCCTTCATCGAAGTGTGCTTCATGATAGTCATTTAACATGTCTCCTACCCTGGCATCCCCATCATATTCCTCGATGCGTTGTCTGACGACCTCGTCTCTCCCACAATCGGCTTCACCATGGTAGATCCACCTGGTATAGTCTACCGTAAATCCATTCTTGCAAAGATGTTTACCCATGACCAGCTTGGTTTGCTGACGCGTGTTTGCACATTTGCTGCAGGGACACCAAGTGACACTAGCTCCTTTAACCCTTGCAAATGTCCGTTCCAAGAAAGCATCGGTCTTGTCAATCCATTCTTCGGTCCACGAACTCTGACTAAAGCGGCCCATGTACATCCACTCACGGTCATCCATCCTCTAGTACATCAGCGAGTAATATAAAAAATTACGTTGCATCTACACGTTCCTATACTATCCAATAGGTGAAGATAGGTCCTAATCCCATCCGAGGATGTATAGATGGGGTTAGTTTCCATCTCTACTCCTATCCGCGACAGAATTTCGACAACACCTCCCCGCTGTTCTCCAAATACACATCCTGGAAGGGAGATTGTGTATCCGGAGAACAACAGGGAGATGCTGCCGAAACTCTATCATGGATCGGAGTAGAGCATGGAAACTAACTGCATCTACACATCCTCGGGCTGTCCAAAAAACGTGGACAATTCGAAACAGATATGCAAAGATCTGCATATTTCTAACTGTATCTCTTTCGAATGGGAGACGCCTAGCTAGGTTACGTGATATACGAACATGATACAGAAAGAAGGGTCTTGTATGCCTCACCTTGCTGTCCTGCAAAGTGACGAGTCGAGGACATTGCAATAGCCTCTCCTACAATAAAAGGAACGTAGTAGTGTCAAATCTAAATTTCAGCAGCACCTCCCCTGCACGGGGAGGTTTTCAAAACCTGCAATAAATACAACGGCACGATGGCCGACAACCACATCCACAATAGTCATTCAAGATAATAAATTTTATAAATATTGCGAGCCAAATTAAAAAATGTTTTGACTCAGGACAAACTTAGATGGACTTATATTTGATCAAACAAAGTGCTATTTATGTAGCAACTGGTAATTCCAACATCTCATTTGTGTTCTGAACTTCCACATGCCTCCTAGAAAGGATATATCACCTATCTAGTGTATCAGGCATGCAGCCATGCATCTCCACCAACTAGCTACATTAATTTTTTTTAACAAAAAAACTATTCAGGCAACCCCCAGCAACATGAGAAAGATGGGAAAGGAAAACACCGTACATGTGCACCATTGATCAAAGTAATTTTTCATCGTTCTCTAGTTACCAAACACTCCACAGAATGTAATTTTCTAATCTCCAAATAATTTTGTTGTTGGTTAGATAGAAAATATTGCTAGCTTGATTCCTTGCGTCTGCGTGCATTTTTTTATGAAGTCAGTTGCTACGAATAAACTAGCGGCTGCTGCGGCTGAACAGTCGTCATCGCGAAACAGAAACAGTACGTACATCAATTTCAAATACTACTAGGTTTATTTCGATGATCGAAGGAAGATTAGGCTCAGGCGCTGTCAGATGAGATGCTTGGTGGCTTTGGTTGCTTTCCTAGCCAATACCCATACCAGAAAGGAGTGCTCAAGTTTTGATTTTGAATTGATTGAACTGCATGAAGAAAAGGGAGAAGCTGCATTTCCGCTCTGCTTTTGCCATATCATCCTCCACGCTCAAAAATCACAACAGAATATGTAGGGGAGTGTGTCCCGTCCCATTTGTACACACCCCAATCATCTAGGCCCCAGCATTTGGAGGTTGGCACTACTACAAAAAGCATTTGTAGGGGCGGATGGTAACCCTTTGTAGGTGCGGTTTGGCCAGCCGCCCCTACCGAACCGTCTCTACAAATCATGCATTTGTAGGGACGGTTCCCAGGCCGCCTCTACAAATCGATTTGTAGAGGCGGATATAGTACCAGCCACCCCTACAAATACCTGTTTGTAGGGGCGGTTCAATCTAGAACCGCCCCTACAGTACGTTTTCCCGCTAAAAAATTCAAATTTACAATTCAAAATCGCGTTGTCGAACGCCCCGCGACCAGCGTTCCGAACTGCGTTCACGTTGCCGAACCCCCCGTGACCCCGACTACAAGCACAAGAGTATTATATAAACTACAATTACAAGTCCAATTCAAAAGAATATATACAACCCATCATTAAATATACAAATTCCATACACATTGTTATCAACGTCCTAGAGCTAGCCTTTCAGTCTCACAAAGGTGTTGGTACTGAGGATTTGTACCTAAGTCAGACTCTCGGTCATGGTAGGCGTCTTTGACGTGTACAATCTAGTCTAATATGAAGTTGCAAAGGTCGCCGACGAGCTCTAAGAGTTGGTCATCCTTGTATGGGTCTCTTTTTATTCCTTTCTCTTCTCTCCACTACAAGAGAACAAGTTTCGGTTTAGTATTTCATACCATGTACGAAGTTTTTATACTACGGGTGAAGAAGTTCAAACTTACCCTTAAGGGGTGTCTCCTGTAGACACCGGTGTTACTCATCATCGAACATATATAGTATTCACAATGTACACTCCCAGCCTTCTGCTTGGGGCACTGTGTGTTTTGCATATGAAAATGTTAAGTAATGCTTTTGACAGCCATGTAACAGAATACTGAAGAAGTTACACTTACCGCACATAGTGTTTTTATAGCCAGCTTTTCCTTCCTTGCTAGATCATGCCTTCTGTGATGATTAGTGACATAGAACCTAAATGCCCTGTTCGAATTATTTTAGCAAATACAACTTGTTAGAATCTAAAAGTGAACGTTACAAGTACGTATACAAACATATAAGCTAATGAGGATTGTCGATATGTATACGTCTTGAGAATCGATATGAAGTCTTTGTATGTCACCGGGTCCCTATCTATTGAATCAAAGACCCATGCCATGCTCCTCCCGACATCGACGGCTATACAAATCCAGTGGTTGCTGCATGGATTTAATCATAGAACTAGATAAGCCCTTTTGCATCAAATAAAATATATCGAACAAAGCTTTAAGTATAGAGTTGAACTTACTCGAAGTTGTATGGTAGCCATATAGTAGAGTGTTGTTGGAGAGTTTTAAAAGCCAGGGCAATGTATGCTGCAACCTTAAGAGACTCTTCCCTTAGTTTCGCCGTACGGATGTGCTCTTTCTCCCGAAGAGTCTTTGCAGCAGCTAGCTCTTTGGCATCCAGTGTCCACCGTTTAGGGTAATTAAAATTTGTTTGGGCTATAGCTTGAGGGTCTAGATACCCAGCTTCACACTTGGCATTTGTTTGACAATGTGCACTTGCATTCTACAAATCACGGCGTGGGTTAGTTACAACAAAATTCAAAGATTATATTCATATCATATCGGGAGGACAAGGGCTTACAGGCACCACGTGTGAATTAGATTCATCTCCATTTCTCCTAGGTGAAAGCATGTGTGCATGTCATTGAAGTCAAAGACAATTTTCCCGGCTGGGCTTCCAAATGTGCCGGTGGGGAAGCATGCTTGTATGAGATCTATGCTCGTTGGGAGAACACGCAAGTACCAATCATGGAACCTTCTCATTCCAAGTGGTAGGCGCTGGATGTCCCGGTTTGGTAGGAAGGCTTGCCTCTTTCATATGTTTTCGGGCAATCCTTTGACCATTTGATGACATCAACATTTGGATACTGCTTTGCAATTTGGTGGAGTTTGCTAGTGACGGCCTCCTCAGAACCCCGTGATGGGACTTTTTTAACTTGGTTCTCAGGCTTGAACTGGTCATGGGAAAACCACTTGGACACCGACGAGACGTCTTTGATCGGAACATAAACTGGCCTTATGGTGATTGAATGCTTCTTTCGAAGTTCCCATTCAGGCACGTCCTCATCTTCTTGTGCATCACCTTCTTCAGGAGGCACTCGTTGTTCATGTATCGGCTGTGCTTATTGAGAAGACTATGGCACCTCATCATGCACTTGCTCAATACGAGCTAGAGAAGGTTGTGGCATCTCATCAGGCACATGCTCGCTAGGAGGCGGGGAAGAATGTGGCATCTCAGGAATGTGGTCACGAGACGGTGAAAATATCTCCCCGACCTCAACAACTCGCTCCAAATTTGGGAGAGGGGGAGGCGGCAAAGAAGTAGTCAATATAATGTCCCGTTTGTGCTAGAGGATGAACTGCCCCATAACGTTTCCGAGTAACACCAGACCCTCGGGAGTTACGTAGTCTATCCTCCACTGCAAGAACTCAGGCTTCACTGTATACACCTCGACCCTAGTCTAGTCCAGTGGTATCTTATTATTGTGGTGTAAGCCACTGGGAGGATGTGCCACACCCGTTGCCACCTCCATCATAGTGTTCTGTCGGCCGCTGAGAAACACCAAGGTGCAACTAGTTGGTTTCCGTATGCGATCGACGGGGGTTGTGGCTGCAGTGGAACCTTGGCTGCTAGGAACTTTCGGAGGGCTGCCAACTAATGCCAGTTCTCCCAGCGGCGTCACTAATATCCGTGGCTCCGTAGACAATCCTTGCTCCTCCAGCGCCTTCACAACTAGAGCCTTCACTTGGAGCTCAAGACTAGTCTTCCGGTCTCTGCCATGTTTCTTGTACATGTGCCTGTCCTCTTCGAATCCTTGCTTCCAGTTCGTCCTTTTCCCTAGCCCCTTGGTGTGGCCTGTGTGCTCCTTGTTTCCCAAACCAAGGCTAAGCTCGTCCCTCTCTCTGGAAGGATTGAATGAGCACTTCTCCTTGTCTTTAGCATATTTCAGTATCCTTGATACTACCTCTTGGGTCTCCGGCTTATCAAACTTAAGATTACCGTCGGATGATTCTGTACTCCTCGCATATATCCAATTCCTTGAGCGTACCTTCAAATTCATCACATCGATATCTCCAACAGCTGCGGCCTCTTCGTCCATCTTCCTAAACTGCTCTTCCTTGGCATAGTAGCCACCGGGGCCTAGATGATGGTGGTGTTTGTTCCTCTTCGCTAGCTCGGTGTTACGGGCACTAAGCTCCAATGCCTCTGGTGAAGTCTTCTAAGCCACGAGCTCCTCCCATTAACTAGGAGTTATTTTGCCGAACTCTTTGAAGGGAGTTAACCCCTTTTGAATATATTTCGTGTTGAGCTCCGACCTCCAACATCGGAATGACTCTCCCATCATCCTAAAAGCATTTTTTACCAGTTCGTGCTTACCCTCCGGAAATCTAAAATTGAGCTTCAGCTGCCTATCCCATAGTTCATTCTTTTTATTCTCTGGTACCTCTTTCCAGTTAGGGATTGCTGGGTTCAATTTATCTCTTACTAGGGCCCTGATCGCATTACGGAATCGTCCTCATAATTCCTTCAGCTCAAGGATCTCCCCTGCTGGCCCGGCCTCCGTTATCACATAGCATGCCTTATCTGTATATAGATTTCCTTTTCTATCCCCTCGTTTCCTCTTAGGCTTGGTAGTCATGGTTGTGTCTTGAGGTTGTGGAGCAGAGGCATCATGATCCGTTCTACTCTGTCTTGTCCAGCGAGATGTCGCGAACGTCGACGTCGTCTTTTCTGAGTTTTAGGAGGGACCTGTATATACGATAGGTCAAAGTGTTAGCAGAGGTAACATAGCCAAAGCTTTAGCAAAATTTATAAGCTAAGGCTTTTTTCCTACCTCCTCGTTCGGGTCAAAATCCTTGTCCAAATCTTCCTCCATTGGCCTCCTTCTGGCTTCACGTGGGAAAGGATCCTCGGGACTTACATATCCCTCTTCTAAGTCATCATCATCATCATCCTCTTCTTTTTCGCCTTCAGCAGTCTCTCCTGCTCTTCCTTCTGCTCCCCCTTCCTCCTCGTCACACTGCTCCTGAGTAAGCATCACTTCTAGATCCTTTTCTAACTCGTTATCGAACTGCTCCTAAGTTAGCTGGTCCTCTAGTGCTTGCTCCTCATAGGTTGGCTGCTCATCATGCTTGGGGCATTAGGCTGCACTGTCTGGTGTCCGCGACATTATTTCACGCTTTGTTCTAATAGATGCAAGAAAGTGTGCTTTAGAAACATGTCAAAAAATATAAAAAAACTAGTAGTAGTAGTAGTAGAGGCCTCAGAAACATGTCAATCATCATTTGATCATGAACTTGGAGCATCAAGGCATCATAACAGAGAAGAGAGGAGAAGGTAATGTAGGGGTGGCTGCTAACGATGCCAAGTTCCTCACAAGTTCTTGATCATCAGCTCATATTCCATATAATGTATGGACTTGGACAATTTCATCATCGGCAAAACAAAGGAGAGGAGAGGAGAGGGGAGATTTGGTAAAAAAAAGCAACAACTGCTTAACAAACATAGTGCAGCAGCTAATGGCAAAAGACAGGACAACAAGTCCTGGGCGAGTCCTGGGAGATTTGGCAAAAAAGCAACAGTAGCCAACAGTTAGTAGCTAGAAGTAGCAAGTAGTAGTAGTAAGTAGAAAGTAGTAGAGTAGAGTAAGTGTAGCAGTAGAGTGGTAGTAGTAGAGTAAGAGCAGCAGCCACTTAGGAGTAGCAAGTAGTAAGAGGAGTAGTACGAGTAGTAAGAGGAGTAGTGGTAGGAGTAGTAAGAGAGGTGAGGAGAAGAGAGAAGAGAGGTCTACACATTATTTAAATCAGAATAGGAGCAACTGCTGCTGCCAAACAAGAGAGAAGAGAGGAGAATAGAGAAGAGAGGTGAGTAGAAGGGAGAAGAGAAAAGAGAGATCTGCATATCATTTAACTCAGCAAAGGAGCAGCTGCTACTACCAAACAAGAGAGAAGAGAGGAGAAGATAGAAGAGAGGAGAAGAGAGGTGCGAGAAGAGAGAATAGAGGTCTGCATATTATTTAAATTAGAATAGGAGCAACTGCTGCTGCCAAACAAGAGAGAAGAGAGGAGAATAGAGAAGAAAGAAGAGAGGTCTGTATATAATTTAACTCAGCAAAGGAGCAGCAGCTGCTGCCAAAAAAGAGAGAAGAGAGGAGAAGAGAGGATAAGAGAGGTGAGGAGAAGAGAGAAGGGAGGTCTGCATATCATTTAACTCAGCAAAGGAGCAGCAGCTGCTTCCAAACAAGAATTGCTGGATATCAACAAAAAAAGTAGCAGCGCCGCTATTGCCATATAGGAGAGTAGTAGAAGCAGCAGCTATTGCAAATGACAAAAAATGAGTTCAAGCACTTAAGCAATAGAAAAATAGCAAGACATGATAACTTAACTGAAAAAATGACTGATAACTCAACCTTTCTAATGCTAGTAACTTCTAACAGCAAGACATGACAATACAAGTCTCAAACTAACTTGTGAAGGATAAGAACCATTGCTCAAGTAGACAGCTAGGTGTGGAAGGATATCAAGAAGCATAACCAAACTAAGCAGGTTTAGTAGTAAGAGGAGTAGTAAGAGGAGTAGTAAGAGGAGGAGGAGGAGGAGTAGTAAGAGAGGTGAGGAGAAGAGAGAAGAGAGGTCTGCACATTATTTAAATCAGAATAGGAGCAACTGCTGCTGCCAAACAAGAGAGAAGAGAGGAGAATAGAGAAGAGAGGTGAGTAGAAGGGAGAAGAGAGAAGAGAGGTCTGCATATCATTTAACTCAGCAAAGGAGAAGCTGCTACTGCCAAACAAGAGAGAAGAGAGGAGAAGATAGAAGAGAGGAGAAGAAAGGTTAGAGAAGAGAGAATAGAGGTCTGCACATTATTTAAATCAGAATAGGAGCAACTGCTGCTGCCGACACAAGAGAGAAGAGAGGAGAAGAGAGGTGAGTAGAAGAGAGAACAGAGGTCTGCATATAATTTAACTCAGCAAAGGAGCAGCAGCTGCTACCAAACAAGAGAGAAGAGAGGACAAGAGAGGTGAGGAGAAGAGAGAAGAGAGGTCTACATATCATTTAACTCAGTAAAGGAGCAGCAGCTGCTGCCAAACAAGAATTGCTGGATAGCAACAAAAAAAAGTAGCAGCACAGCTATTGCCATATAGGAGAGTAGTAGAAGCAACAGCTGTTGCAAATATAAAAGCATATATAAGCATATATTAAAACAGTTGGCATATATAAAAGTTGCGCAAAATAAAGAGTAGTCAGCATGTTGGCTCACAGTTTAGAATAGATGAAAACAGTGCATACATTCAGATAAAAGTTGGGCAAAATAAAGAGTAGTCAACATGTTGGCTCACAGTTTAGAATAGATAAAATAGTGTACTCATGAGAATGAATATTTAGATGGTTCGATTGTTGTAGTAAGATCATGTATGGGACATGAGTGCCATCTAGGTTACTCTTTCTGAAGCATCAAGTGCAGTGATCTCAAGTGGCATCATGAGGTTGGTCATGATTTTGACACAGTCAAGATGTGCAGGCTCCTATCTCATAGTCTACATATACCAGATAACAATGATTGAACCAAGAATTCAATTGGCTTTTAGAAATAAGAAAAATATAACAATCGATAAAGAACATGTATTATATGACCTATCGAGCAGCACATTTTTTTTCTTTCAACCTCTAAAAGCAACAAATTTAGACGAGTAACTGAAAAAGAATGTCGGCAATCAAAAATTTCTTGCATGGGCTCAATTCAGAACTTGAAAAAATATACAAAAATCTAAGCCAATTTTTCTAATATATGCAGAAGTATTTACTAAATCCATCAGGTTATCAAAAACCACTTGCCATGCATTAGTTGATAGCCATCCAATGTCTACAAGTCATTTAATCTCTCAGCTAGGCCCTCTGGAACGATGCATCTATGGTCACTAATCGAGTTCTCAGAAATGAAGTACACAACAAACAATGAAAAAAAGAAGATTTCTTCCTCGCTTGTTAATTTCTTAAGATACCAAAATAAATAGACAGAACTCAAGATACATAAAACTGGGAACTCACAATCCAAAATTAAGGAGACAAAACTCAATATCCCAAATCAATTGCCTGATTCCTCACTAGTTAGTTATTCCCCATTGACCTTTGGCATTACGCAAAGACCACATCCATCTGCCCCTACCCCTACTGTTCGAGTCGTCGGTCGCAGATCGACCGCGAATGAACGACGCACTTCACAAGAGAACTGGGGAAAAGAACCCTAACCTGATCTTGAGCACTCGACGCAGTCGATGGTCTTCACGAAGTCCTCGTCCTTGGAACCCTAACTCCGATGAGCGCACATCGAGGATGGTGACCCAAACGACCGCGCAGCAGGGACAGCGGCGGCGACTGAAGTGCGGATGGCAACCCGGACGAGCTTGCGACAGGGACAGCGGCGACGGGTACCTCGACGAGCAGTGGATGAACTTTTATATATGCCGGTGGAAACCCTAGGGAGGCGCGCCCGGCGACGATTCCGGAAACCCTAGGGCGGGAGGAGCAGCGAAGCGGGCGCGGGAGGGGCGCAGGTGTGCGGAGATGGGGCAGCAGCAGAGATGCAGAGATGGGGCGGGTGGAAGGGCGGGAAGGCGGTGTGTCGGAGGCAGCTGACGGCGTCGGAGGAGAAAAGAGCGCCCAACAGTAGACAACACCCGTGCGCCCTCGGATTTATAGTCGGGATTATTTGTAGAGGTGCTTCCTGATCCAAATTACCTATAAATACATTTTTATTCCAGTCGCCCCTATAAATGCATTTGTAGGGGCGGTTCCTGATCCAACCGCCCCTACAAATATTTTTTATTTTTTTAAATTATTAATTTTGTATTATAAAAACAATTGTGTATATATAAAACAATTATGACCAAAATAAAAGTAATATAAAAATAATTATGTATATGCACAAATATAATATTTTGTATTATTCTATATATGAAGAAATATATATATAAATAGTTGTAGTCAAAACAATATAGAAAACAAAAAAAACAAAAATTAAAAATTTGAATTTTAAAACTTCGACTACAATTTTATAACATTAAATGAAATAAAATGAAAATGTTGTAAACATAAAAGTTGTATAACTCGTCAACATATACAACTTTTACTTTGGTCATCTTGTCATGTGACTTTGTTTGAACGATTTAAATTTTGAAATTCAAACAATTTCAACTTAAAAAAATATTTTGAAAGGGTAAATGATTTCAGATGAAAAACTCATGAATACCAAAGTTGTAGAACTCATCAATATGTACAACTTTTATTTTGATCATATTTTCATTTGACCAAATTTGAATAGTTGAAATTTTAAATTTTAATAATTGGCAACTTCAAACAAGATTTTAAAACCTTAAATGATTTCAACAATAAAAGTTGTGAACATAAAAGTTGTTGAACTCATCACTATCTACAACTTTTATTTTGGTCACTTCTTCATATGACAAAGTATTAGTAAACATTGTTCATAAATTCACATATGACTCATAGTTTCCTGAACTATACGAGAAACATGTTGATCTGTGAACAATGTTTAATATCACTTTGTCAGATGAAGAAATGATCAAAATAAAAGTTATAGATCTTGATGAGTTATACAACTTTGGTATTCATCACTTTTTCAGCTGAAATCATTTCATGGTTGAAAATCTCGTTCGAACTTGTCATTTTTTTTAAATTTAAAATTTTGAAGTGCTCAAACTTTATCAAATCAAAAGAATGACCAAATCAACACACTAACTTGATAGGGCAAGATTTTAGAAAAATTTTAGGAAAAAAATCATCACATTTGGAGTTAGTATGAGGGAGAAAGACTAGTTACAAATTTTACCCAGAGATTAAAAAGTAAAAGCACAACTATTCATGATAAACAAGTGTGATTTCTCTTTTTAATCTGTGGCAGAAACTTTTAACTAGTTTTTCTCCCTCATACTAACTCCAAATGTCATGGGTTTTTTTTCCTAAAATTTTCTAAAATCATGCTCTATCATTTTAGTCTAGTTATCTATTTTTGTCACTAATTTTGAACAATTCAAATTTTAAATTTCAGAAAATGACAGCTTCAAACCCGATTTTCAAACACTAAATGATTTCAGCTGTAAAGGTAATGAATATAAAAGTTGTATAACTCGTCAAGATCTCCTACTTTTATTTTGGTTATTTCTTCATTTCATAAAGTGTTAAGTGATTTCATAAAGTTTTAGTAGTAATAAAGTGGATGTTCAAATAGAGTCATCTGGATGTTGCAAAGGGTAGTCTCACACACATGCATAAATGTAGTCTCACACATATATAAAAATATGTAGTCTTACACACGTACATAAATATATAGTCTCGCACGCATCCATAAATGAAGTCTTACAAACACACACTTACATAAACACTCCACGTTCAACAACTAGCTAGCCCGCTGTAACGACTTTCTCCCTGACACCTTTTCGTTACCATGGCAATATGTCTTTGGAAAGGTTCTTTTCTACAACACTGATCTTCTTAGGAAAGTCTGTGAATAACGACATCTCATCGTAGTTATTGTAAGCTTCAACATGGTCCACGCCATCAACTCCAATAATGTGCTGTTTCCCAGAGACAACCACGTGATTTGTCTTCTTCTTCGGGGGGAGGTTACTTTGTGGGTCAGACATATAGAAAACTTGTGCGACACGTGAAGCGAGCATCCAAGGGTCATCTTGGTAGCCTAGATTCTCGAGGTCTAGGACTCTCAATCCGATCTCGTTCAGTTGGTGTTGTTTGATCCAGCGGCATCGAAACAGGGCCACCATTATATCCCTTTCATAGTCAAGTTCCCATATCTCTTCAACGATGCCAAAGTATTGGATCTTTCGCCCCAATCCATCGAGAGCCTCTATTCGAACGCCGTTGTTTTCGTTCACATATTTACTATCCTTTGCATGGGTATAGTATGTATACCCATTGATGTCATAAGCATTCCAAGATGTTACTTGTCTCGATGGCCCCTCCGCTAACCTACTAATGGTAATAGAGTCTATGGTTTCTCTAGGCGGTATGTTTTGGTCCTCCAACCATGTAGTTAGTCGTTGCTTGTGTTGTTTCATGATCCAATCATCCGAACAGCTATTTCTCTCCGCCATAATGATAGTCAAGTGTTCATCAATGTACGGTTGCATCAGTTGTGTACTCTGCAAGACACTGTAATGCACCCGACTCACCTCTTTGTAATCATGGTCGATGAACACTTTTCTACCACTGGTGCCCTTCCCAGCCAGCCTACCCTTGTGACGAGAATCGGGTTTACCAATCCCTTTCTGTACTTTTAGGTACTCTTGACAGCACTCGACGACTTCTTCAGTACTTTAACCCTCTATCATGGAGCCCTCTGGGTATGCTCGATTATGCACGTATCGACTTAGAACCGACATGAACCACTCGTAGGACCACATTTCATGCAAGTAGCAAGGGCCCATCGCCTGTATCTGATGAACCATGTGAATCATGAGATGTGACATTATATCAAAAAAAGCAGGAGGTAAACACATCTCCAGTTGATTTTGTGTCTCCACCACAAATTCATGTAGGTCACTCAGCTCTTGCTTGCCAATCGTCTTTTGTGAGATCTTCGAAAAGAAGTAGCACATGCGGGTGATGGCCATTTTCCAGAACTCTGACTTTATAGCCCTGATTGCAATAGGTAGAAACACTGTCAGCATCACATGGCAATCGTGAGCCATGCAGTGTGTTATTGACAAGTCCTTCATCGACACTAGCTTCTTCACATTTGCTGAAAACCCAGTCGGGACTTTGATCCCCCTCAGAAAAGTGCATATAGCTCTCTTCTCGTCTGGTGTTAGGTTGAAGCACGTCACGGGCAGAGTGTATTTTCCATTAGCCTCAGGTACCAGGTGAAGCTGTGGCATCATGTTTAGCTGCACCATGTCTTTCCGTGCTTTTAGACCATCCTTTGACTTGCCTGTGTCCATCAAGGTAGCAATGCGACTCTCAAAGACATTCTTCTGCACATGCATAGCATCAATGGCACGCGGGACCTCCAAGTCTGGCTAATAAGGCAGATACTGAAAGAAGATCATTTTTTTCTTGAAAGGTACTCCTTCGACAGGAGGTGTGCTTCTATCTCTGTTCGGCCAATCCAGATTCTTCTTTCCATAGACGACACGTATGTTTTCCACCATTCTATACACATGTTCTCCGTTATGACGTCTCTCCAGAGGGGGTTCAATCTCCAGAGCGTTGTCATAAAATCTAAAGAATAATTTGCTACGGTACTTATGACTTGTCTTTAAGAAGCGTCGGTTCCTTAAGTAAACTATCTTCTTGGATGCATCCAGGTACACCCATGTAGTACCATCCAAGCAAACCAAGCATTCTGTCTTTCCTTTGATCTGTCCAGACAAAGCAAACAGCGTGGGGTAATCATTGGTAGTAATAAATATTATTGCTCTACATATGAAATCCTCCTTTCGGAACGCATCGTACATCTGCTTCTCATGCCTCCATAGCCTCTCCATTTCTTGCATCAAAGGCTCGAGTAACACGTCTATATCAATGCCTGGTTGTTTAGGGCCAGAAATAAGAATAGTGAGGAGAAGGTACTTTCTCTTCTGACACAACCATGTTGGGATGTTGTACATGGTCAAGATCAATGGCCATGTGTTGTGGTCGCTCATCATCTCATTGAAGGGATTCATTCCATCGGTGCTCAAGCCAAACCGTACATTCCTTGGGTCATCGCTGAATTCTGTGTGCTTCTCATCAAACCTTTGCCACTGACTACAATCAACCGGGTGTGCAATCTTATCATCATCCACCTTGCGCTCATCATCCCACCATGTCATGAGTGCAGCTTCTTTAGGATTTAGGAAGATACGTTTCAAACGGTCGGTCACTAGCAGGTACCACATTATTAAGGCAGGAATTATTCTCTGCTTTGCATTGTTGCCTAATGTAGTGTCCTCTGGGGGCTGAGATTCTTGTACCACCTTTTTTGTACCCTTCTTATTCCACTTTTTCCCCGTGGAGGCTTCGTCCCCGCCGTAAAGGTCATTGTTCTTGTATCGGCTGGCCCTACACCGGGGACATTTATCCAGTGACTTGAACGTTTCGCCACGAAAAAGTATACAGTGGTTAGGGCATGCATGGATTTTTTTCAACCCCCATTGTCAATGGACTTATGACCTTCTTCGCTTGGTATGTGTTGGCGGGAACTGAGTTTGGTTGTAGCAGCACCCATGACAGGAGATGTAATAGATCATTGAAACTATAGTCTGACCAGCCGTACTTAGCCTTCAGGATGAGCAGCTCAAGCACAAAACGTAGCAATGTCCAATATGTTAGACAGCCCTTTTCAACACCATACATAGTCTCCTTCGATGCTTTTGTCACCCTTTCTAAATTTTATAGATCTTTCAGGCTATTTAGTAAAATCTCTGGTCTAAGGACTCGAATCATATCCTACAAATCATCTTCATCCCCGACACGTGCTCCACCATCATTATTAGCACCACCTTCGTCGTTACCATCCCAACCACCAGCATCACCACCTTGTTCATTGCCAAACTCAAAATTCATTCGTGCATCAAGCTCTGCTGAATATTGGGACAGGGATTCTATGGTTTCGTCGTCGTATTCGTCCTCATCCTCGTCGTTAACAATAACCGTTTCAACATGATAAATCCACACTGTATAGTCCTCAACAAATCCTCGCATAATCAAATATGATCTGATGATAGTCACATTTGTCCATGTCATACGGTACTTGCAATCTTTACATGGGCAAATAATTATATCCTTATTCTCTTTCAATGTTATTGCATGCTTCTTTGCGACTTCAATAAATTTATCCACCTCTTTACAGAAACCTGCCTTGAACCTTAACGAACCATACATCCAAAAGTTATTGTACTCCATCTTTTACAACAACAACAAAACAAACATTAAAGGACTACTTATTCAGATATATATAAAAATGAAATAAATTAATAATTACTTAAGAATAATTGTATATACTTCAGATATATATGAATATAAATCTAATATAATTATATGAAGCATACAAATAAAGGAAAATTAATTAATGGCCCATTTATCCATAAATAATTAAAATACATGTTTATTGATTACAATAAACAATTTCAAAGACAACAATTAGCAAAAATTATACTTTACCCAATATCTTTCATACAAACCCTAGTCCAATTTCATCAAACATAAATTTACAAAAATGAAATTAATAAAAAATCAAACCCTAGATCTAGATCCACATGCACATGAAACATCCATAAAACTAATTAATTGTTTACTAAAACCAAGAAACATAGATCAAATAAGGGTATGATCTTGTTCCCCTCCCTAATTTATCCTAGTATATTTAAAATTTGGGTCTAATTTGCTTCATAAGTAGCTCAAGCACCATAGAAGAGAGAGAAAAATAAAACTCTAATTACTCACTAACCAACCATTAAAACTTCAAAAAAAAAGTGTGGTATAGCATTTTCTTACCTTCTACAACATCTCCATCAAAGAATTTGAGACCAAAATATTCCCCCTTAGTAGAGCAATTTTTTAGAGGTGTCCAAGGCCTCCCCACCTTTCTTTCACGGGTTGGAGTGAGTGACCCGAGAAGGAAGAAGGTGCTGCAGCTGTTTTATATGTGGGTCATTTGTAGGGGCGGCTGGTGATTGAGCCGCCCCTACAAATCGGAGCTATATATACGGGGGTATTTGTAGGGGCGGCTCATTTGTAGGGGCGGCTCAATCACTAGCCGCCCCCTACAAATAGCAACTCCAGGGGCGGTCGGTGATTGAGCCGCCCCTACAAATCAGACCCCATTTGTAGGGGCGGCTCGTATCACCAGCCGCCCCTGTTGTTTTATTTGTAGGGGTGGCTGGTGTCTAGGCACCCGAGCATGTTACTGTAGGAGCGGCTCCATCACCAGTCACCCCTAAAAAATTTAAACCGTTGCTAAAAATCATTTTTTACGTAGTGTGGTGCACACTTTAGCAAACACGGCAGCAATGCTGCGATCAGTGTTGCCGTGCCGGTCAGCACAGCCAACTGGAGTCTCTAAAACGACTTATAATTGAGTAGTATTTAGACCAGCAGTAGCAGAAAACAAAGTTGACACGAGAGGCTTCAGGCTCTCGACGTTCAGACAATTTCAAATACTATATAATAGGTTTATTTCGATAATTGCGTGTACTAAATTATTATCACTAAATTGATGCAGAATTGGTTGACCCTGCCTGTTCCGTGGACTGCTCGCCAAAGCAGCCGATTGGCGACCAAATAATATAATAGCGTTTGTTACTCTTTCGTGCTACTATACTATGGCCAGCGCCGAGAAGTACTGCGCGTTGGTGAGCACGATGAGGATGGCTTGCGCCGAGAAGTAGACCGGCACCGGCCCGAACAGGATCCGCACCAACCAGTGGAGCTTCTTCATCCTCCACTGGTTATAGTAACATGAGAAAGATTCACAAGATTCGTCTCTGTTCTATCCCTAATCTCCAAATAGTTATGGAAGCCAAGGAATGCAGTTATCAATCCAAAGCTAGACTAAATATTGTTAAATCCTTGGGTGCCTACAATTATATGGAGCATTTAGAAAATCTTACCGGGGCGGGCGGCGCCGGTGGCAGGACGCGCCGAGGGCGGGGCGGGACGCATCGGGGGCGGGCGGTGCCGGTGGCGGGGCGGGGCACCGAGGGCAGGCGGCGCCGTGGGCGGGGCGGGGCGCCGAGGTCGGGCGGCGCTGGGGGCGGGACGCGCCGGGGCGGGCGGCGCCGGTGGCGGGGCCCGGTGGGGCGGGGAGGCGGCGTGCGGTGCGGCGTGTGTGTGAATGGCCGGGCGCGGTGGGGTGCGGTGGGGCTGGGGTTGGCGGCGTACGGTGCGGCGTGTTGTGTGCGCAAGGGTGAGGGCTGAGGGTGCTAACCGTATGCCGAGTGCCAAGATCTGGGGCACTCGGCATTATTTTTTTTTAATTTTCATTACGACCCGATACTATGCAGTGGGGCCGGTCTACGAAGTTGCCGAGTGTCCCCTATATGACACTCGGCAACTATTCTTTTCGCCGAGTGTCAGGTACAAAACATTCGGCAAAATAAATCGATATTTTATGCTCCACCGTCCTCCTTCTTCATAGCGTGTTCTACTAAATTTGTTACGATGTAATTTAAAAATACTTTGTCAAATTCACTCAACAATGTATATTTGATTTTTCTACGAATATTAATCCATTATTTCATGCAGTTATAACTCAAATTCAATATATATCAATTAAAATTCTATAATTGCAGTTAATAAATTAAAAGTATCAAACGGATCTGAAAAATTACCAAAATTTGACGTGAACCAATCTATGTTGTCTATTGCCTATAAAAAAGTTTTGAAGTCAAACCCCAATTCGACCGTCACTTTAACTCCAAATCTTATCGGATCCTTCTAAACGCTACGATTCTTCTACGGAGATACTTCTGTTTGTAAAGGTCGTACGTGACAAATTGTGCGAAACCTTCTCAATTTAAAAAAAAAACACTCGGCAACAACATTACTTTGCCGAGTGCAAACAAAAAACACTCGGCAAAAATATTAGTTTGCCGAGTGTCAAGCAAAAACACACGGCATACCTTGTCTTTGCCGAGCGTCTCTAACGGACACTCGACAAAGTTCTAACGGCAGGGCGGCGCACCCAACGGCCGTTAGATGGCCGCCGCACACCCAGCGCACGTGACTCCATTTTGCCGAGTGTCCGTGTTTGCCGAGAGTTTTATTGTATTTTGCCGAGTGTTTTATATTAGGCACTCGGTAAAGTTGACTTTTGCCGAGTGCTATATTTTTGTCGAGTGTTTCATTAAATACACTCGGTAACTTAGATGTTTGCCGAGTACCCGATGGAATGCACTCGGCAATTCTACTATTTCCGGTAGTGATTCCATCCAAACAAACAGAAAATATATATAACAAACATTACCAACATCACATATATATCATCAACAACACATATATATCACCAACACCACATATATATCACAAACGTCACATGTCTCACAATATATCACAAATAAGTTCACAAGTAATCCAAGTGCTCCATCATCTACAACCACAATTGCAAATAGAAGTACCATTAACAACCACAAGTATCATCACATAGCTTCCTCATCCCACCGCCCACCATCTTTGTTCAATCACTTGCAATTAAAAAGAGTAAACCAATATGCACAGATAAACAAGAAGTACTTAGAAAGAGATGCAAAATAAACAAAACGTAATTACAAAATAACATAGTATTACATGTATTAGAAATAATCTTCATGATCGGGATTAGCTAGATTATAAGTCTCATCGTCGCTATCAATCATGTCGAAATAAATGATTTTGCATTGGGATCCTAAAATTCATTTTTTTGTGTCTATACCCATACATTGTAACCGGAGAGAAAGAAAACTATCAAATGTCGATGAGAAACAATGACATAATAATATAATATATCTTTTCATAATTAAATACATATTTGCTGTCCTTTTGAAAAAAAAATTAATAATGGAATATATCTTTTCATAATTAAATACATAATAATGAGACAAATGTTGATAATCTATTGCGACGACGGTGGACACCTGAGGACACCGACGAGGATGAGAGCTTACGGTTCCTGCTTCCACGAATGCAGCTGGAAAATGGATGGTCACCGTCTACAGGATTTCGTTGAACATGACACCCAGCTCCCGTTTTATCGCCTTGCAGCAGGTGACGGTGACGCTGATGAGGCGGACGGATCCGCTGGCCATAGCCTTCTGAGCTGCCACATGAAGAGCTGCACCTCTGGCGGAGCACGAGCACCAGGTTGATCCCATAGCAGTCTGGCGCAAGGGGAACCGGTGTTTCCTTGGACGTAAGCCGAATAGTTAGCACGATACACATGATTGTTCTGCAGTTGCCAGCCGGATGCATAGCCTGTGCCGTATCGAAATGAGATGGCTTTCTGAACAGGTAAGGATCCAGCAGCAATGCCTTTATTGTTGCACCTCCAGTTTGCCGGCACCGCCTGCATCTGATGAGGTGCACGGTTCCGGTGATCAGGTGGTCGAGAGCAAAACGGATTCCTGACGCGGTTCCAGAGATTCGGAACTCCTTGCAACCATTCTTGTGCCCAGAATCGAGCCCAAGAGAGCCCGAATGTGAACGTAGATGACCAGGAATCTAGAGCTTGAGTGTGTTTTCCTTTACCGGATCTAAGAAGTCTGTACAAGTCCAGCGCTTCGTCCATGACCTTGGCTCGCGATAAACGCCGTATTCTTTCTGTATATGCAGGATGGGTTGACCATATGGCATGGTCATCATCCAGCCTGTTCGCTTGTTGGTTTCAACCAGCCCAAACCAGCCAGCCAACAGTGTTTTACTCTCACAAAAAACCAGCACCAGCCAGCCCAAACCAGCACCAGCCCCAACCAGCGAACAGGCTCGTCTGATACTGAATGTCGTTCTTCCATCATCTCTCTGAGCCGTCTGAGCTTCTCGTACATCTTTGGGGCACTGCGTGGATCGTAACCAGCGGCCGCAAGGAGGAGGAGGCCAAGATGATCCGCCTCAAATTCGTTCCGGTTGTTGGTGTAGGATAGGAAAGAAACACGTAGGTGTAATCAATATATCAATATCAATATATGTGCGGAAAATAATAAACAAGCATATATACTAGGAGTACTGCTCCTACCTGAAGTACCACGGGCGTATGAAGATGAATTCTGTCCTCCGTGAATCTGTCCCGCGGCACGTTGAGCAGCTCTGCAGCGAAGTTGACGAGGAAGCCCACCCAAAAGTTGTTCCGCCGCTTCTGGAGGCCGTGCCTCGCGATCACATGCGCAACCTCGTGCCCGAGCACCGCAGCGACGTCAGCGTCGGTGCGCATGTATTCGAGGAACCCAGTGGACACCCTGACGATGCCCTTGTAATGGCTATACGCATCTATGACTTCCTCATCCACAACCACGTCGACTCTCCAGTCAACGCCGCCGCCGCCATTCACTGATTCACAGGACACCACGGAATCCTCTCCAAAAGGCTACCTCGTCCACCAAAACCAAAACGAGATTTGTCGTCGCACACGCAGGCCGTGGCGATGAGATGACCGGCGATGCGGCGCACCCGGATGGTCTGGGGGTGATTCGGCGGGAGCATATGGCCGGCCGCGCTCTTGTTGACGGTGCCATCGCGAGCGTGCGATGATGATACAGCAGGGGCGTGGTTGTGATTGCCGCCCAAACGGTCGAGTGCGTTGAAAATGGACGACGCAGCGGCGGGACCAGCCCATGGAAACGCTTTCCTGATGCTGTGCCAGCAAATAGATCGCCGAGAAGGGAATATGTCCATGTTTCCACGATGAAACAGTCGATGACGTGCTGAGTTGTGTTTCATTAAGAGGGGTTAATTCATTAAAACCATGTACATTAAATAACATCATAAGCATTAAATTAAAAGAATAAGCTAGAAATGGCAACAAGACCATATAAATAGTTAAAATGAATACAAATAGTCTGAGATATAGTCATAAAAAAGAGACTTACAATTACTTTCTGACTTGTTTACCCGTCGCTTTTTGAATGATTTGAATATCTCGACTATGTCATATTTATCCCCTTGGAAGAAAATATGCCGCTCAATGAATATAACTGACAATCATACAAAACACTATCACCTAGCTTATTTCTTGAACCAACTCAAACTGAAATACAAACAAATCACTCATAAATAAATAAATAAATAAAAGTATGCAAGTACAAACAAATCACTCATAAATAAATACAAACAAATCACTCATAAATAAATGAATATAACTGACAATCTCCTTGCGACGGGCAGGAGATTGCGAGCCTACGTACACTACTGGAATCTCGCTTTTTTCTGTGGGTGTAAAAACACACAGAAAAATGCGAATACCGTCAGAAAAATATTTTTCTGACGGTGTACCCTCAGAAAAATACCCACAGAAATATAATGACAGAAAAATTCAATTGTTCTGTGTGTTCACCGTCAGAAATAATTTTTCTGTGGGTGTTACACGCACAGAAAAATTACATTCGCCCAGATTAAAACTATTTTTTCTGTGTGTTAATCCACACAGAAAAAAGAAATAAACGCACAGAAAAACACGTTTTTTCTGTCGGTCTAGGTAAACTCACAGAAAAATTCATTTCGCCCAGATTAAAAAAAATATTTCTGTGTAACCATACAGTACTTTCTGTACATGACCAACAAGGTTTCATTCAAATAATACACAAATCAGTAGTTCATCATGAAACACAAAATTTGCTCCATACATTTTATTTGAATATATATGCAAAATTTGTCAACTGTTGCAAAATTTTAACAGCATTTGCACCAAAATCCATAGAAACACATTTCATTTCAACAATTCTGGCAGCAGCATGTGTTGCTGCCGTTTCACCGGCAGACGTAGCCGTAGGCGCTGCTTGTGGAGTTGAGGCACTGGCTGTTCTTGCTGACATAGCCGAAGTTGTACCGCTTCACTTCCGCCGCACACAAGGATTGTTGAGCGTCCAGTCCAAGACAGCGGATAGAATCAATAATTTGTGAGAAAAAAAAAAGGAACAATAAATTGCACAATTTAGCACAGAGCACAGAAGCAGAAACTAATGGAGCAACACACGTGACACATTAGGGGGAAGAAAAACATCAATCCACCAGCACCGCATATCAGGACGCTGCCCAAAATCCTAATAACGAGAGAAAATTCCTGAACGCAAGCAGAGGGTGGCAAGCTTCAATCAAAGATAGGCAATACAGATCAGCAGACAAGCATCTAAATTAGGCTAGCCTTATAATTTAGGATTAAAAAGAAAAACCAATACAGTTTGGAAATTGGCAGGACAGAATAATTATATACCTAAACAAAAGAATGTGCTATGCATTACTTCAAATGGATTAACTAGTTGCACAGTACTATAGCTAATGCATCTTTTCTGTTTAGTAAGTGAAAATAAAAGAAATGCTTAAAAATTAAAGTACAAAAATAGAAGGTTAAGATAATTATAAAGCATATTACGTTATGATTCACTATCTTATTTGATACCTCCTGCCGAAACATAATAAAAGAGACACGAGTCATAATCTAGTAGATTTATTGATCAATTCAACAGTTCATCCCAAACATATAAAAAAAGGACAATTTTCCTTAGCATACAGGTGATGAACTGTCAATAACTCAAAGAATAGAATGCATTTTAATCCTATAAAGAATACTCGGTACAAATAACCTCTCTGCAGTCAATACACATGCTTCAGTCTAGTTTTAAGAATGTTAAAAGGCTGGATGAAAACAATCAAGAGAAAGCAAAAGTGGTAGTAACTTGGCGGCTAACTTCCAGATGTCAAACTGCAAACCTAAGTACAACAGCATGAACACTAGACTGCATGGTTTACATCATCGACCAAGACAACGGTTTGAACTAACAATAGAGGAGAAGAACATTCTTCTAGAAATTGAACCCATAATATTCCGTGTGAGAAGTTGAACCCATAATATTCCTATGTTACAACAAAAGCACCATCTAAAGGACCCAGCTTTTACAAATATATTGAATTAAGCATTGCCTTCAACAAATAATTAGCACGAGAAGGCTCGAGAAAGTAAGGCAGTGCAAAGGGACAAATCAGTTATATACTAGCATAAAGTACAACAGCATGAACACTAGACTGCATGGTTTATATCAGCAATGCTTGTATCAGCACATCTACCATACACTAAGAAAAACACTAAAGACAGCTATGATACAAATCAGAGGGCATCCTATTGAAGTCAAATGTTGAGAGAATCACACTTTGAGGTGCTACGCCAATCAGCGATTTCATAAAAAAAACATCCAATTTATTGCTAAGAAATAAGGGATTTCAGCAGGATAGGCATGTAGACACATAAGCATAGTAGTATTGTCAATCTAACATACTCTTGCAAGTGAATAAAATAAGTTTCTAAACATGCCATTTGACATTGCTAACCACCTTGCAAGTGAATCATACATATTCAAATCAGATTGTTATATGGCAATAAAATAAGCTCATATTTATCAAGTGCAAGCAGTCGGTTCTTACTACTTATTTTACAGTTGGGGTCATCAAAAGTTGAGAAATCAAGTGCCAATCTTAGACTCTGAAAAGGTTGGAACAATGTCAGGCCAATTCAAAATCAGTAAGGTATGCATTACTCAAAGTCTCAGTCTTAAACAGTCAGCGTAGATTAGCACGCAAAACCACTGACCTCAACACAAGCTCAAGGTCATTAGTTCTTGGCATGCTTAATATGATATCATCATTGGCAAAGTAAGTGAGGCCTCAGCTTAACGATATGTTATTACAATTTCCATATACTCAATCATAGGTGGCTGCCAAGGCAAAAAAACAGATAGAAGAAAACTAAGATCATGTCCCATGGTTTACTGACAGTCATGAGAATCATACAGAATGCACAAAAAACAAATTGCAGCCACCTCAGAGATTATTTTTCATGTTGCATCATTGGCCAAATAGATATCAAGAGTTTGAACATCACAGTCATATCAAGAGATTGAACATCAGTGTCATAAATTCTAGATGCTTCAGCACAAAGAACCCTCACTAGAATCAGAGCTATGGACTTAAGCAAGATGCGGCTGCCACACCATAGGGTGCTCCTCCAGCGCCTAGGGTTAAGTAAACATCATCGACCAAGACAACGGTTTGAACTAACAATAGAGGAGAAGAACATTCTTCTAGAAATTGAACCCATAATATTCCGTGTGAGAAGTTGAACCCATAATATTCCTATGTTACAACAAAAGCACCATCTAAAGGACCCAGCTTTTACAAATATATTGAATTAAGCATTGCCTTCAACAAATAATTAGCACGAGAAGGCTCGAGAAAGTAAGGCAGTGCAAAGGGACAAATCAGTTATATACTAGCATAAAGTACAACAGCATGAACACTAGACTGCATGGTTTATATCAGCAATGCTTGTATCAGCACATCTACCATACACTAAGAAAAACACTAAAGACAGCTATGATACAAATCAGAGGGCATCCTATTGAAGTCAAATGTTGAGAGAATCACACTTTGAGGTGCTACGCCAATCAGCGATTTCATAAAAAAAACATCCAATTTATTGCTAAGAAATAAGGGATTTCAGCAGGATAGGCATGTAGACACATAAGCATAGTAGTATTGTCAATCTAACATACTCTTGCAAGTGAATAAAATAAGTTTCTAAACATGCCATTTGACATTGCTAACCACCTTGCAAGTGAATCATACATATTCAAATCAGATTGTTATATGGCAATAAAATAAGCTCATATTTATCAAGTGCAAGCAGTCGGTTCTTACTACTTATTTTACAGTTGGGGTCATCAAAAGTTGAGAAATCAAGTGCCAATCTTAGACTCTGAAAAGGTTGGAACAATGTCAGGCCAATTCAAAATCAGTAAGGTATGCATTACTCAAAGTCTCAGTCTTAAACAGTCAGCGTAGATTAGCACGCAAAACCACTGACCTCAACACAAGCTCAAGGTCATTAGTTCTTGGCATGCTTAATATGATATCATCATTGGCAAAGTAAGTGAGGCCTCAGCTTAACGATATGTTGGTACAATTTCCATATACTCAATCATAGGTGGCTGCCAAGGCAAAAAAATAGATAGAAGAAAACTAAGATCATGTCCCATGGTTTGATGACAGTCATGAGAATCATACAGAATGCACAAAAACTAAATTGCAGCCACCTCAGAGTTTATTTTTTATGTTGCATCATTGGCCAAATAGATATCAAGAGTTTGAACATCACAGTCATATCAAGAGATTGAACATCAGTGTCATAAATTCTAGATGCTTCAGCACAAAGAACCCTCACTAGAATCAGAGCTATGGACTTAAGCAAGACGCGTACCGCCACACCATAGGGTGCTCCTCCAGTGCCTAGGGTTAAGTAAACATCATCGACCAAGGCACTTTGCTCAGTTTGTAAATCGGACAAGGCATCATCATGTGCAAAATCTAGGCGACAACACATGTGTACAACAAATAAGAGGTGCACATCACACAGATCTGAGGGCGGAACAAGACGAAAGCAAATGTAAACATGTAGATCAACAAAAATGTCGCCCAGATATAAGTATTTAAGAACATGAACCCTAATATCAGTGGACGACAAACAAAATCCACAAATGATTCAACAACATAAATCACCGCATGTAGAGGGGGCGGAGATGAGGGCGGTGAGATATACTTTGTGAACAATCGAGGACCAACACGAATCCGCGGTGGAGGTTGACCGTATAGGTCAAGCGAGCTCGATGGGGAGGAAGAGGAGAGAGCGCACCAAACCAGAGGAGGAAGGAGAGGCGCGAAATGGGGACAGTAACCCTAGCCCAGTCCCAAGGACGACAAGATCTCCCGCACAAGATCTGGGGGCAACGGTGGCCGCCGCGACGGTGGAAGAGAGGAGGGGGAGGCAGATCTGGGGCGGCGGGCGGCGAAGCTCCTTGGTGCGGCAGGAGGCGATCTGGGAGGAGGTGCCGCCATCCGGCCTTGCACGGGCAGCCACCGCCGCCTCTTCCGAGGGAAGGGAGGCGAGGAGTTGTAGTGGAGGAGGGGTGGTGACCTCACCGATGGAGGAGGGGGGGGCCGCGACGGTGGAAGAGAGGAGGGGTGGCCGCCGTGGACGGTGGAAGAGAGGAGGGAGGGAGGGGCGCCGGGTGAAGAAGGGGGGGGAGGGAGGGCGCCAAGGGGGAGAAGAATGGGAGGTGCGGATCTGCTTTCGGTCGGGCGGCAAGGGCGACGGATCCGGATCTGCCGCTTTCGGGTGAAGGGTGAAGAAGGAGACGGATCCGGCGTCGGGGGTGAAGGAGAGGGGCCACGCCACGGGTCGATGAAGAGGGAGAGGGAGGAGGGAGGAGCGGCGGCGGCTGCCGAGGAGGGGAGGAGCCCCTGCCACCGAGTCATGCAGAGGGAGGGGCGCGGCACCAAAAGAGAGAGTGAGGGGGGCGGGTCTCATCGCAGCGAGAGAGGGTGTTTGGGGCGCCACGGATTAGGGTTTGGATTTTTCGTATGCGTACATTTTTTTTCCGTCGTTTTTTAAAGAACCGACACAATAAATTGTATTTTTCTCGTGAGTGATGATTTTTTACAGTAGTATATTGTCACGCAATTTTTCTGTGGGTTTTCATATTTTTCTGTCGATATATTTTGGAACCGACAGAAAAATCATAATTTTTCTGTGCGTGTCGAGAAAAACGCATAGAAAAATTCATCACCTACAGAAAAAAGCGAGATTCCAGTAGTGGTAGATTGGGGGCAGGACGGGCTGGGATTTGGGAGCGAGCTAGAGGGGCGACAACGGGCAGGAGATTTGGGGCGGGCGGGCGGGATTTGGGAGGGAGAGCGCGCGATTTGAGGGCGACGGCGCGCAGGCAGGTGGAAGACGAGAATAGCTGGCGGCGCCTCTTTCTCTAGATTTGGGATTTGGAAGAGAAGGGTCTAGGGTTTCTGTACTCATGGGCCAGGCCAAAATTTACGCGCGAGGGCTGAATGTAAGTGGGCGCGTGAGCAAGGTGGGGCCCTTTTTTTTAGTGACAGACGGATTGATGCTATACCTGTTTTTAGCGACAGATAGTTCGACATTAAAAATAATTACCTATAGCGACAAACAGTTAATCTCTAAATGGAGAATTAGCGTCAGATTGTCTGTGAGTTATCTTTAGCGTCAGATCATCCATCGATAAAAAAGAAATTTAGCGTCAGATGTCTGACGGTGATATGGTGTTGTGGTGTAGTGTATGGACATAGCCCCTGAGCCCCAGGCGATTCTCAATGGATCAGTCGGGGGATCTACTTCGTTCGGAAACCATTAAACCTGAGGCTTAACATACCTATATATTAGGATCTCGTCACAAAGCGAGCGAGCGACTTATACGGGGCCTGTCCGGACGGACGACCTATAAGCAGCATTACCTATGAAACTCTTTATGAAACTCCCATTAAAACTGCCTTAGTGAAAGTATAGTCTACAATAAATAGTATCATACTCCCATATGTAATGTCTATGAGAGTGAACCCAAACATAGGATTTTGTGACACAAATTAGGATAATCCTGTCAATACAAGATACATTTTCTTTGTTTCCTATTATAAATGATTTGTCATATATTTTACCGGAAAAATATTCTACGCGGCATCTGATATTCTGCACGCCGTGTGATTAATGAGGCCGAACCCAAACGCAAGATGTGTGTAAAGACCGACCGGACGCACGCCGTTTCCATCTCTCCTGACGGCCTGTTTCACGGCTATACTAGACGTTAAATCCCTTTCCCGTGTTCCTCGCAAATCCCCGCACTCCACCGACCCCCATTTCCTTTCCCCAAAACCACTCCGCGTCCACTGCCGTCGAGAAGAAGCGTCTACAACGAACCTAGGGTTTCCCTCTCCCCGGCTCCCATGACGGTCGCCGTCGCGGGCGGCGCAGCCAAGGCCTCGCCGCCGCCGGTTCCAGGGCTGGAGCGCCCCGACTGCGCCGCGGCCAAAGCGCTGACCTAATTATGCTTTGCCAGCATGTGGGTCGGCGGCGCGGGCGTGGCCGCCGCGGCCTTCATCGACTTGACCTTGGCAGGCGGCGCCTATGGCATGGGCTTCCCGGTGTTCAGCGCGCTGCTCGAGCTCTCAACCGATGCCGTCCTCTTCGGCGCGCTCCTCGCCCTCGTCGTCCTCCTGCAGCTACTGCGCGCCGCCTTGCGATTGGTCGTCACGGATCTCGGAGTCGACATGGGGATGGGGATCGACAAGGTAACGCCACATAAATTCAACTTGCTTTCAAATTTGTTGATCCTAATTAATCCTACTGGATTATTGTACTCGATTAACCAATACTGGCGAGTCTAGACTGTATTGGAAGTTTGGAATCCATGCGTGCCTGTGATCGCTGAAACTGTTTTGTGTTTCATTGGCCTGCCTGACCACCTGGAAATGCTTGTCCTCATCAGATACCTCGAGAGTCAATGGGGAGCATGCTGGGTGACACTGCTCTGATCGGATGGCTCGCGTCTCTAGCTTTCCTCCTGCTCAGCCTTGTTGGTTGTTTGGTGCTGATCGCCCTGTCACCAGCCAAGGGATCTCTGATGGTGAGGAGGGGATCATGGGTTCCATGGTGCTTTCTTGCACTGTCACCATACCCAGTTTGACACTTAAGCTGTGGAGGATGTCGCCCGGCATCGAAGGCGATGCACCTGCTGACAACATAGTCTGAGGTCTCTGCACCCTTCACTCTCTGGCTATACTTTTGTTAATGTGGCGTAGTACAAACTAGTACATATTTTCTATCGTCAACATGATGTTTTGTGTGCATTACTCTTAACTGCAAAACCCACTTGCACATCTAGCTTTTACGTGTTTGTGTGCACTAGCATTGATCTGTTTCTTGTGGTCAATTGTCCCAATGCAACAAGAAGCGTACCATCCCGAGAGAATGCAAAATGATCAAATCTTGTATTATCTGTATTAGGAAGCATATAAATAACTGGTTAGGCACAGCCATCACCATGAACTTTGTAACTGGGAAACTAGTTGGATTACCACATTAGTGTTTAATGTTTGCAAGTATTTCTGCTCTAAAGTCTGCTGTCTGTCATTGATAATTTTTCCATTGATGCCATTGTATAAAATTTATTTTGAAGGGTTGACCCTGTTCTCCACATAGCCGCTTGTTCATGTGTTCTCTCTGCAAATCTGCATACCCTGTTCTTTTTTAGTATACAAACTTAATTTTTGCTGCTTTTCTATTTTGGTAAAAGAACTAAAGTGTCAATTCAATTGTGTGAATAAGTAAATATGTGAGTAAGCAGGCTCAACTTTGCCCACTTAGTTAGTTCTCTTCTTGTTTGTGCTGCTGTGCCACTGCATTTTGGTTAAAGTGACTTTTAAAGCATGTTTCATTAGTTGTTTTGACGAGACCATCTCATCATTCGGAGATTTTTTTCCTGCTGCTCGTATTTCCCTCAACTATCAATGATGACCTATTGCACAAATACAAATTATACTAGGTGAAATAGTTTCATAGCATGGTTGCTTAAAAACAAATTGCATGTGGTTGGTGGTACACTCTGGCATTTAAGGTTCATATTAGTAGCTGTAAGTTTTAATTAAAACATCCTTTGAACAGCTACAATTGCAACAGTAAGAAATTGAATGATTTGACATATGCATGTTATCTGTTATTAAGTTGAGATACAAGAACTGTGCTGACCGACATGTACTCTGTTTTATTAACAGACAGTGGCTGTAAGGAGAAATGGCATCGAAGAATGCTTAAGTGGCTGCAACACATGAGCCTGACAGCTCTCAAAGTTTGCGGTTATACTGAAATAATTAGAGTAGACATGTTATTGGGGCTACAAGATTTTGATTCCCTATAGCTATGAACTACACTACCAAGTTGTGTGTCTAGGATGATACCCAATGCATGCCTGTACAACTTCCTCTTGCAAAATTCGATGGTGCGCTGTATATGTATTGCTAGAATTCGTATCCTGGGACTGAGATTGTTAATGTGGAATATGGTCGCTGTTGTGGCTTTACCCTATCCGGACAGAAGTGATCCCATATGCATTTATTTCTTGATGAATGATTATGGAATCTCCTTTGTTTTCACCATTTTATGTTGTTGGGCATGTGTGTATATTATGCAACAAAGGAGATTCCACAATATTACAGAACGGAGGGTGTATACGAGAAGATAAGCAATAGAGTGAGATGCTATTTTTTTTCGTAACCCTACATTGTGTCAGAGCCAAGCAAGTGGTGGCAATGGCAGTGGTGGCAATGCTGCAGTGGTGGTGCCGCTGCCCGCCAATGCACAAAACGAATGTTTGTTGTGGGGGTCGAGGCGTCCTTGATCTTTGGATGTGGTGTTACACGGGGTTGTATAGACTTGTAGTAGCAGGGAAGCAGGCTTGTGAGGAACCGAGCGATACTTGAGAAGTTGAGAGTGGTTGTTAGATTGTCATGGTGCAGAATTGGTAGTCACTGGCGTCGACGGCTATGCCGGGTGAGAGCAGAGAAGTAGGGGAGGCAAGCAGGTACACGCAGGTGCTGTTGCGGCGGTGCGCGTGGAGAAGGCGTGGCAAGCAGCCGCCGATCCGTGATTGGAATGCGCTGCGATGTGGGAAATGATGTACGTATCGATTGCCGCAGAAGCAGCTTGAGCAGCTCTCAATTTGGACGTGCTGGGTTTCGCTTTACCGTTGCTTCTATGTAACGAGGCCAGGTGCTTGCTTATCTAAAGTTTGTGGATAGATCACAATTCTTAACATGCCTCCATCTATTTAAGTAACAATATATGTAGTCCATCAACCCAACTCTCGGCCTCATTAAATCTCACGCAGGCTAGGAATTTAGGAGACATAAGCATTGGTTATGTTTAATACATCTAACTGTTGAGGTTTCGACCTTGGAGAACAGTCCCTCCTTTATTGATAATGGAACTTTTGGATAATCAATGTCAATTTGCAGAGGTATAACCTTTGGAGTTGGAGCTTCACAGAGAAAAAGTGACCTTCGGAATAGACTTGGAAGAAGCATCCTTAATTTGGCAAAGCCGATTGCAAGACGAAGACCTGGAAGAGGGACATTATTGGAAATGAAGATGGGTGGTCACATGAAGACTTGAGATATGAAGACTAGTTGTACAAAGACTAATGAAGTCTCCATGAAGTCCTTCAATCACGACAATTGTAAACACGAGATGTAATTGTTTGTAAGAATGACTGATGTAACCTCATAAAACATTGTATTGGAGATGATGAATGTATTACAAAGATTAGGGGTAAAAAAAGGGAATCTAGTGGTATATTCAAAGATTCCGTCCTTTATATATACCCCTGACATGTACAGTAATAGACATGAAATGAATACACAATTGTCTTTAGTCCACTCTGTCTGTCACCAACACAGACTAATAAAAATTACTTATATTAAATTGCACATTTTTCATTTTCTAACACAATAGACATAATAGATACCTATAAACTTATCGATTACTATGATGCCATAAACTTGATTTGTTGTGGTGTTGCCATGTTTTTCTATGTATTATGTATATCCATAGTTTTTTTCTTTATGCATCTTATTTAATGTGTATTTAGTTAAAATCTTAGCTTAAACTATGATGGCTTTTGTTGCAACATATATACATTATAATGTCATGGACCTAAATTGTGATTTTCAAATTTTAATCTTATTAACTGCAATAGCCTTTTCATCTCAAGTTTAGTTGAAACTTGTGCACTTATTCTATCTTTTCTTAACTCTTCTTTTGTACTTTTTAAAAAGGGAGAACTCCATTTTGGCCATCAAACTATCATTGGAGTTTGGTTGCAGTCCCTGAACTCCAAAACCAGAAATCTTTGGCCATTCAACTTTGTAAGGTGGACATATTTGTCCACGACACCCCTTTGATGACAGTTTTATTTCATTGAGAGCTGCTGTATGACAATAGTGGCACACCACTCAACGGACGAAAATGGTGCTCCAAGGAGGGCAACTTCGGTGAATGGTGGAGGATCAAGAGGAGGCCACACAGAGTTTCTATTGGTGGTGGTCTTTTCGACGACATCTTGAAGATGCAATCGATGGGATGGCATGCCTCTGGCAAGGTTAAGAGCACACGGCTGTGGCTACAGATTGAAGCCAAGGCCATCGGAGGCCAGCTCTCGGCCCCTGCACTCAATTTCTCGGTGGATTGTGTGATGGCTAGGGCTGGCATTGATTACTTGCTGGTGGAGCTTCACTCCTAGCCCCAAGCTACTCTTGCTTTGCATGGATTAGATTGGAGCAAAGAGAAAGGAAAGTGGTAGCAGCACTGATTAGGATTGAGCAAGGATGTTGAGTGCTAGATTGATGGGAGCTACTGCTAGTTGTTTTTGATTGAAGGAGAAGTTGGTTGCATGTTGGTTGCATGGATTTAAGGTTAGTTTCGCACCGGCTCCTCATAAAAGGGATCCAACTCCGGCTCTTGTGGAGCAGCACCTCTAGTGGAGCTAAAGCCGTGTTGGAAAACATTTGGTAAAAATGGTTCCAGTGCCAGTTTTATAATAATTTATAGTTTTTGAGGAGGAACCGGGAGAAGCCACTTTTTTTGCTCCGGCTTCTTAGTACAAAAACGGCTCTAGATCTTCCGGGCACCTTGCAAGGAGCCGTCTTTTAGATGTCGTTTGGCAGGACACCTTACAAGGAGCCGGAGCTGGAGTCGTGCCAAAGGGGGGCATACTAAATGAGAAGGAAAATAGAGGATAAAGAATAAGATGATTGGATTTCTGGGCGTCTCATTGGTGTTTAGTTCCAACACCCTAAGCTCATGGCTGGCCTAAGCCCCGTGACCACCACTAAACTACCTTTTTTTTTTAAAAAAAACTAGCATATGCCCGTGCATTGCTACAGGAACCTTAAAATTTTGAATGCAATTCAACACAATAAAAGTAAGAAAAAAAATAGTAGGTTAGGAGCCTCAAATTTTCAACGCAATAAGAGTATCAAAAAATAGTGGGTTGAAATGAAGACAAATAAATTTTAACTTGGCTTAGCAACATACTGTTTCGAGCCACATTCAAATAAATAAGCGTCAAATTTAGTAACAATGTCAAAATAAGTGCTTATTTTTTTATTGGTAGCTTCGGTAACTTGATGCTTATTTTTTTATACATTGCATGCCATCGAGCCCTCTGTTCTTGGTCTTTAGCATCAACTGGTGATAGTTTAAAAAAAATCGATATAACATATACATAGGAAACACAATGGAATATTCGATAGCATGTTGCATTCTGTAACCTTCTTTAGTTGTGTTAGTCTTGTCTCCCAATGGCGCTCGGGAACCACTATTTTGCATTGTATTAATCTAAAATAGGAAGAGACATGGCCAGGTTGTAACAACTAAGTACTGAAGGACAAAGTGATCCATGGACACATGATTATAGGATCTCTATCAGTTAGATGAACAAGTAGAGCAAATAACATGAACCGTTAAACCAATGGTTCTAGTTGACCTCATATTGTTTTTCTATGCACTGGTGCAAATTGAGACTAAAAAGATAAGTCAGGATGGCTGTTGAGATGGCTAGGATTGTCAGGAATCATTGACCAACATGATGAAAGATATCCTGCCTTTTTCAGCAACTATGTATACACTAAATAAGAAATTCTATTTATATGAACATAACCACATCACATAGACTTATGAAGCAGGTTTTGTGTAGCATATCAGTGCTCTCTAATCTGGATATCTTTAAAACATGACTGGAATAAACATGAGTTATCTACAGTCCAATGTACTGAGAAATCTCCTTAAGTGTTTGTTTGGTCTGCACCTCGTTGTTGGCCAATGCTGGATGGCCTGACTTGATCTTCTCTCTACTCGATCCCTTTACAGGTTTTTACAATCACAAACCTCTTATATGAACACCACGAGGTCAAATGACGTGTAACCAGATACCAATTTCTAATAAATATTCCATCAGACAGGATTAATAAAAACACAACAGTTTCTCTGAACAACACTTTTTTCAAAAAAAAAAACAGAACTATCAAAGATAATAAAAAAAATAGGATTTCCATCAGAGTATCACATCAGCATCTGTAGTATCATTGGATTATCAGAAAACCACATTGTTGGGTAAGATGGAATTTGGAATGTCCTTTTGCATCAGTTAATCAAAAAGAAACATTATTTGTTCTGGCTCGACTAATTACAGGAGGCATACTGTAATGTTAAAAAAAGGGGAAAAGATTCACGGTCCATTGCCAAATCTAAATTACTTGAGGCATGCTGTGCTATACAGCCAAGCGTAAATTACTTACACCATACAGTCTCTTACTTATAGGGTCTGCTTTTTTTTTTGTTGCTAAATGATAGGTTGGTGGCATTCCTAGACCTAATGCACCCTACCAAAGATTCACCGTCCATTTACTTGAGTGGTCAGTCAACACAATTGCCAAACCAGTGTTCTTGAGTTATATTCAGAGTCTGAAGAATGCTATGCCTACATTAAGCCTGCCAATATAGAATTTTTCAGGTGAAGTCTGCAGTCCTCCCTCCCAACCATTTTCCCTCCTATCAGAGAGACATCAGAAGGAACAATTTTCGTATAAATACATGAGCAGCAATGTCCCGATGTTACCACCAAATGACTGACAATTCTGGATTCTTAGCAAAACAGCAAACAGGTCCCCTTGAGAGAAAAAAATAGAAGAACTAAATTTAATGATTATTGCCACGATACATATAATGGTTATTGTATTACACCCATTGTCCACAAATTCAATAACTATGCTAATTTATAAGTTTGGACAGGTCACTCCTAATTTATAAGTTTGTGCATAATTTAAGATTAAAACTTTTGAGGCAGGGCCAGCCCAAAATGGCATTAAACCACTTCTAATCAATTATGGATGTAGAATTGGCACTGATCAGGCATTTTCATCTTCCTGGGCACTAAGGTTCAGATTCTTAAGCGACAGTTCATCAGGGGAAAGGGCCTCAAGATCAGACAGAAATGGTCCTTTGCCTAGTCAGTGGTCATAGGGACAACTTTTCGCCAAAAGAAGTCCTGCCCCTGATATCCTGTCAGGACACTATCAGGTTCAGGGGCGCAGCACTGATAGTGTGGTAACCGCAAATTACATGCCATCTTAACTTCAGTTGCCTGCCATCTTAAAATAGGCACTCTCTCTTGTTCCATCCATCCATGCGAGTGAAAGGGGCAATAGAGCAATATGATGGACAGTTTTCAGTATTCCTGACAAATTCTGAAGAAGTTGATTTACTAAACTGCGATGGCCATATAAGCCCCTTTCGTTATAGAGCCTGGGAGATGCTTTCACTCTTTCGTTATATTCCTGACAAACACACATCAGTTCTTTGGTATTGCTTTACAGAATTTTCTCAGAACAACACTCCATACCTCACGTGGCCTTAACTGATATTGATGCAAGCATTTTTTTTTTTCTAGACTGATGCATTTTAACTCAGTCTGCATTATGCAATGCTCAGTCTGCATTATGCAATGCTTGCTGACAATCATTGGGCTGGGCGCTCGCGAGCAGGGGGGCAAGCCGGGAGCGGCCGAGCAGCGAGCGGCAGCACCCAGCGGAGTCGCGCCGTTTCGCGCGTGTGGACACGCGGCCGTGCGCGAGGCGGGGCGATTTGCAAAAATGGGACTCGAAACATCGGTCGTTTGCAGATTTGACACTGGACCCACATTCATAGACACAGATGGACCCACTTGTCATCTACCCGAGTGTCATCGTAATCAAGGAGTCAATCTTTCGAGTGTCATTTTTGCAATTTTTATAAATTTCGTTTTTATATTTTCAGCTGAAACTTGTGAATTTCATAAATAATTATAGAAGTACGATAAAATTATGAAAATTTTTGTGTGGCCTTGTCATGATGTGCTCTACCTAGAAAAAATATGAGTTGATCAAAAACAGTAATTTTTGTATGCTTGAAAATTCACTCAATTAATGGAAAAATGCTTGTTGCATAATTTTTGTAAGCAAAAATATTAATCCTGTGATAATGAAACTTTTTGAGTATGCTTAAAATGTTAATACCTGTCTTCAAAAAAATTATGGTACTGTTTTGAATTAGTTGATTTGATTGATTAATTTAAGTGTATGTCTTTTTCCATGATTTATAAATATCAAAATGATTTATATAAATACTTAATTGACTTTGGTGTGTTTTATACTTTGATTGTAAACCTTGGAACACAAACACCCCTGCTGTTCCTTGGCAACTTAAGTACTTTCTTGATGTGCTCATAATCAACTTGTTTAAATAATAATTAAGTGCCTTTTTAATAAAAATGAACCCTAGTTTTTAGTGAAGGAAAGTTGTACTCAAGTTTATTAGCTATGTTTGAGTTCATACATGCACTTATGTGTTCCATCATGCATCATGTCATGCATTCCATCATGTTAAGCATGCATCCTTTATTTACGTATAGTAAACGAGAGTGAGAAGGTTCTTGTAGACAAGCTTCGGAGAAGGTTCATCTACCAATGGTGTTGGTGCCAAGTTTGACTTCGGTGATCCTTCTGTGATCCTGACTTTCCCTGCAACACAGGCAAGCCCCGGAGCATCCAAACCGTTCCTTGTATTTACAAATACTTTTATAATTCGAGTCCTATAATATGTACATTAAGTGATATAGGAATTGGTTGAAGTACCAATTGCTGCATGCCTACCTTGATATTTCAATACTTTCCTTGTTACCCTTTAGTAGTTATAGGCTAGAGATGCTTAGCCTTGCTTAGCTTCTAGAAGTCGGACGATGAGTTCATCGTTCGAACCAATATTTTCTTTTCTCAGAAATAAATTAATGGAACATGAGACATGGTTAATATGAGCCCGGGCGGGTGTTAGCTTGCATCAAGAATGGAGTCTTGATGTAGTGCTCCGCCTGTGTCGATTAAGGACCGTTCCGATTGTAGACTTGCTGATCAAGATTGAAAGTACTTAACTGCATGCCCTCGGTAAGCCTGAGTACCTCGACTATTCCATTATGCCAAAGGACAACCGTGCACTGGGAGTGGAGAGATGGCGAGAGTAGCGTGTACCCACCCCGCGAGATAACCGTCCGGGACGGAGCAGGGCGGTGGAGTACTGTGCTCTCGGGTGGCACGAACCCGTTCATGTTTTGGAGGATCCGAGGGAATGGTTGATATATGTAGGTCCGGGACCTACATATATCGTGCTGGTTAAGGTTTACTCCATCTGGATGTACATCGATTCGAATCGCCCTCTCCCGGATAGTGAGATACTTGATCACTGCTCTGCATCATAGTAAATCAATGGAACATGGTTACTTATGGATATGAGATGAAATGAGGTGGGATACTTTAAGGAGCGATTGATTTAGATCAGGTGCAAACCGGATACTAATAACGACTTAAGTTTGAAACTAAAAGTTGAAAGTAAGGATCCACTTGTAGTAAGCTTTTTCGCAAAGTATTTTGCATCTTGCCAAACTACCTTAAGCCTGCATATCCTTGGAGTCTTTTATTTTCAATAGGTAAGTCTTGCGGAGTACAATTCAGTACTCAGGGTTTGTTAAACCCCTGTTACAGGTTCTGACTTGTGCTGCTAATCAATGTCATATCGGTGGGCTTGACATGATCTGGATGTCTCTTCTACCTTAGGTGCTTCTTCTAATTTGCTTCCGCTGTCCTATTCACCTTTTGGATCTAAAGTTAAGTTTTTCTTAAACATGTTTTGTAAACTAATGTTATAAGTCTTTCACACTCCGATGTATATTATTTTTGTACCAAATGTTGTAATGTTGTGGTAACTCCATTGTTGATCATGTATGAGTTGTAAAATGTGGATGATTCGGGGTTCCCCGAGGACACCCGAAGACTACCGGATTATCTGGCTTTCGTGTACAACAGTCATATGTCTTGACAATGACGGGTACATGTGGGCCAGCATAATTTAGGTGGTTCTACCACACTCCTCCCTTTCAAAAATGAGGATTTTAGGTCATAGATTTTACTCTGCGCTCTTAAGTACTATGATGATATAAACAATCATTTAAGACATGCACCATATCATTTAAGATAGGTGGTAGATCTTGAATTGAGATCTAGGATCGGGTAGTGGTTAACCTCAAGAGGATATTGATATTTAAGTACTCCAAAGGAATCTCAAATTTTTGTATATATAGCCACCCCAATATACACAGAGTAGACATATGCCCTACTAAATCAACTTCAACAAATTTTAATCAATTTCATTAAGATTTTATGGTGTGAACATAACATCTAGCTTTTCTCATGGGCCCCACATGTATATATATATAGCAACACCAATCTTCACAAAGGAGCCGGTTGTCATACTGAATCATCTTCGACTAATTTTGGTTAATTTCTCAAAACATTAAGGTGTGAACACGAGGTTTTTAATTCTAGGGTCTAGCTTTTAACATGACCCCCACATATATATAGGTACACCAATCTGTACAAAGTAGCCAGTTGTATCTTGAATCATCTCCAACCAATTTCGGTCCATTTGATCCAATTGGTATGAAATTTGTTAGGGCATGGGCATCTGTATTGGTACAACTTCAAATTAAATCATACCTGTCCTAACCATATGCTCATGTCATCTGAGAATGTCCACGTGTGATTGAGCATACTTTCAGTTGTGTTATGGGGCGAGCGTCAATTCAGGGGTTGATTTGGCTCGCCGCATCAGTTGTATACTTGTATGTGCTTTCGAGTTGGGAGTTGCTTTGATTTTCAGTTGCGCTATGTTCCGGAGAATATTTAATTTATGGGCTATATATATGAGTGCATTTGCACATTTTCTGTTTTCACATTGAAGCATGCATTGCTCTGTTTCTTTTGGGTGGGCACTGTTACATTTGGTGAGACTTGGTCTTTGGTTTTTTTTAATTTGAAAACTAATGTTTAACACGCCGAGTGCTTTTTGGTCAGGCACCAAAACTAACCAGGTTTGATTAGTTTCTCTTTTAGTGCTTGGGCTTCTTGCATTTCTCTGTTTCTAGACAAATATATTGAAGCGTTTTCCTTGACATGGCAAATATAATATTTGTATAATAGGCTTATTTAGTTTCTAGACAATGCTTTAACCAAACTATTATATTAGTATATCATTATATAATACAAATTAAAATCATAAAAATTATAAATGCAATAACACATTATAATAAATACTTTTTACAATAAAATGTTGTTGGTCAAAGTCCGAAAGACTCGTTCACAGTGGTTTCCCACTAGCAAACTGCCCCCAAAATCATTCGGTCGCTCGGAACGAACCAGAACCCGACACGTGTTAAATCCCCTTCCGTGTTCGTCGCTATCCCCTTCCCCTTCCCATCCCACTTTCCCCTCGCTCCAGACTCCAGACTCCAGAGTCCAGTCCTCAAACCACAGCGACTGGAGCTTCAACAACCTACGGTTTCCATTTCCTCCCCCGCTCGCCGCTCCGATGGCCGTCGCCGAAGTGGCGATTGAGGTTCCCCCGCAGCAGCCGCCGCCGCCGGCGGCGGCGGCGACGCGGGAGCCGGCGGTGGTGCCGAGAGTGCTCCAGTACCTGTACCTCGCGAGCGCGTGGGTCGCCTGCGCGGGCGTGGCCGCCGCGACCGTCGCGCGCCGGGCCTTGGGCGACTCTTCGCCGGTGGTCTGGGCGTTCCTCAAGGTCTCGATCGGAGCCCTCGTGTTCCCCGCGCTGCTCATCCTCGTCTTCGCCGTGCGGGTCTTGCGCGCCATGCTTGCGGCGGGGTTCAGACGGTCGCTCCGCACCCACGCCAGGGAGATTCAGATCCAAGCCAGGAAGGTATTCGATTGAGTTTTGGTTTTACGAGTAGATGTATATACTAGTGGCTCGCTAGGCTCTAATTCTGTGTGTTGATGGAATCAGATACTGTATACACGCCCGCGCCTTCGATTTTAGACTGTGTTGTTATTTCCTCAAAGGAGAATTAATCTGAATCTGTCCAATTTCAGAGAATAATCATACATATCCTCTCAATATGGTCGTGTGAACTAAAAATGAAACCATTACTTTAGTTTGCTCCAAGTCGTCCTCATCAGGTCTCTATATGGGGTGTGGATGCCGGAGCTGCTTTCAGTTACGCTGTATTAGTTTCTCTAGAGAAAATTTAATCTGTGCGCTATATTTTTGTCAGTGCATTTGCATCTTTCCAGTTTCATATTGAAACATGTATACAAATCCAATCCATATGATAATTTCACTCGAGGAAAACTGACTGGGTTTGCTTGCTCTTGCTGACTTGCTCTTGGTCATCCTTGTCAGATGTTTGGAGCGTTAACGTGGAAGGCGCTTCAGGACCCTATCGTGCTTGCGTGGCTCGCATCTTTCCTTTTCATCCTGCTGCTTGGAGCAAGTGTTCTGGTGTTTGTGGGGCTTTTACCAGTGGAGGAATCTCACAGGGAAAGGATTGGTTATGCGCTCTCTGATGTGGGGGTATTGGGTGCCATGTCAATGTATTGCTTTATCATTATACCCAGTTTTGCGCTGAAACTCTGGGGGAGCAAGTAGGGTGGTGATGCCGCGCAAGGCACAACACTGCGATATCTGAGGTACACAACTTTCTCTGGCCATCTTGTGTTCATGTGTCATATTAACTTTTCTATAACGAAGATGCTGTTCTGTACATAGTTGTGCTTTCTTCGCCTCTTATTAGTATGTTAACAGCTCCTTTAGTGGCATAAATCAGTATCTGATGATTGTGAAACCTGCTTGAATAGGCAGTTATTGAACAATAGATTTAATGTGAACATTAGCATAAAATCTGCTAGAGGTTGAAAAGTATTTGAAAGTACTTTTTTTTTGGAAATTATGTGTAGTTGAACCCAGTTGTAGGCCACGTGTAAATCCAAATACATTGATATGCTTTGCCGAAATTTTCATCTATCCCTGAAGACAAGGAGCTATGGCTGGTGGTTGGGGATTGTTTGCCTTGGTGCCCAGGGACATAATAAAGATGTCTCAACTCCTTGCTAACCTTGGGGGCATTTACTTTGTGGAATCGCCACAATGACTATGTGTTCAATGGGACTATCCCTCGCATTCAGCTTGTTCTTGGACTAATTTTGGAGGAGGCACACCTCTGGTGTCTTGCTGACGTTAGAGATTTAACCCATATGGAGATTACTTCCAGATAATTGGCTGGTCCATTTAGTGTTTGGTTCGGCCGTTTGTTTATTCTTTTAAATGCACACATGCATTATGTTCCTAGCTGAGGGGTGGCGTAGGAAAGGGCGGGTTGCTAATTTTTTTCCCAGTGCGATGATACGCAAGTCTACTAAGAAAAAAAGGGCCATGTGTAATCCACTTATCAGCATGCATTTTCACGTGGCCTTTGTGTATCTATCCTGTTCTGTTTATTGTACATTATTGTGGTAATAATGCTTTTATATTTGGTTGGTAACAGAAATAAAACTTGGTTTGCCTTTGTCAAATACATAAAGGGCATTAATTTTTTATCTATATCATATTGATGCCTTTTATGTTTGAGTAAATCGTTGGAAAACTTAGTTTGATTATACATGGTAGTATTTCAGGCCCATGTTTAGTACTTTTATCCAGTTTCTACAGCATTTGTGCAGTAGTTCTTTGGGAAATATATTTGGTTGTGGTAGACCCCACTCATGTGGGAGCCTCTGGCACTGGGTCTGCCCCCTTTTTGTGTTAAGAGATCCTTTCATGGTGCACAAGTTTTGTCCCTGTTGCTCTTATTTTTTCAATGATACGTTGATAATAACTTACTGCACCACTAGCTTTTATGTATAAGTAAACATGTTGATAGTTCCATATGATGATTGTTGTGAAATGGATAAATAAATGTGGTTGCTGGTAACCTGTTGTATCAAAGGTCCATGTTATTAGTTTTAAGTGATACAGCTAGTATAAAGGATAGAAGATAGGCTTGTTGTATTGCTGAATATGTGGGTGCTGCACCTGCAGAATTGTTGAATACTGAGTTCTTGATGTCACTTACTAATCTAACCAAAGGTTGTCCTGTTTCTTTGACAGGCAAGGACAGTTGGAGAAGGCACAAAAGATCAACTAGTAGTTACAGGCTTATAGTACAGACCCTGAACTCTGCTGATGTCTGTGGTGAAGCCAGCTAATTAATGTTTTAGAGAAATAATTCTCTCTTGCAGACTTACTGTTATTATACCTCAATACCTGGTGATGTGTGTGTAATGTGGTCACTGTGGGTATCGCTACCCTAAGCCCTCTCAGAACATATAAGTACCCCGTTGGACATCTGTGCCGTCAAATGAATATAGTTGATTCGTCATTGTGACTGGATTTGTGGTTGTCATTATTATGAATACAGCTATTTGTGGTAGGAGTATATATATCAACGCTAGTGTGGACTCGTGGATGATATCTGTCTCCTAGCTTGCGAGTACATAACAACGTTGGAGGTTTTTTTTAGAACAATGTTGGTGTTTGTTGTGACTAACATTACATGATCTACTTAGAGTTTCTTTTCATTGAGCAGGTGATGGGCTAACAGATGGAGATGGGTAATTTTTAACCTAGACCAGGTGAGTGGCCCTCAAAGAGCGTTTTGAGGCGGACCTTTTATTGACCTTGTGTGACACTGTTATCGTGGGCTGGATTGACTGCACGGGCCGGCCTGATTAAGATAGGGGCGCTTCTCTTGTATATATGCAACGAGAGAAATCGTATTGTGTTAATAATCTTCAAATTGCACTGAGTGAAAAAGTTAAAAGCAAAAGGAGTTAACATTCATCCGTTTGGTTAAAGTTTAATTATAAAATGTAAATTAAGGTTGCAGTGGACAGTGGCATAAATTTAAGCAATAATCATGATTGTAACCATGCAATACATAAATAAAATGAAACAAAATGCGTTATTAACCATAACATAACAATGAAAAAAAAGTGACACCATAACATAACATAACATAACAATCTCATGTCAACCCAAAACACGAAAACGGTCCAAATATCACCCGTAGTCCCAACAACACCATTACGCCTAAATCTAAGCCTTTAATCTGGACAAACGAACGAGATCACCCACATGCCAAACAAGTGACAAACGATATGAACTACAGGACTAGCCAATCAAAGCGGAATGGCGCGGCAAAGCCACGCAGGAACAATAGACCAGCAGACCTTTGCTTCCTTTCTGCAGTCATAACCTCATAGCAATGTTTTTCGACCTAATCACAATGCAAGAGTTCATGAGATTATCCCCAGTTTGGAGAAGTGCAAAATCTAAATCAGCAGAAGTACTCACTATTTGCCCCTGTTTCAACAGAGTTACCACGCCAAGTAACCACACATAACCTGATGCCCGCTCTCTGCAGTGTCCCCCCACAGCCGTAATCTCTTTTGTACAAGACCAGTGCAATTACCATGGATCCACTCTCCGGTTTTGTGAAGAAATTCTATAAGCCTTGAGTGAAAACATGAATATGAATAAAATTAAAAAATATATATCAAGCCAGGCGAACCAGGTAGAAATTAGGAATACGGGAGCAGTTCAAATCAAATCTAATTGGTGGAGGAGGCAACAATACATCAACAACAAAGCCTTTAGGTCCCAAACAAGTTGGAGGAGGCAACAATGGTGTAGAAAAAGATAGGAGTATCTGGCAGTGGAAGTGAGGAACAGATGCTTACCTACACACCCGATCGGGATGGCTGCCACTCTCGTCCGAGTACCGTTCACTCGCCGCCGCTCCTCAGAGCTAGAGTTATGTTTCCTCACTGATAGTGGGCAATCACGAACTTTACGAGAACAATCTTGGCCGGACTTGTAGGATTTGACTAATTGTTTGAGGAATAAGGTAAGGCTTGGACTTCAACTAATAATAACAAGTTATAAATTTGTAAAATCATATAGATCACTTGGGTTGCGGTTGACAGCCGCAACGGCAGACGCTGTGGGGCCCATCACAGGTGATGTGGCTCAGGATCAGCGAAATCGATGTACGTCTGCTGAGTCAACAAATTCATCAACTAAGTAACCATATAGTTTAGGGCCTGTTTGGATCACTAGACTAAAACTTAGTCCGTCGTTGGATAATAGGCTAAATGTGGACTAATTAAAAATGTTCTTTTTTTCTAATGAGTTCTACTCATCAATTAGCCTGTATTAGTTTTTGTTAGACCATGATTAGTTCATATTTAGGTCTTCTATTTGGCATCCAAAACATGGACTAAAGTTTAGTCCATCCAAACACCCCCTTAGTTAGTTCATATTGTACCTTATTAGTTTTGTGACTCTGAAGTGAATCTAGATTTTGGATTCATCAACTAATAACAAGTTTTTAGTCCAAAAATATGTTGTTTAGTTGATACCTTAACATATGCTAGCTCTTAATTGTTACAGTATGTTTCGTGACTTCCAAGTGAATCTAGATTTTGAATTTTTATTTTTAATTTATAACCTTATTAGTTTTGCAATATTTTAATCCACGTATTAAGTTGATTATAACTTCTATCCAGAAACTCCTTTTGTCTCCTACATGAAAAATGTGAATCCTTGGTAGTAGACCGTACTATTATTAGCCATTCAAATGCCATAAACGAACATAAGAGAGTTTTGTTAGAACACTTACAATATCCTTGATGTGGGCGAGCTTCCATTTCCTCTGCAATTGACACCATTTTTTTAGTTCAGCGTTGCTCCTAATATGTAGCAGTTGGAGCTTGGTGAGTTGTTGTAAAGATGATGGCATTGACTTGATCGTCAGGCAACCCTTAATGTGGAGGCTTTGGAGAGATTTTAGGTCCCCAAGCCATTCAGGTAACATGATGTTCTCACAGTAGAATAACACCAGCAAACGAAGGGAGACCAGCTGTCTCATGCTCTCTGGCAAGCTGGTCACAGTCAGATATTTGATATCCAGCTCTTCCAGGGTAGATAAGTGGCTCAGCAGCGACCAGCTCCCACAATAACCAAGGCTGGAGACCACCAAACTGGTTCTTGGTGCTGCCAATCTGTCGCATTCTTCCCTGAAATTAAGCACTTCATCGCTGTGGAAGATTCGCCACCTGTGGAATAGAGGTGGGCATGGCTTCAACCTCAACCTCGGGCAATTTTGTATAACCAGATCATGAAGCATAGGGAACATGAACTCCTCTCTACCATCCTTGCCACAGTATGTCGTGTTCCACTCCTGCAACGAACTCATGCCACTCAAGGTGAGTCTTGACATCAGAGGGAATGCTCGTTTGCCAGCACAAAGATCATCACCACTGATTTTTGTGAGGCTTTCCAAATTTCCAAGATACAAATCTTTGAGGTTTGGTAACTGCCCGAGTGGTGGCAGACTTGTACAGCTCGGTAGTACCCAGAACACAATAGAAACAAGATTCGGGAGATAATGAGGAATGTTCATGAGCCAGTTTGGAAAGATTATGCTGCCATATCCAATCAGCACCAAGTGCTTAAGACCAATTGGTGGAGCTAGCTCTCCAAGGACATCTTTGCCCTCTAAACCATGAGGGGCCGTAAAGGACCACTTAAGTTCCAATCTCGAGAGGTTTTCTTTATTGCGCAATTGAATTGCGCTTGCTTCTCCTCGAACAGTTAATGCCTCGAGGCAGCTTATTTCAAGCTCAGAAGGATTTTTATCCTCAAGCTGATGAAGATTGCTGCCAGAACCATCTTCATTGTGGCGAACCACAAAATGAACTAACGGGTTACATTTGAGCTCAGATCTCCATCTCCTGATGTGCTCCTTCAACTGCACTGAGCACTGGTCCACCAGCAGCAGCTCCAGACTATCAATTGAGCCTATACTGTCAGGTAGGTAGGATAGTTCTCTGCAGCCTGAGAGATCCAATGTATGTAGGCACTTGAGATCACCGATACTTTTGGGTAGAGATCTGAAATAATTCCAAGACAAGTCAAGATGCTCAAGGTTTGCAAGGGTGCTGATATTATCAATAGTTTCCTCAGCTTTTCTGTCATAATCAAGGACCCCTGATAAGCTCAAATACTTGAGTTTGGTGAGGTCACCTAATGCTTCTGGCATCACAAAGGAGCATCGTGACAAATCTAGATGCACCAAATTTATGAGCTTCCCAATAGACTCTGGCAATGCATCAATTTTATGGCAACCGGACAAGTACAAGTACTGGAGTTCTGTCAGGTTGCCTACATCTTGTGGTAGCCTTTCAAGATTGGAGCAGCTTGACAAATTTAAGTACTGTAGTTTGGTGAGGTAGCACAATGCTTCTGATATCCTTACAAGTCCAGAGCAGGTAGATAATTCAAGGTGCACCAGGTTTTTGGGATTTTCAAGAGATCTTTTTGGCAGTTCCACTATCTCGGAACAGCCTGACAAGTCAAGGTACATAAGATGTCTAAGTTTGCCAAGTGATGCTGGTCTTGGTGAAACCTGAGAAGATCCATGAATGTTCAGGTATTGTAGTTTTGAGAGCCCAGCAATACAATTGGGGAAACTCGGATTTTTCATCCCTGGAGCAACAAGAAACCTCAGATGCTTCAGCTGGCCAATAGATGATGGAAACCTACTGATGGAGGACTCGGTCAAGTCCAGTACACGCAAACACTTGGCAAATGAAAAGGAACCACCAGTGATGCCCAGATTGCTGCAATTCTGGAAAAGCAAGGCCCTTAACTTGGCTGGTAAAATAGTCGATATCCTCAATGGCTTGCAACAATTTGTGACCGATGCATAGAGGCGATACTTTGAGTCCACCAAACTTCTCACTTTGTCAGTGTTATAGACAATCAACTCTTCATCCATGACTGATCTTGCAAGGTCGTACACTAGATCATGCATGGTGAACATTGAACTTCTCTGAGCGGTCTGAAATAATAAGTTCACGAAAGGAGAACAATTAGAAATATCAAACTATCCTGATGCATACAGTATTGCGCAAGAGAACTATATTGACAATGCCAAAACTGTGACATGATGATTCAGTAAAAGGAGGGCAAGTATCATCTTTGACATTTCCTTTTGTTTTTTTATTCACGCTGCGAAATTAGATCATGGCTGAAAAATTAAACAAGCCTGTCTCTCAGGGACTTGGAGAACATGTAAATTCAGACAACAATGATAGACGCAATACTATGCCATCCATATCAATCAATTTATCTAAGTTTGCGTGGAAACAACATCAACATACATATGAATGAACGAGCACTAGACAACACCTATTTTATTTGATATAGCAAAAAAAACAATACTAAGGCCCTGTCTGGTTCCAGGAACTGAGAGGAATTGGAAAGTGATCTAGTGATGAAATGAGAAGCACTTTCTAGATATTAGTTTCAATTAATGGGATCCAAACAGGTCCTAAGAAAATTGTCCTCGAGGCAATTGTCAGGCAATTTATCTAAGTTTCAATTAATGGGATCCAAGCGAGGCCCAGGGAAGGGCGATGACCGGCCCTGGCTGGTTCCACCGCGCCCCCTAGTGGGGTCGCGCGCGCCAGGGGAGGGCGCCGACGCCCTCTGCCTTCTACGCCGCCACCGTATCCGAGGAAGTTAGAATAAACGAAAGATTAGTTAGAATAAAGAAAGGATTAGAATTGGTTTGTTAGGAAAGAGAATCCAATCTATAAGGATATCTCTCTTAGCTGCTTGGAATACAGGTCCTATAGGGACTATAAATATAGGGAGGATGTAATCAAGCAAGAATAGAGCAATTGCTCTTCCCTCTACCTCTCTCCCTTCTCCTGCCGCCGCCCTCTCCTCTCCCCTGCGCCACCAACCCTAGCCGCCTCCTCCATAGCCGTCGCCCCTCCCCACCACCCCAGCGACATGTTACACCTGGTATCCGAAGACCACTTCGATCCCCACACCGCTGCCATGGGTAACAACGGCAACTCCTCCGACTTGCAGAAGCTATTCGACAGCTTCGCCAAAGACATCCACGCCAAGTTCGACTCCCTCAAGGAACAGATCGACTCCGTCAACACCCGTCTCGCAAACATTGAGCAAGGACGGCCGACGGACGAAGTCGCAGCAGCAGCCCAACTTCAGCGTGATCAGATCACCACCAACAAGCTGGAGGTCGCCACCAAGTTGGCCATGGAGACAGCTGGTCGCGCCTTCCTCAAGGAACAGAAGGAGAAGGCATCGTCCCAGTCGATCCCCGAGATCGTCGATGCCCTGGAGGGCAAGCTCTTCGACGTCTTCAAGGAGGCACCTAAGACGAACCTCCCACCCCCGTACGCGTACCAAGGAGCACAACCAGACTCCTTCCCTGTGTTGACGCCCCGCATCCACAAGCTCTCCTTCCCCACGTATGACGGCAAGGAGGATCTGCTGACGTGGATCAACTGCTGCGAGCAGTTCTTCAGGGGTCAAAAGACTCCAGAGAACGACGAAGTCTGGTATGCATCTTACCATCTGACAGGTACTGCACAACAATGGTACATGCGCCTCACGCAGGACAAGGCAGTGACGGACTGGGCATACTTCGCCCGCTGCGTCAACGAGCGCTTCGGACCACCGACACGGCGCAACCCCTTGGGAGAGCTTGCATCCCTACGCAAGACCAGCACCGTCGACAACTACACGTAGCGCTTCCCGGCACATGTAGCGCGTGCAGGCACCCTCGACGAGCAGCAGCAAGTGAACATCTACACCGCCGGGCTCCTTGAACCGTTGAAGACCGATGTCGAGCTACAGAACCCGCAGGACATGGAGATGGCTGTCCCTCGCTCGGGCATACGAACGACGACTTGCGGTGGTCGCCGACTCCAACAAGTCCACCGCCAACAAGTCAACAAACCTGCCGTTGACTCTGAAGGCGCCTACACCAACACCGACACCGACATCCACCACCGGCGCGCCTCCAGCTACCCCAGCCCGCCCCTTCAAGCGCCTCACCCCAGAGGAGATGACGGCACGACGACAAGCGGGACTCTGCTTCAACTGCGACGAGCCCTACTCCCGCAGCCACAAATGCAAGCACCTCTTCGACATCACGGCCGTCAACAACTACGACACTCTCATGATGATGATAGGTACTACACAATCCGCGGTCCGCGGGTGCCCCCCTATGTACCTCACAGGTGTCATCGCGGGCACGGGCGTCTACATCTTGGTCGACACAGGCGCTACGCACAACGTCATCGACATCAACGTTGCGCGCCTCATCGGCCTCCGCGAGCAGCGCATCGACACCACCATCCTCGTTGGTAGCGGCAACGAGGTCTCCTGTGGAGCGGCCTCCTTCAGTGTACCTCTATGTGCCGATGCGGAGGTCTTCCACATTTACGCCTTCCTCCTCGACATCGGCAGCGACATCAGCAACGATATCGACATCATCCTCGGCACGCCTTGGTTGGCGAGCCTAGGGCGCTTGACATGGGACTTCAGTCTTCACCACCATGGAGCTTCGGTACTACAGCCTCGGTCGCCCCGTCACCTTTACTACCGTGCGGCCTCAATGCCGACCAACGACGGTCCTCGCCCTTCCAGCGCCTGCACCAATCAGATGGGCGACCCGGAAGCATCAGGCGCTGCCATCACCTCCTCACGACATCATCCTTCGCGCAAGCAGGTCCAGGCGCCCCACTGCCCTCGACCAGCTAAGCTCCGCCAGCGACACGGTCTTCACCGACCTTCGTCAAGCCGTTCTATAGCAGCGGGCGCTACGCCGCATCACCATCGCCATCGACAACGGCTCCGCAGCACCAGCTTGGTCGTTGGACCAAGGATTGCTCCTCTTCGACGGACGCCTCTACGTCCCCGCAGTCTTGCCACTCCTGCTGGATCTACTGCAAGTCATACGGCGAGAAGGGCCAGCCTGCTCAGAGCTCCTAGCTCTGGGGTACCATTCCACCTCGATAGCGACTGACTACAACACGACTCCAACAGGCATCCTACTGGGCCGCCTGTGCCCAAGAGGCGCTATTCCTTCGGTCACCGTGGTCTTCCTCGATGACCTCGGCTGCCAGCTACTCCGCGTCGACAATGTCTTCATCACCCTTCACCCTGGCTCCAACCGCCAACGTCTCTCACCAGACGAGTTTGACCCCGGGCACTTCATGTTTGGCACGATGCTAGACCTGACGACGTCACCCCAACGCATGCCAACGCTACGATTTGGCGCCGCGTTCCAGTCTACATCACGCCCAACGTCGACAACCGCACCAACAACTTCATCGCTCCACCCCGTGACACGCTTCGCTTCAGCATCGATGGCGCGGTCGGCCGCCACCTCCTCATGGCAGCATGCATGAGGGTTCTAGGCACCACGGGAGGTGCCAGACCACACAGCTACTACTTCTACGGCTATGTTGGCAACCTCCTCTACTGCTTCGAGTTCGCCATCCACCGCACGAGGGACAATGTCATCCTCGCCAATCCAACTCAGGGCAGCCTCCATATCCACATCGAGGCCATTCTACAGGGCCAAGACCTTCCCTCCGACGGCGTCACCAACTAGACTTGGTTTCAGCGCGAAGACGCGCTAAATGGAGATGGGGGGGGTGATGTCACACGCCTAATGAGAGGGCCTCATCCCCAAGCTAATGGGCCAAGCGAGGCCCAGGGAAAGGCGATGACCGGCCCTGGCCGGTTCCACCGCGCCCCCTAGGGGGGTCGCGCGCGCCAAGGGAGGGTGCCGACGCCCTCTGCTTTCTACGCTGCCACCGTATCCGAGGAAGTTAGAATAAAGGAAAGATTAGTTAGAATAAAGAAAGGATTAGAATTGGTTTGTTAGGAAAGAGAATCCAATCTATAAAGATATCTCTCTTAGTTGCTTGGAATACAAGTCCTATAGGGACTATAAATATAGGGAGGATGTAATCAATCTAATCAAGCAAGAATAGAGCAATTGCTCTTCCCTCTACCTCGCTCTCTCCCTTCTCCTGCCGCCGCCGTCTCCTCTCCCTTGCGCCACCAACCCTAGCTGCCTCCTCCATAACCGTCGCCCCTCCCCACCACCCCAGCGACGTGTTACAATAATGCTAGTATTTGTATTTTCCATCAATGTGGGACTGAAGATCCCGTGTGCTGTATAACCCACACCCACACCAATACCGGCCTCTATCGCTCCGCACCTGCATGGCCGGATCCACCTCCACAGATCCAGGATGACATGACTTTAGGCTCCACATTGACCATCCAACTAAGATCCAACCACTCAACACGTTTTCAAGCAGCACTTAGGGGATGTTTGGATCATTACCTGACCAGGGAACCCTCATCTAGGCATGTCGATCCAGCTCCAGGTGTTCGAAATCGATAGTCTAGGTGAACTGCTTGGTCCAGGCGTAATTTCATGTCTTGAAGCAAACAGCCCCTTAGATTTTTCAGGAACACTAATACGCTGGTGCTCACTATGATGTTCTGGTGGCATAACGATTGGGCGTGGTTTAGAAGCAAGTTGTCTGTGAACCTGCAAATAGGTTTACAAATCTATTTGCGGATTCCCGGACAAACTCACTTGCATCTCTAGGACACTTGCTAGCACTGCAGGAGGCCATGGTCAGCTGGGACACCGCGACGTGCTATGAACTGATGGCAGGACGTGGGTAGTGTTTCACTAGGAACATGATGTGGTGCCATGTTCCTTGTCCCGGGAACGTTGTTCCCCTTCTGGTTATTCCTTCTGAAGTATGTTGCCAGAGTGAAAAAAAAAACTTTTCTCAAAAAGCATATCACATTCCATGATTCTCATTGCATGATCCGATCATCCTGTGAACATGTTGACTATGGGTCTGGCCGTCTGGGGTGCGGAAAAGGCAGGCAAGCAGCACACAACATACAACAATGACTCAGGTCAGTCATTGGCTGAACCGAGATCATTCCAACAAACAATAGTCAAACAGTGTGGCACAGTTTGTCGACTTAGATTTAGGAGAAATAATGGAAGTGCCTAGTGGCACCAGAATTTGGGAAACAAGAAACAGAGACTACACTATAATTCAATATCTCCAACGCACTCTTCACGTTAAATCTCACGATATGCACTAGACAAAAAAGGCTAAATCCTATAATTTTTCACATATGACTTTTCATTTGGTAGGCACTAAACACATTATCAATAATTGTCATTAGATTTACTCTATTTTTAAAAAAAAAACACACACGCACACAACTCCTATTATGAAAATGCATAAAGTAACTCTCTAAATCTGCATCTAAATTACCTACGCCTACCATTATTAAATATATTTTAAGACAAACCCTAAATTTGGACCGCGTTTTCTATTATTAAAGATAATGCAAAGTAACTCATAAATATGTTTCCAAATTACCCACATAACCATTATTAAAGATAACATAAGTAATTTGTATCTAAATTATCCACCAACTAAAATATTCCTCAAATCCACATATAAATAACAATACAAGGTATTAGAGAAAGCAATACAATAATAAAAAAGTATGCTATATATGTTTCTAAGTTACATATTTTTACCTATGTTAAATTAAAAGTAAGCATAAATGTCTTGTATCACCATGTGGACCAAGTAATTAAGGATGCATCCATTGGATAAATACTTATTTCAATAATTTTCTAATCATCAAATATGTTCCATCAGCAAATCACGTACAAGGAACATTGACAGTTCACTTAAAATTACATTACTACATGAAAATAAATTTTGTAAATTGTTTCTTTAGATAAGTTTATACATTCTTATTAAAGAATCATGAGATATCAAGGTGTTCTCGTCCGCATATGGTTCTGATATTCCATTAAAAGAAACATCACGATGTTTAGACACAAAATATCTATCTACTCAAATTATGTTTTTATTATGATTCAGGACAGAGAAGTTAAAAGAAAAAAGAAACCATTTAGTCGTGGAATTGTGTAACGTACAATTGGCAACTTTGAATGCTGAAGAAAAGACATGCCTAAGAGTTGGCTGAAATACTTGTCACCAAGCAGTAAGTTTGGAAACATATTTGATGGCTTGATGAAATCAAGAGCAATCCATTGGTGAATCAGATTATCTTTAGAAATACTGTGGCCTCTTGGAAAGATGGCACAGTAGGCAAAGCATAACCTCAGATTTGGCGGCATAGCAATGTAAGATAACTTCAGGGATGGCAACACTGAATTTTCTGCAAAAGGTTCATTCCAAATATCACTATTGCTCACTTCATTCCATTGCTTCAGATCCATTCTGGACAACATGAACCCTAGTGCTTGAGCTGCTAATGGCACACCTCCACACCTGCTTGCAATAGCCTGACCAATTTGCTCTAGCTGCTGTTTGTCCCCTCTAGATTCAAAGTGTGTATTTTTTCTTAATAATATCCCAGCACATGTCATTATTCAGGGGACTAAGCCTGAATGGTGTAATGGTGCAAATTCTATTTGCTATGTCTTCGTTGCGTGTTGTTACTAAGACTTTCATCTTATTGCTAACATTAAGCATAAGTTTCAACTTATTCAACTGAGAGTCGTCTGTCTCCCACAGGTCATCTAGTATAATAAGTGTCTTCCTATCATCAAGTAGTTCTTGAATGCGCTGGTTTATGAACTCCATGTTATCTCCATCATGTCTCCCTTGTTTCAGTACTTGAGAAATTATGGTGTTCCCTACCCTTTTCATATCCAACACCTGGGACACATAAACCCATACCCGATGGTCGTACTCCTTGAAATGGATATCACTGAAAACTAGTTGAGCCAATGTTGTCTTGCCAATGCCACCAAGCCCAAAGATTGGAAGAATTGCAGCGCCTTCTTTGTTGTTGCTTGCAGATAACAATGCTATGACTCTCTTTCTTTCTTTGTCTCTCCCCACGATATCTGCTTTGTTGATCATGGATGTTGTTTCTCTATCAGTAATAAACAGATGATCATTGTCCATTCTTTGGTAAGGCTCAAATCTGAAGTTCTGGTGATCCTCTTTAATCTTTCTCAGTTGGTCACGTATCTTCTTCATTTTATTAGCCACGGAAATCTTGGATGCAATGTCAAGACATGAGAAAATCCCCGTCATCTACAAGAAATTTGATCAGAAACAAATGATTACTTAAAGCACGGCGAAGAGAAAAACATTAAGCCATCAAACCATATTTAAGCTCAAAAATATCTAGTGCTCCCTCCGTCTCAAAAAGAATAACATTCAAGTTTTTTCATAGGTCAAACAACCTTAGGTTTAACCAAGTTTATGCAAAAAAATATTAAAATTAATATTTCTAAACAACCATCCTTAGATTCATCATGATGTACCTATTTAATGTCATAAATGTTAATAATCAACGTGCCCGAACTTTGTGCTGATCCAGAAAATTAAAGAAGAGGCATCGATGTGGATTGCAGCAGGCGCCAAGCATCTGGGCAAACTTGTAATGAGGATATGAGCATTACTTTTTTGTGCCTTTTTTCTGGTGTGGTTTTTGTTTTCCTGCTTCTGAACTCTTGCTCGACAGGTAACATTAACTTTATAAAGGCCCCTCTGGGCTCCTCCCCCTTTTTATTTTTAATACAACAGGTAGATCTCCTACCAGTTCTTTCAAAAGAAATGTTAATGATCTTTTAATTTCTATAACCTTGGTCGAATTAAACTCTTTAAAAAAAACCTTGGTCGAAATTTAAATGGTTTGAGTTAATTAGGACGGAGCTAGTGATTCGTAGCATTGTGCTTAGACATGAACATACCTTTCCATCAGTCTGCTTGGAATCAGTGTGGCACTCGTCGATCATATCGGAGATGTCCAGGGCGTCATTCTTGAGGCGCTTCAGCCACAGCCACACCTCCTCCTTGATTGACCTCTTCTCTGCATCCTCCAGTGTAGCCTCCATCGACTCTACCGTTGCCTTCATGTCCTCCATATCATCCTCGAAGCAGCACAGCATTGAGACCTGATCTCCGATGACGGAGCCTAGCTTCGCACCCACCTGGGTGACGATGGCTGAGGCGAGCAACCCCGCGACGTCCGCCATGGTAGCTCCTGTCCCTCGCGGCTCGCGCTCTAGCCTCTAGGTAGAGTTGGTCTGAGGTCTGAGGAGGAAGAGGAAGAGGACAAACTCAGCAGGGCCAATGACACAATCACACAAATAACTATATTGGGAGGGAAGGAATTATCTACCTTGCTTGGGAGGACCAAAAAACATGCGTTTGCTTTGCAGTGGTGAAGAAACGAATCTAAGCCTTCCTCTTTTGTAATTAAAGGAAAAGTATGAATACAACAAAGGTATAACGAAAGAACTGAGAGCTGTGTGTCTCTCTGCCGACTCCTGCACGTTGAGCAAACTAAGGAAAGAATAAACTACATCGCTTTGGAATTAAATTGTATGGACCCAGAGTCCAATTTTCTCAAATGGACCTCTATTCGTGATGGAAGACACATACATCTTAAAAAAAATATGCGGTCAACAAATATATCAATGTAAGCACATATATGGTCCCACAAAATATTACCTTTTCTAGATCAGTAGATCAGTTGTGCGATTAATTTTAGGTACACAATGTCGTCAATCAAGGATAGAGGTCCATAAGAGAACTGGACCCTGGGTCCATGCAATTTTATTCCGCTATGCAATTTTATTCCTAATGGCCCTCTCGTAGAAGACTGCATGAATCATTCCTCCAACTTAGGTTCAGTTTGGTATAAAACTCAAGGATGTTAAGCCATCCTGTTAAGATAAAGACCCTCTTTAGCCTGTTTTTTTAGCTTCTCCACCGGAAATCAAAAGCCCGCCAAACATACACAGTTTGTGTATTCTATTCTGTATGTTTTACGATTTATTGTATTATTAATGCCTTTATATTTGGGTTGGTAAAAGGTATAAAAACTCGGTTTGACTTCGTGAAATAGAAATACATAAAGGGCAGTAATTTTTTAAGTATATCATGTTGATGCCTTTTATGTTTCAGTAAATCAAATCAAAAACTCAGTTTGATTATGAAGCACATAGACACGGTAGTAAATCGACCACCCAAACTTAGTACTCATGATGGGAAGATCATTAAGAATCCAATTGAGATAATCTGTCATGCGGGGGCCTTAATGCGTTTTTGGACAGGTCTCTACGCTGAAGTTGACAGGAAGCTGCTTATCAATGTGAAGCACATAGACACGGTAGTAAATCGACCACCCAAACTTAGTACTCATGATGGGAAGATCATTAAGAATCCAATTGAGATAATCTGTCATGCGGGGGCCTTAATGCATTTTTGGACAGGTCTCTACGCTGAAGTTGACAGGAAGCTGCTTATCAATGGAGTGAATACCATGCTCAAGGTGGCGTCGGATCTACTTCTCTCCCAGCGTCAACATAAGGAGCAATGCAAGCGCTTGAAGCAAGACGGTGGTCAGGACGAGGAATACCAGCATCAGTGAAAAGGAAAACTCTGCTGCTATATGGGGAAAGTTGTTGGGATAGTGGTTCCGCTTGCAAACTGCTTCTGCACTGTCTTTTGCTTGGCCCCGAAGTGTGGTCATTTTCTAGCTGGTCTGTAATAACTGGAGTCTCTCTTCTGCTGTCATTTCGAGTAGCTTAAACTCTAGTTTGGTTTCTGTAGCGGCTGTGGCCTGGCTCTGAGACAGAGCTCAGAACATCTGGGAACCTGCCCCTCCCTTATATCCCCCTGTCTATGCCTTTTCTTAACATTCACCTGTATTTCCGTTTGATATGAATGGAAATGGGGCTTTGCCTCTTCTGGAAAAAAAAAACTTAGTACTCATTCCGTCTTGGAATGATAATTATATTGGTCAAATTTTACTAACTTTAACAAACAATTATTTAAATTATACATTAGTTTAAGACATAAAACTTACATGAATAGGTTTTTATTTAAAGTGTCTATGAGATTATACTAATTCTTTAGCAAATGACAATATACTGTAAGAAACACTTAGGATTAAAATCTTTTTTCTCTAATCAAATATGCTTATCACCACTAGAGGAGTTTTTTTTAATCTCGCCAGAGGGAGTATTACTTAGATAGTTCCCGATACATTTTTTATTGTGATGAGGAAACTAACAGGGATGAGCCGGTCGGTTAGTGAGAGAAGTGGGCTGGAATCAGCCCAGCAGAGGAGTGCGGGCTAGCAAATAAAAGAGAGACCGAAACTCTGGATATTTTTTAGGGGTAGAGATGTATGCAATGGCCAAATCAACTTTTGTAATTTGCGTGTAAAAGAGCCGAGCCTAACCAATTTTCTCAACATGAGTTGTCCCCCGTCCCTTACCAAAGTTGCTCGATGAGTTCTCTTGTCTTAAATTCAAATAACAAGCGCATAAAACGAAATGTCTATCAGGGATAAAATCAATAACTCGGACAGGAAGGATTTTCATAAACAAAAACAAGTCTCCCCCCATGCCCAAGTTCAGTGTGAAATGTGAGCAGAAATTTAAATCATATTTGCTGGGAATATCAATGAAGAAAAGCAAGCTTCTCGGGTAAAATTATATCCAACAATAAAACAAAATAATGCTTCATTCAGAGCAGAGTCAGATACGTTCTATTAAATTAGTGTAAAACAAATAAAACTAACAAAAATCCTTATGACTGAACCACATGTTTCAAACAATCAAACCGTGTATCAGAGGAATTATCCGAGCCCAAACTTTAGCGTTCCAATGCAATATCCAAAAAGGATTGCATAACCAGGCATCTCACTGCAAAGGGCGTTCAAGCTAGCAGATTATGGAGTAGTATTCTAACTAAATATGGGTCACACATAATTACATATCATTACGCACCTTGAGAGTTCTCGTGACTGAACCCAAGCTCCTAGAAACCTGCCATCAAGTGCACAAATTCCTTCCCAAGATTCCATCTGACTATCTGAGCATGAAAAGCTCCATGGCAGGTGTGATTCAGAATCACTCTGTGGCGTAGACTCAAACAGCAGCACTACCTGAGCAAGTTTTTTGGCCATATTAGCCTACGACTCTTTTGTGTAGTAATGTCAAGTTAGAAGAAACAGCAAACAAGAGTTACAGTGGTTGAGCAAAATCCTAATTTCGAACTCTGCACCAACCTCAACTCCATAGGCTTATTCAATCTGCTACACTCCAGTCTCATCTTCTCCTATTCCTGTTAATGGGCAAGCCAACCACAATCTATATTAGTTTGGTAAACTACTGCTTATTCAATCTGTATATATAATTACAATGCACAAAAGAATAGAAATGTATAAAAATGTATTTAGTACCTTCCCTAAATTATATAGTATGGAACTATGGAATGTCAAGCACAAGAATCGAGTGATGGACATTTTAGAGTAAGGAAACACGAAACAGGCACCTGAAATAGAGACGCAACATCTTGCACACAGTTATGAATTTGCTTGGACGTCTATCAACATAGACACACCTGACATTTTTTATTTTCCTGCACTGTTCCTTTAGTTCAACACTGCAGTTGCTCACATAAAGCTCCTGCAGTGAAGCTGGAAGGCCCTTTTCTGGTAGTGATTGTAGTCCTGGACAAGCCTTGATTGACAACTTCTTAAGGGATTGAAAGCAATACAACTCATTGGGCAGCGATTGAAGATCAGGGCAATAGCAGAAGTCAAGTACTTGGAGAGATGTAAGGTGACCAAGTGCTTTCTCCTGTTCTTCTGTGAAGGCTCTCACATTATTGGCCTGCATAATAGTGACGAGAAAGTAGAAACCATTACATATTGTGCAAGTTCATCAATTCAATACTTTAATGCAACAACTGTTGGTCATTACCATGAAAAACACAACATGTTGAAGAAACGGGAGCTTCTTGCAAATACATGTTTTAAAGAATGAGGTGTTGTCAATCTCAAGCTTCTCCAGATGCAATGGGAAATCAAGGCCCTGGCTCTCCCCATTAGCTGAAGGTTCCCAAGGCTTAGACAAACTGGGACATTCAAAAATCCGCAGATGCTTTAAATTGGCGAGGGACTGCAAGCCCTCTAGAACGGACAACCGGACGCATTTATCGATAATCAACGTTTTTAAAGATTTGCATGAATGAAGGTCAAGAGAGGTCAGCTCTGGACTCTTAGATATTTCCAAGTTGGACAATAAGGCGAGATTAGAGAGCATGAAGGGACATAATTTGTCATGCATATGAGAAACCATAAGGTCCTTTAGTGATGGTGGTAGAAGAGAAAGGTTGTGCTTGGATCTCTCTTTCTCAATGGTCATTGTGACCATAAGCTGTGGGCATCCTGTTATGCGTAGCGTAGTGAGAGAGATAAATTCATGAAAAATTTCTTTGCAGAGAATCAGATCCGAGAAGTCTTCTATGCACAAATATTGAAGCCGATGTGAGGTATCTGATGGGATCTGTAACAAGCCATCAGTTGTCTGCTTATGGCAGTCAGATGTTGAGGAGCTGGCAGTCCCAGTAATCAGACCACCAACTGCTATAGATGTTATGTTTGGGCACTTCGTAATTGTCAAGCAAACCATAAAGTGCAATTGTGACAACACGCGAGTTAACATCTTCCCTGTGATGCCACATGCTCGGATTACAAGCTTCTTGAGTAATGAAGGGAAACAAAACATGACTTCATATTGGCTATATGAATACAATGGCAAGGATAGCCTTGTGCAATCCACAATTACCAAGCTCTCTAACGAGACAAGTTTTTTAAAACTTTCACATGATAAATATGCAAGATCCAAGCAGCTCTCAATCGTTAATTTCTCAAGAATACTCAGACTACATTCAGTCAATAATAATATATCATCCAAGGTTCTTGGGGCGATACATCCCTTGATAAACAATGCTTTCATGAATAATCTGATGTAAGGAAATGATCCTACTCCCTCTATAGATATTGTGGATAGAGACTTCACCTGACCAAATGGGGGTAAATTCATTAGCCGAGGACAGTTGTAGATCGTAACTTCGCGGAGATAGCCAAATGAACAGAAGCATTCATTTTTAGATGAACATTGTGACAATGGAAATGCCATTAGTTCAGGACAGTCCCTAACCACAAGTTCTTCTAGACATGGAAACAGGACCTGCTTTTCAGAACCAGTCCAGTAGTTACAGGATACCGTAGGTACTTCCCTTGATGCAGGCAACTGAATCAAATACAGTTTTCTAAGAAATGGAAATTGTCCAAGTGGTGGAAGGATCTCCCATTTTGTGCAATTCTCAAGACTGATAGACTCTAAGCAGATGAAAGAAAGATTGGAACACAACCATGTCGGAGAAGAAATACCTCCATACCATGTTATATGAAGCCGCTTGAGCCTGGAATGTGGATGAAGGCCCTCAAGCACATCAGCCTCAGTTATGCACCTCACCACACACCGATTACTGGACCATGACAGGAGCAAATCCTGTAGGTATGTTTTATCCTTTAATCCAGCACTTTGAGACTCATCCTTGCTTCCCACATTCTCTAGATTGTAAATTTCGAGTGACCCACCCAATTCTCTTAACCCATTTAACTGTCCTATTTCAAAGTCAGTAGTCTTTCCTACTCGGAAGACCTTTAATTCCTGGAGAAACTTTAATCTACCAACCCCAGCAATCATTGCATGCAATTCACCTCGAGCAACAAAATGTCTCAAGTTGACAAGGTTATTCATGCATCCTGGTAAAGCAGAAAGGTGAACCCAAAACTCTACATCAAGGACCTGTAGATGATAAAGTTGACATATAACCTCTGGAAAAGGCTCAGTAGGACCACTGGATATTAGTTCAAGGTAGCGCAGATGGATCAACTTACTGAAGTTTCTAAGGAGAAAGTCTATGTTATAAGTTAGTGTGGGTAATCTCAGAACACGTAGATGATGCACATCTTTGAATACATGGGAAAAGGTTTCAGAAAACGCAGCATCATACTTTCCAAATAGCATTAAAGTGCTCAAATTTCTTGTTTGCACCGAATCTCCAATGTAAGCCAGCTTCCTCTGAAATGTATCATTAGGATAAAATCTTCGATCATCTGCGTTCCACTTATAAGCATATCTCACATTTATAGATAAATGTTGAATAGTTGGAAAGAGTGTTGTATTTGTTGAACCAAAACTGTCAATTACAAGACACTCATCTGATGAAACTATCAATGCAAGGTCATGCATTAGATCATGCATAGAGTAATAAACACTTCTTTGAAAAAAACCCCTATCCACCAAATCATTCAAATATTGATGCCCAGTCTCCTCCATTCTCAAGTTTTTAGAAGAAACCAAACCTTGTGATATCCAAATGCGAACTAACTCCAGTGCATCAAAACTGTGACCCTTGGGAAACAATGCACAATATGAAAAACATCTTTGGAGATGAAAAGGCAAGTGTATATAACTAACTTTGAGTGCTGGGATGATATCATCTGGCCCCTGCTGCAGTTTCCATTCATCACTTTGTAATATTTCCATCCACTGTCCACCATCAAGGCTTCTTTTCAAAAGTGCACCAACACTTTTTGCTGCTAAGGGGTATCCCTTCAACCTTTTAGCTATGTTCTGCCCAATAATCTGCAAATTCCAGTGTCCTTCATATTTCTCATCACCAAATACACATGACTTGAACAGAAGCCAAAAGTCATCATCTTCCAAGCCATCCAAATGGATGGGATCCATCGTAGCAATCATTTTCACCACAGAGTGATTTCTTGTTGTGACCAAGATCACACTACCCTTCAGTAAACTACACCTCAGGGGTGCTAAAAGCTTCTCCCACCGGCTTTTATCATTGTCTTCCCACATATCATCCAAAACAAGTAGCAGTCGCTTAGACTTCACACTCTGCTCAAGAATCTCTTGAAGCTTATTCAGGTTGATAATTTCATCATGCTTGCTCACACCATCCGACAGACATTCCAGCATCTCACGAGTGAGTCTTACTTCATCAAAATGGATGGAGACTGATATCCATATCCGCTTGCTGAAGTGATCCTGCACTACTGCATCATTATACACTAGCTGTGCTAACGTAGTTTTCCCAATGCCACCATTCCCCACGATTGGAAGAACCGATAAATGTACATCACAGGCCTCCTTGCTTGTCAGCATCGCCACAATGCGCTTCTTCACGGTGTCCCTCCCAAACACCTTCAGCTCCGTGATGAAAGATGTTGTCTGCCCCCGTGGATGCACATAAGCATCATGGCATCCCAAATCAACAAAAGCATCCAACTTTTCCAGCTTGATTGCCTCGCGGACATCATTCCCAGCCTCACACATCTGCTCCAAAATTTCCTTTATTCTACCAGTAGTATCGTTATCTCCTAGGCGTGCCCTCTTGGCAGTGGCACCCCGAATCTTGGAGATGGCTGATTGGACAGCTGATATTGAAGAACAAGAGTCACTAGCCTGGTCCGGATGGAGCTGGCGGTGGATCTGGTAATAGAGCATTTCGTCGAGCAGGTTGTCGGCATCGCCAGCGAGGCTGCGTAGACGCCGCAGGGAGCTGAGAAGTGCCTCGCCGCGAGCCCTGGGCACGCGTTCTTGGGCCGCGGAGAGGACGAGGTGCAGGCTCTGGAGGCGGGAACGGAGGCGGCGCACGTCGCTGCTGGGGTCGGCGTCCGAGCCGCTCGCGGCGGCGGCCCAGGCGGCGTCGATGCCATCGCCGACGAGCTTCTCCAGAACCACCTGGACAATCCAGGTTGCCGCGCCCACCGCGTCCATGGGCGGCCGCCGGCGACGGGATCCAAGATGTGAAGCCTGTGTACAGTTGGAGACTTGGAGCACGGGTGAGCTTGTGTTCTGTTTGACAAATGACAACGCGAGCCCTTTTCTTTGACCCAACGCTTTTATCGCCTGCCTTGCTCGCCACATTCCCGAAGTCAAACTTTGGGGGTTGACCCAGGGCTAAAGTTTCAGGGCATGTACAACGACAATAATTACGCCGTCTGTATACCGTATATTTTGCAACAACGTCCCTGGCAAGCTTGAGACGGGCGGGGTTGTCGTCTCACGAGGTGACGACTGTGGCTCGTGCTCCCAAGCTCACGCGACGGCAGATGCAGCGTTGTACGGGTGTCGTCTCTAGGCTACACGCACTCGGGATCCAGTTGCAGCCGCGCCTGGTGGCTCAGAGCACCGGAGCTGTCACCGGTGCTCGCCGCTGACGGTGCCATGAGCATCGGAACGCGCGATGATGGAACAATGCTAGGGCGTGGCACTGGCAAGGAAGAGCAGACGACCCCTGTCTGTGGGTTGTACAGTCAGTCTCTCTAGCTATTTGTACATCGGATTTGAGGCTCTTGTAGACGGCCTCCCATTTGTGGGTTGTGCATGACCTTAGTCACCTAAAAACTAGTGTTTTTTTTAATTGGTAGCATTACGATTTTTGAAGTTTAGAAAAATACCATTACTATTTTTAAAGCATGTCATTATAATTGACTTGGACCCACCTGCAGGCGTACGGGACATACCGGTATTTTCATCTGGACGATATTGCTCGTCTCTCCTCCCTCTCTGTGTTTTCTTCTTCGTCTCCGGTCATCTGGCAGCGAGGGCGTGCTCGCCCGCCCACACACTCGCCTGGTGTAACGTCCCAGAGTGCAAAAGGCTCAGATCCACTCTACACGCTAAGTTAACCACACCTACCACAATCCCACTTACGCTTTCGTCCTCGCTTCGCGTAAAAGGATTAACCCGGCGATGATGAGATGGACTCTAGAAGCCTTATATGTTGGTCTATCCCACCTTTAACAAACAAGGTGGAACTAAACTCTCCACAATATCTCATTAACATTCACATGGCCCACTACGGGTCAAATTCCAAACTGGCCCGAATGTGACACCTGGCAGCCCGTCGTTGCGCGCTCGCCGGCGATGGCGCGACCGCCTCCTCATCCGGTGGCGCCACAGCAGCCCCCCGCGCACGAGCCAGGCAGCGGCTCGGCTGGCCCAATGCAGAAGCTCTTGCGCTCTTGCCCGGCAGCATCGTGGCGGCCTGCTCGCGCGCGCTCGCTGGCCATGGCGCGGCCACGGCAGCACGCACGCGCGAGCCTGACAGTTGACGAGGGAGTCGCCGGCGAGCAACTTCTTCTTGGTCTTCCTTGCCGCCGCCATGGTGGCCATCTTGGAGAAGATGGGAAGAGGAGGAAGAAGATGACATGTGGGGTCCGTACGTCAGTGATAGAGAGGGGCTGCCATGGACCCTATCCACTTGGAGCCGAGGGCATTTGAGTCCATACGAGAATACACTTCGTTGTATACGCCTGCAGCTGGGCCCATATCGTCCTCATATATATTCTATGGTATTTTTGTGAGGAACAAAGAATTGCGATGGTATGCTTCAAAATAGGTAAATAGTAATGGTGTTTTTCTAAACTTCGAAAATTGTAATGGTACTGATAAAAAAACCCTAAAAACTAATTACGCAGGAGTGGACTAATTAGCGAGATGAATCTATTAAGCCTAATTAATCCATGATTAGCACATGTTTACTATAGCACCATATTGTTAAATCATGAACTAATTAGGCCTAATAAATTCGTCTCGTAAATTAACCTCTATCTGTACAATTAGTTTTATAATTAGCCTACATAATACATTGGTATAAAGATCCGACGTAACAGGTCTGAAGTTTAGCCTACGCTTCCGTGCGGACTCTTACAAGGGAATCATTCCACAATACCGGCAGATGGAGCATGGGAGCAGCGCTCCGGCCAGGAAATATTTTTTATTCAACTGTCAACATTAGAGGACACCATCGGTAGATTTACTTTTCTTTTTTCATTCATCTTTAGGCTAGTGGACGAGAACGAAGTGATAGTTGGATCAGACACAAGATATAGATGTTGGGCTACAACATCATCTATTTTGGACATATTTTGAATCCTATATCGTCTAGCATTTTGGGATAGAGGGAGTACTTCCTCAGTCTAGAATACAGGACGTGAGAGCAAGCATAGCATTAAATGAGCATGTCAACTCAAATACACATTAAGGTAACGATAAAGTTTATAGGGGTAGCCAGGTCTTTTATCCATAACCTCAATGAATACTACATTTGCTACGTCTTTCGTTATGGGACAGAGGGAGTATGTGTTTACTATAATAGAGTATGTATAAAAGTTTCTAAATTTTATCATATAAAAACATTCATAATCCATAGTGTGACAAACTAGGATAGCTAAGGAAGAATTGAAGGTGGATTTAGCAAGTAACGAGTAGGAATCAGAGGAATTTCAGCATGGCGAGAGCCCGCAAGAAGGAACCCTGTTTTTAGAGTTTGGATCACAGTTCATAATCGATTGTCGGTTACATGCCATTTTCAGCCCTTTAAGATGACGCAACGCTGACTCCGGACTCTGTTTGGTTCCACCTATCATTCCCACCAGCTTTAGGGTCCACTAGTCCGCCATTGTGTTCCTCCCTCTTGTCGGATCCCAAACACCTCCACTTCCATGCTTGCTTTCGCCGTCGTCTTCGAATATACCGCGGAGTCATGACATACCTCCCCTCTTGAAACACAGCTTGACCCCAAGTTGGTGCATGTGGATAGTGACACTACAGGTCTGGCTCATCTTCCAGAGTGACCAAAGAAGTCTGCACATCGCCCCAAAGCACCTTCAGTTTCAACGTTGTCGCCCTGCACATGGTCTGAAAACACGAGCCAACACATGTGTTGGACATATAATGATGTCTGGGTCAGAGCTGACCGTTGACAAATCAGTAAATATGGGAGTTTGTGGAGGCACATGCTGCTTCAATTGCGACACATGACACTGGATGTATGTGCGATGATGATGGCAACTCCAGTTTGTAAGCCGCTGTTCCCACTTTCTTCAAAATACGAAATGGACCATAGAACCGAAATGCAAGTTCCTGATGAGGATTTAGTGGCGATAGAAGTCTCAAAGCATGGTTGCAAGGTTTGCTGAATGCAGACGCTGCACATCTATCTTCTCTCAACCCCTCCTAGTTGTATATATCGAGCAGCAAGCAATGGGCTGGGTTGAGTATGGAGTGTTGTAGCATATCCCATCTCATATCCTGCACCGCTGCACGTATCCCTCAACATCGATCAGGTCAGGCGTGCCAAAATATATATAGCGAACTTGGGCAACAATGGTTTCCGCAGCACCGTACGTGGACTTGGGAACGGTCCCGCCCTGTTCGTTTGGGCTTATTTGGCTGATAAGCCATGACTGAAAGTACTGTTGGCTGATTTGGTGTGAGAGAAAAATACTGTTCGTTGGCTGAAAAGTACGGCTTATAAGCCAAACAAGCCCAAACGAACAGGGCAACACTAGCTTGGGCGTTCAATGCAAGTCACAAACTCCACGGCTACTTAACTAGAGTTTTTCGTATCCACAATTATGCAGGTGTAGGCGCAGCTACTTCAACCCACAACCATGTTTAGCTACACAAGGTATTTATATGGCCATTGCTCAAACATCAACAGATGAATTGATGAAAAAAAATCTTTGAGGCACAGGGGAAGTGGCATAAGAGCACAAACTATCTCCACGTGTGTAATGGAGGGTGCTGCCGAAGAATGATATAGTAGCAAGTGCACCTGTTTCAATTGTAGTTGAAAGGATCAAGATGTCCAAGAGGGGGGTGAATTGGGCTAATTAAAATTTTTTTTGCAATAATTAAGTCCTATGGTTAGCCCAATTAACCCCTTGTGCCTAGAAAGTGTTCCTAGTTGTTCTACCGCATGAAAGACTTGCAACCTAATTTCCAATCCTACTCTAGCATGGCAATTCTATGAATGTAAGAACAAGAATTGAATTGCTCAAACTAAATGCTCAAAGTAAATGCTCAAAGTAAATAGAGAGGAGAGGAAACGCGGCGATGTTTTGTCGATGTATCGGAGAGTCGCCACTCCCCACTAGTCATCGTTGGAGCACCCGTGCAAGGGTGTAGCTCCCCCTTGATCCACGCAAGGATCAAGTGTTCTCTACGGGTTGATTCTTCGACACTCCGTCGCGGTGAATCACCCACAACCGCTCACAATTTGAGTTGGGTCATCCACAAGCTCTCCGGATGATCACCAAGCTCTCCAATCACCACCAAGCCGTCTAGGTGATGGTGATCACCAAGAGTAACAAGCACGAACTCTCACTTGACCACGACAAGCCTAGGGAGAAAGATGGATGCACACTTTGCTACTCTTGATCTCACTAATGAGGGCTCTCTTTGGGATTCTCAAATCTCAATCACCTCACTAGGACATTGCTCTTCTTGACACTCTCTAAAGTGTGTTTCAGCTGTTGGAATGAGCAGAAGTGACTCCACACACGAGTGGAGCTTCTATTTATAACATGGGCTGAAAAACGAACCGTTATGTGCCTCTGCGGGGTGACCGGACGCTCCGGTCATGTTGACCGGATGCTCCGGTCACGATTTCCCCTCTCTGGAACCTTACTAGAAACAACCGGACGCTGGCTCTCAGCGTCCGGTCACATGACCTTCCAGCGTCCAGTCGCACCAAACAATTTCTTCTCGGTCAAATGAACTGACCAGACTCTGCGCCAGCGTCCGGTCACACCGAAGCTAGTGTCCGGTAAGTATTTGACCCTCCATTCACTTCCAACTCTCGATCATACGTGAATGAAGTTTGCTCCATTGGATCTTAGGCATATGTAGGAGCTACCTAGTGCTAGTTTCAACAAGTGTGCACCACACCTAACTCACTAGACTCACCTAGGTCAAGCTATCCGTCCATACCCCCCTTAATAGTACGGCCAAATGAAAACAAAGTCCTAAACTACTCTAAGTGTCTCTTCAACTCCAATTGACACTTAGAACTAGTCCATCCTTAACCTTGTCGTCCATCCTTTGAAAATCGAAACAATTTCCATCGTAGAGGCATGACCACCTTGATTGCCCAATCGATCTCCATTACCATGACCTAACTTAATTGCCTCTGCAAAACATACGTTAGTCATAGTAATCTTATATTGTCATTAATCACCGAAACCCAACTAGGGGCCTAGATGCTTTCAATCTCCCCCTTTTTGGTGATTGATGACAATACCACCTCGAGTATGTGAAAGAGTTGATGTTTTTAACATGCTTGGATCATATAAGTTTTTGTCAATAAGAACAAAGGTGTTAGTCAAGCTTATATGAACCAAGCCAACATGATGTACTCAAAAGATATGAAATAAGCATGAGTACAAGTAATAAAGCTCATTTGCATCGGAGTAAAACGCGGAAGCAAAGGCAAATGAGCATAACACAAGTGATATGACATATAAATAATTCAAAGTAGAGAGCACACATGTCATATATCACAGTCACGTAGATATCACTATCACATATATATAGTTCAATGCATGAAAGTAAACACACGATGAATGCATAATAGTGTATCACACATAAAAACTCCAAATGTAATATATAAGATAATAAGATAACTAAGCTCCCCATAAATACGTCGCTCCCCCTAAATCTATCATACTCGGTCTCTCTCCCCCTTTGGCGTTAAACACCAAAACCTAAGGGTCGGTCGGTGGGGCTGCAGCGGACGAGCCGAGCGCTGAGGTACGAGGAGCAAGCTAGAACTAGGCACCATCATCATCTGATCCAGAGCTCTGAGCTGTATGACCCTCTATAGCTGTAATCGGTGCTGTAGCAGTCTGGGTCGGATCAGGAACTAGAGCTGCTGTAGACTGAGCTGGTAGGACTATAGTAGGCTCTGATGATGCCACTGAGGAAGGGAGCGTCTCTGTAGTCCCGGTAACAGGTGCAACAGTAGAAGGACCTGGGACATGTAGATATGGAGGAGTAGGCATCCCTATCAACTCACTAAAGGAAGCACCAAGGCTCCTGGACACTGTGGTCTCTGGCACTAGCAGCGAGGGCATCTCATCTGGTGTGAAGCCCGTCTAAAGCGGTGTGAACTATGGAGCTGGCAGTGATGTAGCAAAATACTGTGACACCTGCTCTGTAGGAGAAGTAAACTGTGCTGGTGGCTGTCCCTAACTCTGAAGCCCACTAGGCTGTAATGCTGGAGTCATCGAGGTAGTGGCAGTCTGACCAAGCTAGGGTGAAGGCTGTGACAGTGGAGCCCCAATAGCAGTCATAACATGCTGCATAAATCCAAGGAGCTGTTACTGCATGAGGATCTGTTGCTGATGCATGGCCTACTACTCTGCTGTAGAGCCTATGTCTGCTGATGTATAGCTAGCTGCTGCTGCTGGATCTGCTACTGCTGGTGCTGGAACTCATCCCGCCGAGTCTGGAACTGAGCAAATGTAGCAGCTGTCTCCTAAGCCTGTCGTGCCTGGTCCTGCCTCATCTGCTCAAGTATAGCAAGAAGAGCGGGGTCGGTCTGCGGTGCAGGTGGAGCTGAACTAGAGCTGCCGGCCTCATGGTCATGTCGCTGAGGAGGCATCTGAGGGATGGGCAGATAGTCATCATCAGAACTGTCACTGGGGTCACTTACGACCATCCCCTCCTACTGAGCAAGCTCCTCCTCTATGTCTGCAATCCCTCTGATGATCTCATCCTGCTGGGCTGCAGACTTTGCCACCTCAGGACGTCGGCGCGGCTGACTAGGTGCCTATGGAGTGCTATGACGGATCATCTATGTCATATTATAGGTAGGGAACTCAGTCGTAGCACCACTATACTCTGCAAGCATCTCTGGTGGCCTCACTGTGACTGCTCTATGGATAAGCCAGGTGATCCAGTGAGCATAGGGCAACTGCCTGCGACCTCTGAAGCCCTCAGCTATAGTATCCTCCATCTCTGACAGAAGAAGATCCCAAATATCAAAAACTGTCTACTGCATCAGAGAGTTGATAAGCCACAACTGTATCCGAGTCAAGCCCTCTCTGTATCCCATCCTGGGAAGCAGTGTGCTCCTCATAATAGCCTCAAGCACACGAGCAGTGGGGTTAAGGTCACTAGGGTTCCTCCTCGACCCTTCGCCAAAAGGCTCCTTGAAACAGTGATGGACCAAGTCAGTAGGGGGCACGTTGCCACCATGCGGGAGTCTAGGAGGTGTAGTTTGTCCATAGCAAACCTCATGAAGTCTGACAGGCTGCTCCTGAAGTCTAAGTATCTCCCTGGCTCTAGTGCTCGTCATCCGATAGTATCTCTCCCTGAATGCAAAGTGTATGAAGTTATGGTGTGGGTCAATAAAGAGAGAAGCATAGAACTGACGAACCCAATATGGAACATATAATCCTATCCGTCCAATCAGATCTGTCAGCCCCAGCAGATATGCAAGATAGGGGCGAATGTGCTCTCCAGCTGCTGGAACAATAGAGTCAATGTGACACACTCTGAGATCTGAAAATTGCTCCATTGTTGAGATAGGCATTGTAGAAGTCCTCCTGCAGTGGAGTGTAGAAGCCCTCTAAAGCTCTCTCATCCCTCCTCGGGGGAAACCACACCTCAAAGTCCACGCACCTCAGCTGTTGTACCTGCTTGGCCGTGGCAGCCCTCAAGTCAAGATGGGTCACTGGAGGCGGACCCTGTGGTCTGGGCGGTGGACGAGAACCCCTCTGCTGTATGTCAGCCCTCAGCGTGACTAGGGCATGAGTACGACCAGAGCGGTGAAGCTATGGCTAAGGTGCCTGCTCTGTCTCCTCTACCTACTCTCCCTCCTGAGGCTGCTGCTGTGGCTCCTGCTGGGACTCCCCCTGAGGCTGAGGCTCCTCAATAGCCAGACGTCGTCCTGCCATCATGACAGTCCTAGGTGGACCACCATGAAGACTCTCAATACGCTCAAGTCTACCCTGCGCTTCTGGTGATAGATGATCTGCAATAACAACTCCACTGTGAGTACCTCCTTTATCGGCACGCTCTACGGCCTCAGCACTACAGCTGCTCTGGTTGTCTCTGCATCAGGGTACTTGCGCTTCTTTGATGCAACCTTCTTTGTCACCTTGCCTTTAGGATCTACAGGCAAGCAAGGTGGACGCCTCGGATCCTCATCTCCTGGACCACCACCGACATTCTTCGTGCGAGCCATCTGATGAATCTGAAGAGAATCAACTGCCGCTGACAAGAAACAACTGCCTCTGACACTTTCGAGGCTTGGCCTTGTTCCGTACTCACGAGCTTGGCTCCGAGTTAACTGACAACTGCCACTGACACCTCAACGGCATCGACTCACTGCACGATGGAATAGATAGGGTATACAAATAAATACAATATACCTAATATATGCGAAACCCTAGGAACAAGCAATTTAGGTACGAAATTGAAACGCGGGCATGCTACCTGATGAACCGGTGATCCAAAAAGAAGAGAAGCAACCCGCGGGAAACCACCGACTCGGTTAGGGTTAGGATTCCGACTCGACGAAGATCGGCGACGCAAAGTGATGAGTCGACGGTGAGGATTTTCAGTGGAGGAACTGGCGAGGATGCAAGGCACTGCAGAGGCTTGCTCGGTGGTGGAACTAGGGCACAGTGGTGCTGGGCACGGTGGTGCGGCTAGAGCAGGGCAAGCACGGTGAGGGCAGCGGTGAAGCTCGAGGGCGCGCGGGCGGGACTGCGGCGGTGGAGACGAGCTCGGCGGCTGGGCAGAGGCGAGCATGGGTCTGCGGCGGTGGAGGCAAAATTAGCGATGTCGGCGCGGAGTAGATGCGGGTTAGGGCAAACGCGCGACGCAGTAGTGGATTATAAGGTGGCCTCCACGGATCAGAAAAGGAAACAGAGAAAAGAGATCTGATGCCGCACGATTTCTACTGACCGGACGCTCCGGTGGTAGCAACCGGACGCTACCACCCAGCGTCCGGTCGATTCCAGAGAGGTCCAAATCCTCTGGAATCACAACCGGACGCGTCCAGTGGACACCAACCGGACGCAGCCAGAGTCCAGTCACCTAGCCTTGATGTCTTCATGATCAACCGGACGCTAAAGCTCCTTCTGACCGGACGCTGAGAAAACACTATTTCAGCGTCCGATCACTCCTTCGCAGCAAGTTCACCTCCTGTGAACTGACCGGACGCTGGACATCAGAGTCCAGTGCAGCGTCTGGTCACTCTTTTTCCAGCAAATCTTCACTGTCCTTCGTGCTGCCTGTTCCCAATCAAGTCCCAACTCAAATAAGATCCAAATAAATACCAATTGGGACTGATGTGAGTGACCTCTCTCAAACCCTCAAGTTTTTCAAAATATTCGCCTTAGGCTATAGTTCTTTTTAAGAAAATAGGCAAGAAAGGGTGATTAAGATAAATGACAAAACAACATTCATGCATATGTAATACTTGTAAGTAAATCTAGTTGCTTGTCAAGTTTGATCCAAGGTTAAGCTTCTTCACACGCTTTTCGGCAGTTATCTTAACCATGTTAGACAAGCCCTATGTGCATTGCCACAAAATAAACATGTAGTATATTATAATACAATGCAAGGGACAACACAAGCTCATCTTTTAGTGAAGTTACTAAAATCAAGAACATTGAGCTCATTCCGCAAACGACAAAACATTGCCTCATCTAGCGGTTTTGTAAAGATATCCGCCAATTGATCCTCGGTTCTTACACCTTCTAGTGATATATCATTTTTAACAACATGATCTCTAAGAAAGTGATGACGGATATCTATGTGCTTGGTGCGTGAGTGTTGAACCGGATTATTTGCAAGTTTTACCGCACTTTTATTGTCGCACAAAAGAGGTACTTTTTCTAGAACTACACCATAGTCTAGCAAAGTTTGTTTCATATAAAGTATTTGTGCACAACAAGCACCCACGGCAATGTATTCTGCTTCAGCGGTGGATAAAGCCACACTATTTTGTTTCTTGGAGGATCAAGACACAAGTGATCTACCAAGCAAATGGCACCTTCCGGATGTGCTTTTTCTATCAACTTTGCAACCGGCATAATCCGAATCAGAATAGCCAATTAATTCAAATCTAGCTCCTTTGGGATATCAAAGGCCAATGCTTGGTGTGTGCTTAAGATACCTAAGAATTCTTTTTACGGCAATTAAATGGGTTTCCTTAGGATTAGTTTGAAATCTAGCACACATACACACACTAAACATGATGTCGGGCCTAGATGCGGTTAAATACAACAAACTATCAATCATAGAACGGTAGAGAGTTTGATCAACCTTGTTACCTCCCTCATCTAGGTCGAGATGTCTATTAGTAGGCATTTGTGTCTTGATTGGCTTACATTCATCCATCTTGAATCTCTTGAGAAGATCATTTGTATATTTCTCTTGAGAGATGAAAATCCCTTCTCTCATTTGCTTGACTTGAAAACCAAGAAAGAATGTAAGCTCTCCAATCATTGACATCTCGAACTCCTTCGACATCAATTCATCAAATTCTTTGCAAGAATTTTCATTTGATGATCCAAAGATGATATCATCAACATACACTTGACAAATGAAGATATGCCCATCAATCTTCTTGGTGAATAGTGTGGTGTCGACCTTCCCAACGAAGGCACTCATACCAAGCTCTTGGGGCTTGCTTAAGCCCATATAACGCCTTGGACAACCTATAAACATGATTAGGATATCTAGGGTCTTTAAACCCGGGAGGTTGACCAACATAGACTAGTTCATTAATATAGCCATTTAAAAATGTACTTTTCACATCCATTTGATATAATTTCATTTCATGATGCGATGCATATGCAAGGAGGATACGAATGGCTTGCTACCGGTGCAAAGGTCTCTCCAAAATCTAAACCTTTAACTTGAGAGAACCCCTTTGCAACTAGTCTTGCCTTGTTCCTCACAACAACACCTTGATCATCTTACTTATTTTAGAACACCCACTTTGTTCCAATGACTCTTGCACCTTTTGGTCGTTCTTCAAGAGTCCAAACTTCATTGCGGGTGAAGTTGTTCAACTCTTCATGCATGGCATTTATCCAATCCAGATCTTGAAGAGCTTCTTCAACCTTAGTAGGCTCAAAGCAAGAGACAAAAGAGTGATGAGCAATAAATGAAGTAAGTTTTTGTGAACGAGTCATTACACCCTTTGATGGACTCTCTATGATGAGATCTTGTGGATGATCTTGTAGTAGAGGTGTGTTTCTTCTATTGACCACTTAAGGAGGAGGTTGTGGAGCATCAACATCTTGTGCTTGTAGCACCATTTGCTCATGGGAGACATGAGTATCTTCATTTTCTACTCTCCCATCTTTTTCACCATCTTGTGGCACATTTGATAAAGAGGGTGGATCAATCACTTGTACATCATCTTTGGGCTTGATGTCTCCAAACAGAATGTTCTTCATAGCCTCCCTCAATGGTTCATCACCTACATCATCAAGATTCTTATGTGCTTCTTGGGAGCCATTAGATTTATCAAATTCCACATCATATGTTTTTTCAACCAAGCCGGTGGCATGATTAAATACTCTATATGCTTTGGACTTTGATGAGTAACCAACAAGAAAACCAATATCACAACATCTTTAAAAATTCCCTAGGTGTTGCCGCTTCTTGTAGATGTAGCATTTGCAACCAAACACCCTAAAGAAGGAGACGCCCGGCTTCTTCCCATTGAGCAACTCATAAGGTGTCTTGCCAAGGAACTTTTGAAGGAATAGGCGGTTGGATGCATAGCATGCGGTGTTGATTGCTTCCGCCCATAGAGCTTTGGTGTGTTGTACTCATCAAGCATAGTTCTTGCAAGAGTGATCAATGTCCGGTTCTTTCTCTCAACTACACCATTTTGTTGAGGAGTATATGTTGCGGAGACTTCATGTTTGATTCCAACTTCATCACAATAGGCTTCTATATTTGTGTTGTCAAATTCTTTGCCGTTGTCACTTCTTATCTTCTTGAGCTTCACTTCAAATTCATTTTGTGCTCTCTTGGCAAACTTCTTCAAGCAAGATGCAACTTCGGATTTGTCATGAAGGAAGAATACCCATGTATACCTTGAATAATCATCAACTATCACAAGACAATAAAGATTTTCTCCCAAACTCTTGTATGTTGTTGGTCCAAATAAATCCATGTGAAGGAGTTCTAGCACTTTTGTGGTTGACATGAAAGCTTTGGTTGGCTGAGTATTTGCAACTTGCTTGCCGGCTTGACATGCACTACAAAGCTTGTCCTTCTCAAACTTCACATCCTTCAACCCTCTCACCAAATCATTCTTCATTAGCTTCTTGAGTGAGCTTATCCCAACATGAGCAAGTCTTCTATGCCATAGCCACCCAAGTGTTGTTTTGGTGAATAGGCAAGTTTTCAAGTTTGCATCTTCGAAGGTGAAGTCCACTAGATATAAGTTGTTGTATCTAAATTCTTTGAATATAACTTGATCATCATCCTTCTTGGATACAACAACTTCCTTCTCGGTAAACAAGCATTGGAAACCAAGGTCACACAATTGCCCAACGGATAGCAAGTTGAAGCTCAATGAAGCAACATATAGCACATTGGAGATTGAATGATCATTTGATATAGCCACTTTACCCAATCCTTTAACCTTGCCCTTTGAGTTATCTCCAAATGTGATTCTTTCTTGTTCATCTACTTCTTTATCTAGTGAGGTGAACATATGAGGATCACCGGTCATATGTTGTGTGCAACCACTATCAATAACCCAATGACTTCCACCGGTCTTGTAGTTCACCTACACACAAGAGATCAAGCTTTAGGAACCCAAACTTGTTGAGGGCCCTTCACCTTCTCAACAAGTGACTTTGCAACCCAAATTTTCTTAGGCCTATTCTTATTAGGAGGTCCTAAGAACATCACTTTCATCTTCCCACTAGAATCCTTTCTAAGCATGTAGTGAGCATTGAAGGCAAAGGATCTAGCATGCTTGGGTAAGGGTTGTGGTGGTGGAGTTTGGCATTCATAAGCAAAGTGGCCTTCTTGTCCACACTCAAAGCATCTCTTTGGCTTTGGCTTTGATTGTTGTTGTTGAGCTTGAGCCTTCTTCTTCTCTTGATTTGCCATGTACCCAATGCAACTTCTATCCATCTTTATGACGGTATTCATTAGGAGCTCACTTTGAAGATACTTGCCTCTAGTAAACTTGCTCAATCCAATTTTGAGATGCTCCTTTTCCAACTTGAGCTTCTTCTTCTCTTCCTTAAGAGCATCATTGTTCTTCTCTTCCTTAAGCTTCTTGTTTTCTTCTTTGAGCTTCTCATTCTCAAGGATCAAGTCACCATCATGATCAAGAGTTTCTGGCACAATAGTGTTGTGGCTTTTGATTTCTTCAAGATCTTTCTTGAGCTTTGCATTGTCATTCTTGAGCTTGACAAACTCATCATAATCATTGACTTCAACCACTTGCTTGCCCTTGCTACTAGAACCTTGCTCAATGCTCTCAATGATCAAGTCATCACATGATGTAGCTATATCAATCTTAATAACATGGTTAGTAGCATCATGTGGCTCATTGGATAGAAATTCTTGAGCAATAACAAGATTATCATGATTAATCTTAAGAGTAGTATATTCATCTTTTAGCTTGTTGTGGCTAGTGATGAGCTCATTGTGCACCCACTCAAGTTTATCATATTTATCTTTAAACTCTTTCTTAGAAGATTTGAGCTCCTTGAGTTTGGATGACATAGCATCATTTGCTTCTCTAAGCTCAACATTAGCCTTTTCCGCTACATCACATTTAGCTAAAAGAGAATCATTCTTAATCTCAAGCGTTTCATTTTTAGCTCTAGTCTTTATAATGATCTTAGTGTATTTCTTTAGCAATTTAGCAAGATCATCATAAGAAGGTGATTCATATTCATCATCATCGCTATCACTATCACTATCATCATTATGAGCATGATCATCACCACTACTATCATCATCATGTGATACCTTTCGTTCACCTTTGGCCATAAGGCATAGGTGTGTAGAGGATGATGGCGGTGAAGATGATGAAGAATCAATAACAATAGCGGCCACCTTCTCGTCGTCACTATCATCATCGGATGATCCACTAGATGAATCAATGTCCGTGAGTCAATCACCGACGATGTAAGCCTTTCCACTCTTCTTCTTCTTGTGGAAGTCCTTCTTCTTGCCATCTCTCTTCTTGTATGGCTTGTTCTTTTTCTTCTCATCTGCATCTTCATTGCTTGAGTCATCTTTCTTGCCCTTGTTCTTGTTCTTGAACTTGTCTTTCTTGGTCTTTGTGTATTGGTGAGCTAGATGACCAAGTTCGCCACAATTGTAGCAATCCATCTCAGAGATTGACTTTCTTCTTGAGCTTGTGAAGAACTTCTTCTTCTTGCCATCGAACTTGATGTCACTCTTGTTGAGCTTCTTTAGCATCTTGGCGGTTTTCTTCACCATGAGAGCAAGGCTTTCATCATCAACTTCATCATCACTTGAGCTCTCATACTCAAGCCTTGCTTTGCCCTTCTCTTGGCTAGCTTTGAATGCTAAGTCTTTTTCTTTCTTCTTTGTAGAGGATGAGCCATCTTGAGGTGTGATGTGCATGTACATCTCATGAGCATTGATCTTTCTCAAGATTTGTGTCGGTGTAGCGGTGGAAAGATCACCTTGATGTAGCACGGTCACAATATGCCCATATTTGTCAATGGGGAGGACACTCAAAATCTTTCTTACAACATTGGATGGTTGCATTTGAGTGAGTCCAAGCCTATTGACTTCCTCTACAAGAACATTCAAACGTGAATACATTTCATTAGCACATTCTTTAGGAAGCATTTCAAAAGAGTTGAGCTTTTTCATGACAAGATGATAGCGTTCCTCACGCTCACTCTTTGTTCCCTTATGGAGCGCACAAACGTCTGACCATAGTGCATGGGCGTCTTTGTGGTTCCTCACCCAGAACACATCTTTACAAAGACCTCTAAATATGGTGTTTCTAGCCTTTGCATTCCATTTTTCATAGTTCAACTCATCGCCTTGCGGGTGTGCGGCATCCTGAGGTTTTGGGAAACCTTGTGAGGCGGCTCTAAGTATTCCAATATCTAGAGCTTCTAGATACGCCTCCATGCGAATTTTCCAATATGGAAAATTGTCCCCCTCAAAGATAGGAGGAGGTCCATCCCCGTGAGACATCTTTCACTAGGCGGTTAAACCTAAATATGTAAGCACGAGGCTCTAATACCAATTGAAAGGATCAAGATGCCCAAGAGGGGGGTGAATTGGGCTAATTAAAAATTTCTTTGCAATAATTAAGTCATATAGTTAGCCCAATTAACCCCTTGTGCCTAGAAAGTGTTCCTAGTTGTTCTACCGCACGAAAGACTTGCAACCTAATTTCCAATCCTATTCTAGCATGGCAATTCTATGAATGTAAGAACAAGAATTGAATTACTCAAAGTAAATGCTCAAAGTAAATAGAGAGGAGAGGAAACGCGGCGATGTTTTGCCAAGGTATCAGAGAGTCGCCACTCCCCACTAGTCCTCGTTGGAGCACCCGCGCAAGGGTGTAGCTCCACCTTGATCCGCACAAGGATCAAGTGCTCTCTACGGGTTGATTCTTTGACACTTCGTCGCGGTGAATCACCCACAACCGCTCACAACTTAAGTTGGGTCATCCACAAGCTCTCTAGATGATCACCAAGCTCTCCAATCACCACCAAGCCGTCTAGGTGATGGTGATCACCAAGAGTAACAAGCACGAACTCTCACTTGACCACGACAAGCCTAGGGAGAAAGATGGATGCACACTTTGCTACTCTTGATCTCACTAATGAGGGCTCTCTTTGGGATTCTCAAATCTCAATCACCTCACTAGGACCTTGCTCTTCTTGGCACTCTCTAAGGTGTGTTTCAGCTGTTGGAATGAGCAAAAGTGACTCCGCACACGAGTGGAGCTTCTATTTACAACATGGGCTGAAAAACGAACCGTTATGTGCCTCTGCGGGGTGACAGGACGCTCCGGTCATGTTGACCGGATGCTTCGGTCAGTACACCCCGAACTCCAGTGTTTACAGTGTGACCGGACGCTGCCAGCGTCTAGTCAGCATTGACCGGACGCGTCCGGTCACAATTTTCCCTCTCTGGAACCTTACTGGAAATGACCGGACGCTGGCTCTCAGTGTCCGGTCACATGACCTTCCAGCGTCCGGTCGCACCGAATGATTTCTTCTCGGTCAAATGAACTGACCGGACTATGTGCCAGTGTCCGGTCACACCAAAGCCAGCGTCCGGTCAGTATTTGACCCTCCATTCACTTCCAACTCTCGATCATACGTGAATGAAGTTTGCTCCATTGGATCTTAGGCATATGTAGGAGCTACCTAGTGCTAGTTTCAACAAGTGTGCACCACACCTCACTCACTAGACTCACCTAGGTCAAGCTACCCATCCATACCCCCCTTAATAGTATGGCCAAATGAAAAACAAAATCCTAAACTACTCTAAGTGTCTCTTTAACTCCAATCGACACTTAGAACTAGTACATCCTTAACCTTGTCGTCCATCCTTTGAAAATCGAAATGATTTCCATCGTAGAGGCATGACCACCTTGATTGCCCAATTGATCTCCATTACCATGACCTAACTTAATTGCCTCTGCAAAACATACGTTAGTCATAGTAATCTTGTATTGTCATTAATCATCGAAACCCAACTAGGGGCCTAGATGCTTTTAGTAGTGGCAATGCAATGACTGAGATAGATAGACACATACGAAAACAGACAGACAGACAATTCTGTAAGAGAAACTCTCTAAATTTGTTGCAGAGGAGTAAGCATCTTCACATCTGCAGCATCATTGTGGTATATATGTCTGGAGCTCTAGTCTTGACGATAGACACACATCTGGGAATGATGGGTGTTGAAGATAACAATGCAAACCTTTTAGAACCTTCCACATAACACATGATGCTTGATGTTTTGTATGAAGCTACTAGATGTTAGCACCATGAAAATATTAGAACAATGTAGAATGTAGATATTTATCTTAGAAGCTTCTAGGAGGGGGCACATGTCATCTGTCTATAAGCCCCCATGAGCTATAAATAGAGACACCCCTCCTTGCCATGCCATGCATCCAACTCAAACATGAGGAACCAGCCGACCCGCGCCGCTACTTAGCTTATCAATTGAGGAGAGTAACTGTTGTTTGTAGGAGAATCAATAATGCCAACTCAAACACGAGAAGTAGAGAGCGCGAGCATAGAAGCATCAATCCACAAGAGGCATCCTTGTTTCTCGAAGAATCTCAACCAACAAAATCCCCGCGAGTTCACCGAAAGCGACCAATAACTCGACTACGAGCAACTAGCCATAGCGCTACATATCCATTGACTAGTGAAAATCGATGATTCCGAAAGAAACTGAATTTTGTTGAAACTAAACTCTCAACTCTGACAAAACTGAACTCACTTAATATGACACATTAACCCCATAAAACGAACAATAATGAAATTCACAAAACTAGTGAGCGACTAGGCAGAAATTCCTCGTCCTCGAATTCGTTGGTTGTCGCGAACTCGACGAACCATCCACACCGTTGCATATCAATCGACCATAGGCCCGAAGAATCGACAATCAAAACTCCCCCACTTTGCCACAACCTGACAACTTAAACATGAGGAAACAGCTGACCCACGCCGCTGCTTATCAATTGAGGAGATAAATTGTTGTTTTCGGGAGAATGTTTCAATCGACTAGGGAAATCGTAGTTTCCTGAACAATCAATTACCAAAAATTATGAGTGACTAACTCAAACACGAGAAATAGAGCGAGAAATAGAGCGCGTGAGACCAACAACTCGACTACGAACAACTAGCATACATAAATCGTTGTTTTGCAAATCATTAGAAACCTCGGCGACTCCACTAGAATCGACCAACTCAATGACGAGCAACTCCGGCGGAGTTGATCGTCATCAATTTGGTCGCTTTTGGCAGAGTCTATGAAGTAGACGCGTAACTTCATACCCACGACTAGGGTGGAGGGATTGGGAGAGGAACGGAGCGAGAGAGCTTACGCCCGATGGCGCGAGCCGCCATATTGAAGCCTAAGGGAAGCATGAGGTGGCGGGCACGATGACAAGGCTTGCAGCGAAATGGTGGCAGGGCAGGCACGGGCGCTAGCGAGGAGGACAAGCGGGTTTGTAAAATTTAGAAAGGGTGAGACTGGACAGGATGAGATAGGACAGGACCGGCTGCAGCTAGTTATACTGGCCGAGGATTTTGAATCAGGCATTTTGGAAAAGTGGGGGTACATCTTTTGTGTGTTAGTAGAGAAGTGGGAGAAGAGGCAACATAGCTATTAATGCGTAGGTAGTCAGTGAGCTTGTCAATTGAACGAGCACGTTCTTATGGCGCAAGAAGCTGAACATAGGCGGGCTGGTTGGGGAGGAACTCGAATAAGTACATTGCGGGGATGAGGGCGTAGCGGCCTCGGTGGGCTTTTAGTCCACCGCTGCACATGCGATTAAGGTTGTTGTGGAAATAGCATAGAACTCCAGCGTGGTTGCATGAAAATCGATTGATGTACTTGCCATAGTGCCGGTGATGAAATGACAAGGATGTGGATGTACTTGGTGTTATGCCCCCCGGTGGCCCTAACAACACGAGCATGACCACCTGGCGGTGCCCTCAGCATCGATAAATAGCATCGGCGTGGACGCAGAGCACCCGCTCGGAGCGATCAGTGATCTCGACGTTGAGCCTACCGCTTCTGGCTCAGCCTATGCTTTCAAGCAGCGGCAACAAACTTTTCACCTAACCTAGGTAGGCCGGTTCCAGTCTCGATGTGCGGTACATCCATTCTTCCTGGTCCATGCCAACGAACCTTGCACATGCAGCGAAAAAGACATAAGCACAACAGTATTACAAAAAATTGCAGCAGATCAAGACCTAGATCTGTTTTCTCTCTCCTCCATGAAAAATGAGATCTAGATCTAGATCTAGAGCCCCAAATGATGAAAAAGAGAGGAGAATAAGGATGGGGGAGTGCGTAGCAACCTCCTATGGTGCCCTCCTCCAAGAAATCCAAGAGCAAAACTTCTCCCCTAAAAAGTGGTTAATTTTTAGGGTTTTGTAGCTCAAAACTTGTCAAAAATGGAGAAGCTGCGAGGAAGAAGATGAGGGCAGCCACATGCTGTATTTATAGCCTCTAATTAACCGAGGCGGGCAACTTAGAGGTGCCCACCTCCGTTAACGCTCTATTAATGGAGGAGGTCGTCATATCCCAACCGTCACGGTTATTAACTAAGACGGATGGCTTAAACCAACCGCCTCCATTAATAGTATATTAACCGTCGGATAACCGAGCATTAACCAAGGCGGACGCCTAATGCCACCTGCCTCCGTTAATCCTTAACGGATGCGGGCGCTCGACCGGCGGCCCTACCACCGATTAACGGAGGTGGCCGCCTGACAAGATCCTAACATATGACTATGTTAAGCCTCGGGATCAAGGATTCTTGACCGACAGACCCTGACTGATCCTTGGCTTGGGAGCTATACCCATCGGGTACGCTCGCGCACACCCTCAGGTCAAGGGATCAGGCCGAGCTCGAGCAAGCCCGCCACCTCTGCTCGAGGCCTGGGGGCTCGCCCGAGCCCTAGGCTCTCGATCGACAAAGGCTTAGACCCAATCTTTGGCCTCCTCCTGGCCTTAGGCGCCAGCCAAGGCCCGAGCACAAGAAGCCAAGTCCCGAGCTACTAAGGTTCGGGGGCTCCCCGGCCCTGCCTCTTGGGCACGGCCCTACCAACCGCTCCCCCGACAGGGTCACGCACGGGGCATGACACAAGAAGACAAGTTCCTCCACGGCCTCCATAGGCTCGGGGGGCCCCGGGCCCACGCGTCAGCCCCTCGAGCCAACCTCCTTCGCCACCAAGAAGTCTCTAGAAGGCGCACCTGGGGAGGCCGGTCCAAGCCGACACAGCCTGACACTCAGCGTGTCAGAACAGAGCAGGCGGATGACGCCCAAGGCTTCTTCGGCTCCATGACACCGCCACGGTCCACAGAACGCCGCAGCAAGACCCTCCTAGACTCCGGCGCATGTAGACCATAGGTTCAACCTCCAAACCGCCATGTACCCGACCTATCTCGGAATATAAGGGATAAGTCGGATCCTAGGATGGGGGAGGACGATTGGAGGATGGGGGAGGACGATTGGAGACAGATCATTCCACTCCTCATCGATCCGCTCGAGCTCGGCACCAAGAGCAGAGTAACGAGAGAGGGGCACCAAGAGCTCCTCCACCGCACCCATCATCTTCTTCCTCTCCGACGAGGGGAAGGCTCCACTGGCGGCAAGGCGACCTTAGGATTCACACCGAGCAATCCTCCTACCAAATCTCTCTCTTTCTTCTGTACACTTTGTTGTAACCCTCGATTTTAGCTGCTCTTGAGTAGAAGGATCATGAGCTGCTGGACGTAGGGCATCGATTGGCCCGAACCAGGATAAACCGTTGCGTCCCCTCTGTGATTCTTGTGTTCTTGAGTCCACCCGAGCCACCGGAGACATGTATTCTGACACCACCTCGAACAACAATGCTTACCGCGCTTTCAACTCCGCGACACCGCCAAACCCACCCGCCTCTGTTAATTAAAGTGTACCGTCTTACAAAATCATTTGTGTAGCGATGGGTGCCCCGGCACAGGCTGCGGTACGCGTCGACGCGGAGGGTGGCCTCGTCGGGGCTGGCGTATGTACACGGCGTAGGGGCCATGCGGGCGCTCGAGGAAGTGGCTGCTCCGGTAGAGGCTGCTCCGTAGAAGCTCGTGAGCACCGGGTGACCGCCCGCCGTTCGCGACTCCGGCATGACAAGTAGAGAGAGGTACATGCACTTGCCCATGTCCAACCCGGGCATGGCCTGGCTCAAGAGCAGCATAAGGATGATGTACAACAGTGACCACCGGCCCATCTCGTCGGCTATCGCCGGCATTAGCTCCGCGCGTAACCTGAGACGCCCAGTCTCCATCTTTTTCCGCAGGTAGTACGGCCGGTGCATTCTAGGCCGAGGATGTCCGAAAGAGCACGCGGCGCTGCACCTGGGCCGCCTCTGCCGCGCTTGATGAGCTCGAGCGCCTCGCGCTCGCGGTGTGTGTTGGCGTGTTGCTCATACAGCGCCCTCTTGCATGGCGACAGACGTCTCCGGCATGTTTACCTGGTGTCGTGTATTTAAACTAGCACATAAATTTTTAACTAAAATAAATAAATTTGTGTATATATTAGTTTTTTAAACGAATTTGTGCATAGATTAGCTGTCCAAAGTTGTAAAATAATTTGCACGTATATACTATGAAACGGCATGCTCTTTGACCATCGCTCGTTCATTCTCAAGCTGGAGTGACGCCCGTAATGTCAATGAGCCTAGGTAATTTTCCTTTTCTTTTACCTTTTTTTAACCTTTTCTTTTACTTATTTAATTTTACCTTTCCTTTTTCTCTTCTTCTCCGCACTTGGGCCACCTATTTAATCCTACGTGCTATAAAAAAATATGTTTAACTCTTTTTTCTAGTTCTTTTTTCTTTGGAATACTTATTCGAAAGTTGTCCTGAATCTGTTTTTTTTTCTCCAAATGCTAAGTTGTGTCTGAAAAGAAGATTTGCACATATACATAGCCAAACGAGTTGTTCTATAAACTTATTTCGTATGATATGAGTTTTCTCAGAGGTACGAGCCACCAATAAATCCTGTGTAAGTATGCATATAAGTGTGCGTAAAAATATCTAAAAATATAAAATCTTCTAAACTTGTTAACAGTGAAAATTTTGTCTGCAATAGATTGTAGCTTTAAAAATTGAAGTTTTGTCGATGACTAAATTGGACAAAATATTTAAAAACTACACATACAAATTGTGTGCATAAGTTTATAACTTTGGAATGGTTTCGAAAACGAAAAATCACCAAAAATGAAAAGGACCTGGCGGTCTGCTCATTGCACTTTGATATGTCCTCAGTGTTATGGAGATCATCATTTTACCCCACTGGAGCATTTGGGCAATTCGAAAATGATTTGATCTTCATGGGAGAACAACCTACTCCCTCCGTCCCTAAAAAAGAATCGCTATGGAATCGTGATGGTCAAACTTTCTCAACTTTAACTAGTTTTGTAGAAAATGTGTACAAAATTTATATCTCTAAATAAATTTATTACAAAAGTATATTCAATAATTTACCTAATGATACTAATTATGTACCATAAATATTAATAATTTGTTAATCATATTTGGTTAAAGTTAAAAGTTGCTGATTTTTTGGGAAGCGAGAATGACTCTTTTTTTATGGACAGAGGGAATAATTTGGAGCGAACCAAAGGTGTTTTTCTAGAGAATTTGCTATGGTTATCCATCAAGCAAAGACTGAATGCTTCCCCAGATAGAGTTATGGCCAGAGGCTTTGTTGTAATCTTACTTTCTTTCCTTTGTTTGTTTCTTTGTATCTTGAAACTCTTTGGTTCTTTGCTCTTTGTTTCGTTAATCCACGTCACTAATGTCACATTAGGGACATGTTCCAATTCACTAATTAAGGCGTCTGTCTCCTTTGTGGTGTTTTGGCATAGTGCTATGCCCCTCCTGTTTGCATGAAAAAAATGTTGTTAGACTATGTCCTGTTTGATATGGCTCATTACAATTTCTACTAAAAAAAATACTATCTCAGTCTAAAACAGATACAATCACGGGAGTGATCAAAGTTAAACTATCTTAAATTTAATTAAGTCTATAAAAACAGTACCAATATTTGTGTCATGTCTCCAATTAGTCACTGACTCACTATCTGAACCTTACATCGCGGTTGTATAGATTTGTTTCTGAGTTTTTGGCTGGTTTAAAACAGAAGCGCTTCTTCTACTTCAACGCACGTGAAAAGCAACCATTTGAAAAGCCAGCCTTGACCCAAGAAATTTCAATATTTGATCCTCAATACGTGTTCCTCTCCAGATTTGACACTTAATTTGCACGCCTTTTGAAATTTAACACTGTTGCTGCGATTTCTTTTGATTCAAGGGATTATCCTCATTTTCTCTCCTTTTCTGTTTTCAGTAGTCTCTTCCCTCTAACCTGGCCAACAAAAAAAAGACCAAAATACCTTTGCCTTGTATCGCTTATATCCATCAGGAACTGACGCTTGCGATTTCTCGGAGACGGCGGCCCAGGCACTTCTCGTCGTCGGGTGCAAGCGCGCCTGCGGCGAGCGAAGTCACACCCATGCCCAGGTGCGGGACGGGGCGCACGTGTGGGTGCGAGGCCGGCGAGCTGCCGCGGCGGCGCTGGCCGCACGCGCAGGCCGAGACTGTCGAGCTGCGGCGGCGGCGCTAGCATCACGCACGGAGCGAGCCCGGTGAGCTGCGGTGGCAGCGGCGGCGCTAGCGGCACACACGGAGCGAGCCTGGTGACCTACGGCGGCAGCGGCAGCGCTAGGGGCACGCACGGAGCGAGGCCGGTGAGCTGCGGCGGCGGCGTGGGGCGAGCTATCGATATAATATAATATTATTTGAAACACAGAGAACATAATTTCCTGTTTACTTGGGTCATATTTATTTTATCAACGAATAATATTTTTTTTCCACAATAAATCAGCTAACAACACTCTCAACCGTGACTTAACCGCCAAACGAACTAGGCAACAGTAGTATCCTCGTCCTTATTATATTTGAAACACCTATGTAAGTTCGGTAGTGCTATTTTGAGCCCGGCCACGCACGATTATCATTATGGATGAAAACGGTACGGATATTTATTCGACCGTCCGTTCGACCGAACAAATATGAACACTTATTCGGATAGTTACTCGGATATCCGGTTTTTTTTCCGGATACGGATACTAAAACGGATATCTTAGGCGGATATCAAATACGGATGTAATATCATCGATATCCGGCGGATATCGGATAATCCGGATAAGTATCGGATATATCCGGATATTTAAAAACGGATATTATCCGGATATTTATTCAAAATTTAAAAATCACAAATTTGAACCATCCAAACTATCTCAAATGGAAAGTTGACCAAAACAACAATTGTAGATCTTGATGAGTTGAACAAACTTGGTATTCAAAACTTTTCAATTTGAAGTCATTTAGAGTTCATAATACTAGAGTCAAAGTGTTGTTTTTTCATTTGACCAAATTTGACTTGGTCAAACTTGCTCAAATGAGACACTAAATGACCTCAGATGAAAAAACTTTGAATACCAAGTTTGATCATCTCAGCAAGATCTACAATTGTTACATAGCTCATTTTTCCATTTGAGAAAGTTTTATCAAACACTAGTCATAAATTCTTGAATCTCATATAGACTTTCTGAAACTATGTCACACACTTGTGAAATTTGAACTATATTTTATTCAAACTTTCTCAAATGAAAAAATGGCCTATATAAGGATTGTATATCTTGATGAGATGAACAAATTTGGTATTCAAAATTTTTCAATTTGAGACAATCTAGGGTTCCGAAAACTAGTTTGTACACGTCGAAATTTAAAAATCACAAATTTGAACCGTCCAAACTATCTCAAATGGAAAGTTGACCAAAACAAAAATTGTAGATCTTGATGAGTTGAACAAACTTGGTATTCAAAACTTTTCAATTTGAAGTCATTTAGAGTTCATAATACTAGAGTCAAAGTGCTGTTTTTTCATTTGACCAAATTTGACTTGGTCAAACTTGCTCAAATGAGACACTAAATGACCTCAGATGAAAAAACTCTGAATACTAAGTTTGATCATCTCAGCAAGATCTACAATTTTTACATAGCTCATTTTCCCATTTGAGAAAGTTTTATCAAACACTAGTCACAAATTCTCGAATCTCATATAGACTTTCTGAAACTATGTCACACACTTGTGAAATTTGAACTACATTTTATTCAAACTTTCTCAAATGAAAAAATAGCCTATATAAGGATTTTAGATCTTGATGAGCTGAACAAACTTGGTATTCAAAACTTTTCAATTTGAGACAATCTAGGGTTCCGAAAACTAGTTTGTAAGCATCGAAATTTAAAAATCACAAATTTGAACCGTCCAAACTATCTCAAATGGAAAGTTGACCAAAACAAGAATTGTAGATCTTGATGAGTTGAACAAACTTGGTATTCAAAACTTTTCAATTTGAAGTCATTTAGAGTTCATAATACTAGAGTCAAAGTGTTGTTTTTTCATTTGACCAAATTTGACTTGGTCAAACTTGCTCAAATGAGACACTAAATGACCTCAGATGAAAAAACTCTGAATACCAAATTTGATCATCTCAGCAAGATCTACAATTTTTACATAGCTCATTTTCCCATTTGAGAAAGTTTTATCAAACACTAGTCACAAATTCTTGAATCTCATATAGACTTTGTGAAACTATGTCACACACTTGTGAAATTTGAACTACATTTTGTTCAAACTTTCTCAAATGAAAAAATAGCCTATATAAGGATTGTAGATCTTGATGAGCTGAACAAACTTGGTATTCAAAACTTTTCAATTTGAGACAATCTAGGGTTCCGAAAACTAATTTGTAAGCATCGAAATTTAAAAATCACAAATTTGAACCATCCAAACTATCTCAAATGGAAAGTTGACCAAAACAAGAATTGTAGATCTTGATGATTTGAACAAACTTGGTATTCAAAACTTTTCAATTTGAAGTCATTTAGAGTTCATAATACTAGAGTCAAAGTGTTGTTTTTTCATTTGACCAAATTTGACTTGGTCAAACTTGCTCAAATGAGACACTAAATGACCTCAGATGAAAAAACTCTGAATACCAAGTTTGATCATCTCAGCAAGATATATAATTGTTACATAGCTCATTTTCCCATTTGAGAAAGTTTTATCAAATACTAGTCACAAATTCTTAAATCTCATACAGACTTTCTAAAACTATGTCACACACTTGTGAAATTTGAACTACATTTTGTTCAAACTTTCTCAAAATGAAAAAATGGCCTATATAAGGATTGTAGATCTTGAATCCATGACCATGACTCCATGAGACCCATGAAGCAATGTGCTTGGCTATTTCTACTCATGCCGCGAAGATTAGTGCTTATATGATGTTTGATGTATGATGTATCTGTATCTTTATCTTATTTGTTGCTTTACTCTTTAGTCTTTCGGCTTAATCTAGATGGATTATGGACTCATAGAGTGGTGTAATGGTTTGTGCACGTATGATATATATATATATACTGCTTTTACTCAATATCCGAATAGATATTTGTATCCGACCTTCTCCGAATCCGATTCATACCGTATTTGATACTCATTATTCGTATCCGTAACCGAGTCAATCCGTATTCGTATATGTATCCGAATGCTATCCGTGTCCGAATTCGAATCCGAACAGAAATATGAAAACAAATATAATATGAGTGATATCCGTTCGTATCCGATCCGTTTTCATCCCTAATTATCATCAAGCTAATAAGTAATAACGCAATGCCAAACTTGCATATTATATCTAGTGCACTACTACATAAATGATTAGGTGATACCTCCTAAACATTAAAGGAGACAGGCACAAAGGCTATGTTCGCTTGTCTTATAATCCGTACTTTTCAGCTTATTTTTTCAGCCGAAATAGTGTTTCGACTTGTTTTTTCAGCGAAGCGAACGGGGCAATCTAACCTCCTCCTAAAATACTAGGCTATTAACGAAGGCGGTCATATTTATTTACCGAGACAGGCATCTTAAAATCTATTAACTGAGGCCGTCAAAATCCAACCACCTCCTAAAATTGATTTACGGAGACGGGCGGCTTAAGACAACCGCCTCCTAAAATGACCTATTTACGGAGGCGGTCGTCTTAAGGTGCCCACCTTTATAAATCTATTTTTAGAGGCGGGCACACTATAAGGCCCGCCTCCAAAAAAGACTGAGGCCCAACAGGCCCAGGGAGGGTACATAGCCATCTTCGATATAAATAGATGATGTTAGGGTTTTCCTTCACTCACTCTCTTCCTCTCCCTCAGCCGACTCCCTCCGACTCCATCCGCGCCCTCTCCCTACCCCGCGCCCTCTCCCTCCCCCGCGCTCTCTCTCCCTTAGCGCCTACCTCACCTCTCCCTCTCCCCCATGGCAGCAGCCACTCGACGCCCACCCCTACGGCGACTCTTCCCTCTCCCCCATAGCTGGCGCAGCGTGCCCTCTCCTCTTCATCTCCCCATGGAGCTCGACCGGTGGCACATCCTTCTCCCTCGAGCTCGTCCGGCGCACGGGGAGGCCGGATCAGTCCCCGGCGCCGGTGGATCTGGCGGCGACGGGCTCCACCTCGACGGAACCAGCCTCGGTGCAGGCGAATCTGGCCTTGGCGCGGGCGGATTTGGCTGCAGCGGGCTCTACCACGGTGGATCCGGCCCCGGTGGATTTGGCCTTAGCACGGGCGGATCCGCCCCTGGCGGATCTGGTGGATCTGGCGGCGGGGGCTCCACCAAGGCGGATGCAGCCCCGGCGTCGGTGGATCTGACCTTGGCGCGGGCGGATCCGGCAGCGGCGGGCTCCACCACGGCGGCCAGAGGCGGCGGCGGGACGCGCGGTGGTGGTGGAGCGGACGCGATGGCGGCGGGCTCGGAGTGCGGCGGCCCTGGATGGGCTCGCGTCTGGGCTCATCTTTTTTGTATTTTTTAATTGATTAACCGAGGCGGACAAAGCAACCGCCTCGGTTAATCAATATTAACCCTGACCTTGAATTGGAGGCGGTTGCTTTACCCGCCTCCGTAAATTGTTTTTGACCATCTCCAAAAAGATTTCTGTAGCAGTGGTGCAGCAACCACGATGACGGAAGCTCTAAGCCTCTGACCACCTGTCCCGCACGTGGGCATGGGTGTGGCCTCGCTCGCCGTGGGCGCGCATGCACCCGACGACGACGAGAAGCGCCGTGTCCGCCGTCTTCGAGAATTCACTTGCATTTGTTCTGGATGGATTTGGGTAATAAGGCAAAGGACATTTTGGTCTTTTTTGTTAGCTTGGTTAGAGGGAAGAGACTATTGAAAATAGAAAAGAAGAGAAAATGAGGATAATCCCCCTTGACCAAAAGAATTTGCAGCCACTGGGTTCAATTTTAAAAGACGTGCGAATTGAGTGTCAAATCCGTAGAGACGCACGTATTGAGGGTTAAATATTAAAAGAGTAAATTGCACCGCAAGTCCTTAAACTTTTGGGTGGTTCCCATCTAGATCCTCTAACTAAAAAACGTAACATCTGGGTCCTAGATCTATCTTTCCCTGGCATCAACGGTCCAAAGGTGGCCACGGACGCACCCGCATCCGACGAGGAGCTGCCACCGTTGTAAAGGTTGAGACGGCGAACTAGAGGGGAGGTGAATAGTCCTTTCTAAAATTAATCGCATCGGCTTACTGAAACAAATGCGAAATTAAAACTATCGGTCTAGCCAAGACTATACCCCTCTATCTATGTTCTCTAGCACCTTGCAAAGATCCTAATAAGCAATTAAGGTGCCGGGCTAGCTAGAGCTCACCTAATCAATTCTAGAAGCAAGGTCACATAAACCTATGGCCTAGTTTGTTTGCGCTCATACGCGCGTTCGCGACTGGAGAAGCCGGATATGCCCACCAAACGGCTCGCGACGGTATCCATCACAAACGCGGTGTCCACGTTCGCTTACCTTCCGACAACGGCGATTGGAAAAGCGCCCGAAGGGCTGCGATTTGGAAATCGCGAGCGCTTTTCCTCTCCCTGCCCCTCCCTCTCAACCCGTGCGCGCCCACGACGCTGGCTTCCCTCCCCGCTGTCGCCTGGCTCTTCCCACCCCGCCTCCCTCCTTTATCCCCTCCAGCCAAATCCGACGCCGGCTCTCCTCCCCGCTGTCACCTCCCTCGTCCCCTCCATCCGGACCGGCAGCCTATGCAGGGCTCCCTCTAGACCGACAGCCAGCAGTCCCTCCCCGCTCCCCTCCCCTCAACGGCAGGCAGCACAGGGGCCCCCTCCGGACCGGCCGTCGCCTTCCACTGGCTAGATCCATCGGAGGGGAAAGGAAGGGACGCAGCGCGGCGGAGGGGAATGCGTCGGCGGCAGTGAGGCCTAGCTACGCGTCAAGACAGGGCAGAGTAGAGGGAGGAGCAGAGCACGACAGAAGGGATAGAGCGAGGCAAAGGGAGAGAGATGGGCAGAGGCTGATCGGAGGTGGAAGGGGAATGAGCAGAGCACGGTGACGGCGGGCGCTCGGCAACGGTGCTTGGCTCCGGCGTGATGGCTTCGACGCGGAGAGGCAGTGCGACGGCGGCAATGCCCGTCGCTCGTGGGAAGCAATGCTCGTCGCTCGCGAGAAGCGCGGCGCCCCAACAGCGAGGCAAAGAAGAGTATTTTGTAGTGATATTTGTACCCAAATTGATGTTATTTTGGACTATTATTGTACATTGCATCTTAATTGGAACCATATTGTTATCTCAAACTTTAAAAATATTCCCATCATTGCCTTCAGATCATTGTGATGAACCAAACGAAGTATCATCAGCCTCAGGGGTACATAGGTCAATTTACATATAGGACAGATAATCTACCAAAAATAATCAGGACAGCCAAACACCCAGCTTATCCACACAGCAGATTCTCCAGATCGTGGCTTATCAGATAAGCCTGCTCAGCTTATAAGCGAGACTCAGAAAAGCTGAAACAAACAGGGCCTATGCCACTAGTACTTCAAGCAATGGGGGAGCTCCTACACATGCTAGTAAGCAAAAGCACAAAGCTACCTAGGCTCACTAGCAATGCTCAATAACAAGGCTACATAAGCCAAATTATAGAGCGCAAATTACTTAGCTACACAAACTAAGCAATGTGACTAACAAGGTTACACAAACCAAATTAGCCATGCAAGGGAGCTACTTCTATGCTACACTAGTAAGGAGATAACTAGTGAGCTACACAAGCTAACTAATTACAAGAGCAACTACACAAGCACAATGTATATGAAAGTAATACAAGCTTATGTTGCGTGGAAAGCAAACCACTGAGAAGATGATGAAGACAATGTTGACATGGTGATTTTCTCCTGAGGTTCACGTGCTTGCCAACACGCTATGTCCCCGTTGAGACAAGCTCCAAGGTTGCCGCCGGTCCTCGTGCTAGTGGTGACCCGCAAGTCACACTCTCCCATGTGGAGTGCTTACCACAAGCTCTAGCACTTGACCCAGCCGGACCACTTGTCGCCCTTCGCGTCTCGCTCTACTAGAGTTGCTTTTCGTGGCTCCTGCAGGGCGAGCATAATGCCCCTCACAAAGCTCTTCTCCTGAGCACCGCACAAGCTTCTTGCGGGCTTCAATAGAGACTACCACCAAGCCATCTAGGAGGTGGCAACCTCCAAGAGTAACAAGCACCACCATCTTGCAACTCGATCACCTAGTGCCACTCGATGCAACCTCATGATGCAATCGCACTAGAATCACTCTCTCACATAATCGAATGATCACTATCAAGCATATGTGAGATGGAGGGCTCCTAAGCACTCTCAAGCATGGACACAAAGTCCCCTAAGGTGCTCTCTCTTAGACATGGCCAAGACCCACTTCTATTTATATCCCCATGGGCTAAACAAGCTGTTACCCCTTCACTGGGCAAAAATCAGGGCGACCGAACGCCCGATCGGTTTGATCGGACACAGGACCCCAGCGTCTGGTCGCGCGATGCACGCCACGTGGCCCCTGCTTTAAATGCTGATCGCCCGATCTCAACGGTCATCAGTGCACTTAAGTTGTGACCGGACACGCTTCAGTGAAGGACCGGACACAAGACCCCAACGTTCGGTCACTTCCAGTAAGGTTCCAGTCGCGACCAGACGCATTCGGTCATGCCCGACTGGACGCAGACAAGCTAGAGTCTGGTCGTTTCTAGAGAGATCCCTGAACCTCTGTTTTGCGACCGGACGCATCCGCTCCTATACGACCGGACGCAGCACCTAAGTCTGGTTATTCTCCAACTGCCACGTCAGCATACGTCAGTACTGACCGGATGCAGGCCCTGAGCGTCCGGTCACTCTTCGAGCCAGCGTCCGGTAATGAGACCGAGACCATGCGCTCACAGCTGCTACTGACCGAACACGGGGTCAGAGTCCGGTCACCATGTGACCAGCGTCCGGTGCACTCTATGAAACCCTATCTTTTCTGTACAGGGCGCCGGTGGCACCGTCGGACTGTCCGCCGATGAAGTTTCGAACCCTTGCTCCCAAGTGCTAAACACAATATGTATCACCTTTGTGCATGTATGTTAGCATATTTTCACAATCATTTCCAAGGGTTAGTCACTCAACTTGCCAGGTCACTTGATCCTAGCAATGATGCAAAGTTAGATCACTCAAGTGGCCCTAGATGACCGATATGCAAACAAGTTTGCCCCTCTTGATAGTATGGCCATATATCCTAAACCCGGTAATCAACTTCTCTACACACCTATGACCGGTGAAATGAAATGCCCTAGGTTATACCTTTGACTTGCGCATTCCATTCCATCTCCACCAATGTCGATGCAACACATGCACCAACACGATCAACAATGATATGATCCACTTCATATCATCATGTGATCATATTGGTTCATCGATCTTGACTTCACTTGCTTTTCACCATTGTCTTCGTCCATCGGCGCCAAGTCTTGCTCAAGCTTCACCGCCAGGCGGTCCATCGCTCCAAAGCCTCCAACTTGCCCTTCACGCTTGCAAATGGTCCATCAAGCCAAGTCATGTCTTGATCTTTTCCACCTTGATCACATGACTCAATGTCATGTCTCATGTGCAATGAGCTCCTTCATCATCACATGTGTGAGTTTTGCAACATCTCCGAGCCATTTCCACCTTCATGGCATATGCTGCTCACACACATGTACCTGTGGACTAATCACCTATGTATCTCACATAAACACAATTAGTCCACCTAGAGTTGTCACTCAATTACCAAAACCAAATAAGGACCTTTCAACCGTGGACACTGGATGCCGAGTCACTGTAGATTTCGCAATAACCCCCCCGGCCGCTGTCCTCACTCTCTCTCAATCTCTACCCATCGTCTCTCTCCCCAATCTCTTTCTGCTCCAGCGTGGTGCCACCGCTGCCGCCACCTCCGGCGTGTCCTACCTCCGCCAGCGCCCATGCATACATCGATGTCGCTTGGTTGCTCGTCTTCCTTTCCGGGTCATCAGGGGCGGTCGAATTACAAGCTCCTTCCTCTCAAATGCGGGCCGTGCACTAGTCTACCGCTGGTGCCATGCCCCAAGTGCGGCGAGGAGATCTTTGAGCTAGTCGCTATGCCTGGATCTAAGGTCCCCGGGTTCATCTTCTTCGAATGCCCCCTTCATGAAAGAGATGTAAGTTCATAGTTGAGTTCATAGATATAGGGTTTGCCTATAGCTGTCATGTAATGTGGTATCCAAATCCCTCTTGCAGGTGCCAGGTACTTGCCCATGGTACCTGTTTGCCGACAAGTATGAGAAAATGCTCATTAAAAGGGGAGTGATTGCAATCACCAGAGTGGAGACCGAGCAACCTGTCCCTGAGCTGTCTGATGAAGTTGGAGGCTTGCAGGCAGCAGTTGATGGCGCAAACAATGTGTTGGCATGTGTCAATGATGATGTTGAGGCACTGAAGGCTACCATTGGTGGTTTAGATGCAAAGCTGAAGAAGCTAGTAGTCTTAGGGGAAATTGGAGTTGTTTCATTGTTATTCTTGCAGTCTTTGTTGTTCTTGGTGTGATCAAAATGTTGGTGATGTAAAAATAGGAATTGTAATGTTTTAGTTTCAGTTAATGCAGTGACCTATTTCATGGCCAACTAGCTCCATTGAAATGAATGTATGTCTTTGTTTTGCAACTCAGTTTACATGAAATTGAGAGCAATGTGAACCAGAAATACATGGAATTGACAGCAATGTGAACTGAAAATAGCATGTGACAACAACAACAACATTTGAGATTAAATCAGTGACATATAATAACTGAAATAGCATCCATTACATCATAGTTTAGGTGCTTCCATTACACAACCAACACTGCATTATATCATACTAGTTGCATATGACCTATACCTATATGATCATTGCACTAAAGCCAACTATACCACCTGGACAAAAGGCAACTATAGTGCCTGCACAAAAGTTAAGTGCAGTTGCTGCACAAAAGGCAACTGTATTTGGTCCACAAAAGCCAACTAGCTATGATGTACAAAAGGGCAGCCACACATTCCATGGTCTTTCCTACTCTCCAGATTGACCTTTCTTGGCCTTCACTGTCTTTTTCTTACTTGGGTTCATAGGGTTCTTGTTGACTGATTTGCTCCTTGATGCCCTGCTAGCTTTGGTTGCTGTTGTAAGGGGAATTTGCCTTGCTGGTGGGAGGTTGGAAACAATGTAGGCAGAGTCTGGTAGTGGATGACAGATTGGATTTTGTCTCAGTCTGTGAAGCCTGATTAATAACAGAACCATCAGTTATGTAGTATGGCAAAAAATTAGATGAAAATTGTAAGATTGTTCCTGAGTTATGGTACCTCATCCTATAGTTGTGACACCATAGGGTTCTCCATTTAGGACAGCAATGCTTCTGTTTCAGCTTCTTTAGTATGGAGCTCCTGAAACACAGGTTCTAGTCAAGAAAGGCAGTTTTCACCTATAGAAGGGAATGGTGTGCCTTCTTTGCACATACCTGGACATATTCTTCATCATGCCTAGGTTGCTGATCTTCATGCACAATAGTTCTCCTTTTGGCTTTCTTAACATGTGGTTCTCCTACCTTCTTTGCTACACATGTTGCTGAGTTGTGCCTAGGTTGACCACAGTGACTGCAATGTATGATTACTCCATGTTTGGATAGCCTTCATCCATTTCTTCCATGAACTTCATGTGGTGCTTTCCTTCTTTCCTTAGGTGGCCTTCCTACCTTCTTCTCATATTTAGGTGGCTGCACTTCTGGACCTCTAACATTTTTCAAAGAAGCCTTGTCATAATAGGGAAGAATGTTGCAACTATGCATTTTTGAATGCTTCAATGGAGTAACAGGCTAGCAACACTGAGTCTTCTAGAATTCTTTCATGCCTAAGGCATGAAATTGCATGGCTACAGGGTATGCCTATCAAATCCCACCTTTTGCAATCACAATGTCTACCTGCAATGTCAACAACATATTGCCACTCTCTGTCTTGAACCTCAAAAATTCCACTGCCACTTGGTAATGCATAACATGTGTTGGACATCTTGGCATGCCTAGCTAACTTTTCCTGATCTTCAGGCATGTAACGATGCCTCCCCACTTCTCAGCCACCTCTTTCTATTTGTTGTAGTGCCTTGTCATAAGTTGGCCTTTGATCTTTTGCAGCATGGTCAAGATAGGCAGTTCTCTGGCTTCCAATATGTACTTGTTGAAAACTTCACAAGTGTTGTTCAGGAGGATATCACACTTAGGGTACTCACTAAGAAAGCCCTAACCCATGTGTTTGGTGGCATCTTCTCTAACCAGGCATGGGCATCCTTGTTAAGCACTTTTATTTTCTCCATCTCCTGGTTCCACCTGACAACTGTACTTGTTCATGCACATGCCCACAATTGATTCTTCAAGTTCTTCCCTTTGAAGTGGCCTTGGAAATTTGAGTACAGATGTCTAACATAGAACTTGTGTTCTGACTCAGGAAAGACTTGTTGAACAGCAGTGATAAGACCTTTCTGTTTATCTGTCATTATGGTCCAAGGTGTGGTGTTTTGTATGCCAAGATCCTATTTTAGTGTCCCTAGGAACCACTTCCATGATGCTAGGGACTCAACCTCCACAACTGCCATGGCTACAGGAAAGATACAATCATTAGGGTCTATGCCTATAGCAGTTAGCAGGTGGCCCCCAAACTTAGTCTTGATGTGGTAGCCATCTAGACAGATCATAGGCCTACAACAAGTAAGGAAACCCCTCTTGCATGCATCCAAAGAAATGTACGGTGAACTGAAGAAACCATCAAGGCAGTTCAGAAAGAAGGTACTGCCTGGATTTGTCTTCCTCAGTTCGTGGCCATAGTTCCTTAGGTCATTGAATTGTTGCACTTCATCTCCGCTCCAACTGAACAGTTCTTCCAAAGTTGGTCAGGCTCATCTTCTCATATGCCCTAAACCTGTCCAAGTACTTCTTTGCTAACCATGTAGCAGTACACTTCTTGAGTTGCCTTTTTTCTAACAATGATGATCCCCAACATAAGACTTGATCAAGAAACATTTGAGCCTTGAGTCATAAGAAGCATACAGGTTCCATGGACAGCCTGTGTCATAATGGGCTTTGATTCTGCTCTGGTCATTCTTTGGCATCTTTATCTCCACTCTTTTATTTGATACTGTATTCTGTAATAGCACTTCTCAGCATTTCTACTAATGCAACCTTCATTCCTATCTTGAAAATTGGGTTGTGCATATCCTCTGGCCTAAAGGTCTTCAAATTCTTGCCAGGATGTCCCTCTTCATCAGAATCTGGTAACTCCAACTCATCTTCATCAGAGGTCAGCTCATCCCATTCCCTATCCGCTCCCTCCTTCCCTTTGCCTGATTGGGCATTTTTGTTCTTCCCTTTGCTGAGTACCATGCCCTTGCCTGCACCTTCATCAACCACTCCATCATCAATATTATCATAAAATAGGTCATCATCCCCATCATCAAGTTCAGTCATTGTCAACAAAGTCCACATCTGAACTGCCCTCATTATCAGTATTTGTCGTTCCCTCATCAACATGTATTCCAGCAGGCACCTTTCTAGGGATCAACACCTTGGGTAGTGACTCAATTGGATTGACCACAATGTCTTCCCACATATTGCCAGCAAGTGAATCATACTGATCAAAATACAACACAAAGTTCTTAACCTTATACACAACTTGCTTCATGATGTTTGTTTCTCCATCTGAGTCTATGATTCGCAAACCAGTAGACAAATCTAGCTCAGGCAACAATCAGTTGAAAGCTCTAGTTTGGTTTTGGTGAATTAATGAAACCCTAAGTGCTAACCTAGTTTATCAAGTGATCATAAAATAGGTAGCACATTCCAAGTGGTGACGCAAATGAAGATCATGACATGATGATGGTGATGCCATGGTGATGATAAAGTGCTTGGACTTGAAAAGAAGAAAGAGAAAAACAAAAGGCTCAAGGCAAAGGTATAAATGGTAGGAGCCATTTTGTTTTGGTGATCGATACACTTAGTGAGTGTGATCATATTTAGGATCGATAGTCGTACTATTAAGAGGGGTGAAACTTGTATCGAAATGCGGTTATCAAAGTGCCACTAGATGCTCTAACTCATTGCATTTGCATTTAGGATCTAGTGGAGTGCTAACACCCTTGAAAATGTTTGTGAAAATATGCTAACACATGTGCACAAGGTGATACACTTGGTGGTTGGCACAATTGAGCAAGGGTTAGGAACTTCACCGGCGGAGTGTCCGCCCATAGAGTGCGGACAGTCCGACGGTGCCACTAGACGGAGGTCACCCATTGAAAGAGAAGACACCATATGAGCTCTTGAATGGTAGAAAGCCCAACATTGCATATTTTCGGGTCTTTGGTTGCAAATGCTATATCTTGAAGAAAGGCACTAGATTGGGCAAGTTTGATAAGAAATGTGATGAATGATTCCTACTTGGTTACTCCACTACAAACAAAGCATATAGAGTTTAGAATTTGGATAGTGATACTCTTGAGGAAGTTCATGATGTTGAATTTGATGAAACCAAGGGTTCACAAGTAGAGAATGAGAACTTGGAAGATGTTAGAGGCATTCAACTTTCAAATGCAATGAAGAACATGGATGTTGGTGAATTGAGGCCTAGGCAAGTAAATGATGATGAAGATGATCAAGTGCAAGTGCTCTTCAACTCAAATGTGCAAGATGATACAAATCAAGCTAGTGCAAGTGGCTCTCATGATAATGAACAAGATCAAGTGGCTAGTACATCATCTCAACCTAATGATCAAGCAAGTGCAAGCAATCAAGTTCCAATCCTCCAACCAACCAATGTTGCAAGGGATCATCCATTGGACACTATCATTGGTGATATTTTAAGAGGTGTGCAAATTAGATCAAGATTGGCTTCATTTTGTGAGCACTTCTCATTTGTGTCATCCATTGAACCAAAGAAGATAGATGAAGCATTGAAGGATATTGATTGGGTGAATGCTATGCATGAAGAATTGAATAACTTCACAAGAAATCAAGTATGAGAAATGGTAGAGAGACCAAAGGGACACAATGTAATTGGAACCAAATGGGTCTTTAGAAACAAGCAAGATCAAGATGGGATAGTAGTAAGGAACAAAGCAAGATTGGTAGCACAAGGCTATACACAAGTTGAAGGTCTTGACTTTGGAGAAACATATGCCCCGATTGCTAGATTGGAAGCAATTAGGATCTTGCTAGCCTATGCTTGTGCCCACAACATCAAGCTCTATCAAATGGATGTTAAGAGTGCATTTCTCGATGGTTATATCAATGAAGAAGTATATGTTGAGCAACCTCCCGGTTTTGAAGATGACAAGAAGCCCGACCATGTGTACAAGTTGAAGAAGGCATTGTATGGCTTGAAGCAAGCACCTAGAGCATGGTATGAGAGATTGAGGGACTTGCTACTCTCTAAAGGGTTCATGATAGGCAAGGTTGACACCACTCTTTTCATCAAGAAGATTGGAAAAGATTTATTTGTGTTACAAGTCTATGTTGTTGACATCATATTTGGATCAACCAATCAAGACTTTTGTGATGAGTTTGGAAAGATAGTGGCTAATGAGTTTGAGATGTCCATGATTGGAGAGTTGAGTTACTTCCTTGGTCTTCAAATCAAGCAACTGAAAAATGGTATATTTGTGAGTCAAGGCAAGTATATCAAGGACATGATCAAGAAGTTTAGCATGAGTGATAGCAAACCCATTAGCACACCAATGGGAACAAATGGCAACTTAGATAGTGATGCAAGTGGAAATATGGAGGATCAAAAATTGTATCGGTCTATGATTGGAAGCCTACTCTATGTGACCGCATCAATACCGGATGTCATGTTTAGTGTATGTATGTGTGCAAGATTTCAAGCCTCACCAAGAGAGAGTCATTTGAAAGCTACAAAGAGAATATTGAGGTACTTGAAGCATACATAAAATATTGGTTTGTGGTATCCCAAAGGAGCAAAGTTTGAGCTAGTTGGTTACTCCGACTCAGATTATGCGGGATGCAAGGTTGAAAGGAAGAGCATCTCGGGCACATGTCAATTATTGGGAAGATCACTTATTTCATGGTCATCAAAGAAGCAAAATAGTGTTGCATTATCAACCGCCGAAGCCGAATACATATCCGCTAGTAGTTGTTGTGCACAAATACTTTGGATGAAGGCCACTTTGAGTGACTTTGGACTCAAGTTCAAGAAAGTGCCATTGCTGTGTGACAATGAGAGTGCAATCAAGTTAACCAACAATCTGGTTCAATATGCAAGAACAAAGCATATTGATGTCTGCCACCATTTCATAAGAGATCACCAACAAAAAGGGGACATTTGCATTAAGAGTGTAGGCACCGAAGATCAACTTGTCGATATATTCACCAAGTCATTGGATGAGAAAAGGTTTTGCAAGCTAAGGAATGCGTTGAACATATTGGATTTCTCAAATATGTGTTGATGCACCCTCCACTCATATGACATGCCTCTTCTTCGAGCAATTCAAGGTAAAAGTTGATTGGCATGGCATATATTCTTGCTAAGGACATGTTTAGTGCATCTAGACATCTTTCACATTAAATAGGCTCATTCATGAAAATCAAATGAATTTGATGATTGTATGGTACCACTATTGCTTCTATGCTTATTTTGATCTAGTGATAGCATATGACATGTTTGTGGGCTTGTAAACCTAGTGTTTGATCTAGAAAATGAGCTCTAAGTACTTAACTCAACATGGTACAAGATAACCCTTATTCGGAGGTATGAAGAAGCTTGTTCTTGGATCAAACCGAGTTAAATATCTTTGGCAAATGATCTAGATTGGACCAAATTTTGGGAAAATACTCCTCACCCCATTGACTGACATTGATAATCTCAACTTATCTACATTTTGAACCTTTGTGGTCATTGATGACAAAGGGGGAGAAAAACAAAGATATTAGTGTACTAAGATAATGAAAAGACAACAAAGGGGGAGAACTTGACATAGAGGGAGTGATATGACAAAGTAAAGGGATCAATTAAAATGTTGAGCACACAAGTAGGGGGAGCAAGCTCATGAACTTGTATGGTGCATTTGAATATGCATTTCATATGTTTGCTTGCATGGCACAAGTTTTAAATTTCAATATCCATGCTTGTGTGGTGTATGCTAGTTGTAGGTTTGAATGATGAAATGAAAATCTAGCATGCATTGGTTATCTAGTGATTTCATTTCCATGTGTTTCCAAGTGGTATCGAGCTAACCATGGTGCTAAGGATGGTATAATGGTGCACTCTGATTGGTATCACGCTTCAAAGGTCTATCTTTTATACCTTAGCATCTTTTGGTAGACATTGTCTCCTATATTTCCTATCTAAGCATATGTGCAAGCTACAATCCAAACTCTTAGCACATATGTAGGGGGAGCAATTGCTACCATTTGGGGTTCATGAAACTTGTCCATATCCTTTTACAAATGGTAAAAATGCTTGGGCAGGCAACATGGATTTAATTGAATTTCAATTCATATCTTTGTGTAAGGGTTGTCATCAATTACCAAAAAGGGGGAGATTGAAAGCTCTAGTTTGGTTTTGGTGAATTGATGAAACCTTAAGTGCTAACCAAGTTTATCAAGTGATCATGAAATAGGTAGCACATTACAAGTGATGACGCAAATGAAGATTATGACATGATGATGGTGATGCCATGGTGATGATAAAGTGCTTGGACTTAAAAAGAAGAAAGAGAAAAACAAAAGGCTCAAGGCAAATGTATAAATGGTAGGAGCCATTTTGTTTTGGTGATCGAGACACTTAATGAGTGTGATCACATTTAGGATCGATAGTCGTACTATTAAGAGGGGTGAAACTCGTATCAAAATGCGGTTATCAAAGTGCCACTAGATGCTCTAACTCATTGCATTTGCATTTAGAATCTAGTGGAGTGCTAACACCCTTGAAAATGTTTGTGAAAATATGCTAACACATGTGCACAAGGTGATACACTTGGTGGTTGGGACAATTGAGCAAGGGTTAGGAACTTCACCGACGGAGTGTCCGGCGGTGCCACCGGCGCTCTATACAGAAAAGATGGAGGTCACTGTAAGTGACTGGACGCTGGTCTCGATTGGACCAGCGCGTCCGGTCAGTGGCAGCAGAGGGCGCGCTGTTTTAGTCTCATGACCGGACGCTGGCGCGAAAACTGACCGGACGCTCAGGGCCTGAGTCCGGTCTGTCTGACGTATGATGACGTTGAGTGACCGGACGCTGGGTGTGTCCGGTCGAGCATGACCGGACGCGTCCGGTCGTGATTTCTCGCTTCTGGATGCTTACTGGAAACGACTGGACGCTGAGGTCCAGCGTCCGGTCACTTTGCAACAGCGCGTCTAGTCATTACTTGACCATTGGGATTGGGCGCTCAGTATTTGAAGAAAGGGGACACGTGGTGTTGTCGATGTTTTACCACCGATAGCCTGCCACGGGGGTACCTGGGACAGTTGTTCGGGCTTCGGCGAATAGCGGAATTTGGCGGTTACGCAAAAAGACTCACGATTTATACTGGTTCAGGCCCTCGACTTGGTCGAGTAATAACCTTACGTCCAGTTTTGGCGTTAGCCTATTTGCGTTGTATTGCTTTGAGTATCGGGTGTGCCTTCTCCTCACAATGGGTACCCTCACCAGCCCTTTATAGTCCAGGCGCTGAGAGGCATTGTTTGTGTCCTATTCGGATACAAGGTCAGAGTCCTAGCGCCTTTCCTTGTATAGTTTGCGTTGGAGTTTCGGTTTTGCGCGTTGCTTTGCTTCGCGTTCTTCTTGGCGATTGGGCTGTAGGCCTTGTTACCAAGGTCTACCTCCCTGCAGTATGGTCCATGGGGGGCCCGTAGGGTTCCCCATCGATAAGCCCCCAAGCATTTCATGATTGAGCTTCAAGGGCCGAGTTGTTGTAGTCTTGATCCGGGTCCTTCTTGAAGTGAAATCTTGAGATGGTCTTCTTTGATTCTTCTTTTGGCTAATGTGCACTTTTGCTTGATGTCCTCCGGGTTCTTTTTCCTTTGAGTGCAGCGAGTGCAATTTTCATTGAGTGTAGCCCCCGAGCCTTCTATTTTTTGGTACAAAAAGTTGGAGGGTCAAAAAAATTGAAAATATGTTTTTCTGTGGTAGGTACTTGCAGCCCCCGAGCCTTCTCCGGGTTCTTTTCTGTTGAAAAGAAGCCGGAAGAAGGGTCTTGATTTGTACTCCTTTGATCTTTGTCTTTTGCTGGTCACGGATGGGTCTTGTATAGCCATGAGTGAGCGTCTTCTTTTACTTTCTGTTAGGAATCTTGCTTTTGGGTACTATTTGCCTTTGTTGCTTTGCTCTTTTGTTCTTTTCCTCTTTCTTTCTTGTGATCTTTAGCCTTGTTTACCTCTGGTTTGCTATAAATACCTTCTTTGTTGGTTGTGGTTCTTCCTTGAGTAGGAAATTTCTTCTTCAATTCTTTCTTCATTCGTAGATATGCTGGTGTGTGAGGTTGAGCAGCCCCCGGGCTTATGCTTGCTTGGTAATGAACATGCTGCTCTATCTGTTCTTCTGCGTCCGGGCTACCGCTATTGCCGCCACTGGGTTCCTTGTTGCAATATTTAAGAATCTTGTGTTTGTCTTATGTCTGAGTTTATCCAATCCTGTTTGGCCGTCTGTAACCTTTGTATTTGTCTTCGATCAATGAGATGTATAATTTTTCTCTGTCCGAGTTCTTTTTCGACTGTAATCCTTTGACATTGTAATTTTGTATGTGATCCTTCATACGTCTCTGAGTTGTTTGTTCTGTTACTTATTGCTGTTGTCATTCTGGTTGTTGGAGAATTCAATGCATGTCTTCACGGGTTGTATTGTTGCTTGTGGAATATTCTCTTGGATATGCTTGTCCTTGAGTGTCGTTCTTTCACGCTAGAATCCTCTTTCATTGAATTCTGTCTTTTTATTGTGTCCTTTGTTAGATTTCTTCTATTGGTGCTCCTAGTCCATGTGCACCGCTTCTTTTGCCTATAAATGCCCTTCCGGAGTACTGTTTTGATTCATCGAGCCTTTTGTTGCCTGTTCTGAAGTCTCTATAGTTATGAATATGATAGTGTGTGAAGTAGAGCAGCCCCCGGGCGTATTTTGTAGTTCTTGTACATTTTGTTGTAGCTGAAGGAAGTCTTGTGATAGGGATTAGAGGTAGACTAATCCCGCAGTGGCATTGTACTTGGAAGTACGTGGTGGTAGTTGGAGGAAGTCTTGTGATGTGGGCTTCGTTCCTTCATCCGGCAGTTCTGGGTTGATCCTCGTCGTCTGTCTTGAGACTGTCCGGTGCAGATCAACACCTGATCCTGCATCACGTCGGGCTTGGGTAGACAGATGCCTGCCGACTTCCCCTGGTCTATGTTGTCCCGCCGTGCTGCTGATTTCCGCCTTGGATGCACTACGCCCGTCCTTTGAAGAAAACAGTGTAGCCGAGCGCGGTTTATTCTACCGAGTAGCAAATTGGAGCACGTAGTCGTTCTAGAGCCTAGTTGTGTCTGGGCTCCTTTTTGCTACCTTGCTTGTCGTAGTGCCGAGTTCATTGGGTCTTGTAAGATGTGTAATCTTCTATTTTTGAAGCCATTTGTAATGGAAAGAATCTTGTCTTTAGAGTTGTCATTCATTTTTCTGCTGTAATCCTAGTTATTCATGAGGCTCTCGAGTTCTTTCTTTAATAACCGAGTTCTTTTGTTCCTTGCGAGGTGGCCCTTCGTTTCTTCATGGTTGACGGGTTGTTCTTGTAGTAATCTGAAAACTCTGCCGTGGTGCTGGATGGATAAGTCTGAAATCTGCCCGTTGGATCGTACCATTGTGTATATTTGTGCCTTCCGTCATTTTAGCTGTGTCAGTAAATGGATCGTCGCGTGGTTGATGATAGAAGCCGAATCGCCATATTGGTTTTGATGAAGGAATTAACTCCGCCCTTAACTTTTTATGAAGAAAGTTTTAACTCCATCCTTATCTCGAGGAGGCTGTTGAACTGCCTGGGATGGCGATTTGGTCTCTATTTAACTGGCCACTCCGCAATTATTTTGCCATAGCCACAATGACAAAGAAGAAGTTCATCCATAGGCAGAGTGTCCGTAAGGTGTCGCATTCTTCGCTCTCCAAGGACGACCGTGGCGGAGTCATCGAGCGGAAGGTCTTCGTCGTCGCCTTCATTGCCAGCCCCTCCGGTGGTGGGGAAGGCTCCCCTTGTTGGGACATCAGCGCCGGTTGTCCCTCTGCAGAAGAAGGAGGATCCCTCGGCTGCTCCTATGGTCACTCTTGTCCCCCTCTCTGCTGCTGACGCTACTTCGACGAGGGCGGATTTGATCGTCCTTAGTAGTGACAGTGAAGATGAGGTTGATTGGGAGGCGCTCGCCGCCGAAGACGAAGTTGACTGACTAGGCGCCCTTCGTCAAGATGACGATGATGTCGAATATGTGGGTAGCGGGTCTCCGGCGAGGAACTGATGATGGCTGGATGCGTTGTCATTAGCCCTCGCTTTGATGTTGGCGTAAAGGATATCGAAGGGCAAATTGTCCGGTCGTAGATTTATCTTGGTGATTTGATGTATGTAGTAGTCATGTTCTTCTATGATCATCATAAACTTTGTTTCCCCAATTTCTCTTTTCCTTTTCTTTTGATGTGGCTTCTTTTGTTTCTCTGTGTGGATGTCTCTGCTTTACTTATTCGTCAGACGAATTGTGTGAGTGATCAGGATTTCTTTCGAGCAGTTGCTTCATGGTGCGTATCCGTAGCTTTGAGTAGACGAGTTGTTTCCATTTGTCGTGAAATGACTCTTTGATAGGTGGAGTGCTTTGTCTAGCTTTTGTTTGCGCCATGTAAACAACTCAGTATGTGTAGAACGTCGTCTTGAGAGACTGTCTTCGAGTGCTTTGTCTGGCTCTCGTGCAAACAACTCGGTATAAATTGTTGTTCTGTCAGACTTCATGTTCTTGCTAGTACTAAAAAGACTTAGGATCGGCGATCTTGAGATTGATAAGCCTCTGAGTACTTCATGGTGGAGTTCTAGGAATTTCTTCTTGTTCCTTCAGGTCTTTGCCGAGCAGGGATTACCGGTGCTTTTTTCCTGGTTTTATGATTTTGTGAAGGGTGGCTTTTACCGGTGCATCAACAATGTGGTTTCGTATGTCCGGGTTGTTGCCCCTGATGCTCCTTTTGAGCGGATTATTGAAGCTTCTGTAATGGCTGAGTTTTCAAGACACTGGGAGGAGGCCAAAGTATAGTTTAGTGGTCTATCAGACCAAATTCTTGATCAAATGAATGTACTTCCTCCTTCTCTTCCGTCTTCTTGAACATATGTGAAAAGTCAACCTTCTTTTGATGTCCTTGTAATAAACTTTGTCTCTGAATTTTTAAGATGTGAGCAGGCTTCATCCTGTCTTTCTTTTCTTCTTAGATGTCTTTGAATAATATGGACAAGTTTCGCCCTGTCTTTCCTTGTGGCTTTTTTCTGCTTTGCCATAGCTTGTTTCGCTCTTTGGGTCGGCGACCGAGTTGTTTAGAGTGTTTGTGCCGCTCTTTGGTCGAAGTAGTCAATTGTACCGCTCTTGGGGTAGATGATCGAGTTGTTGGAATGTTTGTGCCCCTCCTTGGGCAACATAGTCGATCGTGCCGCTCTTGGGGTAGGCGACCGAGTTGTTGGAGTGCTTGTGTCCCTTTCTGGGCGAAGTAGTTGATCGTACCACTCTTGGGGTAGGCGACCGAGCTGTTGGAGTGCTTGTGCCGCTTCTTGGGCGAAGTAGTCGATCGTACCACTCTTGGGGTAGGCGACCGAGTTGTTGGAGTGCTTGTGTCGCTTCTTGGGCGAAGTAGTCGATCGTACCACTCTTGGGCTAGGCGATCGAGTTGTTGGAGTGTTCGTGCCCCTCCTTGGGCAACGTAGTCGATCGTGCCGCTCTTGGGGTAGGCGACCGAGTTGTTGGAGTGCTTGTGCCGCTTCTTGGGCGAAGTAGTCGATCGTACCACTCTTGGGGTAGGCGACCGAGTTGTTGGAGTGTTTGTGCCGCTTCTTGGGCGAAATAGTCGATCGTACCACTCTTGGGGTAGGTGACCGAGTTGTTGGAGTGCTTGTGCCGCTTCTTGGGGTGAAGTGGTCGATTATACTGCTCTTGGAGTAAACGGCCAAGTTGTTTTTGCTGATTGTGCCGCTCCTTGGGCGAAGTACTCGATTGTACCGCTCTTGGGGTAGGCGATTGAGTTGTTGGAGTGTTTGTGCCCCTCCTTGGGCGACGTAGTCGATCGTACCGCTCTTATTGTAGGCGACTGAGTTGTTGGAGTGTTTGTGCCGCTCCTTGGGCAAAGTATTCGATCGTACCGCTCTTGGGGTAGACGATCGAGTTGTTGGAATGTTTGTGCCTCTCCTTGGGCAACGTAGTCGATCGTGCCGCTCTTGGGGTTGGCGACCGAGTTGTTGGAGTGCTTGTGTCCCTTTCTGGGCGAAGTAGTTGATCGTACCACTCTTGGGGTAGGCGACCGAGCTGTTGGAGTGCTTGTGCCGCTTCTTGGGCGAAGTAGTCGATCGTACCACTCTTGGGGTAGGCGACCGAGTTGTTGGAGTGTTTGTGCCGCTTCTTGGGCGAAGTAGTCGATCGTACCACTCTTAGGGTAGGCGACCGAGTTGTTGGAGTGCTTGTGCTGCTTCTTGGGTAAAGTAGTCGATCGTACCACTCTTGGGGTAGGCGACCGAGTTGTTGGAGTGTTTGTGCCGCTTCTTGGGCGAAGTAGTCGATCATACCACTCTTGGGGTAGGCAATCGAGTTCTTGGAGTGCTTGTGCCGCTTCTTGGGCGAAGTATTCGATCGTACCACCCTTGGGGTAGGCGACCGGACCCGTATAGCACAACCATTTCTGGGTTGGCTGTTTGCAGGGTAAGTAAGCAATCGTACCAGCTCTTGGGGTAAGCGATTGCGCCCGTATAGCAACAACCGTTTCTGGGTTGAGCTGTTTGCAGGGCTGCCCCTTTTTCCCCAACCTGATTATGGGTTGGTTCTGTCCGTTGGACAGGGCTGTCAATCGTACCATCTCTTTATGGTAGAGTGACAAATGCTAGCTTGGGTCTCCTTACCCAAGAAGCTATTTGGCCGTTGGCCGTCAGTCAGACCATCTCCATATGGTTGAGTGACAAGATTGCCCGTGTAGCGCAACCGTTTCTAGGTTGGCTGTTAATAGGGAAGCCCCTTTTTCCCCAACCTGATTACGGGTTGGTTCTGTCCGTTGGACATGGCTCATATTTGAAGCTGTTCTTCTTGAATAATCTCTGTTTTATTTCTCTTAAAACTTGAGTACAATCTGTTGTACTTAATTGTAGAATCTTTTAAGCTAGCTGATATGCCAAGTGTTCTTTACAGGTATTTCATCTGGAGTCATCAACTCATATGTGCCGAGTCCTGTTGCTGTCTTCACAATGAAGGGTCCTTCCCATGGACTGAGTAGTTTGTGTCATCCATCTTTCTTCTGGATTAGTCGTAGTACAGAGTCCCCTAGCTTCAGTGATCGGGGTTGAGTACTTTTGTCATAATGTCTTTGTAACCCTTGCTGATATCTTGCATTTTGTATGATTGCACTGTCTCTTATTTCTTCTATTGAATCAATTTCTACCCACCTTGTTTCTTCTGCTTTGCCTTCTTCATATTGTTCTATTCTTGGAGATAGCCATATTAAGTCGGCTGGTAGTACTGCCTCTGATCCGTAGACCAGAAAGAATGGTGAGTATCCAGTTGCTCTGCTGATCTAGGTTCTTAGACCCCATACTACTTTTGGTAATTCGTTGATCCATTTTCCACCATAATCTTTCAAATCTTCATATAATCTTGGTTTTAAACCTTGTAATATGAGTCCATTTGCTCTTTCGACTTGTCCATTGGCCTGCGGGTGTGCTACTGATGCAAAGTTGATTTCTATCCCACAATCTCTTGCCCAGTATTGGAATTCTCTTGCTGTAAATGGTGAACCAAGATCTGTGATTATTCTGTTGGGCATGCCGAACCTATGCATGATGTCTTGTATGAATTCCACTGTCTTTTTTGCACTGTATTTGACCAAAGGTTTGTATTCAATCCACTTTGTAAATTTGTTGATTGCCACAAATATGTATTTGAAGCCTCCTTTTGCTTTTTTGAGTGGTCCGACTTGATCCAATTGACAAAGATGAGAACGACCAAGTCAAGCGGTATGCATATTAAGTTGTGAGCCGACACATGTGATTGCCTAGCAAACATTTGGCAATTCTTGCATGTTCGACGAGCTCTTCGCATCTTTGAGTGTTTGTTGGCCAATAGAAACCGGTTCAAATGCTTTGCCGACTAGTGTCCTAGAGGCTGCATGATTTCCACAGCATCCTGAGTGGATTTCGTCCAAGATTTCCTTTCCTTTATCTGTCGAAACACATTTAAGCAAAGACTCGATGATCTGCTCTTTTGTATAGTTTATCCCCCACCAGAACGTAGTTTTTGCTTCTTCGTACAACCCGAGTTGCTTCTGCTTTGTCTTCGGGTAGTTTCTTCTCTTTGATAAAATCAATGTATGTTTGTCTCCAATCACTTTGTATGACCATGATTTGTCTTGACTGGTCTGGTTCTTCTGCTTGATCTATTTCCATTGGATCTGTTGTCTCCTTCTCTTTTTCTGTGTTTCCGAGTTGTTTGATGGATGGGGCTGTGAGTTCTTCCACAAATATACCGGGTGGTACTTTTGCTCTATCTGATCCTAATTTTGCTAGCACATCTGCTGCAACGTTGGAATCTCTTAGTACATGATGGATTTCGAGCCCTTGGAAAATTTTCTCCAATTTTCTGACTTCTGCACAGTACGCATCCATATTATCTTTTGTACAATCCCAATCCTTGTTGACTTGATTGATTACTACAGCTGAATCACCGTAGACAAGTAGTCTTTTGATCCCAAGCGAGCTTGCAACTCTTAGACCATGTATTAATGCTTCGTATTCTGCCTCATTATTAGTTGCCTGCCAAAGTATTTGTAACACATATTTTAACTGCATCCCTTCTGGTGATATGAATAGTACTCCTGCTCTAGCTCCTCCTAACTTTAGGGAACCGTCAAAATACATTTTCCAATGATCAAGTATTGGTTCGGGTTCTTTTTGACCGATTTCTGTCCATTCAACAATGAAGTCGGATAATGCTTGAGATTTGATTGTTGTTCTTGGTTTGAAGTCTAGGTTGAGAGCATCGAGTTCTACTGCCCATTTTGATATCCGACCTGTTGCATCTTTGTTGCGTAGAATGTCTTGTAGTGGAAAATTGGTTACCACTGTAATCTTGTGTTCATGGAAATAATGTCTCAGCTTTCTTGATGATATCAACACTGCATAAAGTAGTTTTTGCACGTGTGGGTATCTCACTTTTGATTCTGTTAGTACTTCGCTTATGTAATAGACTGGTCTTTGCATTTTGTATGTGTGTCCGGGTTCTTCTCTCTCAACCACAATTGCTGTGCTGACAACGTTCTTGGTTGCTGTAATGTATAGCATCATGTCCTCTTTGTCTTTTGGTGGTGTCATTACTGGTGATGATGCCAAGTATTCTTTTAACTTTTGGAATGCTTCTTCTGCCTCTTCTATCCATTCAAAATTTCCTGCCTTTTTCAATAATTTGAAGAAAGGTAGCCCTTTTTCTCCTAGTCGGGAGATGAATCTGTTGAGTGCTGCCATACATCCTGTAAGCTTCTGTATGTCTTTAATTTTCTTTGGAGGTTTCATATCCATGATGGCTTTAACCTGCTTTGTACTTGCTTCAATTCCTCGGTTACTGACTAGAAACCCGAGTGGTTGTCCTGATGGTACCCCAAAAACACACTTTGTGGGGTTTAGCTTCCACTGCTATGCTTTTAGATTCTTGAAAGTCTCCTCGAGGTCTTCTATCAATGATCCGAGTTCTTTTGTCTTGATTACTACATCATCAATGTATGATTCTGCATTTTTTCTGACTTGACTCCCCAAGCAAGTTTGAATTGCTCTTTGATATGTTGCCCCTGCATTTTTAGCCCAAAAGGCATTGATTTATAGCAATATGCCCCAAAGGGTGTAATGAACGATGTCTTGCTTTGGTCTTCTTCTCTTAAGGATATATTATGATAGCCTGAATAGCAATCTAGAAAGGATAACATAGCTGATCCTGCTGTCGAGTAGATGATTTGATCAATCCTTTGTGGGACATATGGATCTTTTGAGCAATGTTTGTTGAGGTCTGTGTAGTCGATGCACATGCGCCATTCTTTTGAATTCTTCTTCTCTACTAGGATCGGGTTGGCAAGCCAATCCGGGTTGATTATTTCTCTGATGAATCCTGCTGCCATGAGCTTGGTGATCTCTTTTTTGATTGCTGCTTTCCTGTCTGGAGCGAATCTTCGTAACTTCTGCTTAACGGGTTTGGACCCTTTGTTCACATCAATTATGTGCTCAGCCAACTCCCTTGGGACCCCTGGCATGTCTGCTGGCTTCCAAGCAAAAATATCTTTGTTGTCCCGAAGAAAGTTGGTGAGCGCGAGTTCCTATTTGGGGTCAAGATTTGCACTGATGATTGCCGTCTTCTCTGGATCACCAGTCAGTAGGTCAATAGTCTTGGTAGCGGCTTCTTTTGGTGGTGCGAAGTTGCTTGGCTTCTTAGCCGGTATCTTAATCTCATCTGGGTTCATTTCATTGGCCAGCATTGCAATCTCCTTTCCTTCCTTTATATCTTGTAATCTTTCGGATATTTGTACTGCTTGTACGTTGCAATCATGTGCTTTCTTTAGATCTCCTTTCAATGATAATACGCCCTTTGTTGTTGGCATCTTGAGTAGTAGGTATGGATAATATGGTACTGCCATGTATTTTGTTAAAGCTGGTCTCCCAAATATTGCGTGGTAGCATGATTCAAAGTCTGCAACTTCGAATTTGATGAATTCCGTCCGGTATTTGTCTGGTGTGCCAAAGGTGACAGGTAGGGTTATCTGTCCGAGGGGCATAGCTGCTCTGCCGGGTACTATTCCGTAGAATGGTGTGCTCGTGGGTGTCATTAGACCTTCACAATCCAGATTTATCCTTTTGAGAGTATCTGCAAAAATTATGTTAAGCCCGGCTCCTCCATCGATGAGTACTTTAGTTACTGCTACTCCTGTGATAGTCGGACCCAGTACCAGCGGGTAGCATCCTACGTTTGCTGCACTGGTCCATTGGTCTTCTCTTGTGAAGTGGATGGGGTACTCTGACCAATCTAGATATCTTGGGATAGCTGGTTCAGCTGTCATGATGGCTCTGTGAGCTAGTTTCTCTTGTCTTTTGCTTCGTGTGTTAGGAACACCTGAAAATATCACCGCTAATTGGCGTTGGGGTTCTTGATAATCTCCTTCAGCTCTCTTTTCCTCCTTCTTGGATTCTTCTTGCTTTGGCTCCGAGTTGTTTTGATTCCTGTTTTCTCTCTTCATGAATTGCCGCTGAAAAGTGCTACATTTAACTAACTTGTGTCTGGCCCTGGGTGTATGTGACACGGCATGTTTTCTATGTTTTCCGGCGCTCTTCCTCGATAGTTGTTACTCTGATAGTTGCTATTACTGTTGTAACTGCTGTTGTTACGGTTGTTGCTGTTGTTGTAGTTGCCATTGTGATTGCTACCATTGCTATCATTGTTGTTGCCATTGTATCTTCTTTTGTTGTCTGTGGTTGCCACCATATTGTCCTGCCTTGGTCTTTTGTCTTGCTGTCTGTAATCGTGTCTTCTATTCTCTAGGTTGTCCCTAGAAAATCTGTGCCGAGTTCTTTCTTCTGACGAAATTAGCTTCTCAACAACCCTCTTGAAGTCTTCATTTGTTCTTGGGTTCTCATTGAAATAATCCTTGTATTGCCAGTTTGCCCAGATTCCTTCTGCAAAGGCCTCTTTCACCTCCGTATCAGTAATGTCGTGGACTTGAGCCCTGAATTCTCCAAATCTTCTATAGTATTCCCTTAGACTTTCTCCTCTCCTTTGCTTTACTCCTTTCAATTCGGCTGCAGTCATTGGATGGGTAATAATGCCTGCAAAGTTGTTGTAGAAAGCTTCTTGCAAGTCTTCCCAATACCTGATTGATCTTGGCCTCAATTTGTCAAACCATTGTAGCGACATTGCTTCGAGGGCCATTGGGAAGAATAGAGCCTTGATGTCGTCGTCTCCTCCAGCTAATTCAATAGATTGGGAGTAAACCCTTAGCCATTGTCTTGGTTCGACTTTGCCATCATACTTGGAATGATTTGCTGGTTTAAACTTGTGTGGTAGCTTTAAAGTTTGTAGTCTTCCTGCGAAACAAGGGAATCTGTCGTATGGTTCCGTTCTTCCGTAATATGGCGATCTTACCCTTCTGTAATAAGACCTGTCTTCTTTTAACTCAGACTCTTCGTAGTCATCTTCTTTGTCAAATCTTCTTGATATTTCTTGGTAGCGTTGGCTCAATTCTGGTTTGTCTCTTTCTTGTTGCTTTGAGTAGTGTTCCTTCCTTCCATTGATATTAGCACTTTCTACTGGTCCTATCCTTTGAAAATTCGATTTTTTGGGTGGCTGCTCCCTTTGTGGCTCCTGTGGAACTTCTTCGCCGGGTTGTGTTTCTGATCCCCCAACTTCTTTCCTCTGGTCTTCCTTTGCTTTCCCGTTATTCGTGAGGGTGTACAACTCCTTTGTTAATTCTTCAATTCTTTCCCTTTTTGTATTTTTTGTGGCTTCTTTTTCCGCCTTCTTTCTGTTGTATTCCGTTAGCTCCGCTTTGTATTTATTCCAGACTTGCTTCCTTTGTTTAGCCCGGTTTCTCCTTCCAGCTTTCAATTTGTTCTTCTTTAGCCTTGCTAGTCTTTGCTCATCATTTTCGTTGCTGTCGCTTTTCTCATCTGGCGAGATGTTGCCTTCTGATTCGTCTGAAGATTTTATATCTGGTATATGTGGTGGTTCCAAAGGTTGTTCTAACTGCTCTGCCATGTATATAGTATACCTCTTCTGAGTTCTTTTTGTACGATATTCCATCCTTCGTTTGGTTGAGCTGTCTGTAGCTTCTGAGCTGGATCCGAGTTCTTTTCCTTCTTGATAAGGTAGTTCTTCAACGCGCGTGCCAGTCTGGGCTTTGCTTGAGGTGAAAGAACCTGGCCAATGCACCACACAATCTTGTGGGGTAACTGTCATGATCATCCCTTCTTGTGCTCCCTCCAGGAGTATTCTTCTTGCTGAGTTCATCTTGTTTTGGGTAAAGTGTTGATAGACTGATGCCGCGTTGCGCAGTCCATAAGTTCCCAAGTTCTTCTTTGAGTTGTACGGGTCGTATCCCTTCACGATCGTTGTTGTGTCTCTGAGTCCAATTAGGCTTGGCTCTTGTGCCGTGAAGATTGTCTTGGAATCGGGTTGTATCTCTTTTTCAGAGTCGGTTTCATATCCGCTTTCTTCCTTATTCCGAGTTGTATCCGAAGTTGAGAGTTTCGTCATCTTCTCAGCGAGTTTGTATTGAACTTCGTCATCGAATTCTTTTTCTTCTCAGAGACGGGTACGAAGCTTGCCGTCGCCGTCAGCCTTGCAGATCCAGGATCTGAAGACAAAGGTCGATCCTGCCGAAAAGGTCATCTTGAGGTTGAGGTCCGCGGAACTCTCGAGAAAAAATTCGTCGAAAGCCCCTACCTGGCGCGCCAGCTGTCGATGTTTTACCACCGATAGCCTGCCACGGGGGTACCCAGGACAGTTGTTCGGGCTTCGGCGAATAGCGGAATTCGGCGGTTACGTAAAGAGACTCACGATTTATACTGGTTCAGGCCCTCGACTTGGTCGAGTAATAACCTTACGTCCAGTTTTGGCGTTAGCCTGTTTGCGTTGTATTGCTTTGAGTATCGGGTGTGCCTTCTCCTCACAATGGGTACCCTCACCAGCCCTTTATAGTCCAGGCGCTGAGAGGCGTTGTTTGTGTCCTATTCGGATACAAGGTCAGAGTCCTAAGCTATGCTTCGGGCGCCTTTCCTTGTATAGTTTGCGTTGGAGTTTCGGTTTTGCACGTTGCTTTGCTTCGTGTTCTTCTTGGCGATTGGGCTGTAGGCCTTGTTACCAAGGTCTACCTCCCTGCAGTATGGTCCATGGGGGGCCCGTAGGGTTCCCCATCGATAGGCATGCATCGCATGACCGGACGTCGGGGTCCAGCGTCCGATCATCCCGTGTTGTGCCCAGTGAAGGGGTACAACAGCTCTATTTCGTGGGGGCTTCTATTTAAGCCCCATGGCCGGCTCAAGCTCACCCTCTTGGCCATTTGCATTAACATAGCAACCTTGTGAGCTTAGCCAAAGCCCTCCCACTCATCTCCATCATTGATTCATCATCTTTGTGAGATTGAGAGAGAATCCAAGTGCATTGCTTGAGTGTTTGCATCTAGAGGCACTTGGTATTCGTATTTCGCTGTGGGATTCGCTTGTTACTCTTGGTGGTTGCTGCCACCTAGATGGCTTGGAGCAGCGAGGATCGTCGAGCGGAGGGTGGTGATTGTCTCCAGCTCCGATCGTGGTGATTGTGAGGGGTTCTTGACCTTTCCCGGGCGGAGAGCCAAAAGGTACTCTAGTGGATTGCTCGTGGCTTGTGTGATCCTCATCTTGTGTTGGTTGTGTGGCACCCTATCGAGGGTTTGGCGTGTGATGCCAATTAGCGCGTGAACCTCCAAGTGAGTGAATCGCCACAACGAGGAGTAGCTTGCTGGCAAGCAAGTCAAGCTCGGTAAAAATTATTGTGTCATCATTTGATTCCGAGGTGATTGGTCTTCAACGTTATTCATTCTTGTGATTGATTGGCACCTTTCTCGACACGGCAGTATAACCCTCTTGATCACTCTCTTTACATTACCGCAAACTAGTTGTCAAGCTCTTTAGTGTAGCTAGTTGTGAGAGCTTGTTAGTTTGGTTGGTGTGTCTCTTTAGTTAGCTTTTGAGAGCACACTAACTTAGTGTAGTGTCATAGCTATTGTGTGGATAGATACTATCTAAACTAGAATTGCGGTAGGTGGCTTGTTTTTTAGTAGGCTAGCGCAATACTTGCTTCGCCACATAATTGTCTAACTGGTTTGTTAAGTGTTGTTGTAGAAATTTTTTAATAGGCTATTCACCCTCCTCTAGCCATTAGGACCTTTCACCAGTGAACCTTCACATCCTCAAGTCCATAATCTAGTAGCATGATCATCTCTTTAATTGCAAAAAAACACCAGTACTCCTCTTTGATATGGTCAAACCAATCTACCTTCTCATCTAGATAAACACGATTTTTACCTTGCCCACAGAAAAATCCCCATGATGTACTTCCACTGAGAACTCTTGATCGTCAGGCCCTAAACAATCAGTAATAAACCTAGTTTTCAGAACTATGCCTTACCAATCCAGTGAAAATCAATTCTTTACATCAAGTCCAAGTACTATGACACTAGATTGAAGTAGCACAAACTACATTCATGAAACGGATAGGGCTCGAGGACACTTACCATAATCAGGTGCTGCCTCCCCTTGCAGTCAACGTCGACCGGCCATGGTGCCGCCGCGCCGCACTAGATACGGCAGGGTGGAACCCAGGCGGACCTGAATCCAGTCAATGCGGCGCCAGTGGGAGACGATGGACCTCCAGCCTAATGCGGCGACTGAGCTTGGGGGAGGCGGCGGCGGCTTGACGCTTGCACAGAGAGATATTGGGGAGAGACCACGGACGAGAGAGAGAGAGAGTGAACCGACCGGGAGGGGGTTATTGTGAAATGTGCAGCGGCTCGGCGTCCATCGTCCACAGTGGCAGCTCCATGTCGGATGCAGGCGCATCTGTGGCCATCTTTGGACTGTTGATGCCAGGGAAAGATAGATCCAGGACCTAGATGCTACGATTTTTAGTTAGAGGACCCAGAAGGGAACCACCCAAAAGTTTAAGGACTTGCGGTGCAATTTACTCATTGAAATTTCTCGCTCAACCCATGCTTTTCTTTGTTTCTTTTATGATTCCTCTTCACCCGTGCGTCCTTGCCCGGAGACGGAGCTTGGGGCCTTTCTTTGCTCAACTCGTGTATTGTATTTTGTATACAACGGCCAGATGTACCATGACACCAATATACCATTCCTAGGAGTCATATGACTGGTCCGTACTTACTATAGCAATCATCTCATGCAGCGTCGCTCCGAAAGCAACGCGCAGTCCCAGGGCATGCAGTGCAGGCAACGGTTTGTTCTTTTGGGAGTCCAGGAGAGGAGGTACACGCAGCGGCACCGGCACGACCTCGCATGTCCATTTTTGGAATATGTTTAGATGAAACCTTAGGTCAAGTTGTATGTGTGTTCGATAAGTAGATTGATATGCATGTTGCTTCATGAATAGTGTGGTGTGCATTGTTAAACACATTGCACAATTCTCTCTCAAATAACAATGCCATAATGGCTAATCGGGAAATATATATAGGGATACTTTTGGGTATTGTTTTCATATTGATGGAGATAGGCAATTAATATACGAATTAGGGTTTGCTTCAGATTATTTTCAATTATGACGAAGATAAGCAATTTATGTACAATTTAGAGGGTTCCTTTATGTTATGTTTTATATGGACATAGGTGGTTAATTAAATTTAGGACCTTTTTGGAACACAGGAATATGAACAATATAGAAGTGAAGTTGCGTATCACTTGCAATCCCATAGGAATTAAAAACACAACAAATTCTCTAATAGAGCATTTGGATACACCACATGAGGAATTAGAAGAGAGAAATAGACGCAAAAGAAAGTTTCCAAGAGGTTGGACATCATGTTCGATTTCCTCTAAAATTCCTATGTTATATTTCGTCCAAAATTCCTATGGATTGAGCCGTTCCATAGAAATTTTGTAGGATTTCAGGATGACCAATCCTTTATTCCAAAGGGCCACGTAGGAAAAACTCATATATGTTTATAATCCTGCAAAATTTCTTCATGAATCCTTTGTGTTCCAAAGGGAGCCTAGAGTTATCTTAAAACATTTTCACAATGGGTATGAATGTTATTAACCTTTATTATCAACGATTATTAGAATTTACAAATCTACTGGCAAGATGTTTATGATCTTTTTAAGAGCTTGTATAATTTCTCTCTTTTCGTTCTCCTAACTTGTATTATGAGAGAAAACATGAAGGCTCAAAAAAATAGTGAAATAGTGATAGTACGATCGATGCGGCACCTAATCGATGAACCAAGTAATCAACCACCTCATGATCATAGCATAACATAACAATAATAATAGTTGATGGCCACTATAGTTTCTTTCTTTACTCACCTCGTGTACATATACATGTACCAACATTCAAATGAGCATGTTCGGCTGGTATTAAAACCGACTGAAGCTATTTTTGTTATGAGAGAAAAATACTATAGATTTTAGCTGATAAGTCGATAAACGAACAGGGTTGGGAGTAACCTGTACAGTACGTATAGTAATCATCACAGGCAACCAGACGCGCCGTCCCAGGGCACAGGAGGGCGCGCAGTGCAGCTGTGCAGGCAACGGTTGTTCTGGGAGGGCAGGAGCGGAGGTACAAGCAGCGGCACGACCTCGCACGCACGCCCATTTTTGGCTGTGCCCACTGCCCATCCATGGCCACGGCGCGTCACATGCGCCCGCTGCCGCTGCGGCCTGCCCCTGCCCAGCTGCAGCACGAGCCAAGCCATGGATGGCACAAGTTCACACACTCCACACCGTCTCTCTCCTCCATCTGAAAACTGCAACGCAGACACAAAAGCAGGCGCCAGCAGAAAAGCTGTGCACAGCACAGCAGGAAAAGTTCCCCTCCCTCCCTGTGTGTGTGAAGACAGAGACAGAGACAGAGAGAGAGAGAGAGAGAGAGAGAGGGGGGGGGCGCGGTGGCACTGTTATTTGTTTCTTCTTTTTTCTTCACGTCCACCGTCTCTTCACAAGTTCACATCGCAATCTCTTTTTCCCTCTGGCTGGCCTCTGCCGTCGCCTTTCCGGTGGGTGCAAAAGATTTTGTTGGCCTTGGGAAGCGCGGAGCGCGTTTTCCTCCCTCCGTTCCGGTGGGGTAGTTGGCAAATGGCAACGGAAAAGCCTAACTCCAATCCCATTGCTGCTGGAAAGCACAAAGCAGCGGTAGTAAAAGAGGATGACAGCCATGGCGACAGAGTGGCCGCCGACGCTCCTTTCCGTGTAGGACTGCAGATTCCTTGGCGCTCCTCCTGCTCCCAGCGAGGAAAAGAGAGCACGAACTAAACTAGGAGGAAGCAGCCCCCGGGCATTCCTTTCTGCCGAATTGTAGTGGTTGTTGCTTTCCTGTTCAGGTGCCTTGTTCTTGGCCTCCTTCGCACGCAAAGAACCGCCGGTCGTCTTGCTCTCCGGCCTCACCCACTGCGCTGCTGCTCCTGGAAGGCTTCTTCTCGGCCGCCTCTGCCTGCTTTGCGGTTTCTTGCTCTGCTTTTGAGTAGAGTCGCTGCGGAGTGGACAGTGTGGAGTGGGAAGGCTTGGTTTCTTCGGAGAAGAGAAGGGAAAGGGAAGGCGAAGAGGAGGAGGATGGCCGGAGGAGGGGCGGCGCCGCCGCCGAAGCAGGAGGAGCTGCAGCCGCACCAGGTGAAGGACCAGCTGCACAGCGTGTCCTACTGCATCACAAGCCCACCGCCCTGGCGTACGTCTCTTTCTCACTCACTCGCTCACTCACCTGGGACTGGGACTGGGACCGGGACCTTTCGATTTCAATGTTGGACTGCAACTGTTCTGTGTACTACTGATATTGATGTTGTTGATACCGGTAGTGGTCCTGATTTTGACTTGGTGCCTGTCACCTGACCTATATAATCTGAAACATGCAGCTGAGGCCGTCATCCTTGGATTCCAGCACTACATTGTGATGCTGGGCACGTCTGTCATCATACCAAGTGCTCTTGTTCCCCAGATGGGAGGAGGAAACGTGAGTAAACCAATCACCTCTCCATGTTCTGAATTCCAAGATTTGGCAGCCAGCTAGTTTGTGAATTGTGATGTCAAAAAGGCTCAAACTATCTATTGCTGTACGTGCCTCCTTTCTGACTGCTGCTAGGAGGAGAAGGCCCGGGTGATTCAGACGCTGCTGTTTGTTGCTGGCATCAACACCCTGTGCCAGTCATTCTTTGGGACTCGCCTCCCTGCAGTGATGGGTGGATCCTACACCATCGTCGCACCCACCATCTCCATCATCATGGCTGGCCGTTACAGCAATGAAGCAGACCCTCATGAGGTAGTTCGAGTTCCTGGGTAACTTGTCGCCATTGTCACAGCCTCTTGTGGCTCTGTTTGAGTTCTTGGTACAGTACAGTTCACAAGGCGTTGTGCACTCTTGTGCAGAAATTCTTGCGGACCATGCGAGGAACACAAGGCGCTCTCATCATTGCATCGACAATTCAGATCATACTTGGTTTTAGTGGTCTTTGGCGCAATGTCGTTAAGTAGGGATCTTGGCTCTAACTTTCACCTTCTGCTTAAACATGGTACTTTTGTAGAATTTCAGTTTGTGCATTTACAGAGTTCTCACCTCTTTCACAGATTGCTAAGCCCATTGTCTGCTGTACCTCTGGTCTCGCTAGCTGGATTTGGGCTATATGAGCTTGGTTTTCCAGGGGTAAGCGTTATCATGCTACTATTTCGGTATTCTGATGTGGTTGTCACATTGTTTCTTTTTAATTGTTCCTGTTCTCACTGACTCTAAGATCCATTTGGCTTCAGGTTGCTAAGTGTGTAGAAATTGGGCTTCCAGAAATCATTCTAATGCTCATATTTTCTCAGGTATAGAGTCCATTGTTATAGCTCTCCATGCACCTCATACACATTACAGCTGAACTCATGTACTAATGTATTTGTCTTGTGTGCAGTATTTACCTCATGCTGTCCATGCCGCAAAACCTGTGTTCGACCGGTTTTCTGTGATTTTCACAATTGCAATTGTATGGCTGTATGCATACATTCTCACGGTTAGCGGTGCATACAAGAATGCTCGAACAAAGACACAAGTCCATTGCCGTGTTGACCGCTCTGGACTTATTGGTGGAGCTCCTTGGTAAGGAGTTCGTCACAACTGCATTACCTTTTGCTTTTGATCCTTGTTTTGTAAAAATTTAGTTACAGAATAGAGGTGCCCCCTTCAGTTCTTGGTTGTGGCTGTCTAACATTTTTTTGTACCTCCATTCTGACTGTACCAACAATAATTATTTTTGTAGGATTAGGGTCCCATACCCTTTCCAATGGGGGGCCCCAACATTTGATGCTGGTGAATCATTTGCAATGATGGTGGCCGCATTTGTTGCTCTTGTAGAGGTTTGCCTATGTAGCTTTACCCAAAATTGAAAAAATAAGTGTGTCATGATTACTAGTGTTCTAATAAGCAGTGTGCTACCCTTTCAGTCATCTGGGACCTTCATTGCTGTGTCAAGATATGCAAGCGCGACCATGATACCTCCTTCAGTTCTTGGTCGTGGCATTGGTTGGCAGGTAACTGACTTGATTTTCGTCAACCAGAAACATCATTTTGTTACTTCTTTTCATGGCCATAACCTGGTCTCATCGTTTGAAATTCTGCAGGGTATCGGTACTTTACTGGGTGCATTTTTTGGGACAGCTAATGGAACTGCAGTGTCAGTGTAAGTGTAATGTAGCAATCTAGCGAAACCAGGACTGATTGCTTGGGGTACTGCTTATCTCTAATCATATGTTTTGATATTTGCAGTGAAAATGCCGGTTTACTTGCTTTGACACATGTTGGCAGCCGGAGAGTAGTCCAGATATCTGCAGGCTTCATGATTTTCTTCTCTATCCTTGGTAATGTATTCTGACTTTGGGTATATTTTCAATGTTGAACAAAAAAGGAACCACTAGTAAGGCACAGACTGACGCTCCTCACAGTACCTGCTCTGTTCCTGAATTTGAGTATCATGGGTGACTGGCTGTAAATTTGTAATTTGACTGTCAACACTAGTTATAGGTTTGGTTTAGTGTTTAACATGATTTGGATAATGTTGATCATGCCTTTTTAATTTTATGGGATCTGCAATTTTTAGCCTAACCCTATCCATTTTGCTAAACCAGGGAAATTCGGGGCGATCTTTGCTTCAATCCCACTGCCCATATTCGCTGCCCTGTATTGCATTTTCTTTGCATACATTGGTACGTCCTCTTGATATCTCATCTTTCAGCGGACGGAGTCCTCTGGTCACCTGAGTCTCCAATGTATGGATTTCTTGGGCCTGCAGGTGCTTGTGGTCTGAGCTTCCTTCAGTTCTGCAACCTGAACAGCTTCAGGACCAAGTTCATCATGGGGTTCTCCTTGTTCATGGGCCTGTCAGTCCCCCAATATTTCAACGAGTACACGTCCGTGGCGGGCTACGGCCCGGTGCACACCGGCGCCCGATGGGTACGTGAATTGGAGCTAGCTCTGCTTGTCATTCCTCTCCATATTGCAGCTGACACCCGTAACGGTTTTTCACTCACCATTGACTTTTGGATGCCCCCGGCAGTTCAACGACATGATCAACGTGCCCTTCTCGTCGAAGCCGTTCGTGGCGGTGTTGGTGGCCTTCTTCCTGGACAACACGATCCAGGTGCGCGACAGCGGCGTGAGGAGGGACAGGGGCTACCACTGGTGGGACAAGTTCCGGAGCTTCAAGACGGACAGCCGGAGCGAGGAGTTCTACTCGCTGCCCTTCAACCTCAACAAGTTTTTCCCTTCGGTCTGATCCAGCAGGGGCTGCACACCTCTTCCTCGCGGTCGCAGTAGCTTGGACTCACTGGAGTCAGAGAAGAAATGATCCCGTGCAAGTGATGCTGGAGCTGGACTGATGGCATTTTGTACATTCAGGGGTGAACTCTGAACTGGGCAGGTTGCAGACTTGCAGTCCAGGGGGGAGCTCCGAGTTTGACACATGCATGTTCTGGTAATCTTGGTCTATTGTGTTGAGTGCCATGGATAGATCCTTTTGCCTTGGCGAGAAAAATGTTGCTCTGGGTAGCATCAGTATTCCCGTGTTAGCGAAAGTGCTCGCTTTGGCCACAAAAAGGATCCTGTCAATCAAACTTGTATAAACAATAGCGTAGCGTCGTAGGGTCTCTAAGTGCTACTGTTTGTCGTGGAACATGGAATTCGATCATACGGACAGATTTACCTTGAAGTAAATCCTTTTGTTTTGGTTGGAAGAATTTATCTTGGAGTCTTTCATCATGATGTAAAAGGCCGACAAGCAGGCCCGGTCACCGCACCAGGCCAACGGCAGAATGCAGCCCATTAGACGCAAGGTCGCAACGAACGCGGTGGCCAGTCTGGCAAATTGCATCGTCTTTGCGGTGACTGGCCCACACAAGATTTTATTTATATTTAGTAGTAGTAGCACTAAACTTTGCTCAGAAAAAAAAGTAGTAGTAGTAGCACTAAACATATGGACCGACCGCCGACGTCATCTATACAATATACAAAAAAACATGTGGGCGTGCAAGAAGATTCTTGGATGACTGACTGTCGAGTGAAGGCTTCGGTTTGCCTTGTGCTGCCTGCTAGGTTGTTTTTTTTTCCAGCCGAGAAATCTTCCCATTCCCATTACTTTCATAACGGAAATACAGAGTTTGGAAGAGAACGGACAGCAACAAAGGAGTTTAAGGACCGCGCTTTAAACTGAGCACCCAGGATGCCTGAAACTCTGGCTCAGAGTCAGGACATCTGCTCACAGACCCTAAGGAAAAGTTCAGACAAAATGTAACGCTAGCATTACAGACTACGGGCAAAACATGCCAGCTATAGAAACGATAACAGTAACATGTTGCTGCATCCTCTGACCACCAAGGTACTCTGCTTCACAACCACGGGCGCGACGACTTGCTGTTGGCAGACCATTCAACCTGATGCATTGTCTTGATCATCCTCCCCATCTTGAAGTTGCCCTGCTGCTTCCGCCTCCTCCCTCTGACGCTTCAGGATCCCTTTCGCCACCCTCAGCATCGTATTGATTCCCTCGACGAGCTGTTCCTTGTCTGATTCGGCGTACAAGCCTGCCCGATACTTCATCAGTGCATAAATATGACAGAAAATATCTAGGGGACTTTTGATCACAACTTTGTCAAAACAAGCTCTATTTCTCGCCTTCCATATGGCCCAACAAATAGCCGATATACCAAATGCATGATAGTTTTTTTTCCAAAGGGTAACCATTTCTCAACCCACCGCCAACATTGATCTAAATTTCTGGGAATAGTATCAGCTCCAAAGCATTTAGCCACTACAGCCCATATGGTCTTGGTCACATGGCACTGAAAAAATAGATGCGAAATACTTTCATGCATATCACAGAAGTAACAAGTAGGGTCTCCCTTCCATTTTCTTTTAAGAAGATTATCTTTGGTAAGTATTGCATCATTACTCATTAACCACATAAATTTTTTGATCTTTGTAGGAATCTTGCCCTTCCAAATCATTCTATGATATCTACCAGCATCATTTCTTGTCAGAGCATTGTAAGTAGATTTGACAGAAAAAATGTTGTTCTTTTCCAGAGACCACACTATCCTTATCAGGAGTACTTTCAAGAGGAAAGTTTAGCACATCCCTCCAAATTTGTTCCCAGCTGGCTCTTAAGTCTGCTGGTAACCATCTTTTAAAAGTTATTGGTATACCATCACTCCTAGCATTCTTAACTGTTATATCTTTACATTCACAAAGCTAAAAAAGAACCGGTGCCACTAAGTATAAAGGTTCCTGATATACCCAAGCGTATTTCCAAAATCTAGTATGACACCCATCTTTTGTACATATGCTTCGTCCAAACAAGTAGTGATACTTGACTTTGAGTAAGTCATACCAAACCGGTGAGTCAGTCAATTTGTGGGACACAGAGTGAATGGAGTTATTTCTTAAATATTTGTACCTGACAATGTCTTGCCATAAGCCTTTCTCTCTTTCCAATCTCCACCACCATTTACACAATAAGCTAATGTTCATTTTTCTCAAATTTTGGATACCTAATCCTCCTTTCTTCTTACTCCTACAAACTTTTTCCCATTTGAGCAGATGATATTTCTTCTTTGTTCCCCCTCCTTGCCAGAAAAAGGATCTCCTGATCTTGTCTAACTTGCTCACCGTGGTTTTAGGTAACAGATAAATGGACATATGGTATATAGGAGAATTATTAAGACTGGCCCCAATCAATGTCGACCTTCCAGCTATGGACATACAATTTCCTTTCCAAACATCTAACCTTTTATTGCTTTTATCAATATAAGGGGCAACCAATAAATTACATGCAATCTACTTGGGCTTACTAGGACACCCAGGTGATAGGGAAGAGTCCAATCTGTTGGATATATTATGGGCTTGGCCCGTATAATATTTAATAAATCAAATAAAACTCTATGGTACGTAACATTAAGCGTTGTATGGTTTAATACCGTATGAGATTTTGACTGAACGTTTACTCAGCTTATTTGGTTGTAAATTATCCATCTTAATTGAGAAGCCGTGGCCGTGGCCGTGAGCCGTGAGGCCTGAGGCGGGCAGGCAGGCGGGCGGCGAGCGAGCGGGCAGGCGTAGCTAGGTTTTGCCACTTAGTCCACATAATTATGGGAGTTTCTCTCCTTGATGATGGAGGCGATTTGATTGCGCCAGTTACCGTCTCTCCGTGTCTCCGACTCCTGAATTCCGCCGCTGGCTCTTTCCCTCCCTCCGCTGGGCATAAAACAGAAAGTCCTTCGTCAGTCTTCTCCCCCTTCCTTCGCTTCCGAGAGACCAGGTCTTAGCCACCCTTGGCTTTCCCCGTCCCGTACCTCTGCGTGCACGGAGTGGCGGGAGAGCAGTTGCCTCCGGAACCCTCGTCCGCCTGCGAACCCTGCACGGGGTGTGCGGCGATTAGGTTTTTGGGGAGCGATTCCGCGACTGCTCGTCCGACGTCTTCTTCCTGGTGATCGCTCGCAGAACCCGTCTTCTTCCTGGTGACTGTTCGTGGGACTGTACTGTGAACATCTTCCTGCATCAACTGTGGTTTGAGCAACGCACTATATCTGGTGCGAATGGAGCCTCCGATGCCCTTGACATGAGAACCTCCGCTGGGTACACTCTTATCTCTGTGATTACAGTACTTTGCTTACTTACTGTATCGATCAGTATATCATATTTGCATGCTGTAGCGTTTGTTAGAGATATACACATGCACATATATGTCGTCACGAACCTGCTGATGTTTTATTTCTGGATTAAATTGACCATAAAAATGCCTAATTATCTAACAATCCAAAAATCTAATGTTAGGCAATTTTCTGTCAGTGTTTTTGCTGCTGCTTTGAAGCCAAATAATTTTGATGGCAAGAATTTCATGATATGGCGTGCCAAGATGGTATTGTGGTTGACTGCTATGAACTGCTATCACGCCGCACAGGGGAAGCCTGAACAATTTCCTCCTAAGGAGGAGCAAAAGTTCTTGGCTGCCGATAACCTGTTTCGAGGCGCCGTGATTAGTGCACTTCATAGTAAGTATGAGAAAAACTACATATCTTGCACATTAGGCAAAGATTTATGTGATGCTCTTGAGGCAAAGTTTAGAGTTTCTGATGCTGGTAGTGAGCTGTACCTTATGGAGCAGCTATATGACTATAAAATGGTTAAAAATTGTTCTGTAGTGGAACAGACCCATGAGATACAGGCGCTAGCAAAGAAACTAGAACATTTTCCATGTCTGTTACCCGATAAGTTTGTGGCCGGCGGTATAATCGCTAAGCTGCCACCTTCTTGGAGGGATTTTACTACTTCTCTAAAACACAAGAGACAAGAGTTTAGCGTGGCTAAGCTTATTGGATCTCTTGATGTTGAGAAGAGGGCGAGAGCAAAAGACAACCGTGGAAAAGGAGTTGAGTCTTTTCGCTGCCAATATGGTGCAGAAGAAAAACTCATTTGCATTCCGTAATAAAAAGAAGAAGAACATGCAAGAGAACAACAATACAAAGCCTAAGCAAACTGCTCAGTTTAAGAAGAAAAAAAACAAGAAAGGTGGAGGTTGCTTTGTTTGCGGGAGTGATGAGCATTAGGCAAGTGTGTGCCCAAATCGCAAATATAAGCAAGAAAAGAAATCAGCAAACGTGGTGATTAGCGAGATTGGAGGAGGAACATCTGGGTATGGTAATTCTTTACCTTTTGTTCTTTCAGTTTGTCTTTCACCTGAGTGGTGGATGGATAGCGATGCTAATATTTATGTGTGTGCTGATGTTTCTTTGTTTACTTCTTATCAGGCCGGCAGGACTGGAGCCTTGCTGATGGGAAACGGTTCGCATGCGCGTGTTCTTGGTGCTAGTACGGTTGTTCTGAAGTTTACTTCGGGAAAGACGGTGCTATTAAAGAACGTGCAGCATGTCCCCTCCATCAAAAAGAATCTTGTTAGCGGTTCTCAAATGTGTCGCGATGGCTTTAAAATTGTGCTTGAGTCCAATAAGTGTGTTGTGTCGAGACATAGAACATTTGTTGAAAAATGTTATGATTGCGGAGGATAAATGTCATTAAGTATCATTTACTGTCTTTGGTCAATTCGCCATTCATTTCGCATAAATTAGAATGAACGAGTTCTAATGGTGCCAAGTTTCTCGCCTCAACGGCCTTGTGAGGCTTGCGCGGTTGCTTTGATTGCACACACACCTAGCACTTAGAATCTTTGACTAAGTTAAATTTTAGGATTAAATTCAGATTTGCAAGCCGCGTGAGACAGCCAAAATTAATGTGACAAAGTCGTGAATGCCATATTTCGACTCATCCGAAACATTAACATTGTTCACTACTTTATTACACACATTATCAAGCAATTGTACTAGATTTTGCTACGTGTATTTATTAAAATCTAAAGATGAAGCGTTGCATTATTTTAAAGTCTAGAAAGCTGAGGTATAAAATTAACTTGAGAAGAAAATCAAACGTTTGCGGTCCGATTGTGGGGGAAAATATTTCTCAAATAAATTTTTTGAGTTTTGTGCGGTGCATGGAATTATTCATGAGAGGACACCACCATACTCACCACAGTCCAATAGGATTGCAGAGAGAAAGAACCGCACTCTAACTAAGAAATAGTAGGGTGAGGCTATATTAACAGCGTGTCATGCCCTGAATAGGGTGTCCACAAAGAACAAAAAAATTACACCATTCAAGGAATGAGAGAAGAAGAGATTAAATTTTTCTTACCTGTGAACTTGGGGTTGTTTGGCAAAGGTGAATGTGCCAATAAACAAAAAGCCAAAGCTTGGACCAAAGACTTGATTGTATTTTTCTTGGTTATGCTATTCACAACGTGGGTTATAGATTTTTAATTATAAATTCTAGTGTTTCTGAGATGACTGTTGATACAATTATGGAATCTAGAGACGCTACATTTTTTTAGAATGAATTTCCCATGAAAAATGCACCTAACACGACTGGTCATGAATTTATAATTCCCCATGAGCATGAAAATTTTACTTCAATAGAACAAATTAAGGAACCCTGTATGTAAAATCTTGAGGAGGATGACACTATAGTCACTAGAAAAAGTAAGAGACAGAGGACTACAAAGTCTTTTGGTGATGACTATATCGTCTACCTTGTGGATGACACACCAACGACCATTGAAGAGGCATATTCCTCTTCTGATGCTGACTTATGAAAGAAAGCAGTACGGAGTGAGATGGATTCTATTATGTCTAATGGAACTTGGGAAATAGTTGATCGTCCCTATGGGTGCAAGCCTATAGGGTGCAAATGGGTGTTCAGGAAAAACCTTAGGCCTGATGGTACCATCGAGAGGTACAAGACAAGACTTGGGGCCAAGGGTTATACTCAAAAGGAAGGTGAGAATTTCTTTGATACTTATTCACCGGTTGCCCGATTAACTACAATTCGAGTTTTGCTTTCCCTAGCAGCCTCCTATGGTCTTATCGTTCATCAAATAGACGTTAAGACAGTTTTCCTAAACGAAGAGTTAGAGGAGGAGATCTATATGGATTAGCCGGATGGGTTTGTAGCAAATGGTCAAGAAGACAAGGTGTGTAAATTATTGAAGTCATTATATGGCCTAAAACAAGCTCCTAAGTAGTGGCATGAGAAGTTCGATAGAACTCTAACATCTACTGGCTTTGTTGTGAATGAAGCTGACAAATGTGTGTACTATCGGTATGGTGGGGGTGAAGAAGTTATTTTGTGCTTATATGTTGATGACATACTGATCTTTGGATCCAGCCTCAAAGTGATTGAGGAGGTGAAGGAATTTTTATCTAATAATTTTGAAATAAAAAATTTGGAAGAGGCTGATGTTATTCTTAATATCAAGCTTCTGAGAGAAGGTGATGGTGGGGTAACTCTGTTACAATCCCACTATGTGGAAAAGGTGCTGAGTCGCTTTGGGTTTAGTGACTATGAACCTGCTCATACACCTTATGACCCGAGTGTGCTATTGAGAAAAAATTGAAGAATAGCAAGGGATCAATTGAGATATTCCCAGATCATTGGTTCACTCATGTATCTTGCTAGTGCAACAAGGCCTGACATCTCATTTGCTGTGTGCAAGCTGAGCCGGTTTGTGTTAAACCCAGGAGATGATCACTGGCGTGCTCTTGAGAGAGTGATGCGCTATCTAAAAGGCACTATGAGCTATGGTATTCGTTATACCAGACATCTAAAGGTGCTGGAAGGCTATTGTGATGCCAACTGGATCTCTGATGTTAATGAGCTTTATGCCACAAGTGGATATGTGTTTTCACTTGGAGGTGGTGCTATTTCCTAGAAGTCTTGCAAACAGACTATCTTAACTAAGTCTACAATGGAAGCATAACTCACAGCATTAGACACTGCTGGCTCTGAGGCAGAGTGGCTTCGTGATCTTCTTATGGATTTACCGGTTGTTGAAAAACCCATACCGGCTATTTCTATGAACTGCGATAACCAGACTGTGATTACGAAGGTTAACAGTTCTAAGGATAGCATGAAGTCTATATGGCATGTTAAGAGACGACTAAAATCTGTCAGAAAAATGAGAAACTCTAGAGTAATAGCGTTGGACTATGTTCACACGTCTAACAATCTGGCAGATCAGTTCACTAAGGGTCTGTCATGCAATGTGATAGAAAGTGCATCGAGATAGATGGGTTTGAGACCCACATGAAATTTACTATAGTGGTAACTTGTTCTATGTGATCGGAGATCCCGTAAAGTAGGATAGTGAAACAAGCTAGTAGTAAATTGTGAGAAAAGATCCTTAGTAAGACTCATTTCTGATGCATATCTTTCCTTTCTGTAAGGCAGGTTGGTTTTACCTTAATGTGTTCCAAGTGGCTTGCTAAAGCAAAGATGTTGTCCTACAGAACATCTTTTTAAGAACACACCTATATTAGTCAGACAGCTGGTCACAGTCTATAAAATTTGGGTGATCTCTAAATACTCATAAAAGGCACTCGAGTATGACTTATATGCTTCAAATAGAGGGGATACCTTTTGCAGCCTAGTATCAACTAAGGACTTTAGTGACATTCACCTCACACAAAACTGTCAATTCAAGGCTTAGTCCATTGTTCAGTTATGACTGAGTGAAACTATTGCTCTAGATGGATGTTCAACTTAATAGTCTCCATCGAAACACTAGTATACAAAAGAAATATGGTTCTGAGACTACTTTGTTACAAACCCTAGAGTTTGGTGGGGATTGTTGGATATATTATGGGCTTGGCCCGTATAATATTTAATAAATCAAATAAAACTCTATGGTACGTAACATTAAACGTTGTATGGTTTAATACCGTATGGGATTTTGATTGAACGTTTACTCAACTTATTTGGTTGAAAATTATCCATCTTAATTGAGAAGCTGAGAAAAGGACAAAGGAGTGCCACACGCGCGCACGCGCGTCGCCGTCGGCCGGGCCGGGCCGGGCCATGGGCGAGGGCTAGGCCGGGCCATGGCGTGGTGAGGCAGGCTGGTAGGCGGGCACCGAGCTAGTGGGCAGGCATGGCCAGGTTTTGCCACTTAGTCCACATAATTATGGGAGTTTCTCTCCTTGATGGTGGAGATGATTTGATTGCGCCAGTTACCATCTCTCCGTGTCTCCGACTCCTGAATTCCTCCGCTGGCTCTTTCCCTCCCTCCACTGGGCATAAAACAAAAAGTCCTTCGTCGGTCTTCTCCCCCTTCCTTCGCTTTTGAGAGACCAGATCTCAGCCGCCCTTTGGCTTTCTCCGTCCTGTACCTCTGCGCGCATGGAGTGGCGGGATAGCAAGTGCCTCCGGAACCCTCGTCCACCAACGAATCTTGCACGGGGTGTGCGGCGATTAGGTTTTTGGAGAGCGATTCCGCTACTGCTCGTCCGACGTTTTCTTCCTGGTGATCGCTCGCTGAACCCGTCTTCTTCCCGGTGACTGTTCGTGGGACTGCACTGCGAACATCTTTCTGCATCAACTGTGGTCCACGACTTCGAGCAACGCACTATGTCTGGTGCGAATGGAGCCTCTGATGCCCTTGGCATAGGAACCTCCGCTGGGTACACTCTTATCTCTATGATTACAGTACTTTGCATACTTACTGTATCGACCAGTATATCATATTTGCATGGTGTAGCGTTTGTTAGAGATATACACATGCACATATATGTCATCACGAACCTGCTGATGTTTTATTTCTAGATTAAATTGACCATGAAAATGCCTAATTATCTAACAATTCAAAAACCTAATGTTAGGCAATTTTCTGTCAATGGTTTTGCTGCTGCTTTGAAGCCAAATAATTTTGATGGCAAGAATTTCATGATATGACGTGCCAAGATGGTATTGTAGTTGACTGCTATGAACTGCTATCACGCCGCACAGGGGAAGCCTGAACAATTTACTCCTAAGGAGGAGCAAAAGTTCTTGGCTGCCGATAACCTCTTTCGAGGCGCCGTGATTAGTGCACTTCATAGTAAGTATGAGAAAAACTACATATCTTGCACATTAAAATGCCTAATTATCTATCACAATCTGATAGTTAAATAACTCAGCATATATTTGTCCCAAATTTTCTTCATCATTGATCATGATAATTTCACTCTTATTAAAATTTATCTTGAGACCAGCTAACATTTCATACATGTATAACAAAAATTTCATGTTAACAGCTCCAGTCAAGTCATGTTTTAAGCAAACAATTGTGACATCTGCATATTGCAGAACAGCTACCCCATGAGGAATAATGTGTGAAATCAACCCAGTAAACAAACCATTTTGTTGAGCTTCGATTATCATTCTGGTCAGACAATCAGCAACTATGTTGAACAAAATGGGTGAAAGAGGGTCACCCTGCCTTACCCCCTTAAAACTCTTGATATACGACCCAACAGAATTATAGAGTTTCACACTTACTGTTCCACCAGTAACCACTTGCTTAATCCAGTTGCACCATTTCATCCTAAACCCTCTTTTTTCCAAACAATCGAAAAGGAGTTTCCAATTGACCTTGTCATACGCTTTTTCAAAATCAAGTTTCAAAATGATTCCCACCTCTTTTCTTTTTTTGGTTTCATGCAAAATCTCATGCAGACAGAGAATTCCAGTAATAATATTTCTTCCTTTCATGAATGCTATCTGATTGTTATGAATTATTTTATCAACAACAGCCTCCAGCCTAATTGTCAATGTCTTAGTGATTAACTTGTATATACAGTTCAGAAGACAAATGGGTCTGTATTGTTGAATCTTACTAGCCTCCTTGATCTTAGGCAGCAGTGTTATAATTCCATAATTAATCCTACTAATGTTTACTTTTTCATCATAAAAATCATTAAAAAGACCCATGATATCATCCTTAACAATTTTCCAACAGCTCTGGTAAAATTCAATTGGCATTTTATCAGGTCCAGGGGCTTTATTTTTGTCTATATGAAAAAGTGCATTTTCTACCTCTGTCTCAGAAAAAAGGCCTGCACAACAGGTTGTTATCAGCATCATCAACCATACTAGCGTTTTCCCACAAATCAGGATCAGGTTGGATGTTATATTCCTGTCCAGGCCCAAAAAGCTCAGTATAATATTTGGTAGCGTGTTCTAATAAATTTTGATCTCGTTCAATTGTCTGATCACCATCTTCCAGAGTTATGATATTGTTCTTTCTTTTTCTACCATTTGCACATCTATGAAAATATGTTGTATTATTGTCACCCTTAAGCAACCATATTTCATGGCTCCTTTCGAACCAGTAGGTTTCCTCCTGGTCCAATAATCTAAAATTTTCACAAAGTAGCCATGTTTTTCTTTCTAATTGATCAGCAGACAAACCAGTGGTTTCTTCATCCTTTTCCAACTCAGTTAGCTCGTTTTGAATTTCTTTCCTCTTTTTTCGCATTTCTCCCTGCAGATTGAACCCCCAACCTTTAAAATACTGTTTGATCAATTTAATTTTCTGTTGAATCTTATCCAGTGATGACTTAGCTCTACATGGTTTGAGCCATATCCTTTCTACATTTGCATAGAAATCTGGATTTTTCAACCAGTTTAAATCAAATTTGAATTGGATAAAAGGCATTTTGTCACATATTCCAGAAGATAAAATCAGTGGATTATGATCAGAGATTTCTCTGGGCAATTTTTTGACCAAAGCTTGTGGAAAGATGTCATCCCATTCTTTTGTTACCAAAAATCCTATCAAGTTTCTCTCACACGGGATATTCTTGATTATTGGACCATGTAAACATACCCCCAGACATAACTATTTCTCTCAGCTCATAGAAGCGAATCAAAGAATTGAAAATATCAGTATGCTTATGTATACCATCCATAGTGTTTTTCTCATTAAGAAATCTGATAATGTTAAAATCTCCTCCAATCAACAAAGGTTCAGAGTTTGCAGCACAGAATCTAGATAGTTCAGATAAGAAAGCAATCTTATTTTCCTCTTGTGCAGCCCCATACACTATCAATAGATTCCATTTAACTTTATTTTTTTATCCCACAAATTAAGTTGCAGCATATAATCACCTTGTCTAAAGGAACCGACATCATACAACTCAAGTTTAACTCCTACTAAAATGCCCCCCAATTTTCCTCTTGAGGGATTCCACATCCAAATATAGTCTTTATTAGGATCAAACTTTCTCAACAATTTATCCTCACAATCTTGTATCAGCCAAATATAGTCTCTTGTAAACCCACAAAATGAAATTGATATTCAAGAATAAGATTTTTAAAAAATGTAGAGACCCCTTTATTTCTGAGTCCCCTACAATTCCAAACTAAGCCTTGTAATGTCATTTTTTCTTTTGTTTTTTTCTTTTCCTGGCATTCAGAGGTACCTTGATACCTACTGAATCCAGGATTTGCAAGCCAAGATCTTCTTGGTCTTTCTTCTTCCCTCTCGGGGTAAACTTAACCTTCTTCCTATTACCATTTCTCTTTTTAACAGATAAAGATTTGATGAAATCCTCTGACTTAGAGGATTCATCTTTTTGCCATTCAATCAATAATGTATCACCAAACTCATCAGATTAAGTCAGTTCAATAACCAGTATAGGGTTTTTATTACTATGTTGTTTCAAAAGTTTCAAAATCATCATCTTCTATCACTACACCCATATTTTTTTTGCAAGAGAACACATACTGTTATTATCTAAATTAGTTAGGGAAGTTGGGTGAACTGAATTACCTTCCATGCAGCGCTTCTGAGCCATGATTTCATTCCTCTCTTGAGTTGTTAAGTGAATGTCTTTCCTCAATCTCTCACTTCTTCTCTCTTGTGGGCCATTATCATCTTGCGGCTTCACATACTCCAACTGGGTTGCTTCCTGAGATCCCACTATCTTGTCAATGTCTTGGGTTTTGTTTTGAATATCATTCTGACTTGTGTGTTCAGTAATAGTGATTGTACTTTCTTGAGTGTTGACCATTCCATTCTCCTCATCAATACCATCAGCCTGGTTATCTTGTGATAGCATCCCTGTTTTAGAGATATCATCAGAAGCTTTCTCCATGCTCTTCCCTTGTATGATCTTATTCACTGTGGCTATATCAGATATATGCTCCATATGCCATAGCTGGTGGGATTCACCATCACCTTGAGTCTTAGAGCCTCCTTGACCCAAATCTTCATAGCCTTCAAGTCTTCTAATCTTTTCACTAAGGGTATCACTCTCAGCATCAGAATCCTCAAATGAATCTGGGATGTGCACTTTGTCATTGAGATCCTCCACATTGCTTTCATCTTAGCTTCATCCTTTCTAGATGTGTCAACCCTACTCATGATTTTGGGGGGAGCAGAAACACAAACAATATTGGTTTGTTTTTCACCTTTCTGTTCACCATCCTTTTGAAGAGAGGTATCTGTAAACCCTACTCGTCCTGCTGGGTTGTTGGGAAACATATATTTGGGAAGGCTTGTATAGATTCAGACACGACACGAGTTGTTATGGCACAAACACGCACTGGCTCACGTATATATATTATCTAGATATGTGTGAGTATCATGCGACGAGTAAACAAACGATGCGATTGATCTGTTAGAATCCTAGGATGCTCCTAGGCGTAGATCAGTGGGTGTACATGTTTCTATTCGGGATAAACATCCTAGAGAGAGAGAGAGAGAGAGAGAGAGAGAGAGAGAGCGAGGGGTGCAGAGGTAGCTGACCATCGGTAGGCTTGGCGGAGGAGCTCGCCATGGCGACTGTGTCGGTGGCGCAAGGAGTCGATGAAGAGGTGGCAGTGATGTCCGGCGGTAGTGTAGACATCACGATCCAAGGGTGGCGAGGACGTTGGGGTTGATGCAACGACGACAATGAGTCTTTCCGTCGCTGACAGCGCCCCTCTCTAGACCAGATTAGGGTTGTAGGTGGGGTGTATGGCGGCGCAGCGAACCTCGTACCCAGTGCCCGGCCCCACCTCCTTTTATATGGCACTGTGCGATTGGGGGCCACCAACCATGGCTCAGTTGGGCACCCTCGATCAGGACGCGGATCAAGGCCCCGACTCGGTCCAACGATCGAGTCAGAAGGAGATCAACCTAACATTCTTCCCCTTGATCTCACTTTTCAACTTGAACTTAAAATACTTTATCTTTTCCCGTTCCATCACAGATTAGTGCATAGAGTGTGCCTCGTCACAACAGTTAGTACCATTGGATTAACAGCTATAATACACCTCTCTTTTTTGAAACAGATTCTCAACTAGACCCTTATTGTCCAGGAATCATAGGCTTTCTTGTAAACCCATGCCGGCTAAGTGTTCTCTGAACACATTGGGTGGTAAGTCTTTTGTAAGCGGATCCACAAGCATTTTCTTTGTACTTATATGCTCGAGACTAATAGAATGATCTCGGACTTTGTCTTTCACAACATAAAACTTTATGTCAATGTGTTTAGCAGCACCACTTAACTTATTGTTGTGAGCATAACATACTCCTGGCTCATTATTGCAGTACAACTTGAGTGGCCTATGAATGTCATCGACCACTTTCAACCTGGGCATAAATTTCTTTAGCCAGTTCACCTGCCACATGGCCTCATAACATGCTACAAACTCGGCATACATCGTGGACAATGCAGTGATGGTTTGCTTGGAGCTTTTCCATGATATAGCTCCCCCTGCGAGATTGAATACATAGCCTGATGTGGATTTTCTATCATCTACATCTCCCTCAAAATATGAGTCTAAATACCCCTCTATATGTAGGGAATCAGATCTTCTGTACGTTAGCATGAGACCTTTTGTGCCTTGCAAATAACGCAAAGCTTTCTTTACCATTCTCAAGTGTTCTATTCCTGGATTACTCTAATATCTGCCAAGTATCCCGATAACAAAAGCTAAGTCAGGGCGTGTATATACTTGAGCATACTGAAAGCTTCCTACAGCTAAAGCATATGGAACCGCTTTCATTCGATTGATCTCATATTGGTTCCTGGGACATTGAAATTCCCCAAAACTATTGCCCTTGACTATAGGAGTAGGTGAAGGCTTACACGCATGCATATTGTATTTCTTTAAAACCCCATTTCTTCTATCTCGGTGAATCTCTATTCCTAAAATAAATGGAGCTTTACCTAGATCTTTCATATCAAAATTTGAGGACAAGAACTTCTTCGTCTCCAGTAGTAGATTAACATCACTACTAGCGAATAAGATGTCATCCACATACAGGATTAGGAAAATGAGTTTCCCATTCTTGAACTTTGTATAAATGCAATTGTCCTCTATATTCTCTTTAAACCCAAACTTTCTTATCGTTCCATCAACCTTTAAATACCACTGTCTAGAAGGTTGTTTTAAGCCATAAATGGATTTCTTCATGTGGCATCCCATACGTTCTTTTCCTTTCACGATAAAATCTTTTGGTTGTGCCATGTAGACATTCTCGTCTAAATCCCCGTTAAGGAAGGCCGTCTTCACATCCATCTGATGTAATTCTAAATCGTAATGTGCCACTAAGGCCATTATGATTCTAAAAGAATCCTTACATAAAACTGGAGAAAATGTCTCATTGTAATATATTCATTCTCTTTGCGTGAAACCTTTCGCCACAAGTCACGCTTTAAATCTTTCCACGTTCCCTTTGGAGTCATATTTAGTTTTGTAGACCCATTTACAGCCTACTGTCTTGGCTCCTTTAGGAATTTTTTCTAAGTCACAAACATCGTTGGTACTCATTGATCTCATTTCATCTTGCATGGCATCAAGCCACTTCGACGATTGAGCGCTTCTCATGGCTTCTTCAAACGAGGTGGGATCACCCTCCATTTGAAATTCTTCACATTCATAGACTTCGTAGTCATCAGGAATGGCTGGTTTTCTAGCTCTTTGAGACCTTCTGGGGGCCTCATTAGTTGACGCTTGTTCTATATGGGGCTATTGTTGCTCTTCCTCATGTGCGACAACGGGTTCTATAGGATCCTGAAGGATAGATTCCTCATGTTCATTTATTGTTGTCACGGGTGAAATAACAACAGGTGCTGTCACTACAGTTCCCTGTACTGTTGGTGCAGCAGTAACAGGTAGCGAGAAAAAAGGCTCTTGAACCATCAGAGTGGGCATGTATACCCGCTTCTCCTCAAAGTTAATTTCTCGCGCTACCATGCTCCCCCATGACCATATCATCCTCCAAGAACACAACGTGTCTTGTTTCTACAAACTTCGTATGTCTATCAGGACAGTAGAAATGATAACCTTTTGACTTATCTGGATAGCCAATAAAATGGCAACTGACTGTCTTGGAGTCTAGCTTCCTAATATTTGGGTTAAATACTTTAGCCTCAGCTGGACAACCCCACACACGTAAGTGATTGAGGGTTCCCTTTCTATCCACAACTCATATGGTGTTTTGGGCACCGACTTGCTTGGTACTCGATTGAGAATATGAATGGCGGTTTTTAATGCCTCCATCCACAAACTTATCGGTAAAGTGGAGTAACTTATCATACTTCTAACCATATCCATTAATGTATGGTTGTGTCTTTCAGCTACTCCATTCTGCTAAGGCTCACCCTGTGTTGAGTACTAGGCAACTATGCTATTTTCCTGTAAGAACTTTGCAAAAGGTCCAGGAACTTGGCCATATGGGGTATGTCGACCATAGTACTCCCCCCACGGTCGGATCTTACTACCTTAATCTTAAAATTGTGCTGATTTTCTACTTCAACCTTAAATATCTTAAATGTATCCAATGCTTCTGATCTTTCCTTAATTGGATAAATATAGCCATAACGAGAATAATCATCTATGAATGTTATAAATGAATCATAACCATCCACACTTTTCATAGGAAATAGATCACAGATATCTGTGTGGATTATTTCTAAAATTTCTGCGCTTCATTTGGCGTCTTTCTTTATTTACTTAACATACTTTCCTTTAATGCAATCAATACATTGTTCTAAGTCGAAAAATTCTAATGGTGGAAGAATTGATTTCTTAATCAATCGTTCTATTTCCCCCTCAAAATATGGCCTAAACGACAGTGCCATAATTTGGATGATACATCACGAATTCTCTTCCGCTTATTACTTACATTCTTAGACGAGGAGGCATTCTCATTATTAGTGTTCACAACATTCACTTTCTCCCAAAATGATAACAAATAAAGCTTGTCTTGTCAGAAGGCAAGACCAACACACTTATTATTAAACACAATCTTACATTGGCCATTACCAAAATGACAATCATATCCATCATTGTCTAAACATGAGACACTTATTAAGTTTCTATGCAAATAGGGCACATAAAGGACATCAGAAAGCTTAAGTACAAAGCCATCATTTAATTCTAATGGGAGTTCTCCAATGGCTTTTACTTTAGCTTTGACTCCATTTGCCACCTTAATGTGTCTTTCTTCTCTTTGCAGGGTCCTCCTCATATGGAATCCCTGTAATGAATTTGTAATATGAATAGTTGCACCTAAATCAATCCACCAAGTAGATTCTGCATAACTTAAATACAAGGACTTATCTATAAATGTAATAATGTCCTCACCTTTTCTGATCAGGTGCTTCAGGAACTCTGGACAATCTTTCTGGTAGTGTCCAGTCTTGTGGCACCATCTGCAGGTGTCCTTGTCCACTTGAACATAGTTAGATTTCTGATGGTGATCTTTCTGAGAGGCCTTTCCTTGTGACTTAGAAGAGGAGCTATTGTCCCACTGAGGTTTCCCTTGTGGTTTAGCATTCTTGTTGTTAAAGTTCTTTTTATTTTCCTTCACATGGTTGACAGAGTCACCATATGAGCTCTTAAGCCTCTCCTCTTCTTACACACACATGGCAATGAGCTTCTCAATGTCCCACTTATCTGGCTGTAAGTTGTAATTAACAACAAAAGTCTCATACTCTTTGGGCAAAGATGCAAAAACTAAATGAATTAGGAACTCATCCTTGAGCCCCAAGTCCATTGGCTTGAACTTGGATGCCGTGTTGCTCATCTTCAATATGTGCTCTCTAATCCCTCCACCAGAGTATTTCTTATTGACTAACTTCTTAATAAGAGTGCTTGCATAAGCCTTTGAAGAGCCAGTGAACTAACTCTCCACTTTCTTGAGATACTCAGTGACGGTGGTACATTATGAGATCGAACCCCTTATTGGATCCTCAATGGAGCCCTTTATCACTAGCCAACACTTGCGGTTTGAACTATCCCACTTCGCACGATCAAGATCGTACTTCATTCTCACTTCTGCATGGTCACGCTGTCGAGTAGCGAAAGCTACATCAGTCTCATTTGCTTCCCTCACCGGGTCCACTGGTTCAGCGGGACAAGAAGAGGTAAGTGCTAGGTCATTGTTGGATAGCGCAAGTGCTATCTCAAGCTTCTCTCGCCATACATTATAGTTGTTTCCATTGAGAGGAGGAATGGACGAGATAAACATCATTGGGTTGTATTATGAAAACAATGTTAGAGAAAGTGAGAAACATTTGACATAATAATTGCATGCCTTAATTTAACGTTGGTCAAAATTAAACATACAATGTGCTTCTACATTAACTCTACATCACTGTTGGACAGAAATAGAACTAATGCATAGAACTCATAAATAAAAATTTATAATATTGCTATCGTCAACTTTGGTCAAAAAAATAGCAATATCATAAATACAACATTCTTCTATATTAATTCTATATCACCATTGGGTAGAAATGAAATTAATGCATGGAAAACAACTCATGAATAAACTTATAATATTGTTATCATCAATGTTGGTCAGAAAATAATAATACCATAATTTAACTTAAACAAATATGACTACTCATCTAATTAAATTTTTCCGTTGGTTTCAATTTAATTAGGGGATTAAATATTAACATAGCAGCGGAAACATGAAAAATACTCTATTTTTCAAGAAGCATTTTTGAGTACTTATCTACTCTCTAAAATTGAACACGTTGGTGCAAATTTATAGAGATAAAAAACTAGATTAAAACATATTGTCAAAATGCTACTAAAAAAATAGAAAAAACTTAAAACTGTTGTCAACTGTTCATTCGTCCCAGCCTGGAGAGTGAGGCCCGCGGCCCATCAGGCGCTCGCGCGCGCCTCTACTATCCTCGCCCAGGCCGCAACCTAGGCATAGGCCAGGAAAGCTATTCCCCGCCTGGGCCAAAAGCCGGCTCGACCGCCTAGAGCTGTCCATCTGGATCGGATGGCTCCCCGGAGTCCTCACCCGATCAAAACTGCGACCGGCTTCCTCCCCCAAAACCTTAGGTCTCATTTCTTCTCCTCCCCTTTTCTCTCAGCGCAGCGACGTAGCAGCGGCGACTCAAGGCTACCGGAGAAGAGAAGGCCGGTGCCGCCACAGGCCCCCTCACCGGCGCGCGCGTTCGCCCGAGGGTGAACGCGCCGCCGTCGAGCAGGCTTGTAGTGGCGCCCTTGGTCGGGGCTCGCGTGCACGGCGACAAGTGCAGCTCGATCGTTTTCCCGGGTGCCGACGAGGTGGCGGCGGGTCCTTCTTCCCGCGCGCGGTGGTGTCGACGGTGGTGAAGAAACCAGGTAGGTCCTCTCCTTCTCTGTCCGTTCGCCTTCTAGGGTTAGGGTTAAGGTTAGGACAATTGTACTCGATTCGTTTCTTTCGATTCATCTCCTTCTAATTTTTCTTGGATTTCTACCCCAAAATCTAGATCTACACGCTAGGTTAGGCAACTGATGCCATTGTTAGAATCCTAGGATGCTCCTAGGTGTAGATCAGTGGGTGTACATGCTTCTATTCGGGATAAACATCCTAGAGAAACAACTAGAGAGAGAGAGAGAGAGAGAGAGAGAGAGAGAGAGGTGTGCAGAGGTAGCTGACCATCGGTGGGCTTGGCGGAGGAGCTCTCCATGGCGACTGTGTCGGTGGCGCTAGGAGTCGATGAAGAGGTGGCAGTGACGTCCGGCAGTGGTGTAGACGTCACGGTCCAAGGGCGGCGAGGACGTCGGGGTTGATGCAACGGCGGCAATGAGTCTTCCCATCGCTGGCAGCACCCCCTCTCTAGATCGGATTATTGTTGTAGGTGGTGTGTCTGACGGCGCGGTGTACCTCGTACCTAGTGCCCCGCCCCCACCTCCTTTTATATGGCGCTGTGTGACGAGGGCCCACCAACCATGGCTCGGTTGGGCACCCCTGATTAAGGCGCGGATCAAGGCCCCGACCGACGACCGAGTCGGGAGGAGATCAACCTAACACGATCCTCTCTTGCTTACCAGCAAAACAATGGCCGTGACAGTCTACAGTAGAGTAAGATTAGGTATGAGCAGTGGTGTCGAGTTTTTTCTATTTTTTTTCCTGACAAAAAAGTAGCTCTCACTTCATTCAATGCTCAACGATTACGTTTCGCTGAAATTTGGTTTATGCTAATGCTTATACTGATTTGTTTTGAGAGGAAAACATTGTACGTTCGCTGAAAAATACCGCTGAAGTAGTTACAGCGAACGAACAATGTTTTTTTTATGGTTCTCTATAGTGAACAGTAAGGATAACTTTTTTTTAGTGGAACACAACACAGTAAGGATCAATTGACTGGGTGATGAGAGAGATCCTTGTATTTGTCTTGTCGCAACGCTGACCGAGCTCGTGCTGGCCTCTTGCCCTCAGGCCCAAGCCCAAGCCCAAGCCCAAGCCCAACCCACTGTCAGAAAAGAAAGGGATCCGGCTCTGCCCTTTCTTGGCATGGGACCAATACTCTAAACCAGAAGGTGTTCCGGCTGCTGGGTTCACTTGTCAGACATGCTGCATGCAGTGTGCAATGCAGGCCATTGTGTTGCCTGTTGTCCGGCCAGACCGAGTAGCCCAGAGACGACATGCCGGGAATTTTAATTAATTAATTAAATTGCTGGATCGATCGATTAGCTAGCTTAGCTCATGGACATGGATCCATCCAATGGTTAGCATGCCCGATTTGTTTAGTCTGACGCTCATATCATCCTTCATCCTGTGGTTGGCCTGCACCTTGGAAGTCATCAGCGTGCGCGTGTGTGTGTCTGAATTCCCAAACTGAAAAAACATCCTGCAGGCTGCAGCCTCAGTGCATGGCCTGCAAGCCTGCAACTCGATCGTTCTAGTAGTTTTATTACTCTTGTGTGAAATTAAAGGCCGGCGGGGTGGTCTTTTGCCGGCTCCTGCAGGTTTTATCACTTTATATACTGCAAATCGCGTTGAGCGGGTCTGCCTTTCGTCTCTAATAAAGTGTCTGTGGATGCATGGATGACTAGATATTTATTAGTAACATCACCAGCTCAATGATTTAGCGCGATCGAGCCATGCAATGGAGTCCTCTCACTTTCACACACTTACGATAAGCCCGAATTGAAATATATTTCAGAGAATTCCTTATTTGACACCAGACAAATGACCTGTTCCTTTCTTGGCCCTCAACAAATTTTCGTTTCTTATTTGACACCGAGTTCATCTTTCGTTCCTTATACGACACTCCGTCGGATTTTCCATCCGTGAGCCGTTAACTGGCATGTGAAAAGATGATTTTGCCCCTGTGGGCCCCACCACCCTTCTCCCTCCTCTCCTCCCCTTCTCCCTCCTGTGGGCACTGGGGAGTGGGACGAAGAGGTGCCACCGCCACCTGCTGCACTAGCGAGGTGGATGGAGCCGCGGCCACCAATGCGAGGTCGCCGAAGCCGCAGATCGGGACAGGGGCGCCGTGGCTGCCAGCGGTGATGGGAGTGAGGGCGCCGCCGCTCGATCTGGAAGCAGGCATAAGAGGGTCTGCGCCATTGACGGGTTAAGAGGGTGGGGGCGGGGTGGTCCGCCGCTGGTCCTGGGAGTGGCCGCCGGTCCTGCGAGTCGGCGCCGGCCCTCCCCTTCCCGAGCCGTAGCCAGCCTTGCAGCAGAGCCGCGCCGCCGAGAGAGGGAGGAGCGCCCCGGGAGAGGGAGGGCCGTCGCGAGAGGGAGTCCCCACGCGTGGCCACGAGCTGCAGGGCGCCGTCGACGTCGCAGTCCCCGCGCTCGGAGGGAGAAGGGCTCGCTGCGCTGACATAGCCTTCCCTGCGCGCGGCCGCGAGCTCCAGGGGCCGCGAGCTCCTCATCCGCCGTCGTCGTCGCGCGTAGCCTCGTCGCTCACTCGCCATTGGTGCACCAGGCCACGGCGGCGCACGCTCCAGGGGGAGGACGCTACGCTCCTGGGGCGCGCGGGCCATGCTCCACAGGCGCGCAGGAGGGAGAAGGGTGGTGGGGCCTCTTCTTCTCCGTCGGCGGCGGCGGCGACGCACCTCGGAGGCCGGATCTGCTTATACGGGCGTGGATAGGAGGGAGAAAGGGAGGAGAGGAGGGAGAAGGGTGGTGGGGCCCACTGGGGCAAAATCGTTTTTTCACATGCCAGTTAACGGCTCACGGATGGGAAATCCGACGGAGTGTCGTATAAGGAATGAAAGATGAACTCGGTGTCAAATAGGGAACGAAAATTTTTTGAGGGCCAAGAAAGAAACGGGTCATTTGTCTAGTATCAAATAAAAAATTCTCTCAATATATTTGGTCTCTTCTAGTCTTGACGTTTGATTGTTCTGGATATAATCAATGTTGATTTACATGTTGCAACTCATTTATATCCGTTTAGTCTCTCTGCGCGCGATGTCTATCTGTCCAATAATGATTGTGAATAATCTTGCGACGACTGGAACTCTGTCGTCAACGGCTGAATTATTCCTGTCATCTCATCTGTGCCAAGTACAAAGTCACGAGGACGAGAGACATGTGCATTGATAACCCAAGGAATGTATGCCCGACAGGCGACAAGCCGACACGCCATTGCAAATCCCTTATACTCCCTCCGTATCGCAATTAGAAGTCATTTAGGACAGGATTATCCTTACCAAAGAGTGCCAAAGAATGATTAATTAGGGATGAGTTTTCCTTCTTTGCCCTTATTAAATAGGACTGCGGGTGTCTTCTATACAACAATTCCTCATATTCTGAGTGGTAAGCGATCTGCGGACCTAGGCTAGAGGTCCAGCGTTCGAATCCCTTGGCCGCACTATTTTTTGGACGCTCGCGGGAATTTGCATGTCGCTGTGCACGCTCGCTGCTTGCTCTCTCATGCACGCTGGTTGCGCGCTATGCCGCGCGAATTTTTTCAGTTGCCGCGTGTGTAGACTTTTTCGTTCACTCTTTGTTTCGCCTGGGCGCGTTTTTTTGTTCGTTTGGCGCTCAGCGCTCAGCAGGTCGAACGGTTCGGCTGCCTGCAGTATTAAAACGCCGGCATTGGTTCGACTGCCTGGAGTACTACTGCCTTGCCTTGCTTGTTCATCTAGCCATGGCTTAGCTTCTTCTCTTTCTACCAACTCCTTCCACAGCAATCCGTACGGCGCAATGGCTCATGTCCTCCATGGCTTTGATCTGAACGTTCGTATGGAGGAAGATGACGACGACAATCTCCCCTTCAATCTCAACGAGCCTATACTGGAGGACCACAACAACAATGGTAACGTGCTGATTCATTCTCACTCATTTTTTTCATTTATTTTTTGATATTCACAGCATGTTTGTGTGGTGGTCTCAACGTTCCGGCATCAAAAGATGACGTTCCCAGCGACGTGTTTGATCTCCAAGAGCAACAAGACGACGACGCCAACGACTTGTTCAATCTGGACGAGGCAGAAGATCACCACGACGGTAAATGCATCACTTCGACGTATCCGTTCGTTGCTTGTTCATATTATTTCGGTTCTCATTATTGTTTCTTTTTTTACAGTACTGGATTTGAACTTACCACTTGATGAGTTCGGTGCAGTTGATTTCGACTTTGTACAAAATCTTGCTTGTAACTATTTTTTTTTGTCACAATCACATTCTTCTACTAGATCATGCTCATGATGCTACTCCATGAAAGTGTTTGTTTTTTCCCTATAATTAGAACATGCCGTGAATGTGTTTGTTTTTTTCTCCTATGAAGCATGAACATGCAGAACATGCTTTTTTTCCTCCTATAATTAGAACATGCCGTGAGTAAGCTTCAACATGCATTTTTCTTTTAACAGAACATGCTGTGGACAACCCAACCATGGAAGAACAAGTTCAACCACCCAACCGAAGGGTCCGAAGGAAAGAAATGAGTGAAGAGCTCCGAAAACAAGTTTATCAAGCTTTGTTGTGTAAAAGCAATGATGGTATACTACACAAGAAATATATTGCATCTGTTGCTGCTCAAATTGACCTTAACATTTGGACAGTTCAGCGTGTTTGGAACCGAGGTAAAACACAACTTAGAAACTCTTTTCCGGTTGTAGTTGATAGTCTAAAGAAGGGTAGAGTTGGCCGTAAAGCAATCCCTGTTGATTTGGACGCATTGAGAAACATTCCTCTAAAGGAAAGAATGACTATAGAGGATGTGTGCGCCAAACTAAACTTGAGTAAATGGAAGATTCAAAGGTATTTGAAAAAAGGATTGATTAGGCGCCACTCTAGTAGCATCAAACCTTATCTCACTCAAGCTAACAAGAGGTCTAGGTTACAGTGGTGTGTTGACATGGTTAACAGGGAATTGCTTGATGATCCAAGGTTCAAGGAGTTGTTTGACTTTGTGTTTTGATGGAAGCTATGAAGAAGAAAGGTTGCAACAACTTCAAGATACCTCACATGAAAAAAGAAACATTGGAAAGAGAAAATCGGCTGCCATCTTGTATCCCTTGTGATCCATCTTTGCTGCATGAAGCCGAGTCTACTCTTGCTGCATGAAACAATTAGATAGATGCTTGTTAGCTTAAGTAGTAGAGACAATCTTGCAACAATTTAATTATAACTTGAGCTAGTTATCTTACCAATGCCTTGTTATCAACCTTCCTGGTATCGAGCTCGTCGAGCTTCTTGATAACGTGAGGAGGTAACATGATACTATTGCCTTTCATCACTAGCTCGTCAAGATCAGGAATGAAAAGCTTGCAATCGAACTCGCGCTGGCCGTAAAGCATGGCTGTTACCATGTATTCGTTGTGGACGAGCCCGCAACGAGAGCATGGCCAGAACCGTGAGTGTGCACGATTCCACGCTTGGCGGTCCTCATGGACGAGACCGCAGCGACCGCAAACAAAAGCTCCCAGCGGCAAGGAATCCGGCACCATCTCCACGGAGTCCTGCGAGACCACGGAGTCCAGTCCCTCGACGGACAGCAGCGGGTCGACGGAGTCCGGTGCCTCGACGACGTCCTCTGCGGCGACCTTCTCCGAGTCCAGCCCGACGTCGCCCACGACGACCTCCTCCGAGTCCGGCGCGACCTCCATCTTGGAGTCCGGCACCAATTCCATCTCCGACTCCGGCGAGAGCTCCAGCATCGCCGACGTGACGACCTTCACTGCCTCCTGCGACTCCGATGTGATGGAGTCCGGCACCATCGTCTCCATCTCCGAGGATAGCGAGGCATCCATCGACGCGGCGTGCGGTGAACGGCGAGCGCGCAAATGGCGAGCGGCGTGCGACGTGATGTGGAGATGGTGTGCGGTGGCGGCAGCCGCGCGTGTTCTTAGCGGCGAGCGGTTGGCCTATTGACGCCGCGAGGGAAGCCAAGGGATCGATCGGGCTCTTAACGCGCGGCGCGGGATGCGAAGCGCAAGCTCTTAACACGCGGCGAGGGATACGAAGCGCAAGGGGCAGCATCGTCCAAACTTTACGTTGGAGGCCAGAATGACTTCTAATCGCTCAGATCCGTCCGTGGCCAGAACGACCGCTATTTGCGATACGGAGGGAGTATTATATTCCACCTCTCGTCCCTTTCTCGACCTGTAGAAATTTTCAGACAGATTAAAGATGCCAACAAAAAGATGCATACACTTTCATCTCATTTCCTTTCCCAGAGGATATCTTGAATTTGATAGCTATCCTTTGCATGCACTCATAATTAGCTTCCGTATCAGGAGACAGTGTTCCATGTTAATGTAGAATATTATCTGTTTTCGGATAAATTTTAAGCTTTAAAACTTTTTTATTTTGGGAGGGGGGAGCAGAGTATATATCGTGCAGATATGCGCAACAGCACAAGCAAGGGCGGGGAATGAAATGAGACAGGGAAAGAGCACCGCACAGCAGCAACGGCAACCACATGTGTCCACACACAAACACGGCACCATAAATATGATCCAGCCTCACACTACTAAACACTATTGGATTGTGATCTTGGCTCTAGGCAGAGATCAATTTGGAGCACAAGTTGCGGTTCACCCAACAGTTTAATTGACATAATCGATGGCAACTCTAATTCATCTAGGGTTCGACCTCCTGGCTCACAACTCTATCTATATAATAAAAGGCGACGTCTTTAAGCTCCCATCACCACATTCCTTGCCACAAAAAAACATAGTTTGATTGGCTTGTACTAGCTAGTTTGATGCTTGTTGATATCCTAGCCCGTCAACATGTGCTCCTAGCCTTCTTCTTATTCTTTTTTTTTATGAAACAGGAGGGGTTTTACCCCATATTGGAATTTATTAAAAATTAGTAATTTTAAAAGTCATAAGTGTTAGTAGTTCGTGGTTAAGTGTGGAACCAACGAGTAATCAAAATTGCTTATTTTTATTCTTTATCATCAGTTCATAATCTAATATAATACTCATATAGATACCTTTGTAATATTTATGGAAAGTTCTAAGACTTTAGTTACATCAATTACTATACATATACTTTTTCGATCAGTATTTATATAGGTTTCTTCTCTTTGCATTGCACCTCTAGGTGGTTTGACATATATTTAGTCGAAATTTAGCTTGAACAATGACTTGAACTGATATATGTGCTCATCATTTTCTGCATATATATATGTATACATAGTCTGGATGATGGCACATCATGTATGCATACCTTGATGTGTTTGTCTTTCGTTATCAACAGCAAAAGAAATGTGTAATTTAAAAGCATATATAAAGTCCTTTGAGATTTTTTAAAACAATAATATATGTATCCAAGTTAGATTCAAATTTAGAGGATTACTTTAGGCATAAGAATTCTCGTCTATTAAGTGAACTATTCTATACGATCTGTTTCTAAGCATAGCTGGGCGATTTTGATGGATATATAGTGACACATCGTCCCAATGTTTGCATCTAACTTGGACTGTTTAATTGTAGACACTCTATTTGTTTAAAATACTAATACCTAGAGCACATTTTGGTGGACTAGGTTTTTTTATAATGGTGGATAACCTAGTTGCTAGCTGATTTAAACAGATGAGATAGTTAAAGTGTCTGGCATTTTTAATCGGCCATGCATGCAAACCGCTGTCAAACGTCAACGTTACACGAAACGATACAGATCTTCCAATGGCGCGTACCAGCTTTGCCCTCGTATACTTTAGTCCAACTTACGGTAATTAAATAAAAAAAACTGAGTGAAAACGTACTAGCGACAGAGGTTTGCGCATGCATGGTACGCCGTCCTAATTAGTAATTCCTAAAGCACAGCATCAGTGTTGCACGCAGCGATCCTGCTGCATTGTTTTCTCTGCCCCATACCGAGCACATGCCTTGGTTTGATCCGATCGATTCGGTTGCGTGGAAACGCAGACGAATTTTGACGCCCACACGCTGAGGCGACCTGCACCCAATTTCCAAGGGACAGCTTGAGAGCGGTACTACTACTCTACAGTATTGATGTTCCACGCACGCGATGGTGCAAAACGTCACACACAAATTTTTTTATTCAGGGATTCTCAAGAGAATGAGGGCGCGTTTGGATGAGATTCAAAAATCCGAATTTTGAATAAAAATAATCCCTAATTTTGTTTTTTTAGATTTTGTATCTGTATGTTAGAATTCTCTTAGGGTGTTTAGATGTGATTTTAAGATTTTTTTTTCATCTAGATTATCTCTATTGATCCGAACGCTATCTAAGGGGCCATTTGTTTGGGCTCCTGCGTGCTCGGCTCCGGCTCCTTCGTCCCTGTTACTCCCTGTGCAGTCCTGTAGCGACCAAGAAAAAGGCTCCGGCTCCGGTACAGCCCAGAGGGAAGCCAGAAGAGCTGCCCAAGGGAGGCTTCTCCCGGCTCCGCTACTGATAAGGGTCGGTGATCACCATTAGCAAGATACCGATGGAAACCTCCTCGGAGTGGCCCGATATTCACGACAGTAGGTTGGAAATCACAAGATAACTTGTTGCGAACAGCGGAGGATAACTAGCTTTATACCTGCCAAGGTTGGATGCGACCAAGCGACGGGGAGAGAGGCACCGAAACCGCGAAGACTTCGACTCGATCTCCGAACGATCGCAGAACCACAACCGGGACTAATCCACACAAAACGGTGCAGCCGTACTAGAAACCGTAGAGCACGAAGTAGAGGACCCCAGAGGGATCTCTTCACAAGTCCAGGAAGAACAAGGAAGAACAAGGGTGTGCAAGGCACTCAGCAGCTCGGCTGCAAAACCATACAGGTTATGTGTTCATTCACAAAATGATCAAAATTCGTTCCCTTTGCAGCAGTACATAGGGGTATTTACTAGTAACAAGTCTCTAAGATAAGTGTGAACTGAAGTCTCCACGTTGGGAAGGTGGAAGGCCAACAGGTGAAGCACTCCCGAGATGGTCTTTACTTCCCGCGCGTCTCAGGGTCTTCTGCGCAGTCTTCACGAAAATGGCCATTACTCCTAGCTCGGAAGTCCAAATGACGTGCCGTCAGTTGCGTTGGAAACTAGACTTGAAGCACTTTCTAACCATGTATATTATGACCCCCCGTCTCTTCCCGAGATGGTGCAGTTTTGCCTTGGAAGTTGGAGCAGTTGCTGTGTAACACTAGGTCTTGGCGCGTAACCCATTCTCCTCAGGAGCAGCCGCCTTGGTGTTCTTAGCATAGCCCTCAGCGTCCTCGATGTAACCCGACATTGTCTTCTCTTGTGTAAACCTAAGTAACATAAGAATACACGATTTAGGCAGTATATAATTCTCATCAATATCAAGGTGTAACCGAGAGAGGAAAGTATGCACCTCTTGTTGGAGTAACTTTGCACGGCTGCATATAACGGGTCCTTCGTAGGCTTGAGCGCCTGTATCCATGGCTTTGCTTGGTGTAACTTGTGGCGTAACCGATGCACTCGGGTTGCGGATGGCTAGGATGTCCTCATCAGCTACAGTTGCATTACAGTAGCGGAGCCGGAGCCCCCGGGAGCAGCACCAAACATAGCCTAAGATTCATTTGTGAGGCGCTTGGGGCGTGATTGGTTTCTAGAGTTAGATGTTGCTACAGCTCATAATTCTGATTGGTTACCTGGAATAGTAAATAGGCAGGTCCTGTGGCATGCAAAACCTTCATCCAAGCCTGGCATGGGACATGGAAAATTTTCTCGTTCCTGGGGAGCCTAGCTGCCAGGTCTAGATGGGAATGGAACTAATCATGTCCTAAACTATGTAGGAACTTGAGGTTATAGTTTAGGTCGTGTTTAGGACTGCCCCCACAAACTCCATCGAGGAGCAGCTCCACAAAAAACTTAGTTTATGGAGCACCTCTTTAAGTGCTCTCACAACTCCACCTTTTTACCTGGAGAAGAGTTATGTGGAGCTAAACATGTTTGACTAAAAAACATGGAGCGGAGCCGAAAAAACGTGGAGTGGAGCAGTCACAAACACCCCCTTAAATGACCATTTGCTGAATAAATGTGAAAACTAAAGCAACATGTCGATGGATTCGGCGAGCTAGACCCGGTAGCATCTCTTTTCAGGGTGAGCAGGCCTCACCGTCTCCTCGCCCTTCTCTCTTCGCTCCATCACTGTTCGATTTTCATGACATTCGATGCGGAGGGAGCTCACCAGCGCAAGAAGAAGGGCACCACACGGGAGGTCATTGTTGCTTGGGCTCATCGGCACTGGGAGAAGGGAGTGAGGGGTGGGTGCCCGTCGGTGCTATGCAGAAGGGGCACAAGGTGGGTGGCAGCTGGCGCCGGGAGGAAGGGCGCAACACGATGGTGCCAGCTAGTTGAGAGTGTGCGGTGCAGCTCTGGCGCAACACCGGAGAAGGGGCATGAAGCCCAATCTTGGCATGTGGAGGAGGGCGCCGCCGCCGCGTGGAGGAAGAGGATGCAGGCACAGAAAGAGGAGAGGTGCTGCATTGGGAAAGAAGGGAGTATGCTATCATCTGCTTACTCGCCTACACACTCTGAACGCATCCTTAGGCCTGCAGTGCTATAGAGAGTTTTCTCTCTCTAGGGCCCTTCTTTTAGAGTATGGAGTAGGTATTGGATGCAGAAGCGTTTAATTTGTCATCGGTTGGAAAACATGCTAGTCGGTTGAACATTTCCTCATCAAACGGTTCAAAAACAACAATGTAACGCCTAATAACTACTACAGATTGACCTATCACCGATGCCTCTATCGCCGCCGGTACCATTAGAACGTTAGTAATGCTTATCACCAACGTACGAACCGTTGGTGATGAGAGTATTACCGCCGGTTCATAAGAACGTCATGGTTGATAACAGTCACCGTCGCTTCGTCTTACCAACCGGCGGTGATAGTCCATCATCACAGCCGGTTTGCACCACCAACCGACTGTGATGATGTGCTCCTTATCATTGCCGCCTCACCATATGAACCAGCAGTGAAGACATTTTTCACCGTCGGCTTGTTGTAAGATACGGCGGTGATAACCATGCTGTAGCACAATAAAATTCATAACTTTTTCAAATAAAGTTGGATGAAAACAAACGAGATCTACAACTTTATAGTTGGTGACTTTTTTATTTGAAACCATATGCGGTCCCAGAATTCTTTTTGAAGCGCTCAAATTTGGAAATTCAATTTTTTTCGAATTGTACAAATGACCTTAGATGCAAAAATAACCAAAACCAAAGTTGTAGATGTTGACTATTTTATTAGAAATCATTTATAGTCTCAAATTTATATATGAAGATTTAAAATTTTAAAAAATCAAAATTTTCAAACAACCTTGGATGAAAAATTGATCAAAAGCAAAGTTGTAGATCTTGATGAGAACAACAACTTTATAGTTGATGAGTTTTTCATTTGAAATCATTGAGGTCCCAAAAGTCTGGCTAAAGTTTTGATGTTTTGAAATTCAAATTTGTCAAACGGCCTCGGATGGCAAAACAAACAGAACCAAAGTTGTAGATCTTGATTAGAACTACAAATTTGTAGTTTATGATTTTTTCATTTGAAGCCATTTAGGGTCATAAATATTTATTTTAAATCCTGAAAAGTGAATACTAGGAGAATGGATATGCTATATAGACACGAGTGACTTAAGGGTGGAGTGGTTAGAGGAGCTAAGACAAAGGTCTCAGGTTCGAATCCCACTACCATCGCGTACCATGAAAAATAGCGTGGAGCAGCTTTCTAGGATTGAAATAAAAAATTTTGCTATTTTTGGCCCGTTTTTGGGAATTTTGAAAATTCAAATCACCGTCGGCTGGTAATACAAACCGACTGTGATAAGCTATTATCACTGCCGGTTGCAAACCGCCTGTGATGAAAATGTCATCACCACCAACAGCTTACTGCCGAGACCGAAAAGCGTTTGTGATAGGCTTTACGAACCGCTTATGATAAGTCTGAATGTAGCAGTGAATGGTGTCACAGTAAGCACTGAAATAAGCCTCTACCACAGCGCCAGAGTAGTCAGAAATTTTGTGAGTCTCTGCAATGATCCTTTCAGCTATTATTGCGTCATCTATAGACCACCCGAAATAACCATGGTGGCCTCAAAGTCGTGGTGCACAGAATCGAACTAAACAGTCATAGTGCCTTGAGTTATTGACCTATTCGATGTATGACGAAATGTCTATGACCTAACCAATCCACTAACAGTTACCTGCATTTAGTTACACGTTAGAGGCACTTAGACATACAACCGGACTTTGCTAGTAGTGTCATTGCACATTGCTACATAAATTCATTACTCACATTACATCAATACAACCGGAATACAAGGCTGTGAAGAAGAAATGATTAAACATCTCTCTCAGTGGTGTGCTCATGCATAGTGGATCGATGTAGCAGTGTGGTTTACTTTGTTGCTCGTCCAGGCTAAATGGTATTGACGATTAAATAGAACGAAACACATGCAATACGTGCGCGTAGGCAGAGAGAGAACAACAAGAACTATGCATATTGATGAAATGTCTTACTGCGAAATTAAAAATGTTGCACATATATGTATGACAAACTATGCTGCGCTTTCAATTCCGAAGCCTTTATATGCAAGTAGAAATAATACATCTTAATTAACTTGATGGCAGATGACAAAATATACATCGCATTAGAAAATGAGATCACACAGGCTAACATTAGCATCTTTCAACTTTTCAATATGTACATTCCCAAATTGTCGACCATTTAGTACTAAATAGCCAAACGAAAATGCATGCACTTGATTTCATGTACTTTGTAACTCCTTATATTAGAGTGGGGTGGCTAAAGAACAACAAGCTACCCAATGAGCTTATTTCAAACAATAACCGAGAAGATATGAGCATAAACTCAATACCTATGTTGGCGAAGGCCTAGATAGAGAGTTTCGGTACAGACGCATCTGATTAGTATGCCTACTTCTATAGTCATTTCGCAGCATCACTAACTTGTCCGCAAGATAGTCTTCTACCATATGACTCATGCTTCTCTAACTGGTTGCACAGGTCGTCCCTGCTTCCTTCGAGCTCTTAAGTTTGATTCGCCTTGGCGAGAAGAAGATCTAGGCTGGTGAGGGATGCAATAAGCACTGAGGGGCACATAGGTGGTGCGGGAGCGACTGTATTTATGATAGGGGGAGAGGGGCATGCGGGTAAAACCATCACTAAAAATGGGCTCGGAGCACTTTTTGAAGCTCTTGTGAGTGTGCCATGGGTACAGGCTTTGTCGTCACATGCAGCAATTCCTAAAAGCCCATGCCTCTACATCCGATACCTACTCTATACTCCGTACTAAACTCTCTGGCCTGCAGTGCTATAGAGAGTTTGCGTTTATAGTTGTGTTCTATGTTTACGAAGTAGTAACATCTTTAGTGTACTAAATGGGTCACACATGTGTAGATTATCGACATTAAGTTTGCAGTACCTTTTCCAATATTTTGTTCTCTTTATTTAGTAAAATGGAATTGTTTCCAACCTATATGCATGCATAAGCATGTATCCTGCCTGATTATAGTTACAATGACTGTATAGCTATCCACTATGCAAAAGGGGACCTCCCTTACAAGTGTTGGGACAAGCATCCCGAACGGGATTGAGAGGGGGAGTGAGAGGGAGAGTGAAGTGGAGAGGGGAAATTAGGATTTACAAATGAGTAAGAGAGAGCCCCCTTCCCCTCATGCTCTTGGCATTATATATAGGCAATGACAATTTACAAGCAACCCCTTGGTGGGGGAAGATTTCACAAGCTAATACACCAACTCCTATTGGGCCTCTTCAAGGGGGAGTTGGCCCATATTCCATATGGGCTCCCCCAACAGTAGCCTCTCAGCTACTAGATTGTGGTCGGTACTACATGACCGTACCTAGTAGATGCTCAAACAAGAAGAGACACAATACATCTCAAAACCTGGTTGCAAGGATTACCCTTCGCAACCCACATGTGCACTCCTCACTAAATACTCCATCCCAAAAACCCTATGTGAAAAAAAGGTTTGGAGAAAAGAGCACGCACAACTCTAGACTATACATGTTCTAATTCTTAAGGCATCTAGCTCCAAGTGCCTTAGTCTTCTTGATATCTTCACCTTTGGGCTTCGATCAGCTCCCTTCTCCACTTCTACGACATGATTTATTGGCTTTGCTTGGCGCACGAGTCTTCGCTTTCAAGGCCTTCTTCTCCGAATTCTATCAGCGTGTAGGTCTTTGTCTCCGAGGCCTTCGTCTTTGGTATCTTCTCACGAGTGCCGGGCAAAAGACTTCATGTTTGGAGTTGCTAGTCCTCCCATGTGCCCCCCTAGCCCCTTGGTGTTGTCGACGTAGTCATAGTAGTGGAAGTAGATGTTCGGACCGAAGTTGCTGATTAGCCCTTCGAGTCAAAGTGATTGACAAAGGTGTAGTAGACCTTAGTGCAGAAGTAGTTTACATAGCCCTACGAGGTCAGTGATGATGGTAAGTCATTGTTGGCGATAATGCCGAAGGTGTTGATGAAGGCACTCGAGCCGTTCTAGTGCATGAAGATGATGGTGAAGCCCCTCTTGCAGCAGACTCTCCTGCAAAGGTGTTTGGTAGAGGCGATTTGCTGTAGATGACGAAGGTGTTGGTGAAGCCCCCTCGTGTCATTGTGTTGACGGAGCTAAGTCATCGTGGTTCGTCATGGCTGTTGGCGAAGGCCCTTCTACGAAGGTGTTTGGCAAAGGTGATTTGTTGTAGACGATGAAGGTGTCGGCAAAGCCTCTCGTGTTGACGTGTTGACGGAGGCGAGTTGTTTCGGTATGGCAAATGTGTTGGCGAAGGCCCTCCTGCAAACTTGTTTGGCGAAGGCCCTCCTACAAACTTGTTTGGCGAAGGTGATGTTGGTGAAATCACCGAAGATGATGGCGAAGCCCCTCATGCCGAAGATCTTAGCGAAGGCGATGCCGATGTAGACGCCGAGGCCGCATGCCAAAGGCTAGAGAAGTCGCGTGAAAATGCAATTGAGTTGATAGGGTGCATTTTTCATGGACTTCGGTTGAGCGTTATAGCTTCATCAAATATCGACTTGCTGGCAAGTGTTTCGACACTCAAAAAGACACTGGCTTTTTGCTTGTTGCAAAAGATGGTTAGTGTCGGATACCATAAAAAGGGGTACCCTAAGCAAGAACCGAAAAGATTGCTTAAACCTTGCAAAAATCAAACCGCGAGGTCTCAGCAGATTCTCCGACTCGCCCGAGGCCTTGCGCCGAGGCCTCAGGCGAAAGGCCAAAAGCTCCCCACCCCGCCGAGGCCCTCTCGCCGAGGCACTCTCGCCGAGGCCCTCTCGCCGAGGCCCCGCCCCGAAAGGCATCGGACGGGATGCCAACTCTCCGACTCGCTTGAGGCCGGGCTCGGCAAACAAACTCGTAACCTCCGTCCCAACCGAACTCCTCTGACAAAACGTCACGTCCGGATTAATGTGCCCAACTACTCTCGCAAACGTCAGCCGCACGCGGGTACAGTACGGGCAGAACGACCAACGGCGCAGGGGACTAGGCGCAGCAGGGGTTACCTGCCACTGTGCTCATCACTGTGCTCCCTACTGACACTCGTACTGCCCTGTGCTACCTAACCCCTGCGCCAAGGACAAAGCGGCGTGGAAGGTCAAGTCCAGGTCCCTGTAGTCTCAGCAACAGCAGGAGAGCCCAACTGCTCGTTCTCCACCTCGTCCGAGACCCCCCGGCAGGGCCTCGGACGTATTGTTCCTTCTCCGCCTCGACCGAGGCCGGGCTCGTCCCGCATCCTCGTCGCCTCCGCCTCGATCGTCCCTCTGGTAGGCTGTCCCATTCATTTAATGCCCCTGCGAGCACCCGCTATGTCAGCCATGACCGGCAGGGTACAGCAACAGGAGCGATGGGACAACGGTCAAATCTTCTTTTTACCATCCCTTACTGACGGTGCAGGGGTTACCGTGCCCTGTGGACACGCGTCCCACACTATTCTACCTAAACCGAGTACGACGCTGACCGCCGAGGCCCCCGTATCGCACGTGGGGCACATCTAAGGCCTCGGATAGATAACTAACTCTCCGCCTCACCAGTGGCCTCGCCCGAGAGGCCTCGGACAGGAAACCGATTCTCCGACTCGCTCGAGACCCCGCCCAAAAGGCCTCGGATGAGTTACCAACGCTCCACCTCGTTCAAGATGGGCTCGGAAAACCACCCCATCGCCTCCGCCTCGACCAACCACTCCCACGACATCATCCAGATGACAGCTCAGTACGAGAGGAGTGGCCGACGAGACACAAATCACATCGACACCATGCCGCCCGAAACAAGACATGGCAGGACTTACCGGCCACTGTGCTGCCCAACTCTAACTACTCCGAGGACAACGCGGCATGGGGAGTTAAGCTCGGATCCTTGTAGCCTCGGAATCAGTGTGCAGGGTCGGCCGCTCCACCCACGCCTCGACAATTTACCTCAGGGTCTCGACAACCTTGGGGTTCACACCTGCCGAGCCCCCCCACGATGGCTCGGCCTCGGCACCGGCTAAGCCTCAGCACTTCGGGCGGACAACGCACTACGACTGGCACGTCGCTCGTCAGGCCCTACATCAAGCTATTACGTCACACAGGATCGGATGCGATCGGTGCGCTGCTCTGGCTAGGGGCAGAACCACTCCATCGACTATTCCGCCACAGCAATAGGCTACAGGTCTCGGACAGGCCGCCTCTGTTCACACGACGCCACGAAACTAGCGCATGTATCATCCCCATCCCCCCTTCTACTATAAAAGGGAGGGACCGGGGCTGTTTCTAGGGGGACGGGGGACAGGGGCACGAACTGGAACACACTTAGGCACATATGAACTCATGAGGTAGGCAAACACAGGCTGTAGCACCCACACTTAGATCAACGTCTCGAGCAATTCGTCCCGTTCATCATAGAGACTTGGGGCTAGCTCCCTCTCTCGCCCTGCTTGTAATCCCCTACTACGAGCACTTCGATGCAAGGAATACAAGATCGATCTCCTAGACTGGACGTAGGGCACTGATTGCCTGAACCAGTATAAACCTTGTGTCTCTTTGCATCACCATCCGGGATTAGGGGCACGCAGTACAAATTTACTAGTTGGTTGATGACCCCCCGGTCCGAAACACCAATAGTTAGCCATTTAATATAATATATGAGGGGTGAGGTTTTTTGAAGCTTTTAACAAAGCGAAGGTCCTAATGCCTAATTGCCCATAGGTCTTTGTTGGGTAAAGCTTTTTGAAGCTTTTGAGAGTGGTGGCCCCGATGCCTAATTGTGGATATGTCTTTCTCGGGTTACCGCGGTGCAATGCATTTATGTAATGCATATATGTATGTGATGATGTAAAGAATGCATTTGCACAAAAATGTTAAAAAGGGTAAACTTATCATGCACCCTACAAAAATGATAGTTATGCTTGAGCAAAGGTTAAACTTTGCGCATAAAGAATGATGCCCTCAAATGAGAGAGGGTTATAGTTTCAGATGGCTAGTGAAGGCTACCATTTAGGAACCTGCACGGTTAGTTTTCTCCAAAGGTTGGCTCAAATAAAATTTGGTTGATAATATTATAAAAACCTAAAAAAGAAAAATTGAACAATACAATCTGCAAAAAAGAGGAAAATATTAGCATTTAGAGGGTTTGAAGGTTAGGTGGCTGCTAGAGGTCGATTATTGATGGAGTCTGATTGTTGGTGAGGTCTGATGGTTGATGAAGTCTTCTGACTGACGAAGGCCAATGACTGAAGGAGGCTGCTACCTGACGAAGGCCCATGAATGACGAATGTTGCTGACTGATGATAACCAATTATAGATGAAGACCGCTAACTGTTGAAGGTCAATAACAAACGAAGGCCGCTGACTACGAAGGCCACTGATTGATGATAACCAATTATAGTTGAAGGCTAATAACTAATGAAGGCCGTTGACTATTGAAGGGCACTGACTAATGAAGACTGCTGACCGATGGAAAACCACTGACTGATAGAGGATCACTGAGGTATCTTACGATGATTGAATATTTCATGAGAACCGTTGATTGATGGAGAGTGTTGACTGATGCAAACTCGGGAGTTGTTGGACAAATATGTGATGAAGGCTGAACACTTAGTGAGAACTGCTGACCGACAAAGGTTGCGTTCCGTGAGGACTACTAACTAATGTAAACGTTCTAATGTATTTTGGGATTGTAAAAATGTGCATATAACAAAGATAATGTACTCTAGGGGGGTGTTAGCTTTGGAGGACAAGAGATACTTAAAATGATGGTGACCTGCAAGTTAGTAAAAAGGAGGTTCAGAAAATAAAATAAAAAAGTGTTTTAAGTTAGCCGGTTGGGGCCAAGCATGTATAGCCATTCAGAGCGTACTTTTGATGTGGCAAAGGCCGCAACAATTTCTTGGTCACATTAGTGACAAGGTGTATGCCAAGGTTAATTTTTGAAAATTTGCCTTGAAGGTCAGTGTGACAAAATAAATCACGAGAACAAAAATTGCTATGCATTATAAGCTGATGAGAATTTATAGACGGTGAAAAATATTCACTTGTGCTAGTTTGGTTCCTGCACGAGGATACTTTTAGCATATATAAAAAGGTTAGTGATTGATATATTTGTGCAACAATAATCATATTATTGTGGAGAACGAATGTTAAGATATTGCAAAGCTACCATCTCCGCCATCTACAAAGGTTTAAGAAGATCATACCTTTGCCCCGAGGTTCTTACCTTCTCTCGAGGTTGTCACATGTTCAAACCTTCTCTTTCAAGAAAACCCAAATTCTCAGCTTCATTGACGAAGGCCGCAGCTCCAAAGAAAACCTGAACTCCTGGCTTCATTAACGAAGGCTGCTGGCGAAGGATGCTGGCAAAACTAATCGAGGCTAATGCTCGGAGGAAAACCCTAATTTTCGGCTTCATCGATGAAGGCTGAAACTGATCGAAGGCTGATGCTCCGAAAGAAAACCCAATTTTTTGCTTCACTGACGAAGGCTGATTCCAGCGGTTGATATGACGAGGGTCCGAACGACCAAGGTTCCAATAATCAAAGGTCCCTGACCGACGATTTAGTTAATGACCTGCACAAGAAAAAGCGGCAAGCACTAGTTTTGCTTGCTGGTTAGCCGGCGGAGGGAAAATCCGCACTATTTTTTTTTAATTTAGCGGTGGAGTCCCGAGTCCCAACCTATCCCGTTGACACCCTGTCCTGAATCAACGCAAGGGAAAACTGGAATAGATAAGCACGAAGATGTGAATCTGGTGTCTGGCGGCCCCACGTGGAAACCCTCTTCTTTTCCATGTTCGTTAACCATCCGTTCGGCGTTGGTGCAAATTAATAAACGCCCGTTCTCCCGTCCAACGTTTCCCATCCTTTTCCATGTTTCTTTTCTCACGTGTATGTTTTTTCCGTCTAAAGTTGATTTTTTTTGTTTTCTTCTTTTCTGTATCCCATTTTTCTTATAAACTTTAAAAAATAAATAATAAATACATCATTATGGGTATTTAAAATATTATAACAATCTTTCCATGATACATAAATATTTCACCACTAAATTATTGATGTAATTTTGATTACCGAAATAAAATTTATTATCAGTACAATTAAACCGTAGGCTCAAATCTTGAGGAGTTTGTCATCCAACCTAATTGAAAGAATGTCTCTCCACTTTCGAGTTTCTATATATCAGTACACTTTTCGATAAAACAATGACAGCTGACATATAAAAATCAAGAGAGAGGACTTATTAATGGATAGACCAATCCTCATGATAATAACTAACTCTTTGTTGACTTTTATTTTTACGGGTCCTCAAAAGGAATCACAGAACTCAATATTAACTCACCAACACATGGACATTATGAAAATTGAAGCTACGATAAATTTATGAGTACAAATTTTTTGGAGCTTACAATGGGAGAAAAAATATCAAGGTTGTATTTTAATTGATATAGATGTCATAGTCATCATAAAAAATTATAGATTCAAATTTTATAGAAAGGGAAAACAAAATATATATGTAATATTCGTTTTCATTAGTGTTTAATAGTATTTTTTTCTCCCGTTGCAACGCACGGACATGTTTGTTAGTATAAACCTATAGACTACACATGGCCAACGGGCCGAGCCGGCCCGGCCTGGCACAGCTTATCGTGCCTCCCGGGCCGTGCCTCTCCGGGCCACGTGCCTGGCCTTCGCCCAGACACGGCACTATGGGCCGTTTTTTTTGCCATGCCGACCCGCTAAGCACGGCCAAATTTACGGGCCGGGCCAGCCCGTGGCCCACCAAAGAGCCAGAGACCAGAGACAGACGGGAGGTTGGTGGCGGCGCTCGACGCTGACGCCAGATCTGGCAAAAAGAGAAGGCAGAGGGGGATACGGCAGGCCGCGAAGAGGCGTCGCTGGCCGGTGGGGCGGAGCTCGGGCACACCGCGCGCGCTCCAGAGTGGAGGAGAGGAGCCCGCGGTGGCACACCTCGCCGGTGAGCGGAGAAGGGAGTGGCTTCCCGGGGCAACGCACCCCACCGGCTGGCGGAGCTCGGGGCCGGGCTACCTTGCTCGAGGATGGAGAGCAGCCGCCAGCCGGCGACCTTCACCCCTACGCGTTGAGCGAGGCGAGACGAAGAGGAGTTGGGGAGGAGGCAAGAGACGCGAACGAGAACAAACTCGCGCGAGTAGGGGCCGAGCGGCGGCAGTGGCTGGAACTGGGATGGGGATTAGGGAGATGGGCATTAGGTTTGGCTAGTTTGGTATACATACCGGGCCTTTTGTCAGGCCTTGCATAAAATACGGGCCATACTGTGCCAGCCCACGTGCTTAGGGCGTGGCCCAAGCACGGCCTACTCTGGGCTGGGCCAGCTTAGGCCCGCTGAACATTGGGCCGGACCAAAATAGCGTGCTTCATGTCAGGTCATCGTGCCTCGGGCTGTATGGACATCCAAGCCTATAGATAGGCTGCAAGGTCTAGAAATCATGCGCGGCGTTGCCGCGCGGATGATCCTGTGTCGGGCCCACCAGCCTGCAATACTTCAGCCAGCCGCTCTAGGTGAACAGGACCGGATTCCATACACATTCTCAAGAAAGGATAATAGCTATATCAACATGAATAGAGAAAAGGAAGCTCATAATACGTGATAAGCCTAGATAGTATAGCGATTCAGAAGAACTCGTGATAACCAAAGAAGACATGTAACATCTCATGGATCTGATTTTTTGTATATTGCAGTATATACGACGGACACCACGGGGCACCACATGGAGATAGATACACAAAGGTGCTATATATATATATATATATATATATATATATATATATATATATATATATATAACCCTTCGGTTCCAAGTCTGTCTTCTATTTCCATGTTCCTGCTTGTTGAATAGTGGCTGCAAGTGTGTAAAAGGGAAAAAAAATCAGAACATGCTTTTTTTTTGGTTGTATGCCTATACTGAGTTTCGATTATGGGCAGTATACTTTAGGTTTACTCAATCAGAACTATGGAGATTGGAGAATAGGATAAACGTGATACGTTTGTCTCATGTGCAAGGGAACTTTGCTAATATCATGTGGAACCAAAAGTGATGATGGAGCTTAAGCTACAACCTGGTCCAGCCAGAGATGCTTTTTTTTATTACTTATTTACCTTTTTATTTTTCACTTGTTGGTTTAGAAAATTATAAGGTTTCAAATAAAGATGAGTTGAGTTCCAATTGGGTTAATTTTTGGTAGGTCTTGGTGCACATTTTTTCTCTTATATAGAGATAAGAAATTTAAACGAGCTTCTGTTACTATTGTTCTATTTCTACTGCTGGGAAGGAAACAGGTTATTACCTTGAGATATGTGATGGACCCTGACCTGGCCTCGCTGTTGGAATTTACCGACAAAGAGGGTGTTTTTGCTGTCCAGGGTTTGACCCAGGGGAGCACGGTAGGTTGTCCTGCAAGAGCTCTTTCTTGCCAGTTCAGAATCCATATGAATCAATATAAGCACAAAATAAAAGGAATAGATGTCTAAGTTATTACCTATGTGTATGCAAGATGTAGGGAAGTTCATCGTGAGGTAGCTTTATATCCCCTTTTCTGTAATTTTTTTATGATGGGCCTTGAAGTTGGAGCTAACAACCATGATTGAAGATTTGTTTTGTTTGTCAGTCCAATAGTACAAGTATTATGCAGCGATAATTTTAGCGTAGCATAACTTTCTAATGTGTTGCACATGACAACTGAGGCTGTGAGGTGGACTAATGTGTTATGACAGTATCACTCGATTGAAAACATATTGACATTTTTTTCTTTGGATTAGTTGCTTAAAGTGCATAAAAGATACTAATCAATGTTAGGCATGCATTTCCACATTATACCATACTGCAGTTAAGATTCTTGTGAAGTTGAATGATCCTTACAGGTTTCTAGTCTAATTTATTCAGTTTTGCAAGGAACTTGTTCATTCTTATAAGCACATTATATACAAAACATCTGCACATTCGAGATATTCATCCAAAAGTTCAGAATTCATGATTTGAGATCATCTACCAAAAAAGGAACAAGATAAGCATCGTCAGACAATGAACTGCCTTATTTTCTTTGTAGACCCATACCTTTCTGAGCAAGAGCACAATCAGAAGTGCAAATACAATGTCGATGCCACTATCACTATTGTGGACCAGCTTGTAGAGTTGCACGTCGATATCAACGTTGGCATCGCGACTGATTCTTTCTGTTGATCAACTCCAGGTGTTGAATCAGTTTTGATTGGTTGACATTCAGGTTGTGCCTGCTCGCCAAGCAGACGGCAAATTTCCTGAACAATGGAAGCAATACCCGATCAAACCAAAGCCTCCAAGAAATGCCAGAGCGCAAGAACAGCAAGCACGCATCCTAACCTTGTCATGGGCCGGCTGCTTGGCAACGCTGTCTTCTTTTCGTCCCTTCTACTCTTCCTGAAGAGAGGAAAGGAACGCCACGGTTAAACAAATTTGGACCCAAGAACCATGAAACAAAGACACGATCTTGTGATAGTAGATTACTGCAACATGGGCTAACAAAGGTGCTCAATTAAATATAGGGTAGTTTAGATGTGCTGAAAGCCTGAATATTTCCTCTGCCAAATGCATAGAAAAGAACACCTTATTGCATACGCCGCTTTTCTTATTTTTCCTGTTTTATCTTATAGCATAGTGAATAAAAGCAATTTCGAGAGTGAATGAAATGCAACATTGGTACAAATTCTATTTTGATAAAAGAATTCAGTCTACTTTTGTCCCCTCAACTATTGGGTTCGTTTAATTTTGACCATCAACAACAAAACCGTCTAATGCTGGTACCCCAACTGTCAAACCCGTTCACTTTTAGCACATGGACGCGGACAGGGCTGTTTTGTCCGATAGAGCGGGTTTGACCATGCCACGCTGGCCCTCTCTTTCCTCGCATTCCTGCGTGCGTGAAGGAGACAACGGCGGCGAGCTGGCTACGGCGATGGCACGCCAACAGGCTACGGCGGCCGTGCACGAGCAGGCTACGACGACAGTCGCTCCCTGCGCCAGACCAAGCTCACCATGGAGCTCCGGCGAGGACAGGGGCTGCTGCCGCCGAGTTGCTGCTCGACGACCACGCCAAGCCGCTCGGCGCCGGTGGCGCTCTGCCGTCGGTCAGCTCCCGCACCACGGCCGCCGCGCCTTTCTCTTCTCCCTCAGTCACGCGTCTGCGCCTCTCTTCTACCTCAGCTCGCGCGAGCGGCTCGGCCATGGCAGCTTGAAGCTTTGGCGTCGGTTAGCTCCTTCTCCAGCGACTCCCACGCCCGCCTCAACCACGGAGCGCGCGCACCTTCTCCAGCGACTCGGACTCCGTTCATGCCGCCTGCAGGTCCGCGAGCGCGGCCTCGCGGTGTTCCGTGACATCATCGAGTTCCACCTTCGCCTTCGCCGCTGGTGGCACGCCACGACTCCTTGAGGCGCAGCTTGGCGAGCTCCGCTGCTCCCGCGCCTGGGTCTGCTCGGCCCGCGCCATCTCTAGGCCCAGCCTGAGCTCGTCGCCTCCAGGAAGGTGGAGGAGCCGCGCGGGCGAGACGCGGTGGCCGCACGGGCGAGACGAGCAGGACGTAGAGGACGAGCTTCGAGCGGGACGCGGTGGCCCTGCTCGCGTGGCATTGTGGGACGTGGTGGCGGCGTAGGTGCGGCGCTGCCGTGGGGGACGGCGCCGGTGATGCTCGGGCTAAAGGAGGCGTGGGGGCGCTACCGTGAGGATGGAGAGGGAGGGGATGGGTGGTTGACGCGTGTGCCCCACATGTCACTAGATGGAGGGGCAACGTCCTACGTGGCGGTCAACGCCAGCGTGGCGTGGTCAAATCAGCTCCACGTTGAACAAAACAGCTCTAGCCGCGTCCAGGTGCTAAAAGTGAACGGTTTTTATAATTGGAGTACCAGCATTAGATGATTTTGTAGTTGAGAGTCAAAATTAGACGAACCCAATAATTGAGGGGCCAAAAATGGACTTAATCATTGATAAAATGGTAGCGTAACAAAAAGTACCATTACAAATCCCAAACCAGGTTCAGATTACGCATGTTTGGGCTTAAGGTTAGAAATCGTTTCAGACCGATAAGACTGAGCACTGCATAATTCAGAACTACGAAATCTCTCCTACTCAATCAATGCACATTCAGGAGCTAACTAATCATTTCGTCTCACTTCTCCTTCCTGAAAATATTTGAATACAAATGCTTTCTAAATTCTAATAGAATTACAATAAAGATCTATAAGAAGTCGATCGTCCATACGAGGAGAATAATCCTAAGCAATAGGAGAGGAGAGGGATAAACCACAGCATGGGACGGAGGCAAACCTGGGCCTCACCTTCACAGCTTGGATCAGTGCCAAATCACAGCATGGAGCCTTGGCTAGATCTGACGGCTGGAGGGTTTGCGGGCAACGTGACCCCATCCGTTAGTCCGCAGGAATCGGTACTTAGAGATAGAGATTCCTAGCCTGTCACGGGAGAATCGAATTTTCTCAACGAGCACTTCTAAAAGTTTACGTGTGCGTTTCCATCGGAAGCCCACTTCTTCACTTCACGTGCTTCATGATGATGCTGCCTTAGAGGTTAATTTTCAAACTTAATTAACGTGGAAATATTGAACATCGGTAGCCACATATTACACCAAAAAGATCGCCAATCGCAAGTGAGCAGGCAACATCATTCCGGTCAGATCAAGCACGCGTAATATGCAAGTGCTTGGTTCCATTTTTTGTTGCTCTTTGTTCCTTATACTTTTTTTTTATGAAATTGTTCCTTATACTTTGCTGGTTGGTATTAAGCATTGTGTTCCACATCGTCATACTCAAAATTACTTATATGTCACACATACTCTAGTTTTACAATATGATTAGTACCCGCGAAAAAAACAACATGATTAGATTAATCGACGGCTATAAATTGAAAATTATTCTAGTACCTCTAATTTTGTCCATTTAAAAAAAAATACCCAAAACCTTACTTGAAAAATTAGAGATCGACCAAAGGATCTTCCGTGTCCTTGCTTGGACCAAAGCACAAACCACTCTTCTCATAAACTACTATTCCTTCCACTGAAAAAGCTGCATATTGGTCCACTATGTTTTTACTAAATTATAATTATAGAGTCCAATCATTCCTGACATCATTATAAAGGTATTTTTCCTCAAATATCATTTATATTTAGAAACCATTGATAGTCATAATTTTAGTTTCAAATGCATGACCTTTTCCAAGACGTCTTGTGACCGGAGAGGGTACAAATATCACGAGTAAGAAAAGCACAGATCGTCTCAAGTACACTAACATCAGCGCAACCATTTTAATGTCTGTACAATCATGGCTAATCATCCGTGCGCCATTCAAACTACTTGCAGGCTCGTTGGTGATCTATTCAAACGCAAAAAAAAAAGACCCATGCATGTATCAAGGACGATGATGGTGCCGGTACTACTACAGTACTTCACAAACCAATTGTAAAGACAATAAAAAAGGATATGTAGAGATGGTTATAGCAACCGTCTCTACACAAAGGCATCAAGAAATCAAAGATTTTTAGAGACTGATATATATCTGTTTTTAGAAATCAATTTACAGAAGCGGTTGACGTTTCTTACTCTCTCTCTAGAATTGATTTATAGAGATGGTTGTAACATGAGCTGTCTCTAAAAGTAAATTTTCGGAATTGGTCATAAAAAATAGCAAAATAGAATTTATTTCGGAAAGAATCCTAGCAGTGAGGCACATGTCCTAGCAGTGAAGCACATGATTTTTCTCAAGAAATAAATAGACACGTGGGCTTTCCCTAGCTACCACTAGGGCTGAACAAAAAACTCGAAGCTGGCTAACGAGCCAAGCTTAGATTTTAGCTTGTTAGCTATAACAAGCCAGCTCGAACTGGCTCACGAGCCAAACGAGCTAGAACATCCGATATCAACGCAATATGTTTGTCACTAGCACACACTACTTCCAAACTCCAAGTCACCTTCTCAAGCTGTGTTGCACTCCGGACCTGTCCCTATGTGGCGGATTATCGGGTTATCTGATATTTGTTTATCTGTAGACTTGGATTTGCTTGATCTGTAGCCTAGTAACTGCAAGGAACCCGATCTGTTGGACAAAATTTTATATTAACCATACGTCCTCACTTCATTAGTACATACAGATCATGTATATGTGTGTTTCCTTTTGCGTGGAATCAGTGAACAAACTGTATGTTACTTACTACTAATTTCTCTTTCTTCTCCTTAGCTCGTGAGCCAAACGAGCCAACTGAGCTAGTTACCAAGCCGAGCCAAGCCAAGCCGAGCTAGACTTTTGGCTCGTTAGGATAACGAGCCGAACCAAGTCAACTCATTATCCTAACGAGCCAGACCGAGGCGAGCCGAGATGGCTTGATATCCGGCCCTACCTACTACTATACCACATAGCACACTTGTGACTAAATTGTAGGATATTATTCTTTCTAATTATTTCGTACGAATTTTGTAGTTTACTCTATCTTTTCCCTAAGTTAATCTATTGTAACTTTGACCATATTGTGCAAAATATATTGAAATATAAAAATTCAAATAAATCTCTATCGAAATGTATCAGTATTTGATATTTATAAACTTGATTAATGTTTAAAAAGTTTGAAAGTGAAGTACAATTCAATATGGAGGAAGCGTCATGGATTGTTTCGCTTTTTCAGTGAATTTTGGTTTGGAATTGAAAATATGTTTCCACACAAGCAGACCAGGCATAAAAAGATAATTGTACGATCCCCTTTTGAGATAGAAAATACTGAAAATCAACAGCAAGCGGTAGGGATTTATATTTCTCGGGTGATGGTTCTAGGCACTGTCGGCACAAAAAAAGTGTCAACACGTAGCAAGCCGGAAGGATCTATTTAGGATGAGCCCCGAGATCCGTTTGGCTTCAACGCAGAATCAGCCGATCCTGCGAATTTTCGAGGGCATGCCAGTCAATTTGACCTGCAATTGACAAGGAGAGAAAGTTTATCAGTAATTTAAGGTAGAACATATCGGTTTTGCCCAGACAGTTATAACTATGCCGCTTCGGGAGCAGCCAGACGGGAAAATCGACTAAATAGCCGATACGAGAAGAAATCAGTTGTTAAGGACTGTGACACTCACGGGTCATAATTGATTTTACAGTAACGAATACAATGCACCCAGATATAAGTAACATCATCAGCTAGATAAAATATAACCAGTGTAAAGCATTGAACATATAAGTTTAACAAGAAAGAATATAACATGCGAACAAATCGACTATCTAGTACAAATAGATCTATAAACGCTCTGATTCTAGTCTGTTACCATCAACAGTGAGGTTGGACCGGATCGATGTAGCTATGATGATAACAATAAACTTGTCGGATACCAGAAAATGGGGTACCCCAAGCAAAGATCGAAAAAACTGCTTAGACCCTAAAAACAGAACCAACGGAATAAACAAACGAGGTCTCGGCCGAAATCTCCGAATCGCCTGAGACCCCGTCGCCGAGCCCCAGTGGAAGCAAACGATTCTCCGACTCGCCCGAGACCGCCTCGCCGAGGCCCCCACGTCGAGGCCCCCTCACCCGAGGCCTCGGAAGAAGTGCCGATTCTCCGATTCGCGCGAGGCCGGCTCGACACCAACCCCGTGACCGTCTTTTTGACCAAACCGTTCTGACCGAACGTCGCATCCAAGCGCCCAACCACTCCGACAGACGCACGATGGCACAGTACAGCGAAGTGACCGACTACACACCAGTCGCGTCAACCTCCTGCCATCTGCGACGGCACAGAGTAGGGGTTACCGACCATTGTGCTGCCTAACTCCTGCACCAAGGACATCGCAACGTGGGGAGTCAGAGCGGGTTCCTATAGCCTCGGAATCAGCGGACCGACCGCTCTGTCCCGCCCGAGCCCCCTCGACAGGGCATCGGATTCACTGATCTTACTCCGCCTCGGCCGAGACCCCCCCGGTAGGGCCTCGGACGAATTGGCCACGCTCCGCCTCGCCCGAGGCCGGGCTCGTCCCACAACCTCGTCGCCTCCGCCTCAAAAGTCTCTCTGGCAGGCTGTCACATCTAATTAATGCGCTCAGCTGCACCCGCTACGTAAGCCACGATCGGTAGTGCGCTGCAACAGGAGCGACGGGACAACGGTCAGATCACCTTTTCTACCATCCCTTCTCGACAAATACAGTACCAGATCCTCAGCAGAGGCGCCGTCTCGCACTATTCCGCTTTGATGGTCTGCTGAGACCCATATCGCACTGGTCACTTCTCGGGCCTCTAAGACGGCGAGCCCTCGGCTGTGACAGCCTCGGCGGCACCGGCTACGATGGCCGCCGGGCCTCTGCAATCCACCAAGTCAACAAATGCGCAGCATGTTACTTGCAGTGGAGACCATACCGATTAGACATCTACGGGAACTCCCACGACAACGCCATGCTGCTCCAGGAGTAGATACGTCATCGAATAGTCCTTGTTCCACGTGTAGCTCTCTTATGTACTCCTGGTTTCCTCCCTGCGGCTATAAAAGGAGGCAGCCAGGACCGTTTCTAGGGACGACGGATAGGGTCACGAACACTCGCATGAACAACGCGCCGCATTCTGTAATTCATATCACCTCCCCTCACAGAGACTTGAGACGAACTCCCTCTCTCGCCTAGCTTGTACCCCCCTACTACGAGCACCCCGGTGCAAGGAATACAAGAACATCTTCTCAGACTGGACGTAGGATATCCATTGCCCGAACCAGTATAAACCTTGTGTCTCTTTGCATCTCCATCCAGAATTGGGAGCACGCAGCACAAATTCACTAGTCGGTTAAGGACCCCCGGTTCCAAAACACCGACAGTTGGGGCACCAGGTAGGGGCCTCTGCGTGTCAGCTTAGTCATCCCACCAGATTCCGGATGGCAGATCCCGTGCGATCGTTGCATCTCGGGACGATCGTCTGGTTCGGGAGCCTAGAATTTATGTCTCTAGGGCATGAGTACGACATGGTACTCCTCTCACCCAGAGCGCCATCAACCGACGACGACGTCTTGCACCGGCAGCCCACGCGCGGACGGCGCTTGGGCCGCCGCTCCCGTCAAGCTCGCCGAGCGCCCGGGCGAAGTCCACCTAACACCACGCAAATCTGAGCGCCGATCATGCTCCACCGGAATCCCATACCCTGGCTGGCACACGAGAGTCCTCATATGGGGACCTGTCCGGCTTAAGCCTCGGCGGGGAAAAGGGCGGTGGTGCTGGCGACGCCCGTCATCAAGCTCTCGCCCCGCCTCCTCCCGAGGAGCCAGCTCTGACGGAGCAGAGCCTGGCGACGGCGCCATCCCCGTACCCTTTTGGGCTGACCAATGTCGCCGCCTCCTACGCCACCGCCCTCGTCTTCATTCATCAACGTCATGCCCATAACCCCATAGTCACAGCTCCAATCCACCCCCACTCTGACTCCTCGGAGGAGGACGAGGCGTGGGTTGGAGTAGACTTCTCCGGGATTCGTGACCCTGAGGTGATGCACCGCTTCATGATCGTGAGCGACTACTGCTTCGGCTATTCCGATTCCGACGGCGAGGACGCTTATGACCCGACTCGTGAGTGTTTCCACATCGGACTTGGAATGCCGAGCATGGGCAACGATGGAGGAAGGGCAGCCAACGCCACACCACCACGCACGGGGTCCCCACCAGTGGCGGCAGGTGTCCCCACCCTCGAGCAACTTCGACGCATAGACCTAGAGCAGCTCCGTGAGCTTCAAGCCAAGGTCGAGCAAGATCGACTCCTCCTGCAGCAACTCCGAGCCACCCTCGAGCAAGAGCAGCGGGGGCGTGGCGATGGCGGAACGGCCCGGCTGGGGGCTCGCGACGTCAACCGCCGCATTAACGATGAGGAAGGGGGCGAGCAACCCCCTGTCTTCAATCGCGCTAGCTAGAACGTCGCTGCGGCGGCAATACTGGTCCGAGCGATGCCCGAGCCCTCTACCACGGAGGGGCGATGAGTCCACGGCGAACTCCGGGGCCTTTCGAGACTGCCGCGGTGCAGCAGGCCGAAAGCTCTGCGTCTCGACGACGCGGGGACGCCTCGAAACAGCCCTCGGTGCACGACCGCCTCAGGGCCCCCTCGGTGCACGACCGCCTCGACGACCAACGCGAGGCGCAAAAAGGCCACCACATGGGTGGCAGACGACGGCGCCACGACCACGATGGGGCCGCCCGGGACTATCGAGTGCACCGAGGCGGTCGCTATGACAGTGGGGAGGACTGCAGTCCTTCTCCTGGGCCGCCTGGCCCTAGAGTTTTTAGTAAGGCCATCCGCAGCGCCCGCTTCTCGACCCAATTTCGTCAACCAGCGAATCTCTCAAAGTATAGCGGCGAGACCAACCCTGAGCTATGGTTGGCCGACTACCGTCTGGCTTGTCAGCTAGGCGGTGCGGACGATGACCTGCTCGTCATCCGCAACCTCCCCCTATTCCTGTCAGACTCAGCGCGAGCTTGGCTCGAACACCTTCACCCTATGCAAATCCACGACTGGCGTGACTTGGTAAAGGTCTTCGTCGGGAATTTCCAGGGCACCTACGCGCGCCCCGAGAACTCCTGGGACCTCAAGAGCTGCCGCCAGAGACCGGATGAGTCTCTCCGAGACTTCATCCGACGTTTCTCCAAGCAATGCACCGAGTTGCCCAGCATCGGTGACTCAGAAATCATCCAGGCATTCCTCTCCGGCACCACCTATCGAGACCTGGTCCGAGAATTAGGCCAGAGCGTACCGACCACGGCATCCGCACTCCTCGACATCGCCACCAGCTTCGCCTCTGGCGAAGAGGCCGTCGTGGCCATCTTCCCCAACAACGACTCTAAGGGGAAGAGGCAGGAGGAGACCCCCAGGGCCTCGACGTCTCGCCCCCCCCAGAAAAAGAAGGGACGCCAGGGGAAACAGGAGGTTCTCGAGGCCAGGCTCATCGCGGCCGTAGACCACAAGAATCCTCGAGGCCCAGGGCTCTTCGACAACATGCTTAAAAGACCCTGCCCATACCATCAGGGCCCGGTAAAGCACACCCTCGAGGAGTGCACCATGCTCCAGCGATACTACGCTAAGCTCGGGCTCCCCAACGACGATGCCAAGAAGAGGGGCCAGGACGACAGAGACAACGACAAGGGCGACGGGTTCCCCGAGGTACACAGTGCCTTCATGATCTTCGGTGGGCCCTCGACGTGCCTCACGGCGCGACAGCGAAAAAGGGAACGCCGAGAGGTCTTCTCGGTTAAGGTGGCCACTCCCTGGTACCTCGACTGGTCTCGAGAGGCGATCACCTTCGATCGGGATGACCACCCCGATCATGTCCCAAACCCCGGCCAGTACCCGCTCGTCGTTGACCCGATCATCGGGAACACCCGACTCACCAAGGTGTTGATGGACGGAGGCAGCGGCCTCAACATCCTGTACGCCAACACGCTGGAGCTCCTAGGGCTCGACCGGTCACAACTCCGAGGCGACGCCGCGCCCTTCCACGGCATCATGCCAGGGATGCGCGCACGACCCCTCGGACGCATAGACTTACCCGTCTGCTTCGGCACCCCCTCCAACTACCGCAAGGAGACCCTCACCTTCGAGGTGGTGGGGTTCAAGGAGACTTATCACGCCATCCTAGGACGGCCGTGCTACGCCAAGTTCATGGCGGTCCCGAACTACACCTACCTCAAGCTCAAGATACCGGGCCCCAACGGTGTCATCACTATTGACTCCGCGTACGAGCATGCATACAACTGCGACGTCGAGTGCATCGAGTACGCCGAGGCTATAGTGGAGTCCGAGGCCCTCATCGCCAACCTCGACCAGCTCGGCAGCTAGGTGCCTGATTCGAAGCGTCGTGCCGGGACGTTTGAGCCCGCGGAGGCCGTCAAGCTCGTCCCGGTCGACCCCACTTGCTCAAACAACCGAGTGCTGAGGGTCAGCGCTACCCTCGGCAGCAAATAGGGGGCCGTGCTCGTCGACTTTCTTCGCGCGAACGCCGACATATTCGCGTGGAGTCCCTTGGACATGCCGGGCATACCGAGGGAGGTCACCGAGCACGCCCTCGACATCCAGGCCGGCTCCAGACCGGTGAAGCAACGCCTGCGCTGATTCGACGAGGAGAAGCGCAGGGCCATCGGCGAGGAGGTACAGAAGCTTTTGGCGGCCGGATTCGTCAAGGAAGTGTCACATCCGGAGTGGTTAGCTAATCCCGTATTAGTTAAGAAGAAAAATGGAAAATGGAGAATGTGTGTGGACTACACCGGTCTGAACAAAGCATGCCCAAAAGTCCCGTTTCCATTACCTCGAATCGATCAAATCGTTGACTCCATCAAGCGGGATGCGAGACCACATCCTTCCTTGATGCCTATTCCGCTACCATCAAATCAAAATGAAGGAGTCCGACCAGCTCGCAACTTCTTTCATCACCCCATTTGGCCTATCTGCACTATACTGACTATGCCGTTCGGCCTCAGAAACACGGGGGCCACGTACCAGCAGTGTATGACCCAGGTCTTTGGTAAGCACATCGGACGAACCATCGAGGCCTACGTGGACGACGTCGTTGTCAAATCCAAGCGGGCCAATGACCTCGTCAATGACCTGGAGGTAGCCTTCAAATGCCTCAGGGAGAAGGGCATCAAGCTCAACCCCGAAAAGTGTGTCTTCGGGGTCCCCCGAGGCATGCTCCTAGGATTCATAGTCTCAGAGCGCGGCATCGAGGCCAACCCGGAGAAGGTCTCTGCCGTGACTAATATGGGGCCGATCCGAGACCTCAAGGGAGTACAGAAGGTTATGGGATGTCTAGCGGCCCTGAGCCGCTTCATCTCGCGCCTCGGCGAAAAAGGCTTACCTCTGTACCGTCTCTTGAGAAAATCTGAGCGCTTTTCCTAGACCCCCGAGGCCGAGGAAGCACTCACCAAACTCAAAGCGCTGCTCTCCAACCCCCCCATTCTGGTACCACCGATCAAAGACGAGGCCCTCTTGCTCTACGTCGCCGCAACGACCCAAGTGGTCAGCGTGGCCGTAGTGGTCGAGAGGCAGGAAGAAGGGCACGCTCTACCCGTCCAACGACCTGTTTACTTCATCAGCGAGGTGCTTTCCGATACCAAGACGCGCTACCCCCACATCCAGAAACTAATCTACACCATAATCTTGGCTCGACGCAAGCTGCGTCACTACTTCGAGTCCCACCCAGTGACCGTGGTGTCATCTTTCCCCTTGGGAGAGATAATCCATAACCGGGAGGCCTCGGGAAGGATTTCCAAATGGGCCGTGGAACTCATGGGGGAAGCCCTGTCTTTCGCGCCCTAAAAAGCCATTAAGTCTCAGGTCTTGGCCGATTTTGTGGCAGAACGGACCGATACCCAACTACCATCTATTCATGTCCAGGCGGAGTACTGGACCATGTACTTCGACGGGTCTCTGATGAAGACTGGGGCAGGCGCGGGTCTGCTCTTCGTCTCACCCCTCGGAGTCCATATGCGCTACGTAATCCGACTACACTTCGCCGCCTCCAACAATGTGGCCGAATACGAGGCCCTCGTCAATGGCCTGCAGATCGCCATTGAACTTGGGGTACGGCGTCTCGACGTTCGAGGCGATTCACAGCTTGTCATCAACCAAGTGATGAAAGAATCAAACTGCCATGACCTCAAGATGGAGGCGTACTGCACGATGGTACACCGCCTAGAGGACAAGTTCGATGGCCTCGAACTCAATCACATCGCACGAAAGTTCAACGAGGCCGCGGACGAACTGGCAAAGATGGCGTCGGCACGGACCCCGGTCCCCCCGAACGTCTTCGCCAGAGACCTCCACAAGCCATCCGTCGACTATGACTCGGCGACGGTAGAGGGCCCATCGGCCGAGCCCCCCACAAGGCCCGAGGCCCCCTTTGCCACCGAGACCTCGCTGCCCGAGCCCGAGTCCATGGCAATTGACACGAAGCCTCCCGAGGCCGACCGAGGAATGGACTGGCGAGTCCCTTTTCTTGATCGCCTCATGCGAGGAGAGCTTCCCGTGGACAGGACCGAGGCCCGACGGCTTGCGCGACGAGCCAAGATGTACGTCCTCTACAACGGCGAGTTGTATAGGCGTAGCCCATCTGGTATTCTCCAACGGTGCATCACCACCGAGGCTGGCCAATCACTACTCTGGGACTTGCATGCGGGAGCCTGCGGGCACCACGCAGCGCCTCGGGCGCTAGTGGGAAACGCCTTCCGCTAAGGTTTCTACTGGCCAACAGCAATGGCTGATGCCATAGGGCTAGTACGCTCCTGCAAAGGATGCCAGTACTACGCTCGACAGACGCACCTCCCGGCCCAAGCCCTCCAAACCGTCCCTATCACATGGCCATTCGCCGTGTGGGGGCTGGACATGGTTGGGCCTCTGTAGAGGGCACCTGGGGGCTATACCCATCTGCTCGTAGCCATCGACAAATTCTCCAAATGGATTGAGGCTCGTCCAATCACCCAAATCAAATCCGAGCAAGCAGTGCTGTTCTTTACGGATATCATCCACAGGTTCGAAATCCCAAATACCATCATCCTCGACAACGGGACGCAATTCACCGGCCGCAAGTTCCTGACGTTCTGCGACGACCACCACATCCGTGTGGTCTGATCGGCCGTAGGACACCCTAGGACAAACGGTCAAGTAGAACGTGCCAACGGCATGATCCTACAAGGCCTCAAGCTAAGAATCTACAACCGGTTGAAAAAGTTTGGCAAGAAATGGCTTTCCGAACTCCCCTTGGTCATTTGGAGCCTGAAGAATACACCGAGCCGAGCCACGGGATTCACACCATTCTTCCTGGTCTATGGGGCCGAGGCCATCCTCCCCACCGACTTGGAGTATGGCTCCCCGAGACTACAGGCCTACAACAAGCAAAGCAACCGCACTGCCCGCGAGGACGCCCTCGACCAACTTGAGGAAGCCCGAGACGTTGCCCTGCTACACTCGGCCAAATACCAGCAAGCCCTACGACTCTACCAAGCCCGGCACATCCGGAGCCGAGACCTGAAGGTGGGTGACCTGGTGCTGAGGCTGAGGCAGAGCAGCAAGGGCCACCACAAGCTGACCCCGCCATGGGAAGGGCCGTACATCGTCGCCCAAGTACTGAAGCCCGGAACCTACAAGCTGGCCAACAAGAAGGGCGATATCTTCACCAACGCTTGGAACATAGAACAGCTACGTCATTTCTACCCTTAAATTTCCAAGCATTGTGTATATTGTTTCTCGAAATACATTAAAGAAGCGTTCTTTAGTTGTTACAATCTTTCGAGGACCCCCCTTAATAGGCAACTCGATTGTATGGAACCTAAGGACCAAAAGTTTGTCTCAAAGGCAAAAGACCGGCTGAGCCATGAGAACGGCCTACGCCTCTAGGCTACGGCAGCTCCCTCGCCACCTTTTCGCCCAAGAGACAGCTTAGGCTCCGAGGAAGTTCTTCGCAAAGAGCTGGTCTATCGATAGGGGCTCGACGTCACAATAACGCTACAAGGGAGACTCGGCTCTGCCTCTGCAGAGCCGAGCCTCCCTCGAGGGCTAAAAAGGGGGGAACCCCCTAAGTCCCGGACGCCGTTTCTTAACCGTCTTTCGAAAATTTCCATGCCAAACTCTCTCGTGCTCCGGCAGGACCGTCGCAAGAAACCTAAGGACCAAAAGCGTGTCCCGAGGCCAAAGGGCCGGTCGAGCCGTGAGAATAGCCTACGCCCCAGGCTACGGCAACTCCCTCGCCACCCTTCAACAAGGGACGGCTTAGGCTCCGAGGAAGTTCTTTGCGGGTATCCAAGAACGAGACAGGGGGCACAGGCTCAGAAATGGAATAAGAAAACGGTTAAAAAACGCACATACGCAAGTACTTTAAAAGGCCTCGACGGCCACAAAACGTCACGGTATGACAATTAAACCAATCCGTTTACATGGCCCCTGCTGGCCCAGGTCAAAACTCAGGGATCGGCGGCTGGCACGGGAAGGACCACCTCTTCTTCAAACAGGATAGCTAGCGCTGTGCCAGGCGCCTCCACCGCCTCCATCAGCTTGGCGACCTCTGTAACGGCCTCCTCGTCATCTTCCGGCAAGACGTAGCCATCGCTAACAGCCTCGAGGTTGACGGCGTAGTGCGAGGAGACGATGGCCAGGGCGCGCTTGACACCCGTGTGCAATGCCCCCCGGAGCCTCTCGTGGACACGGCCGCTCAACGCAATCAGCTGGCTCCCAAGGGAGCTGGCTGATTGGACCCCCTCGACCTCCAGAGCCTTGCAGGCGGTATGGGCGGCGCTGCGTAGAGCCTCGTGCTCCTGGACTTCAACGTCCAGCGCCGCTTGCGCTGCGACGGAGGCCTCAGCCGCCTGGGAGGCCTCTTTCTCTAGACCTACACCACGACAAAGAGTTAGGGGTCGAACGCAAACCAGAGCAAACGGAACAAGGAGCGCGGTTCAGTGGAACTTACCCTCGGCTTTGTTCTTCCAGGCTAAGGCCTCGACTCGAGAGGCCTCAACCACCTTGGTAGCCTCTGCCAAAGCGACTTTCGTCAGCTGATGTTCACTGTGCTCTGTGCCCAGCTGCCCGGCGGTGACCTTGGCAGAGGCCATTGCTTCTTGGGCCCGAAACTTGAGGGAATCCCGCTCCTCCTCCAGCTCCTTGATCTTCGCCGCCAAAGGGGCAGACTGCTCCTTAGCCATGGCCACCTCGGCCTTCAGGTCGACACAGCGAAGGCGGAGGTCCTCCACTTCAGCACTCCGCACCGATAACAGCTCCTGGACGTCGGCAAGCAGGCCCTTTTGCCGCCGGAGCTGCTCCCAGACTCCCATCTCCCTTCGTAGGAACAACGATTTCCCAAGGGACCGGGTCTCGAGCTCCTGAAATAGGCAAAGACGTACGTCAAACACCGCAAGGGGGGCTCGGAGAAAAAACAACGCAACACGAGAAAGGGAAGTGCGTACCTAGGTAACACCGGGCAGGTCCCTTTGCATAACAGACATCGTTGTCTGCATCGACTGCACCGCCAGTTGGCGGTATTGCTCAAGGGTGTCCCAGCGCCCCCCCTCGGCAACATCGTCAAGGGCAAACACAGGCTCCCCCTCAGGGTCGGCCCGGTTTCCCCATACAACACGCGGGTGATTCCACTCGCGGGGCTCGGGTCGGACCCAGACAAGGACCGAACTCCCCTTGGCAGGAGTCGGGACCGGCCGCTCCGCGGTGCTGGCCGCCTCGGCGTCCGCCGCCTCCTTCCCCCGGGAAGAATCCTTAGACGAGATCATCTGAACCAGGGGCGGTGCCGAAGCCCGCCCCGCCTCTGTCCCAACCGCCTCGGCCTCAACGGACCCGGGGCTCTAGCCTTTGCCATGTCTACCTCGGTGGCGGTGTCCACCACCCTGGCCTCTTAAGCCTTGGGGGCTCTGGCCTCATTCCCGATGGCCCCAGCAGTGGTGGACGCCTCGGCCTCATTCGCCCCAAGACCCACAACCTCGCGGGGCGTGGACTCGTCCTCCCCAGCTCGTTCCGTGGCCACCTCGGCGCCCTTTCCTTGAGCAGCCGGCTCCTCCGGGCCGGCCCCACCTGACGCCGCGCCATGCTGCACGGCAGCCTGCGCCTCCGCCGCCCGACGAGCGGTTGAGCTGGTGCTCACCTTGAGTGCCTTATGGGGCGCCAAGGTAGGTTCCTCTACCCGGCACTTTTGGCTGGAAACAAAGGCGCCCCTAAAGGTCAGCGTACGACCAGGGGGCAAGCAGGAAATACTACAAACTCCGCCAAAAAATACACTTACCGCGAACGAGGAAGCAACCTCTTCTGGATAGCGTCCCTCCTCTGCAACGGCGGCGGTGGCGGTGGTGGCACGGCCTCTGTATCCGCCGGTACTGGCTGGTCTCCGCCGGACCCCGGCACCCCCTCGACCGTCCGCGGAGACGGTTGAGCCGCCCCCGGCGTCGCTTGCTCCACCTCCTCCGCCGAGCCCACCGGGCTGACAGCACGCGTCTCGAGCGTGTCGTCCTCGACAACGAGACGGACGTCTACCAGAGACACCCCGGTCGCCACCTCCCTAACGTCGGGGAGGTGGTCCAGGGTACCCTTCCCTTCCTCGACCGCGCCAACGTCGCCGGAGGAACCCGACACCGATACTGAGGGAGACGACTCCAACGGGAGACCGTCGAGCCTCTATTGCCGGTGGCGTGCGTCCAGCTTTTCGCGCTCAAGGATCCTCTTCGTGCGCCTTGCCACCTTGGCATCTTTCTTCTTCTTCTGCTCCTCGGCGTACGCCCTATTCACGGCTCGCCGCTGGGCGTCCTCAGGAACGGGCAGCGGGGAGCTTCGCACGTCCCTCATCCCCTGCAGAAACGGTGAAATAAGGCAACGGGCAAAAAAAGCAATGAGCAAGAAGGCCGCGAAGGCCTCGGCAACACCCAACTTACTAGGGAAATGTACCCCCGCAATGGGCGCATCGGGAACGGCATCAAGCCGTCAATCTTCGGTTTCCCATCCACCGCCTCCCTTACCCAACGTAGGATCTCCTCGTCAGTAAGGGCGAAGGCGGACATCTTGATGCCTTCGATCGGATCGCGTGGGGTCGTCTCGAACAGGCGCCGCTGCCGAGCCATCAGCGGCAACACCCTCCGGCGGTGAAAAGCCGCCACGACCACGGCCGCCGTAAGGCCGCAATCACGCAGCTTCCCCAGGGCCCTCAGGAGCGGTTCCAGCCTGGGCTGATCGGGCTTGATGACGCCGTACCCCCACTTCTCCGGCTGACTCTCCACAACCCGCCCGGTGTAAGGGGGAAGCCCGCCGTCATCGTTACGAAGGTAGAACCAGCTATCATACCAACGACGGTTGGATGATGCCAGCTAGGCTGGGATGTAGAGGTGCTGCCGGTCTTGGCGCACCTGAAGGGTGCAGCCGCCAGCCCTCAGCGCCTTCCGAGCCCCCTTCGCTCTCGCCGACTTGGTGGTAAAAACCGCCCAAAACAAATGGAGCCACAGCTCCCAGTGGGGAGCGATCCCCAGGTACCCCTCGCAAACGGCGGCGAAGATGGCCGCCTGCGCGATGGAGTTGGGGCTGAAGTTGTGGAGCTCCACGCCGTAGTAGTGCGGGAGCGCCCGCATGAACTGGTCCGCCGGCAAGCCGAGGCCTCGCTCGTGGAAGACAACGAAGCTCACCACGTAGCCATCACGTGGCCTCGGCTCCGACTCATTCCCCGGAGCAATCCACTCCGGCTCGTTAGGATCGGTGATCGGGCGGAGGAGATCGGCGTCCACCAATGACTGCAGCTTCTCCACGGTGACGTCAGACCGCTCCCAGGGATCCGCCGGGAGAATGACAGGACCACCAGCCATCGCGCGGTGGAGGACGCTGCTACGGCGGTAAATCTCTCTCTCTCTCTCTTTCAATCGATCTCTCTCGCCCTTCTTCTCCCTGGCGCTTTATGCTCTCAGCAACGGCTTGGAGGCGGCGAAAGCAAATACAGGCAAGGTAAGGAGGGGAGGGGCGAGGCTCTTTATGTATTTATGCAGGGGTAAGACGAAACCGCCGGACGACGAAATCGGGGAAGTTTCCCTCAGATCCGGCGCATATAATCCAGATCCGATATCTCCGCCCACGTGCCCACCTTCTCCACATTTAATCGCGCAGACGGTTATGTCCCATCCACTGACACCACGTCGCACAGCAATGGCAGCTCCCGAGAAGACAGCCTCAAAAGACGCGCCATTGTCAGCCGATGGAAGGGAAATACCCCCCAAGCCGATTCCTTCTGAGCTAAGGAACTGGGCACCGAGCCCGCTACGGTCCAGAGGTTCGAAGGCTAGGCCATTTATGGTCTCGACAGCCACCTCAGGACGACAGAGTGAGGGACAACTATGGGCGAGCCCGTACATGGCCGAGGCCCAGGCAAGCGATTGCTTGGGATGCCCTAAGTCGTGTCCAAGACCAGTAGGAGTTCTCTAAAGGGGATCCCACCGTAGGGAGGCACCGAGCCCCTAGGGCCAATCGAACAGCCCTGGCACCCGCTAGAGAAACCTTCTGGTACTTTTTTGGAGCACGTCTCTGGACCACTAGCCGACCCCTATCGAATGGGCCACGGGCCTCCACTCGGACTTACCCGATAAAAGCTCACCAGAAATGTCACCGCTCGCGCCCACCGAGGGTAGCCTGGCATGTTCCACCCCTCCTTCCGAGCGAAAAGGATGCGCGAGGGTCGTACAAAAAGCCAGGGGAACTCCTGATCGCCCTCTCGCTACGTGCGGAGGCTCAGGGGCTCTTCCTGCAACCTTGCCGAGACCCAGCGGCCTAGGCTTGTACGCGAAGGGCTCGGCAAACAACCCCTCCTTCTGAGCGAAAAGGATGCGCGAGGGTCGTACAAAAAGCCAGGGGAACTCCTGATCACCCTCTCGCTACGTGCGGAGGCTCGGGGGCTCTTCCTGCAACCTTGCCGAGACCCAGCGGCCTAGGCTCGCACGCGAAGGGCTCAGCAAACAACCCCTCCTTTCGAGCGAAAAGGATGCGCGAGGGTCGTACAAAAAGCTAGGGGAACTCCTGATCGCCCTCTCGCTACGTGTGGAGGCTCGGGGGCTCTTCCTGCAACCTTGCCGAGACCCAGCGGCCTAGGCTCGCGTGCCAAGGGCTCGGCAAACAACCCCTCCTTCCGAGTGAAAAGGATGCGCGAGGGTCGCACAAAAAGCCAGGGGAACTCTTGATCGCCCTCTCGCTCCGCGCGGAGGCTCGGGGGCTCTTCCTGCAACCTCTCACACCCCGAGGGTCGGAAAAACGCGACGAAAAAGGGCACCAAACCCATTACGGTCCAGAGGTTTGAAGGCTGGGCCATTTATGGTCTCGATAGCCGCCTCAGGACGACAGAGTCAGGGACAACTATGGGCGAGCCCGTACATGGCCGAGGCCTAGGCAAGCGATTGCTTGGGATGCCCTAAGTCGTGTCCGAGACCAGCAGGAGTTCTCTAAAGGGGATCCCACCGTAGGGAGGCACCGAGCCCCTAGGGCCAATCAAACAGCCCTGGCACCCGCTAGAGAAACCTTCTGGTACTTTTTTGGAGCGCGTCTCTGGACCACTAGCCAACCCCTATCGAATGGGGCACGGGCCTCCACTCGGACTTACCCGATAAAAGCTCACCGGAAATGTCACCGCTCGCGCCCATCGAGGGTAGCCTGGCATGTTCCACCCCTCCTTCCGAGCGAAAAGGAAGCACGAGGGTCGTAAAAAAGCCAGGGGAACTCCTGATCGCCCTCTCACTCCGCTCGGAGGCTCGGGGGCTCTTCCTGCAACCTTGCCGAGACCCAGCGGCCTAGGCTCGCACGCGAAGGGCTCGGCAAACAACCCCTCCTTCCGAGCGAAAAGGATACGCGAGGGTCGCACAAAAAGCCAGGGGAACTCCTGATCGCCTTCTCGCTACGTGCGGAGGCTCGGGGGCTATTCCTGCAAACCTTGCCGAGACTCAGCGGCCCAGGCTCGCACGCGAAGGGCTCGGCGAACAACCCCTCCTTCCGAACGAAAAGGATGCGCGAGGGTCATACAAAAAGCCAGAAGAACTCTAGACCGCCCTCTCACTCCGTGCGGAGGCTCGGGGGCTCTTCCTGCAAGCCTTGCCAAGACCCAGCGACCTAGGACCACACGCAAGGGCTCGGTAGGCTCGGGTGCTCCTCCTGCACCCCAAACAAGCGACCCGAGCCCGCTCTCATGGGTCAAGCAAATGCGATAGAGCGCCTTACTCAACGAAGAAAAAGCCCCTAAAGGAGTAAACTCACTCCTCTAGGGCCTCGGGGGCTACACCCGGCGGGTGCGCTCGCGCGCACCCACCGGAATCACGAGTATAAAACAAACCCGACAAAAGCCACGGAGAAACAAAAGTCTCGAAAAAACCTCGGGGAGAGTACCCCACACTCCCGTCCGAGGCTCGGGGGCTACTGTCGGATACCAGAAAATGGGGTACCCCAAGCAAAGATCGAAAAAACTGCTTAGACCCTAAAAACAGAACCAACGGAATAAACAAACGAGGTCTCGGCCGACATCTCCGATTCGCCCGAGACCCCGTCGCCGAGCGCCAGCGGAAGCAAACGATTCTCCGACTCGCCCAAGACCGCCTCGCCGAGGCCCCCGCGTCGAGGCCCCCTCGTCGAGGCCCCCTCGCCCGAGGCCTCGGAAGAAGTGCCGATTCTCCGATTCACGCGAGGCCGGCTCGGCACCAACCCCGTGACCGCCTTTTTGACCAAACCGCTCTGACTGAACGTCGCATCCAAGTGCCCAACCACTCCGATAGACGCACGATGGCACAGTACAGCGAAGTGACCGACTACACGCCAGTCGCGTCAACCTCCTGCCATCTGCGACGGCACAGAGTAGGGGTTACCGACCACTGTGCTGCCTAACTCCTACACCAAGGACATCGCAACGTGGGGAGTCAGAGCGGGTTCCTATAGCCTCGGAATCAGCAGACCGACCGCTCCGTCCCGCCTCGAGCCCCCTCGACAGGGCCTCGGATTCACTGATCTTACTCCGCCTCGCCCGAGACCCCCCCGGTAGGGCCTCGGATGAATTGGCCGTGCTCCGCCTCGCCCGAGGCCGGGCTCGTCCCGCAACCTCGTCGCCTCCGCCTCAAAAGTCTCTCTGGCAGGCTGTCGCATCCAATTAATGCGCTCAGCTGCACCCGCTACGTAAGCCATGATCGGCAGTGCGCTGCAACAGGAGCGACGGGACAACGGTCAGATCACCTTTTCTACCATCCCTTACTGACAAATACAGGTACCGTATCCTGTAGGCGCACGTCTCGCACTATTCCGCCTGATGGCTGCTGAGACCCGCATCTGCACCTGGGTCACTTCTCAGGCCTCGGCACGGCCGGCTACGATGGCCACCGGGCCTCTGCAATCCACCAAGTCAACAAATGCGCAGCATGTTACTTGCAGTGGAGACCATACCGATTAGACATCTACGGGAACTCCCACGACAACGCCATGCTGCTCCAGGAGTAGATACGTCATCGAATAGTCCTTGCTCCATGTGTAGCTCTCTTATGTACTCCTGGTTTCCTCCCTGCGGCTATAAAAGGAGGCAGCCAGGACCGTTTCTAGGGACGACGGATAGGGTCACGAACACTCGCACGAACAACGCGCCGCATTCTGTAATTCATATCACCTTCCCTCACAGAGACTTGGGACGAACTCCCTCTCTCGCCTAGCTTGTAACCCCCTACTACGAGCACCCCGGTGCAAGGAATACAAGAACATCTTCTCAGACTGGACGTAGGGTATCCATTGCCCGAACCAGTATAAACCTTGTGTCTCTTTGCATCTCCATCCGGAATTGGGAGCACGCAGCACAAATTCACTAGTCGGTTAAGGACCCTCGGTTCCGAAACACCGACAAAACTAAAGCCAAAGAATTCATAAAACTATATATACATCGACATATTTCTGAAGGACATGCTATATATGTGAAAGCACAGACGAATCGGCTGAAATAGCCGATTCAGGTAGAAAAGGGATTACAACATGTGAACAATCGACTATTTAACATGGACAGATCTATAAACTCATCAGACCTAACCTATTATCCTTAACAGTGGGGTTCGACCGGATCGATGGCAGCCATGATAAAGACAACAAATTAAACCTTTAAAATAAATAGATCTATTCACATTTAACGGAATCATGAAAAGATACTGTAAGCGTTAAAGTACGGGCGATCGACTATTTAGCTGATGCAGGCATAGCAAACAGCCAAGATTATGTCTGATCAAAAGCAAGTCTACCAGTTAGCATACTTCGATCTGAAGTACTAACAGTGGAGATCGATCGGATCGTTATATCCATAATAGCGAGCTATAGACCAGATTCAACTAACCAGTAATCTTCTCAAGATCAGACATGCCTTGACCACGTACTATGCACGATCAAGATCGAAGTAGAACATCCGATAAAACATAATCCGTCGTTTAAAGTAAGAATCATCGCAACGTGACAGAATAAATGATGAACTAAAAGGGTGTGAGGCCGATCTTGATCGGGTAGGTTGATATTGCTGAAACTAATGACAATAAGAACATCAGCAAGATCGGTAACTTAATGAATCTACCCGAAGGATGCCACTCTTAGGTAGAGCCGATAACTTGACCTTAGTCTAGGTCGAGCTATGGAGGTCGGACTTAACCGATACAGCCGTACTTGAACTATATAAGGATCGATAACTAGCTTATACTAGAGCTCATAAGAGGTCGGCCGGACCGATGCAGTCTTACAAACAGAGGTATAAGTCATGACGGTACTTACAGACAAGCCAAAGGTCGGTCAGACCGATGCAGCCCTGCTTATTGAAGAACTCGCCGAGATTTACACTACTCCTACTCTTAACAGTTGGCGTGAAGCCAAAAAAATAATGGGTATTGATTGATTGGATGCCCTTTTACAATAGCCGGAGTCCACTATTTATACCCAGAACCTAAGCATGGATCCTACTCGACTACGACTCATTACAATTTTTGGTATAAGAGAGAACCTTAATCTTTCCCTTTTTGTAGAGTCCAACATGTTTCTCCCGACGCCAACCGTAGCTGATTGACGTTATCTGCTGACGTCATCCGAAGAGAGCCGATCCCAATACCACATCTGAACCAGCTAATATCGATCCTTATGCAATCGATTCCTTGATGACACAATCTTAGAAGTTTCGAGTTCCCGCGTTCTTCTTCCTAAATTTTGATGTAAACACAAGCCCCCAATTTTTGGATAAAAATGATTTTATTCTAAAATTTCTATTTACCTGTGCACCATGTCGCAGCCGTTTATTCCGAGATATATGCGTGATTCTTGATATTCTCAGTCCAAATTTTATATAATACCCCAACAGTATCATTTTCGATTCATTCGGCCCATTTACTTTCCCCTTCTTCTTCGAGCGAACCTCAACAACCAAAGCCGCCACTACTAGAGCTCCAACCCTAGCAGTTTTTCCTCTGCTCGAGCTGCTCATCAAGTCATTTCTCTGCAACCTTTTCTAGATTCAGATCTATTCTAACTAAAATGGCGACCATTGACTATATCCCTGAGGTACGTCTCCAAATCTCCGCCCTTCAACTATCAGTCGCTGCTCTGTATTTTTTCTCTTTCTTAAGTTTATCTCATCTGGCTTTCCAGGGGATGGAAAATAAAATTATGATCCCTTCATCTGTTGTTCCAAACGCTTATTACCTTGGACCCATGGGAGATGCTGATCCTTCGGATTTTATCAAACAAGAAACCAATCAAATTCCTTTTAGGCAGTCCTTGGTAGATCTATCTTCTTGGAATACTAAAAATCCCTTTAGGAATTGGCCCAAAATGCCTATGGGATGGAGAGACAGGTTCCGTAGAGTGTCAGACAAAAAGAGCGGAGACTGAGAAGTTTATGATTTAAACCAACGCCTGACTCTTTCACTGTCTAGAATGGAGAGAAACGATTCACTCCTAATTGTCGCTTCTTACTTCTGGTCCAACACCTTGAATGCTTTCGTCTTTGGTCATGGTCCAATGACTATTACCTTGGCCGATGTTTATATGCTGACTAGCCTTAGAATAACAGGACTAATGCAGCCATATGACCTCTTAGGTGCTGGGTCAAAGAAATGGACCAAAATATCGGACTGAACAGGATGGGCAAGCTATATCTAGAACCACATCGAGAATGAATCGACTGTCAGCGAAAGAGAACATGTGGCTTTTCTGAACATGTGGTTAGAAAGATTCATCTTCTGCGGGTCATCTTGTGGTCCGACTTACAATCATAAACTCATGGCAGAGCATTTAGCAGTAAGTGTTGAGATCCCTCTTGGAAAGTATCTGTTGGGATCAGCTTACCATTTGATGTATCAGGTGGCCGCTCAGCTGCTGAAGAATAAAGCAGTGCACACTATCAGCGACCCTTGGTGGTTAATACAAATGTGGTTAAATTTGTATATGCATAAGATTGTAAAGCCAAATCTTTAAAATTTGAGCTTTCCCTCCTCCAACTTTGATGAGGAATATAGAGGTGAAGAAGGAAGAACCCGTCAGTGCATGAACTATGATGAAGCTGCATCGGCCATAACAGTTGCTGTCGATGTTGGCCATCTCTTCAAAAAGTTTTATAGAGGGTTTGATGCAGATATTCTAACTTAGCTACCCTATGATGAGGATGAGAATAATGATTTGGTCTTCCCATTCAAATTTTAATTTGAATCAGGTTGCTCAGACGAAACGGTAGCTACAATCTTCAATTCCTTCATCAAACCTTGTGTTCTTCCAGCCGAATTTCATCATGGCCGTAGCAAAATGTCTATAGGTTCCTTCCTTCCAAGCAACCCCCCAACCTATGAGTTTTATAACCCTTCTTTTGTACCTCGTCAGTTTGGTCTTGGCCAACTGCCCCCTAGGCAATTTTTCAAAGATATACTGAAATCGAGAGAAGGCATCAGTGAGGCAATGGAAGCTTCTAGAGCTTTTCAGTTAGGATCAGATCTTCCTTCCATCTATCTGCATGAATGGACCAGAGCCTCTTTCACTTTCCATTTATATGATCTATGGTGGCAAGAATGGTACTTCCACCTTTCCTGTGGGCCAGTTCATCCTAGCTGCATAGCTCTAGATGAAGATTTTGCTTTTGACAGTGAGGTAACTAGCTAACCCCTTTGCTTTCATAAAGATCATCTACTAAAGCCCTTCTGTCAACTAACAGAACTCCCTTGCAGGATGTTGAATTCAATCCCCCAATTGTGGATAGAAAAGGGCATGCCATAGAGTATTATCCGCCATGTCCAACCTCGAGACTAGGATCAACTGTACCTCCACTAAAGAAGCTAATGAAAACCCAAGCTGCTTCTACAATTGTAACATACCAATCTTCAAAACGCAAGGCAGCCGAGGGGACAACCTAGAAAACTATTACTGGGAAAAGGCTTCGCAGAATGAGACCATCAACTGCTCAGGTAAAACAATTCATCCTCTTCCCAAAATGATATTCAATTTTTTATTCTGATTCTTTCCTTATAGTTATCATCCATTGCATCCCAATCTACTCTGGGTACTGAACTGTTGTCCCAGGCTTTTAAATCAGCACCAACCAAACCTTCATCGATCGATCTTCAAAAGGAGCCAATTTTGGTTGAAACAGCAGAAGACAATAATCCTCCCACTTCACTTCCTGATGTTGCCAAGGTATCTCCTTCAAACTCTTAATTTTTATTCAATTTTCACCCTTCATCTGACTATTTATTATGCCAGACACTCCCGAGGAAACACCCACGCAAGAGCAGGAGTCTCACAGTCTACCCATTGAAAATGATCCTGTTGTTGTCACCCAGACTGTCGATTCCCCAGTTCAGCACACAACTGATGGTAAGAAAATCATATATCTATTTTATTCTTCTACAACAAACATGAACTAAAAAATATTCCTCGATGTTTGTAGATACCAATGTTGAAAGTTCAGAGCCGATTCAACCAGATACCATTGGTGCATCATCAGCTTTTCCTTCTCCTCGGATAGAGACTACTACAGAAAAGGTATTGTATCCACTTCACCGTTTATCTTATTATAAACTGATTCAACCCTCCTAACAAGATTTTCTTATATATAGATACTTAATTCTCCAGCTCCGAGCTATTCTTTCAATCTTGAAGAGTATATAAATGAAGATGAACTTAGCTCATCAGCCACCTCTTCTAAAGAAGCTTTAACAGAAGAGACCAAAAATAGGCTAAGGGACATATTGCCAATGCTTGAGAAGGATATAGCCGATTTGGTTCAAGATGCAGACTCAATGCAAAGAGTCTTCTTAGCCATTAAGGATAATTTATCCCTAGATATCATCAAAGTCTTGTCACCTTTATCCATCATTGAAGATCTAGCCCCAAAGGTGAAAAGGCTCAGAGGAATCTGTCTAATCGTGAAGCTTTATTGGCCAAGAAGAATTCCAATAGGCAAGAGGCTAAAGACCTGGCATAATTGATCAATAATTTGAAGAACTCCTCCCTCAGGATCGAGCCAGAGCTAAACCAACTAGAAGTCAAGCGTGTAGAACTTGAGAAGGAGCTGGAGAACGTGAAGGCTGCCATCAATCGCCATAAGTCCAATCTGGCTCAAATACCCAATGCCATTAAGCAGAAGAAAAAGAAACTACTAACCAAGGTCAAAGAAGGCAAGGTTATCTGAAGCAACCATGAGAATATTTCTAGATCGGCCGAAGAAGACAAGCAACAAATCGCAAAAGTCGATGCTATCTGGCTAAAAGCATTGAAAGTAATCCATGATGTTCTAAACTTGTAATCTGCATACCAACATGTATTTTGTGTGGAACCAATGATAACCATATTTTCTATTAATCTATTGTCTTTCTTATCTCGGCTAAAGAGCCGATTTGAAAATAGCTTATTCTAGACCCCTGACTTTAGTCCAATTAAGTCTGAAAACACGGCCTCCATTTAGAAAACTCCTCAATCTTCCGTCCTTAGTTATCAACGTCGCATCATCTCCGGCACTAGTGGGTGGCGCTTTGCCTTCTATTAATTGCAGTTGCCTTTTACACGTCCTGAGATATCTACTACCTCGCTTTATGGGTATAAATACCAGCCGAGGGCTCTGGCCTCGAATACATCTATACTGGCAACTACTTCTGTTCTTTGCGCTTCTCTGCCTTCACAAACCCTATAGCAGTTTTCTTCCCCTTTTCGTAGATCCAATCAACCCTATGGCTGGCGAGGACAACTGGGGCAAGCGCACGGTGGAGGAGGTTCTAGAGGAGAACCTGTCAATGAGACAGCGCCTCCGCTGTATAAGGTGGGATCGATATCTTCTGCTCATGGCAATGAACTTTTCTAACTTGTTTATAGGTTCGTCTTGAATGACAGCCTTCATCCTCTTCCTCCTAGGGCCGACGAGCCCTCCAATGCTGCATCTGATGCTGCCTCCGCGCCAGACTTGTTGTCGGACTCCTCCAATTCCTACAACAGTGACGGCGCCCGGTGTTTCCTCTAGGAGTGGAGGGCAACCCAGGACCGTTATTCTGAGGCAACTCGGGAAAACGGTCAGCTTGAGATTCACCTTGGGGACTCTCAAGCCGCCCTCCTCCCTATCGAGGAAGAGGCCAACGCTGCTCGGGCGTGGCTGGCCGAATCTGACTCCATGGTGGTGGGTAAGATGAATTCCAAGAAAACTCTCCTTCTAATTTCTACTGTCTTTATGTTGATAGTTCCTTTCTTTATGTGATCACCAGCCCTGACGATGCAGTTGGAGTCCCTCCGACTGGCGGCGAACGTGGCTACGGCGGCCGTCAACGCCCGGGGCCCCCCCATCAACGCCCGCCTCCATGACGTCTCAACCTGTGTCCAGGAGATCGCCCTTCATGGCGTCCATCGTGGCGCATCGGTGGCGCTGGCCGCGGCGCGGGTCCAGACCGAGTACGAGCACCATACCATGGAGATTGGTTTCCCAATGGGCGACGGCCCCGAGGAGCATGAGGAGTTTATCGAGGACTTTGTCGATGCAGCGGAGGCCATCATGGACATCACATCCACTCAGGATGTGATAAATAATGTCTTTGATTAGTTTGTATTTTGGGCAAACTAAGCAATGAATAAAATCTTCTATTATTCTATGATCGTATCTCAGTGTACTTTCTGCAATATCTTTGTATACATCATGATTATCTCTGTGTTTATTTTTGCTCTATAGGTGATACATCTCGTATCGGCTTTTCCCCCTTTTGGGTAATTTTGAGCCAAAGGTGATACCCTTCTGGTACCAGCTATTAGAGTCGCTGACTGAACAAATCGGCTATCAAGTATTGATCCAAACACTAGAATAATATTCCTTTAGACGTTTTCCACTGATCGCTTCTTGATAGGTTACACCAGAACTCTTCAGACCAAAGATCAAACAATTGATCGATCTAGGCCTGGCATCTCATTGTATTCCAAAGCAAAATAATCTTTAAATTCCTTTAATAAATCCATCAACTCTTGCTTATACTCAGGATCCAACTTAGCATTCACATATGTCGGCCTAGGCCTATCTCCAGGACCAATGTCTATCTCCTCCAATTCATCGGCCGACGTGAAGCCATGCCCTAGCTTACCACCTGTATCATCTATTGGATTATCCATTAAAACAAACTCTCAGAGCTGATTGCTTGGATCGGCTGTTAGCTTTCATCATTGATCTTAATGAAGCCTCCTTCCCATAGCTTGCTAAAAAACACTCAAAGTCTTCTAGTTCCCAATACATTGGATCAGTTGTTGCGATACTTACAGAATCATCAGCATGAACTAGCTCAACATCATCTCCATGCCACTGAGACAAGCATTGATGCATAGTCGATGGCACACAACCATTTGCATGAATCCAATCACGACCAAGGAGTAAACTATATGAACCTTTTCCCTCAATGACGAAGAATGTGGTGAGCAAAGTTTTACTTCCGATTGTCAATTCAACGTTCATTGCCCCCTGGTCTTGGATGCATTACCCCTAAAATCCTTAAGCATCATGTCGATCTCAATCAAATCCCCTGGTCCCTTGCAAAGTTTATGAAATATAGTATAAGGCATAAGATTGATAGAAGCACCTCCATCCACCAACATTTTGCTCATCGGTTTTCCATCAATGAAATCTTTTACACATAAAGCTTTTAAGTGTCGATGCTTAACTGGCTTATCGAATATAGCTTAATGTACAACTGTCAAATTGACAACTATCTCCTCATACTCCGATTCATTAAAATCTAAATAGACTTCTTGCTCTGCTGGAGCTCTAAATTCTAATGTCAATAGAAAAGCCATTTGAATATTAGCCGATGGTTGACCCCTATCGGCTGTTTGTTTAGCACGCCACACTTGAGGTCTACTAGATGCCTGAGCCTGTTCTAGCTCTCTGTTTCTTAGGCGTTGCACCCTTCTTTTCTGGCTTGTTATCAAACCTGCTGGACACCATTGCCCTTCCTGCCAAACATACTCTTCCTCAGTATCCTCTTCTTTATAATCAGCCAAGTTTTGATCAACAACTCGCTTCCCAAGCCGATCATGAACACTTCTATTTTTAAGTGCCGATCTAAATTATTATGATGATATTTATATCGAGCATGGATAGACTGGCGGTTGGCTTGAGATTGCCTAAACTCCCAATATTGTTCACTGCACTCTGGGCAGTTATTTATGGTAGACAATTTTAAACCTTAATTCTAGCAATGTCTAAAGAAAGGATAATTCCAATGTGATTCAGCTTGTTTTCTTTCATACCTCTCTTTCTCCTATTGACGCTGGTATTCTTTCTCTTCTATCCAACGTTGATAATCCTTTTCCTTCTGCCATTGCCATTTATTCAACAAAATTCAAGATGTGATATGCGGCCTTATCGCCCCGTTTCTTGATGTCTCTCTCTGCTCATATCGGTTCTTCTATGGGTCACGACGTCTTCTAATCTCTCTATATTCATCAGCCGATATTTGCATCCCGGGATCGACTGTTCCAGTTTTTTTGCTCTGGTTGATGTCAGGACCTTAGTCATCCCTTTGAGCAACTTCACATCAACCATATTCTGATCTCTTGAGAAAGGATTATCATCAACTTTCATCTTCCGAGGCATATCAAATTTAAGCCTCCCTTGCTGAATAGCCCTCTGTATATGTTGTCGAAAAATCCTGCACTCGTTAGTAGAATGAGAAGTGGCGTTATAAACTTGCAGAACTTCTTATTCTTCAACTGATCAGGAGGTAACATAACATGATTGGTGGGCAACTTGATCTGTCCTCTCTCAAGCAAGAAATCGAAGAGCTTGTCCGATTTTGTGACATCAAAATCATAGCTTTCTTCAACTCCTTTTCTCTAAGGATTTGACACCATTACTGTCTTCTTACCCCAATTCTATTCGGCCGTAGCAATCTCTTCTTCTTTGTCATCCTCATTGCCGTCATCAACTAAATATGGATTATAGGCTTCGGCAATTGCGGCACTCTTCTAGAATCAGGTATCTCTGCGCATATTCTGGAATTGGCTATTGAGCGCTGCCACTCGTTGAGTCAACTAACCTAAATTGTCAAACTCTTGCCCCAACAGCTTCTCCCTCTATGTTGGCAACATTTCTTGAACGGCCGAAACAGCCAGCTGGTCTTCAGTCAAGTTTAATGAGAAGCACAAATTTCTGGTCTCTCAGAACCTCTGAAAAAACTCGACACCCGATTCATTAGTTCTCTGTCTTATGGTCGTCAAATCTGTGATTTTCTTCTCTCCTATCCCAGTATAGAAATATGTATGAAACTTCTTCTCTAGGTCAACCCAATTGGCAATGGAATTAACTAGCAACGATGAAAACCAAGTGAAGGTTGGTCCTGACAGGGACAAGGAGAAGAAACGAACTCGATGAGCCTCTTCAATGGATGCTTCGCCCAACTGTGTAAGATACCGACTGACGTATTCTATCGTACTTGTGCTATCTTGATCAGTGAACTTAGCAAATTCTGGGAGCCTATAATTTGTAGGAAGAGCGACCAAATCATATCACTTTGGATATGGACGTTTGTACGAAAAGGTCTGCCCTTTTGGTTTCAAACCGAACTGAGTTTTCATCATCTCGGTCACTCTGAGCAACAACTCATCAGCATTTAAATCTGGATTTCTTTGCAATTGCTGACCTATCTGCGGATTAAAATTTCGGGTACCTTGATATCCCGGATTTGGAATCATATGAAGGGTATTGTAATATGTGCCATAATGATATCCTTGTGGTATCTCTATCTATTGGGTCCTTTGCTGGTTTGCTGCTTGAAGTCTCTAGTTGTAGATGCTGGGATCTGTATCTCTACGAATCCTTTGAACTGATGGCGCTATTTTTTGAGCCGACGATGGTATTTGTCCTGATGTGCCAAAATTAACCATTTGATTATGAACTTGCCCCATCGGCTATTGCACATACTGCACTGATAATCTTGGATTATTTTGCATTTGATTAGTAGTGGTACCTTGAACTTGTTCAGATGAGCTCTGAACTGCCTGGACATCATCATTATCAGTTAGTGCTGCTTCTTGATGGCTAGTACCGGCTTGACTAGTCCCCTGAGTCGACGGATGTGGGATGTTGAAGTAAGCTGGTCCAACCTGATCAACTAGACATCCATGAAACACCTCTCTCACGGTATTGTGGAATGTGTTTAAGAACGCTGTATTATGGTTCAACATGGCATCATGAACAGATTTGTTTACGGCATCTACGAAGAAACGTCTATCATCAGCTTTGTCTGTATCTGACTGCCCATGCAACAAAACTCTTTGTAGTGGATATTTGTGAACAACTTTATTGTCATGTGTCTTGGTGTAGGACAACAAACACTTATTTTGAAATTCTTCTATAGCTTTACTGATGACATATTTATCCTCATTAGATAGGTCTTCATAAGGCACCATAAGGATGTCCCTGTTGTTGTGAGTTGCTATGACGATTGTGGGGTCCCACCAGGCGTGCTAGAATGTGTGTCGGCACAAAAAAGTGTCAACACGTAGCAAGCCGGAAGGATCTATTTGGGATGAGCCCGGAGATCCGCTTGGCATCAATGCAGGACCAGCCGATCCTGCGAATTCCCGAGGGCGTGTCAGTCAATTTGACCTGCAATTGATAAGGAGAGAAAGTTTATCAGTAATTTAAGGTAGAACATGCCAGTTTTGCCCAGACAGTTCTAAGTGTGCCGCTTTGGGAGCAGCCAGACGGGATGTGACACTCGCGGGTCATGATTGATTTTACAGTAACGAATACAATGCACCCAGATATAAGTAACATCATCAGCTACATAAATATAACCAGTGTAAAGCATCGCGCCGATAAGTTTAACGAGAAAGATATAACATGCGAACAAATCGACTATCTAGTACAAATAGATCTACAAACGCTTTGAATCTAGTCTGTTACCATCAACAGTGAGGTTCGACCAGATCGATGCAGCTATAATGATGACAATAAACTAAAGCCAAAGAATCAATAAAACCATCTATACATCGACATGTTTCTGAAGGACATGTTATATGTGTGAAAGCACAGACAAATCGGCTAAAATAGTCGATTCAGGTAGAAAAGGGATTACAGCATGTGAACAATCGACTATTTAACATAGACAGATCTATAAACTCATTAGACCTAACCTGTTATCCTTAACAGTGGGGTTCGACCGGATCGATGGCAGCCATGATAAAGACAACAAATCAAACCTTTAAAATAAATAGATCTATTCACATTTAATAGAATTATGAAAACATACTATAAGCGTTAAAGTGTGGGCGATTGGCTATTTAGCCGATTTAGACATAGCAAACAGCTAAGATTACGCCTGATCTAAAGTAAGTCTATCAGTTAGCATACTCCGATCTAAAGTACTAACAGTGTGGATCGATCGGATCGTTACATCTATAATAGCGAGCTATATACCATATTTAACTAACCAGTAAACCTTCTCAAGATCAGACACGTCTTAACCACATACTATGCACGATCAAGATCGAAGTAGAACAGCCGATAAAACATAATCCATCGTTTAAAGTAAGAATCATCGCAATGTGACAGAATAAACGATGGACTAAAAGGGTGTGAGACCGATCTAGATCGATCTCGATCGGGCAAGTTGATATTGCTGAAAACTAATGACAATAAGAACATCAGCAAGATCGGTAACTTAATGAATCTACCTGAAGGATGCCACCCTTAGATAGAGCCGATAACTTGACCTTAGTCTAATTCGAGCAGTGGAGGTCGAACTTAACCGATACAGCCGTACTTGAACTAAATAATGATCGATAACTAGGTTATACTAGAGCTCGTAAGAGGTCGGCCGGACCGATACAGCCTTACAAACAGAGGTATAAGCCATGATAGTACTTACAAATAAGCCGGAGGTTGGCCGGACCGATGCAGCCCTGCTTGTTGAAGAACTCGTCGAGATCTACACTGCTCCTACTAGGGTTGGCGTGAAGCCGAAAAAGTAATTATTATTGATTGATCGGATGCCCTTTTACAATAGCCGGGGTCCAATATTTATACCCGAAAACTAAGCGTGAATCCTACTTAAATACGACTCATTACATTTTTTGGTGTAAGAGAGAACATTCCTAACTTAAGATAACTTGGACCCTAATCTTTTCTTTTTTTAGAGTCCGACATGTTTCTCCCTACGCCAACCGTAGCTGATTGACGTTATCTGCTAACGTCATCCGAAGAGAGCCGATCCTAATACCGCATCTGAACCAGCTGAAATCGATCCTTATACAATCGATTTCTTGATGACACAATCTTAAAAGCTTCGAGTTCCCGCGTTCTTCTTCTCAAATTTTTTTGTGTAAACAGGCACCTTCTGGGCTGCTGCTACGGAACACGTGGAGTCCCAGAGAGAGGCAGGGGAGCAGTAGCAAGTGTACCTTTCAGGATATGAGTCCCTCGTCGCTTTGCTTCCCTTCCTCCTCTAAAGTTTAGTCCGTATCACATCGGATATTTGGACAAATACATAGAGTATTAAATATAAACTAAAAAAATAACTAATTGCACAGATTGCGACTAATTTATGAGACGGATTTTTTAAGCCTAATTAGTCCATAATTTGATGTGGTGCTACAGTGAAGCTACAGTACATGTTCTGGTGGCAGGTCCATTAGGCTTAGTAAATTCATCTCGCGGATTACTGAGGACTTTTGTAATTTGTTTTATTATTACTGTTCGAACATTTTCATGTGACGTCATGATGTAACATCTGATGTGATACGCCCAAACTCTAGCCCGTGGATTTAAACAGCACCTACTCGTAAATCTGCGGATTCCTCTTAACCATACTACTGGGATCCTTGGTTCGAGGCAGCACACATGGATGCATGCATTCGCTGTGCATCCAAAGCAAAAGAGAAGGAAACATAGGTTTAGTAGTAGGTAATCCAGTCTGCAGGCACAGAAGAAAAAGGCCATCTTACATGGTGGCAACACTTCTGAGCCCTCAACAATTTTAAAAAAGCGATCGATCAACTAATCGGATAGTTAATTGGCTGATGAGATCCTGGCTTGGCCAGATGCGAGGCTTTTCTTCAGTGTCAGCTCGCTGCCATGCATGGCATTGCCATGGCGGGGCGTCCTGTCTCTGGCCTGCCCCCTGCCGTGTCTCCCTCTGGGTAGGGCACTCCATGAGGCGGCCCGGAGGAGACCAACCACCAACCCAACAAACGCAGCAAGATCCCGGCTCGGCTGCCTGCCTGCGCGGAGTGCACGCGGTTCCGTTCGCACTTTGCGCCCGTGCAGTGCAGGCTACCACCATGTGCTGTCCATGGAGTAGATCGGAGACACGCCGAGAATTTCAGTCGGCTGCTGCATAGAAAAATGAACTAAAAGCTAGCAGGCAGGCATTGGCCTGAATTGCTGCTTGGCGACAACGCTGCCTGAAAGCACAACCAAACAGGCCGTGGCAGGTAAGCATGTCCGGTTGGATGCTTGGTTTGGGACTCGGCCATCATCAGTGTGGACCATGTATCTATCCGTGCAGCTCATGGACTGCAAGCCAGTTATACCTGCAATTGCTGCGTCGTGGATTCAAAAAAACAAAAAAAAGGTGTGTCGACGAAATATGGTTGGCAGCCTACCTAGGGGTATGCCCAAGGTAGTAGATTATCGGCACACAGGTGCGCAAGCTACGAACAGGATGATGACGTAAGACAGACACGAGGTTTTATCCAGGTTCGGCCGCCGTGAGGGCGTAATACCTACGTCGTGCGTCTGATTATATTGTTGTATGTCAATGAGATGTGTTTTTAAGGGGTCCTCTGCCCGCCTTATATAGTCTGGGGGCAGGGTTACAGATCTGGAAACTAATCCTAACCAGTTACAATTATTATAGGTGGCCGGATAAGGATTCCTATTCTAACCGACCAGGATCTTGCTTGATCTGCAAATTTGCCTTGATTCCTTGCGCGGGACTCCAAACAGATTGGCCGGGCTACGCGTCGTCTTCTAGTGGGCCAGACCCCCTGGTCCGGGCCAGCCCGAGCCTAGCCGTAAGGGTATAGGGGTTAATATCCCCACAGCTAGTCCCCGAGCACCATGTATTATGCTGCGACACGCCGTTCGATTTCCTTCGGCTAATGCGACCCATCTTCATGTCATCTCCAACTAGTTGAAAACATTGACCAAGCGAATGTGCCAGTATTCTGGTCAAGACAGAAAGCAGTAGACCACGATTATAGCCGAAGATTTCGGTTGTCCGAAGAATGCATGGTGCTCTAAAGAAAAAAAATTCTTTCCCTATCAAGTGTGCCCACTTATATTTCTGAAAAGAAATGTAAGTAACCCTTGGACAATAATAGTTCAAGCCAACAGTCATAACGTAGGGGTCGATAAAATAAACACATTCACCGCAAGGTGAAGTATGCCCACTTAGTCCCCGAGCCTGGTAGTAGGTGACGTAGGCACGTGGTGCTAGGGTCTAAAAAGAATTCCCAGTTAAATTGAGAATCCAATCGTCGTACAGGCGATACGAGATGCACCGACAGGTGCATCGTACCGATGTAGTCCCCGAGCTTGCTGGAAGGCGAAGTATGAGCCTTGTAGCAAGGTCTAAGTAAATGCCTCTCAACTTCATGTGAATACAAGTCGCATGTAGCTGAGGAGAGCTGTCTCCAAGCAATGTTCGAAGAGTGGTCGGGGTAGTCCCTGAGCATGAGGGTGATCGGAACAGTCCCGAGCAAGACGGTGGTCTGGTCAGTCCCCGAGCACGACGGTGGTCTGGTCAGTCCCCGAGCACGACGGTGGTCTGGACAGTACCCGAGCACGAGAAGTGCGACAAAAAAACATATGCCACTGGTACTAGTATCTTTTGTATTGAATTACTTGCCCTGTCAAGTCCAATCTGACATGTCTGGTCAAAAAAGTAGACGGGTATAGCACGTCATACTGTCTTCTTGTCTTTTCAAGCAAACAGTTGCGTGGCACCTGTCAGTAGGTGCGTCAGCGTGGGCCCTCTCACACTGGTAACGAAGAGGCGCATATATTGGCATAGATCTCGAGGCTATGAAAACAACCGTCTGCGGCGCATGCGCACGTCTCCCAAGAATCTCGGGCAGACGAAACAGCACAACTCTTGAGTTAAATACAGTATAAGATAGGTAAGTTACTTTTTACCGCACCCCATTGCCATCCGCAGCCACACCCATCTTCTTCCTCTTGCCAACCCTAATACCAATCAATCCTCCGCTAGTTCCTCGTTCATCAACAAGGCCAGATTCATGGCAAAAAGCGATGCGCAGAAGAAAGCCGGAGTCATGGCGAAGGAGTGGTGGAAATCGAGAAGTAACGAGCAGACCATTGAAGACCTCGTCACCATGGGAGTACTCCACAACAAGGAGCTCGTAGGATGGCGCACGCCGGAGGGCGAGGGGTAACCCGATCCACAACCAGGTGAGATCGTGGTGTTCGATGACTTCTTTAAGCGGGGATTTGGGGTTCCTGTTCATCCTTTTCTTCAAGGGCTCTATCTTTACTACGAGATTGGGATTTGCAATCTGCATCCCAACTCGATCCTCCTTGTCGCCACTTTCATTCATCTTTGCGAAGCATATGGCGGCTTCCAGCCCCATTTTGATTTTTTCCGCCATCTCTTCTATCTGCGGAAAAAAGGAAGCGGCGGATCGAAGATTGCCGGAGGTGTGTACCTCAACCTCCGTGACGGAATGAAGCCCCAGTACCTGCACTGCCCATGGCCCATGGAACACGTCGCTTGACAACTGGTACAAGAAATGGTTCTACATCCGCGAAGAGCCGAACACAATCACACTGTGCGACGTGGGGTTCATTCTGGAGAAGAAAACAAGCTGGTTAGAGAAGCCCGAGCACCTAGAACAGATTCCAGAAATATTTGGGATGATCCCGTGGAAGAAACTGGACGGTCCGAGCGTGGTCAGGAGCTTCATCAGCAGACGGATCCAGCCCTGCCAGAGGAGGGTACATCCTGGCTACGAGTACCAAGGTAGCGCAGACCCGACGAGGACAAGGTAGGAGGCCCTTGGCAAGAACGATGTCAGAGCCAGAATTGGAGAGCTATTTAACTTAGCTGATCCAAATTATATTAGATTGAGCGACATCGAGCACGCTTTCAAGCTCGCCCGACCTCCCCCAAAGGTAGCTCATCTTGCCTTGTACCCGTAATCTTATATTATAGTAGAAACTTACTATGTATCTCCTATTTGTTTCCCAGATTAATGGTCGAGATAGAGCGACAGTGTTTGTGTCGCCACCCCCTAGTGTAGATTGGCCACAAGTATCTGTCCCAGCTGCCCAGACCAGCGTCGGGATCGAGGACGTCGACTGGGCGGCGCTCGGAGCTGGAGAGGAGGCGGTAGCCAAAGCTGCTGGTAAGCAGCCTGCGGCTAGCAAGCGTCGTCAAGCGATTTTTACCTTGTCGGTCGATGACGCAGAGGAGGGAGAGGATGCAGACACCCTTCGACTCGTCCCTCGAAAGCGGAGGAGGCAACTAGAGTCAATGGAACAAGGTGGCTCCTCCGTGTCGGTGGGACCTACGTCGCCGACCACTGCAGCGCAAAAGACAAGCGGCGGAGGGGTCGAGCACCAAGGCCCAGCGACAGTGCTGGATATAGAGGGAGACCAGGAGTCACCCGCACAGCACGTGGAGCGAGCACGGCCGAAGAGACGCGCCTTCGCCACATCCTTTCGCGCCTCCAACATGTAAGTATTTGTAACCTTGATGTAAGCCAATCAATTTGCATTGAATATAATTGCCTTCTAAATGTATCTCAGATGTACTAGATCGACATCCACCAAAAATCTAGACCAGCTCGCCAAGAGCGGCGTGGCTCCGCCAGTAATTTCAGAGCAGACTGCCCAGCAGCCGGCTATCGAGGACCCCATAGCAGAAGATCCGTCGGGACCTCAGCAATCAAACGGTCAGGCAATAGTCCCCGAGCAGCAGGTCGAGGGAAGAGCCGAGCCGAGCATGGATGCTCCGAGCGCTAAACCTGCTGAGGGCAACACCTCAGCGTCAAGGGTAATAGATCAGACCGAGGAGCAGCAACCAGAGGTGGGAGCACAGAGCACGTTTGTCGATGCTGCAGCCCGTGGGAAAGCCAAAGTGATCGTAGATGCTGCTAAAGCTAGACCAGCACTGAGATCCAAAGAAGAGGACGAAGTAGAAGAGGTCCTAGGGCGTCCGCAGGACAAGCGATAACATGTGTATGTGTCGCGTTGGCGGAACGACCAATGGGTTATTCATGAGGAAATCCCAGAGGTCGAAGAGACCAAGAAAGTTGAACGAGCGGCGAAACGACTGGCGACGGAAGTCCAGGCATGATTTGCTTCACCACCTAATTTTGTTGTCTAGTCAAACTTTCTTACTTATCTTTTGCACACAGGACTTAATGAAGACCGCAAAGTACCGTAAGAAATGCTTCGACCAGATTGAGGGGATCACTGCAAGCAATAAAGAGCTGATGGCGGAAGTGGAACGCTTACACCACCAACTTGAAGCCACCAATCATGAGAGGACAGAGCAAGAGTCCCAGAACCAGAACCTAGTCGTCCAGCTCAGTAACAAAGAGCAGGAAAGAAAAAGTAAGTAGTCACTTTTTCACAACGAGTGCATGACAATTGTTGTTGCGTTGTCGGTAGTAACAGCTGTAGTGCAGGCTTAGAAGCCGAAGTGATCCATCTCTGAGAGGAGAATAGTCGTGCGGTCGTGGAGTGTGATCGCCTGAAGGAGGACAACAGAAAACTAGCGCATGACCAGTCGCAGCTCCGGGACCACACGACCAAGATGAAAGAGGAACTGAAAAGTAAGTTTTCCAAACCCCTTTCCTCACTTTTGTTGCCCGCCTTATCTTGTCGTGGTATGACGTTTTAATAGCTTGTGCGGTTTCCAGTTATAAAAGTCAATGCCAAGAAGCATATGGAGGCCGTGATAAAAGATCGTGATGGCTGGAAGGCGCAGTGCCAAGAGGTCACCAAGGATCGAGACACATGGAAAAACCGGTGCCAGGAAGTGGCAACGGGCGTTTTGCCGATCCTCAACCTCATCGATCCAGCGCTTACAGAAGACGTGCCAAGGACGCCACAGCTTGGACTGGTCAATAGGTGCCGAAAGGCATGGGGATGGTTCCAAGAGTTCGTGAAGGAGGCAGGTGAGTACACAGGCACACATGTGCTAAGCATGGTACGTGCTCCCTACCCCTTGATCAATCTCGAGCGCCTGGAAGCTGGATACCCAAAGGAGGTAGATCCAGACAAGGCTGAGGAGCTTCGGATGACCCAGCTGGACTTGTCGGTAAAAATAATTGGCGACATTAACCTGTGTGGAGGCGGGACAGCACCTGTACAGGGTATGCCATCAACAAGTTAGCTGGAGGGGCCGTCATTTTTAAGCCAACCGACGAAGCCTGCGGTCTCGACCAGCCAGGCATCGATGGGGCCATCTTCTTCAGCTCGACCGGTACAAGAGTCCCCGAGACTCAAGCACAATGTCAGGCCTGGCGAACAGCAGGTGCCGCGTGACCCGACCAACCAATAGTATAGGCTATAGCTGTGGAAGAAGATGTAGTTGTGTTATTGTAAACTTGGACCCTTTCAGGCAAGCTTGTAATAATGTAACTGTATATCTGCATAAGCTTGTTTGTTTTGTAGAAAACGTATTTAAGCTTGAATATCGTGTTGGTGTAACTAAGTGAGAACATGTTAGCGTTCTATTTAGTTGTACCAGTTTAGTCGACACGTCATCCTGAAAGGTTTGTATGGCCCTAGTTTGCCCTATGGTCGGACTGTGAGGTGCGTAGCCTGTGCACACGTAGATGCACACAAGTCAAACCAAAGGGGACCTACCGATCACCCGTAGCGTAGAGAGCAGATCCCATGCACGCGTTGGGAGGAACCAGAGACAGGGCCTGCTCCGAAAACCCAGGAAGGAATGGTGGTCGGTTTTGACTGGTTGAGTTAGAATAACAATAGACTTCGAAGTGACACATTAGAATGGTCGGAGAAAGTCATAATAGCTTTATTGAATTAAATCAAAAGTACAAGAGGAGTACATATCTTAGTAGTTAAGCATAGAAACGCCTAAGCTTGTCGATGTGCCATGAATTGGGTACATCTGTACCGTCTAGGTGAGCTAACCTGTAAGACGTTGGTCATGTAACCTCCTTGATCACGAAGGGCCCTTCCCATGGAGTTGCGAGTTTGTGGACACCAGCCTGATTCGTCTTCCACTTCAGGACCAGGTCCCCAACCACGAAGAATCGCTCCTTAACGTTCTTGTTGTAGTACCTATGCAAAACAGCAAGGTATTTTGCTGTACGTATACAGGAATCGAGCCGCTTCTCTTCTGCACTATTCACTTCTAACTCCCGTACTTCATTGGCCTTGTCTTCGTCGAAATTCTCTACCCGTGCTGATCTGAAGGCTATATCGGCTGGGAGCACTGCCTCAGCACCATAAACCATAAAGTATGGTGATACGCCGGTATTGCGACTAGGCTGGGTTCTGAGACCCTAGACCACGTCGTAGCTTCTGCTTGATATGTTTGGCCTTGCCGTCGACATTTAAGGAGTGCTCGATCAAGTTCCGAGGTACACCGGGCATGTCAGCGGGTTTCCATGAGAACACGCTCACATTGCTCCTCAAGAACCTGACGAGCGCGTCTTCCTATTTAGGATCCAGGTTGGCCCCGATAAGGGCCGTTTTGCTGGGATCACCGTCGACCAGCTGGATCGCTTTGTGCTCTTTGGACTTGACGTTCTTGCGTGGGGCCTCGAGCTCTGGGATCTCTAGGTGGTCGGCTGGGGTCTTCTTGGCGTCGAGCGTGGTCTCGGCCATGCGAATAGAGAGGTCATGAGCCTCTGCTATTTTGAAGCTGTCATCCTCGCAGGTGTAAGCTGCGTACATGTTGCCCCTGAGAGTTAGAACCCCCTTCTCAGTAGGCATCTTGAGCACCAAATACATGTAGTGAGGTATGGCCATGAACTTGGTGAGCGTTGGTCGACCAAGGATAGCATGGTAGGTGCCTTCGAAGTCGGTGACCACGAAGTTGATATAGTCGGTGCGGAAGTGGTCTGGGGTACCAAATTGCACAGGTAGCGTGATCTGCCCGAGAGGAGTAGAGCTCTGTCCGGGGAGAACACCCCAAAACTGTGCCTCGTATGGCTTGAGATCAGCCTGGGTTATCTTCAGAGCTGGCAAACTGTTCTTGAACAGTATATCAATGGAGCTGTCGCCGTCAATCAGCACTCTGTCGAACTAGACCTTGTTGATACAAGGATCGAGGACCAGAGGAAAACGTCCTGGCTCAGGTATTACGGCCCATTGGTCCTTTCTGCTGAAAGAGATCTCGCGGTGAGACCAAGGAGGGAGCCGCGGATCGGCGATGAGGTTGTCGGCGTTGGCCACGTTCAAGCAAGCACGGGCGAGCAGCTTGCGTTCTCATTTGGTCTCAATGGACACTTTGCCTCCAATGATGGTGTGGACATGATCGGTTGGCTTGACGTACTTGTGACGGGGATCTGCGTCTTCATCATCGTCGTCCTCGTTGCGCTGTTCCCTTGCGTCGTTAGGCTTGTGGGACGTATCCGGAGCCTGTTGACGCGTGTAGATAGACTTAAGAACGCGACAATTCTCCATGGTATGGTTTGACTTGGGGTGGAGCTGGCAAGGTCCTTTCAATGCTTTGGCGTAGTCTTCTTCGTAGTTGCGACGTCCGCCACCTTTCTTAACGGTGTTGACCTCACCGTCGTCTTCCTGAGCACGCTTGCCCCTGTAATCATCATAGCGATTACGCCGCTGATTACGCTGGTCGCGGTGGTCGCGGGGGTCATTGAGCTGGTTGAGGCGATCAAAATTGTCGTTCCGACCACGGTTGTCGCGGTAGTTGTCACGGCGTGGAGGGTGGTCGGAGCGTGGAACCCTTACTACTTCTTTGATGATTATCTTTTTAGCATCGTCGGCATCCGCATATTTCTTGGCAGTGGCCAGGAGTGCTGTGACTGATTCAGGTCTCTTGCGGAGGAGCTTGTCCCGTAGGGCATCGTGGAAGCAGAGACCAGTGATGAAAGCCTCAATTGCCTCGTTGTCAGAGATTGGCGGGACCTTGATGCGCATCTCCGAGAAACGTCGGACGTACTCGCGTAGTGGCTCATCTTTCCGATCTCGAATCTGCTGCAGATCATATTTGTTGCTGGGTTGCTCGCAAGTAGCAATGAAGTTGTCGATGAAAGCTTGCTTGAGCTCTTGCCAAGAATCGAAGTAGTTCGCCGGCAAGCTGACCAGCCATTGGTGGCCTGCATGGCCGACAGCGACTGGGAAGTAGTTAGACATGACGTGCTCGTCAGCCATGGCTGATCTGCACGCGGTTTCGTAGAGCATGACCCATAATTCGGGGTTCTCCTTGTCGTCGTACTTCTGAAGTTTTTCGAGCTTGAAGTTCTTGGGCCATATGACTTGGCAAAGGTGTGGAGTAAACTGCTTCAAACCCAGAGGGCCGTGGGTAGTATCATATTCCATACGGCGATAGCTTTCGTGGGATGCACGATCGTTGGCTCTTTGATTAATGCGATCGCACAGATCGTGTTCTCCGAGGTAATGGCGGAGATCGTTATTGCCATCACGGCGATCCCGGTTGCCACCCTGGATAACCCTGTGATTGCGGTTATCACAGCGATTATCGCGGTTGTCTCGACGGTTGTCATCCCGGTAGCCGCGGCGATTGTCGCCCCGACCACCATCATGGCCACCGTTCCCGCCTTGACGGTTGTCTGATGGGTCGTTGTTGCGCGAGCCACGTTGGTTGGGTGGCTGTGAGCGACTTGAGTACTGGCGGCTGTGGCTTGATTCGACTGAGACGGATGGAGCCCGAGCTTGATTTACAATATCTGCGATCTGGGCCATAGCAGCCGTCAAGTAAGCTTGTATATCATCACGAACTGCCTGGGTTTCCGGAGTATTGGGTAGTCGTTGCATCGTCGCCATAGCAACAGCTACGTTGGCGCTTGGGGTCCTGAAGACCTGCTTGTCCCCTACCCTATCAAAGGCATTGTTAAGGTCACGCGGCTGGACCCTTATGCGTCGTGCCTCCTCTTCAGCCTTGGCTTCGATTTGTCGGCGATTAAACCGATCAATATTGCGTGCTTCGCGTGCTAGCCTTTCTTGTTCTGTTTCGCCGACAGCCGGTGGTTCGTCATTACTGACAACGTTGATCAAGTCTCCTCGCCTTGGTGGGAAGGATGGGAATCGTGGGAACCCCGAGGCGTGGTCTGGGATATCCAGATCGTATTCAACGCCTTCATCGTCATAATGCTGGAGCTCGGTGTGGATGGAGCCATTAGATGCGGTGCTGGACGGAGAGCTTGAGCCACCCTCTCGAACTGTGTGGACCGATCCTTCTTGGAACTCCTCGATCCGGACCATGTTGACGAAGTTGCGCGGTCTTGGCCAAGATCGTTGCATACTGTACGCATAGTTGGAAGCAGTGTTTCGCAGGCCGTAGGGCTGAGCCTGGTAATTCTCCATCGAGGTTTCATATTCGGAGAGCCGGAGACCCGTCGCGAGGGCTGGCCGGTGACGAACGGAACGCCCTTCAGGAGTAGATGTGACCACGAGATCCGTACCGAGTCGTGCAGAACGACTGGCCCGAGCTGGTCGGGTAGATCTATTGTGGGTAGTGGTTACCTGCTCATTAGGTTGACTTTAAATCGAACTTACCGGAGCTAGGGTTTTGGCAAGTTTGGCGCCGACCCGATCGATGGAGTCGAGCAGGTCGGTGTTGTCGATTTGCCTCCCCTTGTAGCGAGGAAGCGAGCGACGGGTTGTCGGCGTGGCCGAAGACGATGCTGGTGCAGCCGGAGCCAGATCCAACGTGGTCGAAGTCATAGCCGATGCCGGTGAAGCAGTGGTCGACGCAGATCGGATCCGCGCCTCCTCCGTGGTCATGGTGATGGGGTTGTCGGAGCCCATGGTCCAAGTGATCTGGCCAACGGTGAACGTGAGGCCATTCGGCGTAGCCATGGATCCGGGGATGATGGCCATCTTATTCTTCTGGGAAGCGGTACGCACACCCCCTACCTGGCACGCCATTATCGACGAAATATGGTCGACAGTCTACCTAGGGGTATGCTCAAGGTAATAGATTATCGGCAGACAGGTGCGCAAGCTACGAACAAGATGATGACGTAAGACAGACACGAGGTTTTATCCAGGTTCGGCCGCCGTGAGGGCGTAATACCTACGTCCTGCGTCTGATTGTATTGTTGTATGTCATTGAGATGTGTTTTTTAGAGGGGTCCCCTGCCCGCCATATATAGTCTGGGGGGCAGGGTTATAGATCTGGAAACTAATCCTAACCAGTTACAATTGTCATAGGTGGCCGGATAAGGATTCCTATTCTAACCGACCAGGATCTTGCTTGATCTCCAAATCTGTCTTGATTCCTTGCGCGGGACTCCAAACAGATTGGCCGGGCCGCGTGTCATCTTCTAGTGGGTCAGACCCCCTGGTCCGGGCCGGCCCGAGCCTAGCCGTAAGGGTATAGAGGTTAATACCCCCACAGGATGTGTCGTGTGTGAAAGGTTGTGATAATAAGCTTATGTTTACACTAAAGGAGGCTAACAAATTGTGATAAGCTTCAGTCGTTAAGCATCGTGTTAAAGGTTTGATTCTTCTCAGCTTCTGATCAAGCAACGTCGCTTCCAGACTCGTTATCGTCTCGAGCCAACGCATTATTATTACGCACGGCTCACCGTTAATCTCTCTAGATGTCTATCTTCTGCCCAATAATTAGTGAGTGAGAATCTGCGACAGGAGCTCCGCCGTCAACCGCAATATTCAGATGAGAACTGTGTCAAGTATGTACTTCCTCTGTCCTGGATTTAACTTTATCTTAAGTCAAATTATTATAAGTTTGACTAAAATTTATAGACACGAGTATCGAATAGATAGATTTTATTAGACTACATTTTATAATGTATATAATGATGTTAATTTAATATTTTAAATATTATTTTTCTTTTTTTATAAATTTGATTAACCTTATAATAGTTTAAGATGGGATAATTCAGAATTTACTCGTATTTCAAGACCAAGGGAGTAGTCACGAGGACGAGACATTGATAGGACTAGGGAATTTATAGCCAAGACGCAAAAATCTCCTTCCATACCCGTCTGCATCCCTTTCTGGTATGTAAGCGGATATGCCCAAGCAATCGGAAGTGAAGGAAATTAAAGAAGTGGAAAAGCATGTGTGTGTGTGATAGCGGCAACGGGAATTAAACCAAGCAACTTGTACGTGTTGGGCTCTACTAGTTGATGATGAGTAAGAGCTATCGCAAATTTGATTATCCGTGCAAAGTGAGGTCATGTTTGGATCCCATAGTCTAAAGTTTATTCCACTAAACTTTAAAATCATGTTAGCTCTTAAAGCTCTAAATGGGTGGTCTATAGTGATGTCTAAACTTTACTCAACCTCATAAAAATACAAACTAAACCACACAAGTGAGCTAAAGTCGTCTAACATTTAGCCCTTAACTTTAGCCAACTAAACTTTAGACCATAGAATCTAAACATACCCTATGTCTCCGGGGAATATGTGGACGCGAGTGATTCTTTAGAATAGAATTTTAAGAAAGTAATTATGTGCAGGAATTGAATTAAGGGAAGCTAGTTCCTATTAGCTCCAAACCCCTTAGTTTGCTTTTGATAATAAACTCACAACACACTATGGAATTAGCTGTCTATAAGATACCGTTTGGCAGAGCTTTGATTCCTGAAATCAGCTTTCACATTTTAGGAGCTCTACCACAATGGCTTGTTCACTTTCTTTTTCTAGTCTAGTCAATCTGTGACTGTGAGACAATTGCTAGGTCATACGGCCAACTTAAGATTATATTTACAACCCATATTATGTAGGTTATGCGCTAGTTCAAATATTTTAAACTAGGTCATAAGATTTATGACAAGATTTCAATTGAGGTCGTGCTCCCACCAATGTCTTTAGGACATTGACACTGTCTACAAGGTTAAATTTAACTCGTAGTGTCTATAAAAAAATCAATTCGTAGTATGGAGTATTTTTAATAGAATATAATATTTCAAATAAGATAATTGTAATATTTTAACTAGTGAAATTACTATTGATAATAAATATAATATAGTATAACCAACTTTATGATGTACATCTATTTAGTCTTTCAGCGATATGGGTGGTTCAAGCAAACAATGTTTTACTTAAGAGAAACCTGAAACAACATATATTTGAAATCAGAGGGTGTAAGATTTATGACCATGATTTGAACTAGCTCAGACCTATATTATGCCTTAAGCTTGACAGTGTTTTTTTTTTTTGTTTTGTTTTTTTTTTTGCAAACACCAGTCATTCGATATTAAAGATGTTGTTTTTTCTAATAATAATTTAATCAAAATTACATATGTTTGACTTAACACAAAACAGAACTTACCTATATTTAGAATAGATGGACTCTACTTACATTCGATTGGGAATATTATTGTTGTCACATACACCTGGATTAAACCTTCATGTTTATGGATCAATCTATTGGTAGACCCCGGTCAATGGGGGACACGCGTGCATCCATGCACATGAGAACGTACAAGATCGAGTATAACGTACATTCAACGATGCTGATGCTTTGCACGCCCTAGAGTAATGTTGGTAGTGGTCTCACCAAGTACGGTAATTAAATTACTCCAGGGCGGCCGTAAGATTGAAACAGTGGTGACAGAGGTTTTGCTGCAAGGCACGCCGCTGTGCAAAGAATTAACTAAGCTGTCGGCTGATAAGCCAGTTGATGTTGTTTTATTGTAAAAAAAAACACTATACCATGACATAAACCGGACTGATAAGCGAACAAGGCCGCACGGTGTCAGCGATGGATCCTGTTTGTGGTATGGTGGGAACAAGGCCGCACGGTGTCAGCGATGGATCCTGTTTGTGGTATGGTGGGTAGGGTGCGGTAACTGCAAATCTGCAATAGACCGGCGCTGATCGATGCTGATGATGCCCAAATCGAGCAAGCCCCGCAGCACATGCCTTGATTTCATCTGATTTGGTTGCGTGGAAACCCATGTACGGAAACGCACGCATCAGGCGGCGGACCAATCTGGACTCCCACACCACACTCACACTCACACTGAGGTCATGTTTGGTTGAGCTGTGGATGTAGGAAAAAGCTGCTGTGGGCTGTGAGCTGTGGAAAAGCTGCTGTGGGCTGTGAGCTATAAAAAAGCTGAAAGCTGTTTAGTTAAACAAGTATAAAATATACCTTTTATCTTTATCTCTCTTGAAACAACTATGGAAGAGCTTTTTATTCCACCAATTTCGAAAAGTAGAAAGTCAAAAGCCAAAAGCAGGGTCAACCCAGCTTTCAAAAATGAACTACGGAAAGGCAGCTGCTTCTAAAAAAGCACCCTCCAAAAACAGCCCCTTTGATTAGCCTTTTGGCTTTTGGGGCCAAAAACCAAAGCCAAAAACCTCAACCAAACAGGGCCTGAGGCGGCGACTTGCTCTCTTGTCTCTTGCTCCAGCAGCCTCCATGCTGGCTTCACAGCGATACACTAGTCTATTGCCTATTGGTGGTGTCCGATGCACGCCATCATCACACATCATCGTTGCAAACCGTCCCAAGAAAAAAAAAAACCTTTTTTTTAAGGTTCTCGAGAGAGTGAGTAAGATTCGTCTGAACGCACTCATCGACGCGTTCATACTTCACATAGCAACCGAGACACGTTAGGTAAAGTATCAAAGTGTAGTTTAAACGAGAAGCACGCATGTAAGATTTTTTTTTCTCCTTTTTCGTGATTATAATCGTGTATATATATACTCCTTTATGGAAGTAACATCGTCGTTTCTGATTGTTTCTTTCTTTGATTTGATTCTACGAGAATTCCTGTCATGGGAAGGGAATTTGTTCGACAGGCACTTCAAAGGTACTCCTGTGTATAATTGCTCTCGGATGCTACTACTTCACGTGCTTCGTGACAGTGTTGCCTTTGAAATCATTTTTTGTATTATAAATCATAAAAAAAGGATGTAGTAGTGCACATTGGAGGAAACTTCGTTCACGTGGAAATGCATAAGGAGAAACCATAGTATATGATATACAGGAAAAAAAAGGCAATTGCATGCAAGTGCAAGCATCCAGCGACAAAACCCTTCTAACAGTAAAGGGCATGTTCGCTTGAACTTATTGACCAGCTTTATCAGCTAGAATCTACAGTATTTTTCTCTCATAATAAATTAGCTTCAACCGGCTTATCAGTCGGCTTTAATACCAGCCGAACAGGCCAGTGTTTATTGCCCTTGATTCAATTAAAATTTTTTATCGTGTTCATTGTAATAGGATTGTTGCTTGTTCTGTATCTGTATGCCCTTTTCTTTGCTGATTCATATTAGAGCATTGTGTTGCACATCGTTCCTCGTCTCACCTTATATTATAAATTTATTGGTTTCAGTAATCATGTCACTGCAAGGTTTATATGATAAACAGTCTGTTAACTTAAAACATGATTTCACTCCACCAATGTTTCTAAAGTGATAGATATTACTGTATAGCTCCAATTAGTGGCGGAGCTACAAATATATAGAAGACTAGAAGAGGGAGGAGTGGGAAGGGAGGGCTCAAGTCATCTTCAACCTCTATAACCCCTCCTTCATCTCTTCCATATCTAAAAAAATGAGGAGGGTCTCTATTGGCATAGGAGCGGTAGGGGGGACATGAGCCACATGCCCGCCATATCTGCCCCTAGTTCCAATATTATTTGTTGTCGCATAACAGACAAACTAAAACATATGTCACCGTGTGCTTTGAGGCAGAGCAAGAGAAGCGTGCTCTCCGGTACCTGTGCGTGGCCGACCTGGTGTTGCCGCTGGTTGGCTTCTCTTCGTTGCCGGAGTAGCCTTCCTGCGCCCGCGGGCGGCCGAGCTTGAGCTGCCGGATACCTGCACGCGGCCAAGCTAGATGAAAAGGAGGGAGATGGTACGGAGATGGCGGGAGAGGCGATGAGATGGCCGGGGCCGGGACAGCCAGGAGGCACTGGTCACTCGTCGGTTGCCGCAGCAGATCAGAAGAGACCCAGGAGATGAAACAGAGCGCCTCCATGCAGGTTTCGTCCAGTTTCCGAAACGTTGGAAACGTCACCCATACGTGTCGTGGGGATGAAACTGCAATCTTCTCTCTCGTTGTAAATACATTGCAACGTCATCGTATTTGCCGATGTGGCATCTCATTTAATGTTTATGAAACTCCTACCAAACCTACATTAAGACTAGCCTTAGAAGCCAACTTTCTAGGTTTTCAAAACAGCTTTATTTGTTTACGCTTCTGGCTTTTTGGCTAGTAGAGAGAGGCAAACAGGGCCTAAACTAACTTTTATATCCTTTGTTTTGGACCAAATGCATAATAAACCACTCTGTGGCATATAAAAACTGTTATTTCCTCCGCTTAAAATGATGTAAATTACTACATTTGATCACTATATTTTGAATATGTCGTCAATTGTAATAAATTGTATAAGATTATTCAAGCTGAATATATGCACATATTATTTACGATTACAATTAAACATTTCAATAACTATCCATAGTCAAAGTTTCCAAAGCTTGATACAAGAATCTTTCCAAAACGTCGTTTGACGACCGGAGCGAGTACTACTGCGCATGATGAGCCAACGCAGCAAGTAATCCGTTCAAGTACACTCTACTAACCTTAGAGCACCAGGACCTTTTTTTTTCCTGAACAATCATGGCTAATCTAATCATCAGGGCACCGTTCAAAATACTTGCAGATTCTAGGCTAAAATCCCAGTTTCTTCATGCATCGGTTCAAGAGCCGACGCCGTTTCCTCTGGAAGAAACGGTTTCATCAATTTTTCATCTCTTTTTCCTCATTAATTAGATTGCCATGTCAACGTTTTGCTTAGCTGGCAAGTCATTTAATAGAGATAGAAACCATCATTATTTTGTCATTGGGAGTGCCCTTAGAGCACCAGGACCTTTTTTCCCTGAACAATCATGGCTAATCATCGGGGTACCGTTCAAAATACTTGCAGGTTCTCGGCTAAATTTAGTCAAACCGGAAAGAGCCCATAGATCAAGGACGATGATTGTAGCGATAATGATGATCGAGCTATGCATACACTAATAATAAGGTGAAAAAAGGTCACTTTTGGGTCGTCATGTGTTAGTGCCTTTTATCATCACCGTGCGAGGCATAGCTCCATGCTAATTGCTGTCATTATGGACTGCCACATACTCTACTTACTATCTCTAACAACGGCACCCAAAATACAAGACAAATTCTATATTTGGGTAGTGCTACAGATATAGAATTCACTACTTTTTTTTTTGTCTTCTTCAACGACAAGACCCAAAAGGAAATCCTCTGTAAATAGGTCTGCAGGAGAGATGATATTTAGATTTAGGTTATGTCTCTCCTGGTACTCAAAATAAGTTGGGCCTTAATCTGTATTTTAGGTCTAGGTAGTCCTAGCTCTCGGTGGCCAGACTTTCCGCAGGTCTGGATCGACCCATCACATCACGTCCGTCCATCCAATCCATAGACTCACAGGTCAACTCTCCTCTCCAGGCTACGGCCCTGCAGTCTGCAGAGTGCTGACCGCTGACCGCTATCGTGTCACCACCGCTGCACGGAGCGACGGACGAGGTTTAGTTTTGTCCACGGCAGCACGGCGCAACACTCTCAGCGTGAGCGTCTGTAGTACAGTCTGTATAGTGTATACTGCTCCTACCAGCGTAGTACTCCTCTCGTAGCCCGTAACCGTATAGGATCAAGGAGAAAGGCTGTACGCACGCACGCACCCAGGAGTCGACACGTGCCGGTGGGGACAGCGGCCACGTCATCACGCGTCTGTCAGCCAGGCACGTTTCACGCATCGTCGCTGCAATGGAATCTTGCTAGCTCGTCCAAATAGCCTTATAGCCGAATCGAGGCTATATTCCGTTTTCCACGGAAAAAGTAAATAGGAACTATCTAGTACGAGATTACCGTGGTGGATTGCTTTCTCTTGATCAGGAGGAAGAACCTGGGAGATTACCCGTTGCATGCAAAACCTGTTAATTTCCACACGTAAAGGAAAGAGCAGCAATGCAAGTAGACCTCTCTTGTGACAGCTAGAAATGTGGAAGTTCTTGTGACAAACTGAAGGGAAAAAGGAAGCATAAAAGATGGACTAAAAGGAGAAAAAACGTACATGGGATATCTATTTGAGTTTCACTTTTCACCTTCCAAAATCATGGTAAATCCTACTGTGTCACCTTTCAAGCTCTAGACTAGAGATACATTTACGAACACATTGTATTCTTCTAAGTTTTCACATAAAAAAAATCTAAAGCATCACCCATTTAGCTTTTTAGATGCTTCTTTACACCAATGGAGCTACACGTCGTATCTAAGCAACTACAAGAGACTAGTTAAAACATTTTATAAAGCTAAATATGGCTATTATTGAGGAAAAAGCTTCTCCAACTGATTATGCAAATGCCTCTCAAGATAGCTCGCTGTCCATCCCGGAAATTTCGGTCGCTAGCATTGGCTAGCCAATGTCGCTCGCTATCGCGACTCTGCGTGCGCTCGGCAGCCCGTTCCCGCGTATGGTCGCCCCTTCCCGCGCGAACACGCCTTGATCGCACGCTGGACTGGTTATTACATACGCTCGCTCCTAGGCCTCCCGGCAGGCCGGAAAGCAGCCATCGGTGCGTCGCTCGTAGCTTCTTCTCTTTGTTTCTTCCACTCGATTCGGAGCAGTGGCATCCATGGCGTGGCCTCTTCGTCTTGTTCCTGTGCAACCACCTCGCTGGCTCCCTGCATGCACGTACGTATGCATGGGCATGGCAGACAGGCATGCAAAGCTGTCTACCAAGAGCTGCCGGCCTCAAGCAAGCATGCTATGCACGAAGAACGACTGCTGGTGAACAGAGCGACGGAGCCCTGCGGCGGAGAAATTCCTACGCGATGCTATGATCCGAAAAAGTCCACATGACGTGGCAGCTTTGAATATACATAATGAAAAACTTTTACAGAGGCTGTTGGATTGGTCTAGTTTTTTAGGTGGATTCTATTTTAGAGAATAGCTAAATCAGTAATTTTAGAAAATATTTTTTTAGATAGTCTCTTGGAGATGCTCTAAGGAGTGGACGTCGGCTACCGAGTTGCGCGGTGTCATTTCAATTAGCTGATTCCCTAACTATCCTTAGCATCAAATAGGCCAATGACGTGTGTTTTTTGCGACTCGTTGGCTTTCTACACATGCCCAACCTCTCTCCCTTCACCGGTCAAGTGATCTACACGATTGCACTACTTGTGGACTTTTTTCATAGCTTCCGCAACAAACCAATATCTATCGCAGACACCGCTTCTTTGACCTAATGTATAGACTGCGGGTATGTCTCTAGAAAACTTCAATTTGTGGACACGGATTCATATCTCTTGAAGATGCGTGGACTCAATACTCACATGGCATCACGAGAATAATTCGACACAAAATTCACGGTCATCTCTATCAGAAATAGCTAGAAACTACTGAAGTAGATGCTTCTTCTCACCAATGGAACTACTAATCCCCACATGTCACACCTAGGAGAAAGGCCAAATCAAGTATATGCATGTTGTCTTCTCTAGGATGTTAGCGGGTTTAATTTTGTGGGTTGGCCTGCAACCCATAAAAACAAGCTTATATGCAGATTTTCGCAGGTTAGTCTGGTAGCATATCCCTAGTCTAACCTTATCAATTAGTTGCTTCTCTACCTATCCTTAGCGTCAAATTGGCAAGTCATCTCTCCCCCACCACCTGACAAGTGAACTATACATCGTATTACATGTGAATTTTTTTCATAGCTTCCACAACAAACCGACATCTTTTGCAGACACCGCCGCTTTGACTTAACATAGAGACATAAGGATATCTTTCTAGGAAACACTGATCCGAAGATTCGCCGACTAAACATGCTACTCCCTGGGTTCCATAATTGTAACGCACCGACCCGAGAAGATGGCTAAAGTTTAGCCTACACATGGAATGAATCACACCTGCTACAGTGTTTCCGTGATGCTACAGTACCCCTTGAAGCTATAGTGTCGTGAATTCAGTCCGGCCCAACTGCCCAATGGGTTGAGTCTCACATCCACCCACCCTTAAAGGATTTGACGTCCTCGTCGAACGCTGAAACAAGCTACCTAGTAGGACAAATGTTTAGGACTGACTCTCTTGGCCACGTTCTTATTTCCAGTTCCCTAGCCGAAGTGTTATGTCCTTCACAGGAGCCATGCACAACCTGTACAGGTTTCCAGACCATACACAACCGTGAAAACCGTGAGAGTTGACTCTGATTACCATTTGTAGACCCACTCTACACGTTGAATGAACCACACCTACTAGTTAACTCTCTTGCGCTTTTCGTCCTCATTTTCGCGTAAAAGGATCAATTCGGAGTTAACAGCCTTCCAGATCCAGGCTTTTAAGCTGGCTCAACTCTCCTCCAATTCCAGCACGGTACTAAACTTCGCCGCCATAGCATTTTCCGTGACGCTACAGTACCCCCATGAAGCTACAGTGTAGCAAATTCGGTCCGGCCCAACTGGCCCAATGAGCTGGGTCTCACAATAAGAAATAAGTTTCTAAAATTTTATTGGCGCTGGCAATAGACGTACTTGTACTTCATCTCCTTTCCTTTCCTAAAGGATATTCCCTGGATTTATTTACATGCATCTATAATTAACTTCTGCATTAGGAGGCAGTATCCTATATTTATGTTGGAGAAAGTCCAGATTATTCCCCTCAAGTTTGGCATATGTCCAGATTACCCCCTAAACTTTTATTTGGTTCAATTTACTCCCTCGAACTATTTCAGTTGGTCTAGTTTACCCCTTAACATTATTTGTTATTTTTGTTTTTCCACGTATTAGTTGAGTCTTAATATCAACTTTTGTGATAAGATAGAGAACATCATAAGCTATGTTAGAAAAATATATTTTAATTTTTTGCCACTATTTTGATAGCTTAGGAAATTTAATAATGAATTAACACTAGAGATACAATATCGCATAAAACATAATGATGAAAAATTCATAGTGCATTTTTCTACCATGTCCTTTATCACCTCATAAAATTTGAAACTAAAATATAATTTGTACATAGAGAAACAAAAAAAAGAAAAATCTCTTTAAGGCGTTGGTCGGACCAACTTAAATAGTTGGAGGGAGTAAACTAAACCAAATGTTAGTTCGGGGGTTATTTGGGTATAGGCCAAACTTAGGAGGGAGTTAGAGTAGAGTGTTATTTATTTTAAGATAAATTTTACATCTTATAGGAAAGTTATTATTTATTCTAAGGACGAAAGGAGTAACTAACGTGACATGACGACGAGAGTAAAATTCAAAGTGCCACACAGAAATGCACCGAATGCACGACACGTGGTACGTCGATGGTCATGTCACGGCCCGGGCGAAAGGACAAAACGGCAACTAGCCTAGCGTGCCAGTGCTACACATCCGGGCGCCATTTTGCACACCCTTCGTAAACAAAGGCCGAACACGTTGACCCCTTCCACTAATCACCTTTGCAAGATGCCAAGAATTACGTCCAGATGCCGATTAATTAATCGGTAACCAACGTGCTAATCGCTCCGTCGTCCCTCCGTCCCGCTCCCGTCTCCTTCCGCGCCGTGCGCGGCCATATAAAGCCTCCCCACCGGCCCACCCGGTGCTCCCCAGAGGAACCCAAATCGGCAAATCCCCAGCGCAAGCGGCGCCCCCGGCTCGGCAACGGCAAGAGCAGCGAGTCACAGCAACTCGCGAGGACGCATTTGTGCGGGGAACCCGGCGGCGGCGGTCGATGGGCAACTGCCAGGCGGCGGAGGCGGCGGCCGTGGTGATCCAGCACCCGAGCGGCAAGGTGGAGCGGCTGTACGGTGCGGCCACCGCCGCGGAGGTCATGCGCGGCAACCCCGGGCACTACGTGGCGCTCGTCGTGCTCCGCGTCTCGGGCGTGGGCGTGGGCGTCGGCGGCAAGCAGGACGCGGACCCGGAGGTCTCCACGGGCGCGGCGGGTGGCGGCGGCGCCAGGATCACGAAGGTGAAGCTGCTGAAGCCCAAGGACACGCTGCTCCTGGGGCAGGTGTACCGGCTCATCACATCGCAAGGTGCGTGCATACGTATACCAGTTCTGTTCTTGGATTGGATGCTCTGTTTTTTTTTTTTTTGGTTTGGATTCTTTCCTGTAATGGAGGCATGATGCTAATAATCCGTTCACCGCTGGCTGTGCGCGCAGAGGTGGCGAAGGCAATACAGGCGAGGAGGGAGGACAAGATGCGGCGGTGCGGCGCCGGCGAGGTGGTGGTGGTGGACGACCGGCGGGCGCCGCCGGGACGACACGCCGCCGCCGCAGCGGCGGGCAGCCATGGGCAGGGGCGGCGGTCCACCGACCAGGAACGGAAGGGGGCGGAGAAGTCGGACCGGCAGCGCCGCCGGCGGCACTGGCAGCCGTCGCTGCAGAGCATCTCCGAGGCGGCGAGCTGACGCGACGCGACTGAGGCCTCTCTGCAGCCTGGAGGAGGGAGGACTAGTAGTCTATCGTTCCGATGGATGGATGGTCTTGGTGGCTGGTGCTGGTAATCATCACTGGCATTGGCCTGGCCTCAGCAGCTCGCCGTGCATGACGACGGATGGACGACGACGAGCAATGATGATGCGAGGAGAGGAGCACCGAAAAGGAAGGAACTCGCGTGGCCTGGTGTGCAAAACGCAGCGGGCGGAGGAAACGAATCATGCATGGATCCGGAAAAGCCTCGCCTTTCTCTCTCTGGCCAGCGGCAGGGCCCTGGTGCGAGAGAAAAATATAATTTTTTTGATTAATAAGTTATGACTTATAGTGTGAGAGAAAAATATAATTTATTTTAGCTAATAAGCTATGACTTATATAAACTATGATTTATAAGTTAAATATGATCAACGAACAGGCTACGTCTCGTACGCGGAACAGAGAGAACATATAATAATATAATAAACTCTACGGCCAAGACCTAATACAACGAGTACCGTCTGCTATGTGCTTGCTATTCTTCATGTCATATCTCCAACCAATGAGCCGGCAGTTAGCCTGTTCGCTTGTTGGTTTCAGTCAGAGCTTATTAGTTAACGAACAGTACTTTTTTCTCACGATAAACCAGCATCAGCCGGACTTATCAGCCTAAAAATCAACCAGCGAACAGGCCGAGCATGTCCACTTCCTTCGGAGAATGGAATTGTTCCATGCAACAATCTTTTCTGCAAACTTTTGTTCCATGCAACGAGTACCGTCTGCTATCGTCACGTACGTACTCCAGCAGCTCCAACTGCTATGGACAAAACAACTCGGCAGTTCGGCCGGCACGATCGATTCAACGTCGCAGTCGGAGCTTGGGCATTCTTTATGCCTATGCTATGTTTGGGCGGCACATGACATGACTCTTGTATACCAGAGTACTAATTATGCTTTCTAGAAAACTAAATCGGTCCACGCAAACACGAGTTTCGTTTAGATAAGCAGAGATGGTCTCTAAGTAAAGTCACTCCGTGTATATATATATATATATATATATATATATATATATATATAATCATCATCTAATGTTTAGATTACTAGTGCCCTGTTCACTTGGCTGATAAGCCATGACTGAAAGTATTAACTGATTTGTTGTGAGAGAAAAATATTATTCATCGGCTGAGAAAGTACGGCTTATAAGCCAAGCGAACAGGACATAGTATAGAGGGACAAAACGAGAACCATATATATATATAGGCACCAAATTGAAACGCAAGCCAATTTGATGTTATCAGTTATCTTCTCCTTTTTTCTACACTTACGCTTGTCAATGCTAACTGTGTCCATGGTACGTGTCAACCTAGTAACTACTACAGTACATTGCATGGACCCACACAACATAAAACAAAACAGTGTAGTTGTATCTGCCTGAGAGAGGTGGCCACCCACCACCTGCCTCTGTATGTGAGTTACAATCACACCTGCCTCTGTATTTTGGTCAGAAAATACATATACAAAATGGCATAGTATGAGGAAATGCACTTTCAAGAGCCATTTATTTCCACATCTCACAATAATATTATTCGGTAAAAGTAAGTAACTAACTAACTCATGAAGATCATGCCAATTAACCTGATTTTTTTTGTAGTGTAGTAAAGCAGCTATTATTTCCTCTTTTTTTTTAGATGCGCCCAAACCAGGTAAAGTTGTAGACATGTTTCTCAGATTTTGTTCAGAGAGCGGCGCTGTCATGATGTTAGGAAGAGATGATGACATGCAGAAAGTGATTAAGTGATGCTCATGGCGATATGTGGCATTAACAAGAAGGTTACTTAATACATGTCTCTGGATCTGGATTAGATGATTTGGTATATATACACCCATGAACACGATCATACGAATTGACTTTTGGACAGGATCGGACAAAACAAGTTCTGATTATTGTAAAGAAAACATGTATAAGCTACCCAATGACACAACTAATACGTTCATAGGGGTGAGTGTGCGCTTGTGTACGTGAGCGTTTGCGTCTGTAACTGGGTCTCGCAAAAAAAGGATGAGGGTTAGTGATAGCAAACAAGCACTACTACCGTCAGTATTTATAGGGGCGGCTGGTAAGGGTTTGTAGGGGCAGTTTCCCCAGCCGCCCCTAAGCAACCATGTCTACAAATCAATGATTTTGTAGGGTGCAAATTGATTTATAGGGGCGGCTGGTATTACAAGTCGCCGCTAGAAAAGTATTTGCAGGGGCGACGGATAACACCAGCCGCCTCTACAATTTAGATTTACAGGGGTGGTTGTGACACCAACCGCCCCAATCATTTCCATTTGTAGGGGCGGTTACATATAGAACCACCACTACATTACCTTTTCCCGTCAAAAAAAATTGAAAATTGAAAATTCAAATCTGACCGTTCCCGCTAAAAAAATTGAAATTTGAAAATCTAAATCATAAGAACAAATATAATTCATCATTACATTCATATAATCCATAAGTCCGACCATTCCACAAGTCCGATAACGTTACCAATGTCACATTCCATTCACAAGTCCAATCAACGGCCTAAGCCTAGCCTTTCCCACTCACGAAGATATTGGTACTGAGGATTTCTACCTAATTCAGTCGCTCGGTCATGATAAATACCTCTGACGTGTATAATTTGGTCCATTATGAAGTTGCAAAGGTCGCCGACGAGCTCTAAGAGGTTGTTATCTTTGTGTGGATCCATTCTAACACCTTTCTCATCTTGCCACTACAAGAAAATAAGTTTCGGCATATCTAAATACATAGGGCATATATAAAGATAGTGGGCATATCTAAACATAGTGGGCATATATGAAAACAACGAGCATATATCAAAACAGTGATCATATATGAAAACAGCGAGCATATATGAAAACAGTGAGCATATAAAGAGGTTGAAGAGGTTCAAACTTACCCTACAGGGGTGTCTCCTGTAGGTAGTGGTGTTACTCATCCTACAACATACGTAGTATCCATAATGTAAACTCCTAGGCTTCTGCTTGGGGTATCGTGTGTTTCGCATATAAAAATGTTAAGTAATGCTTTTGACAGCAACATAATGGAGTACTTAAGTAAGTTACACTTACCGCACATAGTGTTTTGACACACAGGTTATGCTTCCTTTCTGGACCATGCCTCCCTTTGCGAGTCTTAACATAGTACTGTACGCCCTGTTCGAATGAATTTAACAAATGCAACTTGTTAGTATCCAAAAGTGGACGTTACATGGTATATAAGAGGATTGTTGATATGTATACGTCTTCAGAATCAATATGAAGTCTTTGTATGTCACCGGGTCCTTATCTATTGAATCAAAGACCCACGCCATGCCCATCACGACATCGACGCCTATACAAATCCAGTGGCGGCTGCATGAATTTAATCATAGAAACCGATAAGCTCTTTTGCATCGAAGAAAGCAATGTGTATTGTTAAAGCTTTAAGTATATAGTTGGACTTACTCAAAGTTGTATGGCAGCCATATAACTTGGTTATTTTGGAGATATTTAAAAGCTAGGGCTATGTACGTCGCTGTCTTAAGGGCCGCCACCCTTATTTCCTTGTTCCAGATTTCCTCTTTCTCCTCAATGGTCTTTCCAGCAGCTAGCTCATTGCAATCCAGTGACCATTGTTTGGTGCAATTGAAGTTTGGCTGTGCTATACATTGAGGGTCTACGTACCCCGATCGCACACTTGGCATTTGCTTTGAAATGTGCACTTGCATTCTACAAATCACGCCGCGGGTTAGTTACAACAAAATCCAAAGATTAGAATCATATTATATCAAGAGGGCAAGGACTTATAGGCACCACGTGAGAACTAGATTCATTTCTATTTCTCCGAGGTGAAACATTGTCTGGACGTCATTGAAGTCAAAGACAATTACCCCTTTTGAGCCTCCAAATGTGTCGGCGGGGAAGCGTGCTTATATGATTTTTATGTTTGTCTGGAGAGCACGTAAGTACCAATCATAGAACCTTTTCATTCCAAGTGGTAGACGCTGGATGTCCTGGTTTGGTAGGAAGGGCTTGCCTCTTTTATAGGTTTTCGGGCAATCCTTTGACCATTTGGTGGCATCAACATTTGGATACCTCTTTGCCGGTATCCAGATGCGGCTAAGGGCCTCCTCAGATGGTGGGACTTCTTTGACTTGGTTCTCAGGCTTGAACTGGTCATGGGATACCACTTGCACGTCGACGAGAGATCTTTTATTGACTTATAAATTGGCTTTATGGTGCTTGGAATCCGTTGCCGAATTTCTGGCTCCTTGCGGGCACCCTCTTGTGCATGAACTTCTTTCTGGAGGCACGTGCTCGTTAGGAGGCCCTTGCTCCTTACGAGACGGAGAATGCTATGACATCTCAGGCACGTGCTCTCTAGGAGGCCTTTGCTCCTTATGAGGCGGACAAGGCTATGACATCTCAGGCACGTGCTCGCTAGGAGGTGGGGAACAATGTGGCATCTCAGGCAAGTGGTGGTCACGAGACGGTGAAAGTATCTCCCCTCCTCAAAATGTCCCTCCAAACATTGAACAGACGATAAAGAAGCAATCAATACAATGTTCCATTTGTGTGAGAGGATGAACTAGTTCATTACTTCTCCGAGTAACGTCAGTCCCTCGGGAGTTGGGTGGTCTATCTTCCACTGCATTAACTTAGGCTTCACGAAATGCACCTCGACCCTAGTATAGTCCGGCGGGATCTTATTATTGTGATGCAAGCCGCCAGGAGGATGTGCCACACCCTTTGCCACCTCCATCACAGTGTTCTGCCTACCGATGAGAATCACCAAGGTGCTACTAGTTGGTTCCCGTATGCGATCGACTAGGGTAGTGGCTGCAGTGGAACCTTGGCTGCTAGGAACATCCGGAGGGCTGCCAACTAATGCCAGTTCTCCTAGGGGTGCCATTACTGTCCTTTGCTCCGAAGACAGTCCTTGCTCCTCCAGCACCTTCACAACTAGAGCCTTCATGGTGAGCTCAAGATTAGCCTCTCGGTCTCTGCCATCTTTCTTGTACATGTGTTGGTCCTCTTCGAATCCATGCTTCTAGGTCGTTCTTTTCCCTAGCCCCCTGGTGTGGCCTGTGTGCTCGGGGTTTCCCAAGGCAAGGCTAAGCTCGTCCCTCTCTCTAGAAGGCTTGAATGAGCCCTTCTCCTTGTCTTCAGCATATTTTAGTACCTTTGATACTACATGTTCCGTCTCTAGGTTATTAAACTTAAGCCCACTGGATGCTTCTGTACTAATACTCCTCCCAAGGATCTAGTTCCTTGAGCGTACCTTCAACTCACTCAAGGAGAATGACTTGGATGTGGTGGCCTCTTCCTTCATCTTCCTAAACTGCTCTTCCTTGCCATAGTAGCCACCGAGACCTAGACGGTGGTGATGTTTGTTCTTCTTTGCCAGCTCGGTGTTACAGGCGCTGAGGGCCAATGCTTCCAATGAAGTCTTCTGAGCCACAAGGTCCTCCCATTGACTATGAGTTATGTGGCCAAACTCATTGAAGGGAGTTAACCCCTTTTGGTTATAGTTCATGTTGAGGTCTGACCTCCAACGTCAGAATGACTCCCATTATCTTCAGAGCTTGACATTTTACCAGTTGATGGGTTCCCTCCAGAAACCAGAAATTGACCATCAGGAACTCCCATAGATCTCTCTTTATCTCCTCTGGTACTTTTTTCTAACTACTGATAGCTAGGTTCAACTGATCTCTTACTAGGGCCCCGATCGCATTACAGAATTGTCCTCTGAGACGCTTCGGCTGACGGATCTCCCCTGCTGGCCTGACCTCTGTGATCACATAGCATGCCTTATCTGGATATTGGTTATTTTTTTTGTCCCCCCATTTCCTCTTTGGCTTGGTACCCGAGTTCGTGGCCGTGGCTTGGGGTTGTGGTGCAGAGGCGGCAATGTCCAACTCTGTGGCTGTTGCCTCTGATCTCCCTCCCTCTGTTTTGTCTTGTCCGGCAAGATGTCGCGGACATCGACGTCATCTTTTTGGAGTTTCAGGAGGGGCCTATATATACAGGAGGTCAAAGTGTTAGTAATTGTAACACGATCAAAGCATTAGCAAAATTTGCAAACTAAGACTTTATACCTACCTCCTCGTTGGGATCAAAATCCTTGTCCAACTCTTCCTCCATTGCCTTCTTTCTAACTTCACGTGGGAAAGGATCCTCAGGACTTTCATATGCCTCTTCTTCATCCTCGTCATCGTCGTCTTCATCATCATCTTCTTCTTCGTCATTGTCTCCAGCAGCCTCTCCTGCTCTTCCCTCTTCTCCCTCTTCCTCGTCGGACTGATCCTGAGTAAGCATCTCTGCTAGACCCTTGTCTAGCTCATCGTTGAACTGTTCCTGAGTAATGTGCTATGGTTCTGGCTCTTCAAAGATTGGCCCATGCTCAGGGCTTGGAGTTGCACTATCTCTTGTCCGCGTCATTTCGCGTTTTGTTCTAATAGAACCAAGAAAGTTAACTTTAGATATGCGAGAAGATAAAAAAACAGCAATAGATCCAAAAAAGGAGTAGTAGCAATAGTAGATGCCTCAGAAACATGCCAATCATCATTTGGTCATGAACTTGGAGCATCATGGCATCATAAACACAATAAGCATATATAAAAACAGTGAGCATATAGAAAAAGACAGTAGTGGTGGCTGGTAATGATGCCAAGTTCCTCACAAGTTCATGATCATCAACTCATATTCCAGATATTTTTTGGAGTTGGACAATTTCATGATTGGCAAAAGAGAGAGGAGAGGAGGGAGAGGAGAGTTGGCAAAAAAACAGCTGTTTCTTCCCAAACATAGAGGAGAGAAAAAGGTGGCAAACAAAACAACTGCTGCTTCCCAAACATAGAGGATAGGAAATGTGGTCAAAAAAACATATATATGCTCACTATTTTTATATATGCAGGCATATACAAAACAGTGAGCATATATATATATATATAGACAATGGGCATATATAAAAACACAGTAAGCATATATAAACAATGAGCAGGAGTAGTATTAATAGTAGGACATCACTAGTAGCAGTAGGGTAGAAGTTGGAGTAGTAGGAGAGGAGAGGAGAGAAGAGTAGTAGTAGAAGTAGGAGTAGTAGGAGAGGAGAGGAGAGTAGAAGTAAAAGTAGTAGAAGTAGGAGTAGTAGGAGAGGGGAGGAGAGAAGAGTAGTAGTAGAAGTAGGAGTAGTAGGAGAGGAGAGTAGTAGAAGTAGGAGAGGAGGCTCTACAAAGCAGTTGCTGCCTGTCAAAAGGAGCATATATAAACACAGTGGGCGTATACAATCATAGTGGTTATATATAAACACAATGTGCATATATAAAAACAGGGGGCATATATAATCACAGTGAGCATATATAAACACTGTGAGCATATATAAAAACAGTAGGCATATACAATCACAGTGAGCATATATAAAAACAATGGGCATATATAAACACAGTGGGCATATACAAACACAGTGAGCATATATAAAAACAATGGATATATATAAAAATAGTGAGCATGTCTAAAAACAATGGGCATATATAAAAACAGTGATCATGTATAATCACAGTGAGCATGTCTAAAAACAATGGGCATATATAAAAACAGTGAGCATGTATAATCACAATGAGTATGCCTAAAAATAGTGTGCATATCTAAAGACAGTGAATTATCCAAGTGCCTACTCCTATAACAACATATATGAGGGTGACCAAGAAGGAATTATCACAGTTTACGCGCCAAAAATAGGGCACCAAGAAGGAATTGGAGCTAACCATCATCATCATCATCATCGTTTAGAGCCCAAAGTAAAATAGTTGCACACTAAGTTTGCAATGAATTATCAAGTGTCTACTAAGGTATATATAAAATAAATGATTCTGGTTGGCATGTGCAGTAGATAACATTCAACCACCTCAAGCATCCACCAGAACAAACAAGCATAGAATGGCTATATATAACATCCACCAGAACAAACTTCATGTTCTTTAACAGCACACACATGGTGCCCAATAAAAATCATTCCTAGCATCCAATGGCTATCATCAGCTCCATTTCACAAGGCTACCAGCACACACATTCACCAAATGCAAGCACTGCATGAGCTCAGTGGAGCAGGAATGGAGGAGAAGGGGTGTGGGGGATACCTACAGAAGACCTAGCCAAAGAAAGGGGTGGCGGGCATGGGGCGGTGGAGCGCGCGCACCGGGGCAAGCCCATTGGGGGAGGCGGAGCCGACGCTGGAGCACACCGGGGCAGGCCGCTGGGGGAAGAGGCGCGGACACCGGAGGACATGGCCACCAGTGCAGGCCCGCTGGTGTAGTACACGCGGACACCAGAGCCACCGGGGGAGGTACTGCGGACGTCAGTCGAGGTCAGAGAGGAGGAGACGGCCAGGAGTCATCAGCGACGGCGGCGGGTCGGACGGCCAGTGCTCGATCTGAAACCCTAGCCGCGCGCCGTGGAGATGTGGCGGCCCGGTGGTGTCGAGGTGCGTCTCGGGGGTGCGGAGAGGGGGAGAGGACCGGGAGGCCGGGCGTGGGGGGATCGGGTAGCCTGACGGTGTCGGGAGGAAGAAAAGAGCGCCCAAGACTTAGTCGTTTTCGCCCCCCGAGCGCCCGTGCTTATATACCCAGGATGATTTGTAGGGGCGGCTTAAAATATCAGCCGCCCCTAGGCGGTTCCTGAATAAGCCGCCCCTACAATTTTTTTCCATTTATATAAATTATTAAATCTTTATATATTATATTTGTATTTTATAAATGAAATTATTTGGATTACTCTCTCTCTATATATATGATATATATATTAAAACAAATGGTTGATATGTATATGTATAATTCTATTTTTTTTTCTTTAAAAAAGATATTTAAAATTTTGAAAAATTGAATTTCAAAATCTCCAATAGAATTTTAGGACACTAAATGACCTCAAATAGAAATGTTGTAAATATCAAAGTTGTATAACTCATCAAGATATATAACTTTTATTTTGGTATCTATTCATGTGACTAAGTTTTGACAATTCAAATTTTCAATTTGAAAAAATTACAACTTCAAACCACATTTTGAAATACCAAATGATTTTAGCTAAAAATGTTATGAATACCAAAGTTGTAGAACTCATGAACATCTACAACTTTTATTTTGGTCATCTTTTCGTATGCCAAAGTTTGGGCAATTCAAATTTTGAATTTTAAAAAATAACAAGTTCAAATTAGATTTTGAAACACCAAATGATTTCATCTGAAAAAGTGATGAATACCAAAGTTGTATAACTCATCAAGATTTACAACTTTTATTTTGGTCATTTCTTCATCCAATAAAGTATTTGTATACATTGTTCACAAATCAATATCTCTCGTATAGTTTCATAAACACTATGAGATATTTATGAATCAAGTGTGATTTCTCTTTTTAATCTGTGACTAAAACTTGTAACTAGTCTTTCTCCCTCATACTAACTCCAAATGTGATGATTTTTTTTTTCAAAAATTTCTAAAATCATGCTCTATCAAATTGTTGTGGTCATTTTCTCATGTGGCTTTGTTTGAAAAAAAAATCAAATTTTGAGTTTCAAAAATATATAAACATAGAACAACATATTAAAGGAGCATATGGTTTCAAATGAAAAAATCATGAACATAAAAGTTGTAGAGCTAATCAATCTTTACAACTTTTGTTTTTGTTATATTTTCATGTGACTAAATTTGAATAATTCAATTTTGAATTTCAATAAATGATACATTCAATCAAAATTTTATGATACCAAATAATTTGAACTCAAAAAGTCATGAACATAAAAGTTGTAGAACTCATTAAGACCTACAACTTTTGTTTTGATCATTTCTTCATCTGATAAAATAATAGTAACATTGTTCACAAAACTTACATATTTCTCATATAGTTTATGAAACCATACGAGAGATATGTAAAATTTGTGAACAATGTTGTTTGACCAAATGACCAAAATAAAAGTCTTAGATCTTGATGAGTTATACAACTTTTATATTCATGACTTTTTCAGCTGATATTATTTACTCTTTTAAAATGTTGTTTGAAGTTGCAATTTTATGAAATTCAAAATTTGAACTTTTCAAACTAAGTCACATGAAAAGATGACCAAAATGAAAGTTATAAATCTTGATGAGTTTTACGACTTTTATGTTTACAACATTTTCATTCTAGATCATTTTCTAACTTAAAATTCAATTCGAAGTTCACAAATTTAAATTTTCAATTTTTAAATATATTTTTTATATTTTTTTAAAAAGAAAATGTATCATTATATATATATTTGCAAGTTTTTTTTATATGTACGGGAAAATATAACAAATTGTTTTTAATACATTTATAAAAAATATGCAGAACTAACATTTAAAAAATTCCAAAAAAACAAAAATATTTGAAGGGGCGGTTGGTAATTGAACCGTCCCTACAAATCGACCCATTTGTAGGGGCGGCTCGTATCAATAGCCGCCTCTACTGTGCCATTTGTAGGGACGACTGACCTCGTGGGACCCCGGTGGGGGCACAGTTGGGGCGGCTGCAGAGTGAGCCGCCCCTATAAAAAAAAGGTGCCGTTGCTATAAATCGTTTGTGTAGTAGTGAAGTTCTACCATCGATTGGATCATTGCTTATAATTCCAAACAGGCTTGCAACCAGTTTGAATACCCTAATTTTGGGAACCAAAACACTATGAAACACAACTTTCGGATCTAGACATCGAAAATCGTGGTTTTGAAAAAAAGCAGTTTTTATTAGAATTAGAAAAGGGCAATGTTTTTTTTGCGAGAAAAGAAAAGAGCAATGTTACAGTACGCTCTTAACTTTTTTTTAGGAGGTAGCAAGACCTTAAATAAATCTGGACCATTGGTTTTTGATTTTTTGCATCAATTAATTAACATATAAGAAAAGGAAAAAAAGAAACATTACTCAATTCCCACATCACGCGAGACAAAATGGGCGTGCGGTCCCTTGTTCGTGCGATTACTGTGCAAAAAAAGTTTCTTCGGGAAGAAACAAATCATGTGGATTAACATCCATAAAAAAGGATCAGCAGTTTATGCTAATCAAATCATGCCATGTCTAAAACATCTACCACATCTATAGATCACACATGCATCAATTAGATCTAAAAAAAATGATCTTTATGCATAAACTTTCCTTATTTACACATTTTACGAAACTAAAAAATCTAAAAAATATATATTTCACCTATTAACGTCTAGAAAGTAATAGATGTTTCTAACTATCCGATCTAATTAAATGAACGGCTTAAAGTTATTTACCTATAGATGTTTCTAACACATCTATAGAATGCACCCACAGTATCTACCAAAATGACAACAACTTTAACAATATACTATAATTTTCAAAACTTTAAAGTCTGTTGCATCCAAACATCTCATGGTTCAAAACAAAAACATTCCACAAAGGCATTGTATTCTTCTAAACCTTAAAAGTACTTTATTGGAGCAAGGACTATGTTTAAAAAGCTTATGTAGTTCGGCGCTTGTTCTAAAGGTACGAAACCGAGATAGGTATTTGTGCTTGTTCTTAACCCATGTTTGGAACCAACTAAAATCGGATTCTTGGCTGCCTCACCGCACAACACTCACCCGCCACGAGAAGAACAGAGACTCCGATTTCTCGTCCGCGGCTCCGCTATTGCACCATGCCGTTGCAGACCGCGTATCCAAACAAGATTGTACCTTAACCATGCTAACTTTTGAATCTTGCTTGGGTTAGTTGGAGACAAATTTTATTATTTCTAGGACCCTGAAAAATAAATTTTAGTCAATCACAGTTGTTGTTCTCGACCGTAACCTTAGAACCCTCGGTTGTCACCAGAACAGACACAGGTCGGAAAGAATAGACTGGCGAAAGGTCACCACATGTGACTCAACTTGATATCATGAACTGGAACCAGAGTTTTCTTCTCCCTCCTCTTACAACCCCAGCAGGGGCATTATTTATACTCATCCATAGCATTTACGAGGACACAAATACCCTTACAACTACCCCGATCCAAGGGAATATTCCCTTTCGCCGAGGGTACTATGGTCTTTTCCTCCTTCGCCGCCCCTAGGCTCCAACTGCTCCCGCCGTTAGCTGATGGCCCCACCCACCAGCCATGGCAGACGGACCCCTGAGTCGCCTTTCCCTCAACGACGAAAGGGGCGGAGAGTCTATATGAGTGCAACAATTTATTTATAAATTGTCCTTAGTTTGACCTAGCAACTACATGCTTCACACATTGGCTCAAAAATTTTAAAAAGTTCGTATTTTTGGCTTCTCCAAAAACCCGGTTTGTTACAGTCCACCCCCCTTACAAGAATCTCATCCCCGAGATTAAGGTGTTGCTCGGTCGGTGAAGAGGCAGGGTGTTGCTTCTTGATCGGGGTAGTTGTTCCATAGAACCTTGCAAAAGGAATTGTCGTCCTTTTGTTTTCTTCGATAACTCAATCCAGATTTGTACGGGGTGTCCAAGGATCTCTAGAGGTTTTGTCTAGTCATATGGCGGTCTTGGTTCATAGCCTGCTAGGTTAGCCAGGGTCCTGGAGTCACATGTAAATAAAATAGCTTCTATAACCTACACTCAGATAATAAAATTCGCAAGAAGCACAAGAAACACAACAACATAAGATCCAGGCAATCAGGCAGCATTACAACTCCTATATGCATAGTGTTGACTTGAGGCGACTCCTAAGCCTTTGAGTCTCACACATCTATCGTTCTAATGTGGGCGGAAAAAGTGGTATATTACCTAAGGTCAACTTTTTCGAAAAGGGAAGGTCAGTTAGCTTCAGAATTCAAGGCATAGAAGCGGAGACAAGTGTTATCAACTATAACTCTACAACAGACAGGATGGTTAGCTATTATACTAGTGTTTGGTCCTAAAGGTCCCGTCCTAGGGTCAAGTATGGCTCTGATACCAACTGAAACATCCTCAATTTTCCTTGAAGGGAAAATCCACATAATGAATTTTAATATGATAAAACCAAGAACTGATTCCATCATATTATAATATTTCAGTCGATGCCACAGTCATACATCGTAAGATTACAAGAATACAAGATATTCAATCACTGGGGAACACACCTATTACAGAGTTAATCTAGCGGAAGACTATTGAGTGAAGGCTCCTCCTTCACGGGCATCATCAGAGTTGGCGTAGTGCAGCGTAGATTCCATCTCCGAACCAAACTTGAGCGAAGACACGAGACCTCCTAATCCTTCTAAAGTCAGCATCTCTGAGAAGCAGGAAATCTGCACACCGCCAGATGTGTGCAGGCCATGGTCAGCACCGATGAGCTTTAGTGGAAAAGATAAACAAGGGATCTGGCGATCCTAATATTTGGCTGTGGTTTGCATTCTTAGCGCATGAGAAGTAAATAACATTAGTAATATAATAATAATATCTAATTTTTACCACATTCACCACCACACCATCCATATCCATCCACCAACCATCCATCCCAAACCATCTCCACACCACCACACCATATCTCATCTCACATACTCAGGTCGACAAGCCAACTCCCTCTCGGCCTTGTCTCAACGGCCCGTAGCCCCCCAAGGCTCATGACCGGAAAATACCCTAACCCTGGAGAGAGGAAAGAAGGACTCATCTCCTATCTAGTTTAAGCGAAACCCAGGAAAGGTCCATAGCCGACAAGTCGGCATATGTATCGGTCGATCAACCATACACTCTGCAGAGGTTTTACATGCCCACAAGATTAGCCATCCTTGGAGTCTAGAATCTCCTAGGCAGAATTCTGGTCGCTTGCTAGCCTAGAACGATGCCACCCTACCTCTCAGCCCTGGAACATCCCAAGTCTGGTCTAGGATGGCTGATACTGTGAGTCGTAGACAGAGCCGGGGCCCTCCGGATGTCAAGAGCCAGGTCCACAAGGCCTCCTGAAGTCTCAGAAGGGTGTGGGGGAAAAACCACGTGCCCCATACCTCCTTGCACACGTTCGCCTAGCAGTAGTGGCATCGCTCTACCAAGTAGTCCGACCGTCCCGCACCATATAGGGCGAGTGGGATGTAAAGAATTCCCGATGAGTCTGAGTACTAGTAAGTCCTTAGGGATTGACCAAGCCAGAATGTCTTTATCAGGGTTTCCATTTTACGTGCCACCACAGCACCTCCACCCTAGGCTCCTCCCATCACAGGTTCACACCCAAGGCCACCTCCAACTACCATTTATCCGCCATAGGTATCCCATATCCGAGTGCCCAGGTAGCACCACATGGCAAGACTCGCCCTAGGCTCGTCGTTATTCCAGCTCGGTCGACGCAACCCTCACTCTCCACGCACCCAAGGCACACACGCAGCACGCTCATACACCACCGAGTCCGGCTTCCCAAGCCAAACCATTCCTAGGGGTTCACCACCAGCATCTCGTCCCTGATATAATGCGAAGTGGAGTTAATAATAAGTATAGTGGTGTAATATGCAAGTAAGCAGGCAAGTCAGCATGTATAAGTGAGCGAATGCGCAAAGCAGGGTGACGTGGTAGAGTGGGTTGCATCAGGGTGATAATGGCTCAGGTAGTAGCATGCATCAATATACTAGCAAATGATTAAATATAAAGCGCTAGCAGTTCTAGATATTATGCAATGTCTAATAGGATTTTCTAAAAGAGGGTCCTGCCATGACACCTGCGATGTCGAGGTAGTAGTGGTACAAATCTTCGTTAGTTGATGTAGTCGATCAGCAAGTCTCCTCTTCCCAGGGTCCTATCGTCGATCACGTTCTCCTTCTCCATTGGGTTCCGATCCAACGTTGTCCTCGAGGCAATTACCTCCAAAACACACTCAAGGCAAGAGAACAAACAATATTCCAAAAAGGTGACAAGACCCAGAAGGAACACAAAGAGGAAATGACTTGGCCCTCTCGGCTGATGTTCGATCCATGGGCCAAAGAAACAGGAGTGGTTGTTCACTAAGCACGGGCTTAAGTCAAGGCCTAGCCTGTACTTCCCGGGCCAACTGTGGTCGACCTGTACAGCTTCAAGATAAATGGCCAAGACCTCAGTTCATCCTAAGAAAACACCACGGCTCGCGGTCTTTCGATCCGTGCGTCATAGAGATTGAGATGAATCGAAAGGAGCGGCTATACAATTCCGGTCTCTCTCAATCCGTACGCCATTGTAATTGACGAGGACCAAGAAAGGGTGGGGCAGGAGATAAAGGTATGGCAAAGGTCTACTCCTTCCTATACACACGCCATGGCAAAGGACGAGGCATCGTAAAGGAGCGACACAAAAAGGACACGAGTGCCCAATCCACTGGTAGGGTACCAGGACCTAGGTGCACTAAATGCACTAAGACACCCTAGGGTTCTTAGCGGTGCGGTTGTCACCGCAAGAACCACAGAAATGCTACGATCCAATTGGGTACAAACATACAAGGGTTTAAGCATGAAAGAACCAAAAGAGAAGAACACGAGATTTGCCTTCCTTTGATCCACTCGCCCTAGAAGCCGACGAGAATCAAAGGAATGGAATCAAGAGCGCAATAAACCCTAAACAAGCAAGGGGCTCAATCCACATCTTACTGGATTGATGAGGATTGAGAACCAAAGAGGGAGAAGAATGGAATCTGTACTCTTTCGACCAACTTGTCATGGAACGGACGAAGGTTGGAGAGGAGAGATACAATTCCATGATCCAAACCAACTCATAGGGCATCACGGCCATGCAACTATTGGCACATTGCTATTCCCTCGATTCGCAGCAGTGCGGTTGTCACCGCTTAGATCCAAAGGAATGCTATGGTCAAGGTGGTGCAATCATATAAGGTGGCTAGGATAAACACAGGTGAAAAGAGGTAGAGCCCGATGGTCATGGCGAGGGGACTCGCGGCCATGAGCTTATCCTACATGAGTTGGCATCCGTCTTCTACAATCATCATATCCTGACTCGTCCACTAAGTTAGGCCACAAAGGGCTCATTGTGTGCGGGTGATATCCGCACCAATGTTCAGTCCACAATGGCCAAGTCCTAGGGCCAAATCGGATTACTAATAATTGTAGTACGTCGGAGACAACTAAAAGCGAGGGAGCGAGTTATGCTCGCCATTACGGCCATGGTGGGGCGAACCCACGACCAAAATGGTCGAACGAGGTACTATCCCTCGACTGGCTTGACGGCACGGTCCTTAGGCAAACAAACATAACATAAGAACAAGAATCCCGACAACCCAACATAAGAGCTAAGACATGACCACATGAATGGAGTAGCACATATCCATAGCGAGGGGGATGGGTAGACCTGCACAAGGGCATGGTGCAGACAGATATAGATAGATCAAGACCACGTATTGTAAGTGTACGAACGAGTATAAGAATGAGCAGGAAGGGGCTTTCGTCGGTGTCGGGAATGGCGTTCGACTAGGATTCGATTTCGCGGCAAAGATGTGGAGGACCAAGGGCTGTTGTAACTTGTCCCGAAGGGCTATGGCTGCCTCTGGCCAGCTGCGGCCAGCTACGGCCTACTGTGGCTAGCTGTGGCTTGCTGCAACTCGCTGTGGCTGGCTACGGCTGGCTACAAGTGGCTATGGTTGGCCAAAGGCTGGTCGGGCATGGCAGCGACTGACTAAGATGTGCCTACTGCTGTCAAACATAGCTAGGGTTGGCGACGAAGGCGTTTCGCAAGACGGTAGGGCCAGACCGCAGGTCCAAAAGAGAGGCGAGTATCGGTCTCGCATTGTGCGGCGTAAAACGGGTAGACAAGGACATGTCTATGGCGTAGAGCTTGATTTTAGAAAAATGTGGAAATTGGTTTCACATTTTTCTGAGGTCATATGAATTTTCTATGAATTTCCAAAGTTTGGATCATTTTTCGGAAAAAGAAAAAGGATGGAATTTCCTGGGATTGATACGTGGCGGCCTGTGATTGGGCGAGGCAGTCTCTGTCACGGGCATGTGGGGTCGGTCAACAGTCAACGTTGACTTGGTCAACGGTCAACCGTGATGGGCTCTTATCGGGCTTTATGGGCTGGGTTATGGGCCGGATATGGGCTGGGTTTGGGCCGGGCCGGCCCGGACACATGTCGCGCGGGGAGGCCATCCACGTGGCTCATCTAGGCTCCATACGGGCTCGGTTCCAGGCTATGGGCGTGAGCGTGGCTCGCGGTAGACCAAGATGCGCTGGTCCATGGACCTAAGGCAGGGTCCATGGTGGACCAAGTCCACTTCTTCGTTTCTCTTTCCCGGCTCATGGTAGAATGGGTTCGTAATGCCATGACATGTTCCTCCTTTCCCCTCCTCTATTCTCTCACGGCAGGGCTCTCGCCGGCGGCGAGCTCACGCGCAAGGCGGCGGCACTGCAAGGCTGAAGATGGGTTCTACGGGTTCGTGGGATCGCAGCGAGGGCGTTGGTGGACTACGGACGAGGTCAAGGGTTCCGGTGGCCAGTGCGTGCGAAGCAGTGGTGCGGGACGGTGGTGACGGGCGATATAGCTGTGGCGGCAGGGCAGTTGCGGGCTCCAGAGAGGCAACGGGGAGGCTCGACAACATTCGGGCATGTGCGACCGAGGGCAGGAAGGTGGCGGCAGGGCACCGGCATGGCCGTCATCAACGACAGCGGTATGGCGACGCTGGCGGATGATGGCATGGTGGTCGCAGCTCCGTTCGGGGCAAGGAGAGGTTCGTTTCGTTCGATTGGGGTCCGCTGGTAATCGAAGGACTCACCGGCATCGACCAAACGGCTCGGCGGAGTCCGCACCACGACGAGGACACATGGCAAATCCCCCGCAGCTACGTGGTTGTGGTCAGCAGGGCAAGGCTAGGGCTTCCTCCCCATCCGGTGAGTCGGCAGGGTGCGCTGGGTCACGGTGAAGCTCGATGGCGCATCCTCGCGACACGAGGTGGCCGGAATGGCTGTGGCAGGGCAGCGGCACGGAGCGCGCGGTGGTCCGGTGAGGCGGACACGACCAGTGTTCCCACGGTCAGGGGAGGTGGCTTTCCACGTTCTATGGCAGGGCGGACTTGGATCCGGTGGCTTTGCTACCTCTACAGGGGCTAGACGGCCAAAACGGGAGGCGCCGTGGGTGGCTCCGGCCACGGCGACCGTGTGTGGGCAGGACATGGTGGCGGCTGTGTTCCCGGGCGCCATCGGCCCGGTAAGGCAGGGCCTTGGCCATGTATGTAGGTGCGTGCGTGCGCATGTCCAGGGGGCTCACGGTCGTAGAGGTGGGCTGCCAGCGCCGGTGCAGCTCGCAGCAGAGCATGACGTCGCGGACGGCATCGGCGTCGCGGCCATGGTGCACACGGTGACGGTGAGCAGGGGGCGGTGCGTGGGCTCACTGTCGGTGTCGAAGGCGAAGGGATGGTGGTGCAGTGGTGAGGTGCCGCAGTGACGATTCGAGGCCGTGCCGTGCCGAGCCGCTATGTCGACGTTGTCGTAAGGGCGACGGCACAAGCTCTGGCTCCTACGGCCTGCGACGGTGGGCTCTGGCCTTGCTGGTAGTCACCGAAGGGTGGGAGGTGCTCGCGGTGGCAGCGTGCTTGACGACGTCCATGCGGCTCCGGCGTGGCGTGATTCGGAGCAGCGTGGCGAAGGTGGCTCCGGGCGGTCATTCCGGCAGCGCGGTTGGCGACGTCGTGGCCCAGGACGTCGAGACGCGTTCACGGGGTTGCTGCTTGACGCAAAGGAGGGGCAGAGCATGATGAGGCATGGCACGACGTCGTGGCAAGGGCACGGTCTCCGGTGTCGCGAGCAGCACGACGTGTAGGGGCTCGCGAGCACAGACCGGCCTGGAGCAGAGGACGATGGAGCGGCTTGGCATGGCACCAGCAGTTATGCGGGCTCGGGGCGAGGTGGTCGTGGCTGCTGGCGTGGCGAGGCGCTGCGGACTCCAGCTCATCGGGTAGTGTGGGCAGGGGTAAGCGAGGAGCAGTGGCGCCTGCTAAAGAGAGTGGGTGAGGGAGACGGTTGTGGCGCTATTTAAGGGCGTGGACGGCTAGGGTTCCTGAGGTGCCGTCCATCCTCGACGTCCGTGCCAGGGAGAGGGACACGCGACGCGAAGCACGGGCACCTGAGCCAAGGGCGCGGTCGGGACGCGGGTGCAGGGGCGCGTGCCTTGCCACCCGAGCGGCGGCGACGCCTGGGAGCATCTGCTCGCTAGGGCTTAGGGTTGGGGCAGCTTGCGGCTGGGCCAGCAGGCTCGCGCTCGTGGGCCTATGGGGTGCGAGACGGGCCGGGGTTGTTGGGCTGCTGCTGCTGCCCGCGTGGGCCGAAGGCAGGAGGCCAGGCTGGGCCTCGTGGCTTGCAGGCCTGTGCGCGTGGTTGGGGCCGGAGAAGAGGAAAGGAACTGGGCCGACTGGATGAGAAGGTGGTGGGCTGGGCCAAAGGGAAGGAGACGGTGGGCTTGGAGGAATAAAAGGAAAAGGATTTTTTCCTTTTATTGATTCAAGGAATTTGAAATGAATTTAAAAAGGTTTGAGAGGAATATCCACCGAGAATTGAAAAGGGAAATAAAAGCAAAATGTTTTCCTTATTTAACACAAATGAATTTTGGGAGGGATGCAAAAGAGATGGGAGTAATTCAAGAAGGCTTGGAGGGGAGTGCTATAGATTTGTGCACTCTGAACAAAACACTAAACTAACTAAAGAACTCTAGCAAACACCTACAAGCAATTCTATATGACTGCAACAATTTATTTATAAATTGTCCTTAGTTTGACCTAGCAACTACATGCTTCACACATTGGCTCAAAAATTTTAAAAAGTTCGTATTTTTTTTGCTTCTCCAAAAACCCGGTTTGTTACAGTCGGTGCCTCTCACGGGAGGCGATTCCTAGTCCACAGTTTTTTTTCTAGATTATGGCTATTGTATTTGGGCTTACATATCGCTCAACACGCAAATGCTGAGGCCGTCTGGGTTCAAAAAACAAAACAAACTCTTTGCCGAGGGTCTGGCCTGACCCTCGGCAAAGGGGGTCTTTGCCGAGGGCCTAGCCAATGGCCCTCGGCAAAGAATATTTAAAAAAAATTAAAAAATCTTTGCCGAGGGCCCTAGATCTGGGCCCTCGGCAAAGGGCCCTAGATCTGGGCCCTCGGCAAAGGGCCCAACCCTAAATCGGCCAGCGGCCCAAATTCCCCGCCCATAGACAAAAAAAAATCTTTGTTGAGGGCCTAGCCTGGCCCTCGGCAAAGGGGCTCTTTGCCAAGGGCCTGACCAATGGCCCTCGGCAAAGAATATTTAAAAAAAAATAAAAAATCTTTGCCGAGGGCCCTGGATCTGGGCTCTGGGCAAAGGGCCAAACCGTAAATCGGGCAGCGGTCCAAATTCCCCACCCACAGAACTTGACGCCGCCACTGCGCGCCCCACCGCTGCCCCACGCCCCGCACGGCCCGCCGCTGCGTGCCCGGCCGCCCCGCGAGCCCCGCCTCCCCACCACCGCCCCGCCTCGTGCGGCCCACCGCCGCAGCGCGCCCGACCGCCACCACCACCCCGCGCGCCCCCGGCCCCCGGCCACCAGAGGAGGAGGGAGGAGGAGCAAGCCACTGGAGGTGCCCTACCCCGCCGCTCGCCTCAACCCGCCGGAGGTGCCTCGCCCCGGCCACGCCGCCCGCCCACGCCCGCAGCCCGGCCCACCCCGAGGAGGAGGAGAACCTCCGCGCCATCCGCCGGCCACCGGAGAAGGAGGAGGACCTTGCGCCACCCGCCAACCCCATCCACGCTGTCCGCCGTGCCCACCCTTGTTCCGAGCAGAAGGTGGGAGAAAGGGAGGAAGAGGAGAAGGGGAATAGTAGAAGAGAGGAGTCTAAGAAGACAGGAGGAGGAGGTGCCCCGCCCCAGCCCCTTGACCCCGCCCCGTCCGCGGCCTCCGACGTCCCTCCGACGTCCAGGTATGCCCTTCCCTCGCTTCATGGTGTACAATGTTGGTGAAGGAGGAGGTCTAGGTGAAGGTCGAGGTGGTGGTGGCGTGCAATGGCGGAGGTGGAGAAGGAGGGTAGTGTGTTCGTTGAGGTGGTGGTGGTGTGGTCGTTGTGGTGGATGTGGTGGTGTGGTCATGGTCGTTGTGGTGGATGTCGTGGTGTGGTGGTGGTGGTGGTGGTGGTGGTGTGGTGGTTGTGGTGGTGGTGGTGGGTGGTGGTGGTGGTGGTGGTGGTGTGGTGGTGGTGGTGGAGGTTGTGGTGGTGGTGGTGTGGTCGTGGTCATGGTGGTGGTGGTTGTGGTGGTGGTGGTGTGGTCGTGGTGGTGGAGGTGGTGGTGTGTTGGTGGTGGATTAATATATATCTGGCTATCGGCCATCGTGCCATATTTGTTCCCTTGATATGTGGTTGTCGGCCATCGTGCTGGTTTTTTCTTGTAGGTTTTGGAAACCTCCACGTACAGGGGAGGTTCTACCGAAATTTTCAACTTATAGTATTGTGTTTCTTATTTTGCAGAGAAGAGCACGTCAGAGGGCACTCGGCGACCCCGATCCTCTTCATCGGCGTTGCGGGTCTGCCTGCACAGCATCGCCTCATCACTGCCCCGACTCGCCACTGCCCCGCTAGCCTGACTCCACTGCCACCCTAGGTATAAATAAGCCCTCCTCCCGTATCATTGTCTTAGATCGCGTAACCCAGTTAGGCGTCTCCCGTCCAAAAGAGATACGGTCGTAGGTATGCGGATCTTTGCATATCTACGACCGTATCTGTTTCAGATTGTCCATGTCTTTTGGATAGCCCGCAGATGCGTAGATGGGTTAGTTTCCATGGTCTGCTCTAGTTCGAGACTGAGTTTCGGCAGCTCTTCCCTGTTGTTCTCCGGATACACACTCTCCCTGGTAGGACGTGTATCGGGAGAACAACGGGGAGGTGCTGCCGAAATTATGTCTCAGAGAGGAGAGGAGCCTAGAAACTGACCTCATCTACGCATCCGCGGGTGGGATTAGGACCTATCCTCACCTATTAGACATTAGGAACACCGCGTAGATGCAATTGATGGTCACAATACTCTGTGATGTAAATGCTAAAGGATGGAGGACCGTCAGTGGATGTACACGGGCTGGAGAAGCGACAGTGACTATGACTATGAATGGGTGAAGGGGACAGATTGTTTCTTGAAACATGCATTTAGCCCAGGAGCAGGAGGACATTCTCTAGTTTGGTATCCCTGCAGCAAATGTGACAATAGGAGAAAGGTAGACGAGAAGACCATGGGCGGACATCTTGTGTTCAATGGTTATACGCCTGGCTACCAACAGTGGATCTACCATGGTGAAGCAGATCGTATAAGAGCGGAGGTGGTGAGAGCATGCCTCGAGGCTTTTGATGATGATGCCGGGGTAACAGACATGCTAGATGACGCCCACCAAGCTCACTTCGCTGAACGATGTGAGAAGGAGGAGATGGAGGAATCCACAAAGGACTTCTACAAAATGTTGCACTCGGCACAGAAACCCCTTCATGAGCGTACAACGATTTCTCAGCTGGATGTGGTTGGATGCGTAATGGGGTTGAAGGCCGAGTTAAACCTGAGTCGAGAAGGCTTCGATAAGATGTTGGCCGTGTTTGGCACCATGCTACCGGAGAAGCACACTTTGCCGACGAACTTGGACGAGGCAGAGAAACTCCTTCGTATGCTTAAGATGCTATATGACAAGATACATGTTTGTCCGAAGGGGTGAGTCCTATTTAGGAAAGAACACAAGGACGCAAATTACTGTCCAAAGTGTAAATCCTCCAGGTACCTGGAGGTAGACTCTGGTGATGGTCAGAAAAAGCAGCTTCCGATCCCCGCGAGAGTGCTACGGAACCTTCCTTTCCTGCCGAGGATCCAACGGCTATTCATGATCGAGGAATCCGCGAAACAGATGACATGGCACAAAGATGACAAACGGTACAATCCTAGGAAGATGGTACATCCGTTTGATGCTGAAGCATGGACGTACTTCAATGACAAACATCATGACAAAGCAGCTGAGGCCCGTAATGTACGTGTCGCGCTGGCAATAGATGGGTTCAATCCTTATGGAATGATGGCTGCCCCATACACATGCTGGCCCGTTTTTGTTATCCCCCTCAATCTCCCTCCCGGCATCTCCTTTCAATGGCATAACGTATTCTTGTCGTTGATAATTCCTGGACACCCGAGGAGTAATATGGGTGTGTTCATGGAGCCTGTAATTGATGAATTGATCCACGCTTGGGAGAAGGGGGTATGGACATATGACCGAGCTACAAAGACAAGCTTCAAAATGCACGTTTGGTACCACTACTCCCTGCATGACTTCCTGGCGTATGGGTTATTTGCCGCCTGGTGTGTTCATGGGAAGTTCCCATGCCCAATATGCAAGGAAGCTGTGAGGTTCATTTGGTTGAAGAAGGGTGGAAAGTATTCGTCGTTCGACCAGCATCGTCAGTTCCTCCCTCTAGACCATGAATTCAGAGAAGACATCAAAAGCTTTATGAAAGGTGTCAAAGTGATAGACCCTAAACCGCACTTGAGGACTGGTGCCGAGGTTCATGCTCAGATAGATGCTCTCGTGCCCAATGAAGAAGGTGGTTTTGTGGGATATGGTGAGGAACATATGTGGACTCATAAGTCTGGCTTGACGAGGCTCCCCTATTTCGATGACCTTCTTCTGCCACATAATATTGATGTAATGCACACTGAAAAGAATATCGCCGAGGCACTTTGGGGAACTCTCATGGACACTGACAAGTCTAAGGACAACGTTAAGGCTAGAGTGGACCTAGTGACGTTGTGCGATAGACCAAATCAAGCGATGCAGCCTCCTAGTGGCCGAAACAAGAACTGGAAAAGGCCTAAGGTCAATTTCGTCTTACAAATCAATCAAAGGAGGGAAGTACTAAAATGGATCCAGACGTTAATGTTCCCAGATGGATATGCAGCGAATCTTAGTAGGGGAGTGAACTTAGGCACTCTGCGAGTCAACGGGATGAAGAGTCATGACTACCACATATGGATTGAGCGGCTTCTTCCGGCGATGGTTCGAGGCTATGTCCCTGAGCATGTTTGGCTAGTGCTGGCAGAGTTGAGTTTTTTCTTTCGCCAGCTTTGTGCCAAGGAGATATCTCGGACCGTCGCTCAGGACTTGGAAAAAGCGGCACCTGTGTTGCTCTATAAGTTGGAGAAGATCTTTCCACCTGGCTTCTTCTTGCCGATGTAGCATCTGATTGTGCACCTCCCATCTGAGGCACGTTTGGGGGGCCGTGCAGGCCCATTGGTACTATCCAATTGAGAGATGTCTAAAGACACTTCGCAAAAAATGTACAAATAATGCCAGAATTGAGGCTTCCATTGCAGAGGCATGCCTTCGGGAGGAGGTGGCAAACTTCACAACGCAATACTACAAGCCAAACCTTCCTAGCAATCATAATCCACTCCCTCGTTACAATGCTGGTGAAAATGAATCGACCCTCAGCCTTTTCCAAGGCTAACTCGGCAGCGCAAGTGGATCAACCCCGAAGCTATTGGGAAATGAAGAGTGGCGCAGTATCATGCTATATGTGTTGAATAACCTTACTGAGGTGCAGTCGTTCATAAAGTAAGTTCTCAACGAACTTGTTTCAATACGCCATCACTATTCTGCATCCAACCCCATTGATTCTCGTTCGGACAGGGAATTTGTTCGTGAATTCTGGCATCAATCAAGGGATCCTACCTTGCATGAACAAGACACCCTTGTTTCGCGGGGTGCGGGAGCGGGGAGGCCTGATTTCATTTCTTGGTTCAAACAAAAGGTAATGTCCAATTTAGCTCGTATGTTTGATCGTCCAAGGTGATCATACGTTTGATTAATATAACGATCTATCATGCTTCACCTTGCAGGCCCAGACCGGTTCGTCCATGAGTGACGAGTTGAAACAGGTTGCAAACGGCTGTGACGTTAGGGTGAAGTCATTTACCGGCTATGACGTGAACGGGTATCGCTTCCACACAACAAGTTACGAGCAAATTCGGCCCAAACGAAAAACCGCAAATAGCGGAGTTTGTACGCCCGGCACTGATGGCCTCGACTATCATGGAAGAGTTGAGGAAATCTATGAACTCTCATTTCATGGAGACAAACCTCTTAAACCTATCATGTTCAAATGCCACTGGTTTAATCCTCGATCAACGAGACGAACCCCTCATCTTGGGCTAGTCGAGATTCGAGAAGATTCCATCTATCCTGGAAAAGATGTCTACATTGTGGCTCAACAGGCCGTGCAGGTGTATTATACTCAATACGCCAACCAAGACAAAGAGGATCTTAAGGGTTGGGCTATTGTGCACCAGGTATCTCCACACGGTAAACTACCTGCCCCAAACGATGATGATTACAACTTCAACGCAAACACATATGATGGACGGTTCTATCAAGAAGATGGGCTACCAGGCACATTTGAGATAGTCTTACCCGAAGCAATCGAAATGGAAGTAGACAATGAAATGGTTGATGGCGAGGTCGATGGAGATGTGGTGGTAAATGCCAAGGACATAGCAATGCTTGAGCGATTACTTCTAGGCAATGACTACGATGACAACATAGAACCTTCGGATAGTGTTGCCCATTTGGACAATTTTGACAGTGATGATGAGACCTATGATCCCAATCATGAAGATTATTCCTAATACATGTAATACTATGTTTTTTAATTTGTGTTTTGTTTATATATTTTGAATCTATTTCTAATATATGTACTAATTAGTCTTGTTCATTCTTTGTGATTGCAGGTGATTGAACAAAGATGGCGAGCAGACGTCCACGCCGTGACACGCCCTCGGTTTACGGGAGAGACCGCCCTCTCCTTTGAGGTGAGGGGTCGTCGTCCGGGGCAGCGTCCGCAGGAGGTGATGAGAGGAGGACCAGGGGCAGCAGCCGCAGGAGGCAGCGGTCTCCTCCCTCGCCACGTGACGAGGTGTTGGAGGAGGAGCACGTGACGGCCACGGCCACGTCCTTGTCGGAGGACGAGAGGGGTCAGCATATGGGTGAGGTAGGCGAGGCGCTCGAGGGCGAGGGAGGCGAGGGGCTCGAGGGCGACGGAGGGGGTACCGCTACCCGGACTCCCTACGAGCGAGGCCCCGCGAGCCTCCCTCCGGTTCCGCTTCCTCACAACCACCCAATGATTTGGCCTATGGCAAAGAGGTAAGTAACTATAGATGTTATCACAATTACTTCATAAGATATGTTGGAAATCATAAGAGAAACTGATAAATTTTCTTAATCACTTGTGCAGGGCCTGGTTGGTTTTGTCAGGTACTTCAGCACGCACCCCCGTGGGCATCCTTGGTGTTTTGTGCAGGAAATGGTACCCCGGCATTGTGAAACTGTCCGAAGAGCCGGTGGTGTGGGAGCCGGCCTCCAACTGGGATAGGTACGCGCTGGTCACGGATGACACTTACCGCAACAAGCGGGAGTAGGTATTGGCGGAGTTTTGGGTAAGTTTCTCTCGCACAACACTCATTCATTGGTTAAATGTTTTATTGAAATAATGAATGGATACATCGGTTTTGTATGCAGAAAATTTTCAAGGCCGAAGAAGAACTTGAGGCCCAGGCGGATCGGACGGCTGTCGCAGCTTGTAGGAAGTACGTCACCGAGATGCACCACCATGGGCGCGTCCAAGCCCACATAGACTACTATAGGTCGGTACTTAAGCAGTCCCTCCCCAAGCCTCAAGCAAGACTGATTATGCTAACCCAGGACCAGTACCTTGAGGTAGGCGAATAACATTCATAATGATTCGTTTTGATATTAAGTAGGTTCAATTTCATCTTCTTATATGTCAAATACTCGATGACTTGTAGGTGATTCCCTGGTGGTGCCGATCGTATCCCGAGTGCTGGGCCATGATCGTGGACAAGTGGTTATCACAGGACTTTGTTGACACGCACGAGAGGCAGCGGGAATAGCGTCTGATGAGGCAAGGTCCAACTCACCATCAAGGCAGCCGCAGCCTCCCCAGATACAAACAAGCATACGTAAGTGATTTCTTTCATTTATTTTGATGCTCAATTCTGCTTGATTTCTCACTATCTTCCCGTCTTTCTCGTAGGAGGCTGCGCACCCGGGCGAGGAGGTCTCGGAGTTCTCTGCGTGGGCTATGTCCCACATGGGCAGGGCGTCGTCCTCTGTCTCCTTCGACCCAGCTGCCCCGCCCCAGGTGTACTCCGACCCGAACGTGTACACTAAAGTCCAAGAGTACACGTCCTCGGTAAGGGAGATCTATGGGGAAGATTACAATGTGCGCACTGAGCCCATTGATGCAGAGACGATCATGAGGCTCGGAGGAGGCAAGAAGCACGGGCGGCTGTGGATTGCAGACGGTGCCATTGACTCCACCACTGTTCCCTCCCTCGACGCTATCCGAGCACGGAGCACGAGCTCCAGCCAGCCCATACGCTCACGGCCTTCTCCAGCACTGTAGTAGGTCCAGGCACTCCAGGTAATTCCTATTTTACTCATAAATTAGATTTGCATTACTAATACATTGGAGTGAAATATTGCAGGCCGAGCTGGAAGAAACAAAAAGGCAAAGTCAAGAGCAGAACGTGGAACTGACTGCACAGCTGCAGGCCCAGCAGGTCGTGTTCGAGGCTGTGTAGAAGCAGATGGCGGAGATGATGGTGATCATGCAAAGTCTTGGGCAAGCATCGGGTGTACCTATGCAGTTTTCAGCTCCTCCACCTCCTACTCCTGTAGCTACTTCTGCAGCTACTCCTGTAAGTATGAAAGTTCACTTTTCGCTTGTGCTTTGCATGTATGTCGGCCTTCGTGCTGTTGTGGATGTCGGCGTTCGTGCCGTTGTGGATGTCGGCGTTCGTGTCGTTGTTTCTTGTAGGTTTTGAAAACCTCCCCGTGCAGGGGAGATGCTGCCGAAATTTTCAATTGAGTCTAATCTTTTTGTATTCCTAGATTACTAGATGCAATCTCTAAGTTCCAAAACTATTTTTCCGGATTACTCACACTTGCAATCTCTGCTCCTTTGTGCAGCCTCTGTCCGCGGGTTCCAATCATCCCGATAGTGCGTCACCGGCTGATCCCGCCTTTCCTTCACCACCATCTCATAGGCTACCTTGATGAGGACTAGTGCTAAGTGATGTGGTTAGACTTTATTGTAATATTTGTGGTTTATGGTTCTGATTTGTGCTTGGATTTCATGAACTTGTCGTAATAAACATGTGAATGATGATGAACATGTGACTTGTCGTTGTAATATATTGTCATTTGTGGTTCACAATTATGGTTGTGATATATTGTGACAAAATGGGTTATGTGTGATATATATATGAAATGCTTGTGTCGATGGAATGCAAAAAACAAAAAAATAAATAAATTTCTACCTCTTTGCCGAGGGCAATGACCAAGGCCCTCGGCAAAAAAGGGTCATTTGCCGGCAGTCCCATTGCCCTCGGCAAAGATTTTTTAAAAAAATTAAATTTCTGCAACATTTCTTTGCCGAGGGCCATGGTTGGGGGCCCTCGGCAAAGACTTTTTAAAAAAAAAATCTTTGCCGAGGGAGATTTTTTTTTTAAAAAAAGAATAATTCTTTGCCGAGGGCCGTCCCATTGCCCTCGGCAAAATTTTTTTGGAAAAATTCTGCACATTTCTTTGCCGAGGGCCATGCTTGGAGGCCCTCGGCAAAGATTTTTTTTAAAAAAAATTTCTTTGCCGAGGGCCCTCGGAGACGGCCCTAGGCAAAGACTCCGTCCCAGGCGCCGGCGCCATGATGGCTGCTTTTCTTTGCCGAGTGCCGCTTCAGCTCTCGGCAAAGGCTTTGCCGAGTGCCCGATAAAGGGCCCTCGGCAAAGACCCTCTTCGCCGACTCAAAATTCCCCGAGAGCTCTTTGCCGAGGGTTAATGGGCCTTTGAGGCCGTCTCCAGTAGTGAAATTGCCTGTTTGGATCTCATTTTCCTTATCTTAAGGAGGTCCAAAGGGGCCCAGTCACACCTAGCAGTGAAATAAGTGTTGCCCCAACCATGAATTAATAAATTTAGTCATAGGAGAATGCAAGAATTCAATCGATTAAACTATAAATATATAAATAAATATTAAATTAAAAGCAGTATTTTTTTTCATTTGTCCTCTCGCTATCACCCTTCTTAGTCCATCACTCTCCATCCCATTTGTGTGTCGCTCATTTCTACTCTTCTCACTTTGACAATTGACAAACAGCAAACATAGATCTATGGCTATCCGTGTGTCCCTTCTTCCTACTCTTCTCACTTTCACGAGTGCCAAACGTATACACATGACAATAATCCAAGGTCCGATATATTGTAGATACTCCTCCAACACATCGTTAGTCAGTTTGGAGCTACAAAACCTGCATGTACACTTGGTTTGCCTACGCCCAAGCCCATGCCACCACACGTGGACTTTGTGGCTCGCTTTCCGGTCTATGCCACGACATATGGACTTGTGGCTCGCTTTCTATTTTTTGACCTCGCAACAGGTACATACAATAGCGACTCATTTAAGCTGAATCAATCTCCAATTAATTTTCCATATGAGATTAGTCCTTCATTGTACCTTACATTTATTACAGAACTTAGAATTTATTTGATTTAAGTAAATAAGATTAAACTAAACTCAATTAAATAAATCCAACAAAGATAGCTAGCTCATTATTATTAGATCAAATTGATAGAAATAACTGCGCAACAATTTGTACGTCAGGATGCAAAGCACAAATAGATTTCCTAGTAATACTTGAATTATAAGTTTGGATGGCAACTTCGTTATTATGCACGCTGGACGAAGAATCATGGACGATACTGATGATCACCTGGCAGGCCGGCTCACCTCGGTTCACTGGATCACTGGATGTCAGCATAGTCCGTGGGCCCGTATAGCTGCAGCCATTCGGCGAGGACCCCTCTCCGCTTCCTCCAGGGATTGCACCCCATGTCCCGGCACAGCTGATCGCTGTACCACGTCGTGACAGCGCGCGATGCATGACTTGACGAAGAAAGCACCGCTGCGGCGCTTGGCCCACCGCCCCCACCACTCCCACTCCGCCACACTCTCCTCCATGGCCATGACGTTGGGCAGGCGCACGTCGCCGTCGAGCAGGTGCGCCACCCACTTGGCCATCATCTCGTAGGGGTATATGCTCGCCGCACTCTCCGCATAGCAGACCACTGCCATCTGTGGTACCCGAGGGTGCACGCAGTGCCTGACAGATGGCATGGCGATATATATAGTTAGGACGATGGCCATGCATGGTCAGCGCACTGGCGGCGCACGAAAGTAAGGAAGCAATTTCAAAGAAAGGTGACGACAGACCTATAGAGAGGAAGCATGGTGTCAGAAGGCCAGTTGTTGTCATTGAGGGTAGTGATGAAGAAGATTCAGACTTTATTGATACTAATTATGAGATAGATGATGTGGATGATGACCTATTTGTTGACAATGTTGATGTGGATGTATTAGACGACGGAGCTAGTAGGGGCATGAGAATGTACAAGTGCAAGAAAGCAACAGGCAATGGGCTAAAGGGACAAAAGTTTCAGCATGAAGAAATGGCCGATGATGAAGACCTATCAACATATGATGAAGGGCTTCAGTTGCCAGATTCAGATGGTGAAGAGCCAAACAACAAGAGGTTCAAGGCCTTAGGGAAGAGGATTTGGGCAATCCATCATTCAGAATAGGCTAGACATTTGCAATAGTTGAGTTTCTAAGGAAGGCAGTTACTGAGTATAGTCTTAAACACAACGTTGATATAAAGATGCCAAGGAATGACAAGAGAAGATTGAGCAGTCATTATTCACAGGGCTGCCCATAGAACTTATATGCATCTTTTGACAATAGAGTAAAGTGTTTCCTTGTGAAGACCTATGTTGGGCAACACAATTGCCAGAGGGAGTGGAATATTTGGAGAGATGCACATCAACTTGGCTGGCAAGCAAATACAGGGTGGTATTCAGAGCTGATACCAAGATGTCAGTTAGCAGTTTTAGAAAACTAGCGCAGAAGGATTGGAACATTACTCCATGCAGAAGCAAACTGTCTAGGACCAGAAGCAACTATGTTGGTGATATGCATCAACATGAATTGGCATTCCAGCAGTTTCAAATTCCCATCTTACATGTATTGGCTCAGTCTTGGATGAATTTGGCATTCATGTATTCACAAAGCTTAATCCAGAATGAATAAGCATGTGTAGCAATGGTAAACATGACAATAACATTGGCATTGCTGCAAACACATCATTTCAATTCAATCGCTAGATTTTACATGGACTGTTTAATGTACAGATCAGCACCATAGTTCACTTGTTGATCTCAATAGACACCATCAATAGAAGCACACCTACACCTATCAAACACACACAAATAATGCATCTCAACACCCTGCTATATCATATGCTATACTGATCAAAGTTCTAAGGTTATCTAACACAGCTATCCCATCTACATTTGCCTGCTTCTTCAGCTTCTCATTGTTGTCAATGTGTCCATTAGCTTCATTGCCAATCACAGTCCTCTCAACAATGCCATCACTGCCCACCATGTGTTATTCATCTCCATTCCCAAGCATCCTCCTTTGCAACTGTCTTTTCAGCATAAGTCTTCATATACTGGATATAGCTTTCCTACTATTGAAAAAATGGGCAACCAGATCCATCCTTCTACATATTGCTCAAGCCAACATCACATCAACAAACATTGACTCATGATTTGGGCAGGTATAGAAGGTCTGACCTTTAGATCACGGCTGATTCGATTTCAACTCCAATACATGTCGGCAGTTTTAGTCTGGACAGGTGATCAATGGTGGGTTGCCCGATGCCCTGCGCGCACTTGCCGTCGCCGAGCCCAATTCAGCCGCCATCCCTCCGGAATTAAGGGCGACGGCTAACTGAGATGGGTTCGCGAGGTACTCAAGGCGGATGGACGGGGTGAGAAGGATGTGTGCTAGCCTAGGGTTTCACCGTTCTCGCTGCCGGCGGTCGGGGACGAGATCGAGTGGGGAGAAGAGAAGGATGACGAAATGAGGATTGGAAGTATCCCAGGGTCTTCTTTGCAAAAATGAGGCGTGGGTCGTGCGGCTGCTGGCACCGTGGCACACCACGAAGGATGGAGTGGTGTCCCATGGAAGATTTGGACCGGGATGAGATAACTTTAAAAGTTCAGAGAGCCCGACGTGCAAATTTGGAGTCTTGGGACATAGATGAGAGCGTAGGAATAGTTCAGGGACCGCTAGTGTAATTCTCTCTTATTAATTCATGGGTGGGTCAGTGGGTGGTGCGCGAGAGATATCTTTGTCCAGGCATTGCAGGATCCAACGGCGGCGGCGGCAACAAGATTAGTGAGTCGATCGGGCATCGAGGGATTGAGAAAAGATTAGTTGGTCACTTGTTGTGTCTTCAATTTCTACCAGACGGTTTAGTAGAGCCATTTTTCAGTGAAAAAAGTGGAGCCGGAGAGTTTTGAAGAAGGCACGAACGGCAAATGCCCTGCATGTTTGCCGCTTGTCGTACTGACGAAGGTGATACTGCATGCCCGCAAGTTTTGGCGACGAAAGATGAACTGCCTGCTGAAGCATTCACTGGGTATTGCGCACGCTGAGGCTAGAAACCAGGAGTCGTTGGCCATCACCTCGTCTTCCGTCTTCGTGGCCGGCCTGCTCCGCTGCCATGGAATAAATGCACAAACATTACAGTACGAATCAACAGAAACATCACCGCGAGACCAAGAAATCAATTCTCTGGCTCTCCGATCGATGGCATTGGTCCCCATCAAGCAGTTGGACGGCCCCTGCGGCTACCTACGGTGGAAGGAATCGGTGCTCCTCCGCGTCCACACCCTCGGCGTCGCCCGTGTGCTCTTCGAGGACCGCCCCACCGGCGACGGCGACGCCGGATCCGGCGACGACTTCGCGGCGCAGGCGGCGGCCAAGAAATGGGCACGCGACGACGCGGTGTGCCGCGGTCACATCCTCGCCACGCTCTCCGACCGCCTGCTCCCGGACTACCAGCGCTTCGCCACCGCGGCGGACCTGTGGCGCGCCCTGGCGCGCACCTACCACGTGGACACGCCCCGCGTCTGGCGGGACAAGTTCGACGCGTTCGAGTTCGAGGAAGGCGCCGGGGGCGTGCTCCTGGAGCAGATCGCGCACGCGGAGGCCCTGGGCTTCGCCGCGCGGCTCCCGGATGGCTTCGTCGCCTACGAGCTCTGCAGGAGGCTCCCGGAGGTCGTCAGCGACGCCGTCGTCATGCGTTCTGGTCCTGACAACGAGATGACCATGAGCTTGGTCTGGGACGTCGCCCGCCGTGTCGTGGCCAGTGGTGCAGGACCGGAACGTCTCTGGAGGACGACGACGGCAATGGCTGACGAAGCGGAGGGCTGCTGCTCCGACGGTCCAAAGCCGGAGCAGAGCACGGGGCGCAGGAACCGTGGCGAGCCTGGACATGTTGCCAAGAACTCCAGGCGAAGGGTTTGATCATGGGTTTGTCTTTTTCCACGCTTATATATTCTGTAGTAAGTACAACAATAGTCCATTGCATGCACTGTTAATTTCGAGAAATATAAATATTATATTACAAATTCTAGGCCCATAGAAGATCAAAATTGTTTTATTTGATATGGTAATTTGCTTATATTCTAACTCAGTACTCCGATCCCTACATTTCCTTCTATAAGATGTTTAAAGATTTTATTTCAAAAAAGTCTTTTGCATTAATTTCACTTATCTATACCTAATTAACAACTAAAAATTTTCCCCTATTTTTTTGTCGTTTTTCTGAGTAACTTCGTGAATGTGGAAATTATCTCTTTTTATGTTTGTCTACAACTCTCCTGGAATTGTCTCTCTTGGTGTTTGTCTACAACTCTCCTATTTAACATATATGAAGGGTTTTTTAGGTAACCCGAATAGCCAGAAATCCTAATTCTAATTCAAATAGACTCATGTAATCTTATGAAACATGCTGAGTTCCCTGAATAGGAATCCTAATTCAAATAGTTTTCCTCTTTTTCGTGTCTGTAGATTAAAGCGGTTTCCATTGTCCAATTGAACAATTATCCAGCATATATGGACGTTTCAATAACTAGAGCTCTTTTATTTATTTACCACAGGTCAACCAGCAACAAATTTTATTTACCAATCAAAATTCAAAACTACATGAATAATTTGGTGGTGAAATTTTTTTCTTAGAAAAGAGCCAATAGTTAATTTAGAGAAATATAAATATTATATTACAAATTCTAGGCCCATAGAAGATCAAAATTGTTTTATTTGATATGGTAATTTGCTCATCATATTCTAACTCAGGTACTCCTATCCCTCCATTTCCTTCTATAAGATGATTAAGAATTTGATTTCAAAAAAGTCTTTTGCGCTGATTATTAATTTCAATTATCCATATCTAATATTAAGAGCTAAAATTTTCCCTAATTTTTTAGTCATCTTCCCCTAACTAATTTCGTGAATGTGGAAATTGTCTCTTTGTCTATAACTCTCATGAAATTGTCTCTCTTTGTGTGTGTCTACAACTCTCCTATTTGAAGGGCTTCTTGAGGTAGTCTGAATAGCTAGAAATCCTAATTCAAATTCAAATAGACTCCTATAATCCTATTTAATATTATGAAACATACTTACATCCAAGGTTTCAGAGTTCCCTGAATATGAATCCTAATTCAAATTGTTTTCCTCTTTTTCGTGTCCGTAGATTAAAGTGGTTTCCATTGTCTAAATGAACAATTATCATGTATATATTGACGTTTCAATAACTAGAGCTCTTTTATTTATGTTAAAAAAAGAAGCCCACAGGTCAACCAACAACGACAAATTTATTACCAATCAAATTTCAAAACTACACGAATAATTTGGTGGTGAATTTTTTCTTAGAAAAGAGCCAATAGTTAAAAGGCCCATAATGCTATATTTACTATTCTTATGTTTATTTATTATGAGGAAAAAAACTACCTGAGTGGACAAATGGGCTCACGAACAGGAAAAAATAGAAACACGGATATTAGGTACCATTCTCTCATCATCGTTTCTCATGAATATTTGATAGTTTTTTCTTCCATTATAACGCATGAACATGAGCGTTTTTAGCACTCTTTTTTCTGTCCATCCTAGCGTCAGCAGGAGGATTTGTTTTGGGTTCATCCCAGCGTTCGGTTCCTTCCGAGTTCTATATTTTTTTGTCAGACCGGTATTCCAACTTCATGATTTTAGGTTTGTTTCCATAGATATTTAAAAAAATGAATAAAAGCAATCATAATGGGTGTTTGAAAACTTTATGCTTAATTTCCTCTATCTTAAAATAAAGATTATTACTATCAAATTGTTGATACATTTTGATTAAAAGTAAAACTTATCTTATTAGAATTTGTTCACATGAAACTACAAGCCACAAACTTGTCAGGCAACACACATAGAAATTGCTTGAGTTCCTTGTTAGGCAACACACATGGAAATTGCTCGAGTTCCTTTGCTAGTGCGTATATCTCATGTAGGGGGTACGACCCCGGATACCCACGGCAGACCACATGGGCTGCGCCCCTAGGGGCGGCCCAGCCCACCAGACGAAGTCTTGCAGGGCACGATGCTGCTCGGCGTCTCCCGCAAGACACCGGAAAGATATCCTAAAGATACTACGAGATCTGTTAGGATACGTATGATCCCATGATTCCTGTAATCTGTTATTACTTTCCGGTTATCTCTCAGATCTAACCGACTTGTAACCCTGCCCTCCGGACTATAAAAGGCGGGCAGGGACCCCCTCCAAACACACGCAATATCATACGATAACCAATACAATCCAACAGACCACATGAGTAGGGTATTACGTCATACTGACGGCCTGAACCTGTCTCACTCGTGCGTCTCTGTTGCCTTCTTGTTCTTGATTACACGCCTCTCTGCCGATCAATCTACCTTCGTGGGATACCCCTCAGAGGACTGCCGACGATATTTTGTCGACAGTTGACGCGCCAGGTAGGGGTGTGCGTGTTGTTTCTATATCGAACAAGATGGTACGTTCCGCAGGCTCTTCGTCCCTCCTGTAGCCCGGCCAGATCTTCACGGTCGGATCGATCTCGTGGATCATCAACGCTGACGGAGTCAGAAAGCTCATCGAGCCGGTGCAGATCGATTCTGCGCCGATCACCCCAACACTTGTGACTGCAGATCCGATCTCGGAACCGCCTCCGAGGTCGCCTTCATCGACAACTCGCCGCCCGCTTCCTCGCTACCAGAGGAGGCAAGTCAACAACGACGATCTAATCGCATCCATCGATCAGGTTGGTCAGAAGCTCGCCGATTGCCTCTCCATCGCCGAATCGGCTCCAGACACTCTCGTTCAGCGCCGACCACTCTTCGATCTAGATCTATCAGAGGCTGCTCAGGAAACTCCAGCGGTTACGGCCCTGCCCTTCGGGCTCACCAACGTCGTCGCCACCTACCAAGATGCCGTAAGGGGCAAATTCACCGACCAGGTTGGAGATGTCCATCCTCTCGCCGACCAGATTGCCGACCAGCTCCCGCCGACTGTCAACATGCTACACATTGGCCGATGCTCCAGAGCATCCCTCCAGGCCATCCCAGAGGAGAATCCAGACTCTGAGTCCTAGGGCTCTACGGAGACTCTCACCGAAACCACCACCGAGCAACTTCCTCTCCCTCCTTTCCGTGGGGGCGCAATCTTCAACGTCAGCGTCGACAGCCCCCCGTGGGAAGGGGAGACCGAGGAGGACTGCGTCGCCCACGTCAACCATGCGCAGCGCTGAGCAAACGAGGCTGCCCTTGCAATGGTCGAGGCTCAGCTTGACTCGCAAGGAAGGCCACTCCATCGCAACCTCGACGACGAGTTTGTCCATATTGATGGCCACAACGTCTACAAGACTCCAAGCGCCAACTTGGCAGTGGCCGCCAATGAGCTCGCCCAGCTCCCGCAGACACCAGAGGTCGCCAAGGTCGCCGCCATGCTTAAAGTGGCACATTGCCAGGTCAACGAGATCCGCTAGGATCAGAGGCCTTCATACTCCATAAGCTCAATTCACCGATCAGTCGCGCCAAGATCCGATCGTCACCCAAAGTCGCTTCATCGACCAGCACCGCGACGACAGGCAACCCCTCCATGGGGGAGCTAGGGGCAACCGCATCGAACATCACCGCCAACATGACTAGGACATCTGAGTGCACCTCAACAATCTCTGAGATGTGCGATGATGTATCGACGAACGCCGCTTCGGTCGCCATGAAGAAGAAGTACGCCACCGCCAGGAGTACGAGCAAGAGTACGGTAACCCGGACTCAGCTCTTGAGCCGCTCAACGTCAGCAACGCTGCAGATCACGGTGCCGACAACCCCGAAGGGCCTCCAGCTTTCACGAGGGCACTCTGAACACTCTAGTGGCCCCGTGGTTTCAAAATCACCTGGGTCAAGCCCTATGAGGGAAGGATGAACCCCACACAATGGCTACAGGCTTACGCCACTGCTGTGCGTGCCGCTAGAGGAGATACCAGTGTCATGGCAAATTATCTTCCCGTAATGCTCACGCCAACCGCCATGAACTGGTTCACAAACCTTGCCCCGGACTCCATCAAATCCTGGGAAGAGATGTAAAAAGTCTTCACTGACAACTATATGGCAACATGTACTCGGCCGGGCACCAAGCATGATCCGAGCCGCATCTACCAGAAGCCATCCGAGCTCCTCCGTAGCTACATCAAACGCTTTTCCGAGATGAGGAATTCTATTCCCAACATCACGGAAGCTGAGGTCATCACCGCCTTCATCCGAGGACTCCATCACCGTGAGCTTCGCTCTAAGTTCAACTGCAAGCCGCCCACAGGGATTGGCGAGATGATCACGACCGCCAACCAGTATGCCGACGCCGAGGAAGCCGAGGTGCGCTTCAACGAGGATGCGGACACTCATCGCCCAACTCATCGCAGCGACGATCGCCCCGACGACCGGCGCCACAGCGATCGCCGCTATGACGACTGCAGTCATCATCGAGGCAGCGGCCGTGATCGGCCAGAAGGATCCAAGTCTAGTCAATATCGCCGCCGCCAGCCAGACCACATCATCGCCGCCATTGACGAACCTCGCGCCAAGCACAAGTACGATGAGCAAACAAGAAGATCCTCGATGGCCCATGCCGTCTCCACAAGAATGCCAAGCATAAGATGAAGGACTGCCTCAGCTTGGCTAAGGAGTTCTAGGCCAAAATGCTGGATGACAACGGCAACGATGGAGCCGGAGGCCGCCGACCACCTGGGGGCAACAACAATGCCTTCTAGGATCATGACAAGGTGGTTGCCACCATCTTCGGGGGCCTCGCCTCCACCGAGAGCAGAAGAGAACGAAAGCTCGCCGCCCATCGGGTGCTCACCGTCAACGCAGAAGACGCCGTTGCCAACCCCATCTATCGCCCCTGGTCCGAGGTCCCCATCACCTTCAGTAGGGCCAACTAGTGGGCGGATATCCCTTACACAGGGCGTTTCCCACTCGTCCTCGACGTAACCATCTAGAAAGTGCTTTTCAGAAAAGTGCTCGTCGACGGTGGGAGCGCTCTGAACCTCCTCTTCGTTGGAACCCTAAAGGAGTTGGGCCTCGGGATAACAGATCTCACACCCTCGGACTCCTCCTTCTGGGGTGTGGTACCTGGCAGGGCATCCAAACAGCTTGGAGAGATCACCCTACCAGTACAGTTCGGCATGGCAAGCAACTACCGCGTCGAGCACATCAACTTCTACGTCGACGACTTCAACACCGCCTTCCACACCATACTTGGTCGGCCAGCTCTGGCCAAGTTCATGGCTGTACCGCACTACGCTTATCTGGTGCTAAAGATGCCTTCGCCTATAGGAGTCCTGGCCCTACGGGCCAACCTCTCCATCACCTACGCCTACGAGACAGAGAGTCTCGCCCTTGTTGAAGCCATCGACCTCTCCATCCAGATGGCCAGTGTGGTCACCGACACCAAGATGGTGCCCGCCGATGACCTAGAGATCCCATCGCTAGAGCCTCCTCGCACCTCCGCCAAGTCCAAGGAAACTAAGAAAGTCGACCTCGGCCTCGATGACCCCTCCAAGATAGTGAATATTGGGGCTCACCTCGACAACAAATAGGAAAGCATGCTCGTCTCCTTCCTACGTGCCAATGCCGATGTGTTTGCCTAGAAACCTGCAGACATGCCGAGGGTACCATGGGAAAAGATCGAGCACTCCATGAATGTCTCGCCGACCGCCAAAACAATCAAGCAAAAACTCTGACGATTCGCGCTAGACAAGGAGGCGATTAGGGTAGAAATAAAACGACTCCTAGCTGCTGGATTCATAAAAGAAGTGTACCATCCTTAGTGGTTAGCAAACCCTATTCTCGTTCAAAAAAAGAATAAAGAATGGAGATGTGCGTTGATTATACTGATCTTAACAAACACTGCCCTAAAGACCCCTTCGGTCTACCTCGGATAGACGAGGTTGTAGATTCCAACACCGGCTGCAAACTGCTCTCCTTCCTCGACTGTTACTTCCGCTATCACCAGATCTCCCTCAAGGAAGAAGACCAGATCAAGACATCATTCATCACGCCTTTCGGTGCATACTGCTACACCACCATGTCCTTCGGACTCAAGAACATCGGGGCGACCTACCAAAGGGCCATCCAAATGTGCCTCGATCAACAGATCAGCCGCAACGTCGAAGCTTACATCGACGATGTGGTCATCAAGTCCAAGACCGCCGATAATCTCATCGCCGACCTCGAAGAAACGTTCGCCAACCTAAAAAGGTACCAATGGAAGCTAAACCCTTCAAAGTGCCTCTTTGGAGTTCCATCCGGTATACTCCTGGGCTACATCGTCAGTGCTCGTGGCATCAAACCAACCCCGATAAGGTCTCCGCCATCACCAACATGAAATGGTCGACATGCATCAATTATATACAGTAGCTTATGGGTTGCATGGCTGCTCTCAGCCGCTTCATATCGCGCCTCGGTGAAAAGGGACTACCTTTCTTCAAACTCCTCAAGGCCTCCGAGCGTTTCTCCTTGTCGGAGGAGGCGGATACAGCTTTCGAGTAGCTTAAGTTGTTTCTAACGAAGCCTCCGATCATGACGACGCCTTGACCAGATGAAACTCTACTAATCTACATCGCCGCCACTTCTCGCTTCGTTAGCACAGCTATCATCGTCGAACGCGAGGAGGCTGGGCATGCTTATAAGGTGCAACATCTGGTCTACTTCATCAGTGAGGTCCTTAACGAGCCTAAGACTCGTTATCCTCAAGTTTAGAAGCTGTTATACGCCATCCTGATCACGTCACACAAGCTCCATCATTACTTCGAGTATTACAAGATCGCCATGGTCACCGAGTTCCCTCTGGGGGACATTCTCCACAACAAAGAGGCCAACGGCCGCATCATCAAGTGGGCTATCGAGCTCGGCACTTACTCCATCGAATTCAAAAGCAGGCCTACCATCAAGTCTCAGGCGCTCGCTGATTTCGTCACTGAGTGGACCGAGATCCAACAGCCCATCGCCTCTACTTGGCCCGAGCACTGGGTGATGTACTTCGATGGCGCCCTCAACATCAACGGTGCTGGTGTGGGCATTCTATTCATCACGCCGACCAAGGATAAGCTCCGATACGTTCTCCGAATACATTTTTCGGCCTCCAACAACGCAGTCGAATATGAAGCGTGTCTCCACGGACTTCGTATAGCTGTTGAGCTCGGCGTCAAACGCCTCATGGTATACAGGGACTCTGTGCTGGTCATCAACTAGCTCAACAAAGACTGGTCCTGCTCCAGTGAAAAGATGGATGCATATTGCGCTGAAATCAGGAAGCTTGAAGGAAAATTCTACGGTCTCGAGTACCACCACGTGGTACGAGATCAAAATCAGCTCGCCGACCACCTATCCAAGATAGGCTCCTATCGCGCCGCGATTCCGCCTGAGGTCTTCATTCAAGATCTTTTGGCGCCATCCATTAAGGAAGAGAAGGAAGCTCAGAAAATTCTGTCCACCGAGCAGCTGGTACTTACGGTACCTTCGCCGGCCACCGATTGGAGGGAACAGTTCATCAGTATGTCACCAGCGCCGAAGTACCCACCGACAAGACTGAAACCGAACGCCTAATCCGTCGAAGCAAGCATTACATGCTGGTGGACGGCAACTTGATGAGGAAAAATGCCAAGGAAGGGATACTGCAAAAATACATCACCCAAGAAGAGGGAGTGAAACTACTTCTCGAAATTCACTCTGGTTCCTACGACAACCAAGTGGCCTCGAGAAACCTGGTCGGCAAAGCTTTCCGAGCTGGTTTTTACTGGCCCACGACCATCTTCGATGCAGAAGACCTCGTCCGACGTCGTGAAGGATGCCAATTTTTCACCAAGCAAATACACGTGCCGGCACAAGAACTACAGACCATCCCAACTTCCTGGCCTTTCGCATGTGGGGGACTGGACATGATCGGGCCTTTTAAGCCAGCTCCAGGTGGTTTTCGATACGTGTACGTCGCCATCGACAAGTTCTCCAAGTGGATCGAGTACAAACTGCTTGTCTCGGCTACTACAAAGAAGGCAGTTGAGCTTTTCGAAGATATCATCCACAGATTCGGTCTCCCGAACAGCATTATCACTGACCTCAGAACCACATTCACTAGTCATCATTTTTGGGACTTCTACGAAGACCGATGCATCTCTGTTAAATACGTCTCTGTTGCCCATCCCAGTTTCAATGGCCAGGTTGAGCGGGCGAACGACATGATCCTTGATGCCCTCAAAAAGTGGCTATATCAGAAAGAAGAAAAATATCCGGACAGATGGCTCAAAGAGCTACCAGCTATGGTCTGGGGATTGCGCACTCAAGCTAGTCGCAGCACCGCTGTGTCTCCATATTTCTTGGTCTACAGCTCAGAAGCCGTACTACCAGTGGACATTGCCTTCCAAGCACCTAGGGTAGAAATTATGATGAAAAGCTAGTCGCAGCTGTTCGGACAGAGGACGTCTATAGGGCTGAGGAGGAATGCCTGCTCACCTACGTCTGCACAGCCAAATATCTAGAAGGCTTGCGGAGATACTACAACCGCAACATCAAAGGTCATTCATTTGCTGTCGACGACCTCGTTCTCTGTAGAAAACAAAAAACTGAAGGGATGTACAAGCTCTCCTCCCCCTGGGAAGGGCCTTACGTCGTCAAAGAGGTTACCCGACTAGGGTCTTATCGCCTGCATGACTTGGACGGAATCGATATCCCCAATTCATGGCATATCGAGCACCTTATACATTTCTATCCTTGAAACGCTCTAGATATGTATTCTCCACTCCATGATGAATAAAGTTTTGGTCGCCATAATTTGTCTCCATTATTTCTCCATTATGATTTAATCTCCACTTACGGTCACCGAACTCTAAGCTACTCCATAACGAACTCCAATACGAAATCGCCATAACTGCTCCGCCACGTTTCTCCATATCTCCAACATGTGGTCGCCATAAACACTCCACCGTGTTCTCCATATCTCTGACATGTTTCGCCGACCATCGAGCAGCACACGTTTAGTTCTGTGCTCTATGGAGAAGACCCAGTCTCCGAACTCTCCCTACACGTTCTACGGGCTCCGCGCTCTGCGTTATGGGTGGTCGGCTGTGGTTCCTTGGTCACGCCTATTCCTCCTACACGTGCACGGGCTCTGTGCTCGACGTTATATACTATGGGCTAGCCAAGGCCGAGAGCTCAGTGAATAACTAACTGCTCGGACACCACTTATACTACGTTTATCTCCAAGTTATTTTGTCAACTGCCGAGCAGCACACGTTCCGCTCTGATCTCTATGGAGAAGACCCAGTCTCTGACCTCTCCCTACACGTGCTACGGGCTCCGCGCTCTGCGTTATGGGTGGTCGGCTTCGGTTCCTTGGTCACGCCTATTCCTCCTATATGTGCATGGGCTCCGCGCTCGATGTTATGGACTATGGGCTAGCTAAGGCCAAATATTTCCGTAACAAACTAACTGCTCAGATGCTACTTATACTGCGTATAATTGCATTAGGGTTAATACTACAATGATTTTTTCACCGCAATACCAACAAACTGCATAAACATGCACTTGTTAATTTACAATATTTATACATATACATAAATGTCTGTTTGCACCCTTGCGCATTCTAACTACTCTCTCCAGTTAATACAGTATAACTCTCCGAGTTGATCACTGAGCTTCACCATCGCCGTCCATCTTGCCGAAAAGGTCGATGTCACCGGCCAACTTCTTTGCCGTGTCTTCCACCTCATCCTCCAGCTGTTGGTGCTCCATCGTGCCCGTCCCTCCGACAAACCCGGCCCCTATCGCCTAAAGGTTAGTGGCTGGGTAGTGGGACTGGAGCACCGCAAGGGTGTGGGTAACGGTGGTAACAATGGCGTCGCAGTTGAAGCTCTTGAAATTCTTCCACGCCGCCTTGCACCTCTCGATGATGGTGTCCGGACATGGCGGCCTACCATCGGGTTGAGGAGCCACCTCCAGGTCGACGCAGTCGAGCATCGGCTTGATTCCAGCAACAACGGCGTTGATCTTGTTCCGCTGGGTTTTGGCCTCTTGATCCAGCACATCAAACTGCGCCTTGACCCTTTGATGGTAGTTTGCAGGCATTACAAGGTTCTATCAAGCAAGGAAATTACTCCAACAGTAACTCCGACCATGGAATACTCACCTTTCAGCTCCTCGGCCAGCTTCTCCGCTCGCCCTGATTCCTTCGCCTTCTCCTCTCAGAGTTGCTCGACGGTTTGGCGCAGCTGGCTGAGCTCCGCATCTTGCTCTACAAGCACAACGGTCATCAGCAACAATAATACTTCAGCAATGCAAAGCAAGTTCGCCGATACGCCATACCTTTTCTCTGCTCAGAGACACTTTTGAGCTGCTCGAACTTGCATTCCAGCTAATCGCAAGGACTCGTCACCTACTTGGAGCTCCGTTCTAGCTATTTGGACCTGCCACGCAGTTACTCGGACACGGTTGCCAGCTGCTCGGATAGGACGCCCTTCTGGTACTCCAGGTCCTGAGCGTTGGATTTGGCAAGATCACGCTCACGCTGGGCCCTCTAGACATTTTTCTCCATTACCTTCACAGCCTCCTTAAGTTTTTCATTCTCCTCAGCAAGGGGCTCCATCCTCTTTATCAGTTGGCGCCGCTGCTCAACAGTCCGAGTTATCCCCTACAAAAACGCCAAGATTATGAAGAAGAACAATCTCCAACGTCAAAGATGAACATTACAGATGCAGTACTAACCTTGATCTGCTTCATCACTCCAGAAAGGGTGGACTCCAGCCTCCTGAGCACCCTGGTGGTGTCCTCCTTCTCAACAACCACCACCTCATCGCCACGTTTGCGGAGGATTCGGATAGCTTGAGGTCGAGATTCCTCACGTTCGATCTCTTCCACCTCGTCCTCCTCCGTCGTAGCTGGAGGCACCACCAGGGGGCTCCGTGGCTGGACAGCGTGTTCGATCATGCCCTTCAATGCCTCAGGGAGCGCCGTCTGCTCCTCGGGCACTATAGGTTTCTCCGCTCTGACCTCCAGCGCAGCATCAGCGACTCCAGCCTCTGCTCCTGAAGGCCCGGCGGCTTTTGTCATTGCCTGGGCACCGTCGCTGACCCGTTCGCCGTCGACACCAGCCTCTCGCCGCCACCAAGTCCATCAGCAGCAATAGTTGATCCCTCCGCCGGCTGCCGAGCACCCGAGTACTCTAGGACGAGAGCCATCGGCATAGCCTCCGCCCTAGGACCAGTCCCTGGCTGCTTGTCAGTTTGGACGGGCGGGGTCAGATATTCCGTACGCCTCGCACTACATCATATCAGCTCGTCAGTCACCAAAAGAGAGGAGGATACGACACCAAGACAACTCTAAGTCAAGGATACTTACATATCGGCCTACCGATAAACTTTTTTGAACCGGCGTTGCCTACCCGAGCCCCCAGCCGTGGCCTTGGCATCGATTCCTATGCCTTGGGGAGGAGGTCTCATGGTCTCCATCGTCGGCCTCTCCTCTACCCGCTGCTCTGGGACTCCCCTCGCCTGCTGCTCGGGACTCCCTCCACCTATCGCTCTAGAACTCCCCTCGCCTGCTGCTCGGGGACTCCCTTCGCCCGCTGTTTGGGGACTTCCTCCCCTCTCTTTGATTGCTCCTCCACGTGCGTGTTGCGTGGAGGCGCCTTAGTGCTCAGTGGAGGAGCCACTGGCACTTCATTGTCATCTGACCACTCGGACATCGCGGTTCTCCGTGTCCGAGTCGTCCGATCACCGCCGAGCAAGATGCCGCCCGGCTTGAGGGGAGTGGCACCCATCGTCTTTCTCTTCTTCTGGGCTGACTCGTCTGCCGCTGTCCTCTTCCCCTGGACTTTCTCCGACACCGGGGATGGACTCTTTGTCTGACTAGCGTCCGCGCCTCCGGACTCCGACAAGATGTTTACGGCACGTTCCTCAGGTTGACTTGGTGGCTAGACATCTACTGCCTATGGCCAATCACCCCTCTGCACACCCGAGAAGTACACCGCTCTTTCCTGTGAATGGATCTTTGCATAAGTGAATCAGTTCACTGCTCGACAATAATCATGGATGAAAAGCATCACCAACAAAGCAATTGGGATGGTTACCTGAGGAGGCGGATTTGTATAGTTGAAGGCCCTCGTCTGCTTTGACATGCTGAATGAGGCATTTGGAGCGAATAGCTCTATGGCCTGCTCTAGTACATCATCCCTCGTCAGCCTCTCCGGTCTCTCCTGGATGCCGTCGTCGTTGCCCTTGAAGTCAAAGCCCGGGTGGGCCCTCTCCTTGTAGGGCTGGACGCGGCGCACTATGAAGCTCGCCGCTACTAGTTCGCCGTTCATCTCCACGCCTTTGATTAGGTCAAGGAGTTCCCTCACCTGCTCCATGTCGGCACTGCTCATCTTTTCCGACCAGCTCTTTTGGCTCTCCGAATGTGGTCGATGTCGTAGCGGATTGCATGATGGCTCTGCTTCATGTAGAACCACCTAGCGTTCTACCCCTTCAGAGAAGTATTTAGTGGTACAGTGATGTAATCGCTCATCATTTCATCCTGGAGTTGCAGATATACGCCGTCGACCACCTTGGAACCGCCGCCACCCTTCTTCTTCAACCAGAACAGGTGTATGAAGAGGTTGAAGTGTGAAAGAACCCCTAGATTTGCCTCGTAGAAGTGGATAAACATCAAGATGTGCAAGATGGTGTTTGGGTAGAGATTGCACAGACTAATCACCCAGAACTCCAACAGATCCCTAAGGAAAGGATGAATAGGAAATCCCAATCTGCCCCAGAAATAATCCTCAAACACCACCACTTCATCAGTATGAGGCATTGAGAAGGGCTCACCGCTAGCTGGCTGCCATCTGGCGGTGACGCGGTCAGGAAGAATGCCCGCCTCCACCATCCTATTGATCTCCGCCTCACCCATCCGCGATGGCACCCATTCCTCGTCATGGCTGGCTACGGCGGTCGTCTTCTTCGGCTTCACAGCTCCCTTCTTCGGTGCCTTCTCTCAGATCTGGTTAGGGATTGGTGGCGGAAGCACGTGTGGATGTGAATCCGGAAGTGCGAGGGCTGAGGATGAATCTGAAATGGTGAAATGGCAAAGGTGGGAGCGTGGGGTGCGGCGGCATAGTTATAAAGCACCCCCCACCTTTTTGCATTCGAGGGTTTTTGGGAAACCACTCCCATGATTTGCGCCTCTTTGAATTCTCCGCAATAGTAAGGTGGGCTGTTACGTGGGTTTTCGCGCAACTGCGGCCCGTATCGCCCATTTATCTCTATAATATGTTACGGCTCGCCGATTATTCGTCGACTTCTCCGCCAACCTTTATGGCTCAGTAATTACTACTGTACAACCATTACTCCAGTATTTTCTTCATGATTTGTTTTCTCCAAGATTTCCTCTTGTGGCTCGAGGACTATGTCAGCCTTATGTCTCGGTTCCTCACCGTCTTGGGGATTTTCTTTTGTTGACTGCTGTTTCTGACCCTGGCACCACGTGACCATGTCACCTACTATCAGGCTCGGGGACTAAGTGGGCACACTTCACCTTGCGGTGAATGTGCTTTTTCTCATTTTGGGGCTACGCCTGGGGATTGGCTGCCTGCTCAGCTGGTCTTCTACTTTTCTTCTACTTTGGACCCTGGCACCACATGACTACGTCATCTACTATCAGGCTCGGGGACTAAGTGGGCACACTTCACCTCGCGGTGAGTGTGTCTGCTTTATTCTAGAAGACTCCATGCCTCTTAAAGCTAAAGAAGACTATCTCCCTTTCTCGTGGTCGGACTCTAAGTGGGCACACTTGGTCCACTGCGAAGAAATTTTTGATTCTGAACTTGAGCTCCTTACACTCTTATGGCAAGACATACTTGGGTTACACTACTCGGCGACAGTACACGCTGCTCGGTGATGGTTTGCCCTGCTCGGCGATGGTTCACGCTGCTCGACAACTGCTCACAACTGCTCAGCAACTCATCACGGTGGTTGGACCATGAGTTTGACTGCTCGGCTTTGTTCATAGCTGCTCGGACAAGCTCAAGACAGCGTTGCACAACGGGTACAAAGTGCTCGAGGACTAGCTATGGGGGGTATGACCCTAGATACCCATGGCAGACCACATGGGTTGTGCCCCCAGGGGTGGCCCAGCCCACCAGACGAAGCCTTGCGGGGTACGATGCTACTCGGCATCTCCCGCAAGATATCGGGAAGATATTCTGAAGATACTATGAGATATGTTAGGATACGTATGATCCCATGATTCCTGTAATCTGTTATTACTTTCAGGTTATCTCTCAGATCTAACCGACTTATAACCCTATCCCCCGGACTATATAAGGTGGGCAGGGACCCCCTCCAAACACATGCAATATCATACGATAGCCAATACAATCCAACAGACCACAGGAGTAGGGTATTACGTCATGCTGATGGCCTAAACCTGTCTAACTCGTGTGTCTCTATTGCCTTCTTATTCTTGATTACACGCCTCTCTACCGATCAATCTACCTTCGTGGGATACCCCTTGGAGAACTACCAACGATATTCTATCGACATCTCATGAGCCTGCTCTACTACTTAATGGTTATCAACCATTCTGTATGATGTACAGCTTGGTTCCAGCATCAAAAAATGGCCCATCAAAAGCACTTGGCTTCAATGTAGGTATAAATATCCATGCAGCCCGAGGCACGGCGACCCGGCATGAAGTCCGCATTTTTGGCCCGGCCCAAGCACGGCACGGCCCGATGATCAATGGGCACGGGCCGGCCTGGCCTAGGGGTACAGACCATGCCTGGGCCATTGCTCAAGCCCGTGGGCTGGCCTGGCCCGGCCCAGCCCACCCCGGCCTACAAGGGTTGGCCCGGTAGCAACCCGACACCCCCCACCCCTAGTCCCTCATGGCTTGCCAGGTGGCCCAACCCCAATGGCTCCCCCTGCCTCCCACCATATATAAGCGCGTAGATGCGGCGCTCTCTCCCTCACCCCGAACCCTAAATCATTTCCACTCCCCCTGTCGTGCCGCTCTCGCCTCGCCGTCTTGTCTGCTAGTGACGTCTGACCTCCCTGACTCCGGTGACCTCGATCCGCCTGCCACCGGTGAGCTGCTCCCTACTCCTCATCTCCTCCTACCTGATCCCCTCCCTCTTCACCTCTCCCTTCTCCCTCTCCCTATCTCCCATCTTGATCTCGGTGATTATGTGAGTTCATGTCCCTGACTCTCTGTCTGTCCCTCCTCCACAACTCGCCATCCTTCTAACTGGTGTGTCGTCTTCTTTGGGTGGCCCTCATCTTCTCTAGCATCGGGTTCCGGTTGCGTAGGTACAACCCTAACCCTCCTCTTCTTCCATTGATGATTGATCTATTCTGATATATTCTTTTCCTCCATCTCTTTACGCAGGTCGGTGGCCGATACGTCATCCTCTAGCTATGGCATAGAGCGACCAAGGCTGCCCCATGCACCATTGAGGAACGATGTTGGAGAGCCCTCCATGGTCAAGGGCGCCATGGCTGGTGCTGATGATGAGATCATCTGGCCGCTCACCGGCAACGATGATTTGATCATGGCAGGCCTGGCCCCTGAGGACGACGACACCCATGTGGACGCTACTGTCTTGTTCGGTATCGGTGTCGGTGGCGGCTCGGCTGCTCTGATCGATCTGGACGGTGGCGATGGTGAAGGGGCGACGACGACTGGGACCCCGGCCTACTCCAACATCTCAGTTCTATCTGTTTCTAGTAACTCTTCTGGTGTTGGTACTAGTAAGCGTAAATCTACTATGCGGACTGATTTTGATGAGATCTATGAGACTGTGAATGGTAGGAAAATCTACACTAAAGCTACCTATAAAATATGTAAGCATACTTTGTTTGCTAGATCTAATGTTGGCACTGGCCACTTGAAGAGGCACCAGAAATCTTGTAGGCAGAAAACTGATCAAGCTGCTGGGGCTCAATCTAGGCTTACTTACAATCCTGATGGTTCTGTGCATAACTAGGACTATAAACCTGATGTTGCTAAATTTGAATTGTGTCGCTTGATTGCTAGGCTTGATTTGCAGTTGGGTATTGGTGAGATAGATGTATGGGAGGAGTACATTGTTCATGCTCATATCCCTAGGTTTACTAAGGTTTCTAGATAGACCACCACTAGAGATCTTAGTAAGCTATTTATTGAACATCGTAATATGCTTAAGAATCCTGTGTTGTCTGATGCTTCATCTGTTGCTTTGACATCAGACATTTGGTCTGGTAATGCTAAGGAGGACTACATTAGTGTTGTTGCTCATTATGTGAGTGCGAATTGGGAGTTATAAAAAAAAGTTATTGGTCTGAGGTTGATTGAGGTGAAGCATACTGGTGAAAATATTGCTGAAAAAATTGCTTGTGTCATTGAGGAATTTTGTTTGATTGATAAGGTTTTCTCTGTATCTCTAGACAATACTTCTTCTAATAATAAGGCTATGGATACTTTGACACCTATGTTTGCTGGTTATTTGGATTGTGATCCTTCACCTCAACGTTGTGCATGTAAATCCTAATCAGTGTAAGTATAGTCTTGTGCATCAATGTTGTGTTTGTCATATCATTAATCTGATGGTAAAATCTGGTTTAAAGAGGTTCAAACCTTACACAGAAGATTTTAGAACTGCTATTAATTTGTTAAATTCTTCTAATCAAAGAATTGCTATGTTTAAGAACTACTATACTGCTAAGGGTGTTAGACCTAAAAAGTTTGGCTTAGATATGGATGTTAGATAGAATGCTACATACCTTATGCTTAAACACATGGTTCTATATAAGGATGTTTTTTCTGTGTTCATTAATGCAAATTATGGCTCAACATTGTTGACTGCAAGTCATTGGTATATAGCTGAAAAGATATTGGAGTTCCTTGAAATATTTTATGAATCCACAGTTGTTCTTTCTGGTGTTTACTATCCAACTAGTCCACTTATTCTACACCATCTGCTAGACATTGCTTCTCATTTGCATGCAAGTGAAAAAGATCAAAATCTAATAGTTGTTGTCTATCCTATGAAGCTTAAATTGCTAAAATACTGGCAGGATATACCTCTGTTATATTCATTTGCTTTCATTATTGATCCTAGAGCTAAGTTGAGAGGTTTATTTAATGTTCTGCAAATACTTAAAGAGAACACTGGTGTTGATTACAATTTATATTATGATGATGTGAAAACTGAAATTTACAAGTTTTTTAACAAATATGAGAGAAAGTTTGGTGTAGTTAGGTCTCAAAGGCCTGCACAGCCTGCAAGCCATACAGGTAAGAAAAATAGGCATCAAAAAGAATCTTTGGAGGCCCTAGATCATCTAGTGTTGTTGGTCCTTCCCCTGCCTCTGCCCGCACTTCATCTCAATCTACTTCTGCTACTGATTGTGAGCTCACAACTTATCTAGACAGTGACAATGTCACTGCATATGAGGATGACTTCAACTTACTTCTCTGGTGGCGTGACCACATACTAACCTATGCTATCTGAAAGTGCATCTAGCCCTTTAGTGGATTTTAGATGATTGTATGACAACGTGATTAAAGGTCTAACCCATTTGCTAAGTGTGGAAAGGTAATAGGTTATCTCACAGATGCTTAATGAAGCCAAAATGATGTGTTGTTGTATAAATAATCTAGTTCAAGCATAAGACAACAATGCAAATGGAATTCATATAAAGGCTTATTTATTGTAGGATTTCCATGTACTATGTGAAAGTAAGCACGGTAAGAATTAATTAATAAGACATGAGGGATTGTATATGGAATGGTCTCATATTTGAAACTTGCTAAATTGAAATGAAAAAGATAACAATACAAATGAATGGATGATTCAACACAAGATGTGACTTGATGGCTTAAGATGGTGAAGATAGCAAGGAAAGGTTTTGAGGTACTAAGCAAGGGTGAAGGGCAAGCGACGGCTTAGTGGACGAAGAACCTAGCTAGGGTGAAAAAGAAAGTACTTCCATTTAGTTGAGGTACTAATCAAGCTATGATAGTCATGTTGATGTGGAGGATCAAATCACTATTGGAGTGTTTGATGGAAGTGACTTGATACATTTGGGATTATTCATATTTGATGAATGGAATCAAGTCACATGCTCAAGATGGCCATGCTCAAGTAAAAAGATCAATATCAACATGTTAGCACCCTCACTTGATGAGGATTGAAAGAGACGGCATCAATTCAAAAGAGATCAACTCAAGCGGTATAAATTCATTTTTCCTTTGATCTTGAGTTTCATAGGTATGTCGTACTATTAAGAGGGATGCATCATGTTGATAGATAATCATTCATAAGTGCTCAAGCCAACCTATGTGAGGTTTGAGTGAAAGAGAGAAGAGAAAAGAGATAAACTAACTTTGTTCTGTGATCGAGTGTCCGGTATGCCGGTATGGTAGGGTCACTCAGGTGTTTCTCTAACATGGTTCATCGGGAGTTCTGACGTTCCGACGTAAGTCGAGAGTTCCGGCAATCGTCGTGAGTTCCGACATCCCAACACTTAACTGACTTGGAGAGTTGACTGCCTGGTTACACCGGACGTGTCCGGTATGATACCGGATGTGTCCGGTATAGTAGGCCAGAGCCCAACGGCTAGTTTTCAAACGAGCCGAGGGTCAAGAGTTTTGACGTGAGTCGGGACTTCCGGCAATCCTTGTTCTAACTCTTGTGTTGCAGGTTCTAGGCTCCTAGGATTATTTAATATCTTTTACATACTCGGTGGCTAACTTGTGAGGGGTGGTATTACTCTTATTTGGAGTTTCCATCCCATTACTAAATCGTTTCCGTATTTAAAGGTGTTAATTTTCAGAAACGCCTATTCACCTCCCTCTAGATGACATCCTAGGTCCTTTCACTATCCTATCTATAATGGTTAGAGATATTATGTCTATTCCTATTTCTACTATCTCTTCATAATCATGCTTCAGCTTGACAGGAAGGATAATTGAAGAACGGCGGCGACGCCTGTTGCCTAAAACTATGGAGATGCTGGCTTACATAAAGGATTAGGAGTTAGGAGAAATAATGTTACAACATGCTGTTGACAACCAAGAGTTGGAAGACTCCTTCAAGAATCTTTATCTTGATGAAGATGCATCTAGGGCTGCTGCTGCTGCTGGCACATCTACGGCTGGCACATCTGGATTTGCATATGTGGCTTCTGTTGGTACTTAGTGTGTGAGACTTGAGAGTTGTGAGACTTGAGAGTGATCTGTTATCTTTGTATCTATGATGTGTGACTGATACTGGTGAACAATGGTTTAAGACTTAATTAAGAGTTGTGCTGCACTCTTTTTTCCTTTCTAGGGTTTCTCACAAGGGTGAGTTTTACCTAGAAAGATTTTTAATGAGGCAACTTTGCACAAACAGCTCAGTTATTTTAATTCCCTTGTCCCCTTTGATGGCTTTTGTTAGAATTTAGAACCTATGATCAGTTTATTACTTGTGAATGTGAAATATTGAAAGCACCGGATTGAGGTGGTGGATGAGAAAACAGTTTGAGGTGTTTTAAGGGCACCGGGCCATGGGCTAGCACGGCCTGGATTTTGGCTCGTAGGGCCGTTGTGGGGGTATGGCCCCCGGTACTCATAAGACAAGACATTGGCCGCACCATCAGAGGTGGCTCAGCCCACAAGATCAAGGAGTGCACGACACTGGTTGACGTGCACGCAAGATATTGTATAGTACCAAATATGATACTTTCCTTGTAACCCTACCCCTCCAGAGTATATAAGGAGAGGCAGGGATCCCCTAGTCGGCTACTACATCTCAATACAATACACTAAAGACACAGGACGTAGGGTATTACGTCGATCAGACGGCCCGAACCTGTCTAAATCGTTGTCTCTGCGCCTTGTGTCACCATCCGGTTCCTGATTACGCGCACCTCCACCGATCAATCTACCTTCGTGGGATACCCCTCGGAGGACTGCCGAGCATCTTTTGTCGACAACCGTGGTTGGGCCGAAGGCCAGGCACGAGACCCAGAGGGGCACGGCTCGGGAGGCACGGTGTGCCGTGCCGGCCCGACCCCCTGCGGGCCGTGCCTGGCCCAGTGCCGTCCCGACCCCTGCGAGCCGGCCCGTTGGCCAACTATAAACGCTAGAGCAAAACCACTAACAGAAAATTGCCTAATAACATGTGTTTGGATTGTTAGGAAGTTAGGTATTTTTATGTTTAATTTAATCTAGAAATATAGTACTAAATTCGTGAAAAAAATATGTGCACATATGAACTACCAGTGATAACGATGGTGAACATCGATCATGTTTAATAGCAAAAAAAACCTTACTGGATATGGAAACAGTAAGATTACAAATATAGCAGAGGGACCTATGCTCAACGCACTAGTCGACATAGTGTGTTGCTCGATATTGCGGACCACAGCTGTTGTATGAAGATGTTCGCAGTGCAGTCCCTCGAATGTCTACCTGAAAAAAGCCGGAGTCATCGATCGGATCGACAACGATGCTCCCAAAAATCTGATCGCTCGGCGCACCTAATCATGATCGGGTGTCACAAACGCGGGCGTGGTTCCGGAGGACTGGTCTCCCAACGCCTGTGCGCGTAGAATTTTGGACACGAAAACTGGAAAGCAACAGCAACAGAAGAACTGTGGTGCTCCTTCTATATTTTCACATGTGTGAGACTAAAGACAAGCACCTTTCTTATTGGCATGAGAGATCGAAGGCAAAGAGGTACAGGAGAAACCTAGACGTCACGAAGGCGTTCATTAGTTACAGTAACCGCAACCATAATAACAAGAGTTACTAGTAACCGCAGCTATAACCATGACCGTTACAAGTCCAACCTTCAACCACAATCAACTTGCTATTAAGTCTCTATTGCACATAGCATTTAATCTGAACCTTAGGATTTATTTTATTTGAATTGAATAAAATTAGGCCAGACCTAATAAAATCCAACATATACACTACAAATTAAAATACACATCGATCGAGTAAAAAATCTGTCAATGCCGATTCATGCAAGAAAACCCCGTAGGCAAGCACATGTGGCTGTGCCGACTGCCTATGCCGTTTTGCCTCTTGATGACATTGTCGAGGGCATCCCCTAGTAGGGCAGTAAGCGCACACCCTGTACTACTTGAGGTAGTCCTAGCTTGCAGTCGAAGAAGACGCGCACGGACTTAGCCATCTTGCTGGTGCTGGGCCTCCCAACGCGGTGAGGTCGGCATCCTGGCCCCCCAGTAGGCTGATCGATCACGGCTGGAAGCCGGAGGCCGCGGATATGCATGGTAGGAGCGCGCACGATGTGCCGAGTGGACGAAATCCTTGGGTGCTATATGTTGCGTGAATAAAGGAGACTTTCATTGCCCTTGCATGCAGGGCATGCAAGGCATGCAATTGCCAGGTTCCTTGTTTGACCGTGGCTTTCATTGCCAGTTACTCCACATGACGGCCGCGCACGCGAGGCCATCCGCTTCGGCCTCCCGGCGGCCGGCGGCCGGCGCACTGCCCTAGGCACGCTGCGCGCCTGCGCCTGCACGCAAGCATACGCGGAGCCGCGGTGGGCGTCCGGCAGCCTGGCGGCCGGTGCGGTGCCTACGGCCCTGCGCGTGCGGTGGCCGTGCAGCACCTGGTCTCGCAAGTTCCCACGGTGCCCGCGCAGGCGAGACCCGCGTCGACGACGAAGTGGGTGACGTCCGTCTTCGTGGCCCTCGTTGCGGAGGTGGACAGCGACGAAGCGAGGGAGGCCGCCGCCACGGAGAAGGAGGAGGCACGCGATGGCAACCGTGGCAGCCTGGAGGTACAAGGCCGGGAATGAGACGGCGACGAGGTAGGCCGCGCGGGGGCGAAGAGTGGCCGTGCCGCATTGCTCGCGGAGGTGCTGGCACGGGCGCAGTTCTCCTACGCCGGCGGAGGTGCAGCCCCGGAGGTGCAAGCTAGCGACGTCCGAGCGGCCTCCGCTTAGCGCGTGATGAGATCGGAATTGGGGAAACCGGAGGGGAGCTGGCAAAAAAACGGGGACGCGGCGGGGGAAGGATGATGCTGCAGGAAGAAAGGAGAGAATCCGGAAACGACCGAGCCTATCCGATAGAATTTTCTATTTGTTTAACCGATTCAGTATCAGAACGAGAACAAATTCTATTTTTTTTCTGGCCGATTTCTTTTCCAAAAATAAAAATCTAATCTATTTTCCAATACTACTCCTATTCTGACCTAGCTTCTGACGGCACAAGTAAAACCAAGCCGAAAGAGGCTCCCTAGAGACCCAAGACAAACTCACGCACCTTTTCGACGATAAGACTAGATAGATTCTCCAAAATAGATAATTCGACAAAAAACAAAGCATCAGCAGAAGCATCATCTTGGAGCAAGGAACTGCTAAAACAATGGCCGGAACAGCTACATCAAAAGTGGTAAGAGAATTCTAAAAAAACTCTTTAAAATTCATTGCATTGTAATACGCTATAAATATTAATATTTTTTACTCATAAAAATATGATTCTCAATAAAGATCGGTAACACGTTATCTAATAACGTTTAAATTACGGCAACCAAGATTTTGAGCAAGGTCGTCAGAGAGAAAGGAGGGTCTAAGCAAGCTTATGAGAATGATCTTAGCTTGGTAACCATCGCCCGTTGAGTATGATGTTTCTTTCAAAATACCATCTAAAAATCAAGCTGAAGTTATGGTCCAAATTGCTTTGTAGATTATCGCCAAGATGACGCATGTGAAGCCGTAGCACGTGACGCTATACTATTACTTTAGCACGCCCATGATACGTGCTTGATTACAATTGGATATTTATTGAAAAAAAGCTAAGGGCACGTTGTGCGATTCTTTAAAAGAAATATATTGAAGGGCACACTACTGGACACGGCTGATTTGCCGAGTACAAAAAGCTTTGCCGAGTGTTTTCTGTCGGGCACTCGGCAAAGGCAATATTTGCCGAGAGCCGGACTCAGCGGCACTCGGCAAAGATAGGCCGTCGGCAAATCTGTCTTTGCCGAGAGCCGGACACTCGGCAAACTTTAGCCGTCGGCAAAAATTTTCCTTTGCCGAGTGCCGGGCGCTCGGCAAAGATTGGCCGTCGGCAAAAAAATCTTTGCCGAGTGCCGGGCACTCGGCAAAATTTGGCCGTCGGCAAAGGTGGCCGGCGTGACGGCGGCCACCTGCCATCAGCCTTTGCCGAGTGCCCCGCCGTTAGGCCCTCGGCAAAGGGTTTTTTATTTTTATTTTTTTAAAATTCTTTGCCGAGTGCCCTGTGACCTGGCACTTGACAAAGGCTTCTTTGCCGAGTGCCAAGGTTGGCACTCGGCAATTTTTTTTTTAGTTTTTTTTCGCCCTATTTTTTTCTAGGGCCTTGCTACAGTAATTAAAACTCCATTTCAAAATTTGGGACAATTTTGAGTTTTTTACTATATTTCCTTAATTATTTTTGTTTCGTTGAATTTTTCTGACTATTTCAAATTTGAACTGCATGTACATGAAATAATGGAATTTGGTCATTCAAAAAATGGTATTCATGATGTTTGGCGTATGTTGATGCCGTATCTAGGAACTCGCATGAAATTACGAGCATCTTGTTGTCGTAACATGACGATGTACTTGCGGGAAAAGTATATTTAAATTATATAAAATCCAAACGAAGTCCGAAAATCACGAAACTTGTCGAGGTGTCTTGTTATCGCATGTGGAAGCCGTGGTAAAAAATTGAGAAAGGTTGGAGCAAGTTGCACCTCCCCGCCTTGCCTGCCGCCCCCCACCGTTGTCCCCTCCGTGAGGTCCTCTTTGGGCCGCCTGATGCCCCCTGCCTCTGGCCTTCTTCCCGGCCTTCAAGTGGCGCTCTGCCCGACCACAGGCGGCCAGCCCTTGGCCGGCCCCCACCCACCCCGAGTCCCCGGCCGGCGCCTGAGCTCGCGCCAGGTGCCGAGGCTCGAGCTCCCCGGGGACAGCGACCCGGCCGGCCCCGAGCCGCCCAGAGCTCCCCCGGCCCCGAGCTCCCCCGCCGGCCCCGAGCTCCACCGGCCCCGCCGTGCCCTGCGGTCGGCCAGCAGAGGGAAAAGGAGAGGAGCAAGAGGAAGAAAGAGAAGGGGGAGGAGGAAGAAGAGGAAGAAAGAGAAGGGGGAGGAGGAAGAAGAGGAAGGTGTCGACCCGACCGCCCATCGATCCTCATGCCGTTCTGACCGCCCGTTGATCCTCGCGCTGCTGCGGTCATCCCCGCCATCATCGCCGGCCCTCGCTCTTGCCGTTCTTGCCGCCAAGGTAAGCCCTACCCTTGTAGTGTTAGTAGTAGTAGTAGTTAGTAGTGTTAGTAGTAGTTAGTTGTAGTGTTAGTAGTAGTAGTTAGTAGTGTTAGTTGTAGTGTTAGTTGTAGTAGTTAGTAGTGTTAGTTGTAGGGTTAGTAGTAGTAGTAGTTAGTAAATAGTAGTAGTTAGTAAGTAGTAGTGGTTGTTAGTAGTAGTTAGTAGTGTTAGTTGTAGGGTTAGTAGTAGTAGTAGTTAGTAAATAGTAGTAGTTAGTAAGTAGTAGTGGTTAGTAATAGTAGTTGTTAATAGTTAAGTAGTTCTTAGTAATAGTACTGTTAGTAGTTAAGTAGTTGTTAGTAGTAGTTGTAGGGTTAGTAGTAGTAGTAGTTAGTAGTGTTAGTAGTAGTTAATTGTAGTGTTAGTAGTAGTAGTTAGTAGTGTTAGTTGTAGTAGTTAGTAGTGTTAGTAGTAGTAGTAGTTAGTAAGTAGTAGTTGTTAGTAGTAGTTGTTGTTAATAGTTAAGTAGTTCTTAGTATTAGTACTGTTAGTAGTTAAGTAGTTGTTAGTAGTAGTTGTAGGGTTAGTAGTAATTGTTGTTGTACTACTTCAATACTTTCATCTGCATGGAAAAAGAACTAAAGTACATGGCTCCTCTTGATATATTGGTGGTTGTTGGCCTTCATGCCCATGTTTGGTATATATGTGGTTGTTGGCCTTTGTGCCATGTTTTTTGCAGATTTTGGGAACCTCCCCGTGCAGGGGAGGTGCTGCCGAAATTTTGAGTCGACGCTAACCATTTTTGCCCTTTTTTGCAGGAGGACCTGTGGGAGGGACTCGGCGACCCCGATCGTCTTCGTCGGCGTTGCGGGTCTTCCTGCACCGCGTCGACTCGCCACTGCACCGACTCTCCACCGCTCCGCTACCCTGACCTCACCGGCACCCTAGGTATAACCCCTCTATCTGTATGTGGTCTTTGGTCGCGTAACCTAGTTAGGTGTCTCCTGTTCGAAAGAGATACGGTTGGAGGTATGCAGATCTTTGTATATCTGCGACCATATCTGTTTTGGATTATCCACGTTTTTTGGACAGCCCGCGGATGCGTAGATGGGTTAGTTTCCATGGTCCACTTCGGTCCGAGATGGTGTTTCAGCATCACCCTCTATTGTTCTCCGGATACACACTCTCCCTTACAGGACGTGTATCGGGAGAACAGCGGGGAGGTGCTGCCGAAATTCTGTCTCGAATAGGAGCGGAGCATGGAAACTAACCTCATCTACGCATCCGTGGGTGGGATTAGGACCTATCCTCACCTATTAGAGAGTAGGGACACCGCGTAGATGCAATTGATGGTCACCTGTGGAGATGTTATATATGCTAGAGGATGGAGGACCGTCAGTGGATGTACACGGGCCGGACAAGTCAGGGTGATGTCAGCATTGAATGGATGAACAAGGCTGATCGTTTCTTGAAGCGTGCATTTGGCAAGGCCGCTAGATACCCGAAAATGGCTTTGTGTCCCTACAACAAGTGTGGTAACAGGAGAATGCAAAACTAGGAAGTCATGGGTATACATCTGCACAAGAATGGGTTTACGCCGAACTACACCCGGTGGGTCCACCATGGTGAAGCCGATCGTATGAGAGAGGAGGTGGTGAGACCACGCGTCGAGGCTTTCGATGCTGATGTCAGGGTAGCAGACATGGTAGATGATGTTCACCAAACACAATTTGCTAAAGGACGTGAGGAGGCGGAGATGCAGGCAGTCGTAGATGCGTTCAAGTACATGATGGACTCGGCGGCGAAACCCCTTCACGCTCATTCTGAGGTCTCTCAGCTGGATGCCATTAGTCGCTTGATGGGGTTGAAGTCTGATTTGAACATGAGTCGAGAAGGCTTCGATAAGGTGTTGGCCGTGGTTGGCACCCTGCTTCCAAAGGACCACATGTTGCCGAAGACCATGTACGAGGCACAAAAGCTCCTTAAAGCACTGAAGATGCCGTATGAGCAGATACATGCTTTGTCCGAACGGGTGTGTCCTATTTCGTGAAGAACACAAGGAGGCAAATAACTGTCCGAAGTGTAAAGCTTCTAGGTTCCTGGAGGTAGAGTCTAGTGATGGTGGTGGCCAGAAGAGGCAGCTTAAGATACCCGCCCAAGTCTTATGGCACCTTCCCTTCGTGCCGAGACTTCAAAGGCTATTCATGACCGAGGAAACCGTGAAACAGATGACGTGGCACAAGAATGGCAAACGGTACAATCCTAACAAGATGGTACATCCATCTGATGGTGAAGCATGGACCAGCTTTAATGACAAACATCGTCTGAAATCCGATGAGGCTCGTAATGTACGTGTCGCGCTGGCAACAGATGGGTTCAATCCTTATGGCATGATGGCCGCCCCTTACACATGTTGGCCCGTGTTTGTTATCCCCCTCAATCTCCCCCCTGGCGTTGCCTTTCAACGACATAACGTGATCTTGATGTTGATAATTCCTGGACACCTGAGGAAGAATATGGGTGTGTTCATGGAGCCTGTGATTGATGAATTGATCAAAGCTTGGAATGAAGGGGTATGGACATACGACCGAGCTACAAAGCAAAGCTTCAAAATGTACGTCTGGTACCAATACTCTATGCATGACTTCCTAGCGTATGGGTTATTCAGCGCCTGGTGTGTTCAGAGGAAGTTCCCGTGCCCAATATGCCTGGAAGCTATGAGGTTCATTTGGTTGAAGAAGGGTGGCAAGTATTCATCGTTCGATCAACATCATCAATTCCTAGATTCCAACCATCCATTCCGACAAGACACCAAAAACTTTAGGAAAGGTGTCGCAGTCATGGACCCTAGACCGCACTTGAAGATTGGTGTCAAGGTTCATGCTCAGATAGATGCTCTCGTGCCCAATAAAGAAGGTGGTTTTGTGGGATATGGTGAGCAATACATGTGGACTCATAAGTCCGGCTTGACGAGGCTCCCCTATTTCGATGACCTCCTACTGCCCCATAACATTGATGTAATGCACACTGAAAAGAATATCGCCGAGGCACTTTGGGCAACACTCATGGACAGTGACAAGTCTAAGGACAACCCTAAGGCTAGAGTGGACCTGGCGACGTTGTGCGATAGACCATAGCAAGAGATGTGGCCTCCTGCAAACGGCAAGAACTGGAAATGGCCTAAGGCTGATTTCATCTTGAAACACGAACAAAGGAGGGAAGTACTACGATGGATCAAGGCGTTAATGTTCCCTGATGGGTATGCAGCGAACCTGAGCAGGGGAGTGAACTTAGGCACTATGCGAGTCAACGGGATGAAGAGTCATGACTACCACGTATGGATTGAGCGACTTCTTTCGGCGATGGTACGAGGCTATGTTCCTGAGCATGTCTGACTAGTGCTTGCAGAGTTGAGCTATTTCTTCCTCCAGCTTTGTGCCAAGGAGCTATCTCGGACTGTGGTTGCAAACTTGGAGAAAGTGGCACCTGAGTTGCTTTGTAAGTTGGAGAAGATCTTTCCACCCAGCTTCTTCTTATCGATGCAGCATTTGATTGTGCACCTCCTGTATGAGACACGTATGGGGGGCCCGTGCAGGCCCGTTGGTGCTATCCAATCGAGAGATGTCTGAAGGCCATTCGTAAAAAATGTAGAAATAAAGCCAAAATTGAGGCTTCCATTGCAGAGGCTTCCATTCTGGAGGAGGTGACAAACTTCACACAGCTATACTACACAACGAACCTTCCTAGTGTGCATAATCCACTCCCTCGCTACAATGTTGACGAGAATGAATCCAACCTCAGCCTTTTCCAATGGCAACTCATAAGCGCAAGTGGATCGACCAATAAGAGGTTGGATAATGAAGAGTGGTGCATTATCATGCTATATGTGTTGCAGAACCTAACCGAGGTGAAGCCGTTCATTGAGTAAGTTCTCAACGAACTTGTTCCAATACGCCGTCACTATTCTGCATCCAACTGATTCTTTCTCGTTTGCACAGGGAATTTATTCATGTATCCTGGCATCAACCAAGGGGTCCTACCCCACGGCAAACCGATACCCTTCTTTCACAGGGTCCGGGAGCAGGGAGGCCTGATTTCATTTCTTGGTTCAAAACAAAGGTATTGTCCAATTTACCTCGTACCTAGTTCGAGATTTCGAGTTTCACGTACTTAGTCCAGCAATCTTTCATTCTTGCGCTTGCAGGCCCAAACCGATGCAACTATGAGTAAGGAGTTGAGACAGGTTGCAAATGGCTTCGATAATAAGGTGAAAGCTTATTCAGGTTATTATGTGAATGGATATCGCTTTCACACAGCAAGCTACGAGCGAGCTCGGCCCCATCGAAAAACCACAAACAACGGAGTTTGTACTCGCGGCACTAATGGCCTCGAGTATCATGGCATAATCAAAGAAATCTATGAGCTTTCATTTTATGGTTCGAAACCTCTTCGTCTCGTCATGTTCAAATGCCACTGGTTCAATCCTCGACTAACAAAATGGAGCCCTAATATTGGTCAAGTCGAGATTCGACAAGATTCCGTCTATCAAGGAAAAGATGTCTTTATTGTGGCCCACCAGGCCGTGCAGGTTTATTATTTGCCATACGCGTGCCAAGGCAACAAGGCTCTTAAGGGTTGGGCTATTGTGCACCAGGTATCGCCACATGGTAGACTAGCTGTCCCAAACGATGAAGATTACAACTTCAACCCAAACACATATGAAGGAGAGTTCTATCAAGAAGATGGGCTACTAGGGAGGTTGGTGATAGACTTAACCGAGGCGATCAGAATGGAAGTAGACAATGAAAGGGTCAATGACGAGGAAGAAGGAGATGAGGTGCAAAATGCCAAGGACATAGAAATGCTTGAGCGATTACATTTAGACGATGACGATGAAGGCAACATTGAACCTTTCGGACAGTGTTGTTTATTTGGACAATTTTGATAGTGATGACGAGACATATGATCCAGATAATCCCAATAATGATGATTACTTCTAATACATGTAATACTATGTTATTTTGTAATCGTGTTTTGTTTATTTATTTAGCATCTATTTTTAACACATGTACTAATATGTCTTGTTTGTTTCTTTTTAATTGCAGGTGATTGAACAAAGATGGCGGGTAGTCGTGTGCCAAGGAACGTGAACTCGAGGTTCATGAGGGCACGCGATGCAGATCCGGATGCAGAAGAGGGGTCGTCGGACGGGAGGAGGCAGAGGGCCAGGAGCAGCGATAGTGGCAGCGGCAGTAGGAGGGGCCAGCCTCCTCTAGTCAGGCCACGTGACGTGCTAGAGGAGGAGCGTCATACCCTAGACTCCTCGGACGAGGAGGAGCTAGTTCGACAGACAGACGACGAGGGAGATGAGGCACAGCTGGGCGGCGAGGCTAGAAGCATAGCTGGTTTGGACTCCTCTGCTGTGTCCAGGATCTACTTGCGAGGTCCCTCGAAACTCCCTGGGCCTCCGCTTCTTCCCCTATGCCCAGTGATCCGCCCCCAGGGGGGCAGGTAAGTAACTTTAGATTTTATCATAGCTACTTCATATAACCTGTTGAAAATTGTTAGAGAAACTAATAATGTTCGTTAATGACTTGTGCAGGCACTGGCTGGTTGTGTCGCCTGGTGACTCACGCAACCCCAACCACATCCTAGGTCTTGCGTGTAGGCACTTTTGCCCCAGCATTGTCACGCACAAGGGGAACACTGAGCCGGCCAAATCGTGGGACCACTACAAAGATGCCCCCGACGCATGTGGAGATAAGCAGGAGCGGGTGAGGAGAGAGTTCTGGGTAAGTCTCGCTCGCACAACTTTGATCAATACATCGCATTCATTTGACTTTTTTTGACATAATGAATTGATACATTGTGTCTGTCTGCAGACTTTTTTCAGATGTGAAGAGGGACAGGAGGACAGGGCGGAGAAGGTGATGGTGAAAAGTGCCAGGAAACGAATCACTGACATGCACTACGAGGAGCGCCTCACTTGCATCGTCAAGTACTACGCCACACACCTTGGTGAGAAGATCACCAAGACACAGGCAAGACAGAGGACGCTGACTCAGGAATAGTACCTTGAGGTAAATGAAGAAGAATAATACTGATTCGTTTTGAGATTAAGTAGCTTTAATTTGGTCTTCTTACATCTCAAATTCTTTATGACATGTAGATAATTCCATGGTGGTGTGAGTCGTATCAGGACTGCTGGGAGATGATCGTGGATAGGTGGTTCACGGAGGGTTATATCCAGGACCATGAGGCGGGGCGGGAGCGGCGTATGGCAGCGACAGGCCCCACACACCATCAAGGCAGCCGCAGCCTCAGCGCGTACAAGCAAGCATGGGTACGTGAATTTTTAGTATTCTGACGCTCCATTCTGCATGTTTCTTCTAATCATCTTGTTGTCTTTCTCACAGTCGGCGTCACATGGTGGGTAGTCCATCTCTAATTTCATGGCATATGGTCTGGCCCGCAAGGGTAAGGCGACGTCCGCTATCACCTTCACCCCGGATGACCCGCCCGAGTCCTACAGCAACCCGAGCGTCCACACCCGCATCAGTTCGTACGCATCAGAGGCAAGGTCGGTCCATGGGCCAGACTGGGATCCGAGCACCGACGACATCGATGGGACGATGGTCATGCGGCTCGAAGAAGGCAAGAAGCATGGGTGGTACTGGATTGGCGATGGCACCCTCGAGCCTAGTGAGATTCCCTCCCTCTCCCAGATCCGAGCACAGACCCCGAGCGGAGGCCCAGCCATACGCCAACGGCCATCCCCTTCATAGCTGTGGGTCGACGCACTCTAGGTTAGTCCCATTTAACTCTTCGTACATTGATCTTTAAATAACTTAGTTACCTTTGCATTCTTTGAAACATTCGATTGAAATGTTGCGGTAGAACGAGAGGATGGCTCAGAGTCATGGGACTGGCGGGAGAGGACCGAAAGCGGTGCCGAGCGGGAAAAACAGACAGACGGGCGGGCGAAGGGGAAAGGCGAAAGCCAAGCAAATGGCGGAGATTACGACGTTCTGCGCGAACTTTGGGCAAATGCACGGTGTAGGCTGTGCCCGCGATTCGCCTCCGTCGCCGCCGCCGATTATAGCTAGTCCTGAGTATGAAACCAAATTGCTTCGACTAGTGCTTTCATTAGATGACCACTCTAACAGATGCAATCTCTTGTCCTTTATGCAGCCTCCGTCGGTGGGTTCGAATAACCCATCTCGGTATAGCAGTGCAACCTACGACACTTTTCCTTCACCAAGCACTCGTTTCCTCCCCACCGTAGTTTTGTATCTCTTTTTCACCGCTTGATGGACATGTGATGCACTGTGATCAACTATCGACTTGTTTCGATGGATATTGGACCTATTATGCTTGTGATGTCGTGTATGTGAGATATTGTGTGATCGACATGTGATATATATGTGTTATTGCCTTTGTGATGAGATGGATGTGATATATATGCTATATTGTGTTTGTGATGTCACAGATGTTATATATATCTCTTATATGCTGTGTTTGTGAATATAGAATAAAAAAAATTAGCCTCTTTGCCGAGTGCCAGGGCCAGGGCACTCGGCAAAGATTTTTTTTTAAAAAAAAATATTTGCCGAGTGCCGTCCTGATAGGGTACTCGGCAAAGAAATTACGAAAAAAACATAAAAAATATTTGCCAAGCGCCGACCTGGCAGGACACTCGGTAAAGAAATTATTAAAAAAAATCTTTGCCGAGTGCCTTCCCGGTAGGGCACTCGGCAAAGAAATTTTGAAAAAAAAAATTAAAAAATCTTTGCCGAGCGCCTCTGACATGGCACTCGGCAAAGCATGTGCTAACGCAACCGGCGCCGTGACGGTCACTTTTCTTTACCGAGTGCCGAGATTGCACTTGACAAAGAATTCTTTGCCGACGGATTTTTTACCGGAGGCTCTTTGCCGAGTGCTGTCCTCGGCAAAGGCTTTGCCAAGGGCAAAGTAGCCTTTGCCGAGTGCATTAGGCACTCGGCAAAGCTCCTGAATCCAATAGTGGCAAGAAATACTGGAGTGTATTAGGAACAAGCGCTAATACATGGTAATAGATGGCATTTAAATTGCATCGGATATCTTTGTCAACAAGGCAAATGAAACAGACAATCTTGCAAAGGTACTAGGCTTCAATCCAATAATGGCTACAATAAATGAAGAATGCTCACAAAAAAATACAATTAGTGTAAATATTAACTTATATTATGAATGACATGGTCATCATATAAATTAGTTTTAAAATTTTATAAAAAAATTAACACCAGTAGAGAAACGATCTTTGATCCACTTCGAAATTTGGCTTTAGTCTCGGTATTTTTTTCGCCCGGGACTAGAGAAACCTTTAGTCCCAGTTGGTAGCTCCAACCGGAACTAAAGGTCCCTGTCCAACGGCTACTGCGACAGACTTTTGCTGCAGGGGACCTTTAGTCCTGGTTGGAGCTACCAACCGGGACTAAAGGTTAACGTTTACTCCCGGTTGGTCCCTCCAACCAGGAGTAAAAGTCTACTCCCGGCTGGAGGCTTCGTCTGGGACTAGAAAGGGACCTTTAGTCCCGGTTGCTGTATCCAACCGGGACTAAAGGTTCCCTCCTCTATACCCCTTCTTCCTCCCCGAGCCCAAGCCACTTCGAGCTCAGTGTTCTTGCTTCATCGCCAGCCTCTCTTCATTCCTCATCGCTGGTAATCACAAGATTTCTTTGATTCCTCCATCGATTCTTCGGTTCTAAAGGTTACCAACTTTATACTCTCATATTTCTTCAATAGCATATCTCATTTTGTGGACAAGATATATGTGGTTTTTTATGGTGGATTTTTTTTATTTGTAAGCCATTTAAGCTCAAAATCACTTTAAAGTTTGCATATTTGGATGAAGGAAGGTTAAAGTAGTTATTCAAAACTAGTATTCAGCTTTTATTTCTAGCATGCATAGCACACTTCATGATTTAGAGATATAGAGAATTTTAGAGTTTTTTTAATTTTATTTGTTTATAAAATGAGAAATTTATATTATATTAAAAATGAGTATAGAGAGTAGATGGCAGCTGCTTCCGGGTCCTCGGCCTCTCATCGGGTTCCAAAGCGACTGAGGCCGGACCTCCCTTTCATTACATGCGGCAAGTGTGAGGAGAAGATCGTGATGGAGTACTGGGTGAGGAAGGAGTGTTCAACAAGGGTCGTATCTTCTACAAGTGTCCAGATCGCAATGTGAGTTATTTTATCGCATTTGATGATTATGATTAATTTATACTTATTTTCATGATGATTGTGATTAAAGTTCTAATTTTTTGTTTTAATTTCAGTGGGATGGCACTGGATGTTTAGCCTGGTACTAGGAGGAAGAGTGATGAGGACATGGCACCTTCGGATACGAACAATGATTATAAGGTGCGCTCGTTCCTACATTTGCATAGTGGCTTTGGTTATAATTCACTTGGTTCCACATGTACATGTCACTATTTGATTGTAGGTTCAAATGTGTTTCATAATAGAAGTTCATCAAAGTTGAACTTTTGGTTCGTCGGCAGCCCGACAGTGCCTCATTGGGAAGGCCATAACTCAACCATCCAGAGTGCGATCGAGGTCAATGAGCACTTGATGGAAAACTTGTTTGATAAGCTTTCAAATAGATCTGGTCCCATCTCAATATCACGTTGGCAAGGCCTCCAAATCACCAATATATTCTGTCGCTATTTTTGGTGGGAGCTACACTGTCGTCATGGGCTTGTTAGACATCCTTGGGACCCAGGCCCAAGTTGGAGCACGCCCCAAGAAGATGGAGAACACCTAAGAGATGGCCTTGGACGTCCTCCTCCTTGGCCACCACCTTAGGAGGCCCCCAAGGACGTCCAAGCCAAGCCAGAGGCCCAGTCCAATTCGAGTTCGAGTCTGCCTCGGCCATCAGGACCAGTCTGCAATAAAATGGACGCCCAGGACGCATACGAACTCCGTTTTCGATGATCCACATATGGATGGAAAGCTAATTTGATAAGGAAGCCAATCCAAGTGGTTTCACATCAAAACCTCTTCGGAATCAACAGGAATAGTCGAAACAAGTCAGCATCCAGAATCTGTCAGGGTGCTGCGACACCTACTTTTGGTCCGTTGGACCGTGTATCGTGTTTGCGCCCATTAGGGGGTGCGTCTAGGGTAGGCGACGACCCTAAGACCTTTATAATCATACGCCGCCGCCGTCATTAGGTTTTGGGTTTTGCTTAGATTATTCTGTCAAGAAACAGTTTCACCGTTCTTCGGTTTGTGAGACCCCAACTCGTGAGATTAATCATACATTTGCAATTTGGTTGCGTTCTTTCTTGTTCTTGCTTGTGTTCTTCATTGCGCAGGTAGAGATTAGCCTTCTTGGTGAGGTCAACCTGGTCTGTGACTCGGTTGATAACCAGAGGAGCTGTGGTGCTAAGATTGCAGGGTTCGATCTTTTGATCTGAAGCCAGATCGGTGTGTCATTCTCCGCCACAACGATAGTTACCATCACCTGACGGAAGATCGGGATCCTCATCTAACAAGCCCATGACGACAGTGTAGCTCCCACCAGAAATAGCGACAGAATATATTGGTGATTTGGAGGCCTTGCCGACGTGATATTGAGATGGGACCAGATCTATTTGAAAGCTTATCAAACAAGTTTTCCATCAAGTGCTCATTGACCTCGATCGCACTCCGGATGGATGAGTTATGGCCTTCCCAATGAGGCACTATCGGGCTGCCGATGAACCGAAAGTTCAACTTTGATGAACTTCTATTATGAAACACATTTGAACCTATAATCAAATAGTGACATGTACATGTGGAACCAAGTGAATTATAACCAAAGCCACTATGCAAATGTAGGAACGAGCGCACCTTATAATCATTGTTCGTATCCGAAGGTGCCATGTCCTCATCAAAGAGTATGTTGAACACGTGCAAAATTCTCTTGCACAGGCGGCTACGGCGGCTGATGAGGCAGTGATCCTACGGAAGAAGCCCATAGATGTTGAACAAACGCATGATCTGTCTATTTTAGTTGGGATTGGTCACAAAATCTTTATGCTGCTGAAGTGCATTTTAGCTTTAGTTTTTTAGTGGTAATTGGGATTGTCTACATTGTAGCGAGACTTTCATAAATTAATACCTTATGTGGTGGCATACATGTCGTATAATTAACTAATTATGTTCTAGGTTTTAATATGGTATGTATGTCATATAATGCAGATGAGCCGGCATTGGATGTACAATGCTGATCGCCGCTCCCAAGAGTTCATTGAGGGTGTGCATTCTTTCTTACGTGTGGCCGAGCCAAACAAACGCGATGGTTTCATGTGTTGCCCATGTGCCATATATAAGAATTTGAAGGAATATGCTAGCTCAAGGAGTCTTCATTCACATTTGTTGAAGTCGGGTTTCATGCCAAACTATATTTGTTGGACGAAGCACGGAGAAACCAGGGTTGTAATGGAAGAAGGTGAAGAAGAACAATGGGACGATGATGACATTATTGCTGAATATGGTGCCTTCAATGATACTGCAATGGGGAAAGCTGAAGAAGAGGTAGGGGCGGAAGATGAGCCCTCTAATGATCTTGGTCAGGCCATTCGTGACGCACAAAGAGAATGCGAAAGTGAAAAGGAGAAGATCAAGTTCGAGCGCATGCTAGCAGATCACAAGAAATTGCTATACCAAACTTGTGATGCGGGGCAGAAAAAGTTGGGTACCACACTGGAATTGTTGCAATGGAAGGTAAAGAATGGTGTATCTGACAAGGGAGTTAGGGAGTTACTAAAAATCCAAAAGAAGATGCTTCCGAAGGATAACGAATTGCCCACCACTACGTACAAAGCAAAACAAGTAGTCTGCCCTTTGGGATTAGAAATCCAGAAGATACATGCATGTCCTAATGACTGCATCCTCTACCGTGGCGAGGAGTATGAGAAGTTAGATGCATGCCCGATATGTCATGCATCGCGGTATAAGATCAGGCGAGATGACCCTAGTGATGTTGAGGGCGAACGTCCCACGAAGAAAATCCCTACCAAGATTATGTGGTATGCTCCTATAATACCACACTTGAAACATCTGTTCAGAAACAAAGACCATGCAAAGTTGTTGCGATGGCACAAAGAAGATCGTAAGGTAGACAATATGTTGAGACACCCTGCTGATGGGTCCCAGTGGAGAGCAATCGATAGAGAATTCCTAGAGTTTGCAAATGACGTCAGAAACCTAAGGTTTGCTTTAAGTACAGATGGTATGAATCCTTTCGGGGAGCAGAGTGGTAGTCATAGCACTTGGCCTATTACTCTATGTATCTACAACCTTCCTCTCTAGTTATGCATGAAGCGTAAGTTTATTATGATGCCAGTGCTCATCCAAGGCCCAAGGCAACCTGGCAACGACATCGATGTGTACCTAAGGCCACTAGTTGAAGAACTTCTACTTTTGTGGAACAGACCAGGTGTACGTGTGTGGGATGAGCACAAATAGGAGCACTTTGACCTACGAGCATTGTTGTTCGTAACAATCAATGATTGGCCTACTCTAAGTAATCTTTCAGGACAATCAAACAAGGGATATAATGCATGCACGCACTGTTTCGATGACATTAAAGGTATATTCTTCAAAAAATGTCAAAAGGTCGTGTACCTTGGCCATCATCGATTTCTTCCTGTGAATCACCCCCTAAGAAAGAAATGCAAGCATTTTAAAGGTAAGGCAGACCACTAGACCAAGCCGGGCAACCGAATTGGTGAGGATGTACTCAATATGGTCAAGGATGTGAAAGTAGTATTTGGAAAGGCACATGGCAGCAAACCTATTCCGAACGACACCGACGGTCACTCACCCATGTGGAAGAAGAAGTCCATATTTTGGGAGCTACCATATTGGCAAGTTCTAGAGGTCCGTAGAGCGATCGACGTGACGCACCTGACGAAGAATCTTTGTGTGAACCTGCTAGGCTTCATGGGTGTGTATGGGAAGCCTAAGGACACACTTGAAGCACGATAGGACCTACGGTGTTTGAAAGAACGAGACAACCTGCATCCAGAGAAGATAGATGATGGACGCCATTACTTAAGTCATGCCAGCTACACTCTTAGCAAAGAAGAGAAGGAAAGCACGTTTGAATGCCTAGCAAGCATCAAGGTACCATCTGGATTCTCCTCGAATATAAAGGGTATAATAAATGTGCCAGAGAAGAAATTCCTAAACTTAAAGTCCCATGACTACCACGTGCTCATGACGCAATTGCTTCTAGTTGTATTAAGAGGAATTATATCTCCAAATGTACGCCTAGCCACTGTGAAGCTATGTGCATTCCTCAATGCAATTTCTTAGAAGGCAATCGATCCAATGGATCTAGCTAAACTATAGAATGATGTGGTTCAATGTCTTGTCAGCTTTGAGTTGGTGTTCCCTCCTTCCTTCTTTAATATCATGACACACCTCCTAGTTCACCTGGTCAAGGAGATTAGCATTCTCGGTCCTGTGTTCCTGCACAACATGTTCCCCTTTGAGAGGTTCATGGGAGTCCTAAAGAAATATGTTCACAACTGTGCTCGGCCAGAAGGAAGCATCGCCAAGGGCTATAGAACATAGGAGGTCATTGAGTTTTGTGTTGACTTTATTCCCGACCTTGACCCGATTGGTGTTCCTGAATCGCGACACGAGGGGAGACTAAGTGGAAAGGGGACACTAGGGAAGAAACCATATATTGGTATGTAGGACAATTATTTTAATAAAGCATACTACACAGTTCTGCAAAACTCCTCCTTGGTGGATCCGTATATCGAGACACATAAAGAGTTGCTCGGATCCAAGTTTTCAGGGAAGTCTGAAGCTTGGATTACGCGTCAGCACAGGGAAACTTTCAGCGACTGGTTGCGAAAAGAATGTCAGGGTGATGAGAGTATTGATGAACAACGGTATTTGTTGGCTACGCAGCCATCGTGGCATATCCTCACATACAAAGGGCACGAGATAAATGGGAATATATTTTACACAGTAGCCTAAGACAAAAGGAGCACCAACCAAAACAATGATGTCTGCATAGATGCCACCGACCCTAATGGAAATAAGCAAACATATTATGGCCACATAGAGGAGATATGGGAACTAAACTATGCACCTACTTTTAAGGTACCTGTGTTCAAGTGCCAATGGGTAAAGGCAACTGGAGGCGGGGTAGCAGTCGACAACCAGTATGGAATGACAACCGTGGACCTCAAAAATATTGGGTACAAAGATGAACCGTTCGTCCTTGCCAAGGATGTGAATTAGGTGTTCTATGTCAAGGACATGTCTACAAAACCGAAGAGAGGGAAAAACAACAACGACCCAATCAATGAGCCAAAGCGCCACATAGTTCTTTCAGGGAAAAGAAACATCGTCGGAATTGAAGACAAGTCAGACATATCAGAAGATTATGAAAAGGATGACCGAATTCCACCCTTCACAGTGAACAAAGACCCAAGCATCCAGCTAAATGATGAGGACACTCCATGGTTACGGCACGATTATAACCAAGGGATATATGTTAAGAAGAAGTTCACTATTGTGCCCGCTTGATATATATAGTGATGTATTAGACCTATTATGTAATAATTGTAACTTCATATTTTTTTGTTGTGTTTTCATATTTTCTACGGTTTAAATGAATTTTTTGCTTGACGGTGGATTTCCCGTGGAGAATGTGTGATGAAAAACCAAATGATCAACGTTAATAAGATGTGAAAACTTATTTCCTATCGAAAAGCAATAGTTTTAATGATTTTAATCAAGTTGTATATTTTTGCATGGTGCAAATTGTAATTATTATTTACACTATGTTAAATATTTATACAGTAAAACAAAAGAGTTTATGTTACAAATTTTTGTTGTGTATAATAATGCAAAACCAAGTCCAGGATTTTTTTTATAATTTTTTGGATAATATTTTATTTATTAGGCAATTAATAACTCTCTGCATATTTATATAAAAGAAATATATAAAAAAGAAAAAACTTCTAGAAACTGACAGAAAGCCAACTGTAGCCCACCGTTACTCCCGAGTCGATCAACCACCCGGGACTAAAGGTGGGCTACATTTTCGCGGCCCGCCAAAAAAATAACTTTAGTCCCGGGTCATGGCTGCACCCGGGACTAAAGGTCAGACCTTTAGTTTGGGTTCTTACCATCACCCGGGACTAAAGGTCCTTTAGTCCTGGGCCGTGGCTTCACCCGGGACTAAAGATCCGCCAAATATATATCGCCTCGTCTTCTTCTCCCCATCCATCGTCTTCATTCTTCGCCCGAGAGCCACCGCGCCACCGCCGCTCCCCATAGCCTCCAGCCACCTCCACGCGCCTCTCTCGTCTCTCGCCATCTCCGCCAGCGGCCCGGCTAGCGCCTCTCCCATTCGTGCGCGACGCCTAAACCCAGATCCGCCGCCATCATCCTCGCCCTCACCCAGATCTGATTTGGATCCACCGTGGCCTCATCGTCATTGTCAATCCTTGTCCTTGTCATCGCTAGCTTTGTCCCCGGCTCCACGCACTCGCACGCCTCGCTGTGCGCTCGTCGTCCCCTTCACCGGAGCGCTCGTCGTCGTCCCCTTTGTCAGAGCGCTCGTCGTCGTCCCCGGCGCATCCTCGTCGTCAAGAGATCACCTCCGGCCATCCTCGTCATCCTCGTTGTCCTCCACGCTCGTCGTCCTCATCAGCACGCTCATCCTCGTCGTCGACTTGATTAAAACCCTTTGTCAGCGTGCTCATCCTCGTCGTCAAGAGATCACCTCTGGCTAGCATACCGTGCCTCGAGCTCGTCCTTCGTCCCTGGCGGTTGGCTCTACACACACGCGCGCCTCTTCCTGGACGGCTCCACACGCTCGTCATCCTCCACGCTCGTCGTCCTCGATGTCCTCACCGTGCTTGTGCTCGTGCTCGTCCTCGCCATCGTGCTTGTGTTGCTCGCCATGCTATATGTGAGCAATAGTGTGTGTATGAGTGTGTGCACATAGAAAAAATATAGAAAAAATAGATAGATTTTATTTGTGTATGAGTGTGTGCTCGGACTGATGGCCATGGAGAGGGAGCAGGGGAACGGGGCGGCCATGGAGTACAGCTCGGCGACCATGGCTTCCTGCTGTCGCCGTGCCTGGCTGAAGGAGGAGAACAGCAAGGGAGAAAGAGAGAATGTAGAGGAAGGGAGAGACAGTGGCGTCCATTTCAAGCCTTCAGCACATGCGCATGCCCGAGGCGAGTGGGGGCTCGGCTTGAGCATGATGGCCACATTCAAAAGCTTGAGGCTAGCTCAAAAATACATGAAAAACCGACTGAACCTCTATTTTCTCGACTCTCTATCTCCTAAAGCGTTTAGTTCTGGAACAAAATGTAGTAACAAAAGTTGCATATCTACGCTAGATCTCCAACTTTGTTTAAAGGATCACAGTCTCACTCGGCCTGGTTAGAGATATACAAGGTTCCAAAGTAGGGTTCATGAAACTTGAAAACTGAATATTTCAGTTCCAACACTTAGCCGATTTTTGGAGCTTCAAAATAGCACTGAGTTGATTCTTGAAATCCCTAATCGAGACACTTAGAAGTCGAATCAAGCCTTGATCCAAAAATAAAGTTTTCTCTACATAACATGGACTACAACTTTGTTTGGATGAATTGTAGAAAAAATGTAGTAGTGTACTACAATATATAGTTGTAGAAATATATTAGAATCTTCGCCTCAATTGAAAAGATGGTTTTTATTAGTGCTATGAATTTTTTGGTGTATATATCTGAATTTTGATATATTGACATTAATGTTGATATATATCCTAATATCCTAAGCTCCGCTCCAAACCCTAACCAGAGCTCGACGTAACTAATAACCCTAAATTCTATAATTATTTAAGTTTGGCGTTATATATATAAATTTGTTATATATATCACTTGCCAATAAATATTTCTAGAAAATAAGAAATCAAAGTTATGCTTTGGAGACTTGAATTTCGAGTGTAGTTATTTAATTAATTTTAAGCACATGACTCGATCCATTTTATAGATATATGGTTTTTACTTTTTATAGATATATCTAGTGGTGTAAAAGCTAGATGGCTGCCCCGAGAAACAACATGGATGAAGAAATGATGGATATTATCAACACCGGCACTCAATTTGCCGATGGTGACCAGCAGGATGTAGATGACGGGAGTCAATACCAGGCTCTTGAAAATATTCAAGAAAATATTGTGCAAGAAAATACTGGCGAGGTATATATATTTATATATATATTTGAATATTATATATATATATATATTTGAATATCTATCATCTATTATGTGTACACATGATATTTATTTATTCTTTTTTTATACGTAGCCCTCTAGATCGACGACCACAACGGCGAAAAGCAAAAATATTCGAGGCCCGAAAAAGCCATTGGAGGGGCGCTACATAATATCAGAATTCAATATCGAGACAGACGAACTACTTGGTCCACATGCAAGGAAATTCGTGCAACACTGTGGGTACCTTATAAGGGACAGACTTCCGATCAGTGCCCGTGAATGAAAGCAAAAGATCAACGAGCTTCATGTTAGTTTTGTCTCTGATCTTGATAAGAATTTAATTTGGGATGATATCCTTCAACATTTCACATTGCAAGCGGATGATTATGATGATATCAACAATGATGAATTAAAGGAGCTAGTTCGAAAGTGGGCTATGAAGAAGATGGCCCTATACACAAAATTCCAGACTTAGAAGAAATCCCTATACACAAAATACGTTAAGAAGAACCTAATGCCCAATTTCAATACTAGGGGCCCACTTACGAAGTTGAGGCCCTACTAGAATGATTTTGTACAGTACAAGTATCGGAAGAGGGTGAGGAACGGGTGAGAAGGAACCAAGAGAATACCCGACAGAAGGTATACCACCATGACATGGGATCAGGTGGCTACGCGACTGCCATTCCCAAGTGGGAAAAATGGAAGCGAACATTCTTGCCAAGGGTATCACACTAGAATCACTCAATTGGCCCAAACGCGTGAAGAATTGGTTTTTCGCTCATGGGGGAAGACTGGACCTAGAGACCGAGAAGCTGGTTCATGTCCCAAAACTTGAAAGAGCAACACAAAGATTTTCTTATGCTCTACAAGCTAAAGCTATTGGTGCGTTCAGGCCCAATAGAGAGAAGGATGAACTAACGTATGCCATCGGGACTGCTGAACACAGTGGTTGAACGAGAGGTTTAGAACAGAACATTTCTTGGGAGCATGGTTTTTCTAACGATAGAGATACCTACAGAAGCCGGTAGATAAGGAAGGATGAGGAAGCAGCGCGGATCAGCAGGTTGGAGGAATATGTTCGTGAGTCATGGGAGGCGTTGCTTCAAGCACAGGAGCGCGAAAAAGACATGCAAGCTAGAATGCATGACAAAATCATAAAGCAAGCGCAAATAGCAATGAGTGCCCAAAGGCAGGCATCAGATCCAGGAATCAACATTATTATTAGCCCCCTGATTAGTTGAAAAGCAACTGTGCTTCCACAGAGTTGCCAAATCAAGATGACGCAATGCTATGTTTCCCCATAGATGACATCACTGCACCATTTACATCATGTGAGCTACATATTCCAAAAGGGAATGCCACAATCATGGTGGCTCTCGGTGTTTTTTCTCCTCCAGATCCTACCAAGACACCAAGAATCCATGGGGCAATAATACCACCTGGATATGTTAGCGTCTCAGTGGATAGAGTTAACAAAGGTTTTAGTGATTTGGCTCTTAACATTCTAGGAGGTGATGGGGAGAAGACTCTAGGAGAAGCAGAGAAGACATTCATACTATGGCGCAAGCGCTACATCATTATTCCTGGGGTCTCTAGTCCACCGCCGCTTCCTCAACTGCCAGACAATAGGTGCAGACAAAAGTGAACGAAACATTTTTTTCACTAATTTTCTATTGACATGCATGATTAATAATAACAATTTCTTATACCTAATTATTCTTTTTTGTACTCACATAGCAGGGCCTCCGCCAACCTAAGTCCAATTATTCAATCTCCAGATCATCATAGTGCTCTGGGCAATCAAGTGGCAACGCCGCCACCGCCGCCACCTCCAAGGAGGTCTCCAACACCTCCAAGGAGGTCTCCAACGGTTGCCCCGCCTCCCTTGATGACCAAGAAGCAGCCAGCTCCTAAGAGGTCTGCCCCGCAAACGAAGCCGTTGGCCCACCAGCCGGCAAAGAAGAAAGCCTCCTCTAATCCAGTTATTCCCCAAAAATTGTCTTACGAGAAAAGTGAAAAGGAATTAAATGCTGCAGTACAAAAAGATGTGAACAGTTTCTTCGAAAAAGTAAGAAAGCAACAAGAAGCGAGGGAGAACCCGGGGAAACCATACTTCTACCTACCTCTAGATCTTCTAAGAAAGAAGGTGGATTAGAAAAAGCGGGAATCTCAAAAGACCCTGCCAAAATTGGATTACGACCGCTCTCTCACCAAGTTATTTGAGGTGGCGCAGAAAAAGACTAGAGCAGGGAAAGGTGTTGCACAACTCGGACAACAATCGCAATAATCAAACCCCCCTCTTGTCATTCGTAATGAATATGGTTCAAACTTATACTTACTGGACATCGATTTTGAGGAAAAGGTTCGGTTTGACGAGGATACCGGTTTGGACCTTGCCCAAGTGCTCGCTGAAGGACCATCTGCTCCGAAAGTGGATCCTTGGAAGAAATTTGAACATGGAAAGAGTCTATACAACCCTGAGGCCTTAGGTGAATTGGGTACGCAAATGTACCTGCTAAACAAGTGGTACATGGAGCCATGTGAACGGGGAGAGAACTTTGTTTCTATCAGAGTTAGAAACCAACATTACTTCTGTGACGATGACGTTATATATGTCGAGTTTTTAGAATTACACCAACTATGCCACCTGGACTCTCTCGACAAAAGTCTCATTAGCTGCTATTGTCTATAAGTGTGTTTATTTTCTACTATTAAAGTGTATATATATAAAGCTACATGTATATATATAAATTATATATCCTCACACTATATTTTTATATATGCAGATATGTGATGACAGAACTCGGAAAGAGAAAGGATAATGATGTTGGTTTCGTTGATCCAAATGTCGTATTCAAACACCCTAATCCCCCGTCTCAATGGAAAGCTGAACTCGAGAAAAATCTCATGAGGTTCTTAGTGAACCAACAAAACAAGGACATACTCTTCCCCTACAACTTCAAGTGAGTGTTAAATAATTAATATCGATCATATAGACATTTGTTCAATTGTTTGCTTACTAGTTAAGCTATCTCCCATATATATATATATATATATATATATATATATATATATATTGACTCTAGTTAATGTCGATCATATTTGTGTATAAAAACATATGCAGCAATCACTGGATATTGATGGTCATCTATATGGCCAATAGTCGGTTGAGCATCTTAGACTCGTTAAGAAAAGAGCAAACAGAGTACCAAGACATAATAGATATTATCCAAGGGTAATTTGGTCTCTCTAGCAATTATATATACCGCGATCTCTTAACTGCAACAATTATTAAAGGCAAAATTAATTTTTTATTTTATTCGGCGCAGTGTTTGAAAAAGTTTCATTGAGGAACACCACATGAAACATTGTAAAGCGCCACTGGATGTAATCGCACACAAAGTAAGTATTAGCTACATTTATATATATATAATTCAATTAACACCATGCATGCTTTCAATTCACCAGATCTTTTTTCTCGTAAAAGTGGATTCTAAGGCAAGAATACTATGTTTGCGAGTTCATCATGGCGTACGCAAAAAGAACTCCTGAAGAGATCCTCAAAGTACGTTATATAAATATATTCATATATTCACAATTTCTTTTATTGCTCATATATATAAGTAATCACGTGACCAACACACATATATCTATATATATTAATACTTTTTATTTAACTTTTATTGAAGACTCTATAGTTGAAGGAAAAAGTCATATGACGTGACCAACTGAAAGCAATTCAAGAGACCATAGCAGGATTTTTTAATGACCAGGTCTTAAACCCCGTCGGTGAGTTCTACAATGACGTGAAAGAAATATGGAAGCCAAACCAGATGGAGTGAATTTGTTATCCCAATGATATGATAGAATATACAATGCAAGCTTTATTTGTAATATATATATACATATTATATGTACATAAAATAACGTACAATATATGTATATGCATGTAATATATACGTTAGTTTCATACTTTAGTTTATACAAAATGTTTGAACATTATAAGCGTGTAGAATACGTATATTATTAGCAGCGTAGAATACATATTCGAAAACCTATTTGAAAACCAAAACAAATCATCAATTAAAAATAGAAACAAAAAAACAAAAAAAAAACCTTTTGATGAGGACATCAACACTGACACGGGAATGGCTACTCCAACTGAACCAGCACAGGCGCCACCAGGACCCATCACTCGAGCTCGTGCACGTGAATTAAACTTCATGATGATTTTGAAGAATGAAGGACCAGAAGTTTCCTAAGTGCATGCGCCATCTATGCTCATGATGAACCTGCCTGAATAATGTCTAGGTGCTGCGCCACCTATGTGTTTTTTAGTTTTGTCAAGAAATAACCGGGAAGGTGCTGCACCATCTAAATCGGAAAGGGAATCAAGGAGATGGTGTGTGGCTGTTTGGGCGCCTATTCCCTACCTTGTGGGCAGTCAAGGCGTCCTCCTTCCTCCCTCCTCCCCTATTTAGCCAAGGCTGCGCCCTCTTTAGGTGGGGTTTTGTTTTGCTTAAGTTAGCCATTGCTACTTCCAAGCTTCGTCTTCGTGTAATTCGAACCCCACCTTCGAGTAATATTCGGGTTGCTCACCTCAAATTCTTGCTTGTTCTTCGATTGCTGCAGGAATTGATCTTCGTGATTAGGTTGATCTCGCACCAAAAAGGTCAATAACCATCGGGAGTTGGTTCAGCGATTGCTAAGGCGCCACGGACTTGTTCGTCGAAGTCGGATCGCGAGGGTCGACACCCACCAAATCGTAGTTATCCTCCACTCACCGAAAAGATCGGGTACTCCAGCTCTATCAAGTGGTATCGACTTTCGAAAGTTGCTCGGTGAGATCTATCCCTTTATTTGTAGTTTTGTTCATCGTCCTATCGTCCACCGTAAAAGCCAACAAAAACGCGTTTGAGTTAGAACCACTTTGTCCAAGACCTTTTGAGCCTTTGCATCTTTCATTCGGTTTATTGCTTTGTTGAGTTTTTGGTTGCATCATTGTGTCGTCGTGTTGCCGGTCTTGGCGTCTAGTCCATTAGAGTTTTGAGTTCTGTCACGTATTAGTTCACATCTTTGCACTTGATCCTCCTTTTCCTTTGTCCTCCATGCTCCTGTAATCTTTCCCATGTCATAGACCCCTTGTTCACGCCAATTTCCCACCTACAAAAGGAAAGTAATTTATTTCGGTCTTGATTTATCTCGGCAAGGACACAGGCATTAGCTGTTGCATCTGTAGTCCGTTTGGGAAGTTTAGGTACAATTTGGAAAGCATATTTCGTGCCCTTTCCAACGGATATTCACTTGCCTTGCGATTCATTTTGGGCGTATCACAGAGATCGTATGCGAGATCAAAGTAATCTGTGGCTACATGAAAGGAAAGAGTTCTGATTTCCTTTTGAGTTGTGCAACGTGTTGGCGGTGTCATCAAACTGAAAAAGGCTAGAGGTGCATAAAACAAAAAAAAAAAAGAGCCGCACAAAAAAAAAAAAGGCAAAAGGTGCAAAAAGAGCCGCACACAAAAAAAAAAAAAAAAAAAAAGAGATGCCAAGGGTGTGTACTCATTGTCTTTTTACTCTTTGTTCTTGCAATTCATGTGTCTATCTTTGTGCGTGGGCTCACGTCTCTAGTACGGTCTAGCCTAGGACCAAACACAACACCAGCTTTGAGTGATTATTCAACTTTGCCTTTGCTGAATGCTTGTGCTACTCCTTGCTACAAATTGAAGCCTTCCCATAGCTCCACAAATTTTCTCTGCGATCAAGCTCTGTGTCCTCCGCAATCGCTCCATTCAATCTTTGGAAGGTTGTACCATTGGTTGCAAGTCACCCTACTGCGAGCTTGGTAAGAACGGGTAAGAGTTTGATAACAGCTTTAGTTTGAGTGCCTTGATCAGCACCACTTCCTATTAGCTTTAGGACAAATACTTGTTTTCGTGTTCGTTGCTTTTCCACTAACAATGTCGGGAGCCAGCTAATCGGACACCATGCCTCGGCCCCCACGCACTAAAGGCATCATTCACCACTTTAATCGCAAGATGAACGAGAGCATGTGGAGGGCTTGGCGGAGGAGATTAGGATCGCCAACGAGCAAGTGGGTCAATTTCGGACGCTCAAATGGCCACAAATGCTACGCTCATGGAGATGCAAAGAAGCACAAGCGCCCACGCCACCAAATTTTTGCCACGCTCACTACACGCCTTTGATGAGTTGGTACAACAACTTGTTGATCAACGTGTGGACTTTGATTATGGTGGTGATACCGAGATCGACGACCAGGACCGCCATGGAGGGCGCCACCGCAACCGCCGCGGGTGAGCGCGTGGTACGTAATCGAAATGACTCATTTGCTAAGATTAAGTTCACAATTCCTTCATTTAATGGCAAATATGATCCGGTGCGTATCTTGATTGGGAACTTGCGGTAGATCGAAAATTTCATTGTCATGATGTTCTGCACAATATCAAGTTAGGGCTGCTACTAGTGAGTTTACAGATTTACGCATCAATTTGGTGGCGTGAGCATCGCAAAGAAACACCCTAATAACATTCCCACAACTTGGGAGCAATTAAAAACTGTCATGCGACACCGATTTGTTCCTTCCTATTATGCACGAGACTTGCTTAATAAAATGCAGCGTTTTCAACAAGGAACCAAATCAGAGAAGAGTATTATCGGGAGTTGCAAACCGGCATGATTCGTTGTGGTTTAGTTGAGACTAATGATGCTGCGATGGCACGATTTCGTGGTGGTTTGAACCGTGAAATTCGGGGATATTCTTGATTATAAGCACTATGATGATATTACTACTTTGTTTGCATTTGCTTGCAAAGTCTGAACGTGAAGTGCGGAGGACGACGAGCAAGGACCCATTCTAACTCTTTTGCAGTCGCACTACTTTGACCCATTCAACCCCTACGGCGCCCTATACACTAGCGATGACGTCACGTGACAAGGCGGCGGCTCCACCTCCAGCGCCCCCTTCACTATAATAAGAGCGCCTCCTCTTCCACTAGCCGCGCATAAAGGACATTCAATGCCATCGTTGCAAAGGTTATGGGCATATGATACGAGATCGCCCCAACAAGCGACGTTGATTATACGTGACGATGGTGAGTATTCTTCCGCTAGTGATTCCGATGAACCTATATATGCTATGCTTGTCACGACGCTTTGAGACATGCGGAAGAACACGTGGCTGCCACCGACGCCGACAAGTATGAGAGTCTTGTTGTGCAATGAGTCCTCGATACACACAGTTGCACAAACTGAAAGCGTAACCCAATACCACACACTTTGTTCCACACCAAAGGCGTTGTGCAAGAACGATCCATTCGCATCATCATTGACGGCGGTGAAGTTGCAACAATTTGGCAAGTTCGAATCTGGTGGAGAAGTTGTCTCTCCAAACGCGTCCACATCCACACCCCTACCACATTCAATGGCTCAACCAGGTGGCAAACTCAAGGTAACACGCTTCGGACGTGTTCACTTCTCCATGGGTTCTTATTCGATTATATTGATTGCGATGATGTTCCTATGGAGGCATGTTCGTTGTTGCTTGGTAGGCCGTGGCAATATGATATTGATTGTTTACATCATGGTCGCACAAATCATTATTCATTACTGTTTAAGGGCAAGAAAATTATTCTTCATCCAATGACCCCTGAGCAGTTGTGAAAGATGACATTGCTAGGGCTACTAAAGCATTAAAACAATGCCAACAACAACCAGCCACGTCTAAAGAAATTAAGCTACATGCTTCGCTTTTACTTGCTACGCGTGCTGATTTTGATGAACTACATGTTGATAATATGCCTTGCTATGCGCTTGTATGTTCTCATGTGCTGGTTTCACTCGATGATGCACCATCTTTGGATATACCCCTATTGTTACTAAGCTTTTGCAGGACTTTGCCGATGTGTTTCGAAGGACTTACCACCAGTCTTCCTCCCATTCGTGGCATTGAGCACCGATCGACCTCATTCCGGGCGCCCACTTCCAAACCGCACCCGTGCACTGTACCAATCCTGATGAGACAAAGGAGATTCAGCGCCAAGTCCAAGCACTACTTGATAAAGGCTACATTCGTGAGTCTCTTAGCCCTTGCTCGTTCCTATGCTACTTGTCCCAAAGAAAGATGGTACCGGCGTATGTGTGTAGATTGTCGACGATTAACAATATCACAATTTGTTATCGTTATCCTATACCTCGCCTTGATGATATGCTTGACGAGCTTAAGCGGTGTTGTGTTATATTCTCCAAGGTAGATTTATGAAGCGGTACCATCGATTAGAATGAAACTTGGGGACGAATGGAAGACGGCTTTTAAAACAAAATTTGGCTTATATGAATGGTTAGTTATGCCGTTTGGATTGACTAATGCTCCCAAAGACGTTTATGCGCTTAATGAATGAAGTTTTGAGGCCTTTCATAGGCTTGTTTGTGGTTGTTTATTTTGATGATATTCTGATTTACAAGCAAGTCTAGGGAAGAGCATTTGGAACATTTGCATGCTATTTTTGATGCTTTATGCTGCTGCCCGCTTGTTTGGTAACTTGGACAAGTGCGACTTCGCACACACAACATGTTTCGTTTCTTGGCTATGTTGTTACTCATTCGTAGGGCATTGAGGTGGATAGCAACAAGATTGACGCCATCCGTAGCTGGCCCATGCCAACGATTAGCCATTCAGATTCGGAGTTTTCTTGGGCTTGCAGTGTTTCTACCGACGGTTCGTGCATGACTTCAGCTCCATTGCCGCCCGTTGCATGAGCTCACCAAGAAGGGCGTTCCTTTCTCTCCGGGTGCGGCACAGACGAGGCATTCACCATTCTAAAAGATAAGTTGACACATGCCCCTTACTACAGCTACCGATTTCAATAAGATGTTTGAACTTGAATGCGATGCTAGTGGTATTGGGTTAGGCGGTGTTTTGTCTGCAAGAGGGCAAGCCGATTGCTTACTTTAGCGAAAAATTAAGCGGTGCTAGTCTGAATTATTCCACTTATGATAAGGAGCTTTTCGCTTTGGTTCGCACACTTCAAACATGGCAGCACTATCTTTGGCCTCATGAGTTTATAATTCATTCTGATCATGAGGCATTAAAACATATTCGTAGCCAAACTAATCTGAACCATCGGCATGCTAAGTGGGTCGAATTCATAGAGTCTTTTCCTTACATCATCAAACACAAGAACGGGAAAGACAACATTATTGCTGATGCTTTGTCGCGTAGATACACCATGCTGTCCCAGCTTAGACTTTAAAATTTTTGGTTTACAAATGTGAAAGAACAATACGCCGATGATCCCGGATTTCGTGACATCATGCTTTGCATTGCAAGGATGGTAAGGCCATGGGGTAAATTCCATGTAACGATGGGTTTTTGTTCCGCGCTAACAAGCTATGTATTCCCACAAGCTCGGTTCGTCTTTTTTTTGTTGCGAGAAGCGCATGGTGGCGGCCTCATGGGACACTTTGGTGTTTACAAGACACGAGAGATTTTGGCCACGCACTTCTTTTGGCCCCAGATGCGCCATGCGATGTGGAGCGCTTTTGTTGCACGCCGCACCACGTGCGAAAAGCTAAGTCACACCCGAACAACCACGGTTTTGTATATGCCGTTACACGTCCCTACTTCTCCTTGGCTAGATATTTCTATGGATTTTGTTTTGGGCTTACTCTCGCACTAAGAAGGGAGGATAGTATCTTTGTGGTTGTTGATCGATTCTCTAAAATGGCTCACTTCATACCATGTCATAAAACTGATGATACTAGCAAATCTTTGAGTTGTTCTTTCATGAGATTATTCGTTTACATGGTGTTCCAAATACAATAGTCTCGGATCGCGATGCTAAGTTCCTAAGTCATTTTTGGAGATCTCTTTGGAATAAACTAGGAACTAAATTGCTTTTCAAAGACCACTTGTCACCCACAAACAGATGGGCAAACCGAGGTTGTGAGCGTAACCTTATCTACCATGCTTAGGGCTGTGTTAGACAAGAATCAAACTTTGGGAGGATTGTTTGCCCCATGTCGAGTTTGCTTACAATCGTGCTACACATTCCTCCACGAAAATGTGCCCTTTTTAGGTTGTCTATGGTTACATTCCACGGGCGCCAATTGACTTGCTGTCCCTTTGACCCTTTGGATGCCCCACATGTCGATGCTATTGCACGTGTTCAACAAATGTTGGACATCCATGAGCAAACACAAAGAGAACATTGCGCACACTAATGCTAAAAATCAGGTTGTTGGTAGTAAAGGACGTAAACTTGTTACTTTTGAACCTGGTGACTTGGTTTGGTTGCATTTGTGCAAGGATCGCTTTCCTAGTTTGCGCAGGTCTAAGCTGATGCCCCGTCTTCTGCGGGTCCCTTCAAGGTGTTAAAGAAAATCAATGATAATGCTTATATACTTGACCTACCAGACTATGGTGTTTCCTCTAGTTTTAATGTTGCGATTTGAAACCATATGCGGGCGAGGTCGAGGAGCTGCCGTCGAGGACGACTTCGATTCAAGAAGGGAGGATGATGAGGACATCAACACCGACACGGGAATGGCTACTCCAACCCGAACCAAAGACAGCGCCACCAGGACCCATCACTCGAGCTCGTGCACGTGAATTAAACTTCATGATGATTTTGAAGAATGAAGGACCGTGGAAGTTTCCTAAGTGCATGCGCCATCTATGCTCATGATGAACCTGCCTGAATAATGTCTAGGTGCTGCGCCACCTATGTGTTTTAGTTTTGTCAAGAAATAACCAGAAGGTGCTGCACCATCTAAATCAGAAAGGGAATCAAGGAGATGGTGTGTGGCTGTTTGGGCGCCTATTCCCTACCTTGTGGGTAGGTCAAGCGTCCTCCTTCCTCCCTCCTCCCCTATTTAGCCAAGGGCTGCGCCCCTCTTTGGCTGGGGTTTTGTTTTGCTTAAGTTAGCCATTGCTACTTCAAGCTTCGTCTTCGTGTAATTCGTAACCCCACCTTCGAGTAATATTCGTGGTTGCTCACCTCAAATTCTTGCTTGTTCTTCGATTGCTGCAGGAATTGATCTTCGTGATCGAGTTGATCTCGCACTGAGAAGGTCAATAACCATCGGGAGTTGGTTCAGCGATTGCTAAGGCGCCACGGACTTGTTCGTCGTAGTCGGATCGTGAGGGTCGACACCCACCAAATCGTAGTTATCCTCCACTCACCGAAAGATCGGGTACTCCAGCTCTATCATCTTTAGTCCCGGTTGGTAATACCAACCAGGACTAAAGGGCCAGCCCACATGGCCAGACCGGGAGGCCTCTTTAGCCCCGGTTGGTATTACCAACCGGGGCTAAAGGCGGGACTAAAGGAGAAACCCTTTAGTCCCGCATTCGTGCTCCCGGTTGGGAAACCGGGACTGAAGGGGTTTCCCAACCGGGAGTACAGCTCGTTTCTGTACTAGTATGAAAAAACATAATAACTAAACAAATATATAACATTTTTTATCGTTGTTTGCCAAATGTTTAATACTTTTTTTCTCCTGTTGTAACGCACGGGCATATTTGCTAGTAATTAAAAAAAATAGGTAAGAGGAGTATTTGTTAGAGACGCTCGTCCCAAGAATCTCTGCTCCTCCGCATCCGCACCCTCGGCGTCGCCCACGTGCTCTTTGTTGGCCCATGGGATCACCGTCTGATGACAGTGAACTAGTCTCTAGACCACTAGTCTCCCAGACCAGACCACTAGTCTCACAGACCACTAGTCTCCTAGACCAGACCACTAGTCTTCAGACCAGACCACTAGTCTCTAGACTACTAGTCTCCCAGACCACTATACCGGTTGTGTCCGTACCCACACACTATGGATCAAGCTAGAAGAAGAAGGGAGAACAGAGCAAGCACGCACAATACAAGACAACAATGTTGGCCGAGGCCCTGTCTGTGTGATGGCAAATCTAAGCTCTCTTTCCTGAGTTGCCTTGGTGCCCTATTTATACAACTCTATCTAAGCTAGATCCTTCCACCATCGTCGCCTCTTCCCTCTCCATGGCCTCGACGTCGTGTAGTGCACAGAATGTCGCCATAAGGATAGTGGCCTCATCCTCATCATCGGCTTTCGCCAGGTGAGCCTGAGCCTTCTTTTCCTTCTTGCGATTTGGGCACTCCCGTGCCCAATGGCCCATCTTCCCGCAACACCGACAGGCGTTGGAGTCGATTTGCTTCTTCTCTGAAGAAGCCCTGCCGTGATGTTTGCCGTTGCCACCGCGACTGGAGGAGGCTGCCTTCCCGGAGTTTCGCCGAGCAGCCCACTCCTCTTCCGTCAACAGGAGTTTCCCGCTATCCTTCGTTGCTGTCGCCTGCTCTAGGCGCTCGTCCACCGCCCGCAGATGGCCTGCCACATCCTCGATGGTGAGGGTGGATAAGTCCAGCATCGTCTCTATGGAGAGAGCGATCTGGATGTACTTTGCCGGTACGGAGTGGAGGAATTTGGAGACCGCCTCCTCTTCGTCGATGGTGACACCGTGGCTCTTCAGCTTATTGATGAGCGTCTGCAGGCGGAGGGAAAAGTCCTCCACTATTTCACCATCCTTGAACTTGAGGTTTGCATACTCCTGCTTCAGAAGCTGGGCCGTTGCCTTCTTTGCGCGGTCGGAACCGACACGCATCGCTGCAATGGCCTCCCAGCCTCCTTAGCTGAGCTCTTCGTCCCCAACGGTTCCCTGTACTCCGCCAGTACAGCAGCGAGGATAGCCTTCAACGCTGACATGTCATCTTCTTTCACGTCGGTGCCCTTGTCAACAGCATTCCAGAGCCGTCGGGCTCTGAGCTTGACCTTCATGGTCACCGACCACTCTCCATAGTTAGTGCGAGTCAGCGTCGGTCAAGTGGTGCCGCTGACCTCCCGCACCATGCGGAAAACTACCTCCGGTAGTGGCTGAGCAGCTATGACAGTGCCACTGCCATCGCCCAACTCCAAACCGCCCGTCCTCGCCATCGGTTAGAATGATGACGGCGCTTGTACGGCTCCGATACCACTTGTTGGCCCACGGGATCACCGTCTGACGACAGTGAACTAGTCTCCAGACCACTAGTCTCCCAGACCAGACCACTAGTCTTTCAGACCACTAGTCTCCCAGACCAGACCACTAGTCTCCAGACCAGACCACTAGTCTCCAGACTACTAGTCTCCCAGACCACTATACCGGTTGTGTCCGTATCCACACACTATGGATCGAGCTAGAAGAAGAAGGGAGAACAGAGCAAGCACGCACAATACAAGACAACAACGTTGGTCGAGGCCCTGTCTGTGTGATGGCAAATCTGAGCTCTCTTTACCGAGTTGCCTTGATGCCCTATTTATACAACTCTATCTATCTAACTAAAGTACAGCGCACATGCTGTAACAGTAACTAGATAAGCATACAGGGCTGACTCTGCGCCGCCATTTGCATGTGCCTCTGATCTGCTGCTGCAGTGAACCGTGCGGCGCTTTTACTGCTGCAGCTGCTGATGTTACAGCAGGGGGCAAAGTCGGCGCCGCCTTCCTCTGCTGTGTTTCACACAAGGTGGCAGTAGATTAGCTAACACTCTTCGAGGCCCGTCTTGCCGGTGTCGGTGCCGGTGCCGGCGGCGACAACGATGAGGCCGCGGCCAAGAAGTGGGTGCGCGATGACGCGGTGTGCCGTGGCCACATCCTCGCCACGCTCTTCGATCGGCCTGCTCCCGGACTACCTGCGCTTCGCCACGGCCGCGGAGCTGTGGCGTGCGCTGGCGCGCACCTACCACTTGGACACGCCCCGCGTCTGGCGGGACAGGTTCGACGCGTTCGTGTTCGAGCAAGGCTCCAAGGACAAGCTCCTGGAGCAGATCGCGCATGCGGAGGCCCTGGGCGTCGCCGCGAAGCTCCCGGACGACTTCATCGCCTACGAGCTCTGTGGGAAGCTCCCGGACATCGTCAGCAACGCCGTCGTCGTGCACTCCGGTCCTCATCACAACGAGATGACCATGAGCTTAGTCTGGGATGTCCCCCAGCGTGTCGTGGCCAGTGGCGCAGGACCGCAATGTTTCTGGAGGATGGACGATGACTGACGATTGTTGACGAAGCAGAGGGCTGCTCCGACGGTCCAAAGCAGGAGCACAACACGGCTGGGGCGCAGGAACCGTGACATGTTGCCAAGAACTGCAGGATCAGGGTTCGATGATGGGTTTATCCACGCTTATATTATTTTGTAATAAAATAATAATTAGCCCATTGCATGCACTCTTAATTTCAACACAAGCGTTACAAATTCTTGGATGAAGTTAGGCCCCATAGAATATCAAAATTGTTTTTATGCATGTGATACTACCCTAGTTTGCTCATATTCTAACTCGATCAGTACTCCTTCTATTCCTTTAAACATACGCCATACGCTTGCAATATATTATAACTTTTTATAAAAAGACATGTCAAATACGAAACTGTCATTGCATATTTTGCGCACTGATTAATCAATAGATATGTCACACATAGGAACTTAACAAGTGCTCAGTATACTTTTCTCTTTGCATCGCACCTCAATTTCTGTTTGGCTTATTTAATTAATTGAAATTTTACTTTGAGTTGTGTGTTTTACAATGGAATAGTTATATATGATCGTCCCTGGATACATCAAGATAGGTTTTCCTATATCAACAATGACATGCATAAGTGGATAGTTTTTAGAAGGAAGTATTCTAGATTATCTTTAAAAATAATATAGGTGTGAATAATGTAGATGTTAGGTTATACAAACAGTCACTACACCAAAATGGAAATTCCTTGTGGGGGTCCAGGATTTTCTTCACTGCCAAAATCCAACCGCCAAGGAATTTATCATTTCCTTAGGGGTTGTAGTAAACCAAGGAAATGTGTATCCTTGGCGGTTCCACCCGGCCTCCAAGAAAATATGCAACTTTTCTTGAGTGCTGTTGTGAACCGCCAAGGAAAAGGCCATTTCCTTGAGTGCTGTTGCAAACCGCCAAGGAAAATATTTAAAAAAATCAATATTTTTTATGAATTTTTCAAATGATCTCGAATGGAGAAATGACCTAAATAAAAGTTGTAGTACTCGAAAAGATCTAAAACTTTCCCATTCAATTTTTTTTCATTTGAATTCATTTATTGTGTGAAATATGCATTACAAAATTCACCAGACTAAATACAAAAGTAATGCATTAGCTATTCAATCACAAATGATTTCGAGGTGCAGTGGTAAGGACGTAACCATGCGAAGGTTGATGTTGCGAGTTCGCTACTCAGTAGCCGCAGAGTTTGGAGATTTTTGAACCTTTTTTTGACATACTTTCTTGGCGATTAACATATTTCCTTGGAGGTTAGTCACCCCCAAGAAAATGAATTTCTTTGACTGCCGACTCATTTTCTTGTCGTCTTGGCAATCTACTGTATGTCCATATTTTTCTTGGCGGTTGGCAACCAAGGAAAACTTCCTTGAGGGCTAGCTGCCAAGGAAATTCTATTTTCCTTGCCATCTAACCTTAGCGATTCATGCTTGACGGTTGACCGCCAATGACTATTTCCTTGGCGGTTTTTGGCCGCCAAGGAAATTCGGTTTTGTAGTAGTGAATGTCATGTAGTTACTTTTGGATCTTGATAACAATGCTAGGGATGACTAATTTAGATGCGAATTTAAGCCATAGGTGTTGAAGCTTAGCTCAAGATTAGGGAGTTACTATTATTGTTCATACTAGCATAGGTGAGTAATTTAGATGAAGGTTGGATGGTATTTTAGGTTAGAAATTTTTGGATAAACCTAGGTCCGTAGCTAATCAAAACTACTTATATTTGCTCTCTTTAGTTTGTTCGTATTCTAACATAATACTCCCTTTGTTCTCTTATAAGTCATTTTATGTTGTAAGAAAGCCGTACAAAATACGATACAGCTAGTGCCCGGACGTCCGGATGCGGGCGTCCATCCTGACGAAGCTCGCGCGAATAACCATGCCGCACACGTGCCGCCTGTTTTTCACCCTCTATGCGTGGACCTCACCGTTGCTTCGTTTCACGCGCGCAAGCGGGAAACTCGGTGGGTTGCCCACCCCGCCTCTCACGAATAACCGCGCCACACGCGTGCCACCCATTTTTTCCCTATGCGTGGACCCCACTGCTGCTTCCTGCCTTGACCACCCACGTCCGCTTGGTTTCGCACGTGCTGGAAATCCGTGGGCCACCTACCCCAACTCAAACATATGCAACATCCAGATCCACTCTTGTAACATTCAGATGAAACAATTGCAACATACGTCTAAAACAGATAAAACATCCAGATCTACTCTTGCAACATCTAGATGAAACAATTTCAACATACGTCTGAAACAGATGAAACATTTGGAACATACACTTGCAACATACGTGTATAGCCATTGCACACCTAAGCATCATCCAGATCTACTTTTGCAACAATGTACGCCTAAAACAGATAAAACATTTGGAACATACACTTCAAACATACGTATATAGCCATTGCAACATATGTAACATCTAGACTTATTTTTGCAACATCGATATAAAATACTTGCAACATACCTCTGAAAAACTTGAAACATACGTTTGTAACATACGCTTTCAGCGCAACATCTCCTTGCTACTTTGGTGAATGGAGGCTCGTCGGGGCGGGGAGGTCACCAGTGTAGCACTCGCCGGCGGCACGGAGCTGGGCGACGACGCATAGAGGGCAGGGTGGGGGCGGCACGGGTGGTGGTGACGATGCAAAGGTCGGGTGGGCACGTGTAGGGTCGAGATGGCAGACTAGAGGGGGGATGAATAGTCCTTTCTAAAATTAAACGCGTCGGCTAACCGAGATAAATGCGGAATTAAAACTAACGGTCTAGCCAAGACTACACCCCTCTATAACCCCTCTATCTAAGTTCACAAACACCTTATAAAGATCATAATTATGCAACAAAGGTGCCGGGCTAGCTAGAGCTCACCTAATCAATTCTAGAGCAAGGCCACACAAACCTATGCACTAGTACTTTGCACAACCAGGGGGAGCTCCTACACAATCTAGTAAGCAAAAGCACAAAGCTCCTATGCTCACTAGCAATGCTCAATAACAAGGCAACCAATGCCAAATTAGAGAGTGCAAATACTTAGCTACACAAACTAAGCATTGTGACTAACAAGGTTACACAAACCAAATTAGCCACACAAGGGAGCTACTTCTATGCTACACAAGCAAGAAGGTAACTAGTGAGCTACACAAGCTAACTAATTACAAGAGCAACTACACAAGCACAATGTAAATGAAGTAAATACAAGCTTGTGTAACGAGGATGCAAACCAATGGAAATACAAGGATGACACGATGATTTTTATCCCAAGGTTCACGTGCTTGCCAACACGCTAGTCCCCGTTGAGACAAGCTCCAAGGTTGTCGTTGGTCCTCTTGCTATTGGTGACCCACAAGTCACACTCTCCCACGTGGAGTGCTTACCACAAGCTCTAGCACTTGACCCGGTTGGACCACTTGTCGCCCTTCGCGTCTCGCTCTACTAGAGTTGCTCTTTGCGGCTCCCGCGGGGTGAGCACAATCCCCTTCACAATCACTTCTCTGGAGCACCACATAATCTTCTTTGCGTGCTTCAACGGAGACCACCACCAATCCATCTAGGAGGTGGCAACCTCCAAGAGTAACAAGCACCATCGGCTTGCAACTCGATCACCTAGTGCCACTCGATACAACCTCACGATGCAATCGCACTAGAATGACTCACTCACTCGATTGGATGAACACTATCAAGCTCAAGTAAGTTAGAGGGCTCCCAAGCACACCTACACAAGCCACCAAGGCTCAAGGGTGCTCAACTCTTAGCCAAAGGCCGACCAATGCTTGGTCTTATAGCCCCCACAAAAATAGAGCCATTGTACCACTTCACTGGGCACTCTGCGCATTGACCAGACGAGCAGGTCCACTTGACCGAATGCGCCAATCCCTGCGTCCGGTCGTGGCTGCGCTTCCATGTGTCACTAGCCGTTTGAACTAACCATTGCCGCCAACGGCTACAATGCACGTGCGCCTTCATCCACCAATCGGACACGCTGCTTAGCTTGACTAGACTCACCACACCTTAGCGTCAGGTCATTTCCAGAGAGCTCCAAGAGAGCTAAAAACATGACCAGATGCATCCATTCTCATGTGACCGGACACACAGGTGTGTCCGATCCTCTCTGGCCTCTCACGCCTACCTATGTCAGCAGGACCGGACGCTGAACAGTGTTCAGACAGAGTCCGATCACTTTTCTTCTCCGAGTCCGGTCACAGGGCAAATCGAGCCTGAGAGCACCACCTTCTTTTATAATTGACCGGACGCTGGAACCCTGAGTCCGGTCACTTCGAACTCAGCGTCCGGTCACAAGACCGAGACTATGCACTCTCTGCTACCACTAGATCGGACGCGCTGGTCCTACCGAGGCCAGCGTCCGGTCACTCACAGTGACCTGTTTCGCCTCCGTTTCTTCGTCGAGTTGATCCATTTCAACTCCAACTCCTTCTCCTTTGCAAATGTGCCAACACCACCAAGTGTACACCACCATGTGCATGTGTGTTAGCATTTTCACAATCATTTTTCAAAGGATTAGCCACTCAACTTGCCACGCCACTCGATCCTAGCAACGATACAAAGTCAAATCACTCGAGTGGCACTAGATGACCAATATGCAAACAAGTTTTTTCCTCTTGATAGTACGGCCATCTATCCTAAACCCGGTCATCAACTTCTCTACACACCTATGACCGGTGAAATGAAATGTCATAGGTTATACCTTTGCCTTGCGCATTCCATTCCATCTCCTCCAATGTCGATGCAACGCATGCACCAACACGATCAACAATGATATGATCCATTTCATATCATCACGTGATCATATTGGTTCATCGATCTTGACTTCACTTGCTCTTCACCATTCCCTCAGTCCATCAGCGCCAAGTCATCACTCAACTTGCCCTTCACACTTGCAACCGGTCCGTCGAGCCAAGTCATGTCTTGATCTTCTCCACCTTGATCACATGACTCAATGCCATGTCTCATGTGCAATGAGCTCCTTCATCATCACATGTGTGAGCTTTGCAACATCTCCGACCCATTTCCACCTCCATGGCATATGTTGCTCACACACATGTACCTGTGGACTAATCACCTGTGTATCTCACATAAACACAATTAGTCCACCTAGGGTTGTCACTCAATTACTAAAACCAAACAAGGACCTTTCAATCTCCTCCTTTTTGGTAATTGATGACAACTCAACAAAGATATGGAAATTAAGCTCTTTTGGATTTATGTTGCTTGCCCAAGCAATTTTACCATATGTAAATGATTTTGGACAAGTACCACAAACCCAAAATAGTAGTATTAGCTCCCCCTACATATGTGCTAGAGTGTTTGGTTTGAAGCTTGCACATATTCATAGATTAGAATTGTGGGAGAGTAATTACTACCAAATGATGCTAAGGTGTATAGAATAAACCTTTAAAGTGTGATACCAATCGAAGTTGCACTTTTAACACCATCCTTAGCACCATGAGTAGCTAGACAACAAAAATACTAGAAACCCCGTGAGATCAACATTATAAGCAAGGTTCTAGTACCATGTGTAAAAATGCAAGTCTAGCTACCATCCTATGCATGCTAGTTATCAAATCATCATTCAAGTTCTACAACTAGCATACACCACATAAGCATGTATATCAAATTTAAAAAAATTATGTAATGCAAGCCAGCACATGACTATGCACATATCAAATACAACCAATCAAAGTTCATGAGCTTGCTCCCCCTACTTGTGTGCTTCTCTTGTCCAAGAATTTTGATCTATCTCTTTTCTTCAATGTTGCTCCCTCTTTGTCCATGTCCATGTACAACCTCTACTTCTTTGTCTCAATCTCTCCCAAAGCTTTCATATCTTTGTACAATCTCTCCCCCTTTATCATCAATTTCCATTAAAGGTGTGCTTCTCATTGATGCAAAGGTTTGCATTTGGGATAGATGGTTGAGCCTTGAATCTTGCATTTTTATACACATCACTTGATTGTTGGAATGACACCACTAGTAGCCCTTGAGATACCACACATAGGATCTTCAACCTTGATACCAATTTGTGGGACACCTCCCCCTATGTCATAGCATGGGTCATCCATTTGATAAACTTGAGCTCTTGTAGGTGAAGGATGCATTCTTCATTTGATGATCACTTAAAGTTGAGGATCACTTGTGGAATCATCGTCTTGCATGATTGATACCACGTGTAGATGTGATACCACTTGAAAGAATTTTCTAGTATGAAACCACTTGTTGGATTTATCAATAAAAACCATTTCTTGAACCTTTGCTATTTTCATGAGTACCACTTATAGGATATCACTTGTGAGTTGATCTAAACATCACTTGTGAATTCTTGATGAAATACTTGAGTCTAGATACCGCTTGAAACAAACTAGATATCCATTTGCATTGTTGTCTTGTGCTTGTACTCTTGTTACTTATCATGAGCTTCTATGGTTGACTTGAACTAAATTGATTTGTCTAAGCTTCCAAGTCCGGTTTGAACCAATGACAAGCTTCTTCACACCTCTTACAAGGGTTATCTTGCCAACGTTGCACTTGTCACTTGTTGGCAATCCTAATTAAATCAAGTATTTGGGTTCACTAGCTCATGAACAAATTCATATACTAACCACTAGATCAACTAATTATTCAAGCAATAGTGGTAGGCTATGAATTTAAACACTTCATTTGTTATGCATGATCCTATGAAGCATGTACTATATGCACTAATCGCATACTAGTAAGGGATGAAATGATCATGCACATTACAATGATACCTTTGCTATGTTGGACTAGAGGATAGTCACATAGATTCCAATTCATTACTCTAATAGCAATGTGAAGTCCAATTTATAGCTTGGTGAAGACCAATCATCATAGATAGAGTCCATTCTTCACTCATATGAAATGAGAACCACTAATGATCAAGTGCACTATCATGATGTGGTTGTCTTACTTCTTCATTTCATCTATGCTTGCATGAGAGCATCAATGTGAGAATACGACTTGAAATATCAGGACTAGCTCTCTTTTGGGTGTTGCTTACTTTTCTTGATAAACCCTTTTGATTGCTTCAACTAAGCATCTCAAATGTCCATCGGATCACCACTTCCATGTTAGCCTTCCAAGTATCACACTTGGTTTACCTACACATAGGCGGTAAGCCCCTACACTAGGGAGAAGTGACCTCTCTCCAAAGAACCATTCTTGACACTCACTTAAAATAGCTTGATTGATTGATCCAAGTGATGGACTTAACTTGATGAGTAACCTTGATTCCTTCTTTAAGTCCTTTTTTCTTTCTACTTGTTTAAGTCATTTTTTTCTACCAAATGATTTCCAATACTCACTAAAACTTAAACTTTATCTTCATCTTGAGTTTGATCTTGATCTTCCAATTTGAGTACCAAATATGTGCAAAGTACACTCCACAATCAAATAGCCTTGTACTCTTTGCTTGTCATGCTTCTAGATAAATCCAAAACCAAACTTAGGTACCTCAACCACTTATAAACATGTTTCCAACTTTGAGGACCTTTCAATAAAAGTGACTCTAGTTCAATCCAACATTTGTCATTTTTCTGGCAGATTTTGTACCCTTCAATGAAGAACGTATATCTCCCAATTATAGATCCAAATGCCACAAAATTTGGTGGATATGTGGTTCACTAAGTTATCTAGCAGCTGTAAAATTTTGAGCTTCATTTGACTTCTAGATTGCTACCATATTTTAATTCTTCGACCACTACTACATACTTAAAACTGCTACACTATAGCTAACAAGATCCACTCTAAAACTGAAGCATATCTTATCCAATTCTTATGAAATTTGTACAGCATATTATACCATAAGTCCAAAGCATGTACACCAATATTTATGCCAATCCAATAAATTTTGATCACTCAAACATGGCTAAGATCACAGCTCATTCAGATTTTCAATATAGGACAGATTTTAATCACTTGAGCTATACTTCATCAAATATGAATCAAACTTGAAATCAACTTGTTTGAATACTTTCACAAGACATAAATCCATTAAATCCACTTACTAAAAGTCATCTCATGAATTTATCCGACACAAATCAATCCAAACTTGACTACTAATCAATTTATCCATTCAAACATCTTATAGCAAACAACATATGCATATATTTCCAATTCAATCAACTCATATTCACCCAAATAAAAATGATCAACAAGAGATACACCTTGGTTAGCTTATGATCAATTAATTTGCAAGCTTCAACTAAAATTCTTGCAAGCCATCAAATGTATATATCCAATAAATCATCCACAACTTGAATATGACACTTATATGTTGTAGCACTTTTGGACTTCACTAATTCTTGGCTTGGCATTGGGATAGGATTGCATTAAACTTTAATACTTGGCTCAACATATGAAGATCAATGTGAAATCAATTGAATCAAGCCTCTAATGCCGATGATACCTACAAACAATCATCCACTTTTTGATGGTACCCAAACTAGTTTGGGTCATCTCAAGTTAGGTGCAACATACTTAGGTATAGCCTTAGTATGAATAGCGGGATGTTTTGCAATTATAACCAATAAGGTACCATTGCCATCCTTTCTAAGCACATTATTATCAACAATTGAAATAGGCTTAGAATTGTTACCTAGGAGACATGAATTTGCCATGTGTCCCCTTTCCCGGCATGAGTAGCACTTCCTCTTCGTTTGAACCTTTTCTTCCTTGCTTATGTGGTGTTTTTCATTGCCTTGCTTCTCCTAGTTTGCTTGAGCCTTCTTCTCAAGCTTGTTTGGACAACCCGAAGCTAGGTGGCCCAATGTGTCACAACTATAGCACCTCATGTGAGCAATCTTCTTCATTTTCTCATCTTTGTTCTTGCTCACTTACTTTGCATCTTGATTCATCCTTGGACACATTGCTCTTTCTCTTGCTTTTCCACCCCTTCTAGTTTTCTTCTTCTTTATCATCAAATCACCACCATCTTCATGGTTGATCTTGATTTGAGTTTGGGGCTTCTTTTCTTGCTCATCTTATGGCTCTAGTTGAGGCTTCACTTGTTGCTTCACCAATTGCTTGGTTGGGCACATAGAGGTGAGATGACCCCATGTGCGGCACTTGAAGCATTTTACATGCTTGAGCCTCTCTTCGTCTTTCATCTCCTTGAGCTTCTCTTTGTTTGGGCAAGTATTTGCAAGATGTCCCACTTCATGGCACCGATAGCACATGAAATGAGAAAGCTTCTCTTTCTCTTGCTTCTTCATCTTCTTTTCTCTCTTTCTTTCACCCTTTGTCATCTTCTTCTTGAAGCTAAGGCCACACTTATCACCATACTTTCTTTGAGTATTCAACATGTGCTCAAAGATGACTTTTGAGTTGTAGCACCTCTATAACTTGCTGCTCAAATTCTTCACTTCACTTTTGAGCTCATTGTTCTCCTTCAAAAGGTTAGTCTCACAAGACATAGAAGTAGAACAAGCATCTATTTGTGAAGAACATGGCATTTCTAATAAATCATCACAAGAGGTGGATACATGCTTCTTGCCTATATCACAAGGGTTAGCAACAATATGTGATTGATCAATTGACCCATGTGATGAGCTCTCACTAGTTTTAGTTTTTCCATTGGAAAGCTCCTTAGTGAGAAAAGCATGGTCTTGTACCAAGTTATCATGAGCAACACTAAGTTCCTCATGAGCTAATTTTAGCTCCTCATGTGAACAAGTAGTAACATAAAGTAGATGCTTTTGTTGTTCATATGTGTTCTTTAGAAAAGAGTTTTTATTTTTCAATTTCTCAGTTTTAGCCATCTCTTTTTCTAAAGCTTTGATCATGCAACCATATCTATCTAGAAGCTCCTCATATGAATCAAGATCAATCACATTTGCATTAGATACCTTAGTGTCACCTTGTGACATGAAGCAATGTGATGTAGTTGGAGAGCTTGAAGAAACATCACTCTCATAGCCCGAGCATGATCCATCATTATCACCATCAAGTGTGCATGGAGTAGCATCATCATTGGCATCACTTGTGGCATCATCATCAATCTTGTCAAGTGATCTTATGGTATGATCATCATCATCATCACTTGACCATGCGGTGGAGCAATCTTCCACAATTACTGAATTGTGGCTATGCTCAACATCCTCATGTGCCTTCTTCTTGGGCTCATCATCATCATCGAAGACCATCACATACTTCTCATTGAGATAACTCCAAATCTCATGACCGGTCTTCATGCCAATGATCTCACCAAATATGCTATCATCCAAAGATCTATATATGATGTCAATAGCTTGGGTGTCGAGATCTAAGCATTTCTCTTGTGCTTGAGTTAGATTATTTTCATCCAACACATGAGAAAATCCTACATTTATCATCCACCACATTTGAGGGCAAATAAACTTGAAATTACATATCATCCAATTTTTCCACCATGCAAAGTGTGTGCCATCAAAAGTGTATGGACACTCAACATGTAGCCCATAAGCCGCCATCCTCTCGGGTCGGTGAAGACCACAAATGAGAGACCTAGCTCTGATACCACTTGTAGGGTCGAGATGGCGGACTAGAAGGAGGGTGAATAGTCATTTCTAAAATTAAACGCGTTGGCTAACCGAGATAAATACGGAATTAAAACTAACGGTTTAGCCAAGACTACACTCCTCTATCTAAGTTCACAAGCACCTTATAAAGATCATAATTATGCAACAAAGGTGCCTAGCTAGCTAGAGCTCACCTAATTAATTCTAGAGCAAGGTCACACAAACCTATGCACTAGTACTTTGCACAACCGGGAGAGCTCCTACACAATCTAGTAAGCAAAAGCACAAAGCTTCTAAGCTCACTAGCAATGCTCAATAATAAGGCAACCAATGCCAAATTAGAGAGCGCAAATACTTAGCTACACAAACTAACTTCAAGCTTAAAACATAGTACTACATCTGTCCTATAATATAGTGCATTCTAGGAATTTTAAGACAAATTAAGAGATAACATAAAAGACATGTGTACCCTCATTTTATTTCCTAAGCAGACGCTATCATCAACATGATTAATGGTGATTGGTTGATAAATGAAAAGTATTTAATGCAAAACTGGTTTTTGTCCTCTAGAATGCATTATATTTGAGAACAAATTTTGAATGTTAGAATGCACTATATTACATGACGGATGTGCTAAGGCCTTTGCGGAGAACTAGCAGACCTTCCGAAACCACGTCACACCCTCCAGGTGTTAGGGCATCCACGAGATCTAACAATGACGAGTTTATACTAATTCTATCTCTATTCCAAATTAAACATTTCTTTTAAAGGAACAAGCATGAGAGTTGTTGATTATATTAAAAGTAAGATGAATTCAGATTGGATAAAACAACAAAATTATAACACAGCAACGGGACCATGAAGGGTCGAGCTAGAATAACAAACAAAAACAATGACAAAACTAACAACTAAATTAAATCCGGATTGAAACATCAACATTGTTGAGGACATGCAGCCTTCGGATATGGCCACTGATTATAAGGTGAGCTTATTCCTATATTTGCATAATGATAAAACCAAGAATTAGTTGCTACCTAGTATTGGTATTTCAAATGTACTTAGGAACAACGCCGATGATGATGGAGCATGAGACCAATCTCAAGGTGCAAATCCATCAAAGTTGAACATTCAGTTCGCCGATAGCCCGACATTGTTGCATTACGAAGGTCATAACTCTTTCATACGTAGTGCGATTGAGGCAAATGAGTACACTATGGAAAGCTTACTTGATAAGTTTTCAAATGGGTCTAGTTTGACCTCAAACTATTCCTTTGGGGAGGACATCCAAGGGCTTCCTTCGTGTGTTCTCCATATCCTTAGAGCTTGCTCCAACTTGGGCCAGGGTCACAGGCCCATGATGACGACGTTGTCCTCGGCTAAAACGGAAACTTGTCATGAAGGCTTGGAAGCCTTGCCGCCGTGATCTTGAGGTTAAACCTGAAATATAGCAACTTCCTTTTATTTTAGATTTCACAATTAATGATTTTAGGTTTCACAAAATACAACCTCCATACTGGAAACATTGCATTCTAGGTGCATCCTTGGTTAACATGCCTAAAGTTTGACCAAATATATAAGTAAAAATATTAATGTCTATAATATTAAATATATATTATAAAAGTATTTCATATGATAAATATTAGTATTTTTATATAAATTTGGTCAAATTTGTCATACTGAAACATGACACTGTTTAAAATTGTATCCTTTTTGACATGGAAGGAGTAATAACTACTTCCCCTGTCCTAAAATAAGTGTCGTTGTATGATTTATGCTGGTCGAACTTTATTAAATTTGCTAGTTTTATAAAAATATTAACATTTGTATCTCCAAATAAACTTATTTATTAAGAAAATATATTCAATGATTTACATAATGATATTAATTATATAATATAAATATTGATATTACATATGTTTGGTCAAAGCTGAGGGCATGTTTAGTTCATGCCGAAGTTTGCCACGCCAAATCTTAGGCTGCCATGAAAAGTGTGTCTAGCAAATCAAAGTCATACTTTTGATAAAGTTTGGTAAGAAAATAAGTATATAACATGCGAGATATGGTGATATAAAAGTGAAGCACACTATAATTATGACGGTGAACCAAACATATAATTATGAAAGTGTAGCACATTATAGTTTTAGATCATTTTTTTATAGGAGTTACTTCCTTTCTTCCTAAATAACTGTCGTTTTCGCTTCCCGAGAAATAACTTTAACTAAATAAATATATATATAATAATAATATTTATAATATATATAATTAATTAGTATCATTAAATAGATCGTTAAATCTATTTTTATAATAAATTTATTTAGAGATACAAATACTATAAATATTTTTTTTATAAATCAAGTCAAATTAATTGCATGAAAATAAAAAACGGCAGTTATTTAGTGCGTGTTTGGTTGGTTACCAAACCACGCCAGACCCTGCAGCACATGTGACGCCTTAGATTTGGCAACCGTTTGATTGCCGTAGTTGAGGCGCGCCGCATCCGCATCTCGCCAACGCCAAGCAAGCCATTTTCCACACCAAACGTCGCCAAAAATCTGGCGAGCGATTTCCTCGCCGAGCATTTGGCGCGGCCCCAACCTCGCTGCGGAGTATGTAGGCGCCATCAAACAGGCCTTTATGGACGGAGTAGACTAGAAAAAAGATTATTTCTCGGTTCAGCTACCGCTGGAGCTCCGGCCGCAGCAGTAGCTGCAGCTGTTCCGGCACAGCACAGACTCACAGTGACTGAAAAGACAAGTCACGAAGGGCTCTTCAACAGTGTCGACTCTGTTCTTGGCTCTCGTTTCGGATACGCATTTGACCATTTAAGCAACGAAGAGTAAAATATCCGACACACCCCCATTCTTGACCTCTCCAACGAGCCCCAAATCCCCATGCTCCCTCACTCTCTTCTCTCCCCAGGTGGCAGCAGCGCCTCGCCAGCGGCGCCGGAGCAAGCGGCGCCCGCCGTGGACGCGGCCTGCCTTCTTCCCTCCCTCTCCCGGCCAGATCTGGCCCACCTCCCTCCCCTTCTTCTTCCCCGACCCTCCCTCTCCCGGATCCGGCCGGTGGAGCTCGCGCCCGCGCTCGATCCCGTGTGGAGGAGGGAGATGGCGGAGGTGAGGAGGATGGCGTGGCCGAGGTGGAGGCGGGCCGCGCGCCGGGGCAGGGCTCGTCGCGTCGGAGCAAGCTTGCCGCGCGCGCCGGCGGGGAGGTGGGTTGCAGCACGGGGCAGGGCTCGCCGCGCCGGGGGAAGCTCACCGCGCCGGGGGAAGCACGGGGTAGGGCGCTCCTAGACGCGAGCAGCCTTGCTCCCAGACGAGGGTCCTCGAGCCCGCCTCGCCCCGCCGGCCGCGCCCTGCCTCGACGGCTCCTACGGGCTCACCACTGTAGGTTTGGGTCGGCTCTCGACGCAAAATTGCCTTCCAACTCGCTGAGGACGTAGAATACATAGCTGCTTTTGGTCTTCCGTTGGAGTGTTTTGGGGACTCAAAACAATGTGCGTGACGCATTTTTTGTGTTTAGGTCACGCCGTTGGAGACAGCGTAAAGGCGCAGGTTCTCGCTCGGTCGCTCTGCCCACAAGAACGAAGCAAAACCTTAGTACGAATCAACAAGAACATCGTTTTTCTATCGAGGATCAAGGTATCTATCGCCACCATCCGCCCTCCTCCTCCCTCTAATGCCTGTCAAAGTCGTCCCCTTTCGCATGATTAATCTGGGTCCAAATCTGACTCCGCAGAAGAGCAAGAATCCCCCATCTCGCAGTCCCCGTCCCCAGTCCCCTCACCGTTGCTTGCTGACGATGCGTCGATTCTGTTGTGTCTGACAGGTGCTCCGATCGATGGCATCCCTCCCCATCAAGCCTCTGGACGGCGCCGGCGGCTACCTGCGGTGGAAGGAATCGTTGCTCCTCCGCGTGCACACCCTCGGCGTCGCCCACGTGCTTTTCGAGGCCTGTCCCGCCGGCGCCGGCGCCGGCCACGAGGCCGCCACCGCCAAGAAGTGGGCGCGCGACGACGCGGTGTGCCGCGGCCACATCCTCTGCACGCTTTCCGACCGACTGCTGCCGGACTACGCCCGCTTTGCCACGGCCGCCGAGCTGTGGCGCGCGCTGGCGACGTGGAGGTGCCGTCCTACTGGAGGGACAGGTTCGATGAGTTCCGCTTCGACAGAAGCACCGGCGATGTCTTCCTGGAGCAGCTCGCGCACGCGGAGGCTCTGGGCGCCGCCGCAGAGCTCAGCGATGGCGCCGTCGCCTTCGGGCTGCGTAGAAAGATCCCGGCGACGATTAGCTTGGCCGTCACCCGTGGCAAGGAGTTGGAGTCTATCTGGGAGGTCGCTCGGAGCGTCGTGTCGGACGGCGTGGATCCTTGGAACCAGTACCGCGGCAGCGACGACGACGACGACGGTCCAAAACCTGAGCAGAACACGAGTAGCAGGAAGCGTGCCATGTCTGAACACGTTGCCAGGCGCAGGGCTTGACCATGGGCTTGCCCACGCTAGCTGTGGTCCTGTGGATGTCAAGAGCAGTGAAAAATGGTTACCCACTCCCAGTCTTTAGATGATGTTAGTGTTTGTATTCTGTAATCTAGATGCTAGACTGAATTATGCCTGCTAAATGCCCGCTGACGCTATGCTATAATGCACGTCCGCTTGAGATGCTATCAAGCATTTTCAGGCATGTTTAGTCAAGAGTCAAGACCAGCTAGGAAGCTATGAACTTGCGAGAAAACACTGCAAGGATGATCCTATGAATGGACGGAATATATGCTATTTTGTTCCTAATTCATGTAGAATAGGGTGAAGCGGCGATGACTAAGATTAAACCAGAGGAGATGCTGTCTTGGTAACTTTGTGTTGAACTCACAAATGATGCTAAGTTTGCATAACATTGCATCATGCAGCACTCTTTCTGTGGCCGTTTGTTCTGCTCACAATGATTGTTATGTCATCTTCTGGCTACATTGATCCATCCTCCATTCCTGCTATTGTAAAAATGTGTTGGAATTTCTGCTGGTGAGTTGGATTGCTGCAGGACACGATCAGCTGTTTGCGGTCTGTGTCTGTGTTGTCACAACCGATTTGAAGTTTGTGCTTGTTATTTTGGGCTTCAGAATTCCTACTGTCAGGAGTTAATGTTCACTTGAGCTTATTCAGCACTACTTATCAATCGAGACCAACACTTTCACAGTTCTGCTGCAACGAATAATGGATTCTCAGTCATCAGGTAAACTTTCCATCCACTGGCATTACACGGCTCATCACATGACTGCTTACAAAATTTAGAAAGAAAAAAAAAGAGAGAAGAAAATTGTACAACATGCACACACTATCATCCAAAATCGCAATTTGTGGCACATGAAGCTTGACATTGCATAAAAACTGCCACCTCGATGATTTCATGTTGGCAATAAAGCGTTGCGAAGGCAGGCATCGCAGATCATGACAGCCTTCGTTCCACAATCCACTTAGAAGTGGCTCGCTCAAACTAATTTACCTTATAAGGACCAAAAAGATTTGGTCGTTAAGCAGGTTCTGTCAGGTCATACGAAGGTTAGGCACTGCACTGTACTAGTAATGGCCACCAATCGCTGACATTTTATGGTTAGTCAAATATATGAATCCTGCTGGATTGTATTCTTACTCTCAGTAGACAGGACTGCGATCTCGTTTTCCAGTCAATCTTCGGCTCTTTGGAGACGGTGATGGTGCTTTACCATAGCCACCCGACCTCATCTCTGCACAGCAAATTCAAAAGTGAAACTAAGCAAAGAAAAGAAAAAAACATCAATTTAGGCAGAGCAGAATTCATTGAAATGCAGATCAGTGAAACTTTTTATTTACCTCGCTCTCTTTTAAGTTCCTGGTCTAACTCTTCCTTCCACTTCCTTTGTATTTCCGAAAAGCTGAAGCTGTCAAAATTAGTTTTTGACTGTTAGAACATATGCTGCCAAATACTTAGAACATATGTTGTCTAATACCTCAGGAGCAAAATACCCCGTTAAATTAGTAGGAGAGCTTTTTTGCAATAAAAATTGAATTGCTGAGTTCTATCTATATTTTCTGCAGAAGTATGAAATACAGAAATAGTACGTGGGTTACCATTTCTTATGTACATTTCGCACAAAGCAAATATGTAGGCTTAATCACAGGGCTAAACACCCTAATTATATTGAATGGCACGAGCATATTTGCAAGGGAATTTAATCTTTCACACTATAAGCAATGCGCTTTGCTCAAACCTTGGATTGCCTTCAGTATCATCATGGACCTTGCCCTCAAGTTTGTTGAGTTCAGGTGAAGCTATTTCTCTCAAAACATGACTGCTCTCCACGCTGCTTCTTGAGAAGCGCCTTGTGCAACTCTTGGGACTGGCATTTTTCAGATTAACACAAATTGGCTCTAAAGCTGCACCACCCACCATCTTTATTGCTCGAGGGGGTAACTGGGGATTAGTTATATTGCTTGCTCGGCAAACATCACTACCTCCTTGAGAAACTCCAGCATTCACTGTGTTGTAGAACTCATATAAAGGTGTCTGTAATTTCTTTAGATCTGTGGCCTGTTAAGAACGAAACGCTTATTAAATGAATTACTGTTTACTAGTAATAATAAAAGGGCTGGAAATGCAATGCCACAAATATAATAAACACCTTTTCCTCCAGAAATTCCTTTATTTTTGATTCTGTAAATTCATCGTCCTCTTCACAGCTTCCCTCGCAAGGGAAAGTAAAGTCATTTTCAGACATCTGACTTTCTGCTAGTTTGGCTAATCCACCAAACTCCCTTGACTCGATAAATTGTTGCTCTGGGCTTATGTCAAGTTTGCTTTCCCATTCATCGGGTTCAGACATAGGATTGAAGCTCTGGAATTGGCAGAAACATCACACAGCTGTAAGGACCCCACTTAGGCGATTTAAAATTTAGCAGTGACACTAGCCAAAAGTAAAGCCTCAAGTGAAAATTTAGAATAGCAAGACTAAGCACATGTTCTCTTACAGATCCAACCATTGGGACATCATCTTTGTCAGCAAACTCACAAATGTCATCATCATTGCATTGCAGATCCCATAATGGCCTGGTGTCTGATGACTTGTAAGAATTCAGATTGCGTAGCTTGCCGGGGCGACTCAAGTTCCTATTGAAAAGTTGAAGTTGCTCAGTATAAAACTGAAAGCAGACAGTCTACCAAGTTCAAGAATACATATTACACAAGGAATCACTTACGAGTCAACAGTAGGCACTACATAAGAAGGAAGCTCGTTTTTGGAGGTTTCCTGTGAGTACTTAGTTGTTTAGATTGCTATTTTAGGTCAAAGAAGTGAGAAAAAAGAATGAAATTAGTTCTGATAATCGAACCTTGGGTGCAGCATGAATAAGCTGACAAAAATCTTCCAATACTCCTGTAACAAATGGGTGCTGCAAAAATATTTTTAAGGTGTTGCTCTTCTCAAAGTATAATACTGTGAAATGCCACTGTCATTAGTGCAGGAAATCTATTGTGCAATACCTGCAACAAGTCTGATGCAACAGATCTCATTTCTGGTTCCCTGAAATAAGATAGTGAATGTGCTTGAGAGTGGAATCATTTATGAGTGGAGTCTTTTATGATTTACAATTTCCAAAAATGGGAAAACTATACTGATTTGTCTGGGCCATAAATTTACCAATGATCTCTAAAGATGTCATGTATCAAGATCAACAGATGTTGATTGGACAACACATCATTACCTCACAGACAACAAAATCGGTGCTAGACCTAGAATCCAATGGTCTTATTCTATATGCTCTCCATTCTTTAAAAAAAATTGTGTTTGTACATGTGCATACTTGTTAAGAAAAAGCTAGAGATCATCACATGCTTCATTGAAATTGTGCCCAGCTTTAATCTTAGTCACCAATGAATAGAGAATTAAGTCTTGTGATGAAATGAAGGTTTAGTAAATGATCTAGAGACACTTTACAAAGATGCATCCATGCCTCTCCTCGAAACCCTATGACAACAAGTGAAAAAGAACATCTTTTTCGCATTCAAGAGATCAAAGTATGTAACAAAAAAGAAGTGAAACACACAAATACTTAAAAAGACTTTGCAGCACAAGAATACCCCATGCTGAGCAAACCAGGCAATGTAAAGATGGAAACTGTCACAAGGGCAAATCAGTGTGATAATAAAACTGTAGTATATTCCATTCTCAGATTATTGATGCATTTAACTTCTGCAAATCTAATATACAACATTAACTAGTTTTTACTATCATGCAAAACAACTATGCAAATAAATCTACTATGTCCTTTTCAGATGTCATCCTAGACAGTGGGTATATTGTTTAGTTTACATTATGCAAATGGAAATCTAGTATTGTACCTTTGGTTTAAAAGTGTGTTTGTAATAATTTCAACAAAGGTGTGTAATTTTTTGTAAGTTACTTTTTGAATATTTCGGTAATCAAATTTCAAAAGGCGGACACAAAAACCAAAGTTATGAGTTATGGTAGTAGCTTTATCTCCATATATAATTGCAAACATAACTGATCAGCTAAAGTATATCACCAATAAGTTATAAAACAAGCACTGCAACAAAAGGCTTCTTATGTTTATTTACAAAGATTGTATAAGCTGGCAGTAGACATTCCTGAGTATAACAAGTTTCAATATTCGACTACATGTCAAAGCAGTTGGTATTGCATTTTCGTTTATGATAAGGAATACAGCACTAGTTATCATTTATCGAGACAGAGGTATAAAGCATCAGAATTGTACTTTTGTAAGCATTTTAACAGAAAATCCTTGGCTTCTGTAGAGAGATGTTCTGGTATCGGTGGGTGTGATTTTGTGGTCCCAACATAATAAAGAAGAGAAACCTGGAAATATTTAGTGAAGGTTAAGAATAATCGATGTCTACAGCTTCCATGAGATAAACAGATTCTGCAAATTACCTCTTGATATTCATGGCTCCATGGGGGTTTGCCTGTTGCCATTTCAATTACCGTGCACCCAACACTCCAGATATCAGCAGAACTGCACCAATGGATAATAAGTATCAATTTAAAGGCCAAAGGGCGCCTAGCTCAAACGGTTAGGTGACCCAGCGGCACTCCTCAGGTCCTGGGTTCGACTCCCCGTGGGAGCGAATTTCAGGCTGAGGTTAAAAAAATCCCCTCGTCCGTCCCCATAACCAAAGCAATGGGGGGGGGCATCGGCCCAATTCTCACTTGGGAGACGGAAAGCCACCATGTAAGGGTGGGGGCGGGGGTTCGGGGGTTTTCTCGGCCGGGTGAGAAGGTCCTTCTTCTTATTTGTAATGCTGCGGGGGCAGTCTTAACCCCCCTGGTCGAGTTTTTTTTTAGTATTAATTTAAAGGATAACAAAGTTTGAAGCAACAGAAACTGTCCTATCTACTGCAAACCATAAACCACACATACTCATGCAACTAATTTTGAGCAACAAATTAACATGAAAACTTAGAGAACATACGCACAGGACTTTTCCATTAAGTAAATGAACTACAAATGTGGTTCAATTACACATAGAAAATCAAAATTAGCTAAATAGATGAATGCAATATATTTTATTATGGAAACACAATGCAATTACCAAGCCCTTAGTTCACAGAGATCATATGTTATTCTTAATTCTTAAAAAAATACCCACAGATGAGGTGCAAAATTGCTTTTTCCAATACACATTGATGAAGACAAAAGAGATTCATGGGCTTACCAATTGTGACCGCTTCCAACAATGACTTCTGGTGCCATCCAATATGGGGTACCTTTCATCGTCTTGGCAGCAGTTGCAGTTGCCTAGCAGAAGACAAGCATGGAAATACAGTTGTATTGAAGGATAAAGCACATGATATATGATAGACGGATGACCGAGGGTAAAAGGTCATGAATGAATGATTAACATAAAAGCAAGAGACAGGAAAATGTTTCTGTTTTCACCCTTTTAGATGCCTCACATGGTTTTATGTCTTTGTGACAGGTTGTACTACAATTTCGTTTTGTCATTTTATTGGAGCATAAAACATTGATAAACTATATGCAAGTTTGAAACTTAGGACATTTTTAAATAGTGTTAAATTTAGACCCGCCACATTGTAGAGCGGCTTCAAATGACAAAATTAAACAATGTAAGGCACATTTGGAAATTAACTGATGTGTCTACTTACCAACTTTTCTACTTGCTTAGATGCTCCAAAATCTGCTAACTTAATGCAACCTTTGTTATCAACAAGTATATTTGCGCCCTGGAATATGACAAAATAACAAGTTACATCATCAAAAGCAATTATGGACACACAATTTGTATAACAGGAAAAAATTTCTTGCCTTTATATCCCTGTGTATGATTCCATTGCGATGCAAATATTCCAGTCCATGCAAAAGCTGTTTAGTATACTTCCTGATGACCTGATAAAGAAATAAACTGAATCAAAACATACTCTTCACTGGTCCACTCATCAAAGTAACAGTACATGCAGAATATGTAATACTTACAGCCTCCGGGAATGATCCAAGCCTCCCAAGTAGTGACTGGATCGAGCCTCCAGGAACAAATTCCAGCAGAATATTTAGTGTGTTTTCCTCCCGCGCCGTCCCAATATACCTCTGATCAAACAACACCGCATAGATAAAAAACCGCAGCTAAAAGAAAGGCTAACAATGTTAAATAGCAATGTGCTTACAACAATATTAGGGTGGGAGAGGTTCTTAAGCATCTTCACTTCGTCCTCGAGCTCCCTTACATGTGCCTAGTCAAAAAGACCCCCGTATAAGCATTTTAGAGTGGAATATGTAAATAGTTAAATCGAATTTGAACAAATGGGCAAAAGATAAAAGTCAAAGCATTGAGAGCAAAAGTACTCACCTGGGCCTTCTCTCTTGTCGCGTTGCTGCTTCCAATCAGAACCTGCCACGGACAAAACAACACGAGATCCATCAAATCGCCCAAAAAGTTTCCTCGGTTCAAAAGTCCTAGCTTCGAGATGGAAGCCTACCGACCTGCTTGACAGCGAGGAGCTCGCCGGAGTCGAGGTCCATGCCTAGGTACACCTGCCCGAACGCGCCACTCCCGATGAGGTCGCCCTTCCGCCACCGGATCGGCGGGTTCTCCTCTCCTCCGCCGCTTCCTTCTCCCCCTACCCTGCCACATCCGTCGGAGGCCGAGGCCGCGGCCACGAGCGGGGGCGGCGACGGCGACGGTGGCGGCAGGAGGCGGCGCGTGGGCGAGGCGCCCTTGGCCGCCATGCCGAGCAACCCCATCCCTCGCGACCTGCGGAGGCGGTTGCTGATCCGCTCCCTGAGTCCCCCAGCACCGCCCGCCGCGGCAGACGAGGAGGAGAGAGAGGGGGAGGGCTCGTCGACGGCAGCGGCGCCCGTGCGGAAGGAGATGGAGCGGCGCACGGAGTCGAACAGCTCGTGGAACCCGCCGCCGCCTGCATCGTCGCGCCGCATGGTGTGCCCCGCCGTCGGCGGCGACGAGCGGGGTGGGTTTGGGGGATCGGATCGAGTGGAGGATTGGTGATTCGGCGGAGATTCCTCTTTGCTCCGTCGCTTCTCTGCGCTGTGCCGCTGTGGCTCGGGGATTTTGAAAATCTTGGGGTGGGGGACTTGGGGTTGGACGGAAATGACCGTCCCGACTCGACCGTTGGGACGGGACTAGGGACGCACGGGGATTTGGGTTTGCGGGCATAGTGGGCTTAAAGGCTTTGCTTAGGTGCCCCAAATCTCAAAATGGACCCAAATAGTCCATGAATGGCATACCACATTCATAAGCACACACAACACAGACCACGAGATTTTTTCCCCCAGATAATGGAAGAATATCCAGTTTCATTGAATCAGACTAAATTTATTGGGTAATTATACAACACAATCACTTATAGAATTGAACCAGTCCTCAAGATAATCCTAAGACAAAAGTAATGAAAATTATCACTGCCGGAGAGTACCACTAATGAAAAAGCCAATGCAATAAACTTTGGTCCACACTCTGAATGTTCCTCGTCAACCTCCCCGTTAGCCTCGTGTACTCGCCTCGGCTCGTTAATATTATGAGCTAGAGGGGTTGCTCGGCTCGACTCGTTATCGAGCTCGAGCCGGCTCATTTAGCTCGTTGAGCTATAAAAAATAGGACACACATGTTTATAATGTTTATGCTATTTTAATTTTAGAAGGTGACGGCCACCATTATGTAACCATACATGATTAATACATATCAGGCTCATCAAAAGTATCAACCATGCAACATAGCTGGTCCATCCATGATCATGCAGTTCCAGCATACTAACTAGTTGCTTGCCACCACAAACTTAAAAAGTCCACAGATTCAATGTCAGTATCATCATCTTCTCCCTGAAAAACAATCCATAAAATCAATATTTAAGTACCACAATAATTATAAAATTAAAATTCATATAAAACAGCTAAAAATAAAGATTACATACCAATAAAATAAGTGTACACTTCTAGGTCAGCATCATCATCTTCTGAATTCATAGTCATGAGCTGATAGGCCTCAGCTCGCGAGCTGGCTCGTTAAAATAGCGAGCTAGACTTCCAGCTCAACTCGTGAAAAAAATTAAAACGAGCCGAGTCGAGCCGAGCTGAGCCGGCCACGAGTCGAGCGAGTTAGCGAGCCGCGAGTATTTTGTCCAGCCCTAGCCTCATGCAGCTCGTTCGGCTGATCAGTTTTTGACTGATTTCGGTTGATTCAATAGTGTTCTGTGAGAGAATAAACTGAAACAAGCTGGGAGTGGAGCAGCCAAACAGGACAATGTTTGCTTGTAGGTGTCTTCCTTATACTTGTTGCATTAACAGTTAACGGTTCGGGTTGAAAGGTTGGAACTGTAATTGATTTAGGTTGACAAAGACAGAGGGAGGCTCTTGAAGAACCCCCCCCCCCCGCGCTCCCCACTTTGATTATTTCGGCCCAATTGGCCCAGGAAGGCCTCACAGGTATGCTGGTTTTTCTTTTTTTTCTTTCCTTTCCACTATTTCTTTTTCCTTTTTATTTTTTTTGTGTTCCGTTATTTTTGTCATCTTTTATTCTTTTTTTCATCTTTTATTACTTTTTATTTTTCTTTTCTTTTATTTCTTTTTCCTTTCCTTTCTTTTTTTCATTTTCTTTTTTGGTGGTCTTTTATTATTCTTTTTTCTATTTTGTATTTTATTTTTTCCTTTCTTTTTTTCTATTTATAATTTTATGTTTTACTTTTTTAATTACAGACACACGTGATGTTCATGTAGTATATATGTAATGTTCTATCATGTATTTTTTTTATGTCCGCGAGTATAAATGTGATATTCTCTATTGTACTTTGTGATGTTCAGTAAGCATACAACGATGTTTTAGGATATATTTTGTGATGTTCGGTAGCATTCTTCTTCTTCTTTTTATTTGTCCCTAATTAATTACTTCACTAATTTTATTATTTTATTTTACATTTTTATGGTATTTGTGATGTTCATGTATTATACATATGATGTTATACACTATATTTTAGTGGTGTTCATGTAGTGTTAATGAGATGTTCTACGATGTATTTGTAATGTTCGGTAGCATTTTCTTTCTTTTTAACTATAATTAATTACTTCACTAATTTTTTTTATTTTTTTTATTTTTTACATTTCATGATATATATATATGATGCTCATGTAGTATACATATGATGTTCTATGCTATTTTTCTGCGATGTTCGTGTAGTGTTAATGTGATGTTCGACAATTATCTTCAAATACATGTTCATCATGAGATAAATGCTCGTTAAAAATTTTTATCAAAATGTATTCACGTGGGGTCTTGTTTTGAAGAGTTTATTATAAGGAACACGATGGAGCAATCAGATTTTAATTAGGATACTTGGTTTAGGAGTTATGGCTTTTTTTACTTCAAAAATCTTAGGATATGTGTTGATGTTAGCAATTTTGGCTTTTACTGCAGAGATGCTGCCTAATCTGCTTATTGGCCAAAGAAGACAATTGAATTGGGCTCAATTTGGTGAAGGAAGTGATGGAGAAAATTATTTTTTTGGGAGGAGAAGGGGGGTCGGCGGGGATGCCTCCTGCCACTGGTCGGCGGGTAGGCGCCCCCGTGACAGGAGGATAAAGAGGCAGTATAATATTTGTCAACCATGGGTGGCGGAGGACTACTGGTGGGCAACAATGTGGGGGAGTGTTTAGGTAATGTTCTAGCATAAGTAGGTTAGAGATGCAGAATCCAGGGGAACCATCAGAGATGGAGGAAAAGTTGTAAAGGAGATAAGGAGGAGGATAATATATATGAAGTTGTCCTAATGTTTTAAAAAACTTGAGCTCAAAAAGCATGTGTTATACACCCCAAATTTCAAAACCGAACACATCAACCCCTAACAACAGGCAAAGTGGTTTCCCTATGTGGTTTTGCTAAAAAACAGACAATATACACCCCTCAACTCTCAAAATCATACAAATTAGTAAATTACATAGGGCCAACATGTAAGCATCTCTCTCCTTCATGCATCCCAAGGCCCCCTCCCTTTCTTTTTCACTTAAATACTAGCCAAACCCACCGATCATTCTCCTCAAACCCTCCTTTCACTAGTATACCCACTGTATGGAGAGAAAAGAAATGAGGCTTGCAAATGGACGTAAATGGGTGACGTAGCAAAAAAAATGTGAGTGTCTAAAAACCATGGAAAATGAGGGTTAGAATATTTTGACACGTGAGGCCAAGCCACATCAGTAAAATCATCTTGGAAACCACTTGAACAACCAAGGGTCATATTTTTTTGGATTTCAAAGTTAAGTGGTATGGGATCTCTATTTTTCAGCAAAACCACCTTGAAAAAACAGTTTTAAGAGTTGACGGTGTATGATTTTCTAGTTCTCTAGTTTATGGGAGTTTTTCCTACTTCATAACAAGTTCCCGCAAAGTAAAATGGGCTTCACTCAATATTTATGTCTATGGATTGTAGCTTCCAACTCACGGTCGTGTTATAGCAATCCAATTTTGTTCTAGAATCTATAGCTCAATATCATACGACTCGTACATTAACTTTTAGGCTCAATTCTAAAAAAATTCATGTCGCATGGTCAATTAATTCCACCAATGTAGATCGTGTTGACAATTATAACTTTTGTATAGATCATGTCAACATCTGGAGCTGTTTGAAAATTCTAGATTTTGAATGATTTTGAGTTGCAGCTTTTGGGTGTTGGATTAAAAGTTGGCTTTCTCGCTGTTGGATTTTATTTTATTTTTGCTTTTGTAATAATTTTTCGTTTCTCATGACCCCAAAAACCAGAAAAAGCTCCTCTCAACGTTCTTTTTAGCTTTTAGTTCATTTCCTCATAAGATAGTTTTCTAAAAAAAATCAAAAAACTAGCTCAACACAATTGGGTTGTTTGTTTTGGCTTCTAGCTTCTGGCTGGCAGCTGAAACAAGCAGGCATTTAGCCTTCTTCATAATGGATGAATAACAATGGAACTTACAACGTGTAATACTTTGCTCATATTCATAGAATTCAAGACGATGCATGAATATATTGATCAAGACGTAGCAAGGGGGGTCTACCATAGAGGAAGTTATTGTAGGTCTTCACAATGTAACCGTAGCAAAAGTTGCTTGTGGGAGTCATGGAGAATGTCCCTGTACGATGACATGGATGTGTATAATAAGCGTAAACTAAGCTCAGCTCCACTAGTTAGAATACTCATGATGAACCTATCTGTTCAAGTACTTGACTTTACGCAAGTGCTCACATTTTTTGTAGACTTTATTTAGAATTTAGTGGTACTATTTTTTCATGATAGCTGTTGTGTCCATCGATAGCAAGACACATTTGATGATTTCATTCATCAGGACCTATCGGCTCAGTTTTTAGGAGGTGATTATAAGGGTAGTGGGGTTGTGATCATAAGGTTAAGTGATACATAGATTAATAAAAATGAATACACGTGCATGTATATGAGCATTTGTTGTTGGTAACGTAATTTAGAAAAATGGAAAAGCACGAACTAAGGTCTGTTTGGATCATAGCCTCGCAGGCAATACCTGATCAGGCAAGTGATCCTGGCCTCAGGCGTTCGAAATCGATCGGCTGGGGGCGCTGCCTGGCCAGGCAGCCGGTCGCCACCGCCAACCAAATAGGCCCTAAATGCAGAGCAGCTCACAAATGTGTGTGTTCAAAACCCAAAAGGGAAAAGGCACATGAAAGAAAGGGAGAAAAAAGAGGTTGACCGACCCAGGAGGTGGAAATGAAGCTTATTCATGGGCCGATTCAACCCATTACGTGTTGTAGGAAATGAAAATTGGGCTTACATATAGGTAATGAAAAATGTCAGAGCTGTTAGCGTGAACCATCACTTCTTCAGGCCACAGTCCATATCATATGAGAAAAAAATTAAATGAGGACGGTTCTCATGTAGCAATCATGGATTCATGTCACGTGTCCATATACATACATTTAATGCATAGAACTGCTGCTTAAATTTAAGAGGAATAATTGAAAATAAAAATTACATTTCTATCATGTGTGTTTAGATGCATGGACATTGTCGTGAATTCACATTGGTGTACATGGTTGCTCCACAAGGAGTTGAGGACTGTCCTCTGAATGTTTTCCCCATCATACGAAGCTTCCTGTCTACGCACCGTTTTCGCTTCAATAATGGCTACATGCATAAACAGCCGCTCCAAGCCTTAATATTTTTGTTTTTGTGTGTAAAAATTGTCCCAAAAGGAACACTACCAGGTTGGCCAAACATATTGCTCACGGCAGCTGGTCTCCCTTTACAGCAGGTAGCCCAACCAAAACACAAGGGTGCCAGTTGCAGCATGCAAATCTGGTCGTTGATGCTCACTAGTATTTTTAGCCCTACTTTTTTGGGTGGCACGCGCAATGCTTAGCTTCCCAGACACCTGAGACTCAAATCAAACTTGATAAATACGTACTTGGGTTAACATTAACCTTGTAAAGTACAGTGCTAGTGCACCACCTATATTTCTTCAGGGTCACATGACCAGTGACTGGAGAATTTTCGAATCAGATTGCTCGATGCCTGGCTGAAAGAAACGAGATGAGCTACAACAGCAACAGTTCTTGGATCCCAAACAAAGCAATGCCGCCACATTGGGTCCAGGCGTCGTCCCAGGGTTTCTCAATAAGCAAAGTGTATGGTTGGAGTGTGTCCAGCAGACAAGCATTGCATTATGACGATGATGAACCCTCGTCCCGAGTTCTGGATATTCAACTCACCAACCTTGAACCCTTGACCTCACACCAACCTAAAAAGGCTTTGACATTATTGGGTAGGCAATATATGATCTTAAATAAATGCTTATGCTTTGACTCATAGGCGGAGCTAGAGTTAATCTAAGGGGTGTGCACTTGCCTTGTGTGTGCAAAGATTTATAATTTGTGGGTGCAAATATGGTAAAAATTTAGCTTATATCACTATCCTTTTTATTTTTGCGTGGATGTAGCCGCACACCACTGCAATTCATGTAACTTCGCCCCTGAAATCTGCCCTATGCCCCCATGTATTGTTTTTCATCTCATCAGCTCGCTTTGCACACACAGTCACTGGTGGTAACATGCATGCACTGTTTTTCATCTCGTCAGCTCGTGCCTCATGTGCGGAGATACTCAAACGCTGCAAGGAGGCAATACCACCAGTGGGAGGAAAAGTACGGCTTCGAGAGGGATGAGCGTCAGTGGAAGAAGATATTCTTGGATATTCTTGGGGGGTTGGATTCACCGACTGCACACTGATCCCACTACAAGATCCCCTATCTCTAATTGTGCTTTATCCATGTCCATATCCATCAGTGGTGGAGACGGTTAAGGCGATCGGCGCCAGCGTGGCCAAGGAGGACTATTGCTTCTTGTGCACCAAGGCGAGAGTGCAACAGAAATTGCCGTCAAGGGCATATGCCCCCATGTGCATGCACCGTTCGATGCACATGGGATACGTGTGCATATGCCCTTGAGGTGAAAAACAACTTTGCCGGCGGCGAGTCATGCGTCATGTGGCCTGCTCTGCTGCGGCTAGAATAATAAACAAACTCGAATTTGACATTACGACCACATGACCTTCAATATGTGTAATTTCGACTGTTATTCCTATCATAATACAATTGTCAAAATATCTTTCAAGATAAATGTCGAAATAAATGTAAACAAAATATTACGTAATTTTTGGTGGTCAAAATGCAGAAGTTTGATCACAAACTTGTGGGCACTCGGCACCATCTGGTGCTTCCTTTTCTTTGAATTGAAGAGGGCACATTCTGCTTGGTTGAAAACATAAGCCCTCACTTCTAAGCCTGCTACTAGTCATTTAGCCTGATCGGGAGGCCGTAAACGATCGTGTATTATTTACTGCTGGCTGGTTTGGTGTGAAAGAAAAATACTGTTCTGGCTGAAAATTTACGATCGTTTACGACCAAGCGAACAGGCTGATTATAATTAACGATGTGATGGAAGTTCATCATCGAACCCATCAAGAAGAAACTAGAAACATGCATAATATATGTAACATCATTTGCAATTAGCAAACACATTGCTCCTTCATTTGCAAAAAAGTTACTATATATGTAATGCAATCGACAACAAAAAAAAACATGCAACAATTTGCAAGCAACAACCTATATACAGTTTGGCTAACAGGACAGGAACAAAAGTAACAGTACAGTTCAGACTACAAACGCACACAACCGTACTGGATTCAACTGCAGAACTGTCTTCTAGCTTCTTCACCAATTCACTGCGTCATTCATCCAAAATGACAGACCAAGAAGAAAGCACGGCAAGGTTTCAACCCGATGAGAAAAGCATGTCCCAACAAAATCCAGCAGATGGACCTAAATTAATCAATGCACACGGATCGCCATTGATGAGAGCTTGGTGGTGTCGCGACAGGCGTAGCGCTCCAGCTTGCAACGCGCCGGCGGTGAGGCAAACTGCTGCGGCCATGGTGGCCCTCGTCGTTCCTGCAGACCGACGTGTGGTCATCATCGCTGCTGTCGCGGCCCATCTTGCGCAGCACCGTCTGAACCACCTCCTTGTCGACGCCCGGGCTCGCCTGCTCGGCGATGAGCATGAGTGGGCGGTCCGCGCCTGCCGCTCTGGCGAGCCCCCGGAACCGCGGGCTCCCCCTGCTCATGGCGTACAACGCCTCCACGCAACATTCCTGCAGCTCCGCGTCGCACGCTCCTTCAGACAGGATGGCGGACGCCGTGGCCACGGCGCCCGCGTCCATCAGCGCGGCGCTGCCCTCCGCGCAGGCAGCCACGTTGCAGAGCACCATGAGCGCCAGCCTGCGGATGGGCGCCGTCTCAGCGGCGTCGCACGCGACGGAGAGCAGGGTCCTGGACGCGCCCGGGGCGCGCGCGAGCTTGGACTGGTTCACGGCGGCCAAGGAGAGGTGGTACAGCGCCATCCCGGCGTCGCGGCGCGCGCGCGGGGCGGCGTGGTCGCGGTCCGCGAGCGCCGCGAGGAGCGGCGGCAAGGCGCCGAGCACGCCGATGGCGGCGCGGTTGCCCTCGTGGAGGGCGAGGCCGAAGAGCGCCCCCGCCGCGTGCTCGCGCGCCTCGGCCGGCGAGGCGGCCGACGCGAGCACCTCGACGAGCGCCGGCACCGCGCCCGCGCGCACGACGGGCACCCTGTTCTCCGGCTCCAGCGAGAGGTTCACCAGCGCCGCGGCGGCGTCCGCGCGCGCCGACGCGGTGTGGCGCGAGGACAGCAGCACGCGCCTGAGCGCCGCCAGCAGCCGCGGACCGCACAGCGCGCGCCGCCTCGCCGCGCCCTCCCGCGTCGCCCGCCGCAGTGCGGCCATCGCCGCCTCCACTTCCGTCTCGTCCCTGGCCTCCACCACCTTCGCCACGACCTCCTCCTCTGCGTCAGCAACACGCACGGGCTCGTCTTGTTCCACTTTCGCCGCCTCCTTCCCGCGCACCACCACCTGCACCTCGACCGGCGCCATCTCCCTTGACGACCTACCCGACGACGAGGACGACGTGGAGGCAGCGGACGCCCCCTCCGACGAGCACGACAGGTTCGACGCGGACCTCGCCGGGACCGGAACCCCCTCCGACGAGCACGACAGGTTCGATGACGACCTCGTTGGAGGCTGCGTCCCCGCCGCCACCGCGCGGAGCACGGCCACCCTCGCCTCCTCGCCCGAAGGCGCCACGGGCGCCGCGCGACCTGAGCGCGCGCACCACGTCCGGACGGCCGCCCGGAGCGCGTCGTTGGGTATGGCAGCGGCAACGCCTCCGCCCGGTGTGCCCCTGTCGCCCGCCACCACTCCGTCAGGGCCGAGAGAGAGGCCAAGCTCCGCGCAGGCTAGGACGCACGCGCGCTCGTACGTCCGGCCCGACGGCAGGATGACCGGGTCCGCCATCGGCGTGCGGAGGATGGGGCAGCACAGGAAGTCCGCCGGCACCTCCTCTTCCTCTCCCTTCTCCTTCGTCGCCGGGGCCGGAGGAACAGTGACGCCCGGCGGCCTGTTCTTGGGCTTCGATGCTGCCGGCGGTGGCAGGGACAGCGACCGGAAGGGCAGGAGCTTCCAGCGCCGCGCGCGCTCGGCACCCATCTGACCGGCCGCGTCGCCGGCGCCGGAGCTTTTCAGCAGCAAAGCAGCAGCTGCTTTTGGTGGTGCAACGCCAATAATGGCGGCTGCTTTTGGCTTGGGGACTGGGGTTCGGCAACTTTGGCTGGCTGGCTGGCTAGCTGGGGCGGGGAGTGGGAGTGGAGGGCTTTTTTTCTTGGCGGTTAAATATTGCGGAGGAGAAGGTGACTTAGCGGTGAAGGGATCAGCGCGGTTAGTTAGGCTACCGGGCGAAGGCGGGCGCGGAAGGCTGCGGCGGGCCGGTGGCAGTGGCTGCGGTGGGGGCACTGAACAATGGAGTGTTGCGGTTGGAGGCAGTCGCGTCGCCGTCGCGCTGGACGGCGGAGGGAAAAAGCTGGCGCCGGTCGTTTACCGGGGGCGTCTTTTTGTCGGAGGGGTCCGGCTAAACCAGAGTTTTGTTTTTCTTTTATTTCTTTTCCCCTCTCTCTCTCTCGGGCTCGGCTATAAACAAGAATGGCCTCGAGCTGAGTATTTCAGTCAATTTCAGTATTTTTCCGCAAGATCTCACGCTAGTTTGCTAAAACAACACATTCTAATTTATCCCCACTAACTTATCACTGAATTTTAAAATAATCTCGAACTCGAATACCGGAGGACATATCACCTTATTAATCCTCTAAAATAGTTTAGGGTACTTTTGATGGTAGTTTTGGCTCATATGGTACACGAGCCCTCCACGCTTCCGTTTTTTTTTTTGGCTATGCCACATTTTATTGAATATTTGAGATTCCAAATGGTCTCAAATAAAAATAAATCAACTATAATGTTTTAGATCTTCTTGAGTACTATAAATTTGGTATAAAGTGTGTCTCTATTCGGGTTATTTAAACTTCATAATTAGAGAACTTAAAATGAATATTTGGGATTTCTAAATGATCTCAAATAAAAGGGTTGTCAACTACAAGTTTAAAGATGACGTTCAGATCTAAAACTCTTTTGATGTTAATGTACAAGGTCATTTGAAAATTAAAAAATAAATTTCAAAATATGTGAACTTCAAAAGAATATTTAAACCTCTAAACGACCTTAGATAAAAAAAATTATCAGTTATAAAGTTTTATATCATATTGATAGATACGACCTTGGTGTCAACATCTGAGGTCGTTTGGAAAATTAAAAAATGGATTTCAAAATCTAAGGATTTAGGTCTCTAAACGATCTCAGACAAAAAGATTATCAACTACAAAGAATAAATCACATTGAGGGCTAAAACTTTGGTATATATCGTGTCAACATTGTTGGGTAAAGTAATCACCCAAGCATCAAAGTTTGAACACAAGTCAAGGTTGTATTTATTTTATGATCGTACTGCACATGTCAGAGGGGGTATTTATAGATGTCACAGTCTTCGTATTTTACATAAAATGACCATTTTACCCCTAATCCTCATAATTACAACCCTTCTCAACTAAAGGGTGAAGTTGTCTTTTTCTCTTTCTGAGCCTTCATTCTTTAACCTTTGGTCATCAATCTTCTTTATGTCTTCGTCTTTTGGACTTAGCTGATTTTCGCTCTATCTTCTTCTGCTTTCAAAATGTTTATGCGAAGTCGAATTCTTGTCTTCGCTTAATCTTGTTTCCTTCTTTTCTCCAGCGAAGACAAAGTTTCCCCAGCGAAGACGAACTCTTGTTGGCGAAGTCAAATTTTCATCTTCGCTCTGTTTCTTTTTCCTACAAGTCAACTTTGTTACAGAAATCACAATTTTAACTCCGATATTTCAGGGGCTGAGTTTTCTTGGCGAAGTTAAATCTCCAACAAACATCTAAGGTCATTTGAAAATTATAATATTGAATTTCAAAATCTGATAACTCAAACAAATATTTGAGCTTGTATAAAATCTTAAATAAAAAAATTGTCAACTACAGCCTCCATCCCACGAGGAGTGTCATTTCAATTTTAACCTAAGTCAAACGATCTTAAATTTTAACTAAGTTTATATAAATAAATAGTAATGTTTATGATACCAAATAAATATCATTAAATTCACCATGAAATACATTTTTCATAGTAAATTTATTTGGTGTCATAAATTTCAATAATATTTTCTATAAACTTGGTCGAGCATAAAATACTTTGACTTAGAAGTAAACCAAAACTTCACCTCTTTGTGGGCGCCTAAAGTTATACAATTTTGATATAAAATTTGTACTCATCCGACTTCATATGAAAAGTTATGTGTTTTTATATACGAGAAAGAGAGACCACCTGATATGTAGACCCCATTTACTACGTTAGCAAAACTCAAGAAACCACTTGAAATGGTCAGAGGGGTATTTTATCTAATTTTGAAAGTTAAAGTGTATTTTATCTGATATTGGAGTTCGAGGAGAGGGTTTGAGTTTGTGAGGGTAAATCAGACTTGACAAAAAGAAATATATCAAACCGCTATAGTTTTTATGGACCAAATTTTGCTACAAGTGTTCTCTTTGGTCTCTAGTACATGAGTTTAGAAAAAGTTATTTGACAATGACAAAATTAAAGTGCAAATGCCCAATTGAGCATTTTATGTAGCACTGTGAGCCAAAATGTCTTATAAAAATAATATATCTATAAAAACCCTAAATGTCTTATAATTTAGAACGAATGGACTATTACCTAGTCTATGTTCATTCTTTTTATATATAATTGATCGGCAACTCTCCTGTACAATTCATTTAAATAAAAGAGCCCGGTCCGTAAAAAAAAAAGAGCTAGTAGACAGGCCATGGTAATGGTATAAATGGTTTTACTGGGGTGAATTTAATTGAAACCGTAATCTTGCATTACAATGTGGCACTGCTACCATCCGGCTCCTTTAGTGCGGAGACGTCCTCGATCGCTTTTGGTTCTCCATACAATCTTTGTGGACCTGGCTTCTGGCATGATGCGCACCTATGGGTTCAGACTTCAGAGCTGTTCAAGTGTTCATACCTGGCAAATCTGGACGTAAGTTACGTACTAGTAATACGGAGGGAATACGTACAGAAAAAAATTGTCAGTGTGTGATGACGCATCTGAGCTCCCGTGCGTCAGTGCGTGTCTATCTGTCATAATCTGGCCTTATGATTATGAGCCGGTCATCATGTTCTGGAGCTGTAAACGGCTGGCTGACACTGTCATGGCATGTCCATGAGCAAGCCAGAGCATGCAACTGGGGTAATGGCATAGCCAGCTGATTCATGACTCATGAGCCGAGATGCACGGTCAAGTGAACGCCATTCGCACGGATTTTTCACTCTGCTCTACACCAATGGCCAATGGGGGTAGTTTGCTGGTATCTGAATGCACGGTCAAGTGAGAAATAGAGCATCTGAAATCTGACTACAATCGCACGCACGTCCATCGTCGAACTTCTTGCCCTACTCCTACCAGCAAATTAAACTACTATCCCCATTGCTCCATGTTTCAGATGCCACATGCATGCGTCCTCCTTTCACCTGAGAAAAGCCAACGCTACCCTACCTACACATCTTTGCTGTTGCCTGTTGGTCTTTTCTTTATTGTAGGAGTAGTAGTAGTACTGATACTTGCAAGATTTTGTGAGATACTCCTCCTGCAGTGGTAAACAACAGTCCGTCAAACAGTGCGATGGAAAAGGTACTCTCTACTCCGTCCATCATATTCTTAAATCTTAATCCGATCAACTCAAAGTGGCCTGGGTCCTACAAGATCCGGTGTGATCTTATTCGTTTCAGATCGCAGCTCAGAGTTCAGAGTCTGATGCCATCATGGTCTCTGGCATGCATTACACCACAAAATTTATCCATCAAAGATGATTGGATTTATTATAACACCCTAAAATTTGCTTCTACAGAAATAGAGCTAAAATTATTTAATTTTGCATTTTTATGCTCATGAAAACATGGGAAAATAATAAATTTTCATTAGATTAAAATTTATCTTAAGGTAGAAACGTGTCTGTTGCATTCATGCCGTTCGCACCTTGTGTTTCTACGTGTAAAATGTGTGTTTTTTTAAATACGTTTAGGAGACGAATATCTATCTCTAGAAATTTTCCAGCTTTTTCTGAAATTTAATTCCTACCTCCTTCATTTTAATCTTTATGTTTCAAGTTCCCAACAATCTTTTCATGAGCTTCAAATACTTTATTTGGGTTCATCATATTCCAAAGTGTCTCTGGAAAATTTCCTCAAATTTTTGGAGGTCTCGAAGTATTTTTCGTGGCTTAAATATTAATTCTTGACTTTTCTAAAATTATTTTATTCACAAAATTAATTAATCCCGAAAATAAATAATATATCTCATTTTTCAACCAACTCTCAAAGCCCATGTGCAATAATCTTAATAAATCTCAAAGGCCCATGCATTTATTTACTAATAGACTTTAATGATTATTTAGACACATTAGTAAATGTGGAGGGTGCAACGTCAATTAGTACCACATTGCTAGTTGATGTAGATGTAGAGAGTTTTCTCCCTATAAATATGTACCAACCCCTTAGGCAAATCACACCAAAACTACCGTAAAGAGAGCTCATAGTTTGGGAAATCCTTCGTGTAGTAAATTAGTTTTTTCTTCTCTTTCTCTCGCCGTCGCCGCCGCGCTGCCCGATGCCGTAGACCCGCCATCGACCGCAAGAAGGCCCTAGGTGAGTTCGCTGTCTTTTCCTCTTATTCCCTGTGCTCTCGGCTCGTCAAACCGTGGCCTCTAGGACCCAAACCAAGCGCTCCGGGGAGCTTCTCGCCGTCGGTAATAGAGCTCCGCCGCGCCGGTTTTCTTCTCCGGCCGGTGACTTTCTCTCCCCCTCCTATCTAATCTAGGACGTTCAGATTCAATCTAACGGTCCAAGATCGCCCGTACCCCTTCGCCGGGTTTATTTGTAAAAGAGACCATGCAGTTTCGCGTAATATAACCAGCAATCCATGGCGCACTTCCAGAATACGTTTTCCTATTCTGAAAGCGTAGTTTCTTTCTAGTAGATTCAGAATATGTTTTCTTTTTCAGAAAGCGTAAAATCCATCTGTTAGATTCAAAATACGTTTTCTTTTTTTGAAAACGTAGTTTCTTCGGTTAGATCCAAAATACGCTTTCATCTATTCATAATTTTGCCACTAGTCTTATTTAGACCTTTTAACTCTGTTTTGATCCATTCAAGTTGCGTTAGATTCATAATTGAGTAATCTACATGTTCATCCTACTGTTAAATATATTTTCAACTTTTGAAATTTAAGGTTAAATTTAATCTATTATTTTATTAAAGGAAATCTTGTTTAATTCATAACTTTTTCGTTATAGCTCCGATTAGAGTGTTTTTTCGCGTCTGTGTGTTCGTAGCGAGACGTAGATTCGTTTTACAAACTTTTCATCTTCATTTTATGTTTGATGTACTATTCTAATTTAGATCTATTGTTTGATTCGTGTATTATTGCATGGATGCTTGTGTGGCGTTTTATGATCATGTCCAGTCGGTGAGCTATACACGGTGAATGTAGAAGCAATTCATTGAAGGTTTGGACTAGAAGAAGGATATGAGTTTAAGACAAGTATAGTATGGGATCTTCCTTATTGTCCTATACACCTTTAATCATTTTATTTATACTGCATGTGTCTACCTTGATTACCACTAAGGATTTCCTAGTACTTTGTTACCTTGTATCTTGATACCTATGGGGTATTGCATTGGGTAGTATGATGCTAGAGCTCAATTAAAGATCATGATCTTGTAACTTGACTAATGATATATGCAATAAATATTAAAAGATGCTTTTAGCAATATGGAATAAGGGGGCTAGAGCATTGGGCTATTTTATGGTGCTCTAAATTTCTCTCCCTAAGGACTTATATGTAAGCGAACATCCGGGACTTATAGTACAGTTGTGAGGGCTACATGGCTCTGGCTTTAGCTCAGTATGAGAATTTTTTCTAGCTTGTTAGTGGTTACCTTTATGGCGCAAGAGGGGCTCTGACAGGTATGATCTCGGTCTGCCAAGAGGGTGCACTTTGGTTTCTTAGTATTTTGTTAGTCACTCCTTGGAGGAGGGTTCATGCTTATTGATGGGGAAACCTTAGCGGCCCTAACTTATTAGATGAATCTTTGAAAGGCTTTATAGTGAACGCTACCGACCTTCCTTGGTAGTGGGTCAAGAGGTTGGCCGTTTCGGACGAAAGGGTAAATCATGACTCACAGTAAAAGTGTACAACCTCTGCAGACTGTAAAACTGGTATATGAGCCGTGCTCACGGTCACAAGCGGCCTTGGACCCTTACGAAATAGATAAAGAACACGAATGATACCAATGATGAAGATGCACACTAATGATTACTATTTATGCTATTCATTATTCATGTTTACCTGATCATGTGTTTATGTGAGCTTGTGGATAAACGTGTTGCCACCCTATAGCTAAAATCATGACTCATTAAAAGCTAATCGCAGTTAACCAGTGTCAGCCTTTTGAGCCGCATGAACCCCATGTTATATTTGTTGAGTACGACATGTACTTACGCTTGCTTTACTTTTTAAATCTTTGGAAAAATCCCGGATGGGTATCAAATTGCTAGTCTGGAGGAGTTAGGCTTGTGATCAACCAGTCAGTTGTCCCTGTGAATTGGAGTCTTCACCTGAAGATCGGAGTTGTCTTTTTCGCTGTTTGCTGTCTAAGGTTATATCCTGTATACTAAGTACGTTATATATTGGGCATTGTCTTTCGATATTACCCTTATTTGTAGCTATATGTGAGATTTGACTTTCTAGGCTCACATACGGTGTGTATCTGATTTTGTTCTTAAAACCGGATGCTGCATCTAGCCTGCTTGACACCGAATTATATACCACTCCCTTCATTCCAAATTATAAGTCGCTTTGATTTTTTTAGTATATCTATTTTGCTATGCATTTAGATATAATAATATGTCTAGATACATAGCACGATAAATAAACTAAAAAAAATAAAAACGACTTATAATTTGGAACGAAAAAACAGATGTTTAAATCATCCCATTCCACTCGGTATGTGCTCTTTGATTTTGCAGCCTGTTCGTTTGTTGGTTTCAGCCAGCCCAAACCAGCCAGCCAACAATATTTTTCTCTCAAAAAAACCAGCACCAGTCAGTCCAAACCAGTACCAGCACCAACCAGCGAACAGAGCCTTGAACATGGTAGCATCATCTAGTATAGTATAATGATCATATCGGGCGTGATCCCATCCTATCCTAGAAGGAAAAGGAGCTAAAAAAGTGATCAGACAAAAGCAGCAAGCTTTACCAGATGCTCCAGCCTAGACAGCAGGATCCATCCATGTCCAACAATGTGCTTGGATGGAAAGTTTCAGAGCATGGTGCGCCCAAGGTCAATAAGAAACTATTAGGAAACAGATCCACCTTCAGATCATCTCTGCAACAGACCAGATCACCTCCAACTCCAAGGAAGAAGGAGCCTGCGCCAGCAAAAAAAAAACGGCACACAGTCCATCTGTCCGAGGAGCACAAATTACACAAGGCCGGGCTGCCATTGCAAATCAGCCAGGCCACTCTGCAGGCAACCACAAGGTGGCCTCCACTTCTCAAAGCAGCTGAAACATGTAAAAGCATAACCAAAAAAAAAAAAGACACGTGAATTAAAGGCGCACACTGAAAGTAGCTAGAATGTCCAGAGTGTGCCCTAAGTTTTGATAGGGGAATGAGCTGAAGCCTTAGCAAGTTACAGCATTATCCCATACAACCTTACCGGTACCCAAGCTGTTAGAAATTTTAGGCATCACTCGCTATATTTAATTAAAAAATAGTAATATATTTGTGACAATCATGTGCAAGTGTCATCTTTTTTTTTTGCGAAACAAACTTTATTACCAATCAAATAGTATCATTACAGACAAGAGAAAAAAACAAAATCAGGAAAAGAAGAAAAAAAGACTTCACTACAACCTGACCTAATAGCAAAATGAGCAAGTTCATGCGCTACATTATTTTGGCTCCTACTAATCTTAGCAATCTCCAAACCGCACAAGACATCCATAGCCATCCGTGCTTCTCGAATAAGAGACCAGCCAATCCAACGGTCTTGCCCATTACTTTTTAGCTTTACGGCCACCACGGCATAATCAGTCTCCAACATCATTGGAACATCTGGCCACCACGCAGCGAGGACGTTTCCTTCGTGGCATGCAATAGCTTCAGCTTCCTCGGCGTCCCTGCAATGACGAAGTAAATGCCATGATGCCAACTTGGTCTGGCCTAAATGATCCCTGATTACCACGCCTACAGCAGCAATACCCAAACTGGGGATGAAAGCCCCATCCACATTGATCTTCATCATACCCGTTGAAGGCGTGTTCCACTTCTGCTGAGGCTTCCGATTATCTACATGTAGCCTTCGGTTCCCCACCGTAACACCTCGGTGTTACACCGTAAATCATTTACTAAAATATGTCATGAGCATCATGTTTATGTGTTAATGCATGTAATAAAGTATATAGATCAATTTCTGTAACTCGAAATGATCAACTAAAATACAAAACAAAAGTTGATTCGATAGTCATGTCAAAAATGCTATAGAACATATACGTGTCACCTTAATAAAGTTGAAAGTACAAACTTTGTATATGACAGTGAAATACTTACGGTCAAAAAATGATATTACTAGCTAATATTTCCACTAGCTTAGAATCGCAAATGGAAATCAAATTCAGCTAAAAAACTTAGGAATTTTCAAGTCTGTCAACAGCTAGACATTGCTATGTTTAGCAATTTATTGTGAGAGATTGGATTAAAGGGTGGTGTAGTGTTATAGCTCGATTTGGTAGTGTCATGTGCCATCTTGAGAATGGTGAAGACGGTTTAGGTTTAGGAGCAACCGTTTGGTCGTGTTGAGCGCTTTAAAATTCGTGCGCGTCATCGGTTTCAGGTTGGTTGGTTGCGTGGCCGCGATCACCGCGCTTGGGCACTCGGCGTCGCCTCGTTGGTCGCACATGTGCGTGCACGCGCTGCCGCGCGTGGCCGGCCGTGGCCGCCTCTGGTCTGGCCATGGCTCGACTGCCACTGGCCTGCCACACGATGCCGCTGCTGCTGCCACCTGCCCCGTCCCACGCTGCGCTGCCGTCGCGTCCGCCACTGCTCCTCACGTCGCGATGCTGCCACTGCCATCATATCGTCATCGCGTCCGCGCCGGTCTGCTGCATCTCTGTGCTGTTGACGGCCCTGTGCGTGTCGTCTCTGCCGCGTGCACGTGGGCGAGCCGCTGTCGCCATGCCATTTATGGCACTGCGGCGCGCGGGCCACACCGGTCGGACGCGGGCACACGTTGTCCGTAGTACCGGCGCGTGGGCCTCCTGAGCTCGCCGCTCGTGTCCCGCCAAGGCAAGGACAAGCCGAGCCCACTGCCGCGCTCCATTTCTCTCTTTTCCCTCTGTTTTCGCCACCGTTGTGTCGCGTCACGGTGAGCCCGAGAGCGAGCACCTCTCATCAATTCCTCATGCTCGCATCCCACCTTCACGTCCCATCTCTAGCCGACCTCATCCCGCTTTGATTGCGGCTCGGCCGAGCTCTAATTTTGGAGCTTGGCCCACCACCATGCCGTTAAGGCCCGTCATCGCCCGCGTTATGGCCAGCCTCCACCACTTCACCCCGCGCTAATTCCTCTGCACCACTAGCTCAGCTTGGCTCCCTCTCCACCATGCGTACGCCAGTGGGAGCGCTACCGCCTCCCCGCTGCCGCTGACGCGGCCGTGTCTGCTGCGGTTCGTCGCCGTGCTCGTCGCGCGCATGTAGCCAACACTGCTCAGGTTGTCGTCGGTCGAACCACCACTTTGGCCTAGGTCGCGGTGTCCCTGGTGCTTATCCCCTATCTCTACTGTCTCGTTAGCACTATGGCTCATCGGAACGCGGTTGCCACCGTTGCAGGTCGCCCGCTCTGCTTCACCCCCGTTCGTGCCACCACCCATCGTTTCGCGTCGAACCCTAGGTGAGCATCGGCCTCGTAGATAGGTCAGCGTGGGTCCTGTGTGGCCGGCGCAAGCGCCAGTGCCACCGCTCGCCGCGCCGGAGCGTGCGGGGAGGGCCGAGGGCCTTGCCGTTGTAAAGAGGAGAAAGATCCGAGGGTTCCGTTGCAAAGTCGTTGTCTATAGAAATAGTACGTGTAGTGTTCGTGCTATTTTCTGATAATGCGAGGGCGTTTTTGCAAGAGTTGGGCCAAAATCAGTTTAGTTTTTTCGTGGAGAATAAAAATAACTTTTCATTTGTATTTCTGAACTGATCTTTGATAAATCATATAAAATCATGTAGGTATAAAAAATTATGAAACTAATTTTGTTAAGTTCCTAAAATTGTGCTCTATTTGTTAGTGTATTTAGTTCATATATATACATGTTGATACCAGGAGCTATTAAATCATTTAAGAGTGGTTAATATTATTAGGTTAAATATTGTAGGAATTTTTGTGGCAAAATGGTGATAGATGTAGCTTTGAAAATTTTACAGTAGCTTCATGGTATTATTATGTGCTCATTGTAATTTTTGTAGCTTTAGAATAGAGTTAACATAATGGTAGGTAAATGCTCTTTGTTTAAAATATACATTAAATTATTAGTATAAATAAAGATATATCATTCATTTGTAAAGCTAGGTGTTTGTTAGTTGAACCTAACACTTTACTTGATGAAGATGATAGTTAGCTTAGTATCTTAGTCATTAGAGCTAGCTTAGTAGTTTACCATGTGTATTCTTATTCTAGGAGCTGTTGTTGCTAAAATACTAAGTGTTGCATCATCGCATACATGTAGAGAGCGAGTTGACGGAGATCATGACCATCGGAGACCATGAGTTTGAGGAGGTGATCGAGGAGTACGAGGAGGAGATCCTCGTGCAGAAGGAGGTCCTAGAGCCGCCACTGACTGACTGAGCTGACACCCCGTCTACCCAAGGCAAGCCCCGGTGCATAACCCTTATTTTGAATAATCACTGGATATGTATATGTGATGTGCATTTATGTCAGAGGCTTATTGTTGAAACTATATGCATAGATAAATCTACATATAAGTCCTACTAGCATATGTCGAGTAGCTGCTATGCTTAGGCTATCGGTAGCGTGAGTAACCTGTCGTTACTCGCAATATGTGATTATTATTATCACTCTCATAATAAAATGGTGAAAGGAAAAATGGAGACCGGGCAGGGATATGGTATGGGTATTGGTGGGTATAATAGGTTGTGTCCCGCGGTCAACAAGGCATAGCTTGGTTACACTATTTTCTCTGTCTGTGTCGGTTAAGGACTGGTCGTTGTATTAGATTCTAGTCAGGTCACAGACTTATTATCCTGAGCACATACTTACTTATGGGAACGGGAAGGCTCGTTGCTCTCTTATCGGGGGTTCTAGCTATTTCCGAACTGACTGATTGGAGGCGGAGATTATGAAGGTCTAAGCACCACACCGAGTCCAGGACTCAGGTGTGGGGGCTTAGAGTTCAAGTTTGGACGGGACCTGGACCCCTTAACAGGAGAGTGGTGGGTTGGTCCTGCTTGTGCCTGGGGTACAAGCGGGGCGTGTGTTTTAGGGTACTCAGCTAGGCTACATTGGTTCGTGAATCGCCGTGTAATACTGTATGACTTGTCTACGATCTAGCACCGTAGTAAGAACTGGAAGATGAAAGTGAATGAATGGATTTGATTACTCAACTCTTGGTTGAAAGTAAAATAGGTGCTTACCTAGAATGGTTAGCTAATGAATTAATCGACTGTTAATAAAATACATACATAAGGATTCACTACTAGTAATGCTTTTTGCAAAAAGGGAACCCAGCAACCTATAAAGCTTATCATATCATTTGGAGTCGGAAAATTACTCCCACTAGTTGAGTAAGTCCTGCGAGTACATTGTGTACTCAGGGTTTATTTACCCCTGTTACAGGTGCAGCTTGAGAAATGACTGTTGTGAGGAGGATTCTTCTGGTGGGCACAGACGGATCCTTGTATCTTACCGTAGATGTTTATTATAATTCTGCTATTTAAATCCCGCACTCTGAACTTGGTATTGTAATAATGTATTTCTAAGAACTCTTGTTGTATGAAATGGATTAAGTATTGTAAACTCGTTCTCATTATTGGATCCTAGAGGGAAAACGTGGATTATTCAAGTTCTTCCTTAGGGTGTGCTCGACGGAATCGTCTGATGTAGCTTACTTTCGAGGTGCTTAGTGTCTGGTGGGAAACGAACGCCGTTGGAAGCGTGCTATTGTTTTCCTCTCTGATCAGACTGCAAACTGGCGTGGCGGTAGTGCACAAGAGAGTCCATGTATCGTGTCAGAAAGATAACAGAACCCTCCACAGAGACCTTCACCTCTGTCGAAAACTGACTCATGAGAACTAGCAACCATTCAGGCCCAGTAAATTTCCTCCTCAGCCGGTAGGACCCAATGTTCTCTCATGGCTTGGCGCAAGGCAAAAGCGTGGGGGCACTGCACGCAAGCATGGAAACAATCCTCCCTCCGGTGGCCACACATCTCACAAGTAGCCTGGGGAGCAATATGTCGATTACACTTGTTGGCCTGAGTTGGAATTCCATTGTTGACGACTTTCCACGTGAAAACTTTCACCTTTTCAGGAACTTGAATAGACCACAGGGCCTTCCATACCTTTCTCCCATCAGCTGTAGTTGAGCTGCTACCGACCTCCCCTTCACCATGCCCCGTCCTCATGGCTAGCCTATAAGCGCTTCTAACAGAAAAAATACCGGACTTCTCAAAGTTCCAGGCCATTTGATCCGAGCAGGCACTAGAAGGAATTTTAGTTTTCAAGATTTCCTCAACATCACATGCATAAAAGTACCTTCTCACAAGCGTTTCATCCCATGATCTGGACTGGTCATCAATTAAATGGGAGACCCATCTTAATCTGCAATGCCGCACACTCCCAACCAGTTTCGGACCGTGTGCTCTAGGAATCCAATTATCGCGCCAAATCCAAATGCTTTCTCCCATCACCCACTCTATATATATGACCCCCTGTTTTAGAAGTGCTAAACCGTGATCAATTCCCCGCCACGATGGAGAAGCGTCTCCTGCAGGAACCATGTCCAGTAAATTCCCTGGCGGGAAATACTTAGCTTTTAGAATACGTGCACAAAGGCTGTCAGGGTAAAACACCAACCGCCATGCCTGCTTTGCTAACATGGCCTGATTCACAAGCCGCAAGTCTCTGAACCCCATCCCTCCAAAACCTTTCGGCATAATCATTCTTTCCCACGGAACCCATTGTACTTTCCTACAGCCATTTTCAGAGCTCCACCAGTAGGCTCTTATGTGCTTCATCAGATCATCACAACGGGTTACAGGCAGTTTGAACACGCTCATGACATAATTGGGTAGGGCCTGCGCCATAGCCTTGATTAAGACTTCTTCCCCGGCAGCAGACAGGTCCTTCTCCTTCCATGCCGTCATGCGTTTCTGAAATCTTTCTTGTAAAGATTGGAACACTCGCCTTTTCAGTCTACCCGTAGGTGTAGGCAACCCCAGATATTTAGCTTCAAAATCAACTCTCTGAACTCCCAACATATTTCTGATCTCGTCCCTAACACCTGCCTGACAGTTTTCACTCATGAGCAATGAACACTTGCTTGGACTCAGCTGCTGGCCTGTGCACTTCTCAAAAACAATGAGGGCGTTCTTTACTGCAGCAGCCTGCCCTGATTAGCTCGGAAGAAAAGAAGACTCTCATCCTCAAACAGAAGATGTGTGATACTCGGTGCACGTCTACAAATCTTTAAGCCTTCAATCTGTCCCAAACTCTCATAGTGCCTCAACAGAGAAGACAGACCATCAACAACTAGGAGAAATAAATATGGAGATAGTGGATCACCTTGCCGTAGACCACGAGACAAGGAAAAGAAGTGCGAGGGCACTCCATTGAAGCGAACTGATCAGTAGCGAACAGTGGAGACACAAGTCATAACCCACTGCACCCACTTACTTTGAAAGCCTAGCTTCTCCATCAACTTTTTTTTTAAAAAAAATCCCCAATCAACACGATCATACGCCTTCGATAAATCCAACTTATAAACACAAAATTCCTCCCAATCAGTTCTCTGTATAGCATGAATACACTCAAAAGCAATCAAGGATTATCCGCTATTATCCGCTATCATCCTACTCTGCTCTTTGGAAATAATCCGGTCCAGGAAAGGTCATAGACGATTGACAAGACACTTCAAAATAATCTTGTAGATGACATTACAGAGGCTTATATAGGACGGAAGTCTTTTAGTTCTTCTGGATTAGATCCTTTTGGAATAAGCACAATAGCCGTATCATTAATTCCACTTGAGAGAATACCATCCTCAAAAAATTTCTGCACTGCAGCCACCACATCATTTTTCAGCACTTCCCAATGGCGCTGGTAGAAACGAGCAGGAAACCCATCCGGGCCAGGCGCCTTCAAAGGACCCATCTGGAAGAGAGCATCTGAAATCTCCTCCGCAGAAAAACTCCTGCATAGAGCTTTATTCATATCGTCAGTAATTTTCGTATTCATTAACTCAATAAGTTCAGATGGATCAATATTAGAATCAGCAGAATAGAGATCGTGAAAGAAATCCACCGCCATGGTCTGCAACACCTTCGGGTCTTCGCACCACTCATTATTCTATTTTTTCGACTTGGTGATCTTATTTTTCTAGGCCCTCCACATCGCCTGCCTATGGAAATACCGGGTGTTTCGATCGCCTTCCCGAAGCCAGGCAATACGGGAACGTTGTAACCACATCATCTCCTCAAGGTAGAGCAGTTCATCCATCCGATCAGTGAGCTTCCTGATTTCCAACCTGCTCGTTTGTGGATCCTCTTGCAAAGACTAATCTCCCACGCAGCCCCTCCAACTCCTTTGTAACTGCACCAAAATTTTCCTTACTACAGGAACGCAAGGCACGCTGCACGTGCACCAGTGCACTTGCAATGCCGCCTAAGCCTTCTCTGCTTGGAGCCGTACACCATGCTTCTTTAATTTCTAGTGCCAAGTTCACTTGTGACTAACGCGCTAAGTATGCTAAGGAGCACACTGATCATGTAGAAAAACAGAAGTATGATGTACTCTGAAGCCACGGATGTCATTGTTGCTTGAGTCTATGGCCAAGCCTCTGATCGACATAATGGATCAAGAGTTGATGCAGATTGCAATGTCGAGAGGTCGTCATGTAGACATTCCCCGAAAACTTTCTCGCTGTGTACTGAATCGTGAATTTCAAAATTTGCCGGCTCAGTCCTTTAGAGGTGCTCATAGTGGTAGGGTTTACATACGTGTGTTCAAAGAGGTGAGTGTGTGCGTGTTGTGGGCGTCTGCGTTATACGGTGTAATTCTAAAAAACATCAGGAAGTAGTCCTTTTCATATAGAATTGCCAGGAACAGAAAGCAGCAAGCACCTGTGATCTCTGCCTGCAACCGTGTAGGTGTCATATAGTGCGGCAAAGGATCCGGCGGATGGTGGATGGTTCGATGACGGTGGGGCTTGTGTGACATCTCCTTTTGTCCCAGTCTGGCCTAAATCCGCATAGTAGGCCGTCGGTGGTCGCAGAGCCGCTCGCCGGGGCCGCGCAACCGCCTGTCCGCTGGCATCCCCCCCCTATGGCACTCCATGGCATCGAGCTCCGCACGACGAGCCTCCATTCGTCTAAGCAATAAGTAGATGCTACGTTAAAAGCGCATGTTAGAAGCCTATGTTTCAAATCATGTTGGAAGGCTATGTTTCAAATGTTTTATAGGTATGTTGCAAGTGTTTTATAGGAATGTTATAAAATCAGATCAGGATGTTGTATATGTTGCGATGGTTGTACACATATGTTGCAAGGTTCTATTCCCAATGTTTCATATGTTTTCCAGACGTATATTGCACGTGTGTTTATTTGGAGGTTGCATATGTTTCACATATGTTGCAAGTGTTTTATCTGGATGTTGCATATGTTTTTGCAATGGTTTCAAGTGTTTTTTAGTGTTTTTACAAGTGTTTCAGACGCATGCTTTAAGTGTTTCATCTGCCTTTAAAGTATGTTGTAAGTGTTGTATCTAAATGTTTCAAAAGTAGATCAGATGTTGCATCACCCGCCTCACCTTCTGCTGCCTAGCCTCAGTGTCTCCTTCTCCCGGTGTCGGCTAGGCATCCACCGTCCTCTCCCCCTTTTCTTGATGCTCGTGATGTTCGGGGCGATGTGGGCCCTGCGTGGGCGCACGAAACGATGCAGAAAAAGTACCGCAGACGCGCGTCCGGATCCGTCCGGACGTCCCGACCCTAGCAAGCCCATATATATCCCATATCTTACGCCCGCATGCTTTCTAAGCAGCGAGGAGTTAGGGTAAGATTTTTTAAAGCATGCAAGAAAAAACAGAAATGCTTGATTAAGCGCATGCACGCTTTATGGCTGGCGCCCACACGCCTTCCACCTCTCCCTCGCACATGACCCATTCGCCCTCCTGCACACCTCTCCCTCGCCCACTACCCCTCTGTCCTCTCTCTCTCTCCGACGACATGGCCAGCATCCGGCTAGCACCTCCCCGGTGCCCTCCTCCCCGTGCCAGCGCCCTATCGCCTCCCCGCACCCGCACCACCTCCCACACACGTGGCCATGGCAGATGCGGCGATGGCTGCGGCGGATCCGCCAGATCCGATGGCAGGTAGGCCTCTCCTTCTCCTTCTCCTCCTCTTCCTCTCTCTCTCTCTCTCTCTCCTTTCTCCTCTCTTCCCTCTATGTAGGGTTCCAGTGAGTTGTCCCCTATCTTCCCCAACTCCGGTAGGCTATAAAATGGCCGTCCGGGGGAGGCAGGTAGGTGAGTCGGTAGGGATGGTCGATGGGAGGTTTAGGGGAGCTGGCGGCGTCAGGGGCGGTCGGACCAGGTCGGGGCGGGGGAGGCTCGCCGGAGCTGGAGAAGATGGCGGCGGGCGAGCTTGCTGGAGCTAGAGATGATGACAGCAGTGGGGGAGAGGGAAGAGGGCGGCTGCCACGGGCGCTAGAACCCTAGCACCCGCGGTGGGTGAAAGGACCTAACAATGCCTAGAGGGGGCTGAATAGGCGTATCTAAAAATTAACTGCAAATGCTAAGTTCAAATTTGTCAGTCAATGTCGAAAGTCCCGGCGTTTGGGTCGGAACTCCCGATGTTGTCAGAACTTCTGGCACAAACGTCAGAAGTCCTGACGCCTATGTGAACTACAAAAGCAGTGCCAAATTTAACTTTGCGGATAAATAATCTTACAACCCCACTTCCTCGTGCTTTGGTGAAGATGTTGGGTCACTCCCTTGACACCGTAATGCCTCCAAACTTTAGATCGATTCCAAACCATAAAATGAAGTTCGGAGAGAGAGAGAGAGACAAATAATTACAAGTAATCTCTAGCAATCACAACAATAAGTACATGGGACACAAGGATTTATCCCGAGGTTCGGCAACCCCACAAAGGAGCTCCTACGTCCTCGTTGTTGAGGTGACCACAAAGGTCGGAGTCTCTTTCACCTCCTTGCCTCTCTCAAAGCGACCACAAAGGTCACTTGAGCTTTCCACTAAGAAATCAAGGGTAATACAAACTTCCCAAGGCTCTTCCACAAGATGGAAGCTCTTGGGCAACGCCTAGCCAGCTAAGGGCAAAGCCCCAAGAGTAATAGACGCAAAACCAACCCGCTTGACGAAGAAATCAAGTGCTCAAGCTTGCCAAAGTGATTCTCTCACTTAATCCACTCTCCTTTCACTCAAAACCCTAGGGGAATCGAAGATTGGAGCAAAGGAGGGAGGAGAGGGGTGCCTTTGTTGCTTGGGAGCTGTTAGGACGAAGTTGGGTCAGCTGTGAATGAGTCCGTAATGGTTAGAAGTGAAGAGAAGGCTATTTATACTCTTAGTAGAAATCTAACCGTTCAGATCTATGTCGGAAGTTCCGACGAAGATCTCGGGACTTCCGACCTTAACAGAAAGTACTATTCACATAGGGTCAGAAGTCCGCACAAGCAAGTCAATTTTGGACCTCTCGATAAACATTGGGACTTCTGACAGTCGGGACTCCCGACGTTCGTCGGGACTTCCGACATGCGCAGACAGTCAACCAGCAAAGCCCCAGGTGTCGGGACTCCCGACTAGGGTCGGGACTTCCGACTATCGGAAGTTCCGACGTACATCAGGACTTTCGACGGTCGTAGATAGCTGGCCAGTAAACCTAGATGTTGGGACTTTCGACTTGAGTCGGGACTTTTGACTGTCGGGAGTTCCGACTCACGTTGGGACTTCCGATAGCCACAGTCACCACAGGCTAAGTGACTGGGCATCAGGACTTCTGGCATGAGTCGTGACTTCTGATGGTCGAGAGTTCTGGCTTACGTTGGGACTTCCAACACCAACAGTCACAGAAAAATATTCTACGTGCTCGTGGAGTGGTAGAGTGTCTCTCTTTTGATTTTATCTTTATGCTTGAGCACTCTATCTTCCTCAGACCAACTAAGTTTGCATCCCTCTTTATAGTACGGTGGATCCTAAACTTAAAGGTAAAAATAAAACCTTTGGAGAGCGCTTTGAGTTCGTACGCCTTTACAACTTCAAGAATTGAGGGATACCATTTCATCTTTATCAACTCTTTGAATCTTTCATGAGACTAATAGCTGCGACATATCTCATTAAGATCACATTAGTCCCTAATTTGGATGTCATCAATACACCAAAACCCACATAGGGGGCAAATACACTTTCAATCTCCTCTTTTTGGTAATTGATGACAACCAACTTAGGCTTTTATAAGAATGAAAGAATTTAAAGCTTTTGAAACCCAAAATTTATGAAGAGCTCCCCCTTAATGTATGCATGAATTTCAATTTCAATTAGAATCATCTATACATGACTTGCATACATCAAGACAAAAGCTCCCCCTAAATTTTGCAATCCATGGGGGTGCAACAAGTGCGTGTGAACAAATATATATCCGTGAAAAGAGATGCAATATAACATGTTATATTCACACAAGTAAAAAGAATATGATGGCCAAGATTTCAAAGTAAAAACTTGAAGCAACACATGGCCATCCAAAATACATCCACCATCACAAGTAGAGACAAGCACAAGCTAATAAGATAGATAACCATTACTTGTCCTACAATCATGCATCACAAACACATATATATATAGTTGTCCATCACAAGCTAGCCACCACACGACATAGTGCATACAAGCTAAAGGTTTTAAAATCTCGAAACTAAATAACCAACTAACTTATTACAAGATTGATCAAAGCCTAACACTCCTCCTTTGTCAACAAGTGCCAAAAGGGGTAGGCCGCGTGAAGAACCGACTACTCGTCCTCGTAGTTGTCATCATCATCTTGGTCATCGTCATCACCACCATCGTTGTCTTCATCAACATCCTCCTCCATGTAGTCCTCATCTTCTTCAGTAACCTTGCCCTTGCCATGAGGATGAGAAGCTGCATCATCCTCATATGCCGCACAAGCCTCATCATAGAGTGCCAAAGGATCACGGGGTGGCACAAATGGCGGAGGAGGAGAAGACACAATACCTACCTGCTATTCCAATCGATAGAGCCTCTCTTGGATGTCATGCTCACGTTGAGCACTAGCACAACATTGTCCAAACATGAAGGTCATGAGGAACTTGAACTTGTTGGGCTTCTTACCAGAGGAGGAAGAAGAGAGAGGCTCGGCACTAGAAAAGTGAGCAACAACAATAGGAGGTAAAGCACCACGATGAGAGCGAGAACCCGAAGCACCTTTGCCTTTGGCTTGGGCTACAACACCTTTCAGCCTTAGTTCTTTTGCAGCTGTGACAGATGTCTTGTTGGAGATCTTGAGGAGATTGTGCTGAGTGTCTATGGGAAACCGGATGCTGGACACTTGCTCAATCACATGCATGATGTAGGGTGCATAGGGAAGATGCTTCACCAGATCCTCAGTAGCATCATGTATCTTGTTTCAAATGTATCGGCTGATGGAAAATTTCTGAAAATCATCACCAAAGCGCTGAAGCACCTTCTGAGAATCATCACGAAGGAAGGTGGAGTCACCTCTCTTTGGATACAAGATCTATCGTAGAATGTTATTTAGGACATAGTAGTAGGGCTTCAATAACATAGTTTGTCCATCAGCTGTATGTCCATCAAGATACATATGCTGGTACTCCTCCAAAGCCACATCCTCATACTCAGTCAGTTCAAGTGCAGTGCGGTTGGCATGACTTAAACCAAGAAGGCAGGAGAAAGTAATGAAATTCACCTTATAGTGCTTGCCTTCAGTGGTCCAATGGACAATGTCAATAGCATTGGTAGGGTCTCGCTCATGATGATAGAAAGCATAAAACTGATAGATAAGCTCATTGTTCCAATGCTTCCTTAATTCCAGCAAGTAGGATAGCCCCATTGAGCGTATATCATGAACCATTTACTCTAGCTCGGGCTCCTTGAACAAACCAAGAGAGTAGGCATCAATGCACTTCATCTGAAGGACCGGTGGCTCCCTTTTCTTCAAAAACTTCCGATAGATGATAGAATCATAAAAATCAAAATGAAATGGGTGCCAGAAGCAGTTCTCAAGCCGGAGATCCTTCTCATACTCAGCATAAAGTTTTTTCCCCTCATGGACCTGATGTCCCTAACCCTGTGATGATAGTCAACTGGTAGAGGAGTCCAGCCACCAGTAGGATTAGGAGCCATGGCGAGCTCCCGCATGATTGGCAAAACGCCCGGGAAGGGAACAAGCTCAGTGACAAAGCTCAAGCCGTGAGTCGGGGTGCGAACAGGTGGAGCAGTAATGGTGCTATCGGCATGCTCAAGAGCTTCTTCTTCTGCATCAACAATCGAAACATCCCCAACAGAGGCCGAAGTATGAGGAGGAGCGGCAACAGATGAGCCTTGATCATCACAGCGATGGGCAGCATGGGAACCACCAGCACCAACATGGGGATAAGCCGCTTTTGTGTGACCAGGCGGCCCAGGGACAGTGGCAGGGTCTTGATTCTTCTTGGACCTCTTCTTCTTGCGACGCGATGGACTGCCACCATCCATGACTGCAGAAAACACGAAGGGGAACTGAGAAATAAGACAACGAGAAGCGAACAAACATCGAGAAGTGAAGAAACATGAATGGAGTGGTCACCATTGGGTTGAGAGTCTCGACCGTTGCCGGGAGTTCCGACAGCCGAGACTTTCGGCCAACGTCGGGAGTTCCGACGATCGGAACCTCTGACGGTCGCTGGGACTTCCAACGCACATGGTGACCATCCCATTCATGGGGCTTCAAATCACGACACATATTCATACAAGGAGGATAGAGGAGTAGAGAGGGAGAAAGAATAGAGGCAAATCGCAAGGTACATTGACAATAAGGTTAGGGCACCATGGTAGTACCTTGATTCAAGGAAAGAGGAGACGGAAGAAGACAAAATCTGTAGTCCACGAGCGAATCAACGAGCACTAGCACCACCACGAACGAAAACCCCACCACCGAACCAAGGAAGAAGATCGAAGCATGGGCGGTGTAAGGGGTCGGGGATGTCAGAAGTGCCGGTAGGACCCCCGACGGCGTAACCAGAGGGGATAGGGGCCGGAGCTCCCGGCAGGCCGGAGCCACAAGTGAGGCATGATGCGATGGCGTGAGGAGGAGCGAGGGCGGCGTGAGGAGAGGCGAGGGCGACGAGAGTGCGGGAAGGGAGGGAGGAAGGCTGGTTATAAATTCCTAGGTGAAACATTGCGGCGCGATCAAAACTAATGACCTAAATCTATGTCGGGACTCCCGGTGCTGGGGCCAGAACTTCCGGTAGTCGAGAGTCCCGGCACGAGCCGTGACTTCCGGTCGTCGAGAGTTCCTACCTACGTCGGGACTTCCGACGCAGGGAAACTGAAAAACACCTCAACTTGAACTCACTATACCATGTGGGACAAAAATATGATGGACACTAACATTTTCACAAGTGACTAGATTTCATTCAATCAACACACATCAATAGTCACTCATGAAAATTATAAAATAGATTTTGAAAGTGTCACACAATATTTGCTTAATTCTTTTCTCCTAACTAGATCAAACAAAGTGTGTGCAAGACATCAATCCATATTACGAGAATCAATGATATTTAGTTCACTCCTCAAAGCACAAAATCTTGACTCATCTAGGGGCTTTGTGAAGATATCGACTAGTTGTTTTTCGGTGCTCACATGGTGAATGGCTGTAACACCCTAGGTGTTTGTCACCAGTTAAGCAATGGGTTTGAGCTCAACCATGACATGTTCAGTGGTGATGGAGATGCCAAGGTCAAACCTATGGGAATGAGCCCCAACCTAAACTCGGATATTGCACCCTTGCTTTACATATAGGCCCTTTTAAAGATATATGCTTGGCTGGTGTTATTGGAATATCTTCATATGTCTCACATCAATACCCATCTATATGGATCACTGGAAAAGTTTCATGAAGTTTGGAATCAAAAAATCACATGAAATGATAAGTTATATCCTTATTGGAATGACTTTACTAAGTGCTTGAATTGCACTATTAAGTGAATGGAAATGTAGGTCATCAACCAAACCTTGCAACCTTGCCCAAATGACTCTAATTGAACTCCACAACAAAAGTTATGAAGGGTTCGTGTTGAGCAGAGATCAAGAAAATGCATCAATCGGTCAATAACTCTAATTTAAGCTTTACCGTGATGCTACTTTGACCTGTGTTGACCAATCACTTACAGTGCTTGCATGGAGTTGCACCTTAAATAAAAGTTGAGGTTTGAGTAGAGTAGACCAAACTTTGTTTTTGGACCAAGAGCTAGATCAACTTGGAACTAAGGCGAATCGAGGCTCAAACGTTGAATCGGCAGCTGTTTTCGGTACTTGGAATTTTTCTAAGTCTGGAATTCATCGTCGACTCGTCGTCGACATTGGCATTCGGCGTTCTCCAAATTCCGTTAAGCAACTCGACTTGACCCGAAAATAAAGGTTGGAGCTAAGTTCATGGAGAAGAGCATATAAAAAGATGGCACTCGTTGGACTTCGTTTTGACCATCAATTTTGGACTTTTGTTAATTGCTGTCAACGCACTAACACTATCAATTTGGGGCATAATTACTCGCTGATCTAGAGCTCTAATGACCTTGGTCTCTTAATGAAAAATGTAGAGCGGGCCGAGTACAGAAAACTTCATTTTAGGCCCATGGACCAATTCAGATCCGAGCCAGCCCAAAACGGCATCCCACCTTCCCCACTCTGGCGCACGCCACCTGTTCGCTGAATTGCCTCTATGGGCGACGCGTGTCCGTAAGCGTGGCAGCCATGCGTGAGCTCGCCCTCGCCATCGCCGACGCGTGCACCCGCGCCCCTGCTTCTTCAAACCAAGCGCTCAAGCTTCTCCACTCTCCCTCACTCGCTCTTACTCGCTCTCTGGCAATGCGCGTGCGCTCCTGGACGCCGCTGCCATGGACGCCGCAGCCGAGCTCGCCGTCGCCGCCGTTCCCTAGCTTCCGAGCCCCCTCATGACCAACCACGTGAACCAACAGCTTCGCCTCTTCCTCCTCTACCCGGTGCATCCCTCCCGGGCCTCTCCTCGCTGCCGTAGCGCACGGCCGCCAGTGTCGTGGCCGCCGCGGGTGCCTGTGTGCGTGGCCAGGAGGCCACGGGCAGGCTCTGGCCGAGCCGAAGCCACCTTCGGGTGCGTACAGGTGCCTCGGACCTCGCTGGCCCATCCCCCGCCGTCGATGAGCCTCCTTCGGCCGGCAACAGCAAGTCTGGCATGCTCCTCTGCTTTTAATTCTGACCAGGGGCCTCGGGCTCAAATTTGACAAAATGGAAGGGTCTAACTGAGAAGTCTGTGACTCAAATGAAAAGTGCCGATAAGGACCTATTTGCAGTAATTTTGCTGAATCTTTGGAAATTCATAGTAATTCATAGGAAATTCGTAAAATAGCATATGAAGACTTTTTGGAATCTTTGTGAAATTCTCTATGCATTAGATCTATAATATGGCATGTTTTAGTTTCAATATTTTGCGGTAAAAATAGATTTGTGTAGTAAGGTTGTAATGCTAGTTGAATTTGTTATTTTCCATAACTACAGATCTAATGCTCGAAATGAAGTGAAATTTTTGTGGCATGCTACTCATGTGATAGTTGATGTGTGGTAAAAATTTCATAAGTATTGGATGAAGTATGAGTGAGTTATTGGTTTATCTCGCTCTCACATGATTTCTTGCAATAGCAAATTGTCTTTTTCGTAGAGGCAGCTATACTTATGCAAATGGTATGAAATTTGTACAGTAGACTATTGAGAGGATATATGAGCTACTGTAATTTTTGTAGAATTTATTGTGCATTTTTGGTATATGTTCATAAATACACCTTGATGTCTAAATAAATTAAGAAATGCTTTAAGAAAATTTATTTAGAGGTGAGCACCATGCTTTTTGGTGTTCTTTGGTCATGTGTGAAATATTGGTAAAGTTGGTTTTGCCCAATTATGAATTTGCAACATAAGTTAATAATTATTTTCTTGCCGATGTGGTTTATGGACAGATCTGAAAACTTAGCAAAGTTCTTCATGACAATGTGCTTTGTTGTAAAACTTGTTTATACAAAAGTTGTAGATAATTTATGTATCTAGCTGCTGTTAAAATTTGGTATCATTTAGCCAAGTAGTGTTTGAGTTACAACTGTTTAAAGTTAGAATACAGGATTTGTTGCTCTCTGTTTTGTATGAACCAGTTTCTGTAAAGGTATAATTTCGACCTACTTAACTTGGGAATCATGCTGTGATGATTATAGATGAAATGTAGATAATTTCATAAGCTTTCCAAAATGTCTTCTTGCAAGTCATTTGGATTTGTGTAACTCCAGTTATAGCTAAATCTTGTAGCTGCTGTTTGCATGTCCAGAAATTGGCAGATTCCAATTATAGTGTTTGCTTGTATATTGTTAAATGTGATTTATGCCTTGAATGATGACTGAGTTAGAGCACCTGAGATCTTGGGAAACTTGTGTCATGCTTGGTGTTGTCGTCTTCTTTGCCATCTTAGCATGATAGATTGTGTGATGTTTAAGTTAAGCATCGCAAAGTACTTAAGTGTGTTAGTGTAAACTATGCTTGTCGTGCTTGCTATCTTGTGATGCGTCTCATGGTACTATTTTTCATATTTATGCACTTGTATATTGCATCTCATCTAGATACGCTAGATGCACCACGTGAAGGATGCGATGTTGGAGCCGAACCCGAAGACGGTGTATGGTGGACCTATCCCGAAGGTGGAAGGACTGGACAACTGCTAGGACGGGAGATGCTCACTTAGCGAGTGTCATCTAACAAACACTAACCTACTGTTGGATCCTAGGCAAGCCCCAGAGTATATTAAGCCTCCTAATTTCTGAAATGCAATTAAAGTATTATTGTTACATATATATTGTTGCATTAAGTTAGGTGTTGGATGCAAACACTTGCTGCATTGGTTATCTAATCCTTGTCCAGATATTGATACCCTGAATCCTATGTAGCTCAGGCTCGTGTAGTGCTTAGCCCTGCTTAAACGCGGTAGAAGTCAGGTGATTTCCTGTCACCTGCGAGCTATAGGGATATACATATGGCACGGTTGGCTATATTTGCTATCGTGGAAAAGAACATGTCTTAATTTGAATTGAAGACCGGGCGGAGGCTTACCGATTTGTAGTGACTCCGTCTGTGTTGCTTAAGGACTGAATCTTGGAGCCTTTCCTGTTCATGTTGAACACATGCCTCTCTCTTAGTTGGCCGGGTCTGGAGACCGACCACGAAGCCGAGTAGCTCACCTCAGGCCGGGAGTCGATAAGTATAAAGTACGCCTCGAAAGGGAGCCGTAGGCATGAGTCCAAGGGCAGGTGATTTAAAAGTCCTGATCATCCTGGCAGAAGGGTAATCCCTGAGATTGCTGGCGCTGATCGAACCCATGAATTTGGTTCCTGAGTTGTACCAAAGGTGACCCACGGCTACCCTTGCAAAGTATGCCAGGGTGAGAGTTAGGAATACCCCCTCAGCTGAGTTGTAATTCGATTTGAGTCTCCGTCTCTCACCGGTTAGTGAGAACTTGATGGGCTTATCTCCAAAGTAGATACACTAAATAACATAATGGTTCTGGAATGATGATATGATGATGACAGCCTTATTATACCTGCTATGGTTGATAATGATTGCTCCTAATAAGTGAGTGCTCTAGTACAGGTGCAAATCTAGTGGACAGGTAAATGATGATAAACTTGATGCGAAGTTTAAATTGGTCACTATATTCATAAGCTCTTTTATGCAACTGTGTCCAGCTAGCCCACCTCATAAGCCTTGCATGACCCTTGGTGTCATTTGTTTTGGTTTCCGACGGGTAAGTCTGGCTGAGTACATTCGAGTACTCAGGGTTTATCCCACCATGTTGTAGGTGAAGGTGAAGTTCTCGGCCTGTTGAAGATGGTGGCTAACCGCCGATGAGCTCGGTGATTCTATAGTTACTTCTCGTCTATATGCTTTTGTCGGAACTTATATTAATGTAATCATTTGAAAGCTATGATTGTTTTCACTAAGCAATTTTGAAACCCAAACTTGTACTATTATTTGTGAACCTATTTATAATATTATTTTCACTGCAACTCTGCATATGTGATGTGTATTTGCTTAATCACGCGATCTTGGTTGTGATGTTGATTTACCGAGGTCTTTCGGGACACTCGGCGGACTACCGGGTTTATATGAGTGAAGGTATGTGTGTGTCAACGTGTTAGCAGGGATAGCCATACTTGATCTTGTATAAATTGGGTGGTTTTGTTACAATGGCGATATCTCCTTTGGCTTTATGGTCTCTCAAAAAGTGATGCCGGATGTCTATGTGCTTTGTTCGGGAGTGGTTTATAGGATTGTTTGCCAACTTAATGGCACTCTCATTGTCACACAAAAGTGGAATCTTGGTTAACTCACATCTAAAGTCCTTTAGGGTTTGCTTTATCCAAAGTAGTTGGGCACAGCATGCACCGGCCGCCACATACTTGGCTTTGGCGGTGGACAAAGCAATGGAATTGTGCTTCTTAAAGCTCCAAGACACTAAGGATCGGCCAATAAATTGGCAAGTCCCGATAGTACTCTTTTGGGTTACTTTGCAACCGGCATAATCCAAATCGGAATAGCCAAGTAACTCAAAAGTGGAGCCCTTAGGATACCACAAGCCAAGATTAGGAGTGTGCACTAAATACCGAAAAATTCTCTTAACGACCATCAAATGACATTATTTCGGATTAGCTTGAAATCATGCACACATGCACACGCTAAGCATAATATCGGGCCTAGATGCACAAAGGTAAAGAAGGGATGCAATCATGGAGCGATATACCTTTTGATCGACGTCCTTTCCTCCTTGATCAAGATCAAGATGTCCATTGGTTGGCATGGGTGTCTTGATGGGCTTGGCCTTGTCCAAGTTAAACTTTTTCAATATGTCGTTGGTGTACTTGGTTTGACTTATAAACGTGCCATAATTGAGTTGCTTGATTTGAAATCCAAGGAAGAACTTCAATTCTCCCATCATGGACATCTCGAACCTATTTGTCATAATCCTACTAAATTTCTCACAAAAAGCCACATTAGTACTACCAAATATTGACTTTGCGAGTAAACAAAGTAGCATCGGCCTTTCCTATCTCAAAACCTTGTTTGAGTAGAAAATCCTTTGAGCAATCATACCAAGCTCTAGGGGCTTGTTTGAGCCCATAGAGCGCCTTGTCGAGCTTGTAGACGTGGTTTGGATACTTGGGGTCTTCAAAGCCTGGTGGTTGCTCTACATACACCAACTTGGATAGGGGGCCGTTGAGAAATGCACTCTTCATGTCCATTTAATATAGCTTGAAATCATGATGAGCGGCATAGGCAAGTAGAATGCAAATTGATTCTAGCCTAGCCACCAGTGCATAGGTCTCCCCAAAATCCAAGCCTTCAATTTGAGTGAATCCTTGAGCCACCAACCTTGCCTTATTCTTTGTTACCACGCCATGCTCATCTTGCTTGTTGCGGAAGACCCACTTGGTTCCAATCACATTTTGCTTGGGCCTTTCCACCAAGGACCAAACTTCATTCCGAGTGAAGTTGTTCAACTCCTCTTGCATGGATATCATCCAATCCGGATCATCGAGTGCCTTTTCCACCCTATGAGGTTCCAAAGAGAAATAAACGAGTAATGTTCATAAAAACTTGCTAAACGGGAACGTGTAGTTACCCCTCGTCGAATGCTCCCCAATATGTTATCAACGGGATGATCCCATTAAATGGATTGATGCACTCTAGGATGTGGCACTTGAGTTGATCTTTGGATGGGGCCATCATCATCATCATCATGGTCATGATCGATTGGAGGATCACAACCATGAGCTTGTGGAGGGTTGACTTCACTTCTTTCTTCATTGTTGAGTTGAGGTTGAGCTTGCTCATTATTGACACCATCTTCATGAGAATGACCTTGTGCTTCATTTGATCTCCCATCTTGATTATTTCTTGTTGCGGATGCTTCACCATGTTCATTTGATGAAACATGATGAATAGTTGGATCAAGATAGCCATGCACAACATGGTCTTCATCTTCGTCTTCGACGGGCTTTACTTCACCAATGGCAAGCTTCTTGATTGCTTTGTGTGGACCTTCTTCATTACCTACAATCTCAACATTGACTTGCTCCTTTTGAGAGCCATCGGTTTCATCAAAAGTCACATCTACCACGATTTCAATCAAACCGGTGGTTTTATTGAAAACATGATACCCGTGCTCGTTAATACCATAACCAAGCATGAAACCCTCATCAACCTTTGGTGCAAACTTTGAGCTTTTGGATTTCTTATTAAGTATGAAACACTTGGATCCAAAAACTCTAAAGTAGTGCACCTTAGGCTTTTTACCGGTTAGAAGTTCGTAGGCGGTCTTTTCTCTTTTCTTGTGAAGATATAAACGGTTGATGGCATGGCATGCCGTGTTGACCGCTTCCGTCCAATAGTTGGTTGGAGTCTTGTACTCATCCAATATTGCTCTTGCGGCTTCTATGAGCGTTCGGTTCTTCCTCTCCACAACACCATTTTGTTGTGGAGTGTATGGAACCAAAAACTCATGCTTGATTTCTTCTTCATCAAGAAACTCTTCAATGTTGGTGTTCTTGAACTCCATTCTATTATCACTTCTAACTCTCTTGATTTTGACATCAAACTCATTTTGGGCTCTTCTTACAAACTTCTTGAAGATACCTTGGACTTCACTCTTTTCACGCAAAAAGAATACACAAGTAAAACGAGAATAATCATCAATAATTACGAAACCATATTTGTTACCACTAATGCTTATATAAGCGACGGGTCCAAATATGTCCATGTGAAGCAACTCCAATGGCCTTTCAATTGTCACAACATTCTTGACGGGATGTTTAGATCCAACTTGTTTTCCCGCTTGGCATGCGCTACAAAATCCTATCTTTCTCAAAAGAAACATTTGTTAGTCCAAGGATGTGTTTGCCTTTTTAAAGTTTGGTCAAGTTACTCATCCCAACATGGGCAAGTCGGCGGTGCCATAACCAACCCATGCTAGATTTTGCCATTAAACAAGTCTCGGGATTTACTCCATTTGATGTAAAATCAACTAGATAGAGTTTCCCTTTTAAATGACCCATAAATGCAATAGAGGAATCCTTCCTTCTATAGACTTCCACACCCTTATTCGTAAAGAGACAATTGTAACCCATCTCATAAAGTTGTGAGACGGACAACAAATTATATCTCAATGAATTCATAAGTAAAACATTTAAAATGGAATTATCATTTGATATAGCAATTTTACCCAATCCGAGAACTACTCCTTTTCCATTGTCACCAAACACAATATTCCCACTTTGATCATGACTTGGTTAGAATGACGTGAATATGTCCTTCTCTCTGGTCATATGATTGGTACATCCACTATCCAACACCCAACTTGTTCCACCAGAGAAATATTCCTACAAAGACAAATCAAGCTTTTGTTTTAGGTACCCAAAAAGATTTGGGTCCTAGGGGGTTAGTCACATAAAACTTGGGCACCCAAACACTCCTCATAATTTCCTTCCTCTTTTGGGCACCAACATACTTGACCATAATCTTACCATCCTTGCCCCAACAACACATATAGTCACTAGCATAGCACCGTGGAAGTGATGCTTGTGGCTTAGGGAAATCGGATTGCTTCGTCTTGATTGTCTTGTCACTTATAGGTTGGATCTTTGGGATATAGACCTTGTTGTTGGCCTTGCATATTAGCTCATCAAGAGTAACACCCTTTGTTGAACTTCGCACAAGGCACACCATTGATCATGTTCCTTCCATTGGCCTTTTCATCATACCTATTGTAGCCAATGCCTTCCTTGATTGATGGGTGCCTTGATGACTTGTATATAGTCTTGTTGGATTGCTCTTGACACTTGCACCCATTCTTCAATATCATCTTCAACCTATGAATCTCCTTATCTTTTTTCTCTAACTAAACAAGATTAGTTGTATATGCATCCACATCAATTTTATAGCATCTTTCACAACCATTACTAGTGGAGACATTAGAGTCTTTGGTTGTCTTAAGAGAAGTTGAAGTGCTAGCCCAAAGAGTACTATAGTTTAGCTCAAGATTTCGATATTTTTCTTCCAAGCGTGTGAGGCTTTCTTGAGCTATACTCTTCTCATTCTTGAGGCTAGCTACTTGATCATTAACCAAGGAATGTTCCTTAGTCAATTTTCCAATTGAGTCATTGGCTAAAGACAATTCTACGGTTAATTTCTCAACCTTCATCTTTTCCTCGACGATAGATGCTTCAAGTGTAAGGTTTTTCTCTCTCTCTTGAGTGATTATATCTCCTTACAACTCTAAGCATCTATCCCTCTTCTCTAATTTCTTCATTAGCATTTTTATTTTAGTGAAGGCCTTTTTACCAAATTTCTTTATCATGGTTGCTTTAATTTCTTCTATGTTCTCATCACAACTATCATACTCATCACTAGAGGGATCGGGTGTAACATGTACCTTCTCCCCTTTTGCCATGAGGCAAGTTGGAGTGTAGTAGTCATTGTCGATGAGGTTGGAGAAGAGCTTCGGTGGTGAAGATAGGTTGGGGACGAGTTTTGGTGGTGAAGTTGAGTCGGGGAAGATCATGGTCGGTGAAGAAGAGTGGTGGATGGCGATGTTTGCAGCTCCTTTCTTCTTCTTCTCATCATCACTTGAGTCACTATCATTTGACTCCCATTCTTCCCCAAGATGAGCTTCACCTCTCTTCTTGCCTTTGTTCTTCTTGTCTTCATCCTTGTCATGCTTGTGCTTCTTCTTCTCATTAGGACAATCGGCTATGAAGTGATCGGTTTGACCACATCCATAGCAAAATCTCTTTTTGAACCTTCTCTTTCCATCACCATAGGTCTTACGGTTGCTCTTCTTCTTCATAAATTCTAAGATTTCTAATTACAAATGCAACCTCCGCATCAGAATCTTCTTCACTTGAGGAATCATCCTTCACTTTCTTCTTCTTCTTTTGACTTAAACCTTGACCTTCATGTTGTTGAGTTGCTTTAAGGGTTGCACTCTTGTTGTATCCCATTGCATTAGGATTTTGATTGTGAGCATTGATTGCATCTTCATCTAGACACTCATGATGCTTGAGTTTTGAAAGAACTTCTTGGGGTGTCATCTCATCATAACCGGGCCTTTCTATGAGCATGGACACTAGCATGTTGTTCTTGGCTCTATAGGTTCTCAACATCTTCCTAGCAACCTTGTTGTCATCCCATTCGGTGCTTCCAAGAGCTCTTATGCGGTTGACCAATGCCATGAGCCTATCAAACATGGATTGTGTTGTTTCATTTTGCAAGAACATAAATCTTTTCAATTCACCATGAAGTAACTCAATGTTGCATTTTCTCACACTTCTATCTCCTTCAAATGACATTTTCAAAGTATCCCAAATTTGTTTTGCACTTTCCATTCCATTTACTTTTCTAAACTCATCCGGAGCTAGGCTTGACACAAGCAATGCTACGGCTTGTGCATTTTGATGGAGATTGTGCACTTCTTCCGGAGTTATCTCTCTATCTTCATCAGTAAGAATCATCACACCAACATCCACAACTTCCTAAAGTCTTGCGGCAATAAGATGCATCTTCATCTTGTAAGATCAATCGGTGTATCTTGTTACATCAAAGTGAGGTGGCTTGCCAATGTTGACGGAAGGAGTATGTAGAGGTGAACCTTTAATGAGTTGTCCATAGTCGAAGCTCATGTTTGAATATATTCCCTTTCCATGAGCATGCTCACCGGCTCCAATATCACTAGCGGTATTTTTGTTTGCTTCATTCTTATCACTTATTGTATCATTCTTGCCACTTATTGCATCATCAACCTCTTTGCACAATTCTTCCTTCATCTTGTTCATCTCATCTTGCATCTTCATTTCATCTTAGAAGAAGTTGACTTGAGTAGCCATCAACTCTTCAACTATTTTCTTGGCCATCTCGGTGGCAACTGCTTGCATCTTGTCGGACTCTGATATTGTTTCTTCTTACGCGATGAAGCGCTAAAAGAAGACCTCGCTTTGATACCAATTGAAAGGATCTAACAATGCCTAAAGGAGGGGGGGTGAATAGGCGTATCTAATAATTAACTGCAAATGCTAAGTTTAAATTTGTCAGTCAATGTCAGAAGTCCCGGCGTTTGGGTCGGAACTCTCGACGTTGTCAGAACTTCTGACACAAACGTCATAAGTCCTGACGCCTACGTGAACTACAAAAGCAGTGCCAAATTTAACTTTGCGGATAAATAATCTTACAACCCTATTTCCTCGTGGTTTTGGTGAAGATGTTGGGTCACTCCCTTGACGCCGTAATGTCTCCAAACCTTAGATCGAGTCCAAACCCTAAAATGAAGTTCGGGAGAGAGAGACAAACAAATACAAGTAATTTTTAGCAATCACAACAACAAGTACACGGGGCACAAGGATTTATCCTGATGTTCGACAACCCCACAAAGGAGCTCCTACGTTATCGTTGTTGAGGTGACCACAAAGATCGGAGTCTCTTTCACCTCCTTACCTGTCTCAAAGCGACCACAAAGATCACTTGAACTTTCCACTAAGAAATCAAGGGTAATACAAACTTTCTAAGGCTCTTCCATAAGATGGAAGCTCTTGGGCAACGCCTAGCCGGCTAGGGACAAAGCCCCAAGAGTAATAGACGCAAAACCAACCGGCTTGACGAAGAAATCAAGTGCTCAAGCTTGCCAAAGTGATTCTCTCACTTAATCTACTCTACTTTCACTCAAAACCTTAGGGGAATCGAAGATTGGAGCAAAGGAGGGAGGAGAGGGGTGCCTTTGTTGCTTGGGAGCTGTTAGGACGAAGTTGGGTCAGCTGTGAATGAGTCCGTAACGGTTAGAAGTGAAGAGAGAGCTATTTATACTTTTAGTAGAAATCTAACCGTTCAGATCTACGTCGGAAGTTCCGACGAAGATCTCGAGGACTTCCGACCTTAACAGAAAACACTGTCCACATAGGGTCAGAAGTCCGCACGAGCAAGTCAATGTCGGAACTCCCGATAAACGTCAGGACTTCCGACGGTCGGGACTCCTAACGTACGTCGGGACTTCCGACGTGTGTAGACAGTCAACCAGCAAAGCCCCAGGTGTCGGGACTCCCGACTAGGGTCGAGACTTTCGACGGTCGCAGACAGCCGGCCAGTAAACCTAGATGTCGGGACTTCCGACTTTCGGGAGTTCCGACTCACGTCGGGACTTCCGACAGCCAGAGTCACCACAGGCTAAGTGACTGGGCGTCAGGACTTCCGGCATGAGTCGTGACTTCCGACGGTCGGGAGTTCTGGCTTACGTTGGGACTTCCGACACCAACAGTCACAGAAAAATATTCTACGTGCTCGTGGAGTGCTAGAGTGTCTCTCTTTTGATTTTATCTTTATGCTTGAGCACTCTATCTTTCTCAGACCAACTAAGTTTACATCTCTCTTTATAGTGCGGCGAATCCTAGACTCAAAGGCAAAAATAAAACTTTTGGAGAGTGCTTTGAGTTCGTCCGCCTTTACAACTTCAAGAATTGAGAGATACCATTTCATCTTTATCAACTCTTTGAATCTTTCATGGGACTAATAGCTGCGACATATCTCATTAAGATCACATTAGTCCTTAATTTAGATGTCATCAATACACCAAAACCCACATAGGGGGCAAATGCACTTTCAGTGGGGCGGTAGCCGGCGGCGAGAGCGAGGACGTCGGAGTCATGGGTCTGATTTTTTTTTTCCTTTTTTTTGCAACCGGCCCTAGCTCGCCGGAGCTTTGGCGAACCCTAGCGCCCGCGTTGGAACGGTGGCGGGGGCGAGGGCGTCGGAGGTTTTCCTTTTTTTTTTGGCAGCCAAAATAATTTCTTTTCCAGACTGGAGTGTGCAGCAGGAAATTGGATTTTCTGCACGCGCAAGCTCTAGTGAAGTTCAAGAAAAAAAAATTGAGATTGGGAGTGGATTTTCCGCACGCTTTAGTGCTGGAGACGCTGATCTCCCCCTAAACTGCTTTCCCCCTTCTCCCCGCTCCGCCCCCAGCAGCAACCACTCTTTCTCCACTTCTGCTCGGGTCCCCTTTTCTCCTCTTGCTAGGGTTTCTGTTTCTCCTCTTGATAGGGTTTCTACCCCTCCAAATCGGTCCTCGCTCCACGGCCATGGCGAAGACGAAGCAGGGAAAGAAGGACGTGGATTCGTACACCGTCCGCGGCACCAACAAGGTTGTCCATGGTAATTTCCCGCACCCCCGATCCGGTTGTATCTGTTTTTCCTGCGAGAGGTATCTGATGCTGCTGCAATGTCTGTGCCGGGAAGTGGGCGACTGCGTGCTGATGCGGGCGTCGGACTCGGACAACCAGCCGTATGTGGCGCGGGTGGAGAAGATGGAGGCCGACGGGCGCGGCAGCGTGCGGGTGCGGGTGCGCTGGTACTACCGCCCCGAGGAGTCCAAGGGCGGCCGCCGGCAATTCCACGGCGCCAAGGAGTTATTCCTCTCCGACCATTTCGACCTGCAGAGCGCACACACCATTGAGGGGAAGTGTGTTGTCCACTCTTTCAAGAACTACACCAAGCTTGACAATGTCGGGCCTGAGGACTTCTTCTGCCGATTCGAGTATAAGGCGGCCACTGGTTCGTTCACCCCTGACCGCGTGGCAGTGTACGGAGCTCCTTAATCCTTTCATTGTTGATTGACTGTTCCTTTTCTGTGCATGCGTTTTGAGCCTGCTTGTGATAATTTGGGTGTGTGTATTTTCTCTCAAGGTATTGCAAATGTGAGATGCCATACAACCCCGATGACCTCATGGTGCAGTGCGATGCTTGCAAGGACTGGTACATTTGTCTCAATGATTTGCAATTTACATTTCACTGATATTTGCGTTTGTTCCGTCTATTCTGTGCTTGTACAAAGCAATGTTTTAAATCTCCATATATTGAGTTTAGTGGCATCATCACCGAGCTGCCATAGCTGCTAATCGCCACTATTATCCCCGCTACAACACAGTGTGCTCAAGTTCACAAGTTCTCACTGACGCTCACACCTTTTATCTGTTTCCTAGCCCAACTCTGTCTTGCCTGCACTCTGCCTCTCGCACTTTCCACTACTCACTCTCTCTGCTGCAAAACGGCCTCTGCTGCACCTATGCCAGGGACGACTTTGTGCCCTCCGTCATACACGCTCGCGGCTGTGTTCGGGGAGAGCATCGTGGGTGAGACGGCCATGACGCAGCAGGGCTCCTAGATCGCATAGGAGCTCGAGCACACATCACAGGGGCTTGGGGACACAGAGGTGGTCGGCCAGCAAGCGCTGAGCGGAGGACGAGAGGTACGCCACCAGTGGTCGGAGCACCTCACCGAGCGGAGCTGTTGCTGCTGCTGTTGTGCGCCGAGGCGGAGAGCTGGATCGGAGTATCGGATGATGCTGAACTAGGAGGTTCTCTTGTAGCTGCGGTAGACAGTAGAGAAGGTCTCGGCCCGCTGCTGGAAGCGTTCTGATGAATGTCCTGTGAGGAACGATGAGTTTCAACAATGTAAGTGGTGCTAAATCACACATTGATTAGCGGATTTCGTGCGCTAAATCCGGCTATTAGCACCTTTGATCACATAGCGCTAAAAGTCAACTATCCTAGCCGCTGCTCTGTGCAACCGTGGTCTCCGGCTGTAGCGGCCGCTATAGCCGGAGATTTAGGAAGTGTTTGGTTCCTGGGATGGAATGGGATATCCCACCTTTTATTCTGTTTGGTTCAGAGGGACAGGACGATCCCACTAGGGAATATCCCCTTCAGATTCGTGCTCAACTTGCCCCCAAAATAATGGCGGACGGGCGCTGAACGCGCGCGTGAGGAGCACAAGGAAGAGAGCGCGGACTAGGCGCCGGCGAGGTCTGGTGGAGGAGAGGAGGAAGGGGCGCCAACGGAGGAGGGGAGGAAGGAGAACGTGGCCGAGCTTGTCTGCGCCTGCCTGCGGAGGAGGGGAGGAAGAAGAGTGCGGCTGGCCCTGGTGAGATCTGGCTCTGCCCTCGGTGTGGCTGAGCTCCGCTTCGTCCTTGGCATGTGCGGCCGTGCAAGCGAGCTTTGCCCCCGGGCCTTGGCGCGTGTGGCCATGCGGGCGAGCTCCGCCTCTGGTTCCGGCACACACGACCACACTTGGTGAAGGAGATCGGGCAGTGCTGCTTCTTCGCGCGTGGGAAAGGAAGATGGGATACGACCTGGACCCATGTCCCGGTTAATGGTACACCCTCGCTTCCTCTTCCTAATTCCTCTCCTCGTCCTGTTATGGTTTGACGTTTGCCGCATTCGCCATCGTCCACATTGCACTATCCCACTGGTGACTGGCCACCTACCTAAGCTCTAGTTTCTCAAATTCGACGGCGAGAACCCACGTATCTGACAATCGCGTTGTGAGAAATACTATGTATGGGGTTGACAACTTTGTTTGGGTTTGGGTAAAATGCACTTTGATAGCCCAGCTGCTCGTTGGTTGCAATCGGTAGATGCTCAAATCCAAACAGCCAATCGGTAGATGTTAGGAAAAATGTCTCTCGCTCTATATGGTCCCAAATAGGATAGTTTAGGAATTGAACTTTTGCTTTTGTCTTGAAGTATAACCATTTCATCAAAGAGTCATAATCTTATACATGACACTGTATACAATTGGGTGCTAGAGGATTCAGGATTGTGTGCCAGTATATTTAGATTTTTATAGCTGTATTAAGACAATTGTTATAACCTATTAACCTGTAGATTTTTTCATGTTTCATTCATGATGTTTATACCCCATCTGTTTTGAATCTTCAGTGACAGTAGTGCTTTAAGAGTTTAGGTGCCATTAACTTGAATAAAAAAAACTGTCATCCTATGGGAATCATATATGTTTGTTACAATAGAACTATAAAAGTGCAAAATCTGCATCCATCTCTGTTTCAAAGGCGTCGCCTAGGCGTACCCAGCTTGCCTTGGGGAACAGTGGTGCCTTGTTGCCTAGGCGCCACCTTGGCGTCCATGCGGACCCAACACTCACCTGGATGCCTAGTCGCCTTTGAAACCATGGCATGCATGTTATTGAAGCTATATGTGTTGACCTTGCTTGTCATATCACCTAACCTTTTTAAAATAAATTTGAAAATCTGTCTGGATTTCCTTCCAGAGGATATTTGAGATGTCAGGACTCAGGAACTTGCAAATAAACCTAAAGATATTAGTTTTCTGAATCTAAAACATTTACTTTTCTCTGTACTTATTATGCTGCCATTACTGTTCTATTAACATATGTTACTGTGTTCCTACCTCGTTCATGTCCTATGATACGCAGGTTCCATCCATCTTGCATGTCTATGACCATTGAACAGGCCAAAAAGCTAGATCACTTTGTTTGCTCAGACTGTTTGAAAGAGAATGGTTCAAAGAGACTTTCAAATGCATATGCCACTTCACCAAATTCTGAGCCCAAGGTAAGTTAATTGTTTATTTTTATATGCTTTTAGGTATTTTCTTTTTTCCAAATAATTAATCTTAATCTTTTGTCTCTCTAGGTTATTTGGTTCAATTTTTTTTGGAGTTCTTTGAGATGTCGGCATTGTTTCCCAACAATTTCATGTTCATCCTGTTGTAATGACTTAGCAAACATCCAAGAAGGCATTTCTCATTTCTCTATTTGCTTTGATGAAATCACCCAAAACATAATATTTGGTTTGTACCATGCATGCAGCGTTTAGAAAGATGTTTTAAATATCTAGGCCGCTTATGCCTCGTGAAAGTCGATGTATTCAGACATTATTCAACCTTACTCCACAATTTCTACCGGAACACAGATGCATGCTTATTCCTAGGCCTTCATGGATTGGTTTTTTATGCAATTTTTTGGAAGATGCTTTAGATATGTAGGTTGTTGCTTGTACATCATGAATATTTCTTACTCCCTAATTTCTACCAAAATTTTGATGTATGCTTATTTCTAAGCTTTCATGGGTTGGAGCTTTATGCATTTTTTGGAAGAAGATGCTTTAGATTATTAGATATCCAGGCTGTTGTTGCTTGTTCCTCATGAATATTTATATATTCAGACACTAATGAACACTTTGCCCCATGATTTCCACCAAAACCTTCACTATGCTTATTTCTGAGCCTTCATGGACTGGAGCTTTTCATGCTGTTTTTAGAAGATTATATATCTAGGCTGCTGTTGCTTGTGCGTCATGAATATAAACACTTTTCAACTTAACTCCATAATCTGGACCTAAACTTTATGTATTGTTGGCGTAGGTGTGGCTGATTATTGGACTGATACTAGAGCAAGTCCGTTTATTTTTCTTTTAAGCTATGGTGTGCATAAAGGGAAAAAAAAGGCAGTGAATCTGTAATTTGCTCTGTCTGCCACCAACGAGCCTATGTAACTAGATTAACACAGCAATATAAATGTATTTTATTTGCTACGATTTTAGTAGGCACTGGCGCACAGGGCATATTGTTAATTGAACCACAAGAAAACATCTGGCTTTCTATCACCGTTTTGCTGATATATGTTTGTTCCCTTGTGGCTGCTTGCCAATTGCAGGCTGAATCAAAAAGGCAGAGGAGGTGACAACTCTTTAGTGCCAACATCCATGGGTAAGGGGTGATGTGCTGCTTCTGTGGTGAATCAGCCCTTTCGCTGTGGTGAGAGCAGATGTGTACAGTGCACTAGAACCTAGTGTTTGCTGTTAGGGGAACGGTTTTGTTCGATGTAGCCAGCGTGGCATGGCATGTAGTTGTTGGTAAGGGGGCAAAAGAAGAAAGAACAGTCGTTGTGTTGACTTGGTCAGCTTAGCCGTTGTAATGCACTGTGTTGACTCAACATACCCCCTTGTGTCTGATAATGCAAGTCATGCGGTTGTTGATACATGTACATTGTTGCTGTGGCCGCATCATCGATTGTCATTGGTCAGTGGTACTGTAGTGTAGTTTGCTTTTGCCAGCTCAGTGCAGGGCTCGATCCAAAGCTGCCATTTGTTTGATTGAGCAAACAACTGCAGGCGGCGTCTGCACCATAGCTGGCAAAATCACAACGGAAATGCTAAAGTGCGGGTGTCCGACCGCGCTTCTTGGCCTGTACACTACCAGCCCAAAACCTTCGTTCTTTCACCGTTTCTTAAAATAAAAAAGACAGGCAGCATTCTCAACTAGCACGGCCACAGCGTTTCCTACCACTCGCCGCCGCTAGCCTTCTCCAGCAGCGACCACCTCCGCCCCGGGGCCCTAGCTCGTCTCCGCGATGCCAGGCTGCGCCATTGGAGTCGCGCCTATGTAACATCCTAGATGTTTACATGCAATGAAAATTTGATCATGAGCATCATTAAGCATAACCAACAAGCATTAAGGCATAAATGTACTCCATGTTTCAATTATGACATTTATACGTGTCGGGTTCATAAACCCGGGGTCCTTCATGGACCGGCTTTCCAGCAAAGGCTCAGCCTAGCAGACGACGTTGCGAACGACGCGCAACACCTGGGCCGTCCCAAAAACCTAAAAGACAGACCAGAAGGACAATCCAATCTCCGACCGGAAAGCCTGGCCGAGGAGGAACGGCGCCCGCTTCCGACTCCGGCCCGCCTCTCCAACCGGAAGGCCTCACTAAGGAGGAACAGCGCTCGCTTCCGACTCCGGCCTGCCTCCGAACGGCCTCTCCGACTGGAAGGCTTGGCCAAAACACCGCTTCCGACTCCAACCCGCATCTCCGATCAGGGATACACCGAACCTCTGCTTACAGCTCTTCTCCGACTGGCACAGTCGGAGCCAACTGGGACCAACCGACCGGGGACGCTCGCTCGGTGAGGACCAGGAAACGGGCGGAGCAAGTAAGGCAGGACGCTCAAAGTCAACAGCAATACCGAGGACCGTACCCTGCACACCTACAGGACAGTACCAACAGGACATGTCAGAAGAGTGTCCTACAACCTTTCAGACATGTCAGAACCCAAGCAGTGTTGTGGGCGCCGACATTTGCCCTATAGTGTTGTGGGCGCCTGCAAACTCCCATACCAGACGAGCACGGTAAAACCCCTTGTATGCCTCTGAGCATCAACAGTATAGCAGGCACCGACGTCTGCCATACCAGAAGAAGACAACACAACCTCCCACATGCATCTGACATTAACAGTGTTATGGACGCCTACCATCATCTTGTACCCGATGACGTGGGCAACAAGACACAGTAGCATACGTACTCTCTCTCGTTTGTAAGGCCATCCCCTTCATCTATAAAAGGGGACGTGCTCTCTCCCAACAAGGAGAACGAATCAGTTCACTCACACACAATAGCAGAACCACCAGGTTCAAACTTCGAGCACACACTCAAACACTTAGCATAGAGTGGAGCTCCCGTCACTCTCGGCCCTTCAGACCAGAGTCCGACCGGACCTTTTGCACCCCCCCCATCTTTCTCCCTTCTGTTTGTAACCCCACAGCAAACTTCGAGCACCTGGGCTCAGGAATAAAGTCACCGACCGACTCAAAGTGGACGTAGGGCACGTTGCCTGAACTAGTACAAACCCTGTGTCATTGAGTGCTAGGCCACATCCGATCACAACGTACAGCAAAACTATAAATATTTACGTGTTGGTCACTTTCTGCACCGACAGTTGGCGCCGTCCGTGGGGAAGACGCTGTACGTTCACACTTTTGGTCATCGGATGGCCCACTTTTGTGCCACCTTCGCCATGGCGGGCTCAAGCGATACGACTCGTTTCGGCTCGCTGGAGTTTCCCGCACTCCCACCTGTTGGAATGTGGGTTCCACCTGTCTACGAGCCATCCCAGGCCTTCCTCTTCGGAAGTCTGGACTTCGTCGCCGACCGGCTCGGCGTACTACACCTCCGCAAGGAGGCACCCATCCCGGCGCCCGTCGGAGGGGCGCCCTCCATCGGCTCCGGGACACCCAATGACTTCAACGATGAGGCGCCTACGCTTCATTTCGAGCAAACGCTTTGCTCAAACCCCGCTGTGAGTAATGTACATACTGTTATTTACTCGCTATTTACTATCTTCCGCCGATTATCCGGAGGGACCGCGTTGTCCGTACCACAACCACCGTACACATCCGAATTCGTGGGGATGCCGAGCTATGCTCCCACCTGTTTTTACGAACTCCTGGATGACGAGGTTGAGAGCGATGACTCCAGCATCGGCGACGTGGCACCTAGCCACCGTCCGTACTGGGAGTGCACTATGGCGAACGTTCTGGGACAACTGCCAGTGGTAGCGGAGTCCTTACAGACTCACACCCCTCTATACCCTCGTGCGGGGGCTCTCACGCTTGCACAAGAGCACTGCGAGGAGCTATGACAAAGGCGGCAGAACCAGCCACCACCTGCGCCCGCACGCTCGGCACATCGCGATGCGCCCCGTGTGTGTAACCTGGCGAGCGGCGCCTAGGGTCACGCCCGCCAGGTCCAGCATGACATCATGGATGGGGGGAACGATCCCCCATAGTTCGCTCAGGCTAGCCAGAACATCGCCGCTGCGGCAATGCTTCTGCGCGACGTTCCCGAGCCCGTCGACCCCCAGGAGCGGGCAGTTCACCGGAACCTCTGGGCGCCGGTGGAAGCCGCCGCTGTTCAACAGGTGGAAAGCTCAGCATCGCGACTCTGACTCACGCCCTCTCTCCCCACTAGGGGAGTGCGGACGCACCAGATGGATCGCTCCACCCACTCATCGATACAGCCGCCAAGCGCGACACAGGAGGCCGCAGCTGCGCCGTGGTCCGACCTAGCGCCTGCTCCACACCGACTGCCGGTACGCGAACGGCTTAGTCCGCACCAAGACGCTCGCAGCGTCATCAGCAACTGACATTAGGCCCGGCATGATGATGGTGTCCGTCGAGAGGTGGCGAGGGCAGGTGACACGGGCCCCGACCGAACCATCGAGGGGAGCGGTGAAACGTGCCTTAGGCATGGTCGTCGGTCAGACGACCGGAGTCCTAGCCCGGATGGCCCGGGACCATGGGCCTTCGGCCGGCGTATCCAGAGAGCGCCGTTCCCACAGTGCTTCAGATCGCCCACCAACATTTCCAAGTACACCAGGAAGACAAACCCCGGTATTTGGCTCGAAGATTTCTGGCTCGCCTACCGAGCCGGAGGGGTGGATGTTGACCATTTCATCATTCAATATCTCCCCATCTGCATGGGGGAACATGTTCGGGCGTGGCTTGAATTTCTCCCGCACGACAGCATCGTGACTGGGCGGACCTCAAGAGGGTCTTCGTCAAAAATTTCCAGGGGACGTATGTCCGCCCTGGTAACTCCTGGGACCTCAAGAGCTGCCAGCAGGAGCCCAGCGAGTCCCTGTGGGATTACATCCATAGGTTCTCCCAACGATGCAACTCCCTCCCTGATGTCGTCGACGCGGACATCATCAGCGCATTCCTCTCCGGGACAACCTGCGAGTCCCTGATCCATAAGCTTGGCTACCTGAAGCCCCGTACCACCCGCGACCTGCTCGATGTTGCCACTAACCACGCCTCTAGCGAGGAGGCGGTTGGAGCGGTCTTCAACGGAGGCCAGGACAAAGGCAAGGCCAAGCGCGAGAACCAAGATGAGGGCCCCTCCATGCAGAGGGGCAAGAAGAACAAAAAGGATCGGCGTTGATCGGCCGACACCACGTTGGTCACCGTAGCTGATCGCGCGGGCAAGCAGCCCCAGCAGGGTCTGCCTGACCACATCAACAAGCTCATGGATAGCCCGTGCACCAACCACGCCTACCCCATCAAACACCTCTACAAGGACTGTGAGCTCCTCAAACATTTTCTGCGACAGGCCGGCGGGCCGATAGAAGGAGACGGCAAAGAGGCGGCCGCCAAGAAAGGAGGCGCGTCGGGCAAGGATGGGGACAGCTTCCCTGACCTTGAGGAATGCATCAAGATCTTCGGTGGATCCAACTTCATCTGCTCCAAGGGCCAGCACAAGGTACGCTATAGGGAGGCATGCGCCGTCGAGACGGCTGTCCCCTCCTTTCTTAGCTGGTCGGAATCTCCGATCACCTTCGATCAGAGGGACCATCCCTCCCACATCGCGAGACCAGGATGCTACCCACTCGTTGTCGACCCTATCATCCGTAAGAAGCACCTCACCAAGGTGCAAATGGATGGAGGCAGCGGCCTCAACATCCTCTACGTCGACACCCTCAACGCCATGCGCATCCCCCGGTCGGAACTCCGCCCAGCGGGCTCACCCTTCCACAGCATGCAGCCTGTTCGCTTGCTCGTAAACGATCGTAAATTTCTAGCCGGGAACAGTGTTTTTCTCTCACACCAAACCAGCCAGCAGTAAATAATCCACGATACGATACGGCCTCCCGAATAGGCCGATGATCCCGGGAGCGCAGGTATACCCGCTCAGGCAGATCGACCTGCCCGTCACGTTTGGCAACCGAGCCAACTTCCACTCGGAGGTCCTCACCTTCGAAGTGGACTTCCCAGGGTCCTACCACGCCATCTTGGGGCAGCCATGCTACGCCAAATTCATGGCAATCCCCAACTACACCTACCTCAAGCTGAAGATACCGGGACCAAACGACATCATCACCATGAGCAGCGCCTTCTCGCATGCCTTCACGTGCGACCACGAGCATTTTGAGCTCGCCACCATGGTCACCAACTCGTCTGAGCTCCCATAGCTCGGGGAGTCATCAACCCCAGCAGTCCCAGACTGCAACAAACCAACCTCCTCGATGGCCTTTCGCCCACTCGAGGAAACCAAGGCGGTGGGGATCGACCCCACTGACCCAACCAAGATGACCCACATCCCGACCAAATAGGAACGCGAGCTCGTCGACTTCCTACGCGCCAATCATGATGTCTTCGCATGGAAGCCTTCTGACATGCCAGGCATACCGCGAGAGGTCGCTGAGCACGCGTTGCGCCTCATCTTGGGCTCGAAGCCCACCAAGCAGTGCCTGCGTCGCTTCGACGACGAGAGGCGCAGGGCCATAGGCGAAGAGATCGCCAAACTCCTGGCAGCCGGATTCATCAGAGAGGTATTCCACTCCGACTGGCTTGCCAATCCTATTCATGTTAAAAAGGAGACTGGGAAAGATTAGAGGGGAAGCTGCTTGGATACATTATGTCCGAGCACGGCATCGAGGCCAACCCCGAAAAGATCACGGCCATCTCCAACATGGGCCCTATACACAACGTCAAGGGCGTACAAAGGCTCACCGGTTGTCTAGCTACCCTGAGCCGATTCATCTCCTGGCTCGGCGAATGGGGGATGCCACTCTACAAGCTCCTCAAAAAGACGGACGCCTTCGTCTGGACTGAGGAAGCTCAGCAGGCTTTGGAGAGCCTCAAAGCGTCACTGACGTCAGCCCCAATACTTGTCGCTTCCGAACGGGGAGAACCCTTCCTCCTCTATGTTGCAGCAAGCAACCATGTGGTGAGCGCCGCCCTGGTCGTCGAAAGGGAGGAGCCGGGACACCACCTTAAAGTCCAGCGACCCGTATACTTCGTCGGGGAGGTACTCACTGACCCCAAGGTCCGGTACCCCTAGGTGCAGAAACTCTTATACGCCGTGCTGATGGTGACCCAGAAGCTCCTGTACTACTTCACCGACCACGAAGTCGCGGTCGTCACTTCATACTCGCTCGGGGACATAGTCCGCAACCACGACGCCACGGGACGGATCTCCAAGTGGGCACTCGAACTCATGGGCCACGACATCAGGTATATCCCCCATACCACTATTAAATCTCAGGCTCTCGTAGATTTTGTCGCTGAATGGACAGAGGTCCAACTACCGACCCCGGACGTCACCCACGAGTACTAGACAATGTACTTCGACGGGTACGTAATGGCGCCCGGCTCAGGGGCTAGAGTGGTTCTAATCTCCCCGGACGGGAGCAGGCTCCGCTATGCCATCCACCACCATTTCTCGGCCTCGAACAACGCTGCGGAATACGAGGCCCTCATCAATGGGCTATGCATCGCCATCGAGCTCGGTGCTACGCGACTCTATGTCCGCGGCGACTCGGAGTTGGTCGTTGACCAAGTCATGAATGAGTCCTCCTACAAAAACCCCCTCATGGTAGCATACTGCTAGGAGGTGCACAAGCTCGAGGATAAATTCCAAGGGATCGAGCTGCATCACGTCCCCCGAAAGGACAACAATGCCACCGATTTTCTCGCAGAATTGGCCGCCTAGCGGGATCCTCCTCCAAGCGGGATCTTCGCCAATGACCTCCACAAGCCGTCCGCCCGTGTCCTGGAGGGTCCGATCCAGACACACCCCGACGCCAAGCCGGCTCCCGGGGGCTTCGACCCTGACACCAAGCTGGCACTCAGGGGCTCCAACCCAGTACCTCCATGACGACATCACCCATCGACGTCGCCGTGTTGGCACTTGATCAAACCGACTGGCGAGCGCCGCTACTCGCCTACCTCCTTGAGGAGGTTCTCCCACCCGAAAGGACTGAAGCTCAATGAATCGCTCGATGCACCAAGACCTTCGTCGCGCTCGGTGACGAACTCTACAAACAGAGTCCATCGGGGGTGCTCATGAAGTGCATGCCTACCAACCAGGGGAAGCAGCTCCTCCTTGAGGTCCATGCCGGGATCTACAGAAATCACGCGGCACCGAGGTCGCTGGTTGAAAAAGCCTTTCGCCAAGGTTTTTATTGGCCCACCACACTACGAGATGCAGAGGAGGTCATCCGTAGGTGTGAGGGATGTCAATTCTACGCTCGGCAAACTCATTTGCCAGCACAGGAGCTTCAAACCATCCCCATCACCTGGCCATTCATGGTCTGGGGCCTCGACATGGTAGGACCCCTCAAAAAGGGCCCGGGCGGCTTCACTCACCTGCTCGTAGCGCTCGACAAGTTCACCAAGTGGATAGAGGCCAAGCCCATCACCAACATTCGCTCAGAAGAGGCGGTCAAATTCTTCCTTGACATCATCTACTGGTTCGGCGTTCCTAACTGTATCATCACTGACCACGGGACTAACTTCACCGGGAAGAAGTTCCTGGACTTCAGTGATGGATACGCCATCAGGATCAACTGGGCCTCGATCGGACATCCACGTACTAACGGTTAGGTCGAGCGTGCCAATGGCATGGTCCTCCAAGGACTTAAGCCATGCATCTTCGACCAACTCAACAAGTACGTCGGGCGATGGGTTGCAGAGGTTCCAGCAATCCTCTAGAGCCTGAGAATGACCCCGAACCGATCCACAGGGTTCACACCCTTCTTCCTGGCCTACGGAGATAAAGCAGTGCTGCCCTCCGACCTCGACCACGGCGCCCCAAGAGTGAAGGCTTTCGATCGCGACCGAGCCACGGAGGCTCAGCAAGACACAGTCGACCTGCTCGAGGAGGCATGCGAGATGACCATCATCCGCTCTGCTCGCTACCAGCAAACTCTCCGCAGGTACCATGAAAGGAAGATCAGAGGGAGGATCCTCGAAGTTGGTGATCTCGTACTTCGAAGGACCCAATCAACAAAGGAGAAACACAAGCTCTCTCCACCATGGGAAGGTCCCTATACGATGACCGAGGTGATCCGACCGGGTGCCTACCGACTGAAGGATGACAACGGCAATGTTCTTACCAACACTTGGAATATTGAACAGCTACGTCGCTTTTTTCCCTAAATTCGGGCTTACCGCTTTTATTCAACACTTGCTCCTGTAAAGCACCCCAGCCTAAACACTTTTAGCCCGGGTCGCTCGGGGGCTCCATGAGGGTACAATACTAAATACTACCTCTCTTTTTACTATCACATGGTAAAAAACTTTTTGCCCGAACGAAAGTGCATTCCATTCCTTTGATTACCCTACATAACTTTGTTTTTACTCCCGACCGAGCGCACCCCACCACGACCTACGGTCACGAGCAGTCAAGCCTCGCGGGCCACGCCTAGGTTTTTAAAGTTGCAGCCTACGAAACGAACGGGCAGGTGCAAAAAAGAAAGGACAAAAACAAAGCTATGCTAGGATAAAAAACAAGGAACGGATAGTGATTCTGTCACAAAAGCAGAACTAATGTATTCATTGATACAAAAACTGTTCACACGAGGGCTCCCCCATAAACTTAACAAATTACATTTGCTGACTACTACTCCAAATGCTACTATGGCCGCTCGACGGCATCGGTTGATGCCAAAGGTGAGACCACGGCACATGCCGTCGGACATAACCACCACCACAAGGGACCCGCCTGGTTTCACTCCCTCGACTTCGGTGAGCGCAATGGGTACCTCAAGGGCGTCGCACCCATAGATGCTCAGTAGAAGAGCATGGAGCTCCTGAACTTCACATGTAGTCGAGGCAGCTCCTAGACAGGGACGTTGCCCGCCGAAGTACGGCCGCCGTGGCCAGAGGTTGTCTCATCAAACTTTATGAACTGACCAACCTGAGCAGCTACAAGGGCGAAACCCCCCACCAGCACAGTCCTGAGCGTCTTCCTCTTCGATAAGGCTCGCCCAGAGAAGATTCACCTGAAGAAGTCCACGTGTGGCTCCATCCCGATGAAAGCCTCGTAGACGGGGACGAAGCCGGCGACATACAGTACCCGCTGGTGCGCCACCTCCTTCGACAGAAGCAGCCCCTTCACGGCGAAGGTGATCGGCACCACCTCCTTCGATGGAAGCAGCCCCTTCTCGGCGAAGGCGGCCAGCACCACCTCATCTATGCTGGATGACCTCTAGCTTGACATTGCGCTCCAAAATCACAAACGGGTCTGTGAGTTCTCCTTTCCCTCTCCCTTCCCCTATTTAAGGAGGAGATGTAGCAGTTGAAGAAGGGCAAAGGATTGGGACAAAAAACCCCCTCCCTTCTCCCATTCAATGCGGATGGGAAACAACTGGACATGGCCTGACTGATGGGACGCACCCTGCCCGACGAAACGGCGTCTGGTCAGACAGGACGTGGCCTGGGTATGGCCCACCACTACCGCACGTCGGGCGTGAGAAACAAAGCGCCACCACGTGTCGGCGGCCCTCCACCTTCCGATTGGGACTTGGAAAGGCCCAACTATGGGATCTCTGTCCAGGAGAGACCATCGGGCTTCTTGAGTCAATCGGATGGCTCAGGCAAACGTCGAGAGATAGGTAAGGAGCAGAGGGACGCCCCATGTGGGCCATGCCGACTTTGTCATGAACGACCAGCGTGGATCCCAGTCGAACATTTCCGATTGGAGCTCCTCAAACCTCGTCACTCGAGTCATTAAGGTAACATTACTAACCCCCACTATTTCTTTATATAATCATTCATTTATCTATACACGCATTCATTCATTCCATACATCCGAGGCATCGCATATGTAGTTAAATGCATCACAACGCTCCGTGTTGCGTCACGAAGCGGTAGTTGCCTCATTCAAACATGAGCAACGACCGACTAGGGTTCGAAGGCCGGCCCACAAAGGGCTCGAGTCAAACAGAGCCTGGGGAGAAAACACAGATGAGCCCCGAGTGGCCCTCGCCCAGTCCACCCCGAAGCAGACATGGTCATCTCAACCTTCTTGTTCGATCCTAACCTCGGCCAAACCTGCAGAATCTTCATCGAGGGGAGGCCAGCGGGCCACCCGGGTCGGTCTCCGGAACGAACCAGGCATCTGCCGGGTTGCAGGTTAAGGAGTAGTGGAATGTCACATGAGAGCTGTGTCGACCCCGTCACGAACGACGAACCCAGATTTCACTCGAACATACCCGTTAGCGAGCTCACCGAGCGCGTCACTCAAGCCATCGATTCAAGCGACGTTAGCTCAGCCCCTTCGATTGCGAGAAACCGCGGATGGGGTAATGCACAAAACTCAACCGACCCCTACCAAGCCCTATGGGGCTCAGGGGCTCAAGACACTAAACTGCCTCAGTTACACCCGACGCCAGGATCCACGAGCTCTGTCTCGCCCGATCCCTAAACTGCCTCGGTTTCGCCCGACGCCAGGATCCGCGACTCTGTCTCGCCCGATCCCTAAAAAACTGCCTCGGATGCGCCCGACACCAGGATCCATGAACTCCGTCTCACCCGATCTCTATGCCTCGGCTGCGCCCGACACCAGGATCCGAGCTCTGTCTCGCCTGATCCCTAAAAGTTGCGCCCGACGCCACACCCGCTGACAAAACCTCCCAGGCGATTCTGCCCGAATCACCCGAGGGTTTGGGGGCTACACCTACGGGTGCGCTCGCGCGCACCCACCGACAAAACAAAACTTCCCCTATTGGCAACACGAAAAACCCCCCTAGACAATTCTACCCGAATCGCCCGGGGGCTCAGGGGCTACACACGCGGGTGCGCTCACGCGTACCCGTCGTCAAGACAAAAATACCCCAGACGACTCTATCCGAATCACTCGAGGGCTCGTGGGCTCCTATCGGGTTCATAAACCCGGGGTCCCTCATGGACCGGTTTCCCAGCAAAGGCTCGGCCAAGCAGACGACGTTGTGAACGACGCGCAACACCTGGGCCGGCCCAAAAACCTAAATGACAGACCAGAAGGGCAATCCAATCTCCGACCGAAAGGCCTGGCGGAGGAGAAACGACGCCCACTTCCGACTCCGACCTGCCTCTCCGATCGAAAGGCCTCACTAAGGAGGAACAACGCTCACTTCTGACTCCGGCCCATCTCCAGACGACCTCTCCAATCGGAAGGCCTGGCCAAAACAACGCTTCCGACTCCAGCCCGTGTCTCCGATCAGGGATACACCAGACCTCTGCTTACAGCTCTTCTCCGACTGGCACAGTCGGAGCCAACTGGGACCAATCGACCGGGGATGCCCGCTCGGTGAGGACAAGGAAACAGGCGGAGCAAGTAAGGCAGGACACTCAAAGTCAATAGTAATACCGAGGGCCGTACCCTGCACACCTGCAGGACAGTACCAACAGGACATGTTAGAAGAGTGCCCTGCAACCTTCTAGGCATGTTAGAACCCAAGCAGTGTTGTGGGCACCGACATTTGTCCTACAGTGTTGTGGGCGCCCGCAAACTCCCATCCCAGACGAGCATGGTAAAACCCCTTGTATGCCTCTGGGCATCAACGGTATAGCAGGCACCGACGTCTGCCATACCAGAAGAAGACGACGCAACCTCTCACATGCATCTGACATTAACAGTGTTATGGGCGTCTACCATCATCTTGTACCTAATGGCATGGGCAACAAGTCTCAGTAGCATACGTACTCTCTCTCTCGTTTATAAGGTCGTCCCCTTCATCTATAAAAGGGGACGCGCTCTCTCCCAACAAGGAGATCGAATTAGTTCACTCATACACAATAGCAGAACCACTAGGTTCAAACCTCGAGCACACACTCAAACACTTAGCACATAGCAGAGCTCCTGTCACTCTCGGCCCTTCAGACCAGAATCCGACCGGACCTTTTGCAACCCCCATCTTTCTCTCTTTCATTTGTAACCCCACAGTAAACTCCGAGCACCTAGGCTCAGAAATAAAGTCACCGTCCGACTCAAACTAGACGTAGGGCACGTTGCCTGAACCAGTATAAACCCTGTGTCATTGAGTGCTAGGGCACATCCAATCACAACGTACAGCAAAACTACAAATATTTACGTGTTGGTCACTTTCTGCACCAACAATATGTTTCATATATGATGTTTCATATGTTGCATGAAATGTTAACATCAATATCAATTAAGGTGCTTTGTGATTTTATATTTGTGAAGTTGCTTAAATAATTAAAATTTTGCTTTAATAAACTTTGAAGTAATAAGTTTATACTTTACACTAGTGTCAAGGTTGGGCACTGTTAGCATATGAAATATGTTTTAATTTGAGCTCCAAAAGTGAATTAAGCATTGGAATCTACACAGCCAAATTTTGACTAAGTCTTTGGATTTCAGTTTTAATTCAATCTTTGGGCATACCCAGTGCAGAGAGCTCTCGCTCTATGCGGGGTCTGGGGAAGGGTGTCAGTGGCAAGCCTTACCCTTGCCTGTGCAATACGAGGAGACCGCGACTCGAACCCGGGACCTTCCGGTCATAGGCGGTAAGACTCTACCACTTGCACCAGGCCTGCCCTTCAAGATGTTTTTGGGGATTTATTAAAATGTTTTTCATATATAAACTTATGTGCAACCTTGGTACTATTTTTAAGTGTGAACTTTGTACTTTGAATTCATAACATTGTTTGTGTAGATTGATTAGTAAATACCCATTAATTAATTTCTCAAAGATGCTTAATCAAATCTGTTTCTGAAACTCTGAATCTGATTATAGTTTTAAGTTTGAAGTGCCTGTTTTCAATGCTCCAAATCTTGCAAACCAACAATGTTTTGATATTGAACCTTTAAGCAATCTTATAGATCCTTTGTCGATGAACAACTTTGCTTAAGGGATCACATCACGCTTAGAAGAGAAATCTGGAGATAGAGAGAGGAAGTGGCGCTGTCAGAATGCTACAGTAGGTCGGCAGCAGCCGCCACGCAGCAGCTTGCTGCCGACGGCCGCCGTCCCCATTTTCGCTGCCTCCTTTCGCGTTGACGCGCAGCTGCTTCATGTGGCACGTCAAGTAGCTGCTGGATCGTCTAGGCGCTTCTCCCTCGCCGATAAAAGCGCAGCGTCGCCGGCCGTCCTTCTTTCCCTTCCTCTGCTCGCCGCTGGCACCGCTCACCTTGCCGGTCAAATTGGCCGCAGCCGTAGCGCCTCAGCCCAATTCCTTGCGCCCACAGTTCCGTCCCACCCTTACGCATCACCTGAGACTGCTAGCGCAAGGTCTTTCCGCCGGAATCACCCTCGGCGCCGTTCGCCGCCACGGCCGAGCAGCCATAGCCGCCATGGTCACCTCACTGTGGCTAGCTCTTTCCGCTGAAGATACCTCTATACTAACTCATGTTCTGGTTTCCTTATTAATCGATGATACTCATAGGACAGCTTTTTTTGCCAGTCACAAACCGGATTCACTAGAACGGATCGCCGCCGCCAGCTCGCGCCGCCGCACACGCCATCACCGTCGTCCGCCATCTCCGCCCCGCCTCCGCTTCACCTGGGTCATCGAGCAAGTCGCGGTGAGCATCTCAGAGCTGACCCGTAGCTTATATAGGACGATTAGGGGCCCTAACGGCCGGCTCACCGTCGCGCCGCCGTGCTATGCGCCGCCGCACCGCCATGGTCATGGCTGCATACGAACCAGGCCCTAGCGCGTTCATCTAATAGCATGGGTAGGTTCTCGAGGTCGAGAGGAAGCCTTTGGTGCCGTCCCCATCATTGGAGGCGTCACCGTTGGCATACTCCGCCGCCCCGGAGCGTCATCGATCCACCGTGGGCGCTGCCGTGCGAGGGAGAGGGGAGTCCGTCGGACCAATCCTCGTCGCCGGTGACCTCTCCATCGGTGAGTACCCGCCGGTCAACCGGCCGGGCAACATGGTCAACGTGGCCGTGCCGCACAGTTTATCGGGCCCCAACTGTCAGTGGCTGGGGTTAGAGACGGGGTGTGGTGGCAACCTTGTGATGGACTACTATCTATATGTGTGTGTGATGGATGTTTGTAGGACAAGTTTATGGTTATCAATTTATCTTACTAGCTTATACTTGTCTCTACTTATGATGATGAATGCATTTTGGATGGCCATGAGTTCCTTCAAACTCCTTTTGTAATTTTGGCCATCATATTCTCTTTTACTTGTTGTGTGAAATAACATGTCATATTGCATTTCTTTTCACACATATCTATTTGTTCACTCACACTTGTCGCACCCCACGGATTGCAAAATTTAGGGGGAGCCTTTGTCATGGTGTATGTGAATCATGTATAGATGATTCTATTTGAGATTCAAATTCATGCATACATCAAGGGGGAGCTCTTCATAAATTTTGGGGTTCAAAAGCTTTAAATTCTTTCATTCTTATAAAAGCCTAAAGTGGTTGTCATCAATTACCAAAAAGGGGGAGATTGAAAGTGCATTTGCCCCCTGTGGGTTTTGGTGTATTGATGACATCCAGATTAGGGACTAATGTGATCTTAATGAGATATGTCGTAGCTATTAGTCCCATGAAAGATTCAAAGAGTTGATAAAGATGAAATGGTATCCCTCAATTCTTGAAGTTGAAAAGATGGACGAACTCAAAATGCTCTCCAAAGGTTTTAATTTTGATTTTGAGTTTAGGATCCGCCGTACTATAAAGAGGGATACAAAATTATTTGGTCTGAGGAAGATAGAGTGCTCAAGCATATTAATTAAATAAAAATTGGGACAGTCTAGCACTTCACGAGCACATAGAATTATTTTCTGTAACTTTCGGTGTCGGAAGTCCCGACGTAAGTCGGAACTCCCGATGGTCGGAAGTCCCGACTTAAGCCAGGAGTCCCGGCACCTGTGCTTCTGACTGGCTCGCTGTCTGTGCACGTCGGAAGTCCCGATGTTCGCCGAGAGTTCTGACCGTCGGAAGTCCCGATGTTCGCCGGGAGTTTCGACACTGACCTGACCCCTGCCGGGAGTCCCGGCAACTGCAGTGCTGGCTGTTTGGTTTACGTGCGACCGTCGGAAGTCCCAACGTTTGCCAGGAGTTCCGACACTGACTTGCACGCGCTGACTTCCGACTCTTTGTGTACAGTGTTTTCTATTATAGTCGGAAGTCCTGAGATCTGTGTCGGAACTTCCGACGTAGATCTGAACGGTTGGATTTTCACTTGGAGTATAAATACTCCTCTCTTCACTTCTAACCGTTACGGACTCATTTCATAGTTGACTCACTTCGTGCTGAACAGCTCCCAAGCAACCAAAGCACCCCTCTCCTTCCCCCTTTGCTCGAATCTTCGATTCCCTTAGGGTTTGAGTGAAAGGAGAGTGGATTTAGTAAGAGCATCACGTTGGAAAGCTTGAGCACTTGATTTCTTCATCAAGCCGGCTGATTTTGCGTCTATTACTCTTGGGGCTTTGCCCCTAGCCGGCTAGGCGTTGCCCTAGAGCTTCCATCTTGTGGAAGATCCTTGGAAAGTTTGTATCACCCTTTGATTTCTTAGTGGAAAGCTCAAGTGACCTTTGTGGTCGCTTTGAGAGAGGCAAGGAGGTGGAAAAGACTCCGACCTTGGTGGTCACCTCAACAACGAGTACGTAGGAGCTCCTTAGTGGGGTTGCCGAACCTCAGGATAAATCCTTGTGTCCCGTGTGCTTGTTGTTGTGATTGCTAGAGATTATTTGTATATGTTTGTCTCTTTCCCTCCCAAACTTGCATTTTAGGGTTTGGACTCGATCCACGGTTTGGAGATATTACGGCATCAAGGAGTGACCTAACATCTTCACCAAACCACTAGGAAGTGAGGTTGTAAGTTTATTTATCCGCAAAGTTAAATTTGGCACTGCTTTTGTAGTTCACATAGGCGTCGGAACTGCTGACGTTTGCGTCGGAACTTCTGACAACGTCAGAAGTTCCGACCCAAACATCGGGACTTCCGACTGTGACTGACAGAATTAAACTTAGCATTTGCAGTAAATTTTTAGATACGCCTATTCACCCCCCTCTAGGCATTGTTAGATCCTTTCAATCCTGCATCATGGCATGTAGTCCATCATGCTAAGCAAATCATCATCTATTACTGTAGTGCACGAGAGTGAGAAGGTTCGTGTTGATCAAGTTTTGGACAAGGTCCATCCATCAGTGGTGTTGGTGCCAAAGTCTAACTTCTAAATCTATCTATGGAATATAACCTTCTTTGCAACGCAGGCAAGCCTCGGAGCATAAACCCTTCTCTAGCTCTTACAAAACTTTACTACACTTTAAGTCTAGTGAGATGTGCATTAAGTAATTAGGAGTTGATCGAATACCGTTGCTGCATGATTACCTTGATTCAGGTACGATGGAAGTCGAATGATAGTTTCATCATTCACGGGAAATAGGTTTTACCTTGCTCTTCTCGGCTCGGCCTTTGGGTCGTGAAAATACCATGACATTTTGGTAAGTGTTCTTGGCAGACAGGTTCACCTGGTTGTGCTCGTCCCGCCTGTGTCGATTAAGGACCGTCCGTTGTAGGCTTGTATGTGTTAGAGACTTTGTAGTACTAGCCACATACTCCGTTAAACCTAATACATTGGCTATTTCATTATGTGAAAAGATAACTGCGCACTGGGAGTGGGAGATGAGTAGCATGTACCCATCCTGTGAATCCGTCTGGGACAGCATGGGGAGGTGGAGTACTGTAATCTCGGATAGCGCAGACCGGTTCATGTTTTGGAGGATCCTTGGGAAGGGTTAATATATGTAGGTCCAGGACCTACATGTCGTGTGGTAAGGAAACCTAGCTGGGCCAAATCAATTCGAACCGCCGCTGCTTCTCGAAGAAGAAGACTCGATCCTCTGCCCTGCATCGTAGTTAATCAATAGAATATGGTTACTTGTGGATAAAAGATGAACTTGAGATGAGGTGATTAAAGAAATGATTGATTTAGATCAAGTGCAAACTGGATACTACTAATGACTTAATACAAAGCTAAAACATTGAAAGTAAGGATCCACTTATAGTAAGCTTTTCTGCAAAAGTCTTTCTTGCTTGAAACTTTCCTTAAAGCCTGCATACCCTTGAAGTCTTTTCTTTTAGTCGGGTAAGACTTGTTGAGTACCCTTAACTATTCAGGGTTTGTTAACCCCTGTTGCAGGATCTGACTTGTGCTGCTAATCGAGATCATGTCGGTGGGCTCGACATGATTTGACGTTCTCTCCTACCTTAGGTGCTTCACCCAAGTTGTTTCTGTAGTTCTCCTCACCTTTTGAAATTTAAGTTAAGTTTTACTTAATTATGTTTTGTAAACTAATGTTATAAGTCTTCCGCACTCCGATGTAAAATATTTTTGTACCAAATGTTGTAATGTTGTGGTAACTCCATGTTGATCCTGTATGATTTGTAAAATATGAATAATTCGGGGTTCCCCGAGGACACCCGACAGACTGCCGGAGTTATCTGGCCCTCGTGTGCAGCAGTCAGAGGTCTTTAAGACAATGACGGGCATATGTGGGCCATATAATTTGGGTGGTTCTTACCCTGACCTCACCGCCCACCCCCCCCCCTCATTGTCGGGCCGGGCGCCAGGCCCTCTCGTCACCACCTCCCTAGGTGGAGACCATGAGGCGTCGCGATCAGAACGCGTGCCAGCGCTCACATCGAGGCTCCACACACCCTAGTGTCCCCAGCGGAAGAAGCTCGCGGCAGCCAAGCCCATGGTGCTCTTTGCTCCACCACCTCCCAGCCCCAGATCTGCCCATCGAGGCGGTTATCGAGTTCCTCAACGCGCCTGACATGGTGGCCGCCTCCCACTAGAGTATCGCGCCTGACATGTTGCAAGAGTATGTTTCAAGTGTTTTAGATGTTCTAGAGGTATGTTGCAAGTGTTTCATATGGATGTTGCAAAAGTAGCGGGATATTGCATATGTTGCAAAGTGTTCTAGAGGCATGTTGTATGTTGTTTAGAGATATGTTGTAAGTGTTTGTTCAAAATGTTTCAACTATTTCAAAGACATGTTGCAAGAGTATGTTTCAAGTGTTTAGTAAGAGCATCACGTTGGAAAGCTTGAGCACTTGATTTCTTCGTCAAGCCGGCTAATTTTGCGTCTATTACTCTTGGGGCTTTGCCCCTAGCCGGCTAGGCGTTGCCCTAGAGCTTCCATCTTGTGGAAGATCCTTGGGAAGTTTGTATCACCCTTTGATTTCTTAGTGGAAAGCTCAAATGACCTTTGTGGTCGCTTTGAGAGAGGCAAGGAGGTGGAAAAGACTCCAACCTTGGTGATCACCTCAACAATGAGGACGTAGGAGCTCCTTAGTGGGGTTGCCGAACCTCAGGATAAATCCTTGTGTCCCGTGTGCTTGTTGTTGTGATTGCTAGAGATTATTTGTATATGTTTGTCTCTTTCCCTCCCAAACTTGCATTTTAGGGTTTGGACTCGATCCACGGTTTGGAGGCATTACGGCGTCAAGGAGTGACCTAACATCTTTACCAAACCACTAGGAAGTGAGGTTGTAAGTTTATTTATCCACAAAGTTAAATTTGGCACTGCTTTTGTAGTTCACGTAGGCGTCGGAACTGCTGACGTTTGCGCCGGAACTTCTGACAACGTCGGAAGTTCCGACCCAAACGTCGGGAGTTCCGACTGTGACTGATAGAATTGAACTTAGCATTTGCAGTAAATTGTTAGATACGCCTATTCACCCCCCTCTAGGCATTGTTAGATCCTTTCAATTGGTATTAGAGCAAGGTCTTCTCTTTGCGTTTCACCACGTGAGAAGAAACAATGTCGGAGTCCAAAAAGATGCAAGCTGTTGCCGCCGAGATGGCCAAGAAAATAGCTAAAGAGTTGATGAGTGCTCAAGCCAAGCTCTTTCAAGATGAAATGAAAAAGATGCAAGATGAGATGAGCAAGTTGAAGGAAGAATTGAGCAAGAAGGTTGATGATGCAATAAGTGACAAGAATGATACTAGTGATAAGAATGAAGCAAACAAAGATGCCGCTAGTGATATTGGAGCCGGTGAGCATGCTCATGGAAAAGGAATATATTCACACATGAGTTTTGACTATGGACAAATCATGAAAGGTTCAACACTACATACTCCATCCGTCAACATTGGCAAGCCACCTCACTTTGATGGAACAAGATACACCGATTGGTCTTAGAAGATGAAGATGCATCTCATAGCCACAATACTTTGGGAAGTTGTGGATGTTGGTGTGATGATTCCTACCAATGAAGATAGAGAGATAACTCTGGAAGAAGTGCACAACCTCCATCAAAATGCAGAAGCCGTAGCATTGCTTGTGTCAAGTCTAGCTCTGGATGAGTTTAGAAAAGTGAATGGAATGGAAAGTGCAAAGCAAATTTGGGATACTTTGAAAGTATCATTTGAAGAAGATAAGAGTGTGAGGAAAGGCAACATTGAGTTACTTCATGGTGAATTAGAAAGATTTGTATTCTTGCAAAATGAAACAACACAATCCATGTTTGATAGGCTCATGGCATTGGTCAACCGCATAAGAGCCCTTGGAAGTATCGAATGGGATGACAACAAGGTTGCTAGAAAGATGTTGAGAACCTATAGAGCCAAGAATAACATGCTAGCGTCCGTGATCATGGAAAGGCCCGGTTATGATGAGATGACACCTCAAGAAGTTCTTTCAAACCTCAAGCATCATGAGTGTCTAGATGAAGATGCAATCAATGCTCACAATCAAAATCCTAATACAATGGGATTCAACAAGAGTGCAGCCCTTAAAGCAACTCAACAACATGAAGGACAAGGTTCAAGTCAAGAAAAGAAGAAGAAAGTGAAGGATGATTCCTCAAGTGGAGAAGAAGATTCCGATGCGGAGGTTGCCTTTGTGATTAGAAATCTTAGAAAGTTTATGAAGAAGAAAAGCAACCGCAAGACCTATGGTGATGGTAAGAGAAGGTTCAAAAAGAGGTTTTGCTATGGATGTGGTCAAATCAGTCACTTCATAGCCGATTGTCCTAATGAGAAAAAGAAGCACAAGTATGACAAGGATGAAGACAAGAAGAACAAAGGCAAGAAGAGAGGTGAAGCTCATCTTGGGGAAGAATGGGAGTCAAGTGATAGTAACTCAAGTGATGATGAGAAAAAGAAGAAGGGAGCCGCAAACATCGCCATCCACCACTCTTCTTCACCGACTATGATCTTCCCCGACTCAACTTCACCGCCAAGACTCTTCTCCAACATATCTTCATCACCGAGGCTCTTCTCCAACCTCACCGACAACGACTACTACACCCCAACTTGTCTCATGGCAAAAGGGGAAAAGGTACATACTACACCCGTTTCATCTAGTGATGAGGATGATAGTTGCGATGACAACATAGAAGAAATTGAAGCAACCATGATTAAGAAATTTGGTAAAAAGGCCTTCACTAAAATAAAAATGCTAATGAAGAAATTAGAGAAGAGGGATAGATGCTTAGAGTTGCAAGGAGATATAATTACCCAAGAGAAAGAGAAAAACCTTGCACTTGAAACATCTATTGCCGAGGAAAAAATGAAGGTTTAGAAGTTAACCATTGAATTGTCTTTAGCCAATGACTCAATTGGGAAATTGACTAAGAAACATTCCTCGATTAATGATCAAATAGCTAGCCTTAAAAATGAAAAGAGTATAGCTCAAGAAAGCCTCACATGCTTGGAAGAAAAATATCAAAATCTTAAGCTAAACTATAGTACCCTTTGGGCTAGCACTTCAACTTCTCCTAAGGCAACCGAAGACTCTAATGTCTCCACTAGTGATGGTTGTAAAAGATGCTATAAAATTGATGTGAATGCATATACAACTAACCTCGTTGAGTTAGAGAAGAAAGACAAGGAAATTCATAGGTTGAAGATAATATTGAAGAATGGGTGCAAGTGTCAAGAGCAATCAAACAATACTATATACAAGTCATCAAGGCACCCATCAATCAAGGAAGGCATTGGCTACAATAGGTATGATGGAAAGGCAAATGGAAGGAACATAATCAATGGTGTGCCTTGTGTGAAGTTCAACAAGGGCGTTGCTCTTGATGAGCTAATATGCAAGGCCAACAACAAGGTCTACATTCCAAAAATCCAACCTACAAATACCAAGACAATCAAGACAAAGCAATCCAATGTCCCCAAGCCATAAGCACCACTTCCACGGTGCTATGCTAGTGACTATATGTGTTGTTGGGGGCAAGGATGGCAAGATTGTGGTTAAGTATGTTGGTGCCCAAAAGAGAAAGGAAATTATGAGGAGTGTGTTAACACTGGATTTTGGTCAATTCTGGAAGATGACAGGTGGACCCACATGCAGGAAGAAGAGTGTTCGGCAAACAACGCAAGCGGTCGGCTAAATGCTTGTGCGGTCGGTTATTCTGGAAGGCGGTAACTCCATTCGGGAAAGCAGAAGATGGCAAGCAAAGCCGATCGAAAAGATGAAAGTTGTAATAATAAGGGACTCTGAGAGTTTGGGGCAAGGAATCGTAGTTTCCAAGTTTATTTAAGAGTTCCTTTGTAAATCGTAGTCTTTTAGGACTCGTGTTTCGTCTAGGGTATAAATATTGACCCTCGACCATTGTAATAGGCGTTCACAACCAAATCAATACAACCGGCCCCGTGCCAACTTTCGAGTCCTTTTGTCGTGTCGTCGAGTTCTTCGAGAGGAGTCATCGATCCGTCGACCTCCGTAAGTTCCGACAACCTTGTTATCATGTTTAGTATCATGCGGTGGATTTAGACGTGATGCAAGTAGTCTTATTTGTTTTCAATGATCGTGCGGCGGATCTTTGCTTGACAATCAAGAAGTCTTTGCTTATACTTTGTTTATGAGTAGATACCGTGCGGCAGGCGTTTGCTCAATATGCTTAGTGGAAGCAAGACAGTTATCGGCTCTATTAGATTACGGCAAAATCTAAATAGATTCATCAAGTTATCCTGTGTTGCATGTTTTAAATATTTTATATATTTGTAACACACTTTTGCCCAATCTAGATTGATATTGTTCGCCCTCTTCTATGGTTTTATTCGAGCTTCAATGATCATTACTTTCATAATACCTTTGCAAATAGATAACATGCTCGTAATGGCTGAATTATTTTAATCTAGATTGTCACATCTTGTGGGTTCATGTATGTTAATCACGTTTAAGTTTTTTGACGAAACTAGGTGTCGTATGCGCGCACGCAGTTTTTAGATTGGCTTAATCGTGTTTATCTATACGTTCCTTCTTCATGGACCCCAACTCGGCCGGATTGATTCTTTGAGCTTGGATATGCATTAACGCATAATCAATTTCACTTGTTCAAACATGTCTTCCCATGCATATGCATTCGGCAATCGAGATCTTTACGTATGTCCATCCTACGATTAGCCAATGATTTATAAACTTGTTGGCGCATGACTTCCTATAGTCGTATGTCGCTGTAAAAATAACTTCGGGGCGTATATACGGAATCGCGGTCTCACCCGACATGTTCCGGTTTGACATTTAACTGTTTTATCCCTTGTCGGTTTCTTTCGTGTCAAACCGACCGCACGCTTCCGGATCACGAAGCACCCGGCACCCGATTGAAGCTACGCTTTTAAACTTGCTTGTGTGTGCGACACGGTCGTCACATTTTGTGTCAACACACTTTTTGGCACGCTTCGGTGGGACCATCTGCTAGTTCAAGATGGCATCCGAGATCAACAATGATCATGTTCGGATGTAAGCATGGCGAATTGCGAGATAATTACAAGGATTTAGTGCTACAAGCGTGTGAGCAATACCAACGGAAGTGCTTGATGTCTTTTTCCAAAAACAAGAGCAATAAAGTATTTCAAAAGCGATCAATGCCAAGGGTTCTTCTTCCGCATCAAACTGATTACATCAAGAGGAGGATGCTCGGAAGATGGCAGCCCCGGGTTTATAAAGCTATGGGAGAAACCATGACAAACCATCACACGACTTTTTCAATACCTTTCGGGCAATCATGATCAATGACTTTTGGCCCAATGGTTGATAAATACTTGAGGAAAATGTTGGACCACTTAGTGGGCCGACGCTTTCAATGTTCCAAAGCATCAAGAGAAGCCTGTTGGAAAGGAAGTAGCGTCGCCTTCAAAATATAGGTGGATTGACTCACACTTTGAAAAAGCAATCACATCCCACCTATGGCGGATGACATTTGGTACCACAGAGAAGTGCCACTTTCAACTTATAGAGTTTCTCCCAAGATCAAATAGATTACGTAAGAATATGTATGGAGATGGATATCAAGAATTTCTCACGATTACATAAGCTATCAATGCCGTACCAAACCTGGTATATAGAAGTGTTTCAGATTGCCTTCGGAGTGCAAGTACAAGGAAACCAGGATCCAGGCATTGATGTTTTGATGCACAGGATGGCTGATATGATGCAAAATCAGTTCGGCTTGAAGCCAAAGAATCAATCCTATTCATACAAATCTCCTTATCCAGAATGGTACAACAGAGTGGCATTGCCTCCAAGGGTGAAGCCTCCAACAGATTTGACCAAGTTTTCGGTCAAGATGATACTAGTACCATAGAGCACATCGGTCGGGTACTTAATGCAACTTGGAGAAGCTGCTTGAGATGAAGCATGGAGGATTCGATATTTTCCTTTGTCTCTTACAGACCGGCTTTCACATGGTTCACGTCTCTACCAAATTCATTCCATTGGTACGTAAGCGCGAACTAGAGCGTAAGTTTCATTCATATTTCTATATGGGTACCAATGAGAAGAAATTGGTTGATCTCATGAGTCCGAGGATGAGAACAAATGAAACACCATTGGAGTATCTTCGCAGATTTAGGGAGACCAAGAATATGTGTTATTCTCTAAATTTACCGGATGATCAACTACCGGAATTGCTATAGTAGGAATGTTGCCGAATATCGGGGAGAAGTTGTTCGGTTTAGAGTTTGATGATCTTGGTCAACTTGCACAAATTTTAGCAGCTATGAGTAATCAAGCCCAAGGATTCGTGGAGAGATAATCGCTTTTAGAAGAACAATGCCACTAATGAGGTGTATCGTGGCTTTACGGACGGGTTAATCGAGTATATTGATGAGGATGAGATAGTCAAATTTGAGTTAAATTGGGACAAGGAACCCACTCAAGTTAGTCAACGCTGGTTGAAACAACAAAAGGGAACCTATGATTTTGATGTTACTAAGGCGATGCACTTTTTGCATTGTTGATAAAGGAAGGACGCATCAAGTTACCGTAGGACATCCTATGTTACGTCTGAAGGAGTGAAAGACAAAAATATTGTGGCTTTCATAACACTAATTCTCATTCTATTAATGATTGCCGAGTGTTCGTAATGCGAATCCGTAAAGCTATCCAAGAGGGACATTTGAGGTTTGATGGCAAGATGAAAATTGATGATCGCCTTTTCCACAAAATATGATTTCTTTCTCTGTGAATGTGGTATCTCGCCAATGATCTCAAAGGTAAAGGCAAGGTGAAAGTGTTGACTTCGATAGAGCAAAGGAGAGTGGTGCTTTGACCCGGATCGGCAAATCACCGAGAGAGAGTCAAGAACATCGAGTTCGGTTTCGTAATAGCCGAACCGAGAAAGGTCAAACTTCCAAACCCGAGTTACATCACGTATTTTGCTAAACAAGTGGCGAGAGAGAACAAGAGAAGGAATACTTTGTAAGAAACAATGGTTTATGGAAGAATGCCGGAGGTATGAGGAAGAAGTATACCAAGGGAGCAAGAAGAATACATGATGAGCAGGAGCAGCGGTCTCATTGGGGTTGTTCGTTCTTTAGGCATTGTTGGAATGAAGGTTTGAGGTTGCTCAAGAAGAAATAATTGTCCGGAGTGTAGTGCTCGATTACTCGAGTATAGGCAATCTCGAGTCAACCGCCGTCCGCCTCTATGAAAGACTTGGAACGAAGATTCCGAAGATGATCGGCGCTTAAAAATAGGTGGCTTTGAGAATCAAAGAAAGGAAAAGAGTGGCGGGTTCAAAGTTGGATTCATGATAGAGTGCATAATGAAGAAGTCGACTTTTGTAAATACGTATGGCAAAAAGGACAATGGTGTCCTCCAGGCCTAAGGAAAAGCCAGAAAAGAAGAGTACAACGATTGAGGAATAGGGAGTTGGAACAAGAAGTTGCCGAAACAAAGCAAATTTGGCGTCCTAAAAAGAAGCCTGATGGACGTGGTCCTTCGGCTAATGCTTGCATGGCTTTCTTCCTCCCATCAGAGTTTATAGCTCCCGAAAGCCAAGATTTCCAAGAAGAGGTGTACTCTGATTTTGATGAAAGTGAATGTCAGGATTTGATGGCTCAGCTTGTATTAACACAGCAGGCTGTTTTTGATAAACCAATCAAGAATCGTCACTTGAGGCCACTCTATTTAAAGGGATATGTCAATGGCAAGCCTTTAACTAAGATGTTTGTCGATGGAGGGGCTGCTATCAATATCATGCCTTATACTACCTTCAGGAAACTTGGGATGACTAATGAAGAATTACTGAAAACTGACATGGTGCTTAGGGATTTTGCTGGCAATCCTTCCGATACCCGAGGTGCTATCCATGTCGAGCTGACTATTGGGTCAAAAACTCTGATTACTACCTTTTTTGTCATTGATGGCAAGGGGGCATATAGTCTACTCTTGGGCAGAGATTGGATCCATGCTAATTGTTGCATTCCTTCAACTATGCATCAAATTCTCATTCAATGGGTTGGAGATGATGTTGAAGTTGTACATGCTTTGATAATTGATAAGTGTTGCTTGCCACGGAATCTACCTATTGGGAATATGAGGCGTCGATTGTTTCTCCGGAAAAGTGTGGAAAGAAGGTCCCAGAAATGTTTTTAGCGAAGGCCAACAAATTGATCCAAGCAATCGGCTCTCATAGCAATTTTAATGGGAAATCCCATCGATGGCAACAAAGGAAAGTTGGGGCGTGGTTTTATGTCACCGATAAGTTGGAGGAAATCAATGTTGGTGATGGTTCTAAGCCAAGGCCGATGTATATTAGTGCAAAGTTAGACCCGAATATAAGTCAAAGTTGATAGATTTGTTGAAAGAGTTTAAAGACCTGCTTTTGCTTGGGATTACACGGAAATGCCTGGATTGGATCGTTCCATTGTTGAGCATCGATTACCCATTAAACCTGGGTTTCGTCCTTATAAACAACCTCCAAGGAAGATATACAAAGAGGAGGTATTGGCCGATGTGAAGAAGGAGGTTGAAAGGTTAATAGAAGCAAACTTTATTCGGCCATGCAAGTATGCAGAGTGGATTTCAAATATAGTACCGGTATATAAGAAAAATGGAAAAATGAGAGTTTGCATAGATTTTAGAAATCTTAATAAGGCTACTCCCATGGATGGTTACCCAATGCCAGTTGCCGATTTATCGTAGATCGGCAAAGAAAGTTATGAAGTCATTAGTTTTATGGATGGTAATCTCAAGCTATAACCAAATTTTTATGGCAATAGAAGATATTTCAAAAACAAATTTTTTCGATGTCCTGGTCATATTGGTTTGTTCGAATGGATAGTCATGACGTTTGGGTTAAAGAATGCTGGTGCAACTTATCAGAGAGCTATGAATTATATTTTTCACGAGTTGATCGGCAAGATTGTAGAAATCTACATCGATGATGTAGTAGTCAAGTCTAGAAATCATGAAAGACATTTAGCCGATTTAAGAAAGACTCTGGAGTGCACAAGAAAGCATGGCTTGAAGATGAATCCAAACAAATGTGCCTTTGGAGTTTCGGCTGGTGAGTTTTTGGGATTTTTAGTTCATAAAGGAGGAATTGAAGTTGGGAAAAAGAGCATGGAAGCAATAGACAAAGTTGTGCCGCCAACTAATCTCACGAATTGCAATCATTGTTAGGCAAAATCAACTTTGTGAGAAGATTCATATCCAATTTATCGAAAGAGTTTTACCCTTTTCCCTTTATTGAAGCTCAAGAAAGATCAAAAATTTGTATGGGGTGACATACAACAAAAGGCTTTTGATGAGATCAAACAATATATGAAAGCACCACACAATTGGTACCTCCACAACTTGAAAAGCCTTTTAAGTTGTATGTGGCGTGCCGATAGCCTAACGATAGGATCGGCCCTTATGCAAGAGTTTGAAGGAAAAGAAAGAGTCATAGCTTATTTTAGCCGAAAGCTGTTAGACCCGGAAACAAGGTATTCGCCACTGAGAAACTTTTTGCTTGTGTGTATATTACTCTGTACCAAATCACGGCACTATTTGTTGAATTCAATGCGTGGTGGTTTCTAGTTTTGATGTAATCAAACATATGTTATCAATGCCGATTTTGAATGGAAGAATTGGCAAATGGATTTTAGCATTGTCGAATTTAATTTAAGGTATGAATCAAAGAAAGGCGGTAAAGGGTCAAATTATTGCTGATTTTATTACCCAACATCGGGATCTTTTGTTGAGGCGATAAACATTGTGCCTTGGGCCTTGTTCTTCGATGGATCATCTTGCAACAAAGGTGGTGGTGCTGGTATTCTTTTGATTTCCCCACAAGGAAAAACTTTTGAGTATGCAAATTCCTATTGAATTTCATGTTACTAACAATCAAGCGTAGTATGAAGCATTGCTTAGAGGGCTTCAACTTTTCTTATAGAAGTAAAAGCCGTTCTTTGTGAAATCTTTGGGGATTCTGAGTTGGTGATTAATCAACTAAATGGTCAAGATGAATGCAAGAATAATGTGTTAAGAGAATATTATGAGGAGTGTAGAGGACTTTTGAAGAATTTTCTCGATAGTAACCTTGCATCATATCCCTAGAGAGTACAATGAAGAAGCAAATAAGTTAGCTCAAGTCGCTTACGGATATCGAGAGAATCGGGAAGTTTTACTATAGAGGAAGATGTTTTAAATCTCGATCCAAAGAGATGGTGATTGGAGATACGGTTACCAATTATCCAAAAATCCATCTCAAAGGGTTTCCGAAAACTTAGGTACAAAGCTCTCAAGTTTGTGTTTCTTGATGATCGCTTATATTACAAGTCCATCGATGGAGTATTGCTCAAATGCTTGAGTCGAAGAGGCCAAGAAAGTGATGTATGAGGTTCACGAAGGGTTGTGTGGTGCACATCGATTCCTTATCTCGGATGAAGTGGATAATTAGGAGAACTGGTTATTTTGGCCAACTATGTTGGAAGATTGTTTTGAATATTACAAAGGGTGTCACAATTGTCGAAATTCGCAATATTCAAAAAGTTCCAGCGTTCGCTATGAATCCTATAATCAAGCCTTGGCCGCTCGTGAGGATGGGGTATAGATTTAATTGGTCGATCAATCCTCCTTCTAGTAAGGGACACAAATTTGTACTTTTGGCCACGGATTATTTCACCAAGTGGGTTGAGGCTATCCCTTTGAAGAAAGTAACGTCGAAAAATATGATCGGTTTTGTTAAGGAACATATAGTTCACAGATTTGGGATTCCTCGACTATAACAACCGATCGGGGGACTCAATTTACTTCTTCGAAATTTTGTGACTTTGCCAAAAGTATGGGGATTAAGTTATATAATTCTTCTCCTTATTATGCACAAGCTAATGGTCGTGCGAGAGGCATCAAATAAGATTATGATTAAAATTATCCGTAAGAAGATTGATGAAAAACCAAGGAAATGGCACTTGGTTCTTAATGAAGCAATCGTGGGCTTACCGAATGGCTTGTCATGGATCCACTCAAACGTCTCCCTATGAACTGGTTTATGGGCATCATGTTTGTACTACCATGGGAGTTACTATTAGATTCAAGGCGAATTGTGTTACGAAAAAGAATTGGCAAAAGAAGATTATAAGAGTCTGATGATGGATGAATTGGAAGATTTACATTTGATTCGTCTCAAGGCATTGAAAAATATTGAGAAAAAATAAAATACGCGTTGCGTGTATTATAACAAAAAGGTTAGGTTTGAAACAATTCGCGAAGGAGATTTGGTTTGGAAAAGCTGATTGCCGCTTGGGACAAAAGATAGAGCGTTTAAAAAATGGTCTCCAAATTGGGAAGGTCCTTTCCGAATTGTAGAATGTGTGCTGGCAATGCATACATATTAAAGACTTTATTCGGAGAAGAGTTTACGAGCTATTAATGGAAGATTTCTTAAGAAATACTACCCCAGTGTTGAGGTTGGTTCGTGAATATAGATCGGAAAAACCGATGTAGGAAAATCGCCTTTGGCCTAGAAGATCGGATCTGAGGACTAAAAAATAGCCGATATTGTTCATATCGCCTTTAGCCTAAAAAATCGAGATACGAGATTGGAAATAGCCGATATCGTCTATATCGCCTTTTAGCACAAAATAGCCGATGTAGTTTGCATCGCCTCTAGCACAAGAATGTTTATCCGAAATCGGGATGTTTTCAAGATTTTTCCGCAATCGCAAATCGGGATTCTACCGAAGAGAATCAAAGAAGTAAATGTCATTCCAAAGGATGAGATTATTTATAAAGTTCGTCCTAATACAAACTACTCTTCAAATAACTTGTTGAGGACAGATTGGGGGTTTGTGATTTTGGCAAGGGCAGCAGCATGATCGTCGTAGGCCTCCAGACGCTCATCGATGTCGTCAACTTCGTCTGGCGTCCTCCAACAAAGCCAACCGGGTTGGGAGGAGTAGTCTTCGTTGGTTTGGGAGGTCATTGCCGCCAGCCCGAGAGAAGCGCCGAGGTGCACACCTTGGATGACGGCCTGATCAATGCGGCCGTCCACAGCATCAAGGCGTGCCTCAGATGTCTCCCCTTGAGCATTCACCTTGTCGGCAATCTTGTTCGCCGCCGTCTTCAAGCGGTCATTCTCCGCGGAAAGAGCTGGGCAGAAAAGAAGAAATGGGTCGACAAGCAAAGGAAGTCAGGGTGACAAAACTAAAATGAAAATATCAAACCGGTGATGGCGTCGCAGAATTGTTTCCGCTGGTTCTCCCATTCGGCTTGATCAATGCCGAACTTCTTGGAGACGTCGCCTAGCTCCTCCCGGGCTTCGTCCCTCTCCTGGCGAAACTTGAGCGCCTCCTCGTGAGAGTATGGATGGTGTCGTCTGGCTGCTCTGCTCTTGAACCCCAAGGATTGGAGTGGTAGGAGCTTGAGGAGCTGGAAGACCCGGAGGAGCCGGATGATGGAGTTCGGTTGAGCCGCCACATCGGAGGAAGGAGATGGTATTGGTGGAGCCGATGACCCTTATCCCGATGAATGAGAAAGAGGAAATCGAAATTAAGAGATGAACAAGGAAGTTGCAAAGGGGCAAAAGCGAATCATACCCACGACGCCGGCAAGCGTATGATGCCTGCTTCCTTGACTTCCCGTCGGCGGGGGACGCTTGCCACGGTTGCCACTGTTCGTCATTTGCTTTGATGGAGGTTAGGGTTTCCTTCTGGAGTGAATCGGATGAAAGAAGTGGAAGAGACGGATGTGAGAACGCTGAGGCGAAGATAGTGATGAAGGCCAACGGAAAAGTCTATTTATAAGCCGAAGCGAGGGATCGTGGCGAGTTCCACGGGGTTGTGGGGCGAGAATCCCGAACGGCGGAGTAGGTTTTCTCCCTTTTGATGGACCATTACTGGACTGGGCCAGGCCTGAGTTAAGTCGAACGTCGCTTGAATATCTCCATGATTTATTGAAGCCAACATTGTTCGGCTATACCTTCACAGTATTTGGATTGGATTCGTTCGGTTATCGGAAGAATGGAGACAATCGGCTATATTCTAATCGAGTAATTTAAGGGAAAATGGCCGATTGCTTTTTTCCGAACGAATGAAAATAAGTGAACATAAAGTTGTTTAATCAAGGAAAAAAGGGTATCACACTTAAAGTTTATTACAAGCCTAATGTCTACTGGTTCAGAAGATGATTGATTGCTTCTATGGCTTCAGTCCTGATTCGGCTAACATTATCTAGCACTTTTTGATCTTCATCTTCAGAACTCTAGATGCTGGACAATTTATTTTTGATCTGCTGGTCTTCTTTGATGGTCGAAGCTATCTTTAGTGAAGTTGCTTCTATGTTCTTCGCAGATTGGCTATGTGGGCCTGTGAGACCTAATTTTGGCATTCAGTTCGGCTAGTTGAGCTTCTAGTCCGATTTTTCATCCTCCATGGATCTCGATTCAGCTCCAAGGTTGCCAAAGAATTTCTCGTAGTCTGGATATGAGAGTGAAGATCTTTAATCTCCAGCTTTTTCAAAGATCTATCCTTCTGCAAAGCGGCCCTCGAAGATATGTTCTTGGTTGCCCTTCTCACCATAGCAAAGTGATCATCAAGATGGGCTGCAGATTCTAGGGGAGCCTTGAGAGCAGAAGGGATATCTTGATCAATGAGTTCAAGGAGGTCTTTTATCTGGTCTGCATCCTGAACCAGACTGATGGTATCCTTATTCAGCAGAATAATCACTTCTTTTAGCCGAGCCTGATTCTCCAGTGACAAAGTTTGATGAGAAGTGATCTCTTCACCTTTCTCAATAATGTAGTCCTCAATAGAGAAGGAGTAGCTGGTGGTCGGTTTAGTGATGTTCTTCTAGACAAAGAGGAAGAAAGAAGGTGTTAGCCGATTGGGTAATTTTGCTAAAATATAGTATGAGACAAGGCATTACCTGTTGGGCTGATTGGTCATCAGGATGGGTTATACCCTGGCTTGCTGGAGGACTTGATTGAAGGTTCAGAGGAGACGGATCTGGAGATTGATCAGGAGAAGTTTCCCTTGCCAGTTCATCTAAAATCTCATCTATTCTCAGTAAAGTAAGTGATAATGAGCATAAGAGATAGATGTTGTTAAAGAGAAAGGAGAGGAGAATTGGTTGAGCAATGTTACCTATAGTCTCATCAGGTTTATGAGCCTTTGAACCTTCCAGCTTCATGGGTCTCTGAAATTTCGCTATCATGGATTTCTTCATCTTGATGAGAAACTTGGGGGTTGGTTCTCAAAGCGCCGAGGTATTACCCGGTATGGGAATTTCGACTTGTGGCTGCGCGAAGGAAGGAATGAATGTAGAGATAGTCGGGCTTCTTGCTAAATGAAATGGTTGACCTGATAAGAAAATGAAGGTTCATGCCTTAAGGGATAATCTGGCTTTCTTGGTCCTTGGTTTCTTGGGTAAGAGAAAACTTTCGGTGTTTTCCTTTTGCTTTTCCTCTGGAAGATGCAAAGAAATTGAAGTAGCAGGAGTTCTTATGAGTGCCTTTAGAGGTGCTTTGAATCCAAAGTTGCGAAGTTTTCATGAATTCCTTTAAGTTTGGAGCATCAAACCCCAGAGCGGGTTTGGGACCAAATTAGATAGTCTTGAATTGCTTTGGCGAGGAAGTAAACTCAAGATCCTGTGCATAACCAGATGTTAAAGTAAGAAGTGGATTCAAGAATAAGAAATGATGGGCATAATGAAATTACCTCACTGTCAGAAGCAAAATCGGGTTGCAAGTTTTTGCATAAAGAATGAACTGCTATATTGAAGATATGAGCATGCCATTCTTGCCACCAAGAGACAAAGAGGGGATGAGCAGCATCTATTAGCCCAAATGGAGATGGTTCATATATTGGTAATTCCCATCCTAATTCAAAGACCTTCTTGGCTTCCATTCCTTCAGTTATTGCTTCCCTTGATTTTATGATTGTTGAGAAGAGGAATTTTGGGGGCAGTTGGCCGCATCCTAATTGTCTGGCTACCATGTTGGGATAATAGAACTCATAGGTGGATTGTACTAATCTCCCATGATGAAATTCGGCTGGCAAAGTGCAAGGTTTGATAAAGGAGTTGAAAATCTCTGTGGATTCTTGGCCTGAACAACCAATTTCATAGCTAAACTTGCGAGGCAAAGTCGATCTTCATTTTCCTGTAAGAAACCAGAGCACATTGCAATCCTTTGAAAAATAGCTTGAAGAGATGACCAATGTCTATATCAATGCTTATAGATCTTCTTTGCTTCCCCATAAGTCCGACAAGCTTTAACCTTTCTTTGTCTTCGCCTTGAAAGATAGTTAATCGAGGGAAGCTTAGGTTGAAGAGGCTCACAGGGGTTATCTGATGCATATATAGTTGGAGCCACATTTGAATTAGCCACCGGGACCATTCACACAAGAAATTTCTCCACCTTGGCACATCTCGAAGGGTGATCTGATGCATCATATGATAAGCGCACCCTAAAGATATTTGCCTAATGGGATCTGGGTGCTGCAGCTAAGTCTTTAGCCATTACCATGTGATTCGTGGTTGGTTCATTGGATTTTCCACAAAAATGAATCAGATAGCCACATATTCATGAAAGCTTTCAACTCTTTGTCGAGAGGCGGCGCGAGATGCATTCATGTAATTACGAATATGTTTGACCCATCCACATCCGTAACTAACGGCTCTTTGATTACTCTTGCTCTTGTACTTATAAGGATATACCGGCAATGACACATTCAAACCAAATCATCATGTATACGTCGGCTAGAGTGATGGTCATAATACCATGGTCAAGATAAAGGCATTGGTAGCGTCGGACCAAAAATGAGAAGTCGCTATCGAAGGGAATCATTCTGGGTGTCTCTGCTAAAGATAACTCCGGACAATGACCGATGTCCCGACTTTCCAAATGGGTTGCTGCTTTCTTCTCCAACATTCTCCTATACCGATTCGCCATCCGGTGATTGGGGGAAATGGCCAATTCTTGAACGTGTTTGGCCATCGGTTTGGTGAGGTAATTCCAGGACTTGAAAGGAATTCTTTGAGTTTCCTTCTCAATGATTTCGGAAGGGTCGGATTTCCCATTGGGCCAAGGAAATAGGAGTCGGGGTTGGCGGCGTAAGGGATCAAAATCGCTCTTGTACTCCTTTAGAAGATGATTGAAATCGAGGGAATAAGTCAAAGAGGAGCGGAAGGATGGGATGAAAGTTGCCGAATAGAAATAAAGTTTACCTCTGGGACTTCATCCTCGGTCGCCATTGAAGATTTAAAGGAGGTTCGAAGTTGCGCTTGAAAGATTGGAATTTTGGGCAGTGGTCGCGGTTTTGAACGGTGATGACCTAGGAGGATGAAAGAGCTTGTGGTCAATTTCGAATAAAACAACTTTTATCCCGAAATTGAGGGGCATGTGTTAACACTTGGATTTTGGTCAATTCGAAGATGACAGTGGACCCACATGCGGGAAGAAGAGTGTTCGCAAAACAACGCAAGCGGTCGGCTAAATGCTTGTGCGGGTCGGTTATTCTGAAGGCGGTAACTCCATTCGGGAAGCGAAAGATGGCAAGCAAAGCCGATCGAAAAGATGAAAGTTGTAATAATAAGGGACTCTGAGAGTTTGGGGCAAGGAATCGTAGTTTCCAAGTTTATTTAAGAGTTCCTTTGTAAATCGTAGTCTTTAGGGACTCGTGTTTAAATCTAGGGTATAAATATTGACCCTCGACCATTGTAATAGGCGTTCACAACCAAATCAATACAACCGCCCCGTGCCAACTTTCGAGTCCTTTTGTCGTGTCGTCGAGTTCTTGAGAGGAGTCATCGATCCGTCGACCTCCGTAAGTTCCGACAACCTTGTTATCATGTTTAGTATCATGCGGTGGATTTAGACGTGATGCAAGTAGTCTTATTTGTTTTCAATGATCGTATGCGGCGGATCTTTGCTTGACAATCAAGAAGTCTTTGCTTATACTTTTTGTTTATGAGTAGATACCGTATGCGGCGCGCTTGCTCAATATGCTTAGTGGAAGCAAGATGAATTATCGGCTCTATTAGATTACGGCAAAATCTAAATAGATTCATCAAGTTATCCTGTGTTGCATGTTTTAAATATTTTATATATTTGTAACACACTTTTGCCCAATCTAGATTGATATTGTTCGGCCCTCTTCTATGGTTTTATTCGAGCTTCAATGATCATTACTTTCATAATACCTTTGCAAATAGATAACATGCTCGTAATGGCTGAATTATTTTAATCTAGATTGTCACATCTTCGTGGGTTCATGTATGTTAATCACGTTTAAGTTTTTTGACGAAACTAGGTGTCGTCGTGCGCGAGCCTTGAGTTTTAGATTGGCTTAATCGTGTTTATCTATACGTTCCTTCTTCATGGACCCCAACTCGGCCGGATTGTTTGAGCTTGGATATGCATTAACGCATAATCAATTTCACTTGTTCAAACATGTCTTCCCATGCATATGCATTCGGCAATCGATCTTTACGTATGTCCATCCTACGATTAGCCAATGATTTATAAACTTGTTGGCGACATACTTCCTATAGTTGTATGTCGTTGTAAGTGGCTTCCGGGGCAGTATATACGGAATCGTATGCGTCTCACCCGACATGTTCCGGTTTGACATTTAACTGTTTTATCCCTTGTCAGTTTCTTTCAGGTCAAACTGACTGGCACGTTCCGGATCACGAAGCACCCGGGCACCCGATTGAAGCTACGCTTTTCGGCTTGCTGTGTGTGCGGCACAGTGCGTCACATTTTGTGTCAACAGAGTGTTTGGGTGCCCAAGTTTTATGTGACTAACCCTCTAGGACCCAAATCTTTTTGGGTACCTAAAACGAAAGCTTAATTTGTCTTTGTAGGAATATTCCTCCGGTGGAACAAGTTGGGTGTTGGATAGTGGATGCACCAATCATATGACCGGAGAGAAAGATATGTTCACATCATTTCAACCAAGTCATGATCAAAGTGGAAACATTGTGTTTGGTGACAATGGAAAAGGAGAAGTCCTAGGTTTGGGTAAAATTGCTATATCAAATGATAATTCCATTTCCAATGTTTTACTTGTGAATTCGTTAAAATACAATTTGTTGTCCGTTTCACAACTTTGTGAGATGGGTTACAATTGTCTTTTTACGGATAAGGGTGTGGAAGTCTATAGAAGGGAGGATTCCTCTATTGCATTTATGGATCATTTAAAAGGGAAACTCTATCTAGTTGATTTCACATCAAATAGAGTAAATCCCGAGACTTGTCTAATGGCAAAATCTAGCATGGGTTGGTTATGGCATCGCCGACTTGCCCATGTTGGGATGAGGAACTTGACCAAACTTCAAAAGGGCGAACACATCCTTGGACTAACAAATGTTTCTTTTGAGAAAGATAGGATTTGTAGCGCATGCCAAGCGGGAAAACAAGTTGGAGCTAAACATCCCGTCAAGAATGTTGTGACAACCGAAAGGCCATTGGAGTTGCTTCACATGGACATATTTGGACCCGTCGCTTATATAAGCATTGGTGGTAACAAATATGGTTTTGTAATTATTGATGATTATTCTTGTTTCACTTGGGTATTCTTTTTGCGTGAAAAGAGTGAAGTGCAAGGTATCTTCAAGAAGTTTGCAAGAAGAGCCCAAAATGAATTTGAAGTCAAAATCAAAAGAGTTAGAAGTGACAACGGGACGGAGTTCAAGAACACCAACATTGAAGAGTTTCTTGATCAAGAAGGAATCAAGCATGAGTTTTTGGTTCCATACACTCCACAACAAAATGGTGTTGTGGAGAGGAAGAACCGAACGCTCATAGAAGCCGCAAGAGCAATGTTGGATGAGTACAAGACTCCAACCAACTATTGGGCGGAAGCGGTTAATACGGCATGTCATGCCATCAACCGCTTATATCTTCACAAGATAAGAGAAAAGACCGCCTACGAACTTCTAACCGGTAAAAAGCCTAAGGTGCACTACTTTAGAGTTTTTGGATCCAAGTGTTTCATACTTAACAAGAAATCCAAAAGTTCTAAGTTTGCACCAAAGGTTGATGAAGGTTTCATGCTTGGTTATGGTACTAACGAACATGGATATCGTGTTTTCAATAAAACCACCGGTTTGATTGAAATCGCGGTAGACGTGACTTTTGATGAAACCGACGGCTCTCAAAAGGAGCAAGTCAATGTTGAGAATGTAGGTAATGAGGAAGCCCCACATGAAGCAATCAAGAAGCTTGCTATTGGTGAAGTAAAGCCCGTTGAAGACAAAGATGAAGACCATGTTGTGCATGATGATCTTGATCCAACCATTCATCATGTTTCATCAAATGAACATGGTGAAGCTTCCGCAACAAGAGATAGTCAAGATGGGAGATCAAAAGAAGCACAAGGCCATTCTCATGAAGATGGTGTCAACAATGGTGAAAGTAGTGAGGTCATCCCTCCACAAGCTCATGATTGTGATCTTCCAATCGATCATAACTATGATGATGATGATGATGATGGCCCTATCCAAAGGTCAACTCAAGTGTCGCATCCCAGAGTGCATCAATCCATTCAAAGGGATCATCCCATTGATAACATATTGGGGAGCATTCGACGAGGGGTAACTACACGTTCCTGTTTAGCAAGTTTTTGTGAATATTACTCGTTTGTTTCTCCTTTGGAACCTCGTAGGGTGGAAGAGGCACTTGATGATCTAGATTGGGTGATAGCCATGCAAGAGGAGTTGAATAACTTCACTCGGAATGAAGTCTGGTCCTTAGTGGAAAGACCCAAGCAAAATGTGATTGGAACCAAGTGGGTTTTCCGCAACAAGCAAGATGAGCATGGAGTGGTAACAAGGAACAAGGCAAGGTTGGTGGCTCAAGGATTCACTCAAATTGAAGGCTTGGATTTTGGGGAGACCTATGCACCGGTGGCTAGGCTAGAATCAATTCGTATTCTACTTGCCTATGCCACCCATCATGATTTCAAGTTATATCAAATGGACGTGAAGAGTGCATTTCTCAATGGCCCCCTATCCGAGTTGGTGTATGTAGAGCAACCACCGGGCTTTGAAGACCCCAAGTATTCAAACCACGTCTACAAGCTCGACAAGGCGCTCTATGGGCTCAAACAAGCCCCTAGAGCTTGGTATGATTGTTTAAAGGATTTCCTACTCAAACAAGGTTTTGAGATAGGAAAGACCGATGCTACTTTGTTTACTCGCAAAGTCAATAATGATATCTTTGTTTGCCAAATATATGTCGATGACATAATATTTGGTAGTACTAATGTGGCTTTTTGTGAGGAATTTAGTAGGATTATGACAAACAGGTTCGAGATGTCCATGATGGGAGAGTTGAAGTTCTTTCTTGGATTTCAAATCAAGCAACTCAAGGATGGCACGTTCATATGTCAAACCAAGTACACCAATGACATGTTAAACAAGTTTAACTTGGACAAGGCCAAGCCCATCAAGACACCCATGCCAACCAATGGACATCTTGATCTTGATCAAGGAGGAAAGGACGTCGATCAAAAGGTATATCGCTCCATGATTGGATCACTCCTTTACCTTTGTGCATCTAGGCCTGATATTATGCTTAGCGTGTGCATGTGTGTAAGATTTTAAGCTAATCCGAAAGAATGTCATTTGATGGCCATTAAGAGAATTTTTCGGTATTTATTGCACACTCCTAATCTTGGCTTGTGGTATCCTAAGGGCTCCACTTTTGAGTTACTTGGCTATTCCGATTCGGATTATGCCGGTTGCAAAGTAACCCGAAAGAGTACTACCGGGACTTGCCAATTTATTGGTCGGTCCTTGGTGTCTTGGAGCTCTAAGAAGCAAAATTCTGTTGCTTTGTCCACCGCCGAAGCCGAGTATGTGGCGGTCGGTGCTTGTTGTGCCCAACTACTTTGGATGAAGCAAACACTAAAGGACTTTGGATGTGAGCTAACCAAGATGCCACTTTTGTGTGACAACGAGAGTGCCATTAAGTTGGCAAACAACCCCGTAAACCATTCTCGAACAAAGCACATAGACATCCGGCATCATTTTTTGAGAGACCACGAAGCCAAAGGAGATATCGCCATTCATCATGTGAGCACCAAAAAACAATTAGTCGATATCTTCACAAAGTCTCTAGATGAGTCAAGATTTTGTGCTTTGAGGAGTGAACTAAATATCATTGATTCTCGTAACATGGCTTGATTCCTTGCACACACACTTTGTTTGATCTAGTTAGGAGAAAAGAATTAAGAAAACATTGTGTGCCATTTTCAAAATCTATTTTGTAAGTTTCATAAGTGACTATTGCTTTGTGATGGTTGAATGAAATCTAGTCACTTATGAAAATGTTAGTGTCCATCATATTTTTGCCCCACATGGTGAGGTGAGTGCAGGTTAAGGTGTTTTTCTGTTTCCCTGCGTCGGAAGTCCCGACGTATGCTGGAAGTCCCGACGGCCGGAAGTCCCGGCTCCCGCCGGTACTACCGACCGCCAGAAGTCCCGACGTAAGCTGGGAGTTCCGACGCAGATCTGTTTTTCACCGTGCCCGTTGGTTGCCTGATTTCTTTTTACCTGGCCCGATCAGTTATCTCTCTCCCGTCGCCCTCATTTCATCTCCACGCGCTGTCCTCTATCCTCCTCGCCGCCATCTCCTCCTTGCCACCCTCGCTCCTCCTCGCCGCTCGCTCCTCCTTGCCGCCATCGCCCTTCCCCCCCCCTCGCCGGTAGTTCCTACCGCCCCTACTCCCTTACTCCGCCCTGTGCCCTAATGGTTTCTCGGATCGGTGGTGGTTCTTCCCTTGGCGTGGTGGAGATCCCGTTCGTGGTGGAGATTGTGCCTGTGGATTTGTTCGTCGTCGCCTGCGTTTTGTTTTTCTCCATCTCTTTCCTCGATTCAAGGTACTACCATGGTGTCCTAACCCTAACTTCAATGTACCTTGTGTTTTGCTTCCATTCTTCTTCTCTCTCTACTCCTCTATCTCCCTTGTTTGGATGTGTGTCGTGATTTGAAGCCCCATGAATGGGATGGTCACCGTGTGCGCCGAAAGTCCCGGTGACCGTCGGGAGTTCCGATCGTCGGAAGTCCCGACGTTCGCCGGAACTCCCGGCTGTCGGAAGTCCTGACTTTGGCCGGGACTACCGACCCTATGGTGACCACTCCATTCCTGTTTCTTCACTTCTCGATGTTCCTTCACCTCTCCTTGTTCTGTTTCTTAGTTCCATTTTATGTTCTACGCAGTCATGGATGGTGGTAGCAGTCCCTCGCGCCATCGGGAAAAGCGTTCCAAGAAGACTCAAGATCGTGCCGCTGTTCCGAAGCCGCCTGGCCACACCAAGGCGTCTTACTCGCGTGGTGGTGCTGGTGCTTCCCGTGGTCGTGGCCGTGGCGACCAGGGGTCATCAGCTGCTGCCCCTGCTCCTGCTCCTGCTCCTGTTGGGGCTGAGCCGATGGTTGATGAAGACGAGGAAGCGTTGGACCGTGCCGAACGCACCCTTGCTGTTCCACCGCTTCGCACCCCGCCTCGTGGTCCTCTAGGGACACTTCGGCTTGTTCCTTTCACTGGTGCGTCGCCGATCATGCGGCCGCCCACCATGGCTCCTAATCCGGCTGATGGTTGGACTCCTCCCCTTCTAGTGGATTATCATCACCGAGTCAAGGACATCCGGTACAACAGAGGCAGGAACCTATATGTAGAGGATGAGAAAGATCTTCGCCTTGAGTATCGTTTCTGGCACCCCTTCCATTATGATTTCTATAATTCCATTCTTTATCGGAAGTTTTTGAAGAAGGAGCCACCGGTCCTTCAGATGAAGTGCATTGATGCATATTCTCTTGGCAAGTACAAGGAACCCGAGCTGGTGCAGCTGGTTCAGGATATACAATCAATGGGGCTGTCCTACCTGCTAGCATTTTGGAAGAGTTGGAACAACGAGCTGATTTGTTAGTTTTATGCTTCCTATCATCATGAGAGAGACCAGACCAGTGTTGTGGACATTATTCACTGGACCACTGAAGGCAAGCACTATAAGGTGGACTTCGTCAATTTCTCTCGCCTTCTAGGTTTGGGTCACAGCGACCGGAATGCCAATGAGTTGACTGAGTATGAGGATCTGGCTTTGGAGGAATATCAACACATGTATCTTGAGGGACACCGAGCTGATGGACAGACCGCTTTTTTGAAGCCATATTATTATGTTCTGAACAACATCCTAAGATAGATATTGTATCCGAAGGTAGGTGACTCCACCTTCCTTCATGATGATTCCCAGAAGGTGCTTGAGAGATTTGGAGATGAGTTTCAGAAGTTCTCAGTCAGCCGCTATATATGGAATAAGATTCATGATGCTTCTGAGGATTCGGTGAAGCATCTTCCCTATGCACCATACATCATGCATATCATAGAGCATGTATCCGGCATCCGTTTTCCCTATGACTCTGAGCATAAGCTCCTCAAGATATCCAACAAGACCTCTATCATTGCTGCCAGAGAACTGCGGGAAAAAGCTGAGGCAGCCTAGGGAAAAGGAAAAGGTGTGTCTAGTTCTCGCTCTCGCCATGGTGCGTCAACACCTGCTGCTGCCGCTCGCTCTTCAAGTGCTGAGCCTCTCTCTTCGTCCTCGTCTAGAAAGAAGCCCAACAAGTTCAAGTTCCTAATGACATACATGTTTGGATAGTGTTGTGCTAGTGCTCAACGTGAGCACGATATGCAAGAGAGGCTATATCAGTTGGAGCAGCACGCAGGGACTGCATCTTCTCCTCCGCCGCCATTTGTGCCTCCTCGTGATCCGTTGGCTTTATATGATGAGGCTTGTGCGGCGTTCGAAGATGATGCGACTTCTCGCCCGCATGGTAAAGGGAAGGCTACTGACGACGATGAGGAATACATCGAAGAGGATGATGATGAAGACGAAGCTGGTGGTGACGACGATGACCAAGATGAGGATGATGACTACGATGATGAGTAGTTGCTTATTCACGCAGCCTACCCCTTTTTGCCACTTGTTGACAAAGGGGGAGTGTTAGGCTTTGATTCATCCTGTAATAAGTTAGTTGGTCTTATGGTTTCAGAACTTTAAAACCTTTAGCGTGTATGAACTATGTCGTGTGGTGGCAACCTTGTGATGGACTACTATCTATATGTGTGTGTGATGGATGTTTGTAGGACAAGTTTATGGTTATCAATTTATCTTATTAGCTTATACTTGTCTCTACTTATGATGATGAATGCATTTTGGATGGCCATGAGTTCCTTCAAATTCCTTTTGTAATTTTGGCCATCATATTCTCTTTTACTTGTTGTGTGAAATAACATGTCATATTGCATTTCTTTTCACACATATCTATTTGTTCACTCACACTTGTCGCACCCCACGGATTGCAAAATTTAGGGGGAGCCTTTGTCTTGGTGTATGCGAATCATGTATAGATGATTCTATTTGAGATTCAAATTCATGCATACATCAAGGGGGAGCTCTTCATAAATTTTGGGGTTCAAAAGCTTTAAATTCTTTCATTCTTATAAAAGCCTAAAGTGGTTGTCATCAATTACCAAAAAGGGGGAGATTGAAAGTGCATTTGCCCCCTGTGGGTTTTGGTGTATTGATGACATCCAGATTATGGACTAATGTGATCTTAATGAGATATGTCGTAGCTATTAGTCCCATGAAAGATTCAAAGAGTTGATAAAGATGAAATGGTATCCCTCAATTCTTGAAGTTGAAAAGATGGACGAACTCAAAATGCTCTCCAAAGGTTTTAATTTTGATTTTGAGTTTAGGATCCGCCGTACTATAAAGAGGGATACAAAATTATTTGGTCTGAGGAAGATAGAGTGCTCAAGCATATTAATTAAATAAAAATTGGGACAGTCTAGCACTTCACGAGCACATAGAATTATTTTCTGTAACTTTCGGTGTCGGAAGTCCCGACGTAAGTCGGAACTCCCGACGATCGGAAGTCCCGACTTAAGCCAGGAGTCCCGGCACCTGTGCTTCTGACTGGCTCGCTGTCTGTGCACGTCGGAAGTCCCGATGTTCGCCGAGAGTTCCGACCGTCGGAAGTCCCGACGTTCGCCGGGAGTTTCGACACTGACCTGACCCCTGCCGGGAGTCCCGGCAACTGCAGTGCTGGCTGTTTGGTTTACGTGCGACCGTCGGAAGTCCCAACGTTTGCCAGGAGTTCCGACACTGACTTGCACGCGCTGACTTCCGACTCTTTGTGTACAGTGTTTTCTATTATAGTCGGAAGTCCCGAGATCTGTGTCGGAACTTCCGACGTAGATCTGAACGGTTGGATTTTCACTTGGAGTATAAATACTCCTCTCTTCACTTCTAACCGTTACGGACTCATTTCATAGTTGACTCACTTCGTGCTGAACAGCTCCCAAGCAACCAAAGCACCCCTCTCCTTCCCCCTTTGCTCGAATCTTCGATTCCCTTAGGGTTTGAGTGAAAGGAGAGTGGATTTAGTAAGAGCATCACGTTGGAAAGCTTGAGCACTTGATTTCTTCATCAAGCCGGCTGATTTTGCGTCTATTACTCTTGGGGCTTTGCCCCTAGCCGGCTAGGCGTTGCCCTAGAGCTTCCATCTTGTGGAAGATCCTTGGGAAGTTTGTATCACCCTTTGATTTCTTAGTGGAAAGCTCAAGTGACCTTTGTGGTCGCTTTGAGAGAGGCAAGGAGGTGGAAAAGACTCCGACCTTGGTGGTCACCTCAACAACGAGTACGTAGGAGCTCCTTAGTGGGGTTGCCGAACCTCAGGATAAATCCTTGTGTCCCGTGTGCTTGTTGTTGTGATTGCTAGAGATTATTTGTATATGTTTGTCTCTTTCCCTCCCAAACTTGCATTTTAGGGTTTGGACTCGATCCACGGTTTGGAGGTATTACGGCATCAAGGAGTGACCTAACATCTTCACCAAACCACTAGGAAGTGAGGTTGTAAGTTTATTTATCCGCAAAGTTAAATTTGGCACTGCTTTTGTAGTTCACGTAGGCGTCGGAACTGCTGACGTTTGCGCCGGAACTTCTGACAACGTTGGAAGTTTCGACCCAAACGTCGGGACTTCCGACTGTGACTGACAGAATTAAACTTAGCATTTGCAGTAAATTTTTAGATACGCCTATTCACCCCCCTCTAGGCATTGTTAGATCCTTTCAATCCTGCATCATGGCATGTAGTCCATCATGCTAAGCAAATCATCATCTATTACTGTAGTGCACGAGAGTGAGAAGGTTCGTGTTGATCAAGTTTTGGACAAGGTCCATCCATCAGTGGTGTTGGTGCCAAAGTCTAACTTCTAAATCTATCTATGGAATATAACCTTCTTTGCAACGCAGGCAAGCCTCGGAGCATAAACCCTTCTCTAGCTCTTACAAAACTTTACTACACTTTAAGTCTAGTGAGATGTGCATTAAGTAATTAGGAGTTGATCGAATACCGTTGCTGCATGATTACCTTGATTCAGGTACGATGGAAGTCGAATGATAGTTTCATCATTCACGGGAAATAGGTTTTACCTTGCTCTTCTCGGCTCGGCCTTTGGGTCGTGAAAATACCATGACATTTTGGTAAGTGTTCTTGGCAGACAGGTTCACCTGGTTGTGCTCGTCCCGCCTGTGTCGATTAAGGACCGTCCGTTGTAGGCTTGTATGTGTTAGAGACTTTGTAGTACTAGCCACATACTCCGTTAAACCTAATACATTGGCTATTTCATTATGTGAAAAGATAACTGCGCACTGGGAGTGGGAGATGAGTAGCATGTACCCATCCTGTGAATCCGTCTGGGACAGCACGGGGAGGTGGAGTACTGTAATCTCGGATAGCGCAGACCGGTTCATGTTTTGGAGGATCCTTGGGAAGGGTTAATATATGTAGGTCCAGGACCTACATGTCGTGTGGTAAGGAAACCTAGCTGGGCCAAATCAATTCGAACCGCCGCTGCTTCTCGAAGAAGAAGACTCGATCCTCTGCCCTGCATCGTAGTTAATCAATAGAATATGGTTACTTATGGATAAAAGATGAACTTGAGATGAGGTGATTAAAGAAATGATTGATTTAGATCAAGTGCAAACTGGATACTACTAATGACTTAATACAAAGCTAAAACATTGAAAGTAAGGATCCACTTATAGTAAGCTTTTCTGCAAAAGTCTTTCTTGCTTGAAACTTTCCTTAAAGCCTGCATACCCTTGAAGTCTTTTCTTTTAGTCGGGTAAGACTTGTTGAGTACCCTTAACTATTCAGGGTTTGTTAACCCCTGTTGCAGGATCTGACTTGTGCTGCTAATCGAGATCATGTCGGTGGGCTCGACATGATTTGACGTTCTCTCCTACCTTAGGTGCTTCACCCAAGTTGTTTCTGTAGTTCTCCTCACCTTTTGAAATTTAAGTTAAGTTTTACTTAATTATGTTTTGTAAACTAATGTTATAAGTCTTCCGCACTCCGATGTAAAATATTTTTGTACCAAATGTTGTAATGTTGTGGTAACTCCATGTTGATCCTGTATGATTTGTAAAATATGAATAATTCGGGGTTCCCCGAGGACACCCGACAGACTGCCGGAGTTATCTGGCCCTCGTGTGCAGCAGTCAGAGGTCTTTAAGACAATGACGGGCATATGTGGGCCATATAATTTGGGTGGTTCTGCCACAGCCTACCGCCCACCCCTGCCCTCATCGTCGGAGCCGACGCCAGCGTCCTCCTCGTCACCTCCCCCTAGGCTGGAGACCGCGAGGGCGTCGCGGTCGTACCGTACTTCGCGCTCACATCGAGGCTCCACACACCCTAGTGTCCCCAGCGGAAGAAGCTCACGGCAGCCAAGCCCGTGGTGCTCTTTGCTCCACCACCTCCCAGCCCCAGATCTGCCCATCGAGGTGGTTATCGAGTTCCTCAACGCGCCTGACATGGTGGCCGCCTCCCACTAGAGTATCGCGCCTGACATGTTGCAAGAGTATGTTTCAAGTGTTTCAGATGTTCTAGAGGTATATTGCAAGTGTTTCATATGGATGTTGCAAAAGTAGCGGGATATTGCATATGTTGCAAAGTGTTCTAGAGGCATGTTGTATGTTGTTCAGAGATATGTTGTAAGTATTTATTCAAAATGTTTCAACTATTTCAAAGATGTGTTACAAGCGTTTTTTATCTGATTACGTATGTTTCACGCATACTCCCTCCGTTCCTGTTTACCGGTCCGAGGAGCCTAAATGGCAATGGTAACAAATTAATTGCTTCCTCGCGCCTGTTGCCTTGTCCTTTCATTGGCTCTCTCCGTACGTGCTTTCTATTTTATTGGCCACCGCCCATTCTGCATGTATGCATGCATTCACTTGCTACATTAATCACACCTCAAAGTACTGAGCGCGCCTGCTAAAACGGTCTAAGCAAAAAAACGCGTGCACGCCTGGTATACTGGAACGGAGGAAGTACGTTGCAACAGTATCTTCGGTGTTTTAGCCTTATATTATAATAAGTATTTTTATGTTGTAAGTTGTAAGTATTTTATCTAGATGCTGCATATATTTCATACACATGTTGTAAATGTATGTTTCAAATATTTCATCTGCTTCAGACGTACGTTGCATTCAAGTGTATCATGTTTTAGAGGTTTATTTAGAGTCATTGGGGCGCGGCCCAGGCACCGTGGGAAGGGGCGTGCGGCGCGCCTGGAGTCCTGCGGACGGGGCGTGCTCGTACTCGTCTCGGCTCCCGGGTCCTGCTTGAGCAGAGAGAGAGGAGGGGGTTAGGAGGAAAGAGCGGTGGGCATGGGGCGGGGCGAGGCGGACGAGAGCGGAGTACGCGTGCGGGGTGGAACGAGGCAGACGGAGAAGGACTACAATGATACAATGGGAGTGTGGCGTGTTTCTGCTAGGCCTTTCGGTAACGTCCGACGAAATCCTATCCCATCAGATGTCTACGTGCCAGCAATTCCCGAATCACAATTTATGGTCCTGATCGTTTCTCTTATAATTCATCTTTTTCAGCTTGTTTTTTTCAGCCGAAACAGTGTTTTTCTCTCCCAACAAATTAGCTGGAATTTCGGTTCGTTGGCATACAAATTTTACGTTCCTCTTTATGGTCCTGACTAAGGTGCTTTTTTAATTCTATGATTTAAATTATTTTGATCCTATTTAGAGGCGCATACGATCCGATTTTTAACAACACTGCGACAGCACACAGCAGCAGATTGGACCAGCCGGCCAGGTGGCCCGTGGAGCCGCGGAAGAGGGAAGGCCACGTCGCGGGCCATCCGAGCCCAGGCACGTCCGCACTTCCTAGCCGTTTACTTTTGTCTCACCAAATCCACGATGCGATGCGAGTGGCAGCGCGCGACTTCCCGTTCCTCCTCGCTCCTCGGCTTCTCGCCCCGGCAGCCGGCACCGGCACCTCCCACTCGGCCACGCCCATCGCAGTCCAAAATCCTCGGCCCCACACCCGATGCCTCCCCTTGTTCTCCGCCTGTTCGCCGCAGCTCCGCCCCGCGCTCGCGGTGGCCGCGCCGGGGCGCGTCGGGGCGATGGCGGGCGCACGCGCCTGCGCCTGCGCGTCAGAGCAGCGGCTGGGGAGGCCGCGCCGCCGCCTTCCAGAACCCAGGTGAGCCGCGCGCGCTGCTGCAGTCCCCCGTTCACCGCGCCCTACGGTCTACTGTTTGTGCGTGGCATTGTTTCTGAAACGCGGCGTGGTTGTCCAGACTTATGCGTTCAAATTGGAGGCCATGGTATGAGAGACTCCTGCAATTATGATTCCATTTTTCGCTGTACCAGACGACGCATCCTATGGGGCTATAGTGCATAAGTTCTTAATCTTACCGAACTGAGAGGACTGAACGGTAGAGCTACAATTATACAGCAGGTGTGGTACAGTATTACATATAAGTAGATAAGAACAAAAACGTCACTCGAATTGGTGGAAAAATGGCCAGGTCAAAGTTAAATACATCAATTTTGTGGCTATTGTGACATGCTAATTTACGGAGTATTGGTGGACGCAAATTCAGCATTAACATAATGATTTTTTTTTTGGCTATTTGATCCAGCATCCTGTATTTCACTATTTCCAGGGCACTGTGACCACAGCAGATTCCACGTAGTTATCTTACAACTGATCGTGCTTTAGTTTTTGTTTGCTTCCTCTTTTGATTTTATTTTATGATGAATTAACATCACTAAGTCATGTAGATGATAATGGAGAAGATCTCTGCTGGTGAAGAAGTTGGGGGTGCTGGAGGGGCTTACTCATATAATGCATTGAAAAGATTGGATCAAATATGGTCTAGTATTTGTGAAGCTCAAGCAGGTATGCGTCAGATGGTCAAACACTACATATTCAGTTTATCTGGATTTGCTGCTTCTGATCTTGTTGCTACTAAGATCAGAAGAAAAGCCCTTCTCAACCACACCAAAGTCTCATACTTGGATACTATAATTTGAAATGAGTTTTGTTGGCCTCCCTGCTTTTTACAGACACAATGCCCACAGGAAAGTATAATTTGGCTCATCAGGATTGCTGTCCCAAATTCTAACACATGAAAGTTAGTTTGCTCAATAGGAAACTTTTACAGGCTTTACCGAAAACCACTTCTTCGTAGAAATTTTGTCCACACAAGCATGAGACTAACGTACTATACATATGCTGTTTGTCTGATGAATCACTAGAGGATGGGCACGATTGGTAGTGTTCGTATTCAGCACTTAGCTTCTGAAATTCTGAGACTGTATGACTTTCCAGTGTACCAAAGAACTTGCAACTTTAGTTGATGGATAAGTTTAAATAGTTTTAGCTGAAAGCTTGAATCTCCCTTTAATTACATTCTAATTGAAATGCATGCATGCAGATTCCAAAGTCCCTGAAGTTGTTACTCGGGTTGAAGGGCTGCTGGCTGATTCTAATCTTGGTTCTGGTTCAGAGATATTTGATGTAATTGTATGTGGTGGCACATTAGGTATATTTGTAGCTACTGCTCTCAGTTCTAAAGGCCTTCGGGTTGGAATTATCGAAAGAAACATAATCAAAGGGGTAATTCAACCCTATATGGCTATTCCTGAGTTATCTGAAGAACATTTTACTCAACCATGAAACATATACCTATATCTGCTAAACAGAGGGAACAGGAGTGGAATATTTCAAGAAAGGAGCTTATGGAAATTGTCGAGATTGGCATCCTTTCAGAAGAAGACCTTGAACAAATAATTTCAAGCAATTTCAATCCTGTAAGGTCTTTCAGATCACAAATTGACGTCAATTATGGAACATCTTATTATCGTTAAATCATGCCTTGCTATCTAACCGGTTCACTTATTTCTTTTAATTTTTAATCTGCAGAATAGATGTGGATTTGAAGATAAAGGTGAAATTTGGGTGGAGAACATTCTTAATCTTGGTGTTTCGTAAGTTTTCTACTGACGCCGCATATAGATTAGTTTTCGTTAGTTGGTATGGTGACAGTAGCAAGATCTGGAAAAAATGCACGCTGCCTGTGTTATTTTGACGTTTATGAAATATGCAAGATGATAGGACATAAATATGGTGGAATTAACATTTACTTTGTACATATGGAATACTCCCTCTGTTTCAAATTATAGTTCACTTTAACTTTGTTCCAAATCAAATTTCTCTAATTTTGACCAAGTTTATAGAAAAATGCATCAATATCAACAACATCAAATTAATTTTATTAAATTCTCCATGAAATAAGTGTTCATAGTGCATTTATCTGAACTTGAAGATGTAAATATATTCTTCTCAAAATTGGTCAAAGTTAGAAAAGTTTGATTTAGGAGAAAGCTAAAGTGAACTACAGTTTGGAACAGAGGGAGTAGTACAGAAAAATGTAAAAGTATGTAGTGTCTAAAGAGACAAAAATTACAAAAAGAGTAATCTGTATCTCATTATTGTTATATAGAGGCTTTCATGCAAGGTCAATTCCTTGTCTTTCTTTAATAAGTCAATAGATATCTAAAACATCTTTATGGAGGAACTAGGAATATAATTTAATTCTATTTCATGATGAAAAGTCATCTTAGCAAAAGAGAGCTTGGTATATGGTAGTTAGGGCGTACCCAGTGCAGAGAGCTCCCGCTCTGTGCGGGGTCTAGGAAAGGGTGTAAGTGGCAAGCCTTACCCTCGCCCGTGCAATGTGAGGAGACCGCGACTCGAACCCGGGACCTTCCGGTCACAGGCGGGAAGACTCTACCACTTGCACCAGGCCCGCCCTTCAGCTTGGTATATGGTAGTATGGTAATAATATTAATAGCGATGCCTACCTATAGTATAGTGTCCTATGTATATCTTGCAGCAAGAAAGATCGCTTAACATAAATAAAACAATAATTTAGCTCATATATCTGTTTATGTTTCATTTACCTTTTCAGGCCTGCTAAACTTGTTGAGAACATGAAAGAACGCTTTGTTTCTTCAGGAGGAGCAATATTTGAGGGGAAAAGTCTATCAAGCATTTATGTCTATGATGATCTCGCTGTAAGCAAAATTATATTTTGTCCCCCTGGCCATAGTAAAACTGTCTCGATGGACTGTGGAGACTGCTAAATTCTGTTAGTCTTTTTCCATAAGAATTTACAAATAAATAGATTGTCTTGCATTGTCTTCATATCTGATTGTGGAAATATAATTCTGTGCTTGATTGATATAATAAGCACATAGTCCCTTCGTCCCATAAAGTGTGTCATTATAGCATTCAAATTTTGTCCCACAAAGAATGTCACTATAGGCAAACATGTGTATCCCACCTAGGTACTTTTTAGGCCAACCCACAAAGAAAGGCTCCATAGGCTAACGCTTTGTAGGGGTAAACTCTCTTTGTGGGATGGATGGAGTATGTTGTTAAAGAAATCATTCTAATTATTAGGTATATTTTTTCCATTTTTTTTTCAAAATCTATTTATTAAGAGGTTAGATCAGTAAATATTGTTTGTGTCGTTTTGGCATTAGATATTGCATATTTCCAAACAAGGAGAACATTCCATGTTATTTTTTCAGGTATTGAAACTGAGTGATGGTGATTCCTTGTCTTGCCGACTTGTTGTTGATGCTATGGGCAATTTTTCTCCAATAGTACGGCAGGTATTCAAAGTCACATCATAACTTAGCCATATTTGACTGTTCGAAACTCTTCTTTCCTAACGTAATTGAAGAGCAGAGCTCCTGCCATTTGCGTTCCAAAAAAAAAAAACTTAGCCATATTACAGAAGGCAATCTGCAGATACCTGATAATGTAGGGTGCTAAATGGTAGTAGTTGATAATTTACTGTGGCAGTTACTGGTCTTTATAACTCCAACTTGTTGAAATTAGAAATCTGTTGGTAGTGGCAACTGGTAACCACACCTCTCAAAACTGCTTTAGTTTTATGGTATGGTCCCCTGTCACCATAGTTGTCCACATGAGGCTCACGACATAAAATCTTCCACTTAGTATAGTAATGGTAGTTTCCAAATGTTATATTCCAGTTATACAAGTTAGCATATGCTGATGCCTATAAGGTTTTGTTGTCACCCTAATTCATTCTTGTGCCATGCTCTTTGATTTCATTGATGCACCCTGAATAGTTGCTGAGCTTGAACAGTATGATAAGTTCAGTAGTATACCAGGAGTGGTTAAGCATATTTGGGCTGCCATGTGCCATCCTTTGCAAACCAAGTTCCGTGCTTACAGTACAGAAGTAGCTTTGGAGCAAAGTTTTTATTGATTACAGCTCTGTACATCAAAGATAAAAATTGGAAATGGAACTTTGTTTTTGTTACTTAATTACAAGAGAAGATTTGCACAAGCACAAATCAGAAATATCATTTCCAAAGTGTTTCAAGCTTCCATAGGAAAATCGAAAATAGTGAGATTCATTTCATCTAAGTTTTGGGATCATTGAACAGTATGCCTAAATCTGATTTGCTTCTATTAGTAGTATATCCATCTTGCAGCCATTTCCTGATTCCATCTACAAGTTAGTTACGACTCTTCTGTCCTTGTGCAAGATCCGGTCTGGTAGAAAACCAGATGGAATGTGCCTTGTTGTCGGTGCTTGCGCTCATGGATTTGAAAAAAATACAACAAGTGATATTATTTTCAGTAGCTCAACAGTAAAAAGAGCTGGGAATTCAGGAGTACAGCTCTTTTGGGAGGTAATTGTTTCCATTTCACTCAGAACTTATAACACAAAGATATCTGAACTTGAGCATGTTCTTCATATTATTGTGCTTTGCCTCTATAACATACAGCATAAATCATGATTTCTTTAAAAAACAGAAGTGCTTCTATCACAGCTGATACCTATTCTGTGTTATTCTCAGTCACCACCTGTTTTGCAACATTAGCTATCCTGTGAACTCGTAAAAAAAAGCTAATTTTATGAAGTTCTAAAACTTAATCACATGGGATTCAATATCCTTTTGATATTAATATTACTTTTCTTCTTTGATCTGAGCATTTCTTGTAGGCCTTTCCTGCTGGTTCTGGTCCCAATGACCGTACTACATACATGTTCACCTATGTTGATCCAAAATTTGGAGGCCCAAAGCTAGAAGAACTTTTGGAAGTGTTTTGGGATCTTATGCCTGCTTACCAGGTCAATGGTGTTCTTGGTGTTATACATATGTAAACATTTTAAAATTAACATGTTTGTTTTATCAAATCAACAATATTTGTATAAGTAACTTGGTTTATGTCCATACTTAGATAGGTATGTAGAACTGAATATAATTTCTAAAATTTTTTAAATACTCAAATAGGCGTGAGTCGATCAAGGAAGATGGTTTTTCTAACAGCATAAGTGCTGGTATAATTACTAAGTAATGGAATACATCATGCCATTGTGTATATTCATTTCGCACCATATATTAAAAAAAAGGGCAGACCCAGTGCCGGAGGCTCCCACATGAGTGGGGTCACCATATATCCATGATTAAAAATGTGCATAGCAAAAGTTTGTTGCATTATTAGTCATACAATATCTGGTACATGGATAAAAAGCACAACATATGAGGCCAGGGGCTTGTGTTCTACTTATGTTGATCATTCTGCCTTCCTTTTTTCTTAGGTGTCAAATATGATGTTGTTAAGAATTCTTCTTGTTTCTTATTCTGATAGTTCTCCACAACAATGGGCCCTGTTGGCTTTGATTTTACAACAAAAGTCTGATGTGTCCATGGAAGTCCCCTTATCTATTTTATAGGTTAGTGTCATTTTGTGATTGCTTAGTTGCATATGCTCTAATGATAGCATATGTAAGCTGGAAACCATCGAATTGATCAATTAAAATTTTGAAAACGTTGGCATGAATTTGATATATATTATGGTCGTCTTCATTTACATACTAATGTTATCATATTTATTTATTTATTGTTTTCTTTGTAGGATGTGGTTCTTGAAAATTTGGATATAAGGAGAGTTATATTTGGAATTTTCCCAACTTATCGGGATAGGTAAAGCCTACTCCCTCCGTCCACAAAAGAATGCAATTCTCGCTTTTCGAGAAGTCAAGCAGTTTGAACTTTGACTAAATTTATATAAAAAAATACTAGCATTCATGATACAAAATAAGTATCATTGAATTCGTTATATTATAGGATATATTTCATAATAAATTTATTTGGAGACATAAACATTAATACTATTTACTATAAACTTGGTCAAACTTGAACTAATTTGACCGGCACGAATCCCATAGTTGCATTCTTTTCTGGACGGAGGGAGTACATCCTTCCCCTTTTCTCATGCCAATCCATGTTAAATTGTTTCTACATCATGGTTGTTCTAAATGTGTGAGAAATATTATACAAAGAAAACAGCCATTTTGTGTTACAATGGAATATTTGAATGCAGACACTCTTATTTATTCCTCAAAAATGCAGAGACCCTTTACAGATGTTAATTTGATACCTGAGAGCAGTGTATTTTGTGTATACATCTCTAGTATATAAACATGCAAGGGATAAGACCCAACATGTAGCTTTTGCTGACTATTATCTGCAAGGCATCTGCAGAGTTATGTAGTTTGCCTGTCTTTGAGTTCTGATTATACTGTAATTGGTACTTATTTTCTATCATTTCAGCCCCTTGCCAGCTGCATTTGACCGCATCTTACAGGCATGTGATTTCTCTTAACAGAAGCCTTATTGCTCCTGCACCTGCAACTATACTTAATCACTGATGCCCTTGCACTTCAGGTTGGTGATGCTAGTGGAATACAGTCACCTGTTTCTTTTGGAGGTTTTGGAAGCTTGACGAGACATCTTGGTCGTTTGTCTAGTGGTTTGTCTGTTGAAATTTCCTTGTCTTAATATATAACTGTTGAATATGTTTGATCTAATATTAAAGAAACAGAGTTTAGAAATGCGCACTAGAGTAAAACACATAATAATATACTTATGTAGGAAATTATCACAAACCTAACCTTTTGGAATCCATTTCATGAAACTACACAAACTTGACCCATATGTTAAGATGCTAGTAGTTCGGATGTTAAGCTGCAGTATCACTTTATTGATGATGAATTTTGGATACCTTTACTTGTGCTGTTTTTTTATCATTTGGTTTCACACACACACTTCATTTTTTTTCTTTTGGGGTTAAGGTATATGTGAAGCAGTTGAAGGAGACTTCCTGGATGCTCATAGTTTGCAGCTGCTCAACCCTTACATGGTTAGTGTACTCCATAGCCCTTTCTATACAATTTGAAGTGGAAGCTTATTTGGTTTTGGTATTGCAGCCAAACTTAAGTGCATCATGGTTGTTCCAACGAGCAATGTCAGTAAGGCCACATGTCAATGTTTCACCAACCTTTATCAATGAGCTTCTCTTTGCTAATTTTCAGTCAATGCAGGTAACTTGAGGTACTTAAAAGTACACAATTGCATCAATAATTTTATTCATCTTATGAATTTTGCTTTCCTTCAATGTCAGAAACTAGGGGATTCAGTCCTTCAGCCATTTCTACAGGTTGCTACTTGGACATTGTACTAAAACCGAGGAATGCTACGTTGTTATTTCCATAAAGAAATACTTGTCTTCCACTTATGAAACTGTGCATTTGTAGGATGTAATACAGTTTGGACCTCTTGTGAAAACTTTGGGGCTAGTAATGCTCACTCGACCACAAATTTTGCCTTCCATATTTAAGCAGGTAGACTTTTGAAAAAACATCATTTTCTCATGAGGCTGAAGTCTGTTAGTAATTTATTCTGTTTTCTCCTTAGGTTGGACTGGGAGTCATCCTTGAGTGGTCAGGCCATTTTATGATGCTTGGTTACTACACATTCCTTTCTACCTTTATTGATCCGGTCCTGAGGTACAACTGTTGTCACCTGTCCCTAATATCAAAATTCCCACTTGTGCCATCTAAGAGTCTGACGTGCTTGCTATTTTCATAACATTTTGAAGGTCTTGGGTGGAATCCTTGCCCCCAAGGGACAAATATCAGTGGAAACGGTACCTGGAAGCTTGGAGATATGGAGCCGGTTTAGATTACCGCCAAGGGGAATAAACTGTTTCACTCAAAATACATGAGGTTTCCTCAGAAACAAAATTATGTATAGATACATGAATATAGCATTCTGTCAGGGGAAAGATAAATAGAGCACAGATAGGATCTCTGATTGATTAGTTTTCCTTTTTCAGAGCACACAATACTGAACATCGAGTTTAGAATATGTATCCTCTAGTTTCACTTGTAATTTGTCCACTTCACTGAACTGCTGGAGTGAACATGTATAGTATAATCTACATAATTAATTTCAAATAATGCTGATTAACTTCACCATCAGATAATCACTAATGTGAATAACAAGTGCCAGAAAGTTGTGAAATGATCTATTTAGAGCCAGTTAGAGAAAGATGTTAGTGCAGCAATAAACAGAAGTTGCTTATTCTTTGTCTCGGACAATATACATTATCAGGTCCATAGGATGATAGGACCACTTTTGAGTTGTAAGATTCATCAATATGCGGTTATGCACAGATGGATGGAGCTATGATTTGCTGTTGCACCAAACATCATTTGGATTCAAAATTGATTGCTTCAAGCCTACAACAGAGTATGCTATTCCTGAATGACAAGCAGCATATTCGTATTTAGAAGAAGAAAAAAAACAATTTCTTCCATGATACATTTCAAACGGATGGCTCCTGTATGGAGTGCCAAAAAACTTCTCTATGTCAAATCCTATCATACTATCAACAACTCTTGCTACCTTTTAACACACTCAATCTCGATAGTCAGATCTTGAACCCCAGCTTCTTGAAATATCCGTGAAGCTTTATTTCTTATGGAAGACTTGTCAGCTTCTGCTGATACATGTAGGTGAAAAGTGCCTACAATGTCAGTATTAGTTAAGTTCCATACATGAACATTGTTGACTCCAAGGACACCATCAATTTTCATAACATCATCCAATGCTACAGCCAAATCCTTTTCATGACTCCTCGGGACTCTCTGCAACAGAATTTCAGCAGAATTCCTTAACAAAGGAAGAACAGAAGATACAATCATTACTGAAATGAATACTGAGCATATGGGATCGGCTATAAGCCATCCCTTGTACTTGATCAGTAAGGTTGATATTACAACACCAACGCTTCCCATTGTGTCAGCTAGGACATGCAAGAAGATTCCTTCCATGTTGTGATCAATGTGATGCCGGTGTCCTGACTTATTACTGTTTCCAGAATCTGATGGTCTCAATCCTGCTTTTGAAGAGTGACCTTCTGTGTCATGAGAAGATATATTGCTAAGAGGAATGTCAAGAAGCTGTTGCTCAATACTAATACTGTTGCAATTTTGATGAGCATGATCTCTGCTCTCATGGCAATGGTCCGAATGTTCATGGTGATGATGCTCATGGCCATGGCTATGGCTATGCTTCTCCTTGCAGGTGTTATCCATGATATTGTTATGAATGCCCTCGCTATTACTATTGCCATGGTGATCATGGCGATGGCTGTCATCTCCATGATGATCACAACATGCCTTCACATTATTAGCACCGTGATGATCATGATCATGATGTTTGTGATCTTCAGAGTCATGGTGTTGGTGATGTCCATGGCCATGATGTGAATGAGAATGTGAATGGGAGTGAGAACAGGTACCACCATGAGCATGGTGGTGCTCCTCATGAAAGAACACCAATCCGATTATGTTTACGACAAGTCCACCTATTGAAACTGCCAAAAGACTACTAGTTGATATTTCCCGAGGCTCAAGAATCCTCTCAAATGACTCCAACACAATCAGCGCACCAACAAGAACCAAGAACACTGCATTGACATACCCTGACAGGACCTCAAACCTGCCCCTTCCGAAGTTGTACATGCCATTTGCAGGCAATCTCGCGATGTAGGACGCATAGAGACCAATTGCCAGTGCAGCACAATCAAACAACATATGACAAGCATCAGAGATCAGCCCAAGACTATCACTCATGAACCCACTGCCAAATTCCACAAACATGTAGGCTGTATTGATCAATAGAAACGCAGCAATCTTCCTCGACTTCCGCTCACTCAAGATATGCCTAGCTGGCCCCATGACCGCCTCAAAAACTGACTCCGAGGCATCTTCGGTACCAAGCTGCACATATCCTGCAGGGGCCAGCTCCCTGCTGGCGGTCCACAAGAGGAATCCACAGATCAAGAAGCCCGGTAAAGACAGCTTTGGGTAGTACAGCAGCTCTAGAACAAGAGTGCATAAGAACGTCATTGCAAAATCCACACTCGGCCTACCGCCTCCGCTGCCATGCTCCTGCCGTCGCCCCAAAGCCATGCCAAAGAAGGCAGAGTTAAGCAGCAGCCACCAGAGCGGGCCGAACGGCACTGCTGCGTCAGGAGCGTCGCCCGCATCGCTGCCACCGAAAAAGGAGAGACCCACAAGCGCCGGCACGGAGAGAAAGGCAGCGGCGAGAGCAAATGCCGCTGCGCGAGCGCGCCGAGTGCGTGTGGCATGCCGCGCCGCGGCCGATTGTTCGGCCGAGGAAAGGAAGCCAGAGGCGAAGGGGATCGCGAGGATGACGGAAGCGGAAGGGGAGATGCAGGCAAGGGATAAGGCGGCGACGGCGACGGAGAGGACTCGGCGGCGGGAGGGCCGGCGCAGGGCGCGGGCGAGCAGGGAGCCGGCGGAGTCCGCGAGGACGAGGAGGCCCGGGGAGGGGAGGAAGCGGAGGGCCACGAGCCGGAGGAGGATAGAGAGCGCGAGGAGGAGGGCCGGGCGGAGGAGAGCGGGGATCCCCGGGAACGGGTGGTGAGGCTGGTGGTGGGTCTTCCGGGCCGAGGCGGCGAAGTGGAGGAGGAGGAGCGCGGCGGCCGAGAGCAGCGTGAGGGGCGAGGATAGCGCGAGCGCGTGGGCCAGGGACGGGAGCGCGCGCACGGAGGGCGCGAGGAGGAAGAGCGCGTGCAGCACGAGCAGGCGGAGGAGCGCGGCGGCGTAGGGGGAGGAGGACGGCGAGGCGGCGGAGGAGGAGTAGGGGAGGCCGCGGGATTTCGACGGGGTGGGGAGCGGCGTGGAGGGGAAGCGGAAGGAGGGGTGCGCGGAGAGCCGCGGCGGCACGGCCAGCCGGAGGTGCGGCGCGTGGCGGCCGGACATGGGCGGCGGCGGCGGGCGGATCGGGAACGGAGGGCGGGCGGGGTGCCGGCGGAGGTGGACCGGGGGAGGAGAGGCGTGGAGTGTGGACTCGTCGTCACTGCCTCGCGGTACGGTTAGACGATGGGCTGGGCTCGAAAATCGAGTTGTACCAAGGATAGGCCCAAGAATTGCTCCACATTCTAGTGGGCCATGCCGAATATTTTACAAACAGTCCAGCCATCTAAATTCAAACTACTGGTTCTCAAAAAAAGGTCTAAATTCAAATTACTCGTATTCATCGTTGGTCTTTTGATAAGACTGAATATCAAATGCCGAATATTTTGACTGAATAAATAAATGAAGAACACTTTTGTATCATCAGTCAAAATATTAGGTAAACGGTGCCTGTCCCGTGCCACACATTAGACGACAAAAAACCAGGGCGAAATTTTATTTGCGCAGAAGGCAAAGTCCAGCTCACACACATTGTGCGCATGGAAGCATTTTTTATTAAACACGGTTGTGTTATTCATACACAGTATTTACATCCGGAATACACCGTATTTTGTATCTTCTGGAACCGGCTTGGCGGAAGCAGAGAGGCAGAGGCTGAGAACCCGCCTGGTGTCAGCAGGGTCGATGACCCCGTCGTCCCATAGTCTAGCAGTGGAGTAGTACGGGCTTCCTTCTCTGTCGTAGGCCTCCACGACTTTTGCTTTGAAGGCTTCTTCCTCGTCATTGCTCCACTGTATGCATATGAACAAAAATTAGAATTCAACATGTAAAAGGAATCATTTTGACATTCAAGCCTTCAACGAGTTACGCGGTTTAGTGTTTTCTGAAACAAGGAATTAATGCTAGGTATACCTCCACTCCTTGTCTCTTTTTGTTGTTCTTTTCTATTTGAGCGAGGACACCAGCTGCCTGAAAAGGTTCAAGGGAAGAAACAGTAAGAAGTGTTGATTAATACTGTTTTGCTGTGTTTTGAGCATTCCACAAAAGTGAAAATATAATGCAGGATTCACAGCTTAATTTTCATAAGGTTACATGCAATGCAATTAGAATGCAATTCAGGAAAATATTCAGCAAGATTGTAACAACTTCATATGCACAAAGATGTTAAAGGTCAGAAGAACATGACCTCTGGAAAGAAACAGATACTCCAGGAAAATCCACAACTTTCAGCATCTCGGCACAATCTAAAGAGTTTGCTGCATCACACTTCTTTTGCACCACGGAAGCATGGTTTTCCATATTTTATTTTTCTTTGCAGGCAACAAAAGTTAGCTGGACAGTAGTATTATCTAGTTTTAAATATTAGGATTCTAGCAGTGCTAGTGTTGAAACTCCAAACGAATCTGAGATGGTAGATGTTAATTCACCTTATCCCATTTTTCTTAATACCTATAAACTGATAAGACGTTATCAAAGACTATGATAATGCTGAAAAATAGCAAATGCCGCAATCTTCCATGCATCAAAATATTGGCAATGAAGACAACGATTACATTATGGACATTCTCTACCAGGCAAAGATAAATGGTTACTTGTAAATTAGTAAAGACCGTCTACATGCTGCAATAACAATAACAAGTGTGACGGCTCTTACCTGGATGCCACCCATAACAGATATCCTAGCAGTTGGCCAGAGAAATAAAAAGTTTGGGCTATATGCACGTCCGCACATTCCATAGTTCCCAGCACCAAAACTTCCACCAACAATTATTGTAATTTTAGGAACCTGTGTACACATGCCTTATATATTAGTCAAGTTTCATTGGTGCAATGTTTGTTGTACAAGTCATCAAAGGGTCTAGAAATGCTTTTTATAATTTTAAAAAAAAGGTCTAGACAGGCTTGACCTTAGCACAGGAAACTGCCATGACCATCTTTGCTCCAGCTTTGGCAATTCCACTAGCTTCAGACTTCGACCCGACCTACAGCAGTCAGCAGATAAACCAACAGTGAACATGCTACTGTCCTTCAAAAAGATTAAACATCTCATACAGTCATACTTGATAAGATCACTAATTTGTATGTTAAGTTTTAGCATCCCAACCATACTGTACAAAATCTTGCAGTCTATCATTGTAAACTATGTAATTCTATATCCTGCACTAGTTATAGCCTGGTTCCATGAACATAGTAGAGGCAGTGAGCTCCACATTAATACTACCTTTGCATAATCAATAAGTCTATGCAGATAATAATTTTTATTTGCGCTAAAAAACATGAATACAATAATAAGTCTGTCTACTATGCGATAGTGGGATATGAAATGAAAGAGCTCAAAGAAGTAATTTGAAGAGTAATGGAATACCATACCATGAACCCAGTAATGTTTTGAAGGAAAATCAAAGGAATATGCCGCTGAGCGCACAATTCAATGAAGTGGGAACCCTTTAGCGCTGACTCAGTAAACAAAATGCCATTGTTTCCAATAATTCCAACTGGTTGCCCACATATCCTTGCAAAACCAGTCACTAGTGTCTGCATAAATTTAAAGAAAATTGAGTTGCACAATGCATAAGATGCAGTATGCAAATGATAGTTAAGTTCAACTAAAAAAGAAATCCTTACTGTTCCATACAATTTTTTGAACTCATCAAATTCACTTCCATCAACAATACGGGCTATTACTGAACGAATGTCAAAGGACTGTTTCAAATCAGCTGGTGCAATTGAGCGAAGCTCCTCTACATCGTACAATGGCTCTTGGTAACCACAAGCAGAACTTTGAATATTTGTTCCTTTAGCAGCTAAGTGCAGGTTCTTCACAATGTTTCGCCCCAACGCAAGCCCATGAAGTTCATCTACATCAATTAACATTGTGGGAGTTGTCTAAAATATGAAAGAAGCATCAACTGAAATGTAACTAAAACAGAATAATACAAAAGATGAGCACCTATGGTAAAACAAATATAAGGCTTTAAAGAATGTCAAATATCCAAGAGGGAAGTAATCCAGTCATATGATGCAGTAAGTGTTGTTAAACTTTACCTTGTGCAAAATGATCTGAGACCCCTGATACCTTGCAATGTACTGATGCTCCACCAAGGTCCTCAGCAGATATCTCCTCTCCTGTAGCAGCCTACAAAATTTGGCCCTTTAGACTTTAATTATAAGGCATGATTTAGGCACTGCTCAATATCTCATCTCATCATGTACAAAATAAACAAATGGTTGCCAGAGAATACTGACCTTTACAAGTGGCGGACCTGCTAGAAATATAGTTCCATTTCCCTTAACTATAACACTCTCATCTGCCATTGCAGGAATATAAGCCCCACCAGCAGTGCAAGATCCTAAGACTAATGCAATCTGAGGGATGCCGTCTGAAGACATCTTAGCTTGATTGTAGAATATTCGGCCAAAATTATCACGGTCAGGGAAAACATCAGCCTGCCTGGGGAGATTAGCACCACCGCTGTCAACGAGATAGATGCAAGGCAGTTTACACTCGGAAGCTATTTCCTGTGCTCGCAGATGCTTTTTGACAGTAAGAGGATAGTATGTACCACCCTTAGTGGTTGGGTCATTGGCCACAAACATACATAATCGTCCATGAACAGGTCCTATGCCAGTTATTATACCTGCTGATGGTAACGCTTCATCATAAACATCTGAGCCTGCAAGCTGTACAGTAAGAACTTAACATCAACAGTTGCAGTCTAGAACAAGAAGTACAGCAATGAAAACAATTAGTTTATTCCAGACCATCCTCCTACATACTGACACTTCCAAAAAATGCAGAGGCACTTGGGTCCAGGACACTGGTAGAACTTGGAAGACACTGGGCGTCTCAGTAGCTCATGTCCAATCATCAATCAACTATTACCATGCAGGCCTACTATATCTCCTTTGAAGCTGATACAATGTTCAGGAGGACAGGGTTGTGGTGCCACAATACTACCGTTTGGACTTTGGGTCACAAAATGGGAGATATATCATGGCTCATGGAAGAGCATTGCTATGCTAACCTCGATTGCAATTGCAATTGTTTGCTGAAAAGGAGTGAATGGCAGCCTATAAATACAAACAATCTGCGGAAATTTAAGCCTTTTGCTCTCGGTAATCCCAAATTCCTAGCATTACGGGGTACGGGCTAGACCAATCATACAGAAATTGTGTTCACTTAACAATAATGTGGCCTGATCAACGTAGGGAAAACGAGAGGCCGAGCGCCAGCGGCGAGCGAACCTGCGAGAGCTCGAGGAAGGACGCGCCGGGGTCGAGCAGTCGGTCGATGCGGTCCCGCGGGAGCAGCTTCCCCCGCGCCGCGTTCCGCCTCACCGCCTCGGCGCCTCCGCCGCGCAGCACCTGCACAAGCACAAGGGGGGCACACCACGCTCTCCGTCCTCAATCAGGAGACAGGCACAAAGCAAGCTCGAGGAAGAGAGCGCGACGGCGCGAGGAAGTGAGGGGCAGCACCAGCACCTGGGAGACGCGGGCGCGCAGGTCGGAGAGCAGCCCGCCGACGGCGGCGGCGTTGCGCTGGTAGGCGTCGGAGCCCCTGTCGAGGGTGTCCGGGAGCACGGAGGCGGAGGCGGGCGCCGGCGCGGCCCCGTGGACCGCGGCGGCCGCTGACGAGGAGGAGCGGTACGCGACGGCCGGGGCGCCGCGCGGGGGTAGCAGCAGCTGGCGCCGCGCCGCGGCGAGTCGGCTGAGCATAGTAGACTAGGCTCGTGGGTGGGTTCCCCGGTTTCGTGGGAGTGGGAGTGTTCAGTTTTGGTGGCACTACTGCTGCAGTGCAGTGCAGAGCTGCTGGAGTGTCTTCCCAGAGACCCAGACCCAGAATTCCCCAGTCTCTCCCATCGCCGCGCTGCTGGTGCACGCAAGTCGGGGCGGATAATGATGGTCTGACTAGACGCCGCGCTGTGGCTGATAAGCTTATCATTGCTATCCATGTCGTGTTTGCAGTGGCAGTCTGGCAGAGCATGGGAGCGGAGGCAGAGCACGATGGGAAGCTGGCAACGACGGTGCTGCTGTCGCGGCGTCGACGGGGAGGCATGGACCACGACGAGGGCGTGTTTGGTTAGTTTGCTCGGCAATCTCGTCTCGCCTCGTTCGGCAGGGAACGGCTTGCTAACACCGCAAAAACAGTTCCGGCTCGTTCACATTGGATTCTTTGTCTAACCTTATCTAACCTTTCTAGTTTCTAGGCCAGGATATGTGTTTGGCAGTGGATGAAAACTATTGCCTTGTTAACTTGCCTCTCTAAACAAGGAAAAATCCTTACCCAACCAGGAGATCCAGATTGAAATCTCTCATGCCAGCAAGGCAAGCAAGCAGTGCATCTTGTCCCGTGTGGTAGTTAACTTGCTCTTGCTCCTCTAACTCCTATGAATGGCTGAATGACCCTTGGACCCATATGAGCACTTGGTGTTATCAAAATCAGTGCATGTGTGTGGTGCTGGGCAAGCTTTCACACCGAGCGAAATATTCAAATAACCACTTTATTTATACTGACTCTGCTTGACAGTGCCTTGCCTGCTAGCTTGGCTAGGTAAAGTAAGCATCCCCTTGCCTCGCCCTAGTGAGAAAGGAAATCCTTGCTGACTTGGGTGAGATAGCTGGGCAAAGTGAGCTTTTTATGCCCTGTTCGCTTGGCTTATAAGCCGTACTTTTTCAGCCAACGAACAGTATTTTTCTCTCACAACAAATCAGCCAACAGTACTTTCAGCATGGCTTATCAGCCAAGCGAACAGGGCATTACTCTCTACCAAACATTAACCTCACCAAGCAATGTTGCTCAATGCTAAGCAAAGCTACCAAACATACCACATATGGCGTTTATGTTTTACTTTCAGAAAAATTCAAGCATTTATTTGAGCTTTGCAACTACTCTAATATTACACCCTTGCCCCCACCTGGCACCTCCTATCTGTGGCAAGAAGTCAACTCTCTATCCTCTAATAACCTAAGCTCTGCTATAAATCTTTGGTACATATGTAAGGAAAATGGACCCTATCGGTCATTAAGTTAAATTTTGGTGTTTGATAAACAACATGACCATTTGAACTAACAATGTTTTCTAGTAAGAAGGTTAAGTTAAAATGGATGCAAGGTTGGCTTGAACTTAGGCAACATGGAAATTGAAGTGATCAACGTCTCAAGCAAGACATTAGAAGCCATGTTGAAGACCTATAAGACATGCTAGAAATCTAAGACACCAGAAAGTAGAAGCACGGAAGCGAAGACACACAAACGAAATTGAAGTAGTGGCAAAAACGGTGTATGAATTAGACTTGTCTCATGATTTTGGATCTGCTCAAATTGATATGATATTAGTTCGGACCTGTAGAGCTCTTCATTATCTTTCAAAAAGCCCAAGATCATTAAAATCCGAGTTCAGAGCTAAAAGTTATATCCAAAATACGAAAGTTTGTCGTGCTAAAAACAGGGCATCGTTATAGTCTGATGCTACGCTAAAGTAGTCCGGTATTCACTGAATTAATCCGGTGCTAAAATGCACGTGGCACCTTATAGTTAGGTGCTTCTTCTCCAATACCACCCGGATCAATTTTGTGCCCATAGAAAAGGTTGCAATGGCTAGTTTTTAGAGTTGGGGCTGTTTATACACCTCCATTCAGCAAAGAAAGGTGTGCTATAGCTGAAGGAAGTGTGTGGAGAGTTGAGGCTCATCTATTTGTGCTTTAGCCACCAAAAATGCTTAGGAAAATATTAGGTGATTAGTGTATAGATGCTTTGTGAAGTGCTTATGCCAGTTAGATCACCGCTAATGCGCTTGCTCTAGGTTTAGATCTAGTGTTTACCTCTTATCACTTGGTGCTTGCGCGCACTATTGTTATACATCGGAGGTTTATAGCCTTTGCGAGACCACACTAATGGCGTTTGTAGTATGGCCGCCACCGTGTATGGAGGGAATGAGGCCCGCGGCGATTTGGCTGGAAGCTCGATAGTAAAAACGGTAGGTAGCTGTCCAAGAGAGGCCATCTCGACTTGTGCATGGTGAAAGCCCGGTGGATATTCATGGAGTTATCAAACTGAGAGCTTAGGCGAGGGGCTCCAACAAGGACTAGAGGAAGCGTGAGTTTCTTGATACCTCAGTAAAAAATACCGAAGCTGTCGACAAGAGTTTCCATCTCTATCTCATTTAAGCTTTGTATTTAATTTGCGTACCTAGGTTGTGTGGTTAAATTTTTAGTTTAGCTTGCGAGGCTAGTTGATAGGTTCGGAACCTAGGTTGCATAAATTTTTTTAGTAGAGATAGCAACATACTTAGTAAAACCTTAGTTGTTATTGTATAGGTTTTGATAAGTAGAAATTCGAGGCCACAGTTTAGAGTAGATTTTTAGAAAGACTAATTCATCTCCTCTTATGTATCATGGTCTCTTCAAGTGGTACCAAATCAGTTTGTCTCAATTCGGACCTTTGGATTCACTGCCGTTGAGCTAGACGCTATTAAGAGTGATCGGGATGGATACCTCTAGGCCTTCATACTTTGATGGCACTAATTTTCCCTATTGAAGTGCTGGAATGCTTGCTACCCAGAAGCGGTTGACCTAGGTGTTTGAAGAGTCACTCGTGATGGAATAAAACCCCTAAAGAATCCCAAGAAACCCACATCGAGTAGTAAGTGATGAAAAAAATTCATCTAAATATAAGAGCTAAAAATTGCTTATTTTAATCTTTTTGTATGAACATCTTTAACTAAGTGTTCATCCTAACAAAACCAATTGAAAATTCATGCCAGGACAGTGAAAAATCCTAAGTGGCATCTAATTAACAAGCATGTTACTAGCATTAACAGTCCTCGCGCACTCGAATTCGAATATTACGTACTCCCTCGGTACCAAATTTGTTTACTAAGTTATTTTTAAATAACTTTTATTAATAAAGCAAGTCGCAACAAAAAAAAGTAATATTTTACTTAAATTTTTAAATAAGATGAGTGGTCAAACTTTTAGTCAAAAAGCCAAACAAATTATAATTTGGATCAGAAGGAGTAGCTCTGAGCCCATTCGGCAACCAGCCATAACCCCCTGTTCTTCACGGCCGTTTAGTTGTCTACCTTTTCTTTTTCCTATATAACCTATATCGAAGGGGCATTGATTCGAGACCTAGTTTTTGTTGGCCTGTCACATTATACAGCCTGTTCGGTTGGCTGGTTCGTTTCGTTGCTGGATCGTGAAGAAGTACTGTTGGCTGGTTTGTGTGAGAGAAAAATACTGCTCCGGCTGAAATTTTACGATCGTTTACGACAAGCCACAGCCAAACGAACAGGCTGATATAATCCCACTTATTGTGAAAGACAAAATTAAATAAGTTGATTCATGTCTGAGATTATATAAACGGAAAGAGGCTATATATATATAGGAAAAATTTTTCCTACTCCCTGGAGTAGTTACTCCCTGCTCTTAATTACACGCTGACACACACATATACACCCGTGGAATGTTAGCGGGTTTAAAAAACAGACCCGATAATCTGATGTACTTCGTATATAGAAAGATCCACAAGTATCTCAGGCCGGAGCCCCACCCGACACATCTCGCAGTCACCGCCGTCCTCTTCCCTCCCTCCTCTCTTCCACGGCACCGTCGGAGATGTGAGCGCCGCCATCGTCCAGCGGGCACGCGGGGCTGCGCGAGCCCACCGGTGTCCGAGCTCCGTCCCTGCCGAGCAGTTCCGTGCCGAAGTCTGCGCGCCATCCCGGTGCTCTCACCCCACCGAACCGCGACGGCGGCGGCCCCGACCCTCTCGGTTGCGTCGACGGCCCTCCCCGCGCGCACGACACCTCCAGCCCGTGCGGTAGGCGTCCGTGGCGGCGACGGCGGCCCGACCCGCACTGTGCCCCATGACAACTTCTAGATCCAGGTCAGTTGATCCGGCGGCACTCCCCTGGCCTTGTGGATCTGGCGGCGCTCGCTCCACAACCGCGACCGACGACGGTTGAGGAGCCTGCATCTGGCCGGCGGCGGCGCCCGTCTCCCACGGCGCCTCTCTCGATCCAGATCGAGGCATCGGTTATCCTTTTCTTTTCTCGCTATGCCTCCTTGAACGGATGCCTCATTTTTTGATTCTCGAGTCCTCGCATCTGATGGATTCAGATTCCATTTGGATTTTTAAGCATTGATTTTTTCCCCACCATAGGTTTCAGATCGGACTTCCACGTGAGACTACCAATCATCAGAGTTTTCGTCCGCGTGAAGCTGCTCCAATCGGCATCCGCTGCCCGCCGTCATCGTGGGATTTGGTTCATGCAATCCTGCTCGCATGAGTTGTTGCTCCACCGACGTCTCCATGCGGGATACGGTGCAGGCATAGGCAGTGAAGGCCGATTCAATTATCTCTAAATTTTTAGTACTAATGATTTGATTTTGGCATGTGAGTATTACATTGGTGTAATTTTGTTGAGAAAATTATATACGCATACTCCCTTCTCACAAAAGTATGCACATATATTTTTTTCTCAAAATAAGTATGAATACATACTCTTGTTGTTTTGTATATCTCCATACGTGAATGTATGCGCATACTCCGATCGTATGGTTTAGTATGCACTTGTACTATCTAAATCTTTGCGTATGTTTGCAAGTATGTATAAATACTCTAATCCAAAAAGTATGTACACATACTCCATTCTTCTGAAAAAGTATGTATAGATACTCCATTCCAAAAAGTATGTATAAATACTCTATCCTAAAAACTATGTACACATACTCTATTTTAAAAAGTACTATGTATAAATACTATATTTTAAAGAGAGTACACGTACTTCAATCTGCTGTACCGATATTTTTTAGTTGGTGGCATTCAAATGTGCCATGCATGGAGCCATCTTCCCTATTGAGTTTCTTATGTACCCGCTAGGGAGGGAGTAGTTAGTCCCGAAAATATAGAAAACTCACCACACACACACACACATATATATATATATATATATATATATATATATATATATATATATATATATATATATATATATATATATATGGTAAGACTATTCTGCAGCTGACCATATAATAACTTATTCTATGGCCACCTTGATTTACGATAATATTTGTACCAATTTACGATAACATGAATATTCATTTATGATACTTGTGTTACTATAACTCATGGTGATATTTACCATAATGTTATAGTAAATCACTTAGTAAGGAGTTACTGTAATCTCGTGGCTACAGAATAAGTTATTCTATGGCTAGCTACAGAACAGTAGTTATATATATATATATATATATATATATATATATATATATATATATATATATATATATATATATATATATATATATATATATAACATTTGAATATTGCTACAGAATATGTTATAGCCAGGCCACCCGGCGCACCAACCGACCGCTCCGTCTCAGCTACGGGCGCACCACCACTCGGTTTTGGTAACGTCGCTCCCCATGTGCCGATAATTCCGCATGGCTCCTATCGAGTCTGTTGCTATACAGCTCACGCATGCAAGCCGAACGAGCTGCATGAGCCAACGCACCGGCTAGTAGTTATTTGTGGTTGCATAAAAGTAAATCCATGTACAAAAGCTCAGGATCCATGATTACGGCCGTGATTTATGCAAGTTCGACGTGCATGCAAATATGGTAAAGAATGCAAATGTTCTTGTTACGAGAATACATCATACCTTGTCCGCAAAAATTAGTAAAGAATATATTCTAGTAAATAGGAATGGGCTACGAGAATACTCTACGTGCTATGGGTAACTGATGAGTAGTATACAAGTTGAACTAATGTAATTGTTCATGTGTTACGAGAATCTGAGTATAGTGACGAGACCAATTTTGTCATAAGCTGATTAAAATAATTTGAATTTCTCAGACAAAATTAGCATTAGAAAAGATTTACCATAATTTCATGAAAAAGTTACTATAATAATGCATATTGACAAAAATTCTGTTTACGACAATGCTAACAATATTACAAGAATTTGCACAAATAATATTTACAAGAATTCTTATTATGAATTTTTCTCAAACATAGCTAACGTTGATATTTACCAGAAATGAGTACTATGAATATAATTATTTACAAGAGTTTTGGACTATGGTTGACGACAAAAATTAATAAGAATGATCGACATTCCAAAGATCAGCATAAGTTACATCATATTTACGAGAATTCTGTTTACGGCAATACTAACATCATTTACAAGAATTTTCACTAATAATATTTACGACAAGACTCTCTTGTTCACGCATCGGCTCATCCTGCGCTTCTTCTGGTGGCGTTCGCCCCTCCTGCGATTGCCGGACGACCCAGCGTCGGCCTCTACGCCTATTCCAGTTAGCATGCACTGTCCTTTGTTCATGGAGGACGCCACCAGAGATTTGGCGTTGGCGATGGTGTGGGCACAGCACCTAAAGCCCCGCGGCACTGACCGATGAGAGAGCGACCACAAGCAACTATCTTCTTAGATGAATAAGAACGACGAAGAGGTTCTGGCCCACGTCGATGGCCTCGCGACAATGATTTTATTTGAACCCTGTGACGGTAGGAACTTGCTACCTCCAAAAGCATCCAATACGTATCAAATCTTCATCTCGATCTACTCGAAACATAAAAGTCAGTAAATCACTTGGAAGATAAAACAAGTTGGGTCTCATATCAAACACACCGTGAATTGGACCAGAAGTCATCTGCCAAAATATACATCCGCCAGCACGCTTGTTCTAACAGTGCGCATGTGCGGCCACCATCCGCCAGCACGCGTGTTTGCAGCCAAGCCAAGCCGCGCAAAACTGGGTCAAATAACTGGATCAGTCTCAGGTGGGTCTGTGCGTCCGCTCGGTGGTTGGGTCCGGCTACAAAATTAGATATTCTGTAGCCAGTTATAGAGAAACACACACACACACACACATATATATATATATATATATATATATATATATATATATATATATATATATATATATATATATATATATATATATATATATATAAAAGCCACCTCCATTTACGATAATTCGATAATTTTATATACTAATTTACGATAATGTCAATACATATTTAGGACAATTGGATTACTATAACACATGGCAATATTTACTATAACGTTATAGTAAACCACTTAGTAAGGAGTTACTATAATCTCGTAAATTAACATAGTACATAGTAATTATTGTAACTCAAAGCGGCTACAGAATAGCCAGCTGCAGAGTAGTAGTTATATATATATATATATATATATATATAACCTGATATTTACCATAACGTTATCAGCATCCAGATTGGTAGTTTTCAAGTTTGCACAAGTTATTTGGTTTGCACCTGATACGTTGCCCTAATAATAAGCCGAGGTGCTTGTTGACCCCTTGAGCTTATATAAGTAGGGTGTCCTTAAATTCTTAAATGAGGTTGCACCTCGTACATGATTTAGAAGTATTCTCAAGAAATATCTTTCTCCTTCAGCCGGGTGTGCATACACAATACGCCCCACCTATCCCCTCTGCTTTCTTCTATGCCACACATTTTTACCACTAATTCACCAGTAGTGTTCTGGGATATCTCTATACAAAAATTTCCTTGCATAACTATCAGCATAGTTCAACGTGAAGTATTCTGTGAGTGTCTGTCACAATTGCAGATGGCTTTTTGACATCGTTGAGATTTATAGTCTCCTCAATAATAACAGATTGCATATTAGGTAGATGACACTGGAGCTGCAAAACAGATGGACAGACTCCAAAAAGGTGGAAACCAAAAATCCTATGTACAGCTTCCGGGGTGATATGTATCTAGCATCACTGTACTGACGGATCTCATTGATTACTCTAGCAGGATCAACAGAGTATGATGCACGGTCGTGGCCTTTGTGTACATACTTAAACAAGTACTTACAAGCTTTGATGCTTGAGCAAGCTTCAACGTTTATGTGGCAATTATATGTCATAAGCAGCCCAGGATTGTATGGAACCACCCACCTATTGTCCAACTCGGCACCTCTTACTTTCACACACCTGATACGTTGTTGTTCGAGGTGGTGTCAGAGTACGTGTCTCCGGTGGCTCGTCAGAGTACGTGTCTCTGGTGGCTCGTGTAGACTCAAGAGCACAAGAATCACAGAGAGAACGCAATGGTTTATCCTGATTCGGGCCAATCGGTGCCCTATGTTCAGTAGCTGATGATCCTTATACTCAAGAGTATCCAAAATCGGAGAGTTACAACAAAGTGTACAGGAGAAAGAGAGAGATTTGGTAGGGGGTTAGCTCGGTGCTAATCCTAAGGTTGCATCGCCGTCGATGGAGCCTTCCCCTCGTCGTCGAGGAGGAAGACGACGGGTGCGGTGGAGGAGCTCTCGGTGCTCCTCTTATGGGTTGCTCTACTCTCGGTGCCGAGCAGGAGCGGATTGGTGAGGAATGGAATGACCTGTCTCGAATCGTCCTCCCCCTCTAGGTTTCGATCTATCCCTTATATACCAAGATAGGTCGGGTACATGGCGGTTTGGGGGATGAGCCTATGGTCTACATGCGCCAGAGTCTAGGAGGGTCTTGCAGCAACGCTTTGTGGACCGTGGCGATATCGTGGAGCCGAAGAAGCTCTGGACGTCGTCCGGCTGCTCTATCCTGACACACTGAGTGTCAGACTATGTCGACTTGGACCGGCCTCCCCCAGGTGCGCCTTCTGGAGGCTTCTTGGTGGCGAAGGAGGCCGTCTCGAGGGGGCTAACGTGAGGGTCCAGAAGCCCCCGAGCCCCTGGAGGCCATGGAGAAGCTTGTCTTCTTGTGTCACGCCTCGTGCGTGACCTTGTCGGGGGACTGGTTGACAGCGTTGCGCTCTTGGGGCAGCGACTGGGAGCCCCTGTGCCTTGACAACTCGAGGCATTTCTTCTTGTGCCCGGACCTTGGCTAGCGCCTAAGGCCAGAGGGTGGCCAAGGATCGGGTCTAGGCTCCCATCGATCGGGAGCCCCGGGCTCGGGCGAGCCCCCGAGTGCTAAGCAGAGGCGGCAGGCTTACTCAGGCTTGGCCCGATCCTCTGACCTGAGGGTGTGCGTGAGCATACCTGATGGGTACAACCCCCGAGCGATCCTAGAAGGGTCGATCGGGGGTCTCTTGGTTAGGAACCTTTGATCCTGAGGCTTAACATACCCATATATTAGGATCTCATCACCGTCCATCATCCCTCCTTCTATACAAAGGATATGAATCTTTGGCTTGCTGTGTTGCTACACAAAACTGTCCAGGATAGCGAAAGCGACATTCTCCATTAACCATACAAGCACGCTTTCTATTCAAGACGCCACATGGGCCATGCAGCATATGCTCGATGACCAGGCTATGCAACACAGGGTATTTATCCTTGTTTGGCAGCTCTGCAGAAATGACTTGTCATAAGCATCTAGGGTTGTTAAGTTGTTGCCTTTCTTCATAATCAGTAGGATGTGTTCATGTTGAAGTCCCCTCTTCTGGAATTCAGTGACATGGACATATGCCGCCACCTCTCCAAAATACTTTTTCTTGATCAATAAATCTTTCAAGGACCGCAGCTTGGCCCTGTATACTCTTGGAACCAGATCTGGCCTATCTTGTGGTTTTTGGCCAGGTTCAAGATTTTCAGCCTATTCGCTGATTGGTTTTTGGGCTGATAAGCCCGGCTAGTGCTGGTTTGTTGTGAGAGGAAAATACTGTTGACTGGCTGATAAGCCCTGGCTAAAACCAACAAGCGAACAGGCTGTTTGAGTAATCTCCTCCCGATATGGATTGCAAGTCCTGGTGATGAAGTAATCTGGTTTTCCAAAACGCTGGATTATAGCCATTGCATTAAGAAATCTCTGCGTCATGTCACAATCATCACCAGGGAAACTGCGAGGTAGCACTATTCTCTTGCCAACCTCTGAAGCCCTTGTCTCTCCGGCATAAATTACATCAACCAAACCCTATGTGAAAATTAAAAATGTACAGCATGGAAGATTAATTTAGGCCTGAATTGGTGTCATATCATTTTGTAATAATAAAACATTGCATAACTCACCTGATATCTGCCCGTATGAGTTTTTTTGTTATCCGGGTTAGAATACTAATCAAGCTTCATAGACTCGATCTTTACGTACATGTTGGAAAAGTCATCCTCCAAATAGCAAGATGTTAAAAAGCCCGTCTCTAACTTGCATCAAAAAACAACAGTACTCTCTCGGTGTTACAAATCTTCCAGATTGTGTTTCTTCCACCATAATACTCATGTATTCACCTTGTTGTACGTTCGTGTCATCCTCAACATGCTCTGTCTCAAATGGAAATGATATATTAGTATGTACCCATGCATTTTATTAAGGCATTGGAAATTAAAGCATGTTTGGTACCTGTTGGATCTGCTGCATCTGTTGGATCAACAGAGCTGTATCCTTCCATGAGTCACTATATCATTGCACGACATAAATTTATTCTAGCCAGTTTCCCCCTTAGGGTAAAATACCGGATATGCCAATGGATCATAACATCCATGATACGCCTTGATATAGCGCGCGCAATCCCCTCTGGCATACACAAGCACACTCCTATCAAAACATATTTGGGGATCATTGCCATCTGACCAGATAGCTGCTACTTGTGACATCGTGGGTGCATTGTACCTTGGTTTCAGCAAAGAAACATATATTTATTTATAAAATGAATCATTGATTTAGTAGTAAAAATAAATCATTATTTATTTATATTCATGAACATGTGTACCTTCGTTGGTCTGGTGTGACATTAGTATTGAGTTCAATAACATAGTCATCAAGATTTGGAATAGCCCCAACTCTGTTAAAGGTCTGTACATATGAGTTCCCTTCAAATATTCACAGCACGGTTCTGATAAGATTGATATCTAGGTTAGGGGATCTCTTTACTCTGTGTGCCAGACTTTCATCCTCTGTATCATAAAAGTAGAGTTGCAAGTGGCAAGGCCCTTTAGAACCTGGAACCAAATAGTCGAGGCGATGGTACAAGGCCCCATGCACACGAAATATATATATACTAGTCCCAGCCATGGTGGCAACTCTTCTATCCAAGGTGACTCCAAGGCTCGTGAAAGAGAAATGAGAGTTGAAGTACTGAATGTGTTGCCTGAAATATTTTGCATTATTATCTACCTGACTTGTGAATAACCTTTTTAACTCAGTAGGCACATGTGGAACATGTACTTTTATCTTCCCTTTTATGCAACAGAATCCAGGGGGCTCATATTGAAATCTCATCGCTCCACAGTACAAGCAGTCAGGCACCTTTCTGAAAACATGGTGCCTATCAGGCAAATTGGCGTAGACATAATCATAAGGATCTTCATTGGATTATAATTCTGATCAAGACCATTGACACTGACATGATAGGACTCGAAGGCATCATCTGTTATGAAATCAAGTACAGTTCATCATTACATAACCCAAAACTAACTAGCGAAACAATCATGATGCCACTCAAGAAAAAGTTACCTTCGCCAACGTACTACCTGGTTTCTTCGTCAGCAAGAAGATCATCAATATAAAAGACACAAGGTGCCTCGACATGGTCATCTGCATGATGTTTGCTCGAACATTGTGGGGGATATGACCCCTGGTATCCATAAGACAAGACATGGGCCGCACCATCAGAGGTGGCCTAGCCCACAAGATCAAGTCGTGCACGACACTGGTCGACGTGCACTGCAAGATATTGTATAGTACCAAATAGGATACTTTCCTTGTAACCCTACCCCTCTAGAGTATATAAGGAGAGGCAGGGGTCCCCTAGTCGACAGCTACCTACATCTCAATACAATACACTAAAGACATGGGATGTAGGGTACTACGTCGATTAGACGGCCTGAACCTGTCTAAATCGATGTCTCTACGCCTTATGTCACCATCCGGTTCCTATCATGCGCACCTCCACCGATCAATCTACCTTCGTGGGATACCCCTCGGAGGACTGCCGAGCATCTTTTGTCGACAGTTGGTGCCCACCGTAGGGCTCGTGCACGCTGATCTCTGGCGAACCAGATGGCGTAGCTCAAGATCAACATCCTTCGCGGCAACTCGGCTGATCACGTCGACATCCTTCGACAACCATGGCACACGTCTTCGTACGCGGATTAACACCACCAAGCTCCGACTACGTCCGTCCTACTCCAACACGAGATCAACTTCGTTCCAGCCGTCAAGCGAGCCGCTAAGCGAGCTACCCGCGTCGCTGACCAGATAACGCCATATGCCGCTGACCAGACGTTATGTCTAAAGCTAAGTCATGCTTTAATATTTTTCTAAATATTCTCCAATCTTTGTATATCGCCATAATATTTCTTCGAGCTGTTTTCTCCATGTTTGCTCTCCAAACGATTTTCCGAACCCCCGAACAGTCAAGTTGACGCTCAGATGTCCCCAGAGACAGCCCTGTCTCTGGCTCCTCCCTACACGTGCATGAGCGTCTACCCTCTGCATTATGGGTGGTCGGCAGCGGCTCCTTAGCGACGCTTTGTTCTTCCTACACGCACACGGGGTCCGCGCTCCATGTTATGCAGGCTAGCTAGGGCTGGAGACTCAGCTACACACTAACTATTTGGGCGGTTTGTATTAAATATAAATACATCTTCACACCAACTGATCGTCGAGTTGCATATGCTATTTCATCACCATTGCTGATTCTTCTCTGGAGTTCATATATTTTTACATCACGTACTACCCATTCTATATATTTGTATTGCAGGATCATCGTCCAGGTGATCGGACCACCTGGTGCTCGGACTTCTCCACCGATCAACTGGTCGGGCAGTTAGGTTCATGGACTTCATCGCCGACCAGTTGATCGGACTGTTCGCCGGTCGCTTCTACTCAATGCTCACTTCGCCGCCGACCAGTTGACCGGACTATTCGTCACTCGTGCTTCATCATCAGCTACGTCGGGGACTCCTCGGTGCTCGGACATCGCCAGCTACATCGGGGAGTCCTCGGTGCTCGCACATCGCCAGCTACACCGGGGGCTCCTCGGTGCTCGAACATCGCCAGCTATGCTGGGGACTCCTCGGTGCTCGGACATCGCCAGCTATGCCGGGGACTCCTCGGTGCTCGAACATCGCCAGCTACGCCGGGGACTCCTTGGTGCTCGAACATCACCAGCTACGCTGGGGACTCCTCGGTGCTCGGACATCGCCAGCTACGAACATCGCCAGCTACGCCAGGGACTCCTCAGTGCTTGGACATCGCCAGCTATGCCGGGGACTCCTCAGTTCTCGAACATCGCCGTCTACGCCGGGGACTCCTCAGTGTTTGGACATCGCCAGCTTCGCCGGGAACTCCTCGGTGCTCGGACATCGTCAGCTATGTCGGGGACTCCTTGGTGCTCGGACATCGCTAGCTACGTCGGGGACTCCTCGGTGCTCGATCATCACTTGCTACGCTAGGGACTCATCGGTGCTCGAACATCGCCAGCTACGTTGGGGACTCCTCGGTGCTCGAACATTGCCAGCTACGCCGGGGACTCCTTGGCGCTCGGACATCTCCAGCTACGTCGGGGACTTCACGGTGCTCAGACATCGCCAGCTACGCTGGGGACTCCTTAGTGTTCGGATTCTTCATGCAAGCATCGCCAGCTAAGCTAAGGACTCCCTTGATGGTCGGATCTTGCTACGTCTCATCGGTGTGCTATCAAGCTGCTCCATGCTATTCGGATCAGGGTGCTGATCTTGGACAGCACGTCTAGGGTCTTGATACACGCATGTCAGATGACATCGGCAAGCTTTCAGACTTCTTCTCTTTGACCCTGCTACAAGATTCATTCTTTATCTTCTAGCAGGCTCGGGAACTAAGTGGCTACACTTCACCTGGCGGTGAATGTAGTGCTTATTTCTTGATTTACCCTTCTTATTGACGGATTCTAAGTAGCTACACTTCTCCTAAGTGGAATAATTTTCGAATTTTATCTTGAGCCCCTTACATCCTTCTAGCGAGCCTTACTTGGCTAAGTCCGAGGTCTCCTAACTAGTTAAACTGGTCGGTATTGACTTTCACCACCCAGGTCACCAGTTAAACTGATCGGCTTCACGTCAAACTGCTCGGACTTGTTCAAGATAGCGTTGCTCAAAGGATACAAGGCGCTCGGGGACTAGCTGTGGGGGATATGACCCCCGGTATCCACAAGACAAGACATGGGTCGCACCATCAGAGGTGGCCCAGCCCACAAGATCAAGGCGTGCACGGCACTGGTCGGCGTGCATCGCAAGATATTGTATAGTACCAAATAGGATACTTTCCTTGTAACCCTACCCCTCCAGAGTATATAAGGAGGCAGGGGTCCCCTAGTCGACAGCTACCTACATCTCAATACAATACACCAAAGACACAGGACGTAGGGTATTACGTCGATCAGATGGCCCGAACCTGTCTAAATCGCTGTCTCTACGCCTTGTGTCACCATCCGGTTCCTATCACGCGCACTTCCACCAATCAATCTACCTTCGTGGGATACCCCTCGGAGGACTGCCAAACATCTTTTGTCGACAAACATGAGTTATTATAATATAATTAGAAACAGAAGAAACTCATAATTCACCGAAAACATAGAAATAGGACACACCTTCGTCAGATTCATTGTTCGTAGGTTCGAATAAGGCACTATCATATTCTATATCACTCTGTTCTATAGATCTTGGTGGAGCAGGCTGTTTACCGACTGACTGTGATCTCATCTTTCTACTGTATTCCCTCTTTTTTTGCAACAAAATTTCTTTGATGTTGTCATCCATATTGTTGTACCTCTCTCTTTGTGCGAGGGCCTTTTGCCTATTTGAGCTGCCAACTGGCCACCATAGTTGGAAAACATTGACATGGTGAGTTGAGCTGTACATATAGCTGTACATATTGAAAATGAAAAAGTAGCAGGATGGCACCTGGAGTTGCATCACTTGCATCCAATAGAGTGTGGCCTGATAGGTTGTTCGGAACACAAGAACTTTCATAGGTGGGTTGTCTTGTTCGGACATAATTATTTTTCCTATGTAGCCAATCCATGTTGTCTTCAGGAAAGACATTTTCCTTGTCTTGAGCGCTTGTTGCTTGGAGAATACTTGAACACACTATCATGGAGTAAATTGTGAGATAGACAAAGACACTTAATTTTGGTGAAGAGTAACATTGCAAACAATACCATGATCAGCTCCTAGAGTATTATTTGTTAATGATTCTGTCCTCTTGAATAATCGTTGTTCCCGGCGCCTTTTGTTCTTTTCTTGTCTTTGTTCTTTAGACTCCTTGGCCTTTCTCCTTGCTCGGTATTCTTGTTGTTTTCTATTCCTCTCTTCCCTCTTTCGCTTGGCCTCATCCACAGGCACTGCAAGTGTTTATATTTGTTCAGAAATACAAGCTGAGTTACAATAATAGTGACAGCAATGCCATGACAGTTGAATACCTGTGTTGTTGTTTGTTATTTTGCCTAACGCAGTGCGCTCTGATTTCTGAGATGCCATGTCTTCCTTCTTTTTTTAATCAGCTAGCAAATTGCAATACTAACATGAGGAATAAACAATGATTTGGCCTATCCAATTTGACCAGGCAGCAAATGGCAAAGTTACCAATGGTGGTGCATTCAGGGAGATGACGATCACTGATGGCGTAGGACGCAGATGGCCTAGGATGGTCTGACGACGTGGAATGCTGCGGTCCAGGATTCAGAAGCCGACGAACGTGTCCCAGTTGGTCGCGTCGCCGCCGTCGCCACGCATGCGGGTCTACGTATCGCGTACTGCGAGGCTATGAGGTTGCGAGCACCACTCGGACTTTGTGGCTGGACTGCACTCATCCTCTGTGGCCGCCCGCCGATGGCTTCGCTTGGTGCATCGTGGCCCGCCACTGACCCCGAGCAGGCGCGGTCGTCGCCGCGCACAGTGTGGTGCCCCTCACGGTCGCCGCGGCCTCTGCCGTCCCTCACGGTTGCCGCTTCGTGTGCCGCCGGCCAATGGCGATGTGACCTGGGAGTCAAAGGATCATGGACGGGGGGGGGGTGGGCAACCGAAGCGACGCCGCGTGGTAGGTCCACGGGAGGGGGATGGAGGCTTGAGGGCAGACACACTGAACATGAGCAGTTGGATTTGGTTGAGCAAGGAGAGAGAATGGCTCAGCGGTGCATCCGTGTTGATGGTGTTGTATTTTCTAGGTGCATTTGAGAGTGTGGATGAAGTAGAGGTTATGACTGTGGGGCAGGCATGTGTTGTGTGGATGTAAATTAATTCTAACGGTGGGTTTATTAGGGGTAGAGATAGAGATGGATAGGTCCCTGGTGGTAACATTGGTGTCTAGCGGTCTAGGCGACAAATGCTTTTCTTCACTACAAGTGCAAGGCAAGGCGGTAGGTTCTAGGTTATTCGTAAACGGAAATGCTCAGGGGCGGGCGTTTGTCTGATCGAACGCCGCCTTCTTGGGCATGCGCGGCCCACCAAGCCTGCCTCCTCCTCTTTACATCTCCCACATCTCTCTCCCAAAAATATCTACCCACTTGCTCGTCCATCGCATGTTTCATGGCATCATGCGGCTGTTCGTCCGCCCTACTCTGCATTTGCCACCGTAGCCATCTCCCCGCACACGCCCACCCTGTGTTGTTCGCTTCTTGCTCCTACTCGTTGCACGCGTCCATTCACAACTCTCGCTCCTTGCTCCCACAGTCCCACCGGCCGCGCGCCACCCGCGCCGCTCGCTCACACGCCGTCGGGCGTGCCGCTCACTACTACAGATTGACATACCACCAACGCCTCTATCACTGTCGGTATCATTAAAAATGATGGTGATAGCTATCACCAACTGTCGGTGTTTTGTAAACCAGACTAGTAAACTTATACGATTGCCGTGCTGCTCTAGGAAGACGATGGTAGCATCCAATAGACACGAGAATTTATACTGGTTTAGGTTGGAGCCCTACGTCTAGTCTTAAAGATGATCGAGTGCGTGTTCCTCGCTTGAATGCTCTGAAGTTCTTACAATATAGGGTGCAAGAATGGTGAAAGAGATGGAAGGACCTATGCTAGGCAAAGGGCTGCCCGAAGGGAAGCTCCAGGATCCCTGCTACAATGGTGAATGAATGGAACGATAGAGGATGTCAGTCGTCCCCGAGATGGGTGCCCTGACTACCCTTATATAGAGTTCGGGGCAGGGGTTATACATTGAGGAGGTTCTCTCGACCGAAGGGTCAAGAGCCTGAGGGAGAGCCTAGCTAACTTGGTTTGCAAGCTACGCCGTCTTCTGGTGCACATCCGGTCGTGGCTATTGTCATGGTTTTTTGGCCACGTTGCAGCAGGACGTGACATGGCATTATTGTGTCGGCCGTGGTGGCACTGTAGCCTCGATGGTGGTTCATCAGCCATCCTACGCAATGCGGTGTCCATCGTGGCCTTCGTCATTGTCTCCTGGTTCTTAGGGGCATCATACCCAAAGTGGGTAGCTGCCCTAGGTCATCGTATGCTTGGTCGCTTCGCGGGGCCGAGGGCCATGACCCCGATCTTTGGGGTCATGGCATTCTGCCGGTCTGGGTGGCCCTTTCATCAAGCCCCTCATCATGGATCCCATCCCATAGTGGGTGGGATCATATAAGCGTCTAGTCGGTTCGTATCTGGATGGTGGGTATCATACCCATTGTCACCGTGGTGTGGTGTTGTCTTGTCGGTGCGACATGGCATAAGGATGGTGTCTGACCAGGCCGAGGTGACTGTTGTCCCCTTGTGAAAGGTCCTTGTTTGGTTTTGATAATTGAGTGACAACACTAGGTGGATTAATTATGTTTATGTGAGATACACAGGTGATTAGTCCATAGGTACAAGTGTGTGAGCAACATATGCCATGGAGGTGGAAATGGCTCAGAGATGTTGCAAAGCTCACACATGTGATGATGAAGGATCTCATTGCACATGAGACATGACATTGAGTCATGTGATCAAGGTGGAGAAGATCAAGACAAGACTTGGCTTGATGGACCAGTTGCAAGCATGAAGGGCAAGTTGGAGGCTTTGGAGCGATGGACCGTGTGGTGGTGAAGCTTGAGCAAAGACTTGGCACTGATGGACCGATGCAACGGTGAAGAGCAAGTGATGTCAAGATCAATGAACCAATAAGGTCACATGATGATATGAAGTGGATCATATCATTGTTGATCATGTTGATGCATGTGTTGCATCAATATTGGAGGAGATGGAATGGAATGCGCAAGGCAAAGGTATAACCTATAGGGCATTTCATTTCACCGATCATAGGTGTGTAGAGAAGTTTATGACCGAGTTTAGGATAGATGGCCGTACTATCAAGAGGGGAAAACTTGTTTGTATATCGGTCATCTAGTGCCATTTGAGCGATCTAACTTTGCGATGTTGCTACGATCGAGTGGCGTGGTAAATTGAGTGACTAATTCTTTGAAAAATGTTTATGAAAATGCTAACACACTTGCACTTGGTGGTGTACACTTGATGGTGTTGGCACATTTGCAAAGGAGAAGAAGTTGGAGTTGTTGTGGATCAACTTAGAGAAGAGAAAAAGGTTTTTCGGTGTACTCCAAACTATAGGATGGTCCATGGATTGGAATACTATTTTGATCCATTGTGATTTGGATCAAGTATGCATGTGAGATGTGTAGACCTCTGAGTAAGCTTTCCAAAATGTCCAAGATCTTCAAAATCGGAGTTTGGAGCTAAGAGTTATAGCTGTTTTAGCGCTGAAGAGTCTGTGACCGGACTCTACGACCTGCGCGTTCGGTCAGCACCTGTGAGTCCGATCAGTGTTTTTAACACGTCCAAGAGCGACCGAACACACAGAGAGTCCGGTCAGTGATGACCTGACGCGTCCGATCATCAAAAGAGCTCTCTAGAACCTCTCTAGAAGTGACCGGACGCTGATAGAGTCGAGTCTGGTCATAGGATAAAGATGAGTCCGGTCAGTTGTGTAGAAATGTGTTGGTAACCGGACTCGACCTCGACGTGTCCGGTTGTTGGACCTAGGCGCGTTCGGTCAAGAATATGCACGCGCGGGAGCTAGCCGTTGAAGCCCAATGGTCGGCTTCGAAAGGAGGGGACGTGTGGCGTCATCCTAGCGACCGGACTCTGTGACCTGCGCGTCTGGTCATTATGACCTGCGAGTCCGGTCAGTGCGAAAAGTGCCCAGTGAAGGGGTACAACGGCTCTATTTTTCTTGGGGGCTATAAAACCAAGCATTGGCCAGCCTTGGGCTGGTTGCTGAGCACACTAGAGCCTTGGTGGCTTATGTGGTAGTGCTTGGGAGCCCTCTAACTCACTTGAGCTTGATAGTATTCATCCGATCGAGTGAGTGAGCGATTCTAGTGTGATTGCATTGTGAGGTTGCATCGAGTGGCACTAGGTGGTCGTCTTGCAAGCCGGTGGTGCTTGTTATTCTTGGAGGTTGCCACCTCCTAGATGGCTTGGTGGTGGTCTCCGTCGAAGCCCGCAAGAAGCTTGTGTGGTGCTCCGGAGAAGTGCTTTGTGAGGGGCATTGTGCTCGCCCCGTGGGAGCCGCGAAGAGCAACTCTAGTAGAATGAGACGCGAAGGGCGACAAGTGGTCTGGTCGGGTCAAGTGCTAGAGCTTGTGGTAAGAACTCCACGTGGGAGGGTGTGACTTGCAGGTCACCACTAGCAAGAGGACCGGCGGCAACCTTGGAGCTTGTCTCAACGGGGACGTAGCGTGTTGGCAAGCACGTGAACCTCAGGAGAAAAAATCACCGTGTCAACATTGTTCTTCCCATTGGTTTGTAATCCCCTTACACAAGCTTGTAATTACTTTCATATACATTATGCTTGTGTAGTTGCTCTTGTAATTAGTTAGCTTGTGTAGCTCACTAGTTACCTTCTTGCTTGTGTAGCATAGAAGTAGCTCCCTTGCGTGGCTAATTTGGTTTGTGTAACCTTGTTAGTCACATTGTTTAGTTTGTGTAGCTAAGTATTTGCGCTCTCTAATTTGGCATTGGTTGTCTTGTTATTGAGCATTGCTAGTGAGCTTAGGAGCTTTGTGCTTTTGCTTACTAGAATTGTGTAGGAGCTCCCTGGTGTGCAAAATACTAGTGGCATAGGTTTGTGTGACCTTACTCCTAGAATTGGATATGTGAGATCTAGCTAGCCCAGCACCTTTGTTGCCTAATTAGGATCTTTATAAGGTGCTTGTGAACTTCAATAGTGGGGTGTAGTCTTGGCTAGACCGATTGTTTTAATTCTGCATTTGTTTTGGTTAGCCGACGCGATTAAATTTAGAAAGGACTATTCACCCCCCTCTAGTCCGCCATCTCGACCTTTCACCTTGGTCCTTGCGGGGTCAGTATGCCATGCTTGCTCTTGTCAGAGCGGATGCGTCGGGCGGGGCTCGTCCTCTTCTATCCCTCCTAGGGGTCGCGACAAGGGAGAGGTCATGTGTGAGCGTCGTGCGGTCTAGGCTAGAGGAGGGGTCGTGGTCGACCTTAGCCTTGATGCATTCGGCTTAGTTGGGCCTCGTTCATTCGGGCCTTCGCTGATTGGCGAGTTGTGGGCCGTGTGGCCTGCTAACTAATTGGTGCCCTGAGATACCCTGGGGTTACAACCTCGATAGTAGCCCCCGAGCATTTTTACGACCACGAAGTGATTGTGAAAGCGCTGATGCGTATGCGTGTTGGAGCTTGGGTTCGTAGTCGCATGTTGGAGCGTGGGCATTTGTACTTCGGTCCATTCAGCGATGTAGTCCATGCAGACTTACGATTTGATCGCCGTTCTTGGGACGTACGTGATGTGGTAACCCATGAGCTCGGCTACCCATTTGGCCACGCGGCTAGAGGCATCGCGGTTTTAAACCACGTCGCTGAGCGGGGCGGACGCCATGACTATGATGGGTGCCCCTCAAAGTAGTGCAGCAACTTTCGTTTGGCAATGAGGATGGCGTAGATAAGCTTCTAGATCTGCGGGTAACGCACCTTAGTGCCCGAGAGAACTTCACTGATGAAGTATACCGGCCTCTAGATCTTGTGTGAGTTCCCACTTTCTTCTCGCTCAACGATGAGGGCCGCGCTGACCACCTAGGTGGTCGCGGCAATGTAGAGAAGGAACGGTTTCCCCTTCTCGGGCGATACCAACGTGAGGGTCGTTGCTAGGAATGCTTTGAGCTTCTCGAAGGCCTCCTGCACTTCAGTCGTCTAGGTGAACTGGTCGGCCTTTTTTAGGAGCCTATATAGTGGCATGTCGTGCTCCCCTAGCCATGAGATGAATTAGCTAAGGGAGGCTAGGCTCCCATGAGCTTCTGGACTCCCTTTAGGTTCATGATGGGACCCAGATTCTCGATTGTTGTAATCTTCTCTGGGTTGACTTAGATGGCCCGCTCGAAAACGATGAACCCGAGAAGCTTTCCCTTGGTGATCCCAAAAACACACTTTTTGGGGTTGAGCTTGATCCTAAATTCTCTGAGACGAGTAAAGGCGGCCTCTAGGTTGCTGACCAGCTAGTCAGCTTTCCTAGACTTTACGACGATGTCATCGATGTAGACTTGTATGATGTCCCCGATGAGTTCACCGAGGCATCAGTTCATGCACCTTTGGTAGGTGGCTCCCGTGTTCTTGAGTCTAAAAGGCATGGTGACGTAGCAGTAGGCGCCGAATGGGGTGATGAAGGAAGTTGAGAGCTGGTCGGCCTCCTTCATCGTGATTTGATGATACCCCGAATATGCATCCAGGAAGCAGAGGGTTTTGCAACCCGTGGTCGAGTCAACGACTTGATCGATTCACGGTAGCGGGTAGGGTACCTTTGGACATGCCTTGTTTAGGTTGGTGTAGTCCACGCACATCCTCCAGGTTGTCATCGTAGTGGGTGGGATCGTACAAGCATGTAGTCGGTCCATATCTGGACGATGGGTATCGTACCCGTTGTCACCGTGGTGCGGTGTTGTCTTGTCGGTGCGGCATGACGCAAGGATGGTGTTTGACCAGGCTGAGGTGACTGCTATCCCCTTGGTCCTTGCGGGGTTAGTATGGCATGCTCGTTCTTGTCAGAGCGGGCACGCCGGGCGGGGCTCGTCCTCTTCTGCCCTCCTAGGGGTTGTGACGAGGGAGAGGTCGTGTGTGAGTGTCGTGTGGTCAAGGCTGGAGGAGGGGTCATGGTCGACCTTAGCCTTGATGCATTTGGCTTAGTTGGACCTCGGTCGTTCGGGCCTTCACTGACTAGCGGGTTGTGGGCCGCGTGGCCTGCTAACTAATCGGTGCTCTGAGATACCCCGGGGTTACAACCCCAACACCAACGGTTCGGAATATGAACCATTGGTGATGAGAGTATCACCGCTGCTTTGTAAGAATGTCCGAGTCGATAAGTATCACCGCCGCTTTGTATTACCAACCGATGGTGATAGTCCATCATCACAGTCGGTTTGCACCACTAGCCAGCAGTGATGATGTGCTCCTCATCACTGCCGCCTCGCCATATGAACTAGCATGAAGACATTTTTACCGTCAGCTCGTTGTATGTTACGGCGGTGATAACCATGCTGCAGTATAAATAAATTCATAACATTTTCAAATAAAGTCAAATGAAAACGAACTTTATATCAAAGGTGTAGATCTCGACGCAATCGACAACTTTATAGTTGATGAATTTTTCATTTGAAACCATTTACGGTCCTAGAATTATGTTTGAAGCGTTCAAATTTTGAAATTCAATTTTTTTGAATTGTACAAATGACCCTAGATGGAAAAATGACAAAAACCAAAGTTGTAGATCTCGATGAGATATACAACTTTGTAGTTGACAACTATTTCATTAGAAATCATTTAGTCTCAAATTTGCATCTGAAGTTTTAAAATTTTAAAAAACCAAAATTTGTAAACAACCTCGGATGGAAAATCGAACAAAACCAAAGTTGTAGATCTTGATGAGAACAACAACTTTGTAGTTGGTGAGTTTTTTACTTGAAATCATTTGAGGTCCCAAAAGTCTGGCTGAAGTTTTGATGTTTTAAAATTCAAATTTGTCAAATGACCTCAGATGATAAAACAACCAAAATCAAAGTTGTAGATCTCGATTAGAACAACAAATTTGTAGTTTATGACTTTTCATCTAAAGTCATTTAAGGCCCTAAATATTCATTTTAAATCCTAAAAATTGAATACTATGGGAATGAATATGCTATATAGACGCAAGTGACTTAGGGGTGAAGTGGTTAGAGGAGAGTTGTTAGAAGAGCTAAGGACAAATGTTTCAAGTTCAAATCACAGCACCATCGTGTACCATGAAAAATAGCGTGGAGCTGGAGCTGGTGAGGGGCTTCCCAGGATTGAAATAAATTTTTTTGCTATTTTGGCCCGTTTTTAGGATTTTTGAAAATTCAAATAAGCGATGGCTCGTAAAAGAACCGACTGTGGTAAGCTAGTATCATCATCGGTTGCAAACCGTCTGTGATGAGAATATCATCACTAACGACAGCAGCTTACTGTCGAGACCGAAAAACGTTTGTGAAGGTCTTTACAAACAGCTTGTGATAGGTCTGAATGTAGTAGTGGCTTACCTCTGCTGGTGCTCGTGGTGCTATCGCGCGCCTCAGGTCGGTCTCCAGCCGAGCCAAGGGAACCCATGGACGTGGACCGTGCTAGTGGTGCTAACGCCCTGAGGGCCGGAATCAACCGGCCCACACCTCCCCTCCCATATGTTATAAATGTATGTTTTAAATGTTTCAGATATTTTAGAGGTATGTTGTAGGTGTTTCGTATGGTTGTTGTTAAAGCAGATAGGGATGTTGCATATGTTGCAAGTGTTTCAGAGGCATGTTGCAAGCGTTTGTTCAAAACGTTTCATCTGTTTCAGATGTATGTTGCCAGCGCTTTTTATCTGGATGTTGCACATGTTTCACACCTATGTTGCAAAAGTATGTTCGAATTGTTTCAGCTGTTTCAGTCTTATGTTGCAATAAGTGTTTTCATGTTGCAATTTACAAGTGTTTTATCTAGATGTTGTATATGTTTCACACACATGTTCTAATTGTATGTTCCAAATATTGCATTTGCTTCAGTCATATGTTGCATCCAAGGGGGTGTTTGCTTCCTCGCCATAGCTTGCTAGCCTTAAGTGCAGCGCGCCACCAGCAGAAGGCTGCTGCTTGGTTCAGCGTTTGGACGTGGCAGCCACAGTCTTTTCCAGTTGAAAAATACGCCACAACTGCGGCGTCGATTTCAACCACCACAGCTTAGGTGCCACCACAGTCGCCACCAAATGTGTGGCTGTGAACTAAACGTGCTCTAAGTGTTTCATGTTTTAGAGGTAGAGAATCATGGGGGCACGGCCTGGACGCTGGGGGATGGGACGTGAAGAGTTGTGGACCAGCGGTCGGGGCACGCAGCACACCTAGGATCCTATGTATGGGGCGTGCTCGTCCTCATGCTGGTACTTGGGTCCTGCCCGCCCAGAGATAGAGGAGGGGGTCAGAGGGAAGGAGCGGCGGGCGCGCGGGCGTCCGGACTCGCGGTCGCGGAGAGAGATGAAGGGGGGCAAGGGGGAAGGAGCGGCAGCCGTGGCCTTTTTCGCGGGCGCCCGTGACAAAGGTGGCGCGGGTGTCTGGACATGTGCTTTTGTGCGACATTGGGGCGCTAGTATCTTCCATTGGTAAAAGATAGTAAGGAGTACCTCTTCCATATATTTCAAAATGTTTTGGAATGTTATTTTGCGGGCAATTCAGAATGTTTTTTGAGAGGTAAAAATCCGGATCGTGATGTACATTCATGTACGTACCCCACGTAAACACAAAGCAACGTTGGAGTACCTTGGCGTACTATAGATTGTTGGGTCCACGTGGTCCGTGATCGTATTATTGCGAATCGTGGTCTTTGAACCGAAAGAAAGATGACAGGTATCAGAACGATGATGCATGCACATGTACAAGAGATCAGAGAGGATCATGAGAGATTGAGAGTAGATATTTTCTGTTCCTACGAATGGCTCCACCGACCACGTGTGTGGTGCGAAAACAAAATCCCCACTTGTTGCTTTCAGACACACATGGGGCGTCGACATCGAGAGCATGCGTGCAACGAGATGAGCATTGCCATATAACAGCAGATCATATATTGAAATCATTTTTATTTCTGAAGTTTCTCCACCACAGTTTGGAATCTTAATTGATACCATTAAAATTCTGGTACCTTGCAAAAAGTTACTAATGATGTAACAAACATCAAAAGTGGGGCAAGGGGACAATTTCCAACATACGTGGCTTACCCATTTATGTATATATATATTTTTTATAAAGAAAGCTTTTATCAAAACCTGAGAAGCAATACATTAAGAATACAATGAGAGTATGATTGGTTCCTTCTACCACCTTAGCACCTTAAAGCATCTCCACCAAATTGACTAAAAGCAATCCCCTTTTCCTACAAGGGGCACCGAAGGAAGCATCTTCGAGAGTACCCTGTTTACCTTCCTAATCCTTGGTTTTCAGTAAGATGAGAAAAAAAATCTCTCTCCAACAACTCATAATCCTTCCTCCTAAAATTTACGCACTTGGAAATCTTGCCCCGTCGCGCGTAACTTTGCGCGGAGTCGGGGTCACGCGAATACATGCGTATTCTTCGGCCAATTAAAGGTGGAAGGGCGAAAAAAAGAATAAAGAGTATAAAAGGGTTCTAGATGCAAATGTATAAGAGAAAGAAAATATAAAATTGGTTAAAATAATTTAGAAATAGTATAAGATTCCTTATGTAAAATTGTCTTCTATATTTTAGGAGTGAATTATTAAAAACTATTAAAGATGGCCTTCATCTTTTCTCCCAATATATTTTGAGGAGTTGAAAAACATGGACTTTTTAGGAGAAAAAATTAAGATACTCTTGGAGATGCTGACAATAAACGTGCTCCAGCAGATCCCCTCCCAATCCCCTTTTCCTAATTTTTTTCTCAATTCCTCAAAACCCCCCTCTCTCCCTCAAATAAAGGGGGAAGAAGCATCAATTTTTCTCAATCCCTTTTCCTCCTTTCTCTTTGACTAACATCTTGGACCCACATTTGCGCGTACAACCACCATTCGCCACCGCTTTGCCGCGCCTCGTGCGCCGGCAGGCCACCGTCGTAGCCCCGTGCAGGGCGGGCGAGCCTTGAGCCAGCTCCGGGCATGTCGTCGCCGCACCACAGGCCTGCATTATCAAGAGGAGAGGAAGCAAGCAGAGAAGGCAGGAAGAGAGGTGGAGGTTTCTATCAGTGACAGGTGGGTCCCACGTTTTAAGGGGATGGGGTTTTCTCAATCTAGTGGAGCACATCTGCACATGTCCCATATACTCTACAATTCAGTTTTCTCAATCTCCTAAAGTGGATTTTAAGAGAAAGGGGAAACAGGATCCAGTGGATATGCTCTTAGGGTCTAAATGGTTCCTTAGTGATCGAGGACGCAGAGCGAAGAAAGTCCGTTTGGATTTCTAACCAGAGCACCTCGGAGCTTGCCAGCCAGAGCAACTTGGGGCTTGTGCAGATGAATTTTCCTCGCTAGCACAAAAGAGCCAAAATGGCTCACCTATCCTAGCAAGGTAAATCTTGACCACACAAACGAGGTGAGGCTAACAGGTTAAAAAAACAAACATTTCCTAGGTCCAAGGGTGTATTTGGCACCCATTAGAATCGCTGAATAGAGAACGTTTCAGAGAGAATTATTTGGAATCAGTTCACATTTTTATACTAGTTCAGAGAAACACCCAAAATATGGTATCTTTTGATTCTAGTTTTAGTTAAAAAAAATCAAGTTGAAATCTAGCGTCTATGAATTTGAATGAAGTTAAAATCTGGCGTTTATGAATAGTGTATCAGTTTAGGCTTTTACTGGCTTTCTGCTAGCCAAAGTTGCAATAAACAACACTCATCTATTGAGTTAGTTTTAAAAAGCTCAAAAGCTGGAGGAAATAAATTAAAAGCTGAAAAGTTTATTGTCTAGCTCTTTTTAGTTTTTGTGTGCTATAAGGAGCTAAAATTTTACTATAAAATTTAATAGCAAATAGTCAATAGCCCGAAACGAGAAAGCGGCCTTTTGAGCCAAAATTTCAAAAGTTGTTGCTCACAACAAACTGACCCTAAGGGCAGCCTCAACGCAGACATACGACAGGAGTAGTCTCACAAAAAAGCAGGGCACAAGCAGTATTGATAGATATTTGAATTTAGTTTTTTTAATAAATTTATTTAAAGATAAAAATATTATATATATTTTTTATAAATCGAGTCAAAGTTATCGACGCGTAAATCGTGACGACGAATATTAGACCGAGGGATTACAGTCCACAGTCCACACATGCCCCTAGACGTACACGTAGGAAACGGACGTCCCAACAAAACTGCCACGGCCCACGGGGCCGCTTTCCACCTGGGCAGGGCAGGGCCGCAGCGTGCCGATCCCACCGACCAAAGCTGAGTTGCCGACTCACCTCGCAAGTCGCAACTCGCTGAGACGCATCTCCACTCTCCAGAGTCCAGTTCCAGTCCTCACCGATGGCCTCGCCAGCGATGGTCCCGCTGCGGCAGCTCTTCGTCGACGGCGAGTGGCGCCCGCCCGCGCAGGGCCGCCGCCTCCCCGTCGTCAACCCCACCACCGAGGCCCACATCGGTGAGTGACCTGACCGCCCCCGATCGCACCCATCTCTGTTTTCTTCTATTATACTCCGTAGTAGTACTAGTTTGTTGCTTGGCCTGGCACTGATGCTGGGTCTCGCGTGCGCGCGCAGGCGAGATCCCGGCGGGCACGGCGGAGGACGTGGACGCCGCGGTGGCGGCGGCGCGGGCGGCGCTCAAGAGGAACCGCGGCCGCGACTGGGCGCGCGCGCCGGGGGCTGTCCGGGCCAAGTACCTCCGCGCCATCGCCGCCAAGGTACGCTGGTCCTCTCTGCTCTAGGCTTATTTAATTAATTGGGCGAAAAACCACTCCAGTGCTGTGCCTCTATTGGTACCTAACTAACTCAGTAAAGTTAGTACTACTACCGCAATGCAGAGTGTGTGGCAACTCACTTGCGGTAGCTACTTTTGTGCTTTGATGGGTGATATGCTGACTGGACCTGTACCCTAGGAATGGTAGGAGTGAACTTCTCATTACTTACCTAAGTAAGTAGTTCAAACTTCAGAGTGGATTGAGTGTGTGACAACTCATTTGTGTGTGGTAGCTACTTTTGTGCTTTGATGGGGTTATGATACGGTGAGTGGATCTGTACCCTGGGAATGGTAGGAGTGAACTTCTCAGTACTTGTGCTATATGTGTTGGTTTCCATACACTCTATCACTGTTTCTGTGTTACATGCACAGAGGCACAAAAAGTACAAATCAAACTCCTCCAATTGTAAACCAATCTATTCAGGGGAAATCCTTATGTTCAGCTTTTGACATGAACAAACTATTGCTTTCCATCAATACAGGGTGTGTTAGCTTTAGTATGAACTCCAGTATCAAAACACCTCAAAAGATCTTTCTCTTTAAACTTCAATTGGGAAAGTCTTGTAACATTTGGTTGGGTAATCAAAGTTTTGTTGAAATATACTCACACACGTCTCATTTTGCATGTAAAAATGTCTTCTTATTCAGGTAATTGAGAGGAAACCTGAGCTAGCTAAGCTAGAGGCACTTGATTGTGGGAAGCCTTATGATGAAGCCGCATGGGACATGGTATGTGACACACCTTGTGGAAGTGTGCAATTTTTTTTTCCCTAGCTTGCAATTACGATCTGTTTGGTATTCCATTTATCAGGATGATGTTGCTGGGTGCTTTGAGTACTTTGCGGATCAGGCAGAAGCCTTGGACAAAAGGCAAAATTCCCCAGTTTCTCTTCCAATGGAAACTTTTAAATGCCATCTCCGAAGAGAGCCTATTGGGGTAGTTGGGCTGATAACTCCTTGGTATTTTCATTTCTCCCTCACCTCGCTGTTATTCGTTTTTATGATCAAAACACACAGGGCAGTGGCCTGTATTCAGTAATACAGCTTCATTTCCCCTAAGATGTCAGAGTTGTATAGCAAAAAAACTGCATATTCTCTAACCATAGTCTTTTAAACCTAATTTTAGATAATTTTCCTCATCATCGTCCTGAAATATTTCCAGTGTTCATATTTGTAATTCCTATCCAGTGTTGAACAACCTCACCTATATATTCAAGTTAATGTCAAATTTATAGTTTGCTTGTGTCAATGTTTGGCCAATGTCAACAAGTATTCTTGCTATGTTGATAGAACAGTGGGCTTTGTCCTAGTACAAGTGTTGCTTCTGCTCCATAAGCCCATTATTCTGCTACTATCCTTGTTCATGTATTTGTTGGGTGGGCCATTTCAGTTTATTGTGTCTAACTTTCTATATATAAGATGTTGTGTTTCTTTATATGTTCTTGTTTTCCTTATTCTGATTCTGACTCTAAAGCATTATTCTTTGTACTTGTATTTGTGTTGCAGGAACTATCCTCTCCTGATGGCTACATGGAAGGTAGCTCCTGCTCTTGCTGCTGGTTGTACAGCTGTGCTAAAGCCATCTGAACTGGCTTCTGTGTAAGTATTAGCATGTTATAATGAGTTCATGCTATAAGCAACGGCATTTGAAATGCCTACCTTTTGAATTACCAGGACTTGCTTAGAGCTTGCTGATATCTGTAAAGAAGTCGGTCTTCCTTCCGGTGTCTTGAACATTGTGACTGGATTAGGTCCTGATGCTGGTGCTCCTTTGTCAGCGCACCCAGATGTTGATAAGGTGAACTGTTCTGCATATAATGACATAATCATGCATGAGCATGACACATAAATGAAAATGTTATTCCTCATAGCATCAGTTTTCTGTGTATTTAGGTCGCTTTCACTGGGAGTTTTGAAACTGGTAAGAAGATTATGGCGGCTGCAGCTCCTATGGTCAAGGTTCGTCTGTGAATTTATGTTTTATTTCTAGTAATAATGCACTGTGCCGTGTTGTTTTTGCTCTCTTTTAGTTGATAAAATCATCATGAGAATGATTTGAATACCCTATTTTTAAGAGGAAATTCTATTGCATTCCTTAACATTGCATTTTTCTTGACAGCCTGTTACACTGGAACTTGGCGGAAAAAGTCCTATAGTAGTATTTGATGATGTTGACATCGACAAAGGTACGTGTATATTCTAAGGCTTACTAAATTCCTAAATTTCATTGATATTTGTGGATTGTTGCGGTTTGCAAAGAATTTAACTGATCAGAATGCTAAACACCTAAACCCCTTAATGCGCTTCATTGGCATCTGGGATTTTGATAGAAATACTCAGCTGAGCAGGCTACTACAACAAGAGTTACTTTGGTATTGAAAATTGCTGCTTATGATTTGTAAAATACAGTCCATAAAATTGTGGGGAAAAAACCCCACACGCTTTGCTATTGTTTTGACTAGAGTACCAGACTTTGCATTGGTTGTGTGTATCTGGCACAAAATTTAGAGATGTGGCATGCCAGTTGAATAAAAAGATGAAATGAAAAGTATTTGACGCACTATGTATATGTTACATGATTTCATATTTCATCATTGATCTTGAGAAATATAGGGCTGAATTTCTGTGGAGAACATAAGCTTTAGGGCGCGTTTAGTTTCTCAGCGAGACTTGCCTCACCCCGCTGGCACGGACTCCAAAAAACTCGCCCAGCTGAGCGAGCTGGATGCGCTCTCCGACTGTGGCATAGCTTGCACGGGAACCGAGATAACCAGCAAGGGAACCAAACGCATTCACTGGCTCAGCATCGTCACTCAGCGAGGCTAGGCGAGCCTGAGCAGAAGAACCAAACGCGCCCTTAGTTCCAAGAAAGGGAACTTCTATAAAGTCGCTGACTCTGACTGACTTAGTTATGCTTATACTTAGCTCAATGTGGAATCACGGATTCTGCTATACTTCCATTGTTGATCCTTCCTTTTAAATATAAACAGCTGTTGAGTGGACTCTGTTCGGGTGCTTTTGGACCAATGGTCAGATTTGCAGCGCAACATCTCGTCTTCTTATCCATGTAAGTGTCACATGTCGTTGCTGGTACTGTGACTTGAATACTTTTCACACTTAATTAATAGCTGTCAACCATAATATATTTCCTTGAGTAGTGTTGCTTTAACTTTTCCTCGCCCTGCTGTTAACTTCTATTTGAGAAGATTGTACGATTTCAAAATCGCTCCACTGAATAAATAGCAGTATAGTATGTGCTTTACACCTGTTTTGAACAATATATGTGTCCTATTGCTTAAGGTCTAGGTTTGAACTCTTCAATTCTCTGTGGACTGTTTGCTTTGATCTGGTACCAAATGTATATTCTCAATGACTTTAGTTTTTTACTCCCACTGATACCAAATGTAAGTTGTTTAGGACATTGTCACAGTCTCCAATGTGACACTTTGACTTTAGTTTTTTTTTTGAAAAAAAGTATACTATTTAAATTGGACAAAATTATATACTCCCTCCGGTTCTCTAAAGCAAGTCGTTTTGAGTTTGTCTTAAGTCAAACATTTTAAACTTTGACTACAAATAACTTCTTTTATGTTGAGTTTGAAAATATAAAAGTGATGTAAGCAGATTCATCTCGAAATGTAGTTTCATAAAAGTATATATTGACTATATTTTATAAATATTTTATAGCAAAAAGTTGCAGTCAAAGTCGTTCCTTAAAGACCGTGTCGATATCCAAAACGACTTGCTTTAGAGAACCGGAGGGAGTATTATGAAAGATTTTGTCATGATGAACTAGTAACATCAACCATGTCTTGCTAATCTATGTAACTTGACATATATTGATGATTCAAGAAAGAAATTTGACCAACTTGAATCAAAAAACGACCTACAATTGGGATCAGGAGTAGGTTAACAATGGCTATTTACCACTCTATAGTGCTCTTTCAAACCACACCTTTTTGTTTTGAACAAACCGGCACTGATAGTGCCTCTTTCAAATCACATCTCAGTTATGTACTTCTGGTATTGTTGTCAGTAACATACTAATCAAATTCTGCCTCCAATGAAACCGTTGCAGACAAAAGTTGCTAAAGAATTTAATGAGAGGATGGTTGCATGGGCCAAAAATATTAAGGTTTCGGATCCACTTGAAGAGGGTTGCAGGCTTGGGCCAGTTGTTAGTGAAGGACAGGTACTTCATGTTAACTTTGTCTAAATTTAACAAGTCACCATTGACAATGCTATTATTTGTGGCTTCTTTCTGATTTGACAGTTTGGTACTTCCGACTTAGTTGTGGTACACTCTTGTTCTTGCTAGTTTCTACAGGATGTAGCTTCCTCCGATTTTGAGAGGATCTGTCTTCAGATGTACTGATTGACACCACCACCTTTAGTTTTACTTTGTTACAGCAAGAGCCATGGATTAATGTTTATGGTCACATATATGACACTGGACTATGACAAAATGACACCCTAATCACCACCATCTTGGCAACCATATATATAGTTTCAGATTACCTTGTTGCTGTATAGTTGTTCATAGGAGTCTTATTCATGTTTTTGCGTTCTCAGTATGAGAAGATTAAGAAGTTCATATCGAATGCCAAAAGCGAAGGTGCTACTATTCTGACTGGAGGTGTTAGACCGGCGGTAAGGCCTGCATTTGGATTTACAAGGATCCACATGCTATAGTGAGGTATAACTAATGTTTTATGTTTTACAGCATCTTGAGAAGGGGTTCTTTATTGAACCAACAATTATTACTGATATCACCACATCAATGGAAATTTGGAGGGAGGAAGTCTTTGGTCCAGTCCTGTGTGTTAAAGAATTTAGCACTGAAGATGAAGCCATTGAACTGGCGAACGATACACAGTGAGCTACTTCTTTTTAGCACAGTTTCAACATCCTTTTGCAGGCTTTGCAGCTCATGCGCAGTCAGCTTATGAATTTACGCCACTATCCTTTTTTTGATAGGTATGGTTTGGCTGGTGCTGTAATTTCTGGTGATCGTGAGCGCTGCCAGAGATTATCTGAGGTATGTATAAGTGAAGAGGTTCACAACTTTGATGATTGCATCAGACTGATACTCAGAGTTCTCTTTTTTTTATTTGGCTTATAATATACCTCTGTCCATGTTATCACTCATTCAGTCATTTGAAGAGTTGAAGTTGATATTCTTGATACCATGGCACTCAATTCGATTTTCACTTTTGCAACATGGAATTCGTGCACTTGCTCTCAGAACTGGTATTTCCACTGCACATCTCTAATGAAAACTTGTGCAACAGGAGATTGACGCTGGATGTATCTGGGTAAACTGCTCGCAACCCTGCTTCTGCCAAGCTCCCTGGGGCGGGAACAAGCGCAGTGGATTTGGACGTGAGCTTGGAGAAGGGTGGGTAACATGGAACGACGACATTTCTAAGACGTCTAACAGATATTATGGGATCTGACTGACACTGGCTGTTTAACTGTAGGGGCATTGATAACTACCTGAGCGTCAAGCAAGTCACGGAGTACATCTCTGATGAGCCGTGGGGATGGTACCAATCCCCCTCCAAGCTGTAAACTGGCACGAAAAGTCGAAAACTTGTCTGTTTCATTAGAATAAATAAAATATATCTTGGATGCCATACATAACGAACCCGTGTATGAAATTGAACACTCCCGCCGTCTCGGGATACTAGGCGCAACTCAAAAATTGCAAAGACCAAGGAGTACATTAATTACCGCGTGCAAGACCGAGTCACGTGCATTTTCTTTTCTTCTCCCGTCGCATGCAGCCAGCAGCCGCCCGTGTTTTTCTTCCGAGCCCGCGGTCCTTTCAGATTCCATGCATGTAGCCGTGTGCATTTTTCCAGCTGCTGGCGCCTATGCATATATGAAAAATATTTTGGCAAGTGGCGCCACTAATCGCTCGTTTGTGCTCCTATAAATAGGCAATGCTTATGCACGGCTGACAGCACATTTCTTTCTCAGTTCTTCCTACTTCGTTTGAACACCGTGCCTGGTTTAGATTTGATTTGAATGAGCCTACTAACTGGGATGAGATTGAGGAATTTGAGGGAGACGTACATGATTTGAGCTATGATTATGTTTGGGACTCCGGCAACGAAGGTAACACATGCAAGGAAAGGACGAGAGAGAGAGAGGGGAGGTGTTAGTCACGAGAGATGCATGCAAGTACTACTCGGGTGCATATGTTCTGGGTTGACGGCCTGGCCGCCGAGAGTAACGGCGCTGTTCCAACGGAAGGCGAGTGGTACCATGTCCAGCAGTAATACGCACGCGGAGCGACGACGCATGCAGAGCCGAGGAGTCCAGCGCCTTGTTTCCTGGGACAATTAAAAAAAGTAGTTACGCCTTGTTTCCTGAGAGGGAGGGAGTAAGACATTGTGAAAAAGGCACATCTGCGGAATAAAGGTCAGAGTTGAGTTGAGAGAATTCCTTGTATGCCTTAGAACGTTATACCAATCCCTAGTATGCCATCGAGAATTTAGAGTTTCCTCTAATGGCACTAGTTAAGTTTAGCTCACCCTTGAGTGCCACTCCCATCAGATAGATGCTAGCTTAGTGGAAAAAAAGATTGATCTATCTGTCTTCTTTCTTGCTGCTCTTTTCGCTCTCAAATCAATTGACATCTATAAAAATCAAGAACTTCACTGAATTCCCAGGGTAGAGTTGTTGCTATCATGTATTCTTGGTCGAATCAAATCACTCAGACCAGCTTAATTGGTAATTTATGATCATCGTTTTTGCAGTACAGTATCTGAAAGCATGCTACAAATAGCATCGAAAGATGTGGTAATGTTTCTTTGTACAGAATTCTAAAACTGGGCACAAGGAAAAAAAACCCTGATCTCATGCAAAAACCTTGAAGCGACCTGTGCCATCAACTATGCCCAAGCTCTTTGCAACTCTTCACAAGATCCCTGTAGTTGTCCAGACGATGTAAAAACCCTGTAATCAAAATGACGTAATTTAGAAGAAATTAGAACAAAGAGAGAAGTGGGCTACATCCTACACGGACTCAGACCGCAACGGAATACAGGTGTAGAGCATCGCCAGTGGTGAGTCGGTTCATCAGGTAAAAAAGCTGACATGCGTATGTTGTTTGGTTCGACTCATGCTTCTGCTCAGGGCTGTTTGGATCACAGTAATTCCAAAAGAATTCTAAAGGAATCACCGTTCCTATATTTTTCTCCTGTAGGAGTGTTTGGAATGGAGGATTGGTCACTTCCTTTCTAAAGGAAAGTTTCCTATGCTTGTACGTTTTGGAGGAAAACTAACATCCAGTTGTAGCTCTTGGTTTCTTTCCTTCACGAAGTCCTAAGACAATGAAGCACAATAGTGTATGTTTGTTGTCCTGCAAGCTGGTCAGAACCTTGTACAAAAGTCTAATCATATGTGTTAATACCAAGTTAGAGCACATCTTTCATTCCTACGTTCCAAACACCAATGTTTCAAAGATTCTTGTGTTTTTCATTCCTATATTTTAGCACTACATTCCTATCCCTTTCTTATGTTTTGTTTAATTCCTCTGTTTTGCGTTCTACCGTTCCAATCAGACAAATAAAAAAAATCCAAACCTCTCACGTTCTCTCTCCTAGTACCTACTCTCCATGCAAACTTTCGTCCAAACCTCTTAGGCTATCCCGGCAAGCCATAGCCTCCGCAGCTAGCGCATTCAAGCAGTGTTCATACCAAGTTGCTTTCCCTGCCATATGATCCACATGTAAGACTAGAGCTCCACACCCTGATTAGAGAGCAGGATGGAAAGCAAGTGACAAATGATTCTGGTGGGAATTGAGGGGTTGTTTGGCAATTGGCATCGCTTCTTAGAGCAGATATATGAGTAACAACTACTCAGTTATAAAATTGCAAAAAAAGGAGAGAATGGTTAGGGTCCACAACACACAATTTCTTTAATCTAAACTTTAACTATTATGACTAGACTGGAACGCTGAGTGTGCAACGATGTGGGCCTGACATGTGGGGAAAATGAGTAAATTAGCGGTCCTTGAACATCTCGTGTTCTTGTTTAAGTTCAAGTACTAATGTGATATTATTATCGAGTTGAGGTACTAAAAGTGCATTTTGAGAGTATCAAGACCAAAATGAGAATGTAGGACAGTTTAAGAACCGGTACTACTAGAGCTACGACATCCGGAAGGACGGGGCATTCGGAAGTCTGCGCCTGCTGTCCGCTTCCCGCGCCATTTCAGGTGCCCACATGCGGGAACTGTGTCGTCCGGAGGCATCGTCCGAGAGCTGCCTCAAGTCACTGCTGATCACTGCCGTAGGGGCGTGGTCTGCCCGCCGTCACTAGCCGCCGTGGAGGCAAGAAACATCGTCAGAAATCTAATCCACACCGACTAGATGGAGATCCGCTGCACTCGTCCGATCTACTTTTGAAACATCTAGAAGCAACATTTGAAACATGCTTCTGAAACACTTACAAAACACTTGAAAACCATTGCAAACATACGCAAGATAAAACACTTACAATATATGTGTGAAACGTATGCAACATCCAGATAAATACACTTGCAACAATACGTTCGAAAACATAGATAAAACATTGAGAACAGACCTTTGCAACATACATGTACAGCCATTGCAACATCCCGATCTACCTTTACAACATCTATCTGAAACACTTGCAACATACCTCTGAAACACTTAAAACATACGCTTGTAACATGTGTTTTCAGCACATCGCAATATATCCTTGCTGCTTGGGAGAATGAAGCCTCGTCGACGTGTGGAGTTCGCCGGAGGCTCGGTGCCTGTTGGCAACGGCTCGGCGGCGCTTGTAGGCGGCAGGCCGACGGCGGTGGTTGCGTGACGTGGCAGGGAGGCAGCGACCGTGCGCCACGCCTGCCAGGGCCAGTAGCTGAGCGCCGCGCTTGCAAGGCTGGAAGCCACACATCGAGACTGGGAGCGGGCAGTTGCGCACCGCACCTAGTAGGGCTGGCAGTCGAGCGCCGCATGCGGGAGCCGACCGGAGCGAGACCTCGTACGAGAGTGATTTTTTTTAGAAACGGACGAGCTGTTAATGGAGAGGGTTATTGGACGAGCGACACACGCTGAAGTGAGTGGAGCGAGATGTCCGAACGCACGAAGGTCTTAATTGTATCGTTATCGATAAAGAAATTTACTTCACGTGCTAGGACCATGTCATCGCATAGTCAGCAATGCCATGCAGCCAGTATAGTTCTCGTGCACCCGACCGTGTCAGTTGGTTGGCCGCCAAGCCAGTGCAACCGTTACGTTCCAAACTTCCAACTCAAAGGCGGCGTCAGCCTCGTGATCGTGCAACTGCAGCAGAGCACGGGTCGCCGAATCCTTTTCCAGCTCTCGGCCGGCGGCTGGCTGCCCGCTTGAAATACAGAAATAGAGCCCAGGCCACTGCCCGCCGGTGGCCCGTGCCCGGCTCCAGTTTGTCCGCACCTGCACCCGAGACCTGCTCTGCCGCGCCGCCGCCGTCTTACGCAACACGCACGCACGCCGGTGCCTGGCGCGGCGCGTGCTTCGCGGAAAACCAGGCCGTCCTCCGCCTCAAGGTGAGGGCTCCCTCACACCCACATTGCCTAGAGCAAAGCCCCAGAGGGCATGTTCAACTGATATTAAAGCCGGCTGAACCTGTTTTATTACGAGTGAAAAATACTGTAGATTCTAGTTGATAAACCGGCTGATAAGTTCAAGCGAACAGGTCCTGAATCCGCAAGCTCATTGCTAGTACAGTAGCAACCAGTGACATTTCAGCTCCAGCTTGCAGTGATTTAGTTCTTTAGATTGCACCGTAATCCTGGCTCTAAATCCCATATATTTTGGCTGAATTCTGCCTTCTCGATCAATAGCAAACAAATTGGCTAGCTAATTGTGTGATCCGAGTGAATTTTGACTGGGACGGACTGTAAGAGAGACAAACGAATTTTGGATGCCTGAATTTAATAGTACTACAACAAGACAAAATAACATACATGTTTAGAACACGGATAGAAATAGAATGGCCGCTGATTATTGTACATTATTGGTACCCGGTCGGTGGCAAACAACAGAAATGCCAAATCGCCAGTCTGCACGTCCGCGTCACTCTGTCCTGTAGTGCACAAATATGAAGCATGGTTCCTAGGTTCTGATTGTGCTTTTCTTGTACCAGCTGTCGAACATTTTTCACTTCGGAGACCATTTGTTGTTAGGATTTGCAGTAACTCTAGGTGTAGATCAGTGGATAAACTTAGATAGGAAATTTGATGATGTACCTCGCCCAGTGAAGTCGTGGCCATGGCGTCGGCGAGGAAGTAGTAGTAGCTTGACGCGCCCGCTAGGGTCTCGAAGAAGGCAGGAGTGTAGGCGCGGTCTAGAGTCAACGAGGAAGGCGGTGGAGCTTTCCGTCGCTCATAGCGCACCATCACGATCGGACTAGGGTTAGGACATGGTGGGACGCTTGCGGCTGTGGTGAACCTCGTGTTTCGAGCCTCAGCCCCCCCTTCTATTTATAGTGCTACGCGACGGGGGGCCATCAGCCAGGAGTACGGCTGAGCACCCCCGATCAGGGCGCGGATCAAGGGCCCAATTAACCGTTGGGCCAACTTGGTGAAGATCAACCTAACATTCTCCCACTTGATCTTATCTTATGACTTAAACTCAACTTACTTTATATTTTTCCCATTCAATCACAGATCAGTGCATAGAGCGCGTCTCATCGTCACGGTCAGTTGTCATTAGATTTAACAGCTACAATGCACCTCTCTGTTTTGAAACAGATTCTCAACTAGGTCCTTAATATCAAGAAATCATAGGCTTTCTCGTAAACTCATGTCGACTGTGTGTTCTCTGAACGCACTGGGTGGTTAGCCTTTGGTAAGCGGATCCGTAAGTACTTGCTTGGTATTTATATGCTCAATGCTTTCAAAATAATTCTGGATTTTCTCCTTTATAATATATAATTTAATGTCAATATGTTTGCCAGCACACTTGACATGTTGTCTTAGGAGTTAACTACTTTAAATGGTTATTGCTATTAACTACCATTGTTAAATCCGGCTACATATTCCCTTAGCCACTTTTGCCTGTTCATGAGGTCTCATGACAAGCTCTACTATGATATGCATCGTTGATGACACCATAACTGTTTCATTGGAGCTTTTCCACAATAATACTCCAACTGCGAGTGTTAGCAACTACTATGGATTTCACTGCACATCTCGCCAAAACTTAACATTTGTACCCACAACTATTTGAAAGTACTTGTTCTTTCTTACTCAGCATGAGGCCTATGATACTTTACAAAAATTACAAGACATTCTTAACTTCATTCCAGTAATCTATATCTGGACTGGACTTCTGCCAAAATACCCTGGATACGTAAGCTATGTCAGGATAAGTTCTTACTTGTACATTCATTAAGCTTCCAACAGCTGAAACATATGGAACCATATTCATTTGATCGATCTAATATCGGTTCCTGAAACACTGAAAGTTCTCAAATCTATTACCCTTGACTATAGGAGTAGACATAGGTTTACTCACATGCATACTTTATTTCTTTAGAATCTTTTATAAGTATGCCTTTGCGATAGTCCTAATACCTTTTTCATCTATCTCAATGAATTTCAATTCCTAGAACCAATGAGGCTTCACCAAGATCATTCACATTAAAACTTAAGGACAAAGACTTCTTTTTCTTCAATGACAGATTAACATTAATAGTGAGTAGGATGTCATCTATACACATGATGTGAAAAACGAATTTTCCATTCTAGAACTTCGCATAAACACTATTGTCCTTCTTATTTTCTTTAAACCTAAACTTTTTTATCGTTTCATCAACTTCAAATACTACTGTCTAGAGACTTGTTTTAACCCATAAATGGATTTCTACAGGAGGCATCCCATACGTTCTTTTTCTTCCATGACAAAACCTTTGGATTGTGCCATGTAAATGTTTTCATACAAATCCCCGTTGAGGAATGCCGTCTTTATATCCATCTGATGTAACTCTAAATCGTAATGTGCCAATAACACCATTATGATTCTAAAAGAATCCTTGCATGAGACTAGAGAGAAAACTCTCATCGTAATCTATTCATTCTCTTTGCGTAAAGCCTTTTGCTACAAGTCATGCTTTATATCTTTCCACATTCTCTTTAAAGTCACATTTTGTCTTATAGACCCTTTCAAAGCCTATTGTTTTGGCTCCATTAGGAATTTATTCTAAGTCTCAAACACCATTGGTATTCATCGAATTCATTTCAACTTCCATAGCTTCTTGCCATTCAAACGAGTAAACGATTCTCATAGCTTCTTCAAATAAGGTGGGATCACCCTCCATTTGAATTTCTTCATTAACATAGAATTCATAGTTATCAGAAAACTGGTTTACTAATTCTTTGAGACCTGTTGGGGCCTCAGGTACTGGCACTTTCATGTGGGGCTGTTGTTGCTCTTCATTGCTAAGAGGCAATTGATTCTACAGGCTCCTATATCATAAGATCCTTATTTACATTATTTATCTTCTTTGAAGAGCCATCAATAGGTGTTGTATAAGTCATACAACATCAACAGGTATCGAGAAATTCATTGTTTTGAATCACTGAAGTGGGCACGCAGTCCCGCTCCTCTTCAAGTCATAGGTCTCTACATACCGTGTTCCCCCAGATCGTCCCATCTTTTATAAAGATAGTGTATCTTCTAATTTCTTATTTGGGTTCAATCTGTTAAAATCTTATATGGTGTTTTAAGCACCGCTTTAAGATCTTTGATGGTGAGTACGCTATCTTCCTCTCGGAACTTAAAAAAATACATGAATTTAGTTGTTTCTCTGCTTAGGGGTATCATTGTTATGACCGACGGTCACATTCATCAAAATCTTTATCTCACTATTAATGAAGATTAGTTTCTTAATTGATCTTAATTCTTACTCTTAACTCATCTCACAATTCTCCCCCTCAAAATATGGCATGAACTATACTGCCATAATTTAGAGAACTATTCAGAAAACTGTGAACGAGGAGACACTTATGACTTACTTCATTCACATGATTATGCCATGCAAATAAAGTTATTTCTTGATCCGTATAGGAGTACACTTTCCTAATTCCACTTCAAAAACTTAATGAGGTCTTTTATTAACTGTACTTTTGCAAGTCACGCTTGCATCTTTTTCTTATCATTTGAATAGTATTGACTATGACGGTGCATTTCTACTGTGCCATGGTCAATACTAGGATAGCATAAGAGATACCTAAACTTCTCTCGCTATGCAGGATACAAAAATATATGAGTCATCATAAAACTTCTCCCGCCATGTAGGATTGACTAGCATAAGTACTATGCCAAACTTCTCCCCAAGCGGGATAAATCTATATACAAATTACCGTAACGAAAAATTTAGTCAAGATGACTAAAACATTCACTTATACTTTATTTTTCAATTAAATCTTTCCGTTGGTTTTAATTTAATCAGAAAATTAGTAAACTAACAAACAACTGTCCTAAACTAGCTTGACTCGAGTATTTTCATTCATATACCCCAGCATTGCAGCCCATTGGAATGCAGCCGAGTGATCTTGTCGGTTAAAAAATAAAACTTACAAGATGCTTCTGCATCAATTCTACATCACCGTTGGGCAGAAAATAGAATTAATGCATAAAACTCATAAATTAACTTTAAAGACATATAACAACTCTTCAAAATTAAATTCCCCCGTTGGTTCGAATTTAATTAGAAGATTATCAATATCATTGCAGCGGAAACATAATAGTATAATACATTCTATTAGTTCAGGAGCATTTCTTGATCCTTATCTACTCTTAAAAAATTGATCACGTTGGTGTAAAATTTATCAGAGATTTAAACTTCAAACTTAAACTCATTATAATATTGTTATCATCAATGTTGGTCAGAAAATAACAATACCATAATTTAACATAAATAAATCGGACTACTCCTCTAATTTAAATTTTCCTGTTGGTTCCAATTTAATTAGAGGATAAACATAATCATAATTTACTAAATAAATATAACTACTCTTTAAATTAAATTCTCCCGTTGGTTCGAATTTAATTAGAAGATAATAAACATTAAACTTTACAGTGAAAATATGAAAAAATAATTTATCTACTTTTCAGAAGCATTTCACTGTACTCATCTACTCTCTGAATAATTTATCCCGTTGGTTCAAAAGTGAATAGAGATGAAAAACTAATCAAAATTTGCTTCTGAAAATAATAGAACAAAAACTCTACGTTTACTATTCATTCAGCCCGGCCTGGCGAAACAGTCTGCGGCCCAGTCCGCAGCAGCAGCGCGTGGCCCACTCGCACCCGCGCACGGCGCCTCCCCCGCGCCCAGGCCGCAACCTAGGCCTGGCCCGGGAATCCGCTACCCCGCCTGGGCCAAAACTGGCCCGGCGAATCCTTGCCGTCCGTCTTGATCCGACGATCGCCCGGCGATATCGCAGGTACAAAACCCGGTCTCACCGGTCGCCTCCCCCTGAACCCTAGATCATTTCTTCCCACTCCCCTCCTCTTTCTTCGCTGCGGCAGCCGGCTTTCTCTCCCTTCTCTCTGAAAACCATGACGGTCGGATATGACGGCGCCGCGGCCGTTCTTTATGTTCCATACAGGATACTGGGATTACTATATGAGGTCAAATGCTTTATCAGCTCTTGTTGTAATCTACTACAACTGTAACCTGCTACTCATGTAACAGAACTGCAAAGTTTTTTTTTTTTTGCATCTCCTATCAATCAAAGGTGGGGAGTGCTCCTCTCACGCCCCCCCCCGTTTCCCTAAAAAAAAGGTCAAATGCTGACAGTTTGAATTAGTACAAAATTGACTTTGAATTATTATCATGCTTTATGACAATTTTTATCTTGCCAAATGTTTCTTTGTGGAACAATGTAGACTGCTTCGCCTCAGAGCTGGACATAAATGGATCTGTATGTGTTTGCAACGCCATACAAGATAGCCTGGGATTACTATATGAGGTCAAATGAAAACCACACTTTTGAAATCAAAGCGTGGGAGGAAGCAGCTGAAATGGAATATGTACGTTTCTTTTGAAGGTTCGCTTCTCTTTACTTTCAGCATTGTCGCTCGGTGTTTCCCAGTAATCCTAACACTCAATGTGTGCACCAGGTAAAGCAGCATGGAATTGCCATTTTTCTCATGCCATCTGGAATGCTTGGGACGTTGTTATCCTTGATTGATGTCGTGCCTTTGTTTTCAAACACCGGTTGGGGCCAGGATGCCAACTTGGCATTTCTTCAGAAGCATATGGGAACTTCATTTCAGAAACGTTCTGAGCCCTGGTCTGCGAATATAAGGAGAGAAGATGTACATTCGGGTGACTTTTTGGCCCTTTCAAAAATCAGAGGGCGATGGGGTGGATTTCAGAAATTGGAGAAATGGGTGACCGGCGCATTTGCTGGGCACACTGCAGTTCTCTTGAAAGATGAGAATGGCACCCTCTGGGTTGCAGAATCAGGCTATGAAAATAAAAAGGTAGTATTTCTCTGAAATTCTTAGTTCAATTGATAACTAGGACTTTGGTCGGCGTGTTCGGCTCGCTTGTCTCAGCTTGTTTCAGCTTATTCTCTCTCACATAACACTATTGAATCAGCCAAAACCAGCCGAAACAAACTAGTATACAGTAAAAAAATGTATCAGCCGAACGGGCTGATATGATTTAAGAACAATTGTAATGACAAACACAAAATTTGATTCAGCCTTAGCTGTTTGATGCAGCAAATCTTTGGTAAGATTTCCTGTTCTCTGTGTAGCGAAATGATATTAGCCCACCAATAAAATTATCAACATTTGTTTACACTTTTTGGATATTTAGTTTTCACATAATCATAAACTCTGCTAATGCACGTGGATGACAGGTTTGGCATTCTTTTTTCCATACTAGAAGACTAGAACTGATTTGATTGATGAAAGGTCCCATTACAGACCATCTTCTTTTATCCCACCAAGTTAGAAGTTGAATCTAATCTAAGAATACTATTACCAGCCTTGATTACACCTATGTTTAACCCAAACAAGGTGGTTGGTAGATATAGACTTTTGATGTAGAGTTTGGCTATGTGTCGCCTCATTATAAAAGAGTAAAAGACTATGGTAGAGAATGGAGCTTCAGATCAGTTGTTTGTGCTATGGAAAATTGAAATTATACTCTCTATCGTCAAACCTTAGTACTTAGAGCTTCATGCGCTTAAAATCTATAAGCATTTCATCATATTAGTAATTGTTAATTTTTTATGATATCTGGCAATGATGGCAGGGTGATGAAATCATTAGTATGACTCCATGGGATGAATGGTGGGGAATGGCACTTAAAGATGACTCAAATCCTCAGATAGCACTTCTGCCATTGCACCCTGATGTAAGGGCCAGATTCAATAAGAGTGCTGCATGGGATTTTGCGCGAAGCATGTATGGAAAACCCTACGGTTATCATAATATGATATTTAGTTGGATTGATACAATGTCAGACAATTATCCACCTCCTCTTGATGCTAACCTGGTACTGCTTTATCTTTGTTAAAACTCACGTTTGGGTTCCTTCTGCACCATAGGCTTTCTTTCTGCCATGTCCATAATTTTATTCATGATGGTATTTCACATTCTCATGTTTCTGAGATGACATGGATACATATTAGAAGTGCATTACCAACATTATCACCCTGAAATACAACAGGGGTTCCTCTTATGAACCATACCCATTTTATAAATTTTAATTGAAAATTGATATATAATATCAACATTCTAAATTTACCTGAAACTCACAAGCAGACAAGCCATTTGCTGACACAGCTGTAGATTGATAAGCATTTGCTGACATTGAAAAACTTCCTATATAATGCCCAGATGAATTTTCTCTTGGCATCATTTAATCATGAGCAATATGAGACTGAATAGAGATATATATAATACATGGGTTTCTAAATAAGTTTGGAGAAATAAGAAATGAACAGTGTATAATAGTATGATGTGTGGTGTTCTAAACAAGCACCATGCTCGGATTCTGATATTATAAATTTGTACAAGTGCTAAACTTGTTCATTGTTGAGGTCAAGGCCTTTAAGTTTCAAGATAAATCTCCTACAACTAAAAAGAACAAAGCGTGGACACTTTTTGGTGCGACGTTTATTTTGGATCTGCCTCTCCCCACCCTGTGCGATCCGCAAGCGCTACGTCAGCCTGCCTTTCACTTGCGATCCCTCCCCCCTCCCACTCGGCCACAACCATGAGTCCACGACGCGCAAGGAGATAAAAACGGAAAGCCAGTGCAATCACCGCGAGGAATTGGCCTTCCTCCAACGTCGCTAGGCTTCAACGCACCCCCGTTGCCGTGACAAGCCCCGGCTCCTCGTCCTCCCTACCGTGCCGCCGCCGCATCCTCTCCCTGAGCCGTCGACCTGGCCGTTCCCGCTTTACGTTCGTCGGATCGTGGATTCGGGTGGGGCCAGCGATGCCGGCTCGTGGATCTGGTGCGGTGCCCTTCGAGATCCGGTGCTGCGAGGCTCGGCGAACTGCGGCCAACAGTGCCCGGCGCGGAGAGGCTCGAGCGCCAAGCCGCCAGCATGACCAGCAAGCACCAACGCAAGCACCGCCGCCGGTGACAACGCCTTCGGCTCTGAGCACCGACGATGCCGATGATGAGGCCGCAACGTTCCGTGACATCCACACTCTAACGCCCGACCCGCCGAGGATGAGGCCCCCACGCGTGCGGGCTCTGCATCCTGTCCTGGGACACCAACACCGACCACCACTCCTTCTCCTCTTAGGAACAGTACATGACGATGAGCCGCGAGTTCGCGACCATGCTTGCAGCCGGGGCGACCATGCAGACCGGCCCCAGCACCAAGATTGAGGTAATCATCGATCAACGAGGCACAAAGCTTTTCTCCTTTTTACCTTTTTTTCACCTCTGCTGAAAATTTCTCTTCTAGATTGTCATCGGTAGTGTTGACTGCTTCCTAAATTACGCAATCAAGTCTGTCGGCAGTCGAGCTTCACAGTTCTATGATTCTATCGCAAGTACAGAAAAATAAGTACTGACAAACTCAATCTCTATATACGTACACAAATAAATCTCTATTGGATGTAAGTGATCTCTACCATTAACTTTATATTCTCTAGAGCATCAACAACTCAACCAGCTTATCCTAAGTGAGTTACTTGATTTCATTTCATCTGTTAGTCCAGCACGATGAGTAAATCTTTAGTGACTATGGAGAGCTGATCGAGGTCATGTGCTGTGACTACAGCAAAAAGACTTGCTGAATTCCTTGGAGATTCCATGGTTAAAGACAGAGGACTGCATTGCTTATACATCATTGCTGGGCAGCCACAAGTAAGTTTTGAAGCGTTCCAATAATTAAAATCATTTAGTTCTGCAGTCTACACATCTTTAGATTGGGATAATTGCTAATGTTATGTTTATCATGATCTTTCAAACATCCGTGCTGGTACCCTTCATGTGATACTTTCAGCAGCTGGAGGAACATCCGATGATTCATTTCCTATTTGAAACAATTTCTAATTAGTTTTCAATATTAAGCGAGTTCGATTATCTATATTTATCTTGCCCATGATTGACTTTCTTAAAATATTTTGGGCACTCTCGAGTGAGCGAGCTTGCTGTTCCAGTAGCTATATTTGAGACAGATCCTGGTACCATTTTATGTGCAAACTTCCGCTTCTACATCGCTCAAACTTTTCAATTTACTTATATTTTCTTGCTATCAGTGTACTTTGCAGAGATCGCAAAGCATTATTTAAGGAAGTGGTGCAGGATCTGCTCTGATGCAAGCATCTAATCTAAAGATATTTTGCCACATTTTACCTTTTCTTTTTGTCCAACCTGTATGTGTGATGTTGGTCTTTAATCCAAGATCAATAAGCCTAGGTTTCAGATACTTATTCCACAATGGTATTTGAATCGATGAAAGAATATAGATTTTGATGTCATTGTTTTACAAATCACCACTACCAGATTGAAGCTTGATGCCCATAGCGATGGATCGCTTCCCTTGGAGCTTCCATTGCTTTATTTCCTGCTGGATATGCCTCACAGGATCTTCTATAATTCGATTTATAACTCTACCCATTCACAACAATCTTTTGGTGACCTGAAAGGTTCGTAGAGCTAATATGGTAATGTCTTTTTTCTTCAACTTCTGACTGCTACGTATCTATATATGTTAGATTATATTGAATCTAATGGATTCACTGAATTTGCATACAATGATTAGAACTTAACAGTAAATCATAGATCTCCGACCTATTGAATTGGTTGCATAGACATGGCATTTTCTCAAGATGCTGTAATTATACACAAGTTCTTCTCAAGTAACTCTGGCCTGCTCCACAGTTTTATGTTCTTCTCAAGTAACTTCTGCCCAAGTTTTATGTTCTTCTCAAGTAACTTTTGCATAATAGTTGATCGGTACGCTGCGTTGACAATCCTATGTGCTTCATCCTTTTTAATCATGGCGCCTTTAATCATTACCCAAGTTTTTATTATCTTAATTTTTTTATTCACTCCATGGTCCCCAAGCATTGTGGAGTCTACTGGCAGCCTGGCATCATTTCTTTAGTCTCAACCTGCTACTAAGACCGTTACCAGTTGTTTGTGCCTTATTAGCGCATCTGTTGCGTTACTTCATTAACTTGAGGTGGCATGTGTTCTGCTACAATTAGTGATTTATTTGTTTTCTTCTTCTTTATGTGGGGTTTGATTTGTCAATTATCTTTCTGGGACCCATTTTCCAAATATGGCACTAACATATATTTCTTCTGACTTAGTCATAAATCAACACTGAAAATACTATTTTGCCAATCTGAAAACTGGTAGTGAGACTGAACTTCAGCTTGCAGGTTTTGTGATGAATATACTAAGCAAGCCCTTCTGAATATCTTGATTAGAAAATCTATGTAGTGAAGGATTTTGCATTGTTTTACATATTTCTTACGAACAACCTTCAAGACATTGTTGTGCCTATTCAGAGAGGTATGTCTCTTTCTTGAACTTGAAACACATCCTTGGATGTCCTGACAGTGTGCCTATTCAATATTGTTTCGTCACACCTTAGATCAGAAGCCATGGATATACTTGGTCATTACTGGATTCAACTTGGTCACTCCTAAATTTAGAGGCGCCACAAGATTGCACAGCAAAACACAAGCCAGTATAAGAGGTTAGCAAGGGCAAAGGTTAATGCATCTTGGGCAATTAGATGTATTCTGTTTCTTTTCTATTTGAATACTTGGTGCTATGGTTATTCTTGTAGAATATTTGTATTCTGATTATTAAGCTAATGGCATAGTGTTTGCTGCAATGATGATTTCTTACTGCTGATATAAAATATTATCTTAGCCGTATCACAGAAAGGTCTATACAGTAGAGTTTGTGAGCCTGCGACACGGCATTCTCCATGATTGTTAATTTCACGAACTTTGCTTTTTGGATTAAATATCACTTTATCGTCGGTATTTAATTTCACATTATTATCATCTTATCATGTGATTCCGTGTGTTTTTAGTATAAAAATTTAGCTGTCACGTAGCAACGCACGGGCACGAACCTAGTACTAAGACTAAGTTTCATTTTGACCCTTGGTTAAGCTTTATCTATTTTTTAAAAAACTAATATATTTTTATCCTAGACATATCTTTTCTTCACATAGTATTTCATCTGTTCATATTATTGTTGTGCTGCACTGTTCAGTTCATCATATTTATTAATCGCAGGTAATGGCTATTATGTCCATGTGGACCAGATTGCAGCCACACTATGCTTCTAACATGTGGAATGAAGCCCTTAATAAACGACTTGGGACTGAGGTATATATCAATGTCATAGCACATCACACTTGAGCTGATGCGGACTTGATGACGATTGTACAGTTTGTTTCTAACATGTAGTAATGTTATTCATGTGAAGTTCAGTTCTATGTTCTGCTTCAGTAGTCCATCTTGGTATGCATTATTCTATTGCAACTTTTACAGTAAACCTGATGGCTGAGGTGTTCATTGTGAACTTGCTATTGATCTGTGGTTATTCTGGCCTGAAACAGGGGCTTGTCCTGACTTCTGACCAGTTAACTGTATTGCTTCTGTGAAGCAAGTAGTTTAGTTCATTTTCATCCATTTTATTTGCTATATTTCTAGGATGGAAGTATTCGAAGTGAATAATGCTTAATGACTGAGAAAACATAGTAAAACTGGTGAGGCAAGGTTTGCGGAAACGAATGCTGAGTAAAACTGGTCGGACTGCAAGAAACCTACTCCCCAGCGGCCACGGCACTCTTGCTTACCAGTGTGATTAGAGTTTTTCGCCAACACCTCGAGCTCTACAGTCTTAACAACAGGAAGGGTCAGAACGCATTAACCCTTTTTACATATAAAAACGGAGAAAGAACAAATTTGTTCAACCGAAACAAAAGAACAAGCTTGTTTAAACGAAACAAAAGGGTTGAAACTTGTCCGCTTATTACAAATGTGTCACCTGACATATCTGACTAAACTAACCCCTCAGGGGGATGATTTCATCTTCTATCTTGGCAGAAAGGTCATGTGCTAGGGGGCCACCTCCTTCTCGATGTCGTCCAGCTCGGTGTTGGTATAGACGGGCGCGAAGCCTTGGCTCATCGTCGCCAGATCGATGTTCTCGTAATGAGAACGGGTGATTGCGAACGATCGGTGAACGCCAAAGCGAAGCGCGCCCCTTGCCATATCACGTGCCCGGTCCGTGATCTGGGTGGCGCGAACCGCGAGCGAGCTTGTCTCCTGCTCCGGGGCCAGCTCGAGCTCGTTGTAGACCAGCTGGACGGCGACGCGCAGGTTGTCGTGTTCGTCGCTCTCCTTCTGGAGGGTGTCCTTCACCTCGCTGAGCTCCTTCTCCAGGCCACGGCTCTTCACCACCTCCGCCCCGAGCTTATCATCAAGACCTGCCCAAGTCACGTACCGACCGTGTCAAAAGGCTTACCATGGATTCTAGGGAGAAAGACAACAAGGGAAACCGGAGATTTATTGTTCACATCCGCCCGAAACCTGCACACCTCATCGCGCTGCCGGGTCACCTCGGCCACCAGGCGCTGGACCTCTTCTTGGTGCTGACCGACCTCCGCGGTGAGCCCGGAGGACACGCCCTCAGCTGCAACCTTCAGGTCCCTCTCCCTCTGAAGCTCATCCTAAAGGTGGTCGATTCGCTGCTGAGCGTCGGCGCGCTCCTGGCGAGCCAGGTCAATCCCCATGCGGAGCTCCTCTATGGCTCGGAGCAAATCGTCCCGCTCCTTCCGTAGCTGCTCGGCCTCCACGGCTTCTGTGCGCACCCTCTCGATCAGGGCCGTGAGCTTCTCCTTGGCCTCATGGGCGTCGTCGTGAACGTCCTTCTCCCTGACTCGAAGGTCGGCCACCTCTCGGGCGGCAGGGGCAAGCTCAGCCACCTCCTGATGGGCGACAGCGAGCTGTGCGGCCAGCCCCTCACTCCACCGCGTCTCCCCAGTAAGGAACTGGGACTTCTCCCGGCTGCGGGCCATAAGGATCTGCGAAGAAGACAAGACTTAGAGGCGCGGGAAAGAGAACATGAGGGTCGGAAGCACAGTCATATCATACCTGGCCAACCAGGGCGACAATGTCACGCATCGAGCTCAGCATGGTGGTCAGGGCACGAACCGCGTCCCCAACCTCCATGTGGACGCTCCCCCATTCCATCTCCTCTGCTGCGTCATCGAGGGCAGCCACCCAGACTAGAGATCGGGACGTCCCCATGCCGACCTCAAGCGGCGCCAACCTCTCTTGTAGCGACAGCTCCTCTAGAGCGGCTCCTCTAGCGATAGAGGGGGCGGGTGACGCGGACACGGAGGCCTACCCTGTCGCCACATCCGCGAAGGATGCCTTGGGTGTGCCCCCTTCCGTTCGCCCCGCCGTAGACACGGCCACCTGCACGGACGATGGCTTTGGCCGTGCCGCCTCTGCATGTGACGTCGAGGACACGATCAGACGCGCCCTCCTTTGCCTGCTCTCCCATGGACGCAGCCATCGGCTGCGCCTCCCCGGTCGGCGCCGTGGCTGCCCCAACGCCACTCACGCTCACCACCGGCGCAACGCCAGCCGGCTCCTGGCGCGTTGGCCGAAGGAGGATCTTTTTTGAAGCGAGCCGCAAGAGAGCCCCACGTCCTCCAACGCTGCAAGGGACATGGCGGTCAGTTCACGACAAAAATTTGTTAAGACAAAAGGACGAAAAAACTCTTGACTCACCCTAACACCATCATGCGAGGACGTTTTGGGGCTGGCTTGCTCGACCCCAGCTGCTCCTCGTTGGCATGTTGCCGCTTCGAGCCCTCCCTCGGCTCAGAGGGCTCGGAGGAATCAGAACGGCCGCCTCCCGCCGACTCCGGAGGCACCACTGAGGGCTCGGACGGAGCGAGGCGACCTGTTTCCGCCAGCTTCGAGGCCACCATAGATGGCTCGGACGGAGCAGGACGGTCTGATTCCACCGGCTCTAGGGCCACCGTCGAAGGCCTAGACAAGGCGAGGCGGCCTGATTCCGCCGATTCTGAGGCCGCCATCGAAGGTCCGGACGGGGCAGGGCGGTTGGATTCCGCTGGCTCCGGGGGCACGTCCTCCCCCTCCTGCCCCATGGCATGCAGCATGAAGGGCCCCGCCTGCGGTGAAGGCGATCCTCATCCCCAGCGGCCAGATCATCCTACGGGATGGGCGACCCGGAGCCGTCATCCTCCTCCTCCTCTTCTCTCGATGAACCTTGACGCCGCTTCCCTCGCTACAGCTTCGCTCGCTGCTTCGACCGCCGTTTCTTCTCCTCCTCGTCCTTCTTCTTCTTCCTTTGTTCATCCGCGGCACGGTTCGCCACCCTCATGGCCGCATGCTTTGGCAGCGGCGCGATAGAGTCCCGAAAGACTAACCCCACCGGTAGCTCGATGAAGCCCGCATCCGGCCACATCACGGGATGCCCTGGGATCGGGAACACGGCGTCGGCGTCCCCCGTGGCCTCCTTGATGCGCTGCGTGACCTCGCTATCATGGAGCAACCCCTGGGCGAGCGTCATCCCGACGAGCTGCGCGTCGGGTGTCATCCCGTACAATGGGAGGACGCGCGCCATCAGCGGCGCCACCCTCCTCACATGATAACCCCCGATGATGCTGGCCCCGCGGAGGCCATGGGTCTTTAGGAACGCGATGGCCTTGAGGAGGTCGCACATCCTCTTCTTCTCCTTGATGGGTGGCCCCCATGGCCATGACGATGGTACCTCTTCGACCAGGCGCCCGGAGAAGACTGGCAAGGGAGCGGCAGGGTCGTTCTTCAGGTAGAACCAATGCGAGTGCCACCCCTTGTTGGATCTGGAGAGCTGGCAGGGCATGTACTCGGCCGCCCGCTGCCCCCAAAGGTGGATGCCCGCGTATCCCATCGGCACTGGCATCTCCCGGCCTCTCTCCTTCTTAATCAAGGAGATGGAGAAGAAATATCTCCACAGCTTGAAGTGGGGCTCGATCCCCAGGTCCCTTGCACATCGTGATGAAGGCCGCGATGTGCTGGATCCCGTTGGGGTTCAAGTGCTGCAGCTCGATCTGATAGTGGTGCAGTAGACCTCAAAAGAACGGGTGGGGAGGAACCGCGAGTCCGTGCTCGTGGAAGGGCGCGAAGGAGATGATGTAGCTATCGGGCGGTGCCGGTGCATCCTCACGGCTGGGCACAAGCCACTCCGCCGCATCGGTCCTCAAGTGGAGAAGACCACGCTTGACGAGGCCCTCCATGCCCGCATGGGTAACGTCAGAGCGGTACCACGAATCCATGGAGGATGGAGGCGGTTGCGGAGAAGCAAAGGCGACGATGGAGAAGTGGAAGCTATAGATCTAGGGCTCCGGTGGCGGATTAGCAGGCACGACAGATCCGAACGCGCGGCGATGGAGAAACGGAGAAGGTAAGGTTGTGGTTTTGGTGTGTAGAAACATGAAGGGGAGGCCGCTATTTATAGGACGGAGCGGGGCGAGAAGGCGAACCATCCGCCTAGGTTCACGCGCCCGCTGCGTCGCGTCACGTCACGTCACCTCCCTCTGAAGATCATGCGCACGCTATCTCTAGCCGCACCCTCGAAGGACACGCCGGATGACGGTTCGCCTGGTCGATGGGCCAAGAACCGTCACAGGTAATGAGGGGTACAGAGCTGAAAACACTCCTATGGCCCATTCAGGACTAGGAGTTCGAAGGTTGGCCCGCCGATGGGTTCATAGCCGCTTCGGGGCACCCTTAGAGCGACGGGTGGAAAGGGATGGGCCCACTAGCGGCCAGTACCCGGGCGCATGAGCGCCACAGGCATCCCGGCCCACGTTTGAGTCTTGGTCGGTTCCTAGTCCATGGTTTTTCCTCAAAGAAAGGCAACGAGCCCTTGGGACCGGCCGAATGGACCCAAGAACTATATGGATTGGCCGCCAAGAGCCTGGAGTCGGTCACCAGCTGACCCATGCCGGACCCCCATGAACAGGAAGTCGGGGCCCCACTCGGACTAGCCTGTTAATAGCTCACCGAGCACCATGTTTTGTCCATCGAGGGAAAACGTGGCACAGCTCAGCCCCTCCGTTTTATCAAAAAAACGTTTGAGGGATGACAATCACGAAGACGAGCCGACCCTTGACCGGACCCCTGCTACGCGCGGGGGCTCGAGGGAAGTTGGACTCATAAGGAGACCGAACGCGCAGTCCAAGTACGACGACAGACCGATCGGATCCTAGGGGACCGGAATCAAGAAAAATCTTTCCGACCTCCTGAATCCTATGGTTACATGCCCCCAAGAAGACCGATCATGACAAAAGGGAATCACCGCCCTGCCAAGACACGTCACGGGCTACAAAAGGAAGGCTAAGGCCTTCAGAGTCCTCTCATCCGGAAAAGCCTCCAAAGGAGTATTCTACTCCTCCGTAGGCTCGGGGGCAACTATCGGGTATCGATATTAGGGATAACCAAAGTAAGGAAGTTAGCGCCCACGCTGACTTCCCCGGATGGCTCGAGACGTATTAAAAGGTCTCGTCTGACCCCAAGGTCGTGGGCTCCGTCTCACCCGACCTTGAGGTCGTGGGCTCCGTCTCACCCGACCTCGAGGCCGTAGACTCTGTCTTGCCCGACCTCGAGGCCACGAGCTTCCTCTTGCCTGACCCCTTGGGTCTGGGCTCTATCTCACCCGACCCCAAGGACGCAGTTTCTGTCTCACCCAAGGTCGTGGGCTCCGTTTCGTCTTACCTCGAGGACGCAGGTTCCGTCTCGTCCGACGGGGACCCATAACGTCAGCAACCACTTTAGGTCCAAGCGTATGGGCCTTGGTCAAAACTCTGACACCGGGGAAGAGGCTGGCATGCTTCGATGTAACCCGTGGCCATGACGGGCCATACCTAGGGATTCACATCAAGAACAGTGTCGGGTGTGCCGGTGCCGTTCTGCCTTATCCTCGTACGGATGCTGACATGCGCGTCAGTTCACCACGACGTCCGCCGGGGCGAAGTGGAACGCCATGATCGGCAGATGACGCCTACGCATGACGCTAGTGACAAACAGGGCCGCAACATGGAGCCATCCCTGTTGACATCTACAGGATCGGCGGGACCCGCATGAAGGAGAAGAAGGACCCAGCAACCCTAGAAGCCTTCTTCTCTCTCTCGTTCTTCTACTTTTCCTCCTCTGTAACCCGCGTTTTCCCTTCGCCTATAAAAGGGGAAGCAGGGCGCCCCATGAAAGGGGAGATCTTGACACAAGAGCACAACACGAGCACACGGCTGAGCGGCAAGTGACCTCTCAGCACCGGTTCACTCCTTCCACCAGAGACTTGGGATCCTTTCCCTCTCTCGCCTGTTTGTAACCCCTACTGCAAACCAAGTGCCAGTAACACGAGCAGTAGCGAACTGGACGTAGGGACGTTCTGCCCAAACTAGTATAAACCCTTGTGTCCTCCGAGCACACCATCTGAGCCAGACGCGCAAATACAAATTTACTCGTCAGTGGTCCAAAAACACAGACACTGAGCGAGAAGCGCGACTGCGGGGCAGACGCGGACGTGGCTTCGATGACTTGGGCGAACACGGACACGATCTCCGCGCCCCATGCGGACGCGGCCTCGACGTCACCCCAGGCGGACACGGCCTCGACGACGCTCCAGGTGGACGTCCAGACGGCCGGTGGGATCCGCTCGTCGAACGTGCACTGGAGGCGCAGCGACAGCGGGAGGAGGCGGCACAGCTGGAGGTGGAGCAAGACTTCGACCGGGAGCACGACGGATGGGACACTGGCACACGGAGCCCTCACAGGCGGCGCGCCTCCCCTTCCCCGGACCGGTGATGTCGTCGTCGTGGCCGCCCCGGCTCTCCTCCCATCATCTAGACCGTCGTCAAGGATTTCGGCCCCGACAGCGGATGGCCCATGCTCACGAAGACCAACTACGCGCGAGTGTCCATGGTGATTAAGGTGAAGATGCAAGCTCGACGCATGTGGGATGTGGTATGGTACGGCGACGCCGACTTCGACGAGGATCGGCGGGCGTTGGAGGCGCTTCTTGCTGCTGTTCCAACGTAGATGCACTCCTCCCTCGCGAACAAGCAGACAACCAAGGACGCCTAGGACGTCATCACCGTGGCACGCATCGGCAGCGACCACGCCCGTAGGTCCACGCTTCAGAAGCTACGTCAGGAGTGGGAGAACCTGGCTTTCAAGCCGGGTGAGGACGTCGACGACTTCACTCTTTGCCTCAACACCTTGATGCAGCAGTTGGCGTGGTACGGCGACAATGACATCGACGAGGAGAGAGCCGTCGAGAAGTTCCTCCATGTCGTCCCCAAGAAGTACTCGTAGGTTGCCATCGCGATCGAGATGGCGCTGGACTTCTCCGAGCTGTCGATCAAGGAGGTGACGGTCGCCTCGAGGCCGTCGACAACCGCGAGCAGCTACCTCCCTCAGAGCCGGTCACCATTGGTGGCAAGCTTCTCTTCATTGAGGAGCAGTGGCTCGCTCGCCCGTGGCAGCGAAAGAAGGGGAGGCCTCGGGTCCTTCAGCTTTGGGTTCATCGAGTAGCCGCAAGCATCGGCCGCGGAAGCGGGACAAGGCACGTGGTGGCGCTCCTGATGGCACCGACGATGAGCGCAAGGCTACCGACGACGACACCTACAAGAACTGCGGGAGGACCGGACACTGGGCTAAGGACTGCCGGTAGGCGAAGCGTGGCGAATAGGCACACGTCATATAAGTGCAGGAGGATGACGAGCCAGCTCTGTTCTTCGTACACAGAAGCATCGAGCCGCACTCCTCTCCAGCGCCGCCCACCGTCGCGCTCCTCTAACTCGACGAGCCGCGGGCCCACATCTTCCTCAGCAACGAGTCTGGCGGCGACAAGATCGATGGGTGGTACCTCGACACCGGCTCCACCCACCACATGACTGGGCGGCGGGAGTTCTTCTCCGAGCACAACTCCGATGTTCGAGGCTCCATCAAGTTCAGGGATGCCTTCATCATGGAGATCAAGGGTTTCGGCTCCGTCGTCTTCACTGCCAAGACCGGCGAGCATCGCCTGCTCACCGGTGTCTACTACATCCCCACGCTGAGGAACTCTATCATCAGCTTAGGATAGCTGGATGAGAACTGCTCGCGCGTGGAGATCGAGCACGGGGTCCTGCATATCTAGGATCGCCATCGTCGCCTTCTCGCCAAGGTGAACAGAGACGCCAACCGCCTCTACGTTCTTCATGTGCAGGTGGCGCCACCCGCGTGTCTTGCAGCCCACCGCGACGACAACGCTTGGTGGTGGCACGAGCGCTTTGGGCACCTCAACTTCGAGGCCCTAAAATAGCTCGGCAACAAGGAGATGGGGCAGGGCATGCCACGAGTCGAGCATGTGGAGCAGTTCTACGACACCTGCATCCTCAAAGCAGCAGCGGCTCCCCTTCCCTCGCTAGGCGACCTTCCACGGCAGGAGAAGCTGGAGCTCGTACACGGCGACCTCTGCGGTCCCGTGACACCGGCCACACCTGGAGGCCGGTGCTTCTTCCTGCTCCTCATCGACGACGTGTCCCGCTACATGTGGGCGGTCCTGCTCGACACCAAGGCGGCGGCTGCGGATGCCATCAAGCTGCTGCGGAGAAGGAGTGTGGCCGCAAGCTTCGGGTGCTACGCACCGACAACGGCGGTGAGTTCACAGCGGCTGAGTTCACGGTGTACTACGCCGATGAGGGAATCCAGCGCCACTTCTCTAGGCCGCACACCCTGCAGTAGAACGGCATAGTTGAGCGCAGCAACCAGACGGTGGTGGCCACCGCCTGCGCCCTCGTCAAGCAGAGAGGGATGCCGACAATCTACTGGGGGGAGGCGGTGATGACTACCGTCCATCTGCTCAACCGCTCGCCCACCAAGGCCCTTCACCGCAAGACTCCGTACGAGGCCTGGCATAGGCGCAAGCCAATGGTGAGCCACCTCCGCGTCTTTGGCTGTCTCGCCTTCACCAAGGAGCTCAACCACGCCAGCAAGCTCGATGACTGGAGCACGCCGTGAGTCTTCATCGGCTATGCGGAGGGCATCAAGGCCTACCGCATCCTCGACCCTATGACATAGCGCGTCCGTATCTCCCGGGACGTTGTGTTTGACGAAGGGTGAGGCTGGGCTTGGGACAAGGCGGTGGACGATGGCTCGACTTTGACTCTTAGAGACTTCATCGTCGACTACGTCCACTTCGAGGGAGCCAGGGGAGCTAGCAGCTCATCTTCACCGAGCTCGTCTACCTCAGCACCCGACTCGCCATCAGCTTCGACGAGCACTCCACCGCCTACACCACCAGCAAGTCCTCCACCACCTGTACCACCGGCTACGCCTCGCTCTCCTACACCAGCTCCCCAATCTCCTGCATCGGCGCCCACACCCCACAAGATCGGCACCAGCAGCTTTGGTCCATGACGAGCAGCGCATGGTGGAGTTCACCACTCCGCTGTCCAACAACGAGGATCATGTCGATGCCTACCACGACGATGAGCCTCTACGCTACCGCACCTTGGACAACATCTTTGGTGATCAGCCCATCCCTAGACTAGCGATGCATGACTTCGAGGCAGAGCCACACCTAGCGCACGAGGACGGCGAGCCCCGCTCCTTCGCTGAGGCGGAGGGAGATGCGGCATGGCGCGCCGCGATGCAGCAGGAGATGGACGTGGTCGAGCAGAACCAAATGTGGGAGCTGGCGGATCATCCTGTCGGCCACCGTGCCATCACCCTTAAGTGGGTCTACAAGCTCAAGAAGGATGAGGCCAGAACGGTGATCAAGCACAAGGCGCATCTGGTGGCACGTGGGTTTGTCCAGTAGGAGGGAGTGGACTTTGACGATGCCTTCGCGCCCGTTGCGCGGATGGAGTTCGTCTGTCTCCTCCTCGGACTGGTGGCCTAGGAGGGTTGGCGTGTGCACCACATGGACGTCAAGTCCGCCTTCCTCAACGATGACCTGAAGGAGGAGGTCTATGTCCACTAGCCGTCGGGATTCATCATCCCCGGCAAGGAGAACAAGGTTCTTCGCCTGCGTAAGGCCCTCTACGGCTTGCGACAGGCGCCCCAAGCTTGGAACACCAAGCTGGACTCCACCCTCAAGCAAATGGGGTTCCAGCAGAGGTCCTCACGAGGCTGCTGTCTACCGGCGGGGCAAGGGAGGCAATGCCCTATTGGTAGGCGTCTAAGTCGATGACTTGGTGATCACCGGCACCAAGGAGGAGATGAAGGCGACCATCTAGATGAGCGACTTGGGCCTTCTCTCCTTCTACCTAGGGATAGAGGTCCACCAGGACAGCTCCGGCATCTCCCTTCACCAGATTGCCTACGCCAAGCGCATCGTCGAGTTGGAATGGCTCATCGGCTGCAACCTAGCCCACACTCCCATGGAGGAGAGGCTGAAACTGAGCCGCGACAGCACGGTGAAGGAGGTCGATGCCATGCGGTACCGGTGCATTGTGGGCGGCCTTCGCTACCTCGTCCACACACGGCTGGACCTAGCATTCCCTGTTGGCTATGTCAGTCGATTCATGCATCGACCGACGACGGAGCACGAGTAGGCCGTCAAGAGGATCCTCTGCTACGTCACGGGCACTTCCGACTACGGCTTGCACTACCCGACATGTCCCGGTGCAGAGCACTTCATCGGGTACAGTGACAGTGACCTCGTTGGCGACATCGACACAAGCAAGAGCACCAGCGGGACACTATTCTTCCTTGGCAAGTGTCTGATCAGCTGGCAGTCGGTCAAGCAGCAAGTGGTGGCTCTATCCAGTTGCGAGGCGGAGTACATCGCTGCCACAACCGCTTCGACTCAAGCTCTCTGGTTGGCTCAGCTGCTGGGCGATCTCCTGGGCAGAGACGCAGAAGTAGTGGAGCTCAGGGTGGACAGCAAGTCCGCCTTGGCCTTGGCGAAGAACCCCATCTTCCATGAGCGTAGCAAGCATTTTTGTATCAAGTACCACTTCATCAGGAGCTGCTTGGATGAGGGGAGCATCAAGGTCGGCTACATCAACACCTAGGATCAGCTCGCCGACCTTCTTACCAAGTCCCTTGAGCGGGTCAAGTTCCAGGAGCTTCGCGTCAGGATTGGGATGGTTCAAATTCCCCAGAAAACGCTACACAAGACTTAGGGGAAGAATGAAAACATAAGCCTTGTGTTTATCTGCTTATGATACTTATCTAGAGTAGTTGGTGGCTGTGCCAACCCTTATCTTTATCCTTATCTTGCTTTAGCATCTCTAGAATATTTGATAGCTTTCTTAAGTTGCAAGCAAACTATCCTATATATATCCTCACCCTGCCATAGTTATGGTAAGGCTAATGAAATAGAAATTCCAGCCCCAAACCTGTAATTTGGTTCTTGGAAGCACAGCGATTCTTGAGAAGACATGTTTAAGTGGGTAGATTGTTTCGAGGAAATTACAGGATTTTGGAGCAAAACATGTCCTCCAAAAATTCGAGCATGAGGTTGCAGCACATATTTGTCTTCCTCCAAAAATGTGAAACGGAGAAATTCTCCTCTTCAGCGATGCTAGAAAGAAAATTTTTCCAGCAGCCATAGTTCTCCCTGCCATCAAGCACAACACATGATCTAGTGCTGCGTACTAGTTTTTCAAGAGAAACGATTTCGACAAACTATCAGAATCCGAGCTTATGTTGCACATTGACCACACGAGGGGTTTAGCAATCCCTAATCGTGTCCCACTTTCACAATCAAAGCATACTTTCACAATTAAAGCATTTCCCATGTAGCAGTTCACTGCCATCGATCTGCAAACATGTCATCCAGGCAATGAAGTTCGAATCAAAGTTCAGATGGATGGGACAAGGACGATCTCCTACCCCTCCATATTAGCGATCCGAAAGCCAAGATCCAAGTTCCTAACATCACATAACTAAAACCCATGAAGGAGAGAGAGAACGCATCTGATGAAGGCGCGGAAACCGACGCATAAAAGCGTGCCTCCTCTTTCTGACCGCCATCCGGGCGAATCGAGCGTGGCTGGACCGCAGTCGGTCGCGGCGGAACAGCTACACTTGTGTGGACGACCTTTTGGCATGAAGCCCTCATTTCCGGCTGCCGAGGAAGATGAGGTAGCAGCCCCGCCGTTGGACCGTCGCCGGCGGCGGCATTGGGCGAGAGGAGTTTCGATGAGTTGGGGGACGATTAATTGGGCCCGTTCAATTTCCATTCCACCTCAGCCCATTGGCTGCAAGCCTGCGATGGATACTACTCCATGGGCCTAATGTGCACTTGACAGGACTAGATAATCGGGGTATTTGCCATCTCTCTGTGCTTCCTCCAAAAAAAAAAATTGCCATCTCTCTGTGCCACGCCGTACAACTTTACCACTATAATTAATTAATACGCTTTGTAAAACTGCCATCAATTCGGTAACACTTTGATTTATTATGCCGTGCGACACATATGTATTTATGGTTATATATTAAAAAATATCATATGTATATTATAGAAATAAATTAAGATTGTTGGAATGAGATTCCTTATGGTGAAACCTATCTACCCGGATTTAAGTCCCCGACTTGGCACGGATGCTCGCATTTTCACGGCGTTGTGTTTTTAGTGGTAGGCGATATAATGGCAAAGACATATAAAAATGTTTTGGATATAATGACAAATAGTAATGGTGCTATTCAACTTGGCAATATCACTTCTCATATACATGGGTTAACTCCTGCGATCTTTCAAGCAGTTGCATCACTCGCAAGAATATAATATATCATAAATATATATTGTTTCAGTAGTATATAAATAAATATAAAATGATTGCAAATAAAATTATTGAACATACATATGTCACAACTCTAGTACATCTATGTGTAACAATATTTTTCATCCTCTTAATGGGGTCAATATATTTATTTGTTCTAACCAAAACCCACATACTCTTGCGTGAAAACACCCCTTGACAATGAGAGAAAACTGGTTCAGGGAGATAAACACCTACGCCTGTATGGTCTTATCATGAGCTTTGTTTATGGTCATTGCAAAACTTAGCCTGGGAATTGCTTCTGTTTAAACTTGAATGGCAACTAAATGTCACTTGAAGGGGACATGGAAATCCTTGGTATGAATACTCTAGCTTCGGCATGCTGGCCATTAACTGTTTTACAGTTTTAGCATCAATGGAGATGAGTATATAATATATATATATATATATATATATATATATATATATATATATATATATATATCGATATTATGGAAAATGAAGGAGGAAAAATTCATAACCATAATAATCATCCTGCCCACCATCCAAAATGTAGTAATCTACCAGAATTACAGAACATGCAGATATATCTTCTATAAAATTAATGCAATGCTCCAAACTTCGGCTGGCTAGCTCTTGATTTTCTCGTTGAAGCTACTCATTCTAACAATGGTGAGAAAAGGAATGAACTATTACGTTGGACGACACTCACAGTTGTTCTGTTAAAAATTATAGTCAAGCCATTTAGAAATAGGCACTTATCATAAGGTATGTTTACAATGAAGTCAATAGCCCAGTGGAATCCTATACCTGTTAGCGGATGCTATCCTTCCTGGGTGTGTTTGGTTACCCATCTCCCACCATTCATCCATGTGCTCAGCCATATACGCTCCAAAAGAAGTGTGTTTGGATCCCGGTTCCCACTGTTCATATGGTGGGATCCTGGCTCTGGGGACCAGCCCAAATCAAGCTATTCACTGGCTAGCTAGGCCCGGTGGATGCAGGGATGGGGTGCAGGGTTTATGTGCCAGTCTCACAGCTCATACAAGTTGCATCTGCTCATACATGTAACCAAACAGCTTTTCAGATTTTTTTGTATCCGCTCATGCAACCTGACCAAACACCTTCTTTCTCTGAAATATGGTTCCACTCAACCTGCATCCCCTCATCTAGATATACGATTCAAATGCAACTCCCATTTGGCAACCAAACACACCCATGTAGACATCTGTATATTATTGACATGTGGGAGCACATTCAATTTCCATGAGATTAATTTTGGACTTAGGAAGAAAATGTATGAATTGGTTTCATAAATGAAAAGGACCACACACAAATAGAGCCCTCTCCAAATTTTTGCAGTTACACCGGGTTAGAAAAATTGATTTACAGAGCCGGTTCTCTTATCAAAACCGCCCCTACAAATGAGTTTTGCATGGGTGATTGAAAGCTCAACACTAAAAATGCCACATCTCCTTTACAATGGGTGGTATAGTGTCAGTTTTAAAAACGGCTCCTAAAAACCAGTTTTGGTGAACTTGGAAATCATTTTTGCAGTAGTGTCAATTCTAAATTGTAAGATGTTTTGGTATTTCTAAACAAATAGCTTTGAGTTAAATGGATGAGTAGCCCTTGAACTTGTCAAGAGATGTCACTTTGGTTCATGAACTTTGAAAATACATTTCTGGGTCTCTACATTTGTTAAGTTGTACACCGTAGGTCTGAAAGGTCCTAATAACTAGAGGGGTTGAATAGCCTATTAAAAATTTCTACAACAACATTTAGCAAACCAGTTAGACAAATATGAGGCAAAGCGAGTGTTGCACTAGCCTACTAAAAATGCAAGCCATCTACCACAATTCTAGTTTCTATAGTCTCTATCCACACAATGGCTATGTCACTACACTAAGTTAGTGTGCTCTCAAAGGCTAACTAAAGAGCCACACTAACCAAACTAACAAGCTCTCACGACTAGCTACACTAAAGAGCTTAACAACTAGTTTGCGATAATGTAAAGAGAGAGAGAGCAAGATGGTTATACCGCCGAGTCGAGGAATGAATCAATCAATCATAAGAATGAAGACCAATGAAGACCAATCACCTCAGAATCAAATGATGACACAATGATTTTTTACCGAGGTTCACTTGCTTGCCGGTAAGCTAGTCCTCATTGTGGCAATTCACTCACTTGGAGGTTCACGCGCTAATTGGTATCACATGCCAAACCCTCAATAGGGTGCTACACAACCAACACAAGATGAGGATCACACAAGCCACGAGCAATCCACTAGAGTACCTTTTGGCTTTCTGCCGGGAAAAGGTCAAGAACCCCTCACAATCACCACGATTGGAGCCGGAGACAAGCAACTTCCTCAGCTCGACAATCCTCGCTGCTCCAAGCCATCTAGGTGGCGGCAACCACCAAGAGTAATAAGCGAATCCCGCAACAAAATATGAACACCAAGTGCCTCTAGATGCAACCACTCAAGCAATGTACTTGGATTCTCTCCCAATCTCATAAAGATGATGAATCAATGATGGAGATGAGTGAAAGGGTTTTGGCTAAGCTCACAAGGTTGCTATGTCAATGCAAATGGCCAAGAGAGTGAGTTTGAGCCAGCCATGGGGCTTAAATAGAAGCCCCCACGAAATAGAGCCGTTGGGCTCCTCACTGCACAGGTTTCGGGGTGATCGGACGCGCCGGTCAGATCGACCGGACGCACGCCACCAGTGTTTGGTCACCCGATTGCTGCCACGTGTCACCTGCTTCGAATGTCAGCCACGCGATCTCAACGGCTAGTAGCCGCTCACGCGCCACTTAAGTGACGTCCGGACGCATGCCATGCAGGATCGGATGCGCCGATCGCTCACGTGCACACCACGGCCATGACTAGACCGGACACGCCGATCAACCACAACGTCTGCGCTTCAGGTCATTTCCAAAGAGCTCCCCGAGCTCCAAAACCTTGACTGGACGTGTTAGGTGCTTGCAAATAGTGACACCTATCTCATAATCACTTAGATAAACTAGGTTAGCACTTAGGGTTTCATCAATTTACCAAAACCAAACTAGAGATTTCAAGGTCCATACCAGTCATGTGTGCATTCCTTGCTGAGTTGACAAGCACTGTGGCATGCATTTTTTGTTTGGCCCCTCCCTTTCTCTTTCTTTCAAGAATGGATCCCTTACCTCTCTTGCATGACTCCTCCCTCTTGCCCGCCCCTCTAGAAGTTCAGGGGCAACGCATGTAGTTGGGACAACATGGTGTTGTGCACGCACATGCCACATGGTCATCAGGACAACGAGCTCCCCGCCACCGCACAAGGGAAACAATAGCACACTACAATGCTGTCACACACGCCACCCCTTGCACTATGGTTGCTCCCATGCCCGCCGCCACTCACGCTCCTACCACATCTCCATGGGCAAGAACCACCACAACTATCGCTTATCCTCCCATGCGGGCACCGGAGTGGTGGCAAGCAAGAGAGGCGGGTAGAAGGTGATTGAGGAGGGTGAGGACGTCATGGCCGCATCATTGTCGTCGAATGAAGAAGAGACAACAAGTGGTAAGGGAAGGGTAGTATCCATTCCTAAGATAAGAGAGAAGGGGAACGGTTAAATGCAATAATGCATGACATGTTGGCGTGACACGTCAGCGAGGAATGCACATAACACTATATGTGTCGGTGCAGAAAGTGACTAACACGTAAATATTTGTAGTTTTGCCATACGTTGTGATCGGAGGTGGCCTAGCACTCAATGACATAGGGTTTATACTGGTTCAGGCAACGTGCCCTTCATCCAGTTTGAGTCGGTCGGTGACTTTATTCGTGAGCCCAGGTGCTCAAAATTTGCAGTAGGGTTACAAACGAGAAGGAGAAAGATGGGAGGTACAAGAGGTCCGGTCGGACACTGGTTAGAGGGACCGAGAGCAACGGGAGCTCCGCTATGTGCTAAGTGTTCGAGCGTGTACTCATGGTTTGAACCTGGTGGTTCTGCTGTTGTGTACTAGTGAACTAATCGATCTGAATCAACCTATCTGTTGGAAGAGAGTGCATCCCCTTTTATAGATAAAGGGGATGGCTTTACAAGTGAGAGGGAGGGAGTATGATCGTTGCTAAGTCTTGCTGCCCATGCCGATGGGTACAAAATGATGGTAGGTGCCCACAATACTATGGAATGTCAGATGCACATGGGAGGTTACGTCGTCTTCTTTAGGTATGGCAGATGTCGGTACCTGCTATACTGTTGATGCCCAGAGGCATGTGAGGGGTTTTACCATGTTCGCCTGCTACGGTAAATGCCAGTGCCCACAACACTGTCGATGCCTCAGAGGCACGTGGGGGAGCCTTACCGTATTTGTCTAGTATGGAAGTTGATGGCGCCCACAACACTGTTGGGAAAATGTCGGCGCCTACAACACTACTTGGGTTATGTTATGTCAGGGAGGTCGCAGGGTACTGTCCTGCAGGTATACAGGGTATGGTCCTCAGTATTGCGGTTGACTTGGGTGCCCTGCCTTGCTTTCTCCATCTGTTTCCTAGTTCTTACCGAGCGAGCATCCCCTGTCGGTTGGGTCCTAGTCGGCTCTGATTGCGCCAGCCGGAGAGGAGTTGTAAGCAGGGGTTCAGTGTATCCGATCGGAGAAGCGGGTTGGAGTCAGAAGTGGTGTTTAGCCAGGCCTTCCGGTCGGAGAGGCCATCTGGAGGTGGGCTAGAGACCGAAGCGAGCGCTTCGGTCGGAGAGGCGGGGCGGAGTCAGAAGCGGGCGCCGTTCCTCCTCGGCCAGGCCTTCTGGTTGAAGATTGGATCGCCATTCTGGCCTGTCGTTTAGGCTCTTAGGCCGGCCTAAGAGCTGTGCGTTCGTTCACAGCATTTGTCTACTGGGCCAAACCTTTGCTGAGAAGCTGGTCCATGAGGAACCCCGAGTTTATGAACCCGACAGGAGCCTCCGAGCCCCCAGGAGATTCGGGCAGAATCGTCTAGGGGATTTTTTGTCTTGACGGCGGGTGCGTGCGAGCGCACCCTGGGTGTAGCCCCCGAGCCCTAGGGTGGTTCGGGCAGAATCGTCTGGGTTTTTTTTTGTGTTGCTTGCGGGGGAAGTTTTCATTTTGTCAGTGGGTGCGCGCGAGCGCACCCGCGGGTGGAGCCCCTGAGCCCCCGGGCGATTCGGGCATAATCGTTTGGAGGGTTTCGTTAGCGGGCGTGTGTGTGTATTTTAGTTGAGTCAATTTATTTTTAGGGATCGGGCGAGATGGAGCTTGTGGATCCTGGCATTGGTGCGCGCCATGGGATCAGGCGAGTCGGAGTCGTGGATCCTGGCATCGGTTCGCGCCGTGGGATCGAGGCGATTAGTCAGTTAGTTTAGGGATCGGGCGAGATGGAGCTCGTGGATCCTGATGGGGCAAGTTCGGGGTCGTGGATCCTGGCGTCGTTTCGTGCCGTGGGATCGAGGTAATTAGTCAGTTAGTTTAGGGATCAAGCGAGACGGAGCTCGTGGATCCTGATGGGGCGAGTTCAGGGTCGCAGACCTAGGCGTTTTTGGTGTGCAGTCGAGGCGTAGCCGAGGGATGGGGCGAGTTCGGGGTTAGCCTTGCATAAATTGACTTGCATAGCATGAGCATGAGCATCGAGCATTCATATATGAGCATTTACAATTGAAACATGAGATTGAAACATATGCAACATTGCTTGTTATTTCATGTTTCTTAGAATATAAGCATATGATCATGAGTGAATACATGTAAATGATTGTGTGACCTTGCAAATAGCTTAAACATGTTTAGAGTATCATTATGAACAACTTTGGTATTCATGGCTAGGGCTAAATGAGTCACTAAGTCATAGTTCATGTATGAGTCATCTTTTTAAGGAAGCATGTTTGACCAAGTTTGAATCATATGCTAGAGACTTTGCATGTAGGTGGTCACTAAAGCAAAGTTGTAGTATTTGATATAGTGAACAACTTTTATTTTTGGGTTACTGACTAATTTAGCTCCTAACATGCTTGAATTTGGATCACAAGAATCAGCAAAACCAACAATTCATCACTTAGCGAAATCTTCTAAGTCCTTTTTAACTGACAATGCTGGCAGCCCAACTTGGAGATGATATAACATGGTTTTGGTTGCGAATTAGAGCATGACTCCTTAACAAGAATTGGAGCTGGTACTTCGGGCTACAAAAGTCATGTAGATCGTTTACGCTTTGGAGCCACGTATTAGTAGATACATCGCCGTGTAAACCCGCTGTCAGGTTGATCCTCACGCGACTGAATCGATTGATTCAATGGCCGACCGGCCAATAGGCGTGGCCCGCCATGGCCGCGCGTCCCATCTGGTAGCCGTATGCCGGCGTCGGGCCCACTCATCAGGCATCACCGGCCAGCAAGCCACCAGCAACGCGTTTAAGTCGCCACTAAGCCAGCCGTCTGCTCCCACTCGCCTCCTCGCGCTTCCTTGCCGAAGTGCCACCATGGCCGCTGCCGTGGCCGTGCCTCGTCGGAACCGCTTCAGCCGTCTTGGTCGCGTAGTCACAGTCGCAGAGTCTCCGTAGTCCTATAGATCGCGTCACTTGACTTCGCCGTGGCCGGAGACGGCCGTTACACGCTGTGCAGCGCCGCCGTGCTGCCATGGCCGATGCCGTCGCCCTTTGCGCCGGTCATCCACCCACCTAGCTAGCCCAACATGTGCGCCCGGTCGAGTAGGTCATGCCGTGATGATGTCACCGCCGGGGAACTCGCCGTCGACGAGCTCTGGCCGCGCAAGCTAGTCCAGCGCCGCCTGCTCTGTTCTCGTTTCACTGACGTGTGGGGTCACTGGTTCGCGGGTCCCACCGGTCAGCGACAGTAGTAGAGAAGGATAGTTCATTTTGATTCCAGATTTCATGTGTTTTATGATTTTTAGATCTCCAGTTGTACAACTTCAAAAATTGTGAAATAAATTTGGTAGTGTTACTTAGGAAGTTTAATATTTAATAAAAATATGATCTTGACACTTACAGTAGAAATTTTGGCAGATTTAAATAGAAATTTGAAATGTGTTTTTGAATGCATGCAAACTTGTTTATTTTATATCTAGAGTTCCTGTACTCCAAAAATTATGAAATTTTGGTAGCAAGCTATTCTTGACATGTATGAGCTCTGGTAAAAATTTGAGGATCAGTGAATGTATAGATTTGTAGTTATAGATTTTCCTTTTATAATTAGGGGATCCTTGTATGAATTTTTATAAATTATTTATGAGTCCAATATTCATGAAATTTGTTGGAGGTTATCCTAGTACTATAGGGATGCTAAAAAAAATATAAAATCTATTGCTTGACACTTTTCACTATCGTTTTCTATTTATGCTATTTTAAGCATTTCTGCCTTGTCATTTTTGCATAGAATGTTTTACTTGATAAAATGGTATAAAACTTTTACAGTAGTCTTTTGGTAGCATTAGTAAGGCACTGTAAATTTTGGAGAATTTATGAAGTACATCTAGTATATGTTGGTTATTTAACCTATGTATCTAAGTAAAATAATAAAGGCATTTAAATAAATAGTTTTGTCTTCACCATTATGTTTTCTTGAGTGTAATTGGTATGCTTGAACTGTTGGTAGGCTTTGTGTTGTAAAAATTTGAATACTTATATGAAGTAGAAGTATTGTTGCTTCATAATGCGAATTGGAATAGTTTCCGGACAGATTCTGTAGTTTGATAAGTTGCATGATAAAAATGATGTTTGCTGTAAAAATGGTTAATAACAAAGTTGTAGATAACTTCATCATATGTCTTGTGTTAAAATTTCAGGACCATAGGTCAAACGGTTTAGGAGTTATAGCTGTTTAAATTTAGCATTTCCGAATTGTTTGCTCTCTGGAATTTCTGGACAGCACTGATGCGATTGTCTGTTTTGGCTAAGATAAGTTGTGAATTAGCTTTTTCTGAATTAAATAAGAGTTGTAGGAAATTTTATAAGCTTTCCAGAAAGTCTAGGATCACTACATTTGGATAATTAGAACTCCAGTTATGAGTAAAACAAGTAGCTGCTGTTTGTGAAATAGTAGATGCATTGTTGAAGTAGTTAATTACATAATCAAGAAGAGATATGCACCTACTCAGTAAACGCGATGCACTTGTTGTTACTTAAACCACATGCTATTAAGAATACTTACAAGAATGCATTCATCATGTATCATCATATTATAATTGTTAGCATGTATGCATTCGCAACATCTTATACCATATTCATGCATCTAGGATCGACGGAGGAGATCACGTTGCTAGAAATCAACGAAGGAGAGGAAGGAGACCAGCAGGAGATTCCTCAAGCTGCAGCTCCCAAAGAAGAGGAGCAGATCCCTGAAGAGCTTCCGGAGTGCCCTGACCACCGCCCCACTTTCTTTCTGAAAGGCAAGCCCCGGAGCATTTTAAGTCTCCCAGCATTTTACAAATGATTACTTAAATACTTATGATTGATGCATTAGGTTATAAGAGTTGATTGGAACCCCTCGATGCATATGAATTCCTTGTCCAGATATTACACCTTTAACTGGTATAGGTCCAGGATTGAATATATGCTTAGCCATGCTTAGACCGGTAGAAGTCGGGTGATTTTCTGTCACCTGCGAGGTATAGGTGGATACCGGAGCACGGTTGGCTATATTTGCTATCGTGAAACAGAACCATGGGGTAAAAGAAAATCGAGGCCGGGTGGAGTCTATACGTAGGATGACTCATGAGATTCTGTCTGTGCCGATCAAGGACCGTACCATTGTTGGAACTTCTGATAAGATTGAACGCATGCCTATCACTTAGCTGGCCGGATAACTCGTTCCGACCGCGAAGCTGAGTAGCTCAACTCAGGCCGAGCCCCGTTCTGTTGTGCGCTCCTTGCGGGGGGCGATCAGACCAAGCCCAAGGGCAGGCTAGGCCTGAACGTCCTGGCATCTGGTATCCTAGATTGTGCGGCGCGGTACGGACCCACGAAATATGTACCTGAGTTGTACCAAAGGTGACCTAAGGCTGTCTTCGCGCGGTATGCCTGGGTTTGTGTTAGAAATAAATTCCCAGCTGGTTGAAATCGATTCGAATCGCCATCTCTCCCGGATATTGAGAAACTTGGCTAGCTCCAACATCGTAGTAACTATGTTATGGAACATGATGGTTCGAATGAATATGGAATTACAATACCTGCTATGGTTACTATTATATGCTTTAAAGTGATATACCATATGTTTGGCACAGGATAGTTGCTAATCTAGAGATGGATAGTTATAATTAATTTGATAAAAAGGATCATAATTGTATAACTGAGTCAATCGCTTTTATGCCAAATGTTGTCAAGCTATCTCCACTTATAAAGCCTTGCATAATCCTTGGAGTCGATTTATTTCTGGTTTATGACGGGTAAGTCTAGCTGAGTACCTTCTTATACTCAGGGTTTTATTTCCCATTGTTGCAGATGGCACTGTGTATCATGGTTATTGCAAGAGTTGCTTCTATCCCGCCGTGGATGAGGAGTAAGCCTTGGGCAGGCTTCTTTATTAACCCTTCTATATGCTTTTGTGGACTGTGATCGTACGCTGGCACTGTATTAAACTATGTTGGAAACTTTACTTTCAAACTTAATTTGCTTCCGCTTTTATCCAATCAAACTTGGTTTGTAATAACTTTATTTCATACTCTGATGATGGAAATGTATCTGCGAACTTTATGTAATATGTGACATGTATGTTGAATCATGTACGATCTTGGTTGTTTGTGGATCATTTATCGAGATCCCACTCGGTCTCCATTTACATTACCCCATGATTCTTTTTCCATGATAGCAAATATAGCCAACCGTGCTTCGGTATCCACCTATATCTCGCAGGTGACAGGAAATCACCCGACTTCTACCGGTCTAAGCAGGGCTAAGCATATATTCGATCCTAGACCTACACAGGGTGAAAGGTGTATATATCTGGACAAGGTAGTTCCATGCATCAAGTGTCTCTAGACAACTCCTATAACCTAATGCATCAATCATAAAGGATTCAAGTATTATTTTGTAAAACATTGGGAGACTTAGAATGCTCCGAGGCTTGCCTGGGATCCGACACAAGTTAGTTCAGTTAGCTTGCACCGACTTGGTGACATCTCCGGTCCTAGCACTTGCTTAGTCCTTCCATCTTCGAGATAGATCCACCAAACCCAATCTTCGAGTTCGGCTCCACATCACATCCTTCACGTGGTTCATCTAGCGTACCTAAATGAGATGCAAGATGCATGTGTATGAATGTGATGAATGGTAACACAAGATGCCTCACATAAGCATTCAAGACCAACACAAGATTATGCAAGACATAGACACCAATAGCTATTTAACTAACATCACACAACTAACCATAGAGAGTAAGCACATCAAGCATGACACAAGTTTAACAAGGTCACAAGTATCATAACTTGACCATCAACAAGGGCATAAGCCACACTTAGCAACACATAGAGTAAACAACCACAACTAGCATATGTCTATTTCTAGACTGGAATCAACAACTTCATGTTTAGATCATAACTAAAGTTATACAAATCTAATAGCCATGCAACAAGACATTCAGGAAAGCTTATGAAATTTTCTACAATTCATCTTTAATTATCTTAGCATGATTCTCAAGTTAACTAAGTCAAATATACCAATTTATAGAAACTGGTCCACAATTGACAGAGAGCAGCCATTTCTGAAACCCAACTTTAAATAGGCATAACTCACAAACTACAAGGCCAAATACCACCAAATTTTAACAGCAGCTATATACATGAATTATCTACAACTTTGTTATTATCACCAAAAGCTCATTCAAATTCTAACTAGATCAAACACTAGCATCTTTTAGATCTGCTCAGAATACATTCAAAACCTGACAGAAGACTTAAAAGTCTTGTAACTCCTACACTATCTGGCCTATGACCTTACAATTTGAACACAAGCAAAATCATGAAATTTTATACAACTTTTGTATTCACCACAACCATAGCAAACATCATTTACACCACTAAAATAATTGCACAAGCAAAACTACAAATGCAATCCAATAGCAGTGGTACAGAAAACTGATAGGAACTTCAGAGAAGCATAACTAGAGTTCTAGACCTCCAACAAACATGAACCATAACTTTTTAAAAAGCTTAGGAAGTTACCTACAACTTTCTTATTCTCATATTAAGATGATTCTACAGTTAGAAGGGTCAATTAATCCAATAATTGCATCTCTGTCCAAAACATAGACAGAAACTGACATGCCACTTTAAACAGCTATAAATAGAGTTATATATGTCCAATAAATGTGGTTCTAGACTTTTTCGAAAGCTTGTCAAATTATAAACAACTTTGTTGTAAACACCTCAAGTTAATTCTACTATTAAGAAGGTCCCACAGTAAGAACAAGGAAACCCTCTCTGGGTTTGGGTAGAAACAGCCATAGAGATTTAAGCAAGCATAACTCAAGATCTATTTAACCAAAAATCATGATATTTAGCTTTTTGAAAAGCTTAATAAAAGTACTACAACTCATGTATTATCATAAATTAATTCAAACATGCAGGACTATTCAGAATAGGAGCAAAGCAACACAGGGAATTTGTTATTTTTATAACTCTTAAAATATAAATCCTACATTGATGAAATTTTTACCAGACAACAATAATCACCTGATGAGCACTCCATAAAAATTTCACATTTATTTGAGCAAAATAACTACAGTTATGAAAAAGACAAATACAACTAGCATTAAAAACCTAACTGCATAAATCTGTTTTTACAGCTAAAACTTTAAACTAAAACACATAATATTATAGATCTACTGCATAGAAAATTTTGCAAGGATTCCAAAAAGTCCTCATTTACTATTTTACGATTTTTCTACAAATTACTATGAATTTTCAAAGTTCATCATTCAAATCTGTAAAAACAAAAGAAAAGACATGTAAGTCTCGCATCGAGGTCCCTGCAGTAAACACAAATTAAACTACAGCGAAGAGGTCCTCAGGGGCACTATTCAAATGAGTCATGGCTTTGCAGTTGGATGCCTAGGGCCGCGTGTGGCCGAGGGAGAGGCCAGCCAGGCCAGCGGCTGCCTGAGGCGGCCCAGCAACGGGAGCAGCAGCAGCCGTGGCGGCGGTGTGCGAGCAGCTCCGGCGGCCGCAGGCTGTAGGCGGTGGCGCGGGGCAAGGGAGAAGGCAAAGGCGGAGGTGGTAGCGCTCTTAGCTCATGCCGCAGATGAGCGGAGCAGTAGGACGCTCATACATGTCAAGAATAGCTTGCTACCAAAATTTCATAATTTTTGGAGTACAGGAACTCTAGATATAAAATAAACAAGTTTGCATGCATTCAAAAACACATTTCAAATTTCTATTTAAATCTGCCAAAATTTCTACTATAAGTGTCAAGATCATATTTTTATTAAATACTACACTTCCTAAGTAACACTACCAAATTTATTTTACAATTTTTGAAGCTATACAACTGGAGATCTAAAAATCATAAAACACATGAAATCTGGAATCAAAATGAATTATCCTTCTCTACTACTATCGCTAACCGGTGGGACCCGCGAACCAGTGACCCCACACGTCAGTGAAACGAGAACAGAGCAGGCGGCGCTGGACTAGCTTGCGCGGCCAGAGCTCGTCGACGGCGAGTTCGCCGGTGGTGACATCATCACGGCATGACCTACTCGACCGGGCGCACATGTTGGGCTAGCTAGGTGGGCAAATAACTGGCGCGAAGGGCGACAGCATCGGCCATGGCGGCACGGTGGCACTGCACAGCGTGTGCCGGCCGTCTCCGGCCACAGCGAAGTCAAGTGACGTGATCTATAGGACTACGGAGACACTGCGACTGTGACTACGCGACCTAGACGGCTGAAGCGGTTCCGACGAGGCACGGCCATGGCAGCGGCCATGGCGACACTCCGGCAAGGAAGCTTGAGGAGGCGAGTCAGAGCAGACGGCCGGCTTAGTGGCGACTTAAACGCGTTGCTGGTGGCTTGCTGGCCGGTGATGCCTAACGAGTGGGCCCGACGCCGGCATACGGCTACCAGATGGGGCGCGCGGCCATGGCGGGCCACGCCTGTTGGCCGGTCGGCCACTGAATCAATCGATTCAGTCGCGTGAGGATCAACCTGACAGCGGGTTTACACGGCGATGTATCTACTAATACGTGGCTCCAAAGCGTAAACGATCTACATGGCTTTTGTAGCCCGAAGTACCAGCTCCAATTCTTGTTAAGGAGTCATGCTCTAATTCGCAACCAAAACCATGTTATATCATCTCCAAGTTGGGCTGTCAGCATTGTCAGTTAAAAAGGACTCAGAAGATTTCGCTAAGTGATGAATTGTTGGTTTTGCTGATTCTTGTGATCCAAATTCAAGCATGTTAGGAGCTAAATTAGTCAGTAACCCAAAAATAAAAGTTGTTCACTATATCAAATACTACAACTTTGCTTTAGTGACCACCTACATGCAAAGTCTCTAGCATATGATTCAAACTTGGTCAAACATGCTTCCTTAAAAAGATGACTCATACATGAACTATGACTTAGTGACTCATTTAGCCCTAGCCATGAATACCAAAGTTGTTCATAATGATACTCTAAACATGTTTAAGCTATTTGCAAGGTCACACAATCATTTACATGTATTCACTCATGATCATATGCTTATATTCTAAGAAACATGAAATAACAAGCAATGTTGCATATGTTTCAATCTCATGTTTCAATTGTAAATGCTCATATATGAATGCACGATGCTCATGCTCATGCTATGCAAGTCAATTTATGCAAGGCTAACACCTAGGGTGTTACAGCCCCTCCCCCTTATAAAAATCTCATCCCGAGATTTGCAAGACCTACCATTTTTGGAAAAAGGCGGGATAAAGTCCACGTAAATAATCCTCTCGTTCCCACGTAGCATCTTTTTCACTGTGATTGTTCCACACCACCTTATAGAACTTAATAATCTTACTCCGTGTTACTCTTTCCATCTCTTCTAATACTCGAATTGGCTTTTCCTCATAGGTCAAATCCGATTGAAGCTGCACGTTGGTGGGTGCAATAGCTTCTTCTGGTACTCAAAGACATTTCTTCAACTGAGAAACATAGAAAACATCGAATATTGCACTCATCTCAGGTGGAAGTTGTAACTTATAAGCAACATTCCCTTTCCATTTCAAAATCTTGTATGGCCCCACATATCTAGGTGAAAGCTTCTTTTTCATCCCAAATCTCTTCACGCCTTTCATGGGTGATACTTTCAAGTATACATAGTCACCCACTTCAAACGTCAGTGGTCTTCTTCTTTTATCAGCATAACTTTTTTGTCTCGATTGAGCTGCTTTCATATGCTGTTGGATAACACGTACTTGCTCTTCGGCTTCATTGACAAAGTCAATACCAAAGTATCTCCTTTCACCGGGCTCAATCCAATTCAACGGAGTTCTACATTTTTGGCCATACAAGGCTTCAAATGGAGCCATTTTAATACTCGCTTGATAACTGTTGTTATAGGAGAACTCAGCTAAAGGTAACCATTTCTCCCATGAACCTTTTGAAGATATAACACAAGCTCTAAGCAAATCTTCTAGGGTTTGGTTCACTCATTCCATCTATCCTAAAGTTTGTGGATGATATGCCAAACTTCTGATTAGCTTGGTTCCCAAAGCCTGGTGCAAGTGCTCCTAGAAACGAGCTATGAACTATGGTCCTCGATCTGAGATTATAGTCCTGGGTACTCCATGCAGTCTCACAATTTGAGAAACGTACATCTCGGTGTATTTCCCCACGTGATTTGTTGTGTGAACTGGTACAAAATGTGCTGACTTGGTGAGACGATCTACAATGACCCATATTGAATCATGACCTTGTGGTGTCATTGGAAGGCCTGTGATAAAGTTCATACTGATTTCTTCCCATTTCCAACCTGGGATAGGCAATGGCTGAAGTAATCCGGCAGATTTCATATGAACAGCTTTTACTCGACTGCAGTTATCCCACCTAGCGACATAGGCTGCGATCTCCTTCTTCATCTTAGTCCACCAAAAACAGGTTTTCAAATCTTGGTACATCTTACTACTACCCGGATGAATAGACAATTTGGACGAGTGAGCTTCATCTAATATTTGGTTCCTAAGCTCACGTTCTTTTGGTACCACAAGTCGGTCCTCAAATCATAGCACACCTTTTTCATCTAATCTAAAATGCTTGGTTTCATGTTCTTGCATCTTTCTCTTGATGTGAAATATACCCACATCTGTTTTCTGCAGTTCTATGATTTTGCTCTCAAATGAACAACTGATAGTGATATTATGTAGTACAACAGGATGTAGCAAATTAAATCCATCTTCCAATAATTCTTCCATATTGTTGCAATGAGACTTTCGACTGAGTGCATCTGCTACTACATTAGTTTTTCCCGGATGGTAGTGCACTTCTAAATTGTAGTCCTTAATCAGCTCTAACCATCTTCGTTGTCTCATGTTCAGCTCTGGTTGGGTAAAGATATACTTGAGACTTTTGTGGTCAGTATATATATGGCATACATTGCCCAACAAATAATGTCTCCATATCTTTAATGCATGAACAACTGCTGCAAGTTCTAAATCATATGTAGGGTAGTTGACTTCATGCTTTCTCAATTGCCGAGAAGCATATGCAATGACTCTTCCTTCTTGCATAAGCACACACCCCAAACCTATTCCCGATGCATCACAAAATACATCAAAAGGCTTTTCAATGTCTGGTTGTGCTAAAACAGGCGCTGTAGTTAACAGAGTTCTGAGGGTGTGAAAAGCTGCTTCACATTCTGGCGTCCATTTGTACTTCTCATCTTTCTGAAGTAGCCTAGTCATGGGTTTAGCTATCTTTGAGAAATCTGGAATGAAACGGCGATAATATCCTGCTAACCCTAGAAAACTCCGAACTTCATGAACCGAAGTCGGTGCTTTCCAATCCATGACCTCTTGTACTTTCGATGGATCCACTAATATTCCATCTCTTGATAAAATATGACCTAAGAAAGGTACTTTGCTCAACCAAAACTCACACTTACTAAACTTTGCATATAACTTGTGCTCCCTCAGTCTGGATAAAACAATCCTCAGATGCGCTTCATGATCTGACTCATTTTCTAAATATATCAATATATCATCGATAAACACGACCACGAACTTGTCGAGCTTGGGCATGAATACCGAATTCATCAGGTACATAAAGTAGGCAGGAGCATTTGTTAGTCCGAAAGACATAACCAGATACTCATAAGCCGTACCTAGTGGAAAAAGCAGTTTTAGGTATGTCCTCTGGCCTAATCTTTATCTGATGATAGCCTGATCTCAAGTCAATTTTGGAGAATACCTTTGCCTTTGCCAACTGATCGAACAAGATGTCGATGCGAGGCAACGGGTACTTGTTCTTGACGGTTACAACATTGAGTGGTCTGTAATCTACACACATTCTCAAGGATTTGTCCTTCTTTTTCACAAACAATGCTGGACATCCCCACGGAGATGAGCTAGGTTGGATAAGACCCTTGTCCAATAGATCCTGTAACTAAATCTTAAGTTCTGCTAACTCATTGGTTGGCTTCCTATAGGGCCTTCTTGAGATAGGTGCCGTTCCTGGTACTAACTCAATCTTAAATTCCACATCCCTATCAGGTGGTAGACCTGGTAACTCATCTGGGAATACATCAGGAAACTCACAAACCACTGGGATATCACATAGGGTAGTGGCTTGGATAGCACAAGACAAGTTCTGTAGTTCAAAGTTGCGGGAAAGTGGTACTAGGAAAGCATTCCCTCCCTTGGGTTCTCTCAACATAACAGTACGGGTGCTAGTGTCAATGAGAGCACCATGATCCTTCATCCAATTCATGCCTAAGATTACACTTATTAACACCCCAGGCCAGGACTTAATAGGATTAATAGGATACTCGTACCAACAAGTTGCAACTTCTTTTCTGGAAGCCCATCTCTTAAGAACTCCAAGGTTTAGCGTGCTTGGCCTAGAGCGATAGGTGACCGACCGGGAAGTTCTTCCCGAGGGTGCATGAGTGAGGACAAAGTGTGTAGAAAAGACTGGTGTTGGTCTATGAGGGCAGTCTATGTCCTAGAAAAGCTATCAAATGTAAGCGGGCCTAGCCTCAAGGAGGCAGGACGCTACAGAATGGTATCGGAGCCGACCCTTGCGGTTTCACGGGTGCGTGTGTCAGTTGCGCAGGCATGGTGCGCATGGCTGGTGTGGACCCAGAGTGGTCACCCAGCATGGCACATGCACTGGCACTGGACACACGGACGTGGCCAAGAGGGGACGTTTCTTGCCTAGGGTTGACCGACGAGGACGTCGGTCTCCTAAGGGGGTGAGGATGTAACACCCCGGCCCAGGACTTAATAGGATTAATAGGATACTCGTACCAACAAGTTACAACTTCTTTTCTAGAAACCCATCTCTTAAGAACTCCAAGGTTAAGCGTGCTTGGCCTGGAGCGATGGGTGACCGATCGGGAAGTTCTTCCCGGGGGCGCATGAGTGAGGACAAAGTGCGCAGAAAAGACTGGTGTTGGTCTGTGAGGGTTGTAACACCCTAGGTGTTTAGGCTTCCACTAAATTGCATGTCATTTCATAAGCATGTGCATTATCTATGTCATCATGTCATTATCATTGAAACATACATATGCAACATTTTAAATTGTATGTGTTTCATGCTTGATTGCTTAGAATGGTAGTAGTGAAACATGTGAATGTATCAGAAACTCTCATACTTGGAAACATGGCAATATGGTAGTAATGTGGCAATTATAAAAATGGCAACAAGGTCTTGAAACATGTGAAACATTGCATTGCAACATATCAATGAATTGCTTGTTTTATTTTCTTTATCACATGTGATCATTAGAAGTGGTATAACAATTTTTGTAAAGTGGTTGATCATGGTCTATTACACCTTAACTATACTTAGGTTACTTGTTGGAACATTGTTCATGTAGATCAAAATGACCAAAATGCCCTCAAGTGCAAGTTTGACTTGAATTGAACCTTGGAGTGTCATTGTTTGACTGTTTAAAAAGTGCAACCTAGAGACTTTGCATGGCTGTGCACTCTTTACAAAAGTTGTAGCAAATTTATCAAGGAACAAAAGTTGTTTTATGGCCAACTCATGAAAATGTGTGGAACATGGTCAAACATGGCCCACAAGTCAGTAGTTCATGCTGATTTCACACTTAGAAAATATTCTAAGTCGTTGTTACATTTTCTGTTACATCAAGCTCACTTTGGCTTCGTGTAACTTCGGATCCACGACGATTTAGGTGTTGGTCCTTGAAAAGAAATTGTAGAGGGATGGTACACCTACAAATTTCATGTACATAGTTTTTGATAAGGGTCATTGGTTTAGCCGTGTTGACACGAGGAATACTCACCGTCACCGGATCAATCGATCGATCGAATCGCCATTTTCGTAAAACGGTCGCTGACCGCTCATGGCCGACCGGAGCAGGAGATTCTCGCCGCGGGCGCGCGCATGATAAGCCGAGGCCTCCACGTCGCGTGCTTGAGCTCCGGATATGAAAGCCACGCCGCCTCTCTCTCTCTGCCTTCGCCATTTCCCTCTCGCTTTCACATGCTGCAGCCGCCAAGCCACCGCAGCCGTCCGCCATTGCCAACCGCGACGTCGCCGTCGCCGTCGGCGCTGGCCACATCAAGCAAAAACGCGTTGTTCGCTTCACCCCGAGCCTCGCCGTGATCCCTCTCCCGTATCCACCGTGCAATCGTGTCAATCGAGCCTCGGTAAGGGCCAATCGTCGGTTTTCTTCCACCGCCGCCATGGCTTCTCGCCGGAGTTGGCGCTCCACGCGCCAGCTTTCCTCGCGCGCCTTACCATTGCTCCTCCGCCTCATGCTAGGGTCTAGGAATACCGTCGTAGCTCGTAGGGTCGCCCCTATTGGGCCGCGACGCCAGATCGTCGCCGGAGCCGGCCGTGCCATGGCCGAAGCCGCCAGGGCTATCGCCACCCTCGCTAGCGGCGTCGTGAAGCTGCAATAGAAGGCTCCCCTAGGTCCGCTCGGGTGAGGTGAACAAGTTGGCGCCATTGTTGCCACCGGAGAAGCCACCGGCGCGACGAACTCACGCCGTCGTCCGCCTCCGCTCTCTGCTCTCTCACCGACGCGCAGGCCCCTCCGTCGGCACCGCCGCGGCTCAAAGGGAGTCCAGCGTGGGCCGTGGACGCGCCTTAGGCAGCGCCAAAGACGCAGTTCAAGGGCCGCCGTTCTTTCGGACCGGCCCAATAGCGGCTTTGATTTATTCCTTAATTGTTTTGCTGTATTATTTCACATATTTGTGTTGATATTCAAAAATATGTATCTCCTAGCTGGTAGATCCAAATGCTATGGTTCCAATTTTGTTGAGTTCATGATAATGTCTAGTATTTAACAAAAATATTATATGAGCACTTGTTTTAGAAAAATTGGATGAATTAAATAGGAGTTTGAAATGTGTTTTTAGAAGCATGCAAACTTGTTTGAATTTTATCTTGAGTTTATGTGGTCCAAAAATTATGAAATTTTGTGGGCAGTCTGTTATTGCTTATGTGAATCTCTGGTAAAAATTTTAGAGCTAGTGCATGTGTAGTTTTTAAGTTATAGAATTTCCTTTTATTAATGGATGGATCTTGTGTGAATTTTCATAATTTTTCTATAGATCCAGTGAAGGTGAAATTTTATGGGTGCTATTCTTATGCTAAAAGGATGCTAGGAAAAATGGGAAATCTGTTGCTTGACACTTTTTAATAAGGTTTCCTAATTATGCTAGAAATAGACATGGCATCTGTTATTTTGGATACAACAAGTTATGTTGGTCCAATGGCTTTGAAATTTTTATGGTAGCCTATGTGCAGCATGAGATAGCTACTGTAATTTTTGTAGATTTTTATGAATAGTTTTACTATATATTGCTTAAATCACCTAATTAACTAAATAAATGGGAAAAGGATATTAAATAATTTATTTAGAAGTTAGCACTATACCTTCTGATGTTTCTAAGATATGAAAAACAAGTTGGTAAACTTGGTTTGGTCAAATTAGGCTTTTGCACCATCCTTAAATAATTAAGTTAGCAACCCCGTCATTCTGGACAGATTCTAGGTCTACTGGAAATTGATTTGGTTAACTTCAGAATCATGCTTTGATGTTTACAAGTGAATTGTAGAGAATTTCATAAGCTTTCCAGAATGTCCTCTTGCAAGTCATTTGGAGTTATAGAACTCTGGTTATGATAGAATTAAGTTACTACTTGTTGCATATGAAGCTTTAACTGTTATTTTAAGCATGTCTGTACTATTCTAAGTTCATGGTACTGTTCCTAGGTGTTAGGCCTTTAACTGAAGATGAGCATCTTTATCTTAGGTTATGCAAGTTAGGTAAGTTGCTCTTGTTATTTAAGTTAAGTTGGATACATGCTTAAAGTGATTTGAATAGAGCTAATTACTCGGTAAACGAGTGTCCAGTGATGTTTTCGTAAACACCCATTGTGATTCATTCATCATGAGCATCATGTCATTCCTTATGCATCCATGATATTTATCTTGTGCATCGACATGCAATAGGTGTACCGGAAGGAGTAACCCTGCTGGAATTCGAGGAACTGAGCGAGCAGCAGCAGCCGACGCCGGAGATTCAGGAGGAGCAGCCTTCCGGAGAAGTGCCAGACGAGGTCGCCGTTGAGTGCCCTGACCACCGTCCTTGCAACTTTGTGAAAGGCAAGCCCCGGAGCATTTTAAGCCTCCTATTTTCCGAACTGCGATTCTAAATGTTATTATTACATATATTGTTGCATTAAGTTTAGGTGTTGGATGTAAACACTTGCTTTGCATTGGTTACCATTCCTTGTCCGTATATTGATACCTCAATCCTATGTAGCTCAGTGCTCGAGTAGTGCTTAGCCCCGCTTAAACGCTGTAGAAGTCGGGTGATTTCTGTCACCGCGAGATATAGGAAGATACATGTGGCACGGTTGGCTATATTTGCTATCGTGGAAAAGAACCGATCTTAATTTGAAATGAAGACCGGACGGAGGCTTGCCGGTTTGCAAGTGACTCTGGCCTGCGTGTCGCTTAAGGACCGATTCTTGGAGCCTTTCCTGCTCATGTTGAACGATGCCTCTCTCTTAGTTGGCTGGTCTCGAGACCGACCACGGCCGAGTAGCTCACCTCGGGCCGGGAGTCGATAAGTATAAAGTGCGCCTCGGAAGGGAGCCGAGGCGTGAGTCCAAGGGCGGTGATTTAAAAGTCCCGATCGTCCCGGCGGAAGGGGGTAGTCCCCGAGTGTCTTGTGCGCCTGATCGAACCCGCGAATTTGGTTCCCGAGATGTTCCAAAGGTGACCCACGGCTACCCTTGCAAAGTATGCCAGGGTGAGAGTTAGGAATACCCCTCACCGAGTTGTAATTCGATTCAATCGCCGCCTCTCCCAAGTTAGTGAGAACTTGACGGGCTTATCTCCAATGTAGATACACTTAATAACTTAATGGTTCGGAAATGATGATATGATGATGACAAATTTATTATACCTGCTATGGTTAATATTGTTTGCTCCTAATAAGTGAGTGCTCTAGTACAGGTGCTAATCTAGTGGACAGTAAAATGATGATAAGCTTGTTGCTAAGTTTAAATTGGTTACTATGCTCATAAGCTCTTTTATGCAAATGTGTCAAGCTAGCCCACCGAAAAAGCCTTGCATGATCCTTGGTGTCGTTTTATTTCGATTTTTGTCGGTAAGTCTAGTGAGTACCTTCTCGTACTCGTGGTTTATTTCCCACCGCTGCGATGACCAGTTCTTCTTTTTGGTTGTCGCAAGTACTGCCTTCTCCCCTCATTGGGGATGAAGACTAGACCGTTAGGCGCGGTCTCTACTAGTTCTCGTGACTGATAATGCTTTTGTGGGACATGACTCGATCCGCAATGTATTTGAAACTATGAAGTTATGTACTAAACTATGTTGCTTCCGCACACTCAAACTTGGTTTGTAATATTTTATTTGAACTTGGATGGATGTAATCCGAATGCTACTTGTGAAATGTCGTAATTAATGATGTGTTGTGTTGAATCATTACGATCTTGGTTTGTATGTCGAGAGTTGGTTGAAATCCTTCGTGATTTCCGGACTCACCGGGATTATGGGAGCTTAAGTACAGAATTTGATCGCTTCGTGATTGTTTTTGTACTTACGTTCTTATGATTTGGTCGGTTCTCATTACGGTGGCATCGAGCAAGATTTGACACTAAACACGCCATTTGTGTATTTAAAACAAAAGTACTTGTGAAAATCCTAAATTAAATACTAAGTATTGCCAAAGGTCATATCCCTTATGCCCAAATAAGGACTCTTAGGTGGCTTATTAAAGTAATAACTTTGGGGTTCCTGCTTGTTTCGCTTTAAATCGTCCATACGGCGTGCTATTGTATGGATGCCATCCGCTTGGGTGGTAATGTTTGGATCAAATACCTCTACGCTCTGGTAAGTGGGAGTTGTGAGAGCATGACCGTCCAATCGTCGGTCTAGGGGAGAGTAGTTGTGGTTGCTCGCGTATTTACATGTTCAATCATGTATCTATGAGAGTACTTAAATGTGGGTATCTCTGACGGGTAGTTGTGATACTAGAGTATATGCATCAGGGGATGTATGTATGAAAGTATTTAGTTACTGCTTGCTTTTATGCATTGTGGGAAATTACTGGGCTGAAATGAAATTTTCTGCAGGTACACTAACAACGTATCGTTGTAGATCGACTAGCTACCGTATACGAGAAAACGTATGTATGCCACCGTATATTTCGCTAGCCTTTAAATTTTTCTAGGATGGTGAGGACGTACGGATCGTGCATGCATCATGTTCAAGCATACATGGCATTTCTTGCATTACTCCCTCCTTTAAAATATGATTGTCCCGGCTAATTAAATTTCGTATCCCTTAAATGATTCTCCCCTTACGTTGTAACTTTTGCTACAGATGGCGCAAGCGACGAAGCGCCTTCGCTCATAAGTCCGGCTGGAGGCGGGCGCCTCATCACTGCTTAGCTCCTCGTGAGCCCCATCCCCGAGCCTACCGAGGAGGAAAGGCTGAGGACAGAGCTTGCTCGGGTGACTGCTGAGAGGAATGCGGCTCAGCACCGCTTGGAACAAGTGACACAGAAAGGGACCAAGAGACCCTTGAGGTTCAGAGGTTGACAGGTTGCTCACCGCAATTGGGAACGCATGTTGATTCACGTGATGAACCAACGGAATGAAGCCTGGCACGAGGAGGATGTGTTGAGAGCACGACAGGTAGAGCTAGAGCAGCAAGTGGCAATTGCTGAGGAGTACAATGACAATCTCCATGAGGAGGTTCACCTGTTACACAATCAACTTCACCCTCTCCTGCCACCTGAGGATGAGGATGAGATGGGTTCTGGTGTCATCATGGCTGAAGGTGATGATGGTATGGAGGTCAATGGACCTGAGGACATTCCACCTGATGAGGAGGAAGATGAGGAGTTGGAGCCTGCTAGTGATGAAGATGGAGGAGAGATCTTCGACACTGACTCTGAGGACGATGCGTAGTTTAGCTTACTACTTAGCTAATGCGCAAGAGCTAGTCTTTTGTTGATCCTCATGCATGAACGAGTAGCTTTGGAATAAGTAATCGTTGGGATGTAATATCGAACCATAAGTTATCTTTGGATGTAAGTTTGGAACCACTATGGCTTGGATGTAACCTATCGAACGTATTATGCTCCACGTATATGAGCCTTTGATAAATTCCGTCTTTGCGGTCTATGGATCGAGTGGTTGGTTAAGTTCATCGCATTTATGTGTCCATGAACGCGCTTGATGAATTGTGTGGTTGTGATGAATGATTGTGCCTCTGTTGATTATCTAAATACATTCCCTCCAATGGACTCAGTTTGGGCATAATTATACGATTCATCTACAAAAATTTCCACATCGTCAGTGCTCATTGGCTATACATTTTGCGGATGGCTCATCATAACCTTCGTCATGCGTCGTGGGCATGGGAAATGAGGAACAACCACCTCCGCCACCGCCCACACCACCTGAGCTAATGCAGACATAGGTGGGTGGAAAGTCAACAGATGTTAGCCGAGGCTATGCATCGATGGCTAACCGAGAGGATCGTCATGTCCGCCAAGGACCCGAGCCAAACCAAGATCTGGCAGACTTTTTAGGACTTCATGGATACAAAGCCTCCTGTCTTTTCGTGAGGTAGAAGAACCATTACAAGTCGATGAATGGTTGAGCACGATAGAGCAAAGGTTTGATTGCTCCATTTGACCGAGGGTATGAAGGCCACATATGCAGGACACCAGCTCCAAGGCCTCGCAGTATCCGGTGGACACATCACAAGACCACCTTCCCCGCAAACGCCGAGATAGTTTGGGGTCGCTTGAGCAGCTTTCAGAGGACACTTTATTCCTCCCGGTCTCATGGCCATTAAGCATACCGAGTTTATGAAGCTCACCCAAGGCAACAAGAGTCTCAATGAATACCTCCGTGCATTCAACAACTTTGGCGAGGTATGCTCCTGAGTTTGTCGATACCGACGCTAAGAGAATAGCTAGCTTCAAGAGGGGACTTTCCCTAAATTGATGAAGTCAATGGGCAAATCGCAAGTGTGTCACCTTCAATGAGTTTATTAGTGACACTCACTCAAGAGAACAATGATAAGATATATGCCGCTTCTAAGAACCGCAAAAGAAACTTTGATTCAGGTGCTTCTCGGTCTAAGGCACCAATGATATCCAAGGCCCAAGACTCATCCCACCCAATGCTAATGTCCGCATCACCACCTCGTAAGAAGAATCAAGCTTAAAACTGGTTTTCGCAAGGGTACACAATTTCCTTGCCAAAGAATACTTCAAGCGTGGCAGCTCCAATGTCCCACCAGCCTAACAGTGCCGTGTTGGAACTGTAAATCACCGGTCATTGGGCAAATAGGTGTCCCCATCCTCCCAAGAATGCTCAAGGAAACGTCCGTCGTATGCGTGTTCATTACACTCATCAGGAGGAAATTCCTGCTGGTGAAGTGGTCACCACCGGTAAGTTTCTTGTTAATGATCACCCTGCAGTTTGTGCTCTTTGATTCGGTGCTTCACATTCCTTTGTGAGTTCTACTTTTGCATCTAAGCATAAGATGAATGTGATTACAATTGTCAAGGGTGGTTATTGTATTAGTGTCACTGGGAATAATATCATGACTAACCAAGTAGTAAAAGATGTAAAGCTTGAAATTGGGGATCGAGAGTTTCTTACAGATCTTGTAGTGCTACCGGGGTAGGAATTGATATAATCCTAGGAATGAAGTGGATGAGTGGGAATGGAGTCTTGATCGACACGTCAACCCGTGTGGGTAATGTTGAGGGATCCTGTGGATAAGAAGGGTTTTCTAGTGCAATTTACCTCATGATATCTCTCTTCACAATACAGCCCAATGCTACCCTAGCCAAAGCCATTGAGGATCTACCAGCTTGTCCGTGAGTTTCCGGATGTCTTCCCCGATGACTTGCCCGGATTACCTCCGGACCGCGATGTAGAATTCAAGATAGAACTTATTCCGCACGGCTCCTATATCTCAAGGCCCTATAGAATGCCGCCCAATGAGTTGGCTGAACTAAAGAGTCAGCTTGAATGAGCTATTGAAGAAAGGTTTGATTCGCCTAGTTCTTCTCCTTGGGGTTGTCCGGCTATCTTTGTGAAGAAGAAGGATGAATCTTTATGCATGTGCGTAGATTATCGTCCCCTAAATGTCATTACCATCAAAGAACAAATACCCTCTTCCTCGCATCGATATTCTCGCTTGATCACTCTCTAAAGCTAAGGTATTCTCCAAGATCGATTTGAGGTCCGGTTACCATCGATCAAAATTCGTCCCAAGATATACCTAAGACAGCCTTTCTCTACCGTTATGGTTTGTTCGAGTACCTTGTCATGTCTTTTGGGTTGACAAATGCTCCGCACACTTTATGTACCGATGAATTCTCAGTATTCATGCCGAATTGGACAAGTTTGTCGTCGTGTTCATTGATGACATCCTAGTATATTCTCGTAATGAAGAAGAGCATGTTTGAACATCCGAGAATTGTCTTAACTCGATTATGTGACAACCAGACTTTTATGCTAAGTTCAAGCAAGTGTGAATTCTGTTGAACAAGATACCTTTTCTAGGTCATGTGTTATCTGGTGATGGAATTTCGGTTGACCCTACGAAGGTGCAAGAAGTCCTTGAGTGGAAGGCACCTATTACGGTCCACGGTTCAAGTTTCTTGGGATTGGCGGCTATTATCGCCGCTTTATCCCGGATTTCTCAAAAATCGCCAAGCCCATGACTCGCCATCGCAGAAAAGATGAGAAGTTTGTGTGGACTCAAGTGTGAAGAGGCTTTCCACACTTTATGGACCTTGCTAACCTCTCGCTTCCTCAGATAGCACAACCCGACATCGAAAAGCCTTTTGATGTCTATTGTGATGCATGTGGCACCGGTTTAGGGTGTGTTCTTATGCAGAAGGCCGAGTAATTGCTTATGCTTCAAGGCCACTTTCAAAGCATGAAGTCAACTATCCTACCCATGACTTAGAGTTAGCCGCAGCTTGTTCATGCCTCAAAGATTTGGAGACATTACTTACTTGGGTAATGTGTGCAACATCTATACCGACCATAAAAGCCTCAAGTACATCTTTACTCAACCCGAGTTGAACATGCGACAACGGCGCCAAGTTAGAATTGATCAAGGACTACAACCTTCAAGTGCACTACCATCCCGGTAAGGCGAATGTGGTTGCCGATGCCTTAAGCGAAAAGGCCCATTGCAATTCCTTAATTAGTGAAGACTTTCATCTGTCACACCTCCTTCATCCTCGTAGTACTTCACAATATCACCGTGGATTGCTCTCTTAGAAGTCGAATTATTGAACTCCGGAAGACCGATGTGGGTGTGTTTCACATCAAATGTAAAATGAAAGAAAAAGAGACCAAGCACTTTAAGGTCGATGACAAAGGAATTCTCTGGTTTAATGATAGACTTGTGGTACCCAAAGATAAAGAACTTAGAAATCAAATTATGGTCAAAGCCCATTCTTCTAAGTTGTCCATCCATCCCGGTAGTAGTAAAATGTATCAAGATCTCAAGTCAGATTATTGGTGGACCAAGATGAAGAAAGAAATCGCACTTATGTGGCAAGGTGTGATAACATTGCTGAGTCAAGGCTATTCACATAAGGCCCGGATCATTGCGCCCACTCTCTATTCCTGGTGGAAGTGGGAAGAAATTAGTATGGATTTTATTGTTGGATTACCCACTACCAACAAGGGTTGTGATTCCATCCGGGTTATCGAGATCGTCTAACTAAATCCGCTCACTTTATTCCGGTCAAGTCTACCTATCACCCACACAATTATGCTTTGAGATTTATTTTCAACAAGTGGTACGTCTCCATGGTGTACCCAAATCCATTGTTTCGATAGAGGACCTCGGTTCACGGCTCGCTTTTGGGAATGCTTACATCGTAATCTTGGCACTCATCTAATCCGCAGCTTCGCCTATCATCCGCAAACATCGTGATGATCGAAAGGCGTGTTAATCAAATTCTTGAGGACATGCTTAGAGCTTGTCTTATTTCTTGCAAAGGCTCTTGGGAAGACTCGGTTACCTCTCGCTGAATTCTCTTATAACAACAAAGTTATCAAGAGAGTATCAAAATGGCTCCTTTTGAAGCTCTTTATGGCATGCAAGTGTAGAACTCCTTTGAATCTGGGTGGAACCCGGGAAAAGAAGATTCTATGGTATTGACTTTGTAAAAGAAGCCAAGAGCAAGTCTGAACTATACAAAAGAATATGACTGCCGCACAGGCTAGACAAAAGAGCTATGCTGACAAGAGAAGGAAACCTATTGAGTTTGAAGTAGGTGATCATGTTTATCTGAAGGTATCCCCTATGAAAGGAGTCAAGCGTTTTGGAATTAAAAGGAAGCTTGAGCCTCGATATGTTGGACCCTACCGCATTATCGAGAAAAGTGGAAGAGTAGCATATAAGCTCGATCTACCCCGTGAGATGGGAGCTATATTTCCGGTATTCCATGTGTCCCAGCTGAAGAAGTGTCTTTGTATTCCCGAGGAAAGAATAGCAACAAGGAAAGTCAACTTGAAATCTGATCTTTCTTATGAGGAAAAGCCCGTGCAAGTTCTGGATACTCAAGAAAGAGTGACTCGTACACGAGTGGTTAAGTTATACAAGGTAGTTTGGAGTAATCATAGTGAGCGGGATGCAACTTGGGAGCGGGAAGATTATTTAAAGGAAAATTATCCAACTTTCTATACTAAATGGTACGCTTTCCAAATCTCGGGACGAGATTTTTTCTAAGGGGGGAGGGCTGTAACACCCTAGGTGTTTAGGCTTCCACTAAATTGCATGTCATTTCATAAGCATGTGCATTATCTATGTCATCATGTCATTATCATTGAAACATACATATGCAACATTTTAAATTGTATGTGTTTCATGCTTGATTGCTTAGAATGGTAGTAGTGAAACATGTGAATGTATCAGAAACTCTCATACTTGGAAACATGGCAATATGGTAGTAATGTGGCAATTATAAAAATGGCAACAAGGTCTTGAAACATGTGAAACATTGCATTGCAACATATCAATGAATTGCTTGTTTTATTTTCTTTATCACATGTGATCATTAGAAGTGGTATAACAATTTTTGTAAAGTGGTTGATCATGGTCTATTACACCTTAACTATACTTAGGTTACTTGTTGGAACATTGTTCATGTAGATCAAAATGACCAAAATGCCCTCAAGTGCAAGTTTGACTTGAATTGAACCTTGGAGTGTCATTGTTTGACTGTTTAAAAAGTGCAACCTAGAGACTTTGCATGGCTGTGCACTCTTTACAAAAGTTGTAGCAAATTTATCAAGGAACAAAAGTTGTTTTATGGCCAACTCATGAAAATGTGTGGAACATGGTCAAACATGGCCCACAAGTCAGTAGTTCATGCTGATTTCACACTTAGAAAATATTCTAAGTCGTTGTTACATTTTCTGTTACATCAAGCTCACTTTGGCTTCGTGTAACTTCGGATCCACGACGATTTAGGTGTTGGTCCTTGAAAAGAAATTGTAGAGGGATGGTACACCTACAAATTTCATGTACATAGTTTTTGATAAGGGTCATTGGTTTAGCCGTGTTGACACGAGGAATACTCGCTGTCACTCGGATCAATCGATGACTGAATCGCCATTTTCGTAAAAAGCGGTCGGTGACCGTCATGGCCGACCGGAGCAGGAGATTCTCGCCATGGTAAGCGCGCATGATAAGCCGAGGCCTCCACGTCGCGTGCTTGAGCTCCGGATGAAAGCCACGCCTCGCCTCTCTCTCTGCGCCGCCATTTCCCTCTCTCGCCTTCACACACTGCAGCCGCCAAGCCCACCGTAGCCGCCCGCCATTGCCAACCGCACGTCGCCGCCGCCGTCGTCGCGCGCTGGCATCCACATCGCAAAAACGCGTTGCTCGCTTCACCCCGAGCCTCGCCGTGATCCCTCTCCGTATCCACCGTGCAATCGTGTCAATCGAGCCTCGGTAAGGGCCAATCGTCGGTTTTCTTCCACCGCCGCCATGGTCGCTCTCTCGCGGAGTTGGCGCTCCACGCAGCCAGCTTTCTCTCGCGCTTACCATTGCTCCTCCGTCTCATGCTAGGGTCTAGGAATACCGTCGAGCTCGTAGGGTCGCCCTATTGGGGTGCGACGTCGTATCGTCGCCGTCGAGCCGGCCGTGCCATGGCCGAAGCGCCACCGGTAGCCATCGCCACCCCCGCTAGCGGCGCGCCGGTAGCTGCAATAGAAGGCTCCCCTAGGTCCGCTCGGGTGAGGTGAACAAGTTGGCGCCAGTGTTTGCCACCGAGAAGCCACCGCGACGAACTACGCCGCCGTCGCTCTCCTCGCTCTCTCGTCTCTCTCACCGACGCGCGGGCCTCTCCGTCGATCGCCATGCACTCAGGTGGGAGTCCAGCGTGGGCCGTGACGCGTCTTGGGCCGCGCCAGCACGTGTTCGCGGGCCGCCGTTCTTTCGGACCGGCCCAACAGCGGCTTTGATTTATTCCTTAATTGTTTTGCTGTATTATTTCACATATTTGTGTTGATATTCAAAAATATGTATCTCCTAGCTGGTAGATCCAAATGCTATGGTTCCAATTTTGTTGAGTTCATGATAATGTCTAGTATTTAACAAAAATATTATATGAGCACTTGTTTTAGAAAAATTGGATGAATTAAATAGGAGTTTGAAATGTGTTTTTAGAAGCATGCAAACTTGTTTGAATTTTATCTTGAGTTTATGTGGTCTAAAAATTATGAAATTTTGTGGGCAGTCTGTTATTGCTTATGTGAATCTCTGGTAAAAATTTTAGAGCTAGTGCATGTGTAGTTTTTAAGTTATAGAATTTCCTTTTATTAATAGATGGATCTTGTGTGAATTTTCATAATTTTTCTATAGATCCAGTGAAGGTGAAATTTTATGGGTGCTATTCTTATGATAAAAGGATGCTAGGAAAAATGGTAAATCTGTTGCTTGACACTTTTTAATAAGGTTTCCTAATTATGCTAGAAATAGACATGGCATCTGTTATTTTGGATACAACAAGTTATGTTGGTCCAATGGCTTTGAAATTTTTATGGTAGCCTATGTGCAGCATGAGATAGCTACTGTAATTTTTGTAGATTTTTATGAATAGTTTTACTATATATTGCTTAAATCACCTAATTAACTAAATAAATGGGAAAAGGATATTAAATAATTTATTTAGAAGTTAGCACTATACCTTCTGATGTTTCTAAGATATGAAAAACAAGTTGGTAAACTTGGTTTGGTCAAATTAGGCTTTTGCACCATCCTTAAATAATTAAGTTAGCAACCCCGTCATTCTGGACAGATTCTAGGTCTACTGGAAATTGATTTGGTTAACTTCAGAATCATGCTTTGATGTTTACAAGTGAATTGTAGAGAATTTCATAAGCTTTCCAGAATGTCCTCTTGCAAGTCATTTGGAGTTATAGAACTCTGGTTATGATAGAATTAAGTTACTACTTGTTGCATATGAAGCTTTAAATCATTATTTTAAGCATGTCTCAGTACTATTCTAAGTTCATGGTACTGTTCCTAGGTGTTAGGCCTTTAACTGAAGATGAACATCTTTATCTTAGGTTATGCAAGTTAGGTAAGTTGCTCTTGTTATTTAAGTTAAGTTGGATACATGCTTAAAGTGATTTGAATAGAGCTAATTACTCGATGAACGAGTGTCCAAAGTGATGTTTTCGTAAACACCCATTGTGATTCATTCATCATGAGCATCATGTCATTCCTTATGCATCCATGATATTTATCTTGTGCATCGACATGCAATAGGTGTACCGAAAGGAGTAACCTGCTGGAATTGAGGAACTGAGCGAGCAAAGCAGAGAAATGACGCCGGAGATTCAGGAGGAGCAAATTTTCCGGAGAAGTGCCGACGAGGTCGCCGTTGAGTGCCTCGACCACCGCCCTTGCAACTTTGTGAAAGGCAAGCCCCGAACATTTTAAGCCCCTATTTTCCGAACTACGATTCTGATATTATTATTACATATATTGTTGCATTAAGTTTAGGTGTTGGATGTAAACACTTGTCGCATTGGTTACCATTCCTTGTCCGGATATTGATACCCTCAATCCTATGTAGCTCGTGCTCGAGTAGTGCTTAGCCCTCGCTTAAACGCCTGTAGAAGTCGGGTGATTTCCTGTCACCGCGAGATATAGGAAGATACATGTGGCACGGTTGGCTATATTTGCTATCGTGGAAAAGAACCATCTTAATTTGAAATGAAGACCGGACGGAGGCTTGCCGGGTTTGCAAAGACTCATTCTGTGTCGCTTTAAGGACCGATTCTTGGAGCCTTTCCTGCTCATGTTGAACGATGCCTCTCTCTTAGTTGGCGGGTCTCGAGACCACCACGGCCGCCGAGTAGCTCACCTCGGCCGGGAGTCGATAAGTATAAAGTGCGCCTCGGAAGGGAGCCATAGGCGTGAGTCCAAGGGGTGTGATTTAAAAGTCCCGATCGTCCCGGCGGAAGGGTAGTCCCCGAGAGTCTTGGGCGCTGATCGAACCCGCCAATTTGGTTCCCGAGATGTTCCAAAGGTGACCCACGGCTACCCTTGCAAAGTATGCCAGGTGAGAGTTAGGAATACCCCTCACCTGAGTTGTAATTCGATTCAATCGCCGCTCTCCCGGTTAGTGAGAATTTGACGGGCTTATCTCCAATGTAGATACACTTAATAACTTAATGGTTCGGAAATGATGATATGATGATGATGACAAATTTTATTATACCTGCTATGGTTAATATTGTTTGCTCCTAATAAGTGAGTGCTCTAGTACAAAAAGCTAATCTAGTGGATGTAAATGATGATAAGCTTGTTGCTAAGTTTAAATTGGTTACTATGCTCATAAGCTCTTTTATGCAAATGTGTCAAGCTAGCCCACCGAAAAGCCTTGCATGATCCTTGGTGTCATTTATTTCGATTTTTGTCGGGTAAGTCTAGTGAGTACCTTCTCGTACTCGTGGTTTATTTCCACCGCTGCGGATGACCGCCTTCTTTGGTTGTTTGCAAGCACGCCTTCTCCCTCCTTTGGGGATGAAGACTAGACCGTTAGGCGCGGTCTCTACTAGTTCTCGTACCTGATAATGCTTTTGTGGGACATGACTCTGATCTGGCAATGTATTTGAAACTATGAAGTTATGTACTAAACTATGTTGCTTCCGCACACTCAAACTTGGTTTGTAATATTTTATTTGAACTCGAATGGATGTAATCCGAATGCTACTTGTGAAATGTCGTAACGAATGATGTGTTGTGTTGAATCATTACGATCTTGGTTTGTATGTCGAGAGTTGGTTGAAATCCTTCGTGATTTCCGGACTACCGGGATTATGGGAGCTTAAGTACAGGAATTTGATCGCTTCGGTGATTGTTTTTGTACTTACGTTCTTATGATTTGGTCGGTTCTGTTACGAGGGTAGTCTATGTCCTAGAAAAGCTATCAAATGTAAGCGGGCCTGGCCTCAAGGAGGCAGGACGTTACACGGAGCAAAAGGCCCGGTCGGAGGCAGACTAGGAAGTGCTCATGCTTTGGGGCCGGGTGATGGGGAAGGAGGAGGCAAACGCCCGACTATGGGAGCAGGTGGCCCGGTAGGCAGAGGGACTCTCTGCCATTGAGAACTTCTACCTTGGTACGTACCTTTTCTATTTTTTGTCGTGTTGGTTTCTTCCTTTAGCTTGTTTCTGAGCTTGTCGCCCTTCTTCCAGAGCTGGGCGGAAAGGTGGAGTCATTGGAGCGGGACCTGGAGACGGCCAAGGCGATGTTTGGCCGGAATGAGGAGGCGCTGGCCAAGTCCCTTGAGGAGCGACGTGCTCTCGAGGGAGAACTTGACCAGATCTGCAATGTTGCCCAGCTCGTCGTCTTAGAGGTCTTCAGGTCGGCGCCAAGTATCAGCGCGCCCGCCATCTAGCTGGCCGAGGTTTCGGATGAGGTCCGGGCCCTCATCACACATGGGCTGTTCTATGGTGCGTTGGGGGTGTTGACTTCGGTGGCGACGTACCACCCGAACCTAGACTTCGCCACTATCTGCAGCGGGTATGCCGATGGCTTGAGCACGGAGGACATCCAATCGTTCAGGGAGAGCTTGCTGCCGCACACAAGGTTGGTGGCAGATCAAGTCTCTACGCAGTGGGTGATGGATGCCCGCCGCGAGGACATGGCCAGAAGCGTGCGTCAGGGGGGCATCGCCCAGCCAGTGGATGGCGTGGAGCCTGGGTCGGAAGTGGACATCGCCCCACCTTCAACCGAGCCGAATATCGTCCAGCCGGGGAGTGAGCAGCCCATGCCTTCGCTGGTCACACCGACAGCAGATGCCGCCGGGCAGCCCCAATAGCTTGTAAAGTATAAGTAGTTTTAGCAGATGTAAAAAATTTTAAGTTCGTGGGGGAGCCCCCGTGTAAATGTTCTTGTGTACTCAATTACTACAATCGGTTTTATTTTTTGTGATGGAGTCACTCTGTTCGAGGAAGCTTGTCCCTTTCGTTCCTTAGTTTTACCTTAGCATAATTTTGTTTTTTATTCTTTCTTTTTCATACTTGCCCGTTCGTCCCATAGGCTGCAACCTTAGGAGCCCAAGCGTGGCTCATGAGGCTCAGCTGCTCGTAACTGAAGGTAGAGGCGGGGTGCGATCGGTCGGAATATTTTAAAGCAAAGCTACGAAAGGCAATTTAATGGAACGAACTACCCTTTTGTTGATAGCTTCGGCCCAAAAAGATTGACTCACATTGTACTCACTAAGCATAGACCTTGCCATATCAATGAGTGTTCTATTTTTTCTCTCAACAAGGCCATTTGATTGTGGAGTGTACTTGGCCGAGAATTGATGTGTAATTCCAAATTCATCACACAACTCATCAATTCTAGTGTTCTTGAACTCACTACCATAGTCACTTCTAACTCTCTTGATGGTTGTTTCAAACTCACTGTGAATGTCCTTGACAAATGAATTGAATGTTGCAAACAAATCACTTTTGTCCACTAGAAAGAATACCCAAGTGTATCTAGTGTAATCATCCACTATCACAAAGCCATATTTGTTACCACCGATGCTAGTGTATTGTGTTGGTCCAAACAAGTCCATGTGCAATAACTCAAATACTTTACTAGTGCTCATCATGCTTTTTTAGGATGGGTGTTTCCAACTTGTTTGCTGGCTTTACAAGAGCTACAAAGTTTATCCTTCTCAAACACAACATCTTTCAAGCCTCTAACCAATTCATGCTTAACCAATCTATTCAATTGTTTCATTCCAACATGAGCAAGCCTTCTATGCCATAACCAACCCATGCTAGACTTAGTGAACAAACATGTGGATAATTTAGCTTCACTAGCATTGAAATCAACCAAGTATAGATTCTCATATCTAAAGCCTTTGAAGATCAAGTTAGAGCCATCTACACTTATGATCTCTACATCATCTACCACAAATATGCATTTGAATCCAAGATCACACAATTGAGCCACGGATAGCAAATTAAAGTTCAAGCTCTCTACTAGCAACACATTGAAAATGCTCATGTCATTGGATATTGCAATCTTACCAAGCCCTTTTACCTTGCCTTTTCCATTATCACCAAATGTAATACTATCATAACCATCATTGCCATTTGTGTTGATTGAGTTGAACATTCTTGCATCACCGGTCATGTGTTGAGTGCACCCACTATCAAGAACCCAATACCTTCCTCCAGCTTTGTAATTGACCTACAAAAGAAGATCAATTCCTTTTAGGTACCCAAACTTACTTGGGTCCTTTAAGGTTAGTGACCAAGCTCTTTGGCACCCAAATGGCTTTCTTCTTTGAGCCCATCCATAGTTTACCATTGAACTTAGCCTTGACACCATTTGCACCTTTGGTAAGCACATAGAAAGAATCAAGCTTAATGGAGGATACATTAGCTTGTGATTTCTTGTTCATGCACTTTTGCTCTACATGACCAACTTGCTTGCAACTAGTGTAAAACCGACCATTGTTCTTCACAAAACTAGTCTTGTGAGGAGCAAAGGCCGCCTTGCCTTTCTTGGGGGTATAACCCAATCCCTCTTTGTAGAGAGAAGCTCTTTGGCTACCCAAGCACATAAGCAAGCGGTCCTCACCACTAGGCCCTACTCACCACCATAGGCCTTAGCCAAGGTGTGAGTGAGCTTATTGACCTCCGTGAGGTTCTCATTCTCAACCATTAGTGAGGCATCACAAGTGAAACCGTCACTACTAGATGAGGTGGAAGTAGAAGTACTACAAGAAGGATTAGTAGGATCAACAATGATAGGCATAGATAATGATTCGTCAATTATATCACAAGTTAAGCCTACATTGCAAGTCTCAACATGCTTCTTTTTATTTTGCTCATCAAGAAAGGAGGAATGAGCCTTTTCAAGCTTTTTGTGAGTCTTGCCAAGCTTCTCATGGGCTTCCTCTAGCCTCTCATGAGTTGCTTTGAGCTCATCAAGGGCTTGCTTAAGGGCTTTTATCTCCTTATTCAAGCTCTTGCATTCCCTTCTCTTAATGTCAAAGTATTCTTTAGCATCTTCTAGCATGTCAAATAATTCATCTTTAGTAGGTTCATCATCATCACTATCACTGTCATTTTCATTATCATGTTTCTCATCACTTCCATCATCATAAGTTTGTACCTTAGTGGCCTTAGCCATGAAGCATGATGGAGTGTCGAAGAGAGAAGGCTTCTCATTGATCGCAATGCTTGCAAGTGCCTTCTTCTTGGTGGTCTTGTCATCATCACTATCATCATCATCACCACTTGATGAAGCATCACTATCCCAAGTGACCACATATGAACCACCCTTCTTCTTCTTGAAGGTCATCTTGTCCTTCTTCTCTTCCTTTTCCTTCTTGTCCTTCTTCTTGTTCTTCTTGTTGTCATCATCATTGTCACTATTGTATGGACATTGAGCAACAAGATGATCTTTCCTTCCACATTTGACGTACCTTCTTGACTCCTCCTTGTTCTTGAATGAAGATTTCTTTCTTCTAGCACGGTACCCTTTCTTCATCATGAACTTGCCAAATTTCTTGACAAAGAGAGCTATCTTCTCATCATCATCATCATCATCCCATGAACCATCATCTTCACTTGATGTATCTTGCTTTGCCTTGCCCTTGGATGATGTGGCCTTGAATGCCACACTTTTCTTCTTCTCGTCCTTCTTCTCATCTTTCTTCTCCTTCTTTTCTTCCTTCTCATCATCATCTCTATATGTATCATCGGTCATTATATCTCCCAACACTTGGTTTGGTGTCATGGTGTCCAAATCACTCCTCACTAGAATAGTGACCAATGTGCCAAATCTTGAAGGTAAGCATCTCAATAATTTGTGGGAGAAGTCCTTGTTCTTCACCTCTTCTCCAAGTGCTTTGAGATCATTGACAAGCACTTGAAGACTATGAAACATCTCTGTCACACTCTCATCCTCCTTCAACTTGAAGCTTGCAAACTTCTCTTTGAGAATGTATGCCTTTGCACCCTTCACGGCTTGAGTGCCCTCAAATGATTCTTCCAACTTCTTCCAAGCCTCATGAGCCATCTCAATATTCTTGATTTGCTCAAATGTTCTCTCATCAATTGCATCATGAATGACACTTAGAGCAATGTCATTGTTTTGGAGAAGCACTTCTTCGGCCGCGGTGGGATTCTCCGGATCATTAATCTCAATTTTGGTTTCTACCATCTTCCACACTTTTCTATTGATTGACTTGATATGTGTGGTCATCTTTGATTTCCAATACGGATAATTTGTGCCATCAAATTGGGGTGGCTTCTTGGTGTTTTTAATTTGAGCCATTTTTACACCGAAGGTTGTTAAGCCTCAAATCACGGTGACCTCGGCTCTGATACCACTTGAAAAGGTCCTAATGGCTAGAGGGGGAGTAAATAGCCTAATAAAAATTTCTACAACAACACTTAGCAAACCGGTTCGACAATTATGAGGCGAAACAAGTGTTGCGCTAGCCTACTAAAATTGCAAGCCACCTACCACAATTATAGTTTATATAGTTTCTATCCACACAATAGCTATGTCAATACACTAAGTTAGTGTGCTCTCAAAGGTTAACTAAAGAGCCACACTAACCAAATTAACAAGCTCTCACAACTAGCTACACTAAAGAGCTTGACAACTAGTTTGCGGTAATGTAAAGAGAGAGTAAGATGGTTATACCGCCATGTTGAGGAATGAACCAATCAATCACAAGAATCAATATCAATGTAGACCAATCACCTCAGAATCAAATGATGAACACAATGATTTTTACCGAGGTTCACTTGCTTGCTGGCAAGCTAGTCTTCGTTGTGGCGATTCACTCACTTGGAGATTCACGCGCTAATTGGCATCACACGCCAAACCCTCAATAGGGTGCCACACAACCAACACAAGATGAGGATCACATAAGCCATGAGCAATCCACAAGAGTACCTTTTGGCTCTCCACCGGGGAAAGGTCAAAAACCCCTCACAATCACCACGATCGAAGCCAGAGACAATCACCACCCGCACTCTATGGGCGGACACTCCACCGGTGAAGTTTCTAACCCTTACTCAAATGTGTCAACCACCAAGTGTATCAGCTTATGCACATGTGTTAGCATATTTTCACAAACATTTTCAAGGGTGTTAGCACTCCACTAGATCCTAAATGCATATGCAATGAGTTAGAGCATCTAGTGGCACTTTGATAACCGCATTTCGATACGAGTTTCACTCCTCTTAATAGTATGGCTATCGATCCTAAATGTGATCACACTCACTAAGTGCCTCGATCACCAAAATAAAATGGCTCCTACCATTTATACCTTTGCCTTGAGCCTTTTGTTTTTCTCTTTCTTCTTTTCAAGTCCAAGCACTTGATCATCACCATGACATCACCATCATCATGTCATGATCTTCATTTGCTTCACCACTTGGAATGTGCTACCTATCTCATGATCACTTTGATAAACTAGGTTAGCACTTAGGGTTTCATCAATTCACCAAAACCAAACTAGAGCTTTCACGGCGCCAACTGTTAGTGCAGAAAGTGACCAACACGTAAATATTTGTAGTTTTACCGTACGTTGTGATCGGAGGTGGCCTAGCACTCAATGACACAGGGTTTATACTGGTTCAGGCAATGTGCCCCACGTCCAGTTTGAGTCGGTTGGTGACTTTATTCCTGAGACCAGGTGCTCAAAGTTTGCAGTGGGGTTATAAACGAGAAGGAGAAAGATGGGAGGTACAAGAGGTCAGGTCAGACTCTGGTTAGAGGGACCGAGAGCAACGAGAGCTCCGCTATGTGCTAAGTGTTCGAGCGTGTACTCGTGGTTTGAACTTGGTGGTTCTGCTGTTGTGTACTAGTGAACTGATCGATCTGAATCAACCTATCTGTTGAAAGAGAGCGCATCCCCTTTTATAGATGAAGGGGATGGCTTTACAAGCGAGAGGGAGGGAGTATGATCACTGCTAAGTCTTGCTGCCCACGCCGGTGGGTACAAGACGATGGTAGGCGCCCACAATACTGTGGAATGTCAAATGCACGTGGGAGGTTATGTCGTCTTCTTCAGGTATGGCAGATGTCGGTACCTGCTATACTATTGATGCCCAGAGACATGTGAGGAGTTTTACCGCGTTCGCCTGCTACGGTAAGTGTCGGTGCCCACAACACTGTTGATGCCTCAGAGGCACGTGGGGGATCCTTACCGTATTTGTCTGGTATGGGAGTTGACGGCACCCACAACACTATTGGGAAAATGTCGGCGACTACAACACTGCTTGGGTTCTGTTATGTCAGGGAGGTCACAGGGTACTATCCTACAGGTGTACACGGTACGGTCCTTGGTATTGTGGTTGACTTGGGTGCCCTGCCTTGCTTTCTCCGTCTGTTTCCTGATCCTTACCGAGTGGGCGTCCCCGGTCGGTTGGGTCCCAATCGACTCTGATTGCGCCAGCCGGAGAGTTGTAAGCAGGGGTTCGGTGCATCCAGTCGGAGAAGCGGGTCGGAGTCAGAAGTGGTGTTTAGCCAGGCCTTCCGGTAGAAGAGGTCGTCCGGAGGCGGGCTAGAGACTGAAGCGAGCGCTCCAGTCGGAGAGGCAGGCCGGAGTCAGAAGCGGGCGCCGTTCCTCCTCGGCTAGGCCTTCCGGTTAGAGATTGGATCGCCCTTCTGGCGTATCGTTTAGGCTCTTAGGTCGGCCTAAGAGCTATGCGTTCATTCGCAACGTTTGTCTGCTGGGCCGAACCTTTGCTGAGAAGCCGGTCCATGAGGGACCCCCGGTTTATGAACCCGACAATATGTATCTGAGGTGTACAAATTAATAAGTTTAGGGATCTAGAAATGTATTTTTAAAGTTTATGGATGTAAGTGGCACCCGTTGACAGGGGCCACTAAAAGGACTAGATGGCTAGAGAGGAGGTGAATAGCCTATAAAATTTTTCTCTTCGAACCACAAACACTAGAGCAAAGCAAGGTTGATTAGTACAATATATGAAGCCCTACTAGCAACTACTTGCTCTAGCTCTATTTCACCCAATGCAAGCCCCAACACAATTCTAGTAGCTTGGTTTCTAGTCTATGTCACAACACAAAACAAGCTACACTAACAAGAACAACCCTAAGAGAGCTACTAAAGAGAGCAACTACAACTAGTCACTACTACTACTACTAACTAAGCTACTCCAGCTTCAGGCAAACAACTACACACACAAGCAAGTATGAGCAATGTAATAAACAAGTGTGTAATGAGCAAACCAATCAAGGCAAGTGATGACACAAGATATATCCCCGGGGCTCGGTTGCTTGCCGGCAACCTACGTTCTCGTTGTGGCGAGTCCATACTTGATGGTTCGTGAGCTAACTAGCGTGACAAGCTGGACCCACCAAGGGTGCCGCAAGAATCACTCAAATGGTGCACTCCAACGAGCCACTAGCAATTCACTAGAATATCCCTTTGCACTCCGTGAGTTGGGATGAAAACCTCTCACAATATCAATCGGTTGGAGGCAAAGAATAATCACCAATCTTCCTCAACGACCTCAAACTACTCCAAGCCATCTAGGTGGTGACAACCACCAAGAGTAACAAGAAAAGCGCAAACCAATTGATGAACTAGTGCCACTAGATGCAACAACTCAATGCAAATGTACTAGATCTCTCCCAACCTCAATTTGAATGAAGCACGAGACAAAGAGATGAGTGGGAGGTGTTCTTGTCTGCTCAAGAGGGTGTTTTTTACTCCAAATGTGTTCCACCATTTGTGCAAGTGAGTTAGCATTTTCACAAATATTTTTTAAAGGGTTTTTCGTGTCCTTACTAGGTCTAATGCATATGCAATAAATCATTTCACCTAGTGGCACTTAGATAACCGAATTAAACTTTAGAGTTTCCCTCTTAATTATACTTCTATCGTCTATTCTAAATCTGATCACGCAATCTATTGCATCTTGACCGGTAAAACAAAATGCCCTACCTTATACCTTTGTCTTGATCGATAGGGTTTTGCTTTTCTCTTTCTTCTTTTCTAAGTAAGAACTTGCTCTAATATGAATGATCACCCTTCATCCATCCATAGCCTTGCTCTCCATCTTGGTGTGGACCTAACCTAGCTCATCACACATTTAGCATAGAGGTTAGTCACTAGTTGTATCAATTAACAAAACCAAACATGTGGCTTTTTCAGCCACTCATGCATATATTTAAATCAATAGTTTTTTCTATGCACTTAAATATACACTATATCTATCTATATAATAGAAATTATATATATATATATATATATATATATATATATATATATATATAAGCCAAAATGTGGCTTACAATTTAGAAAGGGGGGAGTACCTCATAAAATTGTTTGTGTCATGGTCATTTGGCCCTACTCTCTCTGTCCCAAAAAGACTGTTGTTTTAGAAAGGAATCTGGACATATGTTTGTCCAGATTGGTTCCCAAAATAATGGTCTTTTTGGGACGGAGAGGGTATATATTTGAATGTCGACTAAGTTTTATGATCTATATACAATGTTTGTTCTATTATAAGTCTACAATTTCTTAAGTTAGTATTATATTTCCTGCCTCAGTTGGCAGTTGCTTGCGGCATGTCCTACTTTTTAGACTTATATCTCTTCGCCTAACATTTTCTAAGGTGTGGCGAGTAAATTGGTACTCTCACCTTAGAAAGTTAGAACTTCGATAAAAGTTTAGTAAATAAGCGTAACGATAACGATTATCTAAACATCTCCTAAAGTACATGCAGGGTTTGAGCATGGACGAGACATAAAACGAGCGCGATCACCGCTTTGGCATGCAGTTGGATTAGATTATATTGATTGGACGGGAGAGACGTGCGCGCGGAGCTGCGCAGAGTGCAGACCCAGCGTCACCACTCACCAGTCACGTGTCCTGCTCCCACGTCTCCATAACCCGGAAGAGAACCCCGATCGGGACCGCACGAAGAAGCCGATCCACCGCATCCCCTCGCACCATTTGAAAGTAAACCCACCCGCCTCCCTTGGCGGCGCGACACGCGATCGCCGATCAGCCTGAATCCCTGGACCGATGGAGGCGATGGAGGAGCTGGCGGAGCTCGCCGACACGACCCTGCAGGGCACCGCGCTGCTCGCGGACGACGACCCCTCCGCCGATGATCGCCCGAGCCGTCGCGGGTCATCCTTCCTCACCGTCGTCGCCATCGGCAACGTCGTGCGTACACCCTCCGTCCCAATCGCATGCAACTCGGTCCGATCCTTGCGCTCCTGCTAGGGCTTGATGGTTTGATTTGTGCAGGGCGCGGGAAAATCGGCGGTGCTCAATGGCCTGATCGGACATCCCGTGCTCGTGAGCACAGTTTTTCCCCCAATTTCATTTTTTGCACACTTTTCGAGGTTCCATATATATTATATATTGCTCGGCGTACACTTTGTCTAATTCTGCAAATATACAGTTCTATATGATTGTTTTCTCATTCCATCTCTGCTACGTTGAATGGTGGAGCAGAGATTCATAATTTACCAAATATTTAAGGCGCTTCTCCTGTTGCCTACACTGACGAATCTCATGTTGCTGATTGCAGCCTACCGGGGAGAATGGCGCGACAAGAGCCCCAATCTGCGTTGAGCTGCAGCGGGGCGCATCACTCAGCAGCAAGGCCATCGTTCTGCAGATCGATAGCAAGTCGCAGCAGATATCCGCGAGTGAGTTCTCTTGGTGAACGATCTCTCAAACGTGGCTAAAAAATTCTTGGACTGTGTGAAATCAGGGGATGGATTTGCATTGGGTGCGTGCATGTGTTTGTGGCGACTATGTCTGAATGACGACTATGGTACAGGTTCCCTCAGGCACTCGTTGCAAGACAGGTTGAGTAAGGCTTCCGGCAAGGGGCGGTCGGATGAGATCACTGTGAAATTGTGCACTAGCACAGGTTGGTTTCCTATTCCATTATTCTTATCTCTTTTTTTTCCCCTACATACGCGGTAAACAGCTAATCGAGAATTGTTCAGAAATGAGTATACACTATTTCCTTTTCTTTTAATTTGAATATATAAGCGACTTCACTGTTTCATTCAATTGATTGGCGAACCTTACGTTATTTCCTTTGGCTGCATCTATTTCTACTGGGCCACACTCTTTTTGTTTGCTTTATGCAGCCATACGCCGTTCTGCGTCAATCCTACAGCGATTGTAACTTCTTTCATTTGTCTCTCTGAATTAAAGGTACAGTAGGAAGCTCTGACATAATAAAGCTTAGGGTCAAGGTGGATGATACATTTTTACCTTTGCTTATATATGTATCTTGAAGAAAAATATGTATGTACAAGATAAATAGATTTCAAAGAGAAGATTGCAAAAATAAAGCACATATAGTAATCTTTGGGCTGTGGTGCAGTATTGAATACATAACTCCTACTATACACATGAAAGTGATAATAAATTTGAGAAATTACTATACCAAGTCATTATTTTCGCTACAAATCCAGTAATATTTTCTGATCGATGGCAATGAGTTTTCGTAATTCAGTTGTCAATAGTGGGAGTTTTCATTAAAACAAACAAAATTGTCATGTAGGTTTTTATTTTTGAATAATCAGGGTAACCCACTGCAGGTCTGCAACCCATGCCAAACCCATTCTGTTCTGATCCATATCAAGAGTAGTTTTAATATCGAAATCTAGATGCTTTTGTCAATAATATTGCCCAAATTTTGACAAAATATGCCTGGGCTCATGTCTTCGAAAATAAAAACCCTTCAAATTTCATGTTACGGTAACCATTTTACTTTGGGTATTCACTTCTCATTAACCCTTCTGTTTCAGCCCCTCCACTAAAACTAATTGACATACCGGGCGTTGATCAACGGAGCATGGATGAATCAATGGTGAGTATTATGTAGTCCTCTATTTGATTGTTTTGTTTAGCTTTTTGAGCAACTAGCAGATTACCTATGCAATGGTGTGGTTAGGTTTAGAAATACCACTACATTTCCATATTGTCAAGAATTATTATCGAAACTGCAAAACTAACCAAGTGTGTACTCTCTTTTCTCCATATATGGCTTGCAACTTGAAATCACATCTCCAGATTAGCAACTATGCTGCACGCAATGATGCAATTTTGCTAGTTATCATTCCAGCTCTTCAAGCACCTGACGTGGCGTCTTCTCGAGCTCTAAGCATTGCCAGAGAATTGGATTCAGAAGGTGTGTATAATAGAATTCACAAAAACAGGACTCCTTTTCCATTACACTTTCTTGACATAGCATTCGAGTTTACTTGTAATGTTTTATGAAAGCATATTAATGTGTTTGTTTACTAGGTACTAGAACCATTGGTGTCTTAAGCAAAATTGATCAAGCTTCTGGAGAACAGAAAGCCCTGGGTGCTGTTCAGGCCTTGCTTGTAAACCAAGGTCCAAGAACTGCAGCGGACATTCAATGGATAGCTACAATTGGGCATTCTGTTCCTACTGCCTCTTCTCAGTCTGAAGTAGGTTCTGAAACCTCACCGGAAGCTTATTGGCAAGCAGAAGTTAAAACCCTTATATCTATTCTTGGCGGAGCTCCCCAAAGTAAGCTTGGGAGAGTAGCTTTAGTTGATTCACTTGCTAAGCAGATAAAAACAAGGATAACAGCTAGGCTGCCAAATCTCCTTAATGGGTAAAAACTTAAGCCGCTCCTTTTGGTCAACTTGTGTAGTGGTATGCTAGAATCAATGATAATTTTATTCCTCTTTCATATCACTTTAGTCTTCAAGGGAAGTCTCAAATTGTCCAAGAGGAATTAGGAAAGCTTGGAGAACAGATGGCCCAAAGTTCTGATGGAACCAAGGCAATTGCTTTAGGACTTTGCCGAGAATATGAGGATAAGTTTCTTGAACATATTGCTGGGGGTGAGGTTAGTAAATCTAATGCAGTCCCTGCTGGCCTATATATATCTCTTAGATTTATTCATAGTCTGTGGTTTACTTTCCTCAAAAGTAAAGGATATTATAAACTTTGAGCATTATTTCATTTGTGCTGTTATATATGCAGTATTTCTATCATCATAAACTGGCCAGTCTGAAACCATCACATCCTGCTGGCCTATATATCTCTTAGATGTATTCATGATCTGAGGTTTATTTTCGTCAAAAGTAAAGGATATTAGAAACTTTGAGCATCAGTTCATTTGTAATGTTGTGCAGTATTTCTATCATCATAAACCAGCCAGTCTGAACCATCCTTGTTTTGGACTTGGCCACAATTGTACAATGTATTAAAAGGCTTTGTAGAAGTTTTATGTGCCACTTGTTTGATCTTTTCAGTTTCTAAAAAAAGTATGTTGCACCTTTGCTTTCTTTTTTTTTCTTAAACATGCGGGAGAGCTGTGGATCACTTCATTAAAGAAGAAATAAAGGGTGTTAGGATATAGGCTGTAACTGCCTTAAAGATACAAAAATCGCACCATATAAAAAGGAAAAAAGAACGACCAATCCCCAAGATAAAAAATAAATGGACTCGGGAAACAAGAGCATCTGAGGATGCCTTGCACCAGCTGTACTTTCTGGGGATCTGGGAACCAAATTTCCCAAGTAACTAATTGGATCGAAGAGTTAAAACCTTTTTTGAGTCCTCCTATCCTCTTGAGAGCTCCACACCACACCAGCTAGTGCGAGATGAATCTCTTAGGGGACAGAACTGCTTGGGGGACCACATTTTGGAGAACGAAAAACATTGCTTCGTGAGTTAGGACACAAGAAACTAACACATGTTGAAAGTTTCTTGCGCCTGCTCACGCTATGGGCACTGCACAGGATGTGGAAGTCCTCTCCGCGCTAGTCTCTCAGCTGTCCATCATCTATAAATATATCAACCCAAAGGAAGACTTTACAACGTAAGGGAGATCAACATTTCTGTAACCTTTTCCTAGTATTGAATCTGTTGATTGAAACAAAAAAGGCCATGTATGCTGATTTATAAGAATATGTGCCACTCTCTGTAAATATCCACTTGTCTTGATCCAGTACCTCAAGATTTAAATGGACTTCCTCTAAAATTTCCCAAAGGTTTAGATATCCAATCAACACAAGAATTGTTAATGCCTCTCGAAATTCCAAAATGCATTTGTGATTAGCAAGGGTTTCATGCACAAATAAATTGTTTGGCCCTCGTTTTGGCACCAAAGCAGTAAGATTAGGAGCAACTTCTGGCTATGATTTACTGTGTAGCTACCGATCTGTACAAAACTTGGTTGACATGCCATCCCCAACTATTGTATCAACAGCTATAGCATACATAACCTTACCACAGGATGCACTTGCATGAAAAGCCCACACCAGGACAAGATAGATCACCCAATGCAATCGAAGTGTCCACTCAAGTGTCTAAATGTCATGAATAATCCCTAGTCCATATTCAATTGGTCGGCTAAGTTTTGGCCATGCTGCTAGACAATTGCCTCCATTATCCTTCTGATTCCCTTTCCAGAGAAAACTCCTTACCTTGTCAATTTCTTTATTGGCACATTTGGCAAGATTGATAAATTGCAATCATGAGGTAAGAGGAGCTGAAGTGAGGACTTCTTTAACCATGGTCAGTCTACCGACCCGGTTCATAAGCGAGTCCTTCCAACTCAGAAAATAATCTGCAATCTTGTCAATAAGTGAACACAAAGAAGCCTTGGTTGGTTTCTTAAGCGAATGAGGCACTTCAATACAAGTACATGGAATGAGGAGGATGGTCTTAATGAATATGGAATGAGTGCACAAACTTAATTTGTAGACTTCGTTAGTGAGATTGATGTTTTATATAAAGTTTATTCTATCTTAAATGTGTAAGCTCATCCTAGTTGCAATACTATTCATACCAGAAATACCAATATGCCTTTGAAGGTGTTAATTTGCCCCTCTATGAAATTTCTCTTTTTCAAGACCTGCTAGAATTTAGAAGTCCTCGAAATTTTACTACTTATGCAGGGTGGGGGTTGGAAAGTTGTTGCAAGTTTTGAGGGAAAGTTTCCAACTAGGATCAAACAACTACCTCTGGACAAGCATTTTGATATGAAAAATGTCAAAAAGGTAATTAGTTGTACATAAAACATAATTAAAGCCAACTCTACTTGAACTTGTCAAACTTATGGTTATTATAACATCATTTTTTTTACGTTAGGTTGTTTTGGAGGCTGATGGTTATCAGCCATACCTGATATCACCCGAAAAAGGCTTAAGGTTTCTCATAAAAGGGCTTTTAGAGTTAGCAAAGGAACCATCAATACTCCTTGTGGATGAGGTAATATTCGAGTTCCTTTAGCCTTCTTCCGCCATGAACTAGTAGTCACTGCAATCTAGTAAATGATGTAGACCTCTTCAAGGTTTCATCTACATGTACATTGCAAATGTTAAATGTATAGTCACATGTAATTAGCCATAGTATATGGGCTTCTTTATACATTTACACATCTATATATTTGCCCATTGGGCCCTTGGAATAGATTAGATGCTTTACTCTAATGTGGTAAGGTTTCTAGATCCTTCTTTGGCTTCATTAGTTGTTGCTGGCACACTATAGCTACTTAGCTAGCGAGTGGCCGGTGAATCTCATAGCCACCATGTCTATCTTTATCTCTTTCTCCTGAACCCACTTCTCCAACTATGTTGTCGCCTTAATTTGTGCCCTCCTGCTCTGGACCGCAACTGCCGCTCTGGCCTTTCATGTAGCGTCCCACCCACTCGCTTGAGTTGCACACTACCCCACTTGCATAGGCTGCAACCCATGGCTCCGCACACCCATGTCGCACCCCTTCTGATCACCATCATAATACCTTCCGACCACCCCAAATTAATGACACCCCTGCCTCTCTTGCAGCAAAACCAGCCTACGCTGCTTCCTTCTCCATCATCAAAGTCATGGCTCGCCCCAAATCAGCTCAAGAGTACTAATTGTGCTATTACTGCCGGCTTCCCAGAGTATGGTAGCTCCTCTGCTCCCTCTATAGACCACATCCATCATCAAGTTGGACGAGACCAACAATCAAGAATGGCATGTGAGTCATCCTAGACATTTATGCTAGTTGGGACATGTCAGGGGTATAAGATCCTATCCACCAATGCCCGTCCTGCTGATGTCCTCGGCAACGCTGTCTCCAGCCATGGTGGATATGGAGACGAGGCTGCCACAAAGGCAATAATGATGCTCTTGCCATTGATGCTGCAGAAACTTAGGAGGCCTATTAGGTTGCTCTTGATGCTCTTGAGTGAGACATTACATTTCCATGAAGATCATCAAACTTCCTACCTCACAGATGATTTGTATGTACCTCGAGGAACATTACCGACAAGGTGGTGAGGCCATTTACTACTACTTGTTGGGGCAACTTGCTAGCCTCCCGCAAGGTGACTCCACTGTGGATGCCTTTTATCTGTAGTTCACTTGTCTATGGCATCAGATTGACGACATGGATCCTCCAACTTGCTCTAGTGGCTCCACCTTCTAGCGCTCATAGGGTGCTTAACGTGATTGACAATGCATGTTGACTTCCTCATGAGATTTATCCTGAGTTTGAGACTTTTCATGCTCAACCTGTGAGCAGATCACCATCACCGGCTACTTTGGAGGTCCTTACTACACTTCGAGCTAAGGAGACTCGGTTTTGTAGTATCTATGAGTAGCCATCACTTGTTATTCTAGCTATGTTTGTTGTGCCTACTACTACTACAACTTAGCTGTGACTTCATCGATAGCTACTCATGCATAGGCCTCCACCTATTGTAAGAGGTGGAGGTATTCATGCTCCGTATGAAGAAGCAAGGCCATGTCCATGGTTCCTCTAAAGAGGGGGAGGGTCCTCAGGTGGTCTTCAGCGGGAGTTCTCAAGTGGCTCCTCTCAAGGTGAACATGTTATCACCAAGTGAGACTGCTCAACATGTGTCCATCCTTCAGTGCTTCACTAACCAATCCACGTCAAGCTCTGCTGGCATTGCTCTGTCTTATCGAGGTATTTTGATGTTGGATTCCAGTGCCTATTTTCATTTAACGCCAGATTCTTCCTTTGTCACTTATAAGGACCTCTGGCTATTTGTCATTGTTCAGACAACTGATGGCAAGACTATTCCAGTTAGCTATCAAGGCACTTTTCTCTCACCTTAGCTCATAGTTCCTAAGCACTCCATGCAGCTTCTTTGTGTAGGCTATCATGTTGGTTTTGATTCTTCTTCCTGCTTTGTTCAAGACTGTCGAACTTAGGAGATAGTTGGGACTAGCCACCGCCATAGAGAACATAAGGGTCTCCACATCCTTAATCACCTTCATCTGCCGTACACTACTTCCGCTACATCATCCATGGTGTCCTCACCCGCTGCTTCCAATACAATGGCCAATGAGAGCAATCTATGGTGTATGGCGGGAGCTTCGGCCTTACATGAGTTCCTTGCTAGGTCGTTGGTCTTGGATCCCTAGGTCCTTGGTCGTTTGAGGCAGCTGGTCATGTTTCCCTAGTTTATTTTCTAGTATGCTGCATTGACTAAACCCCATGAGGAGGGGGTTTCTTACTTCCCCCTTTTGTATCTTTTTATTCTTCTTCTTAATGAAATGACGCGCAACTCTCATGCGTAGTTCGAGAAAAAGGTGGTGTCAAATGTATATAGCCACATGTAATTATCCCATAGTATAGGGGCTTCTTTGTATATTTATACATCTGTATATTTGCCCATTGGGCCCTTGGAATAGATTGAGATGCATTATTCTAACAGCTAATACCTAGTTTCAATTTGTCATGTTGCACTCTACGTCTTGAAAAGTTTCGGATATATGTTGTGATGTTAAGATTGAAAGATGTAATGCATATTAATTCAATCAAAACCTGGACCCAGAAACTATGCTATGGCTATTCATTTTTTTTCTCGAATACGTAGGAGAGTTGCATATCATTGCATTTAGAAGAAGAGAACTGAAAGTACAACACATCCGAAAACACATAACACACCCACACACAGATGCATTCATTTTAGCTTACATGCTCATGTCAATTTCTGTAGTTCCTGATTCCACAAGCATATTCACTAGTCTAGTCATGCCATTGCTACTGAAATTGCCAGTATTTCACGTATGTAATGCTTTATTATTTTAATTCATTAGCTGATCAGAGACCTTACCTATCCTGTTCAAATGAAGTTGTAACCACTTCTGTATAAAATTAGTGTTCTTATGACATTGTTACCTTTCAATACTTTTCCTTGGAATTATTGTTATCAGGTTCACCGTGTATTGCTAGACATAGTATCAGCTGCAGCAAATGCAACTCCAGGACTTGGTAGATACCCTCCATTTAAACGGGAGGTAAAATCCTTAAGTGTGTTTAAGAGCCAAAGATTTTTATTAGTTAGTCAGTAACCCTTTTTATTTCCTTTGCTGACAAGGTAATTGCAATAGCATCTGCTGCTCTAGATGGTTTCAAGAATGAGGCAAGAAAGATGGTCGTTGCACTAGTTGACATGGAGAGAGCATTTGTACCTCCCCAACATTTTATTCTCTTAGTGCAGAGAAGGTTAGGTGATTTTGCTATGTAAAATGTTAAAAAAGTTGTATGTAAAAAACTTGTTGATTTCCTCCTTCATTATATAGTTATTTCATACCTATCCCCTTTCAACTTAGAACACAACTATTTCCAATGTTCTATATTTTTTTAATGGTATTCTGGAATTCGAGTAAACTGCCTTTGTGTATAATGAACTGTCTACTTGTGTCATTGTAAATTCAACATAGTTAAGACTTAATATCTCTGCCATTCATAATCAGAATAAGTGAAGACAGGGTTTTGTCGATATATTATGAGAAATCATGTTCACTAAAGTGTCTACTCATGAATGATCCAATTCCTTTGCACTGACAGACATTCTCATCTAGTTTGCACCCGTCTTGTACATTCTCAATAAAACGGTGTATCGTTTTGTTTTTCTGTCTAATTGTCAAGTCGTAAAATCCAGGATGGAAAGGCAACGCCAAGAGGACGAGCTGAAGAATCGCTCTACAAGGAAGGGCCAGGATCCAGACAAAAGCAGAGTATGCTACTCTGTACTATACATTGTGCCTACTTTATGTTTTCCTAATTTCTTGTGTATGGATGGTTAAACATTTTGAACAGTAGTTGTTACCCCATAGTGTTTGTCTTATAGTATCAAAAACATCATGTTAATAACTGTGAAAATGGTTGTTTCCATTTCAGGATACAACCCCACAAAAAAATTCACATCAAGGAGAGATGAAACAGGCATCAAATATACAAGTTTTAGGTCCTGCAGGAGAAATTATTGCTGGTATGGCCCTGCTACAATTATTGTATATTTACCATCGCTAATCTTATTAGGTAAAGATAATAATAAGTAAAATAGATGGAAGAGCTATCCATAAGCAGAACTGTTTTGTGTTTTCAATCTTTGCCTTGGATTAATTACATAGCGAGTGCATGTTTTCTCTGCTAAAGGTTTTTTGTTCAAAAAACGCGCAAAAGCAATTGACTGGAGCAAGCGATGGTTTGTTCTAAATGAGAAAAGCGGAAAGGTTGGTTGTATCAGCATTAAAATACTCATCCATTCCTTTTTACCATTTATGGTGGCTCTAAAATTTCTTTTGTGCCCAGCTTGGATACACAAAGAAACAAGAGGAGAGACATTTTCGGGGTGTCATTAATTTGGAGGTAGTAAAAGTTTTTCAGTGATTTTCTGTTGTGATTCTTCTTTTTTTCTTTGAAGGGGAGCCATGATTCTTCTATTGCGATTTGGGCATTCAGATTTATGTTGATGCAATATGTTTAGCTTATATCTGATAGCTTTTAGGGTCTGTTTGGTTCTCTCCTCGCCGGAGCTGCCTGGCCCAGGCAGCGCTCCCGGGCGTCCGATTTCTGTCGACTGTGGGGCCAGGATCGAATGCCTGGTAGGTGCCTAGGAGAGACCACAAACCAAACACGTCCTTAGTGGGCTTTGCATCTTATTGAATCCCATAATAAATCAGTTGTCAATAGAGTAGTCAGAAAGGGTGGTGTTTTGAATAGATGATCAGGTGCAAAGAACTGATTCGTCCAGTTCCAGGTCTTGCTAAAGCAACAGGCTTAGTTATTCTTTATTAGTTTGAAGAAAGGTTTTCTATTTCCTTTCTGCCAATTTGAATTTCGACATATAGATGCAATTATAATTTAAAATTTAGGTGAACTGGCTTGATCCAAACGGGATGCCAACAAGAGGATGTGGTCAGATTGACTGGCTAAGATTCACTAGTTTTTGGTACCCTAGTACTCCTAGTGCTACCTTGTGGTCAATTGATCATGCAGTTACATTATCTATCATTGCATTAATTTTTGTTTGCAACTTGTAGGATTGTAATCTTGAAGAGATTTTAGATGATGAAGATCCTCCAGGAAGTTCTAAGGATTCTAAAAAGGCAAATATGGTAGATACTGGAAAAGATTCTAGTCTTATGTTCAAGATTACTCACAAGATTGCATATAAAAATGTGTTGAAAGGTACTTTTGGATCTATTTTTTAAATCATTACATGTTTCTCAGTTATAGTTTCTAATTAATTACATCTTTGATGTTTCTTTCCAAGTGTTCACTTAAATTTTAGTAATTACCGTGGCAGCTCATAACGCTGTTATACTGAAGGCTGAGAGTATGAGTGATAAAACTGAATGGGTCTCCAAGATTAAAAGCATTGTTGACCCAAAAGGGCTTGCTGCAAAGAAACAAAACTCTTCAGAAGGTGGCGGACCAATGAAACAAAGCCATTCAGATGGTTCCCTAGTATGTTGCAAGACCTTACATTTTTGTTTTGTCAACGGAATTTGTAATGCTTGCATTTGGTTCTGCCCTTTCATTTCCCCATATGAGAACTTTTGGAAGCCTTCCACTACAGCAGAAAAGGATGAATTATGTGGCATTTGCTCTTCATTCTTGTAAAATATTTTCCATTCATGTACATACTATCCTTCCAGGAAACAATACTCAAGAAACCTGTGAACCCTGAAGAAGAGCTTAGATGGATATCCCAGGAAGTCCGTGGATATGTGGAAGCAGTCCTCAACAGTCTTGCAGCAAATGTCCCCAAGTTAAGACGACAATCTTTTTCAGGATTTCCTAATTTCTTTTTTATGCCATGCAATGTCTTACTATTCTAGTTGAGCAGGCTGTGGTTCTCTGCCAAGTAGAGAAAGCGAAAGAAGATATGCTTAATCAGTTGTATACTTCCATAAGGTTGGTTCTATCAAATTATTTCCGAGTACTGGGTATTTCATTGTCAATATGTTATTTTCAGGGAAAAAAACTTATTACTTTTTTTTCCTTGTGTGATGTATCTGTGTGATTTGAGCACCACGTTATTGATTTCATCTTTCTTAAGGTTCAAAGTTGATTTAGTGGTACATATTGCTATGTTTTTCATGAAAATGAAAACTTCTACTTGTTAAGATCTTGATTCAGGTTTTGCAGTTTCAGCCTCTTAGGTGCCAGTTGCTTCTATGGTTTTGCACTGCATATATGTGCATCATTTATGTAATACCTGCTGGTACCAGTCGATTTATTAGTGCTACTTAAGTACAAGAACATGACTATACAATGTCGGATATTCTGAATTTTCTCTGATATATGACTTGGATGATAATACAGATATTGTAGTCAATTACAGCCATTAAAGTTTGAAATATTTCTTACCTAGAAAATTGAAGTAACAAACTCACAGCTCCGTTCTGTGGTTAGCACGCAAAGCGCAGCCAAAATTGAAGAGTTAATCCAGGAGGACCATAATGTGAAGCGCAAGCGTGAAAAATTCAAGCTGCAGTCATCCCTTCTTTCCAAGGTCACTCGCCTGCTCAGCATCCATGACAATCGGCAAGCCAGTGCTACTTTGTCGACAGATTCGGCTGGATCAGGTAAGTCAATTCCTTTTATATGAATTAACGTACATTTGGGGCTGCTGCCTGGTTGCATGAAAATTGCTCCAAGAAATGCTGTTGATCAATAAATATTGTAGCTACATTTTTTATACATATTCTGCAACTGTGATGTTATGATCAACTTTGTAGAGATCTCTGGAACTTATTTATATATGTTCCTCATATATACATACACCAGACCCAACAAAGTGCTGTTGATCTTTATTTTCTCAATTTTTATACAGCCATGTGTGAATTTCCTTTTATCTAAGATTGTGCTCTCTGCAACATCATGATATGTCAATCCTGTACAGCATGTTTTTGCTATAATTTATTCATGCATTTCATCGCCAATCATGTCCTGCAGAGAGTAGCCCGAGGAGAATGGTGGATACTCCGGTGACGAATGGAAATCTGCATTCGAAGCTGGATCGACCAATTCGTCTGCTGTAGCTACCTCTGGCGGCCGCCGCTTACCAAGTCGAGGGCCGCCTCCGCCTCCACCAAATGGTGTTTGATTAGGGGTTCCAAGGAGCGCGTCTTCTTGCCCCATGTGCCCCTGAGCAGCTGATTATAAGTTTTCAGAAGAACAAGGTATGGTAACGACCCGTGAGTGAAGGCACAAGATTGATTGACCGGACTATTACTGAAACAAGGTGACCATATATAGGTTTATAAATTACAGACCGTGAACAGAAGATGTAGATTTTTGTATTTTCTACTACTCACATTAGTCCTGCAGGATCGAGAGGCATTGCGCCAACAGATATCTACTGTAATCTTTCGCTGCTTCCTATACTACTAGTTTTATTTATTTTATGCACTTTTCCTTTCTATTAGCTGCTTTTATCCCGATGATGTCATCAGTCGACTGTACGATGCATCCGGTTGTTATCTTGTGATGAAGCAAATCCTGTTAGTGGAACTCCACCGGATTGAGCAAGGAGGCACCGGTGAATGCATGTGTAACACAACGGCATTTGTAGATTATATATCATATATATAGTCATGATTATTTTTGTTATTTCAATCACTTCTGCCAATTAAAAGAGGGAACATAATATCGGTTATTTCGAAAGTTTGGTCGTCTAAAAATGGACAGGACCGAGCAAGTTCAGTCTTGGTTAGTTTGGTTTAGTCTCGGTCATAACCGAACTAATCGGACTAGACAAAACAACTACTAAATAGTATAATTTGTAGCAAATCTTAGCAATATTTTTTCTATTTCAAGGCAAAAATAATAATACAACATATATATTAAACAAAGTGATAAGTATGATGGTAGATATAAACCCACTAGAATAAATATTATATTACTAATAACAGTCTAAAGTACACGTTATGTCAACAAAATCTAAATATTCGGTTGGTTCGATTACCCGAGGCATATAACCGAACTAACCGTAAAAAGTTCGGGTAGTATGGACTCGAGACCGAACTAGTGACCGAAAACTTCGGTCTCGATTAGTTCAGTTCGATCTTCGGTCAATTATGCCCAGGGCTAATGATGTCTTTCTTTGCTATTCCAAGAGGAGTGCTGAAGAAATTAGATTACTTTCATTCTAGATTTTTTTTGGCAAAGTGAAAACCAAAAAAGGAAGTATCGCCTTGCCAAGTGGAGCATACTTTGTCAGCCGAAGGATCTGGGGGGTTAGGAATTCATGATCTGGATACTTAGTAAATGGCTTTTCAAACTACTTACGATCGATGAGACCTGGCAGCAATTTATCTGAAATAAATATTTAGGTCCTAAACCTTTATCTCAAACTTACTGGAAAAGTGGGGACTCACATTTTTGGGCTAGTCTTATGAAAATGAAACAAGACATTCTACGTTTTGGATCTTTCACAATCAAAGATGGGTCGCAAATAAGATTCTAGGTGGACAAGTGGTTAGGAAATGTGTCTTTGTGCGAACAATATCCTTTCTTATACAACATTGCTAGACACAAGCAACACACTGTAGCTGAGGTCTTTAGTCCGTCTCCTTTAAACATTTCATGGTGGTGTGATCGAATTGGGCCTAAGTTACTAGCCTAGAATGAGCTTCTTCCTCGCATTGCTAATATCACGCTAACAAGAGCAAGATGAGTTTCGCTGGGACTTGGACTCGAAGGGCCAATTCTCGGTTAAATCACATTATTCGGCTTTGATTCACCCAGAGGTTCCCAACTTAAATAAGACCATTTGGAAGATAAAGGCCCCGCTGAAGATAAAGATTTTTCTCTGGTACCTTCGAAGGGTAGTGATTCTAACAAAAGATAACTTAATTAGCCAAACACAGTTGGCAAGGAAGTGAAATGTGATGCTTTTGCCACAAAAAATGGGACAATTAAGCATATTTTCTTTGAATGTCGCTTTGCACGTGCGATTTTGAGTTGCATACATGTTGCTTTAAACCTTCCTCAACCACGTAGTATTTCTCACATGTTTGTGAGTTGGCTAAATGGGTTTAGGAGGGATTTAAATCCTTTACTGCTGCTAGGGGCGGCAGCTACTTGTTGGTCGCTTTAGTTATGCAGATATGATTTGGTATTTGAAAAAAAAATTGTTTATTCTCCTTTGCAGGTGGTACATTCGGTTATTCATTGGCTCTGCACATGGGTTATCCTTCAGAAGTTCTCTGTGCATGCTTTGGTTACGGCAGCATCGCAACACTTACGCAAGCGATCACAGTGTTTTTCTCCCGGGCGCATGGGTGGAGGATTGATTATCATTAGTGTGCCAGGCTTTCCTTTTGTTTTTGTTTTGCTCAGGCTGTGTGCACTTTTCGCAGAAGCCGGAAGACTTGTATCTACTCGATGTAAAGATCGTGATTTAATAAAATCCTCCCTTTATATAAAAAAAGTCAATCTACACAAATCGATTAGATGCTTTTCCTATACGGAAAAGCTACCGCGCGTTCGGTCGCGCTGCTGGTGGAGCGCGCGACTCTTTGGCCCACGCGACTGGAGTACTTGGTGGCCCGCGTTTTGCTGATCGGTGCATCCGCAGGTTTTCTTGACCCGTCGGCGTCGGAGGTTTCCTTTGGCCCGTCGGCGTCGTGTTGGGCTGGCTGTCCGTGGCAGACAAAAAGCCAATAAAGATGCTAATTGTCAAATGGGCTGCAACTAGACAACCGTCCTTGTTTTTTTTGTTTTTTCATTTTGTCTAATTTTGTTTTTAGTTTATATTTCTCAATTTAATTTTTTATTGATTGCCAATTTCATTATTTCAGTTTTTTTGTTTTTTTATTCTCAGTTTTTTGAGTTTTTTTATCTTCAGTATATTTCTTTTTAGTTTCAGTTTTGAGTTAGTTTTTTAATGTTTTTTTAGTTTCGGTTTTTAGTCACCCTTAGGTTCGAATACCTTCCTAAATCCTGCATATTAGTTGCCTCACCTACAATGTATAACTTGCCACAAAAGGGTAGCCTTGCACACATAAGTTGCCACAAAAGATTTTTTTTTTTTTTGAATTTTCAATTTTCAGTCAAGTTTTTTTAATGTTTTTTAGTTTTAGTTTTCAGTCATCCTTTTAGGTTCGAATGCCTTCCTAAATCATGCATATTAGTTGCTTCACCTACGTTGTATAAGTTGTCACAAAAGGGTAGCCATTGCACACATAAGTTGCCACAAAAGAAAAGCACATACACATACAAGGTAGATTGGGTTGGGATTAGGGGTCACAACAAATATTAGGACTAGAGGTTACAGAAATTATTAGGAATAGGGGTCGTAGATTGGGTTATATAATAACTTGCCCCCCAAGTTGGCAGCTTATTTTATGCTTATTTAATCATTTGCATCTCAAGTTGTACAACTATAGTATTACATGATAGCAACTTTAGTATTTCTTTTAGTTTTTTTTGCCCCCGAGCTTGTGCATACTATATAACAACTTTAGTATTTTTTTGAGTAGAAACTTTAGTATTAGATGGTAGTAACTCATTTGATAAATCTCCTAACATGTATTATACATAATTTGCTAATAAAAAAAATATTTCGAAACATGTGCAGGTGAGATCTAGTTTTGTTCGTCTCATCACATATAACACATCGACGGAATTTAAAATAGATGCACCAATCAAAAGTTACAGTAGTTTGAAAGAAAATATTTTGCTTTTTTGCATCAGCTTGCATACACCCAATGGACACAGAGCGGGTGGAGGAGAGTGGGTCCGCTTGAGACACATGCGCATGCAGGGATGTGGGACAGGGTAGCGGGCTCGTATTTTATTTTCAAAACCGGAAAAGTGGAGGGGCGCCGGGCGTCGTTTCCTAAAACGGAAAGGGAGTACGGGGTCGTCGCGCGTTTCGCTTTATGTCGCGCTTTATCCTGGTCCTTTCCTATAGTGCTTCTTGGCTAGTTGGCTATGTGTTAGTTTCATATGCCAGCTCCAAAATAAGACGGCCCGGCCCGTTCATCTCGACAGCACCAGGCCCAGATCAGCGGCCCAAGTCTCCCAGCTGACGGGTGAAAAAAAAAAATCCACACCAAGACAAGTCCGGGCCCGTTCATCTCCACATAACCAGGCACAGACTGCTGACGGGTCAAAAAGGAAAAGGAATTCAAGAGGGAGGCGTCTCATCCTCCCTAGTCCCTGCTCCGATCCATCACTCTCCTCCTTCCTCTCTGTAGCTATGGCTCGGGACGCGAAGGAACCTGCCGACGAAAGAAGGAAGCGGGCTAGGCAGGAGGCGCCGGATCTCGCCTCGTCTGCGAGGATGACGCGCGACATGGCCAGGAGGATGGCCGCGGCGAAGCTGCTTCAGCACGCAGGGGCAGTGGCGCAGCTAGGATTCGTAGCTATGGCGCGGTCCATTACTAAAATTTTGTTTGACCCGTAAAGACGGCGCACAAGTATATAAATTATGAAACACAACTAAGATAAAAAGGACATATAAACCTCGTAAAATAGAGGACTATATCTTTTATAACGTAGAATTTAGCTATATTACGTACCTCTAATAGTTGAAGTATAGTATGCCACTGCTTCTTTGATGCATAATTTTGAAAAAGGGAAACAATATCACCACTCCTCTTCATGTTTCAACAAATATACAAGAGAATTATATAACATTTCAATGGCAGCACCTCAGCAGGCTAATTGCCTTTGGCTTAGCAGCTGTCAATTTTGTCTTCATCTCGAGATTTAGATGCACATATCAGCTGGGCATGCAAATTAAAAGTTATAGTCGTCGTGGAGTCTTAGATGAAATATTGATGCGCCTCCGCCATTCCATCTCCGACAAGTCGCGCCCGCTCATCTCCACATAACATGGCACAGATGCTGACGGAGAAGAATAGAAAGGAATTCAAGAGCGAGGCGCTCATGAATCCCTGTCCCTGCTCTCATCGATGGGCGATGCCTCTCTGAAGCTATGCGCTCGGGAAGGCGAGGGGACACTGCCGATCTCTCCAGTCCCAACTCTACCGATGAGCTTTGGTTGGGTTGAGCGCAGGGTGGTCCACGGACCACAGGGACCACCCTGTAGCTCCGCACCTGCGCCGGGGAGGAGGCTGTCGAGGGTAGTGCTGCCGCGGTGGACGATGGGCCACCGGAGCTCCGGCGGGCTGACGTCGCCAAGGTGAGGAACTACTCTTTTCTGTTTCTTTCTCGCCTTCATTTCTTTCGCGTTCACGCCTTCCTTCATGGCCCCACCCACCGGCCACCACAAATAAACGGCCCTGGCCTCCTATCTGATTGATCTGATGGCGTCAGCAATCGCGAGCTTTCTTCCAACTCACCCACCGCAAATAATAAATTTCCCCGGATCGAGCCAGCTGGAGCTGCCTATGTAAATGCTCACTGAAGCACAACACAAAACACACAACCACCTGAAGCCCTAGGCTTCTTGTTAGGCGCATACATAGCTGCCGATCCATGGCTGCAAACGACGATGAGGCGGCGCGTCCTCGGAGCACACCGGCGACGACGTAGGTGCGAAACGGAAAACCGTTTCCTCGTGGCCTTGTTTGTCTTATTTCAGTATCAGAAGATAGGACCAAGTGATCAACGATGTTTGTTTCTTCTGCATGCGTCCAGAAGGTGGCCAGCAACAGCCAACAATAACTGGCCTTTAATTTTCACCAAGCTTTTTCTGTTGCCGTTTCAAACAAAAAAAAAGAGATTTTTTTTTGTTGTTGCATGTAGCTAGAGAGCAAAGACCACATTTTTACTAAATAATAACAACTCCAAGTAGGCATGCGTCACTTTACCCAAACTTTATAGTAGTCCTTTCTGTTTCGCTAACCTCCATATTTAAAATGATTCTTCAGTATATATCTCTATCTTTATCTCTACCTCTATCTAATATTAAAGAGTAAAATGTTTTTCTTACAATTTATTTTCTTTTACCATGTTTTTTTTTAATTTTCTGAACTGTCTTTGTACCCACAACATCTCGTCATCTCGTAGGTGACTCGTGGTTATAAAAGTTAAAACAATGACTCGCATCTAGCGATAATACATCCAGTGCTTTCACCCTTGCTCTATATATACAAGTTTACGTCAAGTTTAGTAAAATTCAGGATTCTATTGCTAGACCAAGCTGGCCCGATGGGCATGCCGGGCCTGCTCGGGCCAGACTTTTTCAAATATAGGGTTGGTTCTTTTTTCTTTGGCTTGGCCATTTCAGGTCAAAGATTGGGCCCCCAATCTGATCTGATGGTCGTAGAAGCTGAAAATCACAGATCTTTCTGCCTGATGTAATGTTCAAGTTGGTGTTCGGTTAGATTTGTACGACGTTCTTTTTCTTGCTAAGTGAAGGATGCGAGATTGATAATCCTGTTGCACGTATATATACAGGTGATGCTCGTCGCCGGTGCATCAGAGAGGGACGCCGCCGCGTCGTGGTTGGAGTCGGCGACCGACAAAGTGGCTAAGAGCAAGAACGCGAGCTACTACTACTTGCTTCATTACCTGCTGCCGTGCCTAGCGGAGCTCAACAAAGAGCAGCAAGCTGAGAAGGAGGTGGAGGCCAACATAAAAGGTACGGTGGTACATATATGTACATCTCCGTAAGCGACTTGCATCGAGCTAATAATTCAACTCCTGTCATCAATATACTCTGTGCAGGGGTTTCATTGTCCAAGCTGAGCGTACAACCGGCAGCCTATAACAAAGAGGAGAGGGTGACCTGGTAAGTGTACTCCATCAGTCCCAAAATGTTTGACTAGGTTTATAGAAAATTTAAAAAAAATCTTAAATTTGACTAGGTTTATAGAAAATTTAGCAAAATTTGTATCTTTAAAAAAGTTTATTATCAAATAGATTCAACGATCCATCTAATGATATTAATTATGTACTATAAATATTAACATTCTTTTATATACATTTGGTTAAAGTTAAAAATATTTGACTCCTCGGAAAACGAGAACATCACTTATTTTGGGACAGAGGTAGTATATTCCTAGAGCAGCATGCATTAATTAGAGTTCGAGGCCCTCCCATGTTTCACTATTAGAGATGGTTCATCTCAACCAGTTGGTAAGGCCCTATCACCGTAGGTTTTACTATTTGATGGTTAAAGTCAGCAGTGATAACAAAAACCTCCTACTATATGATGGTTAAAGTCAGCAGTGATAACAAAAACCATCACTGCAGGTTAGAAACCGACAGCGAATAAAAAATAAAATATAAAAAATGACACACTGTTGTCGCTTGGAAGCCCATTGAGCCTGCCACCGCCATAAAGCCACTTTGAGGACCACAACTGTCGATGCCACTACTACGGATCCTGCCACCACCGAGGACGCACGCTTCTGAGCCCTCACAGATCTGGGCGGCACCACCACTAAACTCTTGCTGCCGCCTCTCCTGCCAGTAGATCTAGAATGGAGAGATAAGAAGAGGAAGGGGCATATTGTCGCCCACACGTGAGAGGGAAAGGGAAGAAGAGGGAGAGGTACAATAGAGGGTAGCGGGGAGCTCGCCTGCCGTTGTCGAGGTGGGGCGGGAGAGCCCCTGCGCCCTTGCCAGAGGGGGTAGGAGCCCTTGCACCATTGACTGGAGGGGGCCGTCTTGCGCCATTGCTTGGTGGGGGCTCTGCTCGCGCCATTGCATAAAGATGTGGGTCTGTAGAAAGGACGCGAGGTGGGGTGGTGGTCGAGAGGAGTCGCGTGCTAAGGCTGGGAATGGGATAAGGAGAGATAAAGGGAGAGGGAGAGGGAGACAAAGCCCAAATGAATGAAAATTTTGGGTCCGAGCCTTCTTTTCACAACCTGGTTGTTTTTTGAGCTGGCGTATAATGATTTTTCATCGCTAGTTTGTTACGACCTAGGGTGCAAATGCCATAAGAAAAAACCATTTATGTTGTAGTGTTTCATTGAAAATTAGTTAGTAGTTAGTTTTGTGTTAAAAAATTTGACAAGAGTAAGTACTTCAAATGATGGGTTAATAAGTGAATTAGCAGGATGCACTAGTGAATAAAGTACCCTAACAAGCATTCCGTAACAAGGAGAGGATGAATCATGGGATATCGAAGCGTTGCAATACGTGTTTCATTCTTTATTAATCACATACATTATTGTGCTTGTGCATGACTACCTTGTCCTTATATGGCAGCGACAACTGTGACACGTCGATCTACGACCTCCACAGGACCTGTCCACGCTGTGACTACGAGCTCGGCATCGCCTGCTGCAGGAGCTCCGTGAAGGAAACGGTAGCAACCCGGTTTTCGTGTAACCAAAATACGAGATTTTTAAAAAATTTCTGCAATGTGTGAATCATGTAGTCGCTAGGTCAAACCTGAGTCAAACCTAGGAGGATTTACCACTAAACCGTTGCATCCATCTAGATTTGATTGTAGGTGTATGCCTTGTACTTGAGTCGGCTCTGGTTATGAGTTCGTTTGGAGTGCACAAAGCCATAGCAAGAATCCCCTCATTGAATCTATCTCGAATCCGCAGCAAATTCATATCAAATTCCTTTTAAATCACCTCTCAATTCCTTTGAAATTCCTCTCCATTCTCATTTGAATTCATCTCATTTTCCTTGAGACATAATTCACAAGGGGGGAAAATCCTTTTTCCTGTTCTACTCACATCCAGCCCACTCCTTTCTCTCCCTTCCCGCTGGCCCATCCGGCGTCTCAGGCCCAGCCAGCCCTCTTCCTTCCCCACCAGCCCGTCCCTCCTCTTGGCCTGATCCGCGAAGGCCTGCTCGCCTTCCCACCTGGACCGGCCAGCCCAGCTCACCCCCGCCCTTCTCTTCCACTGCGCGGCCTAGCAACCACCTCCGCCCATTGCTTGCGATCGGTAGCGCCAGAGACCCTTTCGGCGCCAGCGTTTCCCATAGGCCCGCCCATTTCAGACTGGCGGCGCTTCTAACACCAAAAACCTAAGCGCACCCCTACGTTCCTAGGCGCCGCCACCGCTGCCCGATGTGGAGACGCGCCCCATGCCTCGGCATCGTACATGCACGCCCGGGATCCACACCGCGTGTCCCGTCCGTGGCACGGACGACGAGGATCACCGGAGCCCCTAGAGCCCTAGACCACGCGCGCCTATAAGAACACCAATCGCCGCTCCCGTTCTTGTTTCCTAGCCACCGCCGCCACTCTCTTCCCCATCTTCTTGCCCTCGCTCATCCAGCAGCGAGCGCGCCACTGCCTTGCCACTTTCCGTGGTCGCCGAGCCACGCCACCACCGCTGTGTCTCGCGCCCTTCGCCTCTCGCCATGCCACGACATCGACCGCGTGCACAGCGCTCTCTGTCGGCGCATCCACGATGACCACCGTGACCTCGCCTTGACGCCACCTCGTGCCGTGGGCGCGACGTTCTCCTCGCCGAGCCCGACGTCGACCACGCCGTGCTCTGCTCCTAGCTCGTCGCGGTCGCATCCGCCCCGTCCACCACCACCACGAGATCCGCTTCATCCTCACGGCATCCACCCCGCCGCCTCTGCTATCCACGCTGAGCAGAGGACCACCGACGCCATGCTCCGACCTCGCCCTCTCGACGACGCGCCTTTGCACTGCACCGTGACCACCGCAGCGATCGAAATCGCCCTGGCCTCGCCCTGCTACTGTCCGCACCACGCCGAGCCTCGTCGTGCCTCTGCCGGATGCCACCGTGGCGTCGAGGGTCACACTAACGCGGGCATGGCCATCCTCGAGCAGCGTCCGAGCCTTCCCCGTGATGCCGAGCTCCACCTCACCGCCTAGCTGCTCTCAATCGAACATGCCCGACGTCCTCGACCTCCTCTTCACCGAGCACACCTTGCTCTGCCTTGTCTTCACGGCCACCACGTCAAAGCCGGTCGGCACTCCTTCCCGGTGGTGGAACCTCATTGAATCAGACCCCATCACCGACGTCAGGCACCCTCACCACGCCGTCTCCCTCCCGCGACCCTCTTTCCTCGAGTCACCGTGCTAGCTGAGCCACTTCACCGACATCAGAGCCATGCCACGATGCCACCACCTTGCCCCGCACGCCATCGAGCTGAACCATGATCACGGCGTCCCTGTTTGCGTCCAAGCTGACGCCTTCCGGGCTGCCGACCTCGCCATGGCCGAGCAGCCGGCTTCGCCTCCGCCACGATCGCGACCAGCTGCATCCCTCCACCACCTTGCGCCTTCTACTCCATCAAGACGATGCCTTTCAGGCCTCGGCAGTGACGCAGTCACTCCAGCGACCCAGCGCCTCGCCGATGTCTCACCTCTCTCACCATCGCAGGGATGCACCTCCTCCACCTCCCTTCTGCGATGGCCGTGGCCATGTCTTGCCGCTCCTCTAGACATCGGGAACGCAAGCAGCCACGACGACTTCCTCTGCGGACCTATCTTTGTCTCTGCTGAACTGCTGCTACCAAGCCTCCACCTTGCCGAACCCTGCAGCAACCAGCAGCCTTCCTCATCACCTTCATCGTCGACCTATCACCATCTCACATCTCGGTGAGCCACCGTGAACCAAAGCCGCTGCCTTTCTTCCTTCTTGTCGCGTTCCTGCCTGAGTTCGGCCTTTGTGTCGTTGTTCTTTACCGTCGTATGGAAGCGACCCCGCCGCACCATCCGCCAGGGCTGAACGACGCTGTCGGACCTCGCCGACCCGTCCCGGACAGCAGCAGCCACCGCCTGGTTGTCCGCTGCCACCTCTAGCTGGTAGCAGCCAACTTCTAGCCGCCTGCTGCTGCGTCCAGCTAGCCTCTGGCCAGCAGCAAGCAGCAGTCGGCTGAGGGTGTCTACAACAGGCCAGCAGCTAGCCACAACTTGCCCGGACGCGCCTCAGTGGCCCTTCATCGTCAAGGTCGAACTTTTGAACCCCGTCGACGCCAACCTCGACGTCGATAAAGCCCTTGCTTTTCATTTCTTTTCATTCCTTACTTGCTCCTATACATGATTATCTATCTATACCTATGCGTGTGCCGTGCCTTCGTACCGGTCTATCTCCCTCTTTTTGTCATCTATATCTATGACTGTGCCGTGCCTTCGCCGCCGGTCTATCTTGTGATGCTATGGATATGTGCAACTCCGTCTAGTCATCGTAGTGTCGGTTTAGCTCTTGTTCTTGTGTTGTTCGTGTTGTCGGTTGTTTTTGTGTGGTGTTGTCTGTCTGTGGACCGAGCCTTTGAGCCGGTCGATGGTTCATGCCTTGTTCGAATGTTTCGGTCATGGGTTCGTCTCGCCATGGCTGTGATGCCAAGAGTAACCTGAACCCTCGCTCTTAGTTGACTTTCTAGTATCATGATCATCGGCCCCTTCTATGGCTCTAGGACGTGGCCACCATGAGCTCGACATCGGTGTGCTTCCTACCTGCACATGACGAGCCCATCATGGCCTAGTCTATAGAAAACGAACTAGGGGACGACCATCATGGAACTTATGGAAGCCAACTCGTGTAGGTATAGCCTGTGGCCGCGAGTTTGCCTCGCCATGACCATCGGGCTTTACCTCTTTTGCTCGCTTGTTTATCCTAACCACCTCGTATGCTTGTACCACTTTGACCATGGCGTTCCTTCGGATCTAGTAGTGACAACCGCATCGCTACGGACCTTAGGGATAGCCTTGTACTAATTTAGTTGCACGGTCGTGGTGCCCTATGAGTGGGTTTAGATCGTGGGATCATGTCTCCTTTCTTCCAACCTTTGTTCGTTCCATGATGAGTTGGTCGAAGGAGTGCAGATTCCATTCTTCTCTCCTTAATTGTTCTCAATCCTCGTCGATCCAGTAAGATGTGGATTGAGCCCTTCGCTTGTTTGGTGTTTACTGCTCTCTTGATTCCATTCCTTTGATTCCCGTCATTTGCTATGGCGAGTGGATCAAAGGAAGCTGAATCTCGTGTCCCCCTCTTTTTGGTTCTGTCGTGCTTAAGCCCTTGTATGCTTGTACCTATTTAGATTGTACCATTTCTTTGGTTCTTGCGGTGACAACCGCACCTCTAAGAACCCTAGGGATGTCTTAGTGCATTTAGTGCACCTAGGTCATGGTATCCTACAAGTAGTTGGGCACTCATGTTCTCTTTTGTGTCGCTCCTTTCGATGCCCCATCTCTTGCCATGGAGTGTGGATTGGAAGAAGTAGACCACCTCCCTTCTCTTCTCTCCCCCGTTCCACCCTCTCTTGATTCTCATCAATTATAATGGCATATGGATTGAGAGAGAGACCAGAACTGCTTCCTTTCCCCCTTAGCCGCTCTTTTTGATTCTCGTCAACCTCCATGACGCTCGAATCGGAAGACCACGAGCTGTGGTGTTTGCTTAAGATGGGCTAGGGTCAATGCCATATTTATTGAGGCCGTACAGGTCGACACGATTGACCCAGGAAGTACTGGCTAGGCTATGACTTAAGCTTATGCTTAGCAAGCAATTACTCCTATTTCTTTTGGCCCAGGGATCGGACATCCACTGAGAGGGATAAGTCATTTTTCCCTTGGTGTTCTTCCGGTGTAGTTGTTCTTCTGTGTCTTATTGCCTTTTTAGAGTATTGATTGCTTTCTGTCTTGCTTATCGCTCTACCAAGGTAGTTGCATCGAGGTTAGCGTTGATCGGATCAGAACCCGTTGGAGGAAGGACATGCGAAAGGCAGCAGGACCTTAGGGAGAACAACTATGAGTACGTTGAGGATCTCGGAGATGACCAATCAACAGGTGCCACGTCCCACCCAACCTCGTAGAATCCTATTAGACATGCTATAATGTAGATGCTAGTGCTTTACTTTTATGCAAATGATCTGTGATAGGTTGCATGGTAGATTTGCTTGTGAGCCATTACCTTGTCACAACCTATACCCCTACACACCCGCTGTTAGGCTAGATGCTCGCTTACTTACTTGCTATTGCTTCTACTACGCATTATATTTGTGATGTGATGCTTGGTGGCGGGTTGTTTGTGAGTGGTTAAGGCACTCGGTGCCGATAATGTGGTAACAAACAGGGAGATCCTTGCGTGCGTCTTGGGTGTGTGGTGAGGATTGTGTTGATCGGGTAGGATCTTACAATGAGTCGTTGGACGAGTCTTCTTGGGGGTACGACCTAAGCATGACCTAGGCATCCCCTACGAGAGGTACCTGTGGTGGGTGCATGTGAGATGAGGAGATCCTAGGGTGGAGTGTCTTTGTGGGATGAAGCCACGAGATGGAGGTGCCGCTGAGGCAAGGGAGTTAGTTACACCCTTTGAGAAGATATCCTATCCAGTCCCCCTAAGGACTGGTATGTTGAGAGAACTGGATCATAGGACCCTACGTACGCACCACTCGCTCCTGAATGGGCGGGGGACGGTTACCCGACCAACTAGGACGGTGCCATTACTGCTAGGTTGGAAGTGGATAGTGTAGGGAGGTAGGGCATGTGGCCCACACCATCCTAAGACAATGTAGTGACCTTTGGGGCCCCGGTACTACGTATCATAGTCTCAGCGTGCTGGTGGACTCCGAGGTGGCCCTGTTTACACCAAAATTTGGGAAGAAGAACGCAGGAACTCGAAGCTTCCAAGATTGTGTTATCAAGGAATCGATTGCATAAGGATCGATATCAGCTGGTTCAGGTGCGGTACTAGGATCGGTTGTCTTTGAATGACATCATCAGATAACGCCAATGAGCTACAGTTGGTGTTGGAAAGACATGTCGGACTCTACCAAAAGGGAAAGATTAGGGTCCAAGTTATCTTAAGTTAGGAATGTTTTCTCTTATACCAAAGATTGTAATGAGTCGTACTTGAGTAGGATTCATGCTTAGGTTCCGGGTATAAATATTGGACCCCAGCTATTGTAAAAACGGATCCAATCAATCAATACAAATTACTTTTTGGCTTCACGCCAACCCTTAGAAGTACGAGTAGTGTAGATCACGGTGAGTTCTTCAATAAGCGATTGTTGTAATCGGTCCTAGTCCGCCGACTCAGCTTGTACTGTGAGACACTAATATACCGTCATGGCTTATACTTACATTTGTAAGGCACTGCCTCGGTTAAGTTCGAAACCTCCACCACTTGTGAGAACTCTAGTATAAGCTAGTTATCGATTCTTATCTAGCTCAAAAATTCAAAACTTTTCAATTTGCAATCTAGGTTCATCTAGTTTGTTAAGTTCGATCTCCAAACTTTCTCAAAATTAGATTAAGGTCAAGTTATCGGCTCTACCTAAGGGTGGCATCCTTCAAAGTAGATTTGACCAAATTTGACTTGGTCATTAAGTTACCGATTTTGCTAATGTTCTTATTGTCATCACTTTCATTTGAGAATATCAAACACTAGTCTTGCTCATATACAGACTTTCCACACACTTGTGAAATTTGTTGAGATCGATCTAGATCGGCCTCACATCCTTTTAGTCCATTGTTTATTTCATTACATTGCGACGGTTCTCACTTTAAACGACGGATTATATTTTATTGGCTGTTCTACTTCAATCTCGATCGTGCATAGTACGCGGTTAAGGGATATCTGATCTTGAGAAGGTTTACTAGCTAGTTGAATCTAGTCTATAGCTCGCTATTATGGATGTATCGATCCAGCATTTGATTTTGCCACATGTTCGTATTTGTACTTTAGGCCTAGATGGATCTAGATCGAGTGGTGTATCCTTTTAGGATGCTAGCTAGTAGATTTGCTTTCAACGCTTAAGTATGACCTTGGAATCTAGTCATAGCTTGGATGCTTTACTGTACTTTTAGATCCGATAGTATTTGCTTTCAACCAGCATCGGCTAAATAGTCAATCGCCTGCACTTTAACGCTCATAATATGTTTTATGATTCTGTTAAATGTGAATAGATCTATTTTCTTTAAATGTTTAATCTGTTATCTTTAATATGGCTGCCATCGATCCGGTCGAACCCCACTATTAAAGATAATAGGTTAGATTTGAGAAGTTTATAGGCCAGCTCGTATTGAATAGTCGATTGTTGACATGCAATGATCCTTTTTTTACCCAAATCGGCTGTTTTAGCCGATACACCTATTCTTTTACAGATATGACACGCTTTCATGAATCTGTTGAAGTATAGTCGGTTCTATGGGTTTTATGGTTCTAGACTATCATCATCATCATAGCTGCATCAATCCGGTCGAACCTCACTGTTGACGGTAATGGATTAGATCTAGACGGTTCGTAGGTCTGTGTGTATCAAACAGTCGATTGTATGCGTGGTATATCCCTTTTTTACCGAATTCATTGGCTCTACACTATGTATTGATCGAATCTGATTTAGCCAGCGATGTATCTCTGATGTATACATGTTAATAGCTTAAGGGAAAGAATCATTAAAATTGGGTGCATCACAGTCGTCATTATAAAATCAATCACAACCCACGAGTGTTACAGTCCTGAACAACCGATTTCTTCTCGTATCGGCTATTTAGTCGATTTTCTCGTCTGGCTGCTCCTGAAGTGGCACACTTGGAACTGTCTGGGCAAAACTGGCATGTTCCACCTTAAATTACTGATAAACTTTCTCTTCTTGTGAATTGTAGGACAAATTGACTGTCACGCCCTCGGGAGGAATTCGCAGGGTCAACTGGTCCTGCGTTGAAGCCAAATGGATCTCCGGGCTCATCCTAAGCAGGTCCTTCTGGCTTACTATGTGCCAAGCGCATTGACACATTTTTGTGTCGACACACGTTCTGGCATGCTCGATGGGACCCCACAATCGTCATAGCAACTTACAACAACAGTGACATTCTTATGGTGCCTTATGAAGACCTACCTGATGAGGATAAAGATGTCATCAGTAAAGCTATAGAAGAATTTCAGAACAAGTGTTGGTTGTCCTACACCAAGACATGTGATAATAAAGTTGTTCAGAAATTTCCACTACCAAGAGTTTTGATGCATGGGCAGTCAAATACAGATGAAGCTGATGATAGGCATTTCTTCGTGGATGCCGTAAATAAATCTGTTCATGATGCCATATTGAACAATAATATAGCTTTCTTGAACACATTCCATAATACCATGAAAGAAATGTTTTATGGATATCCAATTGATCAGGTTGGACCGACTTATTACAACATTCCACATCCGTCGACATAGGGGACTAATCAAGCTGGTACTAGCCATCAAAAAGCAGCACTTACTAGTAATGATGATGTCTAGGTAGTACAGAGCTCATCTAAGCAAGTTCAAGGTACCACTACTAATCAAATGCAAAATAATCCTGGATCGTCAATGTAGTATGTGCAACAGCCGACAAGGCAAGCTCAGAATCAAATAGTTAATTTTGTCACATCAGGCCAAATACCGTCGTCGGCTCAAAAAATAGCACCATCAGTTCAAAGGATTCGTAGAGATATAGATCCTAACATTTTATAACCAGAGACTTCAAGCAACAAATCAGCAGAGGACCAATAGATAGAAATTCCACAAGGATATCATTATGGAACGGATTCAATAGCCTTCATATGATTCCAAATCCGGGGTATTAAGGTACCCGAAATTTTAATCCGTAGATGGGTCAACAATTGCAGAGAAATCTAGATTCAAGTGCTGATGAGTTGTTGCTTAGAGTCACCTAGATGATGAAGAATCAGTTTGGTTTGAAGCCAAAAGGACAGACCTTCTCGTACAAATGTCCGTATCTAGAGTGGTATGATTTGATCGCTCTTCCTACAAATTATAGGCTCCTAGAGTTTGCTAAGTTCACTGGCCAAGACAGCACAAGCACAATAGAACATGTCAGTCGATATCTTACACAGTTGGGTGAAGCATCCATTGAAGAGGCCCATCGAGTTCATTTCTTCTCCTTGTCCTTGTCAGGACCAACCTTCACTTGATTTTCATCACTACCAGTCAATTCCATTGCCAATTGGACTGACCTAGAGAAGAAGTTTCATACATATTTTTATACTGGGATAAGAGAAAAAAAATTACCGATTTGACAACTATAAGGTAGAGAACTAATGAATCAGGCACCGAGTTTCTTCAGAGGTTCCAAGAGACTAGAAATTTATGCTTCTCATTGAACTTGACTGATGATCAACTAGCTGCTTTGGCCATTCAAGGAATGTTGCCAACATGGAGAGAGAAGCTGCTAGGGCAAGAGTTTGATAATTTAGGTTAGTTGGCTCAATGAGTGGCAGCGCTCAATAGCCAATTTCAGAATATACGTAGAGATACCCGATTCTAGAAGAGTGCCGCAATTGCCAAAACCTATAATCCATATTCAGTTGATGACGGCGATGAAGACGACGAAGAAGAAGAAGAGATTGCTATAGCTGAATGGAATTAGGGAAAGAAGACAGTAATGGTGTCGAATCCTTGGGGAAAAGGAGTTGAAGAGAGCTATGATTTTGATGTTACAAAATTGGACAAGCTCTTCGATTTCTTGCTTGAGAGGGGACATATCAAGTTGCCCGCCAATCATGTTATGTTAACTCCTAATCAGTTGAAGAATAAGAAGTTCTACAAATTTTATAACGCCACTTCTCATTCTACTAATGAGTGCAGAATTTTTTGACAACAAATAGAGAAGGCTATTCAAAGAGGGGAAGCTCAAATTCGATACACCTTAGAAGATAAAAGTTGATGATAATCCTTTCTCAAGAGATTAGAACATGGTTGATGCTAGGTTGCTCAAAGGGAAGACTAAAGTCCTAACGTCAACTAGGGCCAAAGAAGTCGGAACCATCGACCTGAAGATGCAAATATCGGCTAATGAATATAGAGAGATTGAAAGGCGTCATGATCAATAGAAGAGCCGATATGAGTAGAGAGAGACATCAAGGGACGAAGCAATAAGGCCACGTGTCACATCTTGAATTTTGTTGAATAAATAGCAACGACAGAAGGAGAAGGATTATCAACGCTAGCTAGAAGAGAAAGAATACCAGCGTCAATAGAAGAAAAGGAGGTATGAAAGAAAGCAAGTGAATCACATTGGAATTGTCCTTTCTTTAGACATTGCTGGAATGAAGGTTTGAAATTACCTACTAGAAATAATTGCCCAGAGTGCAGTGAGCAATATTGGGAGTTTAGGCAATCTCAAGCCAACCGCTGGTCTATCCATACTCAAGATGAGTATCATCATAACAATATGGATCGGCGCTTAAAAATAGAAGTGTTCATGATCGGCTTAGAAAATGAGTTGTTGATCAAAACTGGGCTAATTATGAAGAAGAAGATAATAAGGAAGAGTATGTTTGGCAGGAAGGGCAATGGTGTCCAGGAGGTTTAACAAGAAGCCAGAAAAGAAGGGTGCAACACCTAAGGAACAGAGAGCTAGAATAGACTTAGGCATCTGGTCGATCTTAGGTGTGGCATGCTAAACAAACAGCCGATAGGGGTCAACCATCGGCTAATATTCAAATGGCTTTTCTGTTACCGTCAGAATTTAGAACTCCAGCTGATCAAGAAGTCTATTCAAATTTTGACGAATCAGAATATGAGGAGATAGTTGCCAAGTTGGTAGTTATACAACAAGCTATATTTGATAAGCCAGTCAAGCATCGGCAGTTAAAGGCTTTGTATGTGAAAGGTTTTGTCGATGGGAAGCCGATGAGCAAGATGTTGGTAGATAGAGGTGCCTCTGTTAATCTTATGCCTTATACTACTTTTCACAAGCTTGGCAAGGGACCATGGGATTTGATTGAGACTGACATGATGCTTAAGGATTTTGGAGGTAATGCATCCAAGACCAGGGGGCAATGAACATCGAATTGACATTCGGAAGCAAGACTTTGCTCACCACATTCTTCGTCATTGATGGAAAGGGTTCATACAGTTTATGCCTTGGTCATGATTGGATTAATGCAAATTGTTGTGTACCATCGACTATGCATCAATGCTTGATTCAGTGGCATAAAGGCGATGTTGAGCTAGTCCATGCTGATGATTCTATGAGTATCGCAACAGCTGATCCAATATATTGGGAATTGGAAGACTTCGAGTGTTTTTCTAGCAAACTATGGGAAGGAGGCTTCATTAAGATCAATGATGAAGGCCAACAGCCGATCCAAGCAATCGACTTTGAGAGTTTGTTTTGATGGATAATCCAATAGATGGCACAAGTGGTAAACTAGGGCATGGCTTCATGTCCGCTGATGAATTAGAGGAGATAGATATTGGTCCTAGAGATGGGCCTAGGCCAACATATGTGAATGCTAAGTTGAATCCTGAGTATAAGCAAGAGTTGATAAATTTATTAAAGGAATTTAAAGATTATTTTGCTTAATGAGATGCTTGGCCTAGATTGATTAATTGTTTAATCTTTGGTCTAAAGAGTTCTGGTGCAACCTATCTAAGAGCGATCAATGGAAAATGTCGGAAGGAATATTATCTTAGCGTTTGGATCAATACTTGATAGCCAATTTATTTAGTCATCGGCTCTAATAGCCGGTACCAGGAGGGTATCGCCTCTAGCTCAAAATTATCCCAAGAAGGGGAAAAGTCGATACGAAATGTATCACCTATAGAGCAAAAACAAACACAGAGACAATCATGGTGTATATAAAGACATCATAGAAAGTACATTGAGATATGATCATAGAAAAATAGAAGATTTTATTCATTGATCAAGTTTGCCCTAAATACAAACTAATCAAAGACTTTGTTTATCACATCCTGAGCGGATGTGATGTCCACGATGGCCTCCGCCGCATCAATGAAGCCCTCAATCAACTCCTCGTGCTCCTTAGGGCCGTCGCCCATCGGGAAACCAGACTCCATGGTATGGAAGTCGTACCCGGTCTAGACCTATGTCATGACCAGCGCCACCTATGCGCCACGACGAACGCCATGGAGGGCGACCTCCTGAACATGGGCCAGGACATCGTGGAGGCAGGCATTGATGAGGGGGCCCCGTGCATTGACGGCCGCCATAGCCACGTTCATCGCCAGTCGGAGGGACTCCAACTGCACTATCAGGGCTGGCGATCACAGAAACAAAAGAGCCATCAAGATAAAGACAGTGGACATTAAAATGAAGGTGTTCTTGGAGTCCATCTTACCCGCCACCATGGCGTCGGACTCGGCCAGCCATGCCCGAGCAGCGCCGGCCTCTTCCTCGGTGGCGTGAAGGGTGGCTTGAGAGGCCCCAAGGCGGATCTCAAGCTAGCCATTTTCCCAAGTTGCCTTGGAATAATGGTCCAGGGCTGCCCTCCACTCCTGGAGGAAACGTTGGGCGGCGTCACCATTGTAAGAGTCGGAGGAGTCCAACGACGAATCTGGTGCAGAGTATGCAGCATCGGAGAGCTCGCCGGCCCTAAGAGGAAGCGAACGAAGGCTGTCATTCAAGACGAACCTATAAACAAGTTAGATAAGTTCATTGCCTTAAGCAAAAGATGTCGATCTCACCTCATACAGCGAAGGCGCTGGCTCATCGGTAGGTTCTCCTTCGGAACCTCCTCTACCACACGCTTGCCCCGGTTGTGCTCGCCGGCCATAAGATTTGATTGGATCTATGCAAAAAGGGAAGAAAACCGCTATAGAGTTTGCGAGGGCGGAGAAGTGCAAAGGAATAGGAGCAGTTGCAAGTATAGATGTGTTTGAGGCCAGAGCCCTCGACTGATATTTATAGCCACGAAGCGAGGTGGTAGATATCTCGGGACATGCAAAAGGCAACCGCAATTAATAGAAGGCGAAACGCCACTTCACTAATGCTGAAGAGAATGCGGCGTCGATAATCGAGGACAGAAGATTGAGGGGTTTTCTTAATAAAGGCCATGTTTTTGGACTTAATCGGATTAAGGTTAGAAGTATGGAATCAGCTATTTTCAAATCGGCTCTTTAGCCGAGACAAGAAATACAATAAGGCGACATAAAATATGGTTATCACTGGTTCTACACAAAATACATGTTGATATGCAGATTACAAGTTTAGAACATCCTGGAGTGCTTTCAATGCTTCTAGTCGGATAGCATCGACTTCTATGATCTGTTCCTTGTCTTCTTCGGCTGATCTAGGAATATCCTCAAGGCTGCTGCAGATGGCCCTGCCTTCTCTGACTTTGGTCAGCAGTTCCTGTTTCTTCTGCTTAATGGCAATGGGTATTTGAGCTAGATTGGACTTATGGCGATCGATGGCAGCCTTCATGTTCTCTAGTTTCTTCTCAAGTTCTGTACGCTTGGTTTCTAGTTGGGTCAGCTCTGGATCGATCCTGAGGGAGGAGCTCTTCAAATTATCGATCAGCTGTGTCAGCTCTTTGGCCTCTTGTCTATTGGAGTTCTTCTTGGCCAATAAAGCTTCACGATTGGACAGGTTCCTCTAAGCCTTTTTCTCCTTCGGGGCTTGATCTTCGATGATGGATAAAGGTGACAAGACTTTGATGAGATCTGGGGATGAATTATCCTTAATGGCCAAGAAGACTCTTTGCATTGAATCCGCATCTTGGACCAAATCAGCTATATTCTTCTCAAGCATTGGTAATATATTCCTTAGCCGATTCTCTTCTAATAAAGCTTCTTTAGAAGAGGTGGCTGATGAGCTGATTTCATCTTTATCTAGATACTCTTTAAGATTGAAAGAGTAGCTTAGAGCTGGAAGATTAAGTACCTATATATAAGAAATTCTTTGTTAGAAGAATTGAATCAGTTGATAATAACATAAATGGTGAAGTAAATATGGTACCTTTTCTAGGATAGCTTCTATTTGAGAAGAAGGAACGACTGATGATGCACCAATAGTATCTGGCTGAATTAGCTCTAAACTTTCCACATTAGTATCTACAAACATCAAGGAAGATTTTTCAATTCATGCTTGTTGCCAAAGGATAAAATAGACATGACTTTTGTACCATGAATTGTTTGCTAGACTAGAAGTTCGACAGTCTAGGTGTCAACAACAGGATCATTTTCAATAGGTAGACTGTCAGACTCCTAATCTTGTGTAAACATTTCCTCGAGGAGTATCTAGCGTGATAAATGGTTAGAAAAGGGTAGAAATTGAATAAGAATTAAGAATTTTGAGGAGATACCTTGGCAATATCAGGGATTGAGGTGGAAGGGTTCTCATCTTCTGCAATCTTAGAAGCACCGGTTGGTTTCACCAAAATTGGCTCCTTTTGAGGATTGGCCAATGAAGGTTTAGTTGATGCTGAATTAAATGCATAGGACAATAGTTCCGCACCCAGAGCAGATTGGAATACAATGGTTGATAACTGTGAGGAAAGGGAGATCAGAAGTTGAATATCATTTTGAGGAAGGGATGAATTGTTTTACCTGGGCAGTTGATGGTCTCATTCTACGAAGTATTTTCCCATTAATAGTTTTCTAGGTTGTCCCTTGGGCTATCTTACATTTTGAGGATTGATACGTTACAATTGTAGAGGCAGCTTGAGTTTTCATCAGTTTCTTCAGTGAGGGTGTGGTTGATCCCATTCTTGAGGCCGAACATGGTGGCTGATAATCTATAGGATACCCCTTCCTATCCAAGCTTGGGGGATCAAATTCGATGTCCTAAAAAGGTTTATTAGAATAGTTGGCAGGGGAATTCATCGAATAATTTTTCTAAAAAAGGAATGGTAAGTTACCTCACTGTCGGAAGCAAACTCTTGATCCAAAGCTATGCATCTAGGATGGACTGACCCACAGAAGAGATGGGAGTGCCATTCTTGCCACCAGGAGTCAAAAAGGTTGGAAGAGAAGTTGACTCTTGTCCAGTCATGCAAGCAAAAGGAAGGAAGATCGGATCCTAGTTGAAAGACTCTGGAGGCTTCCATTACTTCATTGATACCCTCTCTTGGCTTCAAAGTATTCTTGAAGAACAGTTGATGAGGCAGTTGACCAAGACCAAACTAACGAGCTACAAAAGAAGTGTTGTAAAACTCATAGGTTGAGAGGTTGCCTAGAAGGAAGGAACCTGTAGACATTTTGCCACGGCCATAAAGAAATTCAGCTGGAAGAACGCAAGGTTTGATGAAGGAATTGAAGATTGCAGCAACTGTTTTGTCTGAGCAGCTTGATTCAAAATGAAATTTGAATGTGAAGACCAACTCATTGTTCTCATCCTCATCATAGGGTAGCCAAGTCAGAATATCTGCATCAAACCCTCTATAAAACTTCTTGAAGAGGTGGCAACATTGACAACGATTGTTATGGCCGATGCAACTTCACCATAGCTCATGCACTGATGGATTCTTCATTCTTCACCTCTATATTCCTCATCAAAGTTGGACAAGGGAAAGCTCAAATTCTAGAGATTTGGCTTTACAATCTTATGCATATACAAATTTAACCACATTTGTATTAACCACCAAGGGCCGTTGATGGTGTGCATTGCTTCATTCTTCAGCAGCTGAGTGGCCACCTGATGCATCAAATGGTAAGCCGATCCCAACAGATACTTTCAAGAGGAATCTCAATGCCTACTGCTAGATGCTCTACCATGAGTTTATGATTGTAAGTCAGACCGCAGGATGACCCATAGAAGATGAATCTTTCCAACCACATGTTCAGAAAAGCCACATACTCTCTTTCACTAACAGTTGGTCCATCTCCAATATGATTTAGAATGTAGCTTGCCCATCCTGTGCAGTCTGATATTTTGGCTAATTTTTTGGATCCAGCACTTAAGAAGTTATAAGGTTGTATTGATCCTGTTATTCTAAGGTCGGTCAACATATAAACATCGGCCAAAGTGATAGTTATTGGGCCGTGACAAAAAACGAAGGCATTTAGGGTGTTAGACCAGAAATAAGATGCAGAAATCAGGAGTGAATCATTCCTCTTCATTCCGGACAACGAGAGTGTCAAGCATTGATTCAAATCATGAATCTCAAAATCTCCGGCCTTTTTTCCCGATACCCTACGAAATCAATCTCTCCATCCCCTAGGTATTTTGGGCCAGTTTCTAAAGGGAGTTTTGGTGTTCCAGGAGGACAAATCTACTATAGATTGTTTGAATGGTTATTTGGATTCTTGCCATTACAATTTCTCAAGTTTTGAAGAATGCCATTACTATTCGTCTTATTAGAAACTTGCCATTACTATTATGCTTTCCCCTCACCCTTGCCATTTTCTACATCTAGAGCGTATCTAGGCCCACCTGTAGGTGCCATATTTCCGTATGTGCCCATATTGCCCTTGTACGAGGTGGTGCAGCCGAGGGTCTTGACGCTAGGTAGCTTCCTGACGAGCCCATTCTTGGCAGCCATCTTCCTAGTCCCGAGCGCGAGGCAGGTGGTGATGACGGCGGGCAGGCCCTTAGGTATGGCAGCGACGGCGAGCGCGGCGGTGATCTCAAAGTAGTAGGTGCACTTCTCGAAGGAGAAGCTGACGTTCCTGGGCACCCATCCCCCTAGAGGTCGAAGGTGAGGAAGGACTTGACGTTGATGAGCCAGATGAGCGCGTAGATGAGGCCGATGATCTTGGTGAGTGCCTCCCCAAACTCGTTGAGCTTCTTCTTGAGCGGCGTGTCATCGTCCTCCTGCGACGCCTGGTGGATCTGCGTGTGGATGGCACCAATCTCCGTGGCCATCCTAGTGCACGCGACGATGCGGAGCGCCGCACCGTTGACGACGGTGGTGCCAACAAACACCATGCACTCCTTAGCCTGTATATCGACGTCCTCCACCGACAATGCATGGGAGGTCATGTTGACGGATGTCGTCTCCCCGGTCAGCGACCCTTGCTCGAGGCGGAGCGTGGAGGTGAGCAGGCTTGCGACGCGCATGTCGGCGGGCACCTTATCCCCGATGTGGAGCTACACGACATCGCCCAGGATGAGGTCCCACGCGGGCAGCATGGGGACCCAGCCGCCATCATGAAGGACCATGGCGTGGTGGGACTGGATCTCCCGCAGCACGTCCAGCGCTCGCTCTGCGTTGGCCTCCTGCCACACCTTGACGGCCGCGTTCACGATGAGGATGAGGAAGATGACGAGCGGCTCAACGAAGGCAGTGAGCGTTGGGGCGGGGCCTGAGGAGGCAGAGGAGGAGAGCACGAGGAGGAAGGAGATGGCGGTGGCCACAAGCAGGATGCGCACCAACATGTCCTCGAACTGGTCCAGCAGCAGCCGCAGCAGCGATGGCCCCGGGTGCTCCACCAGCTCGTTTTCCCTGTGGACGCGTAGCCGCACCGCACCCTCGGCGGAGCAGAGGCCGCAGGTGATGGAGACCCCAGCCGCTCCTTGCAGTCCGACACCGACCACACCCACGCGGGGAACGCGGATAGGTCATCCGCGTCGCCGGTGGCGGCGGTAGGCACCGAAGCGGTAGCGGTGGAGGAGTCGGGTGGTTGGTTCATTGGCATGCGGTGCGGAGAGCCGAAGATTGGAGCGCGCCGCAACAAACCAAGCCAACGAAGCAGGGGATGACAATGCCCACGCTGGGGACAGACGGATGAAGCAGAGTGCAGGCACGGGCGATGGAGTTGTGGGAATCCGGGCGGCGGCATGCGCCGCGGCACTGGCAGCGGGCGGCGGCAGCAGCGGACACGGCACTGGCAATGGACTGGTCAGCCTTATCCTCTCGTACAGGGATAATACGGGCACATATAGAAATATGGCACCTTCAGGTGGGCCTAGCTACGCTCCAGATGTAGAAAAGGGCAAGTGTGAGGGGAAAGCAGAATAGTAATGGCAAGTTTCCAATAAGACGAATAGTAATGGTATTATTCAAAACTTGAGAAATTGTAATGGCAAGAATCCAAATAACCCTTGTTTGAAGGGGATTCGGTTGGTTTCTTGACAGATAAAGTCAGAGGGATCAGGGTCACCCATAGGCCCAAGAAAATAGACATGGGGAGCAACAGCCGATGTAATCAAAATTTCGTTCCTCATTTCCTAGAGACAAGATAAAATAAATTTGAGAAGAAAGAAAATTATAGGGTAACGGCTGATACTTAAAAAACTGAAACTTGGAAGCATACCTTAGGGACGTGGTTGCTAGTCGCCATTGCAGCCAGAATAGATCTGAATCTGGGGAAGGTTGCTTGAATAACAGCTTGATGAAGCAGAGGATTTGCTAGGGTTGAGACCTTGACGATGGCGGCTTTGGTTGTTGAGGCTCGCTCGAAGAAGGGGAAAGTAGATGAGCCAAATGAATAAAAAATGATACTATTGGGGTATTATATAAAATTCGGACTGAGAATATCAAGAGTCACGCGTATATCTCGTAATAAACGATTACGACATGGTGAACAGGTAAATAGAAATTTTGGAATAAAATCATTTTTATCCCAAATTGGGGGCATGTGTTTACACCAAAATTTAGGAAGAAGAATGTGGGAACTTGAAGCTTCCAAGATTATGTCATCAAGGAATCGATTGCATAAGGATCAATATCAGCTGGTTCAGGTGCGGTACTAGGATCAGCTATCTTCGAATGACATCATCAGATAACGCCAATGAGCTACGGTTGGTATCGGAAAGACATGTCAGACTCTACCAAAAGGGAAAGATTAAGGTTCAAGTTATCTTAAGTTAGGAATGTTTTTTTTATACCAAAGATTGTAATGAGTCGTACTTGGGTAGGATTCATGCTTAGGTTCCGGATATAAATATTGGACCCCGGCTATTGTAAAAAGAGATCCAATCAATCAATACAAATTACTTTTTTTTGGCTTCACACCAACCCTTAGGAGTAGGAGTAGTGTAGATCTCAGCGAGTTCTTCAACAAGCAGGGCTGTATCGGTCCGGTCACCTCTGGCTTGTCTGTAAGTACCATCATGGCTTATACTTCTGTTTATAAGGCTACATTGGTTAAGTTTGACCTCCACTGCGAGCTTTAGTATAAGCTAGTTATTGATTCTTATCTAGTTCAAGTACAGCTGCATCAGTTAAGTTCGACCTCCACTGCTCAAATTAGATTAAGGTCAAGTTATCGTCTCTACCTAAGGTGGCATCCTTCAGGTAGATTCATTAAGTTACCAATTTTGCTGATGTTCTTATTGTCATCACTTTCAGCAATATCAACTTGCCCGATCGAGATCGATCTAGATCGGCCTCACATCCTTTTAGTTCATTGTTTATTTTGTTACATTGCGACGGTTCTCACTTTAAACAATAGATTATGTTTTATCGGTTGTTCTACTTCGATCTCGATCATGCATAGTACACGGTTAAGGGATGTCTGATCTTGAGAAGGTTTACTAGCTAGTTGAATTTGGTCTATAGCTCACTATTATGGATGTATCAATCCGGTCGCCCCCAACGTTAGTACTTTAGATCGGAGGATGGTAGCTGGTAGATTTGCTTTCGACCAGGCATGACCTTGGCTGTTTGCTATGCCTGCATCGGGTAAATAGCCGATCGCCTACACTTTAAGGCTCATTGTATGTTTTCGTGATTCTGTTAAATGTGAATAGATCTATTTTCTTTAAAGGTTTAATCTGTAATCTTTATTATGGCTGCCATTGATCCGGTCGAACCCCACTATTAAAGATAATAGGTTAGATTTGAGGAGTTTATAGGCCTACTCGTATTGAATAGTCTATTGTTCACATGCTATGATCCTTTTTTACCCGAATCGGCTCACCTGTGCTTTCACAGATATGACATGCTTTCATGAACCTATTGAAGTATAGTCGGTTCTATGGGCTTTCTAGTTCTAGACTATCATCATCATCATAGCTGCATCGATCCGGTCGAACCTCACTATTGATGGTAATGGATTAGATCTGGATGGTTCGTAGGTCTGTATGTATCAAACAGTCGATTGTATACATGGTATATCCCTTTTTACCGAATTCATTGGCTCTACACTACATATTGACCAAATCTGATTTAGCTAGTGATGTATCTCTGATGTATACATGTTAATAACTTAAGGGAAAGAATCATTAAAACTGGGCGCATCGCAGTCGTCATTATAAAATCAATCACAACCCGCGAGTGTTACAGTCCTTAACAACCGATTTCTTCTCATATCGGCTATTTAGTCGATTTTCCCGTCTGACTGCTCCCAAAGCGGCACACTTGGAACTGTCTAAGCAAAACTGGCATGTTCCACCTTAAATTATTGATAAACTTTCTCTCCTTATCAATTGCAGGTCAAATTGACTGGCACACTCTCGGGAGGAATTCGCAGGGTTGACTGGTCCTGCGTTGAAGCCAAGCGGATCTCCATGCTCATCCTAAGTAGATCCTTCCGGCTTACTGTGTACTTGACGCATTGACACATTTTTGCGCCGACAGGCCTAGTGCTGAGTGGTAGGGTGGCACCATACCGGTTGGGAGGCAATCGGTATCAGCCTAGGCGGGGCACCACTGATGATGGTGATCTTGTGGTTCCAGGTGTACATGCTCTGCATAGTTGATCGATCTATACGTATAGCCGAGTCCTCGGATATGGACATTCCTATGACCTACGCTTCCCTTGATTAGTGAGAGATGACCTTTCTTCTTCTTCCCCTAGGTTTGGTGTTGGTTTCCGTCTTTGGCCATTGAGGCAAGGCACGAGAGGGAGTCGTCCTTGCCGCCTAGAGAGTGAGAGTGTGGTGAGATGTGTGTGGTGGGATGGGTTAAATCTTGTTGAACTATTATAAAATATTGATGAACTTGCATAGGAAAACTACAGCCATAAATAGGTCTTTTGTTCTACCCTTGCATTCCACTTACCACAAAGCAAACGCAAAGCATAGGGTGAGAGCCAGTGGCCAGTGCAAATCATACTGAAAGATATTTGGCAGGTTCGGATGTCTTCTACGACAATTACAACGGAGATTAGAAGGATTAGGTGGTCTCATTCCTGCACTCAAGTTTGGTTGAGGAGATGAAGTCTACGCCCGCTGACATTCTACGCCGACTCTGATGATTGCCCATGGAGGAGCCTTCACCCGCTGACGCGCTACGTCGACTCTGATGAAGATCTGTGTGCGTTTCTGCTAGAATAACGATGTACATAGGTGTATTACCAAGTGTTGTAATGCCTTGTAATCTTGTAATTCCGTGATGTATGAACTGTGGTATCAACTGGATAATGATAATGTGATAGTTTGGTCTTCCTGGACTACCACATTATGATGTAATCTGTAGATTTCCCTTCAAGGAAATCGTGGATCATTTTAGAAACCTATGGGGTCCTGCTTCAAAACTAGGACAACGAGTATCCAAACCTCGGTGTAGACTACCTGCACGGTGGCGACGCTGCGGCTGCACAACCAAACCCAAGCCCGTCGTCAGGCAACCCATCAGACAAGGTGATCAGGTCTATGATTGGAGCTTGGGTGGCCGACACCCACGAACTCGCCGATGGCCGCATCCAGTGCCCTCCGAAATAGCTTGGTGGCTATGGTGGCCGCCGCGATGCTCAGACTGAAGAGGATGTTTCCTGAGAACTAGCTCGCTGACCTTGAAGCCAATGCCTTTGCTGCATTGCCTACCATGTTTAAGATTGTTGATGAGAGTGTCTGCTCATGTTATTGCTCTGGTGATCCAGCAATCCAGATGAGCACAAAGGTAGCATCAGATCGAGACAACTCTCTGGATAATCACTTGTACTACCCATTGTCGAACGACAGTGAGGAGGATGATGTGAAGCATTGCCACGAGCACTAGGTGAGAGGAGAAGCCGTGGTGGCTCGGGGTGTGCTCCAGAAAATGTTAGGCTTGAGTTGGGAGCCTCCAGAGTTGTGGTCTACATTAAATTTAAACAGTGATCACAGGCGGCCTTTAGAATTGAGGAATATTAAGGCCATAGACTGCCTTCATCTCTGTGAGGTTATGTAACCGCACTACTATCAATTAATAGTAAAGTGTGACGATACAAGGAACCTCAGTCGGTAACTCCGGCCGATCAACGAGATCGCCGAGCTCACCGCCGTCGTCGTCGCCTTCAAGCACTATTCAGAACCGAGTCTGGGTTTGAGTTCTCTTCCTCCTTTGATGCCTTTACAAGAGGGAGCCTCAGCGCTGCCTTTGATTGGGCCACGTAGGGCCTTTTCGCTCACTTAGCCCACTCAGGTCCAGTGAATCTAGGATTCAGCTTCCTAGGCCTTGCTGTAGCGCCTTGGCCCGCTTTAGCTGATGAAGACGTCTTTCCTCTTGTTGCCACCTTCTTCAGTTCCTGTCCGCCTTTAGATAAGCCGGCGCCTGGAGTTGTAGAGGAGGTACCGGTGGCCTTGGAAGTGCCGGCGGTGACACCCCCCCTTCCTTGAGAACCCGCTTGCCCCCAAGCTGGTACACTCGGGAACTATTGACGCAGAGGTTCCTCGTCCTCCCATGTCACGAGCGATGACGACAGATCGGACCAGCGAACAAGTACTTGAGGAACAGTTTGATCACAGTTGCGCTTGAGATGATGGTCGATGATAGCTTCTGGAACCTGCAACTCATGTTCAAAGTCAGGAAGCTCATGTACCTGTTCATTTTCTGGTACAGCTTTCTTCAGCATGGAGACATGAAAAACTGGATGAATATGACATTCTGGTGGCAACTGGAGACGATATGTAGAGGGACCAATGCGCTCTGTAATTGTGAAAGGCCCAAAGAATCTGAATGCCAATTTGTTGGAAGAGCGAGGAGCAAGTGACGTTTGAACATATGGTTGTGCCTTGAGATATACTGAATCCCCAACACAGAAGACTCTATCAGTTTTGTGCTTGTCAGCCTTGGTCTTCATTTTGGATTGAGCCCGAATAAGGTGTTGCCTGACAAGTTGCTAGAGTAATTCTCTGTCTTGCAGCCAAGCACTGAGTTCAGAGGACTAACAAGCTTGTGAAATATCAATGCCGAAGTGATGTGGCTCATATCCATATAATACCAAGAATGGGCTCTGAGCCAAGGAGTAGTGGAAAGAAGTATTATACCAGTGTTCTGCAAGTGATAGCCACTGAGACAATTTATTGGGGCAAGCATGTACAAAACAATGAAGGTATGTCTCCAAGCATTGGTTGACCCTCTCAGTTTGCCCATCAGTCTAGGGATGATATGCACTGCTCATCCTCAGGTCTATTCCCAAAAGCCTAAACAACTCTTGCCATACATTGCTAGTAAATACTTTGTCTCTGTTAGATATCATTGCTGTTGGCAGGCCATGAAGTTTGAAGACATTGTTCAAGAATGTAATGGCTACTTGCAAAGTAGTGAATGGGTGAGAGAGTGGCAAAAAATGAGCATATTTGGGGAATTTATCCACCACTACTAAGATGCAGTTGTAAGAAGATGACCTGGGTAAGCCTTCAATGAAATCCAGAGTAACCATTTTCCAAGCCCCTTCAGGAATTAGCAAAGGAGCCAATAAACCTGGGTATGCTACCCTTTCAGATTTGGCTTGTTGACAGGTGGTACATTGCTCCACAAATTTCTGTACCGAGTGTTTGAGTTTAGGCCATGCAAATATCTGCTTCACTTTCTTATATGTCACTTCAGAGCCAGAATGTCCCCCCAGGACTGCTATGCAAGGCAGAAAGGATTTTGTGCTATAATTGCTGACTGTTGCCAATCCATAGTCTGCCCTTGTATCTGATGAGACCATCTTGTAAGGAATAATGGTTGGATGGAGAAGATATTGCTAACTCAATAAGAAGTTTACTGCAGTGAGGGTCCTGCTCATATGCCTTCTGGATATCTTCCAACCACAATGGCTTGAGGACAGAAATAGCAGATATATCAAAGACTAGTGACTTTTGAAGTCTTGATAGAGCATCAGCTACCTTGTTGTCACTGCCCTTTTTATATATGATCTTGTAAGTCATGCCCATGAGTTTAGTGAGTGCCTTATGCTGCCAGGGTGTAGAAAGTTTCTGATCATCTAAATATGTCAGACTTTGTTGGCTAGTGAGTATGATGAAAGAAGATGTTTGCAGGTAGTGCCTCCAATGATCTATTGCCATCAATATTGCTAAACACTCCTTTTCATAAGTTGAAAGCCGTTGTGCCTTGACCCTTAAGGCCTTGCTAACATAAGCAATAGGGCGACCCTGTTGTTGAAGTACTGCTCCTATCCTAGTAGATGATGCATCTGTTTCAATTATAAAGGGCAACTCAAAGTTGGGCATGGCCAATACTGGAGCAGATATGAGTGCATGTTTGAGTGCTTGAAATGAAGCTTCAGTGGCAGATGTCCATATGAATATTGTTCCCTTCTTTTGAAGATTGGTGAGAGGTTTACTGATCATTCCAAATTGAGGTACAAATCACCTATAGTAACCTGCCATGCCTAGAAAGCTCCTTAGGTCCTTGACATTCTCAGGTCTAGGCCAATTTTTGATGGTGTTGATTTTTGTGGGATCTGTGGCAACACCATGTTCACTCACAATATGACCCAAATAGCTTAACTATCTTTGAGCAAAGGAACATTTAGCAAGCTTAACATGAAAGCCATGTTGTTGTAAAAGAGTGAGGACAGCCTTGATATGCTCCAAATGGTCAGTCCAGGTTTTACTATATATCAAGATATCATCAATAAAGACCATTGCACACTTCCTCAACAATGGATGTAGCACTGTATTCATAATGGTTTGAAATGTTGCAGGACCTCCAGTGACACCATAAGGCATTACCCTGTACTCTCTTGAATCCACCCTTTTTCCAACATATCTCTGATTTGAGTTTCTATTTCTGTCTTTTGAGTAGGATTGTATCTCTGTGGCCTAAGACAGAAAGGTTGAGCACCTTCCAGAAGAGGAATCTTGTGATCTCCCATTCTTTCAGGTGGGAGGTTTGTGGGTGGGGCAAAAACAGGTGCAAACTGTTGTAAGAGTTGCTGCAACTCTGTGGGCAATTTGTCCTCGACAGTATCTTCAGCTGGTGAAATAGATTGTAGCTCAACTACATATAAAATAGAGTCACTCTTGTCAAATGCTTGAAGTTGGAGTGAAGAGACAGGAGGACCCAGAGTAGGTTGCGATGTTAACCCTTTGCAATTTGATCACTTGTCCTTGATAGTGGAACTGCAACCACCTTTCAACCCAGTGATCTCCATAGGGCTATTAGATTCTAGCCAATCCATGCCTAATATAACATCATAGCCACTCAATGGAATGATTTTTAATGTGGTACTGAAAGAATGACCCTGCACTGCCCAAAGTTGATTAGACAACTCATGAGTGCAACTGATAACACCTCCATTAGCAACTGTTACCCTCACTGACTGTGGCAAAGCTTGCCAAGGTTTGATATGAGCAGCTATCTGATCATCCACAAAACTATGAGAACTACCAGAATCAATGAGCATGGACACCTCTTTGCCATTCAAGTGTCTCCTTAACCTGAAGGTATGAAATCCTTCAGTACCATTTACATCTTGTGCAGAAAGGGCCATGAGGTCATCCCCAGAATCTGAATCATCACCCAGTACTTGTGCTGTATTCTCTCCTTCAGCAGAAATCCAATTCCAGACTTCCTCAATTGAATGAAGTAAGACTTGGGCAGGACACTTGTGTTGTGCTCCCCATTTTCACCACACTTGAAACATAGTCCCTGGGCTCACCTGTATTTCTTCAGAGCTGCAAGCTTATCATCAGGTTTGACTCTTGGAGGATCAGGAGGTTTCTTGTCTTCACTAGCTTTTGCATTGTTGGTAGTAAAAGAAAATGAGTGTTTGACAGAATTAGATGAATTCTTCTTTGCATAATATTGGCCAGTATCCAACCGTCTTGAAGGTTGGTCTTCAGTGGTGTGTTCCTGCAAAAATGCCAATGCACTAGCAGTATCGAGGTCCTGGGGACGATGCATCATAACAACAGAACAAATTTCTTTCTTAAGACCATCGACAAAATGGTTAACAATGATAGAAGATGGGAATGATGGGTCGTGGACAAGGATTTGGTGGACTAAATCTCTGAATTGTTCAACATATTCAGAAACTGTGGAGCTCTGTTTGATGTGGAAAAAGTGATGAAGAAGGTGATTATGTTCATCCCTATCAAATCGGTTACAAGCAGCTGTGACAAAGGACTCCCAAGACATACTGGAGATGGTGGATTTCATAGTTTGAAACCATAGGGCAGCAGAACTAGTAAGACGCATAGTGGCTAAACGAACCCACAATGCTGGATCACTTTGACAGACATCAAAATATGTTTCACAACCGAGTGATCCACAAGCGAGGATTAGACCCATCAAATTTGTGGAATTCAACGTCAGGGAGAAGGTGTTGGGTAATTGGGGTGAGCTGGGTAAAAACGCCGATCATCGTGCACACAACCACCCAATTTGGACAGAATTGAGGAAGATTTTGGAGGGGGTGTCGCAACTGTGACCGGGGCCAGTTCCGAGGCGATGGTGTACACCGCCCCGAAAGCAGTGCCCCGGTGAGTAGTTCCCTTGCCGTGGTCTAACGACCCAGATGCCGCCCCTAGTGGGTGAAGCTCTAGATGGGCGGAGCTCAGCACCTTGATGCCCTGCGGGGTGAAGTGATCCTCGCGAAGCACATCGGTGAGGGAGGGCTGAGCGTCTTGCTGATCGTCGGTGGAGGCTTCTACGAGTTGAGCTTGTGGAAGATTTCCCAACGCCTTCTTGACGCACTCGCCGAGGTCCAGCACCGCGTGTTCTAGCTCATGGACACGGTTGTCGACATCGGGCTTCCAGGTGTGGATCTCCATATGCAGTGTATGCATCTCCGACATGGAGGTCTTCAATTCGTTGATGCCTTTCGAATTCTCACTGAGCAGCGCCAGGATCTGGCCCAGCTGTTGTTCGGGTGAAGCCATAGCCATGTTTCTTCGGGTGAGATATGGGTGGGTTGCTAGGATTCCTACCCCGACGCTGCTGCTGATCATACCAACCTCGGCGCGGACCTATGGATCCTTGCGATCGACGCTACGAGAGCGAATCACAAGGAGAGCCTGCCGTCGGGGATTACGGTGCCGGATCGAAGCAACAAGGAAGAAGGGAAAAATTGAGGCAAAAATTTGGGGAAAATTTGGTGGATCGAGGTGGTTCTGATACCAGATGTAACTGGACTACTATCGATTAACAATAAAGAGTGAAGATACAAGGAACCTCGGTCAGTAACTCCGACCGATCAACAAGATCGCCGAGCTCACCGCCGCCGCCGTCGCCTTCAGGCAAGGTTCAGAACCAAGTCCGGGTTCGAGTTCTCTTCCTCCTTCGATGCCGTTACAAGAGGGAGCCTCAGTGCTGCCTCCGATTGGGCCATGCAGGGCCTTTTGGCTCACTTAGCCCACTCAGGTCCAGTGAATCTGGGATTCGGCTTCCTGGGCCTTGCCATAGCGCCTTGGCCTGCTTCAGCTGATGAAGACGTCTTTCCTTCTGTTGCCGCCTTCTTCAGTTCTCGTCTGCCTTCAGATAAGCCGGTGCCTGGAGTTGTAGAGGAGGTACCGGTGGCCTTGGAAGCGCCGGACGTGACATGTTAGCTTTATACTCGATCAATCAATCTTCCGTGTTTTTTAATTATTATTGATTGATATATTTCTGCACAACAGAAAGGTAGCATATAAGTATTTCTTTATGTTTTATTAGATTGAACTACACAAAAATGATTTCTTTAGAGGGTATTATAAAGGCATGAGGCTTCCCAATCTATGGCGAAGGATGCTAAAGCTAAATGACTGGCCTCCGTTAGCAGATTTTGATGATCTTTTACCTGCTCATGGAGACAAGTATATAAACGCATTGCCTTTTCAACCTTACACGAATGCAAAATCTGGCTTCTTCAACATCTCTACCCTGCTTCCTGATGGGGTCATAAAGGTTGATCTTGGCCCCAAATCGTACATAGCTTATGGCTTCCCACAAGAGCTTGGCAGAGGGGATTCTGTCACAAAGCTTCACTGCGATTTGACTGACGCTGTAAGTGAGATGATCCAAATGATTATTCCAACAGCACACCGATGAGTTAGCTTCAATTAGTTTTGTTTTCTCTGCTAAATAAGCATTTTATTTGCCTTAATAAGTAGTGAGTCTAACACTTATAACTTCAACCTGGTTTCGCCTGTATGTTCCAATAATGTTTTTTCTATGCAATGCAGGTCAATGTTCTTGTGCACACCGCAAAGGTTCCCCCCTCTAATAAGGAGCAAGAAAATGCAGTTGCAGAGCTCAAAAGAAAACATAGGGCACAAAGTCGGAAGGAATTGGCAAATGGCGATGGTGACTGTTACGTGGCTGCTAGAATTGGGAGGGAGAGGCGGCGACGGGCGAGCTACAGTACCTGTGGCGCTACAGTAAAGCGGGTACTGTTCACAACGGGCTGCGAGAGAGGCTGGCTGGGGGGCCTTGCCCACGGCCGAGCAAGAGGGAAGGGATTTCCTTCTTAATTCTTGCTTGATTAGATCGATACATCTCCTCTCCTTATATAGAGAGGTTTACTTGACTCCTAAGCAATGCTTACTTGACCCTTAAGTAAGCGACCCTTATCTCTAATTAACCCTAATACTAATGGGCTATACAGCCAACCCAGGCCCAATAGGCCCCTGACGTACTCTAACAGTGACGGTGACACAAAAGATAATAAGACATCACCTGAATATCTGGAGGATGAGGAAGGTGCTCTTTGGGACATATTTAGAAGGGAAGGTGTCCCAAAATTAAAATGATATCTCATTAAGCACTCCAAGGAGTTCCGCCATACACATTGCTCCCAAGTAAAAAGGGTCGGTCTAGCTATATATGTTTACTATAAGATCAATGCATGATATTTTTTTGTTCTTCTGACATGACATGCATATATAATGTAGGTGTATAATCTGATGCATGATGGAACTTTTTATTTGACAAGAGAGCACATAAAGAAGCTGAAAGAGGAATTCGGTGAGTTACATTAGCTGTAAGTCAATGCAATGCATCCTTGAAAATACATCATGTTATTTGGAAATTGATATTATTTTCAGGAGTAGAGCCTTGGACCCTAGTACAAAAGCTTGGGGAAGCTGTTTTAAATTCTCCACTGTGGATTATGGTAGTAATTTTGTAGCTGTATTCAGTCCACAAAAGTTGATTGCAGCCCTCTGGTAAACTTTTACAGTCATGCACAAAGATTGCTCTAGACTTTGTTTCACTAGAGAGTGTTAGAGAATGTCTGCGCTTGATTGAAGACTTCCGCATGCTACCTAAAGCACACTGGGCAAAGAAAGATATATTAGAGGTAAGAAATCCATTTGATCATTCTTTATTGATTAAATTATTCTTTCTGCAAGATTGATTTACCAGATAAAGGGTGGTGAAACAATTATGCTATGAGTTCAGGAATTTAATACATCCAAGTTTTACAATTTACTGTCGCTTTACTATGGCAACTTTTGATCACTAGGGGTCCTTCATGGAACTCTTGCTCCATCACCTTGCTATACACTAGGCAAGGGTAGGCGTGTTTAATTTGTTCCAAAATGTTGCTTGCCAACGCAGGCTGGCTCTCCTGCATGATTGCACGCCCACACTAGTTTTTGCTCTCATTGCCCTCCCCTCAAGTCTCGCTCTAGCATCTAGTAACACAATCAAGTGATGGAGGTGGAGTCGTTGTTGGCCTGGGGCGGAGGTGGAGGAGTTCAATTCTACCATGGGAAAATCTCACTGACGAAGGTGGGATACTTGGTTGAGTCAACCACACCTCGTTGCACTAATTCTAAAAGAGTGAATCAATATACAATGAATTAATCACGACCTGGTGGAGTACCTACAATGGAGTCGTTATCGAAAAAACCTACAATAGAGTGGATGCCAATATGTGGTAATGGAGCCAAGGCAAATTTCGAAAGAAAGTCAAAGTTGGATGAAGGGGTGGAGTTTGATTCGATTAAAGGAAAGGAGGATTCGTCAAACATGACGTGACGAGAGATGATGACCTTATTAGAAGTGAGGTCTAAGCAATGATAGCCTTTGGGGCCTAGAGAATAACCAAGAAACACATCGAGAGCCAACCCAGGGGAGAGTTTGTGAGAAGTGGTGGCAGAGAAGTTTAGGTAGCACTTACACCCAAAGATATGTAGGTGAGAGTAGGTGGGAGAAATGCCATGTAGTGCGAAGTATAGGGTGTGGAAAATGTGAGACTTTTGTTGCTTGGCGGTTTAGGAGGTATATGGCTATGTGAAGTGCTTCAATCCAATATGATGGAGGGAGGGATGCGTGAAAGAGGAGGGTGCGAACAATGTCATCTACGACGAAAGGGAAAACTACTGAAATCTCATCTCCAACAATGTGGATAGAATAAATCTTAACTAGGCAATTCTCAACCCTAACATTGGCATTGTGTCGTATAGACATTATTACTAAATGGAACAATAAATGTGTCCAACCTAGGGCCAACCATATCTAAATAAGAATGGAAATCTATAATCCTTCCGTAGGGCATGTATTAATATTTACTGGGGTAACTTCTTCATAGAAATAATGAGTGGTAATAAACATCACAATATATAAGCTGCCTAACTCATTCCTCTCTTTAGTGACTTGGTGGTACACTCAAGGCTTTTGAAGCTTTCCTTCATTCTAATTCATTGTCAAAACTATTAAAACCAAAACCGTCAATCCCAAAGCATGACCATAGCATCATGCTATAGATCCATATATACTTTAGTTGCATCTTCAAAACAATTAATTTATGAAATCCTTACATGGGAGTAGTAATAAACATGATATATTGATTAAGGTAACATGATTTGTTGATACTTATGTTCAGAATTGAAAGGGTATATTTTGACGATAACATGTGTATGCTCATTTTTTCACAAGCTTAACATGTGTTTTTCCAATATCAATGAAAATGTTTTACGTTATTCTAAGTTTTTACACATTTTGTGTGAAATGATTTGATCTAAAAGGGTAAGTAAATATGTATTAACAAGCAAAATAAAAGCTAAAATGGAAACACATATGCATGCCTCACAAATAGGTTTGATGTGACAAGCAGACCATCTAAAATGACTAAAGGCATCTAAAATGACTAAAGGTATGTCAGTAGTCCTAGTAATTCACATTATATGTCTAGGGTATTTCAAAACAAAGATGTTAAAAGTGCCAACAATAGACCCCTCCCTTCCCATTCCTCGCCATCTTGTCATGAATTGAATGAGAGGGACATGTGTCGCCCTACTTGTGACACAGGTGGCATTGGTTCTATTGTGGTCCCTTTCAGGCCATTTATTTCAAATTCTTTCCACATATATCTTCATGTCAATGGCATGTGGCACCCTCTTGTCAACCTCAACAGCTAGCAACATTACATCGATCCGTTAGCTTCATCATCCTATGCAACATCCAAAGAATCTTACCTCCTCATTGCTATTTCCAATGCAGTCCATGGCATTGTCATCTCAATGGTGGCCGAGGAAACCTCCTTGTGTAGAAAAAGGGTGCCATTCTACAGCTCTGATTGCATTGGGGGCTACACTAGATCTACCCATGGGGGAGGTGAGCTATGTCCTTGGGTTGAGCAGTCATTGCACCGATGTAGGTGAAGGAGTAGGAGGTGCTCCACGTGCTTGGTCAGGATAGTAGACTATCCATGCACTAGAATGGCTCACCTCAGAGGTGCTAACACAATAGTGCTTGTTTGTGCCCTAGAGTCTACTTCCTCTCTCGCTTGCATCGCTGGTGTCGAATTTGGGGGAGGAATGCTAGGGATATGCGGTATTGCTTGTGTGAAACTGCCTCTATGCTAGCCATGCATGTCTTTGCGCTTGCCATGATACTACCTTCGATCTCTTGCATCAACACTACTAGTGATAGAGTCACCAATGCTTCCATAGTCCACACCAACCTCCCAAGCACCTGCAGTCAACCCTACTCACTCACCACCTCAATAGGGAGAGAGGTGGAAAACAACACTGACATGTGGACCCATTTAGCAATGAGAGGAGGAAGGATGAGAAGAGTTGGTTACAAAGGGAGGCATGGCCATAATTGATATTTCATGTCAAAAGTGATGAGGAAAGCAACAAACAACTCAAAAGAGAGTACATGAAAGATATGATTTTTCTAGTGGCACAGATGGAAGCATGTTTTTAATGGCACATAGGGAATTCTCTCTTGATTGCCAGCTAATTCTTCTCCAAACTACCAATGCCATCAATAGACACGTGGAAAGCATGTAAGACTATGTTAGGAGTTCATATTGAAAGTGTACTTTTATCCCTCTACACGTCACAATGTCATGTGTGAATGTTCTTCCTCAAACGTAGTATGTAAAATGTGCTCTCATTGAGAGTATCCTTGTACTAATATGAGTAACATAGCATGATGTCATGTCATAAAAGATTCTATTACAAGCGCTAGACCACAACTATTTTACTAATGGTGACACCATGACAAATGAACATATAGAAGCGGCGAGATGAAGTTATATCCACAAGGCAATCCAATTGTCAATCTAGGTGCACATATATGTCCATGCTGCACCATGCACATTCCATTTGTACTCAAGAAATGAACAGTGCCCCAATAGTCATCTATTCAGTGTGCCAATGATACCAAGAATCTTCCTTCACGATGATAAACTAAGAAACAAGTTATTTATGATTTGTAAACTTTTTTGGCTTCATATGCTGGCTGTAAATTTGGAATTGCGTGTTGCATTTGGCCTCATCATGTATACTTGCATGATCAATGAGGTATGTATATTAACCACTTGAGGTATCTCACCTTCATGGTATCAGATAAGGCTATGAAATGATGACAAATGGTAGAACATGAAAACCATCTTGTTGTCATGGATTTATGGATGAGTACCCTCCAATATCCAAGGTTTTGTTGATTATGGTTCTAGACAAAACTTCCATAGCCATCCGTTTAGGGTCACTTCTAGAACAACAAAGAGAGATGGGCTCTTTATCTTTAGGTCAAGTCCAAGAACTTCATCAATAGAAATCACACCATCACCAATTAGTGCAGTAAGGTGAATAATTTCACTATTACTTTGGATGATATAGAGAAATGTCCCAATGAAGGTTATCTCATAAGTCCATGTTGTGGCTTGATTGAGAAACTTTCCTACCTATTCTTTGTACTTCCGAACCATAAAAAGATGTTCCTATCATTTACTGATTCTTGTTTGTCATAGTACTTGATTGACACGCTCTTTCAATGCCATGTCATTCATGCCTCGTCTAGCTCTACGTTGAAACCCTCCAAGGGCACTAATGTGTACTTTTAGTTAATTCACACTGCCTTCAATGGTGGGTCAATAAATGAGGGAGGGGTGCGGGGGCAAATAATTGAAGCATAGAAACCTTAGTAGCAGCAAACTAAGAGAAATAATAGTTCCTATTGCTCATATATGTCTTAACAATTTGACATCAATTCGGACGACATATTCATTTAGATCTACATTAAAAATGTTAAAAGTGGCATAGTTCTTCACATAAAAATAATATTATGAATTGAAATGAAGAAATATAATACACACCACTTATTGCTAATGGGGCAAATATAATATACGACCTTTTATGGCTTGAAAGTGCCTTAGAACTTTTTTCATCTTCAATGTAGCTTATAATGCTATTATTCATCAATTCATCACCAATTTAATTTCTCCATTAAATCTTAATGGCATTCATAGTAGTTCAACACATCTTTTCTTAATACTCCTCCATTCTATCTTAGCCTCCTACCATATGCAATGCAACTAAAAGTATATAATAAAAATAATAATTGACAACTAAAAAGGTTGAAATATTGAAGATTAACAAATCAACAAATGTAGATTGGAGAGTGCTCTGCCCTGTCGAGCCCTCTCTACTCTCTGTGCTTGGTTCCCATGTCATCAACCATCGGTAGACACCCTTAGCTCACAGGGGCCAGTGGTTGAGTAGCAGTGAGGGCTTCTACTAGCGGGTGGCCTCGACGCCTAGTCACCTAGGAGGCCAACAACTGGCTAGCTAGGACTAAGCCTGACGGTTGTGGACCATAGTGGAAGTGAGGGAGGGGGCTAGCTACTGGTTGTGGCCTGGTCGAGCAAAGAGGCAGTGGCGAGATGAGTATAGGTAGTGACGACGGGAGATTCAGTGGTAGAGAGAGAGAGAGAGAGGCAAGACTAGAATCGGGGAGGAGCTAGTTTTGTGCCTATGAGGGGCTTTGGGCTCCTGATCGGGTGAGGCTAGGCCTTCGAGGCTGAATTTTTCATGGGGTGATGAGGTAGAATTGAAGGGGGTATATATTCACAGAGTCTTGGGCTCTCCCCATGTTGCAGCTCCCAGCCTAGGGCCCATATCTGCCCCTAACTACCTTAGTCATGTCCTATGACTACTGTAACTATCATGACAACGGCAAATGTCATAGCCATCATGATGGAGGTAATGGACGCTAGGCAACCTTACCAAGTGTGTTGGCAACTATGGCAACATGCCAATAGAGGTATATATCCACCCACATGCCCTGTCTTGGGCGTCCTTCCTCAACCATTATATCATCAAATTACAAGTCTAGCATAGTTAGCGATTAATGACTAAGTGCTCGCATAACCCAATCATATTTGATAACAACCTCCACGCATTGTATCCTAGTTTCTAGCCTTCATTGCATCGATTCCACTATCATGAGTATTGAGCTCACCGCTATCAACAATAACATAACCTTCGTTGACATATTTTTTTCTAAGATAGCATTCCCTCATGAATAATTTCAAATCACATTCTCATGCCTCCGCCATCTACTAATTAGTTTATTGACTCCAGGTTGTATGCTAAAATGACTTGGAGACTATCAATCTTACATCACCATCACAATTGTTTCTACTAATCACATAACTCTTGACTCACCATTGCACTCCTTTTTTCATAATAATTAGAACTACAAAAAATACAAATAAGGCATCATCATAGGATCATAATTCTAATTGGTAATGATAAGCTTCCAAATGTTTTAAATATGCATCGATACCTCGATATGACAAGTCATGCTAGGTTGCATTACCAACTAGTATAAATACTCACGAGTATTGCTCTTTTCATACTATTGGATAAAAAGTAGCACAAATATGGATTGCAAACCGGTGCCTACAGGGTGTTTTGTACTAGTGAATGTTCTTATTACATTTAGTACCATGAAAATTATTTTTTATTCAATAAAATGATAACCAAAATCTACTTAATTTCATCCCTCTACTCTCAAAATGAAGGATATTCACACCAATAGCATGATCGTCGGATGCCACAGCCATAGAAACCTCTATCTTTCCTAGTGGCCCTCTTCTCATTTTCCATGTACGCCATCATATCCTTGCAACGCTATGGAATCATCCTCTCATGCATCATAGTCATCAAGCTTTAGTAAAACTGAGTCCTTTTTAGTTTCAAAAAAACTGAGTCCTTTTTTTATTTGGGAATACTATGTTCTCATTGAAGTTCAGTTTACGTATTCCCTTTATTTATATTAATACTCTGGGCATTCATGTCAAGACTTTGTTGACTTCCATCAATTCTAGATGTGCACCCTGGGTTGGGGTGGGGTGGAGGACTATTTGTTCATGCACGTCGAAAGACACGCTCCATTCCATACGCTTGTGCCTAACACACCGATGACATCAGAAATCAACATACTCAATATGCTAGGAATTTGGTGCCACCTAGATAAGGACACATTGTTGGTTATGATTTTGTAGTTTTCCTTGTCTGTTTTCTTATGCTATGTATTATTACTTTCCTTGTATAGTTGTATGTGTGGCATGTCACCTCCTATATATGCAGGCGCATGATAAATGAGGTTGCTAGCTGCTTGTGTTATGTCACCTTCACCTACTTGGAGCAGCTCTAGGGTTGTGTTTCCAAATTGAATAGTGGCCAGAAGAAATCAAACACTACACATCAGAGCAGTGGATCCATAGTTTCATACCTAAAAATCAAGCACCAAACTCAGTTCCATCACAGGAGAATCAAAAAAATAGTTAAACGCATAAGTTTGTTGCACCATACCACCTCATGCTTCCTCTGTGTAGTTGAAGCCAGTGTACAATGTCCATCGGAGCATGGAGGTGCTGCATGGAAGTATGAAGACCTGTCCTATCCACCCTAATGGTTGATCTGAAGCCCTCTCACCTAGTGTTATCTGTTAAGTTTAGTCCCACATCATAAATTGATGATGGAGAAACACAACATATAAGACAGGTGATGTGCACACGTCTATGCAGCACGTGTAGCAAGTTGTTGTGGCCCGATCTTCTCGTAGGATCTGCGAACTTGATAAATTGGAGGCAATGCACCGCGAGGTTGTCCACGCGACGAACTACCGAGACAATCACCCTTCTGTTCACGTCATCCATTATAGGGATATATAGCACTAGTGGAGTTTCAGTTTGGTGGAAAATAATTGAGAACATGTAGTGGGAAGTTGCAGCACTACTTTTATTAATAACCAAGCCTAGTAGGGCGCCTAGCTGGTTGGTATTCTCTGCATGCATGCCGGAGCGGCAGGTGGACAAAGAACCCAGCTTGTCAAGTTGCATGCATTCCTAACTCCCAAATTATTTGCTTGCACTTCAACGGCTGATATTCATGGTAGCTGAATGGCCTTTCCTCTCTCATGCACGTCCAGGTTCCATGCATATATTGCGCGACCTGGTGAAGAGGCAATGCACCGCGAGGTTGTCCACGTGACGAACTAACGAGACAATCATCCTTCCACGTACCGACGAACAGCCCACGCAATCACGCCGTATAGACGTGAAGGCACAAACTGGGTGAACCGCAGTTCAAGCGTTCTACAACTCCCTCGTGAATCTAAAGAACAAGTTTGCAAGCCTCTCAAGACTCACGCTGAACAAGAATTCCAAGAGTTGGTATTTCTGAAATTGCAATCACGAGTTCCCTGCTCACGCCATCCATTATAGGGATATATAGCACTAGTGGAGTTTCAGTTTGGTGGAAAATAATTGAGAACATGTAGTGGGAAGTTGCAAGACTACTTTTATTAATAACCAAGCCTAGTAGGGCGCCTAGCTGGTTGGTATTCTCTGCATGCATGCTTTGGAGGCGTGTGTGGACAAAGAACCCATTCTTGTCAAGTTGCATGCATTCCTAACTCCCAAATTATTTGCTTGCACTTCAACGGCTGATATTCATGGTAGTCGAATGGCCTTTTCCTCTCTCATGCACGTCCCGTGTTCCATGCATATATTTGGCGGGGCAGAATCCATCATCATCCCATGCTTGTTCGTGCACTCCATCATTCCTAAGAACATTGAAACAAGTACTCAAAAGCATAGGTTCATTCAATGTAATCTGATTATTAAGCATAAGGTTAGCGCTCACCGAGAATGAATTTCCTTCTCCAATTATTTAGCTCTACTCCTTGTAATTGGACCAGCTATATCAAGTGCAGCTTCATTTGGAGATGAGTGAATGCTAGGAATGTCTTCATTAGCCTCCCCCTCTTGCTAAGGAGTCGTCCTCGACTCAAGCTCACCAGGAAATGGAAGCAAGTCTTTGACATTGAATGTGGTACTCACATTGGAATATTCAGGTGGCAGCTCAAGTTTGTAAGCATTATCATTTATCTGTTGGAGAACCTTGAACGGACCATCACCCCTAGGGGATAACTTACTCTTACGCTGTTGGGGAAAGCGATCCTTGCGTAGATGCAACCATACAAGATCTCCTGGCTGGAATGTAACCTTCTTCTTACCTTTGTTTGCTTGCTTTGCATATTGTGCTGATTTCTTCTCAATATTCTTTCTTGTCTCCACATGTAACCGCTTGATAAAGTCTGATCTTTTCGTAGCATCCAAGTTAACTTGTTCCTGTAATGGTAAAGGCAAAAGATCCATGGGAGTATGCGGTTTAAACCCATAAACAATTTCAAATGGACAAGAGTTTGTTGTAGAATGGACTGCATCATTATAAGCAAATTCAACATGTGGAAGGCAGGTCTTCTCAAAGCTTCAAATTCTTTTTCAACACAAAGACGCAACATGGTTGACAAGGTACGGTTGACAACTTCATTTTGCCCATCCATTTGTGGATGACAAGTGGTTGAAAATAACAACTTTGTGCCAAGCTTAGCCCACAATGTCTTCCAAAAGTAGCTGAGAAATTTTGTATCCCGGTCTGAAACAATAGTCTTTGGAACTCCATGTAAACGAACGATCTCCTCGAAAAACAAATCAAGAATGTGTGAAGCATCATCGCTCTTATGACATGGGATAAAATGTGCCATTTTAGAAAAGCAATCTACAACAACATAAATAGAATCCCTCCCCTCTCGAGACCGAGGTAACCCCAAACAAAGTCCATAGATATATCTTCCCAAGGGACATGTGGAATAGGTAATGGAGTATATAAACCATGGGGATTGAGGCGGGACTTAGCTTTCAAGCAAACGATGCAAAGACCCAACGTGTCACCGGACATCACGTCGCATATGTGGCCAAAAGAAATGATCGTGAGAGCATGTCCAATGTCTTTTTGACACAAAATGACCAACCACCCACCACCGCATGTGCTTCCCCGCAAAAGAACTTGACGAATCGAACAAGCTGGAATGCATATTTTGTTAGTCCGAAACAAGAAGCCATCATGCACATAATATTTATCCCAACCTTTTCCATCAATGCAACGAGAGAAAGGTTCGTTAAAATCAAGCATCAACAAAGATAAAGTGTTTTAATGGATTCCAAACCAAGCACTTTTGTATCTAGTTGTGTAATCAATGCACATCTTCTAGACAAGGCATCGGCAACAATGTTATCTTTACCACGCTTATGTTTGACAACATAGGGAAACGTTTCAATGAACTCAATCCATTTAGCATGTCGACGGTTCAAATTTTGTCTTGGCTTTTAAGATATTTCAATGCTTCATGATCGTAATGAATTACAAATTCTTTAGGTAACAAGTAATGGTGCCAAACTTTCAAAACGCGAACTAAGGCATAAAGCTCTTTGTCATAAACCGAGTAATTCAGATGTGGACCATTTAGCTTTTCGTAAAAGTAGGCAACAGTTTTACCTTCTTGCAAAGAAGACACCTCCTATGCCAATACCACTTGCATCACATTCAATCTCAAATGTCTTACCAAAATCGTGAAGTTGTAGCAGCAAGGTGCTTCACAAAGTCAGTGTTTTCAGTAGTGTGAAATGCTTGGTCTTCGCCATGGCCCCACGTGAATGGAACATCCTTCTTTGTGAGATTGTTAAGGGGTGCAGCGAGGGTGCTGAAATTTTTGACAAAACGCCTATAGAAACTTGCAAGACCATGAAAGCTTGAACTTGGCTCACATTTACCGTGTGTAGGCCAATCTCGTATTGCTTTAACCTTCTCTTCATCAACCTGAATACCATCTGTGGAAACAACAAAGCCAAGGAAAACAACACGGTCTCAGTGCAAAAGGTGCACTTAGCAATGTTGCCATACAATTTCTCTTCCTCAAAACAAAGCAAGTACTTGACGGATATGATCAAGATGTTCATCAAATGATTTGCTATAGATCGAATATCATCAAAATAAACAACTACAAACTTGCCAATGAAAGCTCAGAAAAACATGGTTCATTAAGCGCATAAAAGTTGAAGGAGCATTTGTCAAGCCAAATGGCATCACAAGCCATTCATAGAGACCAATTTTAGTTTTAAACGCTGTTTTCCATTCATCACCAAGTTTCATGCGGATTTGATGATAGCCACTACGCAAATCAATCTTGGTGAAAATGATGGAACCACTCAATTCATCTAACATGTCATCAAGTCGTGGAATGGGATGGCGATATCGAATGCAGCTTATAGCATTGATAGCACGACAATCAACACACATGCACCAAGAGCCATCTTTCTTTGGAACTAAAAGAACGAGAACAACACATGGTGATAAGGATTCATGAACATACCCTTTGTCCAAAAGCTCTTTTACCTATCGCTGAATTTCCTTTGTCTCTGTGGGATTGGTGCGGTAAATAGGTCGACGATTTGGAAGAGAAGCACCGGTACCAAATCAATTTGATGCTCAATTCCACGGAGTGGAGGAAGTCCAAATTGGTATCTCATCGGAAAAACATCTTCAAGTCCCAGTAAGAGATCAAGAACAACACTAGGCAAATTGAAGGTAAATCGTTAGTTGAAAGTAGGACCTCCTTGTGCAAGAGCACAAAGAATGGGGCTGTGGTGTTTCTCACTTCTCTCATATCACTCTTGCTCACAAAGAGACACTCAAAGTGGCGTGGCTGTTTAGGATTGGCATGAATCTTTATGTGGATGGATGGGTTAGAACTCTCTCCTTACTTGTGTTGGGGATCTCACTCAATTTTCTTTTGTCGATTCTCTCTTTTTCTTGCGAGCCATATTCTGAAGCATGTATCTCCTCCGGAGATAATGGAATAAGAACCACCTTATTGTCATTGTGAATGAAAGTGTGTTTGTTAGACCGTCCAAAATGCACCGAGTCCACATCAAATTGCTGGGGCCGACCAAAGCAAAGAAATGGCTTGCTTGCATGGGGACAATATCACAATCCACCTCTCCATGATAATCACCAATGGAAAATGACAAACGAATCATGATGAAACCTTAATCGTCCCGTAATTATTCAACCATTGCATATGGTATGGATGTGGATGGCGACGTGGTCTGCAAGCCAAGCTTCTCAACAAGCAAAGCACTAACAATATTATTGCAGCTCCCACCATCTATGATGAAACGGCACACTTGTCCTTTCACTTTGCATCCGGATTGAAACAAATTATGGCGTTGTTGTCTTGTTCAAAGAAAGAACAAATTGAGTGGAAAGAACTCACCTCACCACCAAAGAAGGAGATGGTGTGTTCATTATAGAACGCGCACAAATCAGGAAAATCAAGCAAGCAACTCATCAAAATCATCACTAGTAATCTCGTCCGAAAGATGGAGAAACAACATCTTGTAATAGGTCATTGTGAGCAAAAGTTGGAATAGGTTGAATGGCTAAACAATTTAGACCTAGCTCAAATGTACCATCCTCTCTGAATACTCACAAGTGTCAAGATTAAGATCTCGCAAATACATTGTTAAACTCGTCCTCCTCTTCACTTTGGGAATCATAAGAACCATCAGCCAAGTGCAATAATAGTACGACGATTGGGACATTCAGCTTGCTTATGCTCATGACCACCACACTTAAAACACTCAATCTTGCTTGTCTTGCGTTGGGTGTCTGCAGAGAAGTGGGCTGACTTGAACTCACAACTTTACCTTTCACATCCAATTGTTTGGAAGAAGTTGGAAGATATCTATTTGCTCCACGAGATGAAGATTTGGACATTGCAGCTCCTTGTTGTTGGAATTGAGGCGTGACATCCCCTGCTGTTGGGAATGACGCCATGAAGCATTGTATTTGTAAGACGTAGCAATTTGCCTTTCAAACCCTCTTTGCAAAATGAACCAACTCGGTGAGACATGTGTAGGTTGTCATATCCACTTTATCAACAATGGGTTTATTGAGGCCAACTAGAAACCGAGCCATTGTGGATTCCTCATCTTCAATTATCCTCAGACGAAGTACACACATTTCCAATTCTTGAAAATATTCATCAACAAAGACGAGTACCTTGCACAAGACGTTTCAGCTTCAAATGTAGATCACAAGAGTAATATCTTGGAACAAAACGACGTCGCATTTCTCTCTTCATGTCTTCCCAAGTTATACGAACATGCCCAACTCTCCGATATTCAAGACGGACCTGATTCCACCAAGTTATGGCATAGCCTTTAAACTCAATGGATGCAAGCTTTGCCTTCTTTTCAAAGAGAGTATTCATACAAATCAAATATTTATTCCACCTTGGTCTCCCATTCAAAATAAGCATCAACATTCTCCGTCCACCGAAAGGGGGAATAGACACTTTCACGCTTCTTAAACCATCATCATTACGACGACGATGGCGGTCACGATAACCATGATGGCCACCACCATGTCGATGATCATCCATGTCGGACAACATATCATCATCACCATCATAATCTCTACCTCCAACTAGAACGCTACCGAAAGCACGACCAAAACCATGGCCAACCCACCACGTCCATGTCCATGACCAAATGCACGACGTGGTGCCTCGTTATCCTCATTGTCATCATCCTCATTTGGTGGTGGTTCTCTCTATGAGGCATGTTCAATTGGAGAGTTTGTAGTTGTTGCATCAAATCATTCATTTGTGTACGCAGCTCCTAGAATTCCTCCACCAAAACAAATGCACCATCTCCACGTCCCGCCATATTAGTAGAGGGGAAAAAGGACAATATATATGTGGAATATATGTGAATCACTCCCTCATCACTTGCTGAACAAGTTCTTTCTCTTCCCGGAAAGGGCAAGAATCGGGCTGCAATCTATAGTGGAAGAGTGAAGAAACTACAAATTACAACAACTCACGGTGCTTTTAAGTGGAGCTTGGTGGGGTAATATGTAAATGGAATGCTACTGAAATGTAGTAATGCAAAACCGAATAATAATCCAAGAACTCAAGTCTAAGTTGTTGAATATAAAGGAAAAGATGCTCAAAAAAGGAACAAGATGTAGGAAGTGGATAGATGAACACCAATTGCACCAACCAAACTTGTTGCTGCCCAAACCCCTTTGTGGTGTGCTGAACACAATTCTCTTCTATTTCTTTTCTTTCCTTTTTTTTTTGAACAAGAACGCGTTGTTTTTTCAGTCCTTCTTTTGACCCATATACATCTTTTCTTTTTTAACCTTTGTGAGAAACGCAGCACAACTTTCAACTAAAGGGGCACATAAGGATCAACTAAGATGGACGTGCACACAAAACAAGAAACTCAATGGGGGAATTGTGTGTATGGTAGAAAACAAGGGTGGAACGGTGGTTTTTTAGTTATATATATATAACAGCAAGCAATGACGATTAGAACAAGGGTGGGATGGGTGGGTACATGCAAAGAAGCGATTTGATGATTAGAACAATGATAACAACTAGAATGATGTGGAAAAGAAAAATTCAGCAACTAGACAAATCTTAAAGGATTAAAACTCGATAAAGCAAACTACAAAATCAGTAGTACGATGAATTTAGGCTGTAGGTTTTCTTTTTGGCTATTAGTGGACATTAGGTATATAAACTCTATCCTACCAAAACAAGAACAATCCTAACGAGTAAACGGAGGCTCGGTATCGATGATGATGTACACGCGTCATGCAACAAAGACATGTAGCAAGTTGTTGTGGCCCGCTCTTCTCGTAGGATCTGCGAACTTGATAAATTGGAGGCAATGCACCGCGAGGTTGTCCACGCTGACGAACTACCGAGACAATCACCTTCCACGCATCGACGAACAGCCCACGCAAATCACGCCAGATAGACATGAAGGCACAAACCGGTGAACCGCAGTTCGGCGTTCTACAACTCCCTCGTGAATCGAAGAACAAGTTTGCAAGCCTCTCAAGACTCACGCTGAACAAGAATTCCAAGAGTTGGTATTTCTGAAATTGCAATCACGAGTTCCTGCTCACGCCATCCATTACAGGATATATAGCACTAGTGGAGTTTCAGTTTGGTGGAAAATAATTGAGAACATGTAGTGGGAAGTTGCAGCACTACTTTTATTAATAACGAAGCCTAGTAGGGCGCCTAGCTGGTTGGTATTCTCTGCATGCATGCCGGAGTTGTGTGTGGACAAAGAACCCAGCTCTTCGGTTGCATGCATTCCTAACTCCCAAATTATTTGCTTGCACTTCAACGGCTGATATTCATGGTAGCTGAATGGCCTTTCCTCTCTCATGCACGTCCAGGTTCCATGCATATATTTGGCGGGCAGAATCCATCATCATCCCATGCTTGTTCGTGCACTCCATCATTCCTAAGAACATTGAAACAAGTACTCAAAAGCATAGGTTCATTCAATGTAATCTGATTATTAAGCATAAGGTTAGCGTTCACCTGAGAATGAATTTCCTTCTCCAATTATTTAGCTCTACTCCTTGTAATTGGACCAGCCATATCAAGTGCAGCTTCATTTGGAGATGAGTGAATGCTAGGAATGTCTTCATTAACAGGGGCCACCCTTACATATGAAGCTAGTCTTTTAGGTTGAGTTATGTATGAGGCCTTGGTTTGTTGTGGGCTCTGGTGGATCTGGGCTTGAGCTCGTGGGTATTGCGAGCTGGGCCGAATTCGCTACACTCTCTAACACTATAAGTGGTAGGCACAAGTTTGTTGTAACCTCTCCCCTTCATATTGCGTTGGTAGAAAAAAAAAAGCTCCAATGTTGTGCGCGATACATCTACTTCTAGCATGGCGTAGGCTATTCCAAAGAGGAGTTTTCTCCATGTCATGTACATGAACTCCAAGGGCTCCAATGTCTCCTGGGGGGACAGACGGGAAGGATAATGAGATTTTGTGTCAATTTTAAAGCTTTAATGATCTGATTTGCTCACCCCTAATGCCAATTCAATTGAGAGGAAGTTGGATTTGAGATATGTAGATGTGGAAGCTGGACATGAGTTGGGTAACACGAATGGGTGGAAGGGGAAGAGAACGCTAAGGGCACCCACAATGTGCTAAAAAGTTAGCCTTATAAACAATAAATACAACATTTTTCTAGGCAACAAACATTGTGGAGCTGCGCCTTATTAAGAAAAAAATACTCTAAGGTGCACCAGGCTTAGGGCTTGACCATAAGAAATAAATACTAATTTCTCTCTGTTCTCTCCCTTCACTCTGTCTCAAGCGCGGACACTTGATGGGACATGGCTTACTACTTCCAGCAGACATAGCCATCGTGAAAATTGCATTAGCTATTGCTACCTACATAGGGTTCCACGTATATTACTCATTGAGCCTTTATGTTTATTTTTTCCAAGTATTTAATTCTCATGCATCCCTTAATTATATACTGTTAATTAAAGAATATACTTTTTTTCAGGGATCGTTACTGACAGCTAAGGGCATGCACAGCCCACAAGCAGTGGTCGTCTGTAAACGCCTCCAATCTATCGTATAGACACGTAAAAAGACAGGACATACAATCCATCCATTTCATCGTAACTGGTGTCCTTCGACAATGACTAAAATTTCAGAGGAGTAGCAGCTTGCAAAATCAGCCACATAATCCGCTTCTCAGTCCTAACCATTTCGTTCTCGTCATTGACTAGAACATGTTGCTGCTAGTATTGGTTGACAACAACTGCTAGTATTGTTTCAGAAAAATAAGATCACTACTACTAGTAGTGTTTAGGCAAAATAAAAATAAGATCGCTGCTACTGCTAGTATTGTGAGTTCCATCTTCAGTAAAAATATGCACTGCTACTGCTAGTATTTGTCAAGACTGATAAAAAAAAACCACTGCTACTGCTAGTCTAACATTTCTAATCACTTCAGATATGTTTTCAGAAAGCTTCAAAAAGATCTGTTTTCAGAAAAATCTACTGATAATCAAAGCCGCCCCGCCGTGGCTAGTGCCGATAGGGGAGGATTCTGCTGTGCCGAATGCAGCCATGGATGAGGACGATGCTGATGTTCGCCGTTGCCGCCGGTGATGGGGAAGAGAGGCACCGCCGGGCTGGATAGGCGGCCAAAGGGGAGGAGGCCCGCCGCCAAGCCGGATCTGCCTCCAACGGGGAAGAGGCCCGCCGCCCTGCTGGATCGACCAATGGAGGAAGAGGCCCGCCTGTCACCGACCTTACCCTTGCGCCCCGCTGCCACTCTCATCGCCACCGCCACCGCTGTGGATTTGGCGCGAAAATCCATTCCAGCGTGCCCTCAACTTCCTCCGCGCGTGCACGCGTCTGCAGTGGATCCTCCCGCTCGTCGACTCCCCCGTACAACGCGACTAGAGAGACGAGGGCTTCTTGGACCACGAGCCACGCTCGTCGTCGAGACGACGGGGCGGGCTCGTCTCCTCACAACTGGTGTTCTTTTTGTAAAATATACGACATACAGACGGGGTATACAGACGCTTTGTACATGCCCTAATTACTTATTATGTGACGCAGGTGAAGAAAATGATAGTTCACCCTGTTCGCTTCAACTACTTTTCAGTCAACGAACAATATTTTTCTCTCACAACAAATCAGCATAAACATCAACATAAGTTAAATTTCAGCATAAACGAACAGGTAGACTAGTGTTTGCTGTTGATAATGCTGTCACGATGTTGAAAGGCCGTGGAGAGTAAGCAAACAAAATGCAATGAATTCGGAAGGCATGTGTTTGTGCAGAACACTGTCGATAGCCTCCGTTGATGCCCCCATGCAAGCACTACGTCAAATATGATTTTCAGGGTGGATACAGTGCATTTGTAGGGGCGGTTCGGCCAGCCGCCCTACCATACCGTCTCTCCAAATCATGCATTTGTAGGGACGGTTCCCAGCCGCCTCTACAAATCATTTTTCCATTAAAAAAAATTAAATTTACAATTCACGTTGTTCGGGATCCACTCCACGAAGTAGGACGAGTTCTTGTTCTGCACATTCAGCATCTGCTCGTCCACCTCCTTGGTGCTCATCTTCCCACGGAACATGGCTGATGCTGTCAGGTAGCGCCCATGTCGTGGGTCAGCTGCTCACATCATGTTCTTGGCATCCCACATCTGCTGGGTCAGCTCAGGGACGGTGAGGGCACGGTACTGCTGGGATCCCCTTGATGTCAGTGGTGCAAAGCCAACCATGAAGAAATGGAGGCGAGGGAAGGGTATCAAGTTGACTGCAAGCTTCCGGAGGTCAGAGTTCAGCTGGCCTGGGAACCACAAGGAGCAGGTAACACCACTCATGGTTGCAGAGATGAGATGGTTCAGGTCACCAACTGGCAACATAAAAAAGCATGATTCAGATTCATATCTAAATGGCAGAAACAAATGCAAGAAACAGGGCAGAGAATCATGAAATGATCATCTCAGGGCATTACATTGTAGTATTCTGTAGTACAAAGCAAACTTCAAAACAGATAGTACGGTGTCAAAATGCTAGTGAGATGCATGTGCCCGACAAATACATAAATTCAATCAAGCAGTGCATGATTGCAATAACTGTGCAGCAATGGCAGACAAGGACCATGTAATTCATTGCAGCATCACAAGACATATCCAAGAGATAGATTTGTGTCACAGGATTTCACACGAAGATGACTACAATCCACTCTTTTGCACCACGATATGAAATCAATGATCAACAAATACTAAAGTTGTGGGTGCAGTGACTGAGCAAAGTAGCAATGCAAACTTACAAGTGGGTGTAGCAAGCTTCAGAGTGCGGAAGCAGATGTCGTAAAGAGCTTCATTGTCAAGGACCATACACTCATCAGCATTCTCAACAGTTGATGAACTGAGAGTGTAGCATTGTAAGGTTCGACCACAGTATCAGACACCTTAGGTGATGGAAAATCTGAGAATGTGAGCATCATCCTATCTGGGTACTCTTCCCTGATTTTTGAGATGAGCAGGGTGCCCATCCCAGAGCCAGTACCTCCACCCTGAATGGCAAACCTGAAATCCTGCAGAAGAAAAGGTAAAGATTATTTCAGATAGAATTTCGGAGCAGAAGCATAAATCAAACTAATTTATGAGTTCAAACAGAATTAATTTGAAATGGTGACAGAAAACACTTATCTATACTATAGTCAGGTCAGGTTGGATCAGATCATATATTATAGCTATCTTCTTTTGAGATGCTAGATGTCAACAAGGAATAAAGAACACATATTGTTCTAACAAATGCATCGTTGCTACATCCTATAGTAGTGTAGAAGCATGGCATACCTTGATATTAATCCTGTCGATGTTGTCTTCTCCTGTGCAGCCCCATGTCATAGTCCTCTCCATCATTCAGACATGTACAACATTAAAGTAATTAGCTAATTTGGATGTATAGTTAAAGTACAGTAAATTGAAAGGAAAAACAATTCATGTTAGTGGACACAACTAAATAAGGCTCAGGCACAGTAGCAGTGAAAGTGAGCACTTGAAAGTTAGAACTAGTAATTAAGAGTGAGCATTGAGCACTAAGCAAAACAGTTATAAATAAATTAGCATTCAGGCACAATATTCAAAGCAGCAGCACTGAAGTTGTCGTATAAAATACAAAGCAAAGGTAGTATTGGTGCAAAATCCATGGACCCCAGCTCCACATTCACAGATCTAGCATGTCACACGGATCAAGAAAATGCTTCACATCCAAAAATGCAATTCAAATCATGGGAGATATTGACATCAAATATTAAGGCTTATGCTTCTGATGTTTTTCACTTTCATAATGGGGCCATACATGCCCCATGAGGAAAAACTCTGGTCGGTATTTGCCTATAATCTGGACAAGACTAGTAAGAAATGTATTGCATGTGGCAAGGATAACTAGTTATCATTGATCACAATAGATCATGTATGAGTTTCACAATATTCCTTTCAAAGACAATATATAGAGGAGCACATGTTTGAACTGGACAAGACTAGTAAGAAATGTATTGCATGCTTGCAGAGCTGGAGAATGATTGAACTGCTAATGTTGTATACTTCTTGGCTGTAATAAATCACCAGAAACTTTCAAAGACAATATATAGAGGAGCACATGTTTTATTACCTAGCCTTGCAAGTCGATTGACCCAACCAGGAATTGGTTTTCCTGTTAATCTGGTGCTAAGATCATCTGTAAAGTGGTTACAGTTCTTAGAAATGACGTGCTAAGACCAAATAACTGGATTGCAGATAGTAATACTTAGAGAGTGGTGCACTTTTCAAGAACTTGAACATTGACAAATTACAATTTTAAATATTACTCAGGAAATATGTTAAGTTCAGTACAAAGAAATACTTCAAAACAGAGAATCGATCTAGAGAACTAGCAAGGTACAGAAGCAGTTCTACTGCCGACACACATGCATCCTATTTCAAAGCTAGGAAGGATTAAACAAGTATTTAATTCCAATTATGTATGAACCGAGCACTAGAATAATTAATTAGAGCTGCAGGCAAACATGTCACAATTACTGGATGATTGGTCAGTGAAGCACAAAAGTAACAATTGACAGTTTGAGAACTGAAACTTGTTGCTTACCTGCTCAAACTGATGAATTCACAGCAAGGTGCTTATATTGCACAAGCACTGAATCCATGTCCAGCTGCTGCTCTGAATCGAAAGCATTGCAAACCTGCACCCTGTGGCAAAAGAAAGAAGCCGGACGAGCGGCCATCTGAGCGAGGAGCCACGGCCATCCGAGCGAGGGCGAGAGAGAGAGGGAGGGGAATGGAAGCGTCAAGGAGAGAGAGAGGAGGAGGGCTGTAAATATTTTTGAGTGGGTGACTTATTCACTGTATATGGGCTATTTGTAGGGCGGCTCAATCACCAGCCGCCCCTACAAATAGAAACGTTGAGGGTGGCTGGTGAGTGAGCCGCCCCTACAAATCAGATCCATTTGTAGGGGCGGTTTGTATCACCAGCCGCCCCTGCTATTCCATTTGTAGGGGCGGCTAGTGTCTGGGCTCCCGAACACATCATTGTAGGGGCGGTTTCATCACCAGCCGCCTCTATAAAAAATTCATTCCGTTGCTAAAAAATCGTTTTTTACCTAGCGAAGAACTCGTCCTGTGTACTTTCGCTTGCTCCGTTGTTCGTTTATCATGTGCTGAACTGCATGGTTCAGAGACTCCAGACAGGAGGAGATCGAGAGAGAAGACGCTGCTCTCGCAGGTGGTTGCCAATTGGTCCCGTTTACGTGCGGGCGATTGAACCGAAGAAGAGCCATTGTACGAAAATCGTTGTTTTTGTTATTTTTTATAAGTAACAACTCAAAGATGAAATTGAATTATCGGTAACGCTTATGATTAGAGCGTCCGGACGCCGGACGCTACGTGGGTTCATGCCGTCCACGTATTCATAAATATCTGATACTCTCGCGCCGCCTTAAAAAAAATCCCCGGTCCACAAGCTGCTAGCCTCAAGCTGCACACACGTTTCGCTCTCCTCCTCCATGTCTGCAACCCAGCCTTAATCGAGGTCCGGACCCCCGGCGACTCGCCGCGGCCCACCACCGCTCTCCTCTCCTCCATGGCCGCACCCAGCCTTTATTCATCCCCTCCCTCCCGCCTCCTGCTCCTCATCGTGGCCCTCGGCGCTACCACGACCTTAGTCCTGCTCCACCCACCCCTCACCGTCATGACTGGGCGTCCGCTGCCATGTGGCCGCTCTCCAAGCTCTCCCAAGCCCATGGTGTTGCTCATATCCCTAGATGGCTTCCGCTTCGGGTACTAGTACAAGGTCCCTCTCCCGCACATCTGCTAGCGTCCTCGTCATCACCTCCTCCTGCGGCTAGAGATAGCAAAGGGCATCGTGGTCGTGCCGTACTTCGCGACCGCCTCAGACATGGTGGTCGCCATCCACTAGTGTTGCACTAGACATGTTGCAAGCGTATGTTTCAAGTGTTTCAAGGGTTTCATATGCATGTTGCAAGTATTTCATGTGGATGATGCGAAAGTAGATCGGGATGTTGCATATATTGCAATGGCTATAAACATATGTTGCAAGAGTATGTTCCAAATGTTTCATCTGTTTTTTTCAGACGTATGTTGTAAATGTGTTTATTTGGATGTTGCATATGTTTCACATATATGTTGCAAGTGTTTTATCTGAATGTTGCACATGCTTTTTGGCAATGACTTTTTAAGTGTTTTCAGGTGTTCTTGCAAGTGTTTCAGACGCATGTTTCAAGTGTTTTATCTACCTTCAGACGTATGTTGTAAATGTTTCATCTAGTTGTTTCGAAAGGTAGATCGGTGTTGCTGCTGAAGACCCACCTGCCAGTCTGTGTGAGGGAAGTAGGGGGGGCGCGAGCAATCTCCGTGTTGGGTCATGAGGAGTGGGTGACATTTGGACAGGCGCGGCCCCATGTAGACACGCAAAACAAAGTGCAGACGCAAGTGTCCGGACGCGCGTGTTGGTCCGAACATGAATTATTGAAACCAACTTTTTGATTCTAAAACCCCGTCCGGGGTGTTGCCTGTACTTATCACAGACAAAAATATCTCCGCCTTTAAAGTGCCCGAAATATCCTTTGTTGGACAGGCTAACATCTCACATACTCAGAGGGCACTGCACCCAGGTTTATCCATAGGCACTGCCGCGACATGTGGTGTGGCTGTACGTGGCGCTGACTTTATCCGCGCCGCGCCGCGCCTATCTGGCATTTCCGGCAAGTCCACGTTGCAACGTAAGAGCAGAGTGAGCGTGCGCTTCTTGGTCATGGAGTGTAGCAGTGCCGTCGTGCTTCCGCTCCAGGGCGCCGGGGTTGGGCGCGTCGTCCTCCCCGTGCAGGTGCAGTCGTTCTGGAGGAGGAGGACGACGGAGTGGCGGCGCCGGCTCGCGAGTTCCGTGGCGCCGGCGAGGTGCAGCAAGATGTACGTTCCCGGTAGGTAACCGTTCGCCTCTCGACGACTCTACATCTGCATCTACTCTGCTCCTTCTAGCTATCTATCTATACGTTTCTCAACTCCTCAGTAGTAGCAGTAGCTTGCTCGTTGGTGCCTGGACGTAGCTAGCTGTATTAAGCGACTGCACTGCAGCACTGCACCGTGTAAAGCGAAGCCGCCCGAAGCCTTGTTTGCAAACTATGCACGTAGGATTGATTGTAACAAACTTCTCAAGGAACGACTTTTAATTTATCGTAAGTAGTGCGTGAGCCGGTCTTGCTTGCAGTGTGACAAAGTGTGGCTAGCAACCAAACACTCTCTATATGTATCTATGTTGTCCTCACCGCGCTTATGGCTGTGATGATTCAGGCTTCGGGGAGGGTTCACCGGAGCGGAAGGCAGCAATAATCCTCCAGCACTTCTTTAACTACATCGCCGTCACGGTTGTCCTCGCGCAGCTTGAGGTTGCTTTCTTGCCTTTTGGAATGGCTGTTCCTTTCTATTCAACCAGCACTCCCATTAATTTTACAAATATTTTTAGGAAAATTGTATCAATATATAAAATATTGTACTGTTAAGGTATTTTCCATGGAAATCCTAGTAACAAAGCAATCGTATCGTATGTCGTCGAAGCATATTGATATGAGCAGAAAAATAAACAAAGTAGAGAAGCATTAATGTATACATAAAGTATCTTAATTTCAACCGCAAACAAGATAAGAAGTAGCTAGTGCTACACTAAAAGATAATAGCATCCTTGTTGCACTGTTTCAATTGTTATGTACCCTTGCCCTTGGTTGATATACTGTTCCGTATTTGTTCTTCAATATTATATTGTCATGTATACAGGACAGGACTACTGGGTTTTTAATTTTGGTATTGCAAAAATTTCGACCACCGCCGAAATCACCGAATTTCACGAAATTTTGCCAAATTTTTTTTAGATACTAGCACATGCATGAAGTATGTTTTTTTCTAAAAAAAATTAGATCTAAATAAATATTAGTACGATTTATGACTGCACATCTATTGAATAGAAAATAAATATGCAATATAAACAATAGAAAATATGAGTCTAGAGTTATATAGCACATGTATTAGTACGTGTATTACAAAATTTTGAAATTTTCTTTCGGCCACCACCGAAATTACCGAAATTCGCAAAATTTCGCCGAAATTTTGAACCATGCAGGACTATAGATATCTGAATTGTTCTCATCTTTGAGACTTGATGTCTTGATCGCCAAAGGGACTCAAAATTGTTATCACATTTTGATTTATTTTTATTCTTTTATCTGGATCATCGATAAAGAGTTACAACAGGGAAGCTTACTTTGAGCTGAAGGAGTTCATCAGCCGCACCTCTCTGAATGACGCTGAAATTTTCTGCAAAAAGCTGATGCGCGAGTCTCCAAGGCTTAAGGGACTAGGTAAGTCTAGTTTTTAACCGCACACTGTTTTACTTGCTTGATCCTTTTATGAAACAGTGTATGGAATTACTGAGGTATGTGTGGTTTCCTCTCTTGTGGCTTGAAAACAAACAGCCATGAGGATTCTAGAGGTGCGTACTCAGAGCATTCATAACTGATGCCATATTCTAAACATCAACCTGCATTTCAAAGGGATTCAGATGAACTAATGCAACTGCAGGTCCGATCTGGTTATGTGAAGAACGATTTCGAGTGGGACAATTTGAAGAAGTTATCTTTCAAGGTTGCCTTACTCTTCTGCCCCTTCTACTATATATTGATCGGTCTATTACTTGCTAATAAATTACGATAGACTGACTTTTTAAGGTGTCTCAGTTATGACCTGTAGTATCCATAAATTAGTTGCTCCAGTAAAATCTTTTCAATTATCTCCAAGAGATAGGTCACAGTCTGTATGAATTTCAGAAAAGCAGCACTATTTAGTGCTCTCTTTTTTATGCTCTTTTGTCTTCCACTGTCTGCAGATGGTTGATGAGGCCAACACAAAGCTCATGAGGGATTATGTCGTGGAGGTTAGCCACATTGAAGACGAAAACCATATATAACATCAAATGGCTTTCTCTTGATCCTTGCCTAATGCCTATAATATTTTATAGGCAAACTATAACATCAAATGCTTTCTCTTGAGCCTTGCCTATAATACTTTATAGGAGGCTTGTATGTCTATAGAAGATGTATAGGTTATGAAGCGCTAGCTTGCTCTTGGAACTTTGTATATAGCATAGGTACTAAGCATAGCGGCTTATCAGTGCCATGTACGTAGATGGTTAACATTACTGGAATAAAACTCCGCACGCATACACCATGTTACTTCCTCGATCATCCATACACATTGCTATTCCACACGACTGGCAAAGATCGATTTCACGAACTAATAAGAGTATTAGGCATCATCTTCTGAAAGATAAGTCAAATTGGTAGAGAACCTGAACCTGGTGATCAAAACAGCTCCTATCACCAGGTCGAAACCGTTGCAATTACTGCACCACAGCTCCATTAGTTACTGGTGCAGCTCCATTAGTTACTACTACAAATTTTTAGCAACGAAGGCATTTTTTAGTATACACAGCTCAATCAAAATCGCCTCTAAAAATTGTTCCCAAGCCAACTCGCCTCTAAAAATCGGTCGGGTACAAAGCCTCTAGAAATGTCCCTATCTCTAAAGACGGCTAAATCTAAAGCAATCTCACATCTGGATCTACAACCTTCTCTAAAAATACATGCAGTACAGGAAAATTTATAACTTTTTCAAACAAAGTTAGATGAAGACAAACTTTATATCAAAGCTGTACATCTCAAAGAGATCCACAACTTTATTGATGACAACCTTTTAAATTGAAATAATTTTAATCCCACAAATTTAGTTTGAAGTTCTCACATTTTCAAATTCAATTTTTTCTTCTAATTTTCTAAATGATCTCGGTGGAGAAATGACCAAAACAAGAGTTATAATAAATCTCAAAAAGATCTAAAATATTACATTTCATATTTTTTCATTCGAAATAATCTAATATGTCCCAAGTTTAGTTTTAAATGCTCACAATTTGAAACGTCCTCAGATGGAGAAACGACAAAAACCATGGTGTAGATTTCAAAGAGCTATACAACATTGTAATTGACTTTTTCATTTGTAATCATTTATCCAAGAAAAATTATGTTTGAATTTCTCACATTTTAAAATTCAAAATTTTCAAACGACCTCGGATTAAGAAATGACCAAAATAAACTAAAATTGTAGTACTCGATACTATCTATAAGTTGGCAGTTCAAAAATTTTTCATTTAAATTCGTTTAGGGCCCAAATATTCATGTCTAAATTCGGTAAAGTGAATACGAGTGGGAATGTTTAAGCAACTCTAACAATAGAATGCCGTGGTGTAGTGTAGGAAATATCTTCTCATTCTATCAAGCTACGAATTGGCCATGGTACCTTTATGTTTACTTTCAGCACTAGACTCCACATTAGGATAAACTTCTTTCTATTAAAGAAATGTCAATTTCCCTCTCTTATAGTAGGATCATGATAGATTAGATTATATGCATGAGGTGGTAAAAGCGAGTTATAAGCACTTTTCTCCAAAGAAAGTAGGCTTCTGGCAAGGCCAACTCTATCCTGCTCAATCCCATGCTTATCATTTTCACAGATATGAATTCATGTTTCTGTTCTTTATTAACAAGTGACTTTGAGGTGGAGTGATTAAGGGAGGTACACAGTAGGCCTGAACTCATGGGTTTGACTTTTGAGCCCCCACAGCCGCACATGCGCATGAAAAAATTGCGTGACTTGCGACATGTGACAGTGAGGCTGCCGGGTGGGGGCCTCCCCGGATTAATTTTTTTTTCTATTTTTATGCCTGATTTATGATTATTCTTGGAAACTGATCTGTGGATTGGTAGTATTTCAAGCCTTCTCTAGAAACTTGATTTCTAGAGGCGACTCTTGTTTCCAGTCGCTCCTAGAAATCGATTTGGAGAAGCACCTCAAATCGATTTATGAAGACGGAGAAGTAGAGGTAGCTGGGCCTCTACAAAGTATGCTTCCCACCCATCTGTCTCTACAAAAGTTTTCTGTAGTAGTAAGTTGTCAACCCCGCAACTCATGATTGTAACTCGCCAAGAAGACTAATCTCTGCAAGCAAATTTAGAAACATGAAATCCAAAGAGCATATGAAAGTTTAGTCCTAGGATTGATGGGTGACAGAGGGGGAGATGCCCTACCCCCAACCCACACACACCCCTTTAGGGCATGATATGGCCTAAATTATGGCACATCACATTGTTTTGATGATGTAAAATGTTCTTGAATCTAAAACTAGAACTAGAATCAAAACAAAGCTAACCATCTTAGGTTTCAAATGCATCAAAGAATGCCAGCGCCTCAATTGGACTGCGTATGAAAGAGTTATGACTATTTTAGTACAAGGCTATATGCTGATTCTGAACCAACTCCTTCTCCAAGTTGAAATTATCTTGAGGTCTATCTGACTTATATTGTCTTGTCTATAGGTGCTTCTCCCATTTTCCTAAGCATAAAAATATGACAACAAATCAATAGCAATCCTATTCTTAAATGGCGTGCAATGCATAAGTTCATGTAACCAGTACGCCTTGTAATGGAGATATCAATAGAGAATCACTTGTAGCATATGGATCTAAGAGAGTGATTTAAAGCCTCATCACTGACGCTCACAAAAAAGTCTGACTAAGGAGGGAGAGACAACTATGATAACATTATGGGCATGTTTCGTTGAGATGTGACAAAGTTACCTAGGTTAGGAAGTGCTCCCATGTGTCCAATTTTCGACGTCTAAGTCATAATTGATTATAAGGCCAGACAATGCCTAGAAGACCACAATCACTGGCTAGACAATGAAGAGGACCTGGATCATCTAATGAAGTTTAGGGCCTATTTGGAACGCAGGAATTTCACAGGAATCACACAGGAATTTCACATGAATCAATTCAATTTCATAGGAAAAACGCAGGAACAGAGAAAAAATCTCGCATTCCAAACAGGCCCTTAGATGTGTGGCCAGTGTGGCATGCTGAAGTCACTGTTCATTTGCATTGCTGACCACCGATGATTTCAAATAAAAAGTTATCAACTGCAATGTTTTATATATTTTTGAAGATCTATAACTTCGGTTTTGGTTGTTTCTCCAATCGTTTGGAAAACCAAAAAAAATTGAATTTTAAAATGTGAGAACTTGAAATAGAATTTGTGGGATTAAAATGATTTCAAATAAAAATGTTGTCAACTATAATAAAGTTTGTCTTCATCTGACTTCTTTTGTAAAAGCTATGAATTTTACCATGTTGCACATATTTTTAGGGACCTCTCTAGATTCAACCACCTCTAGAAATTCGATTTCTAGATGCATGTGGATCTAGAGCCGTCTCTAAAAATGTATCTATAGAGACAGTTCGTTTCAGAAACTATTTTTAGAGATGGATTTTTATTGAGCCGCCAATAAAAAAAAGGACATCAGTTGCTAAAAACGGTTTGTTAGTAGTGGATCATACAAGAAAAACCTTTACTGCATATCATGCTAGAATAGTTTATGAATTTTTAATGGCAGTGTAAATTGAATCCTAGAATTTATAAGTTTAAAATTAGACACCCAATTTACCTCTATGGCGGATGCTCACGTGGACATTTTCAACCCAAAGTAAAAAAAAACTCAATTTTTATCTGACAAATTTACATCGTACACACACTAGAGACTACTAGACTAGAACAAATAAAATCTACGTGCCGGCCTTTGCATGACCTAATAACAAAAGAGTTTGTCTATCGTACAACTGTGTGTTTCAGTAAAAACTAGCACATGGTTGTTTGCTGTCTGCAAAACACACGATTTATAACAGAGAAAAAGCTAGGTGTTTTACCACAAGCTAGCACATAGTTGTTGGTTGCCTACAGAACACATGATTTCCAACAGAGAAGAAACTGTATGTTTTAAAACAAGCTAGTACACGGTTGTTGGCTACCTCTAAAAGAATGGATTTTTAAAGAAGGCCCACACAGAGGAAAATCTGTTGTAATTTATGTGCAACTGAAGAGTAAAACAGTACAGCTGATTAACTAAAATGATAAAATGGCCTATTAAACAGCAGTAGCCCATAAAAAAGCCCAAAACCATAAATACATAAAAATATAGCAGATAGACTTAAGAGACAAGCAAAGCAAAAATAAAAAAACAGATCTGCTGTGCGTGGGAAAAGCCTTCTCTCTGCTCACACAGAGCAGGGGAAAGGGGCAGACATCGGATTGCAAAGAAGAAGAATAGAAAATTTCAAGAAGAAGCACTACAAGACTAATCCATACCTCATCAGCAAAGGTTAGTATCCCAATCTTTTGAATCTACTTTCTGAAAAAACAAAAAAAAACAATAGCAACTCAGATCAAAGATTAGGAGAATGTAGATCCATGGAAAAGACATTCAGGATGGCAAAGATGGTCTGTTGCTTGTGCTTGCTACAACAGCAGGGCGTGGCCCTAGTTGCTCAGTGTAAACAAGAAGCATGTCCAGCGCTTGGGGGTTCTAATGTAGTCTAATGGTATAAACAAGCCTACGGAAATAAAAAGAAACCAAGACAAAAGTCTACTAGCTTTTGCACCCTATAAAACCACCTATGGTGTACATAGAAATAAAGACAAACTGGCACACAACCACACAAGCATGACCAAAAACCTTGATGACTCATACATGCACATACAACATTGTGTACAACTGCGTGTACTTTTACATCTGCTTTCATTAGATCAACACCATGATCAAGTAGATACTTCACAGTGAATATAACACCTGACTGTGCAGAGGCTACAAACGGTGTTACACCTACAAAAGAAAAACATAAAAGTGCAATTTATATAACTCACACTCGCAGGTGCCAAATAGTTACACATATGAGAGCATACAATTTCCAAAAGCACCAAAAAACTACAATAAGAGTTATATGTATGAACCTCCACTTGCAGCCATATTTCGATCACACCCTAGTTTCTCAACCAATTATATGCAGACATACAAATGGCCTTGGCATGCTGCTGGATCATAATTTTCTATGCCAAGTGCTCAATCACCATTTCCTACATATAATTGATGCTCCAACTTTACACTAATGACATCATTTATTTATAAATGCTTGTGCTTGCTCCAACAACAGGGTGTGGCCCTGTTGCTCACTATGCACAAGGAGCAGATCCAGCACTTGGGGGTTGTGATGTGGTCTAAAAGGCTAGAAACACAGAGAGCATAGTGCAAAACAGAGAGCATGAGATCACACACATGTAGCTAGCAGAAATCACACACACACACACAAATAGAATATTCTGGGCCAATTTTCTAAAAGTAATTCTGCAGCCACACCACTCAGCAATCCTCAACTGATCCTCAACTAAAATTACAAATATATCTGTTATGCATTTGCCATATTCCTATTGTAAATAAATTACAGAACAAAGATAAGGAAATTGCACATTTAACATAGTGCAACTTGTACTTGCTGCTAATGCAATTATATTGTACTTGTATACAATTTAAAGATCCGGCTCATGCAACTTGTACATGCAAAGCATGGCAAAGGGGCAGAAATTAGATCGAAGAGGAACCACAAACCTCAACAGCAAAGGTTAGTACACCGATCATTTGAATCCAATCTCCTTGTGTGTGTTAGATTCATGGAATATGTAATGATGAGAAACCTTCTAACTATCAAAACATAAAATCTAGAAGTTATAAAAGAACATGAATCTAGAAAGAAGAACAAGGCAACAGGAAATGTCAGAGGCACAATATCAGATTCAGAATTATGAGGAAATGATTCGCCAAGAAGAAAGCAACAATAATGTAAAATTACTACTAATTCAAAACAGTTGACACAAACAATAAATAAATGAGAACTAATGGCTTCTTTATTTTCTTGCAGGTTTCAATTGCTTCCCTTATGCAACTAATACAAGCACTAGCCGAGTTTGATCAACTACTTGAGGTAAGAAACACAATTCAATGATGCATTGAAAAAAAGAAGAATCTGATAAAAAGCTATATAAGTACTCAGCTGCTTGCTTTTTTTATGAAGCAGAATAATATGTATGTCACAACAAGCAAATGTGATGATTATCCAACATCAATGAACTCACAAGAAGCAATTAAGGAAGTGCAGTCAGCTCCTTATCAAATATTTGCAGGCACAAATTGTTCCAGTGACCTTTCAAATACCTACAGATACAAAAAGGTGACCAAAATCATTGCTTAGATTCAAAAATACCAAGATAGGAAGGTTGTTTTTCGACTAAAATATATTTCAATGCAGGGAGGCTACACTGAACTTATGATGGAACAGATCAGGAACTCTCAGGAAGATAATCAGACTGACTGGAATACGTAGGTAAAATTTATAATACCAGTATACAAAAATTACAATTCAGACATATGCAAATTACACACATATGTGCAATGTAATTTCAGCATAATAGGACTGTAATTTTAATGCTTCATTATAAACTGTACAGCAACATGAAGAGATGCAAGGATCATTAACAAAGATGATACTTAGAAATGACAGGAATGAGATAAAACTATATTATATATGCTTATCAAACTAGTTGTGTTATATTATAAATGGTAACCATTCTCATTATCAATCAAATAAACAGAATATGAGTCTTGAAGATCTGGATGGAATCTTTGGACCATAAACTGACTGGTCAATATCAAAGTCAAGAATGTCATATGAGATAGATACAGACAGCTGAGCCAATTTGATTACATTTATAAGCAATATAAATATGTACTGGCTTCAAAGTAAAACTTATCTTTACAAAAACAGGATGGAGAAATGACAATCGTCGCTGATGATGATGGAACAACGACAAGCATAGCTGATGATGATAGATCTAAAATTCAACAATACCATTAGCAAACTGATGTATTCAATAACATGGACATTGATGAGGTACATAAAAAAATGATCTCTTCAACTATTTCAGTCCACACTAAAAAAATTATTTGTATTATAAATGACATTACTCAGAAACTAAGACTGTTGCTAATATATTTACAGGTGCAGCATAAAAATCAAGATGATCAACCAACAATGGGAGAAAATGACTTGAGGATCATAGCAATAGAACCGGCAAGTTCAGATATTATATCAGCTATAACAGATGATAATGAGCATGTAAATAGCAGCCAGGAACTGATGGAGGAAAAGATTGAACAATTCATAAAAAATGAGCAGGTTGCAGCATCTAAAGGCAACAATGCACCAATCAACAGCAAGTACACCCCACAGCTATCGATGGAATTTAAGACTAGGCATGATGCTCATGATTTCTTCAACTTCTATGCGTTCCTAGCTGGATTTCAAGTTGTCATAACACATACGACAAGAACTCAAAGTAAGAACAGAAATAATGAGGTAGTCAAAGTGACAATGAGATGCAATCGTCAAGGAAAAGAAAAGGAACAAAAGTCTTTAGAGCAAGAAGAAGTTGAAGTAGACAAGGATGTTGGAAAGAAACAGATAAGGAGAAGGAAAACAAATATTCAGCAGAAGTCAGATTGTCCTTGTGTTATGATGGTGAAAGAAGGAGTTGTATGGAAAATTAAAACTCTTTATTTGGAGCATAATCATAAGCTATGCTCTGGAGACAGGGATCAACTATTTTCTGGTCACAAGTATATGACAGAAATGGAAAAAGGACTTATCAAGACTCTGAACGATAACAATATCCCGACTAGAAAGATGGTTTCTATTCTATTGTATCTGAGAGGGGGGCTTACAACTCTATCGATAAAAAAGAAAGATATCAGCAACTATAGGGTAAAGCTGAACAGAGAAGTTAAAGGATCAGATATGACACAAGTATTGGATTATTTCAAAAAGAAACAAACTGAGGATCCATCTTTTTTTACAAGTTTGATTTAGATGAGGACAAGAGAGTGAGAAACTTGTTCTAGAAAGACTGTTCTTCTATGAAATATTATGTAGATTATGGAGAATGTGTAAGTTTTGACACGATATATATGACCAATCAATACAATTTACCTTTTGCACCATTTGTTGGAATCGCATGACATGGGCAAAGTTGCCTTTTTGGATGTGCTTTCCTGCATGATGAGACAGTGGACACTTTTAAGTGGTTATTTCAAACTTTCCTTGAAGCAATGGGAGGAAAACACCCTCAAATGATCATCACAGACCAAGACATGGTGATGAAATCAGCAATAGAGCAAGTCTTCATAAACACAAAGCACAGAAATTGCTTGTTCCACATAAAGACCAAATGTTACAATAAGAATGTCAATGTCTTTGTAGCAAACGAAGGACTATATGAAGACTTCAAAGATATAGTGAACAATAGTCTAATAGTGGATGAATTTGAGCGACTTTGGAAGAGAATGATTGAGGAAAGAAACCTTCAAGGGAATCACTACTTTTCCAAAATGTGGGAAATGAGGAAAAGGTTTATCTCGGTCTACTACAAAAATGACTTCTTCCCTTTCATACAGACCACATCCAGAAGTGAGGCAACAAATGCGAGGTTCAAAGACAATGTAGGGCCAACCTATAGTATCATTAGCTTTCTAAAAGAGTGCAATCAGATTGTTGATACCATAAATCGAGCAGAAAGGCTAGAGGACACCTATAGCAAGCAGAAAAGGCCCAAGGAATTTATATTCGGCTGCAGAATGGAGCAGCAGGCACAACAGCTATACAATAGAAATATATTCAAAAAGTTCCAGCTACAACTAAAGGCAACATCAAGGCTAAACTACCAGGAAACCGAAGATGAGAAAACATTTCAGGTGTGGCAAAAAAGTAACCAGATTTAGGAGGTTCATAGGTTCAGGAGATATACAGTAAACACTGACCTAACAGAAGGCAAAGAAGAATTTACCTACATATGTGCAAAATTCAGCAAAGATGAGATACTCTGCTCTCATATCCTAAAAATAGTCATTGAAAAGGAAATTAGCACAATTCCAGACAAATACTTCTTAGACCGGTGGAGAAAAAAAGGATATGAAGGTACATGTTGAAAGACAAGAAGAAGAAACAGTTACAACAAGCTCATTGTTGAGATTCAACATATTATCCAGGAAGTCAACAATACTGAATTCAAAAGGATCAAAAAATAAGGAAGCCATGGAATACCTTATGGCAGAATTCGACAAGATGGAAATCAATTTAGATAGAATGTTATCTGCTCAGCAAATAGGTGAAGCACAAAATGACCAGTGAGAAAATGAAGAAGGAGAAACTATAGTAGCAGAAACTGGAGATCCAGAGACTGAAATAGATGATCCAGAAAGAATTCAAAGAAAGGGAAGTCCACCTAAACCTATCAGAATGAAGACACATATAGAAGAAATAAAGAAGAAACTGGTGGCAGCAGAAAAGAAAAAAAAGAAGAAAACAAATGACACAGACAATGCAGGTAAAAAAATCGAGTACATACAAATAGAATTTCAGTACATACAAATAGAATTTGAATCCAAATACAAAAATTCTTATTTATGTGAACTAATAATGTTTTGTAGGCTCCCCGATGAAGCCAAAAAGAAAGAAGAGGAAGGAAACATCAAATGGTAGCATTGATCACCAAGCAACAGAACATTGAGGACATGATAATTAAAGATGATCAATAGAAGGAAAGCAAAATTTATTAATCAGAAGGAGGGATGCAGTTCAAATTCAATGGCCAATTAATTTATGTAATTTGTTTAATGAACAGGATGTTACATTCTTAAATTAAATTATGCCCAGAACTACAATTGCATATGCTGAGAACTAAAATTACAGTGTCCAGTAGCTGCAAATTACAATCTTGGTGATTGCAATTGTGTAACCGAATGTTTTATTTGTCTCAGAGTACAAAAAATTGGTGTGTGCTGGCACAAATCACAAAAAACAACCTTCAATATGTGTTAGCACAAATCATATTAAACAATTTTTTTCTATGTAAGGACAAGGATAAAAATGAGATGTGCGTTGGCACAAATCAGAATTATCAAACTTCATGAAGTGTTAGCACAAATCACAAGAGATAATTTTTTTCTATGAAAGGACAAGGATAAAAACTTGGTGTATGTTGGCACAAATCATAAAAAACAGATTTCAATATGTTTTAGCATAGATCACAAGATACAATTTTTTTCTATGAAAGGACAAGGACAAAAAAGAGGTGTGTGTTGGCACAAATCAAAATAAACAGATTCAAAAATGTGCTAGCACAAATCACAAATGATATTGACTTGTAATCACTTGTCAGAAAGACTAATATTGACCTATATACATAGTTCACTGCCAATAATATACAGTCACACAGAACAAGTAAATGGAAGAACATATACCAAACTATATAACTTCAGGAAAAAGCAACTTCCTCAAACAGGTTGCTGTTCCTGATAAGAGTTCCACCTCTAAGGGCGAACTTCCTCCATTGGTAACTGAAAACAATCAAATATTTACAACAAGTAATGGGAGAAAGCATGTATCAATACAACATACAACACATTCAGTAAAATATATCATGCTCAAACTAGAAAAACGTAATGCATGTAAGATCACTAACCGGATCAGACTGTCATCTTTACAAGAACAAGAGGGACCTCCACAACCCTCAAGCTTGTCCTTGTCTTCGCTATGAAAGGTTACTACACTGACACAAAAGACACACTAACACAGAAGGACATAAACTTAGAATAATGGTAAAAAACAGTTAACATCAAACATCCAAACAAACCATCCAACCAAATATTATCATCCACTTTAGTTTAGCCTCTTGACTGTAGATTAATATTTACAACCATTTGAGCACCAACTATTCTCATCAACGTAGCTGCTTCTTTACAAAGTACCATGCACTCATAGCATGAACCTACACACTACATGACAGGAACCTAAACACAAGATCTAAACACAACATGCAGGTCATGCTCTCTTATAGTACTGTTCGTAGACCTGAGAAAAAAATATTAGAAACAACTATCAATTGAGTACATGATGGAACAATACACAAAGTGACATTGCAACTAGTATTACCTCAACATCATATTTTATCACTTTAGATCGACCATCATCAGAACTATTGTATACATTGAAAATCATGTCATTGACATACTTGATACGAAGATGCCGAATATCAGCTTCAGAAAACTTGTCCATCAAATAGACATTTAGCTCCCAAAGCTCTAGATTCTTCATCGCAAAGATACCACTATCATTGCTAAAGCTGAAACAAGATATGAGAAAGACAAGACAAAATAATATAAGCACCACACAAAATGATATGATCTAAAAAAATTAAAAAGACTGTACATTACCTACTTCTCAGTCTGCTGAGGTACATCTACATAGATAACTTCATATCCATGAAACCCAAAGTCAATTTGAACAACTTCACTCCAGATTGTGGTCAAGTTTGGTATCTAAAAGCAGGTAGAGGAAATAATTAGAGTGCGGATATATATTTTTTCTTATTTGAACAAAATTTCACATTGCATTCAAACAAAATGATGTGAATCCATGTGCTGCTACTACTTACAAATTCATCACGGACAGCTTTATGAAAATGTGAGTCTGCTCCAAAATGTAGAGTACAGGAATCCAAGATTACAATCAATCTTCGAGTGATATACACAACAACCACATACCACCGATCATGGAAGAGAATTAGAAAATAAAGCTGACAAAATAACACAAAATGAAAAAGAGGGATTATTAGCACAACTGCAATGCACACAACATATGTGCTAAAGCTTAAAAAAATTAAAAGGATGTGTTACTCACATATTGGTTGTATGCTAATGACCTTGAACGACCAACACCCTTAAAGCATTTCACTGCATTATCATATAGCTCCTTCTCCTTGCTATCATTAGGACCGTGATTTCCAATAAAATAGTCCTACAAAAACAGATTGGTCAATATTATTTTTTTGATATAGTTACCACATGTAATTGAGAAAAAAATGACACTTACACCAACTTTAGAGAAGAAATAATACTTGTAAGAATTCTTAGGGTGTTTCCTATGGAATAATAATCTACACAAAGCATTCACTACAAAGTAATAGACATTTCCTTGAGGTTTAAGAGAACTTGCAAGTGCACTTAATTTCACAACCACTTGCCCATAATCGATTACTGCAAGACTGAGACAAATGAAAACAATTCATAATTACTTGATTCAAGTGTACTCATGAGTGGTGAAAACGCTAAGGAGGTTGTAAACATTTAAAACTTACTCGGAATGTTCAGTTTCTACCATCTTCAAAACAACAGCATGCACGTCAGCTTCAAGCCTTGACACTATCATCTTTGAATGAGGCATCATATAAGGGCTCAACTTGTATTTGCTTGGGATCACTGTCCTCCTAGGACGATGAACAGCCAACTTTGCACTAGAAGAGTACAAGGACCATGGTTTGAAAATGACTCAGAGTCGTCTGATAAACCATTGCTTCCCATACTTTTTGCAGAAACAGAAGTCCCACCTCGATGGGATGAAAGAGGTGTAGGTGCCTACAAAATTAGGAAAAAAACATAAAGTTGTTCGAAAATCATAAAGTAAAAATTGACATAATAGGGTTCATACTATTTCATTCTATTCTCCAAATACCTAACAAACAAGCACACAAACAAACACGGCTGAAAGGTATAAAGATGGGGACAACAGAAATGCTTCTATTGTCTTTGTCTTTATTCTCAATATATACAACACTAGTACCGCTAAGGTGCACTAGAGTATGAATACTACTACAACTACTTGTACTAGCTATTACATGACTGAGAGCAGCCCAACTATTAACAATTGTCCTTCCACTACCATGGCTACACCAAAAGCAAAATCAGCAGGTTATCTCACAAGACAATTGTTCCAAATTGATAAAACTAAAAACGCCAATTTATAATGTCACAGTGTTCTCCAGAAGGGCTGATTGCAGCTAGAGGAACAGCAGCAGTTGGATCTTCAACAGTCATAGAATAATCAATAAAAGGTAAAGACTCCATATGAACAAGGTCCTAATAAAAAAAATACTACCATATTAGTTACAGAAAAGAGACAAAAGAGAACACAAGATATATCACAGTACAAAATTGATCTAATCTAATAAACAAGCTTACAGTTTGAACATTGTCATTTCTTTCGGTCTGAAAAGTTTTCTAATTGCTCACATTACCGCCTCCACCAAATGGATTAGACCTCATCCGGACAACAAACGTCCAACCCTCTGATGCAAGGTAAAATTGGAAGTAGAAGCTGCTCTCGGATTGAACCTATCAAAGAGTGAAAGTAAATCAAGTGTTAGTACAATAAGACAAGTTACAACAAACTCTTTTTTTGTTCTATGAGATAATCAATGACAGAGCACCAGCATATTGACTTCAAACAAAAAAAACCAGAAAATACAAAACTCACATTTAGTTGGACATTTTGTTGTGTAGTTGCAGCTTTAGAAGGTAACACTCGGGCTTCTCTCTGAAGATTATCATCTGAAGTACAAGCTGTACCAGATACTGGACCGATAGGACGCCTTAATTTAGGATCTTCAACATAATTTCCTAAATCATCCTCATCATCAAACATTTTAAAAGATGTCATGCTAGGACTATTAAAGTAGGGAGCCTTATTCTTGATACAAGGTTTCTAAACAGGTGCTTTCCCTGCTTTATCAAATACAAAATTGGTAAAGAAGGTTCAAACTTACAGGTGACAAAGAACATATATTGCACATGTCAAATACCATAATTGCAATATTTAAAAACTATAATTTACTGCTAATAAATGTGTAATCTAGAAATAGGTACTAACCAGTACAATCCAAAGCAGGAGCTGCATTTTCAGTCAGTTGAGTTTCTTTTAAATGGCAGGGAATAGCTTTTGGGTCTAAAAACATTGTCTGTGCACTAGAAGCAGTTTGGACATTCTTCAATGCATCTAATTTCACATTGTCCTTGGACTGAAAAACAAATACGAAAAATGGCTGTCAACTATCACATGATCAGAACAAGATAGTTTAGACTAGAACACAATTTAGTTTTAATTCAACCGTCTAACGTTTGGTTGCAGCTAACAATGGGCCTTCTTCAACATGTACAGGATTATCCTTTGTACCCCCATTTCTAGTATGATCCAGCACAATTGACTAAAATTGAAAAATACATTATTCAGGCAATAGAAAAGTCATGCACTACAGATTATATATCTGTAGTGCATCAGTGATCAATCGTAGGGATTTATTATCCATGACACTAGTAAGGTAATAAAGCATCAATGATCAATTGTAGGGATTTATTTTTCATGACACCGGTAAGGTAATAAATATTACCCAATGATGGAAGGGAAATGAGCATGCGATGAGGATCACCTTAACTTGGCTCTATTAATTGAAATTAATTATCTTATTCTAGGGCACAAGGTAATGCACGATGCAACACTGCCAGATTGTACAAGATCAATACTTTATGTGTCCAAGTATATCATACAAAAGAATATGCTCATTTCTTTGATAAGGCTCAGCAGCATGTTTTAAAAGGTACATGGAATAAATTAGCTTTTAAGTGCTATGGACAATCTTTTACGCCCCACTCCTAGCTTCAGTTTCTCTTGCTAAAAGCTAAACAGAGACCAAACAGCTGCCTTCTACTATTGGTTTTTAGAGAACCTAAGGCTGCCATCAAGAAAGAAGCCAAGAGTTTTTCCTTCCTAGCTTTTGTCTAGCTTTCCCTGCATTGCCACCCACCAACCTACTGGGCTTCTCCCACAAAACAGTTTGGAGTGCCATCCAATAAGAAGCTAGCATCTCCCAACCTAAGAGAAGCAAAATCCAAAAGCAGAAAAACTGTACCACTGCCAAACATGGATACACAGCCACAATCAGCATGAGATGAAGACTTGCTTCCCAGTTCAGTGGATGACCACAACGGGCATGCTGCCACTGGCATTGCCCACCCTATCCAATGGACCATGCCCACACCTACCCAATGACTTGGTCACTACTGCATAGTATTCTAAATCTAGAGCACTGCAGTGTGTGACTTGATGCGAAGCAGAGAGAAGGTAAATGGAGGAGAAGAGATGTGTGGAAGTGGAACACTTGTCAATGGAAAGGACCTTGGTTAAAACCTTTGATGACCCTATCCTATATATAATTCTGTTCCCCAAGACTAGGCAACACTGCACCAACTTCTTATGGACTTGATTGCCCTTTTTACATACTACACCAATGCCATTTAGACTTAGTTGTTCAACCATTGGAAGATAAAATAATCGCTACATTTTTTGTAGAAAAAAGATTTAAGAATTTTGTAATGAATCTAAACTAGAAGTGAAGATCATGGGACATCATCGTATTTTAGTTATAGGAATATTCTCTCCAACAAGAAAAAGTTGCTCAAATTATCAAAAGTGTTACTTCAGCTATGTATATCTTCCTTAGGAATCAGTGATCATGATAGACACAATAATGTAGCTATGTAGAGCAGTATGCTGCCGCCTTAAACAAGGCTGATCAATGACATAGCAGATAAAATGGAAGGAAAAAGATGCAACTTATGCTAAATGATGGACTAACAGGTGAGAATAGTGCACGACAACTAGACACATTATTCAGGCTATCTTTATATAGTAGTGAGGTGCACACACAGAAAACAAAAAAATAGCAAAACACAGAAACTCACTTTTAGAACAAGCTTCTGATGTTTGGTTGCAGCTTTAGAAGCTAACATTGGGGCTTCTTCAATAAGTACAGGATTATCCTTTGTACCTCCATTTCTAGCATAATCCAGTACACTTGCCTAAAATTTACAAATACATATTATTTAGGGAAATAATTTGTAACTGAAATCTCTATTCAAAACACAAGAACATATTCAAAACATTGACCTCAGGATCATCATCTTTTCTGCAACTGAGAGGGGATTTTCCAAGACGTTGAAATAGTCCATGTTGAGTCCTAGAAGCTACACTATCAGGAGTGGAAGTTTATGATGCATAGTTTTTCCTCTTCCTCTTCCTTCTACATGAATCTGCACCTCAAAAATATTCATAAGAGTATCAACAAGAGATACAAAGTTAACTCAATGCTAAAAAATGCTACAAAAAACACTTTATGTACCTTGAGCTGATGAGTTATTGAAAGAAATAATTATAGTTGCCTGAGAAACACCACAATTGTCACTACCAAAAACATTGTATGCACTATCTGAATCAACTTTTTTAGTCACAGAAACTTCTTCATCATTAATTTTAGTAGCAGCAGCCATTGTGGGATCAACAACTTCCACATTAAATGCAGTAGCAGCAGGCAATGTGGTATCCAAAACATCTTCCACAATGGTATGAGTTGAAGCAGCAGGCATTGGGGCTTCAAATTCATGAGCCATTGCATCATCATCTTTGTGACTAACATTGGCTGGAGAAGGGATTCCAACATTAGAATTCTTAGGCAGTGGATCATCATCAACTGATGACCATGATGGTTTTTCATGTACTAGAACATTGAGATGACAAGTTTGTCCGGGCTCCTAAAACCATGTGATGTGTGATGTTCTTAGAAAATGCCACACAAAGCTTCATTGTCCTGTCATGTCAAATTAATAGTAATTTAAAATAGCAAAAAATGAGGATTAAGCATATTAAAATAGCAATGAACTAAACCAGTAATTTATTCACAAATATTAAACTAAATGAAATACTCATGAATATACTAAACAAGGCACCTACTTGTTCATCAAATAATCTATAATCAGTATACAGAGAATCCCTAAAAGAAGCACAAACATCAACAAGTAACAAAGATTTAGCATAACAAGTTTTCTCAATAGATTTGACCTACACAAAATATATTATAGTTAGTCAGTCAGTAATCCAAACAAGAACAAAACAAACATGACAACACTCATAAAACCTCAAACCAAGACTTACCGGATGCTTTCCAAACTTATCAGCAGAGACACAATCATATGAAGCATAATTTTTTATCATAGAACCTTTCCAACACAGAATTCTTGGCAAATTTGGGGGAAGCTGGTGATGAGATCCAAAGTTCAGAAAGTCTAGATAGTAAGCCTACAAGAAATTACAAAGTGGTCAGTAAATACATTACATATAGATGACATAGAGTAATTGATAGGAAAACAAGCAATGGAAAAAAGACAAACCGCAAAGAAGTATATGCAGCCACCGATTATCCTTCTTTGCTTTTTTCTGTATAATGATATTGAAGCAAATAGCCATTCAAATACAAACTTGGACCAGTCCCAATCTTTCACAGTTGAAACATCAATCAAAGCACCTAGATACTTGGGGCTGGGAAGAGTACTTGAGTTTGGGCACAGGAAAGTAGACAATGCAACAACCATGAAGTATCGGAAGATGTCATCATCAGACAAAGTGTTGCCTACCAACTTCTTGCCAAAGGTCTTGAAGAGGGGCAAAGAACTCTCATTGATTTCTTTAAGAAAATTGGCCTTTGCAGACTCATCTTTCTGTTGCCTGATGTCTTCACCACCAATTGGAATCCCTAAGAATAGCTGAACTGATTTTACAGAAAAAGGGACTATTTTGCCTCCAACAAGTATAACACAACAGTTGACATCGACTTGATCTGCAATCCATTGGACAAAGCTTCTAGGCACTGAACATCCATCATACTCAAGCAAGATTCCAAATCCATGATCCCTGATGATCTTTTTCTTACACTCATCCAATTCTCTTATTTTCTCTCAAAAATATTTGTTATTGCACCTGCTTCCTGCTTTAGCAGATCAACTCTCACCAGCAGTTGATTTTCCTGTATCGGTGCCTTTAACATCTCTAAGATTCTGAAAACCCGATGAAAAACTAAGTTTCCAGTTATGAAACTAATCATCAGTTCACTAAACATGGTGTAAAAAAAAGCACATGCTACTGAATTTACCTTTCTAGCACGCTTCTGGACTTCAAAACGTCGTGATTTCCCTTTCTTCTCAATAGACTTAACAAACTAAAAAAACAACATCAATAGTTAGTTCATAAAAAATATAGTGCCATGGACTGATTCTAGTAACTTAACTGCTGGAGAATAAGAACAAAAAAGATTGATATGTGCAAATGAGAGACAGACTGATGTCCTACTTCTATATTGGCTGTATTGTGAATAGAGATATCATGAGGTAACTGCACTAGAAAACCCTTCTTATCCATAGGATCCCTCAACATTACCACACGGGTTGACGTATCGATCAACACTCCATTCCCACTCATCCACTTCATTCCTAGGATTATATCAATTCCTACCCCCGGTAGAACTACAAGATCCGTAAGGAACTCTCGATCCCCAATTTCAAGCTTTACATCTTTTACTACTTGGTTAGTCATGATATTATTCCCAGCAGCACTAATACAATAACCATCCTTGACAATTGTAATCACATTCATCTTATGCTTAGATGCAAAAGTAGAACTCACAAAGGAATGTGAAGCACCCGAATCAAAGAGCACAACTACAGGGTGATCATTAACAAGAAACTTACCAGCGGTGACCACTTCACCAGCAGGAATTTCCTCCACGGTAGTGTAGTGAACACGCCCCTGACGGACGTTTCCTTGAGCATTCTGCTTGGAAGGATAGGGACACTTATTTGCCCAATGACCAGGCTGGTTACAGTTCCAACACGGCCTGTTAGCTGGTGGGACATTGGAGCTGCCCTGCCCAGAGGTATTCTTTGGCAAGGAAGTTGTGTACCCCTTGCGAAAACCTGTTTTAGCTTGATTCTTCTTCTGAGGTGGGCGGTACCGGACATTAGTATTGGGTGGACGGTACTGGGTCTTGGATACCATTGGTGCCTTAGACTGAGAAGCACCTGCCTCAAAGTTTCTTTTGCGGTTCTTGGAAGCGGCATATATCTTATCATTGTTCTCCTGAGTCAGGGTGTCACTGATAAACTCATTGAAGGTGACACACTTGCAGTTGCCCATAGACTTCATCAGTTTAGAAGAAAGTCCTCTCTTGAAGCTAGCTATCTTTTTGGCATCAGTATCAACGAACTCAGGAGCATACCTCGCCAAGTTGTTGAATGCCTGGAGGTATTCATTAAGACTCTTGTTGCCTTGGGTTAGCTTCATAAACTTGGTATGCTTAATGGCCATGAGACCAGGAGGGATAAAGTGTCCCCGGAAAGCTGCCTAAAACTGACCCAAAACTATCTCGACGTTTGCAGGGAAGGTGGTCCTGTGATGGGTCCACCAGATGCCTGCCGGGCCTTGGAGCTGGTGTCCTACATATGTGGCCTTCATACCTTCAGTCAAACGGAGCAATCCAAACCTTTGCTCTATCGTGCTCAACCATTCATCAGCTTGTAATGGTTCTTCTGCCTCACAAAAGATAGGAGGCTTTGTATCCATGAAGTCCTTAAAGCTGCTGTACTGGTTCGGCTCGGGTCCCTGGCGGACATGATGATCCTCGCGGTTAGCCATCTGGCGCATAGCCTCAGCTAGCATGCGCTGACTTTCCACAACTGTCTGCATTAGCTCAGCTGGTGTGGGCGGTGGCGGAGGTGGTTGTTCCTCATTTCCCATGCCACGACCGCGACGAAGGTTATGAGCCATCTACAAAATGTATAGCCAATGAGCACTGACGATGTGGAAATTTTTGTAGATGAATCGTATAATTATGCCAAACTGAGTCCATTGAAGGGAATGCATTTATATAGTCAACAGAGGCACAATCATTCATCACAACCACACAACTCATCAAGCGCATCAATTGACACATAAATGCGATGAACTTAACCAACAACGAGATCCATAGACCGCAAAGATGAAATTCAGCAAAAGCTCACATACGTGGAGCACAACACGTTCGATAGGTTACATCCAAGCCATAGTGGTTCCAAACTTACATCAAGGGTAACATAGGGTTCGATATTACATCCCAACGATTAGCTTGATACAAAGCTACTCGTTCATGCAGGAGGATCAACAAAAGACTAGCTCTAGCGCATTAGCTAAGTAGTAAGCTAAACTACGCATCGTCCTCGGAGTCAGTGTCGAAGATCTCTCCTCCATCTTCATCACTAGCAGGCTCTAACTCCTCATCTTCCTCCTCATCAGGTGGGACATCCTCGGGTCCATTGACCTCCATGTCATCATCACCTTCAGCCATGATGACACCAGAACCCATCTCATCCTCATCCTCAGGTGGCAGGAGAGGGTGAAGTTGATTGTGTAATAGGTGGACCTCCTCATGGAGATTGTCATTGTACTCTTCAGCAACTGCCACTTGCTGCTCTAGCTCCATCTGTCGCGCTCTCAACACATTCTCTTCGTGCCAGGCTTCATTCCGTTGGTTCATCACGTGAATCAACATGCGTTCACAGTTGCGGTGAGCAACTGTCAACCTCTGAACCTCAAGGGTCTCTTGGTCCCTTTCCTGTGTTACTTGCTCCAAACGGTGCTGAGCCGCATTCCTCTCAGCGGTCACCCAAGCTAGCTCTGTCCTCAGCCTTTCCGCCTCAGTAGGCTCAGGACGGGGCTCACGAGGAGCTAAACGGTGACGAGGCGCCCTGCCTCCAGCGGACTTGCGAGCAGTGAGCTTCGTGCGCGCCATCTGTAGCAAAAGTTACAACATAAGGGGAGAATCATTTAAGGGATACGAAATTTAATTAGTCGGGACAATCATATTTTAACGGAGGGAGTAATGCAAGAAATGCCATGTATGCTTGAACATGATGCATGCACGATCCGTACGTCCTCACAATCCTAGAAAAATTTAAAGGCTAGCGAAATATACGGTGGCATACATACATTCTCTCGTATACGGTAGCTAGTCGATCTACAATGATACGTTGTTAGTGTACCTATAGAAAATTTCATTTCAGCCCAGTAATTTCCCAAAATGCATAAAAGCAAGCAGTAAACTAAATACTTTCATACATACATCCCCTGATGCATATACTCTAGTATCACAGCTACCCGTCAGAGATACCCACATTTAAGTACTCTCATAGATACATGATCGAACATGTAAGTATGCGAGCAACCACAACTACTCTCCCCTAGACCGACGGTTGGACGGTCATGCTCTCACAACTCCCACTTACTAGGGCGTAGAGGTATTTGTCATTGAGAAGAAGTTGTAGATGGATGGTAGGCCTACATTTTTCATGTATACTGTTTTTGCAATAGATCGATGGATTAGCCGGGTTGACGCGTCGAATACGTGCTGTCAGTCATCACCATCGAACGTTGAATCGCGTTTTTCAGAAAATGTTCAGTGAACGTGGCCGACCGATTCAGAAAAATGACGCCGCGTGGCGCCACCCGTCGCCGCTCGCCTGAGCGCGCAGGCCACGCGCCGTGAACGCCCTGGCATGGCCAGCCGCGTCTTGAAGCCCCCAGCGCCTGCCCGCCGAGTCGCCCGTTCCATTTTTGCATTCCCTCTCCTTCCTCCGCACGCATGGCGACCGGGACACCGTGACACCGCCGAGCCAAATCCACCATCACCGAGCTCCATTAACCAATTCGTCCAAGCCACAGCCCCGTCGTGACCCTCTCTACGCCTGAGACACCACCGCCACTCCATTTTTCGCCTCAGGTAGATCTCCTCGTGAGCGCGGCTCCACCGGGTCGCCATGACCGCCGCCGGCAGAGCTCGCACCTGGCCGTGCTGCTCGAGCTCCTTATCGCCTCTTCTCTCCCTTGCGCTAGCCTCTGGGTGGGACACGGAAGCTCATTGAGTGTGCCACTAGGGCCATGACGTCGTAGCTTCGCCGGAGTTGGCCGTGCCGTGGCCGAGCGCCGTCGTGGCCATCGCCACCCCTCCTAGTTGCGTCAATAGCTGCGAATAAGGGTTCCCCTAGGTCCGCTAGGGTGAGGCAAACCCATAGGCACCGTTGGTCTCGCCGGAGAAGCCACCGACGGCGAGTCCCGCCGTCGTCTTCCTCCGTCCCCTGCTTCTCTCGCTGACGCGCGGGTCCACCCTGTCAGCCGCTGACGCGCGCGGCGGGAGCAAGCTGGGTTGTGCCGCGTCTTGGGCCGCTCCAGTGCGAATTCGCTGGCCACCGGATCTGTTCGGGCCGGCCCAGTTGCGAAGTTGATTTCTTGTTTTTGGTTTTGTTTATTTTGTTTTTCACAGAATTGTGTGCATGATTCAAAAATGTGTATCTCCTAATTGGAAGCTCCAGATGCTATGGTTCTAATTTTGTTAAGTTCCTGGTCATGTCTAGTATTTAACAAAAATATTATATGAGCACATGTTTTAGAAATTTTTGATGAATTAAATAGGACTTTGAAATGTGTTTTTAGATGCATGCAAACTTGTTTGAATTTTATCTTGAGTTTCTGTGGTCCAAAAAAATTTGAAATTTTTATGGTAGTCTATGTGAAGCATGAGATAGCTACTGTAATTTTTGTAGATTTTTATGAACAGTTTTACTATATGTTGCTTTAATCACCTAATTAACTAAATAAATTAGAAAAGGATATTAAATGATTTATTTAGAAGTTGGCATTATACTTTCTAGTGTTCCTCTGGTATGTGTAACAAGTTGGTAAACTTGGTTTGGTCAAATTAGGCTTTTGCATCATCATTAAATAATTAAGTTAGCAACCCTGTCATTGCGGGACAGATTCTAGGTTTACTGGAATTTGATTTGGTTAACTTAAGAATCATGCTTTGATGTTTACAAATGAATTGTAGAAAATTTCATAAGCTTTCCAGAATGTCCTCTTGCAAGTCATTTGGATTTGTAGAACTCTGGTTGTGATTGGATTAAGGGACTATTTGTATGCATATGAAACTTTAAATGTTAAATTATGTATACCTTTACTATTCTAAGTTGTGGTAATGTTCCTAGGTGTTAGGCCTTTAACTGAAGATGAGCATCTTTATCTTAGGTTATGCAAGTTAGGTAAGTTGATCTTGTTCTTTAAGTTAAGTAGATACATGCTTAAAGTGATTTGAATAGAGCTAATTACTTGGTAAACGAGTGTCCAGTGATGCTTTCGTAAACACTCACTGTGATTCATTCATCATGGGCATCATGTCATTCCTTATGCATCCATGATATTTATCTTTTGCATCGGCATGCAATAGGTGTACTGGAAGGAGTAACCCTGCTGGAATTCGAGGAACCGAGCGAGCAGCAGCAGCCGACGCCGGAGATTCAGGAGGAGCAGCCATCAGGAGAAGTGCCAGACGAGGTCGCCGTTGAGTGCCCGGACCACCGTCCTTGCAACTTTGTGAAAGGCAAGCCCCGGAGCATATTAAGCCTCCTAATTTCTGAAATGCAGTTACAGTATTATTGTTACATATATATTGTTGCATTAAGTTTAGGTGTTGGATGCAAACAATTGCTGCATTGGTTACCCAATCCTTGTCCAGATATTGTTACCCTGAATCCTATGTAGCTCAGGCTCGAGTAGTGCTTAGCCCTGCTTAAACGCGGTAGAAGTCGGGTGATTTCCTGTCACCTGCGAGATATAGGAAGATACATGTGGCACGGTTGGCTATATTTGTTATCGTGGAAAAGAACCAGTCTTAATTTGAAATGAAGACCGGACGGAGGCTTGCTGGTTTGAAGTGACTCCGTCTGTGTTGCTTAAGGACTGATTCTTGGAGCCTTTCCTGTTCATGTTGAACGCATGCCTCTCTCTTAGTTGGCCGTGTCCGATGACTGACCGCGAAGCCGAGTAGCTCACCTCAGGCCGGGAGTCGATAAGTATAAAGTGCACCTCGGAAGGGAGCCGTAGGCGTGAGTCCAAGGGCAGGTTATTTAAAAGTCTTGATCGTCCTGGCAGAAGGGTAATCCCTGAGAGTGCTGGCGCTGATCGAACCCGCGAATTTGGTTCCTGAGATGTACCAAAGGTAACCCACGGCTACCCTTGCTAAGTATGCAAGGGTGAGAGTTGGGAATATCCCCTCAGCTGAGTTGTAATTCGATTCGAGTCGCCGTCTCTCCCGGTTAGTGAGAACTTGACGGGCTTATCTCCAATGTAGATACACTTAATAACTTAATGGTTCAGAAATGATGATATGATGATGACAGCCTTATTATACCTGCTATGGTTAATATTGTTTGCTCCTAATAAGTGAGTGCTCTAGTACAGGTGCTAATCTAGTGGATAGGTAAATAATGATAAGCTTGATGCTAAGTTTAAATTGGTTACTATAATCATAAGCTCTTTTATGCAACTGTGTCAAGCTAGCCCACCTGAAAAGCCTTGCATGATCCTTGGTGTCTTTTATTTCTGGTTTTGACGGGTAAGTCTAGCTGAGTACCTTCTCGTACTCAGGGTTTATCTCCCACCTGTTGTAGATGACCAATTCTTCTTTGGTTGCTGCAAGTACTGCCTTCTCCCAGCTGGGGATGAAGACTAGGTCGTTGGGCGCGGTCTCTACTAGTTCTCGTACCTGATAATGCTTAGCATTCGGATTACATCCATCAGAGTTCAAATAAAATATTACAAACCAAGTTCAAATGCGCGAAAGCAACATAGTTTAGTACATAACTTCATAGTTTCAAATACATTGCCAGATCTGAGTCATGTCCCACAAAAGCATTATCAGGTACGAGAACTAGTAGAGACCGCGCCCAACGGCCTAGTCTTCATCCCCAGCTGGGAGAAGGCAGTACTTGCAGCAACCAAAGAAGAACTGGTCATCTGCAATAGGTGGGAGATAAACCCTGAGTACGAGAAGGTACTCAGCTAGACTTACCCGTCAAAACCAGAAATAAAAGACACCAAGGATCATGCAAGGCTTTTCAGGTGGGCTAGCTTGACACAGTTGCATAAAAGAGCTTATGATTATAGTAACCAATTTAAACTTAGCATCAAGCTTATCATTATTTACCTATCCACTAGATTAGCACCTGTACTAGAGCACTCACTTATTAGGAGCAAACAATATTAACCATAGCAGGTATAATAAGGCTATCATCATCATATCATCATTTCTAAACCATTAAGTTATTAAGTGTATCTACATTGGAGATAAGCCCGTCAAGTTCTCACTAACCGGGAGAGACGGCGACTCGAATCGAATTACAACTTAGCTGAGGGGGTATTCCCAACTCTCACCCTGGCATACTTAGCAAGGGTAGCCGTAGGTTACCTTTAGTACATCTCAGGAACCAAATTCGCGGGTTCGATCAGCGCCAGCACTCTCAGGGATTACCCTTCTGCCAGGACGATCAAGACTTTTAAATAACCTGCCCTTGGACTCACGCCTACGGCTCCCTTCCGAGGTGCACTTTATACTTATCGACTCCCGGCCTGAGGTGAGCTACTCGGCTTCGCGGTCAGTCATCGGACACGGCCAACTAAGAGAGAGGCATGCGTTCAACATGAACAGGAAAGGCTCCAAGAATCAGTCCTTAAGCAACACAGACGGAGTCACTTCAAACCAGCAAGCCTCCGTCCGGTCTTCATTTCAAATTAAGACTGGTTCTTTTCCACGATAACAAATATAGCCAACCGTGCCACATGTATCTTCCTATATCTCGCAGGTGACAGGAAATCACCCGACTTCTACCGCGTTTAAGCAGGGCTAAGCACTACTCGAGCCTGAGCTACATAGGATTCAGGGTAACAATATCTGGACAAGGATTGGGTAACCAATGCAGCAATTGTTTGCATCCAACACCTAAACTTAATGCAACAATATATATATGTAACAATAATACTATAACTGCATTTTAGAAATTAGGAGGCTTAATATGCTCCGGGGCTTGCCTTTCACAAAGTTGCAAGGACGGTGGTCCGGGCACTCAACGGCGACCTCGTCTGGCACTTCTCCTGAATGCTGCTCCTCCTGAATCTCCGGCGTCGGCTGCTGCTGCTCGCTCGGTTCCTCGAATTCCAGCAGGGTTACTCCTTCCAGTACACCTATTGCATGCCGATGCAAAAGATAAATATCATGGATGCATAAGGAATGACATGATGCCCATGATGAATGAATCACAGTGAGTGTTTACGAAAGCATCACTGGACACTCGTTTACCAAGTAATTAGCTCTATTCAAATCACTTTAAGCATGTATCTACTTAACTTAAAGAACAAGATCAACCTACCTAACTTGCATAACCTAAGATAAAGATGCTCATCTTCAGTTAAAGGCCTAACACCTAGGAACATTACCACAACTTAGAATAGTAAAGGTATACATAATTTAACATTTAAAGTTTCATATGCATACAAATAGTCCCTTAATCCAATCACAACCAGAGTTCTACAAATCCAAATGACTTGCAAGAGGACATTCTGGAAAGCTTATGAAATTTTCTACAATTCATTTGTAAACATCAAAGCATGATTCTTAAGTTAACCAAATCAAATTCCAGTAAACCTAGAATCTATCCCGCAATGACAGGGTTGCTAACTTAATTATTTAATGATGATGCAAAAGCCTAATTTGACCAAACCAAGTTTACCAACTTGTTACACATACCAAAGGAACACTAGAAAGTATAATGCCAACTTCTAAATAAATCATTTAATATCCTTTTCTAATTTATTTAGTTAATTAGGTGATTAAAGCAACATATAGTAAAACTGTTCATAAAAATCTACAAACATTACAGTAGCTATCTCATGCTTCACATAGACTACCATAAAAATTTCAAAGCCATTGGGCAAGTAGAATTTGATGTATCCAAAATAACAGGTGGCATGTCTAATTTTAGCATAATTAGGAAACCTTATTAAAAAGTGTCAAGCAACAGATTTCCCATTTTTCCTAGTATTCTTATAGTATAAGAATAGCACTCACCAAATTTTACCTTTACTGGATCTATAGAAAAATTATGAAAATTCACACAAGATCCATCCATTAATAAAAGGAATTTCTATAACTTAAAAGCTACAGATGCACTAGCTCTGAAATTTTAACCAGAGCTTCTAATAAGCAATAATAGACTACCCACAAAATTTCATAATTTTTGGACCACAGAAACTCAAGATAAAATTCAAACAAGTTTGCATGCATCTAAAAACACATTTCAAAGTCCTATTTAATTCATCAAAAATTTCTAAAACATGTGCTCATATAATATTTTTGTTAAATACTAGACATGACTAGGAACTTAACAAAATTGGAACCATAGCATCTGGAGCTACCAATTAGGAGACACACATTTTTGAATCATGCACACAATTCTGTGAAAAACAAAATAAACAAAACCAAAAACAAGAAATCAACTTCGCAACTGGGCCGGCCCGAACAGATCCGGCGGCCCGCGAATTCGCGCTGGCGCGGCCCAAGACGCGGCGCAGTCTAGCTTGCTCCCGCCGCGCGCGTCAGCGGCTGACAGGGTGGACCCGCGCGTCAGCGAGAGAAGCAGGGGACGGAGGAAGACGACGGCGGGACTCGCCGTCGGTGGCTTCTCCGGCGAGACCAACGGTGCCTACGGGTTCGCCTCACCCTAGCGGACCTAGGGGAACCCTTATTCGCAGCTATTGACACAACTAGGAGGGGTGGCGATGGCCACGGCGGCGCTCGGCCACGTTCACTGAACATTTTCTGAAAAACGCGATTCAACGTTCGATGGTGATGACTGACAGCACGTATTCGACGCGTCAACCCGGCTAATCCATCGATCTATTGCAAAAACAGTATACATGAAAAATGTAGGCCTACCATCCATCTACAACTTCTTCTCAATGACCAATACCTAAATCATTGTGGATCCAAAGTTACATGAAGCCAAAGTGGGCTTGATGCAACTGAAAATGTAACTACGACTTAGAATATTTTCTAAGTGTGAAATCAGCATGAACTACTGACTTGTGGGCCATGTTTGACCATGTTCCACACATTTTCATGAGTTGGCCATAAAACAACTTTTGTTCCTTGATAAATTAGCTACAACTTTGGTAAAGAGTGCACAGCCATGCAAAGTCTCTAAGTTGGACTTTTGAATCAGTCAAACGATGACACTCCAAGGGTCAATTCAAGTCAAACTTGCACTTGAGGGCATTTTGGTCATTTTGATCTACATGAACAATGTCCCAACAAGTAACCTAAGTATAGTTAAGGTGTAATAGACCATGATCAACCACTTTACAAAATTGTTATACCACTTCTAATGATCACATGTGAATGTAACATGAAACTCTCATACTTGGAAACATGGCAATATGGTAGTAATGTGGCAATTATAAAATGACAACAAGGTCTTGAAACATGTCATTTGTGTATTTAAAACAAAAGTATTTGTCAAAATCCTAAATTAAATACTAAGTATTGCCAGTGGTCATATCCCTTATGCCCAGTTAAGGACTATTAGGTGGCTATCTAAGTACTAACATGGGGGTTTTTACTTTTGTCGTCCATACGGCGTGCTATTGTATGGATGTCATTCACTTGAATGGTAATGTTTGGATCAAATACCTCTACGCCCTGGTAAGTGGGAGTTGTGAGAGCATGACCGTCCAACCGTCGGTCTAGGGGAGAGTAGTTGTGGTTGCTCGCATACTTACATGTTCGATCATGTATCTATGAGAGTACTTAAATGTGGGTATCTCTGACGGGTAGCTGTGATACTAGAGTATATGCATCAGGGGATGTATGTATGAAAGTATTTAGTTTACTGCTTGCTTTTATGCATTTTGGGAAATTACTGGGCTAAAATGAAATTTTCTGCAGGTACACTAACAACGTATCGTTGTAGATCGACTAGCTACCGTATTACGAGAGAACGTATGTATGCCACCGTATATTTCGCTAGCCTTTAAATTTTTCTAGGATTGTGAGGACGTACGGATTGTGCATGCATCATGTTCAAGCATACATGGCATTTCTTGCATTACTCCCTCCGTTAAAATATGATTGTCCCGACTAATTAAATTTCGTATCCCTTAAATGATTCTCCCCTTACGTTGTAACTTTTGCTACAGATGGCGCGCACGAAGCTCACTACTCGCAAGTCCACTGGAGGCAGGGCGCCTCATCACCGTTTAGCTCCTCGTGAGCCCCGTCCTAAGCCTACTGAGGCGGAAAGGCTGAGGACAGAGCTAGCCCGGGTGACCGCTGAGAGGAATGCGGCTCAGCACCGTTTGGAGCAAGTAACACAGGAAAGGGACCAAGAGACCCTTGAGGTTCAGAGGTTGACAGTTGCTCACCGCAACTGTGAACGCATGTTGATTCACGTGATGAACCAACGGAATGAAGCCTGGCACAAAGAGAATGTGTTGAGAGCGCGACAGATGGAGCTAGAGCAGCAAGTGGCAGTTGCTGAAGAGTACAATGACAATCTCCATGAGGAGGTCCACCTATTACACAATCAACTTCACCCTCTCCTGCCACCTAAGGATGAGGATGAGATGGGTTCTGGTGTCATCATGGCTGAAGGTGATGATGACATGGAGGTCAATGGACCCGAGGACGTCCCACCTGATGAGGAGGAAGATGAGGAGTTAGAGCCTGCTAGTGATGAAGATGGAGGAGAGATCTTCGACACTGACTCCGAGGACGATGCGTAGTTTAGCTTACTACTTAGCTAATGCGCTAGAGCTAGTCTTTTGTTGATCCTCCTGCATAAACGAGTAGCTTTGTATCAAGCTAATCGTTGGGATGTAATATCGAACCCTATGTTACCCTTGATGTAAGTTTGGAACCACTATGGCTTAGATGTAACCTATCGAACGTGTTGTGCTCCACGTATGTGAGCTTTTGCTGAATTTTGTCTTTGCGGTCTATGGATCTCGTTGTTGGTTAAGTTCATCGCATTTATGTGTCAATTGACGTGCTTGATGAGTTGTGTGGTTGTGATGAATGATTGTGCCTCTGTTGACTATATAAATGCATTCCCTCCAATGGACTCAGTTTGGCATAATTATACGATTCATCTACAAAAATTTCCACATCGTCAGTGCTCATTGGCTATACATTTTGTAGATGGCTCATAACCTTCATCGCGGTCGTGGCATGGGAAATGAGGAACAACCACCTCCGCCACCGCCCACACCAGCTGAGCTAATGCAGACAGTTGTGGAAAGTCAGCGCATGCTAGCTGAGGCTATGCGCCAGATGGCTAACCGCGAGGATCGTCATGTCCGCCAGGGACCCGAGCCAAACTAGTACATCAGCTTTAAGGACTTCATGGATACAAAGCCTCCTATCTTTCGTGAGGCAGAAGAACCATTACAAGCTGATGAATGGTTGAGCACGATAGAGCAAAGGTTTGGATTGCTCCGTTTGACTGAAGGTATGAAGGCCACATATGCAGGACACCAGCTCCAAGGCCCGGCAGGTATCTGGTGGACCCATCACAGGACCACCTTCCCTGCAAACGTCGAGATAGTTTGGGGTCAGTTTCAGGCAGCTTTCCGGGGACACTTTATCCCTCCTGGTCTCATGGCCATTAAGCATACCGAGTTTATGAAGCTAACCCAAGGCAACAAGAGTCTTAATGAATACCTCCAGACATTCAACAACTTAGCGAGGTATGCTCCTAAGTTCGTTGATACTGATGCCAAAAAGATAGCTAGCTTCAAGAGGGGACTTTCTCCTAAACTGATGAAGTCTATGGGCAACTGCAAGTGTGTCACCTTCAATGAGTTTATCAGTGACACCCTGACTCAGGAGAACAATGATAAGATATATGCCGCTTCCAAGAACCGCAAAAGAAACTTTGAGGCAGGTGCTTCTCAGTCTAAGGCACCAATGGTATCCAAGACCCAGTACCGTCCACCCAATGCTAATGTCCGGTACCGCCCACCTCAGAAGAAGAATCAAGCTAAAACGGGTTTTCGCAAGGGGTACACAATTTCCTTGCCAAAGAATACCTCTGGGCAGGGTAGCTCCAATGTCCCACCAGCTAACAGGATGTGTTGGAACTGTAACCAGCCTGGTCATTGGGCAAATAAGTGTCCCTATCCTTCCAAGCAGAATGCTCAAGGAAACGTCCGTCAGGGGCGTGTTCACTACACTACCGTGGAGGAAATTCCTGCTGGTGAAGTGGTCACCATTGGTAAGTTTCTTGTTAATGATCACCCCAGAGCTTGTGCTCTTTGATTCGGTGCTTCACATTCCTTTGTGAGTTCTACTTTTGCATCTAAGCATAAGATGAATGTGATTACAATTGTCAAGGGTGGTTATTTTATTAGTGTTCTTTGGGAATAATATCATGACTAACCAAGTAGTAAAAGATGTAAAGCTTGAAATTGGGGATCGAGAGTTCCTTACGGATCTTGTAGTTCTACCGGGGTAGGAATTGATATAATCCTAGGAATAAAGTGGATGAGTGGGAATGGAGTGTTGATCGATCGTCAACCCGTGTGGTGGTAATGTTGAGGGATCCTGTGGATAAGAAGGGTTTTCTAGTGCAGTTACCTCGTGATATCTCTATTCACAATACAGCCAATGCTACCCTAGCCAAAGCCATTGAGGATCTACCAGTTGTCTATGAGTTTCCAGATGTCTTCCCTGATGACTTGCCTGGATTACCTCCGGACCGTGATGTAGAATTCAAGATAGAACTCATTCCGGGTACGGCTCCTATTTCTCGAAGGCCCTATAGAATGCCGCCCAATGAGTTGGCTGAACTGAAGAGTCAGTTGAATGAGCTATTGAAGAAAGGTTTGATTTGGCCTAGTTCTTCTCCTTGGGGTTGTCCGGCTATATTTGTGAAGAAGAAGGACGAATCTCTACGCATGTGTGTGGATTATCGTCCCCTAAATGCTGTTACCATCAAGAACAAATACCCTCTTCCTTGCATCGATATTATGTTTGATCAGCTCTCCAAAGCTAAGGTATTCTCCAAGATCGATTTGAGGTTTGGTTACCATCAGATCAAAATTCGTCCTGAAGATATACCTAAGACAGCTTTCTCTACTCGTTATGGCTTGTTCGAGTACCTTGTCATGTCCTTTGGGTTGACAAATGCTCCGGTACACTTTATGTACCTGATGAATTCTGTATTCATGCCAGAATTGGACAAGTTTGTCATCGTGTTTATTGATGATATCCTGGTATATTCTCAGAATGAAGAAGAGCATGCTGAACATCTGAGAATTGTCTTAACTCGGTTACGTGACAACCAGCTTTATGCTAAGTTCAGCAAGTGCGAGTTCTGGTTGAACAAGATACCTTTTTTAGGTCATGTGTTATCTAGTGATGGAATTTCGGTTGACCCTACTAAGGTGCAAGAAGTCCTTGAGTGGAAGGCACCTACTACGGTCACAGAAGTCCGAAGTTTCCTAGGATTGGCTGGCAATTATCGTCGCTTTATCCCGGATTTCTCTAAAATCGCCAAGCCCATGACTCGACTACTTCAAAAAGATGAGAAGTTTGTCTGGACTCCGAAGTGTCAAGAGGCTTTCCACACTTTGCGGACCTTGCTAACCTCTGCTCCTGTATTAGCACAACCTGACATCGAAAAGCCTTTTAATGTCTATTGTGATGCATGTGGCACCGGTTTGGGGTGTGTTCTTATGCAGGAAAGCCGAGTAATTGCTTATGCTTCGCGCCAGCTTCAAAAGCATGAAGTCAACTATCCTACCCATGACTTAGAGCTAGCCGCAGTTGTTCATGCCCTGAAGATTTGGAGACATTACTTGCTGGGTAATGTGTGCAACATCTATACTGACCATAAAAGCCTCAAGTACATCTTTACTCAACCCGAGTTGAACATGCGTCAACGATGATGGTTAGAATTAATCAAAGACTACAACCTTCAAGTGCACTACCATCCTGGTAAGGCAAATGTGGTTGCTAATGCCTTAAGCAGAAAGGCCCATTGCAATTCCTTGGTTAGTGAAGACTTTCATCTGGCACACCTCCTTCATCCTGTAGTACTCCACAATATCACTGTGGATTGCTCTCTTAGAAGTCGAATTATCGAACTCCAGAAGACTGATGTGGGTGTGTTTCACATCAAGCGAAAGATGAAAGAGAAAGAGACTAAGCACTTTAGAGTCGATGACAAAGGAATTCTTTGGTTTAATGATAGACTTGTGGTACCCAAAGATAAAGAACTTAGAAATCAAATTATGGCTGAAGCCCATTCTTCTAAATTGTCCATCCATCCTGGCAGTAGTAAAGTGTATCAAGATCTCAAGCTGTATTATTGGTGGACCAAGATGAAGAAAGAAATCACAGCTTACGTGGCAAGGTGTGATAACTGTTGCAGAGTCAAGGCTATTCACATAAGGCCCGGATTATTGCAGCCACTCTCTATTCCTAGCTGGAAGTGGGAAGAAATTAGCATGGATTTCATTGTTGGATTACCCACTACCAAAAAAGGTTGTGATTCCACCTGGGTTATCGTAGATCGTCTAACTAAATCCGCTCACTTTATTCCGGTCAAGTCTACATATCACCCGCACAATTATGCTGAGATTTATTTTCAACAAGTGGTACGTCTCCATGGTGTACCCAAATCCATTGTTTCTGATAGAGGACCACAATTCATGGCTCGTTTTTGGGAGTGCCTACATCAGAATCTTGGCACTCATCTAATCCGCAGTTCTGCCTATCATCCGCAAACATCAGGACAGACTGAGCGTGTTAATCAAATTCTTGAAGACATGCTTAGAGCTTGTCTTATTTCTTGCAAAGGCTCTTGGGAAGACTGGTTACCTCTCGCTGAATTCTCTTATAACAACAGTTATCAAGAGAGTATTAAAATGGCTCCTTTTGAAGCTCTTTATGGCCGCAAGTGTAGAACTCCTTTGAACTGGGTGGAACCCGGGGACAAAAGATTCTATGGTATTGACTTTGTAAAAGAAGCCGAAGAGCAAGTCCGAACTATACAGAAGAATATGACTGCCGCACAGGCTAGGCAAAAGAGCTATGCTGACAAGAGAAGAAAACCTATTGAGTTTGAAGTAGGTGATCATGTTTATTTGAAGGTATCCCCTATGAAAGGAGTCAAGCGTTTTGGAATTAAAAGGAAGCTTGAGCCTCGATATGTTGGACCCTACCGCATTATCGAGAAAAGTGAAAGAGTAGCATATAAGCTCGATCTATCCCGTGAGATGGGAGCTATATTCCTGGTATTCCATGTGTCCCAGCTGAAAAAGTGTCTTCGTATTCCCGAGGAAAGAATAGCAACAAGGAAAGTCAACTTGAAATCTGATCTTTCTTATGAGGAAAAGCCCGTGCAAGTTCTGGATACTCAAGAAAGAGTGACTCGTACACGAGTGGTTAAATTATACAAGGTAGTTTGGAGTAATCATAGTGAACGGGATGCAACATGGGAGCGGGAAGATTATTTAAAGGAAAACTATCCAGCTTTCTATACTGATTGGTACGCTTTCTAAATCTCGGGACGAGATTTTTCTAAGGGGGGAGGGATGTAACACCCTAGGTGTTTAGGCTTCCACTAAATTGCATGTCATTTCATAAACATGTGCATTATCTATGTCATCATGTCATTATCATTGAAACAAACATATGCAACATTTTAAATTGTATGTGTTTCATGCTTGATTGCTTAGAATGGTAGTAGTAAAACATGTGAATGTAACATGAAACTCTCATACTTGGAAACATGGCAATATGGTAGTAATGTGGCAATTATAAAATGACAATAAGGTCTTGAAACATGTGAAACATTGCATTGCAACATATGAATGAATTGCTTGTTTTACTTTCTTTATCACATGTGATCATTAGAAGTGGTATAACAATTTTGTAAAGTGGTTGATCATGGTCTATTACACCTTAACTATACTTAGGTTACTTGTTGGGACATTGTTCATGTAGATCAAAATGACCAAAATGCCCTCAAGTGCAAGTTTGACTTGAATTGACCCTTGGAGTGTCATCGTTTGACTGATTCAAAAGTCCAACTTAGAGACTTTGCATGGCTGTGCACTCTTTACCAAAGTTGTAGCTAATTTATCAGGGAACAAAAGTTATTTTATGGCCAACTCATGAAAATGTGTGGAACATGGTCAAACATGGCCACAAGTTAGTAGTTCATGCTGATTTCACACTTAGAAAATATTCTAAGTCGTAGTTACATTTTCAGTTGCATCAAGCCCACTTTGGCTTCATGTAACTTCGGATCCACGATAATTTAGGTATTGGTCATTGAGAAGAAGTTGTAGATGGATGGTAGGCCTACATTTTTCATATATACTATTTTTGCAATAGATCGATGGATTAGCCGGGTTGACGCGTCGAATACGTGCTGTCAGTCATCACCATCGAACGTTGAATCGCGTTTTTCAGAAAATGTTCAGTGAACGTGGCCGACCGATTCAGAAAAACGACGCCGTGTGGCGCCACCCGTCGTCGCTCGCCTGAGCGCGCAGGCCACACGCCGCGAATGCCCTAGCACGGCCAGCCGCGTCTTGAAGCCCCCAGCGCCTGCCCGCCGAGTCGCCCGTTCCATTTTTGCATTCCCTCTCCTTCCTCTGCGCGCACGGCGACTAGGACACCGTGACACCGCCGAGCCAAATCCACCATCACCGAGCTCCATTAACCAATTCGTCCAAGCCACAGCCCCGTCGTGACCCTCTCTACGCCTGAGACACCACCGCCACTCCATTTTTCGCCTCAGGTAGATCTCCTCGTGAGCGCGGCTCCACCGGGTCGCCATGTCCGCCGCCAGCAGAGCTCGCACCTGGCCCTGCTGCTCGAGCTCCTTATCGCCCCTTCTCTCCCTTGCGCTAGCCTCTAGGTGGGACACGGAAGCTCGTTGAGTGTGCCACTAGGGCCATGACGTCGTAGCTTCGCCGGAGCTAGCCGTGCCGTGGCCGAGCGCCGCCGTGGCCATCGCCACCCCTCCTAGTTGCGTCAATAGCTGCGAATAAGGGTTCCCCTAGGTCCGCTAGGGTGAGGCGAACCCGTAGGCACCGTTGGTCTCGCCAGAGAAGCCACCGACGGCGAGTCCCGCCGTCGTCTTCCTCTGTCCCCTGCTTCTCTCGTTGACGCGCGGGTCCACCCTGTCAGTCGCTGACGCGCGCGGCGGGAGCAAGCTGGGCTGCGCCACGTCTTGGGCCACGCCAGCGCGAATTCGCGGGCCGCCGGATCTGTTCGGGCCGGCCCAGTTGCGAAGTTGATTTCTTGTTTTTGGTTTTGTTTATTTTGTTTTTCACAGAATTGTGTGCATGATTCAAAAATGTGTATCTCGTAATTGGTAGCTCCAGATGCTATGGTTCCAATTTTGTTAAGTTCCTGGTCATGTCTAGTATTTAACAAAAATATTATATGAGCACATGTTTTAGAAATTTTTGATGAATTAAATAGGACTTTGAAATGTGTTTTTAGATGCATGCAAATTTGTTTGAATTTTATCTTGAGTTTCTATGGTCCAAAAATTATGAAATTTTGTGGGTAGTCTATTATTACTTATTAGAAGCTCTGGTTAAAATTTCAGAGCTAGTGCATGTGTAGCTTTTATGTTATAGAAATTCGTTTTATTAATGGATGGATCTTGTGTGAATTTTCATAATTTTTCTATAGATCCAGTAAAGGTAAAATTTGGTGAGTGCTATTCTTATACTATAAGGATGCTAGGAAAAATGGGAAATCTGTTGCTTGACACTTTTTAATAAGGTTTCCTAATTATGCTAAAATTAGACAGGCCACCTGTTATTTTGGATACAGCAAATTCTACTTGCCCAATGGCTTTGAAATCTTTATGGTAGTCTATGTGAAGCATGAGATAGCTACTGTAATTTTTGTAGATTTTTATGAACAATTTTACTATATGTTGCTTTAATCACCTAATTAACTAAATAAATTAGAAAAGGATATTAAATGATTTATTTAGAAGTTGGCATTATACTTTCTAGTGTTCCTCTGGTATGTGTAACAAGTTGGTAAACTTGGTTTGGTCAAATTAGGCTTTTGCATCATCATTAAATAATTAAGTTAGCAACCCTGTCATTGCGGGATAGATTCTAGGTTTACTGGAATTTGATTTGGTTAACTTAAGAATCATGCTTTGATGTTTACAAATGAATTGTAGAAAATTTCATAAGCTTTCCAGAATGTCCTCTTGCAAGTCATTTGGATTTGTAGAACTCTGGTTGTGATTGGATTAAGGGACTATTTGTATGCATATGAAACTTTAAATGTTACATTATGTATACCTTTACTATTCTAAGTTGTGGTAATGTTCCTAGGTGTTAGGCCTTTAACTGAAGATGAGCATCTTTATCTTAGGTTATGCAAGTTAGGTAAGTTGATCTTGTTCTTTAAGTTAAGTAGATACATGCTTAAAGTGATTTGAATAGAGCTAATTACTCGGTAAACGAGTGTCCAGTGATGCTTTCGTAAACACTCACTATGATTCATTCATCATGAGCATCATGTCATTCCTTATGCATCCATGATATTTATCTTTTGCATCGGCATGCAATAGGTGTACCGGAAGGAGTAACCCTGCTGGAATTCAAGGAACCGAGCGAGCAGCAGCAGCCGACGCCGGAGATTCAGGAGGAGCAGCCTTCAGGAGAAGTGCCAGACGAGGTCGCCATTGAGTGCCCGGACCACCGTCCTTGCAACTTTGTGAAAGGCAAGCCCCGGAGCATATTAAGCCTCCTAATTTCCGAAATGCAGTTACAGTATTATTGTTACATATATATATTGTTGCATTAAGTTTAGGTGTTGGATGCAAACAATTGCTGCATTGGTTACCCAATCCTTGTCCAGATATTGTTACCCTGAATCCTATGTAGCTCAGGCTCGAGTAGTGCTTAGCCCTGCTTAAACGCGGTAGAAGTCGGGTGATTTCCTATCACCTGTGAGATATAGGAAGATACATGTGGCACGGTTGGCTATATTTGCTATCGTGGAAAAGAACCAGTCTTAATTTGAAATGAAGACCGGACGGAGGCTTGCCGGTTTGCAGTGACTCCGTCTGTGTCGCTTAAGGACTGATTCTTGGAGCCTTTCCTGTTCATGTTGAACGCATGCCTCTCTCTTAGTTGGCCGTGTCCGATGACCGACCGCGAAGCCGAGTAGCTCACCTCAGGCCGGGAGTCGATAAGTATAAAGTGCGCCTCGGAAGGGAGCCATAGGCGTGAGTCCAAGGGCAGGTGATTTAAAAGTCCTGATCGTCCTGGCAGAAGGGTAATCCCTGAGAGTGCTGGCACTGATCGAACCCGCGAATTTGGTTCCTGAGATGTACCAAAGGTAACCCACGGCTACCCTTGCTAAGTATTCCAGGGGTGAGAGTTGGGAATACCCCCTCAGCTGAGTTGTAATTCGATTCGAGTCGCCGTCTCTCCCAGTTAGTGAGAACTTGATGGGCTTATCTCCAATGTAGATACACTTAATAACTTAATGGTTCGGAAATGATGATATGATGATGACAGCCTTATTATACCTGCTATGGTTAATATTGTTTGCTCCTAATAAGTGAGTGCTCTAGTACAGGTGCTAATCTAGTGGACAGGTAAATAATGATAAGCTTGATGCTAAGTTTAAATTGGTTACTATAATCATAAGCTCTTTTATGCAACTGTGTCAAGCTAGCCCACCTGAAAAGCCTTGCATGATCCTTGGTTTCTTTTATTTCTGGTTTTGACGGGTAAGTCTAGCTAAGTACCTTCTCGTACTCAGGGTTTATCTCCCACCTATTGCAGATGACCAGTTCTTCTTTGGTTGCTACAAGTACTGCCTTCTCCCAGCTCGGGATGAAGACTAGGCCGTTGGGCGCGGTCTCTACTAGTTCTCGTACCTGATAATGCTTTTGTGGGACATGACTCAGATCTGGCAATGTATTTGAAACTATGAAGTTATGTACTAAACTATGTTGCTTCCACGCATTTGAACTTGGTTTGTAATATTTTATTTGAACTCTGATGGATGTAATCCGAATGCTACTTATGAAATGTTGTAACGGATGATGTGTTGTGTTGAATCACTATGATCTTGGTTTGTATGTCGAGAGTTGGTTGAAATCCTTCGTGATTTCCGGACTACCGGGATTATGGGAGCTTAAGTACAGGAATTTGATCGCTTCGGTGATTGTTTTTATACTTACGTTCTTATGATTTGGTCGGTTCTGTTATAGCTGGTATGGTATCAGAGCAAGATTAAGCATAATATTGTCATGTACATTGTTTTAAAAACAAAGTTTTGGTTTTAAAAAGCCTATTTTAACTAAAACTTTAGCTACAGGCAAATTTGTCAAAACTAATTTGCAAAACTATGCTAGCGACATCCTCCCTTATGCCCAGTTAAGGACTATTAGGTGGCTATCTAAGTACTAACATGGGGATTTTTACTTTCGTCGTTCATACGGCGTGCTATTGTATGGATGCCATTCGTTGAATGGTAATGTATGGGTCAATTGCCTCTACGCCCAGGTAAAAGGTAAGTGGGAGTTGTGAGAGCATGACCGTCCAACTGTCGGTCTAGGGGAGAGTTAGCTGTGGTTACTGGAATATTTACATGTCACACACATGTATATATAAAGGTACTTAATTGCGGGTATATTTATCGGGTAGCTATGGATATCGAAGTATATACATTTGGGGATGTATATATGGAGAGTATCTTAGTTTACTGCTTTCATTGTATGCTTATTTATCTCTTGTGGGGATGGGCTGCAATGAATTTGCCTGCAGGTACGCTAACCACGAATGCATAGATTGAATATAGCTGACGACTAGCTAATATCGAGAGAGTATGTGTTTTGCCACCGACATAGAACGTGATTGCCACCTTAGGCTGGCAATTTCGTGAGGACGAATAGGACGAGCATGCATCATGATTGTGCTTGTGCATAAATATGCTTTCCTCACCTTGTTCTAATGCTAAGTAACTTGTGATCAATGTGATGTCACTATTTTCCCTGTGTGAAGCTAGCCAAAATGCCTTGTCCCATGCTGCTTGAATAGCTATGCTTGAAGTTAGTCTATGATTAGTTTTGTCTTGTATGTTTGCTTCCAAAGGAAATAGATGACAAGTTATTAATTGGCAAAAACTCACCCCTTCGAAAACTAAATTGCTAAATGTAAGTAAAACTTGTTTTGTAGAGATATCCACCTACTCAGTAAAAAGGGAAATAAAAGATAACAGTGCCTTACCACCATGTTTTGCCTGATATGCGTTGTGGTGTTGTTGTAGGTGACTGCTTGTTATGTACGAGCTTTGTGCTTCGTAATAGCCATTTAAGCTAATTGGATTGAGTGTTTCGAAATGCTCGCTTAAGACCATGATGTAGGCGTGGATGCTCGTTATCTAGGTAGTGCCGTAGTTGTCACCCTTTTGTCCTCGGTAAGCATATGAATGTGGAAGAGTGCTATCCTAGAGCAGCGTCCAAGTTTTGGTAATCTTAGGGTTGTCGTCTACAATTAAGTTCTCTCTTAGGAACCTGAGCCTGTACACGTGGTTGCTCGCCTTGAACGTTGTGCTACGAAGACTTTAACTATGCCTTTGCTTGACCTTAGGCCCAAGCTTAATTCCCTTGAATGCTTGCATGTTTCGTGGTTGTCCCGCTCCTGTGTGGGAGGACCCTGCTCAAAAATCCTTGTTGGACCTTATTGCTCTCTCTCCTACTGGTCAGCTAGTGAAACGCTAATCGCTATCTACCCTGGCTTTGGAACCTTTTTTGCACAGATCATGTCATTGCTTTATCGACTGAATCCCTTGTTAGTGCAATGGCTCTGTCCCTCAAATCTTGTGTATTTTGTCTCCAACTCTTTCAAGTCTCTAGATGTTTATCAGTCTTGATCTCATGTTAATCTTTATCTGGTAATCACTTTGGTGGACACGAGGCGTATATGGAAATTTAGCAAGAGTCTCCTGCTTAGTTGCCATCGGCAATTAGGCTATGTTCTTTTGCGCTGTGTTTTTGATCTTCTGATCGCCTCCTTGTTGATTCCTAACCTTGTGACTATCCTTGTTTGCTATCCCTCTTTTGCACAATGCTTGTTCTTACAATCTAATTGGTGCCACTAGAAATTTCACTTTGGGTGTATGTCCAGTAATGGTGCCACGATTAGCGATCTACGGTGCCGCGATGGAACCTAGGGCCTCCTTGTGGGCGGCCGACGCATGGTTGTGCTGCTGGGTGCGCGCTGGTATCGAGGTTTCTAGTCATGATCCATTGCCGAACTGTACCGATGTGTTATTTTCGCGTGAGCTCTTCCTTGGTTATCTATCCATATCTTATCAAAGATCCATATATCAGACCGAAAGTAGTAGAGCTTCCTTTTGAAGTCACAAAAAAGATATCCTTTGAAGAACTGGTCACTGACATAAACAGTAACAGACTGCAAGAGGTGGTAAACAAGCGACTCTACCTAACTATCCCTGTAATGACGTCGATAGTCTGATGAGCATCTTATGTTATCCATGTTGGATCAGAAAGGTATCCAACACTTAATGTTGGACAAGATTATCAATCTAATGATAATGGATGGCGATATCATGTGGTGTAATAGGTCACCGGGTGCTCATGAACCTCCCATTCAAGTTCTTGATCTGTAGGTGCATGATGGTCATACAGTTGAAATCAACCATCTCTAGTGTGACTCATTATCTGCAGACTTCGATGGAGACTGTCTGTTTGTGCCTCGATTGCGATTATTGTTGTGGTCAAGAGTAAGAATTTGGAACTTTGAGTGTTGAGAGACAACTGATTAGTTACCCATAGTAAAGTTAATCTCCAGCTAGGTAGCAACTTATTGGTAATTACGAAGTACATAGGACAGTGCTATCTTGGATTCCTTCCAATGTAACAATGCTTTATGGACGCCAATGAAAGAAATTCTTCAGACAACAACTTACGACAAAGAGCAAGTATCAGAAAGTGTCGTGACCAAATTAGTCTCTCTGATACTCCAAAGTTAAGTAGCCTAATGCTATCACTGATGTTGGAAACTGGATCACAAGTTCTCTTCTCTTAAAAGTCTTTCGCATCGAATCTCGGGACGCGATTCCTTTAAGGGGGGAGGGCTGTAACACCCTAGGTGTTTGTCACTAGTTAAGCAACGGGTTTAAGCTCAACCATGACATGTTAAGTGGTGTTGGAGATGTCAAGGTCAAACCTATGGAAATAAGCCCCAACCTAAACTCAGATATTGCACCCTTGCTTTACATATAGGCCCGTTTCAAGATGAAGGACACGTGGACGCCTAAGAGGGGGGGTGAATTAGGCAACATAAAAATCTAACTCAAGACTATGGCCTCTTTTTCTACTTCTAGCAAAACCTATGCAAAAGATAATCTATCTAGATGTGCAACTACGGTTTTGCTAGTGTGTTGCTATCTCTACCGCAGATGATAATAATATGATCAATGTAAATGCAGAAGATTAAAGAGCAAGGTAGAGATATGCAAACTCCCATTAACGACTCCGGTATTTTTACCGAGGTATTGAGAAGCACGCAAGCTTCCCCCTAGTCCTCGTTGGAGCCCCTCGCAAGGAATCCCTCGCAAGGGCCAAGCTCCCAGTCAGGTAACTCCGTGGATAGTCTCGGACCTTCCCCACGCGCAAGTGGGTCTCCGATGTGCCTTCCGGCAAGCCTCTCCCGGATGCTCTCCGCCGTCTTCACTATCAAGCTTTCGGCCGAAACGCCGCGGGACTTGTTCCCTTCGGTACACGGTGGCGGCCGCACCACAAACGCGGTTGGTGCGATCTCGCAAGACTTCAAGCCCCTCCGATGTACAACTCTTGTGCTCGCAAGCACGGGGTGGCAAGAGGTATGCAAACCTCACTAAACACTAGGCATACACCTAGAGCAAGCGCATAAGCGATGGTCTAATCAACCTAAGCACTTCACAAAGCACTTATGCTAATCACCTAATAAAACACTAAGCACTATGCATGTGGAGATCACTCAAATGGTGTATCAACACTCTTGATATGTTTCCTCAGCTCCACACTTTTCAAATGGCCGGTTGGGGGTTGTATTTATAAGCCCCACTGAGAAAGTAGCCGTTGGGGTCGAACTCCCGCAAATCTGCTACTGACCGGACGCTGAATCGTCCTGACCGGACACGTCCGGTCGTCCCGACCATTGTAGCCGCGAACTACCGATCGGACGCAGCCAGCGTCCGGTCGCTTGCCACCGGATGCGTCCGGTTGCAGTTTCGCGCGCCTGGAACCTCTCTGTACTCGATCGGACGCTGCGTTCCTACGTCCGGTCGGTTGCCGCCAGCGTCTGGTCCTTGCGTCCGGTCACCTGTCTGCCGAGCCACCGGTCCAGCGTCCGGTCGCGCTTCCAGCGTCCGGTCCAGCGTCCGGTCGCCTCTGTGAGCTCGTTTCTTTGCGATCTTGCGCATGGCTTGGTTCCTATCTTCATGCTTGGACTTTGCTTGACATCTTGGGTCTTTTCTTGTGCTTCTAAGGTCTTGCTTGAGGTGTTGATCATCAGATCATCATGTCGCCTTTGTCCAAGTCACGTCTTGCACCCTATTGGACTACAAAACAAACACTTGCAAATTCATTAGTCCAATTTGGTTGTGTTGGTCATCAAACACCAAAATCCAAAGTAAATGGGTCAAGGGTCCATTTTCCTTACAATCTCCCCCTTTTTGGTGATTGATGACAACACGACCAAAGCAAGCAAATGATAAAAAAAAATTAAATTTAAAAATTATCTACTTGCTAGGATGCAATGCAAAGGGCAAGGTTATATGATACTAATTGATAGATATCAATTAAAACTTTACTCAAAAGCATGTCTTGCCCTTGCAAATGTCCCCATGTGATATTATGGATTAGAGCCTATCTTTCTAAAAAAAATTCTTAATCCATAATTCACTTTCCTCCCTTTCTCGGACCATTACCACTTGTAGACATCAACTTGATGCTTGCTTTTGGTCCTTCAAATTCTCCCCCTTTGGCATCAAACACTAAAAAGGAAGACATTAGTAGCACAAGGGAGGGTCAAATTTCATGATCCTTTGTGTATAGAGAGAAATGGATCACAAAATTTGACTCTTGCATTATATAGACTAAGCTCCCCCTAAATATATGCATACATATGGTAGAAAGCAAAGCATATGCATAATTAGCAATTTGTTGCACAAGAGAGTTTAATCTATATAATGCATAGAGAAAGCATATAAATATGAAATGAAATCAACATGATGATGCCAATTGAAGAACGATGCTTCTCTTCGGGGACTCCATTTTCCTTGCAATGAGACCACTACACAAATGATAAACTTGAAAAAGGTGTTAGTCTCAAAGCGTCCATCTTGTAGATGATCCTCCCCCTAAATTTGTGCATGGAGACATGGAATACTTGTAGTACTCATGCACAATTGATTTTGGAGTCAAAATACCACTTGAAAGATGATATTTGGGAGAAAATTATCTACAATTTGGACTTTGGCACATATTAGATAAACAATAGTAAGACAAGCTATGTGCCGTGCTCCTAAGCAATTTTAAACCATGTAGGTTTGCTCCAAGGGTTACAAATGAGACCGAGCAAGCCTACCATATGAAATACCTAGTGTATGCATGACAAAAGATATAAGCATGCAAATGCAACCCTAGGCATGAGGAGTAACTAGATGCTTAAAGATACCAATTGTAGGAAAATCTAATTGCAAGATGTACCAATTAAAAAGTAATAACATCTAGTTACCTAACATGGGAAGGGGAATTTAGGTCCATAGTATCCACTAACCTACTTGGCAATGATTTTGTCCATCATGATGCACCCCATGAAATGCACCCATACTTTGCCAAGTCTCCAAATTCCCCGAGAACCGACGGACTTCTTACTTCCCTTTCGGGATCCAAACCTTCTTGGTGCTCTTCATGTTGGAAATGATTTCCTTTGGCACCCAAAAGCGTTTGACCCCATTGTTTGCTTGCTTGTTCACCTTGATGGCCACCACCTTGTCATTTTTCTTCTTCTTCAAGAGATAAGGTGTGGAGGCCTTCTTGTCCACCTTGTTGGTGTAGGTGTTGGAGAGCTTGCTTGTTTGCTTTTTCTCCTTCTTCTTTGCTCCTCCCCCATTCTTCACCTTGCACACATAGGACTTGTGGCCTTCTTTGTGGCACACGTAGCAAACCACGGTTTGTCCTTCATCAAGCTTCTTCACTCCCTTGACGGTGTTATCTTGATGAAGTTGGGTTTGCTTCATACTTGCCTTTCATTTGAGTCAAGTCCTTGGTGAGGCGAGCTACTTGCTTGTGTTGCTCATTCTCTTTGCAACCTCTTGTGTGCATGTATCTACAATCACTTTCTTAACACAAGCTTGGTTGCACAAAGGTGAGTCTAAACATAAATCATTGCAAGAGGTAGATGCATCCTTTTTAATTATGTCATTTCTTTTAGATGCCTTGGTGGGGGTATTTTTTATGGCCTCAAGATTAGCAACTTGATTTGTTAGCTCATCACAATGTTTGCACATGATTTCCATTTTAGCAAGCAAACTTTGATAATCATTTTATGAGCTAGCTAACTTTTCTTTTAATTTTTCATTTTTCTTTTCAAGTTGCTTATCATTAATTGTGCATGCACTTATTGTTGCACTAGCCTCAAGTTGCTCAATTTTAGTAGATAGTTCAACATTGAGATTTGCAAATTTTTCATATTGTTCAAGCAAATTCTTGTATGCTTCTTGTGAACTACCTAGCTCTTCTTTTAAAGTTTTGAGCTTCTTTTGTTGACTAGTGTAAACTTTAGCATATTTAAGATTTTGTTGCACAATTGTATTGTAAGAAGGCAAATCATCATCACTATCACTCTCACTAGAGGATGAGCTTTTGTTACCTCGTGCCATAAGGCACACACGAGAAGAGCTTGATGATGAGTGCTTATGACCTCGCCTCTTGTGATGGTTTTCTTCTTCACTTGAAGAATCATCCCATGACCTTATTGTTGTGAGGGCTTTGTTTTTGCATGCCTTCTTCTTGGTTTTGGGTGTGGGCTTGTTTGGACAAACTTCCACAAAGTGCCCCATCTCGCCGCATCCGTAGCATCCTTTCTTTCTTTGCTCATTTCTTTGATTGGTGAAAATGAGATCTTGAATTTGGATGGGCACACCCTTGACATTGAGCCTTTGGATCATCTTCTCCACCTTGTTGATTAATTTGATTGATTCTTCATCAAGGTCGGAGGTGGAGGAGGAAGATTGATCATCATCACTTGATTCTTGTTCATCATCATCAACCTCATCTTCTTCTTCTTCACTTGAGGAGCTTGAGCTTGAGCTTGACTCAACTTTCTTGCCCTTCATCTTTTTCTTTTCGCTACAAGCGAGAGCTTTGCCTTTGCTTGATGAAGATGCTTCTCCTTGACCCATCTTATGTGACATTTCAAATGCCACTAGCTTGCCAATGACAATGCCCGGGGTCATGGTGCTCAAGTTCTCCATGTTGTGAAGGATGGTGATGATGCTTGCATATTTCTTTTGTGGTAGAACGGAGATGATCTTCCTCACGATGTCCGCATCATCTAGCTTTAATAATCCTATTGAATGGAGCTCATTGATAATTAGATTCAATCGAGAATACATATCACGAACAAGCTTATCATCATTCATAGCAAAGGAATCATAATTTTGCTTAGCTAGACAATGTTTTTGCTCACGGACATTACTTGTACCGTCATGGAGCTCTTGAAGTTTTAACCAAATTTTATGTGCCGTATTTAAGGTGAACACTTGGTTAAACACATCCATGCTAAATGATTCAAACAATCAATTCTTAGCTCTAGCATTAAAATGCATTTCTTTTTCTTCACTCTTTGTGGGTTTTTTGGGATTCTTGATGGGTTTCATCCCGTCACGAGTGACTCTCCATACACCCAAATCAACCGCCTCAAGGTGGCAAGCCATTCTAGCTTTATAGTATGGGAAGTTAGTGCCGTCAAATTATGGAGGCCTAGCGGTATCCATCCCAACCACTCTTCAAAAGCGTCGGCTCAACGGCGGTTAAGCCAAAGGTCCAAATTGAGCCAACTGGCTTTGATACCAATTGAAGGACACGTGGATGCCTAAGAGGGGGGGTGAATTAGGCAACATAAAAATCTAACTCAAGACTATGGCCTCTTTTTCTACTTCTAGCAAAACCTATGCAAAAGATAATCTATCTAGATGTGCAACTACGGTTTTGCTAGTGTGTTGCTATCTCTACCGCAGATGATAATAATATGATCAATGTAAATGTGGAAGATTAAAGAGCAAGGTAGAGATATGCAAACTCCCGTCGACGACTCCGGTATTTTTACCGAGGTATTGAGAAGCAAGCAAGCTTCCCCCTAGTCCTCGTTGGAGCCCCTCGCAAGGAATCCCTCGCAAGGGCCAAGCTCCTGGTCGGGTAACTCCGTGGATAGCCTCGGGCCTTCCCCACGCGCAAGTGGGTCTCCGATGTGCCTTCCGACAAGCCTCTCCTGGATGCTCTCCGCCGTCTTCACTATCAAGCTTTCGGCCAAAACGCCGCGGGACTTGTTCCCTTCGGTACACGGTGGCGGCCGCACCACAAACGCGGTTGGTGCGATCTCGCAAGACTTCAAGCCCCTCCAATGTACAACTCTTGTGCTCGCAAGCACGGGGTGGCAAGAGGTATGCAAACCTCACTAAACACTAGGCATACACCTAGAGCAAGCGCATAAGCGGTGGTCTAATCAACCTAAGCACTTCGCAAAGCACTTATGCTAATCACCTAATAAAACACTAAGCACTATGCATGTGGAGATCACTCAAATGGTGTATCAACACTCTTGATATGTTTCCTCAGCTCCACACTTTTCAAATGGCCGGTTGGGGGTTGTATTTATAAGCCCCACTGAGAAAGTAGCCGTTGGGGTCGAACTCCCGCAAATCTGCTACTGACCGGACGCTGAATCGTCCTGACCGGACGCATTCGGTTGTCCCGAACGTTGTAGCCGCGAACTACCGATCGGACGCTGCCAGCGTCCGATCGCTTGCCACCGGACGCGTCCGGTTGCAGTTTCGCGCGCCTGGAACCTCTCTGTACTCGATCGGACGCTGCGTTCCTGCGTCCGGTCGGTTGCCGCCAGCGTCCGGTCACCTATCTGCCGAGCCACCGGTCTAGCGTCCGGTCGCGCTTTCAGCGTCCGGTCCAGCGTCCGGTCGCCTCTGTGAGCTCGTTTCTTTGCGATCTTGCGCACGGCTTGGTTCCTATCTTCATGCTTGGACTTTGCTTGACATCTAGGGTCTTTTCTTGTGCTTCTAAGGTCTTGCTTGAGGTGTTGATCATCAGATCATCATGTCGCCTTCGTCCAAGTCACGTCTTGCACCCTATTGGACTACAAAACAAACACTTGCAAATTCATTAGTCCAATTTGGTTGTGTTGGTCATCAAACACCAAAATCTAAAGTAAATGGATCAAGGGTCCATTTTCCTTACACAAGATATATGCTTGGCTGGTGTTATTGGAATATCTTCATGTGTCTCACATCAATACCCATCTATATGGATCACTGGAAAAGTTTCATGAAGTTTGGAATCAAAAAGTCACATGAAATGATAAGTTATATCCTTATTGGAATGATTTTACTAAGTGCCTGAATTGCACTATTAAGTGAATGGAAATGTAGGTCATCAATCAAACCTTGCAACCTTGCCCAAATGACTCTAGATGAACTCTACAACAAAAGTCATGAAAGGTTCGTGTTGAGCCAAGATCAAGAAAATGCATCAATCGGTCAATAACTCTAATTTAAGCTTTACAGTGACGATACTTTGACCTATGTTGACCACCAACTTACAGTGCTTGTATGGAGTTTCACCTTAAATAAAAGTTGAAGATTGAGTAGAGTAGAACAAACTTTGTTTTTGGAACAAGAACCAGATCAACTTGGAACTAAGTCAAACAGAGGCTCGAAGATTGAATCATCAGCTATTTTCATGTACTTAGAATTTTTCTAAGTCTAGAATTCATTGTCGTCGACGTTGGCATGTCGCGTTCTCATGTTTTCGTTAAGCAACTCGACTTGACCCCAAAATAAAGGTTGGAGCTAAGTTCATGGAGAAGAGCATATAAAAAGATGGCTCTCGTTGGACTTCGTTTTGAACATTAATTTTGGACTTTTGTTCATAGCTGTTAACGCGCTGACACTATCACCTTGGAGCCTAATTAACTGCTAATCCATTGCTTGAATGACTAGAGTGCCTTAATGAAAAATGTAGAGCATGTCGAGGTGAACAAACTTTGTTTTGGGCCCATGAACCAAATCGGCCCGTAGCTAGCCCAAACCTGCGCTCCACCATGCCCACACCGATACCCGCCAGCTGCTCGGTGGAATGCCTCAAAGGGGCGACGCGTGCCCTGTGCGTGGCGGCCATGCGCGAGCAGCGCGCCCCCGCCGCTGACGCGTGCCCTGCCTCTCTGTCGCGCCGCCTCGCGCCTTGCGCCTCCAAGACCGAGCGCCCGAGCGGCCCTCGCCTCCTCTCTCACCTCTCCATCACCCCTCTCACTCCCTGCCTCTCGCTTCGCTCCGCGCCGAGACGCGCGGCCGCCATGGGCGTCGCGGCTGAGCTTGCTGCCGCCGCGTCCATGCTGCCTCCGGGTTTCCCCGAGTGCGCCATCACCTTCTCAGTCATGCGCCGCTCCCCCTTCACCCATTGTCCGGTCACCGCAGCCGCCATAACGCGCCGTCGCCGGAGCGCCTGTTGCGGCTGTCGCCTGAACACGTGGTCGCGCTGCCTCAAGCTATCGCAGAGCAAGCCGTGGCCACCAGCAGGTGCACGCGGGCCCACTGGCACTACACCGCCACTTCACCGCCGCTGGAAGGCCGTCACCGCCGGGCAGCCGTTTCTTCGACGCCGGTGCCGCCCGCTGCCGTGGCCAAGCCACCTCGGACCGCCTCTCGGCCCTCTGAGACCACCAGCGGGTGCGGGAGGACACCCTGGTGCTCCTCCTCCACTTACCTGCCACCGACGAGCCTCCTTCGGCCGGCAACAGCAAGTCCGGCATGCTCCTCTGCTGTGTTCTGCGACCAGGGGCCTCGGGCTCAAATTCGACAAAGTAAAGGGGCCTAACTGCGAAGTCAGTGACTCATGTGAATAGTGCCGTAAGGACTGGTTTGTAATTATTTTGCAGGAACTTTGGAAATTCATAGTAAATCATAGAAAATTCGTAAAATATTAAATATGGACTTTTTGGAATCCTTGTGAAATTCTCTATGCACTAGATCTATAATATTACATGTTTTACTTTAAAGTTTTAGCTGTAAAAATATATTTATGCAGCTAGGTTTGTAATGCTAGTGGTATTTGTCTTTTTCATAACTGTAGATCTAGGGCTCCAAATGAAGTGAATTTTTTGTGGCATGCTACTCATATGATAGTTGATGTGTGGTAAAAATTTCATGAGTATTGGATGAAGTATGATTGAGTTATTGGTTTATCTTGCTCTCACATGATTTCTTGCTTTAGCAACTTGTCTTTTTCATAGAGGTTGCTATACATATTCAAATGGAGTGAAATTTGTACATTAGACTATTGAGAGGATATGTGAGCCACTGTAATTTTTGTATAATTTATTATATACTTTTGGTATATGTTCATTAAGTCACCTTGTTATCTAAAATAAATTAAGAAATGCATTAAAAGAATTTATTTGGTCATGGACACTAGGTTTTCTGGTGTTCTTTAGTCATGTGTGACATGTTGGTAAAGTTGGTTTTTCCCAAGTATGTGTTTGCAACATAAGTTAATATTTATTTTCTTGCAAATGGGGTTTATGGGTAGATCTGGGAACTTAGCAAGGTTCTTCATGATAATGTGCTTTTTTGTGAAACTTGTTTATACAAAAGTTGTATATAATTCATGTGTCTAGCTTCTGTTAAAATTTGGTGTCATTTGGCCAAGTAGTTTAAGAGCTATAGCTGTTTAAAGTAGCATATCAGTTTCTGTTCATGTTTTTGATAGAGATGTCTTCCTTGGTTTAATTGACCTTGTTAACTGTCACATCATCTTAAGATGATAATAAGAAAGTTGTAGGTGACTTTATAAGCTTTCCATAAAGTTAATAATCATGTTTGTCGGAGGTCTAGAACTCCATTTATGCTTCTCTAAAGTTCCTATAAGTTTTCTGTCCATAGTTGTGCCTCTGCTGTTTAGGCTGCTGGTGCAAGTGTTACTTGTGCAACTAGTTTCATGGTGTAAATGATGTTTGCTGTAGTTTTGGTAAATACAAAAGTCGTAGATGATTATCTTATCTTGCTTGTGTTAAATTTTCATGATCCTAAGTCTGATAGTTTAGGAGTTGCATGCTTAATAAGTCTACTGTCATATTTTGATTACATTCTGCGCAGACTTAAAAGATTAGCATGTTTAGTCATGATAACTTGGGAATCATGCTGAGATGATTAAAGATGAAATGTAGATAATTTCCTAAGATTTCCGGAATGTCTTGTTTCATATCATTTGGATTTATAAAACTCCAGATATGATTGATTTATGAAGCTGCTGTTTGCAAGTCCAGAAATTGGCATATTTCGGTTATAGTTGTTGCTTCACCTTGACTTGCTTTGCATGTTGCTAGGTGTGGTTCATGTCCTTAGTAATTAAGTTAAATACACCTGAGATCTTGTGAGACTTATGTGCCATGTATAATATTCTTTGTTATCTTAGCATGATAGATTGTGTGATGTTAAGTTAAGCATCGCAAAGTACTTAAGTGTGTTAGTGTAAACTATGCTTGTCTTACTTGCTATTTTGTGATGCGTCTCATGGTACTATTTGTCATATTTATGCACTTGCATATTGCATCTCATCTAGGTACGCTAGATGCACCACGTGAAGGATGAGATGTTGGAGCCAAACCTGGAGACGGCGTTTGATGGACCTATCCCGAAGGTGGAAGGACTGGACAAGTGCTAGGACGGGAGATGCTCACTTAGCGAGTGTCGTCTAACTAACACTGACTCAGTGTGGGATCCTAGGCAAGCCCCGGAGCATATTAAGCCTCCTAATTTTCGAAATGCAGTTACAGTATTATTGTTACATATATATATATATATATTGTTGCATTAAGTTTAGGTGTTGGATGCAAACACTTGCTGCATTAGTTATCCAAATCCTTGTCCAGATATTGATACCCTGAATCCTATGTAGCTCAGGCTCGTGTAGTGCTTAGCCCTGCTTAAACACGGTAGAAGTCAGGTGATTTCCTGTCACCTGCGAGAGATAGGAAGATACATATGGCACGGTTGGCTATATTTGCTATCGTGGAAAAGAATCAGTCTTAATTTGAAATGAAGACCGGACGGAGGCTTGCCGGTTTACTGATGACTCCGTGCCGTAGCCGATTAAGGACTGAATCTTGGAGCCTTTCTGTTCATGTTGAGCGCATGCCTCTCTCTTAGTTGGCGGGTGCGGAGACCGACCACGAAGCCGAGTAGCTCACCTCAGGCCGGGAGTCGATAAGTATAAAGTGCGCCTCGGAAGGGAGCCATAGGCGTGAGTCCAAGGGCAGGTGATTTAAAAGTCCTAATCGTCCTGACAGAAGGGTAATCCCTGAGAGTGCTGGCGCTGATCGAACCCGCGAATTTGGTTCCTGAGTTGTTCCAAAGGTGACCCACGGCTACCCTTGCAAAGTATGCCAGAGTGAGAGTTAGAAATACCCCCTCAGCTGAGTTGTAATTCGATTCGAATCGCCGTCTCTCCCGGTTAGTGAGAACTTGACGGGCTTATCTCCAATGTAGATGCACTAAGTAACATAATGGTTCAGAAATGATGATATGATGATGACAGCCTTATTATACCTGCTATGGTTAATATTGATTGCTCCTAATAAGTGAGTGCTCTAGTACAGGTGCTAATCTAGTGGACAGGTAAATGATGATAAGCTTGATGCTAAGTTTAAATTGGTTACTATGCTCATAAGCTCTTTTATGCAAATGTGTCAAGCTAGCCCACCTCATAAGCCTTGCATGACCCTTGGTGTCCTTTATTTCTGGTTTTGACGGATAAGTCTAGCTGAGTACCTTCTCGTACTCAGGGTTTATCCCACCATGTTGCAGGTGAAGTTCTTGGCCTGTGAAGATGGTGGCTAACCACCGATGGGCTCGGAATACCAGCTGTAACAGAACCGACCAAATCATAAGAACGTAAGTACAAAAACAATCACCGAAGCGATCAAATTCCTGTACTTAAGCTCCCATAATCCCGGTAGTCCAGAAATCATGAAGGATTTCAACCAACTCTCGACATACAAACCAAGATCGTAGTGATTCAACACAACACATCATCCGTTACAACATTTCATAAGTAGCATTCGGATTACATCCATCAGAGTTCAAATAAAATATTACAAACCAAGTTCAAATGCGCGGAAGCAACATAGTTTAGTACATAACTTCATAGTTTCAAATACATTGCCAGATCTGAGTCATGTCCCACAAAAGCATTATCAGGTACGAGAACTAGTAGAGACCGCGCCCAATGGCCTAGTCTTCATCCCAAGCTAGGAGAAGGCAGTACTTGCAGCAACCAAAGAAGAACTGGTCATCTGCAACAGTTGGGAGATAAACCCTGAGTACGAGAAGGTACTCAGCTAGACTTACCCATCAAAACCAGAAATAAAAGACACCAAGGATCATGCAAGGCTTTTCAGGTGGGCTAGCTTGACACAGTTGTATAAAAGAGCTTATGATTATAGTAACCAATTTAAACTTAGCATCAAGCTTATCATTATTTACCTGTCCACTAGATTAGCACCTGTACTAGAGCACTCACTTATTAGGAGCAAACAATATTAACCATAGCAGGTATAATAAGGCTGTCATCATCATATCATCATTTCTGAACCATTATGTTACTTAGTGCATCTACATTGGAGATAAGCCCGTCAAGTTCTCACTAACCGGGAGAGACGGCGATTCGAATCGAATTACAACTCAGCTGAGGGGGTATTTCTAACTCTCACTCTGGCATACTTTGCAAGGGTAGCCGTGGGTCACCTTTGGAACAACTCAGGAACCAAATTCGCGGGTTCGATCAGCGCCAGCACTCTCAGGGATTACCCTTCTGCTAGGACGATCAGGACTTTTAAATCACCTGCCCTTGGACTCACGCCTACGGCTCCCTTCCGAGGCGCACTTTATACTTATCGACTCCCGGCCTGAGGTGAGCTACTCGGCTTCACGGTCGGTCATCGGACACGGCCAACTAAGAGAGAGGCATGCGTTCAACATGAACAGGAAAGGCTCCAAGAATCAATCCTTAAGCGACACAGACGGAGTCACTGCAAACCGGCAAGCCTCCGTCCGGTCTTCATTTCAAATTAAGACTGGTTCTTTTCCACGATAGCAAATATAGCCAACCGTGCCACATGTATGTTCCTATATCTCACAGGTGATAGGAAATCACCCGACTTCTGCCGCGTTTAAGCAGGGCTAAGCACTACTCGAGCCTGAGCTACATAGGATTCAGGGTAACAATATCTGGACAAGGATTGGGTAACCAATGCAGCAATTGTTTGCATCCAACACCTAAACTTAATGCAATAATATATATATGTAACAATAATACTGTAACTGCATTTTGGAAATTAGGAGGTTTAATATGCTCCAGGGCTTGCCTTTCACAAAGTTGCAAGGACGGTGGTCCGGGCACTCAATGGCGACCTCGTCTGGCACTTCTCCTGAAGGCTGCTCCTCCTGAATCTCCGGCGTCGGCTGCTGCTGCTCGCTCGGTTCCTCGAATTCCAGCAGGGTTACTCCTTCCGGTACACCTATTGCATGTTGATGCAAAAGATAAATATCATGGATGCATAAGGAATGAGATGATGCTCATGATGAATGAATCATAGTGAGTGTTTACGAAAGCATCACTGGACACTCGTTTACCGAGTAATTAGCTCTATTCAAATCACTTTAAGCATGTATCTACTTAACTTAAAGAACAAGATCAACTTACCTAACTTGCATAACCTAAGATAAAGATGCTCATCTTCAGTTAAAGGCCTAACACCTAGGAACATTACCACAACTTAGAATAGTAAAGGTATACATAATTTAACATTTAAAGTTTCATATGCATACAAATAGTCCCTTAATCCAATCACAACCAGAGTTCTACAAATCCAAATGACTTGCAAGAGGACATTCTGGAAAGCTTATGAAATTTTCTACAATTCATTTGTAAACATCAAAGCATGATTCTTAAGTTAACCAAATCAAATTCCAGTAAACCTAGAATCTGTCCCGCAATGACAGGGTTGCTAACTTAATTATTTAATGATGATGCAAAAGCCTAATTTGACCAAACCAAGTTTACCAACTTGTTACACATACCAGAGGAACACTAGAAAGTATAATGCCAACTTCTAAATAAATCATTTAATATCCTTTTCTAATTTATTTAGTTAATTAGGTGATTAAAGCAACATATAGTAAAACTGTTCATAAAAATCTACAAAAATTACAGTAGCTATCTCATGCTTCACATAGACTACCATAAAGATTTCAAAGCCATTGGGCAAGTAAAATTTGCTGTATCCAAAATAACAGGTGGCATGTCTAATTTTAGCATAATTAGGAAACCTTATTAAAAAGTGTCAAGCAACAGATTTTCCATTTTTCCTAGCATCCTTATAGTATAAGAATAGCACTCACTAAATTTTACCTTTACTGGATCTATAGAAAAATTATGAAAATTCACACAAGATCCATCCATTAATAAAAGGAATTTCTATAACATAAAAGCTACACATGCACTAGCTCTGAAATTTTAACCAGAGCTTCTAATAATCAATAATAGACAACCCACAAAATTTCATAATTTTTGGACCATAGGAACTCAAGATAAAATTCAAACAAATTTGCATGTATCTAAAAACACATTTCAAAGTCCTATTTAATTCATCAAAAATTTCTAAAACATGTGCTCATATAATATTTTTGTTAAATACTAGACATGACCAGGAACTTAACAAAATTGGAACCATAGCATCTGGAGCTACCAATTAGGAGATACACATTTTTGAATCATGCACACAATTCTATGAAAAACAAAATAAACAAAACCAAAAACAAGAAATCAACTTCGCAACTGGGCCGGCCCGAACAGATCCGGTGGCCCGCGAATTCGCGCTGGCGTGGCCCAAGACGTGGCGTAGCCCAGCTTGCTCCCGCCGCGCGCATCAGCGGCTGATAGGGTGGACCCACGCGTCAACGAGAGAAGCAGGGGACGGAGGAAGACGACGGCGGGACTCGCCGTCGGTGGCTTCTCTGGCGAGACCAACGGTGCCTACGGGTTCGCCTCACCCTAGCGGACCTAGGGGAACCCTTATTCGCAGCTATTGACGCAACTAGGAGGGGTGGCGATGGCCACGGCGGCGCTCGGCCATGGCACGGCCAGCTCCGGCGAAGCTATGACGTCATGGCCCTAGTGGCACACTCAACGAGCTTCCGTGTCCCACCTAGAGGCTAGCGCAAGGGAGAGAAGGGGCGATAAGGAGCTCGAGCAGCACGACCAGGTGCGAGCTCTGCCGGCGGCGGACATGGCGACCCGGTGGAGCCGCGCTCACGAGGAGATCTACCTGAGGCGAAAAATGGAGTGGCGGTGGTGTCTCAGGCATAGAGAGGGTCACGACGGGGCTGTGGCTTGGACGAATTGGTTAATGGAGCTCGGTGATGGTGGATTTGGCTCGGCGGTGTCACGGTGTCCCAGTCGCCGTGCGCGCAGAGGAAGGAGAGGGAATGCAAAAATGGAACGGGCGACTCGGCGGGCAGGCGCTGGGGGCTTCAAGACGCGGCTGGCCGTGCCAGGGCGTTCGTGGCGTGTGGCCTGCGCGCTTAGGTGAGCGACGACGGGTGGCGCCACGTGGCGTCATTTTTCTGAATCGGTCGGCCACGTTCACTGAACATTTTCTGAAAAACGCGATTCAACGTTCGATGGTGATGACTGACAGCACGTATTCGACGCGTCAACCCGGCTAATCCATCAATCTATTGCAAAAATAGTATACATAAAAAATGTAGGCCTACCATCCATCTACAACTTCTTCTCAATGACCAATACCAAAATCGTCGTGGATCCGAAGTTACATGAAGCCAAAGTGGGCTTGATGCAACTGAAAATGTAACTACGACTTAGAATATTTTCTAAGTGTGAAATCAGCATGAACTACTAACTTGTGGCCATGTTTGACCATGTTCCACACATTTTCATGAGTTGGCCATAAAACAACTTTTGTTCCCTGATAAATTAGCTACAACTTTGGTAAAGAGTGCACAGCCATGCAAAGTCTCTAAGTTGGACTTTTGAATCAGTCAAACGATGACACTCCAAGGGTCAATTCAAGTCAAACTTGCACTTGAGGGCATTTTGGTCATTTTGATCTACATGAACAATGTCCCAACAAGTAACCTAAGTATAGTTAAGGTGTAATAGACCATGATCAACCACTTTACAAAATTGTTATACCACTTCTAATGATCACATGTGATAAAGAAAGTAAAACAAGCAATTCATTCATATGTTGCAATGCAATGTTTCACATGTTTCAAGACCTTATTGTCATTTTATAATTGCCACATTACTACCATATTGCCATGTTTCCAAGTATGAGAGTTTCATGTTACATTCACATGTTTCACTACTACCATTCTAAGCAATCAAGCATGAAACACATACAATTTAAAATGTTGCATATGTTTGTTTCAATGATAATGACATGATGACATAGATAATGCACATGTTTATGAAATGACATGCAATTTAGTGGAAGCCTAAACACCTAGGGTGTTACAGCCCTCCCCCCTTAGAAAAATCTCGTCTCGAGATTTGGAAAGCGTACCAATCAGTATAGAAAGCTGGATAGTTTTCCTTTAAATAATCTTCCCGCTCCCATGTTGCATCCCGTTCACTATGATTACTCCAAACTACCTTGTATAATTTAACCACTCGTGTACGAGTCACTCTTTCTTGAGTATCCAGAACTTGCACGGGCTTTTCCTCATAAGAAAGATCAGATTTCAAGTTGACTTTCCTTGTTGCTATTCTTTCCTCGGGAATACGAAGACACTTCTTCAAATTGGGACACATGGAATACCGAATATAGCTCCCATCTCACGGGGTAGATCGAGCTTATATGCTACTCTTCCACTTTTCTCGATAATGCGGTAGGGTCCAACATATCGAGGCTCAAGCTTCCTTTTAATTCCAAAACGCTTGACTCCTTTCATAGGGGATACCTTCAAATAAACATGATCACCTACTTCAAACTCAATAGGTTTTCTTCTCTTGTCAGCATAGCTCTTTTGCCTAGCCTTGTCAAGGCGATCATATTCTTCTGTATAGTTCGGACTTGCTCTTGACTTCTTTTTTACAAAGTCAATACCATAGAATCTTCTATCCCGGGTTCCACCCAGTTCAAAGGAGTTCTACACTTGCGCCATAAAGAGCTTCAAAAGGAGCCATTTTAATACTCTCTTGATAACTGTTGTTATAAGAGAATTCAAATGAGGTAACCAGTCTTCCCAAGAGCCTTTGCAAGAAATAAGACAAGCTCTAAGCATGTCTTCAAGAATTTGATTAACACGCCACCGATCTCACGATGTTTGTGGATGATAGGCAGAACTGCGGATTAGATGAGTGCCAAGATTCTGATGTAGGCACTCCCAAAAACGAGCCGTGAATTGCGGTCCTCTATCAGAAACAATGGATTTGGGTACACCATGGAGACGTACCACTTGTTGAAAATAAATCTCAGCATAATTGTGCGGGTGATATGTAGACTTGACCGGAATAAAGTGAGTGGATTTAGTTAGACGATCTACGATAACCCAGATGGAATCACAACCTTTTTTGGTAGTGGGTAATCCAACAATAAAATCCATGCTAATTTCTTCCCACTTCCAGCTCTAAGTCATGGGTAGGATAGTTGACTTCATGCTTTCGAAGCTGGCGCGAAGCATAAGCAATTACTCGGCCTTCCTGCATAAGAACACACCCCAAACCAGTGCCACATGTATCACAATAGACATCAAAAGGCTTTTCGATGTCAGGTTGTGCCAATACAGGAGCAGAGGTTAGCAAGGTCCGCAAAGTGTGGAAAGCCTCTTCACACTTCGGAGTCCAGACAAACTTCTCATCTTTTTGAAGTAGTCGAGTCATGGGCTTGGCGATTTTAGAGAAATCCAGGATAAAGCGACGATAATAGCCAGCCAATCCCAGGAAACTTCGGACTTCTGTGACCATAGTAGGTGCCTTCCACTCAAGGACTTCTTGCACCTTAGTAGGGTCAACCGAAATTCCATCACTAGATAACACATGACCTAGAAAAGGTATCTTGTTCAACCAGAACTCACACTTGCTGAACTTAGCATAAAGCTGGTTGTCACGTAACCGAGTTAAGACAATTCTCAGATGTTCAGCATGCTCTTCTTCATTCTGAGAATATACCAGGATATCATCAATAAACACGACGACAAACTTGTCCAATTCTGGCATGAATACAGAATTCATCAGGTACATAAAGTGTGCCGGAGCATTTGTCAACCCAAAGGACATGACAAGGTACTCGAACAAGCCATAACGAGTAGAGAAAGCTGTCTTAGGTATATCTTCAAGACGAATTTTGATCTGATGGTAACCAGACCTCAAATCGATCTTGGAGAATACCATAGCTTTGGAGAGCAGATCAAACAGAATATCGATGCGAGGAAGAGGGTATTTGTTCTTGATGGTAACAACATTTAGGGGACGATAATCCACACACATGCGTAGAGATTCATCCTTCTTCTTCACAAATATAGCCGGACAACCCCAAGGAGAAGAACTAGGCCGAATCAAACCTTTCTTCAATAGCTCATTCAACTGACTCTTCAGTTCAGCCAACTCATTGGGCGGCATTCTATAGGGCCTTCGAGAAATAGGAGCCGTACCCGGAATGAGTTCTATCTTGAATTCTACATCACGGTCCGGAGGTAATCCAGGCAAGTCATCAGGGAAGACATCTGGAAACTCACAGACAACTGGTAGATCCTCAATGGCTTTGGCTAGGATAGCATTGGCTGTATTGTGAATAGAGATATCACGAGGTAACTACACTAGAAAACCCTTCTTATCCACAGGATCCCTCAACATTACCACACGGGTTGATGTATCGATCAACACTCCATTCCCACTCATCCACTTCATTCCTAGGATTATATCAATTCCTACCCCTGGTAGAACTACAAGATCCGTAAGGAACTCTCGATCCCCAATTTCAAGCTTTACATCTTTTACTACTTGGTTAGTCATGATATTATTCCCAGCAGCACTAATACAATAACCACCCTTGACAATTGTAATCACATTCACTTATGCTTAGATGCAAAAGTAGAACTCACAAAGGAATGTGAAGCACCCGAATCAAAGAGCACAACTGTAGGGTGATCATTAACAAGAAACTTACCAGCGATGACCACTTCACCAGCAGGAATTTCCTCCACGGTAGTGTAGTGAACACGCCCCTGACGGACGTTTCCTTGAGCATTCTGCTTGGAAGGATAGGGACACTTATTTGCCCAATGACCAGGCTGGTTACAGTTCCAACACGGCCTGTTAGCTGGTGGGACATTGGAGCTGCCCTACCCAGAGGTATTCTTTGGCAAGAAAATTGTGTACCCCTTGCGAAAACCCGTTTTAGCTTGATTCTTCTTCTGAGGTGGGCGGTACCGGACATTAGCATTGGGTGGACGGTACTGGGTCTTGGATACCATTGGTGCCTTAGACTGAGAAGCACCTGCCTTAAAGTTTCTTTTGCAGTTCTTGGAAGCGGCATATATCTTATCATTGTTCTCCCTGAGTCAGGGTGTCACTGATAAACTCATTGAAGGTGACACACTTGCAGTTGCCCATAGACTTCATCAGTTTAGGAGAAAGTCCCCTCTTGAAGCTAGCTATCTTTTTGGCATCAGTATCAATGAACTCAGGAGCATACCTCGCCAAGTTGTTGAATGCCTGGAGGTATTCATTAAGACTCTTGTTGCCTTGGGTTAGCTTCATAAACTCGGTATGCTTAATGGCCATGAGACCAGGAGGGATAAAGTGTCCCCGAAAAGCTACCTGAAACTGACCCCAAACTATCTCGATGTTTGCAGGGAAGGTGGTCCTGTGATGGGTCCACCAGATGCCTGCCGGGCCTTGGAGCTGGTGTCCTGCATATGTGGCCTTCATACCTTCAGTCAAATGGAGCAATCCAAACCTTTGCTCTATCGTGCTCAACCATTCATCAGCTTGTAATGGTTCTTCTGCCTCACAAAAGATAGGAGGCTTTGTATCCATGAAGTCCTTAAAGCTGCTGTACTGGTTCGGCTCGGGTCCCTGGTGGACATGACGATCCTCGCGGTTAGCCATCTGGCGCATAGCCTCAGCTAGCATGCGCTGACTTTCCACAACTGTCTGCATTAGCTCAGCTGGTGTGGGCGGTGGCGGAGGTGGTTGTTCCTCATTTCCCATGCCACGACCGCGACGAAGGTTATGAGCCATCTGCAAAATGTATAGCCAATGAGCACTGACGATGTGGAAATTTTTGTAGATGAATCGTATAATTATGCCAAACTGAGTCCATTGGAGGGAATGCATTTATATAGTCAACAGAGGCACAATCATTCATCACAACCACACAACTCATCAAGCGCGTCAATTGACACATAAATGCGATGAACTTAACCAACAACGAGATCCATAGACCGCAAAGACAAAATTCAGCAAAAGCTCACATACGTGGAGCACAACACGTCCGATAGGTTACATCCAAGCCATAGTGGTTCCAAACTTACATCAAGGGTAACATAGGGTTCGATATTACATCCCAACGATTAGCTTGATACAAAGCTACTCATTCATGCAGGAGGATCAACAAAAGACTAGCTCTAGCGCATTAGCTAAGTAGAAAGCTAAACTACACATCGTCCTCGGAGTCAGTGTCGAAGATCTCTCCTCCATCTTCATCACTAGCAGGCTCTAACTCCTCATCTTCCTCCTCATCAGGTGGGACATCCACGGGTCCATTGACCTCCATGTCATCATCACCTTCAGCCATGATGACACCAGAACCCATCTCATCCTCATCCTCAGGTGGCAGGAGAGGGTGAAGTTGATTGTGTAACAGGTGGACCTCCTCATGGAGATTGTCATTGTACTCTTCAGCAACTGCCACTTGCTGCTCTAGCTCCATCTGTCGCGCTCTCAACACATTCTCTTCGTGCCAGGCTTCATTCCGTTGGTTCATCACGTGAATCAACATGCGTTCATAGTTGCGGTGAGCAACTGTCAACCTCTGAACCTCAAGGGTCTCTTGGTCCCTTTCCTGTGTTACTTGCTCCAAACGGTGCTGAGCCGCATTCCTCTCAGCGGTCACCCGGGCTAGCTCCGTTGACATAGTGAAGGTAATAGTCCAAAGAGATACAGAAATATGCATAGTTCAGTCATAAAAGTTTCAGAACATACTCCAGAAAACACTCCTTTCAGATGCTTGAAAGCCTAGACTGCTACAGTAGGATCAATATCATCATTTGAGGAGTTTGGATCCTAAAAAGGCAACAAGATATATCATATTATATACACAGGTGCATAAACAAACAAAATCAAGTAAACTTATTACCTCGCCAATATTCAATGAATCAGAGTTGTTGTCTTCTTCAGAGTTCATATCAAAGTCATCATCACTCTCACCATTTAGAGATTGAGCATCAGAACCCAACTCATCATCATCCATGGCTACATAACAAAAAATAATAATGTTTAATTAGCTACTGTTTTCTTAAAAAATATGCATGCCTACCATTTAGTAACTCACATGAGTGAGCTCTTTTACTTTAATTCAGTACTGAAATCAACATTTAATTTTTTAGAAAAAACAAACAACAACAGAAGATGTGGGGTTCAATGAGTAACTAAGATTCTCCATCGACTACCGAATGCCATGGCTTACATTCAGCATAGCAGCTATGCTCAAGCTCACATATGTGCAACTAAAAATTTGTTCGACCACATCAAGTAAGACAGATAGTGCTTCATATAGAATACCAAAGAAAGAACTAGACCATTAAACTGTTAAAGAGAATAAAAACTTGAGTCACAACATGGATGTGAGAATGTTTGATCTTTTCTCCTATAATGGTGTCATTATTATCATGCCATGGGAGAATAAAATTTTGTTTATATTTGTTAAAAATGTACAAAATACAGAGAGAGGGTACAAAAGGATACTTTGAAAGATGAGAGAAAGGTAAGTTCAACTCATACTTCTGGAGCATCAAAAGTTTGTTCTGTTGAATTATTTCAATATGGATCATTTTCTCATTTGCAGAAAGCAGCCCTAACTCGAATGGGATCCATTTCAATAGAACAAGTAGGTATATCCAACAGATAAATAATTGGCATATGGTCATTTCTCGAAATAATCACTCACCCTAAACACATGTTCATAAGATATTTGGGGGAACTTGAAATATATGAAATTGTCATGTACATATGTACTTGTGTCAAATGAGCATAGTCGCTTAAAATATCATATACTACTGTGCAGTTTCTTCTTAATCACCAAACAATCTAATTAGTTAACTATGCAGCTGATAATGGAGATCCTATAAAGAAGCGCAGGGATGAGCGCTCACGCAAGTATGTGATGGTTTTCTCTTGTTTCAACAAACTGGTCTTGAACAACGCTCACGCAAGTATGTGATGGTTTTCTCTTCTTTCAACAAACTGGTCTTGAACAATGAGTTATAATTATCCTACAGTTTGTGATGTTCCATTACATTCTTATGGTTCAGAATGGCAGAAGCAAAGGAAAGAAGTTCCACACCAGTAATACCATCTGACATGCAAGCTGTACTTAAACGCTGTGAAACCCTAGAGAAGGAGGTCCGATCACTAAAACTTAACCTGTCTTTCATGAATAGGTGGGTACACTATTGCAAGGACACAAGTTTCTAAGGAAAAATTTTGTTAAGTAATCATGAGCCACCTTTGTAAACCTATTTAATTAAATGTTTATAAACACGATTACATGAAAGATTTAGAGCAGACCAAGCAGATCGAGGAACTTCAGACACCAGGTTCTACTGGTTGCCCAAACACAAAGAAATAGGAATTCAAATTGGGTTTGCGCTGAATGATTGTACTGTTGATAAAAGGCGGAGTTGCCATCTTGAGTTGAGGAAAGAAATGATCACATCTACCTAAACTCATGTCTGCTACTAGTGTCTGATGATGACAAACCAATAAACCACATACAGAGAATACACAAGCCCGAACCTGAAGTCTGGCCGATTCATTCTGAAATGAACTCTGTACAATCTGCAGGCAAAACAATATGCAGATGGAACAACAACATGCGTTTGTCCAGCAGATTGCCCTTTGTAGTATGAAAGAGAAGTGAAGTTCATAGATTCTTGCTATGGCACAATCCAAATTATTTCCATCGCCTTGCTTTCGATCAGTTCTATAAGAATGCTTGCTTGCTATGGCAAGATTCCAAACTATCAATATCACCTTGCATTCAAGAGGCTTCAGACCATTGTAGACATCAGGTTTTGTTTGATAAAACAAAACATCCATGTTTAATTCGACAACGAACATTAAAAAATACATGATTATTCAGGGCATTGCACAAAGAAATGGATGCTCGATGCTTAACTAGACAAACCTACATATCAGCTTCATTCACGAACCACATCTAAACCTAGGAGACACTTCAAAGTTCTATCAGAAAGTCTCTACAGATCACATCAATAAGCAATAACCCCACACGGCCACACCCACAACAGATTACTGGTCACACAGCACAACATCCAACATTCAAATGAACAGAATCAGAGCTACTACTACTCATCCATCCCATAGTAGCCATGGCAAGCACCATGCCTGATGCACCCGCTGCAAACATTGAACAAGGATTAACCCAGTGCCCCATGCCACTACTTGCCAAATACGTGCCCCGACGATAAGCCCCACTTGGCCCACACACTTGCCGTGTCTGCCGTCCGAGCAAGGAACCACGTCCGTAGACAAACTCTACTTGCGAACAGAGCCGATGTGCCACGCACCCCAGCATCCAGCCCTGCTGCAACCAAATTGACAGGCACAACCCAAAATCCCCCAAATCCAACGCAAATCCCCCACCCAAATCTCCATCCATCAAGAAATAGATGAGGCAAACTTCAGATCAAGGAAAAAAAGACCCCAAATCTCATGTCATCGTCGTCGGTGCTCGTCCTCCCATCTCCAACCCCATCGAACCCCGCTGCCCGCTTACATTCCAAAATCCCACACCCAAATCTCTAGAGCAGGGAGAGCAAACCACCATTGTCCTAGTAGGGAGGCAAGCTGCCCGGCGCCAGTTCTGCTCCCGACGAGCAATGGAACTTCCAAAACCCACAACAAAATCAAGCAAGTGCAAAAATAGGGGATCAAGTGGCGAGCGCAGGTACCTTAGAGCTCTAGCAATGGCAGAAGATGAGCGAGCAACCGATTGGTGAGGGCAAGGAGACGCACAAAGACATTGAGGGGCAGAGCGGCGAGGTTGCCTCTCCTACTAGGAGAGCTTTGGAGGGGACAAGACGATGGGAAATGGGGAAATCAGACAGGTGCGACTCCAAAAAATCAAACAGTGGCGCCAACATCCAGACCCCACATTACAGAGACACAAAGCAACCAGCACTGATCGGGCATTCCATTCTTCATCCTACGGCTAGAAAATTCAAGTGCCAACAAACCACAAAACACATATGTGTCCTATAGCATTTCTAAAAAAATAAAGTTTGATGTATAAAGCTTTAACTGCTGAGGGTGAGGCTAGACCAATCAGCTTGAACTATTCCTCGCTTGTTTGATCATGATGAGAACAAAAAGGTGAACACCAAGCCTTAACTGATTGTAGGTGAAATTCTTTAGGTAAGCAGTCAGATATAAACATCAAAAGAAACAATAATATGGTATCATAATTTTTGTCAAGAATCAGAATGCAAGCTTTCGCCTTCGTTCAGAAGGAGCTGAAAGACATCAACCTTCTTTATCATGGGAAAAAGATCGTGGCACACTGGCACGAGAACCTCAAACTTTATTATGATAAAAATGTGTGCTGTGGACCAATGATGGACTTGGGAAAGATATGGAAGATATCTGAACTCTAAAGTATCTGAAGAGCTAGGTCAAAAAACAAACTAGCTCTACAGACCCCTACCCCGATCATTGGTTCTCTAGATTCAGTTAGCACAAACTGATGGAATACAGGTTCAAACTAGAAAGAACAAAACACCTACAAGTCCAGTTTTACGATCTTTGGAATTGTATGCTCCTCACCCAAAGAAACTTGACTCCAGTGACACCACTAGCAAATACATATAGAGAACTTTAAAAACTTCAATGAATGCAGTAGCCTTGGCCGACGGCATTAGTAATTGCTGCCAGACAGCCTAGCCAAAGATTGGGATTCACCTGTTGCTTTTGGCTAACGCAATTCGCTTCACTACTTGCATCTAGTGGACTTCCGGCTAGAAGAGGGCTACAGCGAGACAATAGTAACAAAACAAAAACACAACCAATCAAGCAAATCGACACCACATTAGGAAAGGGGATCGAATAAATCAAGCAATAGACGAGGAACACAGATCAAGGGGCTAATCTAACATGATGACTTTATGGAGTATCTTCATATACATTAGCATTTCTCTATTTGTTCCTTTTTCTAGTGTTTAAAATGACAAGTTACAAAAGCCGGTAAAGTACAATCTGAAACATGGCATATCGCCCTAATCTAATCTGCAACTCACCCTACTGGAAGTTACAAATCTAGGCAGGGTTCCTGCTATCACTTTGAGCCAGTGATGAGCGAGTGACAGATCCAGATTTGCCTCCCAAGACCTTTTGGATGCCATCCTCCATCCTCGTCACTTTCCTAGAATAACTAAGCTTCTCAACACAACAAAATGGAACAGATCGGGAGACATTCAGCAAAATGGATGGATCCACCGTCGTTTCTGTACACTAGAATCCAAACGGATCATCCCTTCCTAAAAACCGTAACTAACACAAATCACTGAGAATCGCACGACACAAGGAGCCCAAACTAAAACCTCGAGGCACAAATCGCATAGGCGAGGACAGGGCACCAAACCTGAATCCTGGGGGCGCGCGGAGTGCGAAAGCAAATCTTGAGCTCTGAGACTGGTGGACGCAAGCGAGGCTCTGATTCGGTGAGGGGGGAGACAAGGTAGGGTGGGGCGATCAGGCAGGCAGTGCACTAAAAGATCGCTGCAACGCCATACATGAAAGTGCCTCCACTCCGCTTCCTCTCCTAGACAGCGACGACGATGATGAGTCGTGAGAGCGGCGGGACGAGGGAGGAGTCACCGCAACAGAGCTAGAGCGGAGGCTGCACGAGCTCCAGCACTGGTGGGATAGGGAGCAGATCAAGGTGTTGGAGACAATCGCCTCACCGGGAACGAATGCCTTTCCCCTCTCGCCGGGACGATGCGGGAAATGAGAGAAACCGACAGGCGCGACTTCTAATTTCAAGCTGTCGGTGCAGAAAGTGACCAACACGTACATTGTGATTGGAGGTGGCCTAGCACTCAATGACACAGGGTTTATACTGGTTTAGGCAACATGCCCTACATCCAGTTCGAGTCGGTCGGTGACTTTATTCCTGTGCCCAGGTGCTCGAAGTTTGCAGTGGGGTTACAAACAAGAAGGAGAAAGATAGGGGGTACAAGAGGTCTGGTCGGACTCTGGTCAGAGGGACAGAGAGCGACGGGAGCTCCGCTATGTGCTAAGTGTTCGAGCTTGTGCTCATGGTTTGAACCTGGTGGTTCTGCTGTTGTGTACTAGTGAACTTGATCGATCTGAATCAACCTATCTGTTGGAAGAGAGCGCATCACCTTTAATAGATGAAGGGGATGTCTTTACAAGTGAGAGGGAGTACGTTCGCTGCTAAGTCTTGCTGCCCACGCCGGCGGGTACAAGACGATGGTAGGCGCCCATAAAACTGTTTGAATGTCAGATGCACGTGGGATGTTGCGTCGTCTTCTTCAGGTATGGCAGATGTCGGTACCTGTTGTATTGTTGTTACCAAGAGGCTTGCAGGGGGTTTTACCATGTTCGCTTCGCATGGTAAATGCCGACGCCCACAACACTATCGATGCCTCAGAGGCACGCGGGGGGAGCCTTACTGTATTTGTCTGGCATGGGAGTAGATGGCGCCCACAACACTGTAGGGAACGCCTACACCACTGCTTGCGTTCTGTCATGTCAGGGAGGTCGTAGGGTACTATCCTGCAGGTGTACAGGGTACGGTCCTTGGTATTGTGGTTGACCTGAGTGTGTTGCCTTACTTTCTCTGTCTGTTTCCTAGTCCTTACCTAGCGGGCATCCCCGGTCGGTTGGTCCCAGTCGGCTTTGATTGCGCCAGTCGGAGAGGAGCCGTAGGCAGGGGTCCGGTGTTTTCCCGCTCGGAGAAGCGAGCTGGAGTCAGAAGTGGCATTTTGGCCAGGCCTTCTGGTCGGAGAGACCGTCTAGAGGTGGGCTAGAGACCGAAGCGAGCGCTCCAGTCGGAGAGGTGGGCCAGAGTTAGAAGCGGGCATCGTTCCTCCTCGGCCAGGCCTTCCGGTCAGAGATTGGATCGTCCTTCTAGCCTGTTGTCTAGGTATTTGGACCAGCCCATGAGTTGCGTGTTGCTCTCAACGTTGTCTGTTGGGCCAAGTTTTTGTTGGGAAGCCGGTCCACGAGGGACCCCGGTTTATGAACCCGACAGGAGCCCCCGAGCCCCTGGGCGATTCGGGTAGAATCGTCTGGGGGATTTTTGTCTTGACGGCGGGTGCACGCGAGCGCACCTACGGGTGTAGCCCCCAAGCCCAGGGGAGATTTGGGCAGAATCATCTGGGGGGTTTTTCATGTTCCCTGTGGGGGAAGTTTTCATTTTGTCAGCGGGTGCACGCGAGCGCACCCGCCGGTGTAGCCCCCGAGCCCACGGGCGATTCTTGCAGAATCATCTGGGGGGTTTCGTTTAGCGGGCGTGTGCGTGTGTATTTTAGTCGAGATAGAGTCGGCGGTTAGTTTTGGGATTAGGCGAGGTGGAGCTTGTGGATCCTAGCATCGGTGCGCGCCGTCGGATGGGGCGAGTCGGGGTCATGGATCCTGGTGTCGGTGCAGCCCACGCAGCCAAGGCAGTTAGTTTTAGGGATCGGATGAGTCAGAGCTTGTGGGTCCTGGCGTTGATGTGCGCCATGGGATCGAGCGAGTCGGTGTCGTGGATCCTGTCCTCTATGTAGCCTGCGCAGCCGAGGCAGTTAGTTTATGGATCAGACGAGTTAGAGCACGCGGGTCATAGCGTCTGTGCGCACCATGGGATCGGGTGAGTCAGAGCCGTGGATCCTGGCCTCGGTGCAGCCTGCGCAGCCAAGGCAGTTAGTTTAGGGATTGGACGAGATGGAGCTCGTAGGTCCTAGCGTCGGTGCGTGCCATGGGATCGAGTGAGTCAGAGTCATGGATCCTGGCCTTGGTGCAGCCCGCGCAGCTGAGGCAGTTTGTTTAGGGATTGGGTGAGTCAGAGCTCGCGAATCCTGGCCTCGGTGCAGCCCGCGCAGCCGACGCAGTTAGTTTAGGGATCGGGTGGGTCAGAACTCATGGATTCTGGCCTCGGTGCAGCCCGCGCAGCCGAGGTAGTTAGTTTTAGGTTTCTTGAGCCCCCGAGCCCTGTTGGGCTTGGTAGGGGTTGGTTTTGAGTTTTGTGCGTTACCCCGTCCTCGGTTTCTCATAACTGGAGGGGCTGAGTTTTGTCGCTTGCCTCAATCACTCGGGCTTGAGTGATGTGCTCGGTGTGCTCGCTAACGGGTATGATCGAGTGCCATCCAGGTCCGTCGTTCATGACGGGGTCGACATAGCCCTCTTGTGACATTCCACAGCTCCTTTACCTACAACCCGGCAGATGCCTGGGTCATTTCGGAGAACGACACGGGTGGCCTGCTGGCCTCCCCTCGATGGAGATTTTGTGGGCTTGGCAAGAGGTTTAGGATCGAGTGAGAAGGTTGAGATGACCCTGTCTGCTTTGGGGCAGACTGGGCAAGGGCCGCACGGGGCTCATCTGTGTTTTCTCCCCTAGCTCTGTTTGACGTGGGGCGGCCTCGAGCCCTTCGTGGGCTAGACTTTGAACCCTGGTCGGTCGTTGCTCATGTTGAATGAGGCAATTGCCGCTTCGTGACGCAACACGGAGCGTTGTGATGCATTTCGCCACATGTGCAATGGCTTAGTTCTCGATCCCCCTAGGTGATTTAGGGCCCGAATTGTCGGGGGGGTACGGGCATATGGAATGAATGCATGTATGAATGTATGAATGATTATATAAAGAAATAGCTGGGGTCGGTAGTGTTACCTTGATGACAAGAGTGACGGGGTTTGAAGAGCTGTAATCGAAAATGTTCGACCAGGACCCGTGCTCATCGTTCATGATGGAGTCGGCATGGCCTACATGGGGCGTCCCTTTGCTCCTTACCTATCTCTCGGTGTGTTTTTCTGAGCCGTTCGATCGACTTAGGAAGCCCGATGGTCTCTCCTGGAGGAGATCCTATTGTTTGGGTTTTTCCAAGTCTTGCTTGGAGAGGCGGAGAGCCGCCTGCGCATGGTGACGCTTTGGTTTTTACGCCCGGCATGTGGTAGTGGTGGGCCATACCCAGGCCACGTCCTGTCTGACCAGGCATCGTTCCGTCTGACCAGGCATCGTTCCATTAGTTAGGGTGCGTCCCATCGTTTCCCATCCGCACTGAATGGGGGAAGGGAGAGTTTTTTGCTTTGATCCTTTGTCCTTCTTCAGCTGTCGCGTTTCCTCTTTAAATAGGGGGAGGGAGAGGGCTTTTCATCGCAGTCCTTTGCCTATTCTCCAACCATTGCCTCTCCTCCTTCCTCCTCACCGAGAGTGCCTGTATGTCGTGGCGGTTCCTAAGTGAGAGAGAGGGTAAGAGAGGGGGGGACTTATAGAGCCTTTCGTGAATCCAGAGCGTGATGTCGAGCTGGAGGCTACCCGAGGTGGTGCTGGCCATCTTTGCCTAAGAAGGGGTGGCTTCTGCCGAAGGAGCTGGCGCGCTGGATTCATCTGCAAGGCCTTTTTCGAGATGGATCTGTGTGTGGATTCTTTCCTGTGGATCTTCGCCGAGTGAGCCTTGTCAGAGGGGAAGTTGCCTAGGATCGTGCTGGTGGAGGGTTTCGTGCCTGCAGCTGCTCAGGTTGGCCAGTTCATAAAGTTTGATGAGATCTCTTCCAGCCATGGTGGCCATACCTCGGTGGCAGCGTCCATGCCCAGGAGCTGCCTTGACTGCATGAGAAGGTTAGGAGCTCCATGCTCTTCTACTGAGCATTTATGGGTGCGATGCCCTTGAGGTACCCATTGTGCTCGTCGAGGTCAAGGGAGCAGAACCGGGTGGGTCCCTTGAGGTACCCGTTGTGCTCGCCGAAGTTGAGGGAGTGAAAACCGGGTGGGGCCCCTGTGGCGGTGGTTATGTCCGGCGGCATGTGCCGTGGCCTTTCCTTTGGCATCAGGCGATGTCGTCGAGTGGCCGCAGTAGTATTTGGAGTAGAAGTAGTTACAAAATGTAATAGTTGAGTTCATGGGTGAGTCCCCGTGTGAACAGTTTTTTGTATCAATGAATACATCAGTTCTATTTTTGTGATAGAATCACTATCTGTTCCTTGTTTTTATCCTAGCATAGCTTTTGTTTTTGTCCTTTCTTTTTCACACCTGCCCGTTAGTTCCGTAGGCTGCAGCTTTTAAGAACCTGGGCATGGCCCGCGGGGCTTGACTGCTCGTAACCATAGGTCATGGCAGGGTGCGTTCGGTTAGGAGTAAGAACAAAGTTACATAGGGCAATCAAAGGAATGGAATGCGCATCCGTTCGGGGACAAGGTTGTTACCATGTGATAGTAAAAAAGAGAGGTAGTATTTAGTATTGTACCCTCATGGAGCCCCCGAGCGACCCGGGCTGAAAGTGTTTGGGCTAGGGTGCTTTACAGGAGCAAGTGTTTGACTAAAAAGCGGTAAGACCAAATTTAGGGGAAAACGACATAGTTGTTCAATGTTCCAAGTGTTGGTGAGAGCGTTGCTGTTGTCATCCTCCAGTCGGTAGGCGCCCGATCAGATCACTTCGGTTATCGTATAGGGTCCTTCCCATGGTGGAGAGAGTTTGTGTTTTTCCTTTGTTGACTAGGTCCTCCTGAGTATGAGATCATCGACTTCGAGGATCCTCCCCCTGATCTTCCTTTCGTGGTACCTGCGGAGAGTTTGCTAGTAGCGAGCGGAGCGGATGACGGTCGTCTCGCGGGCCTCCTCGAGCAGGTTGACTGCGTCTTGCTGAGCCTCCGTGGCTCGATCGCGGTCAAAAGCCTTCACTCTTGGGGCGCCGTGGTCATGGTCGGAGGGCAGTACTGCTTCAGCTCCGTAGGCCAGGAAGAAGGGTGTGAACCCTGTGGATCGATTCAGGGTTGTTCTCAGGCTCCAAAGGATCGCTGGGACCTCCGCAACCCATCACCCGGCGTACTTGTTGAGTCGGTCGAAGATGCGTGGCTTAAGTCCTTGGAGGACCATGCCATTGGCACGCTCGACCTGACCGTTAGTACGTGGGTGTCTGACCGAGGCCCAGTCGATCCTGATGCTATATCCATTATTGAAGTCTAGGAACTTCTTTCCGATGAAGTTAGTCCCGTGGTCAGTGATGATACAATTAGGAACACCGAACCGGTAGATGATGTTGAGGAAGAATATGACTGCCTCTTCTGAGCGGATGTTGGTGATGGGCTTGGCCTCTATTCACTTGGTGAACTTGTTGACTGCTACGAGTAGGTGAGTGAAGCTGCCCAGGCCCTTTTTGAGGGGTCCTACCATATTGAGGCCCCAGACCGCGAATGGCTAGGTGATGGGGATGGTTTGAAGTTCCTGTGTTGGCAAATGAGTTTGTCGAGCATAGAATTGGCATCCCTCACAACTATGGACGACCTCCTCTGCATCTCGTAGTGTGGTGGGCCAGTAAAAACCTTGGCGAAAGGCTTTTCCGACCAGCGACCTTAGGGCCGCATGATGTCTGCAGATCCCCGCATGGACCTCGAGGAGGGGCTGCTTCCCCTGGTTGGTGGGGATGCACTTCATGAGCACCCCCGATGGACTCAATTTGTAGAGTTCATCACCGAGCGTGACGAAGGTCTTGGCACGTCGAGCGATCCATCGGGCTTCAATCCTTTCGGGCGGGAGAACCTCCTCGAGGAGGTAGGCGAGTAGCGGCGCTCGCCAGTCGGTTTGATCGAGTGCCAATACGACGACGTCAGTGGGTGACATCATCATAGAGGCACTGGGGTCGGACCTTCTAGGACGTGGGCGGATGGCTCGTGGAGATTGTTGATGAAGATCCTGCTCGGGGATGGATCCTGCCTGGCGGCCAATTTTGCGAGAAAATTGGCGGCGTCGTTGTCCTTTTGGGGGACGCGATGCAGCTCGATTCCCTAGAATTTGTCCTCGAGCTTGCGCACCTCTTGGCAGTATGCCTCCATGAGGGGGCTTTTGCAGGAGGACTCCTTCATGACCTGATCGACGACCAGCTTCGAGTCGCCATGAACGTAGAGTCATGTAGCACCAAGTTCGATGGTGATGTGTAGTCCGTTGATGAGGGCCTCGTACTCTACAGCATTGTTTGAGGCTGAAAAGTGGAGGCAGATGGTGTAGCGAAGCCTACTCCCGTCTAGAGAGATCAAAACCGCTCCAGCCCCCAATCTGGGCGCCATGACGGACCCATTGAAGTACATTGTCCAGTACTCATGGGTGACGTTTGGGGTCGATACTTGGACCTCCGTCCATTCAGTGACAAAATCCACGAGAGCTTGAGACTTAATGATGGTACAGGGGATATACCTGATGTCGTGGCCCATGAGTTCGAGTGCCCACTTGGAGATCCATCCCGTAGCATCGTGGTTGCGGACGATGTCTCTGAGCGGGTATGAAGTAACAACCGCGACTTCGTGGTCGGTGAAGTAGTGCAGGAGCTTTCAGGTCACCATCAGCACGGCGTATAGGAGCTTCTGCACCTAGGGTTACCATACCTTGGGGTCGGTGAGTACCTCCCCGATGAAGTATATGGGCCGTTGGACCTTAAGGTGGTGTCTCGGTTCCTCCCTTTCGACGACCAAGGCGGCGCTTACCACATGGTTGCTGGCCGCAACGTAGAGGAGGAGGGGTTCTTCTCGTTCGGGAGCGATGAGGATTGGGGCCGACGTCAAGGACGCTTTGAGGCTCTCTAGAGCCTGCTGAGATTCCTCAGTCTAAACGAAGACGTCTGTCTTTTTGAGGAGCTTGTAGAGTGGCATCCCTCATTCGCTGAGCCGAGAGATGAACCGGCTCAAAGCGGCCAGACAACTGGTGAGCCTTTGCACGCCCTTGATGTTGCGTATGGGGCCCATGTTGGAAATGTCCGTGATTTTTTTGGGGTTGGCCTCCATGCTGCGCTCGGACACAATGTATCCTAGCAGCTTCCCCTTTGGAACCCCAAAAACACATTTCTCGGGATTCAATCTGATGTTGAACCTTCGGAGGTTCACGAATGTTGCAGCCAAGCTTGAGTCGTTTTAACCACTATGTCATCAACATAGATGGCGATCGTTGGTCTTGGCCGCTCGGCTTGATCAGGCTGATCGAGCGGGTCGATTTGGTCAGCGAAGCATTCCTGCATGCACCTTTGGTAGGTGGCGCCAGCGTTTTTTAGGCCGAAAGGCATGGTTACGTAGCAGTATGAACCATATGGGGTGATGAATGAGGTTGCGAGCTGATCGGACTCTTTCATCACGATCTGGTGATAGCCTGAGTAGGCATCTAGAAAGGAGAGGATCTCACAACCCGAGGTGGAGTCAACTATCTGGTCTATGCGCGGCAAAGGAAAGTGATCCTTTGGACATGCTTTGTTGAGGCCTGTATAATCAATGCACATTCTCCATTTCTCGGTCTTCTTTTTAACAAGAACGGGATTGCCAAGCTAGTTGGAGTGGAATACCTCTCTGATAAATCTGGCTGCCAGGAGTTTGGCAATTTCTTCACCTATGGCCCTACGCCTTTCATTGTCGAAATGGTGCAGGCGTTGCTTAGCGGGTTTTGAGCCTAGGATGAGCCGCAGCGCGTGCTCGGCGATGTCCCACGGTATGCCCGGCATGTCAGATGGCTTCCATGCGAAGACATCATGATTAGCGTGCAAGAAATTGATGAGCTCACATTCCTATTTGGCTGGGAGCTAGGTCCCGATCCGCACCATTTTGGTTGGGTCGGTGGGGTGGATTTCCACTGCCTTAGTTTCCTCAAGCGGGCGGAAGGCCATCGAGGAGTTTGGTTTGTTGCAGTCTAGGACTACTAGGGTCGACGACTCCCTGAGCCACGGAAGCTCGGATGAGTTGATGACCGTGGCGGTGAGCTCGAAATGCTCGCGGTAACACGTGAAGGCATGCAAAAAGGTGCTGCTCACGGTGATGATGCCGTTCGATCCCGGCATCTTCAGCTTGAGGTAGGTGTAGTTGGGGATTGCCATGAATTTGGCGTAGCATGGCTGCCCCAAGATGGCGTGGTAGGACCCTGGAAAGTCCACCACTTCGAAGGTAAGGACCTCCGAGCGAAAGTTGGCTCGGTTGCCAAACGTGACGGGCAGGTCGATCTGCCCGAGCGGGTATGTATGCGCTCTCGGGTTCACCCCGTGGAAGGGAGAGCCCGCCAGGCAGAGTTCCGATCGGGGGATGCGCATGGCGTCGAGGGTGTCGACGTAGAGGATGTTGAGGCCGCTGCCTCTGTCCATTAGCACCTTGGTGAGGCGCTTCTTGAGGACAATGGGGATGATGATGAGCGGGTAATGTCCCAGTCTCATGACGTGAGAGGGATGGTCCCTCTAATCAAAGGTGATTGGAGATTCCAACCAGCTAAGGAAGGAGGGGACGGCCGTCTCGGCGGCACATGCCTCCCTATAGCGCGCCTTGTGCTGGCGCTTGGACCAGATGGTGTCAGATCCGCCGAAGATCATGATGCATTCCTTAGGGTCGGGGAAGCCATCTCCGTCCTTGCCCACCGCACCTCCTTTCTTGGTTGCTGCCTCTTTGCCATCTCCTTCTTCCGGCCCGCCGGCCTATCGAAGGAAGCATTTGAGGAGCTCGCAGTCCTTGTAGAGGTGTTTGATGGGGTAGGCATGGTTGGTGCATGGGCTATCCATGAGCTTGTTGAAGTGGTCAGGTAGGCCCTGTTGGGGCTGCTTTCCCATGCGATCAGCTACGGCGACCAACGCGGTGTTGTTCGGTCAGCGCTGATCCTTTTTGTTCTTCTTGCCCCTTTGTGTGGAGGGGCCCTCGTCTTGGTCTGTGTGCTTGGCCTTGCCTTTGTCCCGGCCTCCGTTGAAGACCGCTCCGACCGCCTCCTCGCCGGAGGCATGGTTAGTGGCGATGTCGAGTAGGTCGCGGGTGGTACGGGGCTTCAAGCAGCCAAGCTTGTGGATCAGGGGCTCGCAGGTCATCCCGGAGAGGAATGCGCTGATGACGTCCGCGTCGACGACATCAGGGATGGAGTTGCATGGTTGGGAGAACCTGTGGATGTAATCGCGCAGGGACTCGCTGGGCTCCTGCTGGCAGCTCTTGAGGTCCCAGGAGTTACCAGGGCGGACATATGTCCCCTGGAAAATTCCCGACCAAGACTCTCTTGAGGTCCACCCAATCACGGATGCTGTCGTGCAGGAGGAATTCAAGCCATGTCCGAACATGTTCCCCTACGTAGATGGGGAGATACTGAATGATGAAATAGTCATCATCCACCCCTCCGGCTCGACAGGCGAGCTAGAAATCTTTGAGCCAAATATCGGGGTTTGTCTCCCCGGTGTACTTGGTGATGTTGGTGGGTGGTCGGAAGCACTATGGGAATGGCGCACTCCGTATACGCCGGTCGAAAGCCCGTGGTCCCGGGCCCTCAGGGCTGGGACTCCGGTCGTCTGGTCGGCGACCATGCCTAGGGCGCGTTTCACCGCTCCCCTCGATGGTTCGGCAAGGACCCATGTCGCCTACCCTCACCATCGCCCGGTGGATGTCATCATCACGCTGGGCCTGATACCGGTTGTTGATGATGCAGCGAGTGTCCTGGTGCGGATCGAGCCATTCGCGTATCGGCAGTCGGTGTAGAGCAGGCGCCAGGTCATACCATGGCGCGGCCGCTGCCTCCCGAGCCACACTTGGCGGCTGTAGCGGCGAGCAGATGGAGCGATCCGTCTGGCGCGTCCCCACTCCCTCGGTGGGGAGAGAGGGCGCGTGTCGGAGTCATGATGCGAAGCTTTCCGCCTATTGAACGGCGGCGGCTTCTTCCAGCATCTAGAGGTTCTGGTAGACCGCCCGCTCCTAGGGGTCGACGGGCTCAGGAACGCCGCACAGAAGCATTGCCACAACAACGATGTTCTGGCTAGCCCGAGTGAACTGTGGGGGATTGTTCCCCTCGTTAATGATGTCGTTTTGGACCTAGCGGGCGCGACCCCGGGCGCCGCCCACCGGGTCATGCGCATGGGGCGCAACGTGCTGCACCAAGCGTGCTGGTGCAGGTGGCTAGTTCTGCTGCCATTGTCGTAGTTCCTCGGCGTGCTCGTGTGCAAATGCGAGGGCCCCTGCACGTGGGTCTGGAGGGGTGTGAGTCTGCACAGACTCCACAACCACCGGTGGCTGTCCCGAGGCGTCCGCCATAGCGCACTCTTGGGACGGATGGTGGCTGGGTGCCACATCGCCGATGCTGGAGCCGTTGCTCTCACCCTCATCATCTAAGAGTTCGTGGAAAGTGGTAGGAGCATAGCTCGCCATTCCCACGAATTCGGATGTGAGAGGGGATGGCGCTAGCGTCCTTCGAAGCCCCTGAGCTCACACGTCCGCGGGGGACGCGAGGCCATAGGGGAAACAATCGTATGGTGTTCGTGGTGCGGTTAATACGGTCCCTCCAGATAATCGGCGGGAGATAGTAAATAGAGAGTAAATAACAGTATGCATATTACTCACAGCGGGGTTTGAGCAGAGAGTTTGCACGGAATGAAGCATAGATGCCTCGTCGTTGAAGTCGTCGTGCGTCCCAGAGCCGATGGAGGGCGCCCCTGCGACGGGCGCCGGAACGAGTGCCTCCTCGCGGAGGTGTAGTATGCCGAGCCTGTTGGTGACGAAGTCTAGGCTTCCGAAGAGGAAGGCCTGGGACGGCCCGAAGACGGGTGGAACCCACATCCCAATAGGTGGGAGTGTGGGAAATTCCAGTGAGCCAAAGCGAGTCGCATCGCTTGAGCCCGCCATGGCGAAGGTGGCGGAAAAGTACGCCATCCGATGACCAAAAAGTGTTGAACGTACAACGTCTTCCCCACGGACGGCACCAACTGTCGGTGCAGAAAGTGACCAACACGTAAATATTTATAGTTTTGTCGTACGTTGTGATCGGAGGTGGCCTAGTACTCAATAACACAGGGTTTATACTGGTTCAGGCAACGTGCCCTACATCCAGTTCGAGTCGGTCAGTGATTTTATTCCTGAGCCCAGGTGCTCGAAGTTTGCAGTGGGGTTACAAACGAGAAGGAGAAAGATGATGGGTACAAGAGGTCCGGTCGGACTCTGGTCAGAGGGACCGAGAGCGACGGGAGCTCCGCTATGGGCTAAGTGTTCGAGCGTGTGCTCGTGGTTTGAACCTGATGGTTCCGCTTGTTGTGTACTAGTGAACTTGATCGATCTGAATCAACCTATCTGTTGGAAAAGAGCGCTCCCCCTTTTATAGATGAAGGGGATGGTTTTACAAGTGAGAGGGAGGGAGTACGTTCGCTGCTAAGTCTTGCTACCCATGCCGACGGGTACAAGACGATGGTAGGCGCCCACAATACTGTTTGAATGTCAGATGGACGTGGGAGGTTGTGCCGTCTTCTTCAGGTGTGGCAGATGTCGATACCTGCTATACTGTTGTTAACGAGAGGTATACAGGGGATTTTACCATGTTCGCCTGGCATGGTAAATGCCGACGCCCACAACACTGTCGATGCATCAGAGGCACGTGGGGAGAGCCTTACCGTATTTGTCTAGCATGGGAGTTGATGGCATCCAGAACACTGTAGGGAAAATGTCGGCGCCTTCAACACTGCTTGCGTTCTGTCATATCAGGGAGGTCGCAGGGTACTGTCCTGTAGGTGTACATGGTACGGTCTTCGGTATTGCGGTTGACATGAGTGCCCTGCCTTACTTTCTCCGTCTGTTTCCTGGTCCTTACCGAGCGGGCGTCCCCGGTCAGTTGGTCCTAGTCGGCTTTGATTGCGCCAGTCGGAGAGAAGCCGTAGGCAGGGGTCCAGCGTTTTCCCGGTCGGAGAAGCGAGCCGGAGTCGAAAGTGGCGTTTTGGCCAGGCCTTCCGGTCGGAGAGACCATCCGGAGGCAGGCTGGAGACCGAAGCGAGCGCTCTGGTCAGAGAGGTGGGCCGGAGTCGGAAGCGGGCGTCGTTCCTCCTCAGCCAGGCCTTCCGGTCAGAGATTGGATCGTCCTTCTGGCCTGTTGTCTAGGTGTTTGGGCCGGCCCATGAGTTGCGCGTTGCTCGCAACGTTGTCTGTTGGGCCAAAATTTTTGTTGGGAAGCCGGTCCACGAGGGACCCCGGGTTTATGAACCCGACACAAACAGTAACATTTTGAGTGGGCCCTACACGTCAGCGACACAAAGCAACCAGCACTCAGATCGGACGTTCCATTCTTCATCCTGCGGTCAGAAAATTCATGTGCCAACGAACCACAAAACACACATGTGTTCTATAGCATTTATAGCATTTGTAACAAAAAGGTTCCTAAGAAATGCTAACCATTTGCCCGTCCGTCCTGGATCATTTCGCCTCCGGCCTCCGACGGCCCGGACTGACTGCAGATGAGCAAAGACGCCAACCATGGGTGCGGTGTTGTACGTGCACGCTTCCGTCTGCATGTAGTTGCTGCGCCGGTCGCTGAACCTATCGCGGTGGTCCGGCCCGCCCACGATGGCGCCGACAACCACGTTGGGGTTGGACCCCGCGCGGCGGAACCAGTGGTCGTACCCCTGCACGCAGCCGATGAACCGGCCGTCGGCGCGGTGCGACACGATAGACGCGCCCCGGTGGTGCACCCGCCGTGGGAACCGCTGCCCGTTCCCGACCATGTAGCTCACGCCGGCCGGGTTGGCGCCGAGGACGTAGTCCGCCTGAGCACGCGCCAGCGCCTGCAGCTCGCCGGCGCGCACTGGGCCGTCGGGGCACTGGATGGAAGCTCCGGAGGCGGCGAGGTAGCGGGAGTAGACGGTGAGGAGGAAGGCGGCGTTGGTGACGTACTGCATGTTGTTCCACTGCCGGACGTAGAGCATGCCGCCGGCCGTGCGGTTCACGTTGCCGGCGGCGCCGTTCTTGCCGAGGCACGCGCAGAGGTAGTGCTCCGCCTTGGACTTGTACTGCTCCAGCGTCGTGCGGTGCTCCGGCCGGTGCCCCCCTTCTAGTAGCACCTGAAAATGCAAGGCGTGGCACACGTTAGAACGTGTTCAAGATTATTGTAGGCAGATTCCTTGTCAATCTGACTTTTTTTTTGTTGAACATATATATGATCAAGTGTGTCTGCTACGTGCCATTCGTAACTACACATACTAGTAGCAGCCACGTCAGTTGTTAGCTATCTGGGAATTGTTAGGGCACGCCTAACTAGCTAATGACAGTGATCAAGCAAGCTAAGGTCACCGGCCGTATAATACCTTGGCTGCGAGGATCTGGAGGCCGGCGTATTTGACGTCCCAGCTGAACTCGTTTATGGCCCAGCTCGTGCCGCCGAACTCGTCGGCCATGGCCACGGCGTAGTCGAGGTACTCCGTCCTCATCGTGGCGCGGTGCAGCCAGAACGCCGCCCACAGCATCTCGTCGCCGTACCCGCTCACCGACGCGTAGTAGCGCCGCACCTCGCTGACGCTGCTGTCGTACTTGCCCCTGTACTTGTCCCCGAACTCGAACAGCTGCTCGGCGTGGTGGAGGAGGAGGTGCGAGTAGTGCGGGTTCGAGCGGCGGAAGACGATGGAGGCAGCACTACTACAGAATGGACTTGTTGTCCCGGGCGATAACAGCCTTTTTAGTTCCGGTTATCGCGCCGGGACAACGATCCTGGGATTAAAGGTGGAACCTTCAGTCCCGGGTCATCGAGCCGGGATTAAAGAGGGACCTTTAGTCCCGGTTGGTAACACCAACCGGGACTAAAGGCCCTCCAGCCGAGCGAACATGGCGCACCCTTTAGTCCCGGTTGGGGTTACCAACCGGGACTAATGGTTCACCGTTTAGTCCCGGTTGGTAACCCCAACCGGGACTAAAGGTTCCTTTTCTTTTTCTTTTTTTTTGTTTACTTTGTTTTCAGTTCAGTTACACGTATTTGTTTAATATATAATATGTTTTTATGTACGTATTCTACGTTGCTAATATAAATACACGCATGCATATAATTACATCTAATTCTCATCTTGAGCATTATTATATTCGAATAAAGTATGAAACTATATATATTATAGATATATATATATATATATATATATATATATATGTATATATACAACACTTTCATAATCTTGTTCTCGAAAATAACGATATCAATAAACATTTAATTTACATCATTTATTCCTTAAGATCAAAGTAGAACTCGCCGCTGGGGATTAGCACTTTTTGTAGAAGATATCCTGCTATTGACTCTTGAACTGCTTTCTTTTATGGTCTTTTGCATGACCCTTCGTTTCAACCATTCAGTCTTGCATTTGAAATAAAAGAAAAAGTATTAATACACATATATGTATATATATTCATTTAAAATAAATAAAATTGATATATACGTATTACTCGAGGACATCTTCGAGAGTTCTTCTTATGTGCACAAATGATAAATTCACAAACGTAGTATCCACACAAGTTATTACCTGGTTCCTACAAGCAAACACCACTTTGTATTTGAGAAGAAGATTATTCTCATCATCTCACACGTAAATTGAAGTACGATATAGTAATTAAACACGTGGGGAAGTGTATATAGTACAACTTATCGGGTATTTCAACTACATTAAGTGGTGCCTTGCAATCCTTGCGATGTTGCCGAATAAACTCTTTCCAAACCACAATATGTACCAATAATGTACGATCGTTAATAAATTATGGCAAAGTCTATTCAATAATAGTTGTGCGCGAGAGATCGAAATTATCCTCGGATAATGTCTATCATATCTTGGTATAGTGCCCGTTCTTTTCTCAACGAGTCAAAGATTAGTAACCGACTTGAGTTTAACTCAATGACAATGAGTATCCATGAAAATCGCATTGTTTTATACACACACGTACATGCATATAAGTTGTATTGATATTACATAAAACGTGTAGACTACATTATTATTAACACTTACTCAAAGTTGTACGGGAAAAATATTGTTGTCTTGTCGTCTTTGCTTCACGAAGAACATCATGATATTCTCCTCACATTAGCGGATACCCATCGCTCCTTGACAATAATACCGGTTTTGAATACGATATAAGGATCAATGAAGCCAACACCGGTGTCTTGTATTCTTTGGAGCTCGACATCCGGAATCAGTATATAAATATAAGTTACATGTGAGGATAATTATATACACGTGCGCATGGAAGTGAGTTTATTAAATAAAAGTAAGAATCACTTACAAACAAAAGGAGCTAATGATTGATTTGTCCAGGGCGTCCATGTGGAATAGTTGATGCAATTCTTCAAACTAATATGTAAGATGTCATCGCCATACGGAAGTAATGATGGTCTCTAAATCGACAAAGATCCACCGCTCACCCCGCCACACGCCTTGCATGTACCACTTGTTGAGCAAGTACATTTATGTACCCAATTCATTCAGAGCCGCATGGTTGTACAGACTTTTGCCATATTTATAAGTCTTCCGGTATCAACTTCCGTGTTCGGATTGAAGCTTTGCCCGTCAATTGATCCAAGGTTAAACCAAAGATCTTTAAAAAAAAGCATTAAGGGCTTGAACCGACACTTCTCGAGAGTTGTCTCGGTCGATAGACTTCTATGTTGGAACCATATTCATTAGCAACAACAAGATTTTGCATTGGTTGCTTCATTTGTCCGAGCTGTGGGACATCCTTCCCCGATGCTCTTTTCCTTTTCTTATCTCGCATCATGTGACTTTCTGAGGGAGCGATCATAGTCTCGATAGTGGCGAAGGCTTACAAGTTCAATCATCTTTTTCTTGTGAGCATTGACCTTCCGCCTCAAAGACATCTCGTGGTATGTAAAAAGTACGGCTTCTCCTTAAGCTTTGCTTGACTCTTGTTTTGATATCTATAAAAAATCTTTTACTTTTTTGTCTTCTTCACCGCTATTTGCTCATCGGTCTTTTCGGAAAGTATTTCTTGAGAAATAACTCTTTTTCTCGGGGTCTTCTTTGTCACGGGACCTTAGACGCCTTTTGTAGTGCGTCATTGTGGAGGGGTGGGGCGGTGTTGGAGATCGGCGTGGAGGCGATGAGGCCGGTGTTGGTGGAGACCGGCGTGGAGATGTTGGAGATCGTTGTGGAGGCGGTGGGGCGGTGTAGGAGTTGGAGATCGTTGTGGAGGCGATGGGGCGGTGTAGGAGTTGGCGATCGCCGTGGGGATGAAGTCGTCTCGCCCCATGACGCTGTGATGAGATGGAGAATGAATGATTAGGCTAGGCTGGGGAGAGACCTGCTATAAAAACAATTTGTGTGTCAATTATTTTTTGAGCCAATAGAAAATTAATGGAAAATAATATTTCATTCACTTTCATTCGTACCTAGGGTGAGGTAGGGGAAGCGGTGGCGCCCAGAATGATGATGAAGCGCGTTGCGCCATTGAATAAATGTCTTCTCTGCTTCTCCTAGTGTCTTCTCCCCATCACCGCCTTCAATGTCAAGAGGAACATTGCTATAACCTTTGAGCACTCTATCGACCGAGACGCTAGCATATCCAGGTTGAATAACTGACCCATAGATTCTTGGTGTCTTCGTTCGGTCTATTGGAGATACAACCCCGATACCACCATGATTGATGCATTACCATCCGGAATGTGCAAATCACATTTTGTTAGAGGCTCGGTAATGTCATCAACAGGAAGCGCAACCAATTGCGTCGTCTTGAATAACTGGCAGCTCCGTAGAAGCACAACTGCTTTTCATCTGACCAACGGGGCTAATGGTGACTCCCGGCGTTGATTGCGATTGCATTTGACTCATTGCTAGCTGCACTTGCCTCTTGATCTCCTCCTGCATTCTTGCCTCAAGAGATTTTTCTCGTTCACGTGATTCAAGCAATGCTTGTCGTGACTCATCAACAAATTGCTCCAATGCACGAATTCCGTTCTGCCTCCTCATCCTTCTTTCTCTCTCGGCGGCTTCTGTAGGTATCCTTGTCTGCTGGGAATGCGTGTAGCCACGGAACCGCCCCATAGCCTCTTGTTCGACCACCGTGTTCGGGATTCTCTAGGGCATATGTCAATTCATCCTTCTCTCTGTTGGGCTTGAAAACACCACTATCAGCTTCTTCCCTAGCACGAGCTAGTCTCTGTGTTGCTCTCTCAATTTTTTGGCCGAAAATTAGCTTGCCAGTGTCTGGGTCTAGGCTTCCCCCATGAGCGTAGAACCAATTCTTCGCGCTGAGAGGCCGGTTCTTTTCTATTGTTTCGTATGATTTCCTTGGCGATAATCTACTCGCTTCTAGGTTCTCGCCACTTGGGAATAGCACTCCTATAACCACCGATCCCATGCGATGATGGTATTGCTTCATCTTCAGCATTCTCGCCGATTCCTCATCACACGTTACTCACCGCCTTGAGATGTCTTGTATTCTCGAAGGCATCCCAATGGGACTCAACTTGACAAACGCCTTAGCATTGAAATTCGGCGTAGCATTCTTCAAGATAAACTTTTTATACAATGTCTTCTTCCAACTCTGGAACAATGTTGCCATCTTCTTCATTGTCCAATCCCTCACTAGCTCCTTCAAAGCATCATCTCGCTTGTAATGTGAAATGTTGAGTGATATCTCTCAAGCTAGGTTCTTATCACGATCGATATACAAAACTAACATTAGGAGCGGATATCTTCGCTTCCATTCACGAGCACTAATCGGGATCCTATCCTTACAATGAACCCACATTGATTGACATATGTCCGAGCATGTGGTCCCAATGGTTTGCTTGTGTGGTGTTTAATTCGATATTATGAAACGGCCCTCTAATGACTTTTTTGCCCCCTCGACTTTCCTACTTTTTGTCGGTGGTTGATGTAGATCCGAGACCGGCTACATGAGTAGAAACACAACGATTAACAACAAATATACGTATTTATGCATCTATAAGAGATGATAGATAATCGAATATACCTCGCCAAAGATTTTCTTGCGCGACAATTTGTTGATCTTCAACCACCGCATATATTCGGGATATCCTCATAATCAATAGAAATCTTGACTCGTGTCATCTACATCCACATTGGTGCCGGCGTTGATAATATCCGCCATTATGTCATCACTCAAGTTATCATCCTGAGCAAACCCATTTGTATCTTCAAGATAACACATAGATAGAATTATTATGGTACATAACATAAGTACATGTGATAACACATATAGAATTACTAAATCCAATTAAATATAATAACACATAATATTTCATAAGGATAAACATAAGAATTACATAAGGTATAGGCTTTGGAATCGAATCAAAAACACTTTCGATCCAAAAACATGAAAATAAGTACATGTATATATATACACATAGAATGATACAATATATTTTCTCTCTCTCTCTCAACACATAGAAATAAGTGCATATGTCTATATCTCTAGATATGCATGTGATAACACATAGAATGTCTCTCTAGATGCAATTTTCTCTCTCTCTCAACTTATGAAAATAAGTACATGTATATATACATATAGAAATAATTAAGTACATATGTATACACATATAGAATCTCTCTCTAGATATATATATATAGAGAGAGATAGAATATATAATTACTAAATCCAATTAAATAAATCTAACATGAAATTAGATAAACTAGTAATAGATAATACATTTTAAAAATTCTAACTAGCTAAAAAATTATCTAAAAAACTAACATATATCAACTAACAATCTAACTAACATATATCAATTATCTAATAAATCTAACTAACTAAAAAATCTAAGTAACATATATCAATTATCTAATAAATCTAACTAACTAAAAAATCTAACTAACATATATCAAAAACTATCTAAAAAACTAACTAAACTACTAAATATTATTTATTAGTATTATCTAAAAAACAATTAAAAATCCAACATTATAATCGACACTTAAATGAGGCTGAGGCAAGTTGAGGATTCGTTCGACGACGAGGTCGGCAAGGGGCTCGACGACAGACAGACGAGGCTTTAAGCAAGGGCTCGACGACTACAATTGAGATCACGAGGCCGGGCAAGTGAAGGGCGAGAGCTCGACGGAGGCGGGCGAAGGGGCTCGACGACATGGCGAGACGAGGCCGGGCGTGGTGGGCGAAGCTCGACGGCCGGCAAGGGGCTCGACGACGGCAGACGAGGCGAGCCGTCGATCGACGACGAGCGGGGGCTCGGCGACGACGACGAGGACGAGCTTCGGGTGCGCGGGAGACCGGATCGGAGAGACGACGCCACGAGATCAAGATGAATGAACAAGTCGATATATAGGCGGTACCCTTTTTTAGTCCCGGTGGTAACACCAATGGGACTAAAGGTCATTTAGTACCTACCGGTAATCTCAACCGGGACTAAAGGCCCAACCCTTTAGTCCCTACGCCATTTACAAGCCGGGACTAAAGGGTTTTAGTCTCGGTTGGTGTTACTAGCCGGGACTAAAAGTATTTTGGGCGGCACCGAATTGCCGCCCACCCTTTAGTCCCGGTTCTTGGTCCGGGCCGGGATCAAGGCTCTAAATTTTGCCAACCCGCCAAACGTATTTGGAAAGACACAGGATTTTGATTTTGTTTAATACTAGGTTAATCAATTAATTCCATAGCAACTTCAATACTTTGCAATATTTATTTTAAAAAATTCTATTGATTAACTAATTATTTATTGTAAATAGGAAAATTTTGTAACCTAAAGTTTTTAATTTCTTTTATGAATATAGAATATAAATGTGACTAATACTAAGTATTTTGTTAATGCAAAAATATATTTGTAACTTAAAATTAATAAAACTAATATTATTCGATAGGAAATTTATTATCACATTATTGTAACGTCAATGTTTCAATTTTTTCTCGGTTTTTGACCAAAATTGACAGGAAATTTTTGTTGAACCTATAAAAATAAAGAAAATGTAGTATTTTTTGTTCTACAACTTTTTCAAATGAAAAAATGGTCTATATAAGGATTGTAGATATTGATGATATGAACAAACTTGGTATTCAAAACTTTTAAATTTTAGATAATCTAGGGTTTCGAAAACTAGTTTGTAGGCGTCGAAATTTAAAAATCACAAATTTGAACCATCCAAACTTTCTCAAATGGAAAGTTGACCAAAACAACAATTGTAGATCTTTTTGAGTTTAACAAACTTGGTATTCAAAACTTTTCAATTCGAAGTCATTTAGAGTCCATAATACTAGAGTCAAAGTGTTGTTTTTTCATTTGACCAAATTTGACTTGGTCAAACTTGCTCAAATGAGACACTAAATGACCTCAGATGAAAAAACTCTGAATACCAAGTTTGATCATCTCAGCAAGATCTACAATTGTTACATAGCTCATTTTCCCATTTGAGAAATTTTTATCAAACACTAGTCACAACTTCTTGAATCTCATATAGACTATCTAAAACTATGTCACACACTTGTGAAAATTGAACTACATTTTGTTCAAGCTTTCTCAAATGAAAAAATGGCCTACATAAGGATTGTAGATATTGATGATATGAACAAACTTGGTATTCAAAACTTTTCAATTTTAGACAATCTAGGGTTCCGAAAACTAGTTTGTAGGCGTCGAAATTTAAAAATCACAAATTTGAACCGTCCAAACTTTCTCAAATGGAAAGTTGACCAAAACAACAATTGTAGATCTTTTGAGTTTAACAAACTTGGTATTCAAAAATTTTCAATTCGAAGTCATTTAGAGTCGATAATACTAGAGTCAAAGTGTTGTTTTTCATTTGACCAAATTTGACTTGGTCAAACTTGCTCAAATGAGACACTAAATGACCTCAGATGAAAAAACTCTGAATACCAAGTTTGATCATCTCAGCAAGATCTACAATTGTTACATAGCTCATTTTCCCATTTGAGAAATTTTTATCAAACACTAGTCACAACTTCTTGAATCTCATATAGACTATCTAAAACTATGTCACACACTTGTGAAAATTGAACTACATTTTGTTCAAGCTTTCTCAAATGAAAAAATGCCTACATAAGGATTGTAGATATTGATGATATGAACAAACTTGGTATTCAAAACTTTTCAATTTTAGACAATCTAGGGTTCCGAAAACTAGTTTGTAGGCGTCGAAATTTAAAAATCACAAATTTGAACCGTCCAAACTTTCTCAAATGGAAAGTTGACCAAAACAACAATTGTAGATCTTTTTGAGTTTAACAAACTTGGTATTCAAAACTTTTCAATTCGAAGTCATTTAGAGTCCATAATACTAGAGTCAAAGTGTTGTTTTTTCATTTGACCAAATTTGACTTGGTCAAACTTGCTCAAATGAGACACTAAATGACCTCAGATGAAAAAACTCTGAATACCAATTTTGATCATCTCAGCAAGATCTACAATTGTTACATAGCTCATTTTCCCATTTGAGAAATTTTTATCAAACACTAGTCACAACTTCTTGAATCTCATATAGACTATCTAAAACTATGTCACACACTTGTGAAAATTGAACTACATTTTGTTCAAGCTTTCTCAAATGAAAAAATGGCCTACATAAGGATTGTAGATATTGATGATATGAACAAACTTGGTATTCAAAACTTTTCAATTTTAGACAATCTAGGGTTCCGAAAACTAGTTTGTAGGCGTCGAAATTTAAAAATCACAAATTTGAACCGTCCAAACTTTCTCAAATGGAAAGTTGACCAAAACAACAATTGTAGATCTTTTTGAGTTTAACAAACTTGGTATTCAAAAATTTTCAATTCGAAGTCATTTAGAGTCCATAATACTAGAGTCAAAGTGTTGTTGTTTTCATTTGACCAAATTTGACTTGGTCAAACTTGCTCAAATGAGACACTAAATGACCTCAGATGAAAAAACTCTGAATACCAAGTTTGATCATCTCAGCAAGATCTACAATTGTTACATAGCTCATTTTCCCATTTGAGAAATTTTTATCAAACACTAGTCACAACTTCTTGAATCTCATATAGACTATCTAAAACTATGTCACACACTTGTGAAAATTGAACTACATTTTGTTCAAGCTTTCTCAAATGAAAAAATGGCTACATAAGGATTGTAGATATTGATGATATGAACAAACTTGGTATTCAAAACTTTTCAATTTTAGACAATCTAGGGTTCCAAAACTAGTTTGTAGGCGGCCGAAATTTAAAAATCACAAATTTGAACCGTCCAAACTTTCTCAAATGGAAAGTTGACCAAAACAACAATTGTAGATCTTTTTGAGTTTAACAAACTTGGTATTCAAAACTTTTCAATTCGAAGTCATTTAGAGTCCATAATACTAGAGTCAAAGTGTTGTTTTTCATTTGACCAAATTTGACTTGGTCAAACTTGCTCAAATGAGACACTAAATGACCTCAGATGAAAAAACTCTGAATACCAAGTTTGATCATCTCAGCAAGATCTACAATTGTTACATAGCTCATTTTCCCATTTGAGAAATTTTATCAAACACTAGTCACAACTTCTTGAATCTCATATAGACTATCTAAAACTATGTCACACACTTGTGAAAATTGAACTACATTTTGTTCAAGCTTTCTCAAATGAAAAATGGCCTACATAAGGATTGTAGATATTGATGATATGAACAAACTTGGTATTCAAAACTTTTCAATTTTAGACAATCTAGGGTTCCAAAACTAGTTTGTAAAGCGTCGAAATTTAAAAATCACAAATTTGAACCGTCCAAACTTTCTCAAATGGAAAGTTGACCAAAACAACAATTGTAGATCTTTTGAGTTTAACAAACTTGGTATTCAAAACTTTTCAATTCGAAGTCATTTAGAGTCCATAATACTAGAGTCAAAGTGTTGTTTTTTCATTTGACCAAATTTGACTTGGTCAAACTTGCTCAAATGAGACACTAAATGACCTCAGATGAAAAAACTGAATACCAAGTTTGATCATCTCAGCAAGATCTACAATTGTTACATAGCTCATTTTCCCATTTGAGAAATTTTTATCAAACACTAGTCACAACTTCTTGAATCTCATATAGACTATCTAAAACTATGTCACACACTTGTGAAAATTGAACTACATTTTGTTCAAGCTTTCTCAAATGAAAAATGGCCTACATAAGGATTGTAGATATTGATGATATGAACAAACTTGGTATTCCAAACTTTTCAATTTTAGACAATCTAGGGTTCCGAAAACTAGTTTGTAGGCGTCGAAATTTAAAAATCACAAATTTTAACCGTCCAAACTTTCTCAAATGGAAAGTTGACCAAAACAACAATTGTAGATCTTTTTGAGTTTAACAAACTTGGTATTCAAAAATTTTCAATTCGAAGTCATTTAGAGTCCATAATACTAGAGTCAAAGTGTTGTTTTTTTTTCATTTGACCAAATTTGACTTGGTCAAACTTGCTCAAATGAGACACTAAATGACCTCAGATGAAAAAACTCTGAATACCAAGTTTGATCATCTCAGCAAGATCTACAATTGTTACATAGCTCATTTTCCCATTTGAGAAATTTTTATCAAACACTAGTCACAACTTCTTGAATCTCATATAGACTATCTAAAACTATGTCACACACTTGTGAAAATTGAACTACATTTTGTTCAAGCTTTCTCAAATGAAAAAAATAGGCCTACATAAGGATTGTAGATATTGATGATATGAACAAACTTGGTATTCAAAACTTTTCAATTTTAGACAATCTAGGGTTCCAAAACTAGTTTGTAGGCGCCGAAATTTAAAAATCACAAATTTGAACCGTCCAAACTTTCTCAAATGGAAAGTTGACCAAAACAACAATTGTAGATCTTTTTGAGTTTAACAAACTTGGTATTCAAAAATTTTCAATTCGAAGTCATTTAGAGTCCATAATACTAGAGTCAAAGTGTTGTTTTTTTTCATTTGACCAAATTTGACTTGGTCAAACTTGCTCAAATGAGACACTAAATGACCTCAGATGAAAAAACTCTGAATACCAAGTTTGATCATCTCAGCAAGATCTACAATTGTTACATAGCTCATTTTCCCATTTGAGAAATTTTTATCAAACACTAGTCACAACTTCTTGAATCTCATATAGACTATCTAAAACTATGTCACACACTTGTGAAAATTGAACTACATTTTGTTCAAGCTTTCTCAAATGAAAAAATGGCCTACATAAGGATTGTAGATATTGATGATATGAACAAACTTGGTATTCAAAACTTTTCAATTTTAGACAATCTAGGGTTCCGAAAACTAGTTTGTAGGCGTCGAAATTTAAAAATCACAAATTTGAACCGTCCAAACTTTCTCAAATGGAAAGTTGACCAAAACAACAATTGTAGATCTTTTTGAGTTTAACAAACTTGGTATTCAAAACTTTTCAATTCGAAGTCATTTAGAGTCCATAATACTAGAGTCAAAGTGTTGTTTTTTCATTTGACCAAATTTGACTTGGTCAAACTTGCTCAAATGAGACACTAAATGACCTCAGATGAAAAAACTCTGAATACCAAGTTTGATCATCTCAGCAAGATCTACAATTGTTACATAGCTCATTTTCCCATTTGAGAAATTTTTATCAAACACTAGTCACAACTTCTTGAATCTCATATAGACTATCTAAAACTATGTCACACACTTGTGAAAATTGAACTACATTTTGTTCAAGCTTTCTCAAATGAAAAATGGCCTACATAAGGATTGTAGATATTGATGATATGAACAAACTTGGTATTCAAAACTTTTCAATTTTAGACAATCTAGGGTTCCAAAACTAGTTTGTAAAGGCGTCAAATTTAAAAATCACAAATTTGAACCGTCCCAAACTTTCTCAAATGGAAAGTTGACCAAAACAACAATTGTAGATCTTTTGAGTTTAACAAACTTGGTATTCAAAAATTTTCAATTCGAAGTCATTTAGAGTCCATAATACTAGAGTCAAAGTGTTGTTTTTTTCATTTGACCAAATTTGACTTGGTCAAACTTGCTCAAATGAGACACTAAATGACCTCAGATGAAAAAACTCTGAATACCAAGTTTGATCATCTCAGCAAGATCTACAATTGTTACATAGCTCATTTTCCCATTTGAGAAATTTTTATCAAACACTAGTCACAACTTCTTGAATCTCATATAGACTATCTAAAACTATGTCACACACTTGTGAAAATTGAACTACATTTTGTTCAAGCTTTCTCAAATGAAAAAATGGCCTACATAAGGATTGTAGATATTGATGATATGAACAAACTTGGTATTCAAAACTTTTCAATTTTAGACAATCTAGGGTTCCGAAAACTAGTTTGTAGGCGTCAAAATTTAAAAATCACAAATTTGAACCGTCCAAACTTTCTCAAATGGAAAGTTGACCAAAACAACAATTGTAGATCTTTTTGAGTTTAACAAACTTGGTATTCAAAAATTTTCAATTCGAAGTCATTTAGAGTCCATAATACTAGAGTCAAAGTGTTGTTTTTTCATTTGACCAAATTTGACTTGGTCAAACTTGCTCAAATGAGACACTAAATGACCTCAGATGAAAAAACTCTGAATACCAAGTTTGATCATCTCAGCAAGATCTACAATTGTTACATAGCTCATTTTCCCATTTGAGAAATTTTTATCAAACACTAGTCACAACTTCTTGAATCTCATATAGACTATCTAAAACTATGTCACACACTTATGAAAATTGAACTACATTTTGTTCAAGCTTTCTCAAATGAAAAATGGCCTACATAAGGATTGTAGATATTGATGATATGAACAAACTTGGTATTCAAAACTTTTCAATTTTAGACAATCTAGGGTTCCAAAACTAGTTTGTAAAGCGTCGAAATTTAAAAATCACAAATTTGAACCGTCCAAACTTTCTCAAATGGAAAGTTGACCAAAACAACAATTGTAGATCTTTTTGAGTTTAACAAACTTGGTATTCAAAAATTTTCAATTCGAAGTCATTTAGAGTCCATAATACTAGAGTCAAAGTGTTGTTTTTTCATTTGACCAAATTTGACTTGGTCAAACTTGCTCAAATGAGACACTAAATGACCTCAGATGAAAAAACTCTGAATACCAAGTTTGATCATCTCAGCAAGATCTACAATTGTTACATAGCTCATTTTCCCATTTGAGAAATTTTTATCAAACACTAGTCACAACTTCTTGAATCTCATATAGACTATCTAAAACTATGTCACACACTTGTGAAAATTGAACTACATTTTGTTCAAGCTTTCTCAAATGAAAAAATGGCCTACATAAGGATTGTAGATATTGATGATATGAACAAACTTGGTATTCAAAACTTTTCAATTTTAGACAATCTAGGGTTCCAAACTAGTTTGTAGGCGCCGAAATTTAAAAATCACAAATTTGAACCGTCCAAACTTTCTCAAATGGAAAGTTGACCAAAACAACAATTGTAGATCTTTTTGAGTTTAACAAACTTGGTATTCAAAAATTTTCAATTCGAAGTCATTTAGAGTCCATAATACTAGAGTCAAAGTGTTGTTTTTTCATTTGACCAAATTTGACTTGGTCAAACTTGCTCAAATGAGACACTAAATGACCTCAGATGAAAAAACTCTGAATACCAAGTTTGATCATCTCAGCAAGATCTACAATTGTTACATAGCTCATTTTCCCATTTGAGAAATTTTTATCAAACACTAGTCACAACTTCTTGAATCTCATATAGACTATCTAAAACTATGTCACACACTTGTGAAAATTGAACTACATTTTGTTCAAGCTTTCTCAAATGAAAAAATGGCCTACATAAGGATTGTAGATATTGATGATATGAACAAACTTGGTATTCAAAACTTTTCAATTTTAGACAATCTAGGGTTCCAAAACTAGTTTGTAGGCGCCGAAATTTAAAAATCACAAATTTGAACCGTCCAAACTTTCTCAAATGGAAAGTTGACCAAAACAACAATTGTAGATCTTTTGAGTTTAACAAACTTGGTATTCAAAACTTTTCAATTCAAGTCATTTAGAGTCCATAATACTAGAGTCAAAGTGTTGTTTTTTCATTTGACCAAATTTGACTTGGTCAAACTTGCTCAAATGAGACACTAAATGACCTCAGATGAAAAAAACTCTGAATACCAAGTTTGATCATCTCAGCAAGATCTACAATTGTTACATAGCTCATTTTCCCATTTGAGAAATTTTTATCAAACACTAGTCACAACTTCTTGAATCTCATATAGACTATCTAAAACTATGTCACACACTTGTGAAAATTGAACTACATTTTGTTCAAGCTTTCTCAAATGAAAAATGGCCTACATAAGGATTGTAGATATTGATGATATATGAACAAACTTGGTATTCAAAACTTTTCAATTTTAGACAATCTAGGGTTCCGAAAACTAGTTTGTAGGCGCCGAAATTTAAAAATCACAAATTTGAACCGTCCAAACTTTCTCAAATGGAAAGTTGACCAAAACAACAATTGTAGATCTTTTTGAGTTTAACAAACTTGGTATTCAAAACTTTTCAATTCGAAGTCATTTAGAGTCCATAATACTAGAGTCAAAGTGTTGTTTTTCATTTGACCAAATTTGACTTGGTCAAACTTGCTCAAATGAGACACTAAATGACCTCAGATGAAAAAACTCTGAATACCAAGTTTGATCATCTCAGCAAGATCTACAATTGTTACATAGCTCATTTTCCCATTTGAGAAATTTTTATCAAACACTAGTCACAACTTCTTGAATCTCATATAGACTATCTAAAACTATGTCACACACTTGTGAAAATTGAACTACATTTTGTTCAAGCTTTCTCAAATGAAAAATGGCCTACATAAGTTGTAGATATTGATGATATGAACAAACTTGGTATTCAAAACTTTTCAATTTTAGACAATCTAGGGTTCCAAAACTAGTTTGTAGGCGCCGAAATTTAAAAATCACAAATTTGAACCGTCCAAACTTTCTCAAATGGAAAGTTGACCAAAACAACAATTGTAGATCTTTTTGAGTTTAACAAACTTGGTATTCAAAACTTTTCAATTCGAAGTCATTTAGAGTCCATAATACTAGAGTCAAAGTGTTGTTTTTCATTTGACCAAATTTGACTTGGTCAAACTTGCTCAAATGAGACACTAAATGACCTCAGATGAAAAAACTCTGAATACCAAGTTTGATCATCTCAGCAAGATCTACAATTGTTACATAGCTCATTTTCCCATTTGAGAAATTTTTATCAAACACTAGTCACAACTTCTTGAATCTCATATAGACTATCTAAAACTATGTCACACACTTGTGAAAATTGAACTACATTTTGTTCAAGCTTTCTCAAATGAAATAAAATGGCCTACATAAGGATTGTAGATATTGATGATATGAACAAACTTGGTATTCAAAACTTTTCAATTTTAGACAATCTAGGGTTCCAAAACTAGTTTGTAGGCGTCCGAAATTTAAAAATCACAAATTTGAACCGTCCAAACTTTCTCAAATGGAAAGTTGACCAAAACAACAATTGTAGATCTTTTGAGTTTAACAAACTTGGTATTCAAAAATTTTCAATTCGAAGTCATTTAGAGTCCATAATACTAGAGTCAAAGTGTTGTTTTTTCATTTGACCAAATTTGACTTGGTCAAACTTGCTCAAATGAGACACTAAATGACCTCAGATGAAAAACTCTGAATACCAAGTTTGATCATCTCAGCAAGATCTACAATTGTTACATAGCTCATTTTCCCATTTGAGAAATTTTTATCAAACACTAGTCACAACTTCTTGAATCTCATATAGACTATCTAAAACTATGTCACACACTTGTGAAAATTGAACTACATTTTGTTCAAGCTTTCTCAAATGAAAAAATGGCCTACATAAGGATTGTAGATATTGATGATATGAACAAACTTGGTATTCAAAACTTTTCAATTTTAGACAATCTAGGGTTCCGAAAACTAGTTTGTAGGCGTCGAAATTTAAAAATCACAAATTTGAACCGTCCAAACTTTCTCAAATGGAAAGTTGACCAAAACAACAATTGTAGATCTTTTTGAGTTTAACAAACTTGGTATTCAAAACTTTTCAATTCGAAGTCATTTAGAGTCCATAATACTAGAGTCAAAGTGTTGTTTTTTCATTTGACCAAATTTGACTTGACTCAAAACTTGCTCAAATGAGACACTAAATGACCTCAGATGAAAAAAACTCTGAATACCAAGTTTGATCATCTCAGCAAGATCTACAATTGTTACATAGCTCATTTTCCCATTTGAGAAATTTTATCAAACACTAGTCACAACTTCTTGAATCTCATATAGACTATCTAAAACTATGTCACACACTTGTGAAAATTGAACTACATTTTGTTCAAGCTTTCTCAAATGAAAAAATGGCCTACATAAGGATTGTAGATATTGATGATATGAACAAACTTGGTATTCAAAACTTTTCAATTTTAGACAATCTAGGGTTCCGAAAACTAGTTTGTAGGCGTCGAAATTTAAAAATCACAAATTTGAACCGTCCAAACTTTCTCAAATGGAAAGTTGACCAAAACAACAATTGTAGATCTTTTTGAGTTTAACAAACTTGGTATTCAAAACTTTTCAATTCAAAGTCATTTAGAGTCCATAATACTAGAGTCAAAGTGTTGTTTTTTCATTTGACCAAATTTGACTTGGTCAAACTTGCTCAAATGAGACACTAAATGACCTCAGATGAAAAAACTCTGAATACCAAGTTTGATCATCTCAGCAAGATCTACAATTGTTACATAGCTCATTTTCCCATTTGAGAAATTTTTATCAAACACTAGTCACAACTTCTTGAATCTCATATAGACTATCTAAAACTATGTCACACACTTGTGAAAATTGAACTACATTTTGTTCAAGCTTTCTCAAATGAAAAATGGCCTACATAAGGATTGTAGATATTGATGATATGAACAAACTTGGTATTCAAAACTTTTCAATTTTAGACAATCTAGGGTTCCAAAACTAGTTTGTAGGCGTCGAAATTTAAAAATCACAAATTTGAACCGTCCAAACTTTCTCAAATGGAAAGTTGACCAAAACAACAATTGTAGATCTTTTGAGTTTAACAAACTTGGTATTCAAAACTTTTCAATTCGAAGTCATTTAGAGTCCATAATACTAGAGTCAAAGTGTTGTTTTTCATTTGACCAAATTTGACTTGGTCAAACTTGCTCAAATGAGACACTAAATGACCTCAGATGAAAAAACTCTGAATACCAAGTTTGATCATCTCAGCAAGATCTACAATTGTTACATAGCTCATTTTCCCATTTGAGAAATTTTTATCAAACACTAGTCACAACTTCTTGAATCTCATATAGACTATCTAAAACTATGTCACACACTTGTGAAAATTGAACTACATTTTGTTCAAGCTTTCTCAAATGAAAAAATGGCCTACATAAGGATTGTAGATATTGATGATATGAACAAACTTGGTATTCAAAACTTTTCAATTTTAGACAATCTAGGGTTCCGAAAACTAGTTTGTAGGCGTCGAAATTTAAAAATCACAAATTTGAACCGTCCAAACTTTCTCAAATGGAAAGTTGACCAAAACAACAATTGTAGATCTTTTTGAGTTTAACAAACTTGGTATTCAAAAATTTTCAATTCGAAGTCATTTAGAGTCCATAATACTAGAGTCAAAGTGTTGTTTTTTCATTTGACCAAATTTGACTTGGTCAAACTTGCTCAAATGAGACACTAAATGACCTCAGATGAAAAAACTCTGAATACCAAGTTTGATCATCTCAGCAAGATCTACAATTGTTACATAGCTCATTTTCCCATTTGAGAAATTTTTATCAAACACTAGTCACAACTTCTTGAATCTCATATAGACTATCTAAAACTATGTCACACACTTGTGAAAATTGAACTACATTTTGTTCAAGCTTTCTCAAATGAAAAAATGGCCTACATAAGGATTGTAGATATTGATGATATGAACAAACTTGGTATTCAAAACTTTTCAATTTTAGACAATCTAGGGTTCCGAAAACTAGTTTGTAGGCGTCGAAATTTAAAAATCACAAATTTGAACCGTCCAAACTTTCTCAAATGGAAAGTTGACCAAAACAACAATTGTAGATCTTTTTGAGTTTAACAAACTTGGTATTCAAAACTTTTCAATTCGAAGTCATTTAGAGTCCATAATACTAGAGTCAAAGTGTTGTTTTTTCATTTGACCAAATTTGACTTGGTCAAACTTGCTCAAATGAGACACTAAATGACCTCAGATGAAAAAACTCTGAATACCAAGTTTGATCATCTCAGCAAGATCTACAATTGTTACATAGCTCATTTTCCCATTTGAGAAATTTTTATCAAACACTAGTCACAACTTCTTGAATCTCATATAGACTATCTAAAACTATGTCACACACTTGTGAAAATTGAACTACATTTTGTTCAAGCTTTCTCAAATGAAAAATGGCCTACATAAGGATTGTAGATATTGATGATATGAACAAACTTGGTATTCAAAACTTTTCAATTTTAGACAATCTAGGGTTCCAAAAAACTAGTTTGTAGGCGTCCGAAATTTAAAAATCACAAATTTGAACCGTCCAAACTTTCTCAAATGGAAAGTTGACCAAAACAACAATTGTAGATCTTTTGAGTTTAACAAACTTGGTATTCAAAAATTTTCAATTCGAAGTCATTTAGAGTCCATAATACTAGAGTCAAAGTGTTGTTTTTTCATTTGACCAAATTTGACTTGGTCAAACTTGCTCAAATGAGACACTAAATGACCTCAGATGAAAAAAAACTCTGAATACCAAGTTTGATCATCTCAGCAAGATCTACACAATTGTTACATAGCTCATTTTCCCATTTGAGAAATTTTTATCAAACACTAGTCACAACTTCTTGAATCTCATATAGACTATCTAAAACTATGTCACACACTTGTGAAAATTGAACTACATTTTGTTCAAGCTTTCTCAAATGAAAAATGGCCTACATAAGGATTGTAGATATTGATGATATGAACAAACTTGGTATTCAAAACTTTTCAATTTTAGACAATCTAGGGTTCCAAAAAACTAGTTTGTAGGCGTCGAAATTTAAAAATCACAAATTTGAACCGTCCAAACTTTCTCAAATGGAAAGTTGACCAAAACAACAATTGTAGATCTTTTGAGTTTAACAAACTTGGTATTCAAAAATTTTCAATTCGAAGTCATTTAGAGTCCATAATACTAGAGTCAAAAAGTTGTTTTTCATTTGACCAAATTTGACTTGGTCAAACTTGCTCAAATGAGACACTAAATGACCTCAGATGAAAAAACTCTGAATACCAAGTTTGATCATCTCAGCAAGATCTACAATTGTTACATAGCTCATTTTCCCATTTGAGAAATTTTTATCAAACACTAGTCACAACTTCTTGAATCTCATATAGACTATCTAAAACTATGTCACACACTTGTGAAAAATTGAACTACATTTTGTTCAAGCTTTCTCAAATGAAAAATGGCCTACATAAGGATTGTAGATATTGATGATATGAACAAACTTGGTATTCAAAACTTTTCAATTTTAGACAATCTAGGGTTCCGAAAACTAGTTTGTAGGCGGCCGAAATTTAAAAATCACAAATTTGAACCGTCCAAACTTTCTCAAATGGAAAGTTGACCAAAACAACAATTGTAGATCTTTTGAGTTTAACAAACTTGGTATTCAAAACTTTTCAATTCGAAGTCATTTAGAGTCCATAATACTAGAGTCAAAGTGTTGTTTTTTTTCATTTGACCAAATTTGACTTGGTCAAACTTGCTCAAATGAGACACTAAATGACCTCAGATGAAAAAACTCTGAATACCAAGTTTGATCATCTCAGCAAGATCTACAATTGTTACATAGCTCATTTTCCCATTTGAGAAATTTTTATCAAACACTAGTCACAACTTCTTGAATCTCATATAGACTATCTAAAACTATGTCACACACTTGTGAAAATTGAACTACATTTTGTTCAAGCTTTCTCAAATGAAAAATGGCCTACATAAGGATTGTAGATATTGATGATATGAACAAACTTGGTATTCAAAACTTTTCAATTTTAGACAATCTAGGGTTCCAAAACTAGTTTGTAGGCGTCGAAATTTAAAAATCACAAATTTGAACCGTCCAAACTTTCTCAAATGGAAAGTTGACCAAAACAACAATTGTAGATCTTTTTGAGTTTAACAAACTTGGTATTCAAAATTTTCAATTCAAAGTCATTTAGAGTCCATAATACTAGAGTCAAAGTGTTGTTTTTTCATTTGACCAAATTTGACTTGGTCAAACTTGCTCAAATGAGACACTAAATGACCTCAGATGAAAAAACTCTGAATACCAAGTTTGATCATCTCAGCAAGATCTACAATTGTTACATAGCTCATTTTCCCATTTGAGAAATTTTTATCAAACACTAGTCACAACTTCTTGAATCTCATATATAGACTATCTAAAACTATGTCACACACTTGTGAAAATTGAACTACATTTTGTTCAAGCTTTCTCAAATGAAAAAATGGCCTACATAAGGATTGTAGATATTGATGATATGAACAAACTTGGTATTCAAAACTTTTCAATTTTAGACAATCTAGGGTTCCGAAAACTAGTTTGTAGGCGTCGAAATTTAAAAATCACAAATTTGAACCGTCCAAACTTTCTCAAATGGAAAGTTGACCAAAACAACAATTGTAGATCTTTTGAGTTTAACAAACTTGGTATTCAAAACTTTTCAATTCAGAAGTCATTTAGAGTCCATAATACTAGAGTCAAAGTGTTGTTTTTCATTTGACCAAATTTGACTTGGTCAAACTTGCTCAAATGAGACACTAAATGACCTCAGATGAAAAAAAACTCTGAATACCAAGTTTGATCATCTCAGCAAGATCTACAATTGTTACATAGCTCATTTTCCCATTTGAGAAATTTTTATCAAACACTAGTCACAACTTCTTGAATCTCATATAGACTATCTAAAACTATGTCACACACTTGTGAAAATTGAACTACATTTTGTTCAAGCTTTCTCAAATGAAAAATGGCCTACATAAGGATTGTAGATATTGATGATATGAACAAACTTGGTATTCAAAACTTTTCAATTTTAGACAATCTAGGGTTCAAAACTAGTTTGTAGGCGTCCGAAATTTAAAAATCACAAATTTGAACCGTCCAAACTTTCTCAAATGGAAAGTTGACCAAAACAACAATTGTAGATCTTTTTGAGTTTAACAAACTTGGTATTCAAAATTTTTTCAATTCGAAGTCATTTAGAGTCGATAATACTAGAGTCAAAGTGTTGTTTTTTCATTTGACCAAATTTGACTTGGTCAAACTTGCTCAAATGAGACACTAAATGACCTCAGATGAAAAAACTCTGAATACCAAGTTTGATCATCTCAGCAAGATCTACAATTGTTACATAGCTCATTTTCCCATTTGAGAAATTTTTATCAAACACTAGTCACAACTTCTTGAATCTCATATAGACTATCTAAAACTATGTCACACACTTGTGAAAATTGAACTACATTTTGTTCAAGCTTTCTCAAATGAAAAATGGCCTACATAAGGATTGTAGATATTGATGATATGAACAAACTTGGTATTCAAAACTTTTCAATTTTAGACAATCTAGGGTTCCAAAACTAGTTTGTAGGCGTCGAAATTTAAAAATCACAAATTTGAACCGTCCAAACTTTCTCAAATGGAAAGTTGACCAAAACAACAATTGTAGATCTTTTGAGTTTAACAAACTTGGTATTCAAAACTTTTCAATTCGAAGTCATTTAGAGTCCATAATACTAGAGTCAAAGTGTTGTTTTTTCATTTGACCAAAATTGACTTGGTCAAACTTGCTCAAATGAGACACTAAATGACCTCAGATGAAAAAACTCTGAATACCAAGTTTGATCATCTCAGCAAGATCTACAATTGTTACATAGCTCATTTTCCCATTTGAGAAATTTTTATCAAACACTAGTCACAACTTCTTGAATCTCATATAGACTATCTAAAACTATGTCACACACTTGTGAAAATTGAACTACATTTTGTTCAAGCTTTCTCAAATGAAAAATGGCCTACATAAGGATTGTATATATTGATGATATGAACAAACTTGGTATTCAAAACTTTTCAATTTTAGACAATCTAGGGTTCCGAAAACTAGTTTGTAGGCGTCGAAATTTAAAAATCACAAATTTGAACCGTCCAAACTTTCTCAAATGGAAAGTTGACCAAAACAACAATTGTAGATCTTTTTGAGTTTAACAAACTTGGTATTCAAAACTTTTCAATTCGAAGTCATTTAGAGTCCATAATACTAGAGTCAAAGTGTTGTTTTTTCATTTGACCAAATTTGACTTGGTCAAACTTGCTCAAATGAGACACTAAATGACCTCAGATGAAAAAACTCTGAATACCAAGTTTGATCATCTCAGCAAGATCTACAATTGTTACATAGCTCATTTTCCCATTTGAGAAATTTTTATCAAACACTAGTCACAACTTCTTGAATCTCATATAGACTATCTAAAACTATGTCACACACTTGTGAAAATTGAACTACATTTTGTTCAAGCTTTCTCAAATGAAAAAATGGCCTACATAAGGATTGTAGATATTGATGATATGAACAAACTTGGTATTCAAAACTTTTCAATTTTAGACAATCTAGGGTTCCGAAAACTAGTTTGTAGGCGTCGAAATTTAAAAATCACAAATTTGAACCGTCCAAACTTTCTCAAATGGAAAGTTGACCAAAACAACAATTGTAGATCTTTTTGAGTTTAACAAACTTGGTATTCAAAAATTTTCAATTCGAAGTCATTTAGAGTCCATAATACTAGAGTCAAAGTGTTGTTTTTTCATTTGACCAAAATTGACTTGGTCAAACTTGCTCAAATGAGACACTAAATGACCTCAGATGAAAAAACTCTGAATACCAAGTTTGATCATCTCAGCAAGATCTACAATTGTTACATAGCTCATTTTCCCATTTGAGAAATTTTTATCAAACACTAGTCACAACTTCTTGAATCTCATATAGACTATCTAAAACTATGTCACACACTTGTGAAAATTGAACTACATTTTGTTCAAGCTTTCTCAAATGAAAAAATGGCCTACATAAGGATTGTAGATATTGATGATATGAACAAACTTGGTATTCAAAACTTTTCAATTTTAGACAATCTAGGGTTCCGAAAACTAGTTTGTAGGCGTCGAAATTTAAAAATCACAAATTTGAACCGTCCAAACTTTCTCAAATGGAAAGTTGACCAAAACAACAATTGTAGATCTTTTTGAGTTTAACAAACTTGGTATTCAAAAATTTTCAATTCGAAGTCATTTAGAGTCGATAATACTAGAGTCAAAGTGTTGTTTTTTCATTTGACCAAAATTGACTTGGTCAAACTTGCTCAAATGAGACACTAAATGACCTCAGATGAAAAAACTCTGAATACCAAGTTTGATCATCTCAGCAAGATCTACAATTGTTACATAGCTCATTTTCCCATTTGAGAAATTTTTATCAAACACTAGTCACAACTTCTTGAATCTCATATAGACTATCTAAAACTATGTCACACACTTGTGAAAATTGAACTACATTTTGTTCAAGCTTTCTCAAATGAAAAAATGGCCTACATAAGGATTGTAGATATTGATGATATGAACAAACTTGGTATTCAAAACTTTTCAATTTTAGACAATCTAGGGTTCAAAACTAGTTTGTAGGCGTCGAAATTTAAAAATCACAAATTTGAACCGTCCAAACTTTCTCAAATGGAAAGTTGACCAAAACAACAATTGTAGATCTTTTGAGTTTAACAAACTTGGTATTCAAAACTTTTTTCAATTCGAAGTCATTTAGAGTCCATAATACTAGAGTCAAAGTGTTGTTTTTTCATTTGACCAAATTTGACTTGGTCAAACTTGCTCAAATGAGACACTAAATGACCTCAGATGAAAAAAACTCTGAATACCAAGTTTGATCATCTCAGCAAGATCTACAATTGTTACATAGCTCATTTTCCCATTTGAGAAATTTTTATCAAACACTAGTCACAACTTCTTGAATCTCATATAGACTATCTAAAACTATGTCACACACTTGTGAAAATTGAACTACATTTTGTTCAAGCTTTCTCAAATGAAAAAATGGCCTACATAAGGATTGTAGATATTGATGATATGAACAAACTTGGTATTCAAAACTTTTCAATTTTAGACAATCTAGGGTTCCGAAAACTAGTTTGTAGGCGTCGAAATTTAAAAATCACAAATTTGAACCGTCCAAACTTTCTCAAATGGAAAGTTGACCAAAACAACAATTGTAGATCTTTTTGAGTTTAACAAACTTGGTATTCAAAAATTTTCAATTCGAAGTCATTTAGAGTCGATAATACTAGAGTCAAAGTGTTGTTTTTTCATTTGACCAAATTTGACTTGGTCAAACTTGCTCAAATGAGACACTAAATGACCTCAGATGAAAAAACTCTGAATACCAAGTTTGATCATCTCAGCAAGATCTACAATTGTTACATAGCTCATTTTCCCATTTGAGAAATTTTTATCAAACACTAGTCACAACTTCTTGAATCTCATATAGACTATCTAAAACTATGTCACACACTTGTGAAAATTGAACTACATTTTGTTCAAGCTTTCTCAAATGAAAAAATGGCCTACATAAGGATTGTAGATATTGATGATATGAACAAACTTGGTATTCAAAACTTTTCAATTTTAGACAATCTAGGGTTCCGAAAACTAGTTTGTAGGCGTCGAAATTTAAAAATCACAAATTTGAACCGTCCAAACTTTCTCAAATGGAAAGTTGACCAAAACAACAATTGTAGATCTTTTTGAGTTTAACAAACTTGGTATTCAAAAATTTTCAATTCGAAGTCATTTAGAGTCGATAATACTAGAGTCAAAGTGTTGTTTTTTCATTTGACCAAATTTGACTTGGTCAAACTTGCTCAAATGAGACACTAAATGACCTCAGATGAAAAAACTCTGAATACCAAGTTTGATCATCTCAGCAAGATCTACAATTGTTACATAGCTCATTTTCCCATTTGAGAAATTTTTATCAAACACTAGTCACAACTTCTTGAATCTCATATAGACTATCTAAAACTATGTCACACACTTGTGAAAATTGAACTACATTTTGTTCAAGCTTTCTCAAATGAAAAAATGGCCTACATAAGGATTGTAGATATTGATGATATGAACAAACTTGGTATTCAAAACTTTTCAATTTTAGACAATCTAGGGTTCCGAAAACTAGTTTGTAGGCGTCGAAATTTAAAAAATCACAAATTTGAACCGTCCAAACTTTCTCAAATGGAAAGTTGACCAAAACAACAATTGTAGATCTTTTTGAGTTTAACAAACTTGGTATTCAAAACTTTTCAATTCGAAGTCATTTAGAGTCCATAATACTAGAGTCAAAGTGTTGTTTTTTCATTTGACCAAAATTGACTTGGTCAAACTTGCTCAAATGAGACACTAAATGACCTCAGATGAAAAAACTCTGAATACCAAGTTTGATCATCTCAGCAAGATCTACAATTGTTACATAGCTCATTTTCCCATTTGAGAAATTTTTATCAAACACTAGTCACAACTTCTTGAATCTCATATAGACTATCTAAAACTATGTCACACACTTGTGAAAATTGAACTACATTTTGTTCAAGCTTTCTCAAATGAAAAAATGGCCTACATAAGGATTGTAGATATTGATGATATGAACAAACTTGGTATTCAAAACTTTTCAATTTTTTAGACAATCTAGGGTTCAAAAAAAACTAGTTTGTAGGCGTCGAAATTTAAAAATCACAAATTTGAACCGTCCAAACTTTCTCAAATGGAAAGTTGACCAAAACAACAATTGTAGATCTTTTGAGTTTAACAAACTTGGTATTCAAAAATTTTCAATTCGAAGTCATTTAGAGTCCATAATACTAGAGTCAAAGTGTTGTTTTTTCATTTGACCAAATTTGACTTGGTCAAACTTGCTCAAATGAGACACTAAATGACCTCAGATGAAAAAAACTCTGAATACCAAGTTTGATCATCTCAGCAAGATCTACAATTGTTACATAGCTCATTTTCCCATTTGAGAAATTTTTATCAAACACTAGTCACAACTTCTTGAATCTCATATAGACTATCTAAAACTATGTCACACACTTGTGAAAATTGAACTACATTTTGTTCAAGCTTTCTCAAATGAAAAAATGGCCTACATAAGGATTGTAGATATTGATGATATGAACAAACTGGTATTCAAAACTTTTCAATTTTAGACAATCTAGGGTTCCAAAACTTATCAAATGGAAAGTTGACCAAAACAACAATTGTAGATCTCAAATGAAAAATGGCCTATATAAGGATTGTGAAGTCATAACATATTACATAATATCCGTCTCTAAAACATAATATATTAAACATGCATCGTTGTATCATACAGCACAACAAAGAATTTCTTCTTGACGTGACCCCTTGGTTATGATCTTGTCGTAACCATGGAGTGTCTTCATCATTTAACATGATGCTTGGATCTTTCTTCACTATGAAGGGTGGAATTCGGACATTTCTTTCGTAATCTTCCCATATGTCCGACTTTGTCTTCAATTCCTACTATATTTATTTTCCCGTAAAGAATTATGTGGCGATTTGGCTCATTGATCATTGAGTTGATGTCTTCGTTTTTCTCTTTTGATTTTGTAGACATGTCTTTCACATAGAACACCGACTCACATCGGCAGCAAGGACCGAATGGTTCCTCTTTGTATCCAATATTGTTGAGGTCCACTGTTGTCATTCCATACTCTTTGTCGATCGTTACCCTCCTCCCTCCGTCCGCCTTCACCCATTGGCACCGGAACAAAGGGACTTTAAAATTAGGTGCGTAGTCTAGTTCCCATATCTCTTCTATGCGCCCCAATATGTTTGTATATTCCCATTTGGATCTGTGCCATCTATGCGAACACCACTATTTTGATTGGTGCTCCTTTTATCTTGGGCAACTGTGTAAAATGTATTCCCATTTATCTCGTACCCTTTTTGGTACGCGTGAGGATATACCACGATGGCTACCTAGCCAACAAATACAGTTGCTCATCAATATTGTCATCGCCTTGACATTCTTTTCGCAACCAACCACTGAAACTTTCCATGTGCTGACGCCTAATCCAAGCTTCAGGTCTTCCTCGAAACTTGGATCGTAAGAACTCCTTATGTATCTCGATGTACGGATGCACCAATGATGAGTTCTGAAGAACTGTGTAGTGTGCTTTATTGAAATAATCGTCTTCCATGCCGATATATGTTTTCTTCCCTAAAGTTCCTTTACCACTAAGTCTCCCCTCATGTCGTGATTCGGGAACGCCAATTGGGCAATGTCAGGAATAAAGTCAACACGTAACTCAATGACCTCCTCTGCTCCATAGCCACAGGCGATGCTTCCTTCAGAGCTTAGAACGGACTTTCACATATTTCTTCAAGACTCCCATAAACCTCTCGAAGGGGAACATGTTATGTAAGAACACAGGTCCAATAATACTAATCTCCTTCACCAAATGAACTAGGATGTGTGTCATGATATTAAAGAAGGATGGAGAGAACACCAACTCAAAGCTGACAAGACATTAAACCACATCATTCTCAGAGAGTAGCTAGTTCCACAGATTGATTGCCTTCTTACGAGAAATTGCATTGAGAAATGCACATAGCTTCACGGTGGCTAGACGTACATGTGGAGGTAGAATTCTCTCTTAAAAGCAACTGGAAGCAATTGCGTCATAAGCACGTGGCGCGATCGTGGGACTTTAAGTTTAGGAATTTTTATCCGCACATTTATTATACCCTTTATATTGGAGGAGAATCCCGATGGGACCTTGATGTTTGCTTAGACATTCAACATGCATTCCCTCTCTTCTTTGCTAAGTGTGTAGCTAGCAGGACTTAAGTAATGACATCCATCACCCGTCTTCTCCGGATGAAGGTTGTCTCGTTCTTTCATGCACCGCAAAGTCCCGGCGTGCTTCAAGTGAATCCTTTGGCTTCCCGTACACACCCATGAATCCTAACAGTTCACACAAAGATTCTTTGTCGGTGCATCACGTCGATTATGCTATGGACCTCTAGGACTTGCCAATAGGGTAGCTCCCAAAAGATGGACTTCTTCTTCCACATGGGTGCATGTCCATTAGCATCTTTGGGAACAGATTCTTTGCCTTGTCCCTTTCCAAATACTACTTTCACATCCTTGACCATTGCGAGTACATCTTCCCGGTTCGGTTATGAGGCTTCTTCCGGTGTCCGCTTACCTTTAAAATGCTTCCTTTTTTCTTACTTGGTGATTCAAAGGAAGGAATCGACGATGGCCAAGGTACACAACCTTTCGACATCTTTTCAAATATATACCGTCAAGGTCATCAAAACAATGTGTGCATGCATTATATCCTTTGTTTGTCCGACCGAAAGATTACTTAAAGCAGCCAATCATTGATGGTTACTGAACAACATTGCTCGTAGGGTCAAAGTGTTCTTGTTTGTACTCATCCCAACATATCGTACACCGGTTTTGTTCCATAAAACTAGAAGTTCTTCAACTAATGGCTTCAGATATACATCAATATCGTTGCTGCGCCGTTGCCTCGGACCTTGGATGAGGATCGACATCATAATGAACTTCCGCTTCATGCATAACCATGGAGGAAGGTTGTAGATACATAGAGTAACGCCAAGTGCTATGACTAGTGCTCACTGTGTCCAAAAGGATTCATACCATCTGTATTTAAAGGCGAACCTTAAGTTTCTAGCCTCATTTGCAAACTCTGAAAATTCTCTCTGTCTATCGCTCTCCACTGGGACCCATCACCGGGTGTCTCAAAGATATTGTCTACCTTACGGTCTTCTTTATACCACCGCAACAACTTTGCGTGGTCTTTATTTCTGAACAAACGCTTTTAAGCGTGGTATTATAGGAGCATACCACATAACCTTGGCGAGGATTTTCTTTCTAGGACGTTGTTCACCCTCGACGTCACCGGATCATCGCTACTTTGATCTTATACCGCGATGCTTTACATACCGGCATTCATCCAAATTCTCGTATTCATTGCCATGGTAGAGGATACGATCATTAGGACATGCATGTATCTTCTGGATTTTTAATCCCAAAGGGCAGACAACCTTTTTTGCTTCATACGTAGTGGTGGGCAATTCATTTGGCTTCGGAAGCATCTTCTTTATAAGGTTTAATAAATTCCCAAATGCCTTATCGGATACACCATTCTTTTGCCTTCCAATCGTAGCAATTCCAAAGTTGTACCCGACTTTTTTGCCCCTCTTCTACCGGGCGTCGGGTATAGCAACTTCCTATGATCCTCAAGCATGCGCTCCAACTTAACTTTCTCTTTTTCACTTTCCCATTCTTGTTGTGCATCACGAATGGCATCGCCAAGAGCATCACCGAGATCATCTTCTACCGCTACCTCTTCTTCATCTCCCCCCATTGTAGTATCATCAAAGGCACCATACTGAGCAATAATGTCATCAATGTCTAAATCTTCTCCTTCACCTTCTTCCATCATGACCCCGCTTTCTCCATGCTTAGTCCAACATATATAGTTTGACATGAAACCTGACTTAAGCAAATGTGAATAAAGACTCATTGAGCTTGAATATTCCTTTAAATTCTTACATAGGGCACATGGACAGCATATGAAACCATCCCGCTTATTTGCCTCGGCCACACCTAAGAAATAGTGCAAGCCCTCTATAAAGTCTTGGGAGCGGCGATCGGCATTGTACATCCAATGGCATGACATAATCAGATTACACGACAAATTATGAAAACCTTGAACATAATTAAGTATTTTATTACACAACATAAATGACACACACACGGTTGATTAATTAACTAAGCCTCGCTACAACGTAAGCAATCCCAACTATCACTAAACAAACTAAAACTACAATGCACTTCAAGAACATAATTATTTTGTGATCGTGACGCAAACTAAAAAGCAGACAAATCATTCTTCCATTGAATATCAATAAGCTTCTCCTCACGGCTCATCGCCTTATCAAAGTGACAGCCGCTACCTCAAGCGCACCCAAATTCTCGCATTATGTAGCATAATCTTCCTCCCAAGACCAACCATCGCATCCATTGCCCTCCCACTCAAATTAAAGCCAAAAAATATTTAGTCAAAAATATTCAAGAAAAGCAGTCAATTAGCCATAATTATAAAATGCGTAAGAAACTCACATCGCGATCCGTGCACTTGTAGAAAACACGACCCTTGTTGGGTCCCTGTCTCTTGACTCGGTACTCCATCACAATCTTCTCGCTTACACTTGTCGCAGAGATAATGAGAGGGAGTTCGGCCTCGATCGTTTAAGAACCTAACGAGAGGCCGAGGATCCAAAGAATAGCTTGTCATCTACTTTCTATACTTATTTTTACAAACTAGTGTAAATTTCATATTTTCAAATATCCATCAAATTATAGCTCAAAAACATGTTTTAATAAATAACCATTCGTATTAGTTGACCTTGCTTACGTGATCATCTCGTGAGCATTTCTCCACCGGACGGCACCGTGCTTGGCCAAGGAAGAGCTCCGATTCTACGAGAAAGGGAACACGGTCTTCCACGACCGCTGCCGCTCTCCCCTCGTAGAATCAAAGCTCCTCCTTGACGTCCGTTATCGCTTCGGCAGAGAACATGCTCGCCGAGATGAACACGGTCCGCAAGTTCAACTAGTACGGATTTTCTACAATTTTCTAACAATTTTCTAAGTTTTTCATTTCATGGAAAAATTAATTCTAAGATCACGTAAGCCACCGGGGACGAGAATGGCGCGTGCTCCAAATGAGGACGAAAGAGGAGGCGTGATTTTGATGAACTAATTTAACTTTTGTTTATCCAAACATATATGCAAATCATCATGTGATTTTGAGCTAAAATGACATATAAAATCATAATAAAGTCCAACATATAAAGTTACACATGCATCTACATCGCAAAATGAGATAAGCTACTTGATAAAACATAAGAGGATTAAGTTTGTTACCTCCAAAATCGAAGAGCAACACCAATGGAGGGGAGAGTGCAAGAACAACAGCAAGTCAAGAACGAGAGGCGGTGAGTTTGAATAATGGAATGGCTCGGGCTCGGGGAGGAAGAATTGAGCAGAATTATAGGTCGGGATAATTAGTCCCTTAGGGGTCCAAACCGGGACTAAAGATTAATCTTTATTCCCGGGCATAACCCAAACCGGGACTAAAGCTTTAGTCCCGGCTGTGTTATTACCAACCGGACTAAAGGTAAACCTTTAGTCCCTGGTTGGTAATACCAACCGAGAGACTAAAGATCCCTGCCTTATGGACGACCGTTAGGCGGGGACCTTTAGTCCCGGTTGGTATTACCAACCGGGACTAAAGGGTCCTTTAGTCCCGGGGACAAAAAATGCCGAGGCTAATGCTAAATTAGGACATCGTTCTAAAGTCTGTTCTCTAGTAGTGCAGCAGCCATGGCGGCCGCGGTCTCGCCGACGATGTCGGAGCCGGGGTTGTCGCGGTCGACCTTGTAGGCCTGCCGCGACGTGGTCATGTCCTCGGGCCGCTGCCAGCAGTAGTGGTCGGTGTCGCCGTCGCCGACCTCGGCCCACAGCACGTCCGGCTGGGTGTGCGCCTTGACGAAGTAGTCGGTGCCCCACTTGATGGCCTCCAGCACGTGGCGCCACTCGCCGGCCGCCGCGATCTCGTCCCGGAACTCCATGGCGCTCCACGACAGCATGGCGACCGTGAACGCCATCGTCAGGCCGAACTTGACGTTGTCGCCGGCGTCGTAGTACCCGCCCACCAGGTCCACGCCTTGCTGCAGCCCGTCGGCGAGCCCCGAGTGGCCTCGCCACTTGACGCGCTGGTTGTAGGGGAGGTGGCCCGACCGCTGCGCCTCGAAGTAGAGGAGGCTGCTGTGCAGCGCCCTCTTGTAGTTGAAATTGCCATGGCCGCCGCTGGCGGCGGCCGCTGCAAACGGGAGCAGAGCGAGCGTGAGCACGGCGCAGTAAGAAGCGATCATCTTTGTCATGGTTCTCGCCGTTGCCGCAGACGCTGATCAGCAAGGTTTTCTGCGTGCTATAGTTTGTCCGGTCTACCCTTCGATCTGTGCGTGCATCTCAATCATCCTCTCATGCTCCTTTTATACATGCTGTCCATCCCCTCGCTCTCTCCTCGTTGACTATTATCTGGTCAGACTCAGACCACACCACACCTCTTTTAGTAGTGATTTGGTAGTTAAGCCTGTCTTAATGGCAGGTGCTTACAACTGTCCATGGGATCTAGTCTAGTGTAAAGCATGCAGTGGTGGGGCCGCACTGTCAGGTTGGTACTGATGCGCGCATCTGCATGACAGCATGAGTAGTGTCTGGCTGTTGTCTCTGATTTCCAGACATCTGGATGTGTAGATGGGGAAGACCAATGGGAAGTTTGGGAAGAACGTGCCACCAGTGCTCGGTAGGTGGTAGGGTTTGACTTGCATCAGCAGGCGTTTGGGAAGAACGTGCCACCAGTGCTCGGTAGGTGGTAGGGTTTGACTTGCATCAGCAGGCCTTGCACGGCTGGACACATTCTTTAGTCCACATATATAGAATAGAATTCATTGGGTCAAATATGTTTATGCACATCTAGTCTAGGTACATGGTGCCTACAACGTGCAATAGAGGGCCTGTTCAGCTGTTCTGGATCGGCTGGCTTGGCTGGGCTGATTAGCCCAACCATTCGGCGGCCCAGGTCCGGCCGAATGGCTGACCTAATAGCCAACCTTCAAGGCCGCGTTCTGTTCCTCTCCCTCAGTCCGTTACCATGCGCATCGCGCGGCTAGGGTTTGCGCTCGCTCGCCTCTCCTCCTCTTTCCTCCGCACAGGCTGCGGCGGTCGTCAGCTCCGCTTCGTCGTGCCTGCCCCCTCGCCGTCAACAGCCTCCGCGATGAACGTGAGCTCTGCATCCCTCCCATAATCCACCGCCGTCAATGCCCGTCCGCCGGCAACAAGGTACCCCCTGATCCGACGCCGCCGTCGTCCCCCCTCCTGATCTGCCGCCTCCGTCTTTCACCCGCCCCCCTCCCCTTTGGCTCCGCCGCCGCCGTCGTCCGCACCCTCTAGATCTGACCCCCACGTGCTCGTTTTGCAGGTCTTACCCGAGCGCCGCCCGCGGATCCGGGGACACTTGGAACTAATCAACTAAAACTATAGGTGATGTTATTCAGTATCCAATGAGCACCTTTTTCATTGAACAAAATGCTTTCTTTCTTTACTGGTATCTGATTTTGTATGAACATTATTGGCACATTTGGACTGCTATTTCCATTGTATTTAATACATGTGTGCTTGTACATTTGTTTCTGTTTACATGATTTCATGTATTCATCAAATCATGAATAGTTAATTTGGAACAGAATACATTGCAGTGTTCTATTCGACCTGAGCGACGAGCTTCTCACTGGCGTTCAGTTTTTTGCCATCTCTATTTCCTCCACGCATGCAAATAGCTAGCTATGAATTGCTTGTTGAAAACGCTCTTAAGCAAGTTATTGGAACATGATGTAACTCTATACAAAATTTGGCTTGCACGAAAGAACCGAAAGAGTATGATTTTGTCAATCTAGTTTCTACTTAGAGCAACATAGGGTGTACCTATGTTTACTTGGAGGAGTTAGATGGTGCGCGCATGTATGTGAGCTGAGCATGAGTTTACATTGAAGCACCAAACCTTATTATAGCAACGGGGTGACATTGAAAGTAAGAAGGAACATCTATATAAATCAAAGGGGAACTACGCATGTATTAAATCAAATGCCAAGTTGAATAATCAATTAGGGCAAGTTCAACTTTCAGCATGCATATAATCTACCACATGATAATGTATCTACGGTTCCCATTGTGCACACTAATTTTCATTGACAATATGGTATTGTGTTTGTTTCTTTCAGTGCACCGCTCACAAGTGCTTCATAACGCTACCCACACTGGCAGCGTCCTCCACTTCATCGTGCTCTTCACCTCAAGCCAGGCACTACAACCATCGATCGAAACGCGCCAAGCGTTCTGCTAAGGTACATCCGAATTTCTTTCACCCCAACTCTCCTGTTTGTGATGACAAGATCTATTTGTTTTTGGTGTCCGTACTGCGTTCATCGTACCCTATAATGTAAACATGGCAATAGATGTCCACGGATCATGCTAACTAGGATGACACCACCGTGAGGACCTTTTCTAGAACTTGTGATAGAACAGAAAAACCTATTGCACTAGAACCAAAGAGGCCTCACAACCTTGGGGTGGGCAAATTTGTATCCAGCATTCGCAACAACAACGGGGTTGACGTACGACAAGAAACAGTTGTAGAACAAGTTTAACGAGCTAAAGCGGGCATATTTTACTTGGTGCGACCTTCAATCCCACACTGGCCTAGGCCATGACCCACATACAGGCGGTGTCACAGTTGACCCCTCATTCTTTGAGGGTGGCAACAGGGTACTAATTCCACCTATTTGTTTTATAACCCCCCTACTAACCGCTGACAGGGATGCTCCCATTCTATTTAATTCTAACCCTTGGATCCATGGCACACGTGCAGGAAAATAGCCAGTCTGCTGCGGAACGCACCAAATGCCCAAATCCCTTGACCTATTGATAATTCTGTGGGGACACACTCCCCATGACAGGGGTACGTTGATCTCGTCTGGTGGCCATCATCGCGAGACGACACCCAACAATGACAGCCATGATAGTCCACACGAGATATCACCGGACCCCTTCGTTGTCAAGAGTGTTGGTCAGTCGTCCAAGAGAACCACTAGGGATTACTCTATCAATAGCCCGTGCAGTAAGAAGAGTGTTTCCATTGATGAGTGCCCCAACGACATCACTGACCTCATTAAAGACCATAAGATCCAGAAAGCCCGTACAAACAAGCAAGAAGAGGAGATGGACAAAGTGGTGAAGATTATGAAAGAAGATGGTGCAGAAGAGACTAATGATGTTTATACTCAGGCTTTAATAATTTGCAAGGACACACTGGACCATTGAAACTTCCTCAGCATGGAAACCAAAGTGGGATGCCTCAAATTTCTGAAGATCTGCTGGGATGATAGGAGATCCAGAGCGAAGTAGATGTTAACCGAAACAGCCCTCCTACTGCGGTAGTATCTGTTGTTTATATTCCTACTACATTGATGTTTTTATTATGTTGCTTAGAACATTTGTTAAAGTTCCCGCGTTGTAATGCTGCCTGTGGCTTGAACATTGTTTGCTGTTTTTTTTCAAGTACCCAAATAAATTTGTTGTGTGGTTATTTGGTTGGTCCATCAAACATTTCAGTTTTCATGTTCAGGAAGAAGTAGCTGTTGCAGCCACCATGAAGTCACAAGGTATGAAGCATTCTATACATTTGTTTTCACATATGCAGCATATGTCCCTTCCTTTCTTTTCTAGGCTATATTGTTACCTTTTAAAGATGGAGTCATTTATGCCATTTATCTTGTGTACTCAACTTAGGCAGTAGAGGAGAAAAATAGATGAATGTATGCCTTTAGCTGTTTTAGATTGATATGTGTCTCAAATGTGAATAAGTTTGCCATATATATAATATGAGTTCTGAATCATTAGCATTCTAGTTTGAAGTTGCATTAATGTTCACTGCCTGATAATTTTGGACCTAATCTTGGTTTTGTAGATGAACAACAGTGAGGAATCCGCTACCAGCAACAGCTCAAGCGAAGGATCATTCATTTTGCCCTTGGCAGCTGCTGCTCTACTGCTTGCAAAGTACAAAGCCGCAATAGCCAATGACGCTTCCGTGGTGAACCCGGACCTCCCCTTCCAGAAGATGATCGGGCGGCAGTGGATAGAAGTCAATCTGTGAAATGAAAGGAAGTGCTTGGACAACTTGCGTATGTCTCCTGATAACTTGCTGCATTTGCATAACATTTTACTTGGGTTTGGCTTGAAGGGTACACGATAGACAGGATCCCTAGAATGTTTAGGTATTTATTTATGGACTTGTGCGCACAACCAGGCAACTAGAAGGAGCAGGGATAGATTCGAACGGTCTTTGGATACAATTAGTAGGAAGATTAGTCATGTTGCCGAGGTTATGTGTAGGTGGGCACACTCAGTTGTTGTTCCAGCAGACAGTAGTTATGCTGGAGTGAATTGGCAACTTGGCTCTTATGCACCATTCTTTGATGGATGCATCGGGGCTTTGGATGGCACACATGTCAAAGTTAGGGTGAGCAAGGAGGCCAAAATTGACCATATAAATAGAAAAGGAGATGGAACTATAAATGTATGTGCAATTGTCGACATGGATGGGTGCTTCACATATGTCGGTGTGGGGATGGCGGGTTCGGTGCATGACATGTCGGTTCTCAAAGAATGTTGGGAGGAACCAAACTTCCCGCATCCACCAACCGGTGAGTGACTACTGCTTGTGCAGTCCGTAAAACCTAATTGTGCAATTGGTTAATGTGTTGTAGGCCGCTACTATCTGGTGGACGCTGGTTACGCACTGGAGTCAGGATACATGGGTCCTTTCAAAAATACAAGGTACCATCTAGATGATTTTAGGGGTGTACCTGTAGAGACTATGTCTTGACCGGAGAAATTTAACTTGACTCATTCTAGGCTATGCAATGTTGTAGAACGGACATTTGGGGTTCTAAAAAACCGGTGGCAGATTCTTGATGGGGTACCATACTGCCATCAGACAAAGCAAAAGATGATTATAATTTCTTGCTTTGCACTCCACAATTACTTGTTTAGTAGGGAGCATGGATTAGGATCCCCAACCTACCCACCATCTCCCTAGGTTGACCTCAATGCTAGTAACAGTATGTCAGCGGTTAGGGAGTTCATATCTTTGGGGATGTGGGGACAATGATTGTGCAGAGGTGCTGTACCCATTGATGGTTGGGTCATTGGCTTTTGAATGGGAACTGCCTTCATGCTTAATCTTATGTGCCTAGAAAAGGGTACAAATTTTGTACAGATGCCACTTAGGCCAGTAAGTTAGTGTACTGGAATGGTACCAATTGGAAATTGTAGGATTGTATGCCAATGTAGGTTGATGTTGTACATGGAGTACATGCGCATATTAGAAGGCGCATGTTGTTGTAGGTCTTGCAAATTTTTTGTGCAACTTCTACAAGTTTTGTAAATGCTCTAGTAATCCTCCAAGTAGTAGTGCTATGGACAACTCATGAATGTGCTGCTGTAATGAATTGTTGTAATTCGACCTTAGGAATTCGAATGAGTTGTTGTAATTACTGCAAATTGGAGCTAGATGTAGGAGAGGAACTCGCCACTGGAGCCAGCTGTAGGAGAGAAACTCGCCACTGGAGCCAGCTGTAGGAGAGGAACTCACCACTGGAGCCAAGGCTCTTGGAGTGCAAGTACCCTCGGCTCCTACTGCCTGAAAAGCACTGCATCTCAACCCTGCAGCTCCTCTTAGTGCCATCTTTGCTGTATTGTTTCCTGATGTTTTATCATATGGCCTGATTTTCATTGCAAAACTATGTTGATTTGGTACAATCTTGTTTTATTAATGAAGACTCATTGAGAAATGAGAATTCTACCCCTTTGCTCCCAAACAATACCTTATGGTTTGTACAGATGTTCAAGATAAAGGATGCTTTGACTGCTCTTGTTACAACATCTTTACATACAAGACTTTATTCAGTCAGAAACTATGGAGCAAGGTAAGGAACACACTGACCTGAGAATGAGATGCAGCAGGTTTGACTTGGTGGCACATTTGAATGGTTCACTGCTGTTGTATTGAAGTGTTATTTTAATGGCCTTGGAAGCACATTTGAGTGAGATGTAATGAAATGGTATTATAATTGGTCGGTACTAATTTGTATGTGTTAATGTTGTTACTTGTTGATGGACATGTATTTGAATGGGTCTGAGAGTTGGCGCCAACTATGGTTCATTGGCGCCATAATTTGATTTGAATCCAGTTCATTCAAATCAAATTGCAGCAGCAGCTAGCTGCGCTGGCTTGTGTTGGGCTGATTCAAATCAGCTGATTGACCAGCCAAGCCAGAACAGTCAGCCAATCCGGAACAGCCGAATAGGCCCAGAGCTGAGCTCGTTCATCTATTGATCCACACGTGTCCAGTTTTGGGGAGCCTTTTGCTTTGCAAACCCCTTTCTTTATTTTGAAGCGGCACTTTCCAAACTTATTTTTTTATTCTTACGGCATATCAAAGAGTCTTTCTAAAATTCACTATCTAAATTATCATTTAGAGGGTCATCTGCATAAAAACTGTTTTCATATGTTTCCACTCTCCGACAGCATTTCATCTTGTGTACACTGTAGCGAGCCATTTTTAATCCGCAATAGATGATGGCTATATTTGGATAACCACTTAAAGAAGTTGTTGGAGGGTATTTTTCCATCAAAATATCCATTCCTAACAATTAGGAAAGATATAGAGAATCTCTTGGAATTGCTCTTACATATTAGAGAACTCAAACTCAGCGCTCACAGCTTGCCTTCCAAAAGTAAAAAGATCATAGTTCCTTTCGTCGCTTCTATGCTAAACTTGTGTGTCATCATCCTTTCATAATTACTTCAAGAGTGAAGTTAAACAGTTCCTTAAACTTGTAAGAGATCGATTGTCATTCTGGTTTATGAACTTTACACGTTTGAATATGCATGGGTCTGAATGGCACTCTACGTTGAAGTTTAAAGACCATTGCAATCAAATTGATGTGGCATCAAACAATATTATTTTCCCTTTTGGCATCCCTCATGCTAGATCATTACTACCTCTGTCTGAATAAGTATGCAATTCTAGTTGTGTTCTTAGTCAAATCATCTAAAGTTTGACTAAGTTAATAGAAAAGACTACCAATATAATATTTATGATGTCAAATAGGTAGACTATAAAATTATATTACATAATGAATAAAAATAACACATATCATATATATTGACATTTTAATATACTAGGATCATGCCCGTGTCTTGCAACAGGAAAAAAAATGATTATATGATTCCACGATAATTCACGATAATTCGAGTTTGAACGTGTGTTAATCATCAATTCAGTATGTAGTTAATCATCAATATTACATGAGTTTTCGCGAAGCATGAACAATTAGAATATAATTCAAGTTTTAATATGAAATGCATACAATCTAGTTCATACCGTGATTAGAGGCGGAGCCAGAAATGCAATTTTATTTTTTTAGGTGGAGGGGGGCGGCAACCGTACAATTTATTTCTTTCAATATTTAGTCAGAATAAAAACAAATCCCTTGTTCACATCCTTATTAATCGATGGCATGACTAAGAAACGAAATTCTTAGTGGCGTGGATGTGGTGCAGTTGTGCCTTACATGGTGTAGTTACCGATCTGAAATTTGATGGAAAGGGAAAAATATAACATGGAAGGAAAATCCGACTAGAAAAATAGGGGGTGCGCAACAGACGGGCCAGAGGGAAACATGTGCGCGTGGACATGATTGCCGGGGAGTGGCATGGTGCGGGGTGGGGAAACAATTGTCCCACGAGTGGCATATGGAGGTTTGGGGAAGTCCGAGTAGTGGCATGCATGCTGTGTGGTGGGAGGAAAAATTCACGACGGGCTTTGTTCATCCTGCTAGGTACATCTGGACATTTGCCGCTTTTTAGTTGTAGAGAAACTTTATCAATCTTAAAATGACTTGACTTGGTACGGGTACGACTACGCTAGAATTACATTGTTTTCGGAGTGAAGGGTGTATAAATTACTTTCATTGTGTTGCACACATGACAAGGGCTATTTCTGACTTCTGATTTCATAATATTCAACAAATCACCTTGGGTTTTAACATATTCCTAGTAAAGTATTTGTTCTGTTAAAAATATGCATTCGGCCTGTTTATTGGTTGGTTTCTAGGCTGATAAACCCGGCTGGTGCAGTGTTGGTTTATTGTGAGAGAAAAATACTGTTGGTTGGCTGATAAGCCCTGGCTGAAACCAACAAGCGAACCTAAAGAAGCGAAAGGCAACACGCAATTTGTGGAGGCAAGCAGGCAGGGCCCCTAGGCCACCACCGCACCCAGGGCAACAAAACATGAAGCCTTTTCGCACGATCAACAACTTGCAAGAACAGCCAGAGCATAATCCAGCAGAGCAAGGTTTCCCTGGGCCGCCTCCAAACTAGCAGTATAGAAGCTTCGATCAAGCTTCACGTGGCGGGCGAGCGGGACGAGGCCCCCGTGGTGGACGTGATGGCAGAGGAAGGGGAAGAAACCAGAGGACACCTTATTGCGCCGTGTGTGGTGAAAACGTGGGTCATTTCACAAAAGACTGCAAATACAACAAAATGGCTAGAGAGCTAAACGAGAAAGACGAGGCTGCGAAAAGCAATGAAACATCCAACCATGTTTTCCATAACACTAGTCGCAAAATGGTAAACAACCAAGGCTACGATAGCCCCTACATGGCGACAAGCAGCAACGCTTTCCAGCACCCTAGCTTTTTGCACAGGTATACCCAACACCCATATATCTAGCAACAACCGGCATACCCGATGTATCAGCATCTCACTCAGCATTTCGGGCAATCAGCTGTTGCATCCTCACCAATTCAGCAAGAGCAGCAGCATTCAAGCCAACCTCAGCTTGTGAAGCAAGAAAATGTCCAAGAGCATCATGCCATGAATAGTATCCTCCTGTCCATGGGCCATATATATTCGTGATCACAGGTGGATCAAATCAAGAGCATGAAAGCAAAAGGGCCAGAAGGGACCATGAAAGGAGAGTACACACCGTCTCGCCAAGGGTACTGCTCAACAGGCTAGCTTGGTCCATGGTACCAATTACCTTCGATGAAAATGACTTCCAAGTATGAGATTTCCCACACACAGACGCCTTCATAGCGACAACAAATATAGCTAGGTTTACGGTACATAACATCCTCATAGACAATGGAAGCTCTGCGGACATTCTCTTCATAAAGCCTTTCGAGCAAATGAACCTCGACAGACGAACACTAGAACCAGCCGGGAACTCATTGTTCGGTTTTGGTGGAAAAAAGATAGACGCCTTAGGGAAGAAAGCAATCCCAGTCTCTTTTGTAGAAGGTGAAAAGGTCCGCACTAAAATGATAACTTTCGACATAGTCAACATGGATTACCCATACACCGCCATCTTCGGCAGGGGAGTCCTAAACAAATTCGAGATGGTGATAAAGCAAAGCTACTTGTGCATGAAGATGCCATCACCTTTCAGGATAATTACAGTACACAGAGATCAAGCTACGTCTAGGCAAATAGAGGGAAAACCGATTCCAGGATACAGCCTCATAAATGAAGTAGCGAAGAAATCACCTGCCGAAGGAAACAAAAAATGAAAAGGCAATCGGGCCAAGGGCAGAAGACACCCAAAAAGCCCCCTTATCAAAATTGGTGCCAGAAAGTGCGTGCACGTAGGCTCTGACCTCACAAAAGAGGAGAAAGATAGCCTGTTAGTTTTTCTTCATGAGAATTAGAACATATTTGCCTGGTCGGCAAAAGATCAGCAAGACGTCAGTCGCGAGCTCGCCCGGCACAACCTAAATGTAGCAAAAGGGGCAAAACCAAGGAAGCAGAAGCTAAGGAAAATGTCATTAGAAAGAGCAGAAGCGGCAAAAGCCAAAGTATAGAGATTACTTGATGAGGGTGTCATCAGACCGGTTCAATATCCGGAATGGCTAGCTAATATAGTAATGGTCAAAAAGAAGAATGGCAAATTGCGAATGTGTGTCCACTTTACTGATTTAAACAAGTGCTGTCCAAAAGACCCGTACCTGCTCCCAAGAATCGACAAGTTAGTCGACATCGCGGCTAGGTGCGAAGTGATGAGTCTACTGGATTGTTTTTCGAGATACCACCAAATATGGTTGAACCCTGATGACGAAGAGAAGACAATCTAGATATTGCTAGCCAAGAAGTAGAAGGAAAGGTACCGATTGCGCATATCTGCCAATACACTCGGCATCAACCATAAATGTAAAAGCATCATTTCGATATTTCAAATATGAATGAAGCAATAATCCAGTATTGATTCAGGGACGTCTTTTCGCTAATGAGCTCGCATCTTTTCGCTAATGGACGCACCGACGGGACGGCATCTTCTCGACACAAAACACGCTGAGGGGCTGGCACAGAAGTCTCTCGTGTGTTCTCGTATTCGCAAAATCCCCTCGCCATGCAAGGTTGGGGGGACAACATCTTCTTGATACAAAATGTGCCAAGGGGCTGGCATGAAAATCTCTCGCGCGCTTGCGTATTCGCCAAATCCCCTCGCCAAGCAAGGTTTGGGGGGATGGCGTCTTCTCAATTCGAAACACGCCGAAGGGCTGGCACAGAAGTCCATCGCGCTCCGGCCTATTCGCAATCCCCTCGCCACATAAGGTTGGGGGGACGGCGTCTTCTCAATTCAAAATGTCCTGAGGGGCTGGCATAGAAGTACATCGTGCTCCTGCCTATTCGCCCATCCCCTCACCTCGCAAGAGTGATGGGATGGTGCTCTCCACTCGAAAGCGAAAGACGGCGCTTGTTTTCTAAGACAGACAACTAACAAAAGTGCGTACGTAGCAAGACCAATATTCTATATACACAAACCGTTTTACACAGTAGCAAGACAGGCGAGGTTACAAGCAAGGCGCATTGCCCACACACTAAACTATGCTCCTCCCCCAGTGGGGCGAAGATAAAAGTTGTATCAACGATTCTCCAAATCTAGCGTCATTCTTTGGCAGGCTCTTCTTTGGGATCCCTTAGACCAAACGTCGAGGGCTCCCCATGGCCTCGCCTAGATTGTTCATGATGGGCCTTTCGCTCCTCCAAAACTGCCATGTCAAACTCCGAATAGAAAAATCTATTAAGAAATTCTTCTTTTCTAAGCATGCGGCAGAAGCGTGACCTCAAAAAACCAGTCATACTAGAAGCCGGGAACTTCTCACGATGGCGAGACCAAGAAGCACCTCCAACAAAAAAACCGTTGCAATTTATCATTAACGGATAGTATCCATAGGTTGCGCAGGCTCTGCGTCAGGAACCTGCGCGCTGAACCACAAGAGTTTAAATCAAGTCTTACATCAACAGCCAAACAAACACAACTTTCTGAAACTATCCGAAAACATTAGGTCCTAATTTTCACTACTAGAAATATCCACTTCTATAACAAAAATCTTAATGACGAATCCGAAACCATCATAGAAGATCACTTTTTATGGTGAATATTTCAGTTTCGTCATAGATCAGTGGTGACGATCCTCCAACCCTCCCTATCTTTGATGAAATCAGGCATCGTCACAAAAAAACATCATAGAAGAGCATAGTGTTTTGTCATGGATCACTCACGCGACCCATCTGTGATGATCTCCTTTAATACTGTGACGAACAGGGCTTCGTCATTGAACTAATACACATTTATGATGAAGAATATTCGATCTGTAACGAACGATGCTTCGTCATAGATCTCCATACGGTACTTTCTCCATCCGACATGTACCTATTGGGACCTACAGTTACTCATCCGTGATGCTTGCAATTCATTATAAAAGTCTCTGCTCGATCCTTTCTCCATGCGATGTGTACCTATGGGACCCTTCTCCATCCGACGTGTACCTATGGCACCTATAGTTACTCATCCGTGACACTTGCAATTTGTCATAGAAGTCTTCGCTCGGTCCTTTCTCCAACCGACATGTACCTACGGGACCCTTCAGTATCTGACCTGTGGGACCCGACGACTTACCTGTCACATGTACCTATGGGACCCAATGGCCCATCTCCATCCGACCTGTGGGACCCAACGGCCCATCTCCATCCGACCTATGGGACCCGACGGCTTGCATGTCACTTGACGCTTGCAATTCATCATAAAAGTCTCCGCTCGGTCCTTCTGCATCCGATCTGTGGGACCCGGTGGCTTACATGTCACGTGTACCTATGGGACCTTTCTTCATCTCCATCCGACCTGTGAGACCCGATGGTTTGTGTGTCACTTGTACCATGTTTGCCATTGGGGTTTAATTTCTCAAAAAAAGGTCTGATACCTAGGAGTCGAACATGGGATCTAGACCAAGGATTGGAGCATCTTTACCATTGCGCTAGATGCCTGGCTATGCTGACATCTCTTTGGAGTAAATATAGTATCCTATTGGTTGTGTGGATGCCCTATAGGTTGATCTAAATTGGATATATCCCCTGCAAGTGGAAACAAATATGTGCCCACTGGACTTGCGGCGGCGACGGCGGAGGCGGAGGTGGAGGCGGAGGATCCTCAGTCTGCTGTGGTGGCTCAAGCGTCCTTTTGATGGTGAGTGTGGCGGCATTGGTGTCCACATGATTAGGTGTGTGCTACGGCAGAGGCAGCTTACAGCCGAGCCATGCCAGTTCGTAGAACAAAGGTATGAGTACCTTCTTCTGTGATTATAGAACTCTATTTTCTGTACACGATAAAGTAAAGAACACATAAAGAAAGGTTATTCTGTCACACAAAAATAGAAATGCAGACTGTCCCATAGTATGATATGAACAAATGCATAGATTAGTGCTCTTAAACATTGTATGCTTTGTTCTAATGCTAGTTTTGCCATTGTCCACCCAATGGTCAAAACTCTAATGGACTTTGCATACTTTTGCTGCAACAGATGGATAGATCCTAGATTCCTAATGGGAGACCATTCTCGCCGATGTTCATCGCAGGAGTTGAAGAGTTCATGGATATGGTTAAACAAAAATACCCAAAGCAAAAGATCCCTTGCCCGTGTACACATTGTCTTAACCAGGTGGTTAAAACTTGGTAGGAGGTGAAGGATGACTGACTTATACATAGAATGTCACCCACATACACCACATGGATTCATCATGGGGAAGAGGGAGGAGGTACTGACATTATAGAGCCATCAGATGTGCATGGATCTCATCATGATGGTTGGATTACAGAGGAGGAGGTGCAGGAGGACCATGACGATAACATATTACCAGATTTTCATGATTTAGTTCAAAACCTATTGACATCTAAAGAGTGGGCTGGAAGAGTCCCAAAGTTTGAAAGAGTGTTGGATGAGTTGAAGCAATCAGTTTCTTCTGTATCTACCTTCTCAAGATTCTCCTTCCTTGTCAGGTTGCTTTATATCAAGTCCCACTATTGAGTTAGCAACAGCTATTTGGAAGCACTATTGGCATTGCTATCAAATGCATTCCCTAGTAGCAATGTACCAAAATCATGTGAGGAGGCACGCAAATATATTGAAGAATTGGGACAAGGTTATGAAAGTATCCATGTATGCAAGAACAACTGTGTGTTGTTTTGGGGTGATCGTGAGGAATTGCAAGCGTGCCTAAAATGCAAAGAGTCTAGATGGGAGGATGCAGATGGTAGTAGGCAGGTACCTCATAAGGTTTTGAGGCATTTTCTTCTAATACCGAGGTTGCCATGCTCGAGGAGCAGCAGCGGACGCCGAATGGCATGAGACTAAGCGAGAGAAGAATACCAGTGAAATAAGCCATCCAGTAGATGGGGAGGCATGGTAGGACTTTGATAGAAAGCACCCAACTTTTGCAGATGATCCAAGGAACTTGAGGCTTGCCATCGCCATAGATAGTTTCATTCCATTTGGCAACTTTAGCTTGACATATAGTATGTGGCCTATTCTTGTAACGCCTCTGAACCTGCCACCAAGGGAATGTGTGAACCCATCGAATTGCTTTATGTCTTTACTGATCCCGAGCCCAACCTCTCTAGGAAAGGATTTTGATGTATTCTTGGAGCCTCTTATAGAAGAACTGAAAGAACTATGGAAGGGTATTGACACTTTTCATGTACTACATCATGATAATAAGAAAGGCTTCACTTTGCGCGCACGCTGTCGTGCTTTGGTGCATACATGATTTTCCAGCATTGAGCATATTGTCAGGTTGAACTACAAAAGGTTATTATGCATGTATTTATTGTGACAAAAATCCATTGTCAAGGAGCCTAAGAAAGAAACTAGGCTACCTTGGACACTGTCATTACCTTCCTAGGGATCACCCTTGGAGGAAGAGCTTGGATTCTGATGAAGAAACTGAGGACCGAGATGCGTCAAAAAAGTTCACCTTATAGGAGGTCCTTGAAGAACCCAAGAAGGTGAAAGATGTCTGCCCAGGTAAGCATGGTGGAAAAAGGAAACGAAAGCTTGGAGAAGAGCCAGTGATTTATAATAAAAAATCTGCTTGGTGGGGGCTACCGTATTAGAAGGACCTATTGCTGCCACATAATCTTGATGTCATGCACATTGAGAAGAACATATGTGAAAACATTCTTTGGACATTGCTGAAAGTGGAGGGCAAGACAATGGACACAATGATCGCTAGGCTAGATTTGCATGATATGAACATAAGGCCTCAATATCAAGGCGTGCAGCAAGGCACCTCGCTTAAATTTCTGGAAGCTCACTATGTCATGACGGAAAAACACATAGTAGAATTTTGTAAGTTCCTTAAAGGTGTCAAGTTTCTAGATGGTTATGCAGCCAACCTGCCAAAATCCATAAGTGCAGATGGTACCAAGGTAGTTTGGCAAGCTAAAAACGCATACTTGCCATGTCCTTATCCAGGGATCATACCTGCAGGCTTAAGAGGTTTTGTTCCCAAAGATGTATACGAACCTATTTCAGAACTTGGGAACTTCTTTAGGCAACTGTGCAGTAGAACTATGAGGAAAGAAGTCATGGAAAAGCTAAAACGAGACATCCCACTCATCTTATGCAAGCTTGAGAAGATTTTTCCACCGGTCTTTTTCGATGTTATGGTGCACTTGGCTGTCCATCTACCTGACGAGGCACTTCTTAGGGGACCGTACAGTACGGATGGATGTACCCAATAGAACGACGACTAGGCACGTTGAAGAATTTATTAAGAAACAGGGCCAGGCCTGAAGGATCAATTGTGGAGGCTTACTTAGAAAGTGAGACATTGGCATTTTGGGAGAGGTTCATGGACGATGTTAAAACAAGATATAACCAGGATTAGGACTATTGTGACTGTGTTTTTGGAGTGAAATAACCACATAGGCTTTCCTCCTGCATTCAATTCACTATTGGTAACCGCGCAAGGGTTGCTTTGTGCCTTGGTTTGGTAAACCAGACACGTATCAGTATACGTACTTGGCATGCTAGTCGAACTGATTAATGATCTAGCCGTAGTGGTTGAATCATGCTGCGTGAAAGGAATGCTTTATGTCAATGGCTTATGCAGTGTATATGAACCTATAACAAGTACTAGTTGCAGTTAAATGGATTAGTCATGTACACAACAGACAATCCGCATAGTACAGTACTGACCCTAGCGGACAAATCCTATGTGTCCACTAAAGCACAAGTTTATAACAACTGAGCATACCGAACATGTTCATAATACAAAGCTAGAAATCCAATGCAAAGTGCAGCTTTAGAATACATGTTTTCCCAAGATTATACATGAAATCTCCTACAAGTCATCGTCACCTCCAGACATGTGATCTCTACCTCCATAGTTACTGTTGTCACTGCAATACTGGTTTTGAGTATGATCTTCATCCTGATCTTCATCCTTGCTGCCTTCAAGTATGCCAACTGCTTCCCTCTTATCTCTTAGAAGGTCTTCTAAATTGGCTTCAATGACAGTGTCTTCTCCATCATGACTAGCTTCGTGCATAACCTGATCACCATCACCCAGCAATACTTCATGCTGTTGTCAGAATAGTGATCATCTTGGTGCACTACAGGCTCTATTTCATTCACATCATACATATCCCTAAGTTTGAACTTCTGCACTACCCACCAATCTTTGCCCAAGGATGTGTCCTACATATAAAAAATCTTTCATGCCTATGTCACAAGAATAAAAGGGTCATCCTTGTACTAGAATGATTTAATGTCAATGGATCTAAAATATTCATCATCGTCAATGCCTATAGACTTCATAGTGCCATCTAGATTGTACCAGTCACAGCATAGAAAAACCACCATCCTATGGCTTTGTACGCTAGAGTTATACATCAACTGAATAACTTCTCTAAGGACACCATAAAATTCCACTGATTGGCCTTCATGTGTGACGGCGGTCATGACACCATTGTTTTGTGTACGCAGGGATTTCTCGAGGTCAACAGTGATATACCTGACTCCATTAATACTGCAAGCTACATAGACCCAGACTCGGGTATCAGGACCACATGATAGTGCATACAAACTTTCACTGACCTCTGTTGGTTTCTCTCTACGCAGCTCCTCGATTTGCACACAAATATGAAACCGCCGTCATCGCTAAGTTGTTGTATAATTCTACCAATGATCGGCCTAATAGAACTAAAATATGCTAATCACATACATGAGACTTGAACCACACTAGAAACTCTACTGCTAGCCTACTATCAACATCATCACTTGCCCCTTGTTCCTCTAAAATTCGTCTGTATATTCTATAGCACATATAAGCATTATTATTGGTAACATTTCGTACATAATATAGGAAACAACAAATCAGCATATAAAAATCATACTTACTGCACATATGGTCCAACCTCGTTATAATTATTAAGCACATACCAAGCTAGCTTATTGATTTTGGCTTTATCCTTGATGTCCTTTACCCTAATCTAGCCAATGGGCTTGACACCTGCTTCTTCAGCGTGGTCCACGAGGCCACCTACGGTGATGACAAGGACGAGGAATGGGAGGAAGAGTAGGAGTATGATGAAGCTAAGCTCAAGGTAGAGGTGCGCAATACGAACGGCGGATGGTTGCGGTGAACTTGGCGCAAGAGTTGACACGATTTGTATTTTGTTGTTTCATCAGAACTATTATCCAGCCTGTCAAGATTTCCTAGTATTGAACTATCTTAGGCCCTGTTTGGATGGACTATGACTAGTTAACCATGGCTAAAAAAGCTAACTAATTGTTGGGTTCTATAGACTAGAACTAGTTGTTAGCTCCTGATAGTTGGGTTCTATGGACTAGTTGGATAGCCCCTGATAGTTGCCAGCACTGTATTTTATTGTTCATTGACTCACAGTGATCCGAAGCATCTATATTTCATAGGGTCGGACTATCTTAGGGTCCCAAAAATCTCAATAGCTATACACCCATGTCCTCCGATCAGAAAGGGCAAACTTTGACAGTTGCCATGCCCATGGCGATGCAACGGACGTGGCCCAATCTCAATTCAACCGCATTGATGCAACAGTTACTAGTCATCCTCCATCCAGTGTTTGGAACTACTGCAACACATTCCCATACTTAAGTGAAAAAGTTAGAAGTGCACAACTTCTTTCGCCGCCCACTTTGCTATGGCATCCATCCACATGACTATCACCACTTCCCATGGCCTTCGACGAGCCCACCGGCGGCAACATCCAGCATATGGCGCTAGCAGAGGACAACACTGGCGCTATCCCTGGTGCCACAGTTGTCGATGCTAATGGCACAGCGGTTGTCGATACTGGTGGCGTCGTGGTTGTCGATGGTGATGGCGTCGCAGTTGCCGATGAGGATGCCATGCCCATTGCTGCCGTCGATTATAGGCGACCCATGCATTTGTCTCTAGGGGCCTGGCATTGTGGTCCAGCCATTCCGCTCTACTAGATGTGCATTGAGTGTCGCCCTGTCCGACAGCGTCGACGACGACCGCTGTGAACAACTTAGCAGTTCACCGAATAATGGAGCGCATGAGCTAAAGTGCTGGCCATGGCCTTGGACTGCACCACCAAGGGGACGCCATCCTCATCCAGGTGCAACTGCGCCACAGGTACTCAGGTCTCACCACCGACCATGCCGACGCCTCCTACATCGTCCCTGTAGCCAATAACCCCTCCAACGATTCAACCTCGTCTGATGACGAGGGCGCAAGCAATTTGAGTCCTCATGATGACGAGGTCATGCAACCACCAAGCCCATAGGAGAGCCACACCGCAGTCATCTTGGATACGGTTATCAGTGAGTTCATGAAGTTGCTAACCGAGTATCCCTCCTATTACAAGGAGATGTCCCTACCGGACACAGCGCGTAAGATGTTGGTCCCTATCGTGCAGGAGATGTTCAAGCAGTTGACATGGTATGATCCACTGGAGTAGCCAAATAGGAAGATGGAGGCGGTGAGCAAGCTCAAGTACATACTCTTGGATGACGGGTCTGCCTCCTCGCCGTATGCCGGGCAGCTCATTGAACTGGTGGTCGACCTCATTATGAAATGGTTGAAGGAGACATAGACTCCCACCAGGTTCCCACAGCAGGAACAACTGGTACAGTTCTTGCATGACCTACCACCAGAGTTCCCTCACGCTAGAGAATTCCTACATGATGTAGTGTTGCTCGGACTGTTCGGCGCTGCCGACAGATACAACACTTCCTAGGAGATTGTTCTAGTTAACGTATTTCTATAGCCATGGATGTCGACCATCGACCAGGACTTGCTACAGTCGATGCCCACCAAGGTGCTGACCGTGGTCCAGAAATTCCTATTGAAGTGTACTCGTGAAAATGCGCACAAAAATTATGACATTGTGCTGCCATGGAAGCAAGTGGCTTGGCCTAACGTTTGGAATGGGTTTGTCGATGGTGTCACCATTCCTTACCTGAAGCGCGAACTTAGAAATGTCTGCAACAACCGCCGCCGGGAGGAATGGCAGCTATGGACGTGCGGGTTGACCACCAGATGAGGTGGGCGTCTAAGATTTCACCCCCAAAAAATGCTTGACCTCCTACAGGGTGAGTTCCCTAGAAATGATTGGCAGGGTGCTCCTATGTAGGTGGTTCTTCACGGTAGATTGTGACGACAAGATGGAGCTGCAGTATGAGCTCACTTTCGGTGGGACCAATTGGTGGACGCCATTCGTCGACAAGCTCATTGTACCGCGCTTGGTGTCCTGGTTTGTTGCCATTAGTGTCATCCCACTGAATGAAGGGTACGACGTGTTTCACATGCTCATCACTAGGTGGAAGCTGGTCGTGTCGTCGGAGTCGACGATGAAGAAGGTCTTGAAGCGCTTCATGGAGAAATGGACTGACAGGCTATGCCGCTGGTTGTTCGATGTGCAACCCACAAAGGAGGAGGCCATGGACTGGTGCTAGGAGTGGATGCGGCTCCTAACGCTGGATCTGCTTGCCATCGACAGTGAAATGCACAATGGCCTCCAACTGATCCATGAAACATATGAAATACCATAGGTAACTTAGTAACTTGTTAGTGTATTTCTGTTCTGAATGATTGCACCTACGTCAGGCATTGTAAATGTTAATCATTGGCACAATGTGTATTACTCTTTTCTGAATGCACACGCGAGAAAGTCTGAAACTATGTGATTATAATGCGCTGGACAATGACTGAATGCTTTCACCTATGTCAGGCATTGTCTAAATGTTAATCATTGGCATAATGTGTACTACTCTTTTCTGAATGCACACGCAAGAAAGTTTGATACTGTGATTGTAACGTGTTGGACAATGACTGAATGCTTTCACCTATGTCAGGCATTGTATAAATGTTAATCATTGACACAATATGTACTACTCTTTTCTAAATGCACATATAAGAAAGTCTAATACTATGTGATTGTAACGTGTCGGACAATATCTATTACTCTTTTTCTAACTGCACCCGCTGCAACCTGTTGCTAGGAAATCCATAGCAATTAAATCTGTATTAAATTTGCACGAAACCCGAAGAACCCAGTGTGCCTGGTTTAGCCATAAATCTATGAGAGGTAAGAGCAAGGCAACCACTCTTCTCTGTCTTCTTGTGGTACTCCTTCACCTTCTCTCCAGCCTCAAGCTAGTCGCATCTTCAGCCAGAGTGATGGACCATGGGAAGTGCCCGGCGGAGAACCCTCTAGAGGGGAGCGGGCCTCTGCCATGTCTCTGCTCCCATTTGCGGTGCCTTGGGTAAGGCAGTCTTGTTCTTAGTTACCGGAGTTGTTCTATTCTGATCTCCTTAATCTTTTCAGGGCCATTTCTCACGCCGTGACGCTAGAGGTCAGGCAGTTATCCGGTGCCGCCTGCTCTCCGGACGCACGCCCTACAAAACTAGAGGGGTCTTCTCCCCCCAGGCACCAGGAAGTCCACAAGCCCCTTCGTAATCTGGATGCGGCTCACGACCCGCGCTCCGACCTTGGGGGTGAGGTTAGTCGGCTTGCGCTCTGCCTCGACGCCATCCAAACTGCCCTTGCTGCCTCAGAGTGGGAGACTACTAATGCCCGGGCGGTAGCTACCGGTGCTTAGGCCAGGATGATCGGTAAGGTTTCCTTCATCAAGAAGCTCTGTCCAAATGTCCACGGCCTTGTTTTGATGGTTTTTAGTGTTATCAGCCCTGGAGGAGTTGGCCGCTCTTCGAGAGGTGGCCCTTATCATCATCAATGATGTGAACACAGGGGGTGTCCTGCTTGAGGACCATCTATGGACTATGCCATCTCGAGTTAGGATGGTGGCCCTTAGTGGGGTGCGCCATGGGGCTGCCTTAGCCCTGGGCGCGGCGTAGCTTTGTTTTGGCCATGATCTCCGCTTGCTTGAACCTAGAATTCCAGTTGGTGCCGATGAGGAGGAGAAGGAGGAGCTCACTTGCGACTTTACCACTGCAGCGGAGGCCACTGTGGCAGCCACGCATGTGGGAGACGTTGTCCTCGCTGCCTTGTTTGAGACGTAGATTGTATCTCGGGTCATTCCAATCTTAATGAAAGTCTAGTTTGTTACTTTAATTCGAAGAGCAACTTATGCGCGTCGCTTTGTCTTTCACGGTGTTTGCTTCTTGTGCTTCGATGCGATCGGCTTGTGCGGCCGACATGCCCAGATAAGGTGATTAGGAGGTCGTGGGTCGGATCCTGCCTCCCCTCTCGAAAGGGAGTTAGGTTTGAGGGAAGCTTCCTTCCCTCTTCTGAAACACCGTAGGTAACTTAGTAACTTCGCATATTTCTGTTCTGAATGCTTCCTCTTGCGTCAGGCATTGTAAATGTTAATCATCGGCACAATGTGTATTACTCTTTTCAGAATGCACACACGAGAAAATTACGACGCTATGCGATTGTAACGCGCTGGACAATATCTATTACTCTTTTCTGAATGCGCACGCAAGATTTGATTGCGCACGAAAGAAAGTCTCCTACTCTATGATTGTAACGCGTTAGACAATAGATTTTGTGTCTGGGTGACTCCTCGACTTGCAATGGGATTGTTCTACGCTGTAGTTCTCTCTTAAGAGGAATGGCTAGAGTTGCAACGAGGTAGTTAGACAGATAGATGTCGCTCATATCGCACTTAGATGTTAGGTTTAATTTACAGTGGCAACATAGTGATAAAAATGGTTCGACATGTAAAACTTATTACAGAACCGTAAAATAGACATTGTGTCATAAGCAAGACTTCAATTATTATATCAAGAATCATTTTAAATCAAAATTTCGATGCCTACGTGGCAACATAGTGATAAAAAGGTTCAACATGTACAAGTTATTATAGAACCATAAAATAGACATTGTGTCATAAGCAAGACTTCAATTATTACATCAAGAATCGTTCTAAATCCAAATTTCGATGCCTCCGTTCCCTCACCTTCTACCGAATCCCTCCCTTCGACTATCAAACTATCATCGATCTCTTGTACATCCCTTCCTCAGTAGGGAATCAAGGTGACTACGCATCCGAAGGATATGGTGATGATGACGAAGCAGGCATCGAAGTCATGATGGTGCTGTTGAGGTCAAACTTGCCTGGTGAGTGCATCTCGCCTGGTGAGTATGCTAAAATCTCATCGTCCGAACCTGAAGTCTCATCATGCTCAGTGACATGGTTACTTGGATGAATGGTGGACTCTCTGGTCTGCTGAACTGAAGTAGTATTGTTAGACCTTGGGGTCGACTCAGCTCTAGTAATGGAAGGATTAGTAGGCTTGGTGGTCGCATCAGGCTTCACGATTGTTAGGGAAGCCCTGCCGCCTTGGGAGGCTCTGTATGTGCCCCTGTGGCGTCGCACACAGCATTCGGCCCCTCGACCTGATTGGACGAAGAAGGTCGATCAGCTGCCTCATGAGCTAAAGCTGAACTTTGCTTATGTTCGACTGTAGCAATACTAGCAGTAGCATGTTCAGGCATCTCAGTCATTGGAGAAGCCCCGAGAGGCTCTGTATGTGACCCTGTGGCTGCTTGCACCTCGACCTGAGGGGGCGAAGAAGGTGGATCACCTGCCTCTTCAGAACCTAAAGCTGGCTCAAGTATCTCGGGCATTGGAGAAGCCCTGAGAGGCTCTGTATGTGCCTCCGTGGTGACTTGCACCTCGACCTGAGGGGGTAAAGAAGGTGGATCACCGGCCTGATTAGGACCTAAAGCGGAACTCTGCTTATGTAGCATCGTCGCAATGGGTAACTCTGTGTGGACAGTTGTATTATTAGGACCAGTCAGATAACTAGCAATGGGGTTGACCTGACTACCACATTGCAACTGAAGCATCTAAAATTTAGGGGCCTTAACCCCTGTGGCAATGTACAGTTGATTAAAGCAACCGGTGAACACATTGCACATCAGGTCAATTTTTTGGCCATGTTGGTTGATGGCCTCACAAAAAGTAGATGATTGCTGGCTCATTTGCTCTTTGAGAAGAACCACACTCTCCGCTTTCTTATCAATACTTGCTTTCAAACACCTCTCTTATCGTTCCATATGCTTCTAGTTTTCTTCCTGGCTGACAACTAGCCTAGCAAGTATCTGTCCAAGCTCCGACGGTTGTTGAACGAACACTAGAGGCGGTGCCTGCTTGGCTACTGTCTCTATAGTAGGTGGAACATCATCCATCTCTTTGTCAGCCACACCACCAGAGGACAACCCTCCCTCGTCATGGTCGTCTGACATAGGGTCATGGTAGTCGCTGTCATCAAAGTCTGAATCTTGTATTCGTACATTCAAGATTCCTCCAATCCTAGACCGGTGCTCTGCCTGCTCTAGGGCTGCATCCATCATTTCATGTCTTTATCTATCCTGTATGGGTAACAGCTCTTGAATGAGCTTAAGGGCACGCTATCCATGACGATGATTGTCCATACTTGCTGGCATCTAGGTCATAACCTCGCAGGTCGACTTGTTGTATAGTGGCCCATTCTTTTTAGAGTCAATCATGCGTAGCAGATAGCTGATGATGTGAGGGTACATGTGCTGTCGTCCAGTACTAATAGCATCAGCTATTATATCCTCGATCTCAGACATGAAAAAGTGTAAGAAGTCAAACTGCTCACCTCTCCATATTGATAGTAGTAGCCATTGCTGCAAGCTGGTCAACGACTCCCTGTTGCTACCACGAGGAAGGACTGTCTTCCTCAAAGCCATGTGTAGAACGTAAGCCTCTAGACGCAGTCTGTCCGGTGTATGCAAGGAGCCATCGGTGAAGGGCTCCATGAAGAGCGGCCAAATCTCCTGGTTTATAGGAAAAGTACCTCCAACCCTGCTATGACACAGAGGCAAAGCATCTCTGTAGACTATCTCTTGGAGCTTCCTGTCTGAAGTGTCAACCCTAAGGAGTTCTTGCAGGCGGTCATAGGACATTCACTCTGGCCAACCATGGAGCATAAAATCAATGTAGTCATGCTCTGAATGAATCCACACTATTGCATAGAACTAACGCACCTAGCTTATCACAATTTGATCAACCTCACTGAAAGGTGAACGAAGCCCGAGAACCGCTCAAAGAGGGGTCGGATGGGTATACCAGCTGCTCTCTCAAGCTCATCCTAACCAAGTATCCTTTGGTCTATGAGTGTCATCCCTCTAGCACAGTAGCTCCTGAAGAAACTCTCCTGAGTCACAGTCTAGAACTATGATTTTGTGACAGGCTCTTTGAGTAGTGGAAACCAAAACTCAATATCGCAGAACCTGATGCTCCGTATCTTCTTTGAGTTGTAATACCGAAAGTCCTAGAATTGAACCACCTTTTTATTTCTCTCAATATTACTGCTCCTCATAGCACCATTTGCAGACATCAAACCTCCTCGTCTACTCCTCATACCACCATTAGCAGACATCAAATTACCTCCTCGGTTGCTCCTCGTACCACCAATTGTGGCAAACATCAAATTACCTCCTCGACTGCTCCTCGTACCACCAATTGTGGCACACATCGAACCTCCATGAGTGTGAGCGCGCGTGCCCCCATGAGTAGCTGCAGATTTGATCCAGGAAGGTGCAAAGCGGCTGGTATGGTTTTTGGAGTGGAACTCGGTCATTTGCTATAGTTGTTCCTTAGTGAGCTCCTCCTCCCTAAGTTCCATTTTAGCACTCTCCTCACGCTGCTACTATCGGTAGGCCGTTCGAGTCTACCTGCGAGAATTCCTAGACTCCAAGGCTAGCATAGCTTTGGTTGCTTCTTCCTCTGCTTCTCAGATACTGTCCACCTTCCTCTGCCTCTTCCTGGGCTATGGTGGCGCTTGTTCCTCTACTTCTGGAACACTGTGATCCTTCCTTTGGCTCTTTCTAGGCTGTGGTGGTGCCTGTTCCTCTGCTTCTCAGAGAATGGTTGCCTACCTCAGACTCTTTCTGCGATGTGGTAGTTCTACCCGCTTTGATTTAACTCGCACCATCTACAACAATCAGAAAAAATTACACATGTGTTTCATCAAACACCATAAATTCAAGATGAAAAAAGAGGAGATTGCAGACGGCCTCATCGTGCCAAGGTGAGAAGGCGATCTTGACTGGCTTGCTCACTGGAGGAGTGGCGCGCTGACAAACGGCGGGGCGGTAGATCACCACGGCGCAGTAGATCACCGTAGCGCGGAAGCATCAGGGCAAGAGGTTTTAGTGTGCAGGAGGGAGGGGTGGGTGGAGGGGGTAGGGGTGAGGCGGTGTAGGCTGGGTGGCGCTGGAGGGGGCGAACAACTACGGAAACAGTGCGCAAAAGAGGAAAAGATGGGTACTGATTGTTGACGATCGCTAACACTTGTTTTGCTCATCAACATTCCACCCAAAAGCATGGTAAAGTGAGGTAAATCATCATCACATGTGAAGAATTATGTTTAAATTTCACCTAGTTCCACTTGTTCTTGTAGAATTATTTGTATGCAGAAAATATGGCAAATTTTGGCCAAAATGGTGACAAACATGGACCAAGGAAGCAAGTGGATGTGCCAGGGCCACCTGGGTCCATAGGCTAGCGCCGCCCGGCGCCACCTAGGCGCCGCTCGGCCCCACCAAATGCCAACTTGGCAATTTGCCACGTCATCGATCGGCGGGAGCTCTTCCACAGCCAATAGGAAGCGTTGATCTAAGTTGGTTTCAACCGATGGTCACGATGGAGAGGCCATGGATCCATAGGCCCATTGTCATAGACTTGGAGCTTCACCAACTGACTTACCGACCAAGTTTCACCACGTGCTCTCTTCACAACCGCCTTAGAGGAGCTACTAGCGCCCTTGGATGCAAAGGCGGTGCATCCAAGGGCCGAGCGGCGCCCCCTAGCCACCGCCCGGTGCCCCCCTATGGCCACCGACCACCCTACTGCATACAAGTACCCCTCCCCTCACTCCACACTATAAATAGTGGGTGTGGAGCTCGGTGGAAGGATGCCCCATTGATTTCCAAGTTCGCCAAGCTTCTCTTAGCTTTCTAGCTTAGCATTAGCTATAGAGTAGTAGTCTAGTGGTGGAGTAGAGCAAGAGTGAAGTTTCTCAGAGTTCGGAAGAGTCTTCTAGGTCTGGTATTGCCCTTTTGTAATTCTTTTATTTCTACATTACTTTATTTAGTATTTATTTCAGTACTTTATTCTAGTGGTGCTTGCTTTACTTTAAGTACTTAGTCATTAGTGTTCGCCATTAGTGAGCTTAGGTGCTTATTGTTTGGCATTAGTAGCATAGGTTCTCTTATCAATAGTAGTCTTTCCTTAGTACCGGTTCCACCGTCTAGTTAGGGTGCTTTGATCTCATTTCATCGGAGCTCGGATCAAAGTAGTAAGTTTATAGATTAAGCATGGTGCTGAGGCTATAGATTACCTGTTGATACGGCTAGGCCTCTAGATAGATTGTGGTAGGTGGCAAGTGGTGACAGCCTTGTCCATCCTACATATTCCACAACGATAGGTCTAGTTATTAAATCGTAGGGCTCATGGCAGACCTTATCTATTTAACTCTCCAAGTTGGTAGGTGGGCTATGCCCTTAGAAGTACTATCACATTTCTCCTAGTTATTTGTTTATCCTTAGTTACTAGAAAGATATATCGCTCGCTCTCCCACCTAGCTATCTCTGGTTAGCTTGTATTTAGTAGTTAGTTTAGGTAGTTCACACCCATCCTTCACTATCATTCACCTACCTAGGATCAACTTAAGACCTACCTTTAACAAATCCTAGTCCTATATAAATTCTCACCTTCCGCCTTCCTATGGGAAAAAATATAAATTTGACACTCGGTACTCACCGAGCGAAGTTGTAACGACCTAAGTCATGTTACATCATAGACTCTCATTTTGGTTACCCAGGGATCCTGATAATTGGAATTCCCTAACAATCTCAAGTAGGTCACCATAAGCTTCAAAATGGATCCAAGAGTTATGAGATCAGGTATCTGAACTTGGTTAAGCAAATCTAGAAACTACCGGACAATCCGATACATGTACTGTACCATTTGATAAACATACAGAGGCAGTAGGTGGAGTGGGAAATGAGTTGTCCTCCACTATGGGACATGGCCCACAAGTCAGCACAAATGAGAGATATTTCCCAACACCATACCATCAGCTCCATTCATCCTCTCCCAATTTCTCTCACACACTCTCTCGCTAGAAGGAAGAACAAGGGAAGGAAAGGATGAACAAGAGTGAGATAGAGAAGAAGAAGAAGAAGAAGAAGAAGAAGAAGAAGAAGAAGATGGAGAAGAGAATCAAGATGCTAGAAGGCCACCAGATCAGCCTTAGGCCAAGCACTTGAGCTTCAACAACCTCCTAGTTTCCCTATCTATCATGCGATCGTCTCCAATCCTTGGAACCTCTCCTTTCAGGCTCGGATGTCTCATTTCATGAGGATTGTGCATGAATCGCCGCTAACTTGGAGTCGTCAGGATCGGCGGCACTACCAGGCAGGCACCCCACTATTATGAACCCTACTTTGGATACTTATCAAGTTACATTATGAGCCATGCATTACATGTAGTCTTGGATAATGATCACCTTCACACTACACCAAGAGTAGCTTAATAATCTATAGAAGCCTCTCATCTAAACAATGGGAATGGGAACACTTAATGCTTATTGCTTAGTTGCTTGGGAAACGGTAGAAGTCGAGCATGAGAAGGGAACTCATTCTCGCGCGTGTAGGATGCTACACCTGGATAATTAACTACTGAAATCAATGAGGGTACAACTTGACTTACCTAACTAATCTGGCTAAGGACTAATGTTCCTAATATGACAATCCTGATGATAACTTGGATATCTTGCTCATGCGAGGGGTAGGTCATTGTGAGTGTGGGATCTCAGACAACATAGCTCGTGGAGCAGTAAGGACCGTGTATTGGGATACGTAAGTTTGAGTAACCACCTGTACAGACCACATGTCGCGTATGGGGTCGACAAGCCAAGTAACAAGTTGCGACCTGTTTATCCGTGAAACTTGCAAGGGGGGAGGTATCAGTCGAGAATGTCTAAGACATTGACCGAGAACCCAGTCAAACCTTTCATGTGACACTTGGGCCGGATTAGGGAAAGGTTGGAAAGCCTGAGGCAACCCTTACCCGAGCATGGGTATGGTGGTTAGTCCCAACCTCCGTGTGGGTATAGTTGTACACCTCTGCAGAGTCTTGAAAGCCTAGAGTCCTTCAGGAAGGATCTATTCGGTTGTTCTTTCTTTCTATACCCATGGTAGCATGAATGATGGATTATGAGCACTTTTGTTATAAGGATAAATACCTTTACTTCTATGTTGAGCATAGCATGTCATACTCTGAATGAACATCATTGCTTTCCGCACTTATACAAATGCCCGATAATTACCCTATGCATCCACCAAATATTATATGTTGGAATTAAGTCCTACAAGTACGAAATGTACTCACAGTGCAGCCATTAAGTTGTTTTGCAGGTACGCGTAGTAGGTCGTGTCAAGCCATCACTTGACTACCGCTGCATAGTAGCACCTAGAATGGGCATGACTCCAAGCCTGCTACAAGTTAACTCTAGATTCCTTGATGGAGCGACTATGAGTATGAGCATCAGTTGGGTAGAGTGTCCGGGTTTATTGGGTGGACTAGGATGTAGAACTTGTGTAAGGAAGTTTGATTAATTTGTATATAACCATATCAACTGAGTTCCATTTACTGGTTCTATGTTGGGTTAATAATTGGAATACTATGTGCCACTCAATCTGATCCTGAAGAGGAGTTGCTCAGTGTGCTCCTAGGGGCCTTGAAGTTGGTAATTCAACAACCCACGTCGGCTTCGATATCGGTTCCTGACAGGATGTATATCGGTGGTGCGACAGAAGTGCTACACAATAGTTCCGTATGCTTGCGGAATCCTCCAATAGTCATTAAGAAGTATCAACAAGTATTTCTAGCGTCGTTACCAGGGAAGGCAACTGGTATCGAATTTATAAGGCTAAATTTGTTAGCTAAGTTGTTTTTAGTTATCCTACGTAGTTTATCCTTTCTTCCTCATATCCTATCACTACCCTACACGATTATGGGCGATAAGTCCATTCGTGATTTTTCTGCACCCTCGGCTGCTAATGTAGTCACCAGACCTAATGTTATCAATGGGGACGCTAACTTTGAGCTTAAGCCAGTGTTGATTACAATGGTTCAAGCTAGTTCATTTTGTGGGAAAGCCCATTAGGATGCAAATGCTCACCTCCAACATTTCTTGGAGATTTGTAGGACATTCACGTCTTCGCCGTTTCCCCTTCTCTTTGTTAGGAAAGGCTAAGCAATGTTTTACTCTAACCGCAATGTTGTAGATACCTGGGATAAGTGTTCCAACGCTTTCCTAGTTAAGTTTTTCTCCATGGGGAAGACTAATGCTCTGTGCAATAAGATCTCTAGTTTTCAACAACTAGCAGATGAATTGATTCCAGAGTAGGTCTCTATATGCCCACACCATGGCATGGAAGACTGGCTTTTGATCTAGAACTTCTACCATTGATTAGTGTCGTTAGATAGGAGCCATTTAGATGCTGCTACTGGTGGTGCATTCTTTTCGCTAAGTGTTGCAGATGCAAAGACACTGATCGAGAAGATAGTCTCCAACCAAGGATGGAGCGACGATCAACTCCAACCCCATAAACGAGGTATGCATTCAATTAAAGAAATTGACGTGCTTGCAGCTAAGATGGATCTACTCTCAAAGCGAGTGGAACATTATGAGAAGGTGAGTGCCCAAGAGACACTCAAAGCCACGGATTCCCACATGACTTGCGAAGTCTGTAGAGATGTTAGACATTCGGGCAATTCCTGTCCTAAAACCCAAGAGGACCTCAACTTCGTCAACATTGACAACGAGTTCCATCCACAACATCAAGGCTAGAATCAGCGCTCCAACAACCAGGGAGGTAACAATTATTACTCTTCTTCTCGTTTGAATAATCAAGGTAATAATAGTTACTTTTTCTTGAAAGATCTTGTTTATAGCAATGGTAGAATGACTGATAGTATAAATAAAAAGTTGCATGCTCATGACAAGATGTTGAAAAACATAAATGCTAAATTGGATGAATTTTCTTCTGTCTTAAAGAATCAACTTAGTTTTAATAAGATGATAGAAACCCAATTAGCTCAAATTGCTACTACTATCCCATCCTATGAAAAAGATAGAATTCCAGGCAAACCTGAGGGAACCATGGAGGCAGCCAACCTTGTCATGGCTAGGTATGACATCTTTGAGAATGGTTGGGGATTTCCTATTAAGAAAGGTGATCCTAGGAACCCAATCATTACTTGCTCCATAGGACCCCACACTTTTCATAATGCCATTTGTGATCTAGGGTCTAGTATTAACATCATGTCTAACGAAACCTATGATAAGTTGTTTTATACTCCCCTAGCATCAACCTTAGTTTACGTGCAATTAGCTGATCAATCAACCCGTTATCTCGAGGGAGTAGCCACTGATTTATTAGTTAAAGTTCGAAGTGCTTATATTCCTACAAATTTATGATCTTAGACATGGGTAACGCCAAGGATACACCTTTAATCCTTGGTCATCCTTTCCTTAATGCTGTAAATGCTTGCATATATGTGGCTTCTGGGGCAAATCCAATTCCACTTTGCTAGAAGAAAAGAAATATTTACTTTTGCCTCTAGACAACCCCTCTTTGATGAGAAACAGGAAAAGAAGAAGCATCCGAAGAGAATCAAGATGAAGAAACCAAAGCCGATTGAAGAGCCAGAGAAACCTGTCAAGAAGAAGAAGAATAGAAAGAGATGGCATAAAAAGAAAGATCCGTCCTCAAACTCGTCATCCCCTAAACCTGACAAGGCCTCCGAGGTGGAACAAGAGGAAACACCTCTGCCTAAGGATGAATGACCTTGAGCCCGACAAAAAGGTAAGTTTTCTATTCCTTGCATTTATTTACCGCATTTCGTTAGTTGCATTTTATTTCCAATAAATTTCTTTGCATTGCATGATAGGTTAGTTGCCTTTAGCTACCCTATGTTAATAAATAAAGTTCTATAGTAGCTAAAGCCTGATAGGATAGATATGCATTTAAAGCAACATATAAAAAATATTTGATAATAATGAATAAAATTCAGTAGCATCCCTGCTGAGTAAGTTCTCTAGTAGTTATAGGTTTAGCTAGTTATTTATGCATTCTGGTAGTATTAGTTAGTCAATAAAGAAAAGAATCAAAAGAGCCGCCAGAAGACATTCCAACCTATGCAAAAGGCAAGCTTGGGGGAGACGTCTCTCCCCGCTCAGGTATGAAAATCTTAAACCCTCTCTTTACATTCATGTTTGCTTTATATTTCAATATTCATGATCATAGAATGTAGATAGGAGTGCCTTTAAATTATTTCGAGAGAAACTCTGCTCTAATAAAATGATGACAAATTATTTGGAGATGATGAATAGTTCCTCCGTGATACTTTGCAAAAGCTTGTGATACAACCTTATACTTCTTAAGTTTTGAGCATGATAACTTATTGTTCATCTTAAGTTGAATGCTTTCGTGGGTTGCAAATGCTAGAACCAAGAATAGGCTTTTGTGAGATATGTTGCATGCCATGATTAGAGTAAATCTTTGAACCTATCTGAGGAATGGTAAAGACAACCTAGAGTTTTGTTTTGCAAAATACTAAACTCTCTTGCCAGAAGTTCCTCAATGATGATAAATTCCTACCAGAGCCAAATAAATATCCACTCATACATGATAAAGCCACCATAAAAGTTGCTTGTTTGTTTTGAGCTTTTTCAAGCCTTGTTGATCTGAGTAGAGAAACTTTTCATGCTTTTTAATCAAGATCACATACACCCACATATTTATGTTATTCCTACACCGGGGATACGCATCCACATATGCATTCCATTTATTATTGCTCTATGAGAATCAAAGTTACCTCTCTATGCTGTCTTACATCAAAAGATAGGCATGGGCTACAGAAAAAAAGAGTGGATAAAAGAGCAAAAAGGCTCTAGTGTTCAAAAAAAGAAAGAGAGTGAGAAAAAGAAAGTAGCCATGCCCTCTCAAAAAGAAACTAGAGAAGGGAAACTTCTCAAAGGAGAACCACTTCCACCCAATATACCACACACATGCACATCTTAATCAATATGTATGACTTGTTGCTCCTTGTGATCCAAGTGTTTGACTTAGCAATAGATTCAATTCAAGTAAGCTATGCTTTTATCCCTACCTTGAGCTCCACATAAGCTTTAAGATAGAAATTAAGGCTAAAATTCATAGCCTTGGTGAGGATTTCAAACACCATTGAGCGACTTGAGTGTACCATCCGAGGAACTTAGGAAAGTTTTCTTTTCAAACCATGTGAAAACCTCTAGGAAGTTTGAGCTAAACCAAAGTAGGCAAAAAGTATCTATCTAGCTACACATTCTTGCAACTGCTTGTATCAAGGTGAAGGCCATAAGCTCCACATTGCTAAGACTAATGGTGAAATTTCTAAGTGCTAACATGTTCAACTCAAGAGATAGTATTTGTTTGTATACAAGTCTTTGCAGGGCATTACATAGTAGCAACTCCTGATCCAACAACCTATTCCATGCTAAACCCGCATCTTTGCTGAGGACAACAAAGGGGTAGCTTGGGGGACCTTGTTGACAGTCACTAACACCTATTTTGACCATCAACATTCCACCCAAAAGCATGGTAAAGTGAGGTAAATCATCATCACATCCGAAGAATTATGTTTAAATTTCACCTAGTTCTACTTGTGCTTGTAAAATTATTTGTATGTAGGAAATATGGCAAATTTTGGCCAAAATGGTGACAAACATGGACCAAAGAAGCAAGTGGACGTGGCAGGGCCACCTAGGCCCATAGGCCAGCGCCGCCCGGCCCCACCTGGTGCCAACTTGGCACGTTGCCATGTCACCGATCCGTGGGAGCTCTTCCACAGCCAATAGAAAACATTGATCTAAGTCAGTTTCAACCGATGGTCACGATGGAGAGGCCATGGATCCATGGGCCCATTGTCATAGACTTGGAGCTTCACCAACCGACTTACTGGCCAAGTTTCACCACATGCTGTCTTCACAACCGCCTTAGAGGAGCAACCAGCGCCCTTGGATGCAAAGGAGGTGCATCCAAGGGCCAGGCAGCGCCCCCTATGGCCACCGACCTCCCCGCTACCTACAAGTACCCCTCCCCTCACTCTACACTATAAATAGTGGGTGTGGAGCTCGGTGGAAGGACGCCCCATTCATTTCCAAGTTCTCCAAGCTTCTCTTAGCTTTCTAGCTTAGCATTAGCTATAGAGTAGTAGTCTAGTAGTGGAGTAGAGCAAGAGCGGAGCTTCTTGGAGTCCGGAAGAGTCTTTTGAGTCTGTTATAGCTCCTTTGTAATTCTTTTATTTCTGCATTACTTTATTTAGTATTTATTTTAGTACTTTATTCTAGTATTTCTTGCTTTACTTTAAGTACTTAGTCATTAGTGTTCGTCATTAGTGAGCTTAGGTGCTTATTGTTTGACATTAGTAGCATAGGTTATCTTATCATTAGTAGTCTTTTGTTAGTACAAGTTCCACTGTCTGGTTAGGGTGATTTGATCTCACTTTATCGGAGCTCGGATCAAAGTAGTAAGTTTATAGATTAAGCGTGGTACTTAGGCTATAGATTACCTGTGGATATGGCTAGGCCTCCAGATGGATTGTGGTAGGTGGCAAGTGGTGACTGGTGACAGCCTTGTCCATCCTCTGTATTCCATCACAATAGGTCTAGTTATTAAATTGTAGGGCTCGTGATAGACTTTGTCTATTTAACTCTCCTAGTTAGTAGGCGGGTTGTGCCCCGAAGAACTATCGCATTTCTCCTAGCTATTTGTTTACCCTTAGTTACTAGGAAGATATACCACTCGTTCTCCCACCTAGCTATCTCCAGTTAGCTTGTATTTAGTAGTTAGTTTAGGTAGTTCACACCCATCCTTCACTATCGTTCACCTACCTAGGATCAACTTAAGACCTACCTTTAACAAATCCTAGTCCTATATAAATTCTAGCCTTCCGCCTTCCTATGGGAAAAATATAAATTCAACACTCGGTACTCACCGAGCGAAGTCCTACGTGATAGTTATGTGCGCTTATGGAATCCTCTAATAGTCGTTAAGAAGTATCAACAGCAATCACCCGGGAGTTTGAAGTGGCCCACTAAAGCATGAGCAATTCGGTAAGTCTCCTCCTTCGTAGAATTCATTTCACTCGAGGAGCTCAACCCTGAATAGACTCGCATCTCATAGTCCTCAGGCCGAGAACCCAACCGCAACTCCCCATGACCGAACAGCTATCCACGAACTAAGCTGTCAGTTCACCGAATGGACTCCATGTAAAATCGAGACTTACCCTGCTAATGCTACGAACTAGAAGCATCGGTGGATGCCGTAGAGGTGGGAGCTAGCCGAGTGGGAGTGGCCACCGCAACAGAAGACGGTCTCGGCCTTTTCGGAGCGACATCCGACGGCGGATCCGCGGCCTTGCGAGTTTTCTTTTTTGGGTTCTTGCCGAACACGTCCCCAACGGACATGGTGTCGGCAGCGCCGAAGGCGTCATTCACATCAACAATCTTTGCTTTGCTGCCCATTTCGTTGAAACTGCTAGCAGCCTGCATAAGCAAAGATAACAAGGCGTAAATATAAACTCAAAAACAACGAAAGGCCAAGGTGAAAACTCGAAACAGCAATTACGAAAACAGAAACAAGAAACATAAAAGGATGAACTACCATTTCGGTCCAAACTTGGCCAAAACGGTGAGTTTGTCCGATCACCACTTTTTTGTTGTTGCCCACCTTGCCAGCAATTTCCCATCGGATGCGAATATTCGCAGGCTCGGAGGTGCCCCGACCCCGTCCACCACGTTTCCGCTTACGTGATTCTAGGGCGGCGGTGTTCGCCCCGCCATCACTTTCCTCCCTCGTCCTCATCGACCTCGAGTCCCATGGCCACGCGGAACAACCTCTTCGTCTAGAAAACTCATCGAGGGACCATCTCGGTCAGCATAGCTGAGGCCCATTGCTTCAAACACCTCTTCCCGGCCAAAAATTGACATTTGCCCTTGTGTTCCTTCTTTTCATAAAACCCTATGATATGCTTGGCCTTATGCTCTATATAGTTCACGAAAGCAAAGTCGGTAAAAAAGGCATCCGACGGTGCAACTCCAAGATTTGGGTACACATAACCATCCCTTCACTCAAACTCAAAAAAGCGAGTCTCGCTGCTCAGTGGCGGGTTTTCGCAAGCTAACCATTCCTCCACCAAGTGCCGACTAATCTGCCAGCAGGACATCAAAGCAAAGGCGTCGGTGGATGCAGTGTCGCCTGGCCCGTCAGCCAAAATCTCAGCCAGGCAAAACCCTTTCATAGGGGTCATTTTAGAAACCAAAATGTGTGCTTTCGGCAAATCATTCGCCAGCGCCTCAGCCACATCACCGTCGGAGCACACGCGATGATAGAACCAATAGTCGGTCCAGCACGGCCACTTGTTGTGATAAGCTGGCACTATAGACACGGTGTCCCTCATCTTCTTTGGCATAAAGTTCTAAGATCCATAATGGGCCACCATCTCGGATCGTGTCTGTTTATCCTTGACAGCTTTCTTATGCAAGTGTGTTTCGTAGTAACGAGCGAAGATGTTCATGCTTAAAGCACATCCGAACATTTTCATCGCCATAGTGAACACGCCCGGCCAGGCGAAAGCATTAGGAGTCAGATGGTGAATTTGCAGGTTGAAACGCTGCATAACCTCGCCCACAAAATCCTCGTAGGGAAACCGCAGTCCCGCTTCAAAGAAATCGCAAAAAACAACAGACTCATAGGGCTCCTGGCGGGGCACCTTTTTTCGCCCCGGAGCGCGACACCAGGCGCGTAGCGAAGCTTTTAGAAGCCCATGCTCAACATAGCCATCAAGATCTTCCTTTGTCACACGTGAGCGGCCAATTTGGTAAGCGACCGGAGTAAGATCAGGTTGTCCATTAACAGTGGCGGGCACGGGGCCTGTTGTTTCACCTTCCTCTCCCTCTTCCACAATCTCCACATCAGCATTAGTCTCTTCGGCGGCTTCATCGCGCAAAGGACCCTGGCCCCTTTTTCTAGAGGCTTCCAGCATCAAGTTAACGCTCTGTCTATTCGGCGATTGCGCCGTCATCTACTCACGACCACTTGGCGAATGAGTGCGCGATTCCAAGCTAGAGCCATCAGATGAGCTCTCGCTGGACGAACTATTGCCAGACAATGACTCACTTGACATCTATCTAGACGCATCACATACGAAAACCCAAAACTGAAAAATAGTAAATAAGCGAAAACAGCGAAAAGCCACAGCAATGCAATTACAAAGAAGTAACAGCGAATAGGTAAAGCGGGACTCAACTACGAAGAGCTCGGCGAAGAGTGGAGTCCTGACGAACGTAGGCAGGCAACCGACCAAGCCGAGCGAAGATCAAAAGAGCGAATGTTCATATTACACCAGGAGGCCTGAAGAAGGAAGAGAGCGCATGGCTCTCCCGGCCATGGGGGGCCTTATATAGCCACCCAACGGGCGGCACGCACATCGAGAAACCGCCGTGACTGTTCGCCCAACTGCCGTGACGTTTCAGCTGCAGCAAACAGTAACTGTCGCACACAGCCCAAAATATATATATAAAAAAAGGAAGAAGAAAAAAATAAAATAATAAAGTCAAACTGAGCAGAAATGCTCGGTAACCCACTCCACAATGGTGCAGCAACCGCTACGGACCTTCACCCTTCACCGGGGACGGCGTCCGAGCCCCGCGACACATCCTCTCCTTTAACAACGTAAGGCATCCACGCGAAAAGCGAAAGCCTTTTCGCGCGATGCCAAGGGGCTAATGTTGGGGGCAAGACCGGCCTCTAGGCACCCCGGCGGGTCCTGGACGCTGCCCTATTTCGCAAGTGAAAGTGTGTCCATCGTTTCGCTATGGCGAAATGGCAAGCATGCATGAGTAGGGGGATGAGAGCTCATGTCGGAGGACCCTCTTTTCGCCAAGGCGGAATGACGGTGGCTGCATGAGCACCACTTCACGATGTGTAGGCTTGGGCTCATCTCGTCATGCGAAATGTTAGGCCCCCTTGCTGCCATATCGCACGTGATTCGCGGTCGGCCCCGCCTATTCGCATCAGTGAATGGGACGACAGCGCTACCGAGCAGGGATAGGTCTTTTCGCCTCGGCGAAAAGAGTGACCCAGTCTGGATCAACACGGCCAGAGGCGTTGAGTCAACTCGGGCTATTCGCCGAGGTGAATGGCCATTCATCCATTTTATCGGTTTTGCAGGTTTCGCCGGGAGAGGAGTTAGCCGCCCTTGCGGAGCCGACAGCCTCTGACCACCAGGGCCCATACGGTCGGTCAGGGAGCGACATGAGGCAGGGCCGGTCGGGTCCCCCAGGGTCGGCGTCATCCGAGGCGGGTGGCAACTCCGAATGGCAAGTAAGCCCAAAGCGCCAGGGAATATTCCCCGAATGTGTAGTAGCTGTAGGGGCATTATTGTCTGATGGAAAGCCTACGGGCGTGTATAAATAGGCCCCGCCAGAGGAGTGTAAAGGGGGAGGTGTACAAGATCAATGAAGCTATTTCTCCTATTTCGCATGCACATCGTTTCCACCTTATTTCGCATTTAAGTTTGCCTGTGCGGCAGCCCGGTGTTCAAATGCTTGGGCCTAGAACAACAAGTTTGCTGACTACAACATGTCTCAATAAGGTTCAAAAACAAAAACGTGAATTTTCCATATTTCTTTCCTAGCATATTTTGCCTTATCAACCCTTATCAACTGCACAAGTCAGTTGTGCAATGAAGCTCAGTGTTGGTGTAACAGAAAAATCTTTTTCCTACAGATAAGTATCATGGCACCAGATTAATCAGCTAGTAGACGTTGCAGATTAGCAGCCGGTACGGTTAGTACGATGTTTTTTTTATGGTTCAGACGATGAAGAGATCCATGAAATATTTGTTAAGCATGTTGCATGGAATCTAGCTAGGCATGTTGTTTCTGAAATACTCAATCCATCCCAAATTATAAGACGTTTGACTTTTTTGACATCAAGTTTGACCACTCGTCTTATTCAAAATTTTGTGCAAAATATCACTTCTTTTGTCATGGCTTGGTTTATTAATAAAAGTTCTTCAAGAATGGCTTAAATTTGACTATATTTATACAAATTTTTTGAATAAAACGAGTGGTCAAACTTGAGGTTAAAAAAGTCAAACGTCTTATAATTTAGGATGGAGGGAGTATTAAGCAGGGTAAGGAATATTTTATCATCCGGGTCGTTCATTGAAATATTGGTGGAGAGTCAAATTTAAGTCTGGCGCCATGGGCACATAATAAGTTTCTGTGATATACTCTTGTGAGGAGTTCGCCAGTGAGCTAAATGATCAAATTAATTATCGTGACATATATAGTTAATGTTCTTGTTTCACTTTGATTAGCAAAAAAATCTCGGTTTATTGGGAGCATGATGTGCCATTCGATTTCAACCGCCTCGACGGAAAGATCACGGTAAATAGGATATTTTTCGAGGCGGTTCGATGCCCACCTCAGTAAATCGAAAAAAAAGAAAAAGCCCAGATCCAGCCCTAACCGGGCCTGGATCTGGGCATGGCTTGGCTTAAATTTGACTATATTTATACAAATTTTTTGAATAAAACGAGTGGTCAAACTTGAGGTTAAAAAAGTCAAACGTCTTATAATTTAGGATGGAGGGAGTATTAAGCAGGGTAAGGAATATTTTATCATCCGGGTCGTTCATTGAAATATTGGTGGAGAGTCAAATTTAAGTCTGGCGCCATGGGCACATAATAAGTTTCTGTGATATACTCTTGTGAGGAGTTCGCCAGTGAGCTAAATGATCAAATTAATTATCGTGACATATATAGTTAATGTTCTTGTTTCACTTTGATTAGCAAAAAAATCTCGGTTTATTGGGAGCATGATGTGCCATTCGATTTCAACCGCCTCGACGGAAAGATCACGGTAAATAGGATATTTTTCGAGGCGGTTCGATGCCCACCTCAGTAAATCGAAAAAAAAGAAAAAGCCCAGATCCAGCCCTAACCGGGCCTGGATCTAGGCATGGCTCTGCCGCCCCTACGCGCCACCACCGCCGGGGGAGCCATGACCCGCCGCGCTCCATGTCTGCATCCGCGTCCACGCCGGCAGCTCGCCGCGTGCCGCAGCCACCGCGTACGCACCAGCATCGCCACCACGCAGATCCGCCGCTGCCGCAGTAGATCCGCCATGGGTGTGGGCGACCTCACGCGCTGCCACGGATGGGGGCCACACAACCCTGGATCCGCGCCGCCACGCCCTCGATCTGCGCCGCCCCGCACTCGATCTGCGCCACCCGGCCCTGGATCCGTGCCGCCCCGCCGTCGATCTGCGCCTCCCGACCCTAGATCTGTGCCATCCCGCGCGCCGACGCCACCCTAGATCCACCGAGAGGTGCGGCGCCGCTGTCGGGTGATAGAGAAAGGGAGAGGGAGAGGGCGCCGGAGGGAGGAGAGAGGACGCTACGACCGAGGGAGGGAGGGAAGCGTGGCCTGCTCAGGAGGGAGACGGAGGGAGCGAGGGTGTCGCTCGCTCAGGAGGGAGAGGAGAGGGAGCCAGTGTGGGATTGAAACCCTAAGTCGTGATATTATACTCACGCTAGGCCTCGTATGGGCCTATTGGGCCTCGGCAATATTAACCGAGGCGGGCCATTTTAAGAGGCCCGCCTCAAAAAATGGCCTGATTTTCCCAGGCGGGCCTCGTTTAATTGATTTTAGGAACCGCCTCGGTAAATCTATTTTGCGAGGCGGTTGACTGTGACCGCCTCGGTTAATAAAAAATGACCGTCTCAGTTAATCCTAGGCATTAACCGAGGTGGTTTAAAAGTCTGCCCGCCTCCGAGGCCAATTTCAATACGCCTCGCAAAATATTTTGTGTAGTAGTGTAGTGATGTTTGAGTTGTTAGTTGATCGTTGTTGTTCTGAAGTTGTGAGAGTAGTGTGGGCATATATCATCTCTAGTTGTGTGGTATTTTTTTGGCCTGGTTTCCACTTAAAAACTATATCAGCTCTTGTTTTTATTTTATCCTTCTAATAAAAATTACGGCAAAATTTTTGGGGTCATTTCAAAAAAATTATCATAAATATTGATACCTTTTACTATAAGTTCTTAAAATGATTTGACTCGGTACCACGAGGGAGTATAAATTACTAGTTACATATGAGAAGCAATGGTTTTGCTCTGACTTCTGATTTATTAATTCAACAAATCACCTTGAATTTTAATATTGCTACTAAAGTATTTGTTCTGCACATCTGCTACGAACATACATTGAATCCAACAGGCAGCTAGCACGTATTGATCCAAATGGTGTACCGTTCCCCAGATTCAAGCAGAGGATGATGCAGCCATGCATCATTGACGACGAAAAACCGGTAGTTGGTTGGCGCGTCGTCTTCATCGTCATGTTCAAACTAAGTAGCATCTGGCCAGCGTATGTTGCAGCCTATAGAGGTACACATACGAAGACCAATAGCTATCGAAGTGGAGGAGCATAACCATAGCAGATATATGTAAGTATTATCATTGACCGAACTGCAATATGTACTAGTTTATACTGAACTGATAAATTTGCCTTCACGCATGGAATCTTAGTTAGCTGGACCATTTGTCAAAGATCTGTAAAAATATAAATTTTGCCTGTAAGTCCTTCAATTAAACAATTTTGTCACTAAATGATTATTCCATCCTTGATCAATCACAACTTGAACTTACTACTGTAACTTCTCGGGAGCCAATTAAGCCAATTCTTGTGAGACTAATTATTTCAATTGTTCTATTCAAAATGCATGGCTCGATTAGAAAATGTGAATACGCATTTATGTATACACCACAAAAGTATAAGTTGCATATTTTATCACTTTAAATGATGACAGATTTCCCAAATTAATAATATAATAGTAGATAATGTGTGCAACTATATATGCAGCCTTAATCATCATATGCATATAGAATTTTCCAAATTTTTAATCAAGCGTCTCATTCGTGTAGATTCAGAAGATGGCTTGAACGGCATGTTGATCTATGAAGTCATTGCTTTTGAAGAATACATTAGAAAACACACAGTTATTAGTGTCCGTCATTATCTAAAAAAAGTTATTAGTGTTCGACGACGAGAGCATCGTGAGTAGAACTGAAATATATTAGAATCTTTAATAGGATAAATTAGTTTCAGAATAAATTTATTTGGATCAATATATCCTAAAATACCTATGTTTTTTTAGATAATGAAAAAAATCCAGCTTCAGCTACTTTCGGAGAGGAAGCATGAGACCACACTTATTACAAACACATGCATCAAGAAATAAACTCATTACAGCATGAGACCATACTTATTACAAACACATGCATCAAGAAATAAACTCACTACAGCCTTACAGGTTCAAAACTAAATTTTAAGAACTAAATTTTAAGACGATAATTGAAAGTCCAGTTAAACGTACGTGAAGGACTGTGGTTCTTCATTATAGTAGCCTAAAAGCCTCATGTAATCCATTCTCTGTTTTCATCCGAGTGCTGTAATAAAGCCCGAAATACCTATGTAGTATATCTTTCGGTTTTCTTGTCCCCTATGTCCATTCCTCGCATCTTTGCCAAGATCAAATTAGCATGAATATAGTAAATGAAAGTGTAATTGTGGGAATGATTGATTGTATTCCAAGTATGAGTACAGGAGTACATATATACACGCTTGGGTGGCATGCAAGCCTACCACAATTGGCGTGATTACATCCACAATTATAGGCCTAATTACATTAGTCTAACATTCCCCCGCAGTCTAATCAGGGGCATCGCTAATGGTCAGACTGGACCGGAACTCCTGGAACAGCGAGGTAGGAAGACCCTTGGTGAAGACGTTAGCGTACTGTGATGTCGTGGGAACATGAAGGACCCGAGCATGACCGAGTGCAACTTTCTCTCGAACAAAATGGAGATCGATCTCTACATGTTTCGTTCGCTGATGCTGCACTGGATTGCTGGAGAGATATACTGCACTGACGTTATCACAATAGACCAAAGTGGCTCGGCGAGGAGGGCGGTGAAGCTTGAACAGTAGCTGTCGCAGCCAGGTGGCTTCAGCTATGCCATTCGCCACAGCATGGTACTCGGCCTCAGCGCTGGATCGTGAGACCGTGTGCTGACGCTTGGAGGACCAGGACACCAGATTGTCACCTAGGAACACTGCGTAGCCAGAGGTGGAGCGACAGGTATCCGGGCATCCAGCCTAGTCTGCATCCGTGTACACGATGAGCTCTGTAGGTGAAGAGCGGTGCATAGTAAAACCAAGTGAAAGAGTGCCTCGTAGGTACCGTAGAATCCGTTTAAGAGCCGCGAGGTGGGGCTCCCTGGGGTCATGCATGTAGAGGCACACTTGCTGAACAGCAAAAGCAATATCTGGAAGGGTAAATGTCAGATACTGCAGGGCACCAGCGAGACTGCGGTACTGTGTTGAGTCAGTGACAGGAGGTCCATCTGCGGATAATTTGGAGTGTACATCAACAGGGGTGCTGCAAGGCTTGCACTCACTCATCCCGACTCGCTCCAAAATGTCCTGAGAGTATTGTCACTGAGAAAGAAATAAACCACTGGCAGAGCGTGTCACTGAAATGCCCAGAAAATGGTGAAGCGGACCCATATCGGTCATATCAAACTCACGCTGGAGAGCCCCAATAATCTGCTTCAGAAGGCTGGCAGAGGAAGCAGTGAGAACAATGTCATCCACATAGAGCAACAACAAAGTTGTGTCTGTCCCTCATCGATATATAAAGAGTGAGGTGTCTGACTTTGCTTCAACAAATCCAAGTGAAATAAGATGAGAGGCAAACCGATGATGCCAAGCACGCGGAGCCTGCTTCAGACCATATAGAGACTTGTTGAGCCGACAGACGAAATCAGGACGAGAAGAATCCACAAAACATGTGGGCTGAATGCAGTACACTGTCTCGGTGAGGGTACCATGCAAGAACGCATTTTTCACATCCAGCTGGTGAATGGGCCAGTCCTGAGAGAGAGCCAGAGAAAGAACCACTCGGACTGTCGCAGGCTTGAATACCGGGCTGAACGTCTCATCATAATCAATACCAGGCCGCTGTGTGAAACCCCGGAGGACCCAGCGGGCCTTGTAGCGATCCAAAGAACCATCTGCAAGTAGTTTGTGACGAAAAACCCACTTGCCGGTGACCATGTTAACACCGGGAGGCCGTGGCACAAGACTCCAGGTGTCATTGGCAATCAAGGCGTCGTACTCAGCTTGCATAGCGGAGCGCCAATTTGGATCGGACAGAGCACCACGGACAGAGTTGGGCAGTGGCGACATGGGCACAGCGTGGAGGTTGAGGTGATCCACGGGCTGTGCGATGCCGGCCTTGCCGCGCGTGCGCATGGGATGCGCATTGTCGACGGGGGTGATGGAGACCAGCCTCGTGGCCACCGTACGACCGGTGGCCGTGGTGCTGCTGGCAGTTGCCCGCACGGAAGACACGGGGGCAGCAGCACCGGCTGGGGCGGTCGACGAGGCGGACGTAGCGGTACCGGCTGTAGTGGATGGCGCCATGGGAGCGGTGCTACTGGCAACAACCTGCACGCGGTGTACAGGGGCAGCAGCACCAGGATGTACGGGCGTGGAGGAGGCGCTGCTAGTAGCAGTCTGGGCAGCGGCGCCAAGGTCCGGTGACCCCTGGGAGAGCTCAGGGCTGCTACAGTGTCATGCATGGGTACAGTACCATGCACAGTATGAGGAGCCGATGGAGTAGTACCTGCATGAACGAAACGGGTTCCTGGAACCGAAGTGGTAAGATCATGCTCATCAATTAAAAAATCCAAGGCGGAAGGGGCCATTGGTGTGGTAGACATGTCGGAGAAGGGGAAAGAGGACTCATCAAAAATGACATGTCTAGAAATAATGATGCGATTCGACTGGAGCTCGAGACACCGATAGCCTTTGTGTTCCGAGGAATAGCCGAGGAAGACGCATAGGGATGAGCGGGGAGCGAGTTTATGGGGTGCTGTGGAGGACATATTGGGATAGCAGGCGCACCCAAAAACTCGAAGATGATCATAGGAGGGCTGGGTAGAGTAGAGGGAGGTGTATGGTGTCGAGAAGGCGAGGGTTTTAGTGGGGAGCCGGTTCACAAGGTATGTCGCAGTGTGAAGGGCTTCGACCCAGTAGACCGGAGGGAGACTCGCATGGAACAAGAGAGAACGTAAAATATTATTTATGGTGCGAAGGGATCGTTCTGCTCTACCGTTTTGTTGAGAAGTATATGGACACGACATGCGGAGTGCAACACCGTGGGAGAGGAAGAACGTGCGGGCCTGAGAATTATCAAATTCACGACCGTTATCGCACTGGACGCTCTTGATAGTGGTGCCAAATTGCGTGCGAATGTGAGCGAAAAAATTTGAAAGTGTGGAAAACGTCTCGGATTTGAGGCGGAGCGGAAAAGTCCAAATGTAGTGCGAACAATCATCAAGAATAACAAGATAATATTTGTATCCCGACACACTAACAATAGGAGATGTCCAAAGATCACAGTGTATTAAATCAAAATTATGAAGAGCTCTAGAACTAGATGATCCAAACGGCAGCCGGGTATGACGACCAAGCTAGCAAGCATGACATATATGGTGGAGATCATCTTTATGACAAGAAATAATACTGGAACTGTTGAGCTTGGACAAAGGTTCACGCCCATGATGCCCGAGACGACGATGCCAAAGTGAAGTAGGTGCAGCGATGAACGCGGAGGTGCTGGTGGTGAGTGGATAGAACGGGTAGAGGTCGCTAGAGCTAGTGCACCTGGCGATCACGTTCTTGGTTTGCAAATCCTTCACAGAAAGGCCAAAAGGATCAAATTCAATGGAACAATTATTATCGGTGGTGAAACGGCGAATGGAAATCAAATTCTTAATAATGTTGGGAGACACTAACACATCATTAAGAATAAGATTGCGATGCGGCACATAAAAGTTATGTGATCCAGTGGCTGTGACAGGAAGCAAGGCACCGTTTCCCACAATGATAGATGAAGGAGTGAATGAAGTGGGCGAGGAAAAGGTGGAGAGTTTACCAGCGTCCGAGGTCATGTGCGAACCTGCACCGGAGTCGGCGTACCACTCGGAAGTAGCGTTTGGCGGGTTGAGCGTCATGGTGTTGAAGGAGTGTGCAAGGGCGTCCTGATGCCATGCACCACCGTGAGTGGGGTTCCAGGGCGTCGCTTGGTATGCCGGTGCGGGCGCCTGGAAACCTGGGGGTGCAGCTCCCCCATAGTACATGCCGTACGGAGGGGATGGAGCGCCGTAGAAGCCGCCATAGGCGCTGGGTGCGCCGCCGAAGCTGCTGGCGCCGAAGCCACTGTACTGTGGAATGGAGCTAAACGCTGGCGGCGGTGGTGGGCGCCCGGAGTGGTCATATGGCCACAGCCGTACAGTGCCAGCCCATGGGTGCGCGAAGGACGGATGCATGCCGGGGGGGTGCACCTCCCTGTCCAGCTGGAGGGGCGCCACCAGGGAGCGCCGATTGGCCCTGCTGCTGGCCGTTGCGTCCACCGCGACCGCGACGACGGCCGGTGCGTTGGCCGTTTGGCGCCAGGGGGCGTGCTGGAGGAAGCGCCCCCGGACGTGGAGGTGCTGGAGCCCTGGGAACTGCAGGCTGCAGCGTTGCAGCGACGAGTGCGGATGGCGGGGATGGAGGACGTGTGTCGATTTCCAGCTCCTCCAACAGTAGGTGCGTTCGTGCCTCCGCGAACATGGGGAACGGCCTGTGCATCTTGAGGATGGACACCATGTGGCAGAACTTGCCGCCGAGGCCGCGAAGGAGCGTGAGCACTATCTGCCGATCGCCGATGGGATCGTCGAACTCGGCAAGGGAAGCCGCCATCGACTCGAGCTGGCGGCAGAAGTCGGTGATGCTCAGGGACTCTTGGCAAAAGTTGCGGAATTTCGTCTCGAGCAGAAGCGCCCGGGACTCCTTTTGGCCGAGGAACTCGTCCTCGAGATAGCACCACGCCCCGCGAGCGGGGCCCTGACGCATCATTAGAGATTGCTGCAGGTCGCTGGAGACGGTGTTGTAGATCCAAGTCAGGACGCAACAATCGGCTTGAACCCATGCCAGACGCGACGGGAAAGCTTCGTCCTCAAGGACATGACGAGTCAGGGCATATTTGCCGAGGATGGTGAGGAACATGCCGCGCCACTTGGTGTAGGTGTTCGTCGCCTGATCGAGGATGACAGGGATGAGCGCCTTCACGTTGACGACGGCAGTGGCTTGCGCCCAGAGGGCCTCATGGGCGCGCTCATACTCGTCCAGAGCAGCAGCACGGAGGCGGGCTTCCTCGGCGCAGCGTGCGTCTGCGGCACGGCGGGCTTCGGCCTCAGCCGCGAGGCGCTGGTCCTCCGCGGCCTTGGCGGCGGCTGCAGCGTTGTCGTCGTCTGCCATCGGGAGGGAGACGCGACGGTTGGGCGTTCGCGAGTCGCAACCAGACCAGCGGACGAAGTCACGATGAGGCCAGCGATCGGAAGCACACGCTGGATTGGAAGCAAATTGGGTCACGTCAGAACGTGAGGTCCTGGCGAGAGATCAGCAGCAGAAGAAAAAAGAAAAAGAAGAGCCGGTGTCCGCTGGACAGTGACGGTGAGAAAGGACCGGCGTCCGGAGGACAGCGTTGGTCTTGGCCGGCGACGAATCAGCGGCGGCGAGGGTTTGCGGAAGCACGGCCGCAGGAGCGAACCGCATGTGATACCATGAAAGTGTAATTGTGGGAATGATTGATTGTATTCCAAGTATGAGTACAGGAGTACATATATACACGCTTGGGTGGCATGCAAGCCTACCACAATTGGCGTGATTACATCCACAATTATAGGCCTAATTACATTAGTCTAACAGTAAAGACAAAGAGATGAAATAGTTACATAAGTCTATGCCACAAATCTTCTAATACTTTTATCGATACCATATATATTCCCGCCTTTCTATTCTTATTTTAACAAAACAATTGTTGTGACAGTAGTTAACAGTTTGGTGACTAGCTAACATATCTCAACCAGGTTCGAAAATGTGAATGAATTTCCATATTTTTTTCCTAGCATATTTTGCACCTTATCAACTGCGAACGTCAGTTGATTGGCATATAAATGACGAAATCCTGTGTTGGTGCAACAAAAAAACTTGATCCCTGTAGATAAGTATCATGAAACCAGATTAATCAACTAGGCTGATGCATATTAACAGCCGGTTAGGACGATGTTCTTTTAGGGTTGAGACGATGCAGAGATCCATGAAACATTATATATTTAGCATATCATGTTGCATGGAATCTAGGCATGTTGCTTCTGAAATATTTAGTAGGGTAAGGAACATTTGATCGTGCACATTCATTGACATATTGGAGTCAAAATCAAATATAATTCTGAGCACGTGAACATACAAAGTTTCTCTGATCTACTCTTTGTGAGGAGCTGACCAGTGAGCTAAATGATTGAACTTCTATGCACGATATATACAGTATGTTGCGTTTTGTTGAGTTAGCAAAAATAATCTCATGATCTGTGTTTATTTTTGGGAGCACGATGATATGCCATATTCGGTTCGCTATAAAAACATATATGCAATGTACTTTTAGAGTAAGATGGCAAGATGAAGGTGTAGTTAGTGCAAAACTGCAGGCGAGGTGGAGGTATAGGTGGCACCGAAGGTGACGGCGAGTCATCAGACAAGACTTTGATGGTGAGGTGTTGGTGAGGTCATTGTCGATGTAGATAGTTAGCCCCTCCAAGTCACCACCAGTGCTGATGCTATATGCTCCTCAAACCCAAAGAGACGCGAGAGGCAGTGGAGAAGTACATGTTGAAGCTGACCGTGAACCTTTGAGGTGAGCATAATGGCGAGGCATAGAGGTCAATGCAACGATGCCAAAGCTGATGGCCAGCCTAGTTATCTGAGCCGAACATGACGGTGGGACAGAAGTGAAGTAGGCGCCAAGGCTTCTGATGAGCCACTCTAGTCAAACGTGACAATGAGGCTAAGGTGAAGTTGATGCTGGAGTAGTTGGTGAGCCCTCTAGCTGAAGGTTCAGTGGAGGTGAAGTGGTCTATGACTCCAAAGTTGGCGATGAACCGTTGAGCCAAATGAGACAGCGAGGGGGAGATCAAGGCTGATGGCAACGCCGAAGCTGATGATGGGCCCTTGAGCCGAACGTGACGACGAGGCAGAGTGGTTGTCAAAGATGCCAAAGCTAACGACAATCCCCTTAAGTCTAGTGACATAGTGAGGCAGTGTTGTCATGACGCCGAAGGAGACATCGAACCCTTGAGCCGAATATGGCGGCGACGTGTTGGTCAAGTCCTCGTTGAAGTCAGGCAAACCCCTCAAGCCGAGTGAGACAATGAGGTTGTGTTGTTGATGACGCCAAAGGCGACTATGGGCCCTCAAGCCGAATGCGACGGTGAGGTGTTGGCAAAGTCATCGCTGAAGTAGACGAGCGAGCCCCTCAAGCAAAATGATATGATGAGGCTATGTTGCTAATGACGATGAAGGTGACAACAAGCCTTCAAGCCAAACATATATAACGACAACGCCTGGCGAAGTCATCGCTGAAGTAGATGGGTGAGTCCCTCGAGCTATGTGGCACAACAAGGCAGTGTTGTCAATGATGTCGAAGGTGATGACTAACCCTCGAGTCAAACGTGACAACGAGGCATTGGTGAAGTTGTCACTGAAGTTCCAAGCACTTGAGGCCCACAAGAAGCAGAAGACTAGCAATGCCCTACCCAAAGCCACACCATCCAATCCAAACCTTATTGATGAAGCCAAACAAGATGAAGGTATGGGGAGCCCACAAACTCCTGATTCATCTGAACCATCAGAAGGAAAATGCCCACGGGAAGGAAGCGTGCAAAGGAGCAGCTCAAGAATAAGGGTGGACATAAAGGTATATACAAGAATGACATTCAGGTGTTGCTCATAGAGAAGGAGGAAAGGAAGATGAAGGATTTGAGGTGGCAAGTGGCCAAGACAATTCAAGAGCGCATAGTATCTATTGAGGAGTGTTGGTTGATGTGGGAACAAGAGCAAAAGATCACAAGGAAAAATCGCCAATGGTTGAAATCCAAGAGTTCCCATGGCTTTGACGTTGGAGTTGGTGATTCTAGTGATGGTAGTCGTACTGCTGGAGATGATGGACTTGGTGGTGATGAAAATCTATTTGAGCTTCATTTTATTGTGTTCGTAGTGTTGATAAAGGGACTATGTGGTTGTACTTTGTTTAAGTATGTTTGAACTATGTGTTTTAAATCTAAATTTGAATTTGAATATTATTTGTGGTGTTAAATTTGTTGTGATCAAACCTATGCATTTGAAATAGGATCCATCATCATAGGATAGAGCTTGTATTGTACCTCTCATGGCATTAAATCTGTTGTTGATCAAGCCATGATAGAGCTTGTTATGTTTTAGGGTCATAGGATAGGACAAGTATGTATTTTACATACTTATTGATCAGGATTGTGAGGCTTGCAACATCTATACTATTTAGGGATAGAAGTATGCGTAATGTTTAAGGTTCTACCAAGTTTACTGATTATTGTCATAACCTATACATTAATTTGGGTCGTTTTTGGTTCTCATCATGGCATTTGTTTAGATTGTACCTTTTATAAATTTCGATAGCATGCTTTTCATTTTTGTTTTATATTTGCCAAAATATTCTTTCTTATTAGAAATTTTTTGTTTATTATTTTTGGTGTATTTTCAATTCATTCAGGACATGTACTACCAATGGGCGTGGCTAGTGCCCGGACGTCCGTACACTAGCCCCTGTCCAGATGCCCGCGCCTGCCCCGCCGTGCTGTCCGTCCTGACTGCTGCGCCTCACCTCCTCTTGTGTGCTCACCCTAGCGCCGAGCACTTACCTGCACGCCCCGCTCCCTCAATCTCGCATGCACCAGCAGCACCCTCTCTCTACATGATGTAGCTGCAGGAGTGGCAGCAATTTTCCTCCACATGCACGGTTCCCACGCGAATGCACATCACTCATGAAGAAATAGAACGACGTCTGCCCCTCATGCATGCCGCATGCAACTGTCGCACCTACACGCCGTGCACGTACACATGCAGCTGCGCACCACATGCCTGTTGATGCGCATGCAGGTGGGGACCACGTCACATGCCTGTTGACACGCCACACGCCCGCTTTGCTTGCCGCGCACGTGGGGACCGCTACGCCTGCGGGGACCACATCTGTATGCACCCTCTTCCTACGCCTGTTAATGTTGCAACATGAAAGCACTTCTGCAACATACGTCTGAAATAGGTGAAAGATTTACAAACATACGTTTGCAATATATGTCTGAAATAGATGAAATATTTTAAATAGACGCTTGCAACATTATGTCTAAAACATATGCAACATCTAGATAAAACACTTTTAACATAGGTCTGAAACAGGTGAAACATTTAGAACATACACTTGCAACATACATGCATAGCCACTACAACATATGCAATATCCAGATAAAACACTTGCAACATACGTTTGAAACAGCTGAAACATACACTTGCAACATATGTGTATAGCCATTGCAACATATGAAACGCCAGATCTATTTTTGCAATATCCAGATGAAACATATGCAACATACATCTGAAATGCATGAAATATACGGTTGCAACATGTGCTCATCTACTTACTGCCGCCCAATGGAGGCTAGTTGACGCGGCGAGAGGGAGCGCAGCGCGAGGCGCGGGCGGCCGCGGCGTGAGGCACGAGCAGGTGCACGAGGCGCGGGGCATGGATGGCACGAGGCATGGGCAGGGTGTGCGGCACGAGGCGCGGGGCGCACATGGCGCGAGGTGGGTCCGGTGCGACCGTGCGAGGCGCGAGGCGCAGGGGCGCAGGCGGGAGGCGCAGGGACACGCGGCGCAAGGCGGGTCCGTCCTGTCCGAACGTACGGATGTCCTTACACGAGCATTACCGACTACCAATGCAGAGGATGTGTGTATTAGGCGCACTTTTTATTCAAAAACATTCGGCTGATCTTGTTGTTAATTAATTTAAATGTAAAATGTTGATCCTGTGGTACGGCGGTCTTGGGCTTGTTCTAACTTCTAAGACTACAATTTGACACGGTGATCACTTGGCTGATCTGACAATCAGCCCATATAAACATTGGGCAAATACGACACAACAACCGGCCTGGCAGCTGTTGATCCAGGGCCCATATAAACATTGGACAGATACAACACAACCACCAGCCTGGTGACTGTTGATCCAGCGGGCATGTTTTCTAAGTTATGTGGGAGCAAAAAAATCATGTCTAGCAGTGGCGGATCCAGAAAATATTTTAGAGGGACTGAACAACACTGCTGCTCGATCTTAAGTCTCAGCCCCCTACACTATAGAACTTTACCTAAAAATTCATAAAGACTCTACAGTAATTTGCACTGTTTCACCCATGTGTGACGAGGCTCGACACAAGCTCAGCGAGAGCTAGCGACGCTGGTTGTGCTGCTCACCGTGTCCAAACTCCAAAGAGGCATCGCCAAAAGACGATGGTGCTGAAACTGTTATTCAACAATCACAGATCAAACAGAATGGTACCCGCGGCAACATTCTGGCGGTCAAGGTTTCTCTGTGTCTCCTGTCCGGCGGGCTTGGGCGTGGCCGTGCGGGGTTGCCTTATCGTTTGATGCGTGGCTTTCGGTTAATCGATCAGTTCAACGGCCACCAGTGACGACCAAACATCGGTGGACGCTGCCGTGTCCTCCAGGCTCCAGCAAGCAAGTGCCCACGAGACCCTAAAATGTTCACATCTAATGCGTCCCTCAAGTCCCAAGGCGATTCCTAGAGATCGACAACGGCGGCGGTGGCGACCTCTAGGTGCACGTGTGTGTTGCGTTGCTGCTACTGTTGCGCGGTGAAGGCAGGGTGTCGTGATGGTCTCCTCAGCGAGCCAACACCATGGTTGTCAAGACTTCTTCAACGATCTGTAAGGATTTGCTCTGGACAAAAAACTCGTTAAGCTGGCTCGGTGGCTCGGTACAAAAGTGCTCTGACTGAACTCGTTTTTCTTTTAAAATGAAAATGAGTTGATTGAGAATGACTTTCGACCTCGGCTCGGCTCGTTAGGCTCGGCTCGTTAGGCTCAACATGAAGTTGGGTCTCAAACAATTCAGGAGACTATGATAAATAACATTATGCCAATTTCTAAAAAAGCTTGAAAAAATCTGTAGTTGGCTCGATATCCAGCCCGTTGTGACCAGTTTACTGCATCTGTTGTGGCAACCGGTTGAAGGCAGCTCCTCAATCCTCATGGCTGCTGGCAGCCAGCTTGGGGTTTCACAATTATTGTTGCAGGCTCGTTAGTTAGTCTTGTGCGGCGGAGGTGGTGGTGGTTGTTGCCCTTGTGCAGCAGCTTGGTGTGCCCATGCATGGTGGCCGGTGTCCGGTGTGACAGTGACGGCTGATGAAAGCTGGGACTGTGTTGGCAGGTCACGCAAGCCTGTGAATTGGTCGGCCTGGAAGCATCTTCCCACTAATGGCAGCACCTTCCATACATTGCCTCCGTGGCTAGCTTCGTATGGCTGCGGCAATAGAGGAGCATGTGTTTGTTGGGATGGGTTTGGGATGTGGAGGGAGTGTAAGGTGTAGTGGTAAAGAGGTGTTATAGGTGTAAATTGAGTTGTGGGTTTGATTCTTAAAGATGGAAGTTTTTTAGTTTTTAGGTTTTTTTTTTAAAACATTTATAGTGCCCGTGCGCCTTCGAAAATGACCGATTGGTCAGAGGAAAAACAAAGTGTTAGCTCCATTGCTAACAACGGAGACTTTGGTGCCCACTTTAACAATGACAATTGGCCCGAGGAAAAACAATGTGCTAGCTCCATTGCCAACAACGAAAATTGTTGAACCATCTAGTATGTGACATCCGACCATCTGGTTTGTCGAAGAGGAAACCTTTTAGTTGTCGAAGAGAAAATCTTTTAGAGGTTGTAATTCTCTTGTACGGACTCAAATTAGATATTTCACGTACATAGTTTGATCGTCTCCACGAGAACTACAATCCAAACTCACTAATTTGAAGCTTCCAAAACGTACTGACCCACAATACTGGTTCAACACATGTTTTCAGCCATGCCTTATCAGCTAAGTGAACAGGACGTAGTCGTTTTAGGATCGGACGCGACTACCATAGCAAAGGACCTGCATGCCACTGCTCCGTACTCCCTTCGTTCCTATGCATTATTCTCTCTCCTCTGCCCTCCTCTCCTGTTCGTCGTCCAGATCCAGCCTTCTCCAACTCCGGTGCTCTTTCCCCGTACGACATGCAACTGCGTTGGCATGCATCGGACGCTGCCGACGAGCACGATCTCCGCTCCTGGAGGCCCAGGCAAACGCGACTCCTCCCCGCCGGCGTGCGGGCCGCACCTGCTCTCGGCCTTCGCAACTGCGCCGCGACCTCCGCGCCTAGAGGCCCGGGCAAGCGCACCCCCGCTGGTGTGCGCCGCACTCGCTCTCAGCCTTCGCGACCTCCATGGCGTCCCCACCATGGCCAAATCCTTCCTCTGTCGGGACGGAGGGAGTAAGCAACACCGGACCATCTGGTATTTGCAAATTTACATACAACTGTGAATCTTAGTTGCGAACACACACTATCTTAATATAACAACTTAAGTATATAACCTTAGAACAGTTCGCTTGTTGGTTTAAGTCGAACTTATTAATCAGCCAACAGTATTTTTTTTCTCATAACAAACCAGCATCATCAAAGCTTATCGCCCTAGAAACTAATCAAATAAAAGGCTCAGAAGGAGTTTGGGAAATTTGAGAATTGGAATACACTCACACACACAGCTAATGTCCCGTGTTGGCACCATGCATATACCGCTAGTGCTGTTTGCATCCAAGGTTTCTTTCGATCTGTTGAATGGAAGCATGCATCTAGAATGTAATCATCCCAGCATTGCGATGGTATATATATAAAGATCTTTATTAAAGATCTTCGGAAACGCTATAAGTCAACCGTATGATTTATTTGCCACTGTCAAATGAATTTTTCAGCGTTGGATCTGACTCCGACCTGAGAGCCGCCGCCCGATCTACCGCCTGTGTCATGCCTGCGTCATGCCACCCCCGCCCTTCGAGTGTTGGATCTGATCGATCACGTTTTGTCTCGTCTCTGGGTGGACTCGCAGATGCCACAGCACGTGTGCAGCACGGGGTACGGCCTCGTCGGCGATGATGATAAAGCAGCTGCAGCAACTCATGCCGACCCAGCCGCAGCAGCAGCAGCAGCAACAGTAGATGTGGCAGTACCATATCTCGCAGTACCAGCCGAGGCCGGACGCTGCGTCTTCCCCGGTGTCGGCGTCGGTGGCGGCAGCGTGGCACAACATTTCGAAATTTTGTGAAGATGTTGTCACGGCACCATCCGATTAATGCGATAGAATCGAGACAGAAAAAAACCCCACCTCGCATGCTCCGCCGGCTCCGCCCTCCTCGCCGTCGCCTCCTACCACGGCCTCTTCGACCTCCCTCGCGGCCCGTCTTCCCCTCCTCGCACCTCGCCTGGTGCAGCCCACAGCAGGGGGAGCACAAGAAAGCGGCAGGACTGGCGCCTCCCGCTTTTGGCGGCGCGCCGCCGACGGACGCCAAGACCGGGCGGTTGTCGCCTCTGTCACGACCTCCGTTGTCCGCTTAGCGCGCCGCCGAGGCACCACCACCGGACCGCGACCCGCTGCGCCCTCCGACGGTCGTGCGGTGTGGCACCGCTTCACCACTCTCACCTGGCTGCGCACCGCTCCAGCCCAGCTGCCCCGCCCCACCAAGTAGAAAAATCCGCTGCGTTCCCGCGACCACCGAGCGCCCAGCGCAGCAACACACGCCGCTGGACCGCGACCCCGCCAGAAACGCGGACCCGCCTGTGCGTTCCTCCGACGGCAGCGCCGAGCACCGACCTGGCTGCCCTCAGTCCTCCTATGGCCCCGCCGATCACAGCAGCGGCATAGCGCCTCCGCCATTTACGGCGTGGTCCACCAACAGTGGACACCATGGTGCTTATCTCTTTGATCCCATCTTCTACTAACGAATGCCTCACTCATGGATGCTTTACACCACGTGCTCAATGATTTGCCTGTACAACAATGTTTGTTGCTAACCAAATAACCATGCCCAGCTTTCTGTATGAACAGAGATGCAGAGGCACATATCTACATCTGACAAGGCGTCCTATATATTCAAAGAAGCAAACAAGAAGCACTGAAGGTACCCTTGCTCAAAAGTTAATTCAATTTTCCGAGCAATAGTTTTTCGAACTACAAATGCCTACCTGGATCAAACTCATTATATGGGACAGTAAGCCCTTCATGTTAGTCTGTATGCAGTGATCATCAGATCCACTGGACGAGTTGGCTTACCGAGTTTACATTACGTGTTACAATGAATGGATAGTATCCAACACTGGGCAATACAGTTTATCTATTTTTTTACAATATCTTTGCTGTTGGTTAACTTAGCAGCTGTTACACGTGCATCAAGAGTAGGCCACTGAATTTTGTGGTCAATTTCTTCCTGTTCCAGGGAACTTGCAGGTATGTAGGTTGATGTACAGACTTCCATTTGAACCTACATGGTGTTAATCCAGCATCAATTGCACCAGGTAAGTATTCGTTTCCTCCTTAATGAAAGGTGTGCAGTTTGTTTGCCAAATCTCTGCTAATTAGCTCTCAGGTTTGTTTGGAGTAACGAAAACATTCGCCTATAGTTCGTTACTATCTGTGGTTACATTTAGGCGATAATGTTTCCCTGTCTGATAGAAAATTTGTCATTTTTAGTACCCAATGTTGTTATTCTTTGAAAGATCACATATTGGGAATCTCTACATGTTGCTCCCCAAATTATGTTTCACACTCCTTCGTAATTTCTTTGCAATTCATTGCACTTGCCTGACCGCCATCCTCCCTAAGTTTATATATGATGTTTAGCCTCATTTCGCATGACTCCAGAATTTCGACTCCAACATATACTGTCTATAAATGTTGTGTACAAAATTGTCTCATTTCGTATTATCCGGAAAACGAAATTAATATGTTTAAATGACACCAAACATTTTATGATCTCTGGAAACTACTGTATGTTCAAATGAGACTAAACAGCATATGATCTCACTTCACTTATCTCAGTGAACCCAAGATCCAGCGTGCCGCCCTACCCCACACGCTTTGTAGCTGGTATGTCTTACCATACACTGAAACCTCACGTACACTGCTGCTGGTGTGCTCTATGCCAAATTAAGATGAATTTTGAGAGCTTCCTTCTTGGGTTCTACTTTGTGATGTTTTCTCCAACTCCTTTGTCATGTTCAGCATCTGTGTTTATTTGTTCAGGATTCGACTGATATTCCTTTGTTAGTTCATTATATTGTTGTTCGATTCAATGTTTCTGTCAGCCTTATTCAAGTTGGCAGCAGGGCAAAACCATGTAAACATACATTTTAGGATGAATGACTGCAAAATGTTTAGGTCAAAGTGTGTTTCTGTGCACTTAATGAACTTCTGTGGATTTCGTTGTTTGAGGGAATTTGTGGATTTCGTCATTTCTGCTTGTCTGCTGTTGTATTCGGGTCCTGAATTTTTAGTGTTATTTTTAACAGATGAATTGTCATACCAAAGGATGAGGCACAGCATTGCGATCCCAGATACCACAACACAGGTTTGGATGTCTGATATTAAACAATGAACCACATTTGCTAATTTCGTTTCCTATTTTCTATCATTCGCTCCTATTTTTGAGAATGTATATGCATGAATCGATTAAGATGTTCGGTATATACGTGATCTTTGTTCTACTATGTTAGCCTCAACCCTTCACTTCATACCCTATATGTATCTAGCGTCTTCAAAAATGCATATGGCCATAGTACAAAGGGTGCTCAGGGAGCAGTCTGAATGTTCCTCATAGTATTCATGTACCAAACATTAACTGCTACTCTCTTGTTTTGTTCCTTTCTTCGGTGTTGTCCGCACAACTGAGTACTCCTTTTTCAATTGACTTGCAGGTGCTCAGGTGCCTTGCTAACCTGCAGATTTCATACATTGTACGGCTCAAGCACAGGGAAAATGCCACAAAAAAGGATCAGCACATTAGGCCCCCTAATGTACCATTTAAAATCACTTCACAATTGATGCAGATACATTGTTCATGCAGAGATCAAAATCATTGTCGCTCATATATAATCATATGATATCCCATATATCTAGCTCTGTGGCCCGTGCTTTACCTACTAGTACTAGTATATACTAGTCCATCACGCGCATTCTCGCAGCAGCTACCGACAAAATAGGAAAGGAAATAAAGGAGTGTTTTTCACCTGGTTCACTGCATAGATTGAATGGGGAGCGGAGAAATCCAAGCATTTGGTGGAGCACACGCGGAGTGGTAGGAAGAGGCAGCGCGGGGGAAGCGGCGGCGGCGGCTACCGGCATGGGGCTGTCGTGCCGCTCCGTGGCCAAGGACGTCCACTGCCATGGGGCTGCCAACGATGGGGGCCCACGCGCGGCGTTGCGCAGCAGGCCGGGGGCGTCGTCGCCCCGCCAGCGCGGCGCACGAGGAGAGGCCAACCTGCGGGACGAAGCCGCGTCAAGGTGGCAGCCACGGCGGCGGCCACCTGTGGGGGGGCAACGGAGGCCAGGTCGCGGACGTGTGGCACCGTCCAGCGCGACGGTGGAGCCCATGTAGCCGGATCCAGTGGAGACGGGGAGGCCTCGCGCTGGATCCGCCTGCTCGGCGCAGATCCACCGCCTCTGTTGCCGGCGTGAGGTCGAGGCCGTGGTCCAGCTTCAGATCCGCCGCCGGGAGGGGCCCCGCAAGCGGCCGCTTCAGATCCACCGGCGAGGTTGCTGACGTGACCTCCCCGTCGTCATCCACGCCCAGCACGGAGGTCCCTCCGCCGCCAGAGCCGTCCGCCGCGTCAGGGCCTCAGCTGGCTGGCCGCGCGGCCGTGGGGACGACCGGTGACGGAGGGGCCAAACCCTAGGCCGCGCGACCTGCTGGCTTGCTTCGCGAGGAGGAAGCGGCGTGGTGGTGGGGTGTTGGAGGAGGAGGAGGAGGAGGGTGGCCGCCGCCGCGCGGAGGGCCGGCCACCACCGCGTCATCGCGCTGCAGTTCCGGCAGGGCCTCGCGCGGTGAGCCGGCAGCGTTGACCCGCCCGGCATGCGGCGACGCGAGGGGAGGAAGAGGAGGAGGGCCTTGGCGCGTCGGGAGAGAGGGAGAGGGAGAGGGAGAGGGAGAGGAAGGGGTGGAAGAGGGCGGCGCAGGCGCGTGCGCGCGGCGCATCACTGGAAGGGGGCGGCGAGCGTCGCAGAGAGGCGAGGGAGACGGGGTTCGGTTTCTTTTTTCTGATGGTATAACGGGAGGCTTCGAGAGGCAGCGGACGCGGTGGGAGCAGATATTCCAAGGCGGGAACTGTAGAAGACGGTGGGAGCAACCAGGACCGTCGATCGAAGAATCCAACGGATGAAGTAATTCCGGTGACGTGGACACCATGAGGAGTGGCCAAACTCTCCTGCTTTGATATATAGAGATATGTATACATGCCGGTCCAAAAGCTCCGAGTACTGTTCCTCAGAAGGTACCAGTGACCTAAACCTAACATCAGGACTCAGGAGTAGCTGGAACATTGCATGCTGCGGCACCGCGCGAAGGCCTATATCATCGAGCTAATAATGGCCCCATGAGACTCCCTAGCTAGAAAGCAGGCCGTCCGAGAGCAGAAAGGTGGTGTGCCTCAAATACGATCGGCCGGGGTCGTGTGACCCTGCTACTGGCTGCTATCCACGAGCTGGGCTCCGCACGTCACCTTGGAGCGAGCTTGGATACGTGGCGACGACGCTGAGGCTACCCCCTGTCCGACTAGTCCTAGGACCATGGTGGGACGAAGGCACCGTTTGTTTGTCGATTTGTGGCGATGGATGGATGCAGCAGCAGCTGCAGCCCACCAACCGGCTCAGGCACTCACACGTGTGCTCCTGCTCCGATCCCTGCGTGGTTTCGTCGTACAGATCGAATCGAAATCATCATGCATCAGCATCACACGGATGGATCATCGATGGGTGGAGCGTACCAGCTGCAGCCACGAGATGCGACGATGTTGCGCGCGGACCATGCAGGACCACGCACGACGGTGCAGTGCGTGCAACTACTGATGTGTATACGACGTGACGACGACACTGAAACCGGGCGCAACATACCAACGGTCACCACACCTACACGTCGTCGTTGCATGTTGTTTTACCAGTATAATGACATGATAATCGAGGACCACGTTAAGGCACCACGTGTGTCCAGATGCATGCTCTACTCCGATTGTGTCCCGGCAACAGATGTGTTTTACTTCCTCCATCCTGACCAAAGATTAATTTGTTTCGTTGTTAACTTAGTTTACTAGTAATAAACATTAGTTTAAAAAGACGGCCAGCAATAATAGGTCTCATCACTGCTGGCTGAATAACTTTTCAACAATTTTCTGGAGCCTAAACTTACAACCCAGCAGTGAAAAAGAAATCACTGCCAGCTCCATGACAACCTACGGTGATTGTCTATTTTGGTGTTGGCCCACTGGAGAGAGAAGGCCGTCAAGAGAGATTCGTTGAAGGAAGAGACACTAATAAAAAACGATTTGTAGTAACGCCTTCTTTTCTGTGTAGGGGCGGCTCTATATTGAGCCGCCTCTACAAATGGTTGTTAAATGAGCCGCCCTTACAAATGAATTTGTAGGGACGGTCGGTGTTATCAGCCGTCCCTACAAATGGCCCGATTTATAGGGGCGGCTCTATATCCAGCTGCCCCTATAAATCGGATTTGTAGGGGCGGCTCAATATTGAAGTGCCCCTACAAATAGATGCCGAGTATTAAAAATTAAGCACTAAAATTCAAATTTTGTAAACGACCTCGGATGGAGAAACAACCAAAATAAAAGTTGTAGATCTTGAAAAGTTATGAAACGTTGTAGTTGACAACTTTTTAATTTGAAATCATCTTGTCAAGGCAAAATATGTTTGAATTTCCAAAAAATTGATATTTGAATTTTTTAAACGACCTCGGATGGACAAACAGTAAAAATAAAAGTTGTAGATCTTAAAAAGTTATGAAACTTTGTAGTTGATAACTTTCTCATTTGAAATCATCTTGTCATGGAAAACTACATTCGAATTTCTCAAATTTGAAATTCAAATTTTATAAGTGACCTCGGATGGAGAAACTATCAAAATAAAAGTTGTAGATCTCGAAAAGTTATAAAACTTTGTAGTTGACAACTTTTTCATTTGAATTAGTTTAGGGCCTCAAATAATCAATTTATACTCAGTTTTGTATAATATGTGAGGAACCAAAATGGAATGTAGATACAAGTGATCGTGAGGTGCAGTGGTAGAGGAGTGTACGTGCGAGCGAGAGGTTGCGGGTTTGAAACCCGGCCGACACAAACTGTGCAAAAATTGGGAAAAAATGCTGCAACGATAGAGTGGGGGTGTATGTGGCTGTCGGTGGGACCTCCAAGGATTAAAAAAAATTGCTATTTTTTTTGCCCCTTTTTCGTAATTTCTGGTAATTGATTTGTAGGGGCGACTCAATATCCAGCTGCCCCTACAAATCAATTTGTAGCCACCTCTTCGTAGGGGCGGCCGGCAAAACCACCCCTACAAAGGGTTACGAGCCGCCCCTTAAAAATGTTTCTGTAGTAGTGAGACGTGCCGCTATGGATAAGGGGCGTGCTGAGGCCTCGAGGGATCCATGTCGGGGGGAAGGGTCTCTCCAGAGATGGTGGAGCGGGAGGTGAGGTATCAGATCTAGACGAGCAGACACGTTTCCTCCTGCGCATGGAGAGAAAAATGGCAGCAACCATCGTTTGAGGGCCCAAAGCAGGGTCCCAGGAATGAGAGCTAATGGCGTGATTTGAGGGGCTTCTTGTTTTTAGTGCTCTAGTAGAGGTCATGCTAGAGCGCATTGCAGGGGCGAATCTACAGCTAGTTATTGGGGTCAAATGACCCCCGACGACTTCCTGCAAGTTCCGTTACAACACTGAATTTCATAGAAGAGAAATGTGATATATAAGCATGAGTCTTATACGCTGAACCCGGTGACTAAAATCTCTGGCTTCGCTCCTGGCTCATTATGTTTAGTTCTAATCCTCAAATTTGGTTTTGAGGGCTCAGGTAGAGACTTTACTGTCTTCTGAGATCGGAGGCAACTACGTGGCTCTAAAACATGTCAGCGGACATGTGAACTGCGAAGGCATATTGCTATTCAATCATGCCTACTTGCATGACGTTGGTCCCATGGTTGAAACCTGAGGCCACGAATTGCTGCATCGGAAAATATCTCGCAACTTCATAACAACTACTAACAATCTTATGTGGCTCACGTTTGTTGACAATGCTGATGTCTCCGTAGAGAAGTTAATATTAAAGCCAGTGCCTGTCTTCTTAATTTCTTCTGATTGATCCTTCTGAACACCCAAAACATACACCAAGGTCATGCATGGCCAGATGGCCAAGGCTAAGAAACGTCACCATTTCTGGATACCATTTGAATCAGCTGGATAATAATCTGTCAGTTACTCAATTAATAGGTCAATTTGATCCTTGAATAATCCTTATATCCTCAGATGTATCATCGAGGCACCATTTTGAAAGCGGACGCATGCATGAATCAGTAATTTTTTTTTTCAAAAGAGTGCGCTGCACGTGCTTCATTAAGAGAAGAAAGAGTTTTCGTTACACAATGGTTGCACACCACAGCGAGTTGCCATGATATACAAACCACGCACACTAACAAGGATCGCCGGTTTAACGGCGGTGCTAAACCGTTGTACTAAACGTTTAAACAAATGTTGCGACCGAAGGAGATGGGTGCGCGCTCTAACTGCCAGCCATGAAGAACGACGCCAGACACCTGTACCCGGCGCCGATGTAGGCGTCCAGCTCTTCGGTGACCACGGCGAGCACCTGTGTCGTTGTCATGGCAACGTTGGTAAAGGTCATGCTGTTCCGTTCTTTCCAGATGATCCGGGCAACTAGGAGGAGAGTGAGTCGAAGGCCCGTCCGAAGGTTCCCCGGACTTCGTCGCGTGTCAGCAGCCACCAGTCGGCGAGTGTGGAGTCGTTGCCCGGTGCAAGGTGCTGGTGCCCCGCTGAGGCGAGCAGGTGTGCCCAGACCTCGCGCGTGAACGGGCAAGAGGTCAGCAGGTGGTCGGTTGTCTCGCCATCTTGATCAGTGCACGCACGTAGCTTCCGGCTGCAGTCCATGTCGTTTGCGACGGTCCGCTGTCCAGAGGCGACCATGCAAAACTAGCCAGAAAAAGAACTTACCTTTGGCGGCAGGGCCGCCCTCCAAACGAACTTGGCGCCCGGCAGAGAAGTCATACCGACGAAGAACGCCCTGTACGCCGACGACACGGTGTAGGTGCCGCTGGCAGTCCACTTCCAGATGAAGCGGTCGGAGGTGTGCGGTGATAGCCGGAACGTCTCCAGGGTGTCCCAAAGAGGGATATACTCGCAGAGTATCGTAGCAGTGGGTGCGCCAGTGATGTCCCTGGTCCATTGCCGGCCGTCAAGGGCGTCCTTGATGGTGCGGTTGCGACGGCGGCATGTTAGTTGATCTTCACCAATAGGCCCAATGGCCTATTGGGCCCTTGGATCCACACCCTAATCGGGGGTGTCCAACCCTAATATGGTTGGTGGGGGCTAGGGCGCTCGAGTAACGAGGTTCGCCTGAGCTGCCTAGCACCCCAACTACAGACCTAAACCCTAGCCGATCACAGAGGGGGCGCTGCCAGCGACGGGAAGCGCCGCCGCTGCCTCTGTATCACGCTGGAGGACTGCTACGACACCGGGCTGCCCTACGGCTTCTACACGACCTCGGACGACACCGCTACTGCACTGCCACCGGGTTATCACCAAGCATTGCGATGGCGAGCCCATCTTCCTCCAAGGCAGCCGATGGTTTGCACCCTTCACCCCTCTATTTCTCTCGTTCTATCTACTGTTACTACACTAGTAGATGTTCTAGGACTCACGTTTTATCTAAGTACAAGTAGACATGCTAGTTTTATGCCTAGAGATCCTGTTTTAGGTTCAACAATGGTATCAGACGTCTCACTGGGTATAGATCTAGCCTATCGAAACCCTCTGTCTAGATGTAGATCATGTCAGGGGTAAGAAATAGATTAGATCCGTTCGGATCTGAGAAGAGAAGAGGGTCACCGAACCCTAACCCTAATCGGGTGAAGAACAGAGAAGAGAAAGGGGTCTCGGCACGCGAAGCCAAACCCCAACCCACGAATCAAACTTGGGGAAGAAGAATAGTGAACGAAACCCTAACCCTAACCAAACCCTAATTTCAATCCCAACCCCATCCCCAACCCTAAATCGGATAGATCCGAGAAGAAAAGAAAGGAAAATCAAATCAGAGAAGAAAAGGCAAAGGGGAAGAGGCCTACCTCGCCGCCACACCGTGCTGCCTCCTCGTCGGTGCGCGGGCGGGTGCTCGGGCCAAGGGCGCCGCGGCCAGGCCGCTCGATGGCGGCGCGCTCACCCACTGGGGAGCGCGCGCCGGCGAGAAGGCCGACGACGGCGCCGTCATCGTCTCACTCCATGCCGTCGCGGGACTGAGACAGAGAAGGAGGAGAAGTGGCCAGGTCAGATCTAAGGTTTCGGAGGGGATCAGGGCACAGCCGCCCAGATCGCTTGACAGCAGCATGCTCACCCGCTGGGGAGCGCGCACGCCGGCGAGGGGACTGGCGACGGCGCCATCTTCGCGCTTGCTTTCGCTCGGCTGCTCGCTGCTGCTGCGCTGAGGAGAGAATGAAGAGAGGCAAAGAGAGAGAAAGGGTAGTAGAGAATGGGCTAGGATTTCACCGGGGTCACCGCGGTGTCGGCTTTTATATCGACCGAACCACGCGTGCGACCGTTGGATCTGAATGAACGGATTAGATTCACTGGGCCGAGTTTCGGCCCAGGCGGGCGCACGCGGCTGTCATCTTTGCTGGCCTAGGCCTAGGTTGTGGCCTGGGAAGCATAGCGCACGTGAGAACAGAAACAGGCCGGGGCGGAATTCACTGTTTCAGCTGGTTTGGGCCACATGAATAGTGTTTTTATGAGTTTAAGTTTTATTCTTTTCAGAAGCAATTTTGATGATATTTGTCTAGTTCAATATCTCTGTTAAAATTTAAACCAACGAGATAATTTTTTAGAGAATAGTTGAGAAAATTTTAATGCTTCTGAAAAATAGATAATGATTTTTTTCATGTTTCCGCTACAATGTTAAAGTTAATAATCTTCTAATTAAATTCGAACCAATGGGAGAATTTAATTTGAAGAGTAGTCAATTTTAATCAGTAAATTATAATATTGTTATTTTTCGGACCAACATTGATAATAGCAATATTATAATATTTAATCATAAGTTTTCCATGCATTAATTCTATTTCTGCCCAACGGTGATGTAGAATTAGTGTATAAGAATATTGTATGTTTTAAATTTGACCAACGTTAAATTAAAGCATGCAATTATAATGATATATTTTCTCACTATCTCTGACGATGTTTTTCAGGACTCAACCCAATGGCATTAATCTCGCACATACCACCTCTAGAACGGGGCAATTACAGGGTATTGCGAGAGAAGTATGAGCTTGCACTTACGCTATCCAAGAATGACTTAGCGCTCGCCTCCCTGTTTCCTACTGAGCCAGTGGACCCGGTGAGGGAAAAAATGAGTCAGATGCTGATTTTACTGCTCGGCAGCGAGATCATGCAGAAGTGCGCATGAAGTATGATCTCGAGAGCAAGAAGTGGGACATCTCGAACCGCAAGTGCTTGATGGTGTCCAAATCCACTATTTTAGATGCTATAAGGGGGTCTATCCCATACTGTGATACCGCCACTAAGTACCTTAAGAAGGTGGAGAGTCAGTTCACTGGCTCTTTCAAGGCTTATGCCAATACATTGATCAAGAAATTGTTCAATGAGAAATACACTAGTGGCGGTATTAGAGAGCACATTTTGAAAATGAGCAACACGGCTTCGAAATTGAAGCCAAAGGATTTGGGGCTCAAGGATGAGTTCTTGATTCATTTGATTTTTGCTTCCTTGCCAAAGGAATATGAAACATTTGTTGTTAACTACAACATGCAGCCCGACAAGTGGGACATAGAAAAGCTCATCGTAATGTGTGTTCAAGAAGAGGAAAGGCTGAAGTCCTTACAGGGTGACTTGCTAACCTTATCAAGGACAAGAAAAAGAACTTCAATAAGAATGCCAAACCTCAAGGGAAAGCCCCTCAGACTGAGCACCATTAGAAGAACTCCAATGCTCAAGTTGAGAAGGATCAGTGCAAATGGTGCAAGAAGCATGGACACTACCAGAGGAATTGTCCAGACTTTCAGAAGAGCCTGCTGAAGAGAGGTGAGGATTTTATTACATTGATAGATGAATCCCTGTATTTAAGTTATGCAAAATCTACTTAGTGGATTGATTCAGGTGCAACTGTTCATGTTGCAAATTCATTATAGGGATTTCGTACGAGGAAGACCCTGCAAAGAGGAGAAAGAAGAATTAAAGTTGCAAATGGAGTTGAAGCTCAAGTTGAAGCTATTGGAGATCTTTCTCTAGAATTAGTTGATGGTTTTCTACTTAAGCTTTCAGATGTTCTATTTGTACCCTCTTTATGAAGAAACTTAATAAGTGTGTCACGTTTAGATGACGATGGATATGATTGCCATTTTGGTAATGGCAAATATCAGATTGTTTATAATAATAAATATGTTGGTCTTGCCTTCCGACAAGACAAGCTTTATTTATTATCACTTTCTGAGAATGTGAATGATGTAAGTACTGAGAATGAGAATGTTTCCTCATCTATGAATGCAACAAATAAGCGGAAGAATGTACATGATGTATTGTCAAAATTATGGCACTGTCATTTAGGCCATATTTCGAGGGGGAGAATAGAGCGATTGATTAAGAAATCAATTCTTCCGCCTTTAGAATTTTCAGATTTAGAACAATGCATAGATTGCATAAAAGAAAAATCTGTTAAGAAAATAAAGAAAGATGTCAAACGAAGCATAGGAATTTTAGAAATGATCAACACAGACATCTGTGGTCCTTTTCCTGTGAAGAGTGTGGATGGTTATGATTCATTTATAACATTCACAGATGACTATTCTCGTTTTGGCTATATTTATCCAATTAAAGAAAGATTAGAAGTATTGGATAAATTTAAGATATTTAAGACTGAAGTAAAAAATCAGCACAACTTAAAGATTAAGGTAGTAAGGTCCGACCGTGGGGGAGAGTACTACGGTCGACACACCCCATATGGCCAAGTTCATGGACGCTTTGCAAGGTTCTTACAGGAAATGTCATAGTAGCCCAGTATTCTACACCGGGCGAGCCTCAGCAGAACGGAGTAGCTGAAAGACGTAACCGTACCTTAATGGATATGGTGAGAAGCATGATAAGTTATTCTACCTTACCGATAAGTTTATGTATGGAGGCGTTAAAAACCACCATTCATATTCTTAATCGAGTGCCAAGTAAGTCGGTGCCCAAAACATGGTATGAGTTGTGGACAGGAAAGGAACCCTCACTAAACTATTTACGTGTGTGGGGTTGTCCTGCTGGGGCAAAAGTATTTAACCCAAACATAGGAAAGCTGGACTCCAAGACAGTCAACTACCATTTCATTAGCTATCCAGAAAAGCCAAAAGGTTATCGCTTCTATTGTCCTGACAGACAAGCGAAGTTTGTAGAAATAAGACATGTTGTCTTCTTGGAGGATGCTATGATCAGGGGGAGCATGGTAGCACGTGAAATTAGTTTTGAAGAGAAGCGGGTATACGTGCCCACTCCTATGGTTCAAGAACCATTCTTCACGCTACCTGTTGTTGTTGTACCAACAGTGCAAGAGACTGTAGTAACAACACATGTTGTTAGTTCTCCTGTGGCAACAATAAATGAGCATGAGGAACCTGTCTTTCAGAATCCCCAAGAACCCGTTGTCACACATGAGGAAGAGCAACAACAGCCTCAAATAGAACAAGTGTCATCTAGCGAGGCCCCTAGAAGGTCTCAAAGAGTCAGGAGATCGGTCATTCCTGATGATTATGAAGTTTATGAAAGTGAGAAATTTTAAATGGAGGGTGATCCTACCTCATTTGAAGAAGCCATGAGAAGTGCTCAATCATCCAAGTGGCTTAAAGCCATGGAAGATGAAATGAAATCAATGAAAACCAACGGAGTTTGAAAATTAGAAACAATTCCTAAAAGAGTCAAGACAGTAGGCTGTAAATGGGTCTACAAAACTAAACATGACTCCAAAGGGAATATAGAAAGGTTTAAAGCGCGACTTGTGGCGAAAGGTTTCACGCTAAGAGAAGGCATAGATTACAATGAGACATTTTCTCCAGTCTCATGTAAGGATTCTTTTATAATCATAATGGCGCTTGTAACACATTACGACTTAGAATTACATCAAATGGATGTAAAGACAGCGTTCCTAAACGGGGATTTGGAGGAAAACGTTTACATGACACAACCGAAAGGTTTTGTTGTGGAAGAAAAAGAACGCATGGGATGCCGCCTGAAGAAATCCATTTATGGATAAAGCAAGCTTCAAGACAGTGGTATTTGAAGTTTGATAGTACAATAAGAAAGTTTGGGTTTTAAGAAAATGTAGAGGACAATTGCGTTTACGCAAAATTCAAGAATAGGAAATATATTTTTCTAGCCTTGTATATGGATGACATCTTGCTCGCTAGTAATGATGTTAGTCTACTAGTAGAAACAAAGAAGTTCTTGTCATCAAAGTTTGATATGAAAGATCTCGGTGAAGCTTCGTTCGTCCTAGGAATAGAAATTCATCGAGATAGAGAAAAGGGGATTTTAGGACTATCATAAAAGGCATACTTATAAAAAGTTTTAAAGATTAATTTGTTTCGTTCTTAACTTAGTTTACTAGTAATAAACATTAGTTTAAAAAGACGGCCAGCAATAATAGGTCTCATCACTGCTGGCTGAATAGCTTTTCAACAATTTTCTGGAGCCTAAACTTACAACCCAGCAGTGAAAAAGAAATCACTGCCAGCTCCATGACAACCTACGGTGATTGTCTATTTTGGTGTAGGCCCACTGGAGAGAGAAGCCCGTCAAGAGAGATTCGTTGAAGGAAGAGACAATACTACAAAAACGATTTGTAGCAACGCTTTTTCTTTCTTTGTAGGGGCGGCTCTATATTGAGCCGCCCCTATAAATAGTTGTCAAATGAGCCGCCCGTACAAATGAATTTATAGGGGCAGCCGGTGTTATCAGCCGCCCCTACAAATGGCCCAATTTATAGGGGTGGCTCTATATCCAGCCGCCCCTGCAAATCGGGTTTGTAGGGGCGGCTCAATATTGAAGTGTCCCTACAAATAGGCGCCGAGTATTAAAAATTAAGCACTAAAATTCAAATTTTGTAAACGCCCTCGGATGAAGAAACAACCAAGATAAAAGTTGTAGATCTCGAAAAGTTATGAAACTTTGTAGTTGACAACTTTTTGATTTGAAATCATCTTGTCGAGCAAAACTACGTTGGAATTTCAAAAAATTTGAAAGTTGAATTTTTTAAACGACCTCGGATGGACAAACAGTAAAAATGAAAGTTGTAGATCTTAAAAAATTATGAAACTTTATAGTTGATAACTTTCTCATTTGAAATCATCTTGTCATGGAAAACTACGTTCGAATTTCTCAAATTTGAAATTTAAATTTTATAAGTGACCTCGGATGGAGAAACTACCAAAATAAAAGTTGTAGATCTCGAAAAGTTATACAACTTTGTAGTTGACAACTTTTTCATTTGAATTAGTTTAGGGCCTCAAACAATCAATTTATGCTCAGTTTTGTATAATATATGGAGAACCAAAATGGAATGTAGACAAAAGTGATCGTGATATGCAGTGGTAGAGGAGTGTACGCGCGAACGAGAGGTTGCGGGTTCGAAACCTGGCCGACGCAAAATGTGCAAAAATCGGGAAAAAATGCTGCAACGATAGAGTGGGGGTGTGTGTGCCTGCCGGTGGGACCTCCTTGGATTAAAAAATTGTTATTTTTTTGCCCCTTATCCAGCCGCCCCTACAAATCGATTTGTAGGGACGGATAATAACACCAGTCACCCCTACAAATTGATTTGTAGCGACGGATGATAACACCCCAACTAATCAGCGATTGGTAGCCACCTCTTCGTAGGGGCGGCTGGTAAAACCGTCTCTACAAAGGGTTACGAGTCGCCCCTAATAAAACATTTCTGTAGTAGTGAGACGTGCCGCTATGGATAAGGGGCCGTGTCCATGTCAGGGGGAAGGGTCTCTCCAGAGCCGGTGGAGCAGGAGGTGAGGTATCAGATCTAGATGAGCAGACACGTTTCCTCCTGCGCACGTAGAGAAAAATGGCAGCAACCATCATTTGAGGGCCCGAAGCAGGGTCCCAGGAATGAGAGCTAATGACGTGATTTGAGGGGCTTCTTGTATTTAGTGCTCTAGTAGAGGTCATGCTAGAGCTCATTGCAGGGGCGAATCTACAGCTAGTTATTGGGGTCAGATGACCCCCGACGACTTCCTGCAAGTTCCGTTACAACACTGAATTTCATAGAAAAGAAATGTGATATATAAGCATGAGTCTTATACGCTAAACCCGGTGACTAAAATCTCTGGCTTCGCTCCTGGCTCATTGTGTTTAGTTCTAATCCACAAATTTGGTTTTGAGGGCTCAGGTAGAGACTTTACTGTCTTTTGAGATCGGAGGCAACTACGTGGCTCTAAAACATGTCAGCGGACATGTGAACTGCGAAGGCATATTGCTATTCAATCATGCCTACTTGCATGACGTTGGTCCCATGGTTGAAACCTGAGGCCACGAATTGCTGCATCGGAAAATATCTCGCAACTTCATAACAACTACTAACAATCTTATGTGGCTCACGTTTGTTGACAATGCTGATGTCTCCGTAGAGAAGTTAATATTAAAGCCAGTGCCTGTCTTCTTAATTTCTTCTGATTGATCCTTCTGAACACCCAAAACATACACCAAGGTCATGCATGGCCAGATGGCCAAGGCTAAGAAACGTCACCATTTCTGGATACGATTTGAATCAGCTGGATAATAATCTGTCAGTTACTCAATTAATAGGTCAATTTGATCCTTGAATAATCCTTACATCCTCAGATGTATCATCGAGGGACCATTTTGAAAGCGGACGCATGCATGAATCAGTAATTTTTTTTTCGAAAGATTGCGCTGCACGTGCTTCATTAAGAGAAGAAAGAGTTTTCGTTACACAATGGTTGCACACCACAGCGAGTTGCCATGATATACAAACCACGCACACTAACAAGGATCGCCGGCTTTAACGGCGGTGCTAAACCGTTGTACTAAACGTTTAAACAAATGTTGCGACAGAAGGAGATGGGTGCGCGCTCTAACTGCCAGCCATGAAGAACGACGCCAGACACCTGTACCCGGCGCCGATGTAGGCGTCCAGCTCTTCGGTGACCACGGCGAGCACCTGTGTCGTCGTCATGGCAACGTTGGTAAAGGTCATGCTGTTCCGTTCTTTCCAGATGATCCGGGAAACTAGTAGGACGAGTGAGTCGAAGGCCCGTCCGAAGGTAACCCGGACTTCGTCGCGTGTCAACAGCCACCAGTCGGCGAGTGTGGAGTCGTTGCCCGGTGCAAGGTGCTGGTGCCCCGCCGAGGCGAGCAGGCGTGCCCAGACCTCGCGCGTGAACGGGCAAGAGGTCAGCAGGTGGTCGGTTGTCTCGCCATCTTGATCAGAGCACGCACGTAGCTTCCGGCTACAGTCCATGTCGTTTGCGACGGTCCGCTGTCCAAAGGCGACCATGCAGAACGAGCCAGAAAAAAACTTACCTTTGGCGGCACGGCCGCCCTCCAAACGAACTTGGCGCCCGGCAGAGAAGTCATACCGACGAAGAACGCCCTGTACGTCGACGACGCGGTGTAGGTGCCGCTGGCAGTCCACTTCCAGATGAAGCGGTCGGAGGTGTGCGGTGATAGCCGGAACGTCTCCAGGGTGTCCCAAAGAGGGATATACTCGCAGAGTATCGTAGCGGTGGGCGCGCCAGTGATGTCCCTGGTCCATTGCCGGCCGTCAAGGGCGTCCTTGACGGTGCGGTTGCGACGACGACATGTAAGTTGATCTCCACCAATAGGCCCACCTATTGGGCCCTTGGTTCCGTGCCCTGATCGGGGGTGCCCAACCCTAATATGGTTGGTGGGGGCCGGGGCTCTCGAGTAACGAGGTTCGCCTGAGCCGCCTAGCACCCCACCTACAGTCCTAAACCCTAGTCGATCACAGAGGAGGCGCTGCTAGTGACGGGAAGCGCCGCCGTTGCCTCTGCATCATACCGGAGGACTGCTACGACACCGGGCTACCCTGCGGCTTCTACACCGACCCCGAACGACACCGCTACTACACTGCCACCGGGTTATCGCCAAGCATTGCGATGGCGAGCCCATCTTCCTCCAAGGTAGCCAATGGTTTGCACCCTTCACCCCTCTATTTCTCTCGTTCTATCTACTGTTACTGCACTAGTAGATGTTCTAGGACTCACGTTTTATCTAACGACAGGTAGACATGCTAGTTCTATGCCTAGAGATCCTATTTTAGGTTCAACAATGGTACCAGACGCCTCACTGGGTATAGATCTAGCCAATCGGAACCCTCTATCTAGATGTAGATCATGTCAGGGGTAAGAAACAGATTAGATCCGTTCGGATCTAAGAAGAGAAGAGGGTCACCGAACCCTAACCCTAATCAGGTGAAGAACAGAGAAGAGAAAGGGGTCTCGGCACGCGAAGCCGAACCCTAACCAGCGAATCAAACTCGGGGAAGAAGAACAATGAATGAAACCCTAACCCTAACCAAACCCTAATTTCGATCCTAACCCCATCCCCAACCCTAAATCGGATAGATCCGAGAAGAAAAGAAAGGAAAATCAAATCAGAGAAGAAAACGGGAAGGGGAATAGGCCTACCTCGCCGCCGCACCGTGCTGCCGCCTTGTCGGTGCACGGGCGGGTGCTCGGGCCAAGGGCACCGTGGCCAGGCCACTCGACGACGGCGCGCTCACCCGCTAGGGAGCGCGCGCCGGCGAGAAGGCCGGCGACGGCGCCGTCATCGTCTCACTCCGTGCCGTCGTGGGACTAAGACAAAGAAGGAGGAGAAGTGGCCGGGTCAGATCTAGGGTTTCGAAGGGGATCAGGGCACCGCCGCCCAGACCGCTCGACGGCGGCGTGCTCACCCGCTGGGGAGCGCGCACGCCGGTGAGGGGACTGGCGATGGCGCCATCTTCGCGCTTGCTTTCGCTCGGCTGCTCATTGCTGCTGCGCTGAGGAGAGAACTGAGCGAGGCAAAGAGAGAGAAAGGGTAGCAGAGAATGGGCTAGGGTTTCACCGGGGTCGCCGCGGCGTCGGCTTTTATATCGACCGAACCACGCACGCGACCATCGGATCTTGATGAACGGATTAGATTCACTGGGCCGAGTTTTGGCCTAGGCGGGCGCACGCGGCTGCCGTCTTTGCCGACCCAGGCCCAGGTTGTGGCCTAGGAAGCACAGCGCGCGCGAGAACAGAAACAGGCCGGGGCAGAATTCACTGTTTCAGCTGGTTTGGGCCACATGAACAGTGTTTTTACGAGTTTAAGTTTTATTCTTTTCAGAAGCAATTTTGATGATATTTGTCTAGTTCAATATCTCTGATAAAATTTGAACCAACGAGATAATTTTTCAGAGAATAGTTGAGAAAAGTTTAATGCTTCTGAAAAATAGATAATGAATTTTTTTTCATGTTTCCGCTGCAATGTTAAAGTTAATAATCTTCTAATTAAATTCGAATCAATGGGAGAATTTAATTTGAAGAGTAGTCAATTTTAATCAGTAAATTATAATATTATTATTTTTCTGACCAACATTGATAATAGCAATATTATAATATTTAATCATATGTTTTCCATGCATTAATTCTATTTCTGCCCAACGGTGATGTAGAATTAGTGTATAAGAATATTGTATGTTTTAAATTTGACCAACGTTAAATTAAAGCATGCAGTTATAATGATATATTTTCTCACTATCTCTGACGATGTTTTTCAGGACTCAACCCAATGGCATTCATCTCGCACATACCACCTCTAGAACGGGGCAATTACAGGGTATTGTGAGAGAAGTATGAGCTCGCACTTGCGCTGTCCAAGAATGACTTAGCGCTCGCCTCCCCGTTTCCTACTGAGCCAGTGGACCCGGTGAGGGAAAAAACGAGTCAGATGCTGATTTCACTGTTCGGCAGCGAGATCATGCAGAAGTGTGCATGAAGTATGATCTCAAGAGCAAGAAGTGGGACATCTCAAACCGCAAGTGCTTGATGGTGGTCAAGTCCACTATTTTAGATGCTATAAGGGGGTCTATCCCATACTGTGATACCACCACTAAGTACCTTAAGAAGGTGGAGAGTCAGTTCACTGGCTCTTCCAAGGCTTATGCCAGTACATTGATCAAGAAATTGTTCAATGAGAAATACACTATTGGCGGTATTAGAGAGAACATTTTGAAGATGAGCAATACGGCTTCGAAACTGAAGCCAATGGATTTGAGGCTCAAGGATGAGTTCTTGATTCATTTGGTTTTTGCTTCCTTGCCAAAGAAATATGAAACATTTGTTGTTAACTACAATATGCAGCCCGACAAGTGGGACATAGAAAAGCTCATCGCAATGTGTGTTCAAGAAGAGGAAATGCTGAAGTCCTTACAGGGTGACTCTGCTAACCTTGTCAAGGACAAGAAAAAGAACTTCAATAAGAATGCCAAACCTCAAGGGAAAGCCCCTCAGACTGAGCACCATTAGAAGAACTCTAATGCTCAAGTTGAGAAGAATCAGTGCAAATGGTGCAAGAAGCATGGACACTACCAGAGGAATTGTCCAGACTTTCTGAAGAGCCTGTTGAAGAGAGGTGAGGATTTCATTACATTCATAGATGAATTCCTGTATTTAAGTTATGCAAAATCTACTTGGTGGATTGATTTAGGTGCAACTGTTCATGTTGCAAGTTCATTACAGGGATTTCGTACGAGGAGGACCCTGCAAAGAGGAGAAAGAAGAATTAAAGTTGCAAATAGAGTTGAAGCTCAAGTTGAAGCCATTGGAGATCTTTCTCTAGAATTAGTTGATGGTTTTCTACTTAAGCTTTCAGATGTTCTATTTGTACCCTCTTTGCGAAGAAACTTAATAAGTGTGTCACGTTTAGATGACGATGGATATGATTGCCATTTTGGTAATGGCAAATGTCAGATTGTTTATAATAATAAATGTATTGGTCTTGCCTTCCGACAAGACAAGCTTTATTTATTATCACTTTCTAAGAATGTGAATGATGTAAGTACTGAGAATGAGAATGCTTCCTCGTCTATGAATGCAACAAATAAGCGGAAGAAAGTACATGATGTATTATCGAAATTATGGCACTGTCATTTAGGCCATATTTCGAGGGGGAGGATAGAGCGATTGATTAAGAAATCAATTCTTCCGCCTTTAAAATTTTCAGATTTAGAACAATGCATAGATTGCATAAAAGGAAAATATGTTAAGAAAATAAAGAAAGATGTCAAACGAAGCGCAGGAATTTTAGAAATAATCCACACAGACATCTATGGTCCTTTTTCTGTGAAGAGTGTGGATGGTTATGATTCATTTATAACATTCACAAATGACTATTCTCGTTTTGGCTATATTTATCCAATTAAAGAAAGATTAGAAGCATTGGATAAATTTAAGATATTTAAGGCTAAAGTAAAAAATCAGCACAACTTAAAGATTAAGGTAGTAAGGTCCGACCGTGGGGGAGAGTACTACGGTCGACACACCCCATATGGCCAAGTTCATGGACCCTTTGCAAGGTTCTTACAGGAAATGGCATAGTAGCCTAGTATTCTACACCGGGCGAGCCTCAGCAGAACGGAGTAGCTGAAAGACATAACCGTACCTTAATGGATATGGTGAGAAGCATGATAAGTTATTCTACCTTACCGATAAGTTTATGTATGGAGGCGTTAAAAACCACCATTCATATTCTTAATCGAGTGCCAAGTAAGTCGGTGCCCAAAACATGGTATGAGTTGTGGACAGAAAAGGAACCCTCACTAAACTATTTACGTGTGTGGGGTTGTCCTGCTGGGGCAAAAGTATTTAACCCAAACATAGGGAAGCTGGACTCCAAGACAGTCAACTACCATTTCATTAGCTATCCAGAAAAGTCAAAAGGTTATCGCTTGTATTGTCCTGACAGACAAACGAAGTTTGTAGAAACAAGACATGTTCTCTTCTTGGAGGATGATATAATCAGGGGAGCATGGTAGCGCGTGAAATTAGTTTTGAAGAAAATCGGGTATACGTGCCCACTCCTATGGTTCAGGAACCATTCTTCACGCTACCGGTTGTTGCTGTACCAACAGTGCAAGACACTATAATAACAGCACATGTTGTTAGTTCTCCTGTGGCAACAATAAATGAACATGAGGAACCTATCTTTTAGGATCCCCAAGAACCCGTTGTCACACATGAGGAAGAGCAACAACAGCCTCAAATAGAACAAGCGTCATCTAGCGAGGCCCCTAGAATGTCTCAAAGAGTCCGGAGATCGGTCATTCCTGATGATTATGAAGTTTATGAAAGTGAGGAATTTCAAATAGAGGGTGATCCCACCTCATTTGAAGAAGCCATGAGAAACGCTCAATCATCCAAGTGGCTTGAAGCCATGGAAGATGAAATAAAATCAATGAAAACCAACGGAGTTTGGAAATTAGAAATAATTCCTAAAGGAGCCAAGATAGTATGTTGTAAATGGGTCTTCAAAACTAAACCTGACTCCAAAGGGAATATAGAAAGGTTTAAAGCGTGACTTGTGGCGTAAGGTTTCACGCAAAGAGAAGGCATAGATTACAATGAGGCATTTTCTTCAGTCTCATATAAGGATTCTTTTAGAATCATAATGGCGCTTGTAACACATTATGACTTAGAATTACCTCAAATGGATGTAAAGACGGCGTTCCTAAATAGGGATTTGGAGGAAAACGTTTACATGGCACAACCGAAAGGTTTTGTTGTGGAAGGAAAAGAACGCATGGTATGCCGCCTGAAGAAATCCATTTATGGATTAAAACAAGCTTCAAGACAGTGGTATTTGAAGTTTGATAGTACAATAAGAAAGTTTGGGTTTTAAGAAAATGTAGAGGACAATTGCATTTACGCAAAGTTCAAGAATGAGAAATATATTTTCCTAGCCTTGTATGTGGATGACATCTTGCTCGCTAGCAATGATGTTAGTCTACTACTAGAAACAAAGAAGTTCTTGTCCTCAAAGTTTGATATGAAAGATCTCGGTGAAGCTTCGTTCGTCCTAGGAATAGAGATTCACCAAGATAGAGAAAAGGGGGTTTTAGGACTATCACAAAAGGCATGCTTATAAAAAGTTCTAAAGAAATATAGTATGCAAAATTGTAAGTCATCACCTACTCCCATAGTTAAGGGCAACATATATGAGGAATTTCAATGTCCCAGGAACCAATATTTGATCGATCAAATGAAAGTGGTTCCATATAGTTCAGCTGTCGGAAGTTTACAGTATGCTCAAGTGTGTACTCGCCCTGACTTAGCATTTGGTACCGGGTTGCTTGGCAGATATCAGAGTAATTCAGGAATAGAACACTGGAAATTAGTAAAGAAAGTTTTGCGTTACCTATAAGGTACGAAGGGTCTCATGCTAACGTACAGAAGATCTGATTCCCTGCACATAGAGGGGTATACATATTCTGATTATGCAGGAGATGAAAGAAAGTCCACGTCAGGATACATATTCACTCTCGCAGGAGGAGCTATATCGTGGAAAAGCTCAAAGCAAACCGTCACTACATCGTCCACAATGTATGCCAAGTTTGTAGCATGTTATGAGGCCATAGGGCAGGTGAATTGGTTAAAGAAATTCATGCCCGGGTTGAAAGTGGTAGACGACATACATAAACCACTTAAGTTATACTACGATAATAATCCAGCAGCATATTATGCTCACAACAATAAGTCAAGTGGTGCTGCCAAACACATTGACATAAAGTATTATGTTATGAAAGATAAAGTCCGGGATCATATAATTAGTCTTGAGCATATAAGAATAAAAAAGATGCTCGCGAATCCGTTTACAAAAGGCTTACCACCTAGTGTGTTCAGAGAACACGTAGCCGGCATGGTTTTAAGGGAAAACCTATGATTCCTAGACAATAAGGGCCTAGTTAAGAATCTGTTTCAAAACAGAGAGGTGCATTATAGCTGTTTAATCTAATGGCAAAAGACTGATGATGAGGCACGCTCTATGCACTGATCTGTGATAGAATAAGAATAAGAGAAAGTAAGTAAGTTAAGTTTATGATATAAGTGAGATCAAGGGGGAGAATGTTAGTTGATCTCCACCAATAGGCCCTTGGACCCTTGGATCCGCGCCTTGATCGGGGGCGTCCAACCCTAATATGGTTGGTGGCCCCCCGTCGCACAGCGCCATAAATAGGAGGTGGGGCCTAGGGCGCTCGAGTAACGAGGTTCGCCTGAGCCGCCTAGCACCCCACCTACAGTCCTAAACCCTAGCCGATCACAAAGGGGACGCTGCCAGCGATAGAAAGCACCGCCACCGCCTCTGCATCACGCCGGAGGACTGCTACGACGTCGGGCTGCCCTGCGGCTTCTACACCGACCCGTCATTTACACCGCTCTTCATCTTGACCCACTGGGTTGTCGCCAAGCATTGCGATGGCGAGCCCATCTTCCTCCAAGGCAGCCGATGGTTTGCACCCTTCACCCCTCTCTTTCTCTTGTTCTATCTACTATTACTGTACTAGTATATATTCTAGGACTCACGTTTTATCTAAGTGCAAGTAGACATGCTAGTTCTATGCCTAGAGATCCTGTTTTAGGTTTAACACGGCATGCTACTGCCCTCAAAAGGTTTGGGGCCGAGCGGCAGATAGGCCCGTTCGGTAGCCAAGAGTCCGTCCAGAAAACGGGTCGAGGCGCCGTCGCCGACCTGGACAGACACCGAGGCCCGGAACATATGGTCGACCTTGCGTTCCGGCTTGGACGGCAACAGCGACCAAACCGCGTCCGGCTGGGATCGACGCAGTCACTCCCAGCGAAGCCGCAGAGCAAAGCCGAGCACCCTCGGGTCCGGCAGGCCCAGGCCGCCGAGGTCCTTGGGGGAGCAGATGATCGGTCAGGCAACCTTGCATTTTTCGCCAGCGACTGAGTCCGTGCCTTCCCATAAGAAGGCGCGCCTGCGCTTGTCAATCTCACCGATGGCCTAGGCGGAGAGGCTGGTATTAAAGCCGACTGATAAGCCGGCTGAAGCTGTTTTTGTTGTGAGAAAAAAATACTGTAGTAGCTGATAAGCCGGCTGATAAGTTCAAGCGAACAGGCCCTCAGTAATCAGTTTCGTCTTAAATCTCTGGCTGAGATTTTTTAGCACGCACTTTGTAAAATTTACAGGCTCGATCGTTTGTTAATTAAATGTGTTTCAAAGCACAGAAGAAGCCTGCAGCTTAAGCATCCACGCCTTCCACCAGTTCGCACACGGCGTGGAACACGGCCCTGACCGGGCGGTGATCGGAGAGCCGGTAGCCACCGCAGCGCTCGTACCGGACCTGCTTCATCCCCTTCCCGCGCCAGAGGATACGGTCGCACCTGCAAATAAACAACAGCAGCAACAGCGTCACAACAAAACCATCTCGATCACTTGAAAGATCGATTCGGTGAGGATGCATGACCATGCCGGCGCGCGGTGTTGCTTGTCGCGGCCGGTGGCGACGCCGTCAGGGCACCAGTAGAACTGGTCGGAGTTGCGGCGGTACTTGTAGGTCGGGGCGAAGGCGACGTGGCCCTCGTGCCAGCGGTCGAACTGACGGCCACTGCAGAGCTCCAGCAGCAGCTCGTCGTTCTCCAGCAGCATGCTCCATTTCCTGGCCCCAACCAGCTGCCGTGCCTCCTCGTCGTCGTCCATGGCGATCCGGTAGTTGAGGTCCCCGAACAACACCACGCGGCTGCACGCGAGTACACGATTCGGTCATCAACGACTGTTTTCCCTTGCTGCCTGCTGCCAGTAGATACTTGGTACTAGGTAGAATGTTCAGAGCTCAATCGGGCGACCTACTCATGGCCAAGAATCTTCTTGGGCAGCTCATCCGGTGCTGCCGGCGCGCCGCCGTAGATGAGGAAGCTGGTCCTGGAGAGGATGTCCACCGCGTCGGCGTTCCGGCGGAGCGCGTCGCCGTCCTTGCCGCCTGAGGCCAGGTGGCAGCAGACGAAGCAGAAGCTTGTGCCGTGGAGCAAGAACCGGACGGACACCGCGCCCTGCGTAGCGTAGCGCACGTACGCCGTGTCATCCGCATGCTTCTTCTGGTGTACCGTGCGTCCGTGCGTGCGTGCGACTCTGCCTCTATATATCTTACCTTGTTGCCGAGCCGGCCGAGGACGCCGGTGCCGACGCTGGAGACGGCAGGGTGGCGGACGTGCCGGCGGAGGCTGCTCCTCGTCCAGACCGACACGAAGATGCCGACCATCTGCTTGCTCACGAGGCACCTGAACACGCCGCCCTGTCCTTGATCATGCATTGCTGCAACTCCATCTCCATGCCTCCTGTTGTTCAATGCGTCACCGATGAGCAGGTTCCACTTCATGGCTGCCCGCCTCTGTTTGGGGCCAAGCACGGTCCTCGCGTTCAGTGGCACCACCTCCTGGAACCTGCTTCGTGCAAACGTTGCGACTGATGATTCTTTCTTAATCTTACTGCACCAACCTCAGCGACCACGCTGATAAATTAAGAGTTGACAAATCGGTTGGCAAAGTGGACGAGTACCCAAGAACATAGATGTCGTAGGAGTCGGTCTTGGTGTCCAGCCAATCCTCCAAGTCCAGATCATCCGGCGGCGCCACGCCGCCAACGTTCCATGTACCAGCAAACACCCTGCAGCAGTGCAGCGCCAGCAGGTCATGGAAAAACTCGTATGCCGATTGCAGTTGGCGCGACAAAAGCTCAATTCAACGCAAGGTGTTCCAATGGGCGCTCACCTGTACTTGACGGTCTCGCTCTGCCCACCTAGCATGCTGCTCTTCTGCAACTCCACGCCTGAGAATTCGGAGACGAACTGATGACCCAATACCCTGCTCGCCGCCGATCTTGGACAGGTCATCTGGAACAGAGCAACGACGACGATGAGTTCATGTCACTAGACACAAGCACGAGGAGAACGTAAGCAAGGGGATGGAAATGGAAGAGTGCTGACTTGTGCAAGCCTTGGGCACTCCCCCATAATGCAGCACCTACAAGGAAGAGAGCAGCTGCAGTAATTGCTGATTGGTGCCTCTTTCAGTAGGGACTACGCAGCATTGAAGAATTAATGAGAGGGCATGACCAAGAAAGAGGTAGCAGAGAAGGTTCAGGTATATGCACAAGTCTTACTTGGAAGATATATAGGTGAGGCAAGTTGGATCCAGGGACAAATCTAGCACTATAACAATGGGCAGTAGCCAGTTGGCCACTAGATATGATGCTGACATATATACAGGAGCACGAGATACATGTCAAGCATTTCGTTTCAATAAAGAAAAAAGAGATACATGTCAAGCATCCACATATTTGGCCAGGAGCTGTCCAAGTCTCCGTGCCAGCAGGTCTACTCAACAAACCTATACCTAGAAATCTGCCGCTTATTATTATTTTTTCTTCCAAAAAAAAGATGCGCAGCTTTTCCTTTACCTGTAAAAGCATTAACCAGATGTTTTCACATCTCTATGTTGCCTTTCTCAAAAATGTAATTTTCATATCTATGAATGCAGAGAAATAAATACAGTACCTATCGAACTAACTATACTCTTTATATGAGCCTCCAAGTTGTTAATAATCATGACATTTTCACAAAAATGCACCCACACATCAATTTGGTAGATCGTAATCAGATCACCATTAACAATAATAGGTTTAGGTTTATTCTTTTCTGTTAAAAGCATCCGGCAATTAATTTGATAGACTCTAATCGTAATTAACACGTGGAGACATGATACAAAGGTAAAACATGATTAATGTAGTATTATGTTATAATATGAACAATAAGAGAGAGCAATGATAAGCAATTTTGATTACATATAGACCTCATATTCATTCTTGAATTTTTAACACCTATGTCTCTCGCAATTACTAGATTGTGCAAGAGCATGGGTTAATAGACTAGTTATTCTTAATGATGACAAGAGTTTAATGAATTAGCGGCACAATGTGTTTCATTTTTGTGGGAATTTATAGAATGTATGTTTTTAGCGCGCCTACTGATGATTAACGTGAAAGTTCCAAAGTTGTGTCTAATTAATAATAGTAAGATTTAATATAGCATCCTACCATCTGGTAAAGAAAGATGTAAAGTACAATGCAAACTGAAATGACTTCCATTTCAGTATACTCCCTTGAGTTCTACTCCATCCATCCTTAAATGACTGTCGTTTTTTTTTTCGTGTCGTAACTTTGACTGAATTTATAGAAAATACGTGCAAAATTTGTATCTCTAAATAAATTTATTATCAGAATAGATTCAACGATCTATCTAATGATATTACCATAAGTATTAATATTTTTTATATATATTTAGTCAAAATTGTTTCTCGAAAATCGAAAACGATAGTTATTTAGAGACAGAGGGAGTACGAGTCTTGTTATTTTGGACATGGTTGAGGTCAAATTTTTAGAATTTTTATTATCAGTAACTTTTAAAATATTTGGTTGTTTGAAGATATTAAGACATCATGTAATAAATTAGTAATTAGAAATTTGTTTTAGTCAATGCTAAGTTTTGGAGACAGCATCATATTATTGTCCAGAACAAGAATTATATAACAGGAGTGAGTAACTATTTGTATTCAATAATGGAGCCACCGGTAAAAAAAAAAGGAGAGCGCCTAAATTAATATCTAGGGCCATGAACATTGCTGCCCCGAACATTCTGATTGGAATGTCATCGTAACCTTTTTCATGGTTTGGCCGGGGTAGGAAGGACCATCAATCAGCTCTAATTTGGATAATGACTGGGGAGAAGGATGAAGCGACAAAGCTACATTGAGCAACTAGCTAGGATAAAATGTTTTGTTATTGTTGTCTGTTTGGGTTGCTACCTTTATTATGCCAATGCAACCAACAAACCTGCAACTTGTGCTTCAGTTTCGCCAGAATCTGGTTGACTCTGTGCCCGTATTCACGTAGATGATAAATCTCATATCATAAGAGTCATATATAGCTACAGAAATATATGAAGGCCTAACCGCTGCTTTTTGCCGGTGTTGACAGTATTTCCATGACTGAATATTTGACCCTTCCGTGTCCTGCTTTGTTTTACATGTAACATACACATAGGCTACTATGGGCTAAATTCCAAGCTGCGCCGAATGTCACATTCAACCTGGCAGTAAGAGGAGGATACTAATTATTATTCGGATATTAGGCTTATAACTCGGCTCACTGCCGATTCTAGCACACCTAACGATGATAGACAGCAAAGACACCTCGCAAAAAAAATAGACAGCAAAGATGACGTATTCTCTGCGATAGGAATTAGGATCCATGTGGCAGCAGACGCGTGGCCATGCCCACCAGGATCCAGGACACATCCCCAAGGCACGTCCCATGTCCACCACGCACTTGGGTTGTGTGGTCTTTTGGAGATGGCATGCGGTGGGCCTAGTGGCGTGGTGTGGGACGGTGGCGCAGGGCCCATAAGCCACAGGTGGCGGTCAGGGCTTTAACATGGCCCTACCTGCTACAAAGTCCCTGACTTACCATCAGCAATGCAACAGAGTGATCACAGCTCACCTAATGTAAGATCCTGTCTGGCACCTGTATACTAATACTGATGTTTCGGTTTGTTGCAAAGCTACTTTTATCGGAATGGAAACCTCTAGCACCTAATGCCGGGAGTGTGATCGATCGTGGCGGTCCCAATGCATGCAAGCTCCAAACTGTTCCTTCAAGCAGCACTATCGTTCATTCATGTGGTACCTAACACAAGGGGGACCTTGGAGCAAACCATGCGTACACCAGTGCTGTTGGCCCATGCACCGTGTGTAACCCTGCAATTGGCTGCGCCATCGTTGTCACCTCCTTTCCCAGGACCATGATGGGTATATACTGGGCAGGGCATAGGCATTAGGCAGCACTCAGCTCACTGATCTGGTTATATATGTGCATGACGAGATCAGCAGTGTCACACGTGTCCTCTTTGGGTCGCGGCCATTTCAGCTCGCGCTGAAAGCTACTACAGGGCTGCCATGACACCACACAAGGAGGTCGGAGGTCCCCATCCATGTCTAGTGGGGCTCGAAGTCGATGCACGCCAGGAGCCAGGATTTCACATCAGGGTATTCCATGTTAAAAAAATTTCCAATGCAAATATAAGTAATAAGCAAAGTACAATATGCAATACTAATAAGCAAAGTGCAAATACGTTGGCACCCTTCTTCTTCATCTAATTACAAATACAATGCAAAAAAAAATCTTTATTCATATTTCTTCGAGCCGAAGCTAGGATGGGGACAGAGGGGAGGGCTGATCAGTCAGAGCCCGAAGGGGAGATGCTCCTCTGCTGCAGGCCGCCGCAGGCTCCTTTCCCGGTGGGCTTCGACACGGGCCGCTAGGGCCGGATAGGCGCAGTTGAGCAGAGCTAGGAGATGCGAGGGGGCTGAGGGAGAGCCAGAGAGGTGCTGCCGTGCTGCCAGTTTGTGCCACCGGCTGCTTCCGGTCGATGGCTCGATACGAGCGACAGGAGCACAGAGCGTCGGAAGATGTCAATGGGTTTTTCTGGAGTGTATGACTTTGTGGGTTGCTACTGCTAGTTGTTCTATTGGGCTTGTGGGCTATATTTACAACATCCAGTATACCAACATGCTATATCATTATACATTTGTATATATATTTGTTTTTGTTCCCAAAATATGGGTATTCCATGGCATATAGGTGCATACCCTGGCGCCGCCCATGCACGCCATGATTGATGGGACAGCGTGAGCCGTGACATGTTCTCGTCCTAAGCATGTGCTCCTCAAAAGATCATCAGCGTGTTAATTTTGGGGCTGCCTGGCTGGCTGGGCTGGCCAGCCCCCTCTCATGGACACTGTTCATATGAACCAGCCAGCAGTACTTCTCTCTCACGTAAACGAACCAGCAACGATATGAACCAGCCAACCGAACAGGCTGCACTTGGATCCATCCGATGGTGTACGTCGTCGTGTCGACCGATCGAGCGATCTAACATCTGCGCAATGCACTCCGCTAAAGATTTTAGCGTTAAATTCTGATTACGGACTGATCATATCTCGAAGCCTCCCTGGTACAAAACACAGGAGAGAAGTACAAGAGTACCACGATGACGACGCACTATCTAACACCCGGGTGTTTTAGCACCTAGTAACACCCAAATTATTTTCCCCATACATCATCTTCCTCCTCTCCTCTCTCTTCTTGGCATAAATATCAAATCACAAATAACAAATCACAGATCATAAATAACATTTTTTTCTATAAAAGAATAAAGACAGATCTTGGTGGTGGCGCCGGAGTTGGGGAAGAAGAAGGTCGCCGGAGTTGGAGAAGACGTCGGGTGCGGCGGCGGCGGCGGCGCGGGGACGGGCAGGCGCAAGCACGGCAGCGACGTGGGCGCAGCGGATGGGTGGTTCTACGGCCAAAAAATTTCGTGTGAACACCCGGTTGTTGTATAGCATTTCTGTTTATTTTATTTCTAAGTTCTTACCGTCGTGTACTGCCACTGGATATGCTCTACTCTGCATTATTTGTTGGCTTTGTTGTTTCACAAAATCTTGTTAAGCTGCTTTAAATTGATAGTTATGACTGGGAAAAAAAACAGTATAATGTGATTCCTCTTGCAAGCAGATGCATCTCACTGCACGTTCACAAAAAAAAAACAGTATAGCATACATTTAATTTTGCAGGTTTCAGTTGCTTCTTCTCAGATTCCAGTAGCCCTGCATCACTATGTGAATTAGTAGCTTGTAATTGACCAGTGACCACACCACTAGCTTCTTCCATATTCACAGAGACATCAAATTAGAGACATCATAGCATGATTCGCATGTCCAAAAATACATAACAAAACGATGATTAGCTAGAGCAGCATTTTGGTGAAACGCGTAAGCAAAAGATGTGAAGGCATGGTAAGGCTACCCTGACATGACTCCATGCATACTCCCTCACTCCCACAAAGAATGTCATTTTCACTTTCCAAAGTCAAATATTTTAAATTTTGATCAATTATGTATAATGCAAAATTAGTATCAACAGATAAATCACGAAATATATTGACTCAAAACCAAAGGCTGCGGGTAGCTGCAATTACAAAATATATCTGATTGATACTAAACGATGATTACAAAATGTCGACTTCAAACATCCAACCTGGGTCAAGGTCAAGAAGTATCGCTTCTTTAGGTGAGAGTAGTATTTTGAAGTGTATTTTTTAGGACCTCTCTGTAAGTGTATTACTATTGCAATAAATACTGTTTTCACATTTGCAACTGCCCGTATCACAGTATTAATACTACCGCTGTGCATAAAAAAAATACAATTCTAGGTGTATTCTTGGTTAACGTGCTTAAAGTTTGACCAAATATATAGGTAAAGATATTAAAATTTATGACATCGAATAAGTATAAGTATATGAAAATATATCTCATGACAAATCTAATGATATTTATTTGATATTATAAATATTAATATTTTTTTAATTATAGTTAGTCAAGCTCAAGATACTTTTACCTTAGTACTATGCTAGAATTGTATGCTTTTGTGGATGGAGGGAGTAGCTACTACTTCTCCCACTTCCTTGTGTTGAATATTTTGACCGCTAAATGATCTCAAATGAAAAAATAACTACAAAGGTTTTTTTTTGTCTTGTCAAGAACTACAACTTTGGTATATGAGGTGTCTTCATCCAATATTGTTTGAAAATTTCAAAGATTTGAATCTCAAAATATAAAAATAACTTAAAGTGAATATTTAGGACTCTAAACAATTTCTAATAAAAAGACTTGTCAACTACAAAGTTATGACTTTGAATAAAAAACTTCTCAACTACAAAGTTATGACTTTGAATAAAAAACTTGTCAACTATAGAGTTGTAGATTGCATCAGCAACTACAAATTTGTTACTGACAATTCAATATTCGAGGTTGTCTGAACTTTTTAAAATTTAAATTTTAAAATCTAAGAACTTGACTCTAAACGACTTCTAGTCAAAAACTTGGCGACTACAAAGTTGTAGAACACATTAACTAAAACTGTGGTGTAGACTATATCAACATCTAAGACCATTCAAAAAAATTAAATTAAATTTCAAATTCTGAGAAATTAAAATAAATTTTCTAAATAGTTTCAAAATAGAAAATTATTAACTACAGTGTTGTAGATATAATTTTGGAATAATGTTCATCTTCATCTGACTTCATATAAAAAAAGTTTTGAATTATTTTTAATACAACTATTTCTCCAGAGACCGGCTCCTTATGGGTGTCGCCCCTGTTAATCGATTTGCAGATGTGATACCCTTAGAATGTATAATTCTTTGATAGAAAAATTCAACATCTTGAACAGTGGGAGAGGCTATTGTAGGACAAAGATGGCCGTGGCATTCTTGGTTTATAAAAATTCCCTTGAAATTAGTATTGTTGGCCCATCCTTGACCTCACTCTTCAAGCTCAGCGGTCTTGAGCGGTGTGGTGAAATCTTGAATTACCATTTACACTATCATAGTAATTAAGACTACAATAAAAGAAATAAAGTCCTTATTTTACTAAGGAGTCTTAATAAAATAAGTATAAAAATGTTAACTTAATATGCAGATAAAAAGAACTGTTGGAATTAATAAGATAAAATTTTGAAAGTCAAAATTTAGATTTTTTTTTTGAGAAACAGTCAAAATTTAGATTGATAACGTCATGGGGCATGGGCTGCAACATGAGCCACCATAGTTTAAACTAAGATTTAAACTAGTCGCATATTGAACAATCATGAAGTGGCATACAAACGGTGAAAAAATATGTATATTGATTGGAAAAGTAACACACGCAGAGTACCTGATAAATTAATCACAGCTAGATTGATATTATATAAATTAAAGTATCTAGTTAGAAGATGAAGCAAAAGAGAAAGCGCGAAGAAAAAACGATTTTGATTGGTTATATGAGTTATGTACTTATGTCTCTTAAAATTTTACCCCCTGGGTTAATGGTCTAGTAAAAAGCCGAAAAAGCACGTCCCTTGTCATCAGGCAAGGCATGGAGAGGAAGCCATGGAGGTACGCCTGTAGAATTTGAGCTGTTTCCGTCCTTCTGTTAAATTTTTGTTTTTAATGCAACCCCTTAAATTTACAATGTCTCGATGCCTCATTGGTTAACTGTATTTCAGAGCACACAATATCTGCTCACTTATATATATCTATACACCTTTAGCGTCGGCGAATCTAAGGGGGTTCATCAGGGTCCGCCGCCCCCGATGAAATTTGTAAAATTCTTTGTAAATTACTGTTCAAACTTACGAAAATTTATATCACATAATAAAGTTGACCCCGATGACCCAACAATGTTTTCGGCTAGATTCGCCACTATTTAGCGACCTCGCACACGGAGTGGAACACCGCCCTCACTGGCCGGTGGTCAGAGAGCCGGTAGCCGCCGCAGCTCTCGTACCGGGTCTGCATCATCCCATCCCCGCGCCAAAGGATACGGTCGCACCTGCAAATCACAGCAGCAACAGCGTGTCACTACTGATCACCCTATCATGGCATGGCGCGATTCGATCGATCGATGTGTGATGTGTCGGGTTCGGGTGTCAGACCATGCCGGCGCGCGGTGCTGCTTCGAATTCCGATGGCGGCCCCTATCGGCGCCGTCCGCGCACCAGTAGAACTTGTCGGAGTTGCGGTGGTACTTGTAGGTTGGGGCGAAGGTGACGAGGCCCTCGTGCCAGCCGTCGAACCGCCGGCCCTTGGAGAGCTCCAGCAGCAGCTCGTCGTTCTCCAGCAACATGCTCCATTTCCTGGTCCTCACCAGCGTCGTCGTATCCATGGCGATCCGGTAGTTGAGGTCGCCGAGCAACACCACGCGGCTGTGAGGTGACAGCGAACACAGGAATTCCATCAGACGACCTACTCACTCATGGTTAGTGAGCTGCCGCTTCTAGAACGCCTAGAATACTAACTCAGACGACCTACTCACTCATGGTGAAGAATCTTCTTGGGCAGGGGCAGCTCCTGCGACGCCTCTGCCTCCGTGCTGCCACGGCCGTGGAACCTTGTCCGCGAGAGGATGCTCCCCACGTCGGCGTTCCTGAGCAGCACGTCGCCCTCGTCGCTACCGGAGGACAGGTGGCAGCAGACGAAGCAGAAGCTCGTTCCTTGCAGCACGAACCGGACGGTCACCGCCCCCTGTGCGTACGTGCACGGTCATGGATCATGCGAGTTGCCTTGTTTACTACTCCATTTCGGCGTGTGTGCATCTGTGTCCGTGCGTACGTACCTTGTTGCCGAGCAGGCCGAGGACGCCGGCACGAACGCAGGATACGGCGAGGTGGCGGACGTGCCGGCGGAGGGCGCTCCTCGCCCAGACCGAGACGAAGATGCCCACCATCTGCTTGCTCGTGACGCGCCTGAACACATCCTGGTCTTGGTGCCGTTGTGACTGCGCCGCTTCTCTGCTTCCTGACATGGCTCCTCCTCCTCCTCCTTGTCTTCTTCTTCTTCTCGTGTTGTTCAGTGCGTCAGCTATGAGGGAGTTCCACTTCATGGCCGCCGATCTCTTCTTAGGGCCAAGCACGTTCCTCGCATTCAATGGCACGATTTCTTGGAACCTAAAGTACGTTCGTGAACATCATAAATTGTACTGCTACTAGAGCAATGCAACCTGACGACAGCACAGTTCAGAATCAGAAGGATCAGCAATAAGTACCCAAGAACATATATGTCGCAGGATCCTGCCGTGGTGTCCAAGTCCAACCAGTTCTTGAGGTCCAGATCATCTGGCGGCGCAATGCCACCCACATTCCATGTACCAGCAAACACCCTGCATCAGAATCAGATCAGACCGTGGAAACTTATTTGCCAATTGCATATGACACGAACCCAGTTCATCTTCATCTACGCAAGATGCTTCAAGGGGACGAATCCTCACTTGTACTTGATGGACTCGTTTTGCCCAGGTTGCAGTTGCAGCAGGGTGCTGCTCTTATCCAGGCCTGCAAACTCGGAACTGAGACGATGGTGCAGAAGCTTCGCCACTGATCTTGGCAAGACCATCTGGAATAGATGAGAGACGAGTTCATGTCAGTGATGCACAAGTTATCTGAACATATATTTGCATTTCTGCAGAGATAGATGGAACTCATGGAAGACTTGTGCAAGCTCTTGGCTCTTCTCCATGACAACGAAGAAATGTTTGACAGATCACCGACTAGCGGCCTTGGCGCCTCTTTCAGCAAGGACTAGGGAGCATTCAAGGATTAATTGGAGGGGATGAGGTAGCAGGGAAGGTTCAGAGATGAACAAGTCTGGACAGATACCATATATGCATAGGTGGCAAGGAAGGAGAGAACGCTGGCACAATAACAATGTGCAGGAGGCGCTACCACGCTAGATATGATGGTGACAGGAGGAGATACATGATAAGCATCTAGCCACCCACACGTTTAAGTGGAGTCGTCAAAGTCTCTGCATGCACCAGCGTACTTACTGAACAAACCTAGACCTCACAAAAATCAGCACCTTTTTGTTACCAAAGAAAAACATAATCAGAAGGGCCCAAGGTTACAGCCCCTAGGAGACATCTAGAGGGATGCAACGGTGGAACTGGTTGTGGACGACGGTTCAGGAACAGAATGTATCTGATGTCATGTACCACCTCCGTCCCTTTTTTAACTATCATTTTAAACTTTAACCATATATATATTAATATTTATGTACATAATTAGTACAATTACATAAATCATTGAATTTATTTTTATAATTAACTTATTTGGAGATACAAATGTTATTATTTTCTATAAATCTAGTCGAACTGAAGAAAGCTTAACCAGTACGAATACCATAGCGACACTTAAAAAATGACAAAGGGAGTATGCATGTGTACTCCTAAACTAAAAGGGTCAATATATTGCATCGAGTTGACATATTGAACCTCGTGGGCATCTTTAATTGAATTAAATTATCGTCAAGGCCTCAAGCAATTTATAGATTTGATGGAAAACTAACTCTATCTGATCCCAAAAATTGGATTCTTAGCATAAAAATTGGATCCAAATCCATCCGCAGAGCACGCACCACGCGAGCCAGGCCACGGAGAAACGAGTCTCATTTTCGTTTCCTGGGAGCTTGGCCGGCTGGGTGTGCTTGCACCCCGGGAGCCTGGCCCAGGCCATAGAGCAGGCATCCAAACGGACTTGAGGTGCATCTCGGGAGCCTGGCCCGTCCAAAAGCAGTGCATAAAATCGGTTTTTAGTTTTTACGTAGATTTTATCGTAGAGAATCATAAGAATTAATTCCACACAGGAACATCTTATCAAAGATTCACTTCCCATAAAGAGTCAGGATTAGAAGAAGCTCTATCAAACAAGCCATAATACTCTTTCCTATCTAGATTGTCCCAATCTCTGAAGAATGCCCATGTTTTTATTATGAACTAGAAGCTAGTTGGCAGTTGTTGAAAGCGATGATATGTTTACTTGCTCCTGGTCTTACTTTTATATTTTTTTTCTTTGGGAACAGGCTAGTCTCACTTTGAAGTACTGAGATGATCATCATAGCAGCACGCATGATTGGCCCAATAATTACCTGAAACATTGACCAACAAATGAAGAACTGTTGCACACTGCTACTGAAAATGCCCAATAATCAAACTTAAAACTGCTGCTCGATGGATCTGAATCTAATCTTGTGGTGGTAATCTTCTTCACATTGTTGTTCCTGTGTGACTGGACTCTGATGGAGCACGTCAGATTGGAAGAATCGAGAATTAGCATCTACCAGTCTTGAACAACTGGGTGATCACAAAAGTCGCAAACTTTATTCATCGGCCTAACGATGGTGAGTTTTAGGGTCCATATAGGAATCATGTATGCCGAAAATGTTGACGAGAGTAACGCGTCCATTGAATTCGCGGCTGCAGAACTCGTGAAACATAAACGGACGCAATAGGCCAATAAGTCAATAGGTAACGGCCAACGTTCTAGTCCTAGCAAGTCGGTATTACTTTTTTTTTTGTTTCCGAACACACCTTTCATAGATCATAGATTGATCCAGCAAATATGTTGACATTGATGAATTAGCAATACACGTATCGCTGTCGACGGACACACCACATAACAGTATTTAGCGCCATTAAATCCTAGTATAAGAATACAAGCACCCTTGCTAGATTAAAAGACTTAATTAAAATCGAGTTTTACTACCAGGAAGTTTGAAGCAATTTGATAAAATACTTGTTTGTATTTCTTAATTGAGATGATAGTATTATATTTTGGTCAATTTTTATAATGGAAGGGGAACAAGGTGCTTCGGTTTTGCTTTGTGTGTCCTTTAATTTTTTATAAGGGATCAATTTTTATTTTTCCATTGTAATTTTGTTTAGTCCCTGATTAGAAGCACAGATTACAAAGCCAAGACACAAGCTGAGAGACAACCACCGATGACCCAAAAAGAGCAACCACGGAGTAACTTATTTGTTAGCCATACCGTGGACATTACACATTCACACCACTCCTTGTGGCTAAGCCACTCTTCTCTTGAGGGGCCGCCCAACGAAATGGGGACAAAAGGTGACGAATGAACCGAATCTCACCAAACACAATAATTTCTCTTCAAACTATAGACAACACCATTTACAGCACATCCCGACTCCATATACCACCATCCAAATTCATATAATATGAGATTGCCTCGAAGAAGAATGACAGAAGAGGTGGAATGAACACCACCTCTAGCACTTGATTTGGTAATGCCACCAATACAGACGTCAATGGAGCAGAGGCACCAAAAAAGTACACTTACCGAACCAACGGGGCCCATCAACCAACATCAACCATGCCCAAGAAGTGTACTTCTTTGCATAGATGAGGATACACTCAATTAAGAAGCTCCAACGGATACACTCAATTAAGAAGCTCCAACGACCAAGGAGCTTGCCAAGGGAAGAACTAAGAGTCGGGGCCAAAGCATGGCGAAAGAACTTGACACCATACCACAATGCCCAGGGTGTGGTGGTTGAAGGAAGTCGAATGGCACAACCGTCTTCACCAAAACTAGCTAGGACGAGGAGTCCAAACCAAAGCCCCTCATTGTAGGTTACACCATTGTAATTTATGACCCACCGAAGATTACGTTTAGCTACACTCTAACCTAACTCGATCTATATGTATTAGGGTGGATATGGTGAAAAACTAGTTGATTTTGTATCGCAATATATGTGGATTGTGGTGGATTGAAGTGGCTAGATAAACTCTAATGTGTTGACTAATCATCGATGGCATGTAAAGGTTGGGATGTTATTTTATATAATGGTATATAGGTCAGATATTCAAAGAATTTGCAGCAGCCCAGGTGAAGTTATCTTTGGTTTAAGACTCAATACTTTTTTCTAGATATATAAAAATGACACGAGACTTTTTATTTCTCTCCATCTCTCTAGCTACAGCGCACGTTGACGCCCCATGGTATCCGGCCCAACTCTGGCAGGAATAATGGTCCGACCCAACCTAGCTTTTGACCCGCGCAACTCCTGAGATGCCGAAAGGCCTACAGAGTGCAAAGCCCTCGTGCATAAAAAAAAAAATTCTAAAAAAATCACATATTTTTCATTTCGCTTTAGTTCATTTATTCACGAAAATAAAAGGTAGTAACAATTGGAGTTAGCATCACCTTCACATCTGACCAAACTGCATCCTGAAAACATCGCATTTCTCATATACTCACGTACAAGACATGTTTTAAAGTGAAATGTTTTATATTGCTAAGCAACGAGACTCAAAGTTTACCCCAGGTTGTTTACCAAAAAATCAATCATTCTACCAGATTTCTTCTTTTCACTCAAACGTGCATCACATGCAGCTAATTGGCGCGTCCAGTCACTAGACGCAAGCACAGCTAGACATACCCCCTCAACGAGTAACCTGCAGCTAATTGGCGCAAGGTCGAATCTTTCATGGGCGCCACACCGGTCCGTCAAGCAAGCATGAACCGAAAGTCGGGCAGGCCATGGCTGATGGCTGCATGGCGCGGAGATGCTCTGGATAAGGAGGCATCCATTGTTTTGGTTGTCCTAATTTTTAGTGTTTTCTTCCGGCGTCCCGGCGACTGATACCGTGATAGTGGCGTGGGCGCCCACCGCCCGCGGTCGTCCATCCCACGGCCGCCATTGCCCGGAATCGCCGCATCTCTCTCGCGCCGCTTGCTTTAAAATGCCCGTGTGCGAGGAAGGAGGGTCATCATCATCACTCCACTCACCAGCGGAGACGGCTTGCTGCCCCCGACCCCCGTGCGGCAGAGGCAGAGCTCGATCGAGCACTCGACACCAGCTAGCAGGGACAGACAGGGATGGCGAGCCTGACGGTGCCGCCGGTGCCGACGTGGCCACGGCAGGACGCGATCGACCTCCACAAGGCGTTCCAAGGGTTCGGGTGCGACAGCACGACGGTGATAAGCATCCTGGCGCACCGCGACGCGGCGCAGCGCGCGGCGATCAGCCAGGAGTACCGCGCCGTGTTCAACCAGGACCTTGCCCGTCGCATCGCGTCGGAGCTGAGCGGCAACCACAAGCGCGCCATGCTGCTGTGGGTCCTGGACCCGGCAACGCGCGACGCCACCATCCTGAAGCAGGCCCTGACGGGCGACGTCACCGACCTGCGAGCCGCCACGGAGGTGGTCTGCTCCCGGGCGCCGTCGCAGCTGCGGGTCGTGCGCCAGGCGTACCGCGCCAGGTTCGGCTGCCACGTCGAGCACGACTTGACCGAGCGGACCTCCGGCGACCACCAGCGGCTCCTGCTCGCGTACCTGGCCGTCCCGCTCGCCGAGGGCGGCCCCGGCGAGGTGGTGGACCCGGCGGCGGTGGCGCTGGACGCGCGCGACCTCTACAGGGCCGGCGAGCGGCGGCTGGGGACGGACGAGCGCGCCTTCATCCGCGTCTTCAGCGAGCGGAGCTGGGCGCACATGGCGGCCGTGGCGCGCGCGTACCACCACATGTACGACCGATCCCTGGAAAGCGCCGTCAAGAGCGAGACGTCGGGCAACTTTTGCTTCGGCCTCCTCACCGTGCTGCGATGCGCCGACAGCCCCGCCAGGTACTTCGCCAGGGTGCTGCACAAGGCCATGAAGGGGCTGGGCACCTCGGACTCGGCGCTCATCCGGGTCGTCGTCAGCAGGGCCGAGATCGACATGCAGTTCATCAAGGCGGAGTACCACCGGATGTACAAGCGATCGCTCGCCGACGCCATCCACGCCGAGACGTCCGGCCACTACCGCACCTTCCTCCTCTCCCTCGTCGGCCGCGACCGCACCTACTGAATACCAAAATCGGTGTGGCTGCTGCTGCTGCATGCTTTCCAGCGTTCTTAGCCATCGCATCGTGTGTGCGCTTGCTATTCCGATCCTGTTAACTCCATCCATGGAAATGTTCCTTGCCTTGTAAATACTCCTACTTGTATTCTTGGGATAGTTGTTCGAATAATGGTTTGACAGCTCAAAATGTGTATGTCCCTATTAACAAAGACAATGGAATTATTATGATCAACTCAAGAAGGACATGTACATACTGCATACCTGCACAGGTAGCGGTGGCTATTCATTCACTACAAAGTTCATCTGCTCACTATCCCATACAGAAAGAACAGCATTGGCCGCCATGCCAAACGTACAGGCTGCCAAAGTTCAGAGCTAGTGTTATACAGCTAGTCGCCGAGAGAAACAGAGCTGCCGCAACAAACATGTCTGTCTCCTACACTCTTACAAACAGCCAAACCGTAATTCACATAGATAGACCCGAGGGCTTCATACAGGACGCAACCAGCTAGCCTCAGTCGACCGGCTTCTGGTTCACATGCCGGGACGCCGAGTATGATTGGATCGCCGAGCTCGTCACGCCAATAGAGTGCTTCGTCAGGTCCAAACTCTTCCTTGCGGTGAACAAGATCATCCAGAAGAACCCAACCCAACCTGCAGTAGGATGCGTTTTCTCAACATTAGCACAATGCACACGTGATACAAAGCAGGTCCTCAGACTCAGAAGGCAAAGATATGCTACTCCCCCAACAAATCTCAAAAGAGTATTCTTGCTGCAAGGAAACTGCTTTGTCAAGACAGATTTTTCCGTGCTTTACCCTTCTAGATATTGGGCATCACAATCTCTATGAAATTTCTAAAAAGAGAATCATAACTGCAGCTATTTTTGCTAAAGCTATGCCACTTTATTCCCCATTATCCAGGGGATCTAGTTTGATGTCTACTTATTCTCCACTAATTTGTGGAGAAGGTGCTGTTGTGACTACTTACTCTCCTAAAGTAAAAAGAAGGTGAAATTGACAAGAGATCCTAGACTATCAATTTGATATAGCCTTACAGGAAGTCGTGTGGAGGAAATGATTTATAAGAAATGAAACTCTTTTCTTGGGATGGACAAGGTGGAAATTGGAAACTCAATTTGACATGCAGTAAATTGACCTCACCTACATTTTTCATTCACAAGTTTTAAAATGTTAACTGTTGCATTCATAATTCTTCCAGAATTTCAGTTCTGCTACTTTTTCCTGATAATACCTTTGAAAATCTTTAGTTTTGCAAGTTCATACCTTTCATCACATCTTAGATGCTGACCCAACATTAAAGGAGGAACATAATGTAATTATTTGCATTTTGCAGTAGAATCTCTTCAACTCTATTTAACACTTGTTTCTTGAACGAATTGTAATGAGATTTCAAAAGCTTTTATGAACTAGTTTAAATGCCTCTACATGGTTCTCCTAATTGTAGAAAAACAGAATGTTAAAGAGAAAACCGGAAGTGGTATCAATAATTCACCAAAGTTACAATATATAGATGTCTCTACATGGTTCTCCTAGTTAGTAGTGACCACAATGTCAAGGAAAACAAGCACAACTTATAAACAAATCACCAAAATTACATAGTACAGACGTTTTTATGTGATTGTCCTAATGAATTAGGAAGCATACTCATTGTCACTGAAACCATATAGCACAATAACTTCTTACTTCTTCCATTGTTAGTCATCAATCATCATTGTTCTTAAAAGATCTTAAAATATTAATACAAAAGAGTCAATTTACTGTTAAGCATATAACAATGGGCAACCAACATTTGGTTCTCCTTAATTGTTGATTTAATGCGTTCATGACTCTATTCTGATTCTGATGCTAAGATGAGCACGTAGGCACCCTGTGGGAAGTAGCCAATACTAATTTTCTGATTCCTGATCTAACTTTATTACATGGGCAAGTGCATAGATTGAGATGATAATTCAGTTGAAAAGAGACATTTGTTACAGTTTCACCATATTAACATTGACTAAATTAATTTCAGACGCAGAAGTGCAGATCTTCTATAATGGTTGGAGATTCAGGTAAAGTCTTTAAGGTTTTATATTATGCCTGAAGGTCGATTGCATATTAATATTTCAACAGCAGTACAATCTTTTATAGGGGAATATAGATGATTTACCTGTAGCAATCATAACTCCAACAACTGCTGAGATGACAGTCGCAGAAATGGCAAAGATAGCAACTGATACTGCTCCAATATACACTGCAACTAAGCAAGCAAAGAAGATAGCCAAGAATCCTCCGGCAGCAGCCAGTGACATCAGGACTGAGACGATGATTGCATTAGCAGTGGCAACCAGCAGGAAGAACATGAAGATCAGAAGGCCAGTCAATGCTATAAGTGTGATTGTCCCGACCTGCCACATCAGAAAAGGGCAAAATGAGGAAAATTTACAGTATTTACTAAGAAATTTCAAGAATTCCTAAAATGGATGCCAAACTATAGGCGAGATATCAGTAAGAGTTTATATGGGATCAAAACTGCACGCAAAAGCAATCTACCATGTTGTATTGCTAGTGAAAGTAATCTACCATGTTTTTGTTTCCACTTACACATGCTCCCTCCACCTAGAAATGCAGTGGATTTTGAGTTGTCTGAAGTCAAACTAACCTAAGTTTGATAAGTTTTTTTTTTAAGAAACAACCAATAATATTTATGATATTAAATGAGCACTATTAAAAATCCTGATACCCTATGAAATCTATTTTTATAGTTTATCTATTTGAGGTTGTAGATGTTAATACATTTTTTTTGTAAATTTAGTTAAACTTAAGGTAGTTTGATTTAGGACAAACTTGATCCTATTATATCTCAGGACAAGAGGGATTACAATTCAGTCTATTCTTCATTTCCCTCAACAGATTTTGTAAACATTTTGGCCCCTGAGACCTAAAAAGTACCAATCTAAACCAACATTGCAATGGCGACTATGACACAGTAATCCTATTGACTGAAGCACAGACTAAAACAAGTGTACTGCTAAGCAATCACCTATAAAGACTTGTTCAAGTCGCGCAAACAATGAATGAATTACAGAACATCGAGTCAGATTTAGTAGTAAACAGGGCAAGGAAAACTCATGCTTATGTGACGGATCAAGGAGGCGTGGGGCCCACCGAGATGACGAGGATGGCGCGGAGGCCGCTGCCCCGCCTGGTCCACTCGAGCAGGTCCCGCGCGGAGTTCCGGGACGCGCCCCTCAGCCGCGGCGCGGCCTCGCAGGACGCCGCCCGGAGCCGCCGTAGCAGCGGCTCGTCGTCGGGGTACCAGACGCCGTTGACGTAGCTGCGGAGGACGCCAGCGAGCGTGTCCTCCTCCTCGCCGACGTCCACCTCGTGGGCGCCGGAGGGGGCCTCGCCGTTCGAGGCGGGCTTGGCGGGGGTGGGCCCGTCCACATCCATGGCCGGAGGGGGAGGGCGGTGGGGGACCGGGGAGGAGTCAATGCAACTGGGCAGCGTCGGCGAGGGGAACGGGAACGGATGAGGGTATACACCGTGCACATTCTGGATTTAACAGGAGGCGTTCGGGCCTTCGGGGACACGTGGTCGGCTGGAGTGGCGCGGCCGTGGCCACGGAGGTGACAGGTGTACCCGGGGGCCCACCCAGGCTCGCATCACGCATTCATTCACGTGCTGGTCGAGTGCCGCCGTTGGGTGTTTTGGGTACAAGACTATTTGAAATAGTCTATTTCTACTGGCTGGAAGAGCGGGTCCCACACTACCGTTGCATAATGCATTTGGATCAGGTTAGGGCTTTTTTTTTTTGTGTCTATATATTAATCTTAATCGTGATTGAAGTGCATATACATGCATTCAAACAAAGGTCTTAAGTGGAATTATTTGGCAGGAGCAACGTGTCACCAAAGCATGTGCAGTGACAAATGTCTATTGGAATGTGATCGGTTCGGCTAATCCCGAACTTAATTATGAGATTAATTAAGCGTTAAGCTTTTGGTCCACCACTCGTCATTCATTTCCAGCTAAATAAGAATTGTCGTGATCGGCCACAACCCTTAGAATTCTAAAGGTTCGCCCCCCTGGCCCACAGCGCAACTATAAATAAGAGGAGGCGCCCCTGACGTCTCTATCCCATTCATCCCTGTGACTATTCACATAACCGATCAATTAGGCGTTGGAGGGTTTAGGAAGGCCATCACCCACGTTTATCCCATCCAGGTCCATCTCGGTCCAGAAGGCAGCAGCTACCCGGCTCCTCACGTTCTTCACCGACAGAGGGCGTTCAAGTCCTCAGGCGGTGAACTAAAAGCATCTGCTACATCTACGACCTCCATCGCATATCTAACGATACAGATGGCGTCCGCGGGCTCTGGTTAGTTACTAAGATACATTCCGCATAAGTTTGAGTTAGTGATCATGTTTATGCTAAGTTAAGATCCTCTCAGTCTAAGTTTCATTTCAACAATGTCGGCACAACTTTAAATTTGGTGACCGCGACGTTGTTAGCTCTCAACTCAAGCCATATTGACATCTTCTAATTCACATTTGTCAATCAAATCAATCGGGGGATGATTGAGACGATTAAATCACCTACTCCCTGCTCCCTCCATGTTGGTAAAAAAGAAGTCATTTTTTGATAAGATTTTAGTCAAACATTGGGGATATAAATCATGAATAATTTTTAAATTGTTGAGTTTGACAATGTGAAAACCACATGAATAGATTTGTCTTGAAAAATACTTTCATAAATATATATATATAACACCTTTCAATAAATATTTTTATAGAAATAAGAAGTCAAAGTTATGCTTTGAAGAGTACGTATTTTGAGGGTTTTGTTTCGTTTGTTTTTTCCTTCTTTTGGCCTAGAGGCTACTTCTCATAGTAACTTTCATCGGACATGCCTATATAGGCCCCGTTCACTTCGCTGAAAAAACAAGTCGAAACATTGTTTCGGCTGATTTGTTATGAGAGAGAAAACACTGTTCCGACTGAAAAAACAAGCTAAAAAGTACGGATTATAAGACAAGCGAACATGGCCATATTGTTGTTATTCCATATTATCTTTTGGTGCTCATTCGTTGTTATTTACTTCTTTCCATTCTAAGACCCTCTTTGCTATAGTTTTGTTAGGTTTGTCCATTGGCCCTCCCAAACATTTACATATGAGAACGGCTTCTTAACTCAAAATAAAGCTAAAAAGGGTAAAGTTGAAGCCACTAAACACATGGCTTTCTCACTACTTCAGCAGTACTTTTCAGCGAACGAACAGTGTTTTTCTGTCATAACAAATCAGCATAAGCTAAATTTCAGCGAAACGAACAGGGCAATTATGTAGAAACCCAAACTCTGCCAAAGAAGGCATAAATATACAATGTTTACAACAAGATAACTAATTCAGAGGAATCTAATGAGTTTTTCAGATATAAATATAATGAGTTCTAAATTAAAGGCCTTTGCTATTTGAATTTGTGCTTTGTGCTAAGAAATCGTTTAGCTTTTTGCTAGTTTTTGTTTTTCAGCCAGAGGCTGAAACTTTTAATTATGCTTGGTTGTGTGCACGACTCATGTAGAGGCCTGGAATAAAGATTGTTCCTTTTTCTAAAAAAATGTTCATCTTGGTTTTGTCCTAAATCAATTTTCTTCAACTTTAATCAAGTTTGTAGGAAATGCACCAACATTTAGAACATCAAATTTGTTTTTATTAAATTCTCAAAATAGAGATGTCCATTTTTCCAAATTCTCAGTGGCAATTTAATCATATTGAACAAAAATCATATATGATGAAAACTAGACCCTTGACATATATCTTTATATAAGTATAGAAATAGAAATATATAAATGTATATTTGCTGTTGCTTCCGAAATAGAGTCACAATGGGCCGGTTTGAATGGCTAAAATGAAGGAATTGGAAAAATTGGAAGAAGAAGAAGAAGAAGAAGAAGAAAAGAGTGAGTACGGACGTTGGAGAATAGGCCTGTCTATATGTTGTTGGGCCTTCTCCAAGTGGTACCGTCATCTGAGAAGCAAATCTGCAGGGCTCGAAAAACTCATTTCCCAATAAACTTTCCGGCCCAGTTGCAGCCTCGTATTCCTTGCTCCTGCTAAACTTGCTAACAGCGTCTACGATAGTTCTAAAAAATTGGTAAATCAATTAGTTTTCCAAGTGACTAAAAAAGATAGACATATATTTATTGAGCTTCTCCAATAGTTTTCAAAATCCTTCTCCTTAAATATAGAAGACGATTTTGCATCAGAAATTCTAGACTTTTTCTAAATTACCCTATCTAACTGCTTTTGTACTTTTCTTTCTCTCGTGTACATCTATATTAGGCCCTGTTTGGTAGGGCTACACTTCACTAGTGAAGCCATTTTTTTTTTGCTTCAGCTCCACGAACAGTTCCACCGGTGGAGCTGAAGCGGTTTTGGTAAACCGTTTGGTAAAATGGCTTTCCTGTGAGAGCATGTTTTTAGGGGCCTAAAGGAGGAGCCGGGAGAAGCCACTTTTTTTTTGCTCCATCCCACCCCAAATCATTGTGAGAGCATATTTTTAGGGGCTTCACCAGTGAAGTTATTTCACTTTACCCCGTTTAACAGAAAACGGCTCCAAACGGCTCCTGAAGCTGGTGGAGAAACCCTGCCAAACGGGGCCTTAGAAATCCTATCTTACTCCTTATTCTTCTCCACACATCCTTTCACCTTTAGATTGACGATGGTTATGCGTGTGTATATTTCCGCTCAACTGGGTCGATTTTCCTAAGTGCGGAAAGATTGGGAGTTAAGATAGGGAGTTTCTTTAGACCAATTTTTTTCAATCCTGCCAAAAACTCAAGAATGGGAGTGGGTTTTAGAAACTCTTGGAGATGCTCTAAGGCCCGGTCTAGGTCATCAGTTCAGCCACTAATCTTTAGTTTTTAAGCTCCAAACAGGACCTAAAACGTCGTTGTCTAAAGTTTAGTCAATCTTACAAGAAAACCATTAATTTTTTAGGCTAGATAATAAGTGAGCTAAAGTGTTATAAAGTTTAGTAGCTAACTAATAAACTTTATTAGACCATAAATAAAATCTAAAAAGGATCGAATTCTCGCACGCGTGTGGTGAATTGCATCTTGCAAATAGGGTGTATAGGGAGATGCATGTAGAATGCGAGGCCGGAGGGCAGAACGAGTGTACTGTCCGATCGACAGCGATAGCATGTATGGTACGGTGTATCCGGTCGATCGGTGTCGTCACGGTATATACATGCATGAGCACTGTTGATCTCCTTAACATCCGTACGCGCATAAACGACCATAAATTAGACGTACAATTGCAGATATGTAGTACTATACGTACCAGCATCCTTTTACTCTCCATGGAATAATTCAGTTTGCACCGTACGTGTACGAGCCGCGCCGGCCTTGTTTAGTCGTCATCATAGTCAGTACATACACAGTGCTGCTAGTGCTACGGGATCTACATACAGGGCCTTTAATCGTATCATTTATACCGTCTTCAACGAGGAACTTATATAGACACCTAAAGCTAAAATGGATAGCGAGAGATCAAAATCAGCCTCCAACATAGTACCTATATGGGAGACCTATTTTGGGTTGTATGAGAGGTACAATCCAAATATGAGCAACGTCTCTCCTGGAAACTCATTTACAGAAATGATTCTCTTTTGGATCTTGTTGTTGGAGAAGATGTCGAATATGTATTGAATCTTTTGTCTGAAACGCTACCCAAAGGACGAATGGATCTTGTATTTTGTGTGTTGTCGTTAGAGATAGCCTATGATGTACCCAAACTGATCCATTCCATGTATGAATATGAACGACAACACAACACATCATCCGATCGATCGCTACCCTCATTCTCTTTCAGCTCGATGGACGGCGCCTCGGTCGATCATGGTCATGGCCATCATCTTCTGGCTTGGATCCGCAGCTCGACCAGAGAGGGTACGGTACGGCCTCCATTTACATGCAAGCATCCAGCTATCTAGGCAGGCAGGACGCAGGAGGCAGCAGGGGACGACTCCAGATTCAATTCAAATTCAAACAGCTAGCCGTCAGTTCATACCTGCTAGCTACTGGTAGTAGCTAGCTTGGTCGATAATCGATTTCTTCCTTTAGCACACCTCGTTAGTACGTCATTATGGAGTAGTACTACCCTAGCTAATTACGCCAGGTGGGAGCCGCTGCCGCTAGCTGCTACACGTTACGTACGCAGCACTGCACCTATACTACTGTGCATGCTTTGCTTTCCCATCATCATCATATCGATATGATGGTGGTTTCTGTCATCAGGTCGGTCATGCAGCAGCAACCCAGCAAATAAAACTCTGGAGCACATGGATACACCAACAGTGATGCGTCGTAAAGGGCAATAGATATGATCGGACGGCTCTGCGATCGACCTAGCTACCGTATGTCGATCATGCATGCCCCATAACTACCGCAGCAGATAATGGCCTGCTTTATTCACCTTAACTGCAGCTGATCTGTCTGTTCATTTCAAGAGAACGGAGTGTCAACAATGCTGTCACATCTATCTCTTCTCTGTCTCTCTTATCATCAAGAGAACGGAGTATGCATATGGCAGCACTGCGAGTAGGAGTATTAGTCAAGTGGTACCAACCTGCAACAACATGCAAGATCAGCAAAGGTATGTCGTCGTCTGATGATAATTAAGCACCACACATGCATTATAGTATATATTAATGGTGTTTATTAGGCCCCATTCACATCCTGGATGGCGTGCATGTGGAAAATTTTGGCAGGATCACTGTGCCCTGCCCTGGGCCCAAATTTTAATTAAGACGGTTGCGTCGGTTTCACAAGCAGGAAAAATTCGGTGCGGACCATCATCTTTGCCAGGGCGTGGTGTGGACTGTTCAGCTGATACGTGGGCCACATTATAATTTTAATCGTGGGCATGGTAAATCAGAAGTCCAATGGTCTACTCGTCAGCTGCGCATCTGCAGTGTTTTGACGGACCATCCGTGCCGATTTTTTTTTTCCTCACAAGCCGATCAGGAATCGAGGGAAAGGACAGCACAGTGGTACGTACTACTACTACCGGAGGTAGCGCAGGCAGCTGCATCTGCGTGCATGGCCTGCTAATATATCATGAGGCCATCATGGCCAATCTTTTTTGTCAGCGTCAAAAGAGAGAACTGCAAGGCGCCCACACAGGAGTATATTGGCATATGCGATGCGTGTACAGAAAAGTTCAATCATAAAGCAATGGATTGCGGAATCATTAGGAGTATCAGAGGCGCAGTCGGTACGCCCCAGTGCGGCATATAACTGTCTATAGTGTTTTTTTGCACATCTCGCTGTAAAATTGTAAATCTTTGCTGACAAAAGCGAAGCTAGGATCGAGGACACGAGTACAAATGCCCTGGGTCTGGGCCGGCAAATACTAAAGCTATCTTTCTCTCTCTCTCTGTTTTTTTTTACTATATGGGCATTTTCGGTGGGGACGGGAGCCTTGGATCCCCTTGATGTTTCAAGCTTATTAGGTGTTGGCACTGCTATAGAACATACCATCACTATCAGACCATCACCGCTGCAAGTAGAGTATCACTATAAGTTCATAAGCAAAAAAAAAAAAAAACATTATTGCCATGTTTCTGTGTCATTGCATGTTGGTGTTCAAAACCAGCAATCAAAGATGTTCGTTTATTGTATGGCGTGTAAATAACGATCGTAAATTTTCAAATAGAACGATATTTCTCTCACAAAACCAGCCTAGCGAAGATACTTCTTCACGAACCAACAACGATATGAACCAGCCAACCGAATAGGCTGAATGTCAGTACCACTGACGGGTTTTAACCCAAACCGGTAGTGATGTTGCCTCGGGATCCAAAAATAAAATGCAATCGAGTTAACTTGGAGCTCAAGTCTAGCCCTCCAAAGCGGTTAAGTCCGTCCGCTCTCAATTTCGGTGCCCTCTCTCCCCTTCCCTCGATCCGCATCTCTCTCCCGGTTAACTCATACAACGCTTGTCGGCATGGTGGCTTGAGACCTGGTGGTGGCGGTAGCTGCTCGAGCATCTGGTGGCTCACGCTGTAGGGGTTCATAGCGGCCCATGGCGGTAGGGGCCAGGTCGGCTTGCTAGCGCAGGGCTCACAGTGGCCCTAGGTTGTCAACATCGGCAACATATCCTCCACATCCGCACCAATGGCACGTACAAGAGCGTTAAGCATAGGGTGGTCATCTACACCAAGAGGGGCCGCACGATCGCCACCATATTCCAGGATGCCTCCATTGATGGGCCGGTGACGCCGCTCCCAGAAGTCCTCAAGGGTGGCGAGGGGCCGCGCTATAAATCCATCCCAAGATTTGAGTACTTCAAGATCAGGTTTAGTGCCACGGCTAAAAGGACATGATTCTCGATTCGTTTCTTGCTTGTATGGATCCACTGCTTCTTGATTTGTTGCTTGTTTGTATGGATCCACTGCACTCATGGTTTCTTGTATGGATCAAGTATTTGTATGGATGAATTCATTTGTTGCTTTGTATGGATCCACCGCTTCTCGATTCGTTTCTTACTTGTATAGATCCACTGCCTGTATGGATGGATCCGGTGCGGGGGTGGCGGCGACGATAGGCAAAGGACCTCAGTGAGCACGTGGATTCATTTGTTGCTTTGTATGGATCCACCGCTTCTCCATTTGGTTCTTACTTGCATGGATCCACTGCCTATATAGATGGATCCGGTGCCGGGGTGGCAGCGCCGACGGTCGAAGGGCCTCGGTAAGCGCGCTGGTGTTTTTTAATTTTCTTTTATAAAATGGGCACCATTATTGCCAGGTAGGCAGCCAATAGTGAAACATCATGGCTATCATTGCTGATTGCTCACTGCTAGATCAAAATCCGGTAGTGAAAGCCGGGTTGGAACTGGTAGTGAATGAAGTTTGTGGCATAGTGTAGGGTATAAGCGGAGGTTAGGATTTAAGGAGAATTTTGGGGCACTAGATTGCATAGGAGATGGACCGATTTCAATTTGTCATATAGTCAATTAGTTTTTTTTTTTCGTTTTACCCCACCAATAACCCATCCATAAGTAATTGGCCCTCTTCATCCATATTTTGTGGCTTCGCCCATGTTGTCATCCATGCAGTGGTGGCTAGGTAAGATAATGCACCATTGACCATGGTGGTTGAACATGGCTCTTTGTAAGGATTGAATGACCCAAGAGGGGGATTGAATTGGGATATAAAAAATAAAGCTACAATCTTAGCATGGATTTAAATAGTAGGCTATAGCATTGCTATACTGCTAGAGAGAGCCCATGCTAAGCTATTCCTATTTTCGCCACTATGTCAGCTAAGACCGCTATATTGTGCTTAGAGAGACTCCAATTGGTATTTATTATAAAGTTGAAGATTAGAATGATGAAGATTAGACCAACAAGCGTAGTTGAATGCTTGAATAAAAGAATAATAAATTTGGCTTGTCATGATGTTGTCGATTCAAAGATGTAGAGAAGTCGATGACATAACTAGGGATGCGATTAATGAGATATGTGTTCATTAAGAAAAGCTTCATCCCCAAGTTTCATAGTCATGGAGGCTTGGGCTAAAAAAGAAAGACTACCTTCAACTATTTGGCGACCATGTTTATATGCACTCTGAGCCATTTTGTTGATAAGCATGAGGACAAGAAACCTAATGAGCAATCCCCATCTTTTGGACGAAAATGCTTAAATGCTGATATTCCCCACCCTAGTTAGTTTGAAGGTTTAGATGTTTTCTATTGAACAATATAACATTAAAAATTAAGAAAAATTAGAAAGACATCTAATCTCTTCTTATAAGATAAATCCACGTGAACTTATTGAAATCATTAATAACGATTGCATAATCAATCTGATGCCTCTTTTTTTTAAAAAAAAAGAGGCTTGAAGTTAGGACTTCTCCGTTATTAGAAAACAAAACGCAAAAAGAAAAGTACCGTGCCAAGGTTCGAATCTTGCAGCTTGACTTGCACTCTCGACACATGTATCGGTCAGTGGAAATGTACAGAGTATATGAACAGCGAATACTATTGAGTGGCAGATCTTCTGTCGGTTCTTTTAAGAAACATGATATTCGAACAGAAAAACTATTCCGTAGACATGGTACCACACTGGAAATATTAAGAGGCACAGTGCCACACCATGTAGTACGTCATGGTCTAGTACGTTTGTCGATTACGTATAGCCGGTAACAGATGCAAAGACGAGTGGGTCCATATATACTTGATTACAGACTTACAGTATTATTTTCTCAGTCGAAAAAAGAGTACACATCTTGATTTTTTTCAAAAAATCAACTAGTTTCAAGTTTCACCGAATCTATATAAAAAAAGTTCGAATAACACTTATATGATACTGAATAATAAGTATAACTGAATTAATCATGCAATGTATTTTCATAGTAAATCTATTAATAAAACATAAATGTTCATACTATTTTTACAAACATAATTAATTAATTTTAAAATTGATTCACTCTAAGAAAGTCAAATTTATACTCTTTTGGAACGAAAGGGAGTACGGAGCACGTACTACTGGAAAAATAATCTCTATAGAAAAAGGTAGTGCGTACGTACAAAGGCATGACATGACCAAATTATTAAATATGTGGTACTATGAGACTATCAATAGTGCGTGAGAGCATCTTGTGCAGTACCACATTTTAGCACCTTCAATTCAACCAATTATAGATAAATCATATCAATATCTATGATACCAAATAAATATTATTAGACTAATTATAAAATGTATTTTTATAATAAATTAATTTAGAGTCATAAATGCGAATAACATTTACTATAAATTTGGTCAAACGTGAATCACTGGATGTGACACACAATCCATAGTTGCAATTTTTTTGGACGGAGGTAGAACTATCTAAAGTAGGCCCTTATTTGCCGGTTTAGGTAGTACTTTTGTTTTCTAGAGCCTTGTTTTCCGCTATTGTCTCGGGTAGTACTACCTAAAATAATATCCTTATTTTGTTTCGTTGGAACCCTAAACTATTTCTAAATCATATTAGCTCTTCCAAAATTTTCTCGATCTTGCAATTTCTCACCTTGAATCTCGTCTTCTTTCTATTTCTTTCCCCACTTCTATTTCTTTCCCCACCTCGATTTGGCCAGTGCTGACCACACTAGCGGCAAGGGGTAGGCCAGCGAGCCGCACTAGGCTCACACGCCCCTGTGGCTGGCAGAGGCTCGGTTAGAGGGAGCGGGGGAGGAGGTGGAATCAGGGTTAGGTGGGGAGATGGCAGCGCCGAAGGTGGAATCAGGGTTAGGTGGGGAGATGGCAGCACCGAGCGTGGTGGAGATAGCGGTCGGGTAGACACAGCGCTAGGTGAAAAAAAGTCAACAAAGGAGGAATCGGTTCCCGTCCATGGAGCAAGCGGGCATGAGGGGATGGGGGATGTGGAGGAGACGATGCGCAGGGATGTGTCGCCTGGTGGGCGAGATCGACCGATGAGGATCCATGGTTGATGAGGCATCGCTAGGCGGGCGAGATCAGCCGAGGAGGAGTCAGGGTTGGGTAGGAACATCGGTGGGAGGTGAGGCGTTGAACTTGTGGCAAGGAAGATACTAACCCAACCGAGAAATAGAAGCCTCCTACTCATACGTGGGAACGAATGGGTCGTGGGGGAGGAGATTTAGGTAGCCAAACACATCTAAGGAGGCTAAGTAGGTAGTCTATTGGAGGTGATTTTTTTGATCCAGTACTCAAATATAGAGTAGGGGGCCTATTTAGGTAGCCTACTACAGATGCTCTATCAAAGATGCATGTTTGACTGTCTTGTTGAGCAACTCCACCGGTTCCCATATCCCCTTTCACTTAAAATCTGGGATTGAGGAAGCTAAATTTCAGAGTATAAGCGAGGGCTCCTACAGCAGATTGAGTAAACTGTCTCCTTTCTTACGTGGACCCACATGTCAGCAACCTCATTTCCTCTTCTCTTCTCTCTTTCCTCTCTCTCCTTCCCCTCTCCCTCCTTGCTCATCAGCCGCGGCTCGACGACGGGCCGGCTAGCGCACTCTGTGCGGCGGTGCGGCAACTGCCCACGTGCACTCTCGGTGTGGCGGCAGCGTGCCCACCTCTCTCTCACTCCTCTCTCGATGGCAGGGTGGCCAACACGGCATGCCCCCGAAGGCGGCCCAGCATGGCAAGCCCGCTCGGCCCCCGACGGCGGCACCGGTGTGGCGCGAGCTCGCGCTTGCGTCAGCGGCAGCGACCCGCACGCTCATGGGAGCGGCGGCAACAGCAACTCCATCCTATGGACCCACGTCGTCAGTGATAGGAAGATGAAGAAAGAGGATTAACAAAAAAATATTTACACTCGCTGTTGACTTAAATATGTCGCCTGTGTAAGTTTATTTACACATGTGGTTGACTTAAGGCTAGAATGACACCACTTTTGCTAGCCTTCCACACTGACGGTTTGTGAAACCGTCTGTAATGATAAAAAAAACCTAACGCCAATAGAAACCGTTTCTATACTAGTGCCGTTTTTATATAAATCATGCAGTACCTTTGCTTCGAAAAAAATATATCATGCAGTACCCAGATCAGTTTAGTCGTCCAGCAGGCAGCAGCCTTGAAGTCTCCATGACAACCACTCCATGGTCAGGCTAGAGACGACGAGGGCCAGAAGGGAACAGTTTGTCTGATCGAATCAAGCAAGCGATGTACGCAAGATACCACGCATGAACCCAGGCTCCAGCTGCAGGTGACCTTGTTGAATAGGACCTCCTGGGCCAGTGCCCAGTACGACTAGAGTAATACTGCTAGTCCAGTACTACTCCTGTTTCACATAAGCAAAGAGACGACACATGCATGCATGTGTGGCCCGCGATCGACTGGCTGATCTCTACCGGCCGGGCCAGGCCGGCCGGCCGCATGCATGCTCGTCAGCTGCTCCGTCCATGTTCTTATCGGCAGACGTCAACCGGCCGGCCGGAGCATGCAGTCGAAGCAAAGTGGACGAACGAATGAACAGTTGCCGGCCGGCGGCCGCATCAAATAATTTGTACGCCGGTGACGGAGGCCGTGAGTATCATGCAGGCGTGCCAGCCGGCGGCCGCAGTTACGTTGTGGCCGGGCCGGCCGGAGCGGAGGGCATGGGGGACTGGCTGCAGTTACATACATGAACACGCTGCAGCTGCCGCATGTACGCATGCACGCTATATATATATATATATATATATACACACACACACTACCCTAATTCTTCTCATCACTCTCGGTTCAAAAATCCCATTCACTACCGGATTTTGAACCGACAGTGGCATGTCGGCAGTGATGTCACTTGCCTATCAGTGCTGGCACTTCACCCGGCAGTGATAAGGTTTAAAAAACCAAAAAAAACATACAGCAAGCATGCTCGCGGGCTACCACCGCCATCTCGCCGTCAAGCAGTTCATCCAAGAAACAATTCACACATCACATACAAAGGAGGAGGGATTCAACACATCACAAATCAACTCATCCACAAATCGAATTGATTCATACATCACAGAGAAGGGTTCAACACATCACAAATCAACTCATCCACAAATTGATTCATACAACATAGAGGGAGGGGAGGGGAGGCCAGGAGGGGGAGAGAGTGAGATTCCGCCGGGAAGGGTGAGCTTGGTCTCACGCCGGAGGCTGTCCCTCGCCGCTCCAACACAAGATCTGAGGCCGCGCCCCCGGTCGTCGCCCCCATGATAGATCTGAGGTGACAGAGTGTGTGAGAGAGGAGAAAGAGCACCGGGAAGGGAAGATTGCCGGGGGAGAGAGAGTACCGTGAGCCGTGAAGAAGAAGCCGCCGACGCTTCTTGCCCGCCCGCCGCCGAGGTGGATCCGTGCGAGCCGACCCATGATGCTTCGCCATTCAAGGCTTCTGCGCCGGTCCACGCCGAGCCACGCTTCGCTTGGTCGCCGGTTGCCCGCCGTGGGTCAGCACGGTCGCGCCCGCTTCCTCGTCGCTGCGCGCGATCGCCGCCGCTCACGCCGTCGCGGCCCGACGTAACAGCGGGCCGAGTACCGAGCGGAGAGAGAGAGAGAGCGGAGAGAGAGAGGTATGGATCAGTGCCGATCAAAGAGAGAGAGAGCGGAGAGATATGGATCAGTGGATGGACGTGAGTGATGGGTTAACTGGGCTGTATAAAAATTTCGGGTCCGGGAGATATGCATCAGTGCCGGTTCGTAGTATAGGCCCGACATTGATAGACAATCACTGCCGGAATATTTCACCAACCGACAATGATAATATCTATCACTATCGGTTCTTAAGACAATCCGACAGTGATAGGCTTTTTCCTTATCAACCGGCGGTGATGTGTTTATCGGTGTTAGTTTTAAAATTCTGGTGACTTATTCTGCAGTAGTGATACACTGTTCATCCTTTTTGGTCACGCTAGATTATCTCTTTCCGCTCGCTCGCTTCACTTCAATGCAGCAGTATGCCAGTAGCACTACCGAGCAGCATTACTAGGGAAAGTATTTTTTTTAGGCTGGCCCGCGCCTCTGTCTAGAAACTGTTTAGTTTTTAGATGTGATGTGAGTATCTAGCCGTATCAAGAGATCGATTTTTAGAGGTGAGCCAAGACCCAGCATGCAGTTCCTAGAGATGGACTAAAATTTAGCCGCCTCTAGAGACTTGTAGATCATTTTTTAGCCCACTACAGATAGTTTTAAAGAGTTTGTAAATCGTTTTAAAGAATTGGTAAAATGATTTTAAATGAAAAATTGTGAACTATAAAGTTGTATATCTTTTCAAGTACTACAATTTTAGTTTATGTTGTTTCTCCATCCAGGTCATTTGAAAAAATTAAAAAAATAAATTTGAAAATCTAGAACTTAAAATAGAATTTATGGACATAAGATGATTTCAAATCAAAAGGTAGTTAACCTCAAAGTTGCAGATCTTTTCGAGCATTACAACTTTAGTTTAGCTTGTTTCTTCATCCGAGGTCATTTATATATTTTTTAAAACATTGAATTTCAAATTATGAAAAATTAAAACAAAAATTACGGGCCATAGTAATCTCAAATGAAAAGGTCATCAACTACAAAGTTGAATTTCTTCAAGTACTACAATTTGGATATAAAATTTTGTCTTCATCCGATTTGTTTTTTTTAATGTGAATTTTACTGAGCTACACGTATTTTTAGAGGTGAGGCAAACTGCACAGGGGCAGACTCAGCTCGGTGGTGAAGATGTTGTCAAGGATGGGAGGCTGCGGGCGACAGGCGGGGGTGTGGGAATGATGATTGTTTTTCGCTGTAAGGAAGAAGAAAGGAAGGTTGAGGAAGTACAGTAACAATCGAGCAGTGAACCATTAGATTGGCATCTAACAACTACTACTCATCGTCTAAAAGGAAATGATAAAACAAGTGCCCTTAGTAGTACCTCCCAGGGACAAAAGCAGATTGGTTGGGGCTTATAACCTTATCAGCTACCTTATTCAGCCTCAAAGTCAAGGTTTTAGTAACAATCTTATACACACTACATTAAGGAGGCAAATAGGTCTATACTGTTTGATATTATTAGCACCTTTAACTTTGGGGGGGATCAGAATCAAAATGCCATAATTGAGTCTAAAAAGATCTAAATGACCAGTCCTCAAGTCTTGGAGCATTTCCAACAAAATATTCTTAATTTGATTCGAGAAAACCTTGAAGAAGAATGAAGAAAACCCATCTGGGCTAGGCATAGGGGAGTCAACCGTATCTGGGTTTTGTCGTGTCATTATGTGTTCATTTTCCATGCGAAATAATGACTTAATGAGCTAGCACAACAATCCCCTAGAGAGCAAAGGTCGGTGAGCATATCATGGAACATCTGGGCCGGGGATATCCTGGAATATCTGGGCCGGGGATCGACGCATGAACTGACGCTCGCTGTTTGTGGACGCAAAGACAACGCGATCATTTATATTTATTTGTTATATATATATATATATATATATATATATATATATATATATATATATATATATATATATATATATATATATAAAACTACTATCCTGAGTTACGATAAATAACTTATTCTAATTTACTTTGATTATAGTAACTTTACTTGTTAATTTACGATATTATAGGTTTACTATAACGTTATGGTAAATATCTCCATATGTTATAGTAAACCAACTATCGTAAATATATATTAATATTATCGTAAATTAGTATATAAAATTATCGTAAATGGAGGTGACTACAGAATAACTTATTTTGTAGCTGGCTACTGAATATACTCTCCCTATACACACACGTATATAAACTCGTATACCCTTGTTTAATATTGTTAGTTATTTGATATAATCCATCCTTACTAGCATGAACACATTGTCAACGGAATGAATAAATGAAAGCGAACCAGAAGACATTCCAACGATCCACGAAGAAAAGCACACGGCAAGGTACAGGAAGGGACTGTTTCCAGCCCAGATCGTCCAGCGGCGGCTACTAGAGTGACAGCATTGCTGACATGGACATTATATATGCCCCATGCCACAATGAAGAATGAACACTGACATTTGAATTCGTGAATTTGCTTTTCCCTCTACATGAGGTCAGTTTTTTTTTAACTAAAGAAAGTATACCTCCGATGAAGTCGGACACTAACTAGAGATGTCATTTTGACTTTTTGTACACATCGATTACTATACTAAAAAATTGCACCACTAGCCAAAACACATGCATACATCTTTTTTTCCCCGTTTGCCACTAGGCACACAAACATCTAATTTCTATTATCCTCATAATTTTTTTTCATGAAACAGGAGAGTCATTGCCTCTACTAGAGAAAAACAGAGAGTCACAAATTATAAAGGGTGGGACTCGTTGGTTTTGAAAATTTCCTGAGAGGCCCCCGCGTCGTCTCGCATAGGTGGCTCGGAGGGGGGTGGGCGGCGCCGAGCAAAATGACCAGAGGTGAGCCAGATCCATGGCCACTAGGTCCGGATCTGGCGACCTCCGCTCTGGATGTGCCGCACCTGGGCAGCGTGCCACCAGGCAGGGCCCCTCCACGGCATGCATGAGGTAGGAGGGGGTGAGGCCCAGGTTCCTGCTTGGGGCGCCCGGCGATGATGAGGCCTTGCGGTCACTCGACGGCCTCATCGCCTCCCCTCCTACATCTTCCCGTACCTCCCCGACGCGGTGGCCACGGCATGCCTTGACGCCACCCGACAGCAGTCACTCGATGGCCTTGTCATCAGCAGGTTCAGCTGCTGCTTCGCCCCACGATCGAGGCTACCCACCACTCTGACCCACTGCGCTAGGAGCGTCGCAGTCGCCGCCCACCACTTAGACCCACAGGGTCCGGGTCGGCCCACGCGATAGCGTCGTGTGTGATGGCCCATAGGTTCACCACCATCGTGGTGCCGGCCAGGCCAACCATGCCATTGGAGAGGGGCGCATCGGCTGTGGCGAGGCATGCCCAACTCAATAGCTTGCCATGCAGATGGGAGCGCAACGTTTCTGTCACAACCGCCTATAGATCGCCATGTGCGCCATGCCAACATCGGTGGGGCATCTGTCGGCGCCAAACAGCCACATCCGCTTCGCCCTTGCCCCTGGCTACATGCAAATAGACTTCGGCGTCCCCTGCTCTTCTCGGACGGTCCCGATAGCTGGGGGGCTGATTTACCTCATCTGGGAAGTTTAAGCTCCACATGGGGCAAGGCATGTGGGCATGTCGTCATGCCTGGGCTCGCCGACTTGGTTCTGAGATGGTAGAGGCATACTATAGTTCATTAATGGATTGGGGAGCTTAGGCAAAAGCTGTGATCGACGGTGATACCCTTGAGCATAGTTTACCTCCTTGGAGGCATCGATGTAGCCTCCCTACCCTATAGCTGTAGCATTGTCCCTCTCCTCCTGGTGAAAACCTTGCTCTAGAATCTAGAGCCGGTGGTGGTGGCGTCAACGACATCGCGTCCTTCTTGGGATGCGCCATCGTGGAGGGGCCAGCTCAGACCTACCACAACTTTCTTTCCTACTAGGCCCGCTTTGCACTCCCTATACCGTGGCACAAGCTACTTGCTAGATGGTGTCTACTTCCGGTGTTCTTGCTCTGACGTCCTCCAAGTTCCTTGATTGCATTTTCTCAGCATATGCCAGGTTAGCGGGACCATGATCCCCACTCTTGGATCTCCTTGTTCTCCAGTCGTCGGTCCTCCAACCCTAGAGGCATCCTCCCATTTAGGGGTGTAGGTGGAAGGTGATTGTTCTCGGATGAACTCTATAAAAGATGTACTTCATGATTATCATCCGTCAATCTTGACTTAGTGCCTTATAGTTGCTTGTGCAATGGAGCTAATCAGAGTTTGTCTATTTGAGGTGCCATATTAGGCGATCTTTGACATGCCTATATAGTGGGAGTTGTACTTTTTCTTAGTTTCTCCCTTGTGGTTGTTGGTGTTTTTCCCTTTGTATGTGTTGTGTTGGTGTTGGTTGTCATCCTCTCCCCTCTCTCTTTGTACCCTGTTGGACCTTTCTAGGGTCACCCTTGTACTTGTTGCTTTGCACCCTCCGTTACCGGCTTGCTAGAATCTATGGTAAATTATTCAGGTGGAGCCTCTCAGCTCCCCCACCTCAAAAAACTATAAAGAGTCTAGCTAGTTTACAACATTAGGGAAACGACTACTCTCTATTCTATGATAACCAAGGCAAATTTAAGCTTGAAAGACCTCTTACAATTGTCTAGTGATGGCTGCTAATATTTTTGAAAAAATTCTAGTTCCTTGTTAACTAGATGCACTATGGCACATTATAATCAAAGTCTCCGTGAAGAAAGGGAGGACTGAGAGTTGTTGTCAAATATACTGAAGTATCAGTAGCAGCAATAACGACTAATGAATAAGCATATATAGTCCCTCTTTGGCATTGCTTTTGCAGGGGCTTCTCCACCAACTTAATTAAAGCACTACGAAACAAGCACACATGAGAGAACGACTTCTAATGCCAAAAATAGTGAACCAATCATGTGATGCATCAATACGCACAGCCCCATGTCATTCCTCTCCTTAGTCACAAGGCCTTCTTTGTTGGTCTGATACATGCCTTCGTCCCCGACATGTTATGACCTAGCTTTTTTCCCTTGGGGTACCACAACTATTCATGGGATTAGGCGCAACCTCAAGTAAACACTATCCTAGACACCATGTCTATGCTAATGATTACTATAGTCATGATCTATATCTAGAACACTTGATGCAAGCAGAGATTTCATAAGCATGTAAAGGAACTTAACTTTAATTATATAGAAGGTTCATGTTTACTAGAGTATGAATCACAGATGGCACTTCTAGAAGAGGTACAAAGTTGAAGAGGGACCAACAACTCCACCTCCTCCCTAGCTCTCCCCTCACTCTCCCTATTTTATAAATGATATGATGATAGGGCTTCATGTTTTATGGGATTTCTTCTCCTTATCTTGGAATGGGAGCTGATGCCCGATGAGCTATTTATAGTGATGTAGGGAGTAAGAAATACTTGTAGAGCAAACTTGTAGGGGTTTGGTGGTGGGACTAGGTTGGCCAACCTAGGGGAGGTCCCCTAACCCTTCAATTCATTGCCTTAACCTCTGCAAGGTGTGGATGCACTCTTGAAGGAGGTCAGCAGTTAGATATGTCTGTTGACATGTCGATTGCTTCTGGGCCAGGTTGCTCGACCCACACGGACTCTATTACGTTCGATCTTCCGTGTATGTGTCACTCTTAGTGTGTACAAGCCCATGCCAAGGAGTGTGTTGATGGTCGTTAACATCAATCATAAACCATCAACATATTCTGCATATATGTACTTAATTCTATCACCAAACATAGGTCTAGGGGCTTAAACTAATAAATTATACAAGTTTTGGTAAATCTGTGTTTGTAGGAGGATTTATTTAGAAAACCATCAAGGTGGACCCAATCGTCATATTTAATCGTGTTTATCCACGATGAAAACAACAAAAGATTCTAGAAGGCCCCAGAAGACTCTCCACCGAAGATAGAGCCAAGAGGCTACCAGGAGGCCGGCTGGCCCCACCTACAGGCCAGTCGGCCTACTAGTCCCACCAGTCATCCCCTCCATGCTACGTTGGTTCTCCACCGCCTTAAGGATCACATCTACACCGTTGATTTAAGTCGGTTTGATCCGAGGGTCCAGAATTGATGCTACCCCATATGTAGTAGCCCCTACCTCCTCCCTAGAGCCATCCTGAAACCCTAATTCATATCTCTCATTCAGATCAACACACACCAGGAGGATTAGGTCTAGAACTCTCCAATGTAGTAGATTAGTAGCTCGGGAGTGAGGGTCGAGTTAGGCTCATGCTCAAGTTCCAGATCTAGTGTTGGAGGCTCGGTAAAGCCTTGTATCTTCACTTCTACATCTTGTAAGACTTATTATCAATTTATCATATTCCTATCTACATGGCTATGCTTACTTTGAATATATATCTCGCTTAGTTAAGGTATCATTACTCTTGTGTATGGGTTCATAGAGCGCTTAGCCTGCTTAGTTTACCGATTGGGCTAAGTAGCCGAGCCTCGTGTGAGCATGGTGCTTATATGATGCTCTGCCTATGAGTGCACCCTGTTCCCTAGCGATGTGGTAGCAGCGAGAGGTGTCAGCCCACTGTATCCTCTATAGTCCACCCCATGTGAACATGTTCTTAAATTGTAGGACCGTAGTCGCATCAGTAAAGTTATCTTTTGCAGAGCTCTATCGTCTAGCGGCATCCTGAAGTGCACAAGAGTAGAGTTAGTCTTAGCTATAGTTGGCTGTACTTTGACCATGTAATAAGAATATCACAGGAATCTACCTCACCCGTTGTTCTCCTGAGTTGACTAGTGATTTATCTTTACTGATTTATCCCCTAAGTGTCATTATACATGATTCCTATCATTACATATTACCCCTACTCTAGCTATGCTGGTATATTGATTAGTAGATACTCCTTGGTATTCAACTTTATTCCATTGTTTCCCTGTGATAAAATATAAATAACGATACCTAGAATACTCCCAGTAAAATGCTACAATGGTATTTTGTGCGCTTGAGGAAATCTTATATTTTAGTTTGCACTCATAAATACCAACAAGCATTTTTTGCGTTGTTGCCGTGGAAACAATTGGCATAAAGATTAAGATCATTAACATACCATTAGCTTTAGTAGGATTACCCGTGTTCTGCTATATTGTGGAATAGACAGGGCAATAGATGCCGTTTTGACCTTCTGGCAAGCTTCCACAAGAAAAACGGATATATTGAAGAACCTAGGGTGCCTGATCATTTAAGAACCATCAACACTAGAACCTTGCCATCTCATAGGTTTGTATAGACATATATATATTTAATCTAACCATGTGTAGATTGGAGAAAAAGGTCGACGTCATAAGAATTCAAATCACATCTCAAGTGACGAATATAGACGCTGTACTTCTCACAAATTCCATCATGTGAGTCATGGTAAGTATGATCAAGAAAGGTGAGATAGTCTTGCTCATGGACTTGAAACTTGGTGAGTAGTTATCTTTTAAATTTCTTGCATTCCACTGTACGTTTACTTTAAATAATCCATGCATCCATTTTGTTTAGTTCGAATTCTCTCATATCAAATCCACAACATGTTTAGTTCCATGCATATATCCATGCCAGTTGCATCCTTTACCTTAAAAAATCACTCACCATGATCATGCTCTTTCATCTCTATTTGAGTAAATCTCTAAAATGCTTTCATGCTACTTTTGTCTGCCATAGTATGCTTTGGTTTCACTACTAGAAATATCCACTGAAGGAGCCAAATTCGTCATAATTTTAGTTTTATAACAAATTTATGACGAAAAATGGTTCATCATAGAAGTCACGTCACACTTGCACATCTATGACGAATCTAACAAAATCGTCATAGAAGTGTCTTGATCTGTGACAAAAAATAGACCGTCATAGAACTATTTTGGCATGCGTGGCAGGGGGCTGCCACGGGTGGGCACTTTCGTTGGAGATGCTTTCCAAGTGTACATGCTATAGCCCACATGTACATGCTATAGTCGGTTGCATTGGAGATGGTTCGAGTATGTGTCACCTTCTTATTGCACAACGTGGCCATCTCTGGTTCTTGCACTTATCAGGTTCTTACTAGACCACATGTCGGGTCCCTGTTGTTTCACATGTCAGTTTTCTATTGGCACACGTGTCATGTTGTGGTTAGATCACGTGTCACTTCTTCATTGGACCATGTGTCGTATTTTTATTGATCCACGTGGCCGTTTCTTATTCAACCATGTGTCACGACGCTATCTGTCCACATTTCATATTTTTATTCGGCCACATGGCTTCATGACTTCCTTCCATGTGTTGAATTTTAATAGCCCACATGTTGAGTCCTGGCTATTGCACGTGTCATGCACTGGTTTGTCCATGTATCATATTTTTATTTGATCACGTGGCCTATCCTAGTTCTACCGCATGGAGTATTATAAATTCATCATAGAAGTAATTCAAGATCATCACTACTACACAGATTGACTACATAACTATTTAGCCTGGCAATCAAATAACAACAATTAACATTTCACACATCAGCAGCGAACCACTGATAGAGTATCACCACATCAAACCGGCATACGAGTCCACACATCAAACCGGCACATGAGTCCATACATCAAACCACAAATGTTCACTGCATCAAGCCACAGGAGTTGAAGACTGAGAGTTACCAGAAGAGCTGAAGCACGTGCATAGCTCACAGAGATTGTTGTACTCCTCCTGTTGTCGTTTCTTGTATTCCTCAAGCTCCCTTTCAGTCTTTTATGTCTTTCTCTTTAGTTCATCCACTTGATTGACGAGGGCAGCAGAACTTTCCTGTTCAGCAGTATTACCGAAGCATTCTCTCCATCGATGTCTCTATTCTGGTGGAGCTTGTATGGATACCAGCATTCTTTAAAAAAAGTTGTTGCCGCTTCCCTGGGAGGGGGCCTTGCCCTGGTAGATGTAGAGGACCTTGCAAACAACATTAGCACTAGTCATTGGTTCCTGCCCATCAACAATAGGTTCTGCTTGCATAGTTTCTATAGCTTCCTGTGAAATTCAATTAGTAAAACATTAGGTTACAGATAGTGTAAGAGGACTTCAATTAAAAACCTAAGAGATTGATTCATAATAAGTAATGCGTAGGTCTTCCTCAGCCTACTACTGATAGAGATTACATAAGCTTCCGTAGATTTTAGTAGATTTCCATAACACTAGGCTCCTGCTATGTTTCCTTCTTTTATGGCAATGGCTTCAGTAGATTTTAAGGAAAGCAAAAGAAGGTACTTACAACTACTGCTCTTGCAGAATCGCTCATGCCCTTTTTGCTACTGGCATGGAAGTCCCTAAAGACTTCCACAACATTAATATCTTCATCAGGTGGACCATTTTCTTCTTCAAGTCCTTGATCGTGTTCTGCTACCTTCCTCTTTTTCTCCTTGTATTCACATTACACTTGAGTTTTGATTTATATTTATACAAAGGCAAGGGTAACAATAAAACACAACCATCACTTATAAATTTTTGTAGCTGGACAACATAGGAGCGAAATCCTGTAGCCTAGTGGTACTTCACTTTTTCACGGTTTCACTTGTTATTCTCAGATTTTTCCTATAGCTTCATTTGTGTTAGACTGCAGCACAAGTAGACCATAGCAAGACTAGATAGGAAATCGATGGGTTCACACACCTTGTTCTTAGCACTAGACCAAATCTTGATAAGATCACACCACTGTGCATCGTTCATGGATGAGACAGGAGAGGTCATATGGATGTGATCAGCAAGGATGCCATTAAAGTATTTTTTCTCTACCTATAGCATTCCTGCCGTACCGCAGACTACATTACATTCCGACAAGCTTCTTTTGTTGGTGAGTGAGCACCATTAACGCACAACCTTCCCTGCACATAGTAGTGTGAATGAAAAGTAAATCCGTTAAAGTTTCTCAAAGTAGAGTTGAATACCAAGAGGGGATACCCATATATACATTTGGCCTTTCCACAAATCTTGTGCAATAGACGGCACCGGGCCTCTCCCCCTTGTATTGTTTTCAATGCATCAAAATTGGTACTTCACACCTGACTACTACACTTGCCTCTGAGGCAAACTTGGCAGCTTGCACTGGATCATGTGGCCTTCTGTTCCCCTTGGCAACAGAGATGCGCATCCTCAATCCTCCTAGTGATTTACTCATTTTGTCAAGCATAATTCCATGAGTTTGAGGCCTCGACTTCCTCGCTCTTCCCGGCAATGGTACTACATAGTTTTTATACATTCAGATTGTTAGGAAAGTTCCATGGATATCAAATAGATAGCGCAAATTGATTCATAGACATCTGTAAGGTAATACCAACCTTGGCAAATTTCATAGTTCTGTGGGTGGGGAGAGATGGGAGTTTGTTGAGAGGGCTCCTCTTTGGTAGGGCTATCATCATCTGGCCATGAGGAGTCTCTCTCTGGGCTAGGTAGGGTGCCATCTCGACCAATGTCTCCAATCAATTCATGAACTTGGAATTGATCCCTCGGTCTGGGTGTCGGTCATGATGGAGAATTATGTTCACCTACTACTGCTACCTCCACCCTTTTGCCAGTGGAAGACCTCCATGAGCAGCCAGTTCTGGTGGTGTTGACCTCACTCGCTTGGAGGGCCTTCGCCCAAGACTCATGGCAGCGCTGCCTTTTGTTCTGCTGGCAGAGCCTCCTCTATGGCTTCTTTGACCCAGACACTAAAATTGGAGACACAAACTTAAGCAGCAAGCATGTACAAATTTCATTGCTATCCAAACAGTAAAGCATTGCATGGCTACCTACACCCCCTCCCCCTCCAAACTAAATACAAGATTGAACAAGCACATCAATTGATAGGTGCACTGGCTCATCTTCTAAATCTGAATCTATTTCATCTGTATTATCAAATCCCTCAACTACCTCACCTGGTTTAGGGATATATTCCAAATCTTCACAGTGTCTACCCTTTGTGCTTGACTTTTTTGCCTTTGGAGACACAGGTTTTGGGCCCACATGTATTCCACTTCTTTCATCTTTCTATGATTCCTTGCGATTTTTGCATCTCATGCTCGTTCATAAGTAGTTAGTGGCTGTTCATCTAGATTACAAAGACATCTATTAACTAAAGCTTCTATGGAATGTCAACACAACAGAGCAAGAGTATGCAAATAAGTTCCTAACTAGTAACTGTAGCTTATACAGAAGTCATTAATCTAATAAAGCACATGTCAGCTACACTCGACTATAGAAAATATGTAACCCCATCGCTATCTACATATCCTTGGTTCAGCCACTATAGTAGAGCACACATCATAAAAGGAATTTGGGTACCTCTTCCTCCATGTTCCCTGGCTTTGCTTTGTCGTTGGCATCGCCATCCTGTCATTCTCGGTCGCGGAGCTGGTGCGGGTAGTGTTGACGAAGGGGTACCAAATCTGGCTCTAGCTAGGGATCAGATCTGGTCTGTCGTGATAGGTGCCGAGCTAGGTAGGGGATCCAAATCCGTCTAGTGCCATTGTCGAGGCGGTCCTTCCACCGTCGGTTGATCGACCTGCTATCGATGGATCAAAGGGGATCTAGCTCTGGCTAGGGTTTAGAAATGTATGAGAGAGGGTGCGGCTGGAGAGTGAAGAGGGAGTCGAGCTACTGTTCTGATGGCGCCTAGGGTCTAGAGCGGGGTGGCAGAGGGGGCGGCTGGAGAGTGGAGAGGGAGGCCATGGGACTAGGATTTCTAGATGGAGTAGAGACGTTGAGGCTGGAGAATGGAGATAGAGGCAGAGACGGCCACTCTTTGTGCTTTTATGTGGCCATCACATTACCACAAATGCCCTTGTCTGAAATTGAGGGCATGGGTAAACCTATTTTCCACGTGGAGGGCAAAAGAGAGACATCTAATTTTCGGTGCGTGTTGGTGGGGCTGCTCGGCGTGGTGCGAAATCTAATTTTCGGGGCGTGTTGGTGGGACTGCTCGGCGCGGTGCTCAGCAAAGACCAGAATTTATTCCTTGTTTTAATAGGAAATGATTACGACAAAATGTTGTAGTTACCTAATATCTGTCTTTTTATTTTTTCTCTTATGCACCTATTTATATATCAGATCAGTTAGTTGTTGCCTTTTTGGTTTTTTTCATAATATAAATAAACATAAAACTAAAAGAGGAGGACAACAAACAATTAAAAGATCCTCGAATTTGACACCTAAGAATTACCAAAAAAAGAAAAAATAAACCTGCTCGCTGTAGCTTATTGCGCTGCAACTGGTGATTTTTTTTGTGTGACTGCATCTATGGCTGTTTGAACTAAGGCCTATCATTAGGAAGCAAGGGGAAGGCATGCTCAGGGATGGAAACCTTTAAAAAACTAAATAGGTTATTCAAATGATATCCCCATGGATTCCCTACCCTGGAAAAAGTAGTCATGGATTTTAAGGTGCTTTGAGTTTCCAGAGAAGAGAAAAAAATAAAAGCATCCTCCTCCTAGCTAGCGCTCTTGCAATTTACCGACTCGCTAGTACTCTGGATCGTCCTCATCCTTGCTGGAGTGCAGTCGGTGCTGTACTTTCCATTGCTTGAGTATGTTCCCATTGTTTGTGAGCCTCGAGCCGGTCGTCAACACCGTCTTATCGAAGGTGAATGTGGATGACAACATCCTGTATGCCTGCCTCGACCCTTGATCTATGGGACGTATTAGTAGTACAAGTCATGAATAGTTTTGGTCTGTGGGACAACCGTATGTGAAGTCTTATTTGCATGCATGTTTGTATTAACTTTTGTTCAACTTTGTATTAGGTCGGTTAAACTGTTGAACATGGTGTAGCTCAGGTCCTTTGGTCATTTGGTAACTGGTTATACTAACGGTGTTTGCCCTTTCTGATCGGAGGGCGTGGGTGTATAGATATTGAAATTTTCTAGACCCTAGGATAGTCTGATCCACCAAAATATGGACGATCCGGATCACTACGAAATACAGGGGCCATCCAACTAGTTCATTGAATCCAACTACCAGGGGCTAACAACTAGTTCTAGTCTATATAACTCAACAATTAGTTCAGGATACAAACAGGTATGGACTAATAACACAACTAATTGGCTGATTTTTTAGCCATGGCTATATAGTCGCAGTCCATCCAAATAGGGCTAAGACAGTCCGATACTAAAGAAATCTTGACAGGCCGGATCATAGTTTTGATAAAACAACAAAATACAGATCGCGTCAAAACTTGTGCCGTATATGTGGGGTTGTGGGCACATGTTAGCGGTCCTTAACCCCAATTTCTAACCGCCAACTTTCATATAAAATATGCTCAAATAAACACCAAACTTAGACATAGGACTTTAAAACTAATCATTTCCATAAGTTTTGGTGAATTATTTGTTTATAGGTGACCAACATGAAAATACATCAAAATGGGCCCAAAGTACAACATCCACACAATTCAGCCCAAGCAAAGGAAGGGGAAAAGATGAACAAATAACACATACCTGACACAACTGGACTGAAAGCACCATGGGTACGCACTCTAGGTCCAGCGAAGATCCCACCGTGCGAAGGCGGTGGCGATTGGAGCCAGTCAAGGGGCGACCGACCCATGGGGTTGCTTGACCCCCACATAGCGCTGCTCGTCCTCTCCTTCGTAAGGAAGTCACATGGCGACATGTAGAGGCGGTGGAGTCCAGGCTTCGCGCCAAATATAGCCTCTACACCGCCTCAAGCCTTGTATAAATAGAGCGGCAACCCCTCCCTCTGATACAACAAGACCAAGGAGGAAGAGCACCACACTTGAGCATCATTCCAAGGGCTTAGGCCCTAGTTAGCTAGTAGAGTGAGTAGGGAGAGATTTGAGAAAGAGTACGGGGAAGCGTCGGGCTTGTCGGTGTCTCCCCAAGCTTGTACCTTTGGGTTAAAGATCAAGAAGGTAGGAACATGTTGTTAGGATAGTATGCACCTTTAGGTATTCTTGTTTGCTAACCATTACAGGTTAAAGATCAAGATGAACAGGGGACACACGATGCCTAAAATCATGGGAGTTGCATCAACTACATATGTTGATGGTCTTTGGTAATGGAACACACTCAAAAGGAGACCCCAATCCTACACACTTGACTTTCACACAAAAGTCCAAGTGTGGGGGGGATGGTGAAAGTCTCACCTCAAGTTCCATACACACCGAAGGCTATCTTGGTTTCAAAAAATGATGTCAGCTCTGCCTTGCTAAAAACTAAGAGGAAGCCTGAAAAAAGAAAGAGAGAGAGAGAGAAAAAAAAATATATATGATAAAAAATGGAAGAAGAAAGAAATGGAGGATTCTCCTCTTCCAAGCCTTTGTTACTACCACCAAGGCCCATGGTCCCTACACATTAATTGTGTATGTGGCCTAGCCTTATTGCTAGCCTGAGTCAGTATGGTGTGCCTTCCTTAGCCCAGAGGAGTCATCGGCAACCATGCGTAATCAAGCAACCGCTGCATCAACTTCAAAGCGTCATCCATATATGCTGTAGGTAAATGCACTTAGGTATGCAAAGGTAATGTTCACCAACTCCTTTACTCGTATTTGTCTCCATGAAATATAAACTTGATCATACAAATTCATACTTCCCTTGTTTATGTCATATGCTCTGGTTTAGGTGTACTCCTACATGGTACATCTATAGGCTTTTTAAATTAACCATGGTGCTTAGGTTAAAATAGCCTTCTTTAATCAAAATTAGACATGGAGTTTAATCTTGGTTGATGAACTTTGAGTTACTATTTTCATAAACAATGGAAGTGATCTAAAATGGAGATAAACCAAGGCCTGATTTACACTGCATCTTTACCATATGCCTTGTTTTGAGTTATTCTAAAAGATAAAAAGTTTGGTGAACCAATAAATAAATAAATAAAAAGTAATAAATGCATAAGCTAAAAACTAAATATAATAATCATAAACAATAAAACAATAATAAATAAAATCTAGGCCCTCTAGTGTTTTAGCTGGTAGAGCCCTTGTTTGTTTGTCTTTGTTTTTCTTTTAATAAACAGGTACAAGAATAAGTGTGGGGGAGATCTCTCAAGCATAATGAACATGCATTTGAGATCTCCCCCCAACACGTTGCACAACATCAAATTGTCGGCATGAAATTTCGTCCCGTGTCGAGGGCACACGAGCAAGCCAGAAGGGTCCGCTCGATGGAGCTGGAGATCCGCCTAGCTTCAGCGCAAGGATGGTCGATCCTGCGTACTCCTCCTGAGACGTGCCAGTCAATTTGACCCTGCAATTGACAAGAAGAGAAAGTTTATCAGTAATTTAGGGCGGAACATGACGGTGTTACCAGACAGTCCCGAATGTATGGCTCGAGAGCCGATATGAAAGGAGATCGACTCAATAGTCGATTCCTGCATATTCATAATAATAAATTAGTTAAAGCTCATGCTCATGGAATTGTGTAAGAAGAATTGGTTATCGTTTAGGATGAATATCATTATTTAGACAAACATTAGTCAATGGCAAGAGGATGTCAACAATGATTAATTTATGCTAAGCCAATGACTACAAGTAACCGAACCCCTTTTATATAAAACAAACAGCTCATCACCATTCAACCATTAAATAAAAATAAACCTAATGAACATGTTTGATCTCATCTATCGCTATGACCAGTGGGGCATGAGGCAGAATCATGCAGGCTGTAGAAACAACAATAAACTCGACGACCCTAACATATCACTAATATCAGTGGAGCATGAGGCAGAATCATGTAGGCCGTAATATAGTAATAAGATCATAGGGCTAACACATCTTTCAACCTATCCCTACTTAAATGATCTCGTGATGTGAACTATTCGTGAAAGCGCTCGATATCGTCTAAAACAACCGATTCAGGCATAGCGCACAGTTAAGGTCAGCCCTCTCAGGAACAGATCTACCAAATAACGATCCCCACTCCACGGTGCTAATAGTGGGGTGTGAGGCAGAATCACACAGGCCGTGATAACAGGCCATGGAATAGTTTTCGCTAGCCAATAGATCTACTCAAGATCAGACATGCCTTAACCACACGCTATGCACGATCAAGATTGATATAAAACAGCCGATAAAACATAACTCATCGTTTAAGGTGCAGATTAGATCAGTTTAGATTAACAAACAATGGATTAAATAAGATATAAGGCCGATCTAGATCAATCCCAATCGGGCGAAGTGATATTGCTGCAATTAGAAAAATAATGGAAGAAATAAGTAATATCGGTAACTTAATGAATCTATCCAAAGGAACGCCACCCTTAGATAGAGCCGATAACTTGACCTTAATCTAGTTCGAGCAGTGGAGGTCGACCAGATCGATGCAGCCATACTTGAACTAGACAAGAGTCAATAACTAGCTTATACCTGAGTCGCAGTGGAGGCCGACCAGATCTATGCAGCCGTACGAACAGAAGTATAAGCCATGACGGTACTTACAGACAAGCAGTGGAGGTCGACCGGATCGATGCAGCCATATTTGCTGAAGAACTCACCGAGATCTACTCTACTCCTACTCCTAAGGGGTGGCCGGAGCAAAAAAAAAATAAGTAACTTGTATTGGATTGATTGTGTGTTGATACAATAGCCGGAGGTTTATATTTATACCCTGGGCTAATAAGAGTCCTAAACGAACATGACTAGATAAAAAGAAATACCAAGATACATGGACTCTAATTTCCCTTATGTAGAATCCTTGCTGATGAAGCTTCCTTGTTTGATATGTGTCCTTGTTTCTTTCATACTAATATGCACCTGGACGTCTTGTCTCTCTCAAATTAATTAAATAATATTTCTTGGCCGGCTCATAAATATCTCTTAATTAGGAAACTTTCTCGCTTCTAACATCATCGGCCGATCTCTTCCTTTTCAGGATAAGCTTACTAAATTTTGGTGTAAACACAGGCCCCCTAGTCCGAAGTATGAGTTTTCATGCTTCGAACTATTTTGATCCGATGGTCTTCTTTTCCCCAGCCAATGACATTTGATCGCAATCATTGAAAGTTGCATCGGCTCCATCTTCTTTTTGATCTTGATAACTTCAAAATTGATCTTTCTCTGCATCTCCGTTCATCTGCTTTAGCCGATTAGAAGCTGGACCCCCGAGTTCGATCATAGCAATACAAGTTAACCGACAGTACGGAAATATGCTTATTTCAAGCCTCACCCACACATGTGAACTTTGAAGTGTCTACCATACCATCTTGGGTGGTTGAGGAATGGAACAGATTAGAATCCAGTCATCCTTGCTTCCCCTGCTCAGAAAACTTGAGTTTTTTAAAGATTTTCAAATTAAAACATAGCTTTGCTCCTCAAATGATTCTCTCAGATCGCTCAATGTGTATAGTTCCTTGTCAAAGCATTGTTTTGTCTCTTCTCATCCTACTTCTAAAAAGCTTATGTGGAGTTTTAGGTAGGGATAAAATATGTAGCGTACTTACCTTGCATATATTGTAAGGTCAAATCTTGGATCCAAGGAGAGAAATGTCATACTCTTAGATCAAGATGTGCATGTGCGTGGAATATTTGGTGGCTAACCTAATTCTACTATGCTCTTTGAAATACATTTCTCTCTTATGGAATATTTTTGCGAGAACACGGGCTATCTTTTCTCATCTTTTTTTCCCCTTATTTATTTATTTATTTATTTTGGACTTCTTTTGTATCCATCTTTTATATATTTTTGCATAACCCATGTCTCTCTTTATAACAAATTTTTTGAGAGAAATATTATCAAGAACTTAGAGCATTTATTCTAATAAAACCTAACATATTTTTTTTGTCTTCTCCCAATGTAGGAGCAGAACATTTTGAGGTGGATGAAGAACATGGTTTTGCATACTTCCAGTATGGAAGCAGCACATATATGTGGCGTGCACGTGATCTTGATCTTGGGAACATTATAAATCTCTCAACAAGGGTCAACAAAACTTGACAAAACTCAACACAGAGCAAGCAGCTTATGTGGAAGGTTTTTAATGAGACTAATATATGGCTCTGGTAGGAAATTCAACATCATTGAGGAGACAAGCTATTGATTTTGAATTTTTGTTAGAAAATTTCCCAAGTACTTTGCAAAAAGAAGCAATGTTTCTTTCATCATACCATATCTCATTCATCAACTACTTAGATAGCATGTTTTCCCTATGATAGATTGTTCACAAGTGATAGGAAAAGCATAAAATAAAGAATATGTGTACCTCCGCTTTGAACCAATGAATGCCTTTGCTCAAACTTTCTCCCAGTATGTACATATCAGCTAGACTTCATCGGCCTTATGATCTCTGTGTTCTCAATCAAATATATGATATGGCATGACCGCACGTACTTCCAAGACCTGACTCATCCTTTTTGTGCCCACATACATCGTGTATATATATGCATGGAAATCTGACTTGCATGCACTACATAAAGGGCTCTATCGGCTTGATGTCTTGATCTTCCAATCTTGAGCCAATTGCGAGCAATCTTTCATTTATTGCTTCTGACTTTTAATAAGGCGATTGTCAGTTTTAGAAGTCCCGCAATCAGATCAAGTTGAGAACACAGAAAGAGCACTGTGAAAAAATCACTTGCTGAAGCCACAAATTGCAACAAAGGTCAGGGCTGGCCAAGAGGCTTCCTGCGTTGGCCGCTGAGCATGCTGTAGGTACATCATGGTAGTGCAGACGCCCTTGTTGTTGTCATGATTGTCTTTATTTTTGCTTTTGCTCTATAGGCAATACATATCATATTGGCTTTTTCACATCTTTAGGCTTATTTTTGAACTAGATGTGATACCCTTCTGGTACCGGCTATTAGAGCCGATGACTAAACGAATTGGCTATCAAGTGTTGATCAAATGTTAGGGTAATATTCCTTTAAATTTGTTTCGTCGATTGCTATTGATAGGTTGCACCAGAACTTTTCAAACCGAAGGTTAAACGATCGATCGATCTAGGCCAAGCATCTCATTAAGCGAAACAAAACTTTCTATAATAGATCTATCAACTCTAAATAGCACTTATGATTTGACTTAGCGTCCACATATATCGGCCTAAGCCTATCTCCAGGACCAGTGCTTATTCTTCTTTAATCCGATGGCCGACGTGGAGCCATGACTATTTACTAAAACAAACTCTCAGAGCCGATTGCTTGCATCGGCTATTGGCTTTCATTGCTGATTTTAATGAAGCCTCCTTCCTATAACTTGCCAGAAAAGCATTCAAAATCTCCTAGTTCCTAAAAGACTGGATCGTCTGTTACGATGCTCACAGATTCATCAGCGCGAACCAGCTCGACATCATCTCCATGCCATTGAATCAAACACTGATGCATAGTCAATGGTACACAATAGTTCGCATGAATCCAATCATGACCAAGGAGCAGACTGTACGACCTTTTTCCATCGGTGATGAAGAATGTGGTGAGCAGAGTCTTATTCCTGATTGTTAGCTCGACATTCATTGCCCCCCGGGTCATAGATGCGTTACCTCCGAAGTCCTTAAGCATCATGTCAGTTGCAATCAGATCTCCTGGTCCCTTGCCAAGTTTACGAAAAGTGGCGTAAGGCATGAGATTGATAGAAGCACCTCCGTCCACCAACATCTTGTTCATCTGCTTCTCATCAACCAAACCTTTCACATATAAAGCTTTTAAGTGTCGATGCTTGACTGGTTTATCAAATATTGCTTGCTGTATAACCGTCAACTTGGCAACTATTTTCTCATACTCTGATTCATCGAAATCTGAATAAACTTCTTGATCTGCTGGAGCTCTGAATTCTGACGCAACAGAAAAGCCATTTGAATATTAGCCGATGGTTGCTTTCTATCGACTATTTGCTTAGCACACCATACTTGAGGTTTGCCGGATGCCTGAGCCTGTTCTAACTCTTTATTCCTTAGGCATCGCACCCTTCTCTTCTAGCTTCTTATCAAACCTCCTGGACACCATTGGCCTTCCTGCCAAATATATTCTCTCTCGTTGCCTTCTTCATAATCAGCCTAGTCTTGGCCAACAACTCGTTTTTCAAGCCGATTATGAACACTTTTATTTTTTAAGCGCCGATCCATGTTATTATGATGATATGCATCTTGAGCATGGATAGACCGGTGGTTGGTTTGAGATTGCCTAAACCCCCAATATTGATTGCTGCATTCTGTATAGTCATGTCTGGTAGGTAACTTCAAACCTTCATTCCAGCAATGTCTGAAGAAAGGACAATTCCATTGTGATTCGGTTTGCATCCTTTCATACCTCTCTTTTTCCAGTTGACGCTAGTATTCTTGATCCTCTAACCAATGCTGATAATCCTTTTTCTTCTGCCACTGCCACTTATTAAACAGGATCCGAGATGTAACTCATGGCTTTGTCGCCCCATCTTTTGACGTTTCCCCTTGCTCATATCAGCTCTTTTGCTTAGCGCGATGTCTTCTAATCTCTCTGTACTCGTCAGCCGATATTTGCATCTTGGGATTGACTGTTCCAGCTTCTTTTGATTTGGTCGATGTTAGGACCTTAGTCTTTCCTTTGAGCAGCTTAGCATCAACCATGTTTTGATCTCCTAGAAAAGGATTATCATCAACTTTCATTTTCTGAGGCGTATCAAATTTAAGCCTTCCTTGTTGAATAGCCCTCTGTATATGCTGCCGGAAAATTCTACATTCATTAGTGGAATGAGAAGTAGCATTATGGAACTTGCAGAACTTGTTATTCTTTAACTGACCAGGGGGCAACATAACATGATTATCGGGCAACTTGATCTGCCCCTTCTCAAGCAAGAAATCGAAGAGTTTGTCTGATTTTGTGACATCAAAGTCATAGCTCTCCTCGACCCCTCTTCTCCAAAGATTTGGCACCATTATTGTCTTTTTGCCCTAGTTCCATTCAGCCGCAGCAACCTCTTCTTCTTCATCTTCATAGCCATCATCGACTGAGTATGGATTATACGCTTCGGCCGCTGTGGTACTCTTCTAGAATCGAGTGTCCCTGTGCATGCTCTGGAATTGGCTATTGAGCACTGCCACTCGTTGAGCCAATTGACCCAAGTTGTCAAATTCTTATCCTAGCAGCTTTTCTTTCTACATTGGCAGCATTCCTTGAATGGCTAAAGCAGCTAGTTGATCATCAACCAAGCTTAAGGAGAAGCATAAGTTCCTAGTTTCTTGGAACCTCTGAAGAAACTTAGTGCCCGATTCATTAGTCTTCTGCCTTATAGTTGTCAGATCGGTAATCTTCTTTTCTCCAGTCCCAGTATAAAAATATGTATAAAATTTCTTATCGAGGTTAGCCCAGTTGGTAATGGAGTTAACCGGCAATGATGAAAACCAAGTGAAGGCTGGCTCTGATAGGGACAAGGAGAAGAAACGAACTTGATGGGCCTCCTCAACTGATGCCTCATCCAATTGTGTGAGATACCGACTAACATGTTCTATCGTGCTTGTACTATCTTGGCCAGTGAACTTAGCGAACTCTGGGAGCCTATGATTTGTGGGAAGAATGACCAAATCATACCATTCTGGATATGGGCATTTGTACGAAAAGGTCAACCCTTTTGGCTTCAGACCAAACTGATTCTTCATCATCTCGGTCACCTTTAGCAACAACTCGTCAGCTTGCGGGTTTGGATTTCTCTACACCTACTGACCCATCTGTGGATTGAAATCTCATGTGCCTTGATACCCTAGATTCGGAATCATGTGAAGGGTGTTATAATCTGTGCCATAGTGATACCCTTGTGGAATCTCTATCTGCTGGGTCCTTTGCTGGCTTGCTGCTTGAAGTCTCTGATTGTAGACATGAGGATCTATATCTCTACAGATCCTTTGAATTGATGGTGCTATTTTTTGAGCCGACGATGGTATGTGGCCTGATGTGCCAAAATTAATCACCTGATTCTGACCTTGCCCCGTCGGCTATTGCACATGCTACACTGATGATCCACGATTATACTATGTCTGATTCATAGTAGTACCTTGAGCTTGTTCAGATGAACCCTGAACTGCCTGGACATCATCATTACTAGCTGGTGCTGCTTCTTGATGGCTGGTACCGACTTGATTAGTCCCTTGGGTCACCGGATGTGGAATATTATAGTAAGCCGGCCCAACTTGACCAACTGGAAACCCATGAATTGCCTCTTTCATGGCGTTGTGGAATGTGTCCAAGAAAGTTTCATTATGGCTTGATATGGCATCACGAACAGATTTGTCTACAATTTTCGTAAAGAAACGCCAGTCTTTAGCTTCAACTATATTTGTCTGCCCGTGTAATAGAACTCTTGGTAGTGGAAATTTCTGAACAATTGTGTTGTCGCGTGTTTTGGTGTAGGACAACAAACATTTGTTTTGAAATTCTTCTGTAGCTTTGTCGATGACATCTTTATCTCCATCAGGTAGATCTTCATAATGTATCATAAGGATGTCGTTGTTGTTGTAAACCGCCATGACGATTGTGGGGTCCCACCGAGCGTGCCAGAAATGTGTGTCAGCATGAAATTTCGTCCCGTGCCAAGGGCACATGAGCAAGCCGGAAGGGTCCGCTCGATGGAGCTGGAGATCCGCCTAGCTTCAGCGTAGGGATGGTCGATCCTACGCACTCCTCCCGAGACGTGCCAGTCAATTTGACCCTACAATTGACAAGGAGAGAAAGTTTATCTGTAATTTAGGACAGAACGTGCCGGTGTTACCAGACAGTCCCGAATGTGCGGCTCTGAGAGCCGATATGAAAGGAGATCGACTAAATAGTCGATTCCTGCATATTCATAAGAATAAATCAGTTAAAGCTCATGGAATTGTGTAAGAAGAATCGGTTATCATCCAGGATGAATATCATTATTTAGACAAACATTAGTCAATGGCAAGAGGATGTCAACAATGATTAATTTATGCTAAGCCAATGACTACAAGTAACCGAACCCCTTTTATATAAAAGAAACAACTCATCACCATTCAACCATTTAATAAAAATAAACCTAATGAACATGTTAGATCTCATCTATCGCTATGACCAGTGGGGCATGAGGTAGAATCATGTAGGCCATAAAAACAACAACAGACTCGATGACCCTAACTTATCACTAATATCAGTGGGGCATGAGGCAGAATCATGCAGGCCATAGAAACAACAACAGACTCGATGACCCTAACTTATCACTAATATCAGTGGGGCATGAGGCAGAATCATGTAGGCCATAATATAATAATAAGATCATGGGGCTAACACATCTTTCAACTTATCCCTACTTCAATGATCTCGTGATGTGAACTATTCATGAAAGCGCTCAATATCGTCTAAAACAGCCGATTTAGGCATAGCGCACAGTTAAGGTCATGCCCTCTCAGGAATAGCTCTACCAAAATATGGACGATCCAGATCACTACGAAATACAGGGGCCATCCAACTAGTCCATTGAATCCAACTACCAGGGGCTAACAACTAGTTCTAGTCTATAGAACCCAACAATTAGTTCAGGATACAAACAGGTATGGACTAATAACACAACTAATTGGCTGATTTTTTAGCCATGGCTAACTAGTCGTAGTCCATCCAAATAGGGCTAAGACAGTCCGATACTAAAGAAATCTTGACAAGCTGGATCATAGTTTTGATAAAACAACAAAATACAGATCGCGTCAAAACTTGCGCCGTATATGTGGGGTTGTGGGCACATGTTAGCGGTCCTTAACCCCAATTTCTAACCATCAACTTTCATATAAAATATGCTCAAATAAACACCAAGCTTAGACATAGGACTTTAAAACTAATCATTTCCACAAATTTTGATGAATTATTTGTTTATAGGTGACCAACATGAAAATACATCAAAATGGGCCCAAAGTACAACATCCACACAATTTAGCCCAAGCAAAAGAAGGGGAAAAGATGAGCAAAGAACACATACCTAACACAACTGGACTGAAAGCACCATGGGTACGCACTCTAGGTCCAGCGAAGATCCCACCATGCGAAGGCGGTGGCGATTGGAGCCAGTCAAGGGGCAACCGACCCATGGGGTTGCCCGACCCCCACATAGCGCCGCTCGTCCTCTCCTTCGTAAGGAGGTCACATGGCAACATGTAGAGGCGGTGGAGTCCAGGATTCGGGCCAAATATAGCCTCTACACCGCCTCAAGCCTTGTATAAATAGAGCGGCAACCCCTCCCTCTAATACAACAAGACCAAGGAGGAAGAGCACCACACTTGAGCATCATTCCAAGGACTTAGGCCCTAGTTAGCTAGTAGAGTGAGTAGGGAGAGATGTGAGGAAGAGTACGAGGAAGCGTCGGGCTTGTTGGTGTCTCCCCAAGCTTGTACCTTTGGGTTAAAGATCAAGAAGGTAGGAACATGTTGTTAGGATAGTATCCACCTTTAGGTATTCTTGTTTGCTAACCATTACAGTTTAAAGATCAAGAAGAACAGGGGACACACGATGCCTGAAATCATGGGAGTTGCATCAACTACATACGTTGATGGTCTTTGGTAATGGAACACACTCAAAAGGAGACCCCAATCCTACACACTTGACTTTCACACAAAAGTCCAAGTGTGGGGGGGATGGTGAAAGTCTCACCTCAAGTTCCATACACACCGAAGGCTATCTTGGTTTCAAAAAATGATGTCAGCTCTGCCTTGCTAAAAACAAGAGGAAGCCTAAAAAAAGAGAAGAGAGAGAGAGAGAAAAAAAATATATGATAAAAAATGGAAGAAGAAAGAAACGGAGGATTCTCCTCTTCCAAGCCTTTGTTACTACCACCAAGGCCCATGGTCCCTACATATTAATTGTGTATGTGGCCTAGCCTTGTTGTTAGCCTGAGTCAGTATGGTGTGCCTTCCTCAGCCTAGAGGAGTCATCGGCAACCATGCGTAATCAAGCAACCGCTGTAGCAACTTCAAAGCATCATCCATATATGCTGTAGGTAAATGCACTTAGGTATGCAAAGGTAATGTTCACCAACTCCTTTACTCGTATTTGTCTCCATGAAATATAAACTTGATCATACAAATTCATACTTCCCTTGTTTATGTCATATGCTCTAGTTTAGGTGTACTCCTGCATGGTAGATATGTAGGCTTTTTAAATTAAGCATGGTGCTTAGGTTAAAATAGCCTTCTTTAATCAAAATTAGACATGGAGTTTAATCTTGGTTGATGAACTTTGAGTTACTATTTTCATAAATAATGGAAGTGATCTAAAATGGAGATAAACCAAGGCCTGATTTACACTACATCTTTACCATATGCCTTGTTTTGAGTTATTCTAAAAGATAAAAAGTTTCGTGAACCAATAAATAAATAAATAAAAAGTAATAAATGCATAAGCTAAAAACTAAATATAATAATCATAAACAATAAAACAATAATAAATAAAATCTAGGCCCTCTAGTGTTTTAGCTGGTAGAGCCCTTGTTTGTTTCTGTCTTTGTTTTTCTTTTAATAAACAGGTACAAGAATAAGTGTGGGGGAGATCTCTCAAGCATAATGAACACGCATTTGAGATCTCCCCCCAACACATTGCACAACATCAAATTGTCGGCATGAAATTTCATCCCGTGCCGAGGGCACACGAGCAAGCCAGAAGGGTCCGCTCGATGGAGCTGGAGATCCACCTAGCTTCAGTGCAAGGATGGTCAATCCTGCGCGCTCCTCCCGAGACGTGCCAGTCAATTTGACCCTGCAATTGATAAGGAGAGAAAGTTTATCAATAATTTAGGGCGGAACATGCCGGTGTTACCTGACAGTCCCGAATGTACGGCTCTGAGAACCGATATGAAAGGAGATCGACTCAATAGTCGATTCCTGCATATTCATAAGAATAAATCAGTTAAAGCTTATGGAATTGTGTAAGAAGAATCGGTTATCGTTTAGGATGAATATCATTATTTAGACAAACATTAGTCAATGATAAGAGGATGTCAACAATGATTAATTTATGCTAAGCCAATGACTGCAAGTAACCGAACCCCTTTTATATAAAAGAATAGCTCATCACCATTCAACCATTTAATAAAAATAAACCTAATGAACATGTTAGATCTCATCTATCGCTATGACCAGTGGGGCATGCGGCAAAATTATGTAGGCTGTAGAAACAACAATAGACTTGACGACCCTAACATATCACTAATATCAGTGGGGCATGAGGCAGAATCATGCAGGCCGTAATATAATAATAAGATCATAGGGCTAACACATCTTTCAACCTATCCCTACTTCAATGATCTCGTGATGCGAACTGTTCGTGAAAGCGCTCGATATCGTCTAAAACAGCCAATTCAGGCATAGCGCATAGTTAAGGTCATGCCCTCTCAGGAACAGATCTACCAAATAACGATCCCCACTCCACGGTGCTAATAGTGGGGTGTGTGGCAGAATCACACAGGCCATGATAACAGGCCATGGAACAGTTTTCGCTAGCTAATAAATCTACTCAAGATCAGACATGCCTTAACCGCACGCTATGCACGATCAAGATTGATATAAAACAGCCGATAAAACATAACTCATCGTTTAAGGTGTAGATTAGATCAGTTTAGATTAATAAACGATGGGTTAAACAAGATATAAGGCCGATCTAGATCAATCCCAATCGGGCGAAGTGATATTGCTGTAATTAGATAAATAATGGAAGCAATAAGTAATATCGGTAACTTAATGAATCTATCCGAAGGAATGCCACCCTTAGATAGAGCCGATAACTTGACCTTAATCTAGTTCGAGCAGTGGAGGTCGACCGGATCGATGCAGCTATAATTGAACTAGACAAGAGTCGATAACTAGCTTATACCTGAGTTGCAGTGGAGGTCGACCGGATCGATGCAGTCGTACGAATAGAAGTATAAGCTATGATGGTACTTACAGACAAGCAGTGGAGGTCGACCGGATCGATGCAGCCATACTTGCTGAAGAACCCGCTGAGATCTACTCTACTCCTACTCCTAAGGGGTGGCCGGAGCCGAAAAAAATAAGTAACTTGTATTGGATTGATTGTATGTTGATACAATAGTCGGGGGTTTATATTTATACCCTAGGCTGATAAGCGTCCTAAACGAACATGACTAGATAAAAAGAAATACCAAGATACATGGACTCTAATTTCCCTTGTGTAGAATCCTTGCTGATGAAGCTTCCTTGTTTGATATGTGTCCTTGTTTCTTTCATCCTAATATGCACCGGGACGTCTTGTCTCTCTCAAATTAATTAAATAATATTTCTTGGCCAGCTCATAAATATCCCTTAATTAGGAAACTTTCTCGCTTTTGACATCATCGGTCGATCTCTTCCTTTCCAGGATAAGCTTACTAAATTTTGGTGTAAACACAAATAATCAAACATGCAGAAGGATGGAAGAGATGGCCCCAGAGAGGATTGGCTAAATCTCTGGTTTAGCCAAACCATCTTTGACTCCTCGTAGCTCCTTCACCTTCAATGATGGTTTGTGCAACACTTCCCTCAACTCCCTACAATTTTGAGTTTAAAAGAAACATAATTCTGATCACTAAAATTAAATTCAATGCCCCTATGCAATTTGACAAACCACACTTCATTCAAAATAAATTTTGAAATGTGACATGTTCATAACATTTTTAAGATAGAAGCATGCATAAAGTTTGTTCGATATACATACACTTATGCTTGTGGGAAAATATTCTAACCGAACAATCATGTTGACTAAGTTGTTGTGAAGTGTGATATAGTTCTGACTTAGAAATGCTACCATTTCCATTCAAAGTACTCAGAGAATTTATTTTGATAAAAATTAAATCATAGTATCTCATACTCCTCAATTGGTGAGCAATTCCTACCAAAGCCAAATATGACATCTTGCAAGTTTCAAGCCTTCCACATATGCTGTTTGTTATTGTGTTGAGCTTTGTCAAGTCTTGTTGACCCCTGTTGAGAGATTTATCATGCTCACAAGATCAAGATCACGTACACTCCACATATACATGCTGCTCCTACACTGGGAGTACGCAAAAACATGCTTCCATCTAGATCCCCTAAAAAATTCTGCTCCTACACTAGGAGTAGACAGAAATATGATTGTTAGGGAAATACTCCATGTTCTAAAAAAGATAATGATCTCTCTAAATATGTGGTTTATAAAAAGAGACATGGCTATGCAAAAGATTAAAAAAAAGATTGGACACATGAAGGTCCAAATACAAAAAAAGAGAAAAAAATATGGACACATGAAGGTCTAAGTACAAAAAAGATGAGCACATGAAGGCTCATGTATTGAAAAAAAGAAGGAAGAAAGATAGCCTTGTTTCAAAATAATAAGTTATAGATCACATCTACAAAAGGAGTATAGTTTTAGTTTATTTTTTCCCACACACATGAACATCTTGATCTAAGAATATGGCACTTCTCTCCTTGGATCCTCGATTTGACTTTACAACATATGCAATCCAAGTATGCTATATTGTTTATCCCTACCTAAAGCTCCACATAAACCTTTTTAGAAGTAGCAAAAAACAAAAGAAGGCAAGACTTTGCTATGTCTTGGTGAAGAATTATACACCATTGAGTGATTTAATAGTGCCTTTTGAGGAGAATAAAGTAAACTATGCTTTTTCTTGATAAAAACTTTCAAAACTCCAAGTTACTAAGGTGTGAAATTGGGAAGATGACTTTGTTTTGAGAACTGTTCTACTTTTCAACAACCCAAGGAAACATGTTAGCTAACGCCACATATCCCACATGTGTAAGGAATGTGTTGGAATAACTCTTATGTAAGACATATATCTTAGGATATTGTGCTCATGATTACCTTTATCTCTAAACTTTGCTCGAGGACGAGCAAAGGAGCCAAGTGTGGGGGAGCTTGTTGGCGGTCCTTAACCCCAATTTCTTACTGCCAACTTTCATATAAAATATGCTCAAATAAACACCAAACTTAGACATAGGGCTTTAGAACTAATCATTTCCACAAGTTTTGGTGAAATATATGTTTATAGGTGACCAACATGAAAATACATCAAAATGGGCCCAAAGTACAACATCCACACAATTCAGCCCAAGCAAATGAAGGAGAAAAGATGAGTAAAGGACACGTACCTGACACAACTAGACCGAAAGCACCATGGGTACGCACTCTAGGTCCAGCCAAGATCACACCGTGCAAAGGCGGTGGCGATTGGAGCCAGTCATGGGGCGGCTAACTCATGGGGTCACCCAACCCCCACCTGGTGCCGCTCGTGCTCTCCTTCGTAAGGCGGTCACATGGTGACATGCAGAGGCAGTGGAGTCTAGGCTTCGCACCAAATATAGCCTCTATACCGCCTCAAGCCTTGTATAAATAGAGGGGCAACCCCTCCCTCTCATACAACAACACCAAGGAGGAAGACCACCACACTTGAGCATTATTCCAAGGGCTTAGGCCCTAGTTAGCTAGTAGAGTGAGTAGGGAGAGATGTGAGGAAGAATATGGGGAAGCGCCAGGCTTATCGGTGTCTCCCCGAGCTTGTACCTCGACAAGCACTTATACTTCAACGGAGTCTCCCGCTAAGTGAGTGTTCATGATTCTTATGGTATACGGTCTTTTGATTAGTTAAGCTTTATTCATACTTGTTTGAGGCATCATCGTTCGTCCCGGTGGCGGATACTCTAGTAGAAGGCCCTAATAAAGATGGATAACCATGTGCACGCTAGAGTAGTAGTCGATAGCATAGACATGGTGTCTAGGCTAGAGGCTACCTTCATTTGCCTCGTGCCCCACGGTTGAGGGGTAGGCGATAGGTGGTGACAGCCCTGTCTGTCCCTTGTAATCCCCCACATTTGGGTTCACCATTGAGCTACAGGCTGATATCGCTTGGTAGACCAGGTGTATGCCGGTGCCCAAAGTAAGCAAGTAGAATTAAGGTTTATTTGTCCTTAGACCGAAAAAGCCATCAGAATCCATCTCTACCCTTTCCAACTTTACCTTTGTATTGTCCTTGGACGAATTAGCTATAAGAAGTACCTCCGTTCCCTATGGAAAATACTATACCCTGAATACTTCTGGGTGAAAGCTACAACGGTAATTCCATGCGCTTGTGGAACCTTTCTGTTTGCGTTAATAAATACCAACAGCGCGCGCGTACATCATGGGGTGGTCCACGACCTGCGAACTATATAATAGCAGAGACAAGGGGCAAGAGGAAGGCTCTCTAGAGCTCCTACTTTAGTTCCATCCCAAAGCTTTTGCCCTCCACCCTACTACTGGGCATCTTTGTTCTTCGTTTTTTTCTACATATTGTTTTATTTTTTACATAGATCATGGATAGCTATGATCATTCTTGGGACATGTTTGTGTATCGCTGTGTCTTACACGAGCTTTGTGTTCGCCATGGCCTACAAACAAGGGTTGTAGTGCTTGTAGTGCATTCTAACTTTTACAGTAGGTGGTACATTGCTTCTATAGTTGTTCATCAAGTTCTTGACCATCTTGCTGAAGATCATCTAGGACCCTATGTGTTTGTTGTGGTTCCTTCAAATGCAAATCTACAGACTTTGCTTTCATACCGCTATGAGTTCTATGGTGCAAAAGTATTTTCTTATCATATCCGTTATCTTACAATATGTTCGAATGATCTAGAGATTGGTGGAGTTCGTGCTATTCCTTTCAACTGAGCAGTAGCAACATGGTCAGATGATGTTAACATTTAGTATCTATGGCATTAGAGATATGCCCTTGTTCTCTATTTCTAAAATAGGTGTGATGTTCAAGTATCTCATAACACTGATGTTCTGATTTATGTTTTCAATGTTCACTGGAGACAATTGTGATGTTCTTTAGTTTATGTTGTTGTGATAATATCAATGTATATGGACTTTTGTTGAACTTTATATTAGGTGGGTTAAAGTCTGTTGACCAAATATATATAGACAAGTACAGTATTGATGAAATGACATTTACCTATTTCATGTAAATCATATGCACGCCTCACAGTCCGAGTCATGTAAATTTGACCAGCCCGGACATTTTACTCTGCTACTGATATGTGACTAGAACTTTTGCCAGATCAGCTGTGCTACAAAGAACAGCTACACCGGCTGTGGCTGCATGCATGAAGTACTAGTAGGGTAGTTGGATTTGAAGCAGCATCTTCAGCCACATCTGAGCGAGTGTAGATGATCAGGACCTATGAAACCATGTAGCCATCTCTAGCTAGCTGCTGCTTTGCAAAACCAAGCAAGAGAAATTGCTTATGGAAGCAAGAGCAACTCGTCTTCACTCTTCAGTCTGCCCCTCGACTACTGTGCATGCTTGGAGTGAAATAACTGTAGAGATTTTCCTCATGCATTCAATTCACTCATCGCAACTGTGCAAGGGTTGCTTTATGCCTCGGTTTGTTGAACCAAACACGTATCAATAGTACTAGTAGTCATGAGTGGCTTTGATCTTGCAAGAACCAAACATGTATCAGTAGTCTTCGATAAAATTTGTTGAACTTGCAAGAACCATGCAGCGAGGAGTTCATCTCAACAAGTATTGCCTAGATCTAATGCATAATGGATGAGACATAGCTGTTGAATTTTACTGCGAACGCAAGAAAGTCTGGCCGCTGTATATTTGATCTCGTAGGACACAGTATAAAGGGTCGTCAATTTTGAATGTCGTAGCAACCAGTCTGGCTCCGCCTCACCCGATCCCTGAGGGCTGGCTCCGCCTCGCCCGACGTCTGGGAGCAGGATCCGCCTCGCCCGACGTCTGAGGGTAGGCTCCGCCTTGCTCGAGTCTGAGGGCTAGCTCTGGCTCGCCCATTATCTATGGGCAGACTCCACCTCGCCCGATGTCTAGGGGCTGGTTCTGCCTCGCCCGACGTCTGTGGGTAGACTCCGCCTCGCCCGATGACTGAGGGCTGGCTTCACCTCGCCCGATGTCTAGGAGCAGGCTCCGCCTCGCCTAATGTCCAAGGGCTGGCTTCACCTCGCTCGATGTCTAGGGGCTAGGCTCTGCCTCGCTCGACATCTCAGGGTGGACTCTGCCTCACCCGATGTTCGGGGGCGGACTCCGCCTCGCCATAATTACGTGCGTAGATAAGGCAGGACACTCAAGTCAACCATAATACCGAGGACCATACCCTGCACGCCTGCAGGAAAGTACCATTAGGATATGACCAGACGGGCGCTTTAAGCCCTTCCCGGCATGACAAAGCCCGAACAGTGTTGTAGACGCTGACTTTTGTCTTATAGTGTTGTGGGTGCCGCCATCAGCCCTCGGATGCAGATCCTGACATAAGCATACAACAACCACTACGTTCCAGGAGAGAACTCACATCACCTACAGTAACGGACATATGGTCACTACCCTGTTTGCTCCCCATAGGGACATGGCTTGGCACCCTGGTGCATCACGCCGTCCGTCGGGGTAGGATGGGATGTGACCACTTGCTGAACAAAGCCAGAGCATGGCCCTATTGAGATCAGTGAATGTGCTATCCCTGGCACCATCTTCCATGTCAGTGGGGCTGGCTTAGAGGAAAAGGAAGACCCGACACCTTCGAATGACCTTCTTAGCCTCTGGTTTTTCTTCTTTCTCCCATCTGTAACCCCTGCTCCCCCTTGATCTATAAATGGGAAGGCTGGGCACCCCACTAAGGGGATGGATCAATTCGACACACCATGCACTACATTACACATAGTTGAGCAGCAACCAAGCTCTCAGTACTCATTCGACCTTTCCATCAGAGACTTGGGACCTGTCCCTCTCTTGACCATTTGTACACCCTATTACGAACCTTTCAGTGTTAATAACATGAGCAGTAGTAGCAGACTGGACATAAGGACATTCTGCCCAAACCAGTATAAACCTCGTGTCTTTTAGCACACCATCCGGGCCTAACGCGCAACAAATACAAATTTACTAGTTGGTGTTTTCTCAAAACACCGACAGTTGGCGTGTTAGGTAGGGGACCTTTGCACATTTCGATGTTAACATCTGGCCATGGATGGCTAGCCATGGAATCAGCTGGGTCCTAGGCGCACATGTGCGCTTCGGTGACCCAAACTTCATCGTCATGGTGGGAGGAGAGTTGGTATTGGCTCACGCCGCCATCCAATCTCTCCCCTCCATTGGCCTTAACTACGAGAGGCTTGAGCACCAGCTCAGTGTCTCCCTGGGACCCTAGCAGTCTAGGGAGGACCAGCGCCACCTCACCCTTTTCGACACCAACGACATGGCATGGTTCACTGGAGGAGGATCCCTCTCTCTGAGACACCACATACAGAGCGCCCCGACAGCACTTCCGTTCGGTCTCCACAACGCTGTGGCAACCGTTAGCCACCTTGTGGCACGACTCATGGTCTTGCCACCAGTGAACAACAAGTTCATGGGGGTGATCGAACATGTCTCAGAATCTCTCCACAACCTCCTCATAGAGGAGCCAGGGTCATCCTCTAGCTCTGACTCCACCAGGGGGAGCCATCACCCCTCCCGGGAATGCTTTATGATGGGTACCCCTGAGGGACACATCGAAAGCATCCCTGTGGAGGAGGCTACCCCGGCGGGCAACCTCGGTGACGAAACCAAAGGGAGACAGTGGCCCCACCTCACATGGGGGTGGAGCAGCTGAAAGCTCGACAGCGGGAGATTGAGGAAGCGCGACTCTAGCTTGTGCAGGAATGCGTGGAGTTTGATCGAGAGATCGAACGCCGTGGAGTCGGTGGGCGCGCACGCACCATGGCCCATGATGTAAACCGAAGGATCATCACCGATGATGAAGCCCTTCCTTGCTTCTCCTGGGCGAGCTAGAACATCACTGCCATGACGGCCTTGCTCCATGGCCTTCTAGAGGCCAAAATGCCCAAGGATTATCGGGCCCACCATGAGATTCGCACGCTGCTCGAGCATGCGGCGTAGTAGGCAGAGAACTCATTGTCTCAGCAACGCAGGCTCAACGCCAGCCAATGCATGCTCTTCCGACATCTCACCAGGGATGCGTCGGTCCACTAGGCACCACAGGGCGGCAGGCAGCGCACCAGCGGTCCCGGTGCATCAATGTCTCGGTCATAACCGCGACGCACGTAGCACTCTCGATGCTCACAGGCATACCCACGGCGATCCAAGAGAGGGAGCCAGCCGTGGCTATCAACCTCGACCCGGCGGATGCTACGACAGTGGCGAGGACCGGAGTCCGAGCCCTTATCTACCAGGCCCTCAGGCCTTCACCCGGCACATCCTCAACGCTGCCTTCCCGTCAAGGTACTGACCACCGACCAACATCCTAAAGTACTCTAGGGAAACAAACCCTAGACTATGGCTCGAAGACTATCGGCTTGCCTGCCAAGCCGGTGGTGTGGATAATGATGACTTGATTATCCATAACCTTCCACTGTTCTTGGCTGATTCGACACGAGCGTGGTTGGAACACTTGCCATCCAACAGAATCCAGAGTTGGGCGGACATGAAGGAGATCTTTGTGGGGAACTTCTAGGGCACATACAAGCACCCTAGGAACCCATGGGACCTCAAGAACTGCTGATAGAAGGCCAGTGAAACCCTCCATGGGTACATCCGGTGCTTCTCCCGGTAGTGCAACGTGCTACCTAATGTCGCCAACGCCGACGTTATAGGGGCTTTCCTATCTAGGACTACCTGCGAGTCTTTGGTTCATAAGCTAGGACACAAGGGCCCACGAACCACCAAGGAACTCCTGAACATCACCACCAGCCACACCTTAGGAGAAGAGGTGGTCGGAGCAATCTTCGATCGTCTCGATGGCAAGGCAAGGCGGGATGAGGGTGCCGGCGAAGGTGCTTCCAAACATTTCGCCAAAAGCAAGAACAAGAAGCAATGGTGCGAGGACTCGCTCATGGCCACTACTGACCGCAAGGGTGGTCGGAAGCCCATGGAGGGCACTCCAAACCACTTTGAAAAATTACTTGAGGGGCTGTGCCCGAACCATGCCTTCCCGGTTAAGCATCTGTACAAGGACTGTAGCCTCCTACAACGGTTCTTGTCCGGGGCTCCAACAATGGGGAGCACGGAAAGGACCCTGCCCCCACCACGGACAATGCCGAGGAGAAGGACGATGGCTTTCCATCACCGGATGGCTGCCTCATGATCTTTAGAGGATCGGTGGCCTACAACTCCAAACGTCATTAGAAGGTCGCGCGCCGTGAGGTCTATACGATCGAACCGGCCACACCTTCCTTCCTCCGGTGGTCCGAATCTACCATAACCTTCAATTAGACCGACCACCTAGAGTGCATCCTACATCCGGGGAGATATCCACTCGTGGTCGACCCGATCATCGGCCTGAAGCGGCTCACCAAAATACTGATGGATGGAGGCAGCAGCCTCAACATCATGTATGCCAAGACGCTCGACGAAATGGGCATTGACCAGACATGCCTCCGCCCAACCCGAGTGCCTTTCAATAGCATCGTGCCCAGAAAGGAGGCCATGCCATTGGGGCAGATCGATCTGCCCATTACCTTCAGGGATTAATTCAATTATAGGATGGAAACCCTCACCTTCGAGGTGGTTGGGTTCCCTAGAACCTTCCATGCCATCCTGGGACATCCATGCTATGCGAAGTACATGGCCGTCCCCAACTATACATACCTCAAGCTAAAAATACCGGGCCCCCATGGGGTCATTACCATTAGCACCTCCTTCTAGCGCGCCTATGAGTGCGAGGTCGAGTGCTGCGGTCATGCCGCAGCAATCGTCGCCTCCGGGGAGCTCGCCGCCCTCAAGGAGGTCACCGAAGAAGCGCCCGACGCCAAGAAGTCGATCGGGTCATTCGAGCCTGTAGAGGGCTCTAAAGAAGTCCTTGTAGACCCTGGGAGCACCGAGGGTAAAATGGTGTGTGTTGGTACCATGATTTCCTTTGAATAGGAAGGCGCACTCGTCAGCTTTCTCTGCGCTAACAAAGACATCTTTGCATAGAAACCCTCGAACATGCTAGGCATCCTGAGGGAAGTCGCCGAGCATACCTTGAAGATTCGACCAGGCTCCAAGCTGGTGAAACAATGCCTGCACCGCTTCGACGATGAGAAACGCAGGGCCATCGGTGAGGAGATAGCAAAGCTCTCGATGGTCGGATTCATCAAAGACATATACCACCCAGAGTGGTTAGCCAACCCCGTCCTTTTATGAAAGAAGAGTGGGAAATGGAGGATGTGTGTTGACTATATGGGTCTCGACAAGGCATGCCCAAAGGATCCATTTCCTTTGCCACGCATAGACCAAATAGTCGACTCTACCTCGGGGTGCGAAACCCTCTGCTTCCTTGATGCGTACTCCAGGTACCATCAAAACACGATGAAAGAGTCCGACCAGCTCGTGACATCTTTCATCACCCCTTCGGATCATTCTGCTACGTCTCAATGCCGTTTGGTCTGAAGAACGCTGGGGCTACATACCAGCGCTGCATGCTCAAATGCTTTAGGGACCTCATCGAGCGGACCATTGAGGCCTACGTTGATGACATCGTGGTCAAGTCCAAATAGGCTGACCACCTCATTGCCGATCTTGAGCAGACCTTTGCAAAACTCCGAGCGAATGGCATCAAACTCAATCATGAGAAGTGTGTTTTCGGGGTCCCGAGGGGCATGCTGCTCGGCTTCATCGTCTCCGAGCATGGCATCAAAGCCAACCTAGAGAAAATCTTAGCCATCACAAGGATGGGCCCGATTCAGAACATAAATGGGGTTCATTAAGTCACAGGGTGCCATGCTGCACTTAGCCGATTCATCTCGCGCCTCGGCGAACGAGGTCTCCCCCTTTATCGGCTCTTGAAGAAAGCCGACCGCTTCGAATGGACATCTAAGGCCCAGGAGGCACTTGACATGGTCAAACTATTTCTAACAAAGGCCCTGATCTTGATTCCTCCAATCGATGGAGAATCCCTTCTGCTATACATAGCGGCCACCATGCAAGTGGTCAGCACCGCCCTGGTAGTGGAGCAGGAAGAAGAGGGGCACGCCCTCAAGGTGCAGCGCCCTATGTACTTCATCAGTGAGGTATTATCCGACTCTAAGACCCGCTACTCCCAAATCTAGAAGCTCCTATATGTCGTCCTCATCACCAAAAGGAAGCTATGCCACTACTTCGAGTCACACACGACGATGGTCGTGGCGTTGTTCCCCCTCGCCGAGGTCATCCAACGCCAGGACACCACGGGAAGAACCACAAAATGGGCACTCAAGTTGATGGATCAGGGCATTACGTATGCCTCCCGAACAACGATCAAGTCCCAAGTGTTGGCTGACTTCATCACGGAGTGGACCGAGGTCCAAATGCCACCAGAGATAGTTGACCAAGAGTACTAGATGATGTACTTCAATGGGTCACTAGTGAAGAGGGGCGTTGGTGCGGGGCTGGTCTTCATATCGCCCCTCAAGGTACGCATGAGGTACATGGTTCGTCTCCATTTCCCCTCATCCAATAATGTGGCTGAGTATGAAGCACTCATCAATGGCCTACGCATTGCCATCGAGATGGGCATCCGACGCCTCAACATCCGGGGTGACTCCCAGCTGGTCGTCGACCAAGTCATGAAGGAGTCAAGCTGTCATGATGCCAAGATGGCTACATACTGCTGAGAAGTCTGATGACTGGAGGACAAATTCATTGGCCTCGAACTCAATCACATCCTAAGGCGCCTCAATGAGGCGGCCGATGTGCTTGCGAAGGTTGCATCTGGCCGAGAGCCGATGCCAACAGGAGTCTTTGCCAGAGACCAACACAAGCCCTCGATATGCTATGAAGGGTTAGAACAAGCCAACGACGGTCTGCCCAATCCGGCCCTAGGGGCTAACTAGCCGATGGCTCTGTCCAGCCCCGAGGTCATGGAGCTTGAACAAGATCCAATAACAGAGCCCGACCCTCTGGATGACTGGAGAACACTCTATCTCAACTACCTACTCCATGACACGCTGCCAATGGACAAGGCGGAGGCTCAATGGCTCACACATCGCTCCAAATCCTTCGTTCTTGTGGAGGGCGAACTCTACAAACGAAGCCACACCGGATCTTGCAGCGCTGCATCCCCATCGAGCAGGGGAAGCACTTACTGAGTGATATCCACGGTGGGGTCTGACGGTCACCATGACGCACCTAGAACCTTGGTTGGAAATGCATTCTGATAGGGCTTGTACTGGCCCACTGCAGTAGCCGACGCCGAGCAGATCATGTGCACCTGCGAAGGGTGTCAGTACTACGCTCGGCAAACTCACCTCCCGACCCGGGCACTCTAGATGATCCCCATCACATGGCCCTTCATGGTCTGGGGGCTCGATCTAGTGGGACCTCTCAAGAAGGCGCCGGAGGATACACCCACTTGCTTGTCACCATAGATAAGTTCACAAAATGGATAGAAGCTCGACCGATCTCCACGATCAAGTCTGAGCAAGCCGTGCTGTTCTTCCTCGACATCACCCATCACTTTGGAGTACCAAACTCCATCATCATGGACAAGAACACACAGTTCACCGGTAGGAAGTTCCTTCGATTCTGCGATGAATACCACTTCCGGGTTGATTGGGCTGCAATCTCGCACCCCTGAACGAATGGGTAGGTCGAGCGTGCAAACGGCATGCTCCTATAGGGCCTCAAACCTAGGATCTTCAACCGGTTGAACAAATTTGGCGCACGCTGGGTCTCTGAGCTTCCTTCAGTACTCTAGAGCCTGAGAACAACCCCCAGTCGAGCCACCGGCTACACACCCTTCTTCATGGTCTATGGTTCCAAGGCTGTCCTCCCAACCGACCTCGACTATGGAGCGCCATGGATTAGGGCATATGACGAACAGGGTGCCAAGGCATCCCATGAGGATGCCATGGACCAGCTAGACGAAGCACGTGACATCGCCCTCCTTTGATCAGCCAAGTACCAATACGCGTTGCGACGATACCACAACCGATGGGTGTGGGGCAGATCCTTCAATGTCGGGGACCTAGTCCTTTGCCTCGTCCGGAGCAACAAGGACCGCCACAAGCTCTCCCCGCCCTGGGAGGGGCCGTACGTCATCACAGAAGTACTCCGGCCAGGCGCCTACAAGCTGAAAACCATCGACGGTGAGGTCTTCACTAATGCCTGGAACATCGAGCAGCTATGTCATTTTTACCCCTAAATAAACGCATACTTTCTCTTATCAGTTTTGTCATCAAAATCCCCGATCTTTCATGACATCCGACCCCTGCAAGTGTGAGGGGTCGGACCTCACTCGGGGGCTGGTATGAGTACCTTTATCTTACAAACATTCTCTATGGGAAACCCACGCCCCGGTGGCTACGGTCTCCTTGCACACCAGCGTGATCAGAATCGGTTCACCCGCACTCTGAGCTTTTTGTGACCTTAACTACGGGATGGGTTGGAAGGCACCGAACCTCTTTTATAAAAAGAGGGAGAAGAGCTGAAAAGCTATTTGCCGTAATGAAATTTGAGAACTTGTTCATTTTTGCACAAATTCATTGCTTACAAAGTGATTTCATCATGAAAAGGGACTGATGTATTCATTAATACAAAAAACTGTTCAAACAGGGGCTCCCCCCACAACTTAAATGGTTACATTTGCTAACTACTTCTACTCTAAATACTACTACGGCCGCCGCGCCACGCTCTCCATCGGCAACATCCTACTGCTCTATGGGATCCCTAAGGGCGCCGTCGTCTGCAACATCGAGCACCATGTCAGTGACCGTGGTGTCTTCGCCAGGGCATCCAGGGACTATGCCACCGTGATCAGCCGTAACCCTAACAACGACGCCTGGATGGGGGCGCTGACCGCCAAAGTATGGCCACCGTGGCTGATGGATGTCTCTGACATCTCATCAAACTTCATGAACTGGCTGACTTGAGCTGCTGCAAGGGCAAAACCCCCCATCGGCATAGTCCTGGGTAGCTTCCCCAGTGACAAGGCTCACCCAGAGAAGATTCGCTAGAAGAAGTCTCTGTACGGCTCCATCCCGACGAAGGCCTCGTAGACGGTGACAAAGCCAGTGTTGTGCAGCACCTTCCAGTGCGCGTCCTCCTTCGGCAAAAGCGACCCCTTCTCGGCGAAGGTGGCCAGCACCATCTCATCTACGTTGGATGACCTCCAGCTCGACATCACACTTTGGATTCATGAGCGGATCTGTGAGTTCTCCTCTCCCTTGCATTACCCTCTCTCACTTAGGAACCGTCGACGACGCACGAACGCATTTGGCAAAAAGGAAGAAGGAGAGGTAGCAGCTCAGGAATAGGTGGAGGAATGGGACGAGAACCCTCTCCCTTCCCCTATTTAAGGAGGTGACATAGAAGTTGGGGAAATGCGAAGGGTTGGGGCAAAAAACCCTCTCCCTTCCCCTATTCAATGCGGATGGGAATTTGATGGGACGCATCTTGACTGACGGGACGCGCCCTGCTTGACGAGATGGTGCCTGGTCAAACGGGACGCAGCATGGGCATGGCCCACCACTACCGCATGCTGGGTACAAGAAACAAGGCCCAGCCGCATGCAGGCGGCTCTCCGCTTTCCCAGGCAGGACCTAGAAGGGCCCAACAACGGAACTTCCATCAAGGGGAGACCAACGGGCCTCCTGGGTCGATCGAATGACCCAGGCAAACACTGAGCAACGAGGTTGAGAAACCAAATGGCCACCAAAAGATAAGCATCCTTATTTACTTACTTTACGTATCAATTTCACTACCGAGCCTTCGACCCTAGCAAATGGTAGGGGCGTGGACATCGCTTGGGAGCTACCAAGAGTGTCTACTCGTTTAGACATTCTCTTCGCCCAACCCCTTCTTATGTTTAAAAATTGGAGGCACGGTGTGTGGGTGTGAACTTTGAGTAAAACTGGTCGAACCGCTAGACCCTATGCCCCAGCGGCTACGGCATTTTTGTTCACCAGCGTGATCGAATTCTTTGTCCTCGCACACCAAGCTTTAGCATCCCTCTTCTCAAGAAGAGTTCAGAGGGGTCTACCTGTGGAGTCTCCTTCAAGGAGAAGCTGTCAGGTCACCCAAGTCGATCGAATGGCTTGGATCACTGTCGAGAGACAGAAACAAAAACTACGATACTCGTGCAGGTTACATCGGCCCCATCGCAAACATCGGACCTGAACCCCGCACGGACATGTTCGGTAAGAGCTTCCCGTCACTCATGCCACCAAGGTAACATCACTGACCCTTGCTTTTGTTTCCATTATATCGTACATTCACTCCATATATTCAAGCGTTGCGTATGCAATTGCCGCATCTCAATGCTTCATGACGCGTCATGAAGCGGTAGTCACCTCATTCAATATGAGCGGCAACTGATCGAGGTTCGAAGGCCGTCCCACGATGGGCTCGAGGCCACCTCCTGTCAAACAGAGCCAGGGGAGAAAAACTGGGATGAGCCCTAGCGGCCTTGCTTGACCCCACTCAGAAGCGAACAGGGACATCTTGACCTTTCCCGTTCGATTCTAACCCTGAGCCAAACCCATAGAATCTCTATCGAGGAGAGGCCAACGGGCCACCGAGCCTATCAAACGACTCGAGCATCTACCGGGAGGCGGGTTAAGAAGTAGTGGAATGCCACATGAGAGCTCTGCCGACCCCATGAGCGGATGATGGACCTGGATTCCACTCGAACGTGCCCATTAGTGAGCTCATTGAGCGCAACACTCGAGCCGTCGAGGCAAGTGTCATTAGCTCAGCCCCTCCGGTTGTGGAAACCGAGGATGGGGTGATACGTGAAACATGGCCAACCCCTATTAGACCCCTAGGGGCTCGGGGGCTCGAGCCACCCGATCCAAGATCGAGAGACCGAGGTTCGAAGGCCAGACCGTGAAGGGCCCGAGGCCGCCTCATGTCGAACAAGAGCTAGGGGAGAAAACGCAGATGAGCCTCAGCGGCCTTCGCCTGACCCACATAGAGGTGGATAGGGTCATCTCAACCTTCTTGTTTGATCCAGCCTCTAGCTGAGCCCATAGAATCCCCATTGAGGGTGAATCTGATGGAAGGCGGGTTAAGGAGCAACAGAAGGCCACCCGAGGGCTTTGCCGACCCTATCACGAGCGATGGGACCAAATTCCGTTCGAACATCCCCATTAGCGAGCACATCAAGCGTATCACTCGAGCCATCAAGGCAAGTGACGTCGCCTCAACCGCTCCGGTTGCGAAAACTGCGGAAGGGGCGATAGTCACAAAAATGAGCCGACCCTTGACTGAATCCCCACCATGCACAGGGGCTCAGGGAAGGTTGGACTTGCAAGGAGTGACAAATGCACGGTCGTAGAATGATAGCTAAAATCCTAAGGAAGGGGTACGTGTGAATACAAGAGTAGTTTCGCTATCCTCTCTTTGGTCTCCAGTGACACTTGACCCCAGCAACCGCAAGGGGTCAAATCTCACTCGAGGGCTGGTAAAGGTATAAAAGCCCCTTTTTTTGAAACAGTCATAGCGTTGAACCTCTTCCTCATGCTAAGGCTAGTGGCAAGGTTTGTGGGAACAAATAACCAAGCGTGCCTGGTCAGACTGCAAAAAACCCATGCCCCGATGGCTACGGTAACTTTGCTCACCAGCATAATCGAAGTTTTCCTCTTATACACCTCGGGCCCTATGGTCTTAACAAATGGAAGGGTTCGTATTGCATAAACCTTTTTTCTCGAATGCAAAAAGGGAAGAAAGCAAGTTCAATCAAACAAAACGAAACTGCAAATTTGTTTAACAAACTGAAGTTGCGAATCTATTTTCAAAATAAAAAAGTGCTTACACTTGTCCACAGATTACAGATAAATGTCCATCAGACTCAATCGACTCAGAGGGTGAACCATATCTTCAACTTTGCTCGCCAGGGTTTCAGCAAGAGGAGTCACCGCCGCTTCTATTTCATCCAGCTCAGAGGGTTCATAGCCAGGCACGAAACCAAGGCTCATCGCCCCCAAATCGATGTTGTCATCGTAATGTGAGCGGGCGATGGCGAAGGCTTGGGTGATCCCTGAGCGAAGAGCTTCCTTCTCCAGCTGGCGCACCTACGCCATGATATCTATGACACGGGCCACAAGCGAGCTGGTCCCCTCTGCCTGCACCACCTGCAGGTCATCATAGATTACACCAAGGGCAACCTTCAGGACATCGAGCTCGTCACTCTCCACCTGAAGAAGACTCCTCACCTCGGCGAGATCCTTGGCCAGTCCGGTAGCGGCACCCTCGGCCTCCAGCTTCTGGGCTTTTGCGGTCTCTAGCTGAGCCTGGAGGGAGTTGATCCTCTGTTGTGCCTCATCATGCTCTCAGACGGTCTGGTCGCGCTCCAAGCGAAGCCTCTTCGCAGTATGGCATAGCTCATCTCGCTCTGTGCATAGCCGAGTGACCACCTCGGTGTCTAGTTTTGCCCTCTGGTCTAGGGCCGTGGACCTCTCCTCGGCTCCCAGCCTAAGATCCCGCTCCTTCTTGGCCTCGGCCAGGAGGTCGATGATCCACTGGCGGGTCTCGGCATCCCACTAGAGCAGCTTGTCCCGCTCCTTCCGCACTCTAGTGGCCTCCTCCTGATCCCACTGCTCCCTCTTCGATAGTTCATCAAAAGACTTTTCAGCATCCTATACATCCCGGCGAGCCTTAGCCTCCCGCCATCGAAGATTGTCCATCTCCGTGGCTAGGGGAGTCAACTCGGCCACCCTCTGTCGAGAGCTGGGTGATCACATTACTATGTAGCCATTCCTCATCGATGAGGTGGTCCCAATCTTCGTTGTGTTCGCAAAGGAACCGGGATTTCTCCCGGCTACGAGCAATAAGAGACTAAAAAAAGACGGTGATCAAAAAACAAAAATTGATGAAGAAAGAAGAGATTGAAAGGCAAGACCAAGTGAATACCCGGCCGGTGGGGATGATGACATCTTGAAGGGCGCCCCTGGCCTGGTTCAGAGCTTCCAGCGTGGCCGTGATCCCCTCATTGAGACTGTCCCGCGCCATGCCCTTGGCGGCATCATCGAGGGTGAAGAGTTTCGACGACGGGTCCCACGGACTCACCCACCGGAGTGGGGGTTCATCCTGCATGGGCGGGTGGTGGCCCTCTGATGTCAGGACTAGGGACAACTCCCTGTCGGTCTCCTCCACAACCACCACGGTGTCCGAGGGTCCCTTCGCCATAATCCCCTCCATCCTGCCCACGACGGACGTCGTCTCTAGGGCCGCTGGTAGCACGGGATGCACCGCTGCCTCAGGCACCACCACCACAACTTCTGGCTATGACCCATCCATCATAGCCAAAATTACCTCCACCTCCATTGGCGGGAGCTCATTTGGCTGTGCCACGCCCACCGTGGTCGACGTAACGAGTGCGGCTGATAGCTTCGCCTGCTCCGACGTCGGCAGCGGAATCACTTCCATCGCCGGTTGTGCAGCAACCTTCGAAAGGCGCCCCCTCAGCCTCACCGACCACTTGACCCGCTGAGGGCATGGGCACCACCGTGGGTGGCAGCAGGCCAGCCGACGAGGCTGTGACGCTGGCTCCGCTCTCGCCCAAAATGGGAGCGACGTCAGGCGGCGCCCCCCGCCTTGCCTGAAGGGTGACAGCTTTCTTGGGCGCCAGTGCTAAAGAACTGCCCCATTTGACCCATCTCCTGATGCTACAGAAGAAGCAAAAGGCATGAGTCACTATGGAAAATAGAGAAAAATAGAGATAACAAAGGAGTCGACAACTTACGTTGGTGCTGTTGGGCGGTGGAGACATTTGGGGGACGAACCCCCAGTTCCCTACTCCACCTCATTGGGACGGGACCATTTTGAGCTTGTCCCCTGGTCTTGAGCCAAGGGGCTCGCCTCCCTCATATCTGGGGGCACGGCGGCGGAGCCACTCCCCTCTCTTGATAGCTTGGGCCCGACGGCGGATCTGCCTGCCCCTACTCTTGGGGCGCGGCGATGGATCCACCCACTCCTGCTAGCACCTCAGGAGTGGTGGCAGATCCACCCGTCCCCACTGATTCTTGAGGCACGGTGGCGGGGCCGCTCCCCCCGCCGGCACCTCGGGTGCGGCGGTAGATCCACCTGCCCCTGATGGTTCTAAGGATGGGCCGACGGTCCGGCCCTCCTCCTCCGGCCTCATGGCCACACCTTCCCTTGCATGGAACGAGAAGGGTCCCTACATTGACGAGTGGGTACCTGTGAATGCGTCCTCGCTTCATAGGTCACCCCACTCGGTGTCTGCGACTACCTCGTTATCTTCCTCATCGTCGTCGTCATTGTCATCACTGTCTGTCTCCTCTCCTCGCTCCCGTGCCTGCAATTTCTGCTGCTTCTTTTTCCTCTTGACCTCCTTCGTCTTCTTCTGCCACTCGGCTGTGATGCGATTTGCCACCGCCACGAGTGGGTCCTTAAGCAGTGGGGCTGAGCGATCCATAAAGATGAGTCTCTTTGGCTGGTCCCGCTATCTCAATATCAGCATCAAGGGGATGGGAGTTCGATTAAAAAGGAGGCACGGGGAAAGAGAACTTATGAAGTTAATGTACCCTGGTTCCAACCGCATTGAGGGATGCCCCAGCACAGGATACATGAAGTCAAGGATAGCAACGGTGTCGTCCTGCGGGGCTCCATCGCCTCCTTGATGCGCTGAGGCCAATTCAGAGGGGGAGAGCGCAACATCAGCGAGCGCTGTCCCATCGAGTTATGCTCCGGGCACCATCAGGTATAGGGGAAGAACGTGACTCATCAACGGTGCTACCCTCCATGTATGATAGGCGCCGATGATCCCCGACCCCTTCATGCCCCTCTCCTACAGAATTCGGATGGCGGCGAGATGGTCCTAGATTTTCTTCTTGTCTTTATTCGGGACCCCACTTCCTCCACGATTTCGGACCTCTTCGATGAGGTGCCCGGTGAACACTAGCAAAGGGGCGGCTGCGTCATCCTTGACGTAGAACCAATGTGAATGCCACCCCTTGTTGGAGGTCGATAGACGCATCGACGGGTATTCATTTACCCGGTTGTTGTGGAGCTAAATGCCTGGCGCATCCCAGCGGCACGCTTAGCTCGTGCTTCTTCTCCCGCTTCTTCAGGAGGGTGTCGGCGAAGAAATGCCGCCACAGGTCGAAGTGGGGACTAATCCCCAAGAACCCCTCACATAGGGCGATGAACGCCGTAATGTGTTGGATCCCATTGGGAGTGAGGTGCTACAACTCCACATTGTAGTTATTCAGCAACCCCCAAAGGAACTTGTGGGCAAGGGTGGTGAATCCCCGCTCGTGGAAGTGAGTGAAGGACACAACGTAGCCTTCGGGCAGCGACGGCACATCCTCATTGCCGGGCAGCCACCACTCCTCAGTGGCAGTCCACGCATAGAGAAGGCCTTGGCGAACGAGGCCCTTTAGGCGCTAGAGGGTGACATCGGATCTACACCACGGCTCCATTAGACTATTGGGGTGGGTGAATGCGAGCTTGACGGTGGCTATGATGCGGGTGTGGGAGGCTCAGGCGATTGACGACAGAAGTTGTAGATGCAAAGGCAAGGAGGCAAAGTACGAAACCCTAGGGGCGAACCTTTTGGTTTTATAGGGGTGACAGATGCGAGGAAGGCAACCATCCGCCTGGACCTCTGCGCCTGCCACGATTTGCCACCATGTCACCACGTAGGATATGCGCCCCCAATCCCTATCCTTTCCCACCAAAGTCGCGCCGGATGTTTCGCCTTCCTGGGCAGATCAGGACTCTTTTCCCGCAGAAGGGATACGGGTCAAAAAGCATTTCTTTGGCCCACCTGGGCCCATGAGTTCGAGGGCTGGCCCAATGGTTTCGACAGCCGTCCCAACGAAGGATGGGCCCATGAGCAGCCAAAACTCAGGCGCACGAGCCTCAAGGGAGTCTCGATCCGTGACCGAGTGTCAACGGGGCTGACCCTAGATGAATCCCTACGAACGGGATACCAAGGTTCCCTTTAAACTATCTAGTTATCAAAACACCAAATCTCACAGCCATACCCGCGAAGGGTCCGAATTACCCCCGGGCGATTCTATCCGAATCACTGGACTCGGGGCCTACACCCGACAGGTGCGCTCATGCGCACCCTCTAGCGAATCAAAATACCCCCAGGCGATTCTATCCGAATCATCCGCGGACTCGGGGCTACACCCAAAATACCCTCTAGGCGATTCTATTCGAATCACCCGGGGGCTCGGGGGCTACACCCATCGGGTGCACTCGCGTGCACCCTCTGGCAAGTCAAATCACCCCCAAGCGATTCTATCCGAATTACCCGGGGGCTCGGGGGCTACTGTCGGGGACCTAATACTGGGGTACCCAAAGAGGAGGGGCTAATAACCATCAAACGTTGATGCTTCCAAATAGACAAGAACGCAACTACACTACTTGCCCAACAACCGAGGGTTGGCTCCGCCTCGCCCGATCCCTAAGGGCTAGCTCTGCCCCGCCCAACATCTGGGAGCAGGCTCCACCTTGCCTGATGTCTGAGGGTTGGCTCCGCCTCGCCCGATGTCTACGGGCAGACTCCACCTCGCCCGATGTCTAGGGGCTGGTTCCGCCTCGCCCGACGTCTAGGGGCAAACTCCGCCTCGCCCGACGACTGAGGGTTGGCTCTACCTCACCCGTCGTCTGGGAGTAGGTTCCACTTCACCCGACGTTTGAGGGCTAGCTCCACCTCGCCCAACGTCCGGGGGCTAGGCTCCACCTCGCTCGATGTCTCAAGACGGACTCCACCTTGCCCGACGTCCGGGGGCGGACTCCGTCTCGCCATAACTACGCACGTAGATAAGGCGGGACACTCAAGTCAACCGCAATACCGAGGACCATACCCTGCACGCCTATTGGAAAGTACCATCAAGATATGACCAAACGAGCGCTTTAAGCCCTTCTAGGCATGATAGAGCCCGAATAGTGTTGTAGGCACCGACTTTTGTCTTATAGTGTTGTGGGCGCCACCATCAGCCCTCGGATGCGGATCCTGACATAAGCATATGACAACCACTATAATCCAGGAGGGAACTTACATCACCTACAGTAATGGACATATGGCCACTACCTCGTCTGCTCCCCATAGGGTCGTGGCTCGGCACCCTAGTGCATCGCGCCGTCCGCCGGGGTAGGATGGGACGTGACCACTTGCTGAACAAAGCCAGAGCACGGCCCTATTGAGATCAGTGAATGTGCTATCCCTGGCACCGTCTGCCATGTCAACGGGGCTGGCTTAGAGGAAAAGGAAGACCCGGCACCTTCGAAGGACCTTCTTGGCCTCTGGTCTTTCTTCTTTCTCCCATCTATAACCTCTGCTCCCCCTTGATCTATAAAAGGGAAGGCAGGGCACCCCACTAACGGGATGGTTCAATTCGACAGACCATGCACCACATTACACACAGCTGAGCAGCAACCGAGCTCTCAATACTCGTTCGACCTTTCCATCAGAGAGTTGGGACCTGTCCCTCTCTCGACCGTTTGTACCCCCTACTACAAACCTTTCAGTGTTAATAACATGAGCAACAACAATAGACTGGACGTAGGGACATTCTGCTTGAACCAGTATAAACCTCGTGTCTTTTAGCACACCATCCGGGCCTAACGGGCAACAAATACAAATTTACTAGTTGTTGTTTACTCGAAACACCGACAGGTACTGTTTGTTGTCCTGTATTAGTAGTACTAGTAGTAGTAGCCATGACTGGCTTTGATCTGTGGGATAGCAGAAGTCATGTAGTGTATGTGTTGAGCTCATGTAGTACAAAACCCTTGCCAATATATGTTGTGTTATTTGCTTGTCTATGTCAAACTTTGTTAAACTTGCCAGAACCTTGAACTGAGGAGCAAGTCTGGCCTTAATCTAATGCAGAAAAGAAGAGCTATTGGTGTTGAAATGTTACTGAACAAGAAAGAAAGTTTGCCTGACATTTTTTGAATGCCTCGGACAGTGAAGATGCTGTAGTGGATGAAATTTCCTCAGTTGGTTTCTGTTTGTTTTTTGTTGCCTTGGGTGTCTGGCTTGCTGGCATGAAGTCATGTATTTTATGTGTTGAGCACTTGTACAAGAAGGCAACCACCCGTTTCTCACGGTTTAGATCTGCAGAGGGAATCAGAAAGCTCTAGGAAGGAAGGAAAACAAGCGGAGTTGTAGATGAGATCGTGGCGGTCAGAGCAACGGAGCGGAGAAAGCGATGGAACAGAGATTTACCCAAAGATTCTAAATTTTGACCAAATATATATAGAGAAGTATGATGTGTAATAAGGATTTTATACAACAAAAAACAATGAGCTTATAATCAATAATCTTCTTTGGTGAAGTGCGAGAGGAATATCTGCACTGCCGGGTCAAGATACGTAGACAAATCAAGTTGGCACATCGAGCAGGTGGAGCTCCTGCCAAACCACTAGGTGATGCACTTGCGGTGAAATGCGTGGCCGCAGCCGGGCATTTCCATAGCATGGCTGGTCATAGGATTAGATGTTTCATCCTATAGGCAGATGCTGCAGTCCCAACACCCCGCTAGCACCGCCTCCACGCCAAGCGTCAAGAGCGCCTTGGACATGATGAACTTGAATTGTTCATCGACCCAAAGCTCAAGTGTGGCATGGGCGATGTAGCCAACCTGGCAGGCCTCGCCTGCTAGGGTCACGAGTTCAAGAACCTCGCACTTGGGAAGGATGTCCTCCCACAACTCGTTGGTGAGGTTGAGTTGCTGTAGCCATGTGAATGTCCTCATCAAGCCACGGAGGACATCACGGTTACCTTCCTGGTCGCTGGGGATGCCCACCGCTTGATTCGCCTTCAAGATCCTGGTGGCGCTGCCTCCTTCGTACAGGAGGTACACCGGCCGCCAGTGACCACCGGCTTTGAGGGTCTTGGTCACCATGCATTCCAGGGTCATAGAGAATGATGCTTCAACGCTGCTCCCACCAGATGGATCCTTGATGGTGAACAGTTTCTTCGACGTCGTTCTCAACTTGACACGGTGTTTGAAAGTGGAAAACTGGGCTTCAGGATCTCCAGCGGAGCTCATGGTGATGTCTACTCTATGGGTCTAGTGGCTTAGTTTGTAGCTATGATTTGAATTGGTTTGGAGTTGGAGTAATGATGATTTAAAGGGAACCCGGTGTTAAATAGCTGTGGTATGAACGGGGAGACAATTACGAGATGGAATTTGAAGTGAATTGCTTAGAATGTAGAGGACCTTGGATGACTGCCAGCAAATGCTATCCCGGATTCCAGGGGTTGGTCGAATAGTTTCCAACATTGGACGTGTTGGGAATATTCTAGTAGAACGTGAGATGTGTCCGACCTGGTCAGATTTACAATGCTCGGACTTTCTTACATGTGCTATAAAATTTGAATAGCTATGTGGCTCCTCTATTAGGCATTACATCAATGCGAGACTTGATAGGATGAATTCCGTTATGCATGTTTACCATACTATAGATCAGAAATAGAACAAAAAAGAAACTTGCAGACAAAACCATCCAACAGGGTCATTTTGCCATTGAATTTTACTACGAATGCAAGAAAGTTCGGCCGCTGTATATTTGATCTCTTTGGACACAGTATAAAGGGTTGTTAGTTTTGAATGTCATAGCAACCAGTCTACCCCTCAACTATTGTGACTACTTGGATTGGAGTCAAATAAAAGTACGGAAAAGATCCATCACAACCGCACCAGGCATTCAAGTCTCAAGTGTGTCATGGTGGTCAAAAGCTCCTTTTCTCAAGTATGAAGTCATGTTAATCATCTATAGTTAGAACTAGTATGTATTGGTAGTAGTTGGATGACATTGAGTAGTAGGATTGCACTGCTCTCCTCTTATTTGCATGTATTTGATAAAATTTGTTGAACTTGCAAGAACCATGTAGCGACGAGTTCATACGAGCAAGTCTCATTTTTCCTCATTTTCCTATGATGCTTGTTACTATGTGTCATTTACAATTTTAAGTTTGGGCCCTATTTTTAAATCTGGGTCGGTGTGTAGGATTGTCCGACCACTGAGAAACAACATGGGCCAAACTTTAGTGCACCACACAACGGGACATACATTGAATGGAACTTTGTTTACTCCTCTGTTATTTTTCTAAGAACAAGGGAACATGGAGCCCCTGAACGAGCACATTGCAAACTTGAAGCACCCCCAATCAAGTATGGAACCCCTAAATAGGAGAGAACTAGATGATTATAGATCTTCTATTAACACAAGATCTGCAATCATCAAGGTCAAGCTCCTGTTTAGCGGTAGCACCTCACAAAAAGATGGAGAAGGAGCACATCACAAAGGATGGAGAAGCATCTCAGTGAGGTGCTTATATTCCATAATCTTGCTACCTCTGAGGATCGAGGGATGCAGATCTGCATCTCGATGCTCAAGTGCAACAAGATTATGGAATCTAAAGCACCCAATCTTGAAGGCCACTACGTATTTGATCTGAAGGCCATTGTATATTTCATAGCTACAATTCACTTTCCCAAGACATGTTTACATGGACTCCTGGAACTCAAGCGAGACGCCGTTTGGTACCTTGAGAAAGAACCGAGCATTGGACGATTCACTTCCCCGAGACACATTTACATGGTACGTGATCCTTCAAGAACACGGAGTCTCCGCCTACATAAACCACCAACCCTATTTCCCTAACGCTCTCTGCATCATCATAGTCACACCTTCATACTCCGCTCTAACTCCACATCCATCGACGTTCGTCGCTCGCGCGCTCCGACTCTGCTTCTTCCTCGGCTACGTCATGATGGATCGGCTCCTAACGGAGTTGGCCGTGGACATCACTGGCCGTGTTGCTGAACAGTCATATGCCCCCATGGACTCCAGGCGTCCCTGTCAGGTGCTTTATCTCCATCTTGAACCTTTCACGGGCTCCAAGTCATGAGAGGTGCAAGGAGGAAGACAAATGTCACACCCGATTTTAAGGATAAAGTGGGATGCATAATCTTTTGTGCGCCCAGAGATCAGTCACACACATAAGCCGACAAATTATAGATAGTATCATCACAAGTGTTTATTACATCACGAATAACCAGTTGACCACAAGTCTAGCAATCCTTAGGAAAGTCGTCCTTACCATTGCAATTTGTTACCCATCCAGGATTTTTATCCAAGCAATGAAAATAAACAAGCATAAGTACATGTCATACTCAACAAGTGTAACATCGGGTTCATGAGGCTCAAAAGGCTTGACATAGGTTTAATAGCATTTAGCTTTTAGTTGTCATAGTTTTAGCATAAGAGTAGCAACAAGTTGTTTTAATCCCAAAGTAAAATGCATGATCAATGTAAACATGAGTAATAGATAGCAAAAACAATTACTTAATAGTGATCATATATTCCATAAGGATTCCAAGGCCGCTCGTGACCATGATCACGACTGTTATAATAGTTTTACACTCTATTGAGGTTATACACTTTCACTCTGAGTCGTGATACCCATATGCCCGGGTTTATAACTCCCAAAACACTTCCAAGGTGAGCAAGCAGGGTACACTATGAAGCCTTTCAAAGGTTCATCCAACAAGTTAGGGCCTCTAGGTTTCCAATTGCAAGCAGATATAGGAAACCTCCTGTTGAATGGCACAATTCCTTCACGGCTATACACATAAGAATAGAGGCTGTCCGATACACGTCTCAACAAAGCCCCTCTTGCACCATAAAGGTAACCACTAACAAGCTAGAAAAGATCCTCATACTTGACTAAAGCCAGAGCCATGTGGCCCTCACAGCTGTACTGTAAGTCCTGGATGATCACTTACAGAAAAGTCCTTAGGGAGAGAAATCTAAAGCCTTTAGAAAGTAGCTAAACACTCCAGCCTCCTTTTTCCAAGTTGCTAAAAAGTCATGTTTTAATGTTTATTGCATATACCATTAGTAAAGTAACAAGATCATGGTTTAATTGAGCACTAGCAAAGCTACCCAATGCATATCCCATAGAAGTCAAGGAATAAGTACAATTCTAGGAAATCCTTATCAAGGTGACACATGCAAATATGGATTGATTATTAAAGTGAATAGGTGACAAGGATGATCCCATGCTATACTTGCCTTGATCAAAGTATTCCTGCGGATCCTGCTCGTCAAAGTAGTACTCTTGATCACCCACGAATTGCTCACCGTCTATACTCGATAATCACAGTAACATACAAGCATCTAGAGCAATCATGCATAGCAAACAAAGACTATAGATTAGAATAGTACACCAATAGCATAAAATCAAGATGAAAAGTTTGTAAAACGAATCTATGTCTCGCTACGAACACACAGACGCGAAGATCACAAAAATCGGAGCTATAACGAAGAAGTTATGAATTAAACAAGATTTCCTTTAGTAAAATAATAGATTAAATCTAATCTCGAATTTCAAAAGTTGAAAACATACCTAACAGTAGTATGAACATGTAGATTACACAATTACGAATCTAATGCAACTTGAACGGATCAAAACGGTGTTAAAACGAAGAAGTTATAGCATAAATTAGACTAGTGGCAAAACTGTAAATAAAGAAAACATATTTTGAATCTAATAGAGGGGGTCTATGTTTTTAGAAAGAGAAAACATATTTGAAGAATACGTCATGCACTGCGGATGCAAATATAGAAAATTGTAGGGTCTCTTTAAAAAGTTTGCCAACCAAAGGGGTATCGACCGATCTGATCCGTTGGATCTAATCTAGACGATCCAGATTAGAAGAGGGTAGGGAGAGAGAGAGAGAGAGCAACCAACTAGAACAGTGACCGGCATGGCTGCTGTCATTGCTGACAGCAAAGGAGCTCGCCAATGATCATGAAACCGGCCCTAGAGACCTCGGTTTGACTCGAGAAAAGCACGTGAAGAAAGAGGGAAAGACGGTGAACTCTCCACGGCAAATCATAGCAACATGGAGTGGATGGAGGCGGCGCGTGGCTTGAGACAGTGGACGATCACAATCTGCAACGTTGATGAATAAGTACAATTCTAGGAAATCCTTATCAAGGTGACACATGCAAATATGGATTGATTATTAAAGTGAATAGGTGACAAGGATGATCCCATGCTATACTTGCCTTGATCAAAGTATTCCTGTGGATCCTGCTCGACAAAGTAGTACTCTTGATCACCCACGAATTGCTCACCGTCTATACTCGATAATCACAGTAACATACAAGCATCCAGAGCAATCATGCATAGCAAACAAAGACTATAGATTAGAACAGTACACCAACAGCATAAAATCAAGATGAAAAGTTTGTAAAATGAATCTACATCTCGCTATGAACACACAGACGCGAAGATCACAAAAATCGGAGCTATAACGAAGAAGTTATGAATTAAATAAGATTTCCTTTAGTAAAATAATAGATTAAATCTAACCTCGCATTTCAAAAGTTTAAAACATACCTAACATTTGTATGAACATGTAGATTACATAATTACGAATCTAACGCAACTTTAACGGATCAAAACGGAGTTAAAACGAAGAAGTTATAGCTTAAATAAGACTAGTGGCAAAACTATAAATCAAGAAAACGTATTTTGAATCTAGTCTATGTTTTCAGAAAGAGAAAACGTATTCGAAGAATACGTCATGGACTGCGGATGCAAATATAGAAAATTGCAGGGGCTCTTTAAAAAGTTTACCAACCGAAGGGGTATCGACTGATCTGATCCGTTGGATCTCATCTGGACGATCCAGATTAGAAGAGGGGAGGGAGAGATTGAGCAACCAGCCAGAACAGTGACCGGCGTGGCGGCTGCCATTACCAACGGCAAAGGAGCTCGCCGATGATCTTGAAACTGGCCCTAGAGACCTCGAATTGACTCGAGAAAAGCACGGGAAGAAAGAGGGAAAGACAAAGAACTCACCACGGCAAATAACAGCTACGTGGAGCGGATGGAGGTGGCGCGTGGCTCGAGACGGCAGACGGCGATGATCTGTAATGTCGGTGACGCGAGGATAAGCAACCAAAAGCAAGAAAGAAAGGGAAAAAGATCCTAGCAACTTCGCGAACTCGAGACAAAGCTCGGCGGCTAGCTTACGAAGACAAGGAGGCAAAGAACTCGTTGAATCAAAGGCAACGGCGATGAGCTAGGGTTGCTCCTGTGCTACGAGTAGATTGGAGGCGGCGGCTGACGCTAGGGTGGAATGGGGAGGTAGCACGGGCACGAGGCTGCTATTTATGAGAGCCTTGGCATGCGGGTCATGCCAAACTCCACGGAAATCAGGGCAGCGGTGGAGTCCTAGCGGAACAGAGTTTGGGTCGATGATGACTCGAGGAAGAAGGCTGCTGACAAGCAAGCCAAGGGCGTCAGCAGCTCAAGCTACGGGGCTGGGCTGATGAGAAGACAGAGCAAGGGAGAGGGGAGCGGCGCCCACACCGCTTACTGGACCGGCCTACTTGCTGGGTCATGGGAGGGGAGCTGGGCCTGCATAATTGCACAGAGTGGATCGGGGCTCCAAAGACCTAGGCTGGCATAGGAAATTGGCCAACGGGCCAGAATCCGAGAGAGGGACAGAGAAAAAAAATCCCTTTTCTTTTGCTTAAACATGTAACACCCTCGGTGTTACACTGTAAATCATTTACTAAAATATGTCATGAGCATCATGGTTATGTGTTAATGCATGTAATAAAGAGTGTAGATCAATTTCCGTAACTCAAAACTATCAACAGAAATGCGAAACGAAAGTTGATATGATAGTTATGTTATATCACTTAGGGTTTAAAACCAATTTTTATCGAACAAAAATAATATAGAACATATATGCAACACTTAAATAAAGTTGCAAGTACAAACTTTGTAGATGACAATGAAATACTCGATGTTGATAAATAATGTTGGTAGCTTATATTTCTACGGGTTTGGAAATGCAACTAGAAATAGAAAGTCATTCAACACTTAGAAGATTTCATGAACTTTTGGTGAGCTAGACACTACGATGTTTGGTAATTTTTGTACGACAATCTGGTTAAGAAATAGGGTAGTGTTATGGGTTGTTTTGGTGGCCTGATGTACCCTCTAAAGTATAGTTAAGGTGATTTGGGTGTTTGGCCAACCGATTAGTTGATTTGGACGCTTTAAAAAGCGTGCATGGCACGTCCTCGGTCGGTTTCCTCGCATAGGCGTGGTCACCATGTCCCCGAGCCATGACGTCGCTGTGCCAGCACACATGCGCGCCTTGCTGTGCTTGGCCGGCCATGGCTACCCTGTGTTGGCCGCTTTGGCTTGACTACGTGTAGCCGTCCCTGCTGCCACTCGCGTCGGGGTGGCACTGCCCTACTCCACGCGCTGACGCGCTGCCACCGCCCCATGCCACGCCATAGTCGCTGCCGCTGCCATCCCATCCATCGAGCTCACGTCCATGTTGATCCGCTGCACCTCTGCCCGGTTGCCGACCATCTGTGTGTCGCCCTGCCACGCGCACGTGGGCGAGCCACCGTCGCTATGCCATTTATGGCACTATGGCCACGCGGGCCACGCCGATCGGGCATGCACGCCCATCAGCTAGCGTCGATGCATGAGCCTCCTGGTCCCACCGCTCATGTCCTGCCAATGTATTTACGAGCTGAGCCCACTGTCACGCCATCTCTCCCTTTTTCTCTTTCTCCCTCTGTTTCTCTCTACCGCCATCGCCTTGCGCCTACGAGTGTGCCAGAGATAGGTCACCTCTATTCAATTCGGCTCATCCGCACCTCTGCCCTCACGTCTCCTCGTCACTTGACCCCTCACCATCTTGATGATGGCTTGGCCAGGCGCCAATTTGGCATCTTCCCACCGATACGCCGTTAAGGCCGCGCCGCGGCCATGACCGAGGGCAGACCTCCCACTCCTCCACCCAAACCCAATTGCCCATGTCTATAGGTGTGCCTTGCTTTCCTCTTCATCATGCATGCCTCGGTTTAGTCGCTACCAACTCCACCCCATCGCGGACGCGACTGTGCCGCCGCGGTGCACCGCCGCACGGCTCAGCTACACATGGCTAGCTCCTCTCCGCCACTCTCTTCGCCAACGGTCACCGCAGCTAGGCTCACGGTAGCCTATTAATGTTCACTCGCTTGCTAGTTCACCCCACGGTGGCTTAGGGTGGCCGGCATGGCCACACCACTATCGCGCATGGCCGCACACTGTGGTCACCATTTCCGCGAGATCCGCCACTCCTGTAACCTAGGCTAGTGTAGGTGCTAGGGTTGTAGACAGGGGTCGGCCCGTTAGTGGAGCCAGCGTGGGTTCTAGCTGGCTGACGTGGACGCCTAATGCTATTGTCGCCGCACCGGTGCGCGTGGGGGTGGCCAGAGGACCGGGCTGTTGTAAACAAGACAAAGGGGAAGGGCTTATTTGCATAGGAGCGGTCTGTAGGAATAGTGTTGTGGACCTCGGGTTGAGCTGCCGATAGATTAAGGGTGTTTTTGTGAAGATGCCGACGCGCGCGGGCTTCCCCGTGGCAGGCCGATTACGCCCCTGCGGGCCGTGCGTGCGCGTGCTGCGTGCGTGTGGTCCGCGCGGATGGGCCGCACAAGAATTGGTTTTTTTCCTTTTTCCAGTGAATTAGCAAATATTTTTCTAATTTAGTTTTGAGCTGATTTTGGAAAATTATAGTAAATTCTGTAGATATCCAAAAAATTATGAACTAATTTTGTTAGGTTCCTAAAATTGTGCTCTATCTATTGGTATATTTATTTCACACATATCTATGCTGATGCTAAGGTCTATTAAATCATTTGAGAATGCTTAGTATTATTTAGGATAATATTGTAGGAATTTTTGTGGCTAATTGATAATAGCTTTGGCTCTAAAACTTTTACAGTATGTTCATTGTATTATTATGTGCTCATTGTAATTTTTGTAGCCTTAGAATATGTTGAGAAATATGGTAGCTAAGTACTCCTTGTTGTAGTATATAGGAAATCGTTAATAAGAGTAAGAATATATTTAAGTTGCTAGGTAGCACTTGTAGGCGAAACCCGGTTGGTTTGATGGGAATGGTGATTACCTTGGTATCTTAGTCATTAGAGTTAGCTTAGTAGCTTGGTAGATGTATTGTTATTTTAAGAGCTGTTGTTGCTAAAATGCTAAGTGTTGCATCATCATTGCATGCATGTAGAGAACGCGTTGGTGGAGTTTGTGACCGCTAGAGAGCAGGAGTACAAGGAGGTGATTGAGGAGTACGAGAATGAGATCCTCATGTAGGAGGAGGTTCCGGAGCCACCGACGACTAACATAGCTGACCACCCACCTACCCAAGGCAAGCCCCGGTGCATAACCCTTATTTTGAATAAGCACTGAATATATATATCTATGATGTGCATTTATGTTATAGACATTTTATGGAAACCATCTACATAAATATATCTGTCCTATGAGTCCTACTAGTACAGGTGTGAGTAGCTGCTACGCTTAGGATTTTTGGTAGCGTGAGTAACCTACCGTTATTCACAATAGGTGATTATTATTATCACTCTTATGATAAAATGGTGAAAGGAAAATAGAGACCGGGCAGAGATATGGTATGGGTATTGGTGGGTGTAAGAGGTTGTGTCCCATGACTAATGGGGCATAGTTTGGTTACACTATTTTCCCTGTCCGTGTCGGTTAAGGATCGGCTGTTGAATTAGGTTCTAGTCAAGTCACAGACTTATTATCCTGAGTACATACTTGTTTATGGGAGCAGGGAAGGCTCCTTGCTCTCTTGTCATGGGTTTTGACTCTTTTTGGACCGACTGATTGGATGCAGGGATGGTGGAGGTCTAAGCACCACACTGAGTTTAGGACTCAGGTGTGGGGGCTTGGAGTCCAAGTTTAGACATGGACCTAGACCCCTTGACAGGAGAGTGGTGGGTTGGTCCTGCTTGTGCCTAGGCTACAAGCGGGGCGTGTGTTTTGGGGTACCCAGCTGGGCACATTGATTCATGAATTGCTGGGTAATCCAATACGGCTTGTCTACAGTCTAGCACCATAGTAAGAATTGGAAGATGAAAGATGGTGAAATGGATCTATTTGCTCAACTCTTGCTTGAAAGTAGAATAGGTGCTTACCTAGAATGGCTAAGTAATGAACTAATCATGACTGCTAATAAGAAACATACATAAGGATTCACTACTAGTATTGCTTTTCGCAAAAAGAAAACCCAGCAACCCAAAAAGCTTATCATATCCTTTGGAGTCAGGAAATTATTCCCACTAGTCGGGTAAGTCTTGCGAGTACATTGTGTACTCAGGGTTTATTTACCCTATTGCAGGTGCAGCTTAAAGAGTAGCTGTTGTGTGGAGGGTTCTTCTGGTGGGCACAGACGGATCCTTGTATTCTACCGTTAGATGTTTATTGTAATTCCGCTGATTTACATTCCGTACTCTAAACTTAGTACTGTAATAATGTATTTTTAAGAACTCTGGTTGTATGAAATGGACTAAGTATTGTAAACTCGTTCTCATTATTGGATCCTGGAGGAAAACATGGATTATTCAAGTTCTCCCTTGGGGTGTGCTCGACGAAATCCATCCGATGTAGCTTGCTTTCTGGGTGCTTAGTGTTTGGTGGAAGACGAGCGCCTCTGAAGGTGTGTTACTTCGAGCGGTTCTACCACAAAACACATTTTTAAAACCAAATTCAATTCAAATTTAAATCCTTTCGAAATTTGATTAGCATCATAAAAATAAGTATGCATCAGCATAAATGCACAAACATGTAGCTAAACCTTATAGTTGATTTTAATTTTAACCAAAGTTATTAATTTTTTCCAAAGTTTTAATGCTCACAAAATGCATAAATAAATCCAGTTAGCCTATTTTTAAATGATGCAAATTTTTGGGTGTTACAATTCTACCCCCTTAAAATGAATCTCGTCCCCGAGATTCGGACGATGCTTACTCAAAAAGCTACAGGTATGTTTTCCTCAGACCCTCTTCTCTTTCCCAAGTAGCCTCATCTTCTGTATACTGATTCCACTGAACCTTACACATCTTTATAACTCGGCTCCTCGTAACCCTTTCTGCCATCTCCAAAATCTTTACCGGAAATTCCTCATAGGTGAGATCTTCCTTAACTATAAGCTCCTCTAACGATATCTGCTCCTCAGGTACCCGTAAACACTTCTTTAATTGAGACACATGGAACACATTATGTACACCTGACAAACTCTCAGGCAATTCTAACTGATAAGCCACTTCTCCACGTCTCTCCATAATTTTGAAAGGCCCAATATACCTTGGTGCTAATTTTCTTTCATATTAAACCTTCTTACACTTCTCATTGGTGACACTTTTAGGTAAACATAATCCCCTATTTTAAAAACCAATTCTCTTCTCTAAGTGTCAGCATAACTCTTCTATCGAGACTGTGCCACTCTCAAGTTATCTCTAATCATCCTTACTTGCTCCTCTGCGTGTCTTAAAACATCCGGTTCGAACACTTGAGTTTCTCCCATTTGATTCCAAAATAACGGGGTTCTACACTTTCGTCCAAACAAAGCTTCGAAAGCAGCCATATTGAGACTCTTTTGATAACTATTGTTATATGAGAACGCTACATAAGGCAAACTCTTGTCCCAACTTGTACTGTACTATAACGCACAAGCTCTCAACATGTCCTCTAAAACCTGATTCGTCCTCTCAGTTTGTCCATCCGTCTGAGGGTGATATGCTGTACTAAAATTCAACTTTGTTCCCAACGAGCTATGTACTTGCTGCCAAAAATGAGACGTGAACTGAGTACCTCTATCATACACGATCTTCTTGGGAACTCCATGCAGGCACACTATCTTCTCCCTATATAATTCGGCCAACTTTGGCCCATTATAAGTAGTCTTGACCAGTATAAAGTGAGCAACTTTAGTTAACTGATACACTATCACCCATATTGAATCATAACCTCTCTGAGTGCGTGGTAACCCAACAATAAAATCCATACAAACTTCTTCCCACTTTTACTCAGGTATCTTCATTGGTTGCAATAATCTCATAGGTCTTTGGTGTTCAGCTTTAACTCTTTGACATGTATCACATATAGCAATATATTCAGCAACATCCCTCTTTAGTCCATACCACCAATACTTCTCTTTCAGATTCAAGTACATCTTGGTACTCCCGAGATGTATAGAATAGGCAGACTCATATGCCTCATAAAGAATTGCAACTTGTATAGCCTTATTCTCAGGCACACATAGTCTTTTCCCAAACCACAAAGTTCCATTATCATCCATACGGAAACACGGTGCCTTACCAATCACTTTGTTCTCTGTGATTTCCTTTAACCTCTTATCCTGTAACTGACCCTTGCATATCTCTAGCTCCAATGTAGGCTCTATCACCAACTCTACTGCATTGGTGATGAAACCCAAGTTTAGTTGCTTAAGTTCAGCACACAACTCACTTGACATAGATGCCACTTGCACCTCATTGGCATAACTCTTCCTACTAAGAGCATCGGCAACAATGTTCACCTTTCTAGGATGATAGTGTACTTCCAGATTGTAATCCTTAATCAACTCTAGCCATCAATGCCGTCTCAAGTTCAGATCTGTCTGAGTGAAAATATACTTTAAATTCTTGTGATCAGTATAGATATCACTCTTATGTCCGATAAGATAATGCCTCCATATTTTCAAAACATGAACCAATGCTGCTAATTCCAAATCATGAGTAGGATAGTTTAGCTCATGCTTTCTCAATTGTCAGGATGCATAGGCCACTACTCTTCCTTCTTGCATAAGAACACATCCGAGACCTTGACGAGATGTATCACAATAGATAGAAAAGTTTTTGCCCAAATCTAGCAAAACTAATACTGGGGCTATAGTCAACCTCTTCTTCAATTCCTCAAAGTTAGCCTAGCATTTCTCAGACCACACAAACTTAGCATTCTTCTCCAACAGAGCTGTCATAGGCTTGGCAAGTTTAGAAAAGCCTTCTATGAACCTTCTGTAGTATCCAGCCAATCCCAAGAAACTATGAATCTCTCCCACATCGATCGGTGGCTTTCAGTTCAACACATCTCTCACCTTGCTTAGATCTACTGCTATTCCACCATTAGAGACAACATGGCCTAGGAAAGAAACTTCCTTTAACCAAAACTCACACTTGCTTTGCTTAGCATACAACTTGTGTTCCCTAAGCTTTTGCAAGACCAACCTTAGATGTTCAACGTGCTCTTCTTCCGTTTTGGAGAATACCAATATATCATCGATAAATACCACCACAAACTTATCCAAAAACTCCATTAACACCTTATTCATCAAGTACATAAAGTATGCAGGTGCATTAGTCAATCCAAAGGAAATAACGGTGTACTCATACAAACCATACCTCGTAGTAAAAATTGTCTTGGGTATGTCAGTTGCACGAATCTTCAGCTGATGATAACCAGAATGAAGACCAATCTTAGAGAAAACACAAGCACCTCTCAACAGATCAAACAAGTCATCGATTCTAGGTAGTGGGTACTTGTTCTTGATAGTAACCTCATTTAGTGACTGATAATCAACACACATCCTCTGGGTACTATCCTTCTTGTCAACAAATATAATCGGTGCTCCCCAAGGTGACGAACTAGGATAAATGAAACCTTTCTCCTGCAACTCCTTTATTTGTTTCTTAAGTTCCTCTAATTCATTAACCCCCATTCTATATGGATGCTTAGCTATAGGTGCAGTTCTAGGTAATAATTCAATAATAAACTCAATGTCACGGTCAGGTGGCATACCTAGCAAGTCATCGGGAAACACATCTAGAAACTCATCCACTACTGGGTCCTTGTTGGCGCTATCATCAAGTTGGTTCACTGTGACTGTTGGCTGCTTCTGCACTACAACATCGACACTGATTCTATCCCCATTCGGTGCGGTCACAACAACTACCTTCTCCTGACACTGAATTACTGCCTAGTTTTGCTTCATCCAATCCATACCCAGAATCACATCAATGCCAGATGTTCTCAACACAATGGGGCTCACTTTGAACTCTAACCTCCTTAAGGATAGACTAGTTGGAAAACAACGATAAGAAGCTTGCATACTACCTCCTGGTGAGTTTACTAGTATAGGATTTTTCATGGCACATAAGGGTATACTATGCGTTCTAACAAATGCTTGTGATATGAAAGAATGTGAAGCTCCAGAATAAAAAAGAATGGTGGCAAAAGTGGAATTGACATCAAACATACCGAGCATGACTTCTGGTTCCACAAGCATCGTCTCTATAGACACATGATTCACCTTTCCCGTGTTGGGTGTTGGCTTCTGAGGCATTCCTTTCTGATTACTGTGCTAACCCTAGGGTGTTAGCTAATTTTGCTTCCTAGGACAATGGTTAGCATAATGCCCAACTTCTCCACAATGATAGCATACGTTGGTGATGCTAGGTGCACTGGTTTTCATGGGAGTGTTGTTAGGTGCTCCCTATCGTGGTGTCTTCTAGCCACTCTACTGTTGGGGGTGTTGATTGCCATTCTGTTGCTGGTACGATGGACACTTCTAGTTTGGGTTGTGATTCCACTGGTTAGGTGGCCCCTAGTACCTCTGCTGGAAGCCTTGCTGAGGGTTGGTGCGTGAACGAGTATTACTCCTAGAGGCCTATCCCTGAAGCCTCCTCTTCTTAGCCTCCATCTCTTTGCGCTTATTGTCAATAACAATAGCGCGGTTCACTAGCGTCTGGAAATTGGGGGTATGTATTGGACATAAGCTGGAGTTGCAGACCATCATACAACCCCTTGAGAAAGCGGCGTTGCTTATTAGAATCATCAGCCACCTCATTCAGAGCGTAACATGACAACTAAGCAAATTTGTCATGATACTCAACCACAGACATAGATCCCTGCTTCAATGCTATGAATTCCTCCTGCTTTAGCTCTATCAATCCTTCGGGTATGTGGTAGGATCTAAAATTCTCCCTAAATTCCTACCAGGTGACAGGAGGAGCATTATTGGGACGTCCATACTCGTATGCCTCCCACCAGTCTTGAGCTTCTCCCTGGAGTTGTCCTAACGCATACAACACCTTCTACTGGTCGTCGCATTGCGCTATGTTGAGCTGCTTCTCCACTACATGAAGCCAATCATCTGCTTCAAGTGGATCAGTGGCATGAGAAAACACCGGGGGGCGGTCCTTCAAGAATTCACCATGCTTGTCATACGGTGCCCCACCAATTGGATGATTCTATTGATTCTGCACCAAAGCTAGCATAAGCTGTGTCTGCACTGCTAGAAGCTGCTCAATAGTAAGTGACGATGGTGGTGAATTTGGGGAAACACCTCCATGACCTCTGCCTCTTCCTCTTCCGAACATCTGACATCCAACACAAATGTTCCAAATTTAGAGATTTCCATGTCATAGACACTTATAGAGATATAGAATACATTCTGAAAATTTTTTGGATGAGTTCCAACATCAGCAACTCGGTAAAACAGTTATATCTCGAGTTCCAGATATCAATAAGAGGCATTCTTTATATGGTTGAAAATCTTAAGAAATTATCTACACTTTTATTCAGATCATATGGCCAGAATCTGTCGTTAGGTTAATAAAAAATATGACACAACCGAAACTATTCTAGATTCTAGACTACGCAGAAGCTTCAACTTGGAACAACTATATATCTCAAACCAGATCAGATATAGGGGTGATTCTAGAGGCATTAGAAATATACTTAAGTCTAGTGATTCCCATAAAAGTTTCATAATTTTTGGTCAAGTAGATTTAGATGGGCATTGAGATAATGGCAGACTGCTCCGAAAAATAGATCCAAAGAACACGATGTAGCAAATCCAACTATTTATTCATTAAACTTAAACTTAATATTCTTAACTATAGAACTTGTGGACATGCCTATAAAGTTTCAGCACTCATTACAAAAATCCAACTCACACATAAACATAATAATAAATCAACTAGGCACACCAAAGTACACACCACACTACTAGACTCGACTTGACTCAACTTTACTCGTGCTACTAACGTCTTATTACATAGAAAGGAACTCTAACACCTATGGGCGATGTTTATGGGGAAGCTTCTCATAGATCCTTAGCGGGCTAAGGCACACCCTTTGGTCATCTATCACTTGTTGGTACCTCTTAAGAGACTCCTCTTGTGCCTTCAACTGATCTTCCAGTCGCCGATTCTTCTCTACTAACTCATAGGCAAAGTGTACCATCACTTGAGTAGTTGGATCCGTGCCTTTAGGGTCTATTATTGCCCACTCCAATTCAGGGTGTTGGCGAGGGAGGAATCGATATTGATCCTCCTTCATATTGTCAAAGCGGCGACCATGGAGACCCAAGCAGGCTTCAGCGGCTACGTCTTCTATGCTATCTTCCTTGGTGGCAGGATGAGCATGATGCACATAGTTTGAGTCCAGCAAGTATGCTTCCTTCTCTTCATCACTGATGTAGATGCACACCCTAGTCTTCCAATAAGTGTCCTCTAGAGGGTGCATATGCTCATCACAGACATACTCCACAGCTGCGTCCCAATAGTGTAGTAGGTCTGAAGGATCCCCTTAAGTCGGTGGTGCAAAACAGAGGATTCACACCCTGGCTTGTAATAGAACTTTGTAGTCCATCCCATGGTAGGGGCTAGCTCATCTTCTTGAACGGCCTCCTCCTCCTCATCCTCTAATTCAATGACCTCCACATCTTCCTCCACTTCAGGCTTTTCCTGGAGTGGCTCAAGCGTAGGTGCAGGTGTAGGTGTTGGTGAGTCGACTTCCTGCTCCTGAGGTTCCTCCTCACATGGCTCCATGGGCTCATATAATCTATGAGGTGGGTAGTAGCCTCTGATGTTGATGCGGGCTATGATAAAACCACCCAATTTATACAAGATCAAGTACGGCTGTCCCCGTTAAACACGTTAACACATGCATACTTTCACTTATATAAACCCGGTAGTCCGCCGAGTGTCATGAAGGACCTCAGTAAATCAACATCACAACCAAGATCGCATGATTAAGAAAATACACATCACATACATAGAGTTGCAGCGGAAATAATGTTTACAATGAGTTCATAAATAATAATTCAAGTTTGGGTTTCAAAACCGATTAGTGAAAACAACTTAGCTTTCAACTGATTACAATAATATAAGTTCCAAATACATTGCTAGCATACGGGACATCCTCTGACAAAAGAATATAGATAAGAACACTATATAGAGTCGCCGAGCCCACCGGTGGTTAGCCACCATCTTCAGCAGGCCGAGAACTTCACCTGCAACATGGTGGGATAAACCCTGAGTACTCGAATGTACTCAGCTAGACTTATCCATCATAAACCAAAAATAAAGTAACACCAAGGAGTATGCAAGGCTTTATCAGTGGAGTTAGCTTGACCACATTTTGCATAAAAGCTTAAGTAACATAACTTGGAGATTTAATATCTTTAGCATCAAATTAAATACCTATTCAATTAAGCATCTCTAGATTAGCACCTGTACTAGAGCAATCACTTGATTAAGCTAACAAGCATTAGTAACCATATCCGGTGTATTAATTTGAGCATCATCATAACCATCAAGTTCCATCAATTAATGCTACGTTGCCGCTGCTCAGTCAAGTTCTCACTATCCGGGAGAGACGACGACTCGAATTGATTCCAACCAGCTGGGGAGTTATTCCTAAAACAAACCCATACTTCCCCCGTCGGGTTGCATCGGGTCACCTTTGGTATATCTCAGTACAGTCGCGGGTTCGATCAGCGCCGCACCTTCAAGGATACTACCAGTCTGCCAGGAAGTTTAGGCCTGGCCTACCCTTGGACTCACGCTACTGGCTCCTCGCACATCCTTACTTCCTCTAGTGTGTGCACTTTCACTTACCGGGTCCCATCCTAAGTTGAGCTACTCGGCTTCACGGTCGGAACGAGTTATCCGGCCATCTAAATGCTAGGCATGTGTTCAACATGACATGATGACATACAGCGAATCGGTCCTTAACCGACACAGACGGGGATAAATAGGCACCAAGACCTCCATGCCTTATTGCTTCTCTATCACAATCCCACCCGGTCTCCTTTTTATTCATCAACACATGGTTATTTCCACGATGGCAATTATAGCCAACCGTGACCAGATATCTACCTATATCTTGCAGGTGATAGGAAATCCCCCGACTTCTACCAGACTAAGCATTCCTAAGCATATATTCGATCCTAGACCTACATAGGGTTCAAGGTATATTTCTGGACAAGGAAATTATATGCATCAAGTGGTTCCAATCAATTCTTATAATCTAATACATCAAACATAAAAGGACGCAAGTTGATATTTGTAAAATATAGGAGGCTTAGAATGCTTTGGGGCTTGCCTAGGATCTAACACTAGGTCAGTGTTTGTTAGATGACACTCGCTTGGCGAGCATCTCCTATTTAGGCATGTACTCTTGAAGTCCTTCCATCTTCTGGATCTATCCACCAAACTCCATCTTTGGGTTTGGCTCCAACATCACGTCCTTCATGTGGTGCATCTAGCGTACCTAGATGAGATGCAATAATGCAAGTGCATGAATGTAAAGAATGGCAATATAAGATGCCTCATATAAAAGTATTCAAGATGAGCACAAGGTTACATCGAACATATATAAGCACTCCACATTACTTAATTAAACATCACAGAACCTATCATGCTAGGACAGCAAGGAAGGCAGCACCAAGCATGACATAAGTTTCACGAGGTTTTTGGGTATATTAACTTAACACCATCAAAGGCATGAGCCACACTTAGCAACACACAAAGCAAAGCAAGGTGAAGCAAACAATTTTAGGTACAAACACAGATTTTGAACAGCAGCACCACAATCACTTGTTCTAACCATACCCAGAGTTATAAGCCTCCAACAAGGGTGATCCTAGACTTTCTGTAAATCTAATTAAATTATCTAAAACTTTGTTATTAACACCAAAAGCTAATCATCAAATAACAAGGTCAAAATACATCATGAAACAGAGCTTATATAACTAAGTACAAAAAACTGATAGTAACTTCATAAATGCATAGCTCAAGTTATATGCATCCAACAACCATGATCCTTAACTTTATAGAAATCTTATTAAATTATTTATAACTTTATTATTATAATCTTAATATGATTCTACAGCTAACAAGGTTAAACAACACCAAGAAGGCATCTCTGTCCAGATTTGGACAGAATCTGTCATTCCACTTTGAACAGATATAACTAGAATTCAAGACTACCAAAAGTAGTGATCTTACATATTTTTAGAAAGCTTAGAAAAATCACTACAACTCTCCTACTATAATCAATACATGATTCCATGATTAAATAAGTCAACCAAAGCAATCATTCAAATCTATATAGAGGACATGTAAAAGCTGACAGCAAACTAGTAAAATCTATAACTCCTAAACCAGCAGGCCTAAAATCATAAAATTTTAGGACAAGAAATATAAGGAAATTATATACAACTTTTGTATTCAACATATCTATATAAAACATCATTTGATCCACGAAGTTATCATTACAACAGAAAATGCACATGCAGCCATTTTAGAATATAACAATTTGATGTTTCACTTGTTTTGCTAACAAAGAGCATATACACACATGAGCCATTCAAGAACTTCAACCACCACTAACATACTTAGCAACACTTTATTGAACACCAATCACTCAAAACATCACCAAATACAATTATAAGCTTTATCTATAATTATGCTTTTATTAATCCTTTCTCCTAATAAACATATATATATATGTTTATTAGGAGAAAGGATATATGAGAACAACTAGTTTGAGGCTAAGACTTTTATGAGTGGTAGATGTTATCAAAACATGGTTACTGTACAAATTTCACATGCTTAGGTTTTATAATTTAATTACTATAAAAAGGACAAATTGCTATTGCAAGAAAACATGTAAAAGCAATATAAATCTAAAAATCATCATTTTCGATAAACATATAGCCATATTATGGTTTCTCAGGTCACAATATCACCATGCAAGGTTAAGAGAACCACATTTCACATTTTTGCTTATATAAATTATTTATAAACCATTTAAAACCATTTATCAAGCTTTAATCAAGTTAAATTCATAACTCAGTCATACATGCACCAAAAATTACAAAATTTTAACCAGAGCTCGCACATTCTAGCATAAAATTTTTAGGTCATTTGGAGTAGTAGAACAGTAGATATTATGATAGCAAGCAAAGTAAGCTAGAATTAACCATTAATCATGATTAAATCAAAACATCATAAAAACAGTGATTAAACAACATGTTTAATATTTTTATAAGCTAGCACATGCTAAAACAAAGACTCCCAAAACTAGAATCACATTTTTAAGACATTCCTACCTCAAGATATGCATCTGACAAACTTAAAAGGATTTCTAAAAGCACTTTTTAAAAATAAATAAAACCAGCAGAAACTTTCTACTAACATATATCATATTATGACTCTACTATGTATATCTAGTCACAAGGATTCCAAAAAGTCTACATTTTCTATTTTATGATTTTTTTATGATTTATTATGATTTTCCAAAGTTTCAGCCATAAAAGAAAAACAAATTTGCATCGAGACCTCTAAACTTTCATGAAAATAGATTCTAGCAAAAAGATCCTTATAGGCACTATTCAACTGAGTCACAGCTTTGTAGTTAGGCCCTTCCCTTTTCTCTAATTGTTGCGTGAGGCCCTTCACGTGAGTTGGAGTAGAGGACGCGCAGGAGCTCGCTGTTTAAGGCCAAAGGAGGCCATGCCATCGGCCGGGGAGTGGCGGTGGAGCATCAGGGGACCGACGTGTACTCATGGGTGGCCTCGGCCAGTCCTGAGGCGGCCCTAGGTGGCGTGGCCATGGTAGCAGGCGGCGGTGATGTCCGACGCTCCGACAGCAACAAGCTATAGGTGGCTGCACGAACAGGAAGACGACGCAGAGGAGGCAGCGTGGAGCGGAGAGGTTGAGGGTGAGACTGGCTAGGGATGGAGGAGGCTCAGAGGATGAGAGAGGACGGTGGTCGTGGAGCTCGGCCGGTGGCCATGGCAGCGTCCACGCTCTGCGCGCGCGGCACCGAGGGCGAGGGAGAGCGAGGGTGAGCACCGGGGAAGGAGAGAGCGAGTGAGGGAGGCCGAGAGAGGGCTCAGTCACTCCATATCGAGGCGGCAGCGCTGGCAAAGACGGGAGGGTGCGACGTCCATGAATGGTGGCCACATCAACATTGCGTCGAGCATGTGGCGTGCGGTGAAGTGGGCAAGGTGGGAGCCGAATTAGGCTAGCTATAGGCCGATTTGGACCTTGGGCCCAAAAGCAATGTTGAAGCCCACCTAATGATCTACAAAACTCATTAAGGATGCCTAGCCATTAGAGATCTCCATTAGCGACTAATTAAGCCCCAAGTTGATAGTGTCAGCGACTAAACAAGGGTTAAGCTTCGCTCTGCTTGTGCTCCAATTACTTGGTCCAAACATGGTCAAACTGATCCCAACCTTTTGTATGTCCTTCTCCAAGATGAAACTCCAACTTTTATATTTGGCTCAACTTGAGTTGTTTAACAAAAATCTAAGAACACAAAATGCCAACCATCATCAACATTGTAAATCTCCGACAACCAAAATTCCGAGATCCAAAACAGCACTGGGTTCAGTTTTGAGGCCTCAGTTTGATTAAGTTAGGGACCAAACTAGCTCATGACCCTTAAACAAAGTTTGTTGTGCACATCATGCTCTGCAACTTTGGTTAAAGGATCATGGACTGGTTCAGCTCGGTTATGAAGATATAAGCCTCCAAACTAGGGTATTCAAAACTAAAAACTGAATTCAGTTAAGGGCTGAATTCAAGAAACTTTTTGCTATTTTTGCAATAACTTTTGAAAGTCCAAACGTGCTCCAAAAGTGATGAGACTTATTCTGTTGTTTTCTTCATGAAGTGTACTTCAACTCAAATTAACGAATCCAATTGAGTTGTCACACAATTCTAGAAAATAAAAATTCACAAACATATCAACGCGCTGCCATCGATCAGGGACAGGAAAAATCCTGGAGGGACCAAAACAGCATTGTATCTAAACTTGAGGCCACCATTTGAGCCACTTAGGAGTTGAATCAAGGCTTGGTCCAAAAATAAAGTTTGTTCTATCTAAGCAGAACTACAACTTTTATTTAAGGTCCAACTCTATGCAAGCACTCCAAACAGTTGGTCAATACAGGTCAAAACCATATCATGAAAAAGACAATTTTAGCTATTCCCACACTTAGAAGCATTTTCTTGACATTTGCTCAACATGAACTGAAACATCCTCAATTTTCCTTGAAGGGAAAATCCACAGAATGAATTTAAATATGATAAAATCAAGAACTGATTCCATCATATTATCTATCATATTTTAGTCGATGTCACAGTCATACATCATAAGATTACAAGAATACAAGATATTACATCACTGAGGAACACTTCTATTACAGAGTTAATCTAACGGAAGACTATCGAGTGAAGGCTCCTCCTTCACGGGTCATCATCAGAGTTGGCATAGTGTAGCATAGATTCCATCTCCGAACCAAACTTGAGCGTAGGCACGAGATCTTCTAATCCTTCTATAGTCAGCATCTCTGGGAAGCAAAAAATCTACACACCGCCAGATGTGTGCAGAACATGGTCATCACCGATGAGCTTTAGTGGAAAAGATAAACAAGGGATCTGGCGATCCTAATATTTGGCTGTGGTTTGCATCCTTAGCGCATGAGAAGTAAATAACATTAGTAATATAATGATAATGATATCTAATTTTTAACACATTCACCACCACACCATCCATATCCATCAGTCAACCATCCATCCCAAACCATCTCCACACCACCACACCATATCTCATCTCACACACTCAGGTCGACAGGCCAATCCCTCTCGGCCTTATCTCAACGGCCCACAGCCCCCAAGGCTCACGACCGGAAAATACCCCAACCCTGGAGGGAGGAAAGAAGGACTCATCTCCTATCTAGTTTAAGCGAAACCCAGGAAAGGTCCATAGCCGACAAGTCAGCATATGTATCGATCGATTAACCATACACTCTGCAGAGGTTTTACATACCCACAAGATTAGCCATCCTCGGAGCCATGTATCTCCTAGGCAGAATTCCGGTCGCTTGCTAGCCTAGAACGATGCCACCCTACCTCTCAGCCCTGGAACATCCCAAGTCTAGTCTGGGATGGCTGATACTGTGAGTCGTAGACAGAGCCGGGGCCCTCCGGATGTCAAGAGCCGAGTCCACAAAGCCTCCTAAAGTCTTGGAAGGGTGTGGGGGGAAACCGCGCGCCCCGTACCTCCTTGCACACGTTCGCCTAGCAGTAGTGGCATCGCTCTACCAAGTAGTCCGACCGTCCCGCACCATATAGGGCGAGTGGGATATAAAGGATTCCCGGTGAATCTGAGTACTAGTAAGTCCTTAGGGATGACCAAGCCAGAATGTCTTCATCAGGGTTTCCATTTTATGTGCCACCACAACACCTCTACCCTAGGATCCACCTCTCCGAGGTTCACACCCAAGGCCACCTCCAATTACCATTTACTCGCCACAGGTATTCCATATCCAAGTGCCAAGGTAGCACCACAAGGCAAGACTCGCCCCAGGCTCGTCGTTATTCCAGCTCGGTCGACATAACCCTCACTCTCCACGCACCCAAGGCACACACGCAGCACGCTCATACACCACCGAGTCCGGCTTCCCAAGCCAAACCATTCCTAGGGGTTCACCACCAGCATCACATCCCCAATATAATGCAAAGTGGAGTTAATAATAAGTATAGTGGTGTAATATGCAAGCAAGCCGGCAAGTTAGCATATATAAGTGAGCGAATGCACAAAGCAGGGTGACGTGGTAGAGTGGGTTGCATCAGGGTGATAATGGCTCAGGTAGTAGCATGCATCATTATATTAGCAAATGGTTAAATATAAAGCGCTAGCAGTTCTAGATATTATGCAATGTCTAATAGGATTCTCTAAAAGAGGGTGCTGCCATGACACCTGCGATGTAGAGGTAGTAGTGGTACAATTCTCCATTCGTTGGCATTCCATTAGCGGGGTCTCCTCCTCCTGTGTTGACTCCATTCCGCAGTCCTTGTCGTCGTCCACGTTCTCTTGGTCCGATCGTCAGCTACTCCGCGAAGTGACACGCAAGGCAAGAGAGCACTCAACACTCAAAAAGACGATGAGACACAGGAAATCCAATAACGCCATCGAGACAATAAGAGATACATGGCTTAGCCCTCTCGACGGTTGTCCGATTTCCTCTGGCCAAAGAATCACAAGTGGTGGTTTGCTAAGCACAAGCTTAAGTCATGGCCAAGCCAGTATGGCTTTAGGATAGATAGTTTAAGCCAAAGCTTATCCATAGCAACACCATGGTTCACGTCCTTTGATCCGGGCATCATGGAAAGGACAGGAATCGGGGGACGGGCCCAATGAAGGAAGAACGACGGGGTTCGGCTCTTATAGTCTTATCCCGCAAGTCACAATTGGACACGAGTAGCATACAAGAATGATTAACACTATTGTGACTTGGCTCCAACGTACTTTGGCTCGCCCGCTATGGTAGAATGCGGTAGCGCAAAGAGATTGGACATCAACGGTTCCCCTTGATCCACACGACACAATAACGTCGAGAGCCATGAAGAGGGTCGCTCAACACGACAAAAGATGCGGGGATTAGCTAGGCACATCCATGTCATGTTCTCAGACACATCTTCGAGAAAGATGGTTTTAGACGGTCAATTGGGTCGACACGCACGAGTTCGAGGTACGACATAGACCAAAGCTTCGCTAACCCAAAGGGGATAGTCCGGTCTTTGATCCAATCATCATGGGCAAGATGGAATCAAACAAAGCGGGCTAACGGTGCAACCAGAGCAAGAACAACAAGGGAGAAGGTCTACTTCTTCCAACACTCGCGCCACGATGAAAGACGGGGCATTGGAAGGAAGCGACAAACACCAAGTGTGCAAACCACTTGTAGGGTACCCGACTTAGGTGCACTGGCACTAAGACATCTCTCTAATTCATAGCGGTGCAGTTGTCACCACGGGGATCAAAGAAATGCGATGGTCATACAAGGTACAAGCATACGGGGGTTTGAGCACGAAGAGGCAAGTAAAAGCAAAAGAGTGGAGTAGCTCCATGGTCATGGCGAGGCGAACTCGTGGCCACAAGCTACACCAACGAGTTGGCATCTATTGTTCCATGATTGTTATCTCCCAGGTCATCTCCCACATGACTTGCTCATGGAGGACTCAAAGCGTGCGGGTGATATCCGCATCGATGTTAGTATCAACATCGAATCCATCACAACCATGTTCTAGGGCCAAAGACAGGAGCTAACACTCATGGTACTATGAAGTCAGCTAAAAAGCGAGGGGTCGAGTTACACTCAGCATCACGGTCATGGCAAGACGAATCCCGCGATCGTAACGTCCAAATGAGGTATGATCCCTTAGCCGGCTCGAAGCTCGGCACACAGGCAACAACACAGCGATAAGACACGACCACACAACCAGACAAAAATGGTGGAGTAGCACATTCCATAGCTGGGTGATGGATAGATCCTGTAAGACAGTCATGGGCAGATAGGTCGTAAGAATAGGGCCCAACAAGGTAGATATGCGTATACAGAAAGATGCGATATGGGGCTTTCCATGGTCTCGATAAGACATACAACTAGGGTTTATGGTCCAGAGGGTACGGCTCACAGTAGACGGGGTCATGATATCTCCTCAATGGTACGCACTTGCAAGGCAAGGTGATCGGGACGTCGGAAGACTCCACTTGTCATCGGTACGATGCTAGGGATCACACGGTTTCACAACGGCTCGCCCTCGTTTAACGAGGTAGCCGAAATGTCGGGAACGGACTCAATACATTGATGGCACGGTGCCGACAGATATAAATAGATCAAGATCACGTATTGTAAGTGTACGAACGAGTATAAGAATAAGCAGGAAGGGGCTTTCGTCGGTGTCGGGAATGGCGTTCGACTAGGATTCGACTTCGCGGCAAAGATGTGGAAGCCTAAGGGCTGCTGTAACTTGTCCCGGAGGGCTATGGCTGCCTCTGGCCAGCTGCGGCTAGCTACGGTCTACTGTGGCTAGCTGTGGCTTGCTACAGCTCGCTGTGGCTGGCTACGGCTCGCTATGGCTGGCTACGGCTAGCTGCAGCATGCTATAGGTGGCTAAGGGCTGGCTGTTGCTGGCCGGGCATGGCAGCAGGTGGCCATAGGGTGGCTGCTGCTGTAGGACACAGCTAGGGTTGGCGACGAGGGTATTCGGCCAAGGCGTCGGGGCCATTTGCAAGTCTAAAAGAGAGGCAGATCTCGGTCTCGAGTTTTGCGGCACGAACAGCAAGTGGGGACAAGTCCACCGTGTAGAGCTTGATTTTAGAAAAATGTGGGAACTGGTTTCACATTTTTCTGAGGTCGTATGATTTTTCTATGAATTTTCGAAGTTAAATCTATTTTCTGAAAAAGAAAAAGGAAGGGGTGAACCAGGGCTTGACACGTGGCAGCGCAGGATTGGTCTGGCGGTAACAGTGGCTGACAGGTGGGCCCTCGGCACCGGTCACTGACAGGTGGGCCTAGTCAACGGTCAACGTTGACCGATCAACGGTCAACGGGGCTGGGCCTAGTATGGGCTTCGATGGGTCGGGCTGGTCTGGCCCGGCCCGAACACGTGTCGGGCATGTAGGCTATCCAAGTGGTGCTGTTGGGCTCTTGATGGGCCAGGTCTGGACTATGCACGTGGGAGCGACTCACGGTGGATCGGTAGGCGCTGGTCCATGGACCGCGCACTGGGTCCGTGGTGGACTGTGTCCAGTCCCCTTTTTCCCTCACTAGTGCATGTGGATCAGGCTCACGTTGCTGCATCACTTTGGGGCTTTGGTCTATGGCGAGCGCGGTGGCGAGAGATGAATGGGGGCTAAACAGCTACCTCGACCGCGCACGCGCGCCTCACGGGCGAAGCGACTTCGCTTCACAGCTTCGACGGTGCGGCAACTCGGCAAAGGCGGTGTCTGGGTTGGCGCTGCTGCTCGCGACAGCGGCGTCCTTGCTGACTAAGCGGAGGTGCGCAGCTTGCGATCGTGGAGGCGGTGGGTGGCGTGAGCCGTGAACGATGAGGTGGTGGCAAGTCAAAAGGTGTGGCCTTGACCATGATCCTGGCGCGACGGCGACGAGGCAACATGCTCGTCTTGCGGTGGCGGGCAAGTGGATCGCAAAGCGGCGCCTAGCCGCTACTACATGCTTCGTGCGTGTGTGCACTATGGGTTTGGCATTCCGTGTTCTTCCATAGGATAGGTGAGGTCTGGGGTTCTGGCGCCGAAAGCGGACGACGGGGCTCAAGGGCACGCAGCGAAGCGAAGCGAAGCCGAAAGTACCCGGCGCGCGGGGAGCGCCAGTCACAGCGTGTGCAAGGCTATGCCTTGGCAGCGAGGGCGGCGAGGCAAGCACGGTGTGGCAGTGCTGAGGTCATGCGGCGGCCATGGGTGGCTACCGGCGTAGATGCGTTGTGTGTGTATGGCCCTGGTGGTGTGTGGCTGTGCTTGTGCAGGTGCGACAGTCCTCGGCCGGGGCAATCTCGCCCTCATGCCGTGGCTCGATCGGCACGCGGGGCGTAGGGGCATCGTGGATACATGGTGATCGGCTGTCATGACATGATCAGAGCAGCGCGATGGCTGGACAAAGGAGAACGGCACAAAGGATGGGCAGGCAGGCGGTGAAACAGGGGATGCTCACCGAGGGCTTGTCGATGGAAGGTCGCGTGGTGCAGGTCGGGCCCCGTGCAGGCAGCGCCGAGGTCACGTCGATGCCGTACGCGCGTGCTCACGGTTCGGCGCATGGCTTTGGCCGGTGACGAGGGGCTCCGAGGGGTCGTTCCGGCGTGCTCTGGTTCCTCTTCTTCTTCCTTCCTCTCTCCTTTCTTGGTGCGGTTTGGGTGCGTGGAGGCCACCGATGGCGGCGCGGGCATGGGGAACGCTAGGGCGCCGGCTCGAGGCTCTTTATAGCGGGGCTACGTCCATGGTAGGTCGGTGGACGGTAGATGGAGATGGAGGGGCGATCGGAGGGCTCGAATGTGCCAGGGATACGGTTTTCTAGGTGTGCGGGCGATCGCGTGGGCGCCGGTGCTCGTGAATTCGAGCGCGGCGGTCAAAAGGAGGGAACAGGGGTGGCAGAGCGGTGGCGTCAGCCATGGCATGGCCGTTGTGCGCCAGGTGAGCACGAGGTTGGTAGGGGGTCCAGGCATTGCGGTTCATTGATGTGGCACCAATCGGTGCGTCCGCACGGTAGGTGGGCGAGGCGGATGGCAGAGAGGGGCCAAGGCGCCCTAGGATTCTTCCCAGGTGTCGAAGCTCTGCTTTCGTTAAAGCAGAGGAGGCGAGGGTGGGACCTAGGAGAGGGATGACGAGGGTGTCCCACCCGTCAGCGGCACAGGGCGAGGAAGGGAGAGGCAGGTGTGGGCAAGCTGGGCCACGGCTTGCTGGGCTAGCCGGCTAGCTATGCGCACAAGCAGGCCTGGCGGGGATGTTGGGCAGGCTTGGCCCGCGAACACTGGGGAGTGTTGGGCCAAGCATGCCGTGCGGGTGAGGACGCGGGCAGGCCGGCAGGTTGGAGAGCTGGGCCGTCTACGGTGCTTGTCTTGGGTCAAAAGGAGGAGGGGGCTCGGCTGGGCCAGCTGAGAGAGTAGAACGAGCTGGGCTAACTTGGCACCTTGGGCCAAAATGGCTTTCCTATTTTCCTCCCCTTTTCTAATTTCTTTTCTATTTCTTGCTCCATTATATTTACTTCCGAGAGCTCTAGGTTGGTATACATGTGTCGCCTATCACGTGTTCACCCAGGTGGGGTCCACTACGGGTCTTGGAATCCAATGCCAAGGGTTGGCATCGATGGGCATTGATTTACAAGGAAGGTCGATTGACTTTATGAATTAGATAAAGGGATTCGAATGAGGTTCAAAAGCAAAAAGATGAATTGAGAGAGAGGTAAAGGGATTCATAAGATATTCTAGAAGGGATCAAAAGGATTTGCTACGGACTTGTGCTCTCCAACACAAAACACTAAACCAACAAAAGAACTCCAGCAAACTCCTACAAGCAACACTATATGTATGCAACAATTTATTTATAAATTGTTCTCTGTTTGACCTAGTATCTATATGTTTCACACATTGGCTCAAAAATTTTAAAAAAGTTCATATTTTTGGCATCTCCAAAAACCCGGTTTGTTACATGAACCCTTCATGACTTTTGTTGTAGAGTTCAATTAGAGTCAGTTGGGTAAGGTATCAAGGTTTGGTCGACATCCAATGTTCCCATTCACCTGATGAAGCAATTTAAGCAAAAATATAACTTATTATTTCATGTGACTTTTTGGTTCCAAACTTCATGAAACTTTTCCACTGGTCAAGATGGATGCATGTTAATGTAATGTATATGAAATAAGCATGTTTAACATTACTTTTGCATAATCTTAACAAGGGTCCACATGTAAGCAAAGTGTATTGTCTGAATCCAAGTTGGGGCTTATTTTCATAGGTTTGACCTCAATACCTTCATCATTACTACTAGATTATGAACTACAGATCATAATCATTGCTTGATATATCCTACTTAAGTCCAATTTCGCTGCTGAACTCGTGACTAACACCCGGGGTGTTACACGGGCGGTCTTATTGGCACGAGGCATCTATTGAGTCAGATTTAGTTAGAGTAGAAGCAATAATTTTTATAACAGAGTGAGGCGAAAGAGTATAAAGTTTAGCAATTAACAAGAGTGGAGTAGTAAGCATGAAATGAGTGAAGCAAAAGAGGCTAAAACAACCATTACTAACTAGGCTTGTGTCCTACAGTCAATACGGCTCTGATACCAATCTATCACACCCAATTTTAAGGATAAAATAGGATGCATAATCTTATGTGTGCCCAGAGATCAGTCACACACATAAGCCAACAAATTATAGATAGTATCATCACAAGTGTTTATTACATCACGAATAAAATGACATAGTCTTCACATAGATACAATAGAAGTACAAAGATAACTCTCTCGTGGAAGCTCCACAGCACAGGGACATCAACTGGTTGGCCACAAGTCTAGTAATCCTCAGGAAAGTCGTCCTTACCATTGCAATCTGTTATGCATCCGGGATTTTTATCCAAATAATGAAAATAAACAAGCGTAAGTACATGTCGTACTCAACAAGTGTAACATGGGGTTCATGAGGCTTAAAAGGCTTGACATAGGTTTAACAGCATTTAGCTTTTAGTTGTCATAGTTTTAGCATAAGAGTAGCAACAAGTTGTTTTAATCCCAAAGTAAAATGCATGATCAATGTAAACATGAGTAATAGATAACAAAAACAATTACTTAATAGTGATCATCTATTCCATAAGGGTTCCAAGGCCGCTCGTAACCGTGAGCATGACTGTTATAACAGTTTTACACTCTACAGAGGTTGTACACTTTCACTATGAGTCATGATACCCATATGCCCGGGTTTATAACTCTCAAAACACTTCCAAGGTGAGCAGACAGGGTACACTATGAAGCCTTTCAAAGGTTCATCCAACAAGTTAGGGCCTCTAGGTTTCCAATTGCAAGCAGATATAGGAAACCCCTGTCGAATGGCACAATTCCTTCACTGTTATACACATAAGAGTAGAGGCTGTCCTATACCCGTCTTGGCAAGCCCCTCTTGCGCCATAAAGGTAACCACTAACAAGCTAGAAAAGGTCCTCATACTTGACTAAAGCTAGAGCCATGTGGCCCTCACAGTTGTACTATAAGTCTCGGATGATCACTTATAGATAAGTCCTTAGGGAGAGGAATCTAAAGCATTTAGAAAGTAGATAAACACTCCAGCCTCCTTTTTCCAAGTTGCTAAAAAGTCATGTTTTAATGTTTATTGCATATACCATTAGTCAAGTTACAAGATCATGGTTTAATTGAGCACTAGCAAAGCTACCCAATGCATATCCCAAAGGAGTCAAGGCATAAGTACAATTCTAGGAAATCCTTATCAAGGTGACACATGTAAATATGGATTGATTATTAAAGTGAATAGGTGACAAGGATGATCCCATGCTATACTTGCCTTGATCAAAGTATTCCTGCAGATCCTGCTCGTCAAAGTAGTACTCTTGATCACCCACGAATTGCTCACCGTCTATACTCGATAATCACAGTAACATACAAGCATCTAGAGCAATCATGCATAGCAAACAAAGACTATAGATTAGAATAGTACACCAATAGCATAAAATCAAGATGAAAAGTTTGTAAAACGAATCTATGTCTCGCTACGAACACACAGACGCGAAGATCACAAAAATCGGAGCTATAACGAAGAAGTTATGAATTAAACAAGATTTTCTTTAGTAAAATAATAGATTAAATCTAATCTCGAATTTCAAAAGTTGAAAACATACCTAACAGTAGTATGAACATGTAGATTACACAATTACGAATCTAATGCAACTTGAACGGATCAAAACGGTGTTAAAACGAAGAAGTTATAGCATAAATTAGACTAGTGGCAAAACTGTAAATAAAGAAAACATATTTTGAATCTAATAGAGGGGGTCTATGTTTTTAGAAAGAGAAAACATATTTGAAGAATACGTCATGCACTGCGGATGCAAATATAGAAAATTGTAGGGTCTCTTTAAAAAGTTTGCCAACCAAAGGGGTATCGACCGATCTGATCCGTTGGATCTAATCTGATCCGTTAGAAGAGGTAGGGATCTAATCTAGAACAAAGGACCGGATCCATTGTCATTCTTTGACGGCAAAGAGCTCGCCAATGATCATGAAACCGGCCCTAGGACCTCGGTAGGGGAGAGAGAGAGAGAGCAAACTCAACTAGAATCATAGCAGCGTGGAGTGGATGGAGGCGGCATGGGCTCAAGACTGTCAACGCGTTGATTAAGCAACCAAAAAGCAAGAAAGAAAGGGAAAAAGATCCCGCGACTTAAAACTTGAGACAAAGCTTCTCGCGGCTAGCTTACGAAGCTCGCTATGGTTGCAATGATGGCATGAAATAGGGAGGTAAGCGGCCCTACTAGAGAGAGCTCGGTTTGACTCGAGAAAAGCACGTTCTAGCGAAAGAGGAAAGACGGTGAACTCTCCACGGCAAATCATAGCAACATGGAGTGGATGGAAGGGAGAGCGCGTGATTGCTGGCTGGGCCGGCTTTGACGGTCGTGGAGGAGGCACAATCTCGTAATTGCAGAGTGAGCGGGCTGATGAATAAGTACAAATTGGCCAAGTAATATTTCCTCGTTTTTTGCTCGTTTTTTCAAAACTTCAATTCAAATGTAAATCCACAAAAATAAGTATGCATCGCCATGAATGCACAAACATCCTTGATTTTAATTTTAACAAAAGTTATTTTTCTAAGTTTTATGCTCACAAAATGCATTCACTCTAGTTATATTTTAAATGATGCAAATTTTTGGGTGTTACAACAAAGCACCCCTATAAGAAAGAGTGTGTGGATTGAGCCCAACAAGTGCATCCAGACCACTGGTTCAATAGGCCACCCAAAGATGCACATTTCATCCAAATCATCAAACACTACACTACAAGATTATAGAGTTGTGAGTAAAACTATTACCTACATAAATCAATTGTATCAATTGTAGTAGTAGTCAAGAGTGGCTTTGATCAATGTTGAACCCAACTCATCTTATTTTCGTGTATTTGATAAGATTTGTTGAACTTGCAAGAACCATGCATCAAAGATTATTTTTATTCAGAATTTTTGTACTTCACATGATCACATAAGGTCCGGCCATCTGAAATCTTGACTACCCGGATGACGTGCTCCTGCATTCCCGCGCAGGCGCATGCGCGTGGGTGTCATCAGTAGCCTATTACAGCAGGGGACGTCACCTTCCAGCCCAGTCGCATTAACATGATGGGGCGAAGCCTCACCGCCCACCCACGCAAATGTCTCGGTCATGGGGTGGTTGATGGCCCCTAAACTGTAGCAGTAGAGACAAGGGGCGATAGGGAAGGTTATACACCTACTGCCTTCTCTCTCTAGAGCTCCTGATTCCATCCCAAAGCTTTTTCCTTCCATCCTACTGCGCCGCCGACGCCTCCTGCCAGGAACATGGCGGAGCCAATGAGGTCGTCTGTCGATGGGGATGCTCCAGAGGCCTTCCACGCCGGCAATCCTCCACCGACAAACGGACTTCTCATCGGCGTGGTCTCTCACCCGCCTGTTCCGCTTTGGAGGTGGATCATCACTGTACCACTATTCATGTTGTTTATCTTCATTTAACTAGAATATACGAGCGATGCTCACACTAGTATTTGTGTTCATGCTGTTTAATTAAACTAGTATTTAAAATTTGCTTACTATCTCAATAGGTGAACGTGGCGTGACTGTGTCCCGAGCCTCGTTGACCCTAGAGACTAGTTCTTTGTTCATAGTCTCGCTTGGAAAGCGGCCCAGCGAGGCATCCCCCAATGGAGGCAGCCACCCGCGATTCCGTGCCATGCTGCACTGATCAGTTTGGTAAAAGTCGATTGCCTTCTCAATCAGATTTCTCTCCCCCTTATCCTATATGGGCTTGAACTTGGCTTGCATTCTCCAACGCCTCTTCCATGGCGGCGCCATCCCGGTCTTGGGGCTTTCCCCCAGTGGTGCTGGAGAGTCGTCTCGTCGCCGCTTGCCACCACTAAGCCCCTCTGTCCCCACATAGCCCTCTAGTTCTGAAGTGGGCGAATCGTTAGAAGAGCGTGAATCCTCAAATGACGTAGACTATCATCATTTTTTGAAGGATTATCGCAAGGCCCAAGCGGTTTTGTCATCGACCAGGCTGAACACCGAGATGCTGCGCGATGAGCTGGACGCCTCGCACAACGCACTTCAAGCCTCCATGACTGAGGTCTACAAGGCGCGAAGTCGACTCGGAGATCTTCACGGAGCAGGGCCACAACATGATGAACCTTCTTGTACATCTAAGGACGCGGGTCGAGAGCCTGCAGCTGTGCGTGCAAGCCGCCCGTAATACGGGCTTCCCCGTAGATAATCTGTTCACCACAGAGGAGTCATTTCGATCCCTGCCGGCCCACCTTCGAGCCATGGTGACCGAAGCCATTCGTCAGGGGGCTGCCGCGGCGCTGGCTACTGCCCAGCTTCATGTTGGCGTAGCAGTTAACGTCCGGGTGGTGGAGCAGGGTTTTCCGCCAGAATCGAAGGACGATGACATCGTCGATCTGGTCGAGAGTTTCGAGCCGGCGGCCAACGCCATCTTAGCGAAGGTGGACGTGGACGAGATGTTGCACATCCGCCTCAACCTTTGATATGTGGGACGTACCAGTAGTACTAGTAGTCATGACTAGGTTTGATCTGTGGGACGCCCTTGCAAATATGTGAACTCTTATTTGCATGCATGTCTATGTGAACTTTTGCTACACTTTGTATTAGGTGAGTTAAACTCTGTTGAGCATGGTGTAGCTCAGGTTGTTTGGTCATTTTGTAGCTAATTTCTTTTTGATGTAGATTTCTTTGTGGTTGTCTTTGATTTGAAACTTAATTTGCTAAACATCCATGAGTGCCTTTGATCTTTGTTAAACCAAACTCATGTCTTTGATAAAATTTGTTGAACTTGAAAGAACCATGCAGCGAGCAGTTCATCTAAATAAGTCTCGCCTCGATCTAATGCAGAATGGAGGAGCCAAAGCTATTGACTTTTACTGCGAACGCAAGAAAGTCTGGCCACTGCGTATTTGATCTCGTAGGACAGTAGAGTGTCGTAGTACAGAAAATAGCTATCACAACCGCACCAGGCATTCAAGTCTCAAGCGTGTCATGGTGGTCAAAAGCTCTTTTTCTCGATTCACTTCTTGTATCCAGCTTTCCTGCCGCATTAGCTTCATTCTCATATTTTACTGCGCTTGCAAGAAAGTCCAAATACGGCACATTTGATCTCGTCAGACACTATACAGTACAGAGTTATGAGTAAAATAATGCGTACGGAGTGCACTCGGTCACAACATTTGTATCAGTAGTAGTAGTAGTCATGAGTGGCTTTCCCCTTCCATCGATTGACACTAATCGAAATCATGCTTATGATGGCAACTAGTTACCATACCATGGATGTGTACTCTACAACAAAGGATCACAACTTTTCCCCCGACCACGTTCCTCTAGTTATTCGATGAAATGGCGTTTGCCTGTTTCTTGTAAACCATTTGCTCGTCTGATAGTCCGAGCAGCGTAAATTTGAACGGGCCGGACAGGTAACTAGTTTCAATTTTATTTGTTTCCTTTAAGGATTCAATGAATATATTCGTACGAAATAGGTTTCTCTATATAACATGAGATGTGTCCGGCTCGGTCAGATTTACGATGCTTAGACTTTCTTGCATGTGCTATCAAATTGGAATAGCTATGTGGCTCCTCTGTTAGGCATTACATCGACGAGAGACTTGATCGGATGAATTCCGTTATGCATGTTTACCATACTACAGATCAGAAAGAGAACCAGAAAGAAATCTGCAGGCAAAACCAACCAACAGTGTCGTACGAAACAGGTTTCCCTGTATAACGTGAGATGTGTCTGGCCTGGTCAGATTTATGATGCTCGAACTTTCTTGTGTGTGCTGTCAAATTTGAATAGCTATGTGGCTCCTCCGTTAGGCATTACATCGACGCGAGACTTGATCAGATGAATTTCGTTATGCATGTTTACATACTACGGATCAAAAAAAACTACCAAAAAGAAACCTGCAGGCAAAACTAACCAACAGGGGTTAGAAACCGGCTACCAATTTTAAATGGACCTAATCTACACCATGCTCAATAGAGTTTAACCCACCTAATACAAAGTTTAACAAAAGTAAACACAGATATATAAATCAGACTTCACAAATCAAAACCTCTGTATATTTGAACGCATCTGACATAAAATGCAAGAGAAGATACAAAAGGAAGAGTACCAACATATGGAAAGAGTAACAACATGTACTCCATCCGTACTCCCAACATAAGGAAGATACATCAAATGCAACATGAGATACATCAAATGGAACTTTATTTACTCCTCTACTCGTCGTTGGTATCACTATCCTCATCATCGTCCTCGTCGTTGGTATCAATGTCATCGTCCTCCTCCTCTATAGCCATGAGGCCCTTTTGCTCGTCAGCGCTGATGCGGTTGGCCACCTGCTCAGCATCGGCACGAACCAGGTTGTGCCAGTGCTTCTCGGTGTTGTGGGTGGTGATGATTCCCTACATCGCGACACTAGTGTCGAAGCCATCTATCTGGCTCAACGGACTACAAGTCTTCACTGATAGGAATGAAACAATGAGTGGAGCAAAAGGTCCAAACAAAATGTCAAAATCCACAAGAGAAAAAAAGGATAGCATGACAAAAGAATGAGTAAGGAGTGCGATATAGGAGAAAAGATGCTCATGAACAGCTCAAGCAAGGAAAGCTTCAAGCGGTGAAGAAAAGATCACCACACAAGTCATCTACCCTTCATCACAGGGTATTCTACGCGCTTGCGAAAATCTTATATTTTAGTTTGCACTCATAAATACCAACAGTGTGGTGCTCAAGTTTGTTCCTCGTTAGATGGTGGAAGGGGCCTCTTGACGATCCATGTGATGCATCATCTCATCCACAAAGATTGAACCGACTTTGATCTTACGACCCATGATGGATTTGTGCGCTTCTTTGCATGTGACCAGAGTTGTGGGGCATTGGGCCTAGAAGTAGGTTGGGCAACCCAGGTGGGATCGGGCGATAGCTAGGAGCTATTGCCATTGATTTTCCTTGTGGCACTTGTTTAATGGCTTGGATGGCTACCACATGGTAGGTTGTCGAGTTGATGTCTCTTGTTGTCCCATTGGATCCATATGACAACTCATCCGGCCCATTCGATCAAACTAACATTGATCCAATGCTCCACGCGACTTAGGATATGTTTCTTTGCATATTGGGGGAGTGGGACTTGATTCGGGCAAGATAGTAGGGATATGTTGGGTGACCCACTCTTTGGCTCAAATTCTCTCATCTTTGCTCAATGTCTCCCTTGGAACTAAATATTCACCGAAACTTGTGAAACTCATTAGAATAAAGCCCTACAACTATGATGGTATACACAATATTGTTTTAACTATGTTGACAATGAAAAATTTGCAATAAGGATCACCAACAAGCCCAACAGCCCCTCCCTCTTAGATCATTGCTCCTCTCGTATAAAGACCGGGAATTAAGAGCAAACGATTCATCAAGAACTAAGGTGGTTTTAATGCACAACCTCTCGAGAAATAAGGCAACCTAGACATTCGGGCGCCCGAAGGCAGATCTGGCAGGTGTGACCTGGATATTTTGGCACCAACTGTTCGATTCTGGCAATGTGTGCGACGAATGCATTGTGTTGAGCGGTTAGATCCATGGTCTGGAGCGGCGAGATCCATGGCAGGACCATATCCCACACGTACATGAGGGCTTCAGCTCCTACGACTTCCTCCTTACTGGTGACCCAATCTTCAAGCAGCACATCCTGTGAGCAGCCCGGCCGTGGTGGCCGGCCGACGTGCTCGGAGCAGCCCGCCGCACCCAGCGGCTAGCGGATGCGATACGTAGGGGCACGTGACGGCTGGCCTACTTGCTCAGAGCAGCCCGCCCGCGTGGCGTCCGGCAAGGGTGGCGCGCAGGGGCACACCGCGCCCGGTGGAGGTGGCGCACAGGGCCGCACGATGACTGGCGAAGGCAACACGTAGGGCCCGACGAAGGCGGTGCACAGGGGCTTTCACGACGCGCGCGCTCGTCTCCCGAGATGGTCGCCTCCGCCACGCAGACAGGCGGTCTCGTCCCGTCTCCTCCCACGCACCCCATGATCGCACTGATGTTGACCCCGTCCCACGTCACGTGCCGCCCTGCGGCGCGGCACCTCGGGCTGCTGCTCCGCGCCCCCGTGCCGCATGCTGCCGACAACACCATCGCCGGCCACCCAATCCCCTCCCTTGCGCCCAGCAGTGCGACATCGCGGCCGTGTCCTGGCCGAGCCCGCCGCCTCCTGGGCAATCGCTCCGGCCCCTAGCCCCGTCCTGCGGCGTCCTAGGGACGCGCGCCTTCCCCTGCGCCTCTCGGTCTTTATTGAAAAGGCCGGGGCGCTGCTTCTATGGCCGCTCGGGCCATTCCCGTGTGCGCCCTGCGGTGGCCGCGGCCTGGCGCCGCCGTGCCACTGCCAGTTGACCGGTCGGCCAGCAGCCTGACCCCTGCCCCGGCTGAAGCCCCCCGACCAACGCGATCGTCATTGTTGGCCCCGCTGATGGAAGAAAGAAAGGGAGGCAAGAGGAAGAAGACAACACTGAGGGTAAAAGAGGGACGGTGGGAGTGGGAGGTTGTTTATGTTATTTCTCCGTCTATTAGCTGATAGTTCTTATTTAGAGGTGTTGCTAACCAGGGTTTACAATTTCGGCGAAATATCGCTGAAATTTCCGAAATTTTCGAAATATCACCTTTTTCGCTGAGGTTCGAAATTTTTTTATATCGGTCAAAATTTTTCGGTTAAATTCATCTTTCACTCTAAAATTACACCAAACCACACTAAAATGGCCCTCCATATCATCTAGTCTTATCAAAGCCCTAAATTTCTTCAAATTTATTTAATTTTCTCACTCACACATTGGACGGCACTAGTATATGCAACTCGCCCACCGTCAAGACATTAATCAGACATCACAGCGGCTCTACTTACATGATATATTATGTTATTTCGTCGATGTTATATAAATTTATGATGGATGATGGATTATAGAGTTTTTTTAGTGAAATGATGCCAAATTTGTTTAAAACTCTATTTAAATTTATTTAAATTTGAACCGATATTTCCGAAATTTCCGAAATTTCGTATTTATCGCTGGGGACCGAAATTTTTTTCTTACCGGTATTGTAAACCCTGTTGCTAACAATTAGCTAGTTTATTATATATACCTTTGGATCCGAAAAAGATAATTACTAGTAGATAGTAACTACTATTTAGAGGGATCAAACAGGTCTAAGTTTGATGATATGGGTTAGAGTATTTTTTGACAGGACGGGTAGTTTCGATGAATTTACTCATAGATACACCCTTGACTCCCCGTGGTCCCGCGCTAGGGTTGTCATCCTCCCGTGCGTGCGCACTAGCGACCCCTGGCTAAGGATGGATTCGGATTGGATCCGGACGGATACGGATTCGGATAGCACTATTTACCACATTTTAATTCGAATACAAATGCGAATACGGATATTGTCGGATACTAATACAAAACAGATATCTTGAATTTGGATTCGGATTCGGATATCCACTTGATTTTGAAGATCACATGTATCTATTTTCTTATTGATAGTTTCATAGTAAAATAAAATCATTATGGACGAAGGGATTTAACATATAGCTATATAACACAGTGGATAAAGACAACTACTAAAAATAAAATATTTTAATCAATATTTTAATAATTAAATATATAAAATATAATAAAATTAAAGATTATATATATTAATTATTGAATTTAGATAAATAAAAATAAATTTTAAAATGATACAATATAAAATAAAATACTAATTATATGATTAGCCATGTTAAAATTAATTTAACTCCAGATTTATATATTTTTAATAATATTAAAATTATATTAGCCTTAGATAACTTTTAAATAATAATAAATATCATCTGTTATATTGAATTTATTGTCACTTACATAGTTAATTAGTCATAATTGTAAGATTTAGATGGTTTCAAAATAATTTGTACTTCCCGGATACAGATATTATCGGATATTTCGTATTTTTGTCGGATACGGATGTGGAATCAGATAGTGAATAAACTTCAAAAACGAATACGGATACATCCATTTAATATCTATATTTAAATCGAATACGAATATAGATATCCATATTTACTATAAAACGGATACGGATATCGGATGTTTTGAATATGTGGACATCCGGATCCATCCTTACTGGCCCTGGCCTCTCATCTGGTAGACATATTCTCCCCCATATCGCTGCACTGCACATATATAATCTCTCTCTCCCCCCACTCTGTGTATTTATACTCGTCTGATCAGTCTCTTTCTCATATGTCTCTTGCCTTTTAATACCCTAACCTACCCAAGACAAGTTGACAACACAAGAAACCAATTGAATTCGGCTGCCCTAATATCTCATCGATCTCCTTTGACATCTCAAGAGAAAGCTAGAGAAGGGAACGAGACGAACAAGAGAGAGAAAGCACTGGCTCTTGCCTCTAGCTAGCTAGCTAGCTAGCTACTGCGACAGAAACTCGCAAAAAAGCGGCACCACACAACACACACGCACACCAGAAAAACACAAAGCACAAGCAAAATAAGCATCATCCCCCGGCCACCAAGAACTCCAACAATAACCTTCACTTCCTTTCTTGATCCGGCCGATCCCTTACGCTAACCGCTAGCTGCTAGCTGCTACAGCCAAGGGAGAGGGCGCGTGCGCGGCATCTATGGAGGCGCGGGCAGCGTCGGCGCCGGACCTTTCGCTGCACATCAGCCTGCCGAGCAGCACCGCGTCGCCGTCGTCTCCCGCCCCAGGGCTGGGCGCCGGATCAGGAGCTGGGCGTGGTGCGCAGCCGGCCGGAGGTGACCCGTGGCGGCGTCTGAACGGATCCACGGCGTCGACCGAGCTGTCGCTCTCGCCGCCGCCGGGGCAGCAGGAGGTGGCTGCTGGGGACGTCCTTCCGTGGCGGTTCCGGCCGCCAGCGGCGACGAATAGTTACTCTTCCTCCACCGAGGAGGCAGCAACGTTCGTGCCGGTGACCGTGCCGCGGCTTTCGTTCGACGCCGCGGCGGAGGCGGCGCGGGCGAGGCCAATCAACGGAGTGCCCGTCTACAGCAGCCCGCGGGTCGGCGCCGCCCATCCTTTTCTAGGCGCCGGCAGCGGCGAGTACCGCCAGGGCCACCACCACCCGAAGGCCGCCGGGCTATACAACAATCCCTACCACCACTCCTCGTCGTGGCCCTCGTCCCTGCGCTCGACGACGACGTCCCCCGGCGCCGTGGCGCCGTCGGCGTCCGACCCCGCGCCCGCGGCTGCGTCGTACCTCTCGCCGTCCGCGTACCACCGGATGCTGTCGAGCACCGGGCGGCTCCACCTCCAGGGCGTGCTCGCCGACACGTTCCGTGGCTACGGCGGCGGGCACCACCAGCACTTGGCCAGCCTGGCCGCGGCCCGCTACATGCCGAGGCTCCCGGCTTCCCGGCGCGGCATGCGTGCGCCGCGGATGCGGTGGACGAGTAGCCTGCACGCGCGTTTCGTCCACGCTGTCGAGCTCCTCGGTGGCCACGAGCGTGAGTCGTTAATTCCTCCGCTTGCATCCATCCATCCTCAGCTCCAGAACCCAATGAAACCATGCATTTCATGGAGATCTGCTTGGATCATTTCATGCGGGATATGATGATTAATCTCGCTCCCTCTCCCCGGCCGGCCTCTCTCGGCTCGGCGTCGGTACACAACATACAGGGGCGACGCCCAAGTCGGTGCTCGAGCTGATGGACGTCAAGGATCTGACGCTAGCGCATGTGAAGAGCCATTTGCAGGTTGAGTTCCGGCCGAGCTCTTCGTTCTTTAATTCTGCTTTCTACCGTGCGATTCCTTCTTTAATTCTGTCTGTGTTCTTGTTGCATCTGTTCTTGTTCTTGTTGGGGCTCATGTACAAGGAGGTCAAATCTTGATGAGGTGCCTGCCAGGGCACAGACTCCGAGTGAAGCTGAATGAGTGAGAAAGTCGTCAGATGTGATTGTGCAGACTAGCTAGCTAGCTAACTGCCCGCATCCCTAGAGAGAGGAGAGGGGGGGAGCTAGCTAGTTCAGTGTAATAGCTAGAGCGAGCCTAGAGAGAGAGGGGGAGAGAGATTGGATGTGTCGGGGTCTGTGTGTGGGCAAGAAAAGGTGCCATCATTGCACAATAATGCAACGTGTGTCTGCTCCTGCAAGACGCCCAATCCCCAAAGCAGTGAAGTGAGCGCTCAGCCAGGCAGCATGGGGACTGACGAGAGAGAAGAGCCAAGCAACCCCATTGCTAGCAATTTCCTTTGGACATTTCTGGCCGGCTGCTGCTCTGTTTTGCTGCGATTTCTTGAGCAACGATGGCCCTTCATGATCCGCTGTGCTTTACTACGCCTTTTCCCGGCCCTCTTCTCCCTCCCAATGCAAGCAAATACAGTAGTGTGTCTGCAGCTTTGCTTTCTTGGTCATTCTTTTGTTGCTGCTCCTTTTACAGATGTATAGGACCGTGAAGAGCACTGACAAGCCTGCAACCTCATCAGGTAAACAAATTACATCCGTCCATCCATCCATCCCCATTGCACAATATCACATCCTCCGTCAATTATGTTGAAGTCTCATTATATTTGTCATGTGTTCTTCAATTCCTCTCCAAAATTAAAACTCACTGCCAAGTCTAATCCTGTGACTAATTTCTTAACTAACGAACATTAGGGCCTGTGGACGGCGGTGGCGGCTCCGGCGACGATGACCTCCCGAGTAGTGCGCTGTGGGCTCCGTCGTCGTCAGCAGGTCGGGACGTCAGCCCGCAGGCGTTCACGGGACACCGGTCCGCCTCCTCGGAGGGCGCGGCGAGCCATGCGGGCGGCGACGTCGAATGCTCCTCAGCCGACGATTCCGATGGCGGCAGGGCGCGCAGTGCTTCGTCGTCAAGGTATACATAGGAGTATGTCTTTTTCGTCGTCCTGATCGCTGATATGATGTGGAAATTGCGTGGCTTGTCATGGGACGTGATGGACGATATATAGGAACAGCAATTAGCCTAATAAGAGCAAAAACAACCCAACTTTACTATCTTTTTGCATTTTATAAAGTAGTACTAGTTGTCAGCAAGCAAAAAGAGATAATCCACCAATCTGATGACAATATCACTAAAGCTCAAAAGATGTTAGACCCTACGCACATGCGCGCGACGCAGTATAGAGCCTAGCGATATCGATCTGCCGTTGTTGGCTTGATGAGCAGCATGGCATCGCAGATCAATAGCATCTCCAAGCTAGAGAGCCTGTGCTAGTACTGTAGATTCTTGGAATTTGGCCTTGTCCTCTTCTCTCGCTTTCTCTCTAGGAGGCTGCTGCCTGCTGCTTTTGCCTTTTCTTATCACTACGTCACTGCACCCTGCGGCTATCTGCAGGAGGGCCTAGCTTTGACCTCTCACAACTTTGCATGCATGCATCAATCTACAAATGTGATGTCAATTAAGAACTTGTTATGCATCTTGTTGTTAGCTAGTACTAGTGTGGACTTCACCTCTCACATTGCTGCCAATTATATGAAAAATTAACTTACAGCCACTAGCTAGAAGTACTAATGTTATGTTCTTGTTCATTAATACCTACGTTGAGTAGAAAATAGGAGGAAAATAAAGAAGCATGCATGTTACTTATGGTACGGTACAACTGACGAGCTCTCTCTGTGTCTCCTGATCTTATTATAATGAGCTCCTGCGTGCCTTTCATGTGAGCCTTTACAGTTCCACAGTCGATGATATTTGCTGTTAAGCTTGCCTGATACAAGTCAGTAGTGTTCAGAAAAAAGCTAGTTCCTGGTCGTCAGGTGAATTTGTACGTATATGTCCACAATAATCTGCCCAGTCACTCGCCCCACATATTAAATTAAAGCTCCCCGTAGAGACAAGAATATTTCTGGACACATATTAGTGGTCGGATTATAGATATCCAAGCGTGCAAAGACAGTCTTCGATCACAGGGATAGTACGTACGTAACCATATGCTTCTTCTAAAACACTAATCCTATGCTCCTACTTGCCTTAACAAGCTCTACGCTAATAATACTACATTGAAAAGATTTACATTGCAATGAACAAAATATTAATATTGAAGAACTAATAAAATATTGGGAATGTAGCTAGCATTCATGATTATTGTATATATACTAATTGTTTTCAGAAAATAATGATACAAATTAATTAGAATTTGGGATGAAAATGTCTAGATGGCTTTAAAAACTATGCAAAGATATTAGTGGCATCACATCATTTGAATTTTACACATAACATAACTGGTCCAATATTTTGGAATTGTGTTGGTCACATTGTAAATTAAAAAACGATTGATCTAAACTTCTGACAAGATAATTCTGGTTTGGTCATTTCCTCATTGTTAAGTAGTTGTTTTTATTTTGAGGGAGTATTTTTGCATCCATATGAAAAAATATGACATTATAAGTATAATAGAGGAAATTATGTTTTCCAAATGAACTTGCGAATAGGGTAATTTTATTTAGCAAAATTTGGTTAGTAGTAGTAAGGTGCAGTAGTGTGGTGATGGTGAAGCATGTGTGGTTTCTTCATGGAAAGCTATATAGTATTTTGAATTTAAAACGTACATTTTAAAGGTACATTATCATTCAAAGTTCAAACGAATTGACTACACATAACCCAAAATAGCAGTTAGTTATATAACTACTAGAGGGAGTAGTGATGTTGTCATATCGGATATGACGATCAATTGCAAATATGACATTTATATGTATGGAAACGAAATATTAATGATCTATATATACAAGTACGACCAGTCAAAAAATATATACAAGTACGATAAAGAAACGATGACATGAATAAAAAACAGTATCCTCTTCCAATTAGCAATTTATTCCTGCTCTATTAGATGAACTATCTATGCTTAATCGAATTTCCCAATCCTGATGGAATTTTTTAGTTCCCATGATGTTGGAGCTGTTAGAGAACAATTGTGCACCAACATGTTTTTTAGATATGGATAGAATTCCGGCTTCAAATAAACTCTTATACGAAGATGTAGTACAAGCTACCACAACACTATAGCCCGGCCCAATGATGACCTGTTGCCTAGATAGAACTTAAGGAGCTGGACCAGACCTATATGGCCACCTAGGTTTTTTGTGTTTATTGCTGTCCCTCACTATTCTGAATTAAAAGCATGCATATAAAATAAAACAGTATATATGAGACTGATATGTACAACAGTACATGTGTATTTACTAATGGCAAGGAGCCTTGCATTTATACCCGTAGTAACAAATTTTCAAACAAACTTCTCTTCAGAGATCAATGGCTGTCACCAAGTGCATGCAATGCAGACACCCGCCATTTAGTTGGCGTATCATCCACTTTTGAGGTACCAATGCCAACGATCTTGTTGTTTCTCTTCAGTTTGTATCTCTCATTAGCTCCATATACTAATATGATTGCGCATTTGGTTCAGGATATGGAGCCTTGTGGATCAGTTGGCTTGCAACAGGCACCCAGCCATGAAATGAGCTGCCCTACTCCTAGCCTGGAGTTCACGCTAGGGCGATCAAACTGGAATGGTGCAGAACATGACTAGCATCAGCGCTAGCTCGTGCTAGACACATGAATGGCACATTATTAGTTCAACACTTCAACTATACTTCTTACAATACCTTGATTGATCTTTGCATCATCAAGAATCTAGGAATGTGATGAAACAAAATGTGGAATAATATTAGTTTTGTGTTGTTCCGAAAATCGCATCGATCATAGTCTCCCTTTGGGTTTTGTTTTCTTAGTTTTTTTTAACATTTTGTCTTCTGTTGTGGTCATATAAAACAAAGGTATATATCATTGTTTTCATGATGGTAAGCTAGAGAAGGGAGCCTAAAAATTTATGTATATCATGATGAGTTGGGGTGACTAACAAATGTATCATTTGGCACGAGGAAAGGAAAATGGAAATCTGACCTGACGAGATGATTATTTCTTTTGTTTTGTGATGCATATGAATTCGTGTGCTTTATTATTTCTTTTGGTTTCTTCCATTTTGCTCATAAAATTAGTTGGATCTTTTACAACTACTCTACCACTTTATTAGCTGAACATTAGAGTGCATCACAATTATTGTTGTATGCTTATTAGTTAGTCTATGTTCGTGGTAAAATTTGGCTCTAGACAACATAAGTCTGTGTAGCTACAGGACACAATGTTGTTTGTTCCTAATTGTTTATTGTAACATTATGGACAATATTAGAAATTATAATTCCACAAAACAGAAAGACAAAAAAGTTATTTAGTTAATTTGTCCATTTTGGTGCATTTTCAGATTTTCTAAAAGAAATATAATTCAAATATAGGTGCACATGCAAGCAAGACATTTAGATTTTTTTTCCATATTTTTCTATATGAAATAATAGAATATTAATTGTATTGTAATAGTTCTATTTTCTGTAGCTGAGAACCGCAGACGCCAGTGAAGAACACAAAGGCATATCATGGCGGTATTGTGCTCAACATTTAGCCAAAGAAAGTTTATTGGTCTGTCAATACGCGATGGTATCTATATATAACACCTTCCACATCATTCCTAACACTGCCAAGGATCGGAGAGCCATTCAAAATGCATACAGTTTTGTATCTAGTCTATATGCAACTTGAAATATTATTGGACTGCAAAGCTAGATAGGAAAATATGGTGATTCACATATGCTTCAACAGATGATGAAAATGAGTCGAGGTTGGATAAAACAAAATGTGCATTTAGTAAGACAACGATATGGATTGAAAGGTTGTTAAAGGGACAGAGGTTAATAATAATGTACTCTACTTCATCTGGTGACAAAACCATGTTGTTCAGGGCAATATTTAGTTAAACCGTAAAAATTACAAACATCAATATAGCTCTAAAATTACTTGGTTTGGAAACATGTAGCTTATGACAATTGTATTGAAGAATACTTACAAAAAGAATACTTACAAAATATTATGAACCTAAAGGATTTTAAGAATATGTTCTATAAGAATTTATGGTCTAGCTAAGCTTGATATGCTTTGAAGACAGTGCAAATTCAAATGTGACATGTATTTTTACTAAAGAGAGTACAGAGTACTCATTAGCAGTATCTACATTACAAATTTACAACCCACCTGCTTGGTAGGATCTGTGAAGATCGATCCAAATCCCTAGGATTTTTTACAAATTTGAGGTGATAAGTTAATTTGTAAAACTACGTAAAGCATTCCTCCTTTTCACGTAGCAAAAGGAAAGGATAAAATAGTGGAAAAGGATGGCAAAGAAAGAAGCAGCCCAATCATAAAGCAATAGATTGCAAAATCGTTTTAGCAGTGGTCCATGGTTGGTCTGTCCCCTCATTGATGTCATTATCGTCATTCTCGCTTTTGCTTTGTCCTCCGCCCTTCTCTTCTGCTCCGTGTAACCCGTACGATCGACAGCCACAGGAGAGAGGGAGGGAGATGCATGGATGGGGGGCAAAAAAGATGGCAACAGCACAAAGAAAATAAAGGAAATAAAGCCATGTTCTGTGTAGCATCTGTGTGATGTTACTGTGCCCACTTGAATGTTTTGTCAGATCTCTCTCTCTCTCTCTCTCTCTCTCTGCCTGGCGTCATGCTACATTCATTTGCATATGGGACCTTTTGGCCCGATATAGAGATGGGGATGGTTTCAACTTTGGACCACGGCGCGCGTCTAGTGCTGTTGCTCATTCATCACGGTGTGACCTCCATTTTTTTGTGCCGTTGTTCAAAAAAAAAAAGCATGCATGTGAACTTCTATATATGTGTCCGTTTGGTGCAACGCGTAGAGATATCCAGATAATACAGAGGTAACATTTGAAATAGACTTAGCAAATATGTCTATGCTTTGTAATGGGAGAAAATAAACTATAGAATCAGGAGCGGAGCTTGGTGTAGGCCAGCATGGGCCATGGCCCCCCCTGCCCATAGCTGATTTACCATTGGGTTTGTGCCTTATGATCTTGTTATACTGTAAAATAATCATCAATTTCCTTCATAATATATTGCCATTTGATTCTTAGCCGATAAGTTTTTTATTTGAAACTGTGAACTTAAACAAATTTTGACATTTGAAATTTAAAATTTCCAAACAACCTCGGATGTTGATATATGGTCTATACTAAAGTTGTAATTCTCAACACAATCTACAACTCTGTAGTTGAAAAGTTTTTTATTTGAAATCATTTGTAATCCTAATAACTCCCAAATGTGCGTTTTAATTTCTTAGAGTCCCAAATATGCGTTTTAATTTCTAAATGGCCTTGAATGTTCACACAGTTAATGCCAAAGTTTTAGTGGCAAACCTAATATGCAAGGTTGCTATTGATAAGTTTTTTAATTGAAGTCGTTGTTTAGAGTCTTAAATATTTGTATCAAATTCACATTTTTTTAGGTTTACATTTTAAAATTTTCAAACAATCTCAAATATGGAGATACATCTGTACCAAAGTTGCAGTGCTTGACAAGATTCAAAACTTTTTAGTTGAAATGTGTTTTCCATTTGAAATCATTTTGGGACTGAAGTACTCAATACAAGATTACAAAATGGTGAAATAAAAATATAGCTATCTATATATAAATAATCACAAATGAGTGTGTAGTCCAGTGGGAGTCGCTATATGTGCTTACGATCATGAGTTTGAACCACCAGAGACACTAATATTAGTGTCTGGGTTTTCTAGAAACCTTTAATAGAGGTGGGCACCTGCTAAGTTTTCTGGAAACCAGAAACAGACATGGGCATCTTAAAGCTCCCATCTATATATGGAGATGGCATTAACAGTGTCTGTTAATCGATTTACAGAGATGGGCATGTGCATGTCTCTGAAAATGGCCAATTAGCATTGACCATTTGTCAGAGCAGACGTCGTGCCAGCCTTTGAAAATCCAAAATGGTCGCCTTTCACTAAAAAATGCTCGGCAACTCAAACTCTCGGTCTTCAGGGTTCACAGATGGCTTTCCTTTCCTTCCACTAAAAAATGCTCGGCAACTCAAACTCTCGGTATTAAGGGTTCACAGATGACTTCCCATCTATTAGCGACAAACATCTGGTGCGCAAAACCAATCAGAGCCTACATACAAGCAAAACACAAACATAAATAAAAAAGTACACAGGACTATATTAAAACTAATCAGAGCCTACTTAAATGAACTACATGCGGCTATGATCATGTGAGACCAAGAATCACCGAAAATGGAGTTTGAATAAAAAAGATATGGATATTCGAAGGTTTATTCGATTAAAGGGCATTTCGACTATTTCGTGTGAAATACGATCACGTGAATGAAATATATATCAATGGCATATTTAGACAAGTGTCAGGGTTATGATTCCCGGGTGTCTCAAGGCATCAATTAGTTAGCAGGCCAAGCGGCCCACGATACATCAGCTGGCGAAGGCCTGAACGACCGAGGCCCGGCTGAGCCAAGTGAACCAGGCCGGACGCCAAGGCTAGGGTCAGCCATGACCCCTCCCTTCAGCCTTAGCCGCACAACGCACAAGAAACTCACGACCTCTCCACCGTCCCGACCCTCGGGAGGAACGGGGAGAGGTCGAGCCCAGTCAAGAGCACCTGCTCTGACAGGAGTAGACACGCCGCACTGACCCCGCAAGGACCGAGGGGACAGCGGTCACCTCAGTCCGGTTAGACGCCATCCCTGTGCCACATAGCACGGACAAGACAACACCGCACGGTGGTGATGGCTAGTACGGCGACCTGCCGCCCAAATACGGTCCGACAAGATATACGTACGATCCTACCTACTACGGGATGGGATCCACGATGGAGGCTTTGACTTAGAGGCCACCCAAGTCGACAGGAGCCACGACCCTGGAGCCCGGGATCGTGGTCACCAACTCCACAAGACTAACCAGGCGATCGATGATCTGGGGGCAGCTACCAACTCTGGTATGACACCCCCAGAAGACAGGATGCAATGACGAAGGCCATAATGGAGACCACGTCACCTAGGATGGCTGGCGAACCACCACCGTGCCTACAGTGCCGCCACGGCCGGCATAGTAGCACCACGCCACACCTTACTACGATGTGGGCACAAGACCATGACGACAACCACGCCCAGAAGTACTTCACAAGACGGCGTAGCTTGCAAGCCAAGTTAGTTAGGCCCCTCCCTCAGTCTCATGACCCCTCGGTCGGGAGAACCTTCTTCTTTGTACATGCTCTGGCCCCGGACTCTATATAAGGGCAGCCAGGGCATTTTTTCAATCATCTTCAACTCATTCTCACCATAGTAGGGCTTCTGAAGCTTCCCTTCGGGTAGTTCATCGCCTAGCTCTAGCTCTCCTACCTTTTCCACCATTCTTGCACCCCCATTGTAAGAACTTCAGAGCATAAGCGAGGAACACGCACTCGATCACCTCTGAGACTGGACGTAGGGCTCTGACCTAAACCAATATAAATCCTCATGTCTTTTGGATGCTACCATCGTCTTCCTAGGGCAGCGCGACAATCATATAAGTTTACTAGTCCGGTTTATAAAACACCGATAGTTGGCGCGCCAGGTAGGGGGCAATCACGCACTCTCATTGCTGAGAAGGAAGTGATGGCTCCCTGCACCTACATCGGACTTGCTCTTGGCGTGGCCCTCGATGGCCGCATCTACTTCAGAAGCATTGAGTTCGCCGACATCGACGGGCCAGCTCCCGTTAATGGTCTTCTCCCTGGCCAAGCTCTATGCTTCGGGGACCTAGACTTTGTAGCTGACCTCCTAGGTCAGCTGCGGCTCAGTGAAGAGAATGTGGCTCCGCCGTACATCTCGACGTTGATCACAGACCGGCCCACGCCGGTCCCATGATCGTTGGTTCTGCCCACGTGTTGGCGAACGCTTTCGCCCAGCTCTCCGGGAGCGGCCCCTACCGCTAGAGGCTGAATTCTAGAACCCTAGCACCACGCTGCCTTCCAAAATGAGGGACGAAATTACACTTTTCGAGCGAGAGCTAACTAGGTGTCGGGTTCATAAACCCGGGGTCCCTCATGGACCTTCTTCCCAGCAGAAGCTCGGCCCAGCAGACGACGCTGCGAACAACGCGCAACTCCTGGGCCGGCCTAAAAAACTAACGGTCAAGTTCTTCCTCGACATCATCTACCGGTTTGGCATTCCTAACTGTATCATCACTGACCACGGAACTAACTTCACCGGGAAGAGGTTCCTCGACTTCAGTGATGGATACATCATTAGGATCGACTGGGCCTCGGTCGGACATCCACGCACTAATGGTCAGGTCGAGCGTGCTAATGGCATGGTCCTCCAAGGACTCAAGCCACGCATTATCGACCAACTCAACAAGTATGCTGGGCGATGGGTTGTAGAGGTCCTAGTGATCCTCTAGAGCCTAAGAACGACCCCAAACCGATCCATAGGGTTCACACCCTTCTTCCTGGCTTACGGAGCTGATGCAGCGCTGCCCTCCGACCTCGATCGTGGCGCCCTAAGAGTGAAGGCCTTCGACCACGACCGAGCCACGGAGGCTCAGCAAGACACAGTCGACCTGCTCGAGGAGGCCCGTGAGACGACCTGGGCTCAGGAATAAAGTCTCCGATTGACTCAGACTGGACGTAGGGCACGTTGCATGAACCAGTATAAACCCTATGTCATTGAGTGCTAGGCCACATCCGATCACAACGTATGGCAAAACTATAAATATTTACGTATTGGTCACTTTCTGCATCGACACTAGGCGTAATGGCCACACGATTACATCAGCATCCTTCGGGTTTGTGGGGATGATGGAGCGGGATTCAGAGTTCATCTATGACCTACTGTCGACAACCCCCGAGAACATGGACTCTGAGTCTGATTCTGAAGGGAGCTGCCATCCGTTGAGGGAATGCAACATGTTGCACGTCTCAGAGGATGGGGTGGCACCGGCGGAAGACGTAGAGGACGACGCGTATTCGATTCCACGCACCTCCAAAGAACAGGTAGAGTATGACCAGGAGCGCCTGGAACGAGCCAGGGCCTGTGAAGCTAATCAGGCCAACGAACACCGTGACGACGGATGCCCTAGCCCGCAACACCTCGACGCTGAGGGCGCATAGGCGCGGGCACGCTGAGTATGTGATCAAATACAACAAGGCAAGAGGGAAACACCCATCTTCCCTCGAGCTAGCCAGAATGTCGTGGTGGCTACCATGATCATGCGGACAACCCCTGAACCCTCGACCAATGAGGGAAAGCGCGTTCATCAGGAGCTACGAGATTTGATGGAAACTGCAGCGATACAGCAAGCTCAAAGCTTTGTGGAGAGGCGGCATCCTGAGGCCCACCCTATGCACATCTCCTCAACATGTGGCATCCTAGAGGGGTACCATGCACCGAGCATACTCAGGCCCGGCGATGGCGGCATGGTGCGCAAGCGGGAGACTTTCCCAACGCGCAGCCGCTATGTTGGGAACCACAACGCCCGTCTGACTCAAGGCGCCAGATGCCCTGGGCTAGACCTGGTGGGCAAAGATCAGCTGCACTACGGCGACAGTGACCTAGACAACCATGGCCGACACCCTAGGGTCTGGGATCCTCGACGCAACCCAAGCCTAGACGCCTGTGGTCCGCAGGCGTTCACGAAAACGATCCGATAGACGCCGTTCTTGGTGTGCGGACAAACATCGTCTAGTACTCTAGGGACACCAACCCCGCCATGTGGCTGGAAGACTTCTGCCTCGCCTATCAAGCAGGTGGGGCAGACGATGACCACTTCATCATCCAATACTTGCTACTCTACCTCGCAAAGAGCGCCCGAGCATGGCTCGAGCATTTCCCCATGGACAGCATCCACTCATGGGCAGACTTCAAGTGCATCTTCATAGATAACTTTCAGGGCACATACGTGCGCCCTAGAAATTCCTAGGACCTCAAAGCCCGCAAACAAAAAGTGGGAGAGACTCTGTGCGAGTACATCCGCTGCTTTTCCAAGCAGTGTAATGAGCTTACCGATATCGTGGATGCGAACATGATCGGAGCTTTCATCTTTGGCACGACCAACGAAACACTCATCCATGAGCTCAGACGTTGCAAACCGCGGATGACGCGGGAGTTGCTCGACCTCGTGACAAGCCACGCCTCCGGCGAGAAGGCCATCTGTGCAATCTCCTGCAAGTACAAGGGTAAGGCTCAAGCCAAACCCATGGATGAGGATAAGGACTACAATTAGTGAGGAAAAGGCAAGAAGGAAAGCTGGAGGTGCCACGACAGCGAGTTCATCGCGGCAGTCAATAGGGTCCAAAGGCAGAAGGCTAGCAAGATCAACCATGTTAGTTTTGACAAGATAGTCAAGATGCCATGCCGCAACCACGGCTATCTAGTCAGGCACACCCTCGAGGAGTGTGACCTCATCAAGTGCTACTTCAATGGCGACTACAAGGCAACCGACACGGACGCACTGACTGGATCCGCTAGCAATGAGGAGAAAGGGGATGCGTATCCCAACCTAAAAGGGTGCCTCATGATCTTCGGCGGACCGACAGCGTATGAGTCCAAACGCTGGAAGAAGCTTATGGCTAGGGAGGTCAACGCGGCTGCCCTAGGCAAAACTGTCCTAGCTTTTCTGAAATGATCGAAAACCATGATCACTTTCGACAGAAAGGACCACCCCGACCACATTCCGCAGCCGGGGCGCTTCCCCCTCATCGTGGACCCAATCATCGGCAAGATCCTCCTATCTCGTGTCCTCATGGACGGTGGGAACAGCCTCAACCTCCTCTATGCCGAGACATACGACGCCATGGGCCTATCACGAGCGGCAATACGACCATCCAGTGCTTTGTTCCACGAAGTCATACCCAGGCTCCAGGCCATTCCACTCTAGCAGGTCGACCTGCCCATGATGTTCAGAGGTTGAGCCAACTTTCATTTGGAAATGCTCAACTTTGAAATAGCGGATTTCCCTGGCGCCTACCACACCATCCTGGGTCGACCATGCTATGCCAAGTTCATGGATGTCCCCAACTACACCTATCTAAAGCTAAAGATGCCCGATCCTCATGGGATCATCACCATAGGAGGTGACCTTCAGTAGGCCCACCTCTACGAAATGGAGAACTATGACATTACAATGGCTGCATGCCAACCCCCGGAGCCTCAACTCGCTTGGGCCACAGTGACTGGCGTCGTGCCAGTGTCAAGCTCTGAAGGGCAGCCCCCGGGGGCTAGGCCCAAATGTGACTTCCTACGCGATAGGGGAGCACGCGGAGGTCATGCTCAGCGACCTCAGCCATGGCATGTGATGAGACAGGTAATGACCCGGCACGAGAATGACATGATCGATGAGCTCCAGAGGGCTCGCAACACAGCGCATTCCTTGATTCGATGAGCCACGCATTCCAGGCCTTGCCGCGCTAAGCACCGCTGGGTGTCAAAAGCCACGGCCAGCGACATGGCCACCCGACATTCGCATCGAAGCTACTCCAAGATGCGAGTCTCTTTGGTTGAGACTTTGTACATAATCATCAACATCAATGAATCCTTCCTGCACCCAAAGATCATAGTACGCCTCGATGAGCGCAAGACAAAGTGACACCCAGACGACACATGTGACCACAAGTGACCCGTGTCGATCGGCACGTGCAAGTCGACATGACTCACTTGCGGGGGCTACATCACAACAAAACTGTGCATTGACGCACATCCGTGGGACGTATGAAACCGAACCCCAAGAGCCAGCTCTGGGCAAGGCCGCGCACCCACGCATAAGGAAAAGGGAAGAAATATAGTTATGACCTAAGAAAGAGAGGTCGACGAAAGGCGCACTACCGCCGGTTCCGGTCTATGACACTTTGATCATGAAAATGGAGTTGCACCAAGCCAAGCCTCGCGGGTCGATCCCAGGCAAGGCCACGCAACTATGACATTCGAACAGCCAAATCATCGGCGAGCACACGAAAGAAAAAAGAAACGCAAAATACAAAATAAGAATCTTTGTTTATTAAAAGACCCTAGGTACAACCTAAGGTCATTGGCCGCTACCACGGAGGATGTCCTCCACGTCTATGGTGGCCACAATGGTGGCTGCGGTGGCAGCGAAGTCACCGACCAGCTCTGCCCACTCCGCCTGCCTGGCATGATCCGGGAACCTAGGCGCCACCTGATAGAAATCTTGGCCGGTGCGAGCTGCAACACAGTGAGGGCAACACCAGGCCCTGCCAAACTCTGGCCACCACCGCACGCTCATGGTCCTCCATTAGAAGAACCTCCTAGAGGTGGGCCTCTTCTATCTCATGGCAGGAGTCCACCAGCTGATCCTCCAACGCTGGGAACAAGAAGATCAGGAATGGTGAACGATAAACAAGATGACAAGACGAAGAGCATCTTTATTTCTTACCCACGATGCGCGCCTGGGCGTCGGCGGCCACCGCCTGTGTGGTGGCAGTCTCCCTCTTTGAGGCCTCGAGGGCCACCCTAACGGCATCAAGACAGCACTCCAACTGGCTCACCTCGTAGGTGCTGTCAGAATAGTCGCTGACGGGCCTCATCCACCCTGCGGACGAGCTCACGGAACTCATGCTGATCATCCAAACAAGATGATGATGAGGACGATGAGCTCAACCCCCTTGTGGGCAGGGTCACAGCATGAGCGGTGCCAATGGCCCCTCTAGACGCGGTGTGGGAGGCAGCCCTAGGAGCGCACACGATCAATACAGGTCAAACCCCAAACTTAAACACCATTTGAACACTTACCCTTGATCGTGCAGGCAGGCACGAAGACACGGTGGTGGCCCATCGGTCTCCGGCAACTCCTCCGTGACCGCTTGCCGTGATCCATTTTGGCTGGCGAGAAAGCGACTCTGAGTGCGCGAGAGCAAGAACAGGGAAATGGCAAAGTAGGTGACTCAAAGTGAATGCCTCTCCCGTCGTACCACACCAAACATATTTATAGCCACTGAGGACACTTAAGATGCACATGCGTTCATTCACATTTACTAACCGCTTGGGAAACCCCGCAGCAGCGGTGAAGCGATCAGAGGGAAGGTGGAGTGACAGTTGCCCACGCAGCAGTAAGCCTTGCGTCCCCACTTTTTCCATCATTTTGATTTATGCGCCCGCATTTCATGGCACACGACTACTCGCGAGTGGGCGCCATTATGCCACGACGTGACCAGGGAGGCTAATCGCCCCCTGAGATCATGTGCGGAGCGACCCATCGCAACCACGACCCCGCGTCATGCTTAGGAAACCCACTCTTAGGCTGGTCCTTAGAAGGGCTTGAGGCCACAAAGGGATAGCGGTAGGGTGAGATGGCCCCTACGGCTCTAATTGGTGGTGCGGAGCCACGCTACCATCTCACTCTATGTCCGAGTCATCCGCTTCGAAGTTGCTTGGGTTGACCCCCTCTAGGGGGAGGCATCTTGCCCTCTGACCGCTGTGGAGGCGGTCAGGGACCAACGGGTTTGACAGCCGATGATTTATGGGACGTCTCTCGATGAGGCATGGCCGAACTCCATGTCGATTAGGGAGGATATCGGGTCCCGCTCAGATTATCAATCGACCCCGACGAGGCGCACCGCTCCAACTGCGTGGTTACGGTGGACATGCCTCTCCCCGCATGGGGTGAAACCAAACCCACCTAACACAAGGTGGCACGACCTCTTGAGGTCGGCAAGGATGCTAGGGAAAAATGGAGTCAGGTCCCCGCGACCTTGCAAGCAGTCGAGGCCAAGCCGTAACCAACTTCTCCTTGTGTCCTAGGTCTAAGACCTAAGGCTAGCTCCGAAGATTCACAAACCATCAGAGGGCCATGACCTCTTTGGGAGAAATCATCGAAACAAAATAGCCAGGATAGTGCAGCAGTGTCTCCCTCATGGAGCAATGCGAGATCCAAAACGTGATCATGGCTTGGTCATGTGGAAAAACTAAAAGGTCCAAGACCTATGAGCCACCGCACGGTCGCAGAAAACCTCATGACCGCACAAAAAGAGGTCGAGGGGATGATCCCTCGTATCATCAAGCCGATAGCGTGGCCTAGATCCTATGGCCCGAGGGCTCGCGACGGGCACAAAGGGAAACCCAAACACACAGGAAGGAATGTTCTTTTCATTTAAATCCCTGAAAGTACAAGAGCAGTATAACCACTTGAAAAAGTGTTGAACCACGATGCTATCACCTAGGCGGCGGTGTCGGGATCACCAGAGGCACCTGCTGCAAGTGCAGAAGGGAGGTGATGAGAAATTGCCTCATATCCCTTCTCGTAGCACCACAGCCTCTGGGTAGGAAGGTGCAGGGAGGAAAGGATGGGGCAAGACCAAGCCCATAGGTCACCACCATCATGCTTCGGAAAGCATGATGGGAACACCAAGGGATGGCAATGCCTCCCCTGAACCACAGGCAGCTTCTAGGAGCAGCCCGCAGGCTCTAGGAGGAGTTAGTTGTAGTCCTTGGTGCTCATGTTTCAGCGAACCAAAACCTATGGGTTTAGGGATGCGCTAGAATCATGAGGACCTACGGTTGGCTTGAACACCGTCTCAATCCTCCCTCGGTCACAAATCTCCTTCCAGCACCAGCTGCTGAAAAGAGTGACACAGGCTTCAGCCACCACCGATGACCCCTAGTGGGACGCATAACGGGAACCGTGCGATTCTCCTCATACTTTTCTCCCTCATCTCCTCACTCTCTCAGCATCTAACCACTCAGAGAGACAAAGAATAGTGTGTAGTCACGGTCAGGAGTGCCTCAAACGGAAGGAAGGCCCCTATTTATAGGCCCAAAGGCGGACTGAGCAGCCTAAGACCCCCGTGCCATGTGGCGAACCACGGGAGGCCATAGCCAATATCACATGCCCGCGTGAGGTCATGGAAATCGAGACCCTCACAAAGGCAGGACTAGTACAGCGTCGACGAGTCCACTCGGCCCCGCCTGGGTCACGAACCCTAATACGTAGCACACTAACACAACAGGGCTTAGCAGTCGCGTACCACATCTTCAGGGCACCCTGATGGGGCAGAATGTAACGGCCACCTATCGCATTGAACGCACCAGCCCGCAAGGGGTTGAGCGATGAAGCTCGAACAAGCCATGACTACGAACCTGCACTTGGCTTGCACTCATCTCAGCGCTTTCACGGTCACTTCATGATCGCAAAAACGCTCAGGGGCTACTGTCGGGGTTATGATCCCTAGGTGTCTCAAGGCATTGATTAGTTAGCAGGCCAAGTGGCCCATGATACATCAGCTAGCGAAGGCCCAAACGACCGAGGCCCAGTTGTGCCAAGTGAACCAGGCCAGACGTCAAGACCAGGGTCAGCCACGACCCCTCCCTTCTGCCTTAGTCGCACGACGCACAAGAAACTCACGTCCTCTCCACTGTTTTGACCCCTGAGAGGAACGGGGAGAGGTCGAGCCTAGCCAGGTATGCCTGCTCTGACAGGAGTAGACACGCCGCACTGACCTCGCAAGGACCGAGGGGACAGCGGTCACCTCGATCTGGTCAAATGCCATCCCTATGCCACGCAGCATGGACAAGACAACACCATATGGTGGTGACGGCTAGTACAGTGACCCGCCGTCCAAATACGGTCCGACAAGATATACATATGATCCTACCCACTATGGGATGGGATCCACGATGGAGGTTTTGACTTAGAGGCCACCCAAGTCGACAGGAGCCACGAACCTAGAGCCCGAGATTGTGGCCACCAACTCCACAAGACTAACCAGGCGATCGACGATCTGGGGGTGGCTACTAACTCCGGTACGATGTCCCCAGAAGACAGGAGGCAATGACAAAGGCCATAATGGAGACCACATCGCCTAGGACGGCTGCGAACCACCACCATGCCTATAGTGCCACCACAGCCGGCATAATAGCACCACGCCACACCTTACTGCGATGTGGGCACAAGACCATGACAACAACCACGCCCAGAAGTACTTCACAACATGGCATAGCTTGCAAGCCAATTTAGCTAGGCCCCTCCCACAGGCTCACGACCCCTCAGTCGGGAGAACCTTCTTCTTTGTATATGATCTGGCCCCGGACTCTATATAAGGGCAGTCAGGGCATCCTTCCGGATCATCTTCAACTCATTCTCACCATAGTAGGGCTCCTGAAGTTCCTTTCGAGCAGTTCATCTCCTAGCTCTAGCTCTCCTACCTCTTCCACCATTCTTGCACCCCCTATTGTATAAACTTCAGAGCATTCAAGCGAGGAACACGTATTCTATCACCTCTAAGACTAGACGTAGGGCTCTAGCCTGAACTAGTATAAATCCTCGTGTCTTTTGGATGCTACCGTCGTCTTCCTAGAGCAGCGCGACAATCGTATAAGTTTACTAGTCTGATTTACAAAACACCGACAAGAACTCTATAGATAAATATGGAAGAGTTGAAACAAAAATAGTTGAATTTGATTGTATTTACATGGAGTTTTAAATGAAAAGAATGAAAATCAACTAACCAAGGACTTATATAACTAATTGTAGTTAGCAAGGGGTAGCAAGTAAGAATTACATGATGAGGACATGACACCCATGCATATGACCATGTTTGGTGCATGGTATGGAGGGGAAGGAGACCAGCAAGGGTGTCTAAGTCAAGAAGGAGGCCCGAGGCTAATTCGGTTCAAGTCCACGAGGTGGAGGCCCAAAGCAACTCAAGTTCGAGTCTGCCTCGGCCTCTAGGACCAGTCTCCCTTAAACTAGTCACCCAGGACGCATCCCGACTCTGTTTTCGACAATCCACATATGGATGGAAAGCGAATTTGATAAGGAAGCCAATCCAAGTGGTCTCACATCAAAAGCTATTCGGAATCAATAGGAATCATGGTCACAAGTCAGCGTCCAGAATCTGCCAGGGTGCTGCGACACCATCTTTTGGTCCGTTGGACCGTGTATCGTGTTTGGGCCCATTAGGGGGCGCGTCCAGAGTAGGCGATGACTCTAAGACCTTTATAATCATACACCACTGCCATCATTAGGGTTTGGGTTTTGCTTAGATTATTCTGTCAAGAACAGTTTCGTCGTTCATCGGTTTGTGAGACCCCAACTTTGAGAGATTAATCATTCATCTGCAATTTGGTTGTGTTCTTTCTTGTTCTTGCTTGTGTTCTTCATTGCACAGGCAGGGATTAGCCTTCTTGGCAAGGTCAACCTGGTCCATGACTCGGTTGATAACCAGAGGAGCTATGGTGCTAAGATTACAGGGTTCGATCTTTCGATCTGAAGCCGGATCAGTGTGTCATTCTCCGCCACAACGATAGTTACCACCACCTGACGGAAGATCAGGATCCCCGTCTCCATTAAGTGGTAATCAGAGCTAAGGTATACCATCAGGTTCACATTTATTCCATAGTTTGAGTGTTTCGCTTTCGTCCCATAGTCCAGTGCCATATTTTTGTTCCTGTCCTAGAACCTTTCGCGCCATAGCCTTTGCATATTTCAGTTTCAGAGTCCGTCGTGTTGAGTTTGTGTCCTCATCGAGGTCTTGTTGCTGGTTAGGTCGTGTTAGAGTCTAGTTCGTGTGTTTTCCCCCATCGTTTCCATCAAATCTTTGCTGTTGTGACCAGTTTTGTGCACATTGTTCTCGTTTTGTCCTCTAATTCGGAGCCAATTCTTAAAACTGGTCTAGTTTTCGCATACGAACTCCGATTTCGACGTTCCATATATCAAAATCGATCGAAAAAAAAATCGGATCCATCCATCCTCGCGTTGTCGGGGTCAGAAATTTTTAAATTGGTCAAAAAGTGGTCACAAGATCCTCTTTTCGTGGTCAAAAGGTTTGTGTCGATTTTGAGCAAGTTTTCTGAATTTTCCACAGGCCACGTCTTACACCTGTTTAAGCTCATATTTTTCGTGGTTACTTCTTATGTGCTCCTAAGTAAAGGAAAAATATCAAAAAAAATAAAATAAAAAAGTTGAAATTTCCCAAAAAACAACGACAGTCCAAAAAATAGAAAAAAAGAGAGGGGCAAAAGAGGAACAATATCTAGGGGAGCACATAGAGAAGACCAAAGTGAGCTGTGTTAGCATGTGCTGTCTGTTTCCTTGTTTGTGTTGCTGTTTCCATCCACCATACTTATTTTTCACACACCTGTCACTTTGCTATCCACCATACTTTGTCACACACCTGGTACTTAGAACATTTTAGACCAGCAACGAGAACAAGTACTTTGGACTATAATTTAGCATTACTTTCTGTTACTAACTTGTGTGCTAGATATACATATTACTCTTTGTTTGCCTTCCAAGCTCCACAAATTCTTTAGATCAGTACAGAAAAAGGGCTTTGCAATCTTAGTACCACTGCCTCACAGGTATCACGAACCAGCCGCCGGTTGTACCGTCCATTGCTTGCGTTGGTAAGAACTTTGTAAGAGCTTGGTAAGACGCTTCCACTTGCTGAGAAAAGTGACACCACTGCATCCACGTAGTCATTTGATAGGGATAATACTTTTGTGTTGCCTTTTGCTGTCTTCTAACAATGACAGGTTGTTCTTCTACCGACTTATGATGGTATAGGTGTTGATGAGTACATGGAGTAGGAAATTGCCATAGATAACATATTTGCTACTCGCTTTATGTGTCCAAGGAGGAAGGTAAAAAATGCAGCTAGTGTTTTGTGACATTCTGCTTTATCTTGGTGGGAGTCTTTAGATCCTTCTGATAAACCTCAAACTTGGAATGATATGAAACTTCTTATGCGAGAAATCTTTGTTAATCCACCTCCTGTTTTGATTTCATATGATGAGGTGCACCATTTAGAGGAAGAGTCTATTGTTATTCCTCTTGCTATGACTAACCTTCTGCAGGATAATGTACATACACGAGAGGATGACATGGAAGAAAATAAGGAGCTCATAACCTCATATGCAAATTCAGAACCATCACTTCACAATGCACCTATTACTCCTACTGAGAACATAGGTAATGCCCATGGTGCTACACTCACGGAAGGTGAAGAATTGTTTTAATGTACTAAATTTTTCCACAAACCATGCTATCATAGAGCAATTGTTAGTGGAACCCTCTCTTGATTTATCTATGTCCCATGATAATTTGCTTGAAGTTCCTTGTGATAAAAATGAATTGGTTGATGATGCTTCAGTTTTACATGTTTTAGAACCAGACACTTGTGCTGAAAATAAACATGTTATTCATATTGCTATTAAAAATGATGAGTTCAAACTGTTGTCTTCTTTACATACTTTGGGTTACATTAAATTTGATGTTTTGTGTAACCTAGATTGTTTGGAGGAGAGGCTTTTTAAATATGCTGATTTGCCTTGGTTTTCTAAACACACATATCATGTTATTGGCAAATATAACAACAAGGGACAATATATGATACATCGAGTATACATTCATAGTAATATGAATTTTCCTTTTGTTGTACAAGATTATGATCATTTAGAGGGTAGCCATAATAATACAAACATTTTCTCATGTTCCTCAAAGAAACAAGTTCACTTCCAAAAAGGGGAGCATTGTTGGTTGCTACCTATGTCTGCTAGACCATCTATTCCTGCATTGTCTTTGGTTAGTTCTAATCTTTTGTAGGATAGTGTTGACATACATCGTGTACATTCGGATCATGGTGTAACGTCCCACCTCTCCGAGGCTAGGCCCGCTTATATCTGGCAGCTTAACTAGGATATAGACTGCCCTCACAGACCAACACCTGTCTTTTCTGCGCACTTTGTCCTCACTCGTGCGCATCCGGGAAGAACTTCCCGGTCGGTCACCCATCGCTCTAGGCCAAGCACGCTTAACCTCGGAGTTATTTGCAGATGGGCTTCCGGAAAAGAAGTTGCAACTTATTGGTACGAGTATCCTATTAATCCTATTAAGCCCTGAGCCGGGGTGTTACATCCTCACCCCCTTAAGAGATCGACGTCATCATCGATCAATCCCAAGCCAGGAATGTCCCCTCTTAGCCACGTCCGTGTGTCCAGTGCCAGCGCATGTGCCATGTTGTGTGACCACGCCGGATCCACACCAGCTATGCGCACTATGCCTGCGCAACTACGACACACGCGCCCGTGAAACCGCAAGAGTTGGCTTTGATACCATTCTGTAACATCCCACCTCTCCGAGGCTGGGCCTGCTTATATCTGGCAGCTTAACTAGGATATAGACTGCCCTCACAGACCAACACCTGTCTTTTCTGCGCACTTTGTCCTCACTCGTGCGCACCCGGGAAGAACTTCCCGGTCGGTCACCTATCGCTCCAGGCCAAGCACGCTTAACCTCGGAGTTATTTGCAGATGGGCTTCCGAAAAGAAGTTGCAACTTATTGGTACGAGTATCCTATTAATCATATTAAGCCCTGAGCCGGGGTGTTACACATGGAGTCTACATGCTTGCTGAAATTTTTATGCGAGATGACATGCTAGAAACTTGGAAACATGGTCACGTTCCTTCTCACAATTATTTCAGTTTCCTTTGTCTTCGCAACCCCGTTCTCCTTTATGTTGTGCAGGATCAGTTTCAAGCACAATCGACGCCGAGGACGGCTTTTCGTCAAGAAGGGGAGGATGATGAGGACATGACACCCATGCATATGATCATGTTTGGTGCATGGTATGGAGGGGAAGGAGACCAGCAAGGGTGTCCAAGTCAAGAAGGAGGCCCGAGGCTAATTCGGTTTGAGTCCCCGAGGTGGAGGCCCAAAGCAACTCAAGTTCGAGTCTGCCTCGGCCTCCAGGACCAGTCTGCCTTAAACTGGTCACCCAGACGTATCCGGACTCCGTTTTCGACAATCCACATATGGATGGAAAGCGAATTTGATAAGGAAGCCAATCCCAGTGGTCTCACATCAAAAGCTATTCGGAATCAATAGGAATCATGGTCACAAGTCAGCGTCCAGAATCTGTCAGGGTGCTGCGACACCATCTTTTGGTCCGTTGGACCGTGTATCGTGTTTAGGCCCATTAGGGGGCGCGTCCAGGGTAGGCGACAACCCTAAGACCTTTATAATCATATGCTGCCGCCGTCATTAGGGTTTGGGTTTTGCTTAGATTATTCTGTCAAGAACAGTTTCGCCGTTCATTGATTTGTGATACCCCAACTTTGAGAGATTAATCATTCATCTGCAATTTGGTTGTGTTCTTTCTTGTGTTCTTCGTTGCGTAGGCAGGGATTAGCCTTTTTGGCGAGGTCAACCTGGTCCGTGACTCGGTTGATAATTAGAGGAGTTGTGGTGCTAAGATTGCAGGGTTCGATCTTTCGATCTAAAGCCGGATCGGTGTGTCATTCTCTGCCACAACGATAGTTACCACCACCTGAAGGAAGATCGGGATCCCCGTCTCCATTATTACATGTCACAACAAAAAATGCCTTGAAATAGCTAGAGAAAAGTGTAGGGTTCGCTATGCAAAAGTGCTCGATTAGGACTTATATGAGATATATATACCTTTATAGGGGGTTATTGGTAAGATTTCCAACACTCAAGGAATAATGAAATGAATAGATAGGAGATGAAGGGCTAAACTAAAAAAATGGCCATATTCCTTATTAGGAAACCATGGCTGTCCTTTCACCATGGGCAGTGATACTAGTGTTAACGAGGGTTGGTAGTTTTAGACACATGAGAGTGGGGCTACAAGCGGCGTCATGTGACATCTAGCTTGGTTTAGATTTGCCCATAGTGGTCCATGTGTATGCTGATGTGAGATTATGGGGGTTTAGTTGCACCTTGGTTGTTGAAGGTGCATTAGACAAATATTGAAGGCTTCTAGAGTCCATTCCACCATCCTCGGATAAACCCTTTTACGTGAAGTGAGGTTGAAAGCGCAAGTTGTTTGGTGGCTGTTGACGGTAGTTAGCGTTCATCATAAACCGTCAATATAACATATAAATGCATAAAAAGGATCACCAACATAGGTCTAGGGGTTTAAACTAATGAATTCCACATGTTTTGGTGAATCTGTGTTTGCAGGAGGATTTGTCCAGAAAACCGTTAAGGTGGACCTATATATCGGAATTAATCGCGCTTATCCGCAATGAGACGGACACCAGAAGGATCTAGAAGACATCAAAAGACACCACACTGCGGCAAAGGGCGAGCCACTGCTAGGTGGGGCCAGTCGGCCGGCCCCCTGGCCCACCTGTTAGCCTCTATCTTGCAACGTCGGTTCTCCACTGCCTCCTAGATTGCATCTACGCCGTCCTTTTAAGTCGGTTTGATCCGAGGGTCCAGAATTGACGCTACCCCCTATATATAGCAGCCCCTACCCTTCTCCCTAGAGCCATATTGAAAACCCTAATTCATATCTCTCATTCAGATTATCATACACCCGGAGGAATAGGTATAGAACACTCCAATGTAGTAGATTAGTAGCTCGGGAGTAAGGGTCGAGTTGGGCTCATGATCAAGTTCCGGATCTAGTCTTGAAGGCTTGGCAAAGCCTTGTATCTTCACTTCTACATCTTGTAAGACTTATTATCAATTCATCATATTCCTATCTACATGGTTATGCTTACTTTTAATATGTATCTTGCTTAGTTGATGTTATCTTTACTTTTGTGTGCGGGTTCTTAGAGCACTTAGCCTGCTAGTTTATCGATTGGGCTAAGTAGCTGATCCCCGTGTAAGCATGGTGCTTATACGATGCTCTGCCTATGAGTACACCCTATTCCCTGGCCATGTGGTAGCAGCGGGAGGTGACAGCCCCGTCTATCCTCTGTAGTCCACCCCATGTGAGCAGGTTCTTAAATTGTAGGACCGTAGTCGCGTCAGTAGAGTTATCCTTTTGTGGTGCTCTACCGTCTAGCGGCGTCCCGAAGTGCACAAGAGTAGAGTGAGTCTTAGCTATAGTTGGGTATATATATACTTTGATCCTATAATAAGAATATCATAGGAATCTACCTCACCCGTTGTTCTCCTGAGTTAACTAGTTTACAGTAGCTTAGTGATCTATCCCTTGAGTGTCATTATGCTTAATTCCTATCATTACCCTTACCCCTTGCTCTAACTAAGTTGGTATGTTGACTGATAGATATTCCTTTATTACTCAATAAGTCTTTACTCCATTGTTTCTCTATGGTAAAATATAAATAAAGATACCTAGAATACTCCCGGTAAAATGCTACAATAGTATTTTGTGCGCTTGCGGAATCCTTCATATTCTATTTGCACTTATAAATACCAACAGTGGCAGTGTGGATCTGAGCCATTTGTACGTACTATGGGGTGTTAGAAATAGTATCAGAGTCAATCTAAGCGAATACGATCATGTGTGGGTCAGGGGCGTGAAAGTTGGGCACATGGCGCAAGTGGGATTTGAGGAAGAAGATAGTGCTTCAGTAATTTGGCTATGGATTCACGAAAAGGAAGACTAGACGGTGTAGAGGAGGACAAAACGAACCTTGTGTTGGTGATGAAACTTGCCCGATCATGGGGCAGTGGCAGATCAGAGTGCCAAAGGTTAACTAAAAAGCCTCACCGGGGGAAAAGTTTGATTTCAAATCTACGGAGTTTGGAATGGCTGCTTGAGAAGCAGTTCTCATATGTATCTATCATTAACCCAGAACACCTGCATATGTTTTGAATCTATGCAAATTAGGGTTAGGACTTTCTTATTTTGGATTAGATAATTTCACATTTTAAAGATGTACCTTTTTCTGGCAAGGAGGAAGTAGGAAGAAAAATATCATTTGATCAAGTGGGTCAAGATTTGCAAGAGCAAAAAGAAGGGCGGTTTGGAGATTAAAAATATTAATAAAATGAATATTAGTCTTCTCTATAAATGGTGATGGAAATTGGAACATGATCAAGGTCCATAGCAAGATCTAATCAAAGTAAAATACCTGAAATGTCTTTGTATTGGTTAGCTTAAACATAGACGAAGTGACTCACCTGTGTGGTCTGATTTACGAAAGGTAAAATATGTGTACCTTAGAGTAAGAAAGACTATGGTTCACAGTGGAAGGGTACAATGTTCTATCTTGATACTGCTTGGTGGGGAAACACTCCCTTGCAGATTAAATATCCTATTTTTTCGAGCTTAGTGACGAAAAGTTGATCACCTTTGCATTATAGAGCTAGAAGTTGTCAGCTTAGTTTTAGGAGATGGTTGCCTAACACCTTTGAAAGTATCTTTGGATGGCTAGAGAGGGTGAATAGCCTAATTTAAAAACCTACAAACTTACAAACACTAGAGAAAAGGTTAGACACAAAGGAGTGCCTAATAATTCTACTCTAGCTATTTGTCACCGATTGGGCTCTAGATGCATTGAACTGGTGGATCCGGTTGAATACCACAATGATTTGTCACATGAACAGGAAGAGAGGAAGGGGATGAATAGAAAAAAGTTCAGGGTGAGGGAGGACGATTGCTCGGAGACGCTGTCCTCATAGATTGCTGACCTTCATGGCAGCGTACTCAAGCGGTGGCAAGGCATAGGCAGCAAGGCAGCTATGTCTGACCCTAAGCAGCTTAGACAGAAGTAAATATGAGGGTGGAGGAATACTAAGATTATTTGATCTGCCAATCATGCTTTGTTCTCTTTCAAGGGCTTTGCAGGGTGTGTATGTAGCATTGATACTATTCTTTTTCTTGTGACAGTGTAGGAATGCTTTTTTTTTAGAAATGTAAAGTATATATGGCATGATTATGAATTTATCTCTATGGATAGATCTTTAATTAGAGGATGTATATAGAGTAAGATCAAATATTTCTTGTCCCTATAGTGACGAATGTTAAATATTGGTCCGAAACAATTATGCCTATGTTCTTGTGCTCCTAAGCAGCATGCTTGCGGTTTCTCTACGACGGTATGTTTGTATGCAAGTGCGAGATTTTCCTAGGTCTCAAGCAAATGATGCTTCCAAAGTTCTAGACTCGTGCAAGTGCAATCTAAACCCTCATGCTTAGGTGGTGGCGCAAAAGGGACTAGTTTGATTTGTGTTCAATTGATTGAAAGAAGAGTAAATAGGTCATTTTAACGTGTTAGATAACCAAGACTATCCGAATATAGTCTACATTGATATGAAAGATATTAAATTTTCAGCCATACTATAATAAGAGCGCGCATTCTCTGGAGGGACCGCCCGCACACCCGCCCAACGCCGAACACCCACTCGACGCTGCACTCATCTTCAACATTTGTATCCCCAATGTGCTCTCCCCCCCCCCTCTCTCCGGCGAGCACCTCACCGGCGGCCTCCGCGCCCGTGCCCCACAGCCTCCTCCGTGCGTGGCCATGGCGGATCTGGCCGTGGCGCCGCCGGATCCAGCGGCGGCGGCGGTGGATCCACCGCCAGGTAGGCCCCTCGTCCTCCTCCTCCTCCTCCTCCTCCTACTGCTAGATCTGGCTTCTAGGGTTCCAGCGAGCTCTCTCTCCCTTCTTCTCCAATTCTGGTGGGGTATAGAATGGCTGGCCAGGGGAGGTAGGTAGGCCAGGCGATGGGGATGTTTGGCGAGCGGTTTAGGGAGCTGGCGGCGGTAACGGTGGCTAGACCAGGTCGGGACGGGGGGAGGCTTGCCGGAGCTGGAGAAGATGGTGGCGGAGCGAGCTCGCCGGAGCTGGAGAAGATGGCGGCAGTGGGGAGGAGGGGAAGAGGGCCGCCGCCGTGGGCGCTAGGATTCGCCGGAGGCGGGGTGGTGGCCGGCGATGGGGGTGAGGCCATCGGAGTTGGGGAAGACACTGATGTGTTTTTTTTCGACTAAAAGGTATTGTGCGAGGTGTGCACGCTGGAAGTCGAAATCCTACGCGTGCACGCCGTAGTAAAGTCCTTAAATTTATTGTATACCTAAAAAGACTCTAAAGTAATCATCTACCATGTGATAAAATGATAAAAAAAAACGTATGCTATCGTGTCACAAAGACTTAAAAAACATATTCCAAATACATATGCTATCCGACCAAACAACAATCCCGCAAAACACCGGCAGAACAAAATCAGAGTCCGATCTGACTTGTTCACGCTATCTGAGATCATCGATCTCCACCAGAATACAAAAACAGAAAGAAAAAAAACAAACCGCCTGAATCATCGGAAGTCCGGAACGACTCCGAATCTGGTCCTCTCGCGAGTGTAGACGACAGTCACGCCGGAAGTACGTTGATGATGGAGGCGCCGCAGAGTGGAGAACGCTGGGTGGACGGAGGCGCTGGGGCAAGGGCTACCGAGGCATGGGCTCGCCTAAGAGCGACCGCGCGAGGTCGCCGGGGAACGGGCCTGGTGATGAGTGGCTGCGCGAGGAGGGGCTGCCGCAGGGCTGCGAGGAGTCGCCAGGGCGAGGCTGCCGCGACCGGGACCGCTCCACTCGTGCGCCTCTCCGCCTCCACCGCTCGGCCATTGGAAGCAAAGGAAGAGAGAGGGACGTGTGGACGAACAACAGGATAAGGCAGCAAAGTAGTCCTGGTATTCTTTTCCTCCGCATCAATCAAACAAATACATATATTCTTTAGTGATAGTACTATATATGATTAAACTCAATTACCAAAGTCAAATAATTAGGTTAAATAGACAGGGGCACAATATAGGCATTCAACATCTTTCATCATTCTAGAGGAATAGGAGAAAATGTTTTGCCAAACCTTTTCCAAAAGAGCTTCTACTCCTTAAAAAAAATTGCTTCTTCGAAAGAGCCAAAGTCGAAACTATTTTTGGAGGAGCTTGAGCTCCGCCAAACAGGCCATTACTGATTTATTACTGACTTATGTAGTTAGATGTTTTTCTCACAATTTAGAATTTTACTAGATGTTGGATTGTTAATTACCCGAGAAACATTCGTCGAGAGCCAAAAAAAAAAGAAAATACATGATTTGTAATTTCTTAATACATTCATCTAAGCCACATGTATCTAGTTTTATAAAAAGTGGTATTGGTCAGATATGAGTTTTTTTTTTAATGACAGATCATGAATAAGTTTTAGCCAATAGTATATTGAGAAAACTTCCTAATAAAATATCAGTACATACATACTCGTACTTGAGCAGCAGCGTATGTGTCGCGCTACCCCGCGGCGCAGTATGTCGTGGTTGTGTGGTATTAGAGCAGAGACAAAGGTACGACGCAGAAAGTAATGACGGAATGTCACGAGAGTACGAACGTACGTGGTACGAAATCACTACGAACCGGAAGAGATTTGTGACGCGCGCAGGTGCTAATCTAAGTGCGTGTGTGGTTTCTACTATAACTGCAGCGGTAGAGTACGAACAACCGACAGTGCAGTGATGCCATGCAAAGCGTTGTAAAATATTGAAACACGCGTTTGGACTTGGCCGTACGTAGGTGCAGGCGTGCAGCCGACAGCGGCCATTGGCGCGGGTGGTGATCGCTAGGCCACACGCGTACGACGAGGCCGGGCGGCCCAGACCCGGCCTGGCGGGCAGTGCGGTGCCCATAAGCCGCTTGAGCGGGGCCAATGAGCGAGGGGCCGCGCGGAACGCAGGGTCCAGTGACGAGTGACGACTCCATTTTCCGATGTGGTAGCCCAATGCCTGAGAAGCCCAGGCCTCCACCCTTCCGCGCCAGGACTTTTTTTTTTTTTTTGATGAAGCAGATTTCATTACTCATCTGATTTAGCTAAATCGCTGATCACCAAGGCCTCTATAAACTGAGGCATTACATCCCACTCGACACGAGAACCAGTAGCACTCTTACACCCATACGCTGCTATAGCATCAGCAGTTTTGTTACAAGAACGAGGACAGACACTCACACTCCATGACTGAAACTCTGAAATCAGCAGGTGCTTTATCTCGGTGACAATTCCCCCCAGAGCTGACAACCCGTACTCTTCATCATCAATCGTAGTTTTCACAGGCGTGCTTGGACTCTGTTCGTAAGATTTATTGTTGCTGCGGCTATTTTATAGGGTTGATTTGTTGTGAGAGAAAAACACGGTTACATGATTTAAAAAGTAGGGCTGATTTTGGCTTATAAGCTCAAGCGAACAGAGTCTTGGTTCAGACCCATTCTTGCCGCTTCCCTTAGGCCAGCGGCCACTACTACATAAATATTTTGTAGGGGCGGCTCAAGACCATTTGTATGGACGGTTTGGCCAGCCGACCCTACCAAACCGTCTCTACAAATCATGCATTTGTAGGGCGATTTCGGTTTCTACTAAATCGATTTGTAGGGACTCCTACAAATAGATTTGTACAAATAGATTTTGTAGGCGGTACAGTAATACTGACATCCTATAATACCTGTTTGTATGGGCGGTTCAGCCTAGAACCATTCCTACAGTATATTTTTCCGCAAAAAAAATCAAATTTACAATTCAAATTCGACCATAACACTGTTTGTTTCCGCGTATTCCATCCAGCGTTCATGTTGCCGAACGCCCCGCGACCAACGTTCCGCCGAACGCCCCGCAACTAACGTGAGCGAGGAAAGCGAGATAATCCCGCCGAACGCTCCACGACCAACGTTCCGAACCGCGTTCGCTCAAGAGTATTATATAAACTATAAGCACAAGAGTATTATATAAACTACAATTACAAGTCCAATTCACAAGAATATATACAATCTGTCATTAAATAGACATAATTCACAAGGTAAAACCAGTGTCAAATTTCATACACATTGTTATCAACGTCCTAGAGCTAGCCTTTCGGTCTCATGAAGGTGTTGGTACTGAGGATTTCTACATAAGTCAGACTCTCGATCATGGTAGGTGCCTTTAACATGTACAATCTGGTCCAATATGAAGTTGCAAAGGTCGTCGACGAGCTCTAAGAGTTGGTCATCCTTGTATGGGTCTCTTTTTATTTCTTTCTCTTCTTTCCACTATAAGAGAATAAGTTTCGGTTTAGTATTTCATACCATGTATGAAGTTTTTATACTACAGGTGAAGAAGTTCAAATTTACCCTTAAGGGGTATCTCCTGTAGACACCGGTGTTACTCTTCATAGAACATACATAGTATCCATAATGTACACTCCCAGCCTTCTGCTTGGGGCACTGTGTGTTTTGCATATGGAAATGTTAAGTAATACTTTTGACAGCCATGTAATGGAGTACTAAAGTAAGTTACACTTACCGCATATAGTGTTTTTATAGCCAGCTTTTTCTTCCTTACTAGATCATGCCTTCCGTGATGTTTAGTGACATAGAACCTAAATGCCCTATTTGAATTATTTTAGCAAATACAACTTGGTAGTATCCAAAAGTGAACGTTACAGGTATGTATACAAACATATAAGCTAATGATGATTGTCGATATGTATACGTCTTGAGAATCGATATGAAGTCTTTGTATGTCACCGAGTCCCTATCTATTGAATCAAAGACACATGCCATGCTCCTCCCGACATTGATGCCTATACAAATCTAGTGGTTGCTGCATGGATTTAATCATAGAAGTAGATAAACACTTTTGCATCGAATAAAATATATCGAACAAAGCTTTAAGTATAGAGTTGAACTTACTCAAAGTTGTATGGTAGCCATATAGTAGAGTGTTGTTGGAGAATTTTGAAAGCCAGGGCAATGTATGCCACGACCTTAAGGGACTCTTCCCTTAGTTTCGCTGTACAGATATGCTCTTTCTCCCGAAGTGTCTTTCCAGCAGCTAGCTCTTTGGCATCCAGTTTCCACTGTTTAGGGTAATTAAAATTTGTTTGTGCTATAGCTTGAGGGTCGGCTTTCACACTTGGTATTTGTTTGACAATGTGCACTTGCATTCTATAAATCACGGTGTGGGTTAGTTACAACAAAATTCAAAGATTACATTCATATCATATCGGGATGACAAGGACTTACAGGGGTCACGTGCGAATTAGATTCATCTCCATTTCTCCGGGGTGAAAGTATGTCTGCATGTCATTGAAGTCAAAGATAATTTTCCTGGCTGGGCTTCCAAATGTGTTGGTGGGGAAGCATGCTTGTACAAGGTCTTATGCTCGTTGGGAGAACACGCAAGTACCAATCATGGAACCTTCTCATTCCAAGTGGTAGGCGCTGGATGTCCCGGTTTTACTAGGAAGGGCTTGCCTCTTTCATATGTTTTCGGGCAATCCTTTAACCATTTGATGGCATCAATATTTGGATACTGCTTTGCTGTTTGGTGGAGTTTACTAGTGACGGCCTCCTCAGAACCCCGTGATGTGACTTTTTTAACTTGGTTCTCAGGCTTGAACTGGTCATGGGAATACCACTTATGCACCGGCGAGACGTCTTTCATCGGAACATAAACTGGTCTTATGGTGATTGGATGCTTCTTTCGAAGTTTCTATTCAGGCACGTCCTCATCTTCTTGTGCATCATCTTCTTCAGGAGGCACTCGTTGTTCATGTATCGGCTGTGCTTGTTGAGAATATTGTGGCATCTCATCATGCACTTGCTTGGTACGAGCTAGAGAAGGTTGTGGCTTATCAGGCACATGCTCGCTAGGAGGCAGGAAAGAATGTGGCATCTCAGGAATGTGGTGGTCATGAGATGGTGAAAATATCTCCCCGACCTCAACAACTCGCTCCAAATTTGGGAGAGGAGAGGCGGCGAAGAAGCAGTCAATATAATGTCCCGTTTGTGCCAAAGAATGAACTGCCCCATTATGTCTCCGAGTAACACCAGCCCCTCGGGAGTTGCGTAGTCTATCCTCCAATGCATGAACTCAGGCTTCACGGTATGCACCTCGACCCTAGTGTAGTCTGGCGGTATCTTATTATTGTGGTGTAAGCCACCGAGAGGATGTGCCACACCTGTTGCCACCTCCATCACAATGTTCCGCCGGCCGCTGAGAAACACCAAGGTGCAACTAGTTGGTTCCCGTATGCGATCGACAGGGATTGTGGCTGTAGTGGAACCTTGGCTGGTAGGAACTTTTGGAGGGCTGCCAACTAATGCCAGTTGTCCCGACGGCGTCATTAATGTTCGTGACTCCGTAGACAGTCCTTGCTCCTCCAACGCCTTCGCAACTAGAGCCTTTACTTGGAGCTCAAGATTAGTTTCTCGGTCTCTGCCATGTTTCTTGTACATGTGCCTGTCCTCTTCGAATCCGTGCTTCTAGGTCATCCTTTTCCTAAGCCCCCTGGTGCGGCCTGTGTGCTCCTTGTTTCCCAAGCCAAGGCTAAGCTCGTCCCTCTCTCTAGAAGGATTGAATGAGCTCTTCTCCTTGTTTTTAGCATATTTCAATATCCTTGATATTGCCTCTTGGGTCTCTGGCTTATCAAACTTAAGATTACCGCCGGATGATTCTGTACTCCTCGCATATATCCAATTCCTTGAGCATACCTTCAAATTCGTCACATCGATATTCCCAGCAGCTGCGGCCTCTTCGTCCATCTTCCTAAACTGCTCTTCCTTAGCATAGTAGCCACCAGGGCCTAGATGATGGTGGTGTTTGTTCCTCTTCGCCAGCTCGATGTTACGGGCACTGAGCTCTAATGCCTCCGGTGAAGTCTTCTGAGCCATGAGCTCCTCCCATTGACTAGGAGTTATTTTATCAAACTCGTTGACGGGAGTTAACCCCTTTTGGATATACTTCTTGTTGAGCTCCGACCTTTAATGTTGGAATGACTCTTCCATCATCCTGAAAGTATTTTTTACCAATTCGTGCTTACCCTCCGGAAATCTAAAATTGAGCTTCAGCTGCCTATCCCATAGTTCATCCTTTTTTTTCTCTGGTACATCTTTCCAGTTAGGGATTGCTGGGTTCAATTTATCTCTTACTAGGGCCCCGATCGCATTACGGAATCGTCCTCTTAATTCCTTCGGCTCAAGGATCTCCCCTACTGGCCTGACCTTCGTTATCACATAGCATGCCTTATCTGGATATAGATTTGCTTTTCTATCCCCTCATTTCCTCTTAGGCTTGGTAGTCGTGGTTGTGTCTTGAGGTTGTGGAGCAGAGCCTCAATGTTCATCTCTGTGGCTGTTGCCTCTACTCTCCTTTTCTCTACTCCATCTTGTCCAGCGAGATGTCGCGGACGTCGACGTCGTCTTTTTCGAGTTTCAGGAGGGACCTGTACATACGACAGGTCAAAGTGTTAGCAGAGGTAACACAGCCAAAGCTTTAGCAAAATTTACAAGCTAAGGCTTTATCCCTACCTTCTCGTTTGGGTCAAAATCCTTGTCTAAATCTTCCTCTGTTGGCCTCCTTCTGGCTTCACGTGGGAAAGGATCCTCGAAACTTACATATCCCTCTTCTGAGTCATCATCATCATCATCCTCTTCTTCTTTGCCTTCAGTAGCCTCTCCTGCTCTTCCTTCTGCTCTCCCTTCCTCCTTGTCACACTACTCCTGAGTAAGCATCACTTCTAGATTTTTTTCTAACTCATTATTGAACTACTCCTGAGTAAGCTGGTCCTCTAGTGCTTGCTCCTCATATGTTGGCTGCTCATCATGCTCGGGGCATCGGGCTGCACTGTCTGGTGTTCGCCACATTATTTCGCGCTTTGTTCTAATAGATGCAAGAAAGTGTGCTTTAAGTACATGAGAAGGTATAAGAAATCAAAAAGGTCTATAAACCAAAGTAGTCCTATAAAACAACAATATATCAAAAAAATAAGTAGTAGCAGTAGTAGAGGCCTCAGAAACATGCCAATCATCATTTGATCATGAACTTGGAGCATCAAGGCATCACAACAGAGAAGAGAGGAGAAGGTAATGTAGGGACGGCTGCTAATGATGTCAAATTTCTCACAAGTTCTTGATCATCAGCTCATATTCCATATAATATATGGACTTAGACAATTTCATCATCGGCAAAACAAAGGAGAGGAGAGGAGGGGGGAGATTTGGCAAAAAAAACAACAACTGCTTAACAAACATAGAGAGAAAAATGTGTAAAAAATAGCTGCTGCTTCCCAAACATAGAGGATAGGAAAGGTGGCAAAATAGAGGAGAGGAGGGTAGCACAGGGGAGGAGCCGAGGAGGGTAGCAAGTTAGCAACTAGCATGCGTCTGTATTTGCACGCCATCTCTGTCATCCCACCAAAACCCGCTTCGAAGCAAAACAAACACGCCGTCTCTGGTATTTGCACCAGCAGCTCTAGAGAGGGAGAGAGGAAGCACAACAAGCACCAAACAGCACCAAAGATGGAGAGAGCAGGCATAGCAAGCACCAGACAGCAGCAGAGAGGGAGAGAGCAAGCATAGCAAGCACCTGCCTTGCCCTATGCTAAGTCCTTCGACTGTTTCAAATCAACCCCGAAGGGCTGCCCAAAGCATAGAAGAGCAGCCAGAAAAGAGCAGTTCAGTGAGCCAGAAAAGAGTGAGATAAAGACATAGCAGAATAGTAAATATAAGAAAGCAGAGTAGTAGTAGTTAGGTAGTAGTAGCTGCACAGCAAAGCAAGCAAAAGAGAGGAATGGAGTATAGTACATAGTAGTAGCAGTAGTAAGAGAGCAGTAGCAGTAGTAAGAGAGCAACAACAGCATAGTAAACTAACCATAACTGGAGATTTACAAATCCAAATGACATGCAACAAGACAATTTAGAAAGCTTATGAAATTTCCTAAAATTCATTTTCAGACCTCAAGGTATGATTCCAACTTTTACCAGGTCGAAATCACTTAACAACAGAAATCTATCTTCACAAGACAGAGAGCAGCAAAAACTGGACTCAAATTGAGAACAGCCATATCTCCTAAAACACTTGGCCAAATGCCACCAAATTTTAACACAAGCTAGTTTAGTAAGTTAACTACAACTTTGGTATTCATATGATTCCCAAAAAGCACTATTATCAAATCCTAATTCACCAAGTGCTAGAAACTATCCAGAATTATATAAATGCTAAAATTAAATATTTACTTATGTGCCAAACATGATTTCTGACAAAACCAAGTGCATCACAAGTTCACACATGATATAAGATCACCATAAAGTAAGGTGTTCACCACCAATTCATTTCTTTTAATGTCTTTATTAATTTATTTAGTTATTTAAGTGGAATAATGAACATATATGAAAACTGCAAGTGATGTAGCTTCATCAAATTGTAGAAAAATCCAGTAGTATGGTCTCCTAACTAGGTATAAAGGATAATGCAATTTTCATGGCAAGCATCGGGATCTCCTAAATAGTGTGACAAGAGAAGAAGGGAGTTGAGGTGTGGGTCAAACCATAGCGGATCCAGAAACTACTGCAATGAAGGAGATGAGGTGCACTGACCTTCGAGACGGATGGCAATGGCGGTGGAGATGGAGATGGCGGATGAGGAGTGAGGTGGCGGTGGTGGAGGAGCGCCCGAGAGCGCCCCCCGTGTCGACGTTGCATGCACGAGAGAGACCAAGCGACAGCGAGGTGGAGGGATGTTGGAGAGCGCGCGTGGGGCGGCGAGTTCGGTGGTCGAGGTCGGAGAGGGAGCGCCAATGGCGAGGACACCAGCTAGAGCACGCGGCCGAGCCGGCAGAGCTCAAACCCTAGCCCCAGCGGCTTGGGGAAAGGTGGCGGTTGGGGAACGGTGGACGGAGGTGCAGTTAGGTGAGGATGGAGGAGGTCAGAGAAAGCGGTTGTAGGCCACGAGACGGCGGCGGCAATGGGGGCGGCGGAGAAAAAAATCGATAGCCTGCTGACGTCCGAGAGAAGAAAAAAGCGCCCAGGACTTATAGTAATTTCGGCCTCCTGCGAGCTCTTGGTTTTATATCGCAAGTCATTTCTAGGGGCGGTTCCTGAGGCAGCTGACCCTACAAATTAATTTATAGGGCCTATTCCTAAGTAAGCCGCCCTACTAAATCGATTTGTAGGGACGGTTCCTGAGGAAACCGCCCCTACAAATATTTTTCAATTTATTTTAATTAATAATTTTGCAATTTATATATAAAGAATACAATATAAATTTATATAATACTTTTTTGATTATTCTATATATATGTATAAATAAATATAAATATAAAGAATTTCATGATATATATATATATACAGATTTAATTTTATATTTTCTTCTTTACAAAAATAACATTTTAAAAATTTAAAATTTGAATTTCAAAACAACAAAGAGAATTTTAGGACACTAAATGACATCAAATAAAAAATTTATAACCATCAAAGTTGTAGAATTTATCAAGATGTACAACTTATATTTTGGTCATCTTTTCATTTGACCAAATTTGAACAGTTCCAATTTTGAATTTTAATAAATATCAACTTCAAATAAGATTTTGAAACCTTAAATGGTTTCAAATAAGAAAGCCATAAACATAGAAGTTGTTGAACACATCACTATCTACAACTTTTATTTTGGTCATCTTTTCATTTGATCAAATTTGAACAGCTAAAATTTTAAATTTCAATAAATGACAACTTCAAACAAGATTTTAAAACCTTAAATGCTTTCAACTATAAAAGTCATGAACCTAAAAGTTGTTGAACTCATCACTATATACAACTTTTATTTTGATCACTTATTCATGTGACAAACTATTAGTAAACATTGTTCATAAATTTACATATGACTCATAATTTCATGAACTATACGAGAGATATGTTAATTTGTAAACAATGTTTACTATCACTTTGTTAGATGAAGAAATGATCAAAATAAAAGTTGTAGATCTTAATGAGTTATACAACTTCGGTATTCATCACTTTTTCAGCTGAAATCATTTAATGGTTGAAAATCTCGTTATAACTTGTCATTTTTTTAAATTTGAAATTTTAAATTGCTCAAACTTTGTCAAATGAAAAGAATGACTAAATCAATCACAGTAACTTGATATCGCATGATTTTAGAAAGTTTTAGGGAAAAAATCATCACATTTGAAGTTAGTATGAGGGAGAAAGACTAGTTACAAATTTTACGCAGAGATTAAAAAGAAAAATCTCAACTGTTCATGATAATCAATGATGAACAAGTGTGATTTCTCTTTTTAATCTGTGGCTGAAACTTTTAACTAGTTTTTCTTCCTCATACTAACTCCAAATATGATGGTTTTTTTTCCTAAAATTTTCTAAAATCATGCTCTATCATTTTAGTCTAGTCATCTATCTTTATCACTAATTTTGAACAATTCTAATTTTGAATTTTAGAAAATAATAACTTCAAACCTGATTTTCAACCACTAAATGATTTCAGCTGTAAAGGTGATGAATATAAAAGTTGTTGAACACATCATTATCTACAACTTTTATTTTGGTCATCTTTTTATTTGACAAAATTTGAACAGTTCAAATTTTAAATTTCAGAAAATGACAGCTTCAAACCTAATTTTCAACCACTAAATGATTGAGAAAATTTCTTATTTGATAGTGGGAAAATAAATCATTCTTTTCTTGACCCTGAAATTTTTTTCATTTCCTATTTGACATTTACTTCAACTTTCATCCCTAGTATGACACCACAGTCAAATTCACTAGCTAACGATGTTAAGTGACTGTTAAAAAGATATTTTTGTCCCTAAACGCATGCAATCGCTGACTGCTCTCTTCTTTTTTTCTCAATTTTGCTAGACACCATGCAGGCTGGCCGCTGTTTTTTTTTCTCTTTTTGCTGGTGGCCGGTGTGCAGACGCTGGGATGCCGTTTTCTCTTTTTTCAACATGATACAGCAGCATGATTTGTAAGACGTTTATACAACATTTTTTTCAACATTTACACAGCATGATAATGGCACATGATATAGCAAGTTCATATGAACAAGGGGGTTAATTCTCTTGTGTTACAAATTAGTTTGCCAAAAGCTAAGTAAAACAAAGAATAAATAAAGGGAGAAAAAAGGGGGTTAATTCTCCTATAATCAGTTCGCAGCTAACTATGCCTTGATCTGTTTCTCTAGGGCAAAATTTCTTCGTTGTCTTCTGCCTCTCTCTTGCGGCTGTTGCTGTCGTTTGTGGGGTTACTGCATTCGTTCCTGTTGCTGTTGCTTTGCTGGTGCTGTTCCTAGTAGTGCTCCTGCAAGTGTAAAGCAGAAGGTGAACAACCACTGGCAGTGTGAATTTGACAGCTAAATGGCATTCATTTGCATCATGAGTACTCAAAAGCGCAAAAAGAGCAAAGGAACTCTAATTACATGCCTGCAAGGTGATTACCTTCAGCGAGTTGCCTGCGCTTAGCATCTGTAGGCCATCATCATCTGTAAACAAGCAGCAGACCATTGTTATGTCCTCCAACTTCTCGAAAGTGGAGAGTGATCTAAGGGATTCATTGCTCACCTGCAAAACAAGAGACAAGAAATTGGAGCTCACTTGATTCGTGCACGCGAAATAGCATCTATGTTGGCAAGGAAACAATCTCATAAACTATTAAACTCTAAGAAGAATCTTAATGTTTTTAAGGAAACAACATCCTACTAGCATTGTCACATTTGTCCCCCATTCTAGTCAGTTCACAGATGATTGAACACTTCTGAATTTTCGACAGGTCAAGTCACAATCATTTTCAATTGAATCCATCAGCGGCAAGGAGCAGATTCAAAAAGCGGCCGCCACCCCACCACACCTTACAGAACAGATGCTAGCAGTAGCTCAAGCTCACTGCAAGCTGACGGAGGCACGAAATGGGCCTACGTGAATCACATTACTACATTACAAAAAAAAACTAGTGCTCAGTGATTGAAACTGAGGAAAAAAAGAAATACTAAAACTGAAACTACCAACAACCGGATCTCTAATAGGAACATTTATACTGAAAAAACAAAATTACTACTGACAATAAAAAAAACTGAAGAAAAAAAGAAATACTAAAACTGAACCACAGTCCACAGACAAAACAAACAAATCCAACTGACCCTATTGTAAATCAAGCTCATGCTTATCCAAAGTAAGAAAAACACAAAGTTGGTGATGCTTGCTAATATAGTTATGGTATAATAATATATATTTGTTAAGTATAAGAACTAGATAATTCATATAAACTACCTATATGATTTCCAATTGGCAGGTATGCATCTAACAGTTCGTGGTTCTCAATATCTCTGAATGCATCACTGTCAGAGGTGGTATCAGACTGCATAAACCCAAATGCACATGCCTGAATGCATCAGTCTGGCAGTATAAACCCAATTGTCATTTAGACTAACATTTGGCAGGGATGTATTTGCATTTATACTGCATAAACCCAGTATTTTAACTTATGAGATTTTAGATGTGCATTGCAGTGCTGCTGCTGCAACATGGACACAAGACAAAATATAAAACGTGATGCTGCTCCTTCTATTCACTACCTCCGTTGCTTGCTTACAAATCATGCAGGCCTGCAATGTGAAGAGGCGGTCGTTGATCTGGACCTCCTTGGTGACGAAATCCGCGCCGATGGTGGCCTTCTACTGGATGCTGAACTTGTTGTTGATGTAACTGCACGCACCAAACCAAGAAATCGGTCCCCGATCAGTACTTAAAATTGAATACTGAAATCTATAGACTGAAAATGAAATTGAAATCTGAACCAAAAAAACATGCAAACAATAAATTAAATATTCTGGACTAAAAATTAAAAAAAAATACTGAAATCTGAACCACTGAACATTGAAGGGACAACTGAAACATTGAACCTCAAACTCTAAACTAACATATATTGGAATCTAAAACACAGGCAATACAGAAAAAAGGAGTTCACTGGCCTGCTCAACACACGTTATTAGTCTCCAGCATGGATTCCTGAAGCTACTACCTGATATAACCTACCACTAGTTTGAACAAGGCCTTCGGATCTGAAGCTATTGCAAGCGATAAAAACAAAAAATCAAGTGGCAAGAGTCAGAGTATTGCTCCATGAAACTCTCCTACAGCATGCGCTACAACTACATTCAGGTAGCGTCCAGCAGCGCAGACACACTCCTCCAATCCTTATGCCCAAAAACTAGCTGGCCACCAAATCAAACTCATCCACCTTCCGTTGGTACACCATTTGACCCGTGCGTCCGCGCAAACACAAAATGTTGGCGAACCAAAATGATTGAAATCCAAAATCACCTAGGAGACAGATGACAGCACACACCTTCAGCTTTAGTAATCGACGGAGACGACGAGAGAAGCACAATCCTTCGCCAACGGTGACGCCAGAGCAGGAAATAACAGAAAGTTCGCATTCCTCTCGCCGGCGTGTTAGCACATGTGTGTTCTTGGTACTTCCTGCTAGTCGATCCATCACGCCGAGGCACTTGTCCATGACGAGCTCCCTGAGCCCCGCGACAGCAGCGACGGCGGCCATCTCCCTGTCCTCAGCGGCGACGCAGTGGGATAGGCCTCGGCTCGCGCGAAGGCACGGCTGGCGAGGCGGTAGGACTTGTGGTCACGCGAGTCGCGCACGCCCGCCAGCGCGTGCGCGAGCAGGTCCAGCGACAGCGCGTCCACGCCCGCGATGGCGCCGGCGGAGGAGCTGCTAGGGTCGTCGTTGCTCATCTCGCGGGGCGACGACGGTCGAGCTGGTTGTGGGGAGCGCGCGCCGGCCGACGGGGCTCGCGCCCGCAGCCTTCGCGCCCAGCCCAGGGGGGCTCGCCGCCGCCTCTGCAACCAGCCCGAGGGGGCTCACCGCCGGGGGGTGGGGGCTCGCCGCCGCTGCCACGCCCCGCCCGAGGGAGCCAGTGGCCGGATCCACATCCTCCTCCGCCGGATCTCCTTCCATCTTGCCGCCGATGGCCGGCCACCGCCAAGAATCAGCCCGCCGTCGGATTGGTCTAGGGTTCGAGCCTAGGACACTCACGCACGGGAGAGAGGATGGAAGACGCACACGCACGGGAGAGATTCGACGGAGGGTAATTTTGACCCCAATCAAAATATCTGACAGCGTGTCCCAGGGTCTCTAATGGAAGAAGCTCACGGAACCGATGGTAGTGTTATATTAGGGTTGAAAGTTGAAGTGAGTGTCAAATAAAAAACGAAAAAAAATTTAGGGCCAAGAAAGGAACGACTCATTTTCCGAGTGTCAAATAAGAAATTTTCTCTAAATGATTTCAGCTGTAAAGGTGATGAATATAAAAGTTGTTGAACACATCAGTATCTCCTACTTTTATTTTGGTCATTTCTTCATTTTCATAAGGTGTTAAGTGATTTCATAAAATTTTAGTAGTAATAGAGTGGATGTTGAAATAGATTCATCTAGATGTTGCAAAGGGTAGTCTCACACACATACATAAATGTAGTCTCACATACATATATAAATATATAGTCTTACACACATACATAAATATATAGTCTCACACGCATGCATAAATAAAATCTTACAAACACACACTTACACAAATACTCCACGTTCTACAACTAGCTAGCCCGCTGTAACGACTTTCCTCTTGACATATTTTCGTTCCCATGGCAATATGTCTTTGGATAAGTTTTTTTTCCACAATACTGATCTTCTTAGGAAAGTCTATGAATAGCAGCATCTCAACATAGTTATTGTAAGCTTCAACATCGTCCACGCCATCAACTCTGATAATGTGCTGTTTTCCGGAGGCAACTACGTGCTTTGTCTTCTTCTTCAGGGGGAGGTTACTTTGTGTGTCAGACATATAGAAAACTTGTGCGACACGTGAAGAGAGCACTCAAGGATCATCTTGGTAGCCTAGATTCTCGAGGTCCAGGACTTTCAATCCAATCTCGTTCAGTTGGTGTTGTTTGATCCAGCGGCATCGAAACAGGACCACCGTTATATCTCTTCCATAGTTAAGTTCCCATATCTCTTCAATGATGCCAAAGTATTGAATCTTTTGCCCTAATCCATCGAGAGCCTCTATTCGAACGCCACTATTTTAGTTCACATATTTACTATTCTTTGCATGGGTATAGTACGTATACCCATTGATGTCGTAAGCATTCCAAAATGTCACTTGTCTCGATGGCCCCTCCGCCAACCTACTGATGGTAATAGAGTCTATGGTTTCTCCAGGTGGTATGTTTGGTCCTTCAACCATGTAGTTAGTCATTGCTTATATTGTTTCATGACCCAATCATCCGAACAACCATTTCTCTCCGCCATAATGATAGCCAAGTGTTTATCAATGTACGGTTGCATCAGTTGTGTACTCTGTAAGACACTATAATGCGCCCGACTCATCTCTTTGTAGTCATGGTTGATGAATACTTTTCTACCACTTGTGCCCTTTCCAGCCAACCTATTCTTATGACAAGAATCAGGTTTACCAATCTCTTTCTGTACTTTTAGATACTCTTGACAGCACTCGATGACTTCTTCAGTACTGTAACCCTCTATCATGGAGGTCTCTGGGTATACTCGATTATGCACGTATCGACTTAGAACCGACATGAACCGCTCGTAGGACCACATTTCATGTAAGTAGTAAGGGCCCAGCGCCTGTATTTGATGAACCATGTGAATCATGAGATGTTGCATTAAATCAAAAAAGCAGGAGGTAAACACATCTCTAGTTGGTTTTGTGTCTCCACCACAAATTCATGTAAGTCACTTAGCTCTTGCTTGCCAATCGTCTTCTGTGAGATCTTCGAAAAGAAGTAGCACATGAGAGTGATGGCCATTTTCAAGAACTCTGGCTTTATAGCCTTGATTGCAATAGGTAGAAACACTGTCAGCATCACATGACAATCATGAGCCTTGCAGTGTGTTATTGACAAGTCCTTCATCGACACTAGCTTCTTCACATTTGCTGAAAACCCAGTCAGGACTTTGACCCCCTCAGGAAAGTGCATATAGCTCTTTTCTCGTCTGGTGTTATTTTCCATTAGCCTCAGGTATCAGGTGAAGCTATGGCATCACATTTAGCTGCACCATGTCTTTCTGTGCTTTCAGACCATCCTTTGACTTGCCTATGTCCATCAAAGTAGCAATGAGACTCTCAAAGACATTTTTCTGCATGTGCATAGCATCAATGGCATGGGGGACCTCCAAGTCTGGCCAATAAGGCAGATACTAAAAGAAGATCGATTGTTTCTTGAAAGGTACGCCTTCGACAGGAGGTGTGCTTCTATCTCTATTCGTCCCATCCGGATTCTTCTTTCCATAGATGACACGTATGTTTTTCACCATTCTGTACACGTGTTCTCCATTATGACGTCTCTCCGGAGGGGGTTCAATCTCCGGGGTGTTGTCATAAAATCTAAAGAATAATTTGTTGCGGTACTTGTGACTTATCTTTAAGAAGCATCGGTTCCTTAGGTAAACTATCTTCTTGGATGCATCCAGGTACACCCATGTAGTACCATCCAAGCAAACCAAGCATCCCATCTTCCCTTTGATTTTTCCAGACAAAGTAAACAGCGCGGGGTAATCATTGGTAGTAATAAATATTATTGCTCTACATATGAAGTCCTCCTTTCGGAACGCATCGTACATCGGCTCCCTATGCCTCCATAGCCTCTCTATTTCTTGCATCAAAGGCTCAAGGAACACGTCTATATCAATGCCTGGTTGTTTAGGGCCAGAAATAAGAATAGTGAGGAGAAGATACTTTCTCTTCTGACACAACCACGTTGGGATGTTGTACATGGTCAAGATCACTGGCCAAGTGATGTGGTCGCTCATCCTCTCATTGAACGGATTCATTCCATCGGTGCTCAAGCCAAATCGTACATTCCTTAGGTCATCGCTGAATTCTTTGTGCTTCTCATCAAATATTTGCCACTGACTACAATCAGTCGGGTGTGCAATCTTATCATCATCCACCTTGCGCTCATCATCCCAGCATGTCATGAGTACGACTTCTTTAGGGTTTAGGAAGATACGTCTCAAGTGGTCGGTCACTAGCAGGTACCACATTACCAAGGTAGGAATTCTTCTCTGCTTTGCATCGTTGCCTAATGGAGTGTCCTCTATAGGCTGAGATTCTTGTACCACCTTTTTTATACCCTTCTTATTCATCTTTTTCCCCGTGGAGGCTTTGTCCCCACCGTAAAGGTTATTGTTCTTGTACCGGCTGGCCCCACACTGGGGACATTTATCTAGTGACTTAAACGTTTCGCCATGAAAAAATATACAGTGGTTGGGGCATGCATGGATTTTTTCAACCCCCATTGTCAATGGACTTATGACCTTCTTCGCTTAGTATGCGTTGGCGGGAACTGAGTTTGGTTGTGGCAGCACCCATGACAGGAGATGCAATAGATCATTGAAACTACAGTTTGACTAGACGTACTTAGCCTTTAGGATGAGTAGCTCAAGCACAAAATGTAGCAATGTCCAATGTGTTGGACAACCCTTTTCAACACCATACACAGTCTCCTTCGATGCTTTTGTCACATTTTCTAAATTTTCTAGACCTTTTGGGCTATTTAGTAAAATCTCTGGTCTAAGGGCTCGAATCATGTCCTCCAAATCATCTTCATCCCTAACACGTGCTCCACCATCATTATTGATGCCACCTTCGTCGTTACCATCCCAACCACCAACATCACCACCTTGTTCATTGCCAAACTCGGAATCCATTCGTGCATCAAGCTCTGCTGAATATTGGGACAGGGATTCTAGGGTTTCGTCATCGTATTCCTTCTCATCCTTGTCATTAACAATAACCGTTTCACCATGATGAATCCACACTGTGTAGTCCTCAACAAATACTCGCATAATCAAATATGATCTGATGATAGTCACATCTGTCCATGCCATATGGTTCTTGCAATCTTTACAGGGACAAATAATTGTATCCTTATTCTCTGTCAATATCGTTGCATGCTTCTTTGTGGCTTTAATAAATTTATCCACCTCTTCACGGAAACCTGCCTTGAACCTTAACGAACCATACATCCAAGAGTTCATGTACTCCATCTTTTACAACAACAACAAAACAAACATTAAAGGACTAATTCATATATGTATAAAAATAAATCAAATTAATAATTACTTAAGAATAATTGTATATACTTCAGATATATATGAATATAAATCAAATATAATTACATGAAGCATACAAACACACCATGGTAGAGGAAAATTAATTAATAGCCCATTTATCCATAAATAATTAAAATACATATTTGTTGATTACAATAAACAATTTCAAAGACAACAATTAGCAACAATTATATTTTACCCAATATCTTTCATGCAAATCCTAGTCTAATTTCATCAAACACAAATTTATAAAAACGAAATTAATAAAAAAACCAAACCCTAGATCTAGATTTACATGCACATGAAACATCCATAAAACTAACTAATTGTTCACTAAAATCAAGAAACATGGACCAAATAAGGGTATGATCTTGTTCTCCTACCTAATTTACCCTAGTACATTCAAAACTTGGGTCTAATTTGCTTCATAAGTAGCTCAAGCACTATAGAGGAGAGAGAAAAACAAAACTATAATTACTCACTAACCAACCATTAAAACTTCAAAAAAAGTGTGGAATAACATTTTCTTACCTTCTACAACCTCTCCACCAAAGGATTTGAGACCAAAACCGTCCTCCCTTAGTAGAGCAATTTTTGGAAGGTGCCCAAAGCCTCCCCATCTTTTTTTTACGGGTTGGAGTGAGTGACCTGAGAAGGAAGAAGGTGCTGCAGGTTTTTTATATGTGGGTCATTTGTAGGGGCGGCTGGTGATTGAGCCGCCCCTATAAATGGCAGGTAATTATACGCGGGGCATTTGTAGGGGCGGTTCAATCCCCAGCCGGCCCTACAAATAAAAACACCGAGGGCGGCTGGTGAGTGAGCCGCTCCTACAAATCAAACCCATTTGTAGGGGGCGGCTCGTATCACCAGCCGCCCCTGTTGTTCCATTTGTAGGGGCAGCTGGTCTCTAGGCTCCCGAGCACGCCACTGTAGGGGTGGCTCCATCACCAGCCGCCCCTACAAAAAATTTATCTCGTTGCTACAAACCGTTTTTCACGTAGTGGGCGCATCCCAAGAGCTCGGCATGGAGAGCATTCTGTAGAAAACCTTCTTCTCCCGCACTGGATTTTACTATCATCCCTTGATCATCTCTGATAGTGAAGCCCCAGCCTCCTAAACCGGTGTTACTATCATAGGGACGTGTCCATTCAGCTTGTGTCTATGGATGAGAGCACATGGTGAAATGTTTTGCAACACTGCCCCTTGGTCGAACCTAGCATTGATATCAATGTATACAAGGCGTCGATCAGAGGGGAGCAGCAGCTTCCATCCTTTGCCTTTGTCTAGCGCAACTTCGCACCTCCTAGGGTATGGTTTTTTGCCTGCCTCCTACTACAGAACCGGATACAATAATGCAAGGTGGACCTAGAGAAGAAGGGTGTGCTCACTGATGCGACCTGTGACTTGTGTAAGAAGAATGACGAGGATGTAAGCCATATCATCCTGAGCTGTGACTTTGCCCCCTAGTTTTGGGCTAGGCTTGGATGGAACATGGAAGAGCCAGTTTTGGGCTAGGCTTGGATGGAACATGGAAGAAATAGGTTCAGTGGAGAACATGTGGCATGCCAACCCACTAGATAGGACTCAGCCTAAGTCGACATCATCCCTAATCCTACTTTGCTACTGGGAACTTTAGAAGCACCGACACGATGTGGTGTTTGGGGCCTACACCCAAGTGTTGATCGACTAATGATGACTTGTAAGACAAATGCAGCCCTCTAGCTATGCCGTATCCCTAGGAAATCTTATCTCCTCTCTAGCTTCTGGAGATCAATTGTTTGGACGTAATCTATCTCTCTACCCCCTCACAACTTTGTAACTGGCACCAAGCCGACTATTTAGGGCAATTGCCCCTCCACCCACCAGACCTCATCTGGAATTAGTGCTAATATATTCAGGTGGGGACTCATCTCCCCCTACTCTTGCTCAAAAAAAATATCAATGTATATACTCAATGATATCACCAAAACCCTATGAAAAATTTATGGAGGATAATCGTAAAAACTCCTTAAAACTCAATGGGTAAAACAAGGAGAAAATTATTGTCGACGGCAAGAAAGTGATGGGTCGATCCCCTGCCGCCGGCACGTCAGCAAGCCAGGAGAAACCGCGTGGAGCAGATCCCGAGCTCTTCCGGACTTAGGAGGACACCGGACCGGATGGTCGTGACCTAGGGCGTGCTAGTCAATTTGACCCTACAAATGACAAGGAGACAAGATTGATCAGTAATTTAAGGTGGAACATACCAGTATTTGTCCAGACAGTTCCAAATGTGCTGCTAAGTAGCCGAAGATATAAGGTTATTGACTAGAGAGTCAATATCCAACATATTCATGATGCATAGTAAGTAAAAACGAGCATATCGGTAATTATCAGTTACTCAATTACATAGATCTAAACAGCCGATGATCATGAAAACATGCAAAAGGTGTAAGAAGATAGGCGTGAAGGCATTAAATGAGAAACATACTAGCTCTTAACCAAGACAAAACAAGTAAAAGCATGTAAATAGCTAATATATTCTTAATGTACGGGCTATCGGCTAAAACAGCCGATTCCGGTGAAAGAAAAGTCGTAGCATACGGACATTCATCCATTAAACGTGGATAAGTCCATACACTCATCAGATCCAATCTGCCATCTCTAACAGTGGGGATACGAGCCAGACCGATGCAACCATGATAGAGATGACATGTTAAACCCTCAAAGCGTACGAATTTGTACGCGCTTAATGGAATCGTGAAAGCATGCTACGATCGTGGAAGCACAGGCGATCGACTAAATAGCCGATGCAGACATAGCATGCAGCCAGAAGCTATGTTTGACCATGAGCAAGACTTGCTATTTAATGATCTTCGATCTATAGTGCTAACAGTGGGGGTCGACCGGATCAATGGCAGCCATAATAGCAGTTCTAGACCAGATTTCATTAACTAGTAAGCTTTACTTAAGGTTAAACACGTCCTGACCACATGCTATCTTCGATCAAGATTGGATCAAAATGGCTAAGTTGACCAAAACTATCGTCAAAGTGAGATGCAAATAGGTAAAAGCAACAAGACGATGAATTAAAGAGATATAAAGCCGATCCGTTTTAATCTTAACCGCGCAAGGGGTGATTTTGTTACAAATAGTAAGAATACTAGTTATAACAAGATTGATAACTAGCAAATCTATTTAAAATAGTGAGGAAACCCTACCAGTCTTAAGATTTAGCCGATAACTAATCCGTATCAAAATTTGTACGAGATATGAGCCGGACCGATGCAACCGTACAAATTTCGATAAGAATCAAAGGTAACTTGTATCAAATAATTGTAAGAGATATGAGCCGGACCAATGCAACCTTACAATTAACTTATAAGAGATTAGACTTAACCGAGGGCAGCCTTACAAACAAAATATAAGTCGTGATGGATATTCACAAACAAAGCGGAGGTCAGACTTAACCGATGGCAGCCCTGCTTGTAGAAGAACTCGTTGAGATCTACTCTACTCCTACTCCTATGGGGTGGCGTAAGCCAAAAAGTAAAGGTATTGGTTTTTGATTGATTGTTGAGATGTCTGTTACAATAGCCGGTGTTTAATATTTATACCCGAGGCTCGACTATGAGTCATGGTCGAACAAGACCGATCTCAAACTTGGAAAAGAAAATAAAGCTTCCTAAATTACGATAACTTGGACCTCTATCTTTCCTTTCTATGAAGTCCAATGTGTCCTCTTGCTTCGTGCCTTGTCATTCTTGCCAATGGGGCCCGTTCCCTTGAAATGATGGCGTCATCTTAACCAGTTGATGGTAATTTAGTTAACCAATCTTGCTTAATATTTTGGCTTTTCTTGATAAGTTTCTAACTTCATGGCCTCTTCATCTCGAACCAATTTTGGTGTCAACAATTATATAACAAATAAAGAGTATTTCCTCATTGTAAACTTATATGGGAAAATCTTGGAAGAAAAAATCGATAAACAAGCCTAGAGGACAATAAGTATATGACATGTGGATCATAATTAGGATCATATGCATGCATGTCTTGATGCCTTCTTAAAGGCCATGTTGAGAGGAAATAGAAGATATGACATACAATATAGCTTCAATATCCTTTTAAACCCCGATTGAATAATAGGACACATTTGATCACTACATGGCATTTCATTTCTGTCATATTATCTAGATTATGTGACACCAGTGTACTTTATGTCATAAATCTATAATGTCAGTTTTTAAAATTACAAAGGTTTATAACATAGGAAATGATTTTTACTCAAATAACTCTCCGAATGATGATTCAGAGAGTAGATTTTAGAAATGCTTTTGTAGATGCTCTTAGATACAAAATCTAAGAGATGAGATATAAAGTGGGTTGGAAGTTTTTTTAATGACAGATATTTTTCAATTTCTTTCGCTCCTTTAGAGTATGGATAGATAGATAAGTAGGTAGATAGACTTTAAAGATAGATAGATTATAGTTCGTCTGTTTTGGAAGAACAGGCACATACATACGTGCGTTTCGTGTGCACGCACGGATCCTCGAAGAAACTGAAATCCTGCAGGAAACGATCGGCAGGTTCATTCCACAAGGCCGCCGTTCCGTGCTATATTTTTTCAGGATGGACAAGAAGCATTTCCTCGGTTTCCTTGTCGGAGAGGTGATCGCCATTGTTTGTATCCTGCACCTGATGCTGCCATCTCCATGCCATTGTGGTGGCGTGCCGACAGGTCAAGAACTGTCCATAATGTTCAATGGCCGCAGTGCAACTCATGCTGGACCGAAGCTTGACAGGGTATGTATGTACGTGATCGATCTTATTCCTTTTGTGTATTATTTTACCCTTGGTCTTTTTTCTAGGCTTATTATATTGTATATCATGATTCATGAATGAATCCGGGTGTATGTAATGTAGGCCGATGACCAGCGGCTATTGGAGCTTCTGGAGACAGCATCCATGGAGGACAAGACCATCATTGTGACCTTCACGAACGAGGCGTTCGCGGCTCCCGGTTCCCTCATGGACCTCTTCCTGGAGAGCTTCCGCACGGGCGTGAAGACGGAGGCCCTGCTCAAGCACCTGCTCATCGTTGCCGTCGACGCCAAGGCGTACGAGCGGTGCCGTCAGGTGCACCCGCTCTGCTACTCCTCCCTCGCCATCAGCGACGGCACCGACTTCTCGTCGGAGCAGCCGTACATGGCCAAGGACTACCTGGACATGATGTGGCGCCGCAACAGGTTCCAGGCCCGCATCCTGGAGCTCGGCTTCAACTTCGTCTTCACGGACGTGGACATCATCTGGTTCCGCAACCCGCTGCTGCGCATCCCGGTGGGCGCCGACATCGCCATGTCCAGCGACGTGTTCTACGGCGACAACCCCTACGACCTGAACAAGAACGCCAACGGCGGGTTCCTGTACGTGAAGTCGCGGCCGAGGACGATCGCGTTCTACGGCGACTGGTACCAGGCGCGGGCCGCGGACCCGGGCGAGAACGAGCAGCTGCTCTTCGACAAGGTGAAGCGCGAGCTGGCGGCGCGGCACGGCGTGGTGGTGCAGTTCGTCGACACCGTCTACCTCGCCGGCTTCTGCCAGCCCACCAACGACTTCTACAAGGCGTGCACGTTCCACGGCAACTGCATCCGCGGGCTGCAGACCAAGCAGGACAGTCTCCGCCGCGTCCTCAACGACTGGAAGCAGTTCAGGGCCAACAACACCGAGCTTATGGACTGAACCTAATCGATCTGTATGGGTGTGTTTGGTTCACGTTTTAGAGACCTGGCCTGGCTAGCTAGCTAAGCTAGGACAACCCAAGCCTGGCTCCCCCAATAAAAGATGCTGTTGTTTAGTTCATGTTTCTTAGCTAAGGTGGTGTTTGGATGTCACTCCTAAATTTTAGTCGTTATCCTATCAAATATTTGATATATGCATAGAGTATTAAATATAGACTAATTACGAAATTAATTGCATAGTTTGCGACTAATTTACGAGACGAATCTTTTAAACCTAATTAGTCCATGATTTGACAATGTGGTGCTACAATAAACATATGCTAATGACAGATTAATTAGGCTTAAAAAATTCGTCTCGTGGAGTACTGACGGATTATGTAATTTGTTTTTTTTATTAGTATCGAAACACACTATGCAATATCCTCCCGACATACCTCCTAAATTTTAGTCACCGGATCCAAACACCACCTAAGCCTGGACTGACTGGATCATGTTTGGTTGCCTGACTAGCTCAAATACAGTCACCTCCTCCTTGTTTCGGTAACATTACCCCTTTCAGACATTACGTCGAACAATTGGTCGGCGAGGTCGTGCTCTCTCCCGGGGTCGAGTTCGCCGTCGCCGCACCACGTCCAAATCGAGGTCGCCGTCCGCGGACACCAACGCCGCCACGGCCTGCTCGAGCTCGCCCGCCTCGGCCACAGAGCAACCACAGAGCTGTGACCCGGCGGCAGCGGCGCTGCAGTGGCCTAGCGAGCTGGATGCGGAGGTGACTGGGACACGTGTATGGAGGATCTAGCAGCGAGGTCAGTGGAGGGAGAGTGGCGCGGAGGAGGAATAATGGCGGTGGCAGAGGGCGTGCTCGATCGGCAGACATGGATGTTGCTCTGCGTGAGCAGTAGAGCGAGGAAGGGGAGCAGCCGAGAGAGCAGAGATGGAGCAAGGATCATCGGGCGTCTCTGCTCGAGGCTCCACGTCCGGCGGCCATGGTTGCAGCTCTGCTCGAGGAGGACCAGACACGGGCGGCCATGGGCTTGAGGCATCTCCCTCGGGAAGTTGCCGCCTGGACCTCGCTGCTCCGACGTGGTGCCTTCTCGGGGAGCGCGGACGCCGTCGGTCCGCCTACCGCAGCCAGGGCGTGGGAGGTGGAAGCTGCCGGATCTGGCTCGCCCAACGGCGCTGCGAGGAGAGGTTGCGCAAGGGAAGGTAAGGGGGCGTGCGTTGCTCTCGCGCGTTGGGAGAGGGAGGCGCGTCGTGCGCAGCCGGCGGGGAGGGGGATGTGCGTCGCCCTAAACAAATTACTAAACTATATTATGAGCATCATGTTTATGTGATAATACATATGATGGAATGTGTAGATAATATTTTTATAACTTCAGATGATCAATAAAAATGTTAAATGATAAGCTATTCTATAACTCATATGTATCGAGTGGGGTTTAAAACTAATTTTTATTGAACAAAAATACTATAGAACATATATGTGGCACTTAAATAAAGTTTGGAATATGAACTTCGTAGATGACAATGAAACACTTGACGTGAAAAAATAACAGTGCTAGCCAAAATTTCTAATAGCCTAGAAATACCACTTAGAATCAAGTTCAGCTCAAAGACTTAGAATATTTTCTAGTTTATAAATAGCAAGACATTGCAATGTTTGGTGATTTATTTTGTGAAATCAGAGTTAGGAGGTGGTGTTGTGTTTTAGCTTGGGTTGGTAGCCCCATATGCCATCTTGAGCATGGTGAAGATGGTATAGATCTAGAAGCAATCGTTTAGTTGTTATAGATGCTTTAAAATATGTGCACGGCATGTTCTCGGGCTTGCTCGTCGGGTGGATGCGGTCACCATGCTCGGGCGCTCGGCGTCACTGCGCTGGTCGTGCGTGCGCGCGCTGCCGCGCGTGGCCGACCATGGCTGTCTCTCGCTCACTGCGCTGCTGGCTCGGCCATTCTTTGGCCCGCCATGTGAGCCACCGCTTGTTGCCGCCTCACCTCACCACCGGACGGTTACTTCGCCGGTGCCATCACCTCGTCGTCGCGTCCGCGCACCGCTGCCCTACCTCGCGTTGCTGCTACCGACGCCACCGTGATGCCGTGCTACGCTGCTGCCGCTCACTCTGCCACCACGTGCACATGGGCTGTCCCGACTGCGCTCACACCGTCGCCTCGCCTTAATGGCGCTGCGGCTGCGCCCCACTTGCCTCCCCGCGTGCGCAATCTACTGATGCTCACTCGCTAGCCGGTTAGATCCTTAGGTGCCCTGGTTCACCGGAGCAAGCGCACCACCGTCGTGGATGGCCGCGCGTCGCTGCAGCTTGCTCCAACAAATCACGTCGCCCCGCGTTGCTGCTTGGTGTAGGCGGTTGGACCGTAGTCCAAGGTTGGCCCGATCGACGGGGCAGCGCGAGCCTCTGGTGGCCGGCACGGTCGCACCGTGTCACCGCCCGTCGCGCCGCCATGCGCTGAGTCGCTGGGGTGTGCGCGGGTGAATTAGGGAAAGATCGGGGGGTTAAGTGAGAAGGCCTGTGAGGGGAAAATAGTGTTAGCACTTAGTTATGATTTGAGAGAAGTGCGATGCCTCTTTTACAAAAAGAGCCAGCGCGCTGGGACTCCCCCGTCGCGGGAAGCCTCGCGAGTGGGCCGGCCTCGCGTGGGCCGTGCCAGTCGGCCGCTGCACGCGCGCTGCATCAGACGGGCCACGCGTGTGGGCTGCGCAGAAGATTCAGTTTTCTTTTTCATAAGAAATTAGTAAATGGTTTTCTAATTTAAATTCTGAGCTAATCTTTGGTAATTAATATAAAATCATGTATAGGCGTCCAAAAATTATGAAACAATTTTTGTTAGGTTTCTAAAATTATACTCTATCTGTTGGTGTATTTAGTTCATGTTTATATGTGTTAACATTATGAGCTACTAAATCATTTGAGAATGCTTAATAATATTAAATTAATTATTGTAGGATTTTTGTGGTAAATTAGTGATGGCTTTAGCCCTAAAATTTTTATAGTAGCTTCATTGTATTATTATGTGCTCACTGTAATTTTTGTAGCTTTAGAATAGACTAAGCATTAGGGTAGTTGGATGCTCTCCCTTTCAATATGTATTAAATCATTAGTAGAAATAAAGATATATCCTTGGTTTGTTATGCTAAATGTTTGTTAGTTGAATCCAACACCTTGCTTGATGAAAATGGTAGTTAGCTTAGTATCTTAGTCATTAGAGCTAGATTAGTAGCTTAGTATACGTATTCTTAGTTTAAGAGTTATTGTTGCTTAAATGCTAAGTGTTGCATCATCATCGCATGCATGTAGAGAACGAGTTGATGGAGATCATGACCAACGACGATCATGAGTTTGAGGAGATTGTCGAGGAGTACGAGGAGGAGATTCTCGTGCAGGAGAAGGTCCCGGAGTCACCACTAACTAACTCAGCTGACACCACGCATGCCCAAGACAAGCTCCGGTGCATAACCTCTATTTTATAATTCACCGTATATATATGTGCTATGCATTTATGTTATAGAAATTTTATAGAAACCACATGAATAGATATACCTGTCCTAAGAGTCGTACTGGTGCAGGCTTGAGTAGATGCTATGCTTAAGTCATCGATAGCATGAGTAACCTACCGTTGCTCACAATAGGGGATTATTATTACTCTCATAATAAATTGATAAAAGGAAAAATGGAGACTAGGCAGGGATATGGTGTGGATATTGGTGGGTGTAACAGGTTGTGTCCCGCGGCCAACGGAGCTTAGCTTGACTACAATGTTTTCCCTGTTCGTGTCGATTAAGGACCATCCGTTACTGTGGATGGTAGTCAGGTCACAGACTTATTATCCTGAGTACATACTTGCTTATGAGAGCGGGAAGGCTCGTTACGCTCTTGTCGTGGGTTCTGGCTCTTTTCGAACCGACTGATTGAAGGCGGGGAAAGGTGGAGGTCTAAGCACCATATTGAGACCGGGTCTCAAGTGTGGGGGCCTAGAGTCCAAGTTTGGACGGGACCTGGACCTCGGGACAGGAGTGGAATGGGTTAGTCTTGTTTGTGCCTGGGGTACAAACGGGGTATATGTTTCGGGTTACCCAGCTGGGATAGATTGGTTCACGAATTGCCGCTTCTGTGAGACGGTACGACTTGGCTATGGTCTAGCACCGTAGTAAGAACAGGAAGATGAAAAATGGTGAAATGGTTCTGATAGCTTAACCCTTACTTGAAAGTAGAACAAGTGCTTACCTAGAATGGTTAGCTAATAAAGTAATCATGACTGCTAATAAAACTTGACTGTAAGGATGAACTCTTAGTAATGCTTTCCGCAAACAAAAAGAAAACAACAAATCCATATTGCCTATCATATCCTTGAGAGTCAAGAAACTATTCTCACTAGTCGGGTAAGTCTTGCGAGTATATTGTGTACTCAGGGTTTATTTTACCCATATTGTAGGTGTAGCTTGAGGAGTAGCTCTTGTGTGGAGGATTCTTCTGGTGGGCATAGACTGATCCTTATATCGTTTCCGCTAAATGTTTATTTTCTTTCCGTTGTTTAATTATCGCACTCTAAACTCTGGTATTGTAATAAAAAATTTCTAAGAATCCTTATTGTATGAAATGGACTAAGAATTGTAAGCTCATACTCATTATTGGATTTTGGATATAAAACGTGGATTGTTTCGAGTTCTCTCTTGGGGTGTGCTCGACGGAACTATCCGATGTAGCTCACTTTCGAGGTTCTTGGTGTCTAGTGGAAGACGAGCACCTCTGAAAGCGTGTTATTTCATACGGTTCTGTCATAGGTGGTATCAGAGCCAATAATGAGTCTACGAGTTTAAAAAACTCTTTTCAAAACCTAAAATTTGACCAACAAAAGCTTTGCGAAAAGTAGGATACGATAAATTACGTAAATAAGTATAAGCCCTAATAATATGGTCTATCTAGGATAGTGGCACTGGTTTTACCTAATCAATCTTCTACAGGTACACTAACTTACGTTGCGTAAGAAGCGTACGGGAAGTGAGTGTGAGTTGTACCAAAAATTATATAGGAATGTCACTATATTCCGGCTTCAGCTGAATGAATAGATCGATCCATGCATCATGTAAAGAGATTCTTGCTTAAACTAAACTCCCCCACAAGTATAATTTTGGGTGGTAAATTGATAGCATAATAAATAAAGAGAAATGCTTTAACTCTTAAGGAAAAGTTCTCGCTTGTAACTATTTATTGGGTCTTATCATCTCTCTAGCCGTTTGTTTCTAAGTATGGAGGCATGGTCCCTAACGGTGGGTTCCTATCTGTTTATAGATGAACCTAAGGTCTAGTCATGAGAGCACCAGTGCTAGAACGGGCCGTGGTCTCGGTGAAGACTAGGGCAAAAATGGTCATGGCGATGATCGTGGAAATGCCAATGGGGAGAGCCACGAGGCCCCACTCCTTGGTCCTCCTGCTCTGCCACCACCACCACCTCCAATGACCTATGCTGAGATGATGGCTGAGATGTTGGTTCCTTGTCGCGAGTCAGCCCGTGCCCTAGAGATGCTGGCATAAGCTATTGGTGGCTTCGCCCTTGCAGGCCCCGGTGGCAATGGCAGGAACGAGGGTGGTGCCCGTGGTCCCGAGATGCCCTATTCCTTTTAGGACTTCTTGGGGACACACCTACCCATGTTCACGCTGACTGCTGAACCTCTGGACACGGAGCATTGACTTTGTATTCTAGGGCAGAAGTTTCAGCTGCTCAATGTGACTGATGAGCAGAAGGTGCGCTTTGCCGCACAGCAGCTTCTAGGATCTACCAGTGCTTGGTGGGACACTTTCAACGCCATGCAGCCTATGGACCACCATGTGACTTGACGGGAGTTTACCACTACTTTCCATTAGTACTATATTCCTGCTAGTTTGCTAAACAGGAAGCTGTCCGAGTTTTTGGAGTTGATGCAAGGAAACATGATCTGATGGAGTATGTGAACAAGTTCAACCATCTTGCACAGTATGTTGGGACTCATGTGGATACTGATGAGAAGATGGACCGTTTCAATCATGGTCTCTCTTGCATCTTGCAAGAGAAGCTATATATAGGGGGCTATAAGACCTTTGGTGCTTTGATGAATGCTGCCATTGCTATGGAGAGACTTCAGCGTGACTCTTAGGCTGAGTGGAAGCACAAGAGGGTGATCATTGGGTCTTCTAGTCACCCACAGTCTCAGAAGGTAAAGGTTGTGAGGAGGGTGTCCTATCACTCTCCGGGTGGACAGTCGTCTCGCTAGACTTAGCAGACTCACCATGCACCTTCCACTCAGTACCATGCACCTACTCAATTGGTGCAGCAGCCTTAGGGACAATAGGTTCTGCCTTGTCAGGGATAGGGGAATAAGCCGGGTGCTTATTTCAAGTGTGGCAAGGAAGACCACTATGCTCGTGAGTGCCCCCAGAACTAGCTTACTTAGTCTTCTCAGCCTTTAGCCAACTCTCATTTGGTCAAGAGGACTTCATCAGGAAGAAGGTGCCCGTGAGCCGCTCGGGACAGATTAACTTCATTGAGGCTAAGGAGATCCCGCAGAGAGAGCCTGTGATGGCTGGTATGTTCACCATTGATTCCCACCCAACATATGTATTATTTGATTCTGGTGCATCACATTCATTCATGAGTATGGGGTTTGCACAAAGGTACAATATATCTACTATGGCTATTCCTATTGCCTATAGAATCAGAACCCCAGGTACATAGTTGTGCATTAAAACTCAGACAGACACAGCGAGACTAGTGCTAGCCACTCATTCTTATTGTCTCCAGTTCATGGTGCTGCCTGGTCAAGGCATAGATGCAATTCTAGGAATGAACTGGTTGAGAAACTATGGGGTAGTCTTGAACCTTAGGCAAAGAATTGTTGAGTTGAAGCTTCCTTCTTCTGAGAATAGAATGTCTCTCCTTATGTCTTCAGTTTTCACCCTACCAGTTATTGCTCATGCTGAAGCTTCTCCTGACCTTGCTTCTATTTCGGTGGTCTGTGAGTTTCTAGATGTCTTTCTCGAGGATCTACCTAGGTTACCATCGGACCAGGATGTGGAGTTTGCCATTGAGTTATAACCTAGTACTGCTCCTATTTCATGGTGTCCCTACCGCATGGCTCCAAAGGAACTGGCTGAGATGAAGAAACCGTTAGAAGAATTGTTGGAGAAGGGATTCATCCGTCCAAGTTCTTCACCATGGGGTTGTCCAGCTATTTTTGTGAAGAAGAAGGATGACACTCTTCTGATGTGTGTGGATTATCGCCCTCTCAACATGGTAACCATTAAGAACAAGTATTATTTACCTCGTATTAATACTTTGTTCGATCAGTTGGCTGGTGCCAAGGTGTTTTCAAAGATTGATCTTCGTTCTGGGTATCACCAAATTAAGATCCGGCCACAAGATATACCAAAGACGGCTTTCTCTACTAGGTATGGGCTCTATAAATATCTAGTCATGTCTTTTGGTCTTACCAATGCTCCTGCATTCTTCATGTATCTCATGAATTCAGTCTTCATGCCAGAGTTAGACAAGTTTGTGGTGGTGTTCATTGATGACATATTAGTATATTCTAAGAACAATGAAGAGCATGCACAACATCTTCGGATAGTCCTACCCTGATTGTGGGTACACAAGTTGTATGTCAAATTCAGCAAGTATGAGTTTTGGTTGAATCAAGTGCAGTTTTTGGGACATGTTCTGACACCTGAAGGCATCTCTATCAATCATGGCAAGGTGCAGGATTTGTTAAATTGGAAATCTCCAAAGTCAGTGCATCAGATTTATTAGTTCCTTGGTCTTGCTGGTTATTATCGGCGCTTCATCCCCGAGTTCTCCAAAATAGATCAACCAATGACCAAGTTGCTCTAGAAGGATGTCAAGTTTGCATGAAGTCTGGCTTGTGAAGAAGCTTTCCAAGCCCTGAAGAAGTTTCTTACCTCTACTTTTGTTCTTGCCCAACCAGATATTGATAGGCCATTTGATGTGTATTATGATGCCTCTAGGACTGGACTGCGATGTGTGTTTATGCAAGACGGACGTGTGATCGCTTATGCTTCACATCAGCTAAAAAAGCACGAGTTGAATTATCCCACTCATGATTTAGAGCTGGTTGTAGTTGTGCACGCTCTAAAAATTTGGAGACATTACCTATTGGAAAATAAAGTGCATATCTATACGGATCATAGGAGTCTCAAATATATTTTCACTCAATCTGAGTTGAATATGAGGCAATGGATATGGCTCGAGTTAATCAAGGATTACAATTTAGAAGTTCATTATCACCCTAGAAAAGCTAATGTGGTAGCTGATGCCTTAAGTCAGAAGTTGCATCAAGTTGAAGAAGAATCTTTGTCCCTCATCCATAATGAAGTGTTAGCCCATATTGCTCTAGTCTTGGATTTACTTGAGCAAATTATTATAGAGCAAAGACAAGATGCTTTGGGAATTCTACATATCAAGAAGTTAATTGCCGAAGGGCATGGTCCTCATTTTAGTATTGATGATCAAGGTGTGGTGAAGTTTAAGAACCGATTGGTGGTTCCCTCAAGTGAGGAGCTTAGGAGAAAAATTTTGGATGATGCTCACAACTCTAAATTATCCATTCATCGGAAAGTAACAAGATGTATCATGATTTGTGTCACTTGTATTGGTGGCCAAAAATGAAACAGGATATTGCCAAATACATCTCAGAATGTGACATTTGCGGAAGGGTTAAGGTGGACCATATGCGTATGCCTGGATTTCTAAAGCCGTTGCCTATCCCTATTTGGAAATGGGAGGATATTTCCATGGACTTTGTTGTCGGTTTGCCCCAGCACGGCAAAGGGGTATGACTCTATTTGGGTCATTGTGGATCGCCTTACCAAGTCCGCTCATTTCCTCCTAGTGGATACAAGGTATTCAGCTAAGAAGTATGCCAAGTTATATTTTGATCGGGTTGTGACCCTACATGGAGTTCCTCTTACCATTGTTTCTGATAGAGGGTTAGTCTTTGTCTCTCGTTTCTGGGAGCAACTCCGAAAATGTCTTGGTACTCATCACCTCAAGAGTTCAGCTTGTCACCCGCAAACTAACGGTCAGACAGAAAGGGTCAATCAAGTACTTGAAGACATGTTGAGAGCTTGTGCCATTTCTTATCTAGAAAAGTGGGACGAATGCTTGACTTTAGCTAAGTTTTCCTATAACAATAGCTATCAAGAGAGCATTCAAATGGCACCTTTCGAGGCTTTGTATGGTAAGAAATGTAGGACACCTCTTAACTGGGTTGAAGTGGGTGACTGTGGTTACTTTGGACCTGATTTCATAAAGAAAGCAAGAGAGCAGGTTAGTGTTATTCAGAGTCATTTGAAAGCTTATGCGGACAAGAGGAGAAGGCCCTTGCAGTTTGAAGTTGGTGACCATGTGTACCTAAAGGTATCCCCGATGAGAAGTGTGCATTGGTTTGGAGTCCATGGGAAGTTAGCTCATTGTTATGTTGGACCTTATAAAATTTTCAACCCCTCTAAATGGATTCGTTTGAATACTATCCGGAAATATCTCCAACTCCCTTCATCCCTATATTTTAAAGTATCCCCGATGACCCATAATGTATTCCATGTTTCCTAGTTAAAGAAGTGTCTGAGGGTTCCCGATGAAGTGGTGGAAATTAAAGGACTTGCTCTCTAACCTGATCTTTCTTATATTGAGCACCCTGTCAAAATCTTGGATGAAAAAGAGAGTCACTAGGAACAAAGTGGTAAAATTCTATAAGGTCCAGTGGCAAAATCATTTAGATGACAAAGCAACTTGGGAACAGGAGAGTTATATTCTGGAGCATTATCCCCATCTTCTCCCCGAAGTATCGAGGTAATGGGTTAAGGAAAAGTTTATTTCTTATCTCTTTTCCCACACTAGGTACACACATGAAATCTCGGGACGAGATTTTGTTTAAAGGGGGGAGAGTTGTAACACCCTTGGTGTTACGCCCTAAACAAATTATCAAACTATATCATGAGCATCATGTTTATGTGATAATGCATATGATGGAATGTTTAGATAACATTTTTGTAACTTTAGATGATCAATAAAAATGTTAAATGATAAGCTATTCCATAACTCATATGTATCAAGTAGGGTTTAAAACTAATTTTTATTGAATAAAAATACTATAGAACATATATGTGGCGCTTAAATAAAGTTTGGAATATGAACTTTGTAGATGACAATGAAATACTTGCCATGGAAAAATAACAGTGCTAGCCAACATTCCTAATAGCCTAGAAATACAACTTGGAATCAAGTTCAGCTCAAAGACTTAGAATATTTTCAAGTTTATAAATAGCAAGACAATGCAATGTTTTGTGAGTTATTTTATGAAATCGAGTTAGGAGATGGTGTCGTGTTTTAGCTTGGGTTGGTAGCCTTATATACCATCTTGAGCATGGTGAAGATGGTTTAGGTCCAGAAGCAACCGTTTAGTTGTTATAGGTGCTTTAAAATGCGTGCACGACACATTCTCGGGCTGGCTCACCAGGTGGATGCTGTCACCAAGCTCGGGCGCTCGGCGTCATTGCGCTGGTCGCGCGTGTGCATGCTACCGCGTGTGGCCGGCCGTGGCTGTCTCTGGCCTGGCTGTGGCCCGGCCACCAATGGCCCCGCCGCGCGGAGCCGCCGTGCTGCCGCCTGCCCCACCCCACGCCACGACGAAGCTACTGCTGGTGCCATCACCTCATCGTCGTGTCCGCGCACTGCTGCCCCACCTCATGTTGCCGCTACCGACGCTACCACGACGCCGTGCTGCACTGCTACCGCTCGCTCTACCACCATGTGCACGTGGGCTGTCCCGGCTGCGCTCGCGCTATCGCCTCGCCTTAATGGCGTTGTGGCCGCGCAGGCCACGCCCCCACTTGCCTATCCCTACACGCACATGGTCTGGTCACGTGTCGCGTAGCGAGTGCGCAGTCATGGTCGTGAGTCCGGCCGACCGCTAGCTGCCAAGGTGAGGACGGCCAAAGCTTGGACCCGTTTCTCTCTCCCTCTGTTGCCGCCGGTGAGCCGTGCCATCAATTGAGCCATCGAGTTATCACCTCCATCCAATTTAGCATGTCCACGGCTTCACCATTAAGCTCTCTCGCTGGTCGACCCCACCCAGCCTTGAACCGTGCAAGGCCAAGCTCCATTTTAGAGCTTTTCCCACCGCCGTGCCATTAAGGCCGCACTCGGCCATGGCCGAGGGCAGCCCTCCATCAACCCACCCCGAACCAATTCACCTGCACCACTAACTTTGCCTTGCCTCCCTCTCCACCTTGTGCATGCCAGAGGAACCGCTACCACCTCTCCATCGTCGTTGACGCGACCGTGCCGCTGCGATGCGCCGCCGCATACAGCTCGGTCATACGTGGCCAGCCCTTCTCTGATCACCCTCTTCTCCAACCGTCACCTCGTCTAGGTCCACGGTAGTCTACTAATGCTCACTCGCTATCCGGTTAGGTCCTTAGGTGCCCTGGTTTGCCAGAGCAGGTGCACCACCATCATGGATGGTCGGCGTCGCCGTCACTGAAGCTCACTCCAGCGCGTCGCACCGCCCCCACGTTGCTACTTAGTGTAGGCGGTTAGACTGTAGTCGAAGGTTAGCTCGACCGATGGGCCAGCACGAGCCTTTGGTGGCTGGCACGGTCGTGCCGTGTCACCGCCCGACGCGCTGCCATGCGCTAAGTCGCTGGGGGTGCACGCAGGTGAATTAGGGAAAGGTCGGAGGGTTAAGTGAGAAGGCCTGTGAGAGAGGGAAATAGTGTTAGCACTTAGTTGGGATTTGGGATAAGTGCGAGGCCTCTTTCGCAAAAGCGCCAATGCATGTGGGATTCCCCCATTGTGGGCCACCTCACGAGCGGGCCGGTCGCATGGGCCGCGCGTGTGGGCCACGTGGGAGATTTAATTTTCTTTTTCATAAGGAATTAGTAAATAGTTTTCTAATTTAAATTCTAAGCTGATCTTTGATAATTAATATAAAATCATGTAGGTGTCAAAAAATTGTGAAACAAATTTTTTTAGGTTCCTAAAATTGTGCTCAATTTGTTGGTGTATTTAGTTTATGTTTATATGTGTTGACATTAGGAGCTATTAAATTATTTGAGAATGCTTAATAATATTAAGTTAATTATTGTAGGAATTTTTGTGGTAAATTGGTGATAACTTTAGTCCTAAAATTTTTATAGTAGCTTTAATGTATTATTATGTGCTCACTGTAATTTTTGTAGCTTTAGAATAGATTAAGCATTAGGGTAGTTGGATGCTCTCTATTTTAATATATATTAAATCATTAGTAGAAATAAAGATATACCCTTGGTTTGCTAAGCTAAATGTTTGTTAGTTGAACCCAACACCTTGCTTAATCAAAATGGTAGTTAGCTTAGTACCTTAGTCATTAGAGCTAGCTTAGTAGCTTAGTATGCGTATTCTTAGTTTAAGAGTTGTTGTTGCCTAAATGTTAAGTGTTGCATCATCATCGCATGCATGTAGAGAACGAGTTGGTAGAGATCATGACCACCAGCGATCATGAGTTCAAGGAGATCATCGAGGAGTACGAGAAGGAGATTCTCCTATAGGAGGGGGTCCTAGAGCCGCCACTGACTGACTCAACTGATACCGCGCCTGCCCAAGGCAAGCCCTGGTGCATAACCTCTATTTTATAATTCACCATATATATATATGTGTGTTTGTGTGTTGTGCATTTATGTTATAGAAATTTTATGAAAACCACATGCATAGATATACATGTCCTAAGAGTCTTACTAGTGTAGGTTCGAGTAGATGTTATGCTTAGGTCATCGGTAGCGTGAGTAACTGTCTTTGCTCACAATAGGGGATTATTATTACTTTCATAATAAAATGATAAAAGGAAAAATGGAAAGGCAGGGATATGGTATGAGTATTGGTGGGTGTAATAGGTTGTGTCCCGTGGCCAACGGAGCTTAGTTTAGTTACATTGTTTTCCCTGTTTGTGTCTATTAAGGACCGTCCGTTGCTGTGAACGATAGTCAGGTCATAAACTTATTATCCTGAGCACATACTTGTTTATGGGAGCGGGAAGGCTCGTTAAACTCTTGTCGTGGGTTCCGACTCTTTCTGGTCCGACTAATTGGAGACGGGGAAAGGTGGAGATCTAAGCACCATGTTGAGACCGGGTCTCAAGTGTGGGGGCTTGGAGTCCAAGTTTAGACGGGGACTTGGAACCCGTGACAGGAGTGGAATGGGTTGGTCTTGTTTGTGCTTGGGGTACAAATGGGGCATGTGTTTTGGGGTACCCAGTTGGGATACATTAATTCGCGAATCGCCGTTTCTGTGAGACGGTACGACTTACCTATGGTCTAGCACCGTAGTAAGAACAGAAAGATGAAAGATGGTGAAATAGTTCTGATTGCTTAACCCTTGCTTGAAAGTAGAACAAGTGCTTACCTAGAATGGTTAGCTAATGAAGTAATCTTGACTACTAATAAAACTTGACTATAAGGATGAACTCTTAGTAATGCTTTTTGTAAAAAAAAAGAAAACAACAAACCCATATTGCCTATCATATCCTTGAGAGTTGGGAAACTATTCCCACTTGTCAGGTAAGTTTTGCGAGTACATTATGTACTCAGGGTTTATTTTACCCATGTTGCAGGTGCAGCTTGAGTAGTAACTCTTGTGTGGAGGATTCTTCTGGTGGGCACAAACGGATCCTTGTATCGTTTTCACTAGATGTTTATTTTTTCTTTCCGTTGTTTAATTATCGCACTCTGAACTCTGGTATTATAATAAATAATTTCCAAGAACCCTTGTTGTATGAAATAGACTAAGTATTGTAAGCTCGTACTCATTATTGGATTCTGGATGTAAAACGTGAATTATTTTTGAGTTCTCCCTTGGGGTGTGCTCGACGGAACTATCCGATATAGCTCACTTTCGAGGTGCTTAGTGTCTAGTGAAAGACGAGTGCCTCCGAAAGCATGTTATTTTGGACGGTTCTGCCACACGTGTCGGGGGTGAGTGGAATCAGGGACGGCTCTTGTGCAAGCCAGGCTCCACAGAAATGAGGGGGGCGAGCATTTCCAACAAGCCTGGCTAAACCCCCCTCGTGGGCTTGCATAAGCTTGGTAGAAGGGCCTTACATGCAACCAAACAGGCCCAAGTTATATTATGGAAGCCTGGCCAGGGGTGAAGCCAGGGAACCAAACACATCCTATATGTTAGTTATCAGTGTCCAATGTCAGTGTGGTCGTGTTTCTCATCTAGTTTTTCGCTATTACCTGCTTTTCACACACAGCACGACATTTATGGAACTGATGCGCGGTTTGAGGGAGATTTCTGGGCTGAGAATGATCCTGGGCGTAGATAGGATGCAAGTGAACTAGCCCACAAACCTATAATATAGGCTTACTTTTGTGGGTTATCACGAAAACTCATAATTCGCGGGCCAATCCACTTACATCCCTAGCAGCAGAGGCTATGCATCCTTAAGGAAATGTGGCCAACCCACGTGTGTTAGGCCCTTTCAAATCACTTTCAAATCGTAGAAACAATTTTTACAATGATTTGGGTGGATATAGATTGGGTTGAAGTAGCGCATGAAACAAAGCGTTTTTCTTCATTCTCTTGCAAACTCCTCGCTCTTGCCCCTTCTAGACACATCAAATCCATGGGCTGAAGTAGTACATGAAAACAAAGCATTTTTCTTCGTTCTCTCGCAAACTCCTCACTCTTGCTCCTTCTGAACCTGCATCAGGAAGAGGAGTGATGCTGTCGTTGCCAGCACCATCTTGGTTAGGAGCCCCATAAGCGGTTATATTGTCCCATCTTCAGTAATGGTGCCGCCTCCACCTTCGCCTTCGGCGCGGACACAGCGGATACATTGTGCCCAAAAAGGTCACTATGGCCACAATGGGTCAGACACAGAGAGCAGCCAGATCAAGCACGCGAGCTTGGGTGTCGTGATCCATGCCACCTAGGGGATGCACGCTAGCATCTACAAACATCAATTACCCCATCTGCGAAGTGAGCGCGAGACGTTGTTGAGCTACAACTTACCATGGTTGAATGTGTTATTGGCAATGTTGAGTGGTTAGATGCGCGGTGGTGTGGCCTTCGCCACCGGAGAGTGGAGAAAAGAGGAAGGCAGAGATGATGAGGAAGGAAAAAGGGAGGGGGGGGCGAGTCGCAACCTCCATCTCTCATTGTCTCAGCTTTGCGATGCTTCTCGCTCGTGCACCCTACTCTCTGCTCTCTCGTTTTCCTTCACAGCCGGTATAATGGTTATAATCCACCCAATTCAAACCCAATTAGTAGGTTAAATTGTCAAAACTATGTGTAAACTCACCCATCTCTGGTGCATCCTCTTCGCCTCTTGGAGCTCATGTTGCCACTTTCTTAGCACCCTTCCCCACATATCATAGACTCATTTTCGTGTCAAAACTTGCTACAAATGTGACTTTGATTTGCTCGCTGCACTTTCTGTGGCGGTCATAGTTTGCCAAAGTCAGGCCTGGCAAACTACAACGCCGATCAAACAGGCCCCAACATACTCGTTGTGCATGCATGGTCAAACTAGTGGTCGTTTGATTGGATTATTTGTCCACGTGTCAGCCATCTACACCGGGTCGCAGGGGATACTGGTTGGACCTGGTGTCCACGGGATTTGCCTCCACTTTTTGGGCGTTTTCATTTGTTGTGCGGACAAAAGAGCTATAGCCAAATCAGCCATCCATTGCCACTTGCCGCCATGCCATCCGTGGTGCGGTCCGCTCCTCCAAATTTCCAAACCAACGCTGTGGCCGTCGCCTGTCGGCCCACGTCCCCGCGCGCGGCCGTGACCCTGACACACCCATGCTCCTGGGCTGCGCAAGCCCACACACAATTGGGCAGGCCCGAATCCCGTCGGGGCGCCACCTACCCGCCGGCGAGGCCCAAGTCATCAATTCCCCCACCGACCAGCTCCTCCCCGTCCCACCTGCCCGCACAGCGCCTCACCGCGCCGCACGCCTGCGTCGGTCGCCGACCCAGCCAGCCACCGGTCCACACCCGCCTCCCCCCCTCCACCCCGTCCGGTCACCGACGCCGCGGGCCCTAGCCCGCCGGATCTCCCTCTCCGGCGACCCGCCCCGCACCGGATCAGTCCGGGCTGCGTGGTCGCCCCCACCTATCCTCCGCCCGCCTCGGGTCCACTCGCTCGCGGTTGCGTGTCCCGCGGGGTGACCCCTCGGGCCTCGGCAGCTCCCGGTCTCGAATGGGGCTCTCGTCGGCCGCCGCGGGCGACGGGACGCAGCTCTGCGTGTTCGACCTCCGGAGGGGGCAGCAGGAGGGCCAGGAGCTCGACAAGATCCTCTTCTTCCACCCCGCCGACTGCCCCATCCTGCTCCAGCTCTCCGTCATCGGCCTCTGCGAGGGGATCGTCACTTTCACTAGGTTGCCTTCGCTCTCACGCATCTCTATTGTGTAGTTCGTGGCAATTTGAAGCTCTTGGTTTGCTCGTGCTCCTTCTCACCACCAACAGCAGCAGCATCTTCAGCGTGTAGGAAAAGAATTGAACTCAAGCTTTCTAGAGTGCTACAACAGCGCCTAGGCTTCTAGCTTCACTTCAGTATTTCAAATCCGTAGGATGCTCGAGTATGCAAGTTTGGGTGGTAATCTCAGGGTTTTTTTCAAGCAAGAACAATTCTGGACTTAGTAAAAGATTAGTGTTTTTTTGGCAACGGGCGAATGGCTTTGGTTCCTAAGTTCACCTACCAACAGTGGCGGATCTAGAAAGTAGAAACATGTACTCTTTTACTAGTAATAACATTTGTATACTGGTTCATTTCATAGTGTTCACAGTTCACATATTCCTGTAGATCTCTAGACAACTGCAAATACTTATGAATGATTACTCAAACTGACATGGGGGTTAACATCAGTATATCGGAGCCCTTCATAACCAACATTTCTTTTGTGGTCACATTATGTCTTCCAGTTGCTCTTTGATAGGATATTCTCCCCAAATTGCCATCCAAACATTTCCTGACTCTGTACTTTTGATAACTCATTTATTGCCTAATATTGCTGGGTTCCATCATCTTATTTCTCAATGTTAGTTATATGCAGAATATTTTCCCCGGAAGAGGATTGCGAGGTTATAGAATCAGAGAAACACTCCCATGTTTTTTACCAAGCCGAAACGGATATTTGGATGGTTCTGGTAATGGCTTTTCACTACTTTAATACCTTTTTTACCCAACACACAGGAGACCTGTGTATCTTTATATTAAGAAGAAGTAAAAAGGGCCAAGAGAGCCCTTACATCATACACCCCACACACTTAGCCTTTACAATATAGTCTTGAAGTACTATGTCAATTTATCTCCGGGTAGCACTGAAACTTTGGTTCAGAAGTTCTACATGCATTTCATTTGTGTTGGTTAGTTCTTCTAGTTCGCTACTGTTAATGTATAATATTTTGTTTTGCCAGCTTGTCAACGAGTATGCTTCTTGATAGCGTTGCTCTTATTATCTCCATGTAGAAATTATTTACCTGATAGCTCATATAGAGAGCACTACTCCTTGTATATTATATTGTCCTGTCATACAACAGTATCAATGCTGATTTAGGGCCTGTTTGGTAGAGCTCATGCTCTGGCTCCGACTACTACTCGTGCTCCGCCTCTCCTCTGGTGGAGCAGAAGCAGTTTGGTTTCGTTTTGGTCAAGTCAAATTCTCCTGAATCTTGAAAGATGATTGTTCTGAAATTTTCTGTAGTACCCTTTCCTGTTTAACCTAAGCTGTATAGAGTTATATGTCGAGATTTGATCTTTTCCTTAATGTATTTTGGACAACTACATGTTTACAGCACCATCTTCTGAAATACTATGAGTTTTATTGTTGAGATTTGATCTTTTCCTTAGGGAACTAGTACATCATTTCATGAGCTGTGCTATTTCAAATTTACAGCATCTTTACAGCAATATAAGTTGAATGTGCATCGTATTATACTATGATACTGATGAATAGTTAGGACTCAATTTGATATTGTAGGTTGTGGAAAAAAACAAGGAAAATGAATTGACTTGGCGTTGTGGTGCACTCCAAGGGATTCTTAAAGAGGCTCATTCTCTCTTTGCAATGTTTCATGGACCAATCAGAACTTTGCTTGACAGACAACCCAGTGCAGAACTTGCTCGTGGTCACCTCCGCACATTTCTCACAGATTATTTGAGTGGTGGGTCTAGTTAAGTTTACTTGCGGCTGTCATAAACATGTTCATGTCGCTATTTTTGGCAACATGCAAGGATGCTATTTGTAAATCTTTCAGTAATGTCATGGCATTTATATGTTTTGTTTTATGCTCTGGAACAGATTTTAATGTTGGTAAGAAGTTACTATTTCCAACCTACCGTGACAGCCTAAAGGAGAGGGGAACAGTCCAAATGCTTACAGTATCAAGAGAAGTGGCACTTGACGTTCAGGTAACCTGCGCTGCTTATGTTAATAGTTTTTTTAAAAAAAACAAACGACAGTCTTTTCTTACTCCCCTAATTAATTAAAATCATTTCCATGTTATCATCCTTATGTGCAAGTTGCTGTTCACATCTTGTCCTGAGTTGTAGTAAGGTTTGTTAACCTGCTGGAAGATCGATCCTGATTTCCATACTAGCTGGTGCAGTACCAGCTGAACAAAATTTTATTGAGTTTCTTCAATGGTGTGGTTTGCGAGGAATTGGATACCTTGAAGGGTTCATAACTTTGGTTAACTCAGTGTAAATGAGTTCCTTTCCTGAAACTTGTTGATTTGGGGAAACATCTTATACTGTTCTTGTTTCTTGTTCCTTTCTGGTTTCCAAAGGAAAAACTACATCTTGGTTCTATTCATACTTCATAGTTTGTCTAATATGGATTTGGATTACCCAAGCCTTCTTGGCTGTTATGTTAACATGGGAAGTGTTTCCGTTGTCATATTCATTTTCTGTGCCTGCATCAGTATTTGCCTTAGGAAGAGTTGTTTTTATTGCAGGGTTAGAGTTACTGCACAAAGATTGGTTCTGGTTATAAGTAGAGTTTGCTCTCTGAGAAAAATCTTTCAGAACCAATCAATCACCATTTTACAAATTTCAAACTAGCCTCCTGCCATCTATCAGTAGTGTGTCATATTTGCAGTATCATTTAGAATCATGTGATCGCAAGTTGCTATAGTTGCATGGATTTATTTTATTTATTCCAACCATTGAAGTATTAGTGTTTCAGTCACTCACCACAGTACTTGGATCATGTCTTGGAAATGTCACCTGCCAATCACTCGTACTATTTGAAGACCTCTTGGTGTCAACGACACTGCCCCCGGTATGGTCTCCTGTAATCCCTAATTCAGTTGGAATTTTATTTGATCTGGCACTCAGCTAGTTTACAAGCACGTGGTTCACTTGTCATTAAGGAATTTAAGTTTGTTTTTCTGCAGGATGATACTTTAAACCTATATACATATGCTGTCCTGAGGTTAACTCCGCGTGCTTTACATTCCAATGCAAGTTCTTGGTCCTATTTGCGAAAAGGAACTTCTGTTAGTGCTGGCCCAACATCAAGTTCATCAAATGGAACAACTGCAGGAGAAAGGTACCATAGTCGATCTCGTGATACTTCTCCTGGTGGACAAAATCAGATGCATCGTAATTTCAGGCCTCTCCTGCGTGAGAAATTGTCAAAGGGAAAGGACGGCTTTGTTGCTGCTGATTTCGCAGCTACAGAAGCTCGTGGTGCTGTACCTTTGACTCCAATACTATGGTTCCAGCAGGCAGAGGAGCGCATGTACCTATGCATTTATCAGCACAAGAGTCTCACTATCCTACTGCTGGTGCCTGCTTCCTCACTGATAAATGGAGAAGAGGGCATTACTCATGTGAAGAAGCAGATGCTTGAAAATGTGAGTGATTCTGATTCCATCTTTTTTTTTCTGGATTTCCAGATGCGCTGCTGAGCTAAAGTATACTGTTAAATGCAAAAAAAGATACTAATGCCCTGTATGGTTATGGTATAATTTGATATGAAGAATATGGCTCTGAATGCATGCCCAATAATTTGATCATTATTGCAGGCATCACAGAAGATTGTCACTGTTGAGCAGAAATTGACACGGGGATGGGGAGGAGAAAATGCTTATCATGTTAGTGGATATCGTTATTTGCTCGTTGATCCAGAGAGAAGAGTATCAAGAGCCTCCCCCCCTGGAAAAGTCACCACCTTGGCAAAGGTATGATTTTCTGTGTTGAGTAGATTTTAAAATTTTGTGCTCTCTCTCTCTCTCTCTCTCTCTCTCTCTCTCTCTCTCTCCTCCTCCCCCTCCCTCCCTCTCTCTCTCTCTCTCTCTCTCTCTCTCTCTCTCCCTCTCTCTGTCTCTGGAGAGAGAGAGAGAGATCCCTCCCTCCCTCCCTCTCTCTCTCTTCCATTCATTCTTTCAAGAAACCTATATCATTCCAGTGCACTACAAATCGTAAGGATAATATGTTTTTGTAGGCTATAAATTCTTAGATGCGTATTAAACTTTTTTCTAGCTTGTGTTGTCCTTTTCACTTGATTTGTCTGCTATGATGGAACTGTGCAGGATTCTCGACTTGCCCTCAATATGCTAAGACAAGAAGTAGATCTAGAGAAGTCAAGATACAAGAGAGGTGACCCTTGTCATGATAAGGATTTTGAAGCATGTATCAGAACAAAAAACAATGCATGGGTTATTGCTAAAATTAGTCGAGGAAGGGAGCTTTACATGGCTTTAGAGAAGGGTGGTGAAACACTTCTATATGCATCCACAGCTGTAGAGAAATTCAGCAACAGGTAACTTAGCTTTGTTTTGTGTTGGCTAACTCCTGTTGTTTGTGATATCCATTCATCACTATCCTGAACAATCTATGCGAATGTTTGGAAGCATTTAGATGTGATTGTTTTGGCTTTGACTCTTGATGCCTCTATGTAGAGTTACACAGGCTTTGTTTTCATTATACAAAGTTCTTATTCATGTTTCCATCCTTGTCACAGGTACTGCGAGGGAGCATTCTCTACAGATTAGAAGCACCAGTGCAAGATCTTTCCTTTTCCATACATTACCTGTGTACATCCTGGTTTCTTAGCTGGATCGTTGCCCTCATTGTTGCGAAACTGTCTGGATCTCTCTTTGCAAGGGAATAAGAAGAAATTCTTATCAGTTGTACAGCTGCTCTGCTATCATGTGCTATGTGCAAAAGAATAGCCTGGTCCGGGAATAATGCAGAGCAGGATTAGAGTTCGTTCTCTTATTACGGCCTCATGCCCTTCCGCGATGCAGAGCATTGTGCATGTTTTCACTTTATTGTAACAGCTGGCGATGGACCTGCTTACTGAAAAAAAACTCAGCTTAGGATTTGATTCGGTATTCTGTATGTTGGTGGTCTCATATCATATGGTTCGAATCGGCGAGGAGAGAGGCTACTGAGAACGGGATATAGAAAGTGAACTACACGTACCGTCGTTTGAGTTGGTATACAACGGTAGTCAGGTTTAAAGGCACTGTAAACCATTTCCAAGAAAAGAAAAGAGAGACGGTAGTTGAATAAAGGGAGAAGCAATGCCCAACCCAAAGGCATCGGCAAGGCAAAAACTTTTTACTACTGCGCATCCGGGGAATCGAACCCCGGTCAGTACCGTGGGAGGGTACTATGATACCACTACACCAGATGCGCTTGACGTGATCAGGAGCACATGATAATTGTAATGACAAAAGATCGTAAGATATGAACCTATCATGTGCACTCACACAAATCCACTATATGTTATTGTGCACTCATATACATGTCCCCTACACGAATACTCCCCCCTGATCCAGTCTAAAAGGCGCATGCTTACGAAGCTGATTCAAACCTCATGATGTTTGATGAATAATTTAGCTAATAAGTTTTAACTATTGTAATATAAACTTGATACCGATAGATTTGTAATCAAATGTACCATCCAATGACCATAAGTTTATAATTATGAAAACTGATATAAAACAAACGAACGGTTAAAGTTATTTATGATATCATACCATATAAAATAGGATGATGCAAGTATTTGACATCGTATCAACCATTATTAGCAGGTCCTATGTGTCATCTGTATGGACCCATTTATCTCTCTCTATTTAGTTATCTTGCTCATTTTTTTCTTTTCATTGTTTGAGTGTGACCTCATCTCTTCTGCGTGGAGATCTAGTATTGTTGGGCCTGCCCTCCCCCTCCTCGTCTGTGCCTTCACGCGCCGTTCCGCTACGTCTCTGGTCACCTGCATCATTGGCTCATGCTCCTTCCATGCCGCACCCATTTGTGCTCTCCCCACTGTTGGCCATGTCTCTCCTCCACACTTGTGCGGTGATGGAGCTCCTAAAGACGTTGTCCTCACACCCGCACGCCAAAGCCTTAAGCTCACCCTGCCGTCCTCACTTGCGGGTGGTGCGACTCAAGCTCACTGCATCATTGGTCGCCCCAGGTTATTTCCACTGCCACTGCCAAGGAGGTAGGATGGATATTTGGTTTTATGGTCGTTTGCCTCGACCAATCAGTGCGGGTTAAGTTCCATTTGCTACTGCCAAGGGGATAGGATGGATGTTTACCGTGTCGGTTCTCTGCCTTAGCTTTGTTTATTTGGGTCTTCCAAAATCACAGTCCGAAGTTGTGCCTGATATTGGGCAGTTGGTTTTTGGTTTTATCTAAACAAGATTGATGTGACATTCTATGCAGATCTATAGGGTGTAGAGTTGTAGACTCTGTTGGCGATCAATGCAGGTAGAGAATAGCAAATATACTAGATGTAACAACTTTCCAGCTCTGAATGACTCGGAATTGCAAAAGAAAAGGAAGATTAGAACTAGATTTGAATTGATCGGAGAGGTGATTAACATCAAGGGCACTGCCGCGTAGGGAGACAACAACACTACAACAACATGCCAGAGCCTATAATATGAATTTCATAGACTCCTTCCCTCACCTTTGCTGAGACGCCGACAACAGTGGTGGTGGACCGAGAGATGCCAACGGAGAATTCCCCATCGGATATTAGGTACCTATTCCCGTCCGCGCTGGGGGAAAAAATCGCTGTCCCCATCCCCATGAACCTTCGCGGGAGACGTGTGCTCCCCATCCTCGATGTCTGTCCTTTGCAAGGGCACCATGGAAGAGGGAGATTGAGGTGTAGATGGGCATCAACCCTCTCCCGTTCGCGCATGAATTCGGCCATCTCACCGGTTGCGGCTTCCTCGCCGATCTCTTCTCCTTGTAGCACATATATAGATTGATGGCAGGGGGAACCAAGGAAGCAAGAAGCTAGTGCTAGGCTTGAATGGAAACAACAACATGGATGTGGATTAGAGAGGCACAACAAAGAGAGCCTGGGAGGAGAGAGGAGGCACTGAACATGGGGAATGGCAAGCTACGACTACGGATAGGAAGGACCACTAGCGAGCAGCAGCGCTGGAGTCAGAGTCAGACGACTGTAATCCGTTGGAGAGGCGGGTTGATTTTATATACTCCCTCCGTTTCAAATTATAAGTCGCTTTGATTTTTTCGATATATCTATTTTACTATGCATCTAGATAAATAATATATCTAGATATATAGCAAAATAGATGAATAAAAAAAGTCAAAGCGACTTATAATTTAAAACAGAAAGAGTAGTGTCGGTGCAGAAAGTGACCAACACGTAAATATTTATAGTTTTGTTGTACGTTGTGATCGGAGGTGGCTTAACACTCAATGACACATGGTTTATACTGGTTCAGGCAACGTGCCCTACGTCCAGTTTGAGTTGGTCGATGACTTTATTCCTAAATCCATGTGCTCGAAGTTTGCTGTGGGGTTATAAACGGAAGGGAGAAAAATAGGGGTATAAGAGGTCCAGTCGGACTCTGGTCTAAAGGGCCGAGAGTGACGGGAGCTCAGCTATGTGCTAAGTGTTCGAGCGTGTGCTCGAGGTTTGAATCTAGTGGTTCTGTTATTGTGTGTTAGTGAACTGATCAATCCTTTTTAGGAGAGGGCGCATCTCCTTTTATAGATGAAGGAACGACCTTACAAGTGAGAGATAGAGAATACGTATGCTATTAAGTCTTGTTGCTCACGTCGACGGGTACCAGATAATGGTAGACGCCCACAATACTGTTTAATGTCAGATGCATGTAGGAGGTTGTGTCATCTTCTTCTGGTATGGCAGACGTCGGTGCGTGCCATACTGTTGATGTCCAAAGGCATGTAGGGGGTTTTACCATGTTCGCTTGGTACGGTAAATGCCGGCGCCCACAACGCTGTTGATGTCCAAAGACATGTGGGGGAGCCTTATCGTTTTTGTCTGGTATGAGAGTTGATGGCGCCCACAACACTGTAGGGAAAATATCAGCGCCTACAACACTGCTTGGGTTCTGTCGTGCTAGGAAGGTTGCAGGGTACTGTCCTGTAGGTGCGCAGGGTACTGTCCTATAGGTGCACAGGGTACGGTCCTTGGTATTACGGTTGACTTGAGTGCCCTCCCTTAGTTTCTCCGTCCGTTTTCTGGTCCTTACCGAGCGGGCGTCCCTGATCGGTTGGTCCCAGTCGGCTCTGATTGCGCCAGTTGGAGAAGAGCTGTGAGCAGGGGTTCGGCGCATCCCCAGTCGGGGACGCGGGTCGGAGTCGGAAGTGGTGTTTGGCCAGGCCTTCCGGTCGGAGAGGCCATCCGAAGACGGGCCGGAGTCGGAAGCGAGGCCTTCCGGTCGGAGAGGTCGGCCAGAGTCGGAAGCGGGCGCCGTTCCTTTTCGGCCAGGCCTTCCGGTTGGAAACTGGATCGCCCTTCTGGCCTGTCATTTTTAGGTATTTAGGCCGGCCCAGAAGTTTGCACGTCGTTCGCGACGTCGTCTGCTGGGTCGAGCCTTTATTGGAAAGCCGGTTGAAAGGTCCTAATGGCTAGAGGGGGGTTGAATAGCCTAATAAAATTTCTACAACAACACTTAACAAAATGATTAGACAATTATGAGGCGAAGCGAATTTTGCACTAGCCAACCAAAATGCAAGCCACCTATCACAATTCTCGTTTAGATAAAGTATATCCACACAATAGCTATATCACTACACTAAGTTAGTGTGCTCTCAAATGCTAACTAAAGAGCCACACTAACCAAACTAACAAGCTCTCACAACTAGTTACACTAAAGAGCTTGACAACTAGTTTGCGGTAATGTAAAGAGTAGGCAAGAAGGTTATACCGCCGTGTAGATGTATGAACCAATCAATCACAAGTGTGGATAACAATGAAGACCAATTACCTCGGAATCAATGATGAACACAATGATTTTTACCGAGGTTCACTTGCTTGCCGGCAAGCTAGTCCTCGTTGTGGCGATTCACTCACTTAGAGGTTCACGCGCTAATTGGCTTCACATGCCAAACCCTCAATAGGGTGCCGCACAACCAACACAAGATGAGGATCACACAAGCCACGAGCAATCCACTAGAGTACCTTTTGGCGCTCCGCCGGGGAAGGTCAAGAACCCCTCACAACCACCACAATCGGAGCCGGAGACAATCACCACCCTCCGCTCAACGATCCTCGCTGCTCCAAGCCGTCTAGGTGGCGGCAACCACCAAGAGTAACAAGCGAAATCCGCAGCGAAACACGAACACCAAGTGCCTCTAGATGCAAACACTCAAGCAATGCACTTGGATTCTCTCCCAATCTCACAAAGATGTTTAATCTATGATGGAAATGAGTGGGAGGGCTTTGGCTAAGCTCACAAGTTTGCTATGTCAATGCAAATGGCCAAGAGAGTGAGCTTGAGCCGGCCATGGGGCTTAAATAGAAGCCCCCACGAAATAGAGTCGTTGTACCCCTTCACTGGGTTCTGATCGGGCTGACCGGACGCTCCGGTCCTACTGACCGGACGCTGCTCCTCAGCATCCGGTCGCCTGATGGTGGCCACGTGTCACCTGCGTTCAACTGTGAACGTTTGATCTCAACGGTCGAAATGTTGACCGGACGCTCCGACACTGTTGACCGGACGCTGGACCCTCAGTGTCCGGTCGTTTCTAGTAAGGGTCCAAATCCTATTTTTGCCGACCGGACGCGTCCGGTCATGGTTGATCGGACACAGCCCAGCGTCTGGTGCATAACCCTAATCACTATGCCGTCTGACAGTTCGACCGGACGTAGCCTTTCAGCGCCCGGTCGCTGAGTGACCCAGCGTCCGGTCAGAAGACCGACGCCAGCATCATTGCGACCAACCCCATTTCACCTCTAACTTCTTCACCCTTGTTCAAATGTGCCAACCACCAAGTGTATCACCTTGTGCACATGTGTTAGCATATTTTCTCAAACATTTTCAAAGGTGTTAGCACTCCACTAGATCCTAAAAGCATATGCAATGAGTTAGAGCATCTAGTGGCACTTTGATAACCGCATTCCGATACGAGTTTCACCCCCTCTTAATAGTACGGCTATCAATCCTAAATGTGATCACACTCTTTAAGTGTCTTGATCACCAAAACAAAATAGCTCTTACACATTGTACCTTTGCCTTGAGCCTTTTGTTTTTCTCTTTCTTCTTTCCAAGTTGAAGCACTTGATCATCACCATGCCATCATCTTTATCATGCTATGATCTTCATTTGCTTCACCACTTGGGGTGTGCTACCTATCTCATGATCACTTGATAAACTAGGTTAGCACTTAGGGTTTCATCAATTTACCAAAACCAAACTAGAGCTTTCACCGGTCGATGAGGGACCCCGAATTTATGAACCCAACAGGAGCCCCCGAGCCCCCGGGCGATTCGGGGATCGGGCGAGACGGAGCTTGTGGATCCTGGCATCGGGAGCACGAGTCGGGCGTAGCCGAGGCAGTTTTTAGGGATCGGGCGAGTCGGAGCTCATGGATCTTGGCGTCAGGCATAGCCGAGGCAGTTTAGTGATAGGGCGAGACGGAGCTCGCGGATCCTGGCGTCGGGCGCAGTCGAGACAGTTTTTAGGGATCGGGCGAGCCGGAGCTCGCGGATCCTGGCATCAGGCGTACGCGTCGGGTGCAGCCGAGGCAGTTTTTAGGGATCGGGTGAGACGGAGCTCACAGATCCTGACGTCAGGCGCAGCCAAGGCAATTTAGGTGTCTTGAGCCCCTGAGCCCTGTTAGGCTTGATAGGGGTCGGTTGAGTTTTTTGCGTTACCCCGTCTGTGGTTTCTCGTAACCGGAGGGGCTGAGCTAACGTCACTTGCCTCGATGGCTTGGGCTCGAGTGACGCACTCGGTGAGCTCGCTAACGGGTATGAGCGAGTGAAATCCGAGTCCATCGTTCGTGACGGGGTCGGTATAGCCCTCTTGTGACATTCCACTGCTCCTTATCCTGCAACCGACAGATACCTGGGTCATTCTGGAGACCGACCCGGGTGGCCCGCTGGTCTCCCCTCGATGGAGATTCTATGGGTTTGGCAAAGGTTTAGGATCGAATGAGAAGGTTGAGATGACCCTGTCTGCTTCGGGGCAGACTGGGCGAGGGCCGCTCAGGGCTCATTTGCATTTTCTCCCCTGGCTCTGTTTGACATGAGGCGGCCTCTAGCCCTTCGTGGGCCAGCCTTCGAACCCCGGTCGGTCGTTGCTCATGTTGAATGAGGCAACTGCCGCTTCGTGATGCAACACAGAGCGTTGTGATGCATTTGACTGCATATGCAATGCTTTGGATGTATGGAATGAATGAATGCATGCATGGATGAATGAATGTTTATAAAGAAATAGTGGGGGTTTGGTAACGTTACCTTGATGACTCGAGTGACGGGGTTTGAGGAGCTCCTATCGGATATGTCTAACCAGGATCCACGCTCGTCGTTCATGACAGAGTCGGCATGGCCCACATAGGGCATCCCTCTGCTCCTTACCTGTCTCTCGGTGTTCACCTGAGTCGTTCGATCGACTCAGGAGGCCCGTTGGTCTCTCCTGGCGGAGATCCCATCGTTTGGGCCTTTCCAAGTCCTACCTGGGAAGGCAGAGGGCCGCCTGCGCATGGTGGTGCTTTGGTTCTTGTGCCCGACGTGCGGTAGTGGTGGGCCATACCCAGGCCACGTCCCATCTGACCAGGCGTCGTTCCATCGGGTAGGGCGCGTCCCCTTGGTCAGGGCGCATCCCGTCGTTTCCCATCTACATTGAATGGGGGAAGGGAGAGAGTTTCTCACCCCAATCCTTTCGCCTTTCCTCAACTGCTCTGCCTCTTATTTAAATAGGGGAAGGGAGAAGGAAAGAAGAACTCACAGACTCGTTCATGATTCCAAAGCGCGATGTCGAGTTGGAGGTCCCCCAACGTAGATGAGATGGTGCTGGTCACCTTCACCGAGAAGGGGCTGGTTCCACCGAAGGAGGTGGCGCACTGGAGGGTGTCATACGTCGCTAGCTTCATCACCGTCTGCTAGGCTTTCATCGGGATGGAGCCGCACGTGGACTCCTTCCGATGAGTCTTCTCCGGGCGAGCCTTGTCGGAGAGGAAGACGCTCAGGATTGCGCTAGTGGGAGGTTTCGCCCTTGCAGCTACTAAGGTTGGCCAGTTCATAAAGTTTGATGAGATATCTTATAGCCACAGTGGCCATACCTCGGCGGGCAGCGTCCCTAGCCAGGAGCTGCCTCGACTGCATGAGAAGGTTAGGAGCTCTATGCTCTTCTGCTGAGCATCTATGGGTGCGACACCCTTGAGGTACCCGTTGCGCTCGCCGAAGTCAAGGGAGCAGAACCGAGCGGGGTCCTTGAGGTACCCGTTGCGCTCGCCGAAGTCGAGGGAGCGGAACCAGGTAGGGCCCTTGCGGCGGTGGTTATGTCCGGCGGCATGTGCCGTGGCCTCTCCTTTGGCATCAGCCGATGCCACCGAGCGGCCACAGTAGTATTTGGAGTAGAAGTAGTCAGCAAATGTAATCGTTAAGTTCGTGGGGGAGCCCCCGTGTGAATAGTTTTTTGTATCAATGAATACATTAGTTCTGTTTTGTGATAGAATCACTATCCGTTCCTTATTTTTTATCCTAGCATAGCTTTGTTTTTATCCTTTCTTTTTCACACCTGCCCATTCGTTCCGTAGGCTGTAACTTTTAAGAACCTAGGCATGGCCCGCGAGGCTCGGCTACTCGTAACCATAGGTCGTGGCAGGGTGCGCTCGGTCGGGAGTAAGAACAAAGTCATGTAGGGTAATCAAAGGAATGGAATGCGCTTTCGTTCGGGAAAAAAGTTTTTACCATGTGATAGTAAAAAAGAGAGGTAGTATTTAGTATTGTACCCTCATGGAGCCCCCGAGTGACCCGGGCTGAAAGTGTTCAGGCTGGGGTGCTTTACAGGAGCAAGTGTTGAATAAAAGCGGTAAGACCGAATTTAGGGGAAAACGACATAGCTGTTCAATGTTCCAAGTGTTGGTGAGAATGTTGCCATTGTCGTCCTTTAGTCGATAGGCACCCGGTCGAATCACCTCGGTCACTATATAGGGTCCTTCCCATGGTGGAGAGAGTTTGTGTTTCTCCTACGTTGATTGGGTCCTCTCGAGTACGAGATCACCGACTTCGAGGATCCTCTCCCTGATCTTCCTTTCATGGTACCTGCGGAGAGTTTGCTAGTAGCGAGCGGAGCAGATAACGGTCGTCTTGCGGGCCTCCTCAAGCAGGTCAACTGCGTCTAACTGAGCCTCCGTGGCTCGGTCGTGGTCGAAAGCCTTCACTCTTGGGGCGCCGTGGTCGAGGTCGGAGGGCAGCACTACTTCAGCTCCGTAGACTAGGAAGAAGGGTGTGAACCCTGTGGATCGGTTCGGGGTGGTTCTTAGGCTCCATAGGATCGCTGGGACCTCTGCGACCCATCGTCCGGCTTACTTGTTGAGTCGGTCAAAGATGCGTGGCTTAAGTCCTTGGAGGACCATGCCATTGGCACGCTCGACCTGACCGTTAGTACATGGATGTCCGACCGAGGCCCAATTAATCCTGATGCCGTATCCATCACTGAAGTCTAGGAACTTCTTCCCAGTGAAGTTAGTCCCATGGTCAGTGATAATGCAGTTAGGAATGCCAAACCGGTAGATGATGTCGAGAAAGAATTTGATCGTCTCTTCCAAGCGGATTTTGGTGATGGGCTTGGCCTTTATCCACTTGGTGAACTTGTCGACCGCTATGAGCAGGTGAGTGAAGCCGCCCGGGATCTTTTTGAGGGGTCCTACCATGTCGAGGCCCTAGACCGTGAATGGCCAGGTGATGGGGATGGTTTGAAGCTCCTGTGCCAGCAAATGAGTTTGCCGAGCATAGAATTGGCATCCCTCACACCTACGGACGACCTCCTCTACATCTCGTAGTGCGGTGGGCTAGTAAAAGCCTTAGCGAAAGGCTTTTCTGACCAGCAACCTTGGAGCCACGTGATGTCCGCAGATCCCAGCATGGACCTCGAGGAGGAGCTGCTTCCCCTAGCTGGTAGGGATGCACTTCATGAGCACCCCCGATGGACTCCATTTGTAGAGTTCATCACCGAGCGCGATGAAGGTCTTAGCACGTCGGGCTTCAGTCCTTTTGGGTGGGAGAACCTCCTCGAGGAGGTAGGCGAGTAGCGGCGCTCGCCAGTCAGTTTGATCGAGTGCCAACACGGCGATGTCAGCAGGTGACGTCGTCATGGAGGTACTGGGGTCGGAGCCCCCGAGCGCCGGCTTGGCGTTAGGGTCGGAGCCCTCGGGCGCCGGCTTGGTGTCGGGGTGCGTCTGGATCGGGCCTTCCAGGACGCGGGCGGATGGCTCGTGGAGATCGTTGATGAAGATCTCGCTTGGAGACGGATCCCGCCTGGCGGCCAATTTTGCGAGAAAATCGGCGGCATCGTTGTCCTTTCGGGGGATGTGATGCAGCTCGATCCCTAGGAATTTGTCCTCGAGCTTGTGCACCTCCTGGTAGTATGCTTCCATGAGGGGGCTTTTACAGGAGGACTCCTTCATGACCTGGTCAACGACCAACTCTGAGTCACCACGGACGTAGAGTCGCGTAGCACCGAGCTCGATGGTGATGCACAGCCCGTTGATGAGGGCCTCATATTCCACGGTGTTGTTTGAGGCCGAGAAATGGAGGCGGATGGCATAACGGAGCCTACTCCCGTCAGGGAAGATCAGAACCACTCTAGCCCCCAAGCCGGGTGCTATTACGGACCCGTCGAAGTACATTGTCCAGTACTCGTGGGTGACGTCTGGGGTCGGTAGCTGTACCTCCGTCCATTCAGCAACAAAATCCATGAGAGCCTGAGATTTAATAGCGGTACGGGGGATATACCTGATGTCATGGCCCATGAGTTCGAGTGCCCACTTGGAGATCCGTCCCGCGGCGTCGCGGTTGCGGACGATGTCCCCGAGCGGGTATGAAGTAACGACCGTGACTTCATGGTCGATGAAGTAGTGCAGGAGCTTCTAGGTCACCATCAGCACGGCGTATAGGAGTTTTTTCACCTGGGGGTACCATACCTTGGGTTTGGTGAGTACCTCCCCGACGAAGTATATAGGCCGCTGGACCTTAAGGTGGTGTCCTGGCTCCTCCCTTTCGACGACCAGGGCGGCGCTTACCACATGGTGGCTTGCCATGATGTAGAGGAGGAGGGGTTCTCCCTGTTCAGGAGCGACAAGGATTGGGGCTGACGTTAGTGACGCTTTGAGGCTCTCCAGAGCCTATTGAGCTTCCTCAGTCCAGACGAAGGCGTCTGTCTTTTTGAGGAGCTTGTAGAGTGGCATCCCCCGTTCATCGAGCCAGGAGATGAATCGGCTCAGGGCAGCTAGACAGCCGGTGAGCCTTTGTACGCCCTTGACATTGAGTATAGGGCCTATGTTGGAGATGGCCGTGATCTTTTTGGGGTTGACCTTGATGATGCGCTCGGACACAATGTATCCAAGAAGCTTCCCCTTCGGAACCCTGAAAACACATTTCTCGTGATTCAATCTGATGTTGAACCTTCGGAGGTTCACGAACGTTGCGGCCAAGTTTGTGATCAGGTCTCAAGCTTGAGCCGTTTTGACCACTATGTCATCACATAGATGGCGATTGTTGGTTTCGGCCGCTCGGCTTGATCAGGCTGATCGAGCAGGTCGATTTGGTCGGTGAAGCATTGCTGCATGCACCTTTGGTAGGTTTTGCCAGCGTTCTTTAGGCCAAAAGGCATGGTTACGTAGCAATACGAACCATATGGGGTGATGAACGAGGTTGTGAGCTGATCGGACTCTTTCATCGCGATCTGGTGATAGCCCGAGTAGGCATCTAGAAATGAGAGGATCTCGCAACCCGAGGTGGAGTCGACTATCTAGTCTATGTGCAGCAAAGGAAAGTGATCCTTTGGACACGCTTTGTTGAGGCCAGCATAATCAATGCACATTCTCCATTTTCCAGTCTTCTTTTTAACAAGAACGGGATTGGCAAGCCAGTCGGAGTGGAAAACCTCTCTGATGAATCCGGCCGTCAGGAGCTTGGCGATCTCTTCGCCTATGGCCCTACGCCTCTCGTCGTCGAAGTGACACAGGCGTTACTTAGTGGGCTTCGAGCCTAGGATGAGGCGTAGTGCGTGCTCGGCGACGTCCCGCGGTATGCCCGGCATGTCAGATGGCTTCCATGCAAAGACATCATGATTAGCACGCAGGAAGTGGACGAGCTTGCATTCCTATTTGGCCGGGAGCTAGGTCCCCATCCGCACCGTCTTGGTTGGGTCAGTGGGGTCGATCCCCACCGCCTTGGTTTCCTCGAGTGGGCGGAAGGCCGTCGAGGAGGTTAGTTTGTTGCAGTCTGGGACTGCTGGGGTCGACGACTCCCTGAGCTACGGGAGCTCGGACAAGTTGATTACCGCGGTGGTGAGCTCAAAATGCTCGCGATCACACGTAAAGGCATGCGAGAAGGCGCTGCTCACGGTGATGACGCTGTTCGGTCCCGGCATCTTTAGCTTGAGGTAGGCGTAGTTGGGGATTGGCATGAATTTGGCGTAGCATGGCTGCCCCAAGATGGCGTGGTAGGACCCTAGGAAGTCCACCACTTCAAAGGTGAGGACCTTCGAGCAGAAGTTGGCTCGGTTGCCAAATGTGACGGGCAGGTCAATTTGCCCGAGCGGGTATGCCTGCTCTCCTGGGATCACCCCATGGAAGGGAGAGCCCGCTGGGCGGAGTTCCGACTGGGGGATGTGCATGGCGTCGAGGGTGTCGACGTAGAGGATGTTGAGGCCACTGCCTCCGTCCATCAGCCCCTTGGTGAGGCGCTTCTTGTGGATGATGGGGTCGACGATGAGCGGGTAGCGTCCCGGTCTCACGACGTGGGAGGGATGGTCCCTCTGATCGAAGGTGATCAGATATTATGACCAGTTAAGGAAGGAGGGGACGGCCGTCTCGGCGGCGCATGCCTCCCTATAGCGTACCTTGTGCTGGCGCTTGGAGTAGATGGCGTCGGATCCCTCGAAGATCATGATGCATTTCTCAGATTCGGGGAAACTGTCCCCGTCCTTGCCTGCCGCACCTCCCTTCTTGGCTACTGCCTCTTTGCCATCTCCTTCTTTCGGCCCGTCAGTCTGTCGCAGGAAACGTTTGAGGAGCTCGTAGTCCTTGTAGAGGTGTTTGACGGGGTAGGCATGGTTGGTGCACGGGCTATCCATGAGCTTGTTGAAGTGGTCAAACAGGCCCTGTTGGAGCTGTTTGCCCGTGCAATCAGCTGCGGCGACCAACGCGGTGTTGTCCGGTCGGCGCCGATCCTTTTTGTTCTTCTTACCCCTCTGTGTGGAGGCACCCTCTTCTTGGTCCACGCGCTTGGCCTTGCCTTTGTCCTAGCCTCCGTTGAAGACCGCTCCAACCGCCTCCTCGCCGGAGGCATGGTTAGTGGCGACATCGAGTAGGTCATGGGTGGTACGGGGCTTCAGGCAGCCAAGCTTGTGGATCAGGGACTCGTAGGTCATCCTAGAGAGGAATGCGCCGATGACGTCCGCGTCGATGACATCAGGGAGGGAGTTGCATCGTTGGGAGAACCTACAGATGTAATCCCGCAGGGACTCACTGGGCTCCTGCTGGCAGCTCTTGAGGTCCCAGGAGTTACCAGGGCGGACATATGTCCCCTAGAAATTTCCGACGAAGACCATCTTGAGGTTCGTCCAGTCATGGATGCTGTCGTGCGGGAGGAATTCAAGCCACGCCCGAACATGTTCCCCCACGTAGATGGGGAGATATTGAATGATGAAAAGGTCATCATCCACCCCTTCGGCTCGGCAGGCGAGCTGGAAATCTTTGAGCCAAATACCAGGGTTAGTCTCCCCGGTGTACTTGGCGATGTTGGTGGGCGGTCGGAAGCACTGCGGGAATGGCACTCTCCGGATACGACGACCAAAGGCCCGTGGTCCTAGGCCATCTGGGCTGGGACTTCGGTTGTCTGGCCGGCGGCCATGCCTAGGGCACGTTTTACCGCTCCCCTAGATGGTTCTGCCGAGGCCCGTGTCGCCTGCCCTCATCGCCGCCCGGTGGACGTCATCATCGCGCCGGTCCTGATGTCGGTTGCTGATGATGCTCCGAGCGTCTTGGTGCTGACTGAGGCGTTCGCGTACTGGTGGTCGATGTGGAGCAGGCGCCTGGTCGGACCGCGGCGCAGCCACGGCCTCCTGAGTCACGCTTGGTGGCTGTAGCAGTGAGTGGATGGAGCGATCCATCTGGTGCGTCCCCACTCCCCCAGTGGGGAGAGAGGGCGCGAGTCGGAGTCATGATGCGGAGCTTTCTGCCTGTTGAACGGCGGCGGCTTCCATCAGCACCCCGAGGTTCCGATAGACCTCCCACTCCTGGGGGTCGACGAGCTCGAGAACGCCACACAGAAGCATTGCCTCAGCGGCGATGTTCTGGCTAGCCCGAGCGAACTATGAGGGGTCGTTCCCCTCGTTAATGATGTCGTGCTAGACCTGACGAGCGTGACCCTGGGCGCCGCTCGCCGGGTCACGCGCATGGGGCGCAACATGCTGCACCGAGAGCGTCGACGTGGGCGGCGGCTGGTTCTGCCGTCGTTGTCGTAGCTCCTTGGCTTGCTCTTGTGCGAGCGCGAGGGCCCCCTCACGCGGGTCCAGAGGGGTGTGAGTCTGCAAAGACTCCGCAACCACCGGTGGCTATCCCGGAGCATCCGCCATAGCGCACTCCCGGGATGGACGGTGACTAGGTGCCACGTCGCTGATGCCAGAGCCGTCGCTCTCAACCTCGTCTTCCAAGAGTTCGTGGAAAGTGATGGGAGCATAGCTCGCCATTCCCACGAATTCGGATGTGAGAGGGGATGGCGTCAGCGTCCTTCGGAGCCCCCGAGCGTACGCGTCCGCGGGGGACACGAGGCCACAGGGGAACCGGTCGTACGGTGTTTGGGGTGCGGACAACACGGTCCCTCTGGATAATCGACGGGAGATGGTAAATAGAGAGTAAATAACAGTATGCACATTACTCACAGCGGGGTTTGAGCATAGAGTTTGCTCAGAATGAAGCGTAGGTGCCTCATCGTTGAAGTCATCGTGCGTCCCGGAGACGATGGAGGGTGCCCCTACGACGGGCGCCGGAACAAGTGCCTCCTCGCGGAGGTGTAGTACGCCGAACCGATCAGCGACAAAGTCTAGGCTTCCGAAGAGAAAAGCCTGGGATGGCTTGAAGACGGGTGGAATCCGCATCCCAATAGGTGGGAGTGCGGAAAAATCTAGTGAGCCGAAGCGAGTCGTATCGCTTGAGCCTGCCATAGCGAGGGTGGTGGAAAAGTGGGCCATCCGATGACAAAAAAGTGTCAACGTACAGCGTCTTTCCCACGGACGGCGCCAACTGTTGGTGCAGAAAGTGACCAACACGTAAATATTTATAGTTTTGCTGTATGTTGTGATCAAATGTGGCCTAGCACTCAATGACACAGGGTTTATACTGGTTCAGGCAACGTGCCCTACATCCAGTTTGAGTCGGTCGGTGACTTTATTCCTGAACCCAGGTGCTCGAAGTTTGCTGTGGGGTTACAAACGGAAGGAAGAAAGATGGGGGGTACAAGAGGTCCGGTCGGACTCTGGTCTGAAGGGTCGAGAGTGACGGGAGCTCCGCTATGTGCTAAGTTTTCGAGCGTGTGCTCGAGGTTTGAACCTAGTGGTTCTGCTGTTGTGTGTTAGTGAACTGATCAATCCCTTTTTTGGGAGAGGGCGCATCTCTTTTTATAGATGAAGGGGACGGCCTTACAAGTGAGAGAGAGAATACGTATGCTACTAAGTCTTGTTGCCCATGCCGGTGGGTACCAAATAATGGTAGGCGCCCACAATACTGTTTAATGTCAGATGCATGTGGGAGGTTGCGTCGTCTTCTTCTGGTATGACAAACGTCGGTGCCTGCCATACTGTTGATGCCCAGAGGCATGTAGGGGGTTTTACCATGTTCGCCTGATACGGTAAATGCCGACGCCCACAACACTGTTGATGCCCAGAGGCATGTGGGGGGAGCCTTACCGTGTTTGTCTGGTATGGGAGTTGATGGCGCCCACAACACTGGAGGGAAAATGTCGGCGCCTACAACACTGCTTGAGTTCTGTCGTGCTAGGAAGGTTGTAGGGTACTGTCCTGTAGGTGCACAGGGTACGGTCCTTGGGATTGCGGTTGACTTGAGTGCCCTGCCTTACTTTCTCCGTCCGTTTCCTGGTCCTTACTGAGCGGGCGTCCCTGGTCGGTTGGTCCCAGTCGGCTCTGATTGCGCCAGTTGGAGAAGAGCTGTGAGCAGGGGTTCGACGCATCCCCGGTCGAGGACGCGGGTCGAAGTCGAAAGTGGTGTTTGGCCAAGCCTTCCGGTCGGAGAGGCCATCCGAAGGTGGGCCGGAGTCGGAAGCGAGGCCTTCCGGTCGGAGAGGCCGGCTAGAGTCGGAAGTGGGCGCCGTTCCTTTTCGGCCAGGCCTTCCGGTTGGAAACTGGATCGCCCTTCTGGCCTGTCATTTTTAGGTATTTGGGTCGGCTCAGGAGTTTGCGCGTCGTTCGCAACGTCGTCTGTTGGGCCGAGTCTTTGTTGGGAAGCCGGTTCATAAAGGACCCCGGGTTTATGAACCCGACAAGCAATTACTTAAATTTTTAGGCATCAGGGATAGATAACTGATCTATTGAAGCAATTATAATCTCTTATATTACATTTTTTATTGGAAATGCGATAAGTAATTGGTTGGAGATGGCATGCAAGCATTCGGGTATCTCCGGTTACCCGAGCAAGAAGACCGAAGCTCACGAAACACTCGATACACAGGTTGGTCTTCAGCAACCCTACGTCAAGAAATGATAGACGTATTTGACCATAGAAAAGTCATACAAAATAGATTTTTACCATAATTTCTCTTACAATATGGAGTCAATGGCTAAAGAATCAATATCATCTTAGAGCCGGTTTGAACACAAATCTATTGATGTAAGTTTTATATTCTAAACAAGCATATCATTTGACTAAATGTTGATCAAACTTTGTAAATTTTAACTTTTCCTCTAGTCTAATACGCCTATCATTTTTTTTGGACGGAGGGACCAAACAAAAGAAAAGAACAGAGAACCGCATTTTTTGGTCGGTATATGTTCGGGTTCAGTCTCCAGTATCGGGTTTTTGGGCCCAGGCCTTAGAGGGCTGCTTGCCTGACCTCGCGGCGCGCGCGAAACCCGCGACCTACCGCCGCGCCCCCGTCGCTCATAGTAAAACCTAACGGCCGGCGGCCGTCCCCGCCTTCTTTTCCTTCCTTCCCCATCTTCTTTGCCCCCTCCAAGAATCGCAGCGAGGGAACGAGCTCCAAACACCTATTTATGCGGCGGACGAGGAGCCAGTCCGCGAGCGGGGGCAACACCCCGCCCGCTGCCGGTTCGTCTCCCGCCCTCGCGAAACGCTTGTCCCCCTCCCGTGCTCCCATTGCTCTTTGCTCTGCGTGCTTCCGTTCATGGCTTCCGCTTCCTTGTACAGGACCAAGCGCGGAGGTCACCGGTCGCCGGAGGGCTTCGCCTGCCGTGAAAGGGAAATCACCTGTCACCAAGGTGAGGTCTTTTGTCTGGTGCCCCATGCGTCTGCGTGTCATTATCTAGCCCACAGCCCCACACGTCGGTGCTGCTCGGGTCGATGGGAAGTTAATCAAACTTAGGCATAGGGGGGAATGGGGGATTCATTTAATTGGAGTAGTATTGTGTAACATGGATTCTGGCTTGGAGTCAGTGAATGATTTCGTGGCACAGAGCATTTGTTCAAGTCAAATGAATTGAGACTTCACTTGGAAAATTGGTTAAAATGGCATGCCTTTATTAGTTGAAGCATTCAATTTTGTTGAATAATACACTGTGATTAAGGCTTCCAAGCGAATTTATCCCAAAGGAAACTCGAGTACTATAGCTCTTTCTGAATATATTAGGTAAACTTAAATAAATGTATGCGATGGTTGTACAAAGGTAGGATACAAAATGCCCCTTTCAGCCAGAACAAAAGTAGGACGCAAAGTGTCTTCTTTGATTTGAAGGTTAGTTATGTAAAGTAGATTTATTTGTCCAGTGATGGGATTTACTTACATCCTGCTCTTCAGGTGGAAACAGCATCACCACTGGGGAGTGCACGCAGAAAAGGTAGACCCAAGACTGAGTCGAAAGATAATGCCAGTGTGGAGACGTGCAGTGCAGGGAGCTGCGAAAAGAATAATTTGGAGGAGCAAACGGAATCCCTTGACAACAATGATGCAGCTGAAATGGACTGGGAAGAGGGGCACGTGGAGCACATTGAGTATTCTGATGAGCTCAGAGAGACCATCACTGTTGAGTTCAACGACGTACCTTCTTCCACTAACAAGAAGGGTGTTCGCAGGCCCACTGCTGAGGAAAAGGTTAGCTTTTTTTTATGACTATTAGAAACTGTTATTAGTCAAGCAAGGTATCAGAAAGGGATATCGTGTGAAGCCGTGAACTTGACTTCTAATCTTCTAATCTGTTTCCACAATGTCATGGCATTCAAATTCTCATTGAGAAGGTTATACAGAAGAAAAGAAATGAAGGGAGCTCCTAGTAATTCATTACCAACTACTTATATTTTCTGATTTACTCAGGAGTTGGCTGAACTTGTTCACAAGGTCCATTTGCTTTGCCTAATAGCAAGGGGTAGAGTAGTTGACAAGGCTTGCGATGATACTCTTATTCAGGTGTGTAATAGTGTTATTATCATCTCTTCATAATTTGTTTATCCTATATAATCCATATTTTATTGTCCATGTTCGAAAACAATGAAATTTGATGTAAATTTTGGGAACTACTAGAGCTGTGGGTGTCTTTCAAGCTAAACCTTTCAAGCTAAACATACTTTTTTTTTGTTTCTAATGTTATTTGCAGGCCTCAATTCTCTCTCTTGTACCGTACCACTTACTATGGAGTCTTTCTGATGTTCCAAACCTGAAAGCTATTAACCTCTACGTAGTCTTGTGAGCTGGGTAAGACACTTTTCTGTTTATTCGGTTCAGTTAAATATTTGATGTTTCATGAAAAGGAAGTTTTTAAAAGTTAATGTATTGTACTTTGTACTTGCAGTTCCATCGTACTTTTTGTGTAACTGCACAATCCAGTGACAGGGGATCTTTTAAATCAAATTTGGCTTTCACTATTCAAGATCATGTAGGCACTGCTGAAGAGGTATTGAAAACTGTGCTTTGCTGAATAAATCCACTGTCTGTCTTTACGTCTTTTCTTTAACAGTATTTTGCATCACTGTTTATTTTCATTCTGGTATTGGATATGGAACTCTGAATTTTGTTTTGTTCATCTGAAGCTGCAATAATGTCTATTTGTGAAGCTGTCACTTAAATTGTCTGCTATGCAGGTTTGTGCACTCTCTGTGGCATTATTCAGGGCACTCAACTTAACAGCTAGGTATTTATTTCGCTGCCTAGCTAGTTATGTAATGAGTTTTGGCATATCTTTACTGTGTGCATAGGAGAGCAATACATCATTTTTGCTGTCCTATTAGTTCTTATTGAATGTTGTTTGCTTTGGCGTCCCATGAAGATGATAATGAAATTAGACATTTTCTGTGATATGTAAAATTAGTTATTTTCTTAGAGTAGACTGGATTTGCCAATCTGTTTGGGGAAAAAGAAAAGGTAGGGCAAAGATAAATGGATGTAAGTGGCAGTCACGCAAATTAGGGATTAGTATTCACTAAGATACGTAGCTCTGAATTTTTTTAATATAATTATCTAAAACTACTGTTTTAATTTTTGCCCACGCCCATGAAAGTAAACATGCAGATTATGCAATCATCACTTGCTATGCCATCTGTCTTGTGAAGTAAACGTGATCATGTCACTAAGAAAATGGATTTGGATACAGTATGCTACTTTTCTCTTTAAAATCATTGAACCGTCCCTAAGAATATGTTTCCTTGTAGGTTTGTTACAAATCTGGATGTTGCTGGACTCAAGCCTGATACTAAAGTGAAGGGAACATTCAGTCATGATGCATCTAGGCTTTGTACTAGGGCACTACCATGTAGTTCTCCTTTTGCTGCTGATAATGTTATTAGTTCTCCTGCTCTACTGAAAGATAATTCTCAAGGTAGTGTCAGAATGAATCAACAAAGAGGTGATCTTGGAAAATCAAAACAGACCTCAGCATGCAAGAGAAGTTTATCTAAAACTTTGTCAAGCATAAAATCAGATCATGAAAGTAGCTGTGCTTCAACATCAAAAGATAAATCAGACAGCGACCAATATCCTTCCAGAAATAATGCTGAAGTACCAAAAAGAAAAGGGGATGTGGAATTCGAGTTGCAACTGGAAATGGCTCTTTCAGCTACTGCTGCCAAGACCCAAAATAATAAACTAGCTACTCACACGAGTCAATCGACTGTTAGCTTACAAGATTCTAGTCCACCATTGAAGAAATTGCGTCAAAATGCGGAAGCTTTATCCAGCTCAAGTGCAATTTGGTCAAGAAGTGCTGGAGCTCCGTTATATTGGGCCGAGGTATACTGTGGTGGGCAAGCATCAACAGGAAGATGGGTGCATGTTGATGTTGTGAATGATCTCATTGATGCTGAACGGAAAGTAGAAGCTTCTTCTGCTGTTTGCAAGAAGCCTTTAAGATATGTTGTTGCTTTTGCTGGAAATGGAGCCAAGGATGTAACCAGAAGGTCTGCGCCTTTTGCACGATTCCTAAGTTTGTGCCATGTGCTCACAAGAGTGACATACTAACATTGCACCATCTTACGTTGTTCACCAGACAAATCAATCATAGCAGAATTACTTATGAGTAAAAATACTGACGCAGTGATTACTGAAATACACACTAATTCCAATGTAGGTCCAGTCTAAACTGCCCTGGAGCACTGGGTTATTTTATAAAACTCTAAAGTAACAAGTATCAATAGTTTTATGCTTGGCTCAGCAGAAATTTTACTTAAGTAATTCTGAACATGGAAGTTCTTGAAAAACTGGTTTCTGAACTGCCTTCCGCATGTTCCCAGGTATTGCTTGCAGTGGCACAGAATTGCACAGGGCCGAGTGAATTCAGAGTGGTGGGATAATGTTTTGGCACCACTAAAACAGATGGAACTGGCAGCAACAAACAACTATGAAGACATGGAACTTCAAACCAGAGCCCTAACAGAGCCTCTTCCTACCAGTCAACAGGTACATCACTTGTGAGATTTAAGATAAGTTAATCTGAGCTATTGTTACCCCTTTTGCTTCTGGCAAAATTTCCTGTTGGTTGGATTTGGTAATCTGTATGATTGTTTAGGCCTACAAGGACCATCACCTATATACTCTGGAGAGGTGGCTTCACAAGAACCAAATTCTTCATCCCAAAGGTCCTGTTCTTGGTTTCTGTAAAGGACATCCTGTTTATCCAAGATCATGTGTTCAAACACTGCAGTCAAGACATGGATGGTTGCGGGAGGGCCTGCAAGTCCGAGAAAACGAGTTGCCTGCAAAGGTTTGTAATAGAAGCACTGAGTTTTAGTTTACCTAGTTTTGATGCTGATTTAATTCCCCCTTTAGGTTGTTACACGTCCAAAGAGGACTTTCAATGCTCAGTCAGTTCAATCAAGTGGTAACGAAGATGGTCTTAAACCAACCTTGGAACTATATGGTGAATGGCAACTGGAACCTCTACAACTTCCCCATGCTGTAAATGGCGTTGTGCCAAAGGTATTTTTAACTCTTTTTTACTATGGCTTGCCATTTGGATCCTTTGGTCTTCAGTCCTTGTTTTCTGGTGTTCCATACTGATTCATGCTAAAATGTCTCCAAGAATGAACGAGGCCAAGTTGATGTATGGTCAGAGAAGTGCCTTCCACCTGGTACTGTACACTTGAGGTTACCAAGATTATTCCAGGTTGCAAAGAGACTTGGCATCGACTATGCTCCTGCTATGGTCGGGTTTGATTATCGCAGTGGTCGGTGTCTCCCAGTCTTTGATGGGATTGTTGTCTGTACCGAATTCAAAAGTGCTATCCTGGAGGTATGCTTTGATGGGAGAATGTTTTTTCAATATTTGAAACCTTTAATCACATTGTTATCATGATTTACCTGATCTATTGTGTGATTTAGCAATGCATCTTATTAGAAATTTAAACAGCTTTTTTTTCTGAAAAGTTATTTAAACAATAGAAAAAAGTCCGAGAAGTTACCATGCTGAGCCTAGTAATTTAGGCGTCTTTGTGATACTGATGGGCATTGCAGAAATGCCTTGCATTTGTGTCCAAAACAAGCTAAGTGTCCCTTTTCCTCATCTCCATCATATTCCACACCATACACTGTCAGTCAGTTCAGTTCTAAAACTGACACGATACTAATGCTTTCATACCCACTAGGCATATGCAGAAGAAGAGGAGCGGAGACGGGCTGAGGAGAGGAAGCAGGAGGAGGCTCAGGCACTCTCCAGATGGTATCAGCTGCTCTGCTCCATTGTAACAAGACAGAGGTTGAAGGACTTCTACAAAACACCTTCACACGGGCTTGGTAATGAAGGGCTGCCCGAAAATGATAATGTCCATAGCAGCACTCGCAGCAGTGGATCCACGGAAGGGGAGCCTAGTTCAAGCAAACTGCAGACAGATGATGACCATGAGCATGAATTTCCAGAGGAAGACCAGAGCTTTGACGAGGAGACCTTTGTGAGGACGAAACGCTGCTCATGTGGTTTTTCTATCCAAGTAGAGGAGTTGTAGCTTTCATACCAGGAGTGCACATGTTTCTAACTGTTTGTAACATATGTCCTCTTTCATCCATTTCAAAGTCAGAATCCAAGACATAGTTTTTTATGCACTTATTAATTTACGAGAGTACTTATGTTGGCTCTCAAACTTGATTCAATTTCGCATTAGCAACTCTATTGCATTCACCAAGAAAATTATTAATGCTTAATGAAAGGGAGAAAATGTCACAAGAAGCAGTAGTGTGTGAGCTTATGCCACTGCAGAATCCGCACCCAAGAACATGAAACATGAACAAATCAAGTCTAAGCAGATATGCCTGAAATGAAAATCAGAATGAAAGAGAGCAGCTGGGGACAAAGGAAGGCCGGCCGGCCGATCACGCCGAAACGCTCCGGCTGCCGTCCGTGCTGCTGAAATCGGCTTTCCGGCAGGCGTCCTCGACGATGCGCTCGATCCTCGCCTCCACCTGGGCCATGGTTGGTCGCCTGTCGGTGCGCTGCTCGGTGCACTCAATGCCGAGCTGCAGCAGCCGCATCATCTCCCCCTCGACGCGCGGCTCGTTGGCGACGGCGGCGTCGAACACCTCGGACGTCCACTCCTCCTGCACAACGGACCGCACCCACCGCGGCAGGTCCACGCCGTCGGCGCCTTCCGGCAGCGCGTGCAGGGGCGCGCGCCCGCTGAGCAGCTCCAGCACCACGACGCCGAAACTGTACACGTCGGCGCTCTGCGGCACGCTGCGGGCGTCTGTCACCTCCGGAGCGTGGTACCCGGCGCCCCGCCTCGGTGGCGCCGCGGCACCCGTAAGCTGCGCGATGCCATAGTCGGAGACGTAGGCGCCGTCACGCGTGGCGGTGACGACGATGTTGGATGACTTGATGTTGCCGTGCGACGACTTGGCCCCGCCCTGGTGGATGAACGCCACGCCGCGCGCCGCGGCCAGCGCGATGCGCGCGCGCGCCGTGAAGTCCAGCCGCGCACGGCCCTCCGCGCCTCCGTCTGCGAGGCAAGAAAAGAATGTGAACATGGTGTCCATCCATCCCATATGTACACGAGGAGAAGACATGTTCAGGGGCAGGGCACGAACCGTGCAGGAGGGCAGAGAGGCTGCCGGCGCCGACGAAGTCGTAGACGAGGAGCTTCTCCTCCTTGCTGTAGAAGTAGGCGCGCAGGTGGGTCAAGTTGTGGTGATGGAGCGCACCAAGCGCGGTGGCCTTGTTGCGGAACTCGTTCTCGTAGAGGTGCACCTCGCGGAGCCGCTTGACGGCGAGGACGGGCTCGCCGCCGTCGAGCGTGGCGCGGTACGTGGTGCCGTGCTGGCCCTTGCCGAGCACCTCGGCCGACGCCCGCAGAAGCGTCTCCAGGTCGTATGGCCTCTCCGGTGCGCTCCCCAGGAAGACCAGCTTCTTGCCTTCGCCGATCATCGCCGGCGCGAGCGGCGGGGCGTGCGACTGCTTCACGGCGTCCCTGTCCGTCCTCGCCAAGGTCACCGTTATAGGCGCGGTGGCCTCGTGCACGTTGGCCGCCGCAGCATCCGCGGGCCTCCCCGCCGCCGCCGCCGCCTGGCGTCGGCGAAGGGAGGCGACGAGCCCCACGATGAGCAGGAGAACGAACGCGGCGCCGGCGATGATGCCGACGATTGCCCAACGGGACAGGGGCTTCTTCTTTCCGCCACCCGCAGACGGAGACGCCGGCGGAGGCGCCGGGGGCGTGGAGTTGGGGCACGTGGGGAGAGGCCCGTCGCAGAGCGCCGTGCCTTGGAACGCGCTCGCGGGCATCCTGGCGAGAGACGCCGGCACGGGGCCAGTGAGCTGCGCGTTGAACGACACGTTGAAGCGCGAGAGGCTGGGAAGGTAAAGCCCCGGCGGAAGCGCGCCGGCGAAGTCGTTGCTGTCCAGGAGCAGCGTGTCCAGCTGCTTGAGCCTGTTGAACTCCTCCGACACGCCGCCGGTGAGGCGGTTCTGTGAGAGGTCAACCTTCCTGAGCACCGCGAGCGAGAAGAAGCCCTCCGGCACGGCGCCGGTGAACTGGTTCCTCGTGAGGTTCACCACGGTCAGCTGGCCGCAGTTGCCGATATCGGCCGGGATACCCCCCGTGATGCCGTTGTGCCGGAGCGACAGCGCCTGCAGCGCGGTGAGGTTCCCCACCGTGCCTAGCGGTATCGTCCCGATCAGCCGCTTCCCGGGCAGCCGCAGCTCGACGACGCGTTGGGGCACGGCCTGGGTCTGGTTGCTGCACACGACGCCGTGCCATCCGCACGGCGACGGCTCCGTGGTGTTCCACGGGAGGAGGCGGCCACTGTCCAGCGCGTCCCGCAGCGCCAGCAGCGCCAAGCGGTCCCCCGCCAGGTCCTGCGCCACGAGCCCAGGCAGCGCGGCGGCGAGCAGCGCGGCCACCACGAACGGGACCGCCACGCGGGCACCGCCGATCGGCAGCCGCTGGCGCGCCATCGCCCGGCGCCGCTGCGAGGTCCGCAGCTTCCAGGCAAGCAAACAAGGGCAAGTAACTAATAAAGCAGACGGCGGGCGATAACACGTCGCCGCGTGTGTCAATAGCGGGGATGGAGGTTTAGAGGCAGCCTAGAGTTCATCAGCGGCGACGGAGGAATCGGTGGGGCGGACGCGGTTGGATCGGAGGTGTGTCAACCTGGCGGGAAAGACAGGATCTTTTTATACGTACTCCTCTGGTTCGCATCGTACAATCTTCTCCGTTGGTTTTATCTCTATAAAAGTGTGTGAAGTGAAGCTGGTGGTGAGCTCGTCCGTCCAGCTGCGCCGATGCAAATATGCGGCACAGTTCTGTTTAACACTCGTAATGAACTCGACTAGTTTAGCACTTTAGCCATAGACAAAGCTACAGCTGCTGCTAATTAAGCTAGATCGCCATGGACGGCAGATTATATTAGTATGCTGTGGTGCTGCCAGAATTGGCAACTCTGCTGGTCTCTGGATGTAGTGGTGACACTCCAGCTAATTAGCCAAAGCAACAAGGTGGTTAAAGGAGGGTTAATTGGAGATTAGTTAATCGGCATCGGGCTCGGCGTCAAACGGACTCAGCGAGGGAGGCGGTCGAGGGACAGATGGTGAACTGACGACATGAGGTGAAAGAACTGAGGCTTGGCATTTGGATGGGAGCGGACCGGCGCGCCGCGACGAACGCGTCGCCCCGGAAACGCCTCGCGTTCTCCTCCAGGAGGACCCTAGACGTCCTGCAATCCTTTGTTTGTACTCCAGCATTTCCAGCTACATGCTCTGCTCTCCATGTTTGCTTCTTAAAAAAAACAAAACACACTAGGCAAAAGGGCCCTTGTATTGACACCAGTGCGCTCTCACCCATACTAATAAACATGCACAAGCACACCCGACCTATATGGAATGCAACTACTGAGAAAGAAACATTTACCGTTGAAGTCACACCACCTATTCCCTAACTTCTAAAATATAGTGCATTTTAGTTGTACTAACGTGTTGTTTGGTTCAGCTCTCAATGCATGCTGCCATGCGCGCTGCCCAGGCCCACCCCATATGGCATCGAACTCGCGGTGGAAAGTACTCAACCAAAAGCGTATTTTGTTCCCCCATAACAGTTAGCGTCGGCAGCTGATCCCATTATTACCATTCCCTCACGTCCATTTTGGCCATTTACTTCGTGTCTTGCAATACTCGAGGGAACATCGTCTCGCAACTTATTCTACGATCATGATAGTCTACTTTTATTCTATGCTCGTGATAGTTCACTTCAACTTCATGCTTACTCAGACTCCACTTGGGCGAGTGACCCAAATCGCCGTTCCATCACAGGATACTGTATTCTTCTTGGGTCCTCTCCTATTGCATGGAAGTATGAGAAACAAGCCGTTGTATCTCATTCTAGTACAGCGGCAGAACTTCGAGCACTTGCCACCGCTACTTCAGAAATTGTATGACTTCGATGGTTGTTGGCGGATTATGAGATTTATTTTCATGCTACCACACCTCTTCTATGCGATAATACAAGAGCTATACAGAGTGCCAATGATCATGTGAAGCATGAACTTACCAATCATTTCTTTACTCGGTCTTATTTTAATCAGCATACCATTGCTCTTCAGTACGTGCCATCCGAGCTGCAATTGGCCGACTTCTTCACTAGAGCGCAAACTCGAGAGAAACATTGGCTTCACTTGCTCAAACTCAATGCTTCAGATCCTCCACTTTTGCCTTGAGTTTGAATGGGGGTGTTAAGTCAAGGCCCGTCTACTATTGGCCCATATGGCCCATATGAGTGTCTATATATACCTCTCCACTAATGGAATGATACCTTGTCTTCTCACATCCCTAAGGTTAGTAACAAATACAAATACAAATACACATGAAACTAAAGAGAATAACTAACTAGAGAGGAACATGAGTATATCATACCAAAGATCACAAATGCACTAATCACATTCCAAATTATAAGATGTTAGCATTTTTAGGTACATTGTTTTTACTATGTATCTAAACATAGTATATATCTAAGTACATAACATAAGATATGTATATCTAGAAAACCTAAAATGTCTATTGTGGGTAGGGAAGTGAGCGGGTACTGTTTTCACCTGGTGTATTTGAGTATGAGTAGTCAACTGGCCAGTAGTTAGGCCTAGCATTGCAAACTTGGAAGTATTTGATGTAGTACTCTGAGTCTTCTGTTAAACGTGACATGAAATGGGTGACCCATCTTTTAGGAATCTGAGCATGCATTGTATTTTCATGTGTAAAAGATAGGCAATTAGTAGTATGTTTAGGGGGAGAACTTTGTAGTCTCTTTAGCATAGTATAAGAAGTACCTTCTCATCAAGGAGCACTAAGTCTAGACGACAAATCTTGGAGGGATCATCAGTGTTTTAAGTACTTGCAGAATCTAGTAACTCGTACTGACTGTCCACTGCTGTGAGTCTGAGGTCACAGCGTTCAGTAAGACGTGTTGCATTCTGCATTAGTGAAAAGGAGACGGTTTATTTACAGTGAACAATTAAGGTATGAAATGATGAAATGATTGATGGTCCTAGGAGGTTTATAGACAGGCATCCAGTAGGGTCATGAACAGAATGTAGCTTAAGACAGGTATTATAGCAATCTAGCAACACAACACATGTCATCCCATAGACATACGATTGAATCGATAGAACAATAATGACCAAAGCGCATGACGCTAATTAATTGCAACTTGTAAATAGGAATAGAAAAAGGAGGACGGGGCATGGTACGAACATGAAAGGCAGGCCTTATGGTGGAATCAGGGGCAGCAGATCCAACAGGAGGGGCACTGAAAAATCTTCAGTCCAACCTGTAGAACCAATAGACAACAAATGGACCACATCAACCAATGCAGAGAAATCGGGGTAGAGGAAAATCCAAACATGGGGAGATGAAGAAAACGCAAGAGGAAAAGCAACACCGTGGACGCCGGCGTCGGAGCGGACCCGAGCGACAGAGCGGGATTAGCGGAAAAGAAGGCACCATGGATGACAGCGTCAAAACGGAGCCGAGCGACAGAGCAGAAGGAGCAAGCGGCAGATACAACGGAGGCGCTCCCTGTAGCTACGGCGAAGACGGCAGAGGCAGGCACTGCCGCGGCGGCGCGGACGACGAAGACAGGCACAGTAGCAGCGACGGCGCGTGCGAGGATAAAGGGAGTGTTCGGTGGCTGAAAAATAAATCAAAATACTGTTCCGGCTGGATTGTTGTGAGAGAAAAAATACTGTTCTGGCTGGAAGGTACTGTTTATGTGACAGAATATCGTCGGCAGTCCTCCGAGGAGTATCCCATGAAGGTAGATTGATTGGCAGAGGAGCGTGAGATCAAGAATAAGAAGGCAATAGAGACACACGAGTTAGATAGGTTCAGGCCGTCAGTATGACATAATACCCTACTCCTGTGGTCTGTTGGTTTGTATTAGCTATCGTATGATATTGCGTTAGTTTGGAGGGAGTCCCTACCCGCCTTATATAGTCCGGAGAGCAGGGTTACAAGTCGGTTAGATCTAAGAGATAACCGGAAAGTAATAACTGATTATAGAAATCTTGGGATCATACATATCCTAACAGATCTCGTAATATCTTCATGATATCTTGCGGCAGCCACCGAGCAGAGTCGTGCCCCGCAAGGCGTCGTCTTGTGGGCTAGGCCACCCCTGGGGGCGCAGCCCATGTGGTCTGCCGTGGGTATCCGGAGTCATACCTCCCACAGCTAGTCTCCGAGCACCTTGTACCCGTTGTGCAATGCCATTTTGCGCTTGTCCGAGCAGGTGCGAACAAAGCCAAGTAGTAAAACTCATGATCCGACCACCGTGATGAGTTGTTGAGCAGTTGCCGAGCAGCACGGACCACAGCCGAGCAGTATGATCCAAACACAACTTGCCATAAGGGTGTAAGGAGCTCAAGTTCAGAATAAAAAATTTCTCGCAGTGGACCAAGTGTGCCCACTTAGAGTCCGACCGCGAGAGCAAGAGACAATCTTCTTCAGCCTCAAGGTGCGCGAAGTCTTCTAGAAAAAAGTAAGCACATTCACCGCGAGGTGAAGTATGCCCACTTAGTCCCCGAGCCAGACAGTAGATGACGTAGTCATGTGGTGCCAGGGTCCAAAGCAGAAGAATAGAAAACCGGCCGAGCAGGCAGCCAATCCCCGGGCGTAGACCCAAAAAGCACATTCACTGCAAGGTGAAATGTGCCCACTTAGTCCCCGAGCCTGACAGTAGGTGACGAAGTCATGTGGTGCCAGGGTCAGAAACAAAGAAATAGTTAAAGACCAGCCGAATAGGTAACTAGTCCCCGAGCTGCCAGCGGAGACATCGGAGAAATCAAATCGTGGAGAAAAAACCCGGAGTAATGGTTGTACAGTAACGGTTATTGAGCCTCAATAAATGGCGGATAAGTCTGTGATTATTCGGCGGATAACAAACGGCAGCGGCGATAAATGAGCGACGTGGGCTGCAGTTGCATAGAAGCCCAGGTAACGGCCCATATCCCGCTTCGGAGAATTCGGAGCGGCACAGATCGCAGGAACGGTTCCCCAAAAACCCTTGAACGCGGAAAGGTGGGGAAAGTGCTTTATCACTGCGCCACCGCATACCCCATTTCCACCTTTTCCACTTCATCTTCCTCCTCATTTCTCGCATCTCCGAATTTGCCACCACATTCGCCTTCGCCGTCAAACCCTAATTAGATCTGGGAGATGGCGCCGAAGAAGGGAGCTGCGAAACTGAAAAAGACTAGCCCCAAGAAGGCGAGCGCCGGGGCCCAGCGTGACGAGGAGTGGGTGCCGTCGTGAACGGGAGAAGCGGAGCTGAACAGATTGGTGGAAGCCGGCGTTCTCCCTGACCTGTGCCACCGCCGGATGGCGGCCGGCCCTTGGTGATTTCTTCCCAACACCTCATACTGACAAAGCAGTGGTATTCGAGGATTATTTCTGGCGCGGGTTAGGATTTCCTGTTCATCCATTTCTGAGGGATCTGTTGGAGCTCTAGGTGGTTAGTTTGTGTAACCTCCACCCCAATACCATTTTGCACATCTCAATCTTCATCCATTTCTGTGAGGCATACCTCGGAATCCTACCCCACTTCAATCTCTTCCGTCACCTATTTTGGCTGAAGAAGAGAGGCGGCGCTGGTTCTAAGGTGGTCGGCGGGGTGTACCTTCAGCTACGCAACGGGATGGCGAGCGAATACCTTACTGTGCCGCTTAACACGTCGCTGAAGGGGTGGAACGCCAGGTGGTTCTACATGAAACAAAGCCACCCAATAGTCCGCTGTGACGCCGACCACATCCCAGAAAGCCAGAGAAGTTGGTTGGAGATGCCGAGCAGCGACGATATGGAGCAAGTGAAGGAACTCCTCGGCTTAATAAAGGGCGTGAGGACCAATGGCGGATTGGTAGCGGCGAGTTTCATAGTTCGGCGTGTTCAGCCCTGTAAGGAGAGGGCGCACCCAGGCTTCGAATTTAAAGGGGAGACCAACAGTACCCGGGAGAGGCCAGAGATACTATCAAGGAATGTTGTTGAAGAGTGGACTACAGAGCTGTTTGCTTCGCTTGCCTCATTCAGCTTGTCAGGGTACATAAAGCCCTTTAACTGCAAGAATCTGCCGCCTCAGGTAAATATCCCAACTGTGTGTTTCTGAGAAGCTTTCCCTTTTGTTATTGCCGAACAGTAGTCTGATTCACTCATGTGAAGATCCATTCACAGGATAGAGCGGTATACTTCTCGGGCGTGCCGAGAGGCGATTGGCCACCGGCAGTGGATGCACGACCACTGGCTCAACCTGAAGAGAGCTCCATTGTCGTTTCTTCGAATTCCAGAGATATGGATGTTGGTCGGACGGAGAGTCCTCCCCTGGTGTCGGAGAAGATCCGGGGGAAGAGACCGGTGGCAGACGAGCCGGCCCAGAAGAAGAGGAAGACAGGGGCTGTTGCTCCCCACAAACCAGGCGGGAGCTCGCTTGGCGATAATCAGACCACTCGAACGCGAAGGACCGCGGTGTTCGATTGGTCTGATGACGATGAAGTTCTGACGGCTCCTCCACCGAACACGAAGGGGCCTCCACGTGGCACGCGCGCGGTGGATCAATCAGGGAGAGGCGAAGAAGTCCCTGAACCCTAGACGAGGGAAGTCCCCGAGCAGCAGGCAGGGGAAGTTCCCGCACAACAGACAACGGGAGTCCCCGCGGGGCATGCGACGGAAGTCCCCGGGCAACAGGCGGAGGCGAACCAGGAGCAGCAGGTGGAGAGGGCCCCGGAGCGGCAGGCAGAACAGAGGTCGACCGAGGGGGAGCCGAGACCGCCCCCGCAGAGCACGGGAGTCGAACCCGCTGCTGCGCCCGAGGGCTTGGGTAGGCATCACCGGTTCAAGAAATTAAACCGTTAGACCAAACCGTAACTATCCTTGTCTTGGAGTTTTGTTGCTATAGTTTCTTAACTTCTGTGGTGACTGAACGACCGACTGGATGCAGTGCGAGGCGAACGACGGATCCAGCCCCGCCCGTTTAGACTGAGCAACAGCCGAAGGCTGGCACCAGGGCGGGGGACATACTGATGGACCCCATCCTGGAGTCCCTAGGTGCTCAGCAGCACACGGAGGAGCCAAACGCTGCCCTTGGCGGACTTGGCGGTAGCGAACGGTTGTCGACGACGGCGAATGAGTCGGTAGCCGCACCCTCGGCAACGACGGAATCTAGAGCAAAAAATCTTGCGGTGCCGAAGGAGCGGACGGCACTCCCCGATGCTTCGGGGGGCATGGTCGGACCCGCTATCAGGCCACCGAGCCCCCAAGTGGTGCCTCCAGCTGCAACAGAAGATGACGAGGTGGAGGAGATCGAGCGTGATGAACCTCGACCCCAATCTGTACGGATCCTCCGAAAACGCGGTGACGATATAGTAATTGTCGAAGAGGAGGACACCATGAGGGAGTTCAAGAGGCTAGAGACCTCCCTCACCGGGGTGATGAAATAGATCAAGGTTAGTACTGCATCTGGAGTGCTCCTCTTTGACGTTAGGAATTGGATTTCAGCATTGGCATTGTGCGTTCGCATGAGATAACCCGGATTGCCGAGCAGCGCCGCCAGCTGATAAAGCGAATGGAGCCCCTTGCTGAAGAGAACAAAAAACTCAAAGAGGCGATGAACCTCTCGGAGAGAAACATCTAGAGAGCCCGACGTGAACGAGACCTTGCCGAGTCCAACGCGTGGGACCTGGAATACCAGAAGGGGGTCCTATCCGAAAAACTGGCGGCTGTGTCCAAGCAGGTGCGAGAGCCAGTCCGAGCAACTGGCCGTTGTCTCCGGACAACTGAAGAGTGCCTCCGAGCAGTTGGAAAAGAAATCCAAAAAGCTTAAAAGAGTATCCGAGCAGAAAGCAGGTACGGTATATCGGCGAATGTACTTTTGCATTGCTAAACAGCCATATTCTTGGTGATAACTGTTGCGCTTGTAGAGCGAGATGCTGAGCTTGGCCAATAGCGCCAGGCCGTCAAACAACTTCGCCAGGAGAAGGTGAAAGAAACAGAGCGGGCAGACAAACTGGCCGAGGAGTTAAAAGGTGAATTCCTCCTAGTCGGAATTACTATTAAAGTAGCTTCCTTGTATGATAGAACATTGTAACGCTTGTAGGCTACCGTCACAAAGCCAAAGTGCAGTTTGACGTGCTGGTGCAGGAGGCCAAGACCCAAAGGGAGAACTTCGACACTGTAATCACCGTAATTAAGCCGGTGCTTGACTGCGTCCACCTAGAAATGGCTATTCAGCCCGACGACAGGCGGCAACGTTCGGACACCATCATCTAGAGGTGCAAAGCAACGTGGGAGAACTTCAAGAGCTTCAACCATGACGCCATTGTGTCCGTTGCTACTCACGTCCTCGTAGTGGTTTGGTCCCATTACCCAACTATCGACCTTCAGTCGATAGGTGGTGGGTTCGCCAAAGGACTGAGCGATGCGGAGACCCAATAGCTGGAAGATGAGGTGGAAGACGCAACGAAGAAGCTCGCCGGCGATATAGATCTGTTCGGCGAGACGGACGGTGATGGTGGAACACAGTAATATGCTCAGAGATTATCATCTGTAATTTCTAGACAGTGTAGTTAAAATGCGTAAAAGCGTAAAAACACTTATGTATATTATAAATGTTCAAAGGTGCATGTTTATGCAGTTTGCTTGTATTTCGGTGAGAAAATCTTCGTAGTTTTGACCGTGGCGTACTTATAGGGAGTATAAGTAGAATTCGAGTAGTTAGTTCGCCACTGACCCCTATGGCCTCAGCTAACCCATAGTCCATAACGTCGAACGCAAAGCCCGTGCACGTGTAGGAGGAACGGACGTGACCAAGGAACCGCAACCGACCACCCATAACGCAGAGCGCGGAGCCCGTAGCACATGTAGGGAGAGATCAAAGACTGGGTCTTCTCCAAAGAGAGACAGAGCATAACGTGTTCTGCTCGGCGGTTATCGAAATAACTTGTAGATGTAGGTAGTATAAGCGGCGTCCGAGCAGCTAATTCTGTGCTAAGCTTTCGGCCTTGGCTGGCCCGCAGTCCATAACGTCGAGCGCGGAGCCCGTAGACGTGTAGGATGAACAGGCATGACCAAGGAACCACAGCCGACCACCCATAACGCAGAGCGCAGAGCCCATGACACGTGTAGGGAGGGATCAGAGACTGGGTCTTCTCTGAAGAGAACAGGAAAGAAAGTATGCTGCTCGTCGGTCGGCGAAATCTCTTTGTAAATTTGGAGCAAAGTGTTCGGCGTTTTTGGAGAAAACGTGTGGTGAAATACATTGGTGAGTTGGAGAAAACGTATTCGGCGCTTTGGAGAAAACGTGTTCAGTGATTTGGAGAAAACGTGTTCGGCGATTTTGGCGAAAACTTATTTGGCGATTTTTGGCGATAATGCGTCGGCGTTTTGGAGAAATCGTTCGGCGATTTTGGAGAAAATGGTTCGATGACAACGTTGGAGTTTTGGAGAAATGCGGTCGACGCGGTTATGGCGATTTCATATTGGAGTTTGCTACGAAGCAGCATAGTGCTCGGCGACCGTAAATGGTTGTTAAACCATAATGGAGACACGTTGTGGAGACCAAAACTTTATTCAACATAAAAGTGTAGAGTACATATCTAGAGCGTTTTAAGGATAGAAACGTATAAGGTGCTCAATGTGCCATGAGTTGGGAATATCGATTCCTTCTAAGTCACATAGGCGATAAGACCCTGGTTGGGTGACCTCTTTGACGACGTAAGGCCCTTCCCAAGGGGAGGAGAGCTTGTGCATCTCTTTAGTTTTTTGTTTTCTGCGGAGAACAAGATCGCCGACAGCAAATGAATGACCTTTGATGTTTTGATTGTAGTACCTCTGCAAGCCTTCCAGATATTTGGCTGTGCGGACGCAGGTGATTAGGCGTTCTTCCTCGGCCCTGTCGACGTCCTTTGTTCGAACAGCTGTGGCCTGCTCTTCATCATAGTTTTCCACCCTAGGTGCTTGGAAGGCAATGTCCGCTGGTAGTATGGCTTCTGAGCCGTAGACCAAGAAGTATGGAGTCACACCGGTGCTGCGACTAGCTTGAGTATGCAGTCCCCAGACTACAGCTGGTAGCTCCTTGAGCCATCTGCCCGGGTGCTTTTCTTCTTTCTGATATAGTCGCTTTTTGAGGGCATCAAGGATCATGCCGTTTGCCCATTTGACCTGACCATTGGCTCTAGGATGGTCAACGGAGACATATTTGACGGAGATGCAACGGTCTTCGCAGAAGTCCCAAAAGTGATGGGCAGTAAATGTAGTTCCGAGGTCGGTGATGATGCTGTTCGGGAGACCGAATCTGTGGATGATGTCTTCGAAGAGCTCGACTGCTTTCTTTGCAGTAGCTGACACGAGTGGTTTATACTCAATCCACTTGGAGAACTTGTCAATGGCGACATACACGTATCGGAAACCACCTAGCACTGGCTTGAAAGGCCTAATCATATCCAGTCCCCAGCATGCGAAGGGCTAGGAAGCTGGGATGGTTTGCAGCTCTTGTGCTGGCACGTGTATTTGCTTGGCAAAAAATTAGCATCCTTCACAACGTCGGACGAGGTCCTCTGCATCAGAGATGGCTGTGCACCAATAGAAACCAGCTCGGAAAGCCTTACCGACCAATGTTCTTGAGGCCGTGTGGTTGTCGCAGGAACCAGAGTGAATTTCGAGAAGTAGCTTCACTCCCTCCTCTTGGGTGATGCATTTCTACAGTATCCCTTCATTGGCACTTTTCCTCATCAAGTTGCCGTCCACCAGCACATAATGCTTGCTTTGACGAATTAGGCGTTTAGTTTCAGTCTTGCCGATGGGTACCTCGGCGCTGGTGAGGTACTTGATGAATTGCTCCCTCCAATCGGCGGCCGGCGAGGGTACTGTAAGTACCAGCTGCTCGGCGGGGGGAACTTCCTGAACCTCATTATCTTCTTTGATGGATGGCATCGGGAGATCTTGAACGAAGACCCCTAGCGGGATCACGGCGCGAGAAGAGCCCAACTTGGATAAATGATCGGCGAGCTAATTTTGGTCGCGTACCACATGGTGGTACTCGATGCCGTAGAATTTTCCTTCAAGCTTCCTGATTTCGGCACAATATGCATCCATCTTCTCGCTAGAGCAAGACCAGTCTTTGTTAAGCTAGTTGATGACTAGCGCGGAGTCCCCGTATACCATGAGGCGTTTGACGCCGAGCTCAACAGCTATACGGAGTCCGTGGAGACAAGCTTCATACTCGGTGGCGTTGTTGGAGGCCGGAAAGTGTATCCAAAGAACATATTGGAGCTTATCCTTGGTCGGCGTGATAAACAGAATGCCCACACCAGCACCGTTGATGTTAAGAGCGCCATTGAAGTATATCACCCAGTGCTCAGGGCAAGTGGCTGCGATGGGCTCTTGGATCTCGGTCCACTCAGCAACGAAATCGGCGAGCGCCTGAGACTTGATCGTAGGCCTACTTCTGAATTCGATGGAGTAAGTGCCGAGCTCGACAGCCCACTTGATGATATGGCCGTTGGCCTCTTTGTTGCAGAGGATGTCCCCCAGAGGGAACTCGGTGACCATGGCGACCTTGTAATACTCGAAGTAATGCCGGAGCTTATGCGATGTAATCAGAATGGCATATAACAGCTTTTGGACCTGAGGATAACGAGTTTTGGGCTCGTTGAGGACCTCACTAATGAAGTATACCGGACGTTGCACCTTATAGGCATGCCTGGCCTCCTCGCGTTCAACCACAATGGCTATGCTGACGACGCGGGAGGTAGCAGCGATGTAGATCAAGAGAGTTTCGTCTGGCCTTGGCGCCGTCATGATCGAAGGCTTTGTTAGAAACAACTTGAGCTGGTTGAAAGCTGTATCTGCCTCCTCCGACCAGGAAAAGTGCTCGGAGGCCTTGAGGAGTTTGAAGTATGGAAGCCCTTTTTCACCGAGGCGCGATATGAATCGGCTTAAAGCAGCCATGCAGCCTGTAAGTTTCTATATATCCTTGACGCACGTTGGCCGTTTCATGTTGGTGATGGTGGAGACCTTGTCAGGGTTGGGTTCGATGCCATGAGCGCTGACGATGTAGCCCAATAGTATGCCAGATGGAACTCCAAAGATGCACTTTGAAGGGTTCAACTTCCATCGGTACTTTTTCAGGTTGGCGAAAGTTTCTTCGAGGTCAGCGATAAGCTCATCGGAGGTCTTGGATTTGACGACCACATCGTCGATGTAAGCTTTGATGTTGCGGCCGATCTGTTGATCGAGGCACATCTAGATAGCCCTTTGATATGTCGCCCCGGCGTTCTTTAGTCCGAAGGACATGGTGGTGTAGCAGTACGCCCCAAAGGACGTGATGAAAGACGTCTTGATCTGGTCTTCTTCCTTGAGGGAGATCTAATGATAGCCGGAGTAACAGTCAAGGAAGGAGAGCAGTTCGTAGCCAGTGGTGGAGTCTACAACCTCGTCTATCCGAGGCAAACCGAAGGGGTCCTTAGGGCAATGTTTGTTGAGATCAGTGTAATCAACGCACATTCTCCATTCTTTATTCTTTTTTCGAACGAGAACAGGGTTTGCTAACCACTCAGGATGATACACCTCTTTTATAAATCCGGCAGCTAAGAGCCATTTTATTTCTACCCTAATAGCCTCCTTCTTGTCTGGCGCGAATCGGTGGAGTTTCTGCTTGATTGGTTTGGCGGTCGACGAGACATTTAAGGAGTGCTCGATCTTCTCCCTTGGTACCCCCGGCATGTCTGCAGGTTTCCAAGCAAACACGTCGGCATTGGCACATAGGAAGGAGACGAGCACGTTTTCCTATTTGGGGTCAAGGTGAGCCCCAATCTTCACGGTCTTGGAGGGGTCATCGAGGTCAAGGCCGACCTCATTGACTTCTTTGGACTGGGCGGAGGCGCGAGGAGGCTCCAGCTCTGGGATCTCCATGTTGTCAGCGGACACCGTCGTGGCGTCGGTGATGATGCTGGCCATCTGGATGGAGAGGTCGGTGGCTTTGGCGACGGCGAGACTCTCTGTCTCACAGGCATAGGCGATGGAGAGGTTGGCCCGCAGAGCCAGAACTCCTGTAGGCGACGGCATCTTCAGCACTAGATACGTGTAGTGCGGTACAGCCATGAACTTGGCCAGAGCTGGCCGATCAAGTATGGCATGGTAGGCGGTGTTGAAGTCGGCGACATAGAAGTTGATGTGTTCGACGCGGTAGTTGCTTACCGTGCTGAACTGTACTGGTAGGGTGATCTCTCCAAGTGGTTTGGAGGCCCTGCTAGGTACCACACCCTAGAAGGAGGAGTCGGAGGGTGTGAGATCTAACAAACCGAGGCCCAGCTCCTTTAGGGCTCCAGTGAAGAGGAGGTTTAGAGCGCTCCCACCATCGACGAGCACTTTTCTAAAGAGAACCTTCTGGACGGTCGCATCGAGGACGAGGGGAAACGCCCTATGTAGGGAATATCCGCCCACTGGTCGGCCCTACTGAAGGTGATGGGGACCTCAGACCATGGGTGATAGCTGGGGTTGGCGGTGGCGTCTTCCGTAGTGACGGAGAGCACCCGCCGTGCGGTGAGCTTTCGTTCTCTTCTGCTTTCAGTGGAGGCGAGGCCCCCAAAGATGGTGGCGACCACCTTGTCGTGGTCCTGGAAGGCATTGTTGTTGCCCCCAGGTGGTCGGTGATCTCTAGATCCATCGTTGGCGTCATCGTCCAGCTTCTTGTCCTGGAACTCCTTAGCCAGGCCGAGGCAGTTCTTCATCTTGTGCTTGGCATTCTTGTGAAGAGGGCACAGGCCGTCAAGGATTTTCTGGTACTACTCATTGTAGTTGCGCTTAGCACGAGGTTGATTGACGGTGGCAACGATGTGGTCTGGCCGGCGGTGGTGATTTTGGCTAGGCCTGGGTCCTTCTGTTCGATCATGGCCGCTGTCGTGATGGTAGTTGCGGTCGTTGGGGCGGCGGTTGTTGTGGCATCGGTCGTCGGGGCAGTCATCGTAGCGGCGAGATGGGCGATGAGTGCCCATATCCTCGTTGAACTGCACCTCAGCTTCCTCGGCGTTGGCGTGCTGGTTGGTAGTAGTGATCATCTCGCCGATGCCAGTGGGCGGCTTGCAGTTGAATTTGGAGCGAATCTCGCAATGGTGGAGTCCTCGGATGAAGGCGGTGATGACCTCAGCTTTCGTGATGTTGGGAATAGAGTTCCTCATCTCGGAAAAACACCAAATGTAGCTGCAGAGGAGCTCGGATGACTTTTGGTTAATGCGGTTGAGATAATGCTTGGTGCCCGGCCGTGTACACGAGGCCATATAGTTGTCGGTGAAGACTTTCTTCAGCTCTTCCTAGGATCCAATGGAATCCGGGGCAAGGCTAGTAAACCAGCTCATGGCGGGTGGCGTGAGCTTGGCGGGGAGATAATTTGCCATGACACTGGTGTCTCCTCCAACGGTGTGGACAGCAGTGGCGTAAGCCTACAGCCACTGTGTCGGGTTCATCCTTCCTTCGTAGGGCTCGACCCCAGTGATCTTGAAACCACGGGGCCACCGAAGTGTTTGGAGCGCCCTTGTGAAAGCTGGGGGCCCCTCAGGGTTGTCGGCGCCGTCGTCTGCAGCGTTGCCGTCAGCGATCGGCTCAAGGGCTGAGTCCGGGTTGTCATACTCCTGCTCGTACTCCTGGCGGCAACGTACTTTGTCTTCATGGCAACCGAAGCGGCGTTGCTCGATACGCCGTCGTGCATCCCGGAGGTTGCTGAGGTGCACTCGAGCGTCCTGTTCGACCTCCTGGTCATGTTGGCGATGGTGTTCAAGGCGATGGCCCCCGACTCCCCCCTAGAGGGGCAGCGACTGGTCAGCGAAACGGATTTGACTGGGGTGGCGATTGGATCTCAGCGTAGCTGATCGGCGAGTCGTGCTTGTGGAGCACGACAGTCTCTGGTCTTCTTGAATCTCATTAACCTGACAGTGTGCCACTTTAAGCATGGCGGCAACCTTGGTGAGCTCAGGCGTCTGTGGGAGGCGGGCGAGCTCGTTAGCAGCCACTGCCAGATTGGCGCTTGGAGTCTTGAAGACATCATGACCGTCGACGCGGAGAAACTCTTTGTTGATGTCGTGGTGGAGTGGAAGTGGCCTTCCTTATGAATCGAGCTGATTATTCCGAGCAGCCTCGGCCCTCGCAATGGACGCCTTGTTTTCTCGGTGCTACATGCGGTTAACGTTCTGGTTCTCTTGAGCAACGGGCTCCTCCTCGGTTTCGCCATTCCGAGGAGGGCTATCGATGCTAACGTTGAAGATCGCACCACCGCGGAAAGGTGGGAGAAGGAGTTGCTCAGAGAAGGTTTCGGCGAGGGTCTCCATAGAGCCCTGAGACTTGGAGCCCGGATTTTCCTTCGAGATGGTCTGGAGGGACGCTCCGGGGCATTGGCCTATATGTAGCATGTTGACGGCTAGCGGAGGCTGGACGGCGAGCTGGTCGGCAAGTGGGTGGGTGTCTCCCACCTGGTCGGTGAATTTTTTCCTTAGAGCATTTTGGTAAATAGCGGCGTCGTCGGTGGGCCCGAGAGGCAGTGCCGCGACTCCTGGAGTTTCCCGAGCAGCCCTCGACAAATTCGGATCGGAGGGTGGTCGACACTGGACCAAGGTGTCCAGAGCCGATTCGGGGATGGAGAGGCAATCGGCAAGCTTCAGACCGACCCGATCGATGGACTCGATCAGATCATCATTGTTGATCTGCCTCCTCTAGTAGCAAGGAAGCAGGCATCGAGTTGTTGATGAAGGAGACCTCAGAAGTGGTTCCGAGATCGGATCTACAGCCGCAGGTGCGGGGATGGTCGGAGCAGAATCGATCTGCACCGGCTCAAGGAGCTCTTCGACTCCATCAGCGTTGATGATCCATGAGATCGATCCGACCGTGAAGATCTGGCCGGGCTGCGGGAGGGATGAAGAGCCTACGAAAAAGCCATCTTGTTCGAAAAGGAAACAACACGCAAACCCCTACCTGGTGCGCCAACTGTCGACAAAATATCGTCGGCAGTCCTCCGACGGGTATCCCATGAAGGTAGATTGATCGGCAGAGGAGCGTGAGATCAAGAACAAGAAGGCAACAGAGACACATGAGTTAGACAGGTTTAGGCCGTCAGTATGACGTAATACCCTACTCCTGTGGTCTGTTGGTTTGTATTAGCTATCGTATGATATTGCATGAGTTTGGAGGGGGTCCCTGCCCACCTTATATAGTCCGGGGAGCAGGGTTACAAGTTGGTTAGATCTAAGAGATAACCGAAAAGTAATAACTGATTACAGGAATCTTGGGATCATATATATCCTAACAGATCTCATAGTATCTTTAGAATATCTTCTAGATGTCTTGCGGGAGCCACCGAGCAGAGTCGTGCCCTGCAAGGCATCGTCTTGTGGGCTGGCCCACCCCTGGGGGTGTAGCCCATGTGGTCTGTCGTGGGTGTCCAGGGTCGTACCCCCCACAACCAGTCAAAGGTCCCTAGTTTGGTTTTGGTAATTGAGTGACAATCTAGGTGGACTAATGTGTTTAAATGTGAGATACACATGTGATTAGTCCATAGGTTTACTTGTGTGAGCAACTCATACAATGATGGTGAAGATGGCTTGGATTTGTTGCAAGGCTCACACATGTGATGAAGGAGCTCATTGCATATGAGATATGACATTGAGTCATGTGAATAAGGTGGAGAAGATCAAGACATGACTTGGCTCGACAGACCGGTTGCAAGTGTGAAGGGCAAGTTAAGTGATGACTTAGAGCCGTTGGACCGAAGCAACGATGAAGAGCAAGTGAAGTCAAGATCGATGAACCAATATGGTCATGTGATGATATGGAGTGGATCATATCATTGTCGATCATGTTGGTGCATATGTTGCATCAACATTGGAGGAGATGGAATGCAATGCGTAAGGCAAAGGTATAACCTAGGGCATTTAATTTCACCGATCAAAGGTTGTGTAGAGAAGTGCATGACCGGGTTTAGGATAGATGTCCGTACTATCAAGAGGGGCAAACTTGTTTGCATATCAGTCATCTAGTGCCACTCGAGTGATCTAACTTTGCATCGTTGCTAGGATCAAGTGGCGTGGTGAATTAAGTGACTAATCCTTTGGTAAAATGTTTGTGAAAAGCTAACACACGTGCACAAGTTGGTGACCACTTGGTGGTGTTAGCACATTTACAAAGGAGAAGTCGAAAGGTGAAGAAAGGAGGTGAAACCGGGCTTAGGGTGCTGCCATGGGGGCACCACCACCCCTGTGGCGGTGTCCGGCTGGACAAGGCTGAGAAGGAGGAGTTGGGGTGGCACTGCCCTACCTTGGCGGTGGCACCGCCCTCCTGTGTCCGGTGATAGTTTGGATGTGGCCGAGAGCAATGTAGTATGGGGCTGGCACCTCCAGTGGCGGTGTGCACCACCTCGGACGTGACGGTACACCACCGGGGGCACTGCCGCTTTTTGACAGAGAGAAGAGGAAGGCGAGGGGGTCACCGCCAGGGCACCACCATGCCTAGGGCGGTGCACCGCCCTATTTTTCCCGGGAGTGGGGACTTCGCGGGGTTGGCATGGGTGGTCACTTCAACCCCTAGGGCGGTGCCACCACCACCCCTAGGGCGGTGCCACCTCCACCCCTGTTCGGCCATTGGAATTCGACCATTGGGGAGGGCACTGCCGTGTCTAGTGCCAGGCACTGTCGTGTCTGGTGCCCTCACAAAAACCAACAGCTTTGCTCTAACGGCTCTATTTGGCTTGGGGCTATAAATAGAGGTGGAGCTCGGGCTTGGGATAGTTGTTGAGCACCCTTAAGCCTTGGTGGCTTGTGTAGGAGTGCTTGGATGCCCTCTAACTCACTTGTGCTTGCAACAGTGCAGTCCGATTGCAAGTGTGTGTGATTGTAGTTCTTTGCATCGTGAGGTTGCATCGAGTGGCACTAGGTTGTGAAAAAGCAAACACACGTGCACAAGTTGGTGATCACTTGGTGGTGTTAGCACATTTGTAAAGGAGAAATCGAAAGGTGAAAAAAGGAGGTGAAACTGGGCTCGGGGTGTTGCCCTAGGGGCACCGCCACCCCTGTCCGGTGCACCGCCACCCCTGTGGCGGTGCCCAGCTGGACAAGGCCGAGAAGGAGGAGTTAGTGTGGCACCGCCCTGCCTTGGCAGTGGCACCGCCCTCCTGTGTCCAGTGACCATTTGGACGTGGCTGAGAGCAACGCGGTCTAGGGCTGGCACCGCCAGTGGCATTGTGCACCGCCTCGAACGCGATGGTGCACCGCTGGGGGCACTGCCACCCTGTCCGGTGGCACCGCCGTTTTTCGGCAGAGAGTAGAGGAAGGCGAGGGGTCACCGCCTAGGCACCGCCATGCCTAGGGCGGTGCACCACCCTATTTTTCTTGAGAGTGGAGACTTCACGGGGTTGGCCCGGGTGGTCACCGCCACCCCTGTCCGATGCCGTTGGAATTCAACCATTGGGGAGGGCACCGCCGTGTCTAGTGCCCTCACAGAAACCAGCAGCTTTGCTCCAACGGCTCTATTTGGCTTGGGGGCTATAAATAGAGGTGGAGCTCGGGCTTGGGCTAGTTGCTGAGCACCCTTAAGCCTTGGTGGCTTGTATAGGAGTGCTTGGATGCCCTCTAACTCACTTGTGCTTGCAAGAGTGCGATCCGATTGCAAGTGATTGTGATTCTAGTGCTTTGCATCATGAGGTTGCATCGAGTGGCACTAGGTGTTCGCATTACAAGCCGGTGGTGCTTGTTACTCTTGGAGGTTGCTACCTCCTAGATGGCTTGGTGGTGGTCTTCATCAAAGCACGCAAAGAAGATTGTGTGGTGCTCTGGAGAAGTGATTGTGAGGGGTATTGTGCTCACCCCACGGGAGCCGCAAAGAGCAACTCTAGTAGAGTGAGACGCGAAGGGCGACAAATGGTTTGGCTGTGTCAAGTGCTAGAGCTTGTGGTAAGCACTCCACGTGGGAGAGTGTGACTTGCGGGTCACCACTAGAAAGAGGACCGGCAGCAACCTTGGAGCTTGTCTCAATGGGGACTAGCTTGGTGGCAACCAAGTGAACCTTGGGATAAAAATCACCGTGTCATCCTTGTCTTCTCGTTAGTTTGCATTTCCCTTACACAAGCTCATAATTACATTTATATACATTATGCTTGTGTAGTTGCTCTTGTATTTAGTTAGCTTGTGTAGCTTGCTAGTTACCGTCTTGCTTGTGTAGCATAGAAGTAGCTCCCTTGCGTGACTAATTCAGTTTGTGTAACCTTGTTAGTCACTGAAAGCATCTAGGTCCCTAGTTGTGTTTTGGTGATTAATGACAATACAAGATTACTATGACTAACGTATGTTTTGCAGATGCAATTAAGTTAGGTCATGGTAATGGCAATTGATTGGGTAATCATGGTTGTCATGTCCCTATGATGGAAATCATTTTGGTTTTCAAAGGATGGACGACAAGGTTAAGGATGGATTAGTTCTAAGTGTCGTTTGGTGTTGAAGAGACACTTAGAGTAGTTTAGGACTTTGTTTTTCCTTTGGTCGTACTATTAAGGTGGGTATGGACTAGTAGCATGACCTAGGTGAGTCTAGTGGGTTAGGTGTGGTGCACACTTGTCAAATCTAGCACTAGGTAGCTCCAAAGTAGCCCTAAGATCAATTGGAGCAAACTTCATTCACATATGATTTTGAGTTGGAAGTGAATGGAGAGTCAAATGCTGATCGGACGCTGATCCGGTTGTGACCGAATGCTGGAAGTAGAGTCCGGTCAGTTCATTTGATCAAGGAGAAGTCGTCTGGTTGCGATCGAACATTGAGTGAAATATGACCGGACGCTAGGTGCCAAAGTCCGGTCAACTCTAGTAAGGTTCCAGAGAGGGAGAATCCTGATCGGACGTGTCCAGTCAGTGCTGACCGGACGCTGGTCAGGTTATGGTTACTGATCAGACGCTGAACAACAAAGAGAGTAGTTTTTGTGACCGGACGCGTCCAGTCAGTGCTGATCGGACACAGGTCAGAGTCCGGTCCCAACTTAATGGCTCTGTGGCGGGGAGAACTAACCGGAGCGTTCGGTCAGCTTGACCGGAGCATCTGGTCACCCCGCAGAACGCTGACGCAACCTCCTAATGGTTCGTTTTGAATGAGGGGGTATAAATACTTCCTCTATTCATCCAAGGGAGGTCTCTTGCCCATTTGATCAACTGAGAAACACCCTTGAGAGTGCTTTGGAGAGCAAGAGCCTAGTGAGGTGATTGAGATTTGAGAATCCAAGATTAAGGCCTCATTAGTGCAAGGAGAGTAGCAAGTGTGCATCCACCCTTCTCATTAGGCTTGTTGTGGTCAAGTGAGAGTTCGTGCTTGTTACTCTTGGTGATCGCCATCACCTAGATGGTTTGGTGGTGATTGGGAGTTTGGTGATCATCCGATGGAGCTTGTGGATGACCCAACTCAAGTTGTGAGCGGTTGTGGGTGATTCACCGAGACGGAGTGTCTAAGAATCAACCCATAGAGAGCACTTGATCCTTGCATGGATCAAGGGGGAGCTACACCCTTGTGTGGGTGCTCCAACGAGGACTAGTGGGGAGTGGTGACTCTCTGATACCTCGGCAAAACATCGCCATGTTCCTTCTCCTCTTTTTACTTTGAGTATTTACTCTTGAACAATTCAATTCTTGTCTTTACATTCTTAGAATTGCCATGCTAGAGTAGGATTGGAACTTAGGGTGCTAAACTTTTGTGCGATAGATCATTAGAATCACATTCTAGGCACAAGGGGTAAAGTGGGCTAAGTGTAGGGTTTAATTATTGCAAAGAATTTTAGAATTAGCCCAATTCACCCCCCCTCTTGGGCATCTTGATCCTTTCAATTGGTATCAGAGCCTCGTGCTCACATATTTAGGCTTAACCGCCTAGTGAATGATGTCCCACGGGGATGGACCTCCTCCTATCTTTGAGGGAGATGATTTTCCTTATTGGAAAATCCACATGGAGGCATACTTAGAAGCTCTAGATGTTGGAATTCTTAGAGCCACCTCTCAACACTTCCCAAAATCTAGGGACCCCGCACATCTTCAATGCGATGAGGTCAATTATGAGAAATGGAATGCAAAGGCTAGAAACACCATCTTTAGAGGCCTTTGCAAAGATATGTTTAACCGTGTGAGGAACCACAAGGACACCCATGCACTATGGTCGGACATTTGTGTGCTCCATGAGGGAACAAAGAGAGAGTGAGGAACACTATCATCTTATCAAGAAAAAGCTTAATTCTTTCGAGATGCTTCCTAAAGAAAGTGCGAATGAAATATACTAACGCTTAAATGTTCTTGTAGAGGAAGTCAATGAGTTTGGACTTACACAAATGCAACCATCCGATGTTGTAAGAAAGATCTTGAGTGTCCTCCCCATTGACAAATATGGACACATTATGACCGTGCTTCATCAAGGTGATCTTTCCACCGCTACACCAACTCAAATCTTGGGAAAGATCAATGCTCATGAGATGTATATGCACATCACACCACAAGATGGCTCTTCCTCTACCAAGAAGAAAGACAAAGACTTGCCATTCAAGGCTAGCCAAGAGAAGGGCAAAGCAAGAGTTGAGTATGAGAGCTCAAGTGATGATGAAATTGATGATGCAAGTCTTGCTCCCATGGTGAGAAGAACCACCAAGATGCTAAAGAAACTCAACAAGAACGGTGTAAAGTTTGATGGCAAGAAAAAGAAGTTCTTCACTAGCAATAGAAGGAAGCCAATCTTGGAGATGGATTGCTACAATTGTGGAGAACTTGGTCATCTAGCTCATCAATGCCCCAAGCCCAAGAAAGACAAGTACAAGAAGAAGTACAAGGGCAAGAAAGATGACTCAAGTGATGAAGATAATTATGAGAAGAAGAAAAACAAGCCATACAAGAAGAAGGATGGCAAGAAGAAGGAATTCCACAAGAAGAAGAAGAATGGCAAGGCATACATCGTCGGTGATTGGCTCACGGATATTGATTCATCAAGTTGCTCATCCGATGATGATAGTAAAAATAAGAAGGTGGCCGCTATTGCGATTGATTCTTCATCATCTTCACCGACACCACCACCATCATCCTCTACACACCTATGCCTTATGGCCAAGGGTGAATGAAAGGTATCAAATGATGATGATAGTAGTGGTGATGATCATGCTTGCAATGATAATAGTGATAGTGATAGTGATGATGAATTTGAATCACCTTCATATAATGATCTAGTCAAATTGCTAAATCAATACACTAAGATCATTAGAAAGACTAGAGCTAAGAATGAAAAGCTAGAACTTAAGAATGACTCTCTTTTAGCTAAATGTGACATAGCGGAAAAAGCTAGTGTTGAGCTTAGAGAAGCAAATGATGCTATGTCATCCAAACTCAAGGAGCTCAAATCTTCTAAGAAAGAGCTTAAAGATAAACATGATAAACTTAAGGGGATACATAATGAGCTCATCACTAGCTACAAAGTGCTAAAAGAAGAATATACAAATCTCAAGATCAATTATGATAATCTTGTTATCTCTCATGAGTTTTTATCCAATGAGCCACATAATGCTACTAACCATGTTGTTAAGATTGATATAGCTACATCATGTGCTGATTTGATTATTGAGAGCATTGAGCAAGGTTCTAGTAGCAAAGGCAAGCAAGTGGTTGAGTCCAATAACTATGATGAGTATGTCAAGATCAAGAATGAGAATGAGAAGCTAAAGAAAGATCTTGAGAAGCTTTCAACCACCAACACCATTGTGATAGAGAACCTTGACCATGATAGTGATCTAGCTCTTGAGAATGAGAAGCTTAAAGAAGAGAACAAGAGGCTCAAGAAGGAGAAAAATCATGATGAGCTAAAAGAAGAGAACAAGAAGCTCAAGTTAGAAAAAGAACATCTCAAGACCGGGTTGAGCAAATTCACAAGAGGTCAACATCTTCAAAGTGAGCTACTAATGAACACCGTCATGAAGATGGATAGAAGTGGAATTGGATACTTGGCACATCAAGAGAAGAAGGCTCAAGCTCAACACCAACAACAACACAAGTCAAAGCCAAAGCCAAAGCCAAAGAAGTGTTTTGAGTGTGGACAAGAAGGTCACTTTGCCCATGAGTGTCAAACTCCTCCACCACAACCCTTGCCCAAGCATGCTAGACCTTTTGCTTTCAATGCTCATTACATGCTTAGAAAGGACTCTAGTGGAAAAATGAAAGTCATGTTCTTAGGACCTCCCAACAAGAATATGCCTAAGAAAATTTGAGTTGCAAAGTCACTTGTTGAGAAAGTCAAGAGCCCTCAACAAGTTTGAGTCCCTAAACAAGCTTGATCTCTTGTGTGTTGGTGAACTACAAGATCGGTGGAAGTCATTGGGTAATTGATAGTGGTTGCACTCAACATATGATCGGTGATCCTTGTATGTTCACCACACTTGATGAAAAGTTGATGATCATGAAAGAATTACATTTGGTGATAACTCAAAGGGCAAAGTCAAAGGATTGGACAAAGTGGCAATATCAAATGATCATTCAATCTCAAATGTGCTATATGTTGCTTCTTTGAGCTTCAACTTGCTATCCGTTGGACAATTGTGTGATCTTGGCTTTCAATGCTTGTTTACCGAGAAGGAAGTAGTTGTATCTAAGAAAGATGATGATCAAGTTATATTCAAGGGATTTAGATACAACAACCTATATCTAGTGGATTTCACCTCCGAAGATGCTAACTTGAAGATATGCCTATTCACCAAAACATCACTTGGGTGGCTATGGCATAGAAGACTTGCTCATGTTGGGATGAGTTCACTCAAGAAGCTTATGAAGAATGAATTGGTGAGAGGGTTGAAGGATGTGAAATTTGAGAAGGACAAGCTTTGTAGTGCATGTCAAGCCAGCAAACAAGTTGTAAACACTTATCCTACAAAAGCTTTCATGTCAACAACAAGAGTGCTAGAGCTCCTTCATATGGACTTATTTGGACCAACAACTTATAAGAGTTTGGGAGAAAATCTTTATTGTCTTGTAATTGTTGATGACTACTCAAGATATGCATGGGTATTCTTCCTTGATGACAAGACCGAGGTTGTATTATGCTTCAAGAAGTTTGCCAAGAGAGCATAAAATGAGTTTGAAGTGAAGCTTAAGAAGATTAGAAGTGATAATGGTAAAGAGTTTGACAACACAAACATTGAAGCCTATTGTGATGAAGTTGGAATCAAGCATGAGGTTTCCACAACATACACTCCTCAACAAAATGGTGTAGTAGAGAGAAAGAACCGGACACTCATTACACTTGCAAGAACAATGCTTGATGAGTACAACACACCCGAAGCTCTATGGGCGGAAGCTATCAACACCGCATGTTATGCATCCAACCGTCTATTCCTTCAAAAGTTTCTTGGCAAGACACCTTATGAGTTCCTCAATGGAAAGAAGCCGGACGTCTCATTCTTCTAGGTGTTTGGTTGCAAATGCTACATCTACAAGAAGCGGCAACACCTAGGGAAGTTTCAAAGACGTTGTGATATTGGCTTTCTTGTTGGTTACTCATCAAAGTCCAAAGCATATAGAGTATTTAATCATGCCACCGGCTTGGTTGAAGAAACATATGATGTGGAATTTGATGAATCTAACTGCTCCCAAGGAGCACATGAGAATCTTGATGATGTAGGTGATGAACCATTGAGAGAGGCTATGAAGAGCATTCTAGTTGGAGACATCAAGCCTAAAGATGATGAAGATGATGTACAAGTGATTGATCCACCTTCTTCATCAAATGTGCCACAAGATGGTGATAAAGATGAGAGAGTAGAAAATTAAGATACTCATGTCTCTCATAATCAAATGGTGGCACAAGCACAAGATGTTGATGCTCCACAACCTCCCCCTCAAGTGGTTGATAGAAGAAATTCACCTCTACTACAAACTCATCCACAAGATCTCATCATAGGGAGTCCTTCAAAGGGTGTAATGACTCGATCTCAAAAACTTGCTTCATTTATTGAACATCACTCTTTTGTCTCTTTTGTTGAACCTAAGAATGTAGAAGAAGCTCTTCAAGATTCGGATTGGATTAATGACATGCATGAAGAGTTGAACAACTTCACTCGCAATGAAGTTTGGACTCTTGAAGAGTGACCACAAGGTGCAAGAGTCATTGGAACAAAGTGGGTGTACCGCAACAAGCAAGATGATCAAGGCGTTGTAGTGAGGAACAAGGCAAGACTAGTTGCAAAGGGGTTCTCTCAAGTTGAAGGATTGGATTTTGGAGAGACCTTTGCACCGGTTGCAAGACTTGAAGCCATTCGTATCCTCCTTGCATATGCATCGCATCATGAAATGAAATTATATCAAATGGATGTTAAAAGTGCATTTTTAAATGGCTTCATAAATGAACTAGTCTATGTTGATCAACCTCCCGCGTTTGAAGACCCTAGATATCCTAATCATGTTTATAGGTTGTCCAAGGCGCTATATGGGCTTAAGCAAGCCCCAAGAGCTTGGAATGAACGCCTTCGGGACTTCCTCATTGAGAAGGGCTTCACCTTTGAGAAGGTTGACACCACACTATTCACTAAGAAGCTTGATGGGAAAATCTTCATTTGTCAAGTATATGTTGATGATATCATCTTTGGATCATCAAATGAAGATTATTGCAAAGAGTTTGGTGAATTGATGTTGAAGGAGTTCAAGATGTCAATGATTGGAGAGCTTACATTCTTTCTTGGTTTTTAAGTCAAGCAAATGAGAGAAGAGATTTTCATCTCTCAAGAAAAGTATACCAATGATCTTCTCAAGAGGTTCAATATGGATGAATGTAAGCCAATCAAGACACCAATGCCATCTAATGGACATCTCAACCTAGACAAGGGAGGTAAAACGGTTGATCAAACTCTCTACCACTCTATGATTGGTAGCTTGTTATATTTAACCGCATCTAGGCCCGACATCATATTTAGTGTGTGTATGTGTGCTAGATTTCAAGCTAATTCTAAGGAAGCTCATTTGGTAGCCGTTAAAAGGATCCTTAGGTACCTTAAGCACAAACCAAGCATTAGCCTTTGGTATCCCAAAGGAGCTAGATTTGAATTAGTTGGCTATTCCAATTCGGATTATGCCGGTTGTAAAGTTGATAGGAAAAGCACATCCGGATGGTGCCATTTGCTTGGTAGATCTCTTGTGTCTTGGTCCTCCAAGAAGCAAAATAGTGTGGCTTTATCCACCGCCGAAGTGGAATACATTGCCGCGAGTACTTGTTGTGCATAAATACTTTACATGAAGCAAACTTTGCTAGACTATGGTGTAGTTCTAGAAAAGGTACCTCTTTTGTGTGATAATGAGAGTGCGGTAAAGCTTGCTAATAATCCGGTTTAACACTCTCGCACCAAGCACATAGATATCCACCATCATTTTCTTAGAGATCATGTTGCTAAAAATGATATATCACTAGATGGTGTAAGGACCGAGGATCAATTGGCAGATATCTTCACTAAACCGCTAGATGAGGCTACATTTTGTTGGTTGAGGAATGAGCTCAATGTGCTTGATTTTAGCAACTTCACTAAAAAATGAGCTTGTGTTGTCCCTTGCATTGCATTGTAATATACAACATGTTTACTTCTTGGTAATGCATTTAGGGCTTGTCTAACATGGTTAAGATAACCGCCGAAAAGCGTGTGAAGAAGCTTAACCTTGGATAAAACTTGACAAGCAACTATAATTATTTTCAAGTATTGCATTGCATATGCATGTATGTTGTTTTGTCGTTTCTCTTCAATCACCCTTTTATTGCCTATTTTCTTAAAAAGAATTATAGCCTAAGGGAAAATACTTTGAAAATTTTGAGGGTTTGAGAGAGGTCACTCACATCATTCCCAATTGGTGTTTATTTGGGTCTTATTGAAGTTGGGACTTGATTGGGAACAGGCAGTGCTAAGGAACATTGAAGATTTGCTGAAAAAGGGCGACTGGATGCTGGACCAGACTCTGCTCCCTGCGTCTGGTCAGTTCACAGGAGGTGAACTATTGCTACACAAGAGTGATCGGACGGTGAAACAATACCTTTCCTGCGTCCGGTCAGTTGGTGATCCGGTCAGTGATGGTCGGACGCGTCCGGTCACGACTCGAGGGGATTTGGACCTCTCTATTGTCGACCGGACTCTGGGTGGCAGCGCCCGGTCGTTGCCACCGGAGCATCCGGTCAGTAGAAGTCGTGTGGGTCTAATACTCTGTTCTATTTCCTTTTCTCATCCGTCATGGGGGCCACCATATAACCACGCCATGATTTGACCTAGCCTGTACCAATCTCGCCCACGTTGACTTCGCCTAAGCCCTAGCCGCACGCTCCTACGCCAATCTCGCCGCCCCGCTGCTCCACCTACATTGTGCCATTGTGCCCTAACTTCGCCGCCGTATCCACGTGCGCCCACGCCCCGTCGCCTGCCTGCGCCGCCTGACCGTGCACCACCGCAGCACCTCCTCCCTCGCCTTATCCAAGCACGCGTCGTGCCCTAGCCGTGTTCCATCGCCGCGCTGCTCTGCCCCATGGACCCATGCCACCTCACCGCACATCACCGTGACTGCCTCGTGCTGCCTTACTAGAGCCGCCTCGACCTCGCCGTGCCACGCCAATTTGACCTAGCCACTGTTTTGCGCTCCTTCATTGCATTGTTTGGCCACCACACCACATTGCCGGAACCCTAGCCATTGCCGACCCATGGTTCCCCACGATTCGTTCCTCTTCTCTTTGGTCGCCAATTCGTCAGGTAGCAAGCCCTCGCTTTTAATTTTGTATCTATTTCTTGCTTCTTAGAGTTTCGTATCTCTAGATGTATATTGTAATTATTCATATATCCAATCTATTCTATCGTGCAGTGAGTCAGTGTTTTTGAGGTCACTTTGGCAGTTGTCAGTCAACTCGGGGCCAAGCTCGCAAGTACGGATCGAGGCCAAGCCTCAAAAGTGACAGTTGGCAGTTGATTCTTGTCAGTGGCAGTTGTTCTTTACAACTCCAGCAATGGCACGTGTCAAGAATGCCGGAGGTGGTCCAGGTGAATAGGATTCGAGGCCTCCGCCTCACTTGCTTGCTGAGGTGAAAGGTGAGGCAAAGAAGCTCGCAATAAAGAAGCACAAGTATGCAGATGTTGATACTAAGAGAGCAGCAGCAGTTGCAGCCACCGCAGAGCGTGCATAGAGAGGAGGAGCATGGAGTGGTGTTCGCATTGCAGACCAGCTTTCACCAGCTCAGAGGGCCGCCGTCGAGCAGGTTGAGCATCGTCATGGTAGTTCAGCTGGGACTGTCATGCTTGAAGGATGGCAGGTCGCTTTAGAGGAGAGTCAGCCTCAGGGGGAGCCACTACAGTAGACATAGCTAGTAGAGCAGTCAGAAGGCACCTAGTAGACAGAGCAGACTCAGGAGGGAGAGCAGGCACCTCAGCCATAGTTACGACGCTCTAGTTGCACTTGTGCTCAGGTGACACCGAGGCCAGAGACACAGTGGAGGGGTTCTCGTCCGCCTCCTAGACCACAGGGTCCGCCTCTAGTGACTCACCTTGACTTGAGGGCTGCCACAGCCAAGCAGGTGCAGTAGCTCAGGTTCGTGCAATTTGAGGACTGGTTCCTGCCAAGGAGAGATGAGCGTGCTTCAGAGGGATTCGATACACCACTGCAGGAGGACTTCTACAATGCATATCTTAACAGTGGGGTGGCTTTCAGATCTCAGAGGGTTTGCTCCATTGAGTCAGTTGTAGCAGCAGTAGGAGAGCAGATCCGCCCTCACCTCTCTTACTTGCTAGGGTTGACTGATTTACTTGGATGAACTGGCAGATGTGTTCCATCATGGGTCCATGAGTTCTATGCTACACTTTGGATTGACCCAGGCCATAGGTTTATACAATTTGCATTTAGAGACTGTGACTATAGGCTCATGAGCTTCAAGGTCAGAGAGATACTCAGGATTCTAGAGTCACCCATCCGCCTTCACAAGGTGTGCTACAGTCAGATAGAGCCTCCTAGACGCCCTCACGGCGGTCTTGTGCCACCCACAGATTTGGTCAGACCCTGCTTCATAGAGCTTTTTGGTGAGGGGTCGAGCAGGACACCTAGGGATCATACTCCTACAGCTAGGCTGCTTGATGCTATCATGACGAGGACCCTGCTCCCAAGGATAGGCTATCACGAGGGATTGACTCACATTCAGCTATGGTTAGTGAACTCCCTAATTCAGCAGACAATATTTGACATTTGGGATGTTATTCTATCAGAGATGGAGGACACTCTTGCAGAGGGGTTCAGACGTCATCATCGACTGCCTTATGCTCACTGGATTAAATTCTTGATTCGCAAGGCAGTTACAGTGAAGTCCCTAGAGACTATGGCTAAGTACACTGGAGCTACTATAGAGTTTCCACCATATAACATGACTCAGATGCTCCATCACAATGCAGCGAGGACACCTAGCTAGCCGTGCCATCACCCAGAGGTGCCAGAGACCGTAGCCCAATAGGATGAGATCATCAGGGGCATTGCAGCGACAGAGGAGGAGCAGCTAGATGCTTAGCAGGAGGGTATGGTCGAGAGGGACCCCAGTGACAGTTTAGATGATGACTACCAGGCTATCCCTCAGATGCCTCCTCGATGACATGACAGTGAGGCCGGTGGCTCCAGCTCAGCTCCACCCCAGCCACCACAGACAGACCCCGCTCTTCTTGCTATTCTTGAGTGTATGAGGTAGGATCAGGCATGTTAGGCCTAGGAGACAGCAGCAGCCCTAGCACAGGTTCAGGCCAGACAGGATGAGTTCTAGTGACAGCAGCAGCAGCAGGCCATGCAGCAGCAGTAGCTCCTTATCTAGCAGCAGTTACTCGGGTTCATGCAGCATGTTGTTACTACTATTAGATCTGCATCGCCATAGCTTACACCTCAGCTCGGCCAGCCTATCACCACGTCAGTGACTCCAGCTTTACAGCCTAGTGGGCTTCAGAGTCAGGGACAGCCAGCGACACAGTTTGCTTCACCGATAGAGCAGGTGTCCCAATGGTTTGCTTCTCTAGTGCCAGCCCAGGGTCCTTCCTTCACACCTAATATCACGGGATTCACACCGGCTCAGAGCTCCTCAGTGCTTGTGACTGACACCCTAATTTCCAGGAGCCTTGGTGCGACATTCAGTGAGTTGATAGGGTAGCCTACACCGCTAGAGCTACGTGTCCCTGGACCTTCCATAGTCACTCCAGTTACTGGGACTACAGAGATGCTCCCTTCATCTGTTGCATCATCAGAGCCACCTGCTTCAGTGATACCTATAGAGTCATAGGCCGCACCAGTCCCAGATCCAACCCAGACCGCTTTAGCTTCAGTTCCAGCGATAGAGGGTCAGATAGCTTAGAGCTCGAGATCAGAGGATGATGCTACACAGTTTTAGATCGCTCATCGCACCTCAGTGCCCGAGTCGTCTACTCCAGCCCCACCGACCGACCCTTAGGTTTTGGTGCTTGACTCCAAAGGGGGAGAGGGATCGAGTATGTTAGATCTAGGGGGAGCGATATATCTAGGGGCAGCTTATGATTTAGTACGTTTGCTTTTTATGTGTGAGACATTACTATGCATTCATGTTTACTTTCATGCATTGAACTACATAAGTGTGATTGTGATATTTATGTGATATGTGTGATATTTATGTGATATGTGACATGTGTGCTCTCTACTTTGGGTTTATTTATATGTCATGTCACTTGGTTATGCTCATTTGCTTTGCTTCCACGTTTTACTCCGATTCAAATGAGTTTTATTTCTTGTACTCATGCTTATTTCATATCTATTGAGTACACCATGTTAGCTTGGGTCATATAAGCTTGTCTAACTTCTTTGTTCTCATTGCCAAAAGCTTATATGAATCAAGCATGTTGAAAACCTCATCTCTTTCACATACTCGAGGTTGTATTGTCATCAATCACCAAAAAGGGAGAGATTGAAAGCATCTAGGCCCCTAGTTGGGTTTTGGTGATTAATGACAATACGAGATTATTATAACTAATGTATGTTTTGCAGAGGCAATTAAGTTAGGTCATGGTAATGGCAATTGATTGGGCAATCATGGTTGTCATGCCCCTATGATGGAAATTGTTTTGGTTTTCAAAGGATGGACGACAAGGTTAAGGATGGACTAGTTCTAAGTGTCGTTTAGTGTTGAAGAGACACTTAGAGTAGTTTAGGACTTTGTTTTTCCTTTGGTCGTACTATTAAGGGGGGTATGGACTAGTAGCATGACCTAGGTGAGTCTAGTGGGTTAGGTGTGGTGCACACTTGTCAAATCTAGCACTAGGTAGCTCCGAAGTAGCCCTAAGATCAATTGGAGCAAACTTCATTCACATATGATTTCGAGTTGGAAGTGAATGGAGGGTCAAATGCTGACCAGACGTTGATCCGGTTGTGACCGGACGCTAGCAGTAGAGTCCGGTCAGTTCATTTGATTAAGAAGAAGTCATCTGGTTGCGATCGGACGCTGAGTGAAATGTGATCGGACGCTGGGTGCCAGAGTTCGGTCAACTCCAGTAAGGTTCCAGAGAGGGAGAATCCTGATCGGACGCATCCAGTCAGTGCTGATCGGATGATGGTCAGGTTTGGGTTACTGACCGGATGCTGAACAGCGAAGTGACCGGACTCTGGGTGCCAGTGTCTGGTCAACATCAGTAAGGGTCCAAAGAGCAATTTTTGTGACCGAACGCATCCGGACAGTGCTGACCAGACGCAGGTTAGAGTTCGGTCACAACTTAATGGCTCTATGGCGGGGAGAACTGACCAAAGCATCCGGTTACCTTGACCTGAGCGTCCGGTCGCCCCGTAGAACACTGACGCAACCTCCTAACGGTTTGTTTTGAATGAGGGGGTATAAATACTTCCTCTATTCATCCAAGGGAGGTCTCTTGCCCATTTGATTAGCTGAGAAACACCCTTGAGAGTGCTTTGGAGAGCAAGAGCCTAGTGAGGTGATTGAGATTTGAGAATCCAAGATTAAGGCCTCATTAGTGCAAGGAGAGTAGCAAGTGTGCATCCACCCTTCTCATTAGGCTTATTGTGGTCAAGTGAGAGTTTGTGCTTGTTACTCTTGGTGATCGCCATCACCTAGACGGCTTGGTAGTGATTGAGAGTTTGGTGATCATCCGATAGAGCTTGTGGATGACCCAGCTCAAGTTGTGAGCGGTTGTGGGTGATTCACCGCGACGGAGTGTCGAAGAATCAACCCGTAGAGAGCACTTGATCCTTGCGCGGATCAAGTGGGAGCTACACCCTTGCGCGGGTGCTCCAACGAGGACTAGTGGGGAGTGGTGACTCTTCGATACCTCGGCAAAATATCGCCATGTTCCTTCTCCTCTCTTTACTTTAAGCATTTACTCTTGAGCAATTCAATTCTTGTCTTTACATTCTTAGAATTACCATGCTAGAGTAGGATTGGAACTTAGGGTGCTAAACTTTTGTGCGGTAGATCATTAGAATCATATTCTAGGCACAAGGGGTGAAGTGGGCTAAGTGTAGGGTTTAATTATTGCAAAGAATTTTAGAATTAGCCCAATTCACCCCCCCCCCCTCTTGGGCATCTTGATCCTTTCAGTCACATTGCTTAGTTTATGTAGCTAAGTAATTTGCGCTCTATAATTTGGCTTGTGTAGCCTTGTTATTGAGCTTTGCTAGTGAGCTTAGGAGGCTTTGTGCCTTTGCTTACTAGATTGTGTACGAGCTCCCCTGGTTGCCAAAGTACTAGTTGCATAAGTTTGTGTGACCTTGCAAGCTAGAATTATTAGGTGAGCTCTAGCTAGCCCGGCACCTTTGTTGCCTAATTAGGATCTTTATAATGTGCTTGTGAACTTAGTTAGAGGGGTGTAGTCTTGGCTAGACCGATAGTTTTAATTCCGCTTTTGTTTTGGTTAGCCGGTGTGTTTAATTTTAGAAAGGACTATTCATCCCCCTCTAGTCCGCTATCTCGACCCTACACGTGATATCAGAGCTAGGTCTCTCATTTGTGGTCTTCACCGACCCGAGAGGATGGCGACTTATGGGTTAGATATTGATTGTCCACACATTTTTATGGCACACACTTCGCACGATGGAAAAATTAGATGATATACAATTTTAAGTTTATTTGCCCTCAAATGTGGTGGATGGTAGATGTAGGCTTTTCTCATGTGTTGGATGAGGAGAATCTAACTCAAGCACAAAAGAAATGCCTAGATCTCGACATCCAAGCTACTAACATCATGTATAGATTTTTAGATGATTGCATATTTGGAGAGATCATTAACATGAAGACCACCCATGAGATTTGGAGTTATCTCAATGAGAAATATGGGATGGTCTCCGATGATGATGATGATGATAAGCCCAAAAAGGAGGCACATGAGGATGTTGAGCATAGCCACAATTCGGTGATTGTGGAAGATTGCTCCACCTCATGGTCAAGTGATGATGATGATGATGATCAAACCACAAGATCACTTGACAAGATTGATGATGATGCCACAAGTGATGCAAATGATGATGCTACTCCATGCACACTTGTTGTTCATGATGATGATGGCTATGAGAGTGATGTTTCTATAAGCTCTCCAACTACATCATATTGCTTCATGTCATGAGGTGACACCAAGGTATCTAATGCAAATGTGATTGATCTTGATTCATATGAGGAGCTTCTAGACAGATATGGTTGCATGATCAAAGCTTTAGAAAAAGAAATGGCTAAAACCGAGAAATTGAAAAATAAAACTCTTTTCTAAAGAACACATGTGAACAACAAAAGCATCTACTTTATGTTACTACTTGTTCACATGAGGAGTTAAAATTGGCTCATGAGGAACTTAGTGTTGCTCATGATAACTTGGTACAAGACCATGCTTTTCTCACTAAAGAGCTTTCAAATGAAAAATCTAAAACTAGTGAGAGCTCATCACAAGGGTCAATTGATCAATCACATGTTGTTGCTAACTTTTGTGATGTAGGCAAGAAACATGTATCCACCTCTTGTAATGATTTATTAGATATGCCATATTTTTCACATATAGATGCTTGTTCTACTTCTATGCCTTGTGAGAATAACCTTTTGAAGGAGAACAATGAGCTCAAAAGAGAAGTAAAGAATTTGAGCAACAAGCTAGAGAGGTGCTACAACTCCAAAGTCACCTTCAAGCATATGTTGAACAACAAAAGAAGCTATGGTGATATGAGTGGCATTGGATTCAATAAGAGCTTGACGAAGGGGAAAGAAAAAGAGAAAGAAAGATGAAGAAGCAAGAGAAAGAGAAGCTATCTCATTTCATGTGCTTCAAATGCCATGAAGTGGGTCATCTTGCAAATGATTGCCCCAATGAGGAAAAGCTCAAGTTGAAGAAAGAAGAAGAGAGGCTAAAGCATGTCAAGTGCTTCAAGTGCCGCACATGGGGTCATCTCACCTCTATGTGCCCAACCAAGCAATTGGTGAAGCAACAAGTGAAGCCTCAACCAAAGCCACTAGTTAAGCAAGAAAATAAGCCCCAAGTGCATGACAAGTCCAACCATGAAGATGGTGGTAATTTGGGGATAAAGAAGAAGACAAGAAGGGGTGGAAAAGCAAGGCATCCAATGCTTATTCAAGATGCCAAGATGATCAGCAAGAATCAAAAAGAGAAGAGAGATTTAGCTCACATCAAGTGCCATGCATGTGAAGAATTGGGCCACCTAGCTTTGGATTGTCCAAGCAAGCTTGAGAAGAAGGCTCAAGCAAACAAGGAGAAGTAAGGTAATGAGAAGCACCACATGAGTAAGGAAGAAAAGGCTCAATCAAAAAGGAAGTGCTACTCATGCCGAGAAAGGGGACACATGGCTCATTCATGCCCCCTAGGTAACTCTCCTAAGCCCATTTCAATTAACGCTAACACTATACTTAGGAAGGATGGCAATGGTACCTCATTGGTTGCAATTACAAAACATCCCGCTACTCATACTAAGGCTATACCTAAGTATGTTGCACCTAACTTGAGAGGACCCAAACTAGTTTGGGTACCATCAAAAAGTGGATGATTGATTGCAAGTACCATCAGCATTGGAGACTTGATTCAATTGATTTTATATTGATCATCATATGTTGAGTCAAGTTATGAAGTCTAGTGCACATCCAAACCCAATGCCATGATAATTGAGTGAAATCCAAATGTGCTACAACATACAGGTGCTATATTTCAAGTTGTGGGTGATTTATTGGTTATAATTGGAGGCTTGCAAACATTTGAGTTGAAGCTTGCTAATGGATGGTCATGAACTATAAAGGTACATTCTTAGTTGATCTAATTTATTTGGGTGCATATAAGTTGATTGAATTGGATAAATATGCATATGTTGCTTGCTATAAGATGATTGAATGGATCAATTGTTTAGTAATCAAGTTTGGATTGATTTGAGTTGGATAAATTCACAAGATGACTTTTGATAAGTGAATTGAATAGATTTATGTTTTGTGAAAGTATTCAAACAAATTGATTTCAAGTTTGGTTCAGTTTGAAGAAGAATAGCTCAATGTGTTGAAATCTGTGCTATATTAAAAATCTGAGTTAGTTGAGTTCAAGTCTGAATTAGAGTGATCAAATCTATTTGGATTGGCTTAAAATTTGGTATGCATGCTCTATACTTATGGTATAATATTCTGTAGCAATTTCATGAGAATTGGATAAGAGATGCTTTAGTTTTGGAGTGGATCTTTTCAGCTATGGTGCAGCAGTTTTTAGCATGTAGCAGTGGTGGAAGAATTATAATCTGGTAGCAATCTAGAATTCAAATGAATCTCAAATTTTTACAGATGCTATATGACTTATTGAGTCACATCTCCACCAAATTTTATGGTATTTGAATCTGTACATTGAGAGTTATAGGTATTTCTATGAAGGGTACTGAATCTTCTAGAAAAGTGACAATTATTGGATTAATCAAGAATCACTTGGATTGAAAGGTCCTCAAGTTAGAATCATGTTTATAAGTGTTTGAGGTACCTAAGTTTGGTTTTGGATTAATCTAAAAGCATGACAAGCAAAGAGTACAAGGCTATTTGATTGTAGAGTGTACTTGGCACACATTGAGTACTCAAATTGAAGATCAAGATCAAACTCAAGATGAAGATGAGGTTTAAGTTCTTGTGACAATTGGAAATCATTTGGTAGAAAGAAAAGGAATTAAACAATTAGAAAAAAGGACTTAAATAAGGATTCAAGGTTATTCATCAAATCAAGTCCATCATATGGATTAATCAAGAAAAGTCATTTCAAGTGAGTATCAAGAATGGTTCTTTGGAGAGAGGTCACTTCTCCCTAGTGTAGGGGCTTGCTGCCTTTTGTAGGTAAACCAAGTGTGGTACTTGAAAGGCTAACATGGAAGTGTTGATCTATGGGATATTCTAGATGCTTGGTTGAAGCAATCAAAAGGGTTGATCTAGCAAGCAAGCAACACCCAAAATAGAGCTAGTCATGATAATTCAAGTGGTACTCTAAGTAGTTCTCTCATGCAAGCAATGAAGAATGAAGAAGCAAGCCAACCACAACAAGAGCTAGTGCACTTGATCATAAGTGGTTCTCAAATTATATGGGTGAAGAATGGATTTTATTATTCATGATTGGTCTTCACCAAGCTATAATTGGACTTCACATTGCTATTGAAGTAATGAATTGGAATATATGTGACTATCCTCTACTCCAAGATAGCAAAGGTATCATTGTAATGTGCATGATCATTTCATCCCTTACTAGTATGCGGTTAGTGCATATAGTACATGCTTATTTGGATCATGCATGAAAAATGAAAGTTTTAAATTCATAGCCTACCACTATTGCTTGAATGGTTAATTGATCTAGTGGTTAGTATATAAATTTGTTCATGAGTTAGTGAACCCAAGTACTTGATTTAATTTGGATTGCCAACAAGTGACAAGTACAACCTCGATAAGATAACCTCCAAATGAGTGTGAAGAAGCTTAGAGAGGGTTCAAACCGGACTTGGAAACTTAGGCAAATCAATTTGGTTCAAGTCAACATTAGAAGCTCATGTTAGTGATAAGAGTATAAGCACAAGACAATAATGCAAATGGATATCTAGTTTAGTTATTTCAAGTGGTATCTAGACTCAAACAAGAAGAATGAACAAGTGGTGTCTAGATCAACTTACAAGTGATATCCTACAAGTGGTACTCATGAAGATAGAAAATGTTCAAGAGATGGTTTTTATTGACAAATCAATCATACACGTGGTATCACACTTCTACACGTAGTATCAATCATACAAGAAGGTGGTTCCACAAGTTATCCTCAACTTTAACTGATCATCAAATGAAGAAAAGTTCCCTCACATTCAAGAGCTCAAGATTATCAAGTGAATGACCCATGCTTGGACATAGGGGGAGGATCCCAACTACAATTGGTATCAAGGTCACAAGATCCTACACATAGTGTCTAAAGAGCTATACAAGTGGTGTCATTCAAATAATCAAGTCATGTCCATAAAAAAATGCAAGATTCAAGCCTCAACCATCTACCCCAATGCGAGCCTTTGCATCAATGAGAAGCACACCTTTTATGAAAATTGATGACAAAGGGGAAGAGATTGTCCAAAGATATGAAAGCTTTGGGAGAGATTGAGACAAAGAAGTAGAAGTTGGACATGGACATGGACAAAGAGGGAGCAACATTGAGGAATTGAGAAGGATTAAAATTCTTGGACAAGAGAAGCACACAAGTAGGGGAGCAAGCTCTTGAACTTTGATTGGTTGCATTTGATATATGCGTATTCATGTGCTTGCTTGTATTGCATAAGTTTTTAAATTTTGATATGCATGCTTGTGTGGTGTATGCTAGTTGTAGAACTTGAATGATGATTTGATAACTAGCATGCATAGGATAGTAGCTAGACTTGTATTTTTACAAGTGGTACTAGAACCTTGCTTATAATGTTGATCTCACGGGGTTTCTAGTGTATTTGTTGTCTAGCTACTCATGGTGCTAAGGATGGTGTTAAAAGTGTAACTCCGATTGGTATCACGCTACAAAGGTTTATTCTTTACACCTTAGCATCATTGGTAGTAATTACTCTCACATAATTCTAATCTATGCATATGTGCGAGCTTCAAACCAAACACTCTAGCACATATGTAGGGGAAGCTAATACTACCAATTTGGGTTTATGGTACTTGTCCAAAATCATTTACACATGGTAAAATTGCTTGGGCAAGCAACATGAATCCATTTGAGCTTAATTTTCATATCTTTGTAGAGTTGTCATCAATTACCAAAAAGGGAGAGATTGAAAGGTCTCTAGTTTGGTTTGGTAATTGAATGACAATCTATGTGTACTAATGTGTTTAAATGTGAGATACACAAGTGATTAGTCCACAGGTACACTTGTGTGAGCAACTCATGCCATGATGGTGAAGATAGCTTGGATTTGTTGCAAGGCTCACACATGTGATGAAGGAGCTCATTGCATATGAGACATGACATTGAGTCATGTGACTAAGGTGGAGAAGATCAAGACATGACTTGGCTCGATGGACCGGTTGCAAGTGTGAAGGGCAAGTTGAGTGATGACTTGGTGCCGATGGACCGAAGCAACGATGAAGAGCAAGTGAAGTCAAGATCGATGAACCAATATGCTCACGTGATGATATGGAGTGGATCATATCATTGTCGATCATGTTGGTTCTTATGTTGCATCAATATTAGAGGAGATGGAATGGAATGTGCAAGGCAAAGGTATAACCTAAGGCATTTAATTTCACTAGTCAAAGGTTGTGTAAAGAAGTGCATGACCGGGTTTAGGATAGATGGTCGTACTATCAAGAGGGGCAAACTTGTTTGTATATCAGTCATCTAGTGCCACTCGAGTAATCTAACTTTGCATCGTTGTTAGGATCGAGTGGCGTGGTGAATTGAGTGACTAATCCTTTGGTAAAATATTTGTGAAAAGCTAACACACGTGCACAAGTTGGTGATCACTTGGTGGCGTTAGCTCATTTGCAAAGGAGAAGTCGAAAGGTGAAGAAAGGAGGTGAAACCGGGCTCGGGGTGCTGCCCTAGGGGCACCGGCACCCCTGTGGCGGTGTTTGGCTGGACAAGGCCGAGAAGGAGGAGTTGGGGTCGCACCGCCCTGCCTTGGTGGTGGCACCACCCTCCTGTGTCCAGTGACTATTTGGATGTGGCCGAGAGCAACACGGTATGGGGTTGGCACCGCCAGTGGCGGTGTGCACCGCTTCAATGCGACGGTGCACCGCCGGGGGCACCGCCACCCTGTCCGGTGGCACCACCACTTTTCGGCAGAGAGTAGAGGAAGGCGAGGGGGTCACCGCCTAGGCACCGCCATGCCTAGGGCGGTGCACCGCCCTATTTTTCCTGAGAGTGGGGACTTCGTGGGGTTGGCCTGGGTGGTCACTGCCACCCCTAGGGCGGTGCCACCACCACCCCTGTTCGGTCATTGGAATTTGACTATTGGGGAGGGCGTCGCCATGTCCAGTGCCAGGCACCGCCGTATCCGGTGCCCTCACAGAAACCAGCAGCTTTGCTCTAACGGCTCTATTTGGCTTGGGGGCTATAAATAGAGGTGGAGCTCGGGCTTGGGTTGGTTGCAGAGCACCCTTAAGCCTTGGTGGCTTGTGTAGTAGTGCTTGGATGCCCTCTAACTCACTTGTGCTTATAAGACTGCGATCCGATTGCGAGTGTGTGTGATTGTAGTGCTTTGCATCGTGAGGTTGCATCGAGTGGCACTAGGTGTTCGAATTGCAAACCGATGGTGCTTGTTACTCTTGAAGGTTGCCACCTCCTAGACGGCTTGGTGGTGGTCTCCGTCGAAGCGCGCAAAGAAGATTGTGTGGTGCTCTAGAGAAGTGATTGTGAGGGGTATTGTGCTCACCCCGCGGGAGCCACAAAGAGTAACTCTAGTAGAGTGAGACGCGAAGGGTGACAAGTGGTCCGGCCGTGTCAAGTGCTAGAGCTTGTGGTAAGCACTCCATGTGGGAGAGTGTGACTTGCGGGTCACCACTAGCAAGAGGACCGGCGCCAACCTTGGAGCTTGTCTCAACGGGGACTAGCTTGGTGGCAACCAAGTGAACCTCGGGATAAAAGTCACCGTGTCATCCCTGTCTTCCCGTTGGTTTGCATTCCCCTTACATAAGCTCGTAATTACATTTATATACATCGTGCTTGTGTAGTTGCTCTTGTATTTAGTTAGCTTGTGTAGCTTTTACTAGTTACCTTCTTGCTTGTGTAGCATAGAAGTAGCTCCCTTGCGTGACTAATTCGGTTTGAGTAACCTTGTTAATCACATTGCTTAGTTTGTGTAGCTAAGTAATTTGCGCTTTATAATTTGGCTTGTGTAGCCTTGTTATTGAGCTTTGCTAGTGAGCTTAGGTGTCTTTGTGCTTTTGCTTACTAGATTGTGTAGGAGCTCCCCCGGTTGCCAAAGTACTAGTTGCATAAGTTTGTGTGATCTTGCAAGCTAGAATTATTAGATGAGTTCTAGCTAGCCCGGCACCTTTGTTGCCTAATTAGGATCTTTATAAGGTTGTCGGGTTCATAAACCTGGGGTTCCCAATGGATCCGCTTCCCTACAAAACTCGGCCCAATAGGCGGCGCAGCGACAACACGTGCCTAGGCCGGCCTAGATACACAATGACAGGTCAAGACCGCGATCTGATTCCTGACCAGCACCTTCGACCAGGAGATCTGATCGGAGGTGCGACCGGAAGGCCTGGTCATGGTGGGACCGCAGCCTGACTCCGACCCCCTTTCTCCGACCGAGAATACGACAGGACCTCTGCTCGCTGCTCTTTCCTGACCAACACGATCAGGGACGACTGGGAACAATCGACCGGGACACCCGCTCGGTATGGGCCCGGGGAGCAGGCGAAGCAGATAAGGTAAGGCGCTCAAGTCAACCGCAATACCGAGGACCGTACCCTGCCATGCCCTGCGCACCTGCAGGATGGTGCCATCGGGGCATGTCAAGCCAACACGGTAGAACCTGCCAGGCGCGTAAGAGCATAAACAGTATTGTGGGCGTCGTCGTTTGCCATACTAGGCGAATACGGTAGAGCCTGCCAAACACGTATGAGCATAAACAGTATTGTGGGTGCCGTCATTTGTCGTACCAAGCGAACACTGTGCAGCCTATCAAATACAACAGAGCATGAACAGTAAGCTGGGCGATGACGACCCTCCCGTACCCGATGGCGTGGGCAACAAGACTAGGCAACGCCCGTATGCACTCTCTCTTTCTCTCTGACTTGTAAGGTCATCCCCTTCAACTATAAAAGGGGATGCGCTCTCTCCTACCAAAAGGGATCAAAGACTCGAGGAGTCGAGGACAATAGCACAACGACTTTAGAGCTCGACAACTACACAGTCTACACGCTCTCAACAGCTGATAAGCTCGGACACACAGAGCATACGCTCTGATACTTAGCGCACGTTTGAGCATCCGTCACTCTCTTCCACTCGGTTCAGAGTCTGACCGGGCCTCTAACACCCCATCCTTCTCATTTCTTACTCGTTTGTAACCCCACAGCAAACTTTGAGCACCTAGGCTCAGGAATAAAGTCACCGACCGACCTCAACTGGACGTAGGGCCTGTTGCCTGAACCAGTATAAATCCTGTGTCATTGAGTGCTAGGCCACATCCGATTACAACGCACGGCAAAAACTACAAATATTTACTTGTTGGCCATATTTCGCACCGACAAAGGTGCTTGTGAACTTAGATAGAGGGGTGTAGTCTTGGCTAGACTGATAGTTTTAATTCTGCTTTTGTTTCGGTTAGCCGGTGCGTTTAATTTTAGAAAGGACTATTCACTCCCCTCTAGTCCGCCATCTCGATCCTATAGTCGGTCCGTGGCTTTGGGAGCCACCTCCTAGGCTTCGTCAGTGGCGATGCAGGGGTCGGCGCTTGCTTTCGGGCTCGGCATTGGGTTTCTTGGCGGTGTTGGTACAATCGCCACGGTCGCAGAAGAGGCTGCTCTTGTCGATGTCCAATATCTAAGTGAAAACTCTGCTTGGTTACTCCGGGCCGGCGGCGGTGGCGCAGCCGCGTCATATGCCTTCTTGAAGGCGTCGTCGAAGTTCTTGTTCGTCCGAGCAGGCTGGGGTCGTAAGACCTATTGATCCCACTGCGTCATTCGCCGGAGTCAGCCCCTGCCTAGTGTTGCCCCTTGCTGTGCTAAGCCTGATTGTGCTCCATGCTAGTCTTCACTTCGGTTGGTCCAGTAGTTGCCTAGTGTTGCCGCAATCGTTTGCTTCTCTGTAGTGGATGCTTTGCCGCTGTCGCTATTCTTCGATGAATGCTTTGCCGTCATGTTGCTCGGGCGGTTGCCGTGCCGCTTGGGTCTCCTGTCTCAGGCAGATGCTTTGCTATGTTGTGAGCGTGATGGCCCCCCATCCGCGGATGCTTTGCTGCGTTGATGGTCGTCGTCTCAGGCGGATGCTTTGTCGCCGTGCTGCAGTTCTAGCGGATGCTTTGCCGCCTGGGTCTCTTCTCTAGCAGATGTTTTGCCGCCGTTATCATGCTAGGCGCCCTTGGCGGATGCTTTGCCGCCGAGGTTGATGCTGGCCTCGTCGCCTTTGCGGTCTTCACTACACTACTAGCCACCGATGTGTCGTCTTCCTGTATTAGGCTTAGCCGGTTGGGGATTTTAGGTGGAGGGTTCCCCCCTCCTCCCCTCGTGTTTTCTTTGCTTTTGTTTGTGCCTGTGGGATTTCGTTGGTAATCCTAGGATTTATTGCGAGTCATATGTATCTTTATACCAACTCTAACCTCTCTTAATGAAGCACGTGCCAAGCGCGCTTTAAAAAAAAGAGTTGAAAAGAGCCTCTGTCTAGCAATTCATAATCATTATTTCAGAATTCAGATTTCTCACCCACCGACTAATCCCTAAAAAAAAAGTCATATTCCCACAAAGAGACTCTCTCCTTCTCACCTTATTCTCTCTCCCCTTTGCATTGTATTCTCTCTATCTAACACTTGCCCATCGTGCCTGTATATATATACTTACATGCTGTGAGCATGTGACCTCACCCCAGCGGCTTGGAACTCGGAGGTAGCAAAGCGTGGGTGAAAGATGTTTGAGACGGAGGAAGGGGGAGGACCAAGAGGTGTGCTCAAGGTCAAGGTAGAGCAGGATCAGCTGGAGATGCCGGTCCATAGCCAGGTGAGGAAGATCAAGCAGGAGGAGGAGGCGGCCAGGGAGCTCCTCCTGAGACTCCAGCTGCTGGAGATGAGGCCGCCCACCGGCTTCCGCGAGCTTGTGGCGCGGCAGGCCTCGCCGTCGCCCCTTCGCCGCTCTGGGCAGGCAATCTCGGTTGGGGACTGATCAAGGCCCTGCCTTCCCTAGCCTCTCTCGGCTCGATCAACGGGGTTGTACATAGGTAGGTGATGGTTCTTCAGTGTCAGTGCGCTGCCCATGCCCATCCATGTCTTGCAGCATATGGATACCTGAGTTAGGCTGTTAACTGTGATGGAGATAGTAGTCGCTGTGTTCTCAGTTGTGCGATGCAATGTAAATATTTGCTGCGTTTGCTTGCTCGTCAGCAATTTTTTGCTGGCTGAAACTAGTGTCAGACAGGGTTGCAGGACCGGGAGACCTCAGGCACGAGGGACAGCAACCACACGTCGCACACGGCCAATACGCAATCTGGACCATCTAGTAGGGGGAATTAATCATTAATGCCAAGTGAGGAAAAATGAGAATATACGTGTTGCCAAGCTACCATTAGTACGTGACTGTAAATCCTAACCCATGATGTTGGCTACAAGGCAGGTATGTGAAAGATGCATCGGACTAGACTCAGCGAGCATCAACATCAGCGTAGACAAAACGCCGATAAACTGCAGTTTAATAAAAACAACACGATGCAGCGAAGGCACATCGCAGAGCAGAATAGACCGGGTGCAGATTTTGGCCAATGATGATTATTCTAAAGCATGAACCTAACAATTAACACCATCTCCAAAGCAACCGATACAAAAATAAACACATCAGGTTGCAAACTTCATGCAAACACTACACACTGGCAATCTTTTGTTCGAGTTTACTACAGAGGGTCTAGTTTTCCTGAAACCAAAGCACAAAGCATGTTTCCTTGCTCCCAGAAAATGACGGATAAAACCACAATCTTGCAGCAGACGTCATCTACCGGTCTTGCAATCAATCGGTTTTCATGGCCTCCGCGTGATAGCTTTCCAGGTCTTTGTCCAGCTCATCTGCAGTCCTCTCAGGCTTCTTCCCTCTGCCACGGCCCTGGAACTGACCACGGCCCCTGCCCCGGCTCTGGAACTGGCCACGGCCCTGGAACTGACCACGGCCCCTGCCCCGGCCTGGAACTGGCCACGGCCTCGACCAGCTTGGAAACCACCACGGTTGTTAAACCTGTTGCTGGGATTACTGGAGCAGCAATATGTAAGGTCATGGGTCAGTACAAAAGACCAAACAACTTCTTTGTACTCTTTAAAAAAACATATTTTTAGTGTTTAAGGGTGCACCAACTCAAGAGAGATGTTCAGCCATAAAAACAAGTTAATAACTAAAGTACCCCTCTTTCCTCTCTCTCTTTTGTCAAAAATGAAAAGTCCACTCAATATACAAAATTTGACCTCGCAAAACATTATAAATCTTCAGTGCGTCCAGTACATCTGTACCATGCAAAACATGTTTTCTTTGCATGAGAAGCAAGGACTCACTGTTTAATTAGCGACTTGCAACCAGCACAGTGTGTTTGTTTATAAAAGAGTGCCCAGGTGCCAAAAATCTAAAGCTAACAACAAACATCAAGCTATTGCTACACTGAAAATATGATGGCATTGTAAACTACTAGTAACAAGGCATGAGATGGACTAAGGCACTAAGCTAAGCAAATAAAAGAGACCACATTTATCTAGTATTAAATGCAACGAATTACAAAAAAGTTGGCTTTGACAGAAGCCTTACCTTAGAGGTCTACTGCTTGAACCTCTGCCACGTTGAGTAAACTCAGGCCTGAATTATAAAAATATTGAGTCAGGTGCACCACCCTACAAAGTAAGGGGATAAAAAGGAAATAACATGGTGCTTGAATTCAAGTTCACATTGAAGCCACATATTGTGCATTCAAGCTGTGATGTCAAACTGCTAAAGGAAATAAAAAAAAATTGTAACAGTTCAGAAATTCACATTCCAAATTAACTATAGCATGATCATACTGCATCACATAACACCTGAATCTTTTATAATATATGTAGGAGGAATAATGACAAGTTAAAATGCACATATCAAAAAATATGCAGATATCTGAGAAACTTGTTATAGGACTTCCAGATCAGATATGGTAGAAGGAAGACTAGTTTGCTGTAAAGCAGTATACTCTGCCAGCAACAAGTTTTTTTTATAACTTATGGTTAAACTAGTGACAAAGGAACACATAATGTTTGTTATAGTGATCTAGCCAGGATTTTAGGGCAAGTCTTTTGTACTTGAAACTTAACAAGAAAATTCAGCATGACAGTTTACAGAAGATTGTCCTAAATGAACTAATTAGCTTGTCCTAAATGAACTAATTCCAAGCTAAAATGAACTTTGTAAGTATAGCAACACAGTTTATGATTGGACTACAGATAAAATGAAAAGATACATGATATGTGAAATGTCGAAGTACCACTTACGTCATAACAACTGTTCTTGTAGCTCTGCCATTAGAAGCCCCAACAACATTTATACGGGGTGTCATAGGCAAGCCTAAGTCACTTCCAATGACTTCTATCTTCATAGCTTTTCCATCAAGTAGAACATTATTATAACGCTTCAGTGCACCAATTGCATCGCTCCTCCGTGTAAACACCACCTCTGCAGTGCCCTTTAAAATTAAAAACACATATATTAATATAACAATTGAGGAAAATAAACATAGCTAAAAAACTGTAATAGTAACCAGAGAAGGTAATATAAACATAACATAGCCATGCAGTGTTTCATCAAAAGACACCACGACAATCACCAGGTAAAATTTCTTCAGCTTTATTCTGCTGCCGATATTAATAGGTTCAAAGCCAAAATAAGATGGCCTTCTGTACTTGCAGCCAGGCATGCATAACAGTATGGCAAGAACCATATGTGAGCCATAAGTCAAACATTCTATTGTACTACTCTTGTTATCTAATCCTCATGATCACAAAGGCTAGATACAAATTGTTCTAGGAATCTAGCTACAACTCTTACCACAAAATAAAAATAATGGCAATTAACATGTGAACATATTCATCCACAGCTATCATCAGAAAGATAAAATCACTGATGAGTAATGCAGTAAATATTTTACTGCCATTATAAGTGAGCGAGCATAAAACTCTGCTTGTTTTCAATAAACTATATACATTCGGTGCAGTGTAAACAAATGACAATTCAATAGGGATTCACATATAATACCAAGCTAGATGATGCCAACAAAATTAAAACTAAAAGCATATTGAAGGCTCTATTAAATAAATATATACATGAAGTAAAGATGGATTTCTAGAAGGTACGAACATTTGGGCGGCCATAACCATCATAGTGAACAGCAAATCGTTTCAAATGGCCAACTTCCGAAAACAGCTCCTACAAGGCAATTGTGAAAATAAAATTTCAGTTTGATGGTTCTGTATCAAATAATGAAACAAAAGAGAGAGAAAACTAGGCTGCCAAGTTATTTGAACATACCTTTATATCCTCATTAGAAACCCCATAGTCCAAGTTTGAAATGTACAATTTTGTACCAGTTTCTATTCCACTAGCCGCCATGCTATCACTAAATAGATCAGGTCTCCAGGTCATGTCTTTGGTTCTGCTAAATGACTGAAAAATGCCAAACATCCAGCATGTGAGGGAACATGTCATTATAAAAGAATATCTCTTCGAACTGTTTCATATGATCATGCCAACTATCACGAACCACATTGACTTATAATTGATCTTTAGAGAAGAGTAGCGATAATTATAACCGAGAAATAGCAAAACCATGTAGTACTGCATTAAGTTAACAGCTGCGAGGGAAAGAGCTCCACCAATATCACAGAAGTCCAGGAGACAAATGGCTTAGAGCACTTGTTATGGAATCTGCCTAGAAGAACTTCCATGGGAGTATGGAACAAATCCAGAACTGTCGAATAAGGGGCACATTGCAGTTCCATATATGGCAAGAAGATTGATGGACTCTGCCCTTCAGCGTATCATGATTTAGACACATCAAACTGGAGTCCACAAGCTTTCTTTTTCATCTATTTCCTTCCATATGTTCAAAGAAATGGTGGTGTTCCAACAAAATTCCCATTAGAGATGACCACCATTTCCTTCTGCCCCTCAAATAAATGCAACCTTATGCTCTACCGCAAAATTTCTACCAAAGTTGCATCTGCCCCTCCAAGCCTCCAAACAATACTGACAGAATGCATTAGTCACAGACATCACAGTTACTCCTGCCCCTCCATATAATGTAAGCTTAGACATGTTCTCCTCATTCAGTTTCTACTTTACTCAGGAATCTGACCATGAACAAAAACATAGTGACAGATTTGGTCTTGCCTTAGCAATAGTGCGTGCAGATGGACGGGAGTTAACCCCAAGAGGTCCACGGGGAGGCAATCCTGATCTTCCATGCAGGACATGTCCACCTCGCCCACCACTTCCTTGAATACGGCCACTACCCCTATCTCCACCCCTTCTTTCGTAATATGACATAGCTCAAAGTTGTTACACAGTCAACCAACTGGCAAGCTACAAGTACAATGGCAACCTGCAGTAAAGATGGCAATGTTTAGATATGCAGGGGGGAAGATAGACATAGCTCTGAACTGTGCACTTGCAAGAAATCACACAAACATGTAACACAAGTTGGATATGGTGAGTATCTTTAAACACACTAAGTCTAATCAAATTGATATTGATAATAGAAAGAAAAACTATTGCAATCAGCAATGAGGAAACTGGATATAGACAAAATAAATAAAAGGTAAACGGATTGCACAAAAGGGTTTACTGACAGTCTGACATAGATTCAAAGTAACTAATGGACAACTTACACGAATTCTACAGAAGATTTCACAAACTGCAAACAACAATGAACTATACTTGAGACTTGAGATCAAACTGCTCAGTGCTCACATATGAAACATCAGGGTACAAGCCAATCTAAACTTAATACAGTTATGATGCATCATCACGGGAAAACAATTCAGTTTCCATGCAGCTTGTTCCAGTTTACCGTTAAAAAAAAATATTGAGTTCCTATGTAGCGAGCTTAGGAGAAATTCAAACTTGAGAACTGTTGTTAGGAGTTGTATTAAGCACTGAAGTTCCTACAAAAATGACAGTGGACACATTAAACAAATGTCATCGCCAGCAAACCAAACAGCTCCTACTCTCGATTCCAGAACCCATATTTTCGAACATTGGAAATTCCTGCGGTCTACAGCGAAACCCGCAACGGCGAGAGCGCAATCAGGGCTAACGGCTAAGGCACCGAAGAATTCCACAACAAGTACCGAGCTGTACTCTACAACCCTAAATCCCCCCTCAATCCCACATCGGCTCCCTCGCCAGCCCTACCATCTGCCGTCGAACAGATCGGATCGGTAAAGATATCATCACGAAGAGCGCACGGGGCGGGGGAGGCAACTTACTCTCGCGGCGCGAAGGGGTGTTGGCGATTGGGTGGAGAATATTCTTCGGGGCGCTCCCGGCCTCAGTCTCCTCGAGCCTCCGCCAGATGCCGCGAAGAGGGAGGGGGAGGGGGCGGAGGCGGCGCCGCAGAGGGAGGGGCAGAAAGAAGGGGGCAGGATGCGGCGTGAGTCTGGAATCAAAACCCTAGCTCTCGATATCCCTGTGAGATGGGATTTGGGAACGAAGCGAATAAAAACGGGGGAGGGGTGGGGCGTAGACTCGGGACTCGGGACTCGGGAGAGAGGAGAGGTGTCGAGCTCGTTCGGACTCGGGACTCAGGATGGCAAGGCAGGTGCGTATCCGCCAGCCAGCCATCCTGGCCGCACCCGCCAGATCAAAATCTTACCCCCGGGTTACCTGTATGCCTGTAAAATTCATTCCATACTCAAGCGGGTAATTCTTACCCGAAAATATACGGCACACACCAAAATATAATAGCTTTCAAGTCAACAATGATAAAAGCGTGGGTGGACAGAGTGAGGATGATGATTAGGGTTTAAGAGAGTTCTAGAATATATATACTCATATGCTTATATGGACCAAATATGAGATATATCTTTTATGGGCTAAAATTGAAAATATTATTTATGAAATTTTTTTTACCAGGATATGCGGGTATGGGTAGTATACACCTAATTCATATACCCGATGGGTACAAGAATTAAATCCATAACGTCTCAAAAAATGTCTTCCATATTTTAATACTTTGACTCGGGTTTGTTTTTTTAGTCTTGACTCGAGACTTAGAGCCAGCGATCCTGGCCGTGGGAATATGCTCCCCGCAAGGCTGTATGCCTGTATGCGTGGCAACGTCTGAAATTGACGGCCTCGATTGGTTTGGTCGTGGCCTCGTGGGGACAGCAGGAGAGGGTTAACGATAGGCCTCTCATCAAACGACGGACCGGAACAAGACTTTTTTTATTGAAAAAAATGAAATCTTTGTTCTGCACCTAACCTAATTTACATCCGGTTAGGTTATTTCTCAAAAAGATTATATTTTAATACTTTGAGCAAGTTTTTTTTAGTTAGATTAGATAGAGGCGATGTCCGCCTTGCTCAAGGTTTGTTGGCACTGACTAGACGCCGAGTCAAAATCTTTCTTCCGAAACTTATACCTGACGTACTATTGGGATAGGTTATTTCTCATAATTTTCTTGTATTTTTATACTTTGAGCTATTTTTTTAGGTTAGATCGGATCATAAGATAGACACAAAGTTCACGTCACCGGCAGTACTGCACTCATCTTATTCTCTAGAGGAGGCACCTCCTCCTCATCTGGTGACACCATGAAAACAAAACAAAGAAGTTGCACTTCCTCTTCCTCTTCCTCTTCCTACCAGACGGTGTAGAGCTATGTCCACCTTGCTCAAGGTTTGTTGGCATTGGCCGGGTGTACGATCCAGGTGATAACTAGAGGGGTGAATAGCTCATTAAAATTCTACAAGCTCACAAACACTAGATAAAGATTAGTACCAAAGGACATTGATTGATATAGTTAGATCAATGCTAAGTGAATAAAATGTGAGTGATATTGTTGGCCCCAAGTAATCAACACAGCTTGTCATGTTTGTAATAGACTATTGTCAGTGACTCTTGAAAAAGACCCATATGAGTTGTTGACTAGAAAGAAGCCAAATATCTTATAATTTCGTGTCTTTGATTGCATGTGCTATATTTTGAAGAAAGGCATAAGACTAAGCAAATTTGAGAGGAAGTGCGATGAAGGGTTCTTGCTTGATATGCATCAAATAACAAATCTTATAGAGTATAGAACCAAGACCCATGACATAGCTAACGAGGTTTATGATGTGGAGTTCGATGATACCAATGATTCACAAATGGAAGATGAAAATCATGTAGATGTGAGAGGTGCTAGTTGGTAAAGAAGCCGAGTAAACCAAGATGCATCCATATATGTGATGCTATTTGGTTGTCGATTGCATCCTGCATAGGTCTGGAATATCGACGCCATGACACGAAACATGCAGTGGTAAAGGTTTTTACAATACTGCCGCACTTTCGACATGTAGTGTAGCGGGCAACTCACGGCATCCACAAAATCGCTAGTTGATTTAGACATGATCTAATAGAAATTAAACAAGATGACAAAGAAAACTATTTAGCGAAGAATATGGTCAGTGTTATGCATGATAAGATGGATGGAACCACAGTAAGACCCAACATTTTTTGGTTACGGTATGCCTAGTATGCCTCATACAAACAGCCCAAAGAGCTTAACATCTAGAGATATTTTCTAATGGTTTTTATTCCCACGAAGGTCTTAGGGATATGAAAGTTTTAAACACTTGGTCACCTAGACATGTAGGTGTACAAACCTGGGCACCTAGACATGTTATAGGTGTACGTGCATCCAACGGTGACAAACCTGAAACAAAACAAGGCTGGCACAGTCGGCGCCGTAAAAAAAAATCCAGAGCATCAGGGCGGCGTCTCGTGCCGCTGTCATTTCGACCTCCCTCCTCAAGGCAACCCGCACCGACCACTCAAATACTGCCGACAACCGCCGCCCGCGGCCGGCCCCGCCTCCTCCCCGGGCGAGCCGCACGCCGCGCTCCTCCTGGCTCTCGGCTACATGCGGCTGCGCGAGCTGCTGGCCTGCGCGCACGCGTGCCGCGGCCTCCGCGAGGCCGTCGCGGGGGACCCGCTCCTCTGGCTGCGCCTCGTCGTGGAGCCGCGGCTCAGCCACCGGATCACGGACGAGGCGCTCGTCGCGTTGACGGACAGGGCGCAGGGGAGGCTCCGGTCACTCCACCTCCTCGGGTGCGCCCGCGTATCCGACGCCGGCCTGCTTGCGCATCGTCTAGCGCAACCCCGACGTCACCGAGGTACGGTGATGCTACTTGTGCGCGAAATTGGCATATAGTGCACGGACTGGATCGTTCACGGAATCATGCGAATGTAATGGTTAGTGCGCGGTTACTGGTTAGTGTTTGCTTGGCCGTTTAGGATTAGGAGTACTTGTGTAATGGATTTATCTTAACAATATGTTGATAATTCAGTGGGCATTCCATGATTACGATTATCTTATTCCTCAGTTTCCCATATAGATCAGTTATATTTCTCAATTTTCCGGACAGTACGGTAATTGATGAACTCGTTCAGTTGTTCTAAACAAACAAGATGAATATAGATAATAAAAACTAAAAAGGAACTTTCAACGCAAGGTTCAATTCCACTTGTCTAGATGGGCTCATGTTATTATAACTTAAAGAGGGCAATGGGGATATGACAAGTTTTACCCTTCAATTTAAGGTGTCTTTTTGTAGTTTTATTGCATTTGGATTGTTCCTGACAGTTAGGAGAGCCTGTCCTAAAATTTATGATAAGACCCAGATGCAGATCGGCTTGCCCGAAGAAACTTGCGCCACCTAACTCTTTGTCCTCACTGTGATCAAGAATGAAGAGACAATTGACCACCTGTTAGTTACCTGTGTGTTCGCAAGGCATTTTTGGTTTTGCCTCCTCAGACGGTTTGGACTCCAAGAGCTTTCCCCTTCAGCCGATGAAGGATGCTTTGCTGACTGGTGGAGCAAAGTGAATAATTTAGTTGATGGACAGGTGCAGAAAGGTTTAAACTCCCTGGTCATCCTCGGAGCATGGAGTCTTTGGAAGCATCGGAATCGATGTGTCTTCGATGGCATGGCACCTAATCTAGGGGTGGCCTGGATGCTCGCTACAGAAGAGCTTCATCTGTGGATGTTGGCTGGGGCTCGAGGGATGTCCTGCTTGTCCACCCTAGCTGATGTTGAGGTTCAGGGTCAGTTTGGTTGGATGTTTGGCTTTGGCTTTTGATCTAAAAAGCCAAAAGCCCAACCAAAGGGGTTGCTTTTGGAGGCTGCTTTTTCAGAAGCAGTTGTTTTTCCGTAGTACATTTTTGAAAGCTGGTTTGACCCTGCTTTTAGCTTTTGACTTTCTGTTTTTTGAAATTGGTGGAATAAAAAACTCTTCCATAGTTGTTTTAAGAGAAATAAAGATAGAAGGTATATTTTATACTTGTTTAACCAAACAGCTTTTAGCTTTTCTACAGCCCACAGCCCACAGCAAGCTTTCTCACAGCTCACAGCCCACAACAGCTTTTTCCCACAGCCAGAGCTCAACCAAACACACCCTCAATAGAGTTTGTGGTTAAGGTCGTTTTTTTTTTTTTAGCACCGGCAAGTCTGTAACCTTTTAAACCATCGTGCTTGGGGTTCTTTTCCCCTCTTTTTTCTTCTATAATATAATGACACGCAGCTCTCCTGCGTGCTCAATTTTTTGTTGTTGATCACAACAAAAAGTAAGTAAAAAGAAAGACATGCTTTGTCGCCTTGATACACAAATACAAGAAAAGAACTGCGACAAGTGTAATAGTATTAAGAATCTAAAAACAAAGGCCAGGCATATATCCAACCAAGTTAAAGTGGCCCCTAACTCCCTAACTCCCTGTTGTAACCATGGTTGATGGACAACTATCATCTAAATGAGACAACAATACATAATTATGAATAAAAATTATGTACTTGATGCCATGAGCTCATGAATTAGTGCGCAATAAAATATGAGAGAAGACTTTACTGATTTACTTACTCCAGTATTAGAGGGACAATTTTTTTTTTGAAAACGCAGGAGAGCTGCGCTTCATTGTATTAGAGAAGAAAATGGTCCCCATACATCCCACTTATCTCATACGGGGACCAAATATGAGAGGTGGTTTAAGCAACAAAATAAAGACGGAAAACTTGAGCCAAAAAATTAACATGACCCGACTGAAGCTACAAAGAAAACTAGATTCTACCACCAAGCTCTAAACCCTGCAGCTTCTTAGCTCCGGCTAGACACCAGAGACTATGTTCATCTTTGAACTCCCTTATAATTGATGTTACCGAAGGTGCAACACCCTTGAAGACACTTGCATTTCTATGCTTCCAGATAATCCAAGCGCCCAATATTATTAGAGAATTCACTCCCCTTCTATGCTCTTTCTCCACTCTTTTCATTGTCTTGCGCCACCAGTTGGCAAAGTTACCTTCATTCGGTCTAGGAACAGAACCAGCTAGACCAATTGGAGCAAACAATCTGAACCAGAATTCTCTTGCCACTACACATGTTGTTAGGAGATGTTGTATTGACTCATCTTCTTGATCGCAAAGAGGGCACTTGTAACACCCTAGGTGTTAGCCTTGCATAACTTGACTTGCATTGCATGAGCATGATCATCAAGCATTCATATATATGCATTTACACTTGAAACATTCAATTGAAACATGTGCAACATTTCTTAGTATTTCATGTTTTCATATGAATATGCATATGATTATGAGTGTATACATGTGATTGGTTGATGTGAGTCACTAAAACATATTAGCTACACTTACGATGACTAGTGGAACAATGTTCATGAAGATCATTTTGTCTAATCCAAGTACTCAAGTGATGCTATGTGTGTTGAACTGGATAGCCCTATGTGTGACCAATGCATGAAATGAGTATGTGACCTTGCAAATAGCTTAAACATGTATAGAGTATCATTATGAACAACTTTGGTATTCATGGCTAGGGCTAAATGAGTCACTAAGTCATAGTTCATGTACGAGTCATCTTTTTAAGGAAGCATGTTTGACCAAGTTTGAATCATATGCTAGAGACTTTGCATGTAGGTGGTCACTAAAGCAAAGTTGTAGTATTTTTCAAGAGGAACAACTTTTATGTTTGGGTCATAGACTAGTTTAGCTCCTAACATGCTTGAATTAGGCTCACAAGAATCATCAATTCCCTGTTTTCAACACTTAGCAAAATTTGTCTAAGTCATGTGCACTGACAGTTTGGTTGCGTCGACTTTGGGATGATAGAATTTGAGATGGGTTGAGATTCAAGGCATGAGTTCTAAACAACAATTGGAGCTGGTACTTCGGGCTTTAACATTGGTTTAGGAAGTTTTAGCTAACAGTCCACGGATTTAGAGAATTCTTCGCTGCAAAACACGCTGTCAGGCTTAACATCACAGTGACTGACGAACTGAATCAGCGTTCAGTGGCCGACCGGTATCAGGACAGAGCCACCGCGTGGAGCCAGCGGCTGGCTGTGTAACAGAACCGACCAAATCATAAGAACGTAAGTACAAAAACAATCACTAAAGCGATCAAATTCCTGTACTTAAGCTCCCATAATCCCGGTAGTCCAGAAATCACGAAGGATTTCAACCAACTCTCGACATACAAACCAAGATCGTAGTGATTCAACACAACACATCATCCGTTACAACATTTCATAAGTAGCATTCGGATTACATCCATCAGAGTTCAAATAAAATATTACAAACCAAGTTTGAGTGTGCGGAAGCAACATAGTTTAGTACAAAATATCATAGTTTTCAAATACATTGCCAAGTCTGAGTCATGTCCCACAAAAGCATTATCAGGTACGAGAACTAGTAGAGACCGCACCCAACGGTCTAGTCTTCATCCCCAGCTGGGAGAAGGCAGTACTTGCAGCAACCAAAGTAGAACTGGTCATCTGCAACAGGTGGGAGATAAACCCTGAGTACGAGAAGGTACTCAGCTAGACTTACCCGTCAAAACCAGAAATAAAAGACACCAAGGATCATGCAAGGCTTATGAGGTGGGCTAGCTTGACACAGTTGCATAAAAGAGCTTATGATTATAGTAACCAATTTAAACTTAGCATCAAGCTTATCATCATTTACCTGTCCACTAGATTAGCACATGTACTAGAGCACTCACTTATTAGGAGCAAACAATATTAACCATAGCAGGTATAATAAGGTTGTCATCATCATATCATCATTTCTAAACCATTATGTTATTTAGTGTATCTACATTGGAGATAAGCCCGTCAAGTTCTCACTAACCGGGAGAGACGGCGACTCGAATCGAATTACAACTCAGCTGAGGGGGTATTCCTAACTCTCACCCTGGCATACTTAGCAAGGGTAGCCGTGGGTCACCTTTGGAACAACTCAGGAACCAAATTCGCGGGTTCGATCAGCGCCATCACTCTCAGGGATTACCCTTCTGCCAGGACGATCAGGACTTTTAAATCACCTGCCCTTGGACTCACGCCTACGGCTCCCTTCTGAGGCGCACTTTATACTTATCGACTCCCGGCCTGAGGTGAGCTACTCGGCTTCGTGGTCGGTCTTCGGACACGTCCAACTAAGAGAGAGGCATGAGTTCAACATGAACAGGAAAGGCTCCAAGATTCAGTCCTTAATCGACACAGACGGAGTCACTGCAAACCGACAAGCCTCCGTCCAGTCTTCATTTCAAATTAAGACTGGTTCTTTTCCACGATAGCAAATATAGCCAACCGTGCCATATGTATCTTCCTATATCTCGCAGGTGACAGGAAATCACCTGACTTCTACCGTGTTTAAGCAGGACTAAGCACTACACGAGCCTGAGCTACATAGGATTCAGGGTATCAATATCTGGACAAGGATTGGATAACCAATGCAGCAAGTGTTTGCATCCAACACCTAAACTTAATGCAACAATATATATATGTAACAATAATACTTTAACTGCATTTTAGAAATTAGGAGGCTTAATATGCTCTGGGGCTTGCCTTTCACAAAGTTGCACGGACGGTGATCCGGGCACTCAACGGTGACCTCGTCTGGCACTTCTCCTGAAGGTTGCACCTCCTGAACCTCCGGTGTCGGCTGCTGCTGCTCGCTCGGTTCCTCGAATTCCAGCAAGGTCACTCCTTCTGGTACACCTATTGCATGCCGACGCACAAGATAAATATCATGGATGCATAAGGAATGACATGATGCTCATGATGAATGAATCACAGTAAGTGTTTAACGAAAACATCACTGGATACTCGTTTACCGATTAAGAATAGCTCTATTCAAATCACTTTAAAACAGGTATCTAACTTAACTTGAAGAACAAGATCAACTTACCTAACTTGCATAACCTAAGATAAAGATGCTCATCTTCCGTTAAAGGCCTAACACCTAGAAACATTACCACAACTTAGAAATAGTAAAGGCATTAAACAACAGTTAAAGTTTCATATGCACACGGGTAGTTCCTTAATTCAACCACAACAAGAGTTCTACAAATCCAAATGACTTGCATGAGGACATTCTGGAAAGCTTATGAAATTATCTACAAATCATTTGTAAACATCAAAGCATGATTCTTACGTTAACCAAATCGAATTCCAGTAAACCTAGAATCTGTCCAGAAATGACAGGGTTACTAAATTAATTATTTAATGATGATGCAAAAGCATAATTAGACAAAACCAAGTTTACCAACATGTTTTGCATACCAAAGAAACATTAGAAAGTCTAGTGCTAACTTCTAAACAATTTATTTAATGCCCTTTTCTAATTTCTTTAGTTAATTAGGTGATTAAAGCAATATATAGTAAAACTATTCAGAAAAATCTACAAAAATTACAGTAGCTATCTCATACTTTACATAGACAACCATAAAAATTTCAAAGCCATTGGGTAAGCATAACTTGCTGTATCCAAAATAACAGGTAGCATGTCTATTTTTAGCATAATTAAGAAACCCTATTGAAAAATGTCAAGCAACAGATTTCTAATTTTTCCTAGCATCATTCTAGCATAAGAACAGTACTCACCAATTTTTACCCTAACTGGATCTATAGAAAAATTATGAAAATTCACACAAGATCCATCCATGCAAACAAGATAATTTTCTATCTCCTACAAACAGTGTCCAAAATTTATGAAAATTTAACTACAAGCTATTCATGATATGAGCAGTACACCATAAAAATTTCATGCCATTTGGAGCTACCTAGTAAAAGATATAATTACCCCTATTTCTTGCATGATTAAAAGAGATAAATAGAAACTCCCATTTTCATAACAGAACATGACATGGATTATATTTTTAATAGAAACTAGACATTATCATGAACTCAACAAAATTGGAATCACATCATTTGGATCTACCATCTAAGAGATACATATTTTTGAATCTATATACAAATCTATGAAAATAATAAAACAAAACAAATTAAGGAAACCAATTCAACTACTGGTGGGCCGGCCCGAAGAAACGGCGGCCCGCGAAGCAAGCGCTGGCGTGGCCCAGAAGCGGCGCGGCCCAGCCAGGCTCCCGCCTGCGTGCGTCAGCGACTGACGTGCGGGTCCCACGCGACAGAGAGACAGGCAGGGGAGGAGAACAGGGCGGTGGCGAAGCTCATTGCCGGTGACTCTTCCGGCGAACCTGACGGTGCTACGGCGTTCACCACATCAGTGCGCATCTAGCAGTGCCCTCAATCGAAGCTATTATCATAGCTAGAGGGGGTGGCGATGGCCACGGCGGCGCGCGACCACGGCATGGCCGGCTCCGGCGAGACGACGGCGTCGCAGACCTAAAGGATGACCCTACGAGCATCAGTGGTATTCACTAGACCTAGAGCAAGGGAGAGAAGAGGATGGGAGGGTCACGGTGGCGGTTGTCCACGTGGAGCAACAACGCCGGCGAGGTCAGCCATGGCGGCGGTGGAAGGAAACGACGATTTCGCCCTTACCAAGACACAATTGGATCTACGGTGAGGTGGAGGAGGTAGAGGAGATCACTGCGAAGCTACTAACGAGCTGAGCAACGCATTTTCGCGGTGGTGAGCGCGCACGACGATGGCGACACTCGGTCGGAAATGGGGAAGCTGCTGCGGCTCGGCGCTGCGCGCGGTGGAGGCGAGAGAGAAGCAATGGAGCGGCGAGTGCGTTCGGGCAGGCGCTGGCCTTCTTCTGGAGCTCGGACGCGCGACGTGGAGACCTCGGCAGCGCATGCACGCCACGCGGTGATCCTCTCCTAAGCCGGTCGGCCATGGTGACACTGACCGTTTTCTGAAAATGGTGATTCAGTGTTTGATGACTATGACTGACAGCGAGTATTCATCGTGTCAACACGGCTAATCCAATGGTCCTTTGCAAAAACTGTGTACATGAAAAATGTAGGTCAACCATCCATCTACAACTTCTTTTCAAGGACCATGATCTAATTAACCATGGATCAGCAGTTACATCAAGCCAAAGTGGGCTTGATCCAACTGAAAATGTAGTTATGACTTAGAATATTTTCTAAGTGTGAAATCAGCATGGAATTTTGACTTGTGGGCCATGTTTGAGGCTGTTCCACACATTTTCATGAGTTGATCATAAAACAACTTTTGTTCCTTGATAAATTAGCTACAACTTTGGTAAAGAGTGCACAGCCATGCAAAGTCTCTAAGTTGGTCTTTTGAATCAGTCAAACAGTGCCACTCTAGGGTAATTTAAAGTCAAACCTCCACTTGAGGGCATTTTGGTCATTTTGATCTACATGAACAATGTCCAAACAATTACCCTAAGTGTAGTTAAGGTGTATTAGACCATGATCAACCACCTTACACAATTGTTATACCATTTCAAATGAGCACATGTGATGAAACAACAAAACAAGCAATTCACCCAATGTTGCAATGCAATGTTTCACATGTTTCATGACTTTGTTGTTATTTTATAATTGTCACATTACTACCATATTGCCATGTTTCAAAGTATGAGAAATTCATGTTACATTCACATGTTTCACCATTACTATTCACAACAATTAAGTATGAAACACACACAGTTGAAAATGCTGCATATGCATGTTTCAATAACAATGGCATGATGAGATAGATGATGCACATGTTTATGAAATGAAATGCAATTAGTGTAAGCCAAACACCTAGGGTGTTACAGGCCGTGCGCCGCCGGCGCACTGCCCAGCGCAGCAAAGACAGGCCAGCACGCGCTACTTCACTCCCAGCACCCGCCCGCGCTGAGCGCACTCGCCATTTCCATTTCCTCAGCTTCCATCCTCACCCACAGCAGTCGCCGCCTCCGCACCGAGCGCCGCCGTCGCCATTACCGACGCCGGCTTGCCTTCGCCGCTTCTCCACCACCACAGCTGCTCCACCAGCACCCCCGTGACTCGCCTCCTCCACCCGTGCTCGCTGACTGTGCTTGGTAAGCTCCAGCACCGCGCGCAAGCTCGCCGGAGCATCCCCGCCGCGCCCGTCACCGTTGCTGGAGCACCTCCCTCCACCATCGGCTGTGCAACCTTGTGCGCTAGGTTCGCCTGAGTCCGTGGAAGCTCATCCGCGCTTTATATTGCTTCGCCGTGGTCTCCACCGGCGTAGCGCCGTTGTCTGGCTCCGCCGTGCCGCCATGAATGCCGGCACCATGCTTAGCTCCGACGATAGGCTCGGTCAAGTAGGTCAATAGGTCCGGGAGGTAGTGGGGGTTGTGTTGTGAAGATGCCACCGCCGGCGAACTCACCGGCGATGAGCTCCGACCGCGCCAGCGCCGTAGCAAGCGCCGACCCCTATTTTGCGTCGATGACAGGCGGGCCCTACTGACCAATGGGTCCATGCTGTCAGCTACTCTATATTATAAAGATAGTTCAAATATTCCAGATTTGAGTGTGTTTTGTAATTTTTAGATCTCCAATTTGGTAGCTTCAAAAATGGTGAAATGAATTTGGTAGTGTTCCATAGGAAGTGTAGTATTTAGGAAAAATATAGTCTTGACATTTACAGTAGAAATTTTGGAAGATTTAAATGGAAATTTGAAATGTGTTTTTGAATACATGCAAACTTGTTTATTTTATATCTAGAGTTCCTGTGCTCCAAAATTTATGAAATTTTTGTGGTAATCTGTTCTTGACATGTATAACCTTTGGTAAAAGTTTGAGGGTCAGTGCATGTATAGATTTGTAGTTATAGATTTTTCTTTTATAATTAGGAGATCCTTGTATGAATTTTTATAAATTATTTAGGAATCCAATATTCATGAAATTTGTTGGAGGTTATCCTAGTTCCTAAAGGATGCTAAGAAAAATAGAAAATCTGTTGCTTGACACTTTTCAATAGGGTTTTCTATTAATGCTATTTCAAGCCTTGCTGCCTTGTCATTTTTGTATAGGATGTTTTACTTGGTAAAATGGCATGAAACTCTTACAGTAGTCTATGGGTAGCACTAGTAAGCCACTGTAATTTTCTGAGAATTTATGATGCACATTTGGTATATGTTTATTATTTAACCTAAGTATCTTAGTAAATTGATAAAGGCATTTAAATAAATAGTTTGGGCATGGCCATTATGTTTTCTTGAGTGTAGTTGGTATGCTTAAACTGTTGGTAGACTTTGTGTTGTCAAACTTTGAATAATTACATGAAGTAGAAGTATTGTTACTTTATAATGCGAATTGGAATAATTTCTGGACAGATTCGGTAGTTTGATAAGTTGCATGATAAAAGTGATGTTTGCTGTAAAAATGGTTAATAACAAAGTTGTAGATAACTTCCTCATATGTCTTGTGTTAAAATTTCAGGACCATAGGTCAAACGGTTTAGGATTTATAGCTGTTTAAAGTTAGTATTCCGAAATGCTTCTCTCTGGAATTTCTGGACAGCGCTGGATTGATTGTCTATTTTGGTTAAGATAAAGTGTGGATTAGCTTTTGGTGATTAAATAAGAGTTGTAGACCATTTTATAAGCTTTCCAGAAAGTCTAAGATCACAGCATTTGGGTAAGTAGAACTTCAGTTATAAGTAAAACAAGCAGCTGCTATTTTGTGTGTAGTGAATGAATTGTAAATGTGTTTGATTAAGTAAGCAAGAGGAGATATGCACATACTCGGTAAAATATGATGCATTTGTTAACACTATACTGTTAAGAATACTTATACGAATGCATTCATCATGTGTCATCATTTTATACTTGTACGCATGTATGCATTCGCAATACCTTATGCCATATTCATGCATATAGGATCGATAGAGGAAATAACGTTGCTGGAATTCGATGAAGTAGAGGAAGGGGACCAGCATGAGAATCCTCAAGTCGCAGCTCCAGAAGGTGAGGAGCAGAATCCTGAAGAGCTTCCAGAGTGCCTTGACCACCGCCCCACTTCCTTTCTGAAAGGCAAGCCCCGGAGCATTATAAGTCTGCTAATATTTTACAAATGACTACTTAAGTACTTATGATTGATGCATTAGGTTATAGGAGTTGTCTGAAAACACTTGATGCATGGAACTACCTTGTCCAGATATATACACCTTTCACCCTGTATAGGTCCAGGATCGAATATATGCTTAGCCCTACTTAGACCAATAGAAGTGGGGTGATTTCCTGTCACCTACGAGATATAGGTGGATACCGAAGCACGGTTGGCTATATTTGCTATCGTGGAAAAGAACCATGGGTTAAAAGTAAATCGAGACCGGGCGGGATGTCGATAGAGAAGCAACAAGACATGGAAGTCTTGGGTGTGGATCTATCCCCGTCTGTGTCGATTAAGGACCGTACCGTTGTTGGCACTTTTGACAAGATTGAACGCATGCCTATCACTTAGCCGGCGGATAACTCTTTCCGATTGCGGTTGAGTAGCTCAACTCGGTAGGGACCGTTCTATTGTGCGCTCCTTGCGGGCGATCAAACCGAGCTCAAGGCGTGCTAGGCCTGAACGTCCTGGCATCTGGTGTCCTAGATTGTGCGGCGCGGTACGGACCCGCGAAATGTGTACCTGAGTTGTACCAAAGGTGACCTGACACGACCCCAACGGGGGAAGTGTGGGTTTGTGTTAGGAATAAATTCCCAGCTGGTTGAAATCGATTCGAATCGCCGTCTCTCCCGGATAGTGAGAAACTTGGCTAGCCCCAACATCGTAGTAATTGTATTAAGGAACATGATATTTCGAACGAATATGGAATTATAATACCTGCTATGGTTACTATTGTATGCTTTTAAATGGATATACCACATGTTTGGCATAGGATAGTTGCTAATCTAGAGATGGATAGTTATAATTAACCTGATATTGGAACCATAATTGTATAACTGAGTTAATCGCTTTTTATGCAAAATGTTGTCAAGCTATCCCCACTTATACAGCCTTGCATAATCCTTGGAGTCATTTTATTTCTGGTTTATGACGGGTAAGTCTAGCTGAGTACCTTCTCGTACTCAGGGTTTTATTTCCCATTGTTGCAGATGGCACTGTGTATCATGGTTATTGCAAGAGTTGCTTCTATCCTACCATGGATGAGGAGTGAGCCTTGGGCAGGCTTCTTTATTAATCCTTCTACATACTATTGTGGACCGTGATCGTATTTCGGCACTGTACTAAACTATGTTGGAAACTTTACTTTCAAACTTAATTTGCTTCCGCTTTTATCTATCAAACTCGGTTTGTAATAACTGGTTTCATACTCTGATGAAGAAAATGTATCTGTAAACTTTATGTAATATGTGACATGTATATTGAATCATGTATGATCTTGGTTGTTTGTGGATCGTTTATCGAGACCCGTCGTGGTACTCGACAGACTACCGGGTTTATATGGGCTCAAGTATGACAGTGCGACCGCTTGCGGGCCGCCATTGTACTTGTGTTCTTATAAATTGGTCGGTTCTACGATAGCACTTATCTGGATGAAAGAGTCCCCTTTTAGCAAGCCTGTCCGCTGTCCAACATCTATTGCGGATCGCTAACCAGAGAAAAAATTTGCATTTTGGAAGATGGGAAATTAATAGTATTGTTTGTATAATAATAGATACATATATGAAGAAAAATGAGAATGGTTAAGCTTAGCTATGCTGTGCTATGCTCACAATGGGCAGCATATGTGGAGAGAAGTATGTAACTGTACTATTCTAGCTAGTGCTATATGAGGTAACATTTGAATCATGTACAATCTTGGTTGTTTGTGGATCGTTTATCGAGACCCATCGTGGTACTCGACAGACTACCGGGTTTATATGGGCTCAAGTATGACAGTGCGACCGCTTGCGGGCCGCCATTGTACTTGTGTTCTTATAAATTGATCGGTTCTGCGATAGCTGGCATCAGAGCAAGATTCATCGTTAATTGTCACATGTGTATTTAAAACAAAAGTTTTTGTTTTCCAAAAACCCTTCTCTAGCAACTGATAGCTATATAATAGGTAATTGAAATCTAAAGTGTGCCAATGATTACTTTCCTTATGCCCAAATTAAGGACTATTAGGTGGCTATTTAAGTACTAACAGTGGGGTTTTTACTTCGTTGTCCATACGGCGTGCTATTGTATGGATGTCATTCACTTGAATGGTAATGTATGGATCAAATGCCTCTACGTCAAGGTAAGATGATGAGTGACATGACCGCAAGATGTGAGCGTGCGGTCGGGGAGAGTTAGCTTTGGTACGGCTATGCTTGCATGCTTGCATGTGTATATGGTGCGTATTTAATTGTGGGTTTAAATTGATATCGGGTAGTTTGATACGAAAGTATATGTATGGATATACATATATGGAAGTATTTAAATTTACATTCTACATATTTCTTTATGGGTTTGGGCTGAAATGAAATTCTTATGCAGGTACACTAACAACGAAACATGTAGCTCGACTAGTTACGCTATATATGAGAGAACGTATGTATGCCACCGTGTCTACCGCTAGAAACAAATGTTTCCTAAGTTTGTGAGGACGTACGGAACGAGCATGCATCATGATAATTATCATTCAAATAATTACATTGTTCCTCCCCTTATAAATTTCTTACTCGGTTATGTAACTCTTATCCATTATGGCCTTGTCTCACTAAGTGTACATGATGATGGTACCGATGGCAGCACCAGTTGGAGTGAGAATTTCCTGATGGTTTTCGAAACACCTACCTTATTGTGGAGAGTCTTACACTATGCGGGGTATTAGGAACCACCCCTCTATCAGTGGAATGAAGTATACCTAGAGAAACTTGAGCCAACAGCTTGCACGGGCCCAGCATGTAGTGATGGATTTTCAGCATGAGGTGCATAATTTGAACAACCAACTGCACCCGATCCTTAGTAAGGAAGACAAAGATCCAGAAATGTTAGTAGAAGATGACAGCTGGGACGAGAAAGAAGTGGAGCCAGAGAATGAGGATGATCCTATCTCCGACCTCGACAGCGATCTTAATGAAGATTAGAGTCACCTAGTGACTAGTATGTTAACACGGTGTGAGTCCGATAAGTGATAAAGTTGGTGGTGTCATGTTGCAAGAATGAATTGTTATGCCTCTATTTTTATTGCGAATTTAAGAATTTTCTCCAGTAATTTCAGTTTGGCATGATTATAAATTCATCTGCAATCTTGTGACATCAACCAATAATCGCTTATTGTTGCAACTTTGCAGATGACGCGCACCCGTGCAGGAGCTGGTAGCAATCATGATGGCAATGGTGATGACTTACCACCACCACCACCGCCGTCTGCTCAGGAGTTCTTTGCTCAGTTCTTGGGGAGCCAAAGGACAATGGAAGAAGCTCTGCGCCTCATTACGCAGAACACCGCTCGTGGCCACCCACAGCAACAAGGGGCTGAGCCAAATCAGCACAGTACATTCAAGGAATTTCTGGATACAAAGCCTTCTATCTTCAAGGTGGCTGAGGAACCACTACAGGCTGACGAGTGGCTCAATACCATTGAGCAGAAGTTTCGCCTGCTAAGAGTCAACGAGCATCTGAAAGCTGAGTATGCTTCTCATCAGCTGCAAGGACCTGCAGGGATCTGGTGGGCATATTTCTTGTCATCACTACTTGCTAATGCGCGAGTGACATGGGAGCAGTTCAAGCTGGCTTTTAGGGGACATCACATTCCCCCGGGCCTAATGCGCATGAAAGCGGCTGAATTCATGAGGCTCACTCAAGGGACAAAGACCCTCACAGAATATATGCACGCATTCAACAACCTGTCCAGGTATGCGCCAGGCTTTGTGGATACTGAGGAGAAGAAGATAGAGAGCTTCAAGCGGGGTCTAGGCACCAAGCTAATGAAGACCATGGCAAACTCCAAGTGCACTACTTACAACGAGTTTATTAGTGATGCTTTGACCCAGGAAAACCACAATAATATGCATGCAGCTGCTAAGGGTCGCAAGAGGGCATATGAGGCAGGTGCCTCCGGATCTTCACAGTCAAGAGCGCCTATCACAGCTAGGCCACAATTCCGTCCACCTGCACCCAAGTTTAGGCCTCCACCACCTAAAGCTCAGAACAGCAGACCTCAGAAACCATTCCGTAAGGCATTCACTATTGCCTTACCAAAAGGAACTGGCAGTCAGGGGAGCTCCACAGGACCCTGGAATAATCAACCATGTTTCAACTGCAATCAAGTGGGCCATTGGGCCAAGGAAAGCCCCCACCCCAAGAAGAATGGCAATCCAAATCAGAACAATCAGAGGCAGGCAAACTTAAGAGCACGTCCTGGATACGTGCATTATACCGCTGTGGAGGAAGTGCCCACTGGAGAAGTTGTCACGGCTGGTATGTTCCTTGTTAACAAGCATCCTGCTGTTGTTTTATTTGATTCGGGAGCTTCTCATTCCTTTATGAGTCAAGCATTCGCATCTAGGCATGATCAAGAAATAATTGAAATAAGCAAAGGGGGTTATAGTATAAATTCTGCAGGGGAAACTATTGCTACAAATAAGATAATAAAAAATGTGCTCATCTCTATACAAGGGAGGGAGTATACAACGGATTTGATAATATTGCTTGGGTTATCGATAAGTGTAATCTTAGGCATGAATTGGATGAAGGATCATGGTGTTCTCATTGACACCAGCACCCGTACTATTATGTTGAGAGAACCCATGGGAGGGAATGCTTTTCTAGTACCACTCTCCCGCAATTTTGAACTCCAACATTTAGCTTGTGCTGTCCAAACCACCACACTTTGTGATATCCCAGTGGTTTGTGAGTTTTCGGATGTATTTCCAGAGGAATTACCAGGCTTACCACCTGATAGGGAGGTGGAATTTAAGATTGAGTTAGTGCTAGATACGGCACCCATATCAACAAGGCCCTATAGAATGCCACCTAATGAGTTAGCAGAACTTAAGGTTCAATTACAAGATCTATTGGACAAGGGTCTTATCCAACCTAGCTCATCTCCATGGGGCTGTCCAGCATTGTTTGTGAAAAAGAAGGACAAGTCACTAAGGATGTGTGTAGATTACAGACCACTCAATGCTGTGACCATCAAGAACAAGTACCCATTGCCTCGCATCGACATCTTGTTTGATCAGTTGGCAAAAGCAAAGGTATTCTCAAAAATTGATTTGAGGTCAGGCTACCATCAGATAAAGATCAGGCCAGAGGATATACCCAAAACTGCTTTTTCCACTAGGTACGGCTTATATGAGTATTTGGTTATGTCTTTCGGACTAACGAATGCTCCTGCCTACTTCATGTACCTAATGAATTCGGTATTCATGCCCGAGCTTGACAAGTTCGTGGTCATGTTTATCGATGATATATTGATATATTCAGAAAATGAGACGGATCATAAAGAGCATCTAAGGATTGTTCTATCCAGGTTGAGGGAGCATAAGTTGTATGCAAAGTTTAGTAAGCGTGAGTTTTGGTTGAGCAAAGTACCTTTCTTAGGTCACATCTTATCAAGAGATGGAATCTCTGTAGACCCATCAAAAGTACAAGAGGTCATGGATTGGAAAGCACCGACTTCGGTTCATGAAGTCTGGAGTTTTCTAGGGTTAGCAGGATATTATCGTCGTTTCATTCCAGATTTCTCAAAGATAGCTAAGCCAATGACCAGACTACTTCAGAAAGATGAGAAGTACAAATGGACGCTAGAATGTGAAGTAGCTTTTCACACCCTCAGAACTCTGTTGACTACAGCACCTGTGCTAGCACAACCAGACATTGAAAAGCCTTTTGATGTATTTTGTGATGCATCGGGAATAGGTTTGGGGTGTGTGCTTATGCAAGAGGGAAGAGTAATTGCATATGCTTCTCGGCAGTTGAGAAAGCATGAAGTCAACTACCCCACTCATGATTTAGAACTTGCAGCAGTGGTTCACGCATTAAAGATATGGAGACATTATTTGTTGGGTAATGTATGCCATATATATACTGACCACAAAAGTCTCAAGTATATCTTTACCCAACCAGAGTTGAATATGAGACAGCGAAGATGGTTAGAGCTGATTAAGGATTACAATTTGGAAGTGCACTACCATCCAGGAAAAGCTAATGTAGTAGCTGATGCACTCAGTTGAAAGTCTCATTGCAACACTATGGAAGCATTATTGGAAGATGGATTCAACTTGTTACATCCTGCTGTACTACACAATATCACGATCAGTTGTTCACTTGAGAGCAAAATCATAGAGTTGCAGCAGACAAATGTAGGAATAAGTCACATCAAAAGAAAAATGCAAGAGCAAGAGACCAATCATTTTAGATTGGATGAAAGGGGTGTACTATGGTTCGAGGACCGACTGGTGGTACCAAAAGACCATGAGCTTAGAAACCAAATTTTAGATGAGGCTCATTCATCCAAGTTGTCTATCCATTCGGGTAGTAGCAAGATGTATCAAGATTTGAAAACCCATTTTTGGTGGACTAAGATGAAGAAAGAGATCGCAGCCTATGTCGCTAGGTGCGATAACTGCAGTAGAGTAAAAGCTGTTCATATGAAATCTACCGGATTACTTCAGCCATTGCCTATTCCAGGTTGGAAATGGGAAGAAATCAGTATGGACTTTATCACCGGCCTTCCAATGACACAGCAAGGTCATGATTCAATATGGGTCATTGTAGATCGTCTCACCAAGTCAGCACATTTTATACCAGTAAACATAAGGTATCATGTGGTGAAGTACGCTGAGCTATATGTTTCTCAGATTGTGAAACTACATGGAGTGCCCAGGACCATAATCTCAGATCGAGGACCACAGTTCATAGCTCATTTCTGGGAACACTTACACCAGGCCTTGGGAACTAACTAAACTGATCAGAAGTTCAGCATACCATCCGTAAACTTCAGGACAGACAGAGCGAGTGAACCAGATCTTAGAAGATTTGCTGAGAGCTTGTGTTATATCTTCAAAGGGTTCATGGGAGAAATGGTTACCTTTAGCTGAATTCTCCTACAACAACAGTTATCAAGCAAGCATCAAGATGGCTCCGTTTGAAGCCTTGTATGACCAAAAATGTAGAACTCCGTTGAATTGGATTGAGCCCGATGAAAGGAGATACTTTGGTATTGACTTTGTCAATGAAGCCGAAGAGCAAGTACGTGTGATCCAACATCATATGAAGGCAGCTCAATCGAGACAAAAGAGTTATGCTGATAGAAGAAAACCCCTGACTTTTGAAGTAGGTGACTATGTATACTTGAAAGTATCACCTATGAAAGGCGTGAAGAGATTTGGGATGAAAAAGAAGCTTTCACCTAGATATGTAGGGCCATACAAGATTCTGGAACGAAAGGGGAATGTTTCTTATAAGTTACAACTTCCACCAGAGATGAGCGCAATATTTGATGTTTTCCATGTTTCTCAGTTGAAGAAATGTCTTCGAGTACCTGAAGAAGCTATTGCACCCACCAACGTGCAGCTTCAATCGGATTTGACCTATGAGGAAAAGCCAATTCGAGTATTAGAAGAGATGGAAAGAGTAACATGGAGTAAGATTATTAAGTTCTATAAGGTGGTGTGGAACAATCACAGTGAACAAGATGCTACGTGGGAAAGAGAAGATTACTTACGAGAAGTTTATCCCGCCTTTTTCCAAGAATGGTAGGTCTTGCAAATCTCGGGATGAGATTTTTATAAGGGGGAGGGGCTGTAACACCCTAGGTGTTAGCCTTGCATAACTTGACTTGCATTGCATGAGCATGATCATCAAGCATTCATATATATGCATTTACACTTGAAACATTCAATTGAAACATGTGCAACATTTCTTAGTATTTCATGTTTTCATATGAATATGCATATGATTATGAGTGTATACATGTGATTGGTTGATGTGAGTCACTAAAACATATTAGCTACACTTACGATGACTAGTGGAACAATGTTCATGAAGATCATTTTGTCTAATCAAGTACTCAAGTGATGCTATGTGTGTTGAACTGGATAGCCCTATGTGTGACCAATGCATGAAATGAGTATGTGACCTTGCAAATAGCTTAAACATGTATAGAGTATCATTATGAACAACTTTGGTATTCATGGCTAGGGCTAAATGAGTCACTAAGTCATAGTTCATGTAGGAGTCATCTTTTTAAGGAAGCATGTTTGACCAAGTTTGAATCATATGCTAGAGACTTTGCATGTAGGTGGTCACTAAAGGAAAGTTGTAGTATTTGTCAAGAGGAACAACTTTTATGTTTGGGTCATAGACTGGTTTAGCTCCTAACATGCTTGAATTAGGCTCACAAGAATCATCAATTCCCTGTTTTCAACACTTAGCAAAATTTGTCTAAGTCATGTGCACTGACAGTTTGGTCGCGTTGACTTTGGGATGATAGAACTTGAGATTGGTTGAGATTCAAGGCATGAGTTCTAAACAACAATTGGAGCTGGTACTTCAGGCTTTAACATTGGTTTAGGAAGTTTTAGCTAACAATCCACGGATTTGGAGAATTCTTCGCTGCAAAACACGCTGTCAGGATTAACATCACAGTGACTGACGAACTGAATCAGCGTTCAGTGGCCGACTGGTATCAGGACAGAGCCGCCGCGTGGAGCCAGTGGCTAGCCGCACGTCGCCGGCGCCCTGCCCAGCGTGGCAAAGACAGGCCAGCGCGCGCTACTTCACTCCCAGCACCCGCCCGCGCTGAGCGCACTCGCTATTTCCATTTCCTTGGCTTCCTTCCTCGCCCGCAGCAGTGGCCGCCTCCGCACCGAGCGCCGCCGTTGCCATTACCGACGCCAGCTTGCCCTCGCCGCTTCTCCACCACCACAGCTGCTCCACCAGCACCCCCGTGACTCGCCTCCTCCACCCGTGCCCGCTGACTGTGCTCGATAAGCTCCAGCACCGCGCGCGAGCTTGCCGGAGCATCCCCGCCGCGCCCGTCACCGTGGCCGGAGCACCTCCCTCCACCATCGGCCATGCAACCTTGTGCGCTAGGTTCGCCTGAGTCCATGGAAGCTCGTCCGCGCTTTATATTGCTTCGCCGTGGTCTCCACCAGCGTAGCGCCGTTGTTCGGCTCCGCCGTGCCGCCATGAATGCTGCCACCGTGCTTAGCTCCAACGATAGGCTCGGTCAAGTAGGTCAATAGGTCCGGGAGGTAGTGGGGGTCGTGTTGTGAAGATGCCACCGCCGGCGAACTCACCGGTGATGAGCTCCGACCACGCCAGCGCCGTAGCAAGCGCCGTCCCCTGTTTTGCGTTGATGACAGGCGGGCCCTACTAACCAATGGGTCCCTGCTGTCAGCGACTCTATATTATAAAGATAGTTCAAATATTCCAGATTTGAGTGTGTTTTGTAATTTTTAGATCTCCAATTTGGTAGCTTCAAAAATGGTGAAATAAATTTGGTAGTGTTCCATAGGAAGTGTAGTATTTAGAAAAAATATAGTCTTGACACTTACAGTAGAAATTTTGGAAGATTTAAATGGAAATTTGAAATGTGTTTTTGAATACATGCAAACTTGTTTATTTTATATCTAGAGTTCCTGTGCTCCAAAATTTATGAAATTTTTGTGGTAATCTGTTCTTGACATGTATAACCTCTGGTAAAAGTTTGAGGATCAGTGCATGTATAGATTTGTAGTTATAGATTTTTCTTTTATAATTAGGAGATCCTTGTATGAATTTTTATAAATTATTTAGGAATCCAATATTCATGAAATTTGTTGGAGGTTATCCTAGTTCCTAAAGGATGCTAAGAAAAATAGAAAATCTGTTGCTTGACACTTTTCAATAGGGTTTTCTATTTATGCTATTTCAAGCCTTGCTGTCTTGTCATTTTTGTATAGGATGTTTTACTTGGTAAAATGGCATGAAACTCTTACAGTAGTCTATTGGTAGCACTAGTAAGCCACTGTAATTTTCTGAGAATTTATGATGCACATTTGGTATATGTTTATTATTTAACCTAAGTATCTTAGTAAATTGATAAAGGCATTTAAATAAATAGTTTGGGCATGGCCATTATGTTTTCTTGAGTGTATTTGGTATGCTTAAACTGTTGGTAGACTTTGTGTTGTCAAACTTTGAATATTTACATGAAGTAGAAGTATTGTTACTTTATAATGCGAATTGGAATAATTTCCGGACAGATTCGGTAGTTTGATAAGTTGCATGATAAAAGTGATGTTTGCTATAAAAATGGTTAATAACAAAATTGTATATAACTTCCTCATATGTCTTGTGTTAAAATTTCAGGACCATAGGTCAAACGGTTTAGGATTTATAGCTGTTTAAAGTTAGTATTCCGAAATGCTTCTCTCTGGAATTTCTGGACAGCGCTGGATTGATTATCTATTTTGGTTAAGATAAAGTGTGAATTAGCTTTTGGTGATTAAATAAGAGTTGTAGACCATTTTATAAGCTTTCCAGAAAGTCTAAGATCACAACATTTGGATAAGTAGAACTTCAGTTATAAGTAAAACAAGCAGCTGCTGTTTTGTGTGTAGTGAATGAATTGTAAATGTGTTTGATTAAGTAATCAAGAGGAGATATGCACCTACTCGGTAAAATATGATGCATTTGTTAACACTATGCTGTTAAGAATACTTATACGAATGCATTCATCATGTGTCATCATTTTATACTTGTACGCATGTATGCATTTGCAATACCTTATGCCATATTCATGCATATAGGATCGATAGAGGAAATAACGTTGCTGGAATTCGACGAAGTAGAGGAAGGGGACCAGCAGGAGAATCCTCAAGTCGCAGCTCCAGAAGGCGAGGAGCAGAATCCTGAAGAGCTTCTGGAGTGTCCTGACCACCGCCCCACTTCCTTTCTGAAAGGCAAGCCCCGGAGCATTATAAGTCTCCTAATATTTTACAAATAACTACTTAAGTACTTATGATTGATGCATTATGTTATAGGAGTTGTCTGGAAACACTTGATGCATGGAACTATCTTATCCAGATATATACACCTTTCACCCTATATAGGTCTAGGATCGAATATATGCTTAGCTCTGCTTAGACCGGTAGAAGTCGGGTGATTTCCTGTCAACTGCGAGATATAGGTGGATACCGAAGCACGGTTGGCTATATTTGCTATCGTGGAAAAGAACCATGGGGTAAAAGTAAATCGAGACCGGGCGGGATGTCGATAGAGAAGCAACAAGACATGGAGGTCTTGGGTGTGGATCTATCCCCGTCTGTGTCGATTAAGGACCGTACCGTTGTTGGCACTTTTGACAAGATTGAACGCATGCCTATCACTTAGCTGGCCGGATAACTCGTTCCGACCGCGAAGCCGAGTAGCTCAACTCAGGCCGGGACCCGTTCAGTTGTGCGCTCCTTGCGGGGGGCGATCAGACTGAGCCCAAGGGCAGGCTAGGTCTGAACGTCCTGGCATCTGGTGTCCCAGATTGTGCGGCGTGGTACAGACCCGCGAAATGTGTACCTGAGTTGTACCAAAGGTGACCCGACGCGACCCTGATGGGGGAAGTGTGGGTTTGTGTTAGGAATAAATTCCCAGTTGGTTGAAATCGATTCGAATCGCCGTATCTCCCGGATAGTGAGAAACTTGGCTAGCCCCAACATCGTAGTAATTGTATTATGGAACATGATGGTTCGAACGAATATGGAATTACAATACCTGCTATGGTTACTATTGTATGCTTTTAAATGGATATACCACATGTTTGGCACATGATAGTTGCTAATTTAGAGATGGATAGTTATAATTAACCTGATATTGGAACCATAATTGTATAACTGAGTTAATCGCTTTTTTTATGCAAAATGTTGTCAAGCTATCCCCACTTATACAACCTTGCATAATCCTTGGAGTCATTTTATTTCTGGTTTATGACGGGTAAGTCTAGCTGAGTACCTTCTCGTACTCATGGTTTTATTTCCCATTGTTGCAGATGGCACTGTGTATCATGGTTATTGCAAGAGTTGCTTCTATCCCACCGTGGATGAGGAGTGAGCCTTGGCCAGGCTTCTTTATTAATCCTTCTACATACTTTTGTAGACCGTGATCGTATTTCGGCACTGTACTAAACTATGTTGAAAACTTTACTTTCAAACTTAATTTGCTTCCGCTTTTATCTATCAAACTCGGTTTGTAATAACTGGTTTCATACTCTGATGACGAAAATGTATCTGTGAACTTTATGTAATATGTGACATGTATGTTGAATCATGTACGATCTTGGTTGTTTGTGGATCATTTATCGAGACCTGTCGTGGTACTCGACAGACTACCGGGTTTATATGGGCTCAAGTATGACAGTGCGACCGATTGCGGGCCGCCATTGTACTTGTGTTCTTATAAATTCGTCGGTTCTACGACAGCACTTATCTGGATGAAAGAGTCCCCTTTTAGCAAGCCTGTCCGCTGTCCAACATCTATTGCGGATCGCTAACCCGAGAAAAAATTTGCATTTTGTAAGATGGGAAATTAATAGTATTGTTTGTATAATAATAGATACATATATGAAGAAAAATGAGAATGGTTAAGCTTAGCTATGCTGTGCTATGCTCACAATGGGCAGCATACGTGGAGAGAAGTATGTAACTGTACTATTCTAGCTAGTGCTATATGAGGTAACATTTGTTACTGAAGACTAGAGAAGTAGGTATGGGCCCTTCTTGGATGGATGTAAATACATATAAGGATTTTACTGGTGCAAATATATAATTTTCATGTTGTCTTACCAAAACCTTTTCTTTTTCTTTTTCTTTTTTTTTGGCTACAAGGAGATTAGTTAATGCAACCTTGAAATCTGTTGGTTTCTTGGTGCCTTGACTGTGTTCAGTGAGTTCATGACATTAACTTGTATCCTAGTTGCAGAGTTCCTTGATGTCCCCTTGGCTTTGTTAAGAGAGGAGAGTACACCCTTTAGCAAGGTACTCCCATGATCTATAAGCACCCTGGTTCGATCCCGCATTGGCAGCCTCTCAGCTGGAGCCTGGAGGCTCTACCAACTGAGCTATTTCTCAGTTCACATGAGCTAGCTTCTTAATCTTGTCCTTCAGCAAAGACTTGAGGTCGTTCGCCCTGGTCATCTAACCTCTTTTTAGTTGAGGGTCTGTTGGTGGTTTTTTATTGTTTTGTGTGGTGCACTTTTGCATGTATGTGTTTTTTTGGGTCTGGAAAATGCACTCCGCCTCTTTCTTTTGTATTTCTTTCTTCTTCGTAATGAAATGACATGTAGTTCTCCTGCATAGTTCGAGAAAAAAAATGGAATGGTCCAACCAGCATACTATCTTTCACTACTGAAAAGGGCTGCAGCAGTGCTGATCACGGTTTCCAGAGACTTCATTTAGGTGTATAGCATATTGTGATTAGCTGCATATCTCTTGAGAATGTTTCATCACTAATTGATTTATTAGAATCAATAGTTGGTTATACTATGGTTAAAAAAGGCACGTTATAGTACTTCTCTTGTGAAGGATAGCAATTGAGTAAACAAAGGATCTTAAGGTTTCTCTATCTTTTCATCGGATTTTCCTTAATCCAGAACTAATCACTATTTTAGGATTCTGATGCATTAGAGGTTTAGTGTATGACCAGCAGTTGAACATTTATATTCTGCAAACTCTTATTTCACCAATGGAGTTAGATCTCTTGAATAACTGTCAACGCCAAAGGCTGCTGCCTGCAAAAAGGCTTACCTAGGAAAAAAAGTCTGATCAAATGCACCTGGATGAAGGTATAGATAGTCTTCTTTGTTCCTTAGGAACTTTTTTGAGGCAATTTCCTTATGAACATTTACTGGCTTAATGGTTGTTGTGCCATAAAATCATTTGCTACCGAAAATGGCAGATGAAAAGCTCTCATATTCGTGTTCTCCATTAATGTAACATCATTTCTACGAACCACAAAGTATATCTTTTGTGAGTGTGAGGAAGATGGTCTATATCTTGGGAAGGGGTATTTGATCATAATAATAGCTGTTTTCCCCCCTCAGGGATGTAACAATTTTGTGTGATTTGGTGATGTAACTAGAGTAGATAGACCTCATTTTTTCGGAGCATTCTTAATCAATGTTGCATTTGCATGTGCATTTGATCAGGGCAGTGATCATATTCGATCGGTTCTGTGCTTTTATAACTAAAGTATTTGGTACAAAGGCATTTAATTTTGCTGGAATACTCTTTGCATGCCTTACTTTTGTCAGTTCACATGGATACCTTTTTCTCGCTTTCCCATTATTCTAATTTAAGGTTTTCAGGAAAAGGATTTTTGATAGGGATATTTATTACTTAATATCGTTGCACCTGTCATTTTCTTTGCTGGCACATTTTGTGTTGATTTAGACACGAGGTCACTGTTCTGTTTGAGTGTATTAAAAGTTGGGGGACACCAGAGCAGAGTAAAGTCCAAAGTAGCTGAAGCTACAGCCCATATATGTAATACATTGCTAGGATTCCTCATTCTAGTGCAGTTGACGGAAGAACTAGAACCAGAATTGAGGGTGATAGGTGGGTTAAAGTGCAGTCGAGGGTGATTGGCACGGTGAGGAAAGTGCTGAAATCGATTATAATTCTTGGGGCCTGGATGATTTGGAATCATCGTAACCGGTGCAAGTTTGATGGCATTTCTCCCAACTTGGTTGGAGTCTTGTTGCTCGCCTTTGAGGTGATTTTCTTTTGGAGTTTGGCTGGTGCCTCAGTGCATTTCCTTCTCGCCCTTGAGCCTGTGAGCGACCAGTAGGTGTTCTAGTTCTTTGGTTGAGGCTGTTGTTTTGCTATATACAAAGGGTGCGAATGTATGCTTAGAAATATGAATTGTGGGTGTGTGTTGTAAGGGTTCTTGCCCCTTTTTCTTTGTAATATAAATATACGCAGCTCTCCTGCATGTTCAATTAAAAAAAACTAGAACCAGAATCAAAATCCACTCCATAAGCAGCCAGAATTTGGCTTGATCAGAAGTGAGATGCAATAATTAGATGGTTTTTCAAGGCATCAGCACTTAAGAAGGCATATGAAGAATTTGTTTCCCTGGCATCATCTTATTGGGTAGCTGCGATATCATTCATGATATAGCAGTTTCTCTGGCATCATCTTATTGGTATAAATTGGGACTTCACAATGGATTTCTTCCAGATGATGCAGCAAGCCAAGGTCCAACATAACAACCCCTTTATTATGGAGACCTTCATCATTGCCACCTGGCATATTTGGAAGCAGAGAAACAACTTTATATTTGACAGAGGCCGTCCGTCCTTTGATTCTTGGAAAAACTCCTTCTATGAAGAAGTTAGACTACAGGCCCATAGATTCAGTTCTGTTAAGCGCTCTGTCTTCCTTTCTTGTACAGCTGCCCTAGTTTAGCTCTGCTGCCCACCTCAGGCATTTTTCACTTTTTGTTTCTTCTTGTATAGATTTGTGGGTGTTCTTTTTGTTTAATAAAAAGTTTACAGTGGGGGCCTCCCCTGCTGTATTTTCCTCTCAAAAAAAAAAGTAACCACTAACCGTAAAAGGACCATTCTAGAGGGAACCAATTTTGCTCATAATTTGACATGGAATTTGGCTGAGACCTTCCTAAATCCTTCTAAAATAGTGGACACAATTCCAGATATTCTGTAATACACACTGATATAAGTTATGGTACATTGTCTCGTCACCACATGACTCACAGACTTTTCTTCCATTTCCTGTGCTTCAATGTGAGGCAGATTGAATATTATTCTAAAAGTTCTTCACAGGAAACTCTTGATCTTCAGACGTATTTCTTAAGTAAGACATTCTCTCTATATCATAACACCACTGATTGACTTGATGCGATAAAAAAGATCCCGTTGTTCAAGCCTCTGACTGGCTGGCTTCTAAACTGCCCATGGCACTTGTTATTCTCATCCAGTGAGACCATAGCCATTATCCACAGTAATTTATTCAGTGTTCTTACTAATTGAACTTGAGTTCAACATGATCTTAGTGATCGATTGATTTCTGGCTTAGTATCTTTGAATATATAAGTTTAATGCACAGGTTACATGCTGTTCTGGAGTTTTTTTCTTGAAGCATGGCAAAGGCAGTAAACAAGTACAAAATTAGGTCTGTTATTTTTTTTGTTTAAAATGTTAAAAATTACAAAAAAATGTGCTGTATTTTGTTCACTTTCTTGTGGATTAGGATCCTCTTATTTTTGTTGGCCTTATTTTTTGTTTCCGCTTGGCTAGCTGAGGTGGTTATCTGCATTACAGAACCAACAATCTTTTTGTCGCCTGCTACACTGGATCTCTGGTAGTTTTGCCTTGTCTCATTAAACCCTGTACAGCACATTGCACTGGAAATGGTGATTTATTATTGGACATGAAAAGTGGTAACATGCCTTTCCAAATAAGAAAGGGGAACAAAAAGGCTGGAGCACTTAAAACACTGCCATTTTTTGCGACCATGAGCTTTATTGCCATTTGTGGATGAATGCTGCCGATGTATGAATCCATATACGCTACATTGTACTTTACTAGATGCAAACCAGTAATGGGTCATTAATAATGACCGGTTTCATACTAAAAGCTTGGAACAGTGATTGCTGCTCCCTTTTTCGACCAAAGGCTTGGCCCTGCTTATATTGAAAGCTTAAAAAGTTTGCTGGTGTAACCAGCTACAAAGTTCAGTCCACTACCTCCACTGAGACTAGCAATACTCGCCTAGAAACACACTCGCCAACCAAAAGCTGTCCTATTACAGAAATAGAATCTGATGAAACAGAAACCCATCCAGGCTATCCTATACATGCACAGAGCTTCAGTTGTCACCATTTTGCTAATTCCTCCTTCAGTCTCCAGATAAGTGTCTCCAGCCTTGGTGTTTCCTTCTCGCCATCGACCTCCGCTGGTTCAGAAAGCTGAGAATTTTTAAGCTAATTGTTTAGGGGTTAAGACCTAGACATTTCTTGTTTCCACAAACCCTTAGTAACACTTGCTAAGACTATTAGTTTCCACCAGTTCTCACTTCCTCTTTCTGACCCCAACATCTCCTCAAAAGATCTCAACGACACTGGGTTCTCTCTCCATCTCATGCTGATTCTGATCCAAGTCCAGGTCACCTGAGCTATGGGACATTTGAAGAACAAGTGGTCATGTGATTTCAGCTTATGACAAAGTTTACAGCTCCTAGATCTCTTACAAACTTTACAGTTCCTAATTTTGTAAAATGGTATTGAAGACTTATTAAGTTGCTCCATTTGAATTGTTGGAGTGATCTTGGAGGTTCAAGCCCAATGAAAAAAGAGAGATGCTTAGAACAGCTGTTTGTTAATAACTCTTGAATCATTTTGACCAATGTTTCACACTGTTGTCACCTCAAACTATGCCTTATCAGTCTTGTTTTATTTGCATGATAGATTTTGTCCAGCGTTTATGTTTTGTACTGCAGATTACAAATGTGTTTGTCTGATTGCTATTTATTTACTTCCAGATCAGAATTTAGATTACATGTGGATGGCAAAATTCTGCAACTATCGCGGAATATAACATTCACTGAGAACTCATACTGACATGCTCATTCTGTCACTTTCTGCTATGTACTAATGCACTGGCCTCATGTGCATCTAGTTCTAAGGTGTTTATCTTTTACTTGCAGCTCTTTGTGCCCAGATGCACAGGATTAACAGCTGATGGTCTGGTGAAAATTATTCATTTTTTGCATGGGCACAAAGGAAATCTAAGTCGTGTTCGACTGCATGGTATCTGCAAGATGACTAACCACCATCTCGATGTTATCAAGTCTCTCGTGTGCAGAGGTAGCCAACAGCAAGATGCTCAAGCACTTTACTACAACCATAGAGTCCATGAAGTGCTCAACACGGACGATGGTCGCCCTATTGATGTAGATGTGTGCCCTTTGTGCAGAAATGTGAGACTCGTGTTTGATTGTACAAGGAAGAACTGCAGGTCTGTACCTCTGAATCTTCAATCTTTTGAGTTCCCATTCAGCCTTGTCATTAGAATTTCTCCTTGCAGTTTATTGGTAGAGCTGGCATTGCTATACCTTTTCTCTACTTTGTGCGTGGCTCCATCGATGATTTCTGGAAGTCACTAGTCTCACCTATAGATATTTGCTTGCATCGGATCTCCTGTGGTGGTGGTATAGCTGACTTGGGTGTTTCTTTTGGCAATGGTCCCGTAGCTCATTTTTTCCCCACCCCTATGGGCTACATGAAAGCAGCTTGACATTTAGTTTTTGGTTTGTTGCTCTTGTCTTCGGAATAGTTGGTTCTGATTTTTCAAGTCTTTTCTGTAGGTCTATTGACTTTGACCTATGACCTATACCAATTTTCATTTTGAAAAAAATGGTTCTGTGTATCTTCCATTCTGACGATTTTGATTATACTTCAGGGAAGTGAAGGATGGTCGGTCCCGATGCCGAGGTTGCTTCTTTTGTGTTGCTAGATGTGAAACTTGTGGTGGGTGCATCGACCTGGAGGAGCTCGGTGAGTCTGGACTAGCCTGCTATGACTTTCTGTGCATGGATTGCTGGCTCAAGCTCCCAAAATGCTGCACATGCAACCGTCCCTACTGCGAAAGGCATTCAAATTTAAAAGAGAATCTATCGGTGTCGGGAATCTAATACTGGGGTACCCAATAGGATGTAACTAATAACTATCAAACATTGATGTTTTCAAACAGACAAGAACGCAGCTACATTTCTTACCCGAACGACCGAAGATTGGCTCTGCCTCGCCCGACGTCCGAGGGCAGGCTCCGCCTCGCCCGATGTCCGAGGGCAGGCTCCGCCTCGCCCGACGTCTGGGGGCAGGCTCCACCTCGCCCGACGTCTAGGGGCAACCTCCGCCCCTCCCGACGTTCCGGGCTGGCTCCGCCTCGCCCGATGCCTGAGGGCAGGCTCCGCCTCGTCCGACGTCCGAGGGCAGGTCTCCGCCCCGCCCGACGTCTGAGGGCTAGCTCCGCCTCGCCCGACCCCCCAAGGGTTGGACTCCGCCTCCCCCGACGACTGAGGGCTGGCTCCACCTCGCCCGACATCCCTAGGCTGGCTCCGCCTCGCTCGACGACTGTACCCTACTCCTTCATAATAACGAGCACAGGGTACGACAGGACATTTGAGTCAACCGCAGTATCGAGGACTATGCCCTGCACGCCTGCAGGAAGGTACCGTCAGGATACGACAGGACGGGCGCTTTAAGCCCTTTCTGGCCTGATAGAGCCCGAACAGTGTTGTAGGCGTCGACTTTTGTCCTACAGTGTTGTGGGCGCCGCCATCAGCCCTCGGGCATGGACCCTGACACAAGCATACGACAACCACTACAAATCCAAGAGAGAACTCGCATCATCTACAGTGACGGACGTATGGTCACTTCCCCGTCTACCCCCCGTAGGGTCACAGCTCGGCACCTTGGCACGCCGTACCATCTGTCGGTATAGGATGGGACGCAACCACTTGCTGAACGAGGCCAGAGCACGACCCTATGAGGATCAGCGAACATGCCATCCCTGGCACTGTCTGCCATGTCAGCAGGGCAGGCTCAAGGGAAAAGGAAGACCCGGCTCCTTCGAAGGACCTTCTCAACCTCTGGTTTTTTCCTTTTTCTCCCATCTGTAATCCCTGCTCCTTCTTGGTTTATAAAAGGGAGGGCAGGGCACCCCACTAAGGGGACGGATCAATTCCACACAACACAGCCAAGCAGCAACTGAGCTCTTGGCATCCTTTCGACCTTTCCATCAGAGACTTAGGACCTGTCCCTCTCTCGATCGTTTGTACCCCCTACTACGAACCTTTTTTGGTACTAATAACACGAGCAACAACAAACTGGACGTAGGGACATTCTGCCCGAACCAGTATAAACCTTGTGTCCTTTAGTACACCATCCGAGCCTAACGCACAACAAATATAAATTTACTAGTTGGTGTTTGTTCGAAACACCGACAGTTGGCGCGCCATGTAGGGGCCTTTGCGCGTTCCAAATCAGGCCTCGGATGGCTAGCCACACAATCAGCTAGGTCCTAGGCGCACACGTGCGTTTCGGTGACCTGGACTTCATCGTCACGGTGGGAGGAGAGTTGGCGTTGGCCCACGCGGCCATCCAATCTCTCCCCTCCATCGACTTCAACTACGGGAGGTCTGAGCGTCAGCCCGGCGTCTCCCTTGGACCCCAACCGTCCAGGGAGGACCCGTGCCGCCTCACCCTCTCTCCGGAACACTCCGCACGGAGCGCCCCGATGGCGCTTCCGTTCGGTCTCCGCAACACTGTGGCGACCGTTAGCCACCTTGTGTCGCAATGCGCACGATCCCATCCCCCGACGAACAATGAGTTCGTGGGGATGATCGAAAGCGTCACGGAATCCCTCCATGGCCTCCTCGCGGAGGGGCCGTGGTCGGACTCTGGCTCTAACTCCAGCAGGGGGAGCCATCACCCTTCTCGGGAATGTTTCATGGCGGGTACCTCCGAGGGACACGTCGAAAGCATCTCCGCGGAGGAGGCTACCCCAGCAGGCAACCTCGGCGATAGAACCAAGAAGGAGAGATAGCGGCCCCACCTCGCGTAGGGGTGGAGTAGCTAAGAGCCCAAAAGCGGGAGATCGAAGAAGCCGGAATCCAGCTTGTGCGGGAATGCGCGGAGATCGATCGGGAGATCGAATGCCGTGGAGACAGTGGGCGCGCACGCGCTAGGGCCCGGGATGTGAACCGAAGGATCATTGCCGACGATGAAGCCCTTCCTCGCTTTGCCCGGGCAAGCCAGAACATCGTCGTCGCGACGGCCTTGCTCCATGGCCTTCTAGAGGCCACGACGCCCGAGGATCGTTAGGCCCACCACGAGATTCGTTCGCTGCTCGAGCGTGCGGCGGCACAGCAGGCGGAAAGCTCGTTGTCTCGGCGATGCGAGCTCGACACCAGCCAGCGCACGCCCTCGGTGCGCCTAGCCAGGGACGCATCAGTCCACCAGGCACCACAAGGCGGCAGGCAGCTGAAAATTCTAGTTTGGTTTTGGTTAATGAAACCCTAAGTGCTAACCTAGTTTATCAAAGTGATTATGAGATAGGTAGCACTATTCCAAGTGACAAAGCAATGGTGAAGATCATGATGATGGTAATGCCATGGTGATGATCAAGTGCTTGGACTTGAAAAGAAGAAAGAGAAAAACAAAAGGCTCAAGGCAAAGGTATAAATGGTAGGAGCCATTTTGTTTTGGTGATCGAGACACTTAATGAGTGTGATCACATTTAGGATCGATAGCCATACTATTAAGAGGGGTGAAACTCGTATCGAAATGTGGTTATCAAAGTGCCACTAGATGCTTTAACTCATTGCATATGCATTTAGGATCCAATGGATTGCTAACACCCTTGAAAATATTTATGAAAATATGCTAACATATGTGCACAAGGTAATACACTTGGTGGTTGGCACATTTGAGCAAGGGTTAGAAACTTCAACTGCGCCCTATACAGAAAAGACGGAGGTCACTGTAAGTGACCGGACGCTGGCCTCGATTGGACCGGCGCGTCCGGTCAGTAGAAGCTGTAAAGACGCTAGCGTCGGTCTCTGACCGGACGCTGGGTCATTGAGTGACCGGACGCTGGAGGGGTGCGTCCGGTCCTACTGACATGGTAGTGCATAGGGGAAATGCCGTATGACCGGACGCTGGGTGTGTCCGGTCGAGCATGACCGGACACGTCCGGTCGTAAAAAGTCCTCTCTGGATGCTTATTGGAAACGACCAGGACGCTGGGGTTCAGCGTCCGGTCACTTTCAGCTGCTGCGTCCGGTCATCACTTGACCGTTGTGATCGGGCGATCAACATTTGAAGAGAGGGGACACGTGGCACGCATCGCGTGACCGGACGCTGAGGTCCTACGTCCGGTCGATTTGACCGGAGCGTTCGGTCACCCCGTGTTGTGCCCAGTGAAGGGGTACAACGGCTCTATTATATGGGGGCTTTTATTTAAGCCCCATGGCCGGCTCAAGCTCACTCTCTTGGCCATTTGCATTTACATAGCAACCTTGTGAGCTTAGTCAAAGCCCTCCCACTCATCTTCATCATTGATCCATCATCATTGTGAGATTGAGAGAGAATCCAAGTGCATTGCTTGAGTGATTGCATCTAGAGGCACTTGGTATTCGTGTTTCGCTGTGGAATTCACTTGTTACTCTTGGTGGTTGCCACCACCTAGACGGCTTGGTGCAGCGGAGGAGGATTGGCACGAGTTGGTGATTGTTCATGGCCATCTCCGGTGATTGTGAGGGGGTTTGTACCTTCCCCATTGGAGCACCGAAAGGTAACTCTAGTGGATTGTTCGTGTCATTGAGTTACCTCACTTGTGGGTAGATTCTTGCGGTGTCCAATTGTGTGGACGAGGTTCATGCAACACCTCTTAGCCGCCGAACCACCAAGTGTTGGTCAACATAATGGGGACGTAGCGTGTTGGCAAGCACGTGAACCTCGGGAGAAATTGGTTGTCTCTCTGTGATTGATAAAGTATTCATCTTGTGATTGGTTCACTCCTCTACATGGTGGTATAATCATCTCACTTACTTATTTATATTTTCGCAAACTAGCTATAACAAGCTTTTTAGTGTAGCTAGAATTGAGAGCTTGCTTTTTGAATTAAGTTCATCTAGTGGAGCTCTTTAGTGTAGCATTTGTGAGAGCTTTTAGTGAGTAGTGACCTAGTAAATTATGTGCCTAGTGATCATAACAACTAGAATTGGTGGATAGGTGGCTTGCAACCCTTGTAGAGCTAGAGCAAGTTTGCATTTCACTATTTGTTATACTAATCAAATTTCTCTAGTCAGTTTGTAGATTTTTAAATAGGTTATTCACCCCTCTCTAGCCATATTAGGACCTTTCAAGTGGTATCGGAGCCGTGTTCACCATTTGATTGAAGGCTTAACAACCTCGGTGTCAAATTATGGCTCAAGTTGTGTTCAACCATGTGGGGGGCAAACCACCGTTCTTTGATGGCACATGCTATGATTATTGAAAGAGAAAGATGAGGATGTATCTTGGTTCAATCAATGATCAAGTATGGGATGTGACCAAGAATGACTATGCTATCATTGATCCCGACAATCCCACCAACCTAGACAAGACCAATAAGCAATGCAATACAATGGCTCTCAACACCATATACAATGCCATTGATTCGAAGGTGTTTGAGCAAATCAAGGGTTGTGAAAGAGCTAATGAGGTATGGAGGAGATTGGAGGAAACATATGAGGGCACACCGGCGGTGAAAAGTGCCAAGTTGTACATCCTCAAGGATAAATTGACAAGCTTTAAGATGAAGGATGATGAGAGCATTCCGGAGATGTTCCATCGGTTTCAAGTAATTATCAATAACTTGAAGGCTTTGGGAGAGAAGATCAAGGATAATGATGTCTCTCATCGGTTCTTAATGTGCCTACCTCCAAGATTTGAGATGTTAAAATTGCTTATCATAAGAGGAGGATTGAAGGAGATTACCCCTAACTAAGTAGTAGGTGATGTCATGACACAAAAGACATACCGTGTGGAAAGGGAAGGGGTTGGCAAGGATGATAAGAAAAAAGATGAAGACAAGAAGAAGAGTGTAGCATTCAAGGCTAGCTCATCATCCAAGAACAAGGGCAAGTCCAAGAAATAATCAAGTGATGATGATGATCTTAGTGACATTGATGATGAAGCCATGGCTCTATTTGTGCGCAAGATGGGCAAATTCATGAAAAAGAAGGGCTATAGTGCAAGAAATAGAAGAGATCACACAAAAAGCAAAGAATATGTGAGAAGATGCTACAATTACAAGAGCCCCGATCACATTGTAGCGGATTGTCCCTACAATAGTGACAATGATGAGGATGAGAAGAAGAAGCAACAAGAAGGACAAGAAAGAAAAGAAAGAAAAGAAGGAGAAGAGGATGACCTTTCAAAAGAAGAAGAAGGGTGGAGGCTATGTGGCCACTTGGGATAGTGATGGCTCTTTGGATAGTGATGACTCTAGTGATGATGGCAAGAAATCTATCAAGAAAGCACTAGCAAGCATCACCATCAACAACAAGCCCTCCATCTTCGATACTCCATCGACATGCCTCATGGCAAAGCCTACCAAGGTAAAATATGATGTGAGTGATGATGATCAATGTGAAAGTGATGCTTGTAGGAGTGATGATGATGATGAGGAGTACTCCAAGGAGGAGCATATGGACATGTGTGAGCAAGTGCATACTTGCTTTGAGATGAAGAGAAAGGAGGGCAAGGAATTGAACAAGAAAATCAAATTTCTTGAGCAATCCCTTGATGAGCTCAATGCCACTCATGAGAGGCTAATGGAAGCCCATAAGAAGCTTGGCAAAGCTCACTCTAAACTTGAAAAGGCTTACTCCTCTCTCATAGAGCAAGTCAATGGAGGAAGCCAAGAAGAAGCAAGTGATTGTATAATGTGATGTGGGACTAACATGCGATCTTATTGATGAATCTTTTTATAAGCCTATTGTAGTTGCTCCCACTAACACTTCTTGTAGCACTACTACTTCTACTTCACCTTTGAGTGATGGTCTCACTTGTGATGCCTCACTAATGATGAAAAATGAAACCCTCAAGAAGGGGGTGAATGAGCTCACTCGTGCCTTAGGCAATGCCTATGGTGGAGATGCCCGCTTGCTAAAGTGCTTGGGTAGCCAAAGGTTTCTCTCAACAAAGAGGGATTATGCTATAACCCCAAGAAAGGCAAGACGGCATTTGTCACTCCCAAAGTTAGCTTTGTGAAGGGTAATGGTCGGTTTTGCAATAGATGCAAGCAAGTTGGGTATATAGAGCAATATTGCAAGATTAATAAGAACAAGCTACCTAATGTATTCTAAATTAAATTTGATTCTTGTTATATGCTTGTTAAGGGTGCCAATGGTGTGAAAGCTAAGTTCATTGGTACACCAATTGTGGGCCCAAAGAAGAAGGCCATTAGGGTACCAAAGACCTTGGTAACTAACCTTCAAGGACCCAAGCAAGTTTGGGTACCTAAGAAGAATTGATCTTCTTTTGTAGTTCAATTATAAAGCCGGAGAAAGGCATTGGGTGCTTGATAGTGGGTGCACACAACACATGACCGGTGATCTAAGAATGTTCAATTTAATCAATGAAAACAAGAGCAATGGGATTGATAGTATCACATTTGGTGACAATAGCAAAGGCAAGGTCAAAGGGATTGGTAAGATTGCAATATCCAATGACTTGAGTATTTCCAATATGCTACTAGTAGAGAAGCTTGAACTTCAACCTATTGTCGGTAGCTCAATTATGTGATCTTGGTTTTAAGTGCATATTTGGTGTTGATGATGTAGAGATCATAAGTGTAGATGGCTCTAACTTATTATTCAAAGGATTTAGATATGAGAATCTATACTTAGTTGATTTCAATGTTAGAGAAGCTCAATTGACAATATATTTGATCACTAAGTCTAGCATGGGTTGGTTATGGCATAGAAGGCTTCATCATGTTGGAATAAAACAATTGAACAAGTTGATTAAGCATGACTTAGTTAGAGGCTTAAAAGATGTCACATTTGAGAAAGATAAGCTATGTAGTGCATGTCAAGCCGGAAAGCAAGTTGGTAACACACATTCTAAGAAGAGCATGATGAGCACATCAAAGGCATTTGAGTTGATGCATATGGACTTGTTTGGACCAACCATATACACTAGCATTGGTGGAAACAAATATGGATTTATGATTGTGGATGGTTTCACTAGATATACATGGGTATTCTTTCTAGTGGATAAGAGTGATGTGTTTGCAACATTCAAATCATTTGTCAAGGGCATTCACAATGAGTTTGAAACAACTATCAAGAAAGTTAGAAGTGACAATGGTAGTGAATTCAAGAACACTAGAATTGATGAGTTGTGTGATGAATTTGGAATTAGACATCAATTCTCGGCCAAGTACACTCCACAATCAAATGTCTTTGTTGAAAGAAAGAATAGAACTTTGATTAACATGGCAAGATTAATGTTGAGTGAGTACAATGTGAGTCATTCATTTTGGGACGAAGCAATCAACACGGCTTGCTATTATAGCAACCGACTCTATTGTCACCCCATGATGGAGAAGACACATTATGAGCTATTGAATGGGAGAAAGCCCAACATAGCATACTTTCGGATCTTTGGTTGTAAATGCTACACATTGAAGAAATGCACTAGATTAAGCAAGTTTGAAAAGAAATGTGATGAAGGTTTCTTGTTTGGTTACTCCACTATTAGCAAGGCTTATAGAGTTTGGAATTTGGCTAGTGGTATTCTTGAGGAGGTTCATGATGTGGAATTTGATGAAACAAATGGTTCCCAAGAGGAAGATGAGAATCTAGATGATGTGAGAGGCACTCAATTGGTCAATACAATGAAGAACATGGACATTGGTGATATAAGGCCTAGAGAAGTGATTGATGTTGAAGATGACAAGAATCAAGTGCTCTCTAACTCAAATGTATAAGCTAGTGGTTCTCATGATCAAATTCAAGCAAGTACTAGCCATGAAAAAGTGCAAGATCAACAAGTGGCTAGTTCATCATCTCTACCAAGTGATCAATCAAATGCAAGCAATCAAGTGCAAGTGCTTCAACCAACCAATGTTGCAAGAGATCATCCATTGGACACTATAATTGGTGATATTTCAAGAGGTATGCAAAATAGATCAAGATTGGTTTCATTTTGTGAGCATTTCTCATTTGTGTCATCCATTGAACCTAAGAAGATAGATGAAGCTTTGAAAGATGTTGATTGGGTCAATGCCATGCATGAAGAGCTAAACAACTTCACAAGAAACCAAGTATGGGAGTTAGTTGAGAGGCCTAAGGATCATAATGTGATAGGAACCAAGTGGGTCTTTCGGAACAAGCAAGATCAAGATGGGATAGTAATAAGGAACAAAGTAAGATTAGTGGCTCAAGGTTACACTCAAGTTGAAGGTCTTAACTTTGGAGAAACATATGCCCCGGTTGCAAGATTAGAAGCAATTAGGATCTTGTTAGCCTATGCTTGTGCCCACAACATCAAGTTGTACCAAATGGATGTGAAGAATGCATTTCTAAATGGGTACATCAATGAGCTTGTGTATGTTGAGCAACCTCCCGATTTTGAAGATGAAAAAAAACCCAACCATGTTTACAAGTTGAGAAAGGCTTTGTATGGATTGAAACAAGCACCTAGAGCATGGTATGAGAGATTGAGGGTTTTCCTACTCTCCAAGGGATTCAAGATGGGAAAACTTGACACCACTCTCTTCACCAAGAAGCTTGGAAATGACTTGTTTTTAATGCAAATCTATGTTGATGATATCATATTTGGGTTAACAAATCAAAATTTTTGTGAAGAGTTTGGCAAGATGATGGCAAGTGAGTTTGAGATGTCCATGATTGGAGAGCTTAGTTACTTCCTTGGTCTTCAAATCAAGCAAATGAAGAATGACATATTTGTGAGTGAAGGCAAGTATATCAAGGACATGCTCAAGAAGTTTGGAATGGATGATGCTAAAGCTATTAGTACACCAATGGGGTCAAATGGAAGCTTGGATAGTGATGCTAGTGGCAACATGGTGGATCAAAAGATGTATCGGTCTATGATTGGAAGCCTACTCTATGTGACCGTATCAAGGCCGGATGTGATGTTTAGTGTATGCATGTGTGCTAGATTTCAAGCCTCACCAAGAGAAAGTTATTTGAAGACAACAAAGAGAATATTGAGATACTTGAAGCATACACAAAATGTTGGATTGTGGCAAAGGAGCAAGATTTGAGTTGATTGAATATTCGGACTCTGATTATGCGGGATGCAAAGTTGAGAGAAAGAGCACATCGGGCACATGTCAACTATTAGGAAGATCACTTGTGTCTTGGTCATCAAAGAAGCAAAATAGTGTAGCACTTTCAACCACCGAAGCGGAGTACATTTCAGCCGGTAGTTGTTGTGCTCAATTACTTTGGATGAAGGCTACTTTGAGTGACTTTGGAATTAAATTCAAGCAAGCGCCATTGCTATGTGATAATGAGAGTGCCGTAAAGCTCACCAACAACCCGGTTCAACTTTCAAGAACAAAGCACATAGATGTCCGCCATCATTTCATATGAGATCTCCAACAAAAAGGGGACATTTGCATTGAGAGTGTGGGCACCGAAGATCAACTTGCCGATATCTTCACCAAGCCACTTGATGAAAAGAGGTTTTGCAAGCTAAGGAATGAATTGAACATACTTGACTTCTCCAATATGTGTTGATGCACCTCCCATTATATGACATGCCTCTCCTTCAAGCAAAGCAAGGTAAAGTTGATTGTCATGTCATTCATCCATTGCTAAGGACTTGTTTAGTGCATCTAGTCATTGTATCCTATATTTCCTATCTAAGCATGTGAGTAAGCTTCAATCCAAACTCTTAGCACATATGTAGGGGGAGCAATTGCTACCATATGGGATTCATGAAACTTGTCCATATCTTTTTACACATAGTAAATATGCTTGGGCAAGCAACGTGGATTCAATTAAATCTCTATTCATATCTTTGTGTAAGGGTTGTCATCAATTACCAAAAAGGGGGAGATTGAAAGCTCTAGTTTGGTTTTGGTTAATTGATGAAACCCTAAGTGCTAACCTACTTTATCAAAGTGATTATGAGATAGGTAGCACTACTCCAAGTGACAAAGCAATGGCGAAGATCATGACGATGGTGATGGCATGGTGATGATCAAATGCTTGAACTTGAAAAGAAGAAAGAGAAAAACAAAAGGCTCAAGGCCATGGTATAAATGGTAGGAGCCACTTTGTTTTGGTGATCGAGACACTTAATGAGTGTGATCATATTTAGGATCGATAGCCGTACTATTAAGAGGGGTGAAACTCATATCAAAATGCGGTTATCAAAGTGCCACTAGATGCTTTAACTCATTGCATATGCATTTAGGATCTAGTGGAGTGCTAACATCCTTGAAAATATTTATGAAAATATGCTAACACATGTGCACAAGATGATACACTTGGTGGTTGGCACATTTGAGTAAGGGTTAGAAACTTCACCGGCAGAGTGTCTGCCCGTAGGGTGCGGACAGTCCGACGATGCCACCGGCGCCCTATACAAAAAAGACGGAGGTCACTGTAAGTGACCGGACGCTGGCCTCGGTTGGACTGGCGCGTCCGGTCGATGAGAAGCAAAAAACGCTGGTGTTGGTCTCGACCGAGACGCCGGAGTCACCGAAAGACCGGATCTTTGAGAGAGTGCGTCTGGTCCCTCTTGACGTGGCGGCGCCAGGTGACACACGATGGCCGACCGGACGCTGGGTGTGTCCGGTCGAGCATGACTGGACGCGTCCGGTCGTGAGAAGTCCTCTCTGGATGCTTACTGGAAACGACCGGACGCTGGGGTTCAGCATCCGGTCACTTTGAGCTGCCGCGTCCGGTCATCACTTGACCGTTGTGATCGGGCGATCAACATTTGAAGAGAGGGGACACATGGCACGCATCGCATGACCGGACGCTGAGGTCCTGTGTCCGGTCGATTTGACCAGAGCGTCCGGTCACCCCGTGTTGTGCCCAGTGAAGGGGTACAACGGCTCTATTTCGTGGGGGCTTCTATTTAAGCCCCATGGCCAGCTCAAGCTCACTCTCTTGGCCATTTGCATTGACATAGCAATCTTGTGAGCTTAGCCAAAGCCCTCCCACTCATCTCCATCATTGATCCATCATCATTGTGAGATTGGGAGAGAATCCAAGTGCATTGCTTTAGTGATTGCATCTAGAGGCACTTGGTATTTGTGTTTCGCTGTGGAATTCACTTGTTGCTCTTGGTGGTTGCCACCACCTAGACGGCTTGGTGCAGCGGAGGAGGATTGGCATGAGTTGGTGATTGTTCGTGGCCATCTCCGGTGATTGTGAGGGGTTTGTACCTTCCCGGTGGAGCGCCGAAAGGTAACTCTAGTAGATTGCTTGTGTCATTGAGTTACCTCACTTGTGGGTAGGTTCTTGCGGTGTCCAATTGTGTGGATGAGGTTCGTGCAACACCTCTTAGCCGCGAACCACCAAGTGTTAGGTCGACACAACGGGGACGTAGCGTGTTGGCAAGCACGTGAATCTCGGGAGAAAATTGGTTGTCTCTTGCCCTTTGGTATTCTCTCGGTGATTGATAAAGTATTCATCTTGTGATTGGTTCACTCCTCTACATGGCGGTATAATCATCTCACTTACTCATTTACATTTCCACAAACTAGATATAACAAGCTCTTTAGTGTTACTAGAATTGAGAGCTTGCTTTTTGAATTAAGTTCATCTAGTGGAGCTCTTTAGTGTAGCATTTGTGAGAGCTCTTAGTGAGTAGTGACCTAGGAAATTGTGTGCCTAGTGATCATAACAACTAGAATTGGTGGATAGGTGACTTGCAAGCCTTATAGAGCTAGAGCAAGTTTGCATTTCGCTATTTGTTATACTAATCAAATTGCTGTAGTCGGTTTGTAGATTTTTAAATAAGCTATTCACCCCCCTCTTGCCATATTAGGACCTTTTAGCAGCGCGCTGTGATCCCAATACATCAACGTCTCGGCCGCAACCACGACGCACGCAGCACTCTTGACGCCCGCAGATGCACCTACAGCTGACCCGAGAGAAGAAGCCCGCCGCGGCTATCATCCTCATCACGGCGGACTCTACGACAGCTGGCGAGGACCGGAGCCCAAGCCTCGGCCTACCAGGCCTTTAGGCCTTTGGCCGGCACATCCTCAACTCTGCTTTCCCGCCAAGGTACCGACCACCTACCAATATCCCTAAGTACTCTGGGGAGACAAACCTCGGACTTTGGCTCAAAGACTATCGGCTTGCCTGTCAAGCCGGTGGTGCGGATAATGACGACTTCATTATCTGCAACCTTCCACTATTCTTGGCTGATTCGGCACGAGCGTGGTTGGAACACCTGCCATCCAACGCAATCCAGAGTTGGGCAGATCTGAAGGAGATCTTTGTGGGAAACTTTTAGGACACATACAAGCGCCCTAGGAACCCATGGGACCTCAAGAACTGCCGTCAGAAGGCTGGTGAGACCCTCCGTGGGTACATCCGGCGCTTCTCCCGATAGTGCAACGAGCTCCCTAACATCGCCGACGCCGACGTGATAGGAGCCTTCTTGTCCGGGATGACCTGCGAGTCCTTGGTTCATAAGCTGGGACACAAGGGCCTGTGAACCACCAAGGAACTCCTGGACATCACCACCAGCCATGCCTCAGGAGAAGAGGCGGTCGGAGTGATCTTCGATCGCCTCGAGGGCAAGGCAAGACGGGACGAGGGTGCCGACGAAGGCACGTCCAATCGTTCCGCCAAAAGGACGAATAAGAAGCAACAGCGTAAGGTCTCGCTCGTGGCCACTGCCGACCGCAAGGGTGGTCGGAGGCCCGCGGAGGGCACTCCGAACCACTTTGAAAAATTACTCGAGGGGCCATGCCCGAACCACACCTTTCTTGTTAAGCATCTGCTCAAGGACTGCAGCCTCATGCGGCGGTTCTTGTCCGGAGGCTCCAACAAAGGGGAGCAGGGGAAGGACCCTGCCCCCACTGCGGACGCCGCCAAGGAGAAGGACGACGACTTTCCAACGTCGGATGACTGCCTTATGATCTTCGGAGGATCAGCGGCCTACGACTCCAAACGCCGTCAGAAGGTCGCACGCCGTGAAGTCTACATGGCCCAACCGGCCACACCTCCCTTCCTCCGGTGGTCAGAGTCCATCATAACCTTCGATCCGACCGACCATTCGGATACCGTCCCGCACCCGGGAAGATATCCGCTTGTGGTCGACCCAATCGTCGGCCCAAAGCGACTCACCAAAGTACTGATGGACGGAGGCAGCGGCCTCAACATCATGTACGCCAAGACGCTCGACGAGATGGGCGTCGACTGGACGCGCCTCCACCCAACCCGAGCACCTTTCCACGGCATTATGCCCGGGAAGTAGGCCATGCCACTTGGGCAGATCGATCTGCCCGTCACCTTCGAGGATTAGTTCAATTACATGACTGAGACCCTCACCTTCGAGGTGGTTGGGTTCCCCAGAACTTTCCACGCCATCCTAGGATGTCCCTGCTACGCGAAGTTCATGGCCGTCCTCAACTAAACATACCTCAAGCTGAAGATGTCGGGTCCCCACGAGGTCATCACCGTCGGCACCTCCTTCTAGCGTGCCTACAAGTGCGAGGTCGAGTGCTGCGGCCACGCCACAGCAATCATCGCCTCTGGGGAATTCGTCGCCCTCAAGGAGGAGGTTGCCAAAGAAGCGCCCTACGTGAAGAAATTGACTAGGTCATTCGAGTCGGCCGAGGGCTCTAAAAATGTCCTCGTGGATCCTAGCAGTTCCAAGGGCAAAACGGTACGCATTGGTACCACACTTTCCTCCAAATAGGAAAGCACGCTCGTCGACTTCCTCTGCGGCAACAAAGACATCTTTGCATGGAAACCCTTGGATATGCCAGGCATTCCATGGGAGGTCACCGAGCATACCTTAAAGATCCATCCAGGCTCCAAGCCGATGAAGCAACGCCTGCGTCGCTTTGACGAGGAGAAGCGCTGGGCCATCGGTGAAGAGATAGCAAAACTATCGGCGGCCGGATTCATCAGGGAAGTACACCACCCAGAGTGGTTAGCTAATCCCGTTCTTGTATGAAAGAAGAGCGGGAAATGGAGGATGTGTGTTGACTATACGGGTCTCAACAAAGCGTGCCCAAAGGATCCGTTTCCTTTGCCACGCATAGACCAAATAGTCGACTCTACCTCGGGGTGCGAAACCCTCTGCTTCCTTGATGCATACTCTGGCTACCATCAAATCATGATGAAAGAGTCCGACCAGCTCGCGACATCTTTCATCACCCCCTTTGGATCATTCTGCTACGTCTCGATGCCATTCAGTATGAAGAACGCTGGGGCTACATACCAGCACTGTATGCTCAAATACTTTGGGGACCTCATCGGGCGGACTATTGAGGCCTACGTTGACGACATCGTGATTAAGTCCAAACGGGCTGACCACCTCATTGCCGATCTTGAGCAAACCTTTGCCAAACTCTGAGCGAATGGCATCAAACTCAATCCCGAGAAATGTGTTTTTGGGGTCCCAAGGGGCATGCTGCTCGGCTTCATTGTCTCCGAGCGTGGCATCAAAGCCAACCCAGAGAAGATCTCAACCATCACAAGGATGGGCCCGATTCAGAACATAAAGGGGGTTCAACGAATCACAGGGTGCCTCGCCGCCCTCAGCCGATTCATCTTGCGCCTCGGCGAATGAGGTCTCCCCCTTTATCGACTCTTGAAGAAAGCCGACCACTTTGAGTGGACTTCCGAGGCCCAGGAGGCACTTGACATGGTCAAACTGCTTTTGACCAGGCCCCCGATCTTGGTTCCTCCGACCAATGGAGAATCCCTCCTGCAATACATAGCGGCCACCACGCAAGTGGTCAGCGCCGCCCTAGTAGTAGAGCCGGAGGAAGAGGGGCATGCCCTCAGGGTGCAGCGCCATGTGTACTTCATCAGTGAGGTACTATTCGACTCTAAGACCCGCTACTCCCAAATCCAGAAGCTCCTATACGCCGTCCTCATCACCAAGGGAAAGCTACGCCACTACTTCAAGTCACACCCCATGACGGTCGTGATGTCGTTCCCCCTCGGCGAGGTCATCCAGAGCCGGGATGCTACGGGAAGAACCATAAAGTGGGCACTCGAGTTGATGGATCAAGGCATCATGTATGCCTCCCAAACGGCGATCAAGTCTCAGGTGTTGGCTAACTTCATCGTGGAATGGACCAAGGTCCAAACACCACCGGCGGTCATCGATCAAGAGTACTAGACGATGTACTTCGATGGATCACTAATGAAGAAGGGCGCCGGCACGGGGCTAGTCTTCGTATCACCCCTTGGGGTTCGCATGAGGTACATGGTTCGTCTCCATTTCCCCTCATCCAATAATGTGACTGAGTATGAAGTGCTCATCAACGGCCTACGAATCGCCATTGAGTTGGGCATCCGATGCCTCAACATCTAGGGCGACTCCCAGCTGGTCGTCAACCAAGTCATGAAGGAGTTGAGCTATCATGACGCCAAGATGGCTGCGTACTACTAAGAAGTCCGACAGCTGGAGGACAAATTCGACGGCCTCGAACTCATTCACATCCCAAGGCGCCTCAACGAGGCGGCCGACGTGCTTGCAAAAGCGGCGTCCGGTCGAGAGCCGGTGCCAATGGGTGTCTTCGCCAGCGACCAACACAAACCCTCGGTGCGCTACGAAGGGTCGAAACGGGCCGACGATGGCCCGTATGATCCAGCCTCGGGGCTAACCAATCGACGGTTCTATCTAGCCCCGAGTTCATGGAGCTTGAAGAGGATCCAACGATAGAGCCCGACCCTCTGATCAACTAGAGAACTCTCTACCTCGACTACCTCCTCCATGACACGCTGCCAACGGACAAGACGAAAGCTCGACGACTCGCACGTCGCACCAAATCCTTCGTTCTGTAGAGGGCGAACTCTACAAACGAAGCCACACCGGGATCCTATAGCTATATATCCCCGTCGAACCGGGGAAGCTTTTGATGAGTGATATCCACGGTGGGGTCTACGGTCACCACGCCGCGCCTAGAACCTTGGTTGGGAATGCATTCCGATAGGGCTTCTACTGGCCCACTGCAGTAGCCGACGCTGAGCAGATCATACGCACCTACAAAGGGTGCCAGTACTACGCTCGGCAAACTCACCTCCTCGGCCAGCACTCCAGATGATCCCCATCATGTGGCCCTTCGTGGTATGGGGGCTTGATCTGGTTGGGCCTCTCAAGAAGGCATCCGGGGGCTACACCCACTTACTTGTCACCATAGACAAGTTCACAAAATGGATCAAAGCTCGGCCAATCTCCGTGATCAAGTCCGAGCAAGCTGTGCTGTTCTTCCTCGACATCATCCATCGCTTTGGAGTACCAAACTCCATCATCACGGACAATGGCACATAGTTCACCAGCAAGAAATTCCTTCGATTCTGCGATGAACAACACATCCGGGTCGATTGGGCCGCCGTCGCGCACCCCTGAATGAACGGACAGATTGAGCGCGCAAACGGCATGCTCCTATAGGGCCTCAAGCCTAGGATCTTCAACCGGTTGAACAAGTTCGGCGCACGCTGGGCCACCGAGCTGCCTGCGGTGCTCTGGAGCCTAAGGACAACCCCTAGCCGAGCCACCGGCTACACGCCTTTCATCATGGTCTACGGTTCTGAGGTCGTCCTCCCAACCGACCTCGACTATGGAGCACCAAGGATTAGAGCATATGACGAACAGTGAGCCAAGGCATCCCACGAAGACACCATGGACCAGCTAGACGAAGCCCACAACATCACCCTCCTCCGTTCGGCCAAGTACCAGCAGACGCTGCGACGGTACCACAGCCGACGGGTGCGGGACCGAGCCTTCAACGTCGGGGACCTGGTTCTCCGCCTCGTGTAGAGCAACAAGGACTGCCACAAGCTCTCCCCACCCTAGGAGGGGCCATACGTCGTCGCGGAAGTACTCCGGCCAGGCACCTACAAGTTGAAAACCATCGAACGGCGAGGTCTTCACCAATGCCTAGAACATTGAGCAGCTACGTCATTTTAAACCTTAAATAAACACATACCTTCTCTTATCAGTTTTTGTCATAAAAAATTCCCGATCTTTAGTAACACTCAACCCCTACAAAGTGCGAGGGGTCGGACCTCACTCGGGGGCTGATATAAGTACATTTATCTTGCAAACACTCTGTGTTATCTTGCAAGCATTCTCTGTGTTTTCCATATTTTCTCATGGTAAGTCCTAAAGGCTAGGATCTCATGGTAAGTCCTAAACACTCCGTAACGAAATTTGAAAACTTGTTCATTTTTTGCACAAATTCATTGCTTACAAAGTGATTTCATCACGAAAAGGACTGATGTATTCATAAATACAAAAGACTGTTCACACGGGGGCTCCCCCACAACTTATTCGATCATAGTTTCTGATCAGTTCTACTATAAGTACTACTACGGTCGCCGCGCCATGCTCTCCATCGGTGACGTCCTATCGCTCCATGGGATCCTCGAGGGCGCCATCGTCTGCAACATCGAGCACCACGTCGGTAACCGTGGCACCTTTGCCAGGGCGTCCAAGGACTACGCCATCGTGATCAGCCGCAACCCTAACAACGGCACCTGGACTGGGGGCGCTCCCCGCCGAAGAAAGGCCGCTGTGACTGATGGATGTCTCTGACATCCCATCAAACTTCATGAACTGGCCGATCTGAGCGGCTGCAAGGGCGAAACTCCCCATCGACGCAGTCCTATGTGGCTTCCCCACCAACAAGGCTCGTCCGGAGAAGATTCACCGGAGGAGGCCCCCGTATGGGTCCATCCCGGCAAAGGCCTCGCGGACAACGACAAAGCCGACGACACTCGGCACCCTCCAGTATGCCTCCTCCTTCGGTGGAAGCAGCCCCTTCTCGATGAAGGCGGCCAGCACCATCACATCTACGTTGGATGACCTCTAGCTCGACATCACGCTCCGGATTCACGAACGGATCTATGAGTTCTCCTCTCCCTCGCATTACCCTCTCTCACTTAGGAACCGCCGTGACATGCGAACGCGCTCGGTGAAAAGGAAGGAAGAGAAGCGGCAGCTCAGGAATAGGCAGAGGAATGGGATGAGAACTCCTCTCCCCCCTATTTAAGGACGAGACGCAGTGGTTGGAGAAAGGCGAAAGGTTGGGATGAAAAATCCTCTCCCTTCCCCTATTCAATGCAGATGGGAATTCGATGCTGATGGGAATTCGAGGGGACGTGGCTTGACCGATGGGATGCACCCTGCTCGATGAGACGGCGCCTGGTCGAACGGAACGTGGCCCGGGCATGGCCTGCCACTACCGCGTGCCGAGCGCGAGAAACAAGGCACACCCGCATGCAGGTGACTCTCCGCTTCCCTAGGAAGGACCTGGAAGGACCCGACGCCGGAACCCACGTCAAGGGGGGCCCAACGGGCCTCCTGGGTCGATCGTACGGCCCAGGTAAACGCCAAACGAACGACCGTCGAAAGATAAGCACCTTTGTTTACTTACTTTGCGTGTTAATTTCACTACCGAGCCTCCGACCCCAGCAGCGGTAGAGGCACGGACATCGCTCGGGGGCTGCCGAGAGTATCTACTTATTTAGACATCCTCTTTGCTCACCCCCTCCTTACGTTTAAAACCGGAGGCGCGGTGTGCGGGTGTAAAACTTTGAGTAGAACTAGATGAACCGCTAGACCCTACGCCTCGGCGGCTACGGTGTTTTTGTTCACTAGCATAATCGAATTCACAGTTCCCCGCACCCCAAGCTTTCGCATCCGCCTTCTCGAGAAGGGTTCGGAGGGGTCCTCGTATAGAATCTCCTTCAAGGAGAAGCTGTCAGGTCGCCTAAATCGATCGAACGGCTTGGATCACCGCCGAGAGACAAAAACGGAAAATTGCGATGCTCGTGCAGGTCACTCCGGCCCCATCATAAACGTCGGACCCGAACCCCACACGGGTATGTCTGGTAAGAGCTTCTCGTCGCTCATACCGCCAAAGTAACATCACCAACCCCCGCTTTTGTTTCAATTAAATCATACATTAAACCCATACATCCAGACGTTGCATATGCAATCACTGCATCTCAACGCTTTGTGTCGCATCATGAAGTGATAGTCGCCTCATTCGATATGAGCGGCAACTGACCGAGGTTCGAAGGCTGGCCCACAAAGGGCTCGAGGCCGCCTCGCGTCAAACAGAGCTAGGGGAGAAAAATCGAGATGAGCCCCAGCGGCCTTGACCGACCCCGCTCAGAAGCGAACTGGGACACCTCGACCTTTCTCATTCGATTCTAACGTCGAGCCAAACCCATAGAATCTCCGTCGACGAGAGGCCAACGGGCCACCTGAGCCTATCGAACGGCTCGGGCATCTGCCGGGAGGCGGGTTAAGAAGTAGTGGAATGCCACATGAGGGCTCTGCCGACCCTGTCAACGAATGATGGACCCAGATTCCACACAAACATGCCCGTTAGCGAGCTCATTGAGCGCGACACTCGAGCCATCGAGGCAAGTATCGTCAGCTCAGCCCCTCCGATTGTGGAAACCGAGGATGGGGTGACGCGTAAAACACGATCGACCCCTATCAGACCCCAATAGGTTTGGGGGCTCGAGCCGTCCGATCCTAGATCGGGAGACCGAGGTTCGAAGGCTGGCCCGCGAAGGGCCCGAGGCCGCCTCACGTCGAACAAGAGCCAGGGGAGAAAACATAGATGAGCCTCAGCGGCCTTTGCCCAACTCGCATAAAGGTGGATAGGGTCATCTCAACCTCAATCCAGCCTCTAGCCGAGCCCATAGAATCCCCATTGAGGGGGAATCTGTTGGAAGGCGGGTTACGGAACAACGAAATGCCACCCGAGGGCTTTGCCGACCCTGTCATGAGCGACGGGACCGGATTCCGTTCGAACATCCCCGTTAGCGAGCTCATCAAGAGCGTCCCTCGAGCTGTCGAGGCAAGTGACGTCACCTCAACCCCTCCAATTGCGAAAACTATGAACGGGGCGACAGTCACAAAACGAGCCGACCTTTGACCGAATCCCTGCCATGCGCGGGGGCTCGAGGATGGCCGGCCAGCAATGAGACCAAATGCACGGTCACAGAACGATCGTTAAAATCCTAAGTAAGGGGTACGTGCGAATACAAGAGCAAGTTCGCTACCCTCGCTTCGGTCTCCAGTAACATCTAGCCCCAGCAACCGCAAGGGGTCGGATCTGACTCGGGGGCTGATAAAGGTATAAATACCTCCTTTTTCTAAAACAGTCGTTGCGTCAGGCCTCTTCCTCGCATTAAGGTTAGCGGCAAGGTTTGTGGGAACAGATAAAAGAGCATGCCTGGTAAGACTGCAAAAAACCCACGCCCCGACGGCTATGGTAACTTTGCTCACTAGCATAATTGAAATTTCCCCCTTGTACACGTCGGGCCCTATGGTCTTAACGAACGAAAGGGTCGGATCGCATAAACCTTTTTTCTCGAATACAAAAGGGAAGAAAGTAAGATCAAACAAACAAAACAAAATTGCGAAACGAAATTATGAATCTGTTTTCGGAAACAAAAGTACCAACACTTGTCCACAAATTACAGATAAATATTTATCAAACTCATTCGACTAACTACCTCCTCGGGGGAGAACTATGTCTTTCATCCTATCCGCCAGGTTCCACGCAATAGGAGTCACCGCCTTCTCAATCTCATCCAACTCGGAGGCTTCGTAGCCAGGCGCGAAGCGGAGGCTCATTACCTCCAAGTTAATTTCCTGATCATAATGAGAGCGGGCAACAACAAAGGCTTAGGTGATCCCGGCGTGAAAGGCGTTCTCCTCAAGCTGGCGCACCCGCGCCGTAATATCTACGGCACGGGCCATAAGTGAGCCGGTTTCCTTCGGCCGCGTCACCCTAGGTCATCGAAAACCACACCAACGACAGCGCGCAGGAGATCGTGCTCATCACTCTTAGCCTGAAGAATCCCCCGCACCTCGGCAAGCTCCATGCCTAGCCCTGCAGAGACGCTCTCGGCCTCCAGCCTTTGGGCCACCGCGGCTCCAAGATCCGCCCAGAGGGAGCTGACCCCCTGACGCACCTCGTCGCGCTCTCGGACGGCCAGGTCGCACTCCTCGCGGGCCGTACCACGCTCCGAGCAGAGTCTTTCTGCAGTCTTGCGCAGCTTGTCTCGCTCCCTGCGTAGCCGGGCAACCACCTTGGCATCTAGATTCACCTTCTGCTACAGGGTTGTGGACCTCTCCTCGGCTTCCAGCTTGAGATCCCGCTCCCTCTCCAGCTCAACCAGGAGGTCGACGGCCCACAGGAAGGCCTCGACATCCTTCTAGAGCAGCTCGTCCCGCTCCTTTCGGACGCTGGCGGCCGCCTCCTCGTCCTGCTGCACCTTCACCGACAGATCCTGGAACATCCCATGGACCTCCGCGTCCCGACATGCCTCGACTTCCCGCTGTTGGGCGGCAGCAAGCTGGGCGCTCACATCTCCGCACAGCCGGGCCTCCTCGGTGAGGCGGTTCCATTCCTCCTTCTGCTCGTGGAGGAACCGGGATTTCTCCCAGCTACGAGCAATGAGGGACTGAAAAGAAGACCAGTGTCAAAAACGCAAAAATACATGAAGAAAAAGAAAGCGAGAGGGAAGATCAAGCGGATACCCGGCCAGTGGGAACGATTATGTCACGTAGGACGCCCCTGGCCTAGTTTAGGACATCCATCATGGCCGAGATCCCTCCGTCGAGACTCTCCCGCTCTGTGCTCTCGGTAGCATCATCGAGCGAGAAGAGAATCGACGTTGGGTCTTGAGGATCCATCCACTGGAGCAGCGACTCACCCCGCGCGGGCGAACGGCTGCCCCCCGACATCAAGGCCAAGGGTGACCCCCCACTGGTCCTCTCCACCACCGCCACGACGCCGAGGACCCTCCGATCATATCCCCCTCTGTTTGGCCCGCCTCGGGCATCGTCGCCTGGGCCACCGGTGGCATGGATTGCGCCGCTCCCTCGGACACCACCGTGGCTACGTCCGGCTACGCCTGGCTTGTCACGGTCGTGGCCACCTTCGCTTGCGACGCCGGGGCCTCGGCTTGCGGCGCCGCGCCCACCACAGAGGGCGCCACAAGCGCGAGCGGTGGCTCTATCCACTCCGACGAAGGTGGTGGAATCACCTCCGCTGCCTTGTGCTCGGCGACCCTCGAGGACGCTTCTTTAGCCCCGGCGTCTACTTGACCCGTCGAGGGCACGGGCGCCATCGCAAGCGGCACCTGACCGGCCAACGAGGCCACAACATCGGCTCTGCTCCTGCCCAAAACAGGAGCGACGTCGGGCGATGGCCCTCCGTCCCGCCTGAAGAGCAACGCTCTTCTTGGTCGCCAGCGCGAAAGAGCGGCCCCGTCTCAAGACTCTACAAGAGTTAAAAGGCATAGGTCACACTGAAAAATAGAAAAACAGAAAAACAGGAAAAAATAGAGGAATCGGTGACTTATGCTGGCGCTGTTGGGCGGTAGGAACATTTTGGGGATGAACCCCCAGATTCCTGCTCCAATTCATCTAGGCGGGACCGTTTTGAGCCTACCCCCTGCTCCCGGGCAGAGGGGCTCATCTCCCTTGCCTCCGAGGGCGTAGCGGCAGATCCGCCCGTCCCTATCAACTCATGGGGCACGGCAGTGGAGCCGCCTCCTCCATCGACACCTCGGGCGCGACGGTAGATTCGCCCGCCCCTATCAACTCGTGGGGCACGACAATGGAGCCGCCCCCCTCCACTGGCACCCTGGGCGCGGCGGTGGATCTGTCCACTCCCACCAGTCCTAAGGACGGGCCAACAATCTGGCCCGCCTCCTCCGGCCTCACAGCCGCATCTTCCCTGGCGTGGAACGGGAAAGGTCCCTGCATTGACGAGTGGGCACCTGTCAGCGCGTCCTCACCTCCTAGGTCGCCCCACTCAATATCGACAACTACCTCATCATACTCCTCGTCATTGTCACTATCTGTCTCCTCTCCTCGCTCCCGTGCTTGCTGCTTCTGTAGCATCTTCTTCCTCTTGAACTCCTTCGTCTTCCTATCCCACTCGGCCATGGTGCGATTCACCGCCACCACGAGCGGGTCCTTCGGTAGCGGAGTCGGGCTATCCAAGAAGATGAGTCTCTTTGGTTGGTCCCGCTATCCCGAGGTCAGCATCAAGGGGTTGAGAATTCAAGTAAAAAGAACTTACAAAGTCAATGTACCCCAGTTTTGGCCGCATTGGGGGACGCCCCCGCACCAGATACTCAAAATCAAGGACAATGCCGACGTTGTCCTTCGAAGGCTTCATCGCCTCCTTGATGCTCTGTGCCACTTCGGAGGGGGGGAGCACTTCGTCGACAAGCGCCGTCCCTTCAAGCGACGCTTCGGGCCCCATCAAGTATAGGGGAAGCGCACGGCTCATCAGTGGTGCCACCCTCCGCATATGGTAGGCGCCAATGATCCCCGATCCCTTCACGCCCCTCTCTTTCAGAATTTGGAGGGCGACGAGATGGTCCTTGATCTTCTTCTTGGCTTTGTCCGGGACACCCCACTTCCACGACTCTAGGACCTCTTCGATGATGCGCCCGGAGAACGCTGGCAAGGGGGCAGCAACGTCGTCCTTGACATAAAACCAATGTGAATGCCACCCCTTGTTGGAGGTCGACAGACGCATCGACGGGTATTCATTCACCTAGTTGTTGCGGAGATGAATGCCGACACATCCCACCGGCACGCTCAGCTCTTGCTTCCCGACCCGCTTCTTCAAAAGGTTGACGACGAAGAGATACCGCCACAGGTCAAAGTGGAGACTAATCCCCAAGAACCCCTCACACAGGGCGACGAACGCCACAATGTGCTGGCCCCCATTAGGGGTAAGGTGCTGCAACTCCACCTTGTAGTAATCCAGCAGCCCTTGAAGGAACTTATGGGTGGGGTTGGCGAATCCCCACTCGTGAAAGCGAGCGAAGGACACCACATAGCCTTCGGGTGGCGATGACTCGTCCTCATTACCGGGCAGCCACCACTCCTCGGTAGCGATCAGCGGGCAAAGGAGGCCACGGCGAATGAGGCCCTCTAGGCGCTGAGGGGTGATGTTGGATTTGCACCACGTCTCCATCGAACGATTTGGAGGGGGGGTGGATGTGAGCTTGATGGTGGCTGTGATGCGGGTACGGGAGGCTCAGGCGATTGGGGCGGAAGTTGTAGATGCAAAGGCGAGATGGCAAAGTACGGAACCCTAGGGGCGAACCCCTTGGTTTTATAGGGGCGATGGATGTGAGAAGGGCAACCATCCTCCTAGATCTCCGTGCCTACCACAATACACCACCACATCACGTCACGGGATATGCGCCCGCAATCCCTATCCTTTCCCACCAAAAGTCACGCCGGACGTTTTGCCTTCCCGGGCAGACTAGGACTCTTTTCCCGTGGAGGGGATACGGGTCAAGAACCATTTCTCTGGCCCGCCCGGGCCCAGGAGTTTGAGGGCTGGCCCAATAGTTTCGACGGCCGTCCCAAAGAGGGATGGGCCCGCAAGCGGCCAGAACTCAGGCACATGAACCTCAAGGAATCTCGATCCGCTATTGAGTCTCAACTAGGCTAACCCTGGACGAATCCCCACGAATAGGATACCAGGGTTCCCTTTAAGCTATCCAGTTGTCAAAATCCCGAATCTCACAGCCATACCCGCGAAGGGTCCGAAATACCCCCCGGGCGATTCTATCCGAATCACCCGGGGGCTCAGGGGCTACACCCTCTGGTGAATCGAAAAACCCCCCTGGGCGATTCTATCCGAATCACCCAGGGGCTCGGGGGCTACACCCGTCGGGTGCGCTCGCGCGCACCCTCTGGCAAGTCAAATCACCCCCCGGGCGATTCTATCCGAATCACCCGGGGTCTCGGGGGCTACTGTCGGGGACCTAATACTGGGGTACCCAATAGGATGTAACTAATAACCATCAAACGTTGATGCTTCCAAATAGACAAGAGCGCAGCTACACTTCTTGCCCGAACGACTGAAGATTGGCTCTGCCTCGCCCGACGTCCCGGGCTGGCTCCGCCTCGCCTGACCCCCGAGGGCTGGCTCTGCCTCGCCCGACTCCCAAGGGTTGGCTCCGCCTCGTCTGACCCCCGAGGGCTGGCTCTGCCTCGCCCGACCCCCGAGGGCTGGACTTCGTCTCGCCTGACGACTGAGGGCTGGCTCCGCCTCGCCCGACGTCCTGGGGCTAGCTCCGACTCGCCCGACGACTGTACCCTACTCCTTCATAATGACGAGCACAGGGTACGACAGGACATTCGAGTCAACCGCAGTACCAAGGACCTACCCTGCACGCCTGCAGTAAGGTACCGTCAGGATACGATGGGACGGGCACTTTAAGCCTTTTTCGGCCTGACAGAGCCCGAACAGTGTTGTAGGCGCCGACTTTTGTCCTACAGTGTTGTGGGCGCCGCCATCAGCCCTTGGGCGCGGACCCTGACACAAGTATACGACAACCACTACAAATCCAAGAGAGAACTTGCATCATCTACACTGACGGACGTATGATCACTTCCCCATCTACCCTCCGTAGGGTCACAGCTCGGCACCCTGGCACGCCGCACCATCTGCTGGTATAGGATGGGACGCAACCACTTGCTGAACGAGGCCAGAGCACGACCCTATGAGGATCAGCGAACATGCCATCCCTGGCACTGTCTGCCATGTCAGCAGGGCAAGCTCAAGGAAAAAGGTAGACCCGACTCCTTCGAAGGACCTTCTCAACTTCTGATTTTTTGCTCTTTCTCCCATCTGTAATCCCTGCTCCTCCTTGGTCTATAAAAGAGAGGACAGGGCACCCCACTAAGGGGACGGATCAATTCCACATACAACACACAGCCAAGCAGCAACTGAGCTCTTGGCATTCTTTCGACCTTTCCATCAAAGACTTGGGACATGTCCCTCTCTCGACCGTTTGTACCCCCTACTACGAACATTTTTCGGTACTAATAACACGAGCAGCAGCAAACTGGACATAGAGACATTCTGTCCGAACTAGTATAAATCTTGTGTCCTTTAGTATACCATCCGAACCTAACGCGCAACAAATATAAATTTACTAGTTGGTGTTTGTTCGAAACCCCGACAATCGGCGTCCGGCGAGTTCACCTGTCAGGAGTGTACAGCGTTTGCTACCGTCTGGGAGAAGGTTACTAGAAGAGATGTTGCTCTGTGACGGTAACCAAATAATTGGGACTTTTAACACATGACGGACTCCCCTGTAACAGCCTTTCTTATTGACTTAATCATCACGTGTGGAGCTTATGAGACCTGATGGACTAACTAGAAGCTTAATTGCCTATATTGCTTTCGTCAAACAAAGTGGGTGCAGACTTCAAGGTCTTGCGCATCCAACTTGTCTGAATGAAAGGGCTCCTACTCAGCTGCCATATCAAGGGGGGACAATGTGAACAACAAGACAGTTGAAGGGTTGTCATGATTCAACTTTTCTTACCTGTATTATTTTGGCCACTTTGTCAAATGTTTAAGAGTCATGTGTGCTCATTGCAACATGCATCTAGTAATGTACACTGGCAAGATTTTTTTTTTACCTCTAACAGCTGTCAGAGCAAATGTTTTCAACGTCTGTCTCTGTTCTGTCTATTTCACAACTTCCATAAGAGAAATGCTATGCCATGGAACTATTTGTTATATCTGTCCAAAATCTGGATGAAGATGATATATCACGGACTGGTATCCAAAAATTTATACTATAAAAGAGCGAAGGAATTAAAAAATATATGTTACCTGAAAATTCCTACCCACCCTATGTTTTAACCCTTAGATGTGATTTGAGATCTTAATCTAAGGGATAATAAACGTCATTACCTCCTAACAAGTGATTACCTCATAACAAGTGGGCCACATCTCACAAAATGTAAGATTTTTGCGTTCCTGCCATACAATCAATTCCATCGTGTTGTTGTTTTTTTTTCACCGAGACAATTTTATACCGCGCGCACCCACTCCCGAACGATCACGGCGTCTTTCATAGAGACAAAATTCTACCCACCTGCGCCTCCTATTCCGCCTGTCTGTACACACGCACGGCGTCACGTTCGTCGGTTTCCCGCGGCACGGAGTCACGCAAGCGAGATCAGAAAGTTCGTCGGGTTCCCACGGCACGTCGATCACGGCGTCACGTTTGTCGGTTTCCCGCGGCACGGAGTCACGCACGCGTGATCAGAAAGTCCACCGCATCCTTCCGGGCCTTGGCATACAGCACGTGTCGAGAACGTGTGTCCAGCAGCAGCTTCATTTGCGAGTCTCCAGCGGTCGGCACCGCCTTCATGTCTGTAGCTGCTGACCAGCCGTCGTGGACACCTACAGCTCTCTGCCTGACACATCAGAAGCCAGAAGTTTGATTAATGCAGGTATATAATTTTTTATTTTTGTGTTGATATGATCTAATAAAGATTGATTACGTTCTATTAAAGATTGATTAATATAATCTGTGTTGCGTGTTTATTAAAATTATTTTGAACTCTCTTTCAACTACATGTTTCTAAAAAGTAATAATCTACTCTTTTCCGACTTGCAAGTTGCAAATTATTCTGAACTCTCTTACAACTACATGTTTCTAAAAAGTAATCTACTCTTTTCCGACTTGCAAGTTGCAACTAAACCTGAATTGCTTAAATGCATTTATCTTTAATTTTTTGTTTCACCATTGCTTTAAAATTCCTTGTTTGTAGTGCTCCATATTAATATAAACAAGACAACATAAATCTTGTTATGGCTTCTACCACAAGACAAGATGGTAATCTGACCACAAGACAAGACGGCAATGTTCAAGGTGATTTGTTATTTGTTTTTTAAAAATCAGTCTATGTGGATTTTTTATTTCAAAATCAAATAACACTTTCGTATATTTGTTAGAGGATGAAGTCGGCTTGGAGAATAGAAATTCAATAGGATGTAAAAGGAAACTTGAAGCACAAGCTAATGATGTAATGACTTGTGATAAATATGTTGAAAGATGGCTAGAAGCCGAGAATATCAGGGTAACTATCGTGCACGGTTACGGGCTAAGGCTGTTGGTAACAAAAAGAACACCCTGATCCTAGCATGATAATAGCGAAGCAATCAGGTTTGATTTAAACTTATGTTAATTATGTTACTACAATACTATTACATGTTATAAATGTGTAATAGAATTAATTGCAATGTGAAACAGAACATACTGGTGTGCAGTCTAATGATGAAGAGGCAGAAAGACAGGCTAGAAATCGAGAATATCAACGTAACTATCGTGCAAAGTTAAGGGCTAAGGCCAATGCTAATGAAGAACATCATCCTAATCCAAACATGATGATAGCAAACAACACAGGTTTGATTACAAATTTGAAATACTACTGCAGTACTATTAAATGTTATATATTTGAGGCAAAACACACTGAAATATGAAATAGAACATACTGGTGTGTAGTGTAATGATGAAAGACGCAGACGCAGAAAGACGGGCTAAAATTCAGGAATATCACCATAATTATCATGCAAAGTTAAGGGCTAAGGTTCGATGTTAACGAACAACGTCATCCTAATCAAGCATGTTGATTGCAAACAACACAGGTTTGATTACATATTTGGTTACTGCAAGATTATTATTAAACTTATTGGTCTAATGTTAATAAAGTATTCAACTATTTATAATAATATATTATTGTGTTTAGGTAAGATTGAAATTGTGAAATAAGAGAATCTTGCATACAGCAACCAAAAACCTAGCTGTGCCACTCGGTTAGCCTCTCGCATAGTTTTTCTCTGACTTGTTAAACCAGAATGTTTATCCGGTCAAGCCAACGAAACGGAAAAAAACTTATAAAGAATAACACAGGGACAAATTGGAAGCAACGTCATGAAGCCGCAAAGAATCAAGGTAGGGAGTTTTAGATTTCAAATGAACAAACAATATGCAAGAGACAGAATGCACACCTTTCCAAATGTATCATGGTCACATAATTCCACCATGAGCAAATCATGTAGTGCATCTTGTATAATCAATCAAATGTCTTGTTCCATATTGGATTTAGCGTGCCTGTCACAACCTGCAATAATACTGAATTATGAGAGCCTTGAAAAAAATATATGGACGTACATAACTCTGAGATTGGGAAAGATAATAACCCTTGTCTTCTTTTTGTTTCTCACCTCTTTAAGTACAGGACCACAAATGGGTCAGCCTTGCCACCAATGTACATAGGTGGCAAGTACTCTGCAGAGATGGCCGTTACAGAAAGGACTCCTCAAATAATAACATTTTTCCTATTAACATCATATCCATTAGACTCGGTTTTGAGAACCTTCTCCAATGAAGTTAGTTGAATCTGATTACCAAAAGGATTAGGAATCCCTACATGCTTAGCATAAGGCCATAAGGGTAGTAGAGGTTCACCACGTGAACCCGAGGAACAAGGAAACATGCAAAATCATTAACTTCCCTGCAAGAAAAAAAATTGTTCAGTTTATACAGCTTGAAAGGCAGGTGTTGCATGTGTAGGAGCTGGCCAATATAAAAATTAGCGATGAATTATAAATTATAAAAGTTTAAAAAACATGAAAAATCCAATACAAATAAAAACAAAAAAATAAAAAAATAAAAAATGTTGGTTTTTAAAAAAATATGGAAATAATATGATAAGATGATAAGGGCAAACAAGCTAGAAAATGGCAAATAAAAACAACAAATATCTTCTAAACATGTGCGTGCCGCATGTGGCCACAGGAACCACAGGATGTTAAGAGATAAGTTTTGCAACTGTTACATGCTTGGGATACATGACATTATTAGCTACAAAGTTTTACTCTATTTACCCTCCATCCAACACAGATATATCAAAAAGTGGTGGTGGTGCTGGGTTCTGATTCTATAAGACATCCCTATCCATACCTACATATACATGTTCTATGTATCTCTATAATCTACTAATTCTCACCGCATTACTTCACTTTCAATTTAACTAGATTAGTGACCAAATACAAAAACTGAATATGGTAGGCATATTATTGCTAACAAAAAGAGATTAAAGGGGGAAATTGACATTTAAATGAAATTAACTGAACTTACTACGAAATAGAACGCGGCAAGGAGACGCGAGCTAGCCGAAGGCGCCCTTGTCGCCTCACAGACGAGAAGGAGAGCATGCCCTGGCGGCCGTCGGACGGCACAACCAGCAACGGCAACCTGCCCGACGGCGCGGCCCTATACCGGCGGCCAGCAGGCAGCGCGGCTAGACCCGGCTCAGACCTGCCCGGCGTCCTGTAGGCGGATCCACCAGCTCCAGCGGACAGCCCTGGGCGACGCGGTTAGACCCGGCGCAACCCTGCCCCGGCAACCTACGGGCAGATTCACCAGCTATGGCGGCCAGCCATATGGGCGATGTGGCCAGACCCCGCGAAGGAGCTCTGCCCGGCTCACCTTCTTCACCGGCGGCGAGAACTGGGACGTGTGGCCAGCCTCGGCGGTGGTGCTCTGCACAACAAGGTGGAGTAATGGCAGAAATGGAGGAGAGGAGGTGGAGAGAAATGGAGAAGACAGTGAATTGGGATGCGCCGCCGTAGAAAAATTAGATGCTGACAGAAACAATTATGGGCGCTTGCCACTTGCTCGCTGCTACCAGGGTCTAATGGGCTTTTGATCCAATTAGAATTAGAAAATAAAATATATACAAATACAAAGTTTGTAAAAAAAAACAGAATAAAAAATCATTAATAAGGAAAAAAAATGTGATTGGTGTGTCTAATAATACCTTACCTGAATGATATGAAATTCTACTCTAATGCCCCAACATACGTACAATATAAAAATTAGCGACCAATTATAAATTATAAAAGTTTAAAAAACATAAAAAATTCAGTACAAATAAAAACAAAAAAACAAAAATAAAAAAATATTGTTTTTTTAAAAAACATGGAAATAATATGATAAGATGATAAGGGCAAACAAGCTAGAAAATGGCAAATAAAAACAATAAATATCTTTTAGACACGTGCGTGCCGAACGTGTTAACTAGTAATAATAAAAAATGAATGCGTTTTGCAGTCATTTGAAAACTTTTGTATTCAGATTCCATCTGGTCATACACTGCTCTCATATTTTTCTTGATGCTGATTGATAGCAGAATTGTACAGTACAACATGGACTAGCTTTTGCTCCCGGATGCTTTGTGATCCCAGGATGCAACAATCAGTTACGTTTGTACTGCCATGTATACACTATCTTTCTCCATGTGAGCAAAGCAGCATCTGAAGTGAGAAAAAGGAAGAAACAATGCAAAAGTTATCTTGTCAGCTCTCGATTTCCCATTGTTCGCTAAGGTTCCACTTCCACCCGTCAATTTCACGAGGGAAACCTCTGATTAACGCGGTGAAACCGATTCCGGATTATAACTTTTACTGATGGAGAGACCATAAGCTTTAGCGTCCTCAATGTTCAGACCTCGTCTGAATGAAGGTAGGATCAAGAGCCCTGGGTGGGTGTGAAACTGAGAAACAGGTTTTTCCCTCCCTGATCTCCTGGGTGTAAAATTTCGATGCCAATTACTGACTGAAACCACTCCGAGAAAACTTAAAGAACCAAAAACTGGCCGCCGACCGAACAGGTGGCAGCATCGGATTCGTCCGCCAAAAACGCTGACACATCTTGGTTTCACTACGTAGTCACTAGTGAGTTCTAAGGCAAGGCAGTCTGCTGCTGCCTGCTGGGCTGTTCCATCCAATCCAGCCCCCTGATCGTTGCCATGACCATGAGCTGGAGTGAAGCGCACCTCTTGGCTCGCTCGCTGACACACCACCAACAGAAACAAACGCAGCACCGTCCGTCAGCTAGAAACGAAACGCTTTCCATTTCCTACTATAGTCGGTCGGTGGCCGTCGACAGGCACTGAATGAAGAACAAGAGACCACGAATCCATGACATTTACATGGGCAGTAACGCCCTACCCGATCACACGCGTCCGGCGCGACTGGATGCATCCGCAGGGAGCCGGCCGAGGCAAAAAGAGAGCCTTTTTGCGATGGCGAGCGCGAGCCCTGCACATGTCAATGACCTCGCCGGATGAAATGCAAGATCTCCTCTCCTCCGTTGTATGGTCATGTTGGTCGGGAGAACACAATCTTTGGGCCACCCCACCCCCAACCATCTCTCGCCATCATCATGTCACTCGTGTGGGTGTGGCGATCTGATCGCTTCCTTTGTGTGCATGCAAGCGCAAGCGTCGTCTGCCACCTGGTCACTCCTAATCCAGCTGGGCCCTGATGCTTTCACATCCCATGTCAAAAGGCTCGTGAGTCGTGACATCCAAATTGATTGAGGAATGATTTGATGAAGGGTTAGCGGATGACAGTAGAGAAATAAAGCGTCCAAGGCCTATTCGCTTGAACTTATCAGCCGGCTTATTAGCTAGAATCTACAGTATTTTTCTCTCACAACAAAACAGCTTTCAGCCGACTTTAATACCAGCCGAACAGCTTCAGCCGGCTTATCAGCCGGCTTCGCGGCGACACCAAAACACGGTGGTGCACTGACGGCATGGATTGGGTCAAGTCTCAGATGCTTTGATTAGTTGTGTAAAGAAGAGTGGCTAATCATGCTGGTAGCTAGAGTGATGACTAAGACATGATTATTTTGACCGACCAGATGATGTCTTCAGCAATTTTTTATTTGTATTCAATAAGGAGGAGGTGGTAAATTAAGTGGACCACTGTACACTAATTTGACTTGCAAGTCGAAATTTAAGCACGAATTGATCTTCGTTCATCTGAACATAATTAATAACGAGGGAACAAGGAAAATAAGCAGCCGCTCATTCGTTCAACCTGTTTCTTGGAGTTGAAATCTTGATTGTACTGTACGTAACTGTCAGTTGGTGGATCGGTTAAAATCGACGGTCAAGTAAAAGAAACGAAGTACAGTTTCAGCGTGTTCTTACTTCTTACTGCGTGCCCAATATGGAAGAAAGGGGAGCCTGACCACTGTCAAAATAGTGAAATTCTCTTAGTGTTTTTAAATAGTAATACTTTTATTAGTCATAGTATTTGGAAATCTCACTGTAGCATCCGATTTTAAGAATAAAACCAGATACACACCATATGTGATCCCAAGAAGTCAAATATCACATATAACTATAAATAAGAGTAATATCAAAAGACGAATGCTCAATATATAACGTACTTAGTATGAAAGGTATAACCTTAGACAGCAAACAACGAAAAAACAACTCCGATCTTCGGGTGAAGACTCCAATTTCACCGGGACAGCTGACTAGTTGATCACAAGCTTAATTCCTCCAAACTCTAACAATCTAGTACCCATCCAGTATTTTTATCCAAAAATTTAAAAAATAAAGCAAGCGTAAGTATATGTTGTACTCAACAAATACAACATGGGGTTCATGAGGCTCAAAAGGCTGACACTGGTTTAACTGCAATTAACTTTTAATGAGTCATGATTTTAGCAATTGAGTAGCAACAAGTTTATCATAAGCCCATATAAACACATGATCAGGTAAACATGAATAATGAATAGTATAAACAGTAATCATTAGTGATCATCTTTATCATCAATGTTCATCATCTATTCCGTGAGCACGGCTGATATATCAGTTTTACACTCTGCGGAGGTTGTACACTTTCACTGTGAGTCGTGATTTATCCTTTTATCCGAGGTGATCAGCCTCTTAACCCACTACCAAAGAAGGTCGGTAGGGTTCACTATAAAGTCTTTCAAAAATCCGTCTAACAAGTTAGAGTCATTATATTTACTCGGCAAACAGATATAGGAACCCTTTATCGAATGGCACAATGACATGTAGCCTATACACATAAGAGTAGAGGATGTCCTATACCCGATTCGTCAAGCCATTCTTACACCATAAAGGTAACCTATAATAAGCCAGAAAATGTCATCATACTGAGGTAAAGCCAGAGCCATGTAGCCCTCATAGTTGTACCGTAAGTCCCGGATGTTCGCTTACAAATAAGTCCTTAGGGAGAGAAATCTAGAGCACCATAAAAATAACCCAATGATCTTGCCCCCCTTATTTCATATTGCTAAAAAGTATCTTTTAATGTCTATTGTATATTCCATTAGTCAAGTTATAAGATCATGGCTTTAGTTTGAGCACTAGCATTATACTGTCCAATACAATACCCCATAGGTAACAAGGTACAAGGTAACAAAGTACTAGAAAATTCTTAGTGCTAGTCAAGGTAGACACATACAGTATGAATTAAATAATTAAAGGTGTATATGTCGGTGTTTCGAATAAACACCAACTAGTAAATTTATATTTATTGTGCGTTAGGTCCGGATGGTGTACTAAAGGACACAAGATTTATACTGGTTCGGATAGAATGTCCCTACGTCCAGTTTGCTGCTGCTCGTGTTATTATCACTAAAAAAGGTTCTTAGTAGGGATACAAACGGTCGAGAGAGGGACAGATCCCAAGTCTCTGATGGAGAGATCGAAAGGATGCCAAGAACTTGATTGCTGCTTGGCTGTGTGTTATATGATGTGTTGTGTGTGGAATCGATCTGTCCCCCTAGTGGGATGTCCCACCTTCCCTTTTAAAGACCAAGGGGGAGCAGGGGTTACAGATGGGAGAAAGAGGAAAAAACCAGAGGTCGAGAAGGTCCTTCGAAGGTGCCGGGTCTTCCTTTTCCCTTGAGCCTGCCCTGCTGACATGGCAGACGATGTCAGAGATAGCACGTTCGCTGATCCTGATAGGGCCGTGCTCTGGCTTCGTTTCAGCAAGTGGTCATGTCCCATCCTACTCTGGCGGACGGTGTGACGTGACAGGGTGCCGAGCCGTGACCCTATGGGGAGCAGACGGGGAAGTGACTATACGTTCGTTACTGTAGATGATGCGAGTTCTCTCCTGGATTGTAGTGGTTTTCGTATGCTTATGTCAGAATCCGCGTCCGAGGGCTAATGGCGGCGCCCACAACACTGTAAGACAAAAGTTAGTGCCTACAACACTGTTCGGGCTCTGTCATGCCTAGAAGGGCTTAAAGCGTCCGTCCCGTCATATCATGACGGTATTTTCCTATAGGCGTGCAGGGTATGGCTCACGGTACTGCGGTTGACTTGAGTGTCCTGTCTTACCCTATGCTTATCATTATGAAGGAGTAGGGTGCAGACGTTGGGCGAGGCGGAGCCTACCACGAAACATCGGGCGACGCAGAGCCGCCCCTCGACATCGGGCGCGGCGAGCCTACCCTCGGGACGTCGGGGCGGAGCCCGCCCCTTAGATCGTCGGCGAGGCGGAGCCCCACCCTCGGGGGGAGCGAGGTGCCGATCACCCTCGGGGCCCGTGAGGCGGCGAGGCCACCCCTCATCATCGGGCGAGGCGGAGTCTATCCTCGGACATCGGGCGAGGCGAGTCCACCCCTCGACATTGGGCGAGGCGAGGCCTAGCCCCGAGGTTGTCGGGCGGCGGCGAGCTACCCCTCATCCATCGGGCGAGGTGGCGCTAGCCCTCGGCGTCGAGAGGCAGAGTCCAACCCCCCTCGGGGTCGGGCGAGGCGGAGCCAACCCTCAGGGGCCGGGCGAGGCGCGGCCAACCTTTGGTCGTATAGACAAGAAGTGCAGTTGCATTCTTATCTGTTTGAAAGCATCAACGTTTGATGGTTATTAGTTCCACCTCATTGGGTACCCAGTATTAGGCCCCCAATAGTAGCCCCCGAGCCCCTGGGGTGATTCGGATAGAATCGTTTGGGGGTGATTTGACTTGCCAGAGGGTGCGCGCGAGTGCACCCGACGGGTGTAGGCCCTGAGCCCCCGGGTGATTCGGATAGAATCGCCCGGGGGGTAATTCAAACCCTTCGCGGGTATGGCTGTGAGATTTGGTGTTTTGACAACTGGATAGCTTAAAGGGACCCCGGTATCCAGTTCATGAGGATTCATCCAGGGTCAGCCCGGTTAAGTCTCGAGAGATCGAGACTCCTTGAGGCTTGTGCGCCTGAGTTTTGGCCGCTCGCAGGCCCATCCCTCATTGGGACAGCCATCGAAGCTATTGGGCCAGCCCTCAAACTCCTAGGCCTAGGCGGGCTAGAGAAATGCTTTTTGACATATATGCTCTCTATGGGAAAAGAGTCCTGGTCTGCCCGGGAAGGCGAAACGTCCAGCTGACTTTGGTGGGAAAGGATAGGGATCATGAGCACATATCCCACGACGTGACGTGGTGGTGTATCATGGCAGGCATGGAGATCTAGGTGGATGGTTGCCCTTCTCGCATCCATCGCCCCTATAAAACCAAGGGGCTCGCCCCTAGGGTTCCATACTTTGCCTCCTCGCCTTTGCATCTACAACCTCCACCACCAATTGCCTGAGCCTCCCGCACCCGCATCACAGCCACCATCAAGCTCGCATCCAACCACCCCCATCGTCTAATGGAGCAGTGGTGTAGATCCGATGTCACCCTCAAGCTCGCATCCAACCACCCCCATCGTCTAATGGAGCAGTGATGTAGATCCGAGGAGTGGCGGCTGCCCGGCAATGAAGACGCAGCACCCTCGCCCACAAGTTCCTTCGGGGGCTACTGCATTACTACAAGGTGGAGCTACAACACCTTACTCCCAATGGGGTTCAGCACATTGCGGCGTTCGTCGCCCTATGTGAGGGGTTCTTAGGGATTAGTCCCCACTTCGACCTATGGTGGTATCTCTTCGCTATCACCCTCTTGAAGAAGCGGGAGAAGAAGCGAGAGCTAAGCGTGCTAATGGGATGCATCGGCATCTCACTCCGTAACAACCGGGTCAACGAGTACCCGTCGATGCATCTGTCGACCTCCAACAAGGGGTGGCATTCGCATTGGTTCTATGTCAAGAACGACGCAGCATCCCCTTGATAGCGTTCATCGGACGCCTCATCGAAGAGGTCCCGGAATCGTGGAGAATGTGGGGGGTCCTAGGTAAAGACAAGAAGAAAATCTAGGACCATCTCACTACCCTCCAAATTCTAAAGGAGAGGGGCGTGAAGGGGTCGGGGATCATCGGTGCCTACCATACACGGAGGGTGGCGCCGCTGATGAGCCGCGCGCTTCCCCTGTACCTGATGGCACCCAAAGCGTCACTCGATGGGACGACGCTTGTTGATGAAGTGTTCTCCCCCTCTAAAGTGGCATAGCACATCAAGGAGGCGATGGAGCCTTCAAGGATGACGCCAACGTCATTCTTGATTTCGTGTATCCGGTGCTGGGGCATCCCCAATGCGGCCGGAACTAGGGTACATCGATTTTGTGAGTTCTCTTTCCCTGTGCCTCGTTTTTACTCGAATTTCCAACCCCTTGATGCTAATATTGGGATAGCGAGACCAGCTCGAAGAGGCTTGTCCTTTTAGAACACGTGGCTCCGCTGTCGAAGGACCCGCTCATGGCGGCGATGAATCTCACCATGGCCGAGTGGCAGAAGAAGACGAAGGAGGTCAAGAGGAAGAAGAAGTAGTAGAAATAGCAAGCATGGGAGTGAGGAGAGGAGACAGACAGTGATGATGACAATGATGATGATGAGGAGGAGGATGATGAGGTAGTCACAGACACCGAGTGGGGTGACCTAGGAAGCGAGGACGCGCTGACAAGTACCCACTCGTCAATGTAGGGACCCTTCCTAGTCCACGTGGGAGAAAGTGCGTCCATGGGGCTGGTGGAGATAGGCCAAACCGTTGGCCTACCCCAAGAGATAGCAGGAGTGGGCGGGTCTGCTGCCACACCCGAGGTGCTAGCGCAGGGGGGTGACCCTGCCGCTGCACCTCAAGAGCCAGCAGGGGCGGGCGTATCTGCTGTCGCGCCGCACCCCGTATGCAAGGGAGGTGGGCCCCTCTGCCCAGGAGCAGGGGGCAAGCTCAAAACGGTCCCACCCCGATGAGGCAGAGCAGAGACCAGGGGGTTCGTCCTCCAAACGGCCCCACCCAACAGTGCTGGTGTAAGCCACCAGCTCCTCTATTTTTTCTCTATTTTTTTCGTTTTTTCTCTGTTTTTGTCGTGACTCATGCTTTTTGTGTTCTTGCAGCGTCTTGAGGTGGCGTGGTTCTTTGGCGGTGGCGCCCAAGAAGAGCGTCGCCATTTAGGCGAGACGGGGGCCATCACCCGACGTCGCTCGTATTTTGGCCAGGAGCACAGCTGTTGTTGCGGCCTTGTCGACCGGTCAGGCACCGTCCGTGGTGGCGCCTGTGCCCTCGGCGGGTCAAGCGAACACCGGGGCTAAAGGAGCGCCCCCGGGGGTCACCGAGCAAAGGGCGGCGGAGGTGATTCTGCTGCCTACGTCGGAGCAGATGGAGCTGCCGCTCGCGCTTGTGGCACCGTCTGTGGTGGGCACGATGCCGCAAGTCGAGCCCCTAGTGTCGCAGGCGGAGGTGGCCACAACCGTGACAAGCGAGGTGTAGACGGACATGGCCGCGATGGTGCCTGAGGGAGCGGCGTGATCCGTGCCACCGGCGGCCCGGCGATAGAGCCCGAGGCGGGCCAGATGGAAGGGGGATACGGTCGGAGGGTCCCTAGGTGTCGTGGCGGTGGTGGAGAGGACCAGCGGGGGGTCGCCCTTGGCCCTAATGTCGGGGCAGCCGTTCTCCCACGCGGGGTGAGTCACTACTCTAGTGGATGGATCCTCAAGACCCAACGTCGATTCTCTTCTCGCTCGACGATGCTACCGAGAGCATAGAGCGGCAGAGTCTCAACGGAGGGATCTTAGCTATGGTGGATGTCCTAAACCAGGCCAGGGGCGTCCTACGTGACATCATCGTTCCTACTGGCCGGGTATCTGCTTAATCTCCTCTCTCACTTTCTTCTTTCTTCATGTATTTTTGTGTTTTTGACATTGATCTTCTTTTTAGTCCCTTATCGCTCATAGCCGGGAGAAATCCTGATTCCTCCATGAGCAGAAGGTGGAATGGGACCACCTCACCGAGGAGGCCTGACAGTGTGGAGATGTGAGCGCCCAGCTCGCTGCTGCACAACAGCGGGTGGCCAAGCTAACTCCCTTGGCCGAGGAGGCGGCCGGTCTCCGGTAGCGGCAGGTCGAGGCGCATCGGGATGCGGAGGAGGCCCATAGGATGTTCTAGGATCTATCAGTGAGGGCGCGATAGGATGAGGAGGAAGTCACCAGATTGTGGAAGGAGTGGGATGATCTGCTCTAGTGGGATGCCGAGGCCCGCCAGCGGGCCCTTGATGTCCTGGCCGCAGTGGAGACAGTGGGAGCTCAAGCTGGGAGCGAAGGAGAGGTCCATGGCCTTGCAGCAAAGGGCGAGCCTAGATGCCGAGATGATAGCCCAACTACGTAAGGAGCGGGATGAGCTATGCCAGACTATGGAGAGACTCCGCTCGGCGTGGCGTGGCCCTTGAGGAGCGCGACCGGACCGTCCGAGAGTACGACGAGGCACGTCGGGAGGTCAACTCCCTTTGGGCCGATCTTGGAACCGTGGTAGCCCGAAGGCTAGAGGCCGAGAGCGTTTCCACCGGGCTGGCCACGGAGCTGACCGAGACGCGGGGATCCTTCAGGTGGAGAGCGATGAGCATGATCTCCTGCGTGCCACCATCGGGGTGGTCTTCGATGACCTGGGGGTGGCGCGACCGGAGGGAACCAGCTCACTTGCGGCCTCTGCCATGGACATCACAGCGTGGGTGCGCCAGTTTGAGGAGGACGCTTTTCACCGGGATCACCCAAGCCTTTGCTGTTGCTTCTCGGTCTCATTATGCGGAGAGCATTGACTTGGAGACAATGAGCACCGGCTTCACGCCTGGCTACGAAGTCTCCGAGCTGGATGAGATCAAGACGGAAGTGACTCCTATTGCGCGGAACCTGGCGAATAGGATCAAAGACAGGGTGCTCCCTCGTAGGGGATAGTTAGTTGAATGGGTTTGATTTGACATTATCTTTAATCTGTGGACAAGTGTTGGCATTTTTTGTATCTTTAAGATAGATTTGTAATTTTGTTTCGTTCGAACAAATTTGTAATTTCGTTTGAACTTGCTTTCTTCCCTTTTTGCGTTCGAAAGAAGTTGCTCATGCGATCCAACCCTTCCATTTGTTAAGACCATAGGGCCCAAGGTGTATAAGAGGGAAATTTCGATTATGCTGGTGAGCAAAGTTACCGTAGCTGTCGGGGCATGGGTTTTTTGCAGTCTTACCAGGCATGCTTGGTTATTTGTTCCCGCAAACCATGCCACTAACATTAACGTGAGGAAGAGGTCCGATGCAGCGACTGTTTTGAAAAAAGGAGGTATTTATACCTTTATCAGCCCCCATGTGAGATCCGACCCCTTGCGGTCACTGGGGCCGGATGTTACTGGAGACCAAAGCGAGGGTAGCGAGCTTACTCTTGTATTCGCACGTACCCCTTACTTAGGATTTTAGCTATCGTTCTACCACCGTGTGTTCGGTCTCATTGCAAGTCCGGCCTTCCCGGAGCCCCCGCTCATGGTGGGGATTCGGTCAAGGGTCGGCTCATTTTGTGACTATCGTCCCGTCCACGGTTTTCACAACTATAGGGGTTGAGGTGACGTCACTTGCCTCGACGGCTCGAGTGATGCGCTTGATGAGCTCGCTAATGGGGATGTTCGAACGGAATCTAGTCCCGTCGCTCATGATAGGGTCAGCAAAGCCCTTGGGTGGCATTCCGTTGCTCCTTAACCCGCCTTCCAATAGATTCCCCCTCAATGGGGATTCTATGGGCTCGGCTAGAGGCTAGATTGAACTAGAAGGTTGAGATGACCCTATCCGCCTCTATGCGGGTTGGGCAAAGGCCGCTGAGGCTCATCTATGTTTTCTCCCCTGGCTCTTGTTCGATGCGAGGCGGCCTCGGGTCCTTCGTGGGGCAGCCTTTGAACCTTAGTCTCTCGATCTAGGATCGGATAGCTCAAGCCCCTTAGGGTCTGATAGGGGTCGGCCATGTTTTACATGTCACCCAGTCCTCGGTTTCCATAACCGGAGGGGCTGAGCTAACGACACTTGCCTCGATGGCTCGAGTGTCGCGTTCAATGAGCTCGCTAACGGGCATGTTCGTGTGGAATCTGGGTCCGTCATCCGCTGACAGGGTCGGCAGAGCCCTCATGTGGCATTCCACTACTTCTTCACCCACCTCCTGGCAGATGCCCGAGCTATTCGATAGGCTCGGGTGGCCCGTTGGCCTATCCTCGATGAAGATTCTTTGGGTTTGGCTCGAGGTTAGAATCAAACGAGAAAGGTCAAGATGTCCCAATCCGCTCTTGAGCGGGGTCGCGCAAGGCCACTGGGGCTCATTTTGGTTTTTCTCCCCTGGCTCTGTTTGACATGAGGTGGCCTCGAGCCCTTCGTGGGCCAGCCTTCGAACCTCAGTCTGTTGCCGCTCATATCGAATGAGGTGACTACTGCTTTGTGACGCGACGCGAAGCGTTGAGTTGCAACAATTGCATATGCAACGCTTGAGTATATGGAATGAATGTAGGATATAATGGAAATGAAAGTGAGGGTCGGCGACATTACCTTGGTGGCATGAGAGACCGGAAGTTCTTACCAGACATGTCCGTGCGGGGTTCGGGTCCAATGTTTGCGACGGGGCCGGTGTAACCTAAATGAGCATCACAATTTTTTTGTTTATGTCTCTCGGCGGTGATCCAAGCCGTCCGATTGACTTAGGTGACTTGATAACTTCTCCTTGAAGGAGATTCCATAGGGAGACCCCTTTGAACCCTTCTTGAGAAGACGGATGCTAAAACTAGGGGTGCGGGGACAAAGAATTCTTTTATGCTGGTGAACAAAAACGCCGTAGCCGCTGGGGCATAGGGTCTAGCGGTTCGTCTAGTTTTACACAAAGTTTTGCACCCGCACACTGCGCCTCTGGTTTTTAAACATAAGGAGGTGTCGGGCAAAGAGAATGTCTAAATGAGTAGACACTCTCGGCAGCCCTCGAGCGATGTCCGTGCCCCTGCCGTTGCTAGGGTTGGAGGCTCGATTGTAAAATTGACACGCAAAGTAAGTAAACAAGGGTGCTTATCTTTTAGCAGCCATTTGTCCGATGTTCGCTTGGGCCATCCAATCAACCCAGGAGGGCCGTTGGGCTCCCCTTGATGGAGGTTCCACTATTGGGTCCTTCTAGGTCCTGCCTAGGGAAGCGGAGAGTTACCCGCATGCGGGTGCGCCTTGTTTCTTGTGCCCGACATGCGGTAGTGGTGGGCCATGCCTAGGCCACGTCCCATTTGACCAGATGCCGTCTCGTCGAGCATGGTGCGTCCTGTCGGTCCAGACGTGTCCCCTTGAATTCCCATCAACATCGAATTCCCATCTGCATTGAATAGGGGAAGGGAGAGGGTTTTTCGTCCCAACCTTTTGCCTTTCTTCAACTGCCGTGTCTCTCCTCCTTAAATAGGGAGAGGGAGGGGGTTCTTGTTCCATTCCTCTACCTATTCTTGAGCTGCTACCTCTCCTCCTTTCTCCTTCTCACCGAGCGCGTTCGCATGTCGCGGCGGTTCCTAAGTGAGATAGGGTAATGCGAGGGAGAGAAGAACTCACATAGATCCATTCGTGAATTCGGAGCACGATGTCGAGCTAGAGGTCATCCAACATAGATGAGATGGTGCGCTTCCACCAAAGGAGGTGGCGCATTGGAGGGTGCTGGGCGTCGTCGGCTTTATCGTCGTCCTCGAGGCGTTCATCGGGATGGAGCTATATGGGGACCTCCTCTGGCGAATCTTCTCCAGGCGAGCCTTGTCCATGGGGAAGCCACCCAGGACTGCGTTGATGGGGGGCTTCGCCCTTGTAGCCACTCAGATCGGCCAGTTCATGAAGTTTGATGAGATGTCAAAGACATCCATCAGCCATGGTGGCCGTTCATCCATGGGCAGTGCCCCCATGCCGGGTGCCGTTGTCAAGGTTGTGGCTGATCATGATGGCATAGTCTCTGGACACCCTGGCAAAGACACCTCGGTCACCAATGTGGTGCTCAACGTTGTAGACGACAGCGCCCTCATGGATCTCTTAGAGCGGTAGGACGTTGTCGATGGAGAGCGTGCACGGCGACCGTAGTAGTATTTAGAGTATAACTGGTCAGAAAATGTAATCATTTTAAGTTGTGGGGGGGGAGCCCCCATGGGAATAGTTTTTTGTATTTATGAATACATCAGTCCCTTTTCGTGATGAAATCACTTTGTAAGCGATGAATTTGTGCAAAAATGAACAAGTTCTTAGATTTTGTTACGACAAACAGCTTTTTAGCTCTTCTCCCTCTTTTTGTAAAAGCGGTTCAGTGCCTTCTAACCCTTCCCATAGTTAAGGTCACAAAAAGCTTAGAGTGCAAGCGAGCCAATTCTGATCATGCTGGTGAGCAAGGAGACCATATCCACTGGGGCGTGGGTTTCCCGTAGTCCTACCAGTTATACTCAAGTTTGGTCTCGAAATCCTAGCCCTTGGGACTTACCATGAGAAAAGAGGGAAAACATAGGGAATGTTTGTAAGATAAATGTGCTCATATCAGCCCCAAGTGAGGTCTGACCCCTCGCACTTGTAGGGGTCGGATGTCACGAAAGATCGGGGATTTTGATGACAAAACTCATAAGAGAAAGTATGTGTTTATTTAGGGGTAAAAATGACGTAGCTGCTCAATGTTCTAGACATTGGTGAAGACCTCGCCGTCGATGGTTTTCAACTTGTAGGCGCCTGGCCGTACTTCCGCAATGATGTATGGCCCCTCCTAGGGTGGGGAGAGCTTTGTGGTGGTCCTTGTTGCTCTGCATGAGGCGGAGAACCAGGTCCCCGACGTTGAAGGCTTGGTCCCGCACCCATCGGCTGTGGTACCGTCGCAACACCTGCTAGTATTTGGCCGAGCGGAGGAGGGCGACATCGCGACCTTCATCTAGCTAGTCCATGGTGTCTTTGTGGGATGCCTTGGCTCCCTGTTCGTCGTATGCTCTGATCCTTGGTGCTCCATAGTCGAGGTCGGTTGGGGGGCGGCCTCGGAACCATAGACCATGAAGAAAGGCGTGTAGCCTGTGGCTCGTCTGGGAGTTGTCCTTAGGCTCCAGTAACCATGAGGAGCTCGGTGACCCACCATGCGCCGAACTTGTTCAACCGGTTGAAGATCCTAGGCTTGAGGCCCTGTAGGAGCATGCCGTTTGCGCGCTCGACCTACCCATTCATTTGGGGGTGCGCAACGGCGGCCCAATCAACCCGGATGTCTTTTTCATCACAGAATCGAAAGAACTTCTTGCCGGTGAACTGTGTGCCATTGTCCATAATGATGGAGTTTGGTACTCCAAAGCGATGGATGATGTCATGGAAGAACACTATGACTTGTCCGGACTTGATCGCGGAGATCAACTGAGCTTCTATCCATTTCATGAACTTGTTTATGGTGACAAGCAAGTGGGTGTATCCTCTGGGTGCCTTCTTGAGAGGCCCAACCAGATCGAGCCCCTAGACCACGAAGGGCCACGTGATGGGGATCATCGAGAGTGCTTAGGCTGGGAGGTGAGTTTACCAACCATAGTACTGACACCCTTTGTAGGTGCGCACGATCCGCTCGGCGTTGGCTACTATAGTTGGCCAGTAGAAGCCCTATCGGAATGCATTTCCAACCAAGGTTTTAGGCGCGGCATGGTGACCATAGACCCCATCGTGGATATCGCTCAACAAATGCTTCCCCTGTTCGATGGGGATGCAGAGCTGTAGGATCCCGGTGTGGCTTCGATTGTAGAGTTCACCCTCTACAAGAACGAAGGACTTGACACGACGTGCGAGCCATCGAGCTTCCATCTTGTCTGTCGACAGCGTGTCACGGAGGAGGTAGTCGAGGTAGAGTGTTCTCCAGTCAACTAGAGGCTCGGGCTCTGTCGCTGGATCCTCTTCAAGCTCCATGACCTTGGGGCCGGATGGAGCCATCGGTTGGTTAGCCCCCTAGGCATGGATCGGATGGACCGTCGTTGGCCTACTCCGACCCTTCATAGCGCACCGAGGGCTTGTGTTGGTCACTAACAAAGACACCTGTTAGCACCGGCTCTCACCGATGCCCCCTTCGCAAGCGCGTCGACCGCCTCGTTGAGGCATCCTTGGGATGTGATTGAGTTTAAGGCCATCAAATTTGTCCTCTACCCATCAAACTTCTTGGCAGTACGCATCCATCTTGGCATCGGGACAGCTTGACTCCTTCATGACTTGGTTGACGACCAACTAGGAGTCGCCCCAGATGTCGAGGCATTGGATGCCCAACTCAATGGTGATGCGTAGGCCGTTGACGAGTGCTTCATACTCAGCCACATTATTGGATGAGGGGAAATGGAGATGAACCATGTACCTCATGCGTACCCCAAGGGGCGATACGAAGACCAGCCTCGTGCCAACGCTTCTTCATCAGCGATCCATCGAAGTACATCGTCTAGTACTCTTGATCGATGACCATCGATGGCATTTGGACCTCGGTCCATTCCGCGATGAAGTCGGTCCAACACCTAGGACTTGATCGCTGTTTGGGAGGCATATGTAATGCCCTGATCTATCAACTCGAGTGCCCACTTCACGGTTCTTCCCATGGCGTCCTGGCTTTGGATGACCTCGCCGAGGGGGAACATCATCATGACCATCATGGGGTGTGACTCAAAGTAGTGGCGTAGCTTCCTGTTGGTGATGAGGACGGTGTACAGGAGTTTCTAGATTTGGGAGTAGCGGGTCTTAGAGTCGGATAGTACCTCATCGATGAAGTACATAGGGTGCTACACCTTGAGGGCGTGCCCCTCTTTTTCCTCTCCACTACCAAGGCGGCGCTGACCACTTGCGTGGTGGCCGCTATGTATAGAAGAAGGGATTCTCCATTGGTTGGAGGAAACAAGATCGAGGCCTTTGTCAGAAGCAGTTTGACCATGTCAAGTGCCTCCTGGGCCTCGGATGCCACTCGAAGCGGTCAGCTTTCTTCAAGAGTTGATAAAGGAGGAGACCTCATTCGCCGAGGCGTGAGATGAATCGGTTGAGTGCGGCGAGGCAGCCTACGACTCGTTGAACCCCCTTTATGTTCTGAATTGGGCCCATCCTTGTGATGGCTGAGATTTTCTCCGGGTTGGCTTTGATGCCACGCTCGAAGACGATGAAGCCAAGCAGCATGCCCCTCGGGACCCCAAAAACACACTTCTCGGGATTGAGTTTGATGCCATTCACTCAGAGTTGTGTGAAGGTCTGCTCAAGATCGGCGATGAGGTGGTTAGCCAACCCATTTGGACTTAGCCATGATGTCGTCAATGTAAGCCTCAACGGTCCGCCCGATGAGGTCTCCGAAGCATTTGAGCATACAATGCTATTTCATAGCCCCAGCGTTCTTTAGACCGAACGACATCGAGACATAGCAGAATGATCCAAAGGGCGTGATGAAAGATGTCTTGAGCTAGTTGGACTGTTTCATCGCTATTTGATGGTACCTGGAGTACGCATCAAGGAAGCAGAGGATTTCTCACCCTGAGGTAAAGTCGACTATTTGGTTTATGCGCAGCAAAGGAAATGGATCCTTTGGGCACTCCTTGTTGAGACCCGTATAGTCAACACACATCCTCCATTTCCTGCTCTTCTTTCATACAAGAACGGGATTGGCCAACCACTCTGGGTGGTATACTTCCTTGATGAACCCGGCTGCTAAAAGTTTTGCTATCTCTTCATCGATGGCCCTGTGTTTCTCCTCGTCGAAGCGATGTAGGCATTGCTTCACCAGCTTGGAGCCTAGGTGGATCTTCAAGGTATGTTTGGCGACTTCCCTTGGGATGCCTGACATGTCCGAGGGTTTCCACACAAAGATGTCTCTGTTAGCGGAGAAAGCCGACGAGCATGCCTGCCTATTCACAGGAAAGCATGGTACCGACGCACACCGTTTTACCCTCGGTGCTTCTAGGGTCTACGAGGACTTCTTTAGAGCCCTATGCTGACTCGAATGACCTGGTCAACTTCTTGGCATCAGGCGCTTCTTCGGTGACCTCCTCCTTGAGGGCGGCAAGCTCCCCAGAGGCGACGATTGCCGTGGCGTGGCCTGCACACTCGACCTCACACTCATAGGCGCGCTGGAAGGAGGTGCAGACGGTGATGACCCCTGTGGGGCTCGGCATTTTCAGTTTGAGGTATGTATAGTTGGGAACGGCCATGAACTTCGCGTAACATGGACGTCCTAGGGTGGCGTGGAAGGTTCTAGGGAACCCAACCACCTGGAAGGTGAGGGTTTTAGTCCTATAATTGAACTGATCCCCAAAGGTAATCGGCAGATCGATCTGCCCAAGTGGCATGGCTTGCTTCCCGGGCATGATGCCATGGAAAGGCGCTTGGGTTGGGTGGAGGCATGTCCGATCGACGCCCATCTCGTTGAGCGTCTTGGCGTACATGATGTTGGGGCCGCTGCCCCCATCCATCAGTACTTTGGTGAGTCGCTTTGGGCCGATGATCGGGTTGACCATGAGCGGATATCTCCCCGAGTACGGAACGGTATCCGGATGGTCGGTCCGATCGAAGGTTATGGCGGACTCTGACCACCGAAGGAAGGGAGGTGTGGCCGGTTCAGCCGTGTAGACCTTGCGGCGTGTGACCTTCTGACGACATTTGGAGTCATAGGCTGCTGATCCTCTAAAGATCATAAGGCAGCCGTCCGGCGTCAGAAAGTTGTTGTCCTTCTCCTTGGCGTCGTCCACGGTGGGGGCAGGGTCCTTTCTTGCTCCCCTTTGTTGGAATCTCTAAACAAGAACCACCGCATGAGGCTGTAGTCCTTGAGCGGATGTTTAACCGGGAAGGCATGGTTTGGGCATGGCCCCTCGAGTAATTTTTCAAAGTGGTTCGGAGTGCCCTCCGTGGGCTTCCAACCACCCTTGCGGTCGAATAGCGACCACGAGCGAGTCCTCGCGCTGATTGCTTCTTATTCTTCCTTTTGGTGGAATGATTGGAGGTGCCTTCACCGGTGCCCTCGTCCCACCTTGCCTTGCCCTCGAGACGATCGAAGATTGCTTCACTACCTCCTCTCCTAGAGGCGTGGCTGGTGGCATTGTCTAGAAGTTCCTTGGTGGTTCGTGGGCCCTTGCGTCCTAGCTTATGAACCAAAGACTCATAGTAGTCCTGGATTGGAAGGCTCCTATAACGTCGGCATCGCGACGTTAGGGAGCTCGTTGCACCATGGGAGAAGCACCACATGTACCCATGGAGGGTCTCACCGGCCTTCTATCGGCAGTTCTTGAGGTCTCATGGGTTCCTAGGGCACTTTGTATGTGCCTTGGAAGTTGCCCACAAAGATCTCCTTCACATCCGCCCAACTCTAGATCGCGTTGGATGATTGGTGTTCCAACCACGCTCATGCCAAATCGGCCAAGAACAATGGAAGGTTACGGATAATGAAGTCATCATTATCTGCACCTCCAGCTTGGCAGGTAAGCCGATGGTCTTTGAGCCATAATCCGGGGTTTGTTTCCCCAAAGTACTTTGGGATATTGGTAGGTGGCCGATACCTTGGTGGGAAAAGCAGCATTGAGGATGTGCCGGCCAAAGGCCTGAGGACCCGATAGGCCGGGGCTTGGGCTCCGGTCCTCACCACTGTTGTAGTGTCTGCCACAATGAGGATGATAGCCATGGCGGCCTCCTTCTCTCGGGTCATCGTAGGTGCGTCTGCGGGCGTCGAGGGTGCTACGTGCGTCGTGGTTGTGGCCGAGATGCTGATGCACTGGGACCATGGCACACTGCCTGCCGCCCGGTGGTATCTGGTGGATTGATGCATCCTGGCAGGGTGCACCGAGGTTGTGTGCTGACTGGCATTGAGCTCATGTCGTCGAGACAGCGAGCTCTCAGCCTGCTGCTCCACCGCACGCTTGAGTAACATGTGAATCTCACGGTGGGCCTGACGATCCTCGGGTGTAATGGCCTCTGGAAGGCCATGGAGCAAGGCCATCATGGCAGCGATGTTCTGGCTCGCCTAAGCGAAGCAAGGAAGGGCTTCATCGTTGGTGATGATCCTCCGGTTTACATCATGGGCCATGGCACGTGCGCGCCCACCATCTCCATGGCGTTTGATCTCTCGATCGAGCTCCACGCACTCCTGCACAAGCTAGATTCTGGCTTCCTTGATCTCTCACTTTCGGGCTTTCAGCTGCTCCACCCCCATGCGAGGAGGGGCCACTATCTCCCCTTTGGTTTTGTCACCGAGGTTGCCCACCGGGGTAGCCTCCTCCATGAGGATGCTTTCGACGTGTTCATCGGGGGTACCCGTCATGAAGCATTCTTGGGAGGGGTGATGGCTCCCCCTGCTAGAGTTAGAGCCAGAGGACGACCCTGGCTCCTCTATGAGGAGGTTGTGGAGAGATTCCATGACGTGTTCGATTACCCCCACGAACCCGTTGTTCATGGGCGGCAGAACCATGCGTCGTGCCACAAGGTGGCTAACGGTCGTCGCAGCGTTGCGGAGACTGAACAGAAGTGCTGTTGGGGCGCTTCATATGTGGTGTTCCGGAGAGAGGGACCCTCCTATAGAAACTGCGCTGTGTCATTGGCGTCGAAAAGGGTGAGGTGGCGTTGGTCCTCCCTGGACTACTGGGGTCCAAGGGAGACACCGAGCTGGCGCTCAAGCCTCTCATGGTTGAGGCCGATGGAGGGGAGAGATTGGATGGCGGCGTGAGCCAATGCCAACTCTCCTCCCACCGTGATGATGAAGTCTAGGCTCCCAAAATGCACGTGTGTGCCTAGGACCCAGCTGATGCCATGGCTAGCCATCTATGGCCTGATGTTTATCGTCGGAACACGCAAAGGTCCCCTAACTAGCTCACCAACTATCGGTGTTTCGAATAAACACCAACTAGTAAATTTATATTTGTTGCACGTTAGGCTGAATGGTGTACTAAAGGACACAAGGTTTATATAGGTTTGGGCAGAATGTCCCTATGTCCACTTTGTTGCTGCTCATGTTATTAGCAATCAAAAAGGTTTGTTGTAGGGGGTACAAATAGTCGAGAGAGGGACAGGTCCCAAGTCTCTGATGGAGAGGTCAAAAGGATGCCAAGAGCTTAGTTGCTGCTTGGCTGTGTGTTATGTGATGTGTTGTGTATGGAATCAATCCATCCCCCTAGTGGGGTGTCCTGCCCTCCCTTTTATAGACCAAGGGGGAGCAGGGGTTACAGATGGGAGAAAGGGGAAAAAACAAGAGGTCGAGAAGGTCCTTCAAAGGTGCCGGGTCTTCCTTTTCCCTTGAGCCTGCCCTACTAACATGGTAGATGATGCTAGGGATAGCATTTTGCTGATCCTAATAGGGCCATGCTCTGGCTTCATTTCAGCAAGTGGTCACGTCCCATCCTACTCCGGCGGACGGTGCGGCGTGCCAGGGTGCCGAGCCGTGACCCTATGGGGAGCAGATGGGGAAGTGACTATACGTCCATTACTGTAGATGATGCGAGTTCTCTCCTAGATTGTAGTGGTTGTCGTATGCTTATGTCAGAATCCGCGTCCGAGGGCTGATGGCGACGCCCACAACACTGTAAAACAAAAGTCGGTGCCTACAACATTGTTCGGGCTCTGTCATGCCTGGAAGGGCTTAAAGCGCCCATCCCACCATATCCTAATGGTACTTTCCCACAGGCATGCAGGGTATGGTCCTCGGTACTATGGTTGACTTGAGTGTCCTATCCTACCCTATGCTTATCATTATGAAGGAGTAGGGTGCAGACGTTGGGTGAGGCGGAGCCTGCCCTAGAACGTCGGGCGAGGTGAAGCCCGCCCTTAGATGTTGAGCGGGGCGGAGCTAGCCCTTAGACATCGGGTGAGGCGGAGCCTACCCCCAGACGTCGGGCGAGGCGAGGCTAGTCCTCAGTCATTGGGCGAGGTGGAGCCAGCCCTCAGCCGTCGGGCAAGGCGGAGTCTACCCCCAGACGTCGGGCAAGGCAGAGTCCAGCCCTCGGGGGTCAGGCGAGGTGGAGCCCATCCCTCGGGGGTCGGGCGAGGCGAGGCCAGTCCCCGGTCGTCGAGCGAGGCGGAGCTAGCCCTCAGCCGTCGGCCGAGGCAGAGTCTGCTCCCAGACGTCGAGCAAGGCGAGTCCAGCCCTCGGGGGTTGGGCGAGGCAGAGCCAACCCTCAGGGGCCGGGAGAGGTGTGGCCAACCTTCGGTCCTATGGACAAGAAGTGCAGTTGTGTTCTTGTCTGTTTGAAAGCATCAAAGTTTGATGGTTATTAGTTCCACCTCATTGGATACCCCAATATTAGGCCCCCGACAGTATATGAGAACAAGGAAGATCCCATGCTATACTTGCCTTAAATTCATATCCTTCTTCTAGTCTAAACCTTTAATGGAACTCCTTGATCAACATGTAAAGCTCACCAACTGAACATGATTATAAAGCACCACACAAGCACCCATGCAATCATACACGAAGCAAACAATAGATCTAAATTAGAATAGTACACTAAACAGATGAAACAACAAGTAAAAAGGTTTGAAAGATGTTCTATACATTGCTTCGAACACACAGGCACGAAAAGCACTCTAATTGGGGCTATAACGAAAAAGTTATGAATTAAACAAGATTTCCTTTAATAAAATAATAGATTAAATCTAACCTCAAATTTCAAAAGTTGAAAATATATTTAAAAGTAGGATGGACATGTAGATTACTCAATTAAGAATCTAATGTAGCTTGAATGGATCAAAACAGAGTTAAAAACAGAGAAGTTATGGCCTAAAGAAAACTAGTGGCAAAACTATAAATAGATGAAAACGTATTTTGAATCTACTAGAAAGAAACTACACTTCTAGAATAAGAAAACGTATTTTGGGAGTACGCCATGGACTGTGGGTTCTATTTAGATAAAAATGAGGGGCTCTTTAGCAAAATTGCCCGCGAAGGGGTATCTTATAATCTAGGGCTGTTGGATCAAAGATGGATGGCTACCGAGGGTTGAGAGGATTTCTCCGGCCAGCACAGTGACTCTGGCGCGGTGGTTTCCATGGCTAGCGACGCAGAGCTTGTCGGCGAGCGCGAAAATGGTCCTAGAGACCATGGATCAAAGCAAGAAAACACCGGGAGAACGAGGGGAGCATGATGAACTCACCACAGGACTTTCTTGTGGGCAGCGTGGCGGGACGAGGGCGAGCACGGTAGCTAGGGTTCCATGGCGACACTGTAGGTCTAGACGTGAGTCAATGCAAGCTAGGGTTTGGGATGGGGATGGCGCGCATGGATGTTCGGCTTTTATGAGGCGGGGTGGCGTGGGGTGCATGGCACGACACGAAGACGCGGCGGCGGTGGACTTCCTCAAAGGCTGCTGCAGAGTCTGGCGTGGACGGGAGAAAGGAGACAGCGCGAGGTGGGAAACATCCGATAGATGGGTCCCACTAGTCAGCGAGGCAAGAGGGTGGGGCCAGGATGTCAGCGAGGGAGAGTGAGGGAGGCGCTCCACGCGGGTGACCTATAGGGGAGCTGGGCGGCCTATAGGGGAGCTGGGCCTCGGGATGGAGCATGCCTGCGTGGCTTGGGCCGGAGCGCGAGCTAGGCCGCGAAAAAGAGGGAGTGGGCTATGGGTCGACGGGGTAAAGCTGGGCTACGCGGGGAGAGAGAAGGAGATGGGCCGTGGCGGGGGAGTGGTGGGAGTAGGCCAAATGCCGGATAGTGTCGGGGACCTAATACCGGGGTACCTAATGAGGTGGAACCAATGACCATCGAACATTGATACTTCCGATCAGACGAGAACGCTACTGTGTTTCTCGTCCAAACAACAGAAGACTGGTTCCACCTCGCCCGACCTCCAAGGGCTAGGCTCTGCCTCGCCCAACGGCTAAGGGCTGGCTTCGCCTCGCCCGACCCCCGAGGGCAGGCTCCGCCTCGCCCGATGGCTCAGGACTGGCTCTTCCTCACCCGACCCCTGAGGGCTAGCTCCACCTCGCCCGACCCCCAAGGGTGGGCTCCGCATCGTCTAACGTTCGAGGGCAGGTCCCGCCTCGCTCGATGGCTGAGGATAGGCTCCGCCTTGCCCGATGCCGGGGGCAGAGTCTGCCTCACCCGATGGCTAAGGACAGGCTCCGCCCTGCCCAATGGCTGGGGCGGAGTCCACCTCGCTCAATGGCTGAGGACAGGCTCCGCCTTACCCGACGGCCAAGGGTAGAGTCCACCCTCGCCCGACGATTACACCCTGCTCCTTCATAATGACGAGCACAAGGTACGACAGGACATTCAAGTCAAACACAGTACAAAGGACCATGCCTTGCACCGCTGCAGGAAAGTACCATCAGGGTACGACGGGACGGGCGCTTTAGGCTATTCCGGGCGTGGCAGAGTCCAAATAGTGTTGTAGGCGCCGCCTTCAGCCCTCGGACGCGGAACCAGACATAGACATACAACAACACTACGGTCCAAGAAGAGACTCGTGCCCTCTACGGTGACGAACGTATAGTCACCGCGCCGTTCGCTCCCCACAGGGCTACAGGTCAACATCCTTGTTCGGCACATCGCCCAGAGGGGCGGGACAGGACGTGACCACTTGCTGATCTAGTAAGGGCATGGCGTCGTCAACACATAGGCGTTCAGCGAACGTGCCTATCCCTGACATCATCTGGCCGTGTCAGCGAGGCTGGCTCAGCGGAAAAGGAGGGCCCAACACCTTCGGAGGGGCTTCTTGGCCTCTGGTTTTTCTCCTTTCTCCAACATGTAACCCCTGCTCCCCCTTGGTCTATAAAAAGGAGGGCAGGGCACCCCGCTAAAGGGATGGATAACCTCACAAAGAGATTAACCGACACGATTAAATGACACACATCACACATAGCTGAGCAGCGACCAAGCTCTCGGCGACCATTTCGATCATTCCATCAGAGACTTGGGACCCGTCCCTCTCTCGACCATTTGTACCCCCTACTACGAACCTTTTTCGGTACTAATAACACGAGCAGTAGCAGCAGACAAGACATAGGGATGTTCAGCCCGAACCAGTATAAATCTCGTGTCCTTTAGTGCACCATCCGGGCCTAATGCGCAACAATTACAAATTTACTAGCCGGTGTTTGTTTGAAACACCGACAGTTGGCGCAGGTAGGGGCCTTTGCGCATTCTGAATCAGGCCTCGGATGGCTAACCATGCAATCAGCTAGGTCCCGGGCGCACACGTGCATTTTGGTGACCTAGACTTCATCGTCACGGTGGGAGGAGAGTTGGCGTTGGCCCATCTCACCATCCAATCTCTCCCCTCCATTGGCTCTGGCTACCAGAGGCTTGAGAGCTAGCCCGACGTCTCCCTTGGACCCTAGCCGTCCAGGGAGGCCCCGCGCCGCCTCACCCTCTCTCTGGAACGCTCCACACAGAGTGCCTCGATGGCGTTTCCATTCGGTCTCCACAATGCCGCGACGACCGTAAGTCACCTTGTGGCCCAGCACGCGATCCCGTCCCCCGTGAACAACGAGTTCATGGGGATGATCGAAAGCATCACAGAATCCCTCTATGGCCTCCTCGCGGAGGGTCTAGGGTCGAACTCTGGCTCTAACTCCGGCAGGGGGAGCCATCATCCCTCCCGGGAATGCTTCATGCCGAAAACCTCCGAGGGACACGTTGAAAGCACCTCCGAGAAGGAGGTCACCCCGGTGGGCAACCTTGGCGATGGAACCGAAGGAAGAATGGTGGCACCGTCCCACGTAGGGGTGGGGCAGCTAAAAGCCCGAAAACGGGAGAACAACAGCTTGTTCGGGAATACGCGTTGGTGGATCGGGAGATCGAACGCCGCGGAGACGGTGGGCACGCACGCGCCATAGCCCATGACTTGAACCGAAGGATCATCGCCGATGATGAAACCCTCCCTCGCTTCGCTCGGTGAGCTAGAACATCACCGCCGCCATGGCCTTCCAAAGGCCGCAACGCCCGAGGATCACCGGGCCCACCACGAAATCCGCACGCTGCTCGAGCGTCCGGCGGCACAGCAGGCGAAAAGCTCGCTATCTCGATGACGCGAGCTCGACACCAGCCAGTGTACACCCTCAGTACGTCTCGCCATGGACGCATCAGTCCACCAAGCACCACAAGGCGGCGAGCAGCGCGTTGCAACCTAGATACATCAGCGTGTCGGCCGCCACCGCAACACACGCAGCACCATCGACGCCCGTAGGCGCACCTACGGCGACCCAAGGGAAGGAGCCCACCGCGGCTATCATCCTCGACACGGCAGACACTACGACAGCGGTGATGACCGGAGCCCAAGCCCTGGCCTACTAGGCCCTCAGGCCTTCGACCGGCACATCCTCAATGCTACGTTCCCACCAAGGTATCGACCACCTACCAACATCCCTAAGTACTCCAGGGAGACAAACCCTGGGCTTTGGCTTGAAGACTATCGGCTTGCCTGTCAAGCCGGTGGTGCGGATAACGATGACTTCATTATCCGCAACCTTCCATTGTTCTTGGCCGATTCGGCCCAGGCATGGTTGGAACACGTGCCGTCCAACGCAATCCAGAGTTGGGCGGATCTAAAGGAGATCTTTGTGGGAAACTTCCAGGGCACGTACAAACGCCCTGGGAACCCATGGGACCTCAAGAACTGCCGTTAAAAGGCCGGCGAGACCCTCCGCGGGTACATCCGATGCTTTTCCCAGCAGTGCAACGAGCTCCCTAACATCACCGACGCCGACGTGATAGGAGCCTTCCTATCCAGGACAACCTGTGAGTCCTTGGTGCATAAGCTGGGACGCAAGGGCCCACGAACCACCAAGGAACTCCTGGACATCGCCACCAACCATGCCTTAGGAGAAGAGGCGATCGGAGTGATGTTCGATCGCCTCGAGGGCAAGGCCAGGCGGGACGAGGGTACCGGTGAAGGCACCTCCAATCAATCCGCCAAGAGAAAGAATAAGAAGCAACGACGCGAGGACTCGCTCGTGGCTGCTGCCGACCGCAAGGGTGGTCGGAAGCCCACGGAGGGCACTCCGAATCACTTCAAAAAAATGCTCGAAGGGCTGTGCCCGAATCATGCCTTTCCCGTAAAACATCTGCTCAAGGACTGCGGCCTCACGTGGAAGTTCTTGGCCAGAAGCGCCAACAAAGGGGAGTAGGGGAAGGAACCTGCCCCCACTGCGGACGACGCCGAGGAGAAGGACGACGACTTTCCGATGCCGAATGGCTGCCTTATGATCTTCAGAGGGTCGGCGGCCTACGACTCCAAACGCTGACAGAAGGTCGCACGCCGCGAGGTCTACACGGCCCAACCGGCCACACCTCCCTTCCTCCGGTGGTCGGAGTCTGCCATATCCTTCGACCGGACTGACCATCCGGATACCATCCCGCACCTAGGGAGGTATCCGCTTGTTGTTGACCTGATCGTCAGCCCAAAGCGGCTCACCAAAGTACTGATGGACGGCGGCAGTGGCCTCAACATCATGTACACCAAGACGCTCGACGAGATGGGCGTCGACCGGACAAACCTCCGCCCAACCCGAGCACCTTTTCACGGCATTGTGCCCGGGAAACTGGCCATGCCACTGGGACAAATCGATCTACCCATCACCTTTGGGGATCAGTTCAATTACAGGACCGAGACCCTCACCTTCGAGGTAGTTGGGATCAGTTCAATTACAGGACCGAGACCCTCACCTTCGAGGTAGTGGGGCACGACAGCTGTGCCACTGTAACACCCCAGGTGTTTATCACCAGTTGAGCACTGGGTTTGAGCTCAAACATGACATGTCGAGTGGTAATCAAGGTGTCAGGATCAAATCTACATGATGGAGCTCCAACTTGAACTTGGGCCATGCACAATTGCTTACATATGGACCCTTGTTAAGATTATGCAAGAGTAATGTTAAACATGCTTATTCCATGTACATTACATCCCCATGCATCCATCTAGACCCGTGGAAAAGTTTCATGAAGTTTGGAATCAAAAAGTCACATGAAATGATAAGTCATATCTTGGCATGAATTGCTTTATCAAGTGGATGGAAACCTATGAAGTCAACCAAACCTTGGTACCTTGCTCAAACAACTCTACTTGCACTCATGAACAAAAGTTATGAAGGGTTCATGTTGAGCAGGTGGCGTAAAAATGCTCCAATGGATCAAAAAGGATAATTTAAGCTTCATCGTGATCCTACTTTGGTCAAAGTAGAACAGTAGGTTCTATACCAGTTTTGAAGTTGCACCTTAAATAAAAGTTGAAGATTGAGTAGAGTAGAACAAACTTTGTTTTTGGAGCAAGAGCCAGATCAACTTGGAACTAAGTCAAACAGAGGCTCGAAAATTGAATCAATGGCTGTTTTCAGACTTAGAATTTTTCTAAGTCTGAATTCATCGTCGTCGCCATTGGCATTCCGCGTTCTCCAAATTTTGCTAAGCAACTTGAGTTGGTCCAAAAATAAAAGTTGGAGATAATTATTTGGAGAAGAGGATACCCAAAGATGGGATCAATTGGACCAAGTTTGACTTCCCAAAATGAACAAAAACCGAGCTTTACTTTGATCGACATTAATTCATTGACAGTGTCAAATTAGGGCCTAATTATCTCTTAATCCTTTGCTCTAATGGCTATGAACCTTTAACAAAATTTGTAGAGCATCGGATGGAGATCAAACTTCGTTAAAGGCCCACCATCAAATTCCCTACCGAACCAGCCCAAAACGGCTTCCAAGACGCTACTGGATCGCTTCACCACCGCTCATCAAAATGCCGACGCGTGGCTGGCGCGGCAGCCATGCGAGCCGGCGCGCCCCACCTGCATGCAGCGTGCCCCCTGCGCCCGATGCGGATAACCAGAGCCCCGGCCGAGCTCTCCATCCCTTCTCCACTCCCCGCCGCTCCCTCTCGCGCTCTCCTCGCTCCGCTCTGTGGCGGGGCGTCGTCCCGCCATGGCCGTGCGGGCCGAGCTCACCGTCGCCGCCGCTGCTCCCTAGCTTCCGAGCCCCTCATGACCAACCACGCGAACCACCGCCTCCGCCTCCTTCTCCTCTCTCCGACCGGCGATCCTCGGCCGAAGCGGAGATCACCCGCAGCAGCCCAACCATCGGAGCCGCCACTGTGTGGCTGCCACAAGCGTGTGGCTGGGCTCCACGCTCCACCTCGGGCGAGCCGAGGCCACCCAGCCAAGTCTTGGCGGCCTCCCGGTGCTCCGCCGCCCGCTCCACCATCGCCAAAGAGCCCCCTACGACCGTCACCGACGCGAGCCACGGTGCCTCCTCTGCTTCCTAATCCCGTCAGGGACTGTTTACTAGAATTGACGTAAGTCGGGGGCCTAGCTGCAATGTCATGACTCGGATGAATAGTGCTTTGATAAGGACCTATTTGCAGAAATTTGCTGAATCTTTGGAAATTCATAGTAATTCATAGGAAATTCGTAAAATAGCAAATGAGGACTTTTGGAATCCTTGTGAAATTCTCTATGCAATAGATCTATAATATTACATGTTTTACTTTAAAGTTTTAGCTGTAAAAATATATTTATGCAGCTAGGTTTGTAATGCTAGTGGTATTTGTCTTTTTCATAACTGTAGATCTAGGGCTCCAAATGAAGTGAAATTTTTGTGGCATGCTAATCATGTGATAGTTGATGTGTGGTAAAAATTTCATGAGTATTGGATGAAGTATGAGTGAGTTATTGGTTTATCTTGCTCTCACATGATTTCTTGCTTTAGCAACTTGTATTTTTCATAGAGGTTGCTATACATATTCAAATGGAGTGAAATTTGGACAGTAGACTATTGAGAGGATATGTGAGCCACTGTAATTTTTGTAGAATTTATTGTATACTTTTGGTATATGTTCATTAAGTCACCTTGTTATCTAAAATAAATTAAGAAATGCATTAAAATAATTTATTTGGTCATGGACCCTAGGTTTTCTGGTGTTCTTTAGTCATGTGTGACATGTTGGTAAAGTTGGTTTTGCCCAATTATGTGTTTGCAACATAAGTTAATAAATATTTTCTTGCCGATGTGGTTTATGGACAGATCTGAGAACTTAGCAAAGTTCTTCATGATAATGTGCTTTGTTGTGAAACTTATTTATACAAAAGTTGTAGATAATTCATGTATCTAGCTACTGTTAAAATTTGGTGTCATTTGGCCAAGTAGTTTAAGAGTTACAACTGTTTAAAGTTAGTGTACAGGATTTGTTGCTCTCTGTTTTGTATGAACCAGTTTCTGTAAAGGTATAATTTCGACCTACTTAACTTGTGAATCATGCTATGATGGTTACAGATGAAATGTAGATAATTTCATAAGCTTTCCAAAATGTCTTCTTGCAAGTCATTTGGATTTGTGTAACTACAGTTATGCTTCTCTGAAGTTGCAATCAGTTTTATGTCCATGTCTGGACAGGTCTGAAACATCTACATGTTTGACCTGTTTAACTTTGTAATTAGCTTTTTATGTAAACATCAATCTTGTATACAATTTCTATGGATTTTCATAAAGTCTTAGATCATCCTTGTGGGATGTTTGTAGCTTAAGTTATGTTTGAAACAAGTGACTGTTTGCTGCTGTCCAAATCTGCTTGTATCTAGAATTGTTTGCTTCTACTTGCTCTTGTTTGTATGATTGCAATTGGTTATCTTGGACACCTAGAGTTAAGGTAGCATGCCTAAAATGTTTTGCTAAATTGTGAAGTACTTGATCATGTATAGCTAGCTGGTTGTATGACATGCTTATGTGTGTATAGTGTAACATATGCTTGTTTAGTATGCTTGTTGCATTCCTTCATGTGTATTCTTTATGTTCATGCATCTGCATCTATGCATCTCATCCTAGGTACGCTAGGTACAGCACGTGGACGTGGAGCGCATGATGTGGAGAGCAGAGCGATGGTGTATGGTGGACCTATCCCGAAGGTGGAAGGACTGGACAAGTGCTAGAACGGGAGATGCTCACTTAGCGAGTGTCGTCTACCTAACACCGACTTGTGTCGGATCCTGTGCAAGCCCCGAGCATATTAAGCCTCCTAATTTCCGATATGCGATTCTGATATTATTGTTACATATATATATTGTTGCATTAAGTTTAGGTGTTGGATGCAAACACTTGCTGCATTGGTTATCCAATCCTTGTCCGAGATATTGATACCACAATCCTATGTAGCTCAGGGCTCGTGTAGTGCTTAGCCCTGCTCAAACACGGTAGAAGTCGGGTGATTTCCACCACCGCGAGAGATAGGAAGATACATATGGCACGGTTGGCTATATTTGCTATCGTGGAAAAGAACCAGTCTTAATTTGAAATGAAGACCGGACGGAGGCTTGCTGGTATGCAAGGTGACTCCGTCTCGTGTCGATTAAGGATCAATCTTGGAGCCTTTCCTGCTCATGTTGAACGATGCCTCTCTCTTAGTTGGCCGGCTGATGACCGACCGCTGGCCGAGTAGCTCACCTCGGCCGGAGTCGATAAAGTATAAAGTGCGCCTCGGAAGGGAGCCGTAGGCGTGAGTCCAAGGGCAGGTGATTTAAAAGTCCTGATCGTCCTGGCAGAAGGGTAATCCCTGAGAGTGCTGGCGCTGATCGAACCCGCGAATTTGGTTCCTGAGATGTCCCAAAGGTGACCCACGGCTACCCTTGCTAAGTATGCCAGGGTGAGAGTTAGGAATACCCCATCAGCTGAGTTGTAATTTATTCGAGTCGCCGTCTCTCCCGGTTAGTGAGAACTTGACGGGCTTATCTCCAATGTAGATACACTTAATACTTAATGGTTCGGAAATGATGATATGATGATGACAGTCTTATTATACCTGCTATGGTTAATATTGTTTGCTCCTAATAAGTGAGTGCTCTAGTACAGGTGCTAATCTAGTGGACAGGTAAATAATGATAAGCTTGATAATAAGTTTAAATTGGTTACTATACTCATAAGCTCTTTTATGCAACTGTGTCAAGCTAGCCCACCTGAAAAACCTTGCATGACCCTTGGTGTCCTTTATTTCTGGTTTTGACGGGTAAGTCTAGCTGAGTACCTTCTCGTACTCGTGGTTTATCCCACCATGTTGCGGTGAAGTTCTTGGCATGTGAAGATGGTGGCTAACCACCGATGGGCTCGGTGATTCTATAGTTACTTCTCATCTATATGCTTTTGCTCATGCGATGTCACTTATGCTAGCAATGTATTTGGAACATATATTAATGTAATCTTTTGAAAGCTATGTTGTTTTCACTAATCGATTTTGAAACCCAAACTTGTACTTTTAATTGTGAACTCATTTGTAATATTATTTCATTTTGCAACCCTGTGTATGTGATGTGTATTTGCTTAATCCCGCGATCTTGGTTGTGATGTTGATTTACCGATGTCTTTCGGGACACTCGGCGGACTACCGGGTTTATATGAGTGAAAGTATGCGTATGTCAACGTGTTAGCGGGGACAAATAGTATTTGATCTTGTATAAATTGGGTGGTTCATTACATAATGGTATCGAGCAAGATTAAGCATAATCTGTCATGTACATTGTTTTAAAAACAAAGTTTTGGTTTTAAAAAGCCTATTTTAACTAAAACTTTAGCTACAGCAAATTTGTCAAAACTAATTTACAAAACTATGCTAGCGACATCCTCCTTTATGCCCAGTTAAGGACTATTAGGTGGCTATCTAAGTACTAACATGGGTGTTTTTACTTTCGTTGTCCATACGGCGTGCTATTGTATGGATGCCATTCGTTTGAATGGTAATGTATGGATCAATTGCCTCTACGCCCATGTAAGTGTGAGTTGTGAGAGCATGATCGTCCAACCTGCCGGTCTAGGGAAGAGTTAGGCGTGGTTCTCGGAATATTTACATGTTACACACATGTATATATGAAGGTACTTAATTGCGGTATATTTATCGGGTAGCTATGGATATCGAAGTATATACATCCGGGATGTATATATGGAGAGTATTTTAGTTCTTCGCTTTCATTGTATGCTTATTTATCTCTTGTGGGGATGGGCTGCAATGAATTTGCTCGTAGTACGCTAACCACGAATGCGTAGATTGAATGTAGCTAACGACTAGCTATATATCGAGAGAGTACGTGTTATGCCACCGACATAGAACGTGATTGCCACCTTAGGTCGGCAATTTCGTGAGGACGAATAGGACGAGCATGCATCATGATTGTGCTTGTGCATAAATATGCTTCCCTCACCTTGTCCTAATGCTAAGTAGCTTGTGATCAATGTGATGTCACTATTTTCCCCTGTGTGAAGCTAGCCAAAATGCCTTGTCCCATGTCTTTGCTTGAATAGCTATCTTTGGAAGTTAGTGTGTGATTAGCTTTTGCCTCGTATGTTGGCTTCCAAAGGAAATACATGACGAAGTTAATAGTTAACAAAAAGTTCACCCCTTTGAAAACTAAATTGCTAAATGTAAGTAAAACTTGTTTTGTAGAGATATCCACCTACTCAAGAAAAAGGAAACAAAAGATAACAAAGCCTTACCACCATGTTTTGCACGATATGTGTAGTGGTGTTGTTGTAGGTGATTTGCTTGTTAGGTACGAGCTTTGTGCTCAGAATAGCCATTTAAGCTAATTGGATTGAGTGTTTCAAATGCTCGCTTAAGACCATGATGTAGGCGTGGATGCTCGTTATCTAGGTAGTGCCGTAGTTGTCACCCTTTTGTCCTCGGTAAGCATACGAGTGTCAAATAGCTTTATCCTAAAACAACGCTCAAGTTACATAATCGCACGCTTGTCGCCTCCAATTAAGTTCTCTCTTAGGAACCTAAGCTTTGTACATGTGGTTGCTAGCCTTGAACGTTGCGCTATGAAGACCTTTATCCATGCTTTTGCTCGACATTAGGCCCAAGCTTAGTTCCCTTAAATGCTTGCATATTTCATGGTTGTCCCGCTCCTATGTGGGAGGACCCTACTGCAAAAATCCTTGTTAGATCTTATTGCTCCTTCTCCTACTGATAATCTGGTGCAACGATAATCGCTATCTGCCCTAGCTTTGGAACCTTCTACTCGCAGATCATGTCGTTGCTTTATCAACTGAATCTCTAGTCACTGCAATGGCTCTGTCCCTCGAATCTCATGTATTTTGCCTCCAACCCTTTCAAGTCTCTGGATGTTTATCAGTCTTGATCTTATGATGCTACTCGACAAGACCAAATCTCATGTTAATCTTTATATGGTAATCACTTGGGTGGACACAAGACGTATATGGAAATTAGCAAGAGTCTCCTGCTTAGTTGCCTTCGACAATTAGGCTATGTTCTTTTGCGCTGTGTTTTGATCTTCTGATCGCCTCCTTGTTAATTCCTAACCTTGTGACTATCCTTGATTGCTATCCCTCTTTTGCACAATGCTTGTTCTTACAATCTAATTGGTGCCACTAGAAATTTCACTTTGGGTGTATGTCCAGTAATGGTGCCATGATTAGCGATCTACGGTGCCGCGACGGAACCTAGGGCCTTGATGAGGACATCGCCACGCTGGACACACCGACGTCATGGTCTTCCCCAAGTTGCAATTCGTTCCCAACTCAGCTGCCACGTCACCCTCGGATTCAGCAGACACGTCGTCACTGTTTCGGTCATAACTTTCTCATACGACATCGAAACGGGCCGTTCTTGGATGCGTTGGAAAGGGGACGACGACGCCGTCGTTTTGGATCTTGTCCCAGCTCCAGAAGGTCCGTGGATCATTCTGTGTGACCACGGCAAGGTGCTGCATCACCTATTTGGGCCAACTTGGCCATGTATCGTGTCGGGCCTTAAGCCCAAGTTGTGGGCGCCCAACCCCTGGCCGTCCCCAACCCTAGGTCGAGTCTTAGACTATAAACACAGCCGCCGCCGCTGCTACACAATTGGGTTTTGTTTAGAGTTTAGTTTTCCATCGAGAAACTGAATCGTTCATTGTAACTGTGGTGACAAATCCTTTTAAAGTGATCCAGGGCCCCCGTTCTTGATCTCCTCCACTGTGTCGATTAGTCCTTTGGAACTGAGTTCTAGAACCCTCTATTGATATTCGCGTCATTCATATTTGCAATATCAGATTGCGTGTTTTACCTTCAAGGAGGTGCTCTTCGATTCGCTTGCAGGAAAAGCCTTCTTGGCGAGGTCAATCAAGTTGTGCTTGGTTGATAACCAACGGAGCTGTGGTGTAACAGATTCTGAGGTTCAGATCGCGTCGATTTGAAGCCGGATCGCTAACGTCGAGATCTCCACAAATCGAACTTATCGGCTACCTCTCGGAAGATCGGGCCTGTACTCATCAATTGGTATCGATATTTCAGGTTTACCGCGAGGTATAATCTCGTTTGCCTTAGATTCATATTTGTTCATTACCTAGAGTCCACAAAAAGCCAAAAATATTTCAATTTCCGCTGTCCTATCGCCTTTGTGCCTTTGCAATTTCGTTTGTATTCGTGTTGTTGAGTTTGTGTCCGTGGTCGAGTCTTGTTGCTGGTTTAGGATTGTGTTCATGGTCGTAGTTCAATCGCCTGTTGTCTTTGTGATTTTGTTTTCCGCCGCTATCCCATCCACTGCTCCCCACACAACAAGTCGAAGCCACCACATTACTCGACTTGCCCCGCTTAGCCGCCTTGTGTAACTTCTCACGCATGAAACCCTAGATAGGTTGCCACCGCTCTTATTTTGCTCAGCATCGCAGCCCTTCTTACATCATCGGCGAATACCTACTGCTGTGATCGGTGTTAGAGTTTAGGGACGCTTTGCCCTAATCTGCCGCCGTGTGTTGTGCCTCCCAAAAACATACCTTGAGATACCTTCTTGTAAAAAACAGGCATAACTTTTCGCTCGTTTATCGAAAAATCTGAAATTTTTTTCAGCAGCTTCTTGACACCATTTGGACCCGACCCAAACTCGGCATCGCCCTGTTTGGTTTCGTCAAAATTGCCAAAAAATTCAGGAAAATAAAGAAAAAAAAAATTGTCAAAGTTTTTGCACGCTTTTCGAGAGAACGTCTTTGAATTTATGTAGACCACATCCCACCTCGCTTGTAGGTGCCAATTTTTGTGGTTGCATCTTTTATGATCCTTGTTCGAGAGAAAAGTATAAAAATTAGTGAAAAATAAAAAAAAAAGTTTGTGCCTTTTGGAAAAATCAGGGAAAAATTCAGGAAAAAGGAGAAATCCGGCTATTTGCTTGTTCTGTGAGTTCTTTCGATCGTCCTTTGTTTTCACCTTTGTTGCGCTTACGCCTCGACATGTCTTAGCCAAAGACCGTGACTTGTACTTTGGATCCAGATTGAACAATCGCTACTCTGCACTCGTTAATTGCTAATCCTTGCTGTCCTATTGTGTGCCTACCCATAGCTCCACATATTCTTCTGTCAGCACAGGTTCATCTTGCAACTGTTACCCACGCTCCACAATAGATTGCTTCGCCACTTTGGTTTTGCTCCTGTTTGGCGTTGGTAAGAATACAGGCAAGACGGTGGTAAGCCGCTTGTGATTTTGCATTCCACTTTCACCACCACCACCACTTGTTTCCTTTTAGTTGATAGGGATAATACTTTGGTGTTGTCTTTTTTTATCTTCTAACCATGGCAGGAACTCCGACGGACTTCAATGAGTGCGTGTCCAAGGGCGAGCTTGCAACGTTCATGACTGAACAACGCAATCTTATGACCGAGCTGACGCGCAACGTGAACAATCTGGTCACCCGCATTGAACAGATTGAGCAACGCCCTCCGCCTTATCGTGCTGATGATGAAGATGCGGATGCTTTTGGTGATGAAGATGCGTATGCTGACGGTGGTGCCCGTCGCCGCCTCAACTTCAATCGTCGCGGCATGGGAGGTAATAATCATGGTAATAATGATCCTTTTGCTAAAATTAAATTTAGTCTACCTCCTTTTGCTGGTAATGTTGATCCAGAGGCATATTTAGATTGGGAGCTTGCTGTTCAACAAAAATTTGATTCTCATAATGTTCCTCCTGAGCATAGAGTTAGACTTGCTACTAGTGAGTTTACTAATTTTGCTTTGTTCTGGTGGAGTGATCTTTGCAATGCTAATAATGCTGCTGCTGTGCCTCAAACTTGGAATGTTTTAAAGCAACGTATGAAATCTCGTTTTGTTCCTCCTTATTACCAACGTGATTTACGTTTGAAACTACAAACTTTAAAACAAGGTGATAAAGGAGTAGAAGCATACTATCAAGAATTGCTTATTGGTTTAGCACGTTGTGGTATAAATGAAGATGATGATGATGCTAGTGCTAGATTTTTTGTGGTTTAAACCATGATATACTGAGAACATACTTGATTACAAAGAATGGCTAATTTTTCCCAATTGTATCATCTTGCTATTAAGGCGAACGAGAAGCACAGGACGCAAACAACACCAGCCTTTCAGGTCTCACAATGGGAGGAATTTTCAACAACGTTCCGAGCGGAGACGCCTAAGCTTCTTCTGTTGCACCACGACCATCTACACCTCCATTTTCTTCCGGGTAAGTAAATTATCTAATGTGCGCTTTCCACAATGAAGAAAGGTGGAACTCCGGGTGCTTCTACTAGCTCCTCCTCGTCCAAATCTCTAAAATCATTTGCCACCGATGCAAAGGCATGGGACATGTCATGAAGGATTGCCCCAGTCGTCGCGCTTTCATTGCTACCGAGGATGGATATGTAAGTGCTAGTGATGTTGAAGATGATTTAGCCCTTGCTGCTAACATTGATGCAGATCCCACCGAGGGCGATCAAGACAAGGAGGCCATCATCATTGACTCCGTGGTTGCTGCCGCAGACTACCCTAGCCTTCTTGTGCAGCGTGTGTTGAGTACACATGTGGGACATGAAGAAGAGATGAAGATCCAACGCCACAATTTGTTCCACATGTATCTCATTGTGCAGGGTTGTCGTGTTCTCACTATTATTGATAGCGGGAGTTGCAACAATTTGGTGAGTTCAGATTTGGTTGACAAGCTTGGCTTGACCACACGACAACATTCGTATCCATATAAACTTCAATGGTTCAATAATAGTGGTAAGACTAAGGTAACTAAATCAGCACGCATTAGCTTTTTCACAGGCTCTTATCATGATACTGCTGATTTTGATGTTGTCCCTATGCAAGCTTGTTCCATTTTGTTAGGTCGACCATGAGAATTTGATAATGATGCTTTACACCATGGTAGAACTAATACATACACTATCATACATAAGGACAAGAAAATTACATTATCGCCTTTGTCTCCTACTTGATATTATTAAACATGCTAATGAGATTAAAAATAAACCTCCAACAGACATTGCTAAAAATAATGGGATTAAGTTAAAAGGAGGTGCTTTTCTTGCTACAACTTCTGCCTCTCTTGCTGAGTTATGTGATAATCTGATGCACCATGTTATACTATGTTTTGTCAACCTTTTATGTCCGGTGCATTGCCTGCTTGTCACTAATCTTTTGCGGGAGTTCGATGATGGGATGGAGTCGAGGACGACTCCAATTCTACAAGGAGGGGATGATGAGGACATCGCCAAGATGGAGTCGAGGACGACTCCAATTCGAGAAGGGAGGATGATGAGGACATCGCCACGCTGGACACACCGACGCCATGGTCTTCCCCAAGTTGCAATTCGTTCCCAACTCAGCGCCACGTCACCCTCGGATTCAGCGAACACGTCGTCATCCTTTGTTTCGGTCATAACTTTCTCATACGACATCGAAACGGGCCGTTCTTGGATGCGTTGAAAGGGACGACGACGCCGTCGTTTTGGATCTGGTCCCAGCTCCAGAAGGTCCGTGGATCATTCTGTGTGACCACGGCAAGGTGCTGCGTCACCTATTTGGGCCAACTTGGCCATGTATCGTGTCGAGCCTTAAGCCCAAGTTGTGGGCGCCCAACCCCCGGCCGTCCCCAACCCTAGGTCGAGTCTTAGACTATAAACACAGCCGCCGCCGCTGCTACACAATTGGGTTTTGTTTAGAGTTTAGTTTTCCATCGAAACCCGAATCGTTCATTGTAACTGTGGTGACAAATCCTTTTACAAAGGATCCAGGCCCCGTTCTTGACCTCCTCCACCACATGTTGATTAGTCCTTTGGAACCGAGTTCTAGAACCCTCTATTGATATTCGCGTCATTCATATTTGCAATATCAGATTGCGTGTTTTACCTTCAAGGAGGTGCTCTTCGATTCGCTTGCAGGAAAAGCCTTCTTGGCGAGGTCAATCAAGTTGTGCTTGGTTGATAACCAACGGAGCTGTGGTGTAACGGTTGCAGGGTTCGAATCGCGTCTGATTTGAAGTCGGATCGCCAACGTCGAGATCTCCACAAATCGAACTTATCGGCTACCTCTCGGAAGATCGGGCCTGTACTCATCAGGCTTCCTTGTGGCCGGCCGGCACATGGTTGTGCTATTGGGTGCGCGCAGGTATCGAGGTTTCTAGTCATGATCCATTGCAGAACTGCACCGATGTGTTATTTTCACGTGAGCTCTTCCTTGGTTATCTATCCATATCTTATCGAAGATCCATATATCAGACCAAAAGTAGTAGAGCTTCCTTTTGAAGTCACAAAAAGGATAACCTTTGAAGAACAGGTCACCGACATAAACATTAATAGACTACAAGAGGTGGTAGACAAGTGACTCCACTTGGTTGTCCCAGTATTGACGTCCGTCACCTAGTGAACAACTTATGTCATCACTGTTGGATCAGAAAGACACACAACAATTAATGTTGGATAAGTTGTTAGTCAGATAAGAATCGAACGTCACATTATGATTATGACCTGCTATCCAAGTCTTGATTATTATGTGTATGCTGATCGCATACGATCGAGATCAACAATCTCTAGTGTGACCCCTTGTCTGGCCGACTACGATGGCGACCATCATCGTCATGCGCGCCAATCACACATATAGTACAAAACGTTGTATCGGCTACGTAAGGAGCTAGCTAAAGCATGTGCCTTGTTTTGATCAACATCATTGTGCCCTAGGTACCACAAACGGATTTGTTCAAGGTTTTATTAGACCAAGTGCTAGAGAATATTCAGAAATGGTTCCTTGTCTCTATAGGAATGCCCTACATGTGAAATAATGCTTTGTGCCCTGTGAGAACAGCCCACACTTCCAATGCTTGTGCATCATCAAGTTGGTGTCTAAATCAAACAATTTAAGTTGTTTTCTGAGAACCACATATGGAAAACCTTAGTCTACATCCTCAGAGAAAAGAGCTGCTGCTGCTGCTGCTATACAAAGAGATCGAGAGTATAGAACACACACCACAACGTACGAAGCAAAGAAAGAGAAGAACGAGAAATATGTCTACATTTTTAAGATACAGAGCCGAACATCTTCAAGCCAACGATTAGTGACTCAAACGAAGTTGGATTGACCCCAAACTTGGTGATCTCATTCCTTGCTTAGGACCCTTCAATGTCTTAAGTTGGTTTGAGTATTGGTTGAGTAAAACATCGGATTTGAGAGATATCTTGTCGGCTCGGTTTGCTGCCATTTCAGAACAGAGCAGTTTTGGTAGATGAATTGTTTAGATGGTCAAACGATGTCCGGTTGAGTTGAATTTTGGTGAGTAGTTAGAAGACCCATGGATCTACATGCCCACCAAAATTTGTGCATATTGGAGCAGTAGTTTGTGAAATATGAATAGAAAACAAAAGGGTAAAGAATCTGCAATTTCGCTGTGACTGCGATCATCCTTTGCATTAGACGGTTGTGTTTGTAATTCATGCCAAGAAATTACAACTTTTAGGTGTATTGCTGTTAGACAACCCTCCATACCCTTGAGAAGACTAATTGCACCCCTATGTGCCTTGCTTTTGCCCTCTTAGATCAGCAATGCGCGAGCAGTCCAGGTGTTCTAGAAGTCAAATTGTGCCCTTGCAATTCGAAAGTAATTGGAAAGGTGTTAAACCATAGATTTTTGGATTATGGTTTTTGAGATATTGATGGACCTAAGAATGGAAGCCTCGACGTCAAATATAGTTTAAGAAAGCTGGTTTTGCTACGATGCAACCACGAAGGCAAATTGTAATTAACCTGCTTGGTAGTGATCTAGTCCCTAGTTTTGTGATTACTTGCAACTTGTGTTGCCCTCCAAGCCTCGCTAACATCCTTCTGCATCAATGGTTCTTCAATGCTGATATGCCTAAGGTGTCTTTCATGCATTTTACCCAAGGGGTTGCCTCAGATACAACTCAGATAACTGTTGCTGTTTGGATACGAGAATTCCCTTAAATAATGGTCATCGAAAACGCTGAGTCAATAGAGTCAGCTATCACATTCACCGCTCACTCAACTGACTCAGGTAATACAGTATTGTTATCAGAGAAAGAGCACTGCACACATGGAACATTATGTAGCTTTCCATCAGTTGACATATGAGTGAGTGCACCGCTACAACCAGTTTGGATATTGATTAACTAGCTTCTCATACCCTCAAAGGATGTTTACCCTGTCTATGATCACCTCCTTTGCAAAAGGTTGTGCTCAAGCCACTTTTGTAGAGAACTGCTTTTCAAACCTTGGGAACAAATATAGCACCGTTGCAAGGAATATCCGTCAACAGACTACGGTCTAGTGCAAAGTCCATAAGGTTCGTGCTATATCCACTAGGGAAGTAGATGTTACAAGTATTTAGTATACACTTGTATCACTCTTCGTACATCATGGACGGCACGCAGAGACGATCTTGTCTTGGATTCCTTCCAATGTAACAATGCTTTATGGACGCCAACGAAAAGAAATTCTTCTAGACAACAACTTACGACAAAGAGCAAGTATCGAAAGTGTCGTGACCAAATTAGTCTCTCCGATACTCCAAAGTTAAGTAGCCTAATGCTATCACCGATGTTGGAAACCGGATGACAAGTTTCTCTTCCTTAAAAGTCTTTATCGTGACTGAATCTCGTGACGCGATTCCTTTAAGGGGAGGGCTGTAACACCCAGGTGTGTTTATCACCGATTGAGCACTGGGTTTGAGCTCAAACATGACATGTCGAGTGGTAATCAAGGTGTCAGGATCAAATCTACATGATGGAGCTCCAACTTGAACTTGGGCCATGCACAATTGCTTACATATGGACCCTTGTTAAGATTATGCAAGAGTAATGTTAAACATGCTTATTCCATGTACATTACATCCCCATGCATCCATCTAGACCCGTGGAAAAGTTTCATGAAGTTTGGAATCAAAAAGTCACATGAAATGATAAGTCATATCTTGGCATGAATTGCTTTATCAAGTGGATGGAAACCTATGAAGTCAACCAAACCTTGGTACCTTGCTCAAACAACTCTACTTGCACTCATGAACAAAAGTTATGAAGGGTTCATGTTGAGCAGGTGGCCAGAAAATGCTCCAATGGATCAAAAAGGATAATTTAAGCTTCATCGTGATCCTACTTTGGTCAAAGTAGAACAGTAGGTTCTATACCAGTTTTGAAGTTGAACCTTAAATAAAAGTTGAAGATTGAGTAGAGTAGAACAAACTTTGTTTTTGGAGCAAGAGCCAGATCAACTTGGAACTAAGTCAAACAGAGGCTCGAAAAATTGAATCAGCGGGTGTTTTCAGACTTAGAATTTTCTAAGTCTGAATTCATCGTCGTCGCCATTGGCATTCCGCGTTCTCCAAATTTTGCTAAGCAACTTGAGTTGGTCCAAAATAAAAGTTGGAGATAATTATTTGGAGAAGAGGATACCCAAAGATGGGATCAATTGGACCAAGTTTGACTTCCCAAAATGAACAAAAACCGAGCTTTACTTTGATCGACATTAATTCATTGATAGTGTCAAATTAGGGCCTAATTATCTCTTAATCCTTTGCTCTAATGGCTATGAACCTTTAACAAAATTTGTAGAGCATCGGATGGAGATCAAACTTCGTTAAAGGCCCACCATCAAATTCCCTACCGAACCAGCCCAAAAACGGCTTCCAAGACGCTACCGATCGCGCTTCGCCACCGCTCATCAAAATGCCGACGCAGCGGCGTAGGCGTGGCGACCATGCGAGCCGAGCGCCCCACCTCTCGTGCGCCAGCGTGCCCCTCGCCCGATCACGGATAACCAGAGCCCTGGCCGAGCTCTCCATCCCCTTCTCCACTCCCTGCTCGCTCCCTCTCGCGCTCTCCTCGCTCCGCTCTGTGGCAGGACGTGCGTCCGCCATGGCCGGCGGGCCGAGCTCACCGTCGCCGCCGTTCCCTAGCTTCCGAGCCCCCTCATGACCAACCACGCGAACCACCGCCTCCGCCTCCTTCTCCTCTCCGACCGGCGATCCTCGGCCGAGCGGGAGACCGCCGCAGCAGCCCAGCCATCGGAGCCGCCGCTGTGTGGGCCGCCGCGCACGTGGCTGGGGCTCCACGCTCCACCTCGGGCCGAGCCGAGGCCACCCAGCTGAAAGTGCGGGCCTCCCGGCTCCTCCGCCGCTCCACCATCGCCGAAGAGCCCCCTACGACCGTCACCGACGAGCCACACGTGCCTCCTCTCGCTTCCTAATCCCGTCAGGGGACTGTTTACTAGAATTCGACGTAAGTCGTGGGTCTAGCTGCAATGTCAGTGACTCAGATGAATAGTGCCGATAAGGACCTATTTGCAGTAAATTTGCTGAATCTTTGGAAATTCATAGTAATTCATAGGAAATTCGTAAAATAGCAAATGAGGACTTTTTGGAATCCTTGTGAAATTCTCTATGCAATAGATCTATAATATTACATGTTTTACTTTAAAGTTTTAGCTGTAAAAATATATTTATGCAGCTAGGTTTGTAATGCTAGTGGTATTTGTCTTTTTCATAACTGTAGATCTAGGGCTCCAAATGAAGTGAAATTTTTGTGGCATGCTAATCATGTGATAGTTGATGTGTGGTAAAAATTTCATGAGTATTGGATGAAGTATGAGTGAGTTATTGGTTTATCTTGCTCTCACATGATTTCTTGCTTTAGCAACTTGTCTTTTTCATAGAGGTTGCTATACATATTCAAATGGAGTGAAATTTGGACAGTAGACTATTGAGAGGATATGTGAGCCACTGTAATTTTTGTAGAATTTATTGTATACTTTTGGTATATGTTCATTAAGTCACCTTGTTATCTAAAATAAATTAAGAAATGCATTAAAATAATTTATTTGGTCATGGACCCTAGGTTTTCTGGTGTTCTTTAGTCATGTGTGACATGTTGGTAAAGTTGGTTTTGCCCAATTATGTGTTTGCAACATAAGTTAATAATTATTTTCTTGCCGATGTGGTTTATGGACAGATCTGAGAACTTAGCAAAGTTCTTCGTGATAATGTGCTTTGTTGTGAAACTTGTTTATACAAAAGTTGTAGATAATTCATGTATCTAGCTATTGTTAAAATTTGGTGTCATTTGGCCAAGTAGTTTAAGAGTTACAACTGTTTAAAGTTAGAGTACAGGATTTGTTGCTCTCTGTTTTGTATGAACCAGTTTCTGTAAAGGTATAATTTCGACCTACTTAACTTGTGAATCATGCTATGATGGTTACAGATGAAATGTAGATAATTTCATAAGCTTTCCAAAATGTCTTCTTGCAAGTCATTTGGATTTGTGTAACTACAGTTATGCTTCTCTGAAGTTGCAATCAGTTTTATGTCCATGTCTGGACAGGTCTGAAACATCTACATGTTTGACCTGTTTAACTTTGTAATTAGCTTTTTATGTAAACATCAATCTTGTATACAATTTCTATGGATTTTCATAAAGTCTTAGATCATCCTTGTGGGATGTTTGTAGCTTGTTATGTTTGAAACAAGTGACTGTTTGCTGCTGTCCAAATCTGCTTGTATCTAGAATTGTTTGCTTCTACTTGCTCTTGTTTGTATGATTGCAATTGGTTATCTTGGACACCTAGAGTTAAGGTAGCATGCCTAAAATGTTTTGCTAAATTGTGAAGTACTTGATCACGTATAGCTAGCTGGTTGTATGACATGCTTATGTGTGTATAGTGTAACATATGCTTGTTTAGTATGCTTGTTGCATTCCTTCATGTGTATTCTTTATGTTCATGCATCCGCATCTATGCATCTCATCCTAGGTACGCTAGGTACAGCACGTGGACGTGGAGCGCATGATGTGGAGATGCAGAGCGATGGTGTATGGTGGACCTATCCCGAAGGTGGAAGGACTGGACAAGTGCTAGAACGGAGATGCTCACTTAGCGAGTGTCGTCTACCTAACACCGACTTTTGTCGATCCTGTGCAAGCCCTTAGCATATTAAGCCTCCTAATTTCCGATATGCGCTCTGACGCTTTTATTGTTACATATATATATTGTTGCATTAAGTTTAGGTGTTGGATGCAAACACTTGCTGCATTGGTTATGCAATCCTTGTCCGGATATTGATACCTGAATCCTATGTAGCTCAAAGCTCGTGTAGTGCTTAGCCCTGCTCAAACACGGTAGAAGTCGGGTGATTTCTGTCACCATGCGAGAGATAGGAAGATACATATGGCACGGTTGGCTATATTTGCTATCGTGGAAAAGAACCAGTCTTAATTTGAAATGAAGACCGGACGGAGGCTTGCCGGTTTGCGTGACTCCATCTCAGTTTATTAAGGACTGAATCTTGGAGCCTTTCCTGTTCATGTTGAACGCATGCCTCTCTCTTAGTTGGCCGGCCGATGACCCGACCGCAGCCGAGTAGCTCACCTCAGGCCGGGAGTCGAGCAGCATAAAGTGCGCCTCGGAAGGGAGCCGAGGCGTGAGTCCAAGGGCGGTGATTTAAAAGTCCTAATCGTCCCGGCGGAAGGGTAATCCACGAGAGTGCCGGGCCGATCGAACCCGCATGAATTTGGTTCTGAGATGTCCCAAAGGTGACCCACGGCTACCCTTGCTAAGTATGCCAGGGTGAGAGTTAGGAATACCCCATCAGCTGAGTTGTAATTCTATTCGAGTCGCCGTCTCTCCCGGTTAGTGAGAACTTGACGGGCTTATCTCCAATGTAGATACACTTAATACTTAATGGTTCGGAAATGATGATATGATGATGACAGTCTTATTATACCTGCTATGGTTAATATTGTTTGCTCCTAATAAGTGAGTGCTCTAGTACAGGTGCTAATCTAGTGGACAGGTAAATAATGATAAGCTTGATAATAAGTTTAAATTGGTTACTATACTCATAAGCTCTTTTATGCAACTGTGTCAAGCTAGCCCACCTGAAAAACCTTGCATGACCCTTGGTGTCCTTTATTTCTGGTTTTGACGGGTAAGTCTAGCTGAGTACCTTCTCGTACTCAGGGTTTATCCCACCATGTTGCAGGTGAAGTTCTTGGCATGTGAAGATGGTGGCTAACCGCCGATGGGCTCGGTGATTCTATAGTTACTTCTCATCTATATGCTTTTGTCGGGCGATGTCACTTATGCTAGCAATGTATTTGGAACATATATTAATGTAATCTTTTGAAAGCTATGTTGTTTTCACTAATCGATTTTGAAACCCAAACTTGTACTTTTAATTGTGAACTCATTTGTAATATTATTTCCGCTGTAACCCTGTGTATGTGATGTGTATTTGCTTAATCCCGCGATCTTGGTTGTGATGTTGATTTATCGATGTCTTTCGGGACACTCGGTGGACTACCGGGTTTATATGAGTGAAAGTATGCGTATGTCAATGTGTTAGCGGGGACAGCCGTACTTGATCTTGTATAAATTGGGCGGTTCTGTTACAGCCACCCCCCTCCATCAGCTCCTTGGGGGTAGCAGCCGATCCGCCTCCGCCCATCCACCAATCCTCTAGTGGCACCCCGAATGGGGCAGCAGATTCTCTGGCTCCCACCGGCCCTGAGGACAGGCCGATGGTTCGGCCCACCTCCACCGATCTCACGGACTCGCTTCCCTCCGCATGGAATGGGAAGGGTCCCTGCATGGGTCGGTGGGCGTCTGTTAGCATATCCTCGTCCTCCAGGACGTCCCAATCCACGTTGGCGGCTACCTCATCATTGTCGTCGTTGTTGTCGTCATCACTGCCTGTCTCCTCTCCTTGATCACGTGCTTGCCGCTTCTATGATAGCTTCTTCTTCCTGAGCTCCCTCATCTTTTTGTCCCACTCGGCCGTGATATGGTTTGCTTTCGCCAGGGTCCGATCCTTCTGCAATGGAGCTGGGCTTTCCTTGAAGAATAGTGCCCCTGGCTGGTCCCGCCATCCCCAGGGTCAGCTTCAAGGGGTCAGAAATTCAAGTAAAAAAGGAGTACGGAGAAAGAAAACTTATGAAGTCAATAAACCCCGGTTTCGGCCGCATTGGGGGATGCCCTGGCACTGGGAACACAAAATCAAGGACTACACCAGCGGTGTCCTTCGAAGGATCCATCACCTTCTTGATACGCTGCGCCACCTCGGACGGAGGGAGTGCCTCGTCGACAAGCGTCGTCCCTTCGAACGGTGCTCCGGGCTCCATCTGGTGTATGGGAAGCACGTGCGCCATCAGCGGCACCACCCACCTCGCATGGTAGGCGCCGATGATCCCCGATACCCTCATGCCCCTGTCCTTCAAAGTTTGGAGGGCAGCGAGAAGGTCATTGATATTCTTCCTCTCCTTGACCGGGATGCCCCACCTCCACGACCCCAGGGCCTCCTTGATGACGCACCTGGAGTAGACTGGCAAGGGGGCGGCGGCATCATCCTTGACATAGAACCATTGTGAATGCCACCCCTTGTTGGAGGCAGATAGATGCATTGATGGGTACGCATCTGCCCGGTTGTTGTGGAGGTGAATGCCGGCGCATACAGCTCCTGCTTCTCGACCCGCCTCTTCAGAAGGTTGACAGCAAAGATATGCCGCCACAGGTCAAAGTGGGGATCAATCCCCAAGAACCCCTCGCACAGGGCGATGAACACCGCAATGTGCTGGATCCCATTGGGGGTAAGGTGCTGCAGCTCCACCAGGTAGTAATCCAACAGCCCCCAAAGGAACGGGTGAGCAGGTATCGCGAATCCCCACTCATGGAAGTGAGCAAAGGACACAACATACCCTTCGGGCGGCAACGGCTCGTCCTCATCACTAGGCAGCCGCCACTCCACGGCGGTGGTCAGCGAGCGAAGGAGGCCACGACGAACGAGGCCCTCCAGGCATTGAGGGGTGATGCTTGATCTGCCCCATGACTCCATCGAAATGATTGGGAGGGGGGTGGATGCGAGTTCAACAGCGGCTGCGATGCGGATGCGAGCTTGACGGCGGCCGCGATGCGAGTGTGGGAGGCTCTGGCGATTGGCGGCGGAGGTTGACGATGCGAAGGAGAAAAGGCAAAGTACGGAACCCTAGGGGCGAACCCTGTGGTTTTATAGGGGCGACGGATGCGAGAAGGGCAACCGTTTGCCTCGATCTCCGAGCCTGCCACGACACACCGCCACATCACGTCACGGGATATGCGCCAGCGATCCCTATCCTTTCCCACTAAAATCACGCCAAATGGTTCGTCTTCCCGAGCGGATCAGACTCTTTTCCCACAGAGGAGACACGGGTTAGAAAACTTCCCCTGCATCCTGTATGGGCCCAGGAAGCCTAAGGGTCAGCCCAACACCCTCGATGGCCACCCCAACAAGGGATAGGACCACGAGCAACTAAGACGTAGGTACGCGAGCATTAGTAGGGCCTCGTTCCACGGTCGAGCCCCAGCCAGGCAGACCCTGGATGAAATCCCCACGAACGGGATACCAGGGTTCCCTTGAAGCTTTCCAGTTGACGAAAACCGAGTCTCATAGCCTTACCTGCGAAGGGTCCGAAACACCCCCGGGCGATTCTACCCGAATCACCCGAGGGCTCAGGGGCTACACCCATCGGGTGCGCTCGCGCGCACCCTCTGGCGAACCGGAACACCCCCAGGTGATTTTGCCCGAATCACCCAGGGGCTCAGCAGCTACACCCATCGGGTGCGCTCGTGTGCACCCTCTGGTGAAGCGAAACACCCTCGGGCGATTTTGCCCGAATCACCCGGGGGCTCGGGGGCTACTATCGGGGACCTAATACTGGGGTACCTAATGAGGTGGAACCAATGACCATCGAACGTTGATACTTCCGATCAGACGAGAACGCTACTATGTTTCTTGTCCGAACGACGAAAGACTGGTTCCGCCTCGCCCGACCTCCGGGGGCTAGGCTCCGCCTCGCCCAATGGCTAAGGGCTAGCTCCACCTCGCTCGACCCCCGAGGGCAGGCTCCACCTCGCCTGATGGCTCAGGGCTGGCTCCGCCTTGCCTGACCCCCGAGGGCTGGTTCCGCCTCGCCCGACCCCGAATGGCGGGCTCTGCCTCGTCCGACGTCTGAGGGTAGGTCTCGCCTCGCCCGACGGCTGAGGACAGGCTCCGCCTTGCCCGACGGCCGGGGGCAGAGTCCGCCTCGCCCGATGTCTGAGGACAGGCTCCGCCTTGCCCGACGGCCGGGGGCGGAGTGCACCTCGCCCGACGGCTGAGGACAGGCTTCGCCTTACCCGATGACCGGGGGCAGAGTCCGCCTCGCCCGACGATTACACCCTGCTCCTTCATAATGATGAGCACAAGGTACGATAGGACATTCAAGTCAAACGTAGTACCAAGGACCATGCCCTGCACCGCTGTAGGAAAGTACCGTCAGGGTACGATGGGACGGGAGCTTTTGGCCATGTCGGGCGTGGCAGAGTCCGAATAGTATTGTAGGCGCCGCCTTCAGCCCTCGGACGTGGAACCTGACATAGACATATGACAAGCACTACGGTCCAAGAAGAGACTCGCGCCCTCTACAGTGATGAACGTACAGTCACCGCGCCGTCCGCACCCCACAGGGCTATAGGTCAACACCCTTGTCTAACACGCCGCCCGAAGGGGCAGGACGGGACGTGACCACTTGCTGATCCGGTAAGGGCATGGCGTCATCAGCACACAGGCATCCGACGAATGTGCCAATCCCTGACATCGTCTGGCCGCGTTAGCGAGGCTGGCTCAGCGGAAAAGGAGGGCCCAACACCTTCGGAGGGGCTTCTTGGCCTCTGGTTTTTCTCCTTTCTCCAACATGTAACCCCTGCTCCCCCTTGGTCTATAAAAGGGAGGGCAGGGCACCCCGCTAAAGGGACGAATAACCTCACAGAGAGATTAACCGACATGATTAAACGACACACATCACACACAGTTGAGCAGCGACCAAGCTCTCAGTGACCTTTTTGACCATTCCATCAGAGACTTGGGACCCGTCCATTTCTCGACCGTTTGTACCCCCTACTACGAACCTTTTTCGGTACTAATAACACGAGCAGCAGCAGCAGACTGGACGTAGGGACATTCAGCCCGAACCAGTATAAATCTCGTGTCCTTTAGTGCACCATCCGGGCCTAACGCGCAACAATTACAAATTTACTAGCCGGTGTTTGTTCGAAACACCGACAGATAGGGAGAGGGAAAAATAAAGAATTCCCTTTCTATTTTCTTTTCCTATTTCAAAACCACATTCAAATATGAACCAAATCAAGTTTGAATAGGGTTTTAAATATACTTTTTAATTCAAATAAAAGTGAGCAAATTTTGGTAAGTTTTCCAAAAATAAATTTTACAACTTTTAAATTCTTTTTATTTTCTAATTTTCTTTTCTTTTATTTCAAAGCCATTTTCAATTTCATTTTCAAAAGCATTTTGAATTCATTTTGAATTTTGGATTCAACCACTCATTGCAATAAATCAAATCCACCGGCATGTATGCACATCCATGTTGCTACTCCTTATAATGAATTTTAAATTAATGAAATTTTTTATTTTCCTATGTTTTATGAGCACAAAAATACGAAATTAAATCAATTTAGCTCTATTTCTAAAGAAGCAAATTTGAGGGTGTTACAATTCTACCCCTTGAAGATGAATCTCGTCCTCGAGATTTGGACGATGATGATCAAAGAGATATAGATTCTCCGCCTTTGGATTCTTCTTTACTTCATCGAGTAGTTCCATCTTCTTGATAAGGATTCCGCCTTACTCTGCATAGCTGTTGACCTTACCCCAAGTAGCTTGCTCTACTAATTCAAAATTTTGATAGATTCTCCAGACCATGCCTAGGTAACTTCAATCACTAGGCCATTTTTTTTCTTTTTAGTCCTTACTTATTAGACCTCTTTCTTCATATGTCCACCTTCTAACGGAGCCTGACAAATCTCTTGGTCAGAAAGAGAATGTACCACCAATCTTCAAAACATTAATGATTCTGGTTAAGTTGCTCGAACTTGAATACAATTCATAGTCCTTGGTGTCACCCGAACCTTCTTAGCACAATTCTTTGTTGCTAAGGTCATCGGCCATGACTTTGCTCCTCGAAGTGATAGCATTTTTCTAAGTCATAATCAATTTCATTCCAACGAGGATAACACAAGCTCAAGACCAACTTAGTGAAGATGTCCTATAGATTCTTGTGATCGACGTCACTTTTATGCCCAAGTAGATAGTACCTCCATGCTTCACAATGGATAACTCCAGATAACATGTTAGGTAGTTTAGCTCACGCTTCCCTGTTGACTTAATGAACAAGCCACTACTTTTCTTCTTGTATAAGGACACATCCCACACCTTGACAAGCTGCATCATTATAGATATAAAGCTCTTGTCCTGATCTGACAAAGCTAATACATAGGTTTTACTTCAACCTCTTCTTGGACTCCTTCAAACACTTAGCTGAGGTCTCTTGATTCGAACTTAAAACCTTATCCAGTAGCATTATCAATATCTTGATGATCTCGGTTAAACCTCCCTTGAACCTCTATTCAAACCTCATTGAAACTTTGAGTTTCTCTCACATCTTTGGGTGGATTCCAAATTAACACTCTTCAATCCAAACCTTCTTGTCATGCTTAGTATTTCGTTAGGATTTCCTAAGACTCCGTAGAACCAGCTGTAGTTATTAGATATCTCATTCCTACGTCATCGGTGCCTACTTGTCTTGGGTATGTTTAAGATTAGACTCCCAACTGAGGATAGCTTGAACTGCAGAGCCATATTATCGAATGCATCCATTCCTCGTAGATGATCCAATAACTTATGAACCGAGCAAAGGATACTACTCTGGATGATGAAACCCTTAAGTGGTATACATCCTCTGAGTATACACCTTCTAATAGGTCATTCTCATATTCCTCAGGTGTAGGTTTAATAACCTCATACTCAATTCTTTCTCCTGACGGTGTTGTTAGAAGCACCGAACATTGGGCATACTTAATCACTCCTTTACAAGCAGATAACCATCCCTTTCCAAGGATAACATCAATGTCCATTAACTCCAAAATAATAAGGTTTGCCTCGAAGTTTACCCCTTTATGTCAAGACTAACTTTTGGGCATATGCGGTTTGCCTTCATTTCTCCTCCTCGAGAGTTAAGTATCAGGGTTTTCCTCATTGAAAGCATAGTTATCTTATGATCTTCTACACATTCCCTAGATATAAATGAATGTGACGCACTCGGGTCAATCAACACCATAGCAATGTCTTGAGCTTACTGCAATCAAACCATAAACGACCTCCTTAGCTCCATGAGTGGTAATCAGATCCACATTGTTCAACCTGCCTTGAATGTAGTTTTGCTTTAACTTATTTTCTTGCACTTGCTCCTTATGGATATTCTGTTCTGGCTCCTGCTGCTGTTGACTCTGGCCTTGATTACTCTTAGCAAATTTCTCAAGACAATTGTTCTTATAAGGCTCAACCTCCCCACAATCATAACCTTCCCTACTAGTAGAAGTATTTGTTGTTATCAAGGTGATAGTGGAAGATGATAGACATGGCTCTTGAGAGCTAAATGCTGCACTTCCTCATAGGGTTGCTGATATTGACCCTAATCTGTACTCCCAAGCAGATTCATAGGGTGTGACTGACATTCTGGTTGTGTAGCAAAACGGAGATGAGTGTTTCTTAACTGGCATTGAAGGTCACGCTTTCTCTTCTTCTCTTCCATCTCTCAACGCTTGTTCTCAATTACAATTGCTCTATCCACCAATGTTTTAAAATCCGGATACACAACAGTCATCAAGTGCAATTGAACTCCATCATTCAGTTCTTTCAAAAAGCATTCCTGTTTCTTAGCATCATTATCCACTTCTTCTAGAGCATAGCGTGACAACTGAGTGAACATGTCACAATACTCACACATAGTCATAGATCCTTGCTTGAGAGCCCAGAACTCATCTGGCTTGAGTTCTACCACACCTGTGGGAATGTGGTACGACCTAAAGCTCTCGCTAAACTCCTTCCAAGTGATCTGTCCAACATTGTTGGGACGTCCATACTGGTAAGACTCCCACCACTCTTGTGCTGCGCCCTGGAGTTAGCCGGACGCAAAAAAACACCTTCTCATGATCATCACACTGAGCTATGTCCAATTGTCTCCACAACTCTAAGCCAGTCATCAGCTTCTAGTGGTTCACTTGTATGAGAGAATGTTAGTGGATGTCCCTTTATAAATTCACCATGCTTGTCAATAGATGGTGCTTGATGCGGGTGGTCCAACACACTTTGAGCAATAGTCTGTAATAACTGAGTCTGCATCATCAAAGCTTGCTCTATAGATGGAGGATTAGGTGGCGGTGGATTAGAATTGGCAGGATTCCTTCCTAGTGAGAGCTAGAATCTACAAAACCACCTTCACTTAGGCTACCCCCCTTAAGAAAAGATCAACTAGGGGACACAGGAAGGGTAGCTTGCACCTTCTTCCAGATGAGCTAACTAGTATCAAGACGTTCTGACATCCTAATGATACTCTCGTGTATGGGCAAGAACAAGAAATCTGGAATTCCTCGCGAGCAGAAAACAGTAGTGCAGTAAAATAGCTGTAACTCTCATTCTATTAATCCAATGAAGTTGTAGCTTATACCGTTGGAAAGCTTATCAAATCCTCCATGACTTCCTTATAGAGCATTTTTCCAAATTCTACAGTTCATGTAGTTGAAAATAGTGCACAACAGAAACTGCTCCAGGTTTTAGATAGCATAGGTGCATCGTCTTGTGATTTTCATAACTCTATAACCAACATACTATCAGGGTGATTCTTGCAGTCAGAGAAAGATATTGAAGTCTACTATTATCCAGAATTTTCTCATAATTTTTGGTCATCCTAGATGAGAGATATTAACCGATAAAGACAGGCTACTCTGAAAAGACAAGATAGGGAAGACATAAGATAAACAAAACCAACTACTTATTTCATTAATCCTTATACCTTAGGCCTATAAGCTAAATGAAATTGTGGGAACACCCAACAAGATCATTGCAGTCATTACAAATATCCAAAACAAGCATATGCATAATATCAATTCAACAAAGCAATAAAGGTGCACAACTCAATCATTGACTCCACTTGCGATACTATCGTCCTCATTGTACTAGGGGTAACAATCATAAGACTCATCTTTAGATTACATAAGAAGGTGATGAGGGACAGTTCTAAAAGCATATCAAATCAAGGAGTGAAGATGAGAACAAAGACTTTAAAATAAGCACCAAGGTAGAGATGAATAGCAAGGGTAGAGATATAGTAGAGAAGAAAATATCAAGGTTCATAGAGCAAGGGTTTTTGTAGCAACTTCTAAACCTTAAAATGACTAGTTTCTACTAGGCTTGTGTTCTATAGTCAACATTGCTTTGATACCATTTTGTAGCACCCAATTTTAAGAATAAAACCAAATACACACCATATATGAGCCTAGGAAGTCAAATCTCACATATAGCTACAAATAAGGGTAATATCAAAAGATGAATGCTCAATATATAACGTACTTAGTATGAAAGGTGTAACCTTAGACAACAAACAGTGGAAAGACAACTCCGATCTTTGGGTGAAGACTCTAATTCCATAGGGACAACTAACTGGTTAATCACAAGCATAATTCCTCCAAACTCTAGCAATCTGGTACCCATCTGGGAGTTTTACCAAAAAGATTTAAAAAGTAAAGCAAGCGTAAGTACATGTCGTACTCAACAAATATAACATGGGGTTTATGAGGCTCAAACGGCTGACATTGGTTCAACTGCGATTAGCTTTTAATGAGTCATGATTTTAGCAATTGAGTAGCAACAAGTTTATCATAAGCCCATATAAACACATGATCAGGTAAACATGAATAATGAATAGCATAAATAGTAATCATTAGTGAGCATCTTTATCATCAGTATCATCAGTGTTCATCATCTATTCCGTAAGGGTCCAAGGCCGCTCATGACCATGAGCACGGCTGATATACCAGTTTTACACTCTGCAGAGGTTGTACACTTTCACTGTGAATCATGATTTACCCTTTCGCCCGAGGTGATCAACCTCTTGACCTACTACCAAGGAAGGTCGACAGGGTTCACTATGAAGCCTTTGAAAGGTTCGTCTAACAAGTTAGGGCCATTAGATTCACTCGGCAAACAGATATAGGACTCCCCCGGTCGAATGGCACAATGACACGCAGCCTATGCACATAAGAGTAGAGGCTGTCCTATACCTGATTCGTCAAGCCATTCTTATGCCATAATGGTAACCTCTAACAAGCTAGAAAAGGTCCTCATACTGAGCTAAAGCCAGAGCCATGTATCCCTCATAGTTGTACTATAAGTCCCGGATGTTCGCTTAAAGATAAGTCCTTAGAAAGATGAATCTATAGCACCATAAAAATAGCCCAATGCTCTAGCCCCTTATTTCCATGTTGCTAAAAAGCATCTTTTAATGTTTATTGCATATTCCATTAGTCAAGTTACAAGATCATGGCTTTAGTTTGAGCATTAGAATCATACTGCCTAATGTAATACCCCATAGGTAACAAGGTACAAGGTAACAAAGTACTAGGAAATCTTTAGTGGTAGTCAAGGTAGACACATGTAGTATGAATTAAATGATTAAAGATGTATATGGCAACAAGAAGATCCCATGCTATACTTGCCTTAAATTCATATCCTTCTTCTAGTCCAAACCTTCAATGGAACTCCTTCTTGATCAACACGTAAATCTCACCGACTGGACATGATTATAAAGCACCACACAAATACCCATGCAATCATACACGAAGCAAACAATAGATCTAAATTAGAACATTACACCAAATAGATGAAACAACAAGTAAAAATGTTTTAAAGATGTTCTATACGTTGATACGAACACACAGGCACGAAAAACACTCTAATCGGGGCTATAACGAAAAATTATGAATTAAACAAGATTTTCTTTAATAAAATAATATATTAAATCTAACCTCGAATTTCAAAAGTTGAAAATATATTTAAAAGTAGGATGAATATGTAGATTACTCAATTACGAATCTAACGCAACTTGAATGGATCAAAACGGAGTTAAAACGGAGAAGTTATGGCCTAAAAAAAACTAGTGGCAAAACTATAAATAGATGAAAATGTATTTTGAATCTACTAGAAAGAAACTACGCTTCCAGAATAAGAAAACGTATTCTGGGAGTACGCCACGACTGTGGGTTCTATTTAGATAAAACTAAGGGGCTCTTTAGCAAAATTGCATGCGAAGGGGTATCTTCTAATCTGGGCCGTTGAATCAAAGATGGACGGCTACCGAGGGTTGGAGGATTTCTTCGGCCGGCACAGTGACTCCAGCGCGGTGGTTTCCATGGCTGGCGATGCAGAGCTCGTTGGTGAGTGTGAAAACGGTCCTAGAGACCACGGGTCGAAGCAAGAAAAACACCGAGAGAACAAGGGGAGCACGGCGAACTCACCGCGGGACTTTCTTGCGGTCGACGGCGAGGCTACGACGTCGGGCAGCGCGGTGGGACGGCGGCGAGCACGACGACTAGGGTTCCACGGCGACGCTGCAGGTCTAGACGTGAGGCAACATGAGCTAGGGTTTGTGATGGAGCAGGCCTACGCGGCTTGGGCCGGAGCGCGAGCTGGGCCGTGGAAAAGAGGGAGTGGGCTGCAGGTCGACGAGGTGAAGCTGGGCTGCGTGGGGAGAGAGAAGGAGATGGGCCGCGGCGGGGGAGTGGCAGGAGCAGGCCAAATGCCGGATAGGGAGAGGGAAAAGTAAAGAATTCCCTTTCTATTTTCTTTTCCTATTTCAAAACCACATTCAAATATGAACCAAATCAAGTTTGAATAGGGTTTCAAATATACTTTTCAATTCAAATAAAAGTGAGCAAATTTTGATAAGTTTTCCAAAAATAAAATTTACAACTTTTAAATTCTTTTTATTTTCTAATTTTATTTTATTTTATTTCAAAGTCATTTTCAAATTCATTTTCAAAAGCATTTTGAATTTTGGATTCAACCATTCATTGCAATAAATCAAATGCACCGGCATGTATGCACATCCATGTTGCTACTCCTTATAATAAATTTTAAATTAATGAAAATTTTTATTTTCCTATGTTTTATGAGCACAAAAATACGAAATTAAATCAATTTAGCTCTATTTCTAAAGAAGCATATTTTAGGGTGTTACAATTCTACCCCGTTAAGATGAATCTCGTCCTCGAGATTCGGACGATAATGATCAAAGAGATATAGATTCTTCGCCTTTGGATTCTTCTTTACTTCATCGAGTAGTTTCATCTTCTTGATAAGGATTCCGCCTTACTTTGCATACCTGTTGATCTTACCCCAAGTAACTTGCTCTACTAATTCTAAATTTTGACAGATTCTCCAGACCATGCCTAGGTAATTTCAATCACTAGACCATGTTTTTTTCTTTTTAGTCCTTACTTATTAGACTTCTTTCTTCATATGTTCACCTTCTAACGGAGCCTGACGAATCTCTTGATCAGAAAGAGAATATACCACAAATCTTCAAAACATTAAGGATTACGGTTAAGTTGCTCGAACTTGGATACAATTCGTAGTTTTTGGTGTCACCCGAACCTTCTTAGCATAATTCTCCGTTGCTAAGGTCATCGGCCATGACTTTGCTTCTCGAAGTGATAGCACTTTTCTAAGTCATAATCAATTTCATTCCAATGAGGATAACACAAACTCAAGACCAACTTAGTGAAGATGTCCTATAGATTCTTGTGATCCTCCTAGACGTCACTTTTATGCCTAAGTAGATAGTAGCTCCATGCTTCACAATGGATAACTTCAGATAACATGTTAGGTAGTTCAACTCACGCTTGCTTAGTTGACTTAATGAACAAACCACTACTTTTCTTCTTGTATAAAGACACATCCCACACCTTAACAAGGTGCATCATTGTAGATATAAAGCTCTTATCCTGATCTGACAAAGCTAATATATATGTTTTACTTCAACCACTTCTTGACTCCTTCAAACACTTAGCTGAGGTCTCTTGATCCGAACTTAAAACCTTATCCAGTAGCATTATCAATATCTTGATGATCTCGATTAAACCTCCCTTGAACCTCTATTCAAATCTTATTGAAACTCTGAGTTTCTCTTACATTTTGGGTGGATGCTTTGTGATCGCAGGATGCAACAATCAGTTACGTTTGTACTGCCATGTATACACTATCTTCCTCCATGTGAGCAAAGCAGCATCTGAAGTGAGAAAAAGGAAGAAACAATGCAAAAGTTATCTTGTCAGCTCTCGATTTCCCATTGTTCGCTAAGGTTCCACTTCCACCCGTCAATTTCACGAGGGAAACCTCTGATTGACGCGGTGAAACCGATTCCGGAATATAACTTTTACTGATGGAGAGAGCATAAGCTTTAGCGTCCTCAATGTTCAGACCTCGTCTGAATGAATGTAGGATCATGAGCCCTGGGTGGGTGTGAAACTGAGAAACAGGTTTTTCCCTCCCTGATCTCCTGGGTGTAAAATTTCGATGCCAATTACTGACTGAAACCACTCCGAGAAAAATTAAAGAACCAAAAACTGGCCGCCGACCGAACAGGTGGCAGCATCGGATTCGTCCAATCCAGCCCCCTGATCGTTGTCGTTGCCATGACCATGAGCTGGAGTGAAGCGCACCTCTTGGCTCGCTCGCTGACACACCACCAACAGATACAAACGCAGCACCGTCCGTCAGCTAGAAACGAAACGCTTTCCATTTCCTACTATAGTCGGTCGGTGGCCGTCGACAGGCACTGAATGAAGAACAAGAGGCCACGAATCCATGACATTTACATGGGCACTAACGCCCTCCCCGATCACACGCGTCCGGCGCGACTGGATGCATCCGCAGGGAGCCGCCCGAGGCAAAAAGAGCCTTTTTGCGATGTGGAGCGCGAGCCCTGCACTTGGGAATCTCAGGTATTTGATATAAAAAATTTATACTAAATTTCGAATTTCAAAATACTAGAATGACTGTTGGTTGGTGAATCAGCTAGATCCACGGTCAACTAAAACAAACAAACCCCACTAGGCACTTTGTGGAGCCATGCCCGCCAAGTCCGGCCAGCAACTGACAGCGGCTGCAAGGCTAGCAGCCGACAGCGGCATTTTTCAGCTTATTGTTTCCGCCAGAACAATATTTGGGCTCGTTTTTTCATCGAAGCTGACAGCCATAGCATTTCAAGACGGCAAATCACTGGGAACGCAAGAAAATATCACGTACTACGCGGCATCATTTCTGAACTGAACGTCTAGAGGATAGAATAGCTAATTAGGCTATCTCCAACAATAATGTCTAAAATATAAGACTCATTCGTTTTTTGGTAGCGCTACAGATAAAAGATTCAATACCTATTTGACATCTTCTCCAACAACAAGATCCAAAAGAGAATCCTTTATGCAAATGGGTTTCCAGGAGAGAGGATGTTCATATTTAGGTTTTGCCTCTCAGATAATCCAAAATAAGTCTTCCGTATAGGTACTCTATTGGAAGCTAATTTGAATATTTTGCTACTCATTTTGGATTTGGATGTCCAGGTAGGTTTCTTAGGGGGTGTTTGGTTTTTAGTCGCTCCTAAAATTTATGTCACATCAAATGTTTAGAGGCTAATAAGGAGCATTAATTATAAATTAATTATAAAACCAATTACATAGATGGAGACTAATTTTCGAGACGAATTTTTTAAGCCTAATTAATTCATCATTAGTACATGTTTACTGTAGCACCGCGTTGTCAAATCATGGACTAATTAGGCTTAAAAGATTCGTCTCACAAATTAGTCGCAAGTTGTGCAATTAATTTCGTAATTAGTCTATATTTAATACTTCATGCATATGTCTAAACATTCGATGTGACAAGAATTTTAGGAGGTGGGGAAGGAACAAACAGGCCCTTTCTAGAGACCGTCTTAGCTAGGGACGATGGTCGGTTGGACAATTCTGTAGAGGGCCAGAGGCTAAGTTAACCACAGCCGCGTAAATAAAACACAATCAAACAAGGAGAAGAAAAGACCCGTGGAAGATAATTCTGAGGTCAATCACGAAAGGAAAAGGAAAAGTAAGAAGGCAGCAGCAGCACAGATTGAGGGAGGCTTTGCAGTGCAGCACTTGCAATTGCAACGCAAGCAAAAGGGACCCATGAGCAGAAGCTTATCGATCAGGCGGCCGGGCCCGCCTCAGGGCGCCACGTGGTAGGCTCAACCAACGGTGCCGACGGCCGCCCGGGCCCGCCGCTCAGCTTCACGTACGACGGCCGTGACACGTACACTCCTATGTAGCGGGCGAGGAAAGGCTGGCTCATGGATTCGACGTCACACGCACGCAAGCAGCTAGCAGGCAGCAGCACGACGACGTCCCTTGCTTTGTGATCGATCACGCATGCGGTACAGTGAGCTCCATCTCCTCTTATCCTCCCTTATAAAGGCAGGTGGGCACTGCACCTGCATCCTTAGTCGTCTACACACATCGCAGAGCTAGCTCGCGATCATCCGACAGGGCTCGTGCCGCCATTACCGGGCCCGTCGTCCATCGTTACAGCTACCCTCCTGGTCCATCGCCTCTAGCAATCTACGTACCATGGGTCGGCAGCCGTGCTGCGACAAGGTGGGGCTGAAGAAGGGCCCGTGGACGGCGGAGGAGGACCAGAAGCTCGTCAGCTTCATCCTCCTCGGCAACGGCCAGTGCTGCTGGCGCGCCGTCCCCAAGCTCGCCGGTGCGTGCAACTGCATGCTCTTGCTCCATCCATCGTTTCCTGTCCCTGCATGCTTCGCACTTCAGTTTTTGTGATGATGAGAGGAACTTGTTGCGCTTCCAAATACTGCGTGCAGGGCTGCTGCGGTGCGGGAAGAGCTGCCGGCTGCGGTGGACCAACTACCTGCGGCCGGACCTCAAGAGGGGCCTGCTCTCCGACGCCGAGGAGAAGCTCGTCATCGACCTGCATGCTCAGCTCGGCAACAGGTGTGTGCCATATACCGAGATATGAGTATTTCTTTCCTTTTTCTCCTAAAGCTAAAAATGAAAATGAAAATAAACTCAGTTTCTTCTTGTAAATAATAAACTTAAAAAAATTTGTTAGGTGGTCCAAGATTGCGTCGCACTTGCCAGGGCGAACGGACAACGAGATCAAGAACCACTGGAACACCCACATCAAGAAGAAGCTCAAGAAGATGGGGATCGACCCGCTCACCCACAAGCCCCTCTGCCCGTCGTTGTCCCCTGATCCGCAGCAGCTGCAGAGCCCACCGCCCACCGCCACCACCGCTGGCTCGCCGGAAGCGCAGCCATCGCCGCCATCTCCGTTACGGAAGCCTCCAGAGCAGGAGAAGACAGCCGCAGCACCGGTGACGCCACCGCCGGCGGCGACGACAGCTAGCCAGCAAGAACTAGCAGGCGACGATGACGAGACGCTCCTTAGCAACTCTCCAGGCTTCTGCACCGACGAGGTACCCATGATGCACCCGGACGAGATCATGGCGCCACTAAGCGGCGACCTGCAGACACCGCCATTGCCGACGTCGACGACGACTTTCTCACCGCCCGCCGGCGCCGCCGCTGCCGCCGTCTCGACGCCCACGACGTCCTACTCTGCAGCCTCGGCGTCATCGTCTTCCTGGAGCCGCGACGAGGAGGCGCTGTTCCCGCTCATGTACATGGAGTTCCCGGTCCCGGAGAATATGTTCCAGATGGGGCTAGACGACATGGTCCCGTCGTGGGACGACTCCTTGGCGCAGCCACCGCTGTCGCCATCGCTGCCGGTCTACGAGGACTATGCGTACCAGCTGCAGATGAGCGGCTTTGCGTTTGACCCGGAGCCAGGGAACAAGATTCAGCTCTTCAATAGCTATTAAACAATTACCGAGTGTCAAAAATCGGAGCACTCGGAAAAAACTACTTACAACACTCAAAAAAAATAAACATCCGGTAGTAGACCGCTTTACCGAGTCCGCACACTCGGTAACTTCAAAAACTCGATAAAACTACAAGTTTACCGAAGGGGTGCACTCGGTAAAAAGAGACACTCGGTATTGAGGTGCCACGTCACTAGTATACCAACCGTGCGCCAAACGGCATCACGGCATGATATGTTTACCGAGTGTAGAAGTATTTGCACTCGGTAATAATAAAGTTTTACCGAGTGTAAGTGCACAACACTCGATAAACACTATCTTTTACCGAGTGTATTGGCGCAACACTCGGTAAAATTCAACCAAATTTCTTGTTTTTCCCTTCATTCTTTTTCCTCTATCCACATATGATATTTAGTACTCCATTCCAAAATATGGTGTTTATTTCGATTTATTTACTATATTTCACAAAATTTTCATTCTTTATGATAATTAGATACATATCGTGTAAATTTAATTGTAATAATTAAAATCGAACTCGATAAATCACGAGATTGGAAGAATTAACATTGAAGCATACATCTATGTTATAGAAAAAATTTCATAACGTTTCGGAAGTATTTTTACATTCGTCGCTGCCGAACCGGTACATCTCCCAAAGAGACGCTAAACATTCACAACGACGAGTAGGATTTCTATTAAGAGTGAAATTCAACATTATGATTTGAACTTGGAATTTTTTAGATAGTAAATAGATGACATGAAATAGTTCATGTGAAAGTTTGATGAATTTTAGGATTAAATTGGCATTTTTTCATTTTTGTTTTGCATGAAATAATGGATACTTTTATCGAGTGTGACCTCAAACACTCGGTAAAAGTTAGCCACGGCCCACCTGTCTGCCACAGTGGGCTGTCATGCTTCTGTTTACCGAGTGTCGTAGATCTGGGCACTCGGTAAACATGTACTAGTCCCACATGTTATTGGGTTACGGTGCTTGCATTTCTGAAAGTGCCGTAGATCTGAGCACTTTCGTAAACATGTATCGTGCCCACATGTAATTGGGCTGCGGTGCTGAGTTTACCGAGTGCCGTATATCTAGGCACTTTCGATAAACAGAGGCATTCACTTAGCCGCTTTCTCTCTCAAATCGTGCACAGACACACACGTCCACAAGCATCCACGCCACAAGATCCCGCCCGCCGCCGCCGCCCTCCCCCAGCCGGGCGCCTCCCGCCGTCCCCAGCACTTTTGCGCCCAAGGCCTCAAGGCCCACGCCCACGCCGCCGCTCCCCCACCGCCGACGCCGGCGCCTCCCCTCCACGCCGCGCCTCCTCCCCTCCACGCCGCCGCCAGCCTCCTCCCATTGCCGCCGGGCGCCTCCCCACCACCACCGCCGCCTCCCCTCCACCACCGCCGCCACCGGGCAGTCCCCACAACCGCCGCCACCGGAAAGGAAGGGCTGCAACCTCATCCATTGCCGAGGTTTGTTGCTAATCTATCTTCTCTGCAGTCTGAGGATTACCGTCAGATTTCACGATTGCAATTAAGTCGATTTCGTCCAGATTGCCGAGGTTAGATATGTACATGGAATCGAGCTGAATTTTTTTAGATAATGAAATCGACAATAATAGAATACTTAAATTTTGTTGTTATATCCATTTCATTTATTGCTAAAACAGCAATTGTATGTGCTTCTAGGGGCTTTCACCGCAACGCCTCATCTTTACAAAACTTCAGACAGTCTCAATTGATGCATGGCTGAGACCACTTGTTGCCCGCTAGTTACAATTCACAAAGTTAAGTCTGTACCACCGAATCCATCCATGATGTTGCATTTAATTTGCAGACTCGAATTTTGCTTTGGTAGTAAAGCTGGAAGATATGTATTTTAGCAAGATAACTTGCACCGAATCTTAGTTGAAATAAAGTAAACAAGTTACATAGTTGGCGGCCAGCTTGCTGCTGCTGTGAACAATAATGCACGGCATGCATGCCAATGTGCTTAGCTGTGCCTGCAAGGACACCAACAAGACTGCAGTTTTGCACATCGCAGCCAACATATTTACACCCATCTTGTAGAGCTTGTAACACTCTCAAAGCTGGCAATGGTGATGTGATTAAAACTACTTATAGGAGTATAGAAATCATGAACAATCAGTGTTAGTGATAACCTTTCAGACACAATGATGTCACACTATGTTTTAGGACCTGTAAGAAACTACTTTTGCAATCCTCAGCATCTCTGTGGAAGTTGTGGCAACAAAACATTTGGAATGAACTACAAATGATCCTTGAACTGCAATTCTAGCATACTAACAGAAAGTGTGATCAAGAGTCAGCAATGCTATGACCTTGCAGTCACAATCCAATAATAACAATCAGCATGCACTACTCTGTTCTTCGATTGCAATACTGCCATTGTTTAGCCATGTTTGAATTAGACCCGTGCAAAAAATATTCACTTTTGTTCTCTGGACATGGCCACTTTATTTCTAAAAATTCCTCTTGTTGAAATGCTCAGGGGAAGGGGGCTTCTAAGAAGCACGAGCTCAAATCTAAGCAAAAATTGGAAAAAAAGCTCAAGTTTTACTCAAGTAGGTGTGACCTTATCTTAAGTCGACGATTTTTTTTTTCTATGAGATCTTGATTCATAGATTCCCTCATGTTGTCCTATCATCCATCTTTCACTTTTGTTGAATTAGATGTATGTACAAGCCGGACATATGTAGGTAGTATGGTGTTGAGGGTTAAAAGTTTGATTGTATGGAAGAACTGATCGAAGTGTCGGCCTTAGGATAAAGGCATTTGTAGATACAAACTGGACATGTAACATTTGTAGATACAAACTGAATTTTCATAATTCTGCAATGTGGATGATAGATAGCTCTATTTAATCTGATGGATAGAGACGAATGTTTATGAACTATATTTGTAAACTTCAAATGTTTACTTCAAACACATGAACCATGGAATCCCAGTCTTCATATTCAGGTCATTTACGCTTGCAACATCTAGCAATGAGTAGCACGAGGTATCCCATGCTTGTACCTTCTTCAAATAGCTTGGTCAATTTTGTTTTTCATACAATGTCATTGCATTTTCTAGAGAAGAAATATTAACTATCAATGGGTTGTCATCTCCATTCTTCATTGTCCGAAAAGATGAATAATGGTTCTTTTGCATAGTCATCAACATAGTAATGTTTACTTTCGGATGCTCCGCACAGTGTGTCTATCTTAGCACTTGATTTCTCATAATGTAGGACTATCAATATTTCCCTAAACATCATGACTTTATCCACATAGTTTATTTGCCAAATAATTCAAGTATGTCACTGCGAGAATTTGAGGCTGCCATCTCTGGTGTTCCCGGTAGTCAAAGAAAACATTATGTGTTTACTTTCAGTTTCTTGTATGGAGTAAATAGGTTATTTGTTAAAATACAGTATGAATGGATTATTTTAGCTGAATTGCATTATATGTCTATGCGGTCTCTTGCTAGACAACTAAGGTAATGATGTTAGATGAACTAAACATTGTAAAAACATACTTGATATGAGAAAAGGGTCCAAAACAACAAATTTATGCTATTAGAGAATACACTTGGAGGTAACTACAGTAGTAGACTTTTGCTTCCTTCAAATCATTCCACATAAGACTTAGTGCACTACTACTCTTCCATGTATTCCTCCATCTACAAGTGACATAGCGGCCTTTCAACCTTAGGTAAAATCTCATCATCCAATCTAGCAAACATCTTCTATGTGAATCGACCAAGAACATGAATGTCTCTTTATCATCTCATATGGTTTTTCTCTAGCACTACTACTCTATTGCTCTAAACGCAATATCGTCTATATGTTAGGATGGATGACCGTCGGCGGATGTACACGGGCTATCGAAGAGGGGTCAATACACAAATGAATGGATTGAGAAGGCCAATGATTTCATGACGAAGGCATTTGCAAACGGACGACGACATGCACCGGTGTCCCTGTAGGAAGTGTAAGAACAAGGCAATGAAAACATATGAGGAGATGAGTAAAGATCTTGTCAACAATGGATTTGTAGAGAACTATACCCGTGGACCATGCATGGTGAACGCCATCGTCGCGAGAGAGAGAGGTCGTGAGACAACGGATCGAGGAGTTTGATTCTGAAGCGAGGTGGCGAAATGTTAAATGACCATGACATGGCTTTCGATGAAGGAAGTGCGGAGCGGGAGCCAGAGCAAACTACAAAGGCGTTTTTACGCCATGTTGGATGCGGCACAACAACCCTTCACGGGCACACCAATGTTTCTAAACCGGATGCCATTGCACGCCTAATGGTGTGAAGTCCCGGTTTAGGCCGGAGTAGAGAATCATTCGATCAATCAAGATGATGTTGGCACCCTACTTCCGGATGATCACGTTACGCCAAAGAACACGTATGAGTCAAATAAAATCCTTCGTGCACTCAAGATGTCGTGCGAAAGATATACATGCTTTGTCCGAACGGATGCATCTTATTTAGGGAGAACATGCCGACGATAAGTACTATCCGAAGTGTAAGGCATCTAGGTACATTGAGTTAGAATCGGTGATGGTCGGAAGACGCGCAAACAAAAGTCGCCGCAAAGATCCTAAGGTACCTTCCTTTCATACCGAGGATCCAACGGCTTTTCATGAGTGAGGAATCCGCAAAATAGATGACGTGGCACAAAACTGGACGCCGATACACTGACAAGTTGATACATCCGTTCGATGGTGAATCATGGAAAAGCTTCGATCGGAAGCATACCGACAAAAGCTGACGAGGCTCGTAATGTACGCATTGCACCGCAAATCGATGGGTTCAATCCTTATGGAATGGGTTCTTCACCATGCACATGTTGGCCCGTATTCGTCATCCCTCTCAACCTCCCACCTAGCGTCGCCTTTCAACGGCAAAATATTTTCTTGTCACTTATAATTCCAGGACACCCGGGGGCTAATATGAGTGTGTACATGGAGCCTTTGATAGACGATTTGGTCCGTGCATGGGACGAAGGGGTAGTGACATACGACCGATTCACAAAGACAAACTTCAGAATGCATATTTGGTACCATTATTCCATGCATGACTTCCTGGCTTATGGGTTATTTTGTGGCTGGTGTGTTCACACGAAGATGCCATGCCCGATATGCAAGTCAGCTGTGGATTCTTTCGGTTGGAGAAGGGGGGCAAGTTTTCTTTGTTTGACAAACATCGACAATTCCTCCCTCTTGACCACCCATTCAGGAGAGACAAGAACTTTTGAAAAGGTGTCACAGTGGAAGACTCTGCACCGAAAATGATGACAGGTGCCCAGGTTCTTGAGATGTTTGATGGTCTTGTGGTCGACAATGAAAAGGGGGGCTTTGTGGGATACAGAAAAGAGCATGCCTGGACACACAAGTCATGCTTGTGGAAGGTTCCTTACTTTAAGGACCTCCTTCTTCCACATAACATTGATGTAATGCACACTGAAAAGAATTTCGCCGAGGCGGTCCTTCACACAATCATGGACTGGGAAAAGTCAAAGGACAATGTCAAGGCTAGATTGGATCAAGCAACGCTGTGCGATAGACCAAAGCTAAACATGTTGCCTCCCTTATGCGGGAAGTCATGGAAGAAGCCTAAGGCCGACTTTGTCCTAACAAGGGCCCAAAAGAAAGAAGTTCTTCAATGGTTCCAATCGTTGATGTTCCCTGACGGGTATGTAGCGAATTAGAGGAGGGGTGTGAACTTAAGTACCATGCGAATCACAGGGCTCAAGAGTCATGATTACCACATATGGATTGAACGCCTTCTTCCGGTGATGGTTCGTGGCTATTTCCCTGATCACATCTGGTGAGTGATGGCAGAGTTGAGCATGTTCTTCCGCAAGCTATGTGCTAAGGAGATATCTCGGACCGAGATTGAAGAAATGGAAAGAATGGCCCCGGTGTTGCTCTGCAAGTTGGAGAAGATCTTTCCCCCCGGCTTCTTCAATCCGATGCAACATTTGCTCTTGCACCTACCATATGAGGCAAAAATGGGGGGCCCTGTGCATGCCCGTTGGTGCTATCCAATTGAGCGATGTCTAAAGGTTCTTAGAACAAAATGCAAAAATAAATGCAAAATTGAAGCTTCCTGTGCAGAGGCATCCATTGTGGAGGAGGTGTCATACTTCACAACAAGATACTATGCCAACAACCTTCCTAACGTGCATAATCCACCCTCATTACAATGTCAGCCGACAATCGGGCCGACCCTCACCTTTTCCGAGGGCAACTCGGAAGTGCAAGTGAACCTACCTTGAAGATGTTGAGCCTAGAAGAGTGGTGCTCTATCCAAATATATGTGTTGCGGAACCTTGAAGAGGTTGGCCCATACATTCATGTAAGTTTTACACAAACTTGTTTCTTTTCTTGTCAATATTTTGCATGCACCCATCCAACCCTCTTGTTAACGGCCGTTACAGCAAATTTGTTCTCCTCTACCATCGTCCATCACGGAGGGAACCCACCGAAGCGGAAGTTGAAACCCTTCTAAGACATGGCGCGGGAGAACAAAATCCTACTTTTATTTGTTGGTTCAAGGAGGAGGTACTGTTCAATTTCATTGGTTGTTTGTACTTAACTCTCAACTCGACAAATATATAACGAATCATCCTACTTGAACTAGCAGGCCAAAACTGACGTGTCTATGAGTGCCGAGTTGAGGCAAGTTGCCAATGGATTTGAATTTAGGGTCAAGTCATTCTCTCGTATGCGATGTCAATGGATATCGCTTTCACACAACTCGCACGCAGCAGAGTCGGCCAATCGAAGAACCACAAATACTAGTGTTTCACACGCCAGCACAGATGGGTTGGACTACTATGGAATAATTGAAGAAATATACAAACTCAAGTTTCACAGTTGTGTACCTCTTCGTCCTGTCATATTCAAATGCCATTGGTTTGATCCCAAAGAAGTGATAAAGACCCCTGAGCTTGGGTTAGTCAAAGTTCTAAAGTCATCCGTCTTGCTAGGAGACGACGTGTACATTGTGGCCCAACAGGCCATGCAAGTTTATTATCTCTCATACCCGTGCCAAACCAAAGACCGTCTTAAGGCGTATGATGTTGTGTACAAGGTATCGCCGCATGGTAAAGTACTCGTCCCAAACGATGATGATTATAACATCGATGCAAACACATATGATGGAGAGTTCTTTCAAGAAGAAGGATTAGAAGGGAGTTTTGAGATTGTCTTAGATGTAGATCTCAAGAATGGAAGTAGACAATGATACGGTCATTGTTGACGGGAATGATGGAAAGGGAGGTTCTAACGCGAAGGACTTGTTATTACCATAGCAACACCATTCAGCAAAGGTCGCTAGTGATGTGACTTTGAGAGACGATCATAATTACGTCGACAATAGCGATGATGAGATTTTTGGCCCACCTATCGATGATCTTGATGATTATTTCTAGTACATGTAAGATCTGTAGTACTTATGGCAATTTTATACATGTATGATACATTTACTTATTTTGCATCTCTTTTATACATGTATGATACATTTACTTATTTTGCATCTCTTTTATACATGTATGATACATTTACTTATTTTGCATCTCTTTTATACATGTTTGATACATTTACTTTTGTATATGCGTACTGATAGTTTATTCCTTTTGTTGCAGGTGATTGATGGTGGGCGGTGGAATCAGGAAGATTAGGTCGGTTATGACCTTACTGGTTGGTGGCGTGGGGTCCAGCTAGGGTGGAGGAGGAGGGCGTGCACAGACTGAGGGTGGAGGGCGTGCCCAGGGAGGAGGAGGACGACGACGATGAGGGCGTGCCCAGGGAGGTGGAGCCTAGGGTGGAGGTGGAGCCCAGGGTGGAGGAGGAGCCTAGGGTGGAGGAGGAGGACGGCGATGACGAGGGCGTCGAGAGCCGACACCTCCTCCATAGGACAACGACGACGCAGTTCAGAGGCGCCCACGGAGGAGGATGAGGAGGAGGAGGAGACCAGGGAGGAGATAGCGGAGGCGGTGGAGGAGGCACGGAGGGAGGATGAGGCCGAGCACGAGGAGGATGCCGACTTGCTAGCAGAGGAAAATGGGGTGCCTACGGTTTGGCTGCGAGGGTCGTCGCGCCTCCCAGACTTACCCATCTGAGAGGCGGCCAGTGATTCGACCCTCCGAACTAAGTAAGTAATTTTGCATGTTAACACTACTTCACGTGTTTTTAAGTTATAATGAAACTAATATTCAATCTCAATAACTTTGTGGAGGGATTGGGAAATGGTGATCCCAGTGGAGTCACTCTCGCCGAGTAAACGGGATCCTGGGTCTTCATGTAGGGGCAAACTACCTCGGGATGGTGAGGATCGATGGTGTTGTGTAGCCCGCCATGAAGTGGTCCCATCAGCACGCCGCCGCCAAATGATCGACCGATCGAGTGGCAGTGTGTTATAACAACAAAGGCCGACCGGGTGATGAAAGAGCGTGGATGTACGTGTTCATCGCACTATGCTGATAATAACATCACATTAATTGTATATTATTGATCGTATTTTTGCTTGTAGGATTACTACACCTTGGCGGAGGGAGTACGTAGGGAGGACGCGGATGACGTGGTGAACAGAGTATGTGTTCACCGAGTGCAGGACCTCTTCTACGAGACAAAGCTCCTATGCAGAAGAATTTACCATGGTCGCAGAGGACACAGAGTCACCAGAGCGCAGGCAGTGCACCTGCCCCTGACTAAGGAGCAATACTTGACGGTAAACATGAGATGATACATCGTCTGCGATTAATTGCACTGAAATTGATTTATGATTTGTCATGTGCTCGTGTACGTGCAGGTGCCTCCTGCTTGGTGTGCGGGGATGGACAACTGCTGGGAGGCCATTGTGGACAAGTGGTTGAGTGAGGAGTACGAGCAATATCACGTCGTACGCTCACGTTGCCGTGCGATGATGCAGGGTTCCTCACACAAACAAGGCCCCACTACCCTCAAGGAATATGCAGCCAGATATGTACGCGGATTTCATTTCGCTGTTGCTATGCTAACTTCTGAATGCATAATATCTTATTGTTGTGTTTCTTCCTGCAGACGCGGTTTCCACCCGGCCAGAGTGCGCCTCGTTCAAGGCATATGCCTTGGCACACAAGGGCAAGGCAAAGGACCCCGACCTCGCTTCTACAACCCGGAGGACCCGCCCGAGGCATACAAACAACCCGAAGTGCACAGCGCCTCGGTGAGTACACGCGATGATGGCGAGAGAGATCCATGGGTCGAAATTTGATCCGAGCACTCGCTGACCTTGAGGGTGACATCATCATGAGGTTGGGACCGTAAGCCACACACAGGCGGTACTATATGGGCAACAACACCATAGACACGGCCAACACTCGGACACTCGCCCTGAGATTAGAGCCCGAGCACGAGTTCGAGTCCCGCCCATACGCCCACGCTCACAGCCCAGGTGGTAGCACTCCGTGTTAGTTATGTTGCATTCGTTGTCCATTCATTTTCTACTCGTTCTTTATTTGCATTCTAACTATGTGATAAATAATTGTAGGCCCAGTTGAAGCCCCCAGAGAGTCACAAAGAGGCCTCACAGAGCCGACCAGAGCCCTCGAGTTGTCGCACCAGGCCGAGTTGCACAGAGAGGCGCGAGTCTGCACTCCACTTGAGGCCTTCCAAAGAGCGCACAAGGATCGGTACGCAGTACATGGCCCATTTTCTCGAGAGCATGGGCCAGCCTCCACCGCCTCCGCCACCGCCGATGATATGGTGCAGTGCCTCCACCTCCAGCATGGCGCAAGACTCCTGTGAGTCACTTAGATGCACTCTTCACTTTCGTGTCATATAGAGCTACCTTCGACTTATACCTTAGTTTGACCTACCATAGCTTAGACCTTAGAATTTGCTTTGACTCACATGTGCAATCTCATTCTAGGGACCTTCTATATTTGGATCGAACAACGATATGCGGGGTGATCAAGACCTGACTTGACTCCGCTTTCTCCATGAGCCTCCGACCATGTGACAGTCATCCGACCTTGTTTGATAGTTTTGTATGTTGAACTGTGGACTTGGTTGAACATTATGGACTTTGTACATATGTTGATGGTGTTTATGGACTTTGCATGGTGCTTGTCGACATATGTTTGTTATTGTGAGTGGATGTGACATTTGTGGACATATATGTGATATATATTGTCTATCTGTCATGTTATTATAATTTTCTGTGATTTTGTTGCTTAGTGTGACTGGATATGCACTAAAACAAACAAAAAAAAATTATGTGGACATATTTTACCGAGTGTAGCACTCGGTAAAATAGAGATTCTGTCAGTTTTACCGAGTGTAGCACTCGGTAAAACAGCCAACAGAACCAAATTGGTTCTGATTCTGTGAATTTTGCCGAGGGTGCCATTTTTTACCGAGTGCCGCTTCCCCACTCGGAAATATTTGACTACTTTTTACCGAGTGAAAACACTCGGTAAACATTATTTCTGAAGTTTATTTGCGGAATTGTTTTAATCACGAAAATTGTTATTATTTTACCGAGTGTTAGGAGCTACACTCGGTAAACATTATTCAAAAAATTTATTTGCGGAATTGTTTTAATCACGAAATGCTAATTTATTTACTGAGTGCTGCTAGTGACACTCGGTAAATGTCGCCTTAAATTAACAGTTTGGAGGCTGACGACCGTCAAGTCATAATTATTTACCGAGTGTCATTGTAGCACTCGGTAAGTCTCTGCTCCGAGTGTGCCGATATTAGACATTTGGTAAAATAACTTCACCGAATCGTTGTTTGCCGAGTCCACTTTACCGAGTGTGGCACTCGGTAAAGAGTTTGCCGAGTGTGTAGCACTATTTGCCGAGTGTTACTCACACTCGGTAAATTAACAGTATCCCGTAGTGTAGTGACTTAATAACCCCTCTAATAAATGAGATTTCCACCTTCTCACTGCACTGAACTAGCAAATTAGACAGTACAGGACGGTTGTTCATTCTGTTAACTGCCATCCTATTCGCTCAGTCGTATTTGATTTGTAAGCCATGGCTTATCAGCTAATGAACAATATTTTTCTCTCACACCAAATCAGCCAACGGTCCTTTCAGCCATGACTTATAAGTCAAACAAGCCCAAACGAACAGAACGTGCAACTACTTTCTGGTTATATATTATTATTATTATTATTATTATTATTATTATTATTATTATTATTATTATTATTATTATTATTATTCTTCTGTTCTCCCACCGGTGCAGTGCCTAGTGTGTACACTGTACAGACAAAATCTAGTAGTACAGCTTCATTTCAGCATTGAAGAAACATGTTCAGATAAAGTTCCGGCCTTTGTACGAGTAGAACACAAACAGAAAATCTATTGTTGGCTTGGAGGTAATAAGAAAGGAGGTCATGCAAGAATTGTAACTCGATCTTTTGGCACATATAGGAATCAAGAATGCGCATATCATTCAAGGGTAAATTAAGTTATTTATGCGGTGGAACCTGTCCAACTGTGTGGCTGCGTTGAAGTTTTGTTTATTTATTTATCCCTATAAACGGATTTAGGTCCCCATTTTCGGTCTTGGGATTTTAGTGATCGATGAAACAAGTGCTTGTGATTAATGTGTGTTTTGTAGCGTACATAGTCGCACTGAGTTAGTCACTTGCAGATGACATTGTTATCTTGGCCCCAAGGATGTGTTTGATTGAAGATGGGTATGGGGCAAAGTGTAATATCATGTATGATAAAGAATTGGTTTGTAATAAAACTGACATTGCAAAGTGATAAGCATAATTACATTTGTTCAAATGCGGGTGCTGGGATTGTGCTAGCTTTGAGATTAATGCAACACACTCGCAGGAGTGGTGTTGCATGGACTAATGCCTGGTCAAGTCATGGACTTGTGCTCATACGTACATGGTTAGTTGTTCATGTCAGTCGTTGCTCGAGGTGGAACATGGTCTGTGACAGACTGAAATTAGTTCCAAGAGAGAACAAATTTTTGGGACTTGGTGTTTAGGGAGGAACTGAGGTCCTGTTGGTCAAAAATGTCAAAAGAGATGTTCAGGCTAGAGAATGGTGAATACGAGGACCTGCTAATGCGCGAGTTAATTTGTGACTCAGTGTCGGCGTGCTAAAATGGAAGACGACTGCAAATGTTATGTACAAAAAGTTTCATACTATACGGATGCAGATGTATGAAAAATTTCATGCCACGAATGACAATGTTCGAAGGATCGTATTGGAGATATAATGTACACAAAATTTCATACTACAGATGTTGATGTAAGAAGATTTTGTACTATAGATGTTGATGTACAAAAGATTTTGTACTAGGATTGTGATGTACAAAGGATGTCATGATGAGGTTGATGTAATACACATGGTATTGTACGGAAATTCTATGAAGTTGTCTTGGCCTATAAATAGAGGTGAAGGTGCTGCCATTTAAGAATAAAAAGTAGAGCTCCGTGGTTGCAATTCAATAAGAGAAAAAATTTGAGAGAAAATTTGTATTCGAGAGGGATAATCTAGGATTTTTGAATCTCGTAGAGATCTTGTTTGGATGCTTTGTGTATGCATCTTTTAAGTTAAAGATCAGGCCTTGTAAATTAACGTGTCAGGTAATTTTTTGTTCATCTATACTGCTTTTTTAATATGCTCTTGAAAATATGGACAACTATATTTTATTACTATAAGTTTGTAAATTTAATATCTCTTGATTTAGAAATCCGATTGACATGATTTTTGTTGTACTAATTCAAGAATTTTATATATTTTATTCTATCTAAATTTGAGGTCAGTTAGAATTATGTTTTAACTCAAAACCTCTTTCACTAGTAAACTATTGTTCTGTCTAGAAATGAAAAATAAGGTGTATTTAAGTTTTGGGTTTAGAGGAAAGAGTTAAAAAGTTTTGTATCTAACTTCTGCAACCATTCACCCTATCTAATTGCCTATCCATGTGTGAATCGATCCTACAAATAGTACCAGAGCCACTTACTTTTACTAATTAGAGGCTTTAATAGAGGCTCCACATTAATCCACACTAGTCATGCTAGAAAAAAACATAAATCTTACAAATTCTCACAATAATAAGAAATATCTGACCTTTAATTTGGTAAACTCTAATCATCACCCACCTCTGCCATTATAAATGTTCATATAAAATGACATCTTAATTTTACATCTAAGTTACCCACCTCTGCCTATATCAAATATAATTCAAAATAACCCTCTTAAGTTTGTATCTAAATTATTCACCTTTGTCATTATGAAGATAATTTAAATAACCCCTAATAGTTTTTATAAATTACTCACGTTTTTTCATTATGTAAGATAATGCAAAGTAACCCTCTACGTGTCGGAATTTCATAGCGCCGACTAGTGAACTTGTGGTCATTCATATTTATATTTTTGGGACTATTTTTCTAGAACCATTTATGTTGTTTCACATTGAGAATGGTTATGTAGTACCCAACACAAATATGGTTGTGACATTTACAATTTTGTAATTTGCACATTGTGGCTGGTTACTTCACAAATCCTCCCATGTACAATGAAAAGTTCTTAAGGAGAATTTTTCAGATGTCCAAACATACACATAGTGGTTGGGGTGGAGGCTCATGGTGATTATTTTTTAGATAGAGGCCAAATCTAGTAGGCCTTCTTAGAGCCGTTGCACTGCATAAGCTCGGTGGATCATTCCACATTCTTGCACATGATGTACGAGTTGATTCAATGGATGAAGTTGTGAGGATTGCTAAGAGCACCATGATAGAAGATTTTTACCATTTCGTGCGAGCTATGGCTGCGGTATTTGGGAAGCAATACTTGAGAGCACCTTCTGTGGAGGACACTACAATATTAATGGCTATGTACACTAAAATAGGATGGTCTAGCATGTTTGGTTGCATTGATTATATGCATTGGAGATGAAAGAATTGGCTAACAATGGTATGGATAGGACAATATTAGGGGCATGTGGATGGTCCAACCATGATCCTTGAAGCATTTGTATCTGAGGATTTGTAGATTTGGCATTCTTTCTTTGGACTACCTGGTTCTTTCAGTGATACCAATGTCTTGCATTGGTCACCATTCTATGGAGTACTTTGTTAACAGTAACAGGTACACTATAGGATACTATCTTGCAGAGAGGATCTATCCTTCATGGGTCACCTTTGTGAAGAGTTGTAGAAATTGGTGCGAAAGGATATAGAGAGAGCATTTGGTGTCCTATGAGCTCGATTTGCCATGGTGAGGGATCCTGCTAGTTTGGAACTAGCAACAGTAGTTGTCTTCTATGGGCACAGTGACCACAAATAACTAACCACAACTAAATATATCCTGCTACCCAATGGACTGTATGTATATGTACCAAAAGCAACCCTTTCGCATGCCTTGGCTACATGGGTCTATTTGGTTCTCTGCTTCTTTCGCAAACCTGACTTGCACCAGGTAGCTAGGCTGGTTGAAAGGATCTAAATAATGCCTAGAGGGGGGTGAATAGGCTTATCAAAAAAATTTCACACAAACTCAAAGTAGCTGGTCAGCAACTGTCGGAAGTCCCGACAGTTTGGGTCGGAACTTTCGGTAGCCGAAAGTTCCAACACAAACAACCAGGAGTTCGGACTCCTACGGGAACTACCCAATCTAAGCTAAAATGAACTTTGTGAAAGTGATAACTTACAACCCCACTTCCTAGTGGTAAGATGAAGCGTTAGGGTTGCTCCTTTGACGCCGAAAAGTCTCCACTCCATAGATCGAGGCAAACCCTAAGAGATGCTTTGAGGGTGAAAAGAAACAACCAAGAACAAATATGATAGCATAAATCACAACAAAAATAAGCACGCTAGACACAAGGATTTATCCTAAGGTTCGGCAACCCCATAAAGGAGCTCCTACGTACTCGTTGTTGAGGTGACCATAAAGGTCGGAGTCTATTCCACCTCCTTACCTCTCTCAAGGAAACCACAAAGGTCACTTGAGCTTTCCACTAAGAAATCAAGGGTAATACAAACTTCCCAAGACTCTTCCACAAGATGAAAGCTCTTGGCCGACGCCTAGCCAGCTAGGGGCAAAGCCCCAAGAGTAATAGACGCAAATCCAACCGGCTTGACGAAGAAATCAAGTGCTTGAGCTTGCCAAAGTGATTCTCTCACTCAATCCACTCTTCTTTCACTCAAATCCTTAAGGGAATCGAAGTTAGGAGCAAAGGGGAGAGGAGAGGGGAGCCTTGAATGCTTCGGAGCTGTTTTGGCCATGAGTAGGTTATAGTGAATCAGTGGGTAACGGTTAGAAGAGAGAAGAGAGCTATTTATACTCAAAGGCAAATCTAACTGTTCAGATATGCGTCGGAAGTTCCAACACAGATCGTTGGAACTTACGGCGCCTATAGAAACTACTATTCAAACGCATAGTCAACTAGCTCAGCCAGAGTCGGAACTCCTAGCGGCTGTCGAGACTTCCGACAAACGTCAGCACTTTCAACAGCCAAAATCCCAAAAACTATATCTAAGTGTTCGTGAGGTGCTTGAGTGTCTCTCTTTTGATTTTATTTAAATGCTTGAGCACTCTATCTTCCTCAGACCACCTAAATTTGCATCCCTCTTTATAGTATGACAAACCTAAACCCAAAACAAGAAATAAAAACTTTGGAGAGCATTTTGAGTTCGTCCGCGTTTTATACTTCAAGAATTGACGGACACCATTTAATCTAAATCAACTCTTTAAATCTTTCATGGGACTAAAGCTGCAATATATCTCAATAAGATTTCATTAGCCCCTAATTTGGATGTCATCAATACACCAAAACCCATAACAGGGGCAAATGCACTTTCAATCTCCCTCTTTTTTGGTAATTGATGACAACCAACTTAGGCTTTTATAATAATAAAAGAATTTAAAGATTTTGAACCCCAAAATTTATGAAGAGCCTCCCCTTAATATATGCAATGAATTTGAATTTCAATGATGATCATTTATACATCATTTGCATATATTAAGACAAAAACTCCCCCTAAATTTTGCAATCTGTGGGGTGCCAAACAAGTGTGTGAACAAATATATCCGTGAAAAGAGATGCAATATGACATGATATATTCACCAAGTGAAAGCAAGATGATGGGCAAGATCACAAAGTAGAAACTTTACACAACACATGGCCATCCAAAATAACAATCACCAATCACATGTAGAGACAAGCACAATAGCTAATAAGATAGATCGATAAGCATTAAACTTGTCCTACAATCTTCCATCACACACAAATATATAGTTCTCCATCACATAGTGCCATCACACGACATAGATAATACAAACTAAATAGTTTAAAAGTCTCGAACCAAGCCAACTAACTTATTACATGATAGATCAAAGCCTAACACTCCCCCTTTGACATCAAGTGCCAAAAAGGGTAGGCTATGTGAAAGAAACAACTACTCATCCTCGTAGTCCTCATCATCATCACGGTCACCATCATCATCATCATCGTCATTATCATCATCTTCCTTGTGGTACTCCTCATCCTCATCAACTTGTTGCTTGCCTTGGCGACAAGAGGAGTCACCATAGAACTTCGCACAAACCTCATCATACAACTCAAAGGGGTCACGAGGGAACACCAAAGGCGGCGGAGGATCTAACTGAATGTTGAGGTTCTGCTCAATGCGATGCATCCTCTCTTGCATATCATGTTCTCACTTGACGCTAGCCCAACAAGCTCCAAACATGTAGGTCATGCAAAACTTGAACTTGCTTGTCTTCTTACCTGAAGAGGAGGAAGACAGAGTCTCCTCACTATGAGCATAGTGAGAGCGTGAAGCAGCCGATAGAGAAGCATGGGAGGTGGAACCTGAAGCACGAGCAGTTCCCCCTTTGGCCTTATCCTAGAGTTCTTCCTTTGCTTTCAACGACCTCTTGTTGGAGATCTTGAGCATGGCATGAGGGGCATTGGTGGGAAACTTGATGCCTGAACTTGCTCAATAATATGCATGAGGTATGGAGCATATGAAAAATGCCTAACCACATCTTCACTGGCGGAGGAAATCATGTTCCAAATGTAGTGACTGACGAAGAACGGAGAGAGGTCCTCACCAAAGCAATCAAGAATCACTGGAGAATCATCCCGAAGATAAGTGGAGTCACCGCCTTTTGGATAGAGAATCTGGCGACGAATGTTGTTCAACACATAGTAGTATGGCTTCAACCAAACTGTCTTGCCATCAGCCTTGTGACCCTCCATATACATGTACTGATACTCCAACACGACAAGGGTTGTATTTCATCAATCTTCGCTCTCTTGCGATCAGCACTACCAAAGCCAAGAAGATGAGAGAAGGTGACTAGATCAACCTTGTAGTGCTTGCCCTCGGTGGTCCAATGGATAGAGCGGTTGTGGATGTCAAGGTGATAGGAAGCACAAAATTGATAGATGATCTCATTGTTCCATGGTTTGTGGAAATTCATCAACTTATCAAGCCCCATCCGGGGCAAATCACAAACCAACTACTAAAGCTCCGGCTAAGGAAAGCCACCAAGTGTCAAAGTGTCAATGTACTTCATCTCAAGGACCGGAGGCTCATTCTTCTTGTAGGTGGAATACCGACGATAGACCAAGAAGTCATAGAAATCAAAGTGGAATGGATGCGAGAAATGATACTATATCCTCAAGTCCTTGGGCTCTTCCTCATAAAGATGTCTGGCACGTTGCTCCCTGAGATGTTCCACCTTGTGACTGTAATACACTTGCAAATGAGGTGTGTAGCCATCGCCATGAGAGTAGGTGCACTGAGGCTTCCCGATGGTGGGAGGGTCACCTTGGAAAGGAACCAGATGGTCTTCACCAAAATGAGTAGGACCCTGGGGTGGTGTACGAGTACACACCCCTAGAGCAATGGTGCATCCTTCTTGCTCAAGTGCTTCTTCTGCTGGATCCACTGCCCATATGTTGCCAATGCCAGGGACCCACTCCCATTGTTGAGCACCCACCGACAGAGGAGGACCACTGGAGCTTGATCGCCATGAGCATGAGCAGCCCTGCCATGGCCACGAGCACCACCAACATCACAAGAACATGTTGCCTTAGTACATCCTGATGGCTTAGAGGTGTCGGTGGGGTCTTGGTTGTTCTTGGAGCACTTCTCGCGGTGGTAGGGAGGGATTTCTTGACTACCGGAGGCCAAGGCTGCGAAGAAAAAACAAAGAAGAACTAAGAATCAAGGAAAGGAAAAGGGAATGAACATCTAGATGTGGAGAAACATGGATGGATTGACAACCTAGGAGTTAGGAGTTCTAATGGGAGCAGGGATTTCTGGTTGTCGGGACTCCCGGCGGATGTCGGGAATTCTGATGCACCAGGTGGTTAACCCATTCATGGGGCTCTAGATCTAGACATACATCCACACAAGGAAGGTAGAGGAGGAGAGAGGGAAGAAGAAGAAAGGCAAGTACCAAGGTACATTGGAAGTTAGGGTTTCAAAACAAGGTTGTACCTTGAGAGAAGGAGAGGGAGGGAGAAGACGGCACAATCCACGGCAAGAGCAGCCTCCACGAACGGATCCACAGCCTTGACAACACCATGTGACCTTCAATCCATGAAGAAGTTGTCGACAAAGAACTTGGGCGATGAGGCGCAGACAGGGGCGGATGGAAGGCAATGCCGGAGCTCCCAGCAGCCGAAGACGGGCTGGAGCGCCAGGTGTCGGTGTTTCGTACAAGCACCGCAAGTAAATATATAGTAATGCACGTTAGGCTCGGATGGTGTGCTAAAGGACATAAGATTTATACTAGTTCGGGCTGAATATCCCTACGTCTAGTTTGTTGCTGCTCGTGTTATTAGCACCGTGAATGGTTCGTAGTAGGGGATACAAATGATCGAGAGAGGGACAGGTCCCAAGTCTCTGATGGAAGGGTCGAAAGGAAGTCGAGAGCTTGGTAGTAGCTTGACTATATGTGCATGTTGCCTTGTTTTCTTTGTTCTCCTTAGCTAGAGGAAGCGCATTCCCTTTTATAGATGAAGGGGACGGCTTTACAAGGGCCAGGGCCTAGAATCTGTGCTCTACCTAGCCTCCTTACTCATTCTGATGGGTGCGAAAGGAAGATAAGCGCCTACAATACTGTCGATGCTTCTGCAGAATGTCAGGATGGTTACAGAATAGTGCCCTGCGTAGGGTATGGGCTGGAGTACAATGGTTTTGACTTATGAACCTCGCCTAGCCTTGCTCCGCACGCCTTCTGGCTCTATGAGTCTCTGTTGAAGGGACGCGGAGTCGAGGTCCGGAGTAGTGCTGTGGGCAAGGTCCTGTGTTTTGGTGGACCCGAGGGGTCGGGAAGCGGGCGCCGCACCCTTGGGTCCATAATGTGGTGATGGCATGTCCGTCATTTGTGGAGATTACAAATCCTTTTCTGGAGTGTAGTGGTTGTCGTGTATCTTCATCGGGTCCCGTGTCCCAGAGCTAAAGGCGGCGCCTACAACTCTACAGGGCGAGGAGTACGCGCCTGCAATACCATTTGGGCTCTACGGCACCTGGGAGGGTCTAAAGCACCTGTCCAGTCGTTCCCTAGCAGTACCTTTCCTATCGGGGCGCAGGGTATGGTCCTTGAAGCCGTGGTTGACCCAAACGTCTTATCTTGCACTGTACCCATCATCATGAGGGAACGGGAGAGAAGTTATCAGGTAAGATAACGCCAGCCTTTGGACATCGATTGGGGTGAGGTTCATCCTCGGTCGTCGAGCAAGGCGGAGCCCAGTCCTTATCCCTTGGGCGTGACCAAACCCACCCCTCGGGGGTCGGGCGAGGCGGAGACTAGCCCTCAGCCCTCGAACGAGGCGGGGCTGGCCCAAAGGCGTCGGGCGAGACGGAGGCCGACCCTTTGCCCTCGAGCGAGGCGGGGCTAGCCCAAAGGCGTCGGGCGAGACGGAGGCCAGCCCTTTGCCCTCGGATGAGGCGGGGTTGGTCCAAAGGCGTCGGGCGAGACGGAACCTAACTTTCGTCTTTCGGCCAAGGAACGCAGCGGCGCCCTTGTCCGTCCAGAAGTTCTTAACGTTCGATGGTTATTGGTTCCACCTCCTAGGGTACCCTGGTATTAGGTCCCCGATAGTAGCCCCCGAACCTCCAGGTGATTCGGATAGAACCGCCTGGAGGGTGTTTTTTGATTTCATCGGAGTCATTTCGCCAGAGAGTGCACGCGAGCGTGCCCGTTGGGTGTAGCCCCCAAGCCTCCAGGTGATTCGGATAGAACCACCCGGGGGTTGTATCGGACCCTTCATGGGTAAGGCTGTAGGACTTGGGGTTTTTTTTGTCAACTGGATATTTTTTCGAAGGGGTCGTGGTATCCCATTCGCGGGGATCTCATTCAGTGCTGACCTAACTCGGGGCATGACCATGGATCGAGACCCCAGTAATGCCTGCGCCCTTGATTTCGGATCGTTCACAGACCTGCCCTTAGTTGGGCCGGCTGCCAAGCTTCTAGGCCCTAGGTGGGCCAAAATAGAAAAAATCTTTGTGACCTGCCTTCCCTAGGTGAGTAGAGAGTCCGGATTCGCCTGGGGAAGGCGAACCGTCCACCGTGATTCTCGATGGAAAAGGATAGGGACTGTGGGCGCGTGTCCCACGACGTGACGCGGTGGTGCGCGTGGTAGGCCCAGAGATCGAGGTGGACAGTTGCCCTTCTCACGCCCGTCGCCCCTATAAAACCACGGGGTTCGCCCCCAAGGTTCCGTATTTCACCCCCCTGCCTTTTCATCTGAGCAATCCACCGCCAATCGCCCTAGCCTCCTGTGCTCACACCACCATCGTCGACTAGCTTGCGTCCGTGTTGCAGCCGACCGTCAAGCTTGCGCCTGTCCTGTAGCCGCCGTCGAGCTTGCACCCACCTTCTCCCCAATTGCTTTAATGGAGTTGTGGGGCAATTCTAGCATCACCTCTTGGCGTTTGGAGGGCCTCGTCTGCCGTGGCCTTCTCCGTCCATTGTGCGCCATCCAGGAGTGGCTGATACCTGGTGATGAGGGTGAGCCGGCGCCGCCCGAAGGGTATGTCGTATCTTTCACCATCTTTCATGAGCGGGGATTTTCGGTACCTGTGCATAGATTCCTTCGGGGGCTACTGGATTACTATGAGGTGGAGCTGCAGCATCTTACTCCCAACGGGATTCAACATATGGCGGCGTTTGTTGCCCTGTGTGAGGGTTTCCTAGGGATCGATCCCCATTTTGATCTGTGGCGGTATTTCTTTACCGTCAGTTTGTCGAAGAGGAAGATTGGGGGGAAGGATGTGAGCGTGCCGATGGGATGCGCCAGTATTCATCTATGCCATACCTGGTCAAAGGGTTACCCGTTCATGCATCTGGCGACGTCTAACAAGGGATGGCACTCGCAGTGGTTTTATGTCAGGGATGATGTGAGTGCCCCCCTGCCGAGGTACACCGGGCGCCTTATCGATGAGGCTCCGGGGTCGTGGGCCTGGGGCGTCCAATTCAAAGACAAGAAACACCTTTCCGACCTTCTTGCTGCCCTCCAAGCTCTGAAGGAACGGGGCGTAAAGGGGACGGGAATTATCGGTGCCTATCATGCGAGGAGGGTGGCGCCGCTGATGATGCGCACGCTTCCCCTGCACTGGATGATGCCCGGGATATCATTCGAGGGGACGGTGCTTCTTGACGAGGCGCTCCCCTTCTCGGAAGTGGCGCAGCGCATAAAGGAGGCGACGGAGCCGACGAAGGATTCCAAAGGCGGGGTCCTCGACATTGTGTATCCGGTGCCCGGACATCCCCCAATGCGGCCGGAACCTGGGTTCTTCGAATTCGTAAGCCTTCTTCTCCCGTGCTCTTTCTTTTTCCTGAATCTTCATCTTTTTTGATACTTGCTTTTGTGACGTCGGGGCTAGCCGGGGAGGCTAGTCTTCAAAGATAGTCCAGTTCCACCGCCAAAGGACAAGGCCGTGGCGGCGGCGAATCGGCTCGCGGCCGAGCGGGACAAGAAGGCAAGGGAGCAGATGAAGAAGGAGAAACGACTGAAGCAGGAAGCATAGGATCAGGGAGAGGACATGAGCAGTGATGATGACGATGACGACGATGATGATGACGACGAGGGACTCGTCGACGTGGATTGGGGCGTCCTAGAGGACGAGGACATGCTGACAAGTGCCCGCCCGTCCGTGCAGGGACCCTTCCCGTTCCACGTGGAGGGAAGTGAGTCGGTGAGGTCGATGGAGGCTGAAGAGTCCGCCGCTTCGCACGGCGTGCTGGCCGAGGATCGGTGGTTGGGGGAAAGCGGGTCTGCCGCTGCCGACCCCGAGGTGATGGTCGAGAGGGGCGGTGCTGGTGCCGCGCCCCATCAGACGATGGAGGGGAGCGGCTCTGGTGCTGCGCCCCATGAGGTGGTGGAGATGAACCCCCCACCTCGGAGCAGGGGGCAGGCTCGAAATGGTCCCGCCCAGACGAGTTGGGGCAAGGATCTGGGGATCCGTCCCCAAAACGCTTCCGCCGGCCGAGGGCGTCAGCGTAAGCTGCTGATTCCCCTGTTTTCATCCTTTTTCCATTTCTATTTTGACCTAATGGCTATTACCTTTGTGTAGGTTCTTGCGGACGGGTCACCCCCTGGGGCTGTGCCCAAAAAGAGCCTCGCCATTCAGTGGGACGGATGGCATCTGCCGCGTCGCCCTATTTGGGCAGGAGCAAAGTGCCGATGTTGGGGCTATGCTGACCGATCTGAAGGCGCCTGTGGTGGCGGCCACGCCCTCGGTGGTTGCCGAAAGCAGAGCCAGCTCAGCCAGGAAGCCGCCACGGTGGTGCTTGAGGGCGCAGTGTAGTCCACGCCACCAGAGGCCCGTGGATCCGCCCATGACGCTTGAAGCTGCCCGGTGGAGGAGGGTCCGTTGGAGGGTCCTCGGCGTGGTGGTGGTGCCGATAGGGTCGTCGAGAGGAGCCACCCGGCCTCTTTGTCCGGGGAGGAAGCTGCTCTCCTGTGGGGGGAGCCACCGCTCTAGTGGATGGCCGCCCAAGATCCGACGTCGGCTCTTTTCTCGCTCGATGATCATGCCGAGAGCATGGAGCGGAGGGTCTTGACATCGGGATTTCGACCATCTTTGGATGCCCTAGGAGCAGGCTAGAGGAGCCATGCGTGAAATCGTTGTTCCTACTACCTAGGTACTCACTTGGTTTTCTTCTTTCTTCGCATGTTTTTGTGTTTTCATATTTCTGATACAGTCTTCTTCCTCTTCAGCTCTTGTTGTTCGTAGCGAATAAATCCTGATTCCTCCATGAGCAGAAGGTGGAGTGGGATCACCTTTCTGAGGAGGCCCGCTGTGGCCGAGATATGGCCATAGCTTGCTTGCCGCCAGAGCGGAGGCCCAGGCGCATGAGGACGCGGAGGAGGCCCACGGGATGTTTGAGGATTTGTCGGTGAGGTCAAAGCTGGATGAGGAGGAGATCGCTAGGCTCCGAAAGGAGTGAGATGAGCTGCTGTAGAGGAAAGCCGCGGCTGATGAGAAGGCCGGCGAGGTCTTGAAGGAGCTGGAGATGGAGCGGGACCTCAGACGGAAGGCCGAGAGTAGGGCCATGGCCCTTCAGCAGAAGGTGGATGAGGACATCGAGGTAGTCCGTTCCCTCTGAGCAGATCTCGGTGATGTGGTGAGCCGAAGGTTGAGTGCCAAAAATGTCTCTGTCAAGCTAGAAAAGGAGCTTGGCCATGTACGAAGGACCCTTCAGACTGAGAGCGATGAGCACAATCGTCTGCAAGCTACGGTCAGGGTGGTCCTTGATGCCCTAAAGGTGGTGGAGCCGGTGGAGACCAGCCCGCTTGCGGCTCATGCTGCAGGTATCATGGCTCGGGTGGGCCAGCTTGAGGAAAGTGCTTTTCACGCCGAGATTACTTAGGCCTTCACCGTTGCCCATGCTCATTATGAGAAGGAGATCAACCTGAAGGTGATGAGCGAAGGTTTCCCGCCTACCTATGAGGATGATGAGCTAGAGGCGATTGAGAAGGTGGTGGCTCCCCTTGCGAAGAACCTGGCGGATAGTCTGAAAGAAATGGTTCTCCCTTCGCGGGAGTAGTTAGTCGAATAATTTTGAGCACAACTTATATGTAATATGTGAACAAGTGTTGGTATTTTCGAGTCTAGACGCAGTTTTGTGATTTTGCTTAATAATTTCATTTCGTTTGATTTTTTACGATCTTACCAATCTATTCCCCCGAATGTTGCCGCTGGTCTTGATGCGAGGAGATTGTTTTGAAGAAAGGAAGGGAGGTAGCCGTACCTTCACCAGCCCCCGAGTAAGGTCCGACCCCTTGCATTTGCTGGGGTCGGGTTTACTGGAGACCAGAACATTTGGATGGAATCCCATTCCGTGGTTTTTGTGACAGGGTCGGCGAAGTCATTGGATGTCATTGCAATATTCTCCGCCCTGTCTTCCAATAGAATTCCTCAAATGGGGACTCTATGGGATCGGCAAGGTAGGGACTTCGAACCTGTGTCCCTATATTGAGCGGCTCGAGCCCCCGGGCCTTATCAGGATCTGATAGGGGTCGGCCGTAATTTGCGTGTTACCCCGTCCTCGATTTTCGCAATCGGAGGGGCTGAGTAAATGACACTTGCCTCGATGGCTCGAGTATCACGCTCAATGAGCTTGCTAATGGGTATGTTCGTGTGGAATTCGGGTCCATCATTTGCTGATGGGGTCGGAAGAGCCCTCTGGTGGCACTCCACAACTTCTTAACCCGCCTCCTGGTAGATGCCCGAGCCGTTCAATAGGCTCAGGCGGCCCGATGGCCTCTCCTCAATGGAGATTCTGTGGGTTTGGCTCGGGGTTAGAATCGAACGAGAAAAGTTTGAGATGTCCCTGTTCATTTTCGAGCGGGGTCGGGCAAGGCAGCTGGGGCTCGTCTCAGTTATTTCTCCCTGGCTCTGTTCGGTATGAGGGGGCCTCAAGCCCTTCGCGGGCCGGCCTTCGAACCTCGGCCTGTTGTCACCTATATCGAATGAGGTGACAGCCATTTCATGACGCGACACGAAGCGTTGGGATGCAATGTTTTGCATATGTAATGTTTGAATGCATAATTTAATCGAAATAAAGGCGGGGTCGGTAATGTTACCTTGGTAGCATGAGTGGCGGAAAAGCTCCTACCAGATGGGTTCGAGCCCTGATGTTTGTGATGAGGTTTGGAGTAAACTACATAAGAATCTATATTCTTTGTTTTTTTCGTATCTCGTTGGCGGTCCAAGCTGTCCGATTGATTTAGGCAACCTGACTGCTTCTCCTTTGCGGGAGATTCTGTAGGCGAGCCCCTCTGAACCCTTCTTGAGAAGGCAGATGTTGAAGCCGGAGATGCGGGGGCGTTGTGTATGATTTTTCTGGTGAACAGAAACACCGTAGCTATCGAGGCATAGGGTCTGCTAGTTCGTCTAGTTTTATTCAAAGTCTCATGCCCATATTTCGCGCCCCTGGTTTCAAGTGTACGGAGGGGTCGGGTGAGGAGGATGTCTAGACTGGTAGACATCCTCGGCAGCCCCCGAGTGATGTTCGTGTCCTCGCCGTTTGACGGGGTCGGAAGCTCGGTAATGAATTTTAACGCGTAAAGTAAGAAGGCAGAGATGCTTATCTTTCTTTGGACATTCATTCGTCGTTTGCTCCCCTTCACAGAGGTCCTGTCGTCGGATCGTTCCGTGGTCCTGCATTGGGAGGCGAAGGGTCGTCTGCCCATGTGGGCGCCTTAATTGCCGTGTCCGGAGCGGGTCAGTGGCGGGCCATACCCAGGCAGTATTCCGTTTGACCAAGGGGCGCCTCGTCGACTGGGGCACGTCCCGTCAGTTCCGGCGCGTCCCCTCAGGGGTCTATCAGCATTGATTTTGCATTTAAGCAGGGGAAGGGAGAGAGTTTTTCGTCCCAACCTTTCGCCTTTCCTTAGCTGCAGCTCCTCCTCTTTAAATAGGGAGGGGGAGTTCTCATCCCATCTCTTACTCTGCCTCTGAACCGCTACCTCTCCTTCTTCCTTTCCGCCGGATACGTCTATGTGCTATGGTGGTTCCTGAGTGGGGAAGGGTAATGCCAGAGAGAGAGGAAAACTCACTGATCTGCTCATGAATCCGGAGTGTGATGTCGAGCTGGAGGTCATCCAACGTAGATGAGGTGGTGCGGGCCGCCTTTGCCGGGAAGAGCTTGCTGCTGCCGAAAGAGGAGGAGTACTGGAGGGTGCCGGACATCGTCAGCCCTGCCATCGTTTGTAGCGGCCTCCCCATGGTGGGAGGCGCCTCCCATTCAGGCGCCGATGTCGGGGTTGCGTTTGCTGATGATGGCGTAGTCCCCGGATGCCCCGGTGGAGGGGCACCACAGTTGCCGGCGTGGAGCTCGACGTTGCAGGTGACGGTGCCTTCGAGGGCCCCATGGAGCGGTGGGACGTCATCGATGGAGAGCGTGGCGCGGCGGCCGCAGTAGATGAACTGGCCCATGTACATGCCCCGGCGTTGCCGATGGAGAGCGTGGCGTGGCAGCCATAGTAGTACTTGTAGTAAACCTAGGCAGAGACTGTAATTGAATAATTTTGTGGGGAAGCCCTCGAGTAAACAGTCCTCTAAATTTATAAGTATGTTAGTCCTTTTTGTGATGAAATCACTTTGCAAGTGGCGAATTTGTGCAAACGATGAAAAAATACGGCAGATGGCCCTTTTAGCTTCCTCTTTTTGTAAAGACGGTTTCGGTGCCCTCCGACCCTTCCCATGGTCTAAGCCATAACAAACTAGGAGTGCGGGTGAAAGAATTTTGATCGCGCTGGTGAGCAAAGAGGTTGCAGCCGCTGGGGCGTGGGTCTCCCGTAGTCCTACCAGTTATAGTCAGAATTTATTCCCGAAATCTTAGTTCTTATGACTTTTTTACGAGAAGAACGGAAAACTTTAGAGAACGTTTGTAAATATAACACAGGAAGTTTTTGCAAGCGTACTACTTGTATTACTGATGTCAGCCCCCGAGTGAGATCTGACCCCTTGCGCTTTGCAGGGGTCGGAAGTCACTAAGGATCGAGGTTTTGTAATTGGACAAAAACTGATAAGAAAGAGTATGCGCTTATTTAAGGGTAAAAATGATGTAGCTGCTCAATGTTCCAAGCGTTTGTTGAAGACCTTGTCGTTAATGGTTTTCAACCTATAGGCGCCCGGGCGAAGTACTTCTGCGACGACGTAGGGCCCCTCCTAGGGCGGTGAGAGTTTGTGGCGGTCCTTGTTGCTCTGCACAAGGCGGAGGACGAGGTCCCCGACGTTGAAAGATCGACCCCGTACCCGTCGGCTGTGGTACCACCGCAACGCCTGCTGGTACTTAGCTGAACGGAGGAGGGCGATGTCGCGGGTTTCATCTAGCTGGTCCATGGTGTCTTGGTGGGATGCCTCGGCCCCCTGTTCGCCATATGCTCTGATTCTTGGTGCTCCGTAGTCAAGGTCTGTTGGGAGGATGGCCTCGGAACCATAGACCATGAAGAAGGGTGTGTAGCCAGTGGCTCGGCTAGGAGTTGTCCTCAGGCTCCAGAGTATGGCTGGAAGCTCAGCGAGCCAGCGCGTGCCGAATTTGTTCAACTGGTTGAAAATTCTCGGCTTAAGGCCTTGCAGGAGCATGTCGTTTGCGCGCTTGACCTGCCCGTTTGTCCGGGGGTGCGCGACGGCTGCCCAATCGATCCGGATGTGTTGTTCATCGCAGAATCGAATGAATTTCCAACCGGTGAACTACGTGCCGTTGTCTGTGATGATGGAGTTTGGTACTCCAAAGCGATGGATGATGTCAAGGAAGAATAGCACAACTTGCTCGGATTTGATCGTGGATATTGGTCGAGCTATAATCCATTTTGTAAACTTGTCTATGGTGACAAGCAGGTGGGTGAAACCCCCGGGCGCCTTTTTGAGTGGCCCAACCAGGTCGAGCCCCCAGACCGCGAAGGGCCACGTGATGGGAATCATCTGGAGTGCCTAGGCCGGGAGGTGAGTTTGCTGAGCGTAGTACTGACACCCTTCGTAGGTGCGTACAATTTGCTCGGCATCGGCTACTGCGGTGGGCTAGTAGAAGCCTTGTCGGAATGCATTCCCATCCAAGGTTCTTGGTGCGGCATGATTACTGCAGATTCCACCGTGGATGTCGCCCAGCAGGAGTTTTCCCTGTTCGCCAGGGATACAGAGTTGCAGAATCCCGATGTGACTCTGTTTGTAGAGTTCGCCTTCTACAAGAACGAAGGACTTGGCGCGTCGTGCAAGCCATCGAGGAGGAGGTAGTCGAGGTAAAGCGTTCTCCAGTCGTCGGGAGGGTCAGATTGTGCTACTGGGTCCTCTTCAAGCGCCATGACCTCGGGGTCAGGCGGAGCAAATGGCGGATCGGCCCCTGGGGTTGGACAAGATGGGCCATCGCCGGCTTGTTCTGACCCCATGTAGCGTACCGAGGGATTGTGTTGATCGCTGGCGAAGACGCCTGCCGGGACTGTCTCTCGGCCGGATGCTGCTTTCGCAAGCGTGTCGGCTGCTTCGTTGAGGCGCCTTGGGATGTGATTGAGTTCGAGGCCGTCGAATTTGTCCTCCAGCCGTCGGACTTCTTGGCAGTATGCCTCTATCTTGGCGTCATGGCAGCTTGACTCCTTCATGACCTGGTTGACGACCAGCTGGGAGTCGCCTCTGATGTCGAGACGTCAGATGCCCAGCTCGATAGCGATTCGTAGGCCGTTGATGAGCGCTTCGTACTCTATGATATTGTTGGATGAGGGAAAATGGAGCCAAACCATGTACCTCATGCGGACCCCAAGGGGAGATATGAAGACTAGTCCCGCGCCGGCGCCCTTCTTCATCAGCGATCCATCGAAGTACATCATCCAGTACTCTTGATTGGCGATTGTTGGTGGCATCTGGACCTCGGTCCACTCTGCGATGAAGTCAGCCAGCACCTAGGATTTGATCGCTGTTCGGGGGGCATAAGTAATGCCCTGATCCATTAGCTCGAGCACCCACTTTGCGGTTCTTCCTGTAGCATCCTGGCTGCGGACGATCTTGCCGAGGGGGAAAGACATCACGACTGTCACAGGGTGTGACTCGAAGTAATGGCGTACCTTTCTCTTGGTGACGAGGACGGTGTAGAGGAGTTTCTGGATTTGGGGGTAATGGGTTTTGGAGTTGGATAGCACCTCGCTGATGAAGTACACAGGCCGCTGTACCCTGAAGGCGTGCCCCTCTTCCTCTCGCTCTACTACTAAGGCGGAGCTAACCACTTGCGTGGTGGCCGATATATACAGCAGGAGGGATTCTCTGTTGTACGGAGGGACTAGGACCGGCGGTTTAGTTAGGAATTGTTTAACCATGTCAAGCGCCTCCTGAGCCTCGGCTGTCCACTCAAAGTGGTCGGATTTCTTAAGGAGTCGATAAAGGGGAAGTCCTCGTTCGCCGAGGCGTGAAATGAATCTGCTGAGGGCTGCAAGGCATTATGTGATTCGCTGAACCCCCTTTATGTTTTGGATTGGGCCCATTTTTGTGATGGCTAAGATTTTCTCTGGGTTGGCCTCGATGCCGCGTTCAGAGACAATAAAGCTGAGCAGCATGCCCCTCGGGACCCCGAAAACACATTTTTCGGGATTGAGTTTGATGCCGTTTGCCCGGAGTTTCGCAAAGGTTTGCTCAAGGTCGGCGACAAGGTGTTCGGCCCGCTTGGTTTTAACTACGATGTCGTCGACGTAGGCCTCAACGGTCCGCCCGATGAGGTCCCCAAAGCAGTTGAGCATACAACGCTGGTAAGTTGCCCCAGCGTTCTTCAGACCGAATGGCATCGAAACGTAGCAGAACGATCCGAAGGGGGTGATAAAAGATGTCGCGAGCTGATCAGACTCTTTCATCGTGATCTGGTGGTAGCCGGAGTATGTGTCAAGGAAGCAGAGGGTTTCGCACCCTGAGGTGGAATCAACTATTTGGTCAATGCATGGTAAAGGAAACGGGTCCTTTGGGCATGCCTTGTTGAGACCCATGTAGTCAACACGCATCCTCCATTTCCCATTCTTCTTTCGTACGAGAACGGGATTTGCTAGCCACTCTGGCTGGGATACTTCCCTGATGAACCCAGCAGCCAACAGTTTTGCTATCTCTTCGCCGATGGCCCTACGTTTTTCTTCATCGAAGCGGCGCAGGCGCTGCTTTACCGGCTTGGAGTCTGGGTGGATTTTTAAAGCGTGCTCGGCGACCTCCCTTGGGATGCCTGGCATATCCGAGGGTTTCCACGCAAAGATGTCTTTGTTATCGCGGAGGAAGTCGACGAGCGCGCTTTCCTATTCGGAAGAGAGCGAAGCACCAATACGTACCCTTTTAGCCTCGGAGCCGCTGGGGTCCACGTGGACCTCCTTGGAGCCCTCTGCTGGTTTGAATGACACGGTTGTTGTTTTGGCGTCGGGCGTTTTTTTGGCAACCTCCTCCCTGAGGGTGGCGACGACTGCCGAGGCGTGATCGCAGCATTCAACTTCGCACTCGTAAGCGCGCTGGAAGGAGGTGTCGATGGTGACGACCCTGTGGGGGCCCGACATCTTCTGCTTAAGGTACGTATAGTTGGGGATGGCCATGAACTTCGCGTAACATGGTTGTCCCAGGATGGCGTGAAAAGTTGGAGGGAACCCCACTACGTCGAAGGTGAGGGTCTCAGTTCTGTAATTGGACCGATCCCCAAAAGTGATGGGCAGATCGATCTGCCCTAGTGGCATGGCCTGCCTACTAGGCATGACGCCATGGAAAGGTGCTCGGATGGGATGAAGGTTCGTTCGATCGACGCCCATCTCGTCCAGCGTTTTGGCGTACATGATGTTGAGGCCGCTGCCTCTGTCCATCAGCACCTTTGTGAGCCGTTTTGGGCCGACGATCGGGTCGACGACAAGCGGGTACCTTCCCGGGTGTGGGACGGCGCCTGGGTGGTCAGCCCGGTCGAAGGTTATGGTGGATTCTGACCATCGGAGGAAGACAGGCGTGGCCGGTTCGGCTATATAGACCTCGTGGCGTGCGACCTTTTGGCGGCATTTGGAGTCATAGGCCGCTGATCCTCCGAAGATCATGAGGGCACCGTTTGGAGTCGGGAAGGTGTCGTTGAAGGGTCGAGATGGCGGACTAGAGGGGGGTGAATAGTCTTTTCTAAAATTAATCGCGTCGGCTAACCGATATAAATGCAGAATTAAAACAATCGGTCTAGCCAAGACTACACCCCTCTATATATGTTCACTAGCACCTTGCAAAGATACTAATTAAGAAACTAAGGTGCCGGGCTAGCTAGAGCTCTCCTAAACAATTCTAGGAGCAAGGTCACACAAACCTATGCCACTAGTACTTTAAGTAACAAGGGAGCTCCTACACATGCTAGTAAGTAAAAGCACAAAGCTAACTAAGCTCACTAGCAATGCTCAATAACAAGGCAACCAATGCCTAATTAGAGAGCGCAAATACTTAGCTACACAAACTAAGCAATGTGACTAACAAGGTTACTAAAACCAAATTAGCCACGCAAGTGAGCTACTTCTATGCTACACAGGCAAGAAGGTAATTAGCTAGCTACACAAGCTATCTAATTACAAGAGCAACTACACAAGCTTAAGATATATATATAAGTAATTGCAAGCTTGTGTAATGGGGATGCAAACCAACGGGAAGAACAAGGTTGACACGATGATTTTTCTCCCGAGGTTCACGTGTTTGCCAACACGCTAGTCCCCATTGTGTCGACCGCTCACTTGGTGGTTCGGCGGCTAATTAGCATCACCCGCTAAGCCCGCACGTCGGGCACCGCAAGAACCTACCTCTTGAGTGAGGGTAGCTCAATGACATGCTTTACTAAAGTTGCTCTTCGCGACTCCCGCGGGGCGAGCACAAGTACCCCTCACAAGCACTTCTCCGGAGCATCGCACAAGCTTCTTGCGGGCTTCGACGGAGACCACCACCAAGCCGTCTAGGAGGTGGCAACCTCCAAGAGTAACAAGCACCACCGGCTCGCAACTCGATCACCTAGTGCCACTCGATGCAACCTAACGATGCAATGGCACTTGAATCGCTCACTCACACAATCGAATGATCACTATCAAGTATATGTGTGATGGAGGGCTCCCAAGCACTCACAAACATGGACACTAAGTCCCTTGAGGTGCTCAACCCCAGCCATGGCCGAGGGCCACTTCTATTTATAGCCCCAAGGGCTAAACTAGCCGTTACCCCTTCACTGGGCAACGGTCGGGCCGACCGGACGCTCTGGTCGTGTTGACCGGACGCTGGACCTCAGCGTCCGGTCACCCGCAGACGGCCACGTGTCCCGGTTCCAACGGTCACTTGACTTGACCGGACGCAGCAGCTTTCAACTGACCGGACGCTGAACCCCCAGCGTCCGGTCGTTTCCAGTAAGGTACCGACTTCGACCGGACGCGTCCGGTCACACTTGATCGGACGTAGCCAGCGTTCGGTCACACTCCAGCTACTGCGTCATTGTACGTCAGCCTGACCGGACGCAGCCTGCCAGCGTCCGGTGCATTCAGATCCAGCGTCCGGTCAGTTGACCGACGCCAGCATCTTCGCGACTAACTCGTTTTCACTTCTAACTTCATCACCCTTGCTCCAATGTGCTAACCACAAGAACTTGCATCCGGCGCAATAGAAAATAGGCATTCTATTTTCCCGAAAGCGTCGAATCCACCAAACCCATCTCACCCTGCAAACACCACTTCCTTTGTAAATGTGCCAACACCACCAAGTGTATGTGTGTTAGCATTTTCACAATCATTTCCCAAAGGATGTTAGCCACTCAACTTTCCACGCCACTCGATCCTAGCGACAATGCAAAGTTAGATCACTCGAGTGGCACTAGATGACCGATATGCAAACAAGTTTGCCCCTCTTGATAGTACGGCCATCTATCCTAAACCTGGTCATAAACTTCTCTACACACCTATGACCGGTGAAATGAAATGCCCTAGGTTATACCTTTGCCTTGCGCATTCCATTCCATCTCCTTCAATGTCGATGCAACACATGCACCAACACGATCAACGATGATATGATCCACTTCAATCATCACATGATCATATTGGTTCATCGATCTTGACTCTACTTGCTCTTCACCGTTGCCATCGTCCATCGGCGCCAAGTCTTGCTCAAGCTTCACCGCCACACGGTCCATCACTCCAAAGCCTTCGACTTGCCCTTCACGCTTGCAACCGGTCCATCAAGCCAAGTCTTGTCTTGATCTTCTCCAACTTGATCACATGACTCAATGTCATGTCTCATGTGCAATAAGCTCCTTCATCATCACATGTGTGAGCTTTGCAACATCTCCAAGCCATTTTCACCTCCATGGCATATGTTGCTCATACACATGTACCTGTGGACTAATCACCTGTGTATCTCACATAAACACAATTAGTCCACCTAGGTTGTCACTCAATTACCAAAACCAACAAGGACGTTTCAGTCGTCCTTCTCCTCGACGTCGTCTGTCCTGGGGGCAGGTTCCTTCCCCTGCTCCCCTTTGTTGAGGCCCCCGGACAAGTATTTGCGCATGAGGCCACATTCCTTGTATAGATGTTTGGCCGGGAAAGCGTGGTTTGGGCATGGCCCCTCGAGCATTTTTTCAAAGTGGTTCGGAGTGCCTTCGATGGGCTTCCGTCCACCTTTACGGTCGGTGGCGGCCACGAGCGAGTTGTCGCGCCGTTGCTTCTTATTCTTTCTCTTGGCGGGACGATCGAAGGTGCCTTCGTTGGCAGCCTTGTCCCGCATTGCCTTGCCATCGGTGCGGTCGAAGACGGCTCCGACCGCCTCCTCTCCTAAGGCGTGGCTAGTGGCGATATCCAAGAGTTCCTTGGTGGTCCGTGGGCCCCTGTGTCCCAGCATGTGGACAAGGGATTCATAGGTTGTCCCGGATAGGAAGGCTCCTATCACGTCGGCGTCGGCAACGTTAGGGAGCTCATTGCACTGCTGGGAGAAGCGTCGAATGTACCCGCGGAGGGTTTCATCAGCCTTCTGGCGGCAGTTCTTGAGGTCCCATGGGTTTCCAGGGCATTTATACGTGCCCTGGAAGTTGCCCACGAAGGTCTCCATGAGATCCGCCCAACTCTGAATGGCGTTGGACAGTAGGTGCTCCAACCACGCTCGTGCCGAATCGGCCAAGAATAGCGAGAGATTGCGAATAATGAAATTGTCATCACTCGCACCACCGGCTTGGCAAGCAAGCCGATAGTCTTCCAGCCAGAGCCCGTGGTTCGATTCTCTAGAATATTTTGGGATATTGGTGGGCGGTCGATACTTCGAGGGGAACGCAGCGTTGAGGATGTGTCGGCCGAAGGCCCGAGGGCCCGGTAGGCTGGGACTCGGGCTCCGGTCCTCACCGCTGTCATAGCGTTCGCCGCGTCGTGGATGATAGGCGTGATGGGCTTCTTCTCTTTCGTCGCCGTGAGTGCGCCTGCGGGCGTCGATGGTGCTGCGCATGTCATGGCTATGGCCGAGATGTTGATGTACCGGGATAGCGGAGCGCTGCCTGTTGCCTGGCGGCGTCTGGTGAATGGACGCGTCCTTGGCAGGACGTACTGAGGGTGCGTGCTGGCTGGTGTTGGGTTCATGTTGTCGAGACAACAAGCTTTCCGCCTGCTGTGCCACCGCACGTTCGACCAACATGCGAATTTCTCGACGGGCGCGGCGATCCTCGGACGTCGCGGCCTCCGAAAGGCCGTGCAACAAGGCCGTTGCTGCGGCGATGTTCTGGCTCACTCGAGCGAAGTGAGGGAGAGTCCCATCATCGGTGAGGATCCTCCGATGCACATCACGGGCCGAGGTGCATGCGTGCCCACCGTCCCCGCGATGCTTGATCTCCTCTTTGATGTTTCGGTATTCCCGGACAAGCTGTTGCTGGCGTCATCAATCTCTAGCTTTCGTGCTCTAGCTGCTCCATCCTTATGTGAGATGGAGCCGCCGTCTCCGCTTTGATCCTGGCGTCGGGGTTGCCTGTTGGGGTTGTTTCTTCTCTGGAGACGCTTTGGACGTGTCCCTCGGGGGTTTGCGTCATGAAGCATTCCCGGGAACGGTGATGGCTCCCCTTCCTGGAGTCGGAGCTGGAGGACGATTCTAGTTCCTCCGCGAGGAGCCCGTAGAGTGTCTCTAGATCGTGTTCGACTACCCCCATGAACTCGCTGTCCATAGGCGGTTGAACCATGCATAGTGACAGAAGGTGGCCGGTGGTCGCCGCGGTGTTGCGGAGACCGAACGGAAGCGCTGTCGGAGTGCTTTGTACGGGGCCTTCCGGAAATAGGGTGATGCTGTGCGGGGGCTCCCTGGATAACCGGGATCTAAGGGAGTCGCCCCGCAGGCCCTCAAGCCTCAGACGGCTGAGGTTGATGGAAGGGAGGGGCTGTGTGGCCGTGTGGGTCAGCGCCAGCTCTCCTCTTCGTGTGACGATGAAATCTAGGTCGCCGAAACGCACATGTGTGCCTGGGGCCCAGCTGATTGCGTGGGTGGCCATCTGAGACCTGGTTTGGAATGCGCAAGCCCCTACCTGGCACGCCAACTATCGGTGTTTCGTACAAGCACCGGCAAGTAAATTTATAGTAATGCACGTTAGGCTCGGATGGTGCGCTAAAGGACACAAGATTTATACTGGTTCGGGCTAAATATCCCTACGTCCAGTTTGTTGCTGCTTGTGTTATTAGCACCGTGAATGGTTCGTAGTAGGGGATACAAATGATCGAGAGAGGGACAGGTCCCAAGTCTCTGATGGAAGGGTCGAAAGGAAGTCGAGAGCTTGGTAGTAGCTTGACTATGTGTGCGTGTTGCCTTGTTTTCTTTGTTCTCCTTAGCTGGAGGAAGTGCGTTCCCTTTTATAGATGAAGGGGACGGCTTTACAAGGGCCAGGGCCTATAATCCATGCTCTACCTAGCCTCCTTACTCATTCTGATGGGTGCAAAAGGAAGATAAGCGCCTACAATATTGTCGATGCTTCTGTAGAATATCGGGATGGTTACATAATAGTGCCCTGCGCAGGGTATGGGCTGGAGTATAGTGGTTTTGACTTATGAACCTCGCCCAGCCTTGCTCCGCATGCCTTCCGGCTCTATGAGTCTCTATCGGAGGGACGCGGAGTCAAGGTCCGGAGTAGCGCTGTGGGCAAGGTCCTGCGTTTTGGTGGACCCGAGGGGTCGGGAAGCGGGCGCCGCTCCCTTGGGTCCATAATGTGGTGATGGCATGTCCGTCATTTGTGGAGATTACAAATCCTTTTCTAGTAGTGGTTGTCGTGTATCTTCATCGGTCCCGTGTCCCAGTGAAGGCTTCAACTCTGAGGGAAGAGTACGCTACCGCCCTTTTGGGCTCTGTGGTGCCCTAAAGCACTGTCCAAGTTGTTCCTGGCAGGGGGTGCGGGGTATGGTCCTTGAAGCCTTGGTTGACCCGAACGTCTTGTCTTGCACTGTACCCATCATCATGAGGGAACGGGAGAGAAGTTATCAGGTAAGATAAAGCCAGCCTTTGGACATCGATCGGGGCGAGGTTCGTCCTCGGTCATCGGGCGAGGTGGAGCCCAGTCCTTATCCCTTGGGCGTGACCGAACCCACCCCTTGGGGGTCGGGCGAGGCGGAGTGTATTCCTCAGCCCTCGGCGAGGCGGAGACTAGCCCTCAGCCCTCGGGCGAGGCGGGGCTGGCCCAAAGGCGTCGGGAGAGACGGAGGCCGGCCCTTTGCCCTCGGGCGAGGCAGGGCTGGCCCAAAGGCATCGGGCGAGATGGAGGCTAGCCCTTTGCCCTCGGGGCCCTTTGCCCTCGGGTGACGCGGGGTTGGTCCAAAGGCATCGGGCGAGACGGAACCTAACTTTCATCTTTTGGGCAAGGAACGTAGCGGCGCCCTTGTCTGTCCAGAAGTTCTTAACGTTCGATGGTTATTGGTTCCACCTCCTAGGGTACCCTGGTATTAGGTCCCCGACACTAGGCGGAGGTGTGATGGCCGAAGGTCCCATCAGGGATGCATGGGAGGGCGGTGGATGTGGGCATGAGCGGGGAAGCACGGAGCGGTGGCGACGAGGTCGGCTGGGTGGGAGAGGGTGAAAAAGAAATGACTGGGCAGGGCCACGGTGAAAGGATATTAACCCTAGGGTCACAGCGCGCGGTCATAATGCAGTCAAAGGGGCTGACTCAGATCTACGTTGGTACTTCTGGCCCATGCCCGGACTTCCGACAGACGCTGCGACTTCCGACGTAGGAAACTTGAAAACTACCTAGCTTGAACTCACCACGTCATGTGGGGCAAAAATAAGATCGACGCTAGAATTTTTAGGTGTGACTAGATTTCAGTCAAACATTCCAAGGCAATAGTCACACTTGAAAACTATAAAATAGATTTTGAAAGCATCACAGACTAATTTTGCAAATCTTTTCTCCTAGCTAGATCAAACAAGGTATGTGCAAGACATCAAGCCATGTTACGAGAATCAATGATATTTAGCTCACTACTCAAAGCACAAAATCTTGACTCATCTCGGGGCTTTGTAAAGATATCGGCTAGTTGTTTTTTGGTGCTTACATGATGAACTACCATATCTCCTTTGGCTTCGTGGTCTCTCAAAAAGTGATGCCAGATGTCTATGTGCTTTTGTGCGAGAGTGGTTTATAGGGTTGTTTGCCAACTTAATGGCACTCTCGTTGTCACACAAAAGGAGAATCTTGGTTAGCTCACAACCAAAGTCTTTGAGAGTTTGTTTCATCCAAAGTAGTTGGGCACAACAAGCACCGGCCGCCACATCGGCTTCAGCGGTGGACAAAGCAACATAATTTTGCTTCTTAGAGCTTTAAGACACCAAAGACCGACCAATAAATTGGTAAGTCCCGGTAGTACTCTTTCGATTTACTTTGCAACCGACATAGTCCGAATCGGAATAGCCAAGTAATTCAAAAGTGGAGCCCTTAGGATACCATAAGCCAAGATTAGGAGTGTGCACTAAATACCGAAAAATTCTCTTAACGGCTACTAAGTGACATTCTTTTAGATTAGCTTGAAATCTTGCACACATGCACATGCTAAGCATAATATCGGGCCTAGATGCACAAAGATAAAGCAAAGATCCAATCATGGAGCGATATACCTTTTGATTGATGGCCTTTCCACCTTCATCAAAATCAAGATGTCCATTGGTTGGTGTTGACACCTATGGTGGCACACAGAGACAAAATCCGCAAGCGCACGAGTATCAAAGTAGTTTTCACCCGGAGTATTATCGAGTATCGTATCCATAGGGAAACATGTGTATGTCATCTAAACACTAGTTTGTCTAGGGATAGCAATCATGGTTTAAGATATGAGTAGAGAGGATTTCTATGGTTATGACCCTATGCAAAGCAAGGCTTATGATCCTAATGTTCACTTCGGAATGCTGCTTAGACGGTAAAGTATCACTAATAAATAACTCTACCGATGCGGCTACGGTCCTACTAATTTAAGAACCTACTCAATTCGGCGTGGACTACAAAGGATAGACGGGGCTATCACCTCCCGCTGCTACCAGACAACTAAGAAACAGGGAGCAAACACAGGTAGTCAATAGCCTAAGCACCACACTTATGCTAACGATTACTACTCTAATCCAGAGGCCTAACAAGGACTAGAGCACTCAAAAGAACTATGAACCTATGAACAAAAGAGCACAAAACTTACTTTAAACAGAAATCAATTACCAGAAGTATCTCAGATAAACACTTGGAGAAGCCTAGATCTACCAAAGTATAAGCCATCGAGGTAGCACCGATAGGACGACACTTCCACCAAACTTTTCCCTCACTCTCTAACTCAATATTTTTATTTACAAGACTAGATCCTATAAAGTACTAATCTTCTCTTAATGCCTTGATCCTGAGATGAGGAGATGAGTTAGGGTTTCAGGATGGCTCCAGGGAGGAGGGTAGGGGCTGCTATATTGGGACGCCTAACACCCTCCCCCTCTTAGTTAGCCTCATTGGTACTAAACTTTCCACCATATCTCAATAAAATGCACATGGCCTTTATGGGTCAAATTCTGAATTGGACCCAATTAATCCCGTAGCTCATGACGTGGAGATTTTCTTTTATTTGTGAAATTTATATCTTTTCATTTTGAGCTTCAAATATAGCAAATAATATATCCATTTCGATCATCTTGACGAGCTCTTTGCAATGGTGCACTCCAATTCACCATTTTAGATAATTTTGTTCTGGGAAAAATTAAATATCCTGTGAGACAAGTGAGAGCACCAAAACTCATGGAACTTGTTAGAATCGAACCCTATAACTATGTTTGGTGATGGAATTAAGTATATATGTAGGTTATGTTGATGGTTTATAATTGGAGTTAATGACCATCAACAAGCTCTCCAAGCATAACCTTTGCCAGTCCCAAAGCAAAGCTAAATTCAGCAATGGATCAGGAGTTGCTACTATGTTTTCACGCCTCAAAAGTACTCATGTGTTCAATAAAAAATTCTTCCTCTGGATTAGAGTAAACTGATCTAACTTTTAAACTTACCCATATTACCTTCAACCATGGGGCTTCTTAGCCTTTACTTGGGTCTTGAGCAATTGAAAGATAGAACGATCAAATCAAGCACTATGTCTCAAGTTCTTTGTTTTCACTATTGTTCCGGAGGTTTTATAAGTTTTTAAAATAAAACTCAGAGATTCCATTGTATGACACTCTCAAGTCTCTCAATATATGTGATATTTATGGATCCTCACCAAGGCAATAAAGATGTGATGCCATTTTCTCTTCCTACCACTAAGGCTTATGTGGAGTTCATAGGTGAGGAGAAAGCTAGGGCATACTTGCAGCGTATGTATTGTAAAGTCAAACCTCGGATCCAAAGAGAGTTGAGTCATACAATCAAATCAAGATGTGCATGTGTGTGGATGTATGGTGGATATATTTGGTGGCTAACCTAATTCTACTTTGCTCCTTGAAAACTTATCTCTCTTTTCAAACTTGGAAACATTTTTGCAAGAGAACAGGGCTATCTTATTCATCTCTTTTTTTTCTTTTCAGGTAGGTATCTGAGTACCCATTGTTTTCAATATCTCGGACACTTGTCCATTTTTTTCAACTCTTTTTTTATGAATACTTTTGCATAGCCCCATATCTCTTTTTTGCAACAAAACTTTGAGAGATAGCTTACAAGAACTTGGAGCATTGGTTTAGTGCATATGTGGGTGGTGTGTACGTGATCTTGATTTTAAGAGCATGACAAACCTTTCATAAGGGTCAACAAAGCTTGACAAAACTCAATGCAATACAAGCAGCATATATGTGGAAGTTTTCCTAGCCTAAATAACATGTATGGCTCTGGTGGGAATTCAAGCTTTATCATACGGGAACTCATCATGTAGCATTTTTGTGTTTTTCAAAAGATAAATCTCCAAAACTTTAGTGTCACTTGAAATAAGATAAATAGTAGCTTAGACCTTCTCATATCATATCCATCAATTACCTAGACTTAGATCAAGCATATGCTACCCACGAGTTTCAAGTTCAGAGTAAATCCTTGTATCAAAATATTCTTATTCAAAACTTGGGAGAATTCAAGACTAAAAACTAGGTACTTGAAAGGAATTACAACAGAGCAACTATTCATCATTTCCATTTTAGGAGATTATCCTCAGAGTCCTTATTATTTATTTAGCTCTTAAAGTAAACTAGACACACTTTACACATTATTAATATAAATAACTATAACTATTTATTTTGTTTTCAGTTTTTTTTATAAAGCAAACCAAATATAATATAACAAAGGAAGAGAAATACTTAGCTAGATACACAGGGGTGCCTCTCCCCCAAGCTAGTTGTTGTCGTGGTTTCTTCATCATTTGTTGATGTTATGCTCTGCTTGGGAGGTTTGCCTCCCCCACACTTTCATTTTGTTACCTTGCATAAACAACATGTGGAGACAAGCACCAACAAAAGACTAGGAGGATCCTGGCAATAGTTTAGCAGGTAAACATGTTTTTAAGGGTTTTTCACATAGTAAAGAAGAAGAGCTGAATTAAAAATGTTATTTAAATTATATGAAGTTAATTATATCCAATTCTTCTTCTGGCAATTGTGTGTCATGGGAAACTTTTAAATGCTGACCATTTACCTTGAAAAGCGTACCTTCATCATTTTGAAGTATGACTGCTCCATGATACGATGTGCTAATTACCCTATAAGGTCCTTCCCATTTGCTTCGTAGTTTCCCATGTCCAAACAACTTCACTCTGGAGTTGAAAAGCAACACCTTGTCACCTGATTTAAATTCAATCTTTTTCAATCTTTTGCCATGCCACCTCTTTGTCCTCTCCTTGTAGAGTTTTGCATTATGATATGCCTTTTCTCGCCATTCCTCTAGCTCAGAGAGTTGCATCTTTCTTTTCTTTCTAGCTGCTTCAAAGTCCATGTTCCACCTTTTTATGGCCCAATGTGCTTTGAATTCCAACTCTACAGGTATGTGACATGTCTTTCCGTAGACAAGTTGGTATGATGACATTCCAAGAGGTGTTTTGTAAGCTATTCTATAAGGCCATAATGCTTCGTGTAACTTATCTTTCCATGCTATCCCGATCTCGTTAACGGTCTTTTGCAGAATGTTCTTGATTTGCTTGTTTCACATTTCTGCTTGTCCGCTAGTTTGAGGATGATATGGTGTCGTGATGTTATGATGGACCCCATGATCAGATAAGAAGCATTGGAACTTTCTATCAATGAAGTGAGGACCTCTGTCGCTTATTACCATGCGTGGAACTCCGAAGCGTGGAAAGATGGTCTCAGAAAACATCCTCTTGGCGTTATTGGAATCTGCAGCTCGACATGGTAAAGCTTCAACTCACTTTGAGACATAGTTGACTGCTACCAGGATGTATTCACACTGTCGGGATGTTGGAAATGGTCCCATGTAGTTGATTCCCCAAACATCAAAGAGTTCTAACTGGAGGTTGGTGATGAGTGCATGGTGTCTCTTGCATTGATATTCTCATGTTTCTGACATGGGATGCACCTCCATATGAATTCTTTGGTGTCATGATACATGGTTGGCCAGAAGAATCCACTTTGATAGATCTTAGCATTAGTGCGGAATGCCCCATAATGTCCTTCATACAGTGATGAGTGGCATATTTCAATGATCTTGGTTGCTTCCTCAGCCGGAACACACCTCTTGAGCAGTCCATCAGAGCAAACTCGAAAGAGGTACGTCTCATCCCATAGGTGGAGGCAACTTTGATGGATGAGCTTCCGCTTATTCTCCCCTGGTGGTACATAACCTGTAACCATAAAATTAACAATATTTGCATACTAGGGGTCGGAGCCTGTGACCTTTAGGAGCATGTCATCCTGTAAAAAATCATTGATGGGAAACTCCTGTGGATTCTCAAACTGCATTCTTGACAAGTGATCGGCTACAGAATTTTCTATTCCTTTTTTATCTTTAATTTCTAAATCAAATTATTGAAGCAAAAGGATCCATCTTATAAGCCGAGGCTTAGCACCTTTCTTAGTAAGGAGATATTTAAGAGCAGCATGATCAATATAAACAATAACCTTTGCTCCTACTAAGTAAGATCTAAACTTGTCAATAGCAAAAACAACAGCCAGGAGCTCTTGTTGTAGCATAATTAAGTTGAGGTCCTAACAGAGTTTTATTAGCATAAGAAATTGCATGATGCTTTCTATCTGTCGTTTGACCCAAAACTACCCCCACAGCATAATCACTAGCATCACACATGATTTCAAAAGGCAGCGACCAATCAGAGGGTTGAATGATTGGTGCAGAGATGAGTGCTTTCTTAAGGATTTGAAAAGCATTTAAACACTCATCATCAAACTCAAAGGGAGTATCCTTGGCTAACAAACTTGTAAGGTGTAACACCTCGGTGTTATGACCAGCATTTAGGCACTGCAAATCATGCATATCATGCATCATCAAACATCCTAATCATACATGCCTAATCATGTAAATAATAACTGAAACCCTGCTTCGAAACATATGAAACATGCTCGTGAAACATGAATGTTGCATACACTTGTTTAGAGTTGTTTTGCCATGATTATGCTTGCTAGGTTAGTAAAACATGTTTGGCTATGATTGTAAATCATCTAGAATTATTTAGCGCAATTTTTGGAGCAAAGTTTGTATTCAAATTATTGCCAAATTTTGCTTTAAAAATAATTCTCCAAAAATTAGGGTTTTGAGTTAAAATTGACTTTAATTTTATAATTCAAAATCTATCAAGAATTGGACTTTGGTCATAAAAGCAAAGTTGTAGAGAATTAAATTCTAAGCAACTTTCATTTTTGGGACATTTTCAAAAGATGTCATTTTCTTACTCAAAATGATATTTGAAAACTGGTATTTAAAAATTTCTTAAAAATGGAAATTGAGAAAAATGATTTCTCGTTTCACGGGCCGCCGCCTCCCTTCTCGGCCCACGGCCGAAACCGACCCGCCTGCACAATGGCCTTGCGCCTCCCGCCGCGCCTGCGTTCGTGCCCAGCCAGCAACATCCGGCATGCCAGTGATGCGCATGCCAGCCATGCCTGCGCCTTCCGTTCATCGTCGCGTCCCGACCACACCAAGGCGCGACCGCCGCGTGGCGGCCATGCGCCGTCGACACTCACCGCGCGGCAGCCATGGCCTGCGTCTGCTCCCACGCCACTTTCATTTCATCTGCTGGTCATCTTCCGCCACTCCATTCTCCCATCTTGCCTCATTTGCTCCGCCCCAGACGCTGCTCTCTCTCTCTCTCCAATGAAGCCCACCGCAGCCCCGCCGGTCGAATTCGCCGCCGGCGCTCCACCACGGCCAGCAATCAAGCGTACCCAGCTCCGCCTCACTCTACGTCACCTGGTGCTCCCGGTTGTGACACCTTTGAGCCAAGGTAGAGCCTTCTTCGCGCTTCGCCGCCGTCAGCCATGGCACCGCCGTGCTTGGCCGCCATGGAATGCATCCTTCTTCCCCTCCTCCACCCTTCCTAGTTGCCTGCTCGCATTCGCCACCTCCTTGCAAACCCCGTGCGCTCACCCGCTTGCCCTGACCCGGCCGGCAACGACCGCCGTCCCGCTAGCAGAGCCGCGCCGCCGTGGTGTCTCGACGCCGGCATGGCCCCTTCGCCTCGACCGAGCTGGGCCAAGTGGCCGTGGGCCGAAGCCCCGAGCCAGGCCGCCTCTCCCCTTCGCTCGGTCTGAGCGGGCCAAGTGTGGCCATGGGCCAGATGGTTCCCACGGGCCGGCCCAGTAGGAGTAGGAAGATTTTGTTTTCAATTTTCTTTTATTATTTGGAAAGAGAAATGATTTGGAAAATGTTTGTATACTCAAATTTGCTCCAAATCTATTGAAATAAATTTTGCTAGGTTCCTTGTCACCAGATCTACATGAGAAAATTATTGCATGTCATTTTTAAGATACTTTTCTGTAGAGCTTTATTTAATCCTTGATATTGCTGATAACTTGAAAAATGTGTAGAAAAACCTATAAGCTTCAGAAAAATATGATTTCAAAGTTTGTTAATCTTCTTATGTAATGTACTTCCTAGGAAAAATATGTGTCATGCATGTACTGTAGAAAACTTATGAGGTGTAGTTCAAGTACCTTTAATGGCTGATTTTTGTTATTTTTGCTAGAGAGCAAAATTTGTATAAAACATGCATGTGATGATTTTTGTACAGTGATTATTTGCTGTGTAGAACATAGGAAAAATATTTCTTCTGTTGTTTGACATTTTTCACAGTACAAAGTATTTTCATGTTCATAATCATGCCATAGCTTGTTATTTTTGTGTAGGCTAATCCACTCATTCAAATGCCATGAAAATCTGATGGTAGACTACTTTGGGTAGTACTGTGCTATGGTAATTTTCTAAGATTTTTCTAAGCAATAAAAATAGATGTTACTATTCAAACCTCTTATTAATTAGAGTTTAATCGTGTGTTGCTTTATGTGTGATTAAGAAATTAGTGAAGCTTTGGTGTATCTTTGAAGCATTTTAATAAGATGTGTTGACTTCGCATATTAGTAGTAGAAGAGAATGCAGTAGATGACATGTGCTTAGAATATATGTTCTTGGATGATGTTGACTACCTTGCATTCAAGCATATCCATTGTATTCATTTCATCCAATGCACTTTTGCATAAGCACTTACGCACATTACATCATACAGGATCACAAACCGAGAACCCAGTCATCATACCCGAGGAGCCCGAGGAGCAGCTCGAGGTGTAGCCGTAGGAAGTGCCCGAAGCCGACAAGGAGGACGTTGAGGAACTTCCGGAGTGTCCCGATCACCGCCCGAGCTCCTTCGAGAGAGGCAAGCCCCAGAGCATTTCTCCCGGTTTGCAATTATTAATTAAATGCTTTACTTTAATTGATGCATTATGTTCAGGAGTTGTTTGCAACCGTTGCTGCATTATACCTTATCTACCTTTGTTATACTATATCCTTGTTACCCTAGTATCCGCAGTCGAGTCAATGCTTAGCTAGCTTAGACCGGTAGAAGTCGGGTGATTTCCTGTCACCTGCGAGCTATAGGTGGTTACCTGGATCTGCTTGGATAACTATGAAGTCATGGTATAACTAAGTGTTAAATGAAGTTGAGACCGGACGGAGACTTACAGAGTTTTGAACTGTAGTGCTTTCCGTCTGTGTCGATTAAGGACCGACCGTTGTTGGGCCTCGAGTCATGTTGAATGCATGCCTTACATTTAGCTGGCCGGATAAAGTACCTTCTGACCGTGAAGCTAGGAGATTATTCGGGCCGAGTAGATTGCCCACAGCGCACTGTGCCGGAGCAGGTGTGGTAGGACATGGGGGTGAGATGATAAGACCAAAGTGCAGTCGGTCGGCCCCCGGGTACATGTGGTTCCTGGCAAACTCAAGACTCCTGGATAGTTGACTCGGTGATCAATACCTCACTTTAGCGGGTGAGTGAGGTTTGTGTAAGGAATAAATCACCAGCTGGTTAGGAATCGATTCGAATCGCCATCGCTCCTGGATAGTGAGCACTTGACTTGAGTGACTTCATCGTAGTAATTTTGATGGAACACTTGGACAGTTATAATGAATATGACAATATGGAAGTTGTTAATGATCATTGGTTATCATTATTTGCTTAATCATGTTTGCTCTAGTGTAGGTGCAAATCTAGTCGACAGGTTATAAATAATTAACTTGACAATAATGCTTTTGAAAGGTTCTTGAAATGATATAAATGCGTCTATTTGCAAATGAGTCAGCTACACTACTATAAAGCCCTTCATAATCCTTGGTGTCACTTATTTTTGGTTATGTCGGGTAAGTCTAGCTGAGTACCTTCTCGTACTCAGGGTTTTATTCCCACTTGTTGCAGATGGGCAGATGTATTATGGCTACTGTATCAACTACCTTTATCCTGTGATGGGTGATGCTTAGGACCATGGGCATGGTCATTCCTTATGTCTCGTCTGATGCTTTTGTTGGAGATGATCATTAGCTGGCGCTGTATTTGAACTCCGTGTGAGTGTGTGTGGTTTTAAACAAATGGCTTCTGCTACTTTTATTCGAACTCGTTTTGTAATAACTATGTTTTAAACTCTGATGTATCTGTGATGCGAACTTTTATGTAATATGTGATGGTGACCGCTAAACTTATTACGATCTTGGCTGGGATGTAAGTTGATTTGAAATCCTTCGTGATTTCACGGACTACCAGGTTATACGGGCTTAAGTTTGCTAAATCGTCTGCTCTGGCGGATAATTTTCTTACTTAATTTCGTATAATTGGTCGATTCTGTTACATAAGGGGTCTAGCAATATGAGAAAAATCTTTTATAAAATGGCGATAGAGCCCTGCATGACCACAAAAACTTCGTACCCCTTTGACATTTATAGGAGGAGATTGTTGTTCTATTACTTCTATCTTTGAACGATCTACCTCAATCCCACGTTCAGAACCCAAGTGTCCAAGCACCATGCCTTCTTTAACCATGAATTGGCATTTTTCCCAATTAAGGACTAAGTGCTTTTTCTCACATCTTTGCAAAACTTTGCCTAAATTTTCTAAGCAATCATTGAAACTTTTTCCATAAACAGAAAAATCATCCATAAAAACTTCCATGATTTGTTCTATCATATCAGAAAATATAGACATCATGCACCTTTGGAACGAAGCTAGAGCATTGCATAATATGAAAGACATCCTACGATAAGCATATGTTCCATAGAGACAAGTAAAAGTAGTTTTGCTTTGGTCATCAGGATGGATCAGGATTTGATGATAGCCAGAATACCCATCAAGGAAACAAAAGAAAGAATGCTTTGCAAGCTGTTCCAACATCTCATCGATGAAGGGTAATGGGAAGTGATCTTTCTTTGTTGCCTTGTTAAGTTTTCGGTAATCAATACACTTCCGCCATCCTGTGACTGTTCATTGTGGGTTTAATTCATCTTTTTCATTTTTACCATAGTCATGCCCCTTTTCTTCGGTACAACTTGTACCGGGCTTACCCACTCACTATAAGGCACGGGATAGATTATCCCTGCATGTAGAAGCTTTAAAACCTCTTTCTTCACAACTTCTCTCATCGCATTATTAAGCCTACGTTGGGGCTCCTTAGAAGGTGGATATGCTAGATCTATAGGAATGCGATGGGTGCAAAGGGTAGAACTAATCCCCTTGAGGTCTTCAAGCGAGTAACCAAAAGTAGAGCGATGCTTTTCTAAAATAGTAAGGAGCCGGAGGGTCTCATCCTCAGAGAGTTTATCACTAATAATCATAGGGGACTCCCTATCGTTATTTAGAAAAGCATTTTTCAAACCTGAAGGAAGCGGTTTGAGCACAATGGGGGTTTTGGCAGCTCTTGAGTTTCATCCAAAGGGAAAGGATCTTTTGGTTCTTCTTCGTCTTGGATGAAATCCTAGGCGTCCTCTTTGAGATCTTTGTTGGAGGCTTCTAGGAGAGATGCTACCATAATCTCTTCCATTGGATTTTGATCGGAGCTCAACTATGTCTTAACATGTATTGAGCGAGTGATGGGAATAGAAATGTTTATGCTTTCCTGAGACTTACATTTATACTCCCCTTTCTTCCTTCATAGAGAAGTCTCTCTATTGGATGCCCTATCAAAAGATCAAACTCCTAAATATTGAAAATATAAAAACTAAGAGACACCTTGGTTTCGCCTACTTTGATAGGGATGAGGTGAAACATTCCTTCACTAGGAAGGATTTGCCCTAAGAGACTTTTTAAGAGTTTGGTTGTTGGAGTTAAGTGCATATTTCCAGGAAGGGTATGTGCAAAAGATTTAGACATAATATTTACTCCTACAACCGGATTATAAAGAGCATTGAAGGAGGTTTTATAAATCTGACAACGAATAAAGGTAGAGGGAGAATCTAAACGAATGACTTCTGGAGAAAGCTTGGATTTTCCAACCACTCATTGCTTAAGATTGTTAGCAACTCCTTCACTATCTTTTTAAGGAACTTCTCTTTGGTTTGGTCATGAAGATGCTGGTTAGGTGCTGATGGTGCCGAAGATTTCCTTATTGCATAATAATTCGAGGTGTTTCCAAAATCGGAGAAAAACTCATCCTCGAATTCAATCATATTTTCCAAAGGGGGAATTTCTTCCTCCTTCAGTGGTTTAGGAACTTGGAGGACAGTTGAGGCTTCAAGTGGAGTAGCTAAAGGCTCAGGATCAACTATCATAGGTTCTTTGTTAGGAGTTTCCTCAACTACATCTTCTAGGCCATCGTCACGAACGCTGGTGTACGGGGTATTTTCTAGGATTTTTCTAAGGATTTTTCTCCCTTCACTAGCAGAGCAATGTAAGAAGGTACCTCCAAAAGCTGAATCAAGAAATTGTGTAGTCTCCCCACTAAGACCCATATAAAAGTGTTGTAAAGCATATGGTCTTGAATGGCAAGGTCAGGGCCAGAGTTGACTAGGTCATTAAAACATGCCCATGCCGTACCAAGAGATTTGTTTTCTTTCTGTTTGAAAAATAGAACCTCTCTTCGAAGGCTAACCACTCCAAAGATGGGAAAGAAAGATAAGCAAAAGCTAGAGCATAAGGCTTCCCAATCTCCTTGTATACTCCCTACGGTGTGGGTATACCAGTGTTTAGCTCTTCCTGTCAAAGAGAACGGAAATAGCTTCCACTTTAAGGTTTCATGTGACATGCCCGCAATATGCAAGCATGCACAAGTTTTCTCAAACTCTCGTAGGTGAGTATATAGGTTTTCATCACCTTCTCCTGAGAATGATTGTTCTTGGACCATACTTATTAAACTCGAACGCAACTCATAGATAGGTGTAAGGATGGGTTTCGATGATTCCGGTGGCTCTAGTTGTGTGCCCGTGGGAGCAGCAAATTGATTGATAGGCATGATGTTATCCATACTTAAAAAGAAATAAAATAAAAGATACAAGGACAAACCTGGTTTGATGAAATCACAGCAACCGTTTTCTCGACAATGGCGCCAGAAAACTTGTTGACACCTATGGTGGCACATAGAGACAAAATCCGCAAGCGCACGGGTATCGAAGTAGTTTTCACCAAGAGTATTATCGAGTATCGTATCCATAGAGAAACATTTGTATATCGTCTAAACACTAGTTTTTCTAGGGATAGCAATCAAGGTTTAAGATATGAGTAGAGAAGATTCCTATGGTTATGACCCTATTCAAAGTAAGGCTTATGATTCTAATGTTCACTTCAGGACACCATTTAGACGGTAAAGCACCACTAATAAATAACTCTACCGTCGTGACTACGGTCCTACTAATTTAAGAACCTGCTCAATTCGGCATGGACTACAAAGGATAGATGGGGCTGTCACCTCCCGCTGCTACCACACAACCAAGAAGCAGGGAGCAAACAAAGGTAGCCAATAGCCAAAGCACCACGCTAATGCTAACGATTACTACTCTAATCCAGAGGCCTAACAAGGACTAGAGCACTCAAAAGAACTATGAACCCATGAACAAAAGAGCATAAAACTTACTTTAAACAGAAATAAATTGCCAGAAGTATCTCAGATGTAGACTTGGAGAAGCCTAGATCCACCAAAGTATAAGTCGTAGAGGTAGCACCGACAGGCCGGCACTTCCTCCAAACTCTTCCCTCACTCTCTAACTCAATATTTTTATTTACAAGACTAGATCCTATAAAGGACTAATCTTCTCTTGATGCCCTGATACTGGGATGAGGATATGAGTTAGGGTTTTAGGATGGCTCCAGGCAGAGGGGTAGGGGTTGCTATATATGGAGGCGCCTATCACCCTCCCCCTCTTAGTTAGCCTCATTGATACTAAACTTTCCACCATATCTCATTAAAATGCACATGGCCTTTATGGGCCAAATTCTAAATTGGGCCCAATTAATCTCGCAGCTCATGATGTAGAGTTTTTCTTTTATTTGCGAAATTTATATCTTTTCATTCCGAGCTCCAAATATAGTAAATAATATATCCGTTTTGATCAGCTCGACGAGCTATTCACAATGGTACACTCCAATTCACCATTTGAGATAATTTTGTTCTGTGAAAAATTAAATATCCTGCGAGACAAGTGAGAGCACCAAAACTCGTGGAACTTGTTAGAATCAAACCCTATAACTAAGTTTGGTGATGGAATTAAGTATATATGTAGGTTATGTTGACGGTTTATAATTGGAGTTAACGACCATCAATAGTTGGCATAGGTGTTTTGATGGGCTTGGCTTTGTCCATGTCAAATTTCTTCAACATGTCATTGGTGTACTTGGTTTGACTTATGAACGTGCCATCCTTGAGTTGCTTGATTTGAAATCCAAGAAAGAACTTCAACTCTCCCATCATGGATATCTCAAACCTATTCATCATGATCCTACTAAACTCCTCACAAAAATTACATTAGTACTACCAAATATTATGTCATCGATATATATTTGGCAAACGAAGATATCATTATTGACTTTGTGAGTAAATAAAGTAGCATCGGCCTTTCCTATCTCAAACCCTTGTTTGAGTAGGAAATCCTTCAAACAATCATACCAAGCTCTAGGGGCTTGTTTGAGCCCATAGAGTGCCTTGCCGAGCTTGTAGACATGGTTGGGAAACTTGGGGTCTTCAAAGCCCGGTGGTTGCTCTACATACACCAACTCGGATAGTGGGCCATTGAGTAATGCACTCTTCACATCCATTTGATATAGCTTGAAATCATGATGAGCGACATAGGCAAGTAGAATACGAATTGATTCTAGCCTTGCCATCGGTGCATAAGTTTCTCCAAAATCCAAGCCTTCAATTTGAGTGAGCCCTTGAGCTACCAATCGTGCCTTGTTTCTTGTTGTAGCACCTGATTTTAAGAACAAAACTAGATACACACCATATGTGAGCCCATGAAGTCAAATCTCACATATAGCTATAAATAAGGGTAATATCAAAAGACAATGCTCAATATATACCATACTTAGTATAAAGGATATAACCTTCGACAGCAAATAGCGGAAAGACAACTCCGATCTTTGGGTGAAGACTCTAATTCCACAGGGACAACTGACTAGTTGATCACAAGCCTAATTCCTCTAAACTAGCAATCTGGTACCCATCCAGGATTTTTCCAAAGATTTAAAAAAATAAAGCAAGCATAAGTACATGTCGTACTCAACAAATATAACATGGGGTTCATGAGGCTCAAAAGGTTGGCACTGGTTTAACTGCGATTAGCTTTTAATGAGTCATCTTTTAGCAATTGAGTGGCAACAAGTTTATCCACAAGCCCACATAAACACATGATCAGGTAAACATGAATAATGAATAGCATAAACAATAATCTTTAGTGAGCATCTTTATCATCAGTATCGTCAGTGTTCATCATCTATTTCATAAGGGTCCAAGGCCGCTTGTGACCGTGAGCATGGCTGATATACTAATTTTACACTCTACAGAGGTTGTACACTTTCACTGTGAGTCGTGATTTATCCTTTCGCCCGAGGCAGCCAACCTCTTGACCCACTACCAAGAAAGGTCGATAGGGTTCACTATGAAGCCTTTTAAAGGTTCGTCTAACAAGTTAGGGTCATTAGATTCACTTGGCAAACAGATATAGGAACCCCCTTGTCAAATGGCACAATTTCATCATGACTATACACATAAGAGTAGAGGCTGTCCTATACCCGATTCGTCAAGCCATTCTTATGCCATAAAGGTAACCTCTAACAAGCTAGAAAAGGTCCTCATACTAAGCTAAAGCTAGAACCATATAGCCCTCATAGTTGTATTGTAAGTCCCGGATGTCCACTTACAGATAAGTCCTTAGGGAGAAGAATCTAGAGCACCATAAAAACAGCCCAATGCTCTAGCCCCCTTGTTCCATGTTGCTCAAAAGCATCTTTTAGTGTTTATTGCATAATCTATTAGTCAAGTTACAAGATCTTGGCTTTGGTTGAACACTAGCATCATACTGCCCAATGCATAAAAGCATAGGAATCAAGGAATCCAAGATATCAAATAGCTAGGAAAATTACTACGGCTGCCAAGGTAGACACATGCATATGAATTAAATGATTAAAGGTGTATAGGACAATAAGGAAGATCCCATGCTATACTTTCCTTAAACTCAGATCCTTCTTCTAGTCCAAACCCTCAATGAATTGCTTCTAGATTCACCACGTATAGCTCATCGACTAGACATGATCATAGAACACCACACAAGCATCCATGCAATCATACATGAAGCAAACAATAGAACTAAATTAGAATAGTAGACCAAACATAATAAACAGCAAGTAAAAAGGTTTTAAAGATGTTCTACACGTTGCTCCGAATACACAGACGCGAAAAGAACTCTAATCGGAGCTATAACGAAAAAGTTATGAATTAAACAAGATTTCCTTTAATAAAATAATAGATTAAATCTAACCTCAAATTTCAAAAGTTGAAAACATGTTTAATAGTAAGATAACATGTAGATTACACAATTACAAATCTAACGCAACTTGAACGGATCAAATCGGAGTTAAAACAGAGAAGTTATGGCCTAAACAAGGCTAGTGGCAAAACTGTGAATAGATAAAAACGTATTTTGAATCTAACCGAAGGAAACTACGCTTTCCAAAGAAAAAGACGTATTCTAGAAATATGCTATGGACTGCAGGTTCTATACTAGAAAAGGGCAGGGGCTCTTTTGCAAAACTGCGGGGCAAACCGATATGGTGCGATCACGGCCGTTGGATCTAACTCAGATGGCACAGATTAGATTGGGAGGGAACGACTACCGGCGGCAACGTAGACAGCGGCGGCGCCATGGTCGAAGATGGTAAAGCTCACCGGAGTTCTTGGAGAAGGGCCTATGGGCTATGGATTCATGAGCCGAGGACACCGGGAGATAGTGGAGGGAATGGAGATCATGGCTAGGTAGCTTACCATGATGCGGAGCGACGGAGGGCGGCGTGGTGCATGGCGAAGCGGACGGTGCTAGGGTTTGCATGGCATGGCATCTCGGTGAGGCGGCTATGGCTTAGAATGGGATGGGGAGAGGTGGCTCGGTATTTATGGCCGGGAGACTTGGGAGGCACGACAAGGGAGGAGGCGTGGGCAGCGTGGAGTCGGAGTCGGGCGGCGGCGGAGCAGAGTCCGGGTGGAAGACACGTAGGAGGTTGAAGACCCCGTTGATAGATGGGGCCGGGGTGGCAGCTAGACAAGGTGGGAGGAGTGAAGAATAGCGCAGCTATGCTGGACCGGCCTGCTATAGAGAGGGGTGGGAACTGGGCTGGCTGCTAGAGAGAAGGGCGGGAACGGCCTGCGGTGGAGAGGAAAGGCCGAGTGGGGGAGCGGGCCGCACACTAGGCCGGTGAGGGGAGAGAGCAGGTGGGCCACAGAGGAGAAGTGGGCTACTCGGGCCAAAAGCTGAGAAAGGGAGAAGAAGAAAATAAAATTCCTTTTCTATTTTCTTAACATATTTTCAAATCCAATTTAAATTCAAACTTAAATCCTTTTTGCAAATTTTAATCAAACCAAAGCATCACAAAAAAATATGCAGCAGCATGTATGCACATTCATATATGTAGACCTTATATTTGATTTTAAATTTTAAATAAGTTATCATTTTTCTAAATTTAAATGCTCACAAAATGCATAATTAAATCAAATTCACCTATTTCAAAATAATACAATTTTTAGGGTGTTACAATTCTACCCCCTCAAAATGAATCTCGTCCTCGAGATTCAAAAGACGTTGACTAGGAGATAGGGACACTCTATCTTGGGATTCTTCTTTACTTCGTCGTGTAGTTCCATCGTCTTGATAATGATCCCACTTTACTTTGCATACCTATTAACCTTACTCTAAGTATCTTGCCAAACTGATTCCAAGATTCTAACAGATACTCCAAACAATACTCAGGTAACTCCAATTACTAGGCCACCTTTCCTTTTAAGTCCATACTTATTAGACCTCTTTCTTCATATGTTCACCTTCCAACGGAGCCTTTTCACTTTCTTGATCCAAAGTAGGCTCTGTCGCCAACTTTAAAACTTTAATGACTATATATGCTTAGGTTAAGCTACTCAACTCTCAAGCACAATTCTAAGTCCATGGTGTTGTCCAAATCTTCTTAGCATAACTCTCCTTTGCTAAGGGCATCAGCCATGACTTTGCTTCTCCAAGTGATAGCACTTTTGCAAGTCATAAAACCTTGATTGCTTCAATCCAACAATGACGTCACAAGCTTGAAACCATCTTAGTGAAAATGTCCTTTAGATTCTCATGACCCACCTAGATATCACTTTTACGTCCAAGAAGATAGTACTTCCATGCTTTACAATGGATAACCCCACATAAAATGTTGGGTAGTCCAACTCACACTTCCTTAGTTGACTTAATGAACAAGTTACTATTTTTTCTTCTTGTATAAAGACACATCCCACACCTTGATAGAGTGCATCATAGTAGATATAAAGCTCTTGTCCTGATCTGGTAAGCTAATACATAAGTTTTACTTCAACCTTTTTTCACTCCTTCATATACTTAGCTAAGGTTTCTTGATCCAAACGAACTTAAAACCTTCTCCTGAAGCATTATCAATATCTTGATGATCTTGATTAAACCTCCCTTGAACCTCTAATCAAATCTCATCATTGAAAACTCTAAGTTTCTCTCTCACATCCTTGAGTAGGTTCCTATCACATCATTAACTTTCTTCAATCCAAACCTTCTTATCATGCTTAGTATATCATTGGGATTTCTTGAGACTCCATAAAACCATTTGTAGTTATCAGATATCTCATTCCTATGTCATCAAGGCCTACTTGTCCTAGATTGTTCAACTCCTCTTGCATGGCTATCATCCAATCCGGATCATCAAGTGCATCTTCCACCCTACGAGGTTTCAAAGGAGAAACAAACGAGTAATGTTCACAAAAACTTGCTAAACGGGAATGTGTAGTTGTTGACGGTCACTAACACCTATTTTGACCATCAATATTCCACCCAAAAGCATGGTAAAGTGAGGTAAATCATCATCACATGTGAAGAATTATGTTTAAATTTCACCTAGTTCCACTTGTGCTTCTAGAATTATCTGTATGCAGGAAATATAGCAAATTTTGGCCAAAATGGTGACAAACATGGACCAAGGAAGCAAGTGGACGTGGTAGGCCACCTGGGCCCATAGGCCAGCGCTACACGGTGCCACCTAGGCACCGCCCAGCCCCACCTAGTGCCAACTTGGCACGTGGCGACATCATCGATCTGTGGGAGCTCTTCCACAGCCAATAGGAAGCGTTGATCTAAGTCAGTTTCAGCCGATGGTCATGATGTAGAGGCCATGGATCCATGGGTCCATTGTCATAGACTTAGCGCTTCACCAACCGACTTATCGGCCAAGTTTCACCACGTGTTGTCTTCACAACCGCCTTGGAGGATCAATCAGCGCCCTTGGATGCAAAGGCAGTGCATCCAAGAGCCGAGCGGTGCCCCCTAGCTGCCGCCCGATGCCCCCCTATGGCCACCAACCTCCCTGCTGCCTACAAGTATATACCCCTCCCCTCACTTTATACTATAAATGGAGGGTGTGGAGCTCGATGGAGAAGTGCCCCATTCATTTCCAAGCTCTCCAAGCTTCTCTTAGCTTTCTAGCTTAGCATTAGCTATAGAGTAGTAGTCTAGTAGTGGAGTAGAGCAAGAGCAGAGCTTCTCGGAGTCTAGAAGAGTCTTCTGGGTCTGGTATAGCTTCTTTGTAATTCTTTCATTTCTGCATTACTTTATTTAGTATTTATTTTAGTACTTTATTCTAGTATTGCTTGCTTTACTTTAAGTACTTAGTCATTAGTGTTCGTCATTAGAGACTTAGGTGCTTACTGTTTGGCGTTAGTAGCATAGGTTATCTTATTAGTAGTAGTCTTTCGTTAGTACTGGTTCCACCGTCTAGTTAGGGTGCTTTGATCTCATTTCATTGGAGCTCGGATCGAAGTAGTAAGTTTATAGATTAAGTGTGGTGCTTAGGCTATAGATTACCTATGGATACGGCTAGGCCTCTAGATAGATTGTGGTAGGTGATAAGTGGTGACAGCCTTGTCCATCCTCTGTATTCCACCACGATAGGTCTAGTTATTAAATCGTAGGGCTCGTGGTAGACCTTGTCTATTTAACTCTCCTAGTTGGTAGGCGGGCTATGCCCCGAAGTACTATCGCATTTCTCCTAGTTATTTGTTTACCCTTAGTTACTAGAAAGATATATCGCTCACTCTCCCACCAAGCTATCTCTGGTTAGCTTGTATTTAGTAGTTAGTTTAGGTAGTTCACACCCATCCTTCACTATCGTTCACCTACCTAGGATCAACTTAAGACCTACCTTTAACAAATCCTAGTTCTATATTAATTCTAGCCTTCCGCCTTCTTGTGGGAAAAATATAAATTTGACACTCGGTACTCACCGAGTGAAGTGCCACGTGATAGTTCTATGCGCTTGTAGAATCCTCTAATAGTCGTTAAGAACTATCAACAAGCATTTCTGGCGCCGTTGCCGGGGAAGGCAACTGGCATAGAATTTATAAGGCTGAATTTGTTAGCTAGGTTGTTTTTAGTTATCCTAAGTAGTTTATCCTTTTTTCATCATATCCTATCACTACCCTCCACGACCATGGGCCATAAGTCCATTCGTTATTTTTCTGCACCCTCGACTGCTAATGTAGCCACTGGACCCAATGCTATCAATGGGGATGCTAACTTTGAGCTTAAGCCAGCGTTAATTACGATGGTTCAAGCTAGTCCGTTCTGTGGGAAAGCCCACGAGGATCCAAATGCTCACCTCCAACATTTTTTGGAGGTTTGAAGCACATTCACCATAAAGGGAGCGACCCAAGAGGCTATACGTCTTCGCCTTTTCCCCTTCTCTTTGTTAGGAAAGGCTAAGCAATGGTTTTACTCTAACCGCAATGCTATTGATACCTAGGATAAGTGTTCCAATGCTTTTCTAGTTAAGTTTTTCCCCATGGGGAAGACTCATGCTCTGCGTAATAAGATCTCTAGTTTTCAACAACTAGCAGATGAATCGATTCCTAAAGCCTAGGAACAAATGCAAGAGTACGTCTCTGCCTGCCCACACCATGGCATGGAAGACAGGCTTTTGATCCATAACTTCAACCATGGATTAGTGTCGTTAGATAGGAGCCATTTAGATACTGCTAGTGGTGGTGCATTCTTTTTGCTAAGTGTTGCAGATGCAAAGACACTGATCGAGAAGATGGTCTCCAACCAAGGATGGAGTGACGATCGACTCCAACCCCATAAACGAGGTATGCATTCAATTAAAGAATTTGACATGCTTGCAGCTAAGATGGATCTACTCGCGAAGTGAGTGGAACATTATGAGAAGGTAAGTGCCCAAGAGACACTAAAAGTCATGGATTCCCACATGAATTGCGAAGTATGTGGAGATGTTGGACATTCAGGTAGTTCCTATCCTGAAACCCGAGTGGACCTCAACTTCGTCAACACTGACAACGGGTTCTGTCCATAACATCAAGGATGGAATCAGCTCTCCAACAGCCAGGGAGGTAACAATTATTACTCTTCTTCTTGTTTGAATAATCAAGGTAATAATAGTTATACTTTCTTGAAAGATCTTGTTTATGGTCAAAGTAGAATGACTGATAATATAAATAAAAAGTTGCATGCTAATGATAAGATGTTGGAAAACATAAATGCTAAATTGGATGAATTTTCTTCTATCTTAAAGAATCAACTTAGCTTTAATAAGATGATAGAAATCCAATTAGCTCAAATTGCTGCTGCTATTCCATCCTATAAAAAAGATAGAATTCCTGGTAAACCTGAGGGAACCATGGAGACAGCCAACCTTGTCACGACAAGGTATGACTTCTCTGAGAATGGTTGAGGATTTTCTATTAAGAAAGGTGATCCTAGGAACCCAATCATTACTTGCTCCATAGGCCCCCACACTTTTCATAATGCCATTTGTGATATAAGGTCTAGTATTAACATCATGTGTAAGGAAACTTATGATAAGTTGCTTTATACTCCCCTAGCAACAACCTCAGTTTATGTGCAATTAACTGATCAATCTACCTGTTATCTCGAGGGAGTAGCCACTGATTTACTAGTTAAAGTTAGGAGTGCCTATATTACTATAGATTTTATGATCTTAGACATGGGTAACGCCGAGGATACACCGTTAATCCTTGGTCGTCCTTTCCTTAATACTGCAAATGCTTGCATATATGTGTCTTCTAGGCAAATCCAATTCCACTTTGCTGGAAGAAAGGAAATATTTGCTTTTGCCTCTAGACAACCCCTCTTTGATGAGAAACAGAAAAAGAAGAAGCATCCGAAGAGAATCAAGATGAAGAAACCAAAGCCGATTGAAGAGCCAGAGAAACCTATTAAGAAGAAGAATAGAAAGAGATGGCGTAAAAAGAAAGATCCATCCTCAAACTCATCATCCCCTAAACCTGACAAGGCCTCCGAGGTGGAACAAGAGGAAACACCTCCGCCCAAGGATGAATGACCTTAAGCCCGACAAAAAGGTAAGTTTTCTATTCCTTGCATTTATTTACCACATTTTGTTAGTTGCATTTCATTTCCAATAAATTTGCTTTACATTGCATGATAGGTTAGTTGCATTTAGCTACTCTATGTTAATAAATAAAGTTCTATAGTAGCTAATGCCTGATAGGATAGATATGCATTTAAAGCAACATATATAAAAATATATATATTTAATAATAATGAATAAAATTCAGTAGCATCCCTGCTGAATAAGTTATTTAGTAGTTACAGGTTTAGTTAGTTATTTATGTATTCTAGTAGTATTAGTTAGTCAATAAAGAAAAGAATCAAAAGAGCCGCCAAAAGACATTCCAACCTATGCAAAAGGCAAGCTTGGGGGAGACGTCTCTCCCCGCTTAGGTATGAAAATCTTAAACCCTCTCTTTACATTCATGTTTGCTTTATATTTCAATATTCATGATCATAGAATGTAGAGAGGATTGCCTTTAAATTATTTTGAGAGAAACTCTGCTCTAATAAAATGATGATAAATTATTTGGAGATGATGAATAGTTGCTCTGTGATACTTTGCAAAAGCTTGTGATACAACCTTATACTTCTTTAGTTTTGAGCATGATGAACTTAGAGTTCATCTTAAGTTGACTGCTTTCATGAGTTGCAAATGCTAGAACCAAGAATAGGCTTTTGTGAGATATGTTGTATGCCATGATTCGAGTAAATCTTTAAACCTATTTGAGGAATGGTAAAGACAACCTAGAGTTTTGTTTTGCAAAATGCTAAACTCTCTTGCTAGAAGTTCCTCAATGGTGATAAATTCCTACCAGAGCCAAATAAATATCCACTCATACATGATAAAGCCACCATAAAAGCTGCTTGTTTGTTTTAAGCTTTTTCAAGCCATGTTGATCTGAGTAGAGAAACTTTTCATGCTTTTTGATCAAGATCACATACACCCACATGTTTATGCTATTCCTACACTGGGGATACGCATTCATATATACATTCCATTTATTATTGCTCTATGAGAATCAAAGTTACCTCTCTATGCTGTCTTACATCAAAAGAGAGGCATGGGCTACAGAAAAAAATGAGAGAGAATAAAAGAGCAAAAAGCTCTAGTGTTCAAAAAAGAGAAGAAAGAGAGTGAGAAAAAGAAAGTAGCCATGCCCTCTCAAAAAGAAGCCAGAAAAGGGAAACTTCTCAAAGGAGTACCACTTCCACCAAATATACCACACACATGCACATCTTGATCAATTTGTATGACTTGTTGCTCCTTGTGATCCAAGTGTTTGACTTAGCAATAGATTCAATTCAAGTAAGCTATGCTTTTACCCCTACCATGAGCTCCACATAAGCTTTATGATAGAAATTAAGGCTAAAATTTATGGCCCTAGTGAGGATTGCAAACACCATTGAGTGACTTGAGTGTACCATCCGAGGAACTTAGGCAAGTTTTCTTTTCAAATCATGTGAAAACCTCCAGGAAGTTTGAGCTAAACCAAAGTAGGCAAAAAGTATCTATCTAACTACACATTCTTGCAACTGCTTGTATCAAGGTGAAGGCCATAAGTTCCACATTGCTAAGACTAATGGTGAAATTTCTAAGTGCTAACATGTTCAACTCAAGAGATAGTATTTGTTTGTATACAAGTCTTTGCAGGGCATTACATAGTAGCAACTCCTAATCCAACAACCTATTCCATGCTAAACCTGCATCTTTGCTGAGGTCAGCAAAGGGGTAGCTTTGGGGAGCTTGTTGATGGTCCCTAACACCTATTTTGACCATCAACATTCCACCCAAAAGCATGGTAAAGTGAGACAAATCATCATCACATGTGAAGAATTATGTTTAAATTTTACCTAGTTCTACTTGTGCTTGTAGAATTATTTGTATGCAGGAAATATGACAAATTTTGGCCAAAATGGTGACAAACATGGACCAAGGAAGCAAGTGGACGTGGCAGGGCCACCTGGGGCCATAGGCCAGCGCCGCCCGGCACCACCTAGGCACCGCCCGGCCCCACCTGGTGCTAACTTGGCACGTTGCCATGTCACCGGTCCGTGGGAGCTCTTCCACAGCCAATAGGAAGCGTTGATCTAAGTCGGTTTCAACCGATGGTCACAATGGAGAGGCCATGGATCCATGGGCCCATTGTCATGGACTTGGCGCTTCACCAATCGACTTACTGGCCAAGTTTCACCATGTGCTATCTTCACAACTGCCTTGGAGGAGCAACTAACGCTCTTGGATGCAAAGGCAGTGCATCCAAGGGCTGGGCGGTGCCCCCTAGCCATCGCTCGATGCCCCCCTATGGCCACCGACCTCCCTGCTGCCTACAAGTATATACCCCTCCTCTCACTCTACACTATAAATAGAGGGTGTGGAGAAGTGCCCCATTCATTTTTAATCTCTCCAAGCTTCTCTTAGCTTTCTAGCTTAGCATTAGCTATAGAGTAGTGGTCTAGTAGTGGAGTAGAGCAAGAGCAGAGCTTCTCAGAGTCCAGAAGAGTCTTCTGGGTCTGGTATAGCTCCTTTGTAATTCTTTCATTTCTGCATTACTTTATTTAGTATTTATTTTAGTACTTTATTCTAGTATTGCTTGCTTTACTTTAAGTACTTAGTATTTAGTGTTCGTCATTAGTGAGCTTAGGTGCTTATTTTTTGGCATTAGTAGCATAGGTTATCTTATTATGAGTAGTGTTTCATTAGTACCGGTTCCACCGTCTAGTTAGAGTGCTTTGATCTCATTTCATCGGAGCTCGGATCGAAGTAGTAAGTTTATAGATTAAGCGTGGTGCTTAGACTATAGATTACCTGTGGATATGGCTAAGCCTTGGGATAGATTGTGGTAGATGGCAAGTGGTGACAGCCTTGTCCATCCTCTGTATTCCACCACGATAGGTCTAGTTATTAAATTGTAGGGCTCATGGCAGAACTTGTCTATTTAACTCTCCTAGTTAGTAGGCGGGCTATGCCTCGAAGTACTATCGCATTTCTCCTAGTTATTTGTTTACCCTTAGTTACTAGAAAGATATATCGCTCGCTCTCCCACCTAGCTATCTCTGGTTAGCTTGTATTTAGTAGTTAGTTTAGGTAGTTCACACCCATCCTTCACTATCGTTCACCTACCTAGGATCAACTTAAGACCTACCCTTAACGAATCCTAGTCCTATATAAATTCTAGCCTTCTGCCTTCCTATGGGAAAAAAATATAAATTCGACACTCGGTACTCACCAAGCAAAGTGCTACGCGATTGTTATGTGCGCTTGCGGAATCCTCCAATAGTCATTAAGAAGTATCAATAGTAGTTACCCCTCATCGAATGCTCCCCACTATGCTATCAACGGGATAATCCCGTTGAATGGAATGATGTACTCTTGGATGTGACACTTGAGTTGATCGTTGGATGGGGCCATCGTCTTCATCATCATGGTCTTGATTGATTGAAGAGTCAAAACCATGGTCTTGTGGAGGATTGTCTTCACTTCTTTCTTGATCGTTGAGTTGAGGTCGAGCTTGCTCATCAACGTTGGTACCACCATCTTCATGTGAATAACCTTGTGCATCATTTGATCTTCCATCATGATTGTTTCTTGATGCGAAAGCTTCACCATGTTCATTGGAGGACACATGATGAGTAGTTGGATCATGATAGACATGCACAATTGTATCTTCATGTTCATCTTGAGCTTCGATGGGTTTAGCAAGCTTCTTGATAACTTGATGTGGAGCTTCTTCATTACCTACAATTTCAACATTGACTTGCTCCTTTTGAGAGCCGTCGGTTTCATCAAAAGTCACGTCTACCTCAATTTCAATTAACCCTATGGTTTTATTGAAAACACGATATCCATGTTCGTTAGTACCATAGCCAAGCATGAAACCTTTATCAACCTTTGGTGCAAACTTTGAGCTTTTGGATTTCTTATTAAGTATGAAACACTTAGATCCAAAGACTCTAAAGTAATGCACCTTAGGCTTTTTACCTGTTAGAAGTTCGTAGGCTGGTCTTGTCTCTTTTCTTGTGAAGGTACAAGCGGTTGATGGCATGACATGCCGTGTTGATCGCTTCTACCCAATAATTGGTTGGAGTCTTGTACTCATCCAACATTGCTCTTACGGCTTCTATGAGTGTTCGGTTCTTCCTCTCCACAACACCATTTTGTTGAGGAGTGTACGGAACCAAAAACTCATGCTTGATCCCTTCTTCATCAAGGAACTCTTCAATGTTGGTGTTCTTGAACTCCATCCCATTATCACTTCTAACTCTCTTAATCTTGACATCAAACTCATTTTGGGCACTTCTTGCAAACTTCTTGAATATAGCTTGAACCTCACTTTTATCACGCAAAAAGAACACCCAAGTGAAACGAGAATAATCATCAATAATTACAAAACCATATTTATTACCACCAATGCTTGCATAAGCGACGGGTCCAAATATATCCATGTGAAGTAATTCCAATGGCCTTACAGTTGTCACAACATTCTTGACGGGATGTTTAGCTACAACTTGCTTTCTAGTTTGGTGTGCACTGCAAATTCTATCTTTCTCAAAAGAAGCATTTGTTAGTCCAAGGATGTGTTCGCCTTTTTGAAGTTTGGTCAAGTTCCTCATCCCAACATGGGTAAGTCGGCGATGCCATTGCCAACCCATGCTAGATTTTGCCATTAAACAAGCATCAGGATTTACTCTATTTGATGTGAAATCAACTAGATAGAGTTTTCCTTTTAGATAGCCCATAAATTGCAATAGAGGAATCCTCCCTTCTATAGACTTCCACACCCTCATCCGTAAAGAGACAATTGTAACCCATCTCACAAAGTTGTGAAACGGATAATAAATTGTATCTTAACGAATCCACAAGCAAAACATTGGAAATGGAATCATTATTTGAGATAGCAATTTTACCCAAACTGAGAACTTCTTCTTTTCCATTGTCACCAAACACAATGTTTCCACTTTGGTCATGACTAGGTAGGAATGATGTGAACATATCCTTCTCTCTGGTCATATGATTGGTGCATCCACTATCCAACACTCAACTTGTTCTACCAGCAGAATAGTCCTACAAAGACAAATCAATCTTTTGTTTTAGGTACCCAAAAAGATTTGGGTCCTAGAGGGCGAGTCACGTAAAACTTGGGCACCCAAACACTCCTCATGATCTCCTTCCTCTTATGGGCACCAACATATGTCAAGACAATCTTACCCTACAACACATGTAATCACTAGCATAGCATCGTAGGATTGGTGCTTGTGGCTTAGGGGCCTCCGCTTGCTTCTTCTTGTTTGTCTTGTCACTTGTAGGTGCAATCTTGGGAATGTAGACATTGTTTGCCTTGCACAAGAGGTCATCAAGAGCAACTCTTTTGTTGAACTTCACACAAGGCACACCATTGATCATGTTCCTTTCATTGGCTTTTCCATCTATTGTAGCCAATACCTTCCTTGGTTGATGGGTGCCTTGATGACTTGTATATGGTCTTATTGGATTGTACTTGACAGTTACAACCATTCTTCAAGATCATCTTGAACCTATGAATCTCCTTGTATTTTTTTACTATCTCAACAAGGTTAGTTACATATGCATTTACATCAATTTTGTAGCATCTTTGACAACCATTGCTAGTGGAGACATTAGAGTCTTTGGTTGCCTTAGGAGAAGTTGGTGCTAGCCCAAAGAGTGTTCTAGCTTAGCTCAAGATTTTGATATTTTCTTCCAAGCTTATAAGGTTTTCTTGAGCTATACTTTTCTCATTCTTGAGGCTAGCTATTAAGTCATTAACCGAGGAATGTTCTTTAGTCAATTTCCCAATAGTGTTATTGGCTAAAGACAATTCCACTGTTAACTTCTGAACCTTCATTCTTTCCTCAGCGATAGATGCTTCAAGTGCAAGATTTTTGTCTCTCTCTTGAGTGATTATTTCACCTTGCAACTCCAAGAATCTATCTCTCTTCTCTAATTTCTTCATTAGCGTTTTTATCTTAGTGAAGGCCTTTTTACCAAATTTGCTTATCATGTTTTTCTTAATTTCTTCTATATCCTCATCACAACTATCATACTCATCGCTAGGAGTGGGTGAGTCTTGTACCTGCTCCCCCTTAGCCATGAGGCAAGTTGGAGCGTAGTAGTCATTGTCGATAAGGTTGGAGAAGAGTCTTGGTGATGAAGCTAGGTTGGGAAAGAGCTTTGGTGGTAAAGCTAAGTCAGGGAAGATCATGGTTGGTGATGAGGAGTGGCGGATGGCGATGTTCGCGGCTCCTTTCTTCTTCTTCTCATCATCACTTGAGTCACTATCATTATTTGACTCCCACTCTTCACCAAGATGAGCTTCACCTCTTTTCTTGTTTTTGTTCTTCTTGTCATCATCCTTGTTGTACTTGTTCTTCTTGTCATCATCTCTGAGTACAAACCAGAGTTGATAGATTTATTAAAGGAAATTTAAAGTTTGTTTTGCTTAATGAGATGCTTGGCCTAGATCGGTCAGTCGTTTAAACTTTGGTCTAAAGAGTTCTAGTGCAACCTGTCAAGAAGTGATCGATGGAAAATGTTTGAAGGAATATTATCCTAGCGTTTGGATCAACACTTGATAGCCAATTTGTTTAGTCATTGGCTCTAATAGCCAATACCAAAAGGGTATCGCCTTTAGCTCAAAATTACCCCAAAAGGGGAAAAGCCGATACGAGACGTATCGCCTATAGAGCAAAAACAAACATAGAAGCAATCATGATGTATACAAAGTCATTGCAGAAGAACAATGAGATATGATCATGGAAAAAATAGATACTTTATTGATTAGTTTGCCCTAAATACAAACTAATCAAAAACATTGTTTATCACATCCTGAGCGGATGTGATGTCCACGATGGCCTCTACTGCATCGATGAACTCCTCGATCAAGTCCTCGTGCTCCTCGAGACCATCGCCCATCGGGAAACCGGTCTCCATGGTATGGAGCTCGTACCCAGTCTAGACTTGCGCCGTGGCCATGCCACCGATGCGCCATGAAGGGCGATCTCCTGGATGCGGGCTAGAACATCATGGAGGCAGGCATTGATAGCCACATTCGCCACCAGTTGGAGGGACTCCAACTGCACCGTTAGGACTGACGATCACAAAAATAGAAGAGCTATCAAGATAAAGACAGTGGAAATCAAAATAAAGGTGCTCTTGGAATCCATCTTACCCGCCACCATGGCGTCGGACTCGGCCAGCCACGCCCGAGCAGCGCTGGCCTCTTCCTCCATGGCGTGAAGGGCAGCTTGAGAGACCCCGAGATGGATCTCAAGCTGGCCGTTTTCTGAGTTGCCTCGGAATAGCGGTCCTGGGCTACCCTCCACTCTCGGAGGAAACATCGGGCGTCGTCGTCATTGTAAGAATTGGAGGAGTCCGATGATGAGTCCGGCACAGAGGCAGCATCAGATATGGCATTGGAGCGCTCATCGGCCCTTGGAAGAGGATGAAGGCTATCATTCAAGATGAACCTAAAAAAAGTTAGAAAAGTTCATGGCTATAAGCAGAAAATATCGATCTCACCTCATGCGTCAAAGGCGCTGGCTCACCGGCATGTCCTCCTCCAGAACCTCCTCCGCTGCATGTTTGTCTCGGTTGTCCTCACCGGTATAGGGTTGATTGGATCTACGAGAAGGGAGAAGAAAACCGCTATAGAGTTTGCAAGGGCGGAGAAGTGCAAAGGATCAGAAACAATTGTGAGTGTAGATGTGTTCGAGGCCGGAGCCCTCGGCTGGTATTTGTAGCCACAAAGCGAGGTGGTGGACATCTCGGGACGTGCAAAAAGCAACCGCAATTAATAGGAGGTGAAGCGCCACCACACTAATGTCGAAGAGAATGCGGCTAAGGATAGAAGGTTGAGGGGTTCTCTTAATAGAGGTTGTGTTTTCAGACTTAATCAGATTGAGGTTAGAACTCTGGAATAGGCTATTTTCAAATCGGCTCTTTATCCAAGACAAGAAATACAATAAGGCAATAGAAAATATGATTATCACTGGTTCTACACAAAACACATGTTGATTTGCAGATTACAAGTCTAGAACATTCTGGATTGCTTTCAATACTTCTAGCCGGATAGCATCGACTTCTACGATTTGTTGCTTGTCTTCTTCGGCTGATCCAGGAATATCCTCAAGACTACTGCAGATGGCCCTACCTTCTCTGACCTTGGCCAGCACTTCTTGTTTCTTCTGCTTAATGGCATCGGGTATTTGAGCCAGGTTGGACTTATGGCGGTCGATGGCAGCTTTCACATTCTCTAGTTCCTTCTCAAGTTCTACACGCCTGGCTTTCTAACCACATGTTTAGGAAGACCACATATTCTCTTTCACTAACAGTTGACCCATCTCTAATATGGTTCAGAATGTAGCTTGCCCATCCTGTGCAGTCTTAAAAACTCATAAAGTTGCATTGATCCTGTTATTCTAAGGCCGGTCAACATATAAACATCAGCCAAAGTGATGGTCATTGGGCCGTGACCAAAAACAAAAGTATTTAGGGTGTTAGACCATAAATAAGATGCAAAAATCAGGAGTGAATCATTCCGCTCCATCTTAGACAACGAGAGTGTCAAGTATTGATTCAAGTCATAAACCTCCCAATCTCCAGCATTTTTCTTTGATATCCTACGGAACCAATCTCGCCATCCCCTAGGTATTTTGGGCCAGTTTCTAAAGGGAGTTTTGGTGTTCAAGGAGGATAAATCCACTACAGACTATTTGAAGGAGATTCTTGGTTTCTTGATGAATAAAGTCAGATGGATCAGGGTCACCCATAGGCCTAAGAAAATAGACATTGAAAGCAACAACCGATGGAATCAAGATTTCGTTCCTCATTTCCTAGAAACTAGATGAAATAAATTTAAGAAGAAAGGAAATGCATGGTAGCGGCTGGTACTTGGAAAGCAGGAACTTGGAAGCATACCTCAGGGATGTGGTCGCTGGTCGCCATTGTAGCCAAAATAGATCTGAATCTGGGAAGGGTTACTTGAAGAATAGCTTGATGAAGCAGAGGATTTGCTAGGGTTGAGGCCTTGGCAATGTTTTCTTAAACGGTAAACGGTCTTTACACAGTCGCCCTTTGTTTAGCGTTTAGGCTATTTACACGGTGTTTAAACAAAGTTAAACGGTCTAAATGGTTTTGTACTTTTAAAAAAATACATATAATCATATATGTGCATATAAAAAATCAAGTATTCTAGCATTTATACATATTTATCCGAGTAAAAATCAATTATTTTCTTATGTATATATATTTATGCATGTGAAAAGAACCAAATATAGATATTTATGCATGTAACATATCAAGTGTACACATTTATAAATATAATAAACTTAAGTATACAAATTTATCTATACAAAACTGAACTAGATTTACCTCGTGTTCGCCTAAACAGCTGTTTAGCCCATTTAATGCTGTTTATCTCCGTTCCATTTAAGCCGTTTAGACCGTTTTTCCTGTTTTTGACCATTTAAATGGTCAACCGTTTAGTTTCCGTTTACCCCCTAAACAAGACAGTTTACCACCGTTTACCGTTTACCGTTTACGCCGTTTAAACGATCGTTTAAACCATTTAGGCGAACATTGGGCCTTGGCGATGGCGGCTTTGGTTGTTAAGATTTGCTCATGAAAGAAGAGGAAAACAAATGGGCCGAGTAAGTTGGAAAAGGTACTATTAGGATATTATATAAAACTTCGGACCAAGAAATCAGGAGTCACATGTATATCTCGAAATAAAACGGTTGCAACATGGTAAACAGAAAAATAGGAATGTTGGAATAAAATCATTTTTATCCCAAAATTGGGGGGCATGTGTTTACACCAAAATTTGGGAAGAAGAACATGGGAACTCGAAGCTTCCAAGATTATGTCAACTAAGGAATCGATTGCATAAGGATCGATATCAGCTGATTCAAATGCGGCACTGGAATCGGCTCTCTTTGAATGACGTCAGCAAATAACAATAATGAGCTACGATTGGCGTCGGGAAATACATGTCGGACTCTACAAAAGGGAAAGATTAGGGTCCAAGTTATCTTAAGTTAGAAATGTTTTCTTTTATACCAAATATTATAATGAGTCGTACTTGAGTAGGATTCATGCTTAGGCTCTGGGTATAAATATTGGACCCCGGCTATTATAAAAAGGACATCAATCCAATCAATACAAATTACTTTTTTTGGCTTTACGCCAACCCTTAGGAGTAGGGGTAGTGTAGATCTCGGTGAGTTCTTCAACAAGCAGGGCTGCATCGGTACGGCCGACCTCTGGCTTGTCTGTAAGTACCGTCATATCTTATACTTCCGTTTGTAAGGCTGCATCGGTTAAGTTCGACCTCCAGCGAACTCTAGTATAAGCTAGTTATCGATCCTTATCTAGTTCAAGTACGACTGCATCGGTTAAGTTTAACCTCCACTGCTCGAATTAGATCAAGGTCAAGTTATCGACTTTTCCTAAGGGTAGCATCCTTCGGGTAGATTCATTAAGTTACCAATCGTGCTGATGTCCTTATTGTTATTAGTTTTCAGCAACATCAACCTGCCCGGTCGAGATAGATCTAGATCGACCGCATATCCTTTTAGTCCATTATTTGCTTTGTTACAATACGATGTTTCTTACTTTGAGCGACAAGTTATGTTTCATCGGTTGTTCTACTTTGATCTTGATCGTGCATAGTACGCGGTTAAGGCATGTCTGATCTTGAGGAGGTTTATTGGCTAGTTAAATCTAGTCTATAGTTCGCTATTATGGTTGTAACGATCCGGTCGATCCCCACTAATCACACTTTAGATCGAAGGATGCTAGTTGGTAGATTTGTTTTCGATCAGTCATGACCTTGACTATTTGCTATGCCTGCATTGGCTAAATAGCCGATCGCTCGCACTTTAACGCCTACAGTGTGTTTCCATGATTCTGTTAAATGTGAATATATTTGTTTACTTTAAAGGTTTGATTTGTTGTCTTTATCACGGCTGCCATCGATACGGTCGAACCCCACTATTAGAGATAGCAGGTTAAGTCTGATGAGTTCATAAATTTGTCCATGTTAAATAGTCGATTGTTTACATGTTGTAGTCCCTTTTCCACCTGAATCGGCTATTTCAGCCGATCTGCTTAAGCTTTCACATATATAGCATGTCTTTCGGAAAGCCTGTCAATGTATAGATGGTTTTATAGATTCTTTGATTATAGTTTATTATTATCATCATAGCTACTATCGATCCGGTCGAACCTCACTATTGATGGTAACAGATTAGATTCAAAGGGTTTGTAGATCCGTTTGTACTAAATAGTCGATTTGTTCGCATGTTATATCATTTCTCGTTAGATTCATCGGCTCAATGCCTTACACTGGTAATACCTACCTAGCTAATGATTTTACTTATATCTGCGTGCATTGTACTTGTCAACATAAAATCAATCATAACCCATGAGCTTTATAGTCCGTAACAGCCGATTTCTTCACGTATCGACCATTTAGTCATTTTTTCCCGTCTGGCTACTCCCAAAGCGGAGCACACTTGGAACTGTCTAGACAAAACTGGCATGTTCCATCTTAAATTATTAATAAACTCTCTCTTTGTCAATTGCAGGTCAAATTGATTGGCACGCCTCGGGAGGAATTCATAGGATCGGCTAGCCCTGCGTTGAAGCCAAGCGGATCTCCAGCCTTGCTCCATCAAGTAGATCCTTTCGGCTTGCTGTGTGCCAGGCGCATTGACACGTTTTTGCGCCGACACTAGTTGAATAGTAGAAGACATAGCTTACCAAAGTTAGAATAAGAGAACCTTAGTTATCCTCTCTACGCTCCTGTTTATCCTAACATTGTTGCTACCCTTAATTAAGTTAGACCGTAGTTAGTCTCACATGTTTCCCTATAGACAATACTTGGAATACCTCTAGGTGAAAGCTACAACGGTATTCATGCGCTTGAGGATTTATCTGTGTGCATTAATAAATATCAACAGACACCATCCCTGTGCCACGCCACACCGATGAGACAACTCCGCACCACGGTGACAACGGGTGTGATACCCACCATCCAAATACGGACCGACTAGAAACTTGTATGATCCCACCCGCTATGGGATGGGACCCATGACAAGGGTCTTGACAAAAAGGCCATCCATACCAGCATAGTGCCTCGACCCCAACGATCGGGGTCGAGGCCCTCGGCCCCGCAAAGCGACCAAGCGATCTAGGGCAACTACCTACTCTAGGTACGACGCCCCTAGGCACTAGGAGATGATGACAAAGGCCATGACGGACACTGCATTGCACAGGATGGCTGATGAACCACCATTGAGGCTATAGTGCCGCCACGGCCGGCATAGTAGCGCTATGTCACACCCTGCCGCAATGTGGTTAGAAGACCATGATGATAGCCATAACCGGATGTGCTCCAAAAGATGACATAGCTTGCAAGCCAAGTTAGCTAGGTCCTCCCTCAGGCTCTTGACCCTTCGGTCGAGAGAACCACCTCTTTGTACAAGCCCTGGCCCTAAACTCTATATAAGGGCAGCCAAGGCACCCATCTTGCTAAGGTTCACATACTCTATCATTCCATTCATTCACCATTGTAGTTGGGCTCCCAGAGCTTCTCTTCAGGCAGCCCTTAGCCTAGCATAGGTCCTTCCATCTCTTTCACCATTCTTGCACCCCCATTGTAAGAACTTCAGAGCATTCAAGCGAGGAACACACACTCAATCATCTCTAAGACTGTACGTAGGGCATCGGCCTAAACTAATATAAATCCTCGTGTCTTTTGGATGCTACCATCATCTTCCTAGAGCAGCGCGGCAATCGTATAAGTTTATTAGTCCAGTTTACAAAACACCGACACCATGATTCCTTTTGGATTAGGATCAACACCCTAAAGTTGATTGCCGTTTGGCCCATCTCAGCCCACAACAGCCTCAAAATTATGTAATGGGGAAACCCTAGCCTCCCATCCCACTTCCACTATCACCTCCTCTCACTCTTGCCTCCTCCTGGATGCATCTCTCTCTTTCCCAATCTATATCATCCTGGCCGCAACCCTCTATCTCGCCTTGTCTCCACCCACTCCTCCCTTCTCAGGCCCTCTAATGGTTGGGAGGGGCCTCATGGCACATAGGGTCTCACCCCCTTTGAAGGTGATGAGAGGGTGCCATGCCCCCTAGTGGAAACATAGGGCCACATCCCCTAGAGGAAACACATGGCCGCACCCATCCGACGGTAGCATGGGGGGGGCCTCTCCCCTCGGCAGCAGCATAGGGCCATGCCCCCTTCGATGGTGGCACAGGGCTGTGCCCCCTCCTTTGGCAGTGCATGTGTCATGTCCCATATGGCGGCGATGTAGGCATCGCATCGCCTGGATCCATGGTGGAGGAGGTCGGATCCACGCTTGCACCACCACCCTTGCTTCGTGGATGCCCACTACTACCTCGACCTTCTTCAATTGACGATGACCGCAACCTCGACCTCGGTGTGGGATTTAGGTGGTCTTTGAGGATAGCAGATGGGCTAGACAGTGGGCTTGACCAATGCCTTTTTTGTTTTTTTCTTGATTGTCACAGCTAGTTCATAAAAAGGAGCCACCAGTGGCAACCATTTTTCAACACTAGTTTGTACCGGAGGTGATAACTCACCTCATTACCGTCCACTTTTACCAATGAGGGGCGACACCGGCGGTGATGAGGTCTTTCGAGTCGGCGGTGATAAGCCCATTGTAGTAGTGATGGCAATAGCCTTAGATTCTCACTTTTAATACTTTGGTGGCTTGGTTGTCTTATAAAGTGTGGTAGCTTCATTACGGACTTTATTAGCAATATATACCATAGATGAAATGAGCCAAGGGGTATAACTAGCCTCAATGACCAATAATATCGACAACAACACGCTGAAAGATGATAACACGCAAAATAATCCCGTGTGTTACATTTACATCACTAGATTATCTGGTGTGGACAATTTTGAAAAGTAGCCATTGGAATTAGATCAATGTGCGACCTTTCTATATATTCACTTATAGCTCGGTGATCTTCACCTTGTGACCCCAAAACATTTGACACTAGTACATAAATGATTTTTGCTCACGGTCAAAAACGATCTCTAGGGTTGGTTTAAAAACCGCTACTATGCCATTGATTATAAAAATAAGTGATTTTTAGGGATGGTTTTAAAACCATTCCTCAAAATCGATTTTCAGGGACGGTTCTTTTAAGAAAACCGTCTTTAAAATCGATATTTAGTATTGGTTGACTTAAGTCAACCGCCCCCAAAAATAATTTCTCTAGGGTCGGTTTAAAAAACCGTTACTATGCCATTGATTATAAAAATAAGTAGTTTTAGGGATGGTTCTCTTAAGACAACCGTCCTTAAAAATCAATTTTCAGGATCTGTTGACTTAAGTTAACCATTTCTAAAAATAATTTCTAGAATTTTTTAAAAATCATTTTGAGTCTATTAAAATTAAGAAAAAATATTTTTAATGTGGCCGAAAGACTAGAGGACTGACCATAGCTTACAACATTTAAGTTTTTCGCTAGTTTTGAATTTTGAACTAGTGTAGCTGCTGGGATTCAAACCAGCAACCTCTCATCTTGCTTGATTCATACCCTACCACCACACCATATAGTCACTTGTGCCTAGTTATATGATGTTGTCTACTTGTACTAATATGTATGAATCTTGTAATCAATATTTTGACTCATAAAATTAAATGAGAAAACTTTCAACTACCAAGTTTTAGATCTCGTCAAGCACTATAACTTTGATATAGGATATTTCTCCATCCAAGGTCATTTGAAAAATTCAAAAATTTAAAATTTGAAATGTGAGAAATTAATATATATACATCTGGGTCCTTAAACGATCTTGAATAGAAATTTCATCAACTATAAAGTTTTAGATCTTGTCGAGCTCTATAATTTTGATATAAATTTTGTCTTCATCCAACTTCATTTAAAAAAGTTATTAATTTATTTGTGCTCTAGCTATTTTTAAGGATGGCTGACTTAGTCAACCATCTTTGAAAATTGATTTCTAGAGCTTCTAGAGGTGGAAATCACCTATTTTCAGAGACGGTTGACCTAAGTCAACCATCCCTAGGAATCACCTATTTTCAGAGACAGTTGACATAAGCAACCGTCTTTGAAAATCATATTTAAGAAGTGGTTCTCTTAAACAAACCGTTCTTAAAAATATATACATTTTCCGTGACGATTTACTTAATAGAATCGCCTCTAAAAATGTATTTTTGTGGGTGGTTTATAAGCTATAGTGCTCTCTGGGATGGTTACAAACAATTTGCTAAGTAGACCGTTCTTGAAAGTAATATGAGCATCCCTAAAAATGATTTCTAGTGTGATGCACTCATTGTTCTAGGCACTGTTGCTTACTTGTTTTGCTTTGCTTGGTGTATTGTCCGATGAAACACCTCTCCTTCCTAGACCATCTGGTGTGTGGAGTATATTTGAATCCTCAATAATCTTCCCTTCTCCGTTGTTCTTTTTGCTGCTATACCTGATGCTCTTTAACGGATTGTTCGAATGAGTGCTTTTGATCGATCTTCGTACTATCACAACCTTGCACTTTTCCTATATCCAGTGCATGTTCATTTCTCCAGCATTGGACTATCTGATGTGTGTGTTGTTTGCACACTAGCCTCTGCCACCGCACTGTTTGATATCCTAGTGAGTGGCTCTTTTTTGTCCTAGAGGATATATCTGGGGTAGTCACAATTCTTTTGGCACTCAGTTTCGATGGCTTCTCTTGTAATGGTATGGTGGATACAGCAGTGCCAGTGCTCGGACATCCGGACGGATGCCCGGGTCTGGACGCCTGCACCTACACTTCATCTCCCGCGCACGTATGCACTCCACGCCTGCGCCAGCATTCCCTTGCCCGCGCTTGTGTTTCACACGCCACGCGGGCCCGTGCCACCAGACCGAGCACGGGTACCGCTCGCGTCCCGTCCGTTTTTCACACGCATTGCAACATGTGCAATACCTGTTCTATTTTTGCAACATCTCAGATGAAACACTTACAACATACGTCCGAAACAGCTGAAACACTTGCAGCATACGTCCAAAACACTTGCAAAAACACATGAAAAACACTTGAAAGCCATTGCAAGCATATGCAACATCCAAATAAAATATTTGCAACATATGTGTGAAACATATGCAACATCCAGATAAACACACTTGTAACTTACGTCTGAAACAACAGATGAAACATTTTGAACAAACTCTTGCAACATACGTGTATAGCCATTGCAACATGTGCAACATCCTAATCTACTTTTGCAACATCCTAATGAAACACTTGCAACATCCCTTTGAAACATCTGAAACACTTGAAACATATTTTTGCAACATGCGCTTTCAGCGCAACATCTCCTTGCTGTTTGGGAGAATGGAGGCTCGTCGGCTTGTGGAGTTTACCGGTGTAGAGCTCGTCGGTGGCGCGAAGCTCGCCGCTCTGGTGGAGAAGGACACGACAGGTCCGATGTAGAAGGTCGCTCCGGCAGAGAAGGCCGCGGCGGATCTGGTGCGAGCTATCACTGCTACGGTGGAGACGGCGGTCCGCGCGCTGGAGAAGGCCACGGCGGGCAGGAGGCGCGATGGAGATGCAGGAAGGCGACCGGGCAGCCACGCTCGGGCGTGGTAGAGATGCCGGCCGGCAAGCCCAAAGACACCGTGGAGAACGCTGAGGCGACGCGGCGGAGCGCGGTCACGGTGGAGCACGGCTGTGACGCTACGTTGGAGAGCTTTTTGGAGAATGGAGACAGCAGGCTATGGTTTAAGGCGAGTTGTCGAGAGGATACGGCTGTTGGGCCGTTGGGCCAGTGTCGCGGCCCGCGAACAGAAACGTCCGAACGATCGGAGCCGTGACCATAGCATTTCCGATTGTAGATATAGTTTATGGTACACGTACATTCGTAAAAAGGTATTTTTGTTATAGAAAATAACAGTTATTTTCAAGTTTTTCTAAACTGATGATCTCATGATGAAGTCAGGCTCATGCAAACATTTTTTTCCTTTGCAACGAAGATCGTGTGCCGACATCAATGTATCTCCATCCATTGTGATGCATTGACTTCTGACTTGCTGCTTGTCACTTGTCAGTCTCTCTCTGCAAGTCGCCGGTTTTGCCAGCGAGGGTCAAGTTAATTGCAGTGAACCTTCCTAGTACAGAAGATACCCGTCTAGTAACTTGTGGATGAAGTTTAAACACTAGGCCAAATCCTAAATTTCCACACGATTTTGTCCACAAAATCTTGATTCTCAAGACAAATCAACAGATATTTTTAAATATCAAGTTCTACCTACTTTGCTTTGTTTTTCATGAGTTGGCGTGATATTGATGGACACTGAAGTATTTGTGGATATACTCTCTCCGTCCCTAAATATATGTCGTTTTTGTTTCCCGAAAAATAATTTTGACTAAATATATATATATAATATTAATATTTATGGTATATAATTAATATCATTAGATAGATATTTGAATCTAGTTTTTTATAAATTTATTTAGAGATATAAATGTTGCACGTATTTTCTACAAATCGAGTCAAACTTTCGGCACGGAAACCAACGGCGACAGATAATTTGGGCCCCGTTCGGCTTACCCAAAAACCGGCTTATTCGGCTTATTTTTTCAGTCGGAATAGTGTTTTTCTCGCACAACAATTCAGTCAGAACAATATTTTGAGCCAGTTTCAGCAAGCCGAACGGGGCGCTAGGACCCGGAACAGTGTAGGAAGCACCCAATGAATTGATGTGGACCTGGAAAGACGCGTTAACTGATGGGCAAAGAGTCATCGGCCGCGGGGCGCTAGGACCCGCGTTGGGCCAAGCACCGCTAGCCGCAGGAGCGCCGCTGGTCCAAGAAGCTTAGGCCGGTGGATCACCTCCTACCCGTGGGAGAAGAGCATAGAAGGACCTCGACGATGCACTGATTGGAGTGTCTGTTAGGCTTCCCGATCTATCTGCTTCTCTTCCGGCATCATGTTCCGGCGAGGGCTCACCCATGGTGGCGGCGCATGCGCTCGCAGAGGGAGGAAGAGAGAAGTGTGAAAGGGGAAGAAAGGTACGTGAGGAAACAGGCGTGGGGACCCTATGGCAGGATGAAAAATACTGTTTCGGCTGATTGTTGTGAGAGAAAAATACTGTTCTGGCAGGACGTGAATAGTGATTTTATGAGGTGGCTGGCCAGCCGGCAATCAACCAGCCAGCCAACCGAACACCCCCTGTAATTGTAGTCCGTTCATAGGAAAGCGAGCCTAAGTGAGAGAGTTAGGATAAATTACTTTTTTTAAGCTTCATCTCACTCCATCCGTTTATGAGAGCACTTTAAATAGGAGTTTCACCCACAAAGTTCTTTTAAGAAAGGTTATTAGAAAAAAAAAAACATCTCAAGAAACTGTTGGTGAAACTAGCCTTGTCAAACAAAGCCATAATCCTGACATACTCACTCCATAAATTCACTCATGCATACGCTCTACCTATATAAGTATATATATCTAAGAGACTAATAAGATGATAACTACCCCGCAAAAAAAAAAAATGATAACCTTGAGATTGATGAAGTCAGTCTTGCAGTTGACGGAACTACTCACCTGCTTTTACTAAATGAATAACACCATTTGTTCTTGAAAAAATAAGAAAAAAAATGAGAGCACATGTGCCAAGCCTATATCCATCATCTTTTCTGTCCCTGCAACCTTCAGGTCACCTGCACTAGTGCGAAATATAGCGTCCTTTCGTGAAGGCAACGGAATAGAGATATGGAGAGTTTTTTTGGTGCGTAGGTAAAATGCTCCCATGCCGCTGTAGAGAGACACGATTTTTAAAAAAAAGTTTGTACACACATGCATGGTCCCCTGTAGCTCCACCGGCCGCAATATGTTTATCGTCACGCTCCCATGCCGCTGCTCATCGTGCACCTAAAAAACAGCCAAGGCAGCACTCCACGAAGAAAGTGCACACTTTTGGTAGAGGGAAAACAACGACGTCGTCTCACTCTCACACTCACCCGATTAAACTAGAGAGTATATCCTCGCACGTACCAACATGGCAACGTACTCTTAGGGTCTGTTTGGATTCATTAACAGAGAGAAGTAATCTAGCTAATAGCACATAGCTAATATTAGCTGGATAACAATTCATTATCTACTTATTAGCTGAGAGGGTGTTTGATACACAAGCAAATTCATTGTACCCAACTACCTATTAACGTCACGCCTTGCGAGATTCGTGCTGAGCTCCCCGCCGGCGACGCTTCAACCCGCTCTGAGGTCCGCGTCACGCCTCCCGTCGCGTGATGTGCTCCGGCCGTCGACGCCTTGTCCGAGGCCGCCGAACTGCCTCACACCATTCTCGGGTACCCAGCTCCACCGCCCTACCGTCACGCAGCTACGCGGCTCCCGCGCGCGTGCTAGAGCAGCTGGTGGAGGAGCAGAGGCCCTCCGCCGAGATATGCACCCACTCGAGTTCTCTGTCCCTTACATGCAGCTGGTTATTTTGTCGGTCCGATCTGCTTGGATCTAGAGGCTTCAATGGTGGAGGGAATTTGTGTGCTGCCTGGGAGATGAATTTGGTGCTTGATGTTGCTGCATATGGAGAAATTGGGTGCTGGATTTGAGCAGAGAAGTGATGTGGTGGCTTCAGCTACCCGGCCGCGAGTCACGACCTCGAGGACACAGCGGCGGCGGCGTTCAGCCCCCTGGCGAGGCCGTGCACGGCGCTCTGTAGCTGCGGTTGCTGAGCACCATGCGGCCGAAGAGGAGCAGGCCCTGGCGGTACGGCAGGGACGTCCGGCGCCGCATTTCCTCGGCCTCGGCACGCCGCGACTTGTACAGGCGCTCGTGCGCGGACCTACTCCTGCCACCGCGGTGCCCCGGCGCCCCGCCCCTCCCCTTCGCAGCCGCAGCTGACGGAGATGGAGATGCGCTCGTCTTCGCCGCCGTCGGACTTGCTGCGATCGGGCAGGTCCTTGAGAACCCGCCCCAGCGGCGGGAGCCGCGGGAGGACGAGGACGACGCGGGGGCGACAGAGGAGGCGGTGGACGACGATGAAGACGAGCGCGACGCCGCGAGGGTCGCCGGCGCCGGCTGCTGCGCGCCTGCGTCTCGTCGGCGAACTCGGGCTCCGGCACCAAGTGGGACGCGGACCGCCGGTGCGTGCGGAACGGGGACATCGAGCGCGCCTTTCAGCGCACGAAGCGGCGCCGGACGCGGCCGCGTTCGTCCGCCTCCGCCTCCTCCTCGTGCTCCGCGGCTGCGTCGGGGAAGTCGAGCAGCACGGCGGGGTCCGGGTTCGGCTGCAACAGCGCGGCGGCGAGGCGGACGCTCTCGGAGACGCGGCCGCCGGCGAGCGGAGGCGGAGGGGCGTGGCGGCATTGGCGGAGAAGACGAGCGCGACGCGGGCTGGGAGGCTTCTCCAAAGGGAAGGATCAGTTTTGGGAGGGTGGGTCCCACTGTTAGCTGTTATTAGCTGCTTTCATTCAGCTGGTGGGACAGTTATATTTGATCATTTAGCTAACAACTATATGACATATTAGACCGTCTTCAACAGACTACGCATCACATGACCCATACCCAAAATACATCGTTCACAAAGAAAAAACACCCTCCACCAGACTACGCAAACGGATTACCTATTTTACGTCCACGATGAGAGAGAACCTAAAACTGCGTCGCCTTCTCCCCGCTCTCCTCCGACGCCGCCCTCTGCCCGCACTTCCCTCCCGCGCCCGTGAACGCCGGCGCGGGCACACTGGACCTGTCCTTCACCTCCACTGCCTCCGCCTCCATCTTGTCCTTCACCACCGCCACCACCTTCAGCGCGCAGAGCTCGCTGTCGCTGCCGTCCTTCTCCTCCTCCACGTCGCTCTCCCCGCGCCCGCACTCCTCCTCCGCGTCCCCGCACTGGGCGCACTCGCCGCGGCGTGCGCCGCCACGCCCGACGGCGTGCTCCGCCTCGCGCACCTCCACCTCGTCCGCGAGCTCGGCCACGGCCACCTCGCGCGCGTCTTCCTCTAGCAACGGGGTTCGCGCGCCCCGGCGTGGGTGTCGCGCGCTCCGGCAGCGGGGGCCCTGCAGCGGGTGCCGCGCACCTCGGCGGCGTGCTTCGCGAGCTCCAGAGGCGGATCGAGGCGGTACGAGGCACATCGAGGCGGATCGAGGCACATCAAGGCATATGCGATGGCGTGCGCCCGGATCCCTCCTTCCTCGGCCAGATCCGGCATGGAGGGGAGTGAGGAGGAGGCCAGCGTGGAGGCGGGTGGCGCTCGGCGGGGAGGGAGGCGGGCGGCGCTCGGCGGGGAGAGAGGCGGGCGGTGCTCGGGGCCTCTCTTTTTGCGTTCGCTGTTGGAGTTCGCCGGTTTGGGTTGCGTTTTTCCTTCGCTGTGCGTGACCCAAATGGTAAAATAGGTCTTGTGTTTGGATCGGCTCTGTTGGAGATAGTCTTATCTATACCTGTTTGGATAAAAAAAAGATAATTGTTAGCAGATAGTTACTACCTAGAGGAAACCAAACAGGGCCTTATATTGTGTATGCTATAGCTGGACCGGAGGAAAAGCAGTGACACGTAGGGAAAGGCACCAACCGTCGAAACGTACGAAGCCTCCTTCAGGTGGTTTTTGCTCTGCACGCCCCCGCCTTATCCCACCTGCATGTGTTTGCATGCACGGCAAATAAAAGCAACCGGATGAGGATGAGATCGATCGAGGCACGTCAACACCCTACCAAACCGCACTCGATGTGTCAGCAGCAAAAACAGCTCTAAGTTGGTGGAGTGGCAGTGTGGCACAATCTAGTGGAGATTACGGAAGATTGGCTGGGCTAACGATTGGACCGCCCACCCAATAACTGTTCTTGATTTGCTTCAATATTTTAAAATGGTGACAAGCTCAAGCGGTAGCTTTCTTTGTTGTTGGTGCTACAAGCCCACTGCCGAGGACTCCGGGCTTGCCTTTGGTGCTGCCTTTTTGCCGCTCATCAGCGCGGAGTAGCTGATCGATGATGCGGGATGTGGTCGGTCGCGGAGAAAATTAAATGTTGGCAACTTTTCGGACGTGCAGCGCCGTGCGCGTTGCATTGCATTGCCTCAATTGGTGCTTCCTGTTCGTGGCGACGCGTTCCGCCGGCTGGCCATGCATGCACGATCGCGCACGCGAGGTGGTGAAATTTTTGTATTTTTGGTCCCTTTGAAAACATTTTTTACAAGAAGACCTACGTCAAAACGTTTTCTAAAAATAGACCATTTTTAGGCGTCTTAAAACATAACACCGAGGTATGAGGGTCGGCGTCGACTGACACGACGCCGAGGTATTGCCACGTCACGGACGACCCCGGTCGACGGCTACACTGTGGCGCGTGGGATACGAGACGTCGGTGTCCTGTCAGCACACGCCACGGGCCCAACCTCGGCGCGGCTGGACTGAGCGCCGAGCTATGGGCACCATCCGGCGCGTGGCCCAGGCGGCCCAACAACGCATCGTGGCCCAGTAGCTCTCGGCGCGGGGTCACTTAACGCCGAGTCACTAGACCTCGGCGCGGCCCGACTTAACGCCGAGGTCCCCTTTTTCTTTCTCCCTCCATTCTAATGAACTTTTTTTACTATGTTGTAATGCACTCTACTTTTATTTCAGATAAACTTATTCCCTAGACTTTTTTTATTATGTTGTAATGCACTATGCTTTTATTTCAGATGGTCTTATGCCCTATACTTCGTTAACTATCCTAGCACTGTAGTGCTACTGTTTGTATCACTGAAAAGGCTACTTGTGCTGTTGCAGTCACTGAAAGGGCTATAAGTAGTGTTGCAGTCAATGAAAAGTCTATTTGAAAACTCGCTGAAAAGCCTAGATTCGTTTACTGTTGTATCCGTATACGCAATGAATTAATATCAGAGTGATGTACTGCATTTAGATGATGTGACAAAACACAGGTGTAGCCTTTTCAGATGAAATGACCAGTCATGGTTGTAGGCTTTTCAGATGAAGCATCTAGCGTTTGCAGATTCAATAAATGAGTATGCACACAAGTTTTTTGTCAAGTAGCATTCATGGTGAACCTGCCTTCATCTCTATATATAGTGCTCTATGTCTTGCTCCACATCCACACAACTTGTTTTCTGGTTTAGTTTTAGCAAATATCGAGCGGAGGTTCCTCGAGTGGAAAGGGTTTCGACGGAGGGAGAGGAAAGGGGGTGAGGAAGGGACCTCCAATTGTGTGAGAGGGTTTTCTGGGTCCTGATTCTTTTGAAGAACCAATAGAGGAATTTTCTTTGGAGAGGAAGAGTGACTTCACCCGTGAGAGACATCTTAGATCATACGACAAGCGCATTGAAGATTGGCTAAAATGCCGCCACGGTTTGGATTGTGTTGTGCAGATGTACAACGACTGTGACGGTGGAGGCCGTCGTTTCTTCAGATGCCCGCGAGGATTTGTATTTCCTTTGAACTCTCTTCTTTTTTAGATTTGCATTTGATTTGTAGTAGTACTTATTGGTAGATGGGTTTTCAGGATTCAAGCTATCCAGATAACTGTGGCTTCACTAGATGGGTCGACCCTCCTCCTATCTATCCCCATCAACAGTACATCACATATCTACAGGGACGCATCTTTGACCTAGAGTATGGCCCTGGAAGTGGTAACAGGGACAAGTCGGACGGCGACAACAGCAATGATGCAGAGGAGGCACTATGCAATAATCCGTACTGCCAGTGCCCGTACCATAAGAAGCACGGGCCTCCTTCTCCACCGCCACCGCCACCGCCTCTGTCATTTGGGGGATACTGTGGGGAAGGCGCAACTCAATATGTGGGACCGTTATTAGGATCAACCTTTGTTTGTTAGTCAATTCGAATGTGGAATGCTTGTATGAGTTGTTCTTCTCAAACCCCTAAGGCATGCTAGGTCTAGTTTGCAACATGCCATTGTTAGTTTTCATGTGAGTGTGTAATCGTAGTACCTTTGTAACGTCTATATCACTTGTTTCTTTCAATCCCTAAGGCATGGTAGGTTTAGTTTGTGACATGCCATTGTTAGTTTTCATGTGAGTGTAATCGTAGTGCATTCGCTATTTCATAAATTGTAGTTTACCTATCTCTAAGTTTCATGTACTATGGTTGATTCCGAAACTTAAAAAAAGATTTGACTCTCTCTAAGAATAGGGGATTGAAATCGAACATTACAAATGAGAATAAAAGAAATAATAAAAGAGTACCAAAAAAGAATAATCAAAAAAGAAAAGGAAAAAGAAGTAGAACAAAAAAAAGAAAAAAGAGAATGGCGTCGAGTCAGCCCACGCCGAGGTAAAGAAAATGGCGTTGAGTCGGCCCACGCCGACCCTAGGGTTTGGCTCGACTGGCCCGCCAGGTTTGGGCTTCAGCTCGGCGCTGAGTCGGTCCACGCCGAGTTTGAACACAGAGGCGTTGAGTCGGTTGTGTACAAATGGAGTACTCTTGCAACCATGATTTCAACTCATCCATGGTAGCAAATAATATGCCCTTCCGTATGATGAGCCAACCGCTAACATCAGGCACTGTTGTATCATTTGGCCCACCATCAGCTACTGCCCTGCGACCATGGCTAAGGTCCTCGAAATCACCAACTAGTGGATCTCTCCAAGACAAGACCCTAGACAATATCTCTATTTCCCTAAAATTGAGACGACCAATAGGCCGATCGTCATCAGAGTCTTCGGCTATCTCCCCTATGAAGGATTCATCATCTCCAGCCATCTCCATGTCAAAACGGTTCGTAGCCCTAGCATCACCAAAGTCTTCTTCACCACTAAGATCATCTTCGTCGCTAAGCTCATCCTCAATAGAAAAGTCTCCGCTAGCGTCGTCCAAACCTTCTTCTGCATCACCAATTACATAATCATCATCCTCTTCATAACTATCATGATTGCCCTCACCATCGGCAACCGGATTCTCCTCCTCATCTCCACCGTAGCCTAGTTGTGTGACAAGTATTTCTTCTTCAGACAAAGGACCATAACCTATGTGAGCGGGGGAAGATGGGCATGCTTCAAAACTATCATTTCCTAAGCCAGACTCCTTACTTACTACTAAATCCAAAGATCGCACTTCTGAGGCCAATACAACTGCCTTGTAATCATTTCATTCAGACTCGCTAGTAATTTTGAGCAATCGCTTGATCCGAGGACCCTTCGACGATCCAACATCTATGACACCTTCAAACTGAACATGCACTTCTCCTTCATTCCAGCCTAACTTAACCTTCACTCGCTCCACTAACTGGGTCAAAGATGGTGTTTCAGAAAAAATCAACAACTCCTCACACATGTCCAGAAATTCCAAACTATCATCTCTTGTCCTAACAATACGGCCTCCATGATGCAACCTCACTAATTTATCCATCTACAGCCATCACACAACAAGTAGTGTCACATATCAATATATTATGCGAGTTTCAATCCAATAAGTAGAAACTAAAATATATCATTTCATCTTTTTCAACCCCAACAACATAATCATTTCTAGTCATAAAAAATTGAAATGTAATGACCAACAAATAAATAAAATGCATACTAACCCTAATGACCAACAAATAACTAACCCTAATGACACCTACAATAAACAAAGAACCCTAATGACCAAAATAACTAGAAACCAAACTAACCTAACATGTTCACCACATAAAACAGTTAAACAACAATACACTCGATCATCCTAAGCCATACATTTTGCAAATGCAAACACAAATATACCAAAACACCATACACCCATGATTCCACATGATTAGGGACAATGCAAGCACATCTACGCGGATAGATTGGAGGAGGGGAGGAACCATTACCTCGAGGAAGCTTCGGGAGCCGAGATCGTGGCACATGTGACGCGTACGTATTTATAGTTTTTTTCCTCCTTCATAGATGAGTAACCATCAAATTGGGAAAGATAATTCCTATATTGTATAAAAAAAGTTAATGATCCGTACACACAACCTAGGCAGAAATCCTCTGTAGGCAGCCAAGAAGCGCGCCCTCCAGAAGGTAACCTCTGTACTGCGTGATTGAGGGGCTACAATGGAAACATAGAGAGGCGTCGATCGGGAAGGGAGGCGTGGGTACAGCGGGCGGGTAGGAAATTCGACGGCAAAAAAAAAGCTAGGGGAGTGTGGCCAAAAGAAAGAAACACGCGTAAACATTTACAAGTTTTCTTGCTAGGTCCACTTGTCAGATTATGATGAAAATTTTAGATGTGTTGGATCTGATTTTAATGTAGATCTAAGGGACAAAAATTAAGGTGGGTAGGAATATCAGGGTGAGAGGCTATTTGTAATTCGTTTGCTCTATCTTTTTTAATTAACATTTTATAATCTTGTACTAAAATTTTGGCTACTACTAAATGAACTCAAATGAAAAAAAATCAGCTACAAAGTTTTAAATCTTTACAAGGACTACAACTTTGATGCAGGATGTGCCTCCATCCGATATTATAGATCTATCGAAGCCTACAACAAACAACGACCTTAATCCTGATTCGATTCAAAACACAAGTATAATTAAGTCTATCTCACACATGGTCCAAGTCTTTACATGGCGCACAATAATCTTCCATCATATATCAGACCCAACTCAACGTTATCCCATCCCATGTGATCCCAAATCCAACTCACCTTAGGCCTTAGGATACTCCGAAGACATTCACGGGTCTCTATCACCATATGACCCCAAGAAACGTAGGCTCTAATACTATATATTAGAGTGGGTAGCAGATTCAATCCATCATGCTATATCCATAAGCCTTAGAGCTAACTCAACCCATAAACCAATACCACACAAGGTCTATTAGGTGAGGACTCACTACTAGAAAAGTTCATCACCGCCGGTTCTAAACCTGCCTTCAATGCCGGTTATATATGGCTGATGTTGGTGATAGTCTTCTGTGAGCGCCGACAGATCGAAATCGGCGGCTATATTCTTCATCACCACTGGATTAGAGTTTAATCTAGCGGTGCTTTCGTTATCATCACCGTCGCGTTGGAGTTTGATTCGGCGGCAATCGATCCCATACCACCGCCGATTAGCCAAATGATCCTGCGGTGATGATGGAGACATCACACCGATCGAATGTACAACCTGGCGGTGATGATGGAGACATCAATGTCGGTCGAGCATATGATCTGACGTTGATGTAGGTACCAGCGCAGCCAGATCGGCGTTCCGGTGGTGATGAGGGTGGCATCGCCGTTGACTTTGTTCTGGTGGTGTTGTCTTGTCCATCACCGCCGGTGTTAGCACTACATCAGTTTTCCCATATCAACGCTGGGTTTGTGCGTCGCGCATTTGCGTAATGGGCAGTGCTAAATGTTTTCGCCGCCGGTTCTGTGTACGATACGACAGTGAAGACCGGCACTGTGTTCACCGGTGGTGAAAACGTTCATCACTGCTGGTAAGTCGCCGTCTATGGCCCCTTAGCCGAAGAACCGGCATTGATTCGTATCACCGAAATAGTCAAACTTGTATCAGGCCATTCGACCCAGGTCCAAACAGTGGAGTGTGGGCCAATGGGTCTTGCGGAACTACTGGCTACTATGCCTACATGCTGTGGTCTCCCAACCAAACATCCAAAAAATGAGTTTGATCTACTCTAACCCCCAAACCAAACACACGCGAAGTGTCTAGTTTAGAAGCAAAAGTACTGGCAGTGGCGGAACCAGGGGACCAGCAGGGGGCAGTGCCCCCCCAATACTGTAGAAAATTTTTTAATACCCTTTGATTTTTTTTTTTATTTATAGCACATTGAGCCATCAATTCACCCATTTTTTTTTATCATGAATACTAACTACATATATAAAAAATTAAAAAAATATGGAAACTAATACTTACGTATATATTTATCATGTTTAAAAGTGTCATCATATTTGTTCGCCCCCCTAATCAAAATCGTTGGTTCCGCCACTACATCGGCCACTTGAGAAACATCGGACCGAGTTACTGTGATGAGAGAAACATTTTGGACCCAAGCATCTCCAACAATTTTTAAAAGAGCACTTGAGAAACCATTAGTATTCCAAACGCAAAAATAGAGTTTATCTATTGCATGTCTCCAACAGCTTAAAAAAAAGCTGCCGCTATTGACGCCATAGTTATTAAGACGATAAGGCGAGGTGCGGTGAGCCACCCCCTTCTAGACGCCTAGGCATTTAAGGCGCAAGGCGAGGCGACACCATACAAACATCTTAATATATAATTCAACTAGAATTTAGAAGGAAATTATACCTTAACATTGTCAATTCATACATATAATACCACTAGACCATATTAAGTAGTGCTACCAGCAGACATCCGTTCACACAAGAATAAGCAGAACTGTAGAACAGAGCAGCCTTATAGTGCAGAGGAAGGAGGGAGCAGGAACAGCAAAGGAGGGGGGGGGGCAAAGATAAAAAAAACAGAGCAGAGCAACGGAGGGAGCAAAGCAGATGAAGGATAGGGAAGGAAGAGCAAACAGGGAGAAAAGATGGACCTATGAGCAGAAGGCGGTGGAGGCATCGTGAATCAAGGACAAGGGGCCAGGATTTGAGGATGGAGGCCGCACTACCGCTGGTTTCTAGGTGCTCCGCTGCCTTCTTCTCTTTCCCTCTCTCCTCTCTTTCCCTCCCACTCTCAAATGGTGCGGATTCCAGATGGGCGCCTCCTCGCAGAGGTGTAGGCGCGAATCCCTTTTGTTTCTTCCGCGCGCGACCTCCCTTTTCCTTCTTCAGGTGCGCGACCTCCCTTTCCCCTGCGCACGTGACCTCCCTTTTCCTCCCGCGCGCGGCGCCTTCTTCTCCCGCGCGCCCCTTTTCCTCCCGCGTGCGGCACCTTTTCCTCCCGCTCGTGTCCCCTTTTCACGCGTGCGGCGTCTGTCCGGCGCCTTGGCGACACCTTTGGCGAGTTAGGCGACGCCATACGCATTGAAGTCGTGGCAAGCCCGACACCTCAATTGAAAAATCACCCAGACGCCTAGGTGACACCTTAAGAACCTTGATTGGCACCACCGGCGTCATATCTAGAATCTCCAAAATAGAATCTTTATTGGCTGCTTAACTTCCTACTCCCTCCATCCTGTAATAGCACATCCTGGCATTAAAAGTTGTCCCGAAATCTAAGATATTTGAGAGAAAAAGGATAATATTTCCTAAATAGAAGTACTTGATTTATTACTTGCCATATTTTTTAATAACAGAACTGAGAGTCCACCCTTTAATCTTGGAGAATATAATCAAATTTCAATAGATTAGGAAGTTAAGTGAGAGATACATATGTCTATTACACTCTTTCTTATTTAGCTAGAATGCACTATATTTCACGATAGGAGATTCTAGATGTAAAGCTACTTGTTTGGATTTGGATTTTACGTTCAGATAATAGTTATTTGAAGTCTTCTTTTCTCTATAATAATCTGAACCATTTTTTTGTTGGATATGGCTATGAATTGGCACCAACTACAAAGCAAAAAGGCATGCAAATGCATGTGTTCAAGGATTCTTGCGTTGGATTTTTTTTATCCTGCATTATCCAACCTGTTTGGTTGCTACCGAGATTCTTTTTATCAAATTTTAGAATCCAGGAGGGAGTCAAACGGGGATTTAATCCGGGCAAATCTCTAGCCGGTGGCGACAGGGCGACGACAAGTGTCGAAAAAAAATGTCTAGAACATGATGACTGTCTGCTCGAGGAAGAAGCGTGGCTGATGGGAGTAGAACGAACTCCTTTTTTTTGTATTTTTTTTTCTTTTGAGGGAAACAAACTCTGTTGGGTTGGCAAGGGTACTTTGGGCCTAGCCCAGTTAGGAGTTGGGGCTCGGCCCATGAGGAAAAGTCGGTGGAGAGGATGAAGGCTTTATATAAGCCAAAATTGTAACGAAGAGATTGGTTGAATCCTTCTCTGCTCTTCTGAGTTCTGCTTTCTCCTGCATATATTTTTCTAAACGCGGATGGATTGTGAGTTATTATTTGGAATTGGAGGATGTTTTTTTCTCTGTCTTGCCAAAAAATCACGACTGAGAACAAGCCAAATCAGGTCATTGCTACTTAGCTAGAATATTGCAGCCGTGGGCAGCAACAGCGTTATCGGTCATCTCTCTTCAACTAGTTGTCTATTCTGTCCAAAACCTACCCCCTAGCTCCATTTTTCATTTTTGAATCAGTAGCGATAATACTGAGCTAACTTGTTTAGAATGCAGAAAATTTCCTCATTTTCATATGAATCGATCCGATTGCAAAATTTCTGCAGAAGTGCTATGAAATCCCTATGCAGTCACAAGGCGCTCACTTAAATCTCATGCAACACAGCTCAGTATATTTACAGAAGCAAGCATCATCTGCATGTCCATAAAGAAACACAAAATCTTTACTACCACTGGTTCATAAAGAGACACAAAATTTTTACTACCACTGCAGTATTAAGCATGTCAAAGGCTATGCCACGAAACCTACATAACAATGCTCTTCAATTCTAGAAGCTGTATGCTAAAATCCATACAGCAAGAATAGCAGAGCATCATAACTTGAATGGAACCTGTAATCCTATTGACATTCAGAGAGAACGCAGCACGTCTGTTTCTCAAGTTGAATAATACAATGGGGAGCCTTTTTCTTGTGTGCCGTTACGAAAGATGCTCCAGGCCTACAGGCCACTAAAAAGTTCAAATGTATCCGGGTGCCACGACACTTTATTTTTTTTTCTCCCAAGCCATTCCATCCACCAACCGTTTGGTTTTTACCGTTTGCTAGCACTGATACATGGACCCCACCAGCGAAAACGTATAAAATGCCCTTCTCTCGTGACCACATCTTCTGCTTCTTTCTCTCTGCCGGGTGGGGCCAAGCGGTCAGCTGACTCCAACACCTTCTTCCTCTGGGTTGGGAACCGCGGATCGGAAGCCGCGCGAGGCCGGACGCCGCCACCGGGTCGACAATGAGCGCTGGGCCGGGGACACCGTCCGCTGGGCACGGGGCAGGACGCTACCGCTTAGGCGCGAGGACCGTCGGGGCGCTGCTAGCCGGGGCGCGCGCCGCCGGACGACGCGGCTTCGCCGGGGACGTGGCCGTCGGAGCGGCGGAGAAAGGGAAGCGGGCGTCCGTCGCGTCCGCCGTGTCGCGCCGATCTCGACTCATGGTGTCGGCGCTCTCTCCTTCGCCAAAAGGCGGGTCGGCGCCGACGCAGCGTGGATGCTATGGCCGACGCGACGCCAAGACCGCCATATCGCCGACAAAGCCGAGCTATTCCGGACCTCTTGCGGATCTCGGGGACGCCATGCGGGCGGCCATCCGCCATCCGCTGCATAACCGCCATGGTGCGGTGTCCGCGGCGGAGTCGGTGGAGTCGGTGGCCGCTTGCCCCCGCCGCCAAAGACCGCCTGTCCCTCCTGCTACGCCCGCCCCGAGCTCCGGCCGCCATGGCGTCGTCGATCATGACACCTCCAGCGCCGCCGCCCTCGCACCGCCCGCCCATGAAGCTCGCCGCCATGGTACGTGACAGACCGCGGCGCCCTACGCCTTCGCAGCACCTGTGGCTGCGCGGTCGGGAGTAGCTCGCTGCAGCGGACGCGCGCTGCTGCTAGCCGCATGACGGCCTGCACAGCTGAGCCCTCGCCCGCCATGCTGCTGGAGAGCCGACCCGTCGTCTGCGACCTCGTCAAGCCGACATTCGGGCCCGCGGCCACGCCACCTCAAGTCCGCCTCCCGCTCCACGCGCTCACGGCGTACCGCGTCAAGCGCGCCCAGTCCCCTTGCCGCGGCCCCAGCCCCTAGGCTCCCAGCTCCAGGCGACGGCGCCCCCATCCCATGCCTCTGCCCTTGACTGCTGTCTCCATGGACTTCGAGCACAAGGACCGGGAGGAAGACGACCGGCGGAGAAAAAGAAGGGCACGGTGAAGAAGCGAGTCGATGGCATTTAAAACTTTTTTCAACGCAGAACGACATGAAAAAATGGACGAAATGGCTTGAGAAACAAAAAAATAAAATAAAAATAAAGTAGAGCATTCGTGGGGGCACGGCAAAACCATTCAAGAAGAGGCTGAAACCAGTGGGTCACAGCCCTCTTCTAAGCAGCGCGCTGCAAAAGCTATATAGCGGCAAGGCTAGCACTGCATATATGTGTACAGCTCTAGCCAAACAAAATTATACTCAAAGCTTACGAACATCTTATGGTCTCATCTCATTGTATCTTCCTATCCTCCTGCCAAATGCAAAACAAGATGCTATCCAGCTTTCGTGTTGATGGGTAGGCGGTCACGTAGTAGTAGTTTATGGACTCAGCCTGTTCGCTGGTTGGTTTCTGAGCTGATAAGACCGGACTGGTGCTGGTTTATTGTGAGAGAAAAATACTGTACCATAGCTGATAAGCGCTGGCTGAAACCACTAAGCGAACAGGCTGATCAATCAGAGTAAGATCTGCAGTTTTGTGCTGGGACACACTTCGCTACTGAAGCTGATGTTCCTGGGCTGGCCAAGGCGCACAGGCTCTGTGCCGTTGTTGCTTGCTGGGGCGATGTCTGTGGATGAAGATTTGGTTGGAGCACTAGCACTGCTTACGGTGTCACTGCTCTCTAGTGGACTCTTCCATGTCGGGTATGGCTCAACACTAGTCACTCTGCAGAGAGAACAAGGGTGCCAGGAATGAAGATTAGTCCTGACAGAGGGATCGATCGGATGTTCATGATAACAAGCTTGAGCAAAGCATAGGAAGTATAACAAGACACAATTCATACCTCTCCTTTCGCTTCTCCAAGAATCGGGCAAGAGATGCTTTCCGAGCTTGAGGGACAGCTACAACAAACAAAAACATGGATAAATCAAATGTGTTGTACGAATGATTACAGCAGCTGCTAATTGTTAGTTACTCCTGTATCTTAGTATACATCCAGTGGAAACTGCAAGCAAGTGATAACCATACATACCTCTTGGCGTAACAGCTGCAGAACTTGTAGTTGCCAACGGCTGAGATGAGCTTGCCTGGCTGATAGGAGCAGCGATTGGCGGTTGAACAGCAGGTTTTGAACCACAGGCCTCTGTAGTACAGTGAGATGTGCTCCTGGAGAGAGTCACAACTTGTGGCACGATGGAGATTGGACTTGAAGTGCTTGATAAATGAGGCACAGAAGGCTCTGGTTTCTGAATTACAATCTGTCTAGCAGGGAAAACCTCAGGCACCTTGACCTTTGCAGGGGCAGAAATAGGTGACGCACTTGGCGGGCTAGGAATAGATGCCCTGCTGGCTAACATCATAAGTTCTTTAGCCTGTCATAGTTGAAACACAATCAGCAAATGTACATCCAATCCAAGTGTTCGATTCGTTGCAAAGGTAACATACCTTCTCTACCGGGACGTTATCAAAAACATTCACCGAACCGTTGTAGAATATCGTCAGCTGCGTTGAGGTCTGATTCCGCGGGTTCCTAAGTTAGTCGATGAACCATCAATTTGTGAGCTAAAAATTCATATTGTATCCCAATAATTATGAGTGCAGAAACCATGTCCAGAGAAACTTATCAAAACCTTGCACCATACACGCCAACTGTAGAACCACCAAATCCGTTGCTCATGGTGAAAGGCTGCTGATTCCTAGAGGGGGCACCAGTGCCATTGTGGAAGCTCTGCGACCTGACCATCAGGTTGGCCTGATTGAACGGCGCAGGGTGGCGCACCGACAGCGGCTGCACTAGCCTGGATCCACCAGGGAGATGATGAAGCGCCGCCGCGCTGTAATCCATCCCCTGCAAGCGCTGGCCGCCATGCGCCGCGACAGGATACTGCTGTGCCGTGACCTGGCTGCTGCTGAGCCCGAACTGCCTCTGCAGAAACCAAGTGAACAGTTGAGACTACCGAGCTTCTGTTCTATGTCCAGCACCTCAGTCGCAGAAGCAGCAGGACGGTGACCGCGAGCTCGGGGGAGTGGCGTGGCTTACCTGCTGGTGCTGGGAGACCACAGGCAAGGAGGTCTGCTTCTTGATGCCGTCGAAGGCGTCTCCGGCCGGCCGGAACCCGGAGATCGAGAACTCCTCAGAGCCCTCCTCCCTCGCCGTCCTGAAGGACATGAACGCCGGTGCGGCGCCGGACTTGGCCGGAAACTGCCACTGCGCCGCCGCCAGGTTATCTGTAGCAGTAGCACCGAAATCTCTCAGAAATTTGCAGAACAGAGCAGGTCAAATCTGACGCGCGGCACCAACGGCGTCACGTTCACATGACGCAGTGGACCAAAGAATACGAAATTAATTTACTATATATATATATAAGAGCCAGTAAATCTTGGTTGCGACCACGAGAGGAAATAAATTCTCTCTGACTTGTTGAAGAACTAATAATTCTCATGCTCGCGGCAAATAACGGCGGATCAGACGGCCCACACGCCGAATCGCTACTACAAGGAACGCGTCGCCGTCGCTCGCATACTACGGTTAGGTTAATCACGCTTTCAGGGCATCGAGAGGGAGAAAGGTTAGCACTGACCTGCTGGCTCCGTTCGGCTCTCCTCCACCACCACCTCGCCGCCGCCCTTCCCCGCCCTGTCAATCACACCCAGGAAATCCCTCTCCATGGAAGCAAAGCAAAGCAACCACCGGAGCTGGCAAAAGATATCCCTTCCGCGTCGCCTCGTCCCAAGAATCTTTTCCCACCACCAGTGGCGGTGCCGAGAAGAAGAAGAAGAAGCGGCACCTCAGCTCGGATTCCTTAACCTTTCTCTCCCTCAGCCCGCTCTCGCTGCTTTCCCTTTCCTCCTCCCCCTCCTCTCTCTCTCTAAACCACTTTCTCCCGCTCGCTTATTTATCCGCGAGATTTAGGAAGGAGGAGGATGCGGAGGAAGAAAGCCGCGATGATTAGCTGCTTAATTAACCGGCTCACATTAATTAACGAGATGGGGGCGCGGGGACGGGGGCGGGGGCGTCGGGTGGTCGTGGGCCCCGCCACGGCGACCGGCTACCGGCTAGGCGAGGCCCCCACGTGGTACGTACGCCACACGGGGCGCGCACCCTCCGCTGAGCCTCACGCGTCCGATGACACACGGGCTCCGCCACGCCTGGGGCCGACACGTCGGCGGGCGCTTGAGCGCCCCGTTCCCGCGTCTGGCTGTTTGCGCCGCCGTGGCGTGGCGTGGGGACCGCCCACGTGCGGATGGATCCGGCACGTGCCCCAGCGCGAGCCACACGAGCCGAATTGCCCCGCGCGGGGTCAGAAGATGACGCGTGGGCCCCGCGGGGACTGCGGGATTCCCCGCGCGCTTCTCGGTGGGGCGGTGGAGCCCACGTGGCGTGTACGCGCGTCGAGGGCCTTATATTATAGTAATATATATAATTAACATTGAAAATCATGTCATTATATTATTAGTGGCGCGTGTGTGGCGCGCTACGTTGCGTTATTTGCGCTCAGTTTACTGAACACTGCTAATTTCGTGTGGTCGCCCGGCGAGCGCCTTTGTTTTGTATCGTTTGACCCACCACCTTGTGCGCACTGCACCTACTTATTTAAATTTATTTGCTTTCAATTGTGTGCTTCTTAGATTTTCTCAGGCCTCGTTTAGATGGTAAGCTTTTTCACTGTCTCTCCGTCACATCAAATCTTTAGATATATGCATGGAATATTAAATGTAGATAAAAAAATAACTAATTACATAGTTTGATTGTAAATTACGAGACGAACCTTTTGAGCCTAGTTAGATTATGATTGGACAATAATTATCAAATACAAACAAAAATACTACAGTATCAAATACTGATTCATAACCTTAATCTAAACAAGATCTTAGCTTTCCTTTTCTTTTGTCCAACGAGACTGATGCGACCAACTTGTTTATTCAGTGCCAAAGTGCGAGTGGAAGACCTTGTTTCTACTCAAGCGCGAACGAATGCTAGCTCCCTCGCAATGCATGGTAGGGCACACATGGTTAACTCTTCTTTCAAGTAATGGATGAGTTTAATCTTTATTGTTTATAAGTCTATCGCTACTGAAATTTAGAAAAAAATTATTAAATAGTAAAAGTGACAATAAATTAGCTATATAAGAGTAGTTTAAGAATACCGAGCATATATATACTTATAAATATTGGCTTGTAGATATACGATGAGAGAAAAGAATAATGCCCAAAGCAGGAGCGGTAAAAGCAACCCACTTACTCAGATCTTAATCTTAAGTAAACTTAAGTCCATTTAGACAAACTTATGGACATGGTGGCACGACATCTTAGTTGTCATGTAATCATTGTCAGTTAGGATGATTGACTGCTTTCTCCATTGATTAGGTTAAAATGACCACTACTCGACTTACAAGTTCTCATCTGCTGGCTCAATTATTCACACCCTACTTCTAGGATGTAGGATGTGTATGCGTGAGTGTTTATGGAGATAGGTTTGTCTATATGTATATAAGCATCTGCTCATGTACTGGTAGTAAAAACCAATGGCCAATTAAAACCCTACTTAACAAAATCTATGCAAGAAATCTATCTAGATGTGCCCTACAGTTTTGCTAAGTGTTGATATCTAATATAAAAGAGTTATGCAACCTAGGTTCTAATTCTATCAACTAACCTAGCAAGTTAAAATAGAAAAGGTAAGCACACAACCTAAGAAAGCAAATAAGTGTGAAAAAACGTAAATGAGTTAAAGATGCAAACTCATGTGATGATGATTTTCTCGGGGCATCAAGATTCAAGAAGCTCACGCTTCCCCTAGTCCTCGTTGGAGCCTCTCACAAGGATGCCCTTACAAGGGCCAAGCTCCCGGTCGACTAACTTCTGAGGATAGCCCATGAACCTTTCCCCATGTGCAAGTGGGTGTCCGTGTGCCTCTTTTGGGCCACTCCATGCCGTCTTCCGTATTGAGCTTTCAACTCAAATGGTGCATGCTTTGTTGCCTTCGATACAAGCTACGTAGCCACACTACAAATGCAATTTGTGTAATATCGTAAGATTACAAGCCCCTAGTGTACAAAATGGCGCGCACAAGCACCGAGTGGCAAACTGTATTCAAACATCACTAAATACTAAGCCTTAGCCTGAAGCAAGGCGCCAATACTGTGATCTAACTAGCCTAAGTACTCTGCAAAGAACTACACTAATCATCTAATAATTCCTTAAGCACTTTTGATGGCTAGAGCAATGAAGATGAGCCTCAAATCACTAGCAACTTTCCATAGCTCCAACACACTTCAAACAGCTTGGGGGGTTTTATTGCCTCCACCACAAAATATAGCAGAGGACTATCCTTGAGCAGGGGCCGCCAAGAAGGTCTGACGAGGCCACCAATGCCTGCTATTTTTGACTATATAGGATGCTATTTTTTACATTACTCTTTTATAATCTTATTATTCAATATTTTGGATAGCTACTAAATGAACTCACATGAAAAGAATTTTCAACTATAAAGTTTTAAATCTTGTTAAGCACAATAACTTTGATATATGGATGTGTCTCCACCAGAGATTTTTGAAAAATGCAAAATATCGAATCTCAAAATATGTGAATTTTAAACAAATATTTGAGACAAAAAAAAACTTAAGATAAAAAACTTGTCAACAACAAACATTTAGATCAGATTGTCACTACAACTTTAGTATTAACTATGTGAACATTCAAGGTCGCTTAGGAATTTTAAAATTTGAATTTCAAAATCTAGGAACTTTGAACATATATTTGGGACTCCAAATGACTTCAAATGAAAATCTTTTCTACTATAAATTTGTAGATTGTATTGAGAACGGCAACTTTGGCATGAACCATGTCAACATCTGAAGTTGTTTAAAAATTTAATTTTCAAATTTCAAAATCCGTGAACTTAAAACAATATTTTGGAACTCTAAATATTTTCAAATAAAAACATTTCAACTACAAAGTTGTAGATCGTATCGAGGGCTACAATTTTGATATAGAGTTTGTATTCATCATAGTTCATATGGAAAAAATATGAATTTTTTTTTGTTAAACTATTTTTAGAGGTAGGCATATTATGATGCTTGTAAGAAAAATGGACCTCAGCCCATTTAAGTTTGGATTTTGGTGTTTGATGATCAACAAGACCAAATTGGACTAATGTGTTTGCAAAGTGTTTGTTTTGTAGGCGACTTGGACGAAGGCGACGAAGTGATTCGATGATCAATACCTTAAGCAAGGCATTAGAAGCTGAGTAGAAGACTCACAAAGATCAAGCAAAGTCCAAGCACGGAGGATGAAACCAAGACGGATGCAAAGATCATGAAGAAACGAAGTCATCGGAGCGCAACAGGGAGCTCCGGACCCTGATGAACAAGGGGTTCGGATCAATCCGCAAGAGTCCGATTGCTATACCGTAGTTCTGGGTGGACCGAACTTGGTGAACAGGAGCATCCGAACCAACAAGAGAGTCTAGTCCGGAGGTGTCCAGAAAGGTTCCAGAGAGCGCCAAGGTGACCGGACTCAGTCCGAACCGAGCGTCCGGACCAATCAGTGTCTGGTCCGGAGGGCAGGCCCACATGTCAGTTACTCAGGCGTTCAAACGGTCGGTTTCAATGGTCATCTATCAAAGGGGCCGAACCCTAGCGAGATGGTCCTAACCCTCGAGAGAGTCCGGTCTAGAGGTGGCAGAAAAAGCCTCCCCAAGGGACCAACGGCTCTATTTGGTTGGAGGCCTATAAATACCCCCATGGTCGGCCAAAACAAAGGTGGGAGAGCCCAAGAAATTGCTATATGAGTTGAGACTCAATTTTAGTTGCTCTAGCCATCAAAGTGCTTAGTGAAATATTAGGTGATTAGCGTAGGTGTTTTTGCGAAGTGCTTCGCTTGCTCTAGGTTTAAGCCTAGTGTTTAGTGAGGTTTGCACACCTCTTATCACTAGGTGCTTGCTCGCACCATTGTTGTACTCAGCAGGGCTTATAAGTCTTGCGAGCCCACATCAACCGCGTTTGTGGTGTAGCCGCCACCGTGTACGGAGGGAACAAGGCCTGTGATGTTTTGGCTGGAAGCTTGACAGTGAAGATAGTGGGGAGCGATCTGGGAGAGGCTTGTCGAAAGGCACGCCGGAGACCCACTTGCGTGTGGGGAAGGCCCGGGGCTATCCACGGAGTTACTCGACCAGGAGCTTGGCCCTTGCAAGGGACTCCAACAAGGACTAGGAGAAACTTACGTGCTTCTCGATACCTCGATAAAAATACCGGAGTCATCGATGGAAATTTGCATCTCTACCTCATCTTTTACCTTCCACATTTATATTGCTACCTTGGTTGTGTGCTTTCCTTTCCTAGCTTAGTTGATAGGCTAGTTGATAGGATTGGAACCTAGGTTGCATAACTTTTTTGCGGTAGAGATAGCAACACATTAGCAAAACCGTAATTGCACATTTAGATATATTACTTTCTTGCATATGTTTTGCTAAGGTGAAAATTAGAGGTCATAGTTAGAGTTAAATTTTTAAGTTTTCTAATTCACCACCCCTCATAGGCACCACGGTTCTTACAATGCTCATCTTTGAAAATCGATTTAGAGAAAAACGCTAAGAATGCCTGTCTCTGTTAATATCGATTTTCAGAAACGACTCTAAAAGTCGATTTACAGATATTCACGTCTTAAGAAGACCGCCTCTGCTAATCAATGATTATGCGGACACTTTAGGACACCTGCCTCTATAGATAATTTTTAGAGGCAGCATTTGCCTGGAGGCTACATGGCCATTTACGGAGGCGGTCTCTTGATGTGCCCGCGCCTTCGCTAATCAAAGATGCAGTCTCCTAAAATCGTTTTTTGTGGTAGCGATAGAGGAGGTCGTGGTGGTGGGAACTCTATGAGCATTGGGAGATCGTGTATATAGAAATAGTGAACACAAGTGCTTCTACAGGGGTGACAAGAAGAAGTTGACCGTCGAGTCATAGGTATAGGCATGGTACCATGGTGAGGTGGAGGAGGGAGTCGAGTAGGAGTGGGGACATTTGGATCGTATAGTTATATGGGAACCGCCCGCAGGCAATGGCTTCCATCGGCGGGAGCATGAGTTAGAGCGAGTGTGAGAGCAAAAGTATAGTAGAGGGCTATGGGTTAGGTTGAATGCTGAGGTGGAGAAAAGAGCGGAGGAGAGAAAAGAGAAGCGAGCTACGATCAGCTTATGCACAAGAACCAATAAACTTTATGAGAGAGAAAAGTGAGTTCTAAAGTGAGACAACTACTGTATGAGAGGGCTAATAGGTAGGCTATAAATGTACATACAATCGACTCAAGGTTGTGTTATTAGCCTCGCTCAGAAAATTAATGGGTAAGGTGAAAGCTGACTGGCTCACACTTCCATGCGTATATCGTATAAAAAACTTTTGAAGATGCTTAAAAAACTTCCATATGGGCAAACATATATTTGGTTTTGACAATTAGATGGTTAAAATTTTCTGATTGTTTTGGTTTTGTGGTCAAAAACATACTCTAATAATAATGGGATGGTCAAAAGTTGACATCTTTTTAATTAAAACAACCAAGGAGGCAAAGGAATAGGTGGAGCAGTAATATATTCTTCATGCAAGATCCAGATTTCTATTTTATTTGGGGGCATGTGGTGTGCCACCCACGTTAGTTTCAATGTATATTAAGTTAGCTGTATTCATTAGGGCTGGCATCTATCTATAGAATACGAAATGGGATAATAGTTACTTAGGGCAGTCCGTAATTTCTATAACATAGGATACCGCACAAAAAAAGTATTGTTTTCCAACCCATGGTTTCTATGAGTAATAATTATTTTCTCTTTCTCTCTCCCAACTCTATCTTCTTCCTCCAATGGGAGTGCGGCACGAGCCCCATAGAAACTGGTGGTTTCTCCCCAATGACGATTTCATAGTTTCTTGGTGCATTGGGTCAAGAGAAGACCTGATTTCTTCATGAGGAAACCATTTCTAGGATTTTTCTCTCTTTCTTCATTAATTATGTTGCCATGTTAGCATTTTACCTACGTGATAAGTCATTTAACGAGGATAAAAACCATCATTAATACACCATTGGCACTGTCCTTGTTAGTTTGGATCGGAGCATCAGCTCACATGCAAACAAATAGGGTATAAATAGATTTATCTCGTTTTTCATCCTTTAGCCTGCCTGCTGGTTGGTCGTCACGATCACTTTGGGCTTCTTTGCTTGTTTTGTTGTGTTCTTTTATTTTTTATTTTTTATCAGCGTGGCAACTGGCAAGTAAGATGTGTGTATTACATGTTGCATCTCAGCTCGCCGTACCTGACCAGATCCATGGTACGCAGCAGCTGGAAAAGATGCACTCTTCAATGAACAAAAGCGTGCTCATGCACATTTCATATTGTAACTGACAATGACACCCATAATCTATCAGCTAGCGGTTGCCGGCCAACGCTTCTGCTTTTGTTTTGAATATATTATCAAATGCAAATATACGAAAATAAGTAATTGGCGAGTGTTACATGCATGCTTGGGTGTAATATTCCTGAAAGAACCTTTTCACGACTAGAGGTGTACATGAAAACCGACTGTGTAAACAAGGTACCAAGTGGTGGTGTTGAGGATCAGTCCTAGCGTGTAGTACAAGTAGTCTACTTGTACGGATCGGAATCGGCACAACCCGTCCTAAAAGAAGTAAAGATAACGGAGGTGAAATAGGATGCTTAAAAGTTAAGCTCTGCTCAAGATACAAACTTAAACATGTATATCTATAGTGATGTACCCAAAGGTTTGATTAGTGTGACTACTCTATTGACCAAAGAGTTTTTTTTTGCAACTTATCATCAAGCGCTACTATAAACAGAATTTAGGAGGCAGCTAGTTTTATTAACGAAGGCGTTAACAAAATGTACTTGTCTCCTAAAACACTTAGCGATTTTCGGAGGTGGTCGTTTTATTTACAGAGACAATAAAAATGATCCATCTTTCAAAATCGATTTATAGAGGTGAGCCTCTTAAAAGGTCCACATCTGAAAATAAGTCCTATTTTCAGAGGTTGGCCTCTTAAGAGTCATGTCTCTGTTAATACATCAAAGCCCGCACACGACCCATTAGATCCCGCCACTCACCGAACCCTAGCTAAGTCTTCCTTATCTCCCTCCCCTCAGCAGCACTCATCCAACACGGCTCCCTCTCCTCTGACCTACCTCTCCTCTCCACTCCCTTCCCTTCTAACTCATGCTCACGAGATCTAGCGCGGCCCATTGACAAGCCTCAACCTCGTCGCATAGCGCCGTTATGCTTTCATTCAACTAGCAAAATTACTAAACCCTTGCTAGGGTCCATATTTCTCACATCATAATATACCCAAACTACTGCCATACTCACTAGATCACTCTCCAAGTAGGTCAGATATTTTTCCAGATAGATCCATGACAGACTCAATTCCCGTTTTTTTCAAGAAGTCAAACATCTTTTAAGTTTGACCAAATAAAAAGTACTAACATTTACAATACTAAATAAGTATCATTAGATTAATCCCGGAATACATTTTTATAGTAAACCTATTTGGACACATAAATATAAATATAGGGAGTTGCTAAAATTAAGGCGCCTGAATTTTAGGTTTTTTTCAGGCGATGGTTATTACACATATTTTATGTTAAATTTGCAGTTTTAGTTTGTTGTAATTTTTGTTGGCATAATCTGCAATTTTAGGATCTGAGAATAAAAAACTTGATAGATAGAATCACAAACCTGACAAATCTAATATATATTAACACAAAGACAATTCATAATTTTTTCTATAGTTAGACGAGGACAAAAAAATAATATGTTATAACACAAAAACAATTAACAAATCACAAGAGGACAGATTACAAGATGATTGAAAAAAATAGAAGAGGGAGAAAACGAGGAAGCTGATAAATCCAGTGTCCTGCTACAGCTAGCGTGTTTGGATAAAGATCTGATAGGTAAAGCTGGCCAATAAAAAGAATACATCATCACCAGCACAAGCTACGGGTCTACGGCATAAGATCAGACGGATGAGCCGTCGCCTAAACAAACGAAGCATTTCGGTCGACTGATATATAGGAAACGTGATAAATATAATCAAACTTTAAAAAATTTAACTTGGTTCAAATTTAGAAGTACACTCTTTTGGGGAGTGAGATTAAACACTTTCCTGGAGTTAACTTTAAGGATATATTTTTGCCACATATGAAGCTAAAAATGTTTTAATATGAAGGAGTCCACATGTCATGTGACGGCGGCTACTTGCTGATTGGTTCATTAGTCACCATCAGAATGATAAAGTGACCGCATGGTGGCAAAAGCAAAGCGGCTAACAACAACAACAACAAAGCATTTTAATCCTAAGCAAGTTAGGATAGACTAAAGTTAAAATCCAACATGAACCCATAGTCACGGTTCAGGCATGTCGATAGCGGCTTTCCAAGCACTCCTATCTAAACAAAGATCTTTAGGTATATTCTAACCCTTTAAATATCTTTTTATTGCCTCCCCATGTCAGCTTCGGTTTTTCTCTACCTCTCCTCACATTGATATCTCGACTTAGGATTCCACAATGCACTGAATGTCTCCTTTGAACATGGCCAAACCACCTCAACCTATGTTGAACAAGCTTTTCTTCAATTGGTGCTACCCCTAGACGGTCCCGTATATCATCGTTCCGAACTTGGTCCATCCTTGTGTGACCACAAATCAATCGCAACATACGCATTTCTGCGACACTCGGTTGTTGGACATGTCGTCTTTTTTAGGCCAACATTCTGCTCCATACAATATAGCGGGTGTAATCGCTGTTCTATAAAACTAAAAGCAAAGCCAAATCAAAATATTGATTTCCTTGGTTGATTGCTTGGCTAGTCTACATGTCATGGTAACTCATGCACTTGTCGATTTGACAGGGAAATTTGAATTCAAAATTCTATCTTATGGTCATGTTTCATCCAATTGTCACCCAAAAACTCCCTTACCAACTGATAGATGTATCGAACTTTTAAAGAGAATGAGTAATGAATAGAGTACATAGTGAAACAGTTTTGTATAATTAAATCCCGGTATGTGAACTTTGGAACAAAAAATATATAATGTTTACCATACCTCAACTTTCCTCATTAGAGTACATATGGAATTATACCATGGTTTCATGAAGCTGTGAAATGCCAATCCAAAAAATAATAATTTAACAGAAAATTTTTAAACATATTGCCAAGTTGTGTAGCACATGATAGATTAAAATACAGTGACAGGTACTTTAGGAACCACGCGACAAAGATGATTAGAAGAGGTAATCTTTTATATTTCCATAAGGATTTAATTTCCATTGCGTGCTGTTGTATGTAATATATTTGCATAGTAGTTATCTGCAGCATTTGGTCAGCCTTGTTATCCTATTCTGTTCTTGATAGCTCCGTTCCTTTAGTATAATAAAATCATGCGTGCTTGACAGCCACTAAACCACCTATGTTATTGTATGATTAAGCTGTCATGAAGTGGAATCGTATAGAATGGATATGTTATTAATCACGCTTCTTCTTTAAACACACTTTGGGAGTTGTTGAAAATAATGCTTTAATGTCTCTCATACTATTACTAAGATAATTAGAGACTGATGTTTTAATCCTCTACATTAATTCTCACTATAGACACTAAAAAAAGATTAATTCAAAAAAATAAAAAATAGAAATATACAGCCATCTATTTTGTAGACCAAATCATGCATGGACAATAATAGATATTAAACATATTGATTTTCTAAAAAAAAGTTACCCACCTTTATTTTCATTATAAAAATAGCCTAAGTTACCTTAGATCTTCGTCGATGCCATTATACAAAATAAAATAAACTCTTGAGTTTGTATCTAAGTAGCAGTCAAAGTTTCAAAATTTGACCAGATAAAATTTTAAAAACGACTGAGTATATATATAATTGAAGAAAAGGCATTACTATTAGCTACTAGTTCCCTATAAAAGAAACTTACCTTACCTCATAAAGGAAATCAGGATCACATGATTGTCTATTTTCTTTCTCACTTCGGATGGAGGGAATTTTGCATAGGTACAGTATTTCGAGCCGAACCACAAGGATAGGGCAGCGATGATAAGGTTTACCGTAGCGAATAAGACGGACGGTGTCACTAGTACACTACTGTGCACATTCTACCGAACAATAGACTGAGTGGCCTTGGACGAAATGTAGCACTTGCCACTACTATATTGTACACATTCTTTCTACAGCAAACACTAGTAGAGAACACACTTTCAATTCTAGACTTTAGTCCCAACTATTTTTAGACCTCGGAGTAAAGACAGGATTAGTCTCGGTTGGAGCAACCAACCGAGACTAAAGTCACCTGCCCAATGGCTAAAGGTGCAACTTTTGCAGGAGGGGACCTTTAGTCCCGGTTCGTGGTTCAAACCGGGACTAAAGGTCACCCTCCAGACCCAGTTAGAGCTACCAGCCATGACTAAACCTTTAATCCTGGTTGATGGCTCCAACCAAGACTAGAACTCTACCTATAGTATGGGTTTATACCACAAACCGGGACTACATGTCCCGGGCTATATACTTTCTCCTTCTTCCTCTCCTAGCCCGAGCCATTTCAAGCTCTTTGCCTGCTCTCTATTTTTGCTCGTGGAAGGAGTTCATGCTTGCGGGATTGGTGAAAACTTCATTCCTCCATCCATTCTTCGGTTCTAAAGGTTACCAACTTCATCCTCCCATGTTTCATCACTAGCATGGCTCATTTCTTGGTCTAGAAATAGAGAGATTTGTTGTTTTTTAATTGGAAATGATGGTTGATTTTCTTATTTATATACCATTTGAGCTCGAAATCACTTGATAGTTTGAATATGAAGATGAAGGAAGCTTATAGTAGTTCATCAAAACTAGTATGCACCTTTCATTACCTCATTTTATGGTCTAGAAATAGAGAATTTTTTTTTTTTAGATTGGAAATAATGGTGGATATTTTTGATTTATATGCTATTTGAGCTCAAAATCACTTGACAGTTTGCATATGTAGATGAAAGAATCTTATAGTAGCTCATCAAAACTAGTATGCACCTTTCATTGCCTCATTTCATGCATGGTTTAGAAATTGAGAAATAAAATGTTTTTTTAGTATATAGCTCATTTAATTTCATGGTTCACAAAATGAGAAACTTATAGTAGTTGATGAAAATGAGTATAGACAGTCGTAGATGGCGACTGCTTCCGGATCCTCGGCCTCACATGTGTCCCTAAGCGACTGAGGCCGGACCTCCCTCTCATTGCGTGCGGCCAGTGTGGGCAGAAGATTGTGAGGGAGTACAGGGTGAAGAAGAAGGGTCCCAACCAAGGGCGCATCTTCTACACGTGTCCGGATCACGAAGTGAGTAATTTTTTGTCATGTTTTGCTATGGTTTGTAGCCATTTTTTGTGATGATTTTGATTAAAGTTCTTGATTTGCTGTTGTAATTTCAGTGGGATGGCACTGGATCATGTGACGGTTGGTACTGGGAGGAAGAGTATGTTGAGCACGTCCAAAAATCTCTTGCAAAGGAGACTGAGGCGGCTGATGAGAGTGCACCTGTGTATGATGAGGCAGTGAACCAGCAGAAGAATGATTTGTCTGTTTTAGTTGGAATTGGGCGCGAAATCCTTATTCTACTAAAGTGCATTGTAGGCTTAGTTTGTTTAGTACTATTTGGGATTGTCTACATTGTATCAAGGCTTTAATAAATTAATGTTCGAGAGAACGTGAAACAGCTGTGTGGTATAGGATATTAATTAATCATGTTGATTGATGGATATTTTGGATCTTTTAATTAACTACTAACCATGCATGTTGTATAATATGGGTTATTACAAGTTTTTGATATGGTGTATGTCATGTGATCCAGATGAATCGGTAATGGATGTACAACGCTGACCGCCGCTCCCTAGAGTTCATGAGGGGCGTGCATGATTTCTTAAATGTGGCTAAGGCAAACACGCGGAATGGTTTCATGTGTTGCCCATGTGTTCTATGTAAGAATGAGAAGGATTATTCTTGCTCAAGGAAAATTCACGAACACCTATTTAAGTTGGGTTTCATGCCAAAGTCTATTTGTTGGACTAAGCACAGAGAAAGAGGTGTTATAATGGAAGAAGAAGATGAAGAAGAAGGGGATGATGACAACATGATTATTCATGGTTTTGCTGAATACGGTGCCTTTGATGATACTACAATGGGGGAAGCTAAAGAAGAGGTAGCGGCAGAAGATGAGCCCGATGATAATCTTGGTTAGGCCATTCGTGATGCACAGAGAGAATATGAAAGTGATAAGTAGAAGATCAAGTTCGAGCGCATGCTAGAGGATCACAAGACATTGCTATACCTGATTGCCGAAGAGGGTCAAAAAAAGTTGGGTACCACACTGGAATTTCTACAATGGAAGGCAAAAAATGGTGTATCCGACAAAGGATTTGGGGAGTTACTGACTATCACAAAGAAGATGCTTCCAAAGACAAACAAATTGCCCACCACTACATACGCAGCAAAACAGGTCGTCTACCTTCTAGTATTAGAAATCCAAAAGATACATGTATGTCCTAATGACTGCATCCTCTAACGCGGTAAGGAGTATGAGAATTTGGATGCATGTCTGGTATGCCGTGCATCGTGGTATAAGATCAGGTGAGATGACCCTGGTGATGTTGAGGGCGATGGTGAACGTCATAGGAAGAGAATCCCTGCCAAGGTGATGTGGTATGCTCCTATAATACCATGCTTGAAACGTTTGTTCAGAAACAAAGAGCATGCAAAGTTGCCGCGATGGCACAAAGAAGACCGTAAGGTAGACGATATGTTAAGACACCCCGCTGATGGGCCCCAGTGGAAAGCAATCGACAGAGAATTCCCAAAGTTTGCAGATGATGCAAGAAACGTAATGTTTGCTTTAAGTACGGATGGCATGAATCCTTTCGGGGAGCAGAGCAGCAGTCATAGCACTTGGCCTGTTACTATATGTATTTACAACCTTCCTCCATGGCTGTGCATGAAGTGGAAGTTCATTATGATGCCAGTGCTCATCCAAGGCCCAAAGCAACCTAGAAACGACATTGATGTGTACCTGAGGCCATTAGTTGAGGAACTTCTACTTTTGTGGAGCAGCACAGGAGTACGTGTGTGGGATGAGTATAAACAGGAACACTTTGACCTACGAGCATTGTTGTTCGTAACAATCAATGATTGGCTTGCTCTTAGTAATCTTTTAGGACTATCTAACAAGGGATATAATGCATGCATGCCTGCACTATTTTCATAACATGGAAGGTATATTTTTGAAAAAATGTTGAAAGGTCGTGTACATGGGCCATCGTCAATTTCTTTCATTGAATCACACCCTAAGAAAGAGAGGCAAGCATTTTAAAGCTAAGGCAGAGCACCAAACAAAGCCTGATGACTGTAGTGGTGAGGATGTATTCAATATGGTCAAGGATGTACAAGTAGTCTTTGGGAAGGGACCTGGCAGCCAACCTATTTCGAATGATGCTAACGAACATGCACCCATGTGGAAGAAGAAGTCCATATTTTCGAAGCTACCCTACTGGCAAGTCCTAGAGGTCCGCAGCGCGATCGACGTGATGCACCTGATGAAGAATCTTTGTGTGAACCTGCTATGCTTCATGGGTGTGTATGGGAAGTCTAAGGACACACTGGAAGCAAGACATGACCTACAGTGTATGAAAGAACGAGAGAACCTGCATCTAGAGAAGGTATATAATGGACGCGAGTACTTAAGTTCTGCCAGCTACACTCTTAGCAAAGAAGAGAAGGAAAGCATGTTTGAATGCCTAAACAACATCAAGGTCCCATCTGGCTTCTCCTTGAATGTAAAGGGGATCATAAATGTGGCAGAGAAGAAATTCCTAAACTTAAAGTCTCATGACTGCCACATGCTTATGACGCAATTGCTTCTGGTTGCATTGAGAGGGATTCTACCTCCAAATGTACGATTAGTCACCGTGAAACTATGTGCATTCCTCAACGTAATTTCTTAGAAGGCGATCAATTCAGCGCATCTAGCAAAGCTACAGAATGACGTGGTCTAATGTCTTGTTAGCTTTGAGTTGGTGTTCCCGCCATCTTTCTTTAATATTATGACGCAACTCCTAGTTCACTTAATCAAAGAGATTAGTATTCTCGGTCCTATGTTCCTACACAACATGCCCCCCTTTAAGAGGTTCATGGGAGTCCTAAAGAAATATGTTCACAATCGTGCTTGGCTAGAAGAAAGCATCGCCAAGGGCTACGGAACAGAGGAGGTCATTGAGTTCTGCGTTGATTTTATTCCTGACCTCGACCCGATTGGTGCTCCTAAATCATGGCATGAGGGGATACTAAGTGGAAAGGGAACACTAGGGAAGAAAGCATATATTGGCAAGGAGGATGATTATTTCCGTAAAACACACTACACAGTTCTACAAAACTCCTGCTTGGTGGATCTGTATATCGAGGTACACAAGGACATTGTACGATCCAAATTCCCGGGGAGGACTAAAGCCTAGATTATGTGTCTACACATGGAATCTTTCGGCGGTTGGTTGCAAAAATGATGTCAGGGTGATAAGGTTCTGGATGACCAATTGTACTTGTTGTCTAGGGAACCATCTTGGCATATCCTGACATTCAAAGGGTGCGAGATAAATGGCAATACATATTACATGATAGCCCAAGATAAAAGGAGCACCAACCAAAACAGTGGTGTCCGCATAAATGCCACAGACCTAAATGGGAATAAGGAAACATATTATGGCCGCATAGAGGAGATATGAGAATTAGACTATGGACCTTATTTTAAGGTCCCTTTGTTTCGGTGCCAATGGGTGAAAGTGACCAGAGGTGAGGTAACAATGGACCATCAGTACGGAATGACAACAGTGGACCTCAACAATCTTGGGTATAGAGACGAACCATTTGTCTTAGCCAAGGATGTGAATCGGGTTTTCTATGTGAAGGACATGTCTACCAAACCAAAGAAAGGGAAAACCAACGACAACGGCTCGGACAATGAGCCAAAGCACCACATAGTTCTTTCAGGGAAAAGAAACATCGTGGGAATTGAGGACAGGTCAAACATGTCAGAAGATTATGAAAAGAATGATGGAATTCCACTCTTCACAGTAAACAGTGACCCAAGCATCTTGCTAAATAAGGAGGACACTCCATGGTTACGACGCGAAAGGAACATACGTCAAGAAGAAGTTCATTGCTATTCCAGCTTGATATGGTGATGTATTAGACCTATTATGTAATAATTGTGACTTCAGATTTTTTGTCATGTTTTCATATTTTCTACGGTTTAAATGAATTTTCTGCTTGACGGTGGATTTCCTCTGGAGAATGTGTGATGAAAAACTAAATGATCAACGTTAATAAGATGTGAAAACTAATTTCCTGTCGAAAAGCAATAGTTTTAATGATTTTAATCAAGTAGTACATTTTTGCATGGTGCAAATTGTGATTATTATTTACACTATGTTAAATATTTGTATGACAAAACAAAAGAGTTTAGGTTACAGATTTTTGTTGTGTATAATAATGCAAAACCAGGTCTAGGATTTTTTTTGTAATTTTTTGGCTAATATTTTATTTACTAGGCAATCAACAACTCTCTCCATATTTATATAAAAGAAATATATAAAAAAGAAAAAACTTTTGAAAACTGGTGGGAAGCCAAACTGCAACCCACCTTTACTCCTAGGTGGATCAACCACCCGGGACTAAAGATGGATTGCGTTTTCACGGCCCACCAAAAAACAACCTTAGTCCCGGACCGTGGTTGCACCCAGGACTAAAGGTCAGACCTTTAGTCCCGGTTCTTACCATCACCCGGGACTAAAGGTCCTTTAGTTCCAGGCCGTCGCTTCACCCGGGACTAAAGGTCCCCTAAATATATATCGCCTCATCTTCTTCTCTCCCTCCATCGTCTTCATTCTTCGCCCGAGAGCCATCGCGTCGCTGCCACTCCTCATCACCTCCAGCCGTGCGGTCATCGTCCCTCCCCTTCACCGGAGCGCTCGTCGTCGTCGTCCCCATCACCGCGCGCTCTTCCTCGTCATCAAGAGATCACCTCCGGCCAGCACCACGCCACGAGCTTGTCCTTCGTCCCCGGTGGCTAGCTCTACATGCACACGCACCTCGTCTCGACCGGCTACATGCACGCACGCGCTCATCGTCCTCCGTGCTCATCGTCCTCGATCTCCTTGCCTCGCCGTCATGCTCATGCTCACCGTGCTATATGTGAGCAACAGTGTGTGTGTGTGATGTGTGTGTGCATATTGTTTTTTTAACATAGAAAAAATAGATAGATTTTATTTGTAGACATTATAGAAAAAATGTAGTAGTTTACTTTAATATGAAATATATATATATAAAATGTTGAGTGGTATGAATTGTAGAAAAAATGTTGTAGTGTACTACAATATATAGTTGGAGAAATATATTAGAATCTTCGTCACAATTGAAAAGATTGTTTTTATTAATGCTATGAATTTTTTGGTATATATATATATATCTGAATTTTGATATATTGATGTTAATGTTGATATATATCCTAATATCCTGAACTCCGCTCCAAACCCTAACCCAGCCAAGCTCCGCTCCAAACCCTAAGGAAGGCGTAAATAATAACCATGAATTCTATAGTTATATATATTTGATTCTTCATAATTAGTGACATGAATTTTGATATATTTATATACACCAATGTAGATCATGATATATATATCCTAATATCCTAAACTCGCTCCTAACCCTAACCCGACCGAGCTCCGCTCCAAACCCTTATATATATCCTGATCGAGTTTCGCACATGCAAACCCTAACCAGAGCTCGGCGTAAATAATACCCCTAAATTCTATAGTTATTTAAGTTTAAGCCCCTAGCTCTATCCATTAATTAGCATATGCATGACTAGTGTATGGTTTTCATTTATATATAGTTGTGGTAATTAAGATGGCCGAGCCGCAAGACGACTACGACCAGAATGAGTCCATGATGAACATTATCAATGCCGGCACTCAATATGGCCCCAACAACCAGAACGAGGCCAACCCAAAGTTCGATGACGGCTCTCAATACTTACTAAATTTTGAAGATGAGCAAGAACCTCTTGTGCAAGAAAATCCTGTGCAAGAAAATGATGGCGAGGTATATTTGTTAATAATCTTGCATATCTTATATATATGAAATTAAACATAGTCCATTAATTCATATATATATATATTACTGAATCTTTGTGTTTCTTCATACGTAGCCCTCTAGATCGACGACATCGATGAAAAGTGTACGAGGCCCTACAAAACCGTTGGAGAGCCACTACATAATCACAGAAGTCGGTCCTAATACCAAAAAACAATGCAAAGAAGTTCGCAAACCACCGTGGGGTTCTTGCTAGGGACAGGGTCCCAATCAGCGTCCGTGAATGGAAAAAGAGGAAGGATGATCATCTGATCAGTTTTGTCTCTGAGCGAGAAAAGAACATTCTTTGGGCTTCAGTCACTGAACATTTCACTCTACCAGCAGGTGAAGATTTAAGAAATCTAGTTAAAAGTTGGGCTCTCAAGAAGATGACCACACAATTCCAGACCTAGAAGAAGCTGTACACTGAATTTGTCAAGAAGAATCTGACTCTAGATTTCTATGAAAATAGCCCATACAAAAAGTTGAGGGACAACTGGCCTGAATTTGTGAGGTACAAGCCTCGGAAGAGGGTGAGGAACGGGTGAGAAGGAACCAACAGAATGCACGACAGAAGCAGTACCATCACAAAACGGGATCAAGTGGCTATAGGAGTGCCATTCCAAAGTGGCAAAGAATGGAAGAAGACCTACTTGCCAAAGGGATCCAGCCATTTTCAATCGATTGGCCCGAACGCTCCAAGAATTGTTTTTTCGTGCATGGGGATCACTGGACCCAGAGATCGAGGAGCCGATTGTTGGTGGAACAATCGGAGAAGCAGCATGAAGACTTTTTCATATTGTAGATGCTTCTATAAGTGGTGCCTTTGTGCTCAACCGAGAGAAGGATGAGCTCATGTACGCCCTCCAGACTCCTGAACACCCTTGGGCGAACATGAGGCAAAGGGTTGATTTTGTAGCGGCATGGCTTTCCTAAGGACGCCGCTACGTACCAAAGCCACCAGCGAAGGAAGGATGAGGAGGCAGAGCGGATCCGTAGGTTAGAGGAGGCAGTGCTTCAATCGCGGGAGCGAGAACTAAGCATGGAGGCGAGAATGTAAGAGGAAATCAAACGACAAGTGGCACTACAGTTGAGTAGCCAAAGTCAGTCATCAACATCAGACCATGCAGTCAACATTAGCCCCCCTCAGCTAAGAAGCAGCTGTGCTTCCACTGAGCTCCCAAATCAATATGAAGCATTGCAGCACTTCCCCATGGATGACATCACCATGCCTTTGACGCCATGTGAGCTGCACATTCCCTTGGGGAATACCGGTGCCATAGTCTTGGTGGCGCATGGTATTGTTTCTCCTGTGGTCCCCGACAAGACACCAACAATCCATGTGAATCCAATTCCACCTGGCTATTATAGCGTCTCGGTGGATAGAGTTATCAAAGACTAGGGAAGTGCCTCTTGACTTTCTTGGAGGTGATGGGGAGAAGATCCTAGGACAAGAAGAGCATTCATTCGTTTTATGGCGCAAGCGCTACATCATTATTTCTGGTGCGGCGGCTAGGGTACCGTCGTCTCCTCGTCAACTACCTCATGATAGATGCGGATGAAAGTGAACGAAACAATTTGTCAATAATTAATCATTCTCAATTATTGGCTTCTCGCGTAATAACCATTTACTCCCAATCATTCCCATGATGATCATCAAAGTGCTCTAGACGATGATGATGTGTTCCATGGCATGGCTGCATCTCCATCTCCATCTCCTCCAAGGCGGTCTCACCCTCCTCCACCTCCCGCACCGTAGAGCCAGAAGAGGCCCCCGCCCCCGGTGAAGAAGAAAGCCAACCGTCGTAAAACAAAGCCCCTCTGGAGAAGCTACCTTACGAGCAGTCTGAAGAGGAATCAAAAGCGATGGCACAAAAAGATTTGGTTAACTAGAAGCAAGGTTTAGCAGAATCAAGAGCAAGGACGTTGGAACTTGAGAAAAACCCACCAAAGCCGCACTACATAGCTCAACGAGAACTAAGGAAAAAAATCAATGAGCGCGAGAAAAAGCAGCGTGATGCACGTAAGCCCTCGCCATTATCGGACTATGAACGCTCTCTCGACAAGTCATATAAGGCATCGCTGAAAGCGAAGAGAGCAGGGAAAGATGTTGCACAGCTCGGGCAATAATCTAAGCAATCTATCGACCCGCTAGTTGTTGAGGGTGATTTCACAAATGCACAAGGCGGTCTAATAAATAAGGAGGCACTGGAAGACTTCATGGCCACCACAGGTTTCACAGCTGAACAACTCATGGGGGAGCATCGATACCAATAGGCGACTATGATATTTACCGGACCTATGTGTATGGCCAGAGTCTTGTGAACCCTAAGTACTACTCATCACTAGGTACGCAGATGTTCTTGTTGAAGAAGTGGTACTTAAAAGTGACTGAGAATGACGAAGCAGCATGGCTCGTTGCCAGAGTCAGACCAGAGCATTACTTAGGCTATGACGTTGTACATATTGAGTTCAATGAATTACAACAACTATTACACCGGGACGCTCTCGACAAATCTCTCGTCAGCTGTTGGTGTCTGTAAGTGATTCTTTCTACAATTGAATTGAAGTAACTTGCATGCTAGTTCGTTGTTCATATATAGTTATCCTCACACTATATATATTGTACTATATATATGCAGATATGAGATGCTAAAACTAAAGAAAAAAGCGATGACTGAGGTTGGTTTCATTGATCCGAATCGTGTATTCAAGGACAGGGTTACTCCATATGATAAATGGCAACCTCAAGTGGAGAAGCTTCTGTTCAGGTTCTTAGATAAGAACGCTAACAAGACACTGACACTCTTCCCATATGGCTTCAAGTGAGTGTGCATGTCTTGTGCCCATTTTATTTTACTTACTCCATGTTGACTTTAGTTAATGAGTTATGCCTGCGTATAAACATATAGTTTTCACTGGATACTGCTGGTCATCGATATGAACAGGAGTCGTGTAAAAATCTTTGACTCAATGATAAAAGCCCGAGCAGATTACCAAGAAATCATCGATATACTCTAGTGGTAATTTCGGTCTCGCACACACTGTATACTCTCTTATGCCATTTTAATAATATAACTCTATTTATTTATTTTGTTGAGCAGTGGTTGGAAAACGTTCGTTGAGAAACACTATTATGGTAATTGGGAAGTGCCTCTGCATATAGTCCAGTACCCAGTAAGTACTATCTAGGTCACCGCATCTTTATTTAGTTTAATTCATTATTATCATGCTTCATTGGTTGATGATGAATCTTTTTCTTGTAAAGTGGTGTCGGCAGCAGGGATCGGGGAACAACTTATGTGGATACTACGTCTGCGAGTTCCTCATGGAGTACTCAAGGAGAACAAGTGAAGAGATCCTCGAAGTACGTAATATACATAATTTATTCATTACCATTGTGTTGATATATATAATCTATATATATTAATACTTTTGCTTTCATTCGAATAGAAGATTTAATGGAGGAAGCAAAAGGTCCTGCGATATGACCAGATCAAAGCAATTCAAGAGGCATTGTGAGGATTTCTTTTGGAGCATGTCATAGATCCCAAGGGCACGTACTACTATGACCCTAAAGAATTCATACCTAGTAGCCAAACAATGAAGGAAGATTAGGGTTGCAAGAAATCCCAAGGACATGAGTACATTTGTAATTTTATTATATATGTACATATTTCATGCATGCATATTTGTATATATATAGTTTTATACATTTTAGTGTGTTATTTATGTATAATGCTAAAACGGAACCTTATAGGTACGTATATATGGAAGGAAGTATATTAGTAGCGTAGAATTCGTATACGAAAAGCTAATCGAAACAAAAAAGAATTGAATTGAAAAGAAACCATAAAATAAAAAGGAATGAAATGAAAAAAGAACATTTAGTACCGGTTAGAAACACCAACCGGGACTAAACGTGCCAGTCCCAGTGCAATATCTGGGGGGCCATTTAGTCCCGGTTGGTAATAGCAACCGGACTAAAGATCCACTTTTAGTCTCGGTTTCTAGAACACCAGGACTAAAGGGGGCCTTTAGTCCCGAATTCGCAATGCCGATTGGAAAACCGGGACTAAAGGGGGTTTTCAACCAGGACTGATGCTCGGTCGTGCACCAGTGAAACGATTGAGTGGCTTGGACTAAATGTAGCACATGCCATGGGCGCCGAGAGTATGGGGCTAAGATTGCTGACGAATCCAGCCAAACAATGACAACATTGTGGTTTTGAATAAAATTCATACGCCATGGAGTAACTACTCGATCTAGCGTAGCAGCTTCATCCTGTCTTTTAGATTCTATTTGCTTCACTCAACATAATTTCTATACAAATGGAGCTTTATTAATCCTAGTCAATTATATAAAGATGATACAATCAAACTAAGATCACTTCTCGTCTCTGCAAAGTTAGGATACACACAACGCAAAAGTGTTGCAAAGACCCGCTTCTACATGCTCAGTGAACTAAGAAGGGCTATGTGAGGAATTCCCAAATAAACAGGGCCACGGTATATATGTTCAATGAAGTTATAATATACATATGCATATTCTGATCAATGATCAACCACATTTCGACAAGTGGCGATCTTGCTTTTGTAAAATAGTTCACGTGAGTCATAGTTTTCTCCCACGATCAGCTTATCTCAACATATAATTATTCACAAGCACATGCTGAATAGTACAACTAAATGTTTGCATCTAGAAATTAGAAAATAAAATAGTTCAATCATGGAAGCAGGCACACCGTGCAACAGTATTGGTGTGTATAATACTGTGCACAATTGTTTTCAATTTAATTAAGCTGTGCCTCTCTGACTCTCTTTTTTTTTTGACAAAACTCTCTGACTCTGTTTGATTCTGCATTGAGAAACATAAACAATCAGTCACAGACCACTCTGTCAAGTAATAAGTTAATACTGCAGTTGATGTTCTTGCAGTTTTTTAAACAAAATGTGGTGTGGCACTGATAGGACGTGCCCTACCAAAATTGCTGCGAAGGTTGTAGGGATGGAAGAGAGGAGGGCGAGGCTTAGGGAAGTGGCGGCGGGTTGGCGCCGTGGTGATCACAGCGCAAGGAAGAAGAGGAGGTGTGGCTAGGGCTCCCAAGGGAAGCCGACAACAATTATGTTGCTTCTGCTTAATTCCAATCTCAATTGTTTATAGAGTCTTTATCCTCTCTAGGATCCTATAATTAAGGAACAAATACCATAAATAGCTAATAATAATAATATGGGCTCTTAGCCCCTATAGCTGGCGTCCTCCTCTATCCACTAATGGGCCTGCGCCTATTATAGTAGACGCCCGTCATAACATCTTTCCCCGTCTACGCAAACAGCTCGTCCTCAAGCTGAAAGTCGGGGTAGAGGCCTTTGAAGTCGTCGAGGAGCTCCCAGGTGGCTTCGTTGCTGGGCAGTCCGCGCCATTGGATGAGGACGTGCCAAGCGCCCCGTCGGAGTTGAGCTCGGAGAGCGCGCTCAGGAGCAGGAAGGAGCCGACCATCCAGCAGCGGCGGTAGAGCAGCAGGCGTGGCCGGAGGATCCCCTTGTGAGGCTTGAGCAAGCCCACATGGAAGACGTCATGCAGTCGAGCGCTAGTCGGGAGCTGCAGCCGGTAGGCAACCCTGCCAATGCGCTCCAGCACTTGGAATGGCCCGGCGTAGCGAGGGCCAAGCTTCCCTTTGGCTCGGGGCTCCAAAGACTGCGTGGTCCGATGAAGCAGGCGCAGCCAAACCCAATCGCCCACAGCAAACTCCAGGTTGCGGTGGTCAGCATCGTAGTACTTCTTAGACAGCTGCTGCGCCTGAAGGAGGCGCTGCCGGACCTCAGCGAGCACCTCATCGCGGCTACGGAGTAAGGCGTCAGCCGTGTCAGCCCGCGCTGATCCCGGCTTGTATGGTAGTATCGGCGGGGGCGGCCGGCCGTAGACCACTTGGAACGTGGTGGCACGCAGGGCGGTATGAAAGGAGGTGTTGTAGCAATACTCCGCCCAAGGCAACCAGTCCACCCACGCCCGCGGCCTATCACATGTAACACAACGTAAATACATCGCAATCACCTTGTTGACCATCTCCGACTGGCCGTCCGTCTAAGGGTGGAAGGCCATGCTCATGCGCAAGGTGATGCCTGCCATCTTGAAGAGGTCACGCCACACATGACCGGTGAACACGGGGTCCCTATCGCTGATGATGGAAGAAGGGAAACCATGCAGTTGAACGATGCCATCGAAGAAAGCACGGGCGATGGAGGCGGCGATGTAGGGGTGACCCAGGGTGATGAAATGTGCATACTTGGAGAAGCGGTTGACCACCGTGAGAATGACGGATTTGCCGCTGACCTTGGGCAGCCCCTCGATGAAGTCCATGGAGATATCCGCCCACACCTAGGACGGTACTTCGAGGGGCTGCAGCAGGCCGACGGGCTATAGCGACTCCGTCTTGTTCCGCTAGCACGTGCTGCACGCCCGCACCCAATCCTGGACAAGGGCACGGTCTCTCAGAATGTAGAAGTCAGCGCGCAGGTGGTACAGAGTCTTCTAGACTCCCTCATGGCCCACCAAATGAGCCAAGAGGAGGATTTGGTGGCGTAGGTCCTCATGGTCAGGGACAAAGATGTGGGACCCGTGGAGAAGGAGACCATCATCGAAGTGCCACGGTGCCGGCAGCTCACCAGCCCGCAAGCGCTGGAGGAGCTACTGGGCGTCCCTACCTGCTGTTGTAGCCCGGCGAATGTCATCAAAGAGGGCAAACATCGGCCCAGAGAGGGCATGAGCAGCAGGAACAGGAGCTATACCCTCCTCCATGTCACGGCGGGACAGCGCATCCGCCACGATGTTCAGGCGGCCAGGGCGATACTCCATAGTAAAATCAAAGCCAAACAACTTGCTGATCCACTGGTGTTGAGGTATAGTTGAGAGACGTTGGTCCAGTAGGAACTTGAGGCTGTAGTGATTTGTACGAACAAGAAAATGACGCCCCCATAGGTATGGTCACCAGTGACGTATAGCCTGAACCAGCCCAATCAGCTCGTGTTCATAGGCGGCGAGCTTGAGATGGCGAGCAGCGAAGGGCCAGCTAAAGAAAGTGAGGGGTCCGGCGTCTTGGTGGAGAACAGCGCCGAACCCCGCACCTGACGCGTCACAGTCCACCACAAACTGCTTGTCGAAGTCAGGCATTTGGAGGACTAGTCCCGTGGATAGGGTACCCTTGAGCGCCTAAAATGTCACGTCTGCCTCGTCATCCCAAGCGAATGCATCCTTCCACAGGAGGCGCGTCAGTGGCGCAGCGATGAGGCCGAAGTCGCGGATGAACTTCCTATAGTAGCCGGCAAGGACCAAGAAGCCCCGCAGCCCATGGGTGGAGCGAGGGCCGCCATGAGGCGACCGTAGCCACCTTGTCGGCGTCCATAGCGACGCCGCTTGCTAATATCACGTGGCCAAGGTAGGCCACTAACAACGCCCCAAAAGAACACTTGGAGCGCTTGAGGTGGAGCTAGTGCGCCCAAAGTGCTTGGAGGACGATGCTGAGGTGTTGTAAGTGTTGGGCCCAGGAGGCGCTATATATGAGTATGTCGTCGAAAAACACAAGCATGAACCTGCGTAAAAAGGGGTGGAGCACGTTGTTCATCAAAGCCTGGAAAGTTGCCGGTGAGCTGGAAAGGTCGAATGGCATGACTAGGAACTCAAAATAGCCATGGTGAGTGTGGAACGCCGTCTTGGCAATATCATCGGGGTGCATCCGCACTTGGTGGTAGCCTGAGCGCAAATCAAGCTTGGTGAAGAAGCGAGCCCCATGAAGCTCGTCGAGAAGCTCATCGATAACAGGAATTGGGAATTTGTCCTGGACGTCTTGGTGTTGAGGGCTCGGTAGTCGATGCAAAAGCGCCAGGAGTTATCCGTCTTGCACACTAGCAGCATGGGGGCGGAGAACAGGGATGTGCTCGGCCGGATGATGCCTTGGGCGAGCATAGCAGTGCACTAACGCTCCAACTCATCCTTCTGCAGCTGGGGGTAGCGATAGGGGCGAACGGCGACCGGAGCTGTACCCAGCAGCAGGTGGATGCGGTGATCATATGTCCGCATCAGAGGGAGCCCCTGTGGCTCGGTGAAGACCCACTCAAACTGCTCCAGGAGCCGGTCCAGTAGTGGCTGGGAGGGGGTAGCGGCGATTGCCCGCGCGACCGGTTCCCGGATGTTGTTGTGGGGGGACCCCAGGCCCTTACACAGAACGCGTCGGGCGCCCCATGTGAAAGCCATGCACAAATCCTCGAAATCCCAGAGGAAAGGGCCTAAGGTACGTAGGAACTCGATGCCCAGAATAAGATCAAAACCACCTAGGCTGATGCCATAGCAACTGATGGTGAACTCCTCTGTACCAATGGCTAGGGCCACATCCCGGGCAACGCCTTCGCAAGGCACACGATCGCCATTGGCCACCAGTACCCACATGGTAGGGTGCGGTGCTGTAGAGAGGTATAGGTGGCGCAGGAGATCAGCGTTGATGAAGTTGTGCGTTGAGCCAGAGTCGAGGAGTGCCACAAGCCGGTGGCCATGTACGGAGGCTGGAAGGAGCATAGCATTCTCGGTCCAGATGCCGGCAATGGCATAGAGGGACACCTGAGGCTAGGCTATAGGTTCCTGCCCCACTGCTGGTGCAAGTGCAAGCACAACAGCCTCCTCCAAAAAAGCAACCACAGCGGACCACCTCCGCTGCTATGTCATCATCGAGGAAATTCACCGCTTCGAGGTAGAATAGGTGCTGGCACACATGACCGCGCACATAAGGCTCATCACAATTGTAGCAGAGACCTTGGCGGCGGTGCTCCAATTGCTCCGCTGGGGACAGGCGATGGAAAGGACGAGCAGGGGCTACAACCCGCTGGTGCTTGAGTTGTAGTCGCCTCGGGGCTACTGGTACCGCTACAGCAGGCCATAGTGGCGCTAGGGATGCCCGGGCACTGAGGAGGCCAGGCGCCACACTGAGGAGTGGCCGGCGTTGTGGCGGCGGCGTGACGCTCAAAGGCCCTGGCCAAATACATGGCCGTTTGGAGGTTCTGGGGCTCCCACAGCTCCACGTCGACCTTAATGTGCTCGGGAAGCCCGCCCACAAACAACTCCGCCTTCTGGGACACGAAGAGGTTCCGAACATGATAGAGCACCACATTGAAGCGTTCGAGTAGTCCTGTACCGTGGAGGTGAAGGGCAGGCGAGCAAGTTCGGATAGACGGGTCCCACGAACCGCCGACCCAAATTGTAGATTGCACAGCTCCTTGAAATGATCCCACATAGGCATGCCCTCGTCTTGCTTGAGGGCGTAGTACCATGTTTGGGCCATGCCGGTGAGATGGTACGACGAGAGCCAAGTGCGGTCTGAGGCCAGGGTACGCTGCTCGTGGAAGAACTGGTCACAATGATTGAGCCAATTGAGGGGATCCTCGGTGCCATCGTAGGTGGGGAACTCCAACTTGTAGAAGCGCGGAGGGTGAGCGCCGTGGCTGATCGCTGGAGCTGCTAGTTCTAGAGCAAAGGCCGTGGACGATGAGGCACCGGGGTGGTGCTGCATGTTGCCGCCGTAGAGTAGAGGGCCATCAACGCCTCCATAGAAAACCCCCTCCGTGTAGGATGGCTGCTGTACCGCCCCACCATAGTGGATCGGGGCGTCTGTGGTAGGGGCTGGGGCAGCCAACGTCATGGTCGCCGGAAACGTTACCATCGTATACACAGGCCCGACCGTCAGGGCTAGGGCATAAGATGGGATCGGCGACAGGGAGGGCAGCATCCGTAGTAGATGGATGGGCACGCCGGTTGCGCTGGACTGGGGCATCCTAGCAGGGAACACCAGCGGCAGGGAGGCCATGGCCGATTGCGGCGGCAGTGGCGGTGGCGGTGGGCGCGGTGGGGAGGGCAGCGGCTGCTGCGAGCTGATGAGGTAGGACTGCATCGCGGCCATGGGACGGGACAGCTCGTGGATGGCCAGGGTCATCTGCTCCATCGACATTGTAGAGGACGGAGCGGCCGCCGAAGCGGATGGCAGCAGCTGCGCAGCAGTGGTGATTAGCGGCGGCGGTGGTGGGCTGGTGGAGGTGGAAAGAGGGCCTGACATCTCTGATACCAGATTGATAGGACTAGGTGCCCTACCGAAGTTGCTGCGAAGGTTGTAGGGATGGAAGAGCGGAGGGCGAGGCTTAGGGAAGCGGTGGCGGATTGGCGCCGTGGTGATCACAGTGCAAGGAGGAAGAGGAGGTGCGGCTAGGGCTCCCAAGGGAAGTCGGCAACAATTATGTTGCTTCTGCTTAATTCCAATCTCAATTATTTATAGAGTATTTATCCTCCCTAAGATCCTATAATTAAGGAATAAATACCATAAATAGCTAATAATAATAATATGGGCTCTTAGCCCCTATAGCCGGCATCCTCCTCTAGCCACTAATGGGCCTGCACCTATTATAGTAGACGCCGGTCATAACAGGCACCAACCACATTTTGTCAGGAGAAGTTGAAATGTGGTAGGTTAAAAAGGGCTATCAAATTATGAAGGATGAAGTCCTCGACTTGACACGGGTGCTCGTATTTTTCTGGATTTATTTTAGGATTTAACGGCGCTATGCTTTCAGTGATAGGCGACGTCTTCGTCGACAGCGAGATGCCTATGGTGACTTCGTGAATCTCGAGATCTGCTGGCTCATTTCTTTGAAGGTGCTCATAGGGGTAGGATTTACGTACGTGTGTTTGTAGAGTGAGTGTGCTTACGTGTTGTGGCCGTCTACGTTGCACTATGTAATTCTAAAAAAATATAAGATGAAACTAGAAGATAATAGGTGGCAAGGAGCACACCAGCTCACCTGCAAACAAACTGGCATAGATTCGGCACCCAGAAAGCTCTTTAAGATAGTTGATTATGGCTAAAATATTTCTCCTCGTCGTTTAGCTTGGCACAAAACTATGGGCTGTACTTGTTTCCTGCTTATTTAATCCATTTAGAATTAGCTAATTGGTATTGTAATATAATTGACCTCCAGGTATTGGTCCAGATCCATAGTACAGCTGCTGGCAAAGATTATTGAACTAAACAGAGCGATCATGTGAATTTTCATGATGTGTTGATCATGGTGCCCATAACCTATTATCGGGTGCCCTTGCCAACCACACTTTCGCTTTCATTTCAAATAATAACGAAGGAATGACTATTTTATTAGTGCCAACATTTGTTGATAGACGTCCAAGGCCCGCCACCTTTGGGGGTATTTGTTTGAATATTAGAATTCCATCCCACCTCACTCAGCAGTAGCCCTCATATCGGAGCCTCTATTTTTTTTTATTTTCGAGGCTTCTCTTAATTTTGAAGGTCTGATTTTTTTTTCATTTACTCCTGTAGAGCCTTCAAATCTATTCCAATACTTACTGCCAAATAGGACCCATTCCTCATGTTCTCCGACGTTCCAAACAACTGAGCTATGCAAGATGACAGCATACAACCTCGTCTGAGAGAGAGGAGCCGCGCCTCGCCGAAGAGAGGAGCCGGACAAGGGGCCTCACTGAGGAGAGGAACCTGGACGAGGCCCTTCCTATTCCATTGAATAGTTGCCCCTGCCCCTCCACCTCCTTTCTCGCATCCCACCACCTCCGCCTCCTCCAATTCCCCCTCTGTAGGACATTGTAGCTAACACAAGAACCAGGAGCAGGTGGTGGATCCACTCCCTCTAACACCAAGAAGTGTGTGCGTCGCGTCACTGTGGTGCTATGTGCCACCCACCTTGTCCCAGACAACCATATCGGCTACCACGCCCTCCTTCACCGCGCACACCACACCTTCGAGGTGCTCTGCAATGCCAAACAACACTTGGAGCCTAGCCTTTGTTTGGCATTTGTAATCTCCATGACCTCCATGTAGATCAACAACAAGGTTCTAAATCACCGGCTATAGCTGCCACTTTAGCCGAATATAGCGTTTGGACAGCAACAACAATAAGATAGTGCATTTTGCCACTATGTGATCCTTTGCGCTAATAGCAGTGGTCGGCATGCTATTTTTGCTAAAGAGACAATAGTTTAACACTGCTATTTCTGCTCCAGGTCTACTCGGCCAAACTTAGCACGACGAGGGCCCAAAGCTAGGAGTGTTAACCCCTCTTCACCGATGGTATCAACTAAGAGCCCCTTTGGAGGGTTTCTCAACCAATGGAGCCGGAGCACTCAGCCAGAGCCCAAAAAACCACCTTCGCTTTTCATATTTGTAAAATGGCTCGGGCTCCTCATCCACGGGTGTAGAAGCACTTCTCCACCTCTAATCATTTGGTGTGGCTCCTCAACTTAGGTGCCAGAGCTACAGGTGGAGCCGGAGCTGGAGCCACACCAAATAGGCCCTAACCCTAACCATTGTGAAAGGTCCTTATTTGGTTTTGGTAATTGAGTGACAACCTAAGTGGACTAATGTGTGGTTAAGTGATTTACATCAGAGATTAGTCCACAAGAACACTTGTGTGAGCAACTCATGCCATAGAGGTGAAATGGCTTGGATATGTTGCATAACTCACACATGTGATGATGGAGCTTATTGTATATGAGACATGACATGGAGTCATGTGACTAAGGTGTAGAAGATCAAGACAAGACTTGGCTTGATGGACCGGTTGCAAGAGTGAAGGGCAAGTCGTGGACTTGCGTCGATGGACCGAGGCAACGGTGAAGAGTAAGTGAGGTCAAGATCGATGAACCAATATGGCCACGTGATGATATGAAGTAGATCATATCATTTGTGATTGGTTGGTGCATGTATTGCATCAACATTGGAGGAGATGGAATGGAATATGCAAGGCAAAGGTATAACCTATAGGGCATTTCATTTCACCGGTCATAGGTGTGTAGAGAAATTTATGGCCGGGTTTAGGATAGATGGCCGTACTATTAAGAGGGGCAAACTTATTTGCATATTGGTCATCTAGTGCCACTCGACTAATCTAACTATGCATCATTGCTAGGATCAAGTGGCGTGGTGAATTGAGTAACTAATCCTTTGGAAAACATTTATGAAAAGCTAACACACATGCACAAGATGGTGAACACATAGTGGTGTTGGCACATTTGCAAAGGAGGAGTTGTTGGAGGTGATTTGGATGAATTCGGAGTTGAAAAGGAGAAGAAAAGGGCAAGGTTTTGGTTGTTCTGGGGTCGAACGTTGCAACCTAACTCATAGCCAAATTGCAGCCATTGTAGAGGGTGGCACCGCCCTTTCCGGTAGCCAAAAAGTGGGCACCGCCACCTAAGGGCGGTGCCCAAAAACAGCAGCAGCACCCTTTCGTATTTCGGGCATAACTCCGAGTTCCAAACTACGATTTTGATGATCTAGGACTTTTTGGAAAGCTAACGAGTAGCTCTACAAGCTTGAAGTGGTGGAAATTGATTTGGAGCAAGTTTGGGTCACCGGACTGTCTGGTGACCATGGCAGTGTGGCACCGCCCCTTTTTTGAGAGAGGGGGGGAACTCGTCGGGGGCACCGCCACCCCTAGGGCAGTGCACCGCCCCCTATATACGTTGTCAGGGTCCCAATGGCTAGTTTGAAATAGCCATTGTAATTCGACCATTGGGCACTGCCACCCTATGTCCGATGCCCGCACGTTGCTGTTCGGTGACCACACAGAAATGTGCTACTTGGCTCCAACGACTCTATTTGGCTTGGGAGCTATAAATAGAGGTGGAGCTCGGGTTTGGATGAGGTTGAGCACCTTAGGGATGTGTTTTCCTTGTGTGTGCTTGGTTTGAGAAGCCTCTAACTCACTTGTGCTTGCGAGAAGTGCGAATCCATTATGAGTGAGTGATTCTATTGTGTTGCATTGTGAGATTGCATGAAGTGGCACTAGGTGGTCGAGTTGCAAGCCAGTGGTGCTTGTTACTCTTGGAGGTTGCCACCTCCTAGATGACTTGGTGGTGGTCTTCGTCGAAGCACGCAAAGAAGATTGTGCGGTGCTCTGGTGTGGCAGAACCGCCTAATCTAATGCCTCCCAAGAGTACTCGTCTTCCATTAGACACTAAGTACCCAAGGGAGAACACTAAATTACTCGGTTCCGTCGGGCACACACCAAGGGAGAACCCGAAAATCCACATTTTTCCATCAGGATCACAAATGAGAGAATAAAGCTTACATCATTCTTAATCATTTCTTACATCATTTTTAATACAACATCAGAGTACAATATTTATTGTTATAACAGCGGAATATGAACATGTTATCAGAGTTATGAACAATTTAATTGAACCGCGGAATATAAACATGTGAACAGAGTTACAGCGGAAATAAATATCTATTCATAACATGATGTAGCATCGATAAATAAACTATGACAACATGTTATAAAACTTTCATTTGTAAAAACATTTAGTGAGAATTATAAATAAAACTATGATCGCAGTGTAAAGAAAATCCTCTCTGAGCCCATCAGGAGGGATCCACACACAAAGGTCAGCTCTAGCCTCCGTCTGTCACCTACAACAGGGGGAATAAAACCATGAGTACTCAATTGTACTCAGCAAGACTTACCCGACAGGAGGAAAGAAAAGACTCCAAGGATATGCAAGGCTATCTGGCTTGTGGATTTATTGCATCTGCAGGAAGCATTACTAACACTACAAGGTTCTACCTCTAACAGGACCAACTTGTACCCCGGGCACAAGCAGGACCAACCCACTACCCTCCTGTCACGGGGTCTAGGTCCCTATCCAAACTGGGACTCTAAGCCCCGCCCCTAGAGTCTCGGACTCAGTGCGGTGCAAGGACCTCCTAACCCAAAAACCACCATGATAGTCGGTCCAGAAAGAGCCGGAACCCATGACAAGAGAGTAACAAGTCTTCCAAGTGCCCATACCCAAGTATATGCTCGGGATAATAAGTCTGTGACTCGCCTAGCATCTTATGCAATGGCCGGTCCTTAACCGACATAGGCAGGGAAAGCAATGTTACCAAGCTATGTCCCATTGGCCGCAGGACACAACCTCTTACACCCACCAATACCCAAACCATATCCCTGCTCGTTCACCATTTTCCTTTCCACCATTTATATTTTCCAAGTGATAATAATACAGTAATATATTTCCTATCTCTCATGAGTGACAGGCAATCACTCGACTTCTATCAGAGTCCTGTAGCATAGCAATCTACATGATCCTATCATACTAGTAAGACTTATAGTATAAAGATATACATGCAAGTGGGTTTCATTCAAGTCCTTAAAACTTAATGCACAAATATAATTTAAAGTGCAGAAAATAGGGGTTATGCACCGAGGCTTGCCTGGGTAAAATATAATCAGAAGTTAGCTTTCCATCATGGCGACACGATCTCCAAAAGCACCATTTCTCCAGCAACTCCCGATGACTCCACGATCCATCGACATCCCTATTATGATATGCAATGCGATGCAATGCAAGGACATAATTAATCAATTGCAACCGTGACTCGTAAAATACGATTTACGTCTCTCAAGTTAACGAGCTAGTTCTAACGATGACCGTACTTAGGCTGCATATCCATGTTGTCGAATAAGGCGTTACTTCCCATCCAATGTTTTAGTTATACAAACCCAAGTTGTTTCTTCACTTCATTCTATCGATTTAATCTTTATTCGAAATAGGGCATCATTAACTACTCTAGTAAACTAATTATTCTGGTGCTACAAAAATTACATTAAGCAGCTAATAATATTAGTAATTTATTATAAAGTTTTTAGAGTCAACACTATCACCGATTTATCACGAAAATTCCTACAAGTTTACATTTTAGCAATATTAAACCTCTTGAAATAATTAGAGCAACCGTAGAAACATTTTAAAACTAGATGAACCAAATACGCTACTAGATAGATCATGATTGTAGGAGCCTAACAAAATTGGTTTCACTATTTATGGACTTCTACAAGATTTTATATTAATTACCAAAGACCAGCTTAGAAATTAAAATAACAAACCATTTCTAACACCCTAGAAGAAAGAAAAAGGGGTAAACGGCCCACGCGGCCAAGCCAGAACACGGCCTCAGCGAGGCCCATGGCCGGCGATAACAGCGTGGGCGCGGGCGGCCCAGGCATGGCACAACATGCGGCGGGGCGCGAGCAGCCCAGTCAAGCCGGCCCGCGGCGTAGGCGCGTCGGTAGCAGGCCGGCCCAGGAGGGAAGACCCAGGGGCGCCGGCGCGTTTTGTAGAAAACCCCCATCCATTTTTCTAATTGCCAAACCCTATTTGCACTATTCAACACTCTCTCTGTCTTATCACAATAACCCCCTATACTTGTTTATACTTTCCACGAGGGACTCTAGAGCATAGCACCGGCAAGGGTGGTCCGACGGCGGCCAAACCGACCGTGGCGGACTAACAGTCGGTGGATGCTTCGCATGTGCACGACTGCGCGGCGGCGTCGAGGGGTGACCACAGAACTAGGGCGACGGTGTTGGGTAATTGGGCAAGGTCGCACACGCCCGTCCACGTGCAGACCGATGGCGGCAGTAGTTCATTGGGTGACGAGCTCGTTCCAGTGCAAAGATAAAGTAATAGAACCAAAACGCAATGCGATGAGCAATGGGGGCTTACCATAATCCTAGTCGAGGGATGGGTCAAGGCAGGAAAGGATGGAGCTATGCTGGCCACGTGAGCAGCAGTGGTGCTGCCGGTGCACTGCGGCAACAGCAGCGCTCCCGCTGCTATGAAAAGTTGCTGGTGAAACTGCATCACAGGCAAGGCCGTGACATCAGTGTGTAACCAAAACATCAAGAATCAGGATGAGGAAGCAAGGAAGGAGAGGAAACAATGGCCGAGCTCAGTGCGGCGCCCATGGTGGCCAGCGACGACGGCGATGCTTCGTGCGAGCTCTCTATTTGACCATTTCCACCACGATCGACAGCGGTGGCAAGCTATGGACCTTGGTCACTAGTGAGTGCAAGGAATTGGATGCCACGGATGAAGTACTCGCAGCCGGCTTTTGCGCTGTCTTCGCTACTGAATTGGTGGGGGCAGCTCGAGTCTTGTCACTAGATGAAGGCGTAGGAGTACGTGTAGACGGAGTTGTAGACGTCTTGCGGCTGCCATGAACTAGCTTTCCTCGAGAAACATTAGTCCTAAGCTAGCACGTCGTCCCCTGCACTTCCCGTTCAGCTTTACAAGCAAGATGAAACAGTTTTGGTTACGTTATTGTATTCTTTGTAAGCGAGGATATCCTGAATTTCCGATTTAACCCACCTAAAATCTAGCCATAGCAGTTTCCTCATCCTCCTCTAATTTACAACGCAACATACCCGCTTTGTAATTCCCGATAGTATTCTTCTACACTTTTAGAACCTTGTCTCAATTGTTTTAACTTATTTATCATATCACGGGCATAGTAAGATGGAACAAATCTAGCTCTCATGGCTCGTTTCAAATAGCATCCTAAGTTTTAGGTATGTTATTAGAATTTTTCTTGCCATATTCAATCGACCAAACAGAAGCAAAATCATGAACTCACTAGTAGCAGCCCTAACACGTGTGTTCTCGGGAAATTCATGGCATGCAAACTTTTGATCAACAACAATCTCCCAAGTAATGTATGCATCAGGTCATATTTTCCATCAAAAGGAGGTATTTTAAATTTAATCTTCTTGAAAGCATCATCATTATTGTGTACCTCACGTCGGGCGCGCCACCCATACCTCTACGGTTGTGGCGTGGGCGGCGTCGATCACGAGTGTCTCGATCATCATGCTCAGTATCACCGTGTATTCTTCATCATAACTACCATCCTCTCGATCTTCCTCCTTCTTTTCTTGTTTATGCTGGTCTTTATCATTGTTGTGGAGGTCATCAAAACGCCTCAAGAGAAGCAAAGCAAGGCTTTTGTCCACACTAGCAATGGATCGCTCCAAACTCAAAGCTTGTTGTTTGCGGCAATCTGCGTAGCCTCCAACCGCCCAAGTTTGTCATTTGTCACCGCAAGTCATTATCAAGTCCCTCCGTGTGCAACAACTTCACTTTCCTTTCAAAATGTTGTATGATGCCCTTTGTGCGAGGCGAATGTGGAATTTGGTTATCTTCGCTTCGACCTGTCATCATGCTTCAAAGGCAAAGACAACAAGAAGACAAGTGAAGAAATAAAAGCCCTACAACTACTAGGATGTAGCTACAGAAATCGCTCACTCTCCACCTATTACACAAGTTCTTACCAGTTCTTACCTTGCTCGACGGAGGGGTCATCTACCAACAAGTCTGCAAAGAATGGATGAAGTGTATCGGTGCCAAAACGACGAGACCTGCTCAGTACATAATATGTGGAGCTATAGGTGGGCTCAAACAAGGAACGAACTAGCACCACGTTAGTTACAAAAAGCAAGCTGAATAATCGTTCAACCGGGCGGTATCAGTCTTGGTCCTAGTCTAGACCGTGCTAGAGACGCCGAGCCCGGACACAAAGGAGAGCACAATACACCACCCAAGTGAACGAAAAAATCTCTAAGATCAGCCCTTTCTCTTCTTTTCTTTTGCTTCTTTCTCTTTTTTTTTTTTTTTTTGAATATTTTTTTTAGGGGCACTCAAAACTGATTATATGAACAAGAACACTCCCAAAGAGTAACTCAAAGACACACACTTTTTCCGAAAGGGCAGGGGTATTCCGTAAAAAAAAGATACTCTCTCTCTCTCTAGAGTAAGCCACTCGTTTAGATATGAATACTTGCTTTCGCGTGGTTCGTTTGATATTTGTAGCATTGGGTGAACTGATTCCTCGTCCGATTGGAACTTCCAATTCTACTCGGACTTGGCCAACAAATGAGAATACCCGATTCCTTGATCCGACTCAAACTTGAAAACCTACTTGGATTCGCCAACAGAGAGGAACAGCCGATTCCTTGTCCGATTCAAACTTCAAACCCTACTTGGATTCGCCAACAGAGAGACTATATGATAGCGCGTGGTTGTGATAGAACGTGACAAGAACTCAAAACTCTAAAGGACTAAAACTAAGACCAGCAACTTGACACAACCGATGCAACCGACGACTCAACAAGCCCTAACTAGGTAGCACTAGCCACGGCCCAAAGGTCTATAGGATTGTAGGAAACTAATCTACTATTTTTTTGGCTTTTTTGGACTGTAGGAAAAATAAAAACAGCGAAGAATTACAAGTCTCTCACCGATAAACCTTGCTCGATTACTAATTGATATGAACCCGCTTAGGGTTTATGGACGATCTTTCGATGAGAGGCGTGAGATCACTCGATTTGGTGGATGGAGATGACGTTCACGGCCCGACTACAGCCTTCCAAGACCGCGCCTTAGCAACCGATACACCACCTCCAAAGGCCGTCACGATCTTGTGGAGCGCGACAACCAGCCACTAGGGCTCCCGTCCTGCAAGGAATCAAGAACTAGCAAGAACAAGGAAACAAGCACTGAATTTGCAAGATGAAATTGAAAGCCTCAAACTGAATCTTATGATGAGTGGGGTTCAAGACAAGGAGACGGGCGGCTTTGGATCAAGACGCTGCCTACAACAAGCAAGTAGCAAAGGCTAAACTTGATCTAAACAAAACCCAAGTGTTCCCGGTGGCGGCTAAGGGGTATATGACGTGTGGAGGACGACCACAAGAGAGTTTGGGTCGTGCTCCAACCCTAGGACGCGTCCCTACTGGACTCTAAACGATACAAGCCCATTGGGCTAACTTAAGGTGGCGCAGCACCCTGGACAGAATAGACCTCTCGGTGATTTTTGGACTGTTGACGCTGTTTCTAAGCAGGTATGAGTATGAGGTTAGATCCGTATGAAAGTAGACTTTATTAGCTTTCCAACAAGTCTAGAATCACCCCAATCCGACTCCGTATGTAACCGTGGCGACCGTCGCAAGTTGGAGGTGTGCTGCAGTCCGAATCCAGCCTACACGAGTCCTTTTCCCTTTCGGTCTTCTCCTTGATTCCTAATCAAAACAAGAGTGCACGTGTCTCCAAGATCTAAACAGGATGGATAAGAGCTCAAGAAGGAACTCACTTGATGATTAAGTGTTCGAGCACGAGCACGGGTAATAGGACCAGCAGGTGTCGGCGTGGACGGCGTGGATGTATGATCGGTGTTGATGTCCTCATCACGCTTCGTGCACGATGAATTTTGGAAGGGGTGGAGAGGTGGCCATGGCGATGTAGCAATGAAACTCAGCTTTTATAGCCACAGCGGCCAAGGCGGGGCTAGGGTTACTGGGGACTTGCCTTAGCATTGAAGGCACAACTAGAGGCGGTCCAGGGAAGGTGCCAATGGAGACGTGGATGAGGGCACGCAGCAGCATAGCGGGCGGACGTGTACAGCAGCACGGGCTCGGGCACGCGGGAGGGCAGCGCCGTGGCTTGCGCGCGTGCGGGGTGCACCTAGGGTGGCGGCGGGGGCGCCGGCACACAGGCACAAGAGGAGCAGCGCTGCGGCGAGGGAGCAGGGTGGAGCTATGCGCTCGCGAGGGAGGAAGAGGAGGGGCAACGCTGTAGACACAGGTGCGCTACGCAGGGAAGAAAAAGGAAGGGCAGCGCTGTAGAGCGGGAGCAGCTGCAGCGACATGGAGGTGACCCGCCTGACCTTGTCTTGGCACGTTGTGACTTGGACTTTTGCTCGCCAGCCATGGCAGATAGCAGAGGCAGGCAAGGATGAGCAAAGACTGCTGTAGGTTGAAACAATGAAACTGGCAGGAGGGAGGGAAAGCAAGCAAAGCAGTACACAGCAGAAGTAGCCTGGCCAACTTTTTTGAAGGCGCTCTTAGAGAAAGGACATGAGGGAGAGGGAGCAGCGGCATGGCGACGAAACTTGACAATGCAGCACGATGTGAATAACTCCGATGATTGATTCTGAGCGGGGAAACACACCACCATATTCAAGCGGCCAGGACGGCAGTAGTACCGTAGTCCTCGGCCAGCCGCAGTAGTAAGATGATGGATGGAGCAATGCAGTGCATGGCCAGCGTAGTATGAGCCACAGCGATGACAAGACCTAGCACGCAGACCACGTCCCAGACGCAGCTAGCCAGCATGAGATTAGTTTCAACAAAGCTCGAATTTAAATTAGATTCAAAGCTATATATATCGTTCTATTTATTAGTGGATTTTTAGTTTATTTATAAAAGTTGCTTTTCATGCTTAATATAATAGAACAAACCGTTCGCTATCTACTGGCTAGAATTGTCATTCGACATTCCTAAATATCTTTACGCACGGAGAAATTTAACTTGGCGTTGATTCGAGTCCACAAAACTGAATCACACAGGATTCACTTATCACATCAGGTATGTTTTAAATCAAAAATCCAAGAAACTCGTTCGGAAATTTTTCTTAGGCCTAAATCACGGTGCTAAACAAGATCGTAACACCAGGGTGTTACAACCAACCCCCCTTAAAAGAATCTTGTCCCGAGATTCGAAGCAAGAACCAGAATAGGGGAAACGCGATTACATTTTGTAGATCAGAGATTACACGAAAGATTACATGACTTCGAATACTAAATCGCACGAGGATTTAGAGATACATGGTTAAGAGCAACCTAATCCAATCGAGACTTAATCCAGAAGTCGAGATAGGCGAGGGCAATGGAGAAACAACAAGATAATAAGTATCCAAAACATGGCATTTGACCAACAGATCCAGAAACAGTCAACTGAGAAGTGAAACATCGTGAATCCTAAGACCAAACTAACCAACGGTAGACTTGAACTTCTTCAAAAACCAGATCCTTCTTCTTCTCGGATTACACCATCACCTCGGACTGACAAATCTAGCTTCGCAATAGCGACTGGATCTCGTAGCTCTGCTTGGATTTAAGTGGATGGGGATGAAGAAGAAGAGCTAGGACCAAGGGTATCTTATAGTGGTGAATGGAGGTGGGGTGCAACACACCGAAAGTGGAGGCAGCGTGGATGGGATACACAGACGGTTCATGCTATGGAGATAAACACGTCCATGGTGCGCTTCCTGCACAAGCGAGCGGATGGGAAATAAAGAAGAGGAGAGGGGATCCACTCGATGAGGCAGGCATGCGGGCGTGACCGTGTCTCCAAAAGAAGAAAGAAGGGAGGGTGAAGGGGGGTCCAGTACAGGAGACGAGGCATGGGGTTGAGAGCCAATTGGATGCTGGGAAAAGGAAAAGTGTATAGTGCACAAAGACGGCGAGTGCGGCACGATGCCACGGCCATGCGCGAATGGGGAGCTAAGGGCCCGATATCGACGACATCCGTAGGGCACGCAGTGAAATGACCCAGCATGCGTAGCACGGTCAACTAAACATCGGGTTGGGGATATGACGTCCACTCAGGCTTTTACAATCACTCCCGACTATCCACGACTAACTTTTCCCTACTACTCTTCTTTTTCTTTCCCTTCCTTGACCACATCCGTCTTTCATATAAACTAAAACCATGCCATACGTTCCTCCTCCAAAACCACCTCTTGTTTACCTTGTGAGAACACTATTTCATCAACCCGTTGTGGATTTCCCGTTTGAACACCCGAATATTTCCAAGGAGATTATTTTGTAGCAAAAGCGGTATGGCGGTGTAACTTGGTAAAGGTACTTGGTCAACAACCTCGATACCAGGATGTGCCGAGCAGCGTCACCATGTGGCAGTGGTTCCATAGAGAGCCCTCGGTTTCGTCACGGCACCATAAGCTATTAACCAGGCAACTACTACCAACTTACACACCATGAAGGTGGTGGGGTCATAGACCACAGAGTAAGAGGGGTATTGCAAGGGATGATTCAACCAACAAGGGTTCCCTTCACAACAAGGGACAAGGAATTCAAATCCAACAGTGAATTTGATTTAAAGAGATTCAAGTGTTCTATTGGGACATCCACAATTAGTCGATACAGTGTCCAATATTATCTAATCACGGCTGGTTTGCTAACCTTTGAATGGTAACTTCTCTGGTAACCCGATTACTATCGCCCTTAAAAACTTTAAGCACATCTAACGAAACTTAAGGGTAGATGGATGCAATAAACACAACGAAATAAACAAAATGCATATTCCAACGGTCTTATACGGGTACATCATACCGGCATCCAGTCTCCCATTCACAGCACATCATTCACCTACGGTCGGACAATCCCAACAACTACGGATGAAGAACAATGGCAAGGGTACAATACCGAAGGACAGCGACAAAAAGCACTACTACTACGGGTACAGCATCCCAAGGCAACTAATCTACTTAGGACCACGCATCTTCGTTCCCGGGCTCGGTGGATTCTGCTACCTTCTTGGCTATGGATTTGCCTCTTCTCTTAGCAATGGCTGAGTGAGAGGAACCAAGGGTTCTACTTCTAACACTTTTGAGGGTGGAGGTGCTGGCGACACTGCAACACCGGCTCTCCTTCTTTCTAGTGGGTGGACAGGGATTCCCTCCACGATCAAGTGATCTCGCCGTTCTGCCACCAGCGTCCTCCGCTTGGCCCTGGTGATAAGGAAGGCCTCACCCAGCTGATGGACATGCCAATCTTTAGCCTACTTTAGAGCTTCCGACATGGCAGTCTCCCAGCTCTCAGCAGCTACCGCACTAGCATGCGGTTCAGCAAGTTGCACCTAGAGCATCCGGGTGAAGATCTCGACTTCCTCGGCTCAATGGAGACACTTCCTCATCTTCGAGGCTTGCCAGTCATATTGCTCATCCAGAGCAAGCAGGTATGTGGTCAAGTGCACCATGGTAGGACTGTGCTCTTGCGCATCCCGCCCTTGCAAAGCCTCCAAGCGAGCCCTCCATGCCCGCCGATTCTTGTCCAAAGGTGGAAAGAACCTCATGGGGGTACGGGCAATGGGCTCTTCATAGATCTAGTAGAGGTATCGCAAGGCTTTGCGGGCCATAACCTGGTAGGTGTCGATGAAGTGAAACCCGGTTGCGGTCACATTCCAGGCTTCAGTGAGGTCGGGGAACTCTTCACTCTTCCCGATGTAGACAGTAACCTCATACCGCTCGGTGACATGCTCCTCATACTCATGACTCTCATACTTGGGACGATCTCTGACTCCGAGCTTTTGTAGGGTGGCATGCAGGATTCTAGGAAAACCCACAACATTCATGCAGTAACTACTAACCCAGGCTCCTGCCATCCCTGGCGGTGGTCATGAGGAAGGACTGAGCGAAAGGCTTGCTCAAAACAAAAGCTAAGCGAGCTAAAGTGCGCTGAGTGGTGGTACCAATGGCTAAGCCAGACACTGCTTATAAAGGCAGAGCAGCCAGGGGTCTTGATGCGGTTCACCAGGGTTCCTGTGTGGGATCACTACGAATGAATCGACCAAATTTCGTGCGTTCGAGGCGAAGCGACGTGCGATGCCATTACTGACTAGTACGACTGCAGGACAAGGGTTCAATAAGAGCATAGAAAAGGGGTACGGGGAGACATGGGTCACGATAGGCATGAACCATGGGCGAACGCGAAACATGAAGCCACAGTGCAGAAATAACTCCAGACAGGAATGAATCACTAGTGCAAAATACGACACACGTAGCACCTAAGGATGGCGTATCCGCAAATAATACGAATGCTACAATGCACAAATAGTATATGCATGAATGCACATCCTATACGTCCTTCCACTGTTGCCAACATATAGGGCAACCGTTCTCAGACTTTTGGCACATCGTTCTCTCCCTGTAGCTAGTCAATATATCGGACTATGCTCGGGTTAGTGTACCTGCAGAAAAATTGATTAAGCCTACCTAAGTCAGCAGAGTGTCATCTATCCTAGATACATAACCATAGTAATAGGGCTACATATATAACTTCACAGTTGAACGCCCTAACTTTTTGAAAAGAATTTGTTGTCAAATTTTATTTTAGAAAAGGTTTTCGAAGCTTTATTTCCTCATTTATGCTCTGATACCACCTATGGCAGAACCGCCTAATCTAATGCCTCCTAGAAGTACTCGTATTCCATTAGACACTAAGTACCCAAGGGAGAACACTAAATTACTCGGTTCCATCGGGCACACCCCAAGGGAGAACCCAAAAATCCATATTTTTCCATCAGGATCACAAATGAGAGAATAAAGCTTACATCATTCTTAACCATTTCTTACATCACTTTTAATACAACATCAGAGTATAATATTTATTGTTATAACAATGGAATATGAACATGTTATCAGAGTTATGAACAATTTAATTGAACAACGGAATATAAACATGTGAATAGAGTTACAGCGGAAATAAATATCTATTCATGACATGATGTAGCATCGATAAATAAACTATGACAATAGGTTATAAAACTTTCATTTATAAAAACATTTACTGAGAGTTATAAATAAAACTATGATTGCAGCGTAAAGAAAATCCTCTCTGAGCCACCAGGAGGGATCCACACACAAAGGTCAGCTCTAGCCTCCGCATGTCACCTGCAATAGGGGGAATAAAACCCTAAGTACTCAATTGTACTCAGCAAGACTTACCCGACAGGAGGAAAGAAAAGACTCCAAGGATATGCAAGGCTATCTGGCTTGTGGATTTATTGCATCTACAGGAAGCATTACTAACACTACAAGGTTCTACCTCTAATGCCACGCCACATGATTGCAACACCACTAATTTGGTTGCCATAGGTGGGTCGTATTGCAACCTTTTCAAAAAATGGTTGCAATATGTGCCTATAATGCAACGGACTAAATTTATTGCAATATGTGTGGTTTGTCGTTGCAACAGGCTTGTACTACTACAACCATTTAAGAATTGTGTTGCAATTAGTTGGCATTATTGCAATGACATTTTTTAGTTGCAATAGTATTGGTTTTTGTTGCAATTACTTGGTGTTATTGCAACTATATTGGATTTGGTTGCTTTTGCTTGTAACTATTGCCACGGTTATTATGGGTTGCAATAATGTTCCATGGTGTTGCAATTGCTAGGGTGGTTATTGCAACAAGATTTCCGAATGGATGCAATATCATGTTCCTATTGCCATGGTTTTCTGGGGTTGTAATAATTTTTTTTGGCGTTGCAATTGTTAAGTACTTATTGCAACTATAATCCTAAATGGTCGCAATATCATATTAATATTGCAACGGTTTTTTTGTGTTGCTATAGGCTACCGCTGATGCAACAGCCTAAAAGTGTTGCAATATACAAAATTAGTTGCAATATACAAAATGCTCCATGCATTAGACTACCCCTGATGCAACAGCCTAAAAGTGTTGCAATATACAAAAATGGTTGCAATAGACAAAATGCTCCATGCATTTCTGAATAATGTATTCTATTGACAAAAAAAATGTTCCACAGAGGATTTGATCCTAGGAACTAAAGTACAAGCAAACACTCATCTACCACTAGGCTACTAAGGTGTGTTTGACATTAAGCCGCCTTTATATTACTTGTTTACATGATGAAGATGGCTAATTCACTTCATATGTCAACAAGAACGATAACCATCCACATCTTCCATGACAATTTCAGAAAACAAAAAAAATTGTCCAGCTTGCTGATATTTGTGCTTATGATAGAAAACAAACATGAGTATAATAGTTTAAAGACCAACTGCAGCTATTCATTATCCCGGACAATGAGATTGTTTTAAAAAAATCTAGAAAAAACATCACTGTTGTACAAAGGACAAGTATTTAAACAAAGAAATCATCTTCTATGCTTTCTACGGCAACTGGTGCAACAACTCCATCATCAATGTAGGTGTCATCTTCATCATCATCATCCTCATCAAGTAAGACCGCATCATCTGGTTCGAGAACTGCTTCGCCACGCACCTGATTAATAACAGAGGCATCACCAGTTGTGCCTTCCTTGTCTGGTTTTGTCCAATTTGACAAATCCTCATTTGGGCCTAATAGATTCATGTCTTGGATTCCCACATCAAGTAGATCGACTTCCATGTCACCCTCATTTTCTGCTTCTGGCATGGCAAACAAATTTCTTGGTCTCACCGCAACAACACTAGACCATCCTGGCTTGTTCACAAGGTTGACAAAAAACACCGGTTCGGCCTGTGTTGCCAGAATGTAAGGTTCATTTGAATATCTGAACCTAGAAGTATCAATATCGATAACACCATATTTATCCCCATCAGATCCTCTACTTACTGCATTGCATCGGGCAAAAAGCACATCATACCAATCACACTAAAACAATAAAACTTGCGGTGCAGGGGAACTCGAGTGAGATCATTCTTCTAATCACTCCATACCAGGTCATGTTGCCAGTAGTACCATCACCCCTCACAAGCACACCACTGTTTTGTGTGACGAGGTTTCTCTCAATGGTAGTCGTTCGAAATAGCCAGTTATTGATGTAGCATCTATTGAACACACGAGCTCGATGGTTCGGTCCTTGAGAAAGGGTATACATAAGTTCACTTGCTTCACCTTTCTCGTATAGTTTGGTGATCTGCAAACACAGTTTGAAAACAAATGCCAGTTAATAAGTACATCGTTCTAACCATCATATGGAATAAAAAAATAAAAAATAGAACTAACCTTGCCCTCGAACCACCTTACAAAGTGCTCCTCGTGTCATTTATTAAGATTCCTTATACTATTTTTTTAGTTCTTCCATGTGCTCGCTGCATTGAAATAGCCAATTAATTAATTAGTTGATGCCAGAAACAAAAAGTAGATTAATTAATGATGGTATATTGCAACTTACTCGACCCATGGTCTGGCTTCATCGCAGTTACTAATTATGTAGTGCCTCATCTTTCGAACCTCATCTGCACCAAATATCTCGGTAGTCTGTCCTCTCCTCTTGTAATCCATTTCTCCAAATACGCTCAGACTAGATGGTGGCTCATTCACTGTTGTACTTTCATGATGATCAGCGTGATTCAGCTTGGTGTCGACGTCCAAGAATCTAGAGCAATATGTAAGGCACTCCTCGGCTATGTATCCCTTGGCTATTGAACCTTCTGGGTGCGCCTTGTTTCTCACATAGCCTTTAACAGTATGTAGATACCTCTCAATTGGATACATCCATCTATAACACACGGGCCCTCCAAGTTTAGCCTCTTCAGCTAGATGAACCGGCAAATGAATCATGATATCAAAAAATGCAGGTGGGAATACCATCTCAAGCCGGCAAAGAGTCTTTTTAATTGAACTGCTAAGTTTGTCAAGATCTTCTTCCACCAGCTCCTTCGAACAAAGTGCACTGAAGAACCTACTAAGCTGAATCAATGGCATGACAACTTCTTCGAGCAAAATCTTTCCCGGCGACTAAGGGTAATAATTTACAGAGAATAATATGGTAGTCATGTGTTTTCATCCGGACACCTTACATGCATTTGCGTCAACACATCTCCTTATATTGGAGCTAAACCCATCGTGCATCTTTGCTCCATGTAGAAATTGGCATAAACTTTTCTTGTCGTTATATCTAAAAAGTACAAGGCTGGTGGCAAGGTATAATTATCATTGTCAATGACGAGGTGCTTGATCTTGCCTTATCCCTAGTTGTTCCATGTCAAGTTGGGTCTTCTCGTTGTCCTTACATTTACCTTCAATTTCAAGCTAGTACCCAATATGCTCTCGCATATGTTTTTCTCAATGTGCATCACGTCCAAATTATGCCTTATGAGCAAAGAAGACCAAGTAAGGGAGCTAAAAATACTCTTCTTCCTCCAATTGTGCCATCTTTTATCTTCGCCACGCTTCCTCTTTTTGATGTCGCCTTTCTGAATATCACTTGATCAAAAGTTTCATACTGGTCCAATACCTGTTGACCAGACAGTGGTACTAGAGCCTCCCTGGTTTCCACCTCATTGTTGAAGCTCATCTTGTTCATGCGCCAAGGATGGTACGACGGCAAAAAACAATGATGTCCCATGTAGCAAAGATGTTTTCCAAATCTCAACCACAAATAATCAGATCCTTGTGGCGAGATGGACATGCAAATTTGCCTTTTGTGCTCCAACCAGAAAGCATCGCATATGCAGGAAAGTCATTAATTGTCCAAAGCAAAATAGCATGTAGTTTAAAATTCTTCTTTACCTTGTCATCCCATGTATCAATTCCCTTTTCCCAAAGATCCTTCAGCTCATCAATGAGGGGCCTCAAATAGACATCAATATTCATTCCAGGAGATTTTGGACCAGAATCAACATCGACATAATCCAATAAGGTCATGCTTCTCAAACAACCAAGGAGGCAAATTGTAAGGGATGAGGATAACATGCCATGTGGTGTATGTAACATTTTGCATGCCAAAGGGGTTGAAGCCATCAGAAACAAGACCCAGCCTAATATTACGAGCTTCCTTTGCAAACCAACCATACTTGTTATCCACATGCTTCCATGCCTTTGAGTCAGCAGGGTTACGCATTTTGCCATCATCGACCAATTCTTCCTTATGCCATCGTATTTGTGATGATGTGCTCTCTGTCATATATAATCTTCGTAGCCGAGGAGTAAGAGGAAAGTACCGTAGGATTTTACGTGGGACACGCTTCTTGTTTGTTGTATCAGCATCACCATCCGCAGCGTCCTTATGAGCACCGTCGTCGATCGTTTTCCACCTAGACTCGCCACATTTGGGACATGTATCCAGATTTGCATTTTTTCTTCCAAAATAACACACAATCCTTCTCACAGGCATGTATATTTACATAGTCCAAGCCTAGATCTTGAACCACCCTTTGCACTTTCTCCATTGTGTTTGGGACACAGTGGCCTTTAGGAAAAAAACCTTGTGAACAGATTAAGTACCCCCTCCAATGCTCTATTACTAATACCGTACAAGCACTTAACCTGGAAAAGTTCCACAATAAAAGAGACCTTAGTAGCATCCTCGCAACCTGGATACAATTTCTTTTCTACCTCCTGTAATAATTTGAAGAATATCTTCGTATGTTCATTCGGCTGTTCATTGTCAACAGTATCTCTGATCTCTCCATGTATAGCACCTCTGATTAGGGATCTAACCAAATTAGTGACACCATGGTCATCATCACTCGGTGCGCCTTCTTCGTTGTCTACTCCAACTTCATGTGGTGCGGATTCGTTGTCTACTTCTACATCAGCTGGTGGTGGTGCATCATTGTGTACTTCTACATCAGCTGTTGGTGCGTCTTCGTTGTGTAATCCCACATCTAAACCTTCCCCTTCCCTGATAAAGCTTTCATCAAACCCTCTATGAAGCCAATGAAGCTGAACCAGAGGCCACAGTCTGTATGCCATGCATACACATCTAGGACATGGACACATAGTAGTTCCACCTCTCGATGTGCCACCAAATGTGATGTCCAGAAAATTTCAGAGATTCTTCTGCCACTCAATTAAAGAATGAGGCAAGCGCATCCAACTCCTATCATCACCTGACATTATTCTGCAATGAGGAGACACACCAACCACGCTGGACGAGCGGAGGAGTAGTCGAACGGGTAGAGGAGTCGGACGGGCACTAGATCGATGGCGATGCTCGGCACCAAACGACACGAGAGGAGGCGGCGTCGATGATGCAAGGGTTTCAACCGAACTAGAATAGGAGAACTCTGTGTCACACATAAAAAATTGCGTCCATATGCTACAGCTGCTTGCAGGGCCCATGTTGCTCTCGTGGATGGCCCCTCTGGCATAGGCGCGCTATGTACGAGAATTTGTGATCCGAAGCCCAATTTTTTAGGTAAATTTTAGTTGGCAACAGGCGTTAAAAAAAGATCACCCGGCCCGGCGTCTCATAGCCTCTATGAAGGATGGAGCATCACCCATGCTACTCCTCACCTCCACCATCGTCAATCTTTAGGACTGTTCATAATTTAACTCTTTTCCAAGGGTTTGTAATGCAGTGGTCTACACACTACATATGTCATGGTTTCAATCCATCACATTTAGGTGCAAAATAGCAACTTCTCTCAAACACTGCAGAGCTACAGACGATTCAAATTCTACGTGTAGATATCATGGATCAACACGGCTTGAAACGCACTTGGCTCTGCACAAATAGAATGGAAATTGACTGATATTTACAATGTTCCATGCAACAAATACTTGCACTTTTGTAGGCTAGCCTGGAGCCAGCGCAAGAATGAACTACAAATACTTGCTGGTCAGCCAGGAGCTGACGCAGACGTGACAAAAACCTGCACCAACACACACATTTGCAGGTTACCCAGGAGCTAACACATGCATGACACGATGAAATCTCGCCCACTTCCACAAATCCAAAGCAACATAGCGCGCCCGGTGCCTTGGGAACTGCCGAAGAACAAGCGGAGGAGACGAGGAGACGGGGAGATGTATGTGTACATGCATTCATAGGCATACGTGTACATGCATTCAAAGGGGTAGATGGTGGACATGACAGATCAGTCTTAATTCCCCGCTGCCGGTGCCTTGGGAACTGCCGAAGAACAAGTGGAGGAGACGAGGAGACAGGGAGATGTATGTGTAACACGTTGACATAGGCATACGTGTACATGCATTCAAAGGGGTAGATGGTGGACATGGTGACGCAGCAAAACATGCATGACACGCCCCGAGATGGTAGATGATGAACATGACAGATCAGTCTTAATTATGAAGATAGCTTTCGCATGCCATATTATGAAGGACAACGAGTTTGATGCTATATTTTAGGAGCCCACTGAGTTGCCTCCTCCTTGCTCATGTGATCACTCTATTCCACTTATTGAAGGTGCCAACCCAGTCTTCATAAGGTCGTATTGCTATGCTCCAATATTGAAAACTAAGATTGAGCGTCAAGCGACAGACATGCTACAACACGGTATTATCTAGAAGAGCAACAGTCCTATTGGCCCCTCGATCTCCGGTATGTAGCATATCATATACTATGGTCTTCGTGACAATGAGTCAATGACCAAGATGCATCACCACATACAGTACCAATCCAAGGGACGATGTAAGCAAAACGAGGTCATACAATGCAACATCCAATATGTAAGCAAATAAAATGAGGTCATGCAATGCAAGTATCAACCCAAGGTGATGATGATCAAACAAAGGATTCGACGACATGGTTTTGTTCAGCACCAGTAAATTATTACATCGACCTAAGACATAGATTAATCACTAGTGCTACTAATTACTGCCGGTGCTACCACATGCGTCGTCCCCCTGCTGCCGGTGCTCCTCTTCATGCTTCTTCCACTTGCTCTCCTCCTCAGCATCACGAGATGCCGCTCGTCCTCCTCCTAGCAAGGCGCTCGCTCCTCCTCCTTGGAGATCTCGACGACGCTCCTTTTGAGATCTCGACGACATGCTTTAGGATGCAGTCGTCGATCTCCTTCTGCATGATGGCACAGAGGCGCTGGTCCTCCTCCTCCTTCCGAGCCATCTCCAACGAGTTGAAGACGACCTCCTCCACCGGAAGAGGTTTCGGTTCCTCCTCCGATGCGGTCTCATGGTCCAGATCGTCCTCGAGGTTCACCTTGAGGTTCGACTCGGACGACGGCGCGGAGGCATTGGGGGGTGACGTGAGGACAACGGGTTCAGCATCGCCCATGTTGTCTTCAAGTGGTGAGGCATTGTGGCGGCAGGTCGAGGGTCAGGGCGAGGTGTGCGTGGGAAGGGTGCTTCGCTTTCTTGATGCGTGGTGGTGCAATGTTGGCCGACTGTGCATGGGTGCTGGGCTTATATAGGCGTGTTGGTGGGTGGAACTGATGGTGCCTTAACTCACACCCCTCAGAAGACGAAGCGTGCCTGCGTTGGGAACCGGCGTGAGTAGCTGATGGACTCCTAGGTAAACATGGCGTCTCTTCGTGGGGAACTAAAGGGCCGCGACCAGTCCAAGGACCGAGTAAAATGGCGGCTCTTCATGGGAACCACGCGACTAGTGTGGCCGTGGAGTTGACGGGCCTACGCACAAAGCAGGGACAGATAATCACTCAAAGGAATAAATTCCTTCAAACTTACCAAAATCAGGTGATAGCTCAATGGTTTGTCCGCTGCTCTGGAACTTGTAGGCTTCGGTTCGATTCAGGGATGCAACACATTTTTTTGCATTTTCTTTCAATTTATATTCCTTCATTTTTAATTTACAACTTTTTAGTCCTAATTTTTTTGCCAATTTAGGTTTATACAATTCCAATATATATTTTCTTAAGTCCTAACACAATGTGCATGAGGGAGTGGATGCTATCACAAATACAAAGGTAAGTGTATATCACTAGCTTGGTTTATCACAAATACAAATACAAAGATAAGTGTATCTTGGTGTCACGAACCCAAACCTAGGTAAAGATGCCACGCTGCAAAAAGATGGTTTGTGCGATAAATCCTATCCTTGAGGACATCGATTACCAATTTGCATTAAACATTGTCTTAGCTCCCACATGAAATCACCTCAAGGCAAAGAAGGTGACATTGAACATGATACACCTATATGATATGCCATATATATGATACACCTAACACATTTTTTTGCATTTTCTTTCAATTTATATTCCTTCATTTTTAATTTACAAGTTTTTTAGTCCTAATTTTTTGCCAATTTAGGTTTATACAATTCTAATATATATTTTCTTAAGTCCTAACACAATGTGCATGAGAGAGTGGATGCTATCACAAATACAAAGGTAAGTGTATATCACTAGCTTGGTTTATCACAAATACAAATACAAAGATAAGTGTATCTTGGTGTCACGAACCCAAACCTAGGTAAAGATGTCAAGCTGCAAAAAGATGGTTTGTGCGATAAATCCTATCCTTGAGGACATCGATTACCAATTTGCACTGAAACATTGTCTTAGCTCCCACATGAAATCACCTCAAGGCAAAGAAGGTGACATTGAACATGATACACCTATATGATATGCCATATATATGATACACCTATATGATACGCATTTGATCAAACAAGATTCCAACTTGCCTATTCATAAGCCCCTGGTACCTTGGACACATTCAAAAAGGTCTGTTCATTGTAGAGTACGTAAATAGTAAAGCAAATGACAAAATGTTAATACAAGAGGTCGAGTAACACAATGCAAATAAAACCACGTGAAAGGAAAAAGTTTTCTGAGAAATTGGAAAAAAGAATCACCTGATTTGGACAACAAATGCGAAATCTAAACACGTTTAACGTTTTTACAATGAATCAAAATAAAAAAGATGAACACCATGAACCCAGCGCCGACAAGTGGGTCCCTCATGTCAGTGGCACACCCTTTTTTCACTTATTTTTTTGTAATTTTTGCTAAAAATTGCCTTGGCGCCCACATGCAGCCATTTACCGCCTAATACCCCACCCATTATGCGAACAAAACGAATCTTAACCTCCCCACTTCCTCATTATCCTCCCATCTCCTCCAATTCTTTCCTTTCCCTCCTCCAACTTGGTTCCCAATCTGCACCCGCCGCCGCCGCTTGTCTTCGCCATCACGTCGTCATTGGAGGGGCGCCGGTGCAGGACAGGCCACACCCGGAGGCCGCCGCGACGTGCCTCCCCACCGTCGGTGCTCAAACCTCAAGGACTCCTGAACTTCCTCTTCGTCAGAGTTATGGCAACCCTAGGGCCATTGATCTATTCACTTTTCACTTACGAAAGAGTAATGCATGTACCTATGTGTCTATGTAGTTAACTTGTTCAATGTAGCTGGACTGTAGATTGCATCAATGGAGACTCAATCGATGTCACCTGCGTTCAACATGCCAACACCTGCTTCATTGTCCAGACCTGCGGCGACGATGTCGCTTTTTTCAAACACCTTCGTCCGGATGTGTGACACCTCCCCGCCGATGAAGATGGAGGTGATGGCAGCCAATCACAAGAAAACCTCTGGCGTTCCACTTAGGACGACGACAGGTAACGGCACAATGTCTGTCTAGATGCTACTGCAATGATTTAGAATTCGACAAATTACTTCAATAATAGTGAGATCCTTCAATAAACGGTAGTGAGATGCTTCAATAATATGAAGGAGACATTATTGTTTGCCATTCTCAAGTTGTTCCTTCTTTAAATATTGTTTAGGGTGTGCTTATGTTTCTCATTACATTCTGTGACAGCTCGGAACAAACATGGACTATTTCTTTCACTTGCAAGGGGGCACCGGGGGACAACAATTTGCTCAATATACAATAGCCAGGGACGAGCTCACGTTTGGTAACTTAATAACAATGAAATCAAATTTGGGGTATGGTACCAGGGACTACTTGTACTATAAGAGGAGAAGTGGTAACTCTGTAGCAACACTAAACGAGATTAAATATGATGTCGATGCAAATGCAATGATATCAAGTAATGCAGAGGAGAGGGAGGTCAGATTAGTATTGTCAAGGGATCAAATAACAGAGAGAACTGTGGACATAACACCCATTAAATTGCCAAGAACTATGGCATCAAATAGTGAACATTCCATAGATGAGTCACTTGATGATTACGAGGTGTGGCTTAATAATATGCATAGACAAGGCCAAGGCATGGGTAAGTTATGTTGCTGCCCTATTATCAATTGTTATATTATATTATATTGCAATGGCCAGATCACTAATAGCAGCATGGCTTTCGCATATTTTGAAGATATATACAGGGATGACACAGTCAAGACTTACAAAGAATGGTTAAGGGTACAAGGACAACTAGATCAAATTAGTAATATATACCTTCTTTTCCCAAAATGTCAACCAACTTATTATTAGTCCTTCGCAATACATTTATAGTTTACACTTGTGACCTATTGTCTGCAGGTGCATATGACAACCCAACAAATCAGATAGATTTACTAAATTCAAGTCAAGATAGCAATCCAACACCACCTCTCGAACCAAATGCATCACATGCTCGGCATGAGAAAACACAGGGAGATAGTAAGTGATGCTTATTGTGATTTTATTTTGATGTTCAGTTCAGTTTTCCCTATGTAAATTATTTTGTTTAATCTCTTGCACTGTATATTGTTTTGATGGACAAGACTCCCAAAAGAGGAAGGCACGAGGTACTGTGAAAGGATTGGCAGCCAGCCATAAGAGATCCAAGCAGGGCAGTCAAAAGCTTAAAGTCTAATTCTCTACACGTGGAGGAGCTGTAGGCCTTGTTATTCGGACCGGACCGGACCGGCGGTTCGACCGCTAAAAGACCGAACCAGAGCCTACAACGGTCCGGTTCACTTCAAAGACCGTCTGTGCAATCGAACCGCTATAAACCGGTTGAACCGGCCGGTTTTTTGTAGAACCGGTGAACCGGGCGGTTCCATGCGAACCGGTGCGGTTTGGAAATTTTCCAAAATTACCCCTCTGCATTCAGGATGACCTTATTTAGGTAGGGGTATTATTGGAAATTACTCTTTAGGGTTGTTTTGGCGCTGGAGTGACTCAGTGGGAGGGAAAATTTTCCCCTTTTCGTTTCTGGGCGGCGGCGCGGGGCTTCTGCGCGTGCGCCGTGGCGGCGAGGGACTGAGGCCTGAGGGTGAGGGACTCTGGGACTGAGGGGTGAGGGCCGAGGCGCTCGGTGGTCGGCGCTCCTGCCGGCTGCTGGCTGCGGGCTACGCCTCTGCGCCTGAGGCCTGAGGCCTGAGGGTGAGGGACTGAGGGGTGAGGGCCGAGGCGCTCGGCGGTCGGCGCTCCTGCCGGCTGCTGGCTGCGGGCTACGCGCCTACGCCTCTGCGGGCGGGTCGCGGGGCGGGGGCGTCATGCACGCATCATGCGAGCGAAGCATAGCGCGACAATGCGATGTGGCGGCGAGGGACTGCAGGCGGCTTCAGCCGTCAGCACTACGACGAGCGACCAGTCTCCATCTCCACGACTGTAGAGCTTGCTGTTCTTCGATGATCAGAAGCATGGCTAATGGTGAGCATTAACTGGCATCTCTGTTCTCCACTCTCTAGTCTCCAGTATCCAAGGCATGCAGCAACAGGCGGGGAATGGGCTTCCGATGGATGGAGAGCTAGCTACAGTTGCTCCTCCTCGGCCTACGTTCGCGCGCGCGTAAAGACAAATGTGATGATAGAGAAGCTATCGCTACTAGTACTGCGGAACACTTTGAGCGCGCGCGAGGCCGGTGACCAGCAGGTCCAGTCCATGGAAGTGGAGGGCATGGGCATCGATCGCCTTGCCGTAAATTGAGTTTGACGTTAAGCGTCCATGCGCCATACTCTCCACTCATGCAGCCATGTGGCGTTGTTCTCCTGATCCGATTAGTTTAGGATTGTTTCTACAAGATTTGGCTAGTAACAAATATGTTCCATTTCTTAGCTGCTGGACTGCTGGTAACTTGTCTTCCCCTTTCTTGTGCATATAGTTGATTCTTCAGCGACTCCAACTCCGGGTGACACTGACAGTGGCCAGAACCAAATTGCAACACCTGCTACTCAAGAGGCATCTATAGAAGTGAGGACAAGAAAGAAATCTGATCCAAAGATGGGGATATTGTACAATCGATCACCAAGGAGGAAGAAAGAAGATCAAATGCATGTTACAGAATGATGTATTTGCAGGAGGAGGAATCCATCGTTTCAAGGAGCATTTAGCCAAATGGCCTGGTAATGTGGCAGCATGTAAAAAAGTTGATCCTGAGGTTGAGCATACAATGTATCAAAACCTGGTTGATTGGACTGAGAAGAAAAAGAAGGCACAACAGGACTATGAGGAAGGGAATGCATATGGGCCAGAACCTGGAGAACAAGATGATGTTGTTGAAGTCTCTGTTGCTAATGAACCTGGAGCCCCTTCTCGGCGTGTTGCTGCTGCACCTGCAGGAAACAAAGGAAAAAAGAGACCTGCAGCTGCAACTCCTAGTGTTGGCAAGTACTTCAAGCCTAGAACTGGCCCAGGGGATCAACCAACAATTAAGAGTGTTCTTCAAGGGGAAGCAGTCAAGGAGAAGACAGATTTGTGCATGGCAAGATGGTTCCTTGATGCCACTATTCCATTCAATGCAAGTAATTCCATTTTTTACCAACCCATGATTGATGCTGTGTGTGCATATGGTTCTGGATACAAGGGGCCAAACTTTAATCAGCTGCGTGGTTCGTTGCTTGCAAAATTAGTTGTGGAAACTAGGAATTTTGTTGATGGTTTCCGCAACACTTGGAGGGAAACTGGTTGCACTATTATGGCTGATGGGTGGACTGACAGAAAGAGAAGGACCCTCATCAACTTCTTGGTCTATTGTCCCAAAGGTACTGTTTTTCTCAAGTCAATCGATGCCACTGATAGCTCCAAAACTGCAGATTTCTTGTTTAGATTATTCAAAGATGTGGTTCATTTTGTTGGGCTTGAAAATGTGGTTCATTTTGTCACTGATAATGCCTCAAACATGGTTGCTGCTGGTAGAAGGATAGAAGATGAGTTCCCATCCATTTATTGGTCCCCTTGTGCTGCCCATTGTGTCAATTTGATATTGCATGACTTTGGTAAGGAGGATGTAGTGAAGACCACCGTAGCTCATGCATCAATCATTACAAAATATGTCTACAACCATTGCTTCCCATTGTATTTAATGAGGAAGTTCACTAAAGGTCATGAGATTCTTCGTCCAGCCCAAACTCGTTTTGCTACTAATTTTATTGCTTTGCAAAGCATATATAAGCACAAGGCTGATCTGCATGCAATGGTTATCTCCAATGAGTGGACAAACTGTGCATATTATAAGGAACCAAAAGCCAAAAAATTTACTAGAGCTGTGCTAGATCAAAAGTTCTGGAAAAACTGTGCTATTGTTTGCCAATTATCAGAGCCACTAGTTCGGGTGCTGAGAATAGTGGACAGCGATGAGAGACCTGCAATGGGATATCTATTTGCAGGATTCCATGCTGCAAGAGATGAAATTGAAAAGAGATTTCAGCGAAAGAAAGAGTTTGTAAAGCCTTTCTTGGAATACATGGATGCACGGTGGGATAAGCACTTTGATAAGAATCTTCATGCTGCTGGCTTTTGGTTCAATCCTAATAACCAGTACAATCCTCAACTACGAGAGAAGTACAAGTTCGCTACTTCTGGAGTTCTTGATGTCATAGAGAGATATGCTGGCAAAGATGTTGCCCTTAGAAATATTTTGACAAAAGAAATGAAGACTTTTAGGAATGCAGAAGGTGATTTTGGGCGTGCAAGTGCTATAAATGATCGCTCGGGCATGCTTGCTGGTAACTTCATTCACTACATTGCTGTTCTTACTTTTCCAGTTCATTTAAGCATATTACTAACTTCTGTTTGTCACATAGATGAGTGGTGGGAAACTTATGGCTGCAGCGCACCAAACTTGCAGAAGCTTGCCTTGCGTGTGTTGAGCCAAACTTGTAGTGCTTCTGGATGTGAGAGGAGCTGGAGCTACTTTGAACATGTGCACTCCAAGAAAAGAAATAGATTAGAGCATCAAAGGTTAAATGATATTGTGTATGTTCATTGTAACCTGAGGCTGCGTCAAAGGTACCCCATCTCTTGAAAGACTAAAACTTGCATAGCTAGCTGCTAGCCTATTCTATAACCTGAAAATAATATTGTCAGTATGTACTATTTGAACATTAGGTCCAAGATCAGGACTAGAAATTATGACCCAATAAGTTTGGAACAAATTGGAATGGGAAATGAAGCTTGGATCTTAGAAGACAGTCCACCTCGCCTTAACTCGAAAGAGTTGAACGCCTTTCATGAGTTGAACTATCCGCACTAAGTATACAATGCAGTGATGGTAATGTCTCTTGTCAATTGTGAAATAAATTCAACTCACATACCAGTTTTTTTTTGCTTATTTAACATCATGTCTATGTTGAAAAAAATAGAATTGGTGCTGGACTTGAATGCTATTGAGGCTGATGCCATGGAAGACAGTGACGAGATTCAGGACATTCAGGATCAGGAAAGGCCCCAAAGGGATGAAGATCTATTTGATTTTGATGGTATGGCATTTGATGTTGGTGGATCAAGTGCTTGTTATGCTGCACCACGAGATGAATGGGATCCTGTGAATTTTGATTGAGTACCATCTAGCTATCATGTTTTCTGATTGTGTTCGTAATCTTTTTAGCACGAACTTGTTTGGAACTTTTAGCATGTCGGTGTGTTATCAGTTAGCATGCACTTGATATTTTGTATTAAAGAACCTGAGGTTGTGTTGCTGTGAGCCATGAGCCCGTGACTATTTCTATGATGTATGAATATGAACTATGTATGAAGCGAAACTTATGTTATTGTTATCAGTCACTTGATGTTTTGAATTAACATGTCATTTTATATATATATATATGTATGAATCCAATTATTAATTATAGCATATATATATACACCGGTTCATAGTATTTGTGACCGGTTCAACTAGTCCGGTCTAATACAATCGGACCAGCGGTTCAACCGGTTCTATACGGTTGGACCAATGAACCAATGAACCGACAGCCTCGCCGGTTCGATCTCCGGTCCGGTCCTAAAAACTAGGGCTGTAGGTGAGAACGCACGCACATTTACTGATGAAATAGTAGTGTACACAAGGAAAAAAGCACCACTCATTGGGGTGAGAACATGGAAGGATATCCACCAAGATGTCAAAAATTTAATAGTATCCGATATGATGGTAAGTTTCTGATTTGTTTTTGCTAGCATACACAGTTTTGTTACCAAATTATTTAAGAAGTGACCTAGAATTTATGTTTTATATGTTGAACAGCATAAGTGGGACATTGAGAATAACGAAGAAAATAGGAAAAAGATATGGACCATCGCTAATGAGCATTACAAAGGATGGAGAGCAACATTTAGTGCTATGTACAGGGCGTACACCACCTATGAGGAGAGAATGAGACATAAGCCAGAAGAGTTGAACATTGTTGAATGGCACTATCTGGTTTTGTATTTTGGCAAGACAAATTTTCAGGTTTGATGACCTCTACTTTATTCTTGCCATTTGCACTTGATGAAATAAAGGCTATGTTTCAGTACATTGCACTATTTTTTTATAATCAACTTGTGCAGAGGATTAGTTGCAAGAATTCTCAGAATCGACAGAATGTAAAGGTACACCATCGGGCAAGATCAAAGGCTTTTTCTCAGTGTGGCTTTGAGAAGGTAATAACTTCAGAAGCACATGACCATGCTTCCTTACCTTTTGAAATATCACTAATTTGTTACATTCTTGCCTAATTAGAGGGACCCAATAACTGGTGATGAGTCAAATGATTTGGAGCTTTTCATGATCATGCACAGTAAGAATGGGCAATGGACAAGCCAAGAATCTAGCGATGTCTATGTGAGTATATAACAGTTTGTACAAACCTTATTAACTGATGCAAAGTGAACCCCTACAAAATCATTTTCAATTAACTACTTCAACTGTCCTCCTTTGTTAGGATAATGCATGCAGCAAAATTTCGGAGAGGGAAACAAATGGAGAAGCACTCATCATCTCAGACGTGGAGCAAAATCAGATTTTCTAGTCAGCCTACTAGGAAACAAGAAACTGCAAATCAACCAAGATCTATGCTAATGGATACTTGGTAAAATACCCAACTAGAAGGCAACTACTGTCTAAGGATTACCAGTACCAAGTGCGTCAGGAATCGGCACTAGCCGAAGCATTTTCAAAGCTACAAGAGAGATTAGAATCTCAAGAGGCTGAAAGGGAAGCCAAAAGGGAAGAACATAGGCATCAGATGGAAGAAATGATGAAGGCAAGGGAGGCCGATAGAGAAGCTCTTAGGCAAGAGTTTATGGCAATGATGCAAGCAACACATGTACAAGCATCAATACAACAGGAAATAGTCGACTATAAACCATGCATCATTTTCATAGTTTCAAACTCCACTCATGATTTTTCTGACCAAAATTGAAATGCAGGCTAACAAAGATGGGGGACAAAATGCAGAGGTTGCTGCTACAACAAACATGGATGAAGAAAATGTAAATACAGAAAGTGAAGAAATATCACATCAGGAGGTAGTTTGAGAACTTAAGAGTGTTTAATGTTGTCATGTGATAGTCCTTAGTATGAGGCATAATTTTCCCTCCATCTATTGATTTGCTGGAAAACCAAAATAGCATCCCACCACAAACACAACTCATAGCTACAACAGCGGCAGGTATAAGTAATGGTCGCACAACTAGAAATAGTGCTACGAATAAGACTCAAACTGGCCAAAACAAAGGAGGGGATACGACAGTTAGTTTTACTACTACTAAAGCACTGAGGGATGCTACGGCTAAGAAACGAGCATTATCCAAAAGGAATCAACAAGCTGGCAAAGCACGGTGATTTTGACTCCACTACCGTGAATATTTCAAATCGATTTAGTTGGCTAGTTCTCGTTGTCAGTAAAGTGAAATGATACTTAGCTGAATACTAAGTTTCTGTTTGCTGAATATACCAATGTTAATGATTGTTTTAGGAGCAAGATAGAGTTTGAGTGGAGCGCACAACTAATGGACGGTCAATGTCAAGCCAACCTTTGCTACAGTGCTACACATAGCTTATTACATTTTGAACTATTCAAAGTAGCTACTGTGCATCAGATACCTTATGTGTTTTAGTTGTTGTGCATGTGTTATCAACTAAGTTTGACATTGGATGTGGTTTCATTAATGAGTTGTACGAACAAAGCGTATTTTGGATTAATGGATGTCTAAATGCTTCTTTCATCATATATTGTTCGGCATGCAATTATTGTTTGAAGCAAACAAAGCGTTGCAATATGGACTATCGACAAAATAATTTGGCGTTGCAATATATGATATAGCAACAAACAAACAGTGTTGCAAAAAACATCATACCAACGGAATAGTGGGCGTTGCAATAGAGTCTTCAAACTGTAGCAACATAATAGTTAGCGTGGCAATAGAGGGTCCAACAATAGCAACCAGTATTGATCGTTGCAATAGAGAGGCAACCTCTAGCAACCAAACATTTATCATGGCAATAGACGGATGCACCTATAGCAACCACAATGTTTAGTGTTGCAATAGAGAGGCTACCTCTAGCAACCAAATATTTATCGTGGCAATAGATGGTTCCACCTATAGCAACCAGTATTGATCGTTGCAATAGAGAGGCTACCTCTAGCAACCAAATATTTATCGTGGCAATAGACGGTTCCACCTATAGCAACCACCAAGATAGCGTGGCAATAGAGGGTCCATCTATTGCAATGCTATTGATGTGTGGCAATAAAGTCTATTGCAACACCAAATATCATTGCTAGTGCACCTATTGCCACACTTTGGGTTCGTGGCAATAGGTATTTCTGGTGTTGCAATAGGGGAAAAACTATTGCAACACCAAAGAGAGTCGTTGGGCAAACCTTTTGCCACGGTTACTATGGCAACGCCTGCCAACGAAAAAAAAGTGTTGCAATTTTGTCTATCGCAACCATTTTTGGTATATTGCAACGCTTTTAGGCCGTTGCATCAGGGGTAAAACCTTGTAGTGTAAAAGTGCGTCCTTATATTTGATTTTTATTAGCAGTGCATTAGTTCATTAACTAACCATTCTATGTAAGTACCTATGCTACTTTTAAGCAGGTGGTAAGCAATTAGATTTCCTTTTTCCATCTTTCATCTTTCAGTTCTTACTATGGTGCTAGAGTTAAGACAAGTCGTACCGAAACACCAGCAATTCATGAATCAATGCCCCAGCTGGGTACCCCAAAAACACACGCCCTGCTTGTACCCCAGGCACAAGCAGGACCAACCCACTACCCTCCAATCACGGGGTCCAAGCCCCCGCGGTGCAAGGTCCTCCTAACCTGAAAACCACCATGACAGTCGGTCCAAAAAGAGCCGGAACCCATGACAAGAGAGTAACAAGTCTTCCAAGCGCCCATACCCAAGTATATGCTCGGGATAATAAGTCTGTGACTCGCCTAGCGTCTTATGCAACGGCCGGTCCTTAACCGACACAGACAGGGAAAGCAGTGTAACCAAGCTATGTCCCGTTGGCCGCAGGACACAACCTCTTACACCCACCAATACCCAAACCATATCCCTGCTCGGTCACCATTTTTCTTTTCACCATTTATATTTTCCAAGTGATAATAATACAGTAATATATTTCCTATCTCTCGCGAGTGACAGGCAATCACTCGACTTCTATCAGAGTCCTGTAGCATAGCAATCTACATGATCCTATCATACTAGTAAGACTCATAGGATAAAGATATATATGCAAGTGGGTTTTATTCAACTCCTTAAAACTTAATGCACAAATATAATTTAAAGTGCAGAAAAATAAGGGTTATGCACCGGGGCTTGCCTAGGTAAAATATAATCAGAAGTTAGCTTTCCATCATGGCGACATGATCTCCAAAAGCACCATTTCTCCACGATCCATCGACGTCCCTATTATGATATGCAATGCGATGCGATGCAAGGACATAATTAATCAATTGCAACCGTGACTCGTAAAATACGATTTACACCTCTCAAGTTAACGAGCTAGTTCTAACGATGATCGTACTTAGGTTGCATATCCATGTTGTTGAATAAGGCATTACTTCCCAACCAATGTTTTAGTTATACAAACCCAAGTTGTTTCTTCACTTCATTCTATCGATTTAATCTTTATTCGAAATAGGGCATCATTAACTACTCTAGTAAACTAATTATTCAAGTGCTACAAAAATTACATTGAGCAGATAATAATATTAGTAATTTACTATAAAGTTTTTAGAGTCAACACTATCACCGATTTATCACAAAAATTCCTACAAGTTTACATTTTAGCAATATCAAACCTCTTGAAATAATTAGAGCAACCTTAGAAACATTTTAAAACTAGATGAACCAAATACGCTACTAGATAGATCATGATTTTAGGAGCCTAACAAAATTAGTTTCACTATTTATGGACTTCTACAAGATTTTATATTAATTATCAAAGACCAGCTCAGAAATTAAAATAACAAACCATTTCTAACACCCAAGAAGAAAGAAAAAGGGGTAAACGGCCCACACGGCCCAGCCAGAATGTGGCCTCAGCAAAGGCCCACGACCGGCGATAACGGCCCAGGCACGGCCCAACTTACGGTGGGGCGCGAGCGGCCCAGTCAAGCCGGCCTAGGAGGGAAGACCTAGGGGCACGGGCGTGTTTTGTAGAAAACCCCCCATCCATTTTTCTAATTGCCAAACCCTATTTGCACTATTCATCACTCTCTCTGTCTTATGACAATAACCCCTATACTTTTTATATTTACAAACACTGGTCCACGAGGGACTCCAGAGCAGAGCATCGGCAGGGGCAGTCCGGCGGCGGCCAAACTGGTCGTGGCGGACTGACAGTCGGTGGATGCTTCGCACGCACGAGAGTGCACGGCGGCATCGAGGGGTGACCACAGAACTAGGGCGACAGCATCGGTAATTGGGCAAGGTTGCACACACCCGTCCGCGTGTAGACCGATGGCTGGCGGTAGTTCATTGGGCGACGAGCTCATTCTAGCGCAAAGATAAAGTACTAGAACCAAAACGCAATGCGATGAGCAATGAGGGCTTACCATAGTCCTAGTCGAGGGATGGGTCATGGTGGGAAAGGCTGGAGTTGCGCTGGCCACATGCACAGCAGTGGTGGTGCTAGTGCACCGCGGCAACAGTGGCGCTCCCGCTACTACGAAAACCCGCTAGTGAAACTACTTCACGGGTGATGTCGTGACATCAGTGCGGAACCAAACATCAAGAATCAGGAAGAGGAAGCAAGGAAGGAGAGGAAACCATGGCCAAGTTTAGTGCGGCGCCCATGGTGGCCAGCGACGACGGCGATGCTTCGTGCGAGCTCTCTGGTGGACGATTTCCACCACGATCGATAGTAGTGGCAAGCTATGGACCTTGGGCACCAGTGAGTGCAAGGAATTGGAGGGAAGCGCTTCGTGCACAATGAATTTTGGAAGGGGTGGAGAGGCGGCCATGGCGATGTAGCAATGAAGCTCGGCTTTTATAGCCACAGCGGCCAAGGCGGAGCTAGGGTTACTGGGGACTTGCCTTGGCGTTGAAGGCACGACCAGAGGTGGTCCAGGGAAGGTACCAATGGAGACGTGGATGAGGGCACGCGGCAGCGCAGCGGGCGGACGTGTATGGCAACGCGGGCCCGGGCGCGCGGGAGGGCAGTGTCGTGGTTTGCGCGCGCACGCGGTGCGCCTGGGGTGCCGGCGCATGGGCACGGGAGGAGCAGCGCAGCGGTGAGGGAGCGAGGTGGAGCCGCGCGCTCATGAGGGAGGAAGAGGAGGGACAACGCTGCAGACACGGGGGCACTACGCAGGGAAGAAAAAGGAAGGGCAGCGCTGCGCAGCGGGAGCAGCAGCAGCGACACGAAGGTGACCCGGCTTGACCTTGTCTTGGCGCATCATGACTTGGAGTTTTCCTCGCCAGCCACGGCAGACAGCAGAGGCAAGCAAGGATGAACAGAGACTGCTGCAGGTTGAAGCGACGGAACTGGCAGTGAGGGAGGGAAAGCAAGTAAAGTAGTACACAGCAGCAGTAGCCTGGCTAACTTTCTTGAAGGCGCTCTTAGAGAAAGGACGCGAGGGAGAGGGCACAGTGGCACGGCAACGGAACTCGACAACGCGGCGCGACGCGAATAACTCCGATGATTGATTCTAAGCGGGGAAACGCACCACCGTATTCAAGTGGCCTGGACGGCAGCAGTACTACAGGCCTTGGCCAGCCGCAGCAGCAAGACGACAGACAGAGCAATGCAGTGCATGGCCAGCGTAGTACGAGCTACACTGGCGACAAGACCCTACACGCAGACCACGTCCCGACGCAGCTAGCCAGCATGAGATTAGTTTCAACAAAGCTTGAATTTAAATTAGATTCAAAGCTATATATATATTGTTCTATTTATTAAAGGATTTTTATTTTATTTATAAAAGTTGCTTTTCATGCTTAATCTAATAGAACAAACCGTTCGCTATCTACTGGCTAGAATTGTCATTCGACATTCCTAAATATCTTTACGCACGGAGAAATTTAACTTGGCATTGATTCGAGTCCACAAAACTGAATCACACAGGATTCACTTATCATATCAGGTATGTTTTAAATAAAAAATCCGAGAAACTCATTCGGAAATTTTTCTTAGGCCTAAATCGTGGTGCTAAACAAGATCATAACACCAGGGTGTTACATCCGAAAAAGGATTGTGAGGGGTATTGTGCTCATCCCGCGGGAGCCACGAAGAGTAACTCTAGTTGAGCATGTTATTGAGCTACCCTCACTTAGGGTAGGTTCTTGCGGTGTCCAACGTGTGGACTTGGTGGATGATGCCAATTAGCCGCCGAACCACCAAGTGTGCAGTCGACACAATGGGGACTAGCTTGGTGGCAACCAAGTGAATCTCAGGATGAAAAATCACCGTGTCATCCTTGTCTTCCCGTTGGTTTGTATCCCCTATACACAAACATGTATTTACTTTCATTTATATTATGCTTGTGTAGTTGGTCTTGTAATTAGTTAGCTTGTGTAGCTTGCTAGTTACCTTCTTGCTTGTGTAGCATAGAAGTAGCTCCCTTGCGTGACTAATTTGGTTTGTGTAACCTTGTTAGTCACATTATTTAGTTTGTGTAGTTAAGTAATTTGTGCCCTCTAATTTGGCTTGTGTAGCCTTGTTATTGAGCATTGCTAGTGAGCTTAGGGGCTTTGTGCGTTTTGCATCACTAGTTGTGTAGGAGCTCCCCCGGTTGCTTGAAGTACTAGTTGTATAGGTTTATGTGACCTTATAAGCTAGAATTGTTAGGTGAGCTCTAGCTAGTCCAGCACCTTAGTTGCTTAATTATGATCTTTTATAAAGTGCTTGAGAACTTAGATAGAGGGGTGTAGTCTTGGCTAGACCGATAGTTTTAATTCCGTATTTGTTTCGGTTAGCCAATTTATTTAATTTTAGAAATGACTATTCACCCCCTTCTAGTCCACCATCTCGACCCTACACATTGTCCATTCCCTACTCCTCTCAATTGGCTACAGACGTTGCAACCCAACAAAACTGCAACCGACGATGTGCAATAGTATCAAGCTCTCCCCAACAGATCTCCCCAACAGAACTTTAACATCATGGATGATATGTTAGCAGTCATAATAAAGGGATCCAAAGACGATGGGCAAAGTAATGGGATATAGTACCACATCTAGTTGATGGAGGTTTATCTATCCTACAATATGCACATGACACTATCCTTTTTATGGGACACGATCTGGCAAAAGCTCGTAACATGAAGCTATTGCTTTCTGCATTTGTGCAAGCATCATGCCTTAAAATTAATTTCCATAACTGAGTTGTACTGCTTTGGAGATGCCCAAGATGTATTAGATCAATACAAGGAGATTTTTGGTTGTCAATCTAGGGAATTCCCAATCAGGTATTTTGCCATCCCCATTGATTACAAAAAATTGAGAAATTCTGATTGGAAGCAAATAGATGAGCGCTTTGAGAAGTGACTCGGTAATTGGAAAGGTAAACACCTCTCTATTGGAGGTTGGCTGACACTGATAAACTCAGTGCTTAGTAGCCTTCCAATGTATATGATGTTGTTCTTTCCCATACCACGAGGCGTGCTAAAAATTAGATTATTTTTGGTCCAGATTTTATTACCAAGGTGATGAACAAAGAAAGAAATATTGCCTAGCTAAATGGAGTGCATTATGCCAACCTAAAGACCAAGGCAGTCTAGGTATACACAATCTAGATATCAAAAACACGACATTGCTTAGCAAATGGTTGTTGAAGCTTCTCACATCAGATGGCACGTGGCAATAATTGCTTCGAAATAAGTACCTTGGTTCTAAGCCTTTAGTACATGTTGATTGGAAATAGGTGACTCACATTTCTGGTATGGGCTCATGAAGGCTAAGCATGATTTCCTTCGCTTCGGGTCGTTCATTGTGAAAGATGGATCACGGGTTCTATTTTGGGAGCATAAATGGTTGGGTAACACAACTTTTCGCGATCAGTATCCTTGCCTCTACAACATAACTAGACCTAAACATGTTACTGAAGCGAAGTCCTAGGCACATCTCCACCTAATCTTTCTTGGTGTAGGGATCTAATCAGGTCCAAGTTAGTAGCATGGAACAATATGTTGCTACATATTGCTAACATCACTTTAGGACATGAGCCTGATGTATTTCAAATAAACGCTTATGGAAAATGAAAGCCCCTTTGAAGGTAAAGATTTTTTATGGTATCTATATAGAGGAGTAGTGTTAACAAAAGATAATTTAGTGAAACGTAACTAGCAAGGTAGCAAAACATGTTGTTTTTGTTACAAAGAAGAGACAATTAGACACTTGTTCTTTGATTGTCGTTTCGCCCGAGCAGTTTAGTCAAAGATTCAGGTGGCCTCAAGTCTAGCTAAACCTTATAGCGTGTCAAATATGTTTGGCAATTGGGTTCAAGGGATTAGTAAAGATTTAAAGTCTTTAGTTCTACTAGGAGCTGTCGTCACCTGTTGGTCGATTTGGTTACGTAGGAATGATATATTTTTAAAAAGAAAAATATTCATCTCCTTTGCAGGTTATCTTCTTGGTCATTCATTGGTTCCTTACGTGGGCTATCCTCCAGAAGCCGGATACACGGGATTTGGTTGTGGCTCAAGATGTCAATGGGGAATTCCCTGTCGGGTATTGTCTTCCCATCCCCGTCCCCGTTGGGAAAGATTTTCCCCGTCCCCCCCCGTCAAAGGTCACGGGGGACATTATCTCCCCATCCCCAAACCCGAGCGGGGAATCCATCCCCGATGGGGTCCCCGTCCCCGTACTAGGCAGCAGCGCCGGGATGCTGCATGCAAGGGAGGACGGAGGAGCTTGGGGCGAGGACACGCGACGGCATGAATCGCGCCCAGGACATGGTCGGCGTCTGCACCTAGGACTCTGGCGACTGCGGGAGTGGCTGGGGCTGGCCGAGCAAGGCGACGACGGCCAGGGCATGGGCATCGGAGACGGAGGAGCGGTTGGAGCAGAGGAGGTGCGGCCAGCGACAGAGCGATGGGGAGAGTCGTGGGTCCCAGGCGATGAGCGTGGAGGTGGGGTCGGAGAGGGAGGACTTGGCGGCAAGGAGCGCGGTGAAATATGCGGGTACGCCGCTGCGACGGAGGCGAGGGGGAGGAGGCAGAGCAGGCGGAGGAGGAGGAGGAGGAGCAGGGGAGTCATGGGGGAGGTGCGGAGGGAGAGTGGACCTCGCCATTGCTCGCGCAGGTAGACGTGTGCGGGATCTGGGCGTGCGGGGCCTACGGCTGACGGGCAAGCAGGGACGAAGCAGCTCCGGCGCGGACATGCGCGAGAGGAGCGTCGTGGAGGCCAGCGCAGGTGTGCCGTGGAGCTGGGCGCGGGGACGCGGTGGAGCCAGCGCGTGAGCGAGCCATGGAGGAGGAGGCAGTGGGCGCAAGATCGTGGGAAGCCGGCGCGCGATCGCCTGCCGAGGCCGCGGTGGAGGCGGTTGGGGGATTGGAGAACTGAGCTGAGAGATTAGGGTTACAGGTTTCTATATATATACTCAAGCCATCGATGGGCCTTAGATGGGCCGAATTGACGTGGATCTTATGCCTGCGACACTGTGTATTCTTAGCGGATCGGGTTTGCGGATATCGGGGACGGGGGGACTGATCCCATCCCCGTACCCGTCAGACCCGACGGGGACTGATTTCCTACCATTTAAATCCCCGTGGGGGGTCAATTGATCCCATCCTCGTCCCCTAATAGGGGAATTCCCCGTGGGGAATAGGGGATCGGGTCCCCATTGCCATCTGGAGTTGTGGCAGCTTCCCGGCTCTTGGCACAGGTGGCCAAGGTTATCTTCTTCTAGGCACATGGTGGTGTTCTAGTCTGCGGATTGATAGTGTGTGGCTCGCTCTTTTATTTGGTTGTGTGCTTCTTGTCAAGCAGAGGCCGGAAGAATTATTTTTAAGACTTTGTATCAATCCGATGTAATGTGCTTGAAAATCTAATAAAATATGCCTTTATCAAAAAAAATATTTTAGACGTTATCAAACAAAGAATGCTGGGATTGGCCCTGTTTCCTGTTCTGATCCCGTCAGCCCAAATGCCTACTCAGGTGGGCTGATAAGAAGCATGGTAGGCACTTACATTTGGGCCAAGGGAAGCCAGAGTCCAGTTTCGCCTCGCGTTCCTACATACTCAATCCATCTCAAATTATAAGACGTTTGACTTTTTTGACACCAAATTTGATCACTCGTCTTATTCAAAAATTTGTGTAAAATATCATTCCTTTCGTCGTGGTTTGGTTTATTAATAAAAATTCTTCAAGAATGACTTAAATTTGACTATATTTGCATAAATTTTTTAAATAAGACGAGTGACCAAACTTTGAGACCAAAAAAAAGTAAAACGTCTTACAATTTGGGACGGAGGGAGTAGTAGATAAGGTATGCACTAGGCCACTGGGCCGTGTTTTCTGTTGAGCAGTTCCGGCCCCTGAGTATGGATTGGTATTCACTAAATGTCCTTGGCCGACTTTATGTGTCGTGGTAGTGACCAGTGAGTGACTGTGAGTGATGATCTAAAAAGAAACGCATGTTCAAAATACTATTTCCATGTGCTGATTTTACATATTATAAGACGTGGATAGTACCGTGATCCTTCTAAATCAATTATGTGACTTGGACTGTATAGCAACTGATGATTTTGTGTTGATGATTAAGACATGTCATCAGAAATCGGTGGTTGGCAACTTAAGCTTTGATTATGCTTCCTGTCTGAAACGATCACTGTAGGTGTCAACATGTTGGAGCAGTAGGGTTTCCCTATTGTTGTACCTTGCTTCAGACTTTCAGATGACTCTAATTTCTTGAAGGGCGTCCGTCCTCCGGATGCCCCCTCGTAGGCAGGCATACCAGCCCAATAAATCTCTGCCCTGCGCCCATTCGTTTTTTATTACGGTATCCGCGTTTATCTCTTTCGTTGCGCCGGTTGGATAAGGAAAGGAGAGACCTGCTCCGCTCTTCTCCGCACGTCGATGGTTACCCCGCCTGCTCCTGCTCAGTCAGCCGCGCCTGCTGCTCCCGCTATGCGGCTTGCTCCGCCGTTGACGGTCACCCCGCACTGCTCCTCTGCCCCGCTGCTTCTGCTCTGCGGCCTGCTTCGCCTGACGGCGCGGGCACCGCCGCGCCCACGCGTGGCGACCGCTCCCTCGGCCACCGGCTAGCCACTGAGGCCCCAGCGCAAGAAGAAGCATCGGGCCCTAGTGCGGAAGCCCTTCGGCCTCGCCTCCTGCTACGGCTGTGGCGCCTCGATGCAGACGGCGGAGGAGGCCGCACCGAGATACAATGCATGTTTCAAGTGTACATTTAAAATATTTCAGATGTTTTAGAGGTATGTTGCAAGTGTTTCATAAGGATGTTGCAAAAGTGGATCGGGATTTTTCACATTTTGCAATGGGCTATACACGTATGTTTCAAGTGTATATTCTAAATGTATCATCTGTTTCAAACGTATGTTGCAAGTGTTTCATTTGGATGTTGTAAAACTAGATCGGGATGTTGCATATATATGCAAGTGTTTCAAGTGTTTTTATAATATATGTTGTTGTAAGTGTTTCATCTTAATGTTTGCATACGTTTGCAATGGTTACACACATATTTTTCAAGTTTTTTTTGTGTTTTGTAAGTGTTTTAGACGTATGTTGCAAGTGTTTTAAGCTATTTCAGATGTATGTTGTAAGTGTTTTCATCTGGACGTTGCAAAAGTAGATCGGGTGTTGCACATGTTGCAATGCGCAAGAGAAGCGAAGGGGGCGCGAGGCGCGCTCCGCGTGGGCGTGCAAAATGCGGGCTCTGGCGGGGGCGTGCTGGCCCGAGCGCGGGCGTCCGGACATGGGCGTCCATTCGGACGTCCGGGCGCTAGCATTGCTGTTCCCTATACATAGATTATAACTTACGTAGGATAAGGATGGTCTGTTGAAAAATTAGCGAGAGCTATGGAACTTTGAGGAGGATGTGATTGTACTTTGGTGGAAAGGCGGTGGGATTGGTATTCTGAATTTGACCTATGAGTAATTTGGGAGTGTGGAAGGGTCTTATACACTTGTACAGCAGATGTTGTTGAAGCCTTGTCGATAACAGATGGCTACTAATAACAGCAAAAATACACGGTCTTTGTGGTTCCTCCCATACATTAGTACTTTCATTTGATTATAAAATGGTTAAGGCATGCGTGCCAAAAAAAAAAAAGGATCTCTCTCTTTCTCTAAGTTTGTAATCACTAGGCACATAGGAAAAGAACAGAGTAAATCTTCATATGTTCATGGATGATAGTAGCAACTTCTGCAGGTTCTTCAATTGAGCATGGTTCTGGTGGTCACCAAACATGTAACTTTAGTTTGAAGGAAGCCGTGATAGCAATTTGGTGGAAATGTCTCTGAATAAAATAGAAAAAAACTTCCAGATGGATCATTGATACAAAACTATGCTTCAAAGGAGAAAAGAAAATGAGAAGAATACAAAATTAAAATATTTATAAATTTTACATGATGGTCTAAAAATGCAGATGTGGAGAAACTTTGCCTACAGTGATGAACAGATTCATCAATTTTCTTAGCCACTGGAACTAGCCTGTTAGTTAACACTTTAGTAAAACACTTGAAGTCTACATTTAACAAACAAATGGGCCTAAAATGTTTGATGTTGTTTGCTTCCTTTAGTTTAGGTACCAGAGTAATCACCCCATAGTTCAACCTCTTAATATCTAATTTGTCATTGTAAAAGTCTGTAAACATATTTTTCATCTCATCCTTAATGTGTTCCCAAAATTTCTTAAAGAACACTACCCCATAGCCACTGGGGCCAGGAGCCGAGTTCTCTTTCATTTCCATCACTATCTCCTTAATCTCCTCCATGGAGAAAGGTTTGACCAGATCCAACCTATCTAACTCTGACACCTGTAACTCAGCAGGCCAAAACTCAGAACTCAGGGACATACTACAGGGCTCATTATGCCCAAAAAGGCCCTTGTAGTAATCCACAATGTGTGAAGAGATAGCATTTTGACCTCTAATTTCCTCATTGCCATTTTCAAGAAAAGTAATTGTTTTCTTTCTCCTCCTTCCATTAACGAACTGATGGAAAAACTGGGTATTTGCATCCCCCTGCAAAATCCAGTTATTTCCCACTTTTTGTTTCCATTGAAGCCCCTCAATTACATTCATTTTATCCAAAGCCTCTTCTAAATTAATTCTCTCTTCCCATTCAGAACCAAACAAGTTTTATTAAGGGGAGGAACATCTTGGAGGGAGTTGTGCTTTTACATGAAGTGTTACATGAATTGAAATCATCAAAGAAAAAGGGTCTCATTCTGAAATTAGACTTTGAGAAGGCATATGATAGAGTTAGGCGGAGCTTTTTAGAACAAGTCATGATAGGAAAAGGCTTCCCTATGACTTGAATCTCTTGGGTGATGAAAACAGTAAAAGATGAAAAGGTGTGTATCAATGTAAATGGGGAAAGTAGCCCCTATTTTAAGACTTTTAGAGGTTTAAGGCAAGGAGACCCTCTCTCTCCTCTTCTGTTCAATTTAGTAGTTGATGCTCTAGGGGTGCTCCTTGATAAAGCCACTAAAAAAGGGCATATTAAAGGGATTCTGGAGGATCTAATACCTGGGGTTATAACACATATCCAATACGCTGATGATACGCTGATCATGATAGATGGCTCTACCACTTCTATACCTAACCTGAAACTGATTTTATACTGCTTTGAATGGTTGATTGGCCTAAAAATAAACTATCATAAGAGTGAGGTGTATGGTTTTGGTGTTTTCTCAGGGAGAGAAGGAAGAAATGGCCAATATGCTTAATTGTGTACTTGGGGAACTCCCTATGAAGTATCTGGGGATTCCAATCAGTGACCATCATTTAACCATGGGGGCTTTTGACTTTATGCCTCAAAAGATGATTACTAGACGACCCATGGAAAGGGAAATTCTTAACTTCGGGAGGGAAACAGATTTTAACCAATTCCTGCTTGAGCAGCATACCTTTGTACTGTATGGGCTTCTACTGGTTAGCTGATGGGGTTCATAAGAAAATGGATAGCATCAGGGCCAAATTTCTTTGGCAAGGGGCTGAAGACAAATTTAAATACCACATGGCCAAGTGGGAAATGGTTTGTAGACCAAAAGACCAAGGGGGTTTGGGGATCATAAACACTAGAACTATGAATGATTGTTTAATAGTTAAGTGGATTTGGAAGATTTTCAAGGAGCTTGATGAACTCTGGTTCAAGATCCTTAAAGCAAAATATATGGATGAGGGTGGTTTTTTTGAATCTAAGACAAAAGGAGTGTCCCAATTCTGGCAAGGCCTCCACAAAGTGAAACATCTATTTAAATGGGGGGCTGTGTTCAAAGTGAGAAATGGAAATCACTGCAAAATTTGGGAGGACTGTTGAGCCAAGGAGGTCCCATTATGTATAAGCCATGAAAAATTTTTCAGGATGGTGAGAAACCCTCATTGCTCTGTTTCTGAGTGTTGGGATGAGGAAGAATGGGTTATAGATTTCAGAAGGACCTTATCTGTCCAAGAGTACAATAGCTGGATTGAGTTAACTGACTCTCTGCAAGGGTGCACTCCTGAGAGTGATGTAGCTGATATTGTCTCCTGGGCCTTAAAGCCAAAAGGGTATTTCTCTACAAAATCACTCTATAGATTTTTGACTGACCAGGGAATGCCTAGTAGAGTTGCTGGTCTGATTTGGAAATGCAAAATTCCTTTGAAAATCAAGTTCTTTCTTTGGCAAGTGTTCCATAATAAGCTTCAGGTAGCTGGTAACCTGGTAAAGAGAGGGTGGAAAGGAAATATGAGCTGCTGCTTATGTGACTGTGTTGAATCGATTAACCACCTATTCTTTAAATGTCACTTGGCCAAACTAGTATGGGGCCTTCTGCAAAATATTTTTGAGTTAGACTACATGTTCTTAGGTCTTTAGAGGAGTTGTCTATTACTTGGATGCAGGGCAAGGGGCCTCTGCTGAATCGGTTGGTCATATTTTTGTTTGCGGGGTTTGCATGGGCATTGTGGACCACGAGAAACAAGATGGCAATTGAAAAATCGTTTATTAAGACACCAACTGATGTGATATATGTGGCGGTATCATTGTTGCAGAGATGGAGCGTCCTTTTGAAGGAGAAAGACAAGGAGCGTGTGTCGCAAGCGCTGGAAGCGATTCTGAGATGGCTGAAGAACTTTAAGCCTAGGACAACAAAGGCAACGGATGTGTTTGAGATCTAGTCGGCTTAGTTCTTTACTTCTAGTCTCTCTTGTAATAGTTGAATGCTTAGCTCTATCCTGCTTGGACTCGTATTGTGGCTGGTAACCCCAGCAGACCTTGTTACCTTTTGCTTTCTTAAAAGCAGAGTTAATTCTCGTTTTTTTAAAAAAAAATGAACAGATTCATCAAGGAAATTAGATTCACACATACTTGTCTCAGTACACTATCCATGCCTGTACAGTTTTGGACCTTTCGACCTTTGTTTCTTTGGTTCTAACCTCTCTTAATGGAACACGTCAAATGCAAATTCTTGAAAAATATACAGATTTGGGGATGTAATTCAATTAAAGATCTAGAAGCTTTTGATGGAGGCCCTGATACATACAGGACAGTTCATAAAGTAATCCCACACCAATATAGAAACTCCGAAGCAACCAAATCGCTGACTAACTACATTTTGTGACAGCACAGAGAGATCCTAGTACATGGAAGGCCATTTTAGATCCAGCATTTTAGGGTAATAATGTGTAATTGCCGATAGAAATAAAATGATGCTGAACAAAGAGAGAACATAACTCTTTTATTACCAACGGAAGAGATAATTTACCTACTGTAGGAACGAAACATGGTATTGTCATTTATGAGAAAATTTTAGGTGGGTAAACTGCACCCATCATGAAGTCAATTCTGCTCCCTCAAAGGAAATTGCATTTAAGACGATTATCTTGCTGGGGTAGTTTTACAACCTAATCCCTTTAGAATTTACAAAACCTTTTGATAATTTTTTTTTCTAGAACAAGACTTCACGTGTATTTCATTAAGAAGAACCTTTTGATAATTTGATGTTTAGCTAATTCGCATGCAGGAGGACACAGCCAATAAACTCAATAATGCAGATACACGGTTTGTCTGCTACCCTCCACATTTTCAGACCTAAAGCAGGAATATAAGTAAAGAATAAAGCAAACCACTTCCCAATAGGATATCGTCATTTCTTAAAATCAGAACTCTACTAAGTTGAGAAAAATAATACTTACTGAAGATGGCATTAGTATGATCTCTACCTGAGCAAGGGCATTTCAGCTGAATTCATTTTGACCAGCAAAACATAGAAGCACTCCACCTGTGTGGCATACCGCATATAACAGGTGAAAAAGGACTAGAGATATGACAACATGTTTCCAAACACAGATAATTGGAGTAGATAGAAGTGTCTCCAATAAACTCGATATTAGTAAGCAGTCATACAAATGTCTCTGATAAAATCAATATTAATTTGCAGCCATCTGTTCAAGGGGAAATTAACTATATAAGCAGAGTAACAACTGACTCGGGAAAAAATCTAGCAGATAAGAAAACAGAAAGAATGTATACAGTGACAGATGAATCCAAGGAGAAAAATGAGATGCATGTAACGTTCTAGTTCTGAAGCTATTCACAAAGTTTAAATCAGTATCACCATTTATAGCCTTAATAATAATAATAATAAAAAGCAGAACATCGGAATCACCTACTACTCAGCCTATTCTTTGGTTACCCAGAAGAAGAGAAATCATTTTGCGGTGTCATCACCAACCTCTAGGAGGTGTGAAAGCCGCTTTCTAGTGCAAAATATTTTCGAGGTTAAACAATTTTAACGGGATAATGGATACACATGCTCAGACAATATTGTAAGAGTGTAGTGGTGATCTGCTAGAACTGGTGAGGACATGCTGATCACAGGAAGAGTTTCACCTCACCTTATAGCACTTCTGAAAGAAGAATATGTCCACTATATTTTTAACCAGACAACCATACGACTAGTGCATGGTCTCAGATTCATCAAATCTCAATCACCTTGAGACATTTCAGCTGTTTGGCTGGGAAAAGGCCACCTTAAATGCGAGGCTTTGCTAATCTTATATCCAGCAAGGCATGCTGAGAGGCCAGGAGCACTAAAATCAGAACCGTTGTTGCAAGATTTATGTAACTAATTCATGGTGTGGAACAGATGCTACACAATTACATTCAGGGATCGCAAGATAATAATCACATACTTTTGCCATACTTAAGGATTTAGATAAGCTCACCCAACTGCATATTTCAGCAGGTAATTGATCCTTGTAAGTAGATGAACACTTATTAAGCATGCAAAGCCAGCAAGGTAAGATAGGAGAGGTCAAAAACTTTTAGCATCGGCCTCCAATCATTATTGGATGAAAGATTCACTTTGAAGAAGATAAATGAACACTTAAGAGATGAAATATAATTAAGCATTCAAAGCTAGCAAGATTAGGTTGGAGAAGTCAAAAACTTTTAGCATCGGCCTTCATTCACTATTGGATGAAATATTCTCTTAGAAGAAGATAACAGTTCTTTCAACATTTATTGAAAGAAGGCCCAATGAATTTATCAGCCTGAACTGGAATTTCATTGGACACCTAAAGTGCAAGCATCAGCAACGCAGGGCAGCGAGATACCAAAATCACCTTTGTTGTGGGGAGCGTGGGCCTATTCATTGGATGAAATATACTCAAGCATAAATCCATAAGTGACGGAAGCGGCAAGCACAGAGTAGCATGGCGGCGGCGGCAGTGGCTTCCTGTTAGAACGATGTCTCGGGGAGCTCCATGACGGTGAGGCTGAGGAAGATGTCCTGAGGCGCGGCGAGCATGGCCGGGTGCACGTGGAGCAAGCGTCCGGGAGGGCTCCCGCGCGCCGCTTGCACACCAATGCGACAGAGGTAAGGGTGCGGCAAGGAGACAACGCGCGGGAACTTGGGGATGCGTCAAGCGCTCAGAGCAGTCGACCGATCGAGGCACCGGTGCGCGCGGCAGAGGTCGAGGAGGGCTATGTTTCCGCGTTGGCCCTTCGTCCATCCACACGAGTTGCCGCCATCCTCCGCTGTATCAACGGGTGCACCGTGCACGGGCGGGGACGTTGCTAGACGTGCGGCCGGAGGCGCGGAAGGGCGTGGCCGCGTGGGAAGCAAGCCATCCAAACGTCGATGATGGCGTCGGCAGCGGGCGAGCGAGCGGGCGGGCGGCTTGTCATCCACTGATCCACTCATCCCCAAGAGCGCAACAACTTTGAGCTCCGATGGAGCCCATGTCGATGGCCAGGGGCGGACTGGGCCTAGGCCCAGCTACTCCAGCGAGGCCCCTATTTAAACCTCTAGTACTCTTCTTCGCCGGATCCGAGCGCTGGTGGGTCCTCCTCCTCAGCCACCGTCGCACCGAGCGTGCCGAATGGCAGCGCCAAGGTCGGACCGGTCGGTCCCGAGGCCTGTGCCGACCATCTCTATAGTGAATTCTTGTTGGGCCGTAGAAATGCAGATGGGCTGTAGGTAGTGCTGCACAATTTTAGTTCTTCAGCTGGCCCACATGTTCAAAATATTCGTTTCTAAAAAAAACATGTTCAAAATATTCGGCGCTTTACGTTAGTTGTTAGCTGCTGCTCCGTTTTTTTCTTCGTTCTTTATTTTCTTTTTGCCCATAGGTTGTTTCCTTTTTCCTTTTTATATGTTTTCTAATTTTATTTTATTTTTTACTCATTTGTTTTGATCATTATGTTTCTTTTCATTCTTTATTTCATATTTTCATCCTTTATGTGGTTTTTTGTTGTTATTTGTCCTTTTCCTTTTCCTTTTCTTTTCTTTTCTCTTTTTGTTATGTTTCATTCATTCTTTTGTATTGTGTTTCATCTCCTACGTGTATTTTCCCTTTTCTCTCTCTGTGTCTTTTTTGTTATCCATAGATTTCTCTTGTTCTTTTCATTTCCTTTCATTTTTTTTGTTTTTCTTCTTTTTATTTTGTATTTCATTCTCCTTTTCTATTTATATCATTCTTTTATATTTTATTTTTCATATTTTACCATGAGATGTTCTGTGTTATATTTTAGGTTGTTTAAGCAATATCCATATGGTGTTCTCTTTTTATTTTTCTTTATTTGGTGGGTTTTTCTTTTTATTATTTTTGTTTCCTCTTTTGTTTTTTTAATATTTTATTAAATTGTTTTTATTTAAAATATTTATTTATTTATATATATGCATAGAGTTTATCATTTATTTTGTATTTCCTTTTTTCTTCTTCTTTACTTTACTCTAATTATTTTATTATTTTAATTTCATGTTTTTATTTTCTATATTTTTCTGGTATACGTGTGATGTTCATGTAGTATACATGTCATATTTTATGATGTATTTTAGAATGTTCACGTTGTACAAATGGGAAGTTCGCGTAGTATACCCGTGATGTTTGCAAAGGATACATATCATGTTCCGTGATGTCTTTTTGGTTGTTCACATAGTATAAGTGTGATGTCCTGTGATTAGATTTGAGTATTCACATAATACTAAGGTGTTGTGTGGTACAATTTAGGTTGTTCAAGTAGCATTGATGTGATGTTCTTTTTATTTTCCTCTATCAAAAGTAATTTTCTTTTTATTATTATTGTTTTCCTTTATGTCTTGTTGTGATGTTCTCATATTATACATATGATGTTCTTTGATGTATTTTGGGATGTTCACGTAAATATAAATAGGTTGTTCCATGATTATCTTTGAGTATTCACGTAGTACATCTGAGATATTATGTGGTATATTTTAGATTATTCACTTAGTATCCATGTAATTTTCTCTTTTATTTTTCTTTATTTGGTGGTGTTTTTCTTTTTATTATTTTTGTTTCCTTTTATGCTTTGTCTAATCTTTTATTAACTTATTTTCTACTTAAGTTATTTATTTATTTCTATACATTCATAGCATTTTTATTTATTTTCATTTCCCTTTTTACCCTTCTTTATTTTACTCTAATTATTTTAAATTATTTATTTTTTTTTTTTTGTGTTTTTCTTTTTTTATTTCCTATATTCCTTGTATACACGTGATGTTCTTGAAGTACACATGTGAAGCTCTATGATGTACTTAAGAATGTCTATGTGTATATGGGATGTTCCACGATTATTTTATTATTATTCCCATGGTAACCATGAGATATTTTATGGTATATTTTAAAATGTTCAAATATTTCATGTGATGTTCTTTGATGTATTTTTATGTTGTTTTCCTTTTTCTCTATTTTGATTGTTATCTTTCTTTTCCATTATTTTTTATATTTTTATTTTGCTTTAGCTATTACCTAGCTTTTTTCGTATTCCATGAGATGTCACATGGTATATTTTTATCTAGAACATTATACTTTTTTAGACTTAGATGGTCTAATATGGTGGTTTATAATAGTATCAATAACTATCTACATGGTGTATCAGTGGGGAATGTCTTTCTTCATCCTCAAGGCCTTTTTGTTTAGGCTTTCTAGGAGCTTTTGAACCATAACTTTTGGGCCTTTCAAAAGCTAAAAAGCTCCCAAAAGCCAAAAGTGAGAAGCTCGCTATAGTGAGCTTTTGGTTTTTGGCTTATGGGAGTTGTTTGGCTTTTAGAAAGTCCAAAAGCTAGTAGTGTAAAAGTGTAAGTGCAATTAAGCGCTAATGTGGGTATTGGTAATAGTGACCATATAATTAGAGGATTAATGAAATTTATCGAGTTGACAAGAAGGTGAGAAAGTAATGAGGATATTATGTATACTATGTAACATGGTGGAGCCCCTAATTACAAAAGGTTGTGGTGGTGGAACTCAATGGAGATTTAAATTCATTTTTGTATTTTGAAATTGAGCAAAGGAATCGTCGTACTAGCAAGGGGATGCAAACTACATGGTTTAATGTGCAACCAAGTGCTCAACCTACAACCCACCATATTTGTTTGTTGTTTCCTCACACCTTAGCCAAGCCAGCCAAAACCTCAATCCCATTTTTGTTGTTGGCTTGCGTGGAAGTGTTGCATCAATATGCAGCACTGTCACACATTCTGCGGCACTGTCGTGACTTAACGGCTAGTTGAGACCTAAGGAGTATTTATACCCTTTATTCCACCTCCCAACGAAAAAAATTTGAGCATTCACTCTAATCAAACTTCATATAACTCTCTCTCTAGCCATTGAAGGCCCCCAACCTCTCCCATCAATCCCCTAATGATTCTTTGAGAGATTGCCCTCAAAAATTCACAAGAGAGCTTGCCAACCGAGCTCCAACTCCTAGAGCACTTGGTTCACATTCAAGCCAATGTCTTGCATTTGTTACTCTTGGAGCAAGAGCTCCTAGCCAGCTAGGCGTCGCCCATAGAAGCACTACAACCACTTGTGTGTGCTCTGGAAAGTTTGTAATCATCCCGACATTCTAGTAAGAACTCTCAAGCTAGAGACTTGCTCTCTTGACTTGAGAGACTGATGGGCTCTCTTGACTTGAGAAGAGTGATTAGGAAAAGTTCATGTCTTCAGCCAACCCATGCCTTGATGGCTTCCTCAACATGGAGTAGGCAAATATGTTATTAATTTTTTTTGAGCATCTTAACAACTTCAAATGAAAAAAACTCAAACCATCTAAATCGAATAAATACCATGTCCTCAAATTCTTGATTTGATATGATTAATATATCTTAGAAAAATCTTATTATGTTGGTTGTAAAAATAATTCTATATGAAAATTATAGATCTCCCGATCTACTTGTGCATTTGAAGCTTCCAACCTTGAAAAATAACATGGTGAAATAGGCTCTATGCACTACTAGAACCCAACACTAGTAATTTACTGGAGTGATCCATTTTTTCATCTAGCAGATTTTGTATTGTGTTCTCGAAGAGGATAGGGTCTAAATCCTTGATGGCTTCCTCAACATGGAGTAGGCAAGCCTTGGTGGCGAGCCAAACCATGGAATAAATACCATGTCCTCATGTTCTTGTTGTTGTTATTGTGCTCTTTCTTATGTTGGTTGTGTTTCTAGGGTTAACTACCGATCTACTTGTGCAAAAGCTTCCAACCTTGAAAAAGTGGTGAAATAGGCTCTATGCACTACTAGAAACACTAGTAATTTACTCGATCCATTATTTCATCTAGCAGATTTTGTATTGTGTTCTCGAGAGGCTCTAAATCATGTACCGCAGTTGTACCTGGAACTGTCGCACCATGGTAGTTCTGCGTGCAAGTGTGGCAGTGTCGCGCTTTTCTAACGCTTCACCCTTCCCTCTACGCTTGGCTGATCCTTTTCAATTGGTATTATAGCTTAATCCTCGTGATTTGCGCTTAACCACGTGAGGAATCGCAAGTGGAGAAGAGAAGGGAGGTTCTACACCTCAAGGAGAGAAGGAGCTAGAAGTTGTGATAGCTGGCAGCAGTGAGAGTGATTCAGCTGGGAGCAAGAAAGCCTCTAGAGCAAGGGTAGGGTCCAAAAGGGGATCCAACTCTGAAAGGTAAAGGAAAGAAGAGAAGAAAGAATAAAAGAAGAATAAAGAGATGAGAAAAGAAGAAGAGAAGAAGAGATGAGAAAGAAAAGAAGAGAAGAAAGAAGAAAGAGAAGATAAGAAAATCAAGAGGATAGTGCAACCATTAGTGGAATTAAGAGGCTAGTTGGAGTGCCTTGTTGATTCACAGTCTCATAGACAAGCACCTACGTTGAGGGTCAAGCTTGAGGTCCTACATTGCTTGTAGAGGAGCTAGAATCCAAGGACTCACCTCGATAGGGACATATGTTTCCCGCAAGCAACTGAACCTCAGGTGGAAAAATTCTTGTCTTTTGCCACGTTGGTTTCCATCAGTGCTGTTGAGCTATTTAATAATTCTTCTTGTGCTTGTGTAGTGACTAGAGGTAACTCGACTAGTTGAGTAGAGTGATTCAGCTAGTTTCTTATCTTGTGTACCTCAATTAGTTGTACCTTGATTAGTTGAGTACCTTAATTCAAATAGTTTGTGTAACTTGATTTGTTGAGTAGCTTAATTCAAGTAGCTTGTGTGCTCTAGTTGATAGCTAGTTAATCATCTTGCTATTAGAATTATGTAGGAAAGGTTTGCTTTGTTTTACTAGAATCTTGCGTACCTCCTCTCTATCCATCTGATCCTTTTCGAACGTCCTCATCGTCATACTCCTCCACGAGGACCAGAGGCACGAACGCCATAACCAGCGTAGTAGAAAAGAATACGCCATGAGCGCTCTCAGTTTGCAGGGGAGTGACTCCACCACTAAGCTACAAATACGTTTTTGACAATGACTGCAGTTTTACATAATATATATACAAAGTGGTGTATGAACAAAAAAAAAAACAATGCGCTAAAGCAATCGAACCTGACACCTTTCTATGGGACGGAAGCAACCGTACCATCGAGCTATGTAGGTGTTTTTAAAAATGGCTGTAGTTTATCTTATACATACATAGTTGCATAGGTACTATTTGTCTAGAAACAGTAGTTTGCAGTTTGCACTTTGATTTGAAGTTTGCGCACCTCACATCAAATTTGAACTCGTATGCAACTCAAATTTTGACAAAAGATTAAATTTATCACAAATTAAGGAAATATCCCTTCCGTTTTTATTTATATGTCACATTAATTTTGTCCTAAATCAAACATTACTACCTTTGACCATCTATTTCAAAAAAAATATTATAGTTTCACAACATATGAATTATAGACTACGAAAGGAGATTTCTCATAGTGAATCTAAAAGCATAAATCTTATATCATGAACTTATATAGCTTTTTTTAATTCGATGATTAAAGATATAAATGTTTGACTTAGAACAAAGCTAATATGACATGTGTAAACAGAAAACTAAACGAGGGAGTAAATGGTTTCGGGAATTTTTGGAACAATTGACTCAAATTGTGAACATGACATAATTTCTAGTTTCTACGATATAAATGCAACGTCATATATAGAAGGTTATTTTTCTTGTAGTGTCCATTGCGCCGGCAGCAACTCCCTGTCTATTCTCCATTGCACCGACGGCCGTGCCGCTCCCGCCTTTGATTGCTCCATCACTGGTGCACCTCCCGCCCTCGACCACTCTACCAACCGACTCAACCGTCCTGTTGCACCCCAAGGCGGTGGTGGGCCTCCCTCACACCAGCAGCCACAAGTGCGGCCCTCACCCATCCCTGCACCAACGGCCTCGAGCGCCGTCTCCACCCATGCGCCGATGGCCGCGAGCACCATCCTCGTACCCTATGTTGTAGGCTGCGCATCGCAAGACGCATCATCCTTAAGGTCGGCCAAAGTGCTCCTCCTTAGCACGTGGCTATCGACGGAAGTTGCGACCTCAACTTCGGTCACAGCGGTGGTGGAGAGAGATGGTCCTTGCCCTTATTGATAGTGGCATTGTTGAGGGTGGCCTTTTATATGCAAAGAGTAGTGGCCGAACGATTCATCGCACTGCAATAAGCACTTCCCAACAGACCCAACACTTTATTGACGCACTCTCCATCTTTTAATGCCGGATCTGCCTCCTGCTTGTCCGGCGCTATGTTTATCCGAGTAGGGGTGAACTCAGTCGGTACAGGGACAAATCATTGTCAATTCATTTTTTTCTAAGAAATAAAAATGGTATAGGCGTTAGTATTCCGATAATATAGGGTGAAGACAATGTGACATTTCGCACATCGATGAGAGGAAGCTATCAAAACGATAAACTCATCAAAGTATACAACATGACACTAGGCGTGAACATGAAAAATCTCATGTGAGAGATTTTTTTTCGAGATCGTGCTTTAGCACGTTTTCCATTAAGAAGAAGAAAGAAGTTTTGTCACAGTCAGTGTCAAGTTACGGTAATCCAAAGATTACCAAACCCACACCCACTACGTCAGAATACCCCATCACTGCGGTTCAAAATACCCCATCACTGCTGGATTTTGAACCGGCACAACCATACCAGCAGTGATGAGGTAAGTTATCACTGTCGGTTCCTACAAACCGGCAGTGTTCTTCAACTTCACTGTCGGTTCTTTACACAACCGACAGTGTCATTTTCACCAACACTGCCGGTTCATAAGACCACCCGGTAGAGCTCAGTTCCAACAACACTGTCGGTTTGTGTTTCAACCGGCAGTGTTGTAGTAAGAATTACTACCGGTTTGTGACAAAAACCGGCAGTGATGGCTAAGCAAACATTGCAGGTTTGTGGCTCAAGCCGACAGTGCCATCACTGCCGGTTTTGTTACTAACCGACAGTGATGTTTACGACAAAACTACCGGTTTTCTGATAACCGACAGTGATGTCATGTTCGCAATTTATTGTTTTATAATTGATTTTAATTTATATTTTTTCGTGGAATCGGGTTTCGCTTTATATATACTACGTAGACGACAGGTACATCAATATTAAATATTACAAATGTTACGATTACAATTCAAATGTTCTTATCCACATCTCGATCCCTCAAAATAAAAAAGAAATGTTCTTGGACTTCACACATGCTTCTCGGACTTTTTACAATAATCTGGCGAGCCGCTCTGGGCCATACTGGTCCTTGCACTTCACGGATTGTGCAATAGAAAATACTCCATCTTTTTTTAATACCTCGGCTAAGATGAATTTTGCCACCTCCAATTGCAGTGCGATGATCTCCATGTCTAATAGCCTTTCGTGGTTATATTTCTTGCGCTGTCATTCAAAAAAGATGATATCCAAAGAGGAACAGTAAATCATTTTGTTGAATTATTAACAAACATAAATGAAATGGGGTTTATACACACCAACTTATCGGCTTCTTCCGATTTCCCGCCGATGTAGCAAAGCATTGCCCACATTACATAAAACCCGCATTCATTGTTTCCCGCCGGCTGTGATAGGTACTTCCCCTCTATTTTGACAACCTTGAATGGGACCGGCTTCCCACCGATATGTCTTCTTCGGACACTGAGCAACATTAAAAGGAGAAACATTAGAAAGCGGTATGTGTGATTAGAAAATAATATGTTATTAGGATCGCTTACTAATTCAGCACTGCCACCAGTGCATCCAGATGATGAAATAGTTTTTTCTTCGAGTCCCACACCTCGATCAGATTTTTGGCAAGATTAACACAAATGAAGACAAAATGGTTGCTGCAATCACAAAATCCTAATTATCAAATAATCTTCACGAAAAAAGAAGAATAAAATTAAAAGCTGAGAACACATACTCGCAGTTGTAGGCTAGAAGTATGTGGGTTTTGTTCTTCATCGTGAATTCGTCGAAAATAGCAATCAATCTCTGTTTTAGGTCTTCCATGTCACATCCATGGAGGCCTAGACATGTCCTCTCATTGACTCGCAAGGGGTCCAAGAAACCTATGTAATCCCATTTGCTTTTTAGAATGCAAAATTTTGCTATACACCTACATAAAAATCATGAGAAATGCTCAAAAGTTAACAATTTGTGTCTCGAGAGAGTAGTTATTGTAATATCATGCATGTAGGGTACTTACATAGTCCACAGCATCAACATTTGAACATAGAGAGCATTTCTGGTATAGCTAGAATAAGCACTCCCACTCGACATCGAACTTCTCTTCTTTAGGATAATAGAAACATGTGGCGAACGGATAATAACCTCAAAACCAAAGTCGTCCGTCTCTGTTGCTTGAACCATGTAATATTTATGTAACTGACGCATATATGTTGTCAGATTTTTATACTCATGACCAGAAACCAAAAGATTGCCCCTTTCATACTTCATTGCCAGTGTTGCCGTCCCTTATACATCATAATAGATGGTCGTGGCCTCTTCCATGGTTAATCCTAGGTTGTCTTTGACGTACTTTTGTATGTTCCTTAAATTTTATTGTGTATTTCTTTGTCTCTTGTTGTAGCATATTTATTCTGTGTTTGCCTTTTGAATTCGGACTTCAACAAAAATGAAGGCAGTGAGGCACAGAGATTGAAGAAACTAACACAATCTTCCTTTGAGATATGTCCTGTAAATTTTTTCTTTCATCAAGGTGGTAACGCTGCCACTAAACGGCCTTTTTCTTTTCTATTGGTTCTCTTTGGGAGCATTAGCGACCGAATCCAAAGACCTTTTTTACGACTGCGAGGATGTCCTTGATCTTGTTTTGGGCTGAGGTGGAGGAGGATGACAATGAGAATTCTATTTTCCCGACGCTGATGAAGATGGAGGAGGAGGAGGAGGAGTCTCTTTTCTCGGGGCTGATGAAGATGGAGTCGGACGAGGAGGAATAGAAGGAGACCTCTGTCTTCTCGGGGGTGATGGCTCCGGATGAGGAGGGGAGTGATCTCTATTGGGAGATGGTGAGTGATCATCGTGGGTGGGTGAAGACTCACAGTCGTCCTCATCATCAGAGGATAATTGATGGTCAAGCTTAATGAAGCGCTTGCACTAGGGCACTTAAGAGCCCTTGTTTTGACCAAGTTTTGGCCTGTCTTCCGCTACGGGGTACTCAATGGGTATCTTGTTAAACTTCTTATCAAGAATTCTATCAATGGTGATGCGAGTGTACCTCCTATGGAATTGGGCGGTCATTAATTGTCCCGTCTCCCGTAGGCCAGGCCTGGCCAAGCGCCACCTTGTCCTTTGTCCATTCCTGACGGATGTACAACTTGACATTGATGGGTTCAGCGATGCCGTCCACTGGATGAGGCACATTCGCCTCTTCTTCGTCGAGCGGGGTCGATCCGCAGCTGCTGCGACCCCTAAACTTGGACAGCAAAATTTACTCGACTCGTGCTTCAACAGTGACCTCAATCCGTGCTTCCATTCTGTCTTCCATCTCTTTTAGTCACCTCAAATACTCTACCTCCTGTTCCGCTCTACCCCTCGAGCGGCTCCGGTAAGTGTTAGATTCTTGGGGGAATGCTATTTTCTAAGGAACAACACCGGTTCCTCTAGTGCGACCAGGGTGCTCTTGGTTCCGAGTGCTTGGGTGAGCACGTCTTTCTCCCTATTAGAAGTGCGAGTCCCTTGCCTCACCTCCTCAGTTACCTAGGAGATCCTCTGGATGAGTTCGTGCATGGGTTCATTTGTGGAGCTAAAGCTCCCATCCTCGGCGTGCCGTACATTCCTCCCCATACAGTATACTACCGATCTGGGCTCTCAATCGGCTGTCTCAACCTGAACGCCTTCCTCAGCAAGGCGATCCATCTTTTGAAGTTCTGCTTCAAATTCTGGCATCTTTTTGGCGTAGCCACGAGAGACAAGATGATGAGGATTCGTTGCTTTCTGTGAGTTCTCCTTATTCTTCCTGCTCAGTGCTAAGTACTCCTCGGATAACCTGTATTCCTTGAAATCCTGCTAGAAGTCCTTCTGCTTGCTAAACTGACCACCATCGAAATGTGGCTCTTTATTTTGGAGCACAAAATTCTTATACAATGTCCCCTTGAAATTCTTGAAGCATGTCCTCATGATTTCTTTTGTTTTTTTCTTGACAAACTCCATATCATACTCGGTTGGGAAAGTGAAATACTCTAGGATCTTGACATCCCATATGTAATCCTTCTCACTTTCGGGAACCCTCCACGGGTCATCATCTTTTCCAATCCACTTACTGTACCTAATCGGGATGAAGTCCCTAACAAGTAACCCGAGGATAGTCTTGTATTTGGTCAAAGCTATAGGCGGTGAGAGTGGATCCCTGAATTCATCGAACTCACTAATGTGCCAGTGTGCATTCATACCAACAGGAATCTTTGACACGCCTCGCTTGGATCTAGCCTTCCTGCTACCCGAACCCTCTGGCTCCTCGGCCGACGGAGGCTCCTGCTAAAGACACCAAGTAAGCTATGACCCTCTCAATTGATTAGCGTGTGTGGCTACATAGTCACATGATACCAAAGTTACTTGGCCATCTTGGTCATTTTAACCCAGATCGAGCAGGCCGGACAGGGTCCATGGCTGCTTGTTCTCACTGACCTAATTGACACCGTCACCTTTTGTTGGATCATGCGGCTCTCTCGTCCCAGCGATATCAGCCGCTTCTTGTTGCCGATCTGTTCTTCAGCGACGGGGTAACAGGCGACGATGAGTCATGGCTGTGACACGATCGTGGTTAGTTTTGGCCGCGGACAACTACTAATAGCATATGTTCATATATATATATAATATGTTTAATGCAAAATCTAATAATAAGTCCACATACAACAAAGTCAAATAATAGCATATGTTCACCTAGAACAAATTCTTTGTTTGATTGACCACATACAACAAAGTCCACCTACTGTTCTACAAAACTAAGCCTACATCAACTTCCAAATAAGAAAAGCGATGACCATAGCCATAAATAAAAGCATGACATCTTTCCAAGACCAAGGAGCATTTCTCCTAATCTTCACATCTCCGACGGGTGGCTTCTCTTCGATCTCCAGTGCCAGTGGATGGCCATGGTTTGCATTCATTGGACCATATTAGGCCGGTTGCTCATGGTTTGTAAGGTAGGCCGGATGACTATAGTAGGTCCTCAAAGCTTCAGCTTCTGTGTTGTATTTTTTGTGCAAATTACTAGGGTAGCGATTGACTTGAGCATAGCAATCTTCCCAGGTTTGATAAATCCTAGGCATGTGACCAACATGCACTACATACCATTCCATGGTTGCCTATACATTTAAGTAAATTAGGTTGTCATTCAAACATGATGTATTCTTATACAATTTAATATATTTATGAATAACACACAACCATTGCATAGATAGGAGTGTTTGGAAAATAGCTATTCACGTGCCTTAGTAATAGTTGTTAGATGTAGGAAAGATATAAAGAATATTTTTTATTCGTTAAAAACCAAATGATGATTTAGAGAGCCAGTTTAAGACTTTTGGATATACTCCTAGAGATGTCTCAGAGTCTTCAGTCTCACTATAAATCCCCCAACCATCAACGCGAGGTTCTTTCACAAGTATCAGTGCAGGTAAGCATCTTTCCAAATTAGTGATACTTTGATCTGAAACTTACATAGTTGGTAGGGGCAAATATGTATCTCATACTATCCCAGGAAAGTGACATGTAAAAACTCATAATAAGATAGGATTGTTGGTAAATATTCCTAGTTTAATGCACAAGGCTACATAACTATGTATTACTTGTAATCTTGCATAAGTTAATAATTATGCATCTTTATGCTGATAGCATGGAGAATTCCATGACAAGTTTGGACATATATTAGTTCTATAGGTCTAAAGTATATATACTCCATCCTCACATCCAAAAACATTGAGCATCGGTGGTACAGTTCCAAAAACATTGAGTATCCGCCTGATGGGAGCACAGTTGCAATTGCAAGCTACGAGGTGAGGCCAGCCATTGGTTTCATATATGTATCCATAAGCTCCAATGATGCACAAGATGGTTTCACAGAAAAGCGTAAGTTTGTTTCACGGAGAAAATGCAAGTACTCAAAAACAAACTACCATTAACCCTCGTAGAGCAATTTCTTTCAAGTATTACGAGTCCTCGCTATGTTTATCATGGTAACCAAAAATAAAATTACGCTTTTGTTCTTATCGAGATATCTTGATGAATAGAGTTGAAACAACGTGCTACTAAGTAACAATGTACTACTTACTAGCAATGCGTCCGTAAACACAAAGAAATGCATACACACACACTATGTGGCAAACCTAGGTTCTAGCATTCACAGCTGCATGATCAAACTGTATGACAGCACACACTGCATGATCAAACCGATTGAAGTAAGTAGCTGTGGGACATTTCATCAGACACGTAGCGGGCAGTGAGCCACGCACTCACCGTGGGGGTGGGAAAGCAGCTGTCTGCGTGCTCCTGAAGGCCTCGACGGTGGATTTGACGACGCGGTGCTCTCGCTTAACGCACGACGGCGGTGCTTGCCCGCTTGGGGCGGTGCTCCGACATGGGGCAGTGCTCCGGTGTGGGGCGGTGGACGGCGTGGGGCGGTGCTCCGGTGTGGGGTGGTACTCCGGCGATGCGGGGGGAGGGGTTGGCGCGGGGTTGAAATGAATTGGGATAATTTCAACCCGTGCCACTTTTATGGCAGTGGCTCATCACTGCCGGTTCTGCATGTAAACCGACAGTGATGGGGCACATCACTGCCGGGTTACTCCCCAAACCGGTAGTGATGTGCTATAGTAGTTAGGTGTTTAGTTAGGTGTTAAGTAGGATAAGTTTTCATTTTCTTTTGAACTCCTCCTACTGGCGCAACGGTTAAGACCCCTCAACTTAGCCCCGAGAGACCCGTGTTCGAGTCTCAGGTGGCCCAAATTTTTTTATTCTATTTTATAAATTATTAATTTATTTTGGAAAATAGCTCATCATTGCCGGTTTTACTTGCAAACCGACAGTGATGGGGTACATTACTGCCAGGTCATTCCCCAAATCGGTAGTGATGTTGTGTAGCAGTTAGGTGTTAAGCATGATAAGTTTTTGTTTTCTTTCGAACTCCTCCTACTGGCGCAACGGTTAAGACCCCTCAACTTAGCCCCCGAGACCCGTGTTCGACTTCCAGGTGGCCCAAAATTTTTGTTCTATTTTATAATTTTTTAAGCGGCCTAAAGGTCAAAAGGAAAAAGTAAATAACCCTTAGCATGCATCCTATACTAGCGCAGCGGTTAAGTCTCTAAACTATGCAGTCCGAGACCCACGCTCAAACCCGAGGGCTAGCATAATTTTTTTGAATGTTTTATATATCACTGCTGGTTTTCAAAAATAAACCGACAGTGATAACTAGTATCACTGTCGGTTTATTCTCAACAATGTCAGTTTTTTGAAACCGACAGAGATGTTTATATATATTAAATAAAATTATATACTGAATAAATAGAACCATATGTATTCTTATGTCGAAATGGTTTGAAATTTTTTTTGGCAAGCTTGTACACCCAAATTAAGACCCCACATAGGATCTTAGGTTTTTCTGATCAGTTTTTTTATTTATTATATTTTTCTGTGTGCTGAATGAGACAAAAGAGGGTGAATTTTATCTTGGACTCAATAGATTTTTTTCATCCACCTCCACAAAATTCTTATCCCTAGGGTACATTAGAGCATGTATAAAAGTTTGGCACCATTTCGGATCTTTTTATGGGTGACTCGGTTCAACCTATAATTAATCGGTGCCGTCGCGCGAAAATTCAATTAAACCTTAGAAAGTAGCAAATCATCTTCGGAAAATCCCAAAATAGGTGTTTTCTTCACACGTGGCACGTGCAAGCCTAAGAAAAAGTTTGAGACCAATATGACACCGGAATGCGTATGAACCACAGAAACCTTGATAACCTATGTGTATAGTCATGGTTCGATTAAAGGGCGCATGTATCTCTATGAAGCATGTATACTCCGCCTATGTCGAAATGACTTGAAATTTTTTTGAGCAAGCATGTACACCTAAATTAAGACCCCACACAAAATCTTAGGTTTTTCTGATCAGTTTTTTTATTTATTATATTTTTCTGTGTGTTGAATGAGACAAAAGAGGATGAATTTTATCTTGGACCCAATAGATTTTTCATCCACCTCCACAAAATTATTATCCCTAGGGCACATTAGAGATTGTGTAAAAGTTTGGCACCATTCTGGATCTTTTCGTGGGTAGACTCAGTTCAACCTATAATTAATCGGTGTCGTCGCGCGGAAATTCAATTAAACATTAGAAAGTAGCAAACCATCTCCGAAAAATCCCAAACTTGGTGTTTCCTTCACACGTGGCACGTGCAAGCCTAAGAAAAAGTTTGAGACAAATACGACACCGAAATGCCTATGAACCACAGAAACCTTATAACCTATGTGTATAGTCATGGTTCGATGAAAGGGCACATGTACCTCTGTGAAGCATGTATACTCCGCCTATGTTGAAATGACTTAAATTTTTTTTGACAAGCCTGTACACCCAAATTAAGACCCCACACAGGATCTGAGGATTTTCTAATCTTTTTTTATTTATTATATTTTTCTCTATGCCTAATAAGACAAACGAGGGTGAATTTCATCTTGGACCCAATAGATTTTTCCATCCACCTCCATAAAATTCTTATCCTTAGGGCACATTAGAGCCTATGTAAAAGTTTAGCACCATTCTAGATCTTTTCAAGGGTAGACATAGTTCAACCTATAATTAAACGGTGTCGTCGCGTGAAAATTCAATTAAACCTCAGAGAGTAGCAAATCATCTCCGAAAAATCCCAAACTTGATGTTTCCTTCACACGTGGCACGTGCAAGCCTGAGAATAATTTTAAGACCAATACGACACCAGAATATATATTTCTAGTTGCCCAACAAATGTTACACGAATTACATGCATGACAATAATTAAACACACAAAGCCGTACATATTAAAATTAGAACCCAATTAAACTATGACCTTGAAAACCTAGCTAAATAAACATTAATTACTATCGGAATCACTGTCGGGATCGATCGGGCCACGCACACTAACATGCCTCTGTAGCCATATATGGTAATTGATGTCACAGATTATGTATCCGCTTGTATCGATGAAGTCCAATGCCCGTATGAGTGCACTCTCTCGTGCCTCACAATACCAAAAGAATGATCGGCCATAGATGTAACCTACTAAACGACAATTGCCCCTGTTAGTAATTCTTATGCAGTATTGGCGTCTTTCTATAGTGAGCTGGCCAAGGTTTCCATTGTAGAAGTCCCAATTGTACTCGAGTTGCTTCATAGCTTGGTCTAGAATGGTCCACAAGCCACATGCAGCATAGGTAAGATCCTAGAGCGCAATCTGCATGAGGAGAAAAAGAAAAAAATAGAGAATGTTATTACAATAATAAACAACAAATAACCACGACTTAGGTATAAATGACCATTTTACCACATCCGCATGGTTGTAGCTCGCAAACCATTCGCTTGCTTGTGGGACGGGGATATCACCAGTATTCAAAGCAAGTGCCTTGAAGTGCGAGAAATCAGGCACATCATAGCAAATACATCGAAGTGCCTCTAAATAGATGCGCACGGCACTTAATTGGGAGCTTATCACATCTGGGCTCTGTATTCCCATTTCGTGGATATGGTTCCGATAATTTGAACCCCTCAAAGAGATGGAAAAACTGAGTTCATACGTCCATAGCCTACCACTTGCATTAGATGTCGTGTTCTCGACGATGTCCAAGATAAAGAACCAGCTAAGTGTTGTTCACAGCCAATCTATTGAGGATATAGTATGCGACATATATGCATGCAACAATGATATTAAACTAATGACACTTATTTGTTAGCATCAAAAACAAAAATGTTGAAAATATTTCATACAATAGCTGGAACAGGGAACCGTGGAATGGCCACATTAGGAGCGAATGGCTCATCGCCAGGGTGGAAACCTGGTTCTTGTGGTAGGGGAGGTCCGTTGTTCATACCACCTGATCGATAAAATACAAAAAAAAAATATGAACATAAAATATATGCACAAAAAATTCTTCCAAATAAAATGTGGCAACATAATTAAATATAGATCGAATGCAAGGAATAAGAATATATATAAATGTAGAATGCAAAGAAACATGAATATAAATATAGATCAAATGAATATAGATAGAATATTAGAGAAGACAACATATCAATACCATTGAAAAATGCAGGAGCCATGACCAAATCACGTAGAGAGAGAGTGGATGTCTTGAGAAGTGAGAGTGAAATGTGAGAAATGAGACTGAGAGAGTTCGTGGGTGGATGGGATAGATGTATGTGGCCGGCAGTTTGTTTTATATAGGGGGCATGGACATCACTGCCGGTTTTTAAATAGAACCAACAGTGAAAGTTACTATCACTGTCGGTTTCTAAATAGAACCGACAGTGAATGTGCATATATGTAAAGGATATATTTATTTAGATACTACAGTAGAAAAGTTTTAACAACAACGATATATTTATTTAGATAGTAATGAAATACATAAAAAATTACAAAAAATTTAGAAATAAGTTACATATACGATAACAAAGACCTTACACTAAAATTCCATATACGATAACAAAGACCTATTTGCGTACTGGTCAATGTTACCATCAATGTGTATCAACACATTATAATTTAACCACCTCAGTAGCATTCTTCTAGCACCAACTAGGGTCAAACAACAGCACCGAGGTGGTCTATGAGCTATACCGGTTGAAGATGATAAGGTTGCATCGATGAATCCATGCCTCTACTGTACATGGCATTTTTCTCGGTGCAGTCCAGAGCACATCGGATTCAGCTCGGCACAGCACCGATGAACCAATGCTGCTTCGGGACAGGAAATTGCCGAGAGCACACCAGGTCTCTCTGGACATACAGTCCAGAGCGCACCACAACAGATGGCTCTGTGAACCTCGTGGCATCTCTAATCTTTGGTATTGCTCTATCTTTAGTAGCATTCTTCTAGTATCTCATGTGTGCACCATTTTGATGGACTACGATGCATAACGATATATGTGGTTTGTTGTGAGGAAAATATTATATCATGGCTGATAAGGCCTGGCTGAAACCAACATACATGGAGAGGCTAGCTCCTGACCGAGGGCCATTTTATAGGGGCTAGCAGTCGTGTTATATTTTTATTTCTGAACTAAAGTTATCGGGTTAGGTGGGAGCAGTGTTCCAACTGTTATATTCATAGGAGCACTATTGGCATGTGAGGAGCGTCTACACATCACTGTCGGTTTAAGTTTAAAAACCAACAGTGAATTGGGCCTTCTGTGTCAGTTTGAGCAACCGACTGTGATAGAAGCTATCACTGCCGATTTTAAAACCAAAACCGGCAGTGAAGAGCCCTGCCGCCATCTTTTAGTAAAAAAATATAGAAAAACACTATCGGTTTGGAGCCTGCCATCGTAGCCTTTTTGTAGAAAATATAAAAAAGTTTGGCCCGCATGAGATTCGAGCGCGGGTCAAGGGGTCGAGAGTGCGCGTCCTTAACCGCTGAGTTAGGATAGGCAGTTTGGTTAGAATGGTTTTATTTTTTTCTTTTATCCCATCGTAACGCACTACTAAATAATAAATGCAAAATCAAAAAAGTTTGGCCTGCCTGGGATTCGAGCGCGGGTCTCAGAGTACAGAGTGCGCAGCCTTAACCATTGAGCTAGGATAGGGAGTTCGGTTAGTTTGCTTTTCTTTATTTAATTATTAATAGAAATAATACAGTTAGTTTATATTCTAAAATAATACAAAAATTTGTGTCTTGATTATTTAATTCTATGATAATTAATTAATGGTCTATAATTATCAAATAATAGTGTTTGTGAACATCATCTTAATATTTGATTACATAGTCAATAATTAAATTGTAGAGATGCCTACAAAATATAAATTAAATATTCTGTGCGAATTACTGATACAACGTCTGCATAATGATTACATAGTTAACAATAATCTAACTATCTTTAGGTGCATTAACAATGAGGGCCTCATTGTGATCAATTCGTACGTAAGCAGGTTCGTCACCCTCTTAAAGGATAGGTAAGGGTACGTTCGCCTCTAATGGATGCATTTCCTGATAACCCCTGTAGTCTTCTTCGTCCGTCACTCCATCGACATCGACAATCTTCCTTTTCCCTTCTAGGACTACTTTTAGCCTTCTTTTTGTCTTGTTGTCCCTTGCATAGAAGATTTGCACAGCATCTCTTGTAAGGACGAAGGGGTCGTCTCTGTATGCGGTCTTAGTGAGATCAACGGTAGTGAACCCTTCGCTGTCAGTGTTGATTTTCTCGAGCCGGACCCACTGGCAGTGAAAAAGAGCTGTCTTCAACGGACCATAGGCTAGCTCCCATATCTCCTCTATGAAACCATAGTATGTTGCCTGCACATTGCCATTTTCGTCGTGAGCATCAAAACAAACACCACAATTTTGGTATGTGCTCTTTCCATCTTGTTTTTTTATGTAAAATGTGAATCCATTGATCTCATACCCTTGATACTTAAGATATGTATTCGAAGGCCCCTTGGCTAAGGCATCTAGTTGATTACCCAACTTTATTCCAAGCAAGCGACGTCGCAACCAGCTGACAAAATTCTCCTTATGTTTTTTATCCAGCCAAGCCTATGACCTGCTCGGATACAGAGTTTGCAGCGATTACCTGTGCTTGTCAATGTATGGCATCACACCCTCGGCTTGCTAGAGAACTAGCAAATTGTGCCTGTCTGAAATAAACAGGGTCGTCTACTATAATAGATTTCTCTCCGACCATTCCTTTGCCACGTAGTCTTCCCTCGTGACAAGATTTTGGAACTCCGACCCTTTTGATGTCCAGATAATATGTGCAGAACTCAATAGCCTCCTCCATTGTCCATCCTTCAACCATGCCCCCTTTTGGCCTGAATCTGTTCCTAACATACCTCCTGAAAACTTTCATCAATCTTTCGAAAGGGAACATCTGATGCAGGTACATTGGGCCAAGGGCTCTAATTTGGTCAACAAGATGAATGAGCAGATGCAATAAGATATCAAAATAAGTCGGTGGGAAATACATCTCAAGCCTAACTACAGCTGCTCTAGCGTGGACACATCAATGACCTTTTTTGAGATCGCGTTGAAGAACGAGCAAAGCTTTATGATTGGGGCGCCAACCTTTGGGGGGAGGATACCACGCAAGGCAACAGGGAGCAGCTGAGTCATAATGACATGACAGTCATGGGCCTTCATAGGGCCATAGTTGAACTTGAGTTCTTTCATGTTCACTAGCCTCTTTGGGTTCGCACAGTAGCCCATCGAACTTTGAGTTCATTGAAGAAAGAAATAAGCGCACGCTTTTCTTCCTTCTTCAATGTCCATGACGCAACCAGAAGTTCGAACTAGCCATTCTCTAGCTCCACATGATGCAGCTCCTTTCTGATTCCCAAGTGTTGCATGTCCAGGCGTGTGGCTAGTGAATCCTTCGATGTCCCCCCGGTGTCCATCAAGGTGTTAAGAGTGTTAGTGCACATGTTTTTAGTGATGTGCATGGGATCAAGACAGTGGTGTACACTTAGAAATGGCCAATAAGGTAGTTTATAGAAAACCGATTTTTTTCTTTCAAACGCTCCCATCAGGCGCTACTACTGCATTGTCCCCCTTCCCAAGGACAACCTCCAGTTTATTGAGTTCTCGAAGTATCGTAGGCCCGTCTCGATATTTTAGAGCTAAGCGTTTCTTAATAGTACCGTTGAAATCTTTTCTGTTCCTGCGGTAAGGATGATCCTTAGGTAGGAACCTACGGTGTCCCATATAAACTGTCTTTGAGTTATTTGGTAGATTTACCGCATCGGTGTCGTCCAAGCACTCGACACATCCAGTATAGCCTTTTGTCTTCTCTCCGGACAACGAACCTCGACCTGGCAGGTCGGTGATTGTAGCGATAAGTACTCCCTTGATCATGACATGTTCCTTTTTGTACTCATCCCAAACATCCGGCACACCCTTTTCAAACATCTCCACTAGTCCATCGATCACTGGTTCTAGAAACACATCGATGTCATTCACAGGTTGTCTTGGCCCTTGGATTAGTAGTGGCATCTGGATGTACGACCGCTTCATACAGACCCAAGGTGGAAGGTTGTATATACAGAGCGTCACTGGCCAGGTGCTATGATTGCTTCTAACCTGGTCGAAAGGATTCATCCCATCTGTGCTCAAAGCAAAACAAAGGTGCCTTACCTCTCCACCGATGTCCTTATAGAACATAGTATTGACAGTCCTTCAATCATGCCTATCGGTGGGGTGCCTCATTATTGTATCTTTCTTACGCTCTTCGCCATGCCAGCGCAACAGCTTGGCTGACTTTGCACATGCAAACAGCCTATGCACGCGGGGAGCTATAGAGAAATAACAAATGACCTTTACGGGACCTCCTCTGGTCTTGGTACCCTCATCTGACGACCCTTCCTTATACCGTGGAGCTTCACACTTGGGGCACATGTCCAAGTCTTTATATTTTTCTCCACGGTACAATATGCAATCATTGGAACACACGTGGATTTTTTCAACCTCGAGGCCGATGGGGCAGATCATTTGTTTGGCCAAGTATGTCTTTTTTTAGCAACTCATTTTTTTCTGGGAGCATTTTCCTTATTATACCTAACAACTGATCAAAGCCTTTATCGCTCAATCCATTTGTCGATTTGAACTCTAACAGCATGATGTCGGCTTCTAGTTTGCTCATTGAACAATTCCTATACAATGGTGTTTTGCCATCTTGTCTCATTTTCTCTAACTTTCTCAGTTGTCTTTCACTAAGACATCCGGTCTCTACATTACGTAGCAGCTGAGAAATGTTGTCGTTATCCTCGGTGTCATCAGCTAGTGTGTTCCTAAACACATTATTAACTGTGACCATAGGTTCCGTGCTGACACCGGGTTCCTCGTCAGCATCGTGGATGTCTACGTCAGGCATGTCCACATCATCATCGTTTTCCTACAAAACATTCACACCAACCTCACCATGCATAGTCCATATCATATAGTTTGGCATGAACCCTCTGGTAATCAAGTGCGATCGTATAGATTCAATTTGACGAAAGTTTCTATGATTCTTACAATCTTTGCATGGGCAGAAGATATGGTTCGCATTTCTAGCATGGGCTTTGGCACCAGTGATAAACTAGCTGACGCCATGCATGTACCGCTTGTCCGTTCGGGATAGATGCATCCACTCTCGATCCATCTCTGCACAAAAAAAAATACTGAGACAGTAATTACAAAGAATTAATAAGAAATTGAGCTTCATGAACAACAATTGTAGCTCGAAAGTACCATTTTTGGAAAATATTATTGTACACTAATTATTGAAAAATTGAAATTGGTAGCCCCGACCCTATAAATTAAAAATCGTAGTAAAAAACAATTATTGCACAATATTGAAGAACAACTATTGTACTCTACTTCTAAGAACTAATTATAGCATCACATACTAACAATGATGATCTTGACCACCATGGAATAATTAGCTAGGAATTTAAATGTGTTCATAGACACCAACCTTTTGAATGATGGATTCACCATAATTTGAGCCTTACACAAATGTCCAATAGAAAAAGTGTTCTCTAGAATGAAGAAAGAACTAGAATGAGAATCAAGCAATATAGCCATCCAAACAAAACTAATTAAGCAACAAAATCAAAGGAGTGGATGTTTGTTAGTAACCTTAAAGAAAAAGATCAAGCCATTCTTCAAAATCCAAGCACTAGCTTCATGGTGAAGAAGCAGCCGCAACAATGGAGGAAAGGGTCCAAACGCGCGTCTCTGTTCTTGGGATGGAAGAGAGGAGGAATGAGAGGACGGCTGCAGCCTTTTTGTGTTGTAGGCTTATCACCGTCGGTTCTTGGCTAGAACCGACAGTGATAGAGCCCAATCACTGTCGGCTCTTGGCTTAAACCGGCAGTGATGAGTGCCCACCAAAATACTGCCGGCTCAAGCCACAAACCGGCAGTGATGTGCTCCTTCACTGCCGGTTTTAGTCCAGCTCCAATTATTTTTTCATTTTCAAGCTCATAACCGGCAGTGAAGGTACATCACTGCCGGTTCTCACAAATCCAGCAGTGATGATGTCGACAGTGATGTGCAAATCTGGTGTAGTGACCCTTCACCCTCACCAGACTCGCATGTTGTTGTAATTACACAATAAACATAACTACTAAGCGACAGTGGTGCTGGTGGCAAAGGGGCTAGTTGGCCTCCTCGTCCAATCCAATCATATCTAAGTTCATGGCCACTGGGTCGAACTCTCCACCAAAAAGAAGCTGCAACGTCTACTCGATGGAGTCAGACAGCGGTGCCCTGAAGGTAGCCTTGTACTTGCGCACCGTCTCGGAGCCGACATTGGGCGATGGTGCCACCATTCCCGGTTTCTGCATGAGAACACAATGAGCTCTTGGTGCGATCGCCTCATGCGCTTAAGCGACAATGCGATCATCATACCAAGAAGGACGTAACAAGGGCCGGCGTTCGAGGCCTGCGCAACCTCGGCGGCCCACGAATGAGGGGCGTCTACAAAGGGAGGCAAAGGCGCTCCTCCAAACTCTCCTGAATCGACATCGTGGCCGTTGCGTGAGGCACTCCGCCATCAACAGCCGGCATGGTTGAACCACCTTCGTCCTCCCGTGGTGGCGTGACTTGCGGCATCTCCAGCTCAGGCGACAATGGGTGCGACTCCGTCGTTAGGGAGGCGACACGGGCAGCGATGGGGCACCAAGCGTTGTTGTTGGTCCCATTGGTTTGCTCATGACGAGCGAGGCGGTGAGCTCCTCCAGCATCGGGTCAACCCACGCGGGAGACCCCGCACCCGCGCAGGGCTCCAAGACCAGCGGGTCCGGCTGGGGAAAACAGGAAGCAGCAGCGGCAGAGGCTTCGCCCGGCGCCATCGGAGCGGCCCGTGCCGACCTGCCGAGACGCCTAGGTGCATAAAATTTACATGATGGCTTGCAGCATGGCTAACTTGTGACAAAATATGGTGGTATGTGGCGTGGCTTATGTATAATTACGACGTTTTATCTACCGTACTAAAGCACTATCTTTTTCTATGCTAAGTTCACCCAAAAAACCTCCCCGCTAAAATGGTCCACCTCCACGCTCCCCATAAAGTGTACCTATAAATATAACCCCTACAAATGAACCATCCTTCTCCCTATTTTCTCTCTTTACTCGCTCAGATCTGACGGTCAGGATCGCATGTATGGTACTCCTCAGCCACCTACCTGCCGTCATCCGCGCGTCTTTATCCGCACGCAAGGCAACACATCCGTGCGACATCCGCAATTGGTACCGCCTCGACCACACCACGTCCGGTGTCACCATCTCCGGCGACCGGCGTTCCTTTCCTCCTCCGTGCCGCCTCCGAACTGGCGCTTCAAATCTGCAGTTTCCCATCGCCCCGCAGCGACCGCCGCCTTCGTCCCTCGCGCGCGTGGAGCATCGGACCTGCAGATCGTGTGGTGGCGTCACCGCCTCGAGCCTCGCCTCTCCCGATCGTGGCCGTCTCCGGTCCCCATGACCCCACGATCGCGCCTCCGTCCCCGTCTCCTCGGCCCCGCGACGGCGGCGGTGTTCCGTCCGTCTCCACGATCTACTCCTTGCTCGGAGAAGATGCACGAACGCCGGCGCCGAGGACTTCATCGTGAAGCCCTCCGAGCAAGGGACGTGCAGCGCCTCGAATCGCTCCCACCGCGGCGACGAGGCCCGGCAGAAGGGCGCCGTCGGTGCGAGGCCGTCGTGGGTAACAAGCCCCGTGCCAGGCCCGTCTCATAGGGAGGGGCGGTAGTGCGACGGTCGGGGCCCATGGCCCTAGGGGCCCATGAGCATACCCATCTATAGTATATCTATTCAGGTTTCATACGGTCCATTTGATTATCCACGCAACTAGTCCGCTTGGCGGCTTCCGTATTCACGCGTGACTTCCTTGCCACCAGACGCGGTGACGGCGTCTTCTTTGTGCCAGCTAGCTTCTTGCGGCCGCTCAGCATTCCCGAGCTGGCGTTCCCGTCGATCAATCCCCAATCCGTCATCCGTGAGAGATGGATCGTGTCTGGAGTTCCCGTTCGGTCGTTCCTTGATCTTGACGCAGCAGATGATGCTTGGACCGAAGATGGTAACTTGGTAAGTAATTTCAGCCGATTAGGGCTGGTATTGCACTAACAAGATCTCCATCCTCTAGCCTCCTGTCCCCGATCACTTTTTTTTCAATTCGTCGTTCAAGCACTAGGCACTCCGCCGTGACTGACTGACTCGTGACTCGTGGCCAAGACCTAGCAAGATAAGTGATTGCATTTGACAATTTGCGCTTCTAGTTCGATTATCGATCGTGGGATCTAATTTCTAAATTCTAATTGAAATATATTTTTTGTAAATGATAGATGCCGCCAAAAAACATTTGTCCAGTTATGAGAAAAGGAAAAAAGAAAACTAGAAGAGCAATCGAAGAAATTGCAAAAGGGTTGCTATACATAAGTTTTTTTCAAGTTCAAGAAATGCCGAGTCATTCAAGATCGAGGCGAGAACATGATCAACCAATAATTGCACAAGATTCCAATGAAGGTGCTCTTGAGGAGGAAAATTTGCGACCTTCTGATGATCTGAGAAAATGTAAACATGGATGAACAAGAAGATTCACTGTTGACTATCTTTGATCCTAGAACATGGGAAAATATTGATAATAGCAAAAGGGATATCTTAATTGAGAAAGGGCCTATGAGAGAAATGGATTTAGAATTCCCTAGTGATCCTAGTAATAGGCATTTTCATATGCTTATTACTCTAGAAAGCTAACTAATGGTGAAGTTGTTGACGTGAAGTGGTCTTTACTCTAAACATGTGGACAAGGTCTATTGTTTTTGTCTTTTAAGTTGTTCAAATCAAATCGTAACAAGTCTAATTTTGCATCCGAAGGAGTGAGGGATTGGAGGCACTTGAGTGTGAAACTAAAAAAACATGAGAAACAAGTGGAGCATTTGACAAACATGAATACATGGAATGATCTTCGATTAGATTAAGCAAAAATCAAACAATTGATGATGAAATGCAACGGAAATTGCAAAAGAGAAGGAGCGTTGAAGACAAGTCTTGGTAAGAATAGTTTCAACTGTGAAGTTTCTTGCTAAACAAAATCTAGCCTTTTCGAGGATCAAATGCAAAACTTTATCAACCAAATAATGGTAATTTCAGGCCACGGTAGAAATGATTGCTTTGAATTTGATCCTGTGATGCAAGAACATATTAGGCGCATTCATAATAGTGAGATTTATCATCATTATCTTGGTCCTAGTATTCAGAATGAGTTAATTGCTATTCTTGCTGATGCTGTGAAAATACATATCTTAAAGATTATAAAAGATTTCAAGTATTTCTCTGTTATCTTGGATTGTGCCCCAGATGTGAGCCATGAAGAACAAATGACACTAATTGTGCGTTGTGTTAATATGTCAAGTGCCATTCCAAGAGTAGAGGAATTTTTCTAGAGTTCTTAAAGGTTGATGACACATCGAGATTGGGGCTTTTTAATGTATTGTTGGATGCATTGCGGACTCTTGATTTGAACATTGATGATGTAAGAGGTCAAGGGTATGACAATGGTTCCAATATGAAGGAAAACATCAAGGTGTGCGGAACGCGTGCTTGAAATTAATCCAAGAGCATTGTATATGCCATGTGCATGTCCACCTCGACTTACTCTTTGTGATATGGCAAAATCTTGCAGAAAAGCTATTTCGTTTTTTGGTGTCATACAACGGATATATGCATTGTTTTCACGTTCTACTAAAAGGTGGAAAATTTTGACCGATAATGTTGAGAGGTTCAACCAAGCCCTTATCGATACTCGTTGGGAGAGTCGAATAAAGAGTGTGCAACCTATCGGGTATCAAGCCCTCAAATAAGATCAGCTCTCAGTGGAGGTGGAAAGAACATCTTCCGATGACCCAAAAGCGTGGTGATGCTCAATCATTGGTAACAACACTTGAGAATTTTGAATTTTTAGTTGGTATGGTTATTTGGGATGATATTTTATCTACTATCAACATGGTGAGCAAAAAGTTGCAGTCTCCGATTGTGTCCTTGGATGGTACTCTTAAATGCAGATTGAAGGGGTCATAACATATTTCCGGGACTACGAGAGATCTGAGCTTCATTGTAGCATTGAGACTGCAAAAAATCCATTGCATCTAGTATGGATGTAGAGCCAACATTTCCTACAAAACGTCAAGGTAAAAAAAAAAGCATTTTGATGAACAAAATGATGAAACCAAGAATTACAACGTTCAAATATAGATTCCTTCAAAGAAGAGTACTTCCTAGTTATTGTTGATCATGCAATTGTTTCATTGACTAGTCGATTTGATCAGCTAAAAAATTTGAAGAAATATTTGGTTTCTTGTTCAACTCGGAAAATCCGTCCTTGGATGCTCTTGATCTCTGAAAGTGTTGCACCACTTTTGTAAACAAATTTCTCATGACAATAAGTCCGATGTTGAGTTAGATGATTTTTCTCCTTGAAAGTGCTTGCAAGTTACTTTGCCGAGATAAATTAATGTCAAAGACTTGAGATTCTTCACTTTGTTAAAGATTTAGATTGCTATCTAAATGTCTCTATTGCATATCGGATTCTCTTAACTGCCCTGTGATGATCCCGAAAGAAGCTTCTCTAAATTGAAGCTATTGAAAAATTGTTTGAGATCAACTATGCTACAAGAAAAATTAAATGGCTTGGCTATGTGCAGCATTGAGAAGGATATTTTGGATAAAATTGATCTCGATATTGTTATTGAAGATTTTGCATCAAGAAATGCCCGAAGGAGGTTTTTTAAAAAGCACTAAAACACTACATTTGAGGTAACCATAATAGTTATCTTACAGCTCTTTTAGCTTCTTCGATACGATGTAATGTCATTTTTTATTGAACTAAATATATGCTGCAAGTTATCTCTTATTAGTAGTACTATGTATTTGAATCGTTATATTAAACATTAGATTGCCGGGCCCTCTGTGCCTCGTTTGCACGAGGACCCTCAAAATTATTGAGACGGCCCTGCCTGGTGCTGCCGCCCTCCAGCGGCGTCACCGCCGGCGCCACGTCGCCGTCGGGATGGCGAGCGAACCTCACCGAAGTCGCCATGGTACGTACGTCGCGCCGGCTGCCACTCCTCGCCCTCGGACGGGAAGGTTAATTTTTTTCCTCATTTCTCTGATCGCGTTTTGTCTCTGTTGCTTCTCTGCCAGGTGCTGCAGTCGTCGAGCTTGGAGCTCTCACAGTACCTGCCGGTCCTACTCAAGCTCGTCGTGCTGGTGTATGCCGTGCTGTGCCTGGGCGAGCTCCTGCACAGATGGTCATCGGGCGGCCGCTGCTCGCTCTCCCTGTGGTGCCCGCCTGAGCAGCAAGCAGCAAAGCCAGGAGCATCGCTGCAGTGCAGTGCAGTACTGGGCGCCAACAGGAGGCTGATGATGCAAAATCAGAGTTCTTCTGCTGCTGCACCAAGCAAAGCACTGCTATTTTCAGGCTCCACGAAGCAGGTGTATTTGCTTTTTGTTTGCTCAACCTCTGTTGTTCAATGATGCGATTTTGATTTTTGAGCGCCTTTTTGCGTGAAAGATTTATTTGTTTTTTTTCACATGGTGGATTTAGGGACTGCATGGATGGCGAGTCGCTGCTCAACCAGAAGGTGCTGGAGATGATTCTTTAGAAGCTGCAAAGTGCATGTTTCATATCCTTTATGCAAATGCAAGATGGGATTTGTTGCCTGTTGATGACCCCAAAAAAATAAGACTTGGATTGATGGACTTATTATCATAAAAACATAACCTTTTCTTGACTCAAAAGTGCTAAATTAACCTGCTTCTAGAGCATGTTTAGGGAAAATTTGTTATATTTTCATCATTTCAAAAAGCTAAGATTTTTAAGTATTCAAAAAAGATCGAAGCATTAGCTAGCTTCAGTGGTATGTTCTGTTATATTGATTCATTTTGTTTTCCATTATCATGCTAAATTGATTTTCCTATTCTTCAGGAAATATAAATCTATGAAGGCTACTCTTCAGTAAGAAATGAGGATATGAAAACATGGTAGCTTTATATACTCAACGTTATCATGTGAATGAATCTGTAAGCATGCACTTATAATCTGCAGTACAAAACCAAATGTTACAAGAATGATTTGGTAACATTGAAACAAAGATAAGCATGCACTTTATTAATGAATTTGTAAGTTTATTGAACCCAAATATGAAGAAAGGTTTTGATTTGCTCCATATTTGGGAATGGAAGGAGGTTTCAGAATTTGTGCAAGCTAATCACAGCAGTTGCTTGGTGATTAGTGTAGGAGAGCAGCCAATTCGACTGAAGTGATGTACTGATATTTTTTTAGTGTAGGGCACCTCACTTTCAACAGAGTTATAATGCTTATTATTTTGTTAGCTGAATTATTATGCTTCTTGTTGATTTGTGTTTCTAAATAGCACCGTAGCGTTAACACGGGCAATATACTAGTTGAAAGGTGAGTTTACCATCCAAGTCATTTGTGGCAGGAATGCCTAGTGGTATTATTTGCCTCCAGGTGGAACAAGGTTAGCTGATATGATCATTATGCAAATGCTTACTGATTAGGATGGCAATCGTACCTCGAGTATCGTACCTGCTGGGTGAGACATGAGCATAACATTTCACCGATGAGTGTGAATACGGGTATGAATATGAAATTCTACTCACGGATATGGGTCCGCATATATCGCTTCACCGTTAGTGCTAAAAATATAGGAGCACCAAGTTAAAACGCCATAAGCTGACGGCCAATGATCAAAACGGCACAAGCTAATCGCCCAATTCAAAAGGCGCAAGCGATTCGCCCCCGTTTGGTTTTACTTCACGCTCTCATCTGCCGCTGGTCCCTGTTACTAAATGGTGTTCATTGCAACTATTTATGTCTCCTGGAGTGTAAGGAGGTGACAGGCCTACCTGACAGAGGAGGACGAGGCCGTGCCGTTGCGTCGTGGTGGTAATGTGAGTAGGAGTACAGTATCTCCGTCGCCTGCTACTGTCCCGTGTACTGTACATAGCCGTTGGAGAGGGATTGTCCAAAGCATTGCACAGCCAAAATATACTCCTACCACACAGCAGCAATACCCATCTTTGAGCAGGGAGGGAAGAGGCACATTTCCACTCCCTGATCCGGCCCAAGCAGCGCCATCATTTCCGCCCTGCACCCAATCAACACGACTCGTTTGAACGCAGGCGCGGGCTGCCTGCACTTGACAGCTCACCACCACGCACGCACATGAATGCGGAGCAGAGGCAGATGCGTCCACTGCACTGACTGGCTGGCTGGCCGGCCGCCTGCTACACGACAAACCAAAGCACACTGGAGTGGAGTGACCGAGTGAGAGCGTGTATTAGTCAAACCAACACGGCTACCAGAGTACCAGTTCACAGCAGCCGGCAGTGATCAGCAGCCTGTTCGCTCGCTCTCATAAGCTATGGCTTATCCTAAAGGAATAATATTTTTTTCTACAGCCAACGATACTATTTCAGATATGGCTTATAAGCCAATCTAGACCAAACGATCAAGGGTAGAGCGCAGGCATATACTGTAGGAGTACTACTACTGTACTTAAACATCAACCTTGTCACAACAACGTCGTCATCAGACATGCAGCGCTAGAGCAGATCGGAACGAACCCTCAAATCAACATCACGAACATCATCATCATCCACTAATTTTAATTTAATCTAATTGCACACATCCACATTAGCAGCTTAATAATTAATCGACCAACACAGCACTCAGAGCTCTCCCTAGTTTAGATTACAACAGATCCATCCAGCACATACGACCCAACACACATGGTGACCTCAACTGAACACAGCAGCACATCAAATCCTCCGAATTACTCCATTAATTAATTGAGCGACGAACGACGACGACGACAATTAGATGAAACAAGGAACCAAGTCTACCAACATTAACACAGCAGCAGCGGGACGACGAATTGCTACGCCCTAACCAACCAACCAGTCCTCACGGCGGGACGCCCTAACAAGAAGCGGCGGCGGCGTCAAGCCGCGGCCGTCTCGCTGGGCACGGCGGGGCGTACCTTGGGGGGCCTGCCGCGGCCGCGCTTGACGGGGGTGGAGCCGTCGCCGGCGGGGGCGGGAGTTGGTGCGGGTGCCGGTTTGGGAGCCGGGGACGCGCCGTCCTCGGTGGTCTTGGCCTTCTTGGGCGGGCGGCCGCGGGCCTTGGGCATCCCCGCGGTGGCCTGCTTCACGGCGGCCTCCAGCGGGTTCTTGGCCTTGGGCGGGCGCCCGCGGCCGCGCCCCGTCCCCGCGGACGGCGCCGGCGACTTGGGCTTGGGCGGCGGCGCCGGCGCGTTCGGGTCCCGCGCCTTGGGCGGGCGCCCGCGCCCGCGCTTCTGCGGCGCGTCGGGGGCGTCGGCGCGGAAGTAGTTGTTTTTGACGAAGATGAGCTCGCCGGACTCCTTCATGCGCGCCAGGTGCGCGGTCAGCAGCGACGCGTGCGCGGGGGGGAGCTCGCCGTACTTGCCCTCGATGTACTTGGAGATGGCCGACTTGTTCGACCCGTTCTTGTCGCCGAGGCCCTCGATCGCCGCGAGGATCATCTGCAGCAGGAACAGGCGCAACAAACACGCCACACCGCCCGTTGTTAGCTCACTCCATTTTTGCATCGCAACACCACCACAACCAAAAAAAAGGAACTTTCTTTTTTTTTATTTTTGGTCCAACAAACAGAAACGAAAGAAACCACAAAGAAACACGCATCGAGCGCGGCAGCGTCCCGAATCGAGCTGCATCCAAGCACAAGAACGAATCCCAGGCAAGCACAGCACCGGAACAAGAGAGAAAAAAAAAGAAACAGAAAAGAAACAGCGCAGGAAGAAGCGGACGCCGGTCGGACAGAGGGGTCTCCTCTCACCTCGGGGTAGGGCGGGATCGGGGACGGCTTGGCGGCTTCCTCGGTGGCCATGGCGACGACGACGCAGGGCGCGGCGACGGGGGCGAGCAAGACGAGCCCTCCTTGCCCAGATGCGGTGCGGAATGACTTATTTTCCTCGGAGGAGGATATATGAAGCGGGTACTCGTAGGAAGGATTTGGATCCAGGATATAGATAAGAAACGGGGAGGAGGAGCCTCTCCTCGCCTCGCTCCGTTTCTTTACTATTTTTCGGTTGTCTGCAGGGGAGTGGGTGTGCGAGGAGAGTGAGCAGATGGGGACGCGGGGCGAACGGACGGCCTGGATCTCTCGGGCCGGCAGGATCGGGCGGCGCGGGAGCGGCGAGCACGCGGATCGGTGACGTGGCGGGGGAGGGGGGTGGCCTCCGCCTGCGCGCGCCCGTCAGCCCCGCTTTAGTTTTTGTTTGCTTTTGTCCGGGCCTGCGCTGGCTTTTAGACTGAGAGACGGAAATGACCGGGATGGCCTCCGGTTTGGCCCTCTCTTTTTTCTTACAAACCAAATGGTTTTCTTTTAAAAAAAATTGCAGTGGTCACCTCAGAATTTGTAGGGTCTATTCTCTCTAAACAAAATAACTGCATATCTCGCTTTCTGATGTATGAAATTTTTAAAATTTAACTAACTTTATATAAAACAGTATCATCACTTGTATCTTCAAATAATATTGTTATATAAAAATATATGTCATAATTAATTTAATTAAATTTAGTATACATTATATATATTAATATTTTTATGTATTTTTAATCTATTTAAAAGATTTAACTCCTTAAAAAAAGAGTGGTACAGTTACGGCATGTTTGGATGGTGGCCGTGCTACGCCACACCGCGCCGCACTTTGGGCAGCCGTTTGCTTCGCTGCCGCAACACGTGCTCCTCCGGTTCATTTTCACGCCCACAGTTGCCAACAGTGTGGCCAAGATATTAAATGTAGTATACATTATATATATATATATTAATATTTTTATTTATCTATTTAAAATATTTAGCCCTTAAAAAAAAGAGTGGTACAGTTTCACGTGTTTGGATGGTGGCCACGCTACGCCACACCGCGCCGCAGACACCGCGCCGCACTTTGGGCGGCCGTTTGCTTCGCTGCCGCAACGCGTGCTCCTCCGGTTCATTTTCACGCCCACAGTTGCCAAAAGTGTGACGGCGGATTTCTTCACCTCACTTCCAGCGCAGCCACAGCATTGGCGCAGCGTCTTGAGGCACCGTCCAAATGCGCGCTTATTTTGGCACAGACGAAATAAGTGGCTCTTGAGTCTTAGTTTCAGGTCTTGTTTAGTTCCTCCTCCTAAAGCTTAGTTCCTATCCTATCGGATGTTTGACACATGTATGGAGTACTAAATATAGACTAAAAAATAACTAATTGCACAGATTGTGACTAATTTGCGAGACGAATTTTTTAAGCCTAATTATTATATGATTTGATAATGTGGTGCTATAGTAAACATGAGCTAACGATGGATTAGTTAGGCTTAATAAATTCGTCTTGCGGAGTACCGAGAACTTCTATAATTTGTTTTATTATTACTATCCGAATTCTTACGTGACACCCCGATGTAATACCTGATGTGACACCCTAAACTTTAATCTCTGGATTTAAACAAGGCCTCAACTAAGTGGATACTATTACGAAACTATCACAAGTTGTGAAAGGGCAAATTAGCTATGAAAGGTGGGTACGGCACGGCATTCGGCATAGTGAATCGCAAAAAAAATTCTATCTCATGGCACTGACTTATTTTATAGATGCGCCACTCTAACTTTGCTTGAACCTTTTTGCCTAAAAATTAAAGTTGTATATTCTAACAGATTATGATTTTTTTCCCATTGAGAATAATCACTTGTTATTAGCAGTGTAAAAAATGATCGTTTCAAACAAGAGGAATCACCTGTCACCGCATTTAAAATGATGATGAAATATAATAAATAGGATAAAGAAAATGGAGACAACTCATGTATATGATAAATACAAAGACTAATATGTGCAGGTTGATCAAAACCAAAAGCAAACTTCATTTGCAACGTTAGAATCAACAAAAACCTTGGTATTTGTGCTTTCTTTAAGACACTTTCATCAAAGGCAATCTTTATACTGCATACTAATTGGATTTCAAACAAGTTTGGGATACTTTTATTTCACAAGTTATCATAACCTTTCTCTATTAGCAAAGTGCAAAAAATGGTTCAAACAAGACAAATCATAGGTAACCCCATTAAGATTTCAATTTAAGTGGTGAAAATTATTAAAAACAATCGAAAGAAAATGAACACAACTCATGTCTTTCGGGATCCTGTCTTCACAAAGAGTTTCTACAAACCTAAACAACTCATGTTGATAGTTTAAAACATACTAAAAGAATTACTCCCTCTGAATTCTCATTTTTTGAGAAGTCAAATAGTTTAAACTTTGACTAAAATTATATAAAAATGTGCTAACATTTATAATATAAAATAAATATCATTAGATTAGTTATAGAATATATTTTCATAATAAATTTATTTATAGACATAAATGCTAATACTATTTACTATAAACTTGATCTAAGTTGGGCTAGTTTGACTGACACGGATCCTATAATTGCAATCTTTTGCGGATGGAGGGAGTAGGTTATAGTGTTAGACAAGACAAAAACATTGGTAGGTTTACCTTGTTTGTGACTCACCTACCATGTCAGTTTCTTTTTACGAAGGTGACCTTCATTTGGGTTTTTAACGCATATGGTTGTTGAAAATTGGTGGCATTGACCTAGATTTGGATATCGAGTGGGAGAGACCTTCATTTTTTAGTTGAGACTTAGTGATAACAATGAAGACCTCTCTAGTTAGTGGGATTGGACGGTGTAAGAGGGGAAACACACGGATTACCTACCTACCTACATACGCTCGCAACATCCCACTTTAATTTTTGGTTTGTTTTGTGCTAGGTTTGTGGTAGTAAAAGAATCTAGCAAGTGGCCTAGAGTGGGGTGAATAGGTCTTTTCTGAAATTTAATCAACTTATGAAAACAGTCAGAACGCGGAACCTCTGGGTTTGAGCGCGGAGGTTCCGAGACTGAGCATGGAACCTCCAGGGATCAGAGTATGAAATCGATCTACTACGGAATTTAACAAATGAAAAATAGATCGAATGTAATACCAGCCTTTCTGGGGAGTATGTTGACCTATCCAAACAGTCGGTTGCACCTAGAAGATGAGGAATTCGTAGATCGGATGCAAACCCTAAAAATCAATCCAAATCACAAGTAATAGCAACAACTACAACAATCACAGTGAACACAAGGATTTATCCCGTGGTTCAACTCGCCACAAAGGCTTGTTTACATCCACGTTGTTGAGGTTAGCCACAAAGGCTATGGAGTCTCTTTCAACTCGCTCCTCTTCTCCAACCTATCACCAAGGCAATGGGTCAGAGGGTTCCACTAAGTCACAAAGGGTAATACAAACTTCCCGGTGCTCAACCATAGCGGATTGGGAGCTACCAGGCGACCGCTAGCCGTCTAGGAGCCAAGCTCCAAGAGTAACGAACACACCAAGCGATTAGGGCTCCACCAAGTGCACAAGAACGGAGGAGAAGGATCTTCTCGAGCTTTCTCACACTCTCTAGAGCCAAATCCCTCAAGGAATCATAAAGATTTGAGCAAGGGAGTTGGGAGCACCAAGCTTGGGTGAGAGAGAGTGCTTTAGTTCGTGTCTGAGTGAATGAGAAAGAAGATGACCGTTGGGGGCAAAGGGGTATGGTATAAATACCACCCACGTCACCCACAAAATGGTCTGGTCAGATAGACCTTGGAGCCTCCGTGTTTGAGCGCAGAGGTTCTGCGACTAAGCGTGGAGGTTCCACGTAGGCTAGAGCAGATAAGAATTTAGTTCAGCTTGCTTTTTGTGGCTAGGATTATTTGAGTTGAATATGGAGTTTTGAGCACTTGGTTCCACCCAGCACACCATTAGTATCCCCCTTGATAGTACGGCTTGTCCTATGACTTAATTTCAAAATATAAAATGAGTTAACATAGCTCTTCGAGCCGTTGCAAGCCATCGATTCAAGTTTGGGAATCTCCTCCTTTGTTTCTTTGCATCCACGATTAAAGATATTCTGTCAAACACTTGTCAAAGCCATTAGTCCTTTAATTATGTGGTCAACATCACCAAAACCCACTTAGAGCTTGATTGCACTTACAATCTCCCCCTTTTTGGTAAATGTTGACAACACAATTAAAGCTTACATTTAATTGAAAGATTGAGCTTTTGATAGCAAGAATACAAGGGCTCCCCCTTAATATATGCAAGATTTGTTTGGAATTATAAAAATGTCCCTCAAGACATACTCTGCATATATTAAGAGCAAGTGTGAAAGATACATTGTATTCATGCCATCGTGGGGTGCAAAAGAAGTGTGTCAAATAATAATCTATGATGCGTATGACAGTTTATGCACAAAAGAAAATATCCTGGGTCTGCAGACCGCGGAGCCTCCAGGCCAAAGCGTGGAGCCTCCGCATTCTGCACACTTAGAATCTTCTAATCAGAACAGAAAGCATCACATATATATGAATAGACATCACACAGTTATGGAATGCTAGTAACTTATGAATATAAAGAAGTTTTACCACAGTTCTAGCATTTCATTTCACATAAAAATTCACATATCCATGTCCATGACCACCAATCGCCACACAAAGGTGAATCAAAGTATTATTATAGACCACTAAGATAGAAAAGAGAGTTCAAAAAAAACCTCAACTCTCACAACTCACAATGTCCACTACTACTACTACTACTGCCACCATGACGAAAAGACGACGACAAGACAACGATGACACAAAAGAAACATCTCAATCTTGCCTCTCCCCCCTTTGTCAACATATGGCAAAAAAGGGAAAGAACAAGAGAGGTAAAGCACGGTCGTCTCACTGCTCCCTACTCCAGTCACTACCATTGTCACTGTCATCATCATCTACCGAGTCGGTCTGCTGCCTGCTACCTGAAATAGTCCTCTCACCGCACTCCTCATCACTATCACTCACAACAGCCCTGCCGGCTCTGTGTGTAGTAGTTGTGTGCCTCTGTGACCTAGACTGTCCTCTCTCACGTCTGAGGATGTTCATCCTCTCACCAAGTGTCTCCTGATCATGAGGATACTCCATCTCTTCATCATCCTCACTACTGTCCTCATAAGGTGGAAACACTAGCGGTGGTGGAATCTCTTTAACCTCAAGTCCTAGCTGCCTCTTCATGTCATTGATGTCCTTCCTTCCCTCATAAGTGGCATCCACAACATATTGACACATGCAAAATATGTTCTTGAGCAACTCCTTGAGCTTGTTGCCCCTGGATCTATGGTGGGAAGAGGAATGCCTGTTGTTGCTAGGTCTCTCTAAGGGTGCAGTCCCTGCTGCAGCTAACATGCCAGCAGCCCCAACCAGTGCCTCCTAGCCTATGTGCTGCCACTATGTCAACCTGTATGGCCTGTGCTCCACATCCTTCTTAAACTCAATGCCGGACACCCTCTCAATGATATACATGATGTAAGGAGCATACGAGAGATCATTCCTAGCATCATCTAATGTGTCACTCAACTCAGCCCAAATAAACCTGCTAACAGAGAAAGCATCACTCCCTGGAGCCATCCTTGCAAGCAAGTTCTTTGTATACTTCCTCAGTGAAGTTGAGTCACCACCTTTTGGGTTGATTGTATCTCTAAAAAGGTTGTTCATGGCATAGTAGAAAGACTTCAGCCCTACTGTTTTCCCATTAGCTAGACCTCTCCTCTCATATGCAAATACAATATCCTCAGCTTTCATGACATTCTCTGTCTGAATGGTGTCTGCATATCTATCTCCACTCCCAAACCCTAGAAGATGAGCAAAAATAGTGAAATCTACCTTGTAGTGAACTCCTTCTGTCAACCAATGAATGGTCTCATTTGCCACATCATGGAAGAAAGTGGCGTGAAACTGAGCTAGGATCTCTCAATTTCAATCATATTAGAAACCCATGATGTCCTTCAGCCCATGCTTAGTCACTGTATCTATCACTCTCTTGGAATCTGGGGTGTTCATGCTCTCAATGTGATCCCAGTCAATGTACTTCATCTGCACTACCTTCTTTTCTTTGGCAAGAATCACAGTCTTGTAGAAGTCAAACTAAAATATAGACCAAAACCTATAGTCTATCCCTCTATCGTTCAGCCACACATAGAGATTTTCTGCCCTAGCTCTCTTGACTTGCACTCCCAAATTGTGATAGTTATTGTGCTGCCTTTGGACTCCATGATCATAGATCACTGGTTCTCTCCTCACAGTAGCACCCTGATGCTGAACCATGTAGGACTGATCAAATTCTAAGAATCGAGGAGGTGTATCTAGCGCTCCGACTATAGGTATGGTCTTCCCTTCTCTTCCTCCATCATCGGTAGGTCCTCCATGTCCAGCACCAGCCCCACGACCAGCACTGCCACGACCAACACCACTGCCGCTGCCTTACCCACTGCCTCTTCTAGGTTGAGCTTTTCATCTGCCTTTGCCATAGACTTGCTGCTCACGGCTGTGCCCTTGCTGCTCACTGCCACCCTGCAGCTCTCGAAACACAAGACCTCTGATCTCTTGATCTACTGGATCATGATTCCCTTTTGATCTTTTCTCCCTTCTCCGACTTGGATCACCATCCATCTAAAGAAAAGTGCATAGAAAGGATGAGAAACTAGTGCCAAGTCATAACAGCAACATTACACAAGGTCGAAGTAGAATTTTGAATCAAACTGAGGTTGTTGATCCTTCCAAACCGTGGAGCCTCCGCACTCTGGCGCAGAGCCTCCGGGGCCCGGAGCCTCCACGTAGAGGCCTGGAGCCTCCACGCTCTGGCAGATTACATCCTAAATTTGATTCAACCTTCTACTCAAATCTTACTGCAATGTACTACTAGATCTAGCACTAGAAGCCAAAACAAACTCATCTACGTAGGAAATTGAAAGAAACAGAGACCCAAAATTGAATCCATGGTAAAAATAGGATTTCACCTTGGATGAGAGAGATCAGAGAAGAAAGAGATAGTAGCAGTCGACGACGGCCTCAAGGAGCACCCTCCTGCCATGAGTGCAGCCAGAGAGTTAAGGATTTGGCCGATCGTTAATGAATCCTCCAGGCGATGGCTTGAGTGGCTTCTCCTCTACGGACTCCCCTTGAGTCCCAACCTCCGACACCACCACCACAAATGCCCATGCGACATAGGGGAGTAGGGCGACGGAGCGGCTGCAGTGGGAGCGGTGGCACGTCAACGGCGACGGCAAAGGCGAGCGCGCACGCGTGCCAGAGGAAAGGGGCACAGTGCGCCTTAAGTGAATCCCCAGTAACTCAAAGAAGTTACTGGGAGGGGTAAAATGGGAAAGATGAAAAAATATTTTGATTTTTACCCAAACCCTAACCGAACCGTCAGGGCACGGAGCCTTCGCGCTAGGCCGTGGAGCCTCCGAGCGGTGGAACCTCCGCGCATAAACGCGGAGCCTCCGCAATCTGACACCGAGCAGAAACTAGGTCTATATTCCAAGCAATTTCTAAGTGTTTTAATTAATGGTCATGGACTTTTGTTTCTTGTAGCTAGCCAGCAAAACAACAGTACATAACAATAGCTACTAGAGGCAAGATTGGACATATGAACCAACATTTTGAAACACTTATGAAAATTTTGCAAGTCTATCAAGTTGAAACATAAAGCAACAAACAGAGGCGTGCACAATTTCAAACCACGTTACGAGAGTCAAGTATATTTAGTTCACTCCTCAAAGCACAGAACCTTGACTCGTCGAAAGGCTTTGTGAAGATATCGGCTAGTTGTTTTCGGTGCTCACATGATGAATTGCGATATCTCCTTTGGCTTCGTGGTCTCTCAAGAAATGATGACGGGTGTCTATGTGCTTAGTTCTTGAGTGGCTCACTGGATTGTTTGCAAGCTTTATGACACTTTTATTGTCACACAAAAGTGGGATCTTGGTAAAGCGACATCCGTAATCATTGAGGGTTTGCTTCATCCAAAGTAGTTGGGCACAGCATGCGTCGGCCGCCACATACTCGGCTTCAGCGGTGGAAAGGGCTACCGAATTTTGCTTCTTAGAGCTCCAAGACACTAGGGACCGTCTAAGGAATTGACATGTCCCCGATGTACTTTTTCTTTCTACTTTGCAACCGGCGTAATCGAAATATGAATACCCAAGTAGATTGAAATTTGAGCCCTTAGGATACCACAAGCCAAAGTTAGGAGTGTGTACTAAATATCTCAAGATTCTCTTAACGGCCATAAGATAGCACTCTTTCGGGTTAGCTTGAAATCTAGCATACATGTACACACTAAACATAATATCCGACCTAGATGCACATAAGTAAAGTAGGGAGCTGATCATGGAACAATATACCTTTTGGTCAATAGCTTTCCCATCTTTATCCAAGTCTAAGTGCCCATTTGTTGGCATAGGTGTCTTGATGGTTTTGGCGTTTGCTATGTCGAACTTCTTGAGTATATCCCTTGTGTACTTAGTTTGGCATATGAATGTTCCTTCCTTCAATTGTTTGACTTGAAACCCGAGGAAGAACGTCAATTCACCCATCATAGACATCTCAAACCTCTTTGTCATAATCCTACTAAATTCTTCACAAAAAGTTTGATTAGTACTACCAAATATTATGTCATTGACATATATTTGACATATAAATATATCATTCTTAATCTTTCTTGTGAAGAGAGTAGTGTCGGCTTTGCCTATTTCAAAGCCTTGCTTGAGCAAGAAATCCTTAAGACATTCATACCATGCTCTTGGTGCTTGCTTAATCCCATAGAGCGCCTTATGGAGTTTGTAGACATGGTGAGGATGCTTAGGATCTTCAAATCTCGGTGGTTGCTCCACATAGACTAGCTCGAAGAGTAGACCATTGAGAAAGGCACTCTTCACATCCATTTGATATAGCTTGAAATCATGATGGACGGCAAAGGCTAGAAGCATTCGAATTGTTTCAAGTCTTGCCACTGGTGCAATGGTCTCTTCGAAGTCTAGCCCTTCAACTTGAGTGAGCCCTTGAGCAACCAATCTTGCCTTGTTCCTTGTCACCACACCATGTTCATCTTGCTTGTTTCGGAAGACCCACTTAGTGCTAATCACATTAGTCTTGGGTCTATCCACCAATTCCCACACATGATTTCTCTCGAAGTTGTTCAACTCTTCTTGCATAGCCATCACCCAATCTGGATCCTTAAGAGCTTCATCTACCTTAAGAGGTTCTAAGGAGGAAACAAACGAGTAAAATTAGCAAAAATTTGTTAGATGAGATCGAGTTGTTACCCCCTTTCTTATGCTCCCAAGGATGTTGTCAATGGGATGATCCCGTTGTACACTTTGATGCACTCTTAGATGAGGTGGCCTATCTGAAGGTTGATGTAGAGGTTGGTTGCCATCATCTTCATCAGCTTGAGGCTCATCATCTTGTATTTGTTCCTCCTCTTGCTGATTGTTGTCCTAGACCTCGGAGTCTCCTCGTCCTAATGCGAAACTTCCAGGCCCCGAAGCCTCCATGTTCAGGTGTGAAGCCTCCGCGCCCTGCATGTTCATAGGACCTAGGACAACAGTTGGCCCTTGTTGTGGTGTTGAAGCCTGGAGTGGAGGGTCTTCTTCTTCGGTCGCTTCAACTGGTCTCACATCACCTATGGCCATATGCTTGATTGCTTCACAAGGTGGCTTTTCTTTTCCTACAACATCTAAATCAACTTGCTCCACTTGAGAGCCATTAGATTCATCAAACGTCATGTCTACCGTGATTTTAGTTCTTCTGGTAGAAAGATTGAAAACCCGATAGGCATGCTCGTTTGGACCATAACCAAGAAGAAAGCCTTCATCAATCTTAGGTGCAAATTTAGAGCTTCGAGGCTTCTTGTTAAGAATGAAACAATTGCACCCAAATACTCTAAAGTATGACACCTTGGATTTGTTACCGGTTAGAAGCTCATATGAAGTCTTCTTGTAGTACTTGTGAAGATAGAGATAGTTGATAGCATGACAAGCGGTGTTGACTGCTTTGGCCCAATAGTTGTCCGAAGTCTTGTACTCATCAAGCATTGTTCTTGCCATGTCAATGAGAGTTCGGTTCTTCCTCTCAACTACCCCATTTTGTTAAGGGGTATATGGAGCTGAGAATTCATGCTTGATGCCCTCCTCATCAAGAAACTCTTCGACATTGGTGTTATGGAATTTGGTACCATTGTCGCTTCACACCTTCTTGATAGATAGCCCAAACTCCCTTTGTGCTCTTCTAATGAAGGTCTTCACCTTCCCTTGCACTTCACTGTAGGCAACCGATCCAAAGAGATCTATGTGGATAAGCTCCAATGGGCTTGAGATAGTGACGATGCTCTTTGGTGGGTGTGGTATCCCTACTTGCTTTTCGGCTTGGCATGCTTTACATATCCTATCTTTCTCAAATTGAACATTCATTAGTCCAAGGATGTGTTCCTCCTTTAGAAGTTTGGCCAAGTTCCTTATCCCAACATGAGCTAGTCGGCGATGCCATAACCAACCCATGCTAGATTTTGCCACTAAACAAGTCTCAAGCATTGCTTTACTTTTGTTGAAGTTAACTAGGTAAAGCTTGCCCTTCAAGCAACCCGTAAAAGTAATAGAGGAATCCTCCCTTCTAATGGTGGTCACACCCTTATCCGTAAAGTGACAATCATAGCCCATCTCACATAATTGTGATACGAACAATAAATTGTAACTTAACGAATCAACATGTAAAACATTGGAAATTGAATGATCTTGAGTTATAGAGATTTTACCGACACCAAGCACTTCTTTTGAATTATCCCCAAATACTATGTTTTCACTTGGACCTTCCATTTTGGGCATAAGATGAGAACATACTCTTCTCTTCGGTCATATGATTTGTATATCCACTATTAAGCACCCAACTTGATCCACCAGAGGAGTATGCCTACAAAACAAGTTTAGTTCCTTCTTTTAGGTCCCCAATTAGCATTGGGGCCTTGAGTGTTAGCCACTAGAATCTTAGGAACCCATAGAGATCTTTTCACTTATATGTTGGACTCATTTCCAACATACATGGCGACAACTTTACCAAGGTTGTTGCATCTCAACACATAGCTAGTGGACATGCTATCATGGGGTGCATAGGCCTTGGGCTTGTAAGCATACTTCTTCCTCTTTGGTATGATTGGGTTCTCCTTGACCTGCAAGCGAGTGTTAGATGCTTTAGGAGCTTGTTGTCTTGGTTGAGATGGTGCCTTGATTCTGTTGGTGCCACTGTTCTGCCAGACCTCAAAACCTCCATGTTTTGGCGCGGAGCCTCCAGGGCACGAAACCTCTACATTTCTACGTGGAGCCTCCGCGGTCTGCACTGGCTGCACCTCTCCAATGGTTTCCTTCTTCTCAAACCTGATGCAAGACACTCCATTCACCATCTTCCTTTCACCGGTCTTGCCACCCTTCTTATGGCCGAGACCATCCTTGATAAAAGGATGTCTTCCTTGAATGAACTTGGGCTTCTTGCTTGCATCATCCATGCACCCACTAGCTATGATATTGTTGAGTCTTACAATTTCCTTCTTCATAGCTTCCATATTAGCAGGGTTAGTAGCACAAGCTTCTAAATCAACATTGTAGCATCTATCACAACCCTTGCTAGTAGATGCATTAGAGATCTCACTTGCCTTCATAGGATGTGAGGTTTTATCCCAAAGGATGCTAAATTGCTCTTCAAGCTCCTCATTTCTTGTCTTGAGGGCATTGTTCTTCTCTTGAAGAGTATTTAGGTCATCCTTTAGGGTAGCTATGACACTTTCCGCTTGGTCAATTTCCAAACGTAAAGTCTCAACCTCACTTCTTTCCGATGCAAGAGCTTTCTTGCAAGTAACATAGAGTTTCTCTTGTTTGGTAAGAGTAGCTTGAGTTCTCTCTAATTCACCTACCACCTTGGCTATGAAGTTCTTAGATTTTTTATCCATTTTACTTACCAAGTTGTTTACTTCATCATCACTAGATTCATCACTAGAGTCTATGTCGGATTCATCACTAGATGGAGGAGAGGGTTTAGGCTTGGATTTTGGTTTTACCTTTTCTCCTTTGCCCATGAGACAAAAGAGTGTAGATCTCTCCTCATCATCGGTCAAGTTGGTGAAGAGCTTTGGTGAATAAGAATGCTTCTTGATAGCAATGGTTGCAACTTTCTTTGTTTCTTCTTCACTTGAGCTATCATCATTTGAATCCCATTCATGACCAATATGAGCTTGACCTGAATAGTTCTTCTTCTTGTGTTGGGTCTTGTCATCTTTCTTGTAGTGCTTCTTCTTGTCTTTCTTGTCCTCTTTGTTTTCATAAGGACAATCGGCAATGAAATGCTTCGTGCTCCCATAATTATAGCATTTTCTCTTTTGCTTGTTGGGAAATCTCCTCTTCACAAACTTGTACCCTTCTCTTTTCAACCCCTTCTTGTACTTTCTCATGAACAAAGCAACATCACCAATCTCACTGAAAGATACTTCATCATCTTTATCATCACTTGAGTCACTTGATGAATCAACCGTCTCAACCTTGCTTGATCTTGATCTTGGTGGCTTGCTCGAGGTGAAAGCCTTGTTTGATTTGTTTGCCTTGAGAGCTACCTCCTTGACCTTCAAGTTCTTCATCTTCGCTTCTAGATCTCCAAACTTCTTCCTTTGTTGTATCTCCATCTCCATGAGCTCATGAATGAGTATTCTTCCAAGGACATCACTAGGGGTGAACTCTTCAAACCTCTTCTTCTCTCTAATCAATGTCACAAGAGTTGGGTTTCTTGGTGCAAATGCTAACATCACTTTTACAACATGATGATCATTCAAGTCATCCCCACCCAAGCCTCTAATCTTGCCAACTATCACCATCAATCTATCAAACATCTCTTGAGGGCCTTCTCCATCCTTGATAACAAACCTATTGAGTTGAGCCATCAATAGATCAATCTTGGACTTCTTTACCTTACTAACTCCTTCATGTGCAAGGTGAAGGGTGTCCCAAATCTCCTTAGCAATCTCCAAACCAATCACTTTGTTGTACTCTTCCGGGCTTAATGCATTTAGAAGAGCACTAGTAGCTTGAGCATTGCGATGTATCATGCGAATCTCTCTTGGTGTGGGATTTTCGGGATCAATGGGATCTTCAAAACCTACACAAACAATATTCCACATCTCCGGATGGAGTCCAATAAGATAAGCCTTCATCATATGCTTCCACTTGGCAAAGTTGGTCCCATCAAATTGGGGTAACTTGCCCGCGGGCATGTTGATGTGAGTGTTAGTAGGCAAATTTATGGAATCATAGTTAAAAATACACTCGAATATGATCTCTTGGTGTTAGACTTGAGTGTCCTTTTTGGTAGCCTTTGAGCATAGTATTCATCATCTTCATCTCCATTCTCCGACTCACTGCTTGGTTGTGGACTTGATTGCACCTTTCTTCTTGCTTTGTGTTTCTTCTCCTCTTTGTTCTTGTTCTTGTCCCTTTGCTTGTCTCCCTTGGAGGATCCCTTAGCACCAAGCTTGAGCTTTGGAAGTCGCTCAAGCGCTGTTGTGGCATCATCCTAAGGAGCTTTGGGCTCCTTTTCACTAGGAACGTCCTCAAAGCGGTCCTCTCTATCTTCCTCTGGTACCCTTTCTTTAGGACTTGCCATTTCCTCACACAGTTAAGTGCTATCACAAGGAAATCTGCTCTGATACCAATGGAAAGGATCTAGCAAGTGGCTTAGAGGGGGGGTGAATAGGCCTTTTTTGAAATTTAATCAACTTATAAAAATAGTCAGAACGTGGAACCTCTAGGTTTGAGCGCGGAGGTTCCGGGGCACAGAGGTTTCAGGACTGAGCGTGAAACCTCTGGGGATTAGAGTATGAAATCGATCTACCGCGGAATTTAACGACTGAAAAATAGATCGAATGTAATACCAGCCTTCCTGGGGAGTATGTTGACCTATCCAAATAGTCGGTTGCAATTAGAAGATGAGGAATTCGTAGATCGGATCCAAACCCTAAAAATCAATCCAAATCATAAGTAATAGCAACAACAACAGCAATCACAATGAACACAAGGATTTATCCCGTGGTTCAACTCGCCACAAAGGCTTGTTTACATCCATGTTGTTGAGGTTAGCCACAAAGGTTATGGAGTCTCTTTCAACTCGCTCCTCTTCTCCAACCTATCACCAAGGCAATGGGTTAGAGGGTTCCACTAAGTCACAAAGGGTAATACAAACTTCCTGGTGCTCAACCACAGCAGATTGGGAGCTACCGGGCGACCGCTAGCTGTCTAGGGGCCAAGCTCCAAGAGTAACGAACACACCAAGCGGTTAGGGCTTCACCAAGTGCATAAGAACAGAGGAGAAGGATCTTCTTGAACTTTCTCACACTCTCTAGAGCCAAATCACTCAAGGAATTACAAAGATTTGAGCAAGGGAGTTGGGAGCACCAAGCTTGGGTGAGACAGAGAGCTTCAGTTCGAGTCTGAGTGAATGAGGAAGAAGATGACCATTGGGGGCGAAGGGGTATAGTATAAATACCACCCACGTCACCCACAAAACGATCTGGTCAGACAGACCTTGGAGCCTCTGCGTTTGAGCGTGGAGGTTCCGCGCCACGGAGGTTCCACATAGGCCAGAGCAGATAAGAATTCAGCTCGGCTAGCTTTTTGTGGCTGGGATTATTTGAGTTGAATATGGAGTTTTGAGCACTTGGTTCCACCCAACACACCATTAGTATCCCCCTTGATAGTACGGCTTATCCTATGACTCAATTTCAAAATATAAAATGAATTAACATAGCTCTTTGAGCCATTGCAAGCCATCGATTCAAGTTGGGGAATCTCCTCCTTTGTTTCTTTGCATCCACGATTAAAGATATTCTATCAAACACTTGTCAAAGCCATTAGTTCTTTAATTATGTGGTCAACATCACCAAAACCCACTTAGAGCTTAATTGCACTTACTGGTAGCATTAGGCAGGGACAGAAATGGCGAGCCATAGGTTTGACCATTATATTTTTCAAGAAAATTCTCTTTTGAAGTTCACAGTGGCACCTTGGGATCTTGATGGTCAAATGGGAAAGTCTTTCAGTTTTAACACTATGCATATCTTTAGGAAACTGCAATTGGTTTGTGCCCTTCTAGAAAGCTAAAGTTGCTTTAAAGATAACTTCATGTGGGAATAGAAGAGAAAATTTAGATGTGAAAGATGATCACTGCATGCCTTTAAAAGTGCATCACAAAAATTCTTGTTAATGGAATTATGTCCCATATCATTTTGCTATTGTAGTTTTGGGAATATTTATTTTCTAAAATAGTTATTTGTTATAACCAATTTTTAGTAGTTACAACAACATCATTTTATTAAAAATGTGGAAATGTTTGGTGCAAACAAGAGCAATCATCCATCACCACCATTTAGATTCATTTAAAGTGAAAAAGAAATGTAATAATTAGACAAAAGACAACAAAGATAACTCACATATCTATTGGGATCCAAGACTTCAATACTTTCTATACAAACATAAATATCTCTTTTTGGTGAATCAAAACATAATATGTATAAATTTAAGCGATGTCTTGCAAACAAAAAAGGTACTTTTCTTAGACTCAACAATCCAACAGTTTCTTATATGGAACATTAATTAGCTTTTCCTTGATCAAAGTTTTTTAACAGGATGACCAACTAGTTACGTTTTTCTCAACGTTGTAATATCTGAAGAATATTGTTATTTTACAATTAATAATAACACCTTTTTATTAGAAATGTGGAAAAAGGTCAATTCAAACAACTGGATCATGTGCCGCTAGTTTCATTTAAAGTAATGATGAAATATAATAAATATCTCAGACAATGGAGACAATTCATATACTCCATCTGTCCCTTTATTTGTGTCGTTTTAGCTTCGTAGCAGGTACAACAGAGATTATGTGAACCTGTACATTCGGTGTGTCCACATGCATGGCACATGCTATGAATGCAGACATTCAAATGCACTGCCACAATCACTACAAGGTTTTACCCCTGATGTAACGGCCTAAAAGCGTTGCAATATATCAAAAATGGTTGCCAAAGACAAAATTGCAACGGAAAATTTTCGTTGGCAGGCGTTGTCATAGTAACCGTGGAGAAAGGTTTGCCCAACGACTCTCTTTGGTGTTGCAATAGATTTTCCCCTATTGCAACACCAGAAATACCTATTGCCAAGAACCCCAAGTGTGGCAATAGGTGCACTAGCAACGATATTTGGTGTTGCAATAGACCTTATTGCCACGCATCAATAGCATTGCAATAGATGGACCCTCTATTGCCATGCTATCTCGATGGTTGCTATAGGTGGAACCGTCTATTGCCATGATAAATTTTTGGTTGCTAGAGGTAGCCTCTCTATTGCAACACTAAACATTGTGGTTGCTATAGGTGCATCCGTCTATTGCCACGGTAAATGTTTGGTTGCTAGAGGTTGCCTCTCTATTGCAACGATCAATACCGGTTGCTATTGTTGGACCCTCTATTGCCACGCTAACTATTGTGTTGCTACAGTTTAAAGACTCTATTGCAACGCCCACTATTCCATTGGTATGATGTTTTTTGCAACATCGTTTGTTTGTTGCTATATCATATATTGCAACGCCAAATTATTTTATCGATAGTCCATATTGCAACGCTTTGTTTGCTTCAAACAATAATTGCATGCCGAACAATATATGATGAAAGAAACATTTAGACATCCATTAATCCAAAATATGCTTTGTTCGTACAACTCATTAATGAAACCACATCCAATGTCAAACTTAGTCGATAACACAAACACAACAACTGAAACACATAAGGTATCCGACTCACAGTAGCTACTTTGAACAGTTCAAAATGTAATAAGCTATGTGTAGCACTGTAGCAAAGGTTAGATTGACATTGACCGTCCATCACTTGTGCGCTCCACTTAAACTCTATCTTGCTCCTGAAAGAATTATTAACATTGGTATATGCATCAGATAAACTGAAATTGTATTATTTTAGCAACAACATCATGGATTGAACCATTTTGAAGGTAAGGAATTTGGAATCATAAATTAAAGACTAAAGGGTTTGAATTTTCCTGATTCATTCAAAGTAAAATTATCCATCAAATGACTATATGATTTCAGATCAGGCACTTTAACTTCTGTTAAAAAAACATTGCAAGCAGCCAAACAGCTGAAAATCATTGCTATTGTCCCAGCTACTGCTTCGGAAATATGACATTTACATCAGAAATATAAAAGGACATTAATAAATTTTTCCAAGAGTAACAACTCGACTAGGATAAATCACAGGAAGCAAAGTACTAGCAACAGCGTGAGACATGAATGCGTTAATGCTACATCAAATTCAAAAGGGAAGCTAACACCTATGGAGTGTATACTCTATACTGACTTCAAAAATATTTACGTGTCTCACCTGGTTCATTTCCGTTACAAGATTGTTTAGAATCTTCAATCCTATGAAATAATGATCCTGAGATGCCTGAAATAATGTAGCCACAAAAAAATATTAGCAAAATGCATCAAGCCACAGGCAAAAGAACTAGGAACCAAAATTATACCACCTCTAGTCACAAAGACTTGTTACCACCTGTAAAAAAAACTCCTGTAACTTTCATACCTGAAGAACTATCCAAAGAGCCTAAGATGTAGTTGATAAAGTAGTCAGGAAAATTCCTAGTATCCAAGTCCTTCTAGCATAACTTAGACCAAGGCCATATATGTTTATTACTCTAGAAATCCTAACAAAATAAAAAAAGAAATGAAATGATTAGTGACTGCTATAAGTACAAGTAAGTGGAACAAATAGAAATCATAAATACTGCCAGTTATGAACAGAACAATCCATCGAGACTACTTAAATATCTCAGTTTTGATAAGTTCTGCATATATCTACCACTATCAGTAGAAAAACTTGCGCTGCTCTATGTGTTGCTAAAGGCTGGTTTGTTGTTAATTGTTGCTGAAACTAAGTGTATATATATAATAACAATAGGGGAAAATAACATAGAAAAATGGGATGACACTGGGAGGAAATATTAAGAAATACTGCACTTTCACCAAGAAAAGAAGAAATTAATGGACGAATGACTGAACGAGGAAGCATAACATCTTTGCACAGAGGTGGCAATAGTAGTTCAAGCATAGATCTTTGATAGGACCTTCAAAAACAAGGTTTTGGAGCCCATGCAGTTGAACACGAAGACTCTGAAAACTGTTGCTGCTTTATCATTGAAATCTATGCAGCTTGATAGCAGGTCAATACCGATCATTTGCCCCCCCCCAAAAAAAACCGACAACGATCAAGCTCACCTACCCGTATAACACATGCACAAATAACTTCAGAGAGACTTTGAATGAAAGTGGTGGAGCAGTTTTCCTGCAGAAAGAAGCCTCAATTCCATTCCCAAGGTGGTATGTAAGAAAAATATGTTACAAGACTTGTATTACCTTTCAAGAACAAAAGCAACCGGCACCAGGAACAGAAAAGCAACCATATATAGCCCTTAGGAGAAACGCGAGCACAAAAGCTGCTCTATTGCCCATTGCTACAACAGTCTCTTGGAACTTCTGGACACGATCTTTTATATAACCGAGATGGGGAGATTCTAGCTAGCTACATAATGCAGGAACATTATTTTTCTTTATATCATCAAGTAGGTGGATCTTAGCAAGATATATAATGCGTCCTCACTTTAGCGTCAGCATCCATTGAACTTGATTGGTAGGACCTCTATCAAAGGTTGGGCAATGCATATTTACTACACAGACAGTACAAGTTGCCCCCATCCTGATTGAAGCCTAAACATAGGATACTTAACTATTTGAAGGTTGACGACAGATGTGGTGATAAATGATAATACCTGCAAACTGTAAAATCGAAAATTTCAGTTGATTCTGATGCAAAGAAAGGGTTAAGTTCCGACAGATATTGGAACATTTTGAGGTTTAGAATTTTCAGTTATAAATACCTTAGGCATCAACTTTTAGGGGAAAAATATAATCTCCACTAGAACATCCACTACTAGACAACACTAAATCTATTTGATTGAGGATGCACGACTGTGCTATAAGTGCTGAAATAAATGGATGCATCATACATGTTCAAGCTTTTGCACCGTTCTAAATCCATAGAAAATAAGTTCTTTGCAGTGGTAAACTACAGTGCAGTTTATGGCTTAGCATCTTGTGCAATGGAATCTAGTAAGAGTTTCCTAATACATTGCATGGAGACTACTAAGAGTTTCCTAAAATCCGATACAATGCAGAACAAAGCATATATAAGATTCTGGATAAACAGGGAGAAAACATAATCTAGAAACTTTCTTTTGTTGATAATTCTATATTGTGTTATTAATTTTCTGCAATTCACAAAGAACATCAACTGAGTATTCAGAAACCATTCTTACTGGAAAAACAATATGGATACTTGTGATGCATTTCACGCAAAGTGAAGTCAATCCTGGACTTCATCCTTTAACAAAGACAGAGGAGCTCACATTTAAATAAAAAATGCAGCGGATTGGGAGAAGGCAGTTAGCAGTGGTAGGTAGGGCCCGACGACGACACGGGGAGGGAGGAGGAAGTCGAGGTCGCCGTCGTCGTCCTCCTCGAGCTCTCTCCACCGGATAGTCCTCCTAAGTGGAACCCGAGGCGGGAGGCCGCCGCGATGATGGTTGGGCGCATCAGTGACTGCTCCGGGAGGCTGGGCCGGTGGCGGCGGCGGCCGAAGGGAGGGGAGGGTGTCCGCCGCGGCAGTCGATGGAGGGAGGAGATGAGGGCGCGGCGGTGGCTGAGGAGGTGCGGTCTGTGGTGGAGAAAACGACCTGTGGTGGATGAGATTTGGGGCGCAGGTGCGGGATGAGATTACGAAAATATCCTAAAAAATATGGGGAATTTTCGAAGGAGGATGGATAGTAATGTCAATTGACTCTGCGAAATTTTTGGGCTGGCGCCATTGGACCGAAGAAGGAGGCCGGGGGGGGGGGGGGCAAACTGAATTCAGCCTAGCACCTGAAAAGCTTTTGTGAAGCAACTTTTTTAAAATAAGAAATTAAGGCACCTTTGTGAAGCAACTGTACATAAACTATATTAAATATGATGAATACATTTTTTAAATGTAATAGGCAACATATAAGTTGTCATGTAGGAGTTTGAATAATTTCTAAGTAGATTTGGTATTTTCTATCATTTAATTGACTTTCTATGTCTTTATTGAAAGTAATCCTAAGTTGAACTACGTGTCCCTCCAATAAGATTCGAAAAATTGCACAAAAATATTTTTTAGATTCATATGTTCCATTACCGACCATGTATCAGAGATGGAGAAAAATTATGTTGTCTTCTAGAGACAATTCAAAATTTTATCTCCAAAATAGCACATAATAATTACAATAATATCTAAATTTGATCCAAAAAATCTACAAATTGATGTGGCAACATATTTTTGGTTCATAATTAAGCTTGTAAAAAAATAAGTATTTTGATAAAGTTGGAGCATACATTGTTCACAAATGAAGACATCCCTCATATAGTTCGTAGTAACTCAAGTCAAACTTTGAGATTTAAGTAGCACTTTACATATTCGAACTCGTATTCACCTTAAAATTTGTTAGAACCTTAGAATTACCATGACATTAGAAAATATGAAGTTATGTTACCAATTGTTATGCAAAAAAACATGTTTTATCTATTCTATTTTGGTGGAAGAAAAGAAGCTATATAAAAACGATACATAAAATATCGATTTTGTAATGTAGTAGGCAAACAAATGAGATTACATGAAAGGTCATGATTTTACAAAAAATTAGAAAAAAACCATCAAATTTGAAGTTACTATGACTGAGAAATACCTGTTACAAGTTTTAAGTATAGATTAAAAAGAAAAAAGATGCTGCGGGCAGCAAGCTCAGCGCGCCACGTGGCCAGGGCGAAGCAGTTCAACCATCCCGGTGCTGCCACGTGGTCGCGAGATGTCCACTAGAAATTGTGTACATAGAATAAACCATCCTCACATCATCGCAACTGAAGTAGTGGTCCAGTGGTATTGCTTGCATTCTTTGTGATCTGAGGTTGCGGGTTCGAACCTGCGCTTTCCTTGTTTTTTAAAAGGAGGGCAATAAAAAAGGGAATAATTCAGAAAAAGTGTGCTCCATCGCGTGGTAGAACCGTGGTCTGCACCGTCCAACCAAAGGGCACAACCATTGAGCTAGTCACGTGTATTCATTTGTTATAGATCTAAAATTTGGTTTTGTGCCTTACAAAGTAACTCCCTGAATAACCTCAACTACAAGTCCTTCTTTCTCTCTCCGTCTCCGTCTCAAGCATTTTATCGAGCACATCTTGAGCGCTGAATGACCACAGTCGGCGTCGCACACCCATAGCCGAAACTTCTCTCTACTCCTACTTCCCGGGATCCCTGTCGTGGCCGCGCTCCAAGAAGAGCCTCACGTACACCATCACAGAGACCCGCACCACGACCATCGATCGGGCGGCGTTGAGCCGCGTGTTCGCTTGGGCATTCACCGGTGATAAGCGGCAATGACACTCAACTTCAGACGCTCATCTAGAAAACTACAATGTAAGTATCACAAATGAAAGTAATGTGGATTTGTCCATCCGGAAGAACACAATGCAAGTTATGTACACATCGTTCTTTTAGATGAGAACGTATATGTTTTTCAGCATATAACAATAATAATTAGAATAATATCTAAATTTGATCAAAAAATTCTACAAATTGACGCGGCAACATATTTTTGTCCCATAAACTTACAATAAAGAATATCTTCTACAAAAATATCTTTCACCACTAAAACCTATAGCATTCACTTTGTACATTGTGCTAGCACTTAAGAAAATATATACTAATTGTATTTTGCACGCTTAGGAAAAATATGGAAAATAAAAAAACTAGAAAAAAGTTTGAAAAAAAACTCTAATATTTTGCTGCCCAACCACTTTGAACCCTGTACTACGAGTTCCAAAGCACCAGGCAAACCATTAAGCTAGTATGTAATTCTCGTAGGTGGTGAACATTATATTTTATTTTAGTATTACTTGTTAGCAAGGCCACGCGCTTTGCCTCCTATGACTGCACATCTGACATGCGAGAGCGTGACGTGCAAATCTGGGCCTTTGCAATTAGAGACCTTGTAGCAGAGTCAGCCAGCTAATTGCGTCGTGAGATGAGCTAGCCCGACCTGCTGTTGCTAGCTCAAGTAGCTTGCGGGCCGACTAAGTGCAGCACATACGTAATTGCTAAATGTTAGTGAGGTCATAGTAATATCAAGACACACACTTGATAATATTTAATTAAATTTTCATTTATGTATTTAATTAAATATTGCATTGTAAAATGTACATTTAACAATGTATGTAAAGCAATACCTTAATAAGAAAGGAGTGATAATATCATGACACACGCTTAGTGATAATATCATGACATTCTTTAATTCTTTAATGAGTCGTGGTGCAAACTCTAAACCACGGTTACTGTGGCAACGCCTGCCAATGAAAATTTTATGTTGCAATTTTATCTATTTCAACCATTTTTAGTATATTGCAACACTTTTAAGCTGTTGCATCAGGGATAAAACCCAGAGTGTGCACCTCCAACCCGCGAGCGTGAGCATTGGGCCATCGCAGCTGAGCCGCCCGGCGCCGGTGGCGGTGGAGGCTCCTGAACTCCGGGCCGCAGATCAGGCCGCCGTGGTGCTTCGCGAGCGTCGTGCACGTGACCGCGGTGCGGGCCGGCAGGCGGGCGAGGATGCATGCATCATGGTTACACAAAAAAGGTTCATTAGAATAATCCTTGGACAAACAATAGAGCTGCTGCTTATGAAAGGAAAAATAAAAGAAAGAATATTCCCTGTTCACGTATGCTCCCATGTAGGCATGCAGGGATGTAGGAATCTGCCAGCCGTGTCCTTCGAGCTCTCACCAAGCCGGTTTAGAGGAAATCCTAGACGGACGTGAATACAGCTCGGGTATAGCGAACGTGTCGATGATGGCTGCGACAGTTGTGTCTCCGCGAGGGGCGTGCGTGACGGCGCATGATGACGCCGGATGACACTCGACTGTAGGGAGAGGGCCGACGCGTAAGTCATCGCCATGTAGATCGGCAGTAGGAAATATCCCAACTGCTAGCTTTTGCTTTTAGATGCATGTGCACATACATGGTTTGTTGCTTGATTCACATACATGCGTGTGGACGCGTTGATCTCCAGGTCTTGCTTCTTGGTGACTCCAAAGATCTGCTGCTCATAGCAGTACGCCAGTACGTTTAGATTAGATGGATTCCTGGACCTTCGGTGAGGACTGACTGCTCCATCTGCGCGATTCGCGCGGCCTGCCGTTGGTCAGGACATGACTTTGTGGTTGTGCACCATGGCGCCTCGCGGTGATCGTCTATGGGCCTGTTTGGTTTGCAAAATTTTTGGCGAAATGCTACTGTAGTATTTTTGTTGTTATTTAGCAATTAGTGTCTAATCATAGTCTAATTAGGCTTAAAAGATTCGTCTCGTGGATTTCGTCTAAACTGTGTAATTAGTTTTATTTTTTATTTATATTTAATGCTTCATGTACGCGTCCAAAGATTCGATGTGACGGGAAATCTTGAAATTTTTTTACAAAATGAAGTGAACTAAACTGGCCCTATATTGACATATGAAGTGAATTAGCCATCTTCGTAATGTAAACAAGTAATATAAAGGCTGATTAATGTCGAACACACCTTAGTAGCCCAGTGGTAGATGAGTGTTTGCTTGTACTTTAGTTCCTGGGATCAAATCATTCGTGGAACATTTTTTTTGTTAATAGAATACATTATTTAGATATGTGTGGAGCATTTTGTCTATTGCAACCATTTTTGGTATATTGCAATATTCTTAGGCTGTTGCATCAGGGGTAGTCTAATGCGTGGAGCATTTTGTATATTGCAACCAATTTTGTATATTGCAACACTTTTACGCCGTTGCATCAGCGGTAGCCTATAGCAACACAAAAAACCATGGCAATATTAACATGATATTGCGACCATTTAGGATTGTAGTTGCAATAAGTACTTAACAATTGCAATGCCACAAAAGATTATTACAACCCCAGAAAACCGTGGCAATAGGAACATGCTATTGCATCCATTCAAAAATCTTGTTGCAATAACCACCCTAGCAATTGCAACACCATAGAACATTATTGCAACCCATAATAACCATGGCAATAGTTACAAGCAAAAGCAACAAAAACCAATACTATTGCAACTCAAAAGTGCCATTGCAATAATGCCAACTAATTGCAACACAATTCTTAAATGGTTGCAGTAGCACAAGCCTGTTGCAGCGACAAACCACACATATTGCAACAAATTTAGCCCGTTGCATTATAGGCACATATTGCAACCATTTTATGGAAAGGTTGCAATACGACCCACCTATGGCAACCAAATTAGTGGTGTTGCAATCATATGGCGTGGCATTAGAGGTAGAACCTTATAGTGAATGATAGTTATAGCGGGACAAGGGGAGTATCAGTTAGAGTTCAAGAATTCATTTAGAAGTTTTGTGAACCTAAATACTTTGTGTGCCTTGATCAAAGGTAACTACAAACAACTTTGACTGGCAACTTAGAAACGATAAAAAATTGGTAGGCCTACCTTATTTAAGACTCAACTCTCATGGCAATTTTTATATTGCACATGAATTAACTTTTCTAATAGTTATGAATATTATTATTCCATGAGTTATGATAACATGTATCTCTTAGCAATGTGATAAGTTGAAACAAGAGATCATATGTAACCCCATTAAGTTTCAATTAAAGTGATGAAAATTGTAATAAGTACCTCAAACACAATGAAAATGACTAATATGCCTTTTGGAATCCACGATTTCACAAAAACTTATGTAAAACAATAGCTCATGCTGATTGCTAAAAACATACTACAAACAAGATTAAGTTATAGCTTTAGAAGCGACCAAAACCTTGATAGGTGTTCCTTGTTTTTAACTCACCTACCATGGCAGTTTTTTAACAAATATGACTTTCGTATGTTTCTTTATGTGTATGGTTTGTTGAAGTTGGTGGCAGTTGCCTAGATTTCAATATTAAGTGGGAAAGGCTTTCAGTTTCAATTGAAAGTTGGTGATAACAACGGAGATCTCTCCAACCAGCGAAATGTACATAAGACTGATTAAAAAATCATCTGCTAGCTATTTCATTTAAAGTGATGCTAAAATATAATTAATAGCTTGAAGACAATGCGTACAACACATATATATGTTGGGGGTACAAGACTTCACATAGAAGTTTTGTAAACCTAAATAATTTGAGTAGATTGATCAAAACCAACTCCAAGTAATTTTGGTTCATAACTATAGAAGCGACAAAAACCTTGGTAGGTGTTCCTGATCACTCAATCATCGTGGCATTGTTTATACTGCACATTACTTGGCTTTTCGAACAAGTCATGGGTATTTTTATTTCACGTGTTATCATAACCTTTCTCTATTAGAATGTGAAAAGAATGGTTCAAACAAGAGAAATCATATGTAACCCCATTAATATTTCAATTAAAGTGGTGAAAATTATTAAACAAAAATCTCAAAGATGTTGACCACAAGACATATGTCTTTTCGAAGTCCTGGTCTTCACAAAGAGTTTTTTACAAACCTCAATAACTCATATTGACGGCGCAAAGCATACTATAAAAAAGTTATAATGTTAGAGGTGACAAAAACATTGGTAGGTGTACCCACCTGGCACGACAGTTTCTTTTTACCAAGATGACCTCTATTTTGTCTTTTTTCATGCATATGGTTGTTGAAAATTAGTGGCAGCTGCCTAGATTTGGATCTCAGGTGGGAGAGACTTTAAGTTTCAGTTGAGACTTGGTGGTAATAATGGATCGGAGATATCTCTAGCCAGTGGGTTTGGACAGCTCGGGAGGGGAAAGCACACGGATTGATGATGTGGCTGGGATGGGGTGCCTACCTACTTGCCTACGTTGGCAACACCCCACTTTAGTTTTTAGTTGATTTTGTCGAGGCCTGCAGTAGCTTTGGTCTGTGGCAAAAATGGCAGGCTTTAGTTTGACCTTTTTTCAAGCAAATCCTCTTTTGAAATTCATAGTGGTGCCTTAGGATTTTGATGGTCAAGTGGGAAACGCTATCAGTTTTAGCACTAAGCTATCTTTAGGAAACTACAACTAGTTTGTGCTCTTCTGGAATGCTAAAGTTGCTTCACAGATAACTTCATGTTGGTATTGAAGTGCGTCACAAGATTTCTTGTTCATGAAATTTTGTTCTATATTATCTACTTTAGCTTTCATAGATGTTCTACCATTGTAGTTTTGCTAAAATTAACTTCGTAAAGTAAAGTTATTTATTCTAACAAATATGAATTTAAGTAGTTGCGACACCATCTTTTTTATTAAAAAGTGGATAAATTTGGTACAAACAAGAGTAATCATCCATCGCCCTTATTTAGATTTGTAGAGGTTTTACCAAGATGACCTCTAGTTTGGGATTTATGAGCATTGTAATTTCTAAATAATATTGTTGCAATTAAGAATAACAGCTTTGTTATTAGCAATGTGGGAAAGAGTGATTCAAACAAGTGGATCATCAACCACCGGTTTCTTTGAAAGTGATGATGAAATATAAGAAATAGCTTGAAGATAATCAAGACAACCCTTATATCTGTTAGAGTACACAAATTTGTGTAGAAGTTTTATAAGCCTATGTACTTTCTGTAGCTTGAACAAAACCAACTACAAACAAATTTTATCAGTAGTAGTAGAAGCCACAAAAACCTTGGTAAGTGTACCTTGTTTAAGACTCAAATATCATGGCAATTTTTATATTGCACATTAATCAACTTTTCTACCAAATTGTGGGTACTATTGTTTCACGAGTTATTATAGCATATACATATCAACAATGTGAAAAATATAAGGGGCCGTTTGGATCCTTTCATTTGGAGGGATTGAAATCTACTTAATAAACTAGGCTATTTGGTTTAGAATTTGACATTCCACCACTTTCCAAAGTTCACATGTAAGCCTATCTCAAATTCATAGGGTGGGAAATGGAAATTGATTCTATAGATCACCATTCTATGTTTATACTTTTGCAACTTATAACACACTTTTCAACTCACTCTCATACGGTATAAATACAACACATAAGTATCTCTCTTGTATAGCCAACAATAATATACAAATATAATCCACATACAACCATATTAGCTTAATTAATATGTGTTAAAATTATGATTATTAAAATGAATTCAATTCTAAGGATCCAAATGGGGCCTAAGTTGAAACAAAAGAAATCAGATGTAACCCGATTAAGTTTTCAATTAAGTGATGAAAAATTATAATAAATAGCTCAAAGACAATGAACACAACTCATATGACTTTTGGAATCTAGGATTTGACTAGTAGTTATGTAAAAACTTAAATAACTCATGTTGATATTTCAAAACATGCTACAAATAAATTTAAGTTATAATGTTTGAACGACAAAACCTTGGTAGGTATACCTTGATTTCAACTCACCTACCATGATAGTTTTTACAAAGATACTTTTGCTTGTTTTTCTCACGTGTATGGTTGTTAAAGTTGGTGGTAGTTGCCTAGATTGGATCTTAAGTGGGAGACAATTTTAGTTTCAATTGAGACTTGGTGATAACAATGGTGAAAACATCTAGGATCCTAATTTGGATTTGGCAATTAATGATGACATAATCATTATGACTAACATGTATTTGTAATGACACTAATTAAGTGATGTCACAATGATGATGATTGATTGGGCCATTATGGTTTTCATGCCCCTACTGATGGATTTTGTTTCTGTTTTTAATGGACGATCACAAAATTTAAGGAAGGACTAGTTCAAAGTGTCATGTGGTATGGTGTTGGGGACACTTAGTGTCAGGACCACTCCCCGCCTAGATCAATGATTAGGTCAAGTTGCCATCCATTGATTGCACTTAGCCTAACTCTTAATCCATACGGTCATCCTAGTAGACTACTCATATAACACACAACTATGTGACGTTCATCTAGGATCAATTACAGGAAATAAAGTATCATATGGTTCACAACAAGTCACATCACATTTAGGAAAAGATACTTAAGTTTACAACACATTTATTCACAAAATAGTTCATAACACCACATCCAGAGTAGCAAAAGTCTTAACACAACATAACATAGTTTTTATACAGGTCCATGGTTTGTGCACTACCATGGACCTACGCCTCACAGGGCGGGTCTTTACTACTCCCAATTTGTGGTGGACTTGACCACATAGTTACCCTAAGTGGGGCTACCTCACCTATAAAACTCAACTAGTATCACGAGTACACAATTGTACTCAAAAGGACTTACCCAATAATATGTAACAAGGATCATGCATTGGGTTCTAGCAAGGAATGAAGCTTGGTTTGCATAAAGGCATTTGTGCAACATAGTAAAGTTGTATATTCAACTAGGCAAGCATAGTAGGGTTAAACATGTGTAAGCAGATAAGAAACAATTGGAGCAGTCTTCCACGAGTCCTTTTGATTATGAAGAATTGAACAAGGTAGAATTATAGACTCTATAGTGGGGTACAAGTTTGGCCCACCAAAGACAGTGGTCATAACCCATACGACTTGTCAATACATAAGGAGTAACTTTGCCTCAACCTACACCCATGAATGGTTAAAGAGTGAGCCAAGGTACTAGCCCTCCTAGCTACCCCACGTTATAGCTCACGCCGAATCCATAGAACATCCAATCATGACAAAGTACTTAGCATACCATACCCATACATGGCTAGTGGTCTATAAAAGTTTATGTTCCAAACTTACTACTATGGACACAAGGTCCTTAACTAGACCAATGAGCTATGCCATTCAACACATCCCCTTCTTGCCATGGCCCAACCCCTAATTGGTTCTCGAGTCAAGTTTTAGACCATTGCTCAAGTCTGATGATGTCGAGTGGTCAAACAATTCCTAAATGTATGAATAATGAGGAACCGACATCACTAACTCGACTTCTAACACATCTAAACATATTATAAGCATGAATTCCATTCTATCAAAAGCAAACATTCATTATACAAGGTGAATGGAACAATCACATGGGTGCAAGATCAAATAGGTAAAATGGGTCTCTAGTCATATAGTAACATAAACGCAATATACAACGTAGTTTGGTAAATGCAATCATAAAAGGTAGAGAATGCTTAGGAGCCTTCCTTGATACTTAGCAGGTGCTGCTATGACTTTGGGTTTAGGCTCAACGTCGTTCTCGTGGTTCACTTCCATGCACTTCCTCCCCTATATTAATGCACACATGAGTTAGTAAATGTGATGCTTGTTCTGGGTATGAGATGCTTAAACAATTATATGAGTATGTATGAAAGCATAGGGTAACCCACTAGGTATACAGGGTATATGTGCTTTACTTTAAAAGAAGTGTGTGCTCTTTAGTGTCTGATGGACTGTTCATGATTATTTTTATGGACTACCTGTCTGAGCTTCACAGACAATTGGCCATAGACCATCAAACACTCCATGGAACTCACAAAAACTATACTAAGTGTAATGTTTGATGGACTATCCATGATGGTTGGATGGATTGTCCATGGGGCTATGCACCATTGCAACCCTCTTTGGAATGGAGAGGAAGACTTGACATATCATTCGACAATACTTGACAGACTATCCACTACTACATTCATACCTTTCATAGCCACGTTGTAACCCCCCATCACAGCCGTATTTCAGCCTCGGTAGTAAGCACTCGATAATGATAGTTGGAGTCATCACGGTCGGTTTAGAACCAACTGTATAGCTCCTCAACACCACCGCATTGGTCAATGATATGACTGTAATCGTGATTATCACCGTCGCCTTCATGTCCGATTTGGCTGTGGCAATGTGAACAGCATCGTCGGTTGGGCGTTCGAAGCGCCTGTGTAACAATCCAACTGTGTGCAGTGCACGTCCACCATCGCTTTGATGTCCGGTATGTTTGTGTCGAGGAGAACATCATCATCGCTTGGCCGTATGAACCGTCTGTTCAATGGTCATGGTCACCGGCGCCTTGCAATACGATTTGGCGGCGATTCACTTTTCACCAATGGGTATGCGGCAGCGGTGATGACAAAACAACCAATGGCGCTTACATCCAATAGTGACAAAATAACGTATTTACTAATTCAGCTAGGCCTTAATAGCTTACTGAACAAACACCATACATATATAATCATTACATCCATACATCATGTCCACAAATAAGAGTACTTTTTACAATAACGATCTACACTAACATAACAACTATGTGAACTGATGTACTAACACCAGCAGTACATTGATTGCATAACAGAGGTACTGCTCCCTATAGACTTACATACATAACAAAAACGAGGTAGATGTGCTCCGCTCCTATGTGGCACTCTGCTTCCAAGGTACAACTTCCTTCAGATTGGTAGCTAGTGCACCATGGAACCCCTCTTCTTCCTTCCTTAGCCATCATAGGAAAATCATTCAAAAGCTCTTAGACTCCACCACCTACACAAAGAAACAAAATTAATAATATTCAACATACCATTGCTTTGGTTACCAAGCCCAAATTTGCCTATATATTGAATCAAAACAACTCCATGTTGACGGTCACTAACACCCCATTTAGACCATCAACTATGCCTAAATTGGTGATATAAATGACATAAACCATAGTCATAGGGCTTATTTCTAACCCATTTCCACAAGTTGTGATGACTATGTGAGTGCAGGAACAAAGTGGTCATATACATGTAAAAACACTTCATCAAAGGCTTATTTTGACTACACCATGTCGAAGAGATCGTTGAGATACACAAAATCAAGTTTTGGTTCATCCAATTCGGAGTCCAGATGATAAAGTTATGCCTTCTGGAATATCACAAGACGGACCGGGCTGGATTTGGACATAGGGGGGCGTTGGGCGACCTGGACTTATGTCGAATGGCCACCAAACTTGGTCCAGGGCCTCTACACTCACCTAGGAGCCCATGGAAAGCCTTGTTCACCACATTGGACCACATGGGGATTTGGAAAAGCCTAGACAAGGTGGCCCAATCCAACACAAGCCAAGAATCGAAGGAAGGGAATTCCGATTAATTTGCACCAAACTTCGTACCACATTCCAAACAACCGTAGATGAAGTGCACCAACTCAAGATCGATGGCAAAGGGCTCTAAGCCACATCGGGCGATGCCCAAGGTGCACCAAACCACCTTGGACAAGGTCGGTTGTCCTCCAACTGCCATTAGGAGTGTATCCAAGCCGTCAGTTTGAAAAGTCGGTGGAATTGGACGTCGGGTGATGGCCCAAGGGCGTCAGCCAATGGCCCACTTCCACCAAACCAACTCATTTTTGGACAGCATGCACACTAGCACAAATGGAGCAATGTGGTGCATTGATTTAAGGCGGTTCAAGGTCGGTTTCATCCAAGGGTGGAGAAGGATGATCACGCGGATCGCTGACGTAGCACTGGAGTAGCCCCTACTCCACCACTCCACTATAAATAGGACCCCTCTCCCTCACTTGTAACATGCACCATCTCATTCCATCACTCCAAGTGAGAGTAGTAGCTAGGCGAAGCTCTGTAGCTCTACTACTTAGAAGTAGAAGATAGGGAGAGAGTGAGGAGAAGCTTGGGGAGGAGCCAGGGGTGTCGGCATCCTCTCCACTTGTGCTTCGATGGATGAAGCTCTTCCTCGAGTGAAGTCCGGCATCTTCTATGGTAACTCTACCCTTTTGCATTACTTAAGTATTATTTATATTATTGTGTTTACTGGTTTCACCTCTTGGTTAGAGTGCTCTAGTCTCATTTCGTTGTGTACAAGATTAGAGTAGTGAGTCTATAAATTAAGCGTGGTGCTTAGGCTATAGCTTGCGCGTGTTTATGGCTAGGCCTCCGGATAGATTGTGGTAGGTGGCAGGTGGTGACAGCCCTGTCCATCCTCTGTATTCCACCACGATAGGTCTAGTTATTAAATCGTAGGGCTCGTGGCAGACCTTGTCTAGTTATCCCTCCTAGTTGCTAGATGGGCTGTGCCCCGAAGTAAATAGTCTTGCATTAGTTCATCGAAACCACAGATATCCTCTCTATGAATTATCACTACCCTTGTTCTATCATTGGGTGCTCTTGTTTCCTAACTAGTTCACTTCACGTTTCTCATGGAAATTCGATACCATGGAATACTCCCGGGTGAAAGCTATGTTTACATCCGTGCGCTTATGGATTTATCTGTTTGCCATATCTATTGTGAATACTCCATACCTAAACAAACAAAATATAGCAAATGCACCTTTACTACTCTGCTAATGACTCCATTAACAAGGGAACATAAGAAAGATAATGAGGTTTGTTGATACATATACTCCAGGTAGATCTAGGACAGCAGATGACCCATGTAGGGAGGACATGAACTTTTCTATGGTTCATGTCATATGCAAGCAGTGTTTTGTCCTCCCCAACAAGGAAAGTCAAATTCTATTCTAGGTGAACTACAATCACTGTGTACTCCACATCACAAACCTCATAACCAAATTCAATATTGTTCTATCCAAATATCTCCAATGTGGTCACCATATGCTTCAATGTCCATTTATTACTACCATAGTCTTCAAGGATCCAGATTGAAAGCTGAGTCATACTATAAATATCAGCAGTACATAAACACAACTGACCCTAGCCTTCATGGATGGAGATTGCATCACCACATGGCTTCTATATTTTTGTCCATGTCTTTATGCCCATATCAACAACAACGATCTGGAAGAACTCCAGCCAGTGCATAAAACCATTAAGAAACACACTTCTCGCATATGTGGATACTATAATACCATTGCCCCATTCATATTCTTTAAAGATCCAAGCTGCACTCTTAGATGAGTAGTGTCGGTGTTTTGTAGATCGATTAGTAAATTTATATGATTGTCGCGCTGTTCTAGGAAGATGATGGTAGCATCCAAAAGACATGAGGATTTATACTGGTTCAGGATGGAGCCTTACGTCCAGTCTCAGAGATGATCGAGTTCATGTTCCTCGCTTGAATGCTCTAAAGTTCTTACAATGGGGGGGTGCAAGAATGGTGGAAGAGGTAGGAGAATGGAGCTAGAGCTAGAGGATGCACTGCCCGAATGAGAGTTTTGAGAGTTCGATGTCTTGGAGGTGTGCCCTGGCTGTCCTTATATAGAGTCCGGGGCTAGGTTACATACAAAGAAGGAGGTTCTCCTAACCGAGGGGTCATGAGCCTGAGGAAGGGGGCCTAGCTAACTTGGCTTACAAGAAACACCATCTTGACTTGGTGCACGTCTAGGCGTGGTTATCATCATGGTCTTGTGCCCACATAGCTACATGGGGTGGCATGGTGCTGTTGTGCTGGTTGTGGCGGTGTTGTGGGCACGATGGTGATTTGCCAGCCGCCCTGTGTGACGTGGTCTCGCCATGGCCTTTGTCATCACCTCCTGATCTCTCGGGGACGTCGTACAAGAGTTGGTAACCACCCCCAGGTAATTGGTCGTCTTGCTGCTTGTGGAGCTGATGGCCATGACCCTGAGCTCTAGGACTGTGGCCTTTGTTGGCTTGGATGCCCTCAAAGTCAAGGCTACTGTCGTGAACCCTATCCCATAGTAGGTGGGTCATACACCCATCTCGTTGGTCCATATTTGGATGGTGGGTCACCGTATTGGCCACCACCGCTTGGTGTTGTTGTCTTATCTTTGCTGCGTGGCGCAGGGATGGCATCTGACTAGGCTGAGGGGACTATAGTCACCTCGATCCTTGCAGGGTTAGTGTGGTGTGCTTGCTCTTGTTAGAGCCGATGCTCCTTGCGAAACCTGACCTCTCCTTGTCCCTCCTAGGGGTTGGGGTGAAGGAGAGGTCGTGCGGCGTAGTTCACATGCGGTGAAGGCAGAGGGAAGAGGTCATGGCCAACCCTTGCCTTAGTGGTTGGCTCAGGTCCACATGGCTTAGATGGGTCTCGGTCATTCGGGCTTATACCAGCTCATGTACCATGGGCCACCCGAGCGGCTGACTAATCGGTGTCTTGAGATACCCGAGGTATCATAACCCTGATAAGTAGATGCTCACACCTACAGACTCACCCTCTCTCATCTTCCCATATTCAAACACATGGAAGTGTGAGGAGACTGTTGGATCAAACCCCAAGCGAGACTCACCACAAGAATGGACGTTATCCTATAGTAGCAACCATTTGTTAGTCGCTAGATTATAGACAACATAGCGACACCCGAAACACCAGCAGAGGATGAGGCCGCTGCAGCAATCTGAGATGACGACATCCTGAATGGGGAAGGACAAGAAGGATAAGGAAGGGTGTTCACTGGTGACACTGGTGAAGAGGCGTTTGCCTTTCCATGTGTGATAGAAGAATCTGGTAACAATCTAGGGCAGCTCCTTACGGTACTCGGCGTCTGAGATGAGGTGGTTCCAGGAGCGGCAGACACACTTGCAGTTACACAAGGACCAGGCGGTGAGGTGGCATAGGATGAGGACCAAGAAATGGTATGTGAGGATACCCACTTCGTTCCTCTTGTTGGGGACCTCCTTCATCTTGACAAGGATCTGTTGGAGTAGCAGACACACTAATCAAATGCAAGCTTGCTTTCTACTTACATGAGTGAAGAGGGGAATAAAAATCCAAGAAACATGGGTAAGGGAAGTGCAAAAACATTACCCTTGCGTTTGGATCTTGCGGCAGTGAGCTCGAGTGGGCACGGTAGTGAGTACCACCTTGGTCACCGGTAGATCTATGCGGGTGTGCTGGTGAGGCGTACTAGCGCGGAGCACTAGATTGTCGATGGATCTATGCGGTTGCGCCGTTCAGCACTGGTGAGCAGGAGTGGCGATGGGGAATAGTAGCATTGTGGAGAAGACAGACAGGGTGGGGAAGTGGTCTTTGTAAGCTAATGTAGGACTGCGGGAATGGAAATTTGAGCAAAACTTTGTAAATATGCACGGGAGACTTGGGCGGGCTTGGAAATTAACGATAGTGGTACCATGATGACCATTTGGAAATTGACATAGCCACGAGGCCTAAGAATTTTCCTCCATGCATTTCCCTCCATATCCACTACAAGTATCATAGAGTACCCCATAATGTATAGAAAACCATTAAGAAACACAGTTGCTGATCTTGAACGTATCACATCATTAATGTCATGGCCCCATTCAGATTCCTTATAGATCCATTCTGTAGCTTTAGATGAGTAGATCTCCACACCTAGGCACTCAACGTCCTCATGCTCCACAAATTCAATCACATGGAAGTGCGAGGAGGCTATCGGATCGAACCCCAACCGAGCCTGACCAACAGCACGAATGTTAGGCGGCAGTACCCACAAATTCTTGGTTGTCGGATTGTAGACGACGTAGCAGGATCCAACACTAGCAGCCTCAATGCATGAGCATAGGACGAGGCCATTGCAGCAATCTAAGACAGCTACATTGTCCCTAGGGAAAGGCAAGAAGGACAAGTCATGGCATTTACCGGTAAAGCTGGTGAAGTTTCGCATGCCATTCTCTCCATCATAGAAGAAGTCGGCCATAGTTTGGGGCAGCACCTTACGGTTGTCGGAGATGAGGCGGTTCTAGGAGCGACATACACATTTGCAGTAGAACAAGGAGTGGGCGGGGAGGTGGCAGAGGATCTCAAGAACAACATCCTCTGTGAGGCTGGCCAGTGCGTTCCTCTTGCTGGGGGCCTCCTCCATTTCGTAGAGCCTGTGATTGTTAGTGTGTAGTAGGATGAGAGCTTCCTTACTAATGAGGTCACTAAGATCTTGTTTGGATCAATCCACATGTGTTGGGGTGGATTGAAGTGGATCTTGAGCTAAGTTTTACACCAATCCACCACATGTGGATTGAGATGAATCTAACAACATCCAAACAAGGCTTAAAGAGGAAAATAATCTAACAAAGATCCATCATTGAAGTGCGAAAGCATACCTTGCCTTTGAATCTGGCAGTGGCACAACGCTAGGCGTGCACACAAATAGCTAGAGAGGAACAATGGGCTGGTCGTGCAGGAGGTGGTGGCGGCCAGCCGACCTTATTAGGGCTTCAGTCCTGATGAAGGGTCCGAATTCAATACGCACTAATGGACGACATAGATTTCGAGCATCAACCATCAACCATCACCGTATGAAAGGCGGTGCATGTTGTAAGACCATCGAAACACACTGATGTTGATGTTGGATCACCAACGCGTCCATTCAAACAATGGTTGCTTCACCGCTAGATCATACGACAATTCGACGGTGATAACTTGCTTCACCGCCAGATCTTATTGTAGCGCACACGTCCATGTTGGCACTAGCAGTAAAAAACTATTATCTCTGCTAGTTTCTTTGGGCATCAGACATATGACAAGTAACCGGCGGTGAAAACCCTTTTACCATCAGTTTGGCGGACGACATAGCGGTGAAGGTTGACATTGTGTTCACCGCCGGATCATACGCCAACCTGGCAGTGAAATTAGTAATCATCGCTGGTTATCTGGCCAGGAGGTGTCCCATAGGTAATGCTCTGGTGGTGATATGTATCACCGCTGGTTGTCTCAAAACCATTGGTGAAGGTCCCAAAGGTGAATAGACTTTCTATAGTAGTGGTGATGGTGATTGGGTGTGACGAAGATGTTAGCACCTAACAACAGACGTGTCATATGGTCGCGAACTGTAAGGTGCTCGGGGGCTATCATCACACTACCGATTGTAGAAGACCGCTCCCCATCACACAAAATAAACATCACATCAAAGATAAGGAAGATCCTGAAAAATACATAAGTTAAGAACATTTCATATTTTATCATGTAAATAAAACATACATATTCTACGCTAAAAATCCAGTAAATAAAATAAAATCGTACAAGACTAGCTTTAGTGGGATGTGGATGACCCTCCATCGGGCCTTCTGCCAAGCTTGTAGTAGGGGCCCTTTTCCCAGGAGGCACTGTTGATGGCTCTTAACTCCTATTTTTAGCCACCAACTTTCAAAAAATATCCACTAAAACAACCACCAAACTTAGTATTAGGATTTATAACTAACAAATTCTATGAGTTCTGGTGATTGTTCATTTACAGGAGGACATATCGGGAAAACATGGAAAAAGTAATGAAAATGTGCAAACACACAAAACGTATTGCATCTGGCACAAACACAAAGGGGAAAAGAGCCTAGAAAGCAAATCCTGCCAGACCAAACCTGGGCCAAACCCTCGAAGACGCAACCTAGGTCTAGTGGAGAGCCCACCATGCAAAGGCAGTCATGGGAAGGCCCCACCTGGGTGCGGCCGCACCCAGGGGTGTGTCTGCACCCAGGGTGTGGTCGCACCCCTCTCCGTGCCTCTTGCCTCCTTCCATGTGGCACTTCCTGGTGAACTCCCCAAGATGGTTGCATGCGGACATGTGAGGAAATTCCTCCAAACCGACCTTCTCTAGGACTATAAATAGAGGGGGAGAGGTCCTCCTCTCACACACACCACAAGGGCTCTACTCTCTACCATTTTCAAGATGTAAAAGTAGCTTAGCCTAGTTGGGAGTTAGGGAGAGATGCTTAATGTTCCGAAGGAGTTCTCGGAGGTTCGGTATAATCTTGTATCGCTTCTTTGTAAGATTCGAATACAACATGTTTATCTTCTCTAGTTATTGAATTATCTTTCATGGTTATCTTGTTCAGGCCTTAGTGGTCTAGCTAAGCATGGTTAGTGTAGTGATTCTACACCTTAGCATGAGATCTCCGCTCGAACGAGTGCTCTAGTTATAGTACTTGACTAGAGTAGTAATCGATAGTGTAGACGTGGTGTCTAGACTATAGGTTACTTGAGTTTGCGCCCAACCCCATGGATAGTTGTGGTAGCCCCGGAGGTGACAACTCCGACCAGGCCTTTGTAATCCACCATGTTTGGGTTGATGTTTTTGTAGAACTTTTGGCAGCTTGACCCTGATCACCCCTTTCTAGTCTTTTCGAGGATCGGAAAGGTACTGCTGCTTTGAAGTGCTATGGTATGATTGCTATGTTTACCCACTGCTTAGTTAATCCCTTTGGTCTGCTCTAGGACAGAACCATGATAATAGAGAAGTATAAAGGAACCTTTAACTCACCCATTGTCCTCCTAGCTTAGTTTGTCTACTCTTTTATCTTACCATGGAGTTTCCCTATGTGTGTCATTATACAAAAACCCTATCTTTATCACTTACCCCCACATTAGTCTAGTCGGTATACTAGTTAGTAGATACATGATGATTATTTATCGACTTCTTTAACAATTGCTTCCCTGAGGATAAATACGATACCCTGAAATACTCCTAGATGAAAGCTACAATGGTATCCGTGTGCTTGCGGATTTCTCTATTTGCATTAATAAATACCAATAAGCACTCGGTCCGCTATGTTAACTAAAAATATAGTTAGTTTCAATTGGTAACAGGAACTACGTAACTTAAAAAATTCAAAGAAGGTTGATCACAAAAAAAAACATCATCACACAGAGTTATTTCTTCAGTACCTTCTCCTTGCATGATTCCTTATTGGCCCTATTGGTTGCCTATCGCTGGTCCCTACGAGCCTTCACTGCCTCATTGCCACCGCAGTCCCCAACTCCACAAAGCTCGTGGTCATGGGCCATGGCGTCGTTGCTTAGGATATACTTGGCCAAAGCACTATGCTCTGGCCCAAAGATCCCCTCGCCTCTGTGAGACTTTCCATTCGCGTGCTACAGCAACTCGCAAAGATTCCATGATGGCACTTTCTTGCCGCGGCAAAAAGGACACACAAAGGTGCCCTCGCCACAACCACAAAACCTAATGCCTCCATTGGAGAGGCCGAGTAGGATCTTGCTCTCCTTCACTTCAAATTCAGCCTCGTCTGAATATGATTTTTTATCTTGGAGTCAGTGTGGCCTGCCTTGCTTGCGCAGGAAGTGGAAGAAAGAAAGAGAAAGATCAACTACAAAATTTTGCTAAGTTCAGAGTGGAGAAAGAAACACACTGCATCCCCCTTCTTATATGAAGCAATGGCGATGATTTGCATGGCAACATCGACTTCCCTAGGTGCATATTTCTCATCGCCTCGCCTCACAGCATACCCAACGCGTCCATTCAATGACGACCATTCACATGGTAGCATTGAGTTTCCAAGACGCGTATTTCACATCGCTTGGCCTAGCAGCATACCCAATTGTTAGTATTTATTAACACAAACAGATAAATCCATAAGTGCACGGATACCGCTGTAGCTTTCACCCGGAAGTATTCCAAGTATCATATCCATAGGGAAATGTGTGAGGCTAACTACGGTCTAACTTAACTAAAGATAGCAACAAGGTTAGGATAAACCAGAGCATAGAGAGGATAACTAAGGTTCTCTCGTTCTGACTTGGGTAAGCTATGTCTTCTACCATTCAACTGGGGACATTACTAGGGAAAGACACCGGCAGAGGATGCTTTCCTTCGTAACCGGGTCCTACTTGGTCTACAAACAGGAGGTGGACTATAGAGGACTCAATGAATGTGTCACACTTGTGTTCTAATGCTACTTCATGATCTACCACCGGTCCAAAATGCAGGGTGCATCCACTATTAGCCCAAGTCTAAGCACCACACTTACACTTATGATTAATACTTTACTCCCCCTAGGAAGAGAATAAAGCACTCAAAAGAGTCATGATCCTAATGAATAATATAAACAAGATGCTTACTTGAATCAGAAGTTGATTGTCAGAGACATCTCAGAAGCAAGCTCAAGTAGAACTTGATTCTACCAAGGTATAAGCCATAGAGAGCACTGATAGGATGACACCTCCTCCAAACTCTTCCCTCACTCTCTATCTCACTATTTCTATTTATAAGACTATATCCTATGGAGAACTAATCTTTTCTTAATAGCTGGCTCTGATCCTGATTGTAACACCTCGGGTGTTTTAAATACTAAAACCTGCCATGTCATCATATGCATTGCAAATCATTTGGTATTAGTGAAAATTTTGATATGCATACACTAAAACAAGTTTACCCATGTTGTATGTGTTGATTTGTATGGTTTGAATCAAGTTTGAAATCTTGTTTTTTATTTCAATTTCCGAAAACCCTAATTTCAGCGTTTAATTCTATCCTAGAAAACCCATTTCAAAATATAAGCAAATTTTGGGGTCGAGCCTAGAAGCAAAAGTGTAGAGCTTTTCATGATGTACAAAATTGGTTTTTGGAGTTTTCAAAGTTGTTTTATAAAATTTGAAGTAATTTGAAAAGGCATAAATTCTCAAAGTGTCCCCTTTTGAATTCAAACTTTCAATTCAAAATGTAGACCGAATTTGGGTATGGTTATAAAAGAAAAATTGTAGAACTTTGAATTTTGAACAACTTTTATTTTTGGAGATTTTTGAGTTGCCACATAAATTTGGGAGTATTTTGGAATTTAAATTGAGTGGTGATTCTGTAAATATGGTGAATAGTGACCGCGGAAGCCACCTCACCGACGGCGAGCTTCTATTGCGTTCTGGTCACCGCCGTGGCCACCTTTGGCTCCACAATGGCGTGGAGAAGGCCCCTGCGTGGCTTCTCTTTGCTTCCTGGTCGTGTTTTAAGCCCCAACGCAGTCGCCGTTCTGTTCTTTCTCCTCCTCTATTTTTCCCAGTCGCTGCTCCGTCGTGCTTGCGTCATCACCGTAGTGCCTTTACCATCTCAGCAAAGCGTGCCTCAGTTCCGCCTACTCCTTACGAACCCACCCAACCAAGCCTAGGTGCCTGATTTCACCGAGGAACGCCGCTCGCTGCCTTTCTTCCTCACGGCCGGCAACATCACAGTCGTGTGCGCTTCACCGTGGCCGTCGCTCTAAGGTGAGCCGCTGCTCTTGCGAAGTCTTGTTTCAGCTTCGCCATGATGCTATGGTGCTTTATGCCTTGTTGCTTGATCATTTCGTCCACCACAGTCACCGGAACACCGCCATCAACGTCGCTTGCGCCGCCGTGGGTGCTGTGACCGACGACCTGCGTCTCCGTTGATCCTCCAGCTCGGCCTTCGACTCCAGTGTGTTCGGGGTGAGCTCCTGAGTCTTCCTGGGCTATTTGTTTAACCGCTACCGGTCCCGTTTCGCCAGCGTAGTGCAGCCGCACCGCCGTGTCCGCCATGGCCGGCGTCGAGCTCGGATTGTACAACGATCGATGCAAGTAGTGACATCAGTAGGTGCGCCTAGTCGTGGTGAACATGTTGGTGCCTTCGCCGTCGCCGTTGATCTCACCGGCGGCGAGAAATCGCCGGTCAGCGCGCGTAGTCGCCGTGGTCAGCGCAGGGAACAGGACTGACGGGTGGGGTCACCCTGTCAGTGGCGGTTTGATTTGAAAACTGATTTTCTATTTTTCAGAAATTGATGAATAGTGTAAGTTTTTGTTATTTTTGTGTAGAATTAATTAGAGCTCCAAAAATTATGAAAATTTTTATGTGACCTCTCTGTGATGTATACTTTTTAGGAAAAATATGAATTGTTGCTTTTTAGTACTTTTGAATGTGATAAAAATTTCTCAATTAATTAATAAATGAGTTTCCATGAATTTTCTAGGTTTAAATAATTATCCAAAAATTGTGAAAATTGTTTTGTCACTTAGTTATCATGGGATGAACCTTTACAAAAATTTTGAGCTCAATTGGAAAAAGTTAATTTATTTTATAATTTTTAATTAAATAATTAATTCATAAAAGCAAATAGTAACCTTTAATGACTTAGGTTTGTTTGAATTTTGGATTGAGTGATGACCTTGGGTCATTAGCTGGTAATGATCCTTGGCAATTGAAGTACGTGTTATAAAAAAGGGTTTAGTTAGTTTTGACTTGTAACTGTACCACGAAGGAAAGTTGTATTCAAGTTATTAATTTTGCATCCATTATCAAGCATCACGTTTTATATCTCGCATCATGTTAAACATGGCATTGTTACTACGTGTAGTGAACGAAAGTGAGCACGTGGTAGTTAATCAAGTTGAGGAGGTTAATCCGTCTGTTGAGGTCGGTTTTGAGATCGGTGGAACATCTCCGGAACCTGACTTTTCCGTCAACCAAGGCAAGCCCCGGATGCATTTAAACCTACCTTGTGTTTTACAAATGTATATCGCTTTTGCTTTTCAGTACTGCATTAAGCAATTAGGAGTTGAGTGAAAACCTAATTGGTGCATTACCAACCTTGTTTTCCCATATCTACCTTGTTAACCGTTTCAATTCGAGAATGTCTATTTATGCTTAGCCATGCTTAGACCGATAAAAGTCGGGTGATTACCTGTCACCTGCGAGATACAAATGGTTTTTGGTCACGATCGGTTATTTATGTTATCATGAGATATGATTCGGTGAAGTAATAAATTTAGACTGGGCGGACTCGGTGTGTGAGAGCCACAAGACATGGATGTCTTGTGAGCGGGTTCTTTCCGCCTGTGTCGATTAAGGCCTGTCCGTTGTTGAACTGCATGAGGTGAGACTTTGTAGTACTAACCACATACTCCGGTAAGCCTTAACTTGGCTATTCTATTACGAGAATGGCTACTCGCGCACTGGGAGTAGAGAGATGGCGAGAATAGCGTGTACCCACATGGCAATGGGCTGGATTGGTGGAGTACTGTATTCTCAGGTGGCGCGGACCCGTTCTTGTTTTAGAGGATTTGAGGGTAGGTTGATATATGTAGGTCGGGGACCTGCATATGTCGTGTGGTCTGGAATCCCTAGCTGGGTTTAATCGGTTCGAATCATCGTTGCTCCTCGGTTATGGAGACTCAACTCACTGTTCATCATCGTAGTTTAATAACTAGAACTTGAGTAAGGTTTGAGAAAGTGTTGGATATGAAGTTTCATGATCTCATTACGGATCATGTCAGCTTTGTATATGAGCTTTTTGAAGATAAAAATGTTGATATAAAGAATCTTGTTAGAGAGCTTTTACGCAAAAGAACTTTGATTATTGCTAAAGCCATACCTTGAATCCCTGAGCCTGCATTCTTGAGTCTTCTCAGTTTTAATTTTGGTTAAGTCTTGTTGAGTACTTTTGTACTCAGGGTTCGTTGACCCTTGTTGCAGGTGAGCCTCATGAGCAGGTCTATTTTGGACCGTGCTGCATGACTGTTGTTCGATCCGATGACGACAAGTAATTGTGTGGTCCCTGGGCAGGACAGTTTAATTATGTGTTTTGTATTATGCTACTAATGCCACTCCACTACTATGGTTTGTAATATTAATCGAACTTAGTTTGTATGGTTTGAATTAACTGTTTTGTAAACTAAGTTATTGTAAGACTTTCGCTATTTTACTCTAATGTAGATATTTGAATAAATGTTGTAATACTGCAATGACTCTGTAATGGGATCCTGCTTGAAAATCATGGATGATTCGGGGTTCCCCAAGGACACCCGACAATCTTCTTAAGTTACCGAGAACATATGCATGGTCGTCAAATGTCATTGGACAGTGACAGGTGCATGTGGGCCCTATAATTTAGGAGGTTCTGCCACACTGATGAGGAGGATATGAATTAGGGTTTCAGGATGGCTCTCTTGGAGGGGGTACATGGCTATATATAAAGGTGGTAGCGTCAATTCTGGACCCTCAGATCAAACCGACTTGAATAAATGGCGTAGATGCGATCTTTAAGGCAATGGAGAACCGACATCATGAGGCGGAGGCTAACGGTGGCCCCCATAGACCGGCCAGCCTGCAAGTGGGACTAGCCAGTCTGACCTGGTGGCTTCTCTCCCTCCACCATGGTGTGGTGTCCTCTGGTGTCTTCTAGATCCTTCTAGTGTTGTTTATGCCGTGGGTAAGCACGATTAATTCTGACATTTAGGTCCACCTTGATGTTTCCTAGATACATCCTACAGAAAACATAGATTCACCAAAACTCATAAAATTTGTTAGTTTAAACTCCTAAGTCTATGTTGGTGATTACTTTCATGCCCTTACACATGTTATATTGATGGTTTATAATAGTTATTAACTAACGTCAACACCAATGTGTTCAAAACATTAGAAAAGCAACTGCCACAATGGTCATCAACTAGGAGTGAGATTCACATGTAAGAACACGCCGTACCCCATAGTGATGTTTTGGCCTATGCCATCGAGATCACATACAACATCCAAGACCAAGTGGCACTACAGTGTAATGCGTGGCTAGACAATAGTCTTTAATTAACCGGGAAACAAATTTGTCACATCAACTCACTACCGGTGACAAGCAATGGCAAGGTATAGCTCCAGTGACATGTCTAGTGATGAGTCTAGTGAATCGGTGAATCACCACAGCACAAGCGAGGAGGTGCTGGTGGAGGAGGCGGACGACAGTGACATCGATGGTGGGAACATTGCTAACTTCCCCACTGTTCCACCGGCCTTCGTGGAGGAGCCAGAGAGCTACGATAGCAATGATAGGAATGTTGATAACTTCCCCACTATTCCGCCAGGCTTCTCTTCGACACCATGCTACAAGAAGCGCAGGATCCCTCCATTCCCATCCATCGAGATCGTGTCTGATGATGACGATGAGGAGGACAACGATGAGTCGACCGATGACACTACGTCGGAGGCATCCTCCACCTCTGGCAATGGCGGGGGCAGCGACATCGAACAAGACTACGTTAATTTTAGGTGTAGTTAGTACTAGTAGCCTAGCCTAGTAGTACATTGATGGGTGCATTGTAGTGCTTTTGAGGTGTCACTTTTGTGTATCTTGGAGAGCCTCATCAGCATTCCCCATGTACCCATAACATTAGAAAATCAATGTAAGTATGCTACTACAGTGCTTCTTCCTTTTCATTGTCTCGTGGTCCTTCTTAACTTCTTCCTCCTATCTGAGGAGGACACGGGCCTCTGGGCTATGTAAAACTAATGCTAAATCACCATATGAAACGGTGACGGGAGTTGCCACACCACTGTACTCTTTGTGCTAGAGAAATAATCCAATTTGCAAACACAACAAAGATGACACACTAGTTTAGCTACAATAATGACAACATCCATCCTAGAGGAAATTAACATGTCCATAGACAATCAAACAACATTGGTCCATTTAAACATGTCATCACAAAGGGATACATCAAATGTAGCTTAATTTACTGCTCTCCTGATGACTCAGAGAACAAGGAAACATAAGGAAGATAGTATGGTCTGCTCATGTCCTCTATCAGGACCCTATATCTACCATACCGAATGACAAGGGCAGGGATGACATGAACTTCTTTGTGGTCCATGTCATATGTGATGATGGTTCTTTCTTCCCTAATAAAAAAAATCAAATTCCATTCTAGGTTAACTGCAATCGCTGTGTAGTCCACAACACAATCCATGAAACCAAATTCAATATCAGTCTTTCCAAACACATTCAGCGTGCTAACAGTTTGCTTCAATGTCCATTCATTAGTACCATATTCTTCAAAGATTCAGATTGAAAGCTAGGACATATTGCGACCGCTAACACACTACTAGAAATATCCACTTCTATGACGAAAATCTTAATGACGAATTCGAAACCATCATAGAACAACACTTTTTTATGATGAATATTTACATTTCATCATATATCAGTGGTGATGATCCTCCAACCCTCGCTATCTATGATGAAATCAGATATCGTCACAAGAAGCGTCATAGAAGAGCACACGGTTTCATCACAGATCACTCGCGTGACTCATCTGTGACTATCCTCTTTAGAACTGTGATGACCAGGGCTTCGTCATTAAACTAATTACACATCTATGACAAAGTTTTCGATCTATAACGAATGGCACTTTGTCATAAATCTCTACACTGTCCTTTCTCCATCTGATGTGTGCATGTGGGACCTGCAGTTATTCATCCATAACGCTTGCAATTCATCATAAAGTCTCCCACTCGGTCCTTTCTCCATGCAACGTGTACCTATGGGACCATTCTCCATCTGACGTGTACCTGTGGGACCTATAGTTACTCATCCGTGACGCTTGCAATTCATCATAAAAGTCTTTGCTCGGTCCTTTCTCCATTAGACGTGTACTTGTGGGACCCTTCTCCATCCGACCAGTGGGCCCCAATGGCTTACGTGTCACATATATCTGTGGAACCATTCTCCATCTCCATCCGACCTGTGGGACCCGACGGTTTGCATCTCACGTGTACCTGTGGGACCATCCGACCTTTGGGACCCCATGGCTTATGTATCACATGTACCTGTGGGACCTTTCTCCATCTCCATCCGACCTGTGGGACCCTATGGCTTGCATGTCGCTTGTTGCTGCCGGGGTTTAATAAATTCAAACTCAAAAAAAACCATGAGACCTGGGAGTCGAACCCATGACCTAGAGCAAGGAATATACCGTCTTCACCATTGCGCTAGATGCCTAGTTGTGTTGATATGTCTTTGGAGTCCTAATAGTAGTATATGTCCTCTGTGTGGACAGATTGACTTATATATTGGATGTATCCCCTAAAAGTGGAAACAAATCTGTGTCCGTTGGACTTGCAGCGGCAGCGACAGTGGAGGATCCCTAGTGTGCTATGGTAGCTTAGCCGTCCTTTTGGAGGCTAGGCGATGGGTCTTCCCGGTGGAGCACGGCGGCATTGGCGTCCGAGCCTGTCGTGTGCCGCAGTGGAGGCGATAGATTTGATCCGCAGATCATGTGCGTGGGAATGCAGGAGCACGTCATCCGGTTAGTCAACATTTCAGATGGCCAGACCTTGTGTGATCCTGTAAAGTATAAAATTTCTGAATAAAAATAATCCTTGATGCATGGTTCTTGCAAGTTCAATAAAATCTTATCAAATACATAGAAATAAGATGAGTTGGATTCAACACAGATCAAAGCCACTCATGACTACTACTACTACTGATACAAATGTTGTGACTAAGTGCACTCTGTAGGCATTAGTTTTACTCATAGCTCTGTACTGTATAGTGTTCGACAAGATCAAATGTGTCATATTTCAGACTGTCTTGCGAGCGCAGTAAAATATGAGAGTGAAGTGAATGCGTCAGGAAAGCTAGACACAAGAAGTGATTTGAGAAAAGGAGCTTTTGACACGCTTGAGACTTGAATGCCTGGTGCGGTTGTGATAGGTCTTTTCTATACTTATTTGATTCCAATCCAAGCAGTCATAGCAGTCGAGGGGTAGACTGAAGGTGTGTTCGGCTTGGTCAGATTTACAATGCTCGGACCATCACAGGGACTCTAGGGCAAGGCAAGATAAAGATTTTTTTCCAACCAGTGTGCTTCGCCTCGGGTATCGTCGCGCTCCCTAGGGAATCGCAACCTATCATACCACAGAAGGTGTGTTTGATCGGAGATGCAGGAGCATTGATGTTCCCAACCGTACACTGATCAGAATAGAGGATGTCTCCTCCATTTACGCCGATGAGATGGCGTGAGCCTCGGCGCTGGTTTTACTACATGTTTGCTCCTCCACTGATGCCCCATCAATGTGTGCACTCCTTGCATTTGTGACAACACCAGAAACACAGAAAAAGAAAGCTCCCATGAGAGGTGAATGAGAACAGAGATATATCAGCAAGGATTCCTCAAGATTGTCAAGTTCCCTAGTTGGCATGGTGGGGCTGCAAGAAGACATGGTAGGACCAAGCCAGAGCGACCTGGAGTGCTTGAAGATCCTTTGTCCTGGAATGTATGCAGAAAATTGGTAAGTGCCCGTTTTCTGTTTGCTGAATCCGATCTGCTGGGGTTTGCCATTGGGAATGAACTTGTCCCTCTATCTAGCTATGTCGATCTTTGTGAACGCAGAAGCTGCTGGCTGTAATTGCCTGGGCCGTCGAAGGTCTCCAGAAACTCAAGCTTTGTCTGGACAATGAGCAGAGCTTGGCCCGGTGGAAGGTGGAGGTGTTCCCCGACGTCACCGACGGCGGCCACTTGTACCTCCGCCGAGGATGGAGTTACTTCACCCGCACCCTTGACCTCTGCGATGGGTACTCTCTTGTATTGCGGTATGACAGCCAGTCACAGATTAACGTCAAGGTCTTCGACATTACCAACTAACGCAAGGAGTACCCACATGAGTTTGACTCCGACGGTAATCAACTCTCCTTGCCCATCACGGAGCCGAGGAGTTTTGTAGTGATCCTGAAGTACCACCTCAAAGCAAAGTATCTGGTGAGCACCCGCGTGAGACGTAGAACGTACCGACGATGTCACAAGTTACCATTGTCCTCTTTGTCATCAGTCTTTTTTGTGCAAAGCGAAGAACATGTTAGTGGACTTTGAGCGAGTGCATGACTACAAGCAGCAGTGCATTGTTGAGCTACAGATGGTTGGGCAGTCCTGGTGTGTGGGCTTGGAGAGGACCTTCACGAACAAAGTCTGGTGAGTGTCATTCAAGTATGGGTGGGGCACCTTCTGTGCTGACAACAACCTCAACGTCAGCGACACCTGCTTCTTCAGCATGATCCGCGTGGCCACCTACAGCAATGATGATGACAAGGAGGAGGAGCTGAAGGATGATGAAACTAAGCTCAAGGTGGAGGTACACAAGACAAACGATGGATGGAGGCGGTGAACTCGGCGCAAGAGTTGACACCATCTGTATTTTGTTGTTTCATCAAAAGTATTATCTGGCGTGTCAAGATTTCTTAGTATCGAACTATCTTAGGCCCAATTTGGATGGACTATGGCTAGTTAGCTATGGCTAAAAATTAGCCAATTAGTTGTTTTATTAATCCATACCTATTTGTATCCTAAACTAATTATTGGGTTCTATGAACTAACTGTACTTTGTTGTTCATCGACTCGTAGTGATCCAGACCGCCTATATTTCCTAGGGTCAAACTATCTTAGGCTCTAGAAAATTTCAACATCTATACGCCCATGTCCTCCGATCAGAAAGGGCGAACACCGTTAGTATACTATAGATTAGAAAGAGAATTGTAGGCAAAAGCAACCAATAGGGGCTAGACAGAGTTTAACCCACCTAATACAAAGTTCAACAAAAGTTAACGCAGACATATCAATTGCATGGGTTAAACTCTATTGAGCATGGTGTAGATCAAGTCCTTTAGTCATTTGGTAGCTATTTTCTAGCCCCTGTTGGTTGGTTTTGTCTGCTGGTTTCTTTCTGGTTCTCTTTTTGATCTGTAGTATGGTAAACATGCATAACGGAATTCATCCAATCAAGTCTCTCGTCGATCTAATGCCTAATGGAGGAGCCACATAGCTATTCGAAGTTTACTGCACACATAAGAAAGTCCGAACATTGTAAATCTGACCGGGCCGAACACATCTCATGTTATACAGGGAAATCTATTTTGTACTAGTACGTTCATTGAATCCCTAAGGCCTTGTTTGGATACGCAAGTATTCATCTCAATCCATATGTGTTGAAGTGGATTCGAGTGGAATTACACTAAGTTCCATTCCATTCCACTCCAACACATGTGTATTGAAGTGGATACACATTCATCCAAACAAGGCCTAAAGGAAACAAATAAAATTAAAATAAAACAACAGAAAAGCAAAAGCAATAGAAAATCAAAAGCTGCAGAATACACTATATTTGAGGACAAATTTCAAATGCCAGAATACACTACATTCGAAAAGAGTGAATTACTAGTTACTAATTCCATGGCCACTCCGAGGTCGCAGCGAGGTGGCCGGGGATCACAATTTGCACCTCGGTAGGGAGCGCCATCAGCGACATGATTGCTGGTGTGGATCGAGCTACGGCATGTGGACGACGACGAGCCGGAGGGCTAGAGAGGCGGAGTGGCGCGATGTAGGTTGATTGAGGAGGAGGGGGGGGAGGCCACCGAGCGGGGTCTACAGTAGGAGTTCTTGAAATACCCTCTGTGAACTGGCGTGGGAACTCATAATGACTTTTGCACAATGCAAGGGGGAGTCAAACATTGGGAGTGAGGCTAGGCTTTGTACACATAGGTACACCAGGGCTAGAACAGGCTTTCGAGTAGTTAATATTTTAGATGGGTCGGACCTTCTATCATCCAGTGAAGTATACAGTGGCATAGTGCAGTACAATCCAAGCAGTCGCAGGATCACAGCAGCCATGGGGCAGTGGCTAGCTAGAGATGGCTACATGGTTTCATAGGTTCTGATCGTCTATACTCTCTTGGCTATGTTTAATTGTCTGCACTCCTAGAGGAGAAGGGGGACGCTCCTTTCATTTAGACCTTGCACGGCTGACGAGAGTGAAGCGAATGCGGCAGAAAAGCTAGACACAAGAAGTGAATCGAGAAAAGAGCTTTTGACCACCATGACACGCTTGACACTTGAATGCCTAGTGTGGTTGTGATATGTCTTTTCTGTATACTTATTTCACTCTAATCCAAGCAGTCATAGTAGTTGAGGGGCAGACTGATTGCTATGACACTTTATACTATCCTACGAGATCAAATACACAGCGAGCGGACTTTCTTCTATTCGCAATAAAAGTCAACAGCTATGGCTCATCTGTTCTGCATTAGATCGATGCAAGACTTATTTAGATGAACTCCTTGCTGCATGGTTCTTTCAAGTTCAACAAATTTTATCAAAGAAAATTTCAACATCTATACACCCACATCCTCCGATCAGAAAGGGCGAACACCGTTAGTATATCACAGATAAAAAAGAGAACCAGAAAGAAATATGTAGGCAAAGGCAACCAACAAGGGCTAGAAACCAGTTACTAAATGTCCAAAGGACCTGAGCTACTCCACGCTCAATAGAGTTTAACCGAACTAATACAAAGTTCAACAAAAGTTAATACAGACATGCATGCAAATAATTAAGACTCCACATACGGTCATCCCATAGACCAAACCTAGTCATGACTTGTACTACCAATACGTCCCACATAGATTGATGGACGAGTTGGGTGTGTAGGATGTCATGCATGTTCACCTTCGCTAAGACGGCGTTGGCAGTCGACTCGACATGCTCGAATAGATCATCCATATAATCTCCGTCATCCGGTAGTGGTGGAAAAGCCTGTTGCACCACTAGGACTTTCACCACTGCACCAAACTGAAGCTGGGTAGTGACCAGCGCCGTGGCAACCCCTTGATGGATGGCTTCGGACACCATGGACTAAATGCGGGCTGGCAGGGCTCAGAGGCGCTCCTCTAGTGCAATGGCCGGAACATCCATTGTCTGCACGGGGAAGGCGGCGTCACAGGTGGCTGTAGTGTCGACAAGGAGGTTCTGGACCTCCACCTCAGCTGTCGCCTTCTCAATTCGCGCATGGGCGGCTTCTTGTTAGGCGACGCCAAGTGCGGCGTGCACGGCCTTCAGCTCATCATGCAGCATGTCATCATCTAGACTGGCCCCTAAGTACAATTCTGTGGCCTTGTGGTAAGCCTCCTTTAACTTATTGTATTCTTCGTCATCTGACAATTCAACACCAGAAGCTGTCCGAGGTCAGATGGGATCAGCGACGGCGTGTGGTGACAGGACATCTCTCTGTATAATGCAAGCCAAGTTCAAGCCAATAGGATAAGGGGGAGAGCGATCTGATTGAGAAGGCAAATGACTCATGGGACTGTCTGGTTCAGCAGGGCACAGAATCATCACTGGTGGTTGCCCCCACCGGGGGATGGTTCTTGGGGCCGCTTTCAGAGTGTGACCGCGGACGAAGAACCTAGCTCTAGGGCCAACGATCCTTAGGATGCCGTCACGTCCACGTCCACCTATTGAGAGAGTAGGCAATTTCCAAATACTAGTTAAATTAAGTAGCATGAACACAAATACTAGCGTGAGCATTGCTTGCATACTCTAGTTAATTTAATGAAGAGAAACAACATGAACCGTACGCAAAAAAATCACCTCATCAGTAGAAACTAGGGGCAGGTGTGAGACCATGCTGATGAGAGGTCCATCTATCGATGGAGGATGGTCAGCGCTGAAGGCCTCTGGGGACTCCTTGCTGCCACGATCCAGCATGTACTCTCCCATAACCTTCATCACCCGTTTGTCTAGGTCATCCTCGTGGATGGTGACCCTCGACTCGATTGTAGTGTCCATCGGGCCTCAGAACTCCCACTAGGGGTGGTGCCTCATCTTCAAGGGGAGGACCCAACGGCCGACGAAGGTATGGATCACCCTCGTCCCCGTTAGGCCCCGGCCCTTTAGGTCCATGATCGCATCCAACAAGTAGGTCACATCCTACGTGTCCTCCTGGGGCGGTAGTTCCTCCCACGACTCTAGGAGGTCACCACGTAGCCGGTCAGGAGAATAAGATGGTAGTGGCGGGCTCTCATTGGGGACATAGAGCCACCACTTTTGCCACCCCAAGTCCGCAGAAGGGTAGTGGTCAAGGCTCAGGTACCTGTCCTCCATTCCAGGATGAAGTTGGTTCAAGGTGCCCCCCATCTAAGGAAGATGGACCCCTCGGGCACTGAGTGAACCACCTGGAATAAAGACCGCCATAGCTCATAGTGGGCAGGGACTCCCAGGATGCCCTCACACAGCATGATGAAGATGGAGAGGTGGGGGATCCCTTGTGGGGTCAAGTCATGGAGGCAGAGCCCATAGTAGTACAACAACCACCGGAGTAAGGGGTGCGCTGGCACCCCAAACCCAAAAGAGTGGAAATGAGCAAAAGAGACGACCTCATTCTCCTCCGGCCTCGGCTCCACTTTGGTTCTCGGTGGGACTCTCCACCCAATCGCGTTGGCTTCCTTCAGGATCATGCCTTCAGTCGTAGCTCATCGAACGCCTTGAGGTCGACGGATGACTTCATCCACTGTGTGGCCATGGTCCTCGTAGGAGGCATCAGCGGTGCCAAGGATGCAGTAGGGTGGAGGGCGAAAGCTTTGGGATGGAAGGACGAGATATGGGGAGGGAAGGTAGATGATCGTAGAAGGCAACATATAACCTTCCCTCTCATGCCCTTGTGTCTTCTATTGTTTGGGGGCCGTGGAACCACCCCACGCCCCACGACCACTGCCACGTTTGTGTGGGCGGGCGGTTTGGCTTCACCCCGTCACATCAATGCGACGGGCCACGAGGCGACGTCCCTACTAGAACTACCTGCTGAGCCACCCACTCGCACACGCCTACGCAGGAATCCAGGAGCCTACAAGAGGAAAACAGACGCCGCACGTCGTTGATCAATACTTATCCGGGTAGTCATGATTTCAAACTGCTGGACCTTCTGTGATAAACCTTATCGCTCCACTAGTGTCCGGCTAGTGAAAATTTGAAAGGATCGCTCTGTCTATAGGGTGCAGAAATATTTCAACAGCTATGCATCCATCCTTTGACGGTTGCGATCAGCCCAAATCTGAATTCAACTACTCACTCCATCCCAAATCGATGAGTTAGATTGTCAAATTTGAAATAAGAATCAACCGAAGTATATGAAGTATGAAAGAAATAAAGGAAGATAAATATAGTTGGACCAACATAAAAACTTCATTCCATTATATACAAAAGTACATTACGTAGTTTTTCTCTAATCTCTAATGTCTAAAATAACTCATCTTACCAAGGGGACTCATGTTAGACAGTTGACAAATTTCATTCAGTCGATCAACATGAGTGAAGATGACATAGTCTCCTCCCACAAATACAATAACACTACCAAGTCTTTTCATTTGCTCGAAATTCCTAACACAGACAAAAATCTCGCCACTATCATAGTCTTTGACAACTGTAACAAAGCAATCTTTACCAAGCATATAACAAACTGTAGCTTCAACAACGATCTATCAAGGCTGTTGATAAACATGACGTCCCCAAGCAATAAGCACCCTTTGTACGATACCTGGCGACACTCCTAGCTACCAAAGCGCAAGCTTGCTGATGGAGTAAACATGGGCATTGTGGTACGATGACATCTCTCTATATACATACAAAACAAAAAAAAACACAAGGAAAAAATCATTAGAAAAAACAACATATGAAACACTACACCTTGAACAAGCAAGAACCAGCACAAAGCAACAGAATATTGCCTAGGCCATATCTTAGCCTCGATTGAGATCCTGACTAGAATAAAATGACAAAGAAACTAAAACTCACCTCAAGAAGGACAATCACTGTTGTTCAATGGGCAACAACTGCTAACGAAGTTGTAACACTGCCTCCTTTCCTTGACTAGCAACTTGCAAGCAAAAAGTAAAAGAGACCAAGAAGGATATTTATACTCAACGCAGATGCTAACAAACATTAGAAGACGTGAGTCCCCGTAGCGTTACTAATTACTAATAAACTAGATTCAGAATACAAGCAGTCAGAGTAGTATCGAGGGGGTGGTGTGTTTTCCTACTCTGATTAAGAGAAAGTCTGGCGCGTTAAATACATAGAGCTACAGGCTTTCTCGTTATCAGAGCAAGAAACACGTCAACCCCTCGACTACTACATAGGTGATTCGAGTAGTAACGGCGATGAGCAATGGGAACATACTTGAGTGATGGAATGTACAACACCAACTGTGACTCCAACGAGGAGGATGACGATATGGAGTACTACAACTCGTCCAGCGATGAGTCTGGCAAGTCGGCACATCGCTAGAGCACTAGCGAGGTGGAGGATGCTTTTTTCTCTTTCTCTAGAAACTCAAATCCCCTTACACTACTACAGATTGACTTATCACTATAGCCACTTTCACTACCGTAGTAATAGAAGCGACTGTGTTTTACTTCCACCGCCGGTTGGACCGATAGCGAGGCCTCCTGCTCAAGGAAACTGGCAGTTGAGACTTCTACCACCGATGGGTTAATAGTAGATGTGGCAGTGGTATTTTCTTCGTCGCATGAAAAGTCGAGCTGACTCGATAGGCGTTCTGGCCACCAGCCCTACACGACCGTTTGGTCTACTAGCGGTAGTAAATTCAACGTGAGTTATTTACCATTTCCCAACTACCCACAACACAGTTGCATCACCATTCCACTTCTCCATCTTCAAGGTTGGCGCATTGTTCCTCTCTCCATTGCACGCCTCGCGCCATGCTACCGCCACCTCCCGCACGGCCGGCGCATTGTTCCTCTCATAATTTGTGTGAACCATTGCACACCTCGTGTCACGCCACCGCTAGATCCAAAAGCAAGGGTATGCTTTCACACATAACTGATGGATCTTTATCGAATTATTTTCCTCTTTAGTGATCTCATTACTAAGGAAGCTCTCATCCTACTGCACAATGACAATCAAAGGCTCTTCAAAATGCAGGTGGCCCCCAACAACAGGATTGCACAAGCTAGCCTCATAGAGGATCTTGTTCTTTAGATCCTCCGTCACCTCCCCGCCTGCTCCTTGTTCTCCTGCAAATGTGTCTATCTCTCCTGGAATCGCCTCATCTCTGACAACCACAAGGTGCTGCCCAAGACTGTGGCTGGCTTCTTCTATGACAGTGAGAACGGCAATCAAAACTTCATCAGCGTCTCTGGTGTATGCCCCCCTCCTTCGAATTCTTGCCCTTCAACCCTGACAATATAGTTGTCTTAGATTGCTGCAATAGCTTCATCCTATGCTGGTGCCTTGGGGCTGATGGATACCGCTATGTCGTCTGCAATCCAATGACCCAGAAGTTTAATATACTATCACCTAGCACCCATGATGTTGGCTATTCTGTTGGTGAGGCTCGTTTGGGGTTCAATACAATAGCCTCCTCGCACTTCCATGTGATTGAGTATGTGGATATCGATGGTTTGTGCGCAGGTGTGGAGATCTACTCATCTGGAACTGCAGCATGGATCTATAAGGAATCTAAATTGGGCGAGGATACTGATGTGACATTTTATAGACAACCAAGTGTGTTTCTTAATGGTTGTCTGCACATTACGGGGCACTCTAGGGAGTACTCTATGATACTTGCTATGGATATAGACGAAAACACATGGAGGAGAATTGATAGGCCTAGTGGTCTTCAACACTCCATGCATCAAGCTCAGGGTCACGTGTGTGTATGTACTGTTGCTGGTCCCAATGATTCAAAGCTTTCAATCTAGATCCTTTAAGACTATGGTACTAATAATTGAACATTGAAGTATACGGTCAGCACGCGGATCCTGTTTGGAAGGATTAATATTAGATTTGGTTTCATGGATTGGGTTGCCGAGTACACAGTGATTACAGTTCACCCAGAATGGAATATGATTTTCTTTGCTAGGGAGGATGGAACAATCATCACATATGACATGGACCGCAGAAGAGTTCATGTTATCCCTGCTCGTGTCTTTTGGTATGTTAGACGTAGCGTTAAAAAAGTTCAACTACAGACCATTCTATATTCCTTATGTTCCCTTGTTCTTGGAATCATTAGCAGAGCAGTAAATAAAACTGCATTTGATGTATCTCTCTATCATGAATTTTAAATGGACCTTGCTTGTCTATGGACATGTTAATTTCATCAATGATGGATGTTGTCATTATGTCAACTAAACTAGTGTGCCATCTTTGTTTTGTTTGCAAATTGAATTATTTATTTGGTGCACACATGCGTTACGGTGGTGTTACAATAATATTTCAACACCAATGGCTCCTCTGCTTGGCTTTTAATAGAGGGACGTGGTCACGTGTACTGTCTTCTGCTTGTCTTTTAATTTAATTCCTCACAAAAAATGTGACGTGAGACTTGATCGAATGAACTCTATTATGCGATGAATATGGAATTAGACATCAATTCTCGGTGGCATGATAGCTCCCGTCGCCATTTCAAACACTGATTCAGCGATAGTAGAGCGAAGGGTACTGTAGTAGAACACTTATATTGATTTACGGAGTAGTTTCCTAACTAATTCATAGTAGAACACTTATATATTGAATTACGGAGACTATAGTAGAACACTTATATTGAAGAGTAATGTAGTACAACACTTATATAGAAAATCAAAACCTAACTAATAATTCACTCTCGCATGTAAAGAGTGAATTAGTTTCCTATTCCAATTACTTTTTCGAACAAAATAATTTCATGGCGAAGCCTACAGTCCTCGCTGCAAAAGAGAGTCATTTCTTTCCATCCTTTTGGAACACCACAGTCGCTGCCTGCACACGGAAGATCGCCGCGTACCTATGCCGGCATCGGAGGTGGCCACTTGTTGTGCCACCACGTCATTTTGTGGATCACTTTCGCGGCCGCCTCACGGCACAGCCAACACCCTTTGTTGCTTAGCTGCCTACTCGTTGGTCCACCGTCGCCGCCCATGATTCTTTCTCGCCCTCGACCCGTCTTATGTACCTCCTCGTAGTGTTCTTGTCACCGGCATCGCCATTGTGCCTATAAAGGAATATGGTGACCAGATAGGCCACCACATTGTGCCCGCCATCAGCGGCGTGGGTGAGATAGTCGAGGCATGGCCAGGGGCTATGGTTTTCCATGAATACGGTTTCTATCCTGGTGAGCAAGCAAGCCTCTGGGTTGTCGACTTGGGTTAGTCTAGCGAGAAGGGTGAAGTAGTTGATGAGGTCGTTCAACAACCTTGCCCCACGTCTGCACCGACCCACTGCCACGCACCGACCGACGGCACGATCGCTGCAGATGCCGCGCATACACGAGCACATCGCCCATGGGCCGCTCCAAGCTTGCAGCGAGGTGGCCAGCGATCTCAATTTGCACCTTGATAGGGAGCGCTGTCAGCCTCGTGGGGTGTTGTCTCGCTGCCATGATTGCTAGCGTGGATAGAGGTACGGCAAGCCGGAGCGCTGGAGAGGCGCATGTGACAGAACCGCCCAATTTATACAAGATCAAGTATGGCTGTCCCCGCTAACACGTTGACACGCGCATACTTTCACTTATACAAACCCGGTAGTCCGCCGAGTGTCACGAAGGACCTCGGTAAATCAACATCATAACCAAGATCGCGTGATTAAGCAAATACACATCACCTACGCAGAGTTGTAGTGGAAATAATATTACAATTGGGTTCACAAATAATAGTACAAGTTTGGGTTTTAAAACCGATTAGAGAAAACAACATAGCTTTCAAATGATTACATGAATATAAGTTCCAAATACATTGCTAGCATAAGTGACATCCTCATATAAAAGCATATGGGTGAGAAGTAAATATAGAGTCACCGAGCCCACCGGCGGTTAGCCACCATCTTCCGTAGGCCAAGAACTTCACCTGCAACATGGTGGGATAAACCCTGAGTACTCGAATGTACTCAGCTAGACTTACCCGTCGGGAACCAAAACAAATGACACCAAGGATTATGCAAGGCTTTCTTTAGTGGGCTAGCTGACTTGTTTATGAAAAGCATAAGCTATCATGAAGAAACCATTTTAAGTACTTTGCATCATCTTTATTATAAGCTATCCATCTACGTAAGCACCTGTACTATAGCAATCACTTGATTAACCAATAACATCTAGTTACCAATTTAGATTTAGCATATCCCATACCATCCAGATAACCATCATTGTTCCATAATAATTACTACGATGCCGTAGCTCGAGTCAAGTGCTCACTATCCAGGAGCGATGGTGATTCGAATCGATTCCTAACCAGCTGGTGATTTATTCCTCACACAAACCACACTCACCGATCAAGTGAGCTATAGATCACCAATGATACTTTCCAAGTAGCCGCATGATAACAGCCGAGACCGCACTACCCAGGGACCGCCCGACTGCTAGGACGCACCTTGGGCTCACTCTTCGCGTCCCCGTCATACCCCCTTCAGCACCAATCTGCCAATCCGGATTTATCCCGGCTCGAATAGTGTCACTAGCTTCACGGTCGAAAGGTACTTTATTCGGCCAGCTAAATCTGAGGCATGCGTTCAACATGACAAGAGGGACGAGCAACGATCGGTCCTTAATCGACACAGACGGAAACTAACAGCACCCTAGAACCCTGTCTGGTTGCCTCCAACTTTTTCGTCCGATCTCCAATTATCCATCACACATGGTTAATTCCAGGATATCATTCTTTTAATAGCTAAATTCTTCTAGTAACCACCTATAATGTAGGTGACCGGATATCACCGATCGCTATCGGTCTAAGCAAGGCTAAGCAGTTATTCGATCCTGACCTAACAGGGTAAAAGGTAATAAGGTAGGCAAGGATAGTAATAAATGCATCAACGGTTTCAATCAACTCCTACAACTTAATGCAACAATATATAAACTCATATATATAGAAAGAATTTCTTTTATAAATTAGGAGACTTCTAATGCTCCGGGGCTTGCCTGAAATCCAACACTAGGTTAGTGTTTGTTAGACGACACTCGCATAGTGAGCATCTCCCGTCCTAGCACTTGTCCAATCCTTCCACCTTCGGGATAGGTCCACCATACACCGTCTTCGGGTTCGGCTCCAACATCACGTTCTTCACATGGTTCATCTAGCGCACCTAGATGAGATGCAAGATGCAAGTGCATAAATATGAAGAATGGTAATACAAGATGCATCACATAAGCATTCAAGACAAACACAAGATTATGCAAGACATAGACACCAATAGCTATTTAACTAACATCACACAACTAACTATAGAGAGCAAGCACATCAAGCATGACACAAGTTTAACAAGGTCACAAGTATCATATCTTGACCATCAACAAGGGCATAAGCCACATTTAGCAACACATGGAGTAAACAACCACAACTAGCATATGTCTATTTCTGGACTGGAAACAACAGCTTCATGTTTGGATCATGACTAGAGTTATACAAATCCTATAGCCATGAAACAAGACATTCAGGAAAGCTTATGAAATTCTCTACATTTCATTTATAACCATCACAGCATGATTCACAAGTTCAGTGGGTTGAAATTATATATTTACAGAAACTAGTCTAAACAAGACAGAGAGTAATCAATTCTGTAACCCAACTTTAAACAGCTGTAACTCTTAAACTACTTGGCCAAATGACACCAAATTTTAACAGAAGCTAGATACATGAATTATCTACAACTTTTGTATAACAAATTTCACAACAAAGCACATTATCATAAAGAACTTTGCTAAGTTCCTAGATCTATCCATAAACCACATCGGCAAAAAAATAATTATTAACTTATGTTGCAAACACATAATTGGGCAAGACCAACCTTACCAACATTTCACACATGACTAAATAACACCAAAAAGCATGGTGCTCACCTCCAAATAAATTTTCTTAAAGCATTTTTTAATTTATTTAGACATCAAGGTGTATTTATGAACATATACCATAAATGCACAATAAATTCTACAAAAATTACAGTAGCTCACATATCCTCTCAATAGTCTACTGTATAAATTTCATACTATTTGCATAAGTATAGCTGCCTCTATGAAAAAGATAATTTGCTATTGCAAGAAATCATGTGAGAGCAAGATAAACCAATAACTCACTCATGCAGCAACCAATGACCATGAAATTTTTACCACACATCAAACATCACATGAGTAGCATGCCACAAAAATTTCACTTCATTTGGAGCCCTATAACTGCAGTTATGAAAAAGACAAATACAACTAGAATTGAAAACCTAGATGCATAAATCTGTTTTCACAGCTTAAACTTTAAACTAAAACATGAAATATTATAGATCTACTGCATAGACAATTCCACAAGGATTCCAAAAAGTCCACATTTGCTATTTTACGAAATTTCTATGATTTATTATGATTTTCCAAACCTTTAGCCGATTTAAAACAAATAGGTCCAAAAGACACTATTCATAAGAGTCTACGGTTTGCAGTTTGGCCCTTCCCTTTCTTCTAATTGTTGCACGTAGCCCCTCATGCGAATCAGAGACAAGCGGCTGCTGTGACTGTTGCTCCGGCGGCAGTGGGGGACGACGCGAGGAGGCGCTGGAGGGGTGTGGGGTTGGGTGCTCAGATGGTTGGAGGTGTCGAGCAGCGAGGATGGATGGGGCACGGCTTTGCCGCGGCAGCCATGGCGCGCCCGTGCTCCTAGGCCCGAGAGCAGCGGGAGAAGGCGCGAGAGCGAGCGAGCAGGAGGGAGGAGAATGGAGAGGGTCAGAGGGTAGGGCTCGGTTTTTCTCAATCGGAGGAGCGACGTGGTGAGCGAGCGAGGGCGAGGTGGCGAGCGCGGGCGAGGTGGGACGCCACGCGGCATCGCTCGCCTGTGGCCGGTCGGCCATTTAAACTGTTCAACTGTTTCAAAATTCTGATACCACCGCAAAAATACAAGCTAAAATTCTATTTTCCTCCCATCATATCTCCTACCGATCGATTATTTGTTCCACCGATTACACCGTTGTGTAGGGCTACAAGACTACTCTAACTTTCCTTAAAGGAGTTTTCCCAAATTTGAAATGGTTTGCAAACTAAAATTCGCCAAATATGGGTACATTGAAACTGAAAACTGGAAGTTCGTCATCTACACTTAGCCAAATTTCAGGGTTCCAAAAAACAACAGTTTGTTGATTCTTGTGAGCTCCATTTGACCTAGCTAGGCACTGAATTAGCTCTTGAGCATCAAACAAATTTAGTTCTATTCAACTTAAACTTCAACTTTTATTTAAGGTGTAACTCCATGCAAGCACTGTAAGCAATTGGTCAACATAGGTCAAAGTAGCATCGCGGTAAAGCTTAAATTAGAGTTTTAGACCGATTGAGGCATTTTCTTGAGTTCTGCTCAACACGAACCCTTCATGACTTTTGTTGTAGAGTTCAATTAGAGTCGCTTGGACAAGGTATCAAGGTTTGGTTGATGACCTATAATTCCATTCACTTAATAAAGCAATCCAAGAAAGATTTTAACTTATCATTTTAGGTGACTTCTTGATTCCAAACTTCATGAAACTTTTCCAATCATTCATGTGGGTGGAATTTGATGTGAGACACATGAAATAAGCACCTTCAACATTACTTAGGTAAATATCCGAAAAGGGCCAATATGCAAGCAAAGGTGTGTTGCCCGAGTTTAAGTTGGAGCTCACTCTTCTAGATTTGATCTTGACACCTTCATCACCACTTAACATGCCATGTTTGAGTTCAAACCCATTGCTTAATTGGTGACAAACACCTGGGGTGTTACAGCGCAGTAGCGTGACATACATTGATTGAGGAGTTCTTTTTCTAAAATTTAATTTTATTGATTGAGGAGTTATTGTGACGAACTTGTTTCCCGGTTATTTAAAGTGTATCGTCCAGCCACGCAGTGCACTGTGCCACTTGATCTTAGATGTTGGATGCAATCACGATGGTGTAGCCCACAACATCGCAGTTGGGTATGACGTGTTCTTACATGTGAATCGCACTCCTAATTGATGACCATTGTGGCGGTTGCGTTTCCAATGTTTTTTAACACTTTGGGTACGCTGCCAAGCCAAGCGACATGAAATATGTGCCTTGGGAACTCAATGCTGCCAAGTGAATGGTCACCATTGAATGGACGCGTTGGGTACACAGCGAGGCAAATCGACGGGAAACATGCGCCTAGGAAAGTCGACATTGCCATGCAAATCATCGCTATTGCTTCGTATAAGAAGGGGTGCGGTGTGTTGCTTTTTCCACTCTAAACTTGCAAAATTTTGCAGTTGATCTTTCTCTTTCTTTCTTCAACTATCTCCGCAAGCATGGCAGGCCATAGTGAGTCCAAGATCAAAAACTCATATTTAGACGAATCTGAATTCGAAGAGAAGGAGAGCGAGATCCTACTCGGTGTCTGCAATGGAGGCGTTAGGTTTCATGGTCGTGGCAAGGGCACCTTTGTGTGTCCTTTTTGCCACGGCAAGAAAGTGCCATCATGGAGTCTTCACGAATTGTTGCAGCACGCGAATGGGTAGTCTTACAGAGGCAAGGGGATCTCTAGGCCAGAGCATAGTGCTTTGGCCAAGTATATCCTAAGCAACGACGCCATGGCCCACGATCGTGTGCTTGGTGGAGTCAGGAACTACGGCGGTAATCAGGTGTTGAAGGCTCGCAGGGACAAGCAACACGCGACCAATAAGTCCAACAAGGAAGCATGCAAGGAGAAGGTACTAAAGAAATAATAACTCTGTGTGGTGATGTTTTTTGTGATCAACCTACTTTCAATTTTTTATAAGTTACTACGTAGTTCCTATGACCAATCAAAACTAACTATATATATTTTAATTAACACAGCGGACCACGCGCCGCATGGGAAAGGGCCCCTACTACAAGCCTAGTAGAAGGCCCGACGGAGGGTCATCCGCATCCCGCTCAAGCTAGTCTTGTAGTAGGATTTTATTTTATGTACTGATTTTTTAGCGTAGAATATGTATGTTTTGTTTACATGAAATATGAAATGTTCTTAACTTATGTATTTTTGGGATCTTCCTTATCTTTTCTGTGATGTTTATTTTGTGTGATGGGGAAGCGACCTTCTACGACCGATAGTGTGATGGTAGCCCTCGAGCACCTTAGATTTCACGACCGTATGTCACGTCCATCATTAGGTCATATTCATAACATGCAACCACCACCACCGGTAGACTTCACCGCCTCTTCCAGACGGTCAGGATGGCACCGCTATTGTCAATTTCCAAGCCCGCCCAAATCTCCCACGTGTACTTACAAAGTTTTGCTCAAATTTGCATTATTGTAGCCCCGACTTTAGCTTACAAAGACCGCTTCCCCACCATGTATGCCTCCTCCTCAGTGCTACTATTCCCCATCACCGCCACTCACCGCCAACAATCTAGTGCTCTGCGCCGCGGCGTCGATACGCCTCACCGCCCTGCACAGATCCACCGGTGACCATGGTGGTACTCACCACCAAGCCCGCTCGAGCTCACTGCTACAAGATCCAAACATAAGGGTAATGCTTTTGCACTTTCCTTATCCATGTTTCTTGGATTTTTATTCCCCTATTCACTCATGTAAGTAGGAAGCAAGCTTCCATCTGATTAGTGTGTGTCTGCCGCTGTAGCAAATCCTTGCCAAGATGGAGGAGGTCCCCAACAAGATGAAAGGAGTGGGCATCCTAACAGACCATGTCTTGGTCCTCATCCTCTATGCCTCACCGCCCGCTCCTTGTGCAGCTGCAAGTGTGTCTGCTGTTGGCGGTCACTAATGACAACTTTCGACCGCCAATTATTATCCAAAACAGGAGAAATAAATAATCTTTTGACACATATGCCTTTACTATTGACATAGTTCCACTTGTATTGGAGAAAACATGTTTTGTAGGACTCATATTCAAATACAAGTGGAAAATGATCAAAATGCACAAAAGAGAAAGCGTAATGCAGATCTTATATCAAAGAACTAAGCAAAGGCCCACTCTAATGAAGAATCTCGGCCGACACCGATGTGGGAGGGGCCCAGACCTAGCCACCAGCCCACAACGCGAAGGCGGTGCCAAGGAGGGCCGGCCTAGGTGTGGCCGGGTGCGGCCACACCGCCCCCACCTCCTCCTGGCCCCACCTTGCATAGGCGGTGCATTAATGACGCTTGGGGTCGGTTTAGGCTAGTTTCCTATTTTATCTCCCCCTAAACCGACCTCTAGCTAGTATAAACAGAGGGGTAGTGCTCATTCTCAAACACACACCTCATTTGGAGCCTAGCACCTCACACCACATCTTGTACTCTTTTAGTTCTTAGTAGTAGTCTTTGGAGCTAGAAAGAGCTACTTGGAGAGCTTGTCTCCTTGGAAGAAAAGAGAGAAGAACTTGGTATGAATACAAAGAGAATTTCTTCCATAGTCATGCTCTCATATCATTTATATAGTTTTTCTATAGAACTAGAGTATAGTTGTCAAGTTATAATCATGATATATGAACTAGCATATAGTTTATGTGTCATGATCTTAACATGTTCAACTTCATGCTTAATCATTCATATGATTTGTATGAGTAGAAGTAGAGCTAGGGTTGGGTGACGGTTCATCGTTCCATCGGGTTTGCCCATATTCTTGCTTGTTGATCCGTTGGGTCGGAGTCCTAGGGAGATATGGGTAGTTTCCTTGTACACGAGCGTGGTGCTCGGGTACATGGGAACCTTCAGATATGACAGTATCCCATGGTTGAGGGGTAGGCGGCAGGTGGTGACAGTACTGTCCGTCCCTTGTAATCCCCCATGTCCGGGTATTGTATAGGAGTCTTAAAGTCTCCCTGGCTTGCTGGCAGACCAGTGCCCGGAGACCTCCCGTCCATCTTAGACTTAGTCATGTAACTTGTATGATCATTAACTGTTCTTTGCACGGCTATATTAGAACATGCCGGCTCTGCTTAGGAACATTATTTTATTCTTTGTTTTCCTTTTATCCTTGAGGTTGGCCCAGATGTGTGTCCACTATCCATGAAATACCTTTTTACCCCTGTCTTGTACTATGGTCCACTATGCAAGTATGTAATCATGTTTATAACTATGCTAGACTCTTATACCTTGCCCTCCTTTGGGAAAATTTAAATAACGATACCCTGAATACTTCCAGGTGAAATGCTACAACGATAGATCCGTGCGCTTGCGGATATTCTCTGTAATCATTAAGAGCTATCGTAGTTGGTGTTTCTTGGTGGCATTGCTAAGATTAACTCAATCTTAGTAATGGTGTTAAGAAATACCAATATGCATTTCTGGCACCATTGCCGATGGACTTAAAACGTCCACACTTGGTGATTGCGCTAAGAAATGCCAACATTTGTCGCCCTTGGAACCACCTCATCTCAGACATCGAGTACTGAAAGGAGCTGCACCCGATTGTTGTCGGATTCTTCTATCACCTAGAAAGGCAAACGCCACTTCGCCAGCGTCACCGATGAACACCCTTCCTTGTCCTTCTTGCCCTTCCCCATTCATGATGTTGTCATCTCAGATTGCTGCAACGGCCTCATCCTTTGCTGGTGCTTTGGGTGTCGCTATGTTGTCTGCAATTCGGTGACTAACAAATGGTTGCTACTGCCAGATAACCTCTATTCTTGTGGCGAGGCTCGCTTGGGGTTCGATCCAACAGTCTCCTTGCACTTCCATGTGTTTGAATATGGGAAGATAAGGGAGGGTGAGTCCATAGGTGTGAGCATCTACTCAACTAAGAGTGCAGCTTGGATCTTTAAAGAATCTAAATGGGTGACAGTATCATAGTATCCACATATGCAAGAAGTGTGTTTCTTAATGGTTTTATGCAATAGTTCGAGTTCTCCTAGATCGTTGTTGTTGATATGGACGGAAAGACATGGACGAAAATACAGAACCCACGTGGTGATGCAATCTCCATCCATGAAGCCTAGGGTCAGTTGTATTTATGTACTGTTGATATTTACACTATGACTCAGCTTTCAATCTGGATCCTTGAAGACTATGGTAGTAATAGATGGACATTGAAGCATACGGTGACAACACTGGAGATATTTGGATAGAATAATATTGAATTTGGTTATAAGGTTTGCGACGCAGAGTACAGAATGATTGTAGTTCACCTTGAATGGAATTTGATTTTCCTTGTTGGGGAGGACAGAACCCTGCTTGCATATAACATGAACCACAGAAAAGTTCATGTCCTCCCTACATGGGTCATCCATTGTCCTAGACCTACCTAGAGTCTATGTATCAATGGACCTCACTATCCTCCTTATGTTCCCTTGTTCATGGAGTTATTAGCAGAGCAGTAAAGGTGCATATGCTGTATTTTTTTGTTAGGACATGTCTTTGTTCAGGTAGGGAGTTGTTTTGAGTCTATATATAGTCCAATTTTGGCTTGGTAACTAAACCAATGGTATGATGAATATTATTAATTATTAATTCTACTACTTTGCATTGTGCATGTTTTGGAGTCTCGGTGCTTTTGAACGATTTTCCTGCAACAGCTATGGGAGGAAGAAGAGGGGTTCCATCGTGCATTGGCTTCTAAGTTGATCAAGGAGTGCCAATTTGAAGGAGCGAAGCGCATCTACCTTACGTAAGTCTGTAGGGAGTAGAACCTTTATTATGCTATCTATGTACCGCTTGTGTTAATTCATCAGTTGACACATTTGTTATGTTAGTGTCTAGCATTGTTATTATAACAAGTACACTTTGTTGTGGACATCATGAATGATGTGTAATGATTATATTTGTATGGTGTGTGTTCAGTAAGTTATTAAGGCCCAGCTGAATTAGTAAATACATTGTGAAAACCAGAAGCAATTCTGCCACCGTCGGATGTACATGCCATTAGTTGTTTTGTCATCACCGCCACTATTTGTCTGATGCGACAGGGGTCAATAGTGTATCACCACTGAATTATTTAGTAACCCAACACCGACTAAAGGATCATCATGGGCAGATTGTACTGCAACGCAACAGTGATGATGCCCTATGACCAGGCAGTTCATTCGTTGAAGCAACGGTGATGTTCGCCTCGACATAGGCGGGTCGTGCTCTAATGCGACAGAAACAACGACCTGATCACGGATGGATCATAAGACAACACGGCGGAGTTAGTGTACACCTACACAGGCGGGTCGAGCCTCAATGCGATGGAATAAGGATTTATATCACAGACGGATCATAAGCCATGCGGCGGTGTTAGTTCATACCCACAAAGGCGAGCCATGCTCCAATGCAACGGAAGTAAGCACCTTATCACGAACGGATGATAAGCCAAAACAGCGGTGTAGTGAACATCCCAGTCGGTCTCAAATAGCGACGGCGATGGCTATAACAATCACTTCCGATAGCTTACTATCGAGGCCGAAATTGGATTACGATGGGGGTTACGACGTGGCTGTGAAAGGTGCGAGTGTAGTAGTGTTAGAATCCATGACTTTTTCTAGGTTGGGAAATCCATGAGGATATCAATAACCCATTTAGTTATTTATGGAGGGTTTTCCATCCTTGGGCCTGCCTTCCCTTTGCTTTCAAATTATAGGCCTTAGTTCAAATAGTTGCAGATGCAGTCACACACATAAAAAAATAATCGGCAGATGCAGCGCAACAAGCTACAACGAGTATGTTTATTTTTTTCTTTTTTTGGTCATTTTAGGTGTCAAATTCATGCATATTTTAATTATTTATTTATTATCATCCTCTTTTAGTTTTATGTTTATTTATATTATTATGAAAAAACCAAAAAGACAACAACTAATTCATCGGATATATAAATAGGTGCATAGGAGAAAACATCAAAAGACGGATATTAGGTAAGCAACATTTTGTCATAATCATTTCTTACTAAAACACAGAATAAATTCTGGTCTCTGCTGAACACCGCACCAGCGCACAGAGTAATCCCGCCAACACGCCTCAAAAATTTGATTTCGCACCGCGCCGAGCAGTCCCACCAATACGCACCAAAAATTAGATGTCTCTCTTTTGCCCTCCGCGCGAAAAATAGGTTTACCACGCCATTAATTTTAAACAAGGGTATTTGTGGTAATGTGATGGCCACATAAAAGCACAAAGAGCCATCGTCTCCGCCACCATCTCCATTCTCCAGCCACACCGTCTCTTCTCTAGCTCCAAATCCTAGTCCCATGGCCTCCGTCTCGACTCTCTAGATGCCCCCTCTGTCACCCCGCTCTAGACCCTAGGCACCATCGGCATAGCAGCTCGACTCCCACTCCACTCTCTAGCCACACCCTCTCTCAAACATTTCTGAACCCTAGCCTCGATGATGGTACAAGCCAGATCCGGATCCCCTACCTCGTTACCTACCATGACCGACCAAATCTGAACCCTAGCTAGAGCCAGATCTGTTACTCCTTCGTCAACACCGATCGCACTAGCTCTGCGACCACGATGACAAGACCGGATCTAAACATGGACACGGAGGAAGAGGTACCCAAATTTCTTTTATGATGTGTGCTCTACTGTAGAGGCTGAACCAAGGATATATTGATAGCGATGGGGTTACATATTTCCCATAGTTCAGTGTAGCTGACATATGCTTTATTGGGTTAATGACTCCCGTATAAGCTGTAGTTACTAGTTAGACGCTTATTTGCATACTCTTGCTCTATTGTGTTGACATTCCGTAGAAGCTTTAGTTAATAAATGCCTTTATAATCTAGAAAGATGGAAGAACTTGGAATACGTGTGGGCCCAAAACCTATGTCTCTAAAGGCAAAAAAGTCAAGCACAAAGTGTAGACACGGTGAAGATTTTGAATATATCCCTGAACCAGGGGAGGTAGTTGAGGGATTTGATGTTACAGATGAAATAGATTCAGAATTAGAAGATGAGCCAGTACCCCTAGCAATTGAGGTGCTTGTTCTATCTTGTATTTAGTTCGGAGGGGGTGTAGGTAGCAATGCAATGCTTTACTATATGGATAGCAATGCAATTTGTACATGCTTGCTGCTTAAGTTCGTATCTCCAATTTCAGTGTACGGGTCAAAGGAGCCATAGAGGAGGCTCTGCCGGTAGGACAAAAGGCAGCGCTGCCATGAGTCCTGGGCAAAGGCACTCCAAGAGGTTGAATTCAACATGACCAGGAGAGTTCGCTCATGGAGTTCGTACTCGGAGGGCTACTACTGGCAAAAGGGTGGAGGTATCAGTAGTAGGTGGATATAATTCTCCATCACCATGGACACATGTATGTAGGGATCAATTCAAACTTCATGTATTGGCTAGAGACATTTGTCGGGACGGCACCCTACCGAGCCCTATGAGAGACTGCGCACGGCCAGATGATGGTAGCCATGCCGAAGAGGAGCCCTCTGAGCTAGCTAGCCCTGTGAGAGACTACCCATGGCTAGATGATGATAGCCATGCCAAAGAGGAGCCCTCTGAGCAAACTCCCATCTCCACCCACCCATAGAACTATGAAAGTTGCCTAGGTTGGTATTACCTTATAGATGTCTACCAATCAATTCGCACTAGCTATTTGATATCCATGTTACTTTTCTAACAATCTGAATGTATGAAAACTTTGTAGTACCATTACCAAGAAGTGCGAGGAAGCCGAGGCCTAGAACTCAGGGAATTTTGCTTGACAAAATGAGCAAATCATTGAGAGGATTGAGGATATCCATCTCTGTTGTCGAGGGGAATAGAAGGCCACATGATCCAGTGTAAGCTGCCAAGTTTGCCTCAGAGGCAGGTGTACTAGTCAGGCATCAAATACCAATTTTGACGCATTAGAAACATTACAAGAAGCCCTCCAGTGTCGTCCATTACAGGAATTTTGTGGATAGGCTAACGGTATATATGGGTATCCTCTCTTCAAATTCAACTCTGCTTTGAGCAACTTTAACGGATTTACTTTTCATTCACACTACTGCGTGCAGTCAAGGCTAGACATTGACAAGGCTCACCCACCAACACAAGAAGCTTGCTGGAATGTATTGTAGTTTGGGGTATGGCAGGCATGCTACAGCTTGAAGCAAACTTACTTCAATGGCATCCCTGTTGATCAAATCCCTACAACCACTCCTGTCCTGTCCATGACCAATGCACATTTGTGTGATCTTGTTGAGACTTGGTCTAGTACTAAGAACAAGGTGTGTGTGAACCTATCAATTTCATGTCTAGTCTTGCTATGGTCTACTTGTGCTACAGTCTAACACAAATGAAGCTATAGGAAACATCTGAGACAAACAAGTGAAACCGTGCAAAAGTGAAGTACCACCAATCTATAGGATCTCACTCCTATGTTGTCTAGCTGCAAGCATTTGTAAGTGATGGTTGTGTTTTATTGTTACTCTTGCCTTTGTATAAATATAAACAAAAACTCATGTACAATGTGAATAGAAGGAGAACAAGAGGAAGGCCACATAACATGATCATGGACTTGATGAACAACATGATGATCTAGGACTTGAACAACATGGTTGACCTGATGAAGATGTTAATGATGTGGAAGTCTTCAAGGACTTCCATACCAGTACGAAAAATGGCCTAAATGATGCTACAAGCGCAGTAGTTGTAAGTACCCTCATTTGCTTTCCTTAAAATCTACTGAACTCATTGCCATAAAAGAAGGAAACGCAATAGGAGCCTAATGTGGCAACATCATTTAATTTTGTAGTTGCAATTTAATATGGTACATGTACATTGTGCTTATGTAATCTCTATCGGTAGTAGGCTGCAGAAGACCTATGCATTGTGCTTATGTAATCTCTATTAACAATAGGCTGAGGAAGTCATATGCATTACTTGTTATGAATTAATCTCTTGTGTTTTCAATTGAAGTCCTCTTCCACTATCTGTAACCTAATGTTTTACTGATTGAATTTCATAGGAAGCTATGGAAGCTATGCAAGCAGAACCTGTTGCTGATGGGCAACAACCAATGACTAGTGTTGATGTTGTTTCCAAGGTCCTCTACCTCTACCAGGGCAAGCCCCCCTCTCAGGCAAGCAGGAAAAACCTTTTTTTGAAGAATGCTGATATCCTGAGAAGCTCCACCAAAGCAGAGACATCGACAGAGATGACACTTCAGGAGCAGCTTGCTGGTGAACTAGTGGATGAACTAAAGAGGAAGACAGTAGAGTCTAAAAGGGAGTTTGAGGAATTCAGGAAACAACGACAGGAGGAATACAATAGGCTCTATGAGCAAGTCATGCGCTTAAGCTCTCCTAGTAATTAACTCTCAGTCTTTAACTCTTGCAGCTTGATGCGGTGAACATTTGTGGTCTGTTCTGTGGACTCATGTGATGGTCTGTTATGGTGAAACTCTATCAGTGACTTGCTGCTAACGTGTGAAATGTTAATTGTTGGTATTTCATTGCCAGCATGAATAATTATGTTGTCAATCTGTGCAGTAGTGACGATCTCGAATTACTTTTCTGATGTAATTAGTCCTGCACACGATAGAACCAGGACAGGCCATGTGATCAAATAAAAATGCGACACGTGGACCAACCAGTGCATGACACGTGAATTGGCCAGGGCACAACACGTAGGCTATTAAATATCCGACACGTGGAAGGAAATCGTCAAGCCATGTGGACATATAAAAATATGACACGTGGACGGACAACATCGTTACACGTGGTCAAATAAGAAACGGACACGTGGACCAATAAAAATACAACACGTGGTCCAATGAAGAAGTGACACGTGATCCAACTGCAACACGACACGTGTGCCAGTAGAAAATTGACATGTGGAACAACAAGAAACCGACACGTGGTCCAGTAAGAACCTAAAATGTGCAAGAACCAGAGATGTCCACGTTGTGCAATAAGAAGGTGACACGTACCCAAACCATCTCCAATGCAACCGGCTATAGCATGTACACGTGGAAAGCATCTCTAATGGAAGCACCCAACAGCATGGCAACCCCCCTGCCACGCACACCAAAATAGTTCTATGACGTTCTGTTTTTGTCATAGCTCAAACCACTTCTATGACGATTTGCGAAAATCATCATAAAAATTCAAGTATGACGCGACTTTTATGACGAACCGGTTTTCGTCATAAATTCATTATAAAACTAAAATTATGACGAATTTGGCTCCTTCAGTGACGAAACTTGAACATCATAGAAGTGGATATTCCTAGTAGTGATAGTACATACACACAAGTGACCCTAAGCTTGATGGATGCAAGTTCAGCACCACTAGGCCTATGAATTCTCTTCCATGTGTTTTCCTTCATATCCATAGCAAGTATCTGAGAGTACCCCTCTTAGTACCCCATAATGTGCAGAAAACCATTAAGAAACACACTTGTTGATCTAAAACATGTCACATTAGTACTGACGGTGCCATACTCCTAGGATTCTTGACTACCGGATATGCTGGCTACCGAATCCGTACCAAAGAAGACCCAAAGGTTCATGACTCGCTTATTCAAGGAAGGATATTTGAAGATCATGCCAAGACTACGACTAGGGCACGACTATGTAACTTGTAGGGCAAGTAGGCCAAGGATATAAATTGCTAGCTATCTGCTTTGCTGTAATCATTGAAACTCTCATAGGTATAGCCATCTTGTAATCGCCATCTCGTTATTCGACGAGATCATAATACAAACAAGTAGCAACTGGACGTAGGGCTTTTACCCAATTCCTGAGGGCACCAAACTAGTATAAATCATGTATCTCCATTGTTTTTGCTCTTTGCATCAAGCAAGTTCTACTAAGAACCGAGTATCTGCTGGTAAAGAATACCGACAGAGGCACGCCAGGTAGGGGATTTCACGCAAAGAGTGATCATGCCGATCGTAAATGGAGTATAGTATGCCCACACCGATGCGTTCCGATGTCGAGGTATTGCCTACTTTGGCCAAATTTGAGATCTTGGGCAACTACTACTCAGGACCATAGATCTATTCACCCTCCCGCAACATGCCACCAACCATCCACTTTGGAAGCTTGGTATTCAAGCATGATAGTGATTTCAATCTCAAGTGGATGGGGATCGATGATCCCGATCTGACTCGCGCTGGCCGGGAGGTTTTCGCCTCTTGGGGACACCCAACCGAGGAGGAGAAGAATGACAAAACTGCTTAGCTCGATCTAGACTTCGATGACTCTAACAGTGAGTTAGATCCCTTCGAAAGTCATCGGCTCTACATGACTAGTTGTGTTCAGACTCCCGCTGATGAAGCTGGTTCGATGGTTTCCCAACCACCTCCATGCTTGAGCAGTGCACCAACACTCAACACAGCTGCTCCTAGGATGCCAACTCACTCAACCCTGGCTCCAAGGAATCTAAGTTCTAACTTCTGAGCAGCCTAGGAAGATAACATCTAGATCAGAATGCTCCTAGGCACTATGGGAGCCCTGGCAGAAGAAAGCACACCCCTGGCAAAAATCATTGAGCAGACCCAAAATCTGGCTGACCAGACGAAGCAGCGCATGGATGCTAGGGCAGCCAAATCGTGATCTCAATCTAGAGATCGAAACCCTCCTCCCGAGAGATCCAATCGATCGGTAGGAAACCGTTATCAACCAAGACAAGGCTGAGATTTATGGCCTCAACTTGATATGCATCGCCGTAATCGCGATGCTCAGGAAACCATCAATATCAACATGGCCCAGCATAGGAACTATTCGGTCAGCCCCTATTCCGCATTTGCGCATAGGTTGCGTCAGGTGACATGGCCCGACAAGTTCTGTCCTAGACCCATTGAGAAGTACGATGGAACTACCAATCCTAAGGAGTGGATCCAGATCTACGAGATGGTGATCGAGGAAGCTTTAGGAGATGACTATGTGAAAGCCAATTTCCTGGTGAATGTCCTTCAGGGGTCTGCCCAGACTTGGCTGATGAATTTGCTCGAGTGCACGGTCCAATCTTGGAACCATCTGCGCCGGCTATTCAAGGCCAACTTTCCTGCAACTTATAACTATCCTTGGATCAAGGATGATCTGTTTGCATGCGTTCAAAAATCCGACGAGCCTCTTTAGGACTTTATTCATTGGTTTAGTGAGATCCGAAACACGATCCCCGAGATGACCGAGGATCGGGTGATTATAGCCTTCAAGCAAGGGTGTAAAGATGAACGAAACGTAGAGAAATTAGCCACCAAAAACCCAAATACGGTTTCTAAGCTCTACAAGATTCTCGATGCAACGGCAAAGGCAGCCGATGCCCGAGCCCGAATGCACGGACAACCCAATTCTGAAGATAAGAAGAAGAACAAGGAAAAGAAGTGCAAGACCGAAGCTAAAGTCCTTGTCACAGGAAATGGAAAGGCTCCACCACGATGACAAGATTGTTTGGTCTACAAAAAGCAGAAGCAGGGGGAAGAAGAGGCACATAAGCCTAAAGGCCTAGCCCGGCAGGAGCCACCTAGGCGACAAGCCAACCCCCAAAATGACGACGATCCGATTGCCTTGGGGGAGAATGAGATCACTACAATCTGTGGTGGCATGGCCGCACCAGCCTCCAAGACCAAGTTGAAGCAGATCAAGCGGTAGGTGAATAGTACCTAGCCCTTGGACAAAAGCCTTAAATGGTCAGAGGTACCGATCCAATTTGACATTCGAGATCATCCCCTCAATCCATACGATGGTCCATTGCTTCCGCTGATCATAAAACCCTAGATCAGGAATTACAAGGTCGGTCAAACCTTAATTGACAGCGGCAGCAACCTCAATCTCCTTTTTGCCAATACATATGACAACCAGGGATTACCCAGGAAGCTCCTCCTCTCGGTCAAAGAGCCTTTCTATGGATAATGCCAGTCATGTCAGCAAACCCCCTCGGGAGAATCGACCTACAAGTTACCCTCAGGGAAGGCGAGAACATGAGCTCTGAATTCCTGACATTCGAGGTTATAGACTTTGAGTTAGCATATAACTGCATCCTAGGTAGACTGTTCCTAAAGAAGTTCATGGCAGTCGCTCATTTTGCCTACTCGGTACTCAAGGTACCTGGGCCTCGTGGCCTGATGACTATTCATGGTGACCAAAATGGTGTCATCGCCTATGACATGAAAACCCTAGACATGATCATGCAGTATGCATAGGTTCTGGTAGACCCGAAGGAACCACCAGCTAAGCAACGAAAGGCTACTGCGGTGGCAACCACGACTCCGGCTACCCCAAAGCCGAAAGATGTGCCGAAAGACCATGAGTCCTCCAAAGCGGCTACAGCCCGAGCTAAGGCTTCGACACCACCAACTCAGGAACCGGTGGTCACCTCCAGTGAAAGCCATGACGAAGATGATGAGTTGGCAAAGACTCCTGCCCCAACTCCTTAAGTGAAGGAGACCCAGGATGATGCGTCAACAAAGAAAGTTGTTCTGGATCCTCAAGATCTGGCCAAAACAACCAATATTGGGTCAAACCTGGACCCCAATAGGAACTCGAGCTCGTTGCTTTTCTCGAGGCAAATAAAGATGTGTTCGCTTGGGAACCGCCTGACATGCCTGGGATACCCAGAGAAGTAATAGAGCACAAAGTTGGTCTACCAGCTGGTGCCCGACCAATTAGACAGAAGCAAAGATGCTACACCCTAGAAAAGCGAGCGGCCATACGTGACAAAATTAACCGTTTGTTGAAGGCAGGTTTCGTGTGAGAGGTCCCTTTTCTAGAGTATCCCTTTCGAGGATAGATCAAATTGTAGATTCAACCTTCGGATGTGAATTCCTATGTTTTCTAGATGCCTATTCGGGGTATCACCAAATTAGCATGTGCATAGATGATCAGGAAAAAACTACATTTGTAACTCCTTTCGGTGTATATGGTTATATTAAGATGCCTTTTGGCCTAAAGAATGCTGGTTCTACGTATTAGAAATGTGTTCATATTGTTCTCGAAGGCCAGACCGGCCGTAATGTCGAAGCATATATAGATGATATAGTTGTCAAAAGCAAATCCAGAGGTGATCTAACACTACAAGAAATACCCTTATACATGATGGTTCACCAGTGACCTTTTAAGAAATCATCATAGAATGTTGTCCTCTGTGATGGTTCATTCTTGAGGTGATAGATCTATGACGATTGGTTAAGTTGTCGTCATGGTTGGATCTCACAAATTATTTAGGCAACTCTATGGTAAATCTATGATGGACTTGTGGGTAATAAAAAAATTATAAAGGAAAGCAAATTCCTAAACCTAATCCACCGGCCTCCCTCCATCATCCACACATATTCATGTACCGCACCCCCTTTCCATCCACCGCCACCACCACTTGCATCCACCGTTCACCCCCTTCCCCGTTGGCGTCGGATCTAGGCAGGAGGCTGAGCCCCAGCGGCGGAGGGCCATGTCCTGGTACGCTAGAGGCCACACCCCCAGTGGGCAAGGGCCACGCCCTGGTGGGTAGCAGGTCGTGACCCTCCAAAACCCGATGAGCCTTGAGGCATGGGCAGCCGATACCATCGCGCGAGCAACAGGACGGCCTCGATGCGACGACGCCCTAGTGATGCGATCGCCGGATCTCATGGAGGAGGATATGGGTCGTCATCCACTGGGGTTGCATCAATCTATGAACGACAGCGGCATTAAGGTATGAGTAGTCTAGATCTCTCGGTCGCTGCCGCACTTGCTTCCTCTCTGAGCCGCTGGTCGCACGCTGCGCCATGGCCATGCCGTGCTAGCCGTGCTAGGTTGCTATGATTTCTAGGGCATAGCACTAATGCGTGAATTGAATTCAGGTATATTGATTGGAGATCTGGGGTTAGGGTTGCCTCTTAGATCCGTGTTAGTGTTGGGACGCTATCATATTTGTGGTCTTTTCCTTGAATTTTTAGCTGTCGTAGTTTTGGGTATATTGATTTTGGATCTAGTTTTGCGTATACTTATAATTATTGTAGCCGTCAATTGCATGAAGCTCACCTATTTCATAAATTCATTGTTTATTCAGATATGAATGTCTGACCAAAGGGCTTCTGGGAGGTGCTTGTTACTATCTTGTCTAGCTATCGGCTCCATTATGCATCTGATCTCTAGCTTTAGATGAATTATTACTGCTGCTGCCTATGTAGCTATGTGCCAACTGCCAAGTACTGACATGCCTATAGGTTGTAGTCCTTTATATGATATATTTTCCTTACCAAAGTTTGGATTCTGCAAGAATTATAGCTATGATTCAACTCATCATACTGCATATATGGATGTTTTTCTCAAAGCTTTGGCCTATGTGCCTATGTGCCAACTACCAAGTACTAACATGCCTGCAGGTTGTAGTTCTTAAAAGTTAAAACTCTGTACTAAGCAAAATTCACCATCCAAGCTCGTTGACACTTAACAATTATGATCCATGTTGAAACTTGCCCTGCTCATTTTTATCAGAATGATTGGAGTTATGCTTACGCCTACCATATGTTAAATATGTGCCTGGCCATAACTTCCAACATTGTGTTTTCCCAGAAAATCTTGGAAAATCCTGAAGATATAGTTAGTCATTTGAACAAGAAGGGTGTCTCCGTGATATTTCTATTCAAGAGGAACACACTGCGTAGGCTTATATTTGTGTTGTCCAACGACTATGACAAAGATGCAAAACAGTTGAATGGAACTCACAAGTCTCATGTTCACTCAAAAGAAGAGATATCTTCGATGCACAAACAGTTTCAAATAGAGTTTACTGACATAGTTTTGTCCTGTTAGTCCCAAATATCCTTTTGAGCATATGCTGTCCACAGCTTATTTTACATGAGTTGTGGCTTACATAGTCCTATATCACTTATTTTATGGTAGCTTTGTGATTTTGATTAGACACTGGTGGGGATAAGAGAAACTACATCTAAGTTGATATTATACTGCAACTTCCTATCTGATTAGTAATTTTGGACAGGCTGAGATATTAGCAAAGTTCAAACCACATCTGGATACGTCGACTCTAATTACAAACACCAAAAACATTGAGAAGGCCATCAGAGATTGCTTTGACCACTTTAAGAGCACATTGACCCAACCATCAGTTTTATTAGTTAGCATAGATTTTGACTAGTGCAATCCTAGAAGCTACAACCATCAATTTTATTAGTTAACACAGATTTTGATGAGTGCAATCCTAGAACAGTCTACTTTGATTGTTTCTGTCTTCCACTAGCATCCTAATAAATAGATGGCATTTGTTTTTAGAATCTTTGCTCAAAACTAACTAATTTCATATTCATATTGATTTTCAGGAAGCTTCTGAAGTTTGCTTGGTAGCACATCATATGGATAGCAAGCCAATTGAAGTACTCGTAGAATCATGGATACTACTGTTTGTTTATTTTAGACTCCCTAGAGATGAAATCTTAGTTCAGACGTACTTGTTAATTTGGTTGTGAATTGATTGTACTCAAACTATATGTGACAATAGTGGGCATGCCAATAAATGAAAGAATCAATGTTTGTTTGTATGATTGGTGTAAGATGTGCTCCATGTTAATGCTGTGATGATTTTGCACTAATCTGTGATGTTCTTTTTCGTCACTATGGTTGGATCTGGGCTTGGATATGGGCTGGTTATAATAGGTGGACAACTAATCCATGATGAACTCAAATGTCAATCTATGACGGCTTAATTTGGGCCAACAAATGTATGACGCAGGATACATAACGTTTTTTTGATCGTCATGGTGAGTTAACAGTGACGCATTTTCGCTTGTCTGTGACCAAAATAAACCGTCATGTATAAGGGTATTTTTTGTAGTTAATCACCGATCTAAAGGAAACTTTTAACAATTTATGTAAGAACAAAATGATGCTCAATCCTGATAAATGCACGTTTGGCGTTTCTTTAGGTAAGCTACTCAGGTAATTGGTGTCTCAGCGTGGCATTGAGGCAAACCCCAAGAAGGTCAAGGCGATCGAAGATATGCAGTCTCCACGCAGTCACAAGGAAGTCCAGAAATTAGCTGGAATGATGGCAGCCCTGAGTCGATTCGTATCCAAGTCAGGCGAACGACGTATGCCATTTTATAGATTGCTACATAAATATGATGGTTTCCAATGGGATGAACAGGCTGAGGAAGCATTTTAGAAATTCAAGCAATACCTGAAATAATTACCAACCCTCGTGCCTCCAAAGGATGGCGAAGTCATGTTCTTATATGTAGCAGCAACCCCTAAAGTTGTTAGTGTGGTCCTGGTGGTTGAGCGTCAGGAGGGGAAATCCGTGAAGCAGCACCTGGTTTATTTCGTAAGTGAAGTCCTGCATGATGCCCAATCTAGGTACCCTAATATTCAAAAACTATTATATGTCATACTAATGTCATCTCGAAAGCTTAAGCATTATTTCTTAAGTCATAAGATCAAAGTGGTTTCATCTTATCTGCTCGGCACCATTGTGCATAATCGAGATGTTGTCGGTAGGATTGCCCAATCGTCTATAGAGCTAGGACAATACCACATACAATTTGTACACCGAACTGCGATCAAATCGTAGGCTCTAGCTGATTTTGTTGTAGAATGGACAAACCCTAGACCTGAAGAGGCAGCATAGAACCCCGAGCATTGACACATGTTTTACGACGGTGCAAAATGTAAAAACGGCACGGGGGCTGGAGTTATCCTGGTATCACTAGATGGAGACGCTCTAAGGTATGCAATTCAAATCGATTTTACAAACCCAACACTGACCAACAATATTGCTGAATATGAGGGTCTGTTAACTGGTTTATGAATTGCCATATCCTTGGGAATCCGAAGGCTACTTGTGAAAGGGGATTCAGAAGTAGTTGCCCAACAAACATCATAAGGATATCTAGCAATGAACAAGAACATGGCCTCATATTTACAAGCATATCGACGGTTAGAGTCAAAATTCGATAGACTCAAAGTCCAATATATCCCCTGCAAATATAATACCGATGCCAACTCTTTGGCCAGTCGAGCAGCTTCACGACAGCACCTACCAAGAGATGTCCTGGTCAAAGTGCTTGAGAAACCCTCTATCCTGATCTCAAGGTCGGGTCTAGACCCCACGCTTGACCAGTCAAGCCACAAGGCAATACTCAGCGAATTCCTTATGAAGTCTACGCTGGGCGATCCGGCTCGTGCTGCCGCTCAAGTTGGAAACGGGGAGAACTGGATGGATCCAATCTGGGCATACCTCACAAACCAGGATACTCTGGTCGATGGTGCTGATATGGAACGAACCAGCCATAAAGCCATGCTCTATACAATGGTAGACGGTATCCTCTACAAACGAGGCCATAATGGGGTTCTTCTCAAAAGCGTCACATAGACCGAGGGCACTAGTTTGCTCCATGACATCCATGGAGGAATCCGTGGGTCCCATATCTCTCATCGAGCCTTGGTAGGAAAAGCCTTTCGACAAGGATTTTACTGGCCAACAGCTCTCCAAGACGCCACCGAACTAGTTAAAACTTGTGAATCATGTCAGTTTTTCGCAAAACAAATTCACCAGCCGGCCCAAGCGTTGAATACAATTCCACTATCTTAGCCATTCACCACATGGGGTTTTGATATACTTGGACCATTCCCAAAAGCCCAAGGAGGATACAGCTTCCTGATCGTTGCCATAGACACCTTTACTAAGTGGGTTGAGGCAGAACCGGTCGGACGTATCACCAAGGAGAACACAGTCAAATTCTTGCATGGCATAGTGATGCGTTTTGGTGTAACCAACCGATTGATATCGGACAATGGAACACAATTCATAAGCAAGAAGTTTGAAAATTTATGTGCTGCTTATGGGATAAAACATCCTCGGTCTTTTGTAAATCACCCGATGACCAATGGAAATGTCGAACGGGCAAATGGTATAATATTGCAAGGGATTAAGACCTAAATTTTTGACAAGCTCAATGCTTATGACAAAAAATGGGTACAAGAGGTCCCGACAGTATTATGGTCAATGTGCATGACATCTAGCCACGCTATGGGTGAGACCCCATTTTTCCATGTGTACGGTGCAGAAGCAGTACTCCCACCAGATATAAGACTTAAGCCGTCGCGTGTGTTGATGTTCTCCGAAGAAGAAGAGCCTGAACGTTGTCATCTCCACCTAATGCTGCTCGAGGAAGAGCGTGATAGAACCACTTACCGAGTATAGCAATATCAGCAATCCCTTAAAAAATATCATAACCACCGTGTGCGCAGTCGGGCTTTAAGCATCGAGGATTTAGTGCTAAAGAAGAACCAACGTACAAAGGTCAAAACCAAATTGTCTTCTCCTTGGCAGGGACCGTACATCATGGTTGAAATAGCCCGCCCGAGGGCTTATAGGTTGGCTGAAATCGACGGTGATATAATCCTAAACACGTGGAATATGGATCAACTATGGTGTTTCTATGCCTTAAGATAAGTGTTATTTCAAATTTCATAATAATTCAATCAATATTTCTTATACACGTATGGTTTAATATCTTGTCCCTTCAGAGTTAATACGCTCGGGGGCTAGAGCCTACCGGTAGCGTCGTGAGAGCCCATTATTAATACAGCCAAAGGCAAGGGGGCTACCCTGGTTGTTCATTCAGTAGATCATTGCACCTCTATCTAGGATGGAAGAGTGACCGAGCTGCCAAAAAATATGCCTACTAGTCTTCACTCTTCATCTGAATTTCATATTCAGATAAAGAGTTGGGGGCTACCACATACATATTCTCTAGTTTGAAATTTTCTCAATTATGCCAAGCTAAAATGCCCATGGTCAAAGTGTAAGGGAAAAATAGCAGCATTTCTGGTTAACAAGTGAGAATTTGCCAAAGCCCGATCAATACGGGACAGACAGATCAACACATTTAACCGGTAATAACCAAGAAACACAAGTTCTGATTAGCCTACTGCCATGCAGACAAAGAACATACATTAAAGTGCAAAGGTATAAGAGATTTTTTCTTCACTGATAAATTTTCGCTAAAACACGGATTTACAAAAGAGGTATTCTAAACACCTTAACCGGACTATTCAACGATCTCCAAGTTGGGTCACATCAAATCTCGATCCGTAAGGACGACGAGGTTCCTTGTAGTACAGGGACAGGATGACCCGAACAAGGTGACCGATGCCAAGTTCAGGCGCTTGGTGGAGGACTGGATGGCACGGTGGTCTGCACCAGCGACTCGTCGGGCGCTATGGCGCTCTCCTCCTCCTCACTAACTAGAGCAATTTCCCCCACTTCACCGGTGCCCGCAGCCATGCCACCTTCATCGTCACTGACCAAGTCCACTAGGGCCCCGTCACCGAGAGTTCCAAGGGCTTCCTGGTTTAGCTCGACGAAGAGCTTCTGGGCAAACTACCTATCATCAGGGATCTCTTCTCGGTTTAGCTCTGCAGAAAGCCGGTGAGCAAACTCCCAGTCACCACTCGTGTCAGGCGTAGTGGTGACTCGGGGAATAGAGGGACCGGTGTCGGAGGTGGCAGCAAAGGAAGCCATCAAACCCTCCAATTCATCGTCGGAGAGCTCAATAATCCCCTATGGCGGAGCACCCGACTCAAGACCCTCTGGGTTCTAGCGAGGCGGTCCCCGCAATGCTTGTTACGGCCTCCTCTTTTTCCTTCTTCATGGCCATAGCCTCCTCCAGAGGGAGCGTCGTGATTGAGAATGGAGTTGGGACTAGAGCTGCAGATGAGGCCGCTAATGGAAAAGACAGAGGTGAGGCCCTAGTGGACTGCCCAGGAGAATCCCTGAGCAACAGTTGAGGGATCTTAGGGCGGCGGCAGGTGGTCTTAGTCCTCATGACTACAAACATGGAGACGCTAAGTGGATCTAACCCAGCACTCAGATGCCTGCTTATAAAGCCAAGGCCGAGGTGATTGGGAAGGCAAGCCAACCGTCACCCATGAACTAAAGCGATGCATTAATCACACGCCACGAGTAATCCTCGGAAGTCGAGCCAGCACGGCCATTTGAGTGCCTAACAACCGCCGCCTAACTCGAACGGATACCGTGTTGACAAGACAAGATGACTCCTGAGTATGGCTTATTTTATTTTTACAGCTCATCGCCCAACTATGCGACCCTATAACTTTTGCCTGACCCACCTTGTTCTCATGGGTAGGAACTCGGGTTTTTGCAATAAAACCCCAATTCCAAATGCCCTAGAAGGCCTGAGTCTAGGAAAGTTACCGAGTCTGGCTTGCCCGATAAGCTTAGGGGCTACTAACGCTGCCATACTCCTAGGATTCCTGACTACCGGATATGCTAGCTATCGAATTCGTACCGAAGAAGACCCAAAGGTTCATGACTTGCCTATTCAAGGAAGGATATCTGAAGATCACGCCAAGACTCCGACTAGGGCATGACTATGTAACTTATAGGGTAAGTAGGCCTCGGATATAAATAGCTAGCTATCTGCTTTGTTGTAATCATTGAAACTCTCATAGGCATAGCCATCTTGTAATCACCATCTTGTTATTCGACGAGATCATAATACAAACAAGTAGCAACTAGATGTAGGGCTTTTACCCACTTCTTGGGGGCACCGAACCAGTATAAATCTAGTGTCTCCATTGTGTTTGCTCTTTGCATCAAGCGAGTTCTGCTAAGAACCAAGTATCTGCCAGTAAAAAGCACCGACAAGTACCTTGGCCCCATTAAAATTGCTTATAGATCCATGCTAGAGTTTTAGACAAGTAGATCTTTGCACCTACGCACTCACCCTCCTCCACATATTGAATCACATGGAAGTGCGATGAGGCTATCGGATCGAACCCCAAGCGAGCCTCACAAACATTATGGATGTTAGGTGGTAGTACCTTAAACTTCTGGGTTACCAGATTGTAGATGACATAGCGGTATCCAGCAGTAGCCCCAAGGCACCAGCATAGGATGAGGTCGTTGCAGCAATCTGAGATAGCTACATTGTCAATGAGGAAGGGCAAGAAGGACAAGTCGGGGCGTTCACCGGTGACGCTGGTGAAGTTTTGCTTGCCATTCTCAGTGTCATGGAAGAAGTCGGCACAGTCTAGGCAGCACCTTATTGTTGTCGGAGATGAGGTGCTTCCAGGAGCGACAGACACATTTGCAGCAGCATAAGGAGTAGGTCGGGAGGCGGTGGAGAATGTGGAGAAGGACATCGTCTGTGATGCTAGCCATTGTGTTCCTCTGGTTAGGGGGCCTCCTCCATTTCGAAGAGGTTGCAATTGTAAATGTGTAGTAGTATGAGAGCTTCCTTACTAATAAGATCACTAAAGAGGAAATCCAATAAAGATCCATCAGTGAAGTGCGAAAGTATTACCCTTGCCTTTGGATTTGGTGGTGACGTGGCGTGAGGTGTGCAATGGTTCACACAAATTGCAAGAGAGGAACAATGCACCAACCTTGAAGATGGAGAAGTGGAAGTAATGGTGATGCAACTATGTTGTTGGTAGTTGTCAAATAACTCACGTTGAATTTACTACCGCCGGTACACCAAATGGTCATGTAGGGCCGACGGCCATAATGCCTATCTCAGTCGACTCGGCTTTTCATACGACGCAGAAAATACCACTGTCGCATGTGTTGTTAACCCGTTGGTGGTAGAAGTTTCAACTATCAGATTCCTTCCTTAGGAGGCCTTGCTATCGGTCCAACCAATGCTGGAAGTATCACACCATCGCTTCTATCGCTACGGTAGTGAAAGTGGCGATAGTGGTATCTCAATCTGTAGTAGTGGTCTATCCTAGCCGGTGTGTTTGTGAATAGAAACAACTAAGTGTGGACCTCGACAAACTGTCCGTAGAATCCTGACAGACTATTTGTGGGATCCTAAAGAATCTAGCATAAGGTTTTGGTTTCTAGAACTAACAGACTGTCTGTGGGTGGTCGATAGACTATTCGCCAGAACACAGTTCATATGTTCTAAGTGATTTTGTGGGTGCTAAGTGTTAGTGTGGTTTATGCATGTACAAGGTGTAACACCCCAAAATACGTTTTATATGTCAAGAAGCGTAAAGAGGTAAAAGGTACGACGAGAGTTTTAAAGAGTGGCAAAAACTAAATTTTTTATGTATAGCTCAGATGACTGATCAGAGACAATAGATGCATAGAGCCCATCGAACGCAATTCTGTTTGACTACTCAAACATGTTGTTTGGATTTTGGATCATAAAACTAGAGCTACCGCAAGGTTTGTAAATAGGAAAAAAACATGAACAATGCTCATGGGTACTATAGCGCCATACACTAACAAGGTGTGGCAGAACCGCCCAAATTAAATGGCCCACCTGCACCTGTCATTGTCCTAAAAACCTCTGACTGCTGCACACAAGAGCTAGATAATTACGATAGTCTGTCGGGTGTCCCCAGGGAACCCCGAATCATCCACTTTTTACAACTCATACAGGATCAACATAGAGTTACCACAATATTACAACATTTGGTACAAAAATGTTATACATCAGAGTGCGGAAGATTTACAACATTAGGTTACAGAACATATTCTGGTACTTTTTAAGTAAAACTACTTCCAAGAGATGAGTAGAACTACAGAAGCAACTTAGGTAAAGCACCTAAGAAATAGGGGATGACCAAATCATATCGAGCCCACTGATATGACCTCGATTAGCAGCACAAATCAGAACCTGCAACAGGGGTTAATAAACCTTGAGTACAAGAGGGTACTCAACAAGACTTAACCGACAAAAAGAAAAGACTCCAAGGGTCTGCAGGCTTAAGGGATACAAGGTGAGTTCGAAGCAAGAATCAAGACTAACTTTTTTGCAGAAAAGCTTACTACAAGTGGATCCTTACTTTTAATGTTTTAGCGCAACATTAAGTCATTATCAGTATCCAAGTTGCACCTGATCTAAATCAATCACTTCATTAAACATCTCATTTTGTGATCATAAGTAACCATGTTTCCATTGATTAACTACGATGCTGGTGCGAGTATCAAGTCTCCTGTTACCATTGAGCAAATGGCGATTCGAACCAATTATAACCAAGCTGGGGATTCCCAACCACATGACATATGTAGGTCCCAGACCTACATATATCAACCCTTCCCAAGGATCCTCCAAAACATGAACCGGTCCGCACTACCCAAGAGCACAGTACTCCACCGCCCTGCTCCATCTAGGACGGTTTTCTCGTAGGGTGGGTACACGCTATACTCCCACCATCTCCCATACCCAGTGTGCTAGTTGTCTTTTCATATAATGGAATAGTCAAGGTATCAACAACGAAGTATGTGGTCAGTACTACAAAAATCTTGATCCAAGGTCCAACAACGAACGGTCCTTAACCGACACAAGCGGAATGAGCATGACCAGGCGAACCTGTCTACCCAAGAACACTTACCATAACATCAAGTCCCACTCGGTATCCATTTAAACATTCTCATCGTCATGGTATTCTCATGACCCATAAGTAGAGCCGAGAAGAGCAAAGGTAAAATTTATTTCTCGTGAATGATGAAACCATCATTCGACTTCTATCGAAGTCTAAGCATTACTAAGCATTAGAGGTGTCAACCTACACATGCTAGTGAGGTAACAACTAAGAATACCTAAATTTCAAGGTAATCATGTAACAACGGCTATTCGACCAACTCCTAATTACTTAATGCACATCTCACAAGACTTAAGGTGTAAAAAAGATTTGTAAATACTAGGAGAGGGTTGTATGCTCTAGGGCTTGCCTGCGTTGCAGACAAGGTTAGATTCCATAGAAGGATCACAGAAGTCAGTCCCAACACCACTGGTGGATGAACTTCCTCTGAAGCTTGATCAACACGAACCTTCTCACTCTCGTGCACTATATGTAATAAATTGATGCATGCTTAATGTTGGTGGTCCTTAATGCCTAAAAATAACTGCCAACTCCCACATAAAATCCTCCCATATAAACACCAAACTTAGTATTAGGGTTTATAACTACAAATTCCATGAGTTTTGGTGATTGATCAATTGCAGGAGGACATATCAGGAAAACATGGAAAAATACTCAAAATGCACATTCAGAAAGCGCAAAAGCAGATTAGCGTAAAGAATAAATGAGAAGGCCCACCTACCTATCACATCTAGGCACAAAACCCACATAGACGCGACCTAGGCCCATCAAAGAACCACCATGCGGAAGAAGGTCGCGAGGAGGCTCCACTTGGGTGCGGCCGCACTCCAGGCTGTGCCAACCGCCTCGGGCTTCCACGTGGCATCCTCTGGTGGTCTCCCCTACGTCAGTTGCATGGGGACATGCGAGGAGTATTCCTCCAAACCGACCATTCCATAGCTATAAATAGATGGGGGAGGCCTCCTCATTCACACCTCTACACTTGAGCATTCCTTCATATTCATAGTAGTAGTGTCCCACTAGGTGCTCCCACCTAGTTGTAGTAAAAGAAAATAGGGAGAGAGGACAAGAAGAGAGCGTAGGAGGAGCGGGGTCTATTAGATCCTCCTCAACTTTGTACCTCTACGGAGGCGACTCAATTCTTGAGTAATATCCAGGTTATACTTTGGTAATTCCAAGCTTTCTATTTAACTAAAATTTAGTTCTTGCTTTACCTTACTTATAGGATCTCCACTCGACTAAGTGCTCTAGTCTAAGGATCCTGACTAGAGTAGTAATCGCTAGCATAGACGTGGTGTCTAGGCTAGAGTTTACCTGAGTTTGCACCCAAACCTACGAATAGTTGTGGTAGCCCTAGAGGTGACAGCTCTGACCAGCCCTTTGTATTCCAACATGTTTGGTTTGGTGTTTTCATAGAGCTTTTGGCAGCCTGACCCCGATCACCCCTTCCCAGTCTTTTCGAGGATCAGAAAGGAACCAATGATCCGAAGTAAGTGAGTTTAGTAAGCCTGAACCTTGGTTATCTAGTTTGTCTTGGGAAAACCTTAGAAAACCCCTCTCTACCCACAAAAACACTTTTCCTTAGACGACCTTGATCTTTTCTAGTTCACTTCTCATTTCCCGTGGAAATCGATACCTAGGAATACTCCGGGTGAAAGCTATAGCGGTATCCATGCGCTTGCATATTTATCTGTTTGCGTTAACTAATACCAACAAGCTTTCTGGCACCATTGCTGAGAAACAGTAGCTGTTCTAGAATCAAACCAAGTCGTTCGTGTATCCTTTTTTTTCTTTTACCACCCCCATCATATGCAGCTTACCACCACCATCCCTACCACATGGATTACACTCCTATTTTTAAATACACCGCTCCAAAGGGTGAATTGTTGGAGCCACCACCATCATCACATCCCATTCTTACAAATGGCTATGAGCTTCGCCCTACCCTCATAGCCATGGTTCGGGAGCAATCCTTCTCTGGGTGAGAAGACGAAAATCCTTACACCCACCTTCGGGAATTTGAGCAATTGTGTTCTTGCCTAATTTTTTCTGGCATGACACAAGAGACCATCAAATGGAAATTGTTTCCATTCTCTCTTTTGGGAAGAGCAAATCAATGGTATGCTCATACCATAGGAGGTGTTCATGGAAATTGGGATGAACTTCGAGACAAATTTTGTCTTGCTTTCTTCCCACTTTCTCGAATTGCCGCCCTTCAAATAGAACTTCATACCTTTCAACAGAAGGAGAAGGAGACTCTAGGAGCAGCTTGGGCTAGATTCTTGAGCCTTATCAATACCAGTCCAAACCTTTCCTTGCCCGACCATGTCCATCTTTACCACTTCCATCTTGGTCTTAGGAAGGAAGCTGCTCTCCAACTTGACGTATCTTCTGGAGGCTCGTTCACACACAAAATCATTAGTGAGGGGAAAGCCATTCTTGAGAGAATCCTTGAAAATACCCCTTACACTGGCATTCATGATGAGTTTCCTGAAGAAACAGTTGAGTCAAGCCCCGACCAACAAGAGGAGGCACATGCAATCAAATCCAAAACTTCTTCGAATCCCTCTCATGATTCGGTTGCCTAAAAACCTCCCATTGAAGGAACACATGACACTTTAGGGGATGATGAACCCCATCCTTCCACATTCACCTTTGAAATCAAAGTTGACCCAATCTTGGGAAACATTACTGGAAATGAGGAGCTAGATTATGGGATAAGTAAAGATTATCTATCCGTCTGGTCTTCTCAATCTCTAAACACGACGGTAGAATCCAAATCTACTCTTGATCTTAGGGGTGAGCTTATGTCAATCTCCATAACAACCATGACCTATTTAAGTCTTGGCGAGGATATGAATTGTCATGAGAAAGAAAGTGCTCTCCCTGAAATAGAAGATTTTATCAACGAGCATGGAAGCTATTTCCTGACCATCCCATCAAATCCAAGCTCATATGAGAAATCTCTCGAATCGATTTATAACTCTACCATCACTTGCAAAATCAACAACCTTTTTTGGTCCCTGTCAATAAAATCTTTGAAAAGGTTGCTATAGATGCATTTGTCTATCATAAATTTTGTAAATTTCGTAGTGTCTTTGCATTAGTTTTATAGGTCCACAAAGGTTGGTGTCGGAGGGGAAACCACATCACCAACATGAGATGAAATGCAAAAGGTTTCCCAAGGACGAGCTTTGGTCCTAAAACAAGCACTTCCAGGAGATAACCCATTCTTTCATCGTTTCCTTTAAAAAAATTGTTATTTTCAAAAAACAAATCCTTTTACTTCCATAAAATAAATACAATATTAGTTAATAACATGACTATTGAAAATGAGCTTAAGGACATATTTGTGAATATGCTCCTTTAGGTATTTTTGTCACTAACCTTTTAGGTTTTGAACAAAAAGAACGAAGGGTTGAAACACAAGGTAAATCCAACCAAACATCATTCAACAATGAAGCTCATTCAACGGAGAGTGCTACCATCCAAACTTGATTTTGCATACTACAAAATTCAAGTATGGGGGCGAACTTCTCTAAAACATCTCGTGACATCCTTCACTCATTGATTTTGTCTTGGTTGTCTCTACTTTGTTTCACATTTATGCCTTGCTCACTATGCTAAAGTCACTCAAAAAATATATTATATAATGATAATTAAAAAAAACATGCTTCTTTGTTTCTTTTTATTTACTAGAACTTTTCAATAATAAAAAAATCAAAAAATATATAAAATAAATATATATTTGTTTTGCATAATAAACTTAGCTTAGTCTTGTTTTTTTAAGAATAAATCTATAACCATCTTTTCTCCCACAATAAACAAAAACTGGGTGCTAGACAAGTTCCCTTCAGGTATTCTTTATCACTAACAATTACAGAAACGAAGGATGAACGATGTCTGGGAACATAGGTGCAGCAATACACACTATGGAGATGCTCCAACATTCACACTTGGCTTTTAGTGTCGAATGACATAAAAGTCCAAGTGTGGGGGACCCGACCCTACCATGTTTTTCCTCGGGCACACTGGTTTGCACTCCATCTTCTCACCCATGCTTAGTTCCTATAAGTTTGATTGTGTTTGAAAATGCCATACAAGATGATCAAACTTAAAATATCAAACAAAAGCACCAAACCACATAATGAACTGGTGTTGGGGCTTGCATGCAACTCTGATCCTATTTTACCTGTTCGTATGCATACTCTCGGTTCTACACTCATTTAAACATGCAAATTAAAAATAACCAAGTTTCACACTTAGAGTCAAATTTGAAAGTGAACATTATTATAGCAAATTAATGAGCAGGTACGCTTCCTACGCCCTTTCCTAGGATGACCTTGACTTTGTTTATGATTTTAAAGATCTGCCTTCCAGTTTTGAACTAAGGCGGTGGTCGTTCTCTACTGTCCCATCAAAGGATTTTTTGTTCTTGTGGTATGGGTGCATAGATGGTAGGAACCTACGATGACCCATGTAAACCATCTTCTTGCTATGTTTCTGAAATTTAGCGAAAGTGCCATCAAAGCAAATCACGCATCCTTTTGTAACCCTTTGTCCCTTGTCCAGATAGCGAACCAAGGCCCGGTAGGTTGGTGATTGTTACGAACAGCAGTGCTTTCAATTTGAAGTGCTATTTCTTGTACTCGTCCCACACTCTCTCACCTTTCATCCACAATTGTAGTAGCTCCTTCATCAATGGCTGCAAGAAGGCATCAATGTCGTTTCTAGGTTGTCTTAGCCCTTGGATCGGTATCAGAATCATAAGGTACATCTGTTTCAGACACAGCCAAGGCGGAAGGTTGTATATACGAAGACTCACTAGCCAAGTGCTATGATTGCTGCTAACCATGTTAAACAGGTTCATCCCATCTGTGCTAAAACCAAACCTTATGTTCCTTATTTCATTGGAAAACAACCGCATATAACTGTGATTAATAGCTCTCCACTGGGCGCCATCAGCCGGGTGCCGCAACTTTCCATCATTCACTCGATTTTCCTCATGCAACCTCATCAGTTTCATTGTCTTGCTGTGGCAAACAAACGCTTTAAGCGAGGAATTATAGGGAAATACCACATCACCTTCGTGGATGGTCTTTTCTCGTAGCTAGCTTCCGTCATGGCATCATTGCCTGTTTTGTATCATGAGGCCTGGCACCAAGGACATGAATCCAAGTCTCTGTAATCTCCGCAAAACAATATGTGGTCATTGGGACAAGCATGTATTTTTTGTACTTTGAGTCCCAATGGGCAGATCATTTGTTTGGCCTTGTATGTGTTCTCAAGCAACTCATTAAGGCTTGGAACAAACTTTTGCAGCAGGGATAAGACATCATTGAACCCAATGTCCAACATTCCATTTCTTGCTTTCATCTCCAGAAGCAAAATATCAGCTTCCCACTTTGTCATAGTTGAACCTTTGTACAACAGAGTTCTTGCATGCTTCCTCATCTCCTCCAACTTCTTTCATTTTTTCATCAAGGAAATCTGGCTTCCCAGCATGAATCATCTGGTCTAGAGTATCTCCCACTTCATTATTTGCCAAACTATCGTTCCCTAGGACGGCGACGGTTTCTTCGACACCTTCATTCATGGTCTCTAGGACCATCTCATTCTCGTTCACGTGCCCTATTTCGCCTACATTTGTATCCCTCTTGCAACTCCTTATACCTGCTGAAGCTTTTTCGTCAGGTGGGTTCTCGCTTTCTTCCCCATGTTTCGTCCAAACCATATAGTTTGGCATGAAACCCCTTCGAAGCAGATGACCCCTGATCTACTCCATGCTATCCCACTACTTAAGATTTTTGCAATCCCTACATGGGCAGTTTATGAAACCAAGAGCCTCAACATTATGTTCCATGTAAGCACTCATGGCATTGGTAAACGAGTCAAGGCCTTGCACGAATGCAACTGAACTGCGATTTGTATACATCCATCCACGATCCATCGGTGTATAGCAAAGGCAGATCTTATAGCATGAAGAAATCAAAAATGAACATGGAGGTCCCATTGAGCAAGGGACATCGGATCAGTTAAGTGATGAGTCGGCTTCGATTCGGACACAACCTTCAATAGATATTAGGGAACTAGCAATGGTCAACGAAAGAGGAACAATGGGATTCATTTTGGGTATGGCCATGGTAGCGAACGGCTTTAAGTAAGGCAGCCTAAACCATCGACCTGGCGGTGGAAATCAGCCTTTACCGCCGCCTAGATATGCAGTCCGGCGGGGAAATACTCTTTGTCGCAGGCTTTCGGCATTGGAAAGAACGGACACCACACCAAACGTTGTTATATCAGGCAGGGGTCGTATGGAAGTGTGAGTAGCATGGCCCATTAAGCACTGGTCCATTAAGACCGTGTTTGGACCAGTTTTGAATTCTTAAAAACTAGCCTGTTTGGATCCCACCCAGTTTACAAAAGCTAGATGCTTAAAAACTTCCAAAAACTAGAGGGATCCAAACAAGGCCTAAGTTGATAGATTTGTAATGAAATTATCACCAATTTGCTCTATTGCTAAGTATTTTGAACAAATCAGTTTATAGGCCACCAAAAACATTGGTTCAGTGACATGACATAACACTAAGAGCGATGACAGCAAAAGAAAGAAGCATTGTCGAGCTAGAATTTTTGTTTATTACTTTATAAAATCTATAGATACATTTCCAATGAGTACATGGTTGTACTCGTCCACAAAAGATAATACACCTAAAAATAATCCTCTCAGAGTGAGGATGACAGTCGCCTTGGTCGCTTTAGAGGAGGACTGTCATCAGTCGTCATCGTCATCGTCATCGTCATCGTCCTCGGGCTCATCCTCGTCATCGTCATCATCGTTGTTGTCGTCCTCCTCCTCCTCCTTAGAGCTCCCGTCAGGAATCAAATCAGGATCCATGTACTCCCTGGAGGCCTCCTTAGACGATGAGTGCTGCTGGACCACGTCCTCATCGGAGGATGAGTCATAGCTGGGAAGCTTGAAAAATCTATCCGCCAACATGGTTCTAGTCTGACGGTAGAAGGGGATGAACAATCCAAAGGGGTGGTTTCAGAGGGCAGCGGGCTTGAAGAATATGTAGAGTGGGGGGTGTTCGTAGTTGGGCATTGGGACACACTCTCACTGACTCACGTTCAATATTTACCGCCGGTACACGAAACGGTCGTGTAGGTCCAGCGGCCATAACATGTATCTTAGTCGACTCGGTGTTCCAAACGATGGTGGAATTCAACCCCACTAGCACTGCCGCATTGATGGTTTTCAACTGTCGGTTTCATTTCTTAGGAGGCCTCCCTATCGGTCCAACCGATGGTGGAAGTATCACACCGTCGCTTCTATCGCTACGGCGGTGAAAGTGGCGACAGTGGTATCTCAATCTATAGTAGTGACAATTCTAGTTAGCAAGGTCACACAAACTTATGAACTAGTGCCTAACTTCAGACTAGAGCCTTCAAGGGCATTCATAGCTCCCCTCTTGCACCCTTTTTATTCTTGAGACATTTAGTGTGAGATTTAGCAAAGAGAAAGAAAGGAGTGAGAGAAATTCAAATCCAAACAACTATAGTATGGAAATATATTCCATGACAAATAAATATATCACCTGTGAGAAAAAGATAGGCTCACAAAAGAGAAATCATGAGTCACACATTAAGATTACATTTAAACTGATGGTAGCTCAAAAAAACTAGAACAACCCATTTTTTGTGAAAAGTCTTGTGCAAATAAAAATAATTAGCGAGGTCATTTCAAAACATATTGTCAACAAATTTAAGTTATATAATGGTGTGGTATTAGAAGCAACCAATACCTCATTAGGTGATCTAACCAATACGTTGTTCAAGACAATAGACGCTTAATTATCTTGAAGACTTTCTTTATTGTTGGTTTAGATTAACCTATAGCTATAATTGAGTTTCCAACATGCCCGGATTTAAGTACTTCCTCCATCAAAAAACAATTCTGGCTTTCTAAAAAATCAAACAATTTTAGATTATCAAACCTATATGAAAATTTATTAAAATTTATTATACTATATAAACATCACTAAATATCATGCCTGGTTTTCCAAAGAAGACCAAGCACCCATCATATGTTTGCCTAGGAAGTCCACACATACAACAACAGAATAGGAAATATCAGAAACAATGTTATATAGCGAAAAACATACTTATATTTAACACTTACAACTATCAAAGTATCGCGGAACGGGTGCTAATCTTCTCTTTAGGCTCCATACTTCTCAGGGATGGCTGACTGGGGGCTCCGTACGCCAAGCACTTCTAACAGTCTTCTATAAACTCCACAACCTCTTTGTCCTTCTTCTGAGCAGCACTTTACTACACACTGGTGTGGGGGGGAATAGCAAGGGTGAGTCCATGTCGAACTCATCAAGTACATGTGGAAAGTATAATGAAATGCAAGGCTTATACAAAAAGGAAGGCTGACTCGGCTTACTGCAGATTAGCATTTTAGTTGGCAAACTTTTATTAAAACAACCTAATTTACTAAGGTGAGTGAAAGATCCCAACCATTAATTAATAGAGTGAGGTTAACATCTTATTATCATCATGTAACCGAGGTAGCAACCTCAACCAAAAAATGAGGTAGCAACCTCAACCAAACTGAGGTAGCAACCTCAAACTGTGGAACCAACATCACTGTCCATCTGAGTCAATTTCTAACCATGGAGGGTCTAGGCCGCTCGTATCTGTGAGCACGGCTGATATATCAGTTTTACACTCTACAGAGGTTGTGCACTTTCACTTAAGTCGGGCTTCCTATTTGCCTAGGGTAGCTGCTCCCCAAAACACTCCCAAGGTGAGCAGGCAGGGTTTCACTATGAGACTATTCATAGGTTCCAAAAGTAAGATGCAACCCGCTAGGATGCGACTTAGGCGCATGGTAACCGCCCCCGTAGCCACAAGACCCGCATTACCATACTTCAAAACCTAAATCCCCCATAAGCGCATACCTAGTAAGCCACCAACCTACAGATAGAGGTCCTGCTAATTTGCCAAGCTAGAGCCATGTGGCTTGAAGCTGTACGGTAAGTCCTAGGTGGCCTCTCCATGACCCGATCCTTAGGGAGAGCAGACTCGAGTACCCCCAGAAATCGGGAAGGGCTCTAGTACTCATTCCCCCATTCACCTTAAACCAAGCATCTTCTAACCATGGTTGCAATAAGTCATTAGTCAATATTACTTTCATCATCATGTAATAAATGTGGGTGGAGCAGCTAAGCATAACTACACTACCCATAATATGAAACCCTAGGGATACAAGGATGATAGTAAAGGGCAAGTCATGTCCTTAGGGTTTGCAATATTAAGACACATGCAATGAAAGTAAAGGTGAATTAAATAATGAGTGGGTGATCAAAATGATCAAACGGTGCTTGCACTTGCCTTTTTCCCAGAGTTTAGCTGCTCAGAAGTCTTCAGCTTCTATCTTCTGGTCTTCAGCTTCTGCTGCACTTGTCAGTCCTCAGCTCCTGGTTTTCAGCGCTAACAAACCGTTCTTCTACTCGTGGCAACCAAGCAGAACAAACAGACAACAAGCAATACGACTAAGAAAAAACACACCAAACAAAAGGGAAGCTTAAGAAAGAACAGTCTAAACGGCACGGCTTGGTGCTACGGTCGCGAGAGCGCAAGAACGCTAGAAAGTTGCTACCGTTAAAGCGGTCGCGACTATCAAGATGCTTGCAACATAACTAAAAGAGCATACTATATATGTGTGGTTTATTTTATTTAATAAAAAGAGGTGATGGATATTTCTCCGAAATATCCCAAAGTTGAATTATCCAAATTGTATTGAATTATAGAAGTCGGAGTTAACTTAGTCATATTTTATTTATAAATATTTCTAGGGTATTTAGGTCATTTAAACATTTATAATTTAGAAAACATAGAACATGCGAGAGCACTATTCCAACCATTATATGTTCCGTGTTTAGACTAAACAAATTATAATTATTAAAGACACATCAATGTTGATATTAATTAAGTTAACATTTATTTATAAAATGTCGAAATTGTGAACCTAAATTGATTTTAATTTAAAAGAGCATTGAATAATCACTAATCAAATTAATATGATTTAATTCATAAACATGTGACATGGTAAACATCGTTTCTAGCGCGTAGCTTCTGTTGGCACCATCACAACGCAACAAGAACGAATTAAAACCCGAGGTTCATTTGAAATTAAAAGGTTATTGAATAAATATTAATCAAATTATATTTCAATAAATAAATTCATAATTGGGTGACATGATAAACGTTAGGACCACTGTGTAGAGCGCGACGCTACGAAACTAACGCAACAAGAACTACTCGAATCGGTGACTAAACGATCGATGGCAAAACCGTAAACAAGCCATCTTCTACCTTGGGTCGTAGTCTTCATCTGGACGTGGCCATGGTTGAGGGCTGTCGCTGCTCGTGCGGAAGGGGACCGGGGACGGTCGGCCTGGCCGACCAATTATGTGTGTGTATCGCATGCCAGCAGCTGTTACCGGGCCCACCCACGGGTCACAATGGTTAGGCGCAGGGCTGCACGGCCGAGCCCAATATAGGTCGACGGCGACGCTTCTTTGTTGTCAGGCGCGAGAAGCCATGAGGCCAGGAGCTGGGGTGCGGGGTCCACGCGGTGGGGGCGCAGGAGTGCGGTCAAGGGACAGAGACGATGCTGCAGCGTCGGACGACGAAAAACGAAGAAGCTCCGGTCAGCCATTGTGATTCCTCACCGGAGAAGAAAAAGAAGACATGGGGAACGGTCAACGGAGCATGGATTTGCAAAACAAAACACGAGATGGTGTAGAGGAGATCGAGACAAACCTCCGAGTTGTGACGGTTTTCGCAAGGGACACCGGAGATGGCTGGAAAACCTCACCGAATGCTCGCCGGAAGTTCACTGGAAACGTAGACAGGCAGAATATATAGGTCTAGGACCGGAGGTCGGGAAAAAATGAGGTATTTCTTATAATTCCAAAAATTCATTTTCAATTCAAAAATAATTCCAGAAGAAGCTAAAAACATTTTAAATCCCGAAAAATATTTCTAAACTTCCAAATATTCAAAGAAAACTTCTAAAGACAGATTGAGAGATATGAATCCAAATAAAGTATTTGGAGGCTGCGAAAACTGATTTTAGAGCATCCAAAAATTGGATTTTGCTCTAGGAAAAATGGGAAAAAGTTTCAAAAAAGTCTAGAAAACTCCCAGAAAGGATCGGACGATGTCTAAACGTGTTTTAAAAACTTAGCACACTCAAAAGCACAAAAATCAAGCAACAAAAAGCATCACATCAACAAAAGCACCTCAAATTAATTCAGAAATATTAGAAAAAACACCATTTTCTTTAATAAAATATACGAAAATCTAATAAAAACGTCGACAAATTTTATCCAAATATAAAAAATTATTCTTTTTATTTAGTGTTTTCTATTCACAACCCAAAATAGAAATTTTGGGGTGTGATAAACTACCCCACTTAACATGAATCTCGTCCCGAGATTCGAAGAAACTTGAGAGAAAGATAAAACAAATCATCGAGGTTGCTTTGAGATTTTTGAAGAGATATGATGAAAGGATTAAAAATTAGCATAAGCTAAAAAAGAAAGATCAAGACTCATGGTTGTTTCAAGATTTATGAGATATGATGAAAAGGTGACGGATTAGCATTACCTGAAAAGAAGCGTAAAGACTAGTCTTTCGTTTATCATTCAGAGAGACTAGGGAGAAGGATAAGGTTGATCATCAGGTCTTCACATTATGAGGTGTAAAGACAAGGAACAAAAATTAGCAAGAGATGATATAAAGGATAAAGATCTTATGGTGCTCACAATTCCTTGATTCAAGATTTATGAGATACATGGTGAAAGGATTACGAATTAGCAACGATTGACAAGGAGAATGAAGATTGATTTTTCAAGTCTCCGTGCTTCATTGATTCCAGGTCTATGAGATGTAAAGACAAGGATTAAAGGTTGGCAAGAAAGATAAGGGTTGGTCACAAGAAAGATATAGATCGATCTTTAGTTCTTTAGTCTTGTGACTCAATATGCTCGAGATTGATGTTGGTAGCAGACGCTACCCTACTTAACAGGATTCTTGCTTATCTTCGAGAACATCCCTAAGAACATCTTCTTGTAGAAACTGTCTTCAGGGGTTTCCTTTTGAGATTTCCACTTTAAACAACACACAACACCCTCCCCTTAACAAGAATCTCGTCCCGAGATTCGAGGAGGCTAGTGAGATGGACAAAGGATGGTCTTCAAACTTCAAACTTCCTTCTGTCCGAGATGGGAGGAGTGGCAGAGATCTCTACCCCGCTTAATAAAGGGTCTTGTTCCACTTGGCAACGACGTTGAACGCATCAAACGTTCGCTGTTGATAGTGCGTCCTCCAGGTATAGATTCTCCATTGAGTGGTGATAAAGAAGAAAGCATGAAACCAAGGGTAGGCAAGGTTGGTGTAAGTACGACAAGAATTAGGATTGATCAAAAGATAGGTAGGATAGAAGAGGACACTACCCCACTTAACAGAGATCGAGCTAAACCGCAAGACTTAACATTAGGGCCTCCTTCGGAACTCAAGAACAGAGATGACACACAAGCAACACAATAAGCAAGACAAGCACTCAACACATCATCGAGACTACACGTGCTTCTTCCACAATGGTGGTCATCCTAAAGTGTGGATTATAAATGATGAAAGGCCATTGAAATTTTGGACATGATGGGATTAGAAAATTGAGTAAATCAACGAAACAAAAACCAAGGGGATAAGCAGAAATAGCTCAAAGGAAGCTATCAAGGAGGGGATACAAGATGAAGGAAGAGGAAATAGTCAAAATCAAAGAGTCAAGGGATGAGAAAATAGTTTTATAGTAAAATAAGTTTTAGAAAACCGCCAGTGCTATCTAGGCATACGTCCTACAGTCAACACTGCTCTGATACCATTCTGTCATGACTGGTTTTACAAAGAAGACCAAGCATTCGTCATATGTGTGTCCAGAAAGTCCACACATACAACAACAGAATATGAAATATCAGAAACAATGTTATATAGCGGAAAACATAATTATATTTTACACTTACAACTATCAGAGTATCGCGGAACGGGTGCTAATCTTCTCTTTAGGCTCCATACTTCTCAGGGACGGCTGACTGATAAACATCATTGCTAGCACGTAGCTTCGGTCGGAACGATCACAACGCAACAAAAGAATGAATTAAAACCCTAGGTTCATTTGAAATTAAAAGGTTATTGAATAAATATTAATCAAATTATATTTCAATCAATAAATTCATAATTGGGTGGCATGATAAACATTAGTACCATTGCGTAGAGCGCAACGCTACGAAACTAACGCAACAAGAACTACTCGAATCAGAGACTAAACGGTGAAACGGCGGAGATTAAACGATTGATGGCAAAACCGTAAATAAGTCATCTTCTACCTTGGGTCGTGCTCTTCATCTGGACGTGGCCATGGCTGGGGGCAGCCACAGCTCGCGTGGAAGGGGACCAGGGACGGCTGGCCTGGCCGGCCAGCGGAGGTACGCGTCCACGCGACGGCTCGCTGGGCCCGCCCGCGGGGTCACGGCGGCCGGCGCAGGGCCTGCACGGCCGAGCCCACACATGCCGGCGGCGGCGCCTGCTGTGCAGGGCGCGAGAGGCCGCAGGGCCGGGGGCCGGGGTGCGAGGTCCGCGCGGTGGGGGCGCAGGAGTGCGGTCAAGGGGCAGAGACGGTGCTGCAGCGCCGGCCGACGAAAAACGAAGAAGCTCCGGTCAGCCATGGTGATTCCTTGCCGGAGAAGAAAAAGAAGACATGGGGAACGGTCAACAGAGCACGGATTTGCGAAACAAAACACGAGACGGTATAGAGGAGATCGAGACGAACCTCCGAGTGGTGACGGTTTCCGCAGGGGACGCCGGAGATGGCCGGAAAACCTCGCCGAATGTTCGCTGGAAACCTAGGCAGAACTTCGGCGATAAATGTACGGAGTTAGGAGTGGCGGCTCGCGATGGCGTTTTCAGATCTGGAACAAGCGCGTCGACGAGAACACCGGCATATATATAGGTCTAGGGGTTGGAGGTTGGGAAAAAACGAGGTATTTTTATAATTTCGAAAATTCCAGAAATTCATTTTCAGTTCAAAAATAATTCTAAAAAAAGCTGAAATCATTTTAAATCCCTAAAAGTATTTATAAACTTCCAAAAGTTCAAAGAAAACTTATAGAGACAAATTGAGAGATATGAATTCAAATAAAGTATTTGGAGGCTGCGAAAACTGATTTTAGAGCATAAAAAAATTGGATTTTGCTCTAGGAAAAATAGGAAAAAGTTTCGAAAAAAGTATAGAAAATTCCCGGAAAGGACTGGACGATGTCTAAATGTGTTTTTAAAACTTAGCACACTCAAAAGCACAAAACTCAAGCAACAAAAAGCATCACATCAACAAAAGCCCGTCAAATTAATTCAGAAATATTTGGAAAAACACCATTTTCTTTAATAAAAATATACTGAAATCTAAACGAATGTGGACAAATTTTATCCAAATATAAAAATCATTGTTTTTATTTAGTGTTTTCTATTCACAACCCAAAATAGGAATTTTGGGGTGTGACACTAAATTAGTTATGAAATATATTTTTATAGTAAATCTATTTGGAAACATAAACATTGATACTATTTTCTTAAGTTTCACTCCTCTCAATCCTAGATTTGTATTTTATTTTGGAAAGGGGAGTACTTTTGGAGCCCATAATATTTGATTGTTTTACTTAAAGATTTGAGAAAACAAAAATATAAAAGCATGTCAAGTTTTCTTGTTTGGGAATATCCCACTATATCGAATTGCATGCACCGATTGCTTTAATAAAAAAGCTTAAGCTAATAGGAAAATATGTGGCAGTTCACTTATATTTTACATAACATTCTCATGGAGGCTCACCTCATGAGATTGAGCAATAATTATTTTATTTAAGATAAAATTTGCTTATGGACACTAAAAGTGATCTTACTTTGCTGGTGGACACTGAAAATAGAGCGATTTTCTGGTGGACACTTTTGTTGTTGTGAAATTTGCTCCTGGACACTTTTGTTGAGATCTCGGTCTTCTAAACCGGAAATGAATATTTTATTTGGCCCAGTGTCTAGGAGCAAATTTGATAACAACAAAAGTGTCCACCAGCAAATCGCTCCATTTTCGATGTCCACCGGCAAAGAGATGTCACTTTCCGTGTCTAGAAGCAAATTTTGCATTTATTTAATTGTCCTAGCCATGGATTTAAATTTGAGACCTCCGGTCGATACTACATTGAGTTACATGAATCCACTAGTTTAATCCAAAAGTTTAAACTATTAAAAAAGAGGTAAACAATAAACTTATACTCCAACACATTGGATCCGTCTTAAAAGTTCGTTGTCGTGTACACAAATCCATCCGTCGACCTCTGGTAAAACTTTTGACTTGGAAACGGATGCAACAATCTGAGGGCATAGACGACATTTCGTGGCGCCATCGAGTACAGCCGCGGCCTCGAAATTTGAAATAGCGGGAGTGGCTTTGCTGAGCTGTGCTCGAAGGAGGCAGAGCATCAGTTTGTTTTTCCGTTGAGGCCTGGTTTAGACTGTAGTGAGGAATCAGTATTCGGTACTGTAGCATTTTTGTTTGTATTTGATAATTATTGTCTAATCATGGTCTAACTAGGCTCAAAAGATTCGTCTCGTAATTTACAATCAAACTGTATAATTAGTTATTTTTTTATCTATATTTAATACTCCATATATGTGTCTAAAGATTTGATGTAATGAAGAGAGAGTGAAAAAACTTACAATCGCATGAGTTTCGCCGGGCCGGCGCCTACGCTGGACTGGACGCATTTGCTGCCGCCTGCCACCAAAGTGCCAAACCCCACCTGTTGTGTTCCCCTATCCCCACACCCCAGCTGGCCCGCTCACCGACCAAACACCCGCAGCAGAGGGATCTCACAGACCAAACACCCGCAGCAGAGGCATTGAATTGCACTGCACTGTAGTTTGCCAGATAAAAAGTGAAGTAAGCAAAAAAATTAAATTTTGTAGTATTCGTGGTTGCGTTTCAAACCTGGCTTCGGTAAAACATTGTTTTTAAAATAAAACCTCATTTTTCTAAGTATCTTCTGCCCGGGTCTTCACCACTATTTTAACAGTACTTTTCATCGAATGAATGATATTTTTTTTCATAAAAAATCAACATAAGTCAAATTTCGACGAAACAAAAAGGGGCCAGTAGGATTCCCGCGCCGGAGCCTCGAATCGTACCTTCACCTCCGTGTGCCTAAAAAGCGTCGGCTATTCTATTCCACGTTCAGAATAGTTCTTTGGTGTGGCTCCATTCACTTTGGTTTGATGTGGCTCCATTCACTCTGGCGCTGACGCTGGCACAAAATAGGCTTAGGGTAGTTTGCCTTAGGATAAACTAGATAAGCTCCATCGTATTTAAAATGGAACTAGTAAACCACTAGCACAAAAGTCTCTAATGGCTAGAAAACTACTTGCAATGACACTTTGAAACTGTCAGTAATGAGACTAGCTGTCTAAATGGCCAAAGCATGAAAGGCATGTGACCGTACAATCAGGGGCGAAGATAGAAATTATTGATAGCAGGGACCAAGTGCTAAAAGATATATTATTAGGGGGGTAACTCGATAATTCAACTGAATTATATAGCAAAATATCATGTAAATATGAGAAATTCATTTAGCATAGGAGGTGCTTGGCCCCCCTCAGCCCCTCCCTCCCTCCGTCCCTGAGTACAATGCAAACCTGGAAGAAGTTAGTTTAACCTGATTTCAAGTTATTTGCACTACAAAATACTCCCATCTGTTTCAAATTATAAGACGTTTTGAATTTTCTGGATACACAGTCTTTCGTTTTAAATTATAAGACATTTTGACTTTTCTAAATACATTTCTTTATTAAGTATCTAGATATAATGTATATCTAAGTACATAACAAAAGGAATATATTTACAAAAGCCAAAATGCCTTATAATTTAGAATGGATGGAGTAGCTTTTACTATGCACTTAGATATATATTATGCCTAGATGTATAATAAAAGCAATGTATTAGAAAAGATAAAACATACGTCTTACCATTTAGAATAGAGGGGAAGTATTTGTATAGAGAGCCTGGAGGCAATCGATGAAACAATGACGAAAAGGTGCAGTGATACATGATGCATGTTGTTCCATACCTGGCCTTGTCAAATAGACAGTCCTTTGTTGTGGCGCTCAAGTTCGTTGCCCATTCGACCTCTTATTATTGAGAATGCATACTATATAGTAGGGTAATATGTTTTTATTTTATTTTATTTCCTTAGAGATAAAAAATAATCTTATTGCTTTTCACATTTTTGTACTCTTTTACAGATAAAATAAAGTAGGTAGATCGATCTGTATCCATTTCTACAAGCACACAAGCAAATGGTCGATATATTATATTGCGGGGAGTTCTGAAACTGTTATTGGATTTCTATTTGACGTATCTTCCATTTATGCTTAAAGCTGGTGCTTTTCTCTAGTACTGCCTCCGTTTCAAATTATTAGATGTTCCGGTTTTTTTAGGTGTGTAATAAGTTTTGCTATGCACCTAGATATATGTTTAAAAAGCCAAAACGTCTTTATAATTTTGAACGAGAGAGTACTAAATTATCTTCTAAGTTCTGTTAAAAAGAAAATAATACAGAATCCTACGTACTTTTTTTTTACAACAGAAACCTACGTACATTAACCCCACGTCAATTTTGCACATGAATACCGTTGCGCCAGGATCTATATTATTATTACTTGGGCGTGTGTACAATGGTACACCTTAACGTAGCCATTTTGTTGATGTTGGCAATATAGCAAGGTTTTCTAAAGCTAGCTGAGTAACTATGCGCAATGCGAGATTCCCTTGTCATATTTATAGTGTACTCCCTTCGTTCCAAATTATAAGTCACTTTGATTTTTTTGGTACATCCATTTTATAATGCATCTGGATATAATAATATGTCTAGATACATAGTAAAATGGATGAACCAAAAAAAGTCAAAGTGACTTATTATTTGGAACAAAGGGAGTATCTATCTACATGATGTGGGTACTTTATTTTATCCAATTTCAAGAGACAGATGATCCTTTTTTTTTCTCTATCTGAAAGCAAAATATTACTAATGACAACACAAACTACTCCCTAGCTACAAGCCTACAACCACAGAAAAGTTAGAAGCTCTGCACAGTGTGCATCCAAAAAATTTCGAGTTAGATTTACAATAGTATATTCATTATATATATTAAAAACAGGTACATATATGAAATTGTTATGCGTGAATTCATCACAAATTTAAAAATAGTTTTTACAATATGTTTCATGTGGTTCCAACCTATATATATATATATATATATATATATATATATATATATATATATATATATATATATATATATTCCGATAGAAATTAATAATGGTTAAAGTACTTTGCCTTCCCCAGTTCCTTCCCCGAGTTAGTTAAGATGAAAATTTGCAGTGTGAGTTCAAGTGAATATAATGCGAGGTCGAACAGACAACGAACTCGAGGCCCAAATCCAAGGACTGTTTACCTGACAAAGAGCCCAGCACGGAGCGCGCATCATCACCCAAAGATACATGTACGTATATATATGCATGAGACCTGTCAATACATGAAACACAAATAAAGAGAGAGATCATCAGTCGCACATACATATCTATTTATATGTATATTCTACTTTGTTTTGTTGCGAAGCTACGCTACTGCGACAAAACAAGCAATAGATGAAAGATCGATTACAAGCATGAATAGATGCTCTGAATTAAGACATCAGTAGATATTGTTTGTTACCTGAAGACGTCCAATGCTAGCTCCAAGCTGCTAGACATGCAGAGCAGGATGCTTTGATGCATTTTTATAGGCCCGTGAACCGAACCGACGCCTTGAAGAGGCTGTTTGTACTTTGTAGGTGGTTCCACTACATATTGGAGTAGCTAAGGTCGCTCAGTGGCTGGCTGGTTAGGTTAGACTTGTGGGTGCAGCTTGCTGGGCTCTGACACACGTGGTTAGTAGCTGACCACTCCACTACACGTTCGGGTCGGAGGCTGCGGGCAGATAGCACCAACCCCTCTTCTTACAACAGTCTCCCGCCGACGCCGGCCTCTGGGCTGTGGGCTGTGGGCTGTGGGCGCGCGACTCCTTCCTTTGTGTCCAAGAGCAATCCTCTAGCTGAGTGTCTTTGTGTATATATGTTTAGTTTAACTAATTGTGCGAAAGGGACTCTAGCTGAGTTGGTTAGCTAGTATGACAAGCAATCCTCAGATCTTGAGTTGGTTAGCTAGTCTGACAAGCACTCCTAAGGTCCTAAGCTCAACTGTGCCAAAGAGCAAACTGGCGTCACACGTAGTGCTTTGGCGTCGTATTGTCTAGAAGACGATGTCTAATTGTTGTGTGAAACTAGCTACGACTATTTGACAAGAACCGTCAAGATCAGAAAGCGAGCGCATAGGATCGGATCTCCCATGAATGACACCACCTGATCGAAGAAAGATGGTCCAGTGCTCAGGTGCTGTTATTATTTATTGACAAGTTTCGTCCTCGGTGCTTTTGATCTCAAGCACTAAAAGCTCCTTGTTGTCTCACTCTCACGGGAGAACTATTCCCAACCAAACCTCGTTCGCTTCGCTGAAAAAACAAGCCAAAACAATATTCCGGCTGATTTGTTGTGAGAGAAAAACACTGTTCCGTCTGAAAAAAGAAGCTGAAAAGTACGGATTATAAGAAAAACAAACAGGGCCAGTGATGATGTATACATGGGCACGACTCAATACAGCGACCTGATGTCCTTGTATTGGTAGTTCCATGAAGTCCCTCCCCTCTTTCAAACCCCATTTCATTCACGTCCAAGTCTGCAAGCGACAAAGTTTTTCAAGTTGGATGTCTCTTCTATACAAAGTAGTAGCAACAGTCTGCATACATGCCACAGGGGCATCAAAAGAATTTCCTGCATTCCGTCGACAAATTTCCTTTTTGAGCTATATATTCTGGTTGTAATGTACATGGAGATGGAGTCATGGACCAAGCCTCTATCTGTAGCTGGACACTGCGATGGCCATGCTTGGCATCCAGCTGAAGGATGATCCCTCCTGTATCTCTGTCTATGGCTACTACAGATGGTACAGGCGGACACAAAATGAATTGACTATTTCTCTCACTCTAGGGTCTAGGCACAGAAAGAATAATGGACATGTACTATGGTGCGGCGGCGCTTCTGGTTATGGCGGATAATCGATAGAGCATGTTAGTCAGTCGTCAAGAGGACCACTGGTCGGGGACAGTGAGGAAGTACTTGGACATGGCCTTCCTGAATCTCTTCTTATACTGAATTGGAGATATGACGGTAGGGGATTCGTTTTTGGGGCCACCAAGAATACCTGAGGCCTTCACCCAGGTCTCCAGCTGCTTGTCCCAGGTGTATTGGCGCAAGTAGTCGATGATGCCAATGACGAGCTCTTTCTTCTCCTCGTCGATTCCAACAAGGAGAGAGTAATCCATGACATCCGCCAACTGCAAAGCATAGCAGACTGAATTACAACTCCAAGTTCACATCCATTGCAGGGACAGGACCCCTATTCAATTCAATGGATACTAAATGCCACTTTAGTTTAATATTAAAAAAATGCTCTGTAGGGCAATCACTGCCGAAAAGTATATAAATAGTGCAAATTCCATCTGAAATAGGTATACATGGAGATGAGGAATGAGGTAGATCAACATAGCCACTCAGGGTGAACTACTTCAACAGAACTTGGGGGGAAACACATGCAAGATATAACATATTGCAAAATACATTGTTGTGGCAATCTGGAAACCTATAACATGATGGAAGTGGTACTCATAACATGACTCCAAACTAGATGCAGGGCACCCATTTCGTGGGTGACAAATACCAGGTAAAACATGGAAAAAGAGTTAGCATCCGGCAATATCCCCAAAACAATTATGTAACAATAACACCTATAAATAAATTATAGTCCATAGTTTAGTTCTTATGTAGTAGCTTGGCAAATTGATTAAGTATTCAAATATATTGGTTAAACAGTAAGCACAAAGATGTAGTTGCATACCGCAAGAAATGAAGTATCATTCCAGACAGCTCTTTCCAATCTTCGTTTTGCCTTGCTCCCCAAAAATATAGGCTTAGTATGCAATGCCTCTATGAGGTTTGAATCCAAGAGGACTTTACTGTCCCCAGCTGTGTAGCGTGAGCGCAATGAACCCTTTAGGTCATACACCCGAGATATCTTCCTTTCAAAGAAAATATTCTCCATCACCATCAGATCCATCCTCACTTCCTTCCCAGCTTTCATGCCCTTAACACTAACCTGAACTCAAGTGAAAAGGGGAAAATAGAATTCAGGGTGATGTTTTACTTTTACACTCTACAGTTGTATAAAACATGATGCATCGAGTGAACAAAAACAAACCTGATATAACCCTACTATTTTGGCCAGGCAAGTTGGGCTACCAGAAGTCAAGGATTCCATTAAATACTTGAAGTACTGAGGAGCAAATTCTACAAAAGACTCCAGCTCTGTTCTCGTGACTTGTTTGATTATGAACCTTTCATCCATCGTCTTTGCAAAGTAAACATTGCTTTTTCCACCCTGCGCATTCCATCTCTTGCAGCGACTTAGAGAACGTATGTAATCAATGTCTTTGGGACAGCATTTCTTTCTAAGCGCAGCAAAATGCTTTTCAAAATAGCAGATCACAGAGAACTTTGTTTTATCTGGAGAAATCAGTGAGTCATCATCAAAGGAAAACCTAAAATGAGTTCCTTTCGAATGCAAATGGTCTTGTTGAGAGGGTGAGGGCGCCTCAAGTCCATGGCTGCTGATCTCAGTAGTATTTGGCAGATGAGAAAAACTCAAACTGGAATTCAGTCTGTGTGTTACTTGTTGTACATATTCTTCTGATGTCATGGCATATGATATAATACTGGTGGGCTCATCATCATATACTGCCACGACAACATCTTCATATCCAATTTGGGGTAATAGTAACCGTGCCCCATCATCGATCATATTTGAAGCAGATGAGATATATGTGGGTGTGCGTGCAAGAACAACATTTAATTTCTCTATCACCCCAGGAGACCTTTGAGAACAGGCCCTTCGTATATTTGGCATTGGGTCCTTCAGGATGCTTGTCATACCCCCAAAGTACTCAGCAGATTTGAATGATGGTAGATGCAAAGAAGCTGGAGCTAATCCAGTTCGTTCTCTCTGCCGCAACCCCAGTGTAGAATTAAACGAGTGAATTCTAACAGGGGTTACTATATTGTTGTAGTTTGGACTGTCCAAATTAAAGGATACATTGTCATCAATTTTGGTGAAAGCTTGTGGAAGATCATACTGCAAATCACAAGACCCAGTCCATGCCAAATCGATATTATCAGAAAAAATCGATGCAAGTGAGGGTAACCTCTCAACAGGTTCCAAACCATCAGTAGATTCAGCAATAGGCCACTTTTTTCCTCCATTGAATTTGTTGTAGACTTTGTCAAGATCCTCTGCATCATCCACAGGATGACCCTCCAAACAAATCTCTAAATTTGTATCAGCAACACTGTATTCATTATCATTCAAATGGCCCTCTCTGGATAACAAAGATTTCCTTGGACTTCCTAAAGATTTTCCAATCTCAGTATCCCCAGAAAGCAAATCAGCTTTCCATTCCTTCAGTCTGGTGTATAAGAGAACATCAAGGTTGTCTGGATTGGTTTTTGAAACATGGCCATGTGTTTTAAGAACTGAGTCTACATGACATAGCCTCCGATCCCAAATGTAGGCATCAAGAAGAAGACCACGCCTCAAGCGGTTGAGCTCCAGAATATCAATTGATGTCTGCATGGGGTGATTGCTTTCACTCATGACTGGTAAAAGCAATATCTGCAAGAAAAGGGGCAATAAATCAACATAAAATCGCTGTAACTCTTGATAAAAGTTAACGATATGGCAGGAAAGTCTGATTGTGCCACCTCATATTCATTTCTTTCCATTTTAAGCAAATCCTTCATCTCGACAATCTGCCTTTGAACACATTCCTTCACAGGTTCATCCTCAGTAACAATGTTTTTTTCAGTACGGTGAAGAAATTCAGACACCTCCACATGCAAGGCTTCCATTTTGCCAAATATCTATAGAAACAAATACATGAGCACATGTTGTTCATGCTAAAACTGATGTGTAGGATGCAGAGGATGAACATAGTTTCAAATTTAATAAAAGAGCACACCTCAACTGCCACCCTTTTTAGCCACTCCTGTGGACTACGAGAGTTGAAGTCCAGTACTGATGGAGGAAGGTTAACTGAGAGGATGTCAACAGGAGAATATCTGAAGAATGCCACCATGTTTCCATACCTGGAATTTTATTTGAGTTGTTGAAATCTCACTGGAGCACGGAACAATATGATATTGCAAAGAATATAGCAGACACATACCCATAAAAACGAAGGCAGTCCCTCTGGAGTGAATGCCCACAGCTTGCAACTCGGTTGGCAGTAGCATGGTTTGAGAAACTTAGCTCTAGGAATTTCCCAAACGACAGACCCCAGGCAGCATCAGACATGATTATCCTTCGTGTGGCAGGTGGAACACCGTCCTTAGGTTTGCACTTGAGGCACCTGTGCCACATCCATATCCTTCCATCACGCTCACCAGGCAACTTTCGAGATCGAAGTCGGTGAACACAAATTGTTAAGCTACCATGCTGGTGAGTATAACACCTGATATGTGATTCTGATGGCTCTTTGCATGACTGACAGCAATATGCCTGATGAATATATGAAAAGTGTTAACCATTAGGTTTAGAAAACTATTATGAGAAGGTCCAACATGACAGTACATACTCAAGATGAAAATGGGATGTACCTGATCAAATAAGTCTTCCCGGAGGTATCTCCCAAGTGGTTTATCAAAGCTACCATAAAACTTGATGCGGAACAGATGGGAACGCTCGCATACGAAGCCTTTTGGGATACAAGTACTGGACAGCGAAACTAAGATGCTCTGATGATTGTCAGTACCAGGAAAGTATTCACCAGAAAATTCATTCAGGTCATGCTGGTCTGATGAGTGATCATCATGTGATTTTTTATTCCAGTGATCTACTTGTTGACATTTCTTTGCCAGAGGCTCATCTTGGTGAGCATCTGATGTAAGCTTTGCAGAGTTCTGCAAATTCTGATTCTGCATCCTTGAGTCATGATCCAGTGAACATAACGATGTTTCATGCCCATTGCATGAACCAGTTGCACAGGATACACAATGCTCACAAGGGTTCTTATGATCAACAGAATATTCAGTTTCTTTATGCTCACATGCACCCACAAACCCATGGCCTTCCTCATTCAATGGTAATGAACTAGGTGATACAGAGGTATTTTCAAACATCATGTTGACCATAGCAGTCTCTGAGAGTTTGTCCTGTTCTGATGTACGTCCATGAGGAGGCATACCAATAGTGGCCGATGCAGCAGAATTGTTATTTGTGCAGTTTCTTATACCTGGCTCAACTACCACATGTCTCAAGGGAAATTTAGGAAGAGTTGCACCTTCATCTGCAAAGAATGATGTTTCAAGAGAAAGGTGATAAGCAGCAAAGACTGCAAGTTGTACAGCACGCTTAATCCTCTTAAGCTCCTCCCAACATGACCCTCTCAGTAGAACCTACATAAATTGACACAGTTATAATTGAGCTGGAAAACTAAAACTAGAAATTGGATATCAGCTAAATACATATCTAGTGCTAATACTCTTCATAACAGATTGAACATCTACAGTATTTAATATTAGCTGATGACATGAGCTGTGCATTCCAATCAGGTGCTCATAGAAAAGCAAAGGGATTATTACCGTGCAACCCAAACGCCAAGGGCAGCCTTCAAAGAACATCAGTGTCTTGCTTGATCTCCTATCTGTCTGTTTAGCTGATGGAAATTCTGTAACTTTTTGCACCTTGAACACTTCACATTGACCTAGCCGTGCTGAAGCAATACTGTCAACTGATGCAATTTGTGCCCCTGTGCACCTTGATATCCTGTCCAAAAGTGTCCTCTTAACATTCAGAACTAACGAAATATCTTTCGAGAAGAGCTCCTGAGCAGAAGATGAGACACTTTTCTCAACTAGCACAACATTAGGTCGCCGGGACTCGATCTTTCCAACAATCATTTTCATGTGCTCCTTCTCCTGTATTAAGGGCATTTCTTCAGTAAAAGCATAAATTGGACAAACAAATGTACAGCAAGAGTATGCTAGGCACAAACCTGTTCAAGTATCCTGTTAATAGACGCTAGTTTATTAGGAACCTTGTGGTACTCAAGTGCGCCCCCTAAAATGAGCAATTTTGCATTCCTGTGCTCAGAGACCATGCGTTTGTGTTTTACATTCTTGGAGCAAACAACTCCTCGAACAAAATTACTGTACAAAAGAAATTACTCATCAGTTCCACATGATGGTGAGAACAGCCATGTAAATTTTAGTCGACTAAAATACTATTGAAAAAACAAACCTATCTCTTGGATCCCCTGATGCTATACATTTGACCTTCACATAATCAGTAGGATCCATGCTGCCTCCTTTCTTGGTATCTGGCCTCACATAGCTTGCGGCTTGCCAAGTTAAGGATGACACAATATCAAGCCAATTTTTAGACCCATCATCGTTTCCCATATCGATGCCTTCTGCCTTCAGTAATTGAGCCACAAGAGCTCGGAAATGACCGAGCACTGCAGTCTTCAGACCCTCTTTCTGAGCAATGTTTGTGACTTCGTCAATACCAGCTATTTTGTTAGCACTAAAGCTACCAGAAACAAGAAGCCTGCTTGAATCCCCAACCTCATCATCGTCATCATCGAATCCAAATAACCTCGATTCAATATCATCCCCCTCATCTTCTGGTGGTGGTGGGGACCAAATATTGGCACCGAAATCAACAGGATATTGAGTTTTGCTTCCTTCTCCACCACTGTCAGTGAAGCTACCATTCATCTGTTGCAGTGAACCATCAGATCCTAAACTCGCCTTTGTACCATATCCAGGAGAATCCGGGCTGGAACGGCCATTCTTCCTGGATATCGATGAGCTGTCGTTCTGCTTCACCATCCAAGTCGGGCTCTCCAAGGGGCTTGGGGTCAGGGACCGGTTGATCTCATTAGGGGTACTAACACTAACAGAATCTATATCTGAAAAGTCATGTATGAAGTCATTCCCAGGGTTGAAAAACTGAACCCCAGGCTCATCATCGTCCTCATCATCTGCTCGCCTGCATTTATACAAACCAATTCAAGGAAAACTCAGCTCAATAGTTGACTAAATGTAAAAATAAAATGAAAAGCCCAAACTTCCGTGAGAATTACTTGCTCCCGCAACCACTTAATTGCCAGTCACAAGTTTTCGTTATGTCTTCTTCATGACCAAGCTCTACCCCAAATAAAAAAGGCAAAGACTTTTAGCTAACTTAATAATTGCTAGATCGTAGCAGGTGGCACCACGCAATCTTAATCAATCCGTTCACTTCAGACTGAAAAAAAAAACACCTTTCCCTTTTCCTCCATAGCAAGTCAAAAAAAAAACACATTTCCCTTTTCCTCCATAGTAAGTACTGTATGTACAACTTTTCCAAAGCGACGGAAACGGAGTAGTAGCACACAGTACCTGACAGCGCGGCAGCGGAGCAGCTGCGGCGAGGAGATCTGCCGGCGCAGGGCGATGGCGCGTCTGCCTCCAGATCTCGTCCCCGCGGGCGGCGGCGAGTTCTCTGGGGAGGGCCCCCCGCTACGCGACCTCGGCGTGGCGGGCGGGCGGCCGTCTGCGGCTTCAGCCGGCGCGGCGCCGGCGACGAAGGATCTGACCTTCTGCAGAGCGCCCAGCACCGAGAAGTCCACAACTCCCATGTCTCCGGCACGACGCGAGAACACGGTCCGAAAATCACGAAAGGTAAATCTACAAAAATAACAAGGCAAAAAAAATCACGCCTTTGAGGCTAAAACTCCTCTCCGGCGGCGACGAGACGGCGGCGGCGAAGCGTCGGGGATCGATTTTCTCGCTTCAACCTCCGGCACGGTGTGTATGTCTGTCTGTCTGTCTGTGTATGTACAGGCTGCGGCTAGATAGCGGCGGGAGGCATTTGGGGGTCAGCCAATGCCGGACTGGTCGAGGGGCATAGGTCGGCGGCTCCTCGCCGGTGGGCCGTCGCCGTGCAGTACGGCGGAGCTACACGTTGGCTCGCGGGCTCACAGCGGTTCTGGCGGCCGCGGGGAAGGAGGAGAGCATGGCCGACGGAGACGAAATGGCTGGTGGAAGGAAGGAAGCGCTGGTGAGCGAGCGACGAGCGGTGTCTGCGAAAGCAATGGCGGGCGGATTTGAGGAGGAAAGGGAAGAGTGGGAGGGTGGGGCGGGGGTTTTAATTGTCGAGAATGCGGGATGCGGGATGCCGGTGATGGAGGAGCAGTATCTTTCGGACAAAAACAATGGGCAACCAAATCGGAATGGGATTATATTAATTAATTTAGTATTAATAAATAAATATTGTATGGATATGAGGCTGCATAGGAGTGATTTAATTTAATTTATACACGGGGTGAGTAATGTCTAAAGATTTTGTTTTGGTGGTAATTGATGATTATAACGTTCGAAGATATAGGCATTAAGTAAAAAAGAACCCATTGATGTGGAATATATTATTTTTGTTTATTTTGAGTACTTTTTTAGTCTCTTGGTCCACAATAGGTAGATCATCTGCATTTATACAATTATAAACTATTGTGTATGATACACATTTTTAGAATAAAGGGCTGCTTGAATCACAGTTGAAGTATTATAATCTATTATATACTATCTCCATCCTGTAATATAGGGCATGTTCGCTGATTGGTGCTGGTGCTGGTTTGGGCTTGCTGGTTTTTGAGAGAAAAACACTATTGGCTAGCTGGTTTGGGTTGTCTGAAACCAACAAGCGAACAGGCTGATAATGTGGTATAAAAATTTAAAGACAACTTAAGGAAAGACTCAGATGATACATATACTCATGGATTAAACCTATGTAAGAAGTTTATCCTCAAATTATGATTCCTTCATAACAAACTTAGCTAAATTTGAGTATGTGAGAGTAACTTTTTCAGTATCAATTTTGGAAGTAATAATGTATTGTATTTTAGGATGGCGGAGTACATAGAATTATTATAATCTGGATTACGAACTACAATAATTAGATTCCTCTATTATTATAGTGAATTATTCTTAGTTCAAGTGAAAATAGTAATAATCACAAAAAAAACAGATCCAAGGTGGATTATGAGATTATTGTAATGTAATATCTTAATTATAATAATCCACCTCATAATCTAGTCTGTTTGGGTCGTAATTAGATTATAGTACCTAATTATATAATCCTAGTGTATCCAAACATACCCTAATTATGTAGCCATTTCTATGGAAGGAATTATGCCAAAATTTTCTTTAGAGCATGACAGTATTACATGGTTGCTAACCAAAATCTATGCTAACATACAACACCAATAAATAAAAAAGGATAACAAAGGTTATTATTTGTCTTTTTTTGATCAATCTAATTATCAATCGTTGTTTTGCCCAAACAATTTGCTAAACATTTACACATGGCTGTGTTCCTAAAGGCGTTGCTGGCAAGCCCTCAAAAGTTGGGGGCGGCACCATCTCTTGGATGAGAGTGATAGACACACCTTAAAAAGGCGCTTTATTATACTATATATACGTGGTAGGAGCAAATTCAACCATCAAAATTGGCAACATACACAGCGTCACAGCCCCTCTACTCCAGTAGTCTCTGATATCTGTGAGCCCTGTGTCCCCACAGGTCGGTGTCAGAATAAACGAGTTATATTGAGCCGTGGAAGGAAATTTAGGATCCACTAGAATATTCAGAAAACCGAAAGTGGATGCACTGTGTCATGGTCGGATAGATAGACAACCAGATAAGTCTCATATGTGGCTTGCATTTGCATCTCAATTTAGGGTTAGCATGGTCGTATGCAATTGTTAAATAAAACTGGGGACTTTTTAACATCATCAGCAGGAATATACTGCTACTTTTCTTTTTTATGAATGAAACCTTTGCCGAACACCAATTCACTTTTTATTAGTACCCCCACCAGAAATCAGGAGAAAAATACTGCTTCTCTCTCTCTCTCTCTCTCTCCAACTATTAGGATTTAACTCTAACACTTGTTAAACATGGAAATACAGATACAGCTCTAGGTCTTTAAAATATAGAAATGCTTTTAACAAAGTACTTAGCTAGACAGGCAATTGTAAAAGTGGCTTAATTTTTATTCACCGAAAACAGGATAGACGATCTAGTCAAACAAAAAGCATATGGATATATGCATATATATATAAAATCAGCGTTAGTTAGCAATGCTGTCAGCAGCCTTGGCAGTGCTAGCATAACAATAACATTTCAAGTAATCTTGGCAGCTCAAGATACTCCCTGCATACGTGCGTACGGCCAGTAGCAGTTGTTAGTCCTGTCAGCCTGAGAGGTAGTACTACACACTAGACTATGAGCTGGTTTACGTGCTATCAACGGTTTTAATTGGTTGCTTAAAAGACGTAGACGACATATATATATGTCGAAACAGGGAAAAAGTAATTATAAGAACAATTGTTACAATTCGTCGTGAAATATATTTTTATAATATAGTATACATATTTGGAGTTATAATATTCATGTTGTTGTCTGTAAATTTGATCAAGCTTTAAAAAGTCAGTCCAAAAATAGAATTGTAACTTTTTAGAATGTAGTTAGTAGTAACTAACTGTCTGATTGAAAGTGGGGGTTTTATTTTTCTTGATTTTTGTAAGCCTTTATGTAGTACGTATCGGATTTTTTTTTAACAAAAGGAGACGGGATTATGCCTATTTCATTGAGATATGGAAGAGAGTTTACGCTCCCCCTTAAGGCCTTATTTGGATACGCATGTATTCATCTCAATCCATGTGTGTTGAAATGGATTGGAGTGGAATAGAACTAAATTTCATTACATTCCACTCCAATGTATGTGGATTGAGGTGGATACGCATGTATCCAAACAAAGCCTAAAGGGGAGAGAAGACAAGGTAAGCTATTCTCATGCTAAAAGAATCGCTAATTGTTTCGTCCTTGCAGCGACCAGCTTTGTTTATATGATGTTCATAAGGGATATCGTCGAGACTAGCATTTCTTTCCTTCCAATTTCCCAAGTGAGCCCTTGTTTAGTTCGCGAATTTTGGATTTTGGAGCTACTGTAGCACCTTCGTTTTTATTTGGTAAATAGTGTCCAAACATTGACTAATTAGGCTTAAAACGTTCGTCTCGTAATTTCCCACCAAACTGTGTAATTAGTTTTTTTCTTTTTCTTTAATACTTTCATGCACGTACTTCGATGTGGCGATCTTTAGTACTTTTTTGGAATTTGCCCTTCAACTAAACACGGCGAGATGAGGAGAATGAGACTTTTGATCACTTTTCCGAGGCGTGTTTTGCTCTGTTGTGATGTTTGTCCACCGTTCTTGCACTGCGCTTCTCTGCCAGTTTTCTGGTCGCATGCTTGGTTTGACCGGTCCATTCCGCGCAGAGGCTCCCAGTGTATCCTAAGTCCACAAGCGTGTGTGTGTGTTGTCTAGGCAATTTGTCTACACAGGGGGCATATCGGGCAGTGTGTCCAACCTTGGCGTGCCAGTCTGTCTGAAGTCCATACTCTACTTTGAATGATGAGCCAAGCAAAAAAATTTATGTTTTGGTGGAGCCTAGGTTTTCCACATGGAGTGGATATGAGGGGCCTTTATACATCCGATGAACTGTGCCATGTACGCCGAAGCAGTCGAGTATCCCCAGTTGCGCTCAACTTCCATGCAATTTGTGTCTTTGTGATTGTTTTGCAGTCTTATTTCCCTGATAATATTCCATAAATATATAAATCCATCTAGATGAGCGCTGATGTTTACATCTCGAATCCACTTGTTATTTAGAGCGTTATCCTTTTGTGTTATCTACATCTTTGTTTTTTGTCGACCTGATGAAGATTGCTGCATCATCTGCATACATGGAAGCCTGGAATAGCAGCATTCCCCCTCCAATTTTGCTGAGAAATCCCAACCCGGCTGCACAATAGAATAGCTTTTGCAGAGGATCAATTGCCAAAATGAAAAGCAATGGTGATAGAGGGGTTGTCTTGCCTCAGTCCTCATCCATGTTGGATCAACCTAAGTGGGATCCGTTGAGTAGGATTTTGGAGCATCATGAAGTAAGTATTGCTACATCCATTCTCTCCAGCGTGGTGGGGAGCCTCTGTGTTTGATTAGGGTGATGAGATAGTCCCGGCGTACCGAATCACAAGCTTTCGAGATGTCCAGTTTTCATAAGTAAGGCTGGTGTTTTTCCTCGTATTTTTGTTATGATTTATGTTACTGGATCAAGCTAATTGGCCTGAAGTGTTGGATGCTTTCAGCACCATCCTTCTTTGGGATGAGGACGATATTTGTCAAGTTGACATTTTTTTTTTTGGTTTGCGAGGAGATCAGCACAGCAGATGTTGTGGAAGCTATTGACTGCAGCTATATATGACGTCGGATTTAATTGTTGGCCGCCATTTCTTGAAAAAGATTCCTGTGAAGCCATCGTCTTTTGGCAATTGATGAGAAATAGTGGTCGTGCCGGAGTGGTACGCTCAGATTATTTGCTACACATCACAACTAGGTAGCGATATTTAACCTGCCGTGCAGTGTAGGCCAGTAGTATATCATTACAGTGCTAGTATATAGCAGCACCTCCGGCATCCAAGTTTCCATGGTGAGCGCTGACCGCTGAGTCGCTGACTGATCTCACTGTCACTGCACACCCCATGGCCACGAAAGGCTCATCTAGTTTCAAGTGGTGGTACGCCGATTGGAGAGAAGGCACGCGCGCCGCGGTCGCCCCGCCGCCGGCCGGGCGATTGGTCGGCCGATCCCATCGGCTAACCGACCCCTCTCATCACGTACGCGCAAATGGAAGCATATCGCTCATCGCCCATCGATCCGTGGTGATACGTACGTTGCCATGAACGGCACGGCTGGTTCATCTTCTCTTCCATGAATATAGATGCGCGTGTGGCGTCCAAGGCCAGGCAACACTTGCGTTGTAAGCCCTGCGCAGCACGTTGATGCAAATGCAATCATCATGCATGCGTGCGAAAATGCTACGCACAGCTTTCTAGCGTACTCTACGTCTCTACCAAAGACCAATGTTCGCTGGAGCAAGTGGTGTAGGGAAGATACCGAGGATGAAGATTTTCTGGAGAGGGCTGAGCGTTTAGTCGCCATCAGGAATTTGGAAGAACCACCTGCTGCTAACGATGGTATGTGTATGTCTTTTGACAATTCTATTTTATCGGTTTCTGATTTTTGCATAACTTCGAATATTCAGAATTGGGCATTTCTATGGCCTTTAATTCAAACGATATTTTCAAGGGTGTGTCCGATATTAAATTTGGAGAGTTAGATAGACTCCTTGCTAGAAATCAAAAGCAAACAGGTCAGAACTAAAATGTTTGAGGAATCTGATGAGGATGAGGACAATGAGATAGAGTATTTAACTATAGGTCACTTATGTAGTGGGCATTATTGAAGAGAATATCTAGACGAGGGTGTGGATCACATTGGTGGTGAATGACATAAGGTGTCCAATAAGAAAAACTCTCCAAAGAAAAAAGGAAATACAAATATCCACATCCATTTAAAATAAAAACGGGCGACCATGAAGTGGGCTTGCAGTTTGGAAAGAACTGTGTTGGAGATCTTTGCCAAGCATGGACAAATGTTTTCTAATAGACATGAGGCTTAGTTGGCCTTTTGAATTCTCTTCTGTTTCCAACATTTTATTGCTTTTTGTTAGTTTAGTTTTTCCAGATAAAAGCAACATCATTGTAATAATAGATGGTTGTGTGCAAAACTCTTACTGAGGTCATAATATAATTTATCCCTTTTTTTCTAAAAGAATGTGAAAATGTACACAGGGAAATTAACATCAAACCATACGCTTTAATTTATCCTGTAAAGAGATGGATCAAGCGAACCAAACCGTTTTTAGTTAATGCGTGCATCATTAGTGCATGATTAATCCAAACAGAATTAAGATTTAAAAGTGCATACCCTTTGTACTGTAGCTGATTTTAACACAGGGACAGCGCGTGGTTTGATGCGAGCGAGGTAGCAGCCGGTTGGTAACCAGAACTTACCATACCAAAGGTTAGTTATGCCACAGTTTCTTCGACAGTTGTTTGGTTCACTGCCGCATCCATGGCACGCCACACTTCTTAGCATCCTGCCCCTATGTCATAGACTCATTTTAATACTAAATCTTACCACAAATATGGTTTCGATTTTGCTCAACACACTCTCTGTTGCAGCCACAGTCTAAAGCTTAGACGTGACGAGTTCTGGTCACTAACCAATGGGCAGCCTGCGTGTCTGCAGTCGTCCTCCTCCAATCATGGGCTTCAGAATTCAGATGCTTGCATTGCGTTGCGTCCCTTTTTTTTCATCCATGATCAGTGGAAGGAACCCGTGCTGCGAATATAAGCCCTTGTTTAGTTCGCGAAATGATTTTGTTGCAAACATTGATTAATTAGGTTTAAAACGTTAATGCCGCAATTTTCCACCAAACTGTGCATTAGTTTTTTCTTTTCGGACATTTAATCTTCCACGCATCGGACCACAAACATTCGACGCACGTTCGATGTGCTGTGCAACTTTTTTGAATTTTGGGATCCAACTAAACAAGGGCTAAGCACTCTGTGTTGCGTTGGTCCATCGCATCATGTCCTGCACCTGCATCTGTGGATTGAATCGATGCGAGCAGTACGGACCAGGGTTGTTGGTAAGCACTGGGTTGGTTCATTATCTGGGTCGTACGGACGATTCGCTCACGCTTATTCTCTGCTCTTATTATATTATTATTACTAGGATGGACTGATATGGCCCCAGATGATTACGGGAAGAGCTCTCTCAATTTTATACACGGTAGCCCTTGACAAAGATTGCAGTGGGACATGCGTATAACTCATAGCCATATTTATTCAAACCGGATTGGATAACAAACTACTCAATATTTCAATTTACGGATTAATTAGTTGAACCATTGTGTCGATGCGAAAAGTGATCAACAAGTAAATATTTATAGTTTTGCCGTACGTTATGATCGGATATGGCCTAACACTCAATGACACATGGTTTATACTGGTTCAGACAACGTCCGTCCAGTTCCAGTCGGTCGATGACTTTATTCCTGGTCCCGATACTCGAAGTTTGTTGTGGGATTACAAATGAGTGAAAATAAGTAGGGGGTGTTAAAGGTCCGGTCGGGCTCTGAACTAAAGAGCCAAGAGTGACGGGAGCTCCAACGTGCACTAAGTACTAGAACGTATACTCTGTGTAGCTTTAGAGTTCTAAAGCTGTGGAGCTGTTTGAGTGCTCATAATGTCTAAGCTAAGCAGAGAGTCGGAAAAAACCGTCCGAATCTCCTCGTTTAGGAGAGAGCGCATCATCTTTTATAGGTGAAGGGGACGGCCTTACAAGTTTAGAGAGAGAGAGTGTGTGTGCGCTACCTAGTCTTGTTGTCCACGCTGTCGGGTATAAGACAGTTTATCGGCGCCCACAATACTGTTGACGTCCAGATGCATGTAGCAGGCTTCATTGTGTTCTTCTAGTATGGCAAATGTCGGCGCCTACCATACTGTAGGACAAATGTCGACGCCCACAACACTGTTCATGTTCTGACATGTCTAGAAGGTTGCAAAACACCCTTCTGCATGGTCTGGTGGTATTGTCCTGCAGGTGTGCAGGGTATGGTCCTCGGTATTACGGTTAATTTGAGCGTCATGTCTTATCTGCTCCGTCTGATTCTTGGGTCCTCACCGAGCGGACGTCCCCAGTCGGTCGTTCCCAGTCGGCTTCGATCGCGCCGGTTGGAGAAGAGCTATAAGCAGAGATTCGATGTATTCCCAGTCGAAAAAGCAGGTCGGAGTCGGAAGCGAGTGTTGTCCCCTCCTTGGACAGGCCTTCCGGTCAGACACTGGATCACTCTTCCGGCCTGTCGTTAGGTATCTAGGGCGGCCTAGGAGTCGCACGATGTTGTAATGCCGTCTGCTAAGCCGAGCTTTTGCTGGGAAGCGGGCCCATCGGAGACCCTAGGTTTATGAACCCGACGAAGCCTCCGGGCCCTTTTAGGACTTCTACGAAGTCGTGAAGGGGCTATTTATACTCGTTGTATGAGAGCAACGGATGGGTGTAAGATCATGAGTCGCCGTCGGGCATGATGGAGCGTGGACCCATGCGTCGGGCGTGGCCAAGGGGTCGGGCTCAACGGAGCGCAGACCCAGGTGTCGACCGACGAACTAGCATGCTGATCAGCGATCGTACAGGGTGTAGACAACATAGTGACCATGTGTCCATCATTGATGTGAGTCCCCTAGAACATCATATCACGGAGACAGGTCATGTTGAGACGCAATCGCTCCCTGCATGATACCAGAAGTTTGACCTAGGGTTGTACTTTTCTAGCCCATAGTGGTTGGCGGTGGCGCGAGCTTCCGTTAGGGACCGTGTCCGAGGGATCGGGCGAAGCGGGGCTAGCCCTTAGACGTCGGTAGAGGCGGAGCCAACCTTCGGGAGTCGGATGAGGAGGAGCCCAGCAAGGGGTGTGGCCTTGGTGGTCCTAGAAATCGCCTGGGGGATTTTTTGACTGGCCCCCAAGCCCTCGGGTGATTCGGGTAGAATCGTCTGGGGGATTTTTCAACTTGCCAACATTCTGAGCCATCGTTTTTGGGAGTGCGGACCCAGGCGTTGGGCACCAACCCAAACATCGAGCGCGACAGAGCGTGGACCCAAGTGCCGGGCGTGGTCGAGGGGTTGGTCTAGTTTCGTGCGTTACCCCATCCGTGGTTTCCATGATCGGAGGGGCTGAGCTAACATCGCTTGCCTCGATGGCTCGAGTGATGCGCTCGGTGAGCTCTCTAACGGGTATGTCCGAGTGAAATCTAGGTCTATCGTTCATAACGGGGTCGGCATAGCCCTCATGTGGCACTCCACTACTCATTAACCCACTTCCTGGTAGATGCCTGAGCCATTCCGGAGACCGACTTAGGTGGCCTCACCTCCCCTCGATGAAGATTCTGTGGGCATGGCTCGAGGTTAGGATCTAACGAGAAGGTTGAGATGACCATGTCTGCTTCTGAGCAGATCGGGCGAGGGCCGCTGGGGCTCATCTGCGTTTTCTCCCCTGGCTCTGTTTGACGTGAGGTGGCCTCGAGCCCTTCGCGGGCCGACCTTCGAACCCCGGTCGATCGTCACTCATGTCAAATGAGGCGACTACCGCTTCGTGATGCAACACGAAGCGTTATGATGCATCAATTGCATATGTAATGCTTTGGATGTATGAGATGAATGTGTGAATGCATGTATGAGGAAGGATGAATGAATGATTATGCATTAGAAAATAAAATAAAGTAGGAAGGTTTGGTAAAGATACCTTGATGACTCGAGTGGTGGGTTTGAGGAGCTCTTATCGGATATGTCTGAATGGGATCCGTGTCCATCATTCGTGATGGAGTCGGCGTAGCCCGCATGTGGCATCTCACTACTCCTTACCTGTCTCTCGGCAGTCGCCTGAGCCGTCTGATCGACTCAAGTAGCCCGTTGGTCTTTCCTCGATGGAGATCCTATTGGTGGGCCCTTCCAAACCCTGCTTGGGAAGGCGGAGGGTCGTTTGCATGCGGTTGCGCCTTGTTTCCTATGCCTGGGTTGTGGTAGTGGTGGGCCCTACCCAGGCCATGTCCAATTTTAACCGGGTGACGTTTCGTTGGGCAGGGCGTGTCCCATCAGTCAGGACACGTCCCACCGTATGCCTATCCGCATTAAATAGGGGAAGGGAGAGGGTTTTCATCCCATTCCTTCGCCTTTCTCCAACTGCTGCCTCTCCTCCTTCTTCTTTTTCACCAAGCCCATTCGTGCGCCACGGTGGTTTCTAGGGGAGAGAGAGGGTAAAGTGAGGGAGAGGAGAACTCATAGATTCATTCATGAATCTAGGGCATGATGTTGAACTAGAGGCCATCCAACGTAGACGAGGAGGTGCTGGCCGCCTTCACCGAGAAGGGGTTGCTCCCACCAAAGGAGGTGGCGCATTGGAGGGCTCCTGCGCCAGGGAAAGCTGTTCCGTGACCACGGGCCGATGAGGTTGTCTCCTTCCTTGCCTTCCATGAGCGCGGGCTTGGATATTGAAAGGACCTAGGATGTCGCCTAGAGGGGGGGTGAATAGGCGTTTCTGAAAATTAACACCTTTAAATGCGGAAACGATTAGTAAAGAGAGTTTCCAAAATGGAAACTCCAAATAAAGAGTAGTACCACCCCTCACAAGTTAGTCACAGAGTATACGAGGTATAAAGAATGTATCTAGAAGCTACAACCCTGCAACATAAAGTTAGAACTGTGAATAAATATTTTCAGCACAGAGCTCTAATACCGGACGTGTCCGGTATGCACGATTTCTGCAGATCAGCCCCGAACTTGCTCCTTTCGATTTCTATCTTCAAACCAAATTGCAGGTACCTACTAGAGATATCAGTATACACAGAGAACCTACACAAGAGCTGGAGCAACACAAATATCAAATGAAATGCGAATTGAGACACGATATTTGTTTTACCGAAATTCGGACTTGTTTGAGTCCTACTCTCCGTTGAGGGGGCTGCGGGCGACCCAGCGAAGGTCAGCCCTAGAGGGTACCACGAAGGTCACTCTAGCCGGAGTCTTTTCCAACTCCTTTTCCTCCTTCCACTAAATAATTCTGAGGCGGCGGAATCGACCGTTACAAACTTTCCGAAGCAACCACAATCTCTCGGTTGCTCTCCGGCGACGCCTAGTCGTCTAGGACCGAAGAGTCCAAGAGTAAAAAATGCGAATCATGAGATTGACAATATGCACAAGTGCTCAAGTGGTGGCTTGCTCTCTTTTTCAAATTCTCTCTTAACCCACAAATTGATTTTGCAATTTGGATCACACACTCACTAAGAGAGGGTTGGCAAGGCTCAAAAACATGTGTCTATCTCAGCAGAATCAGCAGCCTCCAAATGTGGAGGCTTGGGGGTATTTATAGCCCCCTTGAAAAACTAGCCATTTTATAGCCGTTGCAATACCGGACACGTCCGGTATGACTTACACTGCCCCAACGGTAACTAAGTTACAGTGACAATGTGAGGTGTCGGAACTCCCGATGAATGCCGGAACTCCTGACATGCGTCGAAACTCTCGACCCTCAGCAAATTTAAAAACCATGTAACTGAGTTAAAGAATATGAGGTGTCGAAACTCCCGACATATGCCGGAACTTTCGACCGTCGGAACTCCCGACCCTCAAGGCTTTGGAAAACTAGCCGTTGGCCTCTGGTCGTGCACCGGACGTGTCCGGTATGACCAGGACAGTGAACCCTCCAAGTCAGTTAAAGTGCGAGATGTCAGAACTCCCGACCATTGCCGGAACTTCCGACCGTCGGAACTCCCCATGAACCAACCCGAGAACAATATTTTTATAGTTACTGGGCAAATACCGGACACGTCCGGTAAGGCCAGACCAGCAACAGTCAGTTAGCTCTTTTGTCTCTCAAACATTCAAATCTCACATGGGTTGGCTTGAGCACTTATGAAACATTATCTATCAACATGATGCATCCCTCTTAATAGTACGGCATTCCTATTTACTCAAATTTAAAAGTATAACGGATTTAAACCTTTTGAGTTGCTCTTTTTGAACCGAAGCCATGTATTCCAATCTTCATCAAGTGAGGGTGCCAACATGTTGATATTGATCTTTTTCACTAGAGCATAGCCATCTTGAGTACGTGACTTGATTCCATTCATCATATTTGAATAATCCCAAATGTATCAAGTCACTTCCATCAAACACTCCAACAGTGATTTGATCCTTCACATAAACATGGCCATCATAGCTTGATTAGTACCTCAACTAAATGCAAGTACTTCCTTCTTCACCCTAGCTAGGTTCTTCGGCTGTCAAGCCATCGCTTGCCCTTCACCCTTGCTTAGTACCTCGAAGCCTCTCCTTGCTATCTTCACCATCTCAAGCCATCAAGTCACATCTTGTGTTGAATCATTCTTTCATGTATTGTTATCTTTTTCATTTCAATTTTAGCAAGCTTCAAATATGAGACCATTCCATATGGCCCAACTTCTTCCAAAAAATGTTTTCTCACTTCCAATCCCTTTCTCCATTGTTACTCAGTCCAAAAAGGTATATGATCTTGATCCAAACCGAGTATCATCACTTTTCTTATCTAATGCCATAAATTGATTTTCTCTTTTCCAAATATTTGGCATATACAAGATTTTGCTTACTTGAAAGAGATAGAGTGAGACATAGTAGATTGCGGACTTAAGAAAACCATGTCATGTGTGATTAGCCGATCAAACAACCAAGGAGAGCTATAATCATCACATGACAAGGCTAGGTCACAAAGACCAAGATTCAAATAGTTTTTCAAATTCACACTTCCTACTCATGCTAGTTAGGGGTTTTGAAAAACATCTCTCCTATGTCACATAAATGCACATTCTAACATATAAAGGGCCTTAGATGCACTTGCAATGTATATATGTAAACACATACCTTTGCCTTGAGCCCACAAGAATACCACTAAGAAGATTCATGGCATGATAATCTTTATGTTGACCTTGATTGCCAAATAATCATGCTAGATTCTAAATCACTTTTCATCCAAAGGACTACAAAGAATGCTAGATAGATTTGTTAGTCCACATTGGTACAAAATATAAACTTAGCTCCCCCTAAATAAGTGCTTCAAGTAATTTGAACAACTTTCAACAAACATTTTTATTCTATTAAGACCTGGGGAGCCAATTTTTATTTTGACCATAAACCGAATAAGATTGCCATATTTAAAAGTGAGTTTAAGAGATGCTCACAATCCACTTAGATTTGATAAATCACAAGCTTCTGAGTAAGTTAGGGATATATGAGAATGTATGGATCAAATACTCAGTTGCAATACGATTGGTGTTCTGGTCCATGCAACACCGGACACGTCCGATAGTATGCCGGGCATGTCTGGAATACACAGAATAGAAACACTGACTTTCTGTCCCTGGCCATACCGGACACGTCCGATAGTAATACCGGACATGTTCGATAGGTGCAGGACAAAAACAATTAATTCTCTGCTTGTGATTCTTTGTTTAGCTCTAGTATTTATTGTATACTTGCATCTCAACAAATGAATTGCTTTACTAGAGAATTATTAAAAGCATCATATGGCAAGCATGTTAACTATCAAGTAAAACTAATTTGCCACTTTCACTTTTTACACAAATATGCCTATTTGTTAGTCATTGAGCACCAAACAAATAAAGTGGCTATTTATGTAAGGTTTAGGTACTTGTTACCAATGGTGATGATGAAGTAAATGATATATTCATTGAATTATCTTTGGGTCAACCATATAAGTGATTATGATAAGAATTGATTGATAGATTGAGTGAGTATTTTCAATTTACTTGCTCAACCACCCCGAAGCCTTCATCTCATCACCAAGTACCTACATCATTAACCTAAGCACACTTTGGTACCCAATTCTTGTTGGGTCCTTTTTGAGTTAGTCAACAAGTGCTTAGGCACCCAAATGGCTTTAGCACTAGTTTGTGGTGAACACGTCACCTTGCTAGTGCTAACTCCATTTGTGGTCTTCCTAAGCTTATCATTATAAACATATGTGTTTGGCTTAGGAGCGTTACCATTTGGGCATTCATAGCTTAGATGCCCCTTTCTTCTACAAGCATAGCATATGCGGCCTTTGTTTGCTTTATGCTTGCTTTGCTTGTATGGACATCTATCAACCTTATGGCCCATCTCATTGCATCCATAGCATCTTCTTGTTGCAACTTGGGCTTCCTTTCTTGCCTCTTGGTACATTGGGCATTTCTTGGTAGGTTGCCCTAACTTCTTGCTCATGAGACAAGTGTTTTGTCCATCACTTTTCTTTTGGTTGGCCAACTTGTTTGAGGCCTTTTGTTCGGCCACTTCACACTTGTCAGCCCAACTCTTGTGTGGACATATAGCCAACTCATGTCCATATAATCCACAACCATAGCATAACCTTTTTCTATATTTCTTGCTCTTGGTTGTGTTGGCCTTGCTTGAGATGTGATTCTTTTGTTGGGCTTTGGAGGAAGCAAGGTTTGAACCCTTCTCAAGCTTCTTCACCATGTTATCACGGTTATCTTGAGAAGGTTGTGCTTTCTCCTTACCCTTCAACCGAATCACATATTTCTTTAATCTTTTCACCTCTTCTTTGAGCTCTATGTTTTCTATGAGATTTAGCTCAATCGAAGATTGGCTTGCTTGAGGAGCACACTCATTAGTACAAGAAATATTTAATTGAGATGGTGTACTAGTGAGTGGATGTGTGAGAGGTTGAGAAAATTTTACCGATGTAATCACAACCTCATGAGCCACCTCAAGCATAATGCTTGATTCTACTAATTCTTCATGAGAGTACTTTAGATGAACATAATTAGCTTGCAGCACATTGTACTTGCTTGATAGTTCATCTAGCCTTGCCTTGAGCTCAAAGTTTCCCTTCTCTAATTGTGAAACACTAGAAGAGGAGTTAGTAACTAAAACATGCTCAATCGACAATTTATCATACCTCTCATTTATTGCCTTTAGCTCTTGCAATTTGGAGATGAGAAACTTTTCTTGATTTTGAAGCGATTGCTCTTGCTTCTCAATCTCTTCTTCAAGCTCATCATTCTTTTCAACTATCTTCATGATGATGAACTTGTCTTTGTGGTTGAGATGATCAAGGTTGTAGTTGTCTTCAACTTCAACATCACTCTCATCTTGATCATCCACTTGAGCCTTCTCCTTTTCTTGATTTTTCTTGTTACCCTTCTTCTTGCTTTTCTTGGCCATGAGACATAAGTGATGAGTATCATGAGATACTGAGATTGACTCATCACTTGGTCGCCACCGAGCTTGAGCATCGCTGCAACCAGCTGCTTGCTGCTCTGCTGCCTTGGCCATACCGGACACGTTCGGTATGTGCAGGCCGATAGCAGGTCATGTGCCTCTTGCACTTCTTGCTCCGGCTCGGCGCTCTTGAGGTCTTGTGAGGCTTCTTCGCTATATGAAGACACAATGGACATACTTTCCATTGACTCAATCTCAAGTGCATCATCACATTTGGATTTTCCATATAAATCAAAAAGTCTAGTCCAAATGAGATGAGCACTCTCCGGAGGTGGTTGTCCATTAAATATTGCCTCATCTTGAACCTCTACACTTAATGTACTCAAAATGACATTAATAGCTTGAGCATTGAGTTACACACATATCTCTTCCTCTTTTGACAAATTTTTGTAGTTGCTCCAATCAACTATAGGAAGAGGTATGCTTGCATCCACAATATGCTCAACAAGAGGACTAATATCTCTAAAAGCATTGAGTACATGTATTGACCAAGGTAGAAAGTTTGAACCATCATTTTGGAGAAGCACCGACTCCAACTCAAGAGACGTTGACATCCTTTTCTCACGGCGGTGAAGCTTTAGGTGAGAACCTTGCTCTGATACCAATTAAAAGGACCTAGGATGCCGCCTAGAGGGGGGGTGAATAGGTGTTTCTGAAAATTAACACATTTAAATGCGAAAACGATTAGTAAAGAGAGTTTCTAAAATGGAAACTTCAAATAAAGAGTAGTACCACCCCTCACAAGTTAGTCATAGAGTATACGATGTATAAAGAATGTATCTAGAAGCTACAACCCTGCAACACAAAGTTAGAATTGTGAATAAATATTTTCAGCACAGAGCTCTAATACCGGACGTGTCCGGTATGAATACCGGACGTGTCCGGTATGCACGGTTTCTACAGATCAGCCCCGAACTTGCTCCTTTCAATTTCTATCTTCAAACCAAATTGCAGGTACCTACTAGAGATATCAGTATACACAGAGAACCTGCACAAGAGCTGGAGCAACACAAATATCAAATGAAATGCGAATTGAGACACGATATTTGTTTTACCGAAGTTCGGACTCGTTTGAGTCCTACTCTCCGTTAAGGGGGCTGCGGGCGACCCAGCGAAGGTCAGCCCTAGAGGGCACCACGAAGGTCACTCTAGCCGGAGTCTTTTCCAACTCCTTTTCCTCCTTCCACTAAATGATTCCAAGGCGGCGGAATCGACCGTTACAAACTTTCCGAAGCAACCACAATCTCTCGGTTGCTCTCCGGCGACGCCTAGCCGTCTAGGACCGAAGAGTCCAAGAGTAACAAATGCGAATCACGAGATTGACAATATGCACAAGTGCTCAAGTGGTGGCTTGCTCTCTTTTTCAAATTCTCTCTTAACCCACAAATTGATTTTGCAATTTGGATCACACACTCACTAAGAGAGGGTTGGCAAGGCTTAAAAATGTGTGTCTATCTCAGCAGAATCAGCAGCCTCCAAAGGTGGAGGCTTGGGGGTATTTATAGCCCCCTTGAAAAACTAGCCATTTTATAGCCGTTGCAATACCGGACACGTCCGGTATGACTTACACTGCCCCAACGGTAACTAAGTTACAGTGACAATGTGAGGTGTCGGAACTCCAGATGAATGCCAGAACTCCCGACCATCGGAACTCCCGACATGCGTCGAAACTCCCGACCCTCAGCAAATTTGAAAACCATGTAACCGAGTTAAAGAATATGAGGTGTCAGAACTCCCGACACATGCCGGAACTTCCGACCATCGAAACTCCCGACCCTCAAGGCTTTGGAAAACTAGCCGTTGGCCTCTGGTCGTGCATACCGGACATGTCCGGTATCGGACATGTCCGGTATGACCAGGACAGTGAACCCTCCAAGTCAGTTAAAGTGCGAGATGTCGGAACTCCCGACCATTGCCGGAAGTTCTGACCGTTGGAACTCCCAACATGCGTCGGAACTCCCAATAAACCAACCCGAGAACAATATTTTTACAGTTACTGGGCAAATACCGGACACGTCCGGTATGCATACCGGACACGTCCGGTAAGGCCAGACCAACAACAGTCAGTTAGCTCTTTTGTCTCTCAAACATTCAAATCTCACATGGGTTGGGTTGAGCACTTATGAAATATTATCTATCAACATGATGCATCCCTCTTAATAGTACGACATTCCTATTTACTCAAATTTAAAAGTATAACGGATTTAAACCTTTTGAGTTGCTCTTTTTGAACCGAAGCCGTGTATTCCAATCTTCATCAAGTGAGGGTGCCAACATGTTGATATTGATCTTTTTCACTAGAGCATAGCCATCTTGAGTACGTGACTTGATTCCATTCATCATATTTGAATAATCCCAAATGTATCAAGTCACTTCCATCAAACACTCCAACAGTGATTTGATCCTTCACATAAACATGGCCATCATAGCTTGATTAGTACCTCAACTAAATGCAAGTACTTCCTTCTTCACCCTAGCTAGGTTCTTCGGCTGTCAAGCCGTCGCTTGCCCTTCACCCTTGCTTAGTACCTCAAAGCCTTTCCTTGCTATCTTCACCATCTCAAGCCATCAAGTCACATCTTGTGTTGAATCATTCTTTCATGTATTGTTATCTTTTTCATTTCAATTTTAGTAAGCTTCAAATATGAGACCATTCCATATGCAAACCCTTATGTCTCATTAAATAATTCTCACAAGCTTGCTTTCACATAGTACATGGAAATCCCACAGTAAACAAGCCTTTGCATGAATTCCATTTGCATTGTTGTCTTGTGCTTGAACTAGATTGTTTATACAACAACACATCATTTTGGCTTTCATTAAGTACCTGTGAGATAACCTATTACTTGTTAACACTTAGCAAATGGGTTAGACCTTTAATCACATTGTCATTCAATCATCCAAAACCCACTAAAGGGCTAGATGCACTTTCAGATATCCCGCGCACTGGTTCTTACGCGGGCTCCTCAACGAGTGGGGCCAGGAGCTACATCACCTCAATCCGACTAGGGTATTGCACGTTGTCGGTTTCATCACCATTTATGAGGCCTTCCTCAGGATGGAGCCGCACATGGATCTCTTTTGGTGGATTTTCACCGGGCGAGCCTTGTCTGAGGGGAAGCCACCTAGAACCACGCCGGTTGGGGGCTTCACCTTGTAGAAGAAGCCGAGGCCGTTGGGCTCCTACCCCGCGTACTCCCCATACGACTCTAATCGGGGGTGGCATGGCGAGTGGTTCTACATTAGGAACCCAGTGGAGGCACCATTCCCGCCATTCACCGGAAGAAGGCCGGAGAGGCGGGAGAGCTGGTCGTGGGGTCCCTCCAGTCGGCAGAACAAGCTGGAGGTCATCGATGTAGAGCTTTAGAAGCTAGTGCAGCACGGCCTTGATGGGCTATGGGTCCTCCACACCTTCTTCCACCGTCGAGTCACCCCGCTAGGGGAGAGGAGGTGGCCAAAGTGGGCCTACTCCGGCCCAACAGATCCCGACAGCATGTCGCCGGAGGAGTTGTCAAAGGATGAAGTCTGGAGTCAACTCGACCGGGTGCTGCAACTGAGGGATAAAGATTCCCTTGAAGGAAAGCCTGGGCCTCTTCATGCCATGAAGCTGTCCAATCTAGTATGCTCCCCTCTCCTTATTCCGTGACATTTTTCCTCTTGCTCTCCTTTATTTTGATTTCGAGTTGTCCATTTCATAGGGACTAGTGGGCTGAAGGCGTGCGCTAGGAAGATGTCATCCAACCTGTGGACGGAGTGGAGACCGGGTCGAAAGTGAGCGTCGTCCCGCCTCCGACTGAGCCAAATGCCGTCCCATCGGAAAGCGAGCAGCCCTTATCCTCGTCGACCGTGCTGTCAGCCGATGCCGCTGGGCGGCCACAATAGAATTTAGAGTAGAAGCAGTTAGCATATGTAAAAGATAAGTTCGTGGGGAAGCCCCCGTGTGAATAGTTTTTTTACATTCGTGAATACTTCAATTTTGTTTTGTGATGGAATCACTCGTAAGGGGAAGCTTGTCTCATCCGTCTTTGTTTTCACCCTAGCATAGCTTTGTTTTTTATCCTTTCTTTTTCGCACTTGCCCATTTGACCCGTAGGCTGTAACCTTAAGAACCCAAGCGTCTCCCACGAGGCTCAGCTGCTCGTAATTGTAGGTCATGGCGGGGTGTGATTGGTCGGGAGTTTAAAACATAAGTTACGTAGGGTAAATAAAGAAACGGACTACCCTTTCATTTGGGTGAAAAGTATTACTATATGATAGTAAGAAAAGAGGGGTGGTATCGCACCCTCGTGGAGCCCTCGAGTGACCCAGGACAAAAGTGTTCGGGCTAGGGTGCTTTGTTGGAGCAAATGTTGAATGAAAGAAAGCGGTAAGACCGAGTTTTAGGGGAAGAAAGAACGTAACTGTTCGATGTTTCATGTGTTGGTGAGAACATTGCCGTTGTCGTTCTTTAGTCGGTAGGTGCCCGGTCGGATCACCTCGGTCACCGTATAGGGTCCTTCCCATGGTGGAGAGAGTTTATGTTTCTCCTTGGTTGATTGGGTTCTTCGGAGCACGAGGTCTCTGAAAGGTCCTAATGGCTAGAGGGGGGGGTGAATAGCCTAATAAAATTCTACAACAACACTTAACAAAATGTGTTAGACAATTTTGCGGCGAAGCGAGTGTTGCGCTAGCCTACTAAAATACAAGCCACCTACCTCAATTCTATTTTGAATAGTGTATGTCCACACAATAGCTATGACACTTAGCTAAATTAGTGTGCTCTCAAAGACTAACTAAAGAGCAACACTAATCAAACAAACAAGCTCTCACAACTAGCTACACTAAAGAGCTTGATAAATAGTTTACGGTAATGTAAGAGTGAGCAAGAGAGTTATACCGCCGTGTAGTGGTAGGAACCAATCAATCACAATAATGAATACCAATGTAGACCAATCACCTCGGAATCAAATGATGAACACAATGATTTTTACCGAGGTTCACTTGCTTGCCGGCAAGCTAGTCCTCGTTGTGGCGATTCACTCACTTGAAGGTTCATGCGCTGATTGGCATCACTCGCCAAACCCTCAATAGGGTGCCGCACAACCAACACAAGATGAGAATCACACAAGCCACAATCAATTTACTAGAGTACCTTTTGGCGCTCCGCCGGGGAAAGGTCAAGAACCCCTCACAATCACCACGATCGGAGTCGGAGACAATCACCTCCTCCACTCAACGATCCTTGCTACTCCAAGCCGTCTAGGTGGCGGCAACCACCAAGAGTAACAAGCGAAATCCACAGCAAAACACGATCACTAAGTGCCTCTAGATGCAATCACTCAAGCAATGCACTTGGATCACTCCCAATCTCACTATGATGATGAGTCAATGATGTAGATGAGTGGGAGTCCTTTAGCTAGGCTCACAAGGTTGCTATGTCAATGAAAATGTGCAAGAGATTATCCTTGAGCCGGCCATGGGGCTATAAATAGAGCCCCAATCAAATAGAGCCGTTATACCCCTTCACTGGGCAAAACGCGCTCTGACCGGACGCTGGCCCTCAGCGTCCAGTCGCCCGATGGACACCACGCGTCACCAGCTTCAAACGTTGTTCGTCAGATTTCAACGGCTGCGAAGCTGACCGGACGCTCCGGTAAAACTGACCGGACGCTGAAGCCCCAGCGTCCGGTCGTTTCCAGTAAGCTCCCCGAGGCATGTTTTTTCGACCGGACGCGTCCGGTCCACCTTGACCGGACGCAGCCAGCCTTCCGGTGCTCAACCCTAGCCACTGTGTCGTCTGACAGCTCGACCGGACGCAGCCTTTCAGCGTCCGGTCGCTGAGTGACCCAGCATCCGGTCAGTAGACCGACGCCAGCATCATTTCAATCAACTCCATTTCAACTCTTACTTCTTCACCCTTGCTCAAGTGTGCCAACCACCAAGAATTTTGCATCCGGCGCAATAGAAAATAGACATTTCATTTTCTCGAAAGCGCCGAATCCTACAAACACCTTGTGCACATGTGGTAGCATATTTACACAAATATTATCAAGGGTGTTAGCACTCCACTAGATCCTAAATGCATATGCAATGAGTTAGAGCATCTAGTGGCACTTTGATAACCGTATTCCGATACGAGTTTCACCCCTCTTAATAGTACGGCTATCAAACCTAAATGTGATCACACTCTCTAAGTGTCTTGATCACCAAAATAAAATAGCTCCTACAAGTTATACCTTTGCCTTGAGCTTTTTGTTTTTCTCTTTCTTCTCTTCAAGTTTAAGCCCTTGATCATCTCCATGCTATCACCATTGTCATGTTATGATCTTCATTTGCTTCTCTACTTGAAGTGTGCTACCTATCTCATGATCACTTGATGAACTAGGTTAGCACTTAGGGTTTCATCAATTTACCAAAACCAAACTAGAGCTTTCAGTCTCCGACCTCGAGGATCCTCCCTCTGATTTTTCTTTCATGGTACCTATAGAGAGTTTGCTGGTAACAAGCGGAGCAGATGATGGTCGTCTCACAAGCCTCCTCGAGCAGGTCAACCGTGTCCTGCTAAGCCTCCGCGGCTCGGTCTCGGTCGAAGGCCTTCACTCTTGGGGCGCCGTGGTCGAGGTTGGAGGGCAACACTGCTTCAGTTTCGTAGGCCTGGAAGAAAGGTGTGAACCTTATGGATTGGTTCGAGGTCGTTCTCAGGCTCCAGAGGATTGCTGGGACCTCTGCAACCTATCGCCCGGCATACTTATTGAGTCGGTCGAAGATGCATGGCTTAAGTGCTTAGAGGACCATGCCATTGGCCCGTTCGACCTGACCGTTAGTACATGGATGTCCGACCAAGGCCCAGTCGATCCTAATGCCGTATCCATCACAAAAGTCCAAGAACTTCTTCCCGGTGAAGTTAGTTCCGTGGTTAGTGATGATACAGTTAGGAACACCAAAACGATAGATGATGTTAAGGAAGAACTTGACCGCCTCTTCCGAGTGAATGTTGGTGATGGGCTTCGCCTCTATCCACTTGGTGAATTTATCCACCACTACGAGTAGGTGAGTGAAGCCACTCGGGCCCTTTTTTGAGGGGTCCGACCATGTCGAGGCCCCAGACCGCGAATGGCTAGGTGATGGGTATGTTTTGAAGCTCCAGTGTCGACAAATGAGTTTGTCGAGCGTAGAACTGGCATCCTTCACACCTGCGGATGACCTCCTCTGCATCTCGCGGCGTAGTGGGCCAGTAAAAACCTTGATGAAAGGCTTTTTGACCAGCAACCTCGGGGCGTGATGCCCGTAGATTCCGGCATGGACCTCAAGGAGGAGTTCTTTCCCTTAGTTAGTGGGGATGCACTTCATGAGTACTCCTGATGGACTTTGCTTGTAAAGTTTGTTACCGAATGCGATGAACATCTTGGCGTGTCGAGCGATTCATCGTGCTTCAGTCCTTTCTGGTGGGAGAATCTCCTCGAGGAGGTAGGTGAGTAGTGGTGCTCTCCAGTTAGCTTGATCGAGTGCTACCACGGCGACATCGGCGGGTGACGTCGTCATGGAGGCACCAAGGCCAGAGTGTGTCTAGATTGGACCTTCCAAGATGCGGGCAGATGGCTCGTGAAGGTCGTTGATGAAGACCCCATCTAGAGACGGAACCCGCCTAGCAACCAATTTTGCGTGAAACTCAGCGGCATCATTGTCCTTTCGGGGGACAAGATGTAGTTCGATCCTCTAGAATTTGTCCTCAAGCTTGCGCACTTCCTGGCAGTATGCTGCCATGAGGGGACTTTTGCAAGAGGACTCCTTCATGACTTGGTCGATGACCAACTTTGAGTCGCCACAGACGTACAGCCGCGTAGCGCCGAGCTCGATGGTGATGCGCAGTCCGTTGATGAGGGCCTCGTATTCCACGGTGCTGTTTGAGGACAAAAAATGGAGGTGGATCACGTAGCGGAGCCTGCTCCCGTCCGAGGAGATCAGAACCACTCCAGTCCTCGAGTCGGGTGCCATCACAGACCCATTGAAGTACATCATCCAGTACTCATGGGTGACATCTAGGGTCGGGAGCTAGACCTTCGTCCATTCGGCGATAAAGTCCGTGAGAGCCTAAGACTTAATAGCGGTGCGGGGATATACCTGATGTCATGGCCCATTAGATTGTGCACCCACTTGGAGATCTGTCCCATGCCATCACGGTTGCGGACGATGTCTCCCAGTGGGAATGAAGTGATGACCATGACTTCATGGTCGGTGAAGTAGTACAGGAGCTTTCGGGTTGCAATTAGCACAGTGTATAGAAGTTTCTACACCTAGGGGTACTGAACCTTGGCATTGGTGAGTACCTCTCCGATAAACTATATGGGTCACTAGTCCTTCAGGTGGTGCCCTGGCCCCTCCCTTTCGATGACTAGGGCAGCGCTCACCACGTGGTTGCTTGCCGTGATATAAAGGAGGAGGGGTTCTCCCCGTTCGGGAGCAACGAGGATTGGGGCCAACATCAGTGATGCTTTGAGGCTCTCTAAGGCCCTGATGCCTCCTCAGTCTAGACGAATGCATCTATCTTTTTGAGAACTTTGTAGAGAGGCATCCCCCGCCCACCTAGCCGCGAAATGAACTAGCTCAGGGCGGCCAAATAGCCGGTGAGCCTCTCTACGCCCTTGATGTTGCATATAGGGCCCATGTTGGAGATGGCTGTGATTTTTTCAGGGTTGGCCTCGATGTATCCAAGCAACTTCCCCTTCAGAACCCCGAAAACACATTTTTCAGGATTGAATTTGATGTTGAACCTTCGATGGTTTGTGAACGTTGCGGCCAAGTTTGCGATTAGGTCACAAGCTTGAGCCGTTTTGACCACTATGTCATCTACATAGATGGCGATTATTGATTTTGGCCACTTGACTTGATCAGGTTGGTTGAGCGGGCCGATTTGGTCGATGAAGCATTGTTGTATGCGCCGTTGATAGGTGGCGCCAGCGTTCTTTAGACCAAAAGGCATGGTTACGTAGTAGTACGAACCATACGGGGTGATGAATAAAGTTGTGAGCTGGTCGGACTCTTTCATCGTGATCTGGTTATAGCCTGAATAGGCATCCAGAAAGGAGAGGATTTCACATCCTGAGGTGGAGTCGACTATCTGGTCTATTCATGGCAAAGGAAAATGGTCCTTTGGACACGCTTTGTTGAGGCTAGTATAATCAACGCACATTCTCCATTTCCCGGTCTTCTTTTTAACAAGAACAGGATTGGCCAGCAATCGAAGTGGTATACCTCCTTGATGAATTCGGCTACCAGGAGTTTGGCGACCTCCTCGCCTATGACCCTGCGCCTCTCGTCGTCAAAGCGATGCAGGCGTTGCTTGGCGGGCTTTGAGCCCAAGATGAGGCATAATCCATGCTCGGCGACCTCCCACGGTATGCCTAGCATGTTAGAAGGTTTCCATGCGAATACATCGCGATTGGCGCATAGAAAGTCGATGAGCTCGCATTCCTATTTGGCCAGGAGGTTGGCCCCGATCCGCACCATCTTGGTTGGGTCGGTGGGGTCTATCCCCACCGCCCTAGTTTCCTCGATTAGGTGGAAGGCAGTTGAGGAGGTTGGCTTGTTGTAGTCCTGGACTACTGGAGTCGACAAATTTCCGAGCTGAGGGAGCTCGGTTGAGTTGATGACGGTAGTGGCGAGCTCGTAATGCTCGCAGTTGCACATGTAGGCATGCGAAAAGGTGCTACCCACAGTGATGACGTTGTTCAGTCCTAGCATCTTCAACTTGAGGTAGGTATAGTTGGGGATCGCCATGAACTTGGCGTAGCATGGCCGCCCCAATATGACGTGGTAGGACCCTGGGAAGTCCACTACCTCAAAGGTGAGTACTTCCAAGAGGAAGTTGGATTAGTCGCCAAACATGACGGACATGTCGATTTGCTCGAGCAGGTATGCCTGCGTCCCTGGGATCATGCCGTGGAAGGGAGAGCTCACTTGGCGGAGCTCTGACCGGGGGGATGCGCATGGTGTCGAGGGTGTCGACGTAGAGAATGTTGAGGCCGCTGCCTCCGTCCATCAGCACCTTGGTGAGGTGCTTCTTGCGGACAATGGGGTCAACGACGAGCGGGTAGCGACCCGGTCTAGCAACGTGGGAAGGATGGTCCCTTTGATCAAAAGTGATCGAAGATTCTGACCAGCTAAGGAAAGAGGGGACGGCCGTTTTAGCGACGCATGCCTCTCTGTAGCACACCTTGTGTTGGTGCTTGGAGTAGATGGCATCGGATCCCCCAAAGATCATGAGGCATTCCTCGAGGTCAGGAAAACCATCATCATCCTTGCCTACCGCACCTCCTTTCTTGGCAGCTGCCTCCTTGCTCTTTCCTTCCTTTGGCCCGTCGACCTGCCATAGAAAGCACTTGAGGATTCACAGTCCTTGTAGAGGTGTTTGACGGGGTAGGCATGGTTGGTGCATGGGCTCTCCATGAGCTTGTCAAAGTGGTCAGGCTGACCCTGCTAGGGCTGCTTGCCCGCACGATCAGCCGCAGTGACCAAAGCGGAGTCGGCTGGTCAGCGCCGATCCTTCTTGTTCTTTTTGCCCCTTTGCATGGAGGGGCCCTCACCTTGGTCCTCACGCTTGGCCTTGCCCTTGTCCTAGCCTCTGCTAAAGACCGCTCCGACCACCTCCTCGCCAGATGCGTGGTTCATGGCGATGTCGAGCAGGTCACGGGTGGCACATCGCTTCAGACAGTCGAGCTTGTGGATCAAGCACTCACAGGTTGTCCTAGAGAGGAATGCGCTGATGATGTCCGCGTCAACAACATCTGGAAGGGAGTTGCATCATTTTGAGAACCTACGAATATAATCCCACAGGGACTCGTCGGCTCCTGCTGGCAGCTCTCGAGGTCCTAGGAATTCCTAGGATGGACATACGTTCCTTGGAAATTCCCGATGAAGATCCTCTTGAGATTCGCCCAGTCACGAATGCTGTCAGGCGAGAGGAATTTGAGACATGCCCGAACATGCTCCCCCATGTAGATGGGGAGGTATTGAATGATGAAGTGTCATCATCCACTCCTCCGGCTCGGCAGGCGAGCCAAAAGTCTTCCAGCCATATACCGGGATTTGTTTCCCCAGTGTATTTGGCGATATTGGTAGGTGGTCAGAAGCACTATGGGAATGATGCTTTCTGGATGCGACGGCCAAAGGCCCGTGTTCCTAGGCCATCCAGGCTAGGACTCCAGTCGTCTGGTCGGCAACCATGCCTAGGGTGCGTTTCCCCGCTCCCCTCGATGGTCCGGTCGGGGCCCATGCCGCCTGCTCTCACCACCCCTTGATGGACATCATCATTATGCTAGGCTTGATGCCGATTGTTGATAACACTGCGAGCATCACGGTTTGGCCCGAGCCGTTCGCGCACAATTGGTCAATGTGGAGTGGGCGCCGAGTCAGGCCGTGGTACAGCTGTGGCCTCCTATTCCATGCCCGGTGACTACAGTGGTAAGCGGATGGAGCGATTCGAGTGGTGCACCCCATTCCCCTAGTGGGGAAAGAGGCCGCGAGCCGGTGTCACGACGCGGAGCTCTCCGCTTGTTGAACGGCAGCGGTTTCCACCAGTGCCCAGAGGTTTCGATGGATCGCCTGCTCCTGGGGGTCGATAGGCTCGGGAATGCCGCGCAGAAGCATTGATGCAGCGGTGATGTTCTGGCCAGCTGAGCGAACTATGGGAGATCATTTCCTCCGTCCAGGATGTTGCGCTGGACCTAACGGGCATGACCCTGGGCACCACTCGCTGGGTTACGCGCGCGTGGCGCAGCGTGTTGTGCCGAGCGCGCCAGAGCAAGTGGTGGCTGGCTCTGCGCCTTTGTCTTAACTCCTCGCCGTGCTCCTATGGACGTGCGAGGGCCTCCACACGAGGGTCCGAAGGGGTGTGAGTCTATAAAGACTCCGCTACCATCGGTGGCTGTCCCAGAGCGTCCGCCATAGCGCACTCCCGGGACAAAGGGTGGCTAGGTGCCACGACGTTGCCGATGCTGGACCCATCGCTTTCAACCTCATCATCCATGAGGTCATGGAAAGAGGTGGGAGCGTAGCCCACCATCACCACGAATTCAGATGTGAGAGGGGACGGTGTCAGCATCTTTTGGAGCCCCCGCGCGTACTCATCCACGGGGATGCGCGAGCCATAGGGGAACCGGTCGCATGACGGTTGCGGTGGGGACAGCGGGGTCCCTCCGGAGAGTTGGCGGAAGATATTAAATAGCGAGTAAAGAACAATATGTACGTTACTCATAGTGGGGTTTGAGCCTAGCGTGGGCTCAGAGCGAAGCATAGGTGTCTCGTCGTTGAGGTCGCCGGGTGGCCTAGAGTCAATGGAGGGTGCTCCTCCTCCGACGGGCACTGGGACAAGCGCCTCCTTGCGGAGGCAAAGCACGCCGAGCTGGTCGGCGACGAAGTCCAGGCTTCCAAAGAGGAAGGTTTGGAAAGGCTCGAAGACGGGAGGAACCCACATCCCAACAGGTGGGACCATGGGAAACTCCAGCGAGCCGAAGCGAATCATATCGCTTGAGCTCGTCGTGCCAAAGATGGCGGTAAGGTGGGCCATCCGATGACCAAAAGCGTGAACGCACAGTGTCTTTCCCACGGACAGCGCCAACTATCGGTGCGAAAAGTGACCAACAAGTAAATATTTGTAGTTTTGTCGTACGTTGTGATCGGATGTGGCATACCACTCAATGACATAGGGTTTATACTGGTTCAGACAACATGCCCTACGTCTAGTTCTAGTCGGTCGATGACTTTATTCCTGGGCCTAGGTGCTCAATGTTTGCTGTGGGGTTATAAACAAGTGGGAATAAGTAGGGGGTGTTAAAGGTCCGGTCGGGCTCTGAACTAAAGGGCCAAGAGTGACGGGAGCTCCAACGTGCGCTAAGTACTAGAACGGATGCTCTGTGTAGCTTTAGAGTTTTAGAGCTGTGGAGCTATTCGAGTGCTCAGAATGTCTAAGCTAAGAAGGAGAGTCAGAAAAAAAACATCTGAATCTCCTTGTTTAGGAGAGAGCGCATCCCCTTTTATAGGTGAAGGGGATGGCCTTACAAGTTTAGAGAGAGAGAAAGAGAGTGTGTGCTACCTAGTCTTGTTGCCCATGCCGTCAGGTACAAGACAGTTTGTCGGTGCCTACAATATTGTTGATGTCTAGATGCATGTGGCAGGCTCCATTGTGTTCTTCTGGTATGGCAAATGTCGGCGCCTACCATACTGTGGGACAAATGTCGGCGCCCACAACACTATTCGTGTTCTAACATGTCTGGAAGGTTGTAAAGCACCCTTCTGGCATGGCATGGTGGTACTATCCTACAGGTGTGCAGGGTATGGTCCTCGGTATTACGGTTGACTTGAGCGCCTTGCCTTATCTGCTTCACCATATTCTTGGGTCCTCACCGAGCGGGCGTCCCCGGTCGGTCGTTCCCAGTCGGCTCCGATCGTGTCGATCGGAAAAGAGCTGTAAACAGAGGTTCGATCTATTCCCGGTCGAAAAATGGGTCAGAGTCGGGAGCGAGTGTTGTCCCCTCCTTAGCCATGCCTTCTGGTCAGAGACTGGATCGTTCTTCCGGCTTGTCGTTAGGTATCTGGGTTGGCCTAGGAGTCGCACGTTGTTGTAATGCCGTCTGCTTAATTGTTATATTATAAACTTTATTTTCAATCGGGGACCCTGGGTTTATGAACCCGACATATTGGTTCATCCAGATTTTCCTTTCATAATCAAAATTATATCAACAACTTAATTGTTATATTATAAACTTTATTTTCAATGAAAGAGTCAACTATTGAAATTCTTATTGTTACATTTATTTGCTATAAAGAAATCAGTACGAAAGTATATAGAAAATATATAAAAATGAAGCAGAAACAAAAAAGAAGAAAATTCGAAATCGAGGAACAAAAAAAAAAATAAAGTCAAACTCGGAGTGGGGATACTTGAAATAAAAATCCTGAGCAAAATCTGAACACATAACGGACTGAAGTTTGTGCGGAACATACATGATTTTTCCGAATCGGTAATGCTACAAACAAGATGTTCGACGCCAGCGACTCCCTCATGGACAGACGTGCGGGCATGACATGCACCACAACTTTGCCTTTTTTATTCCCTGCTCATCTCCATGTCTCTTATTCTCATCCGGACACCGCGCCTCACTCTGCTTGCTGCTGCAGCGTTCTCCCACCGTGCCTTCGACCCTGCACCGCTCGCTCCCGCGTCGTCTCACGCCCGACCTGCGTCGCTAGCTCCTCACTCCTCTCCCCCATCCGTCGCGCCCCCCACCTGCACCTCGCTCCCTGCTTCGGCCGTGCGCCGCGTCGCCCGCTAGGGTGACCCAAGGCCGGTGCTGCTGGTGGTGGATGGTGGTGGTGCTCGCGCGTCGCTGGATCCCACCCCGATGACTGGAATCGACCAGCCCCAGCCTTTCCCTTCCCTATGTTGCAAATGTATGTTTCAAGTGTTTCAGATGTTTCAGAGGTATGTTGCAATTGTTACATATGGATGTTGCAAAATTAGATCGGGATGTTGCACATGTTGCATATTTTTGCAAGTGTTTTCAATGTTATGTTGCAAGTGTTTTGAAAAATATTTTCAAACGTATGTTGCAACAAGTGTTTTATCTGGATATTGCATATGTTTCACACACATGTTGCAAGTGTTTTATTTGGCACATAAGTTGTAACAGTATGTTTCAAATGTTTCATCTATGTCCAACGTATGTTGCATCCAAATTTTTCATGTTGCAAATGTTTCATAGGGGCATAGTGAGTGATGGGCGCATGGCCCAAGCGCGGGGATGGGCATGCGAGGCGGTGCGAGGCGTACGGGGGCGGGCTGCGCGGCCGTCCATCCGGACGCGAGGAGAGGCAGGCGCAGGTCGCCAACGGCCCCCACGGGCGTGGGCCCCTAGGTAGGCGCGTGAAAAGTAGGCACGGGCTGAGGGCGCGGAGTGCAGGCATGCGCCAAGGAAACGAATCGTCCCGGTCCATGCTACCGTCCGATGGATCAATATCCAATCGGACGTCTGGGCGCCAGCAGTTACGTTGCGGAATGGGAAGGACTGAAGTTTATTTTTATTCTTTTCTATTTGATTAGAATTCCTATTTGTGTTACTCGGGATCAGATCGGTCTATTTGGATTAGGATTCGTATTCAAGTTACTTAGGAACAGACAATTTTCTATTTGCTGGCTTTAACTTGGACTATAAGACTTAAATGAAAAAGATAGCACATTCCTCAATCTTCATTCTTTATTCATTTTCTCTCAAGGCCTTTTCAAATTGGCTCCTGCAAGGTGCTTGGGGCACCTATGCACAACAGGTAGCACATTTCATGACCTCGTAAGCCACATTACATGCTACCAAATATTTTAAAACTCATTTTGTCCTAGTTGTCATTTATCCAGTATTTTCTGGTCAAACTACATTAGAATCTGTGTCCTGCATGCATGAAGCCATGTCAGCTCTGCCTTGATAGCTGTTGCTTATACCACTATAAAAAAAAATTTGGTCCACCTGAATGAAATGTGAAACAGTTGGTCAACAATGGGACGCACCAAATCAGACACAAATAATTGGTTCTTCTTCCACAACAAAGATATGTTTATTCAAACTTTATTCGAAGTTGTGTCATTCATGCACGAAGCCATGTCAGCTCTACATCACTAGCTAGTTGTTGCTTGTTTAGCTAACTTGGTAGGCATAAAAATAAATACTTTTATATATCCACTTGAAACAAATTAAGTGAATTAATCAAACAATTAAATATTGAACGTGTCCAAATTACATAAACTAGTAGTCCTTTGACGGCAAATATATTTAATTAGTCCAATTTGTTGTCTTATCGGATATTGGATAAAGGAATCACTCGTGTGTGCACGTCATCACTGATGGGCAAGAAGTTTTCATTAATATATTTATTTCATGATAACTAATGAGTATGTTGTTCAGTCATGTGCAATGTGCTGCAAGATATAGTGCTTCGGCAATGACCAATGAGCATACAAAATACCACCAGTTCATAACAAAATATATAATAAATCAACTCTCTTTAAGAGACAGTTGGTTGAAGATTAGGTATAGATAAGCAACACCAAAGACCTAACTAACGAGCATGTGAAACCGCAGGCTTTTTGGCATGCATCAGCCGCATGGTTTTGTTGGTGAGCTCTAAACAAGATACCTTCAAAAGGAATATTCATCCAAGAGGAGATCAGCGAAAGGAGTCTTGAGATGTGATTCATACATGTTTTTTAAGGGCCCTTACTAATAAGAATGCACGAATTTTAACATGCATTTTTTTTTTTTTCTCAATACACAAGTTTTATGAAGCAATTAGCATTCCTTGTAAAAATACTTCCTTGTAAAATATAAAAGTTATAGCGATGATTCATGCAAAACTTTTAGGTATTAGTCTCTGCTCTTACCCCTTTGTCCATTCGGTGAGCCATGCTTATATGAACTAGAGATGTAGTCCAAGTAAAAGTACTTCCTATTATAAAGGTAAATGCGGAGCAAATTAGCAAGAATATAAGATCGGCATTTTGAGACGAAGTCCAAAAGGAAAGCCAAAAACAAACTCTCAAGAACAAAGTATAGACACAAGAAATGTGATACGTATATATATATATATATATATATTTTAATTAGTAGCTCAGTTGTGAAAAAAAATGTCTTCTTAAGAACCACATACCAGTGACACTAGTAACTCATTTTAAATTATATTAAAATTGTATGGTAATAAATTTGTAAGCTGTTTACTTTTGGATAAGTTTATACGTTTTGGCCAAAACATCATGGCATATAAATTAATATTGGTAGTTTAATTTTAAACACTTTATATTTTTTATAAAAATAATATTGTTACACTTATAATTCTTTGATGGAGAAATTCAACATCATAAGTGGTGTGGTGCAAACTAAAATGATTGTTTATACCGTTGTATTAACTAATAGTGGACTTTAGGACTAAAATCCATGGGTTAATAAATATAAACAAATAATTGAATAAAAGATATAATAAACACTTTAGTTTGAATTTAATAAATGGATAAAAAATACAACAACTAATAATAAGATTAAAAGGTGAAAGCCAAATATAGATTTATGATATCACGAAGAGAAATGCAACAATAAGTGATGTAACTTAGCTAAGGTTTCAAGTAAATAAATACATATTAAAAACCAACGATGCAATGCAAAGGATAAACACACGTAAAGTAAATTGCAAACTTATCACAACCGGATAGAGATTATAGAGCACAAAGAGTAACAAGACAAACTTTTGATTAGTTGTACATACTAATTTTTGTAAATGTAACATGGAGGACCGAAAGAACTAGTAGCTAGGAACACAAATTGCAGCTATATGGAAAGGGGGGAAAAAAAGATGGGGAAGCGTAGCACACTACGCTAGCATGAACCGATGGACGATGGGAAGGCAGCAGAGGCTGCTGGTGGTGCTGGGGTCGATGGCAATGTATCAGCCCAGCCGGCCGGTGGTAGCGGACAGGTTTGCTTTCGTGGAAAGCGCGATTCCGTGCGGCATCCAGGGCCCCCCGTTGCGGTGGCCGTTCGGCAGCTTTCGTTGCTGCGGTGCATGCCCATCCATCATCATTCATCGACGTACACGACGCCAGCGGCACCGAAAGGGCTCGCGCACGCGACACACCTCCAAATTCATGGAATCTTTTTGTTGTCTGAATCTTCGTTTTTTTAGTCAAATCATGTTGGCATATATAGTCTCTGAAGTGTAACCTATTCGACTCATATACACATATATTCTCTGAACTGTAACTAGTAGATGGACTATTTTAGTGCCGTGCTGACAAGTAAAGCCCAAGACGTGTTTCATGTCGAGCCACCTAGCTATTGTGTCGAGATTCTAGACATAACCAAAAATTTACCGTGCCGTGATGTGCTTTGGACATGCCAAACACATTGTGCCATTGGTGGTCCTAATACGTCCCAAGTCCTAACTCTAATTATTACTAAAAGTGTATAATATCTTAATATTACTACTTATCCTTTATGTTAATCCTCACGGAACACGCTATGAAAAAGTGACTGCTAATTTAAAAAAAAAAAATCAAAAGCATTATTTGGCGTTTAATTTAGTAAATTATAATCATTATCACTAATAATAGCAATTGGATCTATTCTCTATTCTAAAAATGCATCTGCCTCTATTATTCATATAATACATAAATACGAGGTGACTCTTAAACTTACATCTAAATTAACCATCTTAGTTATTAATTATGAAAGATAATACGAGGTGACTCTTAAATTTTCTTTTAAAGTACCCACATATATTATTATGAAATGTAGTATAAACTAACCATTTTAGGTGTCTTTTCAGTTCAAACATGAAAAGGTGTCTAGTCTACAAACCTCTAGCTCCCTCCGTTTTCTAAATACATGACATTTAGGACAAGATAAATAATAATTCAAAAAATAAATTAATTATGTTATTTCGAACGTCATATATTTAAAATGGAGGGAGTACTAGTTAAAATTGATTTAAGTCTAATATTTGAACCAAGATTAAGATGGAATCCGATGCGTAGTTGTAACTTCAGGTGTGGTGTGACGTTGGTTAAATATGGACGTTCCAATAATAGAGTCGATTTTAGAGGAAAAGGAGGATAACAAACAACTATTTTTGCTTGCTGATGCTTTCTACTAACAAAGGACTCACTTATTGCTTTATTGCTTGCTTTCCTTCTGCATTCTTAAGACAGTCTGCATGGGACTGGGCACAGTCTAGTCAGCTCACCCATTGAACTCACATGGGGGACATGATCGTTTCACAGTCCCTGGCTGCCATCTCCAACCAAACAGGTCAGACAGTTTCAAGCTGGGTCCATGCCAGCTCTTGATCGGACCCTGATTCCTGTCAGATTAAATGAAATCCAGATCCTTGCCCCCAATATGAGGACCCCGCAAAAGCCTTCTGGTCAAGTCACAAATCAACACCACCCCATGGCCATGGAAGTGAGCTTTTCCATGGCATACATTCAAATGGATTAGCTATTTGTTCCAAGAAATAACAAATGGATTGGGTTGTCACTGTCCAAGTTGCTGCTACGTGTTTCATGAGCTGCAGGAAACCAAATAGAACCATACACTGAACTTGAGCCATTTATGGCTTGACAGCCATTTGTCAGGAGCAATTTTTATGATAGGAATTGTTTGAGAGCTATACATGCATGGCCAGTGCTGTTGGATCGGTTGGTGCTCCACACTGTTGATATTCACCTGTGCCCTAGGTGTAGGGTTACACACCGGATTCTCTGAACCAAAATTTTGGTCAGGTTGCCTCCATCGTCAGGATCGTCTGGGGCCTTGTGTTTGCTGCCAGCTTGCCCCAGTTGTGGAAGTCAGGGTCACCAACTGGGCTGGCATCCGTTGAATTGTATATTAGGGATAGTTTCAGGATTAGACATGGATAAACTCTTTGATTCGCCATTTTCGTACGATCTCCGTCCTGGGTACAAAATTCCTTTGGTGATTTTGCATCCACGTGCAGGCATCGAAAATGTTACTACATCTCTGTGGTCTGTGGCCGCGCATGCTGTTTTTTAGCAAGCTGATGCATGTGGTTCGATTCTGAAGTAATGGTATTCTGCAATTTGCAGTGCTAGAATAGTGTTTGATACCAGCACAGGATTTCGCATGTGTGTGAGGGCATCAAATAAAAAAGTCTGGATTTGATCTGCTGCTAGCAGTACCACAACAAGTTGGCACAGGCTATATGAATCTCTCAACAGTTGGTTCAGTAGATTTTCAGATTGAAAATGCAGGCTAGCACAAAAAAAATCCGGGCATCAGGTGGAAATAGTTAAGTTTAATCATTCGGTCTGAAAGAAAAAGTAGTTTATTTGAGGGATTAAATAAGAGTAGTTAGTTAGTTAGCTCGAAGTTGCAAAGATTATGGAAATGCAAAGAGATTATCAGAGCCATGTGAGAAATGTGATGAACAAAGAAAACTACCTGTTAGCTGAATTATTTGAAAAATGAAATGAGGAATGTTTATCTTTTCATCTCGACTTGCAGATAAAAATCCCACATGTCGCAATCAGTCTCTACTGCCTGACATACTAGCTAGCTAGCTATCCTCTGTTTTGAAAACGTCATGAACAAGTTTTGAGACAAGAGTAAGTTAGGTACACGTATTGTCTATGAGAATATAATGTTATCATCTTGAGAACACTGATCCAGGTTTGAACAAGAAACAAAATGCCAAGAGCAAGAGGGCACTGAAAAAAAGGCTAGATAGCCATTCAGATATGCTTGAGCCAAAAATCCAGAGGAGACATCAGTACATCACCCCACCTGCTAGTTTTTAACAAAACAACAAGATGACATAAATTTACAATGTGCATAAACAATGGATCAACAGTGTCCTGGCCGGTCTCACCTTTTTTCAGGAAGAGTTAGGATCTTTGTCACATCACAAGCTAAGCAAGCTAGGCCTTGTTTAGTTGGCGAAGTTTTTTGGGAAATGGTACTGTAGCAATTTCGTTGTTATTTGGTAATTAATGTCCAATCATAGTCTAATTAGGCTTAAAAGATTCGTCTCGTGAATTTCGTCTAAACTGTGTAATTAGTTTTATTTTTTATTTATATTTAATGCTTCATGCATGCGTCCAAAGATTCGATGTGACGGGGAATCTTGAAAATTTTTACAAAATTTTGGAAACAAACAGGCACCTAGTCACACCAGAAACAAGCTTTGTGTGCTGTCATCCTGTGTAATGTTAAGAATCATGATAAACTTCACACTGAAACACTATACTGTACGCACTTATTAGTATTGTAGAACCAAGAACGATCGTCGTATAGAACTAAAAGACTGAGAGAAATGGAAAGTGACTCTGAAAGAAGTTGGCAGACAACAGTGGCTGGCCACCTTTTTCAGCCCTTGTCAAAGTTGTGGGTCAGTCAGATTAGGGGTTCATGTTGTCAAGAAGGAAGGAAGAGATGTTGAGTTTCCTTCTCGCGAATGCGATAAATCACTATCGGAGGAAGCTTAAAGGATCTTTCTCATTGTGTGATGATATGTGATTTGGAAAGGCCACGCAACAAGGTTGCAATGGATGGTGCCAATGGTGCCTGGAAAAGGGGAAGAAAAGGCTCAAAGGATCTACAGGAAAAAGGATGAGGTACAATTGGGCTTGTACATAGGCCGCAGGAGAAGATGTAAGAATGAACTATACAATTGGGCTTGTACATAGGCCGCAGGAGAAGATGTACCAAGTGGTCAATATCGCATTGGGCTCTGCTCCGCAGGAAAGGTCTCGTGGGCCACCTAGCGCGCAGTGTGCCTGAAAGATCAAAGTATTCGGCTATATTTGGTTCAACTTCTGAAGAATATTTCCGCTATAAAAAACAGAATGCCAGCTAACAGGTAGAATCTGACGTTCTTTCATCGGATCCTGCTTTTGGCTTTCTTTCTTTCAAAATTGGTGGAAATAAAGATATGTTTCACGGCTGTTTCGAGAGAGAGAGAAAGAGGGGGTAAGTTTAATACAGTAGTCTTTTTAACCAAACAACTTACAACAGCACATAATTTACCTATGTTGTCAGATCTTGCATCCACCAAATTGGGGATATCCTCGAGTAAGGTTAACGAAGACCATGGTGGCCACTTGAACGAGCTCAAGTATGGGGTGGGCCGGTGCCATATGTAATGGACGAGACAGACGCCCTCATTATTCCACTCAATATGACCAAATAGAAGAGTGAGTTAAGTAAGAGGCTAGGGAAAGAAGAGAGACGAGCAAGTTTTGGTATAATTCTGGCTTGTATCTATGTTGTCGGCTGTAGTTTTTGTTAAGCTAAAAATAAATAAGTTCGTTTGCATAATCATTTAACTTGCATGTGTTTTATCGCATTGAGTTGGATCTTGATTTTTAGTGGTCATATGTGTATTTCATGCGGACCGGCAAGATCCTGTATTTTGTGCCAGTAGAGTGCACGAGGTGTATCTCTAGTGATTACCAAGGTTAATTGATTTAAGCTGAGTTAAAATGACACTCGGTTTAGGTGAATCAACTTTTGTGGATTCTCACAAACAAGCACGAGATGGATGAGAGAGAAAGATGCGGTGGGAAGGAGGAATAATCGTTGCATGGATGCCAAAAGCCACCACTACCACTCCTCGCCTGTGGCGGCTGCTGTCGGGGGTGGGGGTGGGGGGCGGGGCGGTGGGGGGATTGGTAAGAGTTTTCTAGAATTCCTATACAAATAAACATAAACAAAAGTACTAACATAACGGTCTAGGCGCCTAGCAATGGAGAATGGAGCCCATGGAAGAATTCGTCAACACAATCATTAAGGATCCATTTGGAGGGATTCTGAGTGGCTCCGGTTCTGCAAATGTAGCGGAGTTGTTTGGAGCCCCCAAATGTGGTTTTCATGTCTGAGTTTTCAAGATTCAGATACGTTGAAAACATTGTAGACTAGTTTCATTTCCATAAAACTCATTTCACTCTATGAAACTTTGATCATCTTTCTTTATTAATATTATGTCATATCAACATATTTACTAAGTTGATAGCTTATTTAATGTCCATAGAATCCTCATGAAACTCTCTTTATTAATATTATGTCATAGTCATATCAACATATTTACTAAGGTCCTGTTTGGATCATCTCATCTAAACTTTAGAGCTCTAAAAACTTTAGAACATTTTAGCTCACTTTTGAGGGGTAAAGCTCTAATATGAGGTGGGATAAACTTTAGAGCTAACTTTAAACCACATGTTTGGAGTTTTAGCTCTAAAGTTTAGAGGAGAGACTCAAATAGGCCCTAAGTTGATAGCTTATTTAATGCCCATATAAAATCCTGATGAAACCCTGCTGAAACTGACCTTAAAGCCGTGAGGAGAGGATGACCCATTTCAAGAGACCACGAAGCTGTAAACCTGTTTAGGTTCCAAAACCCATATGTGGTGGGGAGCGGTAGTGAGGACCGATTAAGGATCCATTTGTATAGAACTTTTGCATGTTTACTTAATTGCACACTTTGTCACATGCAAAAGGCAAATACTGCTATAGTTCTATACAATCGATCAAATGATGCTTTACACGAATTCTCTCTGATTCCGCGATTCACAAAAACTGATAATTGCATTGCTTTGAAACTAATAACAGATCCTAGGAGTTCAAGTTGGTGCCGTCGGATGGGAACACCACAATTCGCACATAGCTGCGCTAGTTAAACCCTAAGAAAACCTCTGGACGTCGACGATGCAGCGCTGGTCCTCGCGCACAGACACTAAGAACAGCATCGCCTCGGCCTTCCCCTGCACGTCCACGAAGTGGCGCCTCGTGCACGTGGCCGCGTCGAAGAAGCTCTCGCTGCCCAGCACGCGCGCCGCCGCCGCGCCGCCCCGCGCCGCCTGGGCCACGTCGTTACCCTCCGTCACCGTGAACACCACGCCCTCGCACTTGACGACGCGGGCACCAGCGGCGGCCTGCGTCGTCTCGCGCGACGCCGGCAAGAGCTCGCTGTTGTCGGTGGAGGAGGAGGCGGCCATCACGTCCATCTTGCGGTCGATCGCCGGACACTGCACCTTGGCTTGTTGATGCATGGATGTGGCTGGAGATCTGTTGGGTGCCTGCCTCTGTAGATCCGCACGATGTGTGGGTTCGTATCCTACTCGAGTTGGTCTGCCAGGCTGAGTCCGAGTCCTCAGCTACCTTGTAGTCTACTATGAGGACACCTAGGCACGGCCAAGCTCTGTCTTTCTGTTAACAGTTCTGCACTGAATTTGATGCTCCTCTTGGACAAAGAGAAAACCATTATATACCCTAATAAATTTCAGAAACGCCCTGAATTTCCTTGCAAGATCCACTCTGTCGCCATGGCCCCTCGGCCCACCTGATGAGAATAAAAAGATGAAAACAACACAGCCCACGTCCTCGGAGATTCTGTAAACTGTAAAGGATTCTGTATAAGTTTCAGCCCACTCAGCATGATAGCAATGGCTTTGCTGCTTGTTGTCCCTAAAAAGACAAAGCACTTTGCATGGATTGTGTTCCTGTGAACATCTTTTGTGATGGGCCGAGCAATGTCCATGTTTTTCAAGGCTGCATTTGTTTCTGAAGTTCTGTTTCGTCGGCTTCCAATGGGCCAAGAGACTTCTGCATATATATATATATATATATATATATATATATATTTGTGCTAATAATAGCTAAACAACCATGCATGGAACTCGCTCATTTGCAACTGTAGTACGTGTATAGGACAGCAACTGGAATAAAGGCTCTCTAATCTGACGATTGAGGGCTTGCTCTGCTCGCGCTGCCCTTTCCGGGCGGTTCCCTCCAAGAAAATCGAAATAGACTTGGTACCAACCTCAGTTCAGTCTTGAGTGCCCTAAAAGCGATGACGTGCTCTGGCGAGCAACCTAAATTTGACGTGTGATTGCGTGCATTGCTCCACCAAATTAAAGCTTCACCTTCAATGCTATGCCAAACCGCACCATTGTTACAATTTCTTGCAAGATTAGCTGCTGTGGTCTTTGATCCCAATCCTGCACGCAAGGGCAAGGGAGAGCGATGGTTATCTGGATTGGCCGGTGGCGGCATGCTGGCTCCCATGATGGAAGCCTACCACAGGAACTCCAAAAGTTTCGGGATTTGGTAGAGCCTAAACATGATTCTGTTTTTTGTGGTGAAGATGATCGTCCTCACAGATTGGGCGGTGCGTGCAGGGGTATTGAGGTTCTTTATGACTATCTAGTAACCAACTTATGCCTTAATTAGATGCCTTTTTGTCTATCTCAATTTACATGTATTGGATATGGATTGGGGTGGAATATTAACTAATTTCTACCTCGATTCACTCGAGTAGATACGAATTAGGTCAGTCTCAGTTGGGGTTTCACGTAACTCTTTCCAGACTGCAAACATGTTTTATCCCATGAAATCCATTTCATCTTATAAAACTTTTATCTTATTTCTCTTTATTAATACTATGCCACATCAGCTTATTTAATGCACATAAAACTCTCATAAAACACTATTGAGACTGCCCTTAGGAGTATTTGGAATCGGGGAAGAGTCCTGATCCCCCTTGTACAAGTTGTGCAAAATGAGGAACATGGCATCAACACATAATTGCCTTTGCATCGGATAAATAATTCATTCCAAGAAGCTAAACAGGAACGAAAACAAGGCAGTTGTTATTAAATATGAAAAATGTAGAACCTACTCCAGAAAATATTAATTAGATAGTACTAAAAATTGCAGTACATCATAAATAGCAACCCCCGTTCTTTACTGATAAATTAAACAACTACTTAAAATTTGGAACCGCAAGTACATTTTAGGGCCTGTTTGGATTCACAAAGATTACGGAAGCCGGCTTATAGAGTCTTGGGAGGGATACAAACAGACATAGCTTAAGCTTTTAGAATCCGGAGGCCTCAGATTCCACAATCTGGTAAGTTGAGGGATCGAACCTAGCTTCTTCCAACTTCTAGTCACCAAAAGACTATTATGCTCCTCTCTCTTTTTATTTCATAGCTACTCCCTCCATCCCAAATTATAAGGAGCCAATTCCCTCAGCGCCACTGGAAATTTTGCCACTTCTGTGTGTGCCACTGAAATTGCTAAATTTCCTTACTAGCCATTGTAAAATAATTCTATCCCTTGTATGCCACTTTTGACGGATTGCTGTTAACTTGAAGTCAGGTTTCCCCTAAAAAGATAGATTTGCGAGGAATGAAGTGAAATTTTGCTCTTCTCCTTAGTTGACATCGATGGTTCATATTACATCAACATGACAGCAACATAAGTCAAGCAAAATGAGAGTTGTAATGTCTTGTAATATATAAGCAAAATGACCAGCAAAATAGGAGTTTACAAATTAATGTCATCAACAAATAATATTTCATCAGACATGCCACATAACATTATGAGTTCCAAGTTTCTCATCACACAGACCACATGAACATCAGTTTTTGATGACATTACATCAACCTAATATCACCACAGATACCTAGCAAAATATGAGCAGCCACATAGATGGCATGAGTACCAAGTTTCTCATGACAGGCCACATGAATGTCAGTTTTTGATGTCATACTAGGAACCTAATCTCATCACAGACATAGCAAAATAAGTGATCAATATAGGTATTCATTCTAGGATTTTTCTTTTGCTCCTAGTAGACATAGCAGGGCTTTCAGGAGTCTTGCTTCTAGTGCACATTGCAGGACTATGTGCTGCCACCAAAGGTTTCTTCTTATTTGCTTGCATTCCCTTTGTCTTCTTTGTCTTTGCTTTCCCTTCTGCCTTGCCTTCTCTCTTTCTCTTGCCTTTAGGTTGGGAGGGGGCAGGTGGTGGTGTTTCACAAGAACTTGGCAAAGGATACTCAATGGATAATTGTTCTGGTTGATTTGACCCACATGCTGACCTATACATGCAAATTATTACTTTGAGCTGAGAAGAAAAGGTACTATACATTTGCAAATGGTACTTGATGCATTGAATTTCAACTTACTTATTACTTTTTCCAGAGCTCAAGGTAGTAGAGCAGCCTTAGCTGCATTAAAAACAGATTGATTTCAACTCAGGAACAGAAAAAAACTGAATCTAGGTTTTAGAAATAAAACATTTCAGAATTGATTTCAACTCACCTAGGTGGAAAATACATTTGTGTTGGTCTAGAGGAAGTAGATGCACCAGGAACAATGCTATTCTCAATTGTTTCTTGTGCAAAATCATTTTTTTTCTTCTTCTTGCGAGGGCCCCTGCATAACATTACAAGTTATTAGTACAACAATGTATTAGTATAAGTTATTAGTTTGCATTAGTGCAAGATAGGATACATTACCTCTCAGCTAATAGGGCTGCAATATCATTTGGGTTACCATTTTTGCATGTGCGCCAATGGTGTCCATATTGTTGGCACACTTCACACCTATGCTGCCCCTTCCTGTGTGTTGTGCTGCCATTGTTCTCTGTACACCCTTTGAACCTCTTGTTCTTCCTTCTACCAGCTATGGGCTTCAAAAGTGGAGGATACATGAAGAAGCCATGGGCTGATTGTGGCCATTGGGACTTGTCAGTAAGGGCAGGGATAAGGTTCTCATATGCACCTCTAAATTTTTGAACTGAATAGTATGGGTCAACATACATCTCCAAAGGATGTCCTAATGAAGTGATAAATGCAATAGCATGCACGCAAGGAATGCCAGAGACGTCAAATTTTCTACATGAACAAGTTTTTTGTTCAAGGTTCACCACACACTTGAAGCCATTGCTTCCCTTCACACACACTTCTGCAACTTTATTTGAGCATGAATCTACATCCATGTCCAAATTGAAGCTTTGTTCCTTCAACTTTTTAATTATATGTGGCAAAACAACTCCTCCAATTTTTGTTGACACTGTCCTCCTTGTGTGCCACTTTTTCATGAGAAGTTGTCTGATCTTGTCTAGGAAGTCATCCACGTTCATGGCCTTGAAGGGCTTTACCCAGTTATTGAAACTCTCAACTAGATTATTTGTGACATAATCCACCTTGCAATGGGTTAAGAATTGACTTCTTGTCCAAATCTTTTTATGGTGCTCCCTTATGTAATTCATTGCCTCTGTATTAGCTTCATCCATTGCTTTCCAATGCATATCAAAAAAATATGAAGACCATGAATAAGCTGCTGCCTAAAGATGGTCATCAAACACTTTGCCTCGGTACCTTTTCTTGAAGTTGGACACCAAATGGAACATGCATTCACGATGCTCAGCTCTTGGGAACACTTGCTGCACTCCAGCCATCACAGCTTGTCCAGCATCAGTACAAATAGCCAGCCCACTAGGTACTCCTATGACATCTCTAAGTTTTTCTAGAAACCATATCCAATTTTCATTTGTCTTAGAGTCAAATATTCCAATAGCAACTGGATACATCCAGTTGTGTCCATCCACAGCACATGCACATGCTAGCTGGCCCTTGTACTTTCCAGTAAAAAAAGTACTATCTATTGCTAAATATGGCCTGCAGCCCCTAAGAAAACCATCTCTGCATGGTTTCAAGGCAAAAAAAGTCTATTGAACCTAATATTGTCCTGGATTGTGTGATGATCAATTACTACAGCACTACCAGGGCATGACCTTTCAATCTTTGCCTTAAATTTAAATAAGTTATCAAAACTACTGTCCCAGTCACCAAAAAGTTGATCATGTGCTAGATCGTTACCATCATATAATCTCCTGTACGGTACCTCAACCTTGTACTTTGTCTTTATCTTAGCCCATAATTCCTTTGCCCCCTGTGTTGGATCTTCAGTGAGCCAGTCCTTCACAACATCACACACCCAGAATTTGGTTGCATGTTTCGCTACCTTACTTCTTCTTGCACTGGTACAACTATGTCCATGAGGGTTTTTTTACCTGGCATGAAACCAAAATAAGTACGAGTTAATAGTATAAACAAAACAATGTGAAAACAAGCTTACAAAATCATAGAGCTACCTTTATTGAAACTTTGTCATCCATTGTAGAAGCATGCAACCTCCACCTACATCCATCTTGTACTTTCCTTGAACAATACACCCTATATCTTCCTGGATCACTTTTCTCAATGTTAAATTCAAACTCATGCTTAATTGCATAGTAAGACAATGCCAACTTAAATTCACTCATGTTCATATATGTGCTACCCACGTCCATTGGGGGGTCTTCTTTGTCATAAGCAACAATAGAAGGCAGTATAGGATCCTTTCCCACCAATCCATCCTCCTCCTCATAGTCTTCGTTAGAGTTAGATTCTGAATCAGACTTAGAGGTCATGCCCTCATGAGAAGCCCCAATTTTAGGTGCATTGGTTAAGTACAAGCCCTCCTCATCGACACCCACAAATTCATTCTCTGGTTCTGGATTTGTCAGGTAAGGGTCATCATCAGGAGTGGTGTCATCATCAGAAGAGGCATCAACATTAGTAGGTTGGCTTGTTTCATACATGCTGGACGAAGGTTCAGCATTAGGCCACTCAGGGATTTCAGAGGGTAGAGTGTATGCAATAGCCATGTGCACCACCTTGCTATCAACATGTTTGGCAAACATCGCAAGCAATTATTGATGTGTTTTGACTTCTAAATGGTTTCTACTAGCGGCATCATAGTAGGCAACAGTCACAAGTTCTTCATAACCAGGAGGATACTTTTCCACAATTTCATCAACAAGATCCTTGAAATTGCAGGTGTCAGAGTCTACAACCATACTGATAATAAAGCAAGAGACTTCCTTCCTACATCTAGGGTTGCCAACGAGCTTTATCTCCAACAGATAGCTCGATTTAGGGTCCATCCTGTGAGTTCAGATGGCATCAAAAATAGAGATCTACTGCATACTTGCCCCATCACCTAGATCAAGACAACATAGGAGAAGAACACGCATCACTTACCCTGCAAGAAGCCAGGAAGGACGTGGATCTGAGGTCCCCATTTCACCCTCCCCTGCTCGGCGGCGCACCCGGTCTGGCGGAGTTGCGGGGCCTGCCTCTGGCCGCGTACTCACGCCCTCTCCGGCCTAGTGGTGCGGCCGCCCAGCCCCTGCTCGACGGCGCTCGCCCCTCTCCGGCCTAGTGGCGCAGCCGCCCCAGCCCCTGCCCGACGGCCCCTTCCTGTCCCGCCTGCTCCCGCTCTTCCTGGCCTGGTGGCGCGCGCTCGTCGCCCAGACACGCGTGTACGCGTGGGTATGCCCCAGGAACCGTTTAGCTGTGTTTGTGAGAGGATAAGGAGCCTCCAGGATAAGGTTTCTGGCCTTGAGGGCAATAACGACATTTTGCCTTGCTACAGTGTTCGTGCAGGGACCGTTTCCGTCAACATTCTAACGGAAGCCGTCGACAGTGGCACACAACGCATGAATTTTTTTTGCGGTGGCTGGTAACAAAATTTCGCGATTTCAATGGCACACATGGAAGTCCTAAAATTTGTAATAGCACTGAGGGAATTCGCTCAATTATAAGACGTTTGACTTTTTTGACCTCAAATTTGACCACTCGTCTTATTCAAAAAAATTGTGTAAATATAGTCAAATTTAAGTCATTCTTGAATAACTTTTATTAATAAACCAAGCCATGACAAAAGAAGTGATATTTTGCACAAAATTTTGAATAAGACGAGTGGTCAAACTTGGTGTAAAAAAAGTCAAACGTCTTATAATTTAGGATGGATTGAGTACAGCATAAATAAAAATAGTGAGGGTATTAAGGTAATTTACTCTAAAACGTTGTCTATGTCAGCTTTTACAATCTATGGATCCAATTAACCTCACAACTCAGATTCTATAATCCAGCTTCTAGCGATCTAGGTTTCAAAATCCAACTTCCACCATCTAAGACGTATCCAAACAAGGCCTTACTCCCTCTATTGAATAAATAGATTCCTAGCACAAAAAATTGTCTACGAATAAATCAATCTCTAAGAACCGGAATAGTCCACCAACCCATTTATTTTGCTCGTAGTCTCCACATGTTTATTGCAGCCCCTACCTTCTCCCTCTTTTCCACCACCACCGCTCTCAAATTTTCCAATCCAATCTTGACTTTCTACGGTTGGATGGATGTAATAAATGCTATAATTACTGTGCAACTAGAACCATCATTGATTGGTGTGCAACTGCTCCAATTAATAAAATGTAGTATGGTTTTTTCTCTGTCATACTAATCTGTCCTAAACTTACTAAAATTCTATTTATTTGGGAGCATATATCATGTGGGCTGATGCTCTTAACTATACGTAGTATCCGAACCAATCAAAAATTCCACAAACATTTTTAGGATAGTTGGCTATACAAATTTTCTGCCCCGAAAACTCGAAGGAGAGGGGGCAAATGTTATCAGAATCTCCCATTCAGATCGAATTGATGTCATTCATGACGCCACTGTACAGTAATCAGCAAAGCGTTTCAGATCCCACACTTAGAGTTTGATTTATGCATGTTACACTTACCCCGCCGGGTCGAAGCTGTCATGAAGATGAAAGGCATGCAGAGGACGATGCGCACTTGGGAAAAAGAGACTGCGAAAAGGCCCCAGGTGGGTTCATTCCATGATCGCACTAGCTAGGCTAGGCATCGATCGCCATACCTTGATTTTCAAGAAATTTTTACCCCTGTAAATACTCTGTACCATGGATATATTAAGGAAGATGTCTCAGCCGGCAGCCTGGGGAAGAAAAACAGTAGCTACTTGACTATTACGACGTTCTCTTGGGCTATTGGCCTACTGATCACGTATATGGACCTTTTGGTTCATTGGCTGGTCTTATCCTTGGCCTGCTGGCTGCGGGAGCCTTCAGTTCAGACTTCAGAGTCACTGAGAGTTGAGAGTTTCCTTTCTGTACGATGAATCCACGATTCAACTTACGGCAATACCGCTCGGCCGCAGTCCGCTCGACGGTTTGTTAGATTAATTTGGGCCAGGCCCATTATTTATTCTAATTAATCAAATAAACTTCAAAGGCCCACAATTATTGTTAAATGGAAAAGTGATTAGTACCACATGGGAAATTCACTAAAAAGGTTCTCAACTTAAATAGTGAGTCTTAAGACCCGAACAGACCCGAACCAGCGACTCTTCCTCTTCCTCCTCTCCGCAACATCTGAGCGTTGAGCTGTTCATCTGCATCTCCGGCCGGAGTTCCCTGCGCGCACAGGGAGCTTTGGTAGCAGGCCTCCGGAACTTCTCCCGTCAAGCGTACCTGCACGGGTAGGCGGGGAATCAAGTTTTTGGGGAGCGCCGCCGCTTTTGCAGGTTCCTGTTCGGGGGCTTCTGCATCCTGACGGGAGATCCCCGTGCTACTGCTCTGACACAGCACCTGCAGGAGCTTCCCGGCGCGACCTCCTCTGCAACATGGTGGACACGAGGAGGACTGGCGCCCGCACCAACGCCACCGACGGAGAAGATGGTGGCTCACTGTCGGCGGGTACCGGCAGTTCCACCCTAGGGTATAAACCTAATCCCACTGTGCGCTATTGTTCATATGCTATTCTGTTAGCGTACTTGGTTTGCTGCTCTGTTAAATACTATCTGCAGTAGTGGTGGTGTTACAGTATGGTTAGTGGTACTGTTACTATTGGTTAAGTCGTTTTTATGGATTAATATAAGTCGTAAATTGACCAAATGTTCAACAATCCAAAAACTTGATAGGTCTTTTTCGGCTGCTAGTTTTGCTGCGTCACTAAAACCACCAACATTGAAAGATGATGGATCCAACTATAAAGTGTGGCGTGTCCGTTCCAAGCTGTGGTTCACTAGTATGCGTTGTGAGCACGTGATCAAGGGAAAGCGCATTGAACCTCCTTTCTCTCACGAGGAGGAGATTAAGTTCAATGAGGCAGATAACTTGTTCAAGGGGGCTCTCATCAGCATATTAGCTGAAAGCATGGTTCAAGTGTACATGGATATGGACACTGGCAAGGACATGTGGGATGCACTTGAGGCCAAGTTCGGTGTTGCCGATGCTAGCACTGAGTTGTACATCATGGAGAAGTTCTATGACTACAAGATGGTCGATGACCGATCTGTAGTAGAGCAGGCTCATGAGATACAGATGCTGGCAAAGGAACTCCAGAACAATGAGTGTGAGTTGCCTGACAAGTTTGTGGCCGGCGGTATCATCGCTAAGCTGCCACCTACTTGGTCGAGCTTTGCCACTACTCTAAAGCACAGGAGGCAAGTGTTCAGTGTGACTGATCTCATTGCTACTCTTGGTGTGGAAGAGAATGCTAGGGCAAAGGACACTCATGGCAAGAAAGCGCATGAGGAAGGTTCTAGCGCCAATCTGGTGCAAAAGAAGAACTTTCATGCCGCACAGAGGAAGAAGAAAAACAAGCCTGCAGTCAAGCCTAAAGCTACAACTTTTAAGAAGAAGGGCAAGGAAAAAGAAAAGGGTCTTTGCTTTGTCTGCGGTGCATCTAACCATTGGGCAAAAGAGTGCCCTGACCGCAAGGACAAGCAGAAGAAGACCGCAAACATGGTTGTTAGCGAATCTGGAGGATCTGGGTACGGTGATCATCTACCTACAATTTTTTCAGTTTGTGTCTCGCCTGAGTGGTGGGTTGACATGGGTGCTAATATTCATGTATGTTCTGATGTTTCTTTGTTTTCTTCTTATCTGGAACAAAGAGGTTGCTCCTTGCTGATGGGAAACGGTACGCATGCTGCTGTACTTGGTGTTGGTACGATCAATCTGAAGTTTACTTCGGGAAAGATCGTGCAGCTAAAGAACGTGCAGCATGTCCCCTCCATCAAGAAGAATCTCGTTAGTGGGTCTCTATTGTGTAGAGAAAGCTTTAGACTTGTGTTTGAGTCCAATAAATGTGTTGTATCCAAGTATGGAACCTTTGTTGGAAAAGGCTATGAAAGCAGAGGCTTGTTCCGCTTCTCTTTGATGGATTCTTGTGATAAAATTGTGAACCATGTGAGAAATGATGATGAGTCTAATGTTTGGCATTCCCGACTCTGTCACATCAATGTTGGTTGTATGACGCGCTTAGCTAGTTTAAAATTAATCCCTAAAATCAATCTGGTCAAAGGGTCTAAGTGCCATGCTTGTGTTCAAGCGAAGCAACCTCGCAAGCCTCACAAGGCTGTGAAAGAGGCGAGAAATTTGGCACCGCTAGATCTCATTCATTCTGATCTGTGCGAGATGAATGGTGTGTTGACCAAAGGAGGAAAGAAATATTTCATGACTCTTATTGATGATAGCACTAGATTTTGCTATGTGTACTTGCTAAAAACAAAGGATGAAGCAATGCATTATTTTAAAATCTATAAAGCTGAAGTAGAGAACCAATTAGAAAGAAAAATCAAACGGTTGAGGTCTGATCGTGGGGGAGAATACTTTTCACATGAGTTTGATTCATTCTGTGAGGAACATGGAATTATTCATGAGAGGACACCTCCATACCCCCCAATCCAATGGGATTGCCGAACGAAAGAATCGCACTCTAACTGATTTGGTTAACGCCATGTTAGACACTGCGGGACTTTCCAACGAATGGTGGGGTGAGGCTATATTGATGGCATGTCATGTCCTGAATAGAGTTCCTACAAAGAATAAAGAAGTAACACCATTCGAGGAATGGGAAAAGAAAAGGTTGACTCTCTCATACCTACGCACTTGGGGATGCTTGGCCAAGGTGAATGTGCCAATCGTAAAAAAACGCAAACTTGGACCAAAAACTATAGATTGTGTGTTCCTCAGTTACGCTTTACACAGCGTCGGCTATAGATTCCTAGTTGTAAGCTCTGGAGTACCTGACATGCGTGTCGGTGCAGTGATTGAGTCCAGAGATGCTACATTCTTTGAGAATGAATTTCCTATGAGAGGAAATGTACCTAGCACATCTAGTCAAAAACCTATTGATTCCCCGTGGCGCCAACATAACATCTTGAACAAACATGTGTTGAGAATCCTGAGGAGGATAATAGTGGAGCTACTCGAAAGAGTAAGAGACAGAGGGCTATAAAGTCTTTTGGTGATGATTTCACTATATACCTCATGGATGACACTCCAAGCACCAATGCTGAGGCATTTTCCTCTCCCGATGCTGACTACTCGAAGGAAGCAGTGTGAAGTGAGATGGATTCAATTATGACCAATGGAACTTGGGAGATTGTTGATCGTCCTTATGGGTGCAAGCCTGTAGGATGTAAATGGGTGTTCAAGAAAAAGCTTAGGCCTGATAGTACGATTGAAAAGTACAAGGCAAGGCTTGTGGCTAAGGGTTATACCTAGAAAGAAGGCGAGGACTTCTTTGATACTTATTCACCAGTGGCCCGATTGACCACAATCCGAGTACTACTTGCCCTGGCTGTGTCTCATGGTCTTTTCATTCATCAGATGGATGTTAAGATGGCTTTCCTAAATGGAGAGTTAGATGAGGAGATCTACATGGATCAGCCTGATGGTTTCGTAGTAGAAGGTCAAGAAGGAAAGGTGTGTAAATTATTGAAGTCTTTGTATGGCCTAAAACAAGCACCTAAGCAATGGCATGAAAAGTTTGATAAAACTATGACATCTGCTAGCTTTGTTGCGAATGAAGCCGACAAATGTGTGTACTACCGCTATGGTGGGGGAGAAGGGGTAATCATGTGCTTGTATGTGGATGACATACTAATCTTTGGGACAAGCCTCAATGTGATTGAGGAAGTCAAGGACTTTTTGTCAAAGAGCTTTGACATGAAGGATTTGGGGTGGGCGATGTGATACTAAACATCAAACTGCTAAGGGGAGAAAATGGTGGGGTAACACTTGTACAAACCCACTATGTGGAAAAGGTACTGAGTCGCTTTGGTTATAGTGACTGCAAGCCTGTGTCCACTCCCTATGATCCAAGCGTGATCCTGAGAAAGAACCAAAGAATAATGAGGGATCAGTTGAGATACTCCCAAATCATCGGCTCGCTAATGTACTTGGCTAGTGCAACGAGGCCTGACATCTCATTTGCTGTGAGCAAATTAAGCCAGTTTGTTTCAAATCCGGGAGATGATCACTGGCGTGCTCTTGAAAGAGTATTGCGCTATCTAAAGGGAACGTCGAGCTTTGGCATTCACTATGCTGGGTACCCGAAGGTACTCGAGGGCAATTGTGATGCAAATTGGATATCTGATGCTGATGAGTTAAAGGCCACAAGTGGATATGCATTAACACTTGGAGGTGGCGCTGTTTCCTGGAAGTCTTGCAAGCAGACCATCTTAACGAGGTCAATAATGGAAGCAGAACTTGCATCACTTGATACCGCTACTGTTGAGGCTGAATGGCTCCGTGAGCTCCTTATGGATTTGCCGGTGGTTGAAAAACCTATGCCCGCAATTTCTATGAACTGTGATAACCAAACGGTAATTATCAAGGTAAACAGTTCAAAGGACAACATGAAGACCACTAGGCATGTAAAGCGGCGGTTAAAATCTGTCAGAAAATTGAGAAACTCCGGAGTAATAGCATTGGACTATGTCCATACGTCTAAAAATCTGACAGATCAATTTACTAAGGGACTATCATGTAATGTGATAGATAGTGCATCGAGTGAGATGGGACTGAGACCCACATGAAGTTCTATCGTAGTGGCAACTTGTCCTATGTGATCGGAGATCCCGTGAATTAGGATGGTGAAACAAGCTATGGATAGACTGAGGGAAGGGACCCTTTTAATAAAGGTCAATCTCTTGAGTAATGCACTTCTCTTCCTATCTATATGGCAGGTTGGCAAATACCTCAATGTGATCCGAGTGGCTTAGTGAGAAGCAAAGATGTCGGCCTACAGGGCATCTTAAAGGAACACACCTATGTGAGTTCGATTGCTAGTCACAATCTATGAGACTTGGGTGATCTCTAGATACTCATGAATAGGCCAAGAGTATGACTTATATGCTCCAACCAGAGGGGATGCTACAGGCAGCCTAGTATCAGTAAAGGAATCGAGTGAGCCTCACTTTGCACAAAACTGTCAATTCAAGGCATAGTCCATTGGTCAGTTGTAAATGAGTGTAAACTCCTTTTCTAGATGGATGTTCAACTTAACAGTCTCCATCGAAACACTGGTATATCAAACAAGCTCAGAACTGAAGACATTAACTGTGGACTTCTGAAGTTTGGTGGGGATTGTTAGATTAATTTGGGCCAGACCCATTATTTATTCTAATTAATCAAATAAACTTCAAAGGCCCACAATTATTGTTAAGTGGAAAAGTGATTAGTACCACATGGGAAATTCACTAAAAAGGTTCTCAACTTAAATAGTGAGTCTTAAGACTCTCTCATAGACAAGTTGAGAGGGAGAACCGGGAGGCCACACGCGCGCGCCGCCGCCGCCGCCGAGCCGAGCCACGCCGCCCGCCCACGCGCGACGCGACGCGCCGGGGTGAGGGTGTGGGCCCTAGCCTAGCCTGGCCTGGTTTTGTCGCTTGGCCCAACCGAAACCCTAGCCGCCGCAGCCAACTCCCACCGCCCAACCACCCTGTCCAGGTTCATTCCCCCGACAGGGCCTAACGGACAGATGGGGAATGGGGGGGCGCTGTCGATGGGGAACCCTACGGGCCCCCCCTGGACCATACTGCAGGGAGGTAGACCTTGGTAACAAGGCCTACAGCCCAATCGCCAAGAAGAACGCGGAGCAAAGCAACGTGCAAAACCGAAACTCCAACGCAAACTATACAAGGAAAGGCGCCCGAAGCGTAGCTTAGGACTCTGACCTTGTATCCGAATAGGACACAAACAACGCCTCTCAACGCCTGAACTATAAAGGGCTGGTTAGGGTACCCATTGTAAGAGGAGAACGCATACCCGATACTCAAAGCAATACAACGCAAACAGGCTAACGCCAAAACTGGACGTAAGGTTATTACTCGACCAAGTTGAGGGCCTGAACCAGTATAAATCGTGAGTCTCTTTGCGTAAACCGCTGAATTCTGCTATTCGCTGAAGCCCGAACAACTGTCCCGAGTACCCCCGTGGTAGGCTATCGGTGGTAAAACATCGACAGCTGGCGCGCCAGGTAGGGGCTTTCGATGAATTTTTTCTCGAGAGTTCGGTGGACCTCAACCTCAAGATGACCTTTTTCGGCGAGAACAACCTTTGTCTTCGGATCCTGGATCTGCAAGGCTGACGACGACGGCAAGCTTCGTACCCGTCTCCGAGAAGAAAAAGAATTCGATGATGAAGTTCAATACAAACTCGCCAAGAAGATGACGAAACTCTCAACTTCGGATACAACTCGAAATAAGGAAGAAAGCGGATACGAAACCGACTCTGAAAAAGAGATACAACCTGATTCCAAGACAATCTTCACGGCACAAGAGCCAAGCCTAATTGGACTCGGAGACAAAACAACGATCGCGAAGGGATACGACCAGTACAACTCAAAGAAGAATTTAGGAACTTACTGATCACAAGAACGCGCAGCATCGATCTATCAACACTTTACCCTAAACAAGATGAACTCAGCAAGAAGAATACTCCTGGAGGGAGCACAAGAAGGGATGATCATGACAATGACCCCACAAGATTGTGTGGTGCATTGGCCAAGTTCTTTCACCTCAAGCAAAGTCCAGGTAGACCGCACGCGTTGAAGAACTACCTTATCAAGAGGAAAAGAACTCGGATCCGATTCGGAAGCTACAGACACTCAACCAAACGAAGGATGGAATACCGTACAAGAAGAGCTCGGAAGAGGTATATCATATACATGGCGGAGCGATTAGAACAACCTTTGGAACCACCACGATACTAGATATAAAATCTTGAGACGAATCGAGAAGGCAACATCTCGCCAGATGATGAAAAGCGACAAAGAACGAAAATGATGAGCAAAGACTAGCAAGGCTAAAGAAGAACAAATTGAAAGCTAGAAGGAGGAACCAAGCTAAACAAAGGAAGCAAGTCCGAATAAATACAAAGCGGAGCTAACGAGAATACAACAAAAAAAAGGTGGAAAAAGAAGCCACAAAAAATACAAAAAGGGAAAGAATTAAAGAATTAACAAAGGAGTTGTACACCCTCACGAATAACAGGAAAGCAAAGGAAGACCAGAAGAAAGAAGTCGAGGGCTCAGAAAAACAACCCGGCGAAGAAATTCCACAGAGCCACAAAGGAGCAGCCACCCAAAAATCGAATTTTCAAAGGATAGGACCAAAGAGAAAGTCTTTGATATCAATGGAAGGAAGGAACACTACTCAAAGCAACAAGAAAGAGACAAACCAGAATTGAGCCAACGCTACCAAGAAATATCAAGAAGATTTGACAAAGAAGATGACTACGGAGAGTCTGAGTTAAAAGAAGACATGTCTTATTACAGAAGGGCAAGATCGCCAGATTATGGAAGAACAGAACCATACGACAGATTCCCTTGTTTTGCAGGAAGACTACAAACTTTAAAGCTACCGCACAAGTTTAAACCAGCAAATCATTCGAAGTATGATGGCAAAGTCGAACCAAGACAATGGCTAAGGGTTTACTCCCAATCTATTGAATTAGCTGGAGGAGACGACGACATCAAGGCTCTATTCTTCCCAATGGCCCTCGAAGCAATGCCGCTACAATGGTTTGACAAATTGAGGCCAAGATCAATCAGGTATTGGGAAGACTTGCAAGAAGCTTTCTGCAACAACTTCGTAGGCATTATTACCCATCCAATGACTACAGCCGAATTGAAAGGAGTAAAGCAAAGGAGAGGAGAAAGTCTAAGGGAATACTATAGAAGATTTGGAGAATTTAGGGCTCAAGTCCACGACATTACTGATAGGGAGGTGATAGAGGCCTTTGCAGAAGGAATCTGGGCAAACTGGCAATACAAGGACTATTTCAATGAGAACCCAAGAACAAATGAAGACTTCAAGAGGGTTGTTGAGAAGCTAATTTCGTCAGAAGAAAGAACTCGGCACAGATTTGCTAGGGACAACCCAGAGAATAGAAGACCCGATTACAGACAACAAGACAAAAGACCAAGGCAGGACAATATGGTGGCAACCACAGACAACAAAAGAAGATACAATGGCAACGACAATGATAGCAATGGTAGCAATCACAATGGCAACTACAATAATAGCAACAACCGTAACAACAGCGGTTGCAACAGTAATAGCAACTATCAGAGTAACAACTTCTGAGGAAGAGCACTGGAAAAACATAGAAAACATGCCGTGTCACATACACCCAGGGGCCAGACTCAAGTTAGTTGAATGCAGCACTTTTCAGCGGCAATTCATGAAGAGAGAAAACATGAATCAAAACAACTCGGAGCCAAAGCAAGAAGAATCCAAGAAGGAGGAAAAGAGAGCTGAAAGAGATTATCAAGAACCCCAACGCCAATTAGCGGTGATATTTTCAGGTGTTCCTAACACACGAAGCAAAAGGCAAGAGAAACTAGCTCATAGAGCCATCATGGCAGCTGAACCAACCATCCCAAGATATCTAGATTGGTCAGAGTACCCCATCCACTTCACAAGAGAAGACCAATGGACCAGTGCAGCAAACGTAGGATGCTACCCGCTGGTACTAGGTCCGACTATCACAGGAGTAGCAGTAACTAAAGTACTCATCGATGGAGGAGCTGGGCTTAACATAATTTTCGCAGATACTCTCAAAATGATGAATCTAGATTGTGAAGGTCTAATGACACCCACAAGCACACCATTCTACGGAATAGTACTCGACAGAGCAGCTATGCCCCTCGGACAGATAACCCTACCCGTCACCTTTGGCACACCAGACAAATACCGGACGGAATTCATTAAATTTGAAGTTGTAGACTTTGAATCATGCTACCACGCAATACTTGGGAGACCAGCTTTAACAAAATACATGGCAGTACCACATTATCCATACCTACTGCTCAAGATGCCAACAACAAAGGGCGTATTATCATTGAAAGGAGATCTAAAGAAAGCACAAGATTGCGACGTACAAGCAGTACAAATATTCGAAAGATTACAAGATATAAAAGAAGGAAAGGAGATTGCAATGCTGGCCAACGAAATGAACCCAGATGAGATTAAGATACTGGCTAAGAAGCCAAGCAACTTCGCACCACCAAAAGAAGCCGCTACCAAGACTATTGACCTATTGACTGGTGATCCAAAGAAGACGGCAACCATTAGTGCAAATCTCAACCCCAAATAGGAACTCGCGCTCACCAACTTTCTTCGGGACAACAAAGATATTTTCGCTTGGAAGCCAGCAGACATGCCAGGGGTCCCAAGGGAGTTGGCTGAGCACATAATTGATGTGAACAAAGGGTCCAAACCCGTTAAGCAGAAGTTAAGAAGATTCGCTCCAGACAGAAAAGCATCAATCAAAAAAGAGATCACCAATCTCATGGCAGCAGGATTCATCAGAGAAATAATCAACCCGGATTGGCTTGCCAACCCGGTCCTAGTAGAGAAGAAGAATTCAAAAGAATGGTGCATGTGCATCGACTACACAGACCTCAACAAATATTGCTCAAAAGATCCATATGTCCCACCAAGGATTGATCAAATCATCGACTCGACAGCAGGATCAGCTCTGTTATCCTTTCTAGATTGCTATTCAGGCTATCATCAAATATCCTTAAGAGAAGAAGACCAAAGCAAAACTTCATTCATTACACCCTTTGGGGCATATTGCTATAAATCAATGCCTTTTGGGCTAAAAAATGCAGGGGCAACATATCAAAGAGCAATTCAAACTTGCTTGGGGAGTCAAGTCGGAAGAAATGCAGAAGCATACATTGATGATGTAGTAATCAAGACAAAAGAACCTGGATCATTGATAGAAGACCTCGAGGAGACTTTCAAGAATCTAAAAGCATGACAGTGGAAGCTAAACCCCACAAAGTGTGTTTTGGGATACCATCAGGACAACTACTCGGGTTTCTAGTCAGTAACCGAGGAATTGAAGCAAGTACAAAGCAGGTTAAAGCTATCATGGATATGAAACCTCCAAAGAAAGTTAAAGACATATAGAAGCTTACAGGATGCATGGCAGCACTCAACAGATTCATATCCCGACTAGGAGAAAAAGGGCTACCTTTCTTCAAATTATTGAAAAAGGTAGGAAATTTTGAATGGACAGAAGAGGCAGAAGAAGCATTCCAAAAGTTAAAAGAATACTTTGCATCATCACCAGTAATGACACCACCAAAAGACAAAGAGGACATGATGCTATACATTACAACAACCAAGAACGTTGTCAACACAGCAATTGTGGTTGAGAGAGAAGAACCCGGACACGCATACAAAATGCAAAGACCAGTCTATTACATAAGCGAAGTACTAACAGAATCAAAAGTGAGATACCCACACGTGCAAAAACTACTTTATGCAGTGTTGATATCATCAAGAAAGCTGAGACATTATTTCCATGAACACAAGATTACAGTGGTAACCAATTTTTCACTTCAAGACATTTTACGCAACAAAGATGCAACAGGTCGGATATCAAAATGGGCAGTAGAACTCGGTGCTCTCAACCTAGACTTCAAACCAAGAACAGCAATCAAATCTCAAGCATTATCCGACTTCATTGCTGAATGGACAGAAATCAGTCAAAAAGAACCCGAACCAATACTTGGTCATTGGAAAATGTATTTTGACGGTTCCCTAAAGTTAGGAGGAGCTGGAGCAGGAGTACTATTCATATCACCAGAAGGGAGACAATTAAAATATGTGCTACAAATACTTTGACAGGCAACTAACAATGAGGCAGAATACGAAGCATTAATACACGGTCTAAGAGTTGCAAGCTCGCTTGGGATCAAAAGACTACTTGTCTACGGTGATTCAGCTGTAGTAATCAATCAAGTCAATAAGGAGTACTATTCATATCACCAGAAGGGAGACAATTAAAATATGTTCTACAAATACTTTGACAGGCAACTAACAATGAGGCAGAATACGAAGCATTAATACACGGTCTAAGAGTTGCAAGCTCGCTTGGGATCAAAAGACTACTTGTCTACGGTGATTCAGCTGTAGTAATCAATCAAGTCAATAAGGATTGGGATTGTACAAAAGATAATATGGATGCGTACTGTGTAGAAGTCAGAAAATTGGAGAAAATTTTCCAAGGGCTCGAAATCCATCATGTACTAAGAGATTCCAACGTTGCAGCAGATGTGCTAGCCAAATTAGGATCAGATAGAGCAAAAGTACCACCCGGTATATTTGTGGAAGAACTCACAAATTTCATCCATCAAACAACTCGAAAACACGTAAAAAGAGAAGGAGACAACAGATCCAATGGAAATAGATCAAGCAGAAGAACCAGACCAGTCAAGACAAATCATGGTCATACAAAGTGATTGGAGACAAACATACATTGATTTTATCGAAGAGAAGAAACTACCCGAAGACAAAGCAGAAGCAACTCGGGTTGTACGAAGAAGCAAAAACTACGTTCTGGTGGGGGATAAACTATACAAAAGAGCAGCATCATTAGGAGTATTGCTTAAATGTGTTCCGACAGATAAAGGAAAGGAAATCTTGGACGAAATCCACTAAGGATGCTGTGGAAATCATGCAGCCTCTAGGACACTAGTCGGCAAAGCATTCAGAACCGGTTTCTATTGGCCAACAGCACTCAAAGATGCAGAAGAGCTCGTCAGAACATGAAAGAATTGCCAAATGTTTGCTAGGCAATCACATGTGCCGGCTCACAACTTAATATGCATACCGCCGGCTTGGCCGTTCTCATGCTAGGGGCTGGATCAAGTCGGACCACTCAAAAAAGCAAAAGGAGGCTTCGAATACATATTTGTGGCAATCGACAAATTTACAAAGTGGATTGAATACAAACCTTTGGTTAAATACGGTGCAGAAAAGGAAGTGGAATTCATACAAGACATCATGCATAGGTTCGGCATGCCCAACAGAATAATCACAGATCTTGGTTCACCATTTACAGCAAGAGAATTTCAATACTAGGGAAGAGATTGTGGGATAGAAATCGACTTTGCATCAGTAGCACACCCACGGGCCAATGGACAAGTCGAAAGAGCAAATGGACTCATATTACAAGGTTTAAAACCAAGATTATATGAAGATTTGAAAGATTATGGTGAAAAATGGATCGACGAATTACCAAAAGTAGTATGGGGTCTAAGAACCCAGATCAGTAGAGCAACTGGATACTCACCGTTCTTTCTGGTCTACGGATCAGAGGCAGTACTACCAGCCGACTTAATATGGCTATCTCCAAGAATAGAACAATATGAAGAAGGCGAAGCAAAAGAAACAAGGCGGTTAGAAATTGATTCAATAGAAGAAATAAGAGACAGTGCAATCATACAAAATGCAAGATATCAGCAAGGGTTACGAAGACATTATGACAAAAGTACTCAACCCCGATCACTAAAGTCAGGGGACTCAGTACTACGACTAATCCAGAAGAAAGATGGACGACACAAACTACTCAGTCCATGGGAAGGACCCTTCATCGTGAAGACAGCAACAAGACCCGGCACATACAAGTTGATGACTCTAGATGAAATACCTGTAAAGAACACTTGGCATATCAACCAGCTCAAAAGATTCTACAATTAAGTACAACAGATTATACTCAAGTTTCAAGAGAAATAAAACAGAGATTATTCAAGAAGAACAGCTTCAAATATGAGCCCTGTCCAATGGATAGAACCAACCCGTAATCAGGTTGGGGAAAAAGGGGCTTCCCTGTTAACAGCCAACCCGAAAACGGTTGCGCTACACGGGCAATCTTGTCACTCAACCATATGGAGATGGTCTGACTGACGGCCAACGGCCAAATAGCTTCTTGGGTAAGGAGACCCAAGCTAGCATTTGTCACTCTACCATAAAGAGATGGTACGACTGACAGCCTTGTCCAACGGACAGAACCAACCCGTAATTAGGTTGGGTAAAAAGGGGCAGCCCTGCAAACAGCTCAACCCGAAAACGGTTGTTACTATACGGGCGCAATCGCTTACCCCAAGAGCTGGTACGATTGCTTACTTACCCTGCAAATAGCCAACCCGGAAATGGTTGTGCTATACGGGTCCGGTCGCTTACCCCAAGAGTGGTATGATCGAATACTTCACCCAAGAAGCGGCACAAGCACTACAACAACTCGGTCGCCTACCCCAAGAGTGGTACGATCGACTATTTCACCCAAGAAGCGGCACAAGCACTCCAACAACTCGGTCGTCTACCCCAAGAGTGGTACGATCGACTACTTCGCCCAAAAAGCGGCACAAGCACTCCAACAGCTCGGTCGCCTACCACAAGAGTGGTACGATCAACTACTTTGCCCAGAGAGGGACACAAGCACTCCAACAACTCGGTCGCCTACCCCAAGAGCGGCACGATCGACTATGTTGCCCAAGGAGGGGCACAAACACTCCAACAACTCGATCGTCTACCCCAAGAGTGGTACAATCGACTACTTCGCCTAAAGAGCGGCACAAACACTCCAAACAACTCGGTCGCCGACCCAAAGAGCGGCACGATCGACTACTTTGCCCAAGGAGCGATCTATAGTACAAATCGGTTGATTACCCCAAGAAAAGTATAATCAACTCCATCAACTCTACTACATCACAAGAAGAAACAAGCTATGGCAAAGCAGAAAAAAGCCACAAGGAAAGACAGGGCGAAACTTTTCCATATTATTCAAAGACATCTCAGAAGAAAAAGAAAGACAGGTCGAAGCCTGCTCATTTCAGTCAAAGACAAATTCAAAAGCAGGGCAAAGCCTGATCATATTTTCAGAGACAAGTATATATTACAAGAAACCACAAGTTCATTACACAAAACATCTAAGGAGTTGGAGGCACAGCAGGAAGCACATCCATCTGTTCCAAGATTTGGTCTGTAAGACCACCAAGCTCCACCTTCGCCTCATCCCATCGCTGCGCAAACTCTGCAGTCACAGAAGGATCTACAATCTGCTGAAGTGGAGCATCAGGAGTGGCAACCCGGATGAAGGATATAACATTATTTACACAACGGTAAAAACCACCCTTGACAAACTCAAAAAATCGAGTTGACAACACCAGGATAATGCCTCTCAACCCTTGAGCAAAGTCCTCCTGGCGACAAACAACAGCAATAATAGGCTTCACAGCTTCATAAAGAGCCCGGAATTGATCTTGGGCACCTGTCAGCTTAGTTTGGAGAGCCCAGAATTGATCATGGGCAGCTGCTAACTTCTCCTGCAAATCTTGCACTGACTTCAAAGCCTGAACAAGGTCACGGTCAGCTCCAGATCTAATCAGCTTGGCCTGAGCAAATAAATCTTGGGCCTCTTTCAATTTGATATCAGAAGAACTTACAGACTCGGCTTGATTTTGAGAAGTACGGAGGGTATTAACCATCTCCTCTCGTTCTTTCTGCTAACTCTCCTTATCCTTAACAAGAGCTAAAAAGGAAGCAGACAAAGAACTCAAAGAAAGAAAGAAAAAACAAGGCAGAAAAAGCAAGTATGCAAAGAAAGGAGAACCCACCAGTTTTTTCTTTCTTCAACGCGGAGACCTCATTCTGAGCAGCAGTAACAGCCTGCAAAGATGAGTCGCGCACCTTCTCAGCCTCAAGCACCTTAGCATTGAGGGCGGACTCCATCAGAGCACGCTGCGCCTTCTCATAAGTCAGGACAACTTCAGTCCGAGCCAGCTCATCTTCCTTTCTTTTCAAATTGGCTTCAGTAATGGTAGTAAATTGCGCCTCATGAGGACCGAACAAGACATCCTGATCTTGAAATAAAGACTGCAAAGCAAAAATATGTGAGACAGCAGCAGAAAAAACCAATATTGAAAGTTAAAAAGAACTCGAATACCTTGAGTTTGGCACCATACGCGCCCGAGAAATTCTCCCACAAAGAAACCAACTCAGACAGCCGCTCAAAACGACCGAGTTGGACCAACTCCTCCCCACCTTGAGTTAACAGGAGAGTACTTGGAGTAGAAGTCAAAGGCTGGCCGGCACTAGAAGTACCAGCAGCATCCACAGCAGCAACAGACGAAGGATTATTATCAGCCGGCTCCCCATTCACTGCATCCTCCCGAGCAGCTGCTTCGAGGTTGTCCAACAGGGACAACCTGGTCGGCTGAATAGGAGCAGCAAAAGGGCTGCCTAAGTTCACTTCAACTCGGTGCTCCATTGGAGGAGACACCAGAGTTCCAATAGCCTCCTCCTCAACACGCGGAGCAGGAGAGGCAATACATGGAAGAGAAGCTACAAATAAAACAACCCATCAGACAGAAAAGAAAAAACCAAGAAAGCAAGCATAAACGGGAAAATAAGTTACCAGCAGTAAAATCTTGTAGAGGTCCACCAGCATCAAGAGCCAGGGAAGAAGAAGTATCCTCCAAAGGCCTACATTCGAAAAAAGAGTTCGGGCCAGTCAGAGACAAAAGCAAAAATGGCGAATCAGAAGACAAGATAAATATACTTACTTGATAACCTTCTTAAAGTTTCCAGCCACCCCTGAGAAGCCAAGATTTGGGAGAGGCACATCGAACAAATCATCCTCAACCACCTCAAAGGAGGGGATTGGGAGGGCCTCCAGGACAGAAGCAGATACAACTATCACAGAAGGGGCACAAGGTGCCGGTTTCCGACTATAATGAAAAAGGCAATTCAGTTATTTAGGAAAAGAGCAAAAAGACAAGCACAAGAAAATTTACAACGGGAGACTTACGGTCGAGTGATCAAGGGGGACCTCATCCTCAGTCTCCACCTCGCTCAAGACAACAGACCGGCCTTCTATCAAGACAACAAAAGCTGGGATCAGTAAAACAAAGCAAACCAAAAGACAAAGGCAAAAACAACACAGGAGAAAGCACAAGCTCACCTACGAGAACATTACCTGTGTTGAGGCAATCTAACGAATTGAATGTTGCCTCTTGGGTAAAATATGCTTAGCAGCAACCTCTGACTTTCGCTTCCTGGATGACAAGATATATTGAGCAATTCGAGGATCAGGAACATACTCAACATAGGAGTGGTGACCTTCAAACAAGTCAGTAATCAACCTGGCAGAAGAAGAACTCGGTCCGGTAGCAGCAACTACCACAGGACCAGCAATAGCATCATCATCTTCATCTCCTTCTTCGGCGGGCTCTTCAACAACAGCCCCGCCACCACCAGCAACAGCTATCTCAAGCTTAAAAGCCCGACCAAAACCCTGCAAGAGAAGAAGAAAGAAGTCAAAAACAGAATACGAATTACAAAAACCTAAAAGAACTCGGAGGAGATTACCACTTACCTTAGGAGGAGGATGAGCAACATCATACTCTTCAACACGAGCAGGCATCACAGAGACCCCACCCAGAATACGCCCCAGGCGTTCAAGAATGACCTCCTCAGGCAACTCGACATCAGGAACAAGTCAGGAAGGATCTGAGGGCCCAGTATATTCAAAGTCGTAATGCACCCTCTGCATAAGAGGTTGCACCCGGCGATGCAAGAAACTGGCAACTATACAATTGCCACTTAAGCTTGCCTGTTTAAGCACTTCAACTCGAGCGAGTACAGGTTTTAGAGTAGCACGCTCAGCAGAAGAGATTTTATCTTTCCAAATAGAGAGGGGAACGAGAAGAACAAAAAGATCATGAGAAAAGGAAAGAGCAGGTTTTGAAATATAAAGTCACTTCTCCGCCCAATTCTTGACAGAATCAAAAAGGGTAAGAGAAGGGAAAGAAACTCCCTGACGGGATTGGATAAGGCAGCAGCCGAGAAAAGGAGTATTATTTCCGTCTGACAAACGCACACGGAAAAAATGACAAAAAAGAAGAAGATTTGGAGGAATTCCGACGAAAACTTCGCAAAAATGCACGAAGGTAGAAAGAAAAAGAACCCCGTTAGGGGTAAGATGATGGATTTGAATCCCATAGGATCCAAGAAACTCAAGCAAGAAATTGGACGGGGGATAACAGAGCCCCGCCCGCACAAAAGGAACAAAAAGAATAGATTGATTCAGAGTGGGAGAAGGGACATCGTGCTCACCAGGACCAGAGAAATTAGAGAGACATTTCTCCTGAAGAAGGCCATGAGCAACAAGCAGATCCAACTCCGCCTCCGAAGTCGACGGCTTGGGGAGTTGCCTCTGCATTTTCCGCATCGCAACAAATTCGGTGTTCTCGATCACCTTGAGCGACGCCTCCTCGTCGACAGATTTGCCCTTATTCTTGCTCTTGTTCTTCGCCACCATCTCAGAAAAACAAAGACAAGATTTGGACATAAATAGCAGGAGATCGAAGGCACAACGGAGCTAGGGTTTTGGCTGAGATTGGGGAATTTTTTACTGCAAAGGCAAGTTAAGCCAACAGTAACAGAGCAATTATCTTTATACAAGAAAAATACGTGGCCCACGAGGCCCAAAATCACGCCGATTGCCCAAAGAGGCCCTTCAAAGTTACCGTTCCACAATTACCGTGCACACAAAACAAAAAGGTAACGGTCCGTTCAGACTATAACGGATACATGATGAATTAACACATTCACAAGGAGGCAACCAGGAAACAAGGACGCAACAAGTCAGTCATGACAAAACACCACATTACAAACATACAAAAGAGCTCGGCCACATCAATAAACAACTCGGTCATAGAGCAGAAATGAATATTTTTTCATTTCATCAAAGGTACATTGAGATTACAACAGAATGCAAGATCTGATGAATTCGACGAAGAAAACAAAGGAAATCATTCAGCACGAGGTTGAAACCCTCGAACCAAGATTCGATATTACCAGGCAGGATAAAACAACTCGAACGTACTTTTCTCCAAAGGAAGGGCGCACATCCAAGATTGCTATAGGTGACAGAGAAGGCACCCACAAGTCATCCAAGATTGACAACGACAACCACGTCAATATGGAAGAACCCGGCACCATCTCTCAACACGTGCTGATCTGTATTGGACTGAACCTAAATGGCACAGCAGAAGACTGAATAATGGCTGATCTACAACGGACTGTCGAAGAACAAGCCGGAACACGCGCCAATCATCACCGTAAGAAGAACAAAAAAGAAAGGGTAGGCACTGGAAGATGAGGCAACACAACATGCATCACTCACATCACAAGTCCTACACCATTTGCCTCAATATCCCTTACAGCTAAATACCACCTCGAGACTAGCCTGCTACTAGTCTCTATCACAAGACCTACACCATTTACTAGCAGAAGTAAACAGAAGAAAGAGAACAGGCCCGGGGGCTCGTCGAGCTCCCAAACTATAATATCCATGACTACAAAAAGAAGAAGAAACTACACAACAGGGTATCAGCAACAGGCCATATTTATAGCACAACTCAGATGCACATATGCCAGACTCATGGAAGAAAAAAGAACTCCAAAAGGACAACCATGTGAACCACTGCAGAGCCAGGACTTCAGTAAAAAATCAGATGTGACTAGACCATCACGAAGGAACAGTACATACCCAGAACAACCACAATACAAGATAAAGCATATTCAAGAGAATATTCCACAGCAGCAATACAACCTGTGAAGACATATTGAATTCTCCAATAACTAGAATGACAGCAGCAATAAGCAGCCGAACAAACAACTCGGAGACGTGTGAAGGATCACATACAAAATTACAGTGTCAAAGGATTACAGTTGAAAAAGAACTCGGACGGAGAAAAATTATAAATCTCATTGATCGAAGACAAATACAAAAGTTATAGACGGCCAAACAGGACCGGATAAACTCAGACATATGATAGAGACAAGATTCTTAAATATTGCAACAAGAAACCTAGTGGCGGCAGCAGCGGCAGCTCGGACGTAGAAGAACAGATAGAGCAGCATGATCATTACCAACCAAGCATAAGTCCAGGGGCTGCTCAACCTCACACACCAGCATATCTACGAATGAAGAAAGAATTGAAGAAGAATTTTCCTATTCAAGGCAGAACCACAACCAACAAAGAAGGTATTTATAGCAAACCAGAGGTAAACAAGGCTAAAGATCACAAGAAAGAGAGAGGAAAAGAACAAAAGAGCAAAGCAACAAAGGCGAATAGTGCCCAAAAGCAAGATTCCTGACAAAAAGTAAAAGAAGACGCTTACTCATGGCTATACAAAACCCATCCGTGACCAGCAAAAGACAAAGACCAAAGGAGTACAAATCAAGACCCTTCCACCGGCTTCTTTTCAACAGAAAAGAACCCGAAGAAGGCTCGGGGGCTGCAAGTACCTACCACAGAAAAACATATTTTCAAATTTTTTGACCCTCCAGCTTTTTGTACCAAAAAACAGAAGGCTCGGGGGCTACACTCAATAAGTGCAATTTTTGCAAAATTGCACTCGCTGCACTCAAAGGAAAAAGAACCTGGAGGACATCAAGCAAAAGTGCACATCAACCAAAAGAAGAATCAAAGAAGACCATCTCAAGATTTCACTTCAAGAAGGACTCGGATCAAGACTACAACAACTCGGCCCTTGAAGCTCAATCATGAAATGCTTGGGGGCTTGTCGATGGGGAACCCTACGGGCCCCCCATGGACCATACTACAGGGAGGTAGACCTTGGTAACAAGGCCTACAGCCCAATCGCCAAGAAGAACGCGGAGCAAAGCAACGTGCAAAACCGAAACTCCAACGCAAACTATACAAGGAAAGGCGCCCGAAGCGTAGCTTAGGACTCTGACCTTGTATCCGAATAGGACACAAACAACGCCTCTCAGCGCCTGGACTATAAAGGGCTGGTTAGGGTACCCATTGTAAGAGGAGAACGCATACCCGATACTCAAAGCAATACAACGCAAACAGGCTAACGCCAAAACTGGACGTAAGGTTATTACTCGACCAAGTCGAGGGCCTGAACCAGTATAAATCGTGAGTCTCTTTGCGTAAACCGCCGAATTCCGCTATTCGCCGAAGCCCGAACAACTGTCCCGGGTACCCCCGTGGCAGGCTATCGGTGGTAAAACATCGACAGGCGCCCCTGTCCGGCAGCGGACAGACCCGAACCAGCGACTCTTCCTCTTCCTCCTCTCCGCAACATCTGAGCGTTGAGCTGTTCGTCTGCATCTCCGGCCGGAGTTCCCTGCGCGCATAGGGAGCTTCGGTAGCAGGCCTCCGGAACTTCCCCCGTCAAGCATACATGCACGGGTAGGCGGGGAATCAAGTTTTTGGGGAGCGCCGGCTTCCCGGCACGACTGCTGCCCCGTCTCCGCTTCTGCAGGTTCCTGTTTGGGGGCTTCTGCTTCCTGACGGGAGATCCCCGTGCTACTGCTCCGACACCGCACATGCAGGAGCTTCCCGGCGCGACCTCCTCTGCAACATGGTGGACACGAGGAGGACTGACGCCCGCACCAACGCCACCGACGGAGAAGATGGTGGCTCACTGTCCGCGGGTACCGGCAGTTCCACCCTAGGGTAAAACCTAATCCCACTGTGCGCTATTGTTCATATGCTATTCTGTTAGCGTTGTTAGCGTACTTGGTTGCTGCTCTGTTAAATACTATCTGCAGTAGTGATGGTGTTACAGTATGGTTAGTGGTACTGTTACTATTGGTTAAGTCGTTTTTATGGAATAATATAAGTCGTAAATTGACCAAATGTTCAGCACGGTTCGTGTCCCCGCAGACTGTGCCGCCGCTCAATCAGATTAGGATCAGGCGATCATCGCGATCGCGTGCGTCACTGGGCGTCGTCGACGACCTAGCCTGCTACTGCGTTTCGCCGTTTCCTTAGGGCAGACTGAGAAAGTTAGCGTCGGTGAGTTATCGATTTTTACTTATAGTAGATGACGATCATGATATATTATATGTGTATAAACCAATATACTGAGAAATATGTTATCGATTTCGCCACACCTTAATTTTTTTCCGTCCTCCGCCACTGCGCACGAGAGGAGACCACACACTAGAGAGTACGTACAGACACAATGAAGCCCGGGAGACAGGAAGGCATCAATTCACATGCAGCTTCTCATGTTCCCGGCCGGCCTGACGCTTAATTTACACACAGCTCTCTTTTGCTAGCTTCAGGCATCGAATTTGAGGCTTCGTAGGGAGACTGCTAGCCGCGACGATCGGAGTGGGATCCCGGCCAGTCGTCGTCCTAGAATCATATCGGCCGGCGATGATGAGAATTCAGAAGCCGATGATCTCGTCCGGCACCGTCACGAACCTCGCCCGTTTCTGAAAGGAACCATGCAAGAGGAAAAGAAAAAGGAAGTTGTTAGTTGCTTACATTGTCAGCTAATAATAGCGACGGTTTCATTTCACTTTTGGAAAAGAGAAGGCGAACAAAAGGTTGAGGCGCTGTTGCAAATTTGCATTGCATGTGCGGTGTTGACTCCTCTATCCGGCCGGCCGGCCGGCTGTAGCACACTACTGAACTGTGCGGCTGCAGCAGCAGGTCTTGCTGCGTGATGAGTTGCTTGCTTCAAGTGAAAGCCACTGGTAGCAGTAGCAGCTAGCAGTTCTCGGTGGTGCTCTCTCTCTCTCTCTCTCTCTCTCTTCCACCGAAAGGGGAAGGCTTGCTACCTGCATGCATGATTGTTCGGCCTGCCGCCTACCTGGCTGATGGAGTAAATACAACGATCGATCAATAAGGCCGCGTTTAGTTTGAAACCCAAAATCCCAAAAAGTGCTATATCACATCGAATTTTCTGATACGTACGTGGAGCATTAAATGTAGATAAAAAAAAATTAATTGTACAATTTGATGGAAAATCATGAAACGAATGTTTTGAGCCTAATTAGTCCATGATTGAATAGCCACGCGTACGTGGTGGCCGCCGTACTAATAAAATCTGAATATCTCTGCATGTCAACGAGTTGTTGAAGCTAGCCTTGACGGAGCCCGCGGTTGCATTTAATTAAACACATGCAATTGAGATATGTTTTTGAAACACCACCTTGAGATATGAGCACACGAGAGCCATGCATATCTTGATCGATCGAGATCTGTACCTTAACTAGCAGGTACAACCGAGTTTGTTTCAGAATCTTACCACATGCATATATATGCATGGCGGCATCGGATCACTAGGTGGGACCGTGGGAGTGGTAGGAGTAGTACATTAGGACTACGACGATCGACGTACCTTGCTCGTTGACCTTCAGATTGCATGCTTCGTTAATCGGTAAGGCCTGGTTTAGTTCAAAAATTTTTATCCTAAACTATCACATCGAATCTTGCGGTATATGCATGGAGTATTAAATATAGACAAAAAAAACTAATTGCACAGTTTGGTTGGAAATCGCGAAACGAATGTTTTAAGACTAATTAGTCCATAATTAGCCATAAGTGCTACAGTAACTAACATGCGCTAATGATGGATTAATTATGCTTAATAAATTCGTCTCGCAGTTTCCAGACGAGCTATGTAATTAGTTTTTTTATTAGTATCCAAAAACCTTTTCCGATATTCCCGAAATATCCGATGTGACATCCAAAAAAATTTTATTTCGCGAATTAAACACAGCCTAAGCTAGTTTCTACTACTACTCTATGCGCTAGAGTGTGTGTCTATATATATATATATATATATATATATATATATATATATATATATATATATAAAGCAGTAATTAATTAACAACCCTACGACCCGGCCTCTCCTACGTGCAAGCTCAGCCTTACCAAACACCACCTTGAAAATAGTATAGCTTCATTTGCTCCCAGCTAAACAATTTGTCATGAAGCTTTCTGAAAGTCTGGTTCTGAATGCATTGGACTTGCATGCTGACCTGTTAGCTAACCCGATCGAACACCGGATCGAACACACTTAACAGCTCGTAATCAATTATTAGACAGCGCCCCATGAAGCAGCATCAGCGCACCTAACAGGTAGACTGAGTGACCACTCTCTCTCCATGGGGTACTAGTAGTACACTACGGTACTGGTACCTGTCCCCGTCGTCACATCGATCACCTAATAATATGTAATAGTCATGACTGAGAGTACTATTAACTAATTTATTGTAAGAAAAAAATAAATTAAGCGAATAGGACGTAAACCCTTCTCCTTCTGCTACTGGACACCACACCACTCACCACTGTACCATGCACACACGCCACACGCATCTTTTATTTTCCTTTCCTCGCCTTAATAATTTCCCTGTGCACGCAGGCTGCCGCTGGATGCCAGCCAACATATATTACTTACTGTATAGTAGGAGTATTTGTTACTGGAGGATATTGTACTCTCCTGGATCGGAGTACGCACTGCTCCCTCGGCCCCAAATTAAATATCGTTTTTGATCTCCGTGCCGTAAGTTTGACTAGATTTATAGAAAAATACGTGTAACATTTTTATTTCTAAATAAATTTATTATGAAAATAGATTCAACGATCTATCTAATGATGTTAACTGTGTACCATAAATGTTAATATATTTTTATATAAAATTAGTCAAAGTTATTTCTCGGGAAGCGAGAACGACATTTATTTTGGGACGGAGGGAGTATGTGCCATCAGATAGGCACAGACAGGTAACTAATTTTAATTAATATAAGAATTCTGCTTCGATGGTCCTCTTTAAATAATTTGCACGGATTTTAAAGCAGTAGGGTGATTAAGGCTCCGTTTGGCACGGCTCTACTTCACCTATGAAGCCCTTTTTTGGGGCTTCAGCTTCATGAACAGCTCTATGAGTGGAGCTGTAGCTGTTTTGATAAATCGTTTGGCAAAATAGCTTCACATATAGTTTTTCTTAAAATATGCTCTCAGAGAACGCCATGTAGAATGAGGTGAAGCCGAGAGAAGCCACTATTTTTGGCTCCTTCCCACCCCAAAGCTCTGTGATAGCACGTTTTTAGGGGCTTCATCGGTGGAGCCATTTTATTTTATCCGTTTGGCAGAAAATGGCTCCAAGCGGCTCCTGAAACCGCTAGAGAAGCCCTGCCAAACGGGGCCTAATTATCATTAATTTCGTCTTGGATCTGAATTGAGCCGGCCCTATCCGTGCCCAAAGGAAGCCCAGCCCTTCGCGCACCAGAGCCCAGATTCACGCGGAAGCCGGATGGCCGCGGCACCGGTGGTCGGACGTTCGCGGCACGAGTGGTCGAGCGGCCTTCAGTGACTCGCATCCCCCGCTCTATCGCTGGTCTCGTAGTGCTGGCGGATGGTGGCGGCAGACAGAGCTGACGATGATGGTGGCCTGCCAGAGAACGCGCCTGTCCGATCCGTCATTTGGAGTTGCCTTTGGGCTTCCAAGTCGAATTGTGGAACGTTCAGCTACAGCTTGGGATCAGATAGCAGCTTATGATCTCTAGAGATTCAAGCATGGCAAGATCAACGTGGCATCCTGGAAGGCGTGGCTTGTACACGAAGTGATGAGGCTACTAAGGTTCTGAAAATGTGAACTTGTATCTCTGAAAATGGGAGATGGGAGATGAGAGATCGTGAGGAATCTTGGATGTGGTACACGGAGGGCTGGGTTTTCTTTGGGCACGATAGGACCGGCCGGCCGGCCCAATCCAGATCCCAAACAAAATCAATTATAATTAATCACCTGTGAGACCCCATTAATGAGTCAAGTTGGGCCGGTCTGATGGGCTGGGCTAAATGGTCGAGTACTGTAGTATTGCGGGAACACTGCGGACTTTAGTTCTAGCAGAACCAGCTTAAAAGTCTTGGTCTTGGGAAGTTGTTAACTCCGGTTCGAATCTTTTGCGTGAAGTGAGGACGAAAGCGTAAGAGAGTTAATTAGTAGGTATACTTCATTCAACATGTAGAGTGGATCTTAGCCGTCTTCCCAAGTCGGGGCGTTACATCACCCCGCTTTAAGATTTGTGCAAGCAATTTGTAAAAGAGGACCACCGTGACATGAATGCTAGCTTTTCCACTGATATTGCCTAGTTAACTTATGTATGTACTCCTACGAATATTAAGAAAATTAAGCTGATTCAGAGGAGTATGAAAGGCATGATGACGCACCTCTTTCTTGCCGGTTGCCGCGGGCTTGCTGTCATCGAAATCCTTGCGCGATGAGCTCATCGCCGACGCGTTGCTGATCGCCGGCAGCAGCGGCGGCGCCACGGGCACGGGCACGACGAGGGGCGTGGCGGGCGCGGACCGGTGGTGCCGGCGCTGCTGGTCCCGGGCGACGCAGAGCTGCATGATCTTCTCTGCTGCGTCGGCGGCGTCGCGGCTCTCCTCGACGAGCCGCTGGACGTCGGCCTTGGGGAGCCGCACCCGCAGGCGCACGCCGCCGCCGCCGCCGTCGCCGGCTACGGCCTCGACGGACGACGCGGGGGACGTCAGCACCGACGCCGCCACGTCGGACGCCGACCGCCGCGCCAGCATCAGGCTCTCCAGCCGCTCCCCGGCCTGGAGCGCGCCGGACCACGTGCGCTGGGGCGGCGGGCGGCGGCGCGCCGAGGAGGAGGAGGAGGAGGAGGACGACAGGCTGGGCAGGTCGACGAGGAAGTAGAGCTTCCCAGGCTTGAGCGGCGCGTCCGGGTCGAGCGGGCGCGCGCGCACGCCCAGGCGCCGCACCTCCTCCGACTCCAGCAGGTGGTGGTGGCCCGGGTGGTCACGCAGCGCGTCCCCGGCCGCGGCCGGGGGGCGGTACTTGTACGTGGCGCCGTCCACCGTCATCACCCGCGCCCTCCGCCGCTTCCCGCCAATGGAGTTGCCCATGGTTGATTCTCTGTCTGTCTATGATCGAGCTAGCGGCTAGCGCTCGTGCTCTGCTCTCCGGAAGTTGGTTGGCGAAGGAAGGAAGGTGTGAGGCGAGGAGGCAGCGGAGCGATATAAAGCCCGACGGCATGTGATGTGAGTGAGCATGTGACGAGCAAGTCAATCCTTATAACGACTTACTTTAATCGCTTGCAAATCCCTCCTTAACTACAACTAACTACTAAGAGCATGCGTAATGTAGCGGTTGGTGTCATTGGTTAGCGTGGCATGTTCCAACGTGTGTAGGGTTGAAAATTATTGCGTTCGCGGTCGATGCACAGTGGGGGCAAACAGTGTCTCGGACGAAATTTTTTGCAAGGCCATGTGAGGATCGGAATCGGAGGGCGATCTTATCGGCCATGTGATGTGACCTTCTAGAGCGTCTCCAGAGAATTTTTGCAAGTGCCCAAGTGGCCGCCTGTGCCTACCATCCATCCGTATTCAATACTGTAGGTGCCGGCCGATTGCCGATCAACTATAGTATGATCTTGCAGTCTTTACTCTCTCCAGTAGGGATGAAAACGGTACGGATATTTTCCGATCGTATTCAAGACCGAATCCGTTTAGAGGGGTTTAGATCTGTCCGTATCCGAGTCTGGATATTCAACATCCGATACCTTATTCGTATCCGAATACTCAAATAGCATATTTATGATGTCGATATTTAATCGTATCCTATCCGGCATGGTTGACACTATCCGTATTCGAATCCGAATCCGGACAGAAATATAAAAACAAATATAATATCAGTGATATCCGTCCGTATCCGATGTTTTCATCCCTACTCTCCAGCAACTAGTGCTACACTCACTTCACTCACTAAACCACGTCATTTTATTTATGACAAGATTTAGTAAAAAAACATATTGTTTAGGACAAGGTTTGCTGAAAACTTAAAGACTACATACATCATCATTTTAAAGATGTTTTAGTTTTGAGACATGCAAGATATATTAGTAAATTCGTATTTAAAATGTTTAAAATTTTAAGGATTTTATGAATGTATTCTAATTGTAGTCCCTCAGTCTAGGAATGTAACTAAGTTGCATTTTGATTGAAGAAATTCATACAAAATAGTTTTCGACCATTGATTTATTGTCTTACATCATGCTAACGATTACAAAAAAATATTCAATACCATCTTAGAGGTACACTTTGGATACAAATACATTATGTATGATGCAAGTTTATGCCCTAAACATGCATAGAATTTGACTAATGATTGCTAAAATTGGTAAAATTCGAATTTTCCTAGTCAAAATATGGTTTTAGATTCTTGGAGGAACAAAGTACATGACATTAGTGGTCAAAGACATGCATAGTACACTGTGCAAAACCAAATTAAATGTGACAAATATTTTTTGTTCGGAGGTAGTAGATAATTAACAGTGTTGTTGGACTTACAATTTTTAACTTGGACCGCTATTATTTCTTATTATAGTGTAATTTAAATATCTAATAAGTACTACTAATGAGATTATGAAAGCATCTTTCAAGGAAAATCAACAAATATATGTTTATATTTTGAAACTACATATTTGTAATTGTTTTCACAATCCATATGTTGGAACAACAATTTTTCTTGGATTTTGCTCAAATGGTGAAGGATTTATTTATTGGACGCGACTAGGGAGAGAGCTCTCCCGATAACGATAAGTCAAGGGCCCCCACAACAACAGCTACCCCATCATCCCTGCCACCCATGTGCCTTATATCCTCTCCCACGACAAAAAAAACTCTCGCTCACACTAACGTTCGTCGTGATTGGGTCTTGAAGAGTCGCCAAGCGCATCAGCATGGATATGCCGCTGCCGCTGCGGCTCATGACCACAGCCGACCCTACTCCCTTGTTGGCGTTCGAGATGATTACCATCAACGCCCTCACCAGCAGCGTCTCCCTCTTTGGCTCCTGTGATGCCGCCACTCATGACCACAGCTAGTCGTAAAATCACTCGCTACCCGTTGAAGTATCAACGCCCTCGTTGCCAGCGTCTTCTCCTTGATCCAATGGTGTCATCTCCAGTCGAGTCATTGCCCACTACCACGGCCAACTCTAATCCCTCAATGGGAACAACGACGACTATGATCAACGTCGTTACCCATTTCAACCGTTCACTGGCTGTATCCCTCCACCACAATGCACCAGCCGCCTCATCGTCCTAGCTACCCACCACCACTGCCGGGTTGCTTGCCATCCCCTGGCATCCCTCTAAACCCGGAAGCCTCAGATCCCCTACCCAACTTGATACTCTCGAACCCTAACCTCCTAAAACTTATTTTAACCAGATCGAACTCGTTGGAGTTGGTGAAGGTGGCTAGAGAAGGAGGTGCTAACTGGTATAGAAGATGGTCGTCAAAGATGGGTTTGTCTTCAATGGATCCTACTTTCGTCCTTCTTCCTTCTTACATCTATTTTCATCCTATTTTTGTTTTTATTTTTTGATATGAACAACTTTGACAATTGCTTGTTTGTTTAATCGAGAGTCCTCTCCGTCATAATTTCCTAGATAAATACTTTGAGTACTATTGATGGTTCAAGCTTTTTAAGGTTTATAAGTGTATTTTAGTTTAATAAACGTCATTATATGTTTGTGACTGACGGAATAAACAGTTACCTACTTACCTAGTACCTGTAATTGTTATTCCGTACTGTATAGGGCCCTATGGTGACCTCATTGGTCGAGGTCTATGCAGGGGCGGACCCACAGGGTATGCCGGGTGGGCCACGGCATACCTGGGGTCCAGCAGTCATACATACATAATAGAAAATTTATACGTAAAAAGAGAGAAGGAGAGAGAGGAAGCAACGCAACGACTCGGTTTGGCTTCTGCACTTCCGCACGCGCGCATACCGCGGACGCGGAGTTTGCGCCGGCCTGGGCCTGGGCACTTAGTTGCAATTTGTAAAAAAACTTTGTACTGTACTTGTATAGTCATATTTTTATTTATTTATTTATGGGTGATTTCTTATTATTTCAATTCGTGTTCGTGAGTTTGTTCAACAGACCACTGATTAGCAATTTAGCATCAACCGCATGTGAGTTTTTTTAACAGTAACCTGATTCCATCATCGCATTGGTCGGTTATAGTGAAAACAAAGTCAAGGAATTTACTGAATTAGAATATGATTTTTTTCGAATTATATAAGAATTTTTTATGGCATACCGTAGGGTAAAATCGTAGGTCCGCCGTTGGGTCTATGGACATTGGATCCATGCCCGGGCCGTGCATCCAGCGCTCCAGCTGCAGCTCGCACGCACGGCTAGTGTACGTAACGCCGACGCAGAGGTGACAACTGCTCGATCTGCTATGATTAGCATCGCCTTAGCAATTAGCGTTGCTGTGTCCTTTCCGTAGTTTAGGCCTGGTTTAGTTTCAAAAATTTTCACATCGAATCTTTGAACCATCATGTAAATGGAGTATTAAATATAGAGTTGAACAAACGAAAAAACTAATTGCATAGTTTGGTTGATAATCACGAGTCAAAGTGTTGTTTTTTCATTTGATGTTTTCAAGACTAATTAGTCCATGATTAGCCATAAGTGCTACAGCAAGATCTAACATAACATTTGCGCTAAATGATGGATTAATTATGCTTAATAAATTTTTGTTCAAACTTTCTCAAATGAAAAATAATGGCTCGCAGGATTTTTTTCGTGAGCTATGTAATTAGTTATTTTTATTAGTATCCGAAAACCCCTTCCGATATTCCCGAAACATCCGATGTGACATCCAAAAATTTTCATTTGGCGAACTAAACACACAGCCTTACTAGTGAGGCGAGTGACGAGGAAGAGGTGGATCGATGGGGACACGTTGTAGATCTTGAGCCTTGGTATTCAAAACTTTTCAATTTGAAGTCATTTAGAGTTCATCACGGGCATCTTTGACTTAGCCTGAGACACTAAATGACCTCAGATGAAAAAAAACTCTGAATACCGTATGAGCATCTCAACAACCAACTAAGTGGGGCAAACACTAGTCATAAATTCTTGAATCTCATATAGACTTTACGAAACTATGTGTGGGTTCAAGAAAAATGGAAGAAGAAATCGTTTGGTAGGACAACTCCTCCACAAATTTGCCTTATCTCAAATGCCCGAACGGTTCCAAACTTGGTATTAAAAAAACTTTTCATCCGATCATTTAGCATAATACTATAGTCAAAGCCACCAAATTTGACGGTCAAACTTGCGACAGACCTCAGATGAAAAAACTCTGAATACCAAGTTTGTCATCTCAGCAAGATCTACAATTGTTACATAGCTCATTTTTCCATTTGAGAAAGTTTTATCAAACACTAGGATACAATTCTTAGATGTAAACATAAATTCTTGAATCTCATAGACTTTCTCAAACTATGCTCACACACTTGCTGAAATTTGAACTATATTTTGTTCAAACTTTCTCAAATGAAAAATGGCCTATATAAGGACGGTCGATGAGATGAACAAATTTGGTATTCAAAACTTTTCAATTTGAGACAATCAAGGGTTCCGAAAACTAGTTTGAGCAGCACAAATTTGATCCGTCGAAACTATCTCAAATGGAAAGTTGACCAAAACAACAATTGTAGATCTTGATCATCCAACAAACCGACCAAAACTTTTCAATTTGAAGTCATTTAGAGTTCATAATACTATTAAAGATGCGACCAAATTTGACTTGGTCAAAATCGGACACTAAATGACCTCAGATGAAAAACTCTGAATACCAAGTGTCCACGATCTACATTCATAGCTCATTTATTTGGTGTGTTAGATAGAAATTTCACGGCTCAGATAAACATGTCACAACCGGTCTTTCTCCGTGCATTCGGCAGTGGATAGATGAAGCAAGTGGACGCATTCAATAAAGTAGGGCTTCCAAACTAGTGATCGTCTTTAACGCACAAATTTGAACCATCCAAACTATCGCAAAATTGTAGATCTTGATGAGAGTTGAACGCATAAGGGGTACGATGGATTCTCAAAGTGCATGCATGATCGGATGCCTAATGGTATGGTGGTCGGCACCCTAAATACGTTTTGATCATCTCACAAGATATACAGGCCTAGGGAAGCCCGGAGGTTTTATCAAACACTAGTCCATTCAATGAAGTCTCGCCATGCATTCAATGAACTGGGAGCATGCGCACTATCAATAACACCCCGGTATTATGCCAAAACTATTTAGGCAAGTTGATTAAAAAAAGAAATCATGCATATTGTGCATCATCAAGCATCCTAAGTATCCATGCCTAATTATGTAAATAATAACTAAAACCATGCTTGAAACATATGAAACATGCTCTCATTTTGAAACATGAATGTTGCATACACTTGTTTAGAGTTGTTTTTGCCCTAATTATGCTTGCTAGGTTAGTAAAACATGTTTGGCTATAATTGTAAATCATCTAGAATTATTTAGCATAATTTTTGGAGCAAAGTTTGTATTCAAACTTTTGACAAAGTATGCATTTGAAATTTTTTATGAAAATGGTCAAAAATCCTCCCTATTTAGCTTTTGCTTCCCAATTCAAAATCTATGCAAAATTTTTTGGTTGGTCCCTAAAGCAAAGTTGTAGAGGATTAAATTCTAAGCAACTTTTATTTTTGGGACATTTTCAAAAGAAGTCATTTTCTTGCTCAAAAGGGTATTTGAAAACTGATATTTGAAAATTCCTTTAAAATAGAATTTGAAAATGGTTTCTCTCCTTTCATGGGCCACCGCCTCATCTCGCCCACCCACCAGGGCCGCCCCAACGATCCACCACGCACCTCGCGCCCTGCCTGCCTTTTCTGCTGCCGCCGGCCCAGCCCACCTCACATCGGCTTGTGCAGCAGCTTCCTTCTTCCACCGACCGTCCAGGTCGTTCTCTTAAAGATGCGAAGGCGTGTCGAATCGTCGAGTCACGTCATTCGGTGTGTTTAGATAGAAATTTCACAGCAGCGTGTCACAACCGGTCTTTCTCCGTGCATTCGTCTTGATAAAGCAAGTGGGCGATTCAATAAAGTAGGGCTTCCCACGGTGATCGTGCATGCCCCATCGGATGCAAGCGCGTCTGGCGCGCTAGGTGAAGCACGCCATTTCAAGCCACCGCAGCTCCACTTCTCCCTGCGCTTCTCATTTTTTCTCCCGCTTTAGCCTCTTCCTCTCATCATCAAGCATCCTAAGTATCCATGCCTAATTATGTAAATAATCCATGCTTGAAACATATGAAACATGCTCATCCATCATCGCTTGTTTAGCATGTTTTTGCCCTAATTATGCTTGCTAGCCCAAATCATCTAGAATTATTTAGCATAATTTTTGGAATTTTGCCCAAACTTTTGACAAAGTATGCTCCACCATTGCCCTCAATCGAGCACATGCATCGCTCCCTAAAGCAAAGTTTAGAGGATTAAATTCGCTCCTCGGCACCTGGTGCTCAAAAGGTATAGAGGGGCACCATTTGAGCAAGGTATAGCGGTCTTCCACCAGCGCGTTTCGCCGCCGTCGGGTCATGGCACCGCTTGGCGCTTGACCCCTTGCCGCGTGGAAAGCTTTCCCCGTCCCTTCTCCATCCCTTTGTGTAGCCTGCTCTCCAGTTCACTCCCTTTCTTGCGAACCCCACGCGCCGCGCCCCCGCTTGCCATTGCCCTCAATCGAGCACACATCGCTCCGCCCGCGCTCCTCATGGCACTGTAGGGGCACCATTTGAGCAAGTATATAGGTCTTAACGGCCGCACGCCATGACCCCGGCAAGCTTCTGCCCCTTCTCCGCGCCTGCGCCAGCCGTGGCCGGCGCTGAACGCCGGCGTGGCGTGGCGTCTCGCCTCGGCCGAAGCTAGGCCAGAGATGCCTTGGGCCAAAGCCTCGAGCCAGCCGCCGCCCGCCTTCCTTCTCGGCTTGCTTTCGAAAGTGGGCCAAAGTGGCTGGTCCAGCCCTGTTCCCACGGCCGTGGTCCCGGTAGTAATAGGAAAAATGGATTTCGGTTTTCTTTTATTTGGAAAGAGAAATACTTTGGAAAATGTTTGTGTACTCATTTTAGCTCCAAATTTGTTGAAACAAATTTTGCTAGGTTTTTTGTCACCAGATCTACATGATAAAAATTGCATGTTATTTTTGAGATACTTTTCTGTAGAGCTTTATTTAATCCTTAATATTGCTGATATCTTGTACAATGTGTAGTAAAACCTATATGTTTCAGAAAAATATGCTTCCAAGTGTGTTATTCTTCTTGTGTAATGTACTTCCTAGGAAAAATATATGTCATGCATGTCTTGTAGAAAAATTGTGAGATGAAGTTCAAGTACCTTTAATGGCTGATTTTTGTTATTTTTGCTAGAGAGCAAAATTTGTATAAAACATGCATGTGATAATTTTTGTACAATGATTATTTACTATTTAGAACCTAGGAAAAATACTAAATCTGTTGTTTGACACTTTTCATAATACAAAGTATTTTCATGCTCATAATTAGGTCCAAGCTTGTCATTTTTGTGTAGGCTATTCCACTTATTCAAATGCCATAAAAATCTGATGATAGACTACTTAGGGTAGCACTGTGCTATGGTAATTTTCTAAGATATTTCTAAGCTATAAAAATAGATGTTGCTATTCAAACCTATTATTAATTTGGGTTTAATCAAATGTTGCCTTATGTGTGATTAAGAAATTAGTGAAGCTTTGGTGTATCTTTGAAGCATTTAATGAGATGTGTTGACTCAGCATATTAGTAGTAGAAGAGAATGCAGTAGATGACATGTGCTTGTAGTATATGTTCTTGGATGATGTTGACTACCTTGCATTCAAGCATATCCATTGTGTTCATTTCATCCGATGCACTTTTGCATAAGCACTTACGCACATGCATCATACATGATCGCAAACCGAGAGCCCAGTCGTCATACCTGAGGAGCCCGAGGAGCAGCTCGAGGTGCAGCCGCAGGAAGTGACCGAAGCAGACGAGGAGGACGTTGAGGAATTTCCGGAGTGCCCCGATCACCGCCCGAGCTCCTTCGAGAGAGGCAAGCCCCGGAGCATTTTTCTCCCCGGTTTGCAATTATTAATTTAATGCTTTACTTTAATTGATGCATTACGTTCAAGAGTTGTTTGCAACCATTGCTGCATTATACCTTGTCTACCTTTGTTATACTATATACTTGTTACCCTGGTATCCGCAGTCGAGTCAATGCTTAGCTGACTTAGACCGGTAGAAGTCGGGTGATTTCCTGTCACCTACGAGCTATAGGTGGTTACCTGGATCTGCTTGGAGAATTATGTAGTCATGGTATAACTAAGTGTTAAATGAAGTTGAGACCGGACGGAGACTTACAGAGTTTTGGACTGTAGTGCTTTCCGTCTGTGTCAATTAAAGACCGACCGTTGTTGGGCCTCTGGTCATATTGAACGCATGCCTTACATTTAGCTGGCCGAATAAAGTACCTTTCGACCGCGAAGCTGGGAGATTATTCGGGCCGAGTAGATTGCCCGCAGCGCACTGTGCCGGAGCAGGTGTGGTAGGACACGGGGGCGCGAAGATAAGACCAAAGAACAGTCGGTCGGCCCCCGGGTACATGTGGTTCCTGGTAAACTCGAGATTCCTAGATAGTTGACTCGGTGACCGATACCTCACTTTAACGGGTGAATGAGGTTTGTGTAAGGAATAAATCACCAGCTGGTTAGGAATCGATTCGAATCGCCATCGCTCCTGGATAGTGAGCACTTGACTTGAGTGACTTCATCGTAGTAATGTTGATGGAACACTTGGACAGTTATAATGAATATGACCTTATAAAAGTTGTTAATGATCATTGGTTATCATTATTTGTTTAATCACATGTTTGCTCTAGTATAGGTGCAAATGTAGTCGACAGGATCATAATAATTAACTTGACAATAATGCTTTTGAAAATGTTCTTGAAATACTAAAAATGCCGCTTTTTGCAAATGAGTCAGCTACCATACTATAAAGCCCTTCATAATCCTTGGTGTCACTTTATTTTTGGTTATGTCGGGTAAGTCTAGCTGAGTACCTTCTCGTACTCAGGGTTTTATTCCCACTTGTTGCAGATGGGCAGATGTATTACGGCTACTGTATCAACTGCCTTTATCCTGCGATGGGTGATGCTTAGGACCATGGGCATGGTCATTCCTTACGTCTCGTCTGATATTTTTGTTGGAGATGATCATTAGCTGGCACTGTATTTGAACTCCATGTGAGTGTGTGGTTTTGAACAAATGGCTTCCGCTACTTCTATTTAAACTCGTTTTGTAATAACTATGTTTAAACTCTGACGTATCTGAGATGCGAAATTTTATGTAATATGTGATGGTGACCGCTAAACTTATTAAGATCTTGGCTGGTATGTGAGTTGGTTTGAAATCCTTCGTGATTTCACGGACTACCGGGTTATACGGGCTTAAGTTTGCTAAATCGTCTGCTCTGGCGGATGATTTTCTTACTTAATTTCGTATAATTGGTCGGTTCTATTACACACTATTTGGCGGACTTCACACTTATCCTCTCTCTCTCTGTGTAAATGGTAGGCGGCAGCAGCTGCTTGCTCCTCTACTCCCTCCCTCACTCTCCCTCACTCTCAACAGCAGTGTAGGAGCTCTAGCGTGGGTAGGCGGGTCCGGCGCAGCAGCCACCGGCATAGGAGGCCCCCAGCGCGGGCGAGGCCTCGCTCACGCTGCCGGCGTGCATCCTTACCGAAGGGCAGGCCCCACGCGGCGGTGGCGCGGCGTCCCTGCATCATGGCCTCAACATTGGCGGGCTCCCACGCGGAGCCGGAGGCGGCGTTGCTATTGCGGCGCGCGGCGAGCAGCTATTCTAGACGAATGCGACCTTCGCAACAACAATGGAAGCCATCCACCTTGCCTATGTGCTCGTCTTCCTCTTGCCCGTCGTCTTCCTCCTCCGTCTCCGACGCCGCGGGCCTCCTCCAACCAAGCGGCCAGCAACAACGATGGCCCCATCGCTTCACACCCCGCGGAAGCCGGTGTGCCGCCTTCTTCTTGTCCCGCTTGTTCGGTTCACTAACGGCGCGTCCTCGATGCGCACTGCGCTGCGCCGCCTCTTCTTGCCGCTCGCCCACCACCGCCACCGCGAGGGACGGTGGGGCCGTCGACCAGCAGGGCGTCTTTGCGCCGGTTCGGGTTCCGCGCCATCTCGCCACGTCGCGTTCGATGTAGAGAGCGTGGGCGGCGGCGATGACGACCCGCGACGCGCAGGCGGCGCTCTTCACGGCGTTTGACATGGCGCTGCGATCTCCTTCCGGCGCGCGCTCTCACGCCGCCACGTTCGTCGGCGGCTCACCAAGCTCCTCGACATTGGCAAGTCGCGCGGCTCCAGAGGCCGTCCATGTCATCGACGCCACGCCATGTCCGCTGTCGAATCGAAGGCGGCGGCGGTGTCACGAACGGTGTCGACGACGGGGCGTGGACTTGCTTTGCCGCGGTTCATGGCGGCCATGGACGGCGACGGGCGGCGGCGAAGCGAAGCGGCTTCGGCGCCATGTTCCCCACGCCAGCCAAGCTCCGGTTCTTGCGGGGCGTGGTCGCCGCCGCCGTGCTTTCGCCGGGAAGGACACGACGCCGCCGGCGCCGACCGGTTTTCCGGGCTGCTCGTCGCGAACTCAGCAGTGCGCGAAGCGCGCGCGCACAGACAAGGAGGCCGCATCATTATCGTCGCGATGACGACGGCGAGGTGAAGGGGATGCACTACTCGCACGCCGCCATCACCGAGGCGATGCGGCTGTACCCGCCGGTGCCGTTCAACGGCGGGTCACGGTCTTGCGACGACGTCGTCGCCGCCGAGTGAAAGCGGCGCGTTATGAAAGCGGGCTGGTTCGCCAACTACTACTCGCGTCGCGATGGGGCGGATGGAGAAGCTGTAGGCGACGGCCGCTTGGAGTTCGTGCTAGAGCGGTGGCTCGGCGAGCGCAGCGAGTTCGTGCCGGTCGACGCCGCGCGGTACCCGGTGTTCCACGCTGGGCCGCGGTTGTGCCTCGGCAAGGAGATGGCGTACGTGCAGATGAAGACGGTCGCCGCGGCCGTACTCCGGAGGTTTAGGGTCGACATGGGCATGTTACCTTTTCTTCCCATATTTTCCCCATTTAATATACCAAATAGACCAACCTTTTGTAGCAACGTGATGAGAAAACATATTAGACATATGAGTTATATTTTCCAAGATTTTTCCTATATCAAACACATCACCCGCAGCGAAGCGCGGACAGCAATGGCTAGTTAAACTTTGTGACGATATATTATATATATATATATATATAAATAAATGCTGTTCTAATCTTGGTGCGTGCCCGGCAGCATCGTGTCGTGGATGTAGTCGGCAAGGCGGGAACTCCGCCATACTGGTGGCCGGTTGGCCGGGCACGTCGCGTCAGGGATCAGCGCGGTGTGCAGTTGAGTGGCGCTCCAGGAGCCACGTACGTACGTGCCCGAGACCAGCGGCCTGTTCGGCAGGCCGTATCGTATCGTGGATTATTTATTACTGGCTGATTTGGTGTGAGAGAAAAACACTGTTCCCGGCTGAAAATTTACGATCGTTTACGAGCAAGCGAACAGGCTGCAGATGCTTGGGCAGTGGGCGCACGCCGCACCGGTATCATCAGTGCTGATCAGGAGTAAGGCCTTTTCGGCTTACCCCATATTCGGTTTGTTCGGTCTTTTTTTTTCTTCGGTTAAAACAGTGTTTTTTCACAACAATTCAGTCAGAACAGTGTTTTTCAGCCAAGTTTTAGACCAGCGAATGGGATTTGCGGCCTGATGTCTATTATCGTCGGTCTGTGCTCGATCAACGGCCTAATGTAATAACACATGATGAGATGGAGGTTTCTGAATCGATGGTTTGCTTTTCTGCGGCCGGGCCGGGCGCCGCCGACTCCGCGCGCGTCTCCACCGCCACCGGGAGTAATTACGGACGCGTCCGACGGGCGCCGGGCACCAGCCGACCGTGCCGACTGCCGACGAGGCGCCGGCGCCGCGCGTCGGAGAACGAAACGTAAACGTCCGTGGGCAACAGCTCTCCGGGCCGTGCCTGCGGCAGCGACCGCGGGCCGCTTGCCTTTTTCCTTTCGCCGCCGAGAAGGAAGGAACCACCAGGGCCTCTCTCTCTCAGCTCGTGGACCGCTTTCCCCTTTCCGCACGCTGGAAAGCAGCCCAGCCCACGTCTGCGGTTTGGCGAAAACGCTGCGCGGGCCGTGTGGTTTCCGGACGGGATCGCGGATGGGCTTTGAAGCTGCCATTGCTTTGTTCTACGGTTTTGGCTCCAGATCACATGATTTATTGGGCTAGGGGTATGAAAAAAATGGTTTGTTTCAGCAGAGGCATCGTCCGCCGAATTTGCATTCGACGATACACTACTTTTTTTGCTTTGTTCTTCCTTCAACTGCGATGCACGCTCCCTTTCTTTCTTGGCAATGTATCAAGTGCAAACCAACCTCTCCGTGCAAACCGTGAAAACCAACTGCGGAGGAGAGGTGGGAGGGGGGATTTATAAAAGTGTAATTACGCCCGCTCCTAATTACACTTTTGCAAATCCCCCCTCCCTCCTCTGCCCCGCAGTTGGTTTGCACAGAGAGGTTGGTTTGCACTAGATATGTTCCATTATTTCTTTCCTCACGGCTACAGGGAAATATGCAGTACTCAACATCTATAAAAATTTACGAAAGTTTTCAGTTCTAGCATGCACCATAAACCAAAGTTCCAAACCCTAGTGTATCCCGTTGCACTTGCTAAACTCCGTAACGCCGATTGGAATGCCCAATTCCCTTTTGGCGCAAACAAGTTCCTCAGAGCCTTGAGCTGTTAACCTGTGCCTCAAGCTGCCGGTTCCCGTATGGTCCACCTTTAGTTTTTCATTATATTTCCACACAATGCTATGCTTGTCAGGCTAATTTGGAGAGAACGATGGTCGTCGTCATCCATGCAATTTTTTATTTTTCTTTTTTATTTTAACCTATTATTTTTTTCTTCTATATTATATATGAATAATTCTTCTAGATTTAGAAGTTTATCAGGAATAAATTACGTAAAAAAAAGTTGTTAGATAACAAAAAGTTATGCGCATAAGTTCTATTATTTGTAAAGTTTATTATGTAAAATTGTGCCATAAAATTTATGTCGAAAAACTGTCATGATAAGTTTGTTCGTTAATAGTTGTGAACAAAGTTGGGTTATATAGGTCATGTTGACAAATTGCCATGATAAGTTATTATCTATAAAGTTACGTAAGAAAACTATATTTACAAGTTATGATAAAAATTATGGTTATAAATTTTGTTCTGCAGAATGTTATACATAAAAGTTACGCGTACAATTAATTTGTCAATTTTCTTAGAAATTGTGCTGATACGTTATGGTTTCCAAAATGCTATATATAAATATTGTGAGTATATAACTTTAGTCTTGTTCCGTAGAATGTTATACATAAAAATAATGTGTATAATCTTGCAACTTTCTAAGAAATTGTACTGATAGGTTTTGTTTCGCAAAATGTTATATAAAGGTTGCGAGTATAACTTTATAAAACTTGATATTACGAGTCAATCAGCGTTGAATATTTTGAAAAAGAAAACTAACCGAAGTTGCGTTAATTTTCATGCGAGGGAGTACAGGATTTTGTGCATTAATTAAGAACACTGGCCCCTTCGCGAATGGTTCATGTTGCCGGTGGTGTTGGACTGTTGGTGCAGAGAGCCGCCACCTCTGGTGCCTGCTCGCCGTTATGCAAAGCCAAAGAACACGGCCCCTTTGTGCAGCGCATGCCAACGAATGGCGTTCACGGTAGGGTGCATGCATGTGCCTGCAAATGAGATATTTAGCTAGCCTTCACGTCGGAGACGCAACTCCGAGCCGCCCGGTTGGTTCCATCCGTCGGCCGCCGCCCTACGTACTAGCTCGCGGCCGGGCCCGCACAAATGTGTGCACTAGCTCCACCGTGATTGCTGACTGGTAAGCATAAGCATAGGTTAATCCCGGATTCATCATCATCTGATGATCTCGCGGTTCACCTGTTACTCAATTCCGTCGCTTTCTCCTTTCTAGCTAGATTGTACTAGTAGCTGCTTCCATAAGCCCCCGGCGGCGCGCGTGCACACATAAGGAAAAGAAAGAAAGAAAGACGTGATAGCATCTATCATGTCACCAGTCGGGTCGCAAGAAGAAAATGACACACATATACACACCATTGTTATCGTGATCCGAGTGAAGACTGAACATATGTTTTCAGCGTAGAGAGAGATTTTTTTTCCACTTCAAACACTGTACTCCTCTGTCTCTGAATAAATAGATTCTTAGAGTTGTCTTAAATCAAACTTTAAACAATATACTTTCTCTGTCCGTGAATAAATAGGTTCATAGAGTTGTCTTCAGGTCCTTGCCTCGTACAACCAACCAAGCTTACACCTAGAGACTCCCCCGGAGTTGAAGAACCGGTACCCATGAATTTACCACAAAATCAGCGAGCTCCAATGCGGCCTGTGCCCCCTTTCCAATCAAGTGTCTCCGTACCGCTCAGTCTTGGCTAGGAACCGACGGACACTTACTCTACGACGGACAAACTATCTTTAGAAGTTCCAACACACGATGGCATAGTCGCGAGCTACCATGTGCGCACACATACGATTAGTCTGCATGATCCATATAAATTTGGATGTATTGCCCGAGTAAGCAAGATCCAGTGGTGAGAGAAAAGATCTGCTGGGGAAGCAGCTCGATCCGACTAGTGGGAATCCATTTGGCAAAGAGGAACTAGATCGATCTGGACAAATTCAGCCAGCCGACATCATCCACGCCGAACAGAGAAGAAGAAAAGACCCCGCCACCATCTTCATTGGCGTGGCTTTTTTTTTTCAGATAATGGAAAGAAATTCGGGCTTCATCTCCTACAACTAAAAAGAATAAAGCGTGGACACTTTTTTGTGCGACATTTGTTTTGGGTCTGCCTCTCCCACCCCGTGCGATACCGCGGCTCCGTCGTACGCCGAGAAGGAAGGTGGGATCGTGGGTTGTCCTTCCCTTCCTTGCGCCTTCACGGTCCTGGACCACTCGGAGGCGCAGTGTGGGGGCGCGGCTTGGGGGTTTCGAGCGTGCGGCGCTCGGCGTGCAGCCGTGCTCGCTGCACCGCGGCGCTGCCTTCTCCCGTCCAGCGTTCCTCCCAGGGCTTCGAGCGTGCGGCGACATCCGTCGCTCGGCCGCTCAGTCGCGGTGGCCGGCGTGCGGCGGCCGGACGGCGCTCCGGCCGGTGCCGTGGGCGGAGGAGCAGTCCTCCGGCCGGAGAGGACGCCGTGGTCGTTGTGCCACCATGGTCGGACCACCGCACCGGCAAGCGGCAACCATCGCGCGGACGACGAGCGAGACGACCTCCATGTGCTCGCTTCTTGCGACGGCCTCGCTCGTCATCCTCCTTGCCGGCGGCGGCCTCTAGATCTTCAACCCGGCGACCCGCCAGCGCGCTCCCCTCACGCTGCTCCACGGCGCCGCCTGCATTTCCGCGCTTTACCCTCATTGGCCATCCGGATCGTACCGAGTGCGGTGCTGCTTCAAGAGAGTTGAGGACGGCCACGCTGTGTGCAGGTTTTTCTCTCTGCTGCCGGTACTGGATCGAGAAGGTGAAGTGCTCATCCTTTCTGATAGAGGGGAATCAGGCATCCTGTGGCAACATCTGTATCACATGTTAATTTGATTCCCATACTAATTTTCTATACAACTTCACAATTTTATTAGTATAATCACTGATTTTCCTATACCATTTTTCTTATTACTAGACTCTGTTAACAGATAGTTCTGACCGATGCCATGGCAGTGATGAGATGAAGGTTTAGGTTGGCGAGATGTGATGAAGGATCTCTGTGGGCTATAAATGATTGAGATTGTGTGTCAACATTCGGTCTTTGGTTGGTTTTTCTTTGAGGTTGGATGCTAAGGCAAGATGGAAAAATAGCACACAAGTAACAGATCTTTCAGGTTCTTTATGTATTGATGACAGTTTGGTACGTACAGGTATACAACTTGAGTGTCCTCTCACCTTCGGTAATATCTTGTTATTGTACTTTTTTATCACATAGTTAGTGCTTAATTTCCATCGGTACATATCACTACAAGTGGTGCTTATTGGATTTAAGGGGCTTTGAAGTTTGAAAATATATGCTAACGAAACTAGTTTCATGGATGTCCGGGTCAAGTAATGTGTGTTTACCGTTCCCCTAAAACTGGTTTCATGGATGTAGACTGCAGAGCGATGTAAAAATTGGTAGATTTTTTTGGAGAAGTTTCTTATTCGTGGTACAAAGATCTTACTCTCTACGCAAATCAAGAATAGTGTTTAGATTTCTGCTAGATAAGAGTAAATTGCTTCCATATCTGTAGACATGTTTTGTTTGGGATTGGGACTTGGCTTTGTTTCAGTTTTGTATGACATGCTAGGTAATTCTCGTTTGTTTCAGTTTTTTGTGACATGCTAGGTAATTCTCGGTTTATTGTACAAATCTGACATGTTTTTTTTTATCTTTGACTCTTTACTGATTAGTAAGAGGAAGCGGTGCATTTTTCTCATGTATTCCTGGAAGAGGCAAGCGAGTTCTATAGTGGAACTATGGAGTGGTTACATAAGCCAAAATAGCCTATTTTGTAAATAGGTAATTCATGGTATTTTTGGATTTCCTGACCAATGATGGTAACCGCTCTTTATTCCAGATAGTTGCCAATAGGACCACATGTTCTAATAATGAATATTTTTTGTACTTATCTAATTGACTCTTTTTCTCATGAAACTGTCCTCATAATTTGATTGGTAAAAAGATGGCTGAGTAGACTGACAGAGTCCACCTCTGAATCCTCACTAAAAACATGGCCACTGCATAACCAGTGCAACTACCAGAACTCAAGATCTGCAGTGACAACTTGGTCAGCAACAGTGGACCCCTCCAGCTAGGTTAGGCAGCGGCACTTATGACTTAATTTCATTGATGTTGAGAATGCAGCTTTCAAGCTCTAGGTTGTCAATGCATCTATGAGTAGGACTGACTAGGACATGTTCTTTAAGGTGACCTGAGTTCCTTAGTGTCGAATAGATTAGCGGTTCAGTACGAAACATAGATTATTACTCTTGGAATTCCTGAACAAGAAATTGTTTTTTTTTGCGTCATGCTTTTCTAGATAATACTGTGAATCTGCCTCCTGGATAATATCTGGCCACTGTGAACAGGCGCCGGCCATGATTCAACCAAGATGGCTGTCATATCTTCTTTGGTTCCCAGTAAATCATCTAGATCCTCTTATATCAATATACTTTACATTATGTTTGAGATCCTGAAGGTTTCATTACTGTTTCTCTGATGAAATGGATGGAATTATCCTTACTATTGTAATACCCATCGACCATTCAGCTCGATTAGGCGATTTTGGTTACCATTGTTTGTAGACAACTATGTGAGTTGTATATTGATGTCTTCGGGATCATTATTTGGTCATTCTGAATGCAAAGTTTTTGCATCACCGTTGTATGAATAGACTATTGGTACATTTACCAGTAAGAATCAATTTCATTGTACGTGTCAAGGATAACTAATATCTGATCCAGTGATGTCAAATTTTTAATTTGCACGAGGCTTGTGCTAATTTCTCTTGAATATGACAAATGGATTTGGTATGGAACATGTGTGAAGCTAAAGCACGGAGTTATCTTTGTATTCCGAAGTGAGAAAACAATAAACAAATGTCACTTTAGCGTTGATATTTAATTTTTATAGTATTATTATCTTATCGTGCGATCTATGTGTTTTTAGTATAAAGGTTTTACTGTCCCATAGCAACGCACGAGCACGCTATCTAGTCCTTAAAAAAGAGGAATCAGACAATGTATTACAAAATGACACAGATGACCGCCTGAGTTTATAATATCGAGAGGACTCAAAACTCAATCCTAGAAGCAAAAGACCGTCCATAGGATGAGAAAAAACGCATAGCCGCATTCTCCATCTTGCGGCAAGCCTCCAAAACAAGCTCCTTTTGTATCTCAGGCCATTGCAACTGTAGACAGAACCGGAACCAATATGTTTCCCTGAACAATACCTGTAAAAGAGTTTTGTATCATTGTCGTTGCTTAGGTTCACCGGCGAGAGGAGGGAGGAAGGAGACAAGGAATGTCTAGCTATGCCTGTGATTTGGCGCTAGGGATGCAAGTGGATAGCCCATAGCGTTTTTTTGATCACCTAACTAATTACGGTCGAATTCATTCTAGTTCGTTTTTCCACCTTTCTTAAACTATGAAAAAGAACTATTTTCGTAGTTTAAGAAAGGAGAAAAAATAGCTTGAACTTGCATCCTTGTTTGCCGCCCGAGCTATCGCCAAGGGTGATGCGGGGGCCTCAGAAGTATGCTAAAACACACCTTCGGTAATTTCCAATTAAACTGCAATCACTTGCTTTCTGCAGCTCATGTGTACAACGGCGATGACACGGCCGGCTGGTCGCCCCCCCGCCGCGCCGCCGGCGGCGGCGTTGTGTGAATTCTGATGAGTCATCGGTCACTCAGGACAAACAATTTGAGAATACTAACCCAATCACTATTTGCAGGACTGCATGATGGACACCCCGTGAGGCCGGGACTATGCTTACTTTAGATTTTCAGTAAAAGCATTCCAGAACTTTTGAGATAATGCATGTGCTCAAGTAGGATAACACTATTCGTACATAAAATCGTGGTACGACCTACCGTACTACTGTATACTGGCACTAGTAATCCTCGGTCAAAATGGTCTTCAGTTCCGAAATTTTTTATGCCCGGGACTAAAGATATCTTTAGTCCTGGTTGGTGTCTCTAACCGGGACTAAAGGTCCCTGCTCAACGGCTACTGCGCCAGACAGAGGTGGCAGAGACCTTTAGTCCCGGTTGGAGCCACCAACCGGGAGTAAAGATCTACTTCCGAGCCGTGGCTGCGCCGGGGGTTGGAAAGTTACCTTTAGTCCTGGTTGAAGCCACCAACCGGGACTAAAGGTCTCTCCCTTTATATCCCGGTCGTCTCCTTCTTTCTCCCCGAGCCCGATCTCAGCACATTTTGAAGCTCACTGCACTAGTATTCTTGCTTTCTCCCTCCAGTGTTCCTCCATCCATTCTTCGATTCCTCCGTCGATTCTTCAGTTGTAAAGGTTACCAATCTTATACTCTTATTTTTCATCATTGTCTTATCTCATTTTGTTCACTATATATATATTTCTTTATTGTGGTTTTTTCATTTGTAAGCAATTTGAGCTCAAAATCACTTCAAGCTTGCATATTTACATGAAAGAAGGTTAAAGTAGCTAGTTGAACTTGCGGACCGTGTCCATCTCGACGAGCATGTTCTCTGCCGAGCGGTAACGGACGTCAAGGAGGAGCGGCAACGGTCGTGGAAGACCGTGTTCCCTTCCTCGTAGAATCGGAGCTCTTCCGTGGCTAAGTACGGTGCCGTCCGGTGGAGAAATACTCGCCGAGATGATCACATAAGCAAGGTCAACTAGTACGGATGGTTCATTTGTAGATGGCAACTAGTATTAAAAACTAGTATTCACCGTTCATTTGTAGCATGCATAGCACACTTCATTGTTTAGAGATATAGAGAATTTTAGAGTTTTTTAATTTTATTTGTTTATAAAATGAAAAATTTATAGTGTATTAAAAATGAGTATAGAGAGTAGATGACAACTGCTTCCGGGTCCTTGGCCTCTCATGGGTTTCCAAAGCGACTTAGGCCGGGTCTCCCACTCATTGCATGCGACAAGTGTTGTGATGAGACGAAGATTGTGATGGAGTACCGAGTGAAGAAGGAGGGTCCCAGCAAGGGTTGTATTTTCTACAAGTGTCCGGATCGCAATGTGAGTTATTTTATCGTATTTAATGACTATGGTTAATTTATACCTATTTTCATGATGGTTGTGATTAAAGTTCTAATTTTCTGTTTTAATTTCAGTGGGATGGCACTGGATGTTCAGGCTTCTATTGGGAGGAAGAGTATGTTGAACTCGTGCAAAAATATCTTGCACAACAGGCAGATATGGCGCCTAATGAGGCAGTGATCCAGCCGAAGAAGCCTAAAGATGTTGAACAAATGGGGGATCTGTCTGTTTTAGTTGGGATTGGTCGCGAAATCGTTGTGCTGCTGAAGTGCATTTTAGCTTTAGTGTTTTTAGTGGTAGTTGGGATTGTCTATATTATAGCGAGGATTTCTTAAATTTATAGCTTTTGTGGTGGTATGCATGTTGTATAATTAACTAATTATGTTCTAGGTTTTAATACGGTATTTATGTCATATAATACAGATGAGTCGGCATTGGATGTACAATGCTGATCATCGCTCCCAAGAGTTCATGGACGACATGCATTCTTTGTTACGTGTGGCCGAGGCAAACAAACACGATGGTTTCATGTGCTGCCCATGTGCCGTATGTAAGAATACGGTGGAATATCCTTGCTCAAGGACTCTTCATTCACACTTGTTCAAGTTGGGTTTCATGCCAAACTATATTTGTTGGACGAAGCACGGAGAAACCGACGTTGTAATGGAAGAATGTGAAGAAGAATAATGGGACGACAATGATATTATTCCCGATGGTGCGTGCTTCAATGATACTACAATGGGAGAAGCTGGAGAAGAGGTAAACGCAGAAGATGAGTCTGCTGATGATCTTTGTTAGGTCATTCGTGACGCACAAAGAGAATGTGAAAGTGAAAAGGAGAAGATCAAGTTCGAGCGGATGCTAGAAGATCACAAGAAATTGCTGTACCCAACTTGTGATGCAGGGCAGAAAAAGTTGGGAACCACACTAGAATTGCTGCAATGGAAGGCAAAGAATGGTGTATCTGACAAAGGATTTGGAGAGTTACTAAAAATCCAAAAAAGATGCCTCCGAAGGACAATGAATTGCCCGCCACTACCTACGAAGCAAAACAAGTTGTCTGTCCTATGGGGCTAGAAATCGAGAAGATACATGCATGTCCTAATGACTGCATCCTCTACCATGGCAAAGAGTACGAGAAATTGGATGCATGCCTGGTATGCCATGCATCGCGGTATAAGATCAGGCGAGATGACCCTGGTGATGTTGAGGGCAAACGTCCGTGGAAGAAAATCCCTGCCAAGGTTATGTGGTATGCTCCTATAATACCACGCTTGAAATGTCTATTCAGAAACAAAGAACATGCAAAATTGTTGCGATGGCACAAAGAAGACCGTAAGGTAGACAATATGTTGAGACACCCTACTGATGGGTCCCAGTGGAGAGCAATCGACAGAGAATTCCCGGAGTTTACAAATGACGCAAGAAACTTAAGGTTTGCTTTAAGTACAGATGATATCAATCCTTTTGGAGAGCAGAACAGTAGTCATAGCACTTGGCCTGTTACTCTAAGTATCTACAACCTTCTTCCTTGGTTATGCATGAAGCGGAAGTTCATTATGATGTCTGTGCTCAACCAAGGCCCGAAGCAACCTGGCAATGACATCGATGTGTACCTGAGACCACTTATTGACGAACTTCTTATTTTGTGGAATAAAGAAGGTGTACGTGTGTGGGATGAGTACAAACACGAACACTTTGATATGCGAGCATTGTTGTTCGTAACAATCAATGATTGGCCTGCTCTAAGTAATCTTTCAGGACAGTCAAACAAGGGATATAATGCATGCACACACTGCTTCGGTGATATTAGAGGTGTATTCTTGAAAAAATGTCAAAAGATCGTGTACCTTGGCCATCGTTGATTTCTTCCTGCAAATCACCCGTAAGAAAGAAAGGCAAGCATTTTAAAGGAAAGGCAGACCACCTGACCAAGCCTTGCAACCGAACCGGTGAGGATGTACTCGATATGGTCAATGATGTGAAAGTCGTCTTTGAAAAAGGACATGGCAACCAACCTGTTTTGAACGACGCTAACGGTCACGCACCACCCATGTGGAAGAAGAAGTCCATATTTTGGGAGCTACCCTATTGGCAAGTCCTAGAGGTCCGCAACTCGATCGACGTGATGCACCTAACGAAGAATCTGTGTGTGAACCTGCTAGGCTTCATGGGTGTGTATGGAAAGCCTAAGGACACATTTGAAGCACGACAGGACCTGCGTTGTTTGAGAGAAAGAGACAACCTACATCCAGAGAAGACAGATGATGGACGCCATTACTTACGTCCTGCCAGCTACACTTTAAGCAAAGAGGAGAAGGAAATCATGTTTGAATGCTTAAACAACATCAAGGTACCATCTGGATTCTCCTCGAATATAAAGGGTATTATAAATGTGCCGAGAGAAAAAATTACAGAACTTAAAGTCCTATGACTATCACACGTTCTCATGACGTAATTACTTCCAGTTGCATTAAGAGGAATTCTACCTCCAAATATATGTCTAGCCACCGTGAAGCTATGTGCATTCCTCAATGCAATTTCTCAGAAGGCAATTGATCTAACTGATCTAATTAAACTACAGAATGATGTGGTTCAATGTCTCGTCAGCTTTGAGTTGGTGTTCCCTCCTTCCTTCTTTGATATCATGACACACCTCCTAGTTCACCTAGTCAAGGAGATTTTCATTCTCGGTCCTATGTTCCTACACAACATGTTCCCCTTAGAGAGATTCATGGGAGTCTTGAAGAAATATGTTCACAACCGTGCTCGCCCAGAAGGAAGCATCGCCAAGGGCTATGGAACAGAAGAGGTCATTGAGTTTTGTGTTGACTTTATTCCCGACCTTGACTCGATTGGTGTTCCTGAATCGAGACATGATGGGAGACTAAGCCGAAAGGGGACACTAGGGAGGAAAACATATATTGGTACGGAGGATGATTATTTCAATAAAGTGCACTACACAGTTCTACAGAACTCCTCTTTGGTAGATCCGTATATTGAGACACACAAGGATCTCTTATGATCCGAGTTTCTAGGGAAGACTGAAGCTTGGATTATGCGTAGCATATGGAAACTTTCGGCGGTTGGTTGCGAAAAAAAAATGTCAAGGTGATGAGAGCATCCATGAGCAATCAGATTTATTGGCTATGCAACCATCATGGCATATCATCACATACAAAGGGTACGAGATAAATGGGAACATATTCTACACAATGAGCCCAAGATAAAAGGAGTACCAATCAAAACAAAGGTGTCCATATAGATGCCACAGAATTCAATGGGAATAAATGACATATTATGGACACATAGATGAAATATGGGAACTAGAATATGCACCTACTTTGAAGATCCCATTGTTCAAGTGCCAATGGGTCAAGGTGACCGGAGGCGGGGTAACAGTAGACAACGAGTATGGAATGACAACAGTAGACCTTAGTAATATTGGGTATAAAGGCGAACCATTCGTCCTTGCCAAGGATGTGAATAAGGTGTTCTATATCAATGATATGTCTACCAAACCAAAAAGAGGGAAAAACGATAATGACTCAACCAAAGAGCCAAAGCGCCACATAGTTCTTTCAGGAAAAAGAGTCATCGTGGGAATTGAGGACAAGTCGGACATGTCAGAAGATTATGAAAAGGATGGCCGAATTCCGCCCTTCAAAGTGAACAAAGACCCTAGCATCTTGGTAAATGATGAGGACACTCCATGGTTACGACGCGATCATAACTAAGGGACATACGTAAAGAAGAAGTTCACTGCTGTGCCCACTTGATGATATAGTGATTTAATGTAGTGTGTGTTTGAGATATTATGTAATAATTGTGAATTCAGATGTTTATTATGTCGTGTTTCAAATTAAATCAATGTTTGATTTGGTGGGATTTCTCTCTCAAAAAGTTAAATTAGGATATTGAGTGATGAAAAATTAAAATATTAACGTTAAAATGATGTGAAAACAAATTTCCTGTCCAAAACCAATAGTTTTAATAATTTTAATTAAACACTACATTTTTGCATTAACGAAATAATAAATATTAGTTACATTATGTTTTATAATTTTAACAAAAAATAAAAAAGTTAGGTTATAGATTTTTCCTATGTGCAATAAAGAAAAAGAAAAACCATATTTTTAACAAAATAATTTTATGCCTTTTATTTAATTTACTATGTATTTAACAAGACTATTGCATTTCTATTAAAATTTTTTCTTAAAACAGGCGAGAAACGAAACTGCAGCCCACCTTTACTCCCGGGTGGGCAAGGTGGGCTGTAGTTTCATGGCCCGCCAAAAAAATCTTTGCTCCCGGTGCGTGTTACCAACCGGGAGTAAAGGTACCTTTACTCCCGGTTGGTAACACGCACCGGGAGTAAAGGACCTTTACTCCCGGTGGGGGGTTAGCACCGAGAGTAAAGGGGTGTGGCATATATATGCCAGTGCCATCTTCTTCCTTGCGTTCTTCGCCGATTCCTCTCCCCCTGCACCCACGCCACCCGGCCTGCCACACCGAGGACGCCGCCGCCACCCCGCCCGACGCCGGTCGTCGCCACCGCCTCACGCGTGTCCGTGGTCCCCACGCCACCCCGCGCGTCGATGACCTCGTGGCGCCAGCTGCTGCCCGCCCTGGCCCAACACGCGGGCCACACCGTACCCTCCAGCGCGTTGACACGGTGCGACGATGAGGCCGCCAACGTGCGCGGCTTCCTCTCCTCCATTCCCGAGGTACGTACGTACGTTCTACGACGGCAACGATTCTCCGCGACCGTCGTATGTGCGTGCTTGGTGGTTCGTAAGTTTGTTCGTGATTTGGCGATCTTGAACAATGCGGTGGCGGCGCTGATGTCGAGCGATCTTGAACAATTAGGGGAAGGGGTGCTTAGCTAGCTAGCTGCAGATCTGACATCGATCCTAGGTATAAGTTTCATGGCTAATTAGTTCGTACGTGTATGTGTGTTGTTAAAATTTTATTTTATAAATGGAAAGATCAAAGGTGGAAGTTTGTTGCAATTTAAAATGGAAGGTAGTTCCATGGCATCTCAAAATGTGCGGCATCTACTTAAAGAGCTAGCGAAATGGAATCGGAGTTCTCTTATGTGGCCCAGCTGGGCTGCTTGAGTTATTATATATTGTTACAGTACATAACTGGTACAACAACGTACAGTTGGGGTCTAACGACATGGAATACTAGATAGTTGGACCACAAGTTAGGGCCCCTTCAATTAGTCAGGAATGGAGCTAGGAATTATTCTGGCTTACCAACATTATACAAATTAGTGAACCATTTCGACCGAGTACTCCCGACTGGTGGTTGGCATATGTATACGGCCCCTGGTATATAAGTGCCATGCGTTTCTATGTATACGGCGGAGCACCGCCACTCTCGTTCGCCCTAGGGTTTAGGGTTTATACGGCGGAGCACCGCCGCCCTCGTTCGCCCTAGGGTTTAGGGTTTATACGGCGGAGCACCGCCGCCCTCGCTCGGCGGAGTGGAGCACCGCCACTCTCGTCACACCGCCCTCTCTCACGGCCTACTCGATCAACATTCGTATTATCGTTATTGTTAACGCTAAACAATCACACTAGGGCGAATTGCGTCGGTGACTAGGGCGAACCGTGTTGTTGATGTCACCGACGTGGTTCGCCCTTGTCACCGACGCAATTCACCCTCGGCCGTTTATGCATAGCCCTAATTAAGCTTTAGTATCGACGCAGCAGTTAAGCCCTAGTGTGGCGAATTGCGTGCTCGTGACCGAGGGGCAAGATTTAATAATGCATATTGTTCGTAGATTTTACGCATGTAAGCAAAGATTTGACGTACTATATATTGGTTTTATTTTTTGAAGCTAGATGGCCAATTCGAGAAACATGGATGAGGAGGAGTTGATGATGAATTTGATCAACACTTTGGCACTCAAGTTGCCGGTAATGATGGTGCTAAAAATAACGTGCAAGAGGATGCAGATGACGGAGTCAAGATTTAGCTCTTGAACAAAATGAGCAACAACATATTGGCCAAGTATATATTTTTATTATTAACTATATATATTATCATATGTCTTATGTGTGCTCATGACATTAAAAATAATGTTTATGTTTTGTAGCCCTCTGGATCGACATCAACAACTATAACGAAGAGTAAAAAATGTTCGAGGTCCCAAAAAGCCATTGAGGGCCGCTTCATCATCTCGAGTTCAATGTGGATACAAAGTAACCGGGGGGGCAAATAAAACAAAATTCATGCACCACTTGTGGTTACCTTTGTACGGGACCGGCTCCCGATCAAGACCATGAATGGAAGAAGAAGACCAATGCTCCTCATATCGGGTTTTGTCTCCGATCGTGACAAGACGTTAATTTGGAAAGATGTCTTGGTACATTTCACGCTCCAAACAGATGGTTATGATGATATAATAGATGGTGATGAATTGAAGGAGCGAGTTAGGGATTGGGCAATGAAGAAGATGGCCACCCGGGCCGAGACTTGGAAGAAACACCTATACACGACGTATGTCAAGAAGAACATAGCACCGATTTCACCGTCCCAAGCCCGATCTCAAAGCAGAGGCCCTATTGGGATGAGTTTGTACGGTACAAGACATCGGAAGAGGGTGTGAGTCGGGTGATAAAGAACCAACGTAATGCCCAATAGAAGACATACCACCATAACTTGGGATCAGGTGGCTACCTGACTGCCATTAAGAAGTGGAACAAAATGGAAGCAGACCTTCTTGCCAAGGGTATCACACCGTAATCACTTTCGAGTGGGGAGAGCGTGCAAAGAATTGGTTTTTCGCTCATGGGGGAACACTGGACTAGGAGACAGGGAAGTGCGTTTATGGCGCAAGACTGCAAGAAGCAGCAGAAAGATTGTTTTATGCTCAGAGAGCTACTGCTAGTGGTGCGTTTAGGCCCAACAGAGAGAAGGATGAACTGACATACGCCATCAGGACTATTGAACACGGTGGCCGAACTAGAGGCAAAGGAAGTGTCTCATGGGAGCATGGATTCCCTCAGGACAGACCTTCCTACAAAAGCCGCCAGAGAAAGAAGGAAGAAGAGGCACAGTGGCTCCAGAGGTTGGAGGAAGCAATGCGTGAAGCACAGGAGCGGGAAAAAAACCTTGAAGTGAGAATGCAGGAGGAAATCAGAAGGCAAGTGCAAATAGCAGTGAGTGCAAGCAAGCAGGCATCAGAGCCAGGAATCAACATTAGCCAATCTGTTCAGTTGAAAAGCAGCTGCGCTTCCACGGAGATACCAAATCAAGGGGACATAGGACTGCGCTTCCCTGTGGATGACATCACTGAACCTTTTACATCGTGTGAGCTACACATTCCGAAGGGGAATTCCACAATCAAGGTGGCTATCAGTCTTGTTAGTCCTATCGACCAAACCAAGACACCAAGGATTCATGGGAATATAATCCAAGAAGGATATGCTACCATCTCGGTAGATAAAGCTGAAAAAGGTTTTAGTGATTTGCCTCTTGACATTCCTGGAGGTGATGGCGAGAAGACTCTAGGAAAAGCAGAGAAGACATTCATTCTATAGCGCAAGCGCTACATCATCATTCCTGGGATGTCGCCTCCACCTCCTCCTGAACTACCTCACCATAGGTGCGGATGAAAACACTACATCATTAATTTATATTGGTTTAAATAATTAACAATCTACTCATAATAATATATCATTTCTTTTTTTGTAGCAGATCCTCCCCCAACCTAAATCCAATTGTTCAATCGCCAGATCATCATAGTGCTCTGTACGATGACAATGTGTTGGAAGGCGAGGCTGCATCCACACCATCTCCAAGGAGGTCTCCAACGCCGCAGCCACCACCTCCAAGGAGGTCTTCAACGCCGCTGCCACCACCTCCAAGGAGGTCTCCAACGCCTCCCCCGCCCCCGCCTACGAAGAAGCCAAGTACTAGCAAGAGGCCAGCCCCGCAAACGAAGAACCAGTCCCCGCCGGCAAAGAAAGCCACCGTGAAACCAAGGGCTATTCCCAAAATAATATCTGAAGAGAAGGAAGAAGTAACTGATGCATATAAAAAAGATATGTCCAGATTCTATGACAAACTTAAATAGGATCAAGAAGCAAGGAGAAACCGTACTTCTTCGTAGCTCTAGATATTCTAAGAAAAAAGGTGGCTTCTTACCAGCAACAATAGCGGGAATCTCGTAAGCCGTCCAAATCAACGTTAACGGACTATGACCGCACTCTCACCAAGTCAATTGAGGCGGCACAGAAAAAGAAGCGGGCAAGGAAAGGAGTTGCACAACTCGGACAACAATCGCACCAATCAGTTCCCCCGCTAGTTGTTGGTAATGAATATGGTTCGAATTTAGGATTAATGCATCAGGCAAACATACCTCCGGATATCGATTTGGATCACCTTGGTGAATTTATTGAAGAGACTGGTCTTGACCTTTACCAGATGTTTGGTGATGGAAACATTGAGAGTGCGGCGGAGGTTGATATTTGGAAGAAAAATTTGTACTAGGCCAGAGTCTATACAACCCTCAAGCCTTATGTGATCTGGGGACGCAAATGTACCTGCTAAACAAGTGGTATATGCAGGTGTCTACCGGTGGAGACTTCTGCGTTGGTGTCAGAATTAGAGATGAACATTGGTTCCGTGGCGATGATGTTATGTATGTTGACTTTGTAGAATTTCATCAACTATGCCACCTGACCTCTCTAGACAAAGTTATCATTAGCTGCTATTGCCTGTAAGTAATAATTCTTTCGATCTATTATTAAAGTCATCATATGTGTGTATATGCATATAAATTATCCTAACAAGTACTATATATATGCAGATTTATAATGACAGAGCTCAGAAAGAAAGGCTGCAATGAAATTGGTTTTGTTGATCCCCATATAGTATTTAAAGACCCTAGTTACTCCAAAGCCTAATTGGAAGTCTAAGTCAGAGAGTAACCTCATGAACTTCTTAGTGAACCAACGCCACAAGAAGGATATACTCTTTCCCTGCAACTTCAAGTGAGTGTTAATAATGTCGATCATCCTTAATGGCTCATATGTTGATTCTAGTTAATTAATGAGTGTTATGCGTTATATCCTATAAACACATGCAGCAATCACTGGATATTGATGGACATCGATCTGGTGAAAAGTCACTTGATAATCTATGACTCGATGAGAAAACCACAACAAGACTACCAATATATGATAGATATTATCCAGAGGTAATTTCGGTATCTCTAGCAACTATATATACACACAAATATGATGATTAACTATATCTGATGACGTGGCAAATTTTTTATTGGGCAGTGTTTGGAAAACCTTTATTGAGAAGCAACACATGGGAAAATGCAAAGCGCCACTGAATGTAATCCCTTTGAAAGTAAGTCCCCTAAATCGCATCATCTTTATTAATTAAACATATAACTTTCACCGGATCACCAGATTGGATGACAAATCTTTTTCTCGTAAAGTGGTGTCTGAGGTAGGAACAGGGGAACAACTACTGTGGTTACTATGTTTGCAAGTTTATCAAGGTGGTCTCCCAAAGAACTCCTACAGAGAGACTCAAAGTACGTTAAAAATACACTATATATTCATTTAATTATTATTATTGATTATGTTACTATGTCTTTATATATATATATATATATATGTATGTATGTATGTATGTATGTATGTATGTATGTATGTATATTAATTTATTTTCCTTTAATTCAAACATGTAGGCTCGATGGTTGGAGGAAAAGGTCATACGGCAAGACCAAATTAAAGCAATTCAAGAGTCTATAGCCGGATTTTTTAATGACCAGGTCATCGATTCCAAGGGCGAGTTCTACTTCGACCCAACACTGCCATGGAAGCCAAGCTAGAGGATGAGAGGAAACTTGTTATATCACAACAACTGTAATGCAATCTTTTGTAATATATGCACATGAAATAATATAATGTAAAATACACATATGCATGCATGCATGTAAATATATATATATATATATTTCTATGCTTGAATTGTGTGATTTAATACGTTCATTGTGCTTGAACCGAAAAATACTATACGCGTGTATAAATGTATAATTAGCAGCATACAATACGACTTCGAAAACCTATTTTGAAAAGAAAACAAAAAAATGAAAAGAAAAGAAAAAAGAAAAAAACATTTAGTCCCGGTTCATATTACCAACCGGGACTAAAGGGTGCCGGCCATCGTGGCATGTCAGGAGACACCTTTAGTCCCGGTTGGTGTTACCCACCGGGACTAAAGGTCCCCCTTTAGTCCCGGTTTCTGACCCGGGACTAAAGGACCCCCTTTAGTCCCGGATGCTTGCTCCCGGGTGGGAATCGGGACTAGAGGGGTTCTCCACCGGGAGTAAAGCTATGTTCTCTACCAGTGTGGCTTACTTTAAAATTTGCCATGTTTATCTGACTGCTAGTAGATGGGTAGAAGGAGCTTTGCCTTTCAGAAGAAAATGACTTGGATCAAAATCTATGATATGGCTGCAGGTAGTGGCCGGTCATGCTGATCCGGATGTGTGTTGTGGCTGTCATGAAACCAAAATATTTGGCTGTCATGAAATTGTTTCCGGTCTCTGCTATCGGACATAAACAAGTTTTTATAGTTTTTAGCTAATGAATTGAAAAAGAGAGAGAGGTCACATAAAAACAAGTTTTTATAAGTTTTTAGCTAATGAACAAGTTTTTAGCTATGATGTCTTCGTCATCACCACCAAATCGTTTGCCAAACCGACTCTGGTATTCAACCGATTGTCGTTCGATCGAACTACGACGCGACAGTGGTGGTGATGACAACACCGCCGTATTGAAAGCTAATCCGGTGGTGATGAACAATACCACCGCTGATTTCGAACAGGCGGTGATAAGCAATGCCAGCACCAATGACTTCCACCAACGACAGTTATAACCAGCGGTGAAGGGGGTTTAGAACCGATAGTGATAAACTTTCTATTAGTGATTCCTAGAAGCTGAAGTATCTCCACAAGAGTACACTACATTGCTAAAAGCAGGCACAACTCAAGAGTCAACTTCTGCCCTATCGTCGAAAGATCCTGAAGCAACTCCACACAGCAGCTCCCAACCGACCAGAAGGAGATAACACGAGAGGTCCAAAAGCACACCGGAAGGTACACAGCCTCGTATAATATATGAGAGGTACCATTCTAACAACCAGTCTAGTCCAACATGTAAGGACATATTAGCCGAGTTTTTGACTGGCAAGTCTCAAAACACGAGATTGTCATCACCCAAGGTTGGATCATTACCGATGATTGCCCGCGAAACTACGAGCACGGCAAGTTCATGTTGTCTTTGGGTGACTTCTTAGAGGAGCCATGGGAAATTAGGAGGTTCCATGGTTGAAACATGGAAGCGACAAAAGCAGGCCTCCGCTCCTTGATTGTACGCATCCCAAAGGAGGCGTTCCTTAGCAAAGACTATCTCAAAATCTTCATAGACTTCCATGACATGCATAGACTACTAATTAACATATTTTTATTTTAAATTAGTGATTATCATAACAAAATTAGTGCATATATATTAGTGTATACTTAGTTGTGCCTATTTTTAAATAGTTTTTAGATATAATTAATTAACATTTCTTATCCTATTCATCCAACCAAAGAGAAAAATGGCTCGTCTCATCCATCTAGCTAAACAAGTAATATGGATAAGCTCATTCCGAAATCTATGAATTGTGATATCCTTTAACCTTTGTCCTCGAACCAAAGGCAGCTCGTGGCACCTCTTCCACCACTGCTACTCACACAGAGACAGATGCAGGTACAGTATAAACTCCGGGTAACAAATGAGACCCAAATAGAAATTACAGAGTCGAGATTATGTATTTTGAAAGTGTATATAGGTATCCGGATGACACGTTGGAACAAATTGGACGACCGCTTGTGCACTCTACTCTATTTGAAATTCTGATGAAGAGTTAACTAGTATACATAAGTTTGGTGAATTCTGCAACCGAATTATTCCTCTGTTTTCAAAGAAACTAATCAGATAACCAGACTGTTAGTGGAGGGGGCTACGCGTGAGGACAAAACCAAGCAAAGTGCGCGAAGCATCTTGAATTCTTGATTAGTTCGTTATTAGTGGCCTGCCCACTATATCACCCACTCGTGCACTCCAAAAGGTGTACCCTGTACGGTGTCATGAAAAATATGAAAAGAATCAGTATGCCGACTTTGGGTATTACTCAATGCATATATGTATCCCGGGATAAAATTGGTATTAGGGATCGATCGTGAAAGAGTAGGAGTAACGAATACTCAATACATTACTGTGAATGATCAGCGTTTATATATATATATATATATATATATATATATATATATATATATATATATATATATATATATATATATATATATATATATAGGCATTGTGGGGGGTCAGGTAGATCCACATGCCATATTACATTTCAACACTCCCCTGCAGTTTGAATTGGGAGCACCGCGAACATTGAGACTGGACCTAAACTCCGTGAGCACGGACGTCGGCAAACCTTTGGTGAAGATGTCGGCGTACTGGGACGAAGTGGGAACGTGCAGGACGCGGACTTCACCGAGGGCGACTCGTTCTCTAACGAAGTGCAGGTCGATCTCAATATGCTTGGTTCGTTGATGCTGAACCGGGTTGGTGGAGAGGTAAACGGCGCTGACATTAACGCAGTAGACCACTGTAGCACGACGGAGTGGGCAGCGAAGCTCTATCATAAGTTGGCGCAACCAGCAGGCTTCGGCGACTCCATTCACGACTGCTCGATATTTCGCCTCTGCACTGGACCGAGACACTGTAGGCTGACGCTTGGACGACCAGGAGATGAGATTGTCCCCGAGAAATACCGCATAACCCGAGATGGATTTGCATGTGTCAGGACAGCCCGCCCAATTTGCATCGGTGTAGACAGTGAGATCAGCTGGAGAGGTCCGGTGGAGGTGTAGACCGAGATCCAATGTACCTTGAAGGTACCGGAGAATGCGCTTCAGAGCGCTCAAATGAGGTTCCTGGGGGTCATGTGTGTACAGGCATACATGCTGAACAGCATATGCAATGTCTGGTCTGGTGAAGGTGAGATACTGAAGAGCCCCGGCAAGACTGCGATACTGACTTGGATCAGCGACTGAAACACCATCAGCAGAAAGCTTGGAGTGAGTGTCCACAGGAGTGCTGCTCGGCTTGCAGTGACTCATACCGGCATGGTCCAGAATGTCCAGTATGTACTGTCTCTGAGAGAGAAATAAACTGTCACCTCTGCGCTGAACACTAACACCCAGAAAATGGTGAAGATGCCCCATGTCTGTCATGGAGAATTCCTGGCGAAGTGCTGCGATAATCCGATGGAGGAGACTCGGAGACGACGCAGTGAGAACAATGTCATCAACATAGAGTAAAAGAAAAGCCATGTCAGCACCTTTGTAGTAGATGAACAGCGACGTGTCGGACTTGGCCTCAACAAACCCGAGTGAGGTAATGTGAGAAGCGAAGCGACTGTGCCAGGCGCAAGGAGCTTGCTTCAACCCATAGAGTGACTTGTTCAGGCGACAGACATAATTGGGCTTGGAAGAGTCGACAAACCCAGTCGGCTGTGCGCAGTAGACTGTCTCAGTCAAAGTGCCATGAAGAAATGCATTCTTCACATCAAGCTGGTGAATCGGCCAGGAGCGATACAGTGCCAAAGTGAGTACCATCCGGATGGTTGTTGGCTTGACAACTAGACTGAAGGTCTCATCATAATCAATGCCCGGACGCTGTGTGAAACCGCAAAGCACCCACCAGGCTTTGTAGCGGTCAAGAGAGCCATCGGACTTGAACTTGTGACAAAAAACCCACTTGCCGGTGACAAGGTTGACGCCAGGAGGGCGAGGCACCAAGGTCCAGGTGTCGTTTGCCTGCAAGGCGTCGAACTCGGCCTGCATAGCAAGACGCCAGGCCAGATCCGAAAGAGCGGCACGGACAAACGAAGGTACTGGAGTGGTAGCCATGAAAGAGTAGGATTAGGGAATACTCAATACATTACTGTGAATGATCAGCGTTTACATATATAGGCATTGTGGGGGGCCAGGCAGGCCCACATGCCATATTACATTCCAACAGATCGCATTCTGTTAATGCCAAAAACTCGACTATATATAAGGAATATTCATATATGGTTATGTGTGAAATTTATATGGACAACTTTTCTTGACCGTAGATGTAGGTTATTAAGATAACTAGGATATATAGGAATATGGATATAGCTGAAAATTAATTAAATCAATGGCAAGAAGAATCGAGGTGAAGCTATGCTCACTACTAGCTAGTTATAATGTTTGCCTCTGCAAATAGACCAAAATGATCACAAGCCTACCGCTGTGCTGGCTTCTGAGCCTGCTCCTAAGCCCGCCGTCGAGCCCATCATACTGGTTCCAAGCTTGTGGAGCCTCGCTGGCCTTAGATCTCTCGCCACCCTGTAGTCGACCTAGAGAGAGAGAGAGAGAGAGAGAGATATGTGAGGACGACTAAGGTGAAACCTAATGGAATTTGGACATGTACTAACCTAGAACGAAGGGAGCTCCCTATTGCCACATCCTACCAAGCTATCCACCATGGCGATGCCTGCTCCAACATGGACCGCCCTTTTTCTAGGACCGGTAGGGTCCACCGCCACCTACACGAGAGATCGAGCATTGGTCACCCATTCAATGAGCACCCACCCTCTTCGCCAGTACCGGCCAAATCTGCTACTGCCAGTTGAGATCCGGATACAAGACACATTTATAGAGCTCCAGGACGATGGTTGCAGCTTCTCGTCATTGGGCTACCCTCCCCCAAAATCCATCTTGCCCCACCTAATCTAGGTGGGGAGAGGAATGGGGTGTTACCAGCATGGGTAGAGGGAGGGGTGGGGCTGCTAGATTTGGAAGAGGAAGGGGTGGTGGCCGACAAAATGTTTGGGTAGAGGAATGTCAAGATGATTGCGAAGGACCGGAGAGGAGGGGGTGGTGCCATGTGGTGGATGATCGATAGGAGAGAGAAGTTTTTGTTGACTAGGGTTAGGCGGCGGTTGGGCTGAGTATATATACATGTTGTCGGTGCAAAAAGTGACCAACAAATAAATATTTGTAGTTTTGTCGTACGTTGTGATCGAATGTGGTCTAGCACTCAATGACACAGAATTTATACTGGTTCAGGCAACGTGCCCTACGTCCAGTTTTAGTCGGTCGGTGACTTTATTTCTGAGCCCAGGTGCTCAAAGTTTGCTATGGGGTTACAAACGAGTAGGTATAAGAAGGGGAGTGTTAAATACCCGGTCGGACTCTGAACCGAAGGGCCGAGAGTGACGGGGGCTCTAACGTGCGCTAAGTATTGGAGCGTATGCTCTATGTAGCTTTAGAGTTCTTGAGTTATTGAGCTATTCGAGTTCTCAGGTCCTCGAGTGCTTGAATCATCTAGCTTCTCCTTTTTTAGGAGAGCCAGAGAGCCAGAGAGAGCTTTTTAGGAGGAGCTCATCCCCTTTTATAGTCGAAGGGAATGGCCTTATAAGTCAGAGAAAGAGAGAGAATGTATACGTGTGCTACCTAGTCTTGTTGCCCACGCTGTCGGGTACGAGATGGTCGTCGACGCCCACAATACTGTTTATGTCCAGATGCATGTGGCAGACTCTACCGTGTTTGCCTGGTATGGCAAACACCGGTGCCTACAATATTGTTTGTGTTCTAACACGCCTGGAAGGTTGCATAGTGCCCATCTGGCATGGCCTGGTGGCATCGTCCTGCAGGTGCGCAGGATATGGCAGGGTACGGTCCTTGGTATTGCGGTTTGACTTGAGCGCCTTACCTTATTTGCTTCGCCTGATCCCCGGGCCCTCACCGAGCGGGCGTTCCCGGTCGGTCGTTCCCAGTCGGCCCCGACCGTGTTGGTCGGGGAAGAGCCATGAGCAGAGGTCCGGCGTATCCCTAGTCAGAAAAGGAGGTTGGAGTCGAACTGTGTCCCCACCTTGGCCACACCTTCTGGTCGGGGACCGGATCATTCTTCCGGCCAGCCATTATGTATCTGGGCCGGCCCGGGAGGCGAGCGTTGTCGCTACGCCGTCTGCTGGACCGAGTTTTTACAAGGAAGCGGGTCTGAAAGCATCTAGGCCCCTAAGTGGATTTTGGTGATTAATGTCAATACAAGATTACTATGACTAACGTGTGTTTTGCAGAGGCAATTAAGTTAGGTCATGGTAATGGAGATCGATTGGGCAATTGAGGTTGTCATGCCCCCACGATGGAAATCGTTTCGGTTTTCAAAGGATGGACGACAAGGTTAAGGATAACTAGTTCTAAGTGTCAATCGAAGTTGGAGAGACACTTAGAGTAGTTTAGGACTTTGTTTTTCCTTTGGCCGTTCTATGAAGGGGGGTATGAACGGGTAGCTTGACCTAGTTGAGTCTAGTGAGTTAGGTGTGGTGCACACTTGTTAAAACTAGCTCTAGGTAGCTCCTATGAATGCATAAGATCCTTTGGAGCAAACTTCATTCTCATATGATCGAGAGTTGGAAGTGAATGGAGGGTCAAATACTAACTGGACGCTGGCTCAGGCATGCGGCCGGACGTCCGGCCGTCAGGTCCGTCGGGCCCATTTGATCGAGGAGAACATGTCTGGAGTGGACGGGACGCTGGAAGGTCGTGTGACCGGACGGCTGGGGCCAGCGTCCGGTCGACTCAATAAGGGTCCGAGACTTGAGAAAGTGTGACCGGATGCGCCCGGTCGGTGGTGACCGGACCACGAGTATCCAGCGTCCGGCCGATCGATTCTGATAAGCATCCAAGAGCGACCGGACGACGTCCCGGTCGAGACTTAACCGGACCTGTCGTCGTCCGGTCATCACTTGAAACTGTTGCGGTTGAACTGACGGAGCGTCCGGTCAATATGATCGAGGCGTCCGGTCATCCCGCAGAAGCTCCTAACGGTTCGTTTTTCAGGCTGCCTTATAAATAGAAGCTCCAATCGAGTGTGGAGTCACTTTTGCTCATTTCAACAAATTTGAAACACGTTTGTGAGTGCCAAGAAGAGCAAGGTCCTAGTGAGGTGTTTGTGATTTGAGAATCCAAGAGTGAAACCTCATTAGTGAATCAAGAGTAGACAAGTGTGCATCCATCTTCTCATTAGGCTTCGCGTGGTCAAGTGAGAGTTCGTGCTTGTTACTCTTGGTGATCGCCATCACCTAGACGGCTTGGTGGTGATTGGGAGCTTGGTGATCACCCGACGGAGCTTGTGGGTGACCCAACTCAAGTTGTGAGCGGTTTTGGGTGATTCGCCACGACGAAGTGTCGAAGAATCAACCCGTAGAGAGCACTTGATCCTTGCGCGATCAAGGGGAGCTACACCCTTGCGCAGTGCTCCAACGAGGACTAGTGGAGAGTGGCGACTCTCCGATACCTCAACAAAACATCGCCGTTCCTCTCTCCATTTACTTTGAGCATTTACTTTAAGTATTTACTTTGAGCAATTCAATACTGCCTTTACATTCATAGAATTACTATGCTAGAGTAAGTTTGGAACATAGGTTGCAAGTCTTTTGTGCGTTGATTTGATAGAAACACTTTGTCTAGGCACAAGGGGTTAATTGGGCTATCCGTAGGATTTGATTATTGCAAGAAAATTTAGAATTAGCCCAATTCACCCCCCTCTTGGGCATCTTGATCCTTTCAATTGGTATCAGAGCCTCGTGCTCACGTTTTTAAGCCCCTAACCGCTTAGAGCAAGATGTCTTACGGGGATGGTCCTCCTCCTATCTTGAGGGGATGATTTTCCATATTGGAAAATTCGCATGGAGGCTTACCTAGAAGCTCTAGATGTTGGAATTCTTAGAGCCGCCTCTCAAGGGTTCCCAACACCTAAGAATGCCGCACAACTCCAAGGCGATGAAGTAAACTATGAAAAATGGAATGCAAAGGCTCGCAACACCATCTTTAGAGGCCTTTGCAAAGATGTGTTCAATCGTGTAAGGAACCACAAAGACGCCCATGCTCTATGGTCGGACGTTTGTGCGCTCCATGAGGGAACCAAGAGTGAGCGTGAGGAACGCTATCATCTTGTGATTAAAAAGCTAAATTCTTTTGAGATGCTTCCCAAAGAAAGTGCTAATGAAATATATTCTCGTTTAAATGTTCTTGTAGAGGAAGTCAATGGGCTTGGACTTACTCAAATGTCACCATCCGACATTGTGAGAAAGATCTTGAGTGTCCTCCCCATTGACAAATATGGGCACATTGTGACCGTGCTACATCAAGGTGATCTTTCCGCCGCTACACCGACACAAATCTTGGGAAAGATCAATGCTCATGAGATGTACATGCACATCACGCCACAAGATGGCTCATCCTCTACAAAGAAGAAAGAGAAGGACTTAGCATTCAAAGCTAGCCAAGATAAGGGCAAGGCAAGACTTGAGTATGAGAGCTCAAGTGATGAAGATGATGAAGAAAGTCTTGCTCTCATGGTGAAGAAGACCGCCAAGATGCTAAAGAAGCTAAACAAGAGTGGCATCAAGTTTGACGGCAAGAAGAAGAAGTTCTTCACTAGCTCAAGAAGAAAGCCAATCTCTGAGATGGATTGCTACAATTGTGGTGAACTTGGCCACCTAGCTCATCAATGCACAAAGCCCAAGAAAGACAAGTTCAAGAACAAGGGCAAGAAAGATGATTCAAGTGATGAAGATGAAAAGAAAAAGAACAAGCCATACAAGAAGAGAGATGGCAAAAAGAGAGACTTCTACAAGAAGAAGAAGAGTGGCAAGGCCTATATTGTCGGTGATTGGCTCACGGACATTGATTCATCAAGTGGATCATCCGATGATGAGAGTGACAATGAGAAGGTGGCCACCATTGCTATTGATCTTGCATCCTCACCGCCACCATCGCTATCATCCTCTACACACCTATGCCTTATGGCCAAGGGTGAACGCAAGGTAACTAAAAGTGATGATAGTAATGATGAGCAAGCTAGTGATGATGATAGCGATAGCGATGATGATTCACCCACATATGATGATCTTGTCAAAATATTAAGAAAATACACTAAGATAATTAGAAAGAGTAGAGCTACAAATGAAAAACTTGATGCTAAAAATGATTCACTCTTAGCTAAGTGTGATACATTAGAAAAGACTAATGATGAGCTCAAAGAAACAAATGATTCTATATCATCCAAACTCAAGGAGCTCAAATCTTCTAAGAAAGAGCTTAAAGATAAACATGATAAACTTGAGTGGGTGCACAATGAGCTTATCACTAGTCACAACAAGCTAAAAGATGAATATACAACTCTAAAGATCAATTATGATACCCTTGTTATTGCACAAGAATTCTTACCAAATGAGCCACATGTTGCTACTAACCATGTTGTTAAGATTGATATAGCTACCTCATGCGATGATTTAATTGATGAGAGCATTGAGCATGGATCTAGTAGCAAAGGCAAGCAAGTGGTTGAGTGCAATGACTATGATGAGTATGTCAAGCTCAAGAGTGACAATGAGAAGCTCATGAAAGATCTTGAAGAGATGAAAAGTCACAACACCATTGTGATAGAAACTCTTGATCATGACAAAGATTTGATCCTTGAGAATGAGAAGCAAAAAAAGAAAACAAGAAACTCAAGGAAGAGAAGAACAATGATATTCTCAAGGAAGAGAACAAGAAGCTCAAGATGGAGAAAGAGCATCTCAAGGTGGGATTGAGCAAGTTTGCTAGAGGCAAGCATCTCCAAAGTGAGCTACTCATGAATACCGTCATGAAGATGGATAGAAGTGGCATTGGATATATGGCAAGTGTAGAGAAGAAGAAGGCTCAAGCTCAACACCAACAATCAAAGCCAAAGCTAAAGCCAAAGAGATGTTTTGAGTGTGGACAAGAAGACCACTTTGCTCATGAGTGTCAAACTCCACCACCACAACCCTTGCCCAAGCATGCTAGACCCTTTGCTTTCAATGCTCACTATATGCTTAGAAAAGATTCTAGTGGAAAGATGAAAGTCATGTTCTTAGGACCTCCCAATAAGAGTAGGCCTAAGAAGATTTGGGTGTCTAAGTCACTTATTGAGAAGGTAAATGGCCCTCAACAAGTTTGGAACCCTAAAGCTTGAATCTCTTATGTGTAGGTGAACTACAAGACCGGTGGAAGTCATTGGGTTATTGATAGTGGTTGTACTCAACATATGACCGGTGATCCTCGTATGTTCACCTCACTAGATGAAGAGGTAGATGGACAAGAGAAAATAACATTTGGAGATAATTCAAAGGGCAAGGTTAAAGGATTGGGCAAAGTGGCAATATCAAATGATCATTCCATCTCCAATGTACTCTATGTTGCCTCATTGAGTTTCACCTTGCTATCCGTTGGGCAATTGTGTGATCTTGACTTCCAATGCTTATTCACCGAGAAGGAAGTTGTTGTATCCAAAGTAGATGACAAACAAGTGATATTCAATGGATTTAGATACAACAATTTATATCTAGTTGACTTCACCTCCGAAGATGCAAACTTAAAGACTTGCCTATTCACCAAAACAACACTTGGGTGGCTATGGCATAGAAGACTTGCTCATGTTGGGATGAGCTCACTCAAGAAGCTTATGAAGAATGATTTGGTGAGAGGGTTGAAGGATGTGAAGTTTGAAAAGGACAAGCTTTGTAGTGCATGTCAAGCCGGCAAGCAAGTTGCAAACACTCATCCAACCAAAGCTTTTATGTTAACCACAAGAGTGCTAGAACTCCTACACATGGATTTATTTGGACCAACAACATACAAGAGTTTGGGAGGAAATCTCTATTGTCTTGTGATTGTGGATGACTACTCAAGGTATACATGGGTGTTCTTCCTTCATGACAAATCCAAAGTTGCATCTTGTTTCAAGAAGTTTGCCAAGAGAGCTCAAAATGAATTTGAAGTGAAGCTCAAGAAGATAAGAAGTGACAATGGCAAAGAATTTGACAACACAAACATAGAAGCTTATTGTGATGAAGTTGGAATCAAACATGAAGTCTCCGCAACCTATACTCCTCAACAAAATGGTGTAGTTGAGAGAAAGAACCGGACTTTGATCACTCTTGCAAGGACAATGCTAGATGAGTACAACACCCCCGAAGCTTTATGGGCGGAAGCAATCAACACCGCATGTTATGCATCCAACCGCCTATTTCTTCAAAAGTTCCTTGTCAAGACACCGTATGAGTTGCTCAATGGGAAGAAGCCGGACGTCTCCTTCTTTAGGGTGTTTGGTTGCAAGTGCTACATCTACAAGAAGTGGCAACACCTAGGGAAGTTTCAAAGACGTTGTGATATAGGTTTTCTTGTTGGTTACTCATTGAAGTCCAAAGCATATAGAGTATTTAATCATGCCACCGGCTTGGTTGAAGAAACATATGATATGGAATTTGATGAATCTAACGGCTCCCAAGGAGCACATGAGAATCTTGATGATGTAGGTGATGAACCATTGAGGGAGGCTATGAAGAATATCCCGGTGGGAGACATCAAGCCAAAAGATGATGAAAATGATGTACAAGTCATTGACCAACCATCTTCATCAAATGTACCACATGATGGTGAAAAAGATGGGAGAGTAGAAAATAAAGATACTCATATCTCCCATGAGCAAATGGTGGTACAAGCACAAGATGTTGATGCTCCACAACCTCCTCCTCAAGTGGTCAATAGAAGAAACACACCTCTCCTACAAGATCATCCACAAGATCTCATCATAGGGAGTCCATCAAAGGGTGTGATGACTCGATCTCAAAAACTTACTTCATTTATTGCTCACCATTCTTTTGTCTCTTGCTATGAGCCTACCAAGGTAGAAGAAGCTCTTAAAGATCTGGATTGGATCAATGCCATGCATGAAGAGTTGAACAACTTCACTCGCAATGAAGTTTGGACTCTTGAAGAGCGACCAAAAGGTGCAAGAGTTATTGGACCGAAGTGGGTGTTCCGCAACAAGCAAGATGATCAAGGTGTTGTTGTGAGGAACAAGGCAAGACTAGTTGCAAAGGGGTTCTCTCAAGTTGAAGGTTTGGATTTTGGAGAGACCTTTGCACCGGTTGCAAGATTAGAAGCCATCCATATCCTTCTTGCATATGCATCACATCATGAAATGAAACTATATCAAATGGATGTGAAAAGTGCTTTTTTAAATGGCTTTATAAATGAACTAGTCTATGTTGATCAACCTCCCAGGTTTGAAGACCCTAGATATCCTAATCATGTTTATAGGTTGTCCAAGGCACTATATAGGCTTAAGCAAGCCCTAAGAGCTTGGTATGAGCGCCTTCGGGACTTTCTCATTGAGAAGGGCTTCACCATTGGGAAGGTCGACACCACACTATTCACCAAGAAGCTTGATGGGCATATCTTCATTTGTCAAGTATATGTTGATGATATCATCTTTGGATCATCAAATGAAGACTCATGCAAAGAATTTGGTGAATTGATGTCGAAGGAGTTCGAGATGTCAATGATTGGTGAGCTTACATTCTTTCTTGGTTTTCAAGTCAAGCAAATGAAAGAAGGCATCTTCATCTCTCAAGAGAAATACACAAAAGATCTTCTCAAGAGATTCAAGATGGATGAATGTAAGCCAATCAAGACACCAATGCCTACAAATGGACATCTCGATCTAGATGAGGGAGATAACCCGGTTGATCAAACTCTCTACCGTTCTATGATTGGTAGCTTGTTATATTTAACCGCATCTAGGCCCGACATCATGTTTAGTGTGTGTATGTGTGCTAGATTTCAAGCTAGTCCTAAGGAAACTCATTTAATTGCCGTAAAAAAATCCTTAGGTATCTTAAGCACACACACCAAGCATTGGTCTTTGGTATCCCAAAGGAGCTTTATTTGAATTAATTGGCTATTCCGATTCGGATTACGCCGGATGCAAAGTTGATAGAAAGAGCACATCCGGAGGGTGCCATTTGCTTGGAAGATCACTTGTGTCTTGGTCCTCCAAGAAACAAAATAGTGTGGCTTTGTCCACCGCCGAAGCGGAATACATTGCCGCGGGTGCTTGTTGTGCACAAATATTATACATGAAACAAACTTTGCTAGACTATGGAGTAGTTCTAGAGAAAGTACCTCTTTTGTGCGATAATGAAAGTGCGGTAAAACTTGCAAATAATCCGGTTCAACACTCTCGCACCAAGCATATAGACATCCGCCATCACTTTCTAAGAGATCATGTGGCTAAAAATGATATATCACTAGAAGGTGTAAGATCCGAAGATCAATTAGCGGATATCTTCACTAAACCGCTAGATGAGGCTACATTTTGTAGATTGCGGAATGAGCTCAATGTTCTTGATTTTAGTAACTTCACTAAAACTTGAGCTTGTGTTGTCTCGTGCATTCATTGCAATATACGACATGTTTAAATTCGTGGCAATGCATATAGCGCTTGTCTAACATGGTTAAGATAACCGCCGAAAAGCATGTGAAGAAGCTTAACCTTGGATCAAACTTGACAAGCAACTAGATTTACTCAAGTATTGCATATGCATGAATGTTGTTTTGTCGTTTTGTTCCGTTTGCCCTCTTGTTGCCTATTTTCTTAAAAAGAATTATAGCCTAAGGCAAAATATTTTAAAAAATATATATATATGAGGGTTTGAGAGAGGTCACTCACATCAGTCCCAATTGATGTTTATTTGGATCTTATTCAAGTTGGGACTTGATTGGGAACAGGCAGCGAGATGGATGTTTGAAGATTTGCTGGAAAAGGTGCACCGGACGCTGTTGTCTAGCGTCCGGTCAGTTCACAGGAGGTGAACTGCTGGTGAAGGAGTGACCGGACGCTGCGTCTGTGCGTCCGGTCAGGAAGGGTTCAGCGTCCGGTCGATCGAAGGTAGACCAAGTTGCATTAACCGGACCCTGCCTGCGTCCGGTCATGGACCACCGGACGTGTCCGGTCCCGATTCCAGAGGATTTGGACCTCTCTGGAATCGACCGGACGATGGGTGGTAGCGTCCGGTCGCTACCACCGGAGCGTCCGGTCAGTGGATCTCGCGCGGCTTTAGGACTCTTTTCTCTGATTCCTTTTCTGTCGCATGTGGGGAACTATTTAACCGCAAGCCGTACCTTTGTTCGCCCTCATCCCGCCTTGCCCTAGCCAGCGCCGTCGCCTCTTGTGCCTCCTCTGGTCGCCAGCTGCGCGCCGCCGTGCCCTAGCCAGCGCCGCCGCCTCTTGCGCCTCCTTTGGTCGCCAGACACGCGCCGCCGTGCCCTTGCCTCGCCGCGCCACCGTGACCCTACGCCGGCCACCTTGCGCCCACGCCGCCGTGCTCCAGCCTCGCCGCGCCACTACTCCCGAGGCTTCCCACACACCACCGCGCACGGCCAGACATGCGATGCGCCATCACGTCTCATGGCCATCAGCGCCATCGCCGTCAGAGCTCGCCGAGTCGCCCTATCCACGCCTCGCTTCGCCTCTTGCCGTGTGCCCTAGCCTCATCTCCTCTCGGTAAGGCTAGCCCCTTTGTTTCAATTTCAAATTGCGTAGATCAATTTGCAATACAATGCACTGATTTCACAAATACTAGGGCCACCAGTTCATCATTGCTCTGTGTAACCCTAGCCGGTTCCGAGGTTCCCCCACGTGACATCTCATCTTTTCTCGGATCGCTGATCGTCAGGTAGAAAGCCATTCGATTCAATTTCGCATCTACATTGCTTTCTCTGTTAGGATTTCGCATCTATTAGCAATATGGTATTTATTTGTATATCCATCTATTCTATCGTGCAGCGAGTCGGTTCCGTTGTGGTTCTTGTGGCGGCGGTTAGCGATCAACTTTCGAGCCAAGCTCACGAGTAAGGATCGAGGCCAAGCCTCGAAAGCAGCAGTTTGATAGTTGATCTTCATCAGCGGCAGTTCACCATCTTGTCAGTTCAGATGGCTCGCACCAAGAACGTTGGTGGTGGCCCAGGTGATGATGATCGGAGGCCCCAGCCTCGCCAGCCAGCCGGATCTAAGGGCAAGTCAACCAAGCAGGTGACATCCAAGAAGCGTATATCCTCGATGCAGAGACAAGAAGAGCAAAGCAATTGCGAGAGGCCGAGAGCGCGTCCGAGAGAGGTGGTGCCCATAGCGGAGTTGTCATTGCAGATCAGCCAGTTTCACCAGCATTCAGAGCTGCGATTGAGGAGGTTGAGCGTCGTCACGGTAGTCCAGCTGGGACTGTCACGTTTGCAGGACGACGGGTTGCCATTGAGGAGGGTCCGTCAGCACAGCAGCAGCCCCCACAAGTAGAGCCTCAGCAGACCCAGGAGGCCGAGGAGACAGAGCCGGCACCCCAGCTTCGCCGCTCTGGACGGACCCATGTACCAGTCTCACCGAGGCCGCCGACACAGCAGAGGGGATCACGTCCTCCACCTAGACCATAGGGTCCACCTCCAGTGGTTCACCTCGACTTGAGGGCCGCTACCGCCAGGCAGGTTCAGCAGCTGCGTTTTGTTGAGTTTGAGGTTTGGTTTCCTCCAAGGAGGGATGAGAGAGCAGCTGAGGGTTTCTACACACCACTGCAGGAGGATTTCTACAATGCTTATCTCAACAGTGGGGCAGTGTTTAGATCTCAGAGAGTTTGTCAGATAGAGTCCATTGTGGCAGCAGCCGGAGAGAGCATTCGGCCATACTTGTCATATTTGCCAGGACTGACAGATTTGATTGGACAGACGGAGATATATGTACCATCTTGGGTCCATCAGTTTTATGCTTCACTCTTCATCGATCCACATCACATGTTTATTCACTTTGCTTTCAGAGGTAAAGACTACAGAGTGACGAGTGGTAGGGTCAGAGAGATACTGAGGCTACAGGAGCAGCCTGTCAAGATACATGAGGTCTGTTATGGACAGCAGGAGCCTCCCAGGCGTCCACATGGAGGGTTGGTGCCTCCTACAGATTTAGTGCGACATTGCTTCAAGGAGCCTTTTGGAGAGGGGTCGAGCAGGAACCCTAGTGACTTGACTCCTACAGCGAGAGTGCTAGAGGCCATTATCAGGAGGACACTGCTTCCCAGGTTGGGATATAGAGAGGGTCTGACTCGCTTACAGCTCTGGCTTCTTAATGCTATGATGCAGCAGACAGTATTTGATATCTGGGACCTCTTTCTTTCAGAGATGGAGGATACTATAGCTGAGGGATTCAAGGGTCGCAAGCAGCTTCCCTATGCTCACTGGATCACGTTTCTTATCCACAGAATAGTGCTTGATAAGCCCCCTGGTATGATGGATGAGTATACAGGTGCCACCACAGAATTCCCAGCTTACAACCTGTCATAGAGGATCAGACATACCATGCCTCAGGCACCCAGACAGCCTAGCTGTCGTCCCGATGTGCCAGAGTCCGCAGCTCAGCAGGATGAGATCATCAGAGGGATTGCAGCCACTGAGGAGGAGGAGCTAGAGGCACAGCAGGAGGTGAGCGAGTACAGTGATAGCTCTGACGATGACTATCTGCCTATTCCTCAGATGCCTCCACGTAGACATGATGCAGAGGCCGGTAGCTCCAGCTTCACTCCACACTGCCCGCGAGCAGCACCCCGCTCTCATTACTATTCTTGAGCAGATGCAAAGCAGAACCAGATAGATAGCACAGCACGAGAGACAATGCTACTTTTGCCCAGCTTTTAGACTCGACAGATTTAGTTCCAGAGGCAAGAAGAAAGCCATGCAGCGGCAGCAGCAGCAGCAGATGCATCAACAGCAGATACTCTTGTAGCAACAGCTTATGGGTTTCATGCAAAGACGTAGTGACAGCTCTTGGGGCCCCACAGCCACAGACTTCGCCCCAGCTTGCTCAGCCTGCTTCCACCATGATGACTCCAGCTATTCAGCCCAGCGGGCTTTAGGGTCAGGGACAGCCTCCAGCTCAATTTGCTTCACCTCTTGTGCAGGTGTCTCAGTGGTTGGCCTCACCTGTGGTAGCCCCACACCACTCCACTTCAGAGACGGGCTTCACACCGAGCAGTCCTCCTCGCTATTCGTGCTCGACACGTCCGGGCTCTGTGAGTCTTGGAGCATCCTTCATGAGTTGACCGCATGCCTACTCCACCTCATATGCATTCTCGCCGGTCCGTCTCTGAAGAGACCCAATCAGCCAGGACTACTCGAGGCTCCCCTCGTCTGTCAGCCTCGTCGATCCCTACGACAGACATACTAGCAGCTTCACAGCAAAGACCAGCTCCAAATCGAGACCTGCACCGCTTCAAAGAACACTTCCTACCACAGAGGGGTCACTCAGTTGAGCTCGGTGGTCGATGATGATGGTGCCCGGTTCCAGCTTGCCCCACGTTCTTCAGCGCTCGGCTCGTCCGCTGCAGCCTCGCCGTCCGACCCCTAGGTTTTGGTGTTTGATGCCAAAGGGGGAGCTACATTTAGGGGGAGCTAGTTATCTAGTATTAGCCTATTATATACATTTGGAGTTCTATTTGTGTGATACACTATTACTTACTTATGCATTCGTGTGTTTACTTTCCCGCATACTATTATATATATGTAATAGTGCTATCTACGTGATTGTGATATTTGACATGTGTGATTTCTACTTTGCATTATCTATATGTCATATCACTTGTGTTATGCTCATTTGCTTTTGCTTCCGCGTTTATACTTCGAAGCAAATGAGCTTTGTTACTTGTACTCATGCTTTATTCATATCCTTTGAGTACATTGTGTTGGCTTGGGTCATATAAGCTTGCCTAACTCTTTTGTTCTTAACGACAAAAGCTTATATGAACCAAGCCCGTCAAAACCTCATTCAATAACATACTCGGTGGTATTGTCATCAATCACCAAAAGGGGAGATTGAAAGCATCTAGGCCCTAAGTGGATTTTGGTGATTAATGTCAATACAAGATTACTATGACTAACGTGTGTTTTGCAGAGGCAATTAAGTTAGGTCATGGTAATGGAGATCGATTGGGCAATTGAGGTTGTCATGCCCCCACGATGGAAATCGTTTCGGTTTTCAAAGGATGGACGACAAGGTTAAGGATAACTAGTTCTAAGTGTCAATCGAAGTTGGAGAGACACTTAGAGTAGTTTAGGACTTTGTTTTTCCTTTGGCCGTACTATGAAGGGGGGTATGAACGGGTAGCTTGACCTAGTTGAGTCTAGTGAGTTAGGTGTGGTGCACACTTGTTAAAACTAGCTCTAGGTAGCTCCTATGAATGCCTAAGATCCTTTGGAGCAAACTTCATTCTCATATGATCGAGAGTTGGAAGTGAATGGAGGGTCAAATACTAACCGGACGCTGGCTCCGGTGCGACCGGACGCTGGCCGTAGGGTCCGGTCAGTTCATTTGACTGAGGAGAACATGTCTGGAGTGACCGGACGCTGGAAGGTCGTGTGACCGGACACTGGGGGCCAGCGTCCGGTCGACTCCAGTAAGGGTCTAGACTTGAGAAAGTGTGACCGGACGCGTCCGGTCAGTGGTGACCGGACCCTGAGTATCCAGCGTCCGGTCGATTACAGTAAGCATCCAAGAGCAACCGGACGCGTCCGGTCGGTTGCTTCTTAACCGGACTCACCGTCGTCCGGTCATCACTTGGAAATCTGCTATGCTGGAGTTGAACTGACCGAGCGTCCGGTCAATATGATCGGAGCGTCCGGTCATCCCGCAGAAGCTCATAACGGTTCGTTTTTCAGGCTGCCTTATAAATAGAAGCTCCAATCGAGTGTGGAGTCACTTTCACGTTTGTGAGTGCCAAGAAGAGCAAGGTCCTAGTGAGGTGTTTGTGATTTGAGAATCCAAGAGTGAAACCTCATTAGTGAATCAAGAGTAGACAAGTGTGCATCCATCTTCTCATTAGGCTTCGCGTGGTCAAGTGAGAGTTCGTGCTTGTTACTCTTGGTGATCGCCATCACCTAGACGGCTTGGTGGTGATTGGAAGCTTGGTGATCACCCGGCGGAGCTTGTGGGTGACCCAACTCAAGTTGTGAGCGGTTTTGGGTGATTCGCCACGACGGAGTGTCGAAGAATCAACCCGTAGAGAGCATTTGATCCTTGCGCGGATCAAGGGGGAGCTACACCCTTACGCGGGTGCTCCAACGAGGACTAGTGGAGAGTGGCGACTCTCCGATACCTCAGCAAAACATCGCCGCGTTCCTCTCTCCATTTACTTTGAGCATTTACTTTAAGTATTTACTTTGAGCAATTCAATACTCGTCTTTACATTCATAGAATTGCTATGCTAGAGTAAGTTTGGAACATAGGTTGCAAGTCTTTTGTGCGTTGATTTGATAGAAACACTTTTTCTAGGCACAAGGGGTTAATTGGGCTATCCGTAGGATTTGATTATTGCAAGAAAATTTAGAATTAGCCCAATTCACCCCCCCTCTTGGGCATCTTGATCCTTTCAGGGTCCATTGGGGACCCCGGGTTTATGAACCCGACACATGTAGTGGCTTAGTGGGCTAGCTAGACCTTGGCCTATTTTTAGACATAGATCTATTAACTGGCTCATCTCTGTTAATTAATTTTAGGAGGCAGTTGTTTGCTTGGCTAAATTTTATAGCTTTGATTTAGGGAAACACCATTTGTTTTTGGTAAGGCGTAAAATATTTCACGATGATTATTACTATTAGTGCGGGTCATGTGCGCGTGGTAATGATTTTGTTTAAATGTGTATGTAGACTCGTTCTATGTAATGACTCTTACAGTGTGCCTACGATCTTGTTGGTAATCATCTTGATTATTGGCAACCTCTTGTCACTGATCCATTCTTAATAAAAAAATTGACTATACTACGCTGGGAAGTGATATATACTAATAATCATCTGGGAAGACTGCAAGTCATTGGTTTTGCTTGAAATAAAAATTCAATAGTATGTATGGTCGTCATTTCAGTTAGTAGGGAAAAATTTAAGTCACAAATATTTATTTCGTGCCATGATTAACCAAATCAATCTCATGAAAAGTATCGCTTTGAGTATGATTCATTGGTTAATCCCTTTAGCCAAAATAGTGGACCTCGCTACATGCTCTAATATGACCATTCAACTTTAGTTTTTCATGGTTTTCATGATTGGAAACCTGAACCCTAACTTGCAATCTAGCATTAGCCTAGAATAGGTGACTTTCCCATTCGTAACAACTTTTCCTTGTCTATATCTCTTTACAAAAGACACTATTTTCTATTTTTATATATTACCTCTCATGTCGTCCACTCGTCTCTTTTCTTAAGAGTCTTAAATTAGAACTTGTTTGGATATCATTCTCGTAATGACTCTAGATAATGATGTAGAATCTAGATTCTAGATAACAAAAAAGGAGTGTCTAGATCTTAGTCTGATAGTGATTATTGTCTTTGCTTAGTGAGAATATCGAAATAGCGGGATTTGGATAGATAGCCTCTAGAATTCGAGTTTTGATCTTATTTTCATTTTCTATCGTACTCTTACTTTCAGGAGATCCAAACTTGATCTTAGAAGTTCCCAATCCTCCACATGATATATAAGTGACGGGGAATCTATCTAATACTCCGTATTTATTTTTCTCTTCATGTGCACAGAGGAATCTCGGTAAGTACCATTATAATATTTCCAAGACGAAAGACAGCAAAAACTTTATGAATGGTGCCAAGATAAATATTTTAATACGGCAGTGATTTGGTCTCAATTGTAGAACACAAAGAAGATTTTTTTTGGGCTACTAAGAGGACCCCTACTACAATTTATTTAAGTGTACACTAACATCTTTTGAGCATAATATTAGTTTACTTGATTAGAAATTAACCAACGTTGCATGGTGGAGGTAGAGGCTAGAGAATGCCCTCAAAGCACATTGTACTTCAGATTCTCCTCATGTGAAGGTTAGCCTCTTGCCTCTACAAACTATAACAAATAAACTAAGAGGCAACTTAATTACAGGGATCACATATAAGCAGAGTGATAGTTAAGGTTGGCACCATTATAGTCATAGAGCCGTGGGTGCAAATAGAGGGTCAAGCCACAAACGACGACATAGCAATAAAACATATCAATCACAAAAAAAATCTTATTTTCTATGACATTAGTAGATATATTAGAAAAAAGTTATGATCCGTGTGATTATAAAAAAATGACTTTCCTCAAGGAACAGAGTGGTCACAGTATGATTTGGTGTACCAGTGTGGCACCCTGCAGGCTACGGATCATCTGTGAAGCCCAGTCCTTGGCTGCAGTATATGTGTGCCAAATGATCCGTTGTGGCTACGTGGCACTCGACGAAAATATAGATCTCGTGGTCTATTATCACAAAATAATAATTTAAATAAATAATATGATGACAATAACAAGCAATAAAACATTTAAAAAAGAAACAAAATAAGATCAAATAACTTTAAGTAGAGGACCAATAGATAGATTTTATTTTCAGAGAATTTAGGTACCATTTTATTTGTTTTTTATTTAAATGAAATTATAGTTATGAAACGACAACGTCGTTTAGCGTTTTGTTTCTAAGGACTCACAAGTCCACTTTGACTTGTGCAATGCAGGGGAACCCCTGTGACGTCACGCATGTACCTGGAGTTCCGGGTACCCCACCATGCATGTTGTTGATATCGTTCAGTCGACATGACCTGTTTATGATCGGGTTCACACACACTTGCAATCAACGAATCAATCAACTATACAACTGACCGATATTATTCGATGTGCCGTGCGCACGTAGGATAGGACCAGGCCAAACTGGGGGGCCTTTCTTTCTCTCTAAAAATAGAGGCCTCCAACTGACAACCTAAAAGTGAAAAGGGAGTTGCACCACCTAGCACTTGGCGACAAATTAAAACACTGTAACCATCTACCCAAAATAAATATGCACATCACTTTTTAGTTGAGACAATTTTTTAAAAATTTTAATTAAATATATAGAAAATAATATCAATATTTATATCTCGAAATAAATATACTATAAAAGTACATTTCATTATAAATCTAACGATACTTATTACTTAGTCAAGTTTAAAAATATTTTAAGTCTTCAAAAAGTAAGATTTGTATTTATTTTGGAACGGAGGGAGTAGTGATTAAATGTATTTGTATTAGTTGCCTAGTGCATCATTGTCAGATTAAAGGTAGCATTGCAAAACCATACGTGCACATCTTATTTATTATAGTATGTTTGGTTACCTGCACAACTCCTTAAAATGATCCCATGGTACAGTCCATCCCTGTTTGATTACGGGGAATCAGTCAAGTTTTGTGACATTATTTGATCATAGTTCACAATCAACAACAAAGCCTTTTAGTCCCAACCAAGTTGGACTACCCCTAGATGTGATACTTCAAGTTTCTACAACTGTGCTATTAACATTACTAAATACACAGATGCATAGGTTCAACTTTCTATCAAGGATTGTGTAGTATCATCAGTATCAATATATAATTCACAAAAATCTTTTGAACACACATGAACCACCTAGACAAGGAAGAGACAACAAACTCATAGATGGGGCTCCAACCTAGACGCAACTCCGCCTCCCGTTGCACAACTCCTTACCTTATGCATAGTTGAACAGACGGGGGTGTTGGGTCAACAGGGGCGAGAGGGCGTATGGTCATCCATCTTAGCGATGCCGAGACTCGCTAGGGGCATCGACGTTGGTTGCGGTGGATGGAAGCATGGGTGCTAGCATCGGGGGCAGGGGAGTGAGGGTGATAGAGAGCAAGCACATCATTGAGTAGGGGTGGTGGGGAGGACAGCGCAAGGGAGCGGGAACACCATTGAGGACGTGCGACGGTGAGTGGGCACCCTAGTGCAACCGAAGCGACGGTGAGCAGGAGCGCCGGGTAGCAAGAGAGGGAGGTGGTGAGCGTGCACGGCGGGTCACCACCAAAGTGGGCGTGGGAAGAATGAAAATTTGTCAGAATATTTCAACCCACACATGACAAAATATATAATGAATGGCTCTGTCTCTGCCGACTGCTAGAGATATCACTGACACTCATACAAATATTCACCACTGGATTATAATGCACAGACCAACGATGAAGGTAGTGATCACCGTTGATGGAGATTGGAAAATCATACAAGTAGATACAACATCAGACGATACGTCATAGTATCATATGCAACATTGTGTCATCCGGTGATCACCAGAGCGGTGGTTAAATCACCGAACCTAAGGAAAAGGAGCATAGCATATATGATATGGTGAGGTTAGCATAGTCACCATAGTATCATATGTTGTTAACCAATAAGATGGACACATTCAACTTCTTGAATGTAATTGGATTGAACCACATCTAATGGGGGCACTTATATGCTAATGTCCTGACTAATAGTAATCAAGATACATGTGTAAGGAAAATGGACCCTAGGCACATTTACTTTGGATTTTGGTGTTTGATGACCAACACAACCAAATTGGACTAATGAATTTGCAAGTAATTGTTTTGTAGTTCAATAGGGTGCAAGACGTGACTTGGACGAAGGCGACATGATGATCCCACGATCAACACCATAAGCAAGACCCTAGAAGTACAAGAGAAGACCCAAGATATCAAGCAAAGTCCAAGCACAAAGATGGGAACCAAGCCGGACGCAAGATCGCAAAGAAATAAGCTCGGTAGAGGTGACCGGACGTGGCCCTATGAGGACCGGATGTGTTCGATTAGTTGCTCGGCAACAGCAGACGCCCGCAGCAACGACCGGACTCTGAGCGAGGTAGTGACCGGATGCATCAATGACACCGTTCTTCATCACGGCAATGTTTTCAGCGTGACCGGACGCAGTGGCACTGGATGACCGGACGCACAAAGTACAGCGTTCGATCAAGTCCAGAGAGGTTCCAGAGTGGCACCAGTGCGACCGGATGCGTACGATCGAGTGAGACCAGACTCGCCCTAGAGTTCGATCAATGCGGGCGCTCCAACGGTTGGGACGATCGGATGCGTCCAATCAGGACGACAGCAGCGTCCGGTCAGTAACAGAAAACTAGGTTTCGCCCCCAACGGCTACTTTCTTTATGGGGCTTATAAATAGACCCCCCCAACCGGCTATTTGAGATGTGGAGAGCTGAGGAAACATACCAAGGGTGTTGATAAACCATTTTAGTGATCTCTACTTGCATAGTGCTTAGTGATTCATTAGGCGATTAACGTAGGTGCTTTGCAAAGTGCTTAGGTTGATTAGACCACCGCTTATGTGATTGCTCTAGGTTTAGGCCTAGTGTTTAGTGAGGTTTGCACACCTCTTATCACTTGGTGCTTGCGCGCACCATTGTTGTACATCAGAGGGGCTTGTAGTCTTGCGAGATCACACCAACCACATTTGTGGTGTGGCCGTCACCGTGTATCGAAGGGAACAAGGCCCGTGGCGGTTTGGCCGAAAGCTTGATAGTGAAGATGGCGGGGAGCGGTCTGGGAGAGGCTTGCCGGAAGGCACACCGGAGACCTACTTGCGCGTGGGGAAGGCATGGGGCTATCCACTGAGTTACCTGACCGGGAGCTTGGTCCTTGTGAGGGATTCCTTGTGAGGGGCTCCAACGAGGACTAGGGGGAAGCTTGTGCGCTTCTCGATACCTCGGTAAAAATACCGGAGTCGTCGACGGGAGTTTGCATATCTCTACCTTACTCTTTAGCTTCCGCATTTACATTGCAATCTTGGTTTGTACTTTACTTTCCTAGCTTAGTGATAGGCTAGTTGATAGGTTTGGAACCTAGGTCGCATAACTCTTTTTTGCGGTAGAGATAGCAACACACTAGCAAAAATGTAGTTGCACATTTAGATAGTTTACTTTCCTGCATATGTTTTGACTAGGTGAAATTAGAGGCCTTAGTTAGAAGTAAAATTTTAAGTTGCCTAATTCACCCCCTCCCCCCTCTTAGGCGTCACGATCCCTTACAAGTGGTATCAGAGCCGATTGGCTCAATTTGGACCTTTGGCTTCACTGCCGTTGAGCCAACGCTATTTAGAGTGGTTGGGATGGATACCTCTAGGCCTCCGCACTTTGACGTCATTAACTTCCCCTACTATAAAGCTAGAATGGCTTGTCACCTTGAGGCGGCAGATTTGGGTGTTTGGAAAGTCACTCGTGACAGGATGAAACCCATTAAGAATCCTGATAAACCCACAAAGAGTGAAGAAAAAGGAATTCATTTCAATGCTAGAGCTAAAAATTGCTTGTTTGAATCTTTTAGCATGGATGTGTTTAACCAAGTATTCACTTTAAATATGGCACATGAAATTTAGTTAAAACTCCAAGAGCTATATGACGACACAACTAATGTCCGTGAGCAAAAACATTGTCTAGCTAAACAAAATTATGATTCCTTTAAAATGAATGATGATGAGCTTGTTCGTGATATGTATTCTCGTTTGAATCTAATTATCAATGAGATCCATTCAATAGGATTAACGAAGCTAGATGATGCGGACATCGTGAGGAAGATCATCTCCGTGTTACCACAAAAGAAATATGCAAGCATCATCACCATCCTTCATAACATGGAGGACTTGAGCACCATGACCCCGGTGAAAGCTCTAGTTTGGTTTTGGTGAATTGATGAAACCCTAAGTGCTAACCTAGTTTATCAAAGTGATTGTGAGATAGGTAGCATTACTCCAAGTGGTGAAGCAAATGAATATCGTGACATGATGATGGTGATGCCATGGTGATGATCAAGTGCTTGGACTTGGAAAAGAAGAAAGAGAAAAACAAAAAGCTCAAAGCAAAGGTGAAATTGATAGGAGCTTTTTGGTTTAAGTGATCGAGACACTTCACAAGTGTGATCACATTTAGGATCGATAGCCATACTATTAAGAGGGGTGAAACTCGTATCAAAATGCGATTATCAAAGTGTCAATAGATGCTCTAACTCATTGCATATGCATTTAGGATCTAGTGGAGTGCTAACACCCTTGAAAACATTTGTGAAAATATGCTAACACATGTGCATAAGGTGATACACTTGGTGGTTGGCACATTTGATCAAGGGTGGTGAAGTTCGGGGTCAAAAGGAGAAGTTTCGTATTGACCGGACTCTGACCCCGTGTCCGGTCAGTGGTGCGCAGTGAAGGCCGCCCTTGGTCCCTTGATCGGACGCTAAAGAGAAAGAGGGACCGGATGTGCAGGGGGTGCATCCGGTCACCTAGTAACGTACGCTAACGCAAGCAATAGAGAGAGGCTGAGTTGACCTGACGCTGGCCTGGGTCCAGTCATGAGCTACCAGACGCATCCAGTCGCGAATTTCCTCCTTTAGAACCTTACTGGAAGTGACCGGACGCTAGGCGACAGTGCGTCCGGTCCTACACTATAGTGCGTTCGGTCGCAACTTAACACATGGCGCGAAACTGACTAGCCGTTGAGATTTGGCGCTCAACATTTGAGGCTGATGACGTGGCAAGCATCAGGCAACCGGACGCTGGTGTCCTGCATCCGGTCAACCTAACTAGCGCGTCCGATCAGCCCGTGTTTCACTAGACAGAGGAGCCAACGGCTCTATTCATGGGGCTCTCTATTTAAGGCCCATGGCCGGCTCAAGCTCACTCTCTTGGACATTTGCATTGACATAGCAACCTTGTGAGCTTAGTCAAAGCCCTCCCACTCATCTCCATCATTGATTCATCATCTTTGTGAGATTAGGAGAGAATCCAAGTGCATTGCTTGAGTAATTACATCTAGAGGCACTTGGTGTTCGTGTTTTGCTGCGGGATTCGCTTGTTACTCTTGGTGGTTGCCGCCACCTAGATAGCTTGGAGCAGCGAGGATCGTTGAGCGGAGGTTGGTGATTGTCTTCGGCTCCAATCGTGGTGATTGTGAGGGGTTCTTGACCTTTCCTTGGTGGAGAGCCAAAAGGTACTCTAGTAAAATTGCTCATGGCTTGTGTGATCCTCATCTTGTGTTGGTTGTATGGCACCCTATTGAGGGTTTGGCGTGTGATGCCAATTAGCGCGTGAACCTCCAAGTGAGTGAATCGCCACAACGAGGACTAGCTTGCCGGCAAGCAAGTGAACCTCGGTAAAAATCGTTGTGTCATCATTTGATTCCGAGGTGATTGGTCTTCATTGGTATTCATTCCTATGATTGATTGGTTCATTCCTCGATTCGGCGGTATAACCATCTTGCTCTCTCTCTCTCTACATTACCGCAAACTAGTTGTCAAGCTCTTTAGTGTAGCTGGTCGTGAGAGCTTGTTAGTTTGGTTAGTGTGGCTCTTTAGTTAGCCTTTGAGAGCACACTAACTTAGTGTAGTAACATAGCCAGTGTGTGGATAGAGACTATAAGAAAATAGAATTGTGGTAGGTGGCTTGCTTTTTAGTAGGCTAGTGCAACACTCGCTTCACCTCATATTTGTCTAACCGGTTTGCTAAGTGTTGTTGTAGAAATTTTTAATAGGCTATTCACCCCCCTCTAGCCATTAGGACCTTTCAAGTGGTATCGGAGCCAGGTCACCGTGATTTGAGGCTTAACAACCTTCGATGTCAAAATGGTTCAAATCAACAACACTAAGAATCCACCCCAATTTGATGGCTCAAACTATCTCCATTGGAAGGCTAAGATGACAACATATATCTAGTCAATCAATATGAAGGTTTATAAAGTGGTGAGATAGAAGATCCGGAGAATCCCACCGCCGTCGAAGAATTGCTTCTCCAAAACAATGACATTGCTCTAAGTGACATTCATGATGCCATTGATGAGAGAATATTTGAGCAAATCAAGAACATTGAGATGGCTCATGAAGCATGGAAGAAGTTGGAGGAATCATTTAAGGGCACTCAAGCCGTGAAGGGTGCCAAGGCATATATTCTCAAGGAGAAGTTTGCTAGTTTCAAGATGAAGGAGGATGAAAGTGTGTCGGAGATGTTCCATAGGTTACAATCGTCAATGATCTCAAAGCACTTGGTGAGAAGGTGGAGGACAAGGACTTCTCCCATAAGTTCTTGAGATGCTTACCCTCAAGATTTGGCACATTGGTCACTATTCTAGTGAGGAGTGGTTTGGACACCATGACACCAAACCAAGTATTGAGAGATATAATGACCGATGATACATATAGAGATGATGATGAGAAGGAAGAAAAGAGGGAGAAGAAAGATGACAAGAAGGATGACAAGAAGAAGAGTGTGGTGTTCAAGGCCACATCATCCAAGGGCAAGGCAAAGCAAGAATCATCAAGTGAAGATGAAGACTTAAGTTTTGATGAGATGGATGATGAGAAAATGGCTCTCTTTGTCAATAGATTTGGCAAGTTCATGATGAAGAAGGGCTACCGTGCTAGAAGAAAGAAGTCTTCATCCAAGAACAAGGAAGAATCAAGAAAGTGCTTCAATTGTGGAAGCAAAGATCATCTTGTTGCTCAATGCCCATACACTAGCGATAATAGTGATGACAACAAGAAGAAGGACAAGAAGGAAAAGAAAGAGAAGGACAAGATGACCTTCAAGAAGAAGAAGAAGGGTGGTTCATATGTAGTCACTTGGGATAGTGATGCTTCCTCAAGTGATGACGATGATAGTGAAGATGACAAGACCACCAAGAAGAAGGCACTTGCAAGCATTGCTATCAATGAGAAGTCTTCTCTCTTCGACATTCCATCATGCTTCATGGCTAAGGCCACTAAGGTACAAACTTGTGATGATGGAAGTGATGAGTAACATGATAATGAAAATGAAAGTGATAGTGATGATGATGAACCAACTAAGGATGAATTACTTGGTATGCTAGATGATGCTAAAGAACACTTTGACAATAAGAGAAGGGAATGCAAAAGCTTGCATAAGGAACTAAAAGCCCTTAAGCAAGCCTTTGATGAGCTCAATGCATCTCATGAGAGGCTAGAGGAAGCCCATGAGAAGCTTGGCAAGGTTCACAAGAAGCTTGAAAAGGCTCATTCCTCTTTGCTTAATGAATAAAATGAGAAGAAGCATGTTGAGATATGTGATGTAGGCTTAACTTGTGATATAATTGATGAATCATTCTATAAGCCTATCATTGTTGCTCCCACTAACCCTTCTTGTAGCACTTCTACTTCCACCTCATCTAGTAGTGATGGTTTCACATGTGATGCCTCACTAATGGTTGAGAACGAGACCCTCAAAAAGGGGGTCAATGAGCTCACTCACACCTTGGCTAAGGTCTATGGTGGTGAGGACCGCTTGCTTATGTGCTTGGGTAGCCAAAGAGCTTCTCTCTACAAAAAGAGATTGGGCTATACCCCCAAGAAAGGCAAGGCAGCCTTTGCTCCTCACAAGACTAGTTTTGTGAAGAACAATGGTTGGTTTTGCACTAGTTGCAAGCAAGTTGGTCATGTAGAGCAAAAGTGCATGAAAAAGAAGTCTCAAGCCAATGTATCCTCAATTAAGCTTGATTCTTTCTATGTGCTTACTAAGGATACTAATGGTGTGAAGGCTAAGTTCATTGGTGCACCATGGATGGGCTCAAAGAAGAAAGCCATTTGGGTGTCAAAGAGCTTAGTAACTAACCTTCAAGGACCCAAGCAAGTTTGGGTACCTAAAAAGAATTGATCTTCTTTTATAGGTAAATTACAAAGCCGGAGGAAGGCATTGGATTCTTGATAGTGGGTGCACTCAACACATGACCGGTGATGCAAGAATGTTCAACTCAATCAATACCAATGGCAATGATGGTTATGATAGTATCACATTTGGTGACAATGGTAGAGGCAAGGTCAAAGGGCTTGGTAAGATTGCAATATCCAATGACATGAGCATTTCCAATGTGTTGCTTGTTGAGAGATTGAACTTCAATTTGCTATCCGTGGCTCAATTGTATGATCTTGGATTCAAATGCATATTTGGGGTAGATGGTGTAGAGATCATAAGTGTAGATGGCTCTAACTTGATCTTCAAAGGATTTAGATATGAGAATCTATACTTGGTTGATTTCAATGCTAGTGAAGCTCAACTATCTACATGTTTGTTCACTAAGTCTAGCATGGGTTGGTTATGGCATAGAAGGCTTGGTCATGTTGGAATGAAACAATTGAATAGATTGGTTAAGCATGACTTGGTTAGAGGCTTGAAAGATGTTGTGTTTGAAAAGGATAAGCTTTGTAGCTCTTGTCAAGCAGGCAAACAAGTTGGAAACACCCATCCTAGAAAAAGCATGATGAGTACTAGTAAAGCATTTGAGTTATTGTACATGGATTTGTTTGGGCCAACACAATACACTAGCATCGGTGGAAACAAATATGGCTTTGTGATAGTGGATGATTATATTAGATACACTTGGGTATTCTTCCTATTGGACAAAAGTGATGTGTTTGCAACATTCAAATCATTTGTCAAGGGCATTCACAATGAGTTTGAAACAACCATTAAGAGAGTTAGAAGTGACAATAGTAGTGATTTCAAGAACACTAGAATTGATGAGTTGTGTGATGAATTTGGAATTAGACATCAATTCTCGACCAAGTACACTCTACAATCAAATGGCCTTGTTGAGAGGAAGAATAGAACACTCATTGATATGACAAGGTCTATGCTTAGTGAGTAAAATGTGAGTCAATCTTTTTGGGCCGAAGCTATCAACACGGCTTGCTATTGTAGCAACCGCCTCTATTGTCACCCATTGAAAGAGAAGACACCATATGAGCTCTTGAATGGTAGAAAGCCAACATTGCATATTTTCAGGTCTTTGGTTGCAAATATTATATCTTGAAGAAAGGCACTAGATTAGGTAAATTTGATAAGAAATGTGACGAATGATTCCTACTTGGATACTCAACTACTAGCAAAGCATATAGAGTTTGGAATTTGGATAGTGGTACTCTTGAGGAAGTTCATGATGTTGAATTTGATGAAACCAAGGGTTCCCAAAATGAGAATGAGAACTTGGAAGATGTTAGAGGCATTCAACTTTCAAATGCCATGAAGAACATGGATGTTGGTGAATTAAGGCCTAGGCAAGTGAATGATGATGAAGATGAACAAGTGCAAGTGCTCTCTAACACAAATATGCAAGATGATACAAATCAAGCTAGTACAAATGGCTCTCATGACAATGAACAAAATCAAGTGGCTAGTACATCATCTCAACCAAATGATCAAGCAAGTGCAAGCGATCAAGTTTCAATACTCCAACCAACCAATATTGCAAGGGATCATCCATTGGATACTATTATTGGTGATATTTCAAGAGGTGTGCAAAGTAGATCAAGATTGGCTTCATTGTGTGAGCATTTCTCATTTGTGTCATCCATTGAACCAAATAAGATAGATGAAACATTGAAGGATGTTGATTGGGTGAATGCTATGCATGAAGAATTAAATAACTTCACAAGAAATCAAGTATGAGATTTAGTAGAGACACCAAAGGAACACAATGTGATTGGAACCAAATAAGTTTTTAGAAACAAGCAAGATCAAGATGAGATAGTAGTAAGAAACAAAGCAAGATTGGTAGCACAAGGATATATACAAGTTCAAGGTCTTGACTTTGGAGAAACATATGCCCTGGTTGCTAGATTGAAAGCAATTAGAATCTTACTAGCATATGCTTGTGCCCACAATATCAAGCTCAATGGTTACATCAATGAGGAAGTATATGTTGAGCAACCTCCCGGTTTTGAAGATGACAAGAAGCCCGACCATGTGTACAAGTTGAAGAAGGCATTGTATAGCTTAAAGCAAGCACTTAGAGCATGATACGAGAGATTGAGGGACTTCCTACTCTCTAAAGGGTTCATGATGGGCAAGGTTGACACCACTCTTTTCACCAAAAAGATTGACAAAGACTTATTTGTGTTGCAAATCTATGTTGATGACATCATATTTGGAACAACCAATCAAGATTTTTGTGAGGAGTTTGGAAAGATGATGGCTAATGAGTTTGAAATGTCTATGATTGGAGAGCTAAGTTACTTCCTTGGTCTTCAAATCAAGCAATTGAAGAATGGTACATTTGTGAGTCAAGGCAAGTACATCAAAGACATGCTCAAGAAGTTTGGCATGAGTGATAACAAAGCAATTAGCACACCAATGGGGACAAATAATGTAACACCCCAGGTGTTTGGCTTCCACATTTGCACTGCATTTCATGAACATGAGCATCATGCATCCCTTTGTGAACTTATAGCACATGAAACATAAATTCGAAACATTGCAACGTGTTGTAGATTTCATGTGTGTTGTTCTTTATGAAATGTAAAGTGTGCAACGCTTAAGTGCAACATGTGCCACTCACTTAGTAAAACAAGGTTAGTTAGTGCTATGCAACACAATCATGAAATATGTGAAACATGACTATGAAACATTTGCAACATTTCTTGTGTTTTTCATCGTTTCAGTGTATACCTTGATTGATTCTTGTGTGACCAATGCATGGTGTGGCTAGAAATGCGTGTAAGTAACTTAGTTATACTTAGAATGTCATTAGGAACAATGTTCATGTTGATCATTTTGCCTAATTAGGTTTCCAAGTCATGGTTGACCAATTTGGACCCCTAAAGCTCCTGTGTTTGACTGTTTAAAAAGTATGGCTTAGGATGTTTGCATGTCTGAGCAACCTAAAGCAAAGATGTAGGGAATTATATAAGGAACAAACTTTGTTTAGAAGTCAAGTCTTGAAAATGTGCACAACATGCTCTAAAGGGCCCCACAAGTTAGAATTGAGATCTATTTTGAAACCCTGAAAATTTTCTAAGTCATAAACCAATTTTCGCTTCTTGATCTGATGTTTGGAGCACTCAGATCTCACAAACCAAGCCCAAACAGCTCGAGCTCCAATTGTAAAGATTGTAGTTCGCATATGGATGAACAACTTTGTTAATTATACCACGAGCTAAATCAACACGGTTTAGGAGATAATCATCGTTGAAGTTCACCTGTCAGTCGGTATTGTCGAAACTGAAACGAAAGTTCAGACACCTACAGTGACCCGACCGATTCAGAACTCGACGGCCGCGTGGCGCCGCGCGTCACCGCCGGCCTGAGCGGCCAGCCACGCCGGGCCGGGCTGAGCGCCAAAGATACAAGCAAGAAGACGCCACCGAGAGCCCCCTGTGCCTCGGTTCATTTCTTTGCTTCCTCCTTCTCCTCCGCAGCAAGCAATGGAACCACCGCTCCCCATTGCCGCCGTGAGCTTCGCAAGCTCCCGCAAGACTCACCACCGCTGAAAACGCCAAGACTACACCTTCACCAAAGCTCCGCCGTGATCCCCTCTTGCTCGTCGTCATCTCCGCTGCGGTCATTCGACCTCGGTGAGGCCATTGTCGGCGTTCCCGCACCGTCGCACCCTCGCCGGAGATGGCGCCATCACCGCTGCCAACCGCACCACCGCACTACCTCCTCCATCCTTAGCCCGCCTCGCCTTCCCCTGTCATGCGCGCCGATGCTCGGGTGATGATGTCACCACCCACGCCGGTCCAGCTAAGCGGAACACGCCACGCGCCGCCGCCAGCGGCGCCATGGCCGAGCCGCCGAAAGCTTCGGGTAAAGGTACCTAGAGGTCGGTAGGGTTTGCGGTTAGGTGCCAATCGACGCAGAGGGTCTAGGCGGTCACGTTGGTGCCGCTCTCGCCGCCGGGAGGTCACCGTCGGCGAAACTACGCCGTCTTCCGCGCGGCCGCAGCCCGCCTCCTCTGCTTTGTTGCCGCTGACTGACCGGGGGTCGGTGACACCGGTCCCACACGTCGCTGGTCATTGTTTCTTAAGATAGTTCAGTTTTACAGATTTGAATGCAATGTTGTAAAATCCATATCTTGAGTTTAGTAGATCCAAATTGAGTACTTCCAATTTTGTTAGACTCACTGTTAGGTCTAGTATTTAAGAAAAATATATCTTGAGCATATTATGTAGAAATTTTGGGTGAATTAAATAGGAACTTGAAAAGTGTTTTTGAATGCATGCAAACTTGTTTAAATCATATCTTGAGTTTCTGTGATCCAAAAATTATGAAATTTTGTGGGTGAGCTAGTCTTGTATAGTAGAAGCTCTGGTTAAAATTTGAGAGTCATTGCATGTGTAGTTTTTGAGTTATAGATTTTCCTTTTATCATCAGGTAATTCTTGTGTAAATTTTAGTAATTTATTTATCAATCCAATGGCCATGAAAATTGGTAGGTAGTATCCTAGTACCCTAAGGATGCTAGGAAAAATATGAAATCTGTTGCTTGACACTTTTCATTAGGGTTTCCTAATTATGCCATTTTAAGCCATTATGCCTTGTCATTTTGTGTAGGCTTTTCTACTTGCTCAAATGGTGTGAAATTTTTATGGTCGTCTACTTAGAGTATGTAGTGTCTACTGTAATTTTGTAGAATTAATGGGGCAGTTTTCATATAGGTTTACTATTTCCCTAATTAATTAAATAAATTAAGAAAGGTATTAAAAGAAATGTTTTGGTAATGGACATCCTACTTTCTGGTGTTCTTAGGATATGTGTGATAAGATAGTAAAGTTGGTTTTGTCTAATTATATGTTTACATCATAAGTTGCTAATTATTTGTTGGCATTATGTCCCTCTGGACAGATCTGGGGACTTTGGAAAGTTCCCCATGATAATGTGGTTTTCTGTGCTTGTGTTGAATACAAAAGTTGTAGATAACTTATGTATCTAGCTCCTGTCAAAATTTGAGGGCATTTGGCCCAGTAGTTTAGAAACTACAGCTGTTTAAAGTTAGGTTCCTGTTTTGCTGATTCTCTGCCTTGTGAGGATAGACTTCTGTGATTGATGAATTCGACCTGGTAAAGGTTTGAATCATGCTTTGAGGTCTGAAAATGTTTTGTAGACAATTTTATAAGCTTTCCATATTGTCTTGTTTCATATTATTTGGATTTATAAATCTCCAGTTATGACTAGTTTACTGCACCGCTACATAGTGTTCATTTTGCTGAAAGACAAATGCTTGAGTGTATGTTGTTGCAAGATTCTCGTTGATTGTTTAGGGGTTAGCCTAACTTGAGAATATGCTTAGGTGCAGGTGCTAGGTCATTAACGGAAGATGAGCAATTATACCTTAGGTTGTATAAACGTGGTAAGTGAAAGTGATTTGAATAGGGCTTAAGTTGGAATATGCAAACTACAGTGAGCATGTGCATTCCCCGAGCATCCCTGACATTCGTATACATGTGCATCCATGATACTTATCTTGCGCATTCATGCAATAGGTGTGCCGGAGGGAGTGACGTTGCTGGAGTTCGAGGGAGCCAACCAGGAGGAGGAGCCCGAGGTGCAGGAAGTCGAAGAAGCGGCCGTCACGAGGAGTTGCCCGAGTGCCCTGATCACCAGCCTTCCTCTTTCCTGAAAGGCAAGCCCCGGAGCATTATAAGTCTCCCATGTCTTTACAAATATATTGAGTATCTTTATTGTTGATGATGCATTAAGTATAGGAATTGGTTGGAACCAATTGCTGCATTATATATCCCTCCTTGTCCAGATATCGCACTGGAATCCTATTTAAGTTCGTGAACGGGTTAAATGCTTAGCCATGCTTAGTGCGGTAGAAGTCGTGATTTCTGTCACCGCGAGATTTAGGATGAGGTGGATCACGGTTGGCTATATTTGCTATCGTGGAAAAGAACCATGTGAATAATGAATTAAGACCGGGCGGAGTCTTGTGTAGGTTTGAACATAGTGACTCCGTCAGTCGTCGTTTAAGACCGATCTGTTTGTCGTCCTCATGTCATGTTGAACGCAGCCTAACACTTAGCTGGCGGATAAGTCGTTCCGACCGCTGGCCGCCGAGTAGCTCAACTCGGCCGGGAACCGTGGGGTTGGATGCATTCTCGAGGTAGTAAAGATGTGCGGAGAGCCATTGGCATAAGTCCAAGGGGAGTCGGGTTTGAGATCCTGCACTTCTGGCAGAGTGGTTCTCTCGAGAATGCGAGTGGCCCGGACCCGCGCCTTTTCTGTTACTTTTTCTCCGAGTTGTACCAAAGGTGACTTGTTTGCGACCACGACGGAAGAAGCGGGGTTTGTGTTAGGAATACCCTCCTCACCGGATAGGAATCGATTCGAATCGCCGCCTCTCTCCGGATAGTGAGAACTTGACTTGAGCAAATGCAACGTGATTCAATTAATTTAACGATATGGTTAAATGGATAATGATGATGATGACGATAATGTTGCTTAGAATTATACCTGCTATGGTTATTAATGTTTGCATATTAATCAAGTGGTTGATTAGTACAAAAGCTAATATAGATGACAGGTTAATGGCTTAAAGTCACTGCTAGTTCAGGATAAAAGTTAATCATTATTACATATGCTTTTCTGCAAAAGAAAGAGTCACCAGATCCACTAAATAAAGCTATGCATGATCCTTGGTGTCCTTTATTTTGGTTTCCGTCGGGTAAGTCTAGCTGAGTACATTCCGTACTCAGGGTTTATTCCCTCTTGTTGCAGATGACCTTCTCTATCAGGGATTCTGTAAGTATTGTCTCCACCGGCGGTGACGAAGACTAGATCACGGGCATGATCTTCTCATTTATCTTACCTGAATGCTTTTGTGGGATGTGATCAGCAAACTGGTACTGGTATTGAACTCGTGTGTGTGAGTTAAACTATTTGCTTCCGCTATGTTACAAGACTTGTTTTGTAATAACGATGACTCTGTGTTGATGTAATCTATTTGCGAATGTCTGCGAATTGTTGTAACGTCATTATATGTTATGTTGAATTACTTGTGATCTTGGTTGTATGCAAGTTGGTTTGAAATCCGTCGTGATTTCAGTTGACTACCGGGTTTATATGGGCGCAAGTTCGAGAATTTGATCGTTTCGGCGATTGTTTTCGTACTTGTACTCTTATAAATTGGTCGGTTCTGTGACAGCTGGTATCAGAGCTAGATTCAACATTAAACATGTCATACGGGTATTTAAAAACAAAAGCTTTTGTTGCGAAAACTGGTTTATAACTTATAGTTATATGTAAGTGTTCAAAAATCTGAAATTTTATAGTGTACCAAAGGATCACATCCTCCATGTAGCCCACTTAAGGATTTTAGGTGGCTTATATAATTACTAACTTGGGGAAATTGATTGTTTCTATTTTAAATGCGTCCATGCGGCGTGATATTGCATGGGTGCCATTCGTTTGAATGGTAATGTATGGATCAATTGCCTCTACGCCTGTGTAAGGTGAGTTGTGAGAGCATGACCGTCCAACCGTCGGTCTAGGGGAGAGAAGTTGTGGTTGCTCGCATACCTACATGTGTAATCATGTATCTATGAGAGTATTTAATTGTGGGTATCTCTGCCGGGTAGTCATGATACTAGAGTATATACATCCGGGGATGTATGTATGAAAGTATTTAGTTTAATGCTTGCTTTTATGCCTTTTTGGGGAATTCTTCAATTTGAAATGAAATTTTCTGCGGTACACTAACAACGTATCGTTGTAGATCGACTAGCTACCGTATACGAGAGAACGTATGTATGCCACCGTATATTTCGCTAGCCTTTAAATTTTATTTTAGGTTTGTGAGGACGTACGGATCGTGCATGCATCATGTTCAATCATACATGGCATTTCTTGCATTTCTCCTCCTTTAAAATTGATGGTCTCGAATAATTAAATTTCGTATCCCTTAAATGATTCTCCCTTACGTTGTAACTTTTTGCTACAGATGGCGGCGCGCACGAAAACGCACCGCCGCAAGTCCGGCTGGAGGCGGGCACCTCGTCACCGTTTAGCTCCTCGTGAGCCCCGTCCTTGAGCCTACTGAGGAGGAAAGGCTGAGGGCAGAGCTAGCTCGGGTGACTGCGAGAGGACTGCAGGTTCAGCAGCGTTTGGAGCAAGTCACGCAGAACGGGATCAAGAGAACTCGGAGGTTCAGAGGTTGACATTGCTCACCGCAATCGTGGCGTATGTTGGTTCACATGTTGAACCAACGGAATGAAGCTTGCACGAGGAGAATGTCTTTGAGCGCCGGCGACGAGTAGAACTCGAGCAGCGCAGCTTATGCCTGCTGAAGGGTACAATGACAATCTTCATGAGGAGGTTCACCGTTACACAATCAGCTTCACCCTCTCCCCGCCACCCGAGGAGGATGAGATGGGTTCTCGTGTCATCATGGTGAAGGTGATGACGTTGAGATTAATGGACCTGAAAACGCTCCACATGACGAGGAGGAAGATGAGGAGTTAGAGCACTGCTAGTGATGAAGATGGAGGAGAGATCTTGACAATCGACTCGAGGACGATCGTAGTTAGCTTACTACTTAGCTAATACTGCTGGAGCTAGTCTTTTGTTGATCCTCGTGCATGAACGAGTAGCTTTGTAATAAGTTAATCGTTGGGATGTAATATCGAACCTTAAGTTATCTTTGCTTTGTCGCTTTGGAACCCTCTCGGCTTTGATGTAACCTATTGAACATGTTATGCTCCGCATATTTGAGCCTTTGCCAAGTTCCGTCATGCGGGCTATCTATCTCATTGCTTGGTTAAGTTCATCGCCTTAATGTGTCAATTGATGCGCTTGAGAAGTTGTGTGATTGTGATGAATGATTGTGCCTCTGTGATAGTATAAGTTCATTTCCTCCATTGGAGTCGCAGGCAGCATAATTATACAATTCATCTACAAATTTCCACATCATCGGTGTTCATTGGCTATACATTTTGCGAGATGGCTTACAATCTTCGTCATGATCGTAACCATGGAGATGAGGAGCAAACACCTCCTCCACCACCACCCACCCACACCAGCTAATAATGCAGCATATCGTTGAAAGTCGGCAGATGCTAGCCGAGGCTATGCGCCAGATGGCAAACCGTGAGGATCGGAATGTCCGCCAAGGACCGAACCAAATCAATACAAGGATTTCAAGGCTTTCCTTGACACGAAACCCCGATCTTCAAGGAGGCCGAGAGCCTCTGCAAGTCGATGAGTGGTTGAATACTCTCGGCGAAGTTCCTTTGCTCCGCTTGACTGAGGTGTCAAGACTGAGTACGCATCTCACCAGCCAGTGTATGGGCCACCGGTATTTGGTGGAGCCATCATCGGTCCACTATGCCCGCTAATGCCCAAATTACTTGGGATCGAGTTCAAGTCTGCTTTCAGGGGAAATTATATTCCTCCTGGTCTCATGGCGATCAAGCATACAGAGTTTATGAAGTTAACCCAAGGGAACAAGAGCTTGAACGAATACCTGCAGGCTTTCAATAACCTTGCAAGGTACGCTACGGAGTTTGTGGACACTGATGCCAAGAAAATCGCAAGTTTCAAGCGGGGGTCGAGCCCCAAACTTATGAAGACCATGGGAAATTGCAAGTGTGCGCATTTCAATGAGTTTGTTAGTGATGCTCTATCCCAAGAGAACAACAATGCAGTATGTTTGCTTCAAAGAGTCGTAAGAGAGCCTATGAGGCGAGTGCCTCACAATCCAAGGCTCCCGTCACACATAAGGCTCCATTCCGTCCACCAGCGTCAGCCGCTAAGTTTCGCCCACCGCAGAAGAAGAATCCAGGGAGGACTGGATTTCGCAAGGCTTTTACGGTTGCTCTTCCAAAGGGCACTACCAATCAAGGAAGCTCCAATGTTCCGCCAAGCAATATGCCGTCTTTGGAATTGCAACAAGACCGCCATCTTTGGGCGAGGAAGTGTCCTTACCCTAAGAAGAATTTCAATCAAGGTGGCCAGTGAACTATACAAATGTTGCTGATATTCCTTCGGGGAGGCGATCACCGCTTGGTGTAAGTTTCGGTTGATCAACACCCCGCAGCTTGTACTATTTGATTCGGTGCTTCACATTCTTTTATTAGTCCCGCATTTGCATCCAAGTTTGTCAGTAAAACATACAATCGTTGAGGGTGAGGGTTATTGTATTAGGGCTGCCAAGGTACCATCCCCACCAAGCTCGTAGTAGGGGCGTACAACTTGAGATAGAGGGACGAAGTTATCAAGTTGATCTCGTAGTTTTACCGGGCTGGGTATCGATGTGATATTGGGAATGAATTGGATGAGCAAGCACGGGGTGCTTATTGATACATCGACTAGAGTAGTCATGCTCAGAGATCCTAGTACTCAGGAAGGTTTCCTGGTGCAACTACCTAGGGACATCAATCTTTCTTGTGCGGCTAATGCGGTGCAAGCAAAGGCTATGGCAAATATCCCGGTAGTGTGTGACCTTCCGGATGTTTTTCCCGAGGAATTGCCTGGATTACCTCCGGATCGGGACGTAGAGTTCAAGATAGAGTTGCTACCTGGTACAGCACCCATATCTAGAAGACCTTATAGAATGCCTCCCAACGAACTAGCTGAACTTAAGATCCAGTTAAGTGAACTTCTACAGAAAGGCCTTATCCGTCCTAGTTCATCGCCATGGGGGTGTCCAGCTATCTTTGTGAAGAAGAAGGATCAGTCACTACGCATGTGTGTAGATTATAGGCCTTTGAATGCAGTCACAATTAAGAACAAGTACCCTCTGCCACGGATAGACATCTTGTTTGATCAGTTGTCTAAAGCAAAAGTCTTTTCCAAGATTGATTTGAGGTCTGGTTATCATCAAATCAAAATTCGGCCTGAGGATGTCTCAAAAACCGCATTCTCTACAAGATATGGTCTGTATGAGTATCTGGTTATGTCGTTTGGATTGACCAATGCCCCCGCACATTTCATGTATCTAATGAATTCGGTGTTTATGCCTGAGTTGGACAAATTTGTGGTGGTATTTATAGATGATATCTTGGTCTATTCTGAGAATGAAGAAGATCATGTTGAACATTTGCGAGTGGTTCTCACTAGACTGCGTGAACACAAGCTTTATGCAAAGTTTAGCAAATGTGAATTTTGGCTTCGTAAAGTACCATTTCTCGGGCATGTGTTGTCCGATGGTGGAATTATGGTGGATCCCACCAAGGTGCAAGAAGTGTTAGACTGGAAGGCTCCCAGCTCGGTGCATGAGGTTCGGAGTTTTCTGGGTTTGGCGGGCTATTATCGTCGCTTCATCCCGGATTTCTCTAAAATAGCCAAGCCTATGACTCGATTGCTGCAAAAAGACATGAAGTTTGTCTGGACTCCTGAGTGTGATGCGGCTTTCCATACCCTGCGAACTCTTCTAACATCGGCTCCGGTTTTGGCACAACCGGATATTGAGAAACCTTTTGATGTGTATTGTGATGCATCAGGCATTGGCTTAGGAGGTGTTCTTATGCAGGAGGGTAGGGTCATTGCTTATACCTCTCGCCAACTTCGGAAGCATGAGGTGAATTATCCTACGCATGACTTAGAACTCGCTGCAGTTGTTCATGCTTTGAAAGCCTGGAGACATTATTTGCTTGGTAATGTGTGCAACATCTACACTGATCACAAAAGTCTTAAGTACATCTTCACTCAACCTGAGTTGAATATGCGTCAACGAAGATGGCTCGAGTTGATCAAGGATTATAATCTCCAAGTGCACTATCATCCTGGCAAGGCAAACGTCGTTGCGGATGCCTTGAGCAGGAAATCGCATTGTCACTCTTTGATTGAAGGTGATTGTCATTTGTCACGGCTCACGCATCCCGCAATCCTTCACAACATCACCGCCGGTTGTACTCGCAAAGTAGAATTATTGAGCTACAAAAGACCGATCCGTGTATTCCACATCAAGCGCAAGATGAAAGAACAAGAAACCAAACATTTTCGGGTAGATGAAAATGACGTGTTATGGTTCAAGGATAGGTTAGTGGTTCCAAAGGATAGAGAGCTTAGAGATCAAATCATATCTCAAGCACATTCCTCTAAATTATCTATTCATCCGGGCGAGTAGTAAAATGTATCATGACTTGAAGCCTCGTTATTGGTGGACCAAAATGAAGAAAGAGATCGCCGCTTATGTGGCTAGGTGTGACACTTGTTGTCGAGTTAAAGCTGTACACATGAAGGGCGGATTACTTCAACCACTATCTATTCCAGGTTGGAAATGGGAGGAGATAAGTATGGATTTTATTGTTGGACTCCCTACTACTCGTGAGGAATTTTAACTCTATTTGGGTGATTGTAGACCGTCTCGACTAAGTCCCGCACACTTCATTCTGTCCGCATTGATTTCCGTCCATTGATTATGCTGAGTTGTACTTCAATCGGATAGTCCGTCTTCATGGAATCCTCGTACTATTGTATCTCGATAGAGGACCACAGTTCACTTTGCTTTCCGCTTTTGGGAGCACTTACATGGATTATTAGGAACTAAGCTAGTAAGAAGTTCTCGCCTATCATCCACAAACCAATGGACAAACCGAACGGGTGAATCAAATCTTAGAAGATATGTTGAGAGCTCGTGTCATCTCAAATGAAGGGTTCATGGGAAAAATGGTTGCCCCTAGCTGAATTCTCGTACAATAATAGTTATCAAGAAAGCATCAAGATGGCACCGCTTGAAGCTTTGTATGGCGGAAGTGTAGAACCCGTTGAACTGGCTAGAAGCCGGTGAAAGGAGATATTATGGAATTGATTTTGTTCAAGAAGCCAAGAACAAGTCCGTACTATCCAAACTCACATGGCCGCCGCAAGCTTGCTAGGCGTAAAAAGTTATGCTGATCGACGTAGAAAACCTATTGGGTTCGAAGTTGGGGACTTCGTTTATCTGAAGGTTTCACCTATGAAAAGTGTCCAACGCTTCGGTGTGAAGCGAAAGCTTGCGCCAAGATATGTTGGTCCGTTTGAAATCATTGGACAAAGTGGTAAAGTGGCGTATAAGATTCAATTACCTCCGGAGATGAGTGCTATCTTCAATGTCTTTCATGTATCCCAATTGAAGAAATGTCTTCGCGTCCCTGAAGAGAGAGTTCCATTGGGGGATATCGAGTTAAAATCTGATTTGACCTTTGAAGAAAAGCCGGTTCGAGTGATTGACACTCGTGAGCGAGTGACTCGGAGTCGGGTGGTCAAGTTCTACAAAGTCATGTGGAGTAATCAGGGTAGTGAACGCGATGCAACATGGGAAAGGGAAGACTATTTAAGGGATGGTTATAAGGAATTCTATCAACAATGGTACGCTTTTCAAATCTCGGGACGAGATTTTTATAAGGAGGGAGGGCTGTAACACCCCAGGTGTTTGGCTTCCACATTTGCACTGCATTTCATGAACATGAGCATCATGCATCCCTTTGTGAACTTATAGCACATGAAACATAAATTCGAAACATTGCAACGTGTTGTAGATTTCATGTGTGTTGTTCTTTATGAAATGTAAAGTGTGCAACGCTTAAGTGCAACATGTGCCACTCACTTAGTAAAACAAGGTTAGTTAGTGCTATGCAACACAATCATGAAATATGTGAAACATGACTATGAAACATTTGCAACATTTCTTGTGTTTTTCATCGTTTCAGTGTATACCTTGATTGATTCTTGTGTGACCAATGCATGGTGTGGCTAGAAATGCGTGTAAGTAACTTAGTTATACTTAGAATGTCATTAGGAACAATGTTCATGTTGATCATTTTGCCTAATTAGGTTTCCAAGTCATGGTTGACCAATTTGGACCCCTAAAGCTCCTGTGTTTGACTGTTTAAAAAGTATGGCTTAGGATGTTTGCATGTCTGAGCAACCTAAAGCAAAGATGTAGGGAATTATATAAGGAACAAACTTTGTTTAGAAGTCAAGTCTTGAAAATGTGCACAACATGCTCTAAAGGGCCCCACAAGTTAGAATTGAGATCTATTTTGAAACCCCGAAAATTTTCTAAGTCATAAACCAATTTTCAGCTTCTTGATCTGATGTTTGGAGCATCAGTATCTCACAAACCAAGCCCAAACAGCTCGAGCTCCAATTGTAAAGATTGTAGTTCGCATATGGATGAACAACTTTGTTAATTATACCACGAGCTAAATCAACACGGTTTAGGAGATAATCATCGTTGAAGTTCACCTGTCACCGGTATTGTCGAAATCAAACGAAAGTTCGAGACACCTCAAAGGACCCGACCGATTCAGAACTCGACGGCGCGTGGCGCCACACGTCACCGCCGGCTGAGCGGCCAGTGCACGTCCGGCCTGAGCGCCAAGAGACAAGCCGCAAGACGACGCCACCGAGAGCCCCCTGTGCCTCGGTTCATTTCTTCGCTTCTCCTTCTCCTCCGCACCAAGGCAATGAAACCACCGCTTCCCATTGCCGCCGTGAGCTTCGCAAGCTCCCGCGCCTCACCACCACGCAAAACGCGCACTACACCTTCACCAAAGCTCCGCCGTGATCCCTCTTGCTCGTCGTCATCTCCGCGCGGTCATTCGACTCGGTGAGGCCATTGCCGGCGCGTTCCCGCACCGTCGCACCCTCGCCGGAGATGGCGCTCACCACGGCCAACAGGCGCACCCGCCGCCCTCCTCCATCCTTAGCCCGCCTCTCGTCTTCCCCGTCATGCGCTGATGCTCGGGTGATGATGTCACCACCCACGCCGGTCCAGCCAAGCGGAACACGGCCATGCGCCGCCAGGCGCCATGGCCGAGCCGCCGAAACTTCGTGGCAAAGGGTACCTAGAGGTCGGTAGGGTTTGCGGTTAGGGTGCCAATCGACGCAGAGGTCTAGGCGGTCACGTTGGTGCCGCTCGTCGCCGGGAGGTCACCGTCGGCGAAAGCTACGCCGTCTTCCGCCGCGTCGCGACCGCCTCCTCCTTTCTTTGCCGGCTGACCACGATGAGGGGTGGGTGACATGACAACCGGTCCCCACACGTCGATGGTCAAGTTGCTCTTAAAGATAGTTCAGTTTTACAGATTTGAATGCAATGTTGTAAAATCCATATCTTGAGTTTAGTAGATCCAAATTGAGTACTTCCAATTTTGTTAGACTCACTGTTAGGTCTAGTATTTAAGAAAAATATATCTTGAGCATATTATGTAGAAATTTTGGGTGAATTAAATAGGAACTTGAAAAGTGTTTTTGAATGCATGCAAACTTGTTTAAATCATATCTTGAGTTTCTGTGATCCAAAAATTATGAAATTTTGTGGGTGAGCTAGTCTTGTATAGTAGAAGATCTGGTTAAAATTTGAGAGTCATTGCATGTGTAGTTTTTGAGTTATAGATTTTCCTTTATCATCGTGTAATTCTTGTGTAAATTTTAGTAATTTATTTATCAATCCAATGGCCATGAAAATTGGTAGGTAGTATCCTAGTACCCTAAGGATGCTAGGAAAAATATGAAATCTGTTGCTTGACACTTTTCATTAGGGTTTCCTAATTATGCCATTTTAAGCCATTATGCCTTGTCATTTTGTGTAGGCTTTTCTACTTGCTCAAATGGTGTGAAATTTTTATGGTAGTCTACTTAGAGTATGTAGTGTCTACTGTAATTTTTGTAGAATTAATGGGGCAGTTTTCATATAGGTTTACTATTTCCCCTAATTAATTAAATAAATTAAGAAAGGTATTAAAAGAAATGTTTTGGTAATGGACATCCTACTTTCTGGTGTTCTTAGGATATGTGTGATAAGATAGTAAAGTTGGTTTTGTCTAATTATATGTTTACATCATAAGTTGCTAATTATTTGTTGGCATTATGTCCCTCTGGACAGATCTGGGGACTTTGGAAAGTTCCCCATGATAATGTGGTTTTCTGTGCTTGTGTTGAATACAAAAGTTGTATATAACTTATGTATCTAGCTCCTGTCAAAATTTGAGGGCATTTGGCCCAGTAGTTTAGAAACTACAGCTGTTTAAAGTTAGGTTCCTGTTTTGCTGATTCTCTGCCTTGTGAGGATAGACTTCTGTGATTGATGAATTCGACCTGGTAAAGGTTTGAATCATGCTTTGAGGTCTGAAAATGTTTTGTAGACAATTTTATAAGCTTTCCAGATTGTCTTGTTTCATATTATTTGGATTTATAAATCTCCAGTTATGACTAGTTTACTGCACCGCTACATAGTGTTCATTTTGCTGAAAGACAAATGCTTGAGTGTATGTTGTTGCAAGATTCTCGTTGATTGTTTAGGGGTTAGCCTAACTTGAGAATATGCTTAGGTGCAGGTGCTAGGTCATTAACGGAAGATGAGCAATTATACCTTAGGTTGTATAAACGTGGTAAGTGAAAGTGATTTGAATAGGGCTTAAGTTGGAATATGCAAACTACAGTGAGCATGTGCATTCCCCGAGCATCCCTGACATTCGTACATGTGCATCCATGATACTTATCTTGCGCATTCATGCAATAGGTGTGCCGGAGGGAGTGACGTTGCTGGAGTTCGAGGGAGCCAACCAGGAGGAGGAGCCCGAGGTGCAGGAAGTCGAAGAAGCAGCCGTCGCCGAGGAGTTGCCCGAGTGCCCTGATCACCAGCCTTCCTCTTTCCTGAAAGGCAAGCCCCGGAGCATTATAAGTCTCCCATGTCTTTACAAATATATTGAGTATCTTTATTGTTGATGATGCATTAAGTATAGGAATTGGTTGGAACCAATTGCTGCATTATATATCCCTCCTTGTCCAGATATCGCACTGGAATCCTATTTAAGTTCAGGAACGGGTTAAATGCTTAGCCATGCTTAGTGCGGTAGAAGTCGTGTGATTTCTGTCACCGCGAGATTTAGGATGAGGTGGATCACGGTTGGCTATATTTGCTATCGTGGAAAAGAACCATGTGAATAATGAATTAAGACCGGGCGGAGTCTTGTGTAGGTTTGAACATAGTGACTCCGTGCATGTCGCTTAAGGACCGATCTGTTGACGTCCTCATGTCATGTTGAACGCAGCCTAACACTTAGCTGGCGGATAAGTCGTTCCGACCGCTGGCCGCCGTAGCTCAACTCAGGCCGGGAACCGTGGGGGTTGGATGCATTCGAGGTAGTAAAGATGTGCGGAGAGCCATTGGCATAAGTCCAAGGGGAGTCGGGGTTTGAGATCCTGCACTTCTGGCAGAGTGGTTCTCTCGAGAATGCAGGCGGCCCGGACCCGCGTCTTTTTCATTACTTTTCTCCCGAGTTGTACCAAAGGTGACTTGTTTGCGACCACGGCGGGGAAGCAGGGGTTTGTGTTAGGAATACCCTCCACCGGATAGGAATCGATTCGAATCGCCGCCTCTCCCGGATAGTGAGAACTTGACTTGAGCAATGACAACGTAGATTCAATTAATTTAACGATATGGTTAAATGGATAATGATGATGATGACGATAATGTTGCCGAGAATTATACCTGCTATGGTTATTAATGTTTGCATATTAATCAAGTGGTTGATTAGTACAGGTGCTAATATAGATGACAGTTAATGGCTTAAAGTCACCGCTAGTTCGTGGATAAAAGTTAATCATTATTACATATGCTTTTCTCAAAAAAGAAAGAGTCACCAGATCCACTAAATAAAGCTATGCATGATCCTTGGTGTCCTTTATTTTGGTTTCCGTCGGGTAAGTCTAGTGAGTACATTCCCGTACTCGTGGTTTATTCCCTCTTGTTGCGTATGACCTTCTCTATCGTGGGATTACGTAAGTATTGTCTCCACCCGTGGGTGACGAAGAGACTAGATCACGGGCATGATCTTCATTATCTTATCTGAATGCTTTTGTGGGATGTGATCAAAGAAACTGGTACTGGTATTGAACTCGTGTGTGTGTGAGTTAAACTATTTGCTTCCGCTATGTTACAAGACTTGTTTTGTAATAACGATGACTCTGTGTTGATGTAATCTATTTGCGAATGTCTGCGAATTGTTGTAACGTACGATATGTTATGTTGAATTACTGTGATCTTGGTTGTATGCAAGTTGGTTTGAAATCCGTCGTGATTTCAGTTGACTACCGGGTTTATATGGGCGCAAGTTCGAGAATTTGATCGTTTCGGCGATTGTTTTCGTACTTGTACTCTTATAAATTGGTCGGTTCTGTGACAAATAACAACTTGGATAGTGATGCAAGTGGAAATATGGTGGATCAAAAATTATATCGGTCTATGATTGGAAGCCTACTCTATGTGACCGCATCAAGGCCGGATGTCATGTTTAGTGTATGCATGTGTGCAAGATTTTAAGCCTCACCAAGAAAAAGTCATTTGAAAGCTAAAAGAGAATATTGGTGTACTTGAAGTATACACAAAATATTGGTTTGTGGTATCCCAAAGGAGCAAAGTTTAAGCTAGTTGGTTACTTCGACTCGGATTATGCGAGATGCAAGGTTGAAAGGAAGAGCACCTTGGGCACATGTCAATTGTTGGGAAGATCACTTGTTTCATGGTCATCAAAGAAGCAAAATAGTGTTGCATTATCAACCACCGAAGCCAAATACATATCCGCCGGTAGTTGTTGTGCACAAATACTCTGGATGAAGGCCACCTTGAATGACTTTGGAATCAAGTTCAAGAAAGAGCTATTGCTATGTGACAATGAGAGTGCAATCAAGTTAACCAACAATCCGGTTCAACATGCAAGAACAAAGCACATTGATGTCCGTCACCATTTCATAAGATATCACCAACAAAAAGGGGACATTTGCATTGAGAGTGTGGGCACCGAAGATCAACTTGCCGATATATTCACCAAGTCATTGGATAAGAAAAGGTTTTGCAAGCTAATGAATGAGTTGAACATATTGGATTTTATCAAATATGTGTTGATACCCCCTCCCACTTATATGATATACCTCTCCTTTGAGCAATCCAAGGTAAAAATTGATTGGCATGCCATACATCATTACTAAGGACATGATTAGTGCATCTAGTTATCTTTCACATTTAATAGGCTTATTCATGAAAATCAAATGAATTTGATGATTGTATGGTATCACTATTGCTTCTATGCTTGACTTGATCTAGTGGTAGCATATGACATGTTTGTGGGCTTGTAAACCAAGTGTTTGATCTAGAAAATGAGCTCTAAGTGTGTAACTCAACATGGTACAAGATAACCCTTATTTGGAGGTGTGAAGATGCTTGTCCTTGGATCAAACCGAGTTAAATATCTTTGACAAATGATCTAGATTGGATCAAATTTAGGAAAATGATCCTCACCCCATTGATTGACATTGATAATCTCAACTTATTTAAAATTAAACCTTTGTGGTCATTAATGACAAAGGGGGATAAATAGTGTACAAAGATAGTGAGAAGATAACAAAGGGGGAGAGATATGACAAAGTAAGGGATCAATTAAAATTTTAAGCATACAAGTAGGGGGAGCAAGCTCATAAACTTGGTGGATGTATTTGAATGAGCATTTCACATGTTTGCTTGTATGGCACAAGTTTTAAATTTCAATATCCATACTTGTGTGGTGTATGCTAGTTGTAGGTTTGAATGATAAAATGAAAAACTAGCATGCATAGGTTAAGTAACTAGACTCATGATCATATTATAAAAACTAGACCCTTACTTCTAATGTTGATCTCATAGGGTATTCTAGTTTTTGTGTATGTCTAGTTGCTCATAGTGCTAAGGATGGTATATTGGTGCACTCCGATTAGTATCATGCTTCAAAGGTCCATCTCTTATATCTTAGCATCATTTGGTAGACATTGTCTCCTATATTTCCAATCTAAGCATATGTGCAAGGTATAATCCAAACTCTTAGCACATATGTAGGGGGAGCAATTGCTACCATTTGGGGTTCATGAAAATTGTCCATATCCTTTTACACATGGTAAATATGCTTTTGCAAGCAACATGGATTCAATTAAATTTCAATTCATATCTTTGTGTAAGGGTTGTTATCAATTACTAAAAAGGGAGAGATTGAAAGCTCTAGTTTTGTTTTGGTGAATTGATAAAACCCTAAGTGCTAACCTAGTTTATCAAAGTGATTATGAGATAGGTAGCACTACTCCAAGTGGTGAAGCAAATGAAGATCGTGACATGATGATGGTGATGCCATGGTGATGATCAAGTGCTTGGACTTGGAAAAGAAGAAAGAGAAAAATAAAAAGCTCAAGGCAAAGGTGAAATTGATAGGAGCTTTTTGGTTTAAGTGATCGAGACACTTCACAAGTGTGATCACATTTAGGATCGATAGCCGTACTATTAAGAGGGGTGAAACTCATATCGAAATGCGGTTATCAAAGTGCTACTAGATGCTCTAACTCATTGCATATGCATTTAGGATCTAGTGGAGTGCTAACACCCTTGAAAACATTTATAAAAATATGCTAACACATGTGCACAAGGTGATACACTTGGTGGTTGGCACATTTGATCAAGGGTGGTGAAGTTCAGGGTCAAAAGGAGAAGTTTCGTATTGATCGGACTCTGACCCCGCGTCCGGTCAGTGGCGCGTAGTGAAGGCTGCCCTCGGTCCCTTGATCGAACGCTGAAGAGAAAGAGGGACTGGACGCACAGGGGGTGCGTCCGGTCACCTAGTGACGTACACTGATGCAAGCAACAGAGAGAGGCTGAGTTGACCTGATGCTGGCTTGGGTCTGGTCATGAGCTACCGGACGCGTTCGGTCGTGAATTTCTGCCTCTGGAACCTTACTAGAAGTGACCAGACGCTAGGCGACAGTGCGTCTGGTCCTACACTGCAGTGCATTTGGTCGCAACTTAACACATGGTGCGAAGCTAACTAGCCGTTGAGATCGGGCGCTCAACATTTGAGGCTGATGACATGTGGCAAGCATCGGCGACCGGACGCTGGGGTCCTGCGTCCGATCAACCTGACCGGCACGTCTGGTTAGCCCGTGTTTCACTGGACAGAGGAGCCAACGACTCTATTTGTGGGGGCTCTCTATTTAAGCCCCATGGCCGGCTCAAGCTCACTTGGACATTTGCATTGATATAGAAACCTTGTGAGCTTAGCCAAAGCCCTCCCACTCATCTCCATCATTGATTCATCATCTTTGTGAGATTGGGAGAGAATCCAAGTGCATTGCTTGAGTAATTGCATCTAGAGACAATTGGTGTTCGTGTTTCGCTGCGGGATTTGCTTGTTACTCTTAGTGGTTGTCACCACCTAGATGGCTTGGAGCAGCGAGGATCATCGAGCGGAGATTGGTGATTGTCTCCAGCTCCGATCATGGTGATTATGAGGGGTTCTTGATCTTTCCTCGACAGAGAGCCAAAAGGTACTCTAGTAAAATTGCCCATGGCTTGTGTGATCCTCATCTTGTGTTGGTTGTGCGGCACCCTATTGAGGGTTTGGCGTGTGATGCCAATTAGCACGTGAACCTCCAAGTGAGTGAATCGCCACAACGAGGACTAGCTTGTCGGCAAGCAAGTGAACCTCGGTAAAAATCATTGTGTCATCATTTGATTCTGAGGTGATTGGTCTTCATTGGTATTCATTCCTGTGATTGATTGGTTCATTCCTCGATTCGGCGGTATAACCATCTTGCTCTCTCTCTGTACATTACCGCAAACTAGTTGTCAAGCTCTTTAGTGTAGCTAGTCGTGAGAGTTTGTTAGTTTGGTTAGTGTGGCTCTTTAGTTAGCCTTTGAGAGCACACTAACTTAGTGTAGTAACATAGCCAGTGTGTGGATAGAGACTATAAGAAACTAGAATTGTGGTAGGTGGCTTGGTTTTTAGTAGGCTAGCGCAACGCTCGCTTCGCCTTATATTTATCTAACCGGTTTGCTAAGTGTTGTTGTAGAAATTTTTAATAGGCTATTTACCCCCCTCTAGCCATTAGGACCTTTTGCCCGGCCATAGTCATTGGCAAGATTGTGGCATGTGAAATGTCATGGAAGATGGGTCAAGAAGAAGCCTCGTCATCAAGCAAAGGCAAAGCTCTTGCATGTAGTGAAAAAAAGAAGATGAAGGGCAAGCAAGTTGAGACAAGCTCAAGCTCAAGCTCCTCAAGTGAAGATGATGATAATGAAGAAGAAGAAGAAGAAGAAGAAGATGATGATGATGATGATGATGATGATGATGATGATGATGATGATGAAGATTCAAGTGATGATGATCAATCTTCCTCCTCCAACTCCGACCTTGATGAAGAATCAATCAAACTTATCAACAAGGTGGAGAAGATGATCCAAAGGCTCAATGTCAAGGGTGTGCCCATCCAAATTCATGATTTCATCTTCACCAATCAATGAAATGAGCAAAGAAATAAAGGATACTATGGATGCGGCGAGTTGGGGCACTTTGTGGAAGTTTGTCCAAATAAGCCCACACCCAAGACAAAGAAGAAGGAGTGCAAGGACAAAGCCCTCATATCAATAAGGTCATGGGATGATTCTTCAAATAAAGAAGAAGACCATCACAAGAGGCGAGGCCACAAACACTCATCATCAAGCTCTTCTCGTGTGTGCCTTATGGCATGAGGTAACAAAAGCTCATCCTCTAGTGAGAATGATAGTGATGATGAAATGCCTTCTCTTAATGAATTTGTGCAAAAAAATCTTAAATATGCTAAGGCTTGCACTAGCCAACAAAAGAAGCTAAAAATATTACAAGAAAAACTAGATAGTTCACAAGTAGCATATAAAACCTTGCTTGAACAATATGAGACATTTGCTAATCTCAATATTGAACTATCTACTAAAATTGAGCAACTTAAGGCTAGTGCAACAACAAATGCATGCACAATCAATAATGAGCAACTTGTAAAAAAAATAAAAAAATTAAAAGAAAAGTTAGCTAGCTCACAAGATGCTTATAAAAGTTTGCTTGCTAAAATGGAAACCATGTGCAAATATTGTGATGAGCTAACTAATAAAGTTGCTAATCTTGAAGCCATCGGTACAACCCTCACCAAGGCACCTAAAAAGAAAAGTTCTATCTTTGACATGCCTAAAAAGGATGCTTCTACTTCTTGCAATGATTTATGTTTAGACTCACCCTTGTGCAACCAAGTTAGTGTTGAGAAAGTTATTATAGATACATGCACACAAGAGGTCGCAATGGAGAATGAGCAACTCAAGCAAGAAGTGGCTTGTCTTACCAAGGACTTGACTCAAGTAAAAGGCAAAATGGAGCAAGCCCAACATCATCAACATAACACCGTTAAGGGAGTGAAGAAGCTTGTGAAGGGCAAACCATAATTTGCTACGTGTGCCACAAGAAAGGCCATAAGTCCTATGAGTACAAGGTAAAGAATGGGGGAGGAGAAAAGAAGAAAGAGAAAAACAAAAAGCAAACAAGCAAGCTCACCAACACCTACACCAACAAGGTGGACAAAAAGGCCTCCACACCTTATCTCTTGAAGAAGAAGAAAAATAACAAGGTGGTGGTCATCAAGGTGAACAAGCAAGCCAACAATGGGGCCAAACGCATTTTGGTGCCAAAGGAGATCATTTTCAACATGAATAGCACCAAGAAGGTTTGGATCCCGAAAGGGAAGTGAGATGTCCGATGGACTTTGGGAAATTTGAAGACTTGGCAAAGTATGGGTGCATTTCATGGGGTGCATCATTATGGACAAGGTAATTGTCAAGTGGGTTAGTGAATACTATGGACTCAAATTCCCCTTCCCATGTTATGTAACTAGATTTAATGTCTTGCAATTTCAATTAGCATCTAGTTCCTTTTCATGCCTAGGTTTGCATTTGCATATTTAATCTTTTGTCTTGCATACACTAGGTATATCTTATGGTAGGCTTGCTCGGTTTCACTCTTAACCCTTGGAGCAAACCTACATGATTTAAATTATTTAGGAGCATGGCATATAACTTGTTTTACAATTGTTCGTCTAATATGTGCCAAAGTCCAAATTGTAGATAATTTCTCCCGAATATCACTTTCGAAAATGATTCTCACATTCATGTGATGTCATCTTTCAAGTGGTATTTTTTATTCTAAAATCAATGTGCATGTCTCCTACAAGTATTCCATACTTGTGTGCACAAATTTAGGGGGAGGTTACTCTACAAGTTGGAAGTTTTGAGACTAACACCTTTTCAAGCTTATCATGTGTGTAGTAGTCTCATTGCAAGGAAAATGAAGTCCCTAGAGTTAAGCATCATACTTAAAATATCCACCACCTATTGCAAGTGGTATAAATCAAATTGGTTTCCACATGTGGTATTTCTAAACCGATATCATCATGTTGATTTCACTTTGGTATTTATATGCTTTCTCCATGCATTATATAGATTAAACTCCTTTGAGCATTAATTTGCCAATTATGCATAAACTACATTCTCCATCATATGTATGCATATATTTAGGGGGAGCTTAGTCTATATAATGTGAGTCAAATTTTGTGACCTATTCCACTCCACATATAAAGGATCACAAAGTTTGACCCTCCCTTGTGCTACTAATGTTTTCTTTTTGGTGTTTGATTCCAAAGGGGGAGAATTTGTAGGACCAAAAGCAAGCCCGATCATAATAATTTACAAGTGGTAATGGTCCGAGAAAGGGAGGATAGTGGATTATGGAGTTAGGGGAGGCTTAAATCCATAATGCCATATGGGGACATTTGCAAGGGCAAGATAAGTTTCCAAAGATATTTACATGTGGTATCTTTTAGCATCATATAACCTTGCCCTTTGCATTGCATCCTAGCAAGTAAATAGTTTTTAAATTCTAAAATTTTTATTATTTGCTTGCTTTGGTCATGTTGTCATCAATCACCAAAAAGGGGGAGATTGTAAGGAAAGTGGACCCTAGGCCCATTTACTTTGGATTTTGGTGTTTGATGACCAACACAACCAAATTGGACTAATGAATTTACAAGTAATTGTTTTGTAGTTCAATAGGGTGCAAGACGTGACTTGGACGAAGGCGACATGATGATCCCACGATCAACACCATAAGCAAGACCCTAGAAGCACAAGAGAAGACCCAAGATATCAAGCAAAGTATAAGCACGAAGATGGGAACCAAGCCGGACGTAAGATCGCGAAGAAACGAGCTCGGTAGAGGTGACCGGACACGTTCGATCAGTTGCTCGGCAACAGTAGGCGCTAGCAGCAACGATCAGACTCTGAGAGAAGCAGTGACCAGATGCATCGATGACATTGTTCTTCGTCACGGCAATGTTTTTAGCGTGACCGGACGTAGTGGCATTGGACGACCGGACGCACAAAGTACAGCGTCTGATCGAGTCCAGAGAGGTTCTAGGGCGGCGCCAGCGTGATCGGATGCGTCCGATCGAGTGAGACCGGACTCGGCCCAGAGTCGATCCACGCGCGCTCCAACGGTCGGGACGACCGGACGCGTACGGTCAGGACAACAATAGCGTCCGGTCAGTAGTAGAAAGTTAGGTTTTGCCCCTAATGGCTACTTTCTCTGTGGGGCTTATAAATAGACCCCCAACCGGCCATTTGAGATGTGGAGAGCTGAGGAAACATACCAAGGGTGTTGATACACCATTTTAGTGATCTCCACTTGCATAGTGCTTAGTGATTCATTAGGTTATTAGTGTAGGTGCTTTGCGAAGTGCTTAGGTTGATTAAACCACCGCTTATGCGCTTGATCTAGGTTTAGGCCTAATGTTTAGTGAGGTTTGCACACCTCTTATCACTCGGTGCTTGCGCGCACCATTGTTGTACATCGGAGGGGCTTGTAGTCTTGCGAGATCACACCAACCGTGTTTATGGTGTGGCTGCCACCATGTATCGAAGGGAACAAGGCACGCGGCGGTTCAGCCGGAAGCTTGATAGTGAAGACGGAGGAGAGCTGTCTGAGAGAGGCTTCCCAAAGGTACACTAGAGAGCCACTTGCACATGGGGAAGGCCTACGGCTATCCACGGAGTTACCCGACCGGAGCTTGGCCCTTGTGAGGGATTCTCTTGCGAGGGGCTCCAACAAGGATTAGGGAGAAGCTTGCGCGCTTCTCGATACCTCGGTAAAAATACCGGAGTCATCGATGGGAGTTTGCATATCTCTACCTTACTCTTTAGCTTCCGTATTTACATTGCAATCTTGGTTTGTGCTTTACTTTCCTAGCTTAGTGATAGGCTAGTTGATAGGTTTGGAACCTAGGTTGCATAACTTCTTTTTACGGTAGAGATAGCAACACACTAGCAAAACCATAGTTGCACATTTAGATAGTTTACTTTTCTGCATAGGTTTTGACTAGGTGAAATTAGAGGCCTTAGTTAGAAGTAGAATTTTAAGTTGCCTAATTCACTCCCTCCCTCTTAGGCGTCACGGTCCCTTACAACATGCATTACATCATGATACAAATACCTTAGTTCATAAGCAAAGGATTAGGCCATTAATTCACATTGTTCATACAAGACCATTGATTTAACTACAATTTCTAGACTACCGGTTCATAGGCAACATTACAACATAACTCCACATTGGTCATACAAAAGCAAGGATGCAAAGACATTAGTTGTAGACCTAACAATACCCCATAGGAAAAATATAGCATGCCCTCATTTCTACCAAATTAGTTGTACAACTAGTCAACGTCCATGAGATCCTAGTCCACTTCCACTTCATCTTGGTCGACTTGCATGAGATCCAGGTCAATTTCCATGACATCAAGGTCATTTCCCATTAGATCTGAAAGGACCGAGGATGCCGCCTAGAGGGGGGTGAGTAGGCATTTGTAAAAATTCAACCCTTCAAAATGCGGAAATAGAAATTCCAAATCAGAGAAATAAACCCCTCACGAGGAAGCCAATAGAGAAAACAAGATGCATAGAAAATATCTAGAAGCTACAACCCTGCAACACAAAGTTAGTGCAACAAATAAATAAATTCAGCACTGCTCCCCAATACCGGACATGTCCGGTATCTATACCTGACACGTCCAGTATACACGGGCTGTGCAAATCAGCTCCTAGCTTCTTCCTTTCGACTTTTCCTTTTGCACCAAGTTGCTAACACCTTTTGGTAACCTGTTTGCAAGCTCAAGCAACACACAAAGATCACAAATACCAAAAGTAAAGAGAGATCGAGACATGGTATTTGTTTTACCGAAGTTCGGACTCCGTCGAGTCCTACTCTCCATTGAGGGGGCTACGAGCGACCCAGCGAAGGTCAGCTCTAGAGGACCACGAAGGCCACTCTAGCCGGAGTCTTTTCCAACTCCTTTTCCTCCTTCCATTAGTTGATCCCTTCCCTTGCAGCGGTGGAATCGAACCGTTACAAACTTCTCGAGGCACACCACAAGCTCTTGGGTGCTCTCCGACGATGCCTAGCCGCCTAGGACCGAAGAGTCCAAGAGTAACAAATGCAAATCACAAGATCGACAAATATGCATAAGTGCTCAAGGGTGGCTTGCTCTCAATTTGAATCTCACTCAACCAACAAGATGGATTTTGCAAGTTTGAATCAATCACTCACTAAGAGAGGGTTGAGGAGTGTTCTCAAGGCTCAAAAACATATATGGAAGTTAGCAGAATCAACAGACTCCAAAGGTGGAGGATTGGGGGTATTTACAGACCCCACTCAAAAACTAGTTGTTTTCTAGCCGTTGGAATATCGAACACGTCCGGTATCCGATATTGCCCTGCACACCGCCAACGGTCACTTAGTCAGTGGCGCGTGTGAGGCGTCAGAACTCCTAATGATTGCCGAAACTCCCGACTCTTGTCGGAACTCTCGTCGAACAAACTCGAGAACACCGAAGAAGTTACTGCAGCTAGGCCAATACCGGGCACGTCCGGTATCATACCGAACACATCTGGTATTTGGGCCTACAGCACAGCGAGTTAGCACTTGGCTCTCTCTCTTTCACTCAAACCTCACATGGGTTGGCTTGAGCACTTATGAATAATTATCTATCAACATGATATATCCCTCTTAATAGTACGGCATACCTAATAACTCAAGATCAAATGAAAACGAATTTGAACCGCTTGAGTTGATTTCCTTCAAACCGAATGCCATAGCTTTTGATCTTCATCAAGTGAGGGTGTCAATCATGTTGATCTTGATTTTCTCCTTGAGCATAGCCATCTTAAACATGTGACTTGATTCCAAACAACAAATGTGTGTTGACTTCAATTGTATCAAATCACTTCAACAATTTATTCAAGATTTGATCCTCCACTTCGATATGACCATCATGGTTTGATTAGTACTTTGACTAAATGCAAGTACTTCCTTCTTCACCCTAGCTAGGTTCCTCGGTCATCAAGCCGTCGCTTGCCCTTCACCCTTGCTTAGTACCTCGAAGCCTTTCCTTGCTATCTTCACTATCTCAACCCATCAAGTCACACCTTGTGTTGAATCATCCATCAAGTTCAATTGTATAATTGTCTTTCAATGTAGCAAGCTCTAAAAAGTGAGACCATTCCATATGCAATCCCTCATGTCTCATTAATTATTTTTCAACGTGCTTGCTTTCATATGTGTCATCGAAATCCCACCATGAATAAGCCTTGCATGAGTTTTTTTGTGTTTGAACTAGATTGTTTATACAACAACACATCATTTTGGCTTTCATTAACATGTGAGATAACCCATTTTCTGTCCAACACTTAGCAACTGGGTTAGACCTTTAATCACGTTGTCATTCAATTATCCAAAACCCACTAAAGAGCTTGATGCACTTTCAAGATCCTAGTCAACACCCATTGCTATAACTTCATCTAGCTCGATAAATGCTTCACAAGGATTTAGTGCTTCCCCCACCATGCTAGGATGTTGGGCATGTCTAGAAGCGAATTGTCCAAAGTACTAATTTAGTGCTTCAGAGAGGAGGATAAGAATCATCATAAGTTCATTTCTCACAAATTCGAAGGGTGTAGGATTGACTAGAAGAAACGCCATGTTTACCAGCGGAGACGAATATGCTCTCTGCAGATTTAAGCACAGTACTGCAGCTAAGATTGGGAATGTCTGAAACCAAGAAACATGAATAGAGGGTGCGATTCAATTGAAACTAAGAGTCGTTTTGAGTTCACTCATCGTAGCTTCACAAGGACATACACCTCTATTGTAGAGGAGTCATAGGGTGATGGTTAAGGAGGATGACGGTGGTTTCTTTGAAAACTCATTCCATCGCGAGGCTGGGGGAGAAATGGGAATTGATGAGAGAGAACATAGGCCGCATGAATTGTAATATTAAGGTAAACACCACTACCGTAGCTTGCTGGTGTTGTCTGACCTATTGGTAGTATCTTACTTGCAAATTAAAAGCGCAAATCTTGAAACGGGAGAGAGCGGTTGACATCATGACATATACCTAAATCGACAGGCATCGTTGCATTTTGTGCACGATGAATACACATCCCTAATCTCTCACTTTCTCACACAATATGTGTGCCATGGAGATGCCTTTGGTGTGAACTCTAATATGGCAATCCAAATTTCTTCTCTCTAAAACACTTCACATTGCCATAACTATAACGCAAGACTATTTTCCATCCACAAGATAAATATACCAAATGTACCATAAAGATTAGGGTCTTTTTTCTTTCGATAAGAACACCAAAGATTAGGTATTTAGGTTGCTTCTATTCTACTCCCTCCGTTCTAAATTATAAGTCGCTTTGACTTTTTTGATACAATCATTTTGCTATGTATCTAGATATAATAATATGTCTAGATACATAACAAAATGAATGAACAAAAAAAATCAAAGCGACTTATAATTTGGAACGGGGGAGTATATCTCGAATCACACCACCCCTGCCCACGGCCTATATGTGTATGTCTGCATTCTGTGATGAGCCATTTCCACTACCGACTATCTGCATCATAAAATTAGTTTGATTTACTAGTACGGGCTCAAAAGCCTCTCCTGATTCCCTAAAAAAAGTTTACTTTTACCCCCATTCATTTTGTAGGTGACCTGTAGGGTCTTAATGTAGGGGTTGGAATCCTTAGACCTATTAATTTGATAAAAAAATATATAATCCTTTATCGAGAACTCGAGATTAAGCTCCCACTTGTGGATGAATATATGCAGCAGCTGTACGCCATTATAGTGATAGCAGGCCACTAGCTGCTAACCTTTTTGCCAAAGTGCCCGAGTGGTCAATTTATTACTTATTGTAGTCGAGTCACACAGTCTTATCCCGCAGAGATCAAAATTGTACAGTATTTACTTTGTGTGTTTTGACATAGAGATGAGATTCAACTTTTTATGATTTGGTTCGATTTTGAAATATTTTATGGTATCAAGTACATCCCGTCCCGTCCAAACAGGACCTATATATAATGGAAAATCAATTCCGGCGAATCTCCTACGCGCCATCTCTGCCCTCAGCGACATTTTTACACTTCGATATTTGATACAATTTGCAAGATTGTTTCTCATCACTGACAAAAACACCATCAACAAAACGTTGACTCTAAATAATATTATGTTATATTTCTACATGTCATACCACCGCTAGTGAACCGAAGCACAAAATTTTCTCCATCTACTAGTAGTCAAGAAAAAGGAAAATCACAAACGCAAAACACAGATGTTACAAAATTGTGAAGAACCAAGAACACCCAAGAGCAAAGAAGCCCAACGACTGCGAGGCCTCCTACCGCGGCGTCAGCGGCAGCAGGCGAACGGGCACGCCGTGGCGCGGGCGGAGCGTGAGCACGTTCACAGGCGCGTGGCGGTACTCGTCGGAGATGCCGAAGCGGAAGCTCGCGAGCAGCACGGCCAGCACGACCTTGGCCTCGACCATGGCGTAGGCCTGACCGACGCAGTTGCGGGGGCCCGACGCGAACGGCAGGAACCGCCCCGCCGCCCACGGCCGGGCCCGCCCGGGCGCGAACCGGTCCGGCCTGAACTCGTGCGCGTCCGGTCCCCACACGGCCTCGTCGTGGTGGATGGCCAGCACGGGGATCCACAGCGACGCGCCCTTGGGCACGCGCAGCTCGTCGGGGCCGGAGCCGGAGCCGAGCGTGATGTCCTGGAACGCCATCCGCGGCAGCAGCGTCGCCGGCGGGTACAGCCGGAGCGTCTCGTTGATCACCATCTGCAGCTGCGGGCGGGCATGCATGCACGACGAAGCCGTTAGTTACAACCGGCCAGTGGCTGGCGAGCGTGGACGGAATAATGGATCGCCGGATCAGAGTCAATGGCTTGGCTTACCACGGTGAGCCTGGGGAGGTGGTCGGCGGTGGGCGGGGCGTCGCCGCAGACGCTGGCTACCTCGGCGCGCGCCCTGTCCTGCCACGAAGGGTTAGTGGCGAGCAGCATGATGGCCCAGGTAAGGAGCAGCGCCGACGTCTCGTGCCCGGCGAAGAAGAACGTCTTGCACTCGTCGATCATCGTCTGGGCGTCGTACCCCAGCTCGCCGTCGTCGTTGCCGGACTTGGTCGTCCTCTTCTTCTTATTCTTCTCCATCTCGGCCAGCAGCATGCCGAGGAGCCCCATGCTGCACGCCGACGACGGCGTCCGGCCCTCGTCGGCGATCTCGCGGCTGCGCTGGATGGACTCCTTGAGCAGCCGCTCCAGCTCCCCGTTCAACCGCTTTATTTCCCGTCTGTATTTGCTTGGGAAATACCTGGAATTTATTTATTTAATAAAAAAATATATTAAAAAACTGGTGAAAGGCGTGTGTATACTGACATGCAGGGCCCAGTGACGCTTTTCAGTGCGGCGGCCTGGTCCCACTTGTTAGTGATGCTCTAAAAAAAAAAGGTACTAGTGCTCACTGGCTGCCAGGGACCCAGAGGTAGCGGCTGGAGCGCGCCGTGAGCCGCTGCAGCTCCTCGATGAGGCGGAAGATGCGCTTCCCGGTGTCGTAGCTGGTGTCGAACTCGGTGCGCGCGATGATGTCGCCGGCGAGCCTCGCCATGTGCGCGCCCACCTCCACCTCGTTGCCGGCCCGCGCCACGGCCTCCCGCAGCGCGCGCACCGTCTGCCGGGCGCACTCCACCATGTGGCCCACCCGGCCCCTAAGCCTGTCGGCCATGAACGCCGGCGCCACCACGTGGCGCTGGTGCGACCACGTGGCGCCGTTGGCCATGATCAGGCCGCGGCCGATGAAGTGCTTGGCGCCCTGCCGCTGCAGCCACGACTTGCCGGTGACGTGCGCGTGCCTCGACGACAGCAGCTCCCGCACCATGCCCGCGTCCGTCACGCACACCCGTGGCTCGCTCCCGTACCAGTACACGAACAGCCTCCCTGCACAGGCCATAGGCAAGCAAAAGCCTCCACCGGTCAGCAGCTCCGCCTCAGCGAACCATCAGCACCGGCCGGCCGGCCGGCAATGCATCGTGTCGTGAGCTACTCACCGTACATCCTGGACCACAGGACATAATGGGGCAGAAGGCGGCCGACGATGTCGTGACTCAGGGAGCTCATGTCACCGGCGATGGCCTCGGCGACGAGGGCAGAGACGTCGCTGAGGTTCCCGACGAGGAGGCGTGGCGGCGGGCCGTGCACGCCCTGGCCGGCCAGGATTGTCCGGATCCTCGCCGGCGTGAGGTAGTAGCAGGAGACAGTGATCCATGCCGCCCTTGTCAGCAAGAACAAGAGTGGCAATGCGAGCACGAGGCCGACCACGCCCAATGCCATGCTGGCCTTGTTCCGTTCGCAGCTGCCAGTGCCAGTGCCAGTGGCAGCTTGCACCAGAGCACCCTGCATGTATTTATATATATATATAACGAGGTGGCACATCCAATGTGCAACTAACAAGGCTAGCAAGCAATGTTAAATCCTTTTCTCGCAAGTTTTGTTCGGTCAGTTGGTCCCATCGTTCAATCGCTCGAGGTTTCACCTTTCGTTCGGCCTATCCGTGAATTTCATAGGAAATAGTTCAAATTCAGTACTGTGAACCAAACATAATGCCCGTGTTTTGAACAACCTGCAGTTTCTTGTTTGCTGGTTACATTTGTTTGTTTACACAACGGTAGCGATCAACTAAGCGGAAGAAAGTAGTTTTTGACCCACTTTTGACTGGAAAGCAGAGGCCAATTTGGTAAATTTGAGAGGTAGTTGCGTTAGTGGGGAGGGGGGGGCGGAGGAATGCTTGGGCATAAAGTGCAAATCGGCATGGTTAAGATAACTGCATTAGTTAAGTACAGCTGGTGTGGCAATCAGTCCTGCCACTACGTGAAAAGAGGCAGCATATCTTCAATATTGAAACAGATTGTTTATGGCAAAGGCATCTCAGTTGATACCTTCATTTGGGCTCCTGGGTTTTCATTAGAGTCATGATAAGCATGCAGTGGGTGGGGTACAAATATCTGGTTAACTCATTCGGTTGCCCCAATTCACAACTGCAGAAGAAACAAGCTTTTTTTTTGTTCTGAATTCACAGCTCACATTTGAATCATGGTAGTCATCAGTTCCTGTAAACAAAGCTTCAAGTCCACTGCAAACAAGATTTTATGTGAATTCAGCAGTTGAAAAAAAAGAATGCCTGTTGTGTAAGCATATGGTAAAGTCAGTCATTCCTTCAAAGAAATATTTCTGTGTGACTTTATTCTATTCTGTTCACTTTCAGTCATCACCATTGGCACCATATATGCTCTGTTATAAGGAACATTGGTACTGTCCACTTGATACAAGTAGCAGAAAACTATTGTGGTCACTTCAGATGGGTGTGACTTTAGGGAAGAGTAGAGTCTTAGTAGGATGTATCACAAACTTCCAGACACCATAGAGGTCAAAGGCCACAAGGTCTTTTTCAGTGAGTTGATTGAATAGAATGCACCTGAAACTGAAAGTTGGAGGCTCAGATTATAAAATTCATTGAAATAAGTCCTCCCTCGGTTTTGGATGCAGCTTAAAACTCACGCCAGGCGGATGGATGTATTGGGCCTCTGAGCCTCAGTTCTGTGAAACACGCACTGCACCTCTTCACATGTCAAGCAGTTTCTCTTCGCTTCAGAGTGTTGTACACTTCCCACTGAACTTAGCGGAAGACTTGTTCTGCAGGCCTACTAAAAGTCCAAAACCGAGTGCCAAAAACTGGCAGTTGCGAAGTGTACCAAAAGTCCAAAACTGAGTGGCAAAAATTGGCAGTTGTTCCACGATGTCGGTGCTTTGTTGAATCAGGAAGGGGCGTAGGCTACTAAGACTTGATCAAGACGAGAGCTTTGCATTTCTCCGACAGCAACCAGGTGACAGTTGCTCCTTTATTTATTTATTCACAATTGATATGTAAAACTATTCAACTGAGCACACATCTCCAAAACAAAAGATTGCTTATTAAGCACATTTGACCTTATTACTTTAAAAGGCCTTCACGAGCGTTTATGATGAAGGAAATAATTTATTGCGCATGTTACGATGCATTATCGTGGAATTTAAAAGCAAACAGGTTGCAAATATCTTGAAATACTTGCCAGACTGCCCGCCAGCTTGAGAAGACGAAAGGTGGCAAAACATATTCTGCACACACAGACGTGACCTAGCAGTATGCCAAATAGATTTGGAAATCTTTGCCCAGGGGCGCAAACAGCAGAGACCTGATTCCTGAAACCAAATGGCGCGTTTCCGACATCTTTTCAGTGATGACAACTAGCCACCATGAAACCGTCTGGATGGTCCAGGAGCGGCATCACAGTCACACCTCCCGCATTTTCCGGAATAGGCTTGAGAGGAGCAAATGCTTGCAACAAGTTCAGGAGATTCTCATCCTGGCCTGTTTCAAGATGGCATGTGCAAGCTTTATTCCAAGCTTCTGCGACAGAGTTGCGGGACGTGCCCCACAGATTGTTGTGAGCCAGTGTCTGGTTGTTCCCAACACCTGCAGAAACAACTAGCTACAAATCAAAACGATCAGAAAGTATATCAGATCAATCTTACAACAAAGATAGGTAAGTTCAGAGTCATGTCTATTATATATATTATTTTAAAAGGAAAAAAAAAAGTTCAACAAAATGTAGGCAAGTGGAACACATGCTGCAGCAATTGAGCTCAAATTAACTCAACAACATATTTAAGTAACAGGATCCAAGGTCTAAGTTTTCAGCTACAACCTCATGCTATTCCATAAGACATAATTTTGCTCTTTGTATATAAATAAATATGCTAGCACCCATTTACTGAAATGTTCCTTTGTTTCTCTCCAACAAAGCACGAGAGTTGTGCAGTCATTTCATTAAGAAGGGAAAATACAAAGGAGAAGCAAAGGCCTACTCCCACAACCCACAGAGTCTTATAATTTGGTCGAGTGTTCTTAGAAACTGGAGTCTTTGGCTGTCCTAATATGCAACAAGAGATATACCTAGATCAAGGGAAATACTTTTGGCCCTGAACTTGAATTTTTTTATCAAAAACCAGAAACTACAGGTCGGTTTAAAATCAGCAAATCTCTCTTGTTGACAGCCATGAATATAGCTTGTGTTCTGGTGAACAAGTGTTGCCATCAGCTCCCTACAAATTTATGCAGACTTAGGGTGTAGAAAAAAAATACAAAAAAGAATGAGGACAACAAACTGAAACGCCACTGCCATGTGATAACAGAGGCTTTGCGTTGCAAGCAATCAAGCAACAAAGCTGCCATGCAGGTATCTTGGATGCTGGTTTTATCCATAGATAATGATGATTGCAGTGGAACCATCTGTGTTCCCCTCCATTTTTTTTTCTATGGTCCAATGTGCTTCATGATAACACCTGGTGCTAATTGCAGGGAACACCAGTTAAAATCCAAACTACTGGTTATCACTTGCCAGCCTCGTCACCCCTGGCTCCCAGACACCTAAAACTAGTGTAGCAGCCTAGAATGTGATGAATGCATCCAAAGCTAAAGAATTATTAAGCTTCTAATAGCTTTTCTATGCACTACAGCTGCAGTATAGAAGAATCGGATTAATGAGTACTACAAGCACTATTTTTTTTCATTTCTAACCCATTTTGTTACCTTTCCTAGTTTGACCACCGCAATTTGGCATACACAATACTGCTACCATGATAACACAGGGATCAATTGAGATGCAGATATGACATCCATTTCAAACATGAGCAACAAATGTGTACAATCACTAGTGACAGCATGGAACCTTACTTGGAATTTCAAGTTATTTATCATGCACACAACAAAACTAGGGCCTCCATCTTGCCATGAAGCATTCCAGAAAATCGCCACTATCCAAAGCACATAAGTGGGGAAAAAAATCAACCATCTCACTTTCATGTAATGGATTTACGGATTCAGAAGCACAGCATCAGGGCAAATGGCTCACATACTAATCCGAAGTGAACAAGATTAGCATGCCTCAATGAGTATGTACCCAGGCCCTGAACACGCCTGTCACACCCTGGAATTGGTTTCGCCTGAAGCATTGGACAAATGATCACGCATTGACTTCTGTGTACCATTAGTGCCACAAAGACATTTGGTGGTCTTATTGGTGCACATCACGATGGGGTCTTCGACTAGGGTCAGGGAAGCCGTAGAAGGACCTGTGGCTGGATTGAATCCTTAGGGATAGAAATATCCTCGTGTACTTAATTAAACTAAGGACCTCAAAGATCACGCCTGGCATTTCAATCAGCAGGATAACTGTCTTCACATACATTAGCATCAACACTACATAAGCCATGTTGCAAAACATTATAACAAAATATGGACTATTGAACCAATTAAACACATACGCTGCATATGGTTGCCACACAAACCATGTTATACCAGAAAGAAATGCACCACTGGTCCAAACTTTTCCCACATTCTCATATCGGTCCATGAACTCTCAAAGTGATAATCTGGGATTCTGGGTCATTCAATCCTTTCAACTTTTCAACTAGTTCATTCTAATCATGGACCTGAATTCACAACTTCGAATGATAATCTGGGATTCTGGGTCATTCAATCCTTTCAACTTTTCAACTGGTTCATTCTAATCATGGACCTGAATTCACAACTTCGAATGAACCACTTGAAAAATTAAAGGACCCATATGATCACTTTGAGAGTTTATGGACCCAAATGAGAACAGGAAAAGTTTAGAGACCCAGAGTGTATTTCACTCTTTATACTACTAGTATTAGACAAGATTGCAGACAGTTGTGCAGGTGAAATAAGGGGAAAAATAACATGATGATTGATAACTTTCTCCATGTTAGTTATGCTGCCCATAATATGAAGACAACATATAAAATGTATCCAAAGACAAGTTAGTAAATCGATATTTGCCCTACTCAGCATGGGGTCATTATTCAATAGCATCCATTTTGAGCTGTAAGACCAAAATGGATTCACATGTTCAACTGTTCAAGAAACACAACACACTTTCTGTGCTTAGGTTCGTTACATTAACCAACTTAATATGATTTACACATTAACAAAACAGGCATGCTGACAGAAATAACCAGTCAAAAAAAATGTTATTTAATTCTTGACAATTTCTTATGCATTTTGAAATGGTACAAATTTTAAATCCATTATATTATATATATGATATATGTAATATGTATTTTGTATACATGCCAAGAGTCAACCATGCTGTACTCACTCTGTTTACCAATTGTCTACTTAAATTATTACTGTTCCATCTTAAACCATCATATATTATGCCACAATCAGGTCAGCACTTCTTGGCCAATTTGACAAGAAACAAAACGTGTCAGCTCTGCATTCATAACCATTGGATCACGTAAAGTAATGTGTTGTAAACAAACAGCCGTAATATGCTAATACTCCCTTAATTCAGGTGGAGGTCGAGCCTGTCCCTTATTCCCTTGTATGCATTTTTTAAAAATGGCATGCCAATCCTTGTAACGGCAGGAATATGAATGGTTAGAGACTTCCTCCAGTACTCCAGAAAGCAGCCATTATTATAAATACTAAAAAATGGAACAAAACTAATTATGGCCAAAATATCTGGGTATCCTCTTTGATGTACAAAAGGTCAAAAGCACTAAGCCAACCTTTCTCCTGAGAAAAAGACATCAAAGTCAGTTTCATGACATTGAAGGAAAATGTAGAGGAAAGAAGAAAATTATCAGTTTCATGACATTGAAGGAAAATGTAGAGGAAGAAAATTGTTCACCTCACAGCTGGTCCAAACTTTGAGCAGAGTTTAACATGGTCACAGGCCGCTGTAAATTATTGTATATTCAACAACACATAAAACACTGTACACTGGCAATGGGATAATTCAAAATGCCAGATGAAAAACATAAGTGTAAAAAGTACACAAGTGTTTGAGCTCAAAATTAATTGATTCATCATGTTTAAATGGACCTCGTACAGAGATAATGCCCATTGAAAAAAGCAAAAGGGATAAACATGAGAAAGTATCAGGAAAAAAAAACAGCTATAACAAAGCTGAAAGGAGTGATTGTGATTCTGCTACCAACATAAATATTTACAAATTGAAACAGGAAAATTATGAAGTTAATCTGAATTCCCCCCCCTACAGAAGTGCATGGTTCCAGTATTTCTGTCCCTTGAACAAAAAGCAGTGCTGCCAACAAAAAGCAGTGCTGCCAAGGGAGCCTTCCATCAAATCCCTATGATTGAACTCCATCAAGGATTTGCAACATTTTCCTGTTCAATCATCCAGACAGATCTTTATTTTCCATTTTAGTCCTACAAGGCAAATTCACAGCCAGCTAGTCAGCTATCTCTCAAAGCTTCTGTCAAATCTCCGAGGACTCACCCTCCTTTGGAGTTCTGGCGATCTGGGAGCAGAAATACGAGTCCGAAATTTATCTCCAGTATTATTTCTGAATTGCTTTACAGCACCACTCCGATTATATGGCTTGACAGAATGATTCGCATATCTATCACTGTATTCCCTTTCATCTTCACCATTTCTGCCATGCTTATTTTCCCTATCATAACCATAAAGAAGTCTTCCTTGTGTCGGACGGTAGAATTCTCCAGACCTTGGTCGTCCTTGGGAGTCCATTACATCAAATCTGTCATTCCGTGAGGCAATTCTCAGAGGTGGGCTTCTCCTTGAATATCTTTTAGTATGATCATCAGAAATATCTACTGCTGAACTGTTCCTTCCATCAACCCATGTTGAAGCATGCTGGGAGTAAGTGTTGTTTCTTGATAGTGGACTGTAACGCATAGCTCGATCATCATATCCAGGTTGTCTCTGAGGTGAAGCCATTCGAACAATTCTACCTTTAGCCATGTGATTAGGTGGAGATCTACTATGCCTCCGTAAAGTTGAACCTCCATTTGCCATGATCTTGCTTCTGTTCCTAGGTGCCCAATCATGTGGGGATTGAGACCTGGACCCAGAAGGAGACCTGCTGTGAGCACGGGAAAGGTTAAGTGATGCTCTCGACGTCGGGGTGCCTCGTTGTCTACTGGACAGCGAGCAACGGACAGAACTCAAATTTCCATCAGTAGTATGATCTTTCTCCATCTCAGGACCATATCGACTGGACCGGTTACTATTTGCACCAAAGTGACGCTCTGGAGATGCTTCCCTAGCATGTACGGGACCTCTGGACATCCCACAAGCTCCATCCCTGTCAATTGGGGAACCCCGTCCAGAAATCAGGCGGCCTGAGCTACTTAAAGTATTTCTCATCCTTCTGGGCATCTGACCAGCATTTGCAGCATCAACAGCTCTTACAAGAGTGCCATCACGTGCAACAACAAAGCCACTGCTCTCCATCTTTGCGACAGCAGCTTCTGCAGCATTCCTTGGACCTGATGGGCCATAATTATAATATTCAGGTGATTTGCGCCGAGTAGGACGAGGATGTTTTGAATTTTCCACCCACTCCCCCTGGCCGCTTGTCTGAACATGCCGTGATGCACCATACATGCCATGCGATCTATGAGAGTCCATTGTCCTTTCAGATTTTGAGCCTGAGCCATAACCATCGTCAGATCTGCATAAAATAAGGGTTATCATGATATTAGTCAATGATGTCGAGACACTGAAATCATTAGGAACTGAAAAACCTACAAGACTATAAAACAAAGTTACTAAAAACTTATACCTGCTCATTTCATTCCTCTGGGGTCTGTCAAATGATTTTTGCCACTCCACTCGTTGAAGATCTCTATTCGATAGTCCCTTTTTTCGCAGCGACTCATCATCTCTAGCTGCATCTGAGCTCAAAACACACCGGTTAGACGAATCAGTCATGTCCCTTGCATCATGTTGAGAGTGTTTTTTATCTTCAGGCATCATATCCCAACCTGTGTTCTTCATTCCGATATTTAACATATCATCACCTAAGGCATCATTGCACCTTTCAGACTGGCTGACTGTTGTAGCAGATCTAACTGCTACACGGCCTGTGTTTGACCCATACATCTTAGTATCACCTCTCGAATGAATACTTTGAGCCTTTCCATCAGCAATAGGTCCACCATCTAGGCAGTTTGTTAACCATGAACGCTTAGATGAGACAGGTGAAACAGCAACGTCTTCCTTTCTAGATTGTGTTCCATTGTAATTAGCAACAGGAATAACCACATTCTTTGCAATAGAATCAGTATGGAGAGGCGCGAGGCCAGGAGTGGTTTCTTCATTCTTGTAATCTTCTGATACCTGATAATGCCAATTGCCATGTTTAACTTCTTCATATCCATCACCCACCCAATAATAATCATCATATTCTCTAAGTTCCCCATCCTCATATTGAGAATCATCCTCCTCAACATCAACTTTTTCAACCCCAGCTAGATTTTTGCCAATATGTGATGTGTCAGTTCCAAAGCATTGATCTGAACAAACATTTGATACGACCTTCCCAAGCTCATTTTCGCAACCATTCTGGTAGCTGTGTGCTGCAGCTTTTGAATCCACAGTGCTGCCCGCATCGGTAATAAATTCCGGTTTGTGGCATTCTGAACTGGGGCCAGGAACCTGAGGAGCCGCATCTGAAATGCAATATGTCTCTAAAGTGCTACTGTTGGCACAAGTAATTAAAGAATCTTTAGAATTAATCATTGCAACAGCACCATCTTCTTCATGTGCATGAGCCATATCACAATCAGAAGATCCATGATTGTCCTCTGGATGAGTGAGATCTTCTGCATCTTTGGATCTTTTGTTGGCATAAAATATATTAGTTTCATGTTCACCCTTCTTACTAGTTCCTGAATCAACATCCAAAAGCTCCTGGTTCTTAGATTCAGATATGCTTTGTTCAGAAGCTTCTTCAAGCTTATTATCACTCCAGCCAAAGTCAGTAACCTTTTTATGGAAAGTGCCTACTGTTGGAAGGTTTGTGCTTTCCTCAGAAACTAATCTGCTAGCCAAAGGCTTTAATGTGGTGCCCAATTCACTTATTTGGAGTGAATTACTTCCAACATGGACATTCATAGAAGACATATTAGACAAACCTTCAGAATGAACAGGTTTGGGATGTGAACCATCGATTTTCTCCACATTTGCAGCTGAAGCAAAATCCATGATAATAGTTGGTTCTGGATCAGATCTAATGTCTGAATCCATAACAGAAGCAAACCTACTATTCTGCTGGTCAGGCAAATCCATTGTTTCTGCAAGGGCATCGTTCCCTACAGATCCAGATTCCAATAGCTGCAAGTTTTGCAAAGGGTGAGACGAACCGTCAGCAGGACAATCGCATGTACCCTTTGTATTAGCAGACACATGTTTCAGTGCATCAGCCATATGAATTGTGTCAACAGAGTGATCAGCTACACTACCATCTCTTGACTCAAAATGATGAGATGTCCCTGGTTTGTTCATGTCATTTCTAGCATCATCATGATCAATTACAGTAGAAACTAAAGGATCATCAACATCACCACAATCAGTGTCCCATGCCTCCATGGCAACATTAAGATCCCAGTGCAGCCTAGAATCGCGAGTCGCATTGGCATGGTTGGTTTGCACAACTGTATCCTGTGAGCATCCTATAGTTTTTTCTGGATTGTCCGAGCTGTTTGCAACTGCAACACTTGAAGACTTAGCATCAGAAACAATCTCTGTTTTGTCTGCACTGTTAAGTGCAGAATAGGATGAACAATTAACCTTGGGAGAATATGCCGATTCAACAAGATTTTCTGAGATAGTTGGTGTGGCAACAAATAAGGACTTCATATCAGGAGCAGAATTAGAAGACCCGAGAGGCCTATCATATATGCAATGTGAAGTACCAGGAATATTTAACTTATCCTCCATGTTATGTAATAGACTCAATTTGCTGCTACCAGTAGTATTTTCCAGCTTCCTATCTTCTGGGGGGTGAGCTAACTTTGAGCATTCCCCATTTAATATTTCACCACCCATCTCACTCTCACAAGCAGCAGAAGCTAGTATATCAATACCAGAAAAATCATCGGCACCAAAACGGCCTTTGTTTTCCTCCTTATACTCAATTCCTTGCATCTTAAGCTTGCAATGCTTCTCATATGATCTAGCAGCTTTAGAAGAGCTTCCCAGTACCTTCTCATATGGATCCACTAGCAATGGAGTTGGTGGAGGTGATGGAGAACAATCCATATGAAATCTTCTCTTTTTTATAGGACCATTTTCCATGGGATCACTAAAGCGTCTACCAAGAATGGATACTCCAAGCTGCAAAGACATGATAATTCAGCAATTTTGTCATTAAAGGATGCATTGACTAAATTATTTCATGGTATTTCAATGGAGAAAAAGTAAGAACCTTCTCAGATTCAGAGACTGCAGCATCTTGTGACATCTCTTGATTTGTAGCACAGCCAAATAAATAGAAAGATCCAATTCCATCCCTGCTTGTTCCTTCGCCAAAGGAGGTCCTTGCTCTCCTGGTGGCTCTTTGCCTTCTGTTTCCAGTCTTCCATCTAACCTCAAGATCCAGAGGCCTTGGGAGCTCCAAGCCCATATTGTTAAGCTTGCCGCTACACGATGGCCCACCTCTGTCTGCTGTTGATTCACCAGTACATCCTTTGCAGGTCATTGAAATATCCGTGTTCTCAAGATTATGAGGTGAAGAAGATGATGACCTTCCAGTGCAAGTGCAAAATTTGATCTGTAAATTAGCCAAGCTAACCATAAGATTCTGAACAGCAGAAAGTGAAGAATACAATGAAGAAAATATTGGTATTTTAGCAAACTGATCTAAAACAAGCTTTTCGCTAGGCACAGTCTATGCAAGACAGAAACCACTGTGTTGGCAAATTGTATCCATACCATCAACTTCGATGGCCTTCCTGCTATCGCTGTGGAAACAGGTGAACTATTCATATCAACTGCACCCTTGGATCCAATTGATCCCTCTGGAAAACAAAAACAACAAGGTTGGTATATTGAGCACCACACCACCAAACCTTATGGTACTGTTTGAAGAATAATAGCATCAGTCCACATAGCATGCACATAAGCAAGAGGTAAAAAACTATAGAACGCCTCCGCAGCCATGCCACCACCACTGGTCACCCATCATCAGCCACTACTTGAACCCTCCCAGTGCAATTCAGAAAGAAGTTCCGAATTCCAGGTTCCAGCCCAGCGCATACAAACAAACAAATCTTATCCTGCAGCACACAATGAAAGCCAGAGGCTAAACCAAAACCAATGTCCTTCTGCCTGAGTTGAACCCAGTACCCACGAACTAACACAACAGCTCCTTGGCAAATCAAGTCAACAGCCTTTTGCCGTCAGCCATCGGCCTTCACACCAGAGAGCACCAATTTCTCTCCTTTTGGAAACAACTGGTTCCACGTAAGGCAGGTAGATCTGGAATCGGGTCGAATTTCCGATGAACACCTCCTTCCAGCGGACCAGAAGAGACGACGAACTGATGCAAGCCCGTTAGTTGACCAGAGGAGAAATCCGCGGTCAGCAGTCCAGGATCCCTGAGACAAAGCAGATCTGAAGTCCGACGGGCGAGAAACTGTTCTTCATCCACACCACATGAAGAAACCAGAGGAACCCAGGGTGATCTCCGTGGCGGCGGCAGCGGCGGCCGAACCACAACCCCCGCCAAATCGGGGCGTCGGGGCAGCGGCGGCCGGCAAAGCAGCAGCCGCGGAGTGTACTCAGATTTCTAAGATCTAGGATTGCAAATACCTTTTGCTCCAGCTTTCCTCATCAAAACCAGCGCCGCCGCGTCCGTGTCCGTGTCCGCGTCAGCCTCTCCCTCCTGTCCACGCTCCTGCGCGTGAGTTCCCAGGACTCAGCTAGAAGAATCCGAACCCTTCCGTCCCATGGCTTCCCTCACTCGCTGGATTCCTTGCGCGCGCCTCGGTGCGAAGAAATTCCTGGCGGCTCCTCCTCTTTTTCGCTTTTGACCTCTGGCCGTGCCGGGCCAGGCCGATCGATCGACAACGCCTGTTCCCTGCCGCGGCTCCCGGTGCTGTCCCCGCCGATGCCGCCTCGCCGTCGCCGCCGGTGGCGATTTTCTTCTTTTTTATTTGGACCCCTTCCTTGTGCTACTTCGCCGCCTGCGGGTGGGGAGGAGAAGACAAGACCGTGTTTTTCTGTGATTTTGCCAGGGCGCCGTATTGTGTGTGTTTTTATTTTCTCTCTCTCGCTTGGTTGGGCATGGACGCGAATCCGGTCTAGGATGGACGGGATTGCCCCTCCATAGCACAAAGCCCCGAATGGATTATACTATTATTAATTATTACTATCTTCTAGATGAACCGTATTTAGCTGTCGGAATCCTAGCACAGAATTCGTTAACGAGTGTTTTTAAGCTGGGGCCTGTTAGGAACGCACCATTTCGCAGAAATCGCGTCAAAGTTCACAGGAATCAAAACTTAAACATTGTTCAAGAAAGATTTCACAGACCCTGATGCAATATATAGCGCAAATGATTTTTTTCATACAAAGTTAAGCATGGACAAAAAAAACTTGTACCTCAGTTGATGGCATAGCTTCGTCCTCTAAACATGGTTTTAATAAGGCAGATTTGGCCGTGCGACATTTGAAAAACATGTAATGGGCTGTGACACACCGCTAACTGCAATATTGGCTGCGGCACACTCAGAAAATCATTTTCGTTTGTTGTACACACCGTCCCCATTAAAATATAATTTTCGCTAGGTATGAGAGAGAAGATAGGGGAAATGACGTGTTTGCCCTCATCTTCTTGCTATAGTTGCTCGAAAAACTTACCCTAAGCTATTGTTGATTTTGGCACTATGGCAGCTACTGCTGCTATATCATGTTTTAGTGCCGCTAAATTGCTTAGTTGTAGCGTTGAAATAACGGCGCTACTTCGGTTTGAGCTAGCAAGAATCAATGAGATGGCGTCAGTGAAAACCCACTAAGTGGCTAAGTTCACTAAGGCCCGAAACAAATGGTATCGGATATATGGGACCGAGATACCTCACCGCATGTATTCCGGTCCAAGCCTGACAACTGTGCCGAAGACAATAAGGAATGAGGCTCATGTACACCGGGCGTATCAGTAAACGTGGAGATCAAGTTGTTAAGCATAGATAGCCTGCATTTTGATATCCGCAAGATATGGTTGAATGATATGTTATACTTTTCATGTAATAAACTAGGAAACACATCTGTTAGCCGATCGGATCTATTGTAACCTTACCCCCAGGCTATATAAGGAGGGGTAGGGAACCCCCCATCAGTCCTTTACATTCTAGTGCATAGCTACAATTAGCAACCCCTGTAACCAAGCATATGAATACACAGAGATCCACGTCAAACTAGATGTAGGGTACCATGTACCTGAACCAGTATACTCCCTGTGTCTTGCGTGCTACCCATCTGATTCCCAGTACGCGAATACGTTGATTCATATTGTCGGAGTAAATACTTCCGACAGTTGGCTCTCTAGATATGGGACTTTTATGCACAGATTCGTTATGTTTTAGATGTGCGACATCACCAGGATCGACGACAATGCTGACCAGATGCAACCAGGCGACAAGATCGCTTCCGGCGGCCTGGGCTTCATCGCCAACCAGTTCGGGAACTTGCGCCTGCAAGACCTCGAACCACCCGCACAAGAGGAGTAGCCGCCCACCATCTGCACGTTCCTCGCCGGGCTCGAAGGTGCCGTGGAGGCAGGGCCAATCGCCTTGGCCCACCACATGAACCTCTACACTAAGGAAGCTTTCTCCAAGTTCCGTCGAGAGTACCTACTTAACATAGCCTTCGAGATCTAGAAAGATCCGTGCTGGACCCATGACATGGGTCCACCGTCACTACCCGACTATGTCCTACCTAGGTTCCCAACCATGTTCAGGAACACAGCGCCAACTCATGCCTTTTGGCTTCGCCAAGCCATCGAGACCCTCCCACAGGGCTGGGCTCTCTCATCTGAGGAGGACGGGCCGCAAGCACAAAGGGCGGGATCATCGACAATAAGCAGAAGTAGAGCAACAAGAAAAAGATCAACAAAGATCATGAACGGTCCATGCTAGAACCATGGCTTTCGGGTGACCCACCGCACCAAAGATTGCATCGCCTATAGGAGGCGGCTCGTAGAGAAAGAAAAGAAGGAAATGAATAGTAACAAGTGACGCAAGGATTGATGGTTGAAAGGTCCTATAGGAGGCGGCTCGTAGAGAAAGAAAAGAAGGATCGATAGTAACAAGGTTCCCGAATGTCGAAGATATCATGTTTATCTTCGGTGAACCCGAGGCCTACGAAGATCGATGGTTGAAAGGTCCTCGTGTGGTTTTGGTAATCGAGTGACAACATAGGTGGACTAATTGTGTTTATGTGAGATACATAGGTAATTAGTCCACAGGTACATGTGTATGAGCAACATATGCCATGAAGGTGAAAGTGGCTCGGAGATGTTGCAAAGCTCACACATGTGATGATGAAGGAGCTCATTGCACATGAGACATGACATTGAGTCATATAGTCAAGGTGGGGAATATCAAGACATAACTTGGCTTGATGGACCGGTTACAAGCGTGAAGGGCAAGTCGGAGGCTTTGGAGCGATGGACCGCGTGGCGGTGAAGCTTGAGCAAGACTTGGCGTCGATGGACGAAGACAACGGTGAAAAGCAAGTGAAGTCAAGATCGATGAACCAATATGATCATGTGATGATATGAAGTGGATCATATCATTGTTGATCGTGTTGGTGCATGTGTTGCATCAACATTGGAGGAGAAGGAATGGAATGCGTATGCCAAAGGTATAACCTAGGGCATTTCATTTCACCGGTCATAGGTGTGTAGAGAAGTTTATGACCAGGTTTAGGATAGATGGCCGTACTATCAAGAGGGGCAAACTTGTTTGCATATCGATCATCTAGTGCCACTCGAGTGATCTAACTTTGCATCATCGCTATGATCGAGTAGCGTGGCAAGTTGAGTGGCTAATCCTTTGGAAAATGATTGTGAAAATGCTAACACACATGCAAAAGATGATACACATTGTGTTTAGCACTTGGGAGCAAAGGTTCGAAACTTCACCGGCAGAGTGTACAGAAAAGATAGGGTTTCACAGAGTGCACTGGACGCTGGTCATGCAGTGACCAGAGACTCGGGGGTCCTGCGTTCGGTCAGTGGCAGCAGTGAAGGCGCAGGCATCGATCTTCGACCGGACGCTGGGTCACTTCATGACCGAATGCTGGGTGGGTGCATCCGGTCCCGCTAATGTGGCAACATAGAGAAGAGGAGAAGGATCGAACACTAATGTTGCGTCCGATCATGACCGACCGGATGCGTCCGGTCATGGTTGAGCAACTCTAGGAGCTTACTGGAAGTGACCGGACGCTAGAGTCCTGCGTTCGGTCGTGATCTAACTGACGCGTCCGATCGTGACTGGAACCTTACTAGAAGTGACCGGACGCTGGAGTTCTGTGTCCGGTCTTGGCACTGTACTGCGTCTGGTCATCACTTGACCGTTGAGATCAAGCGACTAAGGTTGAACGGAGGCAACACATGGCGTGCATCCATTGATCGAACGCTGGCCGGGTGCGTCCGGATGATCTGACCGGAGCATCCGGTCACCCCGAGCTGTGACCAGTGAAGGGGTACAACAGCTCTATTTTCATGGGGGCTATAAATAGAAGGGGTCTCGGTCTTGGGCTGGGGCTGAGCACCTTGGGGGACTTTGTGTCCATGCTTGAGAGTGCTTGGGAGCCCTCCATCTCACATATGCTTGATAGTGATCATCCGATTGTGTGAGAGAGCGATTCTAGTGCGATTGCATCGAGTGGCACTAGATGATCGAGTTGCAAGCCGGTGGTGCTTGTTACTCTTGGAGGTTGCCACCTCCTAGACGGCTTAGTGGTGATCTCCGTCGAAGCCCGCAAGAAGCTTGTGCGGTGCTCCGGAGAAGAGCTTTGTGAGGGGCATTGTGCTCTCCCCGCGGGAGCCACGAAGAGCAACTCTAGTTGAGCGTGTCATTGAGCTACCCTCACTTTCGAGGTAGGTTCTTGCGGTGCCCGACGTGCGGGCTTGGCGGGTGATGCCAATTAGCCGCTGAACCACCAAGTGAGCGGTCGACACAACGGGGACATAGCGTGTTGGCAAGCACGTGAACTTCGGGAGAAAATCATCGTGTCAACATTGTTCTTCCCATTGGTTTGCAATCCCCTTACACAAGCTTGTGATTCCTTTCATATATATTGTGCTTGTGTAGTTGCTCTCGTAATTAGTTAGCTTGTGTAGCTCACTAGTTACCTTCTTGCTTGTGTAGCATAGAAGTAGCTCCCTTGCGTGGCTAATTTGGTTTGTGTAACCTTGTTAGTCACATTGCTTAGTTTGTATAGCTAAGTATTTGAGCTCTATAATTTAGCATTGGTTGCCTTGTTATTGAGCATTGCTAGTGAGCTTAGGTAGCTTTGTACTTTTGTTTACTAGCATGTGTAGGAGCTCCCTCATTACTTAAAGTACTAGTGGCATATGTTTGTGTGACCTTGCTCTTAGAATTGGATAGGTGAGCTCTAGCTAGCCCGACACCTTTGTTGCCTAATTAGGATCTTTATAAAGTGCTTGTATACTTCGATAGAGGGGTGTAGTCTTGGCTAGATCGATTGTTTTAAATCCCACACTTGTTTTGGTTAGTCGGCGCAATTAAATTTGGAAACAACTATTCACCCCCTCTAGTCGCCATCTCGACCTTACAACGGTGCTAGAAGCTAACGCATAGGGACATCTATGTCGTCGCACCCGCTAGGCCGCTCTACCTATGGTGGTCAAAGAGACCGATCACCTTCGATAAAAGCGACCACCCTGACCATGTTATCGAGGTCGGTTGATTCCCATTTGTTGTTAGCGTGATGATCGAGACCGTGAGAATGACAAAGATCCTCATGGATGTGGAAGCAGCATCAACATCCTTTACAAGGATGCCTTCGATAGGCTAAAGTTCGACGTCGGGAAGCCACACGCCTCATAATCTCTGTTCCACGAAATCGTACCAGGCCGACGTGTGATGCCTCTGGGCACTATCGCCCTCCTGGTCATGTTCGGTGATGCGATACACTATCGTAAGGGGACACTCTCCTATGAGGTTGTCGACTTCGAAGGGCCATACCATGCCATACTCGGGAAACCATGCTACGCCAAGTTCATGGTCGTCCCAAACTTCGCCTACCTCAAGCTAAAGATGTTGTGCCCTCGTGGCGTCATCATGGTGGTTAAAAACTTCTAGAGCGCCTACGAATGTGACAGGTCAGCCGTCGAGCATGCATGCCGTCCAGACCCTCCAAAGCTCCACCCCAACGAACGTGCACTCGACTATGAGAATCAACATAAGCTAGGCTTGGGGCTCCAAGGCTAGCACTTCAGGCCCTAGAGTGCAAGTTCATGCCAACAAATCCGAAGGATGCACCACCCGCCTAGTTTTCACCGTCGACTTCAACAACAACACCGATGTTCATGCCTAGCAACTACTCGAAGAAGGCATAGCTCGAGAAGGAGGATGGCGACAAGACCACCAACATTGGTAATAACCTAGATCAAGCACAGGAGGACGCGCTCGTCAACTTCCTCATAAAAAATCAGGACAGGTTCACATGGAAACCCTCCAACATGCCGAGGATCCCGAGAGAGTCGCCAATCACTCCCTAAAAATAAAGGCCGGCTCAAAAGTGGTCAAGCAACGCTTGAGAAGGTTCAATGATGAGAAGCGAAAGAGCAATAGAGGAGGGTGTAGGCAAACTCATAGCTGCAGGGTTCATTAGTGAGGTTTTGCATCCAGACTAGTTAGCAAATCCAATACTTGCATCTAGACATGGCAGTACAAGATCACTCATGGTGTAGGTACAATGATCGTACACAAAAAGATGTTTTTCTTGTTGTATTGTTAATTTCTTTCCATCCTAGACCAACTATATACTAATTAACAAATAGCATGCAGATTGCAATCTACAAATGTTGTATGAAGGTATTCTTTTTGCATTTTCTCTTAAAAACAATTGGGCATCACCAATTTGCATAAGCACGTTGCAATTATGAAGTCAACACTATTATTTGCTTCACAATTGAAGCAAATGTGCAAAAAGAAGAGGCAAAACATGCTTAAGACTAACATTTATTCGGAACTTACAACAAGTAACAAGTTTCCCATTCATAAACAAGTCCAGACAACATGTGTGATACTTGCACATTAGGTCAATCAAGATTCAAACTAAGTGTAAAACAAGTAACTGTGGCATCGAATGTACCTCTAGATAAGAACTCTGCAGCTCCAAACTCATGAATGAATCAACATATATATACATGGAAAAACCCAAAGCACCGGTGAAACGACCTGATTTCCGCGAAGGGAAATCCACAGAGTCGAAGTGTATTATGACCATTGTAGATCATATTACCCAAATTCCAATCGAATACCACATCCATACAACGATAATATCAGAGTACAAAATAGTGCGGAATTACATAAATTATTACATCGCCGCATTGGCGGAATCAAAAGTAGCATTCATTCAGAACAGCTTGAAGATAAGATCGCCAAACTCGAGCGTAGGAACGAACCCCTCAACCGTCAAACTCCTCAGAGTTATACTCCTCAGCAGAACCTGTGTGCCAAAATTTATTAGTACGATTTGTACGACCACTCCCACCCTATGAGCATTGCTTTGTGGAAATTGGATGCAAGTTGGATATAATCAAAAGGAACCTATAAGGCCGAGGTTTCCAATGTATTAGCATATCAAGTATATAATAACAGTTGGTCAAGTTTTAACACCATTCCCACACCCATTCCACCCCATTTCCGTCCAGAGCCAGGTTTCGATCCTGGGATCGATATACCACTATCTCCACATCATCACCACATCACAACCATACCATCACTCAGTCGATAGGCCAACTCCCTCTTGGCACTGTCTCATGGCCCGTAGCCCCTGGCTACGTCCGAACACTCACTCCCAGGGGGAGAAGAGAAGGACTCATCTCACTATCTAGTTTAAGCGAAACCCAGGAAAGGTCCATAGCCGACAAATCGGCATATGTATCGATCGATCAACCATACACTCTGCAGAGGTTTTACATAACCACAAGATCCACCTTCCTCGTTGACCATCGTCAACTGGGCTGATTCCGGCCGCTTGCTAGCCTAGGATAATGCCACTCTACCATTCAGCCCTGGTACACCCCAAGTCTAGTCTGGGGTGGCTGAAACTGTGAGTCATGAGCTAGGTCCACAAGGTCTCCATGAAGTCTCGGAAGGGTGTGGGGGGAATCCTCCATGCCTCGTACCTCCCTCGCACTGTCCGCTATCAACCTAGCAGTAGTGGCAATATTCTACCAAGTAGTCCGGCCGTCCCGCACCATATAGGGCGAGTGGTACGTAAGGCTTCCCAGTGAATCTGAGTACTAGTAGATCCTTAGGGATGACCAAGCCAGAATGTCTTCATCAGGGTTTCCATTTACCATGCCACCACAGCACCTCCACCCCGGGCTCCTCCCATCACAGGTTCACACCCAGGGCCACCTCATATACCATTTACCCACCATAGGTATCCATTTCTAGGGGTGCCCAGGTAGCACCCCACGGCAAGACTTGCCCCAGGCTCGTCGTATACTCCAATTTGGTCGACACAACCCTCACCCTCCACGCACCCAAGTCACACACGCATCACTCTCCCCATAGTTCAGATAACACCAGTTTCCACCACGCATCAATGTAGTACAAGCGTAGTAGAAGTAATAAGCAATGAAATATAGCAGCGAGCGTGTGTCTAGCCTAATAGCAGGGTAAGCAGGGGTAAGGTTGCGTCAAGGTAAAGGCCATCAAATAAGCATACTACCATGCAAGTCCTGTCATAGTGTGAATATAACAATAAAGTAAAGCAATAGCAGTTCTATATTAGCCATGCGTAATAGGTGGTACGAGGTTGGGTGGGATGTGGCACCTTTAGTGAAGTCATCTCTGTACTCCTCATAGTACTCTCGGTCCTCGTCCGTCTGGTTCTCCTCCGAGTCTGCATACGATCGAATTATAGTCGCGCTAGCGACATCTATAGAATAGCACAAAAAAGCAATGAAAATTCAAAAGAGCCAAATGCACTCAAACATGGGTTCATTGCGTAGAGCTCGATTTTAGATGAATTTTGGTCCTGGTTTCATATTTTTCTGAGGTCGTATGAATTAGTTATGAACTTCCGAAGATTAAATCCATTTTTGAAAATAATAAAGGCTGATTTATTCAGGGCTGACACATGTCACACTATGACTGGTTCACGTGGCATGTAGGGACTTGGAGTGGTGTATCAGCTGGTGAGGTGGTCGGAGAGGTCACCGAGGTGGTCGGAAAGGTTGCCACGGTGGTCGGAGAGATCGCCGAAGTGGTCCAAAAGATCACCGAGGTGGTCGGAGAGATCGCCGAGGTGGTCGGAGAGCTTGCCGAGGTGGTCGGAGAGCTTGCCGAGGTGGTCGAAGATATCGCAAAAGTCCCCGATGCTGGCGTGGTCTCATCATCGGCATGACGTCAACATGGCATCATCAGGGCTAAACCGCGGCTGATAGGTGGGTCCCGCTGACATCAACATGATGTCATCATCTCGGTTGGTCACTGACAGGTGGGTCCGGGGTCAAACGATGACTGATAGGTGATGCGCGGTTCATGGTGAACCCGCCTGCGTTGGTCCATAGACCGTAGAGCCGGTCTATGAAGGACATGGTCCACTTACTCCTTCCTAGGGTTCGATACACGTGCACCAAGTGCACGGACGTGTGGCCGGCGAGGGGAAAATCCCCATCTTCTTCCCCGACGTGCTCCCGCCGGTGGTGAGCTCACCGGCGAGCCCCTCCAGCGGCGCGGGTGTGCAATTAAGGTGGGCAAAAGCTTGGCCTTGCCATGGCAGGTGCCCCGGTGAAGTTAATGTGGTGGCCAGGCGGCTCTAGTTGGCTAGCCACGGTGGCGGCGGTCCTCGTACACCGGCGAGCGGCGGTGTGGTGGCTGTGGCGGTGGTACCGAAGATTGGTGGTGCGCACGAGCTCCCCGACGTTGCTACGGCCATGGCGAAGCAGTCGTCGAAGGCTCGGGAGCTCTCAACGCCTCCGACCACGGTGGTGGTGGGGCAAAGCGAGGCGGTGGCGCTCGATGAGGTGCGGTGCGCGGCAACGCATGCGGCTTCGGTTGGCTTCATCCTCGGCTAAGGTGAGCGCGGTGTGTCTCTCGTCATGGCGGAGCTGGTCGGGGTGTCACCGTCGCCTTTACCATGACGTAGAAGACGCGGTGGTCTCGCCATGGTTGTGCTCTCGGCCATGGCGTGCAGGGTGGTCGTGCCGGTGTTCCAGAGCCGCTAGGGGTCGGTGAGGCCAGGCCTTGGGCTTGTGCACGTGCGGTGCGTGTGCAGCGTGTCTAGGAGCGGGAATGCTCTGGCTCTGCGTCCCCTAGGTGCGGGAATGCGGTGGCGTTCATGGTGAGTATGGCTAGCGCGGTGAGCGGCGAACGACATGGCTCACCGTAGGGCTCATGGCGGTAGGATGGTGGTGCGGTGGCGAGGCGAGGCCATGATGAGGTGATGTAGTGCCGTGCCGAGCAGCTACGTCGATGTAGCTGATCGGGGCGGCGCTCTTGGCTCTGGCGAGGTCCGGTTCCACAGCGGCTTCCTTCTCCTCCTTGCTTCTTCCTCCTCCCTCTCTCTCGGCTTAGCGTGGTGTGGTGCTGTGCCACCAGCGGCGGTGGTGAATGGGCTGAGGGTTAGGGCTCACGGGCATTGGCTTTTATAGCCGAGCTCTAAGGGCTCCAATGGCGGACGGCGATCGAGCGGTGGTGATGAGTGCGGCGCATGTGAGGGCCCACGTGCGATAGCGTAGGCGCGGCACAAGGGTGAACAGGGTCATGCTTCTTGCGTGACACCCTGGTCCGCGCCTACCACGCTGGTCGGCCCCCGGTCATGCGGGGAGAACACGTGGGCGAGGGAAGAAGATGCTACTGCGCTGACAAGCGGGGTCAGGTCGTCGGGCGCTTGTTGTGGCTGCGTGCGGCGCGTGATGGCTGCCGAGTGGGCCCGGCTTGTCATTGGTTGTCTTGGCGTCTTGAAGGCGGCGGCATTGGTAAACCTTAAATGGGCTCTGTACGCGTGCGTGAAAGGGCGGTGAGGCTTGGCTAGGCTAGCTAGGCTTGGTCGAGGCGGTGGCTCGCTCATAAGGCCGAAAGCAGCCCCTGGTTCTTTACTCCCTCTTCTTTCCTTTCTCTTTTATTTCTTTTGCTTCGATTCAAATTTAGTTAGAGTTTAAATTTGAGCTTTGAGTTATGTAGTGGGTCCCACAAGGTGTTTCAAATGGTGGTCAAAATACATCCTATATATTAGGGATTATTGGCTATTTTTGTTATACAAAAATAGTTGAAGTTTTTATATAGGGGTGTTTTATTCTTCCAACAAATAATTCTTTACTTAGGGTTTATCATAAATATTAAGTAAGTTAGTTAAACATCACATAAAGCAAAAGAATCCAAATCACAAGTGGAATTAAGGATGCATGCATGATTTGTTTATTTAGGAATTTAATTACACATGTGGCATAAAACCAAACTATGCTTATGATTTTAACCTAGTTGGGTCACATCTAATCCAAAACTAGGGTTTGGCTTCTACATGTGTCACTCAACATCACATAGGGTTTAAACAAAAAATTTCCAGTTGGGATTTTTTGTGTGTGGATTTTTGGGTTGTTACAGTCCTACCCCCTTAACAGAATCTCATCCCCGAGATTAAAGTGTAACGCACCCTTCGAAGAGATAAGGATATTGTAGCCAGAGGTCAGACTCTTTCTCCCATGTTGCTTCCCTCTCAGTGTGATTGCTCCATTGGACTTTGCACATAGGAATAGTTTTGCTTCGGGTCTCTTTGGTGTCTCTACCTAGAATTCGGATAGGATGTTCTTTGTACTCAAGAGTATCTTGAATGTCAAGTGTATCGGTTGGAACTACTTCATCGGGCACTCAAATACTTGCGTAGCTGTGAGACATGGAATACGGGATGTACACCCGCCAATTCCTTAGGTAGCTCGAGTTTGTAAGCGGGTTTTCCAATCCTCTTGCAAATCTTGTATGGGCCAACAAATCTAGGGGCAAGCTTTCCTTTCACATGGAATCTGACAGTTCCACGTAGCGGGGATACCTTGAGATAGACGAAATCTCCCACATTGTACTCAAGTTCTCTTCTTCTTTTGTCAGCATAGCTCTTGTATCGACTTTGAGTAATTCTCAAATTCTCCTTCACTTGAGCAACTCCTTCTTCAGCATCTTGAATCTTAGCGGAGTCAAAGAACAATCTTTCTCCCCATTGGGACCACATCAAAGGTGTCTTACAAGGTCTGCCATACAGAGCTTCAAATGGTGACATCTTGATGCTGGCTTGGTAACTGTTATTGTAAGAGAACTCTGCATAGGGTAGGCATTTCTCCTAATTAGAGCCATAATTTAGTACACTAGCGCGAAGCATGTCTTCTAAGATCTGATTTACTCATTCAGTCTATCCATCTGTCTGTGGGTGATAAGCGATACTGAAATCAAGTTTGGTTCCGATGGACTTGTGCAGAGCTTCCCAGAATTGGGACATAAACTGAGGACCACGATCAGATACAATACTAGAGGGAGCTCCATGCAGTCTGAGGATATGCTCAACATATAGATCTGCTAACTTTTCGGCATCGGTCTTGGTCTTAACGGGTACAAAGTGAGCAACCTTGGTCAAACGATCTACAATCACCCAAATGGAATAATTGCCTTTCTGTGAATGGGGCAACCCGACTATGAAATCCATGGATATGCTCTCCCATTTCCACTCGGGAACGTCAAGAGGCTTCAACAATCCTACAGGCCTTTGATGTTCAACCTTGACTCTATTACAGGTGTCACATCGTGCCACATGTCCCGCAATGTCTGTCTTCATGCCTTTCCACCAAAAGTGTTTCTTCAAGTCTTGATACATCTTTGAACCTCTAGGGTGAATACAGTACTTAGAATCATGAGCTTCTAACAGAATTTCCTCTCGTAGTGCTGGATCAGAAGGTACACAGATTCTGTCCTTGAACCAGATGGTTCCTTGTTCATCTTCATGGTGGTTGGTCTTGTAGCCTAGTTTCATCAGACCATGGAGATACCCAATTTCTTCACAATTTTTCTGAGCTTGATGGATGCGATCTGTGAGATCATACTGTATGCGGAGCTCATTCAACAAGCCATGCGGTAGTATCTCAAGTTGGAAATCATCAATCTCTTCCTTGAGTTCAGGTGGTACTGATTCAGTGATCAAAGTATGACAGTAACTCTTGCGACTGAGAGCATCTACGACTACATTAGCTTTTCCCGAATGATAGTGAATTTCTAGGTCATAGTCCTTGATCAATTCTAGCCATTGGCGTTGCCTCATATTTAGATCTTCCTGAGTGAAAAAGTACTTCAAGCTCTTGTGATCGGTATAGATATCACACTTATTGCCTATCAAGTAGTGCCTCTAGATCTTCAATGCATATACAACTGCTGGTAACTCAAGATCATGAGTGGGGTAACGGTTCTCGTGTTCTTTCAACTGTCGAGAAGCATAAGCTATCACTCTCCCACCTTGCATCAATACACAGCCAAGTCCTTGACGGGATGCATCACAATAGACCACGAAATCTTTGCTGATATCAGGCAATGCTAGCACAGGAGTTGTGGTAAGCTTCTGTTTCAATTCCTGGAAGCTTCGCTCACACTTGGGCATCCATTCAAACTCCTTGGTCTTCTTTAGAAGGTTGGTCATCGGACGGGCTATCTTGGAGAAGTTTTCAATGAATCGGCGATAATATCCAGCCAATCCCAAGAAACTTCTGATTTCTGTCACATTACGGGGTTGATCCCACTCTTTCACAGCTTCAATCTTGGCTGGGTTAACTGCGACACCTTCAGCTGATAGTACATGTCCTAAGAATGCAACTTTCTGTAGCCAAAATTCACATTTGCTGAACTTTGCGTAGAGCTGATGTTGGGCTAGTTTCTCACGCATAGTTCTCAGATAATGTTCATGTTCTTCAGCAGTGGGTGAATAGACAAGGATGTCATCAATGAATACTACCACGAACTTATCCAATTCATCCATGAAAACCTTATTCATCATGTTCATGAAGTATGCGGGAGCATTCGTGAGTCCAAAGGACACCATAGTGAACTCAAACTGCCCATACCTAGTCACAAAAGCTGTGTTCGGGATGTCACTCTCTCGAATCTTCATCTGATGATAGCCAGATCTGAGATCAATCTTGGAGAAATACTTGGCACCTCTGAGTAGATCAAGCAAATCATCGATCCTTGGCAGGGGGTACTTGTTCTTGATGGTGACTGTGTTTAAGTTCCGGTAATCAATGCACATTCTCATTGAGTCATCCTTCTTCTTAACAAACAGAACAGGGGATTCCCAGGGTGAAGCACTAGGTCTGATATATCCCTTCGAGATCAGCTCATCAAGCTGTTTCTTGAGCTCGCTAGTTCGTCAACTGACATGCGATAGGGTCTCTTGGCAATAGGTCCTGTTCCCGGTAAAAGATCAATGATGAACTCTACATCATGGTCTGGTGGCATGCCCGGTAATTCTTCAGGAAATACATCGGGATAGTCTCCGATCACAGGCACATCATGAACTGTCTTCTCCTCTTTTTGTGATTCTGAACTATCTTTAAGGGCATATAGGATAGAAGTGGACTTTCCGGACTGGGGTTCACATCTAATAACTTGGCCTGATGGGTGGGTCACTTGGACGTATCTAGGTGAACATGATATGATACCTCGGTGAATGGTTAGCCAATCCATACCCAAGATGACATCTAGGCTCGTGGAAGGTAACAGGGTTAGGTCGGCTTTAAAGATAAGACCCTCAATGGTAAGACTCACTTCCTTACAGATGTGGGTGCACTTTAGGTCCCCTAAATGTGAGCTGGTGATGATAGGCTTTCCACATGGGGTTACAGGCAGGTCATGCTCTCGTGCAAACTTGGATGATATGTAAGAACAAGTTGCTCCAGAGTCAAATAGAACTGATGCAGTATTGCCATTAACTAAAAACATACCGTACACAACGTCAGGGGTAGCCTGTGCTTCCTCGGCGTCTAGATGGTTGAGACATCCATGAGTAGCAGATCCCTTGAACTGAGACTTCTGAGCGGCTGAGTTCTGAGGGCACTCAGTGGCTTTGTGACCCGGTTGGCCATAAGCGAAGCAGGTGAAAGGTGCACTACCTGTAGGGGTTGGCGCGGGTGCCTTCCAGTTTCCAGTGCTTGGTGTAGAGCGGTTCTGTGCTGGGCGTTCATTCGCTGAGCGGGAACGGTTGAAATGGTCCTAAGCATAACGGTCCCGGGTGTAACGATCCTGAGCAGGGTGGGAGTATTTGGTGGTGTAGCCTCCACCACCCCTACTCGATCTAGGGTTGTCATCCCTGTTGTGGCGAGAGCGTTCCCTGGATGGTGCATCCCTATGGAACCTCTTGCGATCATGGCCATGGAAGGACTCCTCAGGCTTATGCTTTCTCTCCTTGTACTCCTCTCTAGCTTCAGCATGGTCCTTCTCAATCTGGATGCAGCGATCCACCAGAGCACGTAGCGTGCTACTCTCAATACCGCCAAACTTCAGCTTGATGTGCGGGTTAAGTCCCTTGCGGTAATAGTACAGCTTCTCCTTCTCAGAGTTCACAACATAGGAAGGTGCATAGCATAGAAGGTTGGTGAAACAAGTAGTGTACTCAGTCACCCTGTCCTTTCCCATCTTGATGTTGCAGAACTCCTCGGCTTTGGCCTCCATGATACCCTTGGGAATGTGATACTCAGTGAATGCTTCGGCGAACTCATCCCACGAGATGTTGGCAAGGTCCTCATGGTAATCATTGAAACTGTCCCACTAGGCGCGTGCTGCACCTATGAACTGGTGTGTGGCAGCTCCAACACACTCATCGTCGGTGAAGGTGGTGAGGTCGAGCTTCTTTTCCACCTCCTTGAGCCAGTCATCGGCTACAAGCGGGTCAGGGTCGGTGCCATCATAGGTAGGTGGCCTCAGCTTTAGAAATCCCTCCAGCTTCCCTTGGAAGTCATTCTGCTGACCTCCCTGGCGACGGTTTGCTTTGTCAACAAGAGTTGCAAGAAGCTGGGTCTGTTGCGCCATCACTTCTGCCAGGTTCGGTGGTGGTGGTGGCAGAATGTTCTCCTCAACAGGCGGCGGGGTATTCTCCAGGTTGAAGGATATCCCTCCACGTCCACGGCCACGACCATGGCCACGGTTGTTGCCACCATGCCCCCCATTTGGTTCGACTGGTTCGGGGGTGGGCGCACGTCTATGGTTCATTAGGCGAGCAGATCGGCGGTTCAGCATCTACAACACGGATCATATAAATTTTAGTGTTTGTGCCATAAGTGCTTATATTTCAGTATGATTACATAATTTTGACGATTTAAAGAAAAACATTTATATTATCCAACACTCATTACAAAGAAGCAATAAGATCCATAAGATGCAATAAGATCCAAAACATTCATTACATGGGTTTTATTACATAGCATCATCTCCAGTAGCTACACTTGAAGACTCGCGAGAATCGTACTACGCATAGTGTCTCATATGACATCTCATAAGGGGTACATCATGGGGTACAACTTATGGAAGCCATTGACATGACTCATGACCACGCAGGGTCATCTACTCTAACTCGTACACCGCAGCTGGGATACGACTGTTCTCAATCTCGATCTCCTCATCAAACTTGTGAAGTCGGGACACGTACTTCAAGGCCTCAGCGAGCTCCTCGGTAGGCTTGGCTCCAGGTAGGGTAGGGCAAGCATCTAGGTTGAGGCGAGTCGGGGCTAACTCAAACTCCTCTATCCTAGGCTTCGTCTTGCTGCGAATCTCCTTAGGTAGCTGATCCCATATACCCTTCATCTCCCTGAGGCGCTTCTTGTCATACTTCTGCCAAGCCTGCCAAGTCCTCTCACACTTGCCCTATAGGTACTCGTTCTGCCTGAGTGCCTCAATCAGGTGACCCTGGTTGTGAACGGCCTTCTTCCTGAACTCCTCTAGCTTCTGAGTCATGGTTTTGTTCTGAGATTGGATTTTCAGCATATCAATCCCCTTGGACCTCTCTCTGTCTCCTCTGCGGTTGAACTCGGCCTTCTTGTCGTCCAACTCTCTCTGCAACTCCAAGACCTTACTATCGAGGTAGCAGTTCCTGTTGCCTAGGTCGGCGGCTTTGTCCTGTAAGTCAGCGACCTCGGCTCTGTGGACTTCTTCACGACGGTTGAGCTCGTCCTGTAGCTTAGCAACTGTCTCAAGCAGACTAGCTCGCTCCTGTGCTCCCTACGAGTCTCGCTCCTGGTACTCCCACAAAAGAGCCCGGTCCTGACGTCTCCTCTGCTCAAGCTGGGTCACGTACCTGTCCTGCTCTAGTAGGTGGATAGCCAAGAGGCGAAGGCATCTGTCCTCCTCTGCAAAGATAACTCTGCCGGCTGCCAAACTCTGCTCACTAGGGGTAAGGCTGAGGTCGAGGGCCTGGGGAAGTAGACGGAACTCTATCGTCTTCAGGTGCTCGTAGTGGTCCATAATCACTCTGCGAAGTGCCTTGTGTGAGACAGCTCGCAGTCCCTCCTCAACTGTGTCCTCTATAGTCAACTGGGTGAAAGCTAGGACAGAAGGTAAGGTAGTGCTAGCTGGGAACTCAACTGAGGTGACAATCGGTCCTCTGATTCCTCCTTCCTGAGTTGACTTCCCGGTGCAGGTGACCTTGACAAGCTCGTCAGGGACTCCTAACGTGACGAGAACTCGATAAAGGGTCTGTGCAAAACCCCAAAGCTCACGTAGGTCAAAGGTAAGCTTGGCGTGGTCCAGAGGTAGCGGTCCTAGAGGCGGCCATTCGATGTTTGTTGCCATCTGCATGTTTTAGGGAAACAGGTGTTAGCAGGTCAATGAATAGATAAGCCTTGCATAAAAGTAAATGCAGGGTCGGTATATAACCGAAAGAAGGGTTGTTCATGTCCTATTCTATCGTCCATTTCTGAGGGTTTCGTCCTAGGGTCAAGTATGGCTCTGATACCAACTGAAACGACCTGATTTCCGTGAAGGGAAATCCATAGAGTCAAAGTGTATTATGACCGTTGTAGATCATAAAACCCAAATTCCAGTCAAATACCACATCCATACAACGATAATATCAGAGTACAAAATAGTGCGGAATTACATAAATTATTACATCGCCGCATTAGTGGAATCAAAAGTAGCATTCATTCAGAACAGCTTGAAGATAAGATCACCAAACTCGGCGTGAGGAACGAACCCTCAACCGTCAAACTCCTCGGAGCTATACTCCTCGGTAGAACACAAAGTGCCAAAATTTATCAGTACGATTTGTACTGGCCATTCCCACCCTATGAGCATTGCTTTGTGGAAATTGGATGCAAGTTGGATATAATCAAAAGGAACCTATAAGGCCGGGTTTTCTATGTATTAGCATATCAAGTATATAATAACAGTTGGTCAAGTTTTAACACCATTCCCACACCCATTCCACCCCATTTCCGTCCAGAGCCAGGTTTCGATCCTGGGATCAATATACCACTATCTCCACATCATCACCACATCACAACCATACCATCGCTCGATCGATAGGCCAACTCCTCTCTAAGCATCTTTCTCATGGCCCGTAGCCCCAGCTACGTCCAGAACACTCACTCCTGTGGGGAGAAGAGAAGGACTCATCTCACTATCTAGTTTAAGCGAAACCCAGGAAAGGTCCATAGCCAACAAGTCGGCATATGTATCGATCGATCAACCATACACTCTGCAGAGGTTTTACATAACCACAAGATCCACCTTCCTCGTTGACCATCGTCAACTGGGATGATTCCGGCCTTTTGCTAGCCTAGGATAATGCCACTCTACCATTCAGCCCTGGTACACCCCAAGTCTAGTCTGGGGTGGCTGAAACTGTGAGTCATGAGCCAGGTCCACAAGGTCTCCATGAAGTCTCGGAAGGGTGTGGGGGGAATCCTCCGCGCCTCGTACCTCCCTCGCACTGTCCGCTATCAACCTAGCAGTAGTGGCAATATCCTACCAAGTAGTCCGGTCGTCCCGCACCATATAGGGCGAGTGGTACGTAAGGCTTCCCAGTGAATCTGAGTACTAGTAAGTCCTTAGGGATGACCAAGCCAGAATGTCTTCATCAGGGTTTCCATTTACCGTGCCACCACAGCACCTCCACCCCGGGCTCCTCCCATCACAGGTTCACACCCAGGGCCACCTCATATACCATTTACCCACCATAGGTATCCATTTCTAGGGGTGCCCAGGTAGCACCCCACGACAAGACTTGCCCCTGTGCTCGTCAGATACTCCAACTTGTCGACACAACCCTCACCCTCCATGCACCCAAGTCACACACGCAAAGACTCTCCCCATAGTTCGATAACACCGCTTCCACCACGCATCAATGTAGTACAAGCGTAGTAGAAGTAATAAGCAATGAAATATAGCAATGAAGTGTGTCTAGCCTAATAGCGAGGTGTGGCGGGGGTAAGGTTGCGTCAAGGTAAAACCATCAAATAAGCATACTACCATGCAAGTCCTGTCATAGTGTGAATATAACAATAAAGTAAAGCAATAGCAATTCTATATTAGCCATGCGTAATAGGTGCTATGAGGTTGGGTGGGATGTGGCACCTTCAGTGAAGTCATCTCCGTACTCCTCACAGTACTGGCGTGGTCTCATCATTGGCATGACGTCAGCATGGCGTCATCAGGGCTAAACCGCGGCTGATAGGTGGGTCCCGCTGATGTCAGCATGACGTCATCATCTCGGTTGGTCAGCGGCGAATGGGTGCAGGGTCAAACGGTGGCCCGATAGGTGAGGCGCGGTTCATGGTGAACCCTCCTGCATTGGTCCATAGACCGCAGAGCCAGTCTATGAAGGACTTGGTCCACTTACTCCTTCCTAGGGTTCGATTCACGTGCACCAAGTGCACGGACGTGTGGCCGGCGAGGAGAAAATCCCCATCTTCTTCCCCGGCGTGCTCCCGCCCATGGTGAGCTCACCGATGATCCCCTCCAGCGTCGCGGGTGTGCAATTGAGGTGGGCAAAAGCTTGGCCTTGCCATGGCGGGTGCCCCGGTGAAGTTAACGTGGTGGCCGGGTGGCTCTAGTTGGCTGGCCGCGGTGGCGGCGGTCTCGTACACCGGCGGCGGTGTGTGTGGTGGCTCTACGGTGGCGGTATCGGGAGATTGGTGGTGCGCCACGAGCTCCCGACGCCTTCTACGGCCATGGCGAAAGCGGTCGTCGAGGGGCTCCGGGAGCTCTCAACGCCTCTGACCACGGTGGTGGGGGCAAAGCGGAGGCGGTGGCGCTCCGATGAGGTGCGGTGCGGCAACGCATGGCTCCGGTTGGCTTCATCCTCGGCTAAGGTGAGCGCGGTGTGTCTCTCGTCATGGCGGAGCCGGTCAGGGTGTCACCGTCGCCTTTACCGTGACGTAGAAGACGCGGTGGTCTCGCCATGGTTGTGCTCTCGGCCATGGCGTGCAGGGTGGTCGTGCCGGTGTTCCAGAGCCGCTAGGGGTCGGTGAGGCCAGGCCTTGGGCTTGTGCACGTGCGGTGCGTGTGCAACGTGTCTAGGAGCGGGAATGCTCTGGCTCTGCGTCCCCTAGGTGCGGGAACGCGGTGGCGTTCATGGTGAGTACGACTAGCGCGGTGAGCGGCAAACGACGTGGCTCACCGTAGGGCTCATGGCGGTAGGATGGTGGTGCGGTGGCGAGGCGAGGCCATGATGAGGTGATGTAGTGCCGTGCCGAGCAGCTACGTCGCTGTAGCTGATCGGGGCGGCGCTCCTGGCTCCGGCGAGGTCCGGTTTCACAGCGGCTTCCTTCTCCTCCTTGCTTCTTCCTCCTCCCTCTCTCTCGGCTTAGCGTGGTGTGGTGCTGTGCCACCAGCGGCGGTGGTGAACGGGGTGAGGGTTAGGGCTCACAGGCGTTGGATTTTATAGCCGAGCTCTAAGGGCTCCAATGGCGGACGGCGATCGGGCGGTGGTGATGCGTGCGGCGCATGTGAGGGCCCATGTGCGATAGCGTAGGCGCGGCGCAAGGGTGAACAGGGTCATGCTTCTTGCGTGACACCCTGGTCCACGCCTACCACGCTGGTCGGCCCTCGGTCACGCGGGGAGAACGCGTGGGCGAGGGAAGAAGATGCTACTGTGCTGACAAGCGGGGTCGGGTCGTCGGGCGCTTGTTGTGGCTACGTGCGGCGCGTGATGGCTGTCGAGTGGGCCCGGCTTGTCATTGGTTGTCTTGGCGTCTTGGCGGCGGCTGACAAGGCTAAACTTCATGGGCTCTGGCGTGAAAAGGGCAAGTAGCTTAGGCTTGGCTAGCTAGGCTAGGTCGGGTCGAGGTGGTCAAGCTCATAAGGCCGAAAGCGGCCTGAAATTCTTCTTTGCTCCCTCTTCTTTCCTTTCTCTTTTATTTCTTTTGCTTGATTCAAATTTAGTTAGAGTTTAAATTTGAGCTTGAGTTATGTAGTGGGTCCCACAAGGTGTTTCAAATGGTGGTCAAAATACATCCTATATATTAGGGATTATTGGCTATTTTTGTTATACAAAAATAGTTGAAGTTTTTATTATAGGGTGTTTTATTCTTCCAACAAATAATTCTTTACTTAGGGTTTATCATAAATATTAAGTAAGTTAGTTAAACATCACATAAAGCAAAAGAATCCAAATCACAAGTGGAATTAAGGATGCATGCATGATTTGTTTATTTAGGAATTTAATTACACATGTGGCATAAAACCAAACTATGCTTATGATTTTAACCTAGTTGGGTCACATCTAATCCAAAACTAGGGTTTGGCTTCTACATGTGTCACTCAACATCACATAGGGTTTAAACAAAAAAAATTTCAGTTGGGATTTTTGGTGTGTGGATTTTTGGGTTGTTACAACCGGCCAATGATAATCTGATACCGCTCGTCCTAGATCATCAACAAAAACAATATCAAGAGACTGATCAATGAAAGAGAACATGAGACACATGCTTGAGTACTTGGCGTATATGCAATTGCCTTGAATCCCTGGATGATCAGGATCAAGGCACCCAGAAAAAGAGGAATCCACAAGATACAGTGTGCACCCACTGAGGCTAGTAATTCTCAACCACTTCCCCTCTCTAGCTTTCCATTGAGCCCCTTTTTCCTAATAACAAGTAGCAGCTCACCACAACACTCTACAAGACAGAACACACTGTGCATCGAATTTGGCATCCTAGAAATTCCAATTGTAAGTTGTTGTCGTCGTTTAACAGCTCCACAATAGCAAGAAGGTGCCTTGAATTGACCAGCGCGTAGAGGGTGCTCTTCACAAAGATCAAATCTTCAAGCTCATTGGGAAAGCTGATTGTTGCCAAGCGCCACCTAGGGGCCCGAGGCGACATTACTAGATATTGGTGTCAATGGTGTGGCTTAAAGCAACGACGAGGTCATCGAAGAAGAGGAGGGGGAGATGTCCACCCGGGCTGGGGAGGTAGGCTTACTTCAGCCTGGGCATTTGGTAATACCGAACCGATCGGTTCGGTACTTCGGTTCCCACACAAATTCGGTTCCTTGGAAAATAGGTACCGATCAGTTCCTTCCAAAAAGCGGTACAGAGCAAATTTGGTTTCGGTACTTTCGGTTCAATTTCGGTATTAACCGAACAGTACCAAATTGATCATAGAGACATGTAATAGCTTGTTCAAAAGCTAATTTTGACATGATTTCATAGAGAATAATAGTGCAAAATAAATATACATATAAAAGTCCATAAGACTATAAGAGTGAGTACCACAAATACATAATATAATAGTCTACAATAGTACAATCAATAATATAACAACACTCAAACTCAGCACATTTTAGGTAATTCGGTAAATTTGGTTCCTCGAGGTAAAGAACCGAATTTACCTCGGTAATTTTGGTTCCTGGGAATTAGGAACCGAATAGGGTACAAAAAAATTTAGTTCTCGGTATTTTTGGTTCGGTTCTCAGTTCTTGGTATTTTTTGCCTAGAGCTAGGCATACTCACCTGTGAGGAGCTGAACGATGTTGAGGTCACGTTTGGGTAGGCGGCAGGAGTAGTTGTTGATGGCTAGGTAGCAACCTAGTGTGTGGGACTCGGTGACTACATAATCGGCATCGGGAATGCTGGTGCGGGGGATGTTGAAGCGGTGGATCCGGTGAAGAGGGAGGTGAAATAAGACATGGGACTGGGTGGGATTGAGGGGGATGAGGAGTAGGAGCCAGGACTAGGAGGCAAGGTTGGACGCCGTTAGCGGTAGGAGGGCGCGGTAGGCACGACAGGCGGCGCGAAGGGTGAAGAAGTCCTAGGGGCTCGTGAGGTGCTTGGCGACCTCGGGGATCATCTCTGGCGGGAAGAACAACGAGGATGCAGTGGGTGGTGTGAAGAATAATGAGGATGCAATGGTTGGTGTTGGTATATATTAACGCACACAGAATAATCCACAAGCGCACGGATACCGATGTAGCACTTCACCGGAAAGTATTCTAGAATATCGAACTCAAGGAAATGTGTGTGAGAATAACTAAGTCCAATTTAAATTTAACCTAGAATAGCAATAAGACTTAAGATAACAGGAGCGTAGGGAAGATCACTAAGGTCTTCTAGTTCTAACTTCGGTAGGCTATGTCTTCTATTGTTCAATTCTGCGGATATTACTAAGGAAAACACAGGCAAAGTATGTTTCCTACAGTAACAAGGTCCTGCTGAGCCTACAAATAGGAGGTGGACTACAAAGGATTCAACGAGGCTATAAGAGTCACCCTCGCGAGCTACCACCAATCCGGAATATAGGGTACATCCATGAGTAACCGAGTCTAAGCACCACGCTTACACTATGAATACTACTTTAACCCATGAGCGACAAGGATTAAAGTATTCAAAAGAGTCGCAAACCCGAAGAACAATATAAACAAGATGCTTACTTGAATTAGAAGTTGATTACCAGAGAAATCTCAGAAGCAAGCTCAAAAAGAACTTGATTCCACCAGGGTACAAGCCATAGAGAGAGCACCGACAGGACAGACCTCCTCCAAACTCTTCCCTCACACTCTATCTCTCTGTTTCTAATATAAGATTAGATCCTAACTTGAAGGACTAATCTTCTCTTGATTGCTAGCTCTAATCCTGATGAAGAGAATATGAATTGTGGCTCTGGTTTCTAGGGTTTCAGGTTCTGCCAGGAGAAAGGGGTACATGTAGGTATATATAGTGACCTTCAAGCATCTGGGACCCTCGGATCAAACTGACTTAAAAGAACGGCGTAGATGCAATCCTTAAGGCGGTGGAGAACTGACGTAGCAAGAAGAGGCTGCTAGGTGGGGCCCACAGACCGGCCGGCCTGCAGGTGGGGCTAGCTGGCCCCACATGTCAGAGGCACAGGCTCTGCTTCGGTAGATTGCCTTCTGGAGTCTTCCCACGTAGGTACCATCACGAATTAACGTGATTTCCTTTGACGAATAGGTCCTCCTTGATGATTTTCTGATTAAATCCTGTGGAAAACACAGATTCACTAAAACTTGTGGAAATTGTCAGTTTGAACCCATAAGTCTATGTTGATGATCATTTTAGTAATTTATGCAAGATATATTGATGGTTCATGATTTGTGTTAACTACCGTCAACAAACTCCCCACACTTAGGCTTTTATTTATCCTCGATAAAAAGATGGATCAAGACATCATCATAAAACCATTCCTAGTCATGCATGCTCTGTAGGATTCAAAGTGTCTACCATGAAATTTTGGGCAGTTGAAGAACGGAATAGCTTGAAATAGATCACCGTCTTCCTTTAGTCAAGTCAATTAGAGAAACATTTTAAGATTTGTGGAAACAAAATATAGCTTACCTTCTTTCTGTGGTACTCTCAAATCACTCAATATATATGTGGTATTTTTGGATCCTTACCAAGGCATTGATGTTCTTGCCTTCTTTTTACCTACTTCTAAAGGCTTATGTGGAGCTTTAGGTAGGAATGAATATGAGAACATACTTGCATTGCATATATTGTAAAGTCAAAATAAGGATCAAGGAGAAAAATATCATACTCTTAGATCAAGATGTGCATGTGCGTGGATGTATATATGGTGGCTAACCTAATTCTACTATGCTCCTTGAAACATATCTCTCTTGTTTGAAACTTTGAAATATTTTTGAAGGAAAACAAGGGCTATCATATTCATCTCTTTTTTTTTCAGGCGGGCATCAGAATACCCATTGTTTTAAATTTCTCAGACACTTGTCCATTCTTTTTCAATTCTTTCCTTCTCTTTTTTTATGAATAACTTTTGCATAGCACATGCCTCTTCTTCTGCAATTGAAACTTTTTAAGAGAGGTATTTGCAAGAACTTGGAGCATTTATCCTAACAAACATATTTTTGTGTCTATTCCCAATGTAGGAGTAAAACATTTTTGGTGGATGGAAACATGTTTTTGCGTACTCCTAGTGTAGGAGTAGCAGATATATGTGGAGTGTACATGATCTTGATCTTGAGAGCATGATAAGTTTCTCAACAAGGGTCACAAGGTTTGACCAAACTCAATACAATGACAAGTAGTATATCTAGATGGTTTCCTAGTCTATCATATTTGGCTTTGGTAGGATATTGCTTTACCACAAAGGAGAGGTGTAGCTATTCATTTTACTTTTTGAAATAAAATTCTCCAATAACAAGACATCAAGAATCAAGTTCTCATTATTCTACTATATCTCATTCCACAACAACTTAAGTGATATGGGGTCCCTAATAATAAGTTCCCAATAGTAGCAAGACTTTCAGGAAAAGTATTATGTGAGTCTATCCTTAAGTCATGACTGAAATAATATTTTCTTCATGTTTTAAAGTTGTTTATCTAAGGATTTTCAATTCGGTTTGAAACAAAAAGCGAGATAGGTGAAAATATAACATACGGGACTCAAACCTAACCGTGGACGAAGCGTGAGGCAAAGCGAAGCTGGGCTGGGCTGGCCGGCCCATGTAGGAGGCTAGGCGGCCCACTCTTGGGCCCGTTCGGGTCCAACTTTGGCTAGCGTGGTATTCGGTCCATTGCTTTCTAAATTTCATGATTTTCACGATCGGATCTCGTTTCGTTGTCGCGGTGTGCTTCCCCCACACTTGTTTCCTGTTTATGTTTATGCACAACATGTGGAGACAAACACATATACAAAAATAGAGAGCAGATAATGGCAATAAGATTTCATTGATATCATAAGGCACTTTATTACAATCTGAGCTAAACATTCTAACATAAACTTTCAACTAGCTAGCACAAACTTTAACCAACATAACAATTGAGCTAAGCAAACAACCTAAACATTGACCTAATTGTGCCCTATCGATCCACAACCTAACTCTTAATTCTTAAATTTGTCCTGATTAACAACATATCGGCTTAAGATAGTAAGCTCATATTCTAGGTTCCTGCGATGGAGGTGCTCTTTATCGATCTTATGCTGCAGAGCATGGATATACTCAGTGAGGGTTTGGATCTTGTCCTGCAGCATAGCAACGGTCATCCATTGACGCTTTTCATCATTCTCTTTGGTGGCGGGTGGTGCCTCTTCTTCTTCTTCTCCTTTGGCGGCACAATCTTAACTTGCTCAGGTGCAGCAAGAACTCCATCTATGGGCACACGTGGCGTGATCGACTTGTATTTAGCACATGTGACATCTCCAAACTTGTTGGTCTTCACCCCGGTCAGTGTCTCATTTGCCCTTGGAGGAATGAGGTTGATCTCCTTTGGGACCTTGATCTTCGGTGCCTCTGGCGGCTGGTGTGGCTTATCTTGAAGAAGTAGACATGGCGGCGGCGGAGCGATAGCCAGACAATGAATGGCTTGGGCGAAGTAAGATTGGCTGGAGGGAATGGGAGCCATCTTTCACGGCGAGACGACGCTCAGCGCTAGAGTGTCGGGCTTCTTGTTTAGATCAACTCCATAGGGGACGATCTTTTTACCGGCCATTGGAACTTGAGAGGAGGAGAGCTTTGGTGCTGCTGGAGATGGAAGGCTTTGTTAGAATGGCTATGAAGTTGCATGGGCTTGTTTATATAGGGGGGAAAACTTGCAGCAGGGGTCAAAATCTATCCATTTGGGGTCTTGTAACGAGGAAAAACCGAATGGCTTGAAAAATTGGATATTCTCGCGAGAATACTCTAGAAGGTTCGCGATCCAATCGAGCGGGGGCGAGGACACAGACAGGTGGGTCAGCTAGCCCCACATGTCTCCACCTCATGGAGATTTTTTTTGCACAACGGTTTCTAATGTTTATCTAATCCCAAAAAATATATTATCGCGTTACAAATCATAAGGTGGAGGGCAGATGTGTAAATCTATGGCAAAATAATAAAATCTACCTCATCCAAATCCTCAGGTAGTTTTCTGGTTCTAGAAAGATCTTGAGACAGTGACCATTTACCTTGAATAACGTACCTTCATCATTTTGAAGTGTTACTGCTCCATGCGACGAGGTGCTTATAACCTTGAATGGTCTTTCCCATTTGCTCCGAAGTTTTCCGTGCCCGAATAATTTTATCCTAGAATTAAAAAGTAATATCTTATCTCCTGGGGAGAATTCCTTCTTCATGATCCTCTTATCGTGCCATCTCTTTGTTCTCTCCTTGTATATCTTGGCATTGTGATATGCTTTTTCACACCATTAATCAAGCCCAGAGAGTTGCATCTTCCTCCTAGTTCCTGCTGCTTCTAAGTCCATGTTCCATCGTTTGATGGCCCAGTGTGCCTTGAATTCAAGCTCAACGGGTAGATGACAAGTCTTTCCATAGACGAGTTGGTATGGTGACATCCCAAGTGGTGTTTTATTGGCTGTTCTGTAAGCCCATAGTGCATCGGGTAGTCTATCCTTCCATGTAGTCCCCATCTCGTTGGCCATCTTTTACAGAATATTCTTGATTTGTGTGTTCGATGTTTCTGCTTGGTCACTTGTCTGAGGGTGGTATGGAGTAGCGACGTTATGACAGGTCCCATGTTTTGACAAGTACTTGCAAAAGTTCTTGTCAATGAAGTAAGTGCCTCCATCACTTATCACCATTCTCGGAACTCTGGATCATGGAAATATTGTTTCTTCAAACATCTTCTTGGAGTTTTTTTGCATCAGCAGCTCTACATGGCGTGGCTTCAACCCACTTGGAGAAATAGTCAACTGCCACCAAGATGTACTCACAATACTTTAATTTTAGAAATGGTCCCATGTAGTTGATTCCCCAGACATCGAAGAGTTCGATCTAGAGGTTGTTGGTGAGTGGCATGGCATCTCTTGAATTGATGTTCCCGTGCCTCTGACATGATCCACACCTCCAAATGAAGGCCCTTGTGTTTTCATACATGGTTGGCCAATAGAATCCACTTTGCTAGATCTTTGAGTGAGTGTGAAATGCACCATAATGCCCTCCATATGGTGATGAGTGACATCGTTCAATAATTTTGATGCCTTCTTCTGCCAGTACACACCTCCTGAGTACATCTAAAGAGGTACGGCTTATCCCATATGTGGAGACGACTTTCGTAGATGAGCTTCCTTTTGTTCTCCTCTGGTGGTACATAACCTGCAACCATAAAGTTAACAATATTTGCGTACCAGGGGTTGGATTTTGTGATCTTGAAGAGCATGTCGTCTCGAAGCAAATCATTGATGGGCATTTCCTTTGAATTTTCAAACCGCATTCTGGACAAGTGATCGACAACAAAATTTTCTACTCCCTTTTTATCTTTTATTTCTAAATTAAATTCTTGGAGTAGCAAAATCCATCTTATAAGTCAAGGTTTAGCATCTTTCTTAGTGAGCAGATATTTTAAAGCAGCATGATCAGTATAAACAATCACCTTAGCTCCTACTAAGTAAGATCTAAACTTGTCTATAGCAAAAACAATAGCCAGGAGTTCTTTTTCAGTTGTTGTATAATTAAGTTGAGGTCCTGTCAGAGTTTTGCTAGCATAAGCAATTGCATGATGCTTCTTATCTTTTATTTGTCCTAAAACTGCCCCCATAGCATAATCACTTGCATCACACATAATTTCAAAAGGTAGCGACCAATCAGGGGGTTAAATGATTGCTGCAGAGATAAGTGCTTTCTTAAGAATTTTGAAAGATTTTAAGCATGCATCATCAAATTCAAATAGAACATCCTTGGCTAAAAGATTTGTAAGTGGTCTAGCAATATGTAAAAATCTGTTATAAAGCGGCAGTAAAACTCCGCATGACCAAGAAAACTGCGGATCTCTTTGATATTTACGGGTGGAGGTAACTGTTCAATTACTTCAATTTTAGATTTATCTACCTCTATCCCTCGTTCGGACACCAAGTGTACAAGTACTATGACTTCTCTAACCATGAAATGATATTTTTCCCAATTAAGAACTAAGTGTTTTTCTTCATATCTTTGCAAAACCTTGTCTAAATTTTTAAGACAATCATCAAAAGTTTTTCCATAAACAGAAAAATCATCCATGCAAACTTCCACGATTTTTTCAATCATATCAAAAAATATAGACATCATGCATCTTTGAAAAGAAGCTGGAGCATTACATAGTCCAAAAGACATTCTATTCCATATGGACATGTAAATGTGGTTTTGCTTTGGTCATCAGGATGGATTGGTATCTGGTGATAACCTAAATACCCATCAACGAAACAGAAGAAAGAGTGATTTGCCAGTCGCTCCAACATTTCATCAATGAAGGACAACGAAAAATGATCTTTCTTTATTGCCTTGTTAAGTTTTCGATAATCATTGCACATCTGTCATCCTATGATGGTTCTTTGAGGGATTAGTTTATTCTTTTCATTTTTAACAACAATCATGCATCCCTTTTTAGGCACAACTTGAACAGGGCTTACCCACTCACTATACGAAACGGGATAGATGATCCCTGCATGGAGGAGTTTCAAAACCTCTTTCTTAACAACCTCTCTCATCGCATTATTAAGCCTACGTTGTGGCTCCCTAGAAGGTATATAATATGGGTCTGTAGAGATGCGATGGGTGCAAAGAGCAGGGCTAATTCCCTTAAGATCTTGGAATAAGTAGCCAAAAGTAGAGCGATGCTTTTCTAAGATAGTTAACAAGCGGAAGGATTCTTCCTGAGAGAGTTTATCACTTATGATCATAGAAGAATCCTGATCATTATTGAGAAAAACATATCTAAGACCAGAAGACAGGGGTTTAAGCTCAATGGTGGGCTTAGGTGGTTCTAGTAATTCATCTAAAGGTTCAGGCTCTATGGGATTTTCGTCTTCCTCCTCGATGAAGAACTAGGCATCATCTTTAAGTTTGGGTTCGATCAAAACATCAAGAGATGCTACATTAACCTCATCCATTGAGTCTTGCTCGGGAATCAGCTCAGTCTTAGCATTTAGAGAGTGAATGATAGGTAAAGAAAGTTTAAAGTTTTTCCCAAGGCTAATTTTCAATTTCCCTATTTGTCTTTCTTGGATAAGTCTTTCAATTGGTTGTCCTATCAACAGGTCGAACTCTATGATATCAAATATATAAAAGCTCAAATGAACCATGGTTCCTTATACCTGGATAGGGAGGACATAAAGTATTCCCAAACTAGGGAGAATGTGTCCTGAAAGACCTTTAAATAACTTTGTTGTTGGGGTTAATGGCATATCTTTTAATAAATCATGAGTAAAAGATGCAGACATGATATTAACACCCACAATTAGATTATAAAGAGCATCGAAAGGAGCTTTGTTAATTTGGCAACGAACAAAAATAGAATGTGAGTCTAGACGAATCACATCAGAGGAAAGCTCTGATTCTTCTAGCCATTCATTACTTATAATGGACACTAACTCTTTTGTAGTCTTTTTAAGGAAAGCTTCCTCATAAGGGTCTACAATTTCTTCAATGGATGATGATTTCTTAGGCTTCTGAGGCCTCCTCATAGTATGATAATTTGAGATATTTTCATATTCGGCAAAAAGTTCATCCTCGAATTCAAGCATAAAATATGAAATTGGAGTTTCCTCCTTTTCCGGTGGTTCAAGATTTGGGATAGCTGGAGTTGATGATGGGTTGGATAAAGATTCTGGTTCAGCTATCTGGATTCCTTCTCTAGTGGCTTCTCTTCTACTTCCTCAGGGGTGCTCTCTAAGACTTTAGTAAGAATGCTTCTCCCCGAATTGGCGGAGACATGCAAGAACGATCCTCCTGAAGCTGTATCAAGATACTTCAAAGTTTCCCTATCAAGACCCATATAAAAGTGCCGAAGAAGAATGGGATCTTGAATGGCAAGGTCAGGGCTAGTATTAATGAGAGCATTAAAGCGTTCCCATGACATACCTAGAGATTCTTTTTCTTTTTGTTCAAAAGTTAGAACATCTGAATGAAGGCTGACTACTTTAGAGATGGGAAAGAAATGCAAGCAAAAGCTAGAATACAAAGCTTCCCAATCTCCTTGTCTACTCCCTATGGTTTGCTTGTACCAACGTTTAGCTCTTCCCTTCAAAGAGAAAGGAAAAAAACTTCTATCGTAAGGTTTCATCGGACATGCCTGCAATGCGTAGGCATGCACAGGTTTGCTCAAACTTATTTAGGTGAGAGTGTATTTTCATCATCTTCGTCCGAAAAAGATTGATCCCGGACCATGTTAATTAAACATGGGTGCAACTCATAGCCAGGTGTTAGAATAGGCTTTGAAGATTCTGGTGACTCTAGGCATGCGCTCGTAGGTGCGGCATATTGATGGATAGGAGTGGATTCTAAATCCATGGTGAAAAGGAAAGAAAAATAAAAGATAAAAGATAAAAGAATAATGATATAAGGTTAAGCTAGGTTTGAAGTTAACTCAGCAACCGTTTCCCCGACAACGGCGCCAGAAATGCTTGTTGGTATATATTAACACACACAGAATAATCCACAAGCGCACGGATATCGATGTAGCACTTCACCGGAAAGTATTCTAGAATATCGAACTCAAGGAAATGTGTGTGAGAATAACTAAGTCTAACTTAACCCCGAGTAGCAACAAGACTTAAGATAACAGGAGCGTAGGGGAGATCACTAAGGTCTTCTAGTTCTAACTTCGATAAGCTATGTCTTCTATTGTTCAATTATGAGGATATTACTAAGGAAAACACAGGCAAAGTATGTTTCCTACAGTAACAAGGTCCTGCTGAGCCTACAAACGGGAGGTGGACTACAAAGGATTAAATAAGGCTATAAGAGTCACCCTCGCGAGCTACCACCGATCCGGAATATAGGGTACATCCACGAGTAACCGAGTCTAAGCACCACGCTTACACTACGAATACTACTTTAACTCAGGAGCTATAAGGATTAAAGTACTCAAAAGAGTTGCAAACCTGAAGAACAATATAAACAAGATGCTTATTTGAATTAGAAGTTGATTACCAGAGAAATCTCAGAAGCAAGCTCAAGAAGAACTTGATTCCGCCAGGGTACAAGCCGTAGAGAGAGCATCGACAAGCCGGAGCTCCTTATGCAAGATATATTGACGGTTTATGATTGGTGTTAACTACCGTCAACAGTTGGCCATCACCATTTTTGCTCGTGACCTAACCCTAACTGGCCGCCGGTGTGAGTCTGCCTTCCTACTATGGGCAACCAACCACTGTGAGAGAGACTTCGCTGCATGTGGTGCGGGCAGCCATTTGCGCTCAAGATTTTATCTGGCCAGGCTGGAAGTTTAGTATAGTGTACAGTTGGGCCGAATGGGCTAAAGGATGGATCTGTTCTTCCATGTTCTAGTAGAATTTTTGTGTCCTTTCATGAAAAAAAAGATAGAGAACTTTTGCAAGGATTTCAACAGTAGAGAGAAGAGAAGATGGCCTGCGAATTCAGCCCATTTAGGAGCCATCATGATCTCGTCCGTCCAATCATGATCGGCAGCATTCCTTTGATTTCGTCCAAACAAAGCGCTGGCTGAGAAACCTTGTTCACCATTTGCGCTCGCGACCTAACCCTAACTGGCCGCTGGTGTGAGTCTCTCTTCCTACTGCGGGCAGCCGACCACTGTGAGAGAGACTTCGCACTGCACGTGCTGCGGACTTCCATTTGCGCTCTGATTTGATCTAGGCCGGGCTGGAAGTTTAGTATAATCTACAGTTGGGCTGAATGGGCTAAAGGATGGGTTTGTTCTTCCTAGTTCCAGTAGAATTTTTGTGTCCTCTCACGAAAAAATAGAATTTTTGCAAGGATTTCAACAGTAGAGGTAGAGAAGATAGCCTGCAAATTCCTTACGCCTGCAGCCCATTTAGGAGCTATGATGATCTCGTCCGTCCAATCGCCATCGACAGCATTCCTTTGATTTCGTCCGAACAAAAGCGCCGGCCAGGAAACCTTTCCCTCTCCTCCCTCGCCTTTCTCGCGAAGCAGCAGCCAGGGCGGGCGATGAAGAGAAGACGGTGGTGTCCCCGCGCCCGCGCGAGTGAGGGCGGCGGCGGCGGACAGAGTGACGCTGGAGATTAGCCGACGCAACAAGTTCTTTGCCGGAGCGCGCGTGCGGCCAAGACCGCGCGTGGCTCCGTCGAGGATCTCGTGGGTGGCGCACGAGAAGGTGGGCGGCTCGTCGGTGAGCCATTCTTCTCCGCCGCCGCGTGCAGCGACGAGTGCCTCGCCTTCGGGAGGTGCCGCGCAGATGGTGGCCGCCGGGATGACGAACTAGTACGTCGACCTTTCCTTCGGATTATAGCGCTTCTATATAGAAATAAAAATTGGGGATTTTGCCTGCATAGGTTTTCAGATTTTGGGGAATTTGGACTTTTGCAATTCGACCAAGTATTAATGACTAGTATAATTGATCTGAATTTCCATCGTCACTAGAAAACCAGGCGCGGCTTTGCCGCGCCCTTCTTGAGCGCCCATTATGGTTTTGGCAAGTATAACCAGCAGCCATCAACATGGTCAGAAGTTGTAAAGCCATATTTGGTGAGGTATATGTAAAAACTCGAGCGTAGAAGTTGTGTTTGGAGAGGTCGTGGTGGCTCCTGTTTATGACAATCTGAATTTTGTTGACCTAGAGCCCTGATTAATCTTAGCATGTTGAGAGTGAACATGAGCTGCCTGCAGTAAACTAAAGGATTTGAGGATGCTTATTGTGAGATTTCCACATTTGTAAATCTAGAGCAGAATGCGATGATTATAACTGTAGATGGGAGACACAGACATTCAGAGTTTAACATCAATTTACATAGGCAGACACACACACAACTGCAAAGCCATTGATTTCAGCAAGTTTGACCTCTAAGAGCAATAATTGATAAGGTACAATATACTACTCCTCTCCTCCTAATATATGATTTTGTCGAAAATAGCAGGTAATATCTAGGGTTAGCATTGGTTCTAAACTTGTTGAACTGAATGACGTTGAACTGAAATTTGTTGACTTAAACACTGAGTCAAGACTATTTGGATGAGGCTTCGTCATGCGTGCTGCTATCGTATAGTAGTACCCACAACCCTGATGCTTCGCTATTAACCAGAAGGGAAATCACATGTTTTACTTCTATCTGAAATATCTAATATATATAAGATATGTTCTACGGTGCTTGAGAGGTACAATAGTATAACTGCAATGAGTGTGCTTATGAAAATAATCTTCAAAGAATGCAATGTATTTACTATGAAATTTGATTTCACATTCTTTAGCAATTAATGGAAGGTTTTTATATTGGGTAAATTTTTTTGCGAGACCCCGTTACAGACGCAGATGCTCAAATACACGTGAGCGCACACTCATCCCTCTAAACGCACACATGCACACCCTACCCCTATGAACACCCCCGAAGAACTGAGTTGGACTATCTAGGTATAAGAAGAACCAGCAAATTGTAAATTGATCAGGCCAATATATTAAAGTATATTCTCTTTTCAGTTATTATATTTTAGTGCTGAAAAATCATTATGGGATTCTTCTTTATGAAGGTAGTACCTACATTTTCTTTCAAATGCAAACAAGGGATTTGATTCAACTTAAACGGCATTTTACCTTCATGTAGGCATAATATCATGATGTGGCTTAATGTTGGCATCTTAATGTTGAATATCAAAATATCTGCTTGCGAAAGGTGAATAATTATTTTTGTCCCTTTCTTAATGTACATTTGACCATGTTATAAGCCTTTATATATGTTATAATTCCTTGACACTTTGCAGAAATTTCAAAAGACTAAAAAAACTTCAGCCCACATCAAAACTGAAACCTTGCATTTTGAAAGTTTTTGGTTCATTACCAGCCGGGTCTTATGATTGCACTGATGTGATGAAGGGTGCGGATATAAGTCTATTGGAAATATTGCACAGAGTACTCGGTGGCGGCGGCGGCGGCGTGATGGAGGCACGGAGCGAGAGACCACGATCACGGGTCAGGTGGGGGGCAGCGGGGCGTACCACTCGTTGGCGCGGCGCGCGTAGAGGTAGGCGGCGAGCGCGACGTCGGCGGCGGCCACGGCGACGAGCGTCGCCGAGAGCACCGCCACGCGCACCTTTCCCCAGAAGCCGGCGCGGCGCATCCGCAGGCGCCGGGCAGCGGCGGTGGCAGCGGGAGACAGCTCCAAGGCCGCGGCCAGAAGGCGCTTCGACCGCGGGCTGAGCCCGCCGGCGCCGCGCAGCTCGACCAGCGCGTGGCTGATCTCCTCCGGGAGCGCCGCGGCAGCCTCGGTGGCGGTGTCCGAGTCCGTGAGCGCGGGCACCTGTGCATCATTAGCAAGCAGCAGAACAGGATCTGTCAAACGGGATGAGGAAGCTAGCTTGTTCTGGAAAGCTCTTTACGTATCCTGGTATAAGCTGTGGTAAGAGCCGTTCGATAGATATCCAATGGCTGGGAAGGGCAGGGCAAGAGGAAGCGCCAGGAAGAAGGCAAGGAGAAGGAAAGCAAGAAGCGCTTGCGCGTGAGCGTGTGCGGCAGCTCCAAGGAGATCGAGTGGGAGAAGTACGCGCTCAACTTCCAAGAGCACGGTGTCAATGGCAGCACAGGCTGGGTCATGCACGAGTACTCCATCACTTCCCCACCCGAGTTCGCCCAGTCGCCGATGAGGGTGTACTGCATCCGCCACAGCGGCCACGGCAAGAACGCCAAGAAGCACAGCATGGATGCACAAGATTGGGGCAGCGACGACGAGGACGAGGAGGAAGTGGACGACGCTTCCGTGGAGGAAGATCCTGCCCTGTTCATCGGTGAGTACCCACTGGCACCGCGGGCCGAGTACGTCATTTCTCTTCCTGTGGCGGCAGATGTTGTCAATGCCAATCCTTCTGATGGGGCGGGCGCAGGAGCAGGCAATGATCAAGACTTGCCCACGCTGGTGGAGGACGATGACTGTTTCGCTTTCATGAACCCTTTATCTGATTTGGTGCCTGGTTTTGACTTGTCGCAGTGGGACGATGGTGCCGGATGCATGATCAAACACGCCATGCATAAATTCATTTAACTCCTTAATTTGTTGTAGCTTGAGATAGCTAATTGCAGTATCTGTTGCTTTTGTGTGTTGGAGGATTCTCCGATTCTTAGGTGCTGCCTTTATTTTTGTGAAACTGAGTTTGTACTGCCTTATTAGCACTAGTTAGTTTAACCTTCTTGACTTGTCTTAAAGATACGTGATGAGAACTTATTTGTGATTATTGGTGGATGTGGACGATTCAAAATCTGTTTCTGTCTTTGATATCCTTTTTTTACTATTTTCAGTTCTACTTAAATATGATCACTACCGGAGGCGGCTTCTTTGCCGATATACACTCGGCAAAGGGTGCTCGATAAACAATTTATCGGCAAAGACCTTTTTGCCGAGTGCACTTTATCAGGCACTCGGCAAAGACTTTGCCGAGTGCCAATACAACACTCGGCAAAAAAAGTGGCCGTTGAAAGCATCTAGACCCCTAATTGGGTTTCGGTGATTAATGATAATATAAGATTACTATAACTAACGTATGTTTTGCAGAAGCAATTAAGTTAGGTCATGGTAATGGAGATCGATTGGGCAATCATGGTTGTCATGCCCCTACGATGGAAATCGTTTCGGTTTTCAAAGGATGGACGACAAGGTTAAGGATGGACTAGTTCTAAGTGTCGATTGGAGTTAGAGAGACACTTAGAGTAGTTTAGGACTTTATTTTCCCTTTGGCCGTACTATTAAGGGGGTATGGACGGGTAGCTTGACCTAGGTGAGTCTAGTGAGTTAGGTGTGGTGCACACTTATTAAAACTAGCGCTAAGTAGCTCCTAAATATGCCTAAGATCCAATGGAGCAAACTTCATTCACATATGATCGAGAGTTGGAAGTAAATGGAGGGTTAAATACTGATCGGACGCTGGCTTCGGTGCGACCGGACGCTGGCGCAGAGTCCGGTTAGTCCATTTGACCGAGGAGATTGCGTTCGGTGCGACCGGACGCTGGAAGGTCAAGTGACCGGACGCTGAGAGCCAGCGTCCGGTCGTTTATAGTAACGTTCCATAGAGGAAAAATCACAACCGGACGCGTCCGGTCACACTGTAAACACTGGAACTCGGGGAGAACTGACCGGAGCATTCGGTCACCCCGCAGAGGCACATAACGGTTCGTTTTTCAGTCCATGTTATAAATAGAAGCTCCACTCGTGTCTGGGGTTACTTTTGCTCATTCCAACAACTAAAACACACCTTAGAGAGTGCCAAGAAGAGCAAAGTCCTAGTGAGGTGATTGAGATTTGAGAATCCCAAAGAGAGCCCTCATTAGTAAGATCAAGAGTAGCAAAGTGTGCATCAATCTTTCTCCCTAGGCTTGTCATGGTCAAGTGAGAGTTCGTGCTTGTTACTCTTGGTGATCGCCATCACCTAGACGGCTTGGTGGTGATTTGGAGCTTGGTGGTCATCCGGAGAGCTTGTGGATGACCCAACTCATATTGTGAGCGGTTGTGGGTGATTCATCACGACGGAGTGTTGAAGAATCAACCCGTAGAGAGCACTTGATCCTTGCGCGGATCAAGGGGAGCAACACCCTTGCGCGGGTGCTTCAACGAGGACTAGTGGGGAGTGGCGACTCTCCGATACCTCGGTAAAACATTGCCGCGTTCTTCCTCCCTCTCTATTTACTTTGAGCAATTCAATTCTTGTTCATACATTCATAGAATTACCATGCTAGAGTAGAAGTGGAACTTAGGTTGCAAGTCTTTTGTGCGGTAGAATAACTAGGAACACTTTCTAGGCACAAGGGGTTAATTGGGCTAACAATATGACTTAATTATTGCAAAAAAAATTTAATTAGCCCAATTCACCCCCCCTCTTGGGCATCTTGATCCTTTCAATTGGTATCAGAGCCTCGTGCTCACGTATTTAGGCTTAACCGCCTAGAGAAAGATGTCTCACGGGGATGGACCTCCTCCTATCTTTGAGGGGGATGATTTTCCTTATTAGAAAATTCGTATGGAGGCGTACTTAGAAGCTCTAGATGTTGAAATACTTAGAGCCGCCTCGCAAGGCTTCCCAAAACCTAAGGATCCCACACACCCACAAGGCGATGAGGTGAATTATGAAAAATGGAATGCAAAGGCTAGCAACACCATCTTTAGAGGCCTTTGCAAAGATGTGTTCAATCGGGTGAGGAACCACAAAGACGCCCATGCACTATGGTCGGACGTTTGTGCGCTCCATGAGGGAACAAAGAGTGAGCGTGAGGAACGCTATCATCTTGTCATGAAAAAACTCAACTCTTTTGAAATGCTTTCTAAAGAATGTGCTAATGAGATGTATTCACGTTTGAATGTTCTTGTAGTGCAAGTTAATGGGCTTGGACTTACTCAAATGCAACCATCCGATATTGTAAGAAAGATCTTGAGTGTTCTCCCCATTGACAAATATGGGCATATTGTGACCGTGCTCCATCAAGATGATCTTTCCACCGCTACACCGACACAAATATTGGGAAAGATCAATCCTCATGAGATGTACATGCACATCACACCTCAAGATGGCTGATCCTCTACAAAGAAGAAAAAAAAGACTTAGCATTCAAAGTTAGCCAAGAGAAGGGCAAAGCAAGGCTTGAGTATGAGAGCTCAAGTGATGATGAAGTTGATGATGAAAGCCTTGCTCTCATGGTGAAGAAAACCGCCAAGATGCTAAAGAAGCTCAACAAGAGTGGCATCAAGTTTGATGGCAAGAAGAAGTTCTTCACAAGCTCTAGAAGGAAGCCAATCTTCGAGATGGATTGCTACAATTGTGGAGAACTTGGTCATCTAGCTCACCAATACACAAAGCCCAAGAAAGACAAGTTCAAGAACAAGAATAAGGGCAAGAAAGATGACTCAAGCAATGAATATGAAGATGAGAAGAAAAAGAACAAGCCATACAAGAAGAGATATGGCAAAAAGGACTTCCATAAGAAGAAGAAGAGTGGAAAGGCTTACATCGTCGGTGATTGGCTCACGGACATTGATTCATCTAATGGATCATCCGACGATGATAGTGACGACGAGAAGGTGTCCGCTATTGTTATTGATTCTTCATCATCTTCACCGCCACCACCGTTATCATCCTCTACACACCTATGCCTTGTGGCTAAAGGTGAACGAAAGGTGAACTACAAGACCGGTGGAAGTCATTGGATTATTGATAGTGGTTGCACAACATATGACCGGTGATCCTCGTATGTTCACCTCACTAGATGAAGAAGTAGATGGACAAGAAAGAATCACATTTGGAGATAACTCAAAGGGCAAGGTTAAAGGATTGGGCAAAGCGACAATATCAAATGATCATTCTATCTCAAATGTGCTATATGTTGCTTCATTGAGCTTCAACTTGCTATCTGTTGGACAATTGTGTGATCTTGGCTTCCAATGCTTGTTTACCGAGAAGAAAGTTGTTGTATCTAAGAAGGATGATGAACAAGTGATATTCAAAGGATTTAGATACAATAACCTATATCTAGTGGACTTCATCTTCGAAGATGCAAACTTGAAGACTTGCCTATTCACCAAAACAACACTTGGGTGGCTATGGCATAGAAGACTTGCTCATGTTGGGATGAGCTCACTCAAGAAGCTAATGAAAAATGATTTGGTGAGAGGGTTGAAGGATGTGAAGTTTGAGAAGGACAAGCTTTGTAGTGCATGTGAAGCCGGCAAGCAAGTTGCAAATACTCATCTAACCAAAGCTTTCATATCAACCACAAGAGTGCTATAACTCCTTCACATGGATTTATTTGGACCAACAACATACAAGAGTTTGGGAGGAAACCTTTATTGTCTTGTGATTGTTGATGATTATTTAAGGTATACATAGATATTCTTTCTTCATGATAAATTTGAAGTTGCATCTTGTTTGAAGAAGTTTGCCAAGAGAGCACAAAATGAATTTAAAGTGAAGCTCAAAAAGATTAGAAATGACAATGAGAAAGAATTTGACAACATAAACATAGAAGCCTATTGTGATGAAGTTAGAATCAAACATGAGGTCTCCGCAACATATACTCCTCAACAAAATAGTGTAGTTGAGAGGAAGAACCGGACATCGATCACTCTTGCAAGAACAATGCTTAATGAGTACAACACCCCCGAAGCTCTATGGGCGGAAGCTATCAACACCGCATGCTATGCATCAAACCGCCTATTCCTTCAAAAGTTTCTTGGCAAGACACCTTATGAGTTGCTCAATGGGAAAAAGCCAGACGTCTCCTTCTTTAGGGTGTTTGGTTGTAAATGCTACATCTATAGGAAGCGGCAACACCTAGGGAAGTTCTAAAGACGTAGTGATATTTGTTTTATTGTTGGTTACTCATCAAAGTCCAAAGTATATAGAGTATTTAATCATGCCACCGGCTTGGTTGAAAAAATATATGATGTGGAATTTGATGAATCTAACGGCTCCCAAGGAGCACATGAGAATCTTGATGATGTAGGTGATCAACCATTGAGGGAGGCTATGAAGAACATTTCGGTTGGAGACATCAAGCCTAAAGATGATGAAGATGATGTACAAGTCATTGATCCACCTTCTTCATCAAATGTGCCACAAGATGGTGATAAAGATGGGAGAGTAGAAAATGAAGACACTCATGTCTCCCATGAGCAAATGGTGGTACAAGCACAAGATGTTGATGCTTCACAACCTCCTCCTCAAGTGGTCAATAGAAGAAATACACCTCTACTACAAGATCATCCACAAGATCTTATCATAGGGAGTCCATCAAAGGGTGTAATGACTCGCTCACAAAAACTTGCTTCATTTATTGCTCATCACTCTTTTGTCTCTTATTTTGAGCCTACTAAGGTAGAAGAAGCTCTTCAAGATCCGGATTGGATAAATGCCATGCATGAAGAGTTGAACAACTTCACCCACAATGAAGTGTGGACTCTTGAAGAGCGACCTAAAGGTGCAAGAGTCATTAGAATAAAGTGGGTGTTCCGAAACAAGCAAGATGATCAAGGTGTTGTTGTGAGGAATAAGGCAAGACTAGTAGCAAAGGGGTTCTCTCAAGTTGAAGGTTTGAATTTTGGAGAGACCTTTGCACCGGTTGTAAGATTAGAAGCCATCCATATCCTTCTTGCATATGCATCACATCATAAAATGAAATTATATCAAATGGATGTGAAAAGTGCATTTTAAATGGCTTTATTAATGAACTAGTCTATGTTGATCAACCTCCCGGGTTTGAAGACCCTAGATATCCTAATTATGTTTATAGGTTGTCTAAGGCATTATATGGGCTTAAGCAAGCCCCAAGAGCTTGGTATGAGCATCTTCGGGACTTGCTCATTGAGAAGGGCTTCACCATTGGGAAGGTCGACACTACACTATTCACTAAGAAGCTTGATGAGCATATCTTCATTTGTCAAGTATATGTTGATGATATCATCTTTGGATCATTAAATAAAGATTCTTGCAAAGAATTTGGTGAATTGATGTCGAAGGAGTTCGAGATGTTAATGATTGGAGAGCTTACATTCTTTCTTGGTTTTCAAGTCAAGCAAATGAGAGAAGGAATTTTCATCTCTCAAGAAAAATATACAAATGATCTTCTCAAGAGATTCAAGATGAATGAAAGTAAGCCAATCAAGACACTAATGCCAACTAATGGACATCTCGATCTAGATGAGGGAGGTAACAAGGTTGATCAAACTCTCTACCATTGTATGATTGGTAGCTTGTTATATTTAACCGCATCTAAGCCCGACATCATGTTTAGTGTGTGTATGTGTGCTAGATTTCAAGCTAAGCCTAAGAAATCACATTTAATTACCATAAAAAGAATCCTTATGTATCTTAAGCACACACCAAGCATTGGCCTTTGGTGTCCCAAAGGAGCTAGATTTGAATTAATTGGCTATTCCGATTCGGATTATGCGGATGCAAAGTTGATAGAAAAAACACATCCGGAGGGTGCCATTTGCTTGGTAGATCACCTGTGTCTTGGTCCTCCAAGAAACAAAATAGTGTGGCCTTGTCCACCACCGAAGCGGAATACATTGCCGCGGGTGCTTGTTGTGCACAAATGCTTTACATAAAACAAACTTTGCTAGACTATGGTGTAGTTCTAGAAAATGTACCTCTTTTGTGTGACAATGAAAGTGCGGTAAAACTTGCAAATAATCGGTTCAACACTCTCGCACCAAGCACATAGATATCCGTCATCACTTTCTTAGAGATCATGTTGCAAAAATGATATTTCACTAGAAGGTGTAAGGACCGAGGATCAATTAGCGGATATCTTTACAAAGCCGCTAGATGAGGCGACTTTTTGTCGAATGCAGAATGAGCTCAATGTGCTTGATTTTAGCAACTTTACTAAAAGATGAGCTTGTGTTGTCCCTTGCATTGCATTATAAAATATTACATGTTTACTTTGTGGCAATGCATATAGGGCTCGTCTAACATGGTTAAGATAACCGCCGAAAAGCGTGTGAAGAAGCTTAACCTTGGATCAAACTTGACAAGCAACTAGATTTACTTTCAAATATTGCATATGCATGAATGTTGTTTTGTCGTTTATCTTAATTTGCCCTCTTATTGCCTATTTTCTTAAAAGGAATTATAGCCTAAGGCAAAATATTTTGAAAAACTTGAGGGTTTGAGAAAGGTCACTCACATCAGTCCCAATTGGTGTTTATTTGGATCTTATTAGAGTTGGGACTTGATTGGGAACAGGCAGCACGAACAAATTTGAAGATTCACTGAAGGAGTGACCGGACGCTGCACCAGACTCTGATGTCCAACATCCGGTCAGTTCACAGGAGGTGAACTTGTTGCGAAGGAGTGACCGGACGCTGAAACAGTGTTTTCCCAGCATCCGATCAGAAGGAGCTTCAGCGTCCGGTCGATCATGAAGACATCAAGGCTAGGTGACCGGACTCTGGCTACGTCCGATCGGTGTCCACCGGATGAGTCCGGTCGTGATTCCAGAGGATTTGGACCTCTCTGGAATCGACCGGACGCTGGGTGGTAGCGTCTGGTCGCTACCACCGGAGCGTTCGGTCAATAGCGAACGTGCATGATTCTGTCTCTTTCCTGTTTCCTTTTCTGTTACGCCGGGGGGGCACCTTATATGCTAATCACCATCGCACGTTGACCTAACCAGCAGTAATCTCCGAGCCGCTGCATCCGTCCTCAATTGCCGTCGCGCCTCTGCTCCTGCAACACTTCGCCACGCCGCCGTGCCTCCTTGCCCGCGCTTGCCTCTGCCCTCACCGCCATCCTGCGCCAGAGCCACCCGAGCCGCTGCCGTGCTACCTAGGTCCACGCCGCCGCTGTCAGCGCCGCCGTGCCCTAGGCCAGCAGCTCATGCCTCAGCTCCCCAGCCCAAGCGTCAGCGCTGCCGTGCCCTAGCTCCACAACCAAGCAAGCCCACAATGCTCTACATTGGATCCTTGCCGGTGATTTCAATCACAATCCAGTGTCGCTGATCCTCACCACTGCAAACCCTAGACTCACGATTCGGTGGTTCCCCACGCATCGTCTCTTTTCTCCTCGGATCGCCGTTCGTCAGGTAGCAAGCCAGTCATTTCAATTTCACATCGAAATTGCTTGCTCTCATAGGGTTTCACATCTATTAGATATATTGTATTTATTTGTATATCCTATCTATTCCATCGTGCAACGAGTTGGTGCCGTTGAGGTGTCAGTGGCAGTTGTCAGTTAACTCGGAGTCAAGCTCGCGAGTACGGATCGAGGCCAAACCTCGGAAGCGATAGATTGACATTGATGACCTTTGTTAGCGGTAGTTTTTCTTCAGATTATCAGATGGCTCGCGTGAAGAATGTCGGAGGTGGTCCCGGTGATGAGGATCGGAGGCCCTCGCCTCGCCAGCCTGCAGATCCTAAAGGCAAGGCGACAAAGAAGACTGCAACAAAGAAGCGTAAGTACCCAGATGTAGAGATAGCTAGAGCAGCAGTAGTTGCTAAGGCTACAGACCGTGCCGAGAGAGGAGGTGCTCGCAATGGAGTTGTTATTGTATATTCGCTTCCACCAGGAGCGATGGAGGGAATCGAGCGTGTTGAGCGCCTTCATGGTGCTCCGCCTGGGACCATCATGGTTGCAGGATAGCGTCATACTATTGATGAGGTTCAGCCTCAGGGGGAGTCACAGCAGCATGCACCGCCAGCAGAGCAGACTCAGGAGGGTCAGGAGGTACAGCAAGCCGAGGAGACAGAGAAGACACCCCAGCCACAGCTTCGCTGCTCTGGTCGTACCCGTGCTCCACTCACGCTGAGGGCAGATACACAGCGAAGGGGTTCTCGTCTACCGCCCAGACCACAGGGTCCACCTCCTATGACACATCTTGACTTGAGGGCCGCCACGGCCAAGTAGGTACAGCAGCTGAGGTTCATGGACTTTGAGGTGTGGTTCCCGTCGAGGAGAGATGACAGAGCATCTAAGGGTTTCTACACGCCTTTGCAGGAAGATTTCTACAATGCCTATCTGAACAGTGGGACAATTTTCAGATCTTAGAGGGTGTGCCACATTGACTCTATTGTAGCAGTAGCCGGAGAGCACATTCGCCCCTACCTTGCATATCTGCCAGGGCTGACAGATTTGATTGGACGGACTGGATTATATGTTCTATCTTGGGTTCGTTAGTTCTATGCTTCTCTCTTTATTGACCCGCATCACAACTTCATACACTTTGCATTTAGAGGTAGAGACTACCGGCTGACGAGTACTAGGGTCAGGGAGATACTGAGGCTTCAGGAGCAGCCAGTCAGACTTCATGAGGTTTGGTATGGACAGACAGCGCCTCCCAGACGTCCACATGGTGGTAATGTGCCCCCTACTGACTTGGTTCGCCACTGCTTCACCGAGCCCTTCGGCGAAGGGTCGCGCAGGAACCCCAGTGACCTTACTCCTACTGCCAGAGTGCTAGAGGCTATTATGAGGACGATGCTGCTACCGAGGATGGGGTATCGCGAGGGCTTGACTCGCATATAGTTGTGGCTGATCAACTCTCTGATGTAGCAGATAGTTTTTAATATTTGGGATCTTCTTCTGTCAGAGATGGAGGACACTATAGCTGAGGGCTTTAGAGGTCGCAGGCAACTGCCCTATGCTCACTGGATCACATTCCTTATCCACAGAGCAGTTACAGTGAGGCCGCCAGAGATGCTTGCTGAGTACAGTGGTGCCACCATAGAGTTCCCTGCCTATAACATGACACAGATGATTCGGCATAGTACACCTATAGCACCTAGTCAGCTGCGCCATCGTCCTGATGTGCCAGAGTCTGTAGCCCAGCAGGATGAGATCATTAGGGGTATTGCAGCTACCAAGGAGGAGCAGCTTGCTCAGCAGGAAGGGATGGTTGTGAGCGACCCGAGTGATAGTTCCGATGATGACTACCAACCTATCCCTCGGATGCCTCCTCAGCGACATGACCATGAGGCCGGCAGCTCTAGTTCAGCGCCACCTGTCCCGTAGACAGACCCCGCTCTCCTTGCGATACTTGAGCGGATGAGGCAGGATCAGGCTCGCCAGGCACAAGAGACAGCTGCTACATTTGCTCGGCCCTGCACTTCGGCGAGATGAGTTCCAAAGTAATGTGAGACGATCCAACAGCGATAGCTTGCTATTCAAATAGCGAACCACGAGCTCTCTGAAAGAAGAGACATGAGCCATGCATCGCCAGTGAGATCCTCATGCAAAGAAGCTAGCTTCTTGGATTTATGCAGCATGTAGTGACAGCTATTGGGGCTCCACCGCCACAGTCTACGCCCCAGCTTGGTCCGACTGCCACCACTACTATGACTCCAGCATTACAGCCTAGTGGGCTTCAGAGTCAGGGACAACCACCAGCATAGTTTGCTTCACCTACAGAGCAGGTGTCCTAGTGGTTTGCTACGTTAGTGCCAGCCCCGCAGTTCACACCGTTTTGTACGGGCTTCACACCGGCTGAGATGTCATCGCTGCTAGTGCCAGAGACCTTAGTGTCCAACAGCCTTGGTGCTTCCTTCAGTGAGTTGACAAGGCAACCTACTCCTCCATATCTACATGTCCTAGGTCCTTCTATAGTTGCACCTGTTACCGGGACTACAGAGACGCTCCCTTCGTCAGTGGCATCATCATCGAGCCATTTGCTTGATTATACCAAAGACAACCCTCTGATCGCGCACCAGATTGTTGATCCTGACCTGATCACATAAAGATCGCTTCCAGCTCTAGAGGGTTAGACAGCTCAGAGCTTAGGGTCAGATGATGATGGCATCCAGTTCCACCTCGCTCCTTGCACCTCAGCGCCCGACTCGTCCGCTACAGCTCCGCCGACCGACCCTTAGGTTTTGGTGTTTGACGCCAAAGGGGGAGAGGATCGAGTATGCTAGTCTTAGGGGGAGCGACATATTTAGGGGGAGCTTAGTTATTATTTTAGCTTACATTTGGAGTTTTTATGTGTGATACACTATTATGCATTCATCGTGTGTTTACTTTCATGCATTGAACTATATATGTGTGATAGTGATATCTACGTGACCGTGATATATGACATGAGTGCTCTCTACTTTGGATTATTTATATGTCATATCACTTGTGTTATGCTCATTTGATTATGCTTCCACGTTTTTACTCCGATGCAAATGAGTTTTATTACTTGTACTCATGCTTATTTCATATCCTTGGAGTACATTATGTTGGCTTGGGTCATATAAGCTTGCCTAACACTTTTGTTCTTATTGACAAAAGCTTATATGATTCAAGCATGTTAAAAATCTCAACTCTTTCACATACTCGAGGTAGTATTGTCATCAATCACCAAAAAGGGAGAGATTGAAAGCATCTGGGCCCCTAATTGGGTTTCGGTGATTAATGAAAATATAAGATTACTATGACTAACGTTTGTTTTGCAGAGTCAATTAAGTTAGGTCATGGTAATGGAGATCGATTGGGCAATCATGGTTATCATGCCCCTACGATGGAAATCGTTTTAGTTTTCAAAGGATGGACAACAAGGTTAAGGATGGACTAGTTCTAAGTGTCGATTGGAGTTGGAGAGACACTTATAGTAGTTTAGGACTTTGTTTTTCCTTTGGCCGTACTATTAAGGGGGGTATGGACGGGTAGCTTGACCTAGGTGAGTCTAGTGAGTTAGGTGTGGTGCACACTTGTTAAAACTAGCGCTAGGTAGCTCCTAAATATGCCTAAGATCCAATGGAGCAAACTTCATTCACATATGATCGAGAGTTGGAAGTGAATGGAGGGTCAAATATTGACCGGACGCTGGCTTCGGTGCGACCGGACGCTGGCGCAGAGTCCGGTCAGTTCATTTGATCGAGGAGATTACGTTCGGTGCGACCGGATGCTGGAAGGTCAAGTGACCGGACGTTGAGAGCCAGCGTCGGTCGTTTACAGTAAGGTTCCAGAGAGGGAAAATCATGACCGGACGTGTCCGGTCACACTGTAAACACTGGAACTCAGGGAGAACTGACTGGAGCGTCCTGTCAACATGACCGGAGCATCCTGTCACCCCGTAGAGGCACATAACGGTTCGTTTTTCAGCCCATGTTATAAATAGAAGTTCCACTTGTGTCTGGGGTTACTTTTGCTCATTCCAACAGCTGAAGCACACCTTAGAGAGTGCCAAGAAGAGCAAGGTCTTAGTGAGGTGATTGAGATTTGAGAATCCCAAAGAGAGCCCTCATTAGTAAGATCAAGAGTAGCAAAGTGTGCATCCACCTTTCTCCCTAGGCTTGTCGTGGTCAAGTGAGAGTTCGTGCTTGTTACTCCTGGTGATCGCCATCACCTAGATGGCTTGGTGGTGATTTGGAGCTTGGTGATCATCCGGAGAGCTTGTGGATGACCCAACTCACATTGTGAGTGGTTGTGGGTGATTCACCGTGATGGAGTGTCTAAGAATCAACCCGTAGAGAGCACTTGATCCTTGCGCGGATCAAGGGGGAGCAACACCCGTGCGCGGGTGCTCCAACGAGGACTAGTGGGGAGTGGCGACTCTCCGATACCTCGGCAAAACATCGCCACGTTCTTCCTCCTCTCTATTTACTTTGAGCAATTCAATTCTTGTTCTTACATTCATAGAATTGCCATGCTAGAGTAGGAGTGGAACTTAGGTTGCAAGTCTTTTGTGCGGTAGAATAACTAGGAACATTTTCTAGGCACAAGGGGTTAATTGGGCTAACAATAGGACTTAATTATTGCAAAGAAATTTTTAATTAGCCCAATTCACCCCCCCTCTTGGGCATCTTGATCCTTTCAGCTGTGACGGCCAGTGCCACCATGACGGCGGCTTTGCCGAGTGTCAAGGTCAAGCACTCGGCAAAGGTCCCCGCTTTGCCGAGCGCCGTTGACTTAGACACTCGGCAAAGGTGGCACTGTGCCGAGTGTCGCCGTCAAGACACTCGGCAAAGCATGTGATGTTTGTCGAGTGCCTAGACTGTGGCACTCGGCAAATCTGTGATGTTTGCCGAGTGCAATGGCCTTTGCACTCGGCAAAGCATGTTCCCAGGTAGTCACTTTGCTGAGTGTCATGGCCATTGCACTCGGCAAAGTGTCTGAAAACAACCTTTTTTATTTGTTTTTTACATCCCATCCAAACAAACAGAAGATATATATAATAAACATCACCAACATCACATATATATCATCAACAACACATATATATCACCAACACCACATATATATCACAAACGTCACATATATATCACAAACGTCACATGTCTCACAATATATCACAAATAAGTTCACAAGTAATCCAAGTGCTCCATCGTCTTCAACCATAATTGCAAATATAAGTACAATTAACAACCACAAGTATCATCACTGATTTGGTGAAGGATTCGCTGAAGCATGAGGATCGTTCGATGCCGCCGATTGATTCTGCACAAAGGAGAAGAGATTGCATGTGTGAGACAAGATAAATATATACCATACATGAATAAAACTTTCATACACCACTAGGTTTGACCATAAGCATGAACATACAAACTAAAACATTTATACTCACAGGAGTAGAATACTAAGGAGGTGGAGGTGGAGCGAATAGCGAAGGTGGCGGAACTACACCCGTAGCGGCGCCAAGACTTTGCATGTACTGAAGAATCTCCGCCATCCTACGCTGCTCGGCCTCCACCCTCTCCATCTTCACCTGCATCTGCTCCTGTATCCTCCTCTCTTGTTCCAGCTAGGCCTACAATACATTCACCCCAATGTTACAATAATGCAAAGGAAAGGTATGAAAAAAACCAATGAACGATGAATAAACCAGGAATAACCTCGAGTGCCACCACCCGGTGGTGTGAAGTGTCCTGCCGAGGTTGTATAGCTGGGCTCCTGCTCGTGCTGCTTGCTCGAATCTGGGAGAGACTAGGAGTAGCGGCCGAGTCGATTGCGCCATCGCCAATCTAGTACCGCCCATGCTTCTTGCCTCCTCCCACCCTCATGACGACTTCTCCATCAAGGTCCTCGGTGCTCGGATCGTACTGTGGCCCATGGACCTCCCTTGCCATCGATGTGTACTCACTGAGGTGGTTGTGGACGGTCGCATTGTTGTATGCCTCGAGCCTATCCTCCGGGTTGTAGTCGACGTCGGACGTCGCCTTGCCCTTGTGGGCCATAGCAAATGCCTTGAAGATGGAGCAAGGCTGGCCACCATGTGACGCCGACTGCGAGAAAAACAGCAAGATGATTAGAAATCATACATAATTGAGCGTTAGAATAAATAAATGAATTCAGCGTACCCATGTTTCTCACAGATCCGCTAAAAAATCATGGCTGCCTTGATGGTGTGCTACACTTGGCATCATCAAACACCGCTCCCCGCACAAGTTGTGCATCTCCTCCCACTCGCGTGAGCACCACTTGTCCACCATCTGCTTCTCAAAGACTAGGGATGCGCGGCACACCAATAAGGAATCATCTACAGGCCATCAAGTACATGACATATCAGAAGATGAAATTAAGCCTACTTAATCTCAAAAGGAATCAGTATTAATGTTCTGTTTTTACCTGTAGGTACTGGTCCCGGGTCAGTGTCATGCTCCTTGCGTCCCTTTTGGTGACCTTCGTTTCAAGGACGGTCCCATGGTAAGTTACGACGGCCTGGATGCGCGCCTCGTAATGCATGTCCACGATGAGTTTTTTGCAGCATTTGGTAGCCACCGCATCCGCCCTAGCCTCATGTTCGTCCTGGCATCTAAAGAAATCCTGCATACAAACATGATGTATCCATTCATTATTTCAAGAATGTCCAATGAATGTGATGTATTGAGCAATGTAGTGCGAGGAAGACTTACCCATAGCTCTTGCTTCACCCGCTCCGCCTTGTTGTTGAATACCCTGCGGGCCCGATCTGCAGCATCGGGGGTGGCGGCGTAGTGGTCAAACGAGTAGGCCGGCCCCGTCACTCCGGCGTACTCAATCCGGCCAGGGAAGTGCTCCTTGCACAGAAGACCGAGGATGCCATTGACTTGGCGTGTGTGAGCACCTCCACTCGCCACAATCGTCCAGTTCCTACCCAAGTGATTAAGAAAAATTATTAGTTTCTATATTGATTTTCAACATATCATATAAAGTAGTGATAACATCTAAAGTTACTTTTCCCCCTCGGGTTGAATCAGCGGGTGTCTCTCACGAGGTATCGGTCGCTGAGGCAGGCTCGTGGGACCTCGCAAGTAGACGCTCGACGAACTAGAGGAAGCGGAACCCCCTGCTGTCGCCTCCTCCTCGTCGTCCTCCTGCGCGTCCTCCTGCGCCTCCTCGGCGTCCTCCTGGGGCACCTGCTCCTCCTCCTCCTCACGCGACGGGGCGGTAGGCGATGGCTCCCTCCTATGGCTGCTCCTCCTCCTACTCTCCCCCGGTGCAGTGGTACTTGTCCTTCGGTACAAGGACGCCCGCTGACTCATCCCACCGCCAACCATCTTTCTCGGGAGCAAAGCGAAGTTATCAACAAAATTATTAGAAGTTTCGCAAGGAGATAATATATATAGAACGAATTTGAGAATAGTCATGAGAAAATCTGCACAATGTTCAAATTTGGGATCTAACTACACATTCTTGATCACAGGACCCAACACTATATGCTTTTTTTTTTGCGACCGTGCCTAAGCACATTTTCAACACTATATGTTCTTATTATACGAGGTACCTCAGTTTCTATCTAGTTCGTTCTGTTGTTTTCCTAAAATGAATCCAAAATACACATTCAGCTCAATATGATGTGCAGTTCCTCTACAGTTCTCTTGTAAAGAAATGCATTTGAAATACGCATCTTGGTTGCTTGCAGTATGAGTACACACTCTCTCACTTTAGTTTTTTCCCTCTCTTTCTTTCTCCCTTTCTTCTGTCTTTTCCTCTTTAAATTCTATAGAACCATCATATCTATTATAGGCCCACCTGATAGGCTGCTCTAGTGCAAAATTGTTTTTCTCCAGTTCATGCATATGTACCGTGTGTACTAATTATTTTAGCAGCATGCTATCTGGTGCTTGTACATATTATCAAATTTATGAAGGCAGCATTGATGCCCTAGAGTTTTGTACAAGCAAATCTGTATAATATATCTAACTTAATGCATGCATATATGTATGCTGAGCTAGGTTGTTCCTTAATGTCAAGATTACATAGTTGTGAGAATGTCATTTACATGGAAATACATTGTACAGATAAACCAAAAAGAATTAATCATCAGTACAATACAAAGGTATATCAGATAGTTCCATTAACATGTTCCTCGATGATACAAATATACATGCCTCAGATCAATGAAAGCTTGTTTCCTCAGCATGCAAAATTACCAATTAAGTTACACATGCATTTACACCCATCTCAACAACACAATTACATGGAATAGGTACATCTCCTCAAAATAGATAATCTTGGAGCATCATCCAACAAGTGATGCACCACAGTAAGATCATCCTGATCAATGACACATATATGCTATATATGTATCTCCGCCATTATATCTGCTCCAGCTAGATTTACTTATTTTTTTAGCCATTGCACCGGTTAATAGTAATCGCCTGCTTTAATTTTAAATTTCACTGCAAGTTAATTAAGCACTGGATCGGATGATAACCTCAATGCAAATACGATGGCGGCGGCGGCATGGCGCATGGAAGGGGAAGGCGCCTCCTCCTCCTCTCTCCTCTCCTCCTCCGCCCATGGCGGGCGCGGGCGCGTGTGTGTGTGTGGTGGACTGGCCGGGCCAGAAGTTAAATCCCCCCTTTGCCGAGTGCCCCGATCTGGCACTCGGCAAAGTTTTTTTTTATTTTTTTATTCTTTGCCGAGTGCCACCTGGTCTGGCACTCGGCAAAGAGGTGTTTTTTTAATTTTTTTTAAAAAATCTTTGCCGAGTGCCATACGTCCTAACACTCGGCAAATGAGGCTCCTTTGTCGAGTGTCATTTTTTGACACTCGGCAAAACATATTTTTTTTCACTTTTGACCTCCAAACTTTTTCTGCAGTCCTCATACAATACCTGTACTCCATGTTCCAATGTGGCACATTTCTAGGACTTTTTCTATATTTCTTTATTTTATTTTATTTAATTGAATTTTCTTGGATAATTCAAATTATAACCGCTAGTCATTCATTCGAATAATGAAAAAAATGAATGGAAAAATGATATTCATGTTATTTAGTATAATGTGAGGCCATATCAGAACAGACCACCAATTTCGAATATCTTGTTCACGAAACAAGACCATGAACTTGCGGTCGAGTTGTTTTTAAATTCTATAAAAAGCAAACGAAGTCCGAAAATCATGAAACTTGTTAAGATGTCATGATATCATATGTGGAGGCTGTGATAAAAATTTGAGAAGGTTTCGCACAAGTTGTCACGTACAATGCTTACCACCTCGTCGGCCTCTTCACGAAATTATGAAACTTCTTCGGAGATTCTTCGGTTTGCAAGCATCATGTTTCGAAACAAGATGTTCGCGAAACCCCTTAAATTTTTATCACGGCCTCCACGTCATATATACATAAATAACTTGAATATCATTTTTCCATTTATTTTTTTTTTTATTATTTAAAAACAATGACTAGCGTTCGTTATAATTTGAATTATCCAAGAAAATTCAATTAAATGAAATAAATTAAAGAAATATAGAAAAGTCCATTCAAATGTGTCACATTGAATGAATATAGAGTATCGTGTATTATATGAGGATTAAATGAAAAAAGTTTGAGGCCAAAAGTGCCAAAAAAAATATGTTTTGCCGAGTCTCAAAAATGACACTCCAAAAGAAATCACCGCTTTGCCGAGTGTCAAAAAGACAGAAGACACTCAAAAGGGTTAACGGCAAGGGTTAACGGCGGCTGCCGGTCGTTAATGGTGGCGGCCCTTTGCCGAGTGTCAGGAGAATAACACTCGGCAAAGACCAGTTTGCCGAGTGCTCGGCACTCGGCAAACCACCTCTTTGCCGAGTGCCAGTTCTTTGCCGAGTACTTTCTCTCTGGCACTCGGCAGGCAGCCTCTTTGCCGAGTGCCCGATAAAAAGCAATCGGCAAAGTCTGGGACACTCGGCAAAGAAGCCATCTCCGTAGTGGATGAATGATACTAAAGAACCATGACAAATGCTGCAGAAGGTTATGGAGTTGTGAACTCCTCAATTATCATCAATCAGTAACAGTTTGAGCAAATAAACAGAACCTTGAAGCTAATGGTACTCACTAAGGATGCGGATCTTGTCAACTCAGTTGATTATACTAAGTGCTCGTGTGCCTACTTATCTGTTTAATTATCAATTTTTATATTTGACCACTACACCATTAGTGGAGAAGAAGAAACAAGATTAGGAACATGTCTTGTTTCTTGGAATCAAATTGCATTTGTGTGTGATTATTAGTGAATACCTTATTGCTTGCTCAAGAAATATTTATTCTTGCCAAAGTTAACATACAGACTAGGGGCTCATGTTGGGTTTCAACTCTAGCCTACCTCAACTTGCTTGGGACTAAAAGGTTTTGTTGTTGTTGTTGCTGCTGCTGCCAAAGTTAACATACAAACCATTTATCAGATGGTTTAGATAATTACACATTTCTTTCATGAAATGTTGAGTTTATAAGTTTGAAGGGAGGTAATTAGATGTGCAGTTTTCTTATCTTCTCATCATGTGTCATCATCTACCTAGCTAACTTTTATCTAAAAAAACAATCTAGTTCCCTAATGAGAAAGCACGTCCTTTTGTTTGCTCAGATTGGAGTGAGAAATGGGGATGGAGTTTCCATGGGTTCAGTTGTGAATAGCCAGATGGATTGCATCAAACTAAGGACCTCTGTTGCTTTGACAATGGATGTTGTGTCAGCTTTACCTCTACGATATTTCTTTGAGGCAAGAATCAATATTTTGAATTCATCCTATAACCTCTTTTCTATTCTTTTGATGTGACATCTAATATGTCATACAAACAGCCACTGCTCACATAACTCCAATGCCCTTTGGTAAGTCATGAGTTTTTTTTGGCAACAGGTGAACGTGAAAAGGAGAAGCTTCATTATTTTGCTTCTCCTGAAAGGAAGAGAACATCTTTACCAGTACAATCAGAAGGAGAGTAGGGTTGTTCTAGAGGTGAGGAAGTCTACACTGAAGCTTTCCTTAACAACATTCGTTTCATAGATGGCGCTTGGCATGCACAATAATTTTGGCAATAATAATACCAATTTTTGTCTTCAGTTACTTTCCATGGTTCAGTAGTGACATGATTTTTTTGGGTGTTTTTAGGTATTGAAGGATTTTCCTTGAGTCCATATGCCTTTTGAATGGCTGGTGCATCCAACACCTGCCACTGAAGAAAAGATCCTTTTCCATCTCATCATCCCCATTGGCACATCCAAATCAAATCCAGTTGATTGTTATCATTGTAGCATGGCTTACTCCATTCGAGAGAACCCGACATGGTCTCTGCTCTACATGGCTGACCAGGCTCAATCCAAAGAAATGTATGTTCTGCTTCAATTAGCTTACAGTTAGTATCCTCTCTTCTGCTTAACTTCAGTTAGCTACGTAGTTCAGTAGTTAGTAGTACTGCTGTGTACCTCCTTGTGAGGATGCGAGTGTTATGGCTTCATGAATAATGTCGAGTATTTGAGGATCAGTGCCACCACAACAAGGGATCTGAGACATAACAGGTCCTTGCCATTGCGTTAAAAAAGAAGATGAACAGGTCATGACTTGTTAGGCAACGCGACAACAATAGAAACTTTTGCCACTCTTCCATCAGTGCCCAATTATTTTTTTTGTCATTGCTGTCAGTTGAATACAATACATGATATTTTTTTAATGATCTACTTTTGACTTGATGCCATTGGCAAAAGACAAATAACTACTACTGGAAGAGTCATAAAAGAGAATTAATCAATTTTTAGATTGCAGAACAATGAATAAGGTTTGAATGAATGGCAGGAACAAATTCAATTGTTTGCTGGTAGTTGCTGTTGATAGATGTTTTGCTACTAGTTGACAGTATCATTTTGATGTTTCTTCAAACAGTGCGCCTGATAGTGCACCTGACCCAACTGCAACATCTGGTCCGACTCCTACTGTGTTGCAATGTAAGTTTTACATATTGAGAATTCTGATCAGTTTTCCCTGTTGAATTCTCACCTTCATGTTATGCTACTAGTTACTGTATCAGCTTCTTCATACAGTGCGCCTGTTAGTGCACCTGACCCAACTGCAACATCTGATCCGGCCTCTACTGCTGCTTCAATGTAAGTTCTCCCTGTTAAATTTTTGAATTCTGATCAGTTCTCCCTGTTGAATTCCCACTTTTTTTTATAAGGGTTGAATTCCCACTTTTATTTGTTGATTGGTAAGACATGAATTTTTCCAGTTGACCTCCCACTCTTATTTGTTGATTGGCAAGACATGAAAATATGAAATGGCATTCAATAGTACTTGGTTTGATTTTAGCAACAACATTGAAGCGAATCCTTATGGTCAAGCTGTGTCAAACCTTGTTGCTAGTGGCAATCTAGAAGCAACGGTTCAATCAATTCTTGAAATGGGTGGAGGAGCATGGGATCAGGACACCGTTGTGCGGGCTCTACAAGCTGCATACAACAACCTGGAGCGGGCTGTTGAATATTTATATTCTGTAAGGACTGTTTCACCTTTTTCGGCAGTTTTTTTTACTTTGTTAATGTAGTTCCTGGTGGGATTATCCAAACTGTTTCTCTCGAGAAACAGTAGAATCCCTACTAAACAAAAATTGTTCTGGAGAGAAACAAGAATTCCTGCCAATGATTTTTGGATTTAGAGTCACCACTAATGTTTTTGGGATTCACCTAAGAATCAGAAAGCAGAAAAACCAGTTTCTCTATAGAAACATTTCTTTGAGAAACCAAATCCCGACCAAATGCATCCTAAAGTTTGTTGGGACCACTGGACCAGTCAAATGGATGGAGAATTAGCGCTTGAGTTCTACTGAAAGAAGGTGTTAATTTGTGCTTAGTACTGGTCCATTTTATAACTCATAATTTTCCTAATCATCTTTCAAAATATGATGTGTATGTGATTATAGTGACTATCCTCTTAGCATTTGTGAGCACACCATCATGTCAACTTTTCTTTCTTTTGCCCAAAGCACAAAAGGACACTGACTAAACCTAATGAATACAAAGTTCCTACAAGTAACTTCAATCAGTGTCTGTAGTTTCATTGTTTGCCATTCTTTGTAATTATGGAAAGCAGTATCTGTAGCAGTTGACTGCATGCTTTCTGATTTCTAAAAATTGTTCTTTGCTATGCTATAGATCTTGATCTGGCACAATTTTAGCTTGTTTTATTTCAACTGTTAGCCACTAAAGTCAATGCCTCTGTGACATAGAGGGTTTCTGAGCAGGTAGAGTTCCCTGCTGCTCTTGCAGCCCCTCCTGCAAGCGGCCAACTAGTTGATCCAGTTCAGGCTCCACAATCAGCACAACCTGCAATTCCATCATCTGTACCTAATGCTAATACCCTGGACCCGTTTCCTCAGGTTCTCTCCCTCCCTTCCTCATCCTCTCATTGTTTCAAACTTATGTCCAATTCTATCCACATGCCCTTTCAAATGCTTCTTTAAATGCAGGTGGTGGAAATCTTGATGTTCTACGAAACAATACACAATTCAGAGGTTTGCTTTCCTTGGTGCAGGCTAACCCTCAAATCTTACATTTTTTTCATGTTCCTCTTAATTTTTTCATTCTAGTTATCTATTTCTTACGGGCATGTTCATTATGTGAAAATGGGTGGAACGAGTTGCCTCCTTGGAGGGCTCGGCTTTGTGTTAATATAGCTAGGAACAGCCCCTAGCGTGGCTTGTACAACAATCACGAGTTACCAGAGATAATAACCAACAAACTACTTGACTTACGAGTCAAGACTCTAACAACCTAAGCCGATAGACTCAACATTGTCTAACACCCCCTCTCAATCTCAACCACTTATGAGGTTGAGATTGGTTCTAATCTACCGCATCTTGACAACTGCAAGAGGCTTAGTAAAACCATCAGCAATCTGATCTCCCTGTATATCCATTGTCACACCATAGCCGAGCTATAGGAGGATGGTGAATCCCAAGTTCTGTCAACAACTTCTGAACCCACATCATTTCAATAGTTGCATTGGCTAGTGCCTTATACTTAGCCTATGTGCTTGATGAAGAGACAATTGCTTGTTTCTTGGCACTCCACAAAATCAAAAGTTATCTCCAAGAAACACAACAAAACCACCAGTGGATCTCCGATCATCTACACAACCCACCCAATCCGCATCTGAGAATGCACTAACCATCATAGACTTTGACCTTCCAATTCTAAGCCCAAGATTAATTGTCCCACGAATGTACCTCGGGATCCATTTCACAGCGCTCCAATGAACTGTAGTAGGGGCATGTAGAAACTGACACACTTTATTCATGTTTAAAGAAATGTCGGGCCGTGTAAGTGTAAGGTACTACAACGCACCAACCAAAATCCTGTATCTTGTAGAATCCTCGGGACCAAGCCTTTCATCTTCAACAATACTAAGCTTCTCGGTGCCTGACAAAGGTGTGTCTATAGACTTGCAGTTGTCCATTTCGGACCGTGAGATGATATATGCAGCATATCTCTCTTGGGTGAGTACTAGACTGTCCCATGTCCTCTTGACTTCTATGCCCAGAAAATAGTGAAGATCTCCTGTGTCCTTCAATGCAAATTCACATTGCAAGTCAATGAGCAAAGCATCCATCATCTCCTGAGAAGAGCTAGCTACAATAATGTCATTAACATAAACCAAAACAAACAAGGTATGTTTCCCTTCGTTATAATAGAACAGAGAAGTATCAGCTTTAGAAGGTATAAAGCCTAGAATCTCCAATTTCCCACACAACCGTGCATACCACGCATGTGGAGCTTGTTTCAAACCATAGATCGCCTTATCCAGCTTGCACACATAATCGGGATGCAATTTCTCTGCTAGAGGTTGATGCATGTATACCTCTTCTTCTAACACACCATGGAGAAAAGCATTCTAGACATCTAGCTGCCGAAGGGACCAACCTTTTGAGACTGCAATGGACAAGATGAGGCAAATTGTCGCTGCCTTGACCACAGGACTGAATGTGTCCTTGTAGTCTATGCCATACCGCTGTTTATACCCCTTGGCCACCAACCGTGCCTTGTAACTGTCAATTGAGCCATCAACCTTCTGTTTCACCTTATACACCCACTTGCAACCTATAACATTTTTGCCTCTAGAGGGAGGTACAAGATGCCAAGTTTTGTTGTGAATCAGCGCTTGATGTTCACTATCCATCGTCGTAACCCATTTCTGATCTCCAAGTGCCTCGTCAATGGTTGTAGGCTCCTCTGCCGAAGAAGTAGCAAGCATACACCATGTCACCGTACCATCAGAGTAGGTTTTAGGTTTACCGATACGTCGTTGGAGCCAAGTAGTTGGGCGATGACCCGCTGGAGCAGCAGGAGAGATCGCAGCAGTATCGTCTGCATCGGATCTAGCAGCAGCCCAAGCCAATCCGAGGGACAGATCTGCCTTGATTAACAGACTCGTCAGCTACCCCCTCACTCAGATTAGGCTGTGTGGCCACACGCACACCTATAGAAGGGGGTGATGAAGACGTAGCCACAGATGATCTGCCCGTTGGGACCGCCGCCCTGTAGACCCCAAGGGTGATATGGCGGTGGATTCAGCGGTTGCGTCAGCCCTGATTCCCATGCTCCCTCCAGCCGGGGAACACATGAAATATGGTCCGTTTGACGCCGATTTTCCACCAAACAATACTGTGTTTTCACCTGTATTCAACATATCTCCAATAGACCTTAGCACAACATTAGTAGGCACAGGAGAAACCGAATGCCGATCACGCAAAGTTGCATCCCCATAACTAGAAGATGGATTTAGGAGAATATCGGGTAGAAGGGCGAGCTCGGCTCGCAACCGAGCGCTAGCATTGGGACAAAGCGAGGCAAAAGGGAGCACATGCTCGTCGAACACTACATCCCTAGTCCCTAGATATGTAAATGCGCCCCTTTGCAGGGTCTAGACATTTGAACCCCTTGTGCAAGTTACTGTAACCCACAAAAACACATTGTTTGGAGCGGAATTGGAGTTTTCTGGAATTATATGGGCGTAGATTTGGTCAACAGGCGTAGCCAAACATGTGAAGGAACATATAGTCAGGTTGTTGGCCAAGAAGACGAGCAAGGGGTGTATGATTATCAATGACTTTAGAAGGTAGGCGATTGATGAGAAAATCAGCAGTAATGAAAGCTTCATCCCAAAACTTAAGTGGCATAGACGCACGAACAAGAAGGGAGAGCCCTATCTCAACAATGTGATGGTGTTTGCGCTTGGCAAAGCCGTTCTGTAGATGTGCATGAGGATAGGAAACGTGATGGGCGATACCTTTGCGTTTGAAGGACTTCAGGGCCTGATACCCCCTCCCCAATCGGCCTGTATGGCTAAAATCTTGCGATTGAATTGATTTTCCACAAGATTATGAAAATCATGAAAACATTGAAAAACTTCAGAGTTATGAAGCAATAGATAGATCCAAGTGAACTTGCTATTATCAACGATGAAACTAACATAATAATTATGACGTCCAACTGAGGTGACCCCATACATCTGAGAAAATAAGGTCCATAGGACTAGCGGACACACTAGTGGACCGAGGATAGGGCAATTGATGACTCTCGCCCTTTTGACATGCATCACACACTATTATTGCTCAAACATTTAACAAAAGGGAGCTTGTGGCGACTAAGAACTTGCTGGACTATAGGAGTGGAAGCATGCCCTAGTCTATGATGCCACAAGGATGCAAACGGCTTGACAATGCCGAACACTTATTTAGGGATGACTTTGAGGGGTAGAGACCTCTTTTACATCTGCCTTTGAGGAGTGTTCTCCTCGTCTCCTACTTCTTAATAGAACAATGATTGCGGTGAAACTCAAGAAACACATTGTTATCACGTGTGAGGCAATTTACAGAAACAAGATTCTTGCTGGCTTTTGGAACATGAAGAATGTTTTTGAGTTGGATATTACTAGTAGGGGATCGCAAAATTCTACGACCAACATGGTTAATCTGCATACCTGAACCATTTGGCGCATGAACCTGTTCACCGCCATGGTACTTTTCACGCACCCTCAGCTTCTCTAGCTCGCTGGTGATGTCGTCGGTGGTGCCGAAGTCCATGTACCAGTTGGTGTTGACGCCATAGGAGGTTGTTGCAAAGGAAATAGTCTTCTGCGGAGGCCAGGTGAAGGAAGCATCGAATCTTTTGTAGCACCGAAGGATCGTGTGTCCATCTTTGCAACACAACTGGCAGACGATACCCGAGGGTGCCCCACTGTGAGAGTGCCCGCCGCCACGACCTCCTCTCTGTCCGTGACCAGAGCCACGACCAGCACCACGACCGCGAGGGTTGCTGTTATTGCGGCCACAGCCTCCCTTTGTGGCCATGTTGGCGGAGGATTGGTAGCGGGTCATGGTGCTGGTCGTGGCTCGTCGCGGACAAGGACAAGCTCGGTGAGGGTGGCCCTATTATTTTGTAGGACAATAAAAAGCGTACCTACAATATGTAGTGTAGATTCATGCGTATCTGAAAAAGTTACTCAATGTGTCCCTAGCCTTAACAAGAGCATTGGGTTAGGGTTTTTGGCAGTTTTGCAAGCATAAAGCATAGCGACAAGGAAAATAACAATGCAGATGATAATGTGCAATGATGTGAATGCACCCGTTATACAAATAATTATGTGCGTAGTAAAATACTGTCTTGCTTTTACCATATCGTTAGCACGGGTATACTACTAGTATCTACATAAAATCAGATTAGTTGATTTTTATTTAGATCCATTAGCACTAAAAATTAGCTAGCTAATAGCTAAAGTTTAGCTAGCTAATTTTTAGCATAACTATTTGGATCCACCTGCAAGATATTGAGTTGAATGTGTATATGAACTATTAGCACCTATTAGCAACTCTAAACCTGCTAATGGAACTAATAGTTAGCAACCCTTCAGCTAATAATTAGTAGGTTTATTAGTAAGTCTGTTTGGATTCATTAGTATTAGTTTTAGTTGCTAATTTTTAGTGCTAATGGACCATAGTCTCACAGGGCTCTGAGAGTGGAGATCGGTGGTGAAGGTCACCAATTGTGGAGGATGCACGTCATCTATGTGTCTTGCAGGGGGAAGCCTACGCGGAGGGATGACGTCGATGCGCCTGAGCGAAGGCATGCCGCCACCGCGGACGCCCTCACGAAGGAGGGGAATTTGCTGAGGGTGAGCACACCTAGCTCGGCGTCGCTGGTACTGGAAGGTAGTGGTTGAGTAATGAGTATGGAGGGATTAAAGGCTGGGAACATCGACAGAGGCTTGACGGTAACATCGATAGAGGACCCAAAACTTAAATTATAAATATGATGACGGTAACAATGATAGAGGCTTGACTGTAACATTGATAGAGAACCCAAAACAAAATTACGAATACGACGGTAACAATTGTAGGTTAAGTGAAGAAATTTAAATAAGAATGGTAGGCAACAAGTAGCATTTTGCTTTGTCAATTTTTTTTGTAATTATAAAATCAAGTAGAGAATAAAGTAGGTAGGTATAACATAGGCAAGAATAGCTCCTGAAAATAATATAGTTATCAAAAAATATTTATAATTAAATATATCAATTTATATAATATTTTCATGAAATTATAAATTATATAAAATAATTTACATAAAAATATTAAAGTATTAAAATAATTTGCAAAAGCAAATATATTAGGTTTAAACTAAATTAGAAAAGTACCAAAATTACTTTAATATTTATGCAAACGTTAATAGTATTGAATTAATATTAAAGGTTACTTATAGGTTGTTACAAAAACCGTCCAACTTGTAAATATTATGTTGGTTTCGTTAAACAGATATCCTTGATCTGTAGCCTTTGCTTCAAGAACTGGGGAAACAAAATCCACAGATCATGCAGCTGATCCAGGAAAACCTAGCTGAGTTCCTGCGTTTAATCAATGATGATCCTGCTGATGGAGCTGTAGGCTATGGAATTAGCATCTCTACATGGCAGTATTTTTCTAGTGATATTTGTGTTGTGTGCTAGATGTTCTTGGTATCTTGAACCAGGAGCTTGCTAGATCAGTTCGGTGGTTCTGGAATGCATCGGACAATAGCAGTGACACCTTGAGGAGAATGAAGTTATACAACGTGTAAGCAAACTGACTCAACTCGGTGTGCGTGTTGCCCATATGTGTGCATCAGCTTACAGTGCAAAGGGGACATGACGAATATGCAGTCTCCATGTTGCTTTATTGCTGGCTGCGCACTCAACGTTGTATTTTCTGTCATTGCAGCTTGAACAAATGGGCTTCGACCTAGATCTAGTTCTGGAGGTTTTCTTTGCTTGCGACAAGGATGAGCATTTAGCGGCCAACTATCCGTTGGACCACATGAACAAGTTTGATGACGAAGCTCAACAATAGGATGGCAGATGGTTTGGGAGGTGCATGATGGGCGCAGATGTAATGGTGGAACCCACCCATTGGATTCCAATTGCAGCATGAGTGTTTTGAAGGCTGATTGCCCCCCGTTTTAGGGTGTTGTGTGTTGAGATATATTTTGAGTTCTTCTCAATCATCCCCTTTTTTTTTCTCTGTTTATGTTTATGTACGTAATTCTCAACATCTCCAGATATTACATTGTTAGCGGTTGGTTAACTGAATCTGATGATATATAGTAGATCAATGAACTCCTATTTGTCAGTCCAAGGTGAATGGCATGGCAGAATGGAAAAAACGAGTGTTGCTTATCATTTCTGTTGTACTGTATTTGCAAGGTGCCTTGGTACATGTAGTCCGTGCGGATACAGACACAAACAGTCAAACACGTATTGGACGCGATGACGTTTCTGCAGGTGCTGTTGTTCACTTCGAGGGTGACAACACGTGCTCGATACACCGTCCTTGGCATCGAAACAGACATTGATATACTTGTGTGATGCTGTTGGCGCTGGGTGCAGCTCGGATTTGATTTGAGATAACGATACAGTTAAGATGTCCGGACGAACGCCTCCCTCCGTCTACTCCCGCTCGCCCAGATGCTCGCTGCGCCGTTTCCTCCCTGTGTCGCTGTGCCCATCCGCCCACCCCACTCCGCCTCGCCGCTGCCGGTCCCATGTAGCGCCACGCCCCATCCCCTGTGGCCTCCTCCGCGCTGCCTCCTTTGTGTCGCATTCCCCACTGGGCCCAGACTGCCTCACCCGCCTCCACCGCGCTGCCTCCTTGCCATGGCCGGCTCGCTCGCCGCAGCCGCCTCCACTGAGCTGGTGAGCCTCCACGACAGATGCTCCAGCAAGCAGGTGAGGGGGACGAGATTCGTGTGACGCCACGCCCGCCAGCGAGTTGCCCGTGCCGCTGCCGCACAACGAGGTCTATGCGTCGCCGTCGACCTCCGTGCTAGCGTGCCTCCATTCGTCCAAGCAAAGCCCATGTTGCAAGAGTATGTTTCAAGTGTTTCAGATATTTTATCTGGATATTGCAAGTGTTTCATCTTGATGTTGCAAAAGTAGATCGGAATGTTGCACATGTTGTAGTGGCTATACACTTATGTTTCATTTTTATGTTCCAAATGTTTCATCTCGTTTTCCAGATGTAAGTTTGCAAGTGTTTCATCTGGATGTTGCATATGTTTTCACACATATTGTAACACCCGTGTTTTTGCATCATAATAAAAACCACTAAAAATTTGAACTTTTTAAAACTTTACAACAAATTAAAACCTTGACTATTTATTCTCTGCAAAACCATTTTAAAAGAAAATGTTTTCCAAAACCCTGCATCAAATCCACTATATGCATTTAGGGTAGAATGTTTGGAGTGATGAAATGCTTGCTCGAATGCTTGTATGTTTGCCCTAGAATTTATTTGGCACTAAATAATTCTCCTTGGCAATTTCTCCTTGATCTTCTCCACCCAAAAAATTCCTTGATTTATCTTGATTTACCAAGTCCTCACATTTCAAACCTCCTTGAGATTCAAATTCAAAACCATTCAAATGTACTTAGTTTATTTTCTGAAAATTAAAAATGAATTTTAAATGGGGAATGGAACATGGGCTCATTCCTCTCCTCTCCTTCCTCTCTGGCTCGTGCTGCGGCCCACGCCTCCCCCGCAATGGGCCAACTCCAGCTGAGCCGCGCCCGCTGACTCGGCCCAGCTCCGGTGCGCCGCTCCCCTCCTCTCTATCCCACTGACTCCGCGGCCCCGCTTTGTCAGCATCGTCTTCCTCCGGGAGACGACGACGCGAATACCGCGTCGACATACGCCGCCTCGAGTCGCTGCCACTCCCTCGCCTCGGCAGAGTGGATAAGGATGAGAGCTCCGCCAGCGAACCGCCTTACTCCCGTGTCGCCTTCCGCGTTGCCCTTATCTTCTCCATGAAACCCGTCGACACGTACGCACGCCGGCCATGGAATCGCTGCGGTACGAGCATGTGGGACATGGACGCCGGGGATATTTCTTGGGAGACCGACCTACTGTGTGCCACCGCCTTAGTAATTCGAACATGTGCGCGGGAAAGAGGAGATTTAGCGCCTGCGCAACCGAGGCGCGCGGCGAGAAATATCTCGCCGGCGCCAACCGCCATTGGCGGCCTATAAATAGGCCCTCCCCAAGTGCCTCGGCATCAAATATCAGCGCCACGAGCTTAGCCTGGTTCAGGAACATACCATCTCCCCCTTTTCTGCTCTTCTCCCCTCCTCTTCTGAGCACTAGCTCGTTTTCCCTAAATCCGGCCACCATGGTCGCCATAGGAGCCGAGCTCCGCTCTATCCATCACCAGCCCACCATAGTCCAATTATGCTAGCCAACAAGCTCCTTGACCACTCCTGCATCCGCTCCACCACTTCTACCCGCTCTTTTCCCCCTGCATCACCCTGCCACCATGGCCAGCCCGCCGATGAGCCGTCGTCGTGACCGCGGTCCGACGTCGACAAGGCACGACAAGGCCATGTCCGGACCTCTGCAGGTCCTCACTCACGCCGTAGTCGCGCCGCACATGTCTTATTGCTCCCAGACCACTCGCTTGGAGACCGACATGCCTCCGCGCCGTCGCACTTGCTCCGGCAAGCTGCCGCGGCCATTTCGAGCGCCCGCAGCCACCGCCGATTACTCCAGGTGTTGCGTACTGGATTCGGGAGCGCCTTCGGCATCGCTAGATCAAGCCTCAGCCTCGGACGCCGCCGGTGTAACTCACTCCGGCGAGCACCGAGCCCTTCCCCTGTTCCGCCGCCGTGGTGACGCCGCCGTTCCGTCCCCGTTCTTCCCCGTCTCTCTGTCGGTGGGCCCGGAGCAACAACGGCGTTCCACACCCGTTAAGATGGGTGGAGCCAGGGATAGCCCACATGGCAGCCGCACTGTCTCCCTCCTCCCCTCTCTTTCTCTTGGGTGGACACGGTCCACCTGAACCAGTGAGAGAGGGAGAGCAGTTCACAGCACAGTGTAGACCCGGAGCGCAGCACAGTGCCAGCAGGCAGCAGCTGACCCCGCCCACGCTGGCCCACGCGTCAGCCACTCAGCCGAGGAGAAAACGCTGGGTGCTCCCGAGGAGTGTACACAGGAGAGTAAAATCCATTTTCCTTGCCTCAAAAAATTCCCAGAAAATTCCTAAATAAACTAGTTACACCCCAGATCCTACCCAAGCATTTCCATATCATTTCCATTACTCTAATTTCTAGAAATAATTCCCAAGTTATTTTCCACATAATCTTTTTCCTCTTAAAACTTTGATAAATCATATCTTCTCCATCCTAACTCCAAATCCCTTGCTTCATCCACCAAAAATATTCTAAATTCAAGCTCTATTTACTCATACCATTTGTCCTATTATTTGGTGCCCATTTAAATTCTAGTTTGATTGTTTTTCTTTTTCTATAATTAATTTTAAATACCAATTATAGTAGTAACCCGTCGCAGTAATAGTAGTTAACCCTATATATTCGCGTATGTGTATGCACCATGACACATACTCGAATATATCCATACCCAATCACCTAAAATAATAGAACATCTATAATACCCGGGTATACGCCTACGCCTTTTCTCTAACCTGACTAACCTAGGGCACATACATATGCATGTGTGTGGACATGTAGACTTTCTCTTTTAGGTTCACGTAATAGTGAACCCTAATAATGTGGTCTGATTTTTCATCAGACCCACCACCTACCTTAACCTAACCGTAGGAGCCACATCTTGTTGGATGGAATTTCTCTATCCAACCCTTACTTCAAATTTACATAATAATGATAACCTTAGATAACGACCCATCACCCAATAGGATCAACCCATCTAGGATCGTTTCCTTCCCCTTAGTTGTCTATGCTTGTTTTACATGCCTTGCTTGTTATTTTTCTTTGTTTGTGTTTTCTTGCCTGTCGACGCTAAACCACGTAGGATAAAAGATGCAGAGAACCCAATGGAGTCCAGAAGACAGGAGCAGGAGACATAAATCGGATGAGCATATAATCGTCAGCGAATGGAGGCAAGTCCTAACACCCACCTATCCCTTTCCCTCCACTTTACTTACCACCCCTTAATTACTCCCTTCCACCACCACCACATCTTGCTAGCCTCCACCATAAACCCTCCACCCTCTATCTCCACCAATTAATAAACTTAATTTATATTACTTAATTCTCTTTTATGAATTAATAGAATTATAATGGGTCATGAGCTCGGATATGATAATGTGATTAATGATGATAAGGTAATGGTTACCTTGATATGAAATGAGCTTTATGAACATGAGGATAATAATTGTGAACTTAAAAATAGTAAACCTAAACTAAAACCCGATAGGTGGCGAGTGGGGGTAATTTATGTGAGATAAATTACCTTGGCAGGATCGCCTAGAGATGGTTCCTGTTTTAGATACTCGCCTTGGTCACATAAGGACCGGTTCGTAGGCCATCTCGCCTAGTGAGATATTTCGTAAAGCCACATGTCTGATATGGGCAGACTTGATCTCACACCCCATTAGATTGAAATATAATTTCTACTAGAAGGCCGGTGTTGATAGCGGAATATTAGGAGAAGACACGGATGCTATGTGATCTTCCATGGTCTAGTTGGCGTGGTTGCTATGATCCTCCACGTTAAGCCCTTTGATTTTTTGCCACATTCGAGCCCATGTTATTGTATGTTTGGCCGTGTTCGAGCCCATATTATCGATGATTTGGTATCATCAGCACTATTATGTTGGGATGATTTGGTATCGTCCGAGATTATATGATGGGATGATTTGGTATCATCCGAGATTATGAGATGGGACGATTTTGTATCCTCCCGAGATTAATGTGTTTTCAAACCCCCTGAGAAGCCGCGGTGGAGTTATATAGAAATCTAGGGTAGCACCCATGCAGGTATGGGATCTCGTTAGACCTGTCTAAGCCATGACAATGGTGTCGACCGTGTCTATCTTATGGGAAAATTTATACACCTCTACAGAGTTTATTAAATCTATTCAAATAGCCACGTCCTTGGAATAGGCAAACGCTAGGATGAGATCACCTATGATTAGACTTCTACAACTGTGATAATCTGCTAAGATATATTTTACTAATTTGGTAAACTATAAGTAACCCGAAAACTAGTGAGAATGGTAATACTCTGCCAGAATCCAACCTATAATTATAATTGCTCCAACCTACCACTTTCACCTCAACCACCTTAACCCACCTCTACATATAGCCTTCCCCTACCACCTCACCTTCACCTAAAGTTTAGGGCTTGTTGAGTACTTTATGTACTCAACCCCCTCCATTCTATGTTTTTTAGGAGTAAAGCCACATGAGCACCTACCCCGATCGAACTACTTGAGCTACGTGAGGATAGGACCATAGGAAACTATGAGTATGGAGCATATCGAGAACTACGCAAGGACAGGACACCAGGAGTATACCCGAAGACGGAGCCATACGACTACACGAAGGGGCTATGCTAGGACTATGACGATTGGGATATAGGAATGCGCTTAAGGGATAAGTCTAAGGTTACGTCCGCACTCCAAGTTGCCTATAGGAATGGAGCCACGTTGTCATAGAACCGTTGTCTTAAAACTCTGATATACGATATAAGGCCAATGGCCCAAGCTATGTAACCGAACCATGTAATATGTTTTTCCCATTAGTAATAAAAGTATGGTTTTTGATATCAATCTTGTTCGAATTGTGCGTATTAGCTACTGATCCAGGGACTGATACATGATGCACAGAGGACCCTAAAGTAGGGGCCCGACACATATGAAGTGTTTTCAGGTATTTTTTACAAGTGTTTCATACGCATGTTTTGAGTGTTTCAGTTGTTTCATACGTCTGTTGCAAGTGTTTTATTTGGATGTTTCAAAAGTAGATCTGGTGTTGCAGCTAGTGTTTCAGATGCATGTTTCAAGTGTTTCATCTGCATTCAGACGTATGTTGCAAGCGTTGCATCCGATGTTTCAAAAGTAGATCGGGTGTTACATCTCTATCCCCGCTTTCCTACTGCCTCACCTTCACCTCGGTGTCTCCTCGTCCTCCTCCCGATGCCGGCTGGGCATCCGCCGCCCCTCCCCCTCTTCTGGATACTGGCATAGCCACCTGCTACAACTACTGGCCATGTGCATGCGCGTGAGAAGCGGAGGGGCGCGAGTGGGGACTCCCCATGTGCAGCCGGGCGACGTGGGCCCCGTGGGCGGGCGCGGAATGTAGATGCGCCATGGGAGACAGAGTGTAGGCGCGACGTCTGTCCGCACGCTAGCACTACCGTTTGATTTGTCATTGGGACGCTGAATGTCAAGAATAGGGCAACATACAAAGATCATCTCGGACCAGAGCCTTGCCAGGTCACCCACCCATTCTCTCCATCCTACAGATTGACCACCAGCTGCTTCCGTTCCAAACCTTACACCATTCTTCACCACCTCATGCTGATCTGAGCAACATAATAATCCATAAACTTACAGCTCGAGGCACAAAGAAGCTGGCAGAAATATCTTCACTGGCTGCATTTTTCTCTCTGAAAAAATTTCACTGACTGCTTTGAAGTTTTTGGACCACGCCCCGTCGTAAGGGTAGTTGTTCTGATAAATTTTTTGAGACAAATTACATTCTCTAGTTGTTCTGATAAGAGCATAATGGAATGAAGCAAATTATCTGCCAATGTCTGTGGACTGTGGTAGAATATTACCAATAGGAACTCCAGCAGCCAAACAAAAAAGTGATAATAGGGAGAGAGACCATGATACTATTTAGGGTCATTTGGTGGAGCTTTTTTGTTAGCAACTCACTAGATGATGGAACAAAAATTACTCCAAAATCACTCTGGCAAGCATTTGACAATTCGATGCAATAAGAACTAGAATACGGATGAGGAAACAAACAACTCGATCCACAGGGAGACGACGTCCGACCGGGTATTTCATTAAGAAGATGATGTTCTCACGTAGATCGAGAAAATCCCCAAACCCCGGCACCACCCATATACAACGGCACCGCATCCCCGTGAGACGGGATGACCATAGACGTGTACTTTGGCGTGAGACAGACGAGGGGATTTTTTTACCCTCAGATTTGAAATTCGCTCCTGAAGGGGATCGGACTCAGGACCTGAGGGTGCTGCAGGAAGCGTCGACCAACCGGTATAGCTTCCGTTGGCATGAGTGAGGAAACACAGCAAGGGGAATTCGGAATGGAGAAGTACAACCAGGGTCTACAAAAAGATCTAATAGTATAGGGTCCGGTACAAAGAGAGGGTTGTTGGAGGAAGAAGCACAATAGTTAGGAGATAGATGCGTTCTTCTCGGAATAATTCATCCACCTTCTTGTGTGCCCTTTCTCCTTTTTTTAGTTTCTATCAAGACAAGCCCAAACACACATCGGCCCATAACTCATGTGATGGCCCACTCCCACATACACAGGTTCCCTGACATTCTCCACTAGCTTCATCAACAGCTTCACCAAGTCTTTAACTATACACCTAGAAAATAGCTCCCGACATGGAGCTCCTTAAATCACGTTGATCGGAGTGGAATGGAGGAGAGGAAGCTAGAAAAACAAGCTTCACTCGGCTCCAACTTTTGTTTGTGGACCCATACCGAAATGTCCCTATGTGCGCGTGAGCGAGCAGGGCCCCACAGCGGTCTGTGCAGAGATGTTGGCGGGCAGCGTACAGGGTGGAGAGCTGCTGGGTGGCTGGCAGTTAGGGCAAAAACTTTAGCGAGTGATGGTCGGGGCGAGGCGCCATGGTGGGACGAAGACGGGAGCACGATGGAGAGGCGAGGCGCGGGTGGCGTGGGTGACGTGGATGAGAAAGATGAGGTGGGTGAGACCTTGAGAGAGAGCTCAATATTTAAAAATTTTCAAAGGAGAAATAATAAATAAAAGAAGAAGCAAAAAAGGGGTATCATGGACATTTCATGCACTTTGTCTATTAGAGAAGTTGATTTACCAAACATTTTTTTTCTAAACAGTGAAGCCGGAGCTAGAAAAAAACTATTTTATCAAAGGAGCCATGTATGAAGCTGTTTTGTTTAGATATGAAGCTCTACCAAATGGGCCTTTAGTATTGACAATCTCCTTATAACTAAAAAGAACAAAGTGTGGATATTTTTTGATGCGACATTTGTTTTGTTTGTCCGTCTGGCTACGCCTGCGATCCCCGTTTGCTTTGAAGGAAACAAATCAATCACCTGAGGCCACATGCATGGAAGGAAACAATAATCATGCACCACGCGATAGAAAAAGAAACTGCCATCCCTGCGATCTCCGCCTACTTTGAAGGAAACAAATCGATCACCTAAGACCACATGCATGGAAGGAAACAATAATCATGCATGGAAGGAAACAATCATGCGGTGCCCCTCTCTCGCTCGGTCAGATATCTTTCATCTCCACGTAAACCGGATTATATGGTATTGTCCATAATTTGGAGGGTATTAAATTTAGGCTGGGTGCATAGTAGGCCACCTAGCTTTATTCTTGCAACTTCTACCTCTTTATGTGTTAATCTTTGCCAATGGTATAATTTGTTCGCAAAGCTCAAGCAAGACAATTGGCAAAAATCAAGCAAGACGACTCAATGAGGTTGGCCCTTAATTTTAGTGTTTCCAGCATGCAGACCTGAAATTAAAAAGTGGTTGCTCCTTGAGAACATCAGTGGTATCAAATAAAAGATGTGCATATTATACATAGTGAGACTGGTGAACCTTCTGCACTTTCCTAAATGAATATTCCCACCATTAGTATATAGGTTTATTCCCCTATGTTTCTTCGTGCTCCCATTAGCATATAATATGAAAGTATTGTTGTGTTCATCACGACTTCCAGTTGACTACTCTTATTAGCATATACTTCATCTGCCCTAAAATATAAGTCATTATGGGATACGTGCAGGTCAAACTTTCTCAACTTTGACTAAGTTTGTAAAAAATATGTGCAACATTTATATCTCTAAATAAGTTTATTATGAAAATATATTCAATAGTCTATGTAATGATACTAATTATGTATTATAAATATTAATATTCTTTTATATATAATTGGTCGAAGTTAAAAAAAGTTGACTTCTCGAAGCGAGAACGAATTCTATTTTGGGACAGAGGGAGTATATGAAAGCAGTGTTGAAAATATTTAAACAATCAAGTTCGTCTCTGTTTAATTGGTAAGCTTAGACATCATAATGGTATCAAAAAATTCGTCTCTCATGGACACCTCACGAATCAGTGCAAAACATCATAATCCTACATCATATACAAATGGCAACCTTAAAGTTATGATATTTTCAAAGGTTGAACAATAAAGACCATCTTAGACGTTCTGGCATTAGAGTATATACGTGTAGGCACATATGCATGGTGGTGCAAGTGAGCAACCAGCAGGAGTCGAGAGTTAGGGGGTGTTTGGATCCCAAGACTAAACTTTAATCCCTGCCACATTAAATTTTTAGATATCAATTAGGAGACTAAACATGAGCTAATTATAAAACTAATTACATAAGTTATGGCTAATTCGCTTGCCAGCGCCGTGTACAGGATGGTATGAAAATGTGGTGGAACTTATTCGTGGATTTGTTGGCGCACGAAAGAAATAGATATTGAAAATCTCTTTCTGCCGGTATAAAAAATGATATTAGCCGCATCACGGAAAGATCTACACAGTAGAGTTTGTGAGCCTGCGATGCCACACTCTCTGTGACTATATAAATTTCACGAACTTAGCCTTTTGGATTAAATATCACTTTAACGTCGGTCATATACTTTTATAGTATTGTTATCTTATCGTGCGATCCGTGTGTTTTTAGTACAAAAGTTTAGCTGTCCCGTAGCAACGCACGGGCACGAACCTATTTACATATATACTCGAACCTGTGTGTACATGATTATATGGAGATGTAGCGAACTTATTCATGAATTTATTGGCGCATGAAAGAAATGGATATCGTAAAATTCTTTTTGTCGATATAAAATATTATCTTAGCCGTATCACGAAAAAGTCTATACAGTAGAGTTTGTGAGCCTGCGACGTCGTGCTCTCCATGACTATGTTAATTTCACGAACTTTACTTTTTGAATTAAATGTCACTTTGACGTTAGTATTTAATTTAACAGTATTGTTATTTTATCGTACGATCCGTGTGTTTTTAGTACAAAAGATTTAGTTGTCCCGTAGCAACGCACGGACACGCTATCTAGTAATATTAGAAAGTTGGGAGAGATGAACGTAAAATTGGCAACATATTATGTGCAAACCAATCAACCTGTATAAACTTAAAAACTACCGATCAGGATCACTGGATGCTGATCTAATGGATAGGGTGAGGGCCTTAAGCGCAAAAAAAAAGATGGCGGGTGGGGGGCTTAAGCGCAAAAAAATTCCACCTCTCACCCTATTTATTGGATGAGCATCTAGTAGTCCTGTAGTTTTCAAATTTACAGATTGATTGATTTGCACATGATCCGATACGTTGCTTAAAAAATTACCCAACAAAAGGAACCCTCATCACATATGCAGCAATACATCGATGTCAGGAGATAACTGACAAGTTATCAGCAAGCTGTCAGCTGATAAACGGCGCATGATGGTATAGATAGATCGACTTGATCACTTGAACACTAGGCAACCAGAACGAAAATCAGGGGAACCCTGTTCGCTAGCAGAAACAGCGCTGCGTGGCGACGGCGCAGAGTGGAGCCTTCTTCCGCGACGTGCACCCCGTCGTCTCCTCCATGTCCAGCTCTGCCTCGCCCTCCGGCAGCGCCCAGTCGAACCGAGCGACGAGGTTGGCGAGCGCGAGCTCCACCACGGACATGGCGAGGTTGACGCCCGGGCACATCCGCCGCCCCGCGCCGAACGGTATCAGCTGGAAGTGCTGGCCGCGGAAGTCCACCCCGCTGCCGACGAACCTCTCCGGCCGGAATTCCTCCGGCGACTCCCATGCCTTCGGGTCCCTTCCGATGGCCCAGGCGTTCACGATCACCATGGTGTCGCTCGGGACGTCGTACCCGTGGCTGATCCGAGTGGCCTGCATGGACTGGTGCGGAAGCAGCAGGGGCCCCAGCGTGTGCAGCCGCATCGTCTCCTTGATCACCGCTCTCAGGTACTCCATTCCGGCCAGATCTTGTTCGCCGACAATGTCGCTGCTGATGCTCCGAGCTTGTCTCACCTCGCGCTGCAGCTTCTGCATGGCTCCCTTGTTGCGGAGCAGCTCTGCCATGGCCCATTCCAGGACGATGATCGTGGCCTCTGTCCCGGCTCCGAACAAGTCCTGCATTAAGCAGAGCAGCACATGAATCCAATCATGCGTCCATTGATCGGCCTACGTGACGTCTTTTACCTCTAAGAGAGCCTTCACGTTGTCCCTGCTGAGTCGCCACTCTCCTGTCCCAGCAGTTGGAGTTGGTTCCGCCTGCTGCAGTGACAGCAGCACATGGATGAAAGCATCGTCGCTCGCTTCTTCCTCCGACAATGGCGTCTCCCTGGTCGCAGCTGCGTCCACGATCTCGTCGAGGATCCGGTCGATCCTCTCGAATGCCCTCCTAACCCTAGAGTCCGTGCCGTCGACGTAGGTCACCCAGGAGAGCCACGGGATGTAGTCGCCGACGTGGAAGGCGGCGAGCAGCACGTTGCTCTCCTCCAGCAGCGCGTCCACCTTGGCGCGCCACCCGTTGTCCCCGGCGGCGCGCAGTCCGAGCACGATCCGCCCGGCCACGTCCTTGGCGAAATCGCTCATGAGCTCGCTCAGGCGCACGACGCCGCCGCCACCGCGGCACGCCTGCTCTAGAACTCGTTGGACCAGCGCCTCCACCTCCTGCTCCCTCACGGCGCGGTAGGCCCGCAACCTGGGCGGGCTCAGGAGGTGGCGCACACTCATCTTGCGCGCGCCGCGCCAGTACGGGCCTCCTGGGGATGGTGAGCGAGGGGCGGCTGGCGAACACGTGGTCCTGCGCCTGCAACACCTCCCGCGCGGCGGACGCCGAGGACACGACGACGGCAGGCACCTGGCCGAGGCGGATGAGCATGATGGGTCCGTGCGCTGCGGCGAGCGAACGCAGCGAGCGGTGCGGGAGGCTGCCGAGCTGGTGGAGGTTGCCGATGAGAGGGAGCCCCCACGGAGAGGGCGGCTGGCGTTTGGTATTGGGAATCGATTTCTTGCCGCGGTGAGCAGCAAATAGCGAAACGTATGAGACCAAGAAAACAAACACGAGGATGGTGATTGCGGTTATGCTCTCCATTTGGCAAATTAATTAGTTGTGCATACAAAAAAACAAGTTCCGCCACTTCTATTTATACAGTTTGTATACGGCTCTTTAGATACTGCTCGCTCTCTCGTAAAATAAGTGGTTTTTTTTAACTCGTAGACATCATGTTTGACCATTCATCCTATTAAAATTTTTTGTATAAATATTATCTATTTTATTATGATTTATATTATCATTAGAGATACTTTCATTACTACAGAAATGGTTTCTAGAGACGGTTGGTGAGGCTTTATAGAGGTGGCTTGGCCAGCCGCCCCTACTATACCGTCTTTATAAATTATGCATTTGTAGGGACAATTCCTAGACCACCAACCATTTCTACAAAATCGATTTGTAGGGACGGCTGTAATACCATCCGCCTCTATAATACCTGTTTGTTGGGGCGGTTAAGTCTAGAACCGTCCCTACAGTATATTTTTTCAAAAAAAAAATTCAAATTCAATCATAATATATATATATATATATATATATAATTCAAATATGACTACAAACACAAGAGTATTATATAAACTACTATTACAAGTCCAATTCACAAGAATATATACAATCCATCATTAAATAGACATAATTCACAAGTCTAATTGTCCAAACTGTCCCACAAGGTAAGACCAATATCAAATTCCATACACATTGTTATCAATGACCTATAGCTAGCCTTTCAGTCTCACAAAGGTGTTGGTACTGAGGATTTCTACCTAAGTCAGAATCTCGATCATGATAGGTGCCTTTGATGTATACAATCTGATCCAATATGAAGTTGCAAAGGTCGTCGATGAGCTCTAAGAGTTGGTCATTCTTGTATGGGTATCTTTTTATTTCTTTCTCTTCTTTCCACTACAAGAGAACAAGTTTTGGTTTAGTATTTCATATCATGTGCAAAGTTTTTATATTACGGGTGAAGAGGTTCAAACTTACCCTTAAGGGATGTCTCCTGTAGGTACCGGTGTTACTCATCATAGAACATATATAGTATCCATAATGTATACTCCCAGGCTTCTGCTTGGGGCACTGTGTGTTTTGCATATGGAAATATTAAGTATTGCTTTTGACAGCCATGTAATGGAGTACTAAAGTAAGTTACACTTACCGCACATAATGTTTTTATAGCCAGCCTTTCCTTCCTTACTAGATCATGTCTTCTATGATGTTGATTAACATAGAACCTGAATGCCCTGTTCGAATTATTTTAGCAAATGCAACTTTTTAGTATCTAAAAGTGAACGTTACAAGTATGTATACAAACATATAAGCTAATGAGGATTGTCGATATGTATACGTCTTGAGAATCGATATGAAATTTTTGTATGTCACCGGGTCCCTATTTATTGAATCAAAGACTCATGCCATGCTCCTCCCGACATCGACGCATATACAAATCCAGTGGTTGCTGCATGAATTTAATCATAGAACTAGATAAGCTCTTTTGCATCGAATAAAATATATCGAACAAAGCTTTAAGTATAGAGTTGAACTTACTCGAAGTTGTATGATAGCCATATAGTAGAGTGCTGTTGGAGATTTTTAAAAGTCAGGGCAATGTATGCCGAAACCTTAAAGGACTCTTGCCTTAGTTTCTTCGTATGGATGTCTTCTTTTTTCCAAAGGGTCTTTTCAGCAGCTAGCTCTTTGACATCCAGTTTCCACTGTCTAGGGTAATTAAAATTTGTTTATGTTATAGCTTGAGGGTCTATATACCCGGTTTTCACACTTGGCATTTGTTTTACAATGTGCACTTGCATTCTACAAATCACAGCGTGGGTTAGTTATAACAAAATCCAAAGATTACATTCATATCATATCGGGAGGGTAAGGACTTACAGGCACCACGTGCGAATTAGATTCATTTTCATTGCTCCGAGGTGAAAGTATGTCTACATGTCATTGAAGTCAAATATAATTTTTTCGGCTGGTTTCCAAATGTACCGGTGGGAAAGCATACTTGTACGAGGTCTATGCTCGTTAGGAGAACACGCAAGTACCAATCATGGAACCTTCTCATTACAAGTGGTAGGCGCTGGATGTCTCGGTTTGGTAGGAAGGGTTTGCCTCTTTCATATGTTTTCGGGCAATCCTTTGACCATTTGATGGCATCAACATTTGGATACTGCTTTGCTGTTTGGTGGACTTTGCTAGTGACAGCCTCCTCAGAAGCTCGTGTTGGGACTTTTTTAACTTGGTTCTCAGGCTTGAACTGGTCATGGGCATACCACTTGTGTATCGACAAGACGTCTTTCATCGGAACATAAATTGACCTTATGGTGATTGGATGCTTCTTTCGAAGTTCCCATTCAGGCACGTCCTCATCTTCTTATGCATCACCTTCTTCAGGAGGCACTCGTTCATGTATCGGCTACGCTTGTTGAGAAGACTGTGGCATCTCATCATGCACTTGTTCGGTATGAGCTGGAGAAGGTTGTGGCTTATCAGGCACATGCTCGCTAGGAGGCGGGGAAGAATGTGGCATCTTAGGAATGTGGTGGTCATGAGACGGTGAAAATATCTCCCCGTCCTCAATAACTCGCTCCAAATTTAAGAGAGGGGAAGAGGCAAAGAAGCAGTCAACATAATGTCCTGTTTGTGCCAGAGGATGAACTGCCCCATTACGTTTCCGAGTAACATCAGCCCCTCGGGAGTTGCGTAGCCTATCCTCCACTGCATGAACTCGGGCTTCACGGTATGCACCTCGATCCTAGTGTAGTCCGACGGTATCTTATTATTGTGGTGTAAGCCACCGGGAGAATGTGCCACACCCGTTGCCACCTCCATCACAATGTTCTGTCGGTCGCTGAGAAACACCAAGGTGCAACTAGTTGGTTCCCGTATGCGATCGACGGGGGTTGTGGCTACAGTGTAACCTTGGCTGCTAGGAACTTTCGGAGGGCTGCCAACTAATACCAGTTCTTCCGGTGACGTCATTAATGTCCGTGGCTCCGTAGACAGTCCTTGCTCCTCCAACGCCTTCACAACTAGAGCCTTCACTTGAAGCTCATCTTGCGCGCGCCGCTCCAGTACGGGCTGTGCGGCGCTAAGGCGATGTTGGTGCAGCCATACAGGAGCCTCCTGGGGATGGTGACCGAGGGGCAACCGGCGAACACATGGTCCTGCGCCTGCATCACCTCCCGCGCGGCGGACGTCGAGGACACGACGACGGCAGGCACCTGGCCGAGGCGGATGAGCATGACGGGGCCGTGCGCCGCTGCGAGTGAACGCATCAAGCGGTGCGGGAGGCTACCGAGTTGGTGGAGGTTGTTGATGAGAGGGAGCCCCCGCACGGAGGCCAGAGGGCGGCGGGCGGTTGGCGGCATTGGGAACCGATTTCTTGCCGCCGCGGTGACCACCAACAAGTAGCGAAACATATGAGACGATGAAGACAAACGCGAGGATGAACCTGGCTTGCATGCGCGTGTTATATGAGAGCGGCGCCGACGACTTGTTCATTGTGGTTATATTCTCCATTTGTGAAATTGAATAGTTTGTGCATAGAAGAGACACACGTTCTACCACTTGCTCTATTTATGCAGTTTGCCTGCCAACCAACTTGGGCGCGGCTCATTGACATGCCATGTTCAGTGATAAGGATCCTCATTGGCATGTGCATTGACACGTGATATGCTCATTGACATGCATGTTCACTGATAAGGATCTTCATTGGCATCTTCACGTGTTTGGGGCTTAGGTGGTGTTTGGTTGCAGGGACGGGACCATCATAGGTGGGATATCCCACTTTGGTCCAATTTTTTACAATTTGGTTCTTTTTTTGAAGAAAATTTACGCTTGGCCTCCTGAGAGACATAAACTCATCTTTGGACCCTGGGAGTTGGCGCCAGGACTCATGGCGCCGAGGTAACACGTCTCGGCGTCACAGATTTTGGCTCCGAGATGTCTGGCCGTACACATCAGGACTTTCTAGGTGGCGTTGACGTGGCCGATACCTTAGCGCCAGAATACATGGCGCCGAGCTCGGAGCCACAGATCTTGACGCCGACCTCTGGACACGCACCCGCGAGCGGCGTTCAGCAAATGAACTTGCGAGCGGCGTTCAATTCAGGCAGTAGACATTTCTGATTTCTGACGCGGCTCGCAGGTTCATTTTCTTTTACACTTGAATCCTAGTAGTTCTAGCAGACTGAATTGAAAACAGAAGGAAATTTAAAACCTTATTACTACAAAATACTCCGTAGTAGGAGCTGGTAATACCTACTAATTTATCTAAGCCCCTTGACTAATTTATCTAAGCACTACTACTAATACCTGATGTAGAACTAGTCTAAAATATGTGGAGTAGAGACAACGAAGAGAAACTCAAATGTACCATACAAGACCAGAAGCAGTAGTTATTGTTAGGAAAAGTCCAAAGCCTTATATCGACTTCACAATACAAGATGAATTTCAAAGAACTACATTTTTTGGTTCAACGTAGCATGCAACATGCATTAGCTTTAACAAATCAAAATGTCACATAAGCAGATACCAATTGCATAAATGAGACTGCAACATACCATCATGGGGAATCCAATGACTACAGCTCCTGCTCCACTGACTAGCACTGCCAACCCTGTAACAGCCACCGAGCTAGCAGCATCCCCATACTTGCCCGCAGCATGTGCTGCAAGGCCCAAAACAAACCCAGCCACGCGTGCCGAGGGGGGGCATGCAGCAGCCGCACGTCTCAGTCCGCAGTCCGCCTCGTGGCCGCCCATCCCGTTGCGCGGGTGCGTGCCCAGTCGGCGCGCCAAGATCTGTGGCTCCGAGCTCGGCGCCATGTATTCTGGCGTCGAGGTACCGGCCACGTCAACACCACCTAGGATGCCCTGCTCAGACACCTCGGAGCCAAGATCTGTGGCGCTGAGACGTGTTACCTTGGCGCCATGAGTCCTGGCGCCGACCCCCAGGATCTAAAGATGAGTTTACGTCTCCCAGGGAGCTAAACGTAAATTTTCTTTTAAAAAAGGGTCAAATTATAACCACTTTGGTTGGTGTTTGGTTACAGGACATCTAGAAATATACCGCACATATTCAGGGTTCACCTTTCCCCTGAAAATGGACAGACGGGGACATCACCGGTGTGACGAGTCACGAGCGGAAAGAGAAGGCGTTAGGAAGAAGAGACATGCGGGTGCGTCGGCAAGGCGATCGCCAGCCGTGGGCATGAAGGCTTGCTTCGGGTCAGGGCGTTAGGTTAGGCGACCCGCACACGCATGAGAGACGCTGCGCTCCAGGCATACGGCCGCACGCGCAGGCAGCGGCGGACCCAGAAAATATTTCAGGGGGGGCTAAACAACACTGTTGTTCGATCTTAAGTCTCAGCCCCCCTACACTATAGAACTTTGCCTAAAAATTCATGGGGCTCCACAGGGGGTTCCACTGCTGCGATATGGGTAGGGGGGCTTGAGCCCCCCCCCCTCCCCAACTGTGTCCGCCCCTGCGCGCAGGCGAGGCAGGTGCCGCTCGGCGAGATCCACCGCCTGTGCGGCTGGGAGGGCGAGCTCCGTGCGGGCAAGCGCTGCGCTCCCGGCACTGGCGCGCAGCCGTGTGGTCGAGCGTCTCCCCTGGCTCCGGCGTGCGGGCGAGAAGGAGGCGTGGGGGCACTGTTTGTGATGGATCCACGACGCGTACATTGTTTAAGTGGGACCTGACCCGATCATGGGTTGTCGTGGTAACGTCAGGCGTACTGATGAGACCAAGCCAAGGCGGACATGGCCATTGCACTGTACAGTGGAGAGGGCAAGCAAGCATGGCACCGGTGTGGAGAAGCCGTGTCCTGTAACCTCCTACGCATGGGGCAAGCAAGCATGGCACCGGTGTGGAGAAGCCGTGTCCTGTAACCTCCTACGCATGAGATGAGTTGTCGTTAAATGAATACAAGCCCATACCATTCTCAGTTTGTCGTAGCGTGGCCAATAAATACACTATATATGACATGTTTGGATTATATATGCACCAATAGGCAAGTTCTTGCATCAAGTTGCGAAGATTACAAGATGGACTAATACACACCCATTTGGATAGTTGTTGCAGGTTTGGTGCAATTTACTCTTATAAATAAGAGGTTTGTTACTGTGCTTGGGAGAAACCCAAGCAAAAAGTCGGCTGCCGTTGATCATTAAAAAATCAATTAGTTATACTCTCTTAGTCTTATATATAAGGGTACTTTAGTATTTTCCTTAAGAGACTTATCCAATCGACTCACGAACAAAATCCTCAAAACTGGAGTTCGCTGCCGGCGTCGCTGTCGCCCGCCTCCTCTGTCTTAATACTATTTAGATGGAGGAAGTTGTCAACGAAATCAGGGATAGATAGTGGTAGTGGAGTTTGCGCTTAGAACATCGGTCGCCGGCAACGAGCCAGACGCCGCCGTCGCCACGGCCACCGGCCGGGTTCGAGTACAATGATCAAACTCAAGTCCTCCTCTCCACTCTCGCCTTTACAAGGCTGGGTAGCCTGCCCGTTAACATGGGCCGTCGGTGATGCTAAGCCCATTCTGGCCCAATGACTCTCCTGTTAGAACTTCTCATTCTCTTCTTCACTTCAGACGGCCTGCTTCCTCCCGCCTTCCTTCCTTCAGAGTTCCCCATTTCAGTATCGTCAGCATCAGGTTCTTCAGGGCGATCGTCAGTGACATCCCCTCCTCCTTGAGAACCGGCTTGTCCCCAAGCCGGTGCACGGGGAAACTCTTGGCGCAGGGCGTCTTCGTCTTCCCAAGTAGATAGATCAGCCGGAAGATGAGACCTCTGAACCAGCACCTGAGGCGTGGTATGCGTGGGGTAGTGGTGAAGGCGCCTGTCCAGGATGTGGTGGGGCCTGCAACTAGAATGATGGGTCAGGTAGTGCAGATGATACCTGGTGATGAGCAGACACTGCCTTCTTCAGTTGTGATACATGAAAAACTGCGTGTATAGAACTGGTTGATGTGGTAAAGCCAAACGGTAGGCAACTGATCCAATGCGGTCAGTAATAGTGAAAGGCCCAAAGTACTTGAAAGAGAGCTTGTTGGAGGATCTGTTGGCAAGTGAAGTCTGTATATATGGCTAGAGCTTGAGGTAAACATAATCACCCACAGAAAATTGCCTGAATGATCTCTTGGTATCAGCATAGTGTTTCATCTTGTTTTGGGCCCTGAGTAAGTGCTGGTGAACCACTTGCAACATAAGATCCCTCTCCTTAAGCCACTGCTGAAGGTCCATGTTACTAGAAGTATCAGCCACCTCAATACCAAGCTGGTTTGGTTCATGACCATAGAGCACTTTGAAAGGTGTGCTGCCCAGAGAAGAATGATATGATGTGTTGTACCAAAATTCTGCTAGGGCTAACCAAGATGACCATTTAGCAGGACAAGCATGAACAAAGCATCTTAAGTAGATCTCCAAACACTGATTGACTCTCTCTGTTTGCCCATCAGTCTAAGGATGAGATGCACTGCTCATCAATAGGTCTACCTTAAGTAGTTTAAACAATTCCCTCCAAACATTGCTTGTAAAAATCTTGTCTCTATCTGAGAGTAGAGCTTTTGGAAGACCATGCAACTTATAGACTTGAGTCATATACACTAGGGCTATTTGAAATGCAGTAAAAGGGTGGGAGAGAGGGATGAAGTGGGCATACTTGGAAAATTTGTCCTCCACCACCAAAATACAAATGAAGTGTCCAGACTTAGGTAACCCTTCAATAAAATCCAATGAGACAGTCTGCCATGCTCCAGATGGTATAGACTGGGGCTAATAGCCCTGGATATGGTACCCTCTCATGCTTAGCTTGCTGACAGATTGAGCATTGAGAAACAAATGTTTGAAAAGTTTGTCTCATGTTAGGCCAGGCAAATAAACTCTTGATTCTATTGTAAGTTGCTTCCATTCCAGAGTGTCCTCCCAATGGGCTTGAGTGCAAGGCAGTTAGAATCTTGGTTTGAATTTCAACAGCATTTCCTACCCAGATCCTAGACTTAAAGTAAGGCCCCGTTTAGATCCAAATTTTTTTGAATTTTGGCCCAATGTAGCATTTCATTTATATTTGGTAATTAGTGTCTAATTATGGACTAATTAGGTTCAAAAGTTTCGTCTCGCGATTTCTCACCCAACTGTGCAATTAGTTTTTTTTTTCGTCTACATTTAGTACTCCATGCATGTGCCGCAAGATTCGATGTGACGGGTACTGCGCAAAATTTTTTGGATTCTAAACAGGCCCTAAATGATGCCTTTTTTTTTTGAGGGCTCAGTGGGGGAAAACCTCCCCACCTATTTTTTTGTATTAAAAGGGTGAAAGCAGGTACAGAAATACAGGTGCACGAGGGGTGCAAAAGGGAGCTTGCAAGATGAAACTGCCCAGAAGGAGAATGCACAGCTAACTGTTGAAGGAGTTGTTTGGACTTAGGGTCATGTTGGTAAGCCTGCTGCAGGTCTTGTAACCAAGTTGGTTGAATGAGAGAAATTGACGAGCTCATATATATCAGCATGAGTAGTTCTGGATAATGCATCTACCACTCTGTTCTCCTTGCCTTACTTGTATATTAACTTGTAATTGAGCCCCAATAGTTTGGTAAGTGCCTTGTGCTGCTAGGGTGTGGCCAGTCTCTGATCATCAATATGTATCAGGCTTTTCTGATCTGTCTTAATAGTGAACTCTGATTGCAGTAGGTAAGGCCTCCAATGATCCACTGCTAATAGAATGGCCATGCACTCCTGAACTAATGACATACCCCAGGTAGTGTAGCTACTTCTTAGAAAAGTGACACTTGGTAAGCTTGACATAGAACTGGTTGTCTTCTAGGAGTTTGAATACTTCAGCTATATGTTGAAGATGGTCTTCCCAGTTCTTGCTATAGATCAGTACATCATCTATGAACACCACAACAAACTTTCTCAGCAGAGGTGCTAAAAGATCATTCATGACCCCTTGAAAAGTTGCTGGGCCTCCTGTCACTCCATAAGGAATGACATTGTACTCATAATGTCCATTATGAGTTTGAAAAGCTGTTTTGTATTCTTCACCTGCTGCCATTCTAATTTGGTGGAACCCAGAGCACAAGTCCAGAGATGTAAACCATGTTGCACCATGTAACTCATCAAGAAATTCATCTATAACTGGCAGAGGGTATTTATTTTTCACTGTAAGTGCATTTAGCCTCCTATAATCAACACATAACCTCCAATCCCTAGTTTTCTTGCTGACTAGCAGAGCAGGTGATGCAAAAGGACTTGAGCTGGCTTGAATGAGCCCCTTCTGCAACAGTTCCTTGATTTGTCTCTCTATTTCATCCTTCTGAAATGGATTATATCTATAAGACCTGTGCCTGAAGGGTTGAGTTCCTGGCAGTAGAGGAATGGTGTGATCCTTTTCTCTCTGGGGAGGAATGTTTGGTAGAGGTTGAAAAATTGACTGATACTGACTGATGATGGCCCGAATCTCAGGAGGAATAGATTCTTCAGTCTTGGCTTCATCTACAGTATTCAACTCAAGCATATAAAGCACATAGTCCTTCTTAAGCATAGCTTGCAATTGATTCAGAGTTATTGGAGAGCCCCAAGTGGCCTTGCTCTGCAACCCTTGCAGTAGAACAGTGTTCCCCAAATACTCAAACTGGAGCCATTTATCAGCCTAGTGGATCTGCATTGGGCTGTGCATAGAAAGCCAGTCCATTCCCAACACAATATCATAGCAATGAGAGGTATTACCTTGAATGTATGACCTTGTACACTCCAGATAAAATCAGGAAGTTCATGAGTGCAGGGGATTTCATTACCATTTGCTACCCTGACTCTGACAGGCTTGTCCAAGAGTTTCTGCCCAGGTAATCCTTCCACCAGGGACTGGTTGGCAAAGCTGTGGGAACTGCCAGAATCCACCAGCATAAACACCTCCTACCCAGCCACAAACCCTCTAAACCAGATGGTCTTGGTTCTTTCAATACCATTTACTGCTTGTAGAGAAATTGCCATAAGGTCATCTCCTGAATCTTTAGTTCCTTCTTCTGTCACCGAATGTACAGCATCATCACCATCACCCAGCATTTGCCAAATTTCCTCTAGTGCATGATGGGAAACAGAAGTGGGGCATTTGTGGGTAGGACTCCATTTCTCTCCACATTTAAAACATAGACCCTTGGCTCTTGTGAAGGCCTTGAGTGCTGATAATTTGTCTTCAGGTGACTTGGGTTTAGATGTTTCACTATTTCTTTTGTCATCAGAATTTGATTGACCACCCCTGAATCCTTGATAAGAGTGTTTAGCCCCATCCACTATCTTGTTACTGTCAGTTGAATATTTTCTAACAGAACTTTGATATTCCCCCTTCTTGAACTCTCTATTGGATGAATCCAACAGAGCCTCTTCCTGCAAAAGGGCAAGGTAACTAGCAGTATCCAGGCATTGAGGTCTATGAACCATAACAACAGTGCGTATTTCTTTCTTTAATCCATCGACAAAACGACTTGTAATAATAGAAGGAGCTAAATTAGGATCATGAGCAAGCAGGTGGTATAAAATGTCACTAGATTGCTCAATGTAATCTGTAACAGAAGTGCTCTGCCTTATGTGGAATAAGGATCTGAGCAGGTGATTGTGCTCATCTTATCAAAACGAAGACAGGCTGTAGCTACCAGGTCGCCCCAAGACATGGACTCTATAGGATCTTTCAGAGTGTGAAACCACAGGGCTGCAGACCCCGACAGGTTCATGGAAGCAATCTTAACCCACATGCGAGGCTCAATAGCAAAGACATCAAAATAGGTTTCAGCCCCTTTTATCTACAATCTAGGATTAGACCCATAGAATTTAGGAAATTCCTGATTAGGCATAGCACCATGCAGAAGAGGAACAAGGACTCTCAGGTCACGGTGCATCGAATCATCACTCTTTAAGATTATACTGAGAGCTCAGATGAAGTGGTTTCGCACCTGTGACCGAAGGCGGATCCGGAGTGGTGTATCCGGCGCTCCCGTGCTGGGTTTCGCAGCGGTGGCCAAATTGCCCAGGCGACGCCTCGTACGAGGTTGACCCCAGTGAGCAGGGTCCGTCACCTTCTTGCCCGACCCAAGCTTGGGATCCGGATCGGGATGCTCGATTGTAGGCTCGCCGTCGGAGATCGCGTGCTTTGGGTTGTCTCCGAACAGCCGAGATAATTCACCGCGTGCTCGAGGTCGGCGACACGGTTGTTCACCTCCGGCTTCCACTACTCGAAATCCGTCTTCGCGGCAGTCACTTGCTCCATGGATCGTTGAAGATCGGCGATCCCCTTCGAGTTTTGAGTCAGCAACGCCAGGATCTGGCCGAGCTGTTCTTCGGGCGAAGCCATTGCCATCTGACGCCTAGTGCAGTAAGGATGATACGCCAGGATGAGGGATCTGATACCAGTTTGTCACCGGAATCAGGGATAGATAGTGGTAGTGGAGTTTGCGCTTAGAACATCGGTCACCGGCAACGAGCCAGAGGCCGCCGTCGCCACGGCCACCGGCCGGGTTCGAGTACAATGATCAAACTCAAGTTTGCTTCCTCTCCACTCTCGCCTTTACAAGGCTGGGTAGCCTGCCCGTTAACATGGGCCGTCGGTGATGCTAAGCCCATTCTGGCCCAATGACTCTCCTGTTACCTTCTCGTTCTCTTCTTCACTTCAGACGGCCTGCTTCCTCCCGCCTTCCTTCCATCATCAGAGTTCACGGCTACATCTTCAAAGTTCCCCGTTTCAGTATCGTCAGTATCAGGTTCTTCAGGGTGATCGTCGGGGACAGAAGTGCTGGCAGTAATTAGCCTACGGTTCACTAAACTAAAACCGGCTCCCGACCCATACTTAAAAGAACCGTGAATTGACTCTTTGGGTTGGTTTCATTCAGATTTTAGGCAAATAGGTCCTACAGATGTCATGAACAGATAACAAGCAGTTGTTACATTGCAGCAGCCGGGCGCTGGCCATCTTTTCCGCACTCTGTGCATTAAATCTTGTTCTGGTAAGACCCCAAAGGAATCATTGACTTCTTGATCTTGACTGCATAGTGGAATTTTGCCACTCACTGACAGCAGAAAAGCACGAAGCAGCTGCAAATCCACTGATACTGTTATGCGACGAATGGGCATGATGTTTCTCTCACGTTTTCCCAACGGTTTGCTTGTTTGAATCTTGTTTTTGCAACTACGTTTCTGAATGTCAACTTTGTTCTTTCCAATATTCTGATCAGATAAAGAGTGGGCTTCTGAAATCTTATCATGCAAGATTAGGTTGCAGCTATGGGATTCTGGAGCAGCCTGCTCATTCAGACCATCACAAACCTTATATTTTCCCAACATGGTGCCATCATCATACAGAGTGTGTTTTTGTTGGCACAACTAAATTCTTGTTGAGACTTCCAAAGGACGATTACACCAAGTAACATTACTAAGAAGGCAGATATTCATGTTGGGCAGCTGCTGCTGTTTCCTAGCCTATTATGATCTCCCATAGTATCCTCGTAGCTCAGTTAATGCACTGGAAAATCAGCAGGCAGACCAATTTTAGAACCCTTAGTATCTCTTAGGGCGTGTTTAGTTCCCTGAATTTGGGAATTTGGGCTACTGTAGCACGTTCAATTTTATTTGGCAAATAGTGTTCAATCATGGACTAATTAGGCTCAAAACGTTCGTCTCGCAATTTCCAACCAAACTGTGCAATTAGTTTTTTTTTCGTCTACATTTAATGCTCCATGCACGTATCGCAAGATTTGATGTGATGGCTAGTGCAGCACTTTTTTGGATTTTGGGTAGCAACTAAACACGCGCTTAATAATCTATTGATGGAAATACAAGGGTCATTAAATGGGAAATGTAAGGGTGTGTTTAGTTGGGGAGGTGAAAATTTTTGGATGTCACATCGGATGTGTCGGAAGGATGTCGGGAGGGGGTTTTGGATACTAATAAAAAAACAAAGTACAGAACCTATCAGGAAACTGCGAGACGAATCTAATGATACTAATTAATCGGTCATTAGCACATGTGGGTTACTGTAGCACTTAAGGCTTTTCATGGACTAATTAGGCTTAAAAGATTCGTCTCGCGATTTTGCCGAGAACTGTGCAATTAATTTTTTTTTCGTCTACATTTATTACTCCATGCATGTGTCCAAATATGCTCTTTTACTGTAGGAGGCAAAAAATTTTGGAAACTAAACATGGCCTAAGTTAAAGATCCACTTGGAATACTGCTCACGGATGGGAGTAGTGCCACCACACGAAATCGTAAAAAAATTTGCGTGCAAAGGTCTCTGACTACTAGGATCCAGCCCTGTCGTGACGCCTATATTGGGTTGCAATATGGCTATTTTGGATGCAATACAGATCAATTGCATCTATGTAAGGTCGTTGACAAGTTGTTGTATTTGGAACGGTGCAATAGCTTTTTGCATCATTTTGATGTGGTGTTGCAATATGATGGCTTTGCAATGCACAAAAAAAAGTAATGCAACCACGATATGGTTGCAAGCACGGATATTGCTATCAGCAGAATGGTTGCGTGAGTTACTGTTGCGACAAAACACGTGGCTGCAATATGACACTATTGCTATGAATGAACTTGTCGCAAAATAACTTTATTGTCACTCCATAGTTATGCGGGAATATGGCCATATTGCCATGTAGTGTGCTCCATTGCATCATAGAAATCTTGCAACATAACAAATTTGGTGGCTAGAGTCACAATTGTCACGTTCATTTGCTGGTGGTAATAGATGGGAAATGCAATGAATCATTGTTGTGAGCAATAGATGAAAAATACAACAAATCATTGTCGGTGGAAATAGATAGAAAATGCAACAAAGCATTGTTGGTGGTAATAGATAGAAAATACAATGAGGTGGTAATAGATGGAGAATACAATGAATCATTGTTGGTGGTAATAGATGAAAAATGCAATGAGTCATTGTTGGTGGTAGACACATCCTATAGCAACACATAAAGTTTGTGGCAATAATGTATATTGCAACAACAACCAGTGGCGTGATAGTTTGTTGCAATGAGGGCATTTTGGCCATCACATTTAATTTCGTTTCATAGCTAGAAATTTAATTTTTGTTACAAAATAATTGTGCCATGAGTATAGACTTCATCATCACATATAAGAACTCAAACCCATTTTGGCCAGCACATTTAATTTCGTTTCATAGATAGAAATTTAATTTTTGTTACAAAATAATTGTGCCATGAGTATAGACTTCATCATCACATATAAGAACTCAAACCTTCATTAACTTTAAATATATGTCTCAACCAAAGTAATAACACAATGACCAGAGTCCAGAGTACTGCTAAAATAAACATGACCATAGTACAATAAAAACAACATCTCTGTATACAAGTTTGCGACTATGTATGGCATAATAAAATAGAACTAAATATGAGTTCTCTTATTCAGCCTGTTCGCTTGTTGATTTCAGCTAGGACTTATCAGCCAGCTAACAATATTTTTCTCTCATAACAAACCAGCACCAGCCGGGCTTATCAGCCCAGAAACCAACCAGCGAACATGCTCATTGACCGCTTCAAGCTCCATCGCCCATCAACACTTCATTCTTCTAGCAGTCCATCACTAGCATATAGCAATAAAGCTTTCTCTAAATATTTTGGGTGTCCGCGCTTTTCTGCAACTCAGGAACACATATAGAATTTATTATTAATTTAATATAGGAACCTTGGTGATTAAGTGCATGGAATAACTAAGCACGTGCAAATTTAATGATCATAGTGACAAAGCAAAGATATAAAGTAAATTAAGGTACACGCTACAAAAATATCATATACCATTTGGGATATGAAATATAATGATCATAGTATTCATACATGTAGTTTTTTTATTTGATTACGAGTCCTCAATAGTTGTTGGGAAGAAATTACATGATTCAATGACCCATTGACATCATTCTTTTTTTTGGAAAAGAGGCCTGGTTGCACTAATCTTTGTTGTCATGGTAGTACCTTCATCAGCTACCTTTTTCTATGGTCAACACGCTTGCTGGTCTATTATTCTGCCAAAATGAACGCTTTGATGTAAACAAGTTGCATTTTATATGTAAACATGCTGCATCATTTGTAAGTAATCTTGTTGCATTTTTATTACCTCTATAGCTGCATCCTCTATGTGTGGTGGTGTGATGAAGTTGTTGTCGACACTTGGGCCATTTGGAAGCTGTGTGGTGTTGATGGTTCCTGTGATAGCCTGTGCAGCCCAAAAGACAAGGAACATTAGTTAAAATAGAGGAGCCAAAAAAAGGAGAACCGTGTTCCAAAGTTAGTACCTGCTGCAATGCCAATTATATTTGTTGTTGTAGTGTTGACAGGAATTCTTCCCTGATTTCTTCAATTTGTTTCATACTTTCTTCCTGGTCTCTTTCCCTTGCTGAAACTTCATTTGCAAGCTTTTCTTTTAATTCTTCAACCTCTTGTTGGTGCTGCATTCTTTCTTGTCGGGCTAAAACTTCACTGCGGGCTGCATCTTCTTCTCTGTGCTTCAGTAGAGCACTTCGTGTTGGATATTTCGCCATGTATCCGCGTCCATGGCATCTGTATGATTTTGTTCCAAGAGTTTTAAAGTAGTTGAGTTGGAAAACTGTGTTTTCCTCCTCAACCATAAGGAAGGGCCTACCCTTTCCCTTTTTTGCCGCTGTAACTTGGATGCAGGCATTTTCCTAAGTGAAACATGAGAAATAAATTAGGATCATGTAATTTCAAACAGTTCCAAAATAAGTTTGAAACATGTTGTAATTTTAAAGCTGCAATCATATACAAGCACTCACGTAGACATCCCTAGAGTCGTCATTTGACCATTGCCCATCCTTGGTGGTGTGAGTCGTCATCCAAAGTTGCAAATCAGTAGGTTGTTGACCATTAGTCTGGTTTCTCTGAGATGGCAACAATATAATGTAGCATTAGGTAACGACCATATATTTAAGTAAGTAATCAGCTTAATTAATGTTGTCATCACCTGTTCAAAACTAATTTGGGAAAATAGTTTCGATCCCATGAGATGCTTAGTCTTCTGTTTCTGTCGGTTTCTAGAGTTCTTGGTGCTAATATTCTGCAAAAGTGTACAAGCAGAGCAATGTTATTTACATTGTATTTAGTAGTGGAATTACAAAAGAAACCGGACACCAACGAACCTGGAATCTCTCACTTCCAAAATATTGGATCAAGTAATACCACTCCACGTTGTCTAAATCTTCAGGCTTATGCTTCATTCGTTGATCGTCAGTGGAGTATGCCTTGTATGTCGAACTAAATGAAGCTCTCCATCCTTTGTACCTCTCTTTGGCAATTGCACATATCTTTTCACTATCATCTTCAATGTCATCTAAGTCCCAAATTTTTTGTTTGAATGGAAAGACAAATAGAACAATAAAGCAGAGGTACTGAATTCATAACATTTGGCTAATGAAAACAATTGACTCACCAGCATCTCATCTACTATTGCTATTTTCACAACGTCCTTCACGTCCTTCCACGATTGCACTCCTATAAGTGGAGCCTTTTTCCTAGCAAACACTACAATCTCATCAACGAATGTGCGGCTGTTCTCACCATAGGGGCCTCTCGTCAAGGAATCAAATTCGATCTTTAATTTCTGAGAGCCGCTCTTAATTCTCTTGATAGTTGCTTTGAAGCCTTTGAGACATCCATGTCCACGAGTTTTGGATCCACCTTATTAACATATGAAACGAATATAATATACGTGACCAGCAAAAGAGTTTTGAACGTACAATGCAAAATGGAAGGACCAGCACATACCATTCTCTTGTTGTTTTGGCTTTCTTGCATGAGCTGGCCTATCTTTGTTTGTCGTGCTCCTTTCCTGATTTCCCTCCCCACCAGCTAAATGATTTTCATTCGCATGTTCTTCCAATAATGACACTAGAAAAAATAAATCATCATGTGTCAATTATTTTATTGAATGCACAAGAGCTGGTAATATATTTGATGACATGATGAAAGCAATTTAATTACGCATATGTCGACGACGGCCTGTATGCCTTAGCCATTCCTTGTATGTTTCAATTGTTTCATCCCTGAAGTCATCCATGTAGTCTGTGAGTCATGATTAACAAGATGTATTTGTCAAAGCAACATTGTGTTATAACAATTTGAATGAGTGATGCAAAGAATGATCTTACTTATGTCTGGATCTTTGGCTCGCAATTTTGCTAGCCACACCTTGTAGGCATCAAGGTGTTCATGTGTACCTGATTGATCATGTTTTCGCTTCCCCCCATGTCACTTAATGGGTGTTATGCTGGTGTTATGCTGACATTTTCCTCCAGTTCCGGCTCCCTTGACAATACCAACCTGATTTCCTTATCAGCGGCATTGTCCTGTAGTATTGTTTCTACGTGGCGTAAATATTCGATGGGCTCAAGTCTAGCTACATCCCCGCCGCAACGCTTCTTGTAGTATAAGAAGCCCCTGGCTCCATACCCAAGCTGTTCTTTGAAATGTACCAGGTTAAAATATGAGATCTGAGCTCTATCCATATCAACGGAGATGAATTCGTCTTCCTCATGTCTCCCCTTGCATTGGAAATGAATTGTCCACATGTCACCTGTCATTGGTTCACTGTGTGCATATAGAGAGCAGAAAAACATCAAAGTGTGTGCATAGCATAATCACCGAGTATATATATTAGGAGTAAAACATCATCGTGTGGTGTAAGATATTACTCTGACTGGAATTCAACAAAATTAGCAAAACATGATTGCAAAACAAGAGGCAATATTTTTCTCGTTATGATGAGACTTTGATTAATAATTTCTCTATTAGTGTGTTGTTGTATATGTACCCCCTTGCACCTATATGATAGATTAAACGGCATGTGTACTTAATAAATTTGCAGAAATTTGTTGGTTCAAAAAAATAAATTTGCAGAAATTTGGAGGACATGAGCGCTTGGTAGATGGCATATAAAATGTTTCTAATTGTATATTATGCACCTTTCAGTTTGGCATTGGCCATTCCCTACCATCTCTCATCCATCTTTACTTTCACCGTTCAGGAGGGTGCACACTGCTAACTGAAGAATAGCTAATGTACTTCTGAAGTTGTAGATGTCATTTCTACAATCTGCTCGAATGCACTAGTGTGCTACCATGGTGGTTAGCGGAAATTGATTGGTAACCGGCAAGGTAAACATAGAGGAAGTCTTGTATGCTTCTCCCCATCATCTCCCTCCCCCACCTTGTCTGTGTATATGCAGCAAATTAATTTTCCTTTGCAGTGCTGCGTTGGCTTCTTTGAAACTGCCTGACTACAAATTTAACCATGTATATGTGGATCTATTTATGGCTGTGAATTTTCTTTTAAAATCAAGATGGATGTGTGCAATTAGATGACCCAATGATTAAATGACTATCCTACAGATCATGGATATGAATGGTGTTGATTGGAATTTTTATTCAATCTATTACTTCTGAACTTTCAGGTGTGCAATTGGCGGGGACAACAAATATGCAGATTTGGTGGTGCCTAACATATTCCTGAACGTACTTGCTTCAGATTTGCAGGTATAGGTACATGTATAGGTATACTCATTGAGAAGTTAAAAACTGATTAACGGGTATGTACTAACCACTCACCACTCACCACTCACCACATGGAATCTGTACGAACCAAGAATACTAAGATAGGTACTTACAAATCAACGATCCTAGCAACATCAAAAAGGAAATATAAATGTCGTTGTATGTACCTGGTGTAGAGAAAACGTAGTATTCTCCCAGAGCCATCATCGTCGTGCGTGTCGTCATCTTGTTCTTGGACGACGGCTTCATTAGGAGGACGGCGCCTCTCTTGTGAAGCAGACGACGGTGGATCATCTAGCACGGAAGATGGAGGCATGGACGAAGGAGGCGGCATCACGCCGCGCTTACGTAAGGTGTCGGAGGAGGTAGCCACCGTTGTGGTCGTGTCTATCGATCGAGCGCTGGTCTCCTTGCCTAGCGTGAAAGGGATACGAGTATACGACCCCCCCCGGCCCCCACGCTCAGTTTTAGAAAACTGATCACGCGAATGGCGTGGTGGGGATTGTGTGCCGTGATTATTGGATCTAATCCTGTAGGCGTGGGCATTTTGGCGGGCATGTGCGGAAATTGAAGGATGGAATACCGTGTGTGGGTGTGGGGTGGGGTGGGGATGCCAATAAAAATATTCGACACGCCAGGCCTTCTGATGGAGCCTGGTACACTAAAATTAACTTGCATCTCTAAAAAAACAAAAATTAACTTGCAGGTCCACTAACGAGTCCTATTGAACAATGTCTGAATGAATTTGAAAATAGATTAGGGTTTCCAATGCAAAATCCTATAGCTTTCAGTTATTTTATTATAAAATGATCAAATCCTCAAAGCCTAATAAAAAATAAAATATACTGCAAATAAAAATATATCTACTTTTCTAATGCAAGATACAAGTGCATGCATCTTTTTTTGTTTGGAAATAGCACAAAATCTAGCTAAGCACATTGACTTTAAATTGGTACATACCCAGCGACACCAGAGTCAGTTGCGCTAGTCGACATAGCGCCTATTGCAATAGTCGTCCCACTCGATGCATTGGAGAGAGGTTGCAATGCCAATCTCCCGCCGCCGCCATGAACATCGGGAAGAAGATGAGGTTTGTCGAACGATCGAGCAGTCGCGTAGTCGCTCCCCAAAAACCTAATGGCCGCCCTTCACCCGAGCAGGTGGACACAAAGATGACTCGGTTTCGAAGGCCTGCTCTCCCTATTCTCGTTCTTGCAGGAACCGGGACGGGAAGACTTGGTCGCAGCAGAAGCAGTGGATTTGTTTGTGCGTGAGACCAAAAGGAGATGAATGTTGAAGCGAGTCTTGCTTTTTATCTTGCAGCCATGAAATTAACCAAATGGGCACATGAGCCACAACCATAGAAGGTTAGGGGCCGGGAGGGGAGAGGACGCAATGGGAGGAGATGCTACCGAGAAACTCCCGTAACTTTTCTCATTATTTTTCTCGTTAGGGCCAGAAACTCCCATAACACTTCTCATTACTTTCCTCGTTAGGGGCAGAAACTCTTGTCATCATGAGTTGAAACTCCTGTGACTTTCCTCATTACTTTCCTCATTAGGGGCAGAAACTCTCGTCATCACGAGTTGAAACTCCCGTAACTCAGAAACCCCTGGCCGGCCATAATTAGCACCCAAAAATTGGCTTGAGTGGCAAAACCAACTCATGCACCGCACTACGGCCGTGTCAGGCTTGAGCTCGGTTATACCACGCCATGCCACGCCTCTTCTCAACTTCTCAACGTAGGCGGACACAACCCGCACATATAAATCGAGTCAACATCCAAAGAATATCCCGTATGAGACTAAATAATATTGCACACATTATTTAATATGGCCCTTATATTTTTTTATTTTATTTAATTAGATAATATATGGGCCTTAGATTTTTTTATTTGATTTAATTAGATAACATATCCTACAATCTCATCACTATGATCATCTGAAGGGAAAACTATACCGATGTACCTTCCATCATAAACTTTATCTATCATGATTGTAAACCAAATTTCCAAATGATCCTACAAAGAATATATAGTATCACGGTACTACTATAGTTTGATAGTACATAATAATTGATATAAATAGTTTTTTTCATTCAATGTACTAAAATATTGTCTAAAGCTATACTGCATTGAACATAATGTCGTCTTACATGATTATGTGGGACCTAGTTTAGAAAGCACATATTATTTGTGCTATTGGGACAAAAGGAAAATATATAAGTAACAAATAGAAAAGAAATTGTAAATGTAAATACGAAATAGAGAAAAATTAAATATGATAAAATTTAAAAAGAAATGAGGATTAAAAATATCTATACGTCTAATCACGGTACTCGCGAGAACCTGACAGTGTGGCGCTACCCCCAATTCGACTGACGCCCTCCGGTGCTCGCCTTCGCCGTCGCCTGACGGCCTGCCATGCCTTCGCTACGCCTGACGCCTGCGGCGCTGCCCCCAATCCGGCCTCCTCCTTCCGGTGCTCCTTACGCGGCCCCGCCGAGCGCAAGGCATCGGCCGCCGTCATCTGCGCCTCCGTGGCCCGCCTGCCGGCCGTCCTGAAGTCCACTAGCTACCACCAGTCGTGCTACAACACCCTTCGCGGGTTCCTCGGATCGACGCCGCCATCACCTCGCGCCGCCCAGAGGAGAAGAGGAGGATCAATCGGAGGCTTCCCTGCTGCGGCACCCTTGTCATTGAATAGCCGGCGCTTCTCCTGTACCCCCTCCACGCTACGACATTGAAGAGGCAGCTGCAAAAGATCCAGGTTTACCCTCACTCCCGTTTGTTCAGGATGTTTTGGTGGTAGGATTGAATGGCTGAACAATGCAATTTTCAAAACATAGTACCATGATTTTATATGCCACATATTAGTTTTTTTGGGATGGTTGTCAAATTGTGGGTGTGGTATGTTTTTGCAGCATGGTTAATACGTATGCGAATGTGGACCATATTATATAAAGTAATCACATTCTATACTAAAATACTGTCAGACTATTTGAAGATTAGCTCTATTTTTTTTAAAAAAATTTGATTCAGCAACCATATAATATCCTTAAATAAGAAAATGATCTAGAAGAGAAATTATAGAAAATCTGATATATGCGACTCAGATAGCTCTTAACTGGCTTTACAAAAATAAAAAGGCTAAAACTATACTACTAACTGTCATATAAATTAATTTAAAAACATGGGCTTCTCTACTTAAACTAGGATAGTTCATACCCAAACTGAACTATAACTGCAAACATACTAGTGTATAACTGGAAACATAGCACTAGCTTCTCTACAGATACAAGTGCTCTCTAGCTAATGGTCGCTGTAAATTAAGAGGCATCAGTATATCGCCTATATTTAGATTAATGGTGTCATTGTCACTCTAGCTAATGGTTGCCTATGATAACAAGCACTAAATTAATAACTTTTTTTTGCTGATGTCTTATGATTATCATTGCAGCCGGCTAGAAAATTTCTTGTTGATTTTTTAAATTGTACAGTTTGTTAATTGCAAGAACATCTATTTATTCTATGGCTTCATGGTCATTGCAGGGAGTAGTACTTTGGACAGATTGTGTTGTTCTTGATCTTTGATAGTGTGAAGAATGTCAGATGAAGATAGGAGGTGGATGCGCATGTCCAGATTTACTTCTGAATGGCAAACAGGATTCAAGAACTATATTCAAAGTATATTTGGAGGCACATCTGAAGAAGAAATTGCTCCATGTCCATGTACTCGATGCCGTTGCATGTCTTATCGAACTCAAAAAGAGGTTCGAACTCACGTGGCACTGAGAGGGTTTGATGAGAGTTTCATCCAAGGAGAAGGTAATGGTCAGCCTTTATTAGTTGAGAAGGACAACGCTGATGAAGGCGCGAGAGATCATGTGGATGGTTCCCACGAGCTGATTTCTTCACTGATCAGTGGTGTTATACATGGAGAAGTCATAGGAAATGATGAGGAAGACCCAAATGAGAGTGCAAAGAAACTATATCGGTTACTAGAAGAGGCAAAGAAGGAATTGTATCCAGGTTGCAAGGAGGTTACAAAGGTTTCTTTCATTGTCATGCTATTTCAGATTAAGTGCATGGATGGTCTTAGTAACAGTTGCTTGGAATGCATACTTCACCTGTTCTTGCTTGTGCTCCCTGATGGTCATTGCCTCTCAACATCCTTGGACAAAGTGCGTAAGGTTGTTCGAGATCTTGGCCTCGATTACCAAAAGATTCATGCATGTGTGAATGATTGTGTGTTATTTCGTGGGGATTATGCTGAAAGGGATAACTGTCCAACATGTGGTGAGTCTAGGTGGAAAGAGTCTGGGGGTACTGAAAAGGATGATCCTGTTGTCACTGCTGGAGGACAGAAGTGTTTTCCACGTAAGATCCTTCGTTATTTTCCACTTATTCCTCGTTTGCAAAGATTGTACATGAGAGCATCAACATCTTCACTGATGCGTTGGCATAAGGAAGAACTGGTGCGTGATGGGAAAATGCATCACCCTATAGACTCGTTGGCATGTCAGCATGTGAATAGCGAGTTTAAGGATTTTGCATTGGACCCTCTCAATGTAAGGCTCGGTCTTGCAACTGATGGCTTCAATCCATTTGGGATGTTGAATGTTGCATACACTACATGGCCTGTCATCCTAATTCCCTACAACTTGCCTCATTGGTTGTGTTTGAAACAATCGTATTGGATGATGTCTATGCTGATACCAGGTCCAAAATCTCCTGGAATGAATATTGATGTCTATTTGCAGCCCTGATTGTTGAGCTGAAGGAATTGTGAGTACAAGGTGTTAAAACATGGGATGCAAAGGAGAAGAAGAATTTTACTCTTCATGCGCTTCTACTATGGACTATAAATGATTTCCCTGCCTATGCCATGCTATCTGGCTGGAGTACTAAAGGAAAGTTTGCATGCCCATACTGCCACAAAGATGCAGACTACTTATGGCTGAAATTCAGGTCGAAGCACTGCTACTTGGGTTATCGTCGGTTTCTACCTCGGAACCACAGAACCACAGGTGGCGTAGGAACAAAAACAGCTTCAACAACAAGGCAGAGACGAGGGAGACACCTGTGCCACTGACTGGTGCACATGTTATACAACAGTATGAAAGTTTTGAGCAACCAAAATTTGGAACAGCCACAAAGAAGAGGAAGCAGCGTGAAGAAGACAGTAGGTGGCACAGCTGGAGGAAGAAGAGTATATTTTTTGAGCTGCCTTACTGGAAAAATTGCTTGTAAGGCATAATTTGGATGTTGTGCACATCGAGAAAAATATCTATGAGAGCATAATTGGGACGTTGCTTGGCATAGATGGTAAGTGTAAGGATAGTGACAAGGCGTGGCTTGACATGCAACATCTTGGGATAAGGCAGGATCAGCATCCAGTGCTGGAGAATGGTCAATATACTTTGCCACCATCACTATACTCCTTAGGCATGGACGAGAAGATAATGTTATGTACATTCTTGGAAGGAGTGAGGATGCCTGATGGTTACGCGTCTAATATAAAGAGATGCGTGGATGTTAATGGATGTAATCTTTCTGGACTAAAATCACATGACTATCATGTTATTTTGTAGAAACTGTTACCCTTAGTTGCACGTCACATATTGCCTAAAGATGTTGCTTGATGATTGATTGAGCTTAGTAGGTTTTTCAATGCCCTATGTTCAAAGGAGCTGGTGCAAAGTGACATTGAAAAACTAATCTCTTCAATTGCAGAGACTTTATGTCAGCTTGAGATGATATTCCCTCCAGCATTTTTTGATATTATGATGCACTTGCCAGTTCATTTTGCTGAGGAGACTAAAATTGGAGGACCAGTGTGTTATCGGTGGATGTATCCGATCGAGAGGTATCTACGTACACTTAAAGGATATGTTAGGAACAAGGCACATCCAGAAGGTTCGATAGCGGAGGGATATATCTCAGAGGAGTGCATGACATTCTACTCTCACTTCCTAGAAGACATTGACACGAAGCTGGATCGCCCAACGTGTCATAAGAGGAGCACAGTGAATGAACCACCGGCTAGGCATAGCATATTTGGGAGCATCGACTACAGTAAGAAAGGCTACAAACTTGAGCCTATTTCTAGATCTGACATGCTGCGGATGCGTCACTATATATTATCAAACTGTGACGAAGCAATTCCATGGATTAAGTAAGCTCTTACTACCACCTTTTTTGTGTTTTTGTATTTTTTCATAGTAGATAAGTAAGAGCAGAATAGTACTCCTGATTAATGTTACACTAATGTAATCTGTTGGATCCAACCAATAATATATGGTGAGCATAAGGAGCTAATGAGAAGAACTAGCGCACACGGCATTGATAAGCGACACAGGGAGCATTTTGTTGGGTGGTTTGAACGTAAGGTGAGTAATGTTGTCATATACAAGTAAAAAATATATAGCAGCTGATGAAGGTAGTTTATGCAGAACAGAAGATTAGTGAGGAGCTATATGCCCTTTCTTAGGGTCCTTATTACATGGCTCGTGTTTTTAGTAGATGCTTCATCCATGATTTCCTTTTTCGAACGGCTTCTATAGAGGTCAACTTCAGTACACAAAATTCTAGAGTTTTAGTGAAGGGTGATGACAGTACATGCAATATGGATTGGTACGGTGACCTTAAAAAGATAATCACACTAGATTTTCCTGGTGAAAAAGAAGTCATATTGTTTGAGTGTGATTGGTATGATGTTCCTGCCGCTACTAAGAACAAAAGTAGAGGTTACTGTAAGGATCAATATGGGATTATAGATATCGATACAACTCGTCGTCGATATGTAAATGATCCTTATGTTCTGGCGACTCAAGTTGAGCAGGTTTTTTATGTCAAATGTGCAAATAAATCCAACTAGAGCAGTGTTGTCAGAATGAAGCCTAGGACTTTGTTTTCCATGCCAGAATCTGAAGAGACCGAACAGCAAGGACAGATTGATATTGACTCACCCGATCTCGGTGTGGAGACCATGACCATTTCTAGCCAACATGAAGAGTTGACAAATTGGACAAGGAACGACCTCCAAGGAGTGACCGGAGATGCCAGCATCATTGAAAAAGCTATCCCTGTGCCAGAACCAAATGATGAAGACTTAGTTGATGAAGATGATGATAATGATGACACCTACATCAACGATGGACATGTTGCACCTGTCAACTCTTTAGGCCAAGGACAGGATGATGAGTTTTTGACATAAATGTGATTCTATATGTATTGGTGCAATTTTTTAGCTGAAGGCTTGGTTCAAGAGCTACGCAAATTTTTGTTTGATTTAAGGCTTGGTTCCTAAGCTGTGAAATATTGAACTCAAATATTGTTACGGCATATATATATATGTGTGTGTTGGTGTGATATTTTTGTTAATTGAAGGCTTGGTTCATCAGCTGCTCAATTTTTTGTTTGAATTAAGGCTTGGTTCTGAGCTGTGCAATATTGTTATGGACAGGAGCAATGCCTCATCTGTTGGCACCGTTTTGCATTCATAGTGCTTGCCTGCATCCACAGTGATCTGCACATGTTGTATTTACCTTATATATTCTAATTAAAAATGGAGAAATGCTACTCTATTTGTGTCGATCTCATCTTGCTGATTACGGTTACATAGGTTTCATTTGTTTATGTGTTTTCTTGTTCTAATTAGTGTGTAGGGCTGAGGGTTTGAATCGTAGCCCAGTGGGGGTGCCTTAGTGGTTTTATGCATGGGCGAGGGTTTGAATCCTTGTCTTGCTTGTGAGTTCTCTTTTTTCCCGTTTTTCTCCTAGATATACTTGTTGTATGGGCCAAGAGCTGACCATGTCCCAATGCTACTAAGCCAGCCAAAATCATGTCGACCTCCCGTGGGCGTGCCTGGTGCCACTAGGTGTTGCTGCTGGGTTGGCCGGGCCGCCAGCTTCTGCGCATGCTGTGATTTTTTTCCTATTTTTTATTTTTTATTTACTATTTTTTAACTTTAGGATGGTAGGTGAAAGGTTCTAATGGCTAGAGGTGGGGTGAATAGACTACAAAAATTTCTACAACAACACTTGAGCAACATGGTAGGTCAAATAAACGGCGAAGCAAGTGTTGCGCTAGCATACCAAAATTGCAAGCCACCTACCATAATTCTAGTTGCTATAGTTTCTATCCACACAATGGCTATGTCACTACACTAAATTTGTGAGCTCTCAAAGACTAACTAAAGAGCCTCACTAACCACTAGACTCGATGCAGGCTACTTCTGAAAACTAATTATACTAAAGAGCTTAGCTTACACACTAGGAATGTAATGCAAGAGAGGATGGTGATGATTATACCGATGTGTCAAGGTATGAGCCAATCACAAGATGGAGCCAATGAATCATAAGATAACCAATGAAATCCTCGGACAAGGTGACACAAGATTTTTTACCGAGGTTCACTTGCTTGCCGGCAAACTAGTCCTCGTTGTGGCGATTCACCCACTTGGAGGTTCACGCGCTAATTGGCATTACAGGCCAAACCCTCAATAGGGCGGCAACCACTAGATGCTCTACGTGACCAGCGTCTGGTCACTGAATTTCAGTGATAATCACCTCCTTCAGTTCACCAACTTCACCCTTGCTCAAATATGCCAACTACCAAGTGTATCACCTTGTGCTCGTGTGTTAGCATATTTTCACAAACATTTTCAAGGGTGTTAGCACTCACTAGAATCTAAATGCATATGCAATGAGTTAGAGCATCTAGTGGCACTTTGATAACCATATTTTGATATGAGTTTCACCCCTCTTAATAGTATGGCTATCGATCCTAAATGTGATCACACCAACTAAGTGTCTTGATCACCAAAACAAAATAGATCCTATCACTTATACCTTTGCCTTGAGCCTTTTGTTTTTCTCTTTCTTCTTTTCAAGCCCGAGCACTTGATCACCATGGTCACACCACCATCTTGATCATCTCCATCCTTACTCACCTCTTGGAATGTGCCACCTATCTCATAATCACTTAGATAAACTAGGTTAGTACATAGGGTTTCATCAATTCACCAAAACCAAACTAGAGCTTTCAATCTCCCCTTTTTGGTAATTGATGACAACCATTTCACAAAGATATGAATTGAAATTCAATTGAATTCATGTTGCTTACCCAAGCATATTTACCATGTGTAAAAGGATATGGACAAGTTTCATGAACCTCAAATGGTAGCATTAGCTCCCCTACATATGTGCTAAGAGTTTGGATTGAAGCTTGCACATATGCATGGATTGGCAATGTGGGAGAGTAATGTCTACCAAATGATACTAAGGTATAAAAGATGAACCTTTGAAGCGTGATACCAATCAAAGTGCACCATTATACCATCCTTATCACCATTAGTAACTAGATATACACAAAAACTAGAATACCCCTTGAGCTCAACATTAGAAGCAAGGGTCTAGTTTTCACAATATAAACTCAAGTTTAGTTACTCAACCTATACATGCTAGTTTTTTATTTCATCATTTAAACCTACAACTAACATACACCACACAAGCATGTAATTTTAAATGTAAAAACTTGTGCTATGCAAGCAAACATATGAAATGCACATACAATTACATCAATCAAGTTTATGAGCTTGCTCCCCCTACTTGTGTGCTCAAAATTTTAATTGATCCCCTTATTTTATCATATCTCTCCCCCATGTCAAAGTTCTTCCTATCACTTATATCTTTGTTTCTCTCCCCCTTTGTCATCAATGACCACAAAAGTTCATTTTTAGATAGGTTAAGATTATCAATGTTAATCAATGGGGTGAGGATAATTTTCCCAAATTTTGTTCAATCTAGAACACTTGTCAAAGATATTTAACTTGGTTTGATCCAAGGACAAGCTTCTTCACACTTCATTTCAAGGGTTATCTTGTACCATGTTGAGTTAAACACTTATAGCTCATTTTTTTAGATCAAACACTAGGTTCACAAGCCCACAAACATGTCATATGCTACCACTAGATCATGTCAAGTATAGAAGCTATAGTAGTACCATACAAGCATCAAATTCATTAGATTTTCATGAATGAGCCTAAGACATGATAGGAATGACTAGATGCACTAAACAAGTCCTTAGCAAATGATGTATGCATGCCAATCAACTTTTATCTTGGATTGCTCGAAGGAGAGACATGTCATATAAGTGGGGGTTGCATCAACACATATTTGAGAAATCCAATATGTTCAACTCATTCCTTAGCTTGCAAAACCTTTTCTCATCCAATGGTTTGGTGAATATATCGGCAAGTTGATCTTCGGTGCCCACACTCTCAATACAAATGTCCCCTTTTTGTTGATGATCTCTAATGAAATGGTGGCAGACATCAATGTGCTTTGTTCTTGCATGTTGAACCGGATTGTTGGTTAGATTGATTGCACTCTCATTGTCACATAGCAATGGCACTTTCTTGAACTTGATTCCAAAGTCATTCAAGGTGGCCTTCATCTAAAGAATTTGTGCACAACAACTACCAGCGGATATGTATTTGGCTTCGGCGGTTGATAATGCAACACTATTTTGCTTCTTTGATGACCATGAAACAAGTGATCTTCCCAACAATTGACATGTGCCCAAGATTCTCTTCCTTTCAACCTTGCATCCCACATAATCCGAGTCGAAGTAATCAATTAGCTCAAACTTTGCTCCTTTGGGATACCACAAACCAACATTTTATGTATGCTTCAAGTACCTCAATATTCTCTTTGTAGCCTTCAAATGACTTTCTCTTGGTGAGGCTTGAAATCTTGCACACAAGCATACACTAAACATAACATCCGGCCTTGATGCGGTCACATAGAGTAGGCTTCCAATCATAGACCGATATAACTTTTGATCCACCATGTTGCCACTTCTATCACTATCCAAATTGTCATTTGTTCCCATTGGTGTACTTATGGCCTTTTGCTTCATTCATGCCAAACTTTTTGAGCATGTCTTTGATGTACTTGCCTTGACTCACAAATGTACCATTCTTCAATTGCTTGATTTGAAGTCTAATGAAGTAACTCAACTCTCCAATCATGGACATCTCAAACTCATTAGCCATCATCTTCCCAAACTCTTCACAAAAGTCTTGATTGGTTGATCCAAATATGATGTCATCAACATAGATTTGCAACATAAACAAGTCTTTGCCAATCTTCTTGGTGAAAAGAGTGGTGTCAACCTTGCCCATCATGAACCCTTTTGAGAGTAGGAAGTCCCTCAACCTCTCATACCATGCTTTAGGTGCTTGCTTCAAGACATACAATGCCTTCTTCAACTTGTACACATGGTTGGGCTTCTTGTCATCTTTAAAACTGGGAGATTGCTCAACATATACTTCTTCATTGATGTAGCCATTGAGAAATACACTCTTGACATCCATTTGATAGAGCTTGATGTTGTGGGCACAAGCATAGGCTAGCAAGATTCTAATTGCTTTTAATCTAGCAACTAGGGCATATGTTTCTCCAAATTCAAGACCTTCAACTTGTGTATATCCTTATACTACCAATCTTGCTTTGTTCCTTACTACTATCCCATCTTGATCTTGCTTGTTTCTAAAGACCCATTTGGTTCCAATCATATTATGTCCCTTTGGTCTCTCTACTAATTCACATACTTGATTTCTTGTGAAGTTATTCAATTCTTCATGCATAGCATTCACCCAATCAACATCCTTCAATGCTTCATCTATCCTTTTTGGTTCAATGGATGACACAAATGAGAAATGCTCACAAAATGAAGCCAATCTTGATCTTGTTTGTACACCTCTAGAAATATCACCAATTATAGTGTTCAATGGATGATCCCTTGCAATATTTGTTGGTTGGAGCATTGGAACTTGATTGCTTGTATTTACTTGATCATTGGGTTGAGATGATGTACTAGCCACTTGAACTTGTTCATTATCATGAGAGCCACTTGTACTAACTTGAGTTGTATCATCTTGCACATTTGAGTTAGAGAGCACTTGTACTTGATCATCTTCATCATCATTCATTTGCCTAGGCCTTAATTCACCAACATCCATGTTCTTCATGGCATTTGAAAGTTGAATGCCTCTAACATCTTCCAAGTTCTCATTCTCTTCTTGTGAACCCTTGGTTTCATCAAATTCAACATCATGAACTTCCTCAAGAGTACCACTATCCAAATTCCAAACTCTATATGCTTTGCTTATAGTGGAATATCCAAGTAGAAATCCTTCATCATATTTCTTGTCAAACTTGCCCAATCTAGTGCCTTTCTTCAAGATATAGCATTTGCAACCAAAGACCCGAAAATATGCAATGTTGGGCTTTCTACCATTCAAGAGCTCATATTGTGTCTTCTCTTTCAACAAGGCCATTTGATTGTAGAGTGTACTTGGTCGAGAATCGATGTCTAATTCCAAATTCATCACACAACTCATCAATTCTAGTGTTCTTGAACTCACTACCATTGTCACTTCTAACTCTCTTGATGGTTGTTTCAAACTCATTGTGACTACCCTTGATAAATGATTTGAATGTTGCAAACACATCACTCTTGTCCACTAGAAAGAATACCCAAGTGTATCTTATATAGTCATCCACTATCACAAAGCTATATTATTTCCACCGATGCTAGTGTATTGTGTTGGCCCAAACAAATCCATGTGCAATAACTCAAATGCCTTGCTAGTGCTCATTATGCTCTTCTTAGGATGGGTGTTTCCAACTTGTTTGCCGGCTTGACAAGAGCTACAAAATTTATCCTTCTCAAACACAATTTATCCTTCTCAAACACAACATCTTTCAAGCCTCTAACCAAGTCATGCTTAACAAATCTATTCAATTGTTTCATTCCAACATGACCAAGCCTTCTATGCCATAACCAACCCATGTTATACTTAGTGAACAAGCATGTTGATAATTGAGCTTCACTAGCATTGAAATCAACCAAGTATAGATTCTCATATCTAAAGCCTTTGAACATCAAGTTAGAGCCATCTACACTTATGATCTCTACATCATCTACCCCAAATATGCATTTGAATCCAAGATCACACAATTGAGCCATGGATAGCAAATTGAAATTCAAGCTCTCAACTAGCAATACATTGGAAATGCTCATATCATTGGATATTGCAATCTTACCAAGCCCTTTGATCTTGCCTTTGCCATTGTCACCAAATGTGATACTATCATAACCATCATTGCCATTGGTATTAATTGAGTTGAACATTCTTGCATCACCGGTTATGTGTTGAGTGCACCCACTATCAAGAACCCAATGCCTTCCTTTGGCTTTAAAATTGACCTATAAAAGAAGATCAATTCTTTTTAGGTATCCAAACTTGCTTGGGTCCTTGAAGGTTAGTTACTAAGCTCTTTGGCACCCAAATGGCTTTCTTCTTTAAGCCCATCCATGGTGCACCAATGAACTTAACCTTCACACCATTAGTACCCTTAGTAAGCACATAGAAAGAATCAAGCTTAATTGAGGATACATTGGATTGAGACTTTTTTTCATGCACTTTTGCTCTACATGACCAACTTGCTTGCAACTAGTGCAAAACTGACCATTGTTCTTCATAAAACTAGTCTTGTGAGGAGCAAAGACCACCTTGCCTTTCTTGGGGGTATAGCCCAATCTCTCTTTGTAGAGAGAAGCTCTTTGGCTACCCAAGCACATAAGCAAGTGGTCCTCACCACTATAGGCTTTGCCTAAGGCGCGAGTGACCTCATTGACCTCCTTCTTGAGAGTCTCATTTTCAACCATTAGTGAGGCATCACAAGTGAAACCATCACTACTAGATGAGATGGAAGTACTACAACAAGGGTTAGTGGGAGCAACAATGATAGGCTTATAGAATGATTCATCAATTATATCACAAGTTAAGCCTACATCACATGTTTGAACATGCTCTTTCACACTTTGCTCATTAAATAGAGAGGAATGAGTTTTCTCAAGCTTCTTGTGAGACTTGTCAAGCTTCTCGTAGGCTTCCTCTAGCCTCTCATGAGATGCATTGAGCTCATCAAAGGCTTGCTTAAGGGCTTTTAGTTCCTTACGTAAGTCTTTGCATTCCCTTCTCTTAATGTCAAAATGCTTCTTAGCATCATCTAACATGTCAAGTAATTCATTTTTAGTTGGTTCATCATCATCACTTTCACTTTCACTTTCACTTTCATTATCATGTTCTTCATCACATCCATAATCATAAGTTTATACCTTAGTGGCCTTAGCCATGAAGCATGATGGAGTGTCGAAGAGAGAAAGCTTCTCATTGATAGCAATGCTTGCAAGAGCCTTCTTCTTGGTGGTCTTGTCATCATCACTATCATCATCATCACTTGAGGAAGCATCACTATCCCAAGTGACCACATATGAACCACCCTTCTTCTTGTTCTTCTTGAAGGTCATCTTGTCCTTCTCTTTCTTTTCCTTCTTGTCCTTCTTGTTCTTCTTGTCGTTATCATCATTGTCGCTATTGTATGGGCATTGAGCAACAAGATTATCCTTGCTTCCACACTTGAAGCACCTTCTTGATTCTTCCTTATTCTTGGATGAAGACTTCTTTCTTCTAGCATGGTAGCCCTTCTTCACCATGAACTTGCCAAATCTCTTGACAAAGAGAACCATCTTCTCATCATCCATCTCATCAAAGCTCAAGTTTTCATCTTTACTTGATGATTCTTGCTTTGCCTTGCCCTTAGAAGATGTAGCCTTGAATGCCACACTCTTCTTCTTCTCATCATTCTTCTCATCTTTCTTCTCCTTCTTTTCTTCCTTCTCATCATCATCTCTATAGGTGTCATCGGTCATCACATCTCCCAACACTTGGTTTGGTGTCATAGTGTCCAAACCACTCCTTACTAGAATAGTAATCAATGTGCCAAATCTTGAGGGTAAGCATCTTAAGAACTCATGAGAGAAGTCCTTGTCCTTCACCTCTTCTCTAAGTGCTTTGAGATCATTGACAAGCACTTGAAGCCTATGGAACATCTTTGGCACACTCTCATCTTCCTTTATCTTAAAGCTTGCAAATTTCTCCTTGAGAATATATGCTTTTGCACCCTTCACGGCTTAAGTGCCCTCAAATGACTCCCCTAACTTCTTCCATGCCTCATGAGCCATCTCAATGCTCTTGATTTACTCAAATGTCCTCTCATTTAATGCATCATGAATGGCACTAAGAGCAATGTCATTGTTTCAGAGAAATACTTCTTTGGCGGCAGTGGGAGCTTCCTCATTGTCAATCTCAATCTTGGTCTCCACCACCTTCCAAACCTTTCTATTGATTGACTTGATATATGTTGTCATCTTAGCCTTCCAATAGGGATAGTTGGAGCCATCAAATTGGGGTGGCTTCTTAGTGTTGTTGATTTGAGCTATATTGACACTGAAGGTTGTTAAGCCTCAAATCACGGTGACCATGGCTCTGATACCACTTGAAAGGTCCTAATGGCTAAAGAGGGGTGAATAGCCTATAAAAATTTCTACAACAACACTTGAGCAATGTGGTTAGTCAAATAAATGGCAAAGCGAGTGTTGCGCTAGCCTACCCAAAAATACAAGCCACCCAGCACAATTCTAGTTGCTATAGTGTCTATCCACACAATAGCTATGTCACTACACTAAATTGGTGAGCTCTCAAAGACTAACTAAAGAGCCTCACTAACCACTAGACTCGATGCAAGCTAGCTCTCAAAACTAATTACACTAAAGAGCTTAGCTTACACACTAGGAATGTAATGCAAGAGAGGATGGCGATGATTATACCAACATGTCGAGGTATGAGCCAATCACAAGATGGAGCCAATGAATCATAAGATAACCAATGAAATCCTTGGACAAGGTGACACAAGATTTTTTATCGAGGTTCACTTGCTTGCCGGCAAGCTAGTCCTCGTTGTGACGATTCACTCACTTGGAGGTTCACGCGCTAATTGGCATTACACGCCAAACCCTCAATAGGGTGGCGCACAACTAATACAAGATGAGGATCACACAAGCCACGAGCAATCCACTAGAGTACATTTTGGCTCTCCGTCGAGGAAAGGTCAAGAACCCCTCACAATCAGCACGATCGGAGACGGAGACAAGCACCTTCCTCCACTCGACGATCCTCGCTGCTCCAAGCCATCTAGGTGGCGGCAACCACCAAGAGTAACAAGTGAATCACGCAGCGAAACACGAACACCAAGTGCCTCTAGATGCAATCACTCAAGCAATGCACTTGGATTCTCTCCCAATCTCACAAAGATGATGAATCAATGATGGAGATGAGTGGAATGGCTTTGGCTAAGCTCACAAGGTTTTTATGTCAATGCAAATGGCCAAGGGGGTGAGCTAGAGCTGGCCAAACACCTTTTATAGAGGCTCCATCGTAATAGAGCCGTTGGGCTAATAGAGCAGCCCAACTCGGGGCGACCGGACCAGGTCGCGCTGACTGGATGCAGGCCTCCCAGCGTTCGGTCGTGGATCTCCGTCCATGTGTCCCCCTGGTTCAATGTCGTCCACGTGATTTCAACGGTCAAATTCAAACCCTTGCGCGTTAAGTTAAGACCGGATGCGCCAGTCGTGAGACCGAACACGCCGATCAACAACAGAGCACTCACGCGCGCGCCACGGCCGAGATGTGACTAGACGCACAGCTCCCTACAATGACCCAACGTCAGGTCATTTCTAGAGACGATCTAGAGTCGTCCAAACATGATCGGACGCGTCAGATCGCTCATGACCGGACCTAGCCTAGCGTCCGATCAATTCTTCTCTTCTGCGTGCCAAGCCGAGCGACTAACGTCAGCGTACGTCATCTGTGACCAGACGTAGACCCTGCGTGTTCGGTCACATTTACTGTGCTGTGTCTGGTCGCGGACCAGACACCACCGAATGCGCCTCCTTCGTTTATAATTGACTGGACTCAACACAGGTGTGTTCGGTCACTACGTGACCAGCGTCCGGTCACTGAATTTCAGTGACAATCACCTCCTTCACTTCACCAACTTCTCCACCCTTGCTCAAATATGCCAACCACCAAGTGTATCACCTTGTGCTCGTATGTTAGCATATTTTCACAAACATTTTCAAGGGTGTTAGCACTCACTAGAATCTAAATGCATATGCAATGAGTTAGAGCATCTAGTGGCACTTTGATAACCGCATTTCGATACGAGTTTTACCCCTCTTAATAGTACGGTTATCAATCCTAAATGTGATCACACCCACTAAGTATCTTGATCACCAAAACAAAATAGCTCCTACCACTTATACCTTTGCCTTGAGCCTTTTGTTTTTCTCTTTCTTCTTTTCAAGCCCGAGCACTTGATCACCATGGTCACACCACCATCTTGATCATCTCCATCCTTACTCACCACTTGGAATGTGCCACCTATCTCATAATCACTTAGATAAACTAGGTTAGCACATAGGGTTTCATCAATTCACCAAAACCAAACTAGAGCTTTCAATAGGTTGGTCTAATCCTTTGCTTTTGGCTCATGTGCATGATAAGTAATGTCCATGGACAAATTTTAATGGCAATAGCACTCTTCTTGCAACGACATGTACTGTAATATAGCCAAGTATAGAGTTGGTGGCAATAGAACCTCAACGGATGCAACGAATGACTTTTTGGTTGCAATATAATAAGATCTTTTGCAACGCAGGGCAAGATTAAGGCAACAAAGTTTCATCGTGGCTATATTCACAACTACTTGCAACTAATCGTTTCTTCGATGCAATATAGATCTGATCTATCGTAACACAGCTCGAAGTTAACACAACGCAATTACTTCATTGTCATATGTACAACTACTTGCAACCAACTTTACAATGGTGGCAACAACACCTAGCTATTGCAACGCAACATAAGTATTATCACAACTCAACATTAGCTGTGGCAATAGACACCCATAATCGCAACCACCTTTTCCATCATGGCATTAGTGCCTATGTCTTGCAACGAAGCTTATGACTAATGCAACACATAGTTTTGATGGCCATAAGGCCCATATATCGCTACCAATTATGACGTTGGTTGCCATAGAACCAAATGTGTGGTGTTGCGGAAACAAGTGGTGCTATAAGGGTCAAATCCTTGTAGAACTTGGCTGTAAAGCTGCTCGCGGTGCGCGTGCCCACCACGACCTACGCATCGTGTGCCGTCTCTAGCTGTTGATGCTGCAGAGCCTAACCACGGGGGGCCGTGCTTGCCGGCGAGCCTCAGCGCCAGAGCCCGTACCCGGCGATTTGCGCCGCCCGCGCTAGGAGAGTGAGCTGCAGGAGACATGAGAGAAGAAGAGGGCATGCATTGGGAGACAAGGACCAGAGCACCCATTCGCCCAGTGCTCGGCTCCTAGGGCCTCGTCGGAAATTGGCCCGCCGCGTGCTTCTACCCTAGCTGATCCATGGTCGCCTCCCTCATACACTTCCTCGGGCTCCGCGCTTCATCTGTGGCCAGTGAATCCACTGCAGGCAAGAGCAGAGGCGGAGTTGCGATGTTATCGGATAGGAATACCCTTGCTACCAGAAAGAACCATTTTACCCTCCACAATTTAGTTAGAGCTGGTTCTAGACCCACTAAATTTTAGTTCCGGCCTACAGCTTAAGTTCCTCTTAGTAGGTTCCTCCTATTTCTTAACCATCCAATTTAGCCAAACAGATGACTCTCATTATTTCCATGCACTATAAAATTTCTCTATAAATAAACTAACAAAGTTATGACAAATATAAAAAAATTCTCCATACCACACATAGTCCTGTTGCATGGTATGCATTTGATACATACTCACCTACTCCCTCTGTTCCAAATTATAAGTCGCTTTAACTTTTTTAGTTCATCCAATCTAGATGCATATCAAAATGAATGTATAAAAAAAAATCAAAGCGATTTATAATTTAGAACGGAAAGAGTATTTCCTTGCATTATTGAAACATTATTCATTCCCTCTTTAAGTTTTCCCCCATAGTACCATATTGTATGGAGGTATCCATATTGACTATATATATTATCTTTTTTAGGAAGTCGACAAGGGAGCCTGCTACCCATCTTTTTCATTTTAAAAGGAAAAAAGTACACATTACAAAGGCGCAAGGCCCAAAATAAAAATAAAAACATAAAGAAACATTAGAGTCTATCTAGCCAATTAACTAAAAGAGATTTTGCAACTCCCTAATGAGAACTAGTGCATTTTCCTCCTTAAGAGTGGCCTTCTAGTTCATTAAAGAGAGGGTGGCATTCTAGAAGATGGTTTCATTTCGATGGCATCAATACACCAGCACACCGCTATGACAATCTCTTTGAAAATGCTTTTCCCATGGTAGATCTAGGTGTAAGAATCATACTAGAGGAGGGAGGCTGTGCTCCCAAAAAATATGCTGCAGATCCAACAAGCCTGGCTAAAGCCGCAATGGAAAAAACTAATGTCAAAGCCTCAATTCACAAGGACTTGCTTATAAGAAAAAGCTCATAAGAACTTATATACTCCCTCCGTCCTAAAGTAGATAATATATTTTTAGTTGTCCTAAGTCAACCCATATTAAGTTTGACCAAGTTTTTTTAAAAAGGATTAACATCAACCACATAGAAGAGGTAAATTCTGGAAGTACATTTCATAGTGCATCGATCTAATGAAGCTCATCTGGTATTGTAAATAGTATTTCTTTTCCCTACAAATTTGGTCAAACATAGGATGATTTGACTTAGGACAACTAAAAATCCCTTATATCTTAGGGCCGAGGAAGCAACCTTTTAGATAAAGGAATTTCTATATTACGGCCTCTGCAAATGGTTTGCATATAACCAATTCTTATTACATTTTAAGTTTTAGTACAACTGATAAAACACACTCACCAAAAGCAACATGGAGACTAAGCGTGAAGCCTATTCGAAGACAACTATCCATGGTTGGCATAAACTTCCATTGCCATGGGTCTCCAATAGACGACAACCCATTCAACGCAGGCCCATCATCCTCCTTTTGAGCTGAAGAGGTTTCTAGCAACATGTGATCCATTGCGCCCTAAAAACAACATGTAAATGAGAACATAGTCTTCTTTTATCAAGTGTTGCATCATTTCTAGTCAACCAAATCGACCAAGAAATGCACAAACTCCCACAAAAATTAGAGATTGCAATTTTAGTTGTACTTGTGATAACCAAAAGTCAAGAAATGTATTATACTCAATGGTGGCTGTAAACTAAAAACAACATAGACAATTGTCCAAATAAATCTTGTGACATTGACAAATGACAGATGTTGGATGGTCTCATTATTATTATGAACACAACAAGTTTCATCACCCCTCCAAATTTGCTTAAAAGATTATATTTTGTCTACATGACTGTTTTCATTAAGAACCAAGCAATATCTTAATCTTTCATGGAACTTTCAGTTTCTAGAATGATTTGTTTCTTGTCATTGCAATGTGATTCACACGACATTTGAACAAGGATCATACTGTAAAGACCCCCCCCCCCTAATTAGTTATGCTCCATCTAATGGAGTTTGACTTATCATCTAGTTGCACAAATGCTTATCTTCAACCAGCACTCTATGGAAAGACACTACCTTAGATCTTCACATCACTGTCGGTTCAAAAAACCCCTTCATTGTCGGATTTTAAACCAATAGTGGTATACCGGCAGTGATGAAGGGGGCTCATCACTACCGGTTATAAAAAACCGACAGTGATGTGATTTTCAGGAAACCCAAAAAAACATGCTGAAAAATAGAGAAATTTTTTGTCTAGTTCTGGGAGAGGCCCCACTAGACAGTCGCGCGTTGCAAGTCACAAGTCACAAGATTTTTTGCGTGAAAAACACGAGCTTCACGCGCCACCAGCGCTCAAACCCCTGACCTCCTGCTTCATGTCTTCGGTCCCTAACTAATCCACCTGCAAGCTGTTTGTGTCCAAATCAGATTTTCGTCCTAACCATTTTATGTTCATCTGATTTTGAAATGAGTGTTTGGGATCCTAAATGAATTCAAATGAAAACGTTATCAACTACAAAGTTTTATAACTTTTCGATATCTACAACTTTCATTTTGGTAGTTTCTCCATTCGAGGTCATTTACAAAATTTGAATTTCAAATTTTAGAAATTCAAACGTAGTTTTCCATGATAAGATGATTTCAAATTAAAAAGTTGTCATCTATAAAGTTTCATAACTTTTTGAGATCTACAACTTTTATTTTGGTTGTTTGTCCATTCGAGGTCGTTTAAAAAAATTCAAATTTCAAATTTTTGGAAATTCAAACGTAGTTTTCTTTGACAAAATGAGTTTAAATAAAAAAGTTGTCAACTACAAAGTTTCATAATTTTTTGGGATCTACAACTTTCATTTTGGTAGTTTCTCCATCCGAGATCGTTTACAAAATTTGAATTTCAAAATTTAGAAATGCAAACTTAGTTTTCCTTGAAAAGATGATTTCAAATTAAAAAGTTGTCAACTACAGAGTTTCATAACTTTTCGAGATCTACAACTTTTATTTTGGTCATTTAATCATTTATTCATCCGACATAGTGGTAGTAATATTATTCACAAATGTTACATATCCCTCTTATTATTTATGAAACTATAAGAGAGATATGTAAATTTTGTGAACAATGTTACTACCACTTTATCGGACAAAGAAATGATCAAAATAAAAGTTGTAGATCTTAATAAGTTCTACAACATCTATGTTCATGACTTTTTCAGCTGAAATAATTATTGCTCCAAAATGCCATTTGAAGTTGTCATTTTTTGAAATTCAAAATTTAAATAGATAAAACACAATCATATGAAAAGATAGATAAAATAATAGCCGTAAGAATACAATAAATTGATAGAGCATGATTTTAGAATTTTTTAGGAAAAAAATCATCAAATTTGAAGTTAGTACGAGGGAGAAAGACTAGTTACAAGTTTTAGCCAAAGATTAAAAAGAGAAATCAGAGTTTTTCACAATTTTAAAATTTAATTTCAAACAACATTTTGAAGTAGTAAATGATTTTAAATAAAAAGTTGCCAACTATAAAATTGCATAACTTTTCGAGATCTACAACTTTTGTTTTGGGCGTTTCTCCATCCGAGATCGTTTGAAATTTTTAAATTTTAAATTTTAGAAATCAAACGTAATTTTGTTTAGACAGATGATTTCAAATAAAAATATTTGGACATCTAAACTATCTCAAATTTTAAAAGTTTGAACTATAAAGTTGTAGATCTCGTCGAGTACTACAACTTTGATACAAAGTTTGTCTTCATCAGACATCATATGAGAAACTTATGAAGTTTTCTTGCAGCATATCATTGTCGGTTCAAGCCACGAACCGACAGTGATAGTATCAGTGTCGGTTTTTGGCTAAAACCGACAGTGATGATCAAATATCACTGTCGGTTCTTGGCTAAAACCGACAGTGATATGAACTGATAGTGAAGACCCAAATATCAGTGTCGGTTGGTCCTATCACTGTCGGTTTTAGCAAAAAACCGATAGTGATGGGCTATCATTGTCGGCTTCTTAAAATCCGGCAGTGATGAGGCTGGTAGTGATGTCCATTTTTATAGTAGTGAGATGATCTTTGATTTTCATTAGGCCTGAAAAATGAGACTCTCCTAATTTCCAATATGCCTCGCTGAAAGTTTAATTTTTCAAGTACTTCTTGCTAAGTTCTTGCATTGTAGACCCCCCTCTGCGTTAATAAGCTTAGCCCAGGTTCAACTATTTATGTGTATACTAGCAAAGGTGTTCGTGCGTTGCGACGGAAAAAAAGATAGTGTAAAACATTAATGAAAACAAGGACATAAATGCTAGGGCTCCGTTTGGCACAGCTATAACTCTGATATCTACACTGGATCTGTAATTGTAGGCTATTAAAGTGATTTAAAATATTTCTAATTAATCTAAAATATAATTAAAAAGTCATGTAACTACACTTAACATGTCTGCAACTCTACATCTAGGATTTCCTAGAGCTCTGCAAAATAGGGCCTATATATCTATTTATGTTTTACTATATCTAGAAACTTTAAGGGCTATAACTTATTTTATGATCACCGTGACATTATAATATAAGTTATATAAATAACAATATGACAATGTCTATTATTAAGTCTGTGTCGAGTTAGAATACAATCTTGATATATTTTTTCCATTTTAAGACACAAGTGTATTAGTTGCAAATATATATACAACTTTAATGTTATGTTGATAGAGTTAAATATCAAGTTGCGTGATTTTGTTTGATGGTCCATTAAAATATGCTATTCTAATATCTGATAAGTTTGATTGGTGTCTTGTCAAGGATTTGTCTACCTGTTGATGATTATGAATTTATGATGGAAACCTCTCCCGACTTTTCAACTTGCCGAGGATTGCACTAGTATATGTATGTATACAACTTCGAGATGTGTTTATTTAGGTTAGATTAGATAACAGACTACTCATGATTTTAGTTTACGGTTTGCTTACAGGACCATCGGCTAATTCAAGTTGTAACAAAAAAAAATTGTATTCCGGATTAACATTATAGCAAAAACTTAGCGTCGGAATATTTGTTTATTATAGAAGGGCTAAGAATTCAAATGAGCTCTTTTACGGTGGTTGGTATAGACACTAAAAGGTATTTTTGAGTACTTAAGTGTATTTATTATTTTAACCATCCGATATGTATAAAATAATAAGATAATAAGGTAATTGTTGCTGGGAGCCTATGACACCCCTTCGATGTGTATTTCTAAGTATTTCTAATTTATTTTTTAAGAGAAAACAGCCATATATTGCATAGGCATGACGTCAAGCTAGGAACGCTCACGTACGACGCATGGCTGGCTGCTCGCTTTGCGCACATGGGCTGGGAGGCCGAGGTGATTGCCGCAGCCGCCGTCCGCATAGACGCGTCGCGGGAGCGCTCGTAGGCCTGCCGCCGTCTGCGTAGACGCATCGTGGAAGCGCTTCGTAGGCCCGCTGCCGCCGCCATCTACAACGGACTTATCGCACTCGAAAACAATGGCAGAACACAGAAGCCGTATAGATAGCGGGTGCTTGGGACTTCCGAAAAAAGAAAAAAGAACCATACGCGAAGGAAAAAAACAGATAAAAAAAACAAATCACGGACACGGTATGCTGCTGGACTCCTAGAAAAAAAAAATTCCAAAGAAACTTGAACCAGACATACATGGATACTTTTTTTGACTCAGTGAAAAATAAAACAAAAATAGATCCGGAAACAGGGAAAAAAGTACGAAGCGTGAGGGACGGACTCTCCCCAGCGTGCATGATGCGAACCCGTAGGATGGTTTCCTACTTTGATTAGGATTCCAATTACTTTGATTAGGATTCCTATCGGTTTTGGTCTGACCTTCTTTAACTACTTCTACGCGTATGGAAACGCGTAGAAGTAGTTAGGAAGGGTCAGACCAAAATAGATGGACAAAAAAAGAGGAGGAAATTTTGCCTCTTTATTATTGGTATAGATTTACACTAAAAAGATAATACTAATTCATGTTCTGATTACGGGCTTGTTTCGATGTTGTTGGATTCACCTCAATCTACATGTGTTGTTGTGGATTGGGATGGAATTTAGTTCAACTTTCACTCTTATCTATCCCAACACATGTAGATCGATGTGAATTCGATTACATCCGAACAAGACCTACAGCTAGCACGCATTTTTCCTTGGCCAAAACATATTACCTAGTATTTGTTAGCTTTGCTCTACTAGTATAGTCAAGATATCTATCTCCATGGCAGGCGTCTCGTGCTCTTAGTGGAGGAAAGAAAAAGTTTCTCTAGAATGTGCACGTGAAATTAAACCTTACCTTAACCTGGTGATGTTCAGCTTTAATCTTAAGACTTGTGCTCCCTCAACAAGACTCCTCCATGCAGATCTTGACTACTGGAATGTTTATTGTTCTCAATTTGGTGGGTCCCCAGTTCCTCACATGGCCACTTCTCATGACTTCACTGCTTCCTCTCTGGTCAGCTCCGTCTTTCTCACCCCCCTGTCGCTCTCCATGGATGATCAGGTCAACATGTTGTAACCTTGTGAAAGGTTAGTAATTTTCTCATGCTAGGATTGGACGAGGTGTTCTTGGTAGACCTCACCTTTGAGTAGATAGTCAGGAATTGGTTTGCTACTTCGATGAGGGTGATCCAACTTTCACTTGTACTGGGTCCTTATTATACTACTGGTCTCCTCCATCCCTCCAGGTAGATATTTACTTCAACAGTTGGAACTCCTCAATTTGGTCAAGTCCCTGCATAGGGTTGTTGTCAAGCTATTGCTACCTAAGTGGCTGGCTCCTTCTAGAAGCGTATGGCACCTCTCAGTCTCACGAGCATGAACTAGTGCAAGAGTTAGTAGACATAGTGATCTGTACTATATGTACTTGGATGTGTAAAAGAATGATGTGTACAAAAGTGGTATCCTTTTTTTTTTTTGTAGAACTACATTGGACTGAACATGTACAAAGATTAATATAAATTTCTGTATTTTTATGTCAAGGCGTATTAAATTATCAGCTTGATGTGAGTAATAGAAACTTATTGTTTATTTAACTATGTTAGTTATTTGTTAAAAAGGCGGGTCCTTACACCGTGGTGGCTCCTGCTCAGACGCATTTCGACAATGTCCCGGCCGACAGCCTCTGCTTGACTGCGAGCTAGCGGCACCGTCTCCCTCTTCTCTGAGTCCTTCCGTCGGCATGGCACGGTGTGAGATATCCCCCGAGTGCAAATGGCGCTCTGCTCCAGACTGCCTCTCTCGATCTCCGTCTCATCGCTGGAGTTGCTTTCACTCTCAATGGACCCTTGGATCAGAATTGGACGCGGGAGATGGAAGTAAAGTTACACTGTGACATGCTGAAGGAAAGTTACCTAATCTGTGTCCGCAGAGGGGACAAGAGTGATGTTTCGCTTCTGCTGGAATACTTTAAGAAGTATTTTTTTGTCAAGTTGATAAGCATATTCAGGGAGTCTGAGGATGATTTGGAACCACATGAAAAGTATCGCAACGCTTACAACAGGAAAGGTGTAACTAACTGTCCCCCCACCCTCCAAAATTTTCTTTCAAATCCTCTCCACGAAACAAGTTTTGAGGCGCAGAAAAAGTCCCTCCCCTCCCCCGCGTCTCTCCCACACGCGGGGCGACACGGACGGCGCTTTCCAGCCAAAGTCGCCGCCCACCCCTCCCTAGCCGCACCACCGCCAGGCCAGGCTGTTGGCAAGGCCGTGCGGCTCGCCGGGATGGTTGTGGCGAGGCTACTCCTCACGACTCGGCGACACGGGCTGCAGCTCGCCAGCGGAACCTGTCCTCGCTCGAGCCACGTGAGGCTCGGTGGGGCCACCTGCGGCAGCGGTGGCGGCGTTGGCCGGTGCTGAGCAGGCTCATGGGAGCGACGGCAGGCCTCTTCTCCTCCGCCCGTCCTTTCTCCGGCTATGGCGGCGGCGGCGGCTGTAACACCCTCGGTGTTACGCCCTAAACATACTACTAAACCATATCATGAGCATCATGTTTATGTGATAATGCATGTGATGGAATGTGTAGATATCATTTTTGTAAATTCAGATGATCAATAAAAAGGTTAAATGATAAGCTATTTCATAACTCATATGTATCAACTAGGGTTTAAAACTAATTTTTATTGAACAAAAATGCTATAGAACATATACGTGGCGCTTAAATAAAGTTTGGAATATGAACTTTGAAGATGACAATGAAATACTTGCTGTAGAAAAATAACATTGCTAGCTAATTGTCGGGGACCAATACCAGGGTACACGAAGAGGAGGAGTTAATAACCGTCAATAGTGATACATCCGAACGGTCAAGAGCGCGACTACAGCTCCAACCGACCCCCAGGTGCGCAAGCTCTGCCTTGCCCGACACCGAGGCCACGGGCTCTGCCTCGCGCGACCTCTGAGGGCTGGCTCCGCCTCGTCCGACGCTGAGGCCGCGGGCTCCGCCTAGCCCGACCCCTGAGGGCTGACTCCGCCTCACCAGACCTCTGAGGGCTGGCTCCGCCTCGCCCGACCCCTGAAGATTGGCAACGCCTCGCCCGACACCGAGGCCACGGGCTCTGTCTCGCTCGACCTCTAAGGGATGGCTCCACCTCGCCAGACACCGAGGCCGCAGGCTCCACCTCGCCCGACCTCTGAGGGCTGACTCCGCCTTGTCAGGTCTTTGAGGGCTGGCTCCGCCTCGCCCGACACCGAGGCCGTAGGCGCCGCCTCGCCCGACCCCTGAGGGTGGCTTTGCCTCGCCCGACCCCTGAGGGCGGACTCCGCCTCGCCCGGCCTCTGGGTGCGGGCTCTGCCTCGCCCAACACTAAGGTCGCGGGCTCCGCCTCGCCCGACCTCTAAGGGCTGGCTCCGCCTCGCCCGACCCTTGGGTTCTGGCTCCGCCTCGCTCGAGCCTTGGGTTCGCGCTCCGCCTCGCCCGGTCTCTGGGGAGGAACTCCGCCTCGCCCGACCCCGAGGCCGGGGCTCCGTCTCGCCCGACGGAGGCCCATACCGTCACCAACCACTCTAGGTCCAAGCGTATGCGCCTGGGTCAAAGCTCTGACGCTAGGGAAGAGACTGACACTCCTCAATGTAGCCCGCGATCCCATGATGGGACATACCTGGGGGTTCACGTCAGGAACAACATCGGACATACCGGTACTGTTCTGCCTAACCCCCGTACGAACACTGACGGGTGCATCACCAGCTCGTCAGCACAGAGCCATTGTGTTGCCGTGCTGCCACACTGAGGTCGCCGTGCAGCTCCCCCACACCAATGTCGTCGCGACGCCACGGGACGCCGGGACGGAAGGAGGAGCTGTCGTGGGGAGTATTGGAGGAGGATATGAGCGCAGACCGCAGGACAGGAGGAGTCAGACGTGGGAGAAGGCCGCGGGGAGGACTGGAGCCGGGAGGAGATGGCCACGGAACGGAAGTCGGGGGTCGGGGGTTGGAGTCGGGGTGGAGGCCGTGGCCTATGGGAAGGAAATTGGAGATTAGGGTTTGGGGGGTTGCTTATATATTCTCATCTAATGGATGGGAATCCCCTGAAGTCATCCAATGGCTAGAATTGATCGGGCCACGTCGTGCCGACCCATTATCCGTGTCGTGCCTGGGCCGGCACTATGGGCCAACATGGCGGCCTAGGCATGGCACTATGATCGGGCCATGCCAAGCACGGGCACAATGGGAGCCGGGCCGGGCCGTGCTTCTTAGTGCGGTGCCTGGGCCGTCCCATTGTGCCTAGGCCAGATGGGCAAGTATAACGAGCAGCAATTCGTCGCTCCACGTTATATGGTTACTCGTAAACGCTTCCGAATTTCAGTAGATTCAGAAATCCAAATGATGGGGGAAGAACACACATCGATCACATTCACATTGATTGTGGAAGAACACTTGATTTTCAGAATGGCTAATCGGTGGCACAAGTGATGAACAGACGGCTGAACTTACCTGAAAAGAATTCACATTCACCTCCCGCGTGGCACGCTCCAGGTAGGCCTTGGCTTCCTTGTATGCCTCGATGCGGCACATGCACCCGCCGTCGTACTCGGCGACAGTGACCATGAGGTCTGGGTCCAGGATGGAGGCACACGGGAGGTGAGGAGAACGGGGACCTGAGCTAAGCCAGGCCTAGCTCCCAAAAAACGACCAGAGCCTGCGTTTTTTCTGGAGCCTGCCTAGAGGGGTGTGGGTGACTTTCTAGAGCCTGGCTTGGGACTCACAGGCCCCAAATGACCTGCTTGGCTCAAATGGTGAAGGTCTGAACTCTGAAAGAAGACGAAGGACTTGTTTGCTGCTTCAAAAACTACTCTTTTTGCTTGCAAGTGCTGTCAGCCCTTGATCATAACTGGACGGTGGATAGGAAGGGTACGGTAAAGTCACGCTATGACTTGCTGAAGCAAAGTCACTCAATTTGGCTCCTAGCACTACTGGATCCAGGTTCTTTGCCGAGTGTCTTAGGCACTCGGCAAAAGTCAAATTGCACTCAGCAAAGCTTTTACCGAGTGCGGCGCTCGGCAAAGAACACACGGTAAAAAATTGATCGGCAAAGCCCTCTTTGCCGAGTGTCTTTTATCAGGCACTCGGCAAAGGCTTTGCCGAGAGCCCCGGGGGCACTCGGTAAAGAAAAGCGACCGTCACGGCGCCAGCCCTGTTGACGGTCGCTTTGCCGAGTGCCAACCCTGCAGGCACTTGGCAAATATTTTTTATTTTTTTTTAAAAAAAAAATTCTTTGCCGAGTGTCCTCTATCCGGCCCTCGGCAAAGATGCTTTATTTTTTTTTCTAAAACTTCTTTGCCGAGTGCCCCCTGGCCAGCGCTCAGCAAAGGTTGAATTTTTTTTAAAAAAAATTCTTTGCCGAGTGCCCTCTGGCCGGCACTCGGCAAAGTTTGAATTTTTTTTTAAAAAAAATTATTTGCCGAGTACCATGGTCATGGCACTCAGCAAAGCTGGAGAAATGGTTTTTTGAGCATCCATTTTTCTAGCTTTGTCGAGTGTTGTGACCATGGCACTCGGCAACGGGGTCCTTTGCCGAGTGCAACACTCGGCAAAGTGACCCAAAACGGCAATTTATAATTTTTTTTTACATTCCATCATGACAAATAAATTCATACAAACATATATCACATATATATCTCATCCATCACATATATATCTCATCCATCCGCACATATCACATCCATCACAATATATATCACATATATAATAATAAGTGCTCAAGTCCATCCATCCACAAGTCCATCAAAGTCCACAAGTGCATCACAAGTATATCACAAGTCCATCACCAAGTGAACAACAAATGAAAAAAATACAACGTGCACTCATCAAATACTGTACATGGTGAAGGGCCAGCTTGTATGTGGAAGCTCTGATCCGGTTTATCCTGAGCCTGTCACTTTTCAGTCATATACTATTCATAACAAATTAACAGCGACGTAACTTGAATAGAAAGCTAAGTTGTCTGGCAATTTCGGAGGAAATGATAGAACAATGCTTCTTGTGCAGTACAGAAGTTAGCAATGGTGTTAACCGTTAGTTCCGCTACTGATAACAATGGTCGCTACTGAAAACAGTTTTTTTTTTAAGTATACACCTACAACTGACAGGTCTATCCATGACTCTTGCTGATTGTCATAGCATAACATACATTAATGGGAAATTGCTGTCTCTGAAGAATGAAAGGAAATTTGTTATTTTTCAGTGTAAGACAAATTGAAGGTACGACTACCATTTCAGCAACATGAGTTACAGTTTTTATTTTTGATAAAGACCAACATGAGTTCCAGTTATGATCTGTTCTTAGATTGCCATGTCTGCCAATGCTGTTACTATAAGGCGAGTTCCATTACAAAGACAGTTATAGCGATCTAAGTCTTGTAGCAACATAATAGGTTCTCGCTTCTTCAGTTTAGCTTGTGTTGCGGGAAACTATTACCGTTCAATGAGTTCAAGAAGTCAAACAAGATATAGTAAATCAAACAAATCATGTGTACTTCGTCCTTTAACTATCTTATCACAGCTTAGGTAGAAGGGAGACTACATATGAATCGATGGCATCAGCAATGTCATTGGTAGGTTTTAATATTGCTTGTTCCTTTAGATATGCAGCATCAAAGCGTGTAGGCCTCGCCATCTTATGCTTTTGTTTCTACGTTTCCCTCACAAATGTACAGTATGCATTTGCTGAATTTAGCTAATTCTTTTTGAGTTACTGGTTCAAGATTAGGCAACAATATTTTTTGTTAAATGAAGAACTGTGACATTGATTGCATAAAGGGGAATTAACAATGACCACATCTATTACGGTCCTTCCTTGGAGGCTCAGAACTGTTTGAGGTTTAATCTTGGTTACTAATTACATTTATTCTACCTGTTTTTTTTTTACAGCTATTACCAACTAACAACAGTAACCATGATTCCGCGAATTGAAAACTGGTAGCTTAACCTTTGTTATAATCTCCAAGAGGGGTAGAGACAATTTTGTATGGAAGGAGGGTATCTTCATCTGAAGAACCTTGTGGAGTTGTAATTTCAGGCGCTGCATCTTCACTGCTAACATTTGAAATCTTTTAATCAGCATCAGTGTATTTGCCCTACAACTCAGGATCTAAGTCCCTATATTGTTGCCCTGGAGCATCATCAACTACTTGATCTGTAAAAGAAAACACATGAAAGGCCAATCATTATACTGCTTGGGTTTGCATTCAGATCCTCAACCACAGAAAAAACACACTTATTGGAGTCTAACTGCTACTTGATGTAATCCATACCATCATTACCTGATGAGAAACCACAAATTTGCACATGACTTTCATCAAATCTGGACTCTGAGGATGACCGCAGTTGATCGCATCCATCAATGTGGCTTGTGGCAGGCACTTAAGCATGGCAACACCAGATGAAAGACATCACGACGCGCATAGCAAATGAAGAGGAGACGGCGCTGCGAAGCGGGTGCACAGAACCTGCGCCCCTGTGACGGCCACGAGCCTGGGCGGAGATCAGCCACCGAAGGATGCGAGGCGGGTATGCGGACCTGGCGCGCTGCGAGGCCCGCGCACTGAACCTGCGCCCTGCGGGGAGGGATGGCGCAGTGACGGGCACGCGCGTAGTCGGAGGACGGCTGGTGGGCGGAGGCACCTTCCTCCCATCTGGGCTCACTGCGCCTGCCTCTGAGGCCGGGATTGGGAGGGGGACGGCCGGGCCTGCAGCGCTGCAGCCCCACGCCCGCGCCGGGGTGGGCGCAGCCGCCGTGCCTATGCCTGCGCTCGCCGCCCGCGCCGGGACCGGAGCGGTTGGGGCCGCTGCGGCCTCCACCCGCGCCGGGATATGCCCCCCCCCCGCGCCGCGAGGATGGAGGTGCTGGCACCCGCCGCTGCATCAGGAGGGAAGGGGAGGACGAGATGGAGGTGAGAGGCAGGCGAGGGAGAGCAGCGGCGGCGGCGGCGCTGGCGCGGGCGCGGGCGGTGTGTGCGCGCGCGTCTGTGGGCCGGCGGGGTTAAATCCTCTTTGCGAGTGCCCCGTTCTGGCACTCGGGAAAGTTTTTTTTAGTTTTTTTAAATTCTTTGTCGAGTGCCATCCGATCTGGCACTCGATAAAGAAGATTTTTTTAAAAAAAAATTAAAATTATTTGCCGAGTGACAGCTGTTCTGCCACTCGGCAAAGAGATGATTTGTCGAGTGTTATTTTTTAACACTCGGCAAACCATATTTTTTTTCATTTTTGACCTCCAAACTTTTTCTGCAGTCTTCATACAATACCTGGTACTCCATGTTCCAATATGGTCCATTTATCGGACTTTTTCTATATTTATTTAATTTATTTCATTTAATTGAATTTTCTTTGATAATTTAAATTATAACTACTAGTCATTCGAATAATATAAAAAATGAATGAAAAAAATGATATTCATGTTATTTAGTATAATGTGAGGCCGTATCCAGGAACAGATCATCAATTTTAAACATCTTATTCACGAAACATGACTACGAACTTACGGTCGAGTTGTTTTTAAATTCTATAAAAAGCAAACGAAGTCCGAAAATCATGAAACTTGTCAAGATGTCATGATATTATATGTGGAGGCTGTGATAAAAATTTGAGAAGGTTTCGCCCAAGTTGTCACGTACGATGCTTACCACCTCGTCGGCCTCTTCACGAAATCATGAAACTTCCTCGGAGATTCTTTGATTTGCAAGCATCGTACGTGACAACGTGTACGAAATCTTTTGAAAATTTTATCATAACCTCCACATACGATATCACGACATCTCAACAAGTTTTATGATTTTCGGACTTCGTTTGCTTTTTATAGAATTTAAAAATACTTCGCACGCAAGTTCGCGGTCATGTTTTGTGAACAAGATGTCCGAAATTTCGGGTCCGTTTCTAGATACGGCCCCACACTACACTCAGTAACATGATTATCATTTTTTGAATTATTAAATTCTATTATTCGTACCACGTGCAGTTCAAATTTATATTTTTCGAAAAAATTTAAGTAAACAAAATAAAAGTAACTAAATATATAAAAAAGCCACAAAAAATCCTCAAATTCTAACGAGGAGTTCCTGGTACTTAAAAAGGGTTGCACAAAAAATTTGGAAGCCAAAAACAAAAAAAAACTTTGCCGAGCGCCGGGGCATGGCACTCGACAAAGAGGGTCTTTGCCGAGTGCCAAGAATAAGGCGCTCGACAAAGAGGTTTTTTTATATTTTTTTAGAAATTTTCTCTTTGCCGAGTGCCTTCACAGGGACACTCGGCAAAGGTAGTTCAAAAAAAAGTAATTTTTTTAATTCCTCTCTTTGCCGAGTGCCGAATCAATAGGCACTTGGCAAAGACATTTCAAAAAAAATTGAATCTTTGCCGAGCGCCGTGGCAGGGACACTCGGCAAAGATTTTTTTGCCGAGTGCCTAACAGAAGGCACTCGGCAAAAGAAGGACGTGGCCGAACACCGTTACGCGGGGCAGCCTATGCCGAGTGCCGCGCTTTTGCCGAGAGCCTGGCACTCGGCAAAGAAGTCCTTTGCCGAGTGCCCTTTTTTGCTGAGTGCAATTCTTTGCCGAGTGCCCGATTTTTAACACTCGACAAAGGCTTTGTTTTCAGTAGTGTAGCCTACCTCCACTGTACAGTGCAATGGCTTACATGCTATGTCCTGTCCTCCACCTAAAACGGAGACTGTACAGTGCAATGGCTTATGGCTATGTCCTCTACCTAAAACGGAAACTGTATAGTACAATGACGTATGGCTATGTCCTCCACCTAAAACAACCCTCTTGGCTTGGTCTCATCAGTACGCCTGACCAGTGGCGGAACGAGCCCCCCCCCCCCTCCCCCCCCAACACCCACCACACACACACACCTCCAAAGCAATGAAACTTTTTAATACCCTTATTCCCTTATTAATAATACAATACAAAGCATATTGAGCCCATTTTAACTCATATTTTATCATAATGTTGTGAGTTTTTGTTATAAACAATAACTACATATGTAGAATCATCAAAAAAAATATGGTGAAATGTACACTTATGTACATATTTATCACACATACGATGTGTCATTATGTTTGCTGCCCCCCTAATCAAAGTTGTTGGTTCCGCCACTGTGCCTGACGTTACGATATGAAAACCCTTGATTGGGTTAGGTCCCACTTAAACATCGTACGTCGGGGATCCATCACAAACAGTGCCCTAGCCTAGTAAGCCGACACGAACATAACACATAACAGGGATTTTTGTGGAGGTCACACCGTCACATGGTGGCTTCTTCACACCATGTTTTTTTTATGAAAACACCATGTGTTACTGCTAGGGCAACCTTATTGCTTGCTTTCCATTGCCATCGTAGAGTGCAATGGCTACGGTCTCCACCTGCAATGGCGGTCCAGGGAAACTAGATGCATGTGTTATTAATGCTACTGCCTCCACCAAGTAGATTAGGTTTACAAGGGGTAAACATAATTGAGGAAATTTCATCCTATCAAAACACATGCATGGCATATTTTGTGTAACCAACCCTGCTTAGGTGAATACCACTAACCCAAGGCCTGCTTGGTTTGCGACCAAAATTTACCATGCCAAAGATTTAACAACCAAAAGTTGGGCAAAAAAATTTATCATTTTGTGCTTGTACCAATTAGCCTAGGTTTTGTATGTATTTGAGTACTTCACAAATTATCGGACTAATCTGGACTCACCTGCCAAGTCTTTTGTATGGTGGATGCAATTTACTCGATTCATATCAGTGGCCTAGGATGTCATGAGTGAGCAAAAAAAATGAATCCTTGATTCGAATGTTTTAAGTGACCATGTCATTTAGAACATTTAGTAATGTGCTCAATCTTTTTTTTTCAACTCGAATAATTAACAATCTCAACATTGAAAAATCGCAATGAAGAACGTGCATAAAAATGAATTTGTATCAAGAGAACTAATAAATGTATGATTAAATCTTGTTGACCTATCAACTGTCTATATGAATTGCAAATGGAACTAAAATCAGGTTATAGATATTCTTGTGGTAGAATCTTCCCATCAGGTTCGAGTATCTGACTTCGCATGGCACTCTTAGCATTTTCGACTAATTATTCTTTTAGTGGCGAGCAACATGATTATTGATAGAAAAACTCCTAGCAATTTCGCAACATGGCTCATCACACATTACGGTAACTTCACCCTCTTTTGTTTTGGTATAATTTTCTTGTGGTAATCAAAATCTATCTCATTTTATGCTTGATTAGAAAACCATATACTGCTTTTGGTTGTATGATTTGCATTATATTACCAAATTGAGGATTTACTAAAAATATTACTTAAACCAACTTAGCATAAATAGAATACACATTTTTTATTAGTACAACTTTAAGAATTAGAGTAAAATCTTAAAAAATATGCATAGTAAAATCGATATTCCAAAATGAAACTAAAAATGAACTGACAGTTATGAAGACGCAAATAATTACCAAATGAAATTGTATTCAGAAGTAATTATTGTTACTGCATAAACAGTACAAATTGAAATTGAAATTATGTTGAAAGTTAGGAAGAGTTAGGAATTTGAAGTAAAAGAAGAAGAAAATACCCGTTAAGATGCCAATGAGGATCCTTATCACTGAACATGCATGTCAATGAGCATATCACAGTTTGTACTAGCCACCCAGCCAAGTTGGTTGGCAGGCAAACTGCATAAATAGAGCAAGTGGGTGTAGAACGTGTCCTTTCTATGCACAAGCACAACACTATATAAGTTTTTTTTTTTGAACACACGGGAGAGTCTCCCGATACTCTTAAGAAGAAAGGTGAGGCGTCGTGCAGACTGAGCCCCTGCTCAGCTGACCAACCGAGCCCCCGCTCGGTTCTCCACAACACTATATAAGTTGACAAATGGAGAACATAACCACAATGAACATGGCGCCTTGGGTTCCCGATGCCAACCGCCGGCCGCCCTCCCCGCGGGGGCTCCCTCTCATCGGCAACCTCCACCAGCTCGGCAGCCTCCCGCACCGCTCGCTGCGTTCACTCGCTGCGGCGCACGGCCCCGTCATGCTCATCCGCCTCGGGCAGGTGCCTGTCGTCGTCGTGTCCTCGGCGTCCGCCGCGCGGGAGGTGTTGCAGGCGCAGGACCTCCTGAGCCCGCCGAGGGTGCGGGCCTATCGCGCCGTGAGGGAGCAGGAGGTGGAGGCGTTGGTCCAACGAATTCTAGAGCAGGACTCGGACTGCGCACCGCCGGGGACAACGGGTGGCGCGCCAAGGTGGACGCGCTGCTGGAGGAGAGCAACGTGCTGCTCGGCGCCTTCCACGTCGGCGACTACATCCCATGGCTCTCCTGGGTGAGCTACGTCGACGGCACGGACGCCAGGGTTACGAGGGCATTCGAGACGATCGACCGGATCCTCGACGAGATCGTGGACGCGGCTGCGACCAGAGAGACGCCATTGTCGGGGGAAGAAGCGAGCGACGATGCTTTCATCCATGTGCTGCTGTCACTGCAGCAGAAGGAACCAACTCATGCTGGGACAGCAGAGTGGCGCCTCAGCAGGGACAACGTGAAGGCTCTCTTGGAGGTAACGTAGGGCGATCAACCGACGCATGACTGGATTCATATGCGCATGCATCCGTGCTGACCCTGCATGGCTGCTCTGCTTAACTGATCCTGACGAGTCTTTGATTTGAATGCAGGACTTGTTTGGAGCCGGGACAGAGGCCACCATCATCGTCCTGGAATGGGCCATGGCAGAGCTGCTCCGCAACAAGGAAGTCATGCAGAAGCTGCAGCGCGAGGTGAGACAAGCTCGGAGCACCAGCAGCGACCATGGCAACATTATCGGCGAACAAGATCTGGCCGGAACAGGAATGGAGTACCTGAGAGCAGTGATCAAGGAGACGATGCGGCTGCACACGCCGGGGCCCTGCTGCTTCCGCATAAGTCCATGCAGGCCACTCGAATCAGCCACGGGTACGACATCCCGAGGGACACCATGGTAATCGTGAACGCCTGGGCCATCGCAAGGGACCCGGAGGCATGGGAGTCGCCGGAGGAATTCCGGCCGGAGAGGTTCGTCGGCAGCGGGGTGGACTTCGGGGGCCAGCACTTCCAGCTGATACCGTTCGGCGCGGGGCGGCGGATGTGCCCGGGCATCGACTTCGCCATGTCCGTGGTGCAGCTCGCGCTCGCCAACCTCGTCGCTCGGTTCGACTGGGCGCTGCCGGAGGGCGAGGCAGAGCTGGACATGCAGGAGACGGCCGGGTGCTCGTCGCGGAATTCGGCTCCACTCTGCGCCGTTGCCACGCAGCGCTGTTTCTGCTAGAGGACCGGGTTCCCCCTCTAGTTTTCATTCAAATCGTCTCATGCCCCAAAACGAGCAAACCAGACATGAGTGCTCGCCAAAGCTGCCTCAAGATTTTGAAATAGGGTCATGCTCATTACTCAATAAAAGTAAAAAGAAAAGCTCATTTGGATTGTTCAAGCTACTGAGGGCGGGTGATGTCTGTTTGGAGGCCTGGAGCCAAGCTAAAAAGATGAGCCCTTTAATATAAAATAACTATAATAATAGTGATGTTTCTAATAAACAGTGTAATAAATGCAAAATATTCTTATTAGACAAATTATAAATGTTATCTTAAATTTTTTTATAATATTTGCAGATGTGAAGTTATTGATGTTGGCATCAAAGATCCTCATTGTTTGAGTACTAGTTGCATAGGTTTGTATAACCTTGCAAAACTAGAATTGTATATGCGAGTTCTGTCTAACCCGGCACCTTAGTTGCTCATATTAGGATATTTGTAAGGTGCTTGAGAATATAGATAGATGGGTGTAGTCTTGGCTAGACCGAGTAGTTTAATTCCGCATTTGTTTCGGTTAGCTGACGTAATTTAAGTTTTAGAAAAGACTATTCACCCACCTCTAGTCCGCCATCTCGATCTATCACCGATCTACTTTTGAAAAATCTAGATGCAATACTTTCAACATACAAAAGAAGAAAGATGAAAGATGAAACACTTAAAATATACATCTGAAACGCTTGCAAAAACACGTGAAAAATACTTGAAAACCATTGCATCATATATGTAACATCCAAATAAAACACTTGTAACATATATGTGAAAGATATGCAAACATCCAGATAAACACACTTGCATTATATGTCGGAAAAACAAATAAAACATTGGGAACAGACGCTTGCAACATACGTGTAACATTGGAAACAGATGCTTGCAACATACGTGTACAAACCATTGCAATGTATGCAACAACCCGATCTACTTTTGCAACATCCGTATGGAACACTTACAACATACCTCCGAAACATCTAGAACATACATTTGCAACACACGTTTTCAGCGCAACGGACGACGCGGCGAACTGACGCGGTGGAGGCGGCCGCTACAGCAAATGGTGGAACCCGATGCGGTGGAGGCGCCCAGCGCGGTGGAAACAGCCGCGCCAGTCGGATGGAGATGCCCCGCTACGGTGAAGTTGGCCGCGGCAAGGCTACCTAGGCACGGTGGTGAGGAAGGACATTAGGCCAACGTGGCCCAAGAAATTGGCGATGAAGACGGTGGCATAGCCCTGCGCCTCAGCGCCGTCGATCCACTACAGCGGGCAAGGCGAATTTGGCTCATGGTTCGATGCATCCTGATGGGAACGGGGCATCCAAAATGCCCTAAACAAAGCATTGCTGTTTTATTTTCCACATTGGTGTTAGAAGTGAATGTAATTGAATAAGATTTGAAAAAACTGTATCTTTCATTGATCTCTGAAATACACTTATACAAGTGAAGGGGTATCACGAAGGGACATGACTATTCCCAAAGGACATGCCCTTTGGGAGTAAAATTAATTGTCTAATCATATCCACTAATCTTGTACTCGATGGATGAGATCACTTCGTGAACAGGTGTCTATTGGTGGCGTCTGTTCATGGCGTCGGTTGTGAGACACCAATCATAACACTCCCCCTTGATCAAATCTTCTTTGAGATCAATACAACTGTAAGCTGAGATTTCTCGAAAAAACCTATGGAAAAAATCTGAGGAATACATAGATATACCATAAAAAGTCCTTTAAACCTTATTGGAAAATAAGGAGAAAATAGCATATTTATTTATGATTTAAATAAACCACTATGTCATTGGTATCCCATTAAAAACCCCAATGGGAAAAAAATATTGGAGATACGACGTAAAGATAATTCCCCCAAAACATTTCAGAAAAAATATGAGGAGCAATATAAAGTGATATGTCGCTAAAACTCCTGTAAAATCCCAGTGGGAAAATTAAGAGAAAATGTGAAGACATATTATTAGTATTGCCTCTTGGATAACTCGCATGAAAGGTTTTTCAGGGAAGAACCATGGGTGAGTTCTGAGGGCTCTATGTGTCTTTGATATTTCCCACAAAAACCCCGGTGGGGAAAATAGAAAATATGACACATGCTTATGTTAATATTACATCATTAAAAACTTTAACAAGAAACCTTGTGAGTAAAACTTGTGAAAGAAAAGAGTATAATATGATACTGGTACAGGTCAGCATCTAGGAGATGTCTCCCCCTGATTCTTACAAATTTCGAAGTCGTCTCATACCAATCTTATGTACAATTTTTTGAAACATAGAAGTTGGTAAGGACTTAGTAAATAGGTCAGCGAGATTATCACATGACTAGATTTACATGATGTTTATTTCCCCGCTTTCTTATAATTCATGGGGATAAAACAACTTAGGGGCAATGTACTTAGTGACATTACTCTTTATGCAACCTGTTTGTATCTATGTAACATAAGCGAAATTATCTTTATAGATAATTGTAAGTGATTCAATCGAACCAATACCCCATGATTGTTGCATGTGGTTAATCATTCTGCGAAGCCATACACATTCATGTGATGTCTCATATAGAGCAATAATTTTAGAATGATTAGTAGAGGTCGATGTCAGAGTCTGTTTAAATGACTTTCATGAAATAGCTATACCTCTATGTAAGAATACAAATCCTGTTTGGGATTGACCATTATGGGGACCAAATAAGTAACCAGCATCCATGTATCCAATCATATTGGGATCATGATTTTTTAAATAAAAAAACAAGATCCTTTGTGCCATTAAGATATCTGAGGATATGCTTCTCTCCCGTCCAATGACGGCGAGTTAGATCTGCACTATGTCTAGCTAGTAAGTTCATTGCAAATGCGATATTCGGTCGAGTGCAATTTGCAAGATACATAAGTGCTGCAATGATATTGAGATATGGAACCTGTGGTCCCAGTATCTTTTCTCCAATATCCCATGGTCTAAATGGATCTTTCTTTATTTCTAAAGAACGAACAACCATCGGGTTTAGTTAGGATATGATTTGTCCATACTGAATTTCTCTAATATTTTCTAGATATAGGTTGGGTCTTACCCAAATCCTCCATCTCGAGATCAATTCCACATGATGGAAATTGTATCTAAAATGATTACTTAATTATTTATGTATCATGATGATATTAAAATAATCAATATGCGTAATCATGCTTATTAATTATACACAATGTATGTTGCGATTTGTATTTGGATTCACAATGTGAAGTCCATTGGGACTTATACGTCCAAATCTATCAAATTCATTTGATCTGCCAATTATTGAATTTGAAAACTTCATTTTCACACATACCATGGGGTATGTTATGCTAGGTCTCTGCGTGAAACCATATGCTACAAGTTCTCATTGTTCACCACCTTGCTTCTGAGATGAAACTATGTGAGAAGATATTACTATGGTAATACTTATCATCATTGAACAAGAGCACTCTCCTTAATTGCCACCTTTTAGTTTGACCAAATTTGAGTGTGAAGACACTCTGCCTAGGACTTTTTGTCTGGATCCAGTAAGGTGAAGAGCAATCTTTGAGGAGTATATGTCATGATAATTTTTAGTCTTTAAATGATTGATTCGGTTTGTTGGAATCAATATATCATGTGAAAATGTTAACCCTTGTGGACTCCGTGTCCTTTCCCATATGGAGTCAGGGTGTTCTGATGTCCCAGGATCAGAATTTGGGTGCATCGTTGATCCGGGTGGATTTTGATCTGGGTTTTCAATGTTCATCCATTTGGGTGTCTACCAACTTGATGTTGGCTTGGATTTACTAATTTGGAGGATCTTGTCCTTGGTATCTGTGGACGCTTACTTGGAGCATTATCCTTAGGAGCGGCCGTACTTCTCCCCATCTTCTTTAGAAGTGAGAGTTGAATGGTTTTAATTGGTACCTCCATTCTTTCGGGCACATTATGAGTAGGATAAGAAGATTTTGTGACACCCTTATTATCAGTAAATACTTCTGGCAGATTCTTTGTAATATGATGCAAATATGAGATGCTCTAAATGATTAGGTTTAGATTCTTTGGTACGTGGATGTGAGGATTGCTCTTTTGATTCCTGGCAATCATTGTGTGGTATAAATCTCTCCCTAATGCCTAGAATTATCCTAAAATTATGATCAACATACGGGCAATGTGTAAATCCCCTGTAGAGTTACCTCATTGGGATCCCTAATGCCCATTGGTATACTAGGGTGGTGATATCGGTATGTGCAAACATACTCGATGTGCAGATGGAAAATGTTTGGTTGTGGCCAAAGTTCCATGTACGCACTACAATGGAGGGAGTTGTATAAGTGCAGCTTGATGAATTTGAATTAATGATGCGGTGTGTAAGGCCACATGAAACCAACTTTGTGTCGGTAAATTACAATTCTATTTTAATAGGTTATTAAACAACAAACTTGATTCTCTTGATGAGAGATTTAGTGTGGCCATTATTTGTATGCTCATAAGATACTTAATGATGAAGTTCCTAAAAACCAAACAATCCATATAATGGATTAGATCCCGTGTCCAGGATCGTTTGCTCTAAACTGAAGAATGTGAGCAAAGTATTTGGTAAATTTGTGGTACCTTATGAGTATGGCACACAGTTAGGACAACATTGTAGATGCATAAATGTGCATTACATAGTATCTTTATGGTCCATAAAATGGCAAAGAGTCACATGTATGTTCTTGAATTTCTTCAAGAAATTTAGTGGCTCATATTGATGCTATGACCAATAGAATCAATAATAATTCTCACGTTATCCATATGGTTGAATAACCGAGGTAAATGTGCCAAGTCTTGTTGACATCAAGAGGGAGAATTATTCTGTACACGGCATTGGATACGGGTTATGTATGTGTAGTCCAATCAAACTGAGGATATTTTGTTTAAGTACTTGATGTGCCATATCTGTTGTTAAGAGAAAATACCCCTCTTAGTTGTTATCTTGGGGTTTCGATATGAAAAACCACATTGACGAATATCTCTATAATTTTAATTGGGTATATTATGGAATCAGAATACAATAATTGATTCATGATTATTATTTGAGTACCAATATGAAGTATGATAGTAGCACCACCAAAGCTCACTATCATGATATCGCGTCAAGCGTTTATCAAAATATTTCTATGTCTCTTTGTAAGAGTTTAGGAATATTTTGCTTCCCTATATATATAGAGTTTGTGGTGCAATTGTCAACTAGGCAAAATTTCTCTTTGCATTTGGATTGACTCCTGTATAAATCTATATATAAATTGATAACATTTTATATTACAACACTAAAATGGGACCCGGATACTAGGTATCTTTGTAAATAGGAGAAATTTTGGTCTCCAAAAAGGATCAAGCAAAGTAAATTCGATGATCATTTTATCCATGCTCATAAGACCCACTTATTAATTAAGTATTTGGTTGTTGCTTGGTTCCTCCATGAAACTTGTTGTGAACAATTGGCCTTCCTGGTGGTATTAGGTTGAAGATTGAAGCGTGCTTTATATCTTTATTATTGAGACGGATATTTATGTCCAATGGATTTCTAATACCGATCAACTAATATATCAAGGCATGGAATTTCCAAGTTGTGTGGCTGTAACATCCACAATTGGGACAAAGTTTAACTTTGTCATGTTTGAGAAATGCTTACCCTAAAGAATGCATGGGGCTACTTCTTATTGTTCGGTTAAATCTTATCGTTAAAGTTCTTTGAATGGCATTGTATGGCATCAAACTTGTCATGATTCTAAAAATTCAACTGTACTTGAGGTAATAGAGCATCGCTATGATGCTAATGATGATTGCTCATTCAGAGTTTAACATACACTTAGACCTGAAGTATTGTATGAATTAATCCAGAATTCATATGGTAAGTTGTGGGCAATCGCAAAAAAACGCTGGACGATATTTGGGGAACAACATAATTCTATTGTCAAGTGGACGTAAAGTCCTAGATATAAAATTATGGCCAATCATGGTTGGTAGTTGGCAAAATTATTGCCATACGTTGTTCATATCACTCTTTGGGAGCTAGCCATATAGTGCTTCGATTTAGATCCATTGAGATACACAAATGTGTGATCTGGATGTGTATGGTGCTTTGTTAAATAAAACTCCATATTTAAATTGATCATAAGCGGTGATGCTCTCTTATGGGGAGCATCAAATATTGCTATGAATCCATAGAACATCAAGTTTAACATTACGTCCATTGTCCCTATTGGATAATGGTGACCATCAAGAGCGTTTCTAACTCTTTGATGGTCATTTATCCTACACGAGAAATACCATCGAAACATTTAAAGTTCTTAAAAATGTTGAGGTGTGTTGTAATGGGATGCAAAATAAAGACAAGATAAATCTTGTATTAATGATTGTGTAAAAGTCTCATATGCATAATAACATGATGGAGGTAGTCACCATAAAGGTGTAGACATCAAATTGGACATAATATGTGTTAACAGTAGATGCCAAGTTACTTATGCAATTTGTATAAACACATCGTAAGGTAGTTATCAAAATTGATATAGACCTTAGCTAATTTGCAAACGAATTGGGTATGCACGTTGAAGATAGTCACTAAGTTGTTGACTCAGTGTAGATTCTACAGTAGCAACTATGGTGCTACCTTGTGTATGGCCAATAGGAATCCAAACTAATGGTAGTCATCATTGTGAAATGATGTAGACCGTATGTTCCAATCTGTGATGTTGGGTACGCACGTTGAAGATAGTCACTAAGCTAAAACTTAGTGTAGATACCACAGTCGCAACTATAGTGCTACCTTGTGTATGGCTAACATACAATGTGGAACACTTGTGTTATACAAATAATGAGACAATACACTTAATCAATTTTGCATTAAAAATATAAGCACTATGAGCTTGAAATAAAGCATAAACGGGCTTAACATGAAATGAAAATTGCAAATAACAAAGTAATTGCAATAAAAAGGGCATGATGCAAATAAAGCATAGTGAAATATAATGCAGTCGGATGACTACATTTTAAACTGCAGGTTTAAGCATAAAGGTATAGTGCGTAATTAATCTAGAAAGATAATTATTTATTTTACAGAAAACGCAAGGCCTTTTCTGCAAAAGCGCACAACCTTCTGTCCGGGGCCACTAGCCGTCGGGAGGCAGGCCGGTCACGCGAGGCGCAAGCCATGGGCGCAGGCAACAGGGCCTCCGGCCGTGGGCGTCCGGCCACCGCTCATGCATCTTGGGGCCGCCGCCGCAGGCCGTGCGTGAGGGTGCCGGTGCCGCAGCCGGTGGAGCGCACGAGCGTTGTAGACGCGGGCAAGGGCGGACACGCAAGTGTCACGGCCGCGGCACGGACGCACGAGCGGAAGCAACGGCAACGAGGATGAATTTGGTGAACAACAAGATGGCATCGGCGAGTGTCGTTGCCTGGGGTACGAAACGCGGCTGTATTCCATACCTTTGTTCTAGTTGTCGTTCCTGATTTTGATGACGATGTTCTTCGTTTCTCTCATGTTCTCCTCTGCTGGAAAGAAAACGTGAGTTCTGTACGATGAAGATCGCACCTTCCATAGCCACGAAGAACGGCATCGTCGTCGGTGAACAGCTTGTCTCCAGCGATGTTCCTGTGGCGAACTGCCTTTGGCCTTGTTCTTGAGATCGATGGCCGTACAGTAGTTCATCACTCCATCGTATGTTGTCTCCGGTGAGGCACGCAATTGAACAAGATTTAGAAAAACTGTATGTTCTATTGATCTCTAAAATATATTTATAAAGTAAAGGGGGTGAATAGGTGTCTATTGGTGACATTGTTGATGAGATCATCAAAGAGGTGTCTATTGTGAGACACCGTTTCGTAACAATTGGTGCACAGCTCCGGTGAGGAACTCTGGCTGCCATGAGCACAGACGCTTTGATGCTTCCGCTTTCCGGGGATCCAAAAGCACAACACGTTAAACCGCAGATTCGAACAGCCGTCCGCATATCCAGCCAATAACTGATTGCAACCGAAATGAATGCGATAACTTCAAAGCTCAATAAAACGCTAGAGCGACCACAGACATGCTTGTCAAATCCAGGGGAACAATACCAGTCCACACGGACCTAGTGCCAACTAGCGGCAACACAAAGCAATGGGAAACTAATTCGACCACTACCAGCCTACTAATATAAGGAAAAAGAAGCGAGGGGAGAGGAAATCAGCTACAATAATGGCACGGCACAGCTTCGACAGCATAGAGCATCTAAAACAATGGGCTGGAACAACATGCCCTCTCCGAAGATTACTGTCCCTCGCCAGCATCGCCTTTCGAGGCTTCATTGCCCTCATCAGCACCATCCTCCTGCACATACCAGATACAAATTTTTAGCACCGGATAAGAAGAGTAGACAGGCAACAGATTAAAGGTTAGGTTTATTTTGGGAGAAGAAAATACCGTGAGGTCAGAGGTCCAAAGGGTCAAGTTGTCCCTCAGGAGCTGCATGATCAGAGTGCTATCTTTGTATGACTCCTCCCCAAGGGTGTCTAACTCAGAGATAGCTTCATCAAACGCCTGCAAAGATTAGACAATCATTATCAATTATCAAAGTTTCAATGGCACAAGGACTAAGGCATGCACAATATAAAAGTTACATGATCAAGCAACCGACTCAAATGCCTCCCAGTTGCCACAAATTAATCAAGTTACATACTCAAACTGTAAAACACACGGCATCATCATCTTGATAATGTAGGTGCCAGATATTACAAGTATCACCACAATCCAATAGAACATGAACAATCCTTTTAACCAGGTGCATAATAACAAGCAAGAGTCTAGCAATAACAGGGCAGAATGGCATAAAACTACTAGAAGCAAGCCTGTTTAGATATGTGCAAACATGGAGGATCAGCAGCTCATCATATCAGTGGTAGCATTACTAATCAGAAACTATCATCATATCAGAGGTAGCATTACTAATCAGAAACTATCTGATCAAGATATCTAGTCAAATTGCAATGAGAACCTATAAGGGCATAAGCTTGCCGTATGAGAAGCAATAAAAAGATCCTGATATACTGAACAATTTAGGACAAAGATCCTATAATTTTTACAGTCAAAAGGCACTTTTGGATATTTTTTCTGCCCAAGCTCAAATGCACAAACAACCCTCACCCTAAACACAGTAAAATGTATGTATGTAGTAGAAAAGTAGATGTGATTCCAACCTGCTTTGCAAGGTTGCAAGCTTTGTCTGGGGAGTTCAGAATCTCATAATAGAACACTGAGAAGTTAAGAGCAAGCCCAAGCCTTATCGGATGGGTAGGTGCCAACTCAGCCAGAGCAATGTCCTACACAGTACATAGCAGAATAAAACTTCATAAGAAAACAGTGTAAAGACTAACAGTAAGCATTCAAAGAAATGGACTTGTCATCCTTTTATGATATGAAAATATAGCAACTACCCTAGAGACCGTTGTCATATTATCAGAACAGAAAAAATGAACAAACCTGAGCAGCCTTGTAGGCCACCATCGTACTCTCAGCAGATTCCTTCCTCTCAGCACCAGTCTTAAATTCCGCAAGGTACCTGCCATAGTTAAGAAGAACAAGAAGGTTAAGAAATCTGATTGGTTTCTTCAGATTATACATATATGGTTGCACATCGTAATATTCCATTGCATCCTTCCCAACCTATGATAGTCACCCTTCATCTTGAGGTAGAAGACCTTTGATTCAGCAGCAGTAGAGGAAGGCACTAGGTGGGAGTCAAGCAGCTTCAGGATGCCATCACAAATGTTGCTCAGTTCAGCCTCAATCTTCCCGCGGTATTCCTTGATAAGGTTCACATGCTCTTCGTTCTTACGAGACTCCTCCTTCTGTTCAATGGAAGAGACAATGCGCCATGAAGCACGGCGAGCCCCAATCACATTCTTGTATGCAACAGATAGGAGGTTACGCTCCTCCACAGTGAGCTCTTCAACATCTACAGTCTTAGCCACCTTCTCCATATACTCAACCATCTCCTCATACCTTTCGGCCTGCTCAGCCAGCTTGGCCATGTAAACATTCTCCTCCCTCGACATATTGTTAAAAGAACAAACTTACTGCAAACAAAGGGAAATGATAAGCCATTGCCTAAAAGTACAAAATGTCAACTAAAATGATTATATGGGTAAGGTACATGGCTGGGCACTAAACTCGACAAATGTCAACTAAAATAAAATGATTATATGGGAAAGGTACATGGCTGGCCACTAAACTGACTTAAGCCATTAAGCCCCTTCATGTTTAATAAGAACAAGCATATTAGTAACATTTCTGAGAAATAGGAAAGGGGTCATACAAACCTGATTGAACCAGTAATACAGCCACACCAAGAAGCAGCATCTAATCCAACACTAGCTTGCAGCACCCACATTCAGGTTCAAAAATTGCAATAACAGACCCCACACAATGCAGGTTATATGATCTGTTCATTCTGTTGTGATCCCCCAAATCCATCAAATTAAGAAATCAGATAGAACTAACCGATTTACACTACTGCCTAACAGATCACTGAAAAGGACAAACCGGATCTATCCTTGACAAGGTGAAACATGACCCAAAATCCGACACACCTATAACAGTACATAAATCGAGAAATCACATCCAACACCTAGCAGCAAGTGATAGAACTACTTTAATACACTAACCGTGAAGGCACGTGTACATCCAGATCAAATATCTCAACACACTACTTCACTCTCAGAAATTCCACATTCAACCATCCGTGTCCCCCGCTCCAAGCCTCCAACAGATAACAGGCACCGTTGCTAACCCCAAAAGGGGAACGGAAACCCAAAAGGTGCTCAGCAGTCAGTCCTCGCACCAAACTACTCCCAAATCAGGCGGATCTACGCGCCCCGTGCGCTCGAGGCCTCAGATCTCGCGGATCGAGCTCGAAGAAAGCCACCGAGCAGCCCCCGAGACAAAGCGGATCTAGCCGCATCGCAGACCACCACCCGGGAAAAAAAAAATCGCAAGAACAAAAAGGGCGGAGGAAACTCGCACCGCTCCCGCAACTCCCGTACCACGAACACGCAACACGCAACTAGATCGAGCAGGACAGCACTCCTGACAGCACGCAAGATTAATTTTCAAAAAAAAAAATCGGGAACCCTAACCTCCTGGCGCGGGGCTGGCTCTTGTGCGCGGGGGGAACTACGGATGCTGCGGTGGACAGGGCGAAGCAGCGTGGGGACGTTTTATAGCGGGACGCGAGCGCGAGGCTACGGTCAGCGAGCCAATGGCACGGCGCCACGGCGACGGCAGGGGGCCCACACCGACACCCCTCGCGCAAGGCGTGGTGGGCTGCGGGAGCCTCTGACACGCGGGCGCGGCACACTGGTGGGACCCATGTGTCCTTCGGAGCGGGAAAGATGATCCGGTGCGGTTGGCTCGGTGTACGTGGTCGGTGCGAATATCCCCTGCGAACCTCTCCGTCTCGGGCTCCGCGAATTGGCAAAAAGTCGAGCCCGTGGGTATGACATGTGGGTCCGGCCTGGTTGCGAACGATCGGTCATTTTTCTTCCCCAAGGAAATGTCCTGTTTAGTATTGTAGTACTCCTATGTTTTGCTAAAAGCACCGGGCACGATCGGCAGAAAAGGCTTGTGATTCATCGGGTAATCAAGTGATTATTAGTTCCTGATCCGACGGGGCATCTCAGCACTTGAGCGACATGCACAGCTGGATCAGCTACACCTGCACATGGTACTGCACACGAAAAGTTGTTCTTATTGTATACTCCCTCTGTCCAGTAAAACATGCAACTATGGGTTACGTGCCTATTCGTGTTTGATCAAGATTTTAGTGAATAATATTCATATTTATCACTCTAAATTAATTTATTATGTAAATATATTTCATAACTAATCTAATGATATTTATTTTGATGTTATAAATATTTATTGTTTTTTATCTACCATTAGTCAAACATAATATACTAAAATATGGTATTGTCCTAGAATAGCATGTTTTCTTGGACGGAGAGAGTATATATAACCCTTCTTTCTATTTCAAAGGAAAAGGCCTGAGATCATGCAGATAGCAATCCTTTTTTTTCTTTTAAGGTGTTTGTTTGGATGCGCATGTATTCATCTCAATCCACATGTGTTAGAGTAGAATTAAACTAAATTACATTTCATTCCACTCTAGTACATGTAAATTAAAGTGAATACACATGCATTCAAACAAGGCCTACAATTATGTTTTCGGTTACCAGAGTTGACGAGAGGCCTGAATTTGGACATCGGAAAACAGACAGCCTCCCAATTTAGACGCTCCTAAATAAACGGAAAACGAAATCATCTTTGATAATAATAGAATAATGAGCCTATTCGTTGGTTGGTTTTTAGGCTGATAAACGCGACTGGTGTTGGTTTGTTGTAAAAGAAAAACACTGTTGAATGACTGTAACTGAAAGCAAACAGCGAACGGGCTGAATAAAAAGGATAGCGCCGTATAAGTTTTTGTCAAAGAAACAACGCGCTTCCCGCTGGCTAGTTGCAGCAGCCCACCATCCACCAGCCGGCAGTGCATCGGCATCGCAGAGGTCGCCGTCACGGGTGACATGACTAACGCTGTGCGGACTCGCATGGGGAAGCAGCCAAGCACGATCGCGTCGAGCCTTTGACACATCACGCTGGTTCCATCTCGGCGCAGAAAGCAGAAAGGGATGGCATCTCTCCGAACGGCCGAAGCAATCCGGAGAGTGATGGATGGGTACAGGATGCAAATCCAGCTGTGGCACGTCTTTGACCGCGTTCTTACGGCAAAGAGATGGGGATCAGCCGGTGCATGCCACCATACTCCCTCATGCCCTGTTTACCACCCAAAATCCAAAATTTTTTAAGATTCTCTGTCACATCGAATCTTGCAGCACATGCATGGAGCATTAAATATAGGTAAAAATAATAACTAATTGTACAGTTTGCCAGTAATTGACGAAACGAATCTTTTAAGCCTAAATAATCCATAATTGAACAATTTTTGCCAAATACACACGAAAGTGCTACCGTGTCCATTTTACAAACTGGAAGGGATCTAAACAGGCCGCCCTCAGTCAAAAAAGACTGTTGTTTTAAAACAACGGTCTTTTGGACAAAGGGAGTACATATCTTACAGTATCATACAGCATTGATTCGTGCGATAATTCGTGCATGCAGCTAGAGCTGGTTGGTGACAAGTGTCAACACTCTACAGCCAGCCAGCCGGCAAACTCAGAGCAACATGGAAAGCAAAGAAGCTGTACATACCGTGCTGGTAATAAATTGATAATGACTCGATATATAGCAATATAAGGTGCATCATCTTTGACCAAGTGTGGAAAAAAGTGCATCCGGTTTTGTTTCAGATAATTTCACATCTTAGAATTGTATATGTTCTGATGGCTAACTTTTGGCTAGGGAAGCACACGGAATTTGTGAGAGGGAACCACAGCGGCATATACGGAGAATACAAGAATTTTTCTAGACCAAGCTAGCTAAACTGCAGGTACATCTTGGTGTGGAAGACCATACCTCATAAGCTGAATATACAGAGAATACAAGAATTCTTCTAGACCATGCTGAATAAGAAGATTATAAGCGAATAACATGCTCAACTGCAGACGGCACAGGAGGTGTGGAAGGCCATACCTCATAGCTCTGAATAATTCAAGGACGTTTCTAAATCGACTGGCATTAATTTAAGAATAGAAGCCTACAAGGTTCCATCAGCGAAATAGAATTACAAACCAGGAAACAGCTAATTATCATCGCCAATAATCCTTCTCTTTATATCATCAATAAGCTCGGCCAATTCTTTCCGGTTTTCCTGCCAGAAAAAAAAGTCAGAACCAAAACCTGGATATTCTAAATGTACAAAATCAGTATTTCTCTGTGTTACAGATCATTGCGCCAGGGCATATTCAACGTAAATTATTTGCATTTTAAAGGCTATGTGAATTTTCTTCAGATTAAACAAAATGCAAAGGACATTGCATCTAACTTTGACAAAGCACACTAGCCAGCTGTTAGTATCTGCTAGGCATGTCAGGCATGGACAGTGGACAACTTGATCTGTGCAAGCTCTTAATATCAAGCTGTGCATCTTTCCACGGTTCTACCAACAGCCTTTTAGGTGTGCAAAGCAAAGGGACAACTTGAACTTGAGAAACTCGTGTTGAATAGTGGAAAAGAAGTCTCACAGCCAACCTACATGGTTTTAACTTTTAAGATTACCTGAAAAAGCAGGTATCGGTACACGAACCATGCAGAGTAGCTGAGCCCCACTAGCTCCAGTAAGCCTGGGAGCTACATATCATGGCAGGGGAACAAAATAATAATAAAATAAGTAAATGACAATATGAATAGCATCATGGTCTTAGAGAACAAACAAACACAAGTAAATGGAAATAGCAAGATAAGCTAGCTATATACCAATGGGACAGAGTCGAGAGATCTGACTACAACCAAGGATATCCAGATAGTGAGGATTGCTCCAGCACCGTACAAGGCAAGAGAGGACTTGTTCTCCATTGCATCCCACTGTGGTAGACATCATGGTAAATTTTTGTACTAAGATTATTAGCATAGAGGTATATAACTTTGTAAGCAACCTTATCTCTGAGTTCAGAAAGGAGCTCTTCATCAGAATTATTCTCTTTTGAAAATCGTGTTGCCGTTAATTGGAGTTGAGAAATCTTCATGGAATCTGCTGAGAAAGAATGACATTTTGTTAGACTGGTTTTACTGATAACCAAATTCTGAAACATTTGTTAGATAACTTTGCAGTTACATAGCAGAAATTGAAGCCATCTATTTCTTTGAAGGGGCTAAATGATTGGAACCTTTTTCTTCAAACAAAAGAAAAGATTACCCTGACTTCCTAAAGAAACTTTTTTTCAATGTTTGCTAACAAGAACGGGCATACTTTACCGAATCACAATTATGAGTTATAACAGGCTGCACAAACTCAAGAAGTTAGCTTGGGTTTATCTAGTTGCCCGAAGAATATGTCAGTTTTTAATTAAAAAGAAAAACAGACAGATCTTGTCAGGTAATGGCAATTCCATTGTCTTGGAACATATGTCCTCTTTACAGGTAATAATGATTTAAGATCCTAAACAAGGAAATTGATGATAAACCACCTTTTTGCACAAACCAAAAACTTGGAGTTTGGGTTGCATTTTTTGTGGAACTTGTAGAGCAGCAAAAAGAATAAATGTTTAGGGAAACTTGTTAGCCAACTCAATGACCTGGTGAACCAAAGAAAAAAGCAAATGCCTGTAGCCCTTCTTTGGAAGCCGCAGTCAAATCCCCCTTTTACGTTTATCAAAAAACATATCCCATTTACCAAATCCAGTCCAGGTGGCGTCTTCAATATCTACCACTTCTAATAGCATTCTCCTTAATCAGATGGACTTTGCCCACATCCTCCATGATGCAGAAACTAGGGTTTGTAATGACTAGATACGGTTTCTTGTTGATAAGTTACTTTGTGGCAAGCTAGGAAGATTCACACAACACATAGGCCTTGCCAGCCAGTGGCAACCCAGCCATGTCATTTCTTCACACCAGTTTGATGCACAAGGCTGTGAATGCTTTTTTAAGTTAATTTTAAAGAATGCCAGGATAAGAAAGATCAGAAAACTTTATGTTCTGGCATTTGAATCATGTGTCTTGCATTAACTGTAGATGATTTGAACCGCATGCCGTGTGCCTACTGTGTCACAAACTGATGAATGAGGAAGAAGTGCTCTGCTAGTTGGTCTTGCCAGCTGTGTGTCTAGAACTTGCCAAATAGTTCCAGCTGCTACTGCCAATACGGTAGCCCCCTTGATTGAGGAGAAAGGTCAGTTAAGATTTGTGGCTGAGGAACATAAATGGATGGCAATTAACAAGTCTGTCGTTTGGACTCTTGTTTCTTCAAGTTTTTTTACAAATGTTGCTGTGACGAGTGCATCTCCATTTGATAACTGGCTAGGGATTCAAGTTCACTTTGAACAACATCTTCTTTAACCTGCAGTGTAGAGTTCGTGTAAATGTGTAGTTTAGTTTCTATCTCAATCCACGAGTATGCTTCACAGCAGCAGCAGCTACTACTACTAGCTATCACTCAAAAAAATAGGGAGTATGCACACAACACACTGAAAAACAAATTCTGAGAAAATTGGCATGTTCTTGGACCAAATGAGCTTCCCAGGCCTCATTTATACTCACCAATTGGAAAGCCTAGCACCCTGACAGTGTAAAAATAACCAGGAATCCAGTGGCCTTCAAAGCCCTGCCCCTAGATTACTCTAAAGCCATGTTTGGTTCCCAGGAATTGAGAGGAATTGGAAAGTTATCTAATAATGATGGGGAGCATTATCTAGAAATTGGTTTGGATTCATTGGATCCAAACAGGCCCTAAGGGCTTATTTGGCTGCACATCAATCCAACCCAATCCACATGGGCTGGGAGGGATTGGGGTGGATTGGTGTGCAGCCAAACAAGCTCTAAATGTCATGACAAAACATGTTAGCATTGTCTGTGGCTCCACACATACCAAAATACAGCGTGCGAAAAGCTAGAAATGAACCAACATCACAACTAAAAACCTTTTGTTATCACTATATATGATAGAATTTTGGAGGTTGAGTATTATGTCACGGAATTTTGCCTAGCTCCAACCAATCATTTTGAATACTCGCTCATAAGCTAGAAGATGCCATCTACAGTTTGCTGAGTACCACAACCAAAATAGCGTTGGAGCAACTGCCGATCCCATATCGAAATTCGAAGCATATGAGCGTTTCAGAGGAACATCAAAAGATAAGAGCCATTCAGTACCTGTGCGGCGGGGAAAGGATGCGGCGACGCGGGAGGTGGTCAGGCCGCAGGGCACAGGAGCGCGGAGGAGAGCGCCGAGGCGGCGGTGGGACACCGGCCGCACCGCCGCAGCAGCGGCTACCATCTCGGCGCCGGTGCGGTCAGCCACCCAAGCAGGCGCACGGGATCAAGCTTGCTAACCCTAGGAGAGGAAGAGGGGAAGGGACAGGAGCGCACGAGATCAAGCTTGGGGTTAGAGGTCCCGGTGGGTGGAGTGGAGTGTGGGTACTGGGTAGGGTAGGTGCAGCACGTGCTGCGAGAAGCCGTGTGACAGTCTGAAGCGCGCGGCAGCGTCGCCACCCGCCGGCGAGGCGGCTCCGGCGAGGAGGAGGAGGAGGAGGCGCCATCGGCTAATGGCTGCCGTTCGGTCAAGTTTGAACGAGCCAGATCGAGGCCAGTCAGAGGTCAAGTGGTTGGAAAAATCATTGTTGCGATTCAAATGCTAGTGGCTTTTGGCCTTTTGCCAATAAAAAAATAAATCAATCAATAAATCATTCACCTTTGTTGTTGACAATGCACTGATTCTTCCTACTGCAATCTTCCAATGACATTGGTTTAGATTTTCTATCTACGGTATCTACCTATTCCATGTTTTATCTTCTTCTGCAACTACAAAATGTCCAGAGCAATCGTCCTTGGGCGCTCCTCGCTCACTCGGCGGCCCGGTGATTCCCTCTCTCCCGCCCGCGCGTGGTGGATCTGGCTCCAATCACTCCCCTCTCCCTCGCCAACATGGCCAAAATCTCCATTACAGCCACTGAACCACACTGGTGAGGCAAATGACACCTTGGGCTACTTTGGCAGCGTGATTTCCCGCCAGGTTCCCCGTGATTTCCCAGAGCGAGAAACCCGTGGGGGCGGTATCTCCCGTGCCAATCTTCGGCGCCGTTTTGAAGCTCCGAGGACGCGGAATTTCACCTACCTTCGCCGTGTTTTTCGCTCAGCAGAATTCCACAAGGCAAGAGGCCGGGAGCGCTTCCCCGTCCCAGCTGCCCCTCGAGGCCTCGACTCATGACGCCACCAACGTCACCATCTCCACAACCATCAGCTTCTTCACCCAGTGCACCGCCAACGGAACGGCCCTGCCGCCGTCCAACTCCTTCTCCAACTCCCCGACCCCGCTGACCCGCGCGGGCGCCTGCGTCGCCCTTCGCGTCGGCGCCCCCGACCGCGAGTGTGCTCCCTGCGTCTGATCGACAGGGCAATGCCGGCCTCCACGACGCTCTCCATCTCCAACGGTCTCCAATGTCGCTCCCTGCGGCCGCGAGCGGCATGGTGACACCATCCTCCGTAATGCCATCCACCGGTCTCCAGCCGTCCAGCTTCGCGCGAGATGCCACCCGCGCCGGTGCCTCCACGTGCCCCACGGGGTGATGTCGGCCTCGCCCTCGCCACCGCCAGACTCCAGCTTTGGGCTCTCCATGCCTGTCGTGGTGTGGATCTCTGTGGGCTGCTTCGTTGGACTGTTGCTGGCAACCTGCTCGATCTGCTGCCTCTTCAGGAGCAAGAAGAAAGGCCAAAGTCTACTTGATTTTTTTTCCTGATTTTTAACACCATTTTTGTTGCCCGTGATTTCTACCCCTAGTTTCCAAATAGCGACATAGCAAAAAAAACCACCGGTGGGCAAGGTACCCAGGGAAATGAATTGCCATTAAAATCCCCTGGGGGCTTTTCTTCCCTGGGTCATGCTCCCTTTCCCTCCAAAGTAGCCCTTGATGATCTATTTCTCTCTGCTGCTTCATATTCTGAGTCCAGAGGATTGGATTGAACATGGCCATCCAAGCATATGCATCCGTTGAGATTGATGACAAATTGGTGTTCCCCTTACTTCATGTGTCAAGCTTACGAACCCCATGCACCCTGTGGGACGTCGGAGTAGAAAAAAATAGGAGACTGGCTTGATCTGTATGTGCCAACCAAACCAAGCTGCTTTATTTGGAAATGAAAATTTCAAATTGGAAAAAGTCTACTTAACCCCCACCTTTCATACTTGGTCTACTTCACCTCCAACTATGAAACCGTCTGTTTTACCCCTGAACTTTCCAAAACTGTCTATTTTACCCCATGACGGTTTTTGATAATGAGTTGCTACTGAAGAACATCGGGTTGTTACAGTACCGTTGGGTTTGAATTTTGTTTTTTTTTGTTTTCAGTGAATTTTTAAAAAATCATAGTAAATCATAGAAAATCATAAAATGAAAAATCTAATTTTATTGGACTCAACATGAGTAGATCTACACAGTGAATATATAATACGATATGCTTTAGTACAAAATTTTTACTATAGCCTTAGATTAATTGAAAAATCTAATTTTGTCTGTAATTAATTGGAATAATTCATAGCTGCAGCTTTTATGGTCTAATTGTGGTGATATTTTTATGGTATGCTAATTATCGTATGCTTGAACTATAGTAAAAATTTCGTACTCATTGGACTATGTATAACTTAGTTATAGATAAATTCTAATTAATTACAGAAAAAATTAGATTTTCTAATTAATCTAAAGCTACAAAAAAATTTGTACTAAAGCACACCGTATTATATATTCACTGTGTAGATCTACTCATGTGGAGTCCAATAAAATTAGATTTTTCATTTTATGATTTTTCTATGATTTACTATGATTTTTTCAAAAAATCACCGAAAATAAAATTAAAAAAAAAGAAAATTCAAACCCATCGGTACTGTAGCAACCCACCGTTACTGTAGCACCCCCCGATGTTACTGTATCAAACCCGCTGTCAAAAACCGTCCGGGGGGGTAAAATAGACGGTTTTGGAAAGTTCAGGGGTAAAACAAACGATTTCATAGTTGGGGGTGAAGTAGACCAAGTATGAAAGGTGGGGGGTTAAGTAGACTTTTTCCATTTCAAATTTATGGTAACATGATATGTGGCTGTGGGCCACCGTACCATGGCTAGAACTATTGGTCATATTTCCATGCTTTTCATATAAGTCATCCTGCAAAAGATAATTCACCAAAACTAGTGGAACTTGTGAGTTGTAAGCCATAATTCTAAGTTTGGTGACCATTTGTGCAGATTTTATGTGAGAGTTGGCGGTTAGAAATAGGAGTTAAGGACAACCAACACGTACTGCACCGTCAGGGCGTCCTGGCGGGATAGGACGTAACAACCACCTACCGCATTGAATGCACTAGCCCACAAGGGGTCGAGCGCCGAAGCTCGAGATAGCCACGACAACGAATCCACATTCAACACACGCGAACATCAGCGCTTTCACGATCACTTTGTGATCGCAAAAATGCTCGGGGGCTACTGTTGGGGTTATGATACCCCGGGTATCTCAAGACATCGATTAGTTAGCCACTCGGGTGGCCCACAGTACACCAGCTAGTATAAACCCAAAGAATCGAGGCCCGGCTAAGCTATGTGGACCAGGGCCAAACACTAAGGCAGGGGCTGGCCAGGACCTCTTCTCTCTGCCTTCACCACACGCCGTGCAACTCCTCACGACCTCTCCTCTGCCCCGACCTCTGGGAGGAACGGGGAGAGATCGAGCCCCACCAAGCGCGCCAGCTCTGACTAGAGCAGGCACGCCGTAGTGATCCTGCAAGGACCGAGGGGACAACAGTCCCCTTAGCCCGGTCAGACACCATCACTGTGCATGCAGCAAAGACAAGACAAAACTGCCAAACGGTGGCGGCCAGTATGGTGACCCACCGTCTAGATACGGCCCGACGAGACGGGTCTATGACCCCAACCACTATAGGATGGGGTTCACGACAGCGGCCTTTACTTCAAGGCCATCCAAGCCCATGAAGGCCACGACCCCAGGACTCGGGATCGTGGCCACTAGCTCCGCAAGCAGCAAGACGATCAACGATCTGGGGGCAGCTACCAACTTCTGTACGACGCCTCTAGGAGATCAGGAGGCGATGACGAAGGCCACGGCGAGACCGCGTCGCGCAGGATGGCTGGTGAACCACCATCGTGCCTACAGTGCCGCCACGGCCATCATAGTAGCACCACGCCCACCATGCCGCGATGTGGGCACAAGGCCATAACGACAATGAAAGGTCCTAATATAGCTAGAGGGGGGTGAATAGCCTATTTAGAAATCTACAAATCAACTAGAGCAATTTGATTAGTATAACAAATAGCGAAATAAAAACTTGCTCTAGCTCTACAAGGGTTGCAAGCCACCTATCCAACAATTCTAGTTGCTATGATCACTAGACACATAATTTGCTATGTTATTACTCACTAAGAGCTCTCACACTTGCAACACTAAAGAGCTCCACTAGATGAACTTAAAACAACAAAGCAAGCTCTCAATTCTAATTACACTAAGGAGCTTGCTATAACTAGTTTGCAAGAATATAAATGAGTGAGTAGGGTGATTATACCGCCGTGTAGAGGAGTGAACCAATTACAAGATGAATATTAAATCAATCACTAGGAGAATACCAAAGGGCAAGAGACAACCAATTTTTCTCCCGAGGTTCACGTGCTTGCTGGCAAACTAGTCCCCATTGTGTCGACCAACACTTGGTGGTTCGGCGGCTAAGAGGTGTTGCACGAACCTCGTCCACACAATAGGACACCGCAAGAGCCTACCCATAAGTGAGGTAACTCAATGACACGAGCAATCCACTAGAGTTACCTTTTGGCGCTCCGCTGGGAAAGGCACAAGACCCCTCACAATCACCACGATCGGAGCCGGAGACAATCACCAACCTCCGCTCGACGATCCTCGCTGCTCCAAGCCGTCTAGGTGGTGACAACCACCAAGAGAAACAAGTGAATCCCACAGCGAAACATGAATATCAAGTGCCTCTAGATGCAATCACTCAAGCAATGCACTTGGGTTCTCTCCTAATCTCACAATGATGATGGATCAATGATGGAGATGAGTGGGAGGGCTTTGGCTAAGCTCACAAGGTTGCTATGTCAATGCAAATGGCCAAGAGAGTGAGCTTGAGCCGGCCATGGAGCTTAAATAGAAGCCAGCGTTCAATGAAATAGAGTCGTTGGCTCCTCAGTCCACTGAAAAAAGGGGCGACCGGACACGCAGGTCAGATCGACCGAACGCTGGACCCCAGCGTTCGATTGCGCGATGTGTGCCATGTGTCCCCTGCTTCAAACGCTGATCGCCCGATCTCAACGGACATCAGTACATTTAAGTTGTGACTAGACGCGCTGCTTGAAAGTGATCGGACACAGGACCTCAGCGTCCGGTCATTTTCAGTAAGCTTCCATTCACGAAAAGTCACGACCGGACACGTCCGGTCATGCTCGACCGAACTCACCCAGCGTCCGGTCACTCGGTGTCTCCTTTGTGCGCTACCATGTCAGTAGGATCGGATGCACCCTGTCAGCGTCTGGTCACTAAGTGACCTAGCGTCCGGTCAAAGACCGATGCCAGTGTCTTCATGCTTCTACTGACCGGATGCGCTGGTCCAACCGAGATCAGTGTCCGGTCACTTACAATGACCTTCGTCTTTTCTGTATAGAGCGCCGATGGCACCGTCGGACTGTTCACACTCTACGGGCAGACACTCTGCCGGTGAGGTTTCTAACCCTTACTCAAATGTGTCAACCACCAAGTGTATCACCTTGTGCACATGTGTTAGCATATTTTCACAAACATTTTCAAGGGTGTTAGCACTCCACTAGATCCTAAATGCATATGCAATGAGTTAGAGCATCTAGTGGCACTTTGATAACAACATTTCAATACGAGTTTCACCCCTCTTAATAGTACGGCTATCGATCCTAAATGTGATCACACTCACTAAGTGTCTCGATCACTAAAACAAAATAGCTCCTACTATTTATACCTTTGCCTTGACCCTTTTGTTTTTCTCTTTCTTCTTTTCCAAGTTCAAGCATTTGATCATCACCATGCCATCACCATCATCATGATCTTCACCATTGCTTCATTACTTGGAGTAGTGCTACCTATCTCATAATCACTTTGATAAACTAGGTTAGCACTTAGGGTTTCATCAATTAACTAAAACCAAACTAGAGCTTTCAGACAACCACGTCTAGACGTGCACTACACCAGACAAGATGGCATTACTTACAAGCCAAGTTAGCTAGATTCCCTCCCTCAGGCTCACGACCCCTCGGTCGAGAGAACCTCCCTCTTTGTATGTGACCTGGCCCTGGACTCTATATAAGGGCAGCCAGGACACCCTTCTAGGCCATCGGACTCTCGAAGCACTCATTCGAGCAATCCATTTTCTAGCTTTAGCTCCACTCTCCTACCTTTTCCACCATTCTTGCACCCCCCATTGTAAGAACTTCAGAGCATTCAAGCGAGGAACACGCACTTGATCATCTCTGAGACTGGCTGTCGGTACAGAAAGTGACCAACTAGTAAATATTTGTAGTTTTGCCGTACGTTGTGATCGGAGATGGCCTAGCACTCAATGACATAGGGTTATACTGGTTCAGGCAACGTGCCCTACGTCCAGTTTGAGTCGATCAGTGACTTTATTCCTGAGCCTAGGTTCTCGAAGTTTGCAGTGGGGTTACAAACGAGAAAGAGAAAGATGGGGTGTACAAGAGGTCCAGTCGGCTCTGGTCGGAAGGGCCAAGAGCGACAGGAGCTACGCTATGAGCTAAGTGTTCAAGCGTGTGCTTGAGGTCTGAACCCGGTGGTTCTGTGGTTATGAGCTAGTGAACTTGATCAATGTTGATTAACTAAAAAGGGCCCTCTCTTTTGGGAGACGGCATATCCCCTTTTATAGATGAAGGCGATGGCCTTACAAGTGAGAGGGAGAGAGTACGAATGCTTCTAGCCTTGTTGCCCACACCGACGGGCACAGAATGATGGTAGGCGCCCACAACACTGTTGGATGTCAGATGCACATGGGAGGTTCCGTCGTCCTTATCTAGGTATGGCAGATGTCGGTACCTGCATACACTGTTGATGCCCAAAGGCATGTGAGGAGTTTCACCATGTGCACTCAGTATGGTGAATCTCGGCACCCACAACACTACTGATGCCTAGAGGCATGAGGGGGAGCCTTACCATATGGGAGTTTAATGGCGCTCATAATACTGTAGGGGAAATGTAGGCGCCTACAACACTGTTTGTGTCAAGGCGATTGTAGAGTACTATTCCGTGCAGGGTATGGTCCATGGTACCATGGTTTGACTTGTGCGCCTCGCCCTGCTTTTCTCTGCACGTCTCCTGGTCCCTACCGAGCGAGCATCCCCGGTCGATTGATCCTAGTCGGCTCTGATCGCGCTAGTTGGAGAAGAGTGGTGAGCAGGGGCTGGGCGTATCCCCAGTCGGAGAGTGTGGGGTCGGAGTCGAAAGCGGTGTTTTTGGCCAGGCCTTTCGGTCGAAGAGCTCATCCGGAGGCGGGCTGGCGACCGGATCGAGCGCTCCGGTTGGAGAGGCGGGCTGGAGCTAGAAAACGGGTGTTGTTCCTTCTCGGCCTGACCTTCCGATCGGAGATTGGATCACTCCTCCACCCTAGTGCTCAGGTACTTGGGCCATCCCATGAGTTGCATGCTGTCTGCTTGGGCCGAGCCTTGGCGTGGAAGCCGATCCCCGAGGGACCCTGGGTTTATGAACCCGACAGGAGCCCCCGAGCCCCCGGGTGATTCGGACAGAATCGTTCGGGGGATTTTTGTCTTGACGGCGGGTTTTTCTGTGTTGTCAGTGGGGGATGTTTTCATCGGTGGGTGCGCGCGAGCACACCCCTGTGGGTGCAGCCCCCGAGCCCCCGGGCGGTTCGGGTAGAACCGTCTAGAGGGTGTTTGTTTAGCGGTTGTGTGTGCATGTTTTTAGTTGGGACGGAGTTTTGTCAACCAAGGCATCATTTGTGCAGCCGAGGTGGTTAGGTGTGGGGATTGGATTGAGACGGAGCTCGCGGATCCTAGCGTCGGTGCGCGCCGTGGGATTGGGCAAGGTAGTTAGTCAAGGGATTGGATGAGACAGAGCTCACTGATCCTGTCGTCAATGTGCGCCGTGGGATAGGGCAAGGAAGTTAGATAAGGGATTTGGATGAGACGGAGCTCACTGATCCTGGCGTCGGTGCGCGCCGTGGGATCGGGCGAGTCAGAGTCGTGAAGCGTAGTCGGAGCGTAGCCAGATGGGGCGAGATCGGGGTCACAGACCTAGGTGTTTTTTTGGAGCATAGTCAGAGCGTAGCCGGATGGGGCAAGATCGGGGTTGCAGACCCAGGCGTTTGGAGCGCAGTCGGAGCGTAGCCGGATGGGGCGAGATCAGGGTCGTAGACCCAGGTGTTTTTGGCATGCAGTCGGAGCGTAGCCGGATGGGGCGAGATCGAGGTCATAGACCCAGGCTTTTAGTGTCTTGAGCCCCCGAGCCTTGCTGGGCCTTAGTAGGGGTCGGTGTGAGTTGTGTGCATTACCCCATCCTCGGTTCCTCACAACCGGAGGGGCTGAGTTTTGTCGCTTGTCCTGATCGCTCGGGTTCGAGTGACGTGCTCGGTGAGTTCGCTAACGGGTATGATCGAGTGGAATCTAGGTCCGTCGTCCGTGACAGGGTCGGCATAGCCCTCTTGTGCCATTCCACTGCTCCTTTACCTGCAACCTGGCAGATGCCTGGGTCATTCCGAAGACCGACCCGGGTGGCCTAACGGCCTCCTCTCGATGGAGATTCTATGGGCTTGGCGAGAGGTTTAGGATCGAACGAGAAGGTTGAGATGACCCAGTCTGCGTTTTTCTCCCCTAGCTCTATTGTTGCTCATGTTGAATGAGGCAACTACCGTTTCGTGACGCAACACGGAGCATTGTGGTGCATTTCGCTGCACGTGCGATGCTTAGTTCCTGAGCCCCCGGGCGATTCAGGGCCCGAATCGTCTGGGAGGCACGGGCGTATGGAATGAATGCACGTATGGATGTATGAAATGATTATAAAGTGGAGGGGGTTGGTAGTGTTCACCTTGATGACTTGAGTGACGGGGTTTGGAGAGCTCCAGTCGGAAATGTCCGACCGGGACCCGTGCTCGTCGTTCATGACGGAGTCGGCATGGCCTATATGGGGCGTTCCTTTGCTCCTTACCTATCTCTCGGCGTTTATCCTGAGCTATTCGATCGACTCAGGGGGCTCGATGGTCTCTCCCGACGGAGATCCTATTTTTGGGTTTTTCCAGGTCTGTCCTGGGAAAGTGAAGAGCCACCCGCGTGTGGTGGCGCTTTGGTTCTTATGCCCGGCGTGCGGTGGTGGCTGGTCATGCGGTAGTGGTGGACCATGCCCAGGCCACATCCCATCCTATTAGGAGCCGTTCCGTCGGGCAGGGCACGTCTCATCGATCAGGGCGCGCCTTATCGGTCAGGGTGCCGTCTCATCTGCATTAAATGGGAAAGAGAGACAGTTTTTCGCTCCGTCATTTCACCTTCCCCGATCAGCGCGCTCTTCCCTAACTACTGTTCCCTTTTCCTTAAGTAGGAGAAGGGAGAGGGGTTTTGCCCCGTTCCTTTGCCTGTTCCTCATCTGCCGCCTCCTTTCCTCTTCCTTCTTGCCGTGAACGTTCTTGAGAGCCGCGGTGGTTTCTAGGAAAGAAAGGGGAGAGAGCGAGGGAGAAGAGAAGAACTCACCAATCCTTTTGTGACCCCGGAGTGAAATGTCAAACTGGAGGTCGTCCACCATGAGGGAGTCGATGTTGAAGGCCTTCGTTGCGAAGGGGTTCCTACCGCCGAAGGAGGTGGCGCACTGGAGGGTTCCCGGGAGGGAGGAGTTCCCGCAACCTCAGCCTGGCAAGGTGGTGTCCTATCTTACCTTCCATGAGCGCGGGTTAGGGTACCCCACACACTAGTTCCTGTGTGGGCTCCTCAATGAGTGGGGTCTGGAACTACATCACCTTAATCCAACGGGGGTGCTGCACATCGCTGGCTTCATCATCGTCTACGAGGCTTTCCTCGGGATCGAGCCGCACGTGTATTTCTTCCGGTGGCTGTTCTTTGGGAGAGCCTTGACGGTGGGGAATCCGGCCAAGATTGCGCCAGTGGGGGGTTTCGCCCTGCAGAGGAAACCGAGCGCGGGAAGCTCGTATCCCACGTACCTCCCCTACAACTCCAACCAGGGGTGGCATGGGGAGTGGTTTTACATCAGGAATCCGGCGGAGGCACTGTTCTCGGCATTCACTGGCGAGAGGCTGGAGAAGCAGGAAAGTTGGTCATGGGGTTGCGCCCGTAAGGAGAGGAAGAAGGTGGAGGTCATCGAGGAGGAGCTTTGGAAGCTTGTGCAGCATGGTCTTGACGGGGTGTGGCTGTTCCACACCCTCTACCACCACCGGGTCACGCCGTTGGCGGAGAGGACGTGGCCGATGTGGTTGTATAGCGGCCCATCGGACCCGGACCGCACGTCACCGGAGGATCTATCGGACGATGAGGTCTGGAGTCGCCTTGGCCGGGTGCTGCAGCTGAAGCCCAAAGAGAGGGTCGAAGGGAAGCCCGTGCCTTTCAATTTCGCGATCGTGTCCAGACTGGTATGCTCCCTTCTCTTTAGTACATACTTCTTCCTCTGCTTTTCCTATTTTTTGATTTGGAGCCACACATTCTGTAGGGGCTTGGAGTTTACAAAGTCCCGACCGCACCTTCCCAAGGGTCCAGAGGGCGTGGCCCGGCAGGTCGCTCAGAAGGAGGCGGCAGACGCCAGGAAGAAGAAGAAGGCCGAGGTGGCTCATCAGAAGTACAAGAAGGAGAAGGAGGTTGCTCGATGTGTGAAGGCCAGGGAGAGAAAGAGCGACATCGAGTCCGAGCTCGAGTCAGAGGATCCCACAGACATGGACGGCATGGTTTTCTCCGAGGAGGAGGAAAGTTGGGTGGTCGTTGTGACCTCGGCGGAGCGTCGCGACCCTACGGCGACGTCCGCCGGTGATGAGCAGGAGGCCGCGCGGCGCGTGGTGGTTCCCGCATCGAGGAAGCGTGCGGCGAGCGTGGATGCCGTCGGTGAACGAGAGGCAAAGCGAACGCGGTCACCGCGCCCTTTGGTGGTGTCGCCGGTCCCATCACCGGTTGTCGCGGACGTCGCCGAGCAGGCCGGGCGGTCCAGGGAGCGGACTGGCACCCGTGTGTTGTCGAGACCGGTGCTAGCACATGGCTCGTAGCCGGGGGATGCCCCGCCTGCCGTGGATGTGGTCGAGCAAGCTGGGCGATCTGAGGAGCGGACTGGCACCCGTGCGTCGCACGAGTCGTAGCCGGAGGATGCCCCAACCACTGCTTTGGTCGGGAAGTCCCGAGCCGAGGGTCGCGGCGACCCGCAAGCCGGGCAAGAGCCGGTTGGGACGACTCCGCCCTAGGCTAAAGCGAGGGGGCGCGGGTCATAGCCCGAGAGCGGCCCATGCCCTGTAGGACCATCGACGTCGGGTCTTGCCTTCAGAGTCATACCGCTCACCTCCCAGTACATTTTCCTTTGTTTCTTTTCAATCTTTTGCTGTTGAGTCTTTTGGAGTGTGACTTACCTGCACCCTCTGTCAGTGGCCGGGCGATGACGGGGTTGAGCATCGCCCCAACTCCCATGCAGGAGGCATGGAGCCCACCCTGCAGCGTGTCGCGACGAGCGGGGGGGGGGAACAGGGTGGCGATAACGAGCCCTTCCCTTCCGGGGGTGGTTGCTGCTATAGTGACGGTGGCGGCGGCATTGGCGGTGATTTTGGTGCCGACGGCGGAGGTCACGTCGGAGGTAACCCTTGCGGCCCCTCCTCCGTCAGCTGCAGCGGAAGAGGAGAGGGAGATCGAGCTCCCTGCCTCGCCGAGTGGAGGGCTGCACGGCTCACCCTCATGGTCGGAGCGGAAGGCGCCGGGGGGAGACGTGGCCGGGGCGGAGTCGAAACGCCCGACGGCGGCCCGCACAACCGAGGTGGTGGATGTCCCGTCCGACGACGAGACTGACGACATGGTGGAAATGCCGGTGTCATCGCGGGAGCTGGCGGTGGTTCCATCGGAGGCTGGGCCCTCTGGTGGGCTGCCGGAGGGCGACTTGGAGTGGCCCTGCCCCGAGGACCCGGCAAAGGTGCGGTTCGTCCTTCGGGTTTCGCAGGAGCATCAGCTCTGGGGCATCCTTGGGGAGCAAGGACATGTCGTGGTGTCCGAACTCACCAACCTATCCGCGAAGCTCGGAGATGCCCAGGAGCGGGTTAAGTCCGCCCAGTAGTTAGTCAAGGTCGACCTGCAGCTTGCCGCGGAGGTGAGTTTCCCGTACTTGTCCTTGACCTCTGCATCTTTTGTTGGTTGCCTTAGCATGCTTGTTTTTCATAGAGTCTGAAGGGGATGTCGTCCCGCATCCCGCTTCCTTCGAATGGAGCACGCCCGGGTGGCTGAGCTTGAGCGTCAGCTAGAGTCCGCTCGTCGTGAGTCTCAGGACCGGGTGGCCGAGGCGACTGCGACATGGGCGGAGGGGCAGCGTGTAGCAGAGCGGGTGACCGCCGCCAAGCGAGGGCTCGAGGCGGCGAAGGCCCGTCAGGTGGAGACCGAGGCGGGGTTGCGGATGTCCCTGGCGGAGACCGAGGTGGAGCTCCAGAAATCCCTGGAGACCCTTGAGTCAGAGCGGAGTGCCTTGGTGTCAGAGCAGACCGCCCTGGAGTCAGCACGGAAGGCCCTGGAGGTGGATCAAAGGGCCCTGGAGGTGGAGCGGAAGGCCCGGTCAGAGGTAGACCGGGAAGTGCTCGCGCTTTGGGGCCGGGTGATGGGGACGGAGGAGGCGAGCACCCGGCTGCGTGAGCAGGGGGCCCAGCAAGCGGGGGAACTCTCCGTCCTTGAGAACTTCCACATCGGTGCATACCTTTTCCGTTTCTCGTCATCTTGGTTTCTTCCTTCAGCCTATTTCTGAGCTTGTCGCCCTTCTTTCAGAGCTGGGCGGAAAGATGAAGTCGCTAGAGCAGGACCTGGAGATGGTCAAGGCGACTTTTAGCCAGAATGCAGAGGAGCTGGCCAAGTCCCGTGAGGAGCGGCATGCTCTCAAGGGGGAACTTGACCAGATCCGCACGTGTCCCAGCTTGTTGTCTCGGAGGTCTTTGGGTCGGTGCCAAGTACCAGCATGCCTGCTGTTTAGCTCATGGAGGTTCCAGATGCGGTCCGAGACCTTATCACAAGCGGCCTATTCTACGAAGCATTGGGGGTGTTGACTTCAGTGGTGATGCACCACCCGAACCTGGACTTCGCTACTATCTGCAGTGGATATGTTGAAGGCTTGAACACGGAGGACATCCAATAGATCGGGGAGAGCTTGCTGCCGCACGCAAGGTCGGTGGCAGATCAAGTCTCTGCTCAGTGGGTGATGGACGTCCGACGTGAAGACATGGCCAAGAGCATGCGTGGAGAGGACGTTGCCTAGCCTACGGATGGCATGGAGCCTAGGTCAGGGGTGGACGTCGCCCTAGCTTCGACCGAGCTGAATGTCGTGCCGTCGAGAAGTGAGCCGCACGTGCCTTCGCCGGTCGCACCGACAACAGATGCCGCCGATCCGGCCCAATAGCTTGTAAAGTATGAGTAGTTTAGTAAAACATAAAAAGTTTAAGTTCATGGGGAAGCCCCCGTGTAAACGTTCTAGTGTACTTAATGACTACAGTCGGTTTTGTTTTCTATGATGGAGTTACTCCGTTCGGGGAAGCTTGTTCCTTTTTGTTCCTTAGCTTTCCCTTAGCATAATTTTGTTTTTTATTCTTTCTTTCTCGTACCTGCCCATTTGTCCCGTAGGCTGCAACCTTGGGAGCCTGGGGCGTGGTCCGTGAGGCTCAGCTGCTTGTAACCGTAGGGAAAGGCGGGGTACGATCGGTCGGAATATTTTAAAGCAAAGCTATGTAAGGCGAAATAAAGGAACGAACTACCCTTTTGATTGGGTAGGAAGGAAATTCACCATATGATAGTAAACAAATAGAGAGGTAGTAGTGCCCCCTAGTGGAGCCCCCGAGCACCCCGGGCCAAAAAAGTGTTCGAGTCGGGGTGCTTTTATAGGAGCATACGCTAAGTAAACAATGGTAAGACTGAAAACTTAGGGAAAAAGTGACAGCTGTTCCAAGCGTTTGGAGAGAAGGGCGTCGTTGTTGTCCTTCAGTCGGTAGGTGTCTGGTCTGATCACTTCGTCCTTCAGTCGTCCGGTTCCTTGCCCGCTACGCCCCATTTCTCGGTCGCTGCTTCTTCGCCTTTTTCTTCCTTTGGTCTGCCAGCCTGCCGTAGAAGGCGCTTGAGGAGCTGGCAATCCTTGTAGAGGTGTTTGACGGGGTAGTCATGGTTGGTGCACGGGCTCTCCATGAGCTCGTGGAAGTGGCCCGGAGGGTCCTGCTGGGGTTGCGTGCCCGCGTGATCAGCCATGGCGACCAACGCGGAGTTGGCCGGTCGGCTGTGATTCTTTCTGTTCTTTTTCCCCCTCTGCGTGGAGGGGCCCTTGTCCTAATCCTGGCGCTTGGCCTTGCCCTTGCCCCAGCCTTTGTTGGAGCGCGGCGGGAGCGGCGCTTGTTGGAGGTTTTGGACAAAGGTCCGCGGTCCCGGGCCATCAGGGCTAGGACTCCGGTCGCTGCTGCATGTGTCTTAGTTTGGCCCGAGCCGCACGTAGGCAGGCGGTCGGTGCGAAGCGGTTGTCAAGTCAAGGCGAGGTGCCAATGCGACCTCCTGTGCCGCGCTCGGCGGTCGTGGTGGTGATCGGGTGGAGCGACCCATCTACTGCGTCCCCATTCCCCTGGTGGGGAGTGAGGGCGCGAGTCATCGTCGTTATACGGAGGTCTCCGCTTGTTGCATGGCGACGGTCTCCACTAGTGCCCGGAGGTTCTGGTGGATCGCCTGTTCATGAGGGTCGTTTGGCTCGGACAGGCCGCGCAGAAGCATCGCCGTAGCGGCGATGTTCTGACTGGGCCGAGCGAACTGTGGGGGATCGTTCCCCATCTATGGTGTTCTTATTTGGGCTTTGACGGGCGCGACCCAGCCTTGCGCGCGCCCTATCTGCCTATGCGCGCGGGCGCAGTCTGCGTCGGCGCGTTAAGCGCGATCGGTGGGCTGATGTAGCCTCTGTTGCCGTAGTGCCTCGCCGTGTTCCCGTGTGGGCTCGGGGGTCTCTTTATGAGAGTCCAGCGAAGTATGAGTCTATGAGGACTCTGCTTCCGCCGGTTGGTGTCCCGGAGCGTCCGCCATGGTGCACTCTCGGGATGGATGGTGGCTAGGCGCCATGTCGCCGATGCTGGAGCTGTCACTCTCGCCATCGTCGTCCATGAGGTCGAGGAAATAGGTGGGAGCATAGCTCGCCATTCCCACGAATTTGGATGCGAGAGAGGGCGACGCTGGCATCCTATGGAGCCCCCAGGCGTATGTGTCCGCGGAGGACGTGAGGCCATAGGGGAACCGGTCGTATGGCGGTCGCGTTGGGGACAACGGGGTTCCTCCGGGTAATCGGCGGAAGATAGAGAATAGTAAGTAAATAACAGCATGTATATTACTCACAGCAGGGTTTGAGCAAAGAGTTTGCTCGGGAAGAAGCGCAGATGCCGCGTCGTCGAAGTCGTGCGTCCCGGAGTCGATGGAGGGCGCCCCTCCGACGGGTGCCGGGACGTGAGCCTCCTCGCGGAGGCGTAGTACGCCGAGCCGGTCGGCGACAAAGTCTAGGTTTCCGAAGAGGAAGGCCTAGGATGGCTCGAAGACGGGTGAAGCCCACATCCCAATAGGTGAGAGTGCGGGAAACTCCAGCGAGCCGAAGCGAATCGTATCGTCCGAGCCCGCCACGACGAGGGTGGCGGAAAAGTGGGTCATCCATGACCAAAAAGTGTTGAACGTACAACGTCTTTCCCACGGACGGCGCCAATTGTCGGTACAGAAAGTGACCAACTAGTAAATATTTGTAGTTTTACCGTACGTTGTGATCGGAGGTGGCCTAGCACTCAATGACACAGGGTTTATACTGGTTCAGGCAACGTGCCCTACGTCTAGTTTGAGTCGGTCAGTGACTTTATTCCTGAGCCCAGGTGCTCAAAGTTTGCAGTGGGGTTACAAACGAGAAGGAGAAAGATGGAGTGTACAAGAGGTCCGGTCGGCTCTGGTCAGAAGGGCAGAGAGCGACAGGAGCTACGCTATGAGCTAAGTGTTCAAGCGTGTGCTTGAGGTCCGAACCCGGCGGTTCTGTGGTTGTGAGCTAGTGAACTTGATCGATGTTGATTAACTAAAAAGGGCCCTCTCTTTTGGGAGAGAGCATATCTCCTTTTATAGATGAAGGGGATGGCCTTACAAGTGAGAGGGAGAGAGTACGAATGCTTCTAGCCTTGTTGCCCACGCCGATGGGCACAGAATGATGTTAGGCGCCCACAATACTGTTGGATGTCAGATGCACATGGGAGGTTCCGTCGTCCTTATCTGGGTATGGCAGATGTCGGTACCTACATACACTGTTGATGCCCAGAGGCATGTGAGGAGTTTTACCATGTGCCCTCGGTATGGTGAATCCCGGCGCCCACAACACTGTTGATGCCCAGAGGCATGCGGGGGAGCCTTACCGTATGGGAGTTTAATGGCGCCCATAATACTGTAGGGGAAATGTAGGCGCCTACAACACTGTTTGTGTCAGGGCGGTTGCAGAGTACTGTTCCGTGCAGGGTATGGTCCTTGGTACCGTGGTTTGACTTGCGCGCCTCGCCCCGCTTTTCTCTGCACGTCTCCTGGTCCCTACCGAGCGGGCGTCTCCGGTCGATTGATCCCAGTCGGCTCTGATCGCGCCAGTTGGAGAAGAGCGGTGAGCAGGAGTTGGACGTATCCCCGGTCGGAGAGTGCGGGGTCGGAGTCGAAAGCGGTGTTTTTGGCCAGGCCTTTCGGTCGAAGAGGCCGTCCGGAGGCGGGCTGGCGACCGGATCGAGCGCTCCGGTCGGAGAGGCGGGCTGGAGCCGACAAACGGGTGATGTTCCTTCTCGGCCTGACCTTCCGGTCGGAGATTAGATCACTCCTCCGGCCTGGTGCTCAGGTACTTAGGCCGGCCCATGAGTTGCGTGCTGTCTGCTTGGGCCGAGCCTTGGCGTGGAAGCCGGTCCCCGAGGGACCCCGGTTTTATAAACTCGACACTGGCCGTAGGGCTCCGACCTGAACCAATATAAATCCACGTGTCTTTTGGATGCTACGATCGTCTTTCTGGAGCAGCGCGATAATCATATAAATTCACTAGGCGGTCTACAAAATACCGACAGATGGGCTAACGGTATTAAGTTGTATGCGAAGTTACTCTTTTACCCCCGGCACATAAAGCAATAGTTCAACAACCTACAGGTGCGCTATACAAATCTTTTAGGCTGCCTGCTATTAATAATTTCCCAAAATAATATACAATATCTTTTTGAAGTATGGAATCATTATTTTTTACATATATTTGCACATGACAACATCACACTGCATATCGTCATTCATACGCAAGGCGTCCTATTTTGACCATGGTGTTAGATGAATCGAGGAGATATTTGCACATGACAACATCACACTGCATATCGTCATTCATACGCAAGGCGTCCTATTTTGACCATGGTGTTAGATGAATCGAGGCTCAAAGGGCTGCTGATTGCCACAGTGAGATCTTTTTTTTAACAATTTCCTAACACTTGGTCCGGACCTGGCGCTTTTGTCTCTAGGCATGGATCGGATGATAGATTTAATCTCTTCTTGGGAGAAAAAGGGTTTTAATTTCCAGCGATAATAGGTCGGCAGGCAGGTACCCAATAGAGTGGATACAGCACAAATTTGTCCATCGAAAAATATTGCTGAAATACTGAGCGTCTCTCATCTATCTCTGCACAAAGTCCTCTTCCGACTATTTTGTTCCTTGCCAAATTAAGCTCATACAGAAAATTGATTTTATGATGCCTAATGTTGCATAACTTATGCTTATTCCACGAACACTATAATAATTGTACAGTAGGCTTCTCAACCTCAGATTTGCACGCATATCAGGATTCAGGTGATCAGTCGGTGGCCTCTGTCCACTCCGCAATAGCCAGGGTGTGCCGCCCGCCACAAGCCACGTACTTAGCCTGCCACTGCCCGTCGGGGCTGCTGCTGGTCTTGGGCGGCGGCAGGTCGATGGGCACTTCCATGGGGTGGCCCGTCGTCACCTTCCTGCCGTAGCCCAGACGGCCATGGTCGCCCCTCCCATACTGCATGCCAACACAAAACGAGACTCGCCATTAATATGCATGGCAAAACTCAGATAAAACTATGCGCAATGCAGAAAACATCAATAATGCCTGAACTGGGGTTAGTGAAACTTGGGTAAAATACATACAGTTGATACCAGTCATTCTTAGAACATAAATCGACATTTCTCTAGTCTGCACATGCATCGTGTTGAAAAAGCATATCCACAACCAGTCCACAACTTTGCAAATTTCAAAATCTTCAAGTGTTTCATATGTATGTAAGAAAATAGAAAACCCGGTCTGTTCATCCTTGTCTCAACTATGGCCTATGGGCATGTTTTCTCCCTCAGGAAGAATGTTGTACAGCTTGGCTACTGACCACAAAATCAACAATATATTTGATCATGCTTATATGGCTTCAGACATCCTTGGGTTCGCTCCAGTTAAAATTGCTTTAATGCATTCTAGGTTTTTGCATAACTTTTAAATTTTTCTATCGGTAGTATTCTACTGCAAAGACCGTAAAAATGGTCGTGGCCGGGATCTTCATTTTATATGTCAGAGCCCTGAGCTAGAAAAGATAATGGCAAGGCACATGGTAGGATTGTAAGTAGAAGACAGCTTCTACTTACAGAAAACATCCGGCCATCTCGAGTTAACGCAACTGAATGTGTTCCTCCACATGATACCTGCAAACATGCAAAATGAGCTCTGCTGCTCAGCTTGGAGAGGAAAATTGTTCAACCACTTCAGGACCACAGTCCACAGGAAAGGCTAATGCAACCGAAGTCAACAACATCCCAGTAATACTAATACCAAGGTCTATTACCTGAACAATATTTTCTCCAGCTAGAAGCTCAACCTTTAGGGGCACCATGCGACTACTCTTATCATCTCCAAATCCAAGCCTCCCGTGCTCTCCTCTCCCCCAAGCATACACCTAAAGAGACCAAACAGCAACAAAGCCTTTTAGTCCTAAGAAAGTTGGTGCAGGTTAAGAGAAAAAAAACAAAATATTTGTGTTCAAGTAGAAAATGATGAGTACCAAAAAAGAAGATTTTACAATGCATCGAGATTGGATCAGGTCGATTTGTGCAACTCATGGGACCTGCTCAGCTGTGCTTTTGAAGCAGCTACAGCAGTTGCTCCTGCTTATTTTCTACTACAAAGAATAGTAGATGTAGGCAGGTTTGCTGCAGCAGCAGCCGCAACGCTTGCTGCAGCAAGCAGTTCCGATCAGTCTGACATATACATAGCAGAGGCACCTAAGTGCATATCTGCTTTGCCCAGTACAGCATATATGTTTGTCACATGATCCATCTTTCTAAATAAACAACCACAAGCCCTCAGTATCGTCTATGTAAGGAAAGCCCTGGAAACAATCCTAGTTAATTTCAGATCTTAACATACACCCTCACTACGCTCCCCATCACTGTCTACCCCTATGCAATACAATATCTAGCCTGCAGTGCCTTACGTTTCTTTTCTTGTCATTTATTGTGATCAGTGCCAGTCTTACTACGTTAAAATACATGTTTCCATGGCATTAATATTCGTTTTCTGGAAAATGCACAATAAGGTACAGATGGATCTGAATCAATGGAACTCAAGCCAAACTTAGTCTGTAGCCTTTTTTTTTTTTGAACAACTGCTGACTCTGTATTCGGTTCAGATGAGCTCAACATGGTCAACACACTCCTCTAGGTTACTTTCATCGTATATTCGTATAATATGTATATTTTCAGTGCTCTCTAATCTGGACATCTTTAAAGCATGCCCTGAATAAATAGCAAGCAAGTGAATTTATCTGCAGCCGACATAATATGACAACAGTTTTCAAGAAGTTAATTTCCTAAGCATGAATGAATAGCCTGTCCCTCAATATATTCGTGTCATCTGGTGGCTTGGCAGGATAAAACAGCATATAATAATAAGACGGTAACCCTGAATTCAAGAATCAAGATAATGGAAATACCTCTCCCTCTATAGTTAGTGCAGTTGAATGCCAGCCTCCAGCAGCAATGTCAACCTGCAAATGTAAGATATTGGAGCTTATGCAACAAGTGAGAAATCAGGAAAGCAATGTGCAGACAAATTATCGATTTATGCCCATGCAGTGGTGTCCTCAAATAAAGAATCAGGATGCCATTCTTTGCATAAGCAACATCAAACATTCAAACATAGTATTCCTAGTGTGCAATGATTATAACTGGAAGTCCCAAAAAGGATGAAGTTTGGATCTTTTTTATCTTGGTTTGACGTCCTTATATAAGCTCATTTGGCAATGGCTTGAGAAACTCACTGATGACAGACTAATTTGAAAATGTATCAGAAAATCAAAGAAAAGAAATCAATCTGACTCACCAGTGAGAGATCAGATAGTCCTTCGACACGTATCGGATGTGATCTTGGTTGGGTATCTCCAGTCCCCAGCTGACCATACTCATTACTACCCCATGCCCACAAAATTCCATCCTCTGTTAGTGCCAAATTATGGAATGCACCTACAGCAATGACTCTCACTTTCTCAAGGCCTTGCACACGTACTGGTTTAGATATTTGCTTGCTGAAAAAAGACCCATGCTCAACATTAGAATCAAGGAGACAATAGAAGAGCAAACAAAAAAAATATTTCATCATAAGGCACCATACATATCGCCAGGAGGCCATGGCTGTCCCCATGACCAGACGTGACCTTCTTGAGTCAAAACCACTGAATGTGTCCCTCCAGCAGCTACCTAGAATTAGCAAACAAATAAGGAAGCCAAAAGCTAACAAACCGAAATCATGAGTGCATGCAGCACACAAAAGTTGCAGCATCCTTTCACCGACAGGAACAATTCATTTGAGCGATAGACACTATAACTGCTCCAGTTCCATCATATAAATTATCCTATAAGTGGTTTGTGATCCGACTACTTCTTTGGCAACAAAGCATATGCCAAAGTGACAACACTATCCAAAAATTGTTGGATTCCCTGCAACCGACGCACCGAACCAAAATTGCTAAAGTTCCAAGAACATTCCCACTGGTGCTATTGCACAACGTAAAACAGGAATCCAATTCCACTCACTTGCCGGACTTTGAGCTTGGGCGCGCAGCGCTGCGGGGTCGGGATGTCCCTCCAGAGCGCCCTCGTCCCGTCCTCCGTCCTCTGGGGCTCCTCACCGCACTGCCCGTACTCGTTCCCCCCTGCACACAATCCACGCACGTTGCATCAAAGCAACCAGAAATCAGCCACGGGAATCGCGGTGAAGCGGGTGCCCCTACCCCAGGCGTAGGCGCGCCCCTTGTCGTCAACTGCGAGGCAATGCCACCCGCCAATCGCCGCCTGAATGAACCAAGGAAACCATAGGCAGAGCCTGTTCCGTCAGCAGCAGCACAGACACGAACCTCGCAGGTAAAGCGGAACTGAGGCGCACCTGGACGATCTTGACACCCGCGAGGGCGTCGACGGGGCCCGGGGAGCTCTCCGTCTTGGTCTCCGGCGGGTGCCCGAGCGTGCCGCGCTGGTTCCACCCCCAAGTGAAGAGCTGCGCGCGGCAAGGAACCCCAACCAACCCAAGCAAAGCAACCGGGTCAGAAACAGAAGCTCGCCAGGAAATGAACAACAAGCACGAACAGCAGGCAGCGGTCGGGGAAGGGGAAGGGGACGCACGCGGCCGTCGTCGCAGATGGCGAGGGAGTTGCGGCTGCCGGCGACGACGGCGGTGACGGCGTAGGGGCCCAGCGCCTCCACGCAGTGGGCCCAGTCCTTCTCCTCGTTCCCGCCCATGCCCAGCTGCCCGTCCTCCCCGGAACCCCTGCACAGAATGAGAACGAGAGCAATCAGCGGCCTGCCGCCGCGTCGGCCGGCATCGCGAGAGACGGAGTTCCCCTCGCCGCGGCCCCCGCGCGCGAGAGAGAGAAGAGAACGCGGGACAGTGATGAGCGCACGCACCACGCGAGGACCGCGGTGGCGCGGGGCGGGGCCGCCATGGCGGCGGTGGGAGTGTCGGCGGCGGGAGCGAAGGGAACGCGGGGGCAGGCAGCAAGCAGCCGACGCACGCGGTGGAGGTGGGTTTCCGTGCGCCGCGCAGGACCCGCCCCCGCGTGCGTGGCTTTTGTGGCCGTGATTTGGGCTCTTCTTGTGCCTGCCGCGTGTGCGTGATTTGTGCGGGAAAAGGATGGCTGTGGCGGCAGTGGGCAGGCCTATCTTTCTGGGCGGGTGTCCGGTCCGGTGCGGGTTTTTGTGCTGGGCGCAATACGTTTTTTTCTTTTCTTTTCTTTTTTGGGTGGCATCCTCGCGCAAGTGGCCAGCTCGGCACTAGTGACTGCAAAAGATTCTTGTGATTAGTGCTGCTACGGGCTGCCGGTGATGGAACTGCAAAGGGGATGACAACGCCATTACGATGGGATCAAATTTAGCACGATTTATTTTTGTTTTCCGTGACAGCACAAGAACTGTTTTAGTGGTGACTGTTGTTTGTATGATACTCCTTCAGTCCTGCTGCCTCGGTTCAAACTATATCATCTTTTTCAGTATATATCTAGACATGATGTATTATCTATTAAAAGATCAAAACATCTTATAATTTGAAATTAGAGGAGTACAAAAAAAAATGCAATTTGACAAAGAGGCGGTAGCGGCCAGAGGCACGGTCATGGCCAGCTCGGGTGGCTAGAAGCTCAAGATCTAGACGATCGAATCGATCGCATACATGAACAAGTATCCTTGAGAAAGGAGGGGGGGGGTGCAACGAGTCGACAACGGCAGCCACTAATAGGGGAGACCATGCTGCTTCTAGTTTCAGCCTGCTCACACGGTGTTGGCTAGACAAGCGTTTTACTTCTTTATTAACTCTTTTCCTATTCATGGGTCACCTGAAATCGGGCTTTCGTTCAGGCGACATTGCGCCCGTTGAATATACTTCAAGACCATTGGGTTTGTATTGGGTTTGAATGTGATCACAACTAGAAACTACGCCTGGGTTTGTATTGGGTTCCAACATGATCGCAACTAGAAACTACGCCCGCTAACACCGAACGGACCGGAGCAAAATTGATAGTGTCCTTTTTGAACGCTATTCGTATTCCTCAAACTAGGGCAGTGATTCTTATATTTATATCCCCCGAGGCAAGAGTCGGAATGGACTCCTAGAGCCCGATGTTGACGCAACTAGCCACATCCTCATTTAACGGGCCTAGTCTTTGACGTGTCTCCACTTTTCCAACGTCCTCATTTAACGGGCCCAGCCCATGACATGTCTCCACTTTTCCAACGGGCCAGAGTCCGATGTTACGCGCTTTAACCTTCTTATTGCATCACAACTAGCTGCGTCCTTATTTTTTCCTCAAAAAAAAAGTTGCGTCCTTATTTAACGGGCCCGGCCCATGACGTGTCTCCACTTTTCCAATGGGCCACCGAGGTGGACGCTTTGTCTTCCTTTCACCACGTCACACCCTAACCATAGCCGCTATAGATGGGCCTAGCCAAACCTTGGCATCAAGCCATCAACACCAGGTCACAACGGGCCTGCCAAACCAGAGGCCCAACCATAGCTCCAAGCAAGGTCTTGGGCCATCTCGACCCAAAAGACTAGATTGATAGGTGAGATTCCCTTCACCTTATAAGTTGGGCTCCCCCACCATCAATATCCGATGTGGGAATTAACCCAACAATTAAAAACATGTGCGTCATTCCATCGTTGGGGCTTGACAAAATCTTTTCCTATTCTAGGTTTGTACTTTGTTCATTTGCATGTTCATGAAGATTGTTTCGAATTTGTTAACATGCCCATTCTTCAAACTTATTTGAAGCTTAATGATATGTAACTAACACATCAGAATTCGCTTACAATGTTTGACGTGTTGAAAATAGTTGTTTTTAGGTAAATGAGAGCCACTCTGAATATCTTGACCGTGCATGTGTATTTGGTGTCTCCCACTTTCCTTATTGTCTAATCTGCATGTGTAATTTCCTCAGCACTACAGAGATTTGAATCTGCTAAAAGAAATATGTGTTTTTCATTGTTTTGTTAAGGTCAGGTGTTCCATGATAATTATCTTGTTATGCCTGCATATCGAGGATATTAGCTGTAGGTACTTCAAGGATGAGGCTCCTAACAAAATGGATAGGTTAAGCTTCAAAAAAAGAGTTGATTCCTTAGCCTCTGAGACTATCTTCAAAGAGAGATGTGTTCTTGATCCTTGTCAGGCTGGTAAGGGGCATGTTCGGTTGCTACCCTAACTCACATGCCTGAGTATTTTGCCTGCCTGAGATCTCCTTGAGATTTAGATGTTTTTTGCCTGCCGAGGCATGGAGTTCATCTTCTTGTTTGGTTGCTGCCATGTGCCTGAGGTAAAAGCAGAAAAATACAGTACGCTTTATTGAAGAGAATACGTAAACGAAGTATGCTTTCCCTGTGTTCATCTTCCAGGAGTTTGACGATGCAGGTCTACAACTGTGGAGCTTGCCGCAGCTGCGATTGACTGTTGTAACCGTCAAAATGGAACAGTTTACAACTCCCTGGAGACCCGCTGCGGGGGGTCAACATGGCGGACATGGCGCCGCCGCGATGCCTTCGCTGGTCGGAGGTCCCCATCACCTTCGGCCGCCGGGACTACCCACGACACGTCCCCAGCCCGGGCCGTTTCCTGCTCGTCGTCGACCCCATCATCAGACGGGCGCGCCTTACGAAGGTGCTGATGGACGACGAGAGCGGCCTCAACGTTCTCTACGCCGACACACTCAACCGCATGGGGATCTCGAGGAAGGACCTCCACCCCGGCGGGGCACCCTTCTTCGGGATCATCCCCGGAGCCCAAGCCACTCCTCTCGGAAGCATCCGGCTCCCTATCACGTTCGAGGATCTTGCTAACTTCCGGAAGGAGTACCTTGACTTTGAGGTGGTGGATTTCGCCAGCCCTTACCATGCTCTGTTGGGGCGGCCATGCTACGCGAAGTCCATGGCCGTCCCGCACTACGGTTGCCTGAAGCTCAAGATTCTCGGCCCGCGGGGGGGTCATCGTGGTGGCCACCTCCGCGGATGAGGCGTATCACTGCGAGCAGGAAGGCACAACCCTCGCCGCGGTCGACGTCGTCGCCGCCGACTTCGCTCGAATCCGGCGCTAGCCGGGTGATGAGCCCCCGAACGGCTCGAAAGGGAACGCGACGACGGCCTTCCACCCGGCCGAGTTCATCCAAGACATCATCCACAGGATTGGAGTCCCCAATCGCATTATTACTAACAATGGCACCCAGTTCACATGTCGCAAGTTCCTAGACTTCTGCGACTCCTAGCGAATTCGGGTGGATTGGGCTTCGCTCTATCACCCCGAATCCAACGGCCAAGTCGAGCGCGCCAACGGGCTAATCCTCCAAGGGATCAAGACCCGAATGTACAACGAGCTCAAGATCCACATCGGACGATGGGTGGACGAACTCCACTCCCTGCTCTGGAGCCTGCGGACGAGCGTGAACCGCTCGATGGGCTACACCCCCTTCTTCCTCGTCTACGAAGCAGAGGCGATCATCCCCACCGACCTCGACTTCGATGCTCCGCGCATCCACTTCTACGACGAACAACGGGCTTAGGAACAGCGCCAGGCGGACGTCGACATGCTCAAGGAGGTGCGGAATACTATCGTGGTGCAATCCGCCGGCTACCAGTAGGGGCTTCGCCGCTATCACGCCAGACGGGTACGCGAACATTCCTTTGTTGTAGGTGATCTCGTCCTCTAGAGAGCCGCCCCATCCAAGAAGGGCCACAAGCTGTCTCCGCCCTAGGAGGGCCCCTTCCGCATATCACGGGTGATTCGGCCAGGCGCCTACAAGATCAGCACCATGGCGGGGCACGAGTACGACAACGGGTGGAACATCAAACAACTACGTCGTTTTTATCCATAGCTCGTTCCTTCCTGTTTCCTGTTTTTCATACCTCTAACCCCTTGGCAGGAGCCCACCCCTCAGTGGGGCGGAAGCGACGTCCTCCCAGAAGGGGGGCGACGCTCGGGGTTCAAGGACGGCTCCCCCGAGCTTCAAGGTTGCCCCGGGAAGGATTTCGAAGTGCGAGGGATGCTCGAGAGATGAGCCCACGCGGCTGTAGCCAGGACGCTCAGAAGCGTCCTGACCGTCGGACGAGTGATGTCCAAGTATCGGCCTCGAGCCACTCATGGTGACCCAACAAGGGAGGCAGCGAGCCCCCAAGCACCGACAGATGGGCTCGGGAACTATACGAGTGGCTCGGTTGAGAAGCCGAGAATCTCTCCTCTGGGGGACATGACCAAGGCACGGAATGACCGCAAACTTGGGGTTCTCACGGACTTACCCGCTAGTAGCATGGGCGTAGAAATCTTGGCCAACGAGGCTATTGTCATGGCAGCCCAGCCCATCGAGGGAACATCAACCCTAAGCTAAAGGCTTGACAAAGCCTGTGAAGACGTCGAGGTCACAATGGCCTCGGGGGCTGCGCCAGCTCCCCAGACGGAGCAGCCCGACCATCGATCGACATGCACTCGGGTGGCGCATCCCCCAAAAAAAACAACCAACTACCTAGAGTTGGGTCGGGAGCCGCTGAGTGGTGGTCCCAACAAGGGCCTCCGGTCGAGTCTCGGCGCGCTCCCACTTCCCCGATCTATGGCTGCAGAGGGTCGGCCCCAGAAGGCCGACTTTAGAGGATCAGGACCTGTTATCGCAGCCCTCAGAGGGCGTGGAGCTCTGGATGATCAGATGGCCCTGGGCCAGAGCCCAGCGCTCTTGGTCACCCGACCCTCGGCAAACTCCGATCAGAAAGGAGGGCTCCCCCGGGCCTATAGTCGGCAACTCCCAGACGAGTTCGCCGAGCTCTTGCTTAAGTCGAAGACCCATGTGACATGGACTCACGAAGGGATTAGCTCCATCTTCACTCAGCCTTGATAGCCGAGCACCATCCATCACACTGGAGAAGAAGGCCCCAAGCAGGGCACAACACTCTCGCTAGCGGAAGCTGTCCCCACCAAGGAGGGTTCGATCACTAGAAGATCAAATTCAGCCCTTCGTCGCCATCACGCTAGGTGAGGCCACGAAGGGCTTGGGGGCTCTTAGCGAGATCCTAACATACAGGTATGTTAAGCCTCTGGTCCAACGGTTCTCGAACGAAGAAGACCCCCTGACCGACCCCTTCAGGATCTCCCAGGGGCTCAGGGGCTATGCCCATCGGGCACGCTCGCGCGCACCATCTGGCAAAGAGATCCGGCCGAGCCAGACTCGACTGCAGCTTCCGCCTAGGGCTCGGGGCCTTCCCCGAGCCTTGGGCTCCCGATCTACGGCACCTCCGGGCCCGGGCCTTGGCTCCTGCTTGGCTAACAATGCCAACCAAAGTCCGGGCACAAGAAGACAAACCCCGGGTTACCGATGCCTGGGGGCTCCTCAACGCCGCTCCCTAGGCGTGCCCCTACCAACTGCTCCTCTGACAGGGTCACGTCCGGGGTGTGACACAAGAAGACAAAGCTTCCCACGGCCTTCGGAGCTCGGGGGCTTCCGGGCCTGTGCGTCAACCCCTAGAGCCGACCTCCTTCGCCACCAAGAAGACTCCAGAAGGTCTCACCCGGGGGAGGCCAGTCCAAGCCAACACCGTCTGACACGCAGAGTGTCAGAACAGAGTAGCCGGACGACGCACAGGCTTCTTCGGCTCCAAGACACCTCAACGGTCCACGGCGCACCGCTGCAAGGCCCTCCTGGACTCCAGCGCATGTAGACTATAGACTAGAACCCCCAAACCACCATGTACCCAACCTATCTCGTTGTATAAGGGATAAGGTCGGACCTAGGAGGGGGAAGGATCCCAATTCGATCACCAGACACTCTATTCCATTCCATCTGCCTCCACTCTGCACCGAGAGCAAGGCAACCTAGAGAGGGGCACCGAGAGCTCCTCCTCCACCGCATCTCGTCGTCTCCTTCCTCTCCGACAAGGGGGAGACTCCACCGGCAGCGAGGCAACCTTAGGATTAGCACCGAGCTAACTCCCTACCAAATCTTCTTCCTGTACACTCTGTTGTAACCCTCAGATTTTGGGTGCTCTTGAGTATAAGGATCATCAGCTATTGGACGTAGGGACCTAATTGGTTCGAACTAGGATAAACCGTTGCGTCTTCTCTGCGTGATTCTTGTGTTCCTGAGTCCACCCGAGCCACCGGAGACCCTGTACTCTGACATCGACTCGAACAACATGCTTGCCGCGGTTTCGACCCTGCAACAGGTAGTGTTGTGATGAATACACAATAAATGTTTAGTGTTTCATGCAGTGATCATGTCCTATCGTTACACAAATTACACCTCTTCCTTTTTTTAGATAACTGAGGCAATGCTCCTGAACTATGATGATTCTTTCTTTCGTGTCTGTGTACTGCTGAGGCAGTGATCATGAGCAATGTTGATTTTATTTTTCCCGTCTCTTTGTGACTGAGCCACCAAATCTATTTTCTGCGGCTCTTTCTGCCTCTTCCATGATAATGGGCACTGGTCAGTTGGTTGCTTTGATTTTATCCGTATCTTTGTACCTATTCTATTTTGTGTGCTTTGGAGCCTCTGTGCTTCTTCCGTCATAACTGAGGCCATGGTCAGTTAGTTGGTTTGATTTCTTGCCTCCCTTTGTGCAGAGATGGTAGACGGTGAGGCAAGAATAGATTTTGCCTCCTATACAGTACAAATCGGTGCAGTGATCCTGCACTGTCAGTCTCAGATAGAACAGCGCACACTGGCTGACGTGGATGCCCTCTACTCGCGGGAACCTGAACTGAAATGTAGAGCCTTTGATGTTCCTCTTATGGTTTCTCCCTTTGCCTAATCAGATCATTGCCTTTGGTTTTGCGCTCATGCTTGCTTATGATCGTTGCTTGTGATGTCGATAACACATGATTGTGCAATCTGAGCTTCTGCTTATTGCCCGTGAAGTGTTAGATATATTCTTCTTCATCCTATGCTTGTGATCGTTGTCTGTCATCATTGTTTTTGAAGTCAGGCTATATGCTTTTGCTTCTGAGCACACGCCCTATTCCCAGAGATATCAATGTCAGACACTTTGCTTGTCTGTGATGGCTTTTGGTTGTCCTGTTTCTTTAAGTTCTCACTGCAGCTATGTGCACTACTGATATAGGTTCGTTTTAACAAAGCCAGTCTTTTCGTGATTTCCTGATAGTGTCAATAACTTTCTAATGCCAATATTACCTGTTGATGATCTATCTCTACAAAGTATCTTATTTATCGACTTTGTGGACATTCTGTTTTGGGGGCTCCTGTTGTAGTGGTAACATTTTTAGTAAAAAAAATGCTCGCCATACTGCTTGCTGCTATATATGTTCCTCGACTCTGAGGCCTGCTGCTTTACCTATTTGGCTATTTCAGAACAATTACATTGTGCTGTCATAGCTATGCTACAGATGGGGATTTTGGATTCAGCAGAAAGATTCCGGATTACATTTGTTATGTAAATAATGGTCCATTGACTGATGCAGATTTTTATTGTACAGACTGTCGCATGACCTCTTTTATCAGTCTAGACTTCATCCATGAAGGGCAACATTCAAATGCTTTTTAATCTTGAATTAGAGCCTTCTTAATAACCTAAGGTTGCTTGGTTGAATAGTTACCATGCAGTGGCACGCTGGCACCTGTCAATTTCTTCTAGCTGTTCATATCTTCCTAGGGTGAGTAGTCTCCTTTGTTCCATATCACAATATCTAGATTCTTGATTCTTCACAATGCATACGTTTTAGCTACATGTACTGCTTTGGTTAACAAGATAACTGTTTATCAAAGATTGAAAATACATTCAATTATGTTGGTTGTTGTACCAGTTTGTTTTGGATTTTGGGTGAAGCAAATTTAAGTTCCAGCTTTTCAAAAGAAAAACATGATGGGCAGGGTTTCCCATAGGTGAAGTGAAAATCATGAAATGAGAGGTATGTACTTCTCTCCAATTACTGCAATGATATGTTGTGAAGCAAAAATCAGTGTTCTGCTCTATTTCTTGCTCCCTGAACTTGCTTGCTCTTGGTACGGCAGCCTAAAAGGCTGCGGGCTCCTAGGTCGGTTGAAGTTGCATGTTTCATATGATCTGGTAGTTTTGGGATGAGAGGAGGGAGCCTCATGTTATTATCTTGGCAGGCATTGATCCAGTGCACTCATGCAGCCACTGCTTCAGCTACCAGAGAAACTTAGATAGAAGCAGCATCCCAATGAGACGTTAGGTGTTCTTTCCTTGAGTTATCCATTTTTTCCTGTTTTTTTATACTTTCTTATGCTTCTTATAGACTCAATTTCCTTATGTTGAAGGTTTATCCTAATTTGCCTGATACTGATCCTATTCATTTGTGCAGATATGTGCAATTGGATTTTGTCTGCTGCCTCAGGGTGAGTGAGATACTAATTTGCCTGTTACTAATCTGCTATAGTTTTCGATTTATGGTTATTTTTGGGTTCATTTCCAGCCAGTCCTCTCATTACCTGCTACTGTGTAAGCTTTTTCTCACATGCTTGTTTGCCATTTGCTTTATTCTTGCTAAGGAGGTTAACCTCATACCTTGTTGCCTTTTATGTTTCTCTATGCAACCTGTGCTCAATAAGTTAGATGATTATGCCATTCCTGGTTATAGACCATGAATCAGTAGCCACCAAAGATTTACAGACTGCTAGATGAAAGTGCTTTTAGTGTTACCTGAATGCCAGTAGATGAAGATTTATTCCATTGCTTGCCTGACCTCAGCGTTTTGCTGCTATGAATAAATGTAATATGCTAACTTATTCTAGATATATGTAACGAAAAAAAAAAAGAAACAGCCTCTGCGTGCACAGCATCGGGTTCCATCGCGTTCTCTGAGATAGAACCATATTCCTAATCTTACTGTTTTCATCTAGAAAAAATTCCACGTCTGCACATTTAGGTCTCTGAATTTTACTTTTGATGTCAGACTACAGCTTCCTTTCATGCTTACATATGTTTATTTTCCCCCATTGCTTCGCATCTATTTAGACGCAATCCAATCCTCTTATTAGCCCTGTCAATCTCATATGTGGTAACCTGTAATTTTCAACACATTGCTCCGGTGTTCATTTCATTTAAGGTTGGTTTTCTTAGTTTTCATTGTTCCTTTGCTTTCCTGTCCTAATTAGCCTGCCCTTTCTCTCTTTACTTTGCAGTGTGCCCACATGAGAAAATGAAATACCTTCTCTGGACATTAGGCCGCTCTTTTTAAAACGGTGTTGTCTAGATCACAGCATCACGGCCTTAGCATATTGGTACGTCTATTGTCCTAAGTACCATTACTTGCCTATTCTGCAATTTGCAACGCGATTTTGTTATGTAACTACGTATTTGAGCTGCCAGATTTATTTAAACCGATATGGACAAAAACGATGAAATACTTTGAAATTGGTTACAGGTTATTCGGTTTATTGGATACCTTCCCTTTCTATTCCCCCTTTAGTTAGACTATGAATAGATGTAAGAAAAATGGGAAAAGCATGCCTCTTGGGTTCGAGATTTCCCCGCATAGGTCGTTTTGTTACAAATACCCATCACTACTTAGCTTTGTTGGAAAAACAGCCCATCACATCATAGTGCCTTATGTATTTAGGTTCATATGTTCTGCTCTCTTCATTTCTACCTTATTAACAACTACACGTGGTCAACAAAAGAAATTTAGGGAAGGGGGATGGCAAGGTTAATGATATATCCAGTGTTGTCTTTTGCTTTTGTAGTTATTAAGTCTAGCTGACGTTGAAATGTTCTTTATTCTAACCTTTTTTTTCCCGTTTTTACTTCCAAATTGAAGGGGGAATTGGTACCGTGCCCAGTGCCCTAAATCCACAGGTGAGTAGCTAAACTCTGAAATGCTTCTTATTTTCATGGATACTGCAACAAGAAGTACAGTGTGTATTGTGCCATTCCATTGTAGTGACCATTACTGGCCTTTCCATATTCGCAACATAGTCGAATATCCATACTTGATGTTTTAGCGAACAAATAGATCGTAACAACAACAGTTGACGTTCAAATATTTCCATTCTATATCAGCTACGATGACATATTTCGAAGTTAAATTTACTTGGTCACAGCTATGTATATTTCTTATATACCTCCATCTATCTTACCATGTAGGACTGAGGTCAACATATTGAAAGGTTCAGCTTAACTTGCTTGCTTACAACTACATATATTGTACTGGAATATCCTAGTTTTATTTAGCCAAAAAGCCACAACCTATTCTTCCTACACAGCATTGCCTATTAATACCACAAAATGGTTTCTCTGTTGGTGCCTATGTTCTGCTCTCTGTTTTCTATGTGTACAACTTTACATCTACAAATCCATTGTTTCAGCCATTTTTTTTCACCATTGCATCTGCTGCGGCATGTTACCTCTACCTTGATAACTAACATTTCTTTGGATGGCAATGAACAATCTATTTATAGATCTGTCAGACAATTATAGCATATTCTAATGTGTGCTTCTTTCTATTACCGTCACAGGGGTTACAATATGGATTTCATTGCCATGTGTCACAGGGGGCTACAATAATTGATACTTCGATTTCATTGCCATGTGTCACGCCCTCAGGTCCCGATAGATCCTATCAACTACTGTTTTAGCTGGCTCTACTAGAGGTATAATTGCAGTGCGCCTTCATAACATTGTTTTCCATCGCCAGCCCAAAGACACACCTTGTGCCCTTCAGAACACCGAGCTGCCTATGGGATTTATCCTTAGTAGCGATATGCTGGACAGAGACAAACTTCTACATAAGAAGCATAGTCTCAACATCGACTGCTGCTGCTATAATATCTCCCTTTGACAAGACAAACTTTTCAAGTGAGAAATCACCAAAGACATTTCACATGTTCATCAAAGGTAAAGGAAACGGATAAGAGGCAGCAGGAGTTCTTGATCCATCTATAATTGAAAGTCTTATCCGCATGCGTCATGGACATTGCAGCTATGTAATATATACCTATATACCGCTCTTTGCCTCTTACAATGTTAATAACCATATGTATGCATGTATGTACATATTTGCCTATCACTGTTGGTTAATTACCTATATGATTTCTAAGCATCACACCTGTACTAAGTTACCCCACCCCACGCGCGCAGGGGGGCGCCCTTTGTACTAGTTACAGAACAAGCAAGAGTTGCTATCTATCTTCTTTCTTTTTTTTCTACATTATCTCTCGTTAGGATCTTATTCTTCGATAATAACCAAAGGAAGAAGTGGACTCTAGGAGGCACGAGCAATTTCCACACAGCAGGAATGAACACTGGTTGAACACATGGGTCTGAATGATGTCCACACAGAAGTTGCATCTGAATGATATGATTAACCATTTAGCCTAACTATTTGTGGTTTCTTCCAACAAATTCAATAAAGTAATGTGCATATTCTATAGAGTACTTTACGGGCATTATCTGTACTTTACTCTGAACCTGTAGGGTCACAATCTGGCATTCTAGGGAGCAATTGGATGTTATTTTTGCTGATTGCCATTGTTAAAGTTTCTAAATTAGAAGCTTTTCATGGATGACTGGAAACTATAGTGCTCATTTGATGTCAGGCCGATCCTTTGTTGGGGAGATGATTTCTCCATGATTTCCAATGCAAAATGGAATGATTTGATTGGTCCCCTTTGTACAGCTGACTTCTATCGTAGTATTTTTTTTTTTTGGGTCAATTGGATCGGTGCCATTATAACTTTGCTATTTTAGAGGCACACCATTACAACTCGCGAAACTGGACAGGTGCCATTACAATTCTGGTGAAGCTGAAATACACCACTATCTACGTCTGAGAGCTACTTAGGCCCACATGCAGATGATAGTATTTTCATATAGACCAAAATGCCCCCACTACTCTCCCTCCTCTACACTGACTGACATATGGACCCCGCTTGTCATCTTCTCCCTCCATCCTGGCGGCGCGTCCAGCTGAGGGGCGGGCCTCCCCGTCGGTGCAGCTATCCAGCGGCGCGGCCCCCGACGTCATGGACAGCCAAGGGCACGGCTCCCCGACGCAGCTGTCCAGGGCGGCCCAGGGGCGTGGCTCCCAGGCGGCGTGGCTCCGCCGTGAGACGAGGGCGCTGCCGCCAGCCCCATATGCGTCCCTTGTGCTGCTGCCGGTGGAGGAGAAGAGTGCGCTCGCTGATGTAGGCACAGCAGCCCCAGCGCGGCACAGTGCGGCTAGACTCGATTGTCGGTCGCCTGCTCCCCCGTCGGCGGCGTGGTGCGGCGCGGCAGCTCGCCCGATGGCAGCCGGAGCGGCGGTAGCGGAGGGAGCACGTCAGGACCTTGGAGTCGTGGAGCCGCGCGAGCGCGTCCGGGCGGAGGAAGTGGTGCTGACTGGCGCTGGCCACGGTGCGCCAGCGAGCGTGGCCGGCGGCGTCCGCGAGTAGTGGGAGGCATGGGTGCTGCGGCGTTGGAGCTCGGCCTCGATTGCCATGCTAGCCCCGACCACCTGCGGATCTGGCCACCACCGTCCATGCTCGCCGGAGATGGAGAGATGGCGAGAGGAAGCTGAGTTGGAAGGAAGAGATGACGACGGTGAGTGCAGGCGTGCTGACCCGGGTGGCTCACTGGCTTGGCGCACGCGACAGAGAGCTCGGTCACCGGTGAGCGGTGAACGCAGGCGGGCTGCTCGGCTCGCTCGGCATGCGTGACAGCGAGCTCGATCACCGGAGAGCGGCGTGCGCAGGCGTGCTAACTCGGGTGGCTGTGCACAGCACAACCGCGAGCTCGGTCGCCGGGGAGTGGCGAGTGCAGGCGTGCTGCTCGGTGGCTCAAGCCCGGTCACCGGCGAGCGGCGAGCGCAGGCATGCTTGGCGGCGCGGCCGCAATGCGGGCACGACGCACGAGACCATGGTGCTGCACGGGAGCGAGTGATGGCGTGAGACATGCGCTGCCCCAGAGGTCGAAGCACTCGAGCTCCTCCCCATCCACGACAGAGCGGCCTTCCGCGGTGAAGGACGGCTGATCCGTGGTAGAGCTCCTGCACATCCGGCCCCTTCGCCAAGCTCCTCCCTGGGGAGCTCCTAGATGCACGCGAGCGCGGAGGTGGAGGAGATGAGGGCGGTGGTTGGCATGGGGGAGCAGCAGCACGTGGCCGAGCGGAGCTAGCGGCCTGGGCGACTCCACGCATTCGCCGCTGCCCTGCCCTCGCCTAGCAGCAGCGAGCTGCGTGGCTCTACTACCGCGCCATGGCCGCGACGCTCCGGAATGGGAGATTTAGGGTGGGAGGCAGGAGCTCGCGTGGACCTGTGTGGGCGTCGCGCGAGGCCGAGTTTCCTGCCCCCGGCCACCACATCCGCCGCCGTCCTCAGCTCCGGCCACCCTGTTAGCCCGCGGTGGGGCCGAGCTCGCTCGCCCACGCACCGGGGCGGAGGTCCTGTTGCTGCAGCTGGGCCGATATCGCCCGTCTGCATGCTGGGGTAGAGCTCGCCCGCCCGCGTGCAACCCGTCCGTTGGCCTGTGGAGGTTAGCTGCAGGAGATGGAGGAAGGAGATGACGTGTGGACCCCGTGTGTCATTGTGCTGGAGACACGGGCAGCAGCAGGGGCCTTTTGGGCCACACGAAAATATAGATGCTTGTGCGTGGACCCGATGGTGTTCAGAGTGTATAAAGTGGCGTATTTCAAATGAACTACGAATACTAATGGCACCGTTCCAATATAACGAATAATAATGGTGTCTTTTCAATCCGTGAAAGTTATAACCCTTTTTTTCCCAATCAAAAGGGAATTATCATGCAGATTTTTACCAATAAAAATCTGCACCTTCTGTGGTAACATGTGCTGTTATTTTTCTTTGGAACAAGAAGCTCTCATCCTTTCAATGTTACCCGACTAGATGGTGTTGTGTGTATGCATCAAGCAAACCATTGTCTGCCTTTTCTCAAATGTTCTTTGTTTTTTATTTAGCTAACCAGTTATGGCTTGCCATTAGTGCCGGCCCTAAGGGCAGGGCACGAGGTGCGACGGCCAAGGGGCCAAGCGGAGGAGGGGCCTAAACCCAGGTATACAAACACTCATATCCTATAGTTCATTAGGTATTAGCAAACTAATGAGAAAAGAGACATAGAACTGTCCAGGCGGTCCAAAAAGACAACATCTCGGTATTTCTTTCCTAGTTTCCTTTTCCCACGGCCCTCGGATAGAGAGGAGGCGATAAGTCACGCTGCACACAGCACACTCTGATCGTGAGTTCGCGACGTGCGCCTTACACACGCGGAGCTGACGAGCCGCGCCGCCGCGAAGAGCTAGACTACCGGAGACACGGACACAGCGCACGAGGACGGCGACCAAGCAGGGCTCCACGACGACGACATCTTGATTCTTGGCTTCTTACGAATTACGATCACCGATCAGTTGTTTAGGCCCAAGGTATTTTTTTTTTTTTTTTTTTAATTCAAATTAATTATTTGCATAGTATTTCAGACTTATAGTACTTTGTACCCATATAGTCATATTTTTCTTCTAATTTAGGTGTTAGAATTTTATAATATTACCTAAGAAACATTTATCATGGGTGAGAAAAGAAAACGAATATATTGCTTTTTTAATCTATATTATTCCTCGATAATTATCATGCATCTACAAATATATTGCTTAATCTATATTGTTTCTCGATAATTATCAGACATGTTAAATTAAAAATATGTTATTGAATTTACTTTTATTTTATAAGTAAAATTAATGCCTATATATTATAAGATTTTATACATGATCAAGAGGAGCTGTTACGACAAGATCGCCAGAGGGCACTTAAAATCCTTGGACCGGCACTGCTTGCCATATACGTATTTTTAACAACTGAGAAAATGCTTAAGTGCTCTTTGTAGTACAGTACAGTAGTACATCTCTAAAGCAAAAACAGCAACAGTAGGTGTATTCTGTAACAACTGAGAAATATGATCATGCATGCCGTCATGCGACAACAGCAAAATGTTGATTTTGTTCTTTTTTTTCTCTGGAATACACATGAGCCCTCGTATCTTTGTATAAAATGTTGATTTTATTTCTGGAACATGCTGGTGTGCAAACAGTATGTAAGTGCATTCTCTCTCTCTCTCTCTCTCTCTCTCTCTCTATATATATATATATATATATATATATATATATATATATATATATATATATATATATATATATATATATATATAATATTCACTATATTAATAAGGTGTTATCAACAATTTGGCCGGGAGAATAATACATGCCATATAATATTACATGCCATGGAGATAATACCACATGCCTATCCTTGATTTGATGTTTGCAACATCAATCATTCGGGCGTGGAAAACCATACCAAACAATATCCAGAAGGATAAGACCGTGCGCGTTGGAGGACAGCGCAAAAGGAATATACAGTCACTCTACTGTAGCTAGGACAATTATTCTCCGTCCAGCTGTCCAGGCAACAGTACGAAGAGATAATTGAAGACTTCGCCTCGAAGGCTTCTTCTGACGATAAGGCTCGCTCCTTCAGAAGATAAGAAGGAAGGACACTTCCTTCATGCTATAAAGGAGGACGCCGGGCGCATTCATTCGGCATCGAAGTATCGAAGAATCATCGCATCGCAACACCATCGAACGTATTCAAATTCGAAATCTTCGAGTTACTATTCACTGAGAACTCGAACGGATTCGAAATTCGAATTCTGAGATCTTCGAGTTACTATTCATAGCACTATTCAAATTCAAATTCGCTATTCAAATTCGCGGTTACTATTCAAATTCTGGATATGAACAGTGCACGAGGGCAGCCCAACCACTTTACTATTCAAGGCTGGAGGCCTCTGCAAGTGTCGCTTTCACGCGTGAATATTTTATGGACGCTGGATGAGCGAGCGGGTGATTAGCGAATATAAATATTGATATGTCGCTTTCGCGATTAGTTAAGCTAGTGCTTAGTGAATATGCTTATGCGGATAATTATTTCTAAGGATCTTTTGTAGGCTGGCGAGACCAACAGTTCAGCCGGTCGTGTGACTATGCTTATGACAGTCCTACTCGGTACTCACCGCATGCATCACTGGCTCGCTTTAGAACCAGGCTAGCCCGATCTACTCCCTTGCTATCCCCAGCCACGAACACACAGGACTCAGGCCCTATCGTCTTCCCAGGCAGTTTCACCCAAGGGGAACACTTCTCTGCGCACACAGGGTTCTCTACAAACGCCGCTACCAGGGCTAACACGAGAACAACACACGCAGATGTTTCTCCTCTAGGGTCCCTAGCATAGAGACGTCGCCCCATATGAATGAGCTTGAAGGAAGGCAGGGATTAAAACAAGAAAGCTTAATTCATTTTCACAGAGCAAGCTTACATATGGCTTTTCCTTTCGGAAAACCCTAAGCACTTAGCACAAACCTTAGGGATTACCTTACAAGCGCAGGATAATCACGGGGACCTCCTTATTCTTTAATTTACAAAGGTGAAGTAATACAACGGTAGGTGGAGTGATTACTACTAATAGTGGATGATCCTCAGAGTCGTTCTGAGATCATGTCTTTATGTGTATGTGTGTGGATGGAGAGTTGGTGGAGTGGGTGGTGGATGAGAGTGGGTGTCTGAGGATTTGGTGGCTCTTCGATGGTGTTGCTATGATGTTGCTTCTTTGATACGTCGATGCCGAATGAATGCGCCCGCCATCCTCCTTTATAGCATGAAGGAAGTGTCCTTCCTTCTTATCTTCTGAAGGAGCGAGCCTTATCGTCAGAAGAAGCCTTCGAGGCGAAGTCTTCAATTATCTCTTCGTACTGTTGCCTAGACAGCTGGACGGAGAATCATTGTCCTGGCTACAGTAGAGTGACTGTATATTCCTTTTGCGCTGTCCTCCAACGCGCACGGTCTTATCCTTCTGGATATTGTTTGGTATGGTTTTCCACGCCCGAATGATTGATGTTGCAAACATCAAATCAAGGATAGGCATGCGGTATTATCTCTATGGCATGTAATATTATATGGCATGTATTATTATATGGCATGTATTATTCCCCCGGCCAAATTGTTGATAACACCTTATCAACATAAGGAATATATTTCTTGTATATATATATTGTTATTGAACTGAGTCCATATTGACTCTTCAATATTTTTTTCGTTGTCCACTTCTTTAGGTTGCAATATTTTATCAGGACAACAATTCACGATATTCTTTTCATCATATTGAGATCTAATATTCTGGTCTTTGTCCATGACCACGAATGTCCAACATCTCATCATCATTTTCATCATAGTCTGATATCTGTATATTCATTTTTGACTCGTAATCTTTCTTAATATTTACTTCATAGTCTTTCATTATATTTTCAAATTTTGCATCTATTTCATCTTTTATTTCTTGTAAGATTTCTTCCTTTATGTCTTTCTTCCATTGAAGAGTCATTGTCTCTAATTTTTCTTTTATCTTAGTGTTAACATATTCTTCATTCAATGGATCTATATCTTTTTTTACCGCCTCTTTATATGTATGCGGTCTAGAAGATCCTTCTTCTCTTATATTTGGCCCTACCCATATTGGTTTTATTTCATTGGCCTTCTTATATTTCTGGATATAGTCTTTAGCTGCTGACTCTAAATAATAGTTTACTCCCAGAATAGTTCTTGCATATGAAAGAGCTTGATCAATGTCTAAATATATTTTCCAAGACACTCCTTCATCTTTTTCTTTTTCTATCTGCTGAGCAATGACTTCTTCAAATGATATATAAATTTCTGGTGTTTTTCCCCTATATATAACATATATGGCTTTTTTCTCCATATAGCTAGATGGTTCTTTTGGTTGTATTTTGCCATTAATCATATGAAAATATTCAGCAAGACTATTTAATATAGCTAGCATATAACCTTTATCTTCTCTTTTATTGTTATATTGAAACCAAAAATTGTCTAGAATGCATTCTTGTATGTCATCTAGAACAATATGGTCCCGAGGCTTAAATTTATAGGTATTTGGTGAGAAAATTCTTAACTTATTATCAGTTCCAAAGCTGAAACATTCACCCCTAATAGGGCTTGTTCCTCTCTTCATTCCTGCAAAATAGAAGATCATGAAAATATATCAGGCAATGTATTGTCTTTGCCTTTTATATGTTTAAATATTACTTTATAACCATTTCCAGTAATAATATTTTCAAATAGAATCCATCGCCTAGTTGAACTTCTTTCTATTGATTTTATTGTAGTATTTGCATATAGCTTCACAGTCGGTTCTAATTGTGAACTCTTTAAATCCTATATATAGTCTAAAAGCATTTATTGCATTTATAATAGTTAAAATTTCCCTATCCGTATTGTTTATTGCTTTTACCTTATATTTTCCTGAAGCATACCTATATATTTTTTCTTCTAACTTTGGAGAGTACTTATGTGGTTTTTGTTTTAATATTGCACCACATCCTAACTTGAATGCATCTGTCTCTATAATAAAATAATTATCATCTAAAGGTAACTCTAGGGGTTTTAAATTTTTGACTTTTTCTTTAATAGTTCTTACTAACTTTATATCTTCAGAATTAAAATATTTTTGTCTATTTTTTCTTAACTTTGCATACAATGGACCAGCTAACTTAGCTAAATTTTCAATATAATTTCTAGCATAATTGACTATTCCTAAGAATTGCTGCAGGGTTTTCTTATCATTCATGACATCTGGAAATTCTAAAATTTTCTTTTGCAATATGATCTTGTAAATAAATTTTTTCCTCTCCTATTTTATGACCTAAAAAGTTTATCTTTTCCTTACATGTCTCTATTTTTCTTTTAGACAATATTAACCCATACTGTTCTACCTTTCTAAAGAAGGTTTCGAGATGAGCTATATGTTCTTTATAGGATTTTGAGAATACTAATAAGTCATCAATATAAACTAATATGAATTCTTGATTTTCATTCAAAATATTTTGCATTTTTCTTTGAAATAAAGCAGGGGTATTCTTTAATCCTAAGGGCATTACTAGCCATTCAAAATGACCTTGAGGACATGTGAAAGCAGTCCATTCTATTGATTCTTCTGCCATTTTTACTTGCCAAAACCTAGCTTTTAGATCAAATTTTGAAAAATATTTGCTTCCCCTGTATTCTATTTATCCATTCTTGCTTATTTGGGATATTATAAGCATCATCTATAGTATTATCATTTAGCCTTTTATAATTAATAACCATTCTTGACTTTTCTCTAGCTATTTCAGCATGATTTCTAACTATAAATGAAGCTGATCTATGAGGACTTCGGCTATCTCTTATAGCTCCTAATTTTAGTAATTCTTCAATATGCATTTTAAATTCTTCTATATCTTTAGGTGTTGCTTCTATAGGACTTGTCTTAATTATATAGTCAGGATTTATTATGTTAATTTTACATAATATACCATTCTTGTCCCAATGCTTCATTGGTATTTCTCCTATTATCTGAATATCTTCTAATCTTGTTACAATTTTATCTATATCCTTTTTATATTTTATATCCCTATACCAATTAGGTGCTAATGATTGCAGACTGATACATTCTATGCATGAATTTGCTATGTGAAATTCTTCAATATTTTCACCTAACTCTTCATCTATATAATTATCAGGAACATTTTAATCAGATCCTTGGAGTTCTAGGTTGGTCTTTCCTGGATTAGACTTTCGTACTTCTGTTATATATGGAATGTTGTCTTGATAAGGAATAAATGTTATTCCTTGTTCATGTATGATTGTTGTTTGTAAAGAGAATTGTAAAAATCTTAATCCTAATATCATATCATTATGTATCATAGACAAATCTCTTATTGTAATTTCATCCATTATATATTTTGTGTTATTTATTTGTACCTCAACATCATAAGCTAGTTGATTATGAACCCTTTTTATTCCTGACATATCAGTAGATATTTCTGCTTTATCTTGATCTATTGTATGAACTATCTCTTGACATTTTACAAAATATTTATCATGTATAATATTTTTGTACAACCTGTGTCGACTAACGCTAATATTTTATAGGAGATATTAGGCGTTAATTTTATTTTTACAGGTACTCTTATTCCTATGATCTCTTTAAATGGTAATCTAACTATATATTTGCTACCAAAGTTTATTATGGCATCTTTTAATTGTATAGCTTTATCATTTTTTCTATTTGATATGGCTTGATCCTTTAACTCGGTCATGCCTCTTTCATTTTCTTCGATCTTATTTACTTCATTGAGCTCTATTTTACTCCTTAGCTCTTCTAATTCAGCTTCTAACCTATTTATTCTATTCTCCAAATTTCTAACTCTACTTATTAATATTTTATCTTCTGGTTCTAGCTCTACTTCTTGCCTCAATTTTTGGTTATTAATTCTTAGACATGAAGCCCATGCTTGCTTTAAACATTTACTACATGTAAGTCTATTTTTTTGACTAGGGTAAAATATACAAAAAGTACATTTTATATTATAATCACCTCTTCCTTTTATCCAATCATGTTCACAGTCTTCTTGATTCATTAATTCTATTTTTGTTTCTTTTGAAATATTTTCACATATTATATCTAACCCTTCCATAGCATTATCAAGATTGAGTAACTCTTCATCATCTAAAGAGTCTATAAAATCTTGGTAATTCTGAGCATTATTATCTTCTTCTTCATAACTTTCTAATAAAAACTTGTTATTAATCTCCCATTGCTCTTCTTCATTGGTAATGTATTCAATATTATTTGTCTGCACAACTTCTTTAACTTTATGAGTCTCTTTGTCTTTAGTTTTTAACTCATCTTCCTGTTTCTTTATCACAACAGGTGTTTTACAATATTTATTCTTTATTTCTCTATCTTTCTTGATATTATCAAGTCTACATATTTCTCGTCTAAAGTAGAGTTCTTTTTCTCTAATAGCAGACCATTTGCATATCATGGAGGTTTTATATTCATCATGAATTTTACTTAGCTTTTGCTCATAATATTGAATCTGACTGTCTAAATTGTCCATTATAAGTAAAGTATTAGACTGAGACGACTTGTTTGAACTTGGTAAAATAATTAAATCCCTTTAATTCAAAATATAATAACCAGGCTCTGATACCACTGCGACGGGGGTAACGTATTCACTGAGAACTCGAACGGATTCGAAATTCGAATTCTGAGATCTTCGAGTTACTATTCACAGCAATATTCAAATTCAAATTCACTATTCAAATTTGCGGTTACTATTCAAATTTTGGATATGAACAGTGCACGAGGGCAGCTCAACCACTTTACTATTTAAGGCTGGAGGCCTCTACAAGTGTCGCTTTCACGCGCGAATATTTTATGGACGCTGGATGAGCGAGCGGGTGATTAGCGAATATAAATATTGATATGTCGCTTTCGCGATTAGTTAAGCTAGTGCTTAGTGAATATGCTTATACGGATGATTATTTCTAAGGATCTTTTACAGGCTGGCGAGACCAACAGTTTAGCCGGTCGTGCGACTATGCTTGTGACAGTCCTACTCGGTACTCACCGCATGCATCACTGGCTCGCTTCAGAACTAGGCTAGCCCGATCTACTCCCTTGCTATCCTCAGCCACGAACACACAGGACTCAGGCCCTATCATCTTCCCAGGCAGTTCCACCCAAGGGGAACACTTCTCTGCGCACACAGGGTTCTCTACAAACGCTGCTATCAGGGCTAACACGAGAACAACACACGCAGAGGTTTCTCCTCTAGGGTCCCTAGCATAGAGACGTCGCCCCATATGAACGAGCTTGAAGGAAGGCAAGGATTAAAACAGGAAAGCTTAATTCATTTTCACAGAGCAAGCTTACATACGGCTTTCCCTTTCGGGAAACCCAAGCACTTAGCACAAACCTTAGGGATTACCTTACAAGCGCAGGATGATCACGAGGACCTCCTTATTCTCTAATTTACAAAGATGGAGTAATACAACGGTAGGTGGAGTGATTCCTACTAATGGTGGATGATCCTCAGAGTCGTTCTGAGATCATGTCTTCATATGTATGTGTGTGGATGGAGAGTTGGTGGAGTGGGTGGTGGATGAGAGTGGGTGTTTGAGGATTCAGTGGCTCTTCGATGGTGTTGCTATGATGTTGCTTCTTCGATACCTCGATGCCGAATGAATGCGCTCGGCGTCCTCCTTTATAACATGAAGGAAGTGTCCGTCCTTCTTATCTTCTGAAGGAGCGAGCCTTATCGTCAGAAGAAGCCTTCGAGGCGAAGTCTTCAATTATCTCTTAGTACTGTTGCCTAGACAGCTGGACGGAGAATAATTGTCCTGGCTACAGTAGAGTGACTGTATATTCCTTTTGCACTGTCCTCCAACGCGTATGGTCTTATCCTTCTGGATATTCTTTGGTATGGTCTTCCACGCCCGAATGATTGATGTTGCAAACATCAAATCAAGGATAGGCATGCGGTATTATCTCCATGGCATGTAATATTATATGGCATGTATTATTATATGGCATGTATTATTCCCCCGGCCAAATTGTTGATAACACCTTATCAACATAAGGAATATATTTCTTGTATATATATATTGTTATTGAACTGAGTCCATATTGACTCTTCAATATTTTTTTCGTTGTCCACTTCTTTAGGTTGCAATATTTTATCAGGACAACAATTCACGATATTCTTTTCATCATATTGAGATCTAATATTCTGGTCTTTGTCCATGACCACGAATGTCCAACATCTCATCATCATTTTCATCATAGTCTGATATCTGTATATTCATTTTTGACTCGTAATCTTTCTTAATATTTACTTCATAGTCTTTCATTATATTTTCAAATTTTGCATCTATTTCATCTTTTATTTCTTGTAAGATTTCTTCCTTTATGTCTTTCTTCCATTGAAGAGTCATTGTCTCTAATTTTTCTTTTATCTTAGTGTTAACATATTCTTCATTCAATGGATCTATATCTTTTTTTACCGCCTCTTTATATGTATGCGGTCTAGAAGATCCTTCTTCTCTTATATTTGGCCCTACCCATATTGGTTTTATTTCATTGGCCTTCTTATATTTCTGGATATAGTCTTTAGCTGCTGACTCTAAATAATAGTTTACTCCCAGAATAGTTCTTGCATATGAAAGAGCTTGATCAATGTCTAAATATATTTTCCAAGACACTCCTTCATCTTTTTCTTTTTCTATCTGCTGAGCAATGACTTCTTCAAATGATATATAAATTTCTGGTGTTTTTCCCCTATATATAACATATATGGCTTTTTTCTCCATATAGCTAGATGGTTCTTTTGGTTGTATTTTGCCATTAATCATATGAAAATATTCAGCAAGACTATTTAATATAGCTAGCATATAACCTTTATCTTCTCTTTTATTGTTATATTGAAACCAAAAATTGTCTAGAATGCATTCTTGTATGTCATCTAGAACAATATGGTCCCGAGGCTTAAATTTATAGGTATTTGGTGAGAAAATTCTTAACTTATTATCAGTTCCAAAGCTGAAACATTCACCCCTAATAGGGCTTGTTCCTCTCTTCATTCCTGCAAAATAGAAGATCATGAAAATATATCAGGCAATGTATTGTCTTTGCCTTTTATATGTTTAAATATTACTTTATAACCATTTCCAGTAATAATATTTTCAAATAGAATCCATCGCCTAGTTGAACTTTTCTTTCTATTGATTTTATTGTAGTATTTGCATATAGCTTCACAGTCGGTTCTAATTGTGAACTCTTTAAATCCTATATATAGTCTAAAAGCATTTATTGCATTTATAATAGTTAAAATTTCCCTATCCGTATTGTTTATTGCTTTTACCTTATATTTTCCTGAAGCATACCTATATATTTTTTCTTCTAACTTTGGAGAGTACTTATGTGGTTTTTGTTTTAATATTGCACCACATCCTAACTTGAATGCATCTGTCTCTATAATAAAATAATTATCATCTAAAGGTAACTCTAGGGGTTTTAAATTTTTGACTTTTTCTTTAATAGTTCTTACTAACTTTATATCTTCAGAATTAAAATATTTTTGTCTATTTTTTCTTAACTTTGCATACAATGGACCAGCTAACTTAGCTAAATTTTCAATATAATTTCTAGCATAATTGACTATTCCTAAGAATTGCTGCAGGGTTTTCTTATCATTCATGACATCTGGAAATTCTAAAATTTTCTTTGCAATATGATCTTGTAAATAAATTTTTTCCTCTCCTATTTTATGACCTAAAAAGTTTATCTTTTCCTTACATGTCTCTATTTTTCTTTTAGACAATATTAACCCATACTGTTCTACCTTTCTAAAGAAGGTTTCCAGATGAGCTATATGTTCTTTATAGGATTTTGAGAATACTAATAAGTCATCAATATAAACTAATATGAATTCTTGATTTTCATTCAAAATATTTTGCATTTTTCTTTGAAATAAAGCAGGGGTATTCTTTAATCCTAAGGGCATTACTAGCCATTCAAAATGACCTTGAGGACATGTGAAAGCAGTCCATTCTATTGATTCTTCTGCCATTTTTACTTGCCAAAACCTAGCTTTTAGATCAAATTTTGAAAAATATTTGCTTCCCTGTATTCTATTTATCCATTCTTGCTTATTTGGGATATTATAAGCATCATCTATAGTATTATCATTTAGCCTTTTATAATTAATAACCATTCTTGACTTTTCTCTAGCTATTTCAGCATGATTTCTAACTATAAATGAAGCTGATCTATGAGGACTTCGGCTATCTCTTATAGCTCCTAATTTTAGTAATTCTTCAATATGCATTTTAAATTCTTCTATATCTTTAGGTGTTGCTTCTATAGGACTTGTCTTAATTATATAGTCAGGATTTATTATGTTAATTTTACATAATATACCATTCTTGTCCCAATGCTTCATTGGTATTTCTCCTATTATCTGAATATCTTCTAATCTTGTTACAATTTTATCTATATCCTTTTTATATTTTATATCCCTATACCAATTAGGTGCTAATGATTGCAGACTGATACATTCTATGCATGAATTTGCTATGTGAAATTCTTCAATATTTTCACCTAACTCTTCATCTATATAATTATCAGGAACATTTTAATCAGATCCTTGGAGTTCTAGGTTGGTCTTTCCTGGATTAGACTTTCGTACTTCTGTTATATATGGAATGTTGTCTTGATAAGGAATAAATGTTATTCCTTGTTCATGTATGATTGTTGTTTGTAAAGAGAATTGTAAAAATCTTAATCCTAATATCATATCATTATGTATCATAGACAAATCTCTTATTGTAATTTCATCCATTATATATTTTGTGTTATTTATTTGTACCTCAACATCATAAGCTAGTTGATTATGAACCCTTTTTATTCCTGACATATCAGTAGATATTTCTGCTTTATCTTGATCTATTGTATGAACTATCTCTTGACATTTTACAAAATATTTATCATGTATAATATTTTTGTACAACCTGTGTCGACTAACGCTAATATTTTATAGGAGATATTAGGCGTTAATTTTATTTTTACAGGTACTCTTATTCCTATGATCTCTTTAAATGGTAATCTAACTATATATTTGCTACCAAAGTTTATTATGGCATCTTTTAATTGTATAGCTTTATCATTTTTTCTATTTGATATGGCTTGATCCTTTAACTTTCGGTCATGCCTCTTTCATTTTCTTCGATCTTATTTACTTCATTGAGCTCTATTTTACTCCTTAGCTCTTCTAATTCAGCTTCTAACCTATTTATTCTATTCTCCAAATTTCTAACTCTACTTATTAATATTTTATCTTCTGGTTCTAGCTCTACTTCTTGCCTCAATTTTTGGTTATTAATTCTTAGACATGAAGCCCATGCTTGCTTTAAACATTTACTACATGTAAGTCTATTTTTTTGACTAGGGTAAAATATACAAAAAGTACATTTTATATTATAATCACCTCTTCCTTTTATCCAATCATGTTCACAGTCTTCTTGATTCATTAATTCTATTTTTGTTTCTTTTGAAATATTTTCACATATTATATCTAACCCTTCCATAGCATTATCAAGATTGAGTAACTCTTCATCATCTAAAGAGTCTATAAAATCTTGGTAATTCTGAGCATTATTATCTTCTTCTTCATAACTTTCTAATAAAAACTTGTTATTAATCTCCCATTGCTCTTCTTCATTGGTAATGTATTCAATATTATTTGTCTGCACAACTTCTTTAACTTTATGAGTCTCTTTGTCTTTAGTTTTTAACTCATCTTCCTGTTTCTTTATCACAACAGGTGTTTTACAATATTTATTCTTTATTTCTCTATCTTTCTTGATATTATCAAGTCTACATATTTCTCGTCTAAAGTAGAGTTCTTTTTCTCTAATAGCAGACCATTTGCATATCATGGAGGTTTTATATTCATCATGAATTTTACTTAGCTTTTGCTCATAATATTGAATCTGACTGTCTAAATTGTCCATTATAAGTAAAGTATTAGACTGAGACGACTTGTTTGAACTTGGTAAAATAATTAAATCCCTTTAATTCAAAATATAATAACCAGGCTCTGATACCACTGCGACGGGGGTAACGTATTCACTGAGAACTCGAACGGATTCGAAATTCGAATTCTGAGATCTTCGAGTTACTATTCACAGCAATATTCAAATTCAAATTCACTATTCAAATTTGCGGTTACTATTCAAATTTTGGATATGAACAGTGCACGAGGGCAGCTCAACCACTTTACTATTTAAGGCTGGAGGCCTCTACAAGTGTCGCTTTCACGCGCGAATATTTTATGGACGCTGGATGAGCGAGCGGGTGATTAGCGAATATAAATATTGATATGTCGCTTTCACGATTAGTTAAGCTAGTGCTTAGTGAATATGCTTATACGGATGATTATTTCTAAGGATCTTTTACAGGCTGGCGAGACCAACAGTTTAGCCGGTCGTGCGACTATGCTTGTGACAGTCCTACTCGGTACTCACCGCATGCATCACTGGCTCGCTTCAGAACTAGGCTAGCCCGATCTACTCCCTTGCTATCCTCAGCCACGAACACACAGGACTCAGGCCCTATCATCTTCCCAGGCAGTTCCACCCAAGGGGAACACTTCTCTGCGCACACAGGGTTCTCTACAAACGCTGCTATCAGGGCTAACACGAGAACAACACACGCAGAGGTTTCTCCTCTAGGGTCCCTAGCATAGAGACGTCGCCCCATATGAACGAGCTTGAAGGAAGGCAAGGATTAAAACAGGAAAGCTTAATTCATTTTCACAGAGCAAGCTTACATACGGCTTTCCCTTTCGGGAAACCCAAGCACTTAGCACAAACCTTAGGGATTACCTTACAAGCGCAGGATGATCACGAGGACCTCCTTATTCTCTAATTTACAAAGATGGAGTAATACAACGGTAGGTGGAGTGATTCCTACTAATGGTGGATGATCCTCAGAGTCGTTCTGAGATCATGTCTTCATATGTATGTGTGTGGATGGAGAGTTGGTGGAGTGGGTGGTGGATGAGAGTGGGTGTTTGAGGATTCAGTGGCTCTTCGATGGTGTTGCTATGATGTTGCTTCTTCGATACCTCGATGCCGAATGAATGCGCTCGGCGTCCTCCTTTATAACATGAAGGAAGTGTCCGTCCTTCTTATCTTCTGAAGGAGCGAGCCTTATCGTCAGAAGAAGCCTTCGAGGCGAAGTCTTCAATTATCTCTTAGTACTGTTGCCTAGACAGCTGGACGGAGAATAATTGTCCTGGCTACAGTAGAGTGACTGTATATTCCTTTTGCACTGTCCTCCAACGCGTATGGTCTTATCCTTCTGGATATTCTTTGGTATGGTCTTCCACGCCCGAATGATTGATGTTGCAAACATCAAATCAAGGATAGGCATGCGGTATTATCTCCATGGCATGTAATATTATATGGATATATATATATATATATATATATATATATATTATCTCCATGGCATGTAATATGTGTGTGCGCGCGCGCGCGCATGTCTAAAGCCTAAAATTTCATGTTGTCATGGTGTTAATCATCCTTCTAGCCATTTGAAACAAAGGATTTTCGTAGAAAAAGTAAAGGAAATCAAAACGGAGGAAAGGAACTATAATGGAATGTTTGGAACGAAGGAAGCGAGCTATCCCTTTCCTCTGGAACACTGTAGCCTCAACACGATTTCGTAGGAAAGAAAACCTCCACTCCTACCTCTGGTTTTCTCTTCCGTGGCGTATGCCCGTGGCAAGTGCAGGCGAGCTTATGCGCTTGGCCCATCTGTCCTCTCCGGCGTATGTAGAATGCAGCGAGCTTCACCCCATCCTTGGCCCTGACGCGCACGGCGTCGTTGGCGCTGAGCAGGCATGGCACTTCGTTGTCGTCGAAGCACCCAGAGCCGTCAAGCACCGGCCTCTCTCCCTTCCGCTGGTGATGTCGCAGGATCTGGGGAAGCTGGGTCGAAGCAATGGGCTGAGGTATTGAGCTCCAATGGAGATCCGCCGCAGTCCGCAGATGTATGTGCGGGAGCCGCTGTCCTTTTTTTTCTTTTTTGGAAAGATTGTGTGCGGCTGTGTCTAACTGCAAAGGCTCTGAGGTAGTTGGATAAGGGATCATTAACTTTTTATCATCGTTGGCCTCTTCTCAAATAGCAGTTTTAGGTTTAACGCTACGTTTTTAGCAGCAGAGAGAGAAAAACGATACACATTTATCACTTTTGCTCGTGTAGCACGTCAGCTCCATTGTCCAGCTCGAATCCGAGTCAGCAGCCCCATATAAAAAGTCAGTCATGCCCCTCCCCTCATTGCCATAGATTAAAGGATAGACGGCTCATGATAGCCATAGACAGAGATACGTATACTTGTATTTTAAAGATATTTATTTTTTATTTTGCAAAGGAAAAAAGAACGTATATGACATCATCATGCCACTGCTGTACAAACATATAAGCAAGCAGGCAGTGCTACTCGCACCACACGCTCGCATCCAATGTCGTCGCTCCCTGTAGAAAACTCCGCCGTCGTCGCCTGTACAGCATGCGCAGGTGCCGATCTCCTCTATCCTAGCCTAGATCCGGCGCTAGAGAATGCAGATCCGGTGGTCCGCCACCCTGGTCACCATGGAGGAAGCCGTCATAGTCGCCGATTTGCGCCGTTTCCGGCGGAGTCAGGGGCTCGGGCGAGGCCCCTTCCCCATGGCGCGCTCAAGCCGGCGAGGGGGCGCGGCCCCCACCCTCGTCTGAGGAGGAGGATCCCACGCCGCCTCTCTCGCGGCTGGGCCCGGCGTGGCCGTTCGGAGGGATCGAGCTGAGGCCCCGTGCGGAACTCGGAGCCAAGTCGGACAGAGGTCGGGACGACGGTTGGCGGCGTCACTGGCGTGCACTCGACGTCGAAGCACTGCAGCCGGATGAGGCGGAGGAGGCGGGGCGGCAAGCTCCGGGACGTCGACGGCGCGGCTGCTCGAGGCTTCGCCACGCGCGTGCAGGGGTAGGCGCGTCGGGGCGGAGCGGCGTACCGCTATCGTCGGTGGAGAGCGGCTCCGTCTCCTCCTCAAGCCCGGCACGGTGGAGGCCGTGCTCCTGCGCGTGCTCCAGGTGCCGCCATGTTCGTCGCCGACGTCGGGCGCAGCCGTGGACCTGCAGGTCGTGGCCCCGGCTGCCTCACCCCCAACTTCCCCTATGTCCTGTCAGCCGCCGCCATGGACCCCATCGTCGGCCATGGCCGGAGCTCAAGCGAAGAAGGGATAGAGATAGAAGAAATAGATGAGGGGTAAAAATGTCATTTCCCGTGGCCGATCTATGATGTCAGGTCGAGTTGGCGTGCCACGTCAGCGAAAATGACAAGAATGTATCAAATGCTCTCTCTCAATGGTAAATATGTAGGAACAATTTTAAGAGTGCTATCTGAAGAGATGACATCCGTTATAATGATAAAAAGTTAAATATCCCGTTGGATAAGGATAAAGACGGTAGAAGTTAATGGCAGTGGGTCCCACATGTCAAAGTAACAATGCAAACAAATATTCATCTTTCATCACGTTAATGTAGTCACTAAAATCTAATGCGTATTGCCCTGTTCGCTTGGCTGGTAAGCCATGGCTGAAAGTACTGTTGGCTGATTTGTTGTGAGAGAGAAATATTGTTCGTTGGCTAAAAAAATATGGCTTATAAGCCAAACGAACAGGGCGTATATATTTTTGATTGTCACTTCATTTCATTCCCATGTCATGGATTCCTCCAATCCAAACCGCCTATAGGTTTTCATTCCTGTATTTTGGAATCCCATGGTTTTCTACTCTCTACTCTATCGTATTTCTGTGTTTCGTACCGTTCCTTTATTTTGGATTCCTACGTCAAAATGCTTCTCCACTTGTTGGTACAGCGACCTTGCTTTCTTACCAAGACTAAATCCAACTTGTTTACCTGTGAACTTTAAGAATCTGATCAGGTTTTGCAGTCGAAAGACTGGTGATTCTTATTATCAAACTAGTAGTTGGTCGACTAACTTCATTATGTAGCAGAGAACTGCCTTGGTTGCATACAGCTTCAATTCTAATCTTAAGAGTCTGATGTTGACTGGAGCAGATATCACATAAACACTGCTGGAATTCAAGCTGATTAGAAGACTACTGCAGTACTGCTGTTCAAGCTGATAAAGAGGAAATAATGCCAAAGAAGCAGAGTTTAGCTGACAAAGCTGAGAATGAGGCATCTCGTGAATTCTAGCTAAGTTCTTTGGTTGAGCGAGATACAGACTTTGCAATGTCTTTTTTTGTGGAATATGGTTAAAATATTGTCTCTAGGCTGTAGCACATACTTCATTTGAACACTGATGACCTTCTTGTTATGTCTCTGTCGAATATATGCACCTGTTTAGTTACCTTTTTCTTGCCATGTCGTCGAACACTGAATGACCTTGTTCTTCTAACTAGTTTGCTACAACTCGGTGCAAGTGAATCATCCTTGCATATCACTTATTGTGACCTGTGTTACTTCATTTGTGATGAGTAAACTCTTGTTTATCAATGGAACAATAATGTCATCATGAGAGGAAAAGAAAAAGTTACTTCTTGTTTGGAATCCCCGTAAATCCAGCCGGGTCTTCTAGAATCCCTGCCTGCCGATACGATGCATTTTTGGCCAGGAGCCCAGGAAAGAAACTGCGTCCGGAATCAAACAAGAGCTGCCGAATGAGGCAGAATCCCTGCCTGCCGATGCGATGCGTTTTTACCCAGGAAAGAAACTACGTCCGGAATCAAACAAGAGCTGCCGAATGAGGCCTAAATAGCTAACTTGTTAGTTCCATTTCGAAGGCCTTCCGTTTTGGCTATTAGAATGGAACATTCCGGTACCGGCCGATACCCTGGACTTTATAATAATAATAATAATAATACATGACTATACTTATACACAAATATGCATATAAATATGTACCAACCTAACTTATGGTGTAAATATCATTTTTACCAAACTAACATGTCATTCAGCAAGTTGATAAGACCTTATTTCAAAGTTCAAACTCCAAAGTTCATACATGGAAAAAATGAAATACATGCAGCCCCGACTGGTATTGGCCGGTATTACTCGGTATTGACCGGTATTTGACCAGGTACGGGATTACGGTTCTTCTATACCGGTCTAGGTGCCGATACGAGGCATTCCGGCCATTCTGGCCGGTACCGGAATTGAATTTACAACTATGCTAAATAGGCCACTACTGGGTACGGTAATGCTCTATCGAGGACGTCTGGACGGATGGACGCCTCACTCCGCTCATTCCTGCACCAAAAAAAAATTATCCCGCTTCCTCCTCCCCATCCTTACCCCTTCCGCGCTCGCGCCCTGCCCCACCCCGATGATGCGGCCATGGCTGCCTCCCTGGCCGCGCGGCGCAGCCCTCACCCACCCCGGCGTGCGCTCTCCCCCGCCCCGGTATCCTCACCCACCGGGAGCGCCCAACGCCCATGGATCCGGTGGCCCTCTCCCCCCACCCTAGCGAGATCCATGGAGGTGCCGCGGCGGTGTTGCAAGTAGTGGTCGGCTCTCCCCTACCTCGGCGCGGCGCCCTCCCCACCCCCGGCGGCGCCCTATCTCACCCCGACGATCGAGCTCCCCCCACCCCGACAGCCATGGCGCTCCTCGCCCCCATCCCCCACCATCGCCGCTGAGCCAAGCCCGATACTGGCGGCGCTGGTGCTCGCGCGCAGCCGCTCGCCTTCGTCTCCGACCCCGACGACCAGAGTCGACCACCCCAACCTTCTCCTCCCCTATATTGCATATGTATGTTTCAAGCGTTTCAGATATACGTTGCAATTGGTTCATATGGATGTTGCAAAAGTAGATTGAAGAATGTTGCACATGTTGCATATGTTGCAATTGTTTAAGAGGCATGCTGCAAGCGTATGTTTCGAGTGTTTCAGATGTATGTTTCATCTGTGTTTTCCGGACGCATGTTGCAAGTGTGTTTATCTGGATGTTGCATATGTTTCACACATACGTTGCATGTGTTTTATTTAGATGTTGCATATGGTCGCAATGGTTTTCAATTGTTTTCATGTGTTTTTTTTCAAGTATTTCAGAAGCATGTTTCAAGTGTTTCAAGTATCTTCAGACATATGTTGCAACTGTTGTATTTGAAAGTTTTAAAAATAGATCAGATGTCACATCTCTCCTCCTCACCTTCTGCTGCATCATCTTGATGTGTCCTCCTCCCAGCGCTGGCAGGGCATCCATACGACACTGCAGCCGGGTCCTTCCGAATCGGAAGCGCCACGCCTCTTCCCCTCTTGTCGCTCAGGCGGTGCGGGCCTCGCATGGAGGGCACGAAACGAAGCGCAGCGCGCGGGCATCCGGACGACGCTGGCGTCCGCCCGGATGTCCGGGCACTAGCACTACCGCTACTGCGGATGAGCAACAAATGCTCCTTCCAATTCCAGTTGCCGGAACTGATCCGAGAGGAATAGAGTGGATTGAGAAGGGAATAAGCGAACAAGCCCTTAGAGACTGCAGAGACGCTTGAAATGCAGCCTCGATCTGTCTATTCTGGCTGAGAGGTACAACATCGTCTAGACTAGATAGGTTACCTTGCACTACATGTGACATGCTGTCATACGCAATAGCAGCACTTCCTCGACGCGGCGCTGCCTCATGTGTTTTTTCCATGTTTCACCATCTCACTAATACGCCCGCCCAATTATCTCGCGCATTAGAAGATATCACATATCAGGCACCGGGACTCTTGTCAAGACAAGAATTGAGGGCGTGTTTGGATTGTGACTGGCAGGCAGATTCTCGTCCAGGCAACGATCGTGACCCCAGGCGGATGAAATCCTACGCCTGGGATTGCTTGCCTGGCCAGGCGTTGCCTGGGAGGCTTTAATCCAAACAAGCCCGGAGAGCGTGTTTGTTTGCCTGGACTTTCCTAGCCTGGCCAGCTCAAGAGAGCCAAGGTAGCACTAGACAGACCTAGCAGGTGCAACACCCGCTTGTTTGGTTCATTTTCCCAGTAGAGCCAGGCTAGGGCGAGATTGTGTCTGTTTGCCTGCGCTCTGATATATGGTCATCTTGGACTAACATGTGGTGAAGATACCCTTGCACTGGTCTCATAGGCATTGCATCGAGCACTTGGTTGGCATCCACCATGCACGCATGGCGGCATCCAGCCACCATGTCGGGCACGGGTAGCAGGCCGTCCAGGAGGGGGATGGGTAGAAGCTTGACGCTACGGTAGCCGCCGGTGGCGTACATCAAGCTGCAACTGCCGTGCACCCCAAGCTGTTCCATAGCAGATCCACCGCGCCAGACACTAGATTGGGACACGCCCACTCCTCTAGCTCTTCTTCTACACCAGCACCCGCACCTCCCTCCTACCACCGCGCGCCCCCAACCACACCACAGGTCCAGCAGCGCGCACCACCACGGACGCATTCGAGCTCGACGAGGAGGCCAGCCCCCGTGTCGCGGCTGAGAAGGACGCCGCGCGCGCACGACGCCGCCATGCTCGCGCTCCGCGGCGGCCCCACGCCGGCGCCGGTGCCGGTGCCGCGCTGGCCGTCAAGGGGTTCCTCCGAGCGCGGTCAGCCGCTGAGGGCGCCATGTCCGCCACCTCGGAGCCGTCGTCCACGGCTAACGATGATGTACCTGCGGCGGCGGTACGAGCGTGGCCTTCTTCAAAGGCGGCGCGGCCGGCCTGCTGGCAGCGGCAGAGGCGGCTTCTCAGCCACATGGCACGCGCACGCGCGCAGACGGAGACGGAGACGGTGAGCGCGGTGGGACGTGGTGACGGCAACGGATGCAGAGGGAAGGAGACAGCCAGGCCCAGAAAAAACGACCACCCCTTTCATTTTCTCACAGCCTGGTTCTGGGCTGCTTTAAGCAGCGTGCTAGCCAGCCCCCCCAAAAAAACGTTCAGGCAAACAAGGTGCGTTGCAGCTCACGAACCATGCTCTGGCCCTCGTCCAGGCAAACAAAAGCGCCTTGGTCAGTGACTCAGCGAAGGGCAGAGCCCGGGAGGCCGGCGAGGATAAGGGGCCGCCGGGCCGGTACTAGGCGGTGAGAACCAAGGCAGTGGCCGAGATGAAGATGACGGAACCCCGTTCATCTTCATTCATCCTGCTCCTGCCAAACGATTGATTCTCTGCTTGTTGCTCGTGCTCCTTCCGTGAAACATCTTTTTCGTTCCATTTCCTGTTGTTCGTCTCGTCTCCAAGTAACAGAGCCGAGTAGGAGTATCATCTCGTTTTCGTTTTGATTCTGACGCGCGGAAGAAATATCTCCCGACCGGTGTGCTTCCCTTTTGTTTCGGTGTGGCGTGTGAGAGAGAGGCTTGCTTACCAGGCTCGGACTTGAATAGGAGGCTGGAGTGGGCTGGGATCTTCATCATCACAAAAAATGGTCAGTTTACTGTTAGAAAAAGTCTACATTGGCTATCTCAACTTTCGCGAAAGTCCGTTTTTCCTCCTTCAACTATAAAACCGTTCAAAACACCTCTCTCAACTTTTAAAATCGTTCATCTTACCTCGCTGGCCATGTTATAAACGGTTTTGAAGACGGTTTTGTCTTTTTCTTTTTTATTTATTTCGACTGAATCTTTAAAAAATCATAGTAGATAAAAAAATCATAAAATAGAAAAATACAATTTTGTTGGACTCCACATGAGTAGATCTACAGTGAACATATAATATGGTATGCTTCAGTACAAAGTTTTTGCTGTGGCATTAGATTTATGCTTTTCTGTAATTAAATTGAATAATTCATAGCTGCAGTTTCTATAGTCCCATTGTGGTTAACATTTTATGGCAGACTAATTATTGTATGCTTAAACTATAGTAAAAATTACATACTCATTAGATCATATATAACTTAGTTATAGATTTTATTTAGGTCTATGCTTGTTAAATATAAATAAATCTATAACTAAGTTATACATGATCTAATGAGTATGAAATTTTTACTACAGTTCAATCATACAATAATTAGCCCACCATAAAATTTTCATCACAATTGGACCATAGAAACTGCAGTTATGAATTATTTCAATTAATTTTAGAAAAGCATAGATATAAAGTCACAACAAAGACTTTGTACTAAAGCATACCATATTATATTTTCACTATGTAGATCTACTTATGTGGAGTCCAAAAAAATTGATTTTTTTATTTTATGATTTTTCAAAGATTCAGCCGGAATAAATTAAAAAAAAAACAAAACCGTCTTCAAAACTACTTATAACAAGGCCAGGGAGCTAAGATGAATAATTTTAAAAGTTGAGGAAGATGTTTTGCCTGGTTTTAGAGTTAAAGGAAGAAAAATAGATTTTTTCGAAATAGATTTTTTCGAAAGTTGAGTTAGACAACGTGGACTTTTAAACGCAAAAAGACAGGTGCCTCTTGTTCGCATCCCTGTTGTGCGACTGCGACCAATGATTTTGTGTTCCGGCGCGGCAAATCCGTCCTTTGGAGAGAAAAAATCTGGGACAAGCACACTTTTGACTTTGGGCGACGACTTAGGCCTTGTTTGGATCGTAAGTTTTTTCGTTCTCTCTGTCACATTAAATCTTTAGATATATGTATGAAGTATTAAATGTAGATAAAAAAATAACTAATTACATAGTTTGAATGTAAATTACGAGACAAATTTTTTGAACCTAGTTAGGTTATGATTGGACAATAATTATCAAATACAAATAAAAATGTTACAATGCTAAATACTAATTTCTAACTCCAATCTAAATAAGCCCTTAACAGGGTTCGTTCGACGGTTACAGCGTTTTATCTTCTCATGATTGGGTTGGGGATTTCACGAACGAGCCCAGCACAGCTTCAGTTCAAAGAAAAGGCCTTGCATGTTGTCAAAAAAAAAAAGGCCTTGCAGGTTGCAGCGGTAGCTAAACCGTACCGATTGGCTAATCGGCTGCCTGGTTTTTCATCGCACGTGGTGATCCGGATCCCGCATGGTGTGCCTGCTGTTTTGTCGTGTTTTCTTATAATTACGACTCAAATTGCGTTTCAAACAAGTAAATAAGAGCAAGTATACTAAGGTGAAGAAAAGAAAAGAAAAGAAAAAAATGGACTGTAAGCTTATAGTCAAGTTAGACATAAGGACAGTTTAAACTGTCTGAGAGAGACAAGTAGACCATGTATTAATAATGAAGAGCTATCTATTCGGCTAAGAGAAGGTTGTAAAGATTCTAACCCGCGTGTCGATTATCGGTCTGTTCGTTTGGCTGGACTTGTTCGTTGCTGGATCGTGAAGAAGTACTGCTGGCTGATTTGGTGTAATAGAAAAATACTATTTTGACCGAAAATTTACTATTGTTTACGAGAAAATAATCCCAGCCATAGCTTCGCTCTAAATAAATGGTCCTGTAGCCTGTAGGTGCAGGTGACTCAGGCCATTCACTCGTTTTCCTGTGGTGTCGTCTCAGCTCGGCTCGGCTCATCCCGGTCCCGGATAAAATCGCCAGCCAGGAGCCGGACGGGCACAAGCACATGGGCGCCAGTCATCACGTAGGGCATGGCGCGCGGACAGGCGGCCGGCGGGCCTAGGCCTCTGGCCGATGATGCTCTGGGGCCTCACCGCTTCTGCCGCCGGTGCGTGTATCCCGTCTCGCTTCAATGCACTGCACTGCACGCCACTCGTGTATCCGTGCCATGTTGCTTGCTTCGCCGTGACGGTAACAGCTACAGTACTGTTCAACGGCGCACACGGAACAGACAGGAGAGAAGCGGAGCGGAAGAAGCAGACGAGAAGCTGCGGCCCGCGGGGAAGGGCCAAGGCAGGCCCACACCAGGCCCCCGAGCCCGATTTGACACGCGAGGCGGGGGAGGGAAGAATGCGATGGATGGAGTCGGGCCGAGCAGCTTCCGGGCGCCTGCCAACGTCGCTGTCTCGGTCGATCCACTTGCAAAAATAGGTCTCGAAATATCGATCGTCTAGGGATTTGATGTTAGACCCACACTCATAAATATAGATGGACCCACCTATCATTCACCTGAGTATATCGTAATCCAAAGTCAATCTTTCGAGTATCATTTTTATAATTTTTTTCTCCCCGCGCCGGTTGTTTTGACCCAAGCGTACCTTAGCTTCTACAGTACTGAACTCGGAGAGCGACGATGGCTTTGACGGTCACTGTTACTGTTACTGTTACTGTACTGCATGACGTACTAGTACTTCCATCCAGTTCAGGCAGTGTGGACTCGTACAGACAGGCCAGGCGACGCCTCCCGGTCTCCGAGCTCGGATGCCGTCAGATCCAGCTCCAACGGCTGGGATCAACCGACGAGACGACGCTTCTAGACGCGATTATTACAAATAAAATACGTCACGTGCGGCGCAGGTAACCTTCACCCACCCGGTCAAACAGACGGAGCAACGGGAAGCCTCGCGGCGTCGCGAACGCTCTCAGCGCTTCCCTCCCCTCTCGGCCTCGTCCCCCCGAGACGAAGAAAAGCCGGCCTGATTCCTCCTCATCGCATCGCGCCCTCCGCTCCGACCCGCTCCGCCTGCCACCACCTAGATCCTCGCGCCCACCGGCTGAGCCGCGGGGCCCTGTTGTCTCTGGACCCACCTGTCCGTTGCCCTCCGGTGGGGATGCTGCGCGTGTGAAGTGGCCAACTAGGGCGTGCGTGGCGTTTTCTTTTTTTGGCCGTTGTGGGATGGGATATGGGAAGGCGGTGGGTGGGTGAGCTGGATCCAGCTGCGACGGCGGCGACTTTGTCGCTGGGTGATCATTACGCCGGGCCGATCGTGTCTTCTTTCCTCTTTTTTTTTTTTCTTTCGGCTTGCATCGTGTTGTTTGGGACGTGCGGGCATTTTACATTTTTCTAAAAAAAATGGCCTTTTGCGTTTTTTGCCCGAGCGCATCCGTTCCATCCGATGGAGGGGGCGGCCGGCCGGCCGCGCAGGATCTCCTGCGCCGCGCCACTCTGCGCTGCCGTAACCTGCGGTGAGCCCGTCATTGCAACTTGGAAGGATGTAGGAGTACAGTACCTACCAACCGAGATGGTCCACTCAATTCGACGAGCACGAGATCACACTTCTCAGCCTTCTCTGAAAAAAAAGAGAAAAAAAATAAGATAATGGTTGTGCTAATGCAGGCGTGGTAGTGAGGTGATCGTGCCACGCCACTAAACTCGTGTGGAGTAGGATCTTCATTAATCGCCCGTGACCTCATCGTCTTTATCAAGTGACGTTCTGCATGCGGCGCGGTGCATCTTTGCAGATATACTCCGTACTACTAATCTGGTAATGATGTGATCCACGTATATTTTCCAATGCGTTACGTTTTTTTCAATTCCCGTGGCCATAGCCATGGTTAGCTCTACGTTCTCAATGCTGTCGGCTGAACTCATCGACACATGGACCGTCTGACTAAATATCAGAGTTTTGGTTAAGATGGGATTCTTTTTAGTGCATCTAAGGCTAACTAGATTTGAGACCAAGTAGATTTGTTGTTCGCTAATTTTTTTGGAGACGGGATTCTGGTTTGACCAAAGGAAAATAGAAGGATTTGTTTGGATATGGATTTTAGGTAAGTGTTTGAGTTGACTAAAAACTGAAAGACTTCTTACAACGGCTCTTTGAAGGGGATGTGGCTATATGTAGTAGGTTGCCTCACTTATATCGACAAAAGATGCTCGGCAGTTCTCCGAGGGATATCCTATGAACATAGATTGATCGGTGGAGGTGCGCGTGATCAGAAACCGGATGGTGATACAAGGCGCAGAGACAGCGATTTAGACATGTTTGGTCCGTCTGATCGACGTAATATCCTACGTCCTGTATCTTTTTGTGTATTGTATTGATCTGAATGACCATGTAGATGTCTGTCGATCTATGAAGATGTCGACTAGGGAACCCCTATCTCTCCTTATATACTCTGGAGGGGTAGGGTTACAAGAAAAGTATCATATTTGGTATTATACAATATCTTGCGGTGCACGTCAAACAGTACCGTGCACACCTTGGTCTTGTGGGTTGGGCCACCTCTGAGGGTGCGGCCCATGTCTTGTCTTGTGGATACCGGAGGCCATACCCCCACAGCTAGTCCCCGAGCCTGACAGTAGGTGACGTAGTCACGTGGTGCCAGGGTCAGAAAGTAGAAGAAAGGTAGAAGACCGGTCAAGCAGGCAACCAGTCCACGGGTGAAGCCCTAAATTGAAAAGCGCACATTCACCGCAAGGTGAAGTATGTCCACTTAGTCCCCGAGCCTGCTGGAAGATGAAGAATGAATCTTGTAGCAGGGTCAAATAAAAAGAAGTCTGAAAGCTTGCCGACGCTATCATCTAACGTATCAAGAGACTATCAAGATCGGCCCCAGATCGAGATGGATGGAAAGCTTGATAGCACCGATGAGACGAGAGCAAGATCGACCATCAAGGGAGCCGAGCACCAAGGAGTTCCCAACAGAGCGATGTCCGCTTGATAGCACACCGATGGCGATATCGAAAACCGAGGAGTCCCCCATCAAGGATGTCCAGCACCAAGGAGTTCCCCGTGGCGATATCCGCAAGGTGAAGTGGGCGATGTGTGCCCGAGTCCCCAAAGTAGAATCCTCGGTAACCGGCGGTGGCGATGTCCGAGCAGCGACGAGGAGTCCCCAATGTAGTCGATGAAGCCGACGACGGCGAACTAGCAATCGACGGTGAAGTGAGCATTGAGTAGAAGCACCGAGGAGTCCGATCAAGCGGTCGTGATGAAGTCCATGAACTTAGCGGTCCGACCAGGTGATCGGGGGAAGTCCGAGCACTGGTGGTCCAATCACCGGATGATGATCCCGCAATACAAATATGTAGAACGGATAGTACATGATGTAAAAATATATGAACTCCGGAGAAAAATCAACAATGGTGATGAAATAACATATGCAGCTCGGCAATCAGTTGGTGTGAAGATGTATTTATATTTAATATAAACCGACCGATTAGTGTGTAGCCGAGTCCCCAAACTAGCATAAAGTTAACCATAACACGAGCCTTGAGCCGTGGCGTATGAAACAACAAAGCGTCACTAAGGAGCCGCCGACCACCCATAACGTGAGAGCAATGCTCGTCGGTAGGGCCGGAGGCGGGCGTTTCTAGGGATATCTGAGCATCAACATGAGTAGGTTCGAAAAATCATTTGGAGAGCAAACATAGAGAAAACAAACCGAGAAATATTATGGCGATATCTGATTAGAGAATATTTAGAAAAATATTAAAGCGTGACTGAGCTTTAAGTCGTCATGAACTTATGGCGTTATCTGGTCAGTCTTGATGGCGAAGTTGCCCGATCGAGCTTTCTTGAAAATCCGAGATCGATCATCACTAGGTGGTCCAATCACGCGACGGTCCTTATATTATGATCTGTAATACAAATATGTAGAAGGGCTTTGTACATGATATAAAAAGTCTCATCGATGAACTCCTGAGAAAAAATCAACAAATCGTCGATGGTGATGAAATAACATATGCAAATTTCGCAACAATCAGGTTGGTGACATGAAGATGTATTTTTTCGGCATATTTAATACATCTTTGGGGGTCTCACAACACGCGAGCGATCGATTGAGGTGAGCTTTGGGGGCGTGGCTCTATATATAGTTGGGGTCGTCGGTCGTAATCCGGAAATCGTCCGGCACAAATTTGATGAGTAACTCTATTTCTTTGGGAGCTCTATATATAGTTGGGGGTCGGCTTCAATGTATCTCTCTTGGCACTTTGACATTCATAACATCCTTGTGAGCCTAAGCAAACACCTCCCACTCATCTCCATCATTGATTTATCATCATAGTGAGATTGTGAGTGATTCTTAGTGCATTTGCTTGAGTGATTGCATCTAGTGACACTTGAGGATCATTATGGCGGCGGATTTCTTGTTACTCTTTGGTGGTTGCCGCCACCTAGACGACTTGGAGCAGCGGAGGAGCTTCGGCACGTGTTGGTATTTGTTTGTGGCCGGCTCCGGTGATTGTGTGGGGTCTTGTATCTTCCTCGATAGAGAGCCGAAATGTAACTTTAGTGGATTGCTCACTTGTGGGTAGGTTCTTACGGTGTCCAATTGTGTGGACAAGGTTCGTACAACACCTCTTATCCACCAAACCACCAATTGTTGATCGACACAACGAGGACTAGCGTGCCGACAAGCACGTGAACCTTGGAAGAAAAATTGGTCGTCTTTTGCCCTTTGGTATTCTCCCGGTGATTGAATTGGTATTCATCTTGTGATTGATTCACTCCTCTACGCGGCGGTATAATCACCATATTCACTTATTTACATTCCCGCAAACAAGTTGTCAAGCTCTTTAGTGTAGTTAATCTTTGAGAGCTTGTTAGTTTGGTTAGTGTGACTCTTTAGTTAGTCTTTGAAAGCACACTAGCTTAGTGAGTAGTGACCTAGCTTGTTGTGTGTGATAGTGATCATAGCAACTAGAATTGTTGGAATAGTTGGCTTGCAACCTTTGTAGAGTTAGAGCAAAATTGCATTACGCCGTTTATTGTACTAATCAATTGCTCTAGTGTTTTGTAGAAATTTTAAATAGTCTATTCACCTCCTCTAGCAATATTAGACCTTCACCTCTCTAGCAATATTAGACCTTTCACAGGCGAGCGGTAGAGAAGAAGAAAACACCATGTTCTTTAGATCTTGATCCAACGATCCACGGTGGTGAATCAGCCTGGGCGTTCGGTTTTTACCGACGGTTCGGTTCGGTTTGTTCGGTTTTTCAAAAATTCGGTTTCCAGAAAATGACCCCCGATCGGTTTGCTAAAATTTCAAAAACCGACCAATTTCGCGGTTTTTAGTTCGGTTTTTTGTTAAAACCGAATAAACCGATGCAAAAAAATATCGCATAAGATTTACAATTGTGATTACAAACTTCGTTTTTAGTTCGGTTTCTCGGTACAACAGAAAAAAAAAAAAAGTTACAACACATTTTAAGTTTGGTTTTTCGAGTGTTCGCGGTTCGGTATGGAAGAAAAAAAAAGCACCATGTTCTTTAGATCTTGATCCAACGATCCAAGGTGGTGAAACGACCTCAAAACTAATCCTCCCAACTTACACGGAAAATGGAAAATTTTCAGCAAATATTACTATTTCTTCCATACCTGGAGTCCCCTTCTTCCTTCCGTTAAAATTTTTTCCCGTTCAGAATCCCATGTACCTTCACTCCCCCGAATGATAAGACCAAATCCCTCCGCGTCCTCTCCCTCGCCCACCCCACATTATTCTCTCCCCAAATCTGACCCTCCCTCGTGCGAGGTCTCACCTCTCCCGACGCGACGCGAGACGCACCACACGCGAGCCCAAGCCAGCCCCATCTAGGGTTAGCGTTCCACGGCGGCGGCGGCGGCCATGGACGAGGCAGCGACGGCGGCCCTGGCGGCGGCGAGGGGGCGGTGGACGCAGTGGGAGGAGGTGGTGGTGTCCAACGACCGCGGCAGTCGCCTCGTGCACTACTACCTCCGCGGCAACGGCGAGGCGAAGGAGCTGGCGGTGGTGGGGCGGGAGAGGAGCCCGCGTCACATGTCGTACGCCGTGCAGGGGCGGTTCCTCCGCGCGCTCGCGGCCGCCGCGGGGGCGTTCGCCGTCGCGCCGTCGCCGTCACGGTCGCCCCTGGCGGCTGCTGGGGCGGACGGCGGCGCTCCGAGGAGGTGGCGGTCCAGGCGGGAGGTCGTGGACTGGCTGTCCTCCCTCGTTTCCGGTAAGATTTCTGTGCCCGGGTTGTGCTTGTTGGAGATTTGGTTGTAGATTTGGATGATTCTGAGCGGGGCCTCGGCGCGTTTGGTCCCTGTTTTTTTTGGCTCGATTTGGTGCTATGTTTTGCGTTGAAATTGCGCCTGTTTTTAGTCGGATTGGAGGCTGTTCATGTTCTGGCCCCTTGCTCTGCATGTTTGGATGCGTTTTATGCCGTGAAACATGAGAGTTTATGGGATTTACAGGGATTTCTTCGGCTGATTTGCGTGCTGCGTTTGTTAGAAGTCCATGTCTGGGATTCCTTGGCGGACCGTCGGCTGATTTGTTCGTCTGAATTCGGGCTTGTCTTCCCTCCCGCGGCAATCCGCGTTTTCTTGCTATCTGCTCGTTTGTACCCGATGCTGGAGGGATGGTTTCTGTTTATACAATCTTGACGCGCTGAGCGAATCTGCTGTTCTATGGACCCGATATCTATACGGAACTATATGTTTTCTCATCTTTAGGCGCCTGCAGCTTCTAGGAAACCTAGGATTAGGATTAGGTTTCGGTTAAGGAACGCGGATGCTTTGCTTTCATTTCCTGCTGTGTCTAGCCTGATTTGGGCAAGGAAAACCGTAATCTTTCTCGTATTTTTCTATTTCGCTGTTTGGGGATTCTGTAATAGGGGCGGCTGGAGACACTGATGCTTTACTTCCATGTCCTGCTGTGTCTAGCCTTATTTGGCTAGAAGAGGCACCGTGTCTAGCCATATTTGGCAAGCAGAGGTGTTTCCTTCCTCGTATGTTTCCATTTGGCTGTTGGAGGGAGCCGCGGCTGCGAAACACGGGTGCTTTACTTCCATTTCCTGCCGTGTCTAGCCTGATTGGCAAGAAAAACCGTCTTCATCGTATTTTTCCATTTCGCGGTTAGACCATTAGAGGATTCCTCCACTATGGTATTTAACACCGGTGCTTTACTTCCATTTCCTGCCGTGTCTAGCCTGATTGGCAAGAAAAACCGTCATCATCGTATTTTTCCATTTTGCGGTTGGACCATTAGAGGATTCCTCCACTATGGTATTTTGTTTCACCAAATTTGTTCAGCAACTGAGGTAGTGCATTTCGCCCTCTCTTTCTGATGTTCAGGAAGGCTGCTTCTGGAATAGACCAGGACGTATGTCTCTTAGTTGACATTTCCGTGTGTTTCGTTAGCTGTTCATTGGCTGAGTTTCTGTTTAGTCAAATTGGTTTTGGGTTGCTTTACGGTTCTTCTAGGAAATCTCGCCCGGTTTGTTCAGTAATAATTTGGTTGCCTGCGAAACTCATGCCTTCTCCTTTTCCATAGGAATATGGAGAATACAGGTGTGTCTCAGTGGAAGCAGCTGCTGGCTTCCTTTGGGCCATTTGCGTAACCTTGGCATTTGGGAATAGAGATAAGCGAAGCAGCAGCATGAATGTATACTCAATCAGGTGCTGTTTTGATCTTCCCTTGTTACGGCCTCCCCTGATGCCTCTATGGAGCGGATCCACAAGTCCATATAGTGTGTACTTTGACTGTACACTGAATGTTAATGCAAAAGAAAGCCTTGATTTCTTTGAAAAGCAACAAATTCTAGTGCAAATAAATCAACATATTCCGGTGGAAATGATTTGTCTGGCTTTGTGCTCAAAGCTTTAATATAATATAATGAAGTGGGAAATCTATCGGATATTTGGATATGTAAATATGATCAGATTGTACCCAAATCGCGAGAAGTTATTCTCAAGTAAATGCATTGTACAACTTGTTTGCTGTTTGCAGTGATGATTTGTGATTGTCATCATTCCTTCTCTTCTGTTTTGTTTCTTTTAGTTCTTCGTTTTGTTTTGCTGTGTTGCTTTTGCCTATGTGTAGAATTGTCTACTTGCTACGGTTTCCATTAAAGGTTTCCTTGGCGATTTTCTTATTGTGAATGCTTCATTTGCAGGTTATAATTATGGTTCCTCCTCAATGGCTAATAGGTGCAATGGGGATTCATATGATGACAGTGTAATTAACTGCACTCAAGTTACTGCTTCGAAGGTACAGAAATGTTTTCGTATATCATCTTGCGTTTCTTATGTCTTGGAAGCACCATTGATAATTCTCCTCTAATGCATTTTCTATTATGCCTGTTCAGGATGTTTCTTCTAGGGAAGCTTCGAATGATTTCACATGGTTGGAAGCTCCCTGGCATTGCCAACAACGTTTGAAGCACTACAAATCTTTCTGCCGTCGAGGAATTACTATCTCGGTATGCCCACTTGCTGTCGCTGGCTACTTTCATTGTCTTTTTAGCTATGTGCACCTCTATTCCTTGCTCGTTGTCAATCAAGTATAACACTTACATTACAAATACCATACCTAGGCAGACATGAAACTGAGCCCCCAGAAAAAAAAATGCCACTGTCCTTGAATATTACTTGGACAGTTTCATGAGATAGAAGTGGATATATTTTGTTGAAAATAGGTTTCTTTTACTTTGACAAATATTTTTTTTTCATTATTCCTACTTCGAGATGATATTAAGGAACCTTTTGGCTTCATAGAAATACATAGTTAAAAGTAGATGAAGATCGAGTGCCAATATTATTTGTGTAGTAAACTTTTGAAGGTTGAACCTTAGCTGATACATTCCTACTATACTTATAGGTGCATAGTTTTGTATACATCATGAGTGAAGAGATGAAGAGACTTATTGCTTATGTGGAAGATCTCTATGAGGATACAAATTCATGCAATATGGTCAAGGTACAATGGTTCGACAAAGTTGACGAGGTTGGTGTTTCGTTGCCCATGGATTTCGATGACACAGAGATATTCTTTTCTCTGGGCCGTCAAGATCTCAATGTAGAATGCATTGATGGATTGGCTGCAGTCCTGAGTGCCCAGCACTACGAGAAGTTCAAGAGTGATACCAGATGCAGCTTGTGGCAACCTTATTTTTGCTGTCGGCAGATTGATAATGGTGAAGTCAAGCCTTTTGATGTCACACAGCTGCAAGGCTACTGGAGCCAGGAAGTACTTAGGACCATGTTCAACGCAACTTCCTCTCTGAAGGTGCGTTTCAAGGTCCCTAAATCCGGACCCAGTTCAGATGGAGGGCTGAAGAGGAAGCGTGATGCACTCAACAATGATGCTAATCCACAGAAGGCCATTTGTTCTGGTGCTTCTACTTCTAGGTTTTATGGTGAGAACATCAAACACTTGTGTCCTGGTTGCCATGTGGAAGTACTATCTCAAGATAGTGGTATAAGGGGATGTTGGTTTAGATGTTTGATTCTGAAGAGGCATAAAGATAAAATCAAGGTGCGCTACCTAGAACTTCAGGATGCTGACGAGACTGGAAACTTGGAGGTGTGTTATGTTCAGTTCTCTTAATTTATTTCCTTTTGTTTCATGCCATTGGATTTTAGAACTGGAGTTTGACCTAATATGATGCTTGCAGGAGTGGGTTATGCTAACACGAGTTGCCAAACCTGATCAACTGGGTATACGTTTCCTTGGAAGGCCAATGGTTCGTCCACAGCACGTGGAAGAAAGTAAGGCCTCGTGCTTTGATGTTGGAGCCATTGTTGATGCGTGGTGGCATGGTGGCTGGTGGGAGGGAATAGTGTTGTGCCATCGAGGCAGCGGGCTTCTACAAGTTTATTTTCCAGGTAACTTCACTTCCTGTGATTATGTGCAGTTCTTTTATGCTGTGTGTTTTGTGAACAATTAGTGTATTAATGAAAACACAGTACCTTACCTTTTTTTTTTGTCATTCATCACAGGAGAAAAACGAATCGCTGAATTTGGTGAAGATGAGCTGAGGTGTTCCCTTGAGTGGGTTGGTAACAAATGGAGTCCTTTGAAGGGAAGAAAAGATATCGCAAGCCAGCTGACCTCCACCTCAGATGGAAGTAAATATTTGATTGGGAAACAAGATCAGCTGAATTTTACTGTCCCTCCAAAACCAGAAGCTCAACTAGAGGGACTTCGATATGACAAGAGGGGTATTGAGAAATCTTCAGTCTGCACTATCTCACGAGATCAGAAACGTGTCCTTGCCGACCTGACTAATGATCTGAAGTTAGATAACTTGAGGTGGATGCCAAGAAAGAGGAGCAGAAGATCTGGCTCAAGAAAGCATTCTGACACTAGCAGCGGAAGCAGCAGTGGGGACATGGACTTGTCCAGCCCCAGTGGAAGCTTTGGTCAACTTAATCTAGTGCCCGACGAGGAGGCATGCAAGAACAGTGGAGAGGAGCCTTTTATGGGTGTGCCTGTGCAGGTTCCCAATCTTGTGATGTCCAGGTGAAAGCCAATTCAGCAGCACCGGTTGAAGGGGTTAACATGTTAGCTTCTTACTTTCTGGAGTTACATCGGCCTTGGCGAGATGTAGGTTTTGTGCATCCCCAGGTTATTTTTGCCAGCACAACCCAGATCCAGGTTTTGACAGTTTTTTTCAAGGCTCATCAACTGTAGTCAGTTGGATGTGAAGATGTGTCACCAAGAACCAGTATACAGTTTGTATGTATGACTGACCTAGATAAGTTTTTTATCTGGTCCCTATAATTTCTAGGGTTGATAGCTTTGTTAACATCTTCTAGGAGAGGAAGAAGGCCCAGTTTGGTTTCTGGTTTTAGAGCTTTCAGTTTTTCTTTTGGCAATCCTAGTCTTTGTTGTTTTGTTTGTTCATCCAGTCTTGTAGCGGTGGCGTGCCTTATATAGTTATCATCTACTGAACTTTACATAGTTATCATCTACTGAACTCGGTGAAATGTCACAAAATAGCTGCTTGTTGCCTATTTCTGTGTTCTTTTAAATATCAAAGCTGTACCTGTTGGATTCTGTTTTCTCATCGTGGTGGACTTTACTGTGCGTGCTTGTATATGTACCACCACCCCCGGAACGGTTGTGAAATGTGAATTGTGCGGTAGCATGTGGCATGCTGTTGTTGCCTGTAGGAAAATGGTGTAATTGGTTGGTGTGAAGAATCCCTATCGTTGAAAAACGGTGATGATTGATTGGTTTGGAGAATCTAACTCTACCTTGGATATATTATGGAAATGGTAGGCTTTGACAGGTTTGGCTTTGCTGGCGTTACTGGTAGCCTACTGCCTGCCTACCTTACTGCCGCTGGACGCCGTTGCTGCTGCTCCATCTCTTGACGGTCAAGTTAACGACACGCAATCACGCATGACAAATTTAGTAACTTCTGGTCTTCTCCGGCCGTGCAGTGCTAATTGATGTTCACATCGCGTTTCCATGTGCAGTCCGATAAAGGCATCCAAGCGTCCATCTCGACAGAGGCTGTGTCCAAAGCATCGTCACAAGTCGGGCACTGGGCAGAGGAAAGGAAAATGCCATACCGGGCATCCAGAGGCAGCCTGCGTGGTTGGACCAGAATCTGATTCTACTCGATGAGAAGACGATGCCTGGCCTTGACACGGCACAAAAGCTAGGTATCGATCGAAATCCCCTTAGCCCCACCCAGGAGTCCAGGACCCAGCTGCCCGCCCACTTGCACCCTGCGGCCCTGCCCTTGAAAAGGGGCGGGCTCCTCCTGCCTTCAGGATCAGGACCACCGCCGCTGGTCGTGGTCGAGCAGCAGGGAGATTGATGAGCGGCAAGGTAACCACCGCGGTGGCCAACGGTTCTTTGCTGCCGTGATCCTGAGCTAGAACCACCGTGGAGTGACTGGTGTTTGTTTTGTGACGTGGGTGCAGCAGCTCTACTGCATGACGGTGAGGATGAACATCGACTGCAACGGGTGCTACCAGAGGATCAGGAGAGCGCTCCTCCACATGCAAGACCTGGAGAGCCACCTGATCGACCGGAAGCAGCACCGGGTGAGCGTCTGCGGCGCCTTCGTGCCGCAGGACGTGGCCATCAAGCTCCGCAAGAGGACCAACCGCCGCGTCGAGATACTCGAGATCAAGGAGGTCGACACGGGGGCTGGAGGCGAGGGCGAACCACCGGCGGGGTCCGACGGCGGCGGCCAGCAGCCGTCCTGAAAGGAAAGGAGACGCCCTAGGACAGTAGGACAGGACGCAGGCACACATTTGCCTCTCGACCGGGCTCTAATGTAGCGCGAATGTTACATAAAATCTCTGTTCGAAACAGATATGACCGATAGATTATCCTTGAATACGGTGCGGCAGCAAGTGTTTCGCTCGGTTTGATGAAGGTGTTCACGCCCCTCTTCGCCGCAAGTTTGGTGGTTCACCGTCCCTTTCTTGATTTCTTCCTTTGCCATACTACCTGGGTCCTGGGGCAAAGAGCAGGCTTCAGCACACCTTAAGAGTACAGCTCGTACTAGTACAACGGAACCAACAACGCTACCAGCACTGAGCTCTCAAGTCTCAACTAGCCAACCACGAGGACGAAATCACACACAGAACCCAGGCGCTAACACTTATATGGACTCATGGTCTCGCAAACAAACACGAAGCAAATGGTCTGCACCCTGCAGCATCTGGCTAGTCTTCTGAACCTGCACATGCTTGGTGCCCAGCCTTCTAAGGCATCCAGTCCAAACAAGGTAACCCCGACAAACGTAAGAGCAGCAGGGCTGCCTTCGAGTGCAGTGCAGCCTCCGGAAGGACAAGCAGCGCCAACCATACACAACAGAAGGGAAGGATCTATACATCACCAACTTACTTCAACAAGGTACTGACAGATTATTAACAGTTAACAGGACACAAAGTAGCCGATAATGGATTTGGTACCGATGATGATGATGATGATGACAATGACAGCGTGGTATCAAGAGAACCATTGCCGCAATCTTTCAGCAATTTTGTCGCGGAGACGAGGTTCATCACCAAGTTAAGATTGGTGCCCACTGCCCACCAAACCATAGCACCGGACCAAAAAGCCAGCGGTGGTAAGTGAGACATGCAAAAGAAGCTGAAAAGAAGGCGCTGTACCTGTACTGTACATAACCTGGCGAGAAGGTGGCACGTACCCTGCTACCTCTTGGCAGGCACCAGCACCAGCACCAGCCGCGCATGGTAAAGCCAGGGTTTCCTTGGAGTGGCGTTAAAGCCTGCAGAGGTGGATGGGCAGCAGAGCAGAGAGAACAACGAACGAGCTCACCGTTCGCTGGCCAGCTTACGTTCCGGACAGCAGCAAATGTGATGAGTCCGTCCGCACACACGTACTCCCAGTCCTGTTCCTCCTTTTGCCACAACCATTGAGAGCTCGTCGTGCGACAAGGAGAGCTTCTCCCCCTCTCTAGCTGACTCATGATCAGCAGCGAAAAATGGGGCTGGTGGTGAAGCGTGTCTTCCTCCTCACCGCCTCCCTTGTGCTCCTCTTGCTCAGCTTCGAGGTCCTGGACCTGGAGGGGGCTCTCCGCCGTGTGAGCCATGGCTGCGGCGAGGTCAGTGCCGTGGCAGTGACCCGTGATGCCGGTTCTGGTTTCCTCTCCAGGTTCAGGATGCTGGTAAGCCTGGATCGTCATCGGCCGCCGCGACACCCACACCGGAGCCATCAAAAGAGTTCTGCAGCTCCAGCTCCGGCACCGGCGCCGGTTCAGGTTCATGAAGCAAGAGCTGCTCCGACTCCTGCTCCTCCTCTTCCCCATGAAAGCCATAGAAGTATGCCACTCAGAAACCACAGACACACTGCCCCAGCGAGGAGCGTGGCACGCAAACTGGGAGGTGGAGGTCACGCCAGGCTCCCAACAGCCGCCATTGTCGCCCTGGCTGTGGCTGGAGCATGTCTGCTTGTTCTCGGAGTTGCAATGGCAGCAGCAGCCTCACTCAGAAGATCAAGGAAGCTTCAGAAAAAGCCTTTCAAGCTATTTCCCCATGGATCAAGAGCTCACAGGTCAACTTGTGCTACCATCAAGGTTAGTTCGCATCCCAGCCCGGGTTCTGCTGTGCAATGCCGGGACTATCCAATCCTCACAGAATCTTCAAAATCTATGAGCTTAGAATCTTCAGAATCTAAGAACTTATCCGTGCTTCCCACTACATCAAAAAGTGCAGAGTTAATCATAAGCGATTATGCTGTGAAAACCAGCACCAACATGCAGTCTGATGAAGCTGATTCTTTCCATTCATTGTCCTGTTCTCGTTCATCAGGTGGCTCCATTACAGAGTCGCCACTGCAAATTTGTGATAAACCTATCACAGATCTGTCTCCATCTTCTCGACACAGGGACGATTCACCTTCTAGTTCATCATATCAATCACTATCACCAGATTGTAGATCTCCCTTCTGCCCAAAGATTCCACCTTTCACAGCTCCCGATCACACCCATGTGCTTAATGCCATTTGCCATCTTCCAGAAAATCCAGACGAGGAGAAAACTGGAGTAAGCCACCAAAAAACTGCAACGGCTACTAACAATTCAGGATCCATGGGACATCCTGAAGCTCCAAAAGTAGAGCAGGTCAATGCAAAGCTCAGTCATCTATCGTCAGGATATAAGTCTACTTCCTATGCTACAGAGACCACACCCTCCGAAACAAACTCAGCATTCAGGGTGTCAAATACAGACATTAATTTGGTGTCAAATACAGACATTAATTTGGATCCAAAGGAATCAATACGGAACTCAGCTGAAGAAGCCAAGTTCAAACCATCTGGAGCAATAAGTATATCGAAATCACCACCACCCCCTCCACCGCCAATTAAACCTACTTCAAGTCTTAAAGGGAAGAACTCTGGCCAGCCTCCATTGCCACCTCCATTACCGATCCAGTTACAAGTTGGCAAAGATGGGTTACCACTTCCAAGGTTGAAACCTCTGCACTGGGACAAAGTAAGGGCAGCTCCAAACCTCTCAATGGTGTGGAATGACATTCAGTCAAGTTCCTTTGAGTTTGAGTAAGCCACAAAATGATTCCCCTTGCTACATTGTCATTTCATTTCCTATTATTACATCTAACAAAAGCATACATTATGCAGATTTGATGAACAGATGATCAAGTCATTGTTTGCATACAATTTTCAAGGGCAAGCAAAAAATGAGGACCCCAAGAGCAAGACTTTAGCTACCAGCAAACATGTCATTGAGCACCACAAACTTCAAAATACTACAATACTCTTGAAGACCTTAAATGCTAGCACTGAACAAGTCTGCATTTCTATAACAGAAGGTATATCTTGCTGCATTTGGATTTAAGCTTACCAAGTAAATGAAGGCCAGATGAACCTACTGTCCTGTCTTGACAATCACAGGTACTGGACTGTCCACACAACAACTAGAAGCGCTGGTCAAGATGAAACCATCCGAGGAAGAGGAGAAAAAGCTACTTGATTATGATGGGGACATCAACATGTTAGATCCAGCAGAGAACTTTGTTAAGGTGCTACTGACAATACCAATGTCATTTTCAAGAATTGAGGCAATGCTGTACAAGGAAACTTTTGATGATGAAGTTGCCCATCTCAGGATGTCCTTTGCACTGATTAAAGTAAGTAGAGCTATTCAATTAATTTAGAAGATAGAAACATTCTGTTGAAGCTACAACTATTTCTTTGTTTACAGGGAGCCTGCAGTGAACTCAGGTCCAGCAAATTGTTTTTAAGATTACTTGAAGCGGTACTCAAGACTGGAAACAGAATGAATGTTGGAACTATAAGAGGAGGGGCAAGTGCTTTCAGACTTGACGCACTGCTGAAACTGTCAGATATACGTGGAGCTGACGGGAAGACAACCCTCCTGCATTTTGTTGTCCAAGAGATGGAGCGACTACAAGGATCAAAGGCTTCGGATAAGCTCAGTGGAACTTCTGGATCTTGTCAACTGGCAGAAAGAGAAGAGTATCCAGAAATAGGTACAGAATTTGTTACAGAGTTAAGTAATGAGCTTGGCAATGTCAAGAAGGTAGCAAGTATAGATTTAGATACCTTGAAAAGCTCAATCTCAAATCTATCACATGGACTGGCTCAACTGATAAGGCTTGTCGGGAAGGAGCTTACCTGCAATGACAGGAACCAGAACTTCCTGCAGTGCATGAGATCATTCCAAACTCATGCAGAGAATACCATGCAGGAACTCAAGGTTGATGAAGCCGAGGTCCTACAGCAGGTCAGAGAACTCACAGAGTATTATCATGGAGAGGTTGGCAAGAATGAGTCAAACCTCCTCCATATATTTGTCATCATGAGAGATTTTCTTGGTTTGCTAGATAGGGTGTGCCGAGACATGAGGGGTACAAAGCACATCCAACCTCTGAAACATAGTCCTTCCGCTCAGGTGAATACGTTCAATGATCAGACTTCACATTAACCAGTTGGACATTAACAAATTAACTTTTTTGTGTGAATGTGTGTATAGTTATTAGCTTGAGATGGGTTTGTATCAGTTACGGATAGTTTGTACACGTGCAGAATTGTATTAGAATGATGGTGTGTTTAGATTGCATGGTTTTCAATTTGTTGAATACACTCACAACTTAATGCTGATCATGTTATTGTTTTGGAGGGTCCTATATACTCCTGTAGTTACTGGTAACTGCCAAACATGTACTCTTGTATGTTTTCGTTTTGCTAATAATCTTTAAAAATTTCAAACTCCAAAGACAGCAGGCCCGGGCCACTGTGCCAGTACACGACAAAACAGTACATGTCCATTTACATGCCAGTCTAAGGGCAACGAGGAAATTTCCCAAGATATATTCAGGGAGGATGGGATCTCTACCACTTTACAAATTTCAAGAAAATATACTTCCCAGAAGATAAATGAAAAAGGGATATAAACCATATTTTAGAGATAAAATCTGCAGAACTATTCTACAGTTTATCACTTATTGCTCTCCAACAATTCCATAATATCAACAGTATAATCTCTCCAACAAGACCCACAACATTGAGAGATAGGAACCGGTACAAAAAGATCAGACAAATCCTGTTGAATGCTCAAGATACAAAAATTGGAGATCGAGAATAGAACTCCAACTGCAATCAGACTACTTATGGGCATATAGATAAGATCATAACTCTTCAAGAGATCTTACAAAGTTAAGCTCTCAGGATCCTCAAGAATCTTTGCAAAAGTTTGAAGGAATGCTGCCAAATCAGCACCATATACAATCCTGTGATCAGCAGTGACATTGACCTACAAAAAGAAATGTTGAAACAGCTTAGTTAAATACAAATCCCCTGATGCTATAATTTCATACTCTATGTCCACTATACCATAGCCACAGTTTCTATCGAAATATTGCCAGTATTGTCCTGAATAATCTGTTCAACACAAGAACTATTGCTGACACATTCTAAGTGGCAACCAACCAAAGAGGCCCTAACTCCTAACTGGCAGCACCAGCGATACATCCACACAATAAAACCAACAATATAAACAACTCAAACGGACTTTGATGACTAGTGAGGTATAAGTTGTGGTGCTTGGTACCGATGAATTGTATATTTTCCATTGCAAAATTACTCATTTTAGGCCAGCAAATCTATTTCTATGATTTAGACAGAACCATAGAATAACATCTACTCCCTCTGTTTCAAAATCTAAGTCATTTAGTATTGTCTTATGTCAAACTTCTCCAACTATGACCAGGCTTACAGAAAAATATATTAACATCTACAATATCGAATAAATGCATTATCAATACATATTCCATGGTGAATTTAATGAAACTAAATTGATGTTGTAGATGTTAGTACATTTTTTTATATAAATTTGGTCAAAGGTAGATAAGTTTCACTTAGGGCAAAACTAGAACAACCACACTCTGAAACAGAATGAGTAGTTATATAGACAATAACTGTAAGTCTGTAATTATGCAATACTATTGGGCATCTTATCCTCGTAATTAACTCTTGGAATTAAACCATGCAGCACACTTCACATGATATATCTGACAAACTCTTCAACAAAACAACTACATGTCATGAATACATTTTAAAACTAGCAGGATGTAGAACTATTCACATTTTACCATACTGAAACATTATATGCAAACAACAGATGTCTTAAACACAGGTGCATAACTAACCAGCATTTTGCTCTTGACGCTAAAGAAACCATCTTTATCAGCTACGACTGTAGGTTTGGAGGCTCCAACCGCCATAATAGCTCCCTGCACTCATTGATACTCAAATATTAACCCTCATACATAAGTGAAGCATATGTATTACGATTTATATAGACTAGGAAGAAAGGGAATTAAGCCCACCTGACCAGGCGGAAGGATCGCATCAAACCGATCTACAGCAAACATACCCAGGTTGGACAGTGTAAAAGTCCCTGCAAATAACAAAATCTTCAGGTAAGCATGTCCACATAAAATTCGCAAAGGCAATCTAATACACTATGCAATGCAATGAGTTCCATACCAGAGCTGTACTCATTTGGTTGGAGCTGTTTTGCACGTGCTTTCTTGACTAGATCCTTCCAATTTTGTGAGAGCAAATATATATCCAGCTACAGTGTAACAATCAACAAGCTGTTTGGTGAACTTGTTTGCTAAAACTGCAAAGTGGAGCCAAATTTATCACAAAAGATAGGTTGTACCTTGTCAGCATCCTGAAGGACAGGTGTAATAAGGCCACCATCGATTGCCACAGCCACTGCAATGTTGATGTTACTGTTGTATGTGAAGCTCTTTCCATCCCTGCAGCTAGCATTGACAACAGGGTGCTGTGCAAGAGCCATGGCTGCAGCCTTCGCCAGCAGCACTGTCATTGTCACTCCCTTTGGCTTAACCTGTCAAAATCAAATCAGTCTAATAATCAGGAAGCAGGGTAAGAAAAACAAAGGAGCTTCAAGTGCAGTCAAGCCCTGCTTCAAGTCCTCACCTTTTCATACAGCTCATCGAGCTTATCGGTTACAATTGGGTACCCAACACGGAATGCTGGCACTGCCAGGCTCTCCACCATGTTCTTGCTCACTGCAGCCTGCATGGTAGTGAATGGAACAACAGTCGCGCCAGGAACCGGCGGTAGCACTGCCGCCTGAGGCACCGCACCCACTGAAGGCGCAGCCACAGGTGGTGGTGCAGCAGCAGCAGGAGCGGGCTTTGACTTGGGCTGGATTCCGGCAGCCGCCTCAACATCTGCCGACGTAATTCGACCGTACGGCCCGGTGCCAGTCACCTTGGCAAGGTCCACCCTGTGCTGCTTAGCCAGCTTCTTAGCGTGCGGGCTGGCGATGCCCTTCGTCCCCGCGGCCACCGGCGCGGGAGCAGCCGCCGGAGCCGGAGGAGGAGGCGGCGGCGCTGCGGCATCCTCCGTTGGAGCAGGTGGCGCCTGCTGCGGCTGCCCGTTGGAGAGCTCCTGAGCCTTGGCGAGCGCGAGCGGCACCTCCTCCTCCGACTCCGCGAGCAGCGCGATGGGGGCGCCCACCGGCGCAGACTCGCCGGCCTGGACGAGGACCGCCGCCACGATGCCGTCGTGGAAGGTCTCGACGTCCATGTCGGCCTTGTCGGACTCGACGACCACGACGGCGTCGCCCTTGGAGACGCGGTCGCCCTCGCCGGCGGACCAGGAGACTATCTTTCCCTCCGTCATGGTGGAGCTGAGCGCCGGCATGAAGATCTCCCGGATCTTGGCGCGCACCACCATCCGCCCGCGCCGCGCCTGCCTCCAGCGCGCGCCCGCCGGCACCGCTCCGGCACGGAGCCGCGCGGGCAGGGTGGAGGCGGAGAGCGACAGGGGTGCGGGGGCCGTCGCCATTGGAGGAGAGGAGTGCTCGAGGTCGGAGGCGATGGGAGGGGGCTTTGGCTGGTTGGCCTGGGTATATGGGGGTGGAAAGCAGTGAGGAGGGCGGAGAAAGCGAGGCGAGGAACCGAGGATGGCTTTGGAAACTCCGATGATGCTGTCATGGACCGGGCTTCATCTTGCTGTGGGCCTCTTACGTCATTAACAAGGGTGACCAGTCTAGCCCATCGACGGAAGTTGCGAGGCCAGACCATTTACGGTCACCAGGGATCTGGCCCATGTAAGTCCATATTCAGTCATGGGCCGGTTCCTACGTCAATCTACAAGGATGGCTTTAGCCCATTTACTGAAATGATGGGCTTGGCCCGTTCCGGCTTATTTCGTTAGGCCCACTGAGGCACTGAGCCGAGGAGGACCTATCCGGGGAGATTTAACTTTTTACCATTATAACAAATGGCACCTCCTCAAATAGCACTTTAACGGATGCCAATACATTTTCACCAGCACAAAGAGAAAACAACTACAAATTTACCACTTTTTCTTACGTGGCACACCAGCTCTTCATGCCAGCGTGGATTCAAGTCAACGGGGCGTGTGAAATGTCCCTCCTGCCCTTTTCCTCTCCACCCACGCAGCTGGCATTTTCGCCCGTGCTCTCTGGCGCCCATGCAACAACTCATACCAAATACACACCTGATGGTAGCCCTGAGCACTGCAGTAGCGGCACCTCATGCCCGCGGCGCGGCGGTGCTCTCGCCAGTGGTGGTGGCATTGTTGCTGTTGCCGCCTGCCGGCTGACGGCGCACACCAACACCGTGCCTCGGCAGCTCGCACCTGGCGGTGCCAAGGCTCATGACCCAGTCTCGCGGCTTCGTGCCCGTGAGCTTCGGATCGATGGTCGCCTCCTCGCGCGGCTTTGAGCTCGTCCCACAAACTTCGTCGAAGCCGCGCCATGACGAGCCACCGGGCGCCACGGCGACCTCGAGTGTGCCCTCGGCTTCTTCACACTGCCCCCGAGCTTGACGCCGCTTCCCGCCCATCACCCCTTCGATCCGCGCCACTTCACTTTCGTCGGCACAAGACAAGCGCCATGATCCCCGATGGACACGCCGCACCCACTCCCGCAAGATGAGGCACCGGTTGGTGATCCGTCCGTGCGGCGGAAGCACAAGATGGGCCCGCCCCACCCACGCACTCTCTAGGATGGAGTTCCACCCACGGTGCATGAGAGGCCGCCACCGACGGCAGCGGCGGGGAGAAAGCACCACGGGACCATGAGCCCCCGCCTCGCCCATGCGCGCCGGGCGAACCCTCTCAGTCTGCGGGTCCGGGTCGTTGAGCGACAATGTCCGGCGCATCATCACCCACAGAAGCGAGTCTTGGGTGGCTCATGCGTCCGACCCACCGGGAGCGATTGGACTCGGCCCACATGGGCGTAGCCCGCGGCTATGCCAGCGAACCCATGCCAGGAAGGTGGGGCGACCCACGGCGGTGGTAAGCGCGGCGCTGCGCCGCGATGCGCCACGATGGCGGCGCCGCTTGGCGCCGCAGACGCGCGCCCATGCGGCGAGGCCCAACCACTCGAAAGCGTGTCCGGGCGCGTGCAGTCCATCACCGTGTGGGTCCACGCCTGCGTCCTCGTACATCGCGTGCGTCAGATCACGCCGGGTCGCCACAGCCGAAGCTACGCCGGCTTCCGGCTCCAGCTCGCGAAGCTTCGCGATCGAGGTCGTCGGCGATTGCGGCCGGTCCATGGACTTGACGGCGAAGGCCTCGCCGGTGTACGCAGACGTCACGGTACCGTGTAACGGACGTCAATGACCCACCCCGCTTTGGGGTGGCTCGGTCGAAGGTGGCCAAAGCGACCCGACCACGCGCTGCTGGCGGCGCGGCGCGCGGCCGCGTGGCCTAGCGCCGAAGTGCTTCGGCGTCTTCAGCGGTGGCGGCGGCGTCATCATTAGCGATACTGATGCCGCTAGCGACCTCGTGGTAGGCGGAGGTGGGCCCGTAGGGGGCTCAATCGCTTGCGTCATTACCGCTACGCGGACGTGCACGTCGGCAACAACGGGGTCGCGGTGGTTCCTAGCGCGCGGGTTCAGGCGAGCGTGCGCCATGGCAAGGTGGCTAAGCGGCGAAGTCGAGGCGCTGCTTGGCTCTCACCCAAGCGCGCAAGTCGATGAATCGGCAGCGGTGGCCAAGCTTGAGGCTCGCGGCCATGGCAGTCGGTGCGCACGCGACCGGCTAGCTACTGTGTAGCGCGTGCAGCGGCGACGACCCCGACTCAAGTCGCTCCGTGGTCTCCAGCTTCGGCGAGAGGTGCGTCGGGCGGAGAGGAGGACGAGGCGAATGAGACGGTGCACGCGGTTGGGGTGGAGATGGCGCGGATACGGGCCATGGCCATGGCGATTGTGCGTTCGAGCAGAGAGAGCAAGGGACAGGAGAGACATTTGACGTTCGTACACTAACTTGATCCCTGCTGATGTGAGGGCTGATGTGCCACGTGAGCAAAAGTGGTATTTTTTTTTATCTGTTTTCGGTCTTGGCTGGTAAAATTGCAGCGGCAACCGATGAGATGATATCTGAGCCCTATCCCGTAGGCCACAACGCTCCCATCCAGCTCCTGCTCGCGACCAAATCTGCCGTTTCCGCCGCCGCCGCAGCCAGCATCACCGGAGGGATCCGCGCCGCGCTGCTCCACGCGATGAACACGGACATCACCGCGTCGACGAAGCCGGAGTACCCGGTGGTGGATCGGAACCCGGCCTTCACCAAGGTGGTCGGCAACTTCTCCGCGCTCGACTACATGCGCCTCTCCACTATCTCCGCCATCTCCGTCACCGTTGGCTACCTCTCCGGTTCGCCTCCCCCTCCCAAACCTTATCTCTCACTTCATCCCCCCATCGGTAGCTCAGACCCGCGCTTGTCGTGCAGGGATCAAGCCGGGGATCCGGGGCCCGTCGATGGTCACGGGCGGGCTCATCGGGGTCATGGGAGGGTTCATGTACGCCTACCAGAACTCCGCCGGCCGCCTAATGGGATTCTTCCCCAACGACGCCGAGGTCGCGCGCTACAAGTACAAGCTGTAGTGAGGATCCAGCTCCACTCCGTCTCTCTTTTCGCAACCGTTGCGCCTTTTTCTTTCCTGACCTCGTGCTAGCTTCAGTACTTGATCTGGGCACTCTATGGCCTTGGTTGAATAAACGCTGTATGCTGTTGCACAGTTATGAGGATTCGATGATACAATTCACCTCTTGATGTTGTTTGGTGAGAATTTCATCGCCATTTCGGTGAATTTATGAATATTAAAGTGACTTCTGCTCTGAACTTGTTATTTTTTGTGTCATCGTGTTTGTGTATCTTGGCTTGTCAGGATTGGGGTTTGTGACTTTGTTGCCTCACATGGTAAGTAATGGGGTTCGTTTGGCTCATTGGCTGCCTGTTGGGGAAGATTTCAATGTTTGTTTTGTTCATATGATCTTTGTATCGAGATTTACCTGGTGTGCTCCACATGTGAATTCGGTGCACATTTATCATCAAGAATGTCATGGAGGTAGATAGATGGTGGTATTAGAGAGCATACTTAAATTTTATCAATGCTTACTAAGTCCTGTTTGTTTTAGCTTGCAGAGTGCAACTTACAAACTGAAACAAATAGATCTCAGATTGCAACAATCCATAGGCCAGATTGTTACAATCCAACAATTTGCTTTCCCCCCAGCTTGTAGATTGTAACAATCTACAATGTGCAAGCTAAAACAAACAGGGTCTAGCCTAGGAAGTACATAAAAATCTGTGGAAATGAATTTGATCCACCTGGTCTTTGCGGTATTGGCATGTGCCCATCCTTTTAATTTGAGTCTTGTGAAGCACATCAAGCTATAGTGAGAATTTAGCTCCACTCTGCCTCTCTTGCAGCAATTCTTGCTCCTGTATCTTTACTTACCCCGTGTTAGCTTCAGTTGATCCAAGCATGAGTGGTCTTTGCTGAGTGAATTGGTATGCTGTTGAACAGTTGTGAGGATTTGGGGATACAATTTAGCCCGTTCGTGTTATTACCCGTTGATAATTTTGTCTCTGTTTCAGTAAATTTATGTATTTGAAAGTAATTCCTGTCCTGAAGCTTAGTAACTGTTGTGATTACCTTGGCAGGATTAGGGGATGTGATTCTACCTCTTGTTGTTGCCTTTGGGGTGGGCTTGGCTGTCTCTGGCTGTTGGGAAAGCTGTCAAAGATTGCTTATATGATTTCTGCATGTGATAGTCACTGAACTTGGTGCACATGGTAAAATAATTAATTTGTTATTTGTTTGGGGGGCGGGGGTGTAGATATTATTATTATTTTTTTGAGCGTAAAATACAGCAAGAGAAACCCCCACTATGAGATTTTATAAATAAAAAAAAAGGTAAGAACTGTACAGGGAAACAAGCACAACAAAAACCACCCAAGAGGCTGAGAGAGCCACTTGGCAGCTAGAAAACTAAGAAAAGGGATCTATACAAAGGAGGAAAGAAGTGCGTTTGTCCTTAGACATCCTAAGAGCTTGCAGTCTAGCCTCGTCTAAGAAGGAGCATTTCCAGGAGAAGAAAGAAGGCCGTCCTCTGTCAAAAATAAAGTTGTTTCGCTGCTTCCATATGTGCCAGGCAGCAATGATGAAGATCTCCATGAAGAAGGGATTATGGTATTGCTGTTTTGACTGCATCATCATTTGAAAGAAATCACTTTGGAAGTTCTGGTGCATATTCAAGTGATGCCAGCAGGCCTGACTGAAAGGGCATCTGAAGAAGAGATGAAAAGCAGTTTCGTCAACATTGTGATTACAGAGAACACAGTTGTAGTTGTTGCCCTCCAACTTGTGTTTTTTCCTTTTGAGAAGATTCCTTGTGTTTAGCCTATCCATAATCATGAGCCAGGAGAAGACTTCAAGTTTGTTACAGCAATTTGAATCCCAAATCCACAGGAAAGGGGCAGGAGGCTGAACATTTCTGTAGGGAAAGTTGTAGAATTTATAAGAAGTATAGCTGCTGCTGCCCCAAATATAGTGCCAGGAATCTTTTGTGTCCTGTTGAACCTGTATAGTTTGAATATAGTCTTGCATTGTTTGGTATTCTTGGTAAGCTTGTTTAGACAAAACTATTGCTCATTGACTTGGGAAATACACAAAACTATGTGCAAATTACTGTGGTCTAAATGGTTGTTAGTGGCATAGGCAGCCGTGTTTCAGTTTATTTGAGTTGATTGAAATGAAGTCAGGTATTCTCCCTGAGTTTATTCACTTCTGTTAAACCTCCCGCATGTGTCATTTTAAGACATAGTGGAAACACCCATGTTTGGATTGTTGTATTCATTCTATTACCTTGGTCTGGACGAGCTTACTACTTACCAGACTGGTATAATGTCCGTGCTAACGCTACGGTAGCACATAACCAAACAAATCAAATAACTCAAAGGCATACTCTTTGCGGTCCTCGAATAACTTACGTTTTGAGGTTGTCCTAAATAAGATGTTTTAAGCATGAAGACGCAGGATGACACTACAATATCACAGAAAGACTATACAAGTGAAAAAGAACGAAAAGATAGTTCAGTTCCTGTTGTAAGGAAAATTAATCGGTAATAATGTGTTGTTTAGACAATTACAACGTGGATACCTGTTCTTCTATTTGTTTTGGCCCTGACCACTGCCACACGCACCTCAAGCTGAATGTGTAGTCGCTGCACCACCGCCTTAGCGTGCTCCTCTCACTGACTCCATTAGACAAGATTTGTTTGGTTTCTCATTCCAAATCTTAAACAAATTTCTATGCACCGACCAAATGATAATGCGACTACCAAGTCACAATCTCAGATTCGGAAAGCATAGAAAAAAAACTGAAACCACTTGTGTACAATCGACTGCAAGTTCACGACTCAAGCACCCGCTGACAGGAAGCTCCATAATCTGAATTCTAATATTAGCATGGCTGCATCATTCCAAGCAAATCACCACATATAAGCAGTTGTAAGTCAATGCTATTTTTTTTTACCACGACCATACTTCAGATGTGGATCGCTCTCAATTGAACGAAAAAGTAGTGCATCAATCGAACGGAAAAGCAGCAGGGAGGGTTCCAGACAGACACTGCAATAGGATCAAAGTGACAATTCAGTATTTAATAATTTAGATAACAGGTACTATCTAGAAAATTTCAGACCACTCTAATTTAGATAACACTGCAATAGGATCAAAGTTACAATTCAATATTCAATAATTTAAACCAAACACTACATGAAAGTAACTAAATTTCTAAGATTTCTGAGCTGCTCTGTCCGTTTGTCGAAAGCATCAAATAAATCTGACACAAACCGACAATTCCAGATATCTTTGCATGGCTACGGAAAGGCTCGTTCAACAAAACAGCATGCTAGTGAAGTTTAATTAACCGGGATTTAGGGCAATTTTAGCAAGCTTATTGATAGCTGTAATTGAAGAAATTGCATTGTATGTGGTTGGAGCAATACGGTAGCCTCAACTTCTGGGTAGGCCCTTTACTCTGCAGGATCAACAACCATAGCAGCACTGAGAACCCTAGAATCTCCCTGTAAATCCATGAGAACCCTAGAATCTCCCTGTAAATCCATGATGTATGCCCCTTAGACTCTTAAACTGTAGGTTTCTGACAAGAGAAATTCATATACAATCTTGGAAGGGAACATCTTGTAGCATTACGATTTTGCTAGATTTCAATACAAAACTTTGTGTTGACCTCCATTCCCCAAGTTTGTTTGATGAATTATTTTTATTGAGGTGATTAGACCTATACAACTTAAAACCAGGGCAGGATTCATTTTTCATGCTTCTGGCAACAGATTCCGGATAGTGGCATATCTAAGCACAAATAAGGAACTTGGTCACCTGTTCATGTACATTGATAAACCTTTTCAGCACCAAAGGCAATTTGCATAAACATATCTTGATGGCTCGCCAATTAATTCAGAAAAAAGTAGTTATTCAAACCTCCGGTATGCTTACATTTCTCTCCACTGCTGAATCGATGTACATGAAGAGGCATTAGGCCTTCCGCAGTGTTGGCCTTGAGTGATGCCTAAAGAAGAGAGAGGGTATTTAAGGATCACTTCTACCACTGCAGCATGCGATGCCAAATTTGAGTGGTGCTCCAAAAACTGGGAGCGATGAAAGTGTAGGCAGCGGTTCCAACTCATGCAACAGACAGCAAAAACAGGAGAAGGGACATGCATGCTGAAGAAAATGGAGAGAGAACACAGGACATGATGGGCCCAAGAGTGATGCTTCCACTGCAGCACAAGAAGAGTGACTCCTATTTCTATGCATGGGGCCCATTCTTCAGTTTTCTGGCATCACCACGCTGTGGTTCCCAGATGTTGCAATCTCTCTCTCTTTTGTGTTTGGCTGATGGCTACTCATAAATTGAAATGATTTCACAACTGTAGGGGTACTCGAGTAAGTTTGATTACCTAACGTCGCTGATTTTTCTGGTTGCTAATCCTGCATCCATGAATCTGTTTCCATAGCCCTCCAATCTCAGGATTTGGGGACTGGTGCGGCCGTTTCGTGCGACCTCAGTTTTGGTGCAAGCTCAGTATTTGCGATGAGTTGGTTTGTTTGTCCCATCCATGACTACGGGTGCCATATATAGTTCTTTTGTTTCTTTAGCTACCACAAATGTGGCAAATTTGAGCAAGAAACTTTTTTTAAGCAACAAACTAAGTTTATTCCAGACAAATATAGTTCTTTTGTTTTTTAGTGAAGCTACCACAACTGCGGCAAATTTGACAACTAGGCTAATAATCCACGTGAATCACATTTTTTTTATGGGCCATGCTAGCGTCCGGATATCTGGACGCACACGCGGACGCCTACGCACCCGCGTGCTGCTGCGTCTGCTCACGTGCTTCATGCCCCGCGCCTGCTGTTGCTACTGGGTCTGCACCTGCTGGCTTGCTGCGCTCCGAGCGTGCTGCTGCTGCTGTACCTGCTCGCTTGCTTTGCGTTGCGTCTCGCGCCTGCTACTGCTGTTGGGTCCATGCGTGTGCTGCTGCGCCTATACGGGAGATCATGTGTGTGGGGTCCGCCTAGCTGCATACGAGAGAAAGGGAGCACAGCACGCGTACCCGTGTTGAAATAATTGAAACATATGTTTGCAACATATGTGTATAACCAGTGTAACATATGCAACATACAGATAAACACTTGCAACATACGTCTGATATAGGTGACACATTTGGAACATACACTTGTAATATACGTGTATAACCACTGCAACATATGCAACATCCAGATGAAACAACCAAAACATTTAGAAACACACTTCGCAACATACGTATATAGCCACTGCAACATATATAACATGCAGATGAAACACTTGCAACATACGTTTGAAATAATTGAAATATTTGAAACATACACTTACAGCATATGCAACACCAGATCTACTTTTGCAACATCTACGTGAAACATATGCAACATACATCTGAAACGCATGAAATATACGGTTGCAACATGTGCTTACTTGCTGCCACCCAATGAAGGCTCGTTGACGTGGGCGCGAGGCACGAGGCGCGGACGGCGCGTGGCGCGAGGCACAGGCGGGGTGCGCAGCACGAGGTCAGTCCGCGCGTGAGGCATAAGGCGCAGGGGGCGCGAAGCGAAGCGGGTCCGACGCGAGGCGTGAGGCGCAGGGGCGCGTGGCACGAGGCGGTCCCGTCCCGGTTGAAGCGTCCAGATTTTTTTTAATAATAATGGGCGAGTCAGACCTGGTCCACAGGCCCAGCGAAGAGCGCGCGTCCACGTTTGGCAGAGAGCATTACCGTTTTTTATTCAATGTGCATCGTCAGCTACAGCTTTTGGCAATAATTTTATTCTGGCGAGCCGCAGAAGATTAAAATTGGATTCAATATGCATTAGCTTCAGCTTTTAGCAACAATTTTATTCCGGCGAGCCGCATAAGATTAAAATTGGTTCCGAGAGCACGCACTGCATATTTTGACTTAGTTGTGTCCGTAGTAGTAAATTTAGTTACTGCCACCATAAATGGCCTAAATTATTGTCAGTGGCCTCTTCTTTTTTATTCCGGTGAGCAACACATAATTTTAAATATATAGGATGTTTGCATGCAACTAGATACTACTTCTTCCGTTCTAGATTATAAGATATTTTAATATTTCTAAATAACTTATTTATAATGTATCTAGACATAGTGTATATTCAAATACGAAGCAAAAACTATCTATCTAGAAAAGCCAAAATATTTTTATAATTTGATACAGAATGAGCACTACATAGAAGTATTTAAAAACAACATTTCCAACAAGCCACACAAGAGTAAAATTGAATAAAAGCACATACACATCTTTTTATTCAAGCAGATATATTTTTTCTGGTAATCACATAACCATACACATGTTAGACGGTGCTAGGTCCTCCTAAAGTTTATCTATTGGACTCTCCTGGCAGTAGATATACTAGTGATAGGCCTGTTCGCTTGAACTTATCAGCCGGCTTATCAGCTAGAATCTACAGTATTTTTTCTCACAACAAACCAGCTTTAGTCGGCTTATCAGCCGGCTTTAATATCAGCCAAACAGGCCCATCCATAGCTGTAAATCAATCATAACTGGAGGTAATCATGCTAGTTCTAAGTAAAGTACGGCTTTGAAAAGCTATTACTCCTGCTATTCCTAAAAGAATACAATTGTCCATTTTTGAGAAGTCAAAATAATGTAAAAATTTAATTAAATATATAAAGATACTAACATTTGCTATGCATCTAGATATATGCCATGTCTAGACGCATAGTAAAAACAATGTAGTTAGAAAAGACGAAATGATTTATAATGAGAACGAAGAGAGTATTGATTATCTCAACCTGTCAAGCTAGCTTTCATTATTGAATGAACTTCCACTGGATTACTCAGCCTGTCAAGCTAGCTTCCAAATGAACGCCCCGCAGAGCGCGGCGGTGCGCGTGTGTGCGTGCACTGGACGAGCCGGCGCTGCGACGCCGAGTGCCTGAGGCACGGTGACCGCGTACCACGCGATGAAGCCAGCCGAGAGCATGCTGCACACGATTTTTAAAGCGTTCTAAAAATCTAAACCTTCGATCCAATCACCAAACCACATTTTCTATACTTAAGAGGACATATTAGGCTACTAAAACAAGCCATAAAACCACATCACTCCTTAACTCAATTTCTCTACAAAAATTGCCAAACACAGCTTTGCCAAACTATTTTTCAGCCTTAGAAATTTGACAAAGTATTGATCGGATTCGCGTCAAATTCGATTTCTAAGCTTTTAGACCAGTTAGCTAGTGAATCCATTTTTCGATCGCAGGTATTTCATCGTCATCTACAAAATTTGTGCTGCAAACTTTATTCAAGTAGCGCACGCATGTTCTATAGCATTTTCGCTTGATAAAATTTGGTTTTAAACCGTAAGTGATATAACATGGCAATGGAATTTAACTTTCGTTATGCATTTCGTTGATCGTTTCGAGTTACGGAATTTGATCTAACCACTATATTATATGCATTAACACTTAAATATGATGCTCATATAGTATTTTAACAAATGATTTACAGTGTAGCATCGATGGTGTTACAATGTTACAACACTCCTAGGCTGTGCGCTGCCAAATCGACAGTTTCAGGCCACCGCATTCATCAATTATTCACATCAGCATCAGCTTGCTTGTAGGGTACGCGTACGCCCAAGCAACTTAGAAACTAGGGCCTTGTATAGATCACCTCTAAATTCCAATTTTTTTCACTCTTTCTTCGTCACATCAATTTTTGGATATATGTATGGAGCATTAAATGTAGGTAAAAAAAATAACTAATTGCATAGTTTGGTTGTAAATCACGAGACGAATCTTTTAAGCCTAGTTAGTCCATGATCGGATAAAGTTTGTCAAATACAAACGAAACGTGCTACAGTGTACAGATTGCAAAAATTTACATTCTAAACAAGGCGTAGCGATTGTCGCGTTCATGTTCAGAAAGCTGCAATTTTGATGCCACCACGTGCATGTGTCTATTTGTCAATATTTTGTTTTAACATGCCACGACAATGGCTCCAGCTTTCGGTACTTGACTCAGTGGGTACGAACGGTTCGCTGCATGGCTCCACATGTATTGGTTGTTTCTGTATATCATTTTCGAACCTAATTTTTTAGAAGCTTGGTCCTGTTTCTGCAAAAATCATAGAAACAGAAACATGAGAGCTGTTTTTTCCCTCTCATTTTCGTTACTAACTGAATTTAAGTCAGTAGATTTTAAGATTGGTGAAGTCACTATATCAACTGACACGTCACTGGTTACTGAAAAATAATAATGTCATTAAATCTTAAAATAAATTTAGAATAATACGAGAATCAACATGAAGTCGAGAACCCAAACCTAAATGAATGAGCTTCCTCCTACTATTATGTATATACTTGTTCCGTTATGTTGTACTCCTAAAGGTGCTCGCATAGGAGCATGGTGAAATAAACTTTGTGAAGAGGCTAAGGTCGCTGTAATTACCTGATCTTATATACACCAATTAATGCTTAATGCGTATCAATGATAATAATATAATATTGAAAACCAAAGTGATTCTTCTATTCATCTTTTACTTACTAAAATGCTCTCATGCTCTTCGTGTTTCGTATGTGATCCGGACACATGACCTATGCTTATATGAGCTAAAATAGCTCACGTCCAATGATACTATCGAGTTTTATTTAAAGACGTATTATGTTCCTTTGTAATTCATGGATACATTTGCTAATTAGTTTTAGAAGAACAAGAAGTTGATACAATGATATTGGTCTAAATGATTATCTCTAAACATGCTACTAATTTAGCTCATTTTTTATTATAAAAACTCTACCTAGCTCCTCTTTATCAAATTGCTCTATTGTACGAGAGTAAATACAATCTAAGGTGGTGTTTGGTTGCCCCTCTTAAATTTTAGTCGCTGTCCCATCGAATGTTTGACACATGCATGAAGTATTAAATATAGACTAATTACGAAACTAATTGCATAGTTTGCGACTAATTTGTGAGACGAATCTTTTAATCCTAATTAATCCATGATTTGATAATGTGGTGCTACAGTAAACATGTGCTGATGACGGATTAATTAGGCTTAAAAAATTCATCCCGTGGAGTACTGACGGATTATGTAATTTGTTTTTTATTAATATCCGAACATCTCATGCAACATCCTTCCGACACACCTCCTAATTTTTAGTCATTGGATCCAAACACCACCTAAATCTCTTCTGCGGGGTAAATATTTTTTCTAAATTAGTTTTCTTGTTTAGTTTCCATATTCGAGGCGTTCCCACGAAGAGCATGAGAGCATTTTACGCCGATGGAGACGCTACGCATTGACCTGCTGGCTCCTGCCGTGCCCACGCCGGCGGACGACGAGTTTCCGCCGATGGAGACGCTACGGTGGCATCCGAGACAAATAGCTTGCTACTCCCCTGTGGCTCCAAGCAGTGGCGTGCAAGATGCAACCAATCAAGCAAGTCGATGCATGCATTTTCTCTTGCTCTGATATGATCTCGATCGGATTTATCCGATCGCCCGCCGCCCCGGTCCCACCCGGCACAGCTCGGGCAGTGCCTGCTTGATGCTTGTCCTTTCCCCGTGCGCGCGCGCTCGGGCAGGGAAGGGGGCATCGGGCAGTCGGGCACCACGAGCTCCACGACCACGAGCACGGAGCACGGCAGGCAGCTGGGCCAGAACACTGCCGACCTGATTTGGGACCTCTTTGTATTGTTCGATACCAGACACATGTGGCAGAACCGTTCACAATAACACACTTTTGAAGGCGTTCGTCTTCCACCAGACACTAAATACCTCTCCAGATCAGGAACAAGAGATTAGAGAAATAATAAGATATTTATTAAAACATTCTTTTAAATTATCCTATCAATTCACTAATCTAAATTATACGTGTAGGGGAAGTTTAGTTTAAGTAAGATTATCTTATCATGATGCATGCGTCGACCTATACATTCACTCAAGCCGGATTATAGCGGCATTCAAAAAAAAATTCGCACGTCGCACACTCATTTTCCGCTTGCTAAACGATTCTTACGCAGCGTAAGTTAGTGTACCTATATAAAACTGATTAGATAAAACTAGTGTCGCTATCCTAGATAGACCATATTGTTAGGACTTATACTATTTATATAATTTATCGCATCCTACTTTTTTTACAAAACTTTTGTTGGTCACATTTTAGGTTTTGAAAAGAGTTATGAAACCCGTAGACTCATTATTGGCTCTGATACCACCTGTGTCAGAACCGTCCGCAATAACACACCTTCAGAGGCGCTCGTCTTCTACCAGACACTAAGCACCCTAAGAGCGAGCTACATCGAGCGGATTTTATTGAGCACACCCTATGGAAGAGCTCGAATAATCCACATTTTTCCTTAAAGATCTAATAATAAGAACAAGTTTATAATACTTAGTCCATTTCATACGATCAGAGTTTTTAGAAAAATATTATTACAGTACCAAGTTCAGAGTGTGGAAATTAATTAGCGGAATGAAAATAAACATCTATCGATAATATACAAGGATCCGTCTGTACCCACCAGAAGAATCCTTCACACAACGGCTACTCCTCAAGCTGTACTTGCAACAGGGGTAAATAAACTCTGAGTACACAATGTACTCTCAAGATTTATCCGACTAGTGAGAATAATTTCCCGACTCTAAGTAATATGATAAGCTTTATGGTTTGCTGGGTTTTCTTTTAGTTTGTGAAAAGCATTACTAGTAGTGAATCCTTATGTATGTGTTTTATTAGCAGTCATGATTAGTTCATTATCTAACCATTCTATGTAAGCACATGTTCTATTTTCAAGCAAGAGTTGAGCAAATAGTTGCCTTTCACCACCTTTTATCTTCTAGTTTTTACTACGGTGCTAGACTATAGACAAGCCGTACCGGATCGCCCGACGATTCACGAACCAATATGCCCAACTTGGTACCCCGAAACACATGCCCCGCTTGTACCCCAGGCACAAGCAGAACCAACCCACTACCCTCCTATCATAGGACCCAGGTCCCCGTCCAAACTTGGACTCCAAGCCCCCGCTCTTGAGTCCCAGACTCAGTGCGGTGCTTAGACCTCCACCATCCCCGCCTCCAATCAGTCGGTCCGAAAAGAGCCAGAACCCATGACAAGAGAACAATGAGCCTTCCGTGCCCATACACAAGTATGTGTTTAGGATAATAAGTCTGTGACTTGCCTATAACCCAATGCAATGGTCGGTCCTTAACCGACACAGACATGAAAAATCAGTGTAACCAAGCTATGCCCTGTTGGCCGCAGGATACAACCTCTTACACTCACCAATACCCATACCATATCCCTGCCTGGTCTCTATTTTTCTTTCACAATTTTCTTATGAGAGTGATAATAATAATCACCTATTGTGAGTAACAGCAGGTTACTCACGCTACCGAAAATCCTAAGCATAGTAGCTACTCGACCTATGCTAATAGGACTCATAGGTATGTATATCTATGCATGTAGTTTCCATAAAATGCCTGTAACGTAAATACACATCACATATATATATCCATCCAGTGATCAATCAAAATAAGAGTTATGCACCGGGGCTTACCTTGGGCAGGCGGGGTGTCAGCAAAGTCAGCAACTGATGGCTCGGGGCTCTCTCCTAGACGAGGATCTCCTCCTCATACTTAGACGTGTCTTGGCGGGGTGCGGGTGCCGTGGCCGAGGGACCCTCATCCCAAACGCAGTGGACGAGCGAGTGCGTCGGTGACAGGCCATGGCCCACGCGCTGCGGCGCCATTAATGGCGTAGCGACAGGCGTGGATGGCCATGTGCGGATGGCATCTGCCCGGTCAGAGAGGAACAACGTAGCGCAGCGCAGACGCGACGTGACGCGATGCGAGGGCAGCGATATGATGAGGCAGAGCGGCTAGGCGGCGATGAGATCAGCGGACGTCGGGCTCACGACGACAGCAACAAATGACAACGCAGCGAGCGAGGCGGCGGTCAATCAACCAGCCAACGCGCCCGCCAAAATCGCGCGGTGCTGGCGGATGTGTCGTGCGTGTGTGTGTAGCGTTGGACGAGTCGGTCTTTGTGGATGCCAAGTGCCCGAGGCACGGTGACCGCGCCCATGCGATGAAGCCAGCCGAGAGCATGCTGCGCACGATTTTTAAAGCGTTCTAAAAATCTAAACCTTTGATCCAATCACCAAACCGCCTTTTCTATACTTAAGAGGGCATATTAGGCTACTAAAACAAGCCATAAAACCACACCACTCCTTAACCAAATTTCTCTACAAAATTTGCCAAACATAGCTTTGCCAAACCATTTTTTAGCCTTAGAAATTTGACTAAGTCTTGATCGGATTCGCGTCAAATTCGATTTCCAAGCTTTTAGACCAGTTAGCTAGTGAATTCATTTTTCGATTGCTGGTATTTCATCGTCATCTACAAAATTTATACTACAAACTTTATTCAAGTAGCGCATGCATGTTCTATAGCATTTTTGCTTGATAAAAATTGGTTTTAAACCCTAAGTGATATAACATGGCAATGGAATTTAACTTTCGTTATGCATTTCCGTTGATCATTTCGAGTTACGGAATTTGATCTAACCACTATATTACATGCATTAACACTTAAACATGATGCTCATGCAGTGCTTTAACAAATGATTTACAGTGTAACACTGAGGGTGTTACAAATTTACCCCCCTTAAACAAAATGTCGTCCTAAGATTTCATGTGCCTAGTATAGGAAAAGAGATAAGAATTACATTTCAATGTAAACAACTACCTCAGTGAACCAGAAAGAAGGTGGGGATAATGCTTCAAAATATAACTTTCTTGCTCCCACGTTGCTTCATATTCCGAGTGATTTTGCAACTGAACTTTATAGAACTTCACCACACTGTTTCTAGTCACTCTTTCTTTCTCATCTAAGATCTTGACAGAATACTCAATATATGTCAAAGTCAGGCTGGAGAGGAAGTCCTTCAACTTCCATAGCTTCATCAGGGACCCACATACATTTCTTCAACTGAGATACGTGAAACACATTGTGTACCACCGATAAAATATCTGAAAGTTGGAGACGATAAGCCACTGGGCCGCACTGCTCCAAAACCTTGTAAGGGCCCACATATCAAGGGGCTAGCTTGCCACGAACACCAAACCGATGCACTCCTCTCATAGGAGACACCTTGAGGTACACATGATCCCCAACTACAAACTGCAAAGGCCTTCTTCGCTTGTCCGCATAAGTTTTCTATCGGCTCTGAGCTACCTGAAAGCATCTAGGCCCCTAGTTGGGTTTCGGTGATTAATGACAATACGTGATTACTGTGACTAAAGTGTTTTGCAGAGGCAATTAAGTTAGGTCACAAAAATGGAAATTGATTGGGCAATCATGGTTGTCATGCCCCTATGATGGAAATCGTTTCGGTTTTCAAAGGATGGACGACAAGGTTAAGGATGAACTAGTTCTAAGTGTCGTTTGGTGTTGAAGAGACACTTAGAGTAGTTTAGGACTTTGTTTTTTTTCCTTTGGCCATACTATTAAGGGGGGTATGGACGGGTAGCTTGACCTAGGTGAATCTAGTGAGTTAGGTGTGGTGCACACTTGTTAAATCTAGCACTAGGTAGCTCCTAAAAAGCCTTTAGATCAGTTGGAGCAAACTTCATTCACCTATATTTGAGAGTTGGAAGTGAATGGAGGGTCAAATGCTGACCGGACGCAGGTTTCGGTGTGACCGGACGCTAGCGCAGAGTCCGGTCAGTTCATTTGATCAAAGTAAAATCGTCTGGTGCGACTGGACGCTGAGAGGTGAGCGACCGAACGCTGGTGAAACAACCCCAATTTCTGCGAAGGGAAATCCACAGTGTCGAAGTGTAATAAGACCGTTGTAGATCATATTACCCAAATTCCAGTCGAATATCACATCCATACAACGATAATATTAGAGTACAAATAGTGCGGAATTACATAAATTATTACATCGCCGCATTGGCAGAATCAAAAGTAGCATTCATTCAGAACAGCTTGAAGATAAGATCGCCAACTTGAGCATAGGAATGAACCCCTCAACCGTCAAACTCCTCAGAGCTATACTCCTCAGCAGAACCTGTGTGCCAAAATTTATCAGTACGATTTGTACTGGCCACTCCCACCCTATGAGCATTGCTTTGTTGAAATTGGATGCAAGATGGATATAATCGAAAGGAACCTATAAGGCTGGAGTTTCCTATGTATTAGCATTTCAAGTATATAATAACAGTTGGTCAAGTTTTAACACCATTCCCACACCCATTCCACCCCATTCCCATTTCAGAGCCAGGTTTTGATCCTAGGATCGATATACCATCATCTCCTAACCATCATCATACCACAACCATACCATCGCTTAGTCGACAGGCCAACTCCCTCTTGGCACTGTCTCAAGGTCCGTAGCCCCTGGCTACGTCCGAACACTCATTCCCAGGGGGAGAAGAGAAGGACTCATCTCACTATCTAGTTTAAGCGAAACCCAGGATAGGTCCATAGCCGACAAGTCGGCATATGTATCGATCGATCAACCATACACTCTGCAGAGGTTTTACATAACCACAAGATCCACCTTCCTCGCTGACCATCGTCAACTGGGCTGATTCTGGCCGCTTGCTAGCCTAGGATAATGCCACTCTACCATTCAGCCCTGGTACACCCCAAGTCTAGTCTGGGGTGGCTGAAACTGTGAGTCATGAGCCAGATCCACAAGGTCTCCATGAAGTCTCAGAAGGGTGTGGGGGGGGGGGGATCCTCCGCGCCCTATACCTCCCTCGCACTATCCGCTATCAACCTAGAAGTAGTGGCAATATCCTACCAAGTAGTCCGGCCGTCCCGCGCCATATAGGGCGAGTGGTACGTAAGGCTTCCTGGTGAATCTGAGTACTAGTAAGTCCTTAGGGATGACCAAGCTAGAATGTCTTCATCAGGGTTTCCATTTACCGTGCCACCACAGCACCTCCACCCTGGGCTCCTCCCATCACAGGTTCACACCCAGGGCCACCTCATATACCATTTACCCCACCACAGGTATCCATTCTAGGGGTGCCCAGGTAGCACCCCGTGGCATGACTTGCCCCAGGCTCGTTGTATACTCCAACCTGGTCGACACAACCCTCACCCTCCACGCACCCAAGTCACACACGCAGCACTCTCCCCATAGTCCAAATAACACCAGTTTCCACCACGCATCAAATGTAGTGCAAGCGTAGTAGAAGTAATAATCAATGAAATATAGCAGCAAGCGTGTGACTAGCCTAACAGCAGGGTGAGCAGGGGCAAGGTTGCGTCAAGGTAAAGGCCATCAAGAAAGCATACTACCATGCAAGTCCTATCATAGTGTGAATATAACAATAAAGTAAAGCACTAGCAGTTCTATATTAGCCATGCGTAATTAGTGCTACGAGGTTTGGGTGGGATGTGGCACCTTCAGTGTAGTCGTCTCCGTACTCCTCACGGTACTCACGATCCTTGTCCGTCCGGTTCTCCTCCAAGTCTGCAAACGATCGCATTATAGTCACGTTAGCGACATCTATAGAATAGCACAAAGAAGCAATGAAAATTCAAAAGAGCCAAATGCACTCAAACATGGGTTCATTGCGTAGAGCTTGATTTTAGATGAATTTTGGTCCTAGTTTCATATTTTTCTGAGGTCGTATGAATTAGTTATGAATTTCTGAAGTTTAAATCATTTCTGAAAATGGAAAAGGCTGAATTAATCCTGGGCTGACACGTGTCACGCTGTGACTGGTCCACGTGGCATGCTGACATCAGCGTGACGTCAGCATGACGTCATCGACTCGGCTCTGAACTGACAAGTGGGGGTCCTGCTGACGTCAGTATGACATCATCAGTTCCGACAGGTGGGTCCAGGGGCTCTTGGGTCACTGACATGTGGGTTCGGCCAAAGTCAACGTCAAGCCAACGGTGGGTCAACGGTCAACGGGTCAGGGTCACTGACATGTGGGGCCACCCTGATTGGCGGCGTCGGCGATGATGTCATCGTGGCGTCAACATGACGTCACCCCGTACCGTGTTGTTAACCGGCGTGTGGGTCCGCGTGGCGTCGGACGATGTCACCATCGACATGTGGGTCCGTGAGTGTACGTACCAGCGACATGTGGGGCCAGTCAGCGATCAACGTTGACCGGTCAGCGGTCAACACGGACCGGTCCGGCCGGGCGGTTGGGCCTAGATATGGGCTAGATTTGGGCGGGCGGCCGGACACGTGGCAAGGCGTGGCGCTACTACGCCGTCGTAGCCATGGGCTCCCCTGGAGCTTAAATCTACCGTGCGCCCCGCGCCTTTGTGGGGCTCACGGTGGACTCGTGTTCACGGTCCATGGACCGTTGGTAGGTCTGATGGGACCGAGTCCACCCTCTTTCCCTTTTGGCTTGGCTCACGTGCACCGAGAGCAGGCACGTGCGGTCGGCAAGAGGAGGCATCTGCTTCCGTCCCCGGCGTGCTTCCGCCGGTGATATGCTCACCGGCGTGATTCTACGGCGGCACTGGAATCCAATTAAGGTGGGGGAAAGCTTCCCCAGGCCATGGCGAACATGATGGTGGTGTCTGGGTGGCGACCGGGGCTCTCCAGGGCATTGGCCACGGCGGTCGGCGGCTTGGTCGTGGCGGTGCTCACCGGCGGGGCAGCTAGGGGCTGTTCCAACGGTCTTGGTGCCCCGTTCCCTTTCATACGGCCAGCGGGCGACCAGGACAAGTGACGATGGCGACCAAAAGACGTGGCGGAGTCCGCGTGCGGTGATGGTGCACGGCGGAGCTCCGGCCAAGGTTCGGTGCTCGTGGCCGGGGTGCTGTGATCGGCTATCAGGGTCTCGGGCTACGCGGCTACCCTCTAGGCGTCCCGGTGGTGCTACGGCGGTGTCCTAGTCCGGTGAGGCGGCCGGGTGCGCAAGCGGTGGCTGCGCCATGATGGCGATGTCAGGGGCACGGCATGTGCGTGCTCTGCTACGGCGTCTAGGGGCTAGTAGGTGTCTTAGCAGCGAGGGCTGACCATTGGTGTCGAAGGCGATCGGATGGCGGTGCAATGGGGGGTCGTGGCCATGAAGACAGAGGTAGTGCAGTGCCGACCTACGACCGTGATGAAGACGACGGTGTCGTCCTCGGCTCCAATGACTTCGGCAGCACATGGGTGGCTCCGTTCCTCCCCTCCCGAACTCCTTCTCGACCGTCTTCTCTCGATGTGGTGTGGGCTGCTTTGGCCCTGGCGGTGGCGGTGGTGAGGAGGGGCTAAGGCTCCGAGTGTGGCTTTATAGCCGAGCACCATGCCCATCAATGGCGGCCGCATGGCATCGTGCGGTGGAAAGGCGTGGGATGCATCCGACGGTGGCGTGAGATTGCGTGAGCGCGGTGCAAGGGGAACAAGGCCATGCCCCGGGCGTGACCCCCTGGCCCGCTCCTGCCAGCGCTGTTGGCCTCCGATCGCGCGGGCAGTTGAGGCGTGGGCGTGGAGAAGATGAACAGGAAAGCTGACAGGGGGGTCTAGTGGCAGCGGCAGCAAGGGGAGCGGGGAGGCACGCGGGTGTGGGCGACACGCTGGGCCGCAAGCTGGGCTGGCCATGCGTTAGGCTGGGCGACCCTCTTCGCTGCAGCACTAAGCGAAGTGGCCGGCTGGCTTGTCTAATGGGCCGGGCAGCAGTGAGCCTCACTGCTATGGGCCTTCTTTCCTTCTTTTCTTTTTTTTCTGCTTTATTTTCTTCTCCTTTGTTTGAATTCAAATTTGGTTTGAAATTTGAATTTCAAATTGGTGCACCTTATTCATTGGAGTTTTTAGATATGAGGCCCACAACATTCTTTTATATGTGTATATTAGGAATTTATTTAGCTATTTTGTATAACAAAAATTAGGTGTAGTTTTGTTGGTTGAGTAATAATTACTTTATGGTGTATTTCTTTAAAGGAGTTGTTAGGCATTACATAGAACAGACAAAAATCCAAATCACCATTTAATTAGCAATGTATGCTATGTTTCTTTTGTCAGTATATAAATAAACATGATTAACATATGGCATGCCATGCTTATGTGTTGTCTTGGGTTGGGGTTAAACCTAATGCATCTCTTAGGTTGGGTTTCTATACATGACACTCATCAACACATCGAAGTTTTTGAGAAAAAATTTGTAATTGGTATTTTTGGTGTATGGATTTTTGGGTTGTTACACGCGGTTGGTGTGATTTCGCAAGACTTCAAGCCCCTTCGATGTACAATAATGGTGCTCACAAGCACCGAGTGGTAAGAGGTATGCATCCATTCAGAACAGCTTGAAGATAAGATCGCCAGACTCGAGCATAGAAACGAACCCCTCAACCGTCAAACTCCTCGGAGCTATACTCCTCAGCAGAACCTGTGTGCCAAAATTTATCAGTACGATTTGTACTGGCCACTCCCAACCCTATGAGCATTGCTTGGTGGAAATTGGATGCAAGTTGGATATACTCAAAAGGAACCTATAAGGCTAGGGTTTCCTATGTATTTAGCATATCAAGTACATAATAACCGTTGGTCAAGTTTTAACACCATTCACACACCCCTTCCACCCCATTCCCATTCCAGAGCCAGGTTTCGATCCTGGGATCGATATACCACCATCTCCACACCATCTCTATACCACACCCATACCATCGCTCAGCCGACAGGCCAACTCCCTCTCGGCACTGTCTCAAGGCCCATAGCCCCTGGCTACGTCCGAACACTCACTCCCGGGGGGAGAAGAGAAGGACTCATCTCACTATCTAGTTTAAATGAAACCTAGGAAAAGGTCCATAGCCGATGAGTCGGCATATGTATCGATCGATCAACCACACACTCTGCAGAGGTTTTACATAACCACAAGATCCGCCTTCCTTGCTGACCGTCGTCAACTGGGCTGATTCCGGCCGCTTGCTAGCCTAGGATAATGCCACTCTACCATTCAGCCCTGGTACACCCCAAGTCTGGTCTGGGGTGGCTGAAACTGTGAGTCATGAACTGGGTCCACAAGGTCTCCATGAAGTCTCGGAAGGGTGTGGGGGAAAATCTTCCGCACCCCGTACCTCCCTCACACTGTCCGCTATCAACCTAGCAGTAGTGGCAATACCCTACCAAGTAGTCCGGCCGTCCCGCACCATATAGGGCGAGTGGTACGTAAGGCTTCCTGGTGAATCTGAGTACTAGTAAGTCCTTAGGGATGACCAAGCCAAAATGTCTTCATCAGGGTTTCCATTACCGTGCCACCACAGCACCTCCACCCTAGGCTCCTCCCATCATAGGATCACACCCAGGGCCACCTCATATACCATTTACCCACCACAGGTATCCATTCCAGGGGTGCCCAGGTAGCACCCCACGGCAAGACTTGCCCCAGGCTCATCGTATACTCCAACTTGGTTGACACAACCCTCACCCTCCACGCACCCAAGTCACACACGCAGCACTCTCCCCAATCACCAGTTTCCACCACGCATCAATGTAGTGCAACCATAGTAGAAGTAATAAGCAATGAAATATAATAGCAAGCATGTGACTAGCCTAACAGCAGGGTGAGCAGAGGTAAGGTTGCGTCAAGATAAAGGCCATCAGGAAAGCATTCTACCATGCAAGTCCTATCATAGTGTGATTACAACAATAAAGTAAAGCACTAGCATTTCTATTTTAGCCATGCGTAATAGGTGCTACGAGGTTGGGTGGGATGTGTCACCTTTAGTGTAGTCGTCTCCGTACTCCTCACGGTACTCACGATCCTCGTCCGTCCGGTTCTCCTCCGAGTCTGCAAACGATCGCATTATAGTCGTGTTAGCGACGTCTATAGAATAGCACAAAGAAGCAATAAAAATTCAAAAGAGACACATGCACTCAAACATGGGTTCATTGCGTAGAGCTCAATTTTAGATGAATTTTGGTCCTAGTTTCGTATTTTTCTGAGGTCATATGAATTAGTTATGAATTTCCGAAGTTTAAATCATTTCTAAAAATGGAAAAGGCTGAATTAATCCTGGGCTGACATGTGTCACGCTGTGGTTGGTCCACGTGGCACGTCAGCATGACGTCACCTCGGCCGTGCTGCTACTGTCAGGTGGCTCCCGCGTGACGTCATCATGACATCAGCATCTGACGTGTGGGTCCAGTGGCTTTGTGTCGCTGACATGTGGGGCCAGGTCAACGGTCAACATTGACGGTCAATAGTCAAAACGGCTGGGTCCAAACTGGGCATGGACAGGGCTGGATTTGGGCCGGTCCGGGCCGGGCTTTGGCCCGCCACGTGGCATGCTGCGATGCTGCCATGTCGTAGCCGTGGGCTCTTACTGGGCTGTGGTCTTCGGCTGTGGGCGTGAGCGTGGCTCACGGTGGACCAAGAGGCGCTGGTCCATGGACCTAAGGCAGGGTCCATGGTGGACCAAGTTCACCTTTCTCTTCTCTAGCTAGGTCCATGTACACCGAGTTCACGCGTGTATGGCTGGCGAGGGGAGTCTTTCCTGCTTTCTTGTCGGCATGTTCCTGTCGGCGACGTGCTCACCAGCGAGCTACCGCAACGGTTCAGGCGTCCAATTGAGGTGGGAAAAAGCCTCCCTATGCCATGGTGACTGCAACGGTGGGGTCAGGGCAACGGATGGTGCTTCCTAGGTCACTAGCCACGGCGAACGGTGGCTCGAGCACAACCAGCATGCGGGGGTGGCGCGGGTGTAGCGGCATAGGCCAGTTCTGTGGTGCGCGTGAGCATCATAGTGCTTCAGCAGGCATGTTGGGCAGGTCGAGGGGTCCTCTAGGGCCTCCGGTGGCCTTGGCCACGGCGGCGGCCTTCCGAGCACGATGGCGGCGTCGGTGAGGTGGCTACGGTCACGGTGAAACATCCCGGTGGGGGCGTGTAAGCTTCTACGGATTCATGGGGACACGGCGAGGACGTCCTGGCTCAAGGCGGGGTTCGGGTTCTCCTGTGGCCGGTGGGGGTTCTTCGGCGGCCACGGTGACATGGTGACGATGGCGAGGCGTGCGGGTGCGCTGCGGGGCTCCAGCGGGGTGGTCACGGCGTGCGTGTGAGTTACCCGTGGCTCCAGCGAACAGGATGGGCGAGACAAGGAGACGCTAGGTGCTCCCAGCGGACTTGGCCACGGTGGTCTGGTGCTTGGGCCGGTGGTGGTGGTGCTCTGGCCGGTGGTCTGGTGTTTGGGCCGGTGGTGGCCACGGTGGTGCAGTGCTTGGTGCGGTGCTCGGCTGTGGTGCGGTGCTCTCTCGTGGTATGCGCCATGGTGGTCTAGTGCTCTGGCTGGTGGTGGCCACGCCACGACAGCGGCGTTGCGAGCGCGACGAGCGAGTGCTCTGCCTTGGCGTCCGTGGGGCTTGGAGGGGTCTACAACGTCCAAGGGCTCGGAGGTTGTCGCGGTGTGCGTGTGAGTGTGCTGTGCTTGTGTGCCTAGAGACCGGAGATGGCCTTGGCCTACGTGCTCACGGTATGGAGCACCATGGCCGAGTAGCAAGGTCTGCGGCGAGGGGGAAGAACTGGGGCTCACCGTTGGTGTTGGAGTCGAATGGATAGCGGTGCGATGGCGGGTTGTGGCGTGTAGCTCTAGAAGCGAAGCCGTCTGCGTGCGGCGGCGTCGGCGTGGTGGATCGAGGCGCCGTCTTCTGCTGCGGCAACTCCGGCGACGTCGGCGCGCTTCTTCTTCTCTTCCTCTATCCCCTTTCTCTCTGCTCTCTCTCTTGGATCTCTCTTGGCTCGGGTGTGCAGTGGACGGCACTAGGTGGCGGCGGGGTGATGGGAGAACTCTAGGGCTCTAGGCGTGGCTTTATAGCCCCCGGTGCTCGAGCTCCATCTATGGTGGATGGGCGGACGGTTGATGATGCACCGTGGGCATCGAACGGCGTTATGGGCGTGGGGTGGTTGGCGCGAGAGGTCGCGTGGGCGCGGCGCTAAGGGGAGACAGGACCATGCCGGGCATGACCCACAGCCTGCCTGCCACCACCGCTTGTCGGGCGCAGTCGCGTAAGCGGTTGAGGCGTGGGTGAGGAAGACGACACTGTGCTGGAGTGTGGCTAATGCGTGGGGCCCGGTGGCAGTGGCTGCAAGTGAAAAGGGAAATGCAGCGAGGGCGTGGGCGATGTCTGGGCGATGCGTGGGGCCAAGTGGCGGCAGGGCATTGGCGGGGTCATGCAAGCGGCAGCATCTGGGCAACCCTCTTGGGCCCACGTCGCGTCTTCTGTATTTGAAATTGGGGCTGGCCACTGGCCCGCGCGGCGTTGGGAGGCCCACTTCTTCTTTTCCTTCTTCTGTTTTTCATTCCTTTTCCATTGTTTGAATTCAAATTTGGTTTAGAATTTGAATTCAAAACTGATGTAGCTTATTCATTGGAGTTTAGGGAATTTTGTTTAATAATAACTTTATGGTTTATTATTTTAATAGAATTGATAAGCATAACATAAAGCAAATGGAAATCCAAATCACAACTTGAATTAACAATGCATGCAATATGTTATTTGTTAGAATTTAAATAATCATAATCAACAAATGACATGCCTTGCTTATGTGTTGACTTGGGTTGGGATTAGACCTAATGCATCTCTTAGGTTGGGTTTCTATACATGACACTCATCATCATATGGGATTCTTGAGAAAATTTTTGTAGTTGGTATTTTTGATGTGTGGATTTTTGGGTTGTTACAGCTGGGTGCCAGCGTCCGGTCGACTCCAGTAAGGTTTCAGAGAGGGAAAATCATGACCGGACGTGTCCGGTCACAACTTAAACACTGGGTTTCGGGGAGAACTGACCGGAGCGTCCGGTCAACTTGACCGGAGCATCCGGTCACCTCATAGAGGCACATAACGGTTCATTTTGAACACGGGTGTATAAATATTTCCTCCATTCGTGTGAGGAGGGGGTACTTTTTATCATTCCAACAGCTGAGAAACACCCTTGAGAGTGCTAAGAAGAGTAAGGTCCTAGTGAGGTGATTGAGATTTGAGAATCCAAAAGAGAGCCCTCATTAGTGAAAGTAAGAGTAGCAAAGTGTGCATCCGCCCTTCTCATTTGGCTTGTCGTGGTCAAGTGAGAGTTCGTGCTTGTTACTCTTGGTGATCACCATCACCTAGATGGCTTGGTGGTGATTGGGAGCTTTGTGATCATCCGGCGGAGCTTGTGGATGACTCAACTCAAGTTGTGAGCGGTTGTGGGTGATTCACCACGATGGAGTGTCAAAGAATCAACCCATAGAGATCACTTGATCCTTGTGCGCCGATCAACGGGGAGCTACACCCTTGCACGGGTGCTCCAATGAGGACTAGTGGGGAGTGGCGACTCTCCAATACCTCGGCAAAACATCACCGCATTCCTCCTTCTCTCTTTACTTTGAGCATTTATTTTGAGCAATTCAATTCTTATCTTTACATTCATAGAATTGCCATGCTAGAGTAGGATTGGAACTTAGGTTGCAAGTCTTTTTGTGCGATAGAACATTAGAAACACTTTCTATGCACAAGGGGTGAAGTTGGGCTAACCGTAGGGTTTAATTATTGCAAAGAAATTTAGAATTAGCCCAATTCACCCTCCCTCTTGGGCATCTTGATCCTTTCAATTGGTATCAGAGCCTCGTGCTCACGTATTTAGGCTTAACCACCTAGAGAAAGATATCTCAGAGGAATGGACCTCCTCCTATCTTTGAGGGTGATGGTTTTCCTTATTGGAAAATCCGCATGGAGGCATATTTAGAAGCTCTAGATGTTGGGATACTTTGAGCCACCTCACAAGGCTTCCCAAAACCTCAGGATGCCACACACCTATAAGGCGATGAGGTCAATTATGAAAAATAGAATGCAAAGGCTAGAAACACCATCTTTAGAGGCCTTTGCAAAGATGTATTTAATCGGGTGAGGAACCACAAAGACGCCCATGCACTATGGTCGGATATTTGTAAGCTCCATGATGGAACAAAGAGCGAGCATGAGGAACGCTATCATCTTGTCATGAAAAAGCTAAATTCATTTGAGATGCTTCCTAAAGAGAGTGGTAAGGAAATGTACTCATGCTTGAATGTTCTTGTAGAGGAAGTCAATGGGCTTGGACTTACTCAAACGCAACCATCCGACGTTGTAAGAAAAATCTTGAGTGTCCTCCCCATCGACAAATATGGGCATATTGTGACTGTGCTTCATCAAGGTGATATTTCCATCGCTACACCAACACAAATCTTGGGAAGGATCAATGCTCATGAGATGTACATGCACATCACACCACAAGATGGCTCATCCTCTACTAAGAAGAAAGACAAGGACTTAGCATTCAATGCTAGCCAAGAGAAGGGTAAAGCAAGGCTTGAGTATGAGAGCTCAAGTGATGATGAAATTGATGATGCAAGTCTTGCTCTCATGGTGAGAAGAACCGCCAAGATGCTAAAAAAGGTTAACAAGAGTGGCATCAAGTTTGATGGCAAGAAAAAGAAGTTCTTCACTAGCTCTAGAAGGAAGCCAATGTCGGAGATGGATTGCTACAATTATGGAGAACTTGGTCATCTAGCACACCAATGCACAAAGCCCAAGAAAGATAAGTACAAGAACAAGTACAGGGGCAAGAAAGATGACTCAAGTAATGAAGAAGAAGATGAGAAGAAGAAAAACAAGCCATACAAGAAGAAGGATGGCAAGAAGAAGGACTTCCACAAGAAAAAGAAGAATTGCAAGGCATATATCGTCGGTGATTGGCTCACGGACATTGATTCATCAAGTTGCTCATCCGATGATGATAGTGATAATGAAAAGGTGGCCGCCATTGTGATTGACTCTTCATCATCTTCACCGACACCACCGCCATCATCCTCTACACACCTATGCCTTATGACCAAAGGTGAACACAAGGTATCAAATGATGATGATAGTAGTGGTGATGGTCATGCTAATAATGATGATAGCGATAGTGATGATGGTGAATATGAATCACCTTCTTATGATGATCTTGTTAAATTGCTAAATCAATATACTAAGATCATTAGAAAGACTAGAGCTAAGAATGACAAGCTAGAAGCTAAGAATGATTCTCTTTTAGCCAAATGTGATATAGCCGAAAAGGCTAGTGTTGAGCTTAGAGAAGCAAATGATGCTATGTCATCCAAACTCAAGGAGCTCAAATCTTCTAAGAAAGAGCTTAAAGATAAACATGATAAACTTGAGAGGATACACAATGAGCTCATCACTAGCCATAATATGCTAAAAGAAGAATATACCAATTTTAAGATTAATCATGATAATCTTGTTATTGCTCAAGAATTTCTATCCAATGAGCCACATGATGCTACTAACGATGTTGTTAAGATTGATATAGCTACATCATGTGATGATTTGATCATTGAGAGCATTGAGCAAAGTTCTAGTAGCAAGAGCAAGCAAGTGGTTGAGATCGATAATTATGATGAGTATGTCAAGCTCAAGAATGATAATGAAAAGCTCAATAAAGATCTTGAAGAGCGCAAAACCACCAACACTATAGTGCTAGAAACTCTTGATCATGATGGTGATTTGATTCTTGAGAATGAGAAGCTCAAAGAAGAGAACAAGAAGCTCAAGGAAGAGAAAAATAATAATGCACTCAAAGAAGAGAACAAGAAGCTCAAGTTGGAGAAAGAGCATCTCAAGATTGGATTGAGCAAGTTCACAAGAGGCAAGTATCTTCAAAGTGAGCTACTAATGAACACCGTCATGAAGATGGATAGAAGTGGCATTGGGTACATGGCAAATAAAGAGAAGAAGGCTCAAGCTCAACAACAACAACAAAAGCCAAAGCCAAAGAAGTGTTTTGAGTGTGGACAAGAAGGCCACTTTGCCCATGAGCGCCAAACTACACCACCACAACCCTTGCCCAAGCATGCTAGTCCTTTTGCTTTCAATGCTCATTACATACTTAGAAAGGATTCTAGTGGAAAGATGAAAGTCATGTTCTTAGGACCTCCCAACAAGAATAGGCCTAAGAAAATTTGGGTAGCAAAGTCACTTGTTGAGAAGGTGAAGGGCCCTCAACAAGTTTGGGTTCCTAAAGCTTGATCTTTTGTGTGTAGGTGAACTACAAGACCGGTGGAAGTCATTGGGTTATTGATAGTGGTTGCACACAACATATGACCGGTGATCCTTGTATGTTCACCTCACTAAATGAAAAAGTAGATGGACAAGAAAGAATCACATTTGGAGATAATTCAAAGGGTAAGGTTAAAGGATTAGGCAAAGTGGCAATATCAAATGATCATTCAATCTCAAATGTGCTATATGTTGCTTCATTGAGCTTGAACTTGCTATCCGTTGGACAATTATGTGATCTTGGCTTTCAATGCCTATTTACCGAGAAGGAAGTGGTTGTATCCAAGAAAGATGATGATCAAGTGATATTCAAGGGATTTAGATACAACAACCTATGTCTAGTGGACTTCACCTCCAAAGATGCTAATTTGAAGACTTGCCTATTTACCAAAACAACACTTGGGTGGCTATGGCATATAAGACTTGCTCATGTTAGGATGAGCTCACTCAAGAAGCTAATGAAGAATGATTTGGTGAGAGGATTGAAGGATGTGAAGTTTGAGAAGGACACACTTTGCAGTGCATGTCAAGCCGGCAAGCAAGTTACAAATACTTATCCAACAAAAGCTTTCATGTCAACCACAAGAGTGCTAGAACTCCTTCACATGGACTTATTTGGACCAACAAAATACAAGAGTTTGGGGGGAAATCTTTATTGTCTTGTGATTATTGATGACTATTCAAGATATACATGAGTATTCTTTCTTCATGACAAATCCGAAGTTGCATCATGCTTCAAGAAGTTTGCCAAGAGAGCACAAAATGAGTTTGAAGTGAAGCTCAAGAAAATTAGAAGCGATAATGGGAAAGAATTTGACAACACAAACATTGAAGCCTATTGTGATGAAGTTGGGATCAAGCATGAGGTCTCCGCAACATATACTCCTCAACAAAATGGTGTAGTTGAGAGAAAGAACCGGACATTGATCACACTAGCAAGAACAATGCTTGATGAGTACAACACTCCCGAAGCTCTATGGACGGAAGCTATCAACACCACATGCTATGCATCCAACCGCCTATTCCTTCAAAAGTTTCTTGGCAAGGCACCTTATGAGTTGCTCAATGGGAAGAAGCCGGACGTCTCCTTCTTTAGGGTGTTTGGTTGCAAATGCTACATCTACAAGAAGCGGCAACACCTAGGGAAGGTTCAAAGACATTGTGATATTGGTTTTCTTGTTGGTTATTCATCAAAGTCCAAAGCATATAGAGTATTTAATCATGCCACCGGCTTGGTTGAAGAAATATATGATGTGGAATTTGATGAATCTAACGGCGCCCAAGGAGCACATGAGAATCTTGATGATGTAGGTGATGAACCATTGAGGGAGGCCATGAAGAATATTCCAGTTAGAGACATCAAGACTAATGATGATGAAGATGATGTACAAGTGATCAATCCACCTTCTTCATCAAATGTGCCACAAGATGGTGATAAAGATGGAAGAGTAGAAAATGAAGACACTCATGTCTTCCATGAGCAAATGGTGACACAAACACATGATGTTGATGCTCCACAACCTCCCCCTCAAGTGGTTGATAGAAGAAATTCACCTCTACTTCAAGCTCATCCACAAGATCTCATCGTAGGGAGTCTATCAAAGGGAGTAATGACTCGCTCTCAAAAGCTTGCTTCGTTTATTGGACATCACTCTTTTGCCTCTTGCTTTGAGCCTACTAAGGTAGAAGAAGCTCTTCAAGATCCGGATTGGATAAATGCCATGCATGAAGAGTTGAACAACTTCACCCGCAATGAAGTTTAGACTCTTGAAGAGCGACCACAAGGTGCAAGAGTCATTGGAACAAAGTGGGTGTTCCGCAACAAGCAAGATGATCAAGACGTTGTTGTGAGGAACAAGGGAAGACTAGTTGCAAATGGGTTCTCTCAAGTTGAAGGTTTGGATTTTGGAGAGACCTTTGCACCGGTTGTAAGACTAGAAGCCATTCGTATCCTCCTTGCATATGCATCACATCATGAAATGAAACTATATCAAATGGATGTGAAAAGTGCATTTTTAAATGGCTTTATTAATGAACTAGTCTATGTTGATCAACCTCCTAGGTTTGAAGACCCTAGATATCCTAATCATATTTATAGGTTGTCCAACGCGTTATATGGGCTTAAGCAAGCCCCAAGAGCTTGGTATGAGCGCCTTTGGGACTTCCTCATTGAGAAGGGCTTCACCATTGGAAAGGTCGACACCACACTATTCACCAAGAAGCTTGATGGACATATCTTCATTTGTCAAGTGTATGTTGATGATATCATCTTTGGATCATCAAGTGAAGATTCTTGCAAAGAGTTTGGTGAATTAATGTCGAAAGAGTTCGAGATGTCAATGATTGGAGAGCTTACATTCTTTCTTGGTTTTCATGTCAAGCAAATGAGAAAAGGGATTTTCATCTCTCAAGAGAAATATACAAATGATCTTCTCAAGAGATTCAAGATGGATGAATGTAAGCCAATCAAGACACCAATGCCAACTAATGGACATCTCGACCTAGATGAGGAAGGTAACACGGTTGATCAAACTCTCTACCGCTATATGATTGGTAGCTTGTTATATTTAACCGCATCTAGGTCCGACATCATGTTTAGTGTGTGTATGTGTGCTAGATTTCAAGCTAATCCTAAGGAAACTCATTTGATTGCCATTAAAAGAATCCTTAGGTATCTTAAGCACACACCAAGCATTGGCCTTTGGTATCCCAAAGGAGCTATATTTGAATTAGTTGGCTATTTCGATTTAGATTATGCCGGTTGCAAAGTTGATAGAAAAAGCACATCCGGAGGGTGCCATTTGCTTGGTAGATCACTTGTGTCTTGGTCCTCCAAGAAACAAAATAGTGTGGCTTTGTCCACCGCCGAAGCGGAATACATTGCCGCGGGTGCTTGTTGTGCACAAATTCTTTATATGAAACAAACTTTGCTAGACTATGGTGTAGTTGTAGAAAAAGTACCTCTTTTGTGCGACAATGAAAGTGTGGTAAAACTTACAAATAATCCGGTTCAACACTCTCGCACCAAGCACATAGATATCCGCCATCACTTTCTTAGAGATCATGTTGCAAAGAATGATATTTCATTAGAAGGTGTAAGGACCGAGGATCAATTGGCGGATATCTTCACTAAACCGCTAGATGAGGCGACTTTTTGTCGATTGCGGAATGAGCTCAATGTGCTTGATTTTAGTAACTTCACTAAAAAATTGAGCTTGTGTTGTCCCTTGCATTGCATTGTAATATACAACATGTTTAATTTTTGGTAATGCATATAGAGCTTGTATAACATGGTTAAGATAACCATCGAAAAACGAGTGAAGAAGCTTAACCTTGGATCAAACTTGACAAGTAACTAGATTTACTTTCAAGTATTGCATTGCATATGCATGAATGTTGTTTTGTCATTTCTCTTCAATTGCCCTCTTATTACCTATTTTCTTAAAAAGAATTATAGCCTAAGGAAAAATATTTTTTTAAAAATTGAGGGTTTGAGAGAGGTCACTCACATCAGTCCCAATTGGTGTTTATTTGGATCTTATTGAAGTTAGGACTTGATTGGGAACAGGCAGCACGAAGGACTTTGAAGATTTGCTAGAAAAGAGTGACCGACGCTGCACCGGACTCTGATGTCCAGCGTCCGGTCAGTTCACAGGAGGTGAACCGATGCTGCGATGGAGTGACCGGACTCTGCTGTTCAGCGTCCGGTCAGATGGTGTTCCTACGTTCGGTCGTGCAAAGGAGAAGGAGGCAGGATCGACCGGACTCTGGCTCTGTCCGGTCAGTTGGGATCGGGCGTGTCTGGTCGTGGTGGCTCTAGGGGATTTGGACCTCTCTAGAGTCGACTGGACTCTAGATGGCAGCGTCCGGTCGTTGCCACCAGAGCGTCCGGTCAGTAGAAATCATGCGGGTTCACGACTTCTTCTCCGTTGCCTTTTCTATCACGCTAGGGGCCACCATATAACCGTACCGCGCCAGGTGTTTATACCTAAAGCCGCATACACCGACATCACCACCACGCCTCCATCGCCCAAGCCCTAGCCGTGCCTTGCTCCACGCCGCCGCATCCCACGTTGCCGTGCCGCCCGCGCCCTGCTCCCACGCCGCATTGCTGTACCTCCCCGTGCACCGCGCCACCACCATAGTCCCCACGCTCTCTCCCACACTGTCATGCCCTGCTCCAGCGCCGCCGTATGATCCTCGCTAGAGCCCCTGTGGACATCACCGGCACCTCCACTATAGAGCCGCTTTGCTCCACGCCGGTGCCCTAGTCCGCCACTGCCGTGCCTCAACAGTGCCGCCGACCATCAAAACCTAACCCTAGCCTCGCATTGCTGACCGGGTGGTTCCCCGCGTATCGTTCCTCTGCTCTTCGGTTTGTCGGTTCGTCAGGTAGCAAGCCCTCGTTTCCAATTTCATATCTATTGCTTGCTTTCTTAGGGTTTCGTATCTCTAGATACATTGTAATTATTCATATATCCAATCTATTCTAACGTGTAGCGAGTAGGTGTTTCTGAGGTCTCATTGGTAGTTGTGAGTCAACTCGGGGCCAAGCTCATGAGTACAGATCGAGGACAAGCCTCGGAAGTGATAGTTGGCAGTTGATTCTTTTTAGCTCCATCAGATGGCTCGTGTTAAGAATGTTGGAGGTGGTCCCGGTGATGAGGATCCGAGGCCCCCGCCTCGCCTGCCTTCTGAGGCAAAAGGCAAGGGGACGAAGAAGCTTGCAATGAAGAAGCGCAAGTGTCTAGATGCTGACACAGCAAGAGCAACCGTAGTTGCAGCCGCCGTAGAGCGTGTAGAGGTAGGAGGTGCTAGGAGTGGAGTACAGATTGTAGATCAGCTTTCTCTAGCTCAGAGGGCCGCTGTCCAGGAGGTTGAGCGTTGTCATGGTGGTCCAGCTGGGACAGCCATGGTTGGAGGACGGCGTGTCGCTATTGATGAGAGTCAGCATCAGAGGGAGTCACAGTAGGAGCCACAGCCAGCAGAGCAGACTCAGGAGGGAGAACAGGCAGAGGAGACAGAGCCGGCACCACAGCTTCGTCGCTCTAGTGATACCCGTACCTAGGTGACACAGAGGGCAGGGACACAGTGGAGGGGTTCTCGTCCGCCTCCCAGACCACAGGGTCCGCCTCCAGTGACTCATCTGGATTTGAGGGCCGCCACGGCCAAGCAGGTGCAGCAGCTTAGGTTCGTGCAATTTGAGGAGTGGTTTTCGCCGAGGCGGGATGAGCGTGCATCAGAGGGCTTCTACACACCACTACAGGAGGATTTTTATCATGCATATCTTAATAGTGGGGTAGCATTTAGGTCTCAGAGGGTGTGCAACATTGAGTCCATTGTAGCGGCAGCTGGAGAGCATATTCGCCCTTACCTATCTTACTTGCTAGGGTTGACAGACTTACTCGGACGGACAGGCTTATATGTTCCATCTTGGGTCCGTGAGTTCTATGCTACACTTTGGATTGACCCGCAGCACAGATTTATACACTTTGCATTCAGAGGTAGAGATTATAGGCTGATGAGCTTTAGGGTCAGGGAGATTCTCAGGCTTTAGGAGCAGCCTGTCCGGCTACATGAGGTTTGCTATGGACAGACAATGCCTCCTAGACGCCCTCATGGCGGTATGGTGCCTCCTACAGATTTGGTCCACCATTGCTTCATAGAGCCATTCAGACGAGGGGTCGAGCAGGACACCCAGTGACCTCACTCCTACAACTAGAGTGCTTGATGCTATCATGAGGAGGACACTGCTTCCAAGGATGGGTTATCGTGAGGGCTTGACACGCATTCAGTTGTGGCTACTAAATGCCCTGATGCAATAGACTATATTTGATATTTGGGATCTCCTGCTTTCAGAGATGGAGGATACTATTGCAGAGGGATTCAGAGGTCACCGGCAGCTGCCATATGCTCATTGGATTACATTCTTGATTCATAGAGCAGTTATAGTGAGGCCACTTGAGATGCTAGCAGAGTACAGTGGTGCTACTATAGAGTTTCCTGCATTCAACATGACTCAGATGCTCCACCACAGTGCAGTAAGGGCACCTAACCAGCTATGCTGTCGTCCTGAGGTGCCAGAGACTACAACCCAGTAGGATGAGACCATTAGGGGTATAGTAGCTACAGAGGAGGAGCAGCTTGATGCTTAGCAGGAGGGGCTGGTTGAGAGCAACCTAGTGATAGCTCAGATGATGACTACCAGGCTATCCCTCAGATGCCTCCACGATGACATGACCATGAGGCCGGTAGCTCCAGTTCAGCTCCACCTGCACCATAGATAGACCCCGCTCTCCTTGCTATACTTGAGCGAAAGAGGCAGGATCTAGCTCGCCAGGCTCAGGAGACCGCTGCTACATTTACACAGTTTTAGACTAGGCAGGATGAGTTCCAATGATAGTAGCAGGCTATACAACAACAAAGATGAGGGCTATATGGCCAAGAAGCGGCGGCCAGCAAATGCATGCATCGCCAATGCTCCTCATGCAAAGCATAGCTCCTCAGATTTTTGCAGCATGTTGTGATAGCTATTGAGGCTCCACCGCCACAGCCTTTACCCTAGATCTGCCAGCCTACCACCACTTCTACGACTCCAGCTTTATAGCCTAGTGGGTTTCATAGTCAAGGATAGACTGCCACTCAGTTTGCTTCACCTATAGACCAGGTGTCCTAGTGGTTTGCCTCACCAGTGCCAGCCCCACAGTTCACACCTTTTCAGACGGACTTCACACCGGCTCAGACTTCCTCGCTGCTTGTGCCAGATACTATAGTCTCTAGGAGCCTTGGTGCTACCTTCAGTGAGTTGACAGGGCAGCCTACTCCACCATATTTACATGTCACAGGTCCTTCCACAGTTGCACCTATTACCACGACTATAGAGACGCTCCCTTCTCCAGTTGCATCATCAGAGCCGCCTGCTATAGTCATACCTATAGAGTCTCAGGTTCAGTGTTGCTTCTAGCTATAGAGGGTCAGACAGCTCAGAGCTCAGGATCAGATGATGATGGCACACAGTTCTAGCTCGCTCCTCGTACCTCAGTGCCCGACTCATCCGCTGCAGCCCCGCCGACCGCCCCTTAGGTTTTGGTGTTTGACACCAAAGGGGGAGAGGGATCGAGTATGTTAGACTTAGGGGGAGCGACTTATCTAGGGGGAGTTTAGCTTATCTATTATATTTGGTTTTTATGTGTGATACACTATTATGAATTCATGTGTTTACTTTCATGCATCGAACTATATTTATGTGATAGTGATATCTACGTGATCATGATATTTAACATAAGTGCTCTCTACTTTGAATTATTTATATGTCATATCACTTGTGTTATGCTCATTTGCTTTGCTTTCGCATTTTTACTCCGATGCAAATGAGCTTTATTACTTGTACTCATGCTTAATTCATATCTTTTTGAGTACATCATGTTGGCTTGGGTCCTATAAGCTTGCCTAACTCTTTTGCTCCTATTGTCAAAAGCCAATATGAACCAAGCATGTTAAAAACCTCATCTCTTTCACATACTCGAGGTGGTATTGTCATCAATCACCAAAAGGGGAGATTGAAAGCATCTAGGCCCCTAGTTGGGTTTTAGTGATTAATGACAATACGTGATTACTGTGACTAACGTGTGTTTTGTAGAGGCAATTAAGTTAGGTCATGGAAATGGAAATTGATTGGGCAGTCATGGTTGTCATGCCCCTACGATGGAAATCATTTCGGTTTTCAAAGGATGGACGACAATGTTAAGGATGGACTAGTTCTAAGTGTTGTTTGGTGTTGAAAAGAAACTTAGAGTAGTTTAGGACTTTGTTTTTTCCTTTGGCCATACTATTAAGGGGGGGTATGGATGGGTAGCTTGATCTAGGTGAGTCTAGTGAGTTAGGTGTGGTGCACACTTGTTAAATCTAGCACTAGGTAGCTCCTAAAAAGCCCTTAGATCAGTTGGAGCAAACTTCATTCACCTTTGTTTGAGAGTTGGAAGTGATTGGAGGGTAAAATGCTGACCGGATGCTGGTTCCGGTGTGACCAAACACCGGCGCAGAGTCCGGTCAGTTCATTTGATCAAGGTTAAATCATCTGGTGCGACCAGACGCTGAGAGGTGAGCGACCGGACGCTGGGTGCCAGCGTCCGGTCGACTCCAGTAAGGTTCTAGAGAGGGAAAATCATGACCGGACGCGTCCGGTCACAACTTAAACACTGGGTTTCTAGGAGAACTGACCGGAGCGTCCGGTCAACTTGACCGGAGCGTCCGATCACCCCATAGAGGCACTTAACGGTTCATTTTGAATATGGGTGTATAAATACTTCCTCCATTCGTGTGAGGGGGTACTTTTGCTCATTCCAACAACTGAGAAACACCCTTAAGAGTGCCAAGAAGAGCAAGGTCCTAGTGAGGTGATTTAGATTTGAGAATCCAAAAGAGAGCCCTCATTAGTGAAAGCAAGAGTAGCAAAGTGTGCATCCACCCTTCTCATTAGGCTTGTCGTGGTCAAGTGAGAATTCGTGCTTGTTACTCTTGGTGATCTCCATCACCTAGACGGCTTGGTGGTGATTGGGAGCTTGGTGATCATCCGGTGGAGCTTGTGGATGACTCAACTCAAGTTGTGAGTGGTTGTGGGTGATTCACCACGATGGAGTGTCAAAGAATCAACCCGTAGAGAACACTTGATCCTTGCGCGGATCAAGGGGGAGCTACACCCTTACGCGGGTGCTCTAACGAGGACTAGTGGGGAGTGGCGACTCTCTAATACCTCGGTAAAACATCGCCGTGTTCCTCCTTCTCTCTTTACTTTGAGCAATTCAATTCTTGTCTTTACATTCATAGAAGAGACATCCTATCCTCAGAAGAAGGAAGCCGTAACTCAACCACTCTCTGCTTTAGATCCAAGACTACCCCATATACATGCAACCAGTTCTATCGGCGCAAAAACATGTCGCTACGCCTGACACACATCAAGCTGAAAGGATCAACTTGATGGAGTAAGGCTGGAGATCCGCTTGGCTTCAACACAGGGCTAGCCGATCCTGCGAATTCCTAAAGGCGTGCCAGTCCATTTAACCTACAATTGAGAAGGAGAGAAAGTTTATCAGTAATTTAAGGTGGAACATGCCGGTTTTGCTCAGACAGTTCCAAGTGTGCCGCTACAGGAGCAGCCAGACAGGAAAATCGACTAAATAGCCGATACGCAAAGAAATCAACTATTTACGGACTGTACATCTCATGGGTTGCGATTGATTTTATGATGATAAGTACAATGCATGCAGACATAAGTAAAATCATCAGCTAGGTGGATATTACCGATGTAAATCATTGAGCCAATGAATCTAACGAGAAAGGATATAACATACGAACAAATCGACTGTCTAGTACAAACGGGTCTACAAATGCTCTGAATCTAATCTGTTACCACCAACAATGAGGTTTGACTAGATCAATGATAGCTATGATGATAATAACAAACTAAACCGAGGAATCCATAAAACCATCTATACGTTGATAGGTTTTCTAAAAGACATGCTATATGTGTGAAAGCACAAGTGAATCGGTTGAAATAGCCGATTCAGGTAGAAAAGGAGACTACAACATGTGAACAATTGACTATTTAACATGGACAGATCTATAAACTCATCAGACCTAACCTATTATCTTTAACAGTGGGGTTCGACCGGATCGATGGCAGCCGTGATAAAGACAACAAATCAAACCTTTAAAATAAATAGATCTATTCACATCTAATAGAATCATGGAGACACACTATAGGCGTTAAAGCACGAGGCGATCGGCTATTTAGCCGATGCGGGCATAGCAAACAGCCAAGGTCATGTCTGGTTGAAAGCAAATCTACCAACTAGCATCCTCTGATCTAAATTACTAACAGTGGGGGTCAACCGGATCGATACATCCATAATAGCGAGCTATAAACTAGATTTAACTAGCTAGCAAACCTTCTCAAGACCAAACACGCATTGGCCATGTACTATGCATGACCAAGTTCAAAGTGGAACAACCGATGAAACATAATCCATCATTTAGAGTAAGAACCGTCACAGTGTAACAAACTAAACGATGGACTAAAAGGATGTGAGGCTGATCTAGATCGATCTCGATCGAGCAGGTTGATATTGCTGAAAACTAATGAAAATAAGAACATTAGCAAGATCGGTAACTTAATGAATCTACTAGAAGGATGCTGCCCTTAGGTAGAGCCGATAACTTGACCTTAATCTAATTTGAGCAGTGGAGGTTGAACTTAACCGATGCAACCGTACTTGAACTAGATAAGGATCGATAACTAGGTTATGCTAGAGCTCCTAGTGGAGGTCGAACTTAACCGATGCAACCTTACGAATAGAAGTATAAGCCTTGACAATATTTGCAGAGAAGCTAAAGGTTGGCGGACCGATGCAACCCTACTTGTTGAAGAACTCACCGAGATCTACACTACTCCTACTCCTAAGTGTTGGCTTGAAGCCGAAAAAAGTAATTGGTATTGATTGATTGGATGCCTTTTACAATAGCTAGGGTCCAATATTTATACCTAAAATATAAGCATGAATCCTACTCAAGTATGACTCATTACAACTTTTGGTATTAAGAGAAAACATTCCTTGTTTAAGATAACTTGGACCCTAATCTTTCCCTTTTTGTAGAGTCCGACATGTCTTTCCCGACGCCAACCATAGCTAATTGGCGTTACCTGCTGATGTCATCCAAAGAGAGCCGATCCTAGTGCTATATCTGAATCAGCTGATATCGACCCTTACACGATCGATTTCTTGATGACGCAATCTTGGAAGCTTCGAGTTTTCCGCATTTATCTTCCAAATTTTGGTGTAAACACATGCCCCCCAATTTTGGGATAAAAATAATTTTATTCCAAAATTACCACGTCTATACCTCCGATGGGTCCACAGTCCCGGGTAGAGAATCTTCATCTGGGGACTATTATCCTTCACCTTCACCAATGCCCTTGCCTACTCATGAGCCCATACCTCAAAAGTTTCATGAGAGCATTATTGCTTCACGAGCGCTTAGATTCATTCTTTTAGATCGACTATAAATGTCTATCCGACTCTGGCGAGATCAACCCAACAATTTAGTTATGTTTCTCTTATGCTTGCCTCCTCGAGTGCCCTTGGCTCTGCCAGACCCTCCATGGTCTAATTCTTTGCTATGAGGATCTTGAGCGGTTAGAAGAATTCTTGTGCATAATGTGATTGTGTCGCTCATTTCAGCGCCTTGTTGAGCAAGAGAATCAGCTGCTGCGGTTAGATGAATTCTTGTGACATCACCTGAGTTTTCTCACCATGATCATAGAGCTATTCTAGTGTTTGCAAGGGTTAAAATGCATGGACACCTTTTCCTTGTTCACTCTATCAAATGCTCATCGGGGAAACCACAGACTTGTTTCCCATGGTTTCCCAGCTACCGAGAAATCAGTTGGATGTATGGGCATCTTTTTAGCTGGTGGCCTTTTCTCTCCCCTAATGCCACTTCTATCTGCGGGCCGATATGACTCGGTCCATGATGACCTTTGGCCTTGTGGGGATCCGAACTCCCTTCAATCCAAAGCAGTCTAAGTGGGTTGATAGTTAGTTAATGTAAACCTTTTGTATCAATCCCATGTTATCTTGTAATTATGGGAAGTAATAAGTCCAAATCCATGATCCGTCCCCTGAATTTCTAGAGTGTTGATCTATTTCCATAACTGACTTCAATTCCATAACTCTAACAAAGCCTATCTTCTCACCTCCTAGGCTATATATACGGGCCATGGCTGTGTATCGAAAAACAACCTGCTTCGTCCCAAACCTTCTATATCTTTGGTGCAATTTGCTTTTCAATAGGCTCAAAGGCATGGAGAACGGCAAGAGGTCTGCTGAAGAGGCCCTTAATGGTCTATGCCACCATGCCAGCGTCTTCATCATCAGGAGGATGCAACCTGTGATCTTGAAGGGATGGATCTTCATCTGAACACGCTGCAGGACTCTCTCGCCATCTCGGATCATAGGGCCGACTCCACTCAAGCGAGGTTGACCGAGGCTAAGGCCAGAATCATGGGTGAGATGTCCACCACAATTTTCTATTTTTCTTAGTTTTATCTTCAAGATCCTGATTATCCCTCTCGAATCTTTCTAGACCTATCGGTCCAGTTGGAAAGCCTTCGATCAGTTACAGAGTATGCGGTAGGATTCATCAACGCCAGGGGTGCCGTGCCGGTGGTGGTTCGCTTGTATGACATCCCAAACTGCATTAGAGAGGTTGCCCTTCACGGTGTTTGTCATGGTGCTGCCGTGGCATTAGCTGTTGCACAAGCTTGCTCTGGCCACGAGCTTCGACTTCTTCCCCATGGTTTCCTAGCCACCGAACACCCTGAGGATCATGAGCACCTAGTCAAGGACTTCCTTCAATGCCGCCAACTCCATAGCTCTCGCTTCCTAGGCCGAAGACATAGTGAACAAAGTGTTTTCTGGCCCTTAGCTTGTAATATGGAGAAGCTAGCAAACAATCTCTTCGTTTTAAGTGGTTTCTCTTTTGCCCTGTACTCATGTTCCATGTACCAATTTGTCTGTGTTTGTTTTTGCTCTATAGGTGATACATATCGTATCGGCTTTTACCCCTTCGGGTTTATTTTGAACTAGAGACGATACCCTTCTGGTACTGGCTATTAGAGCCGATGACCGAACAAATCGGCTATCAAATATTAATCCAAACGTTAGGATAATATTTCTTTAGATATTTTCCATTGATTGCTCTGTCAAACTCCTCTTCCCCTCCTAGTGTTTTCAAAATATAAGCATTGCCAAGCGCACAATGTTTAATCTAATAAAGTCCTTCCCAATTAGGTGACCATTTGCCGAACTTGCTGTCTTTTGACCCGATCGACAATTTCACCTTCCAGACTAAGTCTCCCTCAGAAAAGTGTTTGCTCTTGACCTTTTTATTGTAATACTTCGCAATCCTCAGCTTATTGGCTTTGATATTCTCAAGAGCACATAGCCGATGGCAACTCAAGTCCTCTAAGTCGTCTATCATAAGATTCTTATAAACTTCGGCTGACAAATTATTTTGCAATGAGACACACCTCGATATTTTTTGTTTCTCTCAAGGAAGGACTATATTATGACTATACACAAGTTCATTAGGTGATGCTTTAATCGATCCTTGACAAGCCATCCTATATGCCCATAACGCCTCATTAAGCGTTGAATACCACTTCCTCGGTTGCCCTTCGATCTTTTTCTTGATCAGCTTAATCATAATTTGATTGGATGCCTCTGCCTGGCCATTAGCCTGAGCATAGTAAGGAGAAGAATTTAGTAACTTAATTCCCATACTGGCAGCAAAATCTCTAAACTCTTCTGATGTGAACATTGTCCCCTGATCAGTAGTAATAGTTTGGGGAATCCCAAAATGATACACAATATGCTCCTTGACAAAATCAATCATATTCTTTGAGGTTACCGTCTTCAAAGGAATTGCCTCAACCCACTTAGTGAAGTAATCTGTTGCTACCAATATAAACTTATGTCCTTTACTTGAAGGCAGAAAAATCTGGCCAATTAAATCAATTTCCCAACCTTGAAACGACCATGGTTTGATTATTGGATTCATAGCCGATGCAGGCGATTTTTGAATATTACCGAAACATTGACAATTCTAACACCCCTTATAATATTCAAAACAATCCTCTAGCATTGTTGGCTAGAAATATCCAGTCCTATGAATAATCCATTTCATCTTAGAAGTCGATTGATGAGCTCCACATATCCCTTCATGTACTTCATCCATCAACACCTTAGCTTCCTCTTGATTTAAGCATTTAAGCAACACCCCATCGACTGTCTTGTAATATAGCTGATCATCTAGCAAAACATACTTAGTTGATTTATACCTTAGCTTTCTGGTAACCTTCTATGTTGGATCCTTAAGATAATCGGCTATCTCAACTCTCCAATCATTAGTTAAGGTTTCACTACTTAAGATCTCTTGAAACACTCGATAACCTGACGCACTTTGAGCTAAATGATTAGCCTCTTGATTCTGTGCTCTCGAAATATACTGAAGAGAAATATGAGGAAACTCCTTGAGTAACCCCTGACATTCATCATAGTATCCCCTTAGAATATCATCTTTACATTCATATAGGCCGATCAACTGATTGATAATTAACTGTGAATCTCTAAATACTTCAATTGCCTCAGCCTTTACTTCATGAAGAAGTTGAAGCTCCTTAAGAATAGCTTCATATTCTGTTTGGTTGTTAGTAACCATTGGTTCAGTTGGAAAAGCAAACTCAAAACTTGCCCCCCAAGGTGAAATAATAACAATACCAATGCCACCACCTTGCTTGCATGATGATCAATCAAAGAATAACGTCCAAGGTACCAGCTCTACATAGCCAATACTTGGCTTATGATGCTGGGTGACAAAATTGGCTATTACTCACCCTTTGACAGCTTTAGCCGATTCATACCTCAAGTCAAATTCCAACAATGCAAGAATCCACTTCCCATTCTTCCATTTAATATTGGCATTGATAGACTGTGCTTGATCACATCAGCCTTGAAAACAATTGTACACTCAGCTGATAACAAGTAATGTTGCAACTTAGTGCAAGAGAAATATAAGCACAAGCATGACTTTTTGATAGGAGAATATCTTGTTTCTGGATCCAAAAGCCTTCTACTTAGAAAACAACTCGTTCTTTCCCTTCAAACTATTGCATCAAGGCCAACCCAATCGTTTGGTCATCAGCCGATACGTACAACTTAAAAGGCTTACCTTGCTGAGGAGGGACCAGCACAGGTGGATATTTCATGTATTCTTTTATCTCCTCAAATGCCTTTTGTTGTACGTCACCCCACTTAAATTCCTGATCATTTTTCAACTTCAACAAGGGAGAAAATGACAGAACTCTTTCTAACAAATTTGAAATAAACCTCTTGATAAAATTAATCTTACCAAGCAGAGATTGTAACTCTATTTTAGTAGTTGGGGGCACTGCCTCATCAATTGCTTTCATACTTTTTTGACCAATTTCGATTCCTCTCTCGTGGACCATGAAACTCAAAAATTGTCCAGCTGATACTCTAAAGGCACATTTATTATGATTCATCTTTAGACCATGTTTTCTTGTGCACTCCAGTGTCTCCCGCAAATTAGCTAGATGTTCCTTGTACCCCTTAGATTTTACCATCTCATCGTTAATATAGATTTCAACAATCCTACCGATCAACTTATGAAAAATATAATTCATTGCCCTCTGATAAGTTGCAGCGGCATTCTTCAAACCAAAGGTCATCACAACCCATTCAAATAAACCAATTGCGCCAGGGCATCTAAAAGCTATTTTTGCTATGTCTTCCTCAGCCATAAAAATTTGATTATATCTTGCATTGCTATCCATGAAACTAATAACCTTGTGCCCGGCTGCTGCATCTGCCAACATATCGGCTATCGGCATCAGATAACCATCCATGGGTGTAGCTTTGTTTAGATCTCTGAAATCTATGCAAACTCTTAATTTCTCATTTTTCTTATACAAAGGAACAACATTCAATATCCACTCTGCATATCGACACGGCTGGATAATTTTCACTTCTAGTAATCTTTCAGTCTCCTTTTTGATATCATCAAGAACGTTTGGGTTGAATCTCCTCGGAGCTTGTTTAAACGACCGATATCTAGGTTTGATTGGCAACCTATGTTCAACAATCGATCGGTCTAGACCAGGCATCTCATAGTATTTCCAAGCAAAACAATCTTTAAATTCCTTTAATAAATCCACCAACTCTTGCTTATACTCAGGATCCAACTTAGCACTTACATACGTCGGCCTAGGCCTATCTCCAGAACCAATATCTTTCTCTTCTAATTCATCGGCCGATGTAAAGCAATGTCCTAGTTTACCATCTGTGCCATCTATTGGATTATCCATTAAAACAAATTCTCAAAGCCGACTGCTTGGATCGGCTGTTGACTATCATCATTGACCTTAATGATGCCTCCTTCCCATAGCTTGCTAGAAAAACACTCGAAGTCTTCTAGCTCCCAATACATTGGATCGGCTATTGTGATACTTATAGAATCATCAGCATGAACCAGCTCAACATCATCTCCATGCCACTGAATCAAGCACTGATGCATAGTCGATGGTACACAATAATTTGCATGAATCCAATCACGACCAAGGAGTAAATTGTATGACCCTTTTCCATCAATGACGAAGAATATGGTGAGCAAAGTTTTACTTTTGATTGTCAATTCAATGTTTATTGCCCCCCTAGTCTTAGATGCATTACCCCCAAAATCCTTAAGCATCATGTCGATCTCAATCAAATCTCTTGGTCCCTTGCCAAGTTTACAAAAAGTGGTATAAGGCATAAGATTGACAAAAGCACCTCCATCCACCAACATTTTGCTCATCGGCTTCCCATCAACGAAACCTTTTACATATAAAGCCTTTAAGTGCCGATGTTTTACTGGCTTATCGAATATAGCTTGTTGTATAACCGACAACTTGGCAACTATCTCCTCATACTCCGATTCATCAAAATATGAATAGACTTCTTGATCTGCTGGAGCTCTAAATTTTGATGGCAACAGAAAAGCCATTTGAATATTAGCCGATGGTTGACCCCTATTGGCTGTTTGTTTAGCACGCCATACTTGAGGTCTACCAGATGCCTAAGTGTTCTAGCTCTCTATTCCTTAGGCGTTGCACCCTTCTTTTCTGGCTTCTTGTCAAACCTCCTGGACATCATTGCCCTTCCTGCCAAACATACTCTTCCTCATTACCTTCTTCTTCATAATCAACACAGTTTTGATCAACAACTCGCTTCCCAAGCCGATCATGAACACTTCTATTTTTTAAGCGTCCGATCCATATTATTATGATGATACTCTTCCCGAGCATGGATAGACCGGCGGTTGGCTTGAGATTGCCTAAACTCCCAATATTGCTCACTGCACTCTGGACAATTATTTCTAGTAGGCAATTTCAAACCTTCATTCCAACAGTGTCTGAAGAAAAGATAATTCCAATTTGATTCAGCTTGCTTTCTTTCATACCTTTCTTTCTCCTATTGACGCTGGTATTCTTTCTCTTCTAACCAACGCTGATAATCCTTTTCCTTTTGCCATTGCCATTTATTCAACAAAATTTGAGATGTGACACACGGCCTTATTGCCCCGTCCCTTTATGTCTCTCCCTATTCATATCAGCTCTTCTGTTGGTCACGACGCCTTCTAATCTCCCTATATTCATCAGCCAATATTTGCATCTTTGGGTCGATGGTCCCGACTTCTTTGGCCCTAGTTGATGTTAAGACTTTAGTCTTCGCTTTGAGCAACCTAGCATCAACCATGTTCTGATCTCTTGGGAAAGGATTATCATCGACTTTCATCATCCGAGGTGTATCGAATTTGAGTTTCCCTTACTGAATAGCCTTCTGTATTTGTTACCGAAAAATTCTGCACTCGTTAGTAGAATGAGAACTAGTATTATGAAATTTGTAGAACTTCTTATTCTTCAACTGATCAGGAGGTAACATAACAGTATTGGCGGGCAACTTGATCTATCCTTTCTCAAGCAAGAAATCAAAGAGCTTGTCTGATTTTGTGACGTTGAAATCATAGCTCTCTTTAACTCCTTTTCCCCAAAGATTTGGCACCATTATTGTCTTCTTACCCTAGTTTCATTCAGCTATAGCAATCTCTTCTTTATCATCCTCATAGCTGTCATCAACTGAATATGGATTATAGGTTTCAGCAATTACGGCACTCTTCTGGAATCGGGTATCTCTGCGCATATTCTGGAATTGGCTATTGAGCGCTGCCACTCGTTGAGCCAACTGACCTAAATTGTCAAACTCTTGCTCCAGTAGCTTCTCTCTCCACGTTAGCAACATTCCTTGAACGGCCAAAACAGCTAGCTGATCATCAGTCAAGTTCAATGAGAAGCACAAATTTTTGGTCTCTCGGAACCTCTGAAAAAACTCGGTGCCCGATTCATTAGTTCTCCGCCTTATAGTCGTCAAATCGGTAATTTTCTTTTCTCCTATCCCAGTATAAAAATATGTATGAAACTTCTTCTCTAGGTCAGCCCAATTGGCAATGGAATTAACTGGTAATGATAAAAACCAAGTAAAGGCTGGTCCTGATAGGGACAAGGAGAAGAAATGAACTCAATGAGCCTCCTCAATGGATGCTTTGCCCAACAGTGTAAGATACCGACTAACATGTACTATTGTGCTTGTGCTATCTTGGCCAGTGAACTTAGCAAACTCTAAGAGCCTATAATTTGTAGGAAGAGCGACCAAATCATACCACTCTGGATATGGACATTTGTACGAAAAGGTCTGCCCTTTTGGCTTCAAACTGAACTGGTTCTTCATCATCTCAGTCACTCTGAGCAACAACTCATCAGCGCTTGACTCTAGATTTCTCTACAATTGTTGACCCATCTGTGGATTAAAATTTTGGGTACCTTGATACCCTGGATTTAGAATCATATGAAGAGCATTGTAATCCATGCCATAATGATGTCCTTGTGGAATTTCTATCTGTTGGGTCCTTTGCTGGTTTGCTGCTTGAAGTCTTTGGTTGTAGATGCTGGGATCTGTATCTCTATGAATTCTCTAGACTGATGGCACTATTTTTTGAGCCGATGACGGTATCTGACCTGCTGTGCCAAAATTAACCATTTGATTCTAAACTTGTTCCGTCGACTGTTGCACATGCTGCACTGACGATCCAAGATTATACTACATCTAATTAGTAGTAGCACCCTGAACTTGCTCAGATGAGCTCTAAACTGCCTGGACATCATCATTACCAGCTGGTGCTGCTTCCTGATGGCTAGTACCGACTTGATTAGTCTCCTGAGTTGACGGATGTGAAATATTGTAGTAAACTAGTCCAACCTGATCAATTGGATATCCATGAAACACCTCTTTCATGGTGTTGTGGAATGTGTTAAAGAAAACTATATTATGGTTTAGTATGGCATCATGAACAGATTTGTTTACAACCTCTATGAAGAAACGTCTATCCTCAACTTCGTCTGTATCTGACTGCCCATGCAACAAAACTCTTGGTAGTGGATATTTCTGAACACCTTTATTATCACATGTCTTGGTGTAGGACAACAAACACTTGTTCTGAAATTCTTCTATAGCTTTGCTGATGACATCTTTATTGTAACAACCCGGGTTTTTGGAGAAGCCAAAAATACGAACTTTTTAAAAATTTTCCTGCAATGTGTGAAACATGTAATTGCTAGGTCAAACATGAGTCCAACTCGCTAACAAGACGTTGCATACATGTAGATGGTTTGTAGGTGATTGCCGGAGTTTTCGAGTTATCCTGTGTTTGAGTCTTGATTATTGTTGGAGAGCATAACCTATAGCAACCCCCTGTGATCCTGGCGGGATTATTTCGAGTCTTCCGTTAATATCTCCTTATAACCCCGAACCCCACTAGAACCCAGACTTGCCATTTATATTTGTGCCGACCATTGGACCAGAGTCCCTAAACCCTAAGACCCCTAGTAGACCACCACGATGAGTAAGCATGTTGTTAATACATGCGGCACACTTTATATAAGACCTAGGAGGTAAACGTGTTGGCAACCCATGTATTCCAATGTGAGAAACCCATGGCATAGAGTAGGATAGAAATAAGAAATAGAAAAGGAAAAGAAGAGGGCCCAAGTAACCGAACCGAATTTCAACCCAAATTCCTTGTTTAGCTCTTTCATGAATTCTGAAGCCCAACCAGTATGAGCAATAACCGAACCCCCTCCCTTGCCCTCGGCCGGCCTGTCTGCACCAAGACCAAATTTCCACGAGAGCAGAAAGTTAGCCTAGCCACTGCTGCCCACACGCCAGCAAGCCAAAGCCCCACTCCAACCCTAGGGCACACGCGCCCTAGCCTCCAGACGCCGCCGCCGCCGCTCGCAACGCCCACCCCCACAAGCACGTCCCGACAGCGCCCCGGCTTCCGCCCCGCTTGATGCGCGCCGCGTGTCCCCGCCTATGCATGGACGTCGAGGATAGACGGAGCCCCCGGAAGCCCTAAGCCGCTCGCCCTATAAACATCGGCAAGCGCCACCCTTTCCAATCCCAAAGAGCCAACCCCATACTCCTCTTCTTCTTCCTCCAAGCCGCCGCTGTTCCCTTCTTCCTCCTCCAGTCCACCGCCGCTCTCCACAACCGTCGCCACGGCCACGACCTCGCTCTCCACCGGAGCCGCGCACCGCTGCTTCGAGCTCACTGTGGAGGCACTCAACGTGATGCACCGTGCCGCCGACGCCGGGCTCCGTCGTCCTTGCTGCCGGTGGTCCTCGCCGTCCACTCACCGCCGGATCGCTCCACCACGCATCCGTCTCTTCATCCGCAGCGCCTCGCCACGCCGGTCAGCCATCGCTGGCCGTGGCCCTCCACTGCCTCGCCGCATGGCCGCTCCCAGCCGAGCGCCATGACCACTCGAACGCCGACCTCGACACCGTCCGCGACGTCGCTCGAGCTCACGTACACGGCAATGCCACCAGTAGCGCCTGTTGAGAGCCACTTCACTCCGGCGTCAAGCGCCCACCACCATGGACCCGGCCGCTACCACGGCGTCGCGCGCGTCGCGCCATCGCTCCTCCACCATGGTCACCCACCAGCCTCCACTCCAAGCCCGTGCCACGCGCAACACCTCTCGAGCGGCGTCGTGCCCTCCCATCCATCGGACCTCGGCTGCTTCTGCAAGCAAAGACGTCGACGTTGAGCCTCCATCCTCTGATGACGGTGAGCCCCCCAAAGCCAAGCTTTCACCTTTCCTTGCACCGTAGTGGAGTTTGTGCCTAAGACTGGCCTTCGTGCCATGTTCCTTCACCTCGTAGGGAAGCAGCAGGCCTTGAAGCACCCTTCACCGACTAACACCCAACCGGCCCGACCAGCCATAGCCGACCACTCGCCACTGCGCCGGCCCAGCCCATGACCAAAGAAGCCACAGCTTGGCACAAGAATCGGTCAGAAGCGTGTCTTGACGCCATGACCAACCCCACGTTTTGTCTAATGTCTCGATGCCTGCCTAACTGGCCTTCGAGTCGCTGACCATGTCTGCCCGTGCACCGCCGAAGCGCCGCCGCGTTCCCATGACACCGCCTCGTTCCGACCTCCTGGAACCAGTAGAGTTAGCACAAGGCCAGCCCTTGGACCAATGAACACATGCACGCACGCACACAGCCCAAGCGCGGCCTTGCCGAGCCACTGGTGCTCGGGAACGCTGACGCCGCCCAGACACGACCACCATGCTCGCCATGGCCAGATTCCGCCATGGATCAGCCATGTTCTGGCCCCCGAGGACCAGTAGAGCTAGCATAAGCCCATGCCCGCCTCGTCGGCATGACCGCTCGCGGAGCGCCGCCGTGCCATGACCTTGGATGCCCAACCATAGCGCATTGCTACCACCGCTACACGCTCGTGTGAGGCCTAGCCCGCCCTTTTGTGACCACCATGAGCTCGAGTATACCGAGAATGCCACATCCTAGCCACGGCCATGACCGAACTCCTGGAGACCATACACAACACCTAGACTGCCCCTGTTTCACTGATGCTAGCGTTACCCTCACTTTTCTGCTTGGGAGGCGTACAGGTGTGCCTTGGACTTGCCTAACCCCCACACACGGACCTAGAGCCTCGCAGCCATGGACACTTGCCCTCACCTTGCTAGCTAAAGACCAAGACAGAGCCTTTTATGGCCAGTCATCAGCTGCGGGCACACGTGCACTTCAAAATTAGCAATCTGCAGTGGCTTGGCATGTACCTTGCCGCCACTACAATCGACCATTGCCATTCGTGTGTCGCGCACCAAGACCATCCCAAGAGCCCCAGCCTTGCTTCGCCCCGTCGTTCGTGGACGCACGCCATGAGCCGAGGGCTTATGCACGCTCACTTGCATGTGGTGATGCACGGCCGTGCCTCCGCATGACTTCGCGTGAGCCTCGGGACCACACCGCCGTGGCCGTTAGCATGCCCATGCGCAGTCCTATGCTGAGCCACGTGTGCAAACCAACGCCACAGCCACTGGAGCTAAGTCCGTGAACAACAGCCGTCATTCTACCAAGCCTTGGCCACGTCTTGGCCAACCATAGCGACTCGTAGCCAACCATAGCTGGCCACAGCAGGTCGTAGCTAGCCTCAGCTGGCCAGATGAAGCCACAACCCTTCCGACCACTTCGGCAATCTCTCCGACCACGTCGGCGACCACTCCGACCACCTCGGTCAGCCTTCCGACCACCTCGGCCAGCCTTCCGACCATGACGATGATCTTTTCGACCACTTCAGCGATCTCTCCGACCACCTCTGCGATCTCACCGACCACCGTTGCCGAGACCACCGTTGCTGAGACCACCATTGCCGAGACCACATGGCCTCGCTTGCCAAGACCACCATGACCCCATCTACCAGAAGCCATACCCTCTGGACCATGAACCCTAGTCGTATGTCTTATCGAGACCATGGAAAGCCCCATCTCTTATCTTTCCATATACGCATATCTACCTTGTTGGGCCCTATTCTTACAACCTATCTGTCCATGACTGTCTTACAGGATCTATCCATCACCCAGCTATGGAATGTGCTACTCCGCAGTCGTGTTGAGTTGTTGCATCTTTCGATCGTGTTTGGTTCTTATCGCTGCTCGATGGTGTTGTTGCTTGTGTGCCGGGCCTTCGAGCTGGCTGAGGGATTGTACCTCGTTTGGACATTATGACCGCGGGATCCATCTCGCCATGACCATGACGCCGAGTGTAACTCGACCCCTCGCTTTTTAGTTGACTTCATAGTACCACGAGTGTTAGCTCCTGCCTTCGGCCCTAGAACATGGTCATGGTGGATTTGATGTCGATACTAACATCGATGCGGATATCACCCGCACGCCTTGAGCCTTCCATGACCAAGTTCTGTGGGAGATAACCTAGAGTAAACAATCGTGGAACGATGGATGCCAACTCGTTGGCCTAAGCTTGTGGCCGTGAGTTCGCCTCGCCATGACCATGGAGCTATGCCTCTCTTTCGCTTTTAGTTGCTTCTTCGTGCTCAAGCCCTTGTATGCTTGTACCCCGATTGACCATCATGTTTCTCTGATTCTCGCGGTGACAACCGCACCGCTTCGAATCCAAGAGATATCTTAGTGCCAGTGCACCCAGGTCGGGTACCCTATGAGTGGCTTATGCACTTGGTGTTCTTGAGTGTCGCTCCTTCCGATGCCCGTCTTTGTCGTGGCGTGTGCATTAGAAGTAGACCTTGCTCTTGGTTGTTCTTGCTCTTATTGCCCCGATAGCCGCTCTGTTCGATCCCGTCTTGCCCGTGACGATTGGATCAAAGACCGGACTATTCCCTTTCGTTAGCAAAGCTAAGGTCTAAGTCGTACCTCGAACCCGTGCGTGTCGACCCGATCGACCGTCTAAAACCATCTTTTCCGAAGATGTGTCTGAGAACATGACATGGATGTGCCTAACTAACCCCCGCATCTTTTGCCGTGTTGAGCGACTCTCTTCTTGGCTCCCGACGTTATTATGTCATGCGGATCGAGGGGAACCGTTGATGTCCAATCTCTTTGCGCTACCGCTTTCTACCATAACGGGCGAGCCAAAGTACATTGGAGCCAAGTCACAATAGTGTTATTCGTTCTTGTCTGCTTCTTGTATCAAATAGTGACTTACGGGATAAGACTATAAGAGCCGAACCCCATCGTTCTTCCTTCGTTGAGCCCGTCCTCCGATTCCCGTCAACTCCATGACGCCCAAATCGAAAGACCGTGAGCCGTGGTGATGCTATGGATAAGCCTTGGTGGCTTAAACCAATTATCCTACAGCCGTTCCGGCTTGGCCATGACTTAAGCTTGTGCATAGCAAACCACCATTTTTGTTCTTTGGCCCGAGGAAATCGAACAACCGCCGAGAGGGCTAAGCCGTGTATCTCTTATTATCTCGATGGCGTTATTAGATTTCCTGTGTCTCGTCGTCTTTTCGAGTGTTGAGTGCTCTCTTGCCTTGCGTGTCGCTTCGCGGAGTAGCTGACGATCGGACCAAGATAACGTGGACGACGACAAGGACTGCGGAATGGAATCAACATAGGAGGAGGAGACCCCGCTAATGGAACGCCAACGAATGGAGAATTGTACCACTACTACCTCTACATCGCAGGTGTCATGGCAGCACCCTCTTTTAGAGAATCCTATTAGACATTGCATAATATCTAGAACTGCTAGCGCTTTATAATTATTCCTTTGCTAGTACTTTGATGCATGCTTCTACCTGAGCCATTACTACCCTGATGCAACCCACTCTACCACGTCACCCTGCTTTGCGCATTCGCTCGCTTATATATGCTTACTTGCCTGCTTGCTTGCATATTACACCACTATACTTATTAATTAACTCCACTTCGCATTATATCGGGGATGTGATGCTGGTGGTGAACCCCTGGGAATGGTTTGGCTATGGGTGCCAAACTTGGTGGTGTGTGAGCGTGCTGCGTGTGTCTTGGGTGCGTGGAGAGTGAGGGTTGTGTCGACCGAGCTGGAATAACGACAAGCCTGGGGCGAGTCTTGCCATGTGGTGCTACCTGGGCACTTGGATATGGAATACCTATGGCGGGTAAATAGTAATTGGAGGTGGCCTTGGGTGTGAACCTCGGAGAGGTGGAGCCCGGGGTGGAGGTGCTGTGGTGGCACGGTAAATGGAAACCCTGATGAAGACATTCTAGCTTGGTCACCCCTAAGGACTTACTAGTACTCAGACTCACCGGGAATCCCTTACATCCCACTCGCCCTATATGGTGCGGGACGGTCGGACTACTTGGTAGAGCGATGCCACTACTGCTAGGCGAACGTGTGCAAGGAGGTACGGGGTGCACGGTTTTCCCCCACACCCTTTCGAGACTTCAGGAGGCCTTGTGGACCGGCTCTTGACATCCGGTGGGCCCTGGCTCTGTCTATGACTCATAGTATCAGCCATCCTAGACTAGACTTGGGATGTTCCAGGGCTGAGAGGTAGGGTGGCATCGTTCTAGGCTAGCAAGCGGCTAGAATCTGCCTAGACGGGGCACCGTCGAGGATGGCTATCTTGTGGGTATGTAAAACCTCTGCAGAGTGTATGGTTGATCGATCGATACATATGCCGACTTGTCGGCTATGGACCTTTCCTGGGTTTTGCTTAAACTAGATAGGAGATGAGTCCTTCTATTCTCCCTCCAGGGTTTAGGGTATTTTCCGGTCGTGAGCCTTGGGGCTGCGAGCCGTTGAGACAAGGCCAAGAGGGAGTTGGCCTGTCGACTTGAGTGTGTGAGATGAGATAAGGTGTGGTGGAGTGGAGATGGTTTGGGATGGATGGTTGGTGGATGGATATGGATGGAGGTGGATGTGTGTGGCTGGGAATGTGTTAAAAAACTAGACATTATTATTACATTACTACTATTACTTACTTCTCATGCGCTAAGGATGCAAACCATAGCCAAATGTTAGGATCGCCAGATCCTCTTGTTTTATCTTTTCCACTAAAGCTCATCGGTGCTGACCATGGCCTGCACACATCTGGCGGTGTGCAGATTTCCTGCTTCTCAGAGATGCTGACTATAGAAGGATTAGGATGTCTCGTGCCTACGCTCAAGTTTGGTTCGGAGATGGAATCTACGCTGCACTACGCCAACTCTGATGACGACTCGTGAAGGAGAAGCCTTCACTCGATAGTCTTCCGCTAGATTAACTCTGTAATAGGTGTGTTCCCCAGTGATGTAATATCTTATATTCTCATAATCTTACGATGTATGACTGTGATATCGACTGATATATGATAATATGAAGGAATCAACTATTGGTTTCATCATATTATAATTCATTCTGTGGATTTTCCCTTCGCGGAAAATTGAGGATGTTTTAGTTGGTATCAGAGCCATATTTGACCTTAGGACGAGACCATTTAGTACCAAACACTAGTTTAGAAGCCAAACATTCTATCTGTAGTGGAGTCATAGCTACTAACACTTGATTCCCCGTCTCTACCATGAGTTCTACTACTAACTGACCATCCCCGATCTGAAAAGTTGACCACTAGGAAATGATTCCCTATGTCGCCCACGCAAGATCGATAGATGTGTGAGACTCAAAGGCTTAGGAGTCGCCTTAAGTCAACACTATGCATATAGGAGTTGTAATGCTGCTTGAGTGCTTGGATCTTTTTGCTTCTTATGCTTCTTGTGTTTATATTGCTTGAGTGAAGAATGTAAAAGTATTTTATCTACGTGTGACTCCGGGCTATGAACCAAGACCGCCATATGACTAGACAAAACCTCTAGAGATCCTTGGACACCCCGTACAAATTTGGATTGAGTTATCGAAGAAAACAAAAGGACGACAATTCCTTTTGCAAGGTTCTATGGAACAACAACCCCGATCAAGAAGCAACACCCTGCCTCTTCACCGACTGAGCAACACCTTAATCTCGGGGACGAGATTCTTGTAAGGAGGGTGGACTGTAACAACCCGGGTTTTTGGAGAAGCCAAAAATATGATCTTTTTAAAAATTTTCCTGCAATGTGTGAAACATGTAATTGCTAGGTCAAACACGAGTCCAACTCGCTAACAAGACGTTGCATACATGTAGATGGTTTGTAGGTGATTGCCGGAGTTTTCGAGTTATCCTGTGTTTGAGTCTTGATTATTGTTGGAGAGCACAACCTATAGCAACCCCCTGTGATCCTGGCGGGATTATTTCGAGTCTTCCGTTAATATCTCCTTATAACCCCGAACCCCACTAGAACCCAGACTTGCCATTTATATTTGTGCCGACCATTGGACCGGAGTCCCTAAAACCTAAGACCCCTAGTAGACCACCACGATGAGTAAGCATGTTGTTAATACATGCGGGTACGCACATATAAGACCTAGGAGGTAAACGTGTTGGCAACCCATGTATTCCAATGTGAGAAACCCATGGCATAGAGTAGGATAGAAATAAGAAATAGAAAAGGAAAAGAAGACAGAGGAAAAAGAAAAGGGGCATCTGGCCCAAGTAACCGAACCAGCCCCAACCCAGCCCCCCTTGCTTTTGGCCTACTCGTGCGTGCGTGGCCTGCTTGGCCCAACCAGCGCAGCAGCCCAATCGAACCCCCTCCCCTTGCCCCGCTGAACCATCTCGCACTGCACCGGCCCATGAGCACGCGAGCTTGCTGGCCCAGCCGCGTGGCCCACCAGCGCCTGGCCAAGCCAAAGCCCCACTCTAACCCTAGGGCGCACGCGCCCTGGCCTCTAGACGCCGCCGCCGCCTCTCGCAACGCTTGCCCCCGCAAGCGCGTCCCGACAGTGCCTCGGCTTCCGCGCCGCTTGATGCGTGCCGCGTGTCCCCGCCTGCGCACGGACGTCGAGGATAGACGGAGCCCCCGGAAGCCCTAAGCCGCTCGCCCTATAAACACCAAAGCAGCCGGCACCCTCTCCAATCCCAGTAGCCACCGCACCCCATACTCCTCTTCTTCTTCCTCCAAGCCGCCGCCGTTCCCTTCTTCCTCCTCCAGTCCACCGCCGCTCTCCACAACCATCGCCACGGCCACGACCTCAGCTTGATGGAGCAAGGCTAGAGATCTGCTTGGCTTCAAAGGAGGGCTAGCCGTTCCTATGAATTCCTGAAGGCGTGCTAGTCAATTTGACCTGCAATTGAGAAGGAGAGAAAGTTTATCAGTAATTTAAGGTGGAACATGCCGGTTTTGCCTAGATAGTTCCAAGTGTGCCACTACAGGAGCAGCTAGACGGGAAAATCGACTAAATAGCCGATACGCAAAGAAATCGACTATTTATGGACTGTACATCTCATGGGTTGCGATTGATTTTATGATGATAAGTACAATGCATGCAGACATAAGTAAAATCATTAGCTAGGTGGATATTACCGATGTAAAGCATTGAGCCGATGAATCTAACGAGAAAGGATATAACATGCGAACAAATCGACTGCCTAGTACAAACAGGTCTACAAATGCTCTGAATCTAATCTGTTACCACCAACAGTGAGGTTCGATCGGATCGATAGCAGCTATGATGATAATAACAAACTAAACCGAAGAATCCATAAAACCGTCTATACGTTGACAGGTTTTCTAAAAGACATGCTATATGTGTGAAAGCATAAGCGAATCGGTTGAAATAGCTGATTCAGGTAGAAAAGGAGACTACAGCATGTGAACAATCGACTATTTAACATGGACAGATCTATAAATTCATCAGACCTAACCTATTATCTTTAACAGTGGGGTTCGACCGGATCGATGGCAGCCATGACAAAGACAACAAATCAAACCTTTAAAATAAACAGATCTATTCACATCTAACAGAATCATGGAGATACACTGTAGGCGTTAAAGCACGGGCGATCGGCTATTTAGCCGATGTGGGCATAGCAAACAACCAGTGTCATGTCTGGTTGAAAGAAAATCTACCAACTAGCATCCTCCGATCTAAATTACTAACCGTGGGGGTCGACTGGATCGATACATCCATAATAGCGAGCTATAGATAAGATTTAACTAGCTAGCAAACCTTCTCAAGACCAGACATGCCTTGGCCATGTACTATGCATGACCAAGTTCGAAGTGGAATAGCCGATGAAACATAATCTGTCGTTTAGAGTAAGAACCGTCGCAATGTAATGAAATAAATGATGGACTAAAAGGATGTGAGGCTGATCTAGATCGATCTCGATCGGGCAGGTTGATATTGCTGAAAACTAATGAAAATAAGAACATCAGCAAGATCGGTAACTTAATGAATCTACCAGAAGGATGCCACCCTTAGGTAGAGCCGATAACTTGACTTTAATCTAATTCGAGCAGTGGAGGTCGAACTTAACCGATGCAGCCTTATGAATAGAAGTATAAGCCATGACGGTACTTGCAGACAAGCCGGAGGTCGTCCGGACCAATGCAGCCCTACTTGTTGAAGAACTCGCCGAGATCTACACTACTCCTATTCCTAAGGGTTGGTGTGAAGCCAGAAAAAGTAATTGGTATTGATTGATTGGATGCCTTTTACAATAGCCCGAGTCCAATATTTATACCCAGAATCTAAGCATGAATCTTACTCAATTACGACTCATTACAACTTTTGGTATTAAGAGAAAACATTCCTAGTTTAAGATAACTTGGACCCTAATCTTTCCCTTTTTGTGGAGTCCGATATGTCTTTCCCGATGCCAACCATAGCTAATTGGTGTTACCTACTGATGTCATCCGAAGAGAGCCGATCCCAGTGCTGCATCTGAATCAGCTGATATTGACCCTTATGCGATTGATTCCTTGATGACGCAATCTTGGAAGCTTCGAGTTTTCTCGCGTTTATCTTCCAAATTTTGGTGTAAACAAGTTCATTCCCAGAATTGCATCAATGCGTTGCCCAGACAGTACCATGAACTAGAGATGGTAAGTGTGAGTGGCTAGCACTAATCTAACTGTGTCTATCCGAGTATTAACGCACAACTGCGCACCTAGAGCACTGATTCTATAGGCAATATGTATAGCCATAAGAGATATATTGTGCCTTTGTACAAACCCTATGCTCATGAATGAATGTGAAGCACCAGAATCAAATAACACATATACTGGATGGGAATCAATGGTAAACATACCAGCCATCAATGGTTCATTCTGTTAGATTTCTTCTGCCTTCGAGAAATTAACCTACCTAGAACGGCTTACTGGCACCTTCTTCTTGATAATTGTCCGCTTGATCAAATGGGAGTTAGCCGAGGGCTGAGCTGACTGTGCAGGCTAGTCCTACGGACACTCCCGAGCATAGTGGCCTTCCTTGCCACACTTGAAACAAACACCAGGCTTGTTCCCCTATCCTTGACGAGGTGGAACATACTGTCCCTAGGGCTGCTGTTGTTGCACCTACTGAGTAAGTGCACGGTACTAGGTGGAAGGTGCCTGATAGGTCTTCTGAGGCTGTCAAAACAAATGCCCACCCGAAGACTGATAGGGCACCCGCCTGATAACATATACCTTCTGAGCTTAGGGGTGACTAGAAGACCCAGTAGCCACCCGCTTGTGCTTCCACTCGACCTAAGAGTCATGCTACAGTCCCTCCATGGCAATAGCAGCATTCATCATAGCACCAAATGTATGGTAGTTCCCTGTATATAACTCCTTCTATAGACTGGAAGAGAGACCACGATAGAAACAGTCCCTCTTCTTCTCATCAGTATCGATGTGAGTCCCAGCATACTGTGACAGATGGTTGAACTTGTTGACATAGTCCATCACAGACATGCTCCCTTGCCTCAGGTCTAGGAACTCCATCAACTTTTTATTTAGAACACCAGCAGGAATATAGTACTCTCTAAAGCTGTAGCAAACTCCTGCCAGGTCACCCGGTGATCCACCGGCTGCATGGCATTGAATGTGTCCCACCATGCACTAGCAGATCCCAATAGCTGTTGCACTACAAAGCGCACCTTCTGCTCCTCAGTTACGGTGAGTAGCAGAACCTTTTGCTCTAGAATACGAAGCCAATGCTCCGCATCTGAGGCTCAGCAGTCGGTGTGAACGTGGGTGGGTGCATCTTCAAGAAATCCTAGTACGAACAGGGTCCTTCGGGATCGTGGGCACCACCCCCGTTCCCACCATTGCCTCCATGGCCTCCACGGGCGAAGCCACCTATAGCCTGTGCTAACAACTCCATGGCATGGGCTGACTCACGATGAGCAAGCAACATTTCTGCCATCATCTTCGCATGAGTCATCGGAGGTGGCGGTGGCGAAGGAGGAGCCAAAAGTGGGGCCTCAAGGCTCTCCCCGTTGTCGTGCTCATTGCCCCGGCCACTTTCACCATGGCCTTCACCAAGACCATGGCCCGCTCCGGCACTAGTGCTCTCGCGACCGGATCTCAAGTTCATCTAAAAACAGATAGGAACCAACCATTTAGGATGACCCTCCAGATTAGGAACAAGAGATTAGAGAAATGATAAGATGTTTATTAAAGCATTCTTTTAAATTATCCTATCAATTCACTAATCCAAATTATACGTGTAGGGGAGTTTAGTTTAAGTAAGATTCTCTTATCATGATGCATGCGTCGGCCTATACGTTCACTCAAGCCGGATTATAGCGGCATTCGAAAAAAAATTCGGCACGTCGCACACTCATTTTCCGCTTGCTAAACGATTCTTACGCTGCGTAAGTTAGTGTACCTACATAAAACTGATTAGATAAAACCAGTGCCGCTATCCTAGATAGACCATATTGCTAGGGCTTATACTATTTATATAATTTATCGCATCCTACTTTTTGCAAAACTTTTGTTGGTCACATTTTAGGTTTTGAAAAGAGTTATGAAACTCGTAAACTCATTTTTAGCTCTGATACCACCTGTGTCAGAATCGCCCATAATAACACACCTTCAGAGGCGCTTGTCTTCTACCAGACACTAAGCACCCTGAGAGCGAGCTACATCGGGCGGATTCTGTCGAGCACACCCCAAGGGAGAGCTCGAATAATCCATATTTTTCCTTCAAGATCCAATAATGAGAACGAGTTTACAATACTTAGTCCATTTCATACAATCAGACTTCTTAGAAATACATTATTATAGTACAAAGTTCAGAGTGCGGAAATTAAACAGCGGAATGAAAATAAACATCTATCGATAATATATAAGGATCCGTCTGTGCCCACCAGAAGAATCCTTCACACAACGGCTACTCCTCAAGATGCATCTGCAACAGGGGTAAATAAACCCTGAGTACATAATGTACTCGCAAGACTTATCTGACTAGTGGGAATAATTTCCCGACTCTAAGGGATATGATAAGCTTTATGGTTTGCTAGGTCTTCTTTTTGCGGAAAGCAATACTAATAGTGAATCCTTATGTATGTTTATTATTAGCAGTCATGATTAGCTCATTATCTAACCATTCTATGTAAGCACCTGTTCTACTTTCAAGCGAGAGTTGAGCAAACAGTTCCCTTTCACCACCTTTTATCTTCCAGTTCTTACTATGGTGCTAGACTATAGACAAGACGTACCGGATCGCTCAGCGATTCGTGAACCAATGTGCCCAGCTAGGTACCCTAAAACACACGCCCTACTTGTACCCCAGACACAAGCAGGACCAACCCACTACCCTCCTGTCATGGGGCCCAGGTCCCCGTCCAAACTTGGACTCCAAGCCCCCTCTCCTGAGTCCCATACTCATTGCGGTGCTTAGACCTCCACCATCCCCGCCTCCAATCAGTCGGTTCAGAAAGAGCCGGAACCCATGACAAGAGAACAATGAGCCTTCCCGCGCCCATACACAAGTCTATGACTTGCATATAACCCAATGCAACGGCCGGTCCTTATCCGACACAGGCAGAAAAAATAGTGTAACCAAGCTATGCCCCATTGGCCGTAGGATACAACCTCTTACACCCACCAATACCCATACCATATCCCTGCCCGGTCTCCATTTTCCTTTCACCATTTTATTATGAGAGTGATAATAATAATCACCTATTGTGAGTAATAGCAGGTTACTCACGCTACCAAAAATCCTAAGCATAGCAGCTACTCGACCTATGCTAATAGGACTCATAGGTAGGTATATCTATGCATGTAGTTTCCATAAAATGCTTGTAATATAAATGCACATCACATATATATATATCCAGTGATCATTCAAAATAAGGGTTATGCACTCGGCTTACCTTGGGCAAATGGATCTGGGGCGTGACCATGGCCCACGCGAACGCACACCACACGGATGCCCAACTGCGTAAACGGCTCATGACGGGAAGTCCGCGTGCGCCGGTTACTTAGGTGAAAACGCCCTTGAGTTACCGATGATTCACCTCGAGGCCCACAACACCATTCATACAGTCTACGCTTATATAGATAAGCCCCTCCCCATTCGCTTCTTTACCATGGGCGGGTCCTCCGGCCACCCCCGCACGCACCGATGTGGCGGCGATGGCACTTGGACCGCCACGCCGGCCATCCGAGACTCGCCCCAACCCCGATAGCGAGCTGAACAGCACCTACAACCCTAGCGCCTACCCAAGCCAAAGTTACAGGGGCGGTAGAGCTCGCGGAAGTGGTGGCCACGGCGCGCGGCCATGCACGACGGCGGTGCGACCACACCGGCCAGCCTAAGCCACCGCGGGGAGAGGCTAAAAAGCACCACTATCATACCCCTGGTTACTTCTATGGTGATGGTTTGGCCGAGGATTCCCTGAACCGGGCTGACCACGTGCGGCGGTGGAATGCGGCGGCGCACTACGGTGGCACTGTCGCGTCAGCGACAAAGGTGGGCCGGTAGCGGTTAGGCTGAGGTGCGCGGGGTGAAGGAAGAATCTAAGCGAATGTAGTGGTGCAGCTAATTGGGCAGTGGGCGACAGGCGAGTGAGCTATCCACGCCCATGGCCAAGCGCGGCCTTAACGGCTCGCTGGGGCGGAAACACCAAATTGGCGCCTGGCTGGCCGTCATCAAGGCCACGGGTGGCGCAGGCGGTGAGAGGACAAGAGAGCGCAGGTGTGGTCAAGGCAAATTCAATAGCGGTGACTCCTTGAAAGGTCCTAATGGCTAGAGGGGGGTGAATAGCCTAATAAAAAATTTCTACAACAACACTTAACAAAAGGATTAGACAATTATGAGGCGAAGCGAGTTTTGCACTAGCTTACCAAAATGCAAGCCACCTACCATAATTCTAGTTTAGATGGAGTATATCCACACAATAGCTATATCACTACACTAAGTTAGTGTGCTCTCAAAAGCTAACTAAAGAGCCACACTAACCAAACTAACAAGCTCTCACAACTAGTTACACTAAAGAGCTTAACAACTAGTTTGCAGTAATGTAAATAGTAGGCAAGAAGGTTATACCACCGTGTAGATGTATGAACCAATCAATCACAAGTGTGGATAACAATGAAGACCAATCACCTAGGAATCAATGATGAACACAATGATTTTTTACCGAGGTTCACTTGCTTGCCGGCAAGCTAGTCCTCGTTGTGGCGATTCACTCACTTGGAGGTTCACGCGCTAATTGGCTTCACACGCCAAACCCTCAATAGGGTGCCACACAACCAACACAAGATAAGGATCACATAAGCCACGAGCAATCCACTAGAGTACCTTTTGGCGCTCCGCCGGAGAAAGGTCAAGAACCCCTCACAATCACCACGATCGGAGCCGGAGACAATCACCACCCTCCGCTCGACGATCCTCACTGCTCCAAGTCATCTAGGTGGCAGCAACCACCAAGAGTAACAAGCGAATCCCACAGCAAAACACGAACACCAAGTACCTCTAGATGCAAACACTCAAGCAATGCACTTGGATTCTCTCCCAATCTCACAAAGATGATGAATCAATGATGGAGATGAGTGGGAGGGCTTTGGCTAAGCTCACAAGGTTGCTATGTCAATGCAAATGGCCAAGAGAGTGAGCTTGACCCGGCCATGGGGCTTAAATAAAAGCCCCCACGAAATAGAGCCGTTGTACCCCTTCATTGGGTATAGCGCGGGGTGATCGGACTCTCTGGTCATACTGACCGGACTCTGAACCCAGCGTCCAGTCACCCGATGTAGGCCACGTGTCACACTGCATTCAATAGGAGTCGTCTGATCTCAACGGTCATCTGTTGACTGGCCGCTCCGCTACAACTGACCGGACTCTAAGCCTCCAGCGTCCGGTCATTTCCAGTAAGGTTCCAGAAATGACTTTCTTCGACCGATCGCGTCCGGTCATGCTTGACCGGACCCTGCCAGCGTCCGATCACACTATGATTTCTTACTGTGCTGCCCAACAACACGACCGGACCCAGACCCTTAGCGTTCGGTCTATCCATGACCCAGCGTCTGGTCATTCACCGACGCTGGCGTCTTCACTGCCATACATGGCCAGACACGCCGGTCCCCTAGAGGTCCAGCGTCCGGTCACTATATAGCCAGCGACACTAACTCATTTTCACTTCTATCTTCTTCACCCTTGCTCAAATGTGCCAACCACCAAGTGTATCACCTTGTGCACATGTGTTAGCATATTTTCACAAACATTTTTAAGGGTGTTAGCACTCCACTAGATCCTAAATGCATATGCAATGAGTTAGAGCATCTAGTGGCACTTTGATAACCGCATTCCAATACGAGTTTCACCCCTCTTAATAGTACGACTATCAAACCTAAATGTGATCACACTCTCTAAGTGTCTTGATCACCAAAACAAAATAGCTCCTACAAAATATACCTTTGCCTTGAGCTTTTTGTTTTTCTCTTTCTTTTTTTTAAGTCGAAGCACTTAATCATCACCATGCCGTCATCATCATCATGCTATGATCTTCATTTGCTTCATCACTTCGAGTGTGCTACCTATCTCATGATCACTTGATAAACTAGGTTAGCACTTAGGGTTTCATCAATTCACCAAAACCAAGCTAGAGCTTTCAATCTCCCCCTTTTTGGTAATTGATGACAACCCTTATACAAAGATATGAATTAAAATTCAATTGAATCCATGTTGCTTGTCCAAGCATGTTTACCATGTGTAAAAAGATATGGACAAGTTTCATGAATCCCATATGGTAGCAATTGCTCCCCCTACATATGTGCTAAGAGTTTGGATTATAGCTTGCACATATGCTTAGATAGGAAATATAGGAGACAATGTCTACCAAGTGATGCTAAGGTATAAAAGATGGACCTTTGAAGTGTGATACCAATTGGAGTGCACCATTATACCATCCTTAGCACCATGGTTAGCTAGATACCACTTGAAGAATACTTCGAAAGGATAGCTAGATACCACTTGTAAAAACTTTGTAAAAGATACTACTTGAAAATCTTATTTAGAATAGATATTACTTGATAATACATGGAAATGATACCACTTGTGAATAAACCTATGTATACTAGATATTAATTTCATCATTCAAGTTTACAATTATCATTCATCACACAATCATGGATATTTAAAATAAAACTTGTGCTATGCAAGCAAACATATGAAATGCACATTCAAATGCACCATACAAGTTTATGAGCTTGCTCCCCCTACTTGTGTGCTCAAAATTTTAATTGATCCCTTTCCTTTGTCATATCTCTCCCCCTATGTTAAATTCTCCCCCTTTGTTGTATTTTCACCATCTTAGTACACTAATCTCTTTTGTTTCTCTCCCATGTACTAATTTTTTTGTTATTTCTCCCCCTATCGCTTATATCTTTGTTTCTCTCCCCCTTTGTCATTAATGACCACAAAGACTTAAATTATAGGTAGAGATTATCAATGTCAATCAATGGGGTGAGGATCATATTCTCAAATTTGGTTCAAACTAGATTATTTGTCAAAGATATTTAACTCGGTTTGATCCAAGGACAAGCTTCTTCACACCTCCTAATAAGGGTTATCTTGTACCATGTTGAGTTAAACACTTAGAGCTCATTTTCTAGATTAAACACTAGGTTTACAAGCCCACAAATATGTCATATGCTATCACTAGATCAAGTCAAGCATAGAAGCAATAGTGATACCATATAAACATCAAATTCATTTGATTTTCATGAATGATCCTAATAAAATGGAGAGATGACTAGATGCACTAAACATGTCCTTAGCAAGGATGTATGCCATGCCAATCAACTTTTACCTTGGATTGCTTGAAGGAGAGGCATGTCATATAAGTGGGGGTGCATCAACACATATTTGAGAAATCCAATAGGTTCAACTCATTCCTTAGCTTGCAAAACCTTTTCTCATCCAACGGCTTGGTGAATATATCGGCAAGTTGATCTTCGGTGCCTACACTCTCAATGCAAATGTCTCCTTTTTGTTGGTGATCTCTTATGAAATGGTGGCGGACATCAATGTGCTTTGTTCTTGCATGTTGAACCGGATTGTTGGTTAGCTTGATTGCACTCTCATTGTCACATAGCAATGACACTTTCTTGAACTTGATTCCAAAGTCATTCAAGGTGGCCTTCATCCAAAGAATTTGTGCACAACTACCAGCGGATATGTATTCAGCTTTGGTGGTTGATAATGCAACACTATTTTGCTTCTTTGATGACCATGAAACAAGTGATCTTTCCAACAATTGACATGTGCCCGAGGTGCTCTTCCTTTCAACCTTGCATCCCGCAAAATCCGAGTCGGAGTAACCAACTAGCTCAAACTTTGCTCCTTTGGGATACCACAAACCAACATTTGGTGTATGCTTCAAGTACCTCAATATTCTCTTTGTAGCCTTCAAATGACTTTCTCTTGGTGAGGCTTGAAATCTTGCACACATGCATACACTAAACATGACATCCGGCCTTGATGTGGTCACATAGAGTAGGCTTCCTATCATAGACCAATACAACTTTTGATCCACCATATTTCCGCTTGCATCACTATCCAAGTTGCCATTGGTTCCCATTGGTGTGTTAATGACTTTACTATCACTCATGCCAAACTTCTTGATCATGTTCTTGATATACTTGCCTTGACTCACAAATGTACCATTCTTCAATTGCTTGATTTGAAGACCAAGGAAGTAACTCAACTCTCCAATCATGGATATTTCAAACTCATTAGCCATCATCTTTCCAAATTCATCACAAAAGTCTTGATTGGTTGATCCAAATATAATGTCATCAACATAGATTTGCAATACAAATAGATCTTTTCTAATCTTTTTGATGAAAAGAGTGGTGTCAACCTTGCCCATTGTGAACCCTTTAGAGAGTAGGAAGTCCCTCAATCTCTCATACCATACTCTAGGTGCTTGCTTCAAACCATACAATGCTTTCTTCAACTTGTACACATGGTTGGGCTTCTTGTCATCTTCAAAACCGGGAGGTTGCTCAACATATACTTCTTCATTGATGTAACCATTGAGAAATGCACTCTTAACATCCATTTGATAGAGCTTGATGTTATGGGCACAAGCATAGGCTAGCAAGATTCTAATTGCTTCTAATCTACCAACCGGGGCATATGTTTCTCTAAAGTCAAGACCTTCAACTTGTGTATAGCCTTGTGCTACCAATCTTGCTTTATTCCTTACTACTATCCCATCTTGATCTTGCTTGTTTCTAAAGACCCATTTGGTTCCAATCATATTGTGTCCCTTTGGTCTTTCTACCAATTCTCATACTTGATTTCTTGTGAAGTTATTCAATTCTTCATGCATAGCATTCATCCAATCAACATCCTTCAATGCTTCATCTATCTTCTTTGGTTCAATGGATGACACAAAAGAGAAATGCTCACACAATGAAGCCAATCTTGATCTTGTTTGTACTCTAGTAATATCACCAATGATAGTGTCCAATGGATGATCTCTTTCAACATTGGTTGGTTGGAGGATTGGAACTTGATTACTTGCACTTGCTTGATCATTGGGTTGAGATGATGTACTAGCCACTTGATCTTGTTCATTGTCATGAGAGTCACTTGCACTAGCTTGATGTGTATCATCTTGCACATATGAGTTAGAGAGCACTTGCACTTGATCATCTTCATCATCATTCACTTGCCTAGGCCTCAATTCACCAATATCCATGTTCTTCATGGCATTTGAAAGTTGAATGCCTCTAACATCTTTCAAGTTTTCATTCTCTACTTGTGAACCCTTGGTTTCATCAAATTCAACATCATGAACTTCCTCAAGAGTACCACTATCTAAATTCCAAACTCTATTTGCTTTGCTTGTAGTGGAATAACCAAGTAGGAATCCTTCATCACATTTCTTGTCAAACTTGCCCAATCTAGTGCCTTTCTTTAAGATATAGCATTTGCAACCAAAGACCCGAAAATATGTAATGTTGGGCTTTCTATCATTCAAGAGCTTATATGGTGTCTTCTCTTTCAATCGATGACAATAGAGGCGGTTGCTACAATAGCAAGCCGTGTTGATAGCTTCGGTCCAAAAAGATTGACTCACATTGTACTCACTAAGCATAGACCTTGCCATGTCAATGAGTGTTCTGTTCTTACTCTCAACAAGGCTATTTGATTGTGGAGTGTACTTGGCCGAGAATTGATGTCTAATTCTAAATTTATCACACAACTCATTAATTCTAGTGTTTTTGAACTCACTACCATTGCCACTTCTAACTCTCTTGATTGTTGTCTCAAACTCATTGTGAATGCCCTTGACAAATAATTTGAATGTTGCAAACACATCACTTTTCTCCACTAGAAAGAATACCTATGTGTATCTAGTATAGTCATCCACTATCACAAATCCATGTTTGTTACCACTAATGCTAGTGTATTGTGTTGGCCCAAACAAATCCATGTGCAATAACTCAAATGCTTTACTAGTGCTCATCATGCTTTTCTTAGGATGGGTGTTTCTAACTTGTTTGTCGGCTTGATAAGAGCTACAAAGCTTATCCTTCTCAAACACAACATCTTTCAAGCCTCTAACCAAGTCATGCTTAACCAATCTATTCAATTGTTTCATTCCAACATGACTAAGCCTTCTATGCCATAACCATCCCATGCTAGACTTAGTGAACAAACATGTAGATAATCTAGCTTCACTAGCATTGAAATCAACCAAGTATAGATTCTCATATCTAAATTATTTGAAGATCAAGTTAGAGCCATCTACATTTATGATCTCTACATCATCTACCCCAAATATGCATTTGAATCCAAGATCACACAATTGAGCCACGGATAGCAAATTGAAATTCAAGCTCTCTACTAGCAACACATTGGATATGCTCATGTCATTGGATATTGCAATCTTACCAAACCCTTTGACCTTGCCTTTGCTATTGTCACCAAATGTGATACTATCATAACCATCATTGCCATTGGTGTTGATTGAGTTGAACATTCTTGCATCACCGGTCATGTGTTGAGTGCACCCACTATCAAGAACCCAATGCCTTCCTCCGGCTTTATAATTGACCTATAAAAGAAGATTAATTCTTTTTAGGTACCTAAACTTGCTTGGGTCCTTGAAGGTTAGTCACTAAGCTCTTTGGTACCCAAATAGCTTTCTTCTTTGAGCCCATCCATGGTTTACCGATGAACTTAGCCTTCACACCATTTGTACCATTAGTAAGCATATAGCATGAATCAAGCTTAAGGGAGGATACATTAGCATTTTTGCTCTTGTTGGTGCATTCATGCTCTTCATGACCCACTTGCTTGCAACTAATGCAAAACCGACCATTGTTCTTCACAAAACTAGTCTTATGAGGAGCAAAGTCCGCCTTACCTTTCTTAGAGATATAGCCCAATCCCTCTTTGTAGAGAGAAGCTCTTTGGCTACTCAAGCATATAAGCAAGCGGTCCTCACCACCATAGGCCTTAGCCAAAGTGTGAGTGAGCTTGTTAACCTCCTTCTTGAGATTCTCATTCTCAACCACTAGTGAGGCATCATAAGTGAGACCGTCACCACTAGATGAGTTGGAAGTGGAAGTACTAGAAGAAGGGTTAGTAGAAGGAACAATGATAGGCATAGATAGTGATTCATCAGTTATATCACAAGTTAAACCTACATCACAAGTATCAACATGCTTCTTTTTATTTTGCTCATCAAGCAAAGAGGAATGAGCATTTTCAAGCTTTTTGTGAGCTTTGCCAAGCTTTTCATTGGCTTCCTCTAGCCTCCCATGAGATGCATTGAGCTCATCAAAGGCTTGCTTAAGGGCTTTTAGTTCCTTACGTAAGCTTTTGCATTCCCTTCTCTTGATGTCAAAGTGTTCTCTAGCATCTTCTAGCATGTCAATTAATTCATCCTTAGTAGGTTCATCATCATCACTATCACTATCATTTTCATTTTCATTTTTATTATCATCATCATGTTCTTCATCACTTTCATCATCACAAGTTTGTACCTTAGTGGCCTTAGCCATAAAGCATGATGAAGAGTCAAAGAGAGAAGACTTCTCATTGATAGTAATGCTTGCTAGAACCTTCTTCTTGATGGTCTTGTGATCATCACTATCATCATCATCATCATCACTTGAGGAAGCATCACTTTCCCAAGTGACCATATATGAACCACCCTTCTTCTTCTTGAAGGCCATCTTGTCCTTCTTCTCTTTCTTTTTCTTCTTGTCCTTCTTCTTGTTCTTCTTGTTGTCATCATCATTGTCGCTATTGTATGGACATTGAGCAACAAGATGATCTTTGCTTCCACACTTAAAACATCTTCTTGACTCTTCCTTGTTCTTGGATGAAGACTTCTTTCTTCTAGCATGATAGCCCTTCTTCACCATGAACTTGCTAAATCTCTTAACAAAGAGAGCCATCTTCTCATCATCATCATCATCCCATGAATCATCTTCTTCACTTGATATTTCTTGCTTGGCTTTGCCCTTGGATGATGTGGCCTTGAATGCCACACTCTTCTTCTTGTCATCCTTCTTCTCATCTTTTTTCTCCCTCTTTTCTTCCTTCTCATCATCATCTCTATATGTATCATCGGTCATTATATCTCCCAACACTTGGTTTAGTGTCATGGTGTCCAAACCACTCTTCACTAGAATAGTGACCAATGTACCAAATCTTGAAGGTAAGCATCTCAAGAACTTGTGGGAGAACTCCTTGTCCTTCACCTCTTCTCCAAGTGCTTTGAGATCATTGACAAGCACTTAAAGCCTATGGAACATCTCTAGCACACTCTCATCCTCCATCTTGAAGCTTGCAAACTTTTCTTTGAGAATGTATGCCTTTGCACCTTTCACGGCTTGAGTGCCCTCAAATGATTCTTTCAACTTCTTCCAAGCCTCATGAGCCATCTCAATATTTTTGATTTGCTCAAATGTTCTCTCATCAATTGCATCACGAATGGCACTTAGAGCAATGTCATTGTTTTGGAGAAGCACTTCTTTGGCCGTGGTGGGATTCTTCGGATCATCAATCTCAATTTTGGTTTCTACCACCTTCCACACCTTTCTATTGATTGACTTGATATGTGTGGTCATCTTTGACTTCCAATATGGATAATTTGTGCTATCAAATTGGGGTGGCTTCTTTGTGTTGTTGATTTGAGCCATTTTTACACCGAAGGTTGTTAAGCCTCAAATCACGGTGACCTCGGCTCCGATACCACTTGAAAGGTCCTAATGGCTAGAGGGGGGTGAATAGCATAATAAAAAAATTCTACAACAACACTTAATAAAAGGATTAGACAATTATGAGGCAAAGCGAGTTTTGCGCTAGCCTACCAAAATGCAAGCCACCTACCACAATTCTAATTTAGATGGAGTATATCCATACAATAGCTATATCACTACACTAAGTTAGTGTGCTCTCAAAAGCTAACTAAAGAGCCACACTAACCAAACTAACAAACTCTCACAACTAGTTACACTAAAGAGTCTGACAACTAGTTTGCAGTAATGTAAAGAGTAGGCAAGAAGGTTATACCGCCGTGTAGATGTATGAACCAATCAATCATAAGTGTGGATAACAATAAATACCAATCACCTCGAAATCAATGATGAACACAATGATTTTTTACCGAGGTTCACTTGCTTGCCGGCAAGCTAGTCCTCGTTGTGGCGATTCATTCACTTGGAGGTTCACGTGCTAATTGGCTTCACACGCCAAACCCTCAATAGGGTGCCACACAACCAACACAAGATGAGGATCACACAAGCCACGAGCAATCCACTAGAGTACCTTTTGGTGCTCCACCGGGGAAAGGTCAAGAACCCCTCACAATCACCACGATCGGAGCCGGAGACAATCACCACCCTCCGCTCGATGATCCTCGCTGCTCCAAGTCGTCTAGGTGGCGGCAACCACCAAGAGTAACAAGCGAATCCCGCAGCGAAACACAAATACCAAGTGCCTCTAGATGCAAACACTCAAGCAATGCACTTGGATTCTCTCCCAATCTCACAAAGATGATGAATCAATGATGGAGATGAGTGGGAGGGCTTTGGCTAAGCTCACAAGGTTGCTATGTCAATTCAAATGGTCAAGAGAGTGAGCTTGACCCGGCCATGGGGCTTAAATAGAAGCCCCCACGAAATAGAGCTGGTGTACCCCTTCACTGGGTATAGCGCGGGGTGACCGGACGCTCTGGTCATACTGACCGGACTCTGAACCCAGCGTTCGGTCACCCGATGTCGGCCACGTGTCACACTGCATTCAATAGGAGTCGTCTGATCTCAATGGTCATTTGTTGACCGGACGCTCCGCTACAACTGACCGGACTCTGAGCCTCCAGCATCCGGTCGTTTCCAGTAAGGTTCTAGAAATGACTTTCTTCGACCGGACGTGTCCGGTCATGCTTGACCGGACCCTGCCAGCATTCGATCACACTATGACTTCTTACTGTGTCGCCCGACAACACGACCGGATCCAGACCCTTAGCGTCCGGTCTGTCCATGACCCAGCGTCCGGTCATTCACCGACGCTGGCGTCTTCATTGCCATATGGCGGCTGACGCCACCGTCCCCAGAGGTCCAAATATTCCGGTCCACCGTATAGCTAGCGACACTAACTCCTTTTCACTTCTATCTTCTTCACCCTTGCTCAAATGTGCCAACCACCAAGTGTATCACATTGTGCACATGTATTAGCATATTTTCATAAACATTTTCAAGGGTGTTAGCACTCCACTAGATCCTAAATGCATATGCAATGAGTTAGAGCATCTAGTGGCACTTTGATAACCGCATTCCGATACGAGTTTCACCCCTCTTAATAGTACGGCTATCAAACCTAAATGTGATCACACTCTCTAAGTGTCTTGATCATCAAAACAAAATAGCTCCTATAAAATATACCTTTGCCTTGAGCTTTTTGTTTTTCTCTTTCTTTTTTTTAAGTCGAAGCACTTGATCATCACCATGCCATCATCATCATCATCATGCTATGATCTTCATTTGCTTCATCACTTGGAGTGTGCTACCTATCTCATGATCACTTGATAAACTAGGTTAGCACTTAGGGTTTCATCAATTCACTAAAACCAAACTAGAGCTTTCACTCCTCCCTAGCGCACTCGTGGGCGCAAGGCGACGGCGGCGGCAGAGAGAAAGCAAGGGCACGCGGGCGGATGGGACGGTAGAGGGGCTCGGTCAGACTTCGACAGAGACACGTCTTGGCGGGGTGCGGGTGCCGTGGCCGAGGGACCCTCGTCCCAAACACAGTGGACGAGCGAGTGCGTTGACGACAGGCCGTGGCCCGCGTGCTGCGGCGCCATTAATGGCGTAGCGACGGCGTGGATGGCCACGCGCGGAAGGCTTCCGCCCGGTTAGAGAGGACCAGCGCAGCGCAACGCAGATGCGAAGCGACGCAACGCGAGGGCAGCGACACGGCGAGGCAGAGCGGCCTGGCGGCAACGGACCGGCAAGGCGTCAGGCCCGCGACGGCAACGGCAGCAGCACGGCGGGGTAGAGCGGCCAGGTCAACCGGCCCCCGGCATCCCACCGAGCATGCCGGTGCTCGTGTGTGAGTGCGTGCATGCGTGTGCTGGACGAGCCGGCGCTGCGATGCCGAGTGCCCGAGGCACGGTGACCGCGCCCACGCGATGAAGCCAGCCGAGAGCATGCTGCGCACGATTTTTAAAGCGTTCTAAAAATCTAAACCTTTGATCCAATCACCAAACCACCTTTTCTATATTTACGAGGGCATATTAGGCTACTAAAACAAGCCATAAAACCACACCACTCCTTAACCCAATTTCTCTATAAAAATTGTCAAACATAGTTTTGCCAAACTATTTTTTAGCCTTAGAAATTTGACTAAGTCTTGATCGGATTCGCGTCAAATTCGATTTCCAAGCTTTTAGACCAGTTATCTAGTGAATTCATTTTTCGATCGTAGGTATTTTATCGTCATCTACAAAATTTGTACTACAAACTTTATTCAAGTAGCGCATGCATGTTCTATAGCATTTTTGCTTGATAAAAATTGGTTTTAAACCCTAAGTAATATAACATGGCAATGGAATTTAACTTTCGTTATGCATTTCGGTTGATCGTTTCAAGTTACGAAATTTGATCTAACCACTATATTACATGCATTAACACTTAAACATGATGCTCATATAGTGTTTTAACAAAGGCCACCGGATTCATCAATTATTCACATCAGCATCAGCTTGCTTGTAGGGATGTGTCTATTTGTCAATATTTCGTTTTAACATGCCACGACAATGGCTTCAGCTTTCGGTACTTGACTCAGTGGGTACGAACGGTTCGCTGCATGGCTCCACATGTATTGGTTGTTTCTGTATATCATTTTCGAACCTATTTTTTAGAAGCTTGGTCCTGTTTCTGCAAAAATCATAGAAACAGAAACATGAGAGCTGTTTTTTCCCTCTCATTTTCGTTACTAACTGAATTTAAGTCAATAGATTTCAAGATTGGTGAAGTCACTATGTCAACTGACACGTCTCCAGTTATTGAAAAAATAATAATGTCATTAAATCCAAAAATAAATTTAGAAAAATACGAGAATCAACATGAAGTCGAGAACCCAAACCTAAATGAATGAGCTTCCTCCTACTATTATGTATATACTTGTTCCGTTATGTTGTACTCCTAAAGGTGCTCGCATAGGAGCATGGTGAAATAAACTTTGTGAAGAGGCTAAGGTCGCTGTAATTACCTGATCTTATATACACCAATTAATGCTTAATGCGTATCAATGATAATAATATAATATTGAAAACCAAAGTGATTCTTCTATTCATCTTTTACTTACTAAAATGCTCTCATGCTCTTCGTGTTTCGTATGTGATCCGGACACATGACCTATGCTTATATGAGCTAAAATAACTCACGTCCAATGATACTATCGAGTTTTATTTAAAGATGTGTTATGTTCCTTTGTAATTCATGGATACATTTGCTAATTAGTTTTAGAAGAACAAGAAGTTGATACAATGATATTGGTCTAAATGATTATCTCTAAACATGCTACTAATTCAGCTCATTTTTTATTATAAAAACTCTACCTAGCGCCTCTTTATCAAATTGCTCTATTGTACGAGAGTAAATACAATCTAAGTTGGTGTTTGGTTGCCCCTCCTAAATTTTAGTCGTTGTCTCATCGAATGTTTGGACATATGCATGGAGTATTAAATATAGACTAATTACGAAACTAATTGCATAGTTTGTGACTAATTTGCGAGATAAATCTTTTAATCATAATTAGTCCATGATTTGATAATGTGGTGTTAAACAAACATGTGCTAATGACGGATTAATTAGGCTTTAAAAATTCGTCTCGTGGAGTACTGACGGATTATATAATTTATTTTTTATTAATATCCGAACATTCCATGCAACATCCTCCCGACACACCTCCTAAATTTTAGTCACTGGATCCAAACACCTCCTAAATCTCTCTTCGGGGGGGTAAATATTTTTTTCTAATTTAGTTTTCTTGTTTAGTTTCCATGTTCGGAGTCGTTCCCACGAAGAGCATGAGAGCATTTTACGCCGATGGAGACGCTACGCATTGACCTGCTGGCTCCTGCCGTGCCCACGCCGGCGGACGACGAGTTTCCGCCGATGGAGACGCTACGGTGGCATCCGAGACAAATAGCTTGCTATCCCCTGTGGCTCCAAGCAGTGGCGTGCAAGATGCAACCAATCAAGCAAGTCGATGCATGCATTTTCTCTTGCTCTGATATGATCTCGATCGGATTCATCCGATCGCCCGCCGCCCCGGTCCCACCCGGCACAGCTCGGCCAGTGCCTGCTTGATGCTTGTCCTTTGCCCGTGCGTGCGCGCTCGGGCAGGGAAGGGGGCACCGGGCAGTCGGGCACCACGCGTACGCCCAAGCAACTTGGAAACTAGCAATTGTCGCGTTCATGTTCAGAAAGCTGCAATTTTGATGCCACCACATGCATGTGTCTATTTGTCAATATTTCGTTTTACGCCTTGTTTAGTTGATCCCAAAGTTTAAAAAGTTGCTATATTACCTGTCACATCGAATGTTTACGGCCCGTGTATGGAACATTAAATATAGACGAAAATAAAAACTAATTACACAGTTTGATGAGAAATTGCGAGACAAACGTTTTGAGCCTAATTAGTCCATGTTTAAACACTATTTACCAAATAAAAACGAACGTGCTATAGTAGTCCAAAAATCCAAATTCACCCAACTAATAAGGGCTTAATATTCCTCGACAATGGCTCCAGCTTTCGGTACTTGACTCAGTGGGTACGAACGGTTCACTGCATGGTTTCTGGCGGAAATGCCACAGCAAATATGATAGAAGTGACAGAAGATGGAATCATGATATACCTCCGTTGCAATGTTTGGAAAGAAATAAATAAAAGAATCTTCCAATAAAAATCACTTCAACCATGCCAACTAAGGAGTAGCTATTAGGGCAGTCATAATGAAAAAAACTGATGCGATTTTCATAGCATAAGAAATCATTTATAGAAACTACCTTCCACAGTAAAAATGTCTTTGTGTAATAATTATTTTCTCTTTCTCTCTTCCAACTCTATCTTCTTCCTCCAATGGGAGTATGACACGAGCCCCCTGAAAACTGGTGGTTTCTCCCCAATGGCGATTTCATGGTTTCTTGGTGCATTGGGTCAAGAGAAGACCTGATTTCTTCGTGAGGAAACAATTTCTAGGATTTTTGCTCTCTTTTTTCATTAATTACGTTGCCATGTCAGTATTTTACCTACGTGATAAGTCATTTAATAAGAATAAAAACCATCATCAATATATCATTGGGACTGCCCTCATGTGCAAAGATGATATCCAGCGATACCAGCTTGCAACGAGACCGATCATCAATGACGAGTAGTTTAATTTCTTTGTTCGAGTCTGTTCGTACCCTGGAAGTTTGAGCTGTCTTTTGTTTCGTTAGTTCAGTTCAGTAGCTTAGTAGTGTCTGGCCTTTGCGCCTGGGTGGTTTGGAGTTTGGCCTCTAAAGAAACCTTTTTGTAATTATCGTTTTTCCTTTTTCACCGTCTAATAAAAATCCAGCAAAGCTTCTGTAGTCTCTTAAAAAAATATGCCTCAACAAAAAACAATCGATAATCGATCGTATTTTTACATAAAAGAAGTTTGTATTGATATAAAAAAATACATCAAAATGATCCATTTCATTAGAAATTTAGGCAATTTCGATACTAATTTAATCCAGAAAATATTAACGTTGGTGACGTAAAAAAAGGTGCATGTGTGGTCTAGTTGCAAATAAATTAACGAGCATCATACAATCATGGATTCAAACATGGAAAATAGAAAGCGGCACTACAATAGCATACCCAGCGGCACCAGAGCCGTTTCCACTAGTAGACATAGTGTTTGTTGATGCAGTCATCCCGCTCGATGCCGTGCATGCAGGTTGCAGATCACCACTCCGTTGGAAGAAGTTGCCAAGCCGTCCGGAAGTAGCAGGATGAAGATCGAGCAGTCGCGTGGAAGACGCTCTCCAAAAACTTGATTGTCGGTCTTCATTCGAGCAGATAAACCCAAGAACGTCGCCGGCTTTGGAAGCCTACTCTCTCTAATCCTGTACACGCGGGAACCAGGGCGCGAATTTTCTGGTTGCAGCGGGAGCACTGGAATTATACTCACAAGCCCGCAGTTCAGAAGTCGAACGGATCTGACATATCGGGCACGGTACAGAAACAGAAACTCTTGTAACTCCCGTCTTCTGTCGTGACGGGCCCGTGTACTATCACAATCACGCCATGCTACGCCTCGCCTTGCCTCGGCAGCGGCAGTGCGCCCACATGCGGCATGCCCTTGTCCTCTCTCAACTTCTCAATAGATGTATACACGGTTCACTTATATAAGTTGAGTTAACGTCCGGTCAAAATCTCATACGGGACTAAAACTATATTACACGTAACATTTAATATATGCCCTTAGAATTTATTTGATTTAATTGAATTAAAATAGGCTAAGCCTATAATTAAATCTAACAATCCTCACCAAATACCAAGGCACATATTGATGTTCTCGAATCCACTCTTCTTTGATATACCAGAGTTTCGATGTAAACAATTAACTTAAACATCCATATAGAACCGAGGTTATATTCATTCGCAACTGAACAATGACTATGCCTTGAATTGATAGTTTGGTGCGAAATAAGTTTTATCAAAGTCATTTTCTGGCCCTAAAAGAGTGCTTTGTTAATGACCTCCAACTACGAGAGAGATATAGCTCCCATGTGTAACTTAATTAAGCGTTGCCACTCTCACGTTATTAAACTAAAAACAAGGATATGATATCTTAGGATCGGAGGAGAGCAACCCGCCCGCCAAACCCACAGGAGGATGCATGTTCAATGCTCATGCTAGGAGCACCTCGTCCATGAGCCTGTCCACGTTGCGCATAGATCGTCCGTCGGGCCTCGCCGCGGCCACGGCGCTCTCCTTGAGCTCCGTCACGCGCCGCCGCATCTCCCGCCCTTTCTCCCCCTCCATGGCCTCCCGTATGAGCGCCTCCACCTCGCCCCGCCGGACGTCATTGCCGATCTCCATCCCGATGCCCCACTCGGTGCGCTTGTACCGGCAGTTGGTCTGCTGCTCGGCGAAGAAGGGCCAGCACACCATGGGCACGCCGCCGCAGATGCTCTCCAGCGTGGAGTTCCACCCGGAGTGCGTCAGGAACACCCCCACGGCCTCGTGCTCCAGCACCGCCGCCTGCGGGCACCACGTCGACAGCATGCTCCGGCCCTCCGTCGCGACCAGGAACTCCGGCGGCAGCCCGACGCCAGCAGCGTCGCCGCCGGCGCCCTTGACGAGGTCCGGGCGCACGTTCCACAGGAACGCGAAGCCGGTGTTGGCCAGCCCCCACGCGAACTCGGCCAGCTGCTCGTTGGACATCACCGTGATGCTCCCGAAGTTGATGTACACGACCGAGCGCGGCGCGCGGCCGTGGAGCCACCGGAGCGGCGCGTCCTGCTCCTTCCACAGGTTGGACCCGATGGCCGCGACGGGGCTGTCCGCGGGGACGTTGTTTCGCACCGCCAGCGGGAGCGGGCCCACGGTGTAGATGGGCCGCGACAGGAGCTTCGCCATGGCGTGGAGCAGCGTGGCGTCGAGCTCGTCGAAGGTGTTGATGACCACCGCCGACGCCTGCGACATCCCGGCTACCTCGTGGATGAAGAAGTTGAGCATGATGTCGTCTGGGTCCGTGGTGCGCACGAAGCTCGGGAAGTCCCGGAGCCGCAGGTCCTTGGGCGCGCCGGGGATCCAGTTGACGACGACGGTGTCCAGGTACCCGTCGGTGAGCCGCGCGTCGTTCTCGAGCGGGACGATGCCCCGCTCGACGAGGTGGCGGTAGTAGTAGTAGCCGATGAAGCCGCAGGCGCTGGCAGTCCAGAACGTGGCGCAGCGAAGGCCGAGCTCCCGCGCGCCGCGGAGCGCGAAGCTCATGATGCTGTCGGCGACGACGCACGTCACGGCGGGCCGTCCCTGGGCCTCGGCCTCGGAATTGGTCCTGGCGACGAGGTCCTTGAACCGGGGCAGGCAGGTGGTCATGGTGGAGTAGCAGAGCGCGGGGACGTCCTGCGTGGCGTCGGCGTCGGAGGGCGGAAGGCCGTCGTCGATGGCGGCGAAGCGGAACCCCGGCGCGCCGTCGAGCGCGCCCGGCCCGCGCGCGCGCAGGTGGCGGCGGTGGTTGAACTCGTTGTTGACGAAGGTGATGTGGAAGCCGCGTGTGTAGAGTAGCTTGGCCAGCTGCAGCATCGGCGTGACATGGCCCTGCGCCGGGTACGGGACCATCACCACGTGCGGCGGCTGCTGGCTTCTCTCCCCCTCTGCCGTCGGCAGCGACCCCATGACTGCTCTGGCTACTGGTGGTGGCTACCGCTCCAAGGTCCAAGGCTTCAGCGGAGCCGCTTTGCTAGAATTGGTGATTTTGTCTATGCTGCTGGTGTTCCACTTGAGCTCCTGCCCACGCCGCCTTATATAGGAGTACTAGCGACTAGCACCTCAGTTATTTTGGAAAATCACAACTACTAATTATGATAACGACATACGAAACGAAAAGGCACAGAGCAGAGTCAAGATTTAACAGTAGTCTACTGTTCCCAAGAATGTCACCTAAGCGCTCTCCGTGTCACTAAAGAAAGTCATTAAACACCGACACGGTCTTCAAAAATAGCTTTAACCTCTACATTTTGCTATAAAATATTTATAAAATAAGATCTTTTATAATGGTTGGCATCGCTTTTCCATTGTCTCCACGAATTAGTCATTTTTATTGATTTTATTCGTGGAAGGGTAATGTGGTCATTGCACACAAAACAAAACAAAACCCACGCCGAAGAGGCTGCCCCTAGCCGTCGCCGCCGCCCTGCTGTCTCCCTCGACCTCGCTCTCGCTCGTTGCTGGCCGCCCTGCCTCGCCCTCGCTCGTCGTGGCGGCTGCCCTGCCCTTGCCCCCGCTGCCGCAGCGCCGTTCACGTGAACCTCTAGACTCCGTCGTGGTTGCCGATGTCCGCCGCACCATGAACCTCAACCCTGTGCTGCGGCTCCCGATGTCCTCCGCGTCGGGGTCCCCGACCTCTGCCGCGGCCGTCGACGTCCTCGGCATCAGGATCCCTGACCTCCGCGCCGCCACGGCCGACGGTGTCCTCCGCATCAGGACCCCAGCCTCCACCGACACTGCCCTATCGCCTCCTCCCATCCAGGTATAATCTATGCACTTCCCCATAGGGCATTAGCACGTGCATACACACTGCTTGCGTTGTTGCCCATCTCTAACAAGATCGAAATTTAGTCCGCTGCTGCCTCAACTATGGTAATGTCACTGTCTTCTGGAGGCAATTTGTTCTAGGGTTATGGATCTAGAGGATTCTTGTTCTAATTGGAATTAGAAACTCGTGTATCTAAAAAATGTTTGATTTCTGTTTAGTTAATTTCTTAGATCTTTAATCTGTATCCTTTTAATTGCTCAATGCTTCCTTATTTTAGGCAAGAGTAAATTGCACGGTCGGTCCTTAAAGTATTGGTCTGAATTCGTCTGGGTCCCCAAACTATGAAATCTCACTCTTGGCTCCCCAATCAACTTAATTCAGTCCATGTAGGTCCTAAACAGCCCAGGCGGCGTCAAGCAGTCGACTTGGCTGTCCACGTACGCAGGGGAGGCACGTGAGGCACACGTGACCCTCGGCAGCCATTGGCTTTTTAGCCAACCCCCCCTCCCCGCACGATCTCATCTTCTCCACCTCAGTCCTTTCCTTTCTCTCGAACCTCGACGAAAGGGGGAAAAGGGGCGGAGCGTGGCGATGCCGGCGACTGGTGCTATTCGCGAAGGCGGCACGGGCGGAGAGCGAGGACAACTCGACGGCCACGCCTAGAGGGCCCTCTAGGTGCGGGCGGTGGGGGAGATGGCTGCCGAATCGAGCTCGGTGGCGGCGACCAGGAGGCGCGGTGATGAACCGCGACTGATTACGTGTCCGAGGTGCCATGGTCATAAGGTAGTAATTCGTTCGAAGCAGCCGTGGTCCTTGGATCAGATCTTCTACACCTGCCCATATCACAATGTAAGTTAGGTTTGTCAGTTTGAGTTCATTCCAAATCCGAGTATTAGAGTCCAAGTTTTCAGTATGTGTGCTTTGTCTGTTTGATGAATCTGCAGAAGGATGGAACTGGTTGCCCATTTTTTCTTTGGGAGGCAGGATACATCAACCACTTGGAGACAGAAAGCAGCAAAAGAAATGGCAGCTGGGATGCAATTTGATGAAGTTACTGAGAGCCTGTTGGAGAAGAATGTCGACCTGGGAAATGGAGATGCCACAACTATTGAGGTAGAGCATGCCACAGTTGTTTAGAGCTTAGAACTTTGATCAATATAGGATATGATATTGCAGGGCTCTTGAAATGCATTCTCTGTATATGCTTGATAATTGTAGTTGTGCAACTGCTGCTGGTATTTGTTCAGATGAAGAAGTGAATTGTTAATGTGAAGTAGGTTTGGGGAGTAGGAATGCTTTTATTTATGTGTGAACTTGTAATATTTCCATGTAAGAACTGGTAATGCTTTATGGTATTGATCATGTATGTTATCTGACTGAAATTTATGGTATTTGTGACTGTAATTTCAGAAGAACACATTTCACTTATGCAAACTGCATTGTGATGCTTAGCAACCAAAGTTGTACATCTAGTCATGAAGTTGTACATACAGTCAATTAAGGGATTTGAAAAGTCATAGTTGTAAATGAATATTTGTAATTCATCTTTCTAAGCTTTCGCTCAATCGGCCAAACCAACAGCTTGCAATAATTTAACAGCAGGCTGAAAACAACATCTTGCAATTTTATCTCTCAAAATTATAAGTAATAAATGACAAGAAATGTTCCCATTCTACTATCTACATCTACACATAGCGCTTCACCAAGCTCTGTAATTTAGCTACACCAAGCTTTGCAATTCACAGTTTGGGGGCAGAGCTGTGGTGTAGGGCTGTGCACAATTCACAGTTTGGGGCAAAGCTGTGGTGCATGGCGGTGCACAATCGCTATCCCTGTTGAGAAGCATTGCAATGGTGAGATACTCGAGTCGAAGTAGAGGATATGAAGGTCCTTCGTGATACTCGAGTCGAAGTTGAGAAGCATTGCAATCGCTATCCTTGCACATTAAAACCTGAATTACTCATAAACAAAACTACAAATGGCTTAGCAGTGATTCTGATATCTAAAGGTAACCATAAAATTCTATTGCAAATAAACAGTTATACATTGTGTGGCACCATTACTGTCAGGCCTGCTTTCTCAAGGAACTTCAGGCCCCTGCCACCCAAAACTGCATTGTGATGCTTAGCAACCAAAGTTGTACATCCAGTCATGAAGTTGTACATCCGGTCATGAAGTTTGTAGCCTAAGACAATGGCATTGCATCACATGCATACATCCATCTATACAAGATGTCTAGACTTTTGGCATGCATACTAGTGTTTATGCATTACAAAAGATGTTGCTATCCACAAAAGCAACTATACTGCTACCCTATTCCATGTTGCTATCAACAAAAGGCAACTATATCGCTTTCCTATTCCAGTCACAAAAGTCAAGTTGCCATGTCCATAGTTTCATGCAGCATTTTCAGTCGTGGTCTTCTTCCCTTGAACTCCTCCAGTCTTCTTGCCCTTCTTCGCTCCACCTTGTCCAGCTTCTTTGCTCTTGCCGGCAGTAGTTACTTTCTTCTTGTTCACTCTTGCCCCGCCTGCTTTAGTTGCAACAGTGATAACTACTGGCTTTGCAGTTGGCTGGTTGGACTGAATGAAGGTAGAGTCTAGCAAGGGTCCCAACTGCCGCGGCCTCGACATCAGGATCCCTGACCTCCGCCGCCGCGGCCGACGGTGTCCTCCGCATGAGGACCCCCGCCTCCACCGACACTGCCCTATCACCTCCTCCCATCCAGGTATAATCTATGCACTTCCCCATAGGCCATTAGCACGTGCATACACGCTGCTTGCGTTGTTGCCCATCTCTAGCAAGATCGAAATTTAGTCAGCTGCTGCCTCAACTATGGTAATGTCACTGTCTTCTGGAGGCAATTTATTCTAGGGTTATGGATCTAGAGGATTCTTGTTCTAATTGGAATTAGAAACTCGTGTATCTAAAAAATGTTTAATTTCTGTTTAGTTAATTTCCTAGATCTTTAATTTGTATCCTTTTAATTGCTCAATGCTTCCTTATTTTAGGCAAATAGTTAATTGTAGTGAACATCAGACTGAGGTATACTACAATTATTATGAATTCTTTTTACTTCTTAGTTATGATCCAATTTATTTTAGGTTGTCATGCCTGTTGGTTAAATTTATTGCAGCTAGCAGATGGAGTACCTAGTTTTCTGAAAAATTAATCGCTTGCAGTGGGGAGGATTACTAAAGTTGCTATCTTTAGTTAGGATTTTTGGGAAAAATATACATATGAGTGCCTCTAAATGATAGTGTTAAAAAGCTGAAAACTGGTTCTTAGTTCATAGTTCAGTGACTGTTCAAACTGCAACAAAAAAAATTTAGAATTTATCCTGGTTAAGAACTTGCTTGATGTTCAGAGTTAAACGTGAATGTACACTGGCTTTTGGTTGCCAATGTTATTTTTCATATAGTCGTATGGATTTGTTGCTTTAAATGTTGAAAGTGAAAAAACAGTACTGCTTGATAGGTTGAATAATACATGTTCTTATGGAATGTTAATTATTTTTCTTGTACTGCTGAAAGCCGATCCAATTTTTTTTCCTGCTCAACGTAATAATGCCTCAGTTTCATTAGTGTTTTTTCTTGTTCAGAGCAGTATGGGGAAGGGAAAAACAGAGAGTATTGTCACCGGACACCTTTGGGTGATAATCTGATATACAAAAGGTGAGGTCATTATTATCTAGTGGTATATGCAGAATATGAGATAGGACCCTACACAATTGTGATTTAGTATTGTTACACATTGCAAATTCATTGTCAGTTTTTCTTAGAAAAAATGCAAAGCATACTATGATACTAATACTAACATTTGAAAAGTTTGAGTTGGTGGTGCTTTATTTCTATAGTATTCATGCTTCGACTTAACATTATCAATTTTTCATAGAATTCATGCTTCGACTTGACTTGATTTTTTTTTCATTTCAGAACTAATATATGTGGTATGGTAAATCAGTGTAGCAATAGTCTGTGATCATGTGTGTGTCACCAGTGAATCACGTCCTAGACGACTCTGCGCGTCCTTTTGTTGTCTCCCGACTGATCGTTCTCCATCACCTGCTTTCATGCCATTGAAGCCACAAATCGGTCTCCATCATCTGTCACCGGCTTTCATTTGCCTCTCCACACTTCACCGCAGAGGTTTTCAAGTTCTTGCTTTGAGGTTGTTGATCTAGTTTCTTCATTACCTTGCTTGAGGTGTTGCTTGTTTGTCTCATAGAGCAGCCTGTGACAGGTGATCTCACTCGGTTACTATCTTCGGAGTGATTCTCTCCTGAAATAGTAGACCATACCTTTGCCTTGAAGCTGTAAATTACAATGTATTGTGCCTTGAAGCTGTAAATTGCAATGTGTTATTTATCTATTTTGAAGCTTGATCTCCGATTGAGTAAGCTGAATGGAAGTAAATAATACTACTACTGTAGTGTTTGCTGAAATGAAAATGGTGGATTTGTTGGTAGAGTTAACACACTAATCCCTGCAGAAGAAAGGGTCTTGATTGGAAGAACATGTAAATGCATTTATGCCACTGCTGCAGCAGGGGACAGAGGGATGAGTCGAGGGACTCAACAAATGATCAGTGGCATCAGCTCATTGATCATGTTTGCCATTCGTGCAGGTTGCAATCCCTGTTGTTTTAACAGTGAGGGTGGTTATCACTTTCACTCCCCTCATGGAACCAGATTTAGTTAGATTCAATAAAACCAGAATTACAGGAATTTTGAGATGGCTTGAGATTGACGGATATGTTCTTCAAAGACAATTTATCTTTATTTTTGAAAGACAACTTTCATTTGAATTGTTGTAAATTCCAAGAATTAGCGTATGCTACTATTTGCAACGCACAAACGGTATTCTCTATCTTTACTAAAGGCGAAAGAATAGTTTGCTCCGTGTGCATGCGCCATGCGCCCGAACTTGACTGTCTCACACACTTTGTTGTCATCATCTGGAGGTCCTCATTTGAGCGAGAGATGGGCTGCAGGCGCTTGGGCCGGCCCAACGAGGGTGGAAATATTAAAGATGACCGCAGCATGCTGCCCAGGCGAGTCTTCAAAGTGGAAAATAAAAAAACGCCACACAGGTGCTCCGAGGGGTTTTCTAAAAAAAAAGGGTGCTCCGAGGGGTGCTCGAACTTGAGACCTCGGGGTTAAAGTTGAAAATAAAAAAAAATGCCACAGAGATGGTCCGGGGGCGGTCGAACTTAAGACCTCAGGGTTCTAAGTCTGCAACACTACCACTAAGCTATGAAGACTTTTGAAACATTAGATGCACATAAAGTTTTAAAATATGGTGAGATAATGCACTTCAATCTGATTCTGTTTGTTTTAAAATTTGTTACAATCTTTGTTATGCACAAATGAAATATATATTTACATTATTTTGGCATGTAGTTTTTATATCTACAGAATAAGAAAAATATATGCAACATTGTAGTATCTAAACATGTTATATTTTGAAATTTAAATTTTTGAATTGTACAAATGAACTCATAAGCAGAAATGACCAAAACCAAAGTTATAGATCTCGATGAGTTCTACAACTTTGCAGTTAATAATTTTTTCATTTGAAAACAATTATGTTCCTAAATTTAAGTCCGAAGTTCTCATGTATAGAAATTCAAAATTTTAAATTGTTGAACAGGTGTATTTTTTTTCTTTTCAATCTCTTACTAAAACTTGTCAAAAAAATTATACAAATTTGCATTGCTGTATGTTTTTGTTACTTAATCGTTACATAAAACTCAAATGATTTTAACAAAGTGACAGTACGCATCATTCATGATTTGATATATCTCTCACATCGTTATAGGGGAAGAGTACGAAGATGTATCCAATTATGAACATGTATACTACCACTTTTATTTGAATGGTGTTGGATGGAGAAATGACTAAAATAAAATTATAGATCTCTTGACGATTTCTATAACTTTGTTGTTTATGACTTTTTTATTTGAAATCATTTGTTATCCAAAAATTATGTTCGAAGTTCTTATATTTTAAATTTTGAATTTTAAATTGTTCAAACAAAGTCGGATAGAGAAATGACCAAAATAAAAGTTATAGATCTCGATGATTTGTACAACTCTGTTGTTGCTGACTTTTTCATTTGAAATCATTGTGTGTCCCAAAATTCTATTTGAGGTTGTAATATTTTGAAATTCAAATTTCAAATGGTTCAAACAAATTCAGATAAAGAAATGATCAAAACAAAAATTATAGATCTCGATAAGTTGTACAACTTTGTTGTTGATGACTTGTTCAATTAAAATAATTTACTTTTCCAAAATTATTTTCAAAATTTATTATACAAATCTCCTACAACTAAAAAGAACAAAGTGTGGACATTTTTTGGTGCGACATTTATTTTGGTTTGTCCGTCAGCCCACGCCTGCGATCCCCGCCTGCTTTGAAGGAAACAAATCGATCACCTGAGGCCACATGCATAGAAGAAAACAATAATCATGCATGGAAGAAAACAATCATGCGGTGCCCCTCTCTCGCTCGGTCAGATATTTTTCATCTCCACGTAAACCGGATCATATGGTATTATCCATAATTTGAAGGTATTAAATTTAGACGGGGTGCATAGTAGGCCACCTAGCTTTATTCTTGCAACTTCTACCTCTTTATGTGTTAGTCTTTGCCAATGGTATAATTTATTCGCAAAGCTCAAGTAAGACAATTGGCAAAGATCAAGCAAGACGACTCAATGAGGTTGACCCTTAATTTTAGTGTTTTCAGCATGCAGACCTGAAATTAAAAAGTGGCTGCTCCTTGAGAACATCAGTGGTGCCAAATAAAAGATGTGTAGGTTATATATGATGAGACTGGTGAACCTTCTGCAATTTGCTAAACGAATATTTCCACCATTAGTATATAGGTCTATTCCCCTACGTTTCTTCATACTCCTATTAGCATATAATATGAAAGTATTGTTGTGTTCATCACGACTTTCAGTTGACTACTCCCATTAACATATACTTCCTCTGCCCTAAAATATAAGTCATTATGGGATACGTGCACGTCAAACTTTCTCAACTTTGGCTATGTTTGTAAAAAATACGTGCAACATTTATATCTCCAAATAAGTTTATTATGAAAATATATTCAATGGTCTATGTAATGATACTAATTATATATTATAAATATTAATATTCTTTTATATATAATTGGTTGAAGTTAAAAAAAAGTTAACTTCTCGAAAAGCGAGAATGAATTCTATTTTGGTACAGAGGGAGTATATGAAAGCAATGTTGAAAATATTTTAACAATCAAATTCGTCTCTATCTGATTGGTAAGCTTAAACATCATAATGGCATAAAAAATTTCAACTCTCATGGACACCCTCATGGATCAGTGCAAAGCATCCTAATCCTACAGCATACACAAATAGCAACCTTAAAGTTATGATATTTTTAAAAGGTGGACAATAAAGACCATCTTAGACGTTCTGGCATTAGAGTATATACGTGCAGGCACATAGGTATGGTGGTGCAAGTAAGCAGCCAGCAGGAGTCAAGAGTTAGAGGATGTTTGGATCCCAAGACTAAACTTTAGTCCCTGTCACATTGAATTTTTAGATATCAATTAGAAGGACTAAACATGAGTTAATTATAAAACTAATTACATAAGTTGTGGCTAATTCGCTTGCCAACGCCGTGTATAGGATGATATGGAGATATGGTGAAACTTATGCGTGGATTTGTTGGCGCACAAAAGAAATGGATATCGAAAATCTCTTCCTGCCGGTATAAAAAATGATCTTAGCCGCATCATGGAAAGATCTACACAGTAGAGTTTGTGAGCCTGCGACGCCACGCTTTATGTGACTATGTAAATTTCACGAACTTAGCTTTTTGGATTAAATGTTACTTTAACGTTGGTCATATACTTTTACATTATTGTTATCTTATCGTACAATCCGTGTGTTTTTAGTACAAAAGTTTAGCTGTCCCGTAGCAACGCACGGGCATGAACCTATTTGCATATATACTCGAATCTGTGTGTACATGATTATATGGAGATGCAGCGGAACTTATTCATGGATTTATTGGCGTATAAAAGAAATGGATATCGTAGAATTCTTTTTGCCGATATAAAATATTATTTAGCCGTATCACGAAAAAGTCTATACAGTAGAGTTTGTGAGCCTGCGACGTCGTGCTCTCTGTGACTGTGTTAATTTCACGAACTTTGCTTTTTGAATTAAATGTCACTTTAACGTCGGTATTTAATTTAACAGTATTGTTATCTTATCGTGCGATCCGTGTGTTTTTAGTACAAAAGATTTAGTTGTCCCGTAGCAACGCACGGGCACGCTACCTAGTTAAAAGAAAAAACTTCAGACTATGTTGGGCCTCAAAATATGCTCAGATTCAGCCCAAATAAAGTCCTCTTTCTCTCAGTCGTTGGATCGTGAAATGAATGGCTGCGATATACCAGACTTCGAATAAAGCCTGTTGAAACCCTACCGTCTCCTCCACTGCTCCGGCAGACACCAGCGCCCCCTCCTGCGCCTCTTTCCCCCTTCTCCCTCCTATCGAGCGCAGCAGCGGCTTCCTCGGTGTGTCAAACCCTAGCCTCTCACTCCAGATCAAGCCCCGAGAGGGAGAGGTCCAGAGCCTAGGGCGGGGCGGCGGCTGCCCTCACCCCCGGCCAGAGCAGCGACGGCTGCCCTCGTGCGTGCACAGGGGCGATGACCCCACAGCTGCCCTCATCCAGCCTACGGCAATGCAGAGGAGGCCACCTGGACTTGATCCGGCCTAGGGCGATGCGGAGGCCGCCGGGCCTCGATCCAGCCTAGGGCGGCGCGGGGAGGTTGGAGCCTGCCCAGGTCTTCGTCGGTGATGAGCACGCACCAGGTTCGCAGGCCCTTCTCTTCCCTTCCTACTGTGCAAAACTGAGACCATGCAGAATTTGTCTGGCGTTGAAACCCTGTGATGAGAATTGAGAAACGTCGTCGATAACTAACCCGAGTGATTGCGATACGCCGCAAGTGGCTGAGGAGACCAATACTAATGTGTGATTCTCGGCTAAGTTCTTATCAAATGTATAGGAAAATATGAGGCCTGGTACGTGTGTAAGAATTAATTATTGAATGTTACATAGTTATGCATAGTTGATTAATTGTGCAAGCACATACCTTGTGTGGAAAGATGACATGCTTTATTAGTAGAACCAAATATTGAAGAAATATGGTGCTTGACACAGACAGATTGTGAGCTAGTATACAGGATGCACCACATATAGAGTTGCCTGTTTAATATTTGACTGCATACATTCAGTTGACTTGCAACTGCATTTATAATGTTTCATTCTCATCTTTTACAGAAAGAACAAGGCACCAGACAGATCACCAGCAAATACAATCCTTAAAGATCATCTGAAGAACTTGGTACCATTTACAGAAGAATGGTTTGATGTAAGGGAGGCTCGTGGGCAGGTCTGCATACCTAGCTACCTATTAAAGTAGTAAAGTATATGCTATTATGACTTGTTAGTCTATGGGTTCTTTTTCCCCTTTATTTTCATAACTTGCTACCATGCTAATTTCTTTACAACCCTTTAGTACAGGCAGCACAAGTCAGCTTTCCAGTTTTTGGCCTTTGCTTTTTATATTTGGCTGCATGCCACTAATCCATTCTCCTGGTACTAGCGAAAGGCTTTCCATATTTCCTGGGTTTTGCTGCATTATATGGTTTCTAGCAGTCCATGGCAATGAGCCATAATATTTAGGAACAAGTAACTGAATCAATAAATCTAACTGTACCGATCATTCGGTCTTATATTTTTCCCAGAAACTGACTAGCTGAGCATATAATAGTATGGTAGCATTTAGCAGCTTGCAAATTCCTTTTTTTGTCACTGAGCTGAGTGTGATACATTCTTGTCAGGAAGTTTTGGAACAAAAGACTGGTGCAGTGCAAAATTCTCCTCCTGACAAAACAGCTCCAGAACCCAGTCCTTGGTCGCCGGTAATGCTCTTGCAAAATTTCAAATTTGAAATATAGTTCAGTGGAACTTCATTGTTCAGTAAGCTATGATGTTTCATGTGCAGTACAGTTATACCAACCAAAAATTCTTATGTTAAAGTGGACAATTTGGATTCACAGCAGTGACCAGACGCACGGACTTCACTGTTCATCGTCGCGGCAACAACTCAGTGAGGACCAGACGCAACGGCACTGGATGACCGGACGCACAAAGTGCAGCGTCCGATCATGTCCAGAGAGGTTCCAGAGCGGCGCAAATGCGATCGGACGCGTCCGGTCGATGATGACCGGACTCGGCAGTGCGTACGATCTCTACGTGTGCGCTCAACGGTCGGGACGACCGGACGCGTCCGGTCAGGACGACAGCAACGTTCGGTCAGTACCAGAAAGTTGGGTTTCACCCCTAACGGCTACTTTCTCTACGTGGCTTATAAATAGACCTCCAACCAGCTATTTGAGAGGTGGAGAGCTGAGAAAACATACCAAGGGTGTTGATACACCATTTTAGTGATCTCCACTTCTATAGTGCTTAGTGATTCATTAGATGATTAGCGTAGGTGCTTTACGAAGTGCTTAGGTTGATTAGACCACCGCTTATGCGCTTGCTCTAGATTTAGGCCTAGTGTTTAGTGAGGTTTGCACACCTCTTATCACTCGGTGCTTGCGCACACCATTGTTGTAAATCGGAGGGGCTTGTAGTCTTGCGAGATCACACCAACCGTGTTTGTGGTGTGGCCGCCACCATGTACCGAAGGGAACAAGGTCCGCGGCAATTTGGCCAGAAGCTTGATAGTGAAGACGGCAGGGAGTGGTCTAGGAGAGGCTTGCGCGTGGGGAAGGTCCGGGGCTATCCACGGAGTTACCTGACCGGGAGCTTGGCTCTTGCGAGGAATTCCTTCCAAGGGACTTCAATGAGGACTAGGGGAAGCTTGAGCGCTTCTCGATACCTCGATAAAAATACCGGAGTCGTCGACGGAAGTTTTCATCTCCACCTCATCTTTACCTTCTGCATTCACATTGCTACCTTGGTTGATTGCTTTACTTTCCTAGCTTAGTTGATAGGATTGGAACCTAGGTTGCATAACTCTTTTACGATAGAGATAGCAACACACCTAGCAAAACCGTACTTTCACATCTAGATAGATTACTTTCTTGCATATGTTTTGACTAGGTGGAATTAGAGACCATAGTTTAGAGTTAGAATTTCAAGTTGCCTAATTCACCCCCCCCTCTTAGGTGTCATGGTCTCTTACAAGTGGTATCAGAGCCGGTTGGCTCAATTTAGACCTTTAGTTTCATCACCGTTGAGTCGATGCTATTTAAAGTGGTTGGGATGGATATCTCTAGGCCTCCGCACTTTGACGGCACTAACTTTTCCTACTATAAAGCTAGAATGACTAGTCACCTTGAGGCGTTAGATTTGGGTGTTTGGAGAGTCACTCATGACGGGATGAAACCCATTAAGAATCCTGATAAACCCATAAAGAGTGAAGAAAAAGAAATTTATTTCAATGGTAAAGTTAAAAATTACTTGTTTGAATCTTTTAGCATGGATGTATTTAACCAAGTGTTCACTTTAAATATGGTACATGAAATTTGGTTAAAACTCCAAGAGCTACATGACGGCACAATTAATGTCCTTGAGCAAAAACATTATCTAGCTAAACAAAATTATGATTTCTTTAAAATGAATGATGATGAGCTTGTTTGTGATATGTATTCTCGTTTGAATCTAATTATCAATGAGCTCCATTCAATAGGATTAACGAAGCTAGATGATGCAGACATCGTGAGGAAGATCATCTCTATGCTACCACAAAACAAATATGTAAGCATCATCACCATCCTTCACAATATGGAGGACTTGAGCACCATGACCTCCGTCATAGTCATTGACAGGATAGTGGCATTTGAAATGTCATGGAAGATGGGTCAAGAAGAAGCCTCATCATTAAGCAAAGGCAAAGCTCTCGCATATAGTGAGAAAAAGAAGATGAAGGGCAAGCAAGTTGAGACAAGCTCAAGCTCAAGCTCCTCAAGTGAAGATGAAGAAGAAGATGACGATGACGATGATGATGATGAAGATTCAAGTGATGATGATCAATCTTCCACCTCTACCTTCGACCTTAATGAAGAATCAATCAAACTTATCAACAAGGTGGAGAAGATGATCCAAAGGCTCAATGTCAAGGGTGTGCCCATCCAAATTCAAGATTTCATCTTCACCAATCAAAGAAATGAGCAAAGAAAGAAAGGATGCTATGGATATGGTGAGTTGGGGCACTTTATGAAGTTTATCCAAACAAGCCCACACCCAAGACAAAGAAGAAGGCATGCAAGGATAAAGCCCTCACATCAATAAGGTCATGGGATGATTCTTCAAGTGAAGAAGAAGACCATCACAAAAGAGGCGAGGCCACAAGCACTCATCGTCAAGCTCTTCTCGTGTGTGCCTTATGGCACGAGGTAACGAAAGCTCATCCTCTAGTGAGAGTGATAGTGATGATGAAATGCCTTCTCTTAATGAACTTGTGCAAGAAAATCTTAAATATGCTAAGGCATGCACTAGCCAACAAAACAAGCTAAAAATGTTGCAAAAAAAGCTAGATAGTTCACAAGAAACATATAAAACCTTGCTTAAACAATATGAGACATTTGCTAATCTCAATATTAAACTATCTACTAAAATTGAGCAACTTGAGGCTACTGCAACAACAAATGCATGCACAATCAATGATGAGCAACTTGTAAAGAAAAATGAAAAATTAAAAGAAAAGTTATCTAGCTCACAAGATGCTTATAAAAATTTGCTTGCTAAAATGGAAACCATGTGCAAACATTGTGATGAGCTAACTAATAAAGTTGCTAATCTTGAAACCGTCGGTACAACCCTCACCAAGGCACCAAAAAGAAAAAGTTCTATCTTTGACATGCCTAAAAAGGATGCTTCTACTTCTTGCAATGATTTATGTTTAGACTCACCCTTATGCAACCAAGTTTGTGTTGAGAAAGTTATTGTAGATACATACACACAAGAGGTCGCAATGGAGAATGAGCAACTCAAGCAAGAAGTGGCTCGCCTTACCAAGAACTTGACTCAAGTAAAAGATAAAACAGAGCAAGCCCAATATTATCAAGATAACACCGTTAAGGGAACCATGGTTTGCTACATGTGCTACAAGGAAGGCCACAAGTCCTATGAGTCCAAGGTGAAGAATGGGGGGAGGAGCTAAGAAGAAAGAGAAAGAGAAAAATAAAAAGGAAACAAGCAAGCTCTTCAACACCTACACCAACAAGGTGGACAAAAAGGCCTCCACACCTTATCTCTTGAAGAAGAAGAAAAATGACAAGATGGTGGCCATCAAGGTGAACAAGCAAGCCAACAATAGGGCCAAACGCATTTGGGTGCCAAAGGAGATCATTTCCAACATGAAGAGCACCAAGAAGGTTTGGATCCCGAAAGGAAAGTGAGAAGTCCGATGGACTTCAGAGAATTTGGAGACTTGGCAAAGTATGGGTGCATTTCATGGGGTGCATCATTATGGACAAGGTAATTGTCAAGTGGGTTAGTGAATACTATGGACCCAAATTCCCCTTCCTATGTTATGTAACTAGATTTAATTTCTTGCAATTTCAATTAGCATCTAGTTTCTTTTCATACCTAGGTTTGCATTTGCATGTTTAATCATTTGTCTTGCATACACTGGGTATATCTTATGGTAGGCTTGCTCGGTTTCGATTCTTAACCCTTGGAGCAAACCTATATGGTTTAAATTGTTTAAGAGCACGGCACATAGCTTGTTTTATAATTGTTCATCTAATATGTGCCAAAGTCTAAATTGTAGATAATTTCTCCCGAATATCACTTTAGAAAATGATTCTTACATTCATGTGATGTCATCTTTCAAGTGGTATTTTTTATTCTAAAATCAATGTGCATGTCTCCTACAAGTATTCCATACTTGTATGCATAAATTTAGGGGGAGGTTACTCTATAAGTTGGATGCTTTGAGACTAACACCTTTTCAAGCTTATCATGTGTGTAGTAGTCTCATTGCAAGGAAAATGGAGTCCCTGGAGTTAAACATCATACTTCAAATATCCACCACCTATTGCAAGTGGTATAAATCAAATTGGTTACCACATGTGGTATTTCTAAACCAATATCATCATGTTAATTTTACTTTGGTATTTATATGCTTTCTCCATGCATTATATAGATTAAACTCCCTTGAACATTAATTTACCAATTATGCATAAACTACATTCTTCATCATATGTATGCATATATTTAGGGGGGGCTTAGTCTATGTAATATAAGAGTCAAATTTGGTGACCTATTCCACTCCACATATAAAGGATGACAAAGTTTGACTCTTCCTTATGCTACTAATGTCTTCCTTTTCGGTGTTTGATTCCAAAGGAGGAGAATTTGTAGGACCAAAAGCAAGTCCGATTATAATAATTTACAAGTGGTAATGGTCCGAGAAAGGGGGATAGTGAATTATGGAGTTAGGGGGAGGCTTAAATCCATAATGCCACATGGGGACATTTGCATGGGCAAGATAAGTTTCCAAAGATGTTTACATGTGATATCTTTTAGCATCATATAACCTTGCCCTTTGCATTGCATCATAGCAAGTAAATAATTTTTAAATTCCAAAAATTTTATTATTTGCTTGCTTTGGTCGTGTTGTCATCAATCACCAAAAAGAGGAAGATTTTATGGAAAATGGACCCTAGGCCCATTTACTTTGGATTTTGGTGTTTGATGACCAACACAACCAAATTGAACTAATGAATTTGTAAGTAATTGTTTTGTAGTTCAATAGGATGCAAACGTGACTTGAACGAAGGCGACATGATGATCCGATGATCAACACCTTAAGCAAGACCCTAGAAGCACAAAGAGAGGATCCAAGATATCAAGCAAAGTCCAAGCACGAAGATAGAAACCAAGCCGGACGTAAGATCGCAAAAAAAACGAGCTCCACATAGGTGACCGGACGCGACCCTATAAGGACCGGACGTGTCCGATCAGTTGCTCGGCAACAGCAGGCGTCAGCAGCAGTGAACGAATGCTGAGTGAGGCAGTGACCGGACACACGGACTTCACTATTCATCGTCGCGGCAACAACTCAGTGAGGATCGAACGCGCGGCACTAGATGACCGGATGCTCAAAGTGTTGCGTCCGATCATGTCTGGAGAGGTTCCAGAGCGGCGTAAATGCGACCGGACGCGTCCAGTCGATGATGACCGGACTCGGCAGTGCGTCCGATCTCTACGTGCGCGCTCAACGGTCGAGATGACCAAACGCGTCCGGTTAGGACGACATCAGTGTTCGGTCAGTAGCAGAAAGCTGTGTTTCGCCCCTAACGGCTACTTTCTCTATGTGGCTTATAAATAGACTGCCCAACCAGCCATTTGAGAGGTGGAGAGCTAAGGAAACATACCAAGGGTGTTGATACACTATTTTAGTGATCTCCACTTGTATAGTGCTTAGTGATTCATTAGGTGATTAGCGTAGGTACTTTGCGAAGTGCTTAGGTTGATTAGACCACCGCTTATGCGCTTCCTCTAGGTTTAGGCTAAGTGTTTAGTGAGGTTTGTATATCTCTCTATCACTCGGTGCTTGCGCGCACTATTGTTGTACATCGGAGGGGCTTTTAGTCTTACGAGATCACACCAACCGCGTTTGTGGTGTGGCCGCCACCGTGTACCGAAGGGAACAAGGCCCGTGATGATTCGGCCGGAAGCTTGATAGTGAAGACGACGGGGAGCGGTCTGATAGAGGCTTGTCGAAAAGCACACCGAAGATCCACTTATGTGTGGGGAAAGCCCAGGGCTATCCACAGAGTTACCCGATCCGGGAGTTTGGCCCTTGTGAGGGGCTCCAACGAGGACTAGGAGGAGCTTGAGCGCTTCTCGATACCTCGGTAAAAATACCAGACTCGTCGACGGGAGTTTGCATCTCTACCTCATCTTTACCTTCTGTATTCACATTGCTACCTTGGTTGATTGCTTTACTTTTCTAGCTTAGTTGACAGGATTGGAACATAGGTTGCATAACTCTTTTATGGTAGAGATAGCAATACACCTAGTAAAATCGTAGTTGCACATCTAGATAGATTACTTTCTTGCATATGTTTTGACTAGGTGAAATTAGAGGCAATAGTTTAGAGTTAGAATTTAAAGTTACCTAATTCACCCCCCCTCTTAGGCGTCACGGTCCCTTACATGTGGGGATTGCGGGAGCAAGGAGCAAGAGGCACGGGTGGGCCGCATGATGAGTAGGAGCGAGGAGCGAGGAGCGCATGATGAGGGCTCATGGGGGGAGATGGCTGCTGCGGCGAATGCGGAGTGGGGCGGGTTGATGGCCACACAACGCTGTGAAGCGTGCGATGGGTGAGCGAATAGGAAGATATTTTTGAGAGAGATGGGGGAGGCGTCAAGGAGGCAGACTTGTTGGGCCGGTAGTGTGAGTTGGCCCAGTAAGCGGCGTCTGATTGGACGGACGCCCGACCCTGAGCATTACCAGGGGTTAATTGGATTCAGTACATTACAAAAACCACATATTTGTACACCGGAGAAATGCCAGTTTGTATGTTTGGCACGACCTGTGGCCCACCTGCAGGCGTACGCAGACGAATAGGATTCCATATGGCCGATTCTGCACCTGCCTCCCGTGGATCGAGTCAAGGTCGTTCTTTTCCTCCATCTCGTCTCCTCTCTCCACGAACCCTAACGGGTGATTTCGGTGGTGGCGGTGGCTATGATGCCGCCCTCATCCATCTTGATCCAGGATGCTGAGAGGAAGTTCGATGCAGGGCGCTGCGACGGTGTCGAGCTCGACGGCGAGTCGGCGAGCGCTCGCAAATTGGAGTAGCAGTCCGGCCTGCTAGATTGCTCATATTGCTTCGTCCCTTTGGTTCGGATCAAGAGCAAGCAGTCGGAAAAAGCAAAGATCAATGCTTCAAGTTTGGATCCCGCGTTTGGCCGTCTCTGGGCCTATGCACGAGGCAAGCGGCAATCGGTCCAACCAATCAAGTTCTGCGATCAGCCAGGAGGGGAAACAACGCGAGCCAAACAACTGAACCTGCATGCGTCGAACCTGGTTCGCTGGCGCCTGGCTTCCAGATGCAGGCCTGTCTGCCCACTTCTCTCAACCAATTAGACCCAACTTGAATAGGCTTGCGATGCCGGATTTCACGTGTTTTTTTTAAAATTGTGTTTCATATTATGCCCTGTTCACTTGTCTTATAATCCATATTTTTTGCCTTGTCTTTTCAATCGAAACAGTGTTTTTCTCTCACAACAAATCAGCTGGAACAGTGTTTCAGTTTGGTTTCGGCTTGTTTTTTCTCTCACAACGTATTTGCGTAATATTACATAACAGTACACACATATTATGTAATGTTATGTGTGAACTTATTTAGGTAATATTACTCCAAATATACAATAGACAAACAAAATTTTATATTTTATTTTTTTTCACCAGGGGTAAAATGGTCATTTTACCCTTGATTTAACACCGTCAAATGCCAAAAATAAACAGAAGGTCATAGAAGAAAAATAATTTCATTTTAGGACCATACATATAAGTTCAAAAAAATCAGACCATATATAGAAGGGGCATTTTTTCAGACCATACAGATAAATATCTCTATAAATATGGATAATGATTCCAGGTCCGAAAGCCTGCTTGACTCAACCCTTTTGTTTCTTCCCGTTCCCCTGGCAGCCAGCCCGTAGTAGATCTTCTTGACCTAGGCCTTGTTTAAATACCCTCAAAATTCTAAGTTTTTTCACTCTCTTTCCATCACATCAATTTTTAGCCGTTTGTATAGAGCATTAAATGTAGGTAAAAAAAATAACTAATTGCACAGTTTAATTAGAAATCACGAGATGAATCTTTTGAGCTTAGTTGGTCCACGATTGGATAATATTTACCAAATAAGACGAAAGTGCTACTATTCATCAGTTTGAAATTTTTTTCAATCTAAACAAGGCCCTACTCTATCCGATTTGGACGAGCTAGAAAAAAAAAACTCGATGACTTGAGTCGAAACTAACTGCTGCCTCTCTTCGTCATAGCTACAGCGGTGCCACACGAGAGCCTAGGCATGCATGTCCAGGCGCCCAGCTCACGGTATAAGGTGCGGTGGCATAAATTCAAATGGTGTACTGACCACTGATGGGTAGCTACTGGCTATTGCGGCCGTGCTGCTGGACGACGGGCGGTTGCTGACAGCATGTAGGACGCGGCCTTACCGTCAGGATTTAGTGGGTGTCTGATCCATGACTAAAATTTAGAAGGTATCATGTGAGGGTGTTGTATGGGTGTTTGATACTAATAAAAAAATAAATTATAGAATTCGTCAGTACTTCACGAGACTAATTAATTAAGTCTAATTAATTCGTCATTAGCACATGTTTACGGTAGCACCATATTGTCAAATCATGGACTAATTAGACTTAAAAGATTCGTCTAGCAAATTAGTCGCAAAATGTGCAATTAGTTTCATAATTAATCTATATTTAATACTCCATACATATGTCAAATATCCGATGGAACAGCGACCGTAACATCCCCTTAGTTCGAGAGACGAGCAGCTAATGGCGTGCAGGCCACAATGGAGAAATTTGAAAACGTCTTCTTGCCAACATGCGTGGATTCCGTGTCAATTGGTCTTCGAGTCCAATTTAGCATTGCTGCATACGACGCTATCGATAATGAGACTAATCTTGCTGAATCTGCCTCAGATCATAATTTGGATGACACATGGTACTAATTATTAGGCTCCACCGTACAAGTTTTCATGTACAAATGTGCCGTTCATGTGTGTGCATGTTCGTACGCTATGTATTCATGTAAGCGTGTGCGTATAATCTTGCATGTTTGTTTACAGCATAACTCACCTAACGTACTTCATGTACGTGGGCATGTATGTATACTTCGTCATGCTTCTTGCATGTATGTATATGTACTGCACGTACAGATTCTATATGGCATTGAAAAGCATAGACTAGCTCGAAGGCTAGCACAATCAAACAATCTGCGAGACCTTTTCCATACTTCAAAGTATGCCGATTTGATTTACCTCACATGTCACGGAGGGCATTGCTTTAGAACAGCCTGCTTGACAGCGACGACGCATGTCGATGTAGTGCAACAAGTAGAGGTAGTAGATCCGTTCCACTAACAACGTCGGGATGTCGACGTCGTCGAAGTAGTCGCGGCGGTACGTCGACGACGAAGATCAGCAACGACTTCAACGGCAATGTCGACGAAGAGCTTGTCGTGCTGATAACGTATTATAAAATATGTTGCCAGCGGTTAGAACTTTCCCCTCTCCGTTTCTCATGATTAACACAGTAGATGAAAGTAGAAGAACAAATAGACACAAGATAGGGAGACTATTTTTTATTTCTCTGAATATTAGTAATTACAACATAGAGCTCCCATATATATATATATAGTTCTGTCAAGGTCTAAAAGTTTGATAAAGTCCACATATAAATAGACTAGGATTATGATTCCTCTTCTTCGTTCCTTATGTGATAGAGTCCCTATATTTTAGAATGGTTGTTGCGAGGTGTGGCGGGGAAGCAAACAGCCCAGGCGCGCAGAACAGCCATTGGAGTTCGTGACATGGAGATGGAGGCGCGTAAACCCCAACCCACTCGGAGGATTTTCCCCTCGGCTGTGTTAACTGAACTCTGACCAAGAATCGTCGACCACGGCGCACATCACTTGTTCGACGAAACGCTCCCTAGGACAACTGATGTGTTGGGCCGGTCGACAAGGGCGACGGGTCAGCCGCCGCGAGGTGCGTGCTGATCCGTGAGCTGCACCTGGTGGGCATGCGTCTGTGCTCTGCCGGCTGCCATGCGGCCATGGAGATGACACGGGCGGACGCGTGGTATGTGTGCCGACGGATCAATGCAGGGTTCGTATTCGTAACTACCCTCTGTTTTTTAGGACAAAACAACCCTCTGTTCAGTGTTCACTTTTGTTGCCCACCTTCTTTTTTTGAAGCCCTTTTGATGCCCACTTGATGTGGGGTACTTTCCGTCCATCTCGTGAAATGCGTTGCCGACAAGATGGCAAGATGCTCCCGTAGCTTTGTCCCTTTTTGCAGGTTGAATGATGATGGCACAGGGTCACAGGGACGATTGGAAATAGTTGTTTAGCTGCAGATCACCAGTTGATCTCGGATACAAGGACAGTATTGTTGGTGCATTAGCTGCTGCCTGCTATAGCAACTTCCTCGATCGAGTTACCTCCACTGCAGATATTATACACCATCACCAGTCAGAAATGGAGGGATGGCTGAGTTCCCAGTGATTCAATTTGCAAAACAAAATCAGGTTGGTTCCGTTGATTCATCCCAAAATCTGCAAAATGAACTCTAGAATGTGTATCTTGCTAGCTTAGCCAGTTAGGTGGTGTATGTAGTAGAAATAAAGGTGATAGCTCTGAAAATTCTGAAGCGCTTAGCAAGCCCATCTCATTTTCCAAATCAGGAGAAGCTTTCAACCATGTGTAGTCATTAATCAACCACTTGCTAGTACTCAGTCTGTCTGTACTGCCCTAAAGTTAAGCTTTGATTTAACATATTGTCAAAAAGCTCCCCTCCTTTGCTTAAATTAAGGTGAAGATAGGGAATGTCTTGGGACTTGGGAGCACCAAACACTCTCTCACATCACCAATAATGCACCATTAAAAATTCATGCAATTTGAGTTGCCCACCCTTGCACATCATTTGAATCAGGCGTCTGATGTTGCTGCAGAAAATTATAATAGCTTGTTAGTGTTGCCATCTCAGTTGCTCAGATGATTATCAGTAATATACTGGTGTGTGTATGTGCCTTTCTGCCGACAACTTTTGTTGTTTACTTGTTTTAAGTAAAGCAGGCCATTGATTCATGCATAGAATTAAGCCACAACGTGATGATAAAAAAAAACTACAAATGATTCAACTTTCTGAAGGTGGGAAATGATAAATCCATAGGACGTGTTAGCTGGTTCACTTTGTTTGCATGACTTTGATTCTATGTTTGTGACAGCTCATATATCCTAACAAGTTGCTGTCAGGTAGATTAACATATGTTTTAATATTAGGCGAATAACGGGGGCAAAGATCTGATTATCTAAATATAAGGAAAGCAAATAGAACTCAATAGCTTTGAAGCTAGGAGCTATTACTTTGAAGTGATACTTACACACTGGTGTCATTGATGTCTCTATTCCCTTTCCCTTTTCCTATATGGAATAATAATAGTAAAGGTGACTGGGATTAGACCATCATATTTATATTTTTTTCTTACCATTTTCTTTAAGCTCATAGCAATGCTGGTGGGAGTGTGATCCTGTAATATTCTTTGGTGATCATATCTTAATGATGAAAAAGTAACATATAGATCGCTAGTAGAAGGAACTTCACAAATTTGTTGAATGGGAAACTGGAATCTGATTGAGTGGAGTTATGGAGACCTTACAACAACGGAACTAGTTTGGCAGTCAAATTGCAGCTTAAAACTCTAATAACTGTTTTCCTTCTCTAATGAACTGATCAATGGATCAAGATCCAGACCCTCATGTTTGAAACCACAGCATAGGATGGTGAGCCCAGTTGAAGGGCTGCGGATAGGCAGAATCCAAGAGGCAATGGTTCAGGTATGGAGATAGATCACATTGGTCACAGTGTGTTGCATTCCCCTACTGCAAAAATTCATCTGAGAAATATACTTCATGTTCCTAAAGCCGGTAAGAATCTAGTTTCAGTAAATCGCTTAACTCGTGATAACAATGTTTTCATTGAATTTCATCCGGATCATTTTTCTATTAAGGAACAACAGACGAAGAAAACTCTTCTCAAAGGCAGATGTGAGAAGGGTCTCTATCCCTTGAGGTCCCCGAATAAACAAGTGCTTGGTGCCACAAGGCAAGCTCTTGGTGTCACGCCGTCGAGTTCCCTATGGCATGCTAGGCTAGGTCATCCTTCGGCTCAGGTTGTCCAGCAAGTTACTAGCCGCCATAAGCTTCCAGTTTCTAGAGTTTTGAATAATCTTGTTTGCAATGCTTGTCAACAAGGCAAATGTCATCAATTGCCTTATACTCATTCCAGTACTATTTCATCGAGTCCTATGGACCTTGTGTTTTCTGATGTGTGGGGACCGGCGCCTACATCTGTGGGTCGCCATACATTTTATGTTAGATTCATTGATGATCATACTAAGTTTGTTTGGATCTATCTTTTATGTCATAAGTCGGATGTGTTTAAATGTTTCCAAGAATTTCAACAGTTGGTTGAGCATCAATTTAGCAAGAAAATTAGATCCATCCAAACAGATTGGGGAGGAGAGTATTAGGCCCTTAATTCCTTCTTTAAGCGCATTGGTATAGTACACCGTGTCTCATGCCCACACGCACACCAGCAGAATGGGTCAGCTGAAAGGAAACATCGACACATCGTTGAAATGGGACTCACTCTTCTCGCTCATTCTAGCATGCCTCTGAAATTCTGGGACGAGGCATTCCTCACTGCTGTTTTTCTCATTAACCGCCTTCCATCTAAAGTGATTAATGGTGAGACACCATATGAACGCTTGTACAATCAAGAGCCTGACTACAGCTTTCTCCGTACTTTCGGGTTCGCGGTTTGGCCAAACCTGAGGCCCTATAATGCCCAGAAACTCCAATTTCGTTCAAGCATTGTGTGTTCCTTGGGTATAGTAACATGCATAAAGGGTTCAAGTGTTTGGATCTCTCTGAAGGGTGAGTCTATATCTCTCATGATGTCACATTTGATGAACGAGTTTTTCCTTTCGTTGAACTCCACTCGAATGCCGGTGCCTGCCTCCGTGCCGAAATCTCCCTCCTTCCAGAAAACCTGTTAAACTCTAGTAGCACGTTTGGGGATGCAACAATACTTGACCATACTGTGTCTACTCCTAACCCTGTTGCGAGTTCTACTCGAGATTCTGGTGATACAGGTGAAAACGGTGATCAAATTGCTGTACAAACAAGGGAGATACGACGTTACTTCATGCGTCTGGATGGCGACAAGACGGGCACTGAGAATCATGTGGGTTCGGCGTCATCAGCTGATTCTTCAGGTGGAGTCGCAGGCGAATTGCCCATGGGATCTGCACCGACAGCACCTGCGGAATCCACAGTTCCGCACTCTACGGCACAATCCGATCCAAGCGGGGGAGCGGGGGAGACCAACTCCGGTACGGCTTCAGGTACGACGTCAGGTACGACTGATATTGACACTGGTGGATCTTCTGTGCTGCCCACTTCTGCAGTTCAAGGTGGACATCGACCTGTTACACGTCTTCAAAAGGGTATAAGCAAGCCCAAGGTGTTTATGGATGGCACTATCCGATGGTGTAATACTGCGGTGTCATCTACAGGAGAGCCAACCGCAGTATCTGAAGCTCTCAGTGACAAAAATTGGGTAAGTGCAATGAACAATGAATATCAAGCCTTGCTTCGGAACAGAACATGGCACCTAGTGCCTCGGCCAAAAGGTAAAAATATTATCGGTTGTAAATGGGTCTATAAAATTAAGAGGAAGGCTGATGGCACCATTGACAGGTACAAGGCTCGTCTGGTAGCCAAAGGATACAAGCAACAGTATGGCATAGATTATGAGGACACGTTTAGTCCAGTTGTTAAAGCTGCCACTATACGTCTCATTTTGTCTATTGCAGTGTCAAGAGGTTGGTCACTGAGGCAGTTAGATGTACAGAATGCTTTCCTCCATGGAGTGTTGGAGGAAGAGGTGTATATGCAACAACCACCTGGCTACACTGATAAGGTACATCCCAGCTATGTTTGCAAACTAGATAAGGCCCTGTATGGTTTGAAACAGGCGCCTCGGGCATGGTATGCGAGACTATGTGGTAAGCTAGAACAATTGGGTTTTATTTCATCAAAGGCAGACACCTCTTTGTTCTATTTCAACACGGGTGGTTGTACAATGGTTATCTTGGTTTATGTGGATGATATAATAGTTGTTGAGAAATTTGCAGTCAGACTTTGCACTCAAAGATCTTGGTGATTTGCACTATTTCTTGGGAATTGAAGTGAAAAGTTTGGAGGACGGTCTACTGCTCTCCCAACGGAGGTATGCGTTAGAAATTCTCGCCAAGGCAGGAATGAAAAATTGCAAGTCTATTGACCCTCCTCTTAGTACTTCGGAGAAGCTAAGTATTGAGAGTGGAAATAAACTTGGGACAGAGGATTCAAGCCGGTATAGGAGTATGGTTGGAGCCCTACAGTACCTAACTCTCACAAGGCCTGATCTTTCCTTTGCAGTAAATAAGGTATGCCAGTTCCTTCATGCCTCTACTACTGTACACTGGAGTGCAGTAAAAAGAATATTGAGGTATGTGCGCGGTACGTGTGATACTGGGTTAAAAATCAGGAGATCTAAATCTATCTTTGGTAAGTGCTTTCTCGAGATCAGATTAGGTGGATGCATTGATGACAAAGGCGGTCCACAGGAGGTTTTTGCAGTATTTACGGGAAGTAACTTGATCTCCTGGTGTGCACATAAACAAACTACAGATATCACGCTCTAGCACCGAAGCGAATACAAAGCTCTTGCAAATGCAAGCTGCAGAGATGATGTGGGTTCATAAGCTTTTGCAAGAATTGAAAGTTCCTCATCCCCCAGTTGCTAGGCTGTGGTGTGATAATCTGGGCGCCAAGTATCTCTCAGCTAACCCTATATTCCATGCTAGGACTAAACATATTGAAATTGATTTCCATTTTGTAAGAGAGCGGGTTGCTCGAAGTTACTTGATATCGGGTTCATCAACACAGAGCGATCGAGTTGGTGATGGGTTTACTAAGCCGATGCCAGCTTACAAGATGAAAGAGTTTCGGTTCAATCTCAACCTTACCGGTGGCTGAGATTGAGCGGGGGTGTTAGACGATAGAGTTGTTAGCCTATTGTTAGCCTAGGTTGTTAGGCCGGGCCATGCGCCCAAGACTGCTGAACGGCATGCATGTAATCTCAGGTTATTAGTGGATCTTGTAGACCAAGTATAGGAGAGTTCTTGTTGTAACAAACTCCTCTGTATGTGCCACGGAAGGGGCTATTCCTTCCCTATATAACACGCAACCTGGAGAGACCGAGGTGCTCATCCAGTTCACCTCAATTTTTCATGGTACGAGCGGTTTCCTAGCGGATCTTGTTCATGAGCTCCCTCTTCCTCCAGCAAGAAGCTCCATGGCCTTTCTCGGTCTCGGTCTCATCCCGGTGTGACGGAGAAACTCACGCGCAAACAATTTCCAATCTCTGGAAATCCCGAGTTACATCATGATCGGGGGGCTCAAGCGGCGAAAGTTCATCAAGTCCGGTACGCCAAGCATAAGCCGCCGTCAAGTTCTGGCGCAAGAAAAACGCCAAAGACGATGAAGAAGAGCCGGTGCTCAATCCTAAGTACGAGGCTTGGGTCGCCAAGGACCAGCAGGTCCTAAGTTATCTGCTGGCGTCCCTGTAAAGAAAAATTAGTTGGTTCCACAGTAATGCACATGTAAAGAAAATTAGTTCAATCGTATCTCCCACAAGTAACGTCAGCTTTAAATCATTTACGTTTGCATTACTAACAGTAGAACCAAACAGCTCGTTAGTTTAAATCAGTATAACAATTTAATCGTTAAATCTTAATTTGTTGATTCGAGGCTCTATACAAAACTTCCCTCTCGAACCAGCAACAAAGTTGTCAATCATTATATGTAAGTAAGGAGGAAAACAAGATCTTACAACAAAGCCCAAACATGAGGGATACAGACAAACTGAAAAAGGAAAAAAGCAAAACACAACAGTAGAATTGTGTCAGTGATTTTTAACTTGAATTAATGGGCCAATGCAAGAATAAGCTCAATTTACTCTAGTGCTTCGAATAGATGTACAAAGGACCTGTTTAGGAGCCATCAAGTCTCAACAAGTCCAAAAACCCTAAACTTCATATATACCAACTGTCAAGAACAAATCAACTGCAGCGGCTGTATCGAACAGCTGCCGACTTCCACCATCAATTCTTCACTCGTCCAAACTATGCTGCCATTTTTAAAGCAACAAAAGGTTCCTAGTGCGCACAATACTCTAATCATAATGAAATTTCATAGTATATCAACTTGCACCATTTAGCTTCTACTTCAATATTCAGCGGCGGCTTATGTTGCTGCTTCTACTTCAATTTCATAGTATATCAATTTTTTCGTTTCGCTGAAATTTGGTTTATGCTGCTGCTTAAGCTGATTTATTGTGAAAGACAAACATTATAGATGAGCAATCGGGCCGCCCGGCACGGTAGGGCCTAGCGGCAGCCCTAGTCCTTCGTGCCTGGCTGACGGCCTAGGCACAGCCTATCGGGCCACTTTTTATGCCAGGCCGGCCCAAAAAGCACGGCCCTTTTAGCAGGCCGGGCCGGCCCGAGGCCCGCGTCCATGCCACCTTACACTGTCGCCGCGTCGCGAAGGCGGAGGGAGGAAGCGAGCTGCCACGTTGCGCAGGGAGCTTGAGGCCACGGCGTCGTGAAGGAGGAGGGAGGGAGCTCGAGACCGCCGCGTGGGGGCTTGGAGGAGGAGCTCGAGATCCGCGTGCAACGACGGGGCTGCGGCGCCCATGCCAGAGGGGGAGGAGGAAGAGAAGACGGTGGGTTTGGCACGTCCGTGTCGCGGAGGCAGCATCACGCGGAGCCACGGAGGTGACGCGCGAGGGGCAGGTGCGGATGCGGCGTTGCGTACGACGGTGCGATGCGAGGCGAGGGGGCTTCAAGTGAGGAGCACAGGCGGCGGTAGGAGGAGTACCGAGTGATGGGGATTAGGGTTAGGAGTTGCACATTATATATGCTAGGCAAGTTAGCGGGCCTTTACCGGGCATGTGGCCAAAAGCCGGGCTATGCCGTGCCGCCCGCCGTGCTTGAGCAGCAGCCCAAGCATGGCTCGGTGCATCGGATCGTGCCAGCCCGGGTCCGCACAACACCGGGCCGTGTCGTACTTGGGCAGGGCCAAAAAACCGTGCTTTGGGCCGGGTGACGAGATCCTAACATATTGGTATGTTAAGCCTCGGGTTCAATGATTCCCGAACGAAGAAGACCCCCTGACTGACCCCTCTAGGATCGCCTGGGGCTCGGGGACTATACCCATCGGGTACGCTCGCGCACCCTATGGAGGAGAAACCCTGCCGAGCCTGACTACGCCATGACCTCTGCGTGGGGCTTGGGGGCTTGCTCGAGCCTAGAGGCTCCTGATCTACGCCAGCATTCCAGCCTGGCCCTTGGCTCCTGCCTGACCAACGACCCCAGCCGAGGCCCGGGTGCAAGAAGACACGTCCTGAGCCATCGAGGCTTGGGGGCTCCCCGGTGCTGCCCCTTGGGCACGGCATTGCCGGCCACTTTCTCGACAAGGTCACGCACGGGGCATGACACAAGAAGACAAAGCTTCCTCACAGCCTCCAGGGGCTCGGAGGCTCCTAGGCCTGCGCGTCAAGCCCAGGAGCCGAGCTCCTTCACCGCCAAGAAGACTCCAGAAGGTCCACCTGGAGGAGGCTAGTCCAAGCCAGCACAGCCTGACATGCAGAATGTCAAAACAGAGCAGTCAGACGACGCCCAAGGTTTCTTCGGCTCCACGACACCGCCACAGTCCACAGCGCATCGCTGCAAGGCCCTCCTAGACTCCGGCGTATGTAGACCGTAGACTCGTTCCCCCAAAGCGCCATGTACCCGACCTATCTCGTTATATAAGGGATAAGGTCGGATCTTGGGAGGGGGGGGAAGATGATTAGAAGATCATTCCATTCCATTCCTTGGCCTCCGCTCAACATCAAGAGCAAGACAACCTAGAGAGGGGCACCAAAAGCTCCTCCACCACATCCCATCGTCTTCCTCCTCTCCGACGAGGGGAAGGCTCCACCGGTCGGCGAGGCAACCTTATGATTAGCACCAAGCTAACCCCCTACCAAATCTCTCTACAACCCTGTTGTAACCCCCCGATTTTGGGTGCTTTTGAGTATAAGGATCATCAGATGCTGGACGTAGGGCACTGATTGGCCCAAACTAGGATAAACCATTGCGTTCTCTCTGTGATTCTTGTGTTCTTGAGTCCACCCGAGCCACCGAAGATCTGTACTCTGACACCGACTCGAACAACAATGCTTGCCGTGGTTCCAACACCGCGATAGCTGGTGCACCAAGTAGGGGGTAGCATCAAGTGCGATTCTAGATCTACGATGGCTAGAGCCACCCGCCTTGTTGCCGGAGCAAGTGGCACCGCCCCATAGATGGCGGTGTCCGCTTCCCCGGCGAGTTCTTCGTCATGGCCGGCGCCTTAGCCCTAGGCTAGGTCCTCAACTTTGGGAGCCTGGCCTACGTCGCAACTTCTACGGTGAGCTTCGTCTACTCCATGGGGCTGCGTCTGCGGGCAATAAGTCCTCGGCGTCCCCCCCTCCGCCGGGGCTTCCGGGAGCAGATCTTGGGGTCCCGGCCCGTCAGATTTGGCATGGATCTTCCGCAAGCCGGGGGCCACGGGGACCACTCCTCGCGTCTAGACTCGAATCCCCCTTCTTTACTCTAGCTTGCCGAGACGAGCGATGTTCGGTCTACTAGGCATCCGCAGCCGGCCAGCCGGGGAACACTGCATCTCCATCGGGGTGCCGTGGACGGGCGCTCCCCCCACTTGCGGTAAGGCGGACGGTGGGGGAATATGCCCCTGACGCGGCGTGACTCTGCCCCATGGTCTTCGGAGGAGGACCGACTCGGGCACCCCCACAGCTTTCTGGGGTATGGCGCGGGGGTCAATGCGATAAGCAGGGCACCGCATTAGCGCCTTTGCTGGTCGGAGGTGCCCATCACCTTCGGTCACCAAGACTTCCCCGCACGTCCCTAGCCCGGGCCGTTTCTCGCTCATCGTTAGCCCCATTGTCGGATGGGTGCGCCTCACGAAGGTGTTGATGGATGGTGGGAGCAGCCTCAACGTTCTCTATGCCGACACCCTCGACCGCATGGGGATCTCAAGGAAGGACCTCTGTCCTGGTGGGGCTCCCTTCTTTGGGATCATCCCTAGAGTTCAAGCCACTCCTCTCGGGAGCATCAGGCTCCCCATCATGTTCTGGGGATCCCACCAACTTCCGGAAGGAGGTTCTCGACATCGAGGTGGTCGACTTTGCCAGTGCTTACCACAGTCTGTTAGGACGGCTATGTTACGTGAAGTTCATGGCCGTCCCACACTATGGCTGCCTGAAGCTCAAGATGCCCAACCCATGGGGGGTCATCCTGGTCATCACCTCCACGGCCGAGGCATACCGTTGCGAGCAAGAAGGCACTGCCCTCATCGCGGCCAACGTTGCCGCCGCTGATTTCACCCAAATCCGGCGCCAGCCGGGTGAAGAACCCCCGAACGGCGCAAAAGGGACCCTGGCGGCGGCCTTCTGTCCGGCCGATGACACCAAGATGGTCCAGATCTCTCCTTAGGACCCTGAGAAGCGACTCTGCATAGGCGCCGGCATGTCCCCAGACATGGAAGCGTCCCTCACAGAGTTCCTGTGCGACAACGTCGACGTCTTCGCATGGAAGCCCTCTGACATGCCCGGCATTCCTTGCAAGATCGCCGAGCACCACCTCAACATCAAGACCGACGTCCAGCCAGTGCAGCAGCGCCTCCACCGCTTCGACGAAGAGAAGCACAAGGCAATCGGCGAGGAGCTTGCCAGGCTCCTGGCCGCCGGCTTCATCAGGGAGGTCCAGCACCCAGACTGGCTGGCCAACCCCGTCCTAGTCAAGAAGAAGAACGGAAAATGGAGGATGTGCATCGACTACACCGGCCTCAACAAGGCCTACCCGAGGGACCCATTTCCCCTTCCTCGAATTGACTAGGTGGTCGATTCCACCGCTGGCTGCGAGGCCCTCTACTTCCTGGACGCGTACTCCAGGTACCACCAGATTGCGATGGACCCCTCTGATCAGCTGGCCACCTCGTTCATCACCCCTTTCGGTGCTTTCTGTTACACTTCCATGTCATTTGGCCTCCGAAATGCGGGGGCTACCTTCCAGCGGTGCATGCAGAAGTGTTTCAGCGAGCAGATTGGCCACAACTTGGAGGTCTACATCGACAACATCATCGTCAAGTCCCGCGCAGTTGCACAGATGATTGGCGACTTGGAGGAAACTTTGTCCAACCTTCGGACCCATCATATGAAGCTCAACCCGGAGAAATGCGTGTTTGGAGTCCCCGCTGGGAAGCTCCTAGGCTTCATCATCTCCGAGCACGGCATCGAAATCAACCCCGAGAAGATCTCCACAATCATGGACATGGAGCCGGTCAAAGAACCTGAATGGAGCCCAATGGCTCACCGGGTGCTTGGCGGCACTCAGCCGCTTCATATCCCGCCTTGGGGAACGAGGTATGCCGCTGTACAAGCTCCTTAAGAAAATTGAGCGTTTTGAATGGACACAGGAAGCCCAGGACGTGCTTACGAGGCTCAAGGACTTCCTAACTGAAAGGTCCTAATATGGCTAGAGGGGGGGAGTGAATAGCCTATTTAAAAATCTATAAAATCAACTAAAGCAATTTGATTAGTATGACAAAAGGCGAAATACAAACTTGCTCTACCTCTACGAAGGTTGCAAGCCACCTATCCGATAATTCTAGTTGCAATTATCACTAGGCACACAAGAGGCTAAGTTGCTACTCACTAAGAGCTCTCAAACTTGCTATACTAAAGAGCTCCACTAGGTAAACTTAACTAGCAAGTAAAACAAGCTCTCAAATCTAATTACACTAAAGAGCCTGTAACAATTAGTTTGCAAGTAAGTAAAGGAGTGAGCAAGGTAATTATACCGCCGTCGAGCGATGAGCCAATCACAATATGATGACAACTAATCACCGAGAGAAATCCAATCACACAAGAGACACAAGATTTTTCTCTCAAGGTTCATGTGCTTGCTGGGACGCTAGTCCCCGTTGTGTTTACCAACACTTGGTGGTTCGGCGGCTAAGAGATGTTGCACAAACCTCGTCCAACAAATGGACGCCGCAAGAACCTACCCACAAGTGAGGTAACTCAATGACACGAGCAATTTACTAGAGTGACTTTTGGCACTTCGCCGAATAAGCCCAAGAACTCCTCACAAATAAATCCTTGATTGGGGGTGGACACAATCACCAAATCCCCTCACCAATCAACAACTCTCCACCCGTCTAGGTGACGGCAATCACCAAGAGTAATAAAAAATCCACAATCACAAGAATCACTTAGTACCACCAAATATGCAATCTCAAATGCACACACTAGGGTTTCTCTCAAATCCTCTAAAGAATGAGCATCACTCTTGGAGAAGGAGAGGAGAGGAAGGAGATGCTTTTGAAGCTCTCAAGATCAATCATTAGAGCTCGATCTCTCACTTGAATGGAGCACAAAGCATGAGGAGTGAGAGATGAGAAGAAGAGAGCTTTTGTTCTTAGGGTTCTTGCAAGAGAGAGCAATGGAGAGCTGTCTGTTCTGTTGGGTGAGTGGGAAAGGAAGGAGACTCTCTGCCTTAAACTCCCAGACAGCCGGTCACCCCAGGTCCTGCCCCTGCGCACGGCGTGCGCCTGGCCGAGCTGGGCCCCCACACGGTTTAAATATAGCAGCAGCGCATTCCACGTGCACTCACTAGACCACGGGCCCCACACGCATGCAGTCCCTCTCTCTTTCATTCCTGGAAACGAGTGGCACACAAAGGCCCACGTCGGTCCCCACGCCGAGAATAGCAAACAGGAGCGGCGTCGACTTGTTCTGGTGAACGAACGGCACCAGCAGCATGCACCCAGAGCTACGCGCTCTTCTTCACATGCGCGCTGCTGCTGCATGCCTGGTCGACGGGCTGGCCAGCGAGGCCAGCAGTGCCCCACGCAATCTCCTCTCTTGGTCGAAGGGTCCGGCCCAGCTGTCGAGTAGGCGCCCACCAAGGCAACTGGTCGAAGGGCAGGCCAGTAGTGCACAGAAGCACTGCAACAGCACCTTTTTCTTTCCCTTTTAACTGCTATCTCTTTCCAAAAATGCCAAACCAAATTTAACATTTGAGATAGCATTTCACAAAGATTTTCCAGGGCTTTCTCATACATCTCACCACGTCACTAAATACAAGGTATATATAAATAAGACTCACACTTAGTGGCACTAGATAACCATTGTAATTAAAGATTTTCCCTCTTTATAGTACGGTTATCTATCCTAAATCCACTCACACCCTCTATGATGTCTTGAGTGGTAAAACAAAATGGCCCTTTCAAGTATACCTTTGCCTTGAGCCCATTTTATTTTTCTCTTTCTTCTTTTCCAAGTTGGAGCACATATCATCATCTTTTGGTCACCTCCATCACATTGACCATCATCTAGCTCCATCACTTGGTGTGTACCAACCTATCTTTGCATTTCACTCATGACAAAGGTAAGTACACTTAGGTTTCATCAATTATTCAAAACCAAACTAGGGCTTTCACTAACCACGCCTCCGGTCCTCACCTCCCCCTCCGAGGGCGAGACTCTGCTCCTGTACACGGCCGCCACCCCGCACGCCGTCAGCTCAACCCTGGTGGTGGAACGCGAGGAAGAGGGTCACGCCCTCAAGGTTCAGCGGCCGGTGTACTTCGTCAGCGAAGTCCTCTCCAACTCGAAGACCCACTACCCAAGAGTTCAGAAGCTCCTCTATGCCGTGCTCATCACCAAGCGCAGGCTCTGGCATTACTTCGACAGCCACCCGGTGGTAGTCGTCTCCTCCAGCGGCCTAGGGGACGTCATCAACAATCGCGAGTCCACCGGTCGCATCGCCAAATGGGAGCTCGAGCACATGGGCCTCGACATCACCTACGCTCCCCGCACGGCGATCAACTCCCAAGTCCTCGCCGACTTTGTGGCAGAGTGGACCGAGGAGTAAGCCTTGACTGTCCCTGCCAAGATTGAGTACTAGACCATGTACTTCGACGGCTCTCTCACCCTCGACGGGGTAGGCGTTGGGGTCCTTCTTATATCCCCCAGTGGCGACAAACTAAGGTATGCTCTTCAGATTCACTTCCGGGCCACTAACAATGTTGCAGAGTACGAGGCGCTCCTCCAAGGCATTCGGGCGGCCGTCGAGCTCGAGGCTCGGCGCCTCTTCATGCGATTAGACTCCGAACTAGTTATCAACTAGGTCATGAAGGAGTCAGCCTGCCATGACATGAGGATGGAGGCCTACTGCGTAGAAGTTCAGAAGCTGGAAGACAAGTTTGACAGCATCAAACTCCACCATGTTCTCCGCCGGGACAACCAACAAGGAAGCCAACGCCCTGGCGAGGCTGGCGTCTTCTCGAAAGCCCCCACCGCCTAGGGTCTTCCTCGATGTCCTTGACACCCCCTCTATCCGCCTCAAGGGGGCCAAGGCGCAAGCTCCGGCTGGCCTCACCATGACATTGAGCAATGTCGCCGGAAAGGCGCCATCTCCCTAGGAATGTGTGCTTGCGGTGTGACGACCCGAGTCACGTTACATCATAGACTCTCATTTTGGTCACCCAGAGATCCTGTTAATTGGAATTCCCTAACATTCTCAAGCAGGTCACCATAAGCTTCAAAATGGATCCAAGAGTTATGAGATCAGGTATCTGAACTTGGTTAAGCAACTCCAGAAACTACTGGACAATCCAATACATGTACCGGACCATCCGATAAATATACAAAGGCAGCAGGTGGAGTAGGAAATGAGTTGTCATCCACTATGGGACATGGCCCATAAGTCAGCATGAGTGGGGGATATTTCCCAACACCAGACCATCAGCTTCACTCATCCTCTCCCCATTTCTCACACACACACTCCCTCTCTAGAAGGAAGAACAAGGGAAGGAAAGGATGAACTAGAGAAGAAGAAGAAGAAGAAGAAGAAGAAGAAGAAGAAGAAGATGGAGAAGAGAATCAAGATGCTAGAAGGCCACCAGATCAGCTTTAGGCCAAGCACTTGAGCTTCAACAACCTCTCATCTCATGGTTAGCTCAAGAGCTCTCTCTTCTCATTACGTTGAGATCAATCCTCCAACCCTAATCTAAGTATTCTCTCTTGCATGGATGGATCATGAGGATGGATTGGTGGAAAGATACTCCAAGAGTAAGGATCAAGTATGCTATCTCTCAATCTCTCTTTATCTCTAGGATTTCCCTTGCTTAAGGAATCACTAGTACACCTTGAGTCTAGCTAAATCACCTAAGTCACCCTAGAAATACCTTGCACATGCATGAAGGCCTTTACCCAAGGAATAGGCATGGATCCCCAAACTTTCACCTAAGAACCCAAGAGCATAGGTTATGTTGCCCGATTAACGGAGTGTCCATCGGTAGGACAGAGTGTCCGCCAAACCTGAAGTTTAGTTGCCAATAGTCTAAGCCTCTTGCTGAGTGAGAACATCGGAGCGTCTGTCACCGCGGTGGAGTGTCCGATGAATTATAGCGAACCAATAACCTGAGAACCCGAGAGCACCCAGTTCCCATCAGAGCCTCCGTGATTCCCATGGAGCATCCGCCAATCAGTACAGAGCAAAACCAGAGGCAACCCACCTCGGCACCCAGTACAATGGAGTGTCCATCAGTAAGACGGAGTGTCCGATGGCCACAGTGAATGTGAGGATCGGTCGACAAGTATACTCAATAGGTCACCAAGGTTAGATTACATCCTATGGCGATAAGGTCACAGTAGATGTCTCTCCCAACACCCAAGTAGAACTCCTAGTTTCTCTATCTATCATGCGATCGTCTCCAATCCTTGAAACCTCTCCTTTTAGGCTCGGATGTCTCATTTCGTGAGGATCATGTGTGAGTCGCCGCTAACTTGAAGTCGTCAGGATCGGCAGCACTACCAGGGAGGCACCCCACTATTATGAACCCTACTTTGGATACTTATCAAGTTACATTATGAGTCATACATTACATGTAGTCTTGGATAATGATCACCTTCACACTACACCTAGAGTAGCTTAATAATCTATAGAAGCCTCTCATCTAAACAATGGGAATGTTAACGCTTAATGCTTATTGCTTAGTTGCTTGGGCAACTATAGAAGTTGAGCATGAGAAGGGAACTCATACTCGTGCGTGTAGGATGCTACACCTGGATAATTAACTATTAAAACCAATGAGGGTACAACTTGACTTACCTAACTAATCTGGCTAAGGACTAATGTTTCTAATATGATAATCCTATTGATAACATGGATATCTTGCTCATGCGAGGGGTAGGTCGTCTTGAGTGTGGGACCTCAGACGACATAGCTCGTGGAGCAGTAAGGACCGTGTATTGGGATACATAAGTCTGAGTAACCACCCGTATAGACCACTTGTCGTGGATGGGGTCGACAAACCAAGTAACGAGTTGCGACCTGTTTATCCGTGAAACTAGCAAGGGGGTGGCGTCTGTCGGGAATGTTTGGGACATTGACCGCGAACCCAGTTGAACCTTTCATGTGACACTTGGGCCAGTTTAGGGAAAGGTTGGAAGGCGTGAGGCAACCCTTACTCGTGCATGGGTATGGTGGTTAGTCCTGACTTCCGTGTGGGTACAGTTGTACACCTCTGTAGAGTCTCAAAAGCCTAGAGCCCTTCGAGACGGAACTATTCGGTTGTTCTTTCTTTCTATACACATAGTAGCATGAATGATGGACTATGAGCATTTCTATTATAATGATAAAATACCTTACTTCTATGTTGAGGATAGCATGTCATAATCTTAATGAGCATCATTGCTTTCCGCACTTATACAAATGCCTGATAATCACCCTATGCATCCACCAAATATTATATGTTGGAATTAAGTCCTACGAGTATGAAATATACTCACGGTGCAGCCGTTAAGTTGTTTTGTAGGTACACATAGTAGGTCATGTTGAGCAGTCGCTTGACCCACCACCTGCATAGTAGCACCTGGAATGGGTGTGACTCCAAGCGTGCTACAAGTTAACTCCAGATTCCTTGATGGAGCGACTATGAGTATGAGCATCAGTTGGGTAGAGTGACCGGGTCCACTGGGTGGACCGGGATGTAGAACTTGTGTAAGGAAGTTTGATTAATTTGTATATAACCATATTAGCTAAGTTCCATTTAATGGTTCGATGTTGGGTTAATAATTAGAATACTATGTGCCACTCAACCTAGTCTTGAAGAGGAGTTGCTCAGTGTGCTCCTAGGGGCCTCAAGTTGTTAATTCGACAACCCCCATCGGCTTCGATATCGGTTCCTGACAGGATGGATATCGGTGACGTGACACGTTGTCACCACACGCAGCCGATGGGGCTCTGAGCCTCTGGTTGGCGCCCTCCTCGACCCTCCGACATGCCCCGCGAAGCACAGGAGACAAGAGTCAGTTGCCTCTAGCGGGGCAACCAATGCCCAGCCTACCGAAGCCCCCGAGGCGACCCCGGAACGGATGACCAATGCTCTAGAACACCAGGGTGAGCCTCCATCAAGTCTAGAGTCAGTCCACCAAGATGTCGAGAACGCGCCAGGCGAGAGTCCCATCCGGTCATCCAAGGCTCTAGAAGATTGGAGGGCACCCTTCCTCAACTTCCTCGAGCGGGGGATCCTCCCCGTTGATGTCCCTGACACCTATAGGCTGGTCCGGTGCGCCAAGTGCTATCAAGTCCTCTCAGACAGCTCTACTGCCAGAGCGCCTCCAAGGTGCTCCTGCGGTGCGTCGTCCCGAAGGATAGGACGAAGCTGCTCCTCGACATCCATGGCGGCATTTGCTGGCACCACGTGGCACCACGAGCCCTCATGGGGAAAGCTTTCAGGCATGGCTTCTACTAGGTCGACTGCCCTCGTCGACGCCCGGGACCTCGTTAAGACCTGCAAGGGATGCCAATACTATGCCAAGCAGAGTCATCTACCAGCCCAGGCACTCCAGACGTTCCTCATCACCTAGTCGTTCGCGGTCTGGTGTCTTGACATGGTCGGGGAATTCAAGAAGGCCTCCGGAGGCTTCGACCACCTTCTAGTTGCCATCGATAAGTTCACTAAGTGGATTGAAGTCTGACCCATCATCAACCTCAAGTTGGAGCGGGTGACTGAATTCATCCAGGACATTATCCATAGGTTCAAAGTTCCCAATCACATTATTGCTGATAATGGCACCTAGTTCATAGGTCATAAATTCCTGGACTTCTGCGAAGCCTGGCAAATTCGGGTGGATTGGGCTTCGGTCCATCACACCGAGTCCAACGGCCAAGTTGAGCGTGCCAATGGGCTGGTCCTCTAGGGGATCAAAACCTGCATCTACAATGAGCTCAAGATTCATGCCGGACGATGGGTGGGTGAGCTCCCCACCCTGCTCTAGAGCCTGAGGACAAGCGTGAACTACTCGATGGGGTACACCCCCTTCTTCCTCGTCTACGGGCCTGAGGCGATCATCCCCTTCGACCTCGATTTTGACACCCCATGCATCCACTTCTATGACTAGCAACGGGCCGAGGAAGAATGCCAGGCAGACATCAACATGCTCGAGGAGATGCGGCTACCAGCAGGGACTTCACTGCTATCACGCTAGATGGGTACGCGAGTGTTCCTTTGTTGTAGGTGACCTTGTCCTTCATAGAGCCACCCCATCTAAGAGGGTCCACAAGCTTTCTCCACCTTGGGAAGGTCCCTTCCGCATCTCACGGGTGATTCGGCCGGGTGCCTACAAGATCAGCACCATGGCAGGGAAGGAGTACGACAACGGGTGGAACATCAAACAGCTACGATGTTTTTATCCATAGCTCGTTCCTTCTTGTCTTTCAATAATCATACCTCTAACCCCCTGGTAGGAGCCCGCCCCTCAGTGGGGCAGAAGCGATGTCCCCTAGAAGGGGCACTGCCCGGGGTTCAAGACTGGTCCCCCGAGCTTCAAGGTCGCCCTGAGACAAAACCAAAGTGCGAGGGACGCTTGGGAGATGAGCCCATGCGGCTATAGCTGGGACGCCCAGAAGCATCCCGACCATCTAGATGAGCGATGTCCGAGTATCAGCCTCAAGCCACTCGTGGTGACCCATCGAGGGAGGCAGTGAGCCCCCAAGCACCGATAGATGGGCTTGGGAACTATACGTGTGGCTCAGACAAGAAGCCAAGAATCTCCCCCCTGGGGGACATGACCAAGGCACGAAACAACCGTAAACTTGGGGTTCTCACAGACTTACCCGCTAGTAGCACGAGCGCGACAATCTTGGCCACCGAGGCTATTGTCGTGGTAGCCCAGCCCACCGAGGGAACAATAGCCATGAGCTGAAGGCTCATCCGAGCCCTAGAAGACTTCAAGGCCCCAGTGGCCTCTGGGGCTGCGCTGGCTCCCCACACAGAGCAACCCGCCCCCCGAATCGACGGGCGCTCGGGTGACTCACCCCAAAACCAACCAACTCCCCGGAGTTGGGGCGGGAGCCGCTGAGCAGTGGGCCCAATGAGGGCCTCCATCCAAGGCTCGGCGTACTCCCCGCACCCCGATCTATGGCCGTAGAAGGTCATCCCTAGAAGGTCGGCTCGAGAGGACCGGGACCTGCTATCGCAGCCCTCAGAAGGGCGTGGTGTTCCGGGTGATCAGATGGCCCCGAGCCAGAGCCCAGATGCTCTCAATCACCCGACCCACGGTAGGCTCCGATCAAAAAGGAGGGCACCCTTAGGCCCAAGCTCGGCAACTCCTAGACGAGCTCGCCGAGCCCTCGCTCGAGTCGAAGACCTGCACGACATAGGCTCACGAAGGGGTCAGCACCGTCATTGCGCTCGACCTCGACAGCCGAGCAACACCCATCACATTGGAGAAGAAGGCCCCAAGCAGGGCACAACGCTCTTGTTAGCGGAAGCCATCCCCAACAAGGAGGGTTCGGTCACTAGAAGATCGAATATAGCCCTTCGTCGCTATCACGCCAAGTGATGCCACGAAGGGCTCGGGGGGTCCTGACGAGATCCTAACATATGGGTATGTTAAGCCTCGGGTCCAATGGTTCCCGAACGAAGAAGACCCCCTGACTGACCCCTCCAGGATTGCCCAGGGGCTCGGGGGCTATACCCATCGGGTACGCTCACGTGCACCCTCTGGAGGAGAAACCCTGCCAAGCCCGACTACGCCGCGACCTCCGCGTGGGGCTCAGGGGCTTGCCCTAGCCCAGAGGCTCCCGATCTATGCTAGCACTCTGGCCCGACCCATGGCTCCTACCCGGCCAACGACGCCACCGTGAGGCCTGGGTGCAAGAAGACATGCCCTGAGCCACCGAGGCTCGGGGGCTCCCCGGCGCTGCCCCTTAGGCACGGCATTGCCGGCCACTTTCTCGACAAGGTCACGCGCGGGGCGTGACACAAGAACACAAAGCTTCCCCGGGGCCTCCAGGGGCTCGAAGGCTCCCAGGCCCGTGCGTCAGCCCTAGGAGCCGACCTCCTTCACCGCTAAGAAGACTCCAGAAGGTCCACCTGGGGGAGGCCGGTCCAAGCCGACACAGCGTGACACACAGAGTGTCAGAACAGAGCAGCCGGACGACGCCCAAGACTTCTTTGGCTCCATGACATTGCCAAGGTCCACAACACGTTGCTGCAAGGCCCTCTTGGACTCCGGCGCATGTAGACCGTAGACTCATTCCTCCAAATCACCATGTACCCGACCTATCTCATTATATAAGGGATAAGATCGGACCTAGGGAGGGGGACGATGATCAGAAGATCATTCCATTCCATTACATTCCTTGGCCTCTGCTCAGCATCGAGAGCAAGGCAACCCAGAGAGCGGTACCGAGAGCTCATCTACCGTATCCTGTCGTCTTCCTCCTCTCCGATGAGGGGAAGGTTCCACCGACGGCGAGGCAACCTTAGGATTAGCACCGAGCTAACCTATACCAAATCTCTCTATAACCCTGTTGTAACCCCCGCCCCCCTCCCCGATTTTGGGTACTTTTGAGTATAAGGATCATCAGCTGCTGGACATAGGACACTGATTGGCCTGAACCAGGATAAACCGTTGCATCCTCTCTATGATTCTTGTGTTCTTGAGTCCATCCGAGCCACCAGAGACCCATACTCTGACACCGACTCGAACAACAATGCTTGCCGCGGTTCCGACCCTATGACACCGGGCCATCAAGCTATGGGCTGTATGCTTAACTTTAGCAAACATTATTTGTTCGCTAAAAAGTACTGTTAAAGTAGTGGTGCAGAAAAGGACAAAAAATAGAAAGGTATTAAATCTCTAAAGCAGGCAAACCAAACCGGTGCAGGAAAAAAAACTCTGAACTTGTCTCGAGATGCATCTGTGCCCAGCCTTTTTTTTCCCCCCAATACCTCTCTCGGCCAGGAAAAGACAGCTAGCGCCGGCCGACGTAGCGAAAACCACGGTGAAAGGAAAGCTGCAAGAGTTACATTAGATTAGTACACCCGTGGTGAAGTCTGTTTATTCGGAGCAGGTTACGTGCATCTCGACGAACTCGAGCTTGTTGTATTCGCAAAAAAAAAAAGAGCTGCTGCCTGCTGTCGGGCGGTTTATACTTAAATTAAGCGCAACTTGTGTCATCGATTGAGTATCAAACAACGCCATGCGATGCCCGGTGTGGTGCAGTGTTTTTGCCTTCAAAGTTGTAAGCATATATTTTCTTACATATAATAAGAAAGTAGGAGTAGTAAGCAAGTTGAGTACAAGGCTACAAGTTGCACATGTGCAACGTACACCGCATTATGTGCCGGCTCAAAACCATGTAAAGTATGTACTCGCTTTGTAACTAACGCCTTAATCCAAGCTCAGCTTTGCTTTCATTTCCTTGTTATTATCCGCCTTTATTTGACTAGAAACCACAAATAGTTTTTTTAATGATTTGATTTTCCTTCAACATAGTGATGAGGACCATTGAAAGAGACAGTGCCCAATTGGCTCACTTCATTTGGTGAGACGAACTTGGACATGTATGATGTATCATGGCATTCGTTAGGAAATCAAAGTCATCTTCTAAGAAAAAAAACATAATTAAATCCAAGGACCGGGTAAAGTTAAGTCTAAAAGAGTATTATGATGAAATATACTTATCGGAATTGCATAGGTCTGTCGAACTTGGTTAAATTTTTCTGTCTCCAATGCAATAAAGAGTATACTTTTGATTTTATAGCTATTATGGATACCGAAAAAAGCATATAAAAAATCGAATTAGGCCCACCTATCTGGGGGTGCTGAGGCCTTGTTTGGATCCATCCAGATTTTGCAGGTTTCTACGAATCTAGTTTTTGAAAACAGGGTGGGATTCAACAAGGCCAGTTTTTGCTCCTAGTTTTTTTAGATTCTTAAAAATCAGGAAGTTGTTGGTACCTAACTTTTGCTAGTTCCTTGTGACCCACAAAGCAATAAATGAAGTCGGATTCTTAAAAACTGGGGGATTCAAACACCTCCACCATTTTTTTCTCTCGAATCCAGATTTTTAAAACTAGAGGCAAAAACTGGTTTTTAAGAATCTGAAATTGATCCAAACAGGGCCTGACTTGCTTTCGCATTCTGTTTTCCACACGAGGTCAGACGGAGTACTTTTGGAAATTAATGGTGTCATTTTAGATCTCTCTTTGGAAGGGGTGGAGAGAGGTGTTGACAACAAGGACGTCTAATAAGTCAAACGGAGGCCTAGTTCAACTCGAGTTTAAGTTTGCCTTGGTCTTCAAAAGCAGCCTGCAGTAAAACAGATGCTTAGGATGCATACAAACTCTGTTTTGACAATCCACCTATGCATGTGGAAAGATAATTTTATAAGCTTTCTCCAATGACGTTGGTTTGACCGTTTGACATCAAAACTCCACCGGAGTCAACGGGCTAGAATTGTCGAAACAAGTCAACGTCCAGAATCTTTCAGATGCTGCGCCACTGTCTTTTTATCTGTTAGGCCATGTATTGTCTTTCAGCACATTAGAGAGCGCGTCTAGGGGGGTGTGCACGCCCCAAAGACATTATAATGAGTCATCACCACCCAAGTTAGGGTTTGAGTTTTGCTTTAGATCAATCTGTCTTCAAACAATCACCATCATCGGTTGTGGAACCCCATCGAGTGCTTGATAATACATCTGCAATTGTCACTTCAATTGAGTTGTGTTCTTTCGAGTTCTTATCTGTGTTCTTCATTTCACTGGTAGGGATTTGCCTTCTCGGCGAGGTCAACTGGAATATGACATGGTTGATAACCAGAGGAGACATGATGCTAAGGTTGCAGGGTTCAGGTCTTTTGGTATGAAGCCACATCGTGTCACTCTCCAACCAAAGCGATAGTTATCCTCACATGACGGAAGAGATCGGGAACCCCGTCCCCATCATAGAGCTTTCTTCGATGCCTTCGAGTGGTAAAACCACTAGACCTTTCTGGTGACCACCCCAAGCCCACCCAGAGTCAAAACTAGCCGTTAACATCTAACAGTCGAACTAGCCTTACTCCAGTGTCTCTCTGGCGAGGGGCACCGAATGAATCCGGTGCACCGAGAACCTCTCAGGTAACCCTGGGCAAAAATAACCGAGAATCAAAAACTAAACCGAACTAACCGGTGTAGGGTTGAGATGGCAGACTATAGGGGGGATGAATAGTCCTTTCTAAAATTAATCGCACCGGCTAACTGAAACAAATATGGAATTAATACTAATGGTCTAGCCAAGACTACACCCCTCTATCTAAGTTCTCTAGCACCTTACAAAGATATTAATTAAGCAACTAAGGTGCCGAACTAGCTAGAGCTCACCTAACCAATTCTAGAAGCAAGGTCACACAAACCTATGCAACTAGTACTTCAAGCACGGGGGAACTCCTACACAACTAGTATGCAAAAGCACAAAGCCTAAGCTCACTAGCAATGCTCAATAACAAGGCAACTAAAACCAAATTAGGGAGCGCAAAATACTTAGCTACACAAACTAAGCAATGTAAATAACAAGGTTACTAAAACCAAATTAGTTATGCAAGGGAGCTACTTCTATGCTACACAAGCAAGAAGGTAACTAGCAAGCTACACAAGCTAACTAATTAAAAGAGCAACTACACAAGCACAATATATATAAAAGTAAATACAAGCTTGTGTATGGGGGTTGCAAACCAACGGGAAGAGGATGACACGATGATTTTTATCCTGAGGTTCACTTGGTTGCCACCAAGCTAGTCCCTGTTGTGTCGATCGCTCACGTGGTGGTTCGGCGGCCAATTGGCATCACCCGCCAAGCCCGCATATCAGGTACTGCAAGAACCTACCCCAAAAGTGAGGGTAGCTCAATGACACGCTCTACTAGAGTTGCCCTTTGTAATCCCCGCGGGGCGAGCACAATACCCCTCACAATCTCTTCTCCGGAGCACCGCACAATCTTTCCTTGCATGCTTCGACGGAGACCACCACCAAGCCATCTAGGAGGCGGCAACCTCCAAGTGTAACAAGCACCACCGGCTTGCAACTCGATCACCTAGTGCCACTTGATGCACTCTCACAATGCAATCGCACTAGAATCACACTCACACTCAATCGGAAGATCACTATCGAGCGTATATGAGTTAGAGGGCTCTCAAGCACACATATACAAGCCACTAAGGCTTAAGGGTGCTCAGCAACCAGCCCAAGGCCAGCCAAGTGCTCTATTTATAACCCCACAAACAAATAGAGCCGTTACCCCTCCACTGAGTGTTCTACGAATCGAGCAGATGGGTAGGTCCTCATGACCAGATGCGCGGGTCCCTACGTACGGTCAATCCAGCAATGCCACATGTCACTAGCTGTTTGAACTAGCCATTGTCGCCAACAGCTACTTCGCGCGCGCGCCTACAACCAATGATCGGACGTGCTGCTCAGCTTGACCGGACTCGCCACACCTCAACGTCCGGTCAACAACAGAGAGCTCCTAGAGACATTAAAACACAATTAGACACATCAGTTCACCAATGATCGGACATAGCCCAGCATTCGGTCCTCACAGGGCTCGCGCAAGGCGGTGACGTCAGCGTACGTCAGCGATGACTTGACGCACCCCCTGTGCGTCCGGTCGACTTCACTGCCAGCGTCCGACCGAGGAGACCAGGGCACGCTCTCTCTGCGCCAACTGACAAGACGCACCTGGTAGAGTTTGATCCTGCTGAGGCCAACGTCTGGTCACCTCCAGTGACCTCTTTTTGCCTCCTTTTCTTCACCGAGTTGATTCACAACAACTCCAACTTCTTCTCCTTTGCAAATGTGCCAACACCACCAAGTGATCACCACCTTGTGCATGTGTGTTAGCTTTTCACAAACATTTTTCCAAAGGATTAGCACTCTTTTGACCACACCACTTGATCCTAACACGTATGCAAAGTTAGTTCGCTCAAGTGGCACTAGATGACCAATATGCAAACAAGTTTGCCCCTCTTGATAGTACGACCATCTATCCTAAACCTGGTCATAAACTTTTCTACACACCTATGACCAATGAAATAAAATGCCCTACAAATATACCTTTGTCTTGCACATTCCATTCCATCTCCTTCGGTGTTGATACAACACATGCACCAACCAATCACAAATGATATGATCCACTTCATATCATCACGTGACCGTATTGGTTCATCGATCTTGACTTCACTTGCTCTTCACCGTTGCTTTGGTCCATCGATGCCAAGTCATCTCTCAACTTGCCCTTCACACTTGCAACCGGTCCATCGAGCCAAGTCTTGTCTTGATCTTCTCCACCTTAGTCACATGACTCAATGTCATGTCTCATATGTAAGGAGCTCCTTCATCACATGTGTGAGCCTTGCAACAAATCCAAGCCATCTTCACCGTCATGGCATGAGTTGCTCACACAAGTGTACCTATGGACTAATCACCTGTGTATCTCACATTTAAACATATTAGTCCACCTAAGTTGTCACTCAATTACCAAAACCAAACTAGAACCTTTCAATCTCCCCCTTTTTGGTAATTGATGACAACTCTAAAAAGATATAGAAATTAAGCTCTTTTGGATTCATGTTGCTTACCCAAGCAATTTTACCATGTGTAAATGATTTTGGACAAGTACCACAAACCCAAATTGGTAGTATTAGCTCTCCCTACATATGTGCTAGAGTGTTTGGTTTGAAGCTCGCACATATGCATAGATTGGAATTGTGGGAGAGTAATTAGGGCCTGTTTGGTAGAGCTCGGCTCCAGCCAAAACAACTTCAGTTGTAGCTTTACCAGGGGAGCTGATTCACTTGGGGAGCTGAAACAGTTTTTTGGACCGTTTGGCAAAACAGCTTCTCCCGGTTGTTGAAAAGGAGAAAATGTCCACAATACCCTTCTTTTTTTTCTTGTTTTTCTTTTTTCTTTTCTTTATTTTTTTCTACTATTCTCTCCCCAATCTTATCTGCTACCTTATCTACTCAACCGCTACACAGGCATAGCACATTAGTTCCAAGATCCTCTTTTCCCACCCACTGCCCGCTCGACTCCGGCCTACCGGTCCGCCGCACACCGTCGCTCCATGGCCTCGCGCCATGCCCGTCGGTCCACCACGCGCCGCCACTCCATGCCCATGCGCAAGGAGGAAGAAGGCAGGGGTATCCACGGCCAAATCCACGCGCGCTTGACAAGGAGCCAATGAGAGCTGCATTTTCTGGCTCCACCTTCCAAAACCGTGCTGTGAGGGCGTGATTTCCGGCAGCTGCGCGCGAGGAGCACCACTTCTGGACCCGGTTGGTAGCCCAAGCTGAAAAACGGCTCCAGGAGCTGCCATGGGAGCCATACCAAATGGCCCCTTACTACCAATGATGCTAAGGTGTAAAGAATTAACCTTTGATGTGTGATACCAATCGAAGTTGCACTTTTGACACCATTCTTTGCACCATGAGTAGCTAGACAACAAATATACTAGAAACCCCAAGAGATCAATATTATAAGCAAGGTTCTAGTAGCAAGTGGAGAAATACAAGTCTAGCTACCATCCTATGCAGGCTAGTTATCAAATCATCATTCAAGTTTTATAACTAGCATACAACACACAAGCATGCATATCAAATTTAAAAACTTATGCAATGCAAGCAAGCATATGAATATGCACATATCAAATGCAACCAATCAAAGTTCATGAGCTTGCTCCCCCTACTTGCGTGCTTCTCTTGTCCAAGAATTTTGATCTTTCTCCATTCTTCAATGTTGCTCCCTCTTTGTTCATGTCCAACTTCTACTTCTCCCCATGATGCATTTATATATCTTTGTTCCAACTTCTCACCCTTTGTCATCAATTTCCATTAAAGGCATGCCTCTTTTGATACAAAGGGTGGCACTTAGGGGTAGATTGGTTGACACTTAAATATTGCATTTTTGATGGACACCACTTGTATAGCTCTTGAGATACCACATATAGGATCTTTGACCTTGATACCAATCGGTGGGGCACCTCCCCCTATGTCATAGCATGGATCATCCAATTGATGAGCTTGAGCTCTTGTAAGTGAGGGAACTTGTTTCACTTGATGATCACTTAAAGTTGAGGATCACTTGTGGAACCACCGTCTTGTATGATTGATACCACATGTAGAAATGTGATACCACGTGGAAGAATTTTCTAGCATGAAACCACTTGTTGGCTTTGTCAATAAAAACCATTTCTTGAACATTTTCTATCTTCATGAGTACCATTTGTGGGATATCACTTGTAAGTCGATCTAGACACCACGTGTGAATACTTCTAAAAAATTTTGAGTCTAGATACCTCTTGAAACAACCAAACTAGACATCCATTTGCATTGTTGTCTTGTTCTTGTACTCTTGTCACTATCATGAGCTTTTAATATTGATTTGAACTAAATTGATTTGCCTAAGTTTTCAAGTCTGGTTTGAACCAATGATAAGCTTCTTCACACTGCTTGCAAGGGTTATCTTGCCAATGTTGTACTTGTCACTTGTTGGCAATCCAAATTAAATCAAGTACTTGGGTTTACTAGCTCAAGAACAAACTCATATACTATCACTAGATCATTTAATCATTCAAGCAATAGAGGTAGGCTATGAATTTTAAAATTTCATTTGTTATGCATGATCCTATAAGCATGTACTATATGCACTAACTACATACTAGTAAGGTATGAAATGATCATGCACATTATAATGATACCTTTGCTATGTTGGAGAAGAGGATAGTCACATAGATTTCAATTCATTACTCCAATAGCAATGTGAAGTCCAATTATAAGCTTGGTGAAGACCAATCATAAATAATGAAATCCATTCTTCACCCATATGAAATGAGAACCACTTATGATCAAGTGCACTATCTCTTGTTGTGGTTGGCTTACTTCTTCCTTTGACATTGCTTGCTTGAGAGCACCAAATGTGATAAACCACTTGAATTCTAATGATTTGCTCCTTTTTTTTGGTGTTGCTTGCTTGCTAGATCAATCCTTTTGATTGCTTCAACTAAGCATCTAAAATGTCCCTTAGATCACCACTTCCATGTTAGCCTTCCTAGTACCACACTTGGTTTACCTACAAAAGGCGGCAAGCCCTTACACATAGGGAGAAGTGACCTCTCTTCAAAGAACCATTCTTGATACTTACTTGAAATGTCTTTGGGTGACTGATCCATATGATGGACTTAACTTGATGAGCATTCTTGAATCCTTGTTTAAGTCCTTTTCTTTCTACCAAATAATTTCCAAATGTCACTAGGACTTAAACTTCATCTTCATCTTGAGTTTCATCTTGATCTTCCAATTTGAGTACCAAATGTGTGCCAAGTACACTCCATAATCAAATGGCCTTGTACTCTTTACTCATCATGCTTCTAGATCATATCAAAACCAAACTTAGGTACCTCAAACACTTATAAACATGTTTCCAACTTGAGGACCTTTCAATCAAAGTGACTCTTGATCAATCCAATAAATATCACTTTTCTGGCAGATTCTGTACCATTCAAAGAATTATCCATAACTCCCAATGTACAAATCCAAATACCCCAAAATTTGGTGGAGATATGCCTGACTAAGTCACCTATCAGATGTAAAAATTTGGGCTTCATATGAATTCTAGATTGCTATCAGATTTCAATTCTTCCACCACTACTACATGCTGAAAACTGCTGCACTATAGCTGACAAGATCTACTCCAAAACCGAAGCATCTCTTATCCAATTCACATCAAATTCATAAAGCATTTAATACCATAAGTCTAGAGCATGCATACCAAATTTCAAGCCAATCCAAATAGATTTGATCACTCAAACTCAGACTTGAACTCAGCTCACTCAGATTTTGCAATATAGGACAGATTTCAATCACTTGAGCAATACTTCACCAAATGCGAATCAAACTTGAAATCAACTTGTTTGAATTTTCTCACAAGACATATATCCATTCAATCCACTTACTAAAAGTCATATTATGATCTTATCCATTCAAACCAACTCAAATTTGATTACTAAGCAATTTATCCTTTCAAACATCTCATAGCAAGCAACATATGCATATATATCCAATTCAATCAACTCATATGCACCCAAATGAATGAGATCAACTAGAGATATACCTTGGTTATCTCATGATCATCCAATATCAAGCTTCAACTCAAATATGCAAATCACCAAATAATTCCAAACAATCACCACAACTTGATAAATGACACTTGCATGTTGTAGCACTTGGACTTCACTCATTTTGACTTGGCATTGGGTTTGGATTAGCACTAGGCTTCAATGCTTGACTCAACATATGATGAACAACAAGAATTTAATTGAATCAAGCCTCCAATGCCCATGGTACCTACACACATTCATCCACTTTTTGATGGTACCCAAACTTGTTTGGGTCCTCTCAAGTTAGGTGCAACATACTTAGGCATAGCCTTAGTATGAATAGCAGGATGCTTTGCAATTGCAACCAATGAGGTACCATTGCCATCCTTCCTAAGCATAAAATCATCATCAATTGAAATGGGCTTAGGAGTATTACCTAGGGGACAAGAATTAGCCATGTGTCCCCTTTCCCAGCATGAGTAGCAATTTCTCTTGGTTAGAGCCTTCTCTTCCTTGCTCTTGTATTGCTTCTCATTGCCTTGCCTCTCATGAGTTGCTTGAGTCCTCTTATCAAGCTTGGTAGGACACCTCGAGGCAAAGTGTCTCATATCTTCATATTTGAAGCACTTGATGTGAGCATACACCTTCTTCTCATCTTGAGTCTTGCTCATCATCTTAGCATCTTGATCAAGCATTGGATGCACTGCTCTTCCACCCCTTCTTGTTTTCTTCTTCATCATCAAGTCACCACCATCTTCATGATTGATCATGACTTGCTCTTGGGGTGTCTTTTCTTTCTCAACTTGTGGCTTTGGTTGAGGCTTTTCTTTTTGCTTCATCAATTGCTTGGTTGGGCACATTAAGGTGGGATGACCCCAAGTGCGGCACTTGAAGCACTTGACATGCTTTAGCCTCTCTTCTTCTTTTCTTCAACTTGAGCTTCTCTTCATTGGGACAACCATTTGCAAGATGTCCCACTTCATGGCATTTGAAGCACATGAAATGAGATAGTCTCTTTTGTTCTTAATTCTTCATCTTTCTTTCTCTTTTTCTTTTGCCCTTTGTCATCTTCTTGTTGAAGCCAAGGCCACTCTTGTCACCGAAGTTTCTTTGAGTTTCAACATATGCTCAAAGGTGACTTTTGAGTTGTAGCACCTCTCTAGCTTGTTGCTCAATTTCTTCACTTCCCTTTTGAGCTCATTGTTCTCCTTCAAAAGGTTAGTCTCACAAATCATAGAAGTAGAACAAGCATCTATACTTAAAGAACATGGCATATCTAATAAATCATCACAAGAGGTGGATACATGCTTCTTCCCTACATCACAAGAGTTAGTCACATGTCACAATTGATCACTTGATGTCACACCTAATTTTAAGGATAAAATGAGATGCATAATCTTATGTGTGCCTAGAGATCAGTCACACACATAAGCCAACAAATTATAGATAGTATCATCACAAGTGTTTATTACATCATGAATAATAAGACATAGTCTTCACATAAATACAGCGGAAGTATAAAGATAACTCTCTCGCGGAAGCTCCATAGCACAGGGATGTCAACTGGCTGACCACAAGTCTAGTAATCCTCAGGAAAGTCGTCATTACCATTGCAATCCGTTACCCATCCAGGATTTTTATCCAAATAATGAAAATAAACAAGCGTAAGTACATGTCGTACTCAACAAGTGTAACATGGGGTTTATGACGCTCAAAAGGCTTGACAGGTTTAATAGCATTTAGCTTTTAGTTGTCATAATTTTAGCATAAGAGTAGCAACAAGTTGTTTTTATCCCAAAGTAAAACACATGATCACTGTAAACATGAATAATGAATAGCATAAACAAATAATTATTAGTGATCATCTATTCCACAAGGGTCTAAGGCTGCTCGTGACAGTGAGCACGGCTATTATAACAGTTTTACACTCTGCAAAGGTTGTACACTTTTACTGTGAGTTGTGATACCCATATGCCCGAGTTTATAACTCCCAAAACACTTCCAAGGTGAGCAAGCAGGGTTCACTATGAAGCCTTTCAAAGGTTCGTCTAACAAGTTAGGGCCATTAGATTCACTCGGCAAACAGATATAGGAACCCCCCTGTCGAATGGCACAATTCCATCACGGCTATACACACAAGAGTAGAGGCTGTCCTATACCTGATTCGGCAAGCCATTCTTATGCCATAAAGGTAACATCTAACAAGCTAGAAAAGGTCCTCATACTGAGCTAAAGCCAGAGCCATGTAGCCCTCACAGCTGTACTATAAGTCATGGATGTTCGCTTACAGATAAGTCCTTAGGGATAGGAATCTGAAGCATTTAGAAAGTAGCTAAATACTCTAGCCCCCTGTTTCCAAGTTGCTAAATTGTCATGTTTTAATGTTTAGTGCATATACCATTAGTCAAGTTACAAGATCATGGTTTAGTTGAGCACTAGCAAAGCTACCCAATGCATATCCCATAGGAGTCAAAGCATAAGTACAATTCTAGGAAATCCTTATCAAGGTAACACATGCAAATATGGATTGATTATTAAAGTGAATAGGTAACAAGGATGGCCCCATGCTATACTTGCCTTGAACAAAGTGTTCCTGCTGATCCCGCTCGTCAAAGTAGTACTCTTGATCACCCACGGATTGCTCACCATCTATACTCAATAATCACAGCAACATACAAGCATCCAGAGCAATCATGCATAGCAAACAAAGACTATAGATTAGAACAATACACCAATAGCATAAAATCAAGATGAAAAGTTTGTAAAACGAATCTACGTCTCGCTACGAACACATAGACGCGAAGATCACAAAAATCGGAGCTATAACGAAGAAGTTATGAATTAAACACGATTTCTTTTAGTGAAATAATAGATTAAATCTAACCTCGAATTTCAAAAGTTGAAAACATATCTAATAGTAGTATGAATAGGTAGATTACGTAATTACGAATCTAACGCAACTTGAACAGATCAAAACGAAGTTAAAATGAAGATTGTAGGGCTAAAACAAGATTAGTGACAAAACTGTAAATAGATAAAAATGTATTTTAGATCTAACCGATAAAACTATATTTTCAGAAGAAGAAAGTGTATTTTGAATCTAATCCAAAAGAAAATATGTTTTCAAAAACATAAAACGTATTCTGGGGAATACGTCAAGGATCGCGGGTTTGAACTTAGAATCTTGCGGGGGTTCTTTTGCAATTTTGCCGGCCGAATCGGTATCATGAAATCTGGACTGTTGGATTAAGATCGGACGGCCCAAAATAGATTGGGGGGGAGGGGGTGGCCACCGGTGGTGAGTAGAGCAACGATGGCGCCATGGTCGGGTACGGCGGTGCGCATAGAACATAGCCTACGGAATTTGGCGGGACGAACCAAAGGCACCAGAAGATAGAAGGAACAAAGAGCTCGACTAGGTAGCTTAGCGAGGCATGGAGCAATGGAGGGTGGCGTAGTGCACATCGTAGTGGGTGGCTCATCGGCGGCTAGGGTTTGGCGGTGCTGCGTCTTGGCGATTCAACGAGGGCTGCTGCTAGTTCTAAGACAGAATAGAGAGGCGGCGGGGTCGGCTGCTATTTAAGGCCGAGGAGTCTTGGGTGGCACAGTAAAGCGTGGCATGGCACTGGTAGAGTCAGAGTCGGTAGCGGCAGAGAATGTGGCTCGGTCATGCGCGAGACAGAATAATAGTGCGCCGCTGACGCGTGGGGCTAGTTGGTCAGTGACTCGCGCGGGGAAGAGAATGGCGCGGCGCGGGGGATGCTGTTGGGCCAGCCTACTACGGAGGGAATGGGCCACCTACGGAGACTTGGGCTATAGCGAGGAAGCGGGAGGAATCTGGGCCACGCGGGCGGAACCAAGCCGAGCTGGGCCAGATCCAAGAGAGGGAGAAGAGAAAATAAAATTCATTTTCTAATTTTCTCAACACAATTTCAAATCCAATTTAAATCCAAATTTAAATCCTTTTGCAAATTTTGAACAAACCAAAGCATCACAAATAAAATATACAGCAGCATGTATGCACATACATGTATGTAAACCTTATATTTGATTTTAGTTTTAACAAAGTTATCATTTTTCTAAATTTAAATGCTCACAAAATGTATAATTAAATCATTTTCTCCTATTTTAAAATCTTGCAAATTTTAGGGTGTTACAATTCTACCCTCCTTAAAATGAATCTCATCCTTGAGATTCAGATGATGTTTACTCAAAAAGGCTGCGGGTATATTTTCCTCAGATCCTCTTCTCTTTCCTAAGTAGCCTCATCTTCAGTATACCGATTCCACTAAACCTTACACATCTTTATAACTCAGCTCCTCGTAACCCTTTCTGCAGTCTCCAAAATCTTTACTAAAATTCCTCATAGGTGAGATCTTCCTTAACTGTTAGCTCCTCTAATGGTATCTGCTCCTCTGGTACATGTAAACACTTCTTTAATTGAGATACATGGAACACATCATGTATTCCTAATAAACTCTTAGGCAATTCTAACTAATAAGCTACTTCACCATGTCTCTCTTTAATTTTAAAAGGCCTAATATACCTTGGTGCTAACTTTCCTTTCATGTTAAACCTTCTCATACTTCTCATAGGTGATACTTTTAGGTAAACATAATCCCCTATTTCGAAAACCAATTCTCTTCTCTGAGTGTCAGCATAACTCTTCTGTCGAGACTGTGCCACTCTCAAGTTATCCCTAATCATCCTTACTTACTCTTCTGCATCTCTTAAAACATCCAGTCCAAACACTTGAGTTTCTCCCATTTGATTCCAAAACAACGGGGTTCTACACTTTCGTCCATACAAAGCTTCGAAAGGGGCCATATTGAGACTCTTTTGATAACTGTTGTTATATGAGAACTCTGCGTAAGGCAAACTCTTGTCCCAACTTGTATCGTACTGCAACACAAGCTCTCAACATGTCCTCTAAAATCTGATTAGTTCTCTTAGTTTGTCCATTTGTCTAAGGGTGATATGATGTACTAAAATTTAATTTTGTTCCCAACGAACTATGTACTTGTTGCAAAAAAATGAGACGTAAATTGAGTACCTCGATCAGACACAATTTTCTTAGGAACTCCATGTAGACACACTATCTTCTCCATATATAATTGGGCTAACTTCAGTCCTTTATAATGAGTCTTGACCGGTATAAAGAGAGCGGTCTTCATTGGTTGCAATAATCATGTAGGTCTTTGATGTTCTGCTTTAACTCTCTGACATGTATCACATATTGCAACATATTCAGCCACATCCCTCTTAAGTCTATACCACCAATACTTCTCTTTTAGATCCAAATACATCTTGGTACTCCTAGGATGAATAGAGTAAGCAGACTCATATGCCTCACAAAGAATTGCATCTCATATAGCCTTATTCTCAGGCACACATAGTCTTTTCCCAAACCAAAGAGTTCCATTATCATCCATACGGAAACCTGGTGCCTTACCAATCACTATGTTCTCCACTATTTCCTTTAACCTCTTATCCTGTAACTAACCCTTGCGTATTTTTAGCTCCAATGTAGGCTCTATCACCAACTCTACTGCATTAGTGACAAAACCCAAGTTTAGTTGCTTAAGTTCAGCACACAACTACTTGACATAGATGTCACTTGCACCTCATTAGCGTAACTCTTCCTGCTAAGAGCATCGGCAATAATGTTCGCCTTTCTTGGATGATAATGTACTTTTAAATCATAATCCTTAACTCCAACCATCGACGCTGTCTCAAGTTTAGATCTGTCTGAGTGAAAATGTACTTCAAACTCTTGTGATCAATATAGATATCACTCTTATGTCCGATAAGATAATGCCTCCATATTTTCAAAGCATGAACCACTACTGCTAATTCCAAATCATGAATAGGATAGTTTAGCTCATGCTTTCTCAACTATCGAGATGCATAGACCACTACTCTTCCTTCTTGCATAAGAACACATTCGAGACCTTGACGAGATGCATCACAATAGATAGAAAAGTTCTTGCTCAAATCTAGCAAAACCAATATTGGGGCTGTAGTCAACCTCTTCTTCAATTCGTCAAAGTTAGCCTAGCACTTCTTAAACCACACAAACTTAGCATTTTTCTCCAATAGAGCTATCATAGGCTTGTCAAGTGAACTTGTGGTAGATCGATCATCATCATCATCTTCACTTGATCATGAGGTGGAGCAATCTTTCACAATCACCAAATTGTGGTCATGCTCAACACACTCATGCGCCTCCTCCTTGTGGTCATCCTCCTTCTTGAACTTTTCATCATCACTTGTGGAGGAGTCACCGAAGAAGGCTTGGAGTGCCATCCACATATCATGAGCACTCTCCAAGTCCCACACACGTCTAAAAATATCTTCATGCAAAGCACACGTTAGATAATATTGAGCACGTGTATCAAGTTGTAATCAATCCTTTTGAGCTTGGGTTAGATTTCTCTTATCCAAAGCATCATGAGAAAAGCCAACAACAATGATCCACCACTCCTTTGGACCCATTGCACGGAAATGATCAAGCATGTGGTGTTTCCACTGTGCAAAGTGTGTGCCATCAAAAATGTGTGTGTCACACTCAACATCTAGCCTAAAGTTCGCCATCCTCTTGGGTCGGTGAAGACCACAAATGAGAGATCTCGCTCTGATACCACGTGTAGGATCGAGATGATGGACTAGAGGGGGGTGAATAGTCCTTTCTAAAATTAATCGCACCGGCTAACCAAAATAAATGCGGAATTAATACTAATGGTCTAGCCAAAACTACACCCCTCTATCTAAGTTCTCTAGCACCTTACAAATATACTAATTAAGCAACTAAGGTACCGGGCTAGCTAGAGCTCACCTAACTAATTCTAGGAGCAAGGTCACATAAACCTATGAAACTAGTACTTCAAGCACGAGGGAGCTCCTACACAACTAGTATGAAAAAGCACAAAGCCTAAGCTCACTAGCAATGCTCAATAACAAGGCAACTAATAACAAATTAGAGAGCGCAAAATACTTAGCTACACAAACTAAGCAATATACCTAACAAGGTTACTAAAACCAAATTAGTTATGCAAGGGAGCTACTTCTATGCTACACAAGCAAGAAGGTAACTAGCAAGCTACACAAGCTAACTAATTACAAGAGCAACTACACAAGCACAATATATATGAAAGTAAATACAAGCTTGTGTATGGGGGTTGCAAACTAATGGGATGAGGATGACACGGTGATTTTTATCTTGAGGTTCACTTGGTTGCCACCAAGCTAGTCCCCATTGTGTCGACCGCTCACTTGGTGGTTCAGCGGCTAATTGGCATCACCCGCCAATCCCACATGTCGGGCACCGCAAGAACCTACCCCAAAAGTGAGGGTAGCTCAATGATATGCTCTACTAGAGTTGCTCTTCGTGATCCCCACGGGGCGAGCACAATACCCCTCACAATCTCTTCTCCAGAGCACCGCACAATCTTCCTTGCATGCTTCGACGGAGACCACCACCAAGCTGTCTACGAGGTGGCAACCTCCAAGAGTAACAAGCACCACAGGCTTGCAACTCGATCACCTAGTGCCACTCGATGCATTCTCACAATGCAATCGCACTAGAATCACACTCACACTCAATCAGAAGATCACTATCGAGCGTATGTGGGTTAGAGGGCTCCCAAGCACACCAACACAAGCCACCAAGGCTTAAGAGTGCTCAGCAACTAGCCCAAGGCCGGCCAAGTGCTCTAGTTATAACCCCACGAACAAATAGAGCCATTACCCCTTCACTAGGGCTTCTACGCATCGACCGAACGCGTAGGTCGACATGACCGAGCGCGCCGGTCCCTGTGTCCCGTCGCTCCAGCGACGCCGCATGTCACTAGACGTTGCTGCCAATGGCCACTTCACGCGCACGCCTGCTACCAATGATCAGACGCTCTGCTCAGCTTGACCGGACTCGCCATGCCTCAGCGTCTGGTCAACAACAGAGAGCTCCCAGAGACGCCAAAACATGATCGGACGCGTCAGTTCACCAATGATCGGATGCATCCTAGCATTCGGTCCTCACAGGGCTCGCATATGGCGGTGACATCAGCGTATGTCAGTGATGACCTAACGCACCCCCTGCGCATCCGGTCGACTTCACCACCAGCGTCCCACTGAGGAGACTAGAGCCATGCTCTCTGCGCCAACTGATCGAACGCACCTGGCAGAGTCTGGTCCTGCTGAGGCTAGCGTCCGGTCACCTCCAGTGACCTCTTTTCGCCTCCTTTTCTTCACTAAGTTAATTCACAACAACTCTAACTTCTTCTCCTTTACAAATGTGCCAACACCACCAAGTGATCACCACCTTGTGCGCGTGTGTTAGCTTTTCACAAACATTTTTCTAAAGGATTAGCACTCTTTTCACCATGCCACTCGATCCTAACATGTATGCAAAGTTAGTTCGCTCATGTGGCACTAGATGACCGATATGCAAATAAGTTTTCCCCTCTTGATAGTATGGTCATCTATCCAAAATCCGGTCATAAACTTCTCTACACACCTATGATCGATGAAATGAAATGCCCTACAAATATACATTTGCCTTGCGCATTTATTGACGGTCACTAACATCAATTATAAACCGTCAACATAACGTGCATATATACTTAATTCCATCACCAAACATAGGTATAGGGGTCTAAACTAATAGATACCATGAGTTTTGGTGAATTTGTGTTTTCAGTAGGATTTATCCAGAAAACCACCAAGGAGGACCTATTCGTCAAAGGAAATCACGTAATTCCACAGCGAAACCGATGTGGGAAGACTCTAGAAGACTCTAGGAGGCTCTCCACCAAAATGGAGCCCGAGACACTAACATGTGGGGCTGCCCTGCCCCACATGCAAGCCGCCTGGCCCCTAGGGTCCACCAGTCAGCCCCTATGTTGGTTCTCCACCGCCTCCTAGGTTGCATCTACGTCGTCCTTTAAGTCTGTTCGATCCAATGGCTCATGATGGATGCTCTGGCCTATATAAACAGCCATGTACCCCCATCCCTGAGGCATCCCTAAAACCTTAATTCATATCATGAGGATCAGAGCCAGCTATCAAGAGAAAATTAGTCCTCCATAGGATCTAGTCTTATAAATAGAAATAGTGAGATAGAGAGTGAGGGAAGATTTTGGAGGATGTGCCGGCCTATTGGCGCTCTCTCTATGGCTTATACCTTGGTGGATTCAAGTTCTACCTGAGCTTGCTTCTAAGATTTCTCTAGTAATTAACTTCTGATTCAAGTAAGCATCTTGTTTATATTGTTCATCAGGTTTGCGACTCTTTTGAGTGCTTTATTCTCTACATAGGGGGAGTAAAGTATTAATCGCAAGTGTAAGCGTGGTACTTAGACTTGGGTTAATCATGGATGCACCCTACATATTGAAAGGTGGTAGATCACGTGAGTGGCATAAGTTCTATATAGCCTATACTATATAGCTTCGTTGATCCTTTGTAGTCCACCTCCCGTCTGTAGGCACTCGTAGGACGCGGTTGCGAAGGAAAGCATCCTCTGCTGGTGTCTTTCCCTAGTAATGTCCCCAGTTGAATAGTAGAAGACATAAACTTACCCAAGTCAGAACTAGAGAACCTTAGTTATCCACTCTACGCTCCTATTTATCTTAACCTTGTTGCTACCCCTAGTTAAGTTAGACCGTAGTTAGTCTCATACGTTTCCCTGTGGATACGATACTTGGAATACCTCTGGGTGAAAGCTACAGCAGTATCCGTGCGCTTGCGGATTTATCTGTGTGCATTGATAAATACCAATAAGTTTCTGGCGCCGTTGCCAGGGAAACGGTTGCTGAATTAACTACAAGCCTAGTTTAACCTTTTATCTTTTATTCTTTCTTTTATTTTAAATTTTCTTTTAGCATGGATTCCACTCCTATCTATCAATATGCTAAACCCATGAGCACAAGCCTAAAGGAACCAGAATCCTCAGACCCTATCATAACACCTGGTTATGAGCTGTGCCTGTATTTTATAGAACTAATTTATGACAAATCCTTCTTGGGAGAAGGCAATGAAAACCCATACTCGCACCTACAAGAGTTTGAACAGATCTGTGCATGCTTGTGTATCGCTGGCATGTCTGATAAGACCTTAAGATGGAAGTTGTTTTTGTTTTCTTTGACGGGAAGAGCTAAATATTGGTACAGTCAAACCATAGGAAGTATAAAAGGAGATTGGGAAACGTTATGCTCTAAATTTTGTTTATATTTCTTTCCCATCTCTAAAGTGGCTTCGAAAAGAGGTTTTAAATTTTAGACAACTAGAAGAAGAATCTCTTGGTACATCATGGGATCGTTTTAACGAACTCATCATCACTGGCCCAGACCTTGCCATTCAAGACCCTATACTTCTTCAACATTTTTACTTGGATCTTAGCAAGGATTCTAGGGAATCCCTTGATACAGCCTCTAGAGGAGCTTTCCTTCATTTATCTGCCAGTGAAGCAAGGGCTATGCTTGCTAGAATTAGTGGAAAGACTCCCTGCACTAGCATTCATAGTAAACTCCTCGAAGAAGAGAAGGAATCCTCTCCCGAACAAGAAGAGGAAGTTTTGATAGCCAAATCACAACCACTCTGATCCCAAGATTTAGCTATCAATCCTGAACCATCAATACCCCAAAATCCTCCAAGAGAAGAAGGAATTCCACCTTTGGAAATTCCTGTTGAAATTAAGGATGACCACTTTGGTGCTGATTTTGGGAGAACATTAAATTCTCATAAGAAGCCTTCGAGCAAATATAATTCAAATCCTTTAAAGAATGGATCTCTTAGAAAGCGTCCTTATTCCCATATAGGACAGTGGAAAGAATTCAAGGATGGCATGTCTAGTGATGCCATAGAAGGAGAACCAAGCCATTTAGAAGCTACTACTATCCTCTCCCCTTCTATGCCCACATATATGTCTTATCTGAACCCATCTATCAGCACATCCTTGACCCCGATGATCCCTCTTATGCTCTTTCTCCTAAGTCTTATGATGACCCTAGAAATCCATTAATACAACCGAAGTATAGGAGCCATGAAGACCACAAGGATGACCAAGAAGAGCAATGACAATGGCTAGAATGTATTAAGAACACATATGCCGTTGCTAAAGAATGGATGGACAAGGACGAAGCCTTATGGGTAGAATCCAAATTTGGTTTAAATCCAAATGGTGAGCTTAAGTCAATCTCCTTAATAAACATGACTCACCTGAGTTTGGAGGAAGCCTTAGATAAGACCAACCCAAGAATCACCAATCCAAGGGAAATCTTGGACAATAAAATGACCAATGAAAGTCATAGGCATGGAATGATGGAGGCAATATGTTCGCCTATGGACATTCATGAAGAAACACCCTTGGAGCTTCAAAAGGAAGATTACATTAGCGAGCATGGAAACTACTTCATTAACACCTCATCAAATCCATGCTCACATGAGAAATCTCCTGAATCAATTGGTCTCTTTAACATTGCCACACACGAGATCTTCAACCCCCTCGTGCTTCCTGATCATAAAGACTTTGAAAGGGTGGTTGTAGATGCATATGTTTATCATAAATATTGCAAATCTCGTTGGCATGAATCTTGAGATAGGTATACAAAGGTTATTGTTGGAGGGGAAACCATGTCACCAATTTAGAACACAATTCTAAGGTTTCCCAAGGACGAGCTTCTATCCTAAAACAAGCACTTTTGGGAGATAATATGAGTTTTCACCTTCTACTGTGATACCCTTGTAAAATGAGCAATAGAATATAGTTGTGAAAATATTCCATCGGGTATTTTTGTCACTAACCATTCTAGGTTTGAAACAAAAAGAATGAAGGATGACGACGCAAGGTATGTTCAACCAATTATCATGCAACATTGAATCACATTCACACATGAGAGTTCTATCATCCAAACATGATTCTGCATTGCAAAATTCAAGTGTGGGGGATGAACTTCTTTGAAAAAATCTTATGCCATGTTGCTAATTCATCTTGGTTGTCTCTACCTTTAAGCTTTGCTTAATTTGCTAAACAACAATCATGCTCTTTCATCTCTATTTAAATAAATCTCTGTAATGCTTTCATGCCACCTTTGTTTACTATAGTATGTTCAAGGTTAGAAGTATGTTCATATATCTCATGAATTAAGCATGGTGCTTAGTTTAAGAATGTTGATCTTACTTTCAAAGGTTTTTTAAATTAAGCGTGGTGCTTAGGTTAAAATGCTTTTCTAGATTAAATTAGACAAGATGTCTAGTTTGATTTTTGAACCAAGAATATGCTATAGTAGATACTGGTCATTTTGTTGGACTAAGTCCATGCAAGAAACTCTTAATTCAATATTGGTAAGTCACAAGATGAATTCAAATTGGAAATGAAGGAAGGCACATGATGAACCTCAATAACTTTGAACAAGAAGACACGGCTCATTCATCATAGATGTAAGAACTACATACCTCATTCAACATGGTTGAAAGAACTGTAAGTACCAAAGTTCATTCACTTTGTCTTTTGCTGCAACTTACCTTTACCTTGAGCCATGCTTGTATAAAACATGATCTCTATACTAAAGTAATCCCAAAACCATCTTTTCATTAGCATAGAGGGAAATTACAAAATTCTGGACAAACAACCCGTGTTTCAAAATTGTATATTCCTTTGAGTATGTGTTGTCCACTAATCTTTTGGAGGCATAAAACAATGAGTGAGGCAAAAGGTCTAACAAGATGTCAAAAGATCAAAGTAGAAAGATGGTATGACAAAAGGATGAGAAAGAAAGGGTGCAATCTAGGAGACAAGAAGCTCATGAACAGCTCAAGATGCGAGGCTAAGCGAAAAAAGGAAAACTTCAAGCAAAAAGGAAGGACCATCACGCGTCATCTACCCTTAATCATATGGTATCATCACGCTACAATGACAAAGGCAACAGCCTAAGGTAAATGATCATTATTTAAAAAAAGGTTTTTCCCTGGTTCTGGTATGCACATAAATAAGAAACAAACATGTTTGGGTTACAACTTCATTACTTGATCCAATCTGATTAACTCAACATGTTTATTTCTTCAAGCTTGTTACTAGCACCATTTTCTTAATCTCATAGTCTTAACCAAATGAGCTAAAACATTGCGCATCTTATCTCTAGAAGATGATAGTCATGTAAAGATTGATACATTATGTAGAGATAGACAATCCTTCCATGGGTTAAGCAATTCAACCCTTTCTACCAAATGAACTTAAATGTTGCATTCATGTTCAATCTTCTGATCTTATTACCTATGATATAATTGAACATAGCACATAACATCAACTTCATCTTGTTCATTGCGCCTAAGGGTTAGAGAAGAATGAATAAAATTTTGGTTTTGTTGGTGTTTTCCCACCAACAGAGCCCATGCACTTGATCTCTACCCTGTCTTATGAGCAGGACACACTTCAAGTAAAACATGGGGGAGAACAGTTGATTCTCCAAATTTCTACATGTGGAGGTTCTGAACCTATCAAACCAAAATCAAAACTCAAAATCAAGACTGGTTTGGCGGAAGAATGTGACATCACCATTAGAGGCATCATCTTAAGAATCTTCGTCTTCAGAACAAACCAAGGTACGCAATCAATGAACTTCACAAGGAGAAGTCTAGATCAAAGGACTTACAACACCAAACCCTCACTAAAAGAGGTAGCTTAGGGGAGAAGCACTCCCATGTATCCAGGTAAGTATTCTTTCTCCTTTTGTTTTAGATTTTAGTTTCTTTTCAATAGTTAAAAAATGATGAATGAAACAAAATAAAAAGTTATCATTATAATAAATATATATATCTATAGTAATAATGTGTGATCTAGTAAAATTGAAAATAAAATAAAAGGTGTGTCTAGTTTGCTTTAATTTGTTTTTAAGAGCTGAATAAAATAAAAAGGACTCAAAATAAACTCTTACATGGAAATGATGAATGGTTGCTCTGTTGTAGTTCCTTTCAAGTACCTAGTTTTCAGCCTTGAATTCTCTCGAGATTTGGATACGACTGTTTTGATATAAGAATTTACTCTAAACTTGAAACTTGTGGGTAGCATATGCTTGACCTAAGTCTAGGTAATTAATGGATATGATATGAGAAAGTCTGAGCTGCTATTTATCTTGTTCCAAGTGACACTAAAGTTCTGGAGATTTATCTTTTGAAAAACACAAAAATTCTACATGATGAGTTCTTGTATGACAAAGCTTGAATTCCCATCGGAGCCATACATGTTATTTAGGCTAGGAAAACTTCCAGTCATATATGTTGCTTGCTTTGCATTAAGTTCAGTCAAACTTTGTTGACCCTTATGAGATGTTTATCATGTTCTTAAAATCAAGATCACGCACACACCACCCACATATGCACTACTCCTACACTAGGGGTGGCCACAAAAACATGCATTCCATTTAGATCCACCAAAAAATGTTCTACTCCTACACTAGGAGTGAACACTAAAAACATGTTTGTTAGGTTTTCCATCTACTAAATAAATGCTCCAAGTTTTTGTTGCTATCTCTTAAAAGTTTTGTTGCAGAAAAGAGGCATGGGGCTATATAAAAGTTATTCATAAAAAAAAAAAAAAAGAGTCAAAAATGGACAAGTGTCCGAAATATCTAAAATAATGGGTACTTAGATGCCTACCTAAAAAAAAAAGATGAATAAGATAGCCCCTGCTCTCTAGCAAGTGTTTCCAAGTTTCAAAAGAGAGATACGTTTCTAAGGAGCAAAGTGGAATTAGGTTAACCACCATATATATCCACCATTGTTGATATTTATTAACTTGTCACTTGTTTTAGTAGCCACCTATTAATTACCTACATCTTCTAACATTACTTTACTAGGTTGTCATCCCTAGTGATGGTGTCAGAGATGCTTGTTGGTACTGCCTAGTATCACCACTAGAATGATACTAAGTAGTTCTTTATCATTTTATGTGACTAGAAAGAATATAAAGATATATAAATAAAAAGGGATCGACAAGCACCTAGATGGAATGGCATGTTTTTGCGCCTACCCCTAATGTAGGAGTAGTGCATATGTAGGTGGTGTGTACGTGATCTTTATTTTAAGAGCATAACAAACCTCTCATAAGGGTCAACAAAGTTTGACTAAACTCAATGCAAAAGCAAGCAGCATATATAGAGTAGAAGTTTTCCTAGTCTAAATATCATTTATGGCACTGGTAGGAATTCAAGCTTTGTCATACAAGGAACACATCATGAAACATTTTTATATTTTTCAAAAGATAAATCTCTGGAACTCTAGTATCACTTAGAACAAAATAAACAGCAGCTTAGACCTTATCATATCATATCCATTAATTACCTAGACTTAGATCAAACATATGCTACCCACGAGTTTCAAGTTCAGAGTAAATTCTTATATCAAAACAGTCTTATCCAAAACTCAGGAGAATTCAAGGCTAAAAACTAGGTACTTGAAAGGAATTACGACAGAGTAACTATTCATCATTTTCATTGTAAGAGATTATCTTCAGAGTCCTTTTATTTATTCAGCTCAACTCTTAAAAATCAAACTAAACACACCATTTATTAAGTTTTAAGATCACACCTTATAATATTTATATATAACTGGCTAAGATAAATTTTTATTTTGTTATGCATCTTTTTATTTCTTTAGCTAATATAAAGCAAACTTACTAATAGTAAAACTAAAGAAAGGAAATACTTAGATACACGGGGATGCTCCTCTCCCAAGCTGGATGTTGCCGTGGTCGATTGTTGGATGTTGATTGATCTTTCTTAGAGCGGGTTTGTCGGCGTATGTTCTTCTCCTCCACGAGTGGAGTGAGATGAAGGCAACCGAGTGAACTTGCTCTTGATCATGTAAATTATCCTACAAAATACTCCAACAAGAACAAACTCGTGGCTTGATTAAGATAAGGGGTTAGCAGTCAGCCATTCAGAGATTTGTTCTTGTGAGTTTAGATAGATTTTCTAATGGCAGAATTTTAATAGGATGTCTATCTAGTATTTTTGGATTTTCTATTTTTTTATATGCAAGAAAGAAAATATGTAGGTATATATATATTTTTTTTATTTTTATGCCACCACGGTGAATATGCCTTGGGCTTGTTACACCATGTAAATTATTCACATAGGGCTTAAGGATGCAATAATATTTTTCTTTTCTTTTCTTATGCGATGATGATCTAAAGTAATAAAACTTCTTATTTTTCTTTATATGCAGAAAATGAAATATAACTAGATGTATGCATATATTTTTAACTAATGCAATGCTAATGTAGAAAAGTACATATGCTAAAGTAAGAACAATTCATGCAATACTGAAAATAAATATGGATAACTACCAATATTACCTCACGGCGAGGGTTCGGATTTTTAAGTCCTCCGGATAGGACTTTACTCCAGTCTTATTCATTCTTCGGGTGCATCATCCGATCTTGGTGATGGAGACCCTGATGGTTGCACCTCCTATGATTCTGATGATGTCACCTTCTCCTTCCACACCTACTTGGTCGGTGGGCTTGACTTAGGCGATGTAGGTTTCTTTTTCACAAATTCTTTAGGTTGTTCATCTTCCTCCCATTCATTCCATAGGGGTTGGTTCCCTTGACATCGGGATGATCGACGTCTCCTCCTAGAGCTATGCTTCTTCGGCTGCTCATAAGTAGTATAACTATTGAAATAACAACGTACCTTTTCTTTAGGGAATTGGAAGTGGACTTGTCCAGATCCGACGTAGATGATCGCGTTGGTGGTGTTGAGGAACGGTCTTCCCAGGATGATGGGTGCATCATCTTCTTCTTCTCCCATGTCCAAAACAATGAAGTCGACAGGGGCAAAGTGGTCGTGTATTCTTACCATAACGTCCTTTGCTATTCCTTTCGGGAATCGAATTGATTGGTCCGCCATCTACAACTGCATATATGTAGGGTACAAGGGTTTGTTACCAAATAAATATCTATATGTTACCTTGGACATTATGTTGACACCCAATCCAATGTCGCAGAAGGTCTTGTGAAAGATTTTTTGTCCAATGGTACACTTGATCGTCGGTACACTAGGATTATCCTTCTTGGCAAGGAATGGTGAAACGAGGAGGTGGTCGTACTCTGATCTGAGTGTGTTGATCATGTTGACTGATTCTTCTTATGGTTGCCAGACCTTGTTCTTTCTTCTTCTTTTGTTGTTCTTCTTCTTAGTCACTGTTGTCTCTTGGGACAGGTACGGTGTTCTGCGGATGTCTAGGAAATTGTAGGATACGATTCTTGAAAGAAAACTTCTCTTTCTTGTCCTTGATTGTGAAGCAGATCTTGGCACTGTCCGCATAGATGATGGTCTTTGCGGTGCTTAGGAAAGGTCAACCCAAGATGATGGGTGCCCTTTCATCTCCACCTGTTTTCAAAACCACAAAGTCTATGGGAATATATGATTATCCCACTAGAATAATAGCGTCTTTAAGAACTCCCTTGGGGTAGCAGAATGACTAATCTGCAAGCTACAAATGCATATTTGTGTACAACAAAGGATCTCCTAGGATTTTCTCATAAATTACCTTAGGCATGATGTTGACACTTGCTCCAAAGTCACAGACAGCTTCTTAGAAGATGTGAGGTCCAATGGCGATGGGGATGATAGTTCTCCCTGTGTCGCTCTTCTTTTTTGGCAAGGTATAATATATCCACCTTCCCGTCGATGGCTCCATGTAGTAGTAAGCTGCATTGTGAATATTGATAAGATTTGCAGTTTCTAGATCTTCCGGTTGCCCTGGAATCTTACATTTGTCGGACGGAGGAACAGCAGCCGCCAACTGAACTATTTGTGATTCTATCATTTTATTAAAGCTATGCTGGTTCTTAATGGCAGAAGCAAAGCCATCCATTCTATTACTTATATTTTCTAGAATTTTATCATTGGTAGCTACCTTCTTAGATAATCCTTCCATAAGTCTAGATTAGCTTGCAATTAATTCTCTCAAGGGTAGTTGATTGAAGTTATTATAATTGTTACCTTGAGGTTTACCTTGGTAGTTACTTTGGTAGTTCGGCCTCTGTTGCTGGTTCCATCCTTGATTCTGTTGAGGATGATAGTAGTTGTTGTTGATGAAATTCACATCCTCGTGGGTTTCAGGGCAGTTATTCCCTAAATGCCTAGTGTTTCCACACTCTTCACATGTCATGCGGGAATCATGAATGTGCATGACTTCTTTCTTCTCATTAGCTTGGTCTTTGAGCTTCTTCATCAGTAGGTCCATCTTGGCAAACATCATATCTATCTCCTTGAGTTAATGCATACCTCCACCTCTCTTTCAGATCTGAACACGTTCATCATTCCAACCTTGGTTGGAGGCCATCTTCTCTACAAGAGCTATTGCAGCTGGAAGTGTAAGTGATAGAAATACACCTCCAGCAGCAGCATCCATAGTCTCATGGGTACTGTTGGTCAACCCATGGTAGAAGGTATGCATGAGTAGCCAATTTTCCATCCCATGATGAGGACATTCTGATATGTAATCTTGGAAGCGTTCCCATGCCTCAGGGACAGATTTGTCATGTTGTTGCTGAAAATTTGAGATTCTCCCACGCAGAGCATTGGTCTTGCCCGTGGGAAAGAACTTGGCTAGGAAGGCAGTGGAGCAGTTATCCCATGTAGTATTTCTATCTTTGTTGACGTAGAACCACTGCTTCGCCTTCCCCAAGAGTGAGAATGGGAAGAGGCGAAGTAGTATGGCGTCTTTGGTTACTCCTTTGATGGTGAAAGTGCTACAGATCTCAAGGAAGTGTTGGAAATGTGCACTCACATCTTCATGTGCCTTTCTACAAAACTAGCTAGCTTGCACCATGTTGATGAGAGCTGGCTTGGGCTCAAATCCATTATCTCCAACATTAACATTAAGTCCAGTACGGTTGTTGGCAGTGGTTGGAGCAGAGAATTCATGAAGAGTCTTGTCAGCCATGGCTTCAAATTCAGGTGTTAAGTTTTGCCTTATCCGGTTGTCTTTCGACTCTAAAGCCGAAACTTTCTTGAGTTTGGCTCTAGTACTCCTGATTAATGCTTCAGGATCTTCAACGTAGTTTGTCGGAAGGTTAAAACCGATCATACATTACCTTGCATAAGATACACAAGTAGACAAAACAAGGGTATGCCTACTTGAGCAGGGGTCAATGGTTTATCTCGATCACATCAATAAGCATAAGTTTATCAATACTTCCTTTTTCTAGCTACCTACCTCAGCAACGGCGCTAGAAATGCTTGTTGGTATTTATTAACTTGTCACTTATTTTAGTAGCCACATATTAATTACCTACATCTCCTAACATTACTTTACTAGGTTGTCATCCCTAGTGATGGTGCCAATGATGCTTGTTGGTACTGCCTAGTATCACTACTAGAATAATACTAAGTAGTTCTTTATCATTTTATGTGACTAGAAAGAAAATAAAGATATATGAATGAAAAGGGATCTACAAGCACATAGATAATTATACCATTGTAGCACTTCACCCGAGAGTATTCTAGGTATCGTTATTTATATTTTACCACAGGGAAGGTCTAGTATGGACAAGTATTGATAACTTATACTATTGATGGAGAAGTAAACCAAAGCCAATATTCTACTCATAACAGGGGTAAGTCATATGATAAGAGATATGAAAAGTATTGATCAATGATGATGATAAATCACTCAAAGTACTCCTTTCTATGGTATTAGCATGGTTAGGTAGAATATTAGAGAAATAATTCCTAAGTAATTCTTAATTACAAGTCAAAGCATACATTGATTAGTACAATTACACATAGTAATCATGGCTAAGATCATCTTTATATCTACACATAAGGGATATTACTAAGGAAGATTAAGAACAGAGCTTGTCTTCCTTCATAACTAGATCCTACCTTGTATACCTATTGAAAGGGTCCATGACGCCTAAGAGGGGGGGGGTGAATTAGGCAACTTAAAAATCTAACTCTAAACTATGGCCTCTTTTTCTATTCTTAGCAAAACCTATACAAAAGATAACCTATCTAAATGTGTAACTACGGTTTTACTAGTGTGTTGCTATCTCTACCGCAAAAGGAAGTTATGCAAACAATGTAAATGCAAAAGCTCAAGAGTAAGGTAGAGATATGCAAACTCCCGTCGACGACTCTTGTATTTTTACCGAGGTATCGAGAAGTGCGCAAGATTCCCCCTAGTCCTCGTTGGAGCCCCTCACAAGGAATCCCTCGCAAGGGCCAAGATCCTAGTCGGGTAACTCCAAGGATAGCACCGGGCCTTCCTCATGCGCAAGTGGTCTCCAGTGTGCCTTCCGGCAAGCCTCTCCCGAACTGCTCCTCGCCGTCTTCACTATCAAGCTTCCGGTCAAACCGCCGCGGGCCTTGTTCCCTTCGGTACACGGTGGCGGCCACACCACAAATGCAGTTGGTGTGATCTCGCAAGACTACAAGCCCCTCTGATGTACAACAATGGTGCGCGCAAGCACTGAGTGGTAAGAGGTATGCAAACCTCACTAAACACTAGGCCTAAACCTAGAGCAAGCGCATAAGCGGTGGTCTAATCAACCCAAGCAATTCGCAAAGCACCTACGCTAATCACCTAATGAATCACTAAGCACTATGCAAGTGGAGATCACTAAAATGATGTATTAACACGCTTGGTATGTTTCCTAAACTCTACACTTCTCAAATGGCCGGTTGGGGGGTCTATTTATAAGTCCCACTGAGAAAGTAGCCATTAGGGATGAAACCCACCTTTCTGCTACTGACTGAACGCTGCAGTCGTCCTGACCAGACGCGTCCGGTCGTCCTGACCGTTGAAGCGCGCACGTTGATCGAACGCACTGCCGAGTCCGGTCACTATTGATCGGACATGTCCGGTCGCACTTTCGTCGCTCTAGAACCTCTCTAGACTCGATCGGACGCTGTAGTTCCTGCATCCGGTCGATCACCCTCTAGCGTCCGGTTAGTGCTAAGCTATTGTCGCGATAGTGAACAGTGTCATCATTGCATCTGGTCACTTGAATCCTCAGCGTCTGGTCACTGCTGCTGACGCTTGCTGTTGCCGAGCATCTTTATCGGACATGTCCGGTCGCTATAAGGACCGCGTCCGGTCACCTCTGTGAAGCTCGTTTCTTCACGATCTTGCGTCCGGCTTGGTTCCTATCTTCGTGCTTGGATCATGCTTGATATCTTGGGTCTTCTCTTATGCTTCTAGGGTCTTGCTTAAGGTGTTGATCATCGGATCATCATGTCACCTTTGTCCAAGTCACGTCTTGCACCCTATTGAACTACAAAACAATTACTTGCAAATTCATTAGTCCAATTTGGTTGTGTTGGTCATCAAACACCAAAATCCAAAGTAAATGGGCCTAGGGTCCATTTTCCTTACAATCTCCCCCTTTTTGGTGATTGATGACAACACAACCAAAACAAGCAAATAATAAAAATTTTTGGAATTTAAAAACTATTTACTTGCTAGGATGCAATGCAAAGGGCAAGGTTATATGATACTAAAAGACACCACATGTAAACATCTTTGGAAACTTATCTTGCCCTTGCTAATGTCCCCATGTGGCATTATGGATTTAAGCCTCCCCCTAACTCCATAATCCACTATCCTCCCTTTCTCGGACCATTACCACTTGTAAATTATTATGATCGGGCTTGCTTTTGGTCCTACAAATTCTCCCCCTTTGGAATCAAACACTGAAAAAGAAGACATTAGTAGCACAAGAGAGGGTCAAACTTTGTCATCCTTTGTATGTGGAGTGGAATAGGTCACAAAATTTGACTCTCACATTACATAGACTAAGCTCCCCCTAAATATATAAATACATATGATGAAGAATGTAGATTATGCATAATTGGCAAATTAATGCTCAAGGGGGTTTAATCTATATAATGCATGGAGAAAGCATATAAATACCAAAGTGAAATCAACAAGATGATATCTGTTTAGAAATACCACATGTGGAAACCAATTTGATTTATACCACTTGCAATAGGTGATGGATATTTGAAGTATGATGCTTAACTCCGAGGACTCCATTTTCCTTGCAATGAGACTACTACACACACTTGAAAAGGTGTTAGTCTCAAGGCATCCAACTTGTAGAGTAACCTCCCCCTAAATTTGTGCACACAAGCATGGAATACTTGTCGGAGACATGCACATTGATTTTAGAATAAAAAATAGCACTTGAAAGATGACATCACATGAATGTGAGAATCATTTTCGAAGGTGATATTCGGGAGAAATTATCTACAATTTGGACTTTGGCACATATTTGATGAACAATTGTAAAACAAGCTATGTGTTGTGCTCCTAACCAATTTAAACCATGTAGGTTTGCTCCAAGGGTTAAGAGTGAAACCGAGCAAGCCTACCATAACATATACCTAGTGTATGCAAGACAAAATATTTTAGCATGCAAATGCAAAACTAGGCATGAAAATGAACTAGATGCTAATTGAGATTGCAAGAAATTAAATCTAGTTACCTAACATGGGGAGGGGAATTTGGGTCCATAGTGTTCACTAACCCACTTGGCAATTGACATGATCCAACGTGATGCACCCCATGAAATGCACCCATACTTTGCCAAGTCTCCAAATTCCCCGAAGTCCATCAGACTTCTCACTTCCCTTTCGGGATCCAAACCTTCTTGGTGCTCTTCATGTTGGAAATGATCTCCTTTGGCACCCAAACGTGTTTGGCCCCATTGTTGGCTTGCTTGTTCACTTTGATGGCCACCACCTTGTCATTTTTCTTCTTCTTCAAGAGATAAGGTGTGGAGGCCTTTTTGTCCACCTTGTTGGTGTAGGGTTGGTGGGCTTGCTTGTTTGCTTTTTGTTTTTCTTTTTTCTTTTCTCCTCCCCCATTCTTCACCTTGCACTCATAGGACTTGTGGCCTTCCTTGTGGCATACGTAGCAAACCACGGTTTGTCCTTCATCAAGCTTCTTCACTCCCTTGACATTGTTATCTTGATGAAGTTGGGCTTGCTCCATCTTGCCTTTCACTTGAGACAAGTCCTTGGTGAGGTGAGCCATTTCTTGCTTGAGTTGCTCATTCTCCATTATGACCTCTTGTGTGCATGTTTCTATAACAACTTTCTCAACACAAACTTGGTTGCACAAGGGTGAGTCTAAACATAAATCATTACAAGAAGTAGAGGCATCCTTTTTAGGGATGTCAAAAATTGAACCTTTCTTTTTAGGTGCCTTGGTGGGGGTTGTACCAATGGCTTCAAGATTAGCAACTTTAATAGTTAGCTCATCACAATGTTTGCACATAGTTTCCATTTTAGCAAGCAAACTTTTATAAGCATCTTGTGAGCTAGCTAACTTTTTCTTTAATTTTTCATTTTTCTTTAAAAGTTGCTTGTCGTTGATTGTGCAATTATTTGTGTTTGCACTAGTCTCAAGTTGCTCAATTTTAGTAGATAGCTCCATATTAAGATTGGCAAAAGTTTCATATTGTTCAAGCAAAGTAGCATAAGCTTGTTGTGAGCTATCTAGTTTTTCTTTTAATTTTTCAAGCTTCTTTTGTTGACTAGTGCAGACTTTAGCAAAGTAAAGATTTTGTTGCACAATTTCATCATAAGAAGGTAGCTCATCATCACTATAACTATGATTGTCACAATCACTAGGGATAGGCTTTTTGCTACCTCATGCCATAAGGCACACACGTGAAGTGCTTGATGATGAGTGCTTGTGCCCGCGCCTCTTGTGGTGGTCTTCTTCTTCACTTGAAGAATCATCCCATGACCTTATTGTTGTGAGGTCTTTGTCCTTGCACGCCTTCTTCTTTGTCTTGGGTGTGGGCTTGTTTGGACAAACTTCCACAAAGTGCCCCAACTCACCGCATCCATAGCATCATTTCTTCCTTTGCTCATTTCTTTGATTTGTGAAAGGATCTAACAATGCCTAGAGGGGGTGAATAGGCATATCTAAAAAATAATTGCAAATGCTAAGTTCAAATTTGTCAGTCAATGTCGGAAGTCCTGGCGTTGGGTCGGAACTCCCGACGTCGTCAGAAGTTCTGGCACAAACGTCAGCAGTCTCGACGCCTACATGAACTACAAAAGTAGTGCCAAATTTAACTTTGCGGATAAATAATCTTACAACCCCACTTCCTCGTGGTTTGGTGAAGATGTTGGGTCACTCCTTTGACGCCGTAATGCCTCCAAACCATAGATCGAGTCCAAACCCTAAAATAAAGTTCGGGAGAGAGAGAGAGAGACAAACAAATACAGGTAATCTCTAGTAATCACAACAACAAGCACATGGGACACAAGGATTTATCTCAAGGTTCGACAACCCCACAAAGGAGCTCCTACATCCTCATTGTTGAGGTGACCACAAAGTTCAGAGTCTCTTTCACCTCCTTGCCTCTCTCAAAGCGACCACAAAGGTCACTTGAGCTTTCCACTAAGAAATCAAGGGTAATACAAACTTTCCAAGGCTCTTCCACAAGATGGAAGCTCTTGGGCAATGCCTAGCCGGCTAGGGGCAAAGCCCCAAGAGTAATAGACGCAAAACCAACTGGCTTGATGAAGAAATCAAGTGCTCAAGCTTGCCAAAGTGATTCTCACACTTAATCCACTCTCCTTCACTCAAAACTCTAGGGGAATCAAAGATTGAAGCAAAGGAGGGAGGAGAGGGGTGCCTTTGTTGTTTGAGAGCTGTTAGGATGAAGCTGGGTCAGCTGTGAATGAGTCCGTAACGGTTAGAAGTGAAGAGAGGGCTATTTATACTCTTAGCAGAAATCTAACCGTTTAAATCTTTGTCGAAAGTTCCGACACAGATCTCAGGACTTCTGACCTTAACAGGAAACACTGTTCACATAGGGTCAGAAGTCCTCATGAGCAAGTCAATGTCAGAACTCCCGACAAACGTCGGGACTTCCAACGTGCGCAGACAGTCAACCAGCAAGGCCCTAGGTGTTGGGACTCCCGACAAGGGTTGGGACTTCCGACTGTCGAAAGTTCCAACATACGTCGGGACTTCCGATGGGCGCAGACAGCCGGCCAGTAAACCTAGATGTCGGGACTTTCGACTTAGGTCAAGACTTTCAACTGTCAGGAGTTCTGACTCATGTCAGGACTTCCGACGGCCATAGTCACTGCACAGACTAAGTGACTGGGCGTCAAGACTTCCGGCATGAGTCATGACTTCCGACGGTCGAGAGTTCTGGCTTATGTCGGGACTTCTGACACCAACATCATAGAAAAATATTCTACGTGCTCATGGAGTGCTAGAGTATCTCTCTTTTGATTTTATTTTTATGCTTGAGCACTCTATCTTCCTCAGACCAACTAAGTTTACATCCCTCTTTATAGTGTGGCGGATCCTAAACTCAAAACAAAATGTAAAACACTTGGAGAGCGCTTTGAGTTCGTTCGTCTTTACAACTTCAAGAAATGAGGGAAACCATTTCATTTTTATCAACTCTTTGAATCCTTCATGGGACTAATAGCTGGGACATATCTCATTAAAATCACATTAGTCCCTAATTTGGATGTCATCAATACACCAAAACCGACATAGGGAGCAAATGCACTTTCAATCCCCCTTTTGGTAATTGATGACAACCAACTTAGGCTTTTATAAGAATGAAAGAATTTAAAGCTTTTGAAACCCAAAATTTATGAAGAGCTCCCCCTTGATGTATGCATGAATTTGAATTTCAATTATAATCATCTATACATGATTTGCATACATCAAGACAAAAGCTCCCCCTAAATTTTTCAATCCGTGGGGTGCAACAAGTGTGTGTGAGCAAATATATATCCGTGAAAAGAAATGCAATATGACATGTTATTTCACACAACAAGTAAAAGAGAATATGATTGCCAAGATTTCAAGGTAAAAACTCGAAGCAACACATGACCATCCAAAATACATCCACCATCACAAGTAGAGACAAGCACAAGCTAATAGGATAGATAGAAAACCATTACTTGTACTACAATCATTCATCACAAACACATATAAATAGTTGTCCATCACAAGCTAGCCACCACACGACATAGTACAAACACGCTAAAGGTTTTAAAGTCTCAAAACTAAATAATCAACTAACTTATTACAAGATTGATCAAAGCCTAACACTCCCCCTTTGTCAACAAGTGCCAAAAGGGGTAGGCCGCGTGAAGAACTGACTACTCGTCCTCGTAGTCGTCATCATCATCTTGGTCACCGTCATCACCACCATCGTCGTCTTCATCAACATCCTCCTCCATGTAGTCCTCATCTTCTTCAGTAGCCTTGCTTTTGCCATGAGGGTGGGAAGCCACATCATCCTCATATGCCGCACAAGCCTCATCATAGAGTGCCAAAGGATCACGGGGTGGCACAAATGGCAGCGGAGGAGAAAACACAATACCTGCCTGCTGTTCCAATCGATAGAGCCTCTCTTGGATGTCATGCTCATGTTGAGCACTAGCACAACATTGTCCAAACATGAAGGTCATGAGGAACTTGAACTTGTTGGGCTTCTTACCAGATGAGGAAGAAGAGAGAGGCTCAGCACTAGAAGAGCGAGCAGCGGCAGCAGGTGGTGAGGCACCACGATGAGAGCGAGAACCTGAAGCACCTTTGCCTTTGGCTTTGGCTACAGCACCCTTCATCCTTAGTTCTTTTCTAGCTGTGATAGATGTCTTGTTGGAGATCTTGAGGAGATTGTGTTGAGTGTCTATGGGGAACCAGATGCTGGACACTTGCTCAATCACATGCATGATGTATGGTGCATAGGGAAGATGCTTCACCGGATCCTCAGTAGCATCATGTATCTTATTCCAAATGTACTGGCTGATGGAAATTTTCTGAAAATCATCACCAAAGCGCTGAAGCACCTTCTGAGAATCATCACGAAGGAAAGTGGAGTCACCTCACTTTGGATACAAGATCTGTCACAGAATGTTATTGAGGACATAGTAGTAGGGCTTCAAAAACGTAGTCTGTCCATCAGCTGTATGTCCATCAAGATACATATGTTGGTACTCCTGCAAAGCCACATCCTCATACTCAGTCAATTCAGGTGCAGTGCGGTTGGCTTGACTTAAACCAAGAAGGCGAGAGAAAGTAATGAAATCCACCTTATAGTGCTTGCCTTTAGTGGTCCAACGAATAATGTCAATAGCACCGGTAGGGTCTCTCTCATGGTGATAGGAAGCATAAAACTGACAGATAAGCTCATTGTTCCAATGCTTCCTAAATTCTAGCAAGTAGGACAGCCCCATTGAGCATATATCACGAACCATCTGCTCCAGCTCGGGCTCCTTGTACAAACCAAGAGCATATGCATCAATGCATTTCATCTGAAGAACCGGTGGCTCCCTCTTCTTCAAAAACTTCCGATACATGATGGAATCATAAAAGTCAAAGTGGAACGGGTGCTAGAAGCGATACTCAAGCCAGAGATCCTTCTCGTCCTCAGCATAAAGGTTTCTGCCTCTCAAGGACCTTATGTCCCTAACCCAGTGATGGTAGTCAACTGGTAGAGGAGTCCAGCCACCAGCAGGATTAGGAGCCATGGCGGGCTCCCGCATGATCGACAAAACGCCCGAGAAGGGAACAAGCTCAGTGACGAACCCCAGACTGCGAGTCGGTGTGTGCGAACAGGTGGAGCAGCAATGGTGTGGCCAACATGCTCAAGAGCTTCTTCTTCTGCATCAACAATAGGTACATCCCCAATAGAGGCAGGAGCAGGAGGAGGAGCAGCAGCCGAAGATCCTTGGTCGTCACTGCGACATACAGCACGGGAACCACCAGCAACAGTATGGGGACATGTCGCTTTGGTGCGGCTGGATGGCCTGGGGATAGCGGCAGGGTCTTGATTCTTTTTGGACCTCTTCTCCTTGCAACGCGAGGGACTACCACCATCCATGGCTGCGGAAAAAAACACGATGGGGAACTAAGAAACAAGACAATGAGAAGCGAACGAACATCGAGAAGTGGAGAAACATGAATGGAGTGGTGACCATTGGGTCAAGAGTCCTGGCCGAGTCGGGACTTCCGACAGCCGGGAGTTCTAGCCTATCATTGGGAGTTCTGATGTTCAGAACCTCCGACGATCGCTGGGACTTTCGACGCACATGGTGACCATCCCATTCATGGGGCTTCAAATCGCGACACACATTCATACAAGGAGGATAGAGGAGTAGAGAGGAAGAAGGAATAGAGGCAAATCACAAGGTACATTGCATTAGGGTTAGGGCGCCACGGTAGTACCTTGATCGAGGAAAGAAGATGGAGGAAAACGAATTGAAATCCACAGAACACGAACAAGTCGTCGATCACTAGCACCTCCACCAATGGAACCTCCAGCACCGAGCCGAGGAAGAAGACCAAAGCACGGGAGGTGGAAAGGGAGCGGAGAGATCGGGAGTGCCGGCAGGACCCTCGATGGTGCAACTAGAAGGAATGGGGGCTGGAGCTCCCGGTAGGCCGGAGCCACGGGCGAGGCGCGGCGCAGCGACACAAGGAAGAGCGAGGGCGACGCGAGGAAGTGTGAGGGAGATGTGGAGAGAAGCGAGGGCGATGGGAGTGCGGGGAGGAAGAGAATAACTACAGTAAAGGGACTAGGCCAGGTATAAATGAATAGGTGAAATGATGCGGCGCGATCAAAAACTCAGATCTGCGTCGGGACTCCCGGCATACGTTGGGACTTCTGGCGGTCGGGAGTCCCGGTGCGAGCCGTGACTTCCGGACGTCGGGAGTTCCAACCTACGTCGGGACTTCCGACGTAGGGAAACAAAAGAACCCTCAAACTTGAACTCACTACACCATGTGGGGCAAAAATATGATGGACACTAACATTTTCACAAGTGGCTAGATTTTATTCAACCAACACAAAGCAATAGTCACTCATGAAAATTATAAAATAGATTTTGAAAGTGGCACACAATATTTTCTTAATTCTATTCTCCTAACTAGATCAAACAAAGAGTATGTGCAAGACATCAAGTCATGTTACGAGAATCAATGATATTTAGTTCACTCCTCAAAGCACAAAATCTTGACTCGTCTAGGGGGCTTTGTGAATATATCGGCTAATTGCTTTTCGGTGCTCACATGGTGAATGGCGATATCTCCTTTGACTTCGTGGTCTCTCAAAAACTGATGCCGGATGTCTATGTGCTTTGTTCAAGAGTGGTTTACAGGGTTGTTTGCTAACTTAATGGCACTCTCGTTGTCACACAAAAGTGGAATCTTGGTTAACTCACATCCAAAGTCTTTGAGGGTTTGCTTCATCCAAAGTAGTTGGGCACAGCATGCACCGACCGCCACATACTCGGCTTTGGCGGTGGACAAAGCAATGGAGTTTTGCTTCTTAGAGCTCCAAGACACCAAGGATCGGCTAATAAATTGGCAAGTCCCGGTAGTACTCTTTCGGGTTACTTTGCAACCGGCATAATCTGAATCAGAATAGCCAAGTAACTCAAAAGTGAAGCCCTTAGGATACCACAAGCCAAGATTAGGAGTGTGTACTAAAAATCGAAAAATTCTCTTAACGGCCATCAAATGACATTCTTTCGGATTAGCTTGAAATCTTGCACACATGCACACGCTAAGCATAATATCAGGTCTAGATGCACAAAGGTAAAGGAGGGATCCAATCGTGGAGCGATATACCTTTTGATCAACTTCTTTTCCTCCTTGATCAAGGTCAAGATGTCCATTGATTGGCATGGGTGTCTTGATGGGCTTGGCCTTGTCCATGTTAAACTTCTTCAACATGTTGTTGGTGTACTTGGTTTGACTTATGAATGTGCCATCCTTGAGTTGCTTGATTTGAAATCCAAGGAAGAACTTCAACTCTCCCATCATGGACATCTCGAACCTATTTGTCATAATCCTACTAAATTCCTCACAAAAAGCCACATTAGTACTACCAAATATTATGTCATCGACATATATTTGGAAAACAAAGATATCATTATTGACTTTACGAGTAAACAAAGTAGCATCGACCTTTCTTATCTCAAAACCTTATTTGAGTAGGAATCCTTCAAGCAATCATACCAAGCTCTAGGGGCTTGTTTGAGCCCATAGAGCGCCTTGTCGAGCTTGTAGACGTGGTTTGGATACTTGCGGTCTTCAAAGCCCGGTGGTTACTCTACATACACCAACTCGGATAGGGCCCCGTTGACAAATGCACTCTTCACGTCCATTTGATATAGCTTGAAATCATGATGAGCAGCATAGGCAAGTAGAATACGAATTTATTCTAGCCTAGCCACCAGTGCATAGGTCTCCCCAAAATCCAAGCCTTCAATTTGAGTGAATTCTTGAGCCACCAACCTTGCCTTGTTCCTTATTACCACGTCATGCTCATCTTGCTTGTTGCAGAAAACCCACTTGGTTCCAATCACATTTTGCTTGGGCCTTTCCACCAAGGACCAGACTTCATTCCGAGTGAAGTTGTTCAACTCCTCTTGCATGGCTATCATCCAATCCGGATCATCAAGTGCCTCTTCCACCCTACAAGGTTCCAAAGGAGAAACAAACGAGTAATGTTCACAAAAACTTGCAAAGCAAGAATGTGTAGTTACCCCTCGTCGAATGCTCCCCAATATGTTATCAACGGGATGATCCCGTTGAATGGATTGATGCACTCTATGATGTGGAACTTGAGTTGATCTTTGGATGGGACCATCATCGTCATCATTATGGTCATGATCTATTGGAGGATCACAACCATGAGCTTATGGAGGGTTGACTTCACTTCTTTCTTCATTGTTGAGTTGAGGTTGAGCTTGCTCATTGTTGACATCATCTTCATGAGAATGACTTTATGCTTCATTTGATCACCCATCTTGATTATTTCTTATTGCGGAAGCTTCACCATGTTCATTGGATGAAACATGATGAATGGTTGGATCAAGATCATCATGCACAACATGGTCTTCATCTTCGTCTTCAATGGGCTTTACTTCACCAATGGCAAGCTTCTTGATTGCTTTGTGTGGAGCTTCTTCATTACCTACAATCTCAACATTGACTTGCTCCTTTTGAGAGCCATCGGTTTCATCAAAAGTCACATCTACTGCGATCTCAATCAAACCGGTGGTTTTATTGAAAACACGATATCCATGTTCGTTAGTACCATAACCAAGCATGAAACCTTCATCAACCTTTGGTGCAAACTTAGAGCTTTTGGATTTCTTGTTAAGTATGAAACACTTAGATCCAAAAACTCTAAAGTAGTGCACCTTAGGCTTTTTACCGGTTAGAAGTTCATAGGCGGTCTTTTCTCTTTTCTTGTGAAGATATAAGCGGTTGATGGCATGGCATGCCATGTTGACTGCTTCTGCCCAATAGTTGGTTGGAGTTTTGTACTCATCCAACATTGCTCTTGCGGCATCAATGAGCGTTCGGTTCTTCCTCTCCACAACACCATTTTGTTGTGGAGTGTATGGAACCGAAAACTCATGCTTGATTCCTTCTTCATCAAGAATCTCTTTAATGTTGGTGTTCTTGAAATCCATCCCATTGTCACTTCTAACTCTCTTAATTTTGACATCAAACTCATTTTGGGCTCTTCTTGCAAACTTCTTGAAGATGCCTTGGACTTCACTCTTTTCACGCAAAAAGAATACCCAAGTGAAACGAGAATAATCATCAACAATTACGAAACCATATTTGTTACCACCAATGCTTATATAAGCGATGGGTCCAAATATGTCCATGTGAAGCAACTCCAATGGCCTTTCGATTGTCACAATATTCTAGACGGGATGTTTAGCTCCAACTTGTTTTTCCGCTTGGCATGCGCTACAAATCCTATCTTTCTCAAAAGAAACATTTGTTAGTCCAAGGATGTGTTTGCCTTTTTGAAGTTTGGCCAAGTTCCTCATCCCAACATGGGCAAGTCAGCGATGCCATAACCAACCCATGCTAGATTTTGCCATTAAACAAGTCTCGGGATTTACTCTATTTGATGTGAAATCAACTAGATAGAGTTTCCCTTTTAAATGACCCATAAATGCAATAGAGGAATCCTTCCTTCTATAGACTTCCACACCCTTATCCGTAAAGAGACAATTGTAACACATTTCACAAAGTTGTGAGACGGACAACAAATTGTATCTCAACGAATTCACAAGTAAAACATTTAAAATAGAATTATCATTTGATATAGCAATTTTACCCAATCCAAGAACTTCTCCTTTTCCATTGTCACCAAACACAATATTCTCACTTTGATCATGACTTGGTTGGAATGACGTGAACATGTCCTTCTCTCCGGTCATATGATTGGTGCATCCACTATCCAACACCCAACCTGTTCCACCGGAGGAATATTCCTACAAAGACAAATCAAGCTTTTATTTTAGGTACCCAAAAAGATTTGGGTCCTAGGGGTTAGTCACATAAAACTTGGGCACCCAAACACTCCTCATAATTTCCTTCCTCTTTTGGGCACCAACATATTTGACCACAATCTTGCCATCCTTGCCCCAACAACACATATAGTCACTAGCATAGCACCGTGGAAGTGGTGCTTGTGGCTTGGGGGCCTTGGATTGCTTAGTCTTGATTGTCTTGTCACTTGTAGGTTGGATCTTTGGAATGTAGACCTTGTTGTTGGCCTTGCATATAAGCTCATCAAGAGCAACGCCCTTGTTGAACTTCACACAAGGCACATCATTGATCATGTTCCTTCCATTGGCCTTTCCATCATACCTATTGTAGCCAATGCCTTCCTTGATTGATGGATGCCTTGATGACTTGTATATAGTCTTGTTAGATTGCTCTTGACACTTGCACCCATTCTTCAAGATCATCTTCAACCTATGAATCTCCTTGTCTTTCTTCTCTAACTCAACAATGTTAGTTGAATATGCATTCACATCAATTTTATAGCATCTTTCACAACCATTACTAGTGGAGACATTAGAGTCTTCGGTTGCCTTAGGAGAAGTTGAAGTGCTAGCCCAAAGAGTACTATAGTTTAGCTCAAGATTTTGGTATTTTTATTCCAATCTTGTGAGGCTTTCTTGAGCTATACTCTTCTCATTCTTGAGGCTAGCTACTTGATCATTAACTGAGGAATGTTCCTTAGTCAATTTCCCAATTGAGTCATTGGCTAAAGACAATTCTACGATTAACTTCTCAACTTTCATCTTTTCCTCGGCGATATATGCTTCAAGTGCAAGGTTTTTCTCTCTCTTAAGTGATTATATCTCCTTGCATCTCTAAGCATCTATCCATCTTCTCTAATTTCTTCATTAGTATTTTTATTTTAGTGAAGGCCTTTTTACCAAATTTCTTTATCATGGTTGCCTCAATTTCTTCTATGTTCTCATAACAACTATCATACTCATCACTAGAGGGATCGGGTGTAACATGTACCTTCTCCCCTTTTGCCATGAGGCAAGTTGGAGTGTAGTAGTCATTGTTGATGAGGTTGGAGAAGAGCTTCGGTGGTGAAGAGTTTTGGTGGTGAAGTTGAGTTGGGGAAGATCATGGTCGGTGAAGAAGAGTGATGGATGGCGATGTATGCGGCTCCCTTCTTCTTCTTCTCATCATCACTTGAGTCACTATCATTTGACTCCCATTCTTCCCCAAGATGAGCTTCACCTCTCTTCTTGCCTTTGTTCTTCTTGTCTTCATCCTTGTCATGCTTGTGCTTCTTCTTCTCATTAGGACAATCGGCTATGAAGTGACCGGTTTGACCACATCCATAGCAAAATCTCTTTTTGAACCTTCTCTTTCCATCACCATAGGTCTTGCGGTTGCTCTTCTTCTTCATAAACTTTCTAAGATTTCTAATCACAAATGCAACCTCCACATTGAAATCTTCTTCTTCACTTGAGGAATCATCCTTCACTTTCTTCTTCTTCTCTTGACTTAAACCTTGACTTTCATGTTGTTGAGTTGCTTTGAGGGCTGCACTCTTGTTGTATCCTATTGCATTAGGATTTTGATTGTGAGCATTGATTGCATCATCATCTAGACACTCATGATGCTTGAGTTTTGAAAGAACTTCTTGGAGTGTCATCTCATCATAACCGGGCCTTTCCATGATCATGGACGCTAGCATGTTGTTCTTGGCTCTATAGGTTCTCAACATCTTTCTAGCAACCTTGTTGTCATCCCATTCAGTGCTTCCAAGAGCTCTTATGCGGTTGACCAATGCCATGAGCCTATCAAACATGGATTGTGTTGTTTCATTTTGCAAGAACACAAATCTTTCCAATTCACTATGAAGTAACTCAATGTTGCCTTTTCTCACACTTCTATCTCCTTTAAATGACACTTTCAAAGTATCCCAAATTTGTTTTGCACTTTCCATTCCATTTACTTTTCTAAACTCATCCGGAGCTAGGCTTGACACAAGCAATGCTACGGCTTATGCATTTTGATGGAGATTGTGCACTTCTTCCGGAGTTATCTCTCTATCTTCATCGATAGGAATCATCACACCAACATCCACAATTTCCCAAAGTCTTGCGGTAATAAAATGCATCTTCATCTTGTAAGACCAATCGGTGTATCTTGTTCCATCAAAGTGAGGTGGCTTGCCAATATTGACGGAAGGAGTATGTAGAGGTGAACCTTTAATGAGTTGTCCATAGTCGAAGCTCATGTTTGAATATATTCCCTTTCCATGAGCATGTTCACTGGCTCCAATATCACTAGAGGCATCTTTGTTTGCTTCATTCTTGTCACTTGTTGTATCATTCTTGCCACTTATTACATCATCAACCTTCTTGCTCAATTCTTCCTTCATCTTGCTCATCTCATCTTGCATCTTCTTCATTTCATCTTGGAAGAACTTGACTTGAGCAACCATCAACTCTTTAGCTATTTTCTTGTCCATCTCAACGACAACGGCTTGCATCTTGTCGGACTCCGACATTGTTTCTTCTCACACGGTGAAGCGCTAAAAGAAGACCTCGCTATGATACCAATTGAAAGGATCTAACAATGCCTAGAGAGGGGTGAATAGGCATATCTAAAAAATAACTGCAAATGCTAAGTTCAAATATGTTAGTCAATGTTGGAAGTCCTAGCGTTTGGGTCGGAACTCCCGACGTTGTCAGAAGTTCCGGCACAAACGTCAGCAGTCCTGACGCCTACGTGAACTATAAAAGTAGTGCCAAATTTAACTTTGCGGATAAATAATCTTACAACCCCACTTCCTCGTGGTTTGGTGAAGATGTTGGGTCACTCCTTTGACGCCGTAATGCCTCCAAACCGTAGATCGAGTCCAAACCCTAAAATGAAGTTCGGGAGAGAGAGAGAGACAAACAAATACAAGTAATCTCTAGCAATCACAACAACAAGCACACGGGACACAAGGATTTATCCCGAGGTTTGGCAACCCCACAAAGGAGCTCTTACATCCTCATTGTTGAGGTGACCACAAAGGTCGGAGTCTCTTTCACCTCCTTGACTCTCTCAAAGCGACCACAAAGGTCACTTGAGCTTTCCACTAAGAAATCAAGGGTAATACAAACTTCCCAAGGCTCTTCCACAAGATGGAAGCTCTTGGGCAACGCCTAGCCGGCTAGGGGCAAAGCCCCAAGAGTAATAGACGCAAAACCAACCGGCTTAACGAAGAAATCAAGTGCTCAAGCTTGCCAAAGTGATTCTCTCACTTAATCCACTCTCCTTTCACTCAAAACCCTAGGGGAATCGAAGATTGGAGCAAAGGAGGGAGGAGAGGGGTGCCTTTGTTGCTTGGGAACTATTAGGACGAAGTTGGGTCAGCTGTAAATGAGTCCGTAACGGTTAGAAGTGAAGAGAGGGCTATTTATACTCTTAGTAGAAATCTAACCGTTCAGATCTACGTCAGAAGTTCCGACGCAGATCTCAGGACTTCCAACCTTAACAGAAAACACTATTCACATAGGGTTAGAAGTTCTCACGAGCAAGTCAATGTCGGAACTCCCGACAAACGTTGGGACTTCCGACGGTCGGGACTCCTGACGTACGTCGGGACTTTCGACGTGCGCAAACAGTCAACCAGCAAGGCCCCAGGTGTTGGGACTCCAAACAAGGGTCGGGACTTCCGATTGCTGGAAGTTCTGATGTATGTCGGGACTTCCGACGGGCGTAGACAGTCGGCCAGCAAACCTAGATTCGGGACTTCTGACTTGGGTCGGGACTTCCGACTGTCGGGAGTTCTGACTCACGTCGGGACTTCCGACGGCCACAGTCACTGCGCAGGTGAAAGGTCCTAATATGGCTAGAGGGGGGGTGAATAGCCTATTTAAAAATCTACAAATCAACTAGAGCAATTTGATTAGTATGACAAATAGCGTAATGCAAACTTGCTCTAGCTCTACAAGGGTTGCAAGCCACCTATCCAACAATTCTAGTTGCAATGAATACTTAGGCACACAAACTAGCTATGTAATTACTCACTAAGAGCTCTCAACCTTGCTACTCTAAAGAGCTCAACTAGATGAATGTAAATAATAAAGCAAGCTCTCAATTCTAATTACACTAAAGAGCTTGTATCAACTAGTTTGCAAGAATGTAAATGAGCGAGTAGAGTGATTATACCAACGTGTAGGGGATGAACCAATCATAAGATGAATATATAGCCAATCACCAGGAGAATGACAAAGAAGAGAGACAATCGATTTTCTCCCGAGGTTCACGTGCTTGCCAACACGCTACGTCCCCATTGTGTCGACCAACACTTGGTGGTTCGGCGGCTAAGAGGTGTTTCACAAACCTCGTCCACACGATAGGACACCGCAAGAACCGACCCACAAGTGAGGTAACTCAATGACACGAGCAATTTATTAGAGTTACCTTTCGGCACTCCGTCGGGGAAGGTACAACTCCCCTCACAATCACCGAAGGCGGCCACGAACAATCACCAACTCGTGCCGATCCTTCACCGCTGCTCCAACCGTCTAGGTGGTGGCAACCACCAAGAAAACAAGCGAAATCCATGAGCCGCAAACACGAATACCAAGTGCCTCTAGATGCAATCACTCAAGCAATGCACTTGGATTCTCTCCCAATCTCACAATGATGATGGATCAATGATGGAGATGAGTGGGAGGGCTTTGGCTAAGCTCACAAGGTTGCTATGTCAATGAAAATGTGCAAGAGTCTTTCCTTGAGCCGGCCATGGGGCTATAAATAGAGCCCCATCAAATAGAGCCGTTATACCCCTTCACTGGGCAAAACACGCTCTGACCGGACGCTCCGGTCATACCGACCGGACGCTGGCCCTCAGCGTCCGGTCGCCCGATGGACGCCACGCGTCACCAGCTTCAAACGATGTTCGTCAGATTTCAACGGCTCTGGCTGACCGGACGCTCGGTCAAAACCGACCGGACGATTGAAGCCCCAGCGTCCGGTCGTTTCGATAAAGCTCCCCGGCGTATTTCTTGACCGGACGCGTCCGTCCACCTTGACCGGACGCAGACCAGCGTCCGGTGCTCAACACTTCCCATCTTGTCTCGTCGACATTTCGACCGGACGCAGCCTTTTCAGCGTCCGGTCATTGAGTGACTCAATCGTCGGTCGATGAGACCGGCGCCAAAGACATCATTTTGACCAACTCCATTTCAACTCTCACTTCTTCACCCTTGCTCAAATGTGCCAACCACCAAGAATTTTGCATCCGGTGCAATAGAAAATAGACATTTCATTTTTCCAAAAGCGTTGAATCCGCCTCATAGCTCGGCGGGAGGGAGAGAGAGACCCAAACCCATCTCAACCCCTGCAAACACCTTGTGCACATGTGTTAGCATATTTTCACAAATATTTTCAAAGGTGTTAGCACTCCACTAGATCCTAAATGCATATGCAATGAGTTAGAGCATCTAGTGGCACTTTGATAACCTTAGCATTTCGATCACGAGTTACACTCCTCTTAATAGTAACGGCTATCTATCCTAAATGTGATCACACTCACTAAGTGTCTTGATCACTAAAACAAAATGGCTCCTATATTTTATACCTTTGCCTTGAGCCTTTTGTTTTTCTCTTTCTTCTTTTCCAAGTTCAAGCATTTGATCATCACCATGCTATCACCATTGTCATGATCTTCGTCATTGCTTCATCACTTGGAGTAGTGCTACCTATCTCATAAACATCTTGATAAACTAGGTTAGCACTTAGGGTTTCATCAATTAACCAAAACCAAACTAGAGCTTTCAGCAGGCTAAGTGACTGGGCGTCAGGACTTCTGGCATGAGTCGTGACTTTCGACGGTCGGGAGTTTTGGCTTACATCGGGACTTCTGACACCAACAGTCATAGAAAAATATTCTACGTGCTCGTGGAGTGCTAGAGTGTCTCTCTTTCGATTTTATTTTTATGCTTGAGCACTCTTTCTCAGACCAACTAAGTTTGCATCCCTCTTTATAGTGTGGTGGATCCTAAACTCAAAACACAATGTAAAACCCTTGGAGAGCGCTTTGAGTTCATCCGTCTTTACAACTTCAAGAATTGAGGGATACCATTTCATTTTTATCAACTCTTTGAATCCTTCATGTGACTAATAGCTGTGACATATCTCATTAAGATCACATTAGTCCCTAATTTGGATGTCATCAATACACCAAAACCCACATAGGGGGCAAAGGCACTTTTCAATTTGTGAAAATGAAATCTTCAATTTGGATGGGCACACCCTTGACATTGAGCCATTGGATCATCCTCTCTACCTTGTTGATAAGTTTGATTGATTCATCATCAAGGTCAGAGGTGAAGGAGGAAGATTGATCATCATCACTTGATTCTTCATCATCATCCTCATCTTCTTCTTCTTCACTTGAGGAGCTTGAGCTTGAGCTTGTCTCAACTTGCTTGCCCTTCATCTTCTTTTTCTCACTACAGGCGAGAGCTTTACCTTTGATTGATGAAGAGGCTTCTTCTTGACCCATCTTGCGTGACATTTCAAATGCCACTATCTTGCCAATGACTATGGCCAGGGTCATGGTGCTCAAGTCCTCCATGTTGTGAAGGATGGTGATAATGCTTGCATATTTCTTTTGTGGTAGCATGGAGATGATCTTCCTCACAATGTCCGCATCATCTAGCCTCGTTAATCCTATTGAATGGAGCTCATTGATAATTAGATTCAAACGAGAATACATATCATGAACAAGCTCACCATCATTCATTTTAAAGGAATCATAATTTTGTTTAGCTAGACAATGTTTTTGTTTACGGACATTAGTTGTGTCGTCATGGAGCTCTTGGAGTTTTAACAAATTTCATGTGCTATATTTAAAGTGAACACTTGGTTAAACACATCCATGCTAAAAGATTCAAACAAGCAATTTATAGCTCTAGCATTAAAATAAATTTCTTTTTCTTCACTCTTTGTGGGTTTATTGGGATTCTTAATGGGTTTCATCCCATCACGAGTGACTCTCCAAACACCCAAATCTACCGCCTCAAGGTGACAAGCCATTCTAGCTTTATAGTAGGGGAAGTTAGTGCCGTCAAAGTGCGGAGGCCTAGAGGTATCCATCCCAACCACTCTAAATAGCGTCGGCTCAACGGCGGTGAAGCCAAAGGTCCAAATTAAGCCAACCGGCTCCAATACCAATTGAAAGGGACCGTGATGCCTAAGAGGGGAGTGAATTAGGCAACTTAAAAATCTAACTCTAAACTATGGCCTCTTTTTCTATTCTTAGCAAAACCTATGTAAAAGATAACCTATCTAAATGTGCAACTATGGTTTTGCTAGTTTGTTGCTATCTCTACCGCAAAAGGAGTTATGCAAACAATGTAAATGCGGAAGCTAAAGAGTAAGGTAGAGATATGTAAACTCCCATCGATGACTCTGGTATTTTTACTGAGGTATCAAGAAGCGCGCAAGCTTTCCCCTAGTCCTCGTTGGAGCCCCTCGCAAGGAATCCCTTGCAAGGGCCAAGCTCTCGGTCGGGTAACTTCATGGATAGCCCTGGGCCTTATCCATGCACAAGTGGGTCTCTGGTGTGCCTTCTGGCAAGCCTCTCCTAGACCACTCCCTGTCGTCTTCACTATCAAGTTTCTGGCCAAACCATCGCGGGCCCTGTTCCCTTCGATACACGGTGGCGGCCACACCACAAACGCGGTTGGTGTGATCTCGCAAGACTATAAGCCCCTCCGATGTACAACAATGGTGCGCACAAGCACCGAGTGGTAAGAGGTATGCAAACCTCATTAAACACTAGGCCTAATGAATCACTAATCACCTAATAAATCACTAAGCACTATGTAAGTGGAGATCACTAAAATGGTGTATTAACACCCTTGGTATGTTTCCTCAGCTCCACACTTCTCAAATGGCCGGTTGGGGGGCCTATTTATAAGCCCCACTGAGAAAGTAGCCATTGGGGACGAAACCCACCTTTCTGCAATCGACCGGACGCTACTGTCGTCCTGACCGGACGCGTCCAGTAGTCCCGACCGTTGATGCGCGCACGTTGATCGAACGCATTGCCGAGTCTGGTCACTATTGATCGGACGTGTCCGGTCGTGCTATCGTTGCTCTGGAACCTCTCTGGATTCGATCGAACGCTACAGTTCCTGCGTCCGATCGATCACCCTCCAGTGTCCGGTCAGTGCTGAGCTATTATCGTGATAGTGAACAGTGTCATCATCATGTCCGATCACTTGAATCCTTAGTGTCCGGTCGCTGCTGTTGACGCCTACCGTTGCCGAGCATCTTGATCGGACGTGTCCGGTCGCTATAAGGACCGTGTCCAGTCACCTCTGTGAAGCTCGTTTCTTCATGATCTTGCGTTCAGCTTGGTTCCTATCTTCGTTCTTGGACTATGCTTTATATCTTGGGTCTTCTCTTGTGCTTCTAGGGTCTTGCTTAAGGTGTTGATCATCGGATCATCATGTCGCCTTCGTCCAAGTCACGTCTTGCACCCTATTGAACTACAAAACAATTGCTTATAAATTTATTAGTCCAATTTGATTGTGTTGGTCATCAAACACTAAAATCCAAAGTAAATGAGCCTAGGTTCCATTTTCCTTACACCTATATTCGGAGAGTGGACTACAAAGGACTCAACGGGAGTGTAACATCCGTGATCTACCACATGCCCCGGGAATATAGGGTGTATCCGCAGGTAAATAACATATAAGCACCACACTTACACAATGTCAACCACTCACCCCGTGTACTTTGGAGCGAGCGCTTTGCGAACTTATGCATAAACATAATGATAAACTAGCTATACTAAGTATATAATCAAAGTAGACGATGAACATTATAACAAAGAACATGAATAAGATGAATACTAATATTATCATAACAATTGTAGCAAGTATATAAAAATAATGGAGATACAAAAGAGAGGGGGTACATGGATTATACCAAACCACGCTCTTGACACGATCGGGAATCCAAGCGAAGCCTGCTTGCCTCCCTCTAGACCTAACCTAACTAGCTATGCCCTAGAATTGATGGAGCTCTAAGGATGATTAGGGTTTCTATCTTCTCAAATGACTTGATGCCTCAGGGGGGCGACAGGGGCTGGTATATATAGCCCAGAGCATCAAACATGAGCCCTTGGATCAAACCGATTTAAGGAATGGCGTAGATGCAACCTAGGAGGCAGTGGAGAACCGACATTGCGACGTGGAGGCTGAAAGTGGACCCCAGGGGCTGGGCGGCCTATAGGTGGTAGCCTCTGCCTCTCTGGCTCGATGTGGTATCCTCTAGTGTCCTCTAGAATCTTCTAGTGTCTGCTTCACGGTGGATAAGCGCAATTAAATCTGACATGTAGGTCCACCTTCACAGTTTTCTGGTTAAACCCTGTAGAAAATACAGATTCACCAAAACTCATGGAATTTATTAGTTTAAACCCCTAGACCTTTATTGGTGATCATATTTATGCCCTTATTCATGTTTGTTTGACAGTTTATAATGGTTGTTAACTACCGTCAACAACCATACATCCACACACATGCACATCTTGATTTGATTGTATGACTCAACTCTCTTTGGATCCGAGGTTTGGCTTTATAATATAAGCATTGCAAGTATGCTCTAGCTTTCTCCCTACCTATGAACTCCACATAAGCCTTAGTGGTAGGAAGAGAAAAAGGCATAACATTTTCATTGTCTTGGTGAGGATCCATAAATACCACATATATTGAGATACTTAAGAATGTCATACAATGGAATCTCTGAGTTTTATTTTAAAAACTTATAAAAACTCTAGAACAATGGTGGAACAAAGAGCTTGAGACATAGTGCTTGACTTGATCGTTCTGTCTTTTAATTGCTCAAGATCTAAGTGAAGGCTAAGAAGCCCCATGGTTGAAGGTAATATGGGTAAGTTTGAAAGTCAGATCAGTTTATCCAGAGGAGAATTTTTGATTGAATGCATATGTACTTTTGAGGCGTGAAAGCATTGTAGCAATTCCTGATCCATTGCTGAGTTTAGCTTTGCTTAGGGACTGTCAAAGGTTAAGCTTGGGGGAGCTAGTTGATGGTCACTAACATCAATTATAAATCATTAACATAACCTGCATATATACTTAATTCCATCACCAAACATAGGTATAGGGGTCTAAACTAATAAATTTCATAAGTTTTGGTGAATCTGTGTTTTCAGTAGGGTTTATCCAGAAAACCGCCAAGGGGGACCTATTCGTCAAAGGAAATCGCGTAATTCCATAGTGAAACCGACGTGAGAAGACTCTAGAAGACTCTAGGAGGCTCACCACCAAAGCAGAGCCCGAGACACTAACATGTGGGGCCGCCTCGCCCCACATGTAGGCCGCTCGGCCCCTAGGGTCCACCAATCAGCCCCTCGTTGTTAAGTCGGTTCTCCACCACCTCCTAGGTTGCATCTACGCCGTCCTTTAAGTTGGTTTGATCTAAGGGCTCATAATGGACGCTCCGGCCTATATAAATAGCCCTATACCCCCCCTCCCTGAGGCATCCCTAAAACCCTAATTCATATCATGAGGATTAAAGCTAGCTATCAAGAGAAGATTAGTCCTCTATAGGATCTAGTCTTATAAATAGAAATAGTGAGATAGAGAGTAAGGGAAGAGTTTGGAGGACGTGCTGGCCGGTCGGTGCTCTCTCTATGGCTTGTACCTTGGCGGATTCAAGTTTTACCTGAGCTTGCTTCTGAGATTTCTCTGGTAATTAACTTCTGATTCGAGTAAGCATCTTGTTTATATTGTTCATCAGGTTTGAGACTCTTTTGAGTGCTTTGTTCTCTACATAGGGGGAGTAAAGTATTAATCGTAAGTGTAAGAGTGGTGCTTAGACTTGGGTTAATCGTGGATGCACCCTGCATTCCGGAAGGTGGTAAATCATGTGAGTGACATAAGTTCTATATAGCCTGTACTATATAGCTCGTTGATCCTTTGTAGTCCACCTCCCGTCTGTAGGCGCACATATGGTGCGGTTGCGAAGGAAAGCATCCTCTACTGGTGTCTTTCCCTAGTAATGTTCCTAGTTGAATAGTAGAAGATATAAGCTTACCCAAGTAAGAACTAGAGAACCTTAGTTATCCACTCTACGCTCCTATTTATCTTAATCTTATTGCTACCCCTAGTTAAGTTAGACTATAGTTAGTCTCACATGTTTCCCTGTGGATACGATACTTGGAATACCTCCGGATGAAAGCTACAGCGGTACCCATGCGCTTGTGGATTTATCTATGTGCGTTAATAAATACCAACATTCCATTCCATCTTCTTCGGTGTTGATGCAACACATGCACTAACCAATCACAGATAATATGATCCACTTCATATCATCACATGACCATATTGGTTCATCGATCTTGACCTCACTTGCTCTTCACCGTTGCTTTGGTCCATCGATGCCAAGTCATCACTCAACTTGCCCTTCACACTTGCAACCTGGTCCATCGAGCCAAGTCTTGTCTTGATCTTCTCCACCTTAGTCACATGACTCAATGTCATGTCTCATATGCAATGAGCTCCTTCATCACATGTGTGAGCCTTGCAACAAATCCAAGCCATCTTCATCATCATGGCATGAGTTGCTCACACAAGTGTACCTATGGACTAATCACATGTGTATCTCACATTTAAACACATTAGTCCACCTAGGTTATCACTCAATTACCAAAACCAAACAATAACCTTCCAACCGGAACCAAAACTGAACTAATCGAAACTGAAATATTCGGTTACCTGTTCGATTCTCAGCTTCTAGGAACCGAATTTTACTAGGTTAATTCGGTTCTGACTCTCGGTTAACTGAAATAATCGTATTGATCGAGATACTCAAAGAGGCCCAAGAAGTAGAATTACAACCCACAGCCCACTTGGACTTAGTAGTATATATTACTCTCAAAACCCTAGCCAGCCCTCTCCCCACCTCTCCCGTCACCACTACCCCCTCCCCCGCGTTAGGGTGAGTTTGCGATGCCACACCTAGCATCCTCGAGTGCAAGTTCGCGATGCCCCGTGGTCGTCCTCCGGTCCCCCTCCCCCCGTGGTCCCCTCGACGACCGCTTGGCCTTCCAAGATCCAACAGCGGTGGCTCGGCTTCTAAGATCCAGCGGAGGCAGAGCATCCTTCCAAGATCCGACAACAGCAGTGCGTCCTTCCATAGTCCGGTGGCAGCGCATCCAGCTAAGGTCTGGCAGCGGTGGTAAGATCCAACGACGATGGCCCGATCTTCCATGGTCCAGCGGCAGCAACTATCAGCGCGGCCATGGCCGCTCACTGCTCCACTAGATGGGGTCACGGGGGTGACAGCAGCGCCCCTCACCACATCCATTTTTCCTTTTTCCCCTTTTTTCTTTTTTTCTCTATGCTGATATGTACTCGGCTTTTTCGGTTATAACCGAAACCGATCCGAAAGAACCAAAACCCAATTTGCTCGGTTCCAAGTTTTCAGAATAACCGATCGGTCCCTGTTTCTCAGATAACCAAATTTCAGTAAAAACCGAAGAACCGAACCGATCGGTTTCGGTTAGCCGAATGCCTAGGCTGACTCTCAGGTCATGCACTAGAGAACTCCAGGGGGTTACTGTGAAACTCCGGTGCATGGTTTAAAACTCTCGTTTGATGAACAGTTCTAGCACATGTTTCGATGCTCTATCATAGTGTACCACCAGATAAATTTAATGGCAAACCCTAGCCATTATTAATAGCATACACCGCACTTCTTCTTCTAGTGCTCACCCCAAGGGGGCACAAGACCTTTCCGGTGGCGCCGATTTTTAGCACCAAGTCTATTTTCACAAGTGTCACAAATTCGCTAACTCTAATATGTTCAAACACAAACATCTTTACCTTAGACACCGAGTTAGCTTTTAAAAACATTTTTCACTTGCATCTCGTCGCATCACTAGATCCAATGCATTTGCAAAGTTAGTTCACACCTAGTGGCACTTAGATAACTATTTTGCATTAGAGTTCCCCTCTCAATAGTGCGATTATCTATCCTGAATCTGACCAAACGCTTTATTGCGTCTCGGCCGGCGAAATGATATCCCTTAGCGTATACCTTTGCCTTCATGCTTTTTTCATCTCTTCTTCTCTCCAAGTGAGCTTGCTCCATGTGGCTTGATCACTTATCAACCATCTCCTAGCCTTGCTCACCATCTTGATAAGGACCCTAGCTCAATCACAACTCAATTGAAAAGCATTAGTCCACTGGTTGTCACTCAATTAACAAAACCAAACTTAGGGTTTTTAGCAGCGGTGTGTGGGGGTTAGGCAGGCGGGTGGAAAACCACCAATACAAAAAATGGGTAGGCACTTGTTGGCCTAATAGGAATGGGTAATGAAGGGAGGATTTCAGGGGCAACAAATTTGGGTGACCTAGTAGGTAGTTTGCTAAAGGTGTTTTTTTGGCTTCGCTACTCAAAAAATAGAGTATGGGGCCTATTGGGTAGGACTTTATTGGAATTCTGTCATTCTTGTAATTGGGTTTCGCTTGTTTGCCATCCTACAAATGAGATTTGCTTGATTGCTATTATGAAACGCGGCTATCATGCTAAAATGCATTTTCTCAATTTTTTATAAGTTTAATGTTGATGTCCATGGAATAGTCTTTCTACTCCATAAATGCCCCTGCCCCTTTAGCCTAAAATTCCTGTGAAAAGTCATTTCATCCGCATAAATGAATCGAGCGTGAGTGGCTAGCGCACTTCTTCCGCATCATAGCTCTGCCTCCCACCATCGTCGTTGTCACCACCGCTGCACCTACCACCCTCGTCGCCCCCAAATTCCACATTGTCGGCTGCCTCCCATCTGCAACGTCAGCCCCAAATCCCACCCTAGTAGCAGCAATGCATGCCGCCGAGGAAGACTAAGAAGATAATAGGGGTGACAAACTAACAATGGCTTGTGGAAGGCAGTGGCGGCGAGGGGTAGGCAGCGCTAATGGCGCCCATGGGAGCATGTTATGCGCTCTCACCGTGACGGAGAAGAAAGAGGAGTCTTCGAGTGTTGTTTTGTCCGTCAACTAAAGAGGCAGGGGCATTTGCGGAATAGAAAAGAGTGTTTTCATGGGTAGCAACATTAAATAGATAAAAAATTACGAAAAGGTATTCTAACGTGATGGCCTCGTTTTATAACGGAAATATAGCGAGTCTCTTTTGCATGATCGTAAACCAACAAAATCTAGTTGTGAGAATGGCAGAATTCTAATAAATTCGTCGATAGTCCCGCTGGAGATGCTCTTAGCTGCTAAAAATTTGATAAGGCCAATTTTAATGAGGAGTTTCATGGCCTTGTTTCCAAAACTGTCATGCCATATAGAACAAAATGAAACATGGTTGAAATACCCACTCTCAATAGAAATTTTTAATTCTATGGTTTCATAGACATTTAATTTCATGACTCATAGAGAGTTAATAATCATGCCAAGAGAGTTTCATCCTTCTTCTATCTCTTATTAAAAACGTTGCCACATTATAAAAAACACTTATATGACAGTTTATTAAATGCAAATGAAACTTTCCTAAGAACATGTTTAGATGCTCATCTAATAAGCCTACCTGATGTCTTACCTCCTACTCTATCCGTTCCAAATTATAAGTCGTTGGTAAGTCAAATAGACTTATAATTTGGAACGGAGGGTAGCTAATAATTAGCTATTAGTTTTAATTAATACTTCATCCGTTCTAAATTATAAGACGTTTTAGTTTTTTAGATATACATGCATCTAGCCGTAGTGTATATCTAAGTGTATAGTAAAAAGCATAAATTTAGAAAAGGTAAACATCTTATGTTTCAGAATGGAGGAAGTAATTAGCTATTAGTTGGTTTCTTTGAGCTAATTAGCCGGGTCGTGGAGAAGCTGTTGCCTGTTGAAGAAACCAGGAGAAGTCGGCAGGCCCTTTTGTTAAAAAAGAAATCCCAGCAGTTGCCGTTCTGAATCAGCAGCGCCTCGAAGTCGAATCCGGTAAACAGCGGAGGCCGCAGCGGCTGCGCCGGTGCGCCCGACCGCTGCTTATTTAATCCTGGCAAATTATGCTGTATCCTCTGGCTGCAGGCCTCCCCGTCCGCCACCCCACCTGTCGACTGCCGAGCTCACCTGATCTAGGGTTTAGCGGAGTGCCCTCGCGATGAAGCGAGGAGCCGATCCGTCCAGGTAAGCTCAACTGACTCCGCTTCTGCTTACGATTTACGATAGGTTGGATTCCGCTTACAGTTCGAGCGGTCTTGTGTAGTTGGTGTCTTGGTGACACCGGCCTGCCCCCCTCGTGCCCGCTGTGGTTTTGGTTTTTGTGGTTCTTGTAGTGTACGGAGCTTGGAACTGGATCAGTAGTGTGTGGAGCTTGGAACTGGATCCATAGATGCACTGCAGTTTGCTTGATGTCATCCGGTGCGATGGATCGGGTAAAACAGGATGTAGTTCTGCAGTTTTGGTGTTCGTATAGGAGGGAACTCGTAGGTGGGGACTTGGGAAGTGAAAATGTTGCTCAGGGCGTATGTGATTCATCGATTTTGTCGCGAGGAAACTTTGCTTCATTTGGTCGGCTGTGGCTCTGCATATATATTCTCTCCTCATTTCATCCCTTTTCCCTAAAATTTTAGGGTGTAGGTGTTTGTTAGAATCATGAGGTCTCTTGCTGCGCTTATGCTACATATTTGGATCCTCAAAAAGCTGTTGTAAGGTTTTACTGGTGCCAACGTATAGTCGGATAATTGCGCAACAGTTTTGTGTTTCTGTTCCCTTACCCACAAAGATTGTAGAATTTGTGTTCGGGACTCCGGGTATGGAAATGTGAGACTATAATGGCAAATTTTATCAGCACAATCTGAAGGTTGCAATATGGACTGAAGAAACTCTTTCAAGCGATAATATACTTGTTTCACTTACAGTACTTGTGAATTGGGCCTCTACGTCTAGGTATATTTTTCTCTAAGTAGGATTTTTTTGTTTCCAATCAAAATATCTTAAGTACATGGAATATAAAGGATGTAGCATATCACTCTGCAACCTAGGAATATTGGCACATACATCCCTCATTTTTATTTGTACCTAACATATTTCTTAAAGAAGATCGATTGCTTGTTTTTATACTATTGCAATAAGATACATGCATTTACACCCAGCATGTTTTACAAAGTTAATTGAAGTTTAGTTTATGATTGTTTGATAAAAAATAATATCATGATATCCCATATGATGGAATACTCTTCATCATCACATAAATTGTTCAGACCATAATACATTGCATTCCTTTTTTTTTTGGTCAAAGTATGTTATTGAACACCAATAACATCAAGAAACAAGTAGATGTTTTGTATGAACACACTATTGATGACTATGATCAAGCTTTATGAATTATGACAGTTTACATCGATTCACAAGTTTGAGTTCTGGGATACTGGGTAACATATGCTATATCGGATGACTACTCTCATTAAGGACTTGCCGCATTTTTTAACTTAGTTAAAAGAGTATTATTAAGGTTAGGAGTGTACTTTTGAAGTATATATCATAATGTAAATATTTTACATTATAATATGAAGTGCATTGCATATTCATTATTAGAGAGTTTGCACATTTGTTTCATAATTTGGTCTTGGTATAACCTAAACACATGTATAATTTCCATGTCAGGAAATATTGGCCATGCATCAGATCATGTGAAATATGAGATGGACTCTTATACCTTGTCTTCTCAGTCATGAACTGGTGGGGTACCTTGATGTTTTTTTTGCCAATCTGATATAACAATAGCAGTCTCTTGCTTAGTGCCTTTATGGTCACTAGTTTGGAGGGTTGTGGGGGTTGGGTGGGGGTGTGGGGCAGTGTGGGCTGTGGGGTGGGTAGGTTTGGTAAATTGATCTGTTGCATGCTTTGCCTTGACTCATAACTAGTGTGATTTCATCTGTGCCTCATGTCTGACTACACACATTGATGTCAATGCCCATTTCTGCATGTTGCTGCCAGTTCCACTTAATTCCACTGCATTTTCACCATTCACCATGCGGGATGCACGTTGTGTGCCACCTGTGACTTGTGAGCTTCTTTTTCTGTTGTCTGCCAGTAATTTGCCTAACAAAAGTTCTAATATATGCACATGGCTCTGCAGTGATATATATTCTTCTTACATTGTCATTTGTCAGTATTATGATGATCCTCAAGTTTTAATACAAATTAAAAATACACTATAAGTACGTTTATACCTTGCATAAGTTGATTTTACTAACCTTCAATTATTTTAATTAGATATGCATTTGGGGGCAGCAAGCTCGAGACAACAACTGCATAGCTTGCAAGAGCTTGTAAGTGTTCTTCTGTCTTATGAGAAATATCATTTATCTTTTGTTATTCCCACGGCGATTGATAGATTGATACAGATTGGATCAATGTTTTTGGTTGGCCTAACTGGTTATTATATGCACTATGATGTGATAATTATACTAGGTTTGATTTTTTCGTAGAATACTACAAATTACAATGAATGTGGTTAAAGGGTATAGTTGCAATGCCTGCTTACTTGGGGTTCCACCCTAAGCAGGTCTCGTGCTTAGAGTACAAAGCATTTTATTTGTTCAATAGCTCAGTTTTGAGACCAACTGCGCATTTGGATGTATCTGTTTTGTCATAGGACAGTGGACATTGGTCTGCTCTGGTTTGAAGTTTAAAGTTGTCATTTTACCAAAATCCTCTGTATTATTCTCTACCTATACACGTTTTCATTTTGAGTTCAAAAGGAATTGTTTTCTATTAAGTTCTAATGGTAGAAGATCATCCAATATTTAACTTGTTATCATCTTTTGAAGTTACTCCCTCCGTTCCAAATTATAAGTTGTCTTGGATCAAGAGATAGCGTATATCTAGGTTCATAGCAAAAGCTATGTACCTAGAAAAGCCAAGACAGCTTATAATTTAGAGTACAATTTACAAGGGCATACATGGCAAGCTTATATGAAAAGCTAAATTATAATCAACATTTTTCTTCATACAGAAGAATTGCATCTAGCAGCTTAAACTTTAGCTGTTAGGTCTTGCAATTCAACCAACTCTCACTGCATTGAAGTCTTATGGCACTTTCAGTGATCTTTCTTAAATCATCTGGTTTACTGACTCTGAATTGTCCTGAAGTTTGGACAAAAATCTCACCCTATACTTGGTGTTTCTGACTTGTCCCTTTGCACACTCAGCTCAAGATTGATCGGAACATCTTCATTCTCTGTATTCAGAATACTGTCTCTAACTGTAGTACTTGTTGGATGCTCATTTACTCCTTGTCCATACACCTGAAAAATGAAAAAGAAATGATGTTTTGTGATTCACATACACTTGACATGTGGAATAAAAGATGAGTTCTACTAATTGCACCCTTTTTTGGCTAACTATTTCCAGATGCATATACCTTTCTCCGTAATTCAATGTTCTCTTGATGAAGAAGGTTGACTTTGTTGTATAGTTCTATGTTTTCCTGGTGCATGAGGCTTCCCTATAATTCAAATAAGAAGTTTGTGTAGTCAAGCGAGACCCTAGAATATGTTAGTAGTTTTGAATAAGTTGTGTGTACAAACCTTCCTGTTTAATTCTTGAATCTGATAAAAAATAAGTTGGTCCTGCAGATTGAAAGTTAGTAAACAAAGTAGCAACTGGTATCTTTGTTGTTAAGTATGTGATGGCGACTAAAGAATCTATAATGCAACCTTCTTCAGATGAATATTTCTTAGGCTCGTCTCCAGCTTATTCTCTAAACTCTGCAAATCTCTTACGTCCAGGCCAGAAAGCTGCTGACCCAACAACTGCCTGCAGTGAAAAATTGTATAGAACATTAGCTTGTGCTTTTCTGAAAATGCACATGTTATTGTACTAATGTATGATCCGATTTCACGTTTAAGAGAGAACATTAAAGTAAAGTACCATTTTTGTAGCCATCAAGTGTCAGTTGAATTAACCAACACATAACATAACTGTTAGCTAATCTACTGCCACCTTGTGTGAAACACAGCAGAGGAAGGCGGCGCCGACTTTACCCCTATTTAATACAAGATGCAGCTGCAGTGCAGGCCAGATGACTCACTCACTGCAAACCTCAGTAGGCACATGCGATGGCAGCAGAGTCAGCCCTATATACTTATCTAATTCTTTATTACGGACGTAGATGTGCGCTGTACTTTAGTTAGATAGATAGAGTTGTATAAATAGGGCACCAAAGCAACTCACTAAAGAGAGCTTAGATTTGCCATCACACAGACAGGGCCTCGGCCAACGTTGTTGTCTTGTATTGTGCGTGCTTGCTCTGTTCTCCCTTCTTCTTCTAGCTCGATCCGTAGTGTGTGGGTGCGGACACAACCCGATATAGTGGTGCAGTGCGGGAGACTAGTGGTGCAGTGCGGGAGACTAGTGGTTTGGTGCAGGAGACTAGTGATGCGAGACTAGTGGTGCGGAGACTAGTTCACTATCGTCGACGGTGATCACGTGGGCCAACAAGTGGTATCGAGAGCCGTACAAGCGCCGTCGTCATTCTAACCGATGGCGATGATAAAGCGGTTTGGAGTTGGGCGACGGCGATAAGCTTGTCGTGGTCGCCTAGCCACTCTACCGGAGGTAGTTGTCCGCCGCGGTCTTGGGAGGTCGGTGGCACCACTTGGTGGCGCCGACTCGCGACTAACTATGGAGAGTGGTCGGTAACCATGAAGGTCAAGCTCGAGCCCGCGGCTCTGGAATGTTGTTGACAAGGGCACCGAGCGTGGAAGAAAAGACGACATGTCGGCGTTGGAGGCTATCCTCGCCTGCTTGATGCGGGTGAGTCTGAGGAACCGTTGGGGACGAAAAAGCTCGGCTAAGGAGGCGTGGGAGACCATTGCGGCGATGTGCGTCGGTTCCAACCGCGCAAAGAAGGCGACAGCCCGACTTCTAAAGCGAGAGTACGCAAACCTCAAGTTCAAGGATGGTGAAACGGTGGAGGACTTCTCCCTCCGCATGCGCAGACGCTCATCGCAAAATTTGAAGAGCCACGGCGTCCACCATCGACGAAGAGGGCGGTCTCCAAGTTCCTTCACTCCGTCTTTAAAAGTACATCCAGATCGCTCTCTCCATAGAGACGATCTTTGGACTTGTCCACCCTCACCATTGAGGATGTGGCGGGCCGTCTGAGCGGTGGGCGAGCACCGAGCAAAGCGGCGGAACGGCGAAGGCAATGAGGAAACTCCTGGCGGACGGAAGAGAGTGGGGTTGCTCGGCGAAACTCCGGAAGGCGACCTCCTCCGGTCAGCGGTGGCAGCGGCAAACATCACGCGGCGAGGCTTCTTTGGAGAAGAAGCAAATCGACTCAACGCTGTCGGTGTTGCGGGGAAGATGGGCCATTGGGCACGGAGTGCCCAAATCGCTGAGAAAGGAAAAGAAGGCTCGAGCTCACTGGCGAAAGCCGATGATGAGGATGAGACTACTATCCTTATGGCGGCGTTACATGCCTTTGCATTTGCGGCGTCGAGGCCATGGAGAGGGAAGAGGCGACGACGGGTGGAAGGATCTAGGAAGGCCACGAAGACCATCAACCTCGACGAACCACGCCCAAGTCCATCTTGGGCATGTGGGCGTCGACCGAGGCAGCGGCGGTGGTATCGGGACTCGGTGCCAAGAACCACATGATGGGCTCCAGGACTCCTCCGAGCTCGACGGTGATGTTACCGTGCGGTGAAGTTTGGTGACGGCTCAAGGTGGCTATCCAAGGCGGCGGCACCATCATCTTCGAGATGCGAGCAGGGAGCACCAGCGCGCTAACGGATGTATACTACATCCCGCAATTGCGTTCCAAAGATCATCGGCATTGGTCACCGGATGAGCGCAGATGGCGAGGTTACGATCAGGACGGCGTTCGAGGATCGAGAGGCCGGGGCAGCGACTTCTTCGCCAAGGTGAAGAGGTTCTGAATCGGTTGTACCTTTCGACACGAAGGTAGAGCGGTACCGGTTTGCTGGCGGCGGCAAGGCACTCAGGAGGAACTGTGGATGTGGCATGCCCGGTTCGGACATTTCAAACCGGCGCGCTTTGTCGGTTTGGGAAGATGGTCCGAGGGCTACCCCACATCAAACACGGGAGGTGTGTGTACCGCTGGCCGAAGAAGCAGAGGAGGCTACCTTTCCCAAAGGCGGCCAAGTATCGCGCGAAGGAAGCTCTCGAGCTAGTTCACGATGACCTCTGCGGGCCGATCACGCTGCTACATGCGGTGGTCGGCGGTACTTCCTCCTACTGTGGACGATTGCACTTCTACATGTGGTCGCAACTCTGACGAAAGCAAGGACGAAGCGTCGGTGGCGATCAAGAAGTTCAAGACGCAGCGAGGCCGAGAGCGGCAAGAAGCTCCGTGTCTTGAGGATCGATCGGGTGGCGAATTCACTTGGTGGAGTTTGCTATGTCTTGCGCGGATCAAGGTGTGGAGCAACATCACGCCGCGCCGTACTCGCCACAACAGAATGGCGTGGTGGAGCGATGGAACGAGAGCGGTGGTTGGCATGGCCCGATCCATGATGAAGGCCAAAGGGATGCCGACAAAGTACTGGGGAGAGGCGGTGACCACGGCGGTGTTCATCCTCAACCAAAGCCCTAACGGGCAAGATGCCGTTCAAGCTCGGTACGAGAGCAAGCCGAGCGTGTCATTCCTCCGAGACATTCGGTTGCATCGGCCACGTCGGAAAGACGGCCGAACCTCACCAAGCCGGAGGACGTGAGCACACCCATGGTGTTCTGGCTACGCGAGGGGTACCAAGGCGTCGGCTCTATGACCCACGCGGAGACAAGGTGACTATCTCGCGTGACGTTGTGTTCAACGAGGAGGCGACTTAGGGACCTGCACAGTCCGAACACGGGGAAGCGGGGGCTTCACCAACACCTTCGTCGTCGAGCACTTGGTCATCCACGGCGGTGGAGACGCCATGAACAGTGCCATGCACTCCGGGGGCCGCCGAGAGCACTCCGGCCAGTAAGTCGAAAGCACTTCGGGGCGATCTGAAAACACTTCAGAGGGATGCCGAGCACTCGGGAGGAGTGTCGAGCACGCCAGAGGTGAAGCCGGAGGTTCTCTGATGGCGGCGACCACTTCAGACGGGTTCCGACCACTCCAAGATCGAGGCTAGGCACTCTACCAAAGTGGCCGAACACCGCAGGAGTTATGACGAGCAGATCCGATAAAGCGATGCGAGCACTTTAGGTGCTATCACGGGGCACTCCGGCGGAAGAAGAACTCCATCACCCCGATTGAGTTCGCCTCACCTCCAAGTGACATCACCGAGTTCGTGGGCGCCTACCACGAATGTGAGGAGTTGAGGTTCCGTGGTCGGGCGACATCGTCGGCGCACATGATCCCCCTCGGTATGGCGGGTAGGTCGCCAACGACGCAGAATCGCTACTCGTCGGTCGGAGGAACCACCCACGTTCGCTAATAGCCGCGCGTGATGGAAATCGGGCGACGAGCAATGCCGGAGGAGATGAAGGCGATCGAGAAAAACGAGACTTGGCGGCTCGTCGATCCACCCCGAGGATGCCGTCCGATCGGCTGAATTGGGTGTACAAAGTCAAAAGGACGAGCTTCGGCGCCATTGTCAAGTACAAAGCGCGCTTTGTCACCCGAGGCTTTGTCCAAATATGCGAGGGCATCGATTTCGAGGAGGTCTTTGCACCAAGAGCGCGCGCATGGAGTCGGTCCGATTGCTACTTGCTTTGGCGGCGAAGAAGGACTAGCGCGTCCATCACTTGGACGTTAAATCGCCTTCCTCAACGGCGGTGGCGGCGGAACGGTCTTCGTCGGGCAACCTCCGGGTTCCTGTCAAGGGAGAGGAGCACAGGTGCTCCGATCGCAAGAAAACGCTCTACGGGCTGCGGCAAGCCCTCGAGCATGGAACGCCAAGCTTGACACCACTACCGGGCGAGCTTGGGTTTCAGAGTGCATGGATGACTTACGCGACGGCGGGAAGAAAGAACTCGTGGTCGGCGTGTATGTGGATGACTTAATCGTCGCGCGCCAGCGGAGGATATCAACGACTTCGAGAGATGGCAGCTCGTTTCGAATGAGCGATCTCGGCGCTCTCTCCTACTACCTCGGCATCGAGGTGAGACAGAGGAAGGAGGAACTCACGCTCGGGCAAAGCGCGTATGCCTCCAAGCTGTTGGAGATGATCGGTATGGAGGGGGTGCAAGGGTTAGCAGTAGGATTAGAGGAAGATTGTTAGCTAATCTACTGCCACCTTGTGTGAAACACAGCAGAGGAAGGCGGCGCCGACTTTACCCCTATTTATGTCTGATGGCAGCTGCAGTGTGCGGTGCAGCATGACTCACCTGCACAGATCAGAGGGCATCATGCAAGCGTGCGCAGAGTCAGCCTCAGATACTTATATAGTTATTTATTATAAGACATGTGCACTGTACTTTTAGTTAGATAGATAGAGTTGTATAAATAGGGCACCAAGGCAACTCAGTAAAGAGAGCTCAGATTTGCCATCACACAGACAGGGCCTCGGCCAACGTTGTTGTCTTGTATTATGCGTGCTTACTCTGTTCTCCCTTCTTCTTCTAGCTCGATCCGTAGTGTGTGGGTACGGACACAACCGGTATAGTGGTCTGGTCTTGGAGACTAGTGGTCTGGTCTGGGAGACTATTGGTCTGAGACTAGTGGTCTGGAGACTAGTTCACTATCGTCAGACGGTGATCCCGTGGGCCAACAATAACTTCCTTTGTGGGAGGAGTAAGGACACGCACTTAATCAAATAGAATAATGAAGCAGATTGTTGCTTATTACTGTTTCTCAAAGTTTTGGAGCCATACTGTATAAGGTTTAACTTTGTGTTGGTGACTTCAAACTTCCTGTGCATAGCATTAATAGATACACATAGAACATTGAACCAATTGCATCTTGCAATTCATCATCATGTGCTGAGAATTTGTTCTTAATTCTTATCGATATTTATTTTTTAGGACCTTGTTCCCATTGATTCTATGTCTGAGCATGAAATAAAATTACAATTTCTCTTTCTAGTGGTGTTTGTTTCCTCTGATGTAAGTACAATATCTCTGCTATGATAGTACTGTTAGCATACTAGGAAAAAAATAATTGCAGTAGACACAGTCTTTTTCTCATAAAGATTTGAAATATTTATTGTAGGTTGGTTGAGGTCGTACCGATGGTGCTCTTGCAAGTTATGCAGTTGCTGCCTCAAGCTTCCTGCCTCCCTTTGTCAGAGCTAGTAAGATGGAAAAGCTTTCAACTAACATAAATGAGAGTGACTGGACAACCAAATGATCTCTACTTTAGCATAGGATTACAACTACAACAAAAAGAGCACAACCTTTTGCTTCAAAGGAAGTTGGGTTTTAGTAGAGTTGAAACCCAAGTACCAAACAAGAGCCAAAATATGAAAGAAAATAAGAATGCAACAAGCAATCAGATCCTACAGGGACATGTAAACACAATATCATTTTTGTGAGCTATAAGATCAAGAGAAATTCTCTCTTCACATTCTAGGGTTCACAATTAGGTCTTTGGATATTGTGTAACTGTTTACACAGTATCTCCAGCACTTTCTCTCGAACTTTTTTCTTGAACCTGCTATTTGAATTTGAGGGCCACCCTTACTTTTCCAGCCCTCAAATATCTGCTCCAACTCTAGCAACAACCCTCAATTTTGAGCCCCTACTTTTCTATGACAATTGGGACATCTTGGCATGTGTTTTCTTTTCTTTTTTCTCCTGCCTTCCATCAATGTATTAATGGTTCTGGGAGGCGCCCGTGGCAGGAGGGCACCCGTGGTGGGAGGGGCTCGGCAGGGATAGGGGACCGGGCTTGCTCTTTGCTGGCATTCGCAGGTGGGATCTGCACTGAAGCAGGAGAGAACGGTGGGAAAGAAAAAAAAAGGTTCAAGTCCCTAACAATTTGAGGGGAGAATTTGAGGGCCTTTTACTTTTGGGAGCCTGATTGTCCTGCTACTGTTTTTTTGCCATCCAGCTCCCAAAAGTAGTATAGGGGCCCAAGTAGGGGCCCTGCTGGAGATGCTCTAACACAAATTTGTTTGTGGTAATGTATTTATCATCCTTGTTTACTTATCAAAATATGTTTGCTCACAAGATAACTTGATCTTATCAAAATATGTTTGCTCACAAGATAACTTGATCTGAACTTTCATTGCTCCTTTAAACATGTTGTAGGTACCATTTTATTCAAGTTTATTCACTTATAAACATGAGAAAATGTTACCATCTAACATGAACTCAAATGGAGTGTTGCATCCTGAAAATGTTATGGCATATAAAATGAGACAATTGTGAAAATGTTATCTGTAGCATAGGAATTAGTACACCCATGATATTTGTGCTGTACATCTTGAGTAACTGCTCAGCACAGTTGATAATGGTTGGTCTAAAATGCAGCCCTGTTTGTTTGGGCTTCCTAGGAGCTTTTGGACCTTTCAAAAGCCAAAAAGCTCTGAGAAGGCAAGTGAGCTTCTGGGCTTTTGGCTTCTAGGAGCTGTTTGGCTTTTGGAAAGTCCAAAAGCTAGTAGTCCAAAAGTGGCCAAAAGCTCAAACAAATAGGGAACCAAGATGCCACTGCGATATAAGATATATCGTTCTAAGTTATAAATATTTTGCATCTTTTCAAACTAATTTTATTGGTGGTTTTGTAAAGCTACACCATCCTGTACTATTTTGGAAAAAGATATGGAAAAGTTACATTGCTTGGTGCTTGTGGGTTAATGTTTGTTTTACTTAAACCTGACTAGTTTAGAACCACCTTCATCCTGGTTGTGGTTGAGATGATCAGAACCTGGAGCCAATAGTGTGTGTGTCCAACAGAAGTTCTTGAGGATGAAAGGTAACCAGTTTATGAAATGTTTGTTTCAGTTTTGTGATTTCTATTTGGGGGTCAACATAATCTATGAATATAGCAGGTGATGCTTCATAGCGGCTACATTATGCAGCGTTGGAGTCATTTGCAGTTATTACCATGATGTTCATGGCCCTGTTGTTTTGCTTAAATCCCTAGATCAGAATCAAAAGACAGGACATGCCAGTCAATTTTCATGTGCTTTTGGCGCTCACACTATCAATGGTGGTGTAATAGGTTTCCTTACAAACCTATGACTCTTAAGGCAATTTACAAGATATCTGCCTTTTAGAAAACCTGTCTTTAGCTACTACCTATTGGCAGACAGACCACATATGGTAGCTAAACCACAGTAAATTTAGTCACTATCTTTCTTACTCTGATTCAGTAATACATGCTACCACCAAAATATATAGTGATATTGAACATTGAACTTGTTAACTTATTAATCACCCAAGTTTTAATTCCAAGTGCATTTTTGCACTTATGCGTTACGCATATGAAAATTTTCAAATGTAACATTTGCAGGTATTGTCTAAGTGAAACTTTATGTGGAAAGAAAATAGTTGAGATATTTGATTCATATTATTAGTTAGAAGATCTGAACTTTTTATTGGATGGTTCTTCTGTTGCAGCTGTGTCCCTAGTTTTTTACTTCTTTGTTGTATTGTTACATTGTCAAGTTATGCTCGAAACCATAACCTCCATCAAAAATGTTTTGGATGCAGTTCTTTTGGTCAAGGAAACAAATCAGCAAGTTGCCTCTGCTGTACTGATTTCATTGCAACTGAAGTTAGATGATTTTTAGACTTTTACGAAGAGGGACTACAATTGTGTCTTCAAATGACAGTTTGATAATTACATAAATATATTTCTTTACCAACTTAAATGTCCTCTAGATAATTTCTCTACTGCGCTTAGTGGCTGCAGTGATCAGAATCATTTGCCACATCGATGATGATATATGAAAACCTTGAAGAAAAAATCAGCTAGCATGGGGAAGACCACCCCCAGGGTATTGTTTCCACTGTGGTATTGTTTGGAATAAGAAACCTCAGTCTTCCAACCGACCGAAAAATCCCCACGACTATTTTATGGGTTGCTAGCAAGGGAGTTTTATTTTAACTACCCTTAAATTTGCTCCCATGGGGAGTTGAATCTAGGTGCTGGAGTCAACTATTAGGCTATGGACCCTTTTGCATATATGACAGCCTTTGTTATTATTGTTTGGTTCTGATATTAGAGTGTTTAACCATTTCAGATTATTGTTTATGAATTGATTAAGGCAAGGGATGTCATTCTTGCTATTCATTGGTATGACGTGGTGCTCTATTTCTCAGAAGCCAAATTTCAGCTTCAATCTGTTCATTAACAAACATCCAGAAGCTACTTTCCCATTTCTCCAAATATCGTTAGATAACACTTGTTGCCACCAGGGTCAGTGCAGATAAGCTCTGTAACTGTAAGCCTATATTGGAGGCCAGAGCATGTTCTGGTCAAGGCAACATTTAGTTAAGAACTGTCAAGACCTGTGTTTGGATTTTGCTTGATTAGTTTATTAAGAGCTTGCCTACCACCTCAAAATGGAGCTGTATATTCAATTGAGAATTTGATTATGGTTTGTGTTTCAGTTTGGCTGAATCAACATGTTAACAATCTGTTTATACCAGCAGAAAATGCATGTAGTCTAATGAATTGTGATCAAAATTTTGGATGTTGCTATCCATTTTCCGGTCTGTTACAGCCATCATTCAACAACCTTGAGATGCACATTACATTGGAAAATAATACTTAATTGGTGGTTGATTTCTTAGTTTAGTTTCTTGGGCATTTGATTGTTCATGCTCATGCGTAATCAGGCTTGAGGCTTTGATATTTAGCTAGCTTATTCTGCTACGGTAGTAAAAGGTGTTAGTTTGTTTAACTTAGCCCACATAATCATTGACACTATAAGCAAATTTAACAGCCTATTAACATGCTCTTCAAGTTTCAGTTCACAACGCATAGCATTTTTATCCTATTTGTGATTTGTGAAATGATGATAGCCAAGTGACATGTTTTCTTCGTAAGCTATGCAAGGGTGGCCTTGAGAAGCAAAGCATCTACTGTCTTTAGAGCCGCCGGCCTCGACGAGTGATGACCGTGGCCACGTCGCCAAAAAAACTGTGCACCACCTGAAGCAGAAACTCCAACGCGCTTTGCTTTCGTCCAGGCGGATTCCAGGTGCGTGTGCTTTCCATCTTAGCTCCTCTTTCTTCTAGCTTGGGTCTATCTTCTTTTGCGCGCCTGTTGGCTTCTGGGCGGGCGAACGACGGCGGAGGCGGCCGGCGTTGTGTGGGTAGACCGGTTGGGATCTCTTTTTGGGGTGGCAGCGCAGGGGCCCTGGGGCCGGTTGCGTGGTGGCGGATGCCGGTCGTCATGCCCCAGGAACCGGTGCATTGGTGGCACAGGCGGCTAGAGTGAGGGAGCACGCAGGGTTGCAGCATCACAGGCAAGCGGGCCGCGCAGGTGGGGCTCACTGTGTCGAGCAGATGTCTAGCTGCGTGCGTCGGCTGGCTGGTGGGCTGCATCTTAGCTTGAAAGATATTGGACTGGTAGTTTAGTTGGCCTTTCCCAGTTGGTCTGGTTCTGCATTTCAGCTACTTCAATATGATAAAAAAAGACAGACAAAAGCTTCATTTTTCAGTTCCTTTCAACTACTCCGTCAGTCTCTATGTTTGAATGCAGAAGTGGTTATCATTTGTAGCATGCTTTTGTTGAATAATTAGCAAAGCCCATGGATGGTCGACAATGCTCTTGCTGTATCCTGAACTCTAGAACAATTTGTGTATATGCTCATGTCTTTATGAAATCTTTTATCTGCAGCATTTTAATGTTTCCAAAATAGTTTTTTATTTGTGTAAAATAGATGTATTGCTGGATATCGCTGCTTATTGCACTCCTTGTATATGCAGTTTTAAAAAAAAACTGGGCCTGCGAGGGTATGATCACCACCAGGCATTGCATTAAGAAGAAGAACTTCTCACACAGGCCCAGAAAACCCCCGAACCCCTGCCCCACCCTTACACAGCGGCACCGTCGCCCCGTGAGAACGGGCCGGTCCTCAGACCTGTGCTTTGGCGTGGGACAGACGAGGGGATTTTTTTAACCCAGCGTGAAATTCGCTCCCACGGGGAGTCGAACCCAGGACCTGAGGAGTGCCGCCAGGACGCTCTAACCAGTTGGACTACTCATGCCTGATTTCATAGAAGGTGTGCAATAAGAGATTTAGCTTTTGGATATCTTGAAATATCATGCTTACATATTCTTTGCCTCCTTTTTTTTGGCATTTTCAACATTTTCTTTGTAAACGTTTTTTTTCCTTATGTTGGTATGTGGTGCTGAAATATGGTTGGCATAACATATTCCAGTAACTAATATTTATACCCCCTTTTTGTTTCCAGTTGGGTACTACTGTTTCTTTTCAAGTCAGGTTTTTGGAGGCGTAGTCTATGCAGAACAACTAAGAAATAGGTAAGTAAAGATTAAAGAAAGTCGCATGGTATAGCATGCTGGAGCATATGTAACAGAGATAATATGCAGGTTGGATTTGTACATACCCAGAGATAACAACAAATCCAGCCCAGTCGTGGCATTTGTAACTGGTGGAGTTTGGATCATTGAGTGAGTGACAATTTTCTCACATACCACAATACATTACAGGGTTCACATATGGTGACTTCCTTGTTACTGATGTGTCTTATATTTAGTTACAAGGCTTCATGTTTTCTTGGAAAGTGGCTAGCAGAGTAGCTTGTGTTCGGTGGAATGCCCATGTGAGATGTGGCTGGTGCTTAGTGTCCTTCTGCTAAACTGCGTTTCATTTGTATAGCTATGGGCAGTGCTGGACTGAGGTAAATACTTAGTTTTCCATCTTATTAGGTTCACCTCAAATCACTTCTTTTTAGTTTCCTGGACATAGAGCTATGGGCCTTGAGTCGCTGTATCATTTCTGCTTGAGGAAGCCTGTACACTTATTATTTTTAGACAATTCAATTCCAAGGACTGCTTTCATCGAAAGTGGTGTAGGCCACCACAGAATGACTGCTTCTTATGTTCGCTGCTTTTCATGTAGCCAACACACACTGCTTAACAGCATTGACTTTACAAGACATGAATTTATATGTTGTGCCCGCATAAGATTTATCTGCAAAACTCTTACTTTGTCATGCTATAATTTGAAGTGTTTTTTAAACAAATCTCTAGTGTTTTAGGTTGCCAAAGAGACCTCTGACATGGTGTTGGCTGATGGTAATTTTAGCATTATAGTTTCTGCTTCCCGATTCGTCGATCTAGCGGTTGCTTAATGTGTCTCTATTTTTTCCCATTTGCACGTGTGCTCTTTTACAATAGAAAATGGGACGTCGGCTTCATGTTTTTGCCAATTTCTGTGTTTTACTTATTTTTTGGAGGGTTGATGACTTCATTGCTCTTTCAGCTTGGGACAGCAAGCTCATTGGAAAATCCAGAGGTCTTTCTTCAGATCATGGTTGTTTGCTTGGGCATACTGCACTATTGCTAGGATGCTTTTCCGAACAACATTGTAAAAAATTCTGGTACTGCATCTGTTATGTGGCTGCTAGGATTGAGAGGGAGAGAGCTGAGGGAGAGGCGGCGACGGTCGGGCTACAGCACCCGCGGTGCTACAGTGAAGCAGATACTGTTCATGATCATAATTGTGGCGGCTGGGGTTGCGAGGGAGGCTGGAGGCCGGCCGGGGGCCTTGCCCACGGCCGAGCAAGAGGGAAGGGATTTCCTTCTTAATTCTTGCTTGATTAGATCGATACATCTCATCTCCTTATATAGAAAGGTTTACTTGACTCCCAAGCAAGGCTTACTTGACCCTTAAGTAAGTGATCCTTATCTCTAATTAACCTTAACACTAATGGGCTATACAGCCAACTCAGGCCCAATAGGCCCCTGACGTACTCTAACACTACACCCCACCTGGACATGTAGCTCGTCCTCGAGCTGCAACCTAACGAACTTATAACGCTGATTCAACTCCTAACACCAAAAAATAAGCCTTTTACATCTTGGCTTATTTTATTATTCTCAACCTGAAATGGACTGTGACTATTTTTGACTCCTGAACATAAGGTGGACACCATCCGCACGCCAAACCTGCATGTGTACAGCCTCCTGGATCCCATGGACACCATCTAGACGAAAGGGGTATATGTGTATGGCCATCTGGAAGTGGTCGCAATAGCGACCATGTGACGGCGCTACGCGGTGCGCTCTCGCTGGCAACCCCACGCCTTCTCCCCGCCAGACGGCTGCTGGTCTGCACCGCACATAGAGCAGAGCGGAGGGCTTTCGATGGAGAATGAGGTGGAGGGATGCGCCTCCCCAACCGCCGCCCGCAAGGAAAAAAGCATGCTCGCCGCCCGTGGGGGAAACCGCATGCCCGAGATCCCCGACGCAGCGGACGAGATCGAGGTCCTCCGCGCAGCGAAGCGCAACTTGGAGGAGCTGCGAAGGAGTGCAGAGGCTGAAATCACCGCAGATCGCGCATCTCCGCACCCGCCGACGCGTGCTAGGAGGCAGCAGCGTAGCGACTGCGCAACCGCACCGCGGCAAATGACACCGGCGGGTAAGCATCTTCCTCGCCGACGTCATCGCGATGTCCATCGACTGCTTGATCTGCTGCAACTTCTCGCCGCGTGGCTCGGGATCTGCTGGCGCCGGTTATGGAGACGATATGCGTCCCATAGCTCGCCACCGTAGTCTGAGGCGAGGAAGGCCTGATGCCCGCCATGGCCTGCCCTAATTCGAGGATTGCGGCCGTCATCTCTCCTCCGGGTGAGGACGAGGAGGGCGAGAGGCGGGCGCATCGCCCCGAGAGGGCCAATAGCGCTTAATGCCGGCGCTTTCATTGTCTTGAAGCGCGAAGACGCTGATGGCGGCGGGTGGGTGTGCGGTGGCGGCGGGTGGAAAGAACTCGGTAGAGGGCTGGACATGATTGAACCAGAGATCTCTGATACCAGATTATTATGTGGCTGCTAGGATTGAGAGGGAGAGAGTTGAGGGAGAGGCGGCGACGGTTGGGCTACAGTACCAGCGGCGCTACAGTGAAGTTGGTACTGTTCACGACCATAATTGTGGCGGCTGGGGCTGCGAGGGAGGCTGGAGGCCGGCTGGGGCTGCGAGGGAGGCTGGAGGCCGAGCAAGTGGGAAGGGATTTCCTTCTTAATTCTTGCTTGATTAAATCGATACATCTCCTCTCCTTATATAGAGAGGTTTACTTGACTCAAGCAAGGCTTACTTGACCCTTAAGTAAGCGACTGTTATCTCTAATTAACCCTAACACTAATGGGCTATACAGATATACGCAACAGCAACAGCATCTTTGCTCTGCCTGTGGTATTAGTGGTTATGTAAAAAGTGTTTCCTATTGACTCTATCCTTAAATGATGCTCATATCTGCTTTCTCATTTTTACTAGCGTTGTGGTTTTTCAATCATTGCTTAATAATGAACTGACTGTTCTTTTATGGTGCATAATCTGCAGCGCTTGCAAGTTGGAGGCAATATAGTTACTTTTTTTTTCTTGAATTATAGTTCCAGTGCTTAACGATTTTCAAAGAAAAGGGTTGGCAGTTCGCTCCTCTCTTTAAACAAAGCATGCTAGATGACAGACAAAAGAAATTCTTCATTCTTTGGAGTTTGAATTGTTTCTATCTATAACCCTTTGCTTTCAGCCAAGGTTATGGCAGCTTCCACTGCTACACAGTGCATGGCTCTTTGAGCTGTTCTAACTTGCCAAATGTCAAGCTGTTGGACAATAGATGTATAGATGGTATGCCTGTTTTCTTACCTAAGCTATAGTATATTCTGTAGTAGTTGCCTGGAAATTCACATATTACATGCAATTAGGCAAATTAGCAAAGAAAAAAGGTGTATGAACTGTAATGTAGCCTACAAGACTCATTTTCCTTAATTTACAATTACCAAAAATGGAAAATTTTCTCATTCCAGGAGGCTTCCATGTAACTTAAGGTATAATCAATAATGCTTATTCACACCAGTATCATATTACAGTCATCCTACATCGGTATTTTTATATGTTTCTCAACTGAGTTTTAGTTTTTGTTTGTCAACCATTATTACCACCATTGTGGTGCTGCATGCATGCTCCATTTTTTCCACAAGAAAGGCATCTGACGGATTGTGTTGCAGGTGAAGCTCTGTTCCATTACATTTATAACAAGAAAAAAGAGGTTGTTCTGTTGCAGAGGTTGGAGCATTTTTTGTAGCTCACCATTTGTGGCTGTGATCAATGAAAGGTAAGCACACAAAGACAGAAGCAGCCGTAGTTTTCTAAGCATGGATCCACTGAATGCTGCTGCTGCTCAAGGCTCCTTCCCCATGCTTTGCTTCATCGTAGCTGAAGGACTAATTTCATGTCCTATCAGTGAAATGATTCAGTCCTATGACCTTCCTGGTTCTTATATCTTGATGCCATGGACAATTGGAATTTTAGGGTTCTTAATACAATAGTACTAGCTATACATGTAAACCAATAAAGATCTATTTGACTGATTCTTGTTTTCGTAATTGCATTGCCATCAATATGAGTGTCCTTTGCTAACTTATCGTAAGTATCTATGTTGAGAAAAAATCAGCCTCGCTCTACAGATCGTTTTTTCTGTCAGCTAAAACTTTATTTTTCTTCAAGCTCATGCCCAGTCTACGATAACTGAGAATCAGCCGGCAGCTATGACAACTAGAGCATGGAAGTAGAAGAAACTACCCTTGTCACAACACAATCATTCAGCTCATGAAGTTTCTATAATACGGAAAGCTAGGATTATGGCGTCCGGACGGTTATCTTTCCGTCGGATGCCTCATCCACCGCTAACTCCCTACTCCTGAGTTAAAAATAAACTCCTCACTCCCTGCTTGTCGGACGCATGCATATCCTCCTTTCCTTGCTCGCTCCTTGCGCTTAATCCACCCACATGTCTTCCTGCATCCGTGCTTTGCTCCTAGGTGATCTCCACCCACCTCCGTTTCCTCCCAAGGAAGGCGTCCGTATGTATGGACGAGTCTGCACCCTGTGACTCCCCACTCTGCCTTGTCCGTCGTGGCTCTCACCCGCCCTCTACGCCATCAAGGTCTGCGCTGCCGATGAGCACACTGGCGACCTCCACGCGTCGCCCACCTGCCCTATATGCCACCGTCGCCCGTGCCACCCCCACCCGGCCCTCTGTGCACCGCTGCCCAGCTCCGTGTCGTCAACGAGCTCCGTGCCACCGACGAGCACACTGGTGACCTCCACGTGCCAACGAGCCTCCATTCATTGAAGCAGCAAGGAGATGTTTTTGCGATAAAAGTGCATGTTGTAACCGTATGTTTCAAGTGTTTCAAAGGTATGTTGCAAGCGTTTTATATCGATGTTGCAAAAGTAGATCGAGATGTTGCACATGTTGCAATGGCTATACACGTATGTTTCAAGTGTATGTTTTATGTGTTTCAGACGTATGTTTTAAGTGTTTCATCTGGATGTTGCAAAAGTAGATCTGGATGTTGTATATACATGCATGTTGCAAGCGAATGTTTTAGGTGTTTCATACATATGTTGCAAGTGTTTCATCTGGATGTTGCATATGTTTTGCAATTGCTACACACATGTTTTCAAATATTTTTTAGCTGTTTGCAAGTGTTTTAGATGTACGTTACAAGTGTATCAGCTGTTTCGGACGTACGTTGCAAGTGTTTGATCTGGATGTTGCAAAAGTAGATCTAGTGTTATACATGTTGCAATGGACCCACCTGCCGCAGTTGTCTGCACCTGCTAAGGCGCCGCCGTGGGTGACCGTGCGAGGGCATGAGGCCAACAGATACATCCGCGACACGCATCCAGAGGCGGGACAGGTGACTGGGACCCAGAGGTGGGACATGCAGACCATGCTAGGCCCCCGCTCTAGTGGTTCGGTTGCACGGCGCCTGCGGGTCGGGACTCATGCGGTCGTGCACGAACAGGGAGGGGAGGCCGATGCAGTGACGTCGCCCACGACCGCGACTAGACCATATGTGGGCCGTGCGAGCTGAGCGTCCAGTATTTGAAGCTGCGCCGGACGTCCGGGCGCCAGTATCTCCCTTCTATATATGTAGTTCTATGTCGCTTGTTTCGTTAACATTGTATCTTATCCTAAATCATTACTCCTGTCCTACTAAATAAATGCATCTTCACCTCTAAGAATATATGCTTTGTATAATACCCATATCACACTGGTATGTTGTGTGGCTATGTTTGTGCAACATTACTGCGTGGGAAACTCTACCTTCTATTGATTTGGATTGAGTGGATTTTAAATTGAGAGTGACAATTAGTTTGTTAGATATATAATCGACTGTGCTTTTTCCAAAATGGTAAACATGACATCTATCCGAAGCATGCGTGTTGAATCCAGAACGATTAGTCATTCACACTCCTAATACTACATATTCCATTGTTCTCTTTATTTATTATATTGATACATATTCCATCATTTTCTTTACATTGATATTTACACATGCAATTGCTACTATGAACCAAAACAACAAAAGAAGTTTGAGTGGCTCTGTGTGTGCATGGGCGCGCGCAAAATGTGGTGTACTTAACCATCGTGGCTTGGAAATTATGCCACTTATGACACGGCTTCTTCTGTTAAGGTGGACTATGTAGGCTTCGATTCTTTCACCCCAAGTGTTCTCCGCTTTTATCCGTTTGCATTTGGTTTTCTTTCTTTTATCGAGTATTAAACGTCACAGTATTTATGGTGCTAACTCGTGCAGGGGCGCACCACTATCACTAGTAGCCAAGAAAGTTGGTGTGCCCTGTGCAAGCTAATATTGCTAGTTGCACTGTGTTTAGATGGTGTTATTTTAACATACACGACATTTTGTTGCGTGCATTCAACACACTACAGGAAAATCAGGCTTTGCTTATTGCCGATGTTTTTCCGATTTGCCTTTCTCGAGCAATCGGCAAAAAAAACTCTTCTTGCACTGCTTTTCTCTGGCGATGCAAAGAGCCTGGCGATCAAAAGCTTCTCTCAAGGCAATCGGCAAAAGGCTGGCGATCGGTAAAGAGGTCTTTGCCGATTGCAAAAACGATCGGCAAAGACATCATTCGGCAAAAAAGTGGTCAGACGGGGCGGAATTCGGTTGTCGGCTTTATTTTGCCGACCCTCCGTTAGCGATCGGCAAAAGGCTGCCCTTCTTTGCCGAAGCCAAGGAAAGCGATCGGCAAGAAGCTCTTTCCGATTGCCATGTTAGGCGATCGGCAAAAAGTAAGTCTTTGCTACATAGTTGTTACTGCAGCGATCGGCAAAATTTTTTTTTATTATTATTTTTATCCCAGTTTTTTTTACGTAGGCGTACATATTGTTTGAAATCTCATGTTCAAATTTGGGACCTTTTTATGATATTTTGCTATATTTCATTCAATTATTTTATTTCCTTGCATTTTCTCGCATAGTCCAAATTTGAACTGCAGGTGCATGAAATAATGAAACGCATGGCGTTTCGAAAAATAATATTCATGTTGAAGAGTGTATTTTTAGGCCATGTACATGAACCCACTCAAAAATTGAAGGTCTTGTCCACGACAGATGACCATCCCGATGCGGTATTAGTATTTTTTAATTATAAAAAATCCAAACGAAGTCTGAAAATCACGAAACTTGGCGAGGTGTCATGTTATCATATCACGGATACCATGGTAAAAATTTGACGATGTTTGGAGCAAGTTGATCATCGATGTCCAAAACTCCCATATCTCACATGTGATATCATATGTGATCACATGTGAGATATCGAGTTTTGGACATCGACGACGAAACTTATTCAAACATTTTCAATTTTTACCATAGTCTCCATATCATGATGATATCATGATGTCTTGCCAAGTTTCGTGATTTTCGTATCACGCTTGAATTTTTTATAATTGAAAATACTTCTACCATGACCGGATTGTCATCTCAAGGACAAGACCTTTCTAATTTTTGGGTGGGCTTATGTACATGGTCTAAAAATATACACTCTTCAACATGAATATTATTTTTTAATGGTCATTGCTTTGATTATTTTATGCACCCGCAAAATAAATTTGGACTATGCGAGAAAAAATGCAAGGAAAAAAATAATTGTATAAAATATAGCAAAATATCATCAAAAGGTCCCAAATTTGTACATTCGTACTTGAAACAATATGTTTAGCCCACATCGAAAAAATTGGAACCAAAAACCAAAAAAAGGAAGGATAACCCTATCCTCACACAGGCAATTACCAAGAAGGATTTGCCGATCAGATGTGACCCCGCCTTCAGCTGTATGCCGCGCCGGCCGCTGCGCCTAAGGCTCGCCCGCCCCCAAAAATAAAAAAGGAAGGGATAACCCCCCACGCCCGCCTTGACATGACACACCTTGCTTTCATGCCCCGGCCACACATGCGCGACCATGCCGCCCATGGCAGCATTATCCGCGCATGTGCCTTTAGCTTCTTGCCTGCCATACATGCCCGTATGCATCATGACGACCGGCGCCATACTGCCCGTGCTGCCCGGCAGACCCCCCCCCGCCCATGCCATCTCCCCTGCCATTACTCCGTCCGGCCTCGGCCTTCGTCCTCCTCCGCTCTCCCCAGCCATTTGCCCATTGTGGCTGTTGTTCTCCTCCTTGCCTTCTCTTGGTCTCCTCCCCAAGCGTGGCCAAGCAAGCCGCCTCCGCCATGCTGCCCTCCGCCGTGGCTCGGCCGGCTGCCCACGCCTGTGCTCCTGCTCCCGACCGGCCATGCCCCCCCTCTCCTGCTCTGCGATCCTGCATCATCATCTCTGCTGCAATCTCGATGACTCTTGCCTCTTTGCTTTTCTTGAGATCCAGATCACTTTTGAATATTTAGTGATTCATCATATTGTAGCTTGTAGGGCATAAGAGCACTTTGAATAGATATCATCATTTATGTTATTTGTTAATATCTATTAGTATCTGACTAGTTGCATTTTAGCCTTCTATTATTTAGCGCCCCCCACCCTCTTAGAACCGTCTTTGAATTTTGAGACGAAAACAAGTGTTCATCAACGAGTACGTGTGAGAATGTGTTCGATCAACGTGTATGTGATGTCGGCCATCGAGCCGTGTATGTGATGTCGGCCATCGAGCCGTGTATGTGATGTCGGCCATCGAGCCGTGTATGTGATGTTGAATTCTTTTTGCGGGTTACGAAACCTCTCCGTACAAGGGAGGTTCTGCCATTTGTACTTATATTGTTTTGTTGTGTTTGAGCGCGGATCGAATAGCCCCGTGCCTTGGTCGATCGGACACCTCGGCACCTTAGGTATAACCCTCTTCCCGTTCATGGTCTATCGCGTCACCAAGTTAGGTGTCTCCGTCCGAAATTGATCGATTGGAAGTAGTACTTCCAACCGTCTGTTCGGATTGTCCACGTTTTTGGACAGCCCACGGATGGTAATGGGTTAGCTTCCATGTCTTGCTCATGTCAGTCGTAGTTTGGGTTGCACCTCCCGGTTGTTCTCCGGATACACACACTCCCTACGGGGGCGTGTATCCGGAGAAACAGCGAAGAGTCTTCTTAAATCCGATTTAGACGTGGGCATGCATGGAAGAACCCATCTACGCATCCGCGGTGGAATTAGGACCTATCCTTCACCTATTAGCGTGTAGGAACGCCATGTAGATGCAATGCACTTGCTTATGCATATGTATTACAGAGGATGGCTAACCGTGATTGGATGTACACATTTGCAAGAAAGGATTGGGTTAGGGGACCTCTAATTTCCTAGACCAAGCATTTGGCCCGTTGCTAGAGGGTCGATTCGGATGCCGTGTCCTGTAGGGAGTTGTAAGAACTCAAAAGAAAAATAAAGGATGAGATTTGGAAAGATCATGCAGAAGCGGCTATGTGGAAGATTACAAGACGTGGATCTTCCATGGTGAAAAAAGCCAGTATTAGAGAGGAGGTGAGAAGAGGTCGGTGGTAGATTGTGAGCGGGGTGGTGCACGCATGATCCAATGGCATCTTTGGGCCTCTGATTAAAGCACTACTACAGCCTTGCTCGAACTCGACAGACGGGACCAAGGTGGTGCCTTGGCATTGGTCGGACTTCTACAAAGTCAAGGGCGCTTTACGAGGTCCCCATCGCGACAAAGATCAAGATGGAGTTTTGGGTGAGTTCTTATTGCACTGCTTTGTCGATACACATTCGCTGGACGTTTTTGAACTAATGAAACATGTAGGACTGGTTCACATGTGACGAGGGGTACGAGGACCGGGCGTCGGTGGTGCAGGACCGGGCCGCCATGGCGCGGTGAAGGACATGTACTACGAGGCGCACGTCAAGTCCTCGTCACCTACTACTGCGTGAAGCTTGAGAGGCTGCCACCCGCGGACGCCAAGAAGATGCTCCACTACCCTGAGACCGACGTTGCCAAGGACATCTACATGCAGGTAATTAAGGAACATTGCTTATGATTCCTTCCATGCAAATGAAGTAGAAGACGTTACTACTGATTCATCTTCTGCCATGTCATGTAGTTTCCTGCTGAATGGTGCAAAACATACATGGACTGCTGGGAGGCCATTGTGGACGCCTGGAGAACGCCGGAGTCGTATGAGGAGCGTCGCAGTCGAAGTGAACGTGCCAAGATGAGGCAAGGGCCGGCACACCACCAAGGGAGCCGCTCCCTCGGACGATCTTGTGGCCGCATGGGTAAGCTTCATCGATTTATTTATTTATTTATTTATTTATTCTATCTCATTACGTAATCGTCCTTGTGTGTTCCTTGCGGTCCCGCTTCTACCATGACGGGCGGTCATCAACTTGTACGAGGGCTACGCTTTGTCGAACAAGGGCAAAGCGTCCCGATCCGAACAACGTCTTCACTCGGCGAGATGGGCCCGAGGCGTACACCAACCCGAACGTCTATGAAAAGATGGCCCGGTACACACCGAGGCGGCTCGCCAGCCATATGGTCCGGACTCACGATCCAACCCAAAGAAAGACCTCGTGATGAGGACGGGAGGAGGGAAACCGCCGCGGCCATTGCTCGATTGCCAACAACGCAAATCGATCCGACCAACGTTCTAGCCTTCGTCGATTCTGGGTCCACCAAAGACGACCTCAAGCGTCCCCATACGCCGTGGCGGCCGTCCCACGTTAGCGGCGGTTCGGTACCTTCATTCCATTCCTCGTTAATTGGTTTTACATATGTACCTAATTTTGCGATCCGAGTCAGCGAGCTGCGCGGGCACGACAGAGGCCGAGAGGAGGCCCATCGGCGGAGATAGCGGCGAGAGGAGGCCCATCGGCAGGAGGCTTTTGCTGTTTGCCGGCTACATTGAGCATTGAGATCCACGGTGTTTGTCATGCCTCCTTTACCCGCCACGATGTTCGGTCCAGCACCTATTGACCCTACGGGGAGTACGGTGAGTATATATATTGGTCTCCATTGTTTTCACGAGGTCTGTGTAGCTACTAATGAGATCATGTCTACTTTGTGCAGTCAATGTCAGCGGGTTCGAACCCGACTCCTCCAGATGGACGTTCTCCTGGGTGGCAGGTTGTTTCGCCTCCGACATACTTCGGGCCTCCGAGTGGCGGTCTTCCTCGGCCTCCACAGTACGGGACCGGAGCGGCGGTGAGCTACCCTCTGCCACATACCCACCACGCGCACACCGGGTGGGAGCACCGCTACACGTCGGCGCCGCTCCAGGCAAAACCGATCCTCATGGTCTTCGTGGCCTTGATTCGGATGAGCATAGGGACCGTGGGTCGCATTTAGAGTGAAGTTCTTTTGGTTTGATGTTGGACTTGCGCACTTGTTTTTTATGTTTCGATGATCTGTGGACGTATGGATATTAATGCTTATGGATGCTTGGATGTGATCTATATGTGAATTAAGTGTTATATATCGTGCATTTGGCTTATATATATAAATGTGTGATCTGTGTACTTTAAAGTGTGATATGTATATGAAAAAACAGGAGAGAAAAGAAAAAAAAATTTCCAGCTTTTGCTTTACCGCCTGCCAGCGGTCATAAAGCCAACACTTCTGACACCACAAAACCGGTTTTTGCCGATAGCCTTCTGGCGGTCGGCAAAGCCTTCTTAAACGCCGGGAGAAAAGCGATCGGCAAAGCCTTTTTCGATTGCCGGAGAAAAGCGATGGGTCTTAACGCTTTTTTCTCTGGCGATCAAAAGCTTTTTTTAACGCTTTTCTCCCGGGCGATCGGAAAGCTTTAAACTGCCGATCGGCGAAGGCGGCAAAGGAGACGGAGACGGAGACGGCGGAGTCTTTACTGGCCCAGTTATCTGACCGTCGGGAAGCCTTTACCGATTAGCGCTGTCCGGAAGCGATCGGAAAAGAATTCTTTCCCGACATCTTCTCTCCCGGCACCCCTTTGCCGACTGCCTAGGCGAAAAACGGTCGGCAAAGCCTTTGCCGACCGTTTTTCAGCCTTTGCCGACTGCTTTCGGCAGTCGGCAAAGAGGCCGATTCCTGTAGTGACATGTTTTAGTTTGATCATAGATCTTTTGAATAATGGACTTACGAAAACAAAACTTCTAGATTTATCATGAAAAGTGGTTTCAAAGTGTTAAAACTTTGGTTGCATACACTTGACACCTTATACTGTGATTAAAGTAGTTTGTTTGTGACAAGTCAGGGATGAAAACGTACAGTCGGAGGAGGTCTGTTTTCATTTCTTTTTTTACTTAAACGAAATTTAGTCAGAAACGATTACGGCATTGATATTACAGCACGTCGATATCAGTATGCAATTCGATGATGCATAGTAAAAAAAATTATTTTTACAGTACCATAAATAGGAATGATAAGCTAAGTCTTTAAACGTACTTCACTTTTTTCTTTAAACTAACAAATATGCTTTACTGCTAATACAAGTTCATGCACATGTAAAATGATAGGTTCAAATACTAAGACCATGTGTGGGAATATTGGCAAAAATAGTGTAATATCATGGGGAATTTCCGACCCAAATTGGTAAGACTGTTAAAACATCTCAACCGTCTTACCGATTTATATTTGCAGTTTTTTGTTTCTATTTAGTATATTTTCCCAAAACCTTGATTAAATGACGTATTTAGCCATAACTAATTAAAAATATATATTTCTTAGTTACAATAAACAATTTCAAAAACAACAATTAGCAATAATTAATATTTTACCCACCATCCTTCATGCAAAGTTAATACCATTTCGTCAAAAAAAAATTTCACAAAAATGTAATTAATATTAAAAAAAACAAAACCCTAGCTCTAAATCTAGATCTACATGAAACATTGATAAAACTAACTAATAGTCTACTAAAATCAAGCAAAAGCCACTAAATAAAGGTATAATCTTATTCCACTAACTAATGTACCCTAGAACCTTTAAAACTTTGGTCTAATTTGCTTCATACATGGCTCAAGCACCATAGAAGAGAGAGAAAAACAAAACTCTAATTACTCATTAACCAACCATTTAAACTTCAAAAAATGTTTGGAATAATATTTTCTTACCTTCTACAACCTCTCCACCAAAAGATTTGAGACCAAAACCTCTCCCTTAGTAGAGTAATTTTTGGGAGGTGCCCAAGGTCTTCCAATATTTTTTTCTCGGGTTGGAGTGAGTGACCCAAAGAGGAAGAAGGGGTTGCAACCTTTATACAACGGGGATTTGTAGGGGCGGCTGGTGATTGAGCCGCCCCTACAAATCAAACAGTAGAGACGGCTAGTGAGTGAGCCGCTCCTACAAATCGTTCCATTTGTATGGCCTACTATTCGATTTGTAGGGGTGGCTGGTTTAGTGGGACTCGAGCACGCCCACTGTAGGGGCGGCTGGTAATGGAGCCGCCCCTAAAAAAAGGGTGTCATTGTTACAAATCGTTTGTGTAGCGGTGAAAGCAAGCCTTGAGGGCTAATTTGGAACCTCAAATCTTCTTAGGATCCCCGACTTTTTCCAGGGTGGAATATCCATGGAAAAATAATTTGAATAACAATTTAGTTCTTCATAAAGGTTTTTCCATCCCTGGGTGTGCCTTTCCCTTTCCAAATTAGCCCTGCTAAACAATATATGTTCCATTCCTGCATTCGTCCCAAACTCTCTGTAGTAATGTATCATATACATTGTACCAAATGTTGCGCACAGGGCACATCGGATTGGAGTTACCCAACGCAAGCATCTTAATTATTGTGTTGCATGCTCGATCGATAGTGGCTGACGTAGAAGTGCTTGGACATCATAATAATGCTGATGAATCTGGATTCTTTTTTTGAGAAAGTGGGTTGGACTTTTTATATTAATTATAATTATACAAATGTAATATCACATCTAGCCCCATGCAAGGGTACCGCTGTAGGAAAATCATAAGGTTCGGTAGTGCTCAGTGGGCCTTGGTTATCAGAAAGATCATGGCCTGGCCCAGTGACTTTAAAGTTGGTTTGTATTTTATTTGGATTATGGGCCTTCCTTTCTTGCAAGTTTTCATACAGTGCAAAAAATCTTAACATTCAAGCCAATAACTTGGGTTCTTGCACGCGGATTTCTACTGCAGTTTATAGAGGAAATTAGGATTGACACAGTTTCAGGGAAAAAAGGAAGAGAAAAAGCGGATTGGCCAAGAATCTCTCCCCGCAAAAAAAATTCTAGAAGTATCATCACTGCCTGATGGGGTGTACCGTACATGGTACATTAGGAGGTACGCCCTATTCGCTTGGTCTTGTTTGGCTTATAAGTCATACTTTTTCAGCCAACAAACAACATTTTTCTCTCATACCAAATCAACCAACAGTACTTTCAGCCATGACTTATCAGCCAAACAAGTTCAAATGAACAGGACGTATAATGCTACTTCATATATAGTACTAAGATAAGAGAATACAAATTAAGTTCATATCATACCTTGGCCTCAGCACTTGCGCTCATAGTCTGATGGTGCTCCTCTCTTGCCTCGCTGTATCTTTCAATCACAGATTTCATGCTGGTCGATAAAAAATATTTTTTTCTGTTAGAATTAGTCACATCAATCACAAATTTGCCGCAATATAAAATAGAGATAACAACTAATATAGGACCCAGAAAATAACACAGTTGCGAGCCTGCTGTGCGTAGGACATAACAAAATGACACCCTTATGTAGTGGGAGTAATGTACCTGTCTAAAGTTTATCGATGTAGGCCAAGAGAATAATAAAAAGATAAGGCAGGAATGTGTTTTTTTAGATATGAAATTAAACATCCGGTTTCATCTCCTCGAAAGAGGAATCAGACCAGACTTACTATAAAGTTTATGAACACAAGAATGATATGTTTCTTTCCTACCATTTTAGGCCCTGTTTGGTTCATGGGAAAGATATAGGAAGAACAAAGGAATCAAATTTCTATAGGATTTTTTCAATGTAGGAACGTTTGGAATAAGGGAAGAGACCTAAACCGTTCAAAAGGAAAGATAATGAAACCTGCAGTTTTGGAGGAAAGAAAAAAAATGAGCTCTGAGCTCATGGGAATATTTCCTGTGGCTCTTGTGCACTCACGCACTAATCTACATACTCCTTACCTGCATGCACAACCATGCATGTGGGCTCGTCCAAGACACTTCAAATTTTTTTAACTGATATATCTTGCTTTGTAAAGGTGTATTTAGCTCCTGTTTAATCTAGACAACTGTGTTTAGCACAAACCAATAGATTTTGATGCTATTAGTGTTCGTGTGTTCCAAACACTCGTTTCTAGTTTTCCAATCCTCTATTTGACACCTTTATTCTTTTTGTATTCCTCTGTTTTTCTCTCATTTTTATGTTTTACATTCTCCTGTCTCAAACAGGCCCTTAACCTTTTTTAATCATCCAGGAGCCTGCCGTGCAGTTTGAAGTTCTTAGATGATATTAATATTCATGCAATAGAGACAGCAAAAGGCAGTGCACATGATCTTTTACCACTTGGTAAGGCCCTTTTGAAAATTGTGGGTTCCCGATTCATACGAAATTACTGTGCATTTTCCCAGTAATTTTCTGCGCTCTACAGACGGGGCTAATAAGAAATTGAGCTACTTTCCGCTATTGGAGAGAACGATTATCTCCCAAATATATGTGTCAAAAAGGATCTAATGGCTCAACAATCAATATATTATTTAATACTTCTTTGAGTAGTTATTTGAATGCATCCTTTCACTATGCAAATTCTATGGCTGTGATGGAAAGTGCTTCTGTAGCGCTAGATGCTGCTTGTCACAGCTGCACTACTCAGCGGCTACGATACAAATCAAGTAGCCACAACTACGGCAACTGCTTTAAAACACTATATAAAACGATTTTTAGAGCTAGCTTTTAAAACCATGCCATCGATCGAAAAAATAAGTCATTTTTAGGGCTGGTTGACAACTGTCTCTAAAATGATTTTCAAGCTTTTTTAAAAATCATTTAGAAGTTGCAAAAAATAAGATTTATTAATCTGGCTGGTCACCCCTAAAAACAAATATATTTTCCGTGATGGTTTAGTTAACAAAACTTTCCATGAAAAATATATTTTCAGTGTTAGTTTGTAAGCTATAGTACCCCGGACGATAGTTAAAAATGGTTTGCTAACTAATCCGTCCTTAAAGAAATAGGAGGCGCCTGTGTAAAAATCAGTTTTGTACTAGTGTAAGTATAGCTGGCATATATATATATATATATTGGATAAACAACATAATAAATTAAAAATGTATTTCTATGTTTTTAGATGATGAAGTTAATTTCTGGCTTTTAAAGGTCATACATAACCCAAATCTCTTGGTACTGCACGTGCCAGGTCTTAGACTTACCTCACAAAAGGTGGCAAAGTTTCTATAGACAAAAATATCAGTTTATTTCTTTCCAAATCACCAACTTTTTAAGTTGATTCATTGTCATTATTGCATTGATATTGGGTCGTCTTCAGAGTGAAAAATAGCCATCTACGAAGCAAAACTTCTGTTGAGTGTTGTACTCCATTTTCTTGAAAAACTTTGAACTGTGTGCAAAAATCATGTAGTGGAAATATGTTCTGAGAGAGATAGAAAAGTGTCTACTTGAATGGTTTTCGCTTATCTTATGTAGAATTAGGTTTTGGGTAGTTTGACCCTTGAACTATCGTCTTATGGCTAGGGCTCGCAAATATTATCATGTACGTTCTAACATATGAGCAATCTGAATACCCTGTATATTATAAATTAACACGTCATATCAAGTGAAGTAAAAAAAGTGGAAGCCGGTTTAATTTCTAGCCACACCTGATTAACATTTAAATTAAGCTACATGAAAATTTGACCAGTAAGTTTGTGTTTGTACTATATAATGTACTAAAAATAAGAAAAGGGTTATACGCCAATAGTATTTATTACTTGTTAAAATGCCAATTCTTATATCACTAAAAGCATAATTTTTAATGTAAGGCTATAATATAGGTATAAGAGATATATGTTACGGTGCTTGGGAGGAACCACCCTATAGAAATTTTATCAATTGTTGATCTTAAAATGAACTAATTAATTGTGATTAAAGGTTAGTCTAGTAAATAATGTAACTTAATCCCCTTTGTGTAGAAGAGAACATATAGAAAGGGTGGGTCGCTGCACCCATCCGCCTAGTGCTCGATGGAGTGCAGGAGGAAGGTATCTCTCTACTTTTAACCATTAGGTTTAGACTAATGAACGCCTATTATTATTTTCAAGCAATGTATAAGTTCTCTAGTATAATAACGTACTTATGAAGTACCGTACCATGTATGGTCAGACTTTTCTTTATATATGTTGGTATGCGCTGAGCCAGCTAGCGCACTAAAATCATTTTCACATTATCAAGTAATAAGGACCGAAGAATAATCATATTGCACTTGGGGAGACATAGTGAAAGTAATATCTCGGGTGTAATCGTCCATTCAGTTTTGGTTTATATAGCTAGGCACGATATCAACATATATAGAAATTCAAGAAAACAAAGAAATATACATACTCATTTTACTCCATGTAAAACTAATTCACTAGAGTTGAAACTCATCATTCTATGTTAAGAATAAAAATACTGTAAAATCATGAGAAGTTATAAAATAATAAAAAGGAAAAGGGAAAAGCAAAAAATTCATGCCCGGAACATCATTCAAATACTTCCCGTTTAAAAAGGAAACATTCGTTGTAAGATTGTGGACATGTGACACATGGAACACATCCAATAGCTACATATTATAATTCCCTTCTGTAGTCTGTCATGTTAATTTGATCCCCAAATTAATTAAAAAAATTTGGTTGCAAAATTGCAAATACGTACTCAATCGTATGACTGAACTTTATTTGGCCAAATATATATGTGCAACCCCAACTATAATGTTTTGGAAAACCTGAATCCACCCGTCGGTTCAGTTTACCACACAAAGCTTGAAAGTAAAATCTTACAAAGCTATAATGTAGATAAAAAAATAACTAATTACACAGTTTGATTGTAAATTCATGCCCGGAACATCATTCAAATACTTCACTCTCTCTCTATCACATCAAATCTTTGGACACATGCATGGAGTATTAAATGTAGATAAAAAAATAACTAATTACACAGTTTGATTGTAAATTACGAGATGAATCTTTTGAGCCTAGTTAGGCCATGATTGGACAATAATTGTCAAATACAAACAAAAGTGCTACAGTGCCAAATACTGATTCCTAACCCCAATCTAAATAAGGCCAAGGTAACAAATAAAACAGTGCAATCCATCCATTTGTTTTTGTTTTTTACTTTCCAAGAGGTATACTAGTAAATTAACATACTCCCCCGTAAAAGTTGGTACTAGGTACGAGGTATCAAAATTCTATGCCACTTGCATCTCTCTCTCCTGCCCTAATAACCGAAGGAAAAAACACTTCATTGGTGCTTGAGTATATAGGCTGTATGTTTCATATATGTATTAAGTACTTAGTCGTTAGTAGATCTAACAAATAGTCATCAATTAAGCTAGCAAGGAGGAGCAAATAATCAAACCTGGTGCTAGCGAAGTCATAGAGGCGACCGGTGCTGGAGAAGACGACGAGGCCGACCTCGGCATCGCAAAGGATGATGGCGAGCTCCTTGGCCTTCTTGAACAGCCCGCGCCGGCGCTTCGAGAACGTCACCTGCCGGTTCGTCGCGTTGTCGATCCTCTTGATCTCTATCTTCCTTCTCATCATCTCCTTCTTCCCAACAGCACAGATCTAGAGAGAGAAAGAGAGAGCTGAGACCTAACTATCTACATAGGAGTATACCTTGTTGCAGAAACTTTTGAACGGTGGTACTAGCTACTGTGTCTCTTTCTTCTCTCAGATGGGAGAAGCCCTCTCTTTCTCTCCCTCTCTCTCTCTTCTCTTCTCCCTCTGATAGTCTGGATGATCCTCCTGCAACTGCCCAATCCTCTTTTGAGATGCCTGTCCTGTGCTTCCCCAAAGAAAGTATTCTAGGACCAGCTGGAAAGATCGACGCATATATACAAGTACAAAGCGTTTGGAAGGCCCTTCCTAGTTTTTGCTTTCTCTAGCTTGCTAGCTACCTCGTCCTAATTCACTAATTGTTGATTAGTACTGCATCATTGGCAATAAACAAAAATCTGCACGGCTTACCACTTCTGTCGTGTCAGTGCCTGACACGTGCGCGTTCGTGTCGATGCTCCATCACGCTGCAGATTTCTTAATCCAGCTGTCCTTCTCAGTACTCCGCCAGTTAAATGCAACAGCTTCTTTTTTTCCCCCATCAGATTGTTCTTTCTAGGTAGCGATTATTTAAAGGCGCACTTGCACCCTAGAGCAAGTGTTAATAATTAAAGTGACATAAGTGGACTATATGAGTCGCCACATAAGATTTGACGCTGCTCCTTGGTTTTAGTTCTAGCAGTTTATATTATATACACATGCAATTTGATCGATCATTACTACTTTTCATTTACTCCCTCCCCTCACCCTCACAAAAACAATGCAATTATATGTTTGGAACAAGTCAATTTTTCTTAGGTTTGACCAAGTTTATACAGAGAATAATATCGATATTTATGTCTTCAAATATATTTATTATAAAAATATATTCTGTAATTAATCTAATGATACAGAATAATATCGCTATATAGATGTTAATATTTTTTCATGAATTTAGTTGAACTTGAAATTGTTTAACTCATCGGAAAATGATAATTGCATACTTATTCGTTATTTGGGACAGAGGGAGTGTTTTATACAGAACACATGAAACTTTGTACTGAGTATTGCTGCAAATGACATATATAACTAAACTTACGCACTAATTAAACATTTCGTTAGCATATATAGTTCATCTCCATTCTCACCCTTTATTATTATTAGTTTGTACTGATGAAAGGGTCATCTAGCTCTATGAATTTAATCTTTTGTCTAACAAAAAACTTGTGCCGGATAATATAAATTGCAAGAGCTAGCTATGAACGACTTACAATTTGAAATGGAGGGAGTACTTCTCATCTAGCAAACGTGTTGGTCCAAGATGTGTGCTAACTTGAGTACTACTTTGTCTCAGCTTGTGTCCTGTACAGTTCAGCAAATATGTGTAATGTCTACAGGTTCCAGATTTTTGCCTTGTATTTTATGTTCGTTTTTCTTCCGCTATTTTCTCAAAGAGCCCTCCAAAATTAAGTAACACAGTCACATTTTATTTTCTATAATTAACTGGTGACATTTTGATAAGGATGATTAACCTTTGTTTAGAAATCAGTATATTTTGATTTTTGAAGATTTTTTTTTAAAAATGATCCATTTTTGCTAGCATCACATTATCACAAATTTAAAGTACGTAGCTAGCCTAGCAATGTCAACATAATCATTGAAGGTCTGTGTACTGTATATTCCTTGGAGTGATATATATATATATATGTCTGTATGGTGGAGGTATCAGAAGCGATCCATGCCATTTTCCTAGCCCATGTCAAAAGTCAACAAACACTCGTTGCTTTTATTTTTTATTGGAACAACACTAGTTGCTAGAAGCATATTATATAATGTTAAAAATAGGAAAAGAAGCCCACGCATATGAAAGTTATCTAGATGGCCCCCTAAACTAAGTTTGTGTTTAATATACCTCTTAATAAGCTTTTTTTTCATTTTTGATTCTCAATGTGTATATGTTAAGTTTCAAGTTCAAATTTTGTAGGGTGATAGCAAATCAATACCATAACTTATGTTAGAATTACATTATTGTTTTTTCATAATTGTTTGCCATATAAATTTGTATCTATGGTCTGCCATCAATCCCTCTTAACACTTTAGCCCAAGTAGAAACTCTTCTGAAGGACACCTTGATGAGCACCCATGCAAGCATCTCCGTACTTTCTCCACTGTGGATCTACTCGATGGTTACAGATGAATGGGTCAAGGCTCGGGAAGGGATGTGCTAACAGTAGACGGGAGCATTCACTTTGGTGAGGGGGCGGCGATGCTGGAGAAGGGCGGTAGGGCATGGGGAGTCGCGTGGAGGAGCTATGGCCAGTGTTGGAGGAGTCTATGTGGGGGAGAAGGGGTGATGCTAGAGAGATAGATACAGCAAAGAGACTGACAGATAGACCTTGGAGTGTAGGGAGCACTTGCCGGATGGGGATTGGGGGGGTGTTCTTAAGGTTCTTATTGTGACGTTTTGGGCTTATTTTCTAAGGCTAAAAATATCCCTTATTTTCAGAGATATCCCTGTTCATAGGCTTGTCTTTGTAAATTTTCAAAGGCAGGGTTTGCCTCTTTGACCTTTAATTATTTATTAGATGGTTTTGGCCTGTCTTTGTAAATTTTCAGAGACAGGCTTTGTCTAGTTGACCTTTATTTTGATGGTTTCTGGAGGCAGTGGTCAATATACCCATATGTGAATTAAATCCTCAGTCTTCTAAAAGCATTTTTATAGTAGTGGTGTGTGCACGTTTTCATAAAGATCAGTGTGTACATGTATATGAGCGTCTTGCATTTGTACTATAATTTAAAAAAAACATAATGAGCAAACATCTACTATCACTACTACAATAAAACTTAACCGAGGCGTTTGACAAAGGGCCTCTGAGGCGGGCGGATATTTGAACCACCTCGGTTAATGCCTAGGATTAACCGAGGCGGTCATTTTTATTAACCAAGACGGTCACAATCAATCGCCTCAAAAAATTAATTTACGGAGGCGGTTAAAAATAACAGCCTTCTAAAATCTATTAACCGAGAGGCCCGCCTTCAAAAATGCCTTCATTTTTGGAGGCCGCCTCGGTTAATAGGTCGAGGCCCAAACATGCCCAAACGAGGCCCGATAGACGCGACTGTCGCGGGGTCGGAACCACGGCAAGAATTGTTGTTCGAGTCGGTGTCAGAGTACGGGTCTCCGGTGGCTCGGGTGGACTCAAGAACACAAGAATCACAGAGAGGAGGCAACGGTTTATCCTGGTTCGGGCCAATCGGTGCCCTACGTCCAGCAACTGATGATCCTTATACTCAAAAGCACCCAAAATTGGAGGGTTACAATAGGGTTGTAGAGAGATTTGGTAGGAGGTTAGCTCGGTGCTAATCCTAAATTTGCCTCGTCGCCGGTGGTGCCTTCCCCTCGTCAGAGAGGAGGAAGACGACGGGATGCGGTGGGGGAGCTCTCGGTGCCCCTCTGTGGGTTGCCTTGCTCTCGGTGCTGAGCAGAGGCCAAGGAATGCAATGGAATGATCTGTCTTCTGATGATCGTCCTGTTGTCCTCCCCCCTAGGTCCGACCTTATCCCTTATATAACAAGATAAGTCAGGTACATGGTGGTTTGGGGGAACTAGTCTATGGTCTACATACAACGGAGTCTAGGAGGGCCTGGCAGCAACATGTCGTGGACCGTGGCGGTGTCGTGGAGCCAAAGAAGCCTTGGGCGTCATCCGGCTGCTATGTTCTGACACTCTACATGTTAGGTTGTGTTGGCTTGGATCGGCCTCCCCTAGGTGGCCCTTCTGGAGTCTTCTTGGCGGTGAAGGAGGTCGGCTCCAGAGGCTGACGCGCGGGCCCAGGAGCCTCCGAGCCTCTAGAGGCCGCTGGGAAGTTTTGTCTTCTTGTGTCACGCCCCGTGCGTGACCTTGTCGGGAAAGTGGCCGGCAATGCCGTGCCCAAGGGGCAGCGCTAGGGGAGCCCTCGAGCCTCGGTAGTTCAAGGCTTGTCTTCTTGTGCCTAGGCCTTGGCTGGCATCATTGGCGGGGCAGGAGCCAAGGGCCTGGCCGATGCGTTGTCGTAGATCAGGAGCCTTGGGGCTCAGGCAAGCCCCCAAGCCCCAAGCGAAGTCATGGTGGAGTCAGGCTCGACTGGGCTTCTTCTCTAGAGGGTGCGCGCGAGCATACCTGATGGGTATAGCCCTCGAGCCCCAGGGCGATCCTAGAGGGGTCGGTTGGGGTGTCTTCTTTGTTCGGGAACCATTGGACCCAAGGCTTAACATACCCATATGTTAGGATCTCATCAGGAGACCCTAAGCCCTTCGTGGCCTCACTTGGCATGATGGTGACCAAGGGCTGAATTCGATCTTTTGGTGACCGAACCCTCTTTGGCGAGGATGGCTTCCGCTAACAAGGGTGTTGTGCCCTGCTTGGGGCCTTCTTCTCCAATGTGATGGGTGCTACTCGGCTATCGTGGCTGAGTGATGATGGTGCTAATCCCTTTGTGTGCCTATGTTGCATAGGTCTTCGACTCGAGCGAGGGCTCGGCAAACTCATCTAGGAGTTGCCGACCTTAGGCCCAGGGGCGCCCTCCTTTTTGATCAGAGCCTGCCATGGGTCGGGTGATCGAGAGCATCTAGGCTCTAGCTCAGGGCCAACAGATCATCTAGAATGCCATGCCCTTCTGAGGGCTATGGTAGCAGGTCCCGATCCTCTCGAGCCAGCCTTCTAGGGCCAACCTTCAGTGGTCACTGATCGGGGTGCGGATGCTCCACCTAAGCGCCCATCGATCGGGGGGTCGAGTTGCTCCATCTGGGGAGCTGGAGCCACACTCGATGCCATTGTGGGGCCTCCCTACCAGTGGGAGTGGCGGCTTCTGGGCACATCGCTTCCGCTAACGTCTTGCGTAGGTAGTTGATGGTGTCCGGACCATCGTGCCTGGTGGAGGAGTTAAGGCGTGCACCCCCGTGCCATCCCACTTTGTCTAGGAGATGGGACATCGGGGCCACATGGAGCAGATCCGGTGGAGGGGGAGCCATGGCACTTGGTGCGCGTAGGTCTAGGCCATTGATGGTAGCCGGTGGGCCCAAGGGGAGTTGGATCCCCTCAGGTCCCACGAGGAGGCGTGCATGGAGTGGGCGGCGCACGTGGTGGAAAGTGGAGCGGGGACTTGACTCGTTGTCAGTGGCTCCCTGACTCTGCCTTTACTACGTCGCTGTGATTATGCAACTGCCCAGGGGCAAGCTGTGGGGATTGAGGAGACACCCGGCCGGTTCCCTAAGGCCCCTTCAGGCCATCGATGGCTGATCGAAAGGCCCAGAGCCGTTCACAGCGCATCATCTAGGCTATAAAGGGGAGCCCTGGGGACGCGGTGTCTTTAATCCCTTCCTCTAGCCCCTTCTCTTCTTCTTCTTAGATCCATCTTCTTTGGCGGCGATGGCGATGATGAAGTGCGACGCTTCCCTCTAGGTGAGCCTATTCTTGGTGCGCCGAGCGATTGCTTCTTTCGAGGGTGGAAGGACCCCATCGAGGGGAAGTTGACGGTGCGATGTGGAGGGGATGCAAAACCACGGCGCTGGGCGGAGTCCGGCGCCTTGATGCGGTTGGCGGCCCAGGTGACCGTAGATCCCCCCTCACGTGCCGCCAGTGTCGACGCTTTCCCTATGCCACGGTTCATTGATCCCCTGTCCCGCTGTCCCTCCTTGGAGAGGGGAAGGGTCTCAGCGATTTGAGTCACCGAGGTCCATCCGCTTTATCAATAGAAGAGTCAGGGGTTCAGGGGTTCACCGAGCCTCTACGCTGGTGAAGCTTGGTCGGTGTTGCCGGCTCTGGATGGAGACCGGCGGCCGGGAAGACGTCTTCCTCCTCGGTAAGCTCCTGAGCACAGGTAAGGTAGGGTCGGCCCTGCCTTCACTGTGCCTATCAGTGTGCCACGGAATCTCGGTCGGGAGCTCCAATCGAAGGACCATAGATCTTATCACCGTGGTGGTGGGTCGGTAGCGGTTTTTGCCGCCGTATATTGTAATCGGGTCATTCCCAATTAATGAAATGAAATTAGTTTTGTTTGTAATCCCATTTGCTCTTGAGTCATGCTTAGAGGCTTTTTCCCTCGTTGGGATGGGCTGTTACGATGATGGCCTCGGTGCCCAAGATCACCGCACCCATGCTACTAGCGGGTAAGTCCATGAGGACCCTAGGTTTATGGTCGTTCCATACCCCGGTCATGTCCCTTAGAGGGGAGATCCTCGACTTCCTGACTGAGCTACTCATATTGTAACACCCTAGGTGTTTGGCTTCCACTAATTGCATTTCATTTCATAAACATGTGCATCATCTATCTCATCATGCCATTGTTACTGAAACATGCATATGCAACATTTTCAACTGTGTGTGTTTCATACTTGATTGCTTAGAATGGTAGTAGTGCAACATATGAATGTAACATGAATTTCTCATTTTTTGAAACATGGCAATATGGTAGTAATGTGACAAGTATAAAATGACAACAAAGTCATGAAACATGTGAAACATTGCATTGCAACATTTGGGTGAATTGCTTGTTTTGTTACTTCATCACATGTGATCATTAGAAAATTGGTATAACAATTGTGTAAAGTGGTTGATCATGGTCTATTTCACCTTAACTACACTTAGGGTAATTGTTGGGACATTGTTCATGTAGATCAAAATGACCAAAATGCCCTCAAGTGGAGGTTTGACTTTAAATTACCCTAGAGTGGCACTGTTTGACTGATTCAAAAGACCAACTTAGAGACTTTGCATGGCTGTGCACTCTTTACCAAAGTTGTAGCAAATTTATCAAGGAACAAAAGTTGTTTTATGATCAACTCATGAAAATGTGTGGAACAGCCTCAAACATGGCCCACAAGTCAAAATTCCATGCTGATTTCACACTTAGAAAATATTCTAAGTCATAACTACATTTTCAGTTGAATCAAGCCCACTTTGGCTTGATGTAACTGCTGATCCATGGCGAATTAGATCATGATCCTTGAAAAGAAGTTGTAGATGGATGGTTGACCTACATTTTTCATGTACACAGTTTTTGCAAAGGAGCATTGGATTAGGCGTGTTGACACGATGAATACTCGCTGTCAGTCATAGTCATCGAACACTGAATCGCCATTTTCAGAAAATGGTCAGTGTCGCCATGGCCGACCGGCTCAGGAGAGGATCGCCGAGTGGCATGCATGCGCTGCCGAGGTCTCCACGTCACGCGTTCGAGCTCCAGAAGAAGGCCAACGCCTGCCCAAACACACTCGCCGCTCCATTGTTTCTCTCTCGCCTCCACCGCGCGCAGCGCCGAGCCGCAGCAGCTTCCTCGTTTCCAACCGAGTGTCTCCGTCGTCGTGCGCGCTCGCCACCGCAAAAACGCGTTGCTCAGCTCGTTAGTAGCTTCGTAGTGATCTCCTCTACCTCCTCCACCTCACCGTCGATCCAATTGTGCCTTGGTAAGGGCGAAATCGCCGTTTCCTTCCACCGCCGCCATGGCTGACCTCGCCGGCGTTGTTCCTCCACACGGACAACCGCCACCGTGACCCTCCCATCCTCTTCTCTCCCTTGCGCTAGGTCCAGTGAATACCACTGATGCTCGTAGGGTCATCCTTTAGGTCTGCGACGCCGTCGTCTCGCCGGAGCCGGCGATGCCGTGGCCGCGCGCCGCCGTGGCCATCGCCACCCCTTCTAGCTGTGACAATAGCTTCGATTGAGGGCACTGCTAGATGCACACTGATGTGGTGAACGTCGTAGCACCGTCGGGTTCGCCAGAAGAGTCACCGGCGATGAGCTTCGTCGCCGCCCTGTTCTCCTCCCCTGCCTGTCTCTCTGTCGCGTGGGACCCGCACGTCAGTCGCTGACGCACGCAGGTGGGAGCCTGGCTGGGCCGCGCCAGCGCTTGCTTCGCGGGCCGCCGTTTCTTCGGGCCGGCCCACCAGTAGTTGAATTGGTTTCCTTAATTTGATTTGTTTTATTATTTTCACAGATTTGTATATAGATTCAAAAATATGTATCTCTTAGATGGTAGATCCAAATGATGTGATTCCAATTTTGTTGAGTTCATGACAATGTCTAGTTTCTATTAAAAATATAATCCATGTCATGTTCTGTTATGAAAATGGGAGTTTCTATTTATCTCTTTTAATCATGCAAGAAATAGAGGTAATTATATCTTTTTCTAGGTAGCTCCAAATGGCATGAAATTTTTATGGTGTATTGCTCATATCATGAATAGCTTGTAGTTAAATTTTTATGTATTTTGGACATTGTATGTAGGAGATAGAAAATTATCTTGTTTGCATGAGTGGATCTTGAGTGAATTTTCATAATTTTTCTATAGATTCAGTTAGGGTAAAAATTGGTGAGTGCTATTCTTATGCTAGAATGATACTAGGAAAAATAAGAAATCTGTTACTTGACACTTTTCAATAGGGTTTCCTAATTATGCTAAAAATAGACATGCCACCTGTTATTTTGGATACAGCAAGTTCTGCTTACCCAATGGCTTTTAAATTTTTATGGTAGTCTATGTGAAGCATGAGATAGCTACTGTAATTTTTGTAGATTTTTCTGAACAGTTTTACTATATATTGCTTTAATCACCTAATTAACTAAAGAAATTAGAAAAGGGCATTAAATAAATTGTTTAGAAGTTGGCACTATGCTTTCTAGTGTTCCTCTGGTATGTGCAACAAGTTGGTAAACTTGGTTTGGTCAAATTAGGCTTTTGCATCATCATTAAATAATTAAGTTAGTAACCCTGTCATTTCTGGACAGATTCTAGGTTTACTGGAATTCGATTTGGTTAACGTAAGTATCATGCTGTGACGTTTACAATTGATTTGTAGAGAATTTCATAAGCTTTCCAGAATGTCCTCATGTAAGTCATTTGGAATTGTAGAACTCTGGTTGTGATTGAATTAAGGGACTACTTGTGTGCATATGAAACTTTAAATGTTGATTTATGTATGCCTTTACTATTTCTAAGTTTGTGGTAATGTTCCTAGGTGTTAGGCCTTTAACTGAAGATGAGCATCTTTATCTTAGGTTATGCAAGTTAGGTAAGTTGATCTTGTTCTTTAAGTTAAGTTAGATACATGCTTAAAGTGATTTGAATAGAGCTATTCTTAATCGGTAAACGAGTGTCTAGTGATGTTTTCGTTAAACATTTACTGTGATTCATTCATCAAGAGCATCATGTCATTCCTTATGCATCCATGATATTTATCTCGTGCATCGGCATGCAATAGGTGTACCAGAGGGAGTAACACTACTGGAATTCGAGGAACCGAGCGAGCAGCAGCAGTCGACACCGGAGGTTCAGGAGGTGCAGCCTTCAGGAGAAGTGCCAGATGAGGTCGCCGTTGAGTGCCCGGATCATCGTCCGTGCAACTTTGTGAAAGGCAAGCCCCAGAGCATATTAAGCCTCCTAATTTCTGAAATGCAGTTACGGTATTATTGTTACATATATATATTGTTGCATTAAGTTTAGGTGTTGGATGCAAACACTTGTTGCATTGGTTAACCAATCCTTGTCCAGATATTGTTACCCTGAATCCTATGTAGCTCAGGCTCGTGTAGTGCTTAGCCCTGCTTAAACACGGTAGAAGTCAGGTGATTTCCTATCACCTGCGAGATATAGGAAGATACATATGGCACGGTTGGCTATATTTGCTATCGTGGAAAAGAACCAGTCTTAATTTGAAATGGAGACCAGACGGAGGCTTGCCGGATTGCATTGACTCCGTCTGTGTCGATTAAGGACTAAATCTTGGAGCCTTTCCTGTTCATATTAAACACATGCCTCTCTCTTAGTTGGCCGTGTCCGATGACCGACCACGAAGCCGAGTAGCTCACCTCAGGCCGGGAGTCGATAAGTATAAAGTGGGTCCAAGGGCAGGTGATTTAAAAGTCCTAATCATCCTGGTAGAAGGGTAATCCCTGAGAGTGCTGGCGCTGATCGAACCCACGAAGTTGGTTCCTGAGTTGTTCCAAAGGTGACCCACGGCTACCCTTGCAAAGTATGCCAGGGTGAGAGTTAGGAATACCCCCTCAGTTGAGTTGTAATTCGATTCGAGTCGCCGTCTCTCCCGGTTAGTGAGAACTTGACGGGCTTATATCCAATGTAGATATACTAAATAACATAATGGTTCAGAAATGATGATATGATGATGACAACCTTATTATACCTGCTATGGTTAATATTGTTTGCTCATAATAAGTGAGTGCTCTAGTACATGTGCTAATCTAGTGGACAGGTAAATGATGATAAGCTTGATGCTAAGTTTAAATTGGTCACTATATTCATAAGCTCTTTTATGCAACTGTGTCAAGCTAGCCCACCTCATAAGCCTTGCATGATCCTTGGTGTCTTTTATTTCTGGTTTTGACGGGTAAGTCTAGCTGAGTACCTTCTCGTACTCAGGGTTTATCTCCCACCTGTTGTAGATGACCAGTTCTACTTTGGTTGCTGTAAGTATTGCCTTCTCCCGACTAGGGATGAAGACTAGACCGTTGGGCACGGTCTCTCCTAGTTCTCGTACCTGATGATGCTTTTATGGGACATGACTAAGATCTGGCAATGTATTTGGAACTATGAGGTTATGTACTAAACTATGTTGCTTCCGCACGTTTGAACTTTGTTTGTAATATTTTATTTGAACTCTGATGGGTGTAATCTGAATGCTACTTGTGAAATGTTGTAACGAATGATGTGTTGTGTTGAATCACTACGGTCTTGGTTGTATGTCGAGAGTTGGTTGAAATCCTTCATGATTTCCGGACTACCGGGATTATAGGAGCTTAAGTACAGGAATTTGATCACTTCGATGATTGTTTTTGTACTTACGTTCTTATGATTTGGTCGATTCTGTTACAGCTGACATCAGAGCAAGATTCGACACTAAACATGTCATTTGTGTATTTAAAACAAATGTATTTGTGAAAATCCTAAATTAAATACTAAGTATTGCCAGTGGTCATATCCCTTATGCCCAAATAAGGACTCTTAGGTGGCTTATTAAAGTACTAACTTAGGGGTTCCTTCTTGTTTCTGTTTCATCGTCCATACGGCGTGCTATTGTATGGATGCCATCCGCTTGGGTGGTAATGTTTGGATCAAATACCTCTACGCTCTGGTAAGTGGGAGTTGTGAGAGCATGACCGTCCAACCGTCGGTCTAGGGGAGAGTAGTTGTGGTTGCTCGCATACTTACATGTTCAATCATGTATCTATGAGAGTACTTAAATGTGGGTATCTCTGACGGGTAGTTGTGATACTAGAGTATATGCATCGGGGGATGTATGTATGAAAGTATTTAGTTTACTGCTTGCTTTTTATGCATTTTGGGAAATTACTAGGCTGAAATGAAATTTTCTGTAGGTACACTAACAACGTATCGTTGTAGATCGACTAGCTACCGTGTATGAGAGAGCATATGTATGCCACCATATATTTCGCTAGCCTTTAAATTTTTCTAGGTTTGTGAGGACGTACGGATCGTGCATGCATCATGTTCAAGCATACATAGCATTTTTGCATTACTGCCTCCTTTAAAATTGATGGTCTCGACTAATTAAATTTCGTATCCCTTAAATGATTCTCCCCTTATGTTGCAACTTTTTGCTACAGATGGCGTGCACGAAACTCACTGCTCACAAGTCCGCTTGAGGCAGGGCGCCTCATCACCGGTTAGCTCCTCGTGAGCCCCGTCCTGAGCCTACTGAGGCGGAAAGGCTGAGGACAGAGCTAGCCCGGGTGACTGCTGAGAGGAATGCGGCTCAGCAGCGTTTGGAGCAAGTAACACAAGAATGGGACCAAGAGACCCTAGAGGTTTAGAGGTTGACAGTTGCTCACCGCAACTGTGAACGTATGTTGATTCACGTGATGAACCAACGGAATGAAGCCTGGCACGAAGAGAATGTGTTGAGAGCGCGACAAGTGGAGCTAGAGCAGCAGTTGGCAGTTGCCGAAGAGTACAATGACCATCTCCATGAGGAGGTTCACCTGTTACACAATCAACTTCACCCTCTCCTGCCACCTGATGATGAGGATGAGATGGGTTCTGGTGTCATCATGGCTGAAGGTGATGATGACATGGAGGTCAATGGACCTGAGGATGCTCCACCTAATGAGGAGGAAGATGAGGAGTTAGAGCCTGCTAGTGATGAAGATGGAGGAGAGATCTTCGACACTGACTCCGAGGACGATGCGTAGTTTAGCTTACTACTTAGCTAATGCGCAAGAGCTAGTCTTTTGTTGATCCTCATGCATGAACGAGTAGCTTTGTAATAAGTTAATCGTTGGGATGTAATATCGGACCCTCTGTTATTTCGGATGAAAGTTTGGAACCACTATGGCTTGGATGTAACCTATCGAACGTATTATGCTCCACATATGTGAGCCTTTGATGTATTCCATCTTTATGGTCTATGGATCTCGTTGTTGGTTAAGTTCATCGCATTTATGTGTCAATTGATGCGCTTGATGCGTTGTGTGATTGTGATGAATGATTGTGCCTCTGTTGATTATATGAATGCATTCTCTCCAATGGACTCAGTTTGGCATAATTATACAATTCATCTACAAAAGTTTCCACATCGTCAGTGCTCATTGACTATACCTTTTGCAGATGGCTTATAACCTTCATCGCGGTCGTAGCATGGGAGATGAGGAACAACCACCTCCTCCACCGCCTACACCAGCTGAGCTAATGCAGACAGTTGTCGAAAGTCAGCGCATGCTAGCTGAGGCTATGCGCCAAATGGCTAACCACGAGGATCGACATGTCCGCTAGGGACCCGAGCCGAACCAGTACAGCAGCTTTAAGGACTTCATGGACACAAAGCCTCCTATCTTTAGAGAGGCAGAAGAACCATTACAAGCTGATGAATGGTTGAGCACGATAGAGCAAAGGTTTGGATTGCTCCGTTTGATCAAGGTATGAAGACCACATATGCAGGACACCAGCTCCAAGGCCTCTGCAGTATCCTGTGGACCCATCACAGACCACCTTCCTGCGAACATCGAGATAGTTTGGGGCTAGTTTTTAGGCGACTTTCGGGGACACTTTATCCCTCCTGGTCTCATGGCCATTAAGCATACCGAGTTTATGAAGCTAACCCAAGGCAACAAGAGTCTTAATGAATACCTCTAGGCATTCAACAACTTTGGCGAGGTATGCTCCCGAGTTCGTTGATACCGATGCCAAAAAAAGATAGCTAGTTTCAAGAGGGACTTTCCCTAAACCGATGAAGTCTATGGGCAACCGCAAGTGTGTCACCTTCAATGAGTTTATCGGTGACACCGACTCAAGAGAATAATGATAAGGTATATGTTGCTTCCAAGAACATTAAAAGAAACTTTGAGGCAGGTGCTTCTCCGTCTAAGGCACCAGTGGTATCCAAGACCCAATACCATCCACCCAATGCTAATGTCCGGTACCGCCCACCTTAGAAGAAGAATCAAGCTAAAACTGGTTTCCGCAAGGGGTACACAATTTCCTTGCCAAAGAATACCTCTGGGCAGGGCAGCTCAATGTCCCACCACTAACAGTAGTGTTGGAACTGTAAACCACCTAGTCACTTGGGCTAATAAGTGGCCCTATCCTTCCAAGCGAAATGCTTAGGAAAGCGTCCATCGTGGGGCGTGTTCACTACACTCTTGTGGAGAAATTCCTGCTGGTGAAGTGGTCACCACCGGTAAGTTTCTTGTTAATGATCACCCTGTATTTGTGCTCTTTGATTCGGGTGCTTCACATTCCTTTGTGAGTTCTACTTTTACATCTAAGCATAAGATGAATGTGATTACAATTGTTAAGGGTGGTTATTGTATTAGTGCTACTGGGAATAATATCATGACTAACCAAGTAGTTAAAGATATAAAGATTGAGATTGGGGATCGAGAGTTCCTTGCAGATCTTGTAGTTCTACCGGGGGTAGGAATCGATGTAATCCTAGGGATGAAGTGGATGAGTGGGAATGGAGTGTTGATCGATACGTCAACCCGTGTGGTAATGTTGAGGGATCCTATGGATAAGAAGTGTTTTCTAGTGCAGTTACCTCGTGATATTGCTATTCACAATACAACCAATGCTACCCTAGCCAAAGCCATTGAGGAGAAAACGATTGTCTGTGAGTTTCTAGATATCTTCCCTGATGACTTGCCTGGATTACCTCTGGACCATGATGTAGAATTCAAGATAGAACTCATTCCGGGTACGGCTCCTATTTCTCGAAGGCCCTATAGAATGCCGCCCAATGAGTTGGCTAAGCTAAAGAGTCAGTTGAATGAGTTACTAAAGAAAGGTTTGATTCGGCCTAGTTCTTCTCCTTGGGGTTGTCCGACTATCTTTGTGAAGAAGAAGGACGAGTCTCTGCGCATGTGCGTGGATTATCGCCCCCTTAATGCTGTTACCATCAAGAACAAATACCCTCTTCCTCGCATCGATATTCTGTTTGATCAGCTCTCCAAAGCTAAGGTATTCTCCAAGATCGATTTGAGGTCTGGTTACCATCAGATCAAAATTTGTCCTGAAGATATACCTAAGACAACTTTCTCTACTCGTTATGGCTTGTTCGAGTACCTTGTCATGTCCTTTGGGTTGACAAATGCGCCGGCACACTTTATGTACCTGATGAATTCAGTATTCATGTCGGAATTGGACAAATTCATCGTCGTGTTCATTGATGATATCCTTGTATACTCTCAGAATGAAGAAGAGCATGCTGAACATCTGAGAATTGTTTTTACTCGGTTACGTGACAACAAGCTTTATGCTAAGTTCAGCAAGTGCGAATTCTGGTTGAACAAGATACCTTTTCTAGGTCATGTGTTATCTGGAGATGGAATTTTGGTTGACCCTACTAAGGTGCAAGAAGTCCTAGAGTGGAAGGCACCTACTACGGTCACAGAAGTCCGAAGTTTCCTAGGATTGGCTGGCTATTATCATCGCTTTATCCTGGATTTCTCTAAAATCGCCAAGCCCATGACTCGACTACTTCAAAAGGATGAGAAGTTTGTCTGGACTCCGAAGTGTGAAGAGGCTTTCCACACTTTGCGGACCTTACTAACCTCTGCTCCTGTATTGGCACAACCTGACATCGAAAAGCCTTTTGATGTCTACTGTGATGCATATGGCAACGGTTTGGGGTGTGTTCTTATGCAGGAAGGCCGAGTAATTGCTTATGCTTCGCACCAGCTTTGAAAGCATGAAATCAATTATCCTACCCATGACTTAGAGCTAGCCGTGGTTGTTCATGCCTTGAAGATTTGGAGACATTACTTGCTGGGTAATGTGTGCAACATCTATACTGACCATAAAAGTCTCAAGTACATCTTTACTCAACCCGAGTTGAATATGCGTCAACGACGATGGTTAGAATTGATCAAAGACTACAACCTTCAAGTGCACTACCATCCTGGTAAGGCCAATGTGGTTGCTGATGCCTTAAACAGAAAGGCCCATTGCAATTCCTTAGTTAGTGAAGACTTTCATCTGGCACACCTCCTTCATCCTGTAGTACTCCACAATATCACTGTGGATTGCTCTCTTAGAAGTCGAATTATCGAACTCTAGAAGACTAATGTGGGTGTGTTTCACATCAAGCGGAAGATGAAAGAGCATGAGACCAAACACTTTAGGGTCGATGACAAAGGAATTCTCTGGTTTAATGATAGGCTTGTAGTACCCAAAGACAAAGAACTTAGAAATCAAATTATGGCTGAAGCCCATTCTTCTAAGTTGTCCATCCATCCTGGCAGCAGTAAAATGTATCAAGATCTCAAGCTGTATTATTGGTGGACCAAGATGAAGAAAGAAATCGCAGCTTACGTGGCAAGGTGTGATAACTGTTGCAGAGTCAAGGCTATTCACATGAGGCCCGGATTATTACAGCCACTCTCTATTCCTGGCTGGAAGTGGGAAGAAATTAGTATAGATTTTATTGTTAGATTATCCACTACCAAAAAGGGTTGTGATTCCATCTGGGTTATCGTAGATTGTCTAACTAAATCCGCTCACTTTATTCTGGTCAAGTCTACCTATCACCCTCACAATTATGCTGAGATTTATTTTCAACAAGTGGTCCGTCTCCATGGTGTACCCAAATCCATTGTTTCAGATAGAGGACCGCAATTCATGGCTCACTTTTGGGAGTGCTTACATCAGAATCTTGGCACTCATCTAATCCGCAGTTCTGCCTATCATCCACAAACATCAGGACAGACTGAGCGTGTTAATCAAATTCTTGAAGACATGCTTAGAGCTTGTCTTATCTCTTACAAAGGCTCTTGGGAGGATTGGTTGCCTCTCGCTGAATTCTCTTATAACAACAGCTATCAAGAGAGTATCAAAATGGCTCCTTTTGAAGCTCTTTATGGCCGCAAGTGTAGAACTCCTTTGAACTGGGTGTAACCCGGAGAAAGAAGATTCTATGGTATCGATTTTGTAAAAGAAGCCGAAGAGCAAGTCCGAACTATACAGAAGAATATGACTACCGCTCAGGCTAGACAAAAGAGCTATGCTGACAAAAGAAGAAAACCTATTGAGTTTGAAGTAGGTGACCATGTTTATCTGAAGGTATCCCCTATGAAAGGAGTAAAACATTTTGGAATCAAAAGGAAGCTTGAGCCTCGATATGTTGGACCTTACCGCATTATCGAGAAAAGTGGAAGAGTAGCATATAAAATCGATCTACCACGTGAAATGGGAGCTATATTCTCGATATTCCATGTGTCCCAGCTGAAGAAGTGTCTTCGTATTCCCGAGGAAAGAATAGCAACAAGGAAAGTCAACTTGAAATCTGATCTTTCTTATGAGAAGAAGCCCATGCAAGTTCTGGATACTCAAGAAAGAGTGACTCTTACGCGAGTAGTTAAGTTATACAAGGTAGTTTGGAGTAATCATAGTGAACGGGATGCAACCTGGGAGCGGGAAGATTATTTAAAGGAAAACTATCCGGCTTTCTATACTGATTGGTACGCTTTCCAAATCTCGAGACGAGATTTTTCTAAGGGGGGAGGGCTGTAACACCCTAGGTGTTTGGCTTCCACTAATTGCATTTCATTTCATAAACATGTGCATCATCTATCTCATCATGCCATTGTTACTGAAACATGCATATGCAACATTTTCAACTGTGTGTGTTTCATACTTGATTGCTTAGAATGGTAGTAGTGCAACATGTGAATGTAACATGAATTTCTCATACTTTGAAACATGGCAATATGGTAGTAATGTGACAAGTATAAAATGACAACAAAGTCATGAAACATGTGAAACATTGCATTACAACATTTGGGTGAATTGCTTGTTTTGTTACTTCATCACATGTGATCATTAGAAAATTGGTATAACAATTGTGTAAAGTGGTTGATCATGGTCTATTTCACCTTAACTACACTTAGGGTAATTGTTGGGACATTGTTCATGTAGATCAAAATGACCAAAATGCCCTCAAGTGGAGGTTTGACTTTAAAATACCCTAGAGTGGCACTGTTTGACTGATTCAAAAGACCAACTTAGAGACTTTGCATGGCTGTGCACTCTTTACTAAAGTTGTAGCTAATTTATCAAGGAACAAAAGTTGTTTTATGATCAACTCATGAAAATATGTGGAACAGCCTCAAACATGGCCCATAAGTCAAAATTCCATGCTGATTTCACACTTAGAAAATATTCTAAGTCATAACTACATTTTCAGTTGGATCAAGCCCACTTTGGCTTGATGTAACTGCTGATCCATGGCGAATTAGATCATGGTCCTTGAAAAGAAGTTGTAGATGGATGGTTGACCTACATTTTTCATGTACACTGTTTTTGCAAAGGAGCATTGGATTAGCCGTGTTGACGCGATGAATACTCGCTGTCAGTCATAGTCATCGAACACTGAATCACCATTTTCAGAAAACGGTCAGTGTCGCCATGGCCGACCGACTCAGGAGAGGATTGCCGCGTGGCGTGCATGCGCTGCCGAGGTCTCCACGTCGCGCGTCCGAGCTCCAGAAGAAGGCCAGCGCCTGCCCGAACGCACTCGCCGCTCCATTGCTTCTCTCTCGCCTCCACCGCGCGCAGCGCCAAGCCGCAGCAGCTTCCCCGTTTCCGACCAAGTGTTGCCGTCGTCGTGTGCGCTCGCCACCGCAAAAACGCATTGCTCAACTCGTTAGTAGCTTCGCAGTGATCTCCTCTACCTCCTCCACCTCACCGTCGATCCAATTGTGCCTTGGTAAGGGCGAAATTGTCGTTTCCTTCCACCGCTGCCATGGCTGACCTCACCGGCGTTGTTGCTCCACGCGAACAACCGCCATCGTGACCCTCCCATCCTCTTCTCTCCCTTGCGCTAGGTCCAGTGAATACCACTGATGCTCGTAGGGTCATCCTTTAGGTCTGCGATGCCGTCGTCTCGCCGGAGCCGGCCATGCCGTGGCCTTGCATCGCCATGGCCGTCGCCACCCCCTCTAGCTACGACAATAGCTTCGATTGAGGGCACTGCTAGATGCGCACTGATGTGGTGAACGCCGTAGCACCGTCGGATTCACCGGAAGAGTCACCGGCGATGAGCTTCGCCGCCACCCTATTCTCCTCCCCTGCCTATCTCTCTGTCGCGTGGGACCCGCGACGTCGATCATTGTGACGCACGAGGTGGGGGAGCTCAGGCTAGGCAGCCAGCCCAGCTGTATCCTTCAGCGGAGCCGCCATTTCTTCGGGCCGGCCCACCAGTAGTTGAATTGGTTTCCTTAATTTGATTTGTTTTATTATTTTCACAGATTTGTATATAGATTCAAAAATATGTATCTCTTAGATGGTAGATCCAAATGATGTGATTCCAATTTTGTTGAGTTCATGACAATGTCTAGTTTCTATTAAAAATATAATCCATGTTATGTTCTGTTATGAAAATGGGAGTTTCTATTTATCTCTTTTAATCATGCAAGAAATAGAGGTAATTATATATTTTTCTAGATAGCTCCAAATGGCATGAAATTTTTATGGTGTATTTCTCATATCATGAGTAGCTTGTAGTTAAATTTTTATGTATTTTGGACATTGTATGTAGGAGATAGAAAATTATCTTGTTTACATGAGTAGATCTTGAGTGAATTTTCATAATTTTTCTATAGATCCAGTTAGGGTAAAAATTGGTGAGTGCTATTCTTATGCTAGAATGATACTAGGAAAAATAAGAAATCTATTGCTTGACACTTTTCAATAGGGTTTCCTAATTATGCTAAAAATAGACATGCCACCTGTTATTTTGGATACAGCAAGTTCTGCTTACCCAATGGCTTTGAATATTTTATGGTAGTCTATGTGAAGCATGAGATAGCTACTGTAATTTTTCTAGATTTTTCTGAATAGTTTTACTATATATTGCTTTAATCACCTAATTAACTAAAGAAATTAGAAAAGGGCATTAAATAAATTGTTTAGAAGTTGGCACTATGCTTTCTAGTGTTCCTCTGGTATGTGCAACAAGTTAGTAAACTTGGTTTGGTCAAATTAGGCTTTTGTATCATCATTAAATAATTAAGTTAGTAACCCTGTCATTTCTGGACAGATTCTAGGTTTACTGGAATTTGATTTGGTTAACGTAAGTATCATGCTATGACGTTTACAATTTGATTTGTAGAGAATTTCATAAGCTTTCCAGAATGTCCTCATGCAAGTCATTTGGAATTGTAGAACTCTGGTTGTGATTGAATTAAGGGACTACTTGTGTGCATATGAAACTTTAAATGTTGATTTATGTATGCCTTTACTATTTCTAAGTTTGTGGTAATGTTCCTAGGTGTTAGGCCTTTAACTGAAGATGAGCATCTTTATCTTAGGTTATGCAAGTTAGGTAAGTTGATCTTGTTCTTTAAGTTAAGTTAGATACATGCTTAAAGTGATTTGAATAGAGCTATTCTTAATCGGTAAACGAGTGTCCAGTGATGTTTTCATTAAACATTTACTGTGATTCATTCATCATGAGCATCAAGTCATTCCTTATGCATCCATGATATTTATCTCGTGCATCGGCATGCAATAGGTGTACCAGAGGGAGTAACACTGCTGGAATTCGAGGAACCGAGCGAGCAGCAGCAGCCGACACCGGAGGTTCAGGAGGTGCAGCCTTCAGGAGAAGTGCCAGATGAGGTCGCCGTTGAGTGCCCGGATCATCGTCCATGCAACTTTGTGAAAGGCAAGCCCGGAGCATATTAAGCCTCCTAATTTATGAAATGCAGTTACGGTATTATTGTTACATATATATATTGTTGCATTAAGTTTAGGTGTTGGATGCAAACACTTGTTGCATTGGTTAACCAATCCTTGTCCAGATATTGTTACCCTGAATCCTATGTAGCTCAGGCTCGTGTAGTGCTTAGCCCTGCTTAAACACGGTAGAAGTCAGGTGATTTCCTGTCACATGCGAGATATAGGAAGATACATATGGCACAGTTGGCTATATTTGCTATCGTGGAAAAGAACCAGTCTTAATTTGAAATGGAGACCGAACGGAGGCTTGCCGGATTGCAGTGACTCCGTCTGTGTCAATTAAGGACTAAATCTTAGAGCCTTTCCTGTTCATGTTGAACGCATGCCTCTCTCTTAGTTGGCCGTGTCCGATGACCGACCATGAAGCTGAGTAGCTCACCTCAGGCCGGGAGTCGATAAGTATAAAGTGCGCCTCGGAAGGGAGCCGTAGGCGTGAGTCCAAGGGCAGGTGATTTAAAAGTCCTGATCGTCCTGGCAGAAGGGTAATCCCTAAGAGTGCTGGCGCTGATCGAACCCGCAAAGTTGGTTTCTGAGTTGTTTCAATGGTGACCCACGGCTACCCTTGCAAAGTATGCCAGGGTGAGAGTTAGGAATACCCCCTCAGCTGAGTTGTAATTCGATTCGAGTCGCCGTCTCTCCCAGTTAGTGAGAACTTGACGGGCTTATCTCCAATGTAGATACACTATATAACATAATAGTTCAGAAATGATGATATGATGATGACAGCCTTATTATACCTGCTATGGTTAATATTGTTTGCTCCTAATAAGTGAGTGCTCTAGTACAGGTGCTAATCTAGTGGACAGGTAAATGATGATAAGCTTGATGCTAAGTTTAAATTGGTCACTATATTCATAAGCTATTTTATGCAACTGTGTCAAGCTAGCCCACCTCATAAGCCTTGCATGATCCTTGGTGTCTTTTATTTCTGGTTTTGACGGGTAAGTCTAGCTGAGTACCTTCTCGTACTCAGGGTTTATCTCCCACCTGTTACAGATGACCAGTTCTACTTTGGTTGCTGCAAGTATTGCCTTCTCCCGGCTTGGGATGAAGACTAGAACGTTGGGCACGGTCTCTCCTAGTTCTCGTACCGGATGATGCTTTTGTGGGACATGACTAAGATCTGGCAATGTATTTGGAACTATGAGGTTATGTACTAAACTATGTTTCTTCCGCACGTTTGAACTTGGTTTGTAATATTTTATTTGAACTCTGATGGGTGTAATCCGAATGCTACTTGTGAAATGTTGTAACGAATGATGTGTTGTGTTGAATCACTACGGTCTTGGTTGTATGTCGAGAGTTGGTTGAAATCCTTCGTGATTTCCGGACTACCGGGATTATGGGAGCTTAAGTATAGGAATTTGATCGCTTCAGTGATTGTTTTTGTACTTACGTTCTTATGATTTGGTCGGTTCTGTTACACATATAGTTCCCGAGCCCATCTATCGGTACTCGGGGGGCTCGTTGCCTCCCTCATTGGGTCACCATGAGCGGCTCTGAGTCAGTACTTGGATATTGTTCATCTAGACGGTCGGAATGGTTCTTGGTGCCCCGGCTATAGCCGTGTGGGCTCGTCTGCCAAACGTCCCTCGCACTTTAGGTGCTTCAGGCGGCCTTGAAGCCCGGTGGGCCAGCCTTAGAACCCTCAGCGATGCCCCTTCTTGGCCCCCCATACCGTCGTGTGGTGGGGTGGCCCGATCTAATGAAGGGTCAGGAGACAGGCAGGTACCTACAAAGAAAATGGAATGAACACAAGAGAAAGGGAAAGATGACATAGCTGCTAATGCGGCGGTCGGGGCCGTTCCGTTAGCGCCTTGCCGATCCCTTGCCCGGTTGTCTCGCTCTGTCCGTCCTGTCCTTGCTTCGCTCGGGGGCCTTCTGCGGTAGTTCTCATTTAGAAAGGTCAGTAGGTGGTTAGCTCGGTCAATCCTCTGGTGCAGCCGAGCCATCACTAGAGTGGCTCGGGATAAAGGAGACAATTGTAGAGACAAGCGGAGCAAGAGGGTCGAGAGGAAGAGACTTATCTTGGTTTTTGTTGTTGGAGAGGTAGGCCGGTGAAGGAGGTCGGCAGGCAGGTTATGGCTCGGGAGACGGTGCTTCTAGGCGGATGGCTCGACGTTGGCCTTTCCTCATGGGGAAAGGTTGGAATTCACCTCGATCGGGTCAACCCCTTCTGGTGGGCTGAGCGCCTAGATGGAGGGGCCACCCGAGCCACCACTACCGCCAGTAACCTTGTCCGTCTCGCCGATGCTCGATCGATCGAGCACTGCCGCCGCCTCAACTGCTTCCTCCACCGGTGCCCTTCCTGTGTCACGGCCAGAATTGTCGGGATCACAGGGGTCGATGAGTGCAGTTGCTTGGGCGATGCAGTCTTGCTCGTAGTAGTAAGCTTGCTCGAAGCTGCCCTCGATAGTGATGATCCCCTTCGGGCCGGGTATCTTGAGCTTCAGGTAGGTGTAGTTGGGGATGGCCATGAACTTGGCGAAGCATGGTCGACCGAGGAGGGCATGGTAGACATCGAGGAAGTCAAACACATCGAAGGTGAGTGTCTCCTTAGGGAAGTTGTCTAGCTGGCCGAAGGTGACGTTGAGCCGGATGCGCCCGAGGGGCATGGCTTCCTTCCCCGGCATGATCTTGTAGAATGGTGCCTTGCTGGGGCGCAGGTTGCTGCAGGGGATGCCCATCTTGTCTAGAGTGCTGGCGTAGAGTATGTTGAGGCCGCTGCCCCTGTCCTTCAGCACCTTGGTGAGGTGCGTGGTGCCCATGATTGGGCTGACCATGAGCGGGTAGCGCCCTGGATGAGGGACACTATCGGGGTGGTCTTCCTGGTCGAAGGTGATGGTCGTCTGGGACCATCAAAGCAGCGTCGAAGCGGCGAGGGTGTGAATGGTGTTCACCTCCTGCTCGGTGATGCTGCGCTGTCGATGGGATTCGTAGGCCTGGGAGCACCCAAAGATCATGAGGCAGCGCTCGTCCTCTGGGAACTCGTTGTCTTCTTCCTGGGCACCTCCCACCGGGTCGCCGGCCTTCAGGGAAGGCTTCTAGGCCTTGCCATGTTGGCCGAGGGTGCCACGGATGTAGCCCTTCATGGTAGTGCAGTCCTTGAGGAGGTGCTTTGCTTGCCCCCGTGGAACAAGCAGGGGGCCTCGAACGCCTTCTCGAAGTGTGCTGGGCGTGCGCCTTGCCTATGGGGGTGAGGTCCGGCGGTGCGGTCGGCCGCGACCACCATCTCCTCCCCATGGCGCTTTCGGTCCTTGTTCCTCCTATCACGGCGTCGCTGGGATGAGGCGGGGTCGTCGCCACCATCGCCTTCGCTGAGGTGACCGGTGGCTTTGGCTTTGCCGCTGAAGTTGGCCTAGACCGCCTCCTCATCGGTGGCGTACTGGGTGGTGACATCCAGTAGCTCCCACATCATGCTCACAAGCGGTCCGCCTTCTTCTGAAGGTAGGCCGCGTGGTTGCGGGGACTCTGGTCCGACGATGTTAACCTGGGCGCCTCCTCAGGTAGAACCTCATCATCGATGTGGTAACAAATGCATGGAAGGGCATTGTAGTCGATGTTGTCAGAGTCGTACTCTAAGTCATTCCCTAAAAAGATCTTAAGGAAGGTGCGTAGCGACGGGACGTCGATCCCCGCCGCGCCAAAGAGGATGGCGCTTCGTGGTGCCTCGTGACTAATGAGGTGCTCCAGCTCCATTTGGAAGGATGCCGCCACGTTCTAGATCCCAAAAGGCAGGTCTGGGAGGTAGTACCAAAAGTGGTCAGGTGGTGGGAGTGCCTCACCGGTGGCGATCTGATAGTGGATGTTGGCCAGCATGTCAACCATTTGGCGGTGGTCCGACACAGTGGGGTTCGGGCCCAAACTACGCTGGATCTGTCGGGCTAGGACCTTGAGATCTGCTTCTAGAAGTCCTGGCGGAGTGGGCGGCGCCAGGGGCTCATTGCCTACTAGCGCAACCCTGTGGAGTGGACGAAGCTTGCCGTAGCAGTCGGCGATGTAGGCCAGGCTCCCAGAGTTGAGGACCTAGCCCGGAGCGAAGGAACCGGTCGTGACAGAGAACTCGGTGGGGAAGCGGACACCGCCGTCTGTGGTGGTGCCGCTTGCTCCGACGATGAGGCGGGTGGCTCCAGCCACCATAGAGCTAGAATCGCACTTGACGATACCCCCTACCTGGTACGCCAGCTATCGCGGGGTCGAAACCGTGGCAAGTATTGTTATTCGAGTCGGTGTCAGAGTACGGGTCTCCGGTGGCTCGGGTGGACTCAAAAACATGAGAATCATAGAGAGGACGCAACGGTTTATCCTAGTTCGGGCCAATCGGTGCCCTACGTCCAGCAGCTGATGATCCTTATACTCAAAAGCACCCAAAATCGGGGGGTTACAACAGGGTTGTAGAGAGATTTGGTAGGGTGTTAGCTCGGTGCTAACCCTAAGGTTGCCTCACCGCCGGTGGTGCCTTTCCCCCGTCGGAGAGGAGGAAGACGACGGGATGCGGTGGAGGAGCTCTCCGTGCCCCTCCATGGGTTGCCTTGCTCTCGGTGCTATGCAGAGGCCAAGGAATGGAATGGAATGATCTGTGTTCTGATGATCGTCCTCTTGTCCTCCACCTAGGTCTGACCTTATCCCTTATATAATGAGATAGGTTAGGTACATGGCCGTTTAGGGGCACTAGTCTACGGTCTACATGCGTCAAAGTCCAGGAGGGCCTTGCAGCGATGCGCTGTGGACCGTGGCAGTGTCGTGGAGCCAAAGAAGCCTCAGAGCACTCTCCCTCAGAGCGCGCCCCCTCCCTTCTCCCCTGGCGGCGCCCCCTCCCATCTCCTCCTGGCGCCTGAGCACTCTCCCTCCCTCCCCTCCCCTCCCTAAGCACCTCCTGATGGCCTCCAGGTCAGATCCGGCGTCACGGTGGCAAGGGAGGCCGGATCCGGTGGTGAGGGAGGCCGGATCCGGCGTCACAGGCGTCAACTCCGGTGTCACGGCGGCGGGGGAGGCTAGATCCGGCGTCACAAGCATCAACTCCTGCGTCATGGCGGCGGGGGAGGCCGATCCGGCATCACGGGCATCAACTCCGGCGGCGAGGGAGGCCGAATCCGGCGGCCCTCCTCCCCTCCCCTCATTTGCTCGCAGAACTGGTGGCCGGACGCTAGATCTTAACGGCGGGCGGCCGCGGCCGGATCCCGACGGTCTGGCGAGGATGTTGTCATCGGTGAGCAGCTGTGGCGATGGTGACCCGTGGATGGGCTCGGCGGGCCCGTGGGTGGGCTCGCTGAGCTTGTCCACGGGTTTTCATTTTTTTTGTTTTTTTATTTGATTAACCGAGGCGGCCGACCAACCACCTCCGTTAAGGCCAGATTAACCGTGACCTTTTCACGGAGGCGGATCGGATGCCCGCCTTAGTTAATCGTTTTCCCCACCTCGGTTAAGTTTTCTGTAGTAGTGCTCTTAGTTCGAAATTATAGTTCACTTCGGCTTTAATCTGTCCTATAGAAACATGTATTGACATGGACAAGTTCAAATAAGTTCTTTATCAAATTATATTGCATGAAAATTTAATGAAACAAATTTGATGTTCTAGTGTATTTTTTTAAATGACCAAAGTTAAAGAAGTTTTAAGATAAAAGGCAAAATGAATTACAATTTGGAAAGGAGAGAGCATTTCTTTTTTTTCTTTTGGACTATATTGTATTCTTGAAATATATATTAGGATGCAATGTTTTATTTGCCGGTTGAAATGGAAACACCGCCCATGCATGACTCAAGCCAATGCAATGCATACACATGCACAGCTCCCATCTTGTATTATTCTTGTTTGATTTGACTAGCTTTGAGTCATATTAGGAAAAGAGCTAGGAAAGCCAGACAACCATGCAGGTGCTCAGATTTTGGTGATCTCTTGGCGTGCACCTAGCGGCCTGCAGCACGTGAAATCTTGGAAAACTATGCGAGGACCATGTGGTTCGCTGCGCGCGACCGCAACCACATCCAGCGTGCTGATCGAAGTCCCACGGGCAATGATCCTGCCCCTGCCAATCAGCATCCAAGGCAGATCTATCAGTACTAGTTTGTACGAGTAACAAAAACCCCCTGTAAGTACGTACCTGCTGCGACCATTCGTTAAAAGCTAGTAGTAGTAAATTAATTATTAAACGAAAGTGCTACGGCGCTACATGTTTAATCATCGACTATTCAAATTTTGCTATCCCATTTGCCGAATACAAACATGGCAATTCCCCTGCATTTAGAGACAAGTTGCAAGGCAGTAAAAGGTGCAGAGAAGTTCTATACATTTACAGAGGTTTGAAAAAGGCTAAAACGACATACGACGTGTTGAAACCAGAGGGAGCACTGTAGTACTTACTTAGTACTACAGTAGTACGGAGATGAGATGGGAAGCTTGTAGACAAAAAAAAAAAAAAATAAAATAACGACTATCCAGTTACAGCACTTGTACTCCCTCCTGTCTCTTTTTATCTATCGCTCTCACTTCCCAAGAAGTTAAACGTACTCAACTTTAACTAAGTATTAATAAAATAATAATAATATTTATAGTATATAATTAGTATCATTGATAGATCTTTAAATCTATTTTTAAATAAATTATTTTAAAGATATAAATATTGCTAATATTTTCTATAAATCTAGTCAAATTTAAAAAGGTTTGACCAGCACACATCCCACGGCAGCACTTATTTAGGGACGGAGGAAGTATCTGAAATATTCGATCGACCGCAGAACATGATTCAGCTTGAAGTTGCCGAGTCAGCTGAGGATGATGTCTGTCACCCATCCTAATCACCCTTGATTTTGTCCTTCCCTTCAGTATATGTGCCCCACCTTAGGCTGGATAACGAGTCAGCTCGGTTCGGCTCGTTCTGGCTCATTAAGATGATGAGCTAGCTTGGCTCGGCTTGTTATCTTAACGAGCCAGAAAGCCAGCCAGGTACAAAAAAAAAAAAGTATACAAAATATAATATTTGTATTTATCTAAAGCTTGAGAATAGTAATAATGCAAAAGTAAGACATCCAACAGCCTTAAATCAAACAAAATATTACATCATACATCTATGGTATATACTCCATAACATACATAATACGTCACGATTATCCATAAATCCATTAAAAACAAAATAATAAAGTCATAATAATCCAAGTTTATAGAGTATAGACCAGTCATCAACCAACTGTAAAGTGGAAGACATGAAGTAATACAAAACTAATATAAGTTATGATGACTTTTTCCCTGGAAGCGTGGCTCGTTTGGCTCGCGAGCGGCTCACGAGCTGCTCGAGTTAGCTCGTTATAGCTAACGAGCTAAAATCTTGGCTTGGCTTGCGAGCCATGAGCCGAGCGAGCTAACGAGCTTCGAGTTTTTCGTCCAACCTTAGCCCCACCTCTGGATATTAGTGAAATGGCAACGCATATTACATATGTGTGTTTCTTTCAGAATCCTCACTGGCCATCTTGATTCTAGGTGTATAAGTCCCTCATATGACACATGCAAACACAGACATTATATTATTATGAATCGATGAGGCAAGCTTAAGGGCAGTCTGCGCGACAGCCAGGTTCCTATACAATCCGTTCTAGATCGCGGAGTGTCAAACTATTTGAACACCTCCTTCCTAAGTTGCTATGCCCCAATCGAAGACTACAGCAATATAATATACGACATCTAAAGAAAATACAATCAATAGTGGCAGCCTCTCAGCTGGTAAACAGTGACGGTTTTCTTTTCAACCTCTCTTTATCATTAAGACTTGAGTCGCGTTTAATAAAATGCATATGGATCTATGGATATAGCTAGGAGTATACAGTACTAGTGCGGATAGGATTTTACGTAAAGGTAGGGATGGGGGTCTTCTTTTCTCCTGTGTTGGTCTTCCATGAGGAGTCACGAAGATCGCCTTGTTTGCATTGCAGCATCGGCTCGCGAACCAAGTCGCAAACGAGAGCCCGGTTGTCTTTTCTTGGCAAGTTGGCATGCATGGCTAGTTGCATGGCATATAGTACTATAATTTATTAAGTTTATTATCTTTTTTTTTCAAATTATATAGTACATATGCAGATACTTATCATATCCCTATGAACAGTGACGGGCCTCTTACCAGCTACGAAAACCATCCGGTAATATACCGGTATATACCACATATAGAACTAGCTAAAATAAAGAAAAAAAATCTAATTCATGAGAAAAGTATATGCTAAAGCTTTGGTTCTCTTCATTGTCATCACTAGTGTAGGACTGAGTATCAGTCCCGGTTAGAAAACCCCCTTTAGTCCCGATTTTTAACCGAATTGCAAATCCGGGACTAAAGCCCCCCTTTAGTCCCGGTTCTAGGAATCGAGACTGAAAGTAGACATTTAGTCCTGTTGCTATTACCAATAGGGACTAGATGAGCCCCCAGACCTTGCCCCGAGGCTGACACGTTTAGTCCCGGTTGGTGTTTCCGACCGGTACTAAAGGTTCTTTTTTTCATTTCTTTCCTTTTCCTTTTATGGTTTCTTTTCAATTTAATTCGTTTTAGTTTTAATTAACTTTTCGTATACGAATTCTACGTTGTTAATATATGTCCATATATACATATAAGGTTTCGTCCAAGCATTATACATAAATAACACACTAAAATGTATGAAATTATATATATACAAATATTTCAAGAGGTTGTACATGCATAGAATATGTACATAATAAAGTCACAAAAAGCTTGTACTCATGTCCTTGGGATTTCATTCAACCCTAATCTTCAGTCGTATGGCTACTAGGTAATATTTCTTTTCTGTAGTACTCGCCTTTGGGATCTATGACCCCATCCATAAGAAATCGTGACAATCCCTCTTGAATTGCTTTGATCTGGTCAGTTCGCAAGACCTTTTGCTTCCTCCATTCAACTTTCAATTCGAATGAAAGGAAAAGTATGAATATATTTGATTATATATATCAACACAATGGTAATAAATAAATTGTGTATATTTTTACGTACTTCGAGGATCTCTTCACTTGTTTTCATTGAGTACTGCATGAGGAACTCGCAAACGTAGTATCCACGTAAGTTGTTCCCCGGTCCCTGCTGCAGACACCACTTTACGAGAAAAAGATTCATCATCAACCAATGAAGCATGGTAATAATGAATTGAACTAAATAAAGATGCGGTGACCTAGCTAGTACTTGCTGGGTATTGGACTATATTCAGATGCACGATCCAATTACCATTATAGTGTTTCTTAGCGAACGTAGCCCAAGCACTGCCCAAGAAAATAAATAAATTGAATTATATCAATAAAATGGCATAAGAGAGTATACAGTGTGCGAGACCGAAATTACCACTAGAGAATATCTATCATATCTTGGTAATCTTCTCGGAGTTTTCTCGCTGAGTCAAAGATTTTTACACGACTCCTAGGCATATCGATGACCAGTAGTATCCAGTGAAAGCTGCATGTTTATACGCAGGCATAACTCATTAACTAAAGTGAACATGGAGTAAGCAAAAAAAATATGCACAAGACATTAACACTCACTTGAAGTTGTAAGGGAAGAGTATCAGTATCATGTCATGTTGGCTATCTAAGAACTTCAACATATTCTTCTCTACTTGAGGTCGCCATCTATCATATGGAGTAACCATGTCCTTGAATGTGCGATTCGGATCCATAAAACCAACATCAGTCATCTCTTTTTTCTTTAGTTTCAGTATCTCATATGTGCATATATATAGTACAAAAGAATATATATAGTGTGAGGATAACTAAATATAGACAACGAACTAACATGCAAGTTACTTTAATTGTAGAAAGAATCACTTACAAACACCAGCAGCTGAGTAGAGATTTGTCAAGGGCGTCTTGGTGTAACAGTTGGTGTAATTCATTGAACTCAATATGTATAAGGTCATAGCCGTTGAAGTAATGCTCTAGTCTCACTCTACCAAGAAGCCATGCCTCTTTCTTCACACACACATCTAAGTACCACTTGTTTAACATAAACATTTGTTTACCCAGTGATGGCCAGGACTTAGGGTTGACAAGACTCCTGCCATACTTATAGGTCTGGAATATATCAAACATGGTTGTTAGTATCGATGCTCCCCATGAGATGTTGCGGTGTGAGACCTGTTGTGTCCATGAAGCTATTGAGTTGGTCCAAATTGATTTGACCTCCTTGTGCGTTTGTACAATCATCCTCAACAACTAGCGGGTCGATAGATTGCAAAGATTGCTGCCCGAGCTGTGCAACATTTTCCCTGCTCTTTTCGCTTTTTGGGACACCTTATATGACTTGTCGAGAGAGCGTTCATAGTCCGATAATGGCGAGGGCTTACGTGCCTCACGCTTGCTTTTTCTCACGTTCAAATATTTTTTTCCTTAGTTCTTGTTGAGTTATGTACTGCGGTTTTGGCGGGTTTCTCATACGTTCAATCCTCTTTGCTACATCTTGCCGTCAGTTATCCAAATCTTTTTGTGCCGCTGCTTTTGATTCCTCTTCAGACATCTCATACCGGAGGGGGCTTTGTTTTACGATGGCCGGCTTTCTTCTTCACCGGGGACTTCACCATGGGCGTGGGCCTCTTATGGCTCTGCGGCGCGGGAGGCGGAGGAGGGGGAGGCGAAGGTGGGGGAGATCGCCTTGGAGGAGATGGAGATGCAGCCGTGCCATGGAACGCATCATCATCATCCAGAGCACTCTGATGATCATGAGGGGATAAAAGAACTTGACTTAGGTTGGGAGACCTATGAGTACAAAAAAGATTAAGAGTAAATGGCTATTTATGCGAGAAGCCAATAATTGAGAATGATTATTGAAAAACTGTTTCGTTCACTTTCATCTGCACCTATCATGAGGCAGTTGAGGAGGAGGCGACGGTGCCGGCGCCCCAGGACTAATGATGTAGCGCTTGCGCCATACAACGAATGAATATTCTGCTTGTCCTAGGGTCTTCTCCCCATCACCTCTAGGAAAGTCAAGAGCCACTTCCCTATAGTCTTTGATAACTCTATCCACCGAGACGCTATAATAGCCAGGTGAAATTGGATTCCCATGGCTTCTTCGTGTCTTGTCAGGGTCTACAGGAGAAACAATACCGTGCACCACCATGACTGTGTTGTTCCCCATGGGAATGTGCTGCTCACATAGCATCAAAGTCACAGTGATGACATCCATAGGGAAGTGCTGCAATGCGTCATCTTAATTTGGGAGCTCAGTGGAAGCGCATCTGCTTCTTAACTGAGGCGGGCTAATGTTGACTCCATGCTCCGATGTTGACAGCCTTTGGCTACTCAATGCTAGTTTCACTTGCTATTTGATTTCCTCTTGCATTCTCACGTCCATGTTTAGTTCTTGCTCCTGCAATCGAAGCACCACCACCTCTAACCTGCGGATCCGCTCTACCTCCTCGTCCTTCCTTCGTTGGCGTCTTCTGTAGGTAGCGACGTCCTTAGAAAAGCCATGCCACCATGAAATCAACCCTTTGCCTCACATTCGCCCAGGGTGTTTAGGAGTCTCAAGGGCGTATGTCAGCTCATCCTTCTCTCGGTTGGGCACAAAGGCACCACTGGCAGAAGCATCTACAATATCAAAAAGTCTTTGTGCTACTCTTCCGATTTTCCCACCAACAATCGTCTCCCGGGTCTCTGGGTCCAGTGATCCTCCATGCACGAAAAAACAATTCTTGGAGTGTTCAGGCCAATCGATTGAAAATGGTGGGATCCCTTTGGCAAGCAGGTTTGCTTCCATTCTTTGCCACCTAGGAATGGCACACCTGTAGTCACCTGATCCCGTTGTATGATGGTATACCTTTTGTCGTGCATTCTGTTGGTTCCTTCTCACCCGTGGCTCACCCTCTTTCGAAGTCTTGTACCTCACAAATTTAGGCCAATCGTCCCTCAACTTTTTGTATGGGCTAGTATCACTAAAATATGGAGTCAGATTCTTCTTTACAAACTCATTGTACAGCTTCTTCCTCTAGATCTGGAATTGTGTGGCCATCTTCTTGACAGCCCAACTTTTAACTAGTTTTCTTAAATCTGCATTTCTTGGTAGCTGGAAATGTGCAGTGACTGAATCCCAAAGAAGGTCCTTGTCTCGCTCAGGGACAAAATTGATCCGAGGATCATCCTTCTTCATTTTCCATTCACGGGCGCTGATCAGGAGCTTGTCCCTAACTGGAAACCCACAGTGGTTTACGTATTTCTTTGCATTCTTTGTTGGCAGGAGCGGTTTGTCGGTATTGGGGTCGACTTCTGTGATTATGTAGTGGCCCTCCAATGGTTTTATCGGGCCTCATACATTTTTACTTTTCATCAACATCGATTGTTGGCGGTGCTTAACTCACATTTCTACCGCCAACATTTAAACAAAATAAAACAAAATATGAATGCCAAAACTTAGAATTAGGGTTTACAACTCATATTTTCCACGAGTTTTGGTATATGCATGTTTTGCAAGACAATATGTGAAAATGTACCAAAATGCGCAATCGAGAAGGCGCATTGAAACAAAAACAGATGCAAAGCCCAGCCAAACCTCAGAATTGGGCCAGAACACCAACGTGGGAGCCATCCAGGCCCAGCCAGCAACCCACCAGAGCAAGACAGTGGCGACTGGGCTAGCCAAGGGTGCGGCGGCACCCATGGTGCGGGCGCACCGCCCCCAGCTCCGCTCGGTCCCACCTTGCTCTGGCAGCGCATTCAATGCTGGGGGAGGCGGTTGCATGTGGTGCTTTCCTAAAATACAAGCAAACCGACCTCCTCCAAGCCTATATAAGAAGACCCCTCTCCACATTCAAGATCATAATACACTTTGGAGAAGAAGAAGAAGGGCTACACACATTCCATTAGCTTCTAGCTAGACTAGAGTAGGGAGTGAGATAGGAAAGAGTTAGATGAATAGCGAGAGTAGCGGTACCTTCTACCTCTTGTACTCGGCAAGCCTTGTACCTTGGGTGGACGGAGTGTCGGACTTGTTGGTCCCCTACACTTGTACCTCTACGTTTGTCTTACTACTTGGAGTAAGAAGTTCGTGTTCATTTTTTGGTTTTGATCCCTTAAGTAAAGTTATCATTGTTGCTACTTACTTGTGGGTTTGTTGTCCGTCCTCACGGTGGGTGCTCTAGTAGAGGACTCCTGCTAAAGACGGAAGTTCCTAGCCAACGCTAGAGTAGTAACGGTTAGCGTAGACGTGGTGTCTAAGCTACACGTTACCTTTGTTTGCCTCATATCCCACGGTTGAGGGGCAGACGGTAGGTGGTGACAGCCCTGTCCGTCCTTTGTAATCCCCCACGTTTGGGTATGGCATAGAGACTGTACGCCGGTATCGCCTGACAGATCAGGTGCGCTCCGGTGGCTGAAGTGAGTTTGTAGTAGCAAAGTTATCTTCGCTTATGGTTTCTATCCTTAGAAGAACCTCACTACCTAAGTTACCCTTCACCTTGTTCTCCTAGGTAAACTAGCCAAGAGACTACTTACACCTCCGTTCCTTTGGGAAAATACGATACCCTGAATACTTCCGGGTGAAGTGCAACAGCGGTACTTCCGTGTGCTTGCGGACTTTTCTGCTTACGCTAAGAAGCACCAACATCGATCTAGAGGGCTACATACGTAGAAACACAAAGATTCATTAATATATATATATATATACACAAATGGAATTATGTTTAATTTCATGTATATAATTAGAGATGCAAGATTATTAACAAATATACCTCGCCAACACTTTCTTGCATAGGATTTTCTTGCACAAAATTTTTCTGCTCATCATCAAAATTTAATATGTATTGAGTGCCATCATCATCATCAAAATCAGCCACGTTGTTATCGGCCTCGTTCGGGCCATATTGAGTGCCGGCATTGAAAATGTTTATCATGGCCTCATTCTGTTCGTAGTCGTCTTGAGGGTCGGCCATCTTAATTACCAGAACTATATATAAATGTGAAAACCATATAGTAGTCATGCATGTGATAATGGATCAAGCCAGGGGCTTAAACTTAAATAACTATAGAATTTAGAGTTATTATTTACGCTGAGCTTTGGTTAGGGTTTGGAGCGGAGCTCGGCCGGGTTAGGGTTTGGAGCGAGTTCAGGATATTAGGATATATATCATGATCAACAAATTGGTGTATATAAATATATTAAAATTCTCGTCACACTAATAATGTCAATACATCAAAATTCAGATATATATATACCAAAAAAGTCATAGCACCAATAAAATCAATCTTTAATTTTCAATTATGAAGATTCAAATATATTTCTTCAATATTATTTTCTACAACTATATTGTTTAATTTTCTATATTGTATTACTATATATATTATACACTACAATATTTCTATCTATTTTTTCTAATTTTTCTATGCCAAAAAAATAATATGCACACGCAGATCACACACACTCAAACTCACTCACTCATCACACACACATGATGTACACACATACATTATATTGCTGATGATCACTCCGGCGAGGACGAGGGCGGAGATGGCGACTCCGGTGCGGATGACGGGGTGACGAACGGCGTGGGACGGCAATGCGAAGAAGAGGCGCGCACGCGGCGTGGCTGGATCCTGCCGGTGAAGACAAAGGCAGAGCGGGCACATGCGCTTCGGGGCCGGGAACGAAGCCGCGGCGTGATGAGGCTAGACCAATTGTCGGGTGGTGTTGGCCGGGCGGTGGTGGTTGGATCCGGTGATGGGAGCCGTAGAGGCACGCGCGCTCTCCGGTGAGGACGAGGACCGACAAGGCAACATCGGGCTGGGGATGAGGATGACGCGCACTCCAGCGTGGACGAGCGAGGCGGGCCGGGGACAAGGACGACGCGCTCCAGCGAGGACGAGCGAGGTGGGCCGAGGACGAGGACAACGTGAGCTCCGACGAGGATGGACGAGGACAACACGTGCTAGCTCCGTCTGGTGAGGACGAGGACAAGCGCGAGGCGCACGCGACGCGCCGACCGACCGGAGAAGAAGTGCTCGTGCGTGTGGGGACGGGAATGAAGCACGCACGCGTGATGAGGCGAGGCCAGGGTGGTGTGGCCGAGGAGCGGCGGCACTGCTAGATCCGGTGGAGATGACGAGGCGACGGCGTGGCTTGGCGGCTACTGGATCCGGTTGGAGAAGAAGACGAGCTGAGGCGGAGACGACGACAAACGACGTGGGGACAGCGGCGACGATCAAAGCGAAGCACGGCGGCGGCGGCACGGCTGGGCCTGGATCGATCGGGCGGCGGAGAGGGAGAGGAAGAGAAGGGTGGAGGATGTGGTGTATAAAGGGGGACCTTATGACCTTTAGTCCCGGGTGCAGCTACGAACAGGGATTAAAGGTGTTTTTTGGTGGGCCGCGAAAACGTAGCCCACCTTTAGTCTCGGGTGGTTGGGCTACAGTTTGCTTCCCGCCAGTTTTCAGAAGTTTTTCCTTTTTTATATATTTCTTTTACAAATATGCAAAAAGTTGTTAATTGGCTAATAAATAAAATATTTGCCAAAAAATTACAAAAAAATTCCTGAACCTGGTTTTGCATTATTGTACACAAGAAAAATCTGTAACCTAAACTCTTTTGTTTTACCTTATAAATATTTAACCTAGTGTAAATAATAATCACAATTTTGACCATGAAAAAATGTACTACTTAATTAAAATCATTAAAACTATTGCTTTTCGATAGGAAATTAGTTTTCACATCTTATTAACGTTGATCATTTGGTTTTTTCATCACACATTCTCCACAGGAAATTTAAACCGTAGAAAATATGAAAACATGACAGAAAAATCTAAAGTCATAATTATCACATAATAGGTCTAATACATCAACATATCAAGTGGGAACGGCAATGAACTTCTTCTTGACGTATGTCCCTTGGTTATGATTGCACCGTAACCATGGAGTGTCCTCATCATTTAGCAGGATGCTTGGGTCACTGTTCACTATGAAGGGCAGAATTCTATCATTCTTTTCATAATCTTCTGACATGTCAGACCTATTCTCGATTCCCACGATGTTTCTTTTCCCTGAATGAACTATGTGGCGCTTTGGCTCATTGTCTGAGACGTTGTTGTTTTCCCTTTCTTTGGTTTGGTAGACATGTCCTTCACATAAAACACCTGATTCACATCCTTGGCTAAGACGAATGGTTCGTCTCTATACCTAAGATTGTTGAGGTCCACTGTTGTCATTCTGTACTGATGGTCCACTGTTACCCCACCTCCGGTCACCTTCACCCATTGGCACCAAAACAAAGGGACCTTAAAAGAAGGTCCATAGTCTAGTTCCCATATCTTCTCTATGTAGCCATAATATGTTTCCTTATTCTCATTTGGGTCTATGGCATCTATGCGGACACCACTATTTTGGTTGGTGCTCCTTTTATCTTAGGCTATCGTGTAAAATGTATTGCCATTTATCTCGTACCCTTTTGAATATCAGGATATGCCAAGATGGTTCCCTAGACAACAAGTACAGTTGCTCATCAAGACTCTCGTCACCCTGACATTGTTTTCGCAACCAACTGTTGAAAGTTTCCATGTGCCGACATGTAATCCAGGCTTCAGTCCTCCTCGGGAATTCGGATCATACAATGTCCTTGTGTACCTCGATATATGGATCCACCAAGGAGGAGTTTTGCAGAACTGTGTAGTGTGCTTTACGAAAATAATCGTCCTCCTTGCCAATATATGCTTTCTTCCCTAGTGTTCCCTTTCCACTTAGTCTCCCCTCATGCCATGATTTAGGAACACCAATCGCGTTGAGGTTAGGAATAAAATCAATGCAGAACTCAACGACCTCCTCTGTTCTGTAGCCCTTGGCGATGCTTCCTTCTGGCCGAGCACGGTTGTGAACATATTTTTTAGGACTCCCATTAGCCTCTCAAAGGGGAACATGTTGTGTAGGAACACAGGACCGAGAATACTAATCTCTTTGATCAAGTGAACTAGGAGGTGCGTCGTAATAATAAAGAAGGATGGTGGGAACACCAACTCAAAGCTGACAAGACATTGGACCACATCATTCTATAGCTTTGCTAGATGCACTGGATTGATTGCCTTCTAAGAAATTGTGTTGAGGAATGCACATAGTTTCACGGTGGCTAATCATACATTTGGAGGTAGAATCCCTCTCAACGCAATCTGAAGCAATTGCATCATAAGCACGTGGCAGTCATGAGACTTTAAGTTTAGGAATTTCTTCTCTGCCACATTTATTATCCCATTTACATTCGAGGAGAAGCCAGATGGGACTTTGATGCTGCTTAGGCATTCAAACATGCTTTCCTTCTCTTCTTTGCTAAGAGTGTAGCTGGCAGGACTTAAGTAATGGCGTCCATCATCTACCTTCTCTAGATGTAGGTTGTCTCATTCTTTCAAACACTACAGGTCCTGTCTTGCTTCCAATGTGTCCTTACCCTTCCCATACACATCCATGAAGCCTAACAGGTTCACATAAAGATTCTTTGTTAGATGCATCACGTCAATCATGCTGCGAACCTCTAGGACTTGCCAGTAGAGTAGCTCCCAAAATATGGACTTCTTCCACATGGGTGCATGTTCGTTAGCATCATTCGGAATAGGTTGGCTGCTAGGTTCCTTCCCAAAGACTACTAGTACATCCTTGACCATATTGAATACATCCTCACCACTACGATTGTCAGGCTTTGTTCGGTGCTCTACCATACCTTTTAAAATGCTTGCCTCTCTTTTTTAGGGCGTGATTCATTGGAAGAAATCGACAATGGCCCATGTACATGACCTTTCGACATTTTTTCAAAATTATACTTTCCATGTCATCAAAATAGTGCGTGCATGCAATATATCCCTTGTTTGACTATCCTAAAAGATTACTAAGAGCAGGCCAATCATTGATTGTTATGAACAACAATGCTCATAGGTCTAAGTGTTCCTGTTTGTACTCATCCCACACACGTACGCCTGTGCTATTCCACAAAAGTAGAAGTTCCACAACTAATGGCCTTAGGTACACATCAATGTTGTTTCTAGGTTGCTTTGGGGCTTGGATGAGCACTGGCATCACAATGAACTTTCACTTCATGCACAGCCATGGAGGAAGGTTGTAGATACCTAGAGTAACAGGCCAAGTGCTATGACTATAGCTTTGCTCCCCAAAAGGATTCATGCCATCCGTACTTAAAAGCAAAACTTAAGTTTCTTACGTCATCTACAAACTTCAGGAATTCTCTGTAGATTGCTCTCCACTGGGACCCATCAGCAGGGTGTCTCAACATATCGTCTACCTTACGGTCTTCTTTGTGACATCGCAACAACTTTGCATGCTCTTTGTTTCTGGATAAACGTTTCAAGCGTGGTATTATAGGAGCATACCACATCACTCCTGCAGGGATTCTCTTCCTAGGACGTTCACCATCGCCCTCAACATCACTAGGGTCATCTTGCCTTATCTTATACCGTGATGCACGGCATACTGGGCATGCATCCAAATTTTCATACTCGTCACGGTAGAGGATGCAGTCATTAGGACATGCATGTATCTTCTGGATTTCTAATCCCACAGGGCGAACGACCTGTTTTGCTTCGTATGTAGTGGTGGGCAATTCATTTGCCTTTGAAAGCATCTTCTTTGTGATAGTCAGTAACTCTACAAATCTCTTATCGGATACATGATTCTTTGTCTTCCATTGCAGCAATTCCAGTGTGGTACCCAACTTTTTTTACCCCTCTTCACAAGTCGGGTATAGCAATTTCTTGTGATCCTCTAGCATGTGCTCGAACTTGATCTTCTCCTTTTCACTTTCACATTCTCTCTGTGCATCACGGATGGCCTGACCAAGATCATCAGCGGGCTCATCTTCTGCCGCTACCTCTTTTTCAGCTTTCCCCATTGTAGTATCATCAAAGGCACAGTATTCAGCAAACCCACGAATAATAATGTTGTCATCATCCCCTTCTTCTTCATCTTCTTCTATTATAACACCTCTTTCTCCGTGCTTAGTCCAATAAATATAGTTTGGCATGAAACCCGACGTAAATAGGTGTTCGTGAAGGATCCTTAAGCAAGAATAATCCTTTTCATTCTTACATAGAACACATGGACATCACATGAAACCATTCTGCATGTTTGCCTTGGCCACATTTAAGAAATCATGCACGCCTCTAATGAACTCTCGGGGCGGCGGCGATCAGCGTTGTACATCCATTGCCGATTCATCTGCATTACATGATGTACACCATATCAAAAATTTGTAATAACCCATATTATACAACATGCATGATTAGTAGTTAATTAAAAGATCCAAAATATCCATCAATTAACATGATTAATTAATATCCTATACCACACAGCTGTTTCACTCTCGAACATTAATTTATTAAAGCCTTGATATAATGTAGACAATCCTAAATAGCACTAAACAAACTAAACCTACAATGCACTTGAGTAGAATAAGAATTTCATGACCAATTCCAACTAAAACAGACATATCATTCTTCTGCTGGTTCACTTCCTCATCATACACATGTGCACTCTCATCAGCCGCCTCAGTCTCCTTTACAAGAGTTTTTTGAACATGCACAACATACTCTTCCTCCCAGTACCAACCGTCACATGATCCAGTGCCATCCCACTAAAATTACAACAATAAATCAAGAATTTTAATCAAAATCATCACGAAAAATAATATAACCCACTTCGCGATCCGGACATGTGTAGAAGATGCACCCTTGGTTGATACCCTTCTTCTTCACCTTGTACTCCCTCACAGTCTTCTTCCCACACTTGCCGCATGCAATGGGAGGGAGGTCTGGCCTCAGTCGCTTAGGGACCCCATGCGAGGCCGAGGACCCAGAAGCAGTCGCCATCTATGACTCTCTATACTCATTTTCATCAACTACTATAAATTTCTCATTTTGTGAACCATGAAATTAAATGAGCTATATACTAGCAAAGAAAGGTGGATACTTGTTTAATTTTGATCAGCTACTTTAAGCTTTCTTCAACTACATTTGCAAACTATCAAGTGACTTTGAGCTTAAATGGTGTTTAAATCCAAAAAAAATCCACCATTCTTTCTAATGTAAAAAATCTTAAATTTCTCTATTTCTAAACCATGAAATGAGACAATGAAAGGTGCATACTAGTTTTGATGAGCTACTATAAGATTCCTTCATCTACATATGCAAACTATCAAGTGATTTCGAGTTCAAATGGCATATAAATAAAAAATATCCACCATTATTCCCAATCTAGAAAACCATAAATTTCTCTATTTGCAGACCATGAAATAAGCCATGCTAGTGATGAAACATGAGAGGACGAAGTTGCTAACCTTTAGAATCAAAGAATGGATGGAGGAATCGAATGAAGTCTTGAAATGGCGGCCGATGATGAGCAAGAACAGAGGAGACGAGCAAGAACAAAGAGCTTGAAATGGCTTGGGCTGGGGGAGGAAGAAGGAGAGTATATAGCCCGGGACCTGTAATCCTGATTTGTGGTTCAAAGTCGGACTATAGGTGGACTTCTATTCCCGGCTAGAGCCACCAATCGGGATTAAAGGTTTAGTCACGGCTGGTAGCTCCAACCGGGACTAGAGGATGGCCTTTAGTCCCGGTTTGAGCCACCAACCGGGACTAAAGGTCCCCTCCTATAAAAGCCTGCAGTTCTAGCCGTTGGGTACGGAATTTTAGTCCCGGTTGGGGGCTCCAACCGGTACTAATCCTATCTTTAATCCCGGGCCCAAAAATAGCTGGGAGTAAAGCCTAAAACTGAAAATCTGCTCTTTACTGGTGCATTGTCATCAATCTAGTATTTAAAAAGTAGATGCACTCTTATGCGGATGGGGAGTGTGGTTCGAGAGGACCTTTGTGCAATGCCCAGGGTGCCTTTTGTTTTGTTTTGGTGCTATTTTCTGCGACTAGGGCTGGACCCTGGAGGCCCTAGGCACATATCCGCCCCTGCCTATGAACACACAAATAAAAAATCCAACCAACTACGCTATTTTGTTTATTAATTAAGTTCTATCTATTCCCTCCAAGTGAATACTAGCTTGTTTTTGTTTTCTTCCAATGATTGATATGTGATTTATAGGTATGGATTCAATGATTGAAATAAATAGTATGGCCTTGTTTAGATTGTAAATTTTTGCAACATGGACACTGTAGCATGTTTCGTTTGTATTTGACAAACTTTGTTCGATCATGGACTAACTAGGCTCAAAAGATCCATCTCGTGATTTACAACCAAACTGTGTAATTAGTTATTTTTTTTACCTACATTTAATGCTTCATGCATACGTTTAAAAATTGATGTGATGGAGAGAGAGTGAAAAAACTTGGAATTTGAAGGTGATCTAAACAAGGCCTATGTTTCCACGACCTTTTGTGACCTGATTTTTCTTGCACGTGTTTGGATAATGGCCCATTTCGCTTCTCTTATAATCTGTACTTTTTAGTTTGTTTTTTTTTCAGCCGGAACAGTGTTTTTCTCTCACAACAAATTAGCCGGAACAATGTTTCGGCTTATTTTTTCAGCGAAGCGAACAGAGCCAATAAAATCATAAAATAACCGATGTACTTTCAACTAGAAAACTAGTCACACCCAAAGGTCATACCAGATATATGACACTGGGTTTTCAGGTTACGCTTACGCACACAGTGCATAATACATACTCCCCTATTTTAAATTATAAGTTATTTCAACTTTTAGATGTTCAGCGTGTTCGGCTGGTAGATTTGTGCACTGTAACTCAACTGGTTTTAAATAATTAAATAGTATTATATGAGAGAGAATAAACTGAAATAAGTTGAAACAATCCGAAACCTTACCAGCCGAACACGCTGGTTTTTTCTTAGGAACAACGGATTATCTTTCGATATCGTTGTCATTCATTTTTTTTTTTTTAGAGCGATATGGTTGTCATTTGTGGTCGTCAATGAGACGCCGACTCTGTGCCATCCCCAAAATGGAAGCCCCACCCGGGCCGTCGAGGCCGGATACAAAGCAAGGCCGACAGCCCACGAAAGCTCTCTTGCCCACCTTGCCGCGGGGTAGGCCGAGATGGGTCTAACACGAGAAGCCAGGGGGCCGCGGGCTCTGCTGCTGAGCATACGAGTGGGCGGGCCGACGGCCCCTTGCTCTTGCTATCTGCCGATGCCTTCATCGTGCCCCCCTCCCAATGGGCCACAGGAGCTGCGGCGTCCCGCGGTTCTCTAAAATATAGAGAGGGGACACGCGCGTCCTGCTTTTTACCGGAGAACCTGCCCTCACCATGATCGTATGATGTCTTGCCACGTAGATTTTTCTGATATGATGAAAGAGAGCAGCAAGCCAGCAATAGGTAAGCAAAAAAAGCAGTGGTGGACACGACATGCGATGGCATGTGCCAATAATCCTATCAAGATAGTTACGCGATGGCATGTTTGGGGCAGATTCCGTCGGATGTGATCTACCAACTGCATGCCTAGGTTATCCACTTATCCCCCTCCTGTGCTTACTGCTTAGCTTGCATATAAGCATATATTATGAAAATGTATCTTTTTTTTTAGAATTATACGGTACAACGCAGACGCCCACAACACACACGCACACTCACCCTAATGAACACACGTCGTAAAACCCTACCCCTATCCGAAGGACTGAGCCGGCAGATCTCGAGATTCACGAAGTCACCACTAGCGCCTCGCTGGTTGACGAGGACGTCGACTACCGCTAATGATACCAAATTTGGTTAAACTTTAAAAATTTACCTAAACACAGCTCTGGAAATTGATTATTCATACTATGAATATGACAATTACTGTCGGTTCACAAAATGGCATCACTGTCAGGTTTGGAGTCGGCGGTGGATAAGCGACAGTGATGCCTTGCCAGAAATTTCCATTGTCGGTCTTCCACCGGGCAGTGATACCAGTTCCCAAAAAACAAAAAAAAAATCCCACCCACGCAGCCGCCGCCGCCACGAGTCCTGCACAGCAGCTGCCGACGTGAGACCCGGACAGATCGAGAATCACAGAACATGAACAAATCATAGGGGGTGTTTAGTTCACCCTCAAATCCAAACTTTAGCACTATAAAAAAATTTCCGTCATCGAGAATCAATGTTGACAAATCAAAAACTAATCATAAAATGGTTGTACTTTGCGAGACGAACGTTTTGAGTCTAATTAGTCAACAATTGGACAATTATTACCAAATACAAACGAACGCTACAGTACTGCTTCAGTAAATTTGGCGGCGCCGATTCAGGCAACTAAACGAGGCCATAGATCTATTTGTCGGGCTGTGTTTAGTTCGTGATTTTTAGAAATTCGGCTACTGTAGCATTTTCATTTTTATTTGATAATTAATATTCAATTATGGACTAATTAGGCTCAAAACGTTCGTCTCGTAATTTCCAACCAAACTATGCAATTAGTTTTTTTTCGTCTACGTTTAATGCTCCATGCACGTATCGCAAGATTCGATGTGATGACTACTGTAGCACTTTTTGAAAACTAAACAAACACTCACTTCACAGATCGAGTCATAGAGGACAAACAAATCATAGATCAAATCAGAAATCGAATCATTGAAACAAAGAGAGAGAGAGAGAGATTGACACGCTGCCCTGCCACCGTCGCCTGCGCCTCGCGCTGGGGCCTCGAGCCGGGCATGGTATCGCCACAGTAGTTGTGAGCTGGGGCAGCGTCACTGTCGCCGCAACACACCAGGGATCGGAGCACCACCACCAGGGCCTGCGTGTCGGGGCTGCCACCTCCATGTGCCGGGGAGCAGCGGCACCAAGGCCGACGCTAGGGCTCGTGTGGGGAGGAGAGGAGAGCGTGTGTTAGAGAAGGGATGAAGTGGATCTACCGGAGGAGAAGAGAAGGGAGAAAGAGATGCGAGGGAAATGTGGCGGACATGGACCTACACTTAAAGTATGAGCAAGTCTCTATTGTCAAGTATGAGCAATTCTCTATTGTTGGTTGATGTTAAAATCCCATAATGATACTGAAACCCCACCTTTTACTCTCGTTGTACTATCATTGTTGGTTAAGGCTACGATTCCGGCAGACAACAGTGATATATTATCACCGTTGGTTTCAAAGCAAACTGCACGAATGGCCCGACAGTGATGGTGTATTCTGTAGTAGTGATTAAGCCAGTGTTTTTTCAGCAATAGAAAGCTTAACGAGTGGAGCCATTCTCTTCGGTGCCCCGAGCAAGTTGGTCAGCACGCCCATCAAAGGCCGAACTTTCACGGCCAGCCAGACAGCCTTGCCGGAGTCAGCAACTCAGCATTCGTGGCCATAACCACACACAAAAATTCGCGCGTGCTCTTTCTTCTCCCCACTCTCTCCTTTTCCTTTCCGCTTTCGGCTTTCCCAGACATGACATGCATGCATGCTGCCATGCCGTTGCGTCGTCGTCCTCCCTACTACCGCAATTCGTACATGGACGATCACTCACTCTACTAGCTAGGAGGGGACCGCAACTTGGAAGCCCGTGCATGATACAGTACACATATATATGCGCATGTGTTCCGCATGGCGGAAGGACGAGACGACGTAGCGACACCGACCATCATCATGATCCGTGCCATATGGTGGTTGCGCATCGTCTCTGCTCTGCTGCTGCTGCTGCACTCACTCACTCACTCGCAGCGCCCGCCCTGTCACATTTGTACGTACTCATCACTCGATCACCATCCTGCATTCCTGCTCGATCGGTTTCCCTGAGCGCGACGGTGACGCGACGCCGCCGGCCAATAGCTTTTCCTCGGAGACCGATGGTTATTACAGACCAAAGGCTTGCTAGCTACTAGCTCTTGCTTTGGCGTTTTGCCTTTTGGAACGCGCTCAAGTTCCAGAACTCCGGATCAATCTGGTGGAGCTCTGGCCGAAGCATTATTGTTATTGGTCCGCAATCGACACACCTGGACACGGCTTGTCGACTGCGGCGCAAGCATAATTTTTGACAGACGCAAAAGCAAGCATTTGGAAATCGGAATCCGATCCTTCAGTTACGTTGTGCCAAATGCAGAATCATAAGCGAAGCCGTGTCTTTGTATGGAGCTCTACCAAACAGGCCCATACATTCCGTCGACCGAAACGCAGGCACGAAAGAATCGATTCTTGAACCTGTGCTGTCTCTCGATCCCATCATGCATGGCGGGCAAACTAATAAAGCTTCCCGGCCGGGCGGCTAGGCTGCTAGGCCGCCACTATTGCCTCTCGGCTCCCCGTCGTGGTCGCACTCGCACAGCTAGAGCCGCGCGCGCGGATCGATCGATGGAGGACCTCTCGGCGTCACTGGCTCGTGAGCAGCTAGCTAGGCCGGCCGCTTCCGCGCGCACATCAGCACTCAGCAGCTCGCCATCAGCATCAGGCCACGCTCGCGTCCATGCATGGCAATCAAGCTAAGTGCGCGGCGCGGCCCGCGCCGGTGTCCGGCCAGTGAACATGCATGCATTTCCACGGCACACCTGGGTCTGGCCGTCCGGGTGCATGTGTGCGTGGTGTGGCGAGACAATAGCTAAGGTTTGTAGGAGCCGTTTGGTAGAGATTCTCTACCGGCTCCCGGAATCATGGAAAGGCATCTGTATGTATGCGTGTGGTCGTGTGCACAGGCCGGGAAGCAAACTAGGTTTTAGGCTCAGCAAAACAGTGCTACAGTGCACGCAAGCTAGAGTGCAACTAGATTAGTGGGCCATGCCTGTATGGCTGTATACTTGAGTACGTCAGATGCTACCGATCATTGGCGCATATTTAGCGAGTAAGAAGAAACGACCCAGAGACAACAATGATGTACGGTAGGTATGAATGGCCTCAGAAACGGGAAAGGCCAACTAAGAAAGAAAACATTCTGCCCCTCCATTTGAAATTATAAATCGTTCTAGCTTTTTAGGTACATATCTACAGCTAGAACTACTAATAATTTAGACCGGAGAAGATACTAGGCAACAAGGCCAGGCGTGTGGCACAATGAAAGGAGATCGATAAGTAAACCATAAACACAGGAGCTGCAGCTAACACATAATCGTGAGAAGTGATCCGCTCTGGTCTCCGGCAAGCAAAGAAAAACAAGGCAGTTTGCATCAGCGATTTAGAGAAGAAAAACCGTAAATCTGTCGGTAATCTTGGCAAACGGATGATTTATATTTGAAAACAATTTGCAACAAGCAGGTAGGGAGAGCAACAAAGAACTCGATATGATGATACCAACATCATTTTTGTTCTATCCATCTAGGCATGGTCCGAGCCAATACTTAGCGGAGACTGTCAGGAAGAAGCTTGCATCCAGCGACAAAAGTGGCTGAGCAGGTGGGCACGTCGGTGTTTGAATGTTTTGTGCTGGCGTTGAATGGGTTGGAGATACTGGTCCTGACCTTTTAGGCGTAGGGACTCGGCCCAGTTACGTGGAAGTCCAGCTATATAAGCTGATGGCCTATAATTGGAGACGGTTATCCTGTAATGAGAAATCTGAAATCTCCAACTGAAACTCTGAAACTCCTCTATTCTTCGTCTACCTTCAACTATCCTGTTCCATTTCTTCCTTAGCCTCTCTTGTCCATGAGATTTGGTATCTAGAGCTTCGATCCACGGGCATCCCCAAATTTTTCTGCCTCTATTGTGCATGCTAGCGCCCACAAGGAAACCCAGCAAGCTTGAGCAACAGATGGCGGCCAACATCGAAGATTTGGCCAAGAAATTCGAAGGATTCCAAGAGATGATGCAGAAAACCCTAGACAAGCTCAGCGGTTTGGAGACTTGGCGCAGATCGGTGGATGAGTCCATGGGGGGCTCTTCTCACGAAGACGGACATTGCCTCTGCGTGGCTACTTGGCTAGAGGACACAACTCCACCACCTCCTCCACCAGCAGGCCACGGCGGCTCCATCGACATCAATGTCTCCCCCACACGTCGGTGCGCCCATCTGCATTGACGACGGACAAGCCCAGCAGGCATGGATCATCATCTCACCACCAGGGATGCTGGCCGGCGGCGCTGTGTTAGGACCCCTGCTACGCCCGGTCATAGGTTCGTTTCTCGATACTACTCCTCTTGGATTTGATGGGTTGGGCGGGGAATGAGAAATTGGAGTGTGATTTTCGCCTGTTCCGAAGATGGAGTTTCCGAAATTTGATGGTACTAACCCTCAGCTATGGCGCGATTGTTGTGAAATGTATTACGAGGTATATGTTGTGCCGATAATTAATCATGAAGACGCATTTCACCGCTTTGAACTTTCATGCCCTGCAGCTATTTGGTTGCAAACAGTGGAGCGTCGCGGGCCCTTCCAGGATTGAGAGGCAATGGTCACTAGTACCAAAATGATTTTTTTTAAAGACGCCTCCTTTCTAACAGCAACGGTTTACTTAGCAATCCATTTTGCAGCTGTTCTAGGAGCACTGTAGCTTATAAACCGCACCTAGAAATATATTTTAGGGGCGGTTCTGTTAAGTAAACCGTCACTAGAAATAGATTTTTTAAGGATGGTCGGGTTAAGAGAACCCATTTTGAAAATATGATTTTCAGGGACGGTTGTTTATGTCAACCACTTCTAAAAATAGCTGATTTCTAAGTCAACCGCCCTAAATCAATTTTTAGAGGCGGTTGACTAAGTCAATGCCCTTAAAAATAGTTGCAGCACAAATAAATTAATAGCTTTTTTAAATGAAGTCGGATGAAGATAAAATTTATATAGAAATTATAGAGCTCGACGAACTTTGTAGTTGATGAAATTTTTATTTGAGATTGTTTAGAGGCCCATATATATATATATATTAATTTCTTATATTTTGAATTTTTTAAATGACCTTGATGGAGACATGTTTATACCAAAGTTGTAGTGCTCAACAAGATCTAAAACTTTGGAGTTGAAATTTTCCCATTTAAGGTTGTGGAAGAGTCGAAATATTGATTACAAGATCCATACGTATTAGTACAAATATATAGCATTATATAACTCAACACAAGTAACTGTGTTGTGTAGTGGCAGGGGACAGAGCGCACGGAGCTAGAGCTTGTGAGTTTGAATCCTAGCGGCTGCACTAAATCAGGAAATTGCTAGTTGGTCTTCTATGCCTCCAGCCACACTAAAATTTTTAATTTATTTTTATGTCTTTTAAATGATTTTTTAAAAATCTAAAAATTATTTTTAGAAATGATTGACTTAAGTCAACTGACTTTGAAAATAGATTTTAAGGGGGTTGTCTTAAGAAAATTGTATCTGAAAATCAATTTTTAGGGATGGTTTTAAAACCGCCTCTAAAAATCACTAATTTTTACAATCGTTGGCATGGTAGTAGTTTTTTAAACCGACTCTAAAGATCGCTTTTGACCGTGAGTAAAAATCTTTTCTGTACTAGGGGGTGGAAGCGATAATGATTGCTTGTTTTGTCAAAGACCAATATTAATGATCACTGGCATGTGATATTGTTGTACAATCCTTCGTATGATGATACTTTTTTGTCACGAGGTTTTTTGGCGGGCTCAAAGAGGAGATTGGGTCTATCATTGCCCTGCATCAACCGAAGACTGTTCAAATCACTACTGAATTGGCTTTACTTCAGGAACTTGGTTTAGATTTGCAGAAGTCAAAACCTTTACCTAACTCCGACTTCACTAAGTTTCATGCCAGATCAAACCTGTCTAATGAGAAGTCCAAGCCTACTTGAAAGAAAGAGGACAGTAAGACTTCTGATTCTAAGGACAGTTTGGCCGTGCTTAAAGCACATAGAAAAACCAATGGATTATGTTTTACCTATGGAGAGAAATGGATATGCAGGAATCACATGTATCCATCTCACATCTATATTCATGTGATTCAGAAGTTGTTGGAGGCTGTTAAGTTGGACTCTGATCCTGATTATCATTCTTAGTTTTTGGAGACAACACGAAGGCTTGCGCCCCTACTAAAAAATAAATTATCAACAAAAGGGTTTTAAAGAATTACAAGGACACTTCAGGAGACAAATAAAAAACAATATAAAGAAAATAAGTAAACTAAGAAAAATTACACAAAAGTCTGGATCTAATACAGATTAACCAGGTAAGAGCTACTTCTTTTGAATCCGGTTTATATGACTTTATGATTCTGCCATCAGATTTTAGACCCATAAGTCTAGTGCATAGCTTTGCAAAATTGGCTACAAATTTCATGGCTAACACACATGAACTAAATAGATTGGCAAATTTCATAGCTTTTGTGAAGGGTTGGTGCATCCATGAAAATTTCACCATTGTGTAGCAAACTATCATATTGTTGCACCGAAATGAAGTTCCAATCCTCTTCCTTAAATTGGATATCTCTAAGGTGTTTGATTCGATATCTTGGTCCTTTCTTGTGGAGGTGCTTTCTCACCTTGGTTTTGGTCAACAATGGTGTAATCTGGTCTCGGGTCTTCTTGCTATTGCTACTACACAAATCCTAGTAAACGGTGAGCCTAGTGATTCCATATCTCACCAGCAGGCCTTCGCCAGGGAGACCCTCTCTCACCCATACTATTCATCATCATCATGGATGTTCTTAATAGCTTATTTTCCAAGGCTAGAGGGGAGGGTCTACTACAACCACTATCTCATCATGTTATGGGGCAACACATATCTTTGTCTCGCTATATATTGATGATGTAGACCTCTTTCATTCGACTCATGAAAAATGAGATGCAAATTACACAAGGAATTCTTGAGTGTTTTGGTGAAGCTTCTAGCTTGTGCACTAATATGAACAAGAATCGCGTCATACTAATGAAGCTATTGAAAACACTCTCTTATCCTACTAAAGGTTATCCTTGCACTTATTTGGGCTTACCATTGTCTAACAAGAAATTGTGTATGAGAGATCTTATGTCGTGGATACAAAAGGTGGCAAATAAATTACCTACCTAGAAGGCGGCTCTCATGAACAAAGTATGCTAACCTTCCCTTGTAAGGTTTGTCCTTTGAGTTGTCCCTGTCTACCTACTTGTTGTGATCAATGGCGTGTTGAAAGGAGTTATCAAGCCCATAGAAAAGATTCAACAAGGTTTTCTTTGGAAAGGTCGGAAGGAGGTCAATGGAGGTTGCTACGTACTTGGTTGCAAGGGAAAAAGTACAAAGATCATTTGACCTTCATGGATTAGGAATATGAAACTATGAGATAATGGGATGGGCTCTTCAAATATGGATTTTGTTGCAGAAAACCACAAATGATAGAGCTTGGCATGGTTTGGACATCGCTACACAACCAAATCTCCAAGCCATGTTTGCCATCTCATTGATCACAAATGTAGGAAGTTGGTGATGACTGTCACCCCAAAACTACCCTACCTAAGATGCCACCAAAAGGATAGTAACTAGGACGAACAATTAGAATTTTGGTAGCAACTCCCCTTAAAATAGATACAATGCGGAAGCAGCCACATATGGAGAAGATATAACATCCTAAGGGGCAACAAAAGCTTGTATTTATATTTCATACATTGTGCTTGTGTAGTTGCTCTTGTGACTAGTTTAGCTTTAGTAGCTTGCTAGTTGCCTTCTTGCTTGTGTAGCATAGTAGCTCCTTTGCATGGCTAATTTGGTTTTAGTAACCTTGTTAGTCACATTGCTTAGTTTATGTAGCTAAGTAATTTACGCTCTCTAATTTGGCATTAGTTACCTGGCTATTGAGCATTGCTAGTGAGCTTAGGAGCTTAGTGCTTTTGATTACTAGTTGTGTAGGAGCTGCCCCGTTGCTTGAAGTACTAGTTGCATAGTTTTGTGTGGCCTTGCAAACTAGAATTGGATAGGTGACCACTAGCTAGCCCTGCACCTTTGTTGCCTCTTTAGGATCTTTATAAGGTGCTTGTGAACTTAGATAGAGGGGTGTAGTCTTGGCTAAACCAATAGTTTTAATTCCGCATTTATTTCGGTTAGCCGGCACGATTAAGTTTTAGAAACAACTATTCACCCTCCTCTAGTCCGCCATCTTGACCCTACATGTGGTATCAGAGCTAGGTCTCTCATTTGTGGTCTTCACCGACCTGAGAGGATGGCAACTAGTGGGTTAGATGATTGTGAGACACATATTTTTTGTATGACACAAACTTTGTACATTGGAAAAATCACATGTTTTATTATTTTTGTGCAAAGGGACCTAAGTTTTGGTGGATTGTCACTAGTGGTCTCATTCATGTCTTGGACCATAGAAATCTAACCAAAGCTCAATTAGTTCTCTTTAAACTTGATGCACATGCTTGTTATTATCTAATGGATGCTTTGAGCTTTGATTTGATGAAAATGATAAACTATGTGGGAACCGCTCGTGAGATATGGGAATCAATCAAGCACACCTTCGGTGATTCCTCCACGTGGGATGTTGGCAAGTTCAAGAAGGAGGAGCCCAAGGAGGAGGTGCATGAGTGTGTTGAGCTTGATCACAATTTGGTGATTGTGGAAGATTGCTCCACCTCATGGTCAAGTGATGATGATGATGATGATAGTACTACCACAAGTTCACTTGACAAGATTAATGATGATGCCACAAGTGTTGCGCATGAAGATTCTACCTCAAGCACACTTGGTGGTGATCTTGTTGATGTTGGTTCATGCTCGAGCCATGATTGTGATGCTACTACAATCTCTTCATCATCACCACATTGCTTCATGTCATAAGGTGACACTAAGTTATCTAATGCTAATGTGGTTGATCATGTTGATGAGCTTGTTAGTAGACTTGCTAGCATGGCCATGTCTTTAGAAAATAAGAAAGCTAAAACATTGAAATTGGAAAATAAAAACTCATCTCTAAAGAACTCATGTGAAGAACATAAGAAATTACTTGATGTTCTTAAATCTTCACATGGTGAGCTAAAATTGACTCATGAGACACTACTTGCATCTCATGAAGAATTATTAGAACAACATACTTCTCTCATTGAAGTATTTACAAAGAAAATTAAAAAGAATAAGAGCTCATCACATGAGTCAAGTGATCAATTGCAACATGTGACTAACTCTTGTAATGTAGGGAAGAAGCATATATCCACCTCTTGTGATGATTTATTAGATATGCCATGCTCTTCACATATAAATGCTTGTTCTACTTATATGGCTTATGAGACTAACCTTTTGAAGGAGAACAATGAGCTCAAAAGAGAAGTGAAGAAATTGAGCAACAAGAAAGAGAGGTGCTACAACTCAAAAGTCACCTTTGAGCATATGTTGACAAGTCAAAGAAAGTTTGGTGATATAAGTGGGCTTGGCTTCAAAAGGAAGATGACAAAGGGTGAAAGAAAAAGGTCAAAGAAGATGAAGAAGCAACGACAATTGAAGTTGTCTCACTCCATATGCTACCGGTGTCATAAAGCGGGACACCTTGTAAATGGTTGCCCAAACATTAAGAAGCTCAAGAAGTTGAAGGAAGAAGAGAGGCTCAATCATGTGTAGTGCTTCAAGTGCCGCACTTGGAGACATCTCACCTCAATGTGCCCAACCAAGCAATTGGTGAAGCAACTAGAAGAGCGTCAACCAAAGCCACAAGTTGAGCAATAGAAGACACCCCAAGAGCAAATCAAGATCAACCATGAAGATGGTGGTGACTTGATGATGATGAAGAAGAAAACAAGAAGGGGTGGAAGAGCAAGGCATCCAATGCAAATTCAAGATGCCAAGATGATGAGCAAGACACAAGATGAGAAAAAGATGTATGCTCACATCAAGTGCTTGAAGTGTGAGGATATGGGACACTTTGCCTCAAGGTGTCCTACCAAGATTGAGAAGAAGGTTTAAGCAACTCATGAGAGGCAAGGCAATGAGAAGCAACATATGAGCAATGAAAAAAGGCTCAATCAAACAGAGTTTGCTACTCATGCCAGGAAAGGGGACACATGGCTCATTCATGTCCTCTAGATAACACTTCTAAGCCTATTTCAATTGATGATGACTCTATGCTTATGAAGTATGGCAATGGTACCTCATCAGTTGCAATTGCAAAACATCCCGCAACCCATACTAAGGCTTTGTCTAAGTATGTTGCACCTAACTTGAGAGGACCCAAACTTGTTTGGGTACCATCAAAAAGTGGATGATTGCTTGTAGGTACCATGGCATTGAAGGCTTGATTCAATGGGTTTCTTATTGTTCATTATGTGTTGAAACAAGCTATGAATATTAGTGCACATCCAAACCCAATGCCAAGTGAAAATTGAGTGAAGTTCAAGTGCTATCAACATACAAGTGCATTATATCAAGTTATTGGTGATTTATTGGAATATTTGATGGCTTGCAATTATTTGAGTTGAAGCTTTCTAATTGAAAGATCATGAGTTAACCAAGGTATATCTCTTGTTGATCATCTCATTTGGGTGCATATGAGTTGATTGAATTGGATAAATATGCAATGTTGTTTGCTATAAGATGATTGAATAGATAAATGCTTAGTAATCAAGTTTGGATTAATTTATGTTGGATAAGTTCATAACATGACTTTTAGTAAGTGGTTTGAATGGATATATGTCTTGTGAAAGTATTCAAACAAGTTGATTTCAAGTTTGATTCAATTTGATGAGTATAGCTCAAGTGATTTAAATCTGTCCATTATTGAAAATCTGAGTGAGCTATGATCAAGTCTGAGTTTTAGTGATCAAATCTATTTGGATTGTCTTGAAATTTGGTATGCATGCTCTAGAATTATGGTATAAGATTCTGTACAAATTTCATGAGAATTGGATAAGAGATGCTTCGGTCTTGGAGTAGATTATTTCAGCTATAGTGCAGCAGTTTTCAGCATGTAGCAGTGGTGGAAGAATTGAAATCTTATAGCAATCTAGAAGTCAAATGGAGCTCAAATTTTTACAAATGCTAGATTGCATAGTGAAACACATCTCCACCAAAGTTTATGGTAATTGGATCTGTACATTGGGAGATATAAATTTTTCTTTGAGGAGTATAGAATCTACCAGAAAAGTGACAATTATTGGATTGATTTAGAATCACTTTGATTGAAAGGTCCTCAAGTTGCAAACATGTTTATAGGTGGTTGAGATACCTAAGTTTGGTTTCGGATTGATCTAGAAGCATGACAAGCAAAGAGTACGAGGCTATTTAATTGTGGAGTGTACTTGGCACACATTGAGTACTTAAATTGAAGATCAAGATCAAACTCAAAATGAAGATGAGGTTTAAGTTCTTGTGACAATTGGAAATCATTTGGTAGAAAGAAAAGGACTTAAACAAGTAGAAAGAAAAAGACTTAAATGAGGATTCAAGGTTATTCATCAAATCAAGTCCATCATATGGATTAATCAAGCAAAGTCATTTTAATTGAGTATCAAGAATGGTCCTTTAGAGAGAGGTCACTTCTCCCTAGTGTAGGGGCTTGCTGCCTATGTATAGGTAAATCAAGTGTGGTACTTGGAAGGCTAATATGAAAAGTGGTGATCCGAGAAACATTTAAGATGCTTAGTTGAAGCAATCAAAAGGGTTGATCAAGAAAAGCTAGCAACACCCAAAAGAGAGGCAGTCATGATATTTCAAGTGGAATTCTCACATTGATGCTCTCATGCAAGCAAAGATGAAATGAAGAAGCAAGCCAACCACAACAAGAAAGTGCACTTGATCATTAGTGGTTCTTAAATCATATGGGTGAAGAATGGACTCTATCTATGATGATTGGTCTTCACCAAGCTATAAATTGGACTTCACATTGCTATTGTGGAGCTTAATTGGAAACTAATGACTATCCTCTACTCCAAGATAGCAAATGTATCATTATAATGTGCATGATCATCTCATCCCTTACTAGTATGCGGTTAGTGCATATAGTACATGCTTCATAGGATCATGCATAACAAATGAAAATTTTTAAATTCATAGCCTACCACTATTGCTTGAATGATTAATTGAATCTAGTGGTAGTGTATGAGTTTGTTCATGAGCTAGTGAACCCAAGTATTTGATCTATTTTGGATTGCCAACAAGTGACAAGTAGAACCTCGATAAGATAACCTCCAAATGAGTGTGAAGAAGCTTAGAGAGGGTTCAAACTGGACTTGGAAGCTTAGGCAAATCAATTTAGTTCAAGTCAATATTAGAAGCTCATGATAGTGACAAGAGTACAAGAACAAGACAACAATGCACATGGATATCTAGTTTGATTGTTTCAATTAGTATCTAGACTCAAATGATTTTTCATCAAGAATCCACAAGTGGTGTCTAGATTAACTTACAAGTGATATCCTACAAGTGGTACTCATGAAGATAGAAAATGTTCAAAAATGGTTTTTATTGATAAATCAATCATACACGTGGTATCACATCTCTACACATGGTATCATTCATACAAGATGGTGGTTCCACAAGTGATCCTCAACTTTAAGTGATCATCATGTGAACAAAGTTCCCTCATCTACAAGATCTCAAGTTTATCAAGTGAATGACCCATGCTATGACATAGGGGGAGGTGTCCCACCAATTGGTATCAAGGTCAAAGATCCTATGTGTGGTATCTCAAGAGCTATACAAGTAGTTTCATTCCAATATATATAGTGGTGTCCATAAAAAATGCAAGATTCAAGTGTCAACCATCTACCCCAATGCAACCGTTTATATCAAAAGATGCACACCTTTTATGGAAATTGATGACAAAGGAGGAGAGATTGTACAAAGATATAAAAGCTTTGGGAGAGATTGAGACAAAGATATCATGGAAAGTTGGATTTGGACATGGACATGGACAAAGAGGGAGAAATATTGAGGAATGGAGAAGGATCAAAATTCTTGGACAAGAGAAGCACACAAGTAGGGGGAGCAAGCTCATGAACTTTGATTGGTTGCATTTGATATGTGCATATTCATGTACTTGCTTGCATTGCATAAGTTTCTAAATTTTGATATGCATGCTTGTGTGGTGTATGCTAGTTATAGAACTTAAATGATAATTTGATAACTAGCATGCATAGGATAGTAGCTAGACTTGTATTTTATAAGTGGCACTAGAACCTTGCTTATAATGTTGATTTCATGGGGTTTCTAGTGTATTTGTTGTCTAGCTACTCATGGTGCTAAGGATGAACTTAAAGATGCAACTCTGATTGGTATCATGCTTCAAAGGTTTATTCTATACACCTTAGCATCATTGGTAGTAATTACTCTCCCACAATTCTAATCTATACATATGTGCAAGTTTTAAACCAAACACACTAGCACATATGTAGGGGGAGCTAATACTACCAATTCAGGTTTGTGGTACTTGTCCAAAACCTTTTACACATGGTAAAATTGCTTGGGCAAGCAACATGAATCCATTTGAGCTTAATTTCCATATCTTTGTAGAGTTGTCATCAATTATCAAAAAGGAGGAGATTGAAAGGTCCTTGTTTGGTTTTGGCAATTGAGTGACAACCTAGGTGGACTAATTATGTTTAATATGAGATACACAGGTGACTAGTCCATAGGTACACTTGTAGGAGCAACTCATGCCATTACGATGAATATGGCTTGGATTTGTTGCAAGGCTCACACATGTGATGAAGGAGTCCATTGCATATGAGACATGACATTGAGTCATGTGACTAAGGTGGAGAAGATCCAGACAAGACTTGGCTTGATGGACCGGTTGCAAGCGTGAAGGGCAAGTTGGAGGCTTTGGAGCAATGGACCGCGTGGCGGTGAAGCTTGAGCAAGACTTGGCGCCGATGGACGAAGCCAGCGGTGAAAAGCAAGTGAGATCAAGATTGATGAACCAATACGGTCATATGATGATATGAAGTGGATCATATCATTTGTGATCATGTCGATGCATGTGTTGCATCGATATTGGAGGAGATAGAATGGAATGCGCAAGGCAAAGGTATAACCTTAGGACATTTCATTTCACCGATCATAGGTGTGTAGAGACATTTATGACCGAGTTTAGGATAGATGACCGTACTATCTAGAGGGGCAAACTTGTTTGCATAACGGTCATCTAGTGCCACTCGAGTGATCTAACTATGCATCATTGCTAGGATCGAGTGGCGTGGAGAATTGAGTGACTAATCCTTTGAAAAATGTTTGTGAAAAGCTAACAGACATGCACCAGTTGGTGAACACTTGGTGGTGTTAGCACATTTGCAAAGGTGAAGAAGTGGAGGTGAAACCAAGCTCGGGGTGCTGCCTGGGTAGCACCGCCACCCCTTGTCCATTGCACCGCCACCCCTATGGCGGTGACCGGCTGGGAGGCCGAGAGCAGAGTGTTGCCCTAGGGGCACCGCCACTGGTTGTTTGGTGGCACCGCCACGCCTAGGGAGGTGCCCACCTAGACTTGGCCGAGTGCAGTAGGAGTCAGGGTGGTCACTGAAAGTGACGGTGTACACCGCCATCGTGAGGGCAGTGCACCATCGGGTGTTGTCCGGTGCCATCGTCGCTTTTCAACCGAGAGCAAGGAAGCAGGGCTTGGTCACCGCCTGGGCACCGCCATGCCTAGTGTGGTGCACTGCCCTATTTTCTAGAGAGCATCGGTTTTGGAGGGTTGTCCTGGGTGGTCACCGCCACCCCTGTTCGGTGACTTTCTAGCCATTGGAATTCGACCGTTGGGAGGGGCACCGCCATGTTCGGTGCCCTTGTAGAACCAGCAGCTTTCCTCTAATGGCTTTATTTGGCTTGGAGGCTATAAATAGAGGTGAAGCTCGGGCTTGGGCTAGTTGCTGAGCACCCTAAAGCCTTGGTGGCTTATGTAGGTGTGCTTGGGAGCCCTCTAACTCACTTGAGCTTGATAGCGATCATCTGATCGAGTGAGTGAGTGATTCTAGTACGATTGCATCATGTGGTTGCATTGATTGGCACTAGATGATCGTGTTGCAAGCCAGTGGTGCTTGTTACTCTTGAAGGTTTCCACCTCCTAGATGGCTTGGTGGCTTGCGACTCCATTGAAGCACACGAGAAGATTGTGTGGTGATTTAGAGGAGGATTTGTGAGGGGGATTGTGCTTACCCCACGGGGATCGTGAAGAGCAACTGTAGTTGAGCGTGTCATTGAGCTACGCTCACTTTTAGGGTAGGTTCTTGCAGTGCCCGACGTGCGGGCTTGGCGGGTGATGCCAATTAGCCGTCGAACCACCAAGTGAGCGATCAACACAACGGGGACATAGCTTGGTGGCAACCAAGTGAACCTCGAGAGAAAATCACTGTGTCAACATTATCTTCATCATCTTCTCAGTGGTTTGCATTTCGGGCAACACAAGCTTGTATTTATATTTCAAACATTGTGCTTGTGTAATTGCTCTTGTGACTAGTTTAGCTTTAGTAGCTTGCTAGTGGCCTTCTTGCTTGTGTAGCATAGAAGTAGCTCCTTTGTGTGGCTAATTTGGTTTTAGTAACCTTGTTAGTCACATTGCTTAGTTTGTGTAGGTAAGTAATTTGCGCTCTGTAATTTGGCATTAGTTGCCTGGTTATTGAGCATTGCTAGTGAGCTTAGGAGCTTTGTGCTTTTGCTTACTAGTTGTGTAGGAGCTCCCCCGTTGCTTGAAGTACTAGTTGCATAGGTTTGTGTGGCCTTGCAAGCTAGAATTGGATAGGTGACCACTAGCTAGCCCGACACCTTTGTTGCCTCTTTAGGATCTTTATAAGGTGCTTGTGAACTTAGATAGAGGAGTGTAGTATTAGCTAGACTAATAGTTTTAATTCCGCATTTGTTCTCGGTTAGCCGGTGTGATTAAGTTTTAGAAATGACTATTCACCCCCCTCTAGTCCGCCATCTCGGCCCTACATGATGTGGTACCAGTATGTTTGTGGCTAGCAAGCGGAGACATAACTCCATATGCAAATGAATGAATGAGATGCAATGCAAATGCCACAAAAAGAATGATCAATAATCACATATAACACCATGAACATCTCTCCATGTAGACAACAAGCCTTGTTCCATTGAATCAACATGAGCATCATCAAACCATAAGTAGATGAATACATATATTCACATAGAAAGCATAGAGGATGAATCAAAATGAATAGAACATGGTTTGAATTACATTGGTTGTGGTTCTAATTTTTTAAGGTGGAGGTAGAAAAAATATTAAGTTAAAGCTAGTAGCAAACGACCGCTGCATTTACTTGCCTCCAATGAAGTGATGATCGCTCTATGTGTGATCTGAAGCACTAGCACCTGCTTAAGTAGTATAATCTCAAAGAGAGAACTCATTCTAACAAATACAAATAGTACATAAAGCATGCCTACACCCCAACCTGACATCGAAGCAAAATTGTGAACATAGCGCCAAGCCAAAAGCAATAGTGCTAATCCACTTTTTATATCTTTTAATCCATAAAGGATACAATATCAAAAAATATATATTTATAATCTACGGAGCAATATCTACAACTTTTGTGTAGAAGCTACATTTTTATCATGTCTTTAGGATGGCCTAAACAACCATTGAAAAGAGATTTCAGAAACTGCTTAAGAATTGATACAAAAAACTTCACATTTTCATATTTACAAATCCTTAAGTTGAAAAATTATAAACTTCAACTAGAGAGTAGATACTTTCATAATCTACAACTTTACTACTATGAACTTTTGCATAAAGATCCAATTAAATGGCCAAAATCATGACCCCACCTTAACTGAAAAACACTACTATGGAAACAATGCATCTGACATTTAAAATTATATACCTAGAGTTCCCCTTATCAAAAAATCATGGTCTATTACAATACAGAAAGATAATGAAAAGTACTACAAATTTATCTTATTTGGAAAGTATAATAACACATGTAAGGGTTTCGAAAACCTCCTAGATCCAGTTTTGTCTAGAACTTCATTAGAACATGACAGCTAATTTTGAAAATACGTATATCTGAAATCGCTTCACCTAAAATCATGAAATTCCATGAGCTAATAGATCTAAATAGCCTCTACAACTTTGTAGTTCATCAAAAACACTTATTTTGCTACTATGTATCTTATCAAAGCTATAGAAAATTGTTCATCTGAAATTCGAGGAACAACATCTCAACAACTTTTCTCCCCACTAATCCACTTAATCCCATGGCCAAAATCCACTCTAAACACCCAACATGTTTAGGGAAGGATGAAATCCAACTCACATTGGTCACCCCCAAACCCTAGAGCATGGGGTAGAGATGGGGAAGGACCCCTACATCGAACATGCACCTTTTCTTGCTCCTCTTGTCGACCTTGATCCATTTTGCTAGTTTCCCCCAAGGATATGGTGTTGTAGAGAGGGAATTTATGGTGGGGCAAACCATGGGAGAAAAGGGGAGGCGGACAGGGAATGTATAAAGGAGGGAGTGGCTAGTCTAGAGAGGATGAATAGAAGTGGGAGGAGGGTGCCGGTCTAAAAGGGTTATGTGAGATGTGGGCTAGTTGGTTGGGCATGGGCCTGCCCATGGTTGGCCTAGCAAGCACACATTTCCATTTTATTCAAGTGTTACATTTACCCCTCCTTTAAAGAATTCATCCCCTAATTCAACCATCCCAAGATAAATATACGGGCGAGCAAAACAAAACTTGAAGACATAACTCACCAGTCTAAAAGTGTTCTAGGTACAATTTGCGTATTCGCTCTTTGAGTTCCCAATTTGCTTCTTGCTTTGACTAGTTAGTCCATTGAACCTTAATCTATTCGATAGTTCTCCTCCTCATGACTCGCTCTAAAGAGTCCAATATGCACATTGGGTGGCCCTCAATTGTCAAGTCCTGCTCCACTCTAGTTGGCTCTAGATCAACCTTGTGCTCAGGGTCCCTTAGATATCCCTCAACATAGAAACAAGAAAGACATTGTGTACTCACCTCAATGAATCTGCCAACTACAAACAATAGGACAAGATGCCTACCTAGGCTATGATCTGAAATGGACGAATGTAATTTGCGCTAAGCTTCCCTGTAGTGCCAAACAACATAATACCTTTAAGTAACTAGAATCAAGCCATAATGTGGGTTTTGGTAATGATGACCACATAATTAGAGGACTAATGAGATTTATCAAGTTGACAAGCAAGCCAACACTTAGTGATGATGCTAATGACTTGGTGGAGCCCCCAATTAAAAATGATGTGGTGGTGGACTCAATGGAAGTTTAAATTCATTTTTATATTTTGAAATTGAGTATAAGAACCACCATACTATCAAGGGGATGCAAAATGCAGGCTTAAATATGCAACCAAGTGCTCAGCTTTCACCCACCTTGATGTTTTCTCACTTCTTAGCCAAGCCAGCCAAAGCTCAGTTTTCATTTCTGTTGCTGGATTGCACTACATGGGTGTGCTACACTGCTGCACTATGGAAGTGCCGCTCATTCTGCGAAACTGCCATGACTTAACAGCCAGTTGGGAGATAGGGGGTATTTATACCCCTTCTTCTTCCTCCCAATAGTAAGTTTGCACATTTAATCTTAAACAACTAGCAGACAAGCTCTCCTAAGCCATTGATGGCTCTCCAACCTCTTCCCATCAATCCCTATTGATTGCTTGAGAGAATAGCCTCCAAATTCCATAAGAGAGCTTGCCATCTTGAGCTTCAACTCCTAAGAGCCCTTTGTTCATTTTCAAGCCGGCTTCTTGCATTTGTTACTCTTGGAGCAATAGCTCCTAGATGGCTAGGTGTCGCCAGTTGAAGCACTTCAACCTCTTGTGTGTTCTCTAGGAAGTTTGTACTCACCAGAGGCTTGCCCTCTTACCTTGAGAAGAGGATAGGGTTCGGTGAAACCCAAGCACTGGTGGCTTCCTCAACAACATGGAGTAAGCCAGCCTTTGTGGTGAGCTGATTGTGACGCTTGTGACTTACTATTGACTAACATCATTGTTGGTATTCTTAACGTTCTCAAATAAATCCGCAAGTGCATGGATACTATTGCAGCATTTCACTAGGAGTATTCCAGGTATGATTATTTATATTTTTACTAGAGGGAAGGATGATATAAAGTAATAATTATTGACATACTTATGATTATAGCATAACTAAGCATCAATGTCTAGACAGGGTAAAATAGTATAATAATGGTAGTCTAACACACACATAGAATAACTATAGCAAGCTAGTTTATCAGACATCATCTTAAACTAACACCATAGCATGGATCAAAATCCTAAGTAGTTGCATAAGTCAAATCTTTGTAACCAACATACTAATAGGATCAAACTAGTTCTTGAACATGAACACATATGAACATGATCATACTAATAGATGAATGCTGAGCAAACATGAGCAAGTTCATACTAGAACAAAGAACTAGTATGAACAAGATCATAACAAGTACATGTTCTAGATTGAACATGATCATAAGAACATAAGAACAATGAACTAGAATGATCAAAGTAGTATAACATGAACATTCATTCCATGAACAAGATGAATATTCCATTGATATTGGAGAGTATTGCATGATGAACAAAGCTTCTACTAGAGAGAAACACTCACCAAGAACACCCTTGATCTTACTTGAGCTCGCTAGAACTAACGCTCCACTAAGGACTTAGAGAAATATGGTTACAAGTGTGGGATTTGTTGCTCTGATGTCTGGTGTTGAATACATGGGGTACACCATGCTTTTATAGGTGGGAATGACCCCCTAAGGTAGTGCACCAAAGATTCCGCTAGGAGGAGATCTCGGGATCGATGGAACCAACCTATCCCCCTAGGGCGATCTAACAACCCTTGGATCAACCTCCTTAGGTGTGGACAACTCAAATGCACCCTGGCATCAGTTGGAAGATCTTTGAAGTGGTTGGGCCAAAATAGGGCCCATGGAGGTTTGGCTAAACCTAGGGGTAGGCTAGGGATCAGTCGATCCCTAGTGGCCTCCTCTAGGGCACATCTTGAGTGGGCCAGCTCGTCGTGTCTTTGGGGTCTTTATCTTTTTTGTGTGCCTCTAGATTTGGCCAAATTGGAATGAGTTGCCCTGTTGCTTTTTGTATGTGTGTTGGCAATTTGTCGGATGATTGGAATATGAACTTCTTCACCATATTTCACGTGTTTTTCATGAAAAGGTACCAGTAACCAAAATTCCCCAAGTACATATGGAAATATGTTATTTGAAACTAAATATGCATGTTAGTGATGCTAGTTCTCCATTATTTTTGAGATAATTTATAGTCAAATTTGGCATTTCGTGACCACCAACAAGCACTCACTGGATTGACCCTGTGCTCCTTGAGGAGGTCACCGAACCATGCGCTACATTGATAGGGTGCTGGCGTCACTTAGCCGAGGCTAGGGTTTGCCACCAGATTAGTCTAGTGGTAACCCACTGACAACACCACACCTTAAATGTGTGCTGTTCATAGAAACATGATTAGCACTATGCACCAAAAGTTTCGATGTGAGGCACCAGACCAATGCGGTGGCCAAAATCTAGAACCTTACCAGTGAGTATTAATTAGATTATTCTGTAGTGGGCCCAACTGGCAGCACCAAACTATGCTTTAGAGTAACCGTTAGGAGCCCTAACCGCTAGTTTGATCGAGGTCAGCACGCGGGCTAAAGCTAGCAGATTAGTCTTGTGGTGGACTTTGCATAACCACCGGACTATGTGTTAGGGGGATTTAAATCCCAGATCAAATTTGAGTCGCCCGAATCTAACTAGATTGATCTGGTGCTACTGGTCCGGTGGGCACAGGACCAATGTTGTTGGTTATTATTGTCACTTCTGATTAAGTGATTGTAAGGGGCTCTTGTACTCATCCCCAAAGGAGATCATGAAGAGCAACTTTAGTGGAATGCTCATGAATATTTGGATTGCACCTTGTTCTTTATTCTTGCAGCACCCAAGTTGTGGGTCTAGGTCATTGAGTTTCTATTAGCACATGAATCATCACTGGGGGACTCACCACAACGTGGACGTAGGTTGTCGACAAGCAACCAAACCATAGGGATAAATCTTTTGTTGATTTCTTGCCTCGATGGTTTGCTACTACTCTCACTTGCATTTACATTCATATATATTGCTTGTGTCTAGTTGTTTGTTAGGAGTAGCTCTCTAGTTAGTTGTAGCTTTTGTAGTAGAGTAGCTAGTTTTTAGTTGCTCACTTGTTTAGCTAGCTAGAGTAGCTTTGTTAGCTAGTTGCTCTTGTGTGGTGAGTGAATTAGATTAGAATTCATTTGCTACTAGAATTGTGTAGGGGCTCGCTTGGGTGAAGTAGAGCTAGAGCTAGCAGTGGCTATTAGGATCATATTTTGCACTAATCAATTTGCTTTGGTCTTGTGATCTTTGTAGAATTTTTTTTGGCTTTTCACCTCCCCCCTAGTTATCTAGATCCATCCACTCCCCTTAAAATAGATGTAACACGGAAGCAATTAACGACATATGGAGAGACAAAGATAACACAATGACAAGATATGACATCCTAAGGTGCAGACAAGCAACATCAAAAGTCTAGAAGATACAAACAAACAAAAACCACAAGTAGAAGCTCCACTTCTAATCATGTATTGTTACCGTACATATTTTTAGCACTAGATTATGGCATGAATGTGCAAAGGTGCTACTACTTCCACTCCCTTCAAGAAAAAGCCACTTGAATGGCATAGTAAGAATGAATAGTAGTCACATATAACACCATGAACATCTATCCATGTAGACAACAAGCCTTGTTTCATTGAATCAACTTGAGCATCATAAAACCATAAGTAGAGGAATATCAATATTCACATAGAAAGCATAGGGGATGGGCCAAAATGAATAGAACATGGTTTGAAAGATATCGGTTGTTATCCGCTCGGAAGAGGCGGTCAAGTTCTTCCTCGACATCATCTACCGGTTTGGCGTTCCTAACTGTATCATCACTGACCATGGAACTAACTTCACCGGGAAGAAGTTCCTGGACTTCAGTGATGGATACGACATTAGGATCGACTGGGCCTCGGTCGAACATCCACGTACCAACGGTCAGGTCGAGCGTGCTAATGGCACGGTCCTCCAAGGACTCAAGCCACGCATTTTTGACCGACTCAACAAGTACATCGGGCGATGGGTCACAGAGGTCCCAGCGATCCTCTGGAGCCTGCGAACGACCCCGAACCAATCCATAGGGTTCACACCTTTCTTCCTAGCCTATGGAGCTAAAGCAATGCTGCCCTCCGACCTCGACCACGGCGCCCCAAGAGTGAAGACCTTCGACCGCGACCGAGCCACGGAGGCTCAACAAGATGTAGTCGACCTGCTCGAGGAGGCCCGTGAGACGACCATCATCCATCCGCTCGCTACCAGCAGACTCTCTGTAGGTACCACAAAAGAAAAATCAGAGGGAGAATCCTCGAGGTTGGAGACCTCATGCTTCGAAGGACTCAATCAACCAAAGAAAAACACAAACTCTCTCTGCCTTGGGAAGGACCCTATATGGTGACCGAAGTGATCTGACCGGGCACCTACCGATTGAAGGACGACAACGGTGATGCTCTCACCAACACTTGGAACATCGAACAGTTACGTCATTTCTTCCCTTAAAAATTCGGTCTTACCATTTTCTTTCATTCAACGTTCACTCCAACAAAGCACCCTGGCCCAAACACTTTTGGCCTGGGTCGCTCGGGGGCTCCACGGGGGTGTGATACCACCTCTCTTTTTTACTATCATATGGTAAATACTTTTCTACTCGAATAAAAGGGTAGTCCGTTCCTTTAATTACCTTACGTAACTTTGCTTTTAACATTCTGACCAATCGCACCCCGCCACTACCTACGGTTATGAGCAGCTGAGCCTCATGGGCTACGCCCAGGCTCTTAAGGTTGCAGCCTATGGGACAAACGGGCAGGTGCAAAAAAGAAAGAATAAAAAACAAAGCTATGCTAGGGTAAAAATAAGGAACGGATGGGACAAACTTCCCCGAATGAAGTGATTCATCACAAAATGAAATTGTTGTATTCATTAATACACAAAACATGTTCATACAAGGGACTCCCCCATGAACTTATCCCTTACACAAATTGCTTGTTTCTACTTTTACGTGGTATTATGGCTGCCCGGCGGCATCGGTTGTCGGTGCGACCGACGAAGGTAGGGGCTGCTCATCCTCCGGCTGGACGACATTCAGCTCGGTCAGAGGCGGGACAACGTTCATTTCTGACCAGGGCTCCGCTCCATCCATAGGCTAGACGATGTCTTCTGCACACGCGCCTTTGGCTACGTTCGCACGGCGAGCCTCCATCACCCATTGCGCGGAGACTTGCTCTGCCACCAATTGTGCGTGTGGCAGTAAGCTCTCCCCGAGCGCATGGATGGTGTGCGGGCTCTAGCCGTTAGCATACCCGCCGTAGATGGCGGCGAAGTCTAGGTATGGATGGTGCATCGCCACCGAAGTCAGCACCCCCGACATCCCATAGAACATCCCATCGGAAATGAGGGCCCGAATCTCATCCGGGACCTCCGCCAGTCAGATAGCGGGCGTGCTGGTACTTGGCGCTGACCCAAAGACCTCCGAGATGACAACCTAGGCGACGTTGCACATCTGGTCAAGTTCCCCCTCGAGAGCACGTTGCTCTTCAAGGGACTTGGCCAGCGCCTTCACATTCCGACCAATCATCGCCTTGGCCGTCTCCAAGTCCTACTCTAGCAACCCAACCTTTCCGCCCATCTCTGGAAGAAGGATGACAAGCTCAGAAGCAAGCTAAAGGAAGAAACCAAGACATCAAAAGTGGAAAAGGTACATAACGCCTGCTCGCGCAGCTGAGAGTTTGCCTCCTCCGTCCCAAGTACCCGGCCCCGGAGCATGAGCACTTCCTGGTCAACCTCCGACCGAGCCTTCCGCTCTAACTCCAGGGCCTCCAGGGAACTCTGAAGCACTACCTTGGTCTCCACCAGGGACTTCTGCAGTGCCGCCTCGGTCTCCGCCTGGCGAACCTTCGCCGCCTCAAGTCCCTCCTCAGTGGCGGCCGCCCGCTCTGCCGCAAGCAGTTCCACCGCCTGTGCCTCCGTCGCCTCGGCCACCCAGTCTTGAGACTCACGAAGGGTGGACTCCTGCTAGTGCTCGAGCTCGGTGACCCATCGCGACATCACGGCCTCCCGGGCGTGCTCCTCTCGGAGGAAACAGGACTTGCGGCTCGACATCTCCTCCAAGCCCTATAAAGCAAGAGGCAGGCGTGCTGAGACAACAGGTGGAAGACCAAGGAGCTAAGGATGAACGTAGAAAACTTACCTCTATGACCTAGGGCAGGTCGACCATGACCGCCTACTGGACGACCTTGACCCGCTCTAGGGCCTCCTCTAGCTTCACCCTGGCTTGGGTGAGATCAGACTCCATCACGAGCCCTCTCCCCCCAAGCACGTCCTAGAGCTACACATCCTGCTCATCCCAAAGGATGAACCAAACCTTCCTTGGGTCCTCGGGGTAGGGCCACACTAGGTCGGTGGTTGCCCCTAGCTTGTTGGAAGGCCCAGCAGACGATCGAACCACCGCCAGCTCCTACAATGGCACATGTGGGCAATGCCGACTCCGTCACGAACGATGACCTTAGATCCCATTCAACATATCCGATAAAGACTCCTCAAACATGTCGCTCGGGTCAACAAGGTAACTCTACTGATCTCTCTTACTTTATTTCTTCTGATGCATGATCATTCATTCATCCATCCGCATACACGCATTCACACATTCATTCATACAAGTCATTCATTCATCCCATACATCTGAAGCATCGCATATGCAATTGATGCATCACAATGCTCCGTGTTGCGTCATGAAGCGGCAGTTGCCTCATTCAACATGAGCAACAATCGACCGGGGTTCGAAGGCCAGCCCACGAAGGACTCGAGGCCGCCTCGCGTCAAACATAGCCAGGGGAGAAAACGCAGATGAGCCCCAATGGCCCTCGCCCAGTCTGCTCTGAAGCAGACAAGGTCATCTCAATCTTCTCGTTAGATCCTAACCTTGAGCCATGCCCACAAATCTCCATCGAGGGGAGGCCAGCGGGCCACTTGGGTCGGTCTCTGGAATGACTTGGGCATCTGTCGGGACATGGGTTAAGGAGCAGTGGAATGCCACATGAGGGCTATGCCGACCCCATCATGAACGATGGACCTAGATTCCACTCGAACGTACCCGTTAGCGAGCTCACCGAACGCATCACTCGAGCCATCGAGGCAAGCGACGTTAGCTCAGCCCCTCCTGTTGTGGAAACCATGGATGGGGTAACGCATGAAACTCAACTGACCCCTACCAAGCTCAATGAGGCTCAGGGGCTCAGGACGCCCAACACCTTAGCGCACTCGATGTTTGGATCCCTTGGCACGTTCGACGCCTAGATCTGCGACTCCGATTCACCCGATCCCTCGGCTACGCCCGACGTCTAGGTCCACGAGTCCATCTCGCCCGATCTCTCGGTTGTCCCTCGGCAGCGCCCAACACCAAGGTTCGTGAGTCTATCTTGCCCGATCCCTCGGCTATCCCTCAGCTGCGCCCGACGCCTGGATCCGCAAGTCCATCTCGTCCGATCTCTTGGTGCGCCCGATGCCTTGGCTAGCGACTCCGACTCGCCCGATCCATGGATCCATGACTCTGACTTGCCCAATCCCTTGGTACGTCCGATGCCTGGATCCGTGACTCTGACTCTCCCAATCCCTGGATCCATGACTCTGACTCGCCTGAACCCTCGGCGCGCCCGACGCCCTGGTTGATGGCTCCGTCTCGCCCAGTCTCTCGGCCATGACCAAATGCCTAGGACCGCGCTCCTGGAAACAATGGGTCAGAAACTAGAAAGAGGAGGCTCGCCCACAAAGGTGCACACACACACACACGCCCACTGACAAAAACCCCCAGGCGATTCTGCCCGAATAGCCCAGGGGCTCGGGGGCTACACCCGTGGGTGTGCTCATGCGCACCCGCTATTGAAACGAAAAATTCCCCCACTGGCAACACAAAAAAACCCCCGAACGTTTCTACCCGAATCACCCGGGGGCTCGGGGGCTCCTGTCAGCTTCATAAACCCGGTGTCCCTCATGAACCTGCTTCCCAGCAAAAGCTCGGCCCAACAGACGACGTTGCGAACGACGCACAACTCCTGGGCGAACCCAAAAACCTAACGATAGGCCATAAGGGCGATCCAATCTCTAACTGGAAGGCCTGGCCAAGGAGGAACAGCGCTTGCTTTCGACTCCGGCCTGCCTCTCCGACCGGAGGGCCTGGCCAAGGAAAGGACAACGCTCGCTTCCGACTTTGGCCCGCCTCTCTGACCGGAAGGCCTGGCCAAAGAGGAACAACGCTCGCTTCCGACTCCGACCCGCCTCTCCGACCGAAAGGCCTGGCCAAATAGGAACGGCGCTCGCTTCCGACTCCGATCCACCTCTCCGACCAGAAGGCCTGGCCAAGGAGGAACGGCGGTTGCTTCTGACTTCGACCCGCCTCTCCGACCAGAAGGCCTGACCGAGGAGGAACGACGCTCGCTTCCGACTCTAGCCCGCCTCTCCGACCGGAAGGCCTGGCCAAGGAGGAACGGCGCTCGCTTGCGACTCCGGCCCGCCTCTCCGACCGGAAGGCCTGGCCAAGAAGGAACGACCCTCGCCTCCGACCCCGACTCGCTTCTTCGACCGGGAGTACATCGAACCTCTACTTACAGCTCTTCTCCGACCACGAGGCTGGAGCCGACTGGGGAACGACCGACCGGGGATGCCCGCTCGGTGAAGACCTAGGAAACGGACAGAGCAAGTAAGGCAGGGCGCTCCAATCAACCGTAATATCAAGGGCCATACCCTGCACACCTACAGGACAGTACTGTCAGGCCGTGTCAAAAGAAGGCACCACAACCTTCTAGACATGTCAGAACATGAACAATGTTGTGGGCGCCGATATTTATCCTACAATATGGTAGGCGCCGACATCTGCCATACCAGAAGAAGACGATGGAACCTACCACATGCATCAGACATCAACAGTGTTGTGGGCGTCGACAAACCGCCTTGTATCCGACGGCGTGGGCAACAAAACTTAGTAGCATACATACACTCTCTCTCTCACTTGTAAGGTCGTCCCCTTCATCTATAAAAGGGGATGCGCTCTCTCCCAATGACGATCGATATACACAAAATGATTTGACCACCAGGACGATCGATTCACAGAGTCGAACAACCTATGATTCGAACGATTCCAACAGAGCACACGCTCAAATACTTAGCGCATGTAGGAGCTCCCGTCTCTCTCGATCCTTCGGTCTAGAGTCCGACCGAACCTCCTGCACCCCCTATCTTACTCCCTCTCGTTTGTAACCCCACAGCAAACTTCAAGCACCTGGGCTCAGGAATAAAGTCACCGACCAACTCAAACTAGATGTAGGGCACGTTGCCTGAACCAGTATAAACCCTGTGTCATTGAGTGCTAGGCCACATCCGATCACAACGTACGACAAAACTACAAATATTTACGTGTTGGTCACTTTCTGCACCGACAGATATAGTAGCTAACAAAATACTTTTTAGAATCTATAGACAAAATATCTACAACATTCGCGTAGAAGCTATATTTTTATCATGTCTTTAGGATGGCCTAAATAGCCATGGAAAAGAGATTTCAGAAACTGTTGCAGAATTGATACAACAAGCTTCACATTTCATATCCCTAAATTCTTAAGTCCAAAAATTATAAAATTTAACCAGAGAGCAGATAATTCCATCATCTATGACTTTAGTATTATGCACTTTTGTAGAAAGAGCCAATTAAATAGCCTAATGCATTACCCAACCTTAATTGAAAACCCTACTATGGAAAAAATACATCTGACATTTGAAATTATACACTTTGAGTTCCCCTTATCCAAAAATCATGATCTTTAACATTCTGGAAAGATATTGAAAACTAATACAAAATTCTCATATATGAAAAGTCTAATAGCACATATAAAGGTTTCAAAAACCTCGTAGATCTAGTTCTATCTAGAACTTCATCAGAACATGACAGCTAACTTTAAAAATACATATCTCTAAAATTACTTAGTCAACAATCATGAAATTACATGAGCTAATAGATCTGAAGGTCCTCTACAACTTTGTACTGCATCACAACACTTATTTCTGCCTCTATGTATCCCTAATCGCTCCTCCAAGCAAAGCTACATAAATTGTTCATCTGAAATTCGTGGAACAACATCTAAACAGTTTTCTCCCCACTAATCCACTTAAATCCCATGGCCAAACTCCACCCCAAACATCCAACATGTATAGGGTAGGATGAAATTCAACTCACCTTGGTTACACCCAAACCCTAGGACTAGGGGAGAGAGATGGGGAAGGACCGATCTACATCAAACATGCACCGTACCTTTTCTTGCTCCTCTTGTTGACTTTAGCCCGTGTTGATAGTTTTCCTCATGATTTGACGCTGGAGAGGGAGGAATCCATGGGAGAGAAGTGGAGGAGGACATAGAACGTAGAAAGAAGGGAGTGGCTGGTCTAGAGAGGATGAATAGAAGTGGAGGATGGTGCTTGTCTAAAAGGGTTATGGGAGATGTGGGCTAGTCAGCTGGGCTTGTGCCCACCTATGACCGGTCTAGCAAGCACCCATTTTCCATTTTGTTCTTTTTAATTCAAGTGATAAAATGGCGATGCGTCATATACCTGGATTCAAATGCGAAGAGGGGGAGAGCATGCGGATGCAGTTAGAAAGAGGACAACATGTAGATCGAGCACATAGTCTAGAGACCAACATATATGTAGGCTAATTAGAACTTATTTTAGACCTACTATATGATACCTTGTGACAGGTTTGCAAAAAAGTAAAATTTTAAGAGTTGTAAGCCTGAAAGACACATGAGATAAGTTCGAGTCTAAAAACATATTTTATATAAGAGTTTAAAAAATTAGATAACTATCCCCAAACAAATTTAAAGGCTGTTTCTACGTTTTGCTCTGTTAACAGTCTAGGACCCTTCGTTTCGAGGCCCTAGAACGGCCCCACCCCTCTTGTCTGCTCTGCCCCCACCCCAGGACCTGCGCGATGGCCAGATGCGCATAAGCCTCCCCACGTGGCCATACAGTACGCATATAGGCCTCTCAATAATAATAATAATGGCTTTATCATTAGCCATTAGGCCACACACCACTCTACCAGCAAAAGCACGTACGTATAGAACTGTAGTCTGTAGGAGTAGAGTACACCAGTAGGCTGCTACGTAGCGGTAGCATGCGCACACTAGCTTAGGCAGGCAGCCACAGCCATACCTTTGCTGAGCCCCCACAGTGCCGCCAGTACTTTGAAAGAGCTTGGACTCTGCCAGTCTGGTCGGGGTTCCGGAGGGTCACTGTATCAAATACTACAGAAGCGAAAACAAGAGAGAAACTTAATTGCAGCCCGCTGCTGCTGTTTGAACAGTGCTGCATGAGAGAGATACAGACACAGCTGCTGCACAACAAGCGCTGATAATTTCAAACGAACGGGTGTACTAATATGCCCCTCTCTCTCTTAAAATAAACCGATTCTTAAAATCATTCTAAGTCAAATTATTTTAAATTTAATCGACTTCATAGAGAAAGATAAAACATCTCTTACACAAAATAAGTGCATATATAATAAAAATATATTTCATGATATATAATAATTTAGTGTTCTAAATATTGGTATTAAATTCAGTCAAACTTAAAATATATTAACTTAGAATAATTTTTTAAGGGCACCTCCAATTGTGACTTATGAGATACTCATTCCATCCTACAAAGAGTGTCATTTTCACTTCCTGAGCGAGATCAAACACTTCTAACTTTTACCAAATATATATAAGAAAATATTAACATTTATAGTGGATAATTAATTACTATCGTTAGATGAACCGCTATATATATTTTCGTAATAAACTTATTTGAAGATACAAATATTGCTAATAGATTTTAGAAACCTAGTCAAACTTACGAAAGTTTGTCCAACACGAACCTCACAGCGACACTTTTTTTTGGAATGGGGGGATGGAGTAGCTCATAACATATTATTTCATATTTTAATCTAAGAGAGAGCAAGAGCTAGTATCATGCACACACTTCAATATCATGTGAGCCTATTATGTGGGCCTATTCATATTATAAGTTGTTTGCTAAAAGTTAATACTATTAAAAACATTGCCTTAGATCAACTCTAGTAGGGCTCATTATTCAGGCCCTATCCTACTTTTGAGGGCCAAAGGGAAAAAACCTCACTCTAGCAGGGCCCCTATTCTGGTCCTCAAAAGTAGAAGGCCCTCAAATCTCCCCCTAAAGCCCGCCCTTCGCCCGGCCTCGTCCCTAGCCGCTCTGCCTTCTCCCTAGCTAGATCCGACGAGACCCTCTTCTACAATTGCCCTTCTTTGCATCTCCCTTTCCCTGGCGGCATGGACCCTCGTCCAGATCTGGCGAGCCCCTCTCCTTGGCAGCTCCCTTTCCGCGATGTCCTCGACAGCTCCCTTTCCCAGTGGCGCAACCCTCGCTCACTCGTGAGAGCCTAGCCCTCCGACAGCTTGGTGGTGCGACCCTCGCCCATGAGTGCGAGCCCCGACTCTTCGGTAGCACGACCCTTGCCCACGAGTGTGAGCCCCGGCTGTCAAGACATGTTGTGGCAGAACCTCCTAAATTATAGGGCCCACATGCACCTGTCACTGTCCAAAGACCTTTGACATTTATGCATATGCTCCCGATAACTTAAGAAGATTGTCGGGTGTCCTCGGGGAACCCCGAATCATCCACAATTCCCGAGTAGGATCACATTATAGAGTTATTACAGTATTACAACAGTTTATTTAAATAGATACATCAGAGTAAAAACAGCGGAAGTCTTACAATAACATAGTTTACAAACCGTTTGTTTCAAACCATACAACTAAGTTCGATTAAAATTACAAAACATAGTAGTGGAGTGGCATTATATTATACTACAGAACACACAATTAAGCTGCCCTGCCCAAGGGCCACACATTTACTTAACGTCATCGCACTGAACAACAGTCATGCAGCACGATCTAAAACAGATCTGCTCATGAGCCTCACCTGCAACAAGGGTCAACGAACCCTGAGTACAAAAGTACTCAACAAGACTTAATCGAAATAAGAAATTAAAAGAAAGTAGGAATGCAGACCCATGGGATTCAAGGTATGGCTTTAGCAATAATCAAGGTTCTTTTGCGTAAAAGCATTTTAAAAAAAATTCTTTATATCAACGTTTAACACTTCATAAAGATCATATACAAAGTTGACACGATCCGCATTGAGATCATGAAACCTCATAACCAAGACCTTCACAGACCGTCCTCAAGTTCCAATTATTAATTACTACGATGATGAACAGTGAGTTGAGTCTCCATAACCGAGGAGCAACGATGATTCGAACCGATTATAACCCAAATGGGAATTCCGAACACACCACGACATATGCGGGTCCCGACCTACATATACCAACCTACCCTTAGGTCCTCTAAAACAAGAACGGGTTCTGCGCCACCCAGAATCACATACTCCACCAATCCAGCCCATTGCCACGTGGGTACACGCTATTCCCGCCATCTCTCCACTCCTAGTGCGCGAGTAGCCATTATCGTAATAGAATAGCTAAGTTAAGGCTTATCGGAGTATGTGGTTAGTACTACAAAGTCTCACCTCATGCAATTCTACAACGGACGGACCTTAATCGACACAGGCGGAAAGAACCTGCTCACAAGACCTCCATGTCTTGCGGCTCCCATACACCGAGTCCGCCCGGTCTAGATTTATTACTCCACATTCCCATATCACATGATAACATAAGTAACCACAGTTCCACTTAAAACTTGCAGATGACAGGTAATCACCCGACTTTCATCGTTCTAAGCATAGCTAAGCAAAACTAGGCATATATGAATTTAAAACTGGTAATATGGTAAATATGGAACAACAAGGTTGGTAATGCACCAATTAGGTTTCCACTTAACTCCTAATCACTTAATGTAGTAAAAAGAAGCAAAAGCGAAATCAATTTGTAAAATAGAAGGTAGGGTTTTATGCATCCGGGGCTTGCCTTCGTTGACGGAAAAGTCGGGGTCCAGAGTCGTTCCATCGATATCAACACCAACCTCCACAGACGGATCAACCTCCTCAACCACTTGATTAACTACCACGTGTTCACCTTTGTTCACTACACGTGGTAACAATGTCATGTTTAACATGATGCGGAATACGAAACATAATGCTCGATGATGGATGCAAAATTAACAACTCGAATACAACTTTCCTTCGCGGTACAGTTACAAGTTAAACTAACTAAACCATTTTCGCAACACTCACATCCATTGCCAAGGATCATCACCAACTAATGACTCAAAGACATCACTCAATCAAAAACTCAAACAAAACCTAAATCACTAAAGGTTACTATTTGCTTTTATGAATTAATTAATTAATTAAGAATTATGAAATAAATCAACTTGTTCCAATTGAGCTCAAATTTTTTGTAAATGCTCATCACATGAAAACTAAGTGACAAAACAATTTTCATAATTTTTGGATACATAAATAAGTCTAGAAAAATCCTGGAAACTCATTTATTAATTAATTGAGCAATTTTTATCACATTCAAAAAGTACTTAAAATCAACATTTCATATTTTTTCTAAATAATACACATAACAGAGAAGTCACACAAAAAATTTTAGAATTTTTGGAGCTCTAAATAAATCTACACAAAAATAACAAAAACAGACACTATTCATTTAAATCTGAAAAATAGAAAAATCATTTTGAACGCTGAGTCACTGACACCATGACCCCACCTGTCATCATCAACCTCCGACGTTGACCACGGCAGCGACGGCTCTGACCGGCGATTCCTCGCCGACAGTGAGGTCACTGGCGACAGACAAAGCTCTAATACGTTCACGACAACAGGCCGCATCTATTGGTGGCAAAATCAAGACCCAACATCGACTGGACCAAGCACGACGCCGGTCATGGCGGACGCAAATGCACGGCGGTGCTACACCGGCGACAATAGGCCGGTAGCAGTTAAACAAAAGGTCTAGGAAGCATCAGTAGCTTACCCCGAACGGGTTGGAGTCAATTACCGAGCCTAAGGAGCAACAGCAAGGTGGTTCGACGATCAGCGCGAGCACGGTGGAGCAAAACGTCATCGGCGATAGTGTACCGACGACTACAGTGGTCAAAATGAGCAACCAACTATGGATTAAGTACCATAGCATCAAGACGAAATGGAATCAACCAAAACCAAGGACAGATATGCACCATGGAGCTCTGGCCGCGGCGAATCGTGCTCGACGGAGGTGTTGCCGGCCGCGAGGAAGAAGACGATGTAACTCGAGTTCCTGGCTAAGACAAGCCAAATTGGTGGGTCGGCTGGACGCGCAAGGAGTAAGCGAAGCTGGAACTAGCTTATCAGCGATGGTGGAGCACAACAATGACGGCGCGGGCTCGCCGGAGATGAGCAAGGCGTCGGGAAAAACAGAGCAAGGAGAAAGGGCAAAGACGACGGCGGCTCAGGCTATAAAAGGGCCAAGAAGCTCGAGGAAGCTGCGCTGTGGCCTTCACCGCGCCAGCGCGATGCCAAAACGGCCACGACCGCGCCTGGAACGCCGAAGAAGGAAACGCCGGCAATGTAGCTTCGGTGGTGGACACTGTTCACAAAAATTACAGAAATGCCATTCGCCAAAATTCCCAAATTACTCCCAAATTTTCATAACAACTCAAAAATCTGCAAAAACAAAAGTTGTTCAAAATTTAAAGTTCTACAACTTTGCTTTTATAACCAACCCCTAATTCGGTCTACATTTTGAAATGAACTTTTGAATTCAAAAAGAGGACATTTAAGGAATTTTGCCTTTTCAATTAACTTCAAATTTTACTACACAACTTGAAAAACTTCAAAAACAAACTTTGTATATCTTGACAAGATCTACACTTTTGCTTTAAGGCTCACCCCAAAATGTGCTTCGATTTTGAAATAGGTTTTCAGGGTAGGATTTAATTATTGAAAATCAGGGTTTTCGAAATTTCAAATCAAAACAAAGATTTCGAACTTGATTCAAACAATACCAAGCAATACTTATAACATAAAGATAAACTTGTTTTAGTGAATGCATATCAAAGTTTGCAATATGACCAATGCCTTGCAATGCATATGATGATATGTCCGGTTTTTAATATTTAAACACCCGGGGTGTTACAATCCTTCCCCCTAAAAGAAATCTCGCCCCAAGATTCAAAGCCATAGGGTAAGTAATGGAAAAGGAAATGTGTCAATCCAAAACATCCAATTCTCATCCATAAAACAACTGAGGTTCCTTTACAAAACACAATTGTAACAACCGAGCTTAACTAACAGTACTCTATTCTATAATGACGCAAGAAACTCTAGAAACTTTTCTAACAAGTAATCTTCTGATTCCCAAGTAGCTTCCTCTTCTGAATGTTGATTCCATTGTATCTTGTAGAACTTTATTGTTCTCCTTTGAGTAACATGATCTTTCTGATCCAACACTCGGATTGGATATTTTGAATAAGTCAGATCTGGTTCAAGTTCCACTCCTTCAACTTCAACATTCTGCTCAGGCACTCAGAGACACTTCTTCAACTAAGACACATGGAACACATCATGTACAACTGATAAATGTTCTGGTAATTTCAAGCGATAGGCCACTTTTCCATATCTCTCCAAAATTTGAAATGGTCCAATATATCGAGGTGCCAACTTGCCTTTAACACCAAAACGGGTAACTCCCTTCATTGGTGATACTTTCAGATATACAAAATCTCCTTTATTAAACACCAATGGTCTCCATCGTCTATCCGCATAACTCTTTTGGTAGGACTGAGCTATCTTCAAATTACTCTGTATTTGCCTAACCTTGTCTTCCGTTTCTTTCACAAGGTCAACTCCAAAGAATCTTCTTTCTCCGGGCTCAGACCAACTCAGTGATGTTCTGCATCTACGGCCATAGAGTGCTTCAAATGGAGCCATTCTAATGCTTTCCTGATAACTATTGTTATATGAGAACTCGGCCAAAGGTAAGCATTCGTCCCACTTGTTGGAATAATTAAGGACACAACACCTTAACATATCTTCAAGCACTTGATTGACTCTTTCAGTCTGTCCATCAGTCTGCAGATGATAAGCTATACTATACAGGAGCTTGGTATCCAATGAAGAATGCAATTGTTTCAAAAAACTGGAGACAAACTGTGTACCCCGATCGGACACTATGGTCTTTGGTATTCCATGGAGACTCATAATTCTTGCTAAATATATCTTGACGTATTGGACAGTGGGATATATAGTCTTGATAGGAAGAAAATGTGCCAACTTAGTGAGTCGATCTACAATAACCCATATTGAGTCAAATACCTTTGATGTCTTGGGTAGACCAACAATAAAGTCCATACTTATGTCCTCCCATTTCCAAGCTGGAATAGGTAATGGTTGTAGTTCTCCAGCAGACCTCAAATGTATAGCTTTCACCTTCTGACAAGTATCACACTTTGCTATATATCTCGCAATTTCTATCTTCATTTTTGTCCACCAAAACCTTTGTTTTAAGTCATGGTACATCTTGTTGCTTCCCGGATGGATAGATAACCTAGTAGCATGTGCTTCTTCAAGAATTGACTACCGTAACTCGAGAACCTTTGGTACTACCAGACGATCCTTGAACCATAGCACACCTTCATTATCTATGCTGAAACATTCTGCCTTTCCATTCCTGACTCTTTCCTTGATATGGGCTACACCCATGTTTTCCTTCTGAGCAGCAATAACTTGATCTCGAATAGTGGCTTCAACAATTATGTTGGTTAAACTACCTTGTTGAATTACTTCTACATTCAACTTCTCCATCTCTTGACATAAAGTCAAACCCATTGTTCTTACTGTTAGGCAATTGCAATAACTTTTGCGACTGAGGGCATCTGCCACCACATTTGCTTTACCGGGGTGATAATGTACTTCTAAGTTATAATCTTTAATCAGCTCTAACCATCTTCTTTGTCGCATATTCAACTCTGACTGAGTAAAGATATACTTTAAGCTCTTGTGGTCTGTATAAATATGGCACGTATTACCAAGTAGATAATGCCACCAAATCTTCAGAGCATGGACCACAGCTGCTAACTCTAGATCATGAGTCGGATAGTGTTCTTCATGTTGCTTAAGTTGCCTGGATGCATAAGCAATGACTCGGCCTTCTTGCATCAACACACATCCAATACCAATTCCCGAAGCATCACAATAAACATCAAACGGCTTCTCGATATCAGGTTGGGCTAATACTGGTGCAGTGGTTAACAGTCTCTTCAAAGTCTGGAAAGCCTCTTCACAATCAGATGACCAGGCAAACTTGACTTGGTTCTTCAGTAACTCAGTTATGGACTTTGATACTTTAGAGAAATCTGGAATAAACCGACGGTAATACCCCGCCAATCCCAGAAAACTCCGAACTTGATGAACTATGGTTGGTGGTTTCCAATCAAGCACATCCTTCACTTTGCTTGGATCAACAGCAACTCCTTCTGCGGACAAGACATGTCCAAGAAATTGTACTTCCTTAAGCCAAAAATCACACTTGCTGAACTTGGCATATAGTTGATGTTCTCTCAAACGAGTCAGAACAATTCTGAGGTGTTTCGCATGTTCTTCCTTATTCTTGGAATATACTAGAATATCATCAATAAACACCACTACAAATTTGTCTAGCTCAGGCATGAATACAGAATTCATCAAATACATGAAATGAGCTGGAGCATTGGTCAAACCAAAAGACATTACCAAGTATTCATATAATCCATATCTCGTGGTAAATGCCGTTTTGGGAATATCTTCAGGCTTTATCTTGATTTGATGATATCCTGACCTCAAATCTATCTTGGAGAAAACTTTGGCTCCGGCCAGTTGATCAAAAAGTAAATCTATCCGAGGTAATGGATACTTATTCTTGATGGTCACTTCATTCAACGGACGATAGTCAACACATAACCTCAGAGTCTCATCTTTCTTTTTCACAAAAATTGCCGGACACCCCCAAGGCGATGAACTAGGTTGAATAAACCCCTTCTCAATCAATTCTTGCAACTGAGTCTTCAACTCGGCTAACTCCTTAGGTGGCATCCTATAAGCTCTCTGAGAAATCGAAGCTGTTCCAGGTTTCAATTCTATGTTAAACTGGACATCCCTATCAGGTGGTAGACCGGGTAAATCTTTAGGAAACACATCAGGAAATTCACATACTATCGGGATATCTCTAATCTCTTTGACAGCAATTGCACAAACTCTGCCCACTGATCTTCTTAAGGTTGGAAGTTGGATGAGAAGTTGAGAAGTTCTATCTGGCAAACTCACCCTTATAGTTCTATTCAAAACATCTATAACAACCTTATGCTGATACATCCAATTCATTCCTAAGATTACATCTATATCCTGATCCTTAAGGATAATCATGGTAGTGGGAAAGATATGCCCACCCAGGTTTATGGGTACCTGGTATACCATTTCCTTAGTACACAGACGTCCCCCAGGCGACTGTACAAAGAAATTTTCCTTTGTTGCCCCAATTGAAATTTCATACTTCACCACAAATGTTCTATTGATGAATGAATGCGATGCGCCAGAATCAAAAAGTATAACTACAGGATGATTGGCAACAAGAAACATACCCATCATCACTGGCTCTCCTTCAGGAATTTCCCCAGCTTAAATGTAGAACACTCATCCTGTCTTCCTTTCATCTTTGCCTTTCTGAGCATTCTGATTGTTATTCTTATTCTGTGTCTGACCCTGTTGTTGATTTGCAGGGGCCTTCTGATAATTGGGTTAGACTGCCTTGGATACGGACATTCTCTCGAGAAATGACCAGGCTTGCCATAATTGAAACAGGGATACTTGTGACCCTGGGGTGTTGAAGCAGAAATTCCAGAAGCATTTGTTGGTTGTGGATTCTGATAAGTTGTAACAGGACGGACATTTGATTGCTGACCGGCTTGAAACTGCGATAGACGATAAGGAGGACGATTATGATTTACTGGATGATAAATCACCCTCTGCCTCTTTGGATTTCCCCCATAAGATCCAGACGGCATACTCTTTTTCTTTTTGAGCTCCTTATGCTGCCGATACTTTGCCTCTGAAGCAATAGCAATATTCACTGCCTCATGATAAGTGACATTGGTACAAGTTGTCATCATAGTCTACAATTTGGTATTCAGACCTCTCATGAACCATTTCTTTTTCTTGACATCAGTATTGACATGTTCAGGTGCATATTGTGACAGGTGATTGAATCTTCCCACATACTGCATCACGGTTTGATCCCCTTGCTTCAAAGCAAGGAACTCATCTAGCTTTATAGCCATAACTCCCTCCAGGATATAATGGACTCTGAAAGTAGTACGAAACTCTATCTAAGTTAACGGAACACCTGCGGGTTGCATGGTCATAATATTTGCATACCAAGCACCAGCTGCACCTCTAAGTTGATGAGCAGCAAAGACTGATTTCTGAAACTCTGTGCATGGTATAAGATCAAATTTCTGCTCCTTGGTCCTAAGCCAATCGTCAGCCTCCAATGGTTCATCTGCCTTAGTGAACACTAGGGGTTTTGTATCTATGAAGTCCACATATGTAGCCTCCTGCCTATTATGATGGCGACCACGGTTTCCATGCATCTGATTCTGATTACTTTGAGCCATCTCATGAAGCAAACGAGAATTTTCAACCGTCACATTGACAAGTGCGGCTATAGCATCCGCTAGATTTGTTGGAACTGGTGGAGGATCTGGAATATCGTTCTCATTTTGTGAAGTACCAGGAATATACGAACACCGCGTACGACGCATCTGTTCACAACAAACCAAACTTTACTCACAAGCCTTCATTGATTGATAAAAGAGCGGACTGCAACTCATTACACTAGTTTCACTTATTTAAACACAAAACCGCATTTAAACAAGACTACTTAACTTAAACTAGAACCAACTATTTCACAACTCTACTTCTTTTTGTGATTACATCAAACTTCAGGCTCGGTATCCATTCCGGAAATATTATCGCATTCATTGTCACTTTCATTGATCATTACTAATTCTTCGGGATCTTCTTCTTCTTCTTCCGATTCACTACCATCGGCAAGGATAACACCGGGATCCAATGCATCAGCTTGGGGTTCATGATTTCGATCTAGGAGATTGCTTAGCCTATGAACTTCCTCATGTAGATAGGTATTATGCTCTTCTAAGTCATCTACATAAAATTCTAACTCATAAGTTCTAGCTCTAGCTATGTTCTCTCTATGCCAAGCTTCATTCCTTCCTTCCACCGTATGAACTAACATACGTTTGCAGTTCCTGTGAGCGGTGGTGAGACGCCTTAATTGCTCCTACAATCTGCCCACCAGGATGGCGTCCATAGCCCTATTTCTAGTAGCTTGGGCTAACTCTGCAGAAATCCTCTGTATCTCCGCCTGAGGATCAGGCCTAGAGCTGCTACTGCTAGCACCGTCATTCCTAGGGGCAAGTTGATGGCGAGGAACTCCTTTGGGCCCGGTGGACTTATGGGGTGTCTTCTTGGTATGAGCCATACTGTACGAGTAGGATTAATCCAAGTAAAACAATCTAACAATAGTCTCAAGAGCAGTAAGGATGGACTACGCAACTCAACCCATACACACTACTCACCCCAGACTCAGAGACGAAGGAAGTAACAAGTGAATTAATTATGATGCATGAATCATTCTTACGAACAAAACCACCAAAGCTTAAAACGAACATAAACAACATTTGTTTTTATATAGGGCATAATAGGATTACTACTCCACCACACAAAACCTTTTTAATCAAATAAGGAATGGTGAGAAAGAAATAAGACAAGTCAGAAGCAATTTGGACCAAAATAATCAAGTTAAATTTAGTCATCCCAAATCATTTTGAAGTTTTCATAAACCAATACAACAAAAACCTTGTAACGATCGCTCTGATACCATTCTGTGGCAGAACCTCCTAAATTATAGGGCCCACATGCACCTGTCACTGTCCAAAGACCTTTGACATTTATGCATATGCTCCCGATAACTTAAGAAGATTGTCGGGTGTCCTCGGGGAACCCCGAATCATCCACAATTCCCGAGTAGGATCACATTATAGAGTTATTACAGTATTACAACAGTTTATTCAAATAGATACATCAGAGTAAAAACAACGGAAGTCTTACAATAACATAGTTTACAAACCGTTTGTTTCAAACCATACAACTAAGTAAGATTAAAATTACAAAACATAGTAGTGGAGTGGCATTATATTATACTACAGAACACACAATTAAGCTGCCCTGCCCAAGGGCCACACATTTACTTAACGTCATCGCACTGAACAACAGTCATGCAGCACGATCTAAAACAGATCTGCTCATGAGCCTCACCTGCAACAAGGGTCAACGAACCCTGAGTACAAAAGTACTCAACAAGACTTAATCGAAATAAGAAATTAAAAGAAAGTAGGAATGTAGACCCATGGGATTCAAGGTATGGCTTTAGCAATAATCAAGGTTCTTTTGCGTAAAAGCATTTTAAAAAAAATTCTTTATATCAACGTTTAACACTTCATAAAGATCATATACAAAGTTGACACGATCCGCATTGAGATCATGAAACCTCATAACCAAGACCTTCACAGACCGTCCTCAAGTTCCAATTATTAATTACTACGATGATGAACAGTGAGTTGAGTCTCCATAACCGAGGAGCAACGATGATTCGAACCGATTATAACCCAGCTGGGAATTCCAGAACACACGACATATGCAGGTCCCCGACCTACATATACCAACCTACCCTTAGGTCCTCTAAAACAAGAACGGGTCCGCGCCACCCGAGAATACAGTACTCCACCAATCCAGCCCATTGCCACGTGGGTACACGCTATTCCCACCATCTCTCCACTCCTAGTGCGCGAGTAGCCATTATCGTAATAGAATAGCTAAGTTAAGGCTTATCGGAGTATGTGGTTAGTACTACAAAGTCTCACCTCATGCAATTCTACAACGGACGGACCTTAATCGACACAGGCGGAAAGAACCTGCTCACAAGACCTCCATGTCTTGCGGCTCCCACACACCGAGACCGCCCGGTCTAGATTTATTACTCCACATTCCCATATCACATGATAACATAAGTAACCACAGTTCCACTTAAAACTTGCAGATGACAGGTAATCACCCGACTTTCATCGTTCTAAGCATAGCTAAGCAAAACTAGGCATATACGAATTTAAAACTGGTAATATGGTAAATATAGAACAACAAGGTTGGTAATGCACCAATTATGTTTCCACTTAACTCCTAATCACTTAATGCAGTAAAAAGAAGCAAAAGCGAAATCAATTTGTAAAATACAAGGTAGGGTTTTATGCATCCGGGGCTTGCCTTCGTTGACGGAAAAGTCCGGGTCCGGAGTCGTTCCATCGATATCAACACCAACCTCCACAGACGGATCAACCTCCTCAACCACTTGATTAACTACCACGTGTTCACCTTCGTTCACTACACGTGGTAACAAATGTCATGTTTAACATGATGCGGAATACGAAACATGATGCTCGATGATGGATGCAAAATTAACAACTCGAATACAACTTTCCTTCGCGGTACAGTTACAAGTTAAACTAACTAAACCATTTTCGCAACACTCACATCCATTGCCAAGGATCATCACCAACTAATGACCCAAAGACATCACTCAATCAAAAACTCAAACAAAACCTAAATCACTAAAGGTTACTATTTGCTTTTATGAATTAATTAATTAATTAAGAATTATGAAATAAATCAACTTGTTCCAATTGAGCTCAAATTTTTTGTAAATGCTCATTACATGAAAACTAAGTGACAAAACAATTTTCATAATTTTTGGATACATAAATAAGTCTAGAAAAATCCTGGAAACTCATTTATTAATTAATTGAGCAATTTTTATCACATTCAAAAAGTAATGCAAATCAACATTTCATATTTTTCCTAAATAATACACATCACAGAGAAGTCACACAAAAATTTATAGAATTTTTGGAGCTCTAAATAAATCTACACAAAAATAATAAAAATAGACACTATTCATTTAAATCTGAAAAACAGAAAAATCATTTTGAACGCTGAGTCACTGACACCATGACCCCACCTGTCATCATCAACCTCCGACGTTGACCACGGCAGCGACGGCTCTGACCGGTGAGGTCACCGGCGACAGACAAAGCTCTAATACGTTCACGACAACAGGGCGCATCTATTGGTGGCAAAATCAAGACCCAACATCGACTGGACCAAGCACAGCGCCGGTCATGGCGGACGCGAATGCACGGCGACGCTACGCCGGCGACAATAGGCCAGTAGCAGTTAAACAAAAGGTCTAGGAAGCATCAGTAGCTTACCCCGAACGGGTTGGAGTCAATTACCGAGCCTAAGGAGCAACAATAAGGTGGTTCGACGATCAACGCGAGCACGGCGGAGCAAAACGTCGTCGGCGATGGTGTACCGGCGACTGCAGTGGTCAAAATGAGCAACCAACTATGGATTAAGTACCACAGCATCAAGACGAAATGAAATCAACCAAAACCAAGGACGGAGATGCACCGTGGAGCTCTGGCCGCGGCGAATCGTGCTCGACGGAGGTGTTGCCGACCGCGAGGAAGAAGACGATGTAACTCGAGTTCGCGGCTAAGACAAGCCGAATTGGTGGGTCGGCTGGACGCGCAAGGAGTAAGCGAAGCTGAAACTAGCTTATCAGCGACGGTGGAGCACAACAATGATGGCGCGGGCTCGCCGGAGATGAGCAAGGCGTCGGGAAAAACAGAGCAAGGAGAAAGGGCAAAGACGACGACGGCTCAGGCTATAAAAGGGGCCAAGAAGCTCGAGGAAGCTGCGCTGTGGCCTTCACCGCGCCAGCGCGACGCCAAAACGGCCACGACCGCGCCTGGAACGCCGAAGAAGGAAACGCCGGCAATGTAGCTTCGGCGGTGGATACTGTTCACAAAAATTACAGAAATGTCATTCGCCAAAATTCCCAAATTACTCCCAAATTTTCATAACAACTCAAAAATCTGCAAAAACAAAAGTTGTTCAAAATTTAAAGTTCTACAACTTTGCTTTTATAACCAACCCCTAATTCGGTCTACATTTTGAAATGAACTTTTGAATTCGAAAAGGAGACATTTAAGGAATTTCGCATTTTCAATTAACTTCAAATTTTACTAAACAACTTGAAAAACTTCAAAAACAAACTTTGTATATCTTGACAAGATCTACACTTTTGCTTTAAGGCTCACCCCAAAATGTGCTTTGATTTTGAAATAGGTTTTCAGGGTAGGATTTAATTATTGAAAATCAGGGTTTTCGAAATTTCAAATCAAAACAAAGATTTCGAACTTGATTCAAATAATACCAAGCAATACTTATAACATAAAGATAAACTTGTTTTAGTGAATACATATCAAAGTTTGCAATATAACCAATGCCTTGCAATGCATATGATGATATGTCCGGTTTTTAATATTTAAACACCCGGGGTGTTACACATGTCCAAGTTAGTCTATGAGGAAGAATATAAGAAAGAGGATGACTAACAGGTCTCACGTGTCATTTTCTACTAGAATGAACTTGATGACCCAATTTTGAGGGCTCCTGCTAGAGTATGTCACAGAAAATAAGACCCTCAAAGGTAGGGAAATCCTCAAATGAAAAATAGGGGACCTATTTGAGGGCAGCCGCTAGAGCTGTTCTTAGAGCCAGTAAAGAGTCGATACTGTTGAGGGTACTATTGAGGGTACCTTAAGTTGATTTAATTTGAGATGGGAGAGTACTGTACATGCATACACCGTGACCTACACCGCGAAACGCAATAATATATGCATAGCTCGCCATAGCTTATTCAGCATTGACCCTGACCCGTGACCACTAGTGTATGCATTATATATTATATATATTTCTTAACGGATTATTTTTTAGTCCCTGTCACATCGGATGGTTGACACTAATTGAAATATTAAATATATTCTAATTACAAAACTAACTGCACAGATTGAGACTAATTTACGAGACGAATCTATTAAACCTAATTAGAGCATGATTTGACAATGTGATGCTACAGTAAATATGCGTTAATGGTGGATTAATTAGGCTTAATAGATTCGTCTCGTAAATTAGTCTCCATCTGTGTAATTAAATTTTATAATTAACTCATATTTAGTCCTCCTAATTAATATCCAAACATCCGACACGACAAGAACTCAATTTTAGCCTTTAGAATCAATCACCCCCCAGTTACTTACAGTGTGCACCTTTCTCCGTGACTCCATGACCCTGCCTTACCCTGTCCTCCTGCTTTTAGACCCTACTATAGTATTTGTTTTATTAGTGTCTCTTTTCCCTCTGTAACAATGTACATATAGCTACACATAGCTGTAGTAAAAGTAAAACTAGCAGGTAGGTTCACTGTGCATGAGATGCTCCATTGCAAACAAAAAGGCCGCTGTAGCGCTTTATATATACCACTGCGGCAGAAGCTAGCCTGTACTTCTACCACCTCTGTTAGTTACAAATTAATGGTTTAGTTTAGCACTAGCCATATAGAGACAAATAGTGCAGAGTGCACAGCAACACACAAACGCTACGTCATTACCCTAGCAGCCGGCCTCATCACCGTCATCATCATTGCGTCTCAATGAAAAAAATTGCGGAACACAGCCTCGTGGAACCTTAGAAACGAATTTATGTTCATCAAATTTCATATTTATCATGTTTTTTTATTAATTATTGATGTTTTTTATGTTTTTTTAAGAACTTCTCGGGTACTTCTCTTTCTAAAATTTACATGGATCTCAAAGTAGCTCATCTAATTAATTAAATATTTTTAATTATTTTTTTTTTTATAAAATCAATATCTGTCGTAGCGCCGCTATAGCCTCGTGACCCTTGAAAATATGTTTCCGCTATTTTCAAAAGACCTCTATTTAAACCTATAGACCGCTATTTAAACCTATGTTGCGTCTACCAGCAAGAGCAGTCATTTGCCGAACCCTACTGCAGCTCCTTGTTTTCTTACCGTCGACCGCGATGTCTTGGGACGGGTACGGCGGGCAGATCTTCCCCGCCAACATGTCGTTCCACCACCAGGATACCCTGGAGGCGGTGTTCCAGCAGCCTGAGACGATGGGTCCCCTGCAGGCGCCGGCAGCAGCGGGGGCGAGGGAGCTGCTGCTGAGGAACGGGTCGCCCGTACCGGTGGTGGTGGATGCCGGCGGCCATGCCGCGGCCGCACCGCGGAAGCGGCCGTTCCGGACGGATCGGCACAGCAAGATCCGCACGGCGCAGGGCGTGCGCGACCGCCGGATGCGGCTGTCGGTCGGGGTCGCGCGAGAGTTCTTCGCGCTGCAGGACCGGCTTGGGTTCGACAAGGCCAGCAAGACGTTGAACTGGCTCCTCACCCAGTCCAAGCCGGCCATCGACCGCCTCGTCGACGCAGCCGAGCCGGCGGCTGTGGTCTCAGGAGGACCACCGACGGTGGCGAAGGGGAGAGGGGACGGGAGCTCCTCAAGCACTTGCTGTTTGACGGCGGACTCGAGGGAGGAGGCGACGCAGAAGGCAAGAAGCAGAGGCGGCGGCGGTCCTGATGGGCCACCGGCGCTTATGGAAGAACACGGCTGCGGTGAGCTGGGCTGGATCATGCCGGAGGCCACAGCGGCAGCAGCAACGACGGAGCAGCCGCAGCAGGTGGACGGGCTGGAGTACTACTACCAGTATTGCCGGCAGCTCGAGGAGATGGCGAGATGCAACGGAGGAATGCCAAGGTGATTTCTTGTATGGTATGCAAACATTATAGGTCTAAACTCTAACGCGTGAGGATTTCCATTACGTAATTAGGCTTCTTCTGCCATGAAAAAAATCCTACATAGTACATATAAATCAACCGGTGGTTCTCTATCAATCAAGAATTCAAGACCCATTAACCCGGGTTTGTGTTATCGACTTTTGGTTAATGGCAATTAACCTTATTATGATTAATTAGCTATTTCTGTTTGTCAATTATTCATATAATCGTGCTATTGATATTTGTTACTTTTATTTAGTGTACTGATGCCGTAACTTTGAGGTTTATGAAGTTCCATGTTCTGAGTTTTGTAGAAAACTCCATGGGCATATATGATCCTTCAAGCACAATTTGAACACAGGATTTCAACCATCAATTATCAGATGAAATAAAAATAATTATGGAACCTAGCTAGTAATGCTAGAAAATTAATTAAATCTCACTCTTCAGGCAAGATCAACAACAACAACAACAATGTAGCCTTTCAGTCCCAAGCAAGTTAGGATAGGCTAGAGTTGAAACCCACCAAGAGTCCTAAGTCACGGTTCAGATATTTCAATAGCTGCTTTCAAAGTATTCTTATTCAAATATAGATCTCTAGGTATATCCCAAGCTTTCAAATATCTTTTTATTGTCTTCCCCTATGTCAATTTCGGTCTTTCTCTACCTCTCCTCATATTATTTGCTTGGCTTAGGACTCCACAGTGCACTGGTGCCTCTGGAGGTCTCCTTTGGACATGGCCAAACCATCTCAACCGATGTTGGATAAGTTTTTCTTCAATTGGTGCTACCTCTAGGCGATCACGTATATCATTATTCCGAACTCGGTCCATTCTTGTGTAACCGCAAATCCATCGCAACATACGTATTTCTGCAACACTCAGTTGTTGAACTCTTCAGGCAAGATACAAGTTCTAAATATTAACCAAATGGTAAAGTAGCACATGGATATGGATAATTTGCTTAAACTCAAATATATGGCAGATTTGCATTAGAATCAGAATGGGATTTTTACTTGAATTATCTGGAACTTTTGTTATTAATGATTTGAGGCCTTTAGAGTTACACGATTTGGAGTACCTGAGAATGTACACTTTACTTATTCGCAGTTCCTTATCATAAATTTTCCAACTCTACACTGCGAAGAGTTTAAGTGCTATACAAAGAAAATCAATAATTTACATGGTCTAGGGTGATTCATGTGTCACCACATTTGAGTTCCTTACATCTTACCTCCATACCTCAAAGCTCTTCAGAGTTCAGACACTAAACCCATGCGCATCAAAAAGGTCAGCAGAAGAAATACCTTGTGTCTATTATATCCCAAAAAACATGCACCTGAATAGTTTGCAACTCATTATTAGCAAATACAATTGCATGCTGCCTGTTATTTAGATGATATTATTCTTCAGAACATTGCATAAATTTCAGCCAAAGTTACAACAGAAAGTACTAATATAGTCACTCTATGTTGCACGGTGTTCATATGCATATGGGATGCCATGCATGGTACTTTCACATACACTTCATACGTCACAAGAACATGTCTACTCATATACAGCACAACACTATCATATGCTTCGCTCTGTTGTTTCACCTATTCAGAAAAATGAGTCTACAAATTGTTTTCAAGAAATAATCAATGTAGTTATTCTTCTGTCCAATTATAATAGGGCTTCATCAAGATTAAATATTGCCTTTATAGGTATCAGAAATTTACCCAACTTCACTGGGTGGTGTTATCCTTATTTGTGATGTTCTAACTTCTAACTGAAACTAACTGAAAATGGGAACGTAGCTATAATTCACGACTATCCAGCAAACAAAAGTAATAATCCCACGAACCATGATATTTAGAATTGTTAAGTTCAACTGTGTTTATGAGCAAGAAAGCATGGCGATTCAGAACTTGGGACTCGTTAATTGGTTTGTCAGATGCATAAGAAAAAATGGTAGAGGGAAATAGTACTGTTTGATTGACAGCAAGTAAAGAAGAATTGCGTTCAATCATTGAACGTACGGCATGTAGGAAGTTGCATATGAAGGAAAAGACACGTGTGGTATACATGCTTGCCCAAGCTTCTACATACTGCATTGACAATTTTAGTCCATCAGTATACTGTATACCTAGTTTTCCCAAGCTTCTACATATATACTGCATTGCCAATTTTAGTCCATCAGTATACTGTATACCTAGAAAAGAATTATTTGATTATTTCTACCACTTGTAGAGTGAACTAAGAAAATTTAGTAAATTTAAAAATGATGACAAACCTTATACATAGTATTTGCTAAAAAAACAACTCAGCTAGAATGATGAGGTTCTGGCATATATAATCGATGAAAGAGAATAAGAAAGTCAGCAGTTTTAAATGTCAAAGCCATCCACAGCCGAACCACGTAAGCCAAATTTAGATTATGTTCGCTAGCTTAGAACTTATCAGCTCGACTTATCAGCTATGATATAATATTTTTCTCTTACAGTAAATTAGCATCAGCTGACTTATCGGCCGTAGAAACCATCAGCCAGCTTGAAGAACATGACAGCCGATAAAAAAAAATCATACTGTATGATTGATGTGGCTTAGTTTTATATATACTTTTGTTTCCTGTTTCTATAGTACCAATAAAGGATACTTGTCATGTCATGCATGCTTGATGTTTATGAAAGGCGTTCTCTATGTACTTATTATTCATTAATTGGAGGATAAAAATATTGATTGTTTCATGCATTTAACTATGTGTTATCATTTTCTTTTCTGCAGTGTATGCATGTTCTTTCTTTGATTGATTCACAGCATGTTTTCATTATCTGGCATGACATGTTTTCCACAATATTCGAGGCACAACATGTATCTATACAAATTCCTAATAAATGATATTCATTCTGATCATGCTATGAATTAGCTGGAAGCTGGAGATCCACATACGTTGAGTGCATACTTGAACAGCTGAAATATAACCTAGCTTGTTTGGGATTTATGGGTTGTCGGAATTAAAGTTTTGAACTTCTTGACTTCCAAAGGCCTAATTAAGCACTTTCCAAACTAATTAATCAAGATAATGCCAAATATATATGCGTATGCTTCATATGTTAGTATGATGATATCATTTTATCTTTTATCTTCAAGCTGGTATCATTAACAGAAAATTGTCTGTGTTATGAGATTTGGTGAACTTGAACTATTCTGTGTGCAATAGGGATTTGTAACAATTTCTCCAACAGTCAATTATATATATTGATGGCATCTATTGAATAGTTTACTCAAACTGGTATCTATATATAAGAGAAATAATTTAATCTATCTAGCTATAATTATCATAAGTCTTCTAGTATAATATAATTTTCATGGAACATGAATCGTATTACTTTTGGTAGTATACATTGTTAAGTTCAGCAAGAGTAGAACCCAATTTAATTGGATCAAATCTACTGGAAGATTAATTGTAATGATCACGCACATCGCTGTTTTAAAATTCTATTATAGTCCATTCATTCCTTAGTGGTCATAATAAACTAACTAAACAAAATACAAAAAGTCAAGAAAAATAATTAATGGAATCTAGTAATAATAAATATGTACATATTTTTTGCGAATACACAGTACAACGCAGACACTCACAACTCGAGATTAACAAAGTCACCACAGGCGTCTCGCTGTCGACGGGAACATCGCTTACCACTAAAAGCACAACGTGTTAAATCCTGGAATATTCGCTCTCACGGATAGTCGAACCCAGGACCTAAGGTGCTACTGAGGCTCTTGTAACCACTAGGTTATAAGCCCTTTCGAAATAAGTATGTACATATGATTATGTTGATGTTCGATTATGATTAGTGTGATAGCGGGAACTCAACATATATACTTATTAATTCTTAACTTGAAAATAGACCATCCTAAAGACACTTGAATTTATTTATATTTTGGCAAGACACTAGCAAACAAGCAGGAAATAATAATAGATAGACTAGTTGTAGCTGGACGTACAGTGCCTTGTTTCATTCAAATATATAAGAACACGCACAAAGGCTGAATATAATGATGTGGTAACATATATGTATTTGAGTTCTTCCGCACTGCACGTACGCCCAGAGTATGTAGCTAGCTATCAGGCAAAGGTATTATGCGTTTGGGAGTGGATTTGCCAGGGTATCCTCGATCGGATATATAGCGGCTTCGGAGCTTGTGGCCATGCTTGCTCTGCTGCATGTGCATGTGTGCTATCCTTCTAAAGGTATGGTAGGGCCATGATGGCACTTGCTCAGATGGCACACGAAACTTTGGACAGACGTGCGGGTGTTGAGAGAGAGAGAGAGAGAGAGAGTCACCGCAGCATCCAGCCAGCACGAGCACGCCGCTACCGGCCGGCTAGAGGGCTCCGCTTCTTTACTGATTAGATAGCCATGCGTATATACAAGTCTACAGCGGACTCTGTCTCTCTCTGAGCGAGCTGTCGTTCGCTCACAGGCTCACAGCTGATTGCTCGGTGGGGGACGGGGCCACGATGGTGGGTTTCCGTCTGAGGTTGAACGTTCCACCGGCTGATTTAATCATCGAAGAAAGGTTACAGAAATATGGGATGAAACTGAACGTTGCCTTGGAAGATAGCCCTAAGGGCTAAGGCTCTGATTGACACGGCTCCTTAGAGCTATTTTTTCTTCGGCTTAACGATACAGTTTCACTACGTAGAAAACGATTTTTAGCAACGGATTGAATTTTTTGTAGGGGCGGCTGGTTATGGAGCCGCCCCTACAGTGACGTGCTCGGGTGCCCAGACACCAGTCGTCCCTACAAATGGAACAGCAGGGGCGGCTGGTGTTACGAGCCGCCCCTACAAATAGGGTCTGATTTGTAGAGACGGCTCAATCACCAGCCGCCCCTGGAAATTCTAGTAGGGGCGGCTGGTGATTGAGCCGCCCCTACAAATGGCCACGTATTTATAGCTCCTACTTGTAGGGGCGGCTCAATCACCAGCCGCCCCTACAAATGCCCCCCATATAAAACTGAGGCAGCACTTTCTTCCTCCTCGGGTCACTCACTCCAACCCGTGAAAGAAAGGTGGGAAGGCCTTGGGCACCTCCCAAAAATTGCTCTACTAAGAGGGGAAGATTTTGGTCTTAAATCCTTTGGTGGAGAGGTTGTAGAAGGTAAGAAAATGCTATTTCACACTTTTTTTTGAAGTTTTAATGGTTGATTAGTGAATAATTAGAGTTTTATTTTTCTCTCTCTTCTATGGTGCTTGAGCTATTTATGAGCAAATTAGACCCAACTTTTAAATGTACTAGGGTAAATTAGGGAGGGGAACAAGACCATACCCTTATTTGGTCCATGTTTCTTGATTTTAGTGAACCATTAGTTAGTTTTATGGATGTTTCATGTGCATGTGATCTAGATCTAGGGTTTGATTTTTTTTTATTAATTTCGTTTTTGTAAATTTATGTTTGATAAAATTAGACTAGGGTTTGTACGAAAGATATTGGGTAAAGTATAATTATTGCTAATTGTTGTCTTTGAAATTGTTTATTGTAATCAATAAATATGTATTTTAATTATTTATGGATAAATAGGCTATTAATTAATTTTCCTCTACCGTGGTGTGTTTGTATGCTTCATGTAATTATATTAGATTTATATTCATATATATCTGAGGTATATACAATTATTCTCAAATAATTATTACTTTGATTAATTTTTATATATATATGAATAAGTAGTCATTTAATGTTTGTTTTGTTGTTGTTGTAAAAGATGGAGTACAGGAACTCTTGGATGTATGGTTCGTTAAGGTTCAAGGCAGGTTTTCGTGAAGAGGTGGATAAATTTATTGAAGCCGCAACGAAGCATGCAACGACATTGAAAGAGAATAAGGATACAATTATTTGCCCCTGTAAAGATTGCAAGAACCGTATGGCATGGACAGATGTGACTATCATCATATCACATTTGATTATACGAGGATTTGTTGAGGACTACACAGTGTGGATTCATCATGGTAAAACGGTTATTGTTAACGACGAGGATGAGGAGGAATACGACAATAAAACCATAGAATCCCTGTCCCAATATTCAGCCGAGCTTGATGCACAAATGGATTTCGAGTTTGGCAATGAACAAGGTGGTGATGTTGGTGGTTGGGATGGTAACGACAAAGGTGGTGCCAATAATGATGGCGGAGCACGTGTCGGAGTTGAAGATGATTTAGATGACATGATTCGAACCCTTGGACCAGAGATTTTACTAAATAGCCCGAAAGGTCTAGAAAATTTGGAAAGAGTGACAAAAGCATCGAAGGAGACTGTGTATGGTGTTGAAAAGGGTTGTCCGACACATTGGACATTGCTACGTTTCGTGCTTGAGCTACTCATCCTGAAGGCTAAGTACGGCTGGTCAGACTGTAGTTTCAATGATCTATTGCATCTCTGTCATGGGTGCTGCCACAACCAAACTCGCCCCCGCCAACACATACCAAGCGAAGAAGATCATAAGTCCATTGACAATGGGGGTTGAAAAAATACATGCATACCCCAACCATCAGATACTTTTTCATGGTGAAACGTTCAAGTCATTGGATAAATGTCCCCGTGTGGGGCCACCCAGTACAAGAACAATGACCTTTACGGTGGGGACGAACCATCCACGGGGAAAAGAGGAATAAGAAGGGTACAAAAAGGTGGTACAAGAATCTCATTTTCCCGAGGACACTCCATTAGGCAACGATGCAAAGCGAGAAGAATTCCGCCACAGTAATGTGGTACCGCGGTGACCGACCGCTTGAGACGTATGTTCCTAAACCCTAAAGAAGCCGCACTCATGACATGGTGGGATGATGAGCGCAAGGTGGATGATGATAAGATTGCACACCCGGTGATTGTAGTCGATGGCAAAGGTTTGATGAGAAGCACAAAGAATTCAAATGATGACCCAAGGAATGTACGGTTTGGCTCGAGCACCGATGGAATGAATCCCTTCAATGAGAGGATGAGCAACCACAACACATGGCCAGTGATCTTGACCATGTACAACATCCCAACATGGTTGTGTCAGAAGAGAAAGTACCTTCTCCTCGCTATTCTTATTTCTGGCCCTAAACAACCAGGCATTGATATAGACGTGTTCCTCGAGCCCTTGATGCAAGAAATGAAGAGACTATGGAGGCATGGGGAGCAGATGTATGATGCGTTCCGAAAGGAGGACTTCATATATAGAGCAATAATATTTGTTACTACCAATGATTACCCCGCGCTGTTTGCTTTGTCTGGACAGATCAAAGGGAAGACGGGATACTTGGTTTGCTTGGATGGTACTACATGGGTTTACCTGGATGCATCCAAGAAGATAGTTTACCTAAGGAACCGACGCTTCTTAAAGACAAGTCACAAGTACCGCAAACAAATTGTTCTTTAGATTTTATGACAACGCCCGGAGATTGAACCCCCTCGGAGACGCTATAACGGAGAACATGTGTACAGAATGGTGAAAAACATACGCGTCGTCTATGGAAAGAAGAATCCGGATGGGACGAACAGAGATAGAAGCACACCTCCTATCGAAGGCGTACCTTTCAAGAAACAATCGATCTTCTTTTAGTATCTGCCTTATTGGCCAGACTTGGAGGTCCCCCATGCCATTGATGCTATGCACGTGCAGAAGAATGTCTTTAAGAGTCTCATTGCTACCTTGATGGACACAGGCAAGTCAAAGGATGGTCTGAAAGCACGGAAAGACATGGTGCAGCTAAACATGATGCCATAGCTTCACCCGGTACCTGAGGCTAATGGAAAATACACTCTGCCCGCGGCGTGCTTCAACCTAACACCAGACGAGAAGAGAGCTATATGCACTTTCCTAAGGGGGATCAAAGTCCCGACTGGGTTTTCAGCAAATGTGAAGAAGCTAGTGTCGATGAAGGACTTATCAATAACACACTGCAAGGCTCACGATTGCCATGTGATGTTGATGGTGTTTCTACCTATTGCAATCGTGGCTATAAAGCCGAGTTCTTGAAAATGGCCATCACCGCATGTGCTACTTCTTTTCAAGATCTCACGTAAGACGATTGGCAAGGAAGAGCCGAGTGACCTACATGAATTTGTGGTGGTGACACAAAACCAATCGGAGATGTGTTTACCTCCTGCTTTTTTGATATAATGCCACATCTCATGATTCACATGGTTCATCGACATCTGTGCTTGGCCCTTGCTACTTGCATGAAATGTGGTCCTATGAGCGGTTCATGTCGGTTTTAAGTCGATACGCGTGCATAATCGAGCATACCGAGAGGGCTCCATGATAGAGGGTTACAAAGATCTTGAAGAAGTCATCGAGTCTTGTCAAGAGTACCTAAAAAGTCTGAGAAAGGGATTGGTAAACCCGATTCTCGTCACAAGGGTAGGTCATTGGTGGAAGGGCACTAGTGGTAGAAAAGTGTTCATCGACCATGATTACAAAGAGGTGAGTCGGGCGCATTACGATTGTCTTGCGAGTACACAACCGATGCAACCGTATATTGATGAACACTTGGCTATCATTATGGCGGAGAGAAATGGCCGTTCGGATGATTGGGTCATGAAACAAAGACAAGCAACGACTAACTATATGGTTGAAGGACCAAAACATACCGCTTTGAAGAAACCATAGACTCTATTACCATCGATGTAGGTTGGCGGAGGGGCCATCGAGACAGTGACATCTTGGAATGCTTATGACATCAATGGGTACACGTACTATACCCACGCAAAGGATAGTAAATATGTGAACCAAAATAGCGGCGTCAATAGAGGCTCTCGATGGATTAGGGCGAAAAGATCCAATACTTTGGCATCATTGAAGAGATATGAGAACTTGACTATGGAAGAGATATAACGGTGGCCCTATTTCGATGTTTCTTGGATCAAACAACACCAAGCTGAACGAGATCGGATTGAGAGTCCTGGACCTCGAGAATCTAGGCTACCAAGATGACCCTTGGGTGCTCGCTTCACGTGTCGCACAAGTTTTCTATATGTCGACCCACAAAGTAACCTCCCCCCGAAGAAGAAGACAAAGCACGTGGTTGCCTCCTAAAAAAACAACACATTATTGGAGTTGATGGCGTGGACGATGTTGAAGCTTACAATAACTATGATGAGATGCCGCTATTCACAGACTTTCCTAAGAAGATCAGTGTTGTGGAAAAGAACCTCCCCAAAGATATAATGCCATGGGAACGAAAAGGTGTCAAGGGGAAAGTCGTTACAGCGGGCTAGCTAGTTGTTGAACGTGGAGTGTTTGTGTAAGTGTGTGTTTGTAAGGCTTCATTTATGCATGCGTGTGAGACTATATATTTATGTACGTGTGTAAGACTACATATTTTTGTATGTGTGTGAGACTACATTTTATGCATGTGTGTGAGACTACCCTTTGCAACATCCAGATGACTCTATTTGAACATCCACTCTATTGCAACATCCAGAAGTCATTTAGAGTTCATAATACTAGAGTCAAAGTGTTGTTTTTTCACTTGACCAAATTTGACTTGGTCAAACTTGCTCAAATGAGACACTACATGACCTCAGATGAAAAAACTCTGAATACCAAGTTTGATCATCTCAGCAAGATCTACAATTGTTACATAACTCATTTTCACATTTGAGAAAGTTTTATCAAACACTAGTCACAAATTCTTAAATCTCATATAGACTTTCTGAAACTATGTCACACACTTGTGAAATTTGAACTACATTTTGTTCAAACTTTCTCAAATGAAAAAATGGACTATATAAGTATTGTAGATCTTGATGAGCTCAACAAACTTGGTATTCAAAACTTTTCAATTTGAGATAACCTAGGGTTCCGAAAACTAGTTTGTAGGCGTCGAAATTTAAAAATCACAAATTTGAACCGTCCAAACTTTCTCAAATGGAAAGTTGACCAAAACAACAATTGTAGATATTGATTCGTTTAACAAACTTCGTATTCAAAACTTTTCAATTTGAAGTCATTTAGAGTTCATAATACTAGAGTCAAAGTGTTGTTTTTTTATTTGACCAAATTTGACTTGGTCAAACTTGCTCAAATGAGACACTACATGACCTCAGATGAAAAAACTCTAAATACCAAGTTTTATCATCTCAGCAAGATCTACAATTGTTACATAGATCATTTTCGCATTTGAGAAAGTTTTATCAAACACTAGTCACAAATTCTTGAATCTCATAGACTTTTTGCAACTATGTCACACACTTGTGAAATTTGAACTACATTTTGTTCAAACTTTCTCAAATGAAAAAATGGACTATATAAGTATTGTAGATCTTGATGAGCTCAACAAACTTGGTATTCAAAACTTTTCAATTTGAGATAACCTAGGGTTCCGAAAACTAGTTTGTAGGCGTTGAAATTTAAAAATCACAAATTTGAACCGTCCAAACTTTCTCAAATGGAAAGTTGACCAAAACAACAATTGTAGATATTGATTCATTTAACAAACTTGGTATTCAAAACTTTTCAATTTGAAGTCATTTAGAGTTCATAATACTAGAGTTAAAATGTTGTTTTTCATTTGACCAAATGCATTTGTAGGGGCGGCTAGATCAGGAACCGCCCCTAAAAATGGATTTGTAGGGGCGGCTAGATCAGGAACCGCCCCTACAAATAGGAGGGAGTATAAATAGGAGAACCGACGCACGGGAGTCAGTCTGGGCGCTGACTTCTTCCACCAACGCCGTCAGGCTGCCCGCGCGCCTAGGGTTTTCGCCGCCAGTCCCGTGCCCGCCCCCGCGCCCTCGCCCACCCCCGGCGCCCGGCGCTCGGTGTCCCGCACCCGTCCCCTGACTCTCGGCGTCCCACTTTTACGGCCCTCGGCGCCACGCCCACCAGCCCAGGTCCGTGCCCGTGCCCATGCCCATGCCGGCGCCCGGCTTCGGCGTCCACTTACCGGCCCCGGCGCCTGCCCCTGGCGTCGACCCACCGTCTCGCGCCCGGCCCCCCCTGTGCCCTCCCCCCCACGGCCGGCCGACCCGGCGTCCAGCGCCCGCCCCCGGCGCCGCCGCCCCGTCTGAGTTCTACTCCCTCTTTGCACTTTGTCGCCTCATTGCTGCGAGGCCTCGTCTTGAGCTTCGAGGATTTGTGCTTGGTGGTTCCGCCACTTCGTGCTCACGGCGCCGAGGATCGGGACGGCGGTGGCTCCCCGAGGTGAGTCCCCTGCCATCTTCTTTGGCAAATTTAGACAATTTGTCAAATTTGTGATGTTGATTTGGGTGTTGTGTTCTCTACAGAGGGAAAAAAAACCCTTTGCAACAGCAATTTAACCAGATTGGTCTTGTTCTGTTAATTTTGCCTTTGCTATGGTAATTTGGTCATATTGGTTTTGTTCTAATCAATTTATGATGAATAGATGTTATGTTGTTCTTTGATGGTGAGAAATTGAGAATTAGAAAGTCAGTAGGTCCCAAATGGAATGGTGACCTATTAAAAGCCCATAATCGCAGTAAATTTTTCAACTTTATCATGGTGACTAGTTGGCCGTCAGAGTGTTGAATTGCAACCAGGCATCTCAAAGGTGATATCTACTTTCTTCACCAGTTTTTCACCAATGAAGCAATATATCAATTGTCAGGCATATGTATACAGATTTACCTAACTGCTTCAAGTAATTAATTAATTATGGTACAGTCATATGGTGTCCAAGGGAGAAATGTTGCAATATATGCATTTGCCATTTAGTATAAGTACTCCCTCTGTTCCAAATTATAATTTAGTTAGGCTTTGTTCTAAGTCAAACTTATTTTATTTTGACCAAGCTTCTAGAAAAATGTACTGATAACTACAACATCAAATTAGTTCTATTGAATTCTCCATGAAATATATTTTGATAGTACACTTATTTGAACTTGTAGGTGCTGATACGTTTTCTACAAATTCGATTAAAGTTAGTGAATTTTAACTTAAAGACAAGGCCGGACTATTATCTTTTAAATAGGCCTGTAGGTTAGGTTACTTTTTCGTAAGAAGAGTGTGTGTAGAGAGTTCAACATATGTTTACTTGAGGGTTCATGGAAAACCTGCTCTGATAATTTTTCATGTGTAGGGATGTGTGATAGTTCTGGTGGGGCTGCTAGTTATTTAAAACATGGACTTGTGTCAATTTTGGTTATTAACTGTACAAGTAAGCTATAGTCTGCTATCTCTTTTTTTAGAGATATTGGCAAATGGTAAGTTTGAAACTATCAATTTTCTCATTTGGATGAGCTGAGGCGCTTAGAATTTATTTTGTCATGTTAGGATGTTTGAAGTAACCACGAATTTTGATAACTTAGAGATTCTTTGCTAGCATATGGCTTCAGGATCATCTAATCTAATAAAAACTGAAAGTTAGTTTTGAACTATATGCACACACATCTATGAACATACGCACACATTAATCCTATGAACATCTTCGAAAGATTGAGGCTAAGCCAATACATCTCTAGATCGATCTTGGAAAAAAATTCAAAGAAGTGCGAGCACCAACATTGAGCCGAGGACTTAAAACACGGTGAGCGAGGATTCATCATAAAAACCAATCAACTAAGTTACGCTCGATGCACTCTGGTTGTAGGATTTATTTTGATCTTTTGGTTTAAAAAAGTCCTCGTGGGGGGGAGCACCTGAGCGATCAATAGACAACTTCTTTTATTTTTCGATCGGTGAAGATAACCATACTTGGTACACTAGTCATAACAATGCATGCTTGTCCGAAGCACATTGTGCGCTTCACCAGATATCTTGAACAAATTACACATACCCCCTACTTCTTACACGTCATCCATCCCAATTGTGAAACCTTGATTGCATGCATTTCGCTGGCTATTTGCTTCATATTCGAACGTTCAGATGGTAATGAACGCGTGCAAGAAAATGCTACTTGCACCAGATCCAGCAAGCATTTGTTGATCTCCTTTTCTAGTACATTCTTGTCTTGAGTTAAGTTCATGCATTCTTCCATGAGATGAACATCAATGACGTCAAATATTTGACTCTGAAAGCTGTTCTCCACAAAGCTGATAATGTCCAGTCCGTCCATGAACATAGCATCTGTCGGCCTTTTGCCTATCAAAATCTCCAGCAATACTAAATTAAACAAGAAAATGTGCACAAAGAAGTTATGCTATAAACATTTCTCATCTAGGAAAATTTGAGGTACCCAATAAAAAAAATACCGAAATAACTACCTAGAGGGATGTATCCAATTGTGCCCTTCATACCAATCGAACTAATTGAACCTGCCCATGTTGACTGAGGATCCGCAAAGAAACATGCAATTCCAAAATCTCCTAGAAGAGCATTCATATCATCCTCTAGAAGGATATTGCTAGGCTTCAAGTCACAGTGAACCGTGGGACGTCCACAATCGTGGTGCAAATAATTTAATGCATCAGCTATGTTAACAGCTATGCTTATTCTTTGGGTCAAGCTTAGACGTTTTGGAGCCTCCTCGTCCCCTTTGTGATGTAACCATGTGTCCAGGCTTCCATTAGGCATGAGCTCATAAATTAAAGCTTTGAAATCATTTCCTATATTATCTATAGTTGAGCAAGCAGTTATGATTGGAAGAAGGTTATGATGCCGAATACTTCTAAGTGCTTCACACTCTGCCACGAAGCTTCTTTCGCACCTCGCATCTCAAGATCAAAAACCTTCACCGCCACTTCCATTTTGCTTTCCTTCAACTTTCCTCTCAGACCTTTGAACCATAGCTTCCTCTCCCAATCGGTTGGATTACGAGAAGTCCCGTGTTGCTTGAGTTAGGTCACTAAGGGTAACTTTCCCAAAATGCTCACCAAAAGATTATGGCATTGCTAACACATTCTTTTTCTTCTTTTATACAGATTTATTGTGACTGTTTCTCTATATAAGTGCATGTTCTATGAGTTTAGCACATTTACCTACTACTTGATGGCGATATATTTGCATTCTCTATATAAGTGCATGTTCTTGCTTATCTACACCTTGTTATTTATAAACTTACACAATATATTTCTTTCTTGCTTACCTTTTTTAGATAACAGTTCCCTACTACTATTGTCTACTACTTCATGGCGATGTGATGGCAAATTGTTGCTTTTTTTGGAAGCAGAGGCTGCTTTTTTTTACCAATTCTCCCTCTCCTCTATTTTTGCCATATTTCCTATCCTCTATGTTTGGGAAGCAAGCAATGCTTTGTTTTTACACCTTTTCCTCTCTCTGTTTTGTTAAGCATTGTTGCTTTTTTTACCAAATCTTCCCTCTCCTCTCCCTCCTTTGTTTTGCCGATGATGAAATTGTCTAAGTCCATACATTATATGGAATATGAGCTGATGATCAAGAACTTGTGAGGAACTTGGCATTATTAGCAGCCGCCCCTACATTACCTTCTCCTCTCTTCTCTGTTATGATGCCTTGATGCTCCAAGTTCAAGATCAGATGATGATTGACATGTTTCTGAGGCCTCTACCATTGCTACTTCTCATTTTTTTATATTGTTGTTTTATAGGACTACTTTGGTTTATAGACCTTTTTGATTTCTTATACCTTCTTGCGTACCTAAAGCACACTTTCTTGCATCTTTTAGAACAAAGCGCGAAGTAATGTCACAGACAACAGACCATGCAGCTCGATGCCCCGAGCATGATGAGCAGCCAACCCTTGAGGAGCAAGCACTAGAGGACCAGCTTACTCAGGAACAGTTCGATAACGAGGTAGAAAAGGATCTAGAAGTGATGCTTACTCAGGAGGTGTGGACGAGGAGGAAGGCCCGAAGGAGAGGTCATTGAAGGCAAAGAAGAAGAGGATGATGAGTCGGAAGAGGGATATGAAAGTCCCGAGGATCCTTTCCCACCTGAAGCAAGAAGGAGGCCAACGGAGGAAGATTTGGACAAGGATTTTGACCCGAACGAGGAGGTAGGGAAGAAGCCTTAGCTTGTAAATTTTGCTAAAGCTTTGGCTGTGTTACCTATGCTAACACTTTGACCTATCCTATATACAGGTCCCTCCTGAAACTCAGAAAAGACGACGTCGACGTCCGCGACATCTCATTTGGACAAGACGGAGTAGAGGAAAAAGGAGAGCGAGAGGCAACAACCACGAGAGGCGGATCACGATGCCTCTGCTCCACAAACTCAAGACACAACCACGACTACCAAGCCTAAGAGGAAACGAGGGATAGAAAAGGAAATCTATATCCAGATAAGGCTTGCTATGTGATAACGGAGGGTGGGCCAAATGGGAGATCCTTGAGTCGAAGGAATTAAGAGGACGATTCGGTAATGCGATCGGGGCCTAGTAAGAGATAAATTGAACCCAAAGAATCCCTAATCGGAAAGAGTACCAGAGAACATAAAGAATGCACTATGGGATAGGCAACAAAGGTCAATTTTAGATTTCCGGAGGGTAAGCACGAATTGGTAAAAAAAATGCTATCAGGATAATGGGAGAGTCATTTCGACGTTGGAGGTCGGAGCTTAACATGAAATATATCCAAAAGGGGTTAACTCCCTTCAACGAGTTCGGCAAAATAACTCCTAGTCAATGGGAGGAGCTCGTGGCTCAGAAGACTTCAGCGGAGGCATTTGAGCTCAGTGCTTGTAACACCGAGCTAGCAAAGAGGAACAAACACCACCATCATCTAGGCCCCGGTGGCTACTATGCCAAGGAAGAGCAGTTTAGGAAGATGGATGAAGAGGCCAGACTCATCGGGAATATCGATGTGACGAAGTTGAAGGTACGCTCAAGGAACCGGATATATGCGAGAGTACAGAACCATCCGACAAGAATCTTAAGTTTGATAAGCCGGAGACCCAAGAGGCGGTATCAAGGATACCAAATATCTTCAAGACAAAGAGACGGGCTCATTCAATCCTTCCAGAGAGAGGGACGAGCTTAGCCTTGGCTTGGGAAACAAGGAGCACACAGGCGCACTGTGGGGCTAGGGAAAAGGATGACACGGAAGCAAGGATTCAAGAGGACGAGGCACATGTACAAGAAACATGGCCGAGACCGGGAGACTAGTCTTGAGCTCCAAGTGAAGGCTCTAGTTGCGAAGGCGCTGAAGGAGCAAGGAATGTCTATGGAGCCACGTATATTAGTGATGCCACCGGGAGAAGTGGCATTAGTTACCAGCCCTCCGAAAGTTCCTAGCAGCCAAGGTTCCACTGCAGCCACAACCTCAGTCGATCTCATACGGGAACCTACTAGTTGCACCTTGGTGTTCTCAGCGGCCGGCAGAACACTGTGATGGAGGTGGCAACGGGTGTTGCACATCCTCCCGGTGGCTTACACCACAATAATAAGATACCGCCGGACTACACTAGGGTCGAGGTGCATATAGTGAAGCCCGAGTTCATGCAGTGGAGGATAGACTACGCAACTCCCGAGGGGCTGGTGTTACTCGGAGACGTTATGGGGCAGTTCATCCTCTGGCACAAATGGGACATTATATTGACTGCTTCTTTGCCGCCTCCCTCTCTCCCAAATTTGGAGCGAGTTGTTGAGGCCGGGGAGATATTTTCACCGTCTCGTGACCCCCACATTCCCGAGATGCCACATTCTTCCCCGCCTCCTATCGAGCATGTGCACGATGAGATGCCACAACCTTCTCCGGCTTCATCTGCACGGGCAAGTGCATCATGAGATGCCACAGTCTTCTCAACAAGCACAACCGATACATGAACAATGAGTGCCTCCTGAAGAAGGTGATGCACAAGAAGATGAGGACGTGCTTGAATGGGAACTGCGAAAGAAGATTCCAATCCACATAAGGCCAGTTTATGTTCCGATCAAAGACGCCTCGTCGGTGTCCAAGTGGTATTCCCATGATCGGTTCAAGCCTGAAAACCAAGTTAAAAAGTCCCATCACGGGGTTTACGAGGAGGCCGTCGTTAGCAAACTTCACCAAATTGCAAAAGTAGTATCCAAATGTTGATGCCATCGAATGGTCAAAGGATTGCCCGAAAAATATGAAAGAGGCAAGCCCTTCCTACCAAACCGGGACATCCAAATACCTACCACTTGGAATGAGAAGGTTCCATGATTGGTACTTATGTGTTCTCCCAACGAGCATAGATATCATACAAGCATGCTTTCCCACCGGCACATTTGGAAGCCCAATCGGAAAATTGTCTTTGACTTCAATGACATGCACACATGCTTTCACCAGGAGAAATGGAGATGAATCTAATTCATACGTGGTGCTGTAAGTCCTTGTCCTCCCGATATGATATGAATGTAATCTTTGAATTTTATTGTAACTAACCCATGCCATAATTTGTAGAATGCAAGTGCACATTGTCAAACAAATGCCAAGCGTGAAAGCCGGGTATGTAGACCCTCAAGCTATAGCCCAAACAAATTTTAATTACCCTAAACGGTGGACCTTTGGATGCCAAAGAGCTAGCAATTGCAAAGACTCTTTGGGAGAAAGAGCGCATCCAGTAGTCTTGGCTAAGGGAAGAGTCCCTTAAGGTTGCGGCATACATTGCCTTGGCTTTCAAAAATCTCCAACACCACTCTACTATATGGCTACCATACAACTTCGAGTAAGCTCAACTCTATACTTAAAGCTTTGTTCGATATATTTCATTCGATGCAAAAGGGCTTATCTAGTTCTATGATTAAATCCATGCAAAGAACTCATCGGATTTGTATAGTCATGTCGATGTCGGGGAGGAGCATGGCATGGGTCTTTGATTCATTAGATAAGGACACGGTGACATACAAAGACTTCATATCGATTCTCAAGACGTATACATATCGACAATCCTCATTAGCTTATATGTTTGTATACATACTTGTAACGTTCACTTTTGGATACTAACAAGTTGTATTTGCTAAAATAATTCGAACAGGGCATTTAGGTTCTATGTCACTAATCATCATGGAAGGCATGATCCAAAAAGGAAGAAAAAAAGTCGGCTATAAAAACACTATGTGCGGTAAGTGTAACTTACTTCTTGAAGACTCCGTTACATGGTCATCAAAAGCATTACTTAACATTTTCATATGCAAAACACACGATTACCCCAAGCGAAGCACGGGAGTGTACATTGTGGATACTATATATGTTCTATGATGGGTAACACCGGTGTCTCACAGAGACACCCCTTAAAGGGTAAGTTTGAACCTCTTCACCCGTAGTATAAAAACTTCGTAAATGGTATGAAATACTAAACTAAAACTTGTTTTCTTGTAGTGGAGAGAAGAGAAAGGAATGAAAAGAGACCCATACAAGGATGACCAACTCTTAGAGCTCGTCGGCGACCTTTGCAACTTCACATTGGACCAGATTGTACACGTCAGAGGCGCCTACCATGACCGAGAGTCTGACTTAGGTACAAATCCTCAGTACCAACACCTTCGTGAGACTGAAAGGTTAGCTTTAGGACGTTGATAACAATGTGTATGGAATTTGTATATTTAATGATGGATTGTATATATTCATGTGAATTGGACTTATAATTGTAGTTTATAGAATACTCTTATGCTTGTAGTCGCGGTCGTGGGGTGTTCGGCAATGCGAACGTTGGTCACGGGGCGTTCGGCAACGTGAACGCGGTTCGGAATGTTGGTCGTGGGGCGTTCAGCAATGCGAACGCTGTTCGAAACGTTGTTGTGGGACGTTCGGCAAAGTGATTTTGAATTGAAAATTTGATTTTTTTTGCGGGAAAATGTACTTGTTTTCTAGATTGAACCGCCCCTACAAATACCTGTTTGTAGGGCGGTTGTATATACTGACCACCTACAAATCGATTTGTAGGGGGGTTAGTATTCAAATTACCCTACAAATCGATTTGTAGGGTGGTGGTAATATCTGAGCCGCCCCTCCTACAAATACATGATTTGTAGAGACCTCTTGCGTAGGGGCGGTTTGGGCAAACCGCCTGCATAAAGGGTTACCACCGCCCGTCACGTAATCCGACCAATTTATAAGAGCACAAGTACAAAAACAATCGTCAAACGATCAAATTCTCGAACTTGAGCCCATATAAACCCGGTAGTCAACTGAAATCTCGAAGGATTTCAAACCAACTTGCATACAACCAAGATCACGATAATTCAACATAACATATCAAATGCGTTACAACATTTCACGACGTTTGCAAATAGATTACATCATCACAGAGTCAACGTTATTACTAAACAAGTCTTGTAAAACATGCGGAAGCAAATAGTTTAACTCACACACTCGAGTTCAAATACACATACAGTTTGCTGATCACAGACCCAAAAAAGCATTCAGATAAGGAACAGAGATCATGCCCATGATCTAGTCTTCATCACCCGCCGGGTGGAGACAATACTTACAGAATCCCTGATATAGAAGGTCATCTGCAACAAGAGGGAATAAACCCTGAGTACGGGAATGTACTCAGCTAGACTTACCCGCCAGAAACCAAAATAAATGACCCAAGGATTATGCAAAGCTTATTGTAGTGGATCTGGTTGACACTTTCTTTTTGCCAGAAAAGCATAAGTAATAATGATCAAATCTTAGCCTGGACTAGCGGTGACTTTTTAACCATTAACCTGACAACTACATTAGCACCTGTACTAAGCACTCATATTATTAGGGTGCAAACATTAATAACCATATCGGTATTCATTGGCAACCTTATCATCATCATCCATTTAACCATATCGTTAAATTAATTGAATCTACGTTGTCACCGCTGCTCGGTCAAGTTCTCACTATCCGGAGAGACGGCGATTCAATCGATTCCTATCCAAATTTGGAGGGGTATTCCTAAACACAAACCCCGCTTCTCCCGTCGAGTCGCAAACAAGTCACCTTTAGTACGATTCAGAGTCGCGAGTCCGATCGGACCGACATTCTCGTGAGAACCACTCGCCAAGGTTGTTCGGGACTCTAACCCGCCTTGGACTTATGCCAATGGCTCTCCGCACATCCTTACTACCTCCGAGATGTCGCCATCGCTCGCGTCCCCGGCCGAAGTCGAGCTACTAGGCTTCAGCGTCGGAACGACTTATCCGCCAGCTAAGTGTTAGGTTGCGTTCAACATGACATGAGGACGTCTGACAGTGTCGGTCCTTAAACGACTTCGAGACGGAGTCACTATGTTCAAACCTACACAAGACCTCGCCGGTCTTAATTCATTATTCACATGGTTCTTTTCCACGATAGCAAATATAGCCAACCGTGACCCACCTCATCCTAAAGCTCGCAGGTGACAGAAATCACCGACTTCTACCGCACTAAGCATGGCTAAGCATATAACCCGTTTACGAACTTAAATAGGATTCCAAAGCATATATCCGGACAAGGAAGGATATATAATGCAGCAATTGGTTCCAACCAATTCCTATACTTAATGCATCATCAACAATAAAAGGTACTCAAAGTATTTGCAAAAACATGGGAGGCTTAATATGCTCCGGGGCTTGCCTTTCAGGAACGAGGAAGGCTGGTGGTCAGGGCACTCGGGCAGATCCTCCGCGGCGACTGCTTCGTCGGCTTCCTGCACCTCGGGTTCCTCCTCCTGGTTGGCTCCCTCGAACTCCAGCAACGTCACTCCCTCCAGCACACCTATTGCATGAATGCGCAAGATAAATATCATGGATGCACATGAACGACTGTCAGGGATGCTCGGAGAATGCACATGTTCGTTGTAGTTTGCATATTCCAACTTAAGCCCTATTCAAAACACTTTACTTACCAAGTCTATACAACCTAATGTATAATTGCTCATCTTCAGTTAATGACCTAGCACCTGCACCTAAGCATATTTTCAAGTTAGACTAACCCCCAAACAATCAACGATTGCATTGCAACACATTCAATCAAGCATTGTATTTCAGCAAATGAAGACTATATAGCGGTACATTAAACTAGCCATAACTGGAGATGTATAATTCCAAATGACATGAAACAAGACAATCTGGAAAGCTTATGAAATTGTCTACAATTCATTTATAGACCTCAAAGCATGATTCGACACTTTACCAGCTCGAATTCATAAATCAACAGAACTCTGTCCTCACAAGGCAGAGAGTAAGCAAAACAGGAACCTAACTTTAAACAGCTGTAGTTTCTAAACTACTGGGCCAAATGCCCTCAAATTTTGACAGGAGCTAGATACATAAGTTATCTACAACTTTTGTATTCAACACAAGCACAGAAAACCACATTATCATGGGGAACTTTCCAAAGTCCCCAGATCTGTCCAGAGGGACATAATACAACAAATAATTGTCAACTTATGATACAAACGCTTCATTGGACAAAACCAACTTTACTGACATATCACATATATCACAAGAACACCATAAAGTAGGATGTCCCTCACCAAAACATTTCTTTTAATACCTTTCTTAATTTATTTAATTAATTAGGGGAAATAGTAAACATATATGAAAACTGCCCCATTAATTCTACAAAAATTACAGTAGACACTACATGCTCTAAATAGACTACCATAAAATTTCACACCATTTGAGTAAGTATAACAACCTACACAAAAAATGGTAAGGCAGAATGGCTTAAAATGGCATAATTAGGAATCCTTAGTGAAAAGTGTCAAGCAACAGATTTCATATTTTTCCTTGTATCCTTAAGGTACTAGGATACTCTCCAACAAATTTCATAGTCAATGGATTCATAAATAAATTACTAAAATTCCCACAAGAATCATCCAATGATAAAAGGAAAATCTATAACTTAAAAACTACACATGCAATGACTCTCAAATTTTAACCAGAGCTTCTACTAAGCAATACTAGCTCACCCACAAAATTTCACAATTTTTGGATCAAGGAAACTCAAGATATGATTTAAACAAGTTTGCATGCATTCAAAAACACATTTCAAGTTCCTATTTAATTCATCCAAAATTTCTACATAAAGTGCTCAAGACATATTTTTCTTAAATACTAGACCTCACAGAGAGTCTAACAAAATTGGAACCATCCAATTTGGATCTACATAACAGGAGATACAAAATATCAAATAAGCAATCAAAACTGTATTTTTGAACTATCCTTAAGAACAACACCACATCGACGTGTGGGACCGGTGTCGTCCCGACCCCACACGGGTCAGCGGCAAAGAAAGCGAGGAGAGGCGGCTGCGGCGCGGAAGACAGGCGTAGCTTCGCCGACGGTGACCTCACCGGCGAGAACAGCGGCACCAACGTGACCGCCTAGACCTCTCAAGCGTCGATTGGCACCCTAACCGCAAACCCTACCGACCTCTAGGTACCCGACCACGGCTTTCGGTGGCTCGGCCATGGCGCCGCGGTGGCGGCGTGGCGTGTTCCGCTTGGCTGGACCGGCGTGGGTGGTGACATCATCACCCGAGCATCAGCGCGCATGGGGAAGACGAGACGCGGGCTAAGGATGGAGGAGTGGTGCGGTGGTGTCTTGGCAGCGGTGGCGCCATCTCCGGCGAGGGTGCGACGGTGCGGGGAACGCCGACAATGGCCTCACGAGGTCGAATGACCGCGGGAGATGACGACGAGCAAGAGGGATCACGGCGGAGCTTCGGTGAAGGTGTAGTGCGTGTTTTCGCGGTGGTGGTGAGTGCGCGGGAGCTTGCCAAGCTCACGGCGGCAATGGGGAGCGGTGGTTCATTGCCGCTTGCGCGGAGGAGAAGGGAGGAAGCGAAGAAATGAACTGAGGCACAGGGGGGCTCTCGGTGGCGTGCTGCGGCTTGTACTGGCGCTCTCAGGCCCGACGTGGCCTGGCCGCTCAGGCCGGCGGTGACGCGCGGCGCCACGCGGCCGTCGAGTTCTGAATCGGTCGGGTCACTGTAGGTGTCTGAACTTTCGTTTCAGATTTCGACAATACCGGTAATCGACAGGTGAACTTCAACGATGATTATCTCCTAAACCGTGTTGATTTAGCTCGTGGTATAATTAACAAAGTTGTTCATCTATATGCGAACTACAATCTTTACAATTGGAGCTCGAGCTGTTTGGGCTTGGTTTGTGAGATACAGTGCTCCAAACATCAGCTCAAGAAACTGAAAATTGGTTTATGACTTAGAAAATTTTCAGGGTTTCAAAATAGATCTCAAATCTAACTTGTGGGGCCCTTTAGAGCATGTTGTGCACATTTTAAGACTTGACTTCTAAACAAAGTTTGTTCCTTATATAATTCCCTACATCTTTTTGCTTTAGGTTGCTCAGACATGCAAACATCCTAAGCCACACTTTTTAAACAGTCAAACACAGGAGCTCTAGGGGTCCAAATTGGTCAACCATGACTTGGAAACCTAATTAGGCAAAATGATCAACATGAACATTGTTCCTAATGACATTCTAAGTGTAACTAAGTTACTTACAAGCATTTCTAGCCACACCATGCATTGGTCACACAAGAATCAATCAAGGTATACACTGAAACGATGAAAAACACAAGAAATGTTGCAAATGTTTCATAGTCATGTTTCACATATTTCATGATCTTGTTGCATCGTATTAACTAATCTTGTTTCACTAAGTGAGTGGCACAGGTTGCACTTAAGTGTTGGACACTTTACATTTCATAAAGAACAACACACATGAAATATACAACACGTTGCTATGTTTCGAAATTTATGTTTCATGTGCTATAAGTTCACAAGGGATGCATGATGCTCATGTTCATGAAATGCAGTGCAAATGTGAAAGCTAAACACCAGTGGTGTTACAGCCCTCCCCCCTTATAAAAATCTCGTCCCGAGATTTGAAAAGCGTACCATTGTTGATAGAATTCCTTATAACCATCCCTCAAATAATCTTCCCTTTCCCATGTTGCATCGCGTTCACTACCCTGATTGCTCCACATGACTTTATAGAACTTGACTACCCGACTCCGAGTCACTCGCTCACGAGTGTCAATCACTCGAACCGGCTTTTCTTCAAAGGTCAAATCCGATTTTAACTCGATATCCCCAATGGAACTCTCTCTCTTGGGGCCGAAGAAGACATTTCTTCAATTGGGATACATGAAAGACATTGAAGATAGCACTCATCTCGGGAGGTAATTGAATCTTGTACGCCACTTTACCACTTTGTCCAATGATTTCAAACGGACCAACATATCTCGGCGCAAGCTTTCGCTTCACACCAAAGCGTTGGACACTCTTCATAGGTGAGACTTTCGGATAAACGAAGTCTCCAACTTCAATTCAATAGGTTTTCTCGTCGATCGGCATAACTTTTACGCCTAGCTTGAGCTTGCGGCCATGTGAGTTTGGATAGTACGGACTTGTTCTTGACTTCTTGAACAAAATCAATTCCATAATATCTCCTTTCACCGGCTTCTACCCAGTTCAACGGGGTTCTACACTTCCGCCATACAAAGCTTCAAGCGGTGCCATCTTTATGCTCTCTTGATAACTATTATTGTACGAGAATTCAGCTAGGGGTAACCATTTTTCCCATGAGCCCTTAGCCGATATGACACAAGCTCTCAACATATCTTCTAAGATTTGATTCACTCGCTCAGTTTGCCCATTGGTTTGCGGATGATAGGCAGAACTTCTTACGAGCTTAGTCCCTAATAATCCGTGTAAGTGCTCCCAAAAGCGAGCAGTGAACTGTGGTCCTCTATCTGAGACAATAGTACGAGGGACCCCATGAAGTCGGACTATCTGGTTGAAGTACAACTCCGCGTAGTCGGTTGGACGAAAGTCTATGCGGACCGGAATGAAGTGTGCCGACTTGGTCAGTCGGTCCACAATTACCCAAATTGAGTTAAAATTCCTCTGAGTGGTAGGGAGTCCAACTATAAAATCCATACTTATCTCTTCCCATTTCCAACCAGGAATAGAGAGTGGCTGAAGTAATCCAGCTTTCATGTGTACCGCCTTGACCCGACAACAAGTGTCACACCTAGCCACATAAGCGGCTATCTCTTTCTTCATTTTGGTCCACCAAAATCGCGGCTTTAAATCATGATACATTTTACTACTACCAGGATGAATAGATAACTTAGAGGAATGAGCTTCGGATATGATTTGGTTTCTGAGCTCTCTATCCTTCGGAACTACCAACCTATCCTTGAACCATAACACGCCTTCCTCATCGACTCGAAAATGTTTGGTTTCTTGCTCTTTCATCTTGCGCTTGATGTGAAACACACCTGCATCTGTCTTCTGTAGCTCGATAATTTGACTCTGTAGAGTACAACTGACAGTGATGTGGTGCAGGACTGCAGGATGAAGGAGCTTTGACAAATGGACATCACTCTCAATCAACGAGTGGCAATGAGACTTTCTGCTTAAGGCATCTGCGACGACGTTTGCCTTGCCAGGGTGATAGTGCACTTGAAGGTTATAATCTTTGATCAACTCGAGCCATCTTCTCTGACGCATATTTAACTCGGTTGAGTGAAGATGTACTTGAGACTTTATGATCGGTGTAGATGTTGCACACATTGCCAAGTAGATAATGTCTCTAGGCCTTCAAAGCATGAACAACTGCAGCAAGTTCCAAGTCATGCGTTGGATAATTCACTTCATGCTTCCTAAGTTGGCGAGAGGTATAGCGATGACTCTACCCTCTTGCATAAGAACACCTCCTAACCCAATACCTGATGCATCACAGAACACATCAAAAGGTTTCTCGATATCCGGTTGCGCCAAAACCGAGCCGATGTTAGAAGAGTTCGCGGTATGGAAAGCCGCATCACACTCGAGGAGTCCGACAAACTTCATGTCTTTTTTGCAGCAATCGAGTCATAGGCTTGGCTATTTTAGAGAAATCCGGGATGAAGCGGCGATAATAGCTACCAACCCTGAAAAACTCCAAACCTCGTGCACCGAGATGGGAGCCTTCCAGTTCAATACTTCTTGCACCTTGGTGGGATCAACCATAATTCCACCCTCGGACAACACGTGTCCAAGAAAAGGTACCTCACGAAGCCAAAATTCACATTTGCTGAACTTTGCATACAGCTGGTGTTCTCGTAATCTAGTAAGAACCACCCGCAAATGTTCAACATGATCTTCTTCATTCTCAGAATAGACCAGGATATCATCTATAAATACCACCACAAATTTGTCCAACTCGGGCATAAACACTGAATTCATCAGATACATAAAATGTGCGGGGGCATTGGTCAATCCAAAAGACATAACCAGGTACTCATATAGACCATATCTTGTAGAGAATGCGGTTTTGGGACATCCTCGGGCGAATCTTGATTTGATGATACCCGATCTCAAATCGATCTTGGAAAAGACTTTTGCCTTGGATAACTGATCAAATAAGATATCTATACGTGGTAGAGGGTACTTATTCTTGATTGTAACTGAATTCAAGGGTCTATAATCTACACACATGCGTAGGGATTGATCTTTCTTCTTCACAAAGATAGTTTGCACACCCCACGGAGATGAACTAGGACGGATAAGACCTTTCTTTAGAAGTTCATTCAACCTGGGTCTTAAGTTCAGCTAGTTCATTGGGAGGCATTCTATATGGCCTTCTAGAGATAGGAGCTGTACCAGGAAGCAACTCTATCTTGAACTCCACGTCCCGATCCAGGGGTAATCTAGGCAAATCATCGGGAAAAACATCCGGAAAGTCACACACTACAGGGATATCTGCAATAGCCTTTGCTTGCACCGCATTAGCTGCACAAAGAAAGGTTGAGGTCCTTGGTAGTTGCACCGAAAACCTTCACGATTCATCGGGATCTCTGAGCATAACTACTCTAGTCGATGTATCAATAAGCACCCGTGCTGCTCTCATCCAATTCATTCCCAATATCACATCAATACCCAGCCCGGTAATACTACCGGATCAACTTTGATAACTTCGCCCTCTATCTCAAATTGTACTTCCCCAACTACCACTTGGTTGGGATAACACCACCGGCAGCCCTAATACAATAACCCTCACCCTCAACGGTATATGTTTTCTCATATAAACTTGGATGCAAATGCTGGACTAATAAAGGAATGCGAAGCACTGAATCAAATAGTACAAGCTGCGGGGTGTTGATCTATCGAAAACTTACCAGTGATCACTACCTCTCTGAAGGAATCTCAATAATATTAGTGTGGTTCACCTGTCCCCGACGACCACACGGGTAGTTATTCTTCTTAGGGTAGGGGCATTCCCTTGCCCGATGGCTTTGTCTTGTTGCGCCCCAAAGACGACATGTTGCTTGGAGGAGCCACAGAACTGCCTCGACCGGTAGTGCCCTTGGGAAGAGCAATCAGAAAATGCCTTGCGAAACCCGGTCTTGGCGGGATTCTTCTTCTTCATGGGGGCGAAACTTGGCGGCCGATCTTTGGAGGACGGAATGGAGCCCTTTGTGCGACGGGAGCCTTAGATTGTGAGGCACCCCTCCTCATAGGCCCTCTTACGACTTTTTTGAAGCAACATACACAAAGATTGTTGTTCTCTTGCGATAAAAGCATCGCTCACAAACTCATTAAAATGAGCGCACTTGCAATTTCCCATGGTCTTCATCAGTTTGGGGCTAAGTCCCCGCTTGAAGCTTGCAATCTTCTTGGCATCTGTGTCCACAAACTCGGTAGCATACCTTGCAAGGTTGTTGAAAGCTTGCAGGTATTCGTTCAGGCTCTTGTTTCCCTGAGTCAGCTTCATGAACTCTGTATGTTTGATCGCCATAAGACCAGGAGGAATGTAATTTCCCTGAAAGCGAGACTTGAACTGATCCCGGTGTGATTTGGGCATTAGCGGGCATAGTGGACCGATGATGACTCCACCAAATGCCACCGGCCCATGCAGTTGGTGAGATCGTACTCGATCTTCAAAGACCTCACTCAAGCGGAGCGAGCGAAACTTCGCTTTCGAGTATTCAACCACTCATCGACTTGTAGAGGCTCCTCACCTCCTTGAAGATCGGGGTTTTGTGTCAAGGAAATCCTTGAAATCATCATCTTGATTTGGTTCCGGTCCTTGGCGTGGACCACGACCCTCCCGATTCGCAATCGCATGGAGGGCCTCAACCATAGTCGCTGTCCTTCCGCAAGCATTGCTATCAATTCCGTTATGGTGTGGGTGGTGGTGGCGGTGGAAGATCATCATCATCATCACTACCCGCACCGCATGAACGAAGCAGTCGAGGCATCTCACACAATGCGCAACCAGATGGTATTGATGATATCAAGACATTGGAAGGAACAATGTAATTGTGCCAAACTGAATTCTTCGACGAGAATGAAAACTTCATACAATAACAGAGGCAATAATTCATTCTCCAATCACCACATCATCAAGTAGATTACTAGCGCCATACGCAAAGGCATTCCAACATGACAAGTTTTTAAACTTAACCATACGATACGCATCCCAAAGGGAGCGAATTAAAGTACATTACATGCCGAGTTCGAATTAAAAGAGTACATCCCAAATCACTCATCGTACTTAAGTCCATTACATCAATGACTGCAAAAGCTTATACTAGCGAGAGCTGCTAACGAACTACGCGTCGAAGTGATCGCTGTCCACATCGGAGACACCTTGGACTTCTTCTGGGTCTTCCTCTTCTTCTTCTTCAGTTCAGTTTGCATTGTCAACCATCTGCACGTCCTCTTCTTCCTCATCGGCCTCAATCACTTGAGGTCCACCCACATTTGGATACCTTGGTATGGGGTGAGGAATAGGAAACAGACGGTTGTGCAGTTGATGGTGCTCAACCTGAAGCTCTTCAAGCTGTCCTTGCAGTGCTTGCTCCCTCTGAAAGGCGTTGTGATTGGCCAAAATCCAACCCCGACGTCTTTCTTCTGCTAACTCTAAAGCTGCATCCCGGTGCCGTGTCACACGATCCAACTCTTGTGCAGCCTCATCTCTCTCAATAGTGAGGTTCATCAGCTGGTCATGAAGCTCGTCTCTCTCGCGTGCGGTTTGACCCCACTGCTGCGGCATTTATAATTTGCAATCCCACGAATCTCATCAACTTCTCGTTGAGCTCTCCCACAAGCATTCGCCTTGCGACAATACTTGCGGGCACGCAAAACTTTGAACTTGTCTTTGAGCTTCCATTGCCTTGCCGGCTTCATCAAGCACACTCGAAAGGGTGTTTTTTGCCTCGACTCGACAAAGCTTCAGGACTGCCATCATAGCACTCATTCCAGCGTTGTCGCTCTGCGCCCGTTCGCCCACGGCCTCGAACCAAGGCTCGACCAACGTCCCGAGTCCACTCACCTCGATGGGAGATACTCGGGGAATGGATGAAGCAGTCCACCCCTAACTCATCCCCAAGCTCATGCTATATCCATCAAGACATCCGAGGCAGCAACTTTGGCGGCTTCCCATGGACTTTGCCCATCGGTCTCGATGCTCCACCCATGCCACAACGGTCTTGTGGGGTTTTATGCGACACGATGAAGGTCACGACGTACCATGGTACATCTCCCAATGGTACCGCCTTTGCCCATCCATGTAATCGGGTGCCTCCGGGTACCCAACTGAACCGAGCACCCCTCGAGCAAAGTGGGAGTACCGAACTGGTCCGGAAAGGTGTTTGCTACCAAGAGGGAAACACTGCAGGCGCGACCATCTCAGTATCAAAAGGGATGCAATTCACGTGAGAGGATTATTTTGCTTGAGAGATTGCACTTTACACTTGGGATAAGCAATTATAAGGGAGGGTAATGCAATTTGAATGACATGAGTGAATATGATGCATGCTCGCACTGCACGTCGTCCTCACAAACCTAGTAAAATTTGAGCTTTAGCGGAATATACGGTGGCATACATACGTTCTCTCAATTAGCGGTAACTAATCGATCTACACGGTGCGTTGTTAGCGCATACTGCAGAAACTTCATTGCAGCCCAACCCAACAAGATATAATGCTAATTACACAAGCGATAACTAAGATACTCTCCATATATACATCCCCGATATATATACTTGAGATCCAAACTACCCGACAAATGTACCCACAATTAAGTACCTTCATATATACATGTATGTAACATGTAAATACTCCAATAACCACAACTAGCTCTCCCTAGACCGACAGTTGGACGGTCATGCTCTCACAACTCACACTTACCTTAGCGTGAGGCAATTGATCCATACATTACCATTCAAACGAATGGCACCCATGCAATATCACGCCGCATGGACGACGAAAATAGAAACAATCAATTCCCCCAAGTTAGTAATTATATATAAGCCACCTAGAAGTCCTTAAGTGGGCTATAAAGGATGTGATCACCAAAGATACCATAAAAATTTTGATTTTGGACACTTATATATAATTATAAGTTGGAAAACCGTTTTACAACAAAAGCTTTTGTTTTAAATAGCCAGTAAGACATGTTTAATGTTGAATCTAGCTCGATGCCACCATCACAGAACCGACCAATTTATAAGAGCACAAGTACAAAAACAATCGCCAAACGATCAAATTCTCGAACTTGAGCCCATATAAACCCGGTAGTCAACCCCGAAATCTCGAAGGATTTCAAACCAACTTGCATACAACCAAGATCACAGGTAATTCAACATAACATATCGTGACGTTACAACATTTCACAGACGTTTGCAAATAGATTACATCATCACGTAGTCAACGTTATTACTAAACAAGTCTTGTAAAACATGCGGAAGCAAATAGTTTAACTCACACACTCGAGTTCAAATACACATACCGGTTTGCTTGATCACACATTTCGCAAAAGCATTCAGATAAGGGAACAGAGATCATGCCCATGATCTAGTCTTCATCACCCGTAGGTGGAGACAATACTTACGTAATCCCCGATATAGAAGGTCATCTCGCAACAAGAGGAATAAACCCCGAGTGCGGGGAATGTACTCGGCTAGACTTACTCGCCGTAAACCAAAATAAATGACACCAAGGATTATGCAAAGCTTATTGTAGTGGATCTGGTTGACACTTTCTTTTTGCGAGAAAAGCATAAGTAATAATGATCAAATCTTAGCTTTGGACTAGCAAAGACTTTTTAACCATTAACTTTACAACTACATTAGCACCTGTACTAAGCACTCATATTATTAGGGTGCAAACATTAATAACCATATCGGTATTCATTGGCAACCTTATCATCATCATCCATTTAACCATATCGTTAAATTAATTGAATCTACGTTGCATTTTGCTCACCAAGTTCTCACTATCCGGGAGAGACGGCGATTCGATCGATTCCTATCCAAATTGGAGGGGTATTCCTAAACACAAACCCCGCTTTCTCCGTCGGAGTCGCAAACAAGTCACCTTTAGTACGATTCAGAGTCGCGAGTCCGATCGGACCGACATTCTCGTGAGAACCACTCTGCCAAGGTTGTTCGGGACTCTAACCCGCCTTGGACTTATGCCAATGGCTCTCCGCACATCCTTACTACCTCCGAATGTCGCCATCGCTCGTGTCCCGGCCTGAGTCGAGCTACTAGGCTTCATGCGGTCGGAACGACTTATCCGCCCGACTAAGTGTTAGGTTGCGTTCAACATGACATGAGGACGACGTCTGACAGATCGGTCCTTAAACGACTTCGAGACGGAGTCACTATGTTCAAACCTACACAAGACCCCGCCTCGTCTTAATTCATTATTCACATGGTTCTTTTCCACGATAGCAAATATAGCCAACCGTGACCCACCTCATCCTAAAGCTCGCAGGTGACGAAATCACCCGACTTCTACCGCACTAAGCATGGCTAAGCATATAACCCGTTTACGAACTTAAATAGGATTCGGTCGATATCTGGACAAGGAAGGATATATAATGCAGCAATTGGTTCCAACCAATTCCTATACTTAATGCATCATCAACAATAAAAGGTACTCAAAGTATTTGCAAAAACATGGGAGGCTTAATATGCTCCGGGGCTTGCCTTTCGAGAACGAGGAAGGTCAGGTGGTCGTGGCACTTTCAGGCGAGATCCTCCATGGCGATCGCTTCGTTGGCTTCCCTGCACCTCGGGTTCCTCCTCCTGGTTGGCTCCCTCGAACTCCAGCAACGTCACTCCCTCCAGCACACCTATTGCATGAATGCATAAGATAAATATCATGGATGCACATGAACGCATTGCCGGGGATGCTCGGAGAATGCACATGTTCGTTGTAGTTTGCATATTCCAACTTAAGCCCTATTCAAAACACTTTACTTACCAAGTCTATACAACCTAATGTATAATTGCTCATCTTCAGTTAATGACCTAGCACCTGCACCTAAGCATATTTTCAAGTTAGACTAACCCCAAACAATCAACGATTGCATTGCAACACATTCAATCAAGCATTGTATTTCAGCAAATGAAGACTATATAGCGGTACATTAAACTAGCCATAACTGGAGATGTATAATTCCAAATGACATGAAACAAGACAATCTGGAAAGCTTATGAAATTGTCTACAATTCATTTTTAGACCTCAAAGCATGATTCGACACTTTACCAGCTCGAATTCATAAATCAACAGAACTCTGTCCTCACAAGGCACAGAGTAAGCAAAACAGGAACCTAACTTTAAACAGCTGTAGTTTCTAAACTACTGGGCCAAATGCCCTCAAATTTTGACAGGAGCTAGATACATAAGTTATCTACAACTTTTGTATTCAACACAAGCACAGAAAACCACATTATCATGGGGAACTTTCCAAATTCCCCAGATCTGTCCAGAGGGACATAATACAACAAATAATTGTCAACTTATGATACAAACGCTTCATTGGACAAAACCAACTTTACTGACATATCACATATATCACAAGAACACCATAAAGTAGGATGTCCCTCACCAAAACATTTCTTTTAATACCTTTCTTAATTTATTTAATTAATTAGGGGAAATAGTAAACATATATGAAAACTGCCCCATTAATTCTACAAAAATTACAGTACACACTACATGCTCTAAATAGACTACCATAAAAATTTCACACCATTTGAGTAAGTATAACAACCTACACAAAAATGGTAAGGCAGAATGGCTTAAAATGGCATAATTAGGAATCCTTAGTGAAAAGTGTCAAGCAACAGATTTCATATTTTTCCTTGTATCCTTAAGGTACTAGGATACTCTCCAACAAATTTCATAGTCAATGGATTCATAAATAAATTACTAAAATTCCCACAAGAATCATCCAATGATAAAAGGAAAATCTATAACTTAAAAACTACACATGCAATGACTCTCAAATTTTAACCAGAGCTTCTACTAAGCAATACTAGCTCACCCACAAAATTTCACAATTTTTGGATCAAGGAAACTCAAGATATGATTTAAACAAGTTTGCATGCATTCAAAAACACATTTCAAGTTCCTATTTAATTCATCCAAAATTTCTACATAAAGTGCTCAAGACATATTTTTCTTAAATACTAGACCTCACAGAGAGTCTAACAAAATTGGAACCATCCAATTTGGATCTACATAACAGGAGATACAAAAATATCAAATAAGCAATCAAAACTGTATTTTTGAACTATCCTTAAGAACAACAACCAGCATCGCGTGTGGGACCCGGTGTCGTCACCCCCCCACCATCAGCGTGGCAAAGAAAGCAGAGGAGGCGGCTGCGACGCTGCGGAAGACGGCGTAGCTCACCGACGGTGACCTCACCGGCGACGAGAACGGCACCAACGTGACCGCCCTAGACCTCATCAAGTCGATTGGCACCCTAACCGCAAACCCTACCGACCTCTAGGGTACCCGGCCCACGGCTTCGGCGGCTCGGCCATGGCGCCGCGGTGGCGCGTGGCCGTGTTCCGCTTGGCTGGACCGGCGTGGTGGTGACATCATCACCCGAGCATCGGCGCATGACGGGGAAGGCGAGGCGCGGGCTAAGGATGGAGGAGTGGTGCGGTGGTGGTCGCCGGCCAGCGGTGAGCGCCATCTCCGGCGAGGGTGCGGCGGTGCGGGAACACCGACAATGGCCTCACCGAGGTCGAATGACCGCGCGAGAGATGACGACGAGCAAGAGGGGATCACGGCGGAGCTTCGGTGAAGGTGTAGTCGCGCGTTTTCGCGCGGTGGTGAGTCTTGGAGCTTGCCGAAGCTCACGGCGGCAATGGGGAGCGGTGGTTCCACCGCTTGGTGCGGAGGAGAAGGGAGGAAGCGAGGAAATGAACTGAGGCAGGGGGGCTCTCGGTGGCGTCTTTGCGGCTTGTCTTGGCGCTCTCAGGCCCGGCGTGGCCTGGCCGCTTGCCAGCCGGGCGGTGACGCTGTGGCGCCACGCTGTGCCGTCGAGTTCTGAATCGGTCGGGTCATTTGAGGTGTCTGAACTTTCGTTTCGGTTTCGACAATACCGGTGACGGTGAACTTCAACGATGATTATCTCCTAAACCGTGTTGATTTAGCTCGTGGTATAATTAACAAAGTTGTTCATCTATATCTGAACTACAATCTTTACAATTGGAGCTCGAGCTGTTTGGGCTTGGTTTGTGAGATACAGATGCTCCAAACATCAGCTCAAGAAACTGAAAATTGGTTTATGACTTAGAAAATTTTCGTGGTTTCAAAATAGATCTCAAATCTAACTTGTGGGGCCCTTTAGAGCATGTTGTGCACATTTTAAGACTTGACTTCTAAACAAAGTTTGTTCCTTATATAATTCCCTACATCTTTGCTTTAGGTTGCTCAGACATGCAAACATCCTAAGCCACACTTTTAAACAGTCAAACACAGGAGCTCTAGGGGTCCAAATTGGTCAACCATGACTTGGAAACCTAATTAGGCAAAATGATCAACATGAACATTGTTCCTAATGACATTCTAAGTGTAACTAAGTTACTTACAAGCATTTCTAGCCACACCATGCATTGGTCACACAAGAATCAATCAAGGTATACACTGAAACGATGAAAAACACAAGAAATGTTGCAAATGTTTCATAGTCATGTTTCACATATTTCATGATCTTGTTGCATCGTATTAACTAATCTTGTTTCACTAAGTGAGTGGCACAGGTTGCACTTAAGTGTTGGACACTTTACATTTCATAAAGAACAACACACATGAAATATACAACACGTTGCTATGTTTCGAAATTTATGTTTCATGTGCTATAAGTTCACAAAGGGATGCATGATGCTCATGTTCATGAAATGCAGTGCAAATGTGAAAGCTAAACACCAGTGGTGTTACAACCCCTAGTAATGGTTTTTGTAGTAGTGTTTTCTCGGTGGAGTTGAATCTGTTTTGATAAACTATTTGCTTAGTAGAGAAAAATGTTGAAAGATTTAAAATACCCTTATGCTTCTGTCACTTTTTCTCTCTCTCTTTCTTCTTTCTGCTGACACCTCCCTTGATCATCTTCTCCCTCTGGTGGCCACGCGCCCCGGCGGATGTGCGCCAGGTGACCACGCCCTAGTGGCCACACGCCCTCTCAGAGCCACCAACTCGCCCTCCCAGTGGTCGCGTGCCCTGGCGGATGTGCGCTAGGCGACCACGCCCCGGTAGCCGCGCGTCCTAGCAGGCCTGCCGTGGCTCAGCAGCGAGCTATGTGCCCCGGCGGCCGTGCCCCAGTGGCGACGCCACGACGAACCGCATGCCCGTCCTCATGTCAACGGGAGCAAATCTGACATGCAAGCATGGTGGGGCCTATGGGTCTGGGTTGAAGTTTGATGAAGCTACTATTTTTAGCTCTATCTATCTTCTCTACCTTGTGAAAGCATATTTTTAGAGACTTCTGGAGTGTTGTTTGGTTTTACCTCTTTGACACAAAATAAATCCAAATAGCTACAGGAGCGGGTGGTGGAGCTGTGCCAAACGAGACATAAATATAGGGACCTGTTTTCGTGCTAATCCGCCTGGTCATTTGAGCCCTACAACGACTGTCCACGGTCTGGACTATGGAGTTCGATCAATCATCGAACATATCAACATATGGTATTTCCTACTACTCTATTTGATAGTTTGATGTGTATGGAGGTTTGTACACAAGAGGTAGGAGAAGCCTGCTGCTCGTTAGGCCATCCTATATTACATGCTTTCTCTATTTTAAATTATAAATCGTTCTTACCTTTTAAATATATGGTTTTTATTATATATCTAGATGTAATATATTTAGATTTATAGATAAAATTATATATTAAAAAGACACTTTGTTTCAAATTATAAGATATTAGATATTTTGATTTTTCTAGATTATAGCTTTTGCTATGTACCTAAATATAGGTCAAGTCGAGTAGAATAGAGAGAGTATATTGTACTCCCTCCATTCCAAACTATAAGACGTTTTGGTTTTTCTAGATTTAGTAATTTTACTATGTATCTGGACATAAGTGTATATCTAGATCCATAGCAAATCTATGTATCTAGAAATTAAATGCCAAAACGCCTTATAATTTGGAATAGAGGTACAATTTTGCATCTGGGCATAGATATCCGTCTTCTGGTTTCGGGTTGTTCTGTATTGGCAATTGCTGGCGCACAAATGTCTCATGGGATAGGATTCCGTTGGACAGTAACCTGGGCACACTCCCACCGAAAACCGCCTAGCAGAACGACCCATCAGAAAAACGCCATCACGTGACCTTGGCATCAATCGCCAGCCCGCCTGCCCGCGCCTACCGCTACATCGTTCGTTGCTGCACGCGCGTGTCCATCCCGTCCGCCTCATCCCGTCCCACACGCGTACCTCGCCCCGTCCGCCTCGTCCCGCCCCGTGCCCACCGCTTCTTCCCCCTGACCCCTCCTCCCTCTCCGTGCATGCGAGACCCGGAAGCAGGGATATGAGGACGAGCACGCCCCCTCCGCAGGACCTTAGGCGCGCCACGCGCCCCATCCATCGGCACTCTACTCTCGCCGCGCCCCTTCCCCCGACGCCCAGGCTGTGCCTCCATGACTTTCTGAACATACCTTGAAAACACGAAACTCTTGCAACATGAAACACTTAAATGCAGCATAAGTATGAAGTAGATGAAATATTTGGAACATACACTTGCAACATGTTTATGAAATATATGCAACATCGAGATAAAACACTTTTGCAACTTGGAACATGAAAACACTTATTGCAACATAAGACTGAAACAATTGAAATATTTGGAACATACTCTTGAAACATATGTGTGAAATATGTGCAACATCCAGATCAAAACGCCTGCAACACACGTCTGAAACAGATGAAACATTTTGAACAAATGCTTGCATCAAGCCTCTAAAACCCTTGCAACATGCCTCTGAAACATATGCAACATCCCAATCTACTTTTGCAACATCCATATGAAACACTTGCAACATACCTATGATAACACCTGAAACACTTGAACATACATTTGCAACATATGGGGAGGGAGAGGCCAGGGCCGGTTGATTCCGGCCTCCGAGTGGGAGCCGACGCCGAGCGACAGCGCGTGAGCACCACCAGCATGGGCCGTGATCATGGGTGCCCTTGGCTCTGTGGGGACTGACCTAAGGCGTGCGACGGCACCACCAGCATCGCAGAGGCAGGCGACGTGCCCGACGGCGCGGGTGGGCGCGCGGCGGGTGGGACTGTGGGAGCAAGGAGCGAGAGGCGCGGGTGGGCGCGACGGGCAGGAGGAAGGAGCGAGCAGCGTAGGATGAGGGCGCGCGGGGGGAGATGGCCGCTGCAGCGAATGCGGAGTGGGCGGGCTGACGGCTGCACGGCGCTGTGAAACGTGCGATGGAGAGAGATGGGAGAGACATATAGAGGAGGAGACAGGTTTGTTGGGCCGGTTGCGCATGCGTAGGTCCGGGAAGTGGCATCGGACGTCCGACCCTAAGCATTATCATTCTATATTTTGTCGCCACGTCCAGCAACACTGTGGTAGTTGCGCGCGCTCCGAGAGCATCACCCTGTTTGTTTGAACTTATCAGCCATGTGATAGTATTTTTTTCTCACAATAAAACAGCTTCAGCCGACTTATCAACCGTAAAAATCATCAGCCGACTTATCAACCGTAAAAAACATCAGTTCTCATAATAAAACAGCATCAGCCGACTTATCAACCGTAAAAATCATCAGGTGACTTATCAACCGTAAAAATCATCAGCCGGGTGATGGTGCGCTGACTGCCTGCTCAGATACTGTTTGCATCTTCTCTCTGCATAGGCTGCAACATTTGTCGGCTACCATCGTCAGGATTCCGGTGTCAAATGACATATAGCGGATATTAACATTATAGTATATATGTATATATATAATATATTTCGTTTAACTTAATTATACTTGGCACACCGTTGTCAGCTAGCTGATATTTGCAAATCCCAGTACTAAGGTTAGTTCGACTTGAAATTCTGCGCTGCTAGAATTATGTGGCATATATGCAGCAAGTGCATTTTGCATGTTTGCTGGCCACATGCAGGTGTGTTGTCACTACTCCCAGTACTAGGTTCGGCTCACAGGGTCATGTGTTATGTGTTTGGTTGAGTGTACTTGTTATGGCAAGTGGAGCCGGCTCAGGGGCCCATACGGTACTGTAGCACATGAACATATTAGATTAGATTGGTTTGATTTGTTAGGAAAGAGATATGTTTGTTAGGAAAGAGATATGTTAGATTGATTCGGTTAGGATATTTTCTTAGGGGTCAAGTCAGTCATCTCTATAAAAAGAGAACTCTGTATCAGTTATAGTCAAGCAAGAAGCAATAATTAAGTTGCTGACTTCCCCTGAGAGCCAGCCGTTCCTGCCCTCCCCTCGTGTAAACAGTGCCCCCTGTACTGTAGCGCCATGGGTACTGTAGCTCCGTCGCCGTCTCTCCTCAGCTCTCCCCCTCTAATCCTAGCAACTATGTAACAGTACTAAGAGTAATAGGATGGGTTCATCTCATTATATTTTCATGAGTGTTTGGTACAGAGTCAAGCTAGGTTAGAGATATACTTGGAATATATTCGACATTGTCACACTTCCGATTCACGTGTGCGCATCGGCGACCACCACGGAAACATCTTCTCTATCAACACATCTCTTCTAGTCGACGCTGCAGATATATCCTCAAGTCCTAGCCACGTGCAAATCCCATCCAGGCCGAGTTCAAGGCGGCGCAGGGGCAGGTGAGAGCGATGGCAGGTGTAGCGGTGGCATGCTTGGTGAGGGTGTTCGTTCCTAGTGGGGTTGGCAAACATGGGCGTGGGTGGCCGCTCTCGGCGAGGGCAAAGAGGCAGTGCCAGTCGGAGTCGGACAGACGGAGGAGGCACTAGTCGGCGCCGTGACCGGCTGCTCCAGATGGTTGGCGTGGTTGGTCGCTCTAGGCGAGCGGCGGAGGCTGCGCTCCAAGAGGGTATAGGATCAGTGGTGGACAGGACAGTCGGTAGTATGGTCGGTTGCTCTGCGTGGGGCAGATGTATGGGGCGGGCTGGCTGTGGATCAAGCATTCGACCACGCCGTATGGGGATGGCTGGGAGGAGATAAGCATAAAGGATGACACATGGGACATAAAGGGCATGTGGGTCTAACGGTGTCAAAAACAATTTAACTTTGATCCCATCTTTCTTCATCCCTTCAGCCAAACAAATAACAAGAACGACCTTATTCCTCAACAGCAAAATGGGACCATCTCGATCCAGAAATCAGGGATAGGTCCGCCTATCCCTGGTAGTCGTGAAACCAAACAAATGCTTATTTGCCCGTGGTTTTTAAGCGGCGCCCGGTAACTATTTCTACAAAGCGCTTTATTACCCTTTTTTCCAAACATAACACGACCTAGATGTACACGCACATAAATAAGCATACACTCTCACTATAATAAATTAAACACACGCATGCACTTTCTATCTATGAGACGACTAAGTCAGCTCACCACCTACACACTAAATGAATAGTCCATTTCTTTTCGTAATGAATCCAAAAGAAAGCCTGGGGCCTAAATCCAAAGATACATGTTCTACCATAAAGAGCCTAACAAATAATTTTTACAAATATTTGGACATGCATGTTATATATTATATCGGATGTTCTAAGAGCTCCTAGCACCCAATTTCTCAACGGCACGGTGGCTAGGGTGGTTGCATAGCTCCACAGAGCGGTGGCTATGTGCTTGGTTGTGATGCCATGCTTGATAGAGTGTAGGGCGATAAGGTAGTTTGGTCTAGGTGGTTTTGTTCTAGACCCATGTGTGCTAGGAATGGTGGTGGCTTGGTTGCCAATGGTGGTGCTTCGCTTCAGCCGCGCAATAGTGGCAAGAGCTGAGTTGACGAGGTTGGCCTAGCTGATGAGTCGAGGTGTGGGTATCTTCGTTAGTGCAAGGCGGTCATGAAGAACACGTTGGCACAATGAGTTGTGACTTATGTCTGGTAGTTGGAGGGCGACGGTTTAACGGTGACGTGCCTCCAGTGGTGTCCTTAAAGTTGGCATACAGACCACCATAGGAGAAGGTGTCTAGCATATAAGTGTTTTGCCAAAGTGTCCTGAACGGTGTGGCGGTGGGCTGTCTTGCATCGTGATGATCATTTTGGTGCAAGGAAGCTTTCTGGTGGTTGCTTGACCTGTGTGAAACTTCTATCTTAGATGAGGTGGTTGGGTCAGCCGAACCTTGATGTGCTTTATTTGGCAGCATGGCGATGCCTAAGGAAGTTGTTCATGTACCAGCTTGGTGGCTAGCTTACGGTGGACTATGGCGGCTAGTCCTGCATGGCATGGGCTAGTTCAGCATGGAACAACGTCGAGTGGTGGCACAAGAGGATCCTATGGCGTGATGGACAAGGCTTGCAATGGACCAAGACAGCCAACCCTACATGACAGTGGTTGGCTCGGAAGGGACATCATCGGTAATGACAGTGCAAGAGGTGACAATGGCGTATTAACATTGTCGTCCAGCGATGGTGGAGTGGCGTCAATATATATAATCACATAGTGGTGGTCAACAGTTGGCAAGCGTGAGATGGTATTGTGCGGCGCATGTCAAGGCTCCATTATTCCGATTGGCCATTGTCGTTGTTTCATTTGGTGTCTTGCATCCTTTAGGTTATTATTGTTTCTTTGTGCTTTAATTTAAACTTCTTTTTAATATAATCGGTATCACTCTTGCTAGATTCGTTTCAAGAAAAAATGAAGTACAATTGAGTTGAGATTCGGTATACCTAGAAGTAGTACTCCTTCCGTCTAAAAAAGAATGCAACGACGTGTTGCGTGCCAGCAAAAGTATTTCACATTTGACTAAATTTCTAGTAAATACTATTCACATTTACGGCTCTAAAATAATTTATTATAAAAATACATTTTATAATTAATCTAATAATATTTATTTAATATCATAAATATTGATATTTTTTATCTATAATTGATCGAATTTAAAATACAAAACCATAATACTGTGCTGGAATTGCATTCCTTCGTGGGTGGGCGGAGAGTACCCCACGGCCTCACAGGCTTGCAAGCAAAGCGCAAATGAGCTACTACACGTCTACCACCACATAGACATCTTTGGCCGGTCAAGCACGCTTGTTAGCCGTCAGATATATCTGATCATGGGTGTCGGCGGAATTGGTGGATTTTACATAAATCAAGCACAGGCAACGCAGCTACTATATACTCTATACCGCAGTGCAAGCTGTGCATATTCTATTGGGCGATGTACTTCTAAGTACCGTACCTGGCTAGCTAGACAGGTCGTTTAATCAAATGGGTGGTAGGATCATGGGCAGATCAGATCTTGATGAGAGAAAGAAGAGACAGATCAGTGTGCTTGTCAAGGCGTGGTGGTGCAGAGGCCCGGGGAGGCGGCAGCTGGCGACGTGTAGGAGCTGCGGAGCGATCCCGCCACAGGCCGTCGCGGCGGCCCGGCCCCGCTGCCGTCAGCTACTCAGCTGCAGCCTAGGGTCGACATCGCGACATTCGCATCCCGCACCGGCCGTGTTCTTGTTCGTGCGTGTCTTATTGATCGCCAACAACCGTGTCTCTGGATTCTTACCATCAAAAACCGTGTCTCTGGATTCTACTCCCTACGTAGGAGCTGCGGAGCGATCCCGGCACAGACGCGCTGTATATTGATATTGATGCATATATTGATCGCCAGCTCGATCTCACGCTTGACAACCGATATGACGTGTATATTGATGCAATGGTTCTGCCTGTGTGTAGCAAGTAGCAACAGGTGACCACTGCACCTTTGGGCTTGTGATAGAAACCAGGGATCAGACGTCAGAGCAACCGTCGTCTCAGATGGATCTCGAAATGACATTTTGGGAATCGATTAGTCAATGTAAGCACCGCGTCGATGGATTATATACACGCGGATTTATTGCGGATATAGGCTTACGGCCGTAATTAGCTAGATGCTGGACGCTAGCCGCCACAGGATCCAGTTGCTGCGTAATCGGTATAGAATTGAATTTGGATGGCACTATTAGCTAGCTGCTGACGCTGGTCGCCATAGAATTCATTCTACTGTTTGCCACATTTTAATTCAAATCAAATTACAGATACAGATATTATTAGATGTGAATACAAAGAAAAAGATAGTTTGAATTCGGATTCACATTCGGATATCTATTTGATTTGGGCAAAGTGCATTTTTTAACCTTCAACTTATACGAGAGTTTGATTTTCAACCCTAAACTATGAAATTAAGTATTGGACATCCTTCAACTGTTGAAACCAGAAAAAATTGGTACTTTACCTAGTTTCAAAGATGGTTTCTATTTTTAAATAATAAAAAAAATGTTTTTGTCGGTGTTTTGTAAACCGGACAAGTAAATTTATATGATTGCCGCGCCGTTCTAGAAAGACGATGGTAGCATCCAAAAGACACGATGATTTATACTGGTTCAGGCCGGAGCCCTACGTTCAGTCTCAGAGATGATCGAGTGCGTGTTCCTCACTTGAATGCTCTGAAGTTCTTACAATGAGGGGTGCAAGAATGGTGGAATAGGTAGGAGAGCTAGAGCTAAGATATGAACTGCCTGAAGGGAAGTTTTAGGAGTCCGGTAGTGTGAAGAAATATGAATGTCTCCATGAATGGCGTCTGCCTGCCCTTATATAGAGTTCGGGGTCAGGGCAGGTACAAAGAAGAAGGTTCTCTCGACCAAGGGATCGTGAGCCTGAGGGAGGATCCTAGCTAACTTGGCTTGCAAGCTACATCATCTTGTGGCGCACGTCCGGACGTGGTTGTCGTCATGGTCTTGTGCCCACTTTGCGGTAAGGTATGGCGTGGTGCTACTGTGTCGGCCGTGACGGCACTGTAGGCATGGCGGTGGTTCGCCAGCCGTCCTGTGCGACGTGGTCTCCATTGTGGTCTTCGTCATTGCCTCCTGGTTTTCTGGGTGCGTCGTACATGAGTTGGTAGCCGCCCCCAGATCACCGGTCGCCTGGTCATCTTGTAGAGTTGGTGGCCACGATCCCGAACTCCGGGGACGTGGCTTCCGCCGGTCTGGATGGCTTCTAAGTCAAGGCCTTTGTCGTGGATCCCATCCCGTAGTGGGTAGAATCGTACATGCGTCTTCTCAGGCTGTATCTGGACTGTGGGCACCGTACCTGGCCTTCACCACTGTGCGGTGTTGTCTTTTCCGTGCTGCGTGGCGCATGGATGGCTTCTGACCAGATCGAGGTGACCGCTGTCCCCTCGGTCCTTGCGAGGTCAGTGTGGCTTGCTCAATTCTGTCAGAGCAGAGCACGCTTGGATGGGTCTGACCTCTCCTCGTTCCTCCCAGGGGTCACGATGGTGGAGAGGTCATGAGTTTCTTATGCGTCGTGTGGCTAAATCTGATGAAGGGGTCGTGACCGACTTTGGCCTTAGTGCTTGGCCTAGTTTTCTTGGATCAGTTGGGCCTCGGTCGTTCGGTCCCTTGCTAGCTGATGTATCATGGGCTGCTCGGCCTGCTAACTAGTCGATGCCTTGAGACACCCAGGGATCATAGCCCCGACAGTAGCCCCCGAGCATTTTTACGATCATGAAGTGATCCTAAAAGCACTAAGATGCGTGTTCGTTGAGTGCGGGTTCGTAGTCGTGGCCTGCCCAAGCTTCATTGCTCGACCCCTTGTGGGCTGGCACGTTCAATGCGGTAGGTGGTCTTGTTTTCTGCCCTGCTAGAACGTCCTCACGATGTGGTACATGATTGTTGAGCCCTGCCATTTCAGTGTGATGCGTGTCGAGGTTCATGACCCAGGCGGGGCCGAGTGGTCTCGTCAATGCTGTATCGGCCCTGCCTTTGGGAGGGTCTCAATTTCCCCAACCTTACGCGGGCATCTGACATCGGTTGTGACGTCTCGTGGTTCGTCACGCGGCGCAGGGATGTCAGGCTGCTCAGTCCACCTTTGGGCCTATAAATAGATGCCTTTCTATCATTTGAAGCACTTTCAGTCGTGTCTAGGCATTGCTTTTTGCTTTCCTTTGAGAGACCAAGTTTTGAAAAAGAAAAGGAGAGGGAGAGTTGAAGGGAACTGTGAGGTTCCATGTATGTGATCCGCTAGGAATCGTTTGCGGCGGCTAGAGGTCAACGCTGCCTCTTTCTGTCAACTGGTGCTAGAAGGCGGCTTGCGAGCAGGGGACCGAGAGGTAGCGTGGCCACCGAGTTGGGTCATATGTGACGTCGGTCCGCTACTCCATCGCCATTTCTCGCCCTGAACCTTGGTGGTTTGTGTGCTCGAAATGTGGGACGGCCAGGGGTGTTTCTGGCTCCTCCGTGAGCTTCACGTGTAGTCCAGCATTATGTTAGGGTCCCATTGAAGGTTTTCCTGACATCCGCTTGGGAATACTTGTGGGAGGGTGAAGTAGCGTGGCCTTGTCACACTGTCCGTGTCGAACGGATCAGGATGGTGACCCGACTGCGCTTCGCTTGCCGGTGATGGTCGGAATCCCTTTGTTGCTAAAGGAATGGCAGCAGTCCCCCTGCATGTGGTCCCCAAGGTCATGCCGTTAGGTGGGGCATTCGTTGCCTGCAGTTCTAGCTCAGCCTTGGGTTGTCAATCGGCATCACCATCGAGGTGACGCTCGCCCTTGGTGCTTTAGCGGCATGGCTGCTCTTGTATTTGTGAAGACCTAGGCTTCCCCCGTGTTTGCAATGATCCCTAAGCCATGGGTTTGGTGTCGTGCCTTTGGTTTGGGTCACCGTAGTGGTCATTCTGTCTTGAGGATGCGAGGAATCTTTCCCTGACCTCATTTTGCACGGTCGCGAGGTTTTCCGCGATCATGCGGTGGCTCGTGGGTCTTGGACCTTTTACTTTTTTTCATTTGACCGAGCCATGATCATGGTTTGGATATCACATTGCTCCATGAGGGAAACACTGCTGTGCTATCCTGGCTATTTTTGCTTCATCGATTTCTCTCGGAGTGGTCGCGGACTTCTGACAGTTTATGAATCTCAGGAGCTAGCCTTGGGTCTCAGACCCGGGACATAGGGATGAGTTAGTCGTGGCTTGGCCTTGACTGCTTGTAGGGTCACGGGGACCCGACTCCGTTTTCCCTAGCGTTCTTGCTGACATCAAGAGGTTGTGTCACCTTGTGACAGGTGAGTTTGGTTTCACCCCATGCGGGGAGAGGCATGTCCACTATAACCACATGGTCGGCGCGGTGCGCCTCGTCGGGGTCGATGGGTAATTCGAGCAGAACCCGATATCCTACCCTAATCGATGTGGAGTTCGGCTGTGCCTCATCGAGGGATGTCCCATAAATTATCGGCCATCAAACCTGTCGGTCCCCGATCGCCTCCACAGCTGGTCAGAGGTAAGATGCATCCCCTCTAGTCCCCCTAGTGGGGGTCAACCAGGGTGACTTCAAAGCAGATGACTCAAACACAGAGAGAGATGGATGTGTGGCTCTGCACCACCAATTAGAGCCATAGGGACCCATCTCCTCCCTGCCCCTATCCCTTTTGTGACCTTGAGCCCTTCTAAGGGTTGGCCCAAGAGAGGTTTTCCTAAGTACGACATGGGGTCGTGGTCGCAGTGGGTTGTTCTGCACACAGACTCGGGGGGGCGGTTAGCCTCCCCTGTCATGTCATGGCATAATGGTGCCCACTCGCGGGCAGTCATGCGCTATGGAACATGGTCACGTGAATCGAGATGAAATGGAAAAAATAGGGATGCGTAAGGCTTACTTGGTTCGTGCCTCTGCGTGGGCAACAGTCGCTCCGTCTCCCCTCCAATCGCTTCACCTGCTCTGCATGATTTCCAAGGTGGTTAGTAAATGAAAGTAAACATGCGTGCGCCTGAGGTATTGATCATGGCTGGTTCTTATGGCTATAAATTGGGAGATCTAGTGTGTTGGGAGGATTCATTTATTCTTCGATGCTTGTCCTGCTGCTTCCTCCTCCTTGCTTTCATGCGCTCGTGGCTTCCCTTCCTAGCCGATATGATGGATCATAGTGCGTGTCCATGGGAAGATGTTTAGGAGGTTGGTGGTCCACCGCCGCGTCTCTGGGTTTAACTACATGAACAGGGGTAAGTGTTTAAACAATGCTTTGAGTTTTGATGCTGACCTGAGTTGATTGTGAGCACTCCTTAGGGACATCTCTTATGCCACATCAGGAGGAGCCGTCGGCGCTGCCCTGGCTGGGACCCCACCGGCGGCGGGGTCGAGCTCGTCTTTGTCGTCTCCGGGCAGCCGTCGAGATTTTCGCCGACTCATCCACGAGGCCGACGAAGCCCACCGGTGGTTTTCTGTGGCTACCTACGAAGCGAGGCAGCTGGACCTCGACCTTGACGCCGCTAAGATTGCTCTCACCACTTCCGAGGGTGAGACCGCCACCATGTAGGTGGTGACCACTGACGCCCAGGCCCATATCATGGGTAAGGGTCTTCCTTGCCTCGATGTCTTGATGGATGTCCATAGCTTCTGGTCTTCATGTCGTCTTGTTGCTAGTACTAGAGGAGCAGCTGGTGGCCTCCCGCCATGAGGTAGAGGCGGATCGCCTCTAGGAGTTCATCGTGGTGGAGGACTGTGAGCAGGCAGTGGTAACGGGGATCCGACAGGGAGCCGATGTTGCTCTCGCCGCCATGCAACTATGGGTCGAGATGGACCTCCGTCGGGTGGCACCTGGGTTCCTGGGGCACGTCCGGCAGGAGGAGCGGGCGGAGCTAGTCAATGACTTTGTGGCCACCGTAGATACCATCATGGCCACTGTGGATGTGGTGGATATCCTTCATGGCGGTGTCTAAGAGCCCTGAGATGTACCCAAGGTCTTCCAAAAGTTTTCAAGTAAAGACGTTCCTTTCGGCTTGTATCCCTTGATTTTATTTCCTTTACGCACCGTCATTGGTCTGATCGCTCGAATGTTGTAGCCGCATAGTCCCGCCCAGGGATCGACCCATGGGGCTTGACTCAGTGTGACCCCATTTTCACGACCAGAGTGTCTATAGGATAGGTTTGGCAGCATCACGCCTTTCTTTGTTTTCCTCTCCTTGTTTTCACGCGGGCGTGAAGCCCTGCTAGGATCGGATTATGTAGATTCGACTTTGTGTGGTCCTTTGTTGCGCATGAGCTCATGGCGCGTTGCGGTGCGGCCTTCATGAATAAGCTGCGCTGGCTGGTTTGCATCCACCAGCGGAGAGTCATTTTCGGCGTGCTTACTCCGGCGTTCTGTGTTCCTTGTCGGTGGGATGTAGTCGTTCATCGCTTGGCTGCTTGGGTATCAAGGTGCCCACGTTATGGTGGTGCTGACCTCGATGTCGCCACCCAAGGTCATGCGCTGGGGAGGTCAGACGGTGACAACCTTGCAATGAGTGATGCCACCGCTCGTGGAGCGGCAGTCCTTGTAGGTGAAGTGTCAGTCGCCTACATACGCCACTAGTTCCAAGCTTCCAACATGTGGTGATCCTTGTGTAAGGATTCTACGTTGCACGGGTGTTCTTGTTGTGGTGAACATATTTTGGGTTTTGTGTATGTATGGCATGTGGTCGGCGCATTCGCTTTGTCATTTTGTTGTTTCCTCTTTTTCTTCTAGTTCGAGCTAGGAATGTACGACATTCTCCTTAAGCTGGTGCATGTGGGTGTGCGTTTTAGCCTGGGGCTGGCCCATGGGGCTACAAAGGCACGTGTCCCTATCGTGCAACAAGACGTCGGGGAAAGGTCGTACATCCGATGTGATGCGAGAAGAAAAACGAGCGAGCAGCTAGAGTTTTCTTTCCTTTCGGTCCTCCTTGAGCGAATGAGTTCCCGATTTTCTTTCAGACTCATGCATGGGTGCCTGGCCTTGCCCAGGAGCTAGCCCATGGGGCTTCGCTAGGGCGACCCTGGTGCTAGTGAGAAATCAAGGCTTGGGTCACTAGTTCATCATGATTTGAAGCGTGATTAGAAAGAACTCAAAATGAGGGAGTCACTGGGACGATGACAAGCAGTGCTACACCATGGATCATGGGTATGTGACTATGTGAACTATCCATGTGAGTGAACTGTGTCCGACCGCTAGCGTGAGCTGGGCCGAATTGCTCGGGAGTTTGGGCATTACTTGGATAAAGTGTATGGACATCATGCTATCTGGTTTGCTCTATGAGCCAGCTCTAAGTTTCTACAACTATTGGCGGGCTTGTATGTGTAAGTGGATGTGCTTGGGTAGAGAGGCTAAGGTCAAGGTGGATGTGACTGACCGATGTACCATAAGCTATCGCGAACCTGGTTGTCGTCGCTCGACGCATGATGAACCCCTGAGTGTCTGCTCGTGGCAGAGTTGTTGTGGTCCATGGGCCACGAGCTAATGAGGGCACTTCTTTATTGCTTGGAGTGGTCATAGCTAACGTGGGCTGACCTCTCGGATGGCTTTGGGTCGACCTTTGCTGTCTCAACGTCCTTGGTGGGCTCGTGAGCCCCCAGGGATGACCTCTTCATGTTTGGCCGCTGTAGTTTCTGGCTAGGAGGGCTCATGTGTTCTGGTGCTTGAGCCCTCGTGACGTGACAATGTCATTGCGTTCACGCCTCCGCTTCTGGGTGTGGTTGCGCCTCATGAGCTAAGAGATGAACTGCCTGAAGGGAAGCTTTAAGAGTTCGGTGGTGTGAAGAAATGTGAATGTCACCATGAATGGTGTCCTAGCTACCCTCTTATAGAGTTCAGGGCCAGGGCCGGTACAAAGAAGAAGGTTCTCCCGACCAAAGGGTCGTGAGCCTGAGGGAGGATCCTAGCTAACTTGTCTTGCAAGCTACACCGTCTTGTGGTGCATGTCTAGGTGTGGTTGTCACCATGGTCTTGTGCCCACATCGCGGTAAAGTGTGGCATGGTGCTATTGTGCTAGCCATGGCGGCACTATAGGCACGGCGGTGGTTCACCAACCATCCTGTGTGACGTGGTCTCCGCTGTGGTCTTTGTCATCGCCTCCTGGTTTCCTGAGGGCATCATGCAGGAGTTGGTAGCCACCCCTAGGTCACCGGTTGCCTGGTCATCTTGTGGAGTTGGTGGCCACAATCCTAAACTCTGGGGTCGTGGCTTCTGCCACTCTAGATGACTTCTAAGTCAAGGCCTTCATCGTGGATCCCATCCCGTAGTGGGTAGAATCATACATGCATCTTGTCAGGCCGTATCTGTACGGGGGGCACCGTACCTGGCCATCATCGCTGTGCGGTGTTGTCTTGTCCGTGCTACGTGGCGCATGGATGGCGTCTGACCGGATCGAGGTGACCGCTGTCCTCTCAGTCCTTGCGGGGTCAGTGCTACCGACGTGCTCACTTCTATCAAAGCAGGCATGCTTGGCTGGGTCTGACATCTCCTTGTTTCTCCCAAGGATCGGGATGGTGGAGAGGTTCCAGATGTCAATGGGGAATTCCCCGTCCGAGAGTGCCTCCCCATCCCTGTCCATGTGGGGAAGAAAATTCCCCATCCCCATCCCCGTCAAGTGTCACGGGGGGAGACTTTCTCCCCATCCCCTCCCCGTGCGGGGAATTAGTCCCCGTGGGGATCCCTATACCCGCGTCAGTTCATGATAGTTCATCTTTATGTCAACCATTCATGTATTCACAAATTCATGTTAAAGGTATACAAACAAATCCATGATACAAAAACATCACAAATTTATAAATCAACACATCCACAGCCAACGGGTTCCAATCCGGCCACAAAGTCATCACGGCCATGCTTCAAAGCATCAATTGGACTGTGCATCAGATGCCTTCCACAACAAGCTCTAATCGGCCATGCCTATAACAGAACCATCCAATTTATAAGAGCACAAGTACAATAGCAATCGCCGAAGCGATCAAACTGTCATACTTGAGCCCATATAAACCCAGTAGTCCAGTGAAATCACGAGGGATCTCAAACAAACCAACATACAAACCAAGATCGTACATGATTCAACATAACTAGTCACATGTTACATCATAGTTCACAAATAGTTCACAAGTATCTCACATAATCGGAGTTCACATAGTTATTACAAACCAAGTTCAAATAGCGGAAGCAAAGTAGTTCAACATCAATATTACACGTAGTTCAAATACATTCCTGTGCTACGGTCATTCCAGCAAAAGCAGAACAGAGGAGATAACTCAGTAGTACCATGCCCCATAGTTTAGTCCTCATCCATAGTAGAATGAAGGCAGTTCTTATAGTACCCATGGTACATCATGTTATCTACAACAAGAGGAAATAAACCCTGAGTACGAGAATGTACTCAGATAGACTTACCCGTCATAAACCAGAAATAATATGACACCAAGGAGTATGCAAGGCTTTATCGGTGGGGTTAGCTTGACAACATTTTATATAAAAGCTTAAGTAACATAACATGGATATTTAATATCTCTAGCATCAATTTGGATATCTATTCAATTAAGCATCACTAGATTAGCACCTGTACTAGAGCAATCACTTGATTAAGCTAACAAGCATTAGTAACCATATCTGGCTATAAGAATAATTTGAGCATCATCATAACCAACAAGTTTCCATTAAGTTACTCTACGTTGTCGCTGCTTAGTTAAGTTCTCACTATCTGGGAGAGACGACGATTCGAATCGATTCCTACCTAGCTAGAGAATTATTCCTAACACAAACTGTAACACCTCGGGTGTTTTAAATACTAAAACCTGCTATGTCATCATATGCATTGCACATCATTTTGTGTTAGTGAAAATTTTGATATGCATACACTAAAACAAGTTTACCTTTATGTTATATGTGTTGACTTGTATGGTTTGAATCAAGTTAAAAATCTTTGTATTGATTTGAATTTCCGAAAACCCTAATTTCCAGCATTTAATTTTACCCTGGAAACACCCATTTCAAAATCTAAGCACATTTTGGGGTTGAGCCTAAAAGAAAAAGTGTAGAGCTTATCAAGGTGTACAAAGTTGGTTTTTGGAATTTTCAAAGTTGTTATATAAAATTTGAAAAGGCGTTATGTACTTAAAGTGTCCCCTTTTGATTTTAAACTTGCATTTTAAAATGTAGACTGAATTAGAGTATGATTATTAAAGCAAAGTTGTAGAACTTTGAATTTGGAACAACTTTTATTTTTGGAGATTTTTGAGTTACCATACAAATTTGGGAGTAATTTGGGAAAATAGACGAGTGGCAATTCGGTAATTTCTGTGAACAGTGTCTTCGGGCGACACCTCACCGTCGGCGAGCTTCCTCTGGCTTCCAGGCGCGCTCGTGGCCATGTTCGGCTTCGCGCTGGCGTGGAGAAGGCTGCGGCGTGGCTTCTTCTTGCTTCTGAGCCACGTTATAAGGTCTTCACCATCGCCGTTTTTCTCCATTCTTCTCCTCTGTTTTCCCGACGCCGCCGCCGTTGCTCTGTCGAGCTTGTGCCATCGCCGTAGCACCAACCAATCGCAGCAAAGCCTGTCATAGCTCCGCTTGCTCTTTGCACACCCAGCCGACCCGCCCTTGAAGCTTGACTCCATCGGGAAACCGCAGTGCGCGCCTTTCTTCCTCGCGGCCGGCAGCACCGCCGTCGAGTGCGCGTCACTGTGGCCAGCACTCTACGATGCGTCTTTGCTCTTGCTCTATGTAGCTCCAGCTTCACCATGTTGTCGTGATGCTTTGTGCCTGGTTGATTGATCCTTTTGTCCACCGTAGCCACCGGAACACCGTCGTCGACGTAGCTTGCACCGCCGTGGCTGCTGTGATCGTTGACCCGCTTCTCCGTTGCTCCTCTGGTCCCTCTTTCTGCTCGAATGTGTTTGGGGTGAGCTCCTGATTCTTCCCAAGCGTTTTGTTTAATCTCTACTGGCCTCCTTTCGCCGGCGTGCCACAACCACGCCGTCGTGGCTGCCATGGCCAGCGTTAAGCTCGAACCTCGCCGTATTTGGTCTAGCTAGGACCTCCAATCAATGCATTGTGACGTGGGGAATGTGTTGGTACCTTCGCCGTGGCCGGAGACCTCACCGGCGGCGAGATACCGGCGGTCAAACCGCGGTCGTCGCTATGGAGCGCGGGGAATGGTGCTGACAGGTGGGACAACGATGTCAGTGACTGTGGGTTTTAAAATGGAATTTTTCTTTTTCAGAAATGGATGAATAGTGTATGTTTTTGTTATTTTTGTGTAGAATTAAATAGAGCTCCAAAAATTATGAAAATTTTTGTGTGACCTCTCTGTGATGTAAACTATTTAGTAAAAATATTAAATGTTGATTTTCAGTACATTTTAAATGTGATAAAAATTTCTCAAATTAATTAATAAATGGGTTTCCATGATTTTTCTAGGCTTATATAATTATCCAAAAATTATGAAAATTGTTTTGCCACTTAGTTATCATGTGATGAGCCTTCATAAAAAGTTTTAGCTCATTTGGAGAAAGTTGATTTATTTCATATCTTTTAATTAAATAATTAATTCATAAAAGCAAATAGTAAACTTTAATAACTTAGGTGTTGTTTGAATTTTGGATTGAGTGATGACCTTGGGTCATTAGTATAAAATAATTCTTGGTACTTAAAGTAAGTATTTGGGTTTATGAAAAAGGTTTAGTTAGTTTTGACTTGTAGCTGTACCGCGAAGGAAAATTGTATTCAAGTTAATAATTTTTGGATCCGTCATCAAGCATCACGTTTTATATCTCGCATCATATTAAACATGGCATTGTTACTACGTGTAGTGAACGGAAGTGAGAACGTGGTAGTCAATCAAGTTGTGGAGGAAGTTAATCCGTCTGTTGAGGTCGGGTTTGATATCTGTGGAACGTCTCCGGAACCTGACTTTTCTGTTAATCAAGGCAAGCCCCGAATGCATTTAAACCTACCTTGTGCTTTGCAAATTTATATCGCTTTTGCTTTTCAGTACTGCATTAAGTGATTAGGAGTTGAGTGAAAACCTAATTGGTGCATTACCAACCTTGTTTTTCAATATCCACCTTGTTACCCGTTTCAATCCGAGAATGCTTAATTATGCTTAGCCATGCTTAGACAAATAAACATTGGGTGATTACCTATCACCTATGAGAATTACATGGGATTTTGATATGATTGGTTACTTATGTTATCATGAGATATGAGCATGTGGAGTAATAAATCTAGACCGGACAAACTCGGTGTGTGAGAGCCACATGACATGGAGGTCTTGTGAGCGGGTTCTTTCTGCCTATGTCGATTAAGAACCGTTCGTTGTTGAATTACATGAGGTGAGACTTTGTAGTACTAGCCACATACTCCGGTAAGCCTTAACTTGGCTATTCTATTACGAGAATGGCTACTCGTGCACTGGGAGTGGAGAGATGGTAAGAATAGCATGTACCCACGTGGCAATGGGTTGGATTGGTGGAGTACTGTATTCTCGGGTGGTGCGGACCCGTTCTTGTTTTAGAGGATCTAAGGGCAGGTTGATATATGTAGGTCAGGGACCTGCATATGTCGTGTGGTTGGGAATCCCCAGCTAGGTTATAATCGGTTTGAATCGTCGTTGCTCCTCGATTATGGAGACTCAACTCACTATTCATCATCGTAGTTAACAAATGCAACTTGAGCACATGTTGAGAAAGAGTTTGGTATGAAGTTCATGGTCTCAATACGGATCATGGCAGATTCATATATGATCTTGATGAAGGTTTTAAATGTTGAAATAAAAGAATCTTGTTAGAGAGCTTTTACGCAAAAGAACTTTGTTTATTGCTAAAGCCATATCTTGAATCCCTGAGCCTGCATTCTTGAGTCTTATCAGTTTTTGTTTCGGTTAAGTCTTGTTGAGTACTTTTGTACTCAGGGTTCGTTGACCCTTGTTGCAGGTGAGCCTCATGAGCAGGTCTGCTTTGGACCGTGCTGCATGACTGTTGTTCAAAGCGATGACGATAAGTGAATGTGTGACCCTTGGGCAGGGTACTTATATTGTGTGTTTTGTATTATGTTACTAATGCCACTCCACTACTATGGTTTGTAATAATTATCGAACTTAGTTTGTAAGGTTTGAAACAACTGGTTTGTAAACTAAGTTATTGTAAGACTTCCGCTATTTCACTCTGATGTATATATTTGAATAAATGTTGTAATACTACAATGACTCTGTAATGGGATCCTGCTCGGAAATCATGGATGATTTGGGATTCCCCAAGGACACCCGACAGTCTTCTTAAGTTACCAGGAACATATGCATAGTCGTCAGAGGTCATTGGACAGTGACAGGTGCATGTGGGCCCTATAATTTAGGAGGTTCTGCCACAGAATGGTATCAGAGTGATCGTTACAAAGTCTTTGTTGTATTGTTTTACAAAAACTTTAAAATGATTTGGGACAAATAAATTTAACCTATTAATTTGGTCCAAATTGCTTTCGACTTATCTTATTTCATTCTCACCATTCGTTATTTGATTAAAAAGGCTTTGTGTGGTGTAGTAATCTTATTATGCCCTATATAATAACAACTATTGTTTATGAGCTTTGATGTTTTTGTTCGTAAGAACGATTCATGCATCATGATTAATCCATTTGTTACTTACTTTCCCTCTGAGTCTGGGTTGGGTAGTGAATCTGGGTTGAGTTGTGTAATCCATCCTTGCTGCTCTTGAGACTGTTACCAGATCGTCTTACTGTTTTGAAATCTTGCTTCCTACAGTATGGCTCGTACCAAGGTAACACCTCGTAAGTCCGTTGGACCCAAAGGAGTTCCTCGTCACCAGCTTGCCCCTAGGAGTGATGGTGCTAGTAGTAGCAGCTTTAGGCCTGATCCCTAGGCAGAGATACAGAGGCTTTCAGCAGAGTTAGCACGGGCTACTAGAGATAGGGCCTTGGATGCCATCCAGGTGGGCAAATTACAGGATCAATTGAGGTGTCTCACCACCGCTCATAAGAACTGTGAGCATATGTTAGTTCGTATGGTGGAAGGAAGAAATGAGGCATGGCATAGAGAAGATGTAGCTAGAGCCCGAGTTCACGAGTTAGAGTTCTATGTAGAAGACTTAGATGAATATAATACTAATCTGCATGAAGAAGTCCATAGGCTGAGCAATCTCCTGGATCCAAATCATGAACCTCAAGCAGATGCAATGGACCCTGGTGTCATCATTGCAGATGATAGTGAGCCGAAGAAGAAGAAGAAGATCTAGAAGAATTAGTGATGGTCAATGAAAGTGATAATGAAGGCGGAAATGTTTCTGGAATGGATACCGATCATGAGGTTTGAGGTGATCGAGGAGAAGAGTAGAGTTGTAAAATAGTGAGTTCTAGTTAAGTTGGGTAGTCTTGCTTAAGTTTGAACTTGTGTTTAAATAAGTGAAACCAGTGTAATGTGTTTGTAGTCATCTCTTTTAATAGTTCAATAAAGGCTTGTGAGTAAAGTTTGGCTTGTCATGAACAGATGTGTTGTAACAAACCGGGTTTTTGGTAAAGCCAAAAATACAAACTTTTTAAAATTTTTCTTGCAATGTGTGAAACATGTAATTGCTAGGTCAAACACGAGTCCAACTCACTAACAAGACGTTGCATACATGTAGATGGTTTGTAGGTGATTGCCGGAGTTTTCGAGTTGTCCTGTGATTGAGTCTTGATTATTGTTGGAGAGCACAACCCATAGCAACCTCCTTGTGATCCTCGTGGGATTATTTCGAGTCTTCCGTGAATCTCTCTCTATAATCCCAAACCCCACTAGAACCCGGACTTGCCATTTATATTTGTGTCGACCATTGGACCGGAGTCCCTAAACCCTAAGACCCCTAGTAGACCACCACGATGAGTAGGCATGTTGTTAATACATGCGGGTACGCACATATAAGACCTAGGAGTAGGAGAACAAATGAAAAGACCCTCTCCTCTAGTCGCCAGTGGAAATCATCTCGAGCCCCCTCTTGAGCTCACATCTCAAGTACCATCAATACCCCTCTCTTGAAATTCCTATTCAAACTCCATGCTGATTCCCCTGAATTTCCCCCCAAATTTCCCCTTCTAGTCTTTCCGAATATCCCCTGAAAAATTCCCATCTGAACACTCGTGGAAATTTCGTTTTGAGTTTATATGAATCTCTCCGAAAGATTCCTCGAACACCGCCTTATATTTCACCTTGGAAATCCTTCTCAAGATGTGGTGAATTCTTCTCAAATCCAAATTCAAAACCATTTAAACATAAATTGGAAAATCTATTCCCTTCTCTCTTCTCTCCCCTCACGCCTTGGCCCGGCCCAGCACTCCCTCACTTCCCCTTCTTTCTGCACAGGCCTAGCTCGCCAGCCGCGTGGCCCACCAGTGCCTTGGCCCAACCTTGCCCCCAGGCGCCCCTTGCCAACCATAGACGAGGGCAGCTCCCAGCCCCGCCGCCGCTCGCACGCTGTGCGACGCTCACACCAGCGCCCCTCACCCACGCCTCACCTGCTCCGCTCCTCGATTCGCGTCGCATGTCCCTGCCCATGCACAGACGTCGAGGATCATCGGCACCCCCTAGAAGCCCTAACCCTCACGCTATAAAAGCCACAGCAGCCGGCGCCTCTCCCGGACCCCCTATAGCCGCCGCCGCTCCATCCCTCTCCCTCCCTCCTTGCTCCGCCCTGGCCTACTACATAGCCACGCTGGTCAGCCATCGCTGGCCGTGGCCCACCACTACCACGCCGCGTGGCCGCTACCAGCCGAGCGCCATGGCCACTCGAATGCTGACCTCGACGCCGTCCGCGACGTCGCCCGAGCCTGCGTACACGACAACACCACCAGCGCTCCTCGCCGAGCCACTCCACTCCGACGTCAAGCGTGTCCACCACCATGGACCCGGCCTCTACCACGGTGTCGTGCGCGTCACGCGCCACTGCTTCCCCACCATGGTCGCGCAGTTGCCTGCGCCGACAACCCACGAAGCCGAGGGCACCAGCATCGGCGCCCTACTGGTTGCTCCTCCACCATGGTCGCCCACCAGCGCCTCCACTCCAAGCCCCGTCGTCACACAGCACCTCTGAGCCGGCGTCGTGCCCCTTCCAGTCCATCTGACCTCGCTGTTCTGCAGCAGCATGTCGCTGTTGAGCCTCCATCCTCTGATGACAGTGAGCCTCCCAAAGCTAAGGTTTCCCCTTTCCTTGCACCGCAGTGGAGTTTGTGCCTAAGACTGGCCTTCGTGCCACATTCCTTCACTTTGTAGGGAAGCAGCAGGCCTTGTAGCACCCTTCACCGACTCCGTCGCCCCTCCGGCCTGACCAGCCATAGCCGACCCTGGCCACCTATAGCCAGTCGCGGCCATGACCAGCAAGCCACAGTTGGCCAGCAACTAGCTGTAGCCGGCCAGAGGAGGCCGCAGCAAGCCTTTGCCAATCGGGACATGCTCTGGTAGGCCACCTATGGCCGTAGTGTGACCGGACGCCATGACCAACCCCCACATCGACTATGTCAAGCCTCGAACCGAACCTCGCCAAGCGGCTACGACGACGTAGCTGTGCTGCCGGCAACGAGCCTAACCCGCGTCGAGCGACCTATCGTCTGCAAGCCCTCGGTGAGCTACATGAACCAAGCTCCTACCTTTATCATCGAGGCCACCTTGCCCATGCCTGCCCGGCCTTCGAGCCGCTGTTGCAAACCAAAGCCGGACCTTCCTAAAGCCCTACATGTTGCCGGCCCAAGACCGATGACCCCTCCATGTGTTCGACCTTCGAGCCATGTTTTTCTGCAAGGACCTCGTCAACCGCACGATGCCAACGCTCTTGGATACATCGCACACATGCACTCGTCGTGTCATTTCGTTGCACTCACGCCTCGGATGACACTAGCATGAGCCTGTTTACGTTGCATAGAAAAACACCGTGCCATGACCTTGGATGCCCAACCATAGCGCACTGTTGCCACCGCTACACACTTGTGTGAGGCCTAGCCTGCCCTTTTGTGACCACCATGAGATCGAGTACACCGAGAATGCCACGTCCTAGCCGCGGCCATGACCAAACTCCTAGAGACCGTACACAACACCTAGACTGCCCCTATTTAGCTGATGCTAGCGTAACCCTCGCTTTTCCGCTTGGGAGGCGTACAGGTGTGCCTTGGACTTGCCTAACCCCCACACACGGACCTAGAGCCTCGCAACCATGGACACTTGCCCTCACCTTGCCAACCGAAGACCAAGACAGAGCCTTTTATGGCCGCTCACCGCACGGGCACGCGTGCACTCACACGCAAGCACCGTAGTGGCTTGGCATGTGCCTTGCCACCACTACAATTGACCACTACCATTCGTGCTCGCACACACACACCATCCCAAGAGCTCCAGCCTTGCTTTGCCCCATCGTTCATGGACGCACGCCACGAGCCGTGGACTTATGCACGCTCACTTGCATGTGGTGACGCACGGCCGTGCCTCCGCATGACGTCGCGTGAGCCTCGGGACCACACCGCCGCGTCCGTTCGCATGCCCATGCGCAGTCCTATGCTGAGCCGTGTGTGCGAGCCAATGCCATAGCCACTGGAGCTAAGTCCGTGAACAACAGCTGTCATTCGACCAAGCCTTAGCCACGTCTTGGTCAGTCATAGCCGCGTCTAGCCAACTATAGCAAGATGCAGCCAGCCACAACTGGCTGTAGCTGGCCATAGCCAGCCTTGGCCAACCATAGCCACATGTAGCCAGCCGCAGCCAGCCACAGCGAGCCATAGCAGGCCTCAGCTAGCCACAGCAGGCCTCAGCTGGCCTCAGCTGGCTAGAAGAAGCCACAACCCTCTGGGACAAGTTACAACAGCCTATGGCCCTCCACATCTTTGCCGCGAAGTCTAATCCTAGTCGAACGCCATTCCCGACACCGACGAAAGCCCTTCCCGCTCACTCTTATACTCATTCGTCCACTTACAATACATGATCTTGATCTATCTACATCTATCTACACCATGCCCTTGTGCAGGTCTACCCATCCCCCTCGCTATGGATATGTGCTACTCCGTTTGTCCTTGCGTTTATGTCATTGGTTCTTGTGTATTGGTGTTGTTTGCCTGAGGACCGTGCCTTCGCGCTGGTCGAGGGATCGTACCTCATTCGACCATTTCAGTCATGGGATCGCCCCACCATGGCCGTAATGGCGAGCATAACTCGCTCCCTCGCTTTTAGATGTCTCCGACGTACTACAATTATTAGTAATCCGATTCAGCTCTAGGACTTGGCCATTGTGGACTGAACGTTGGTGCGGATATCAACCGCACACAATGAGCCCTTGTGGCCTAACTTAGTAGATGAGTTAGGATATGATGATTTTAGAAGATGGATGCCAACTCGTGTAGGATAAGCTCATGGTCGCGAGTCCCCTCGCCATGACCATCGGGCTCTACCACTTTTCGCCTGTGTTTATCCTAGCCACCTTATATGATTGCACCACCTTGACCATAGCATTCCTTCAGATCTAAGTGGTGACAACCGCACTGCTGCGAACCAAGGGAATAGCCTTGTGCCGTTTAGTTGCACGGTCATGATGCCCTACGAGTTGGTTTGGATCGTGGGACTGTATCTCTATTCTCCCGACCTTCATCCGTTCATTGACGAGTTGGTCGAAAGAGAACGAATTCCATTCTTCTCTCTTTGGTTCTCAATCCTCATCGATCCAGTGAGATGTAGATTGAGCACCTTGCTTGTTTGGTGTTTATTGCTCTCCTTTGATTCCCGTCGGCTTCTAGGGTGAGTGGATCAAAGGAAGGCGAATCTCGTGTTCTTCTCCTTTGGTTCTTTCGTGCTTAAACCCTTGTATGTTTGTACCCAATTGGACCATAGCATTTCTGTGGTTCTTGCGGTGACAACCGCACCGCTAAGAACCCTAGGGTGTCTTAGTGCATTTAGTGCACCTAGGTCCTGGTACCCTACTAGTGGATGTCCTTTTGTGTGTCGCTCCTTTCCGATGCCTCGTCCTTTGCCATGGCGTGTGTATAGGAAGGAGTAGACCTTTGCCATACCTTTCTATCTTGCCCCACCCTTTCTTGGTCCTCATCAATTACAATGGCGTACGGATTGAGAGAGACCAGAATTGCATAGCCGCTCCTTTCGATTCAAGTCAATCTCCATGACGCCCGGATCGAAAGACCGCGAGTCGTGGTGTTTGCTTAGGATGGGCTGAGGTCTTGGCCATTTATCTTAAAGCTGTATAGGTCTACCACAATTGGCCCGGGAAGTACAGGCTGAGGACTTAAAACTCGCGCTTAGTGAACAACCACTCCTGTTTCTTTGGCCCATGGATTGGACATCAGCCGAAAGGGCCAAGTCATTTCCTTTTGTGTTCCTTCTGGTCTTTGTCGCCTTTTTGGAATATTGTTTGTTTTCTTGTCTTGAGTGTGTTTTGGAGGTAATTGCCTCGAGGACAACGTTGGATCGGAACCCGATGGAGGAGGAGAACGTGAGCGATGAAAGGACCCTGGGAGGAGGAGACCTTGCTGATCAACTACACTGACTAATGAAGATTTGTACCACTACTACCTCGACATCGCAGGTGTCATGGCAGCACTCTTTTTTAGAGAATCCTATTAGACATTGCATAATATCTAGAACTGCTAGCGCTTTATAATTATTCCTTTGCTAGTACTTTGATGCATGCTACTACCTGAGCCATTATTACCCTGATGCAACCCACTCTACCACATCACCCTGCTTTGCGCATTCGCTCACTTATATATGCATACTTGCCTGCTTGCTTGCATATTACACCACTATACTTATTATTAACTCCACTTTGCATTATATCGGGGATGTGATGCTGGTGGTGAACCCCGTGGGAATGGTTTGGCTATGGGTGCCGGACTTGGTGGTGCGTGAGCGTGCTGCGTGTGTCTTGGGTGCGTGGAGAGTGAGGGTTGTGTCGACCGAGCTGGAATAACGATGAGCTTGGGGCGAGTCTTGCCATGTGGTGCTACCTGGGCACTTGGATATGGAATACCTGTGGTGGGTAAATGGTAATTGGAGGTGGCCTCGGGTGTGAACCGCGGAGAGGTGGAGCCCGGGGTGGAGGTGCTGTGGTGGCACGTAAAATGGAAACCCTAATGAAGACATTCTGACTTGGACATCCGGAGGGCCCCGGCTCTGTCTACGACTCACAGTATTAGCCATCCTAGACTAGACTTGGGATGTTCCAGGGCTAAGAGGTAGGGTGGCATCGTTCTAGGCTAGCAAGTGACTAGAATTCTACCTAGGAGATACATGGCTTCGAGGATGGCTAATCTTGTGGGTATGTAAATCCTCTGCAGAGTGTATGGTTGATCGATCGATACATATGCTAACTTGTTGGCTATGGACCTTTCCTGGGTTTCGCTTAAACTAGATAGGAGATGAGTCCTTTCCTCCCTCCAGGGTTGGGGTATTTTCCGGTCGTGAGCCTTGGGGGCTGCGGGCCGTTGAGACAAGGCCGAGAGGGAGTTGGCCTATCGACCTGAGTGTGTGAGATGAGATATGGTGTGGTGGTGTGGAGATGGTTTGGGATGGATGGTTGGTGGATGGATATGGATGGTGTGGTGGTGACTGTGTTAAAAACTGGATATTATTACTATATTACTAATGTTATTTACTTCTCATGCGCTAAGGATGCAAACCACAGTCAAATATTAGGATCGCTAGATCCCTTGTTTATCTTTTCCACTAAAGCTCATCGGTGCTGACCATAGCCTGCACACATCTGGCGGTGTGCAGATTTCCTGCTTCTCAGAGATGCTGACTTTCGAAGGATTAGGAGGTCTTGTGCCTACGCTCAAGTTTGGTTTAGAGATGGAATCTACGCTGCACTATGCCAACTCTGATGATGACCCGTGAAGGAGGAGCCTTCACTCGATAGTCTTCCGCTAGATTAACTCTGTAATAGGTGTGTTCCCCAGTGATGTAATATCTTGTATTCTTGTAATCTTATGACGTATGACTGTGACATCGACTGAAATATGATAATATGATGAAATCAGATCTTGGTTTTATCATATTAAAATTCATTCTGTGGATTTTCCCTTTAAGGAAAATTAAGGATGTTTCAGTTGGTATCAGAGCCATACTTGACCTTAGGACGAGACCTTTAGTACCAAACACTAGTTTAGAAGCCAAACATTCTATCAGTAGTGGAGTCATAGCTACTAACACTTGATTCCCCGTCTCTACCTTGAGTTCTACTACTAACTGACTATCCCCGATCTGAAAAGTTGACCACTAGGAAATGATTCCCTATGTCGCCCATGCAAGATCAATAGATGTGTGAGACTCAAAGGCTTAGGAGTCGCCTTAAGTCAACACTATGCAGATAGGAGTTGTAATGCTGCTTGAGTGCTTAGATCTTTTTGCTTCTTATGCTTCTTGTGATTATATTGCTTGAGTGAAGAATATAGAAGCTATTTTATTTACATGTGACTCTAGGACCCTGGCTAACCTAGCAGGCTATGAACCAAGACCGCCATATGACTAGACAAAACCTCTAGAGATCCTTGGACACCCCGTACAAATTTGGATTGAGTTATCGAAGAAAACAAAAGGATGATAATTCCTTTTGCAAGGTTCTATGGAACAACTACCCCGATCAAGAAGCAACACGACAGGAGTTTGGACTTCGAAGGCAGCACCCCGCCTCATCATCGACCGAGCAACACCTTAATCTCGGGGACGAGATTCCTGTAAGGAGGGTGGACTGTAACAAACCGGGCTTTTTGGTAAAGCCAAAAATACAAACTTTTTAAATTTTTTCCTACAATGTGTGAAACATGTAATTGCTAGGTCAAACACGAGTCCAACTCGCTAACAAGACGTTGCATACATGTAGATGGTTTGTAGGTGATTGATGGAGTTTTCGAGTTGTCCTGTGATTGAGTCTTGATTATTGTTGGAGAGCATAACCCATAGCAACCTCCTTGTGATCCTCGCGGGATTATTTCGAGTCTTCCGTGAATCTCTCTCTATAATCCCGAACCCCACTAGAACCCGGACTTGCCATTTATATTTGTGCCGACCATTGGACCAGAGTCCCTAAACCCTAAGACCCCTAGTAGACCACCACGATGAGTAGGCATGTTGTTAATACATGCGGGTACGCACATATAAGACCTAGGAGTAGGAGAACAAAGGAAAAGACCCTCTCCTCTAGTCGCCAGTGGAAATCATCTCGAGCCCCCTCTTGAGCTCACATCTCAAGTACCATCAATACCCCTCTCTTGAAATTCCTATTCAAACTCCATGCAGATTCCCCTGAATTTCCCCCCAAATTTCCCCTTCGAGTCTTTCTGAATATCCCCTGAAAATTTCCCATCCGAACACTCGTGGAAATTTCGTTTTGAGTTTATATGAATCTCTCCAAAAGATTCCTCGAACACCGCCTTATATTTCACCTTGGAAATCCTTCTCAAGATGTGGTGAATTCTTCTCAAATCCAAATTCAAAACCATTTAAACATAAATTGGAAAATCTATTCCCTTCTCTCTTCTCTCCCCTCATGCCTTGGCCCGGCCCAGCACTCCCTCACTTCCCCTTCTTTCTGCAGAGGCCCAGCTCACCAGTCGCGCGGCCCACCAGTGCCTTGGCCCAGCCTTGCCCCCAGGCGCCCCTTGCCAACCCTAGACGAGGGCAACTCCCAGCGCCGCCGCCGCTCGCACGCTGCGCGACGCTCACGCCAGCACCCCTCACCCACGCCTCACCTGCTCCTGATGAGGACATCGCCATGCTGGACACACCGACGCCATGGTCTTCCCCAAGATGCAATTCGTTCCCAACTCAGCTGCCACGTCGCCCTCGGATTCAGCAGACACGTCGTCACTGTTTCGGTCATAACTTTCTCATACGACATCGAAACGGACCGTTCTTGGATGCGTTGGAAAGGGGACGACGACACCGTCGTTTTGGATCTGGTCCGAGCTCCAGAAGGTCCGTGGATCATTCTGTGTGACCACAGCAAGGTGCTGCGTCACCTATTTGGGCCAACTTGGCCATGTATCGTGTCGGGCCTTAAGCCCAAGTTGTGGGCGCCCAACCCCTGGTCGTCCCCAACCCTAGGTCGAGTCTTAGACTATAAACACAGCCGCCGCCGCTGCTACACAATTGGGTTTTGTTTAGAGTTTAGTTTTCCATCGAGAAACTGAATCGTTCATTGTAACTGTGGTGACAAATCCTTTTACAGTGATCCAGGGCCCCCTTATTGATCTCCTCCACTGTGTCGATTAGTCCTTTGGAACCGAGTTCTAGAACCCTCTATTGATATTCGCGTCATTCATATTTGCAATATCAGATTGCGTGTTTTACCTTCTTGCTTGTGCTCTTCGATTCGCTTGTAGGAAAAGCCTTCTTGACGAGGTCAATCAAGTTGTGCTTGGTTGATAACTAACGGAGCAGTGGTGTAACAGTTGCAGGGTTCGAATCGCGTCTGATTTGAAGCCGGATCGCCAACGTCGAGATCTCCACAAATCGAACTTACCGGCTACCTCTTGGAAGATCGGGCCTGTACTCATCAATTGGTATCAGATATTTCAGGTTTACCGCGAGGTATAATCTCGTTTGCCTTAGATTCATATTTGTTCATTACCTAGAGTCTACAAAAAGCCCAAAAATATTTCAATTTCCGCTGTCCTATTGCCATTTGTGCCTTTGCAATTTCGTTTCAGATTCGTGTTGTTGAGTTTGTTTCCGTGGTCGAGTCTTGTTGCTGGTTTAGGATTGTGTTCATGGTCGTAGTTCAATCGTCCGTTGCTGTGATTTTTGTTTTCCGCCGCTATCCCATCCACCGTTCCCAAACAACAAGTTGAAGCCACCACATTACTCGACTTGCCCCGCTAGCCGCCTTGTGTAACTTCTCGCCGCCGCGTAAACCCTAGACAGGTTGCCAGCCGCTCTTATTTTGCCTGCATCGCAGCCCTCCTTACATCATCAGGCGAATACCTACTGCTGTTAGTCACAGTGACGATCCTGTGATCGGTGTTGGAGTTTCGGGACGCTTTGCCCTAACTGCCACCGCCGTGTTGTGCCTCCCGGAAAACATACCTTGAGATACCTTCGGTAAAACAGGCATAACTTTTCGCTCGTTTATCCGAAAAATCTGAAATTTTTTCAGCAGCTTCTTGACACCATTTGGAGCCGACCCAAACTTAGCTTCGCCCTGTTTGGTTTCATCAGAATTGCCAAAAAAAATCGGGAAAATATAGAAAAAAAATTGTCAAAGTTTTTGCACGCTTTTCGGAAAACGTCTTTGATTTCTCAGAGACCACATCCCACCTCAGTTGTAGGTGCCAATTTTTGTAGTTGCATCTTTTGTGATCCTTGTTTAGAGAAAAGTATATAAAAAATAGTAAAAAAATAAAAAAAAGTTTGTTTCCTACTAGTGCCTTTTGGAAAAATCCGGGAAAAAATTCAGGAAAAAAAAGGAGAAATCTGGGCTATTTGCTTGTTCTGTGAGTTCTTTCGATCGTCCTTTGTTTTCACCTTGTTGCGCTATGTCTCGACACGTCTTAGCCAGCACCTATGATTTGTCCTTTGGATCCGGATTGAACAATCGTTAATCTGCACTCGTTAATTGCTAATCCTTGCTGTCATATTGTGTGCCTACCCATAGCTCCACATATTCTTCTGTCAGCACAGGTTCATCTTGCAACTGTTACCCACGCTCCACAACAGATTGCTTCGCCACTTTGGTTTTGCTCCTGTTTGGCATTGGTAAGAATACAGGCAAGATGGTGGTAAGCCGCTTGTGATTTTGCATTCCACTTTCACCACCATACCACCACCACTTGTTTCCTTTTAGTTGATAGGGATAATACTTTGGTGTTGTCTTTTTTTATCTTCTAACCATGGCAGGAACTCCGACGGACTTCAATGAGTGCGTGTCTAAGGGCGAGCTTACAACGTTCATGACTGAACAACGCAATCTTATGACCGAGCTGACGCGCAACGTGAACAATCTAGTCACCCGCATTGAATAGCTTGAGCAACGCCCTCCACCTTATCGTGCTGATGATGAAGATGCGGATGCTTCTGGTGATGAAGATGCGTATGCTGATGGTGGTGCCCGTCGCCATCTCAACTTCAATCGTCGCGGTATGGAAGGTAATAATCATGGTAATAATGATCCTTTTGCTAAAATTAAATTTAGTCTATCTCCTTTTGCTGGTAATGTTGATCCAGAGGCATATTTAGATTGGGAGCTTGCTGTTCAACAAAAATTTGATTCTCATAATATTCCCGCTGAGCATAGAGTTAGACTTGCTACTAGTGAGTTTACTAATTTTTCTTTGTTCTGGTGGAGTGATCTTTGCAATGCCAATAATGCTGTTGTTGTGCCTCAAACTTGGAATGTTTTAAAGCAACGTATGAAATCTCGTTTTGTTCCTCCTTATTACCAACGTGATTTATGTTTGAAACTACAAACTTTAAAACAAGGTGATAAAGGAGTAGAAGCATACTATCAAGAATTGCTTATTGGTTTAGCACGTTGTGGTATAAATGAAGATGATAATGATGCTAGTGCTAGATTTTTTGGTGGTTTAAACCATGATATACAGAACATACTTGATTACAAAGAATGGCGCAATTTTTCCCAATTGTATCATCTTGCTATTAAGGCGAACGAGAAGTACAGGGGACGCAAAACAACACCAGCCTTTCAGGTCTAACAATGGGAGGAATTTTCAGCAGCGTTCCGAGCCGAGACGCCTAAGCTTCTGTTGCACCGACCATCTACACCTCCATTTTCTTCCGGGTAAGTAAATTGTCTAATGTGCGCTTTCCACAATGAAGAAAGGTGCCACTCCGGGTGCTTCTACTAGCTCCTCCTCGTTCAGCTCTAAAATCATTTGCCACCGATGCAAAGGCATGGGACATGTCATGAAGGAGTGCCCCAGTCATCACGCTTTCATTGCTACCGAGGATGGATATGTAAGTGCTAGTGATATTGAAGATGATTTAGCCCTTGTTGCTAACATTGATGCAGATCCCACCGAGGGCGATCAAGACAAGGAGGCCATCACCATTGACTCCGTGAGCTGCTGCCATGACTACCCTAGTCTTCTTGTGCAGCGTGTGTTGTTGAGTACACGTGTGGGACATGAAGAAGAGATGAAGATCCAATGCCACAATTTGTTCCACATGTATCTCATTGTGCAGGGTTGTCGTGTTCTCACTATCATTGATAGCGGGAGTTGCAACAACTTGGTGAGTTCAGATTTGGTTGACAAGCTTGGCTTGACCACACGACAACATTCGTATCCATATAAACTTCAATGGTTCAATAATAGTGGTAAGACTAAGGTAACTAAATCAGCACGTATTAGTTTTTTCACAGGCTCTTATCATGATACTGCTGATTTTGATGTGGTCCCTATGCAAGCTTGTTCCATTTTGTTAGGTCGCCCATGGGAATTTGATAATGATGCTTCACACCATGGTAGAACTAATACATATACTATCCTACATAAGGACAAGAAAATTACATTGCTGCCTTTGTCTCCTATGGATATTATTAAACATGCTACTGAGATTAAAAATAAACCTCCAACAGACATTGCTAAAAATGATGGGATTAAGTTAAAAGGAGGTGCTTTTCTTGCTACAACTTCTGCTACTGCTGAGTTATGTGATAATCCTGATGCACCATGTTATACTATGTTTTGTCAACCTTTTATGTCTGGTGCATTGCCTGCTGTCACTAACCTTTTGCAGGAGTTCGCTGATGATGGGATGGAGTCGAGGACGACTCCAATTCTAGAAGGAGGGGATGATGAGGACATCGCCAAGATGGAGTCGAGGATGACTCCAATTCGAGAAGGGGAGGATGATGAGGACATCGCCATGCTGGACACACCGACGCCATGGTCTTCCCCAAGATGCAATTCGTTCCCAACTCAGCTGCCACGTCGCCCTCGGATTCAACAGACACGTCGTCACTGTTTCGGTCATAACTTTCTCATACGACATCGAAATGGGCCGTTCTTGGATGCGTTGGAAAGGGGACGACGATGCTGTCGTTTTGGATTTGGTCCCAGCTCCAGAAGGTCCGTGGATCATTCTATGTGACCACGGCAAGGTGCTGCGTCACCTATTTGGGCCAACTTGGCCATGTATCGTGTCGGGCCTTAAGCCCAAGTTGTTGATTCTTGTGAGCCCTATTTGACCATGTTAGGCACTGAATTAGCTCTTGACCCAAAAATAAAAGTTGTTACTCTAGTCAAGTACTACAACTTTGCTTAAGTGTGCACTACCATGCAAACACTCTATGCTATAGTTCAACTTAGGTCAAATATACAACTTGAAAATGGTAACTTACACTATAACCATGACTTAGAGGCCAAATTGGTCCAAGTCATGAATACCAAAGTTGTTCCTTATGACATTCTAAACATGTTTAAGGTACCCCTAAGGTCCCACAAGAATTTCATACATTGGTTAAACATAAGTACTTCCTAGGTCAACTAAGCATGTCATCACTTAGGAGCTTAATAAGGTAAGGTGATCCACATGAACATTGTTCCATTAGGCATCATAAGTGTAGCTAAGGTGTTTTAGTGACCAAACATCACCACTTGCATTAGCCACACATGATCATAAAGCATACATACAATGAAACATAGAAGAACAATAGTATGTTTCACATGTTTCATAGCAATGTTTCATATGAAAATGCTTATGCATGAATGAATGATGCTTATGCTTATGCAATGCAAGTGCAATTATGCAAGCCTCACACCTAGGGTGTTACAATGCCTTGCCGCAACAAGCTCCAATCTAGGACGTGAGACGGAAGGCAATAAAAAAATCTATCACTAAGAAGATAAACCAATAGCTAGAAATAGAGGGTAGCCGCCAAATGCTTACCAGTGCTGCTCCTAGCTCTACAGATCTATAGCCCTGGTAGTCCACCACTCCTACCTGGTTGCTCACTGTAGTAGTGCAGCATAGGCATCTGCACACATGCTCGACCGCCCGCATGTGCCTGCTAGCATCGCCCTATCTCCGTGCGGCGTGGTCGCTTGGATTGACCAAAGAGGGTGGAGGAAGCATGAGCGGTGGCTGGCGGCTATGAGAGGGTGAGTTGGGGACTGAGGAAGTGAGGAGCTAGGGTTGCAACATTACTTATATATCACAGGTACTGGGCCTTGCCAGTATATGGGCCTTTGGAATTGGGTCCCTATAGGGAGCAGGGACGGGGGCCTGCATCCCATCCCCGCCCCCATGATCCCCGACGGGGATAACTTCAGCCTCATTTAATCCCCCGTGGGAGTAGAATTTATACCATCCTTGTCCCCTAATGAGTGAATTCCCTACGGGGATTCGGGGAACGGGGCCCCGTTGACATCTATAGGAGAGGTCATGAGTTTCTTGTGCGTCGTGTGGCTAAGTCTGATGAAAGGGTCGTGGCTGACTTTGGCCTTAGCGCTTGGCCTAGTTTTCTTGAATCAGCTGGGCCTCAGTTGTTTGGGCCCTTACTAGCTGATGTATCGTGGGCCGCTTGGCCTGCTAACTAGTTGATACCTTGAGACAACTGGGGATCATAACCCCGACAGGTTTAATCTCTAAAAATTCATAACTAATTTATTTTAAATCAGAAAATGTGAAACTAATACCATTTTTTCCTTAAAAATTTATATTTATTTATTAGTGTTCTACTTGAAATTATTTGAATCTTATTTGTTCATGTTTCAAATAAACTAGACCAAAAGCAATAAAAACTATTAACATAAATAAATAAATAAGTTCCAAATAATCGTAAATAGATTACCAAATGTTAGGTAATATTTTTAGGAAAAAGTGTTTGTTTCATATTTTTTAGTTTATAAAACACATAAGTTATGAATTTTTAGATATTAAAGCAGGTTTTATTATTTTAGAAAATTGAAAACCACCTTTGAAATTAGCTAAAGGACCAAATTTGTCCGGTTTTTTATAGTTGGAGGGTGTTCAGTACTTAGTTTTAAAGTTTAGGATTAAAAATCAAACTCTCATACAAGTTAAAGTTCAAACAATACACTTTGAAGATAACAAGCATCTATTTATTTTTTTGATTGTTTTAGTAGAACAAAATCACAGTACATGTATAGGAATTTAAAAATGAGTATACAACCCATGTAGATAAAGAAAACTCATTAAAAATAAAGTATCTATTAATAAATATTTCAATAATTAAATATATCAAATATAAATATTTATTCCTAAAATTAGAGAAAATAAAGTTTCTTCTTCCATCTCTTCTGGAAGCCTACCAACGTTGTTCCTTCTATGCACAAGCAATACCGATCCGATTGTGCGTTGGCTATTCTTATCGGATCAAGTCTAATTTATTTTAATCTAGTTAATAAAAGGCTACAACGCTAAGCCTGGGTCCACGATGTGTGGTTCAATTGAAATGAATCCCAAATCCTAACAACAACTCTAGTATGGCCCTATTTTGACCTCTACTTTGAGGACTCGTGGGCAAAAACTCATTCTAGTATGGCCCTGCTCCGACCTCTCAAACTAGGAGGCCCTCAAATCCTCCCTCAAAGTCCTCATTCCTAGGGCTTTGGTGGCCCCTACTTTGTTATCACTGATCCACCCTGCGACCCTTCAGACTTTCGCTCATGCTTGAGCCCTCTAGCACCGCCTCCCCCGCTGTCGTCGGTCGATCCTCTCCCTGCATCTCCTGCAACCAGATCTAAGCTCTATCATCCATGGTGTGGTATGGTGCTCCCTCCACAACTAGTGTCGCTCAACTCCACCCCCGCTCGCAAGCTTAGCTCTGGCTTCTACGCCACCTCACGTCGTTCATGGCCTACCAACCCATCCCTTCCTAGCATGGCGCCTCCCTCTCGGCACACCTGAAAGGTCCTTGTTTGGTTTTGGTAATTGAGTGACAACCTAGGTGGACTAATATGTGTTTCAGTGAGATACATAAGTGATTAGTCCACAAGTACATGTGTGTGAGCAATATATGCCATGATGGTGAAGATGGCTCGGAGATGTTGCAAAGCTCACACATGTGATGATGAAGGAGCTCATTGCACATGATACATAACATTGAGTCATGTGATCAAGGCAGAGATGATCAAGACATGACTTGGCTCGACGGACCGGTTGCAAGTGTGAAGGGCAAGTTGAGTGATGACTTGGTGCCGATGGACCGAAGCAACAGTGAAGAGCAAGTGAAGTCAAGATTGATGAACCAATATGGTCCCATGATGATATGGAGTGGATCATATCATTGTTGATCATGTTGGTGCATGTGTTGCATCGACATTGGAGGTGATGGAATGGAATGGGCAAGGCAAAGGTATAACATAAGGCATTTCATTTCACTGGTCATAAGTGTGTAGAGAAGTTGATGACCGGGTTTAGGATAGATGACCATACTATCAAAAGGGGCAAATTGTTTGCATATCAGTCATCTAGTGCCACTCGAGTGATCTAACTTTGCATTGTTGCTAGGATCGAGTGGTGTGGCAAGTTGAGTGGCTAACTCCTTAAAAATGTTTGTGAAAAGCTAACACACATACACATGGTGGTGTTAGCACATTTGCAAAGAAGTTGGAGTTGATGAGGATCAACTCGGTGAAGAAATGGAGGCGAGAAGGTGTCACTATGAGTGACTGGATGCTGGCCTCGGTAGGACCGGCGTGTTCGATCAGTGGCAGCAGTTGGGCACGGTCTCGGTCAAGTGACCAGACGCTACATAGAAAAAGTGACTGACACGTAGGGCCTGCATCTGGTCACAAGTGACATACGGTGACGTAGGCAGCGCTGGAGTTGGCACGTGGGCGCAGAGCTAATCGAATGCTGGTCTGCTTCCGGTCGTGCAGGAGCGTGCGCGTCCGGTCGCGTAAAAGCTTCTGTGGACCGTTACTGGAAGTGATCGGACGTGGCTTGGGGCAGCGTCAGGTCAAGCTAAGCAGCACATCCAATCAGTGATAGCTGGCGTGCGCAGGAGATAGCCATTGGTGGCAATGGTTAGTTCAAATGGCTAGTGACAGGTGGAAGCACGGCAGCGACCGGATGCAGGGATCGACGCGTCCGGTCAAGTGGACTTGTGGGTCCTGTCGATGCGCAGAAAGCCCAATGAATGAGTAACGGCTAGTTTAGCCCATGGGGCTATAAATAGAAGTGTTGGCCGGTCTTTGGCCAGTTGCTAAGCACCCTTGAGCCTTGGTGTCTTGTGTAGGTGTGCTTGGGAGCCCACTAAATCACTTGATCTTAACGGTGTTCATCCGATCGAGTGAGTGAGCAATTCTTGTGTGATTCCATCATAAGGTTGCATCGAGTGGCACTAGGTGATCGAGTTGCAAGCCGGTGGTGCTTGTTACTCTTGGAGGTTGCCACCTCCTAGATAGCTTGGTGGTGGACTCTGTTGATGCACGCAAAGAATAATGTGCGGTGCTCCAGAGAAGAGATTGTGAGGATTATTGTGCTCACCCCACGGGAGCCGCGAAGAGCGACTCTAGTAGATCGAGACGCGAAGGGCGACAAGTGATCCCACCAGGTCAAGTGCTAGAGCTTGTGGTAAGCGCTCCACGTGGGAGAGTGTGACTTGCGGGTCACCACTAGCAAGAGGACCGGTGGTAACCTTGGAGCTTGTCTCAACAGGAACTAGCGTGTTGGCATGCATGTGATCCTCAGGATAAAATCATCATGTCATCCTTGTCACCCCATTGGTTTGCATCCCCTTTACACAAGCTTGTATTTACATTCATATACATTGTGCTTGTGTAGTTGCTCTTGTAATTAGTTGACTTGTGTAGTTGGCTAGTTACCTTCTTGCTTGTGTAGCATAGAAGTAGCTCCCTTGAGTGGGTAATTTGGTTTTAGTAACCTTGTTAGTCACATTGCTTAGTTTGTGTAGCTAAGTAATTTACGCTCTATAATTTGGCTTATATAGCCTTGTTATTGAGCATTGCTAGTGAGTTTAGGTGGCTTTGTGCTTTTGCTTACTAGCATGTGTAGGAGCACCCCCGTTTCTTGAAGTACTAGTAGCACAAGTTTATGTGATCTTGCTTCTAGAATTGGTTAGGTGAGCTCTAGCTAGCCCGGCACCTTTGTTGCCTAATTTGGATCTTTATAAGGTGCTTGTGAACTTAGATAGAGGGGTGAAGTCTTGGCTAGACCGATAGTTTTAATTCCACATTCGTTTCGGTAAGCCGATGCGATTAATTTTAGAAAGGACCATTCACCCCCCCTCTAGTCCACCATCTCGACCCAACACATGGTATCAAAGATAGGTCACTCATTTGTGGTCTTCATCGACCCAAGAGGATGGCGTCTAGTGGCCTAGATGATTGTGACATACACATTTTTTATGGCACACACCTTGCATGGTGGAAACACCATATGCTTGATCATATTCGTGCAAAGGGACCTAAGTTTTGGTGGGTTGTCATAAGTGGTCTCACCCATGTCTTGGACCATAAAAATGTAACCAAAGCTCAAAAGGTTCTCTTTGAACCTAATGTCAAAGCTTATTTATATCTAATGGATGCTTTGAGCTTTGAGTTGTTTCACAAGGTGAACCACAAAGGAACCGCCCATGAGTTGTGGGAATCAATCAAGCACACCTTCGGTGACTCCTCCACTTGGGATGATGGCAAGTTCAAGGAGGATGAGCCTAAGGAAGATGCACATGAGGGTGTTGAGCATGACCATGATTTGGTGATTGTGGAAGATTGCTCTACCTCATGGTCAAGTGATGATGATGATGATCATACCTCTAGATCACTTCACAAGATTGATGATGATGATGCCTCAAGTGATGTCAATGATGATGCTACTCCATGCACACTTGATGGTGATGATGATGGATCATGCCTAGATGACATTGCTACTAGAAGCTCTCCTACATTACCACATTGCTTCATGTCACAAGGTGACACTAAGGTATCTAATGCTAATGTAGTTGATCATGTTGATTCATATGATGAGCTTATTAGTAGACTTTCTAGCATGACCATGTCTTTAGAAAATGAGAAAGCTAAAACATTGAAATTGGAAAATAAAAACTCATTTCTAAAGAACTTATGTGAAGAACATAAACACTTACTTGATGTTCTTAAATCTACACATGGTGAGCTAAAATTGACTCATGAGACACTACTTGCATCTCATGAAGAATTATTGGAACAACATGCTTCTCTCATTAAAGTATTTACAAAGAAACTTAAAAAGAATGAGAGCTCATCATATGAGTCAAGTGATCAATTGCAAAATATGACTAACTCTTGTGATGTAGGGAAGAAGCATGTATCCACCTCTTGTGATGATTTATTAGAAATGCAATGCTCTTCACACATAGATGCTTGTTCTACTTCTATATCTTGTGAGACTAACCTTTTGAAGGAGAACAATGAGCTCAAGAATGAAGTGAAGAAATTGAGCAACAAGTTAGAGAGGTGCTACAACTCAAAAGTCACCTTTGAGCACATGTTGAAGACTAAAAGAAACTTCGGTGACAAGAGTGGCATTGGCTTCAATAAGAGCATGACTAAGGGGAAAGAAAAAGAGAAAGAAAGATGAAGAAGCAATAACAAAGGAGGCTATCTCATTTCATGTACTTCAAATGTCATGAAGTGGGACATCTTGCAAATGGTTACCCCAATGAAGAGAAGCTCAAGTTGAAGAAAAAATAAGAGAGGCTAAAGCATGTCAAATGCTTCAAGTGCCGCACTTGGGGACATCTCACCTCAATTTGCCCAACTAAGCAATTGGTGAAGCAACAAGAAGATCCTCAACCAAATCCACAAGATGAGCAAGAGAAGCCCCAAGTTCAAATCAAGATCAACCATGAAGATGGTGGTGACTTGATGATGATGAAGAAGAAAACAAGAAGGGGTGGAAGAGTAAGGCATCCAATGCTTATTCAAGATGCCAAGATGATGAGCAAGAATCAAGATGAGAAGAAGGTATATGCTCACATCAAATGCTTAAAGTGTGAAGATATGGGACACTTTGCCTTGAAGTGTCCTACCAAGCTTGACAAGAAGGTTCAAGCAACTCATGAGAGGCAAGGCAATGAGAAGCAACACATGAGCAAGGAAGAAAAGACTCAATCAAAGAGAGTTTGCTACTCATGCCGAAAAGGGACACATGGCATATTCATGTCCCCTAGGTAACACTCCTAAGACTATTTCAATTGATGATGATTCTATGCTTAGGAAGGATGGCAATGGTACCTCATTGGTTGCAATTGCAAAACATCTCGCTACTCATACTAAGGCTATGCCTAAGTATGTTGCTCCTAACTTGAGAGGACCCAAACTTATTTGGGTACCATCAAAAAGTGGATGATTGTTTGTAGGTACCATGGGCATTGGAGGCTTGATTCAATGGGTTTCTCTTTGTTCATCGTGTGTTGAATCAAGTTATGAAGCTTAGTGCACATTCAAACCCAATGCCAAGTAAAAATTAAGTGAAGTCCAAATGCTATCAACATACAAGTATCATATTCAAATTATAGATGATTTATTGGCTATAATTGATGGCTTGCAAGCTAACCAAGGTATATCTCTTGTTGATCATTTCATTTGGGTGCATATGAGTTGATTGAATTGGATAAATATGCAATGTTGCTTACTATAAGATGATTGAATGGATAAATGCTTAGCAATCAAGTCTAGATTGATTTGTATTGGATAAATTCATGAGATAACCTTTAGTGAGTGGATTGAATGGATATATATCTTGTGAGAGTATTCAAGCAAGTTAGTTTCAAGTTTGATTCAATTTGAAGAAGTTTAGCTCAATTGGTTGAAATCTGTCCTATAATTGAGAATCTGAGTTAGCTGAGATCTTACCCATGTTTGAGTAATCAAATCTATTTTAATTGGCTTGAAATTTGGTATGCGTGATCTAGACTTATGGTATAAGATGTTGCACAAATTTCATGAGAATTGGATAAGAAATGCTTTGGTTTTAGAGTAGATCTTGTCAGCTATAGTGCAGCAGTTTTCAGCATGTAGCAGTGGTAAAAGAATTAAAATCTGGTATCAATCTAGAAGTCAAATGAAGCCCAAATGTTTACAGCTGCTAGATGACTTAGTGAACCACATCTCCACCAAATTTTGTGGTATTTGTATCTGTACATTGGGAGATATAGATTTTTCTTTGAAGAGTACAGAATCTGCCAGAAAAGTGACAGCTATTGAATTGATCAAGAGTCACTTTGATTGAAAGGTCCTCGAGTTGGAAACATGTTTATAAGTGGTTGAGGCACCTAAGTTTGGTTTTGAGATGATCTAGAAGCATGACAAGAAAAGAGTACAAGGCAATTTGATTGTGGAGTGTACTTGGCACACATTTGGTACTCAATTGAAGATCAAGACCAAGCTCAAGATGAAGATGAAGTTTAAGTTCTAGAGATTATTGGAGATCATTTGGTAGAAAGAAAATGACTTAAACAAGTAGAAAGAAAAGGACTTAAAGAAGGAATCAAGGTTACTCATCAAATTAAGTCCATCACTTGGATCAATCAATCAAGTTAACTCAAGTGAGTATCAAGAATGGTTCTTTAGAGAGAGGTCACTTCTCCCTAGTGTAGGGGCTTGCCGCCTTTTGTAGGTAAACCAAGTGTGGTGCTTGGAAGGCTAACATAGAAATGGTGATCCAAAGGACATTTGAGATGCTTAGTTGAAGCAATCAAAAGGATTGATCAAGAAAAACAAGCAACACCCAAATGAAGAAGAAATTCATGACTATTTAGGTGGTATTCTCAAAAGATGAAGCAAGCCAACCACAACTTAAGAAAGTGTACTTGATCATTAGTGGTTCTCAAATCATATGGGTGAAGAATGGACTCTATTTATGATGATTGGTCTTCACCAAGCTATAATTGGACTTCACATTGATATTGAAGTAACGAATTGGAATCTATGTGACTATCCTCTACTCCAAGATAGCAAAGGTATCATTGTAATGTGCATGATCATTTCATCCCTTACTAGTATGTGGTTAGTGCATATAGTACATGCTTATTAGGATCATGCATGACAAATAAAGAGTTTAAAATTCATAGCCTACCACTAATGCTTGTATGGTTAATTGATCTAGTGGTAAGTATATGAGTTTGTTCATGAGCTAGTGAACCCAAGTGCTTGATCTATTTTGGATTGCTAACAAGTGACAAGTACAACATTGGGAAGATAACCCTTGCAAGAGGTGTGAAGAAGCTTGTCATTGATTCAAACCGGACTTAGAAGCTTAGACAAATCAATTTAGTTCAAGTCAACATTAGAAGCTCATGATAGTAACAAGAGTACAAGCACAAGACAACAATGCAAATGGATATCTAGTTTGGTTTCAAGTGGTATCTAGACTCAATTGATTTATCAAGTGGTATTCACAAGTGGTGTCTAGATCAATCTACAAGTGATATCCTACAAGTGGTACTCATGAAGATAGCAAATATTCAAGAAATAGTTTTTTTGACAAATCAATCATACAAGTGGTATCACATCTCTACACATGGTATCAACCATACAAGAAAGTGGTTCCAAAAGTGATCATCAACTTTAAGTGATCATCAAATGAATAATGCTTTCCTCATCTAGAAGAGCTCAAGATCATCAAGTGAATGACCCATGCTTGGACATAGGGGAGGAGCCCCACCACCAATTGGTATCAAGGTCAAAAGATCCTACACATGGTGTCTAAAGAGCTATACAAGAGGTGTCCATAAAAAATGCAAGATTCAAGTGTCAACCATCTACCCTAATACAACCCTTTGTATCAATAAGAAGCACACTTTTATGGAAATTGATGACAAAGGGGGAGAGATTGTACAAAGATATGAAAGCTTTGGGAGAGATTGGACATGGATATGGACAAAGAGGGAGCAACATTGAGGAATTGAGGAGGATCAAAAATTCTTAGATAAGAAAAGCACATAAGTAGGGGGAGCAAGCTCATGAACTTTGGTTGTTTGCATTTGACATGTGCATATGCATGTGCTTGCTTGCATTGCATAAGCTTTTAAATTCAATATGCATGCTTGTGTGGTGTATGCTAGTTGTAGAATTTAATTGATAAAATGAAAACTAGCATACACAGGATGATAGCTAGACACTTGGTATGCTTTTCAAGTAACGCTAGTACCTTACTTTTAATGTTGATCTCACGAGGTATCTAGTACTTTTGTTTCCAAGTGATATGTAGCTAACCATGGTGCTAAGGATGAACTTAAAGGTGCAACTCAGATTGGTATCATGCTTCAAAGGTTTATTCTATACACCTTAGCATCATTTGGTAGTAATTACTCTTCCACAATTCCAATCTATGCATATGTGCGAGCTTCAAACCAAACACTCTAGCACATATGTAGGGGGAGCTAATACTACAAATTTGGGTTTGTGGTACTTGTCCAAAATCATTTACACATGGTAAAATTGCTTGGGCAAGCAACATGAATCCATTTGAGCTTAATTTCCATATCTTTGTAGAGTTGTCATCAATTACTAAAAAGGGGGAGATTGAAAGGTCCTTGTTTGGTTTTGGTAATTGAGTGACAACCTAGGTGGACTAATATGTGTTTGAGTGAGATACACAGGTGATTAGTCCACAAGTACATGTGTGTGAGCAACATATGCCATGATGGTGAAGATGGCTCGGAGATGTTGCAAAGCTCACACATATGATGATGAAGGAGCTCATTGCACATGAGACATAACATTGAGTCATGTGATCAAGGTGGAGACGATCAAGACATGACTTGGCTCGACGGACCAGTTGCAAGTGTGAAGGGCAAGTTGAGTGATGACTTGGCGCCGATGGACCGAAGCAACGATGAAGAGCAAGTGAAGTCAAGATCGATAAACCAATATGGTCACATGATGATATGGAGTGGATCATATGGTTGTTGATCATGTTGGTGCATGTGTTGCATCGATATTGGAGGAGGTGGAATGGAATGTGCAAGGCAAAGATATAACCTAGAGCATTTCATTTCACTGGTCATAGGTGTGTAGAGAAGTTGATGATCGGGTTTAGGATAGATGACCATACTATCAAGAGGGACAAACTTGTTTGCATATCGGTCATCTAGTGCCACTCGAGAGATCTAACTTTGTATCGTTGCTAGGATCGAGTGGCGTGGCAAGTTGAGTGGCTAACTCCTTAAAATGTTTGTGAAAAGCTAACACACATACACATGGTGGTGTTAGCACATTTACAAAGGAAAAGAAGTTAGAGTTGATGAGGATCAACTCGGTGAAGAAACAGAGGTGAGAAGGTGTCACTGTGAGTGATCGAACGTTGGCCTCGGCAGGACTGGCGCGTTCGGTCAGTGGCAACAGTTGGGCACGGTCTCGGTCAAGTGACTGGACGTTGTATAGAAAAAGTGACTGGACGTGTAGGGCCTGCGTTCGGTCACAAGTGACGTACGGTGACGTAGGCGGCGCTGGAGTTAGCATGTGGGTGCAGAGCTGATCGGACGCTGGTCTGTGTCCGATCGTGCAGGAGCGTGCGCGTTCGGTCGCGTAAAAGCTTCTGTGGACTGTTACTGGAAGTGATCGGACGCAGCTTGGGGCAGCGTCAGGTCAAGCCGAGCAGCGCGTCCGATCAGTGACAACTGGCGTGCGCAGGAGATAGCCATTGGCAGCAACGGTTAGTTCAAATGGCTAGTGACACGTGGAAGCGCGGCAGCGACCGAATGCAGGGATCAACGCGTCCGGTCAAGTGGACCTGTGCATCCAGTCGATGCGTAGAAAGCCCAGTGAAGGGGTAACGGCTAGTTTAGCATGTGGGGCTATAAATAGAAGTGGTGGCCGGCCTTTGGCCCGTTGTTGAGCACCCTTGAGCCTTGATGGCTTGTGTAGGTGTGCTTGGGAGCCCTCTAACTTACTTGAGCTTGATAGTGTTCATCCGATCGAGTGAGTGAGCGATTATAGTGCGATTGCATCGTGAGGTTGCATCGAGTGGCACTAGGTGATTGAGTTGCAAGCCGGTGGTGCTTGTTACTCTTGGAGGTTGCCACCTCCTAGATGGCTTGGTGGTTGACTCCATTGAAGCACGCAAAGAAGATTGTGCAGTGCTCCAGAGAAGAGATTGTGAGGGGTATTGTGCTCACCCCATGGGAGCTGCGAAGAGCAACTCTAGTAGAGCGAGACGCCAAGGGCGACAAGTGGTCCGGCTGAGTCAAGTGCTAGAGCTTGTGGTAAGCAATCCACGTGGGTGAGTGTGACTTGCGGGTCACCACTAGCAAGAGGACCGGCGGCAACCTTGGAGCTTGTCTCAACGGGGACTAGCGTGTTGGCAAGCACGTGAACCTCGTGATAAAATCATCGTGTCATCCTTGTCTCCCCATTGGTTTGCATCCTCTTTACACAAGCTTGTATTTACATTCATATACATTGTGCTTGTGTAGTTGCTCTTGTAATTAGTTGACTTGTGTAGTTGGCTAGTTACCTTCTTGCTTGTGTAGCATAGAAGTAGGTCCCTTGAGTGGCTAATTTTGTTTTAGTAATCTTGTTAGTCACATTGCTTAGTTTGTGTAGCTAAGTAATCTGCGCTCTATAATTTGGCTTGTGTAGCCTTGTTATTGAGCATTGCTAGTGAGCTTAGGTGGCTTTGTGCTTTTGCTTACTAGCATGTGTAGGAACACCCCCGTTGCTTGAAGTACTAGTGGCATAGGTTTGTGTGACCTTGCTTCTAGAATTGGTTAGGTGAGCTCTAGCTAACTCGGCACCTTTGTTGCCTAATTATGATCTTTATAAGGTGATTGTGAACTTAGATAGAGGGGTATAGTCTTGGCTAGACCGATAGTTTTAATTCAACATTCGTTTCGGTAAGCCGGCGCGATTAATTTTAGAAATGACTATTCACCCCCTCTATAGTCCGCCATCTCGACCCAACAACACCCCTCCTGGCACAACCCCTTGAAAGACCATTTTATTTTATTTTGGTAATTGAATAACAACAATTATGAAATAATGATTTAATAGGTGAGATGAAAGGTGATGTTTAGTCCACAAGGAAGAGTTGAGCAACATGAGCCATCAAGTGGAGATGGCATGGTCATGAATGTGCAAAAGCTCAACGGATGAAAAGTGAAGATGATGGATGGTAGCTGAGGCAGAAAAGCTCTTTGAGGAGATGAAGCATGAAGAACGAAGGATGGAAAACAAAGTGAAGGCAAAGGTATGTATATAGGGCTTTGTTTACACCGGCCATGAGGTGATTAGAGGAGTTTAATGGCTGGTTTGATAGGATAGATAGGTGTACTACAAAAAGGAGCAAATTCATTGCTAATATGATTATCTAGTGCCACTAAGTGTGATCTAATATTGCCTACGTATTAGGATCGAGTGGCATGGTGAGAAGCAAAAGAAAACCTTTGAAAATTGTTTTGAAATTGCTAACTTGGTGCTAAAGGTGTTGGTCATCCTGTGGGAGACCTATTGGTGTTAGCCATTTGAAAAGGTTTGAAGAAAGAAGCCTTTGGTGGTTGTTTCTCATACCACAGGAGCTCACCCATCAAACTTTATTACACTGTCCTAGCACAATACAAAAACAGCTGAGGGTACAATTGTTAGCAAACCCTCCTCTGAACTCTACTAGCAACCGAACAATCCGATACAATATGGAAGGAATTAGAATTCGGAATGGGGAAGCAAGCAAGGATGGAGGACTAGAGATACATGTGGTAATCAGTAGTATCTAGATAAATGCACGTAGCAATAGCGAGGAGAGGTTCAAAGGAGGAAGAACACGGATAGAGGTAGGAGAAGGTTGTTTTGCTATTCTCTTCATCGATGCCTTGAACTGATGCTGCCTTCCTTCCTTTGTAGTGCTCCTGCTGTCTTTCACCCTTTGTAGTGCTCGTCTGTTGTCACCTTAGGCCTGTATGTGTTGTATATGTCGACCCACCACTAGACAAACCCTAACATGGTACTATCAAAAACCGATGTAGCAACAGCAGGTGTGTATGTGTCGGTGCATCAGACCTCACTAATGTAGCATAGAAGCTTGCGAACTGGTTTGTTTTAGCTGTGAGCTGTGAGAAAATTGTTGTGAGCTATCAAAAAACTATAATTTTTTAAGCTATTTAGTTGAAATAACTATAAAACCTACCTCTTTTTATTTCCATTGAAACAGCTGTAAAATGTCTCTTATTTCTAGTTTTTGGAGATGCCGAAAACTGAAGGTCGAAAGGTACTAAGAAAATTATACCACGTGAAAGCAAAAGTGACTACTTCTGGAAAAGCCGTTTTAGATTCTACCCGTTTAGTTGGCCTTTTGCTTTTTGACAGTATAAGCAACCTAAGAGCCTGTACAACGCTGGGCGCTAATGGACTGTTATGGGCCGTTAAATAGTTTTTCTGCCAGTGTGGACGTCAGAGCGGACGGCCTGGGGCACTTACGGATGGCTTCGCCGCTCCGTGAAGCAGCAACGCTTGACCGGCTCTTGCGTGATCCCTGCAGCCGCATGCTATGCGCTGAACGGCCGCAACGTAAGCGCCTTCAACAAATTTTTGTGTTGTAGATTAATCTCATAGAGAAACGCTTGCTTACATATTATTTTCTCTTTCCATCTAAGCGCCTTTACAGGAGTCTTTGCATTGTGCGTGCCCTAACACAAATAACTCAAACATGGAGCAATGCCCAAAAAAGAAAAGAGTGTAGGCCATGGGCAACTAAGCGTTTCATACTCCCTCCGTCCCGCAAAGAGTGTTTCTCACTTGCCGGGAAGTCAAATGATTTTAACTTTGACCAAATAAATATAAAAAATATTAATATTTATGATATATAATTAGTATCATTAGATAAATCGCTAAATATATTTTCATAATAAACTTATTTGAAGATACAAATGTTGCTAATATTTTTCTACAAATCTAGTAAAACTTAAGAATGTTTGACTAACCCAACTCCAATAATTGACTAACACGACTCCGATAGTGACTTTTTGGAATGGAGGGAGTAAATCATAACCATAACCGAAAATACTATGTTTCTTCTTCTACAGGGTGGTACCCTTGCACGATTTAGACCTACCCAAGAGGTACTCAGCTTCGTTGTATCGATAACTGCATGTAACCAACCCGTTTCAGCTTAGCTTGATATGCTGGGTATTTACAAACTATACGTGGCAAAACAAGGTACACCCATTTCTCGAACCTCAGCAGTCACCACTCGCAGGCTCGATCGAGCTTCGGAGGCCGTTGCCCCTGAGCGACGTGCAGTGCTCCTCAGCCTCGGACTGGGAACAGACAATCACCACTGACAGCCCATTCACATGCGCCTCCTGCATGATGTTCACAGCGTTGTCAACGGTCATCCCAGGGATCACTTTCATCAGGACCTGGACAACGTACTCGCGCCTGTTGTAGTTGTCATTGTGCAGAATGACGCGGTATGGAGGCGACATTTTGCGGGATTTCCTGCAGAGCAGAAGGGCTTGGTCATAACATGGTTTCCATGTGTATAATCAGGCCAAATACTATCACAACCATTTTAGGATGGTAACAGCTCAATGGCATCTATTTAGACAGCCTGAAAACTGAAAATGAGATAACCTCTCAATAAGGTAGCCTGGCGTGTCGGATCACTTTTCTTACTAAGCATCAATGTGCCAATTGAGCATACACAATAATAGTAACTGCAATGTTGTCAAGTGTCATTGAAATAAGCTCACAAACATAATGATCGAACGAGCTACGTCCAACAGGTATAGGCACTTGACAGAGGACTAAAGGGTCCAACTCCGGGCCCGGCCCTGGGGCAGGGCGAGCGGGGCACACGCTCCAGGCCCCTGACGCCAAGGGGCCCATTAGCGGCCAGCAGGTATGTGTTCTGTATACGTATATATTTTATATAGTTGAGCAGAGGGTCATAGCTTGTACAGACTGCAGATCACCCACCGGCCATCAATACTCAATATTGCTTGTACTGGTAGATACATGCTGGTTGCTGACTTGCCCTACTGCACTATAATCTATCTTCTAATCTTTCAATCTTTAGAACTGAGATTTGGGATCCACGAGTCATTTCTAATGTTTGTTGCAAGATCAAGGATTGGTACAGCCAAAGGCCAAAGCAAGCCTAATCGTATGAGGATGTTTATGTGATTCATAGTGTTTTCTCGTCATTAAGTTGCAGGTTTTTGCTCCGTTGTAAGTTGTTTTTAGTTCGTCTTAAGCCAAACTCTAACAAGCATACAAATCTAATAAGTATTATTACTACTACTATGTTTATGTTGAGAGGCCCTGCTTGCCAGTTTTGCTCCAGGTCCGTGAAAACTCAGGACCGGCGCTGACCAACTCCAACAATTATATGACGCAATTTGCCATGTTCAAGACATGTTATTGTAGTCTCAAAGTAATTAAAGCCCTACCAAAAGAAATACTTATATAGTTCTATGAGCTGATATTCCTGGCAAACCACCATGAACTACAGAGTTTATAGGAGAAAAAGAAATCTACAACAGCAGCAAACCTACAAGTTCAATCATTGGGAACAGGCTGCAAGCTGCACCATTCATTAATCCTAGCATTTTAATGAACTAGGTATACTCCAATACTAGCCAATTTATTCACTAATGCTTGTACATGAAGGAATGCAATAAGTATATGTAATGTAACTCTGGAGGTCCCAGACCCCGCACAGAGCGGGAGCTCTCTGCACTGGGTACGCCCTTTTTTAATGTAACTCTGGAGGTGAAGCATGAACCTCTTTTACATAATAAAATTAAATAAGAAGGCCACCTGCTCACACACAACATTAGAACTACACAGCTAAGCGTAAGAACACCCCAAACTAGGAGCAACCATATACCTACCAAGTACCAATTGTGGCAATGGGTACTAGCTGTCCCAGAAATTTCTCCCTCCATACCAAAGCAGACTAAAAGATAGCATTGCATTTGATTCCATGATGAGGCCCAGTTCAAGATGGTAACATCAAAAACAAGTTTCTGGAAAAGCAAAGGAACTTGCACATGGCAATACGAAAAATATATGTGCAGCCATCAAGTTCAGTTGGAAGTACTCCTGACCCTTCAGTGTCTATGGAATATTTCAGTTATTCTTTTTGTGCACGAATAAATTGTTAAGTGTTCTGCCAGTAACAACAGTGAAACGAATACAGAGTAGTTGACAACTTCTTTATCTGTTTGAAACCACTTAATGATGTATTTGTGATTGATCAGCTGTTTCAAACTTGTAACTCAGACAACGCAGAACTCATATCCCCACCGTTCTGGAAGTTACATTTACTAGGAATTGAAACAGAGGTGATAGTGGATAACACTTACTTCACATCAAATTCAGACTGACGACCAGGAGTAGATTTCTCTACTGGCCGATCAAGCACACCACCACCTTTGCCTGGCGCAGCTGCTGACAAAGCCATAGGAATTGCAAGACTTTGGCATCTTCCCTTGTAAATGAAAGATCTATCTCCTGCACAATATGAAGAAAATCAACACGAAAGATTATACCAGCAAGTCTGCAAGAGTAATCATGGACCTATGACATGATAAACAATATTTCCATGTAAATTGGAAGTCATCATATAGCTAGCACAGTTCCTGATCACACATTTGTGCCTCCAGGCTGAAAACAAAATGAACGAAAATGGAGTAATAGCCTTATGATCATACAACAATAAACAGGACTATAAGGTTGGGGATTAGTTGGTGATAGAGCAAGATTTCCTACACATTTCAAGTGAGGGTATGATATAGTGGATTCAACCATCATCTTAGTCATTTGGGGTTTTCAAGAACACCATCAAGAATAATCAGCAACTATTAACAGCCAGCAAGGAATAATGCACCTGTGGAGAATGGCAGGCAGCTGCAACTGATTGTTTACTTCAATAGTAGTATAAAGTGTGTCTTAAATTTCAGCTTCCATTGCAGACTGTATTAATTTTCCTGTAAATGGACCAACTGTGCAATATAACAACTTCTAGTCTACTACCACCGCCATCTGTTTGGATAGGTGACTTAGCAGTTGGAACCTGTTGTTATTTGTTAATATGTATGTAATCTGAACTAGAAAAATGGAAAGAGCTGTAGTGAAAAACACAGTCCATGAATAAAGCATACTGAAGCAATCAAACAAGGAGCTAACAGGTAGCTGATTGAAAATGCCAATGATGTCAACCACTTAACCTTCACCTTGCACACTTGTTCTTGCCACTCACTAGAACAGACGCAACAATTTCACCACACATCGAGTCCACGTCCTCTAGCCAACACAAGGCGGCCATTCCATGGAAGGAAACAGAAGGATTCTCTCTTCACAATATTGGCAGTAACGGCAAAATCCTTGCCAAAGCGGAACAACACTCGGCTCTCATACTCCGTGGAATCTCCCACTGTTCTAGCTCCAAAGGAACCGCGTGTACAGCACGAACCCTACTTACCCTATCGACCTTATCCACTGAAAGGTACTAAGGAGTACTAGTAACTACTTACTCCCAAAATCGCATCCAAATTCCAACAAACTGACAAACGGGAGCCCGAATCGGGAGCGAGGGAGACGGAGCACCTGCCACGGCGTGGCGATTCGGGAGGCGGCTCGCCGCGGAGAGCGTGCAACACGGCTGGGCACCGCGGCCTCCATGTCGCCGACCGCCGTCGCCGCGCCTGAGATCCTGAATCCTGGGGCCGAGCTCAGCTGCCGCGGTGGTGATGATGCTCCGTGGGCCGGTCGACGTGCGGTTTGGAGGCACCGGATTATTTGTGGCCCAGTAATTTGGTAGGCACGGGAGCGCCACCTGTTAGGCGAGCGCCAGTCGGGGGTCCGGGCCTCTGGGCCACTGGTCTCTACAGATTTTTTTTGCTCCGTTCCGACGGTGAAACTTGATGAGGCCCTTGGTTGAATTACCACTGTGCCCTTCGGGGTTGGTGGAGTTTCCAAGAATTTTGTTAAATTCAAATCATTTTCAAACTCCTAAGGTTATTTGTCAAAATTTTATGGGAAGCAACTCGTTGGGGTCATATTTTTATGGAAATTTCCATGGTTTTTTTTTGTTTCAGATTAATAATTAGCCTTCTTTTTAAGCCATTTTCTATGTGAGACAATGTTTCATTTGAGCTTCTTGCACTCAATTAATTTGATTGCATTGGCCACTCTCAAATATACTAAACATTAAAGGACCTAGGCCATCTATGGATTGTCCAGCAGAAGACTAAGGTAGGGACATAACTTAATAAAATTTGTTTTGACCAAGGTGGAATAAAAAACCCAAACTACTCAGTGAGGTTTTTTCTAGACAATCCTTCGATCGAACAGGAACTTCCTCTTGCCTCTGCCAAGCTAGAGTATAGATCCTTCTTCTATTCTTTATATGATAGGTGGGAATACATTTAGGACCCCACTCCTTTGGTTCCCAGCCATGCTAGTTTCACCACTCTTCAAATGGATTTCGAGCTCAGATCTCCTTGGCAAACATAATTTTTTTGGCTTCTTCTAATTAAGGGACAAACTGGATACTACAAACTTTCTCAAGAGAAAGAACAAGCATCTCGAGAGCAACAATTATGTTCTATGCAATTCATGAGTTGAGAAAACACATATGCATCTTTTGTGTGCCCTTTCCGTTGGACCTCTCTACTCATTGTCTAGAATCTATCACTCCAACAATTGGATATGATTATTGAAGTAAGAAACTCAAGTTTGTGCATTTTTAAGGAACTAGTTATTACTTCTTGTTGCACCATTTGGAAGCACTGCAATAGTGTCATATTATTTGATAATGGTCGTTGCTCCCTTTCCCGTTGGAAGTCACAAAATAGAGACTAGCTTACCTCGGTCTGTATCAAGGACAAGTCAAAATTTAAGGGACTTTTGCTATTTTGGCTAGAGACGTTCTCTTAAATTAGTTGTTTCTTGTTGTTCCCATCCAAAAAAAAAATCGGGAATGCTAACATTTATGGATAAATTTTAAACACAGGTAGATGAGTAATTTATAATTAAATGAGGATGGGAACATGTCCTTAAATTCGAAAACAATATGCATCGTATATATGATTTGTTTTGTTTCAATTTTAGTTAAAGTTGTATGGCATATTTTCTAATATGCACTATTGGTGAAATTTCTTTTGTTTGACAACATGATATCAAGCCTGTAACTTTCTTTATTTTTCTATATTAGTGTGTTACACACATAAAAGTATTGATAATATCATTTTGATAAACATAATCTAATTAAAATTCTCTATATGTTACCTCTTCTTCTCTAAGGTTCGTAATAACAACATGAGGCACGACTGAAAGAGACATGGAATTAGAGGCAAGTAGGAATGGCAATTGGGACCTAATCCATGATTTCCCGCAAGGAATTCCCTTAATAGGAGGTAGTGGATGGTAAGATTTTTGTCTCAACATAGAAAGAAAGAAGGAAAATTCATCCCTATTGAGTCTGGCGGGGCGAGGATCGTTCTCTGTCCCCTCCCTGTGTCCCCACTTTGTAGCCCACTTGCCATTGGCCCATTATAGCCCACCAACCCAAAACACACTCCTAGCCCTAATCCTCGAGGGTCAAGGACCCAATGTCCCAACACAACCACAATCGCCCCCTCTCTCCTACACTTGTATGGCCATGCCTACTCTGTTCCGAGCGGCCAAGCCATCGCCGCCATCGAGGAGCAGTAAGAGGAAGAATCTGTCTGTGTCATGCTTAAGGTGAAAGAGGATGGCTGCATCATCACAACTGTAGGAGAGAAGGAGATGATGGTGCCACAGAGGAAATTAAAGGGACAATAGTGTCTCCGCCTCCACTACTTCGGAGGAGGATGGTTCGACCACCATGGATGAAGAAGAGGAGGATGATTCAACCACCATGGATGAGAAAGAGGAGGGCGCCTCCATCTCTAGCTAAGGGAAGGAGGATGCTCCTTTCGTGGTTGAGAAATTGAAAAAAAAGGCGCAAACCACTCAATCTCCTCTCCCTAGTCCTTTTATTTGAGTTTGTCATATTTACTCTTTGTCGTTGAAGCTAGGATGAGGATCCCCGCTATGATAGATTTCTTACGCGAGAGCAGGGGTTGGGGGAAATACTCCCTGATGGTAGTGGACTAGTGGTAGTGGCGGTGAAGGGGACAGGGATAGGGAGTCGTCCCTAATGGGAATTCCCCCATTGCCATCGCTAGAGGCAAGGGTAGTGAGCTTTAACTTGGAAACAATATAATGACTAGCAATTTATAGTGGGAGAAGGTATTTGTGTTTGCGTGATATAAATAAATAGTATAGTTTTGAGTAGACTAGACATATGGAATGAAATATTGGGGTTTGTTTGGCATGGCTCTAGCTCTAAGAATTATTGGAGTTCTCATCCCTAAGACTCTACCTCTAGAAATCCTTAGATATTGTGGGTATATTAAATGTATTTGTCTGAGCAATTGTGCTATATTGAGTTTAGATAAATAAATTTGTCAGATATTTTATTTTATCATACAAATTAAATCAACTCCATATCATGCATGGATTCCAGAGGTTGGAGCTATGTCAACCAATAAAGACTTTGTATAAATAATATACTCCCTTTGTCTCAAAATAAATCAACTTCTCGAGTTTCCCTAAGTCAAGTTATTTTAAGTTTGACCTAATTTATAGAAAAGAGCACAAATATTTATGACATGGGTACCACTAAATACACCAAGAAATGTATTTTCATATTCTACTTATTTGGTGTCATATATGAATATTGTTATTCTTCACTATCAAATTAGCCAAACTCAAAATAGTTTGACTTAGAGTGATTCTAGGAGTGGGTTTATTTTGGAACGGATGTAGTACTGTATACATGTACATAGGATGGTATGAACAGCATGCATACTTTCTGACACTTTTGAACCTTTTAGCGAGACTTTCTCAACTTTTTAAGCAAAAGGATAACATTATTACTACTACTTATAACTCTTTGCTTCATGATTCATTAATTTAATTGGCCAACTCTTCTTCTCATTCTAAAAGGCTCGATCCTTAATGCTTCACGTCAATAATGATTGCTTGTCAATCCTTCACATGTCTCAATTAACCAAGTTCCCACTTCCCACACAGGTGAGTTCAGACAAAGCTCCACTGTGATAATCATGAAGAGGACGGTAATCATATGGGGATGGGGTCTTTTGCGTGCTGCGTGCAGATATACAAGTGGAGGCATGCTCCACCTCGCTTCATGCGCCGGGCCGGGCCGGCCCCCGCGCTGCATGCTCTGTTGGGGCCTTGCCCTACTCCAGCGTAGCACAACACAGATCACACATGCACCAGCTTTTTTGCTTTTTTGTCCCATGCATGTTTCTCGTTGTATATATATAGAAATGCACTACTACCCTGCTAGCTCTGATCTCTCTCGCGATCGAGAGAGAGAGCCTGATCGGAAGAAAGTCCAAAAAGAAACGAGAACACAAATTGATGTTGAAGTAGGGTGAGAAGCTTCACCACATTGAGGGCATCCAGGAAATCTAGCGTGGTCATTTATGTCCGTTCATCAAGAATAGCCAAATGGAGTAGGGCCGGAGTCCTGTTCGGAATCCCAAGGAACTCTGCATACTCGACACTAAACTCATTTTTACGTGCATATATATACAGAGTATCCTAATTCAAAATATATTACAATTCTTGATCATGTGGATATTTGCTGGAGCCACCCTTGATAAGTCGCTACCACAATCCCGAATTACCTTGAGTGCCCAAAACCACCAAGAAAATGATCTAAACCGCTAAGGAAATAATCCTTGGCCACAAACCGTCAAGCACCAAGGAAACTGGACCATACTTAATTTGTCAAAGAAACAAGAAAATGTTGCAACTGTCAAGTAAATTATTAGTTTTTTAGGGCCAGCAACGTTAGTAAAAAGTACAACATCCTCAACGCATTTTATGTTTTTATAATAGCATACATATTAGTCATCAATCGTATAAAAAGAATTAATCATTTTTCTACTCTAAGTACTATTTCTTTTTTTTAAGGCTCTAAGTACTATTTCTGAGCTCCAAGGTGCTATAATCAATACTTGTCAAATACAAATACCACTTATCTCTCTTTGAGTCTTTGTGCTCACAAACTAATTTGATGACATGCAAATTTAAAAATATCCTTTGTCATGCTGGTGCGCCATACATACTTCCTTTTTTTTAATTGATGACATGCAAATTAAACTGACAAGCCATTGCTGCAATGCAAACGTAGCTCACGCGTGCATGTAGCGGGGACATGGGTTACTCAAGGGAAAATTAGATCTTTAATTGATCACTTCTGTACGTTAATTTGTCTGAAACATCTAAGGTTAGCTAGCTATCCTCAGAAGGATGGAGTATTTAATTTGTATTGCAATATTTTAGACAACTTTTTTTTTTTTTGCATAACACATTTTTCCTACAAAAAAATAAAACTACCAATTATATATATAAACCTAAGTGAATTTTAATTTGAATTTACAACGCCATCCATCAATATAATCCACTCAACTTGGGCTCGTTTGGTAGAGCTTCGGCTCCGTCTAAAAGGGCTCTCTGGCTCCGTGGAGCAGCTTCTCTGGTAGATCTAGAGCTGTTTTGGAAAATGTTTAGCAAAAATGGCGCCAGTGGCAATTTCATAATAATTTGTATTATGTTTGTGAGGAGCCAGAAATTAAAAAGCCATATTTTCAGCTCCAACTCCTCTATAAAAAACAACTCTAGCTCCTCCAAACTCTTTGCAAAGGAGACGTTTTTTAGATAACCGTCGTTTGGTAGGATTCCTTGCAAGGAGCCGTAGGAAGTCGGAGCCGAAGCCCTGCCAGCATCAACAACTCTGACTACCTTGGTAGCATACCTTTTGTAATCGCATGATGACTACCATACTTGAAACCATTCAGTTTTTGCCCCCTTTCAACTGAACACGTAGTAAGGCTACATTGTACTTTAGATTATTAGAGAGAACTAGAATAGTTTTGGTGTATAAAAAATACGAGATATTTGTATTATATATGATGTGTATGGCATGTAAATAAATTTACAAAAGGACCAAGCAACTGAATGTTTTATGAGAGATATCAGAAAAGTGGAGCCCACCCAGAGGAAAATAAAAGACTACCTTGATCTGGCCTTCACAGAATTTTTTTTTGTTGAGAAATTCACAGAAATTATATTGCATAGCCATGGGATAGGAGTGAAAAAAGGAGAAAATAGCTTTAAGGCAAGGTATAATTGTCAAAAAATATTGCCTATGTCGTTTGTGCCATTTTAAACAATGGCCTCTGTCTTTTATACCTAGGCCCTCTTTGGAAATCATCAATTTTGCTGGACGAAGCAAGGTAATTAATCCCCACTCCAAAAACCACTTTGTATGACAACTTGATAGGGCTCGAATTCAGTGATGATGAGTGACTACTGAAAGACAGTTCACCAGTATGGTAATAATATTTGTACATATATACTTACTAGTAGAGAAACAACTTTTGATCCACTTCGAAATTTAGCTTTAGTCCCAATATTTTTCGTGCTCGGGACTAGAGAAACCTTTAGTCCCGGTTGGTAGCTCCAACCGGGACTAAAGGTCCCTGCCCAACAGCTGCTGTGGCAGGCTTTTGCTGCAGGGGACCTTTAGTCTCGGTTGAAGCTACCAACCGGGACTAAATGTTAACTTTTACTCCCGATTGGTCCCTTCAACTGGGAGTAAAAGTCTACTCCCGGCTAAAGGCTCCGTCCGGGATTAAAAGGGACCTTTAATCCCGGTTGTCGTCTCCAACCGGAACTAAAAGTCCCTCCTATGTACCCCTTCTTCCTCCCCGCTTCCGATCCAACCAAGCAGCGCAGTTCCGGATCCCAGGCCGACCCGCGGGCGCTCAAGTCCTTCGCTTCGACCTCTCCAATGGGGTCGACCTCGGGGACGCCGCCGCGGCCGAGGTGGGGCGGGCGAGGGGGCTCAGGAGGCTCTCGCTGGCAAGGTGGAAGCCGCTCACTGACATGGGGCTCGGATGCGTCGCCGTCGTGTGCACCGAGCTGAGAGAGCTCTTGCTCAAGTGGTGCGTTGGGGTCTCGGATCTGGGGATCCAGCTCCTCGCGCTCAAGTGCAGGAAGCTGACCAGCCTGGATCTCTCCTACACCATGGTGAGCGCTCAGGTTTTTTTGGTGCTCTGCTTGTTTCTTGGATGATTCTATCTTTTGTTTCCTTCTAGTACGTTTGTTGATTTGATAAGACATCCAGGTTCCTCTTTAATTCACCGGAGCAAAATGGGCTTCAGTTTCCCTAAACAAAATGGGCTTCAGTTACTCCCTTTGCTAGTTACTAGTACATATTTGCTCAATCTAATTTATTAATCAGTTAGTGCTTAGGGCATATTGTGCTGGAGTAATAATAAAATGGAAACGTACACTACTAGAGAACAGACTTTAGAACGATGTCCCAATTTAGCATTAGTCTCGGCATTTTTTTGTCCCCAGGACTAAAAGACTTTTAGTCCCGGTTGGTAATACCAACCGGGACTAAATGTTCCTTTACTCCCGGTTGGAGCCACCAACCGGGACTAAAAAGTCCTCCAACCTTTAGTCCCGGTTGGTAATACCAACCTGGACTAAAGGTACATCCTTTAGTCCCGGTTGGTAACACCAACCGGGACTAAAGGTCCCCCGATGGGTTAGTTCAAAAGGAAAGCATCCCATCCATTGTTAGATGTGTTGTGTAGGTGGGGTGGTAAGCTCCGCGCGAGGCAGTGCATGAGGTCTTGGGTTCGAATCTCACGGGGCGCAGCGGTGGGAGACATTATTTTTTTTAAGCTAGGAGAATCTTTAGTCCCGGTTGTAGCAAACCGGGACTAAAGATCCCCACCTTTAGTCTCGGATTCATAGTCCCGGTTGGGAAACCGGGACAAAAGCCCTTTCCCAACCGGGACAAAAGCCACGTTGTGTAGTAGTGGTATCTTGTGTTGCAGATCACAAAGGATAGTTTTCCTGCAATCATGAAGCTACCCAATCTTCAAGAGTTGACACTGGGACTTGACAGAATGGGGCGCCCATTTTGTGCTTACAGTATGAGTTGCTTGATGAGATGATGGATTTTGGTCACCCACAATACATGGAGGCTAAGATCTTGAGTGAGTTCATCAAGACAGATGCATACAAGATGGAGGTCACGTAGCCAAAAAATCAAAACGAATCATCAATTGAAAATACCAACCGAAAAAAAGAAAAAAAAATTTAGTCCTGGTTGGTAATACCAACCGGGACTAAAGGGCCGGCCCACGTGGCCAGGCCTGGAGGCCTCTTTAGCCCCGGTTGGTATTACCAACCGGAACTAAAGGTGGGCCTTCAGTCCCGAGCGAGAAACCAGGACTAAAGGAGGGGCCCTTTAGTCCCGGATTCGTGCTCCCGGTTGGAAAACCGAGACTAAAGGGGGTTTTCCAACCGGAGTACAGCTTGTTTCTGTAAGCATGCACATATATATCTTATTAATATCTACCACTAGCTCTGTGGTGTTGGATTATATATATGTGCAGAATAAAGCAGTCGTACGTCACTAATTCGTCCATACAGGATAAATACATATATAGGAGAGAAAAAAAGGATGCTATATATCACCAACAATAATACCATTAGCAAATTGATACTTAAGAATATTTGTACAGAATGCGCTCTAGAGAAAACTATAATCATGAGATCAGAACATGTGATGTGAGGCCGGCAAAAAGATCAACACAATGGATAACATTAGCATGCACAAATGTATTGGCAATGAGATGCAAACGACAAGATGATGAAAGGTGGAAAAAGAGTGAAGCTCCATGCATGGCACACTGAAGAAATGACTAATGAGCAACCCCACCATTCCATTTCCATTATATTAACCCAGAGATTATACATGTGTACACCCTTATCATCACCCCATTTTACGAGCGGTTTATATCAAGAACCTCTCAAATTTCCCCCTCTCCCCAATAAATACGCGAACTAAGTAAAAAATTAAAGCACCACAAAGATATATAAGGGATACACATAAAACTCTCCCTCTGCTAACTTGCACGTCCATGTTTCCATTTTCTTTCCCTCATGCACACACACAATTACCATAGCAACAAAAAAAAGAAGAACCATATCCAGCTCGTTCCAAGCTTGAAGTGACTATAGGTTTATAATAACTATACTAATTAACTTGAGAGTTTCAGAAGCTAGCTAGCTAGCCATGCAAGCATGCTTGCATATTTCATGCTAGCATCGAGGGAGGCATGGAGCTAGCTAGCTACGGAGTACTAGCTACTAGCTAGTTTTAGCTAGCACGCTAAAGCGAACCTTGCTCATGCGCACCGTTCATGCGCTGCCTCTTGATGCTCCCGCCGCCGCTAGACGAGGACGTGTCGCCGCTGCTCGCCGTCTTGCGGTCCATGACGCCGCGCAGCGCCTCCTGGATCGACGCGACGAGCTCGTGCCTCCGGTTGGACGACGAGGCGCCGCCGTCGTCGTGGCAGTCCCCTTGGCCCTCTCCTCCTCCTTCCTCCTCGTCGTCGTCGTCGGTGGTGATGAGGAGCACGTTGCGGACGCGGCCGCCGAGCGTGGCGATCTCGGCGCGGTGCGCGCGCAGGCGGAGCGCGGCGAGCGCTCGGGCGATGTCGGGGATGAGGCCGAGGCGGTCCTCGCAGCACAGCGACGCCCGCACGACGAGCCTGCCGTCGCCGTCCTCCGCAGCGTCCACCGCCAGGTCGTCCGCCTCCGTCGGCAGGAGCAGGTGCTGCCGCGCCGCCGCGGCGCCGGCCTCCTCCCCCTCGAGCACCGCCGACGTCTGCCGCTTCAGCTCCTTGACGTGCTCGATCACCTCTGCCAGCAGCGACGCCTTGTCCGTCTGCAAGCGAGCGAGCGAGACGAGAGCCAAAAGACCCACACCATCAGGAAACAGCAACAGGACAGATCAGTGCCATCATTAGGCGCTTGAAAATCAACAAAAAATGGAACTAGTGCCGCATGCATGCAAATATGATTGCGAAAATGGGAAGGGGAGTACAGCTACAGTAGTGGCTCTAGCTCAGCTAGCAAGCTGGTGGCGAGTGGCGACGGGGTGTGTGTGAGTGTGTGCAAGTAGGCGCGGTGGCTGCTGGTGTAGTGGCGGTAGGAGAGGAGAGAGGGACGACGGCCACGGGGGCGGGGCGTGCAGCAGCCAGCAGCAGCAGCAGTGGCGATTGAGTGGTGCGAGTGCATGCGAGCATGGAGGAAAAGCTACAAAAATGGCGCGCGTGGGTGCAGCCTTTGCATGCGCGTCGTCCAGCCGGCCTCCCTGCCTGCCGCTTTTGGGGTGAGGCGCCTGGTGAGCTCTGACACGAGCGTGCGCGCTTGTCTTGCACGGGCCGCTCGATCTCCCCGCAGGAGCGCAGCAGGGGAAGCAGGGCGCGCGCGCGGTCTCCCACGAGACCAAAGCCTTCTGCGTCATCTTTGCTGCCTGCCGTGGCATGTCAGCTGCTGCTACCTATGACCATTTTTTCACTTGTTGGTCTAACCTATGACCATCTCATCTTGTCTTTGTTTGTCCCCTTTGTAGTTTGTCCTAACTTGAGACGCCCTACATACCTTTGGTTGGAACATACTAGGGGTAGAAAATTTGCTGGACTTTATTTGTATAAGAATCCAAATATCTATCTATCTCTGGCGAAGATCCCGTGAAACGAAATTCCTGTCTCAAAGTATATATGATCATCGATGATCATTGAAATTGTAAATATAAATGGCATTAGTCAGCAGGGATCAAGGAAATTAAAGATTAAGAAATGGGGACTTGTAGGAAGTGCCTCTTGATTTAGCATGTAATTATGCTATGGTTGCTGAGGGTTTGTAGAGCCGGCACGCCGGGTCGCCGGCCAGTGTCACTAGCGGGTGTGGACTGAAACTGGCTAAGCTATCTAGTCTAGGTAGGTAGCTCGGCTGCATCCTGTGTCACCCTGAGCTGTTAGCTGTGTGTTTAACTACTTCTGTAATCAAGGGCAATTTTCTTCTCGTCTGCTGGATCTGAATTAAACAGTGGGTGATCAACCCAAGCTGGATTGATCTCGCGATTGCGCATCTCTGCAGGGCCACCAAGCTGCTGGCAGGTTCTTTCTAGGGTTTGGCCATGGATCATGGATCTGCACGCAGTTAGCATGTGGCCCGGGTATGTACATGCAGATGCAGGTAGGTAGGTAGTGATGGAACGGGTAACCTCATGATCATCACCTTGGTGGTGTTGGGGAGCAGGCTGCGGAGCCTGGCGAGGTGGCTGTTGATACGCTGGCGGCGGCGGCGCTCGGCCTCGCTGTGGCTGCGCGAGGCCGCCAGCGCCTTGGCGTCCATGATCTCCTTGGCCGTCATCCGTCCCAGCTCCGCCTGCAGGGTCCCGAGAAGGCCGGACACCATCCTCGGCCCGTGCGGCAGCAGCGCCGTCCCACCACTGCTGCCTCCGGCAGCCAGCAGACCGTGCGGCGGAAGAGGCAGCGGGGTCTCTGGGCCGAACACCCCGAATTGTCCCACCCCGCCATCTCTGTACCCGCCGCCGCCGCCGAAGCCAAAAGGGCTCGCGGCCGCCTCGGCGCCCAAGGGCCCCGGCTGATGCGCGTGGTGTGGAGCCAATGTAGGAGAACCCCGGCGCGGCGGCCGGGCCGAGCCACGGCAGGAGCGAAGCCGGGCCGCCGCCGTGCCCGTAGTCGGCCGCTCCTGATCCTGCGGCCTGCAGCAGGAGCGCCTCGTGGTGGCTGCTGTGGATGCCGCCGCCTTCCCACATCCCGATCGTCGGCGGATGGATGGATGGATCGATCGGCGCCGCCCCTCTCGCAGGAGCCAGCAGGAGGTAGAGTAACGGTAGCTTGCTGTTGCTGGCTGGTGGATTCTTCTTGGGGACGGCGCGGCGGCTTCTCCTCGTGTGGGTGCTCTTGCTTGCTTCTTCTCTTTGTTTTGCCGGTCAAAGGAAATCGTGGGACGGCCGGGTGGTGGCTTTTAAACTCTTGGCTGTGTCGACCTGCCCACTGCGTCGGGCGACATCCGTGTGTGGCTTTAGGCAGTCCGCCATAGCTTTTTGCGATGTGTTGTGTGGCCTTTTCGCACCGGGGAGGGGTGAGCTGGTCGGCTAGTGGTCGATCGACGTGGCTACCGGAAATAATAGATTTGTCGAGTAAAAAAAAAATATTTGTTGAGTGTATTTTATCGGACATTCGATAAATAAGCTCTTTGTCGAGTGCTGCACAAAACACACTCGGTAAAATAATGGCACTAGACAAACAAACTCTTTGTCGTGCTGAAAAAAACACTCGGCAAACTAAGAAAAAACACTCGGTAAAACAGAGACACTAGGCAAAAAAATCACCACGTGGACATCCGTTAGTTAGTGTGCCGGTCATTAGGAGTTTGCCGAGTGTCCGTTAATGACATTTGACAAAGAAATAAGTTCGCCGAGTGTTTTTTTTTTCAGCACTCGGTAAAGAAATAAGTTTGACGAGTGTTTTTTTACACTCGCAAATAAATAATTTTTTTTTCTCTTTTGACCTTAAAACTTTTTCTACTCTCTACATACAACATATGGTACTCTATGTTAAGATTTGGTATATTTCTGGATCTGTTTGCTATATTTAATTAATTTATTGTATTTCAAGAAATTTTTTTGGTATAAATCAAATTTGAACCGCAAGTGGTTTAAATAATAGAATAAAATGAGTAGAAAAATGATATTCATGTTATTGAGTCCAGTGTGAGGCCTTACCCAGGAAATAAAAAGAAATTTCGAACATCTTGTTCAGGAAACACGACGACGAACGTGTGGACCGAATGGTTTTTAAATTTAAAAAAAACAAACGAAGTCTAAAAATCAAGAGATTTGTCAAGATGTTTACAAACCGAAGCATCTCAGGAGAAGAATCATAGCGTTGAGAAGGATTTGGTAAGATTTGGAGTTAAAGTGATGGTCAAATTAGGGTTTGGCTTCAAAACTTTTTGTATAGGCAATAAAAAACATAGATTGTTTCATGTGAAATTTTGGTAATTTTTTAAATCCGTTTGATAATTTTAATTTATTCAGTGTAATAATAGAATTTTAATTGATATAAATTGAATTTGAGTTATAATCGCATGAAATAATGGAATAATATTTGTAGAAAAATTAAATATATATTGTTTAGTGAATTTGACAAGGTATTTTCATAGTACATCGGAACAAATTTAGAAAAATATGTTATATATCAAAAAGAAGGAAAAGATGGAAAATAAAAAAAAACTAGGTTTGCCGACTGCTCCCAATCTGGCACTCGGCAAACCGGGGTTTGCCGAGTGTTAGTTCTGGAACACTCGGCAAACCCCCCCACCGGCCACACAAACGCAAAGTGTGAAAATGAAAAAAATGGGATTGCCGAGTGCCCCTGATCTGGCACTCGGCAAAGCTGGGGTTTGCCGAGTGTCAGATCAGGGGCACTCAGCAAACCACCCTCATATCCATCCCACCCGGGCTGGCCGCACGCACACACACATGCACACACATAGCCACCCGCACCCGGCCACCTGCCCCGCGCCCGCCATTGGCCCCGCTCACGCGCCAGCGCCGCCTTCTTCGCGCCCGTCACGTGCCCCGAGCCCGCACCCCGCCGTCTGCTCCGCGCCCGCCGCCGGCCCCGCTCGTGCGCCAGCACCGCCTACTCCGCGCCCACCGCCGGCACCCGCTGGAGGCTCCCTGTGCCGATCCCCTCGCCGGTCCCCTGAAAGGTCCTAATATGGCTAGAGCGAGGGTGAATAGCCTATTTAAAAATCTATAAATCAACTAGAGCAATTTGATTAGTATAACAAATAGCGAAATGTAAATTTGCTCTAGCTCTACAAGGGTTGCAAGCCACCTATCAAATAATTCTAGTTACTATGATCACTAGACACATAATTTACTAATGCACTACTCACTAAGAGCTCTCACACTTGCTACACTAATGAGCTCCACTAGATGAACTTAAACTACAAAGCAAGCTCTTAATTCTAATTACACAAAAGAGCTTGCTACAACTAGTTTACGAGAATATAAATGAGTGAGTAGGGTGATTATACTGCCATGAAGAGGAGTGAACCAATCACAAGATGAACACTAAATCAATCACCAGGAGAATACCAAAGGGCAAGAGACAACCAATTTTCTCCTGAGGTTCAAGTGCTTGACAACATGCTACGTCCCCGTTGTGTCGACCAACACTTGGTGGTTCGGTGGCTAAGAGGTGTTGCACGAACCTCGTCCACACAATTGGACACCACAAGAACCTACCCACAAGTGAGGTAACTCGATGACACGAGCAGTCCACTAGGGTTACCTTTCGGCGCTCTACCGCGGAAGGCACAAGTCCCCTCACAATCACCGGAGATAGCCACGAACAATCACCAACTCATGCCAATCCTCCTCCTGCTGCTCCAAGCCATCTAGGTGGTGGCAACCATCAAGAGCAACAAGCGAATCCGGCAGTGAAACACAAACACCAAGTGCCTCTAGATGCAATCACTCAAGCAATGCACTTGGATTCTCTCCCAATCTCACAAAGATGATGAATCAATGATAAAGATGAGTGGGAAGGCTTTGGCCAATCTCACAAGGTTGCTATGTCAATGCAAATGGCTAAGAGGGTGAGCTTAAGCCGGCCATGGGGCTTAAATAGAAGTCTCCACGAAATAGAGCCGTTGGCTCTCTGTTCTCTGAAAAGTCAGGGCGACCGAACATAGAACCCCAACGTCCGGTCGTGCGATGCACGCCATGTGGCCTCTGCTTCAAACGCTGATCGCCCGATCTCAACGGTCATCAGTACATTTAAGTTATGATCGGACGCATTGCTCAAAGTGACCGGACGTAGGACCCTAGCGTTCGATCATTTCCAGTAAGGTTCCACTCGTGACGGGACGTGTCCGGTCACGCCCGACAGGACTCACTGAGCGTCCGGTCATTCTCCCTCATCTCTGTGCGCCGCCACATTAGCATGACCGGACACTGAATAGTGTTCAGCCAGAGTCCGGTCACTTTTGAACTCAGCGTCCAGTCAAGAGACCAAGGGCAGACTTCACTATGCGCCACTGACCGGACACAGGACCCCAACGTCCGATCACCGCGTGACCAGCATCCGGATCACTCTGTGAAATCCTGTCTTTTCTGTACAGGGCACCAACGGACTATCCGCCGGTGGAGTTTCAAACCCTTGCTCCCAAGTGCTAAACACAATGTGTATCACCTTCGTACATGTGTGTTAGCATATTTTCATAAACATTTTGAAGGGTGTTAGTACTCCACTAGATCCTAAATGCATATGCAATGAGTTAGAGCATCTTGTGGCACTTTGATAACCGCATTTCGATATGAGTTTCACCCCTCTTAATAGTATGGCTATCGAACCTAAATATGATCACACTCGCTAAGTGTCTTGATCGCCAAAACGAAAAGGCTCCTACCACTTATACCTTTGTCTTGAGCCTTTTGTTTTCCTTTCTCCTTTTCCAAGTCCAAGCACTTGATCATCACCATCAAATCACCATCATCATGTCATGATCTACATTTGCTTCACCACTTGGAATAGTGCTACCTATCTCATAATCACTTTGATAAACTAGGTTAGCACTTAGGGTTTCATCAATTAACCAAAACCAAACTAGAGCTTTCACCCCTGACCCCCCGATGGCCGGCACCCGGCGCCCTCCTCCCGGCACCATCTCATCACTTGGTAAGGTAAAAAACACAATGTTAGTATATATATATATTATATGAACTTTACTAGCTAGTTACAAATTACTTGATTATGTTTTTATCAGTTCCAATCACTGTTAAATTACCAAGACTTATGAGTATATATCTTGGCAATCATGGAATTGAAATTTGAGTAAATTATATTACTAAAATGCTGATTAGTATTTCTAGTTTAGAAATAGATTAGTGTTTACTGATGCACATGCATGTGAGTACTACATTGATAATATGACGTGTCTCATTTTTGTGGATTGGTTGCAGGAAATGTAAATCGAAGCTATGATTTGCTTTGTACCGTGGTATTATTAGGGCTGCTATTTTTCAGCCAGCCATGCTTTGTACCATATTTTATATTGTGATTCATAGGAACAACAAAGTGTATGTTCACAATGTCTGTTAGAATACATGTGAAAGTATTTGTGTATGTGGTTGACATCCATTGTGCCGTTAGTTTGTTGCAGGTTTTGGTTACCTCACCGTGCAGGGGAGGTGATGCCAAAATTTACAATTGATACTATTATGTTCCTTTGTTGCAGGAGAGGCTATCATTCCCCACCGTCCTCGAGTTGTCACTTTGCAGGACAGCAAGCTAAGGCATCCTACACCCCTCTTTCCGTATGATGTGAAACATAGGATGTTCGTATATCACGTAACCTAGCTAGGCGTCTCTCATTCGAAAGAGACACGGTTGGAAATATGCAGATCTTTGCATATCTATAACCGTATCTGTTACGAATTGTCCATATTTTTTGGACAGCCCGAGTGTCAGGGCCGAGGCACTCGGCAAACATGGCTGCTTTGCCAAGTGTCAAATCCCGGACACTCGGCAAACGCACCGTGACCGTCTCTGCACCATCACGTTATTTTTTTTGCCGAGCGTCGGTTTTAGCTCTTGGCAAAGTATTTGTCGAGTGCCCGATAAAAAATACTCGGCAAAGAGACATTTGCCGACACTATAGATGTCATGTGCTATTTACCGAGTGTTACACTCGACAAATCCTTTGCCGAGTGTTTTTTGGGCTTTGCTGTGTGCCTATGGCATACGACAAAGCTACTGTTTACGGTAGTGCTCACTCTTCCACGGCACTAGGCTACTTGAGGAGGGTCTGTTTGGTTAGCCTGGGTTTGAGGTAGGAACCATTCCGACTTATCAACATTATACAAATTAGTGAACTATTTTAACTGGGGATCATTCTAAAGGAACCGAACCAACCCTCAAGGAAGTGGTGCACATCCTTGCTAATTATTTTTATTTCTTTATTAACAAACATATCCATAAGTTGCAATCGGACATTCAACTTGTTGCATGGTTAACTCGACAACTTGTAGTTTGAAGATTTATTTAGCTATCATGTAGTCACGTTGAAAGGACCGAGGATGCCACCTAGAGGGGGGTGAATAGACGTTTCTAAAAATTCAACCCTTCAAAATGCGAAAACGATTAGTGTTAGAGTTTCTGATCAAGTGAAAACTCCAAATCAAAGAATAATACCCCTCACAAGTTTAACCACTGAGTAGACAAATATATCTAGGAGTTACAACCCTGCAACACAAAGTTAGAGCAGTGAAACAACAGGCTCCAAATACCGGACACATCCAGTATACACGGGGTTGCTGGATCAGTCCTCGATTAGTTCGGATCGACCCTCACTTTTCAAACCACGTTGGTGGCACCTACTAGTGACCTGTCAATGAGCTCAAGCAACACATGTAGATCACAAATGCCAAATGAAAAGAGAGATCGAGACACAAGAATTGTTTTACCAAAGTTCGGTCTCTACCGAGACCTACTCTCCGTTGAGGGGGCTGAGAGTGACCCAATAAAGGTCAGCTCTAGAGGACCACGAAGGCCACTCTAGCCTGAGTCTTTTCCAACTCCTTTTCCTCCTTCCACTAGATGATTCCTTCCCTTGCGGCGGTGGAATCGAACCGTTACAAACTTTTTGAGGCACACCACAAGCTCTTGGGTGTTCTTTGGCGATGCCTAGCCGTCTAGGATCGAAGAGTCCAAGAGTAACAAATATAAATCATGAGATCGACAACTATGCACAAGTGCTCAAAAATGGCTTGCTCTCAATTTGAATCTCACTCAACCCACAAGATGGATTTTGCAAGTTTGAATCAATCACTCACTAAGAGAGGGTTGGAAAGTATTCTCATTGCTCAAAAACATGGAGGCTAAGGGGTATTTATAGCCCTTTTGAAAAACTAGCCGTTATGTGACCGTTGGGGAACACCGGACACGTCCGGTATTTTCTTCATAGCACCAACAGTCACTAAGTCAATGGTGTAGAGAGGCGTCAAGACTCCCGATGATTGCCGAAACTCCTGACCCCGAGAACTCCCGACTCATGTTGGAACTCCCGATGAACCAACTCGAGAAAACCAGGGAGGATGCTTTAGCTAGGCCAATACCAGACACGTCCGGTATTTGGGCCTACAGCACAGCGAGTTAGCACTTGGCTCTCTCTCACTCAAATCTCACATGAGTTGACTTGAGCACTTATGAATAGATATCTATCAATATGATGCATCCCTCTTAATAGTATGGCATACCTATTTAACTCGAGATCAAACGAAAATAGAATTTGAAGCGCTTGAGTTGATTTCCCTTGAACCGAAATGCCATATACTTCAATGATCATTAAGTGAGGGTGTCAATCATATCTTTTGATTTTCTCCTTGAGCATAGCCATCTTGAGCATGTGACTTGGTTGCATTCAATAAATGTGAGTTGACTCCAAATGTATCAAATCACTTTCCACTATTACATTCAAGATTTGATTCTCCACTTCAATGTGTCCATCATGATTTGATTGGTACCAACTAAATGCAAGTACTTCCTTCTTCACCCTAGCTAGGTTCCTCGGTCATCAAGCCATCGCTTGCCTTTCACCCTTGCTTAGTACCTCGAAGACTTTCCTTGCTATTTGCACCATCTCAAGCCATCAAGTCACACTTAGTGTTGAATCATTCATTTAGATCATTTGTATAAATGTCTTTCAATGTAGAAAGCTTTAGAATGTGAGACCATTCCATATGCAATCCCTTATGTCTCATTAATAAGTTCTTCAATGTGCTTGCTTTCACATAAGCCATAGAAATCCCATAATTGTGTAAGCCTTGCATGAATTACATTTGCATTGTTGTCTTGTATTCAAACTAGATTGTTTCCAATAATACATCATTTTGGCTTTCATTAAGTACCTGTGAAATAACATATTTCCTGTCCACACTTAGCAAACGGGTTAGACCTTTAATCACGTTGTCATTCAATCATCCAAAACCCACTAAAGGGCTAGATGCACTTTCAATCTCTCCCTTTTTGGTGATTGATGACAACTTGATTAAAGCTTATAAGAAGATATTAAATATTAAAGCTTTTGGGTTCAATGATTTATGAGAGGCTCCCCCTTAATATGTGCTTATGAATGGAATCCACAAAATGACCTCAAATGTCAATTGCACATATTAAAACACATAGGAGACTCTCCCTAAATCATTACATCCATGGGGTGCAAGTGTGTGTGACAAAATAAATCTGTGATGCATATGATAAGATATATCACACAAAGAATAGAAGTAAAAAGACATCACACCAATCAAATCCATTCTAAACATGTAGGGACTTATGAAAATAAGTACAACACATGTATATCACACACATAGCACTCGTCACAAATTTTCTCAAGTCCACAAACCACTAAGATAGATTATATTATAAGATAAGTATCATGTCACATGAGTCTCAAAAGATACATCTATGAAGTACAAATCTCATCTCATATATGATACAATGATAAAGCACATATAATCTATCTCAACTCAAAAAGATACATCAATGAAGCTCATAAGACAAAGAAAACTACATCTCTGCAGTACATATCTCTAGGAATAAAGATAAAGCATGAAACACACGTCTAAAGCTTTAATTAGTCGTTCTCCCCCTTTGTGATCCATCACCACAAAAGGTCTATCAAAGATAATCCAAGCACAAAGAGGCTACAAGCTATATCTGACACCTGAGAGCACTCATCATCGTCATCATCATCATGTCCATCATCAGCCTCATCCTCTGAGCATGGAGCACCAGGTGGATGAGAACCACCTGCTCTAGAAGGGTCAAAGCCACCATAACTATAGTAGATGTATCCACCTATGAGGTCACCCCGCTAGTCTAAAGCATACTTGTCTGTAACACTGGGACATGGCGTAGAGTGAGTAGGCACCCTAGCCTATAGAGGCAAGATGTTAGTGTGCTCTAGTGCTTGCTCCTGCTACTATTGGTGCTGAGCCTACTGCTGCTCCTATCACTGAAGAAACTCAGCAAACTCTCTATCGTATCTGACCTATCGTTGCTCCTCTGTCTCTGGGACACTAAGATCCTCATCTAAAATTGGAGACCTAGGAGGATTAAGCTCCAAGTTCTGAGAGATCTTCTTGAGAGTCTGGGTGTCCTTCCTCCTAGCCTCCCTCTCTCTGTGCTGCCTAGTCTGGATGTCCCTACACATCCCAAAGATAGCGCTGAACATCTTGTGAATAGGAGACGGAGGGCTACGGCATCATGAAGAAGAACGTGGTGGAGGTGAGCCTCCTCCAGCTGCTGCATCACCTACAAGTGCATCTACCTCAGCTGCTGCTACTGCTCCCCCTAGGCCAGGTGGGGGGCTCCGACCTCTGGCAAGTCATCCACTATCTTAAGGACTTTGTGCTTCTTGTCATACTCAAATGTGTGTCCTGTCACCTTCTCAATCATATGCATGATGTAGGGTTCAAATCTATAGCCCTTGAGGGGCCTGTCACCCACACTCCTGATCTTAGTCCAAATAAAATCAAAGACACTAAAGGACTGTGCACCTGGTGACATCCTGTGGAGCAAGTTTTTGGAATAATCAACAATGTTCCCCTTGTCTCCTCCCTTGCAATCAATGGTCTTCCTAAGCATCCTATCTAGGTACCTATAGTGTGGGGATACGACCCTGGATACCCATGGTAGACCACATGGGCTACGCCCTAGGGGCGGCCTAGCCCACAAGACGAAGCCTTGCGGGCCACGACGATGCTCGGCACCTCCCGCAAGACACCGGAAAGATATCCTAAAGATACTACGAGATCTGTTAGGATACGTATGATCCCAAGATTCCTATAATCTGTTATTACTTTCCGGTTATCTCCTAGATCTAACCGACTTGTAACCCTGCCTCCCGGACTATATATGGTGGGCAGGGACCCCCTCCAAACTCACACAATATCATATAATAGCCAATACAATCCAACATACCACAGAGTAGGATATTATGTCATACTAACGATCTGAACCTGTCTAACTCATGTGTCTCTATTGCCTTCTTGTTCTCGATTACACACATCTCTGCCGATCAATCTACCTTCGTGGGATACCCCTCGGAGGACTATCGATGATATTCTGTCAATAGTTGGCGCGCTAGGTAGGTGTGTGTGTGCTATTTCTATACCGAACAAGATGGTACATTCCATAGGCTCTTCGTCCCTCCCACAGCCTGGCTAGATCTTCACGGTCGGATCGATCTCGTGGATCATCAATGCTGACGGAGTCGGAGAGCTCATCGAGCCGATGCAGATCGATTCTGCGCCAATCACCCCAACACCTGCGACTGTAGATCCGATCTTGGAACCGCCTCTGAGGTTACCTTCATCGACAACTCATCGCCCGCTTGCTTGCTACTAGAGGAGGCAAATCAACAACGACGATCTAATCGCATCCATCGATCAGGTTGGTCAGAAGCTCACTGATTTCCTCTCCATCGTAGAGTCGGCCCTAGACACTCTGGTGTAGCACCGACCACCCTCCTATCTAGATCTATCGGGGGCTGCTCAACAAACTCTAGGGGTTACGGCCCTACCCTTTGGGCTCACCAACATCGCTGCCACCTACCAAGATGCCCTAAGGGGCAAGTTCACCGACCAGGTTGGAGATGTCCAACCTCTCACCGACCAGATCGCTGACCAGCCTCTGCCGGCTGTCAACATGCTGCACGTCGGCCGATGCCCTGGAGCATCCCTCCAAACCATCCTGGAGGAGAATCTGGACTCTGAGTCCTAGGGCTCTACGGAGACCATCACTGAGACCACCACCGAGCAACTTCCTCTCCCCCCATTCCATGGGGGCGCAATCTTCAACGTCAGCGTCGATAGCCCCCTGCGGGAAGGGGAAACCGAGGAGGACTGCACCGCCCGTGTCAACAGGAACCTCAACCGTGCTCAGCGCTGAGCAAATGAGGCTGCCCTTGAGATGGCCGAGGCTCAGCTCGACTCGTAAGGAAGGCCACGCTAACTCCACCGCAACCTCAATGATGAATTTGTCCGTGTTGACGGCCACGACGTCTATAAGACCCCAAGCGCCAACCTAGCCATGGCCGCCAATGAGCTCGCCAGGCTCTTGCAAACACCGGAGGTCACCAAGGTCACTGCCATGCTCAAAGCGGCGCATTGCCAGGTCAATGAGATCTACCAAGATCAGAGGCCTTCATATTCCACAAGCTCAATTCACCGATCAGCCACGCCAAGATCCGATCACCGCCCAAGTTAATTCACTGACCAGCACCACGATGACAGGCAACCCTTCTAGGGGGAAGCAAGGGGCCACCGCATCGAACACCTTCACCAGCATGACCAGGAGGTTGACCAGGACGTCCGAGTGCACCTCAATAATCTCTGAGACGCACGACGACATATCGACGAGCACCGCTTCGGCCGCCATCAAGAAGAAGTATGTCGCCGCCAAGAGTATGAGCAAGAATATGGTAACCCAGACTCAGCTCTCGAGCCGCTCAACACCGGCAACGTCGCAGATCACGGCGCCAACAACCCCGAAGGGCCTCTAGCATTTATGAGGGCACTCCAAACACTCTAATAGCCCCGTGGTTTCAAAATCACCGGGGTCGAGCCCTATGAGGGAAGGATGAACTCCACATAGTGGCTACAGGCTTACACCACTGCTGTGCACGCCACTGGAGGAGATACTAGTGTCATGGTGAACTATCTTCCCATCATGCTCACGCCAACCGCCATGAACTGGTTCCCAAGCCTTGCCTCGGACTCCACCAGATCCTGGGAAGAGCTGAAAAAAGTCTTCACTGACAACTATATGGCTACCTATACTCGGCCGGGCACCAAGCATGATCTGAACCGCATCTACTAGAAGCCGTTCGAGCTCCTCCGTAGCTACATCTGATGCTTTTCCGAGATGAGGAATTCCATTCCTAACATCACGGAAGCTGAGGTCATCACTGCCTTCGTCCGAGGACTCCATCACCGTGACCTTTGCTCCAAATTCAACCACAAGCCACCAACAGGGATTGCGAGATGATTACGACCACCAACCAGTACGCCAATGTCGAGGAAGCTGAGGTGCTCTTCAACGAGGATGCGGGCACTCATCGCCCAACTCGTCGTAGCGACGATCGCCCCGATGACCGGCGCCACATCGACCGTTGCTACAAGGACCACAGTCAACATCGGGACAGCGGCCGTGATCGGCCAAAAGGATCCAAGTCTTGTCAATATCGCCACCGCCGGCCAGACCACATCATCGCTGCCGTTGATGAACCTCACGCCAAGCGCAACTACGATGAGCAGTACAAGAAGATCCTTGATGGCCCATGCCCTCACCACAAGAACGCCAAGCATAAGATGAAGGACTGCCTCGGTTTGTCTAAGGAATTCCAAGCCAAAAAGCTGGGCGACGACAACAACGACGAGTTGGAGGCCGCCGACCAGCTGGGGGTAACAACAATGCCTTCTAGGCGCACGACAAGGTGGTCACCACCATTTTTGGGGGCCTCGCCTCCACCGAGAGCAGACAAGAATGGAAGCTCGCCGCCCAGCGGGTGCTCACCATCACTACGGAAGATGCTGCCGCCAACCCCAGCTATTGCCCTTGGTCCGAGGTCCCTATCACCTTCAGCAGGGCCGACCAGTGGGCGGACATCCCCTACATAGTGCGTTTCCCACTCATCCTTGACGCTACTCGTCCAAAAAATGCTTTTAAGAAAAGTGCTCATCGACGGTGGGGGCGCTCTAAACCTCCTCTTCGCCGGAGCCCTAAAGGAGCTGGGCCTCGGGATAACAGATCTCACGCCCTCGACCTCCTTCTAGGGTGTGGTACCTGGCAGGGCATCCAAACCACTTGGAGAGATCACCCTACCAGTACAGTTCGGCACGGCAAGCAACTACCACGTCGAGCACGTCAACTTCTACGTCGCCGACTTCAACACCGCCTATCACACCATACTTGGTTGGCTAGCTCTGGCCAAGTTCATGGCTGTACCACACTACGCTTATCTGGTGCTAAAATGCCTTCACCTGCAGGAGTCCTGGCCCTGCGGGCCAACCTCTCCATCACCTATGCCTGACGAGACAGAGAGTCTCGCCCTCGCCAAAGCCACCGACCTCTCTATCTAGATGGCTAGTGTGGTCACTGATGCCAAGATGGTGCTCGCTAATGACCCGGAGATCCCATCGCTGGAGCCTCCTCACACCTCCACCAAGTCCAAGGAAACTAAGGAGGTCGGCCTCAGCCTCGATGACCCCTCCAAGACCGTGAAGATTAGGGCTCACCTCGACCCCAAATAGGAAAGCTTGCTCGTCTTCTTCCTACGTGCCAATGCCGATGTGTTTGCTTGGAAACCTGCAGACATGCCAGGGTACCACGGGAGAAGATCGAGCACTCCTTGAATGTCTCGCCAACCGCCAAACCGATCAAGCAGAAACTTTGATGATTCACACCAGACAAGAAGGAGGCTATTAGGGTAGAAATAAAACGGCTCCTAGCTACCGGATTCATAAAAGAAGTGTATCATCCTGAGTGGTTAGTAAACCCTATTCTCGTTCAAAAAAATAATAAAGAATGAAGAATGTGTGTTGATTACACTGATCTTAACAAACACTGCCCTAAGGACCCCTTTGGTCTGCCTTGGATAGACGAGGTTTTAGACTCCACCACCGGCTACGAACTGCTCTCCTTCCTTGACTGTTACTCCGGCTATCACCAGAACTCCCTCAAGGGTGAAGACCAGATCAAGACATCGTTCATCACGCCTTTCGGTGCATACTGCTACACCACCATGTCCATCGGACTCTAGAACACCGGGGTGACTTACCAAAGAGCCATCTAGATGTGCCTCGATCAATAGATCGGCCACAATGTCAAAGCATACATTGATGGCATGGTCGTCAAGTCCAAGACCACCGATAATCTTATTGCCGACCTCAAAGAGACGTTTGCCAACTTGAAAAGGTACCGATGGAAGCTAAACCCTTCAAAATGCATCTTTGAAGTTCCATCCGGTATATACTCCTAGGCTACATCGTCAGCGCTCATGGCATCGAACCCAACCCCGACAAGGTCTCCGCCATCACCAACATGAAACGGCCAACGTCCGTCAAGGATATTCAGAAGCTGATGGGTTGCATGGTTGCTCTCAGCCGCTTCATATCGTGCCTCGGCGAAAAGGGTTTACCGTTCTTTGAACTCCTCAAAGCTTTCGAGCACTTTTCCTAGTTGGAGGAAGCAGATGTAGCTTTTGAGCAGCTCAAGTTGTTTTTAACAAAGCCTCCGATCATGACGGCGCCTCAGCCAGATTAAACTCTACTGATCTACATCACCGCCACTTCTCGCGTCGTTAGCACAGCTATCGTCGTTGAACGTGAGGAGGCCAGGCACGCCTATAAGGTGCAACATCCGGTCTATTTCATCTGCGAGGTCCTTAACGGGCCCAAAACTCATTACCCTCAAGTTCAGAAACTGCTATATGCTATTCTAATCATGTCACGCAAGCTCCACCATTACTTCGAGTATTACAAGATCACCATGGTCACTGAGTTCCCTCTGGGGGGCATTCTCCGCAATAAAGAGGCCAATGGCTACATCATCAAGTGTGCTATTGAGCTCGGCACTTACTCCATTGAGTTTAGAAGCAGGCCTACCATCAAGTCACAGGCGTTCGCTGACTTTGTCGCTGAGTGGACCGAGATCCAAGAGCCCATCCCCGCAACATGCCTCGAGCACTAGGTGATGTACTTTGACGGCACCCTCAACATCAATGGTGCTAGTGCTGGCATTTTGTTCATTATGCCGACCAAGGATAAGCACCGATACGTTCTCCGGATACATTTTCCAGCCTCCAACAGCGCCGCCGAATACGAAGCGTGTCTCCACGGACTCCATATAGCCGTTGAGCTCAGTGTCAAATGCCTCATGGTATACGGGGACTCCGCGTTGGTCATCAACCAGCTCAACAAAGATTGGTCCTGCTCTAGTGAGAAGATGGATGCATACTGCACCGAAATCAGGAAGCTTGAAGGGAAGTTCTATGGTATCGAGTACCACCACGTGGTACGGGATTAAAATTAGCTCGCCAACCACCTATCCAAGTTAGGCTCCTCTCACGCCGTGATTCCGCCTAGGGTCTTTGTTCAAGATCTTTTGGCGCCATCCATTAAGGAAGAAAAGGAAGTTCAAGAGATTCCCCACGCCGAGCAACTGGTACTTATAGTACCTTCACCGATCACCAATTGGAGGGAACAGTTCATCAAGTACCTCAACAGCGCCGAAGTACCCACCGACAAGACTAAAACCGAATGCCTAATCCATCGAAGCAAGCATTACGTGTTGGTGGACGGCAACTTGACGAGGAAAAGCGCCAAGGAAGGGATACTACAGAAATGCATCACCCAAGAAGAGGGAGTGAAGCTACTTCTCGAAATTCACTCTTGTTCCTGCGATAACCATGCGGCCTCGAGAAACCTAGTCGGCAAGGCTTTTCGAGCTGGTTTTTATTGGCCAACGGCCATCTCAGATGCAGAAGACCTCATCCGACATTGTGAAGGATGCCAATTTTTTGCCAAGCAAATACATGTGCCGGCACAAGAACTACAGACCATCCCAGCTTCCTGGCCCATCGTATGCTGGGGACTGGATATGATCAGGCCTTCAAGCCAGCGCCAGGTGGTTTTCGATACACGTACGTCACCATTGACAAGTTCTCCAAGTGGATCGAATACAAACCACTTGTTTCAGCCACTACAAAGAAAGCAGTCAAGCTCTTCGAAGATATCATTCATAGATTCGGTCTATCAAACAGCATTATCACCAACCTCGGAACTACATTTACGGCCATCATTTTTGGGACTTCTATGAAGACCGATGCATCTCCATCAAATACGTCTCTGTTGCGCATCCTAGAGCCAACAGCCAGGTCGAACGGGCGAACGACATGATCCTTGATGCCCTAAAAAAGAGGCTATGTCAAAAAGAAGAAAAGCATCCGGGCAGATGGCTCAAAGAGCTACCAGCTATGGTCTAGGGATTGCACACTCAAGCTAGTCACAGCACCGGTGTGTCTCAATATTTCTTGGTCTATGGCTCATAAGCCATACTACCAGTGGACATTGTCTTTCGAGCACCTAGGGTGGAACATTATGATGAAGAGCAAGCCGTAGCTGTTCGGACAGAGGACGTCGATAGGGCCAAGAAAGAACGCCTGATCACCTGCGTCCGCACAACCAAATACCTAGAAGGCTTGTGGAGATACGACAACCGCAATATCAAAGGTCGTTCATTTGCTGTCGGCGACCTCGTTCTCCGCAGAAAGCAAAAAACCGAAGGGATGCTCAAGCTCTCCTCCCCCTGGGAAGGGCCTTACGTCATCAAAGGGGTTACCCGACCAGGGTCTTATCGGCTATGTGACTTGGATGGAATCGATATCCCTAATTCATGGCACATCGAGCACCTTATACATTTCTATCCTTGAAATGCTCCAAATATGTATTTTCCACTCCATGATGAATAAAGTTTTGGTCACCGTAATTTGTCTCCATTATTTCTCCATTATGATTTAATCTCCACTTACGGTCACCGAGCTCTAAGCTACTCCTTAACGAACTCCAATACGTGATCGCCATAAACACTCCACCATGTTTCTCCATATCTCCGAAGTGTTTCGCCAATCGCCGAGCAGCACACATTTTGTTCTGTGCTCTATGGAGAAGACACAATCTCTGATCTCTCCCTACACGTGTTATGGGCTCCGCACTCTGCGTTATGGGTGGTCGGCTGCGGTTCCTTGGTCACGCCTATTCCTCCTACACGTGCACGGGCTCCGCGCTCGACGTTATGGACTATGGGCTAGCAAAGGCCAAGAGCACAGTAAAGAACTAACTGCTCGGATGCCACTTATACTACGTATATCTTGAAGTTAATTCGCCAACTGCTGAGTAGCACATGTTCCGCTCTGTTCTCTATGGAGAAGACCTAGTCTCCGATCTCTCCCTACACGTGCTATGGGCTCCGCGCTCTGTGTTATGGGTGGTTGGCTGTGGTTCCTTGGTCATGCCTAGTCCTCTTACACGTGCATGGGCTCCGTGCCCGACGTTATGGACTATGGGCTAGCTAAGGCCAAAGATTTTAGTAACGAACTAACTGCTCGGACGCTACTTATACTGCGTATAATTGCGTTAGGGTTAATACTACAATGATTTCTTCACCGCAATACTAGCAAATTGCATAAACAAGCACATGTCAACATTTACACATGTACATAAATGTCTGTCTGCGCCCTTGACTACTCTATTTAGTTATTACAGCATATTCTCTGAGCAGATCACCGGGCTTCGCCATCGCCATCCATCTCACTGAATAGGTCAATGTCGCCGGCCAGCTTCTTCGCCGCGTCTTCCACCTCATCTTCCAGCTGCTGGTGTATCATCAGGTCCGCTCCTCCGGTGAATCCGGCCCCTATCGCTTGAAGGTCAACGGTAGGGTAATGGGACTGGACCACCGCTAGGGCATGTGTAATGAAGGTGACAATGGCGTCGTGGTTGAAGCCCTTGAAGTTCTCCCATGCCGCCTTTGCACCTTTTGATGATGGTGTCCGGACGCGGCGGCCTGTCGTCGGGCTGAGGGGCCACCTCCATGTTGACGCAGTCGAGCATCGGTTTGACTCGGCAACTATGGCATCGAACTTGTTCCTCTGGGTCCAGGCCTCCTGCTCCAGCACATCAAACTAAGCTTGACCCTCCGATGGTAATCTACATGCATTAAAAGGTTCCATCAGGCAAGGAAATTACTCCAACAGTAACTCTAACCAAGAAGTACTCACCCTTTAGCTCCTCGACCAATTTGTCCGCTCGCCCTGACTCCTTCGCCTTACTCCTCTTAGAGTTGCTTGATGGCTTGGCACAGCTGGCCGAGCTCTACATCTTGCTCTACAAGCACAACAGTCGTTAGCAAAAATATGGTTGTTCAACAATGCGAAGCACATTCGCCAGTACGCCGTACCTATTTTCTGCTTGGATACATTCCTGAGCTGCTCAGACTTTCGCTCTAGTTGCTTGGAAGCAGTCGACAGCCGCTCGAAGACTGCCGCTAGCTGCTTAGACTTGCCTCACAGCTGCTCGGACGCGGTCGCCAGCTACTCGGATAGGACGCCCTTCTAGTATTCTAGGTCCCACGCATTGGACTCAGCAAGGTCTCACTCGTGCTGGGCCCTCTGGATGTTCTTCTCCATAAGCTTCATTGCCTCTTTGAGTTTTTTAGTCTCCTCGGCGAGGGGCTCCATCCTCTTGATCAGCTGGTAGCGTTGTTCGGTAGTCCAAGTTATCCCCTGCAAAAGCGCCAAGATTATGAAGAACAATCTCCAATGTCAAAGACAAGCTTTCCAGGCACAGTACTGACCTTGATTTGTTTCATCACTCCGGCAAGGGCGGACTCTAGTCTCCTGAGCTCCCTGGTGGTGTCCTCCTCAACAACCACCACCTCATCACCGCGCTTGCGGAGGATTCAAACAACTTGGGGTTGAGATTCCTTACGTTCGATCTCTTCCACCTCGTCCTCCTCCGCCGCAGCTGGAGGCACCACCGAGGGGCTCCATGGCTAGACAGCATGTCCGTCCATGCCCTTTGATGCCTTAGGGAGCGTCGTCTGCTCCTCGAGCACTATAGGTTACTCCGCTCCGGCCTCTAGCGCAACATTGGTGACTCCAGCCTCCGCTCCCGAAGACCCAACGACTTCTGCTATTGCCCTAGGCATCGCCGCTGACTTGTCCACCATCGGCGCCAATTGTTCACTGCCACCAAGTCCGCCAACAGTGGCGGTTGACTCCTCCGTAGGCCACTGAGCTCCTAGGGATTTTGGGATGGGGTCTACTGGCATTGCCTCCGCCCTGGGACCTACCTTCGGTTGCTCGTTAGTCTAGACGGGTGGGGTCAGATCCTCCGTACGCCTCGCTCTGCATCAGATTAGAACGTCAATCACCAAAAGTGATAAGGATACAACAACAAAATAACTCCAAGGCGAGGATACTTACGTGTCGGCTTACTGGTATACTTTTCTGAACCGGCGTTGCCTTCTAGAGCCCCTAGGCGCAGGCCTAGGGTCGACTCCCACACCTTGTGGTGGGGGTCTCGCGGCCTCCGTTGTTGGCCTTGCCTCCTCCTGTCTCTCTAGGACTCCCGTCGCCCGCTGCTCGGGGACTCCCACCGCTTGCTGCTCGGGGACTCCCACCGCCTGCTAATTGGGGACTCCCTCCTTTCCCTTTGATTGTTCCTTCCACGCGTGTTGCATGGAGGCGCTTCAGTGCTCGGTGGAGGAGCCACTGGCACTTCATCGTCATTTGACCACTCGGACATCGCCGCACTCTGCGTCCATGTGGTCAGGTCACCGCCAAGCGAGATGCCGCCCGGCTTGTGGGGGATAGCACCCGCCGTCTTCCTCTTCTTCTGGGCCAACTCATCTGCTGCTGCCCTCTTCCCCAAACTTTATCCAACACTAGGGGGGGTACTCTCCGCCCGACCAGCGTGTGCCCTTTGGACTCTGACGAGGCACTGGCCACATCTTCTTCCGGTTGACTTGGTGGCCAGGCATCTACTGCCTGTGGCCAATCACCCCTCAGCATGCCTGAGAAGTACACCGCTCTTTCCTGCGAATGGATCTTTGCATAAGTAAATCAATTCACTGCTCGACAACAATCATGGATAAAAAGCATCACGAACAAAACAATTGGGATGGTTACCTGAGGAGGCGGATTTGTACAGTTGAAGGCCCTCGTCTGCCTTGACACACTGAACAAGGCATTTGGAGCGAATAGCTCTGTGACCCGCTCTAGCACATCATCCCTCGTTAGCCTCTCCGGTCTCTCCCGGGTGCCGTCGTCGTCGCCCTTGAAGTCAAAGCCCGGGTGGGCCCTCTCCTTGCAGGGATGGATGTGGTGCACTATGAAGCTCACCGCTACCAGTCCGTCGTTCATCTCCATGCCTTTTATCAGGTCAAGGAGTTCCCTCACCTGCTCCATGTCGGCATTGCTCGGCTTCTCCGACCAGCTCTTTTGGCTCTCTAGGATGTGGTCGACGTCGTAGCGAATTATAGGATGGCTCTGCTTCATGTAGAACCACCTGGCATTTCACCCCTTCAAAGAAGTATTTAGTGGTATAGTGATGTACTGGCTTGCCATTCCATCCTAGAGTTGTAGATATACGCCGCTGACCACCGTGGAACCGTCGTCACCCTTCTTCTTCAACCAGAATAGGTGTCTGAAGAGGTTGAAGTGCGGAAGAACCCCTAGATACGCCTCGCAGAAGTGGATAAAGATCGAGATGTGCAAGATGGTGTTTGGGTGGAGATTGCACAGACTAATCACCCAGAACTCCAAAAGATCCCTTAGGACAGGATGAACAGGAAATCCCAACCCGCGCCTGAAATAATCCTTAAACACCACTACTTCATCAGTATGAGGCATTGGGAAGGGCTCACCGCTAGCCTGCCACCATTCGACAGTGACGCGGTCAGGAAGAATGCTCGCCTCCACCATCCTGTTGATCTCTGCCTCACGCATCCTCGATGGCACCCATTCCTCGTCATGGCTGGCTACGGCGACTGTCTTCTTCGGCTTCACAGCTCCCTTCTTCGGTGCCATCTCTCAGATCTGGTTAGGGATTGGCGGCTGAAGCACGTGTGGATGTGAATCGAGAAGTGCGAGGGATGAGGATGAAGCTAAAATGGCAAAATGGCAAAGGTGGGAGCGCGGGGTGTGGCGGCGCAGTTATAAAGCACTCCCCCCACCTTTCGCATTCGAGAGTTTTTGGGAAACTGCTCCCATGATTTGCGCCTCTCCGAATTCTTTGCAACAGAGTGGTGGGCCATTACCTGGGCTTTTGTGCAACCACGTCCCGTATCACCCATTTATCTACACAATTTGTTACTGCTCGCCGAATCTTCGTCGACTTCTCCGCCAACCGTTACGGCTTAGTAATTACTACTGTACAACCATTACTTTTGTATTTTCTCCGTGAATTGTTTTCTCTAAGATGTCCTCTTGTGGCTTGAGGACTGCGTCAGCACTATGTCTCGGTTCCTCACCGCATTGGGGACTTTCTTCTGATGACTGCTGTTTCTGTCCCTGGCATAATGTGACTATGTCACCTACTGTCAGGCTTGGGGACTAAGTGGGCACACTTCACCTTGAGGTCAATGTGCCTTTTCTCATTTCGGGGCTACGCCCGTGGACTAGCTGCTTGCTCGGCTAGTCTTCTACTTTTCTTCTGCTTTGGACCCTGGCACCACGTGACTATGTCACCTACTGTCAGGCTCGGGTACTAAGTGGGCACAGTTCACCTCGTGGTGAGTGTGTTTGCTTTAATCCAGAAGACTCCGCGCCTCTTGAAGTTGAAGAAGACTATCTCCCTTTCTCATGGTCGGACTCTAAGTGGGCACACTTGGTCCACTGCGAAGAAATTTTTGTTTCCGAACTTGAGCTCCTTACACCCTTATGGCAAGCCATACTTGGGTTACGCTGCTCAGCAATGGTTCACACTGCTCGGCGATGGCTCATGCTGCTCGGTGATGGTTCACGCTGCTCGACGACTGCTCACAACTGCTCGGCAACTCATCATGGTGGTCGGACCATGAGTTTGACTGCTCGGCTTTATTTGCACTTGCTCGCACAAGCTCAAGACAGCGTTGCACAATGGGTACAAGGCACTCGGGGACTTGCTGTGGGGGGTACGACCCCGGATACCCATGGTAGACCACATGGGCTATGCCCCAGGGGCGGCCCAGCCTAGAAGACAAAGCCTTGCAGGGCACGACCCTGCTCGGCGCCTCCCGCAAGACACCGAGAAGATATCCTAAAGATACTACGAGATCTGTTAGGATATGTATGATCCCAAAATTCCTGTAATCTGTTATTACTTTTTGGTTATCTTCTAGATCTAACTAACTTGTAACCCTGCCTCCCGAACTATATAAGGCGGGCAGGGACCCCCTCCAAACTCACACAATATAATACGATAGCCAATACAATCCAATAGACCATAGGAGTAGGGTATTATGTCATACTGATGGTCTGAACCTGTCTAACTCATGTGTCTCTGTTGCCTTCTTGTTCTCGATTACACGCATCTCTGCTGATTAATCTACCTTCATGGGATACCCCTCAAAGGACTACCGACGATATTCTATCGACATGTAGGTGGGATGAAGGCCATTTACCTTCCCAACTAATCCACCCCTGTACATGTAGGCAAGTCTCTCAGGTGGGTATATCCCCTCAGAGTATATCTTCTCCTATTGAAGATCCTCCTCTAAACATCCAAGTAAGGCTGCAAAGTCATTATAGTCAACACTGTTCCAATGACCTTCTAGCATCCAATGCATATGCTTAGGCTCATCCTCAACAAACATGGTAGCAAAGAACTGAGCTATTACTTCAGAGTTCCAATCCTACTAAAACTCCATTAGCCCATATATCCCTTGGCTCTCACAAATAGCAATTGCTTCATTAAGAGAGGGCTTCTTCAATTCTCTAACATGCTTCTAGTCGATCCACTAAGACTTAGCCACAACAAGGTTCCCCTGAAAGGATCACACTAGTATAAAAGTCAAGCTAAAACATAGTGCAAAACATGTGATCATAAGGGCAACTCTCTAGTTGACTCATGGGATCAATCCTCCTCTGCTCCCTAGCTCTCTCAGTCATACCCTTAGCCTTATAGTTCACTCTAGCAAAATAGTTGGGTACCTTAGTGCTATGCACCTCAAGCATACCATAGTGGATGCTATGAGCTGGCTTTTCCTCCCTGAGGTGGATGCTACACTAGAGGTGCCTCCTCATCCTCCTCAATCTCCTACTCATCATCTGGGCTGTCGATATATGAGTCTCTATCAGTGCTCTTTCTCTTCCTAGGCTCAACTCTATAATCCTCAGTCTCATCATCATCAAAAGAGATACTACTATCATTATCGCCACCCTCTCTATACTGTGGAGCACCTCTAGTAGCTCTAGTGGGTCTCCAGCTACTGCTCTACTCTTGGTGACTGAACTTGGGATGCATGGCCAACCTTGCCTTCTTGTATTTCTCAAAAGTAGGTTTGCCATGCTGAGCCTCGGACTGAGGCTCAAGCCTATCATCCTTGTGTCTCCCCATCTTTGCTGCCTTGTGTCCAAATAGGCATGCCAAAGAGTCTTAGAAGCTTGTCCAAAAGAATCTTTTAAGTGGTAATTTAGAGAACAAGTTACCTTATCCAAATTTTGCAAGCACCTAAACAAATCATGGTCATAGGTTCACAAAATAGTACAGACAAGTAACTAATACTCTAAAGAATCACTTTTGATCGAGATGAACCAAGGAGCGTAGCGCACCTGCACTGGCCTGACGCATATCGGACGTGTACCGGACACGTCCGGTATTTGTGCAGAGCAACCCAAAAATTGGTCCTTGTTCGAATCGAAACCAATCCATCTCAAACTTTAGGGACATCTTCTACATCACCAATGCAACAACTCTACCAGAGAAATCGATAAATGAAGCTATATCCGATAGATCGAAAGAGGTCTGGGATTTGAATACCTAGAACTGGGATGAGGAGAGGAACTCCAATCCAAAGCAAATGTGGTCTTCAATCCTGATGTGGAGGAGCTCCAACCATCCTCCCTTCTCTTCTTCCTCCTTCCTTCTTCCTTTACTCTCCCCTTCTTCCTTTCATGGGCACCAGCGAGGGCGACACGAGCGGTTGGATGTGCTGCTACTGCGGTGGATGGCGAGTATGCATGGCAAGAAGGAGAAGGTGGCATGGCTAGAGACAATGTGAAGCAAGGGGAAGGTCGGCCGGTAGCGCATGCTGTCTAGAGACGTAGCGAGAGCAACATAGGTACGAGAGCAGGGGCCAACGGTGACGGCGCTGGAGATTGTGGTCAGAAGCAAATGAGTGAATGGTCCCTCAGACCTAGACCGAAGGGGTACTTGACCTAACACGTCTGGTATCAATACCAGACACGTCTTGTATTTGCGAGGTGTGCCCATTTGCTCCAAATTTTGGTCTCTTGATACCAAACCCTTCTCTATCATTTTTGATCCAAAAAGATATTTGTCCTTGATCCAAACTAAATGAAATCACTTTTCTTATCCAAATGCCAAGAGTTGCTCTACTCTTTTCCAAATATTTAGCATATAACTTATTTTGCTTACTCGAGATAGATTTAGTGAAACATTGAGATTTATGGACTTAAGAGGACCAAGTCATGTGTGATTAGCGAATCAATCAATCAAGGAAAGCTATAATCACCACATGACAAGGCTAGGTCACAAAGACCAAGAATCAAATAGTTTTTCAAATTCACACCACCTACACATGCTAGTCAGGGTTTTTGAAAATATCTATCCTATGTCACACAAATTCACATTCTAGCATATAAAGTGCCTTAGATGCACTTACAATGCATAATTGTAAATACATGTAGTAGAACCGACCAATTTATAAGAGCACAAGTACAATGGTAGCCCGTAAGCGGTCGCACTGTCATACTTGAGCCCATATAAACCCAGTAGTCCATCGAGTACCGCGAAGGGTCTCGATTCAACCAACATACAACCAAGATCGTACATGATTCAACATACATGTCACACGTAACATAAAGTTCACAAATACATTTCATCCATCAGAGTACGAATTTAAAGTTATTTCAAACAACATTCAGGTAAGATAGTAGCGGAAGCAAATTAAAAGTTTGAAACCAACATCTACAACATTATTTAAATATAATGTCAGCTCACGATCACACTTCCACAAAAGCATAAGAGAGAGATTAATAAGAGATACCTGCCCAGGGCTTACTCCTCGTCCACGGCGGGACAGAAGCAGTTCTTGTAATAGCCATGATAAACTATACCATCTACAATAATGGGAATAAAACCTTGAGTATGAGAAGGTACTCAGCTAGACTTACCCGTCATAAACCAAAAATAAAGAGACTCCTAGGATTATGCAAGGATTTATAAGTGGAGCTAGCTTGACAACATTTTGCATAAAAAGCCACTAATTTAGTTATATATTTTATAATTCGGTCATGAAGTTATTTATAGCTATTCATCTCTAGATTAGCAACTAACCTGTGCCAAACATGTGGTATATCATTTAGTAGCATAACAATAGTAACCATAGCCGGTATAATAATTCCATGTTCATCATAACCATCATTCCATAATACAGTTACTACGATGTTGGTACTAGCCAAGTTTCTCACTGTCCGGGAGAGATGGTGATTCGAATCGATTTCAACTAGCTGGGAATTTATTTGTAACACAAACCTAGGTAGACCAGATCAATGGTCACCTTAGGACACCTTTGGTACAACTTAGGTCCACATTTCGCGGGTTCGATCAGCGCCGCACAATCAGGAACGACCAGCTACCGGGACGTTGAGGCCTGGCCTGCCCTTGGGCTCATGTCTGGCTCCCCATGCATCTTTACTACCATCCAGAGTGCGCACTCTTATAGAACAGGGCCTAGCTTGAGTTGAGCTACTCGGCTTTATGGTCGAGCGAGTTATCCGGGCAGCTAAGTGAGAGGCATGCGTTCAATCTTGTCAGAAGCGCCCAATAACGGTATGGTCCTTAATCGGCATAGACGGATTCACATGTGTTAACCTACACATAGACTCCGCCCTACCTCTAGTTACATTACCCCATGGTTCTGTTCCATGATAGAAAATATAGCCAACCATGCTTCGGTATCCACCTATATCTCACAGGTGGCAGGAAATCACCCAACTTCTATCGGTCTAAGCATGGCTAAGCATGTATTCGATCCTGGACCTACACAGGGTTAAAGGTGTATATGTTTGGATAAGGTAGTTCTATGCATCAAGTGGTTTCAATTCAACACTTATCACCTAATGCATCAAACAAAAAAGGACTCAAGTGAACTTTTCTAAAACATAGGAGACTTAGAATGCTTTGGGGCTTGCCTTTGAGGAAAGAGGTTGGCCTATGATTTGGGCACTCAGGGAGGTCCTCAAGAGTTTGCTCCTCTCTTTCTGGAGCTACGACATGAGGTGTCTCCTGCTGTTCCTCCTCTTCTTCTTCCTTGAACTCCACAAGAGTTATCCCCTCGAGACGATCCTATATGCATGATCATGGAATAAGATATCGTGGATGCATATATAATGACATGTATGATATGGTGGGGTATGATGAAATGCATTCTCATAGGTGTTTTCAACAACATTGTATTAAGGTGATAACAAGTTATATCTTATTTTACTGAGTAGGTGCATATCTCTTCTCTAGTAATTAAACAAATTCTCACCTAAGCAATTTTCTAGACTACAAGATAGCAGCCACTTGATTCGACCATAACTGGAGTTATACACATCTAAATAATATGGTTGAAGAGTTTCTGGAAATATTATGAAATTGTCTACAACTTTCTTTTAATCATATAACATTGATTCAGCAGTTATCTAGGTCAAACAATTCAATCTTTCAGATCTGTCCAAAGAGCAAGTATTTCTGACAGTAGACTTCTAACAGCTATAATTCTTAAACCATAAGGCCAATGACTATAAACATTTAACACAAGGTATATAAGTAAGATATCTACAACTTTGTTATTAACAAGTTTCACAGAAAAAGGTCATTATCATCATGAAATTATTACCACAACAGAAACTATACATGCAACCATCTAAGTGAATTCTAAAGTAATAATTAGCTAGTTGTCTACAACCAATCATTCCTAAGCCTATCTGATAACATCAACAGGCTATATCCATCACAAACACCACAGAAAATATCATGGTTAAGCCCAACTAATTTATTTATTTTCATTTATTAATTTCTTTATATATCAAGGTGATTTAAAGGATAAATATTTCTAATGCTCAATAAATTATGATAAAATTATAGTTGCTTACATATGACTCTAATAGTATACTGTATAAATTTCATGCCATTTTGATAAGTATAGCCATCTCTACTGAAATGACAAGTTATATAGGCTTATTTTAGCAAAAATAGTTTGGCCTAATGAAAAGTGTCAAGCAATAGATTTAATATTTTTCTTACTTTCCTCCTAGCACAAGAATACTGTGTAAAAATTTGCATGATCATATGTTACGTACTCTTACCCTAATTAATTTCACTAGAAACTAGCAATTAATTAAGATTAAATAGGAAGACCATATTTCTAGTATACTTACTATAGGTTTAATATTTTTCCTAGCTATACAATGTCAACACAAGACCATAAAAATTGGAATCACAATTTTATCATCTTTCTAGCTCAAGTTATGTAATTTACAAGATATAAACACATTTAGAAGCACTTATCTTGCTCAATTTAATTCTATCAGAAAAATACCCTAAGCAATACATTTCATATTTTTATCAAATAGTACATTTCATAATGAATCTAACAAAATTTGATTCACCTCATTTGGACACTCGTAGCTCCATATATGAATTTTTTAAGTTTGTATTGAAATCTATGAAAATAATTCAAAAACAATTAAGCCCTAAATGCTAGGTGCACCCGGCGTATACACCACAGAGGTGCTGACGACTGGGCCCCGTGGGTCAACTGACCCAACATGATAGAGAGACAGAGGCAGGGGCCGGCTTTGACCGGCGAGAACTCACCGATGGTGAGGTCAGCATCGACGACGTCGGCACCAACATGTTCTCCATCCTATTTCGCACCTAGAGGTACCCAAGGTTTGCTCAGAGGATCATTGGAGCTAGCTCATCGGTGAGCGTGGCGGCTCGGCGGCGGTGCGCGGTGGCGCTCCGGCCATCCCCGGCGATGGCATGGACAGGCGAGCGCGGCTACGGCATCTACAAACCCTAGCGAAGCTCTACGGCGTGGATTAGGTCAGGGTGGAGCGACGGCAAAGCTTGGCAGCATGCATGGCAACACGACGGTGTGAGCACAGCATTGTGCAATGGCGTTTCAGCGCTGGTGTGCCGGCGTTGGCTCAACGACCAGCGGCGTGACCTAACCCTAACCTGAGACTATCCCTAACAAGCATAACACGTGAGCGAGATGGCTCGGTGGAGCACGACCACAACGATCTCAAGCTTGGCGGTGCTGCGGCGAGGGTGCGGCGGTGGCGGACTTGCCCTTAGGCATTTACCTTGGCTTGGGCTTAAGGCGATGGGTGGTCGGCGAGGTAGAGGGGGAAATGGCCGAGCGGTGTGTGCGAGCTATCGAGGAATGGTGCTGCGACGGTGGCGTGCGAGCTCGGCGGAGCTTAGAGGTGATGGCGCGGTGCGCGGCGGCTTTGCTCTAGCGCGCCAAGAGAGAGCGAAAGCGAGGTAGAGGAGCGTGAATGCGGGCGAGCGAGGGAGGGTAGCGGCGTTGCGAGGCTTTTTTGCCCACATCGGCCTGACCGGTGGGGCTGGCGCCGGCGTACGCCCACCACGCGGCGCCCGTGGCCTGCGCCGGTCGGCCATGACACGCGCGCGCGGCGCCGATTCAGACACCGTTGAACCGACTAACAGCGTGACTTTGTGACTATATAACTCCTAATCCGTGGTGAACTTTTGAAAACTTCCTTAATCAAATTTGTAGAGCTAAGTGAGTACTACAAAAATGCTTAAAGGAGTTTGGCCTAATTCCTAATGTTTTTTCAAACTACAAAGCTCCATAGTTGAGTACTTTGAAACTGTAGTCAACACATGACTTAGAAAAATTTCCTAAGTTTCAAAATATTATTTTGTTGATTCTTGTGAGCCCTATTTGACTAAATTAGACACTGATTTAGCTCATGACCCTTAAATAAAGTTTGTTACCCTTGATGTGAACTACAACTTTTATTTAGGTCACACAGCCATGCAAACACTCTAAGCTACTGTTCAACTTTGGTCAAACTAGCATCATGAAAATGACATTTCAAAGTACACCAACACTTAGAAGCAAAATTGGTCCATGTCATGAATACAAAAGTTGTTCCATTCACCATTCTAGATATGTCTAAGGTATATTGGTGCCCTTACAACCATTTCATACATTGGTCATACATGATTGCAAGCATAAGCATATATATAAAATCAACATTTCATGTGATAAGGTATAAGAATGATATGAAATTTCATATGCTCATGTTCATGAATGCTTGGATAATGCTTGTGCTCATGAAATGTAGGTGCCAAATGCAAAGCTTAACACTGGGGTGTTACAGTCCCTCCCCCTTACAGGAATCTCGTCCCGAGATTTGAAAGACCTACCATTCCTCATGAAAGGTGGGATAAACCTCACGTAAATAATTCTCTCGTTCCCACATGGCATCTTGTTCACTGTGGTTATTCCACACCACCTTGTAGAACTTAATGACCTTACTCTGCATTACTCTTTCCATTTCTTCTACCACTCGGATTGGTTTCTCTTCATAAGTTAAATCTGATTGGAGCTTAATGTTGGTGGGTGTAATGGCTTCCTCAGGTATGCGAAGATATCTTTTCAACTAAGAAACATGGAAGACATCGAATATCGTACTCATCTCAGGAGAAAGTTGTAACTTGTAGGAAACCTCTCCCTTCCGTTCAATAATCTAGTATGGGCCTACATACCTAGGCGCAAGCTTCCTTTTTACTCCAAATCGCTGCACTCCCTTCATGGGTGACACTTTTAAGTACACATAGTCTCCCACTTCAAAAGTTAGTGGTCTTCTTCTTTTATCAGCATAACTCTTTTGTCTAGACTGAGCTGCTTTCATATGCTATTGGATAATGCATACCTACTCTTTAGCTTCGGCGATAAAGTCAATGCCATAATATCTTCTTTCTCCGGGCTCAATCCAATTCAAGGGAGTTCTACATTTCCGACCGTACAAGGTCTCAAAAGGAGCCATCTTGATGCTCGCTTGATAACTGTTGTTGTAGGAGAACTCGGCTAAAGGTAGCCATTTCTACCATGAACCCTTGGAAGATATTATACAAGCTCTCAACATGTCTTCTAAGATTTGATTCACTCGCTCGGTCTGTCCAGATGTTTATGGGTGATATGCTAAACTTCTGATTAGTTTAGTTCCCAAGGCTCGGTGCAAGTGTTCCCAAAAACAAGCTATAAACTATGGTCCCCGATCTAAGATTATGGTCCTTGGTATTCCATGTAGCCTCATGATCTGGAAAACATACAGTTCGACGTACTTCCTAGCTAGATATGTTGTGTTAACTGGTAAAAAATGTGCTGACTTGGTAAGGCGATCTACAATGACCCATATAGAATCATGACCTTACTATGTCATTGGAAGGCCTATAATAAAGTCCATACTTATTTCTTCCCATTTCCAGCCTAGGATAGGCAACAACTGAAGTAATCCAGCAGATTTCAAATGAATGGCCTTAACTCTACTGCAATTATCACACCTAGTGACATAGGCGGTGATCTCTTTCTTCATCTTGGTCCACCAAAAATGGGTTTTCAAATCTTGATACATTTTGCTACTACCTAGATGGATAGACAACTTGGATGAATGAGCTTCATCTAAAATTTGATTTCTATGTTCTCGGACTTTTGGTACCACAAGTCGGTCCTTGAACCACAACAAACCTCTTTCATCTAACCTAAAATGTTTGGTTTCTTGTTCTTTCATCTTTCTCTTGATGTGAAACACACCTACATCCATCTTCTGTAGTTTGATGATTTTGCTCTCAAGTGAACAACATACGGTGATATTGTGTAGCACCACAGGATGTAACAAATTAAATCCATCTTCCAATAAGGCTTCTAAGGTGTTATAATGAGATTTTCGACTAAGTGCATCTGCTACAACATTAGCTTTTTCCTGGATGATAGTGCACTTCCAAATTATAGTCCTTGATTAGCCCTAACCATCTACGTTGTCTCATGTTGAGCTCAGGTTGAGTGAAGATGTATTTGACACTTTTGGGGTCAATATATATGTGACATGTTTCCCAACAAATAATGTCTCCATATCTTCAAGGCATGAACAACTGCTATGAGCTCTAAATCATGTGTAGGATAATTGACTTCATGCTTTCTCAATTGCCGAGAAGCATAGGCAATAATTCTTCCTTCTTGCATGAGCACACACCCCAAACCTATACCCGATGCATCACAGAACACATTGAAAGGCTTTTTAATGTCGGGTTGTGCTAAAACAGGAGCTGTAGTTAGCAATGTCCGTAGGGTGTGAAAAGTGGCTTCACACTCTGGCGTCCAATTGAACTTTTAATCCTTCTAGAGTAGTCTGGTCATGGGCTTAGCTATCTTGGAGAAATCCATAATGAAACGACGATAGTAGCCTGCTAGCCCTAGAAAACTCTGAACTTCATGAACCAAAGTCGGGGCCTTCCAATCCATGACCTCTTGTACTTTAGTCGGGTCTACAGAGATTCCATCTTCAGATAAGATATGACCCAAGAAAGGTACTTTCCTCAACCAGAATTCACACTTGCTAAATTTGGCATATAATTTGTGCTCCCTCAATCTAGATAAGACAATCCTCAGATGCTTTGCATGATCTACCTCATTCTCCAAGTAAATCAAGATATCATTAATATATACGACCATGAACTTGTCAAGCTCGAGCATGAATACCGAATTCATCAAGTACATGAAGTAGGTAGGAGCATTTGTCAGTCCAAAAGACATGACCAAATACTCGTACAAGCCGTACTAGTGGAGAAAGCTATTTTAGGTACATCCTCTGGCCTGATCTTAATCTGATGATAGCCGGACCTCAAGTCAATCTTAGAGAATACCTTTGCTTTTGTTAGTTGATCGAACAAGATATCGATACGAGGCAAAGGATACTTGTTCTTAATGGTCACAGCATTAAGCGGCCTATAATCCACACACATTCTCAAGGACTTGTCCTTCTTTACAAATAAAGTTGGACGTCACCATGGGGATGAACTAGGTTGAATGAGACCTTTGTCCAAAAGTTCCTATAACTGGATTTTAAGTTCGGCTAACTCATTTGGTGGCATCTTATAGGGTCTTCTTGAGATAGGTGCCGTACCGGCACTAACTCGATCTTAAATTCCACATCCCTATTAGGCGGTAAACCCGGCAATTCATCTAGAAATACATCAGAAAATTCACAGACTACTTAAATATCACATAGGGTAGTGGCTTGAATAGCACAAGACAAGTTTTGAAGATCAAAACTCTGGGGAAGTGGTACTAGAAAAGCATTACTCGCCTTTGGTTCTCTTAACATAATTGTTCTAGTGGTAATGTCAATGAGAACTCCATGACCCCTCATCCAATTCATGCCCAAAATCACATCTATTGCTAGTCCTGGCAATATTATAAGATCTGCAGTGTACTCCCTCTCTTGTATAGAGATGAGCACATCTCTCACTAATTGATTAGTAGAATTAGTGGCCCTAGCTGAACTTATACTATAACCACCCTTGTCTACCTTAATTATCTTTTAATCATACTTAGATGCAAATGCTTGGCTCATAAATGAATGAGAAGCTCTAGAATCAAATAAAACAATGGCGGATTATTTGTTAACAAGAAACATACTGGAGGTGACAACTTCTCCCACGAGAATTTCTTCCACGGCTGTGTAATGCACGTATCTAGGACGTGTTTCTTGATTGGCCTATTTCTGATTACCCTAGTTTTGATTGCCATTCTTCTTGGGATGGGGACACTCCTTTGCCCAATGACCTAACTGATTGCAGTTGTAGCATGGTTGGTTGTTCCTTGGTCCTGCTGAGCTTCCTTGCCCTCCATTTCCCTTGGGTAGGGCAATGGTGAACACCTTGCGAAATGTCTTCTGGGGGTGATTGGCCTGAGCTTTTGGTGGAGAAGGCCTAAGCTTAGGCATTGGTGGACGAAACTATGTCTTAGCCGCCACTAGAGCTCTGGACTGGGAAGATCCTGAGGTGCCTGCCTCAGTTGCTCTTTTGCGGTCCTTCGCTGCTGTGTGCAAATTGTTCTAGTTCTCCTGGGTCAAGGCATCACTTATGAACTCATTGTATGTGGTACACCTCGAGTTGGCCATGGTCTTCATTAGCTTGGTACCAAGGCCTCTCTTGAAGCTCTCTATTTTCTTATCTTCTGTGTTTACAAACTCTAGGGCATATCGGGAAAGATTGTTAAAAGTGTGCATGTACTCAGTGAGGGTCTTAGTCCCTTGAGTAAGTCGCATGAACTCAGTGGATTTCATGCGCATTAGCCCTGGGGGAATGTGATGTCCCCTAAAGGCTAACTTGAATTGCTCTCATGTGACCTGTGCATTGTCAGGTAAAGAGGACAGGAAATGGGTCCACCATATCCCAGCCGGTCCCTACAGTTGATGGGACGCATATTCAACCTTTAGATGCTTAGTAACACTCAACAGATGGAACTTCTGCTCTATCGTGTTAAGCCATTCATTCGCCTAGAGCGGTTCTTCGGCCTCTTTGAAGATATAAGGCTTGGTGTCTTGGAAATCCTTGAAAGAGCTTTATTGATTTGGCTCAGGCCCTTAATGTTGCTGATGGGCATGAGTGGTGTTCTGTGCAATGAGGCGTTGTGTATCCTCCATGACTCTCTGATTACTCAGGAATTGAGCGAAGAATTCATTCACAGACGGTGACGGCGATGGTGGTAAGTCACCATCGTTGCCACCCTAGCTGGTGCCTACCCCAGCACGAGTGCGAGTCATCTGCAAAGTTGCAACAATAAGTGATTATTGGTTGATGTCAAGAGATTGCAGATGAATTGTGTAATCATGCCAAACTAAAATTATTGGAAAGAATCTTAAATTCATACAATAAAACAGAGGCATAATAATTCATTCTCGCAACATGACATCACCGATTTGATCACTTATCGTGCTCGCAACGCGTTAACATGTATGTCATATTTCACCAGTAAAACAAAATTGGAATTTCATCAAAGCTCAATCCATAGTGAGACAACATGCAAAGTGCCAATATTACACCGAAGTTAAATCACGAATACCGAACTTCAAGCTACAAGTCCATTACATGAATAACAAGGATACATCTAGCACTTTAACTAGTCACTAGGCGATTCTAATCTTCAGCGTGTTCTCTGTCGAGGTCAGAGATATCATCGTCTTCATCCTCTAGCTCCACTTCTTCCTCCCAACCATCATCTTCGACCATCATTTCTGGATCTTCTTCTTACTCATCAAGGATTGGGTGCAGTTGGTTGTTAAGAAAATGCACTTCATGCTGAAGATCAACCACCATGTTCTGGGTCTACGCAAGCTGCTGGCACAAGTCCCTCTCAACATGGTCCTGCTACATGGTTAGGGCTTTGGCTCTGTTTTGTGCTGCTTCTACCAGGGCTGCACGGTTGTTTGCTTGGATTCACTGGCGCATAGCTGTGAGTGCCTCAGCGCGAGCGGTCTCCAGCTACTCCCATAGTCTTATTAGCACTACCTGATGATCAGCTCTTGCCTCTTGGGCGGTAGCTCTCTACTGATCAACTTGCTTCATTTGGGTGTGGAGATTTCCCAATGCTACATAAGCTTGATCGGTTTCCCATCGAGCCTCACTTGCTGTGTTTTTGTGCTTGTGCACATGCTTCCTTAGCTTCTGATGTGCAACTTTGGCCCTCATGAGCCTATCCTTACAAGTGGTATAGGACTCCTGCTAGAAGACCCTGGTGTCCTGATGAGTATAGAACATCTTCGTCACTGCAAACATTGCACTCATAGTGGGACTAGAACTGTCTGCTCGCTCATCCTAGTCTCGGATTAATGCATTGCGGTTGTGCTGTGCCCATACTTCTATAGATGGATCCACCTAGGGAAAAGTACCAGCAACACTATCGGTAAGCTCATCCCCGTGCTGCTGACATATCTGACTTAACACCTCAAAAGCCACTACTTGGGCAGCTTCCCAAGGAGTTCTTCCTTCATATTCTGCCCTCCATTCCTACCAGAAGGGTGCTTGTTTATGAGCTGGTATGGTCAGCTGTACTTCATACCATGGTTGTCCCTCTAGGTATACTTCATTCCAGTAATAGAGGGGTGATTCATAATACCCCGCATAATGCAAGACTCCAAAGTAGGGTAGGGGTACCAAACATCAACAGGAAAGTCTCACTTCTAGCTGGTGCTGCCATCTATACCAACAACATGATGCACCTCTCATGAGACAACGTCATAATAGATAAGAGTTACATAACCGAGTAAGAAATCCATAAGGGGAGGAACAATGCAAGTATAATAATAATGATATATCATGATGCATGCACATTCCGTACATCCTCACAAACTTAGGAAAATTTAAAACTTCTAACGGCATACACGGTGGCATACAAGCGTTCTCTCATATATAACATAACTAGTCGAGCTACACATTTCGTTGTTAGTGTACCTGCACAAGAATTTCATTTTAGCCCAACCCTACAATTATATATGCAGAATGTAAATCTGGGCTCTAGGTTGTAAGCTAAATACTTCCATATATATATACTTCTATATCAAAGCTACCCGAGAGTAAATACGTCATATATATACATATAAATATGCATATATAGCCGTATCAAATCTAACCCACAATTAAATACCTCCATATATATATGAGACATATATATACTTTAGTATCAAGGCTAACTCTCCCCATTAGACCACACGTTCATAGCTTGCGGTCATGCCACTGTGATGATGAGTGGCATCTTACCTTGGGCGTAGAGGCATTTTATCCATATATTACCACTCAAGTGAATGGCATCCATACAATAGCACGTCATATGGACGATAAAATTAAAAACCCCCAAGTTAGTACTTAATTAGCCACCTGAAGTCCTTAATTGGGCATAAAGGAAAGTGATCACTAGCACACTCTAGATTCAAACTCTAGGTTTTAAACATCTATATATACAGCTATAAGTTACTAGAAACTGATTTTGGAAAACAAAAACCTTTGTTTTAAATACACATGTGTCAATTAATGTTGAATCTTGCTCTGATGCCAGCTGTAGCAGAACTGACCAATTTATAAGAGCACAAGTACAATGGTAGCCCGCAAGCGGTCGCATTGTCATACTTGAGCCCATATAAACCCGGTAGTCCATCGAGTACCACAAAGGGTCTCGATTCAACCAACATACAACCAAGATCGTACATGATTCAACATATATGTCACACGTTACATAAAGTTCACAAATATAGTTTATCCATCAGAGTACGAATTTAAAGTTATTACAAACCACATTCAGGTAAGATAGTAGCAGAAGCAAATTAAAAGTTTGAAACCAACATCTGCAACATTGTTTAAATATAGTGTCAGCTCACGAGCACACTTCCACAAAAGCATAAGAGAGAGATTAATAAGAGATACTGACCATGGCTTACTCCTCGTCCACGGCGAGATAGAAGCAGTTCTTGTAAAAGCCATGATAAACTGTACCATTTGCAATAATGGGAATAAAACCCTAAGTACGAGAAGGTACTCAGCTAGACTTACCCGTCATAAAGCAAAAATAAAGTGACTCCAAGGATTATGCAAGGCTTTATAAGTGGAGCTACATTGACAACATTTTACATAAAAAGCCATTAATTCAGCTATATATTTTATAATTCAGTCATCAAGTTATTTATAGCTATTCATCTCTAGATTAGCAACTAACCTATGCCAAACATGCGGTATATCATCTAGTAGCATAACAATAGTAACCATAGCCGGTATAATAATTCTATTTTCATCATAACCATCATTCCATAATACAGTTACTACGATGTTGGTACTAGCCAAGTTTCTCACTGTCTAGGAGAGACGGCGATTTGAATCGATTTCAACCAGCTAGGAATTTATTCCTAACACAAACCCAGGTAGACCAGATCAACGGTCACCTTAGGTCACCTTTGGTACAACTTAGGTCCACATTTCGCGGGTTCGATCAGTGCTGCACAATCAGGGATGACCAGCTGCCCGGATGTTCAGGCCCGGCCTACCCTTGGGCTCACGTCTAGCTCCCTGCACATCCTTACTACCATCCAGAGTGCGCACTCTTATAGAACGGGGCCCGGCCTGAGTTGAGCTACTCGGCTTCACGATCAAAACGAGTTATCCGTCTAGCTAAGTGAGATGCATGCGTTCAATCTTGTCAGAAGCGCCCAACAATGGTACGGTCCTTAATCGGCACAGATGGATTTACATGAGTCAACCTACACATAGACTCCGCCTAGCATCCAATTACATTACCCCATGGTTCTCAAGTGAAGTAAAAGGACTCAAGTGAAGTTTTATAAAACATAGGAGACTTAGAATGCTCCGGGGCTTGCCTTTGAGGAAAGATGTTGGCCTGTGATCCAGGCACTCAGGGAGGTCCTCAAGAGTTTACTCCTCTCCTTCTAGAGCTACAGCCTGAGGTGTCCATGCTATTCCTCCTCTTCTTCTTCCTTGAACTCCACAAGAGTTATCCCCTCGGACGATCCTATATGCATGATCATAGAATAAGATATCGTGGATGCATATATAACGACATGTATGATATGGTGGGTATGATGAAATGCATTCTCATAGGTGTTTTCAACAACATTGTATTAAGGTGATAACAAGTTATATCTTATTTTACTGAGTAGGTGCATATCTCTTCTCTAGTAATTAAACAAATTCTCACCTAAGCATTTTTCTAGATTGCAAGATAGCAGCCACTTGATTTGACCATAACTGGAGTTATGCACATCTAAATAATATGGTTGATGACTTTCTGGAAATCTTATGAAATTATCTACAACTTTCTTTTAATCATATAACATTGATTCAGTAGTTATCTAGGTCAAACAATTCAATCTTTCAGATCTGTCCAGAGAGCAAGCATTTCTGACAGCAGACTTCTAACAGCTATAATTCTTAAACCATAAGGCCTATGACAATAAACTTTTAAAACAAGGTATATAAGTAAGTTATGTACAACTTTGTTATTAATAAGTTTCACAGAAAAGGTCATTATCATCATGAAATTATTACAACAACAGAAACTGTAAATGCAATCATCTAAGTGAATTATAAAGCAATAATTAGCTAGTTGTCTACAACCAATCACTGCTAAGCCTATCTGATAACATCAATAGGCTATATGCATCACAAACACCACATAAAATATCATGGTTAAACCCAACTAATTTATTTATTTTCATTTATTAATTTCTTTATATATCAAGGTGATTTAAAGGATAAATAATTATAATGCTCAATAAATTCTAAGAAAACTATAGTAGCCTACATATGACCCTGATAGTATACTGTATAAATTTCATGCCATTTGGATAAGTATAGCCATCTCTACTAAAATAACAATTTATATAGGCTTATTTTAGCAAAAATAGTTTAGCCTAATGAAAAGTGTCAAGCAATAGATTTAATATTTTTTTACTTTCCTCCTAGCACAAGAATATTGTGTAAAAATTTGCATGATCATATGTTATGTATTCTTACTCCAATTAATTTCACTAGAAACTAGCAATTAATTAAGATTAAATATGAAGACCATATTTCAAGAATACTTAATGTAGGTTTAATATTTTTCCTAGCTATAACATGTCAGCACAAGACCATCGAAATTGGAATAACAGTTTTATCACCTTTCTAGCTCAAGTTATGCTATTTACAAGATATAAACACATTTAGAAGTACTTATCTTGCTCAATTTAATTTACTAGAAAAATACACTAAGCAGTATATTTCATATCTTTATCAAATAGTACATTTCATGATGAATCTAACAAAATTTAGTTCACCCCATTTGGACACTCCTAGCTCCAGATATGAATTTTTGAAGTTTGTATTCAAATATGTGAAAATAATTAAAAAACAACTAAGCCCTAAATGCTAGGTGCACCCGGCGTATACACCACAGAGGCACTGACGACTAGGCCTCGTGGGTCAACTGACCCCACACAATAGAGAGACAGAGGTAGGGGCCAGCTTTGACCGATGAGAACTCACTAACGGCAAGAGGTCACCGAGGACGAGGTCGGCACCAACATGTTCTCCATCCTATTTTGCACCTATAGGTACCCTAGGTTTGCTTGGAGGATCATCGAGCTTGCTAGCCGGCGAGCATGGCGGCTCGGCGGTGGTGCTCTAGCCATCCCCGATGATGGCATGGCTAGGCGAGTGCGGCTATGACATCTACAAACCCTAGCGAAGCTCTACGGCGTGGATTAGGTTAGGGTGGAGCGGAGATGAAGCTTGGCCGCGTGCATGGCGGCACCATGGTGCGCGGTGGCGTTCCAGCGCCGGTGTGCTAGCATTAGCTCAATGGCCAGCGGCGTGACCTAACTCTAACCTTAGACTATCCCAAACAAGCAGAACTCGTGACCGAGATGGCTCGGTGGAGCACGGCCACAGCGAGCATAAGCTCAACGGCGCTCCGACGAGGGTGCAACGACGGCGGACTTGCCCTTAGGCATTTACCTTGGTTTGGGCTTAAGGCGATGGGCAGTCAGCGAGGTGGAGGGGGAAATGGCTAAGCGGTGTGCATGAGCTATCAGGGAATGGTGCTCCGATAGTGGCGCGCGAGCTCGGCGGCGATGGCGTGGTGCGCGGTGGCTTTGCTCTAGCGGGGCAAGAGAGTGGCAAAGCGAGGCAGAGGAGCGTGAATGCAGGTGAGCGAGGAAGGGCAGCGGTGTCATGTGGTGTATGGCCTCCACAGGGCGCATGCGTCCTGTGCCGGTCGGCCACGATGCGCACACGCAGCGCCGATTCAGACGCTGTTGAACCCGACTAACAACGCGACTTCATGACTCTATAACTCCTAATCCGTGGTGAATTTTTGAAAACTTCCTTAATCAAATTTGTAGAGCTAAGTGAGTACTACAAAAATGCTTAGAGTTTGGCCTAATTACCAATGGTTTTCAAACTACAAATCTCCAAATAGAGTACTTTGAAACTGTAGTCAGCACCAGACTTAGCAAAATTTTCTTAGTTTCAAAACAACATTTTGTTGATTTTTGTGATCCCTATTTGACTAAGTTAGACACTGATTCAGCCATGACCCTTAAATAAAGTTTGTTACCCTTGATGTGAACTACAACTTTTATTTAGGTCACACAACCATGCAAACACTCTAAGCTACTATTCAACTTTTGTCAAACTAGCATCATGAAAATAACATTTTAAAGTACACCAACACTTCGAAGCAAAATTGGTCCATGTCATGAATATAAAAGTTGTTCCATTTACCATTCTAGATGTGTCAAAATTATATTGGTTCCCTTACAACCATTTCATACATTGGTCATACATGATTGCAAGCATAAGCATATATATAAAATCAACATTTCATGTGATAAGGTATAAGAATGATATGAAATTTCATATGCCCATGTTCATGAATGCTTGGATGATGCTTGTGCTCATGAAATGCTGGTGCCAAATGCAAATCTTAACACTGGTGTGTTACAATACATACCTTTGCCTAGAGTCCCCCAAGATTTCCACTAAGAAGAGGTATATGACATGATTATCATTATGTTGACCTTGTTTGGCAAGCAATCACACTATATTTGAATTCAATTTCCATCCAAAGGACTACAAAGTGTGCTAGATGAAATCATTAGTCCACAAAGGTGCAAAATAGAAATATGAGCTCCCCCTCAATAAGTGCCTCAAGTAATTTGAATAACTTGCCACAAGCACTTTACTCAATTATGAATGTGGGAGAGTCAATTTTCTAGTTTGACCTACACATAGTAAGATGCCATGTTTAGATTTAGTTCAAGAGATGCTTACAACCATTTAGACATAAAGAATCACAAGGCTTCTGAGTCATCTAAGAATATATGAAGTCAAATGATCATAAATTAGCAGCAGCCAAACTTGTTGCTCTGCCCCCCTAGAATATTGGACATATACATAGGACAGAAACGGTGAACTTGTTGGTTTGTGATTCTTCATTATGATCTAGTACTTCTTGTGTATACCTGCATCTCATCGAATAAATTACTCCACAAGAGAGCCATTAAAAGCACCACATGGCAAGCACTAATATTCTCAAATGAATCTAATTAGCCACTTTCAATATTTCACAAATATGCCTATTTCTGGGCTATTGAGCAAGTCAAAAGCAAAGTGGCTATCCTATAGGGTTTAGGTACTCGTTACCAAAGGTGAGGATGAAATAGAGGATATGATCAATTATTATTCTTTGGGTCAACCATACAAGAGATTATGATAAGCACTGGTTGATAGGTTGAGTGAATATTTCCAATTAGATTGCTCAATCATCCCAAAGGCTTCAACTCACCACCAAGTACCTACATTAACATCCTAAGCACACTTTGGTACCCAACTCTTGTTGGGTCCTTTTGAGTTAGTCAACAAGTGCTTAGGCACCCAAATGGCTTTAGTGCTAGGTTGGGGTGAACACATCACCTTGCTAGTGCTAACTCCATTAGCGGTTCTCCTAAGCACATTATCATAACCAAGTGTGTTCATCTTAGGAATGTTACCATTTGAGCAATTATAGCTTAGGTGCCCTTTTCTTCTACAAGCATAGCATATGCGACATTGATTTGCTCTATGCTTGTTTTTCTTGTTGGGACACCTATCAACCATGTGTCCCATCTCATTGCATCCATAGCATCTTCTTATCTTAACTTGGGCCTTCTTTCTTGCCTCTTTATATAAGGGGCAAGTCTTGGTAGGATGGCCCAACTTCTTGCAAATGAGACAAGCATTTGGCTCATCACTCTTCACTTGCTTAGCCAGCTTGGTAGAAGCTTTTTGTTTGGCGGCTTCAACCTTGTTGGCCCAACTCTTGTGTGCATACATAGCCCACTCATGTCTATACAATCCACAACCATAGCATAATTTTTTTTCCATGTTTCTTGCTCTTGGTTGCTTTGGCATTGCATGAAGTGTGATTCTTTTGTTGGATTTTGGAGGAAGCAAGGTTTGATCCCTTCTCAAGCTTCTTCACCATGTTATCACAGTTATCTTGAGAAGGTTGTGCTTTCTCCTTATCCTTCAACTGAATCACATCCTTTCTTAGCCTTTCAACTTCTTCTTTGAGCTCATTATTTTCGAAGAGATTTTGATCAATCAAGGATTGGCTTGCTTGAGAAGCACACTTATTAGTACAAGAATCATTTAATTGAGATGGTGTACAAGTGTGTGTGTGTGTGTGTGAGATAGGTTGAGATGATTTTAACGATGTGATCACAACCTCATGGGCTACCTCAACCATGACATATGACTCTACCAACTTTTCATGGGAGCACTTGAGATGAACAAAGTTAGCTTGGAGAACATCATATTTGCTTGATAGTTCATCTAGTCTTGCCTTGAGCTCAATATTGTCCTTTTCTAGTTGTGACACACTAGAAGAAGAGTTAGTAACTAGAGCATGCTCAATTGATAATTTTTCATACTTTTCATTCAATGCCTTTAGTTCTTCCAACTTGGAGATGAGAAATAATTCCTGCTTTTGAAGTGATTGTTCTTGTTTCTCATTCTCCTCTTCAAGCTCATCATTCTTTTCAACTATCTTCATGATGCTGAACTTGTCTTTGAGGTTGAGATGATCAAGGGTGTAGTTGTCTTCAACTTCAATCTCACTTTCATCTTGATCATCAACTTGTGCTTTCTCCTTCACTTGATTTTTCTTCGAGGCTTTCTTCTTGCTTTTCTTGGCCATGAGACACAAGTGATGAGTATCTTGATGTACTGAACATGATTCATCACTTGGCCGCCATCGAGCTTGATCATCATCGCAGACGTCAGCTGACTGCCTTGTTGTCTCAGCAATACCGGACACGTCCAGCAATAATACTGGACAGGTCCAGTATGGGCTGACAGCCAACCCAATATCTGTGACTTGCACTTCTTGCTCTGGCTCGGTGTCCTCAAGGTCTTGTGAGGTCTCTTCACTGCATGAAGACACAATGGACATATTTTCCATTGACTTGAGCTCATGCGCATCATCACATTTGGATTTACCATACAAATCAACAAGCTTAGTCCAAATGAGATGAGCACTCTCCAAAGGAGTTTGTCCTTTGAAAATTGCCTCATCTAGAACCTCTGCACTCAATGTACTCAAGATGATATTAATTGCTTGAGCATTGAGTTGCACACATCTCTCTTCCTCTTTTGGAATATTTTGTAGTTGCTCCAATCAACTATAGGAAGAGGGATGATTGCATCCACAATACACTCAACAAGAGGACTAATAGCTCTAAAAGCATTGAGTACATGAATTGACCAAGATAGAAAGTTTGAACCATTATTTCGGAGTAGCACTGGCTTTGACTCGTTAGGCATTGACATCCTTTTCTTATGGCGGTCAAGCTTTTAGTGACTCCTTGCTCTGATACCAATTGAAACGACCGAGGATTCCGCCTAGAGGGGGAGTGAATAGGTGTTTCTAAAAATTCAACCCTTCAAAATACGAAAACGATTAGTGTTGGAGTTTCCAAACAAGTGGAAACTAAAAATCAGAGAATAATACCCCTCGCGAGTTAAACCACTGAGTAGAAAAATATATCTAGGAGTTACAACCCTGCAACACCAAGTTAGAGCAGTGAAACAACAAATTCAGCACAAGCTCCAAATACGGGACACGTCCGGTATTGATACCGACGCGTACGGTATCCACGGGTTACCGGATCAGTCCTCGATTAGCTCCGATCGACTTCTATTTTCAAACCACATTGGTGGTACCTAGTAGTGACCTATCAACGAGCTCAAGCAACACACATAAATCACAAATGCCAAATGAAAAGAGAGTTCAAAACACAAGAATTGTTTTATCGAAGTTTGGTCTCCGTCGAGACCTACTCTCCATTGAGGGGGCTATGAGCGACCCAACAAAGGTCAACTCTAGAGGACCACGAAGGCCACTCTAGCCAGAGCCTTTTCCAACTCCTTTTCCTCCTTCCACTAGATGATTCCTTCCCTTCCAACAGTGGAATCGAACCATTACAAACTTTTCGAGGCACACCACAAGCTCTTGGGTGCTCTCTAGCGACGCCTAGCCATCTAGGACCAAAGAGTCCAAGAGTAACAAATGTAAATCATGAGATCAACAACTATGCACAAGTGCTCAAAGGTGGCTTGCTCTCAATTTGAATCTCACTCAACCCACAAGATGGATTTTGCAAGTTTGAATCAATCACTCACAAAGGGAGGGTTGGAAAGTGTTCTCGAGGTTCAAAAATGTGTGAGAATGTTAGCAGAATCAGCAGCCTCCAAAGGTGGAGGCTAAGGGGTATTTATAGCCCTTTTGAAAAACTAGCTGCTATGTGACCGTTGGGGAATACCGGACACGTCCGGTATCAATACCGGACATGTCTGGTATTTCCTTCACAGCACCAACAGTCACTAAGTTAGTGGTGTAGAGAGGCATCAGAACTCCCGACGATTGCTAGAACTCCTGACCCCTAGAACTCCTGACTCATGTCGGAACTCTTGACGAGCCAACCTAAGAAAACCAGGGAGGATACTGTAGCCAGGCCAATACCAGACACGTCCGGTATTTGGGCCTGCAGCATAGCGAGTTAGCACTTGGCTCTCTCTCTCACTCAAATCTCACATGGGTTGGCTTGAGACTTATGAATAGATATCTATCAACATGATGCATCCCTCTTAATAGTACAACATATCTATTTAACTCAAGATCAAATGAAAAAGGAATTTGAAGCGCTTGAGTTGATTTCCCTTGAACCGTAATGCCGTATACTTCAATAATCATTAAGTGAGGGTGTCAATCATGTATATCTTGATTTTCTCCTTGAGCATAGCCGCCTTGAGCATGTGACTTGGTTGCATTCAATAAATGTGAGTTGACTCCAAATGTATCAAATCACTTTCCACTATTACATTCAAGATTTGATTCTCCACTTCAATGTGTCCATCATGATTTGATTGGTACCAACTAAATGCAAGTACTTTCTTCTTCACCCTAGCTAGGTTCCTCGGTCATCAAGCCATCGCTTGCCCTTCACCCTTGCTTAGTACCTCAAAGCCTTTCCTTGCTATTTGCACCATCTCAAGCCATCAAGTCACACTTAGTGTTGAATCATTCATTTAGATCATTTGTATAAATGTCTTTCAATGTAGCAAGCTTTAGAATGTGAGACCATTCCATATGCAATCCCTTATGTCTCATTAAAAAGTTCTAAAACGTGCTTGCTTTCACATAAGCCATAGAAATCCCACAATTGAGTAAGCCTTGCATGAATTACATTTGCATTGTTGTCTTGTGTTCGAACTAGATTGGTTCCAATGATACATCATTTTTGGCTTTCATTAAGTACCTGTAAGATAACCTATTTCCTATCCACACTTAGTAAATAGGTTAGACCTTTAATCACGTTGTCATTCAATCATCCAAAACCCACTAAAGGGCTAGATGCACTTTCACACGTACTATACCTTAATGCGTGTTGGTCTAATTCATCACCATGCCTAAACATATAACTCATATGGTGATATTGAGCCCATCAGATCCCTTTTCATTCCAATTCATTTTGGATCATACTCCACACTATGTTTGGATAGGCACAGGTGATATTGAGCCCATCGGATCCCTATCAGATGGCTGTGAACGATGAAGGATGAAGTGACATTTTGCTTTTTGATATTATTAGAGATAGGAAAGGATAGCAAGAGACTTTTTAAAAAAACTGTTAGACAAGAAAAATAAAAAGAGTAATAAATAATTAAAACAACCATAGTCCAGTTCAAAAGTTGAGAGACCACAATTCACACGCCTATTCTAGAGACAAGAAAAACCGCATGACAAAGGAAGCAACTCGACAAAATAGATAGATAAGAACAACAAAGTAGCACTCTATAGCCAGCTTCCTCCACCGCTTCTCTGTTACAATCTTTGGTTTCTTTCCTTCCAAATATGCCACCAAAAGTAAATCATCATCTCACCGAAAGCTTTCTCTTGAGCCTTGTCTAAACTAGTTCAACATTTCACAACCATCTCTAGAATGACCCCCTTGTTAAATGATATTAAGGCTCTAGAGTTACTCCTCCAAGTGAGCATCTTGTTCCAAACTTCTTTCATGTATGAACAATCTTTGCACAAGTGGGCTCAACTTCTAAGAAACATAACTTGCATATTGGTTAATGGGGCTAGTTATTTTTTACTAGCAAATATACCTATAAGCTGCAATGGCACATTCAACTTGTTGCCTGGTTAACTAGATGACTTGCATCTTAGATATTTATTTAGCGATACCATCAGTGTTTCAATTCATCTATGAATCATAATTTGTACTATGTCTAAATGTGAGCTGCTCTAATTTGTCACCATGTCTAAACACTTAACTCATTCAGGTATGGGATAGAATGACAGACTATGGAAACATTTCATATTCCAATTCATTTTGGAACCTGACTATATGCATCGTATTTAGATACGCTACTCTAACTTGTATAGGCATGGGAGATCTTGAGCCCATCGGCTCCCCATCATACGGTTGTCAACGATGAAGGATGAAGAAACATTATGCCCTTTCATATTGGAGATAGGAAAGGACCACAACAGATTTAAAAAAAATATTAGACAAGAAAAAGGAAAAGAGAATAATACAAAAATGAAAATAACAACAACCATAGTCTAGCTTACAAGGTGAGGGCCCATAACTCATACACCTATTATTCTAGAGCCAAGCAAAAACCGCATGATAAATGACTAACTTGACAAAATAGAGCATACCAACACTCCATAGATAGCTTTCTGCACCACTTCTCCATTACACTCTTCATTCCCTTCCAAATATGCCACCAAAAGTAAATCATCATCCCAACGAAGGCACTCTCTTGAGCCTTGTTGAAACTGGTTCAAAATTTTCTCCACCATTTGTAGAATGACTCCCTTTGTTAAATGATATTAAGGCTCTAGAGTTACTACTCCAAGTGAGCATAATGTTTGTTAATGTGTTCTAAGCTTCCAATGAGTGTTAGAGTCTGAAAGGTCCTAATATGGCTTGAGGGGGGTGAATAGCCTATTTAAAAATCTACAAAATCACTAGAGCAAATTGATTAGTATGACAAATAGCGAAATGCAAACTTGGTATAGCTCTACAAGGGTTGTAAGCCACCTATCCAACAATTCTAGTTGTTATGATCACTAGACATACAATTTGCTAAGTCACTACTCACTAAGAGCTCTCACACTTGCTACACTAAAGAGCTCCACTAGATGAACTTAAACTACAAAGTAAGCTCCGAATTCTAGCTACACTAAAGAGCTTGCTATAACTAGTTTGCGAGAATGTAAATGAGTGAGTAGGATGATTATACCGCTGCGTAGAGGAATGAACTAATCACAAGATGAATACCAATTCAATCACCGGAAGAATACCAAAGGGCAAAAGACAACCAATTTTTCTTCCGAGGTTCACGCGCTTGCTAGCACGTTAGTCCCCGTTGTGTCGACCAACACTTGGTGGTTCGACAGCTAAGAGGTGTTGCACAAACCTCATCCACATAATTGGACATGGCAAGAACCTACCCACAAGTGAGGTAACTCAATGACACAAGCAATCCACTAGAGTTACCTTTTGGCTCTCTGTCGGGGAAGGTACAAGACTCCTCACAATCACTGGAGCCGGCCACAAATAATCACTAACTCATGTCGAAGCTCCTCCTCTGCTCCAAACTCTCTAGGTGGCGGCAACTACTAAGAGAAACAAGAAATCCGTAGCCACAACGATCCCCAAGTGCCACTAGATGCAATCACTCAAACAAATGCACTTAGAATCACTCCCAATCTCACTATGATGAAGAATCAATGATGGAGATAAGTGGGAAGTGTTTGCTTAGGCTCATAAGCATGTTAGGAATGTCAAAGTGCCAAGAGAGTGAGCCCCAAGCCGGTACCTTCCTATTTATAGAGCCCCAAGACTCAAAGAGCCGTTGGGCACTCTCGGGGTGACCAGATGCATTGCCCGGACGCACCCCAGCATCCGGTCGGCTAGCGTTCGGTCACCCTCGGCCGTCCATGTGTCCTCATTCAAATATTGCGCGTTGATCTTTAACGGTCAAGTGAATAGGCGCTCTAGGGTTAAATCATCATCGGACTCATCACCAAAACGACCGAACTCACAGTGCGTCCAATCAAGTCCAGTAAGGTTCTAGAGCGGGAAATTAGTGACCGGACGCACCTGGTTGAACGCAACCTGATGCACAACAGCATCCGGTCTTCACTGTCTCACTCACCACGCGCATGATGTCAGCGAAGTTGCTTTTCTTCGGCGTGTCCGGTCGCGAGATACTTCCAGCTTTCGATCGCTACTCCTCGCCTGCTTCTCCTCTATGCATGATAACCGGATGCACGGTCAGCATCAGGTCGCTGCATCCGGTTGCAGCTCCTCGCTCTCGGCCAGGCAACAACTTTGCCTATTAATGATTGGACGTGTTCGGGGTGAGTCCGATCACCCCACGGCCAGCGTCCGGTCGTGGACTTCTTCCTCCTTTTCTTTTTCTATGTCCACAACCACTTCGCCCTTGCTTCCAACTTGCTAACCATAAAGTGTAGAGCTTGTGTGAATGTGTGTTAGCATTTTTCAAAGCATTTTACAAGGGTCAAAGTTAGCACACTAGGTTCCTAAATGCATATGCAAAAGTCATGTCACCTAGTGGCACTCAATAAACTGTTTAGCTAAAGAGTTTCCCTCTTTATAGTATGGTTATGGATCCTAAGTCACTCACACCCTTTATAGTGTCTTGAGTGCAAACCATAAACTTATCATATACCTTTGCCTTGATCATCTCAGTTTTTGTTTTTCACTTTCTTCTTTTCTAAGTTGAGCTTGATCATCTTCAACATATGTCCATCTCCATCTCCATGGACTTCATCACCATGCTCCACACTTGGATTGCACCAACCTAGCTCATTTCACAACTTATGACAAAGGTTAGTGCTAGGTTTCATCAATTATCCAAAACCAAACTAGTGCTTTCAATCTCCCCCTTTTTGGTAATTGATGACAACCTATTTACAAATATATTCAATGAAATCTTTTTGGATTCATGTTGCTTGCCCAAGCATATTACCATGTGTAAAGATTATGGACAAGTTTCATCAACCCAAATTGGTAGTATTAGCTCCCCCTACATATGTGCTAAGAATTTGGATTTGAAAGCTTGCACATATGCATGGATTAAAAGTTTGGGAGAGTAATAGCTACCAAATGATGTTAAGGTGTAAAAAATGGACCTTTGAAGCATGATACCAATTGGAGTTGCCATTTGAACACCATCTTTAGCACCATGATTTGCTAGATACCACTTGAAAACAAAGGCAAACTAGATACCTCATGAGATCGACATTAGAAGCAAGGTTCTAGAACCACTTGTAAACAATCAAGCTATATCTAGCTCTCTTATGCATGCTAGTTTTCATTTCATCAATCATTTTCTACAATCTAGCATACACCACACAAGCATGGATAGGGAATTTAAGAACTTGTGCCATGCAAGAAAACATATGTAATGCACATACAAATGCAACATACAAGTTTATGAGCTTGCTCCCCCTACTTGTGTGCTTCAAATTTTAATTGATCCCCTTACAATGTCATTCCATTTGTGTCATTCCATTTGTTTGTTCCCCCTATCTTTACTATCTTTGTGAATTCCCTCCCCCTTTATCAACAATTAGCACAAAAGGTGAGCTCAAATTTTAGATAGGTTGGGGTGAAACCATGTGAAGTGAGGATCATTTTCCTAATTTGGTTCAATCTAGAGCACTTGCAAAAGATATTTAACTTTAAACACTTATAGCTCATTTTCTAGATTAAACACTAGGTTCACAAGCCCACAAACATGTCATATGCTACCACTAGATCATTTTAAGCATACAAGCAATAGTGGTACCATACAAGCATCAAATTCATTTGATTTTCATAAATGAGCCTAAGACATGATAGGAATGACTAGATGCACTAAACAAGTCCTCAGCAATGGATGAATGACATGTCAACCAACTTTACCTTGCTTTGCTCGAAGGAGAGGCATGCCATATATGGGGGTGCATCAACACATATTTGAGAAGTCAAGTATGTTCAATTCATTCCTTAGCTTGCAAAACCTCTTTTCATCAAGTGGCTTGGTGAATATATCGGCAAGTTGATCATCGGTGCCCACACTCTCAATGCAAATGTCCCCTTTTTGTTGGTGATCTCTTATGAAATGATGGTGGACATCAATGTGCTTTGTTCTTGAATGTTGAACTAGGTTGTTGGTGAGCTTCACGACACTCTCATTGTCACATAGCAATGGCACTTGTTTTAATTTGATTCCAAAGTCACTCAAAGTAGACTTCATCCAAAGTAATTGAGCACAACAACCACCGGCCAAAATGTACTCTGCTTCGATAGTTGAAAGCACTACACTATTTTGCTTCTTTGATGACCAACACACAAATGATCTTCCCAATAATTGACATGTGCCCGATGTGCTCTTTCTCTCAACTTTGCATCCCGCATAATCAGAGTCCGAATATCCAATCAACTCAAATCTTGCTCCTTTGGGATACCACAATCCAACATTATGTGTTTGCTTCAAGTATCTTAATATTCTTTTTGTTGCCTTCAAATGACTCTATCTTGGTGAGGCTTGAAATCTAGCACACATGCATAGACTAAACATTACATTCGGCCTTGATGCGATCACATGGAGTAGGCTTCCAATCATAGACCGATATAATTTTTGATCCACCATGTTGCCACTAGCATCACTATCCAAGCTTCCATTTGTCCCTATTGGTGTACTAATAGCTTTAGCATCATCCATTCTAAATTTCTTGAGCATGTCTTTGATGTACTTGCCTTGACTCACAAATGTGCCATTCGTCATTTGCTTGCTTTGAAGACCAAGGAAGTAACTAAGCTCTCCAATCATGGACATCTCAAACTCACTTGCCATCATATTTCCAAACTCTTCACAAAAAAATTGATTGGTTGATCCAAAGATGATATCATCAACATAGATTTCCAACACAAATAAGTCATTGCCTACTTTCTTGGTGAAGAGAGTGGTGTTAATCTTTTCCATCTTAAATCCCTTAGAGTAGAAAATCCCTCAATCTCTCATACCATGCTCTTAGTGCTTGCTTCAAGCCATACAAAGCCTTTCTCAACTTACAAACATGGTTGGGTTTCTTCTCATCTTCAAAACTAGGAGGTTGCTCAACATACACAAGCTAATTGATGTACCCATTGAAAAATGCACTTTTCACGTCCATTTGGTACAACTTGATGTTGTGGGCACAAGCATAGGCTAATAAGATCCTAATTGCTTCCAATCTTGCAACCAGGGCAAATGTTTCTCCAAAGTCAAGACCTTCAACTTGAGTGTAACCTTGAGCCACTAGTCTTGCTTTGTTCCTTACAACTATCCTATCTTGATGTTGCTTGTTGCAAAAGACCCACTTGGTTCCAATCACATTATGATCCTTAGGCCTCTCAACTAACTCCCAAACTTAATTTCTTGTAAAGTTGTTTAGCTCTTCATGCATTGCATTCACCCAATCAACATCCAACAAAGCTTCATCTATCTTCTTTGGTTCAATGGATGACATAAATGAGAAGTGTTCACAAAATGATGCCAATCTTAATCTTGTTTGTACACCTCTTGAGATATCATCAATGATAGAATCCAATGGATGATCTCTTGTAACATTAGTTGGTTGGAGCACTTGCGCTTGATTGCTTGCATTTGATTGATCATTTGGTTGAGATGATGAACTAGCCACTTGTTGATTTCACACTTGAGATGATGAACTAGCTTGATTTGTGTCAACTTGTACATTAGAGTTAGAGAGCACTTGATCTTTATCATCTTTAACTTCAATCACCTCTCTAGGCCTTATATCACCAACATCCATGTTCTTTATTGCATTGACAAATTGAGTGCCTCCCACATCATTTAGATTCTCATCTTCCTCTTGGCAACCATTGGTTTCATCAAATTCCACATCATGAACCTCCTCAAGAGTACCACTAGCCAAATTCCAAACTCTATAAGCCTTGCTAGTAGTTGAGTAACCAAGCAAGAAACCTTCATCACATTTCTTTTCAAACTTGCTCAATCTTGTGCCTTTCTTCAATATGTAGCATTTGCAACCAAAAACCCAAAAGTATGCAATGTTGGGTTTTCTATCATTCAAGAGCTCATATGGGGTCTTCTCCTTCAATGGATGACAATAGAGTCGGTTGCTATAGTAGCAAGCCATGTTGATTGCTTCGGCCCAAAATGAATGACTCACATTGTACTCACTCAATATTGATCTTTCCATGTCAATCATGGTTCTATTTTCCCTCTCAACTAGGCCATTTGATTAAGGAGTGTACTTGGCTGAGAATTGATGTCTAATTCCAAACTCATCACAAAGCTCATCAATTCTTGTATTCTTAAACTTACTTCCCTTATCATTTCTCACTTTCTTGATGGTTGTTTCAAATTCATTGTGAATTCTCTTGATAAATGTCTTGAAGGTTGCAAATATGTCACTCTTGTCAACAAGAAAGAACACCCATGTATATCTAGTGAAATCATCCACAATCACAAATCCATATTTGTTTCCACCAATGCTAGTGTATGTGGTTGGTCCAAATAAGTCAATGAGCAACAACTCAAATGCCTTAGATGTGCTCATCATGCTATCTTCTTAGGATATGTATTACCAACTTGCTTTCCAGCTTGACATGCACTATAAAGCTTATCTTTTTTAAATGTGACATCTTTCAAGCCTACAACTAGATCATACTTAATCAACTTGTTCAATTGTTTTATTCCAACATGACCAAGCCTTCTATGCCATAACCAACCCATGCTAGACTTAGTGAACAAATATGTTGACAAATGAGCTTCTCTAGCATTTAAATCAACCAAATATAGATTCTCATATCTAAATCCTTTGAATATCAAGTTAGAGCCATCTACACTTATGATCTCTACATCATCCACACTAAATATGCACTTGAAACCAAGATCACACAATTGAGCTACCGACAATAGGTTGAAGTTCAAGCTCTCTACTAGTAGCACATTAGAAATGCTCAAGTCATTGGATATTGCAATCTTACCAAGACCCTTGACGTTGCCTTTGCCATTGTCACCAAATGTGATGCTATCAATCCCATTGCTATCATTTGCATTGATTGAATTGAACATTCTTGAATCACCGGTCATGTGTTGTGTGCACCCACTATCAAGCACCCAATGCTTTCTCTGGCTTTATAATTGTCCTACAAAAAAAGATCAATTCCTTTTAGGTACCCAAACTTGCTTGGGTCCTTGAAGGTTAGTTATCAAGATCTTTGGTACCCAAATGGCCTTCTTCTTTGGGCCCACAATTGGTGTACCAATGAACTTAGCCTTCACACCATTAGCACCCTTAACAAGCATGTAACAAGAATCAAATCTAATTGAGGATACATTAGGTTGCTTGTTCTTGTTAGTCTTGCAATATTGCTCTATATGCCCAACTTGCTTGCATATATTGCAAAACCGACCATTGCCTTTCATAAAGCTAGCTTTAGGAGTGACAAAGGCCACCTTATCTTTCTTGGGGATATAGCCTTGTCCCTCTTTATCTAGAGAAAATCTTTGGCTATCCAAGCAATTTAGCAAGCGGGCATCTCCACCATAGGCATTGCCTAAGGCATGAGTGAGCTCATTCACCTCCTTCTTGAGGGTCTCATTTTCCACCATTAGTGAGGCATCATAAGTGAAACCATCACTCAAAGGTGAAGTAGAAGTAGTAGTGCTACAAGAAGGGTTAGTGGGAGCAACAACAATGGGCTTATAAAAAGATTCATCAATAATATCATATGTTAGTCTCACATCACAAGACACAATCACTTGCTCCTTCTTGGCTTTCTCCTTCTTGACTTTCTCGATGAGAGAGGAGTGAGCATTTTTAAGCTTAGAGTAAGCTTTGCCAAGCTTCTCATGGGCTTCCATTAGCCTCTCATGAGTGGCATTGAGCTCATCAAAGGATTGCTCAAGAAATTTGACTTTTTTGCGTAATTCTTTGCACTCCTTTCTCTTCATCTCAAAGCAAGTGTGCACTTACTCACACATATCCAAGAGCTCCTCCTTGGTGTACTCATCATCATCATCACTCCTACAATCATCACTTTCACAATCATCATCACTCACATCATATTTTACCTTGGTAGGCTTTGCCATGAGGCATGTCAATAGAGTGTCAAAGATGAAGGCCTATTGTTGATGGCAATGCTTGCTAGTGCTTTCTTGATAGATTTCTTATCATCATCACTAGAGCCATCACTATTCAAAGAGACATCACTATCCCAAGTGACCACATAGCCTCCACCCTTCTTCTTCTTTTGGAAGGCCATCTTCTTCTCCTTCTTCTCCTTCTTTTCCTTCTTGTCCTTCTTGTGCTTCTTCTTCTCATCCACATCATTGTCACTATTGTAGGGACAATCCGCTACAATGTGATCGGGGCTCTTGCAATTGTAGCATCTTCTCACATATTCTTTGTTTTTGATGTGATCTCTTCTCTTTCTTGCACCATAGCCCTTCTTCTTCATGAATTTGTCCATCTTACGCACAAATAGAGCCATGGTCTCATCATCAATGTCACTAAGATCCTCACTATCACTTGATTCTTTCTTGGACATGAACTTGTTCTTAGATGATGAACTAGCCTTAAATGCTACACTCTTCTTCTTCTTCTTGTCTTCGTCTTCCTTCTTGTCATCCTTGTCAACCCTCTCCCTTTCCACACGGTATGTCTCTTGTGTCATGACATCACCTAGTACTTAGTTAGGGATAATCTCCTTTAATCCTCCTCTTATGATAAGCAATCTCAACATCTCAAATCTTAGATGTAAGCACATCAAGAACCAATGAGAGACATCATCATCATTGATCTTCTCTCCCAAAGCCTTCAAGTCATTGACAATCACTTGCAACCGATGGAACATCTTTGGAATGCTCTCATCATCCATCATCTTGAAAGCTTGTCAACTTATCCTTGAGGATGTACAACTTGGCACTCTTCATCGCTGGTGTGCCCTCATATGTTTCCTCAATCTCTTCCACACCTCATTAGCTCTATCACAATCCTTGATTTGCTCAAACACCTTGGAATCAATGGCATAATATATGGTATTGAGAGCCATTGTATTGCATTGCTTGTTGGCCTTGTCTTGGTTGGTGAGATTATCGGGATCAATGATAGCATAGTCACTCTCGATCACATCCCACACTTAATCATTGATTAAACCAAGATACATCTTCATCTTTCTCTTCCAATAATCATAGCATGTGCCATCAAAGAATGGTGGTTTGCCCCCACATGGTTGAACACAACTTGTTTCCTAGTTAACTAGAAGACTTGCATCTTAGAGATTTATTTAGCGATATCGTCAGTGTTTCAATTCATCTATGAATCATAATTTGTACTATGTCTGAATGTGAGCTGCTCTAATTCATCACCATGTCTAAACACTTAACTCATACAGGTATGGGAGAGAGTGACGGACCATGGAAACATTTCATATTCCAATTCATTTTGGAACCAGACTATGCATCATATTTGGATATGCTACTCTAACTTGTGTAGGCACGGGAGATCTTGAGCCCATCAGATCCCCATCGTACGGTTGTGAACAATGAAGGACGAAGAAACATTATGCCCTTTAATATTGGAGATAGGAAAGGACCACAGCAAATTTAAAAAAAATATTAGACAAGAAAAAGGAAAAGAGAATAATACAAAAATAAAAATAACAACAACCATAGTCCAGCTTACAAGGTGAGGGCCCACAACTCATACACCTATTATTCTAGATCCAAGCAAAAACCACATGATAAATGACTAACTTGACAAAATAGGTAGATGAGAACAACATAGCAACACTCCATAGATAGCTTTCTGCACCACTTCTCCGTTACACTCTTCATTCCCTTCCAAATATGCCACCAAAAGTAAATCATCATCCCAACGAAGGCACTCTCTTGAGCCTTGTCGAAACTGGTTCAAAATTTTCTCCACCATTTGTAGAATGACTCCTTTGTTAAATGATATTAAGGCTCTAGGTTACTACTCAAGTGAGCATAATGTTTGTTAATGTGTTCTAAGCTTCCAATGAGTGTTAGAGTCTGAAAGGTCCTAATATGGCTTGAGGGGGGTGAATAGCCTATTTAAAAATCTACAAAATCACTAGAGCAAATTGATTAGTATGACAAATAGCGAAATGCAAACTTGCTATAGCTCTACAAGGGTTGTAAGCCACCTATCCAACAATTCTAGTTGCTATGATCACTAGGCATACAATTTGCTAAGTCACTACTCACTAAGAGCTCTCACACTTGCTACACTAAAGAGCTCCACTAGATGAACTTAAACTACAAAGTAAGCTCCGAATTCTAGCTACACTAAAGAGCTTGCTATAACTAGTTTGCGAGAGTGTAAATGAGCGAGTAGGGTGATTATACCACTGTGTAGAGGAATGAACTAATCACAAGATGAATACCAATTCAAAGTTGCTTTTCTTCGGCGTGCCCGATCGTGAGATACATCCAGCGTCCGGTTGCTACTCTTGGCTTGCTTCTCCTCTGTGCATGATGACCGGACGCACGGCCAACATCCGGTCGCATCTCCTCACTCTCGGCTAGACAGCGCCTTCGCGTATAAATGATTGAATGCGCCCGAGATGAGTCCGGTCACCCCGAACCAATGTCCGATCATGGACTTCTTCCTCCTTTTCTTTTTCTAAGTCCACAACCACTTCACCCTTGCTTCCAACTTGCTAACCACAAAGTGTAGAACTTGTGTGCACGTGTGTTAGCATTTTACAAGGGTCAAAGTTAGCACACTAGGTTCCTAAATGCATATGCAAAAGTCATGTCACCTAGTGGCACTCGATAAACCATTTAGCCAAATATTTTCCCTCTTTATAGTACGGCTATCGATCCGAAGTCACTCACACCCTCTATGGTGTCTTGAGTGCAAAACAAAAACCTATCATATTCATTTGTCTTGATCATCTCGGTTTTTGTTTTTCACTTTCTTCTTTTCCAAGTTGAGCTTGATCATCTTCAACATATGTCCATTTCCATCTCCATGGACTTCATCACCATGCTCTACACTTGGATTGCACCAACCTAGCTCATTTCACAACTTATGACAAAGTTTGTGCTAGGTTTCATCAATTATCCAAAACTAAACTAGGACTTTCAAAGTCCCAACCCCTCGCGCGGACAACAAGAACTCCTTCTCTATTTTGTAGCTCTATTATGGTCATAGGAAGGCTCTTATGCCATATTTGAATTCTCTCCCACGCACCTATGTGCACTATTCCTAAGCTCTGATGCTCACCTCTTCGGTGCCACCTAAAGTGAGGATATGCACTAAAGATTTCCACTATTCCTTAGGTAGTGCTCTAATCTCCAGTGGTCACCGAAGAGCTCTAGTGGTAGTAAAGTACTCCACCGAGCTTCTTTTCTCAAACCTTTTGAAATGGCTAACTCTGAATAGTTCTCCCATAGGATGACCAACACCTTTGACACTTGAGTTAGCATTTATCAAAGGTTTTCACTTGAGATCTCACCATGCCACTCAATCCTAATGCATATGCAATGTTAGATCACTCAAGGGGCACTAGATAACTGTATTAGAAATAAGATTTGCCCCCTTTATAGTACAAGCATAGGATTGTGATCAACCACTCAGTTGTCCCTGTGGAAGTGAAGTCTTCACCTGAAGATCGAGTTGTCTTTCCGCTGTCTATACTCTGAGGTTATATTCTTTATACTAATACGCTATATAATAAGCATTGCCTTATGATATTACCCTTATTTGTAGCTATATGTGAGATTTGACTTCATGGACTCACATATGGTGCGTATCTGGTTTTATTCTTAAAACCGGGTGCTATAAAGTGCTATCAGAGTAATGATGACTGTAGGACGCAAGCCTAGTAGAAACTGGTCGTTCTAAGGTTTAGAATTTGCTACAAAACTACTTTTTCATCTCCTTGACTAGTTGAATTGATTATTTCTTATCCTTGTCCTATTTTCTTCTCTCCTTGATAGCTTCCTTTGAGCTATTGCTTCTTATCTCCTTGATTTTTATTTATTTGGTTTACTAAAGTTTTCTAATCTCACCCTATTCAAATTTGTGATGGCCTTTCATCATAATCCACTCCTTAGGATGCCCGCCATTGCTATAGAAGCATGTGTAGTTTCGATGTTGAGATGCATGTTTGTCTTGTTTGGTGTGTTGCTTGCTTGTTATCCCTATCTTTATGATCTAAAGGAAGGCTCTGAAGACTACACCAACACGAGGATCTTCGTATGGAATATTCAGAGTTTAGCAAAACTCTTCTTAAGTGGGGTAGCATTCTCTACAAAGCATCGTTGACCTTTATCTTCCTTGCTATCCTGTGCAACTCCCAAATCCACATTATCATGCAAGTTCATTCCTTCATCTCATGAATCCCGAATCAAGGAAGTGTGGAGACGTGAAGATCTTCTTTATCTTTCTCCCTAGTCTCTCTGAATCTCGGGACGAGATTCCTATTAAGTGGGGTAGTTTGTCACACCCCAAAATTTCCAATTTTGGGTTGTGCATAGAAAACACTAAATAAAATAAATTATTTTAATATTTGGATAAAATTTACCAAGTTTAGTTTGAGCTAGCGCAAATTTAGTTATAGGAAAAATGTGAATTTTCAAAGTTTTGTAATTTTGACGGGCGTTTGAATGATGTGATGTTTGCTTGTTGCTTCTTTGTGTGTTGAGGGTGAGTAAAGTCTTTAAAATGTGTTAGTAGGTCGATTTTCCTTCTCCGGCATGCCTTTATCTTTTCCTACAATTAAATTCTTTGTTTCTCGGCACAAGTTTTTGTTTGGAGCTTCCTAAAATCTTTTCTTTGTAACATAAAACACTAATTTTAGTTCCTCATCCGTCAATCAATCTCTATAAACTTCTCAGAAATTTTTTTAGCTTTTTCTAGAACTTGTTTCTACTTGTCTGTGAGCATAATTTAATTTTTAGATGCTCCAAATTATCTTATCGTGGGCTCCGAATACTTTATTTGGGTTCCTCATGTTCCATAATGTCTCTAGGAATTTTTTCTGAATTTTCAGAGCTTTCAGAGTATTTTTCGCAGCTTAAATAATAATTCTAGATTTTTCTAGAATTATTTTATCCATTAAATTAATTAATTCTAAAATAATAAATATCTCATTTTTCGCAACGCTCAAATCCCATGTGCAATAATCCTAATAAATCCCAAAGACCCATGCATTTATTTACTAATGTGCTTTAATGATTATTTAGGCCCATTAGTAAATGTGGAGGGTGTAACATCAATTAGTACCATATTGCTAGTTGATGTAGATGTGGAGAGTTTTTCTCCCAATAAATATGTACCAACCCCTTGGGCAAAGCACACCAAAACTAGCATAAGGAGAGCCCCTAGTTTGAAAATCCCTCGTGTGGTAAATTAGATTTTTCTCCTTCTCTCACCATCGCCGTCGCCGTCGTCGCCGCGCTGCCCAACCCGACCATCCTCTCCTTCATGCAACAAGTCAAGCCCACCCCTACGCGGCTCTGTTGCCATGGCCATGTGGTGGCAGTACGGGAGGCCAAAGGATGAAGATGAGGTAATTATGAAATTACCACCAGTTCGTAATATCATCGTCGTATATTCGTTTTAAGTCCGTTTCGAGTCGTTCCAATTGCGTTAGATTCGTATCGATGTGATCTACATGCTAGTGTCATTGTTTTTCATGTCAAGTGACTTTTATATATATGCTTAAATATTAATTTGATTAATATGATGCAACTAGTTTTTATAAATAAAAGCAACATATTTATATACAATGCTCTTTTGCAAATAAGTTTTAACATTACTAGTTGCTAACATAAATATGTTTCTAAATTATAATATATTTGTTCTGAACACACATATCAAATTTGATTAGATGCTCTCACATAACGGTTTGTATTTGCAAGTTAAAGTTGAATTGGCATAAATGATATCAAAATATTTATAAATAAAATATGATTAGCTTCAACTTAGTTTTTAAGTATAAATATGATTTGTTTAATCCAAATTAATGCTACTCACATAGTTTTTCCTAATTAACATAAATCAAGCTTATAGTCTTCTCTTTTCTTTTATAATATAAAACCCTGTAGTCGTTTCTTTACAACCGTAGTTCTGATTAGCATGCTTTTTGTGTCTGTGTGTTCGTAGCGACGTGTAGAACATCTCTAAAACCATATGTTTGGTGTACTATTCTAATTTAGTTCTATTGTTTGCTTCGTGTATGATTGCATGGATGCTTGTGTGGTGCTTTATGATCATGTCCAGAGGTGAGAAGTATGTTGGTGAAATAAAAGAAGTTGGTGATCCAGAAGAAGTCTTTTGAAGGTTACAATTTTGTAGAAGAAGGATCTGAGTTTGAAGGCAAGTATAGCATGGGATATTCCTTGTTGTCCTATACACCTTTAATCATTTAATTCATACTGCATGTGTCTACCTTGACTACCACTAAGGATTTCCTAGTACTTTGTTACCCTGTACCTTGATACTTTTGGGTTATTGCATTGGATAGTATGATGCTAGTGCTCAACTAAAGTCATGATCTTGTAACTTGACTAATGGAGTAAGCAATAAACATTAAAAGATGCTTTTTAGCAACATAGAATAAGGGGGCTAGAGCATTGGGCTATTTTATGGTGCTCTAGATTCCTCTCCCTAAGGACTTATTGGTAAGTAATCATTCGGGACTTACAGTACAACCTTGAGGACTACATGACTCTGATCTTAGTCTAGTACCTTACTCTTTCTAGTTTGTAGCAGTTTACCGAAAGGGCAAGAGGGGCATACTTGGCTAGGTATGGGCCTCATCCCTAGGGTGTGTACTATGCTGCGTGTATAAGTGCCACTTTTGGAGATGACTCCATAACACTTGGGAGATGGAATCCTTAGCGGCTGCTACTTATTAGAACAACTAGGGAAAAGCTTCATAGTGTACCGTGTCTGCTCACCTTGGAAGTGTTTTGAGAGTTGCAAACCCAGGCATATGGGTATCACGACTCATGGTGAAAGTGTATAAAAAACTGGTATATCAGTCGTGCTCACGGTCACGAGCGGCCTTGGAACCCTTACGGAATAGATGATAAACACTGATGATACTGATGATAAAGATGCTCACTAATGATTACTATTTATGCTATTCATTATTCATGTTTACCTGATCATGTGTTTTATATGGGCTTGTGATAACCTTGTCGCTACTCAATTGCTAAAATCATGACTCATTAAAAGCTAATCGCAGTTGAACCAGTGTCAGCCTTTTGAGCCTCATGAACCCCGTGTTATATTTGTTGAGTACGACATGTACTTACGCTTGCTTTACTTTTCAATTATTTGGAAAAATCCCGGATGGGTACCAGATTGCTAGAGTTTGGAGGAATTGGGCTTGTGATCAACCAGTCAGTTATCCCTGTGGAAGTGAAGTTTTCACCTAAAGATCGAAGTTGTCTTTTCGCTGTCTATACTCTGAGGTTATATTCTTTATACTAATACGCTATGTAATAAGCATTGTCTTATGATATTACCCTTATTTGTAGCTATATATGAGATTTAACTTCATGGGCTCACATATGGTGCGTATCTGGTTTTGTTCTTAAAATTGGGTGCTACATCAACCCAAACATTTGCACTTCTCTAATCACCTTATGGCCAGTGAAAAAAGCTTTATACATATACCTTTGCATTCTCTTTATTTTCTACTCGTTTGCTTCTCATCTCTCCACTTGTTGAGCTTTTGCATCACCCATGTCCATGCCATCTCATCTCCATGGCCTCATGTTGCTCAACTCTTGTTTGTGAACTAAGTCTAACCTTTCATCTCACATGAGTACACAAATGTTGTTATTCAATACCAAAACCCAAATAGGTCTTTCAATGATGAATCATTAAATCATCTTAATTAGATACTAGTTTGTGATGACTTTTTTGTGATACATGACAAAAATACGTTGTTATGGATCATCAAATTTCTTGTACTGTTTGCATACTTGCAATGAAAGTGGGACTAATTAGAATGGTGATACATGCTGAAAGGACCGTGACACCAAAGAGAGGGGGGTGAATTAGGCAACTTAAAATTCTACTTCTAATGGCCTCTAATTCCAACCATAGCAAAACCTATGCAATAAGATAAACTATCTAAATATGCAACTACGGTTTTACTAGTGTGTTTCTATCTCTACCGCAAAAGAGTTGTGCAACCTAGGTTCCAATCCTATCAACTAATCTAGGAAAGGTAAAGCACACAACCAAGATTGCAATGACAATGCGGCAGCTAAATATGAGATAGAGATGCAAACTCCCTTCGACGACTCTGGTATTTATACCAAGGTATCGAGAACCTCATGCTTCCCCTAGTCCTCATTGGAGCCCCTCACAAAGGAAGCCCTCGCAAGGGCCAAGCTCCCGATCGGGTAACTCTATGGATAGCCCCGGGCCTACCCCATGCGCAAGTGGGTCTCTGGTGTTCCTTCTGGCAAGCCTCTCCTAGACCGCTCCCCACCGTCTTCACTATAAAGCTTTCGGCTGAAAAGTCATAGGGCCTTGTTCCCTCCGTACACGGTGGCGGCCACACCATAAACGTGGTTGGTGTGGTCTCGCAAGACTTACAAGCCCCACCGAGTACAAGCACGGTGCGCGCAAGCACCTTTGATTAAGAGGTATGCAAACCTCACTAGCAACTAGACCTAAGCCTAGAGCAAGCGCATATGAGCGTGGTCTAACTAACCTAAGCACTTCGCAAAGCACCTATGCTAATCACCAAGTGATCTTTAAACCCTATGCATGTGGATAGAATAATTGTGGTGTAGGAACACCCCTCTACCTTTCCCTTGCTCCCTCGCTTCTCATTTGACCGGTTGGGGTAGTATTTATAAGCCCCAACTCGAAGGTAGCCGTTGCAGTAGACATTGCAGGTCATATATGTATCGGACACGTCTGATGGTTATAGCCATGGCAAGTAGCCATTGCAGGTCATATATGCATCGGGCGCGGTTATATGTAACCAGCGTCCGATGTAGGTAGCCGTTGCAAGTCATATATGCATCGGACGCAAGTGACAGTGCTAGGATTGCGTCCGATAGTAGCGGTAGCAAGTAGACGTTGCTGGTTATATATGCATCGGACGCATCCGATGGCTATATGTGACCAGCGTCTGATGGTTGTTGTGCAGTGACTTGTTTCTTCGTGATCCTTGCGCCCAGCTCGGTTCCAACTTCTGTGGCTTGAACTTTGCTTGATTATGTAGGTCTTCAATGTGTCTTGTGAGATGTTGATCTACGTCGCCTTTGTTCAATCCACGTTTGCAACATATTGAACTACAAAATAAACACTTGCAAACATATTAGTCCAATTTAGTTTTGTTGATCATCAAACACCAAAATTCATACTAAATGGGCTGATGATCCATTTTCCTTACACATGCCATCAGTCTTCTCAATTCACTTGTACATAGAACTTACAATTGCACATTGGTACGGAAATTTCCCTGGCAGTTTGAAACTAAAACCATCAGAAAATAGGCAAAAGTGGCAAGGAAATAGGGAAGACATTAATTTCCCTAAGGCTATATTTTTTGGAATATATGAACTGGGCTTACTGGGTGGAAAACATGGGTGTAATGTCCACTTCAAACCTATATCCTCTCGCACTCATATTCGGATGACACATATTATCTTGTTAACTTCAAAATTGAACCGAGAAAACGCATAAGCTTTGCAATTTCACTTCTAGGTGGAATGTCTTTGCGTGCGTACACGCATTTTGTTTGACCCACTAAACATTAGAACCCACCGGCCTCTTCTCAAATCACTTATGTTTTGATAAGTTATTTTCGTGATTCTGTTATCAGTTCTGGCAATTGTGCTTGAATACTATTTTTACATGATAGAATAGAATAGTTACTGCGATCAGGGCCTCCGCGCGTCCCTCCGTCCATGAGGCATGAAAACAAAGAGATATATGGTTTGGCCATTCCTTGATTAATTAATACAATAGCTGCACTCACATGCAGCAAAACACATGGTTAATTTAAATAGAACAAAAAAAATGCTTAACAAAAGTGAAAAGGCTTCAGCAGAATATATTGCTAAACGTTCATATATGTTTGGCAGAGACATCCATTATTGTGATCTCCAAGATGTGGCATATATACACTGCACACAAGGTCTCGATCATTCTCCTTTTTGCATACATATATCTTGACCAATATGTGGTCATTAAAACAACATCCACTGACATTCAAAAAAAACATCCACTCTATCATTTAAGATGCAATGTTTATACTTTATAAGCACGTGGTTAAGGCACACAAAGCACATGAATTTTGCAGAAACTTTTACAATAAAAAAAAGCGCAACACTACCAAACAAAAACTTGTTTCAAACAAGCCTTGATTCCTGAGATCGAAATTCTCTCTACCAAAAAATCTAAAAACTCAAATAATAACTAGCAAAAGCTTATGATCTTCAAATAGTACAAGTCATTTTCTGCCTTGCACGTAACTTTTTGTGTGACTGGAAATACTGTTCAGCGATCCATGCATGAATGTTCCAGGTTGCGCAGGATTATCAGTAAATGCGTAAAGTCTGATGTGACCGATCTGTAGCTTGGATTCCACGTGATCTCTCGTGCATGTGGACCCACCACTACCTCTACACCTGGACTGCAGAATGTAGAGCCGACCAAAGCTGGTCTATCGAGGCCTTATTTAGATTGGGGTTAGAAATCAGTATTTGGTACTGTACAATTTTCGTTTGTATTTGATAATTATTGTCCAATCATAGCTTAACTAGGCTCAAAAGATTCGTCTCGTAATTTACAATCAAACTGTGTAATTAGTTATTTTTTTTATCTACATTTAATACTCCATACATGTGTCCAAAGATTTAATGTAATCGAGAGAGTAAAAAAACTTACAATCTAAACCAGGCCTGACTCGAAAGTTGATAAACTGTTGGGTGGGTGTGTACAGAAGAACAGAGATTCAGAGTTCACACAGGAAACACAGGACGAGTAACAGTGGAGAGGCAGAGGTTTGTGTAGCACTGTATCATCTCAGTTTAGGCGATCATTGACCACGGCAGGTGGTCGTTCTGAGAATCATTTTGTTTTCTTTTCTTGCCTGTGGGGGAATAAGTAGTTTTGTTACTGCTATTCCCTCCGTCCAGAAAAGAATGCAACTATAGGATCAGTGTTGATCAAATTAGTTCAAGTTTGATCAAATTTATAGTAAATAATATTAATGTTTATATCTCCAGATAAATTTATTATGAAAATATATCGTATAGCGGATTCAATTATACTTATTTTGTATCATGAAGGTTAGTACTTTTTTATATAAATTTAGTCAAAATTCAAATTATTTGACTTCTCGAAAAACGAGAATTATATTCTTTTGCGGATGGAGGGAGTACTTTGTAGTACCCGGTGTAATATATTGAAGATATCTGCCATAACACAAAATTACAAGAAAATCACGAAATGATAAATGAGGTTCTTGGTCTAATTTCTGTGGGCGCCAGTTGTATAATGTATACATGGTTTAACAAAAACCGGTCAGATAAAACACACGTGGTTGTTTGCAAATTTAGCTAAGGTGTGTCCTTCATGTCACTTGTCTCAAATTTTTAGTAAGATGTATTAGGATTTACTAAGTCTTTAGAAGAATACTTTGAATCAACTCTTACAAATACATCATCAATTAGTTCAAAATCCGTTTGGGTTAACAGATACGTAGAACGTGAGTCTATTGATATAAGAGCATCTCCAAGAGTCTTTTGAAAAACTCACTCTTTAAATCATCATCTGAGAGTCATTTGCATAAAAATCATTTTCTATATCTTTTTCACTCTCCAACAGCTTTTCCATATCTTGTAAGCGCCCTAGAGAGTTATTCTCATTATCTATCTTTGGCTAGCGAGAAATTCAGAATAGAGGATAGCAATATTTGGATAACCAATTAAAGAAGATGTTGGATGGTATTTTTCACCAAAATCTCTATTCCTAACAATTAGGAAGCATATAGAGTCTCTTGGAGTAGTTCTTAAACTTTCATGCAGTAAGCATGCATCTAATTTAAATTGTTGGCCAAATCTACAAAGTATGACTTTTTCAAAACCTAATACGGCCTACATTTTGAAATGGTGGTGACTTGATCGACTATCCGAACGTCTAAATGATAATGCGCTAATAATGTAGGTATTCAAGCATCATGTAATAAATTAAAGATATATGCACTAATTTGGGTTTTCTAGCATCGTGTATTGAATGACATGAGGGTCTTTACATGGCCTCCATTCTAAAGCGTAGGTTATTTTAGTTTTATCTTAAGACAAAAAAAAATCTAACTTTGACTACAATTTATAGGAGCATGTATCAACATCTAGCACGTCAAAGTATTTTTATTAAATCAAACTTGAAATATACATTAATTGATATACTCCATTATTTGGTTTTCCAATGTTAATATATATGTCTATAAACCTAGTAAAAAATTAAGAAGTTTGACATAGGACAAAACTGGATTTTAAACAGACGGCGTATTTTTTGTTCACACAAGTCACAGTGGCTGATGAATCCATGGGTTGGTTCATAACCGGGGTTAATGACACATTTTTAGCCTAACACTTCTTGAGCTTAATATAAACTGCAAGGATCGATCGCGCAATGGATCCTCTTGTAGATTTTAAATTCGAAGTGCAGGGTTCAGTAGCTAGCGGCATGCAGTGCGTGAACCCATACTGCGGGCATGCACAGGGGGTCGGAGTCCGCCGTCGTTGACGACGATCGATCACGACGACCGACGACGCAACAGCATGGAGGCAAACAGGAGGCAGGGCAGGGGATTGGAAGAGCCCGCGCACCGAGCCGACCATTGCTGCCGAAAGGGTCGAGGGAGAAACGCCTAGAGAGAGAGAGAGATGGGGCCTTGGCAGCATGGCCCATGGAGTGAGGAGAAATGAAGAGGAGACATTGATCAAGAACCGAGGGCCGGATTGATGGAGCCATGGAGGGGGCAGCCAGCCGAGCATCTGATCAAGAACGATCACGCGTGTCTTTGTCTCGCGTTCCACATACCCTACCCCTACTCCGTATCGCTGCTGGGTGCTGGGTAGTGGGTACGCGGTTTCTCATGGCCTCATGGGGTGATGGGGGCTCGTGCCGCGTCATACGCCTGCGTCCAGCGTCCTCTTGTTTCGAGCGCGCGAGGATGGCGGGACGCTAGCTTTTGTCGGCGCCTTCTCCGGCTCGATCTCTTTCTCTCTCCTTCCTCCGACTCCGATTCGTTCAACGACCGAATGATTGTGCCCTTCTGCAGCCGCGCACTCTCCCCGATGTCCGTCTGCCGTCTTGGTCGGTTGACGCGCGCGTCCATCTGGATTCTGGATCAGACCATCATCATATGCACCGTGCCACATCCGGGGCGCGCCCGGCGGGCCGGCTGGCGGGCGGCGTTTGACGACCCCCACCGTACCGACTCCGGCTGCGCTAGCTCTCGATCTCGATCATGGGCGTGGCGGGCACGACCCCCGAAGGCCGAAGCGTGTTTAGTCTGATGTGTTGATTCCATGGACTAACAATTAATAGTTGCTAAAGTTTAGTCTTTTAGGATCAAATAGGAGGATTAATGGGTGGGCTAAACTTTAACTAAAGTTTCAACTAATTATTAGCTCACTAATTTATAAAACCTAACTATTAGGGGTTAAGGTCTCAATCGACTGAAAAAAGACACTAATACCCATTTCCCACGCGACCCTATCTGATTCGCTCGGTTCCCCCCCTCCCCCATCCTTCTGCGCCGCCCGCCCTTTCCTCTGCCCCGCCGGCGGCCTTTCTTCTGGCCCGTCTCCGGTCTCCCTCCATTGCCACGAGTTGAAGCACCAACTAGTCGTACCAGCAGAATTCTTGTAGTGCTAATCGTGAGGGACTGCATCTCCAGCTACCGCCACCCGTGCTTGGCCTCCAGGCACAGCCGCGCTCGACCTCCAAGAGCAGCCACGCTCGGCCTCTAGGCGCGTCCATCACGAGTTCCCGTAGATCCTTCGCGACGCCGCCCTTCCTTGCTGCCTCCATACACTGCCGCGTCTGCTGTCGTCGCCTGCGCCGGCAATCTTCGTCCTGACGCCCACGCCCGTGACCGCGACGACTTACCTCCGGTTAGCACTGACGAGCTTAGCTCATGGGTATAATAGTCTTTGTATTAGAATAGTTCTACTTGTTAGCTAGTGGATCTAAAGAATTAGACTAATCACTGGTTAACTAATCACTAATCCTAACAAATCATTAGTTCTAGTCCATCCAAATAGGTCTTAATTTAGGGGGCTGGCGACGTCTTTGCTACTTACTACTAACTAGTAAAGCAAAACGAGTAGGACTAGTGGTAGTGGTAGGTAGATGAGTGCGCCAAATGGCCGATGGCTGTGTCCGCGCGCGGGCGGTGTCGCGGTGATGCGCACCGCGATGGATGAATCGGTCGCGAAAGGATCGGCCGGCCGGAAGCCGGATGTGATGACGACGACGACGCCACCACCAGGCACACCCATGATATGCTAGACGTGCTCTAGGGACGACGGCGGGGCCCGCGTGCTCTTGATATCATCGCCACGCCATTATGACGTTGGTGGGCATAGCGGCGCACTCGATCGATTATCGCTCGTTTCCGTGGGCCTATGGGCCTTGATTTTGCTTCACTCCTCCGGAAGAAAGTGAGCTTTTTGCATGCCTTTTCATCTACTTCCCATGTTAGTTCCCCCCCACGTACTTAGTACTTCCCTGTTAGTTTTTCCCCAAGTACTTACTCAGTACTTCCCTGTTAGTTTTTCCATGTACGTACTTGGATTCCGTCAATGATAAAATTAATTTCTAGACTTATCTTTAAGTCAAACTTTTTTCTATATGTTTGACCAAATTTATAAAAAAGAACACAAATATTTGAGAAACCAAATTGGAGTATCTAAATGATACTAAATTTTAGTGTTATAAATCTTTTTGCTCTTTTCTATAAATTTAATCCGACTAAAATTTAGTGTTATAAATCTTTTTGCTCTTTTATAAATGACTAAATTTTATAGACGACTCTAGAAATTCATTTATCCAGAGACAATGAAAAAAATATATTGTGTCTATATATTGCAAAATTAAAAACCAAAACAATCTATAATTTAGAATGAGCAGACGACAACTTTTTGTCCCCTCTTAGTATATACAGATAGTAACTCGTTTTTTAGTATTTATTGAAAGGGTTGAGGCATGTTTAGGAGGAAAGAAAAATGATAAAAGATGTATATGTAGCACTCGGTTTTAAGGACAAACCAGATATACACCATATGTGAGTCCAGAAAGTCAAATCTCACATATAGCTATAAATAAAGGTAATATCAATAGACAATGCTTAATATATAACATACTTAGTATAAAGGATATAACCTTAGATAGCAAACAGCGGAAAGACAACTCCGATCTTCAGGTGAAGACTTCAATTCCATAGGGACCACTGACTAGTTGATCACAAGCCTAATTCCTCAAAACTCTAGCAATTTTGTACCCATCCGGGATTTTTCTAAAGATTTAAAAAGTAAAGCAAGCGTAAGTACATGTCGTACTCAACAAATATAATATGGGGTTCATGAGGCTCAAAAGGCGAACACTGGTTAACTGTGATTAGCTTTTAATGAGTCATGATTTTAGCAATAGGGTGGCAACAAGTTTATCACAAGCCTATATAAACACATGATCAAGTAAATATGAATAATGAATAGCATAAATAGTAATCATTAATGAGCATCTTCATCATTAGTATCATCCGTGTTCATCATCATTAATCATTAGTGATCATCTATTCTGTAAATGTTCCAAAACCACTCATGACCGTGAGCACGACTGTTATAACAGTTTTACACTCTACAGAGGTTGTACACTTTCACTACGAGTCGTGATTTACCCTTTCATCCGAGATTGCGAGCCTCTTAACCCACTACCAAGGAAGGTCAACAGGGTTCACTATGAAGCCTTTCAAAGGTTCGTCTAACAAGTTAGGGCCACTAGGTTTCTGTGCCCTGTGAATGTAGGGCTCTCCTTCCGACGGGCACAATAACGCGCAGCCTATACACTGACGGACAGAGGCTGCACTATATCCAACCCGAAACACACCCCTCTTGCGCCATAAAGATAACCTCTAAAAAGCTAGAAAAGGTCTTTGGACTAAGCTAAAGCCAGAGTTATGTAGCTCTCACAGTTGTACTGTAAATCCCAAATGATCACTTACAGATAAGTCCTTAGGGAGAGGAATCTAGAGCACCATAAAAACAGCCCAATGCTCTAGCCCCCTTGTTCCATGTTGCTAAAAACCATCTTTTAATGTTTATTGCATATACCATTAATCAAGTTACAAGATTATGGCTTTAGTTGAGCACTAGCATCATACTACCCAATGCAATAACCCATAGGTATCAAGGAACAAGGTATAAAGTACTAAAAAATCCTTAGTGGCAGTCAAGGTAGACACATACAGTATGAATTAAATGATTAAAGGTGTATAGGACAACAAGGAAGATCACATGCCATACTTGCCTTAAAACTCTGATCCTTCTTCTATTGATTCGTAGCCTCCAAAGAACTGCTTTTTGATCACCACGTAAAACTCACCGACTGGACAAGATCATAAAGCACCACACAAACATCCATGCAATCATACACAAAGCAAACAATAGATCTAAATTAGAATAGTACACCAAACAGATGAAACAACAAGTAAAAATGTTTTAAAGATGTTCTACACGTTGCTACGAACACACAGGCGCAAAAAACACGCTAACCGGAGCTATGGTGTGAAAGATACAACTATCCAAAGGCTTGCTTTTATAAGACAGAACCATAGGCTTTATTAATTTTAACTATATAAAAGGACGCATAAGATATTTCAAAGAAATACCTAAGTTGAATTATAAAACTAAAGTAAAATAAATCATATTTTATTTATAAAATCATACTAATGCATAGATTATATCGTTACGAATCTAACACAAGTTGAACGGGTCAAATCGGAGTTAAAACGGAGAATATATGGCCTAAAGAAAATAGTGGCAATTTTGTGAATAGATGGAACTAGATTTTCAAAATTAAATAAATAAAATCTGATTTTAAACTTGCAAAGGACCATGGGTACTAATTCAAGAAAAGGCAGGGGCTCTTTAGCAAAACTATAGGGACGACGGGTTAGAACTTAAAATCTTGCGGGGGCTCTTTTGTAAAAGAGGAGCTACTAACCGGAATTGACCGGTTGACCTCGGTCATCTCCCAATCTGAGTCGTTCATCTCGAGATCGACAGCCAGAAATAGAAGGGGGGGCAAAGGGTCGTCGACATAGTGCTCCTGGCGGCGAATGCCATGGCCGGGGTCTCGGCACCTCGCCGGAACGGTGACTCTGGGATCGGTTGCTCCAACGGTTTTAGCCAAGAACCGACACTGATACTATCACTATCGGTTCGTGGCTTGAACCGACAGTGATATGCTGCAAGAAAACTTCATAAGTTTATCATATGATGTTCGATGAAGATGAACTTTATATCAAAATTGTACTACTCGATGAGATCTACAACTTTGTAGTTCAAACTTTTTTAATTTGAGATTATTTTGATGTTCAAATATTTTCATTTGAAATAATCTATCTAACGAAAATTACATTTGATTTCTAATATTTGAAATTTTAATTTTTCAAATGGCCTCAGATGGAGAAATGGTTAAAACAAAAGTTGTAGATCTCGAAAAGTTATCCAACTTTATAGTTGAAAACTTTTTCATTTGAAATCATTTACTACTTGAAAATACTATTTGAATTTAAAATTTAAAATTATTGAAGAACTCTGATTTCTCTTTTTAATATCTGGCTAAAACTTGTAACTAGTCTTTCTCTCTCGTACTAATTTCAAATTAGATGATTTTTTTCTAAAAAATTCTAAAATCATGCTCTATCAATTTATTTTGTTCTTACAGCTATTATTTTATCCATCTTTTGATGTGACTGTGTTTTAGCTATTTGAATTTTGAATTTCAAAAAATAGTAACTTCAAACGTCATTTTGGAACACTAAATGATTTCAACTGAAAAAATCATGAACATAGAAGTTGTAAAACTTATCAAGATCTACAACTTTTATTTTGTTCATTTCTTCATCCGATAAATTGGTAATAACATTGTTCACAAAATTTGCATCTCTCTCATAGTTTCATAAACAATAAGAGGGATATGTAACATTTGTGAACAATATTACTACCACTATGTCGGATGAATAAATAATCAAATGACCAAAATAGAAGTTGTAGATCTTAGAAAGTTATGAAACTATATAGTTGACAACTTTTTAATTTGAAATCTTCTCAAGGAAAATTACGTTTGAATTTCTAAAATTTAAAATTTAAATTTTGTAAATGACCTCGGATGGAGAAACTACCAAAATGAAAGTTGTAGATCTCAAAAAGTTATGAAACATCGTAGTTCACAACTTTTTAATTTGAAACCATCGTCTCAAGGAAAACTATGTTTGAATTTCAAAAAAAATGAAATTTGAATTTTTTAAACGACCTCGGATGGACAAACAGCAAAACCAAAATTTGTACATCTCAAAAAGTTATGAAACTTTGTAGTTGATAACTTTTTTATTTGAAATCATCTTGTCATGGAAAATTACGTTTGAATTTTTTAAATTTAAAATTTAAATTTTGTAAACGACCTCGGATGGAGAAACTACCAAAATAAAAGTTGTAGATCTCAAAAAGTTATAAAACTTTATAGTTGACAACTTTTTCATTTAAATTCGTTTAGGGTCCTAAACATTCATTTCAAAATTAGATAAATATAAAATGGATAGGACAAAAATCTCGTTTGGACACAAACAGCTTGCAGGTGGAGTGGTTAGGGGCAAAGACGCGAAGCAGGAGGACAGGGGTTCGAGCGCCGGTGGGCGCGAAGCACGTGTTTTTGGGCGAAAAATCACTTGACTTGTGACTTACGACGCGCGACCGTGTGGCTATCCAGTGGGGCCTCTCCCGGTATTAAAAAAAATTCCCTATTTTTCAATGAATTTTTTGGCTTTCCTACAAACCACATCACTGCCGGTTCACATCATTGTTGGTTCATAAGAACTAGCAGCGATATCAATCCCACACCACTGCCGGTATACCACTGTCGGTTCTCCCGATCTAAGCCGTTCATCTCGAGATCGACGCCCGGAAACAAAAGGGAGGGGGAAAAGGGTCACCGGCATAGTGCTCCTGGCGGTGAACGCCATGGCCGGGGTCTTGGCTTCTCGCCAGAACGGTGACTCTAGGATCGGTTGCTCCAACTGAGGCATGGGGAGGTAGAGGAGAAGACGGCGAGCTCACCTAGGCGTTTATCACGGACGGAGAAGGCTTGGCGGCATCGCGGGGCTCGAAGAGGCGGACGATGGCTTCCGCGGAATGAAGCTTAGCAGCGTGCTCGGGTCGACGGAGAAGCAACAGGTGGCCGCGACGGCTTTGGTCTCCCCACATCAATATTGAGCTCGTCAACAAGTTGAGGATGATAGAGAGGCGTTGGTGGCTACTGCGGCTTCGGTGGCATCCTTGCTTTCTCGGCGAGATCCAAAATCACACGGAAGGCGAGGCTAGGGCGGCCCCTGGCAGCGTAGATGCAAAATACGGATGCGGCCAGGGCTTCGGCTCTTATAGGGCGACTAGGCGTGCGCTCCACGCAGACAATCCTGTGGATTCCAAGATTCGGCACCGTTGTTTTGCTCGGGCAGGAGTCCAGCTGGGTGACGGGAGGTAGGAGAAAGGAGGGGAGAGGCTGACCTGTGGGGTCCACGAGTCAGAGAGAGGGAGCGGGGCTGGTTTGTCATACAGAGAGAGAGAGAGAGAGGTGCTCACGCGGCCTTGGCCACTACTGGGCTTCGGCCTTTGTCAAGTCTAGGTGGGCTGCGGGAGAGGGAGAGAGTGGGAGCGGGCCTTGGGGAAGGAGTGGGCCTTCGGGCCAGATAGGGAGAGGGTGGATTTTTTTTCTTTTCTTTTTTTTCAAAGCCATTTTCAAATCCTTTTCAAACACGAATTTAAATCCTTTTGAGTTTTGAGTTAAAAACACTCAGAGCAAAAATACAAATGCACCAGCATGTATGCACAATAATGTTGCTACCTTAAGATAAATTTTAATTTAATGAAAATTTTAATTTTCCTATGTTTTCATGAGCACAAAAATACAAAATTAAATCAATTTATATCTTTTTCAAAAAGAGCAAATTTTAGGGTGTTATAGTATAAAAGATGTAGGATGATTTACATTTGGAGAGTAGTTGAGAAAGTGTGCTAAAAACCATCTACGTTTCAAATCGGAGAGGTGTGAAGTGCAAGTCAGTATAGCTATGTTTTGACTTCATTTAGGTCTTGTTCAATTGGATGTACCAAGCTAAATTTTAGATGGTTATTATTAGCTAGAGCTAATTATTAGCTTATTCATATTTAGCTAGCTAAAAATTAGTTTGTGCTGTTTGGACATCAAGGACTAATAGATAGTAATATCAACCTCCCCCCCCACACACAAATGTTTATGCCCCTTGGCCACTAGCACACGAACAATAGGGAAGGACGTTTTGGACTTTTCTGTGATTGGTTCCTTCTATTAGTCCAAATTAGCTAGGTTTTGCCAACTAGTTACTTGTGGGTGGACAACTAGTTGCATGCTTCGCTAAAAGTTAACCCACCTTCTTGGATCTTTATATCATCTCAAGAGCCTTTCTTAAACTCACTCTCTCAATCATTACTTAGAGAATCATTCGAATAAAAACCTTGCTCTATATCTTCCATCCTCCAACAACTTCTCTATATCTTGTGTGAACTTAGAGAGTCAACCCCACTCTATATCTTTGACTAGCGAGAAATCTGAAATACAAGATGGCAATATTTGGAGATTTAATTAAATAAGCTACTAGAAGACATTTTTTTATCAAAATCTATATTCTTACCGATAATTAAGAATGGATAAAATTAAACATACTATTAGAGTTGAGCGAGCCTCCCACACGATCACCTACACAACGACAATGCATTGTGGGAACGTGATGTATTGGTACCAAGCAAGAAAAATGTACTAATTTGTAGTGCTAAATAGCTCATTTTAACAATTTGAAGCAGGTAATATCAGCAACGTTGCTTTGAATTGCGACACATATGGTTGTAGTTTGGGCGCTACCATCGGTTCAATTTTAGCTTCGCCCCCTTCACCTACGTACAACAATGTTATGGATATATTGGATGAAATAACATTTGACCGTCGTGTGGTGGCTTCATGGGCCATGCCAATGCTGATGTTTGTGTGATGGTTTAGTTTGATCGACGATGGTCTAAAATGGGTGACATCGATCACAGCATCACAATAGTAGCGACCGGAGAGACAATGGTCAAGAAGACATCGTACTTGAAATGTTGTTGATGCAACATTTACGTTTGGTTATTGCTATCCATGTTGTTGTGTATATACATTAGGGGCCATTATTTAGATCCATTAGCTGCTAATAGTTAGCTAGCTAATACTATGTCATAACTATTATTAGCTGCTATTAGCTACTTTGGTTCAACTAGTGAAGTGGTTGTGATTTGAGTATTCAGCTAACAATTAGTTAAACTATTAGCTAGCCCTGTTTGGATCCAAGGAACAAGTTATTAGCAGCTAACAACTATCTTCTTGATCAAACAGGGCCTTAGTCTCAATAAACACCCATTTGGGCATGTATTATATGTACTCCTACATCCATTTACAACTTGTAATTTGTAGGATAAAATAAAATGATTTAAACATGTGGGTTTGATCTAAAATAGATAAAAACTGATGCTCAATAAAATATTTTCTTATGCATGTAGCTCCAAGCCCAAGAATAGATTTTTTTATGAAGCTAGAAGGATGCCAAGAATGCCTATAAGTACTAGCTCTGTTCATGGAGCTGTAGGGTGTCCACCTCTGCCAGCCATTTTCGACTCAAACTCATTTGTCCATTTTATTTCTTTCCAATTATTGCCAAAGTACACAAAGCTGCCGGGGTCTCTAGAGAGGCAACGAAACCAAGACAAAAGCGCTTTCTTAGCATTCTCCTGGACTATTGGATCTCCACCGCAAAATTCATACCCTTGTACGGCAAGGAAAGTAGCCTTTTTTGACCTTATTATACTACAAAAAGAAAGAACACAGCTCAAAAAAGAGCAGGGCAACCTTTCATTATGTTGCTCGCTTATGGGAACCAGCATTCATTCCATTTTTTGTCCTTTCGTTTGCGAAGAAGCAGCATGCATGCATTCAGTAGGTCCTGCTAAAATCTGTGCTCTGTGCAGGCATGGCTTCAAAAGTTGAAAAGGTTACACACTTATGGAAATACTTAAAATCCATTAGTAGTAATAGTTAGCAGCTAAAATTAATATTAGTGGATTTAAGCAGATCTGATAATAGATCAACTAACTATTAGCTAAAGGGGCTGCTAAATATTAGTTCAATTAACCGGTTTGGAGCTACTAATGGGTGCCAACCATCCATTAGTAACTTATTAGTAGGTATCAAAACATCTCCTTGCTAATAATTAGCATGCTAATAGTCAATAGTTATCGACTAGCTAACTATTAGTGCTAGTGAATCTAAATAGACCCTTAATTACGACTCCTTTAAAGCACGAGAATCTTGTAATAAAATGCATCAAATCGCTGGTCTATGCCTGCTTGATTATTTTTTTAACTGTTGTTGTGTAACATCCTACTCTCTGTTCTAATAAGATGTTTTGGCATTCGGGAGACCAGCGCCAGAAAAACACTCGGCAAAAGAGCCAAAAAAACACTCGGCAAAGCCTGGCACTCGGCAACCTAGAAAAAAACACTCGGTAAAACTACGCACTCGACAAAGAAATATATTTGCCGAGTGTAATTATTTAACACTCGACAAAGGAATATGTTTGCCGAGTGTAATTATTTAGCACTCGGCAAATAATTTCACTTTTTTGCTCTTCTAAAAGTATGGAAAAGAAGGAAATGAGGCAAAGATAAGATTGCCGAGTGCTGTGATCTGACACTCGAAACTTAGCTTTGTCGAGTGTCCTAGTGTCGACACGGAATTTTCGTCCCGTGCCAAGGACACACGCAGCAAGCCGGAAGGGTCCGCTCGATGGAGCAGATCCGCCTAGCTTCAGCGCATGGGTGGTCGATCCTGCACTCCTCCCGAGACGTGCTAGTCAATTTGACCCTGTAATTGACAAGGAGAGAAAGTTCATCAGTAGTTAAGGGCGGAACTTGCTGGTGTTGCCAGACAGTCCCGAATGTACGGCTATGAGAGCCGATATGAAAAGAGATCGACTAAATAGTCGATTACAGCATATTCATAAGAATAAATCGATTAAAGTTCATTGAGTTGTATAAGAAGAATCGGTTATCATTCAGGGCAAATATCATTAATCGAACAGATATTAATCAATGGCAATAAGATGTCAACAATGATCGGTTTGTGCTGAGCCAATGATTATAAGTAACCGAACCCCTTTTTACATGAGAAAACAATTCAACATCACTTAACCGTTTAATAAAGATAAATCTAATGAACATGTTAGATCTCATCCATCACTATGATCAGTGGGGCATGAGGCAGAATCATGCAGACCATAGAAATAACAATAGATTTGACGACCCTAACTCATTACTAATATCAGTGGGGCATGAGGCAAAATCATGCGGGTCGTAATACAATAATAAGATCATGGGGCTAACATATCTTTCAACCTATCGTTACTTCAACGGTCTCATGATGCGAACTATTCGTGAAAGCACTCGATATCGGCTAAAACAGCTGATTCAGGCATAAGCGCACAGCTAAAGTCATGCATTATCAGGAATAGGGCACCGTTCGGCTGGTCATAAAACCAGCCGGAAACACTGTTTCGGATAAAAAAACATTGTTCACTCTCTCACAAATTCCTCTAGATTCATCCAGATTCCTCCAAACGAACAGGGCCTAGATCTATTAAATAACGATCCCCACTCCACGATGCTAACAGTGAGGTGTGAGGCAGAATCCATAGACAGGCGTGATAACGGACCATGGAACGGTTCTCGCTAGCCAATAAATCTACTCAAGACGCAACACGCCATAACCGCACGCTATGCACGATCAGGATTGATGTAAAAGAACCGATAAAACATAACTCATTGTTTAAGGTGTAGATTAGATCAATTTTAGGTTAGCAAACGATGAGCTAAACAAGATATAAGGCCGATCTAGATCAATTCCAATCGGGCAGAATATATTGTTGTAATTAGATAAATAATGAAACCAATAAGCAATATCGGTAACATAATGAATCTACCAAAGACTTCCATCCTAAGGTAGAGCCGATAACTTGACCTTGATCTAGTTCATGCAATGGGGGTCGACCGGATCGATGCAGCCATACTTGAACTAGGCAAGAATCGATAACTAACTTATATCAGAGTCGCAGTGGAGGTCGATCGGATCGATGCAGCTATACGAACAGAGGTATAAGCCATGACAGTACTTACAACAAGCAGTGGAGGTCGACCGGATCGATGCAGCCGTTCTTGCTGAAGAACTAGCCGAGATCTACTCTACTCCTATTCCAAAGGGGTGGTCGAAGCAAAAAAAGTAATTGACTTATATTTGGATTGATTGATTTCTTTACAATAGCCAGGGTTTGGTATTTATACTCGGGCCCTGTGCATGACTCCTGTCTAAGCATGACTCATTACAATTTTTTGACCCTAGAGAAAATATTTCTAATTTAAGATAACTTGGACTCTAATATTTCCCTTTTTGTAGTGTCCGGCATGTTTCGTCCTGGCGCCGAACGTAGCCTTTGTTGTTATCCGCTGGCACTATCTGAGAAAAGCCGATTCCAATTTCTGCATCCGAATTAGTTGTTTCCGATCTGCATGCAACTGATTCCTTGGTGACATGATCTTGGGAGCTTTCGAGTCCCTACAACATCTTCTTCCAAATTTTGGTGTGAACATATGCCCCTCAATTTTGGGATAAAAGTAATTTTATTCTAAAATTATCATGTCCGTATCCCTGATCGGTCCACAGTCACGGGTTGAGAACCTTGATCTAGGACTCACTGTTCATCACCGCTTGCATCAACTCATGAGCCTATGCCTCAAAACTTTTACAAGAGCGTCACTGCTTCACGGGTACTTGGATTCATCTTTCCGGGCCGACTATAAAATGCCTATCCAACCCTGGCGAGAGCAACTCAACAATTCAGCCATGTTTTTCTTCCATCTGCTCCCTTGAGTGCTTCCGGCTCCGCTGGACCCTCCATGGTCTATCTTATGAAGATCTCAAGCTGTTAGAAGAATTCTTGTGAATAGGGTGATTGTGTCACTTATCCTAGCACCTCGTTGAGCAAGAAGACCAGCCATTCCAGTTAGAAGAATTCTTGTGATATCACCTGAGTCTTCTCTCTCACGCTCACAAAGTTGTTCTAGTGTTTGCGAGGGCTAGAATGTGTGGTCACCTTCCCCTTGTTGCTCCTCCAAACGCCCACCGGGAAAGCCTCAGGCTTCTTTCCCATAGTTCCTCAATTTATCGAGAAATCTATTGAGCATATGCTAGGCGGTGACCTTTCTTCTTTTTCTGGTATAATTTTACTAATGGGCCGATGCGACTTGGTTCACAATGAGTTTTGGCCTTGTGGAAATCTAGACTCCCTTCAATCCAAAGAAGTTCTGGTGGGTTAATCTCTGGTCAATGTATCCAACCCATGATATTTTGTAATCTAGGGAAGTAATAAATTCGAATCCGTTATCTCTTCGTTATTCGTCCCCTGAATTTCTAGAGTATTGATCCGTTTCCCTTTCTGATTTCAGATTCACACCTCCATCGAAATCTATCTTCTTGCTTCGTTGGGCTATATATACGGGCTATGGCTGTGAACCAAAAAAACAACCCTCTTTGTCTCAACCCCTCTTCGTCTTTAGTATATCTCCTGCTTTTCCATAGGTTTGAGGTCATGGAGAACAACAAGAGGTCTACTGAAGAAGCCCTCAACGGATCCACATCATCATGCCAACGCCCTCGTCGTCAAGAGGACACATCTTGGGGTGCTCCCGTCGCTTCGGATCAAAGGGCCAACTCCGCCTAGCCCTCAGGGTCAACTTCGGCACCAATCCACCGCCAGCTTCCTCGTCACCCGAGGCTACAGATTAGTAATGATGATCTGCTGGCCTCCATCGATCGGACTGACCAGCATCTTGCCAACTGCCTCTCCCTAGCAGAATCAGCTTTGGCCATGATTGAAGACCAATCTCCCCCCGAGGTCAGCCTGGTGAGGGAAAGGTTGGCCAGGGCTGAAGCTAGAATTATGGGTGAGATGTCTGCCATCATCTTCTCTGTTTTTCCTTGATTTTACCCTCAAGATTTCTGATCACTTTTCCCTTGAATATTTTAGATCTAACTGCTCAGTTGGAGAGTCTTCGATCAGCCGTGGATCATGCGGCAGGATTTGTCAATGCCAGGGGCGCTATTCCGGTGGTTCGCTTGCATGACATCCCAAAATTGTGTCAGGGAGGTTGCCCTTCATGGCATTCATCATGGTGCTGCTATGGCGTTGGCTGCTGCACAAGCCTGTTCGGTCCATAATCTTCGGCTTCTTCCCCATGGTTTTCCGGACGCAGTGCACCCTGGGGAGCATGAGCGCTTGGTTGAAGATTTTATGAATGCCGCCAACTCTGTAGCTTTCAATATCTTGGCCGATGATATTGTAGGCAAAGTGTTTTCTAACCCGTAGCTTGTAATAGGTGACGTTTAGCAAACAACTTCCTCGCTTTGAGTGATTCCCCTTTGTCTCGTGCTTAATACCCATCATTTTGTTTATGTTTGCTTTGCTTCTATAGGCGATACACATCGTATCGGTTTTACTCCTTTTGGTTCATTTTTTGCACTAGAGACGATATCTTTTCAATATCGGCTATTAAAGCTATCGACCGAACATATCATTTATTAAGTATTGATCAAACGCTAGAATAATATTTCTTTAAATATTTCCCATTGATTGCTCGCCAAATTCTTCCTCTCCTTTTAATGTTTCCAAAATATAAGCATTACCAGGCGCATAACGTTTGATCCGATAGGGTCCTTCCCAGTTAGGTGACCATTTGCCGAATTTACTGTCATTTGATCCGATCGGCAATTTCACTTTCTAGACCAAGTCTCCTTCAAAGAATTGCTTAATCTTGACCTTTTTATTATAATATTTCACAACCCTCAGTTTATTGGCTTTGATATTCTCAAGAGCACGCAGTCGAAGGTAACTCAAGTCTTCCAAATTGTCTATCATAAGATTCTTGTAAACCTCAGCTGACAAATCATTCTGCAGCATAACACGCCTCTATCCAGTCTGAACTTCCCAAGGAAGAACTGCATTATGGCCATACACAAGTTTGTAAGGTGACGTTTTAATTGACCCATGGCAGGCCATCCTATACGCCCATAGTGCCTCACTTAGCGTCGAATACCATTTCCTTGGCTGTTCCTCGATCTTTTTCTTGATCAACTTAATCATAATCTGGTTGGACACCTCTGCTTGACCATTAGCCTAGGCATAGTAAGGGGAGGAATTCAATAGCTTAATCCCCATACTGACAGCAAAATCTGTGAACTCTTCTGATGTGAACATTGTCCCTTGATCGGTAGTTATAGTTTGAGAAATCCCAAAACGGTACACAATATGTTCCCTGACAAAATCAATCATGTTCTTTGAGGTTACCGTTTTCAAAGGAATTGCCTCAACCCATTTAGTGAAGTAATCTGTTGCCACCAATATGAACTTATGTCCTTTGCTTGAGGGCGGAAAAATCTGGCCAATTAAATCAATTCCCCAACCCCAAAATGGCCATGGTTTGATTATTGGATTCATGGCCAATGCAGGCAATCTCTGAACATTACCAAAACGTTGACAGTCCTGACACCCCTTGTAATATTCAAAATAACCTTCCAGTATCGTTGGCCAGAAATATCCAGTTCTGCGAATAATCCATTTCATCTTGTAAGCCGATTGATGAGCTCCACATATCCCTTCATGCACCTCACCCAACAACACCTTGGCTTCTTCTTAGTTCAAGCACTTGAACAATACCCCATTGATTGTTTTATAACATAACTGATCATCAAACAAAATATACTTAGCCGATTTATACCTTAGCCTCCTGGTAACTTTCTGAGACGGATCTCTAAGGTAATCGACTATTTCAACTCTCCAATCATCACTTGAGGTTTCACTACTCAAGACTTCTTGAAATACTCGATATCCTGATGCGCTTTGAGCTAGACGGTTAGCTTTTTGGTTTTGTGCTCTCGGAATATGTTGGAAAGAGATATGAAGAAATCCCTTGAGTAACTTTTGACATTCATCGTAGTATCCTTTCAAAGTCTCTTCTTTGCACTCATATAGGCTGATCAATTGATTAATAATAAATTGTGAATCTTCAAATACTTCAATTGCTTCGGCCTTTACTTCATGAAAAAGTTGAAGCCCCTTGAAAATAGCTTTGTATTCCGCTTGATTGTTAGTAACCATTGGCTCAGTTGGAAGAGCAAACTTAAAACTTGCCCCCCGAGGTGAAATAATAACAATACCGATGCCACCACCCTGCTTGCATGATGACCCATCAAAGAACAGCGTCCACGGCATCGGCTCTACTTAACTAATGCTTGGCTTGTGATGTTGGGTGATAAAATTGACCATTACTTGTCCTTTGACTGCTTTAGCCGATTCGTACTTCAAGTCGAACTTCGATAACACAAGAATCCACTCTCCCACTCTTCCATTCAGTATTGGCATTGATAACATGTGCTTAACCACATCAGCCTTGGAAACAACTATACACTCGGCCGATAATAAGTAGTGTCGTAATTTAGTGCAAGAGAAATATAAACACAAGCATAATTTTTCGGTGGGAGAATATCTCGTTTCTGGATCCAGTAGTCTTCTACTTAGATAGAAAATAATTCTCTCTTTTCCTTCAAATTCTTGCATCAGGGGCGATCTAATTGTTTTGTCATCAGCCGATATGTACAACTTAAATGGCTTACCTTGCTGAGGAGGGACCAGCACAGATGGACATTTCATATATTCTTTTATTTCTTCGAACGCCTTTTGTTGTATATCACCCCACTTGAATTCTTGATCATTTTTCAACTTCAGCAAGGGAGAAAACGGCAGGATCCTTTCCAACAAATTCGAAATGAATCTTCTGATGAAATTAATCTTACCAAGCAGAGATTACAACTCTATTTTGGTAGTCGGGGGAACTGCTTCATCAATTCCTTTCGCGCTTTTCTGACCAACTTCGATTCCTCTCTTGTGGACCATGAATCCTAAAAATTGTCCGGCTGATACTCCAAAAGCACACTTATTAGGATTCATCTTCAACCCATGCTTCCTCGTGCATTCTAGAGTCTCACACAAGTTAGCCAGGTGTTCTTTGTACCATTTGGATTTTATCATCACATCATCGATGTAGATCTCAACAATCCTGCCGATCAACTTATGAAAAATGTAATTCATCACCCTTTGATAAGTTGCACTGGCATTCTTTAGTCCAAAGGTCATCACGACCCACTCGAATAGACCGATTGCGCCGGGGCACCTGAAAGCGGTATTTGCTATGTCTTCTTCAGCCATGAAAATTTGGTTGTATCCTACATTACCGTCCATTAAGCTAATAACCTTGTGCCCGGCTGCTGCATCTACTAACATATCAGCTATCGGCATCGGATAACCGTCCATAGGTGTGGCTTTGTTCAGATCCCTAAAATCAATGCAAACTCTCAATTTTCCATTCTTCTTATATACAGGGACAACATTTGATATCCACTCTGCATATCGGCATGGTCGGATAAATTTTGCTTCCAGTAATCTTTCAGTCTCCTTTTTGATATCATCAAGCACGTTCGAGTTGAATCTCCTCGGAGCTTGTTTAAACGGCCGATATTCAGGTTTGATTGGCAGCCGATGTTCAACAATTGACCGGTCTAAACCAGGCATCTCATAGTATTCCCAAGCAAAACAATCTTTAAATTCCTTTAATGAATCAATTAATTCCCGCTTATACTCTAGAACCAACTTAGCACTCACGTACGTCAGCCTAGGTCTATCTCCAGGACCAATATCTACTTCTTCTAATTCATCGGTGACGTGAAGCCATGTCCTAGTTTCCCGTCTGTACCATCTATTGGATTATCTATTAATACAAATTTTCAAAGCCGACTGCTTGGATCGGCTGTTGGTTTTCACCATTGACTCTGAACTCTAATGGCAACAGAAAAGCCATTTGGATATTAGCCGATGGTTGCTTCATATCGGCTATTTGTTTGGTACGCCACACTTGAATTTTACCAGATGCCTGAGCCTATTCCACCTCTTTATTCTTTAGGTGTTGCACCCTTCTCTTCTAGCTTCTTGTTAAACCTCCTGGGCACCACTGGCCTTCCTGCCACATATATCTTCTTTTAGTGCCTTCCTCTTCATGATCAGCCCAATCCTAATCAACGATTCTTTTCCCAAGCCAATCATGAACACTTTTATTTTTTAAGCGCCGATCCATGCTATATGATGATATGCATCTTGAGCATGGATAGATTGGCGGTTGGTTTGAGACTGCCTATACTCCTGATATTGATTGCTGCATTCTGGACAGTCATGTCTAGTAGGCAATTTCAAACCTTCGTTCCAGCGATGTCTGAAGAAGGGACAATTCCAATGTAATTCAGCCTATTCCCTTTCATACCTCTCTTGTTTCAGTTGATGCTGGTACGCTTGATCTTTCAACCATCGTTGATAATCCTTTTCTTTCTACCGCTGCCATTTATTCAACAGAATCCGGGATGTGACCCGCGGCTTTGTCGTTTCTGCTTCTGATTTCTTCCCCTGCTCGTATCAGCTCTTTTGCTCGGCACGACGTCTTCTAATCTCTCTGCACTCGTCAGCCGATATTTGCATCTTGAGATCGACTGTTCCAGCTTCTTTTGATTTGGTTGATGTTAGGACCTTAGTTTTTCCTTTGAATAGCCCAGCATCAACCATGTTTTGATCTCCTAGGAAAGGATTATCATCAACTTTTATTTTTCGAGGCGTATCAAATTTGAGCCTCCCCTGCTGAATAGCTCTCTGTATATGCTGCATAAAGATTATGTATTCATTAGTGGAATGAGAAGTAGCATTATGGAACTTACAGAACTTCTTATTCTTCAACTGATCAGGGGGTAACATGACATGACCATCGGGCAACTTGATCTACCCTTTCTCTAGCAAGAAATCGAAGAGCTTATCTGATTTGGTGACATCGAAGTCATAGCTCTCCTCGACCCCTCTTCCCTAAGGATTTGGCACCATTACTGTCTTCTTGCCCCAATTCCATTCAGCCGCAGCAACCTCTTCTTCCTCATCTTCATAATCGTCATCAACTGAGTATGGGTCACAAGCTTCGACTACTGTGGTACTCTTCTAGAACCGAGTATCTCTGCGCATGCTCTGGAATTGGCTATTGAGCGCTGCTACTCGTTGAGCCAATTGTCCCAAGTTATCAAATTCTTGTCCCAGTAGCTTTTCTTTCCACATCGGCAACATCCCTTGAACAGCTAAGCAGCTAGTTGGTCATCAGCCAAGTTTAAGGAGAAGCACAAGTTCCTGGTTTCTTGAAACCTCTGAAGAAATTTAGTGCCCGATTTATTAGTCTTTTGTCTTATAGTTGTCAGATCAGTAATCTTCTTTTCTCTAGTCCTATTATAAAAATATGTATGAAACTTCTTCTCCAGGTCAGCCTAATTGGCAATGATGAAAACCAAGTGAAAGCTGGCCCTGATAAGGACAGAGAGAAGAAATGAACTCGATGGGCATCCTCAACTAACGCTTTGCCCAATTGTGTAAGATACCGACTGATATGTTCTATCGTACTTGTACTGTCTTGGCCAGTGAACTTAGCGAATTCTGGGAGCCTATAATTTATTAGAAGAGCAACCAAATCATACCATTCTGGATAAGGACGTTTGTACGAAAAGGTCAGTCATTTTGGCTTCAAGCCGAACTGATTCTTCATCATCTCAGTCACCTTCAGCAACAATTTATGAGCTTGTGGATTTGGATTCCTCTACACCTGCTGACCCATCTGTGGATTGAAGTCTTGCATGCTTTGATATCCTAGGTTTGGCATCATGTGGAGGGTATTATAATCTGTGCCATAGTGATACCCTTGTGGAATCTCAACCTGCTGGGTCCTTTGCTGGCTCGTTGCTTGAAGTCTCTGATTATAGACATAAGGATCTATATCTCTATGGATCCTTTGAATTGACGGTGCTATTTTTTGAGCCGACAACGGTATGTGGCCTAATGTGCTAAAATTGATCACCTAGTTCTGACTTTGCCCCGCCAGCTGTTGCACATGCTGTACTGATGGTCCAGGATTATACTATGTTTGATTTGTAGTAGTTCCTTGAGTTTGCTCAGATCAACCCTGAACTGTCTGGACATCACCACTACCAGCTGGTGCTGCTTCTTGATGGCTGGTACCGACTTGATTGGTTCCTTGGGTCGACAGATCTAGAATATTGTAGTAAGCCGGTCCGCCTTGACCAACTAGAAATCCATGAATCGCCTCTTTCAAGATGTTATGGAATACATCCACAAAAGCTTTGTTATGGCTTGATATGGCATCACAAATAGATTTGTCCACAACTTCTTTAAAGAAACGCCTGTCTTCAGCTGCAATTGTGTCCATCTGCCCATGTAACAGAACTCTTGGTAGTGGAAATTTCTGAACAATTATGTTGTCATGTGTTTTGTGTAGGACAACAAACATTTGTTCTGAAACTCTTCTGTAGCTTTGCTGATGATACCCTTATCCCCATCAGGTAGATCTTCATAATGCAGCATGAGGATATCGTTGTTGTTATGAACCGTCATGACGGTTGTGGTGTCCCACCGAGCGTGCCAAAAACGTGTGTCAACATGGAATTTTCATCCCGTGCCGAGGACACACGTAGCAAGCCAGAAGGGTCCGCTCAATGGAGCAGATCCACCTCGCTTCAGCGCAGGGGTGGTCGATCCTATGCACTTCTCCCGAGACGTGCCAGTCAATTTGACCCTGTAATTGACAAGGAGAGAAAATTCATCAATAATTAAGAGCGGAACTTGCCGGTGTTGCCAGACAGTCCCGAATGTACGGCTATGAGAGCGGATATGAAAGGAAATCGACTAAATAGTCAATTCCAGTATATTCATAAGAATAAATCAATTAAAACTCATTGGGTTGTATAAGAAGAATTGGTTATCATTCAGGGCAAATATCATTAATCAAATATATATTAATCAATGGCAATAAGATGTCAACAATGATCGGTTTGTGCTGAGCCGATGATTATAAGTAACCGAACCACTTTTTATATGAGGAAACAATTCAATATCACTTAACCGTTTAATAAAGATAAATCTAATGAACATGTTAGATCTCATCTATCACTATGACCAGTGGTGCATGAGGCAGAATCATACAGGCCGTAGAAATAACAATAGATTCGACGACCCTAACTCATTACTAATATCAGTGGGGCATGAGGTAGAATCATGCAGGCTGTAATACAATAATAAGATCATGGGGCTCTGATATCTTTCATCCTATCTTTACTTCAACGGTCTCATGATGCGAACTGTTTCGTGAAAGCACTCGATATCGGCTAAAACAGCCGATTCAGTCATAGCGCACAGCTAAAGTCATGTATTATCAGGAATAGATCTATTAAATAACGATCCCCACTCTATGGTGCTAATAGTGGGGTGTGAGGCAGAATCACATAGGCCATGATAACGGGCCATGGAACGGTTCTCGCTAACTAATAAATCTACTCAAGATGCAACACGCCTTAACCGCACGCTATGCACGATCAGGATTGACGTAAAACAGCCGATAAAATATAACTTATCGTTTAAGGTGTAGATTAGATCAATTTGAGGTTAGCAAACGATGGGCTAAACAAGATATAAGGACGATCTAGATCAACCCCAATCGGGCAGAATGATATTGCTATAATTAGATAAATAATGAAAGCAATAAGCAATATCGGTAACTTAATGAATCTACCAAAGACTGTCATCTTAAGGTAGAGCCGATAACTTGACCTTGATCTAGTTTATGCAGTGGGGGTCGACCGGATCGATGTAGTCATACTTGAACTAGGAAAGAATCGATAACTAACTTATACCAGAGTCGCAGTGGAGGTGCACCGGATCGATGCAGCTGTACGAACAGAGGTATAAGCCATGACGGTACTTACAACAAGCAGTGGAGGTCGACCGGATCGATGCAGTCGTACTTGCTGAAGAACTTGCCGAGATCTACTCTACTCCTACTCCTAAAGGGTGCCCGAAGCCAAAAAAAAGTAATTGACTTGTATTTGGATTCATTGATTTCTTTACAATAGCCAGGGTTTGGTATTTATACCCGGGCCCTGTGCATGACTCCTGTCTAAGCACAACTCAATACAATTTTTTGACCCTAGAGAAACCATTTCTAATTTAAGATAACTTGAACTCTAATCTTTCCCTTTCTGTAGAGTCCGGCATGTTTCATCCTGGCACCGAACGTAGCCTTTGTTGTTATCCGCTGGCGCTATCTGAGAAAAGCCGATTTCAATTTCTGCATCCGAATCAGCTATTTCCGATCTGCACGCAACTGATTCCTTGGTGACATGATCTTGGGAGCTTTCGAGTCCCTGCAACATCTTCTTTCAAATTTTGGTGTAAACACCTAGATTCGACACTCGGCAAAGGGGCACCTTATAAAAGTCACCCGGCCACCGCCCCCTCCCTCCCACCCTCCCCTCCCTCTCCCGTGCACGAGCTTCAGACTGCTGCAATGGCAGACGACGGAGTGAATCCCACCAAATTCGGTGATTTCCTCGGACGTTCTCGTGGATAGCTAGCTTGGGGCGTAGCTAGAGAGGTGTAGAAGCCATGGAAGCAAGGAATTGAAGAAGGGTGCAGCGAGGCCGATGAATTTTGGACGGGGCGACGGCCTAGGCGCGAGGCGGAGCGGCGGCGCTCGCTCATGCCAGCCATGATTTTTTATGGCGGCTGTGTAAGGCAATATCCATGTAATATCTAATCTCTCTAGCATCCCTCGTATATATTACATCTAATATGCAGGATAGATCGAGAAGCTATGCATGGACGTCGCGGGACAGGTCGATCTGCAGCATGTACACACGAAGACAGATGCTGGCCGGGCGCTGGACGCAGCTGCTGGGTGTACACGGGCAAGTGCCAGAGGACGAACGCAGCGTGGCTGCCTGTGGCGTGTTGCGGCGTCGTGGCAGCGGTGGCGGTGGTGGTGGTGGTGGTGGCGGTGGGTTTTTTTTTATATTTTTCGAAATATTTTTTGCCGAGTGTTGGTTTAGCACTCGGCAACGTCTTGCCGAGTGCTCGACAAAAAACACTCGACAGAAACAGCTTTACCGAATTCTTTTTTGCCGAGTGCTGTTTGCCGAAGTGTTTTTTTTGTCTTCACCATGTGCCGTGGGCACACGGCAAACCTATGAATTCCGGTAGTGGTTAAGGCACACAAAGCACATGAATTTTGTAGAAACTTTTACAATAAAAAATAGCGCAACACTACCAAACAAAAACTTGTTTCAAACAAGCCTTGATTCCTGAGATCGAAATTCTCTCTACCAAAAAATCTAAAAACTCAAATAATAACTAGCAAATGCTTATGATCTTCAAATAGTACAAGTCATTTTCTGCCTTCCACGTAACTTTTTGTGTGACTGGAAATACTGTTCAGCGATCCATGCATGAATGTTCCAGGTTGCGCAGGATTATCAGGCCGTGTTTAGTTGCATCGATCGGTGACTAATTAGGCTCAAAACGTTCGTCTCGCAAAATACAACCAAATTATACAATTAGTTTTTAATTTCGTCAACATTTAGTACTCTATGTATGTATCACAAGTTTGATGTGATGAAGAATCTTCTTTTTGCATAGTGTTAAATTTTGAATTTTAGTTGATCTAAACATAGCCTCAGTAAATGCGTAAAGTCTGATGTGACCGATCTGTAGCTTGGATTCTACGTGATCTCTCGTGCATGTGGACCCACCACTACCTCTACACCTGGAGAGCAGAATGTAGAGCCGACCAAAGCTGGTCTACTGACTCGAAAGTTGATAAACTGTTGGGTGGGTGTGTACAGAAGAACAGAGATTCAGAGTTCACACAGGAAACACAGGACAGAGTAACAGTGGAGAGGCAGAGGTTTGTGTAGCACTGTATCATCTCAGTTTGGGCGATCATTGACCACGGCAGGTGGTCGTTCTGAGAATCATTTTGTTTTCTTTTCTTGCCTGTGGGGGAATAAGTAGTTTTGTTACTGCTATTCCCTCCGTATGGGAAAAAATGCAACTATAGGATCCATGCCAATCAAATTAGTTTAAGTTTGATCAAATTTATAGTAAATAATATTAATATTTATATCTCCAGATAAATTTATTATGAAAATATATCCTATAGCGGATTCAATGATACTTATTTTGTATCACGAAGGTTAGTACTTTTTATATAAATTTAGTCAAAGTTCAAACTATTTGACTTCTTGAAAAGCGAGAATTACATTCTTTTGCGGATGGAGGGCATACTTTGTAGTACCATGTGTAATATATTGAAGATATCTGCCATAACACAAAATTACAAGAAAATCACGAAATGATAAATGAGGTTCTTGGTCTAATTTCTGTGGGCGCCAGTTGTATAATGTATACATGGTTTAACAAAAACCGGTCAGATAAAACACACGTGGTTGTTTGCGAATTTAGCTAAGGTGTGTCCTTCATGTCACTTGTCTCAAATTTTTAATAAGATGTATTAGGATTTACTAAGTCTTTAGAAGAATACTTTGAATCAACTCTTACAAATACATCATAAATTAGTTCAAAATCCGTTTGGGATAACAGATACGTAAAACGTGAGTCTATTGATATAAGAGAATCTCCAAGAGTGTTTTGTAAAACTCACTCTTTAAATCATCATCTGGAGAGTCATTTGCATAAAAATCATTTTCTATATCTTTTTCACTCTCCAACAGCTTTTCCATATCTTGTAAGCGCCCTAGAGAGTTATTCTCGTTATCTATCTTTGGCTAGCGAGAAATTCGGAATAGAGGATGGCAATATTTGGATAACCAATTAAAGAAAATGTTGGATGGTATTTTTCACCAAAATCTCTATTCCTAACAATTAGGAAGCATATAGAGTCTCTTGGAGTTACTCTTAAACTTTCATGCAGTAAGCATGCATATAATTTAAATTGTTGGCCAAATCTACAAAGTATGACTTTTTCAAAACCTAATACCACTACTGGAATCTCTCTTTTTTTTGTGTGTGCGAAAACCCACGGAAAAATTCGAATACCATCGAAAAAATATTTTTCTGACGATGTACCATCAGAAAATAACCCACAGAAATAGAATGACAAAAAAATGACTTTTTCTATGGGTTCACCGTCAGAAATAATTTTTCTGTGGGTCTCACACGCACAGAAAAATTGTATTCACCCAGATTAAAACTAATTTTTCTGTGTGTTAGTCCACACAGAAAAAAAGAAATAAACGCACAGAAAAACACATGTTTTTTCTGTCGGTCTAGTGAACTCAGAGAAAACTTCATTTCGCCCAGATTAAAAATAATATTTCTGTGTAGCCAACCTCACAGAAAAATCCATACAGTAATGAAGTCTACAAGCACGGCTCATAACTAATGACTATCATCATATTTCATCATACATGAATAGTATCATTTAGCCATGCATCAACATGTTACATTCAGCAATCTCAATACATATAATCAGCATGAAAGTTGTTACATATCATTGTTGTTCATAACAATGGACTCAATGTTTCAATGTCATTATACAGTTACAAAACACAATGTTATTGAAACCATATAAACAAAGCACGTCTGCAGATCAACATATCTACAATCTGTTCTCAAACTAAGAAATTCTCAAAGCCTCCTGCAAAAGACCATTTTTCATTAATTAGAGTAATCTTGTGAATAGGAAAAAAATATTCAGAGGTAAAGAGAAAAGTAATTTCTAATAGACATTGAACTGAATTAACCATAACTCAAGATATACAGTGTTTAGACACTAGTCCACAAATTTCAGTAAGTTTATGAACCCAACCACAAGCCAAGCTAAATCTACACTTCAGTGTTTAGACCACCCTTTTTATTGGTGGGGAAAAGGATATTGGGCTAACAAGCATGTCAGCAGGGGAGAAAGCTGTGAGCAAGGTAACAGGAGACAGCATGCATGCAAGGATTACACTATTATAAAGAAATAGATATGCTGGGCCAACAATTTCAGAGCAACATAAAGTGGCTAACTATAGGCAGTAGAAAAAAATGCATGTAGGACGACAATCATGTGCTATTGGAGAAATAAAGAATTCATGTTGACTGCACATTACATACCACATCTAATTCTAAAATGAGATTGACAATATGATGGGATAATTGCTAATTTTGACAGTGATCTTGGCCTTCAATACGAATTTGACACTAAAAAACTTCAAACTACATGGAGTCGATATCTTACCATTGGAGCACACAACAAGCCTATATCCAGAATGTGATCAACCGGATTGGAAATGAGTGTAATCAGATCTGCAATGTTGTGCAAAGTATGGAATTAAAAAAGGCACCACCGCCTCCACCGCCAGTAACCGGGAGAGGAGGGCCGGATCCGGAGAGAGGGGCGGCGTCGGGGAAGAAGGCCGGGAAGAAGAAGGTCGGGAGGGGGCATCGGGGATCACCACCACCACGCCAAAGACCACCAAGCCTCCACCACGCCGCCACCCGCCGCCACCACCAGAGCCTCAGATCCGCCGCCACCGGCCTCCACCGGCCGGATCCGGGAGGGCAGGGAGAAGAAGGCCGGGGAGGGGCGGCGTTGGGGAAGAAGAAGGAGGAGGGGGCGCGCCAGGGAAGAAGGGAGGCGCGGCGGGGGGGAGGGGGGGGGAGCTGGGGCCGGGTGCCGGGAAGAAGGGAGGGGCGCTAGGGTTCAAAAGGAGGAAGAAGAAGGGAGGGGAGGGGGCGCTGGGGTCTGGTGAGGAGGAAGAAGAAGGAGGGGAGGGGAGGGGCGCCAGGGTTCAAAAAGGAGGAAGAAGAAGGGAGGGGAGGGGCGGGGTTCAAAAGTGGAGGAAGAAGAAGGAGGGGGAGGGGGGGGTGCGGCGGGGTTCGGGTTTTGGGGCGGAGGAAGAAGAAGGAGGGGAGGGGCGCCTGGGTTTGGTGCGGAGGAATTAAGGGAAGAAGAAGGGAGGGTCCTGCTCGTTTGAATTTTTCTGTGTGTACGTATATTTTTCTATGCGTTTTTTAAGAACCGACACAATAATTTGTATTTTTCTGAGAGTGTTGATTTTTTCCGTGTGTATTTTGTGGGTTTTCATATTTTTCTGTCGGGATATTTTAGAACCGACAGAAAAATCGTAATTTTTCTGTGCGTACCGAAAAAAACGTACAGAAAAATTAAAGAACAATTCGAGTTTCCAGTAGTGTACGGCCTACATTTTGAAATGGTGGTGACTTGATCGACTATCTGAACGTCTAAATGATAATGCGCTAATAATGTAGGTATTCAAGCATCACGTAATAAATTAAAGATATATGCACTAATTTGGGTTTTCTAGCATCGTGTATTGAATGACATGAGGGTCTATACATGGCCTCCATTCTAAAGCGTAGGTTATTTTAGTTTTATCTTAAGACAAAAAAAAATCTAACTTTGACTACAATTTATAGGAGCATGTATCAACATCTAGCACGTCAAAGTATTTTTATTAAATCAAACTTGAAATATACATTAATTGATATACTCCATTATTTGGTTTTCCAATGTTAATATATATGTCTATAAACCTAGTAAAAACTTAAGAAGTTTGACATAGGACAAAACTGGATTTTAAACAGATGGCGTATTTTTTGTTCACACAAGTCACAGTGGCTGATGAATCCATGGGTTGGTTCATAACCGGGGTTAATGACACATTTTTTAGCTTAACACTTCTTGAACTTAATATAAACTGCAAGGATCGATCGCGCAATGGATCCTCTTGTAGAATTTAAATTCGAAGTGCAGGGTTCAGTAGCTAGCGGCATGCAGTGCGTGAACCCATACTGCAGGCATGCACAGGGGGTCGGAGTCCGCCGTCGTTGACGACGATCGATCACGACGACCGACGACGCAACGGCATGGAGGCAAACAGGAGGCAGGGCAGGGGATTGGAAGAGCCCGCGCACCGAGCCGACCATCGCTGCCAAAAGGGTCGAGGGAGAAACGCCTAGAGAGAGAGAGAGAGAGAGAGAGAGAGATGGACCTTGGCAGCATGGCCCATGGAGTGAGGAGAAATGAAGAGGAGACATTGATCAAGAACCGAGGGCCGGATAGATGGAGCCATGGAGGGGGCAGCCAGCCGAGCATCTGATCAAGAACGATCACGCGTGTCTTTGTCTCGCGTTCCACATACCCTACCCCTACTCCGTATCGCTGCTGGGTGCTGGGTAGTGGGTACACGGTTTCTCATGGCCTCATGGGGTGATGGGGGCTCGTGCCGCGTCATACGCCTGCGTCCAGCGTCCTCTTGTTTCGAGCGCGCGAGGAGGATGGCGGGAGGCTAGCTTTTGTCGGAGCCTTCTCCCGGCTCGATCTCTTTCTCTCTCCTTCCTCCGACTCCGATTCGTTCCGTTCAAGAACGACCGAATGATTGTGCCCTTCTGCAGCCGCGCACTCTCCCCGATGTCCGTCTGCCGTCTTGGAGGGGAACGAAGCACGCTGGCTGTGGCTGGACGCCTGGACCAGACCATCATCATATGCACCGTGCCACATCCGGGGCGCGCCCGGCGGGCCGGCTGGCGGGCGGCGTGTCACGACCCCCACCGTACCGACTCCGGCTGCGCTAGGTCTCGATCTCGATCATGGGCGTGGCGGGCACGACCCCCGAAGGCCGAAGCGTGTTTAGTCTGATCTGTTTGGATTCCATGGAATAACAACCAATAGTTGCTAAAGTTTAGTCCTTTAGGATCCAAATAAGCGGACTAATAGGTGGTCTAAACTTTAGTCAAAGCTCCAACTAATTGTTAGCTCACTAGTTCATAAAACCTAACTATTAGGGGCTAAGGTTTCAATCAACCTGGAAAAAGACACTAATACTCCTTTCCCACGCGACCCTATCTGATTCGCTCGGTTCCCCTTTCATCCCGCATCCTTCTGCGCCGCCCGCCCTTTCCTCTGCCCCGCCGCCGGCCTTTCCTCTGGCCCGTCTCCGGTCTCCCTCCATTGACACGAGTTGAAGCCCCAACTAGTCGTACTAGCAGAATTTTTGTAGTACTAACCGTCGAGGGACTGCATCTCTGGCTACCGCCACCCATGCTCGGCCTCTAGGCACAGCTGCGCTCGACCTCCAGGAGCAGCCACGCTCGGCCTCCAGGCGCGTCCATCGCGAGTTCCCGTAGATCCTCCGCGACGCCACCCTTCCTTGCTGTCTCCATACACTGCCGTGTCACCTATCGTCGCCCGTGCCGGCAATCTTCATCACGACGCCCGCGCCCGTGACCGCGACGACTTACCTCCGGCCGGCACTGACGAGCGTAGCTCATGGGTATAATAGTCTTTGTATTAGAATAGTTCTACTTGTTAGCTAGTGGATCTAAAGAATTAGACTAATCACTGGTTAACTAATCACTAATCCTAACAAATCATTAGTTCTAGTCCATCCAAATAGGTCTTAATTTAGGGGGCTGGCGACGTCTTTGCTACTCCCTCCATCTCAAATTGTAAGACGTTTGACTTTTTTGGCCTCAAGTTTGACCACTCGTTTTATTCAAAAAAAATTGTGCAAATATAGTCAAATTTAAGTCATTCTTGAAGAATTTTTATTAATAAACCAAACCACGACGAAAGAAGTGATATTTTACATAAATTTTTTTAATAAGACGAATGCTCAAACTTGATGTCAAAAAAGTTAAACGTCTTACAATTTGGGATGGATTGAGTACTTACTACTGACTAGTAAAGCTAAACGAGTAGGACTAGTGGTAGGGAGATGAGTGCGCCAAATGGCCAATGGCTGTGTCCGCGCGCGGGCGGTGATGCGCACCGCGATGGATGAATCGGTCGCGAAAGGATCGGCCGGCCGGAAGCCGGATGTGATGACGACGACGACGCCACCACCAGGCACACCCATGATATGCTAGACGTGGTCTAGGGACGACGGCGGGGCCCGCGTGCTCTTGATATCATCGCCACGCCATTATGACGTTGGCGGGCATAGCGGCGCACTCGATCGATTATCGCTCGTTTCCGTGGGCCTATTGGCCTTGATTTTGCTTCACTCCTCCGGAAGAAAGTGAGCTTTTTGCATGCCTTTTCATCTACTTGGATTCCGTCAATGATATTAGCTACTTTTGCTTCAGTTAGTTTTTCCCCCACGTACTTAGTACCTCCCTGTTAGTTTTTCCCCAAGTACTTCCCTGTTAGTTTTTCCATGTACGTACTTGGATTCCGTCAATGATAAATCAATTTCTAGACTTATCTTTAAGTCAAACTTTTTTTATATATGTTTGACCAAATTTATAAAAAAGAAGACAAAAATTTGTGAAACCAAATTGGAGTATCTAAATGATACTAAAATTTAGTGTTATAAATCTTTTTGCTCTTTTCTATAAATTTAGTCCGACTAAAATTTAGTGTTATAAATCTTTTTGCTCTTTTCTAAATGACTAAATTTTATAGATGACTCTAGAAATTCATTTATCCAGAGACAATGAAAAAAAATATTGTGTCTATATATTGAAAAATTAAAAACTAAAACAATCTATAATTTAGAATGAGCAGACGACAACTTTTTGTCCCCTCTTAGTATATACAGATAGTAACTCATTTTTTAGTATTTATTGAAAGGGTTGAGGCATGTTTAGGAGGAAAGAAAAATGATAAAAGATGTATAAAAGCTGTAGGATGACTTACATTTGGAGAGTAGTTGAGAAAGTGCGCTAAAAACCATCTACGTTTCAAATCGGAGAGGTGTGAAGTGCAAGTCAGTATAACTATGTTTTGACTTCATTTTGGTCTTGTTCAATTGGATGTACCAAGCTAAATTTTAGCTGGTTATTATTAGCTAGAGCTAATTATTAGCTTATTCATATTTAGCTAGCTAAAAATTAGTTTGTGCTGTTTGGACATCAAGGACTAATAGATAGTAATATCAACCTCCCCCCCCCACCACCACCACCACACACACACACACAAATGTTTATGCCCCTTGGCCACTAGCACACGAACAATAGGGAAGGACGTTTTAGACTTTTCTGTGATTGGTTCCTTCTATTAGCCCAAATTACCTTGGTTTGGCCAACTAGTTACTAGTGGGTGGACAACTAGTTGGATGCTTCGCTAAAAGTTAACCCACCTTCTTGGATCCTTATATCATCTCAAGAGCCTTTCTTAAACTCACTCTCTGAATCATTACTTAGAGAATCATTCGAATAAAAATCGTGCTCTATATCTTCTATCCTCCAACAACTTCTCTATATCTTGTGTGAACTTAGAGAGTCAACCCCACTCTATATCTTTGACTAGCAAGAAATCTGAAATACAAGATGGCAATATTTGGAGATTTAATTAAATAAGCTACTGGAAGACATTTTTTTTATCAAAATCTCTATTCTTACCGATAATTAAGAAAGGATAAAATTAAACATACTATTAGAGTTGAGCGAGCCTCCCACACGATCACCTACACAGCGACAATGCATTGTGGGAACGTGATGTATCGGTACCAAGCAAGAAAAATGTACTAATTTGTAGCGCTAAATAGCTCATTTTAACCATTTGAAGCAGGTAATATCAGCAACATTGCTTTGAATTCCGACACTTATGCTTGTAGTTTGGGCGCTACCATGGGTTCAATTTTAGCTTCTCCCCCTTCACCTACGTACAACAATGTTATGGATATATTGGATGAAATGACATTTGACCGTACGTCGTGTGGTGGCTTCATGGCCCATGCCAATGCTGATGTTTGTGTGATTGTTTAGTTTGATCGACGATGGTCTAAAATGGGTGACATCGATCACAGCATCACAATAGTAGCGACCGGAGAGACAATGGTCACGAAGACATCGTACTTGAAATGTTGTTCATGCAACATTTACGTTTGGTTATTGCTATCCGTGTTGATGTGTATATACATTAGGGGCCATTATTTGGATCATTAGCTGCTAATAGTTAGCTAGCTAATACTAGGTCATAACTATTATTAGCTGATATTAGCTACTTTGGTTCAACTAGTGAAGTAGTTGTGATTTGAGTATTCAGCTAACAATTAGTTAAACTATTAGCTAGACGTGTTTGATCCAAGGAACTAGTTATTATCAGCTAACTACTATCTTCTTGATCCAAACATGGCCTTAGTCTCAATAAACACCCATTTTGGCATGTATTATATGTACTCCTATATCCATGTACAACTTGTAATTTGTAGGATAAAATAAAATGATTTAAACATGTGGGTTTGATCTAAAATAGATAAATACTGATGCTCAATAAAATATTTTCTTATGCATGTAGCTCCAAGCCCAAGAATAGATTTTTTTTATGAAGCTAGAAGGATGCCAAGAATGCTTATAAGTACTAGCTCTGTTCATGGAGCTGTAGGGTGTCCACCTCTGCCAGCCATTTTAGACTCAAACTCATTTGTCCATTTTATTTCTTTCCAATTATTGCCAAAGTACACAAAGCTGCCGGGGTCTCTAGAAAAGCAACGAAAACAAGACAAAAGCGCTTTCTTAGCATTCTCTTGGACTATTGGATCTCCACCGCAAAATTCATACCCTTGTACGGCAAGGAAAGGAGCCTTTTTTTTACCTTATTATACTACAAAAAGAAAGAACACAGCTCAAAAAAGAGCAGGGCAACCTTTTCATTATGTTGCTCGCTTATGGGAACCAGCATTCATTCCATTTTTTGTCCTTTCGTTTGCGAAGAAGCAGCATGCATGCATTCAGTAGGCCCGGCTAAAATCTGTGCTCTGTGCAGGCATGGCTTCAAAAGTTGAAAAGGTTACACACTTAGGGAAATACTTAAAATCCATTAGTAATAATAGTTAGCAGCTAAAATTAATATTAGTGGATTTAAGCAGATCTGATAATAGATCAACTAACTATTAGCTAAAGGGGCTTCTAAATATTAGTTCAATTAACAGGTTTGGAGCTACTAATGGGTGCCAACCATCCATTAGTAACTTATTAGTAGGTATCAAAACATCTCCTTGATAATAATTAGCATGCTAATAGTCAATAGTTATCAGCTAGCTAGCTATTAGTGCTGGTGGATCCAAATAGACCCTTAATTATGACTCCTTTAAAGCACGAGAATCTTGTAGGAAAAATGCATCAAATCGCTGGTCTATGCCTGCTTGATTATTTTTTAACTGTTGTTGTGTAACATCCTACTCTCTGTTCTAATAAGATGTTTTGGCATTCGGGAGACTAGCGTCCGGACGTTCCGGCCCGAGGCCCGTGTCCGGACGACCGCGTTGCAGTTTTCCGCGCTCGCACCAGCAATCCACGCCCGCGCTCTAAAAAAACAGCACACCCCAGCCTGGGCCTGGGTGTTTCATGTGCCCATGCGGGGCCCGCGCCCCCGAACGCCATCCGCGCTGCCAAACTGCGCGCGGGAACCGCTCGCGTCCCCTCCGCTTCACACGCGCATTGCAACATGTGCAACACCTGATTTACTTTTGAAGCATCTAGGTGCAACACTTGCAACATATGTCTAAAGACAAATGAAACATGCTTCTGAAACACTTGTAAAAACACATGAAAACCATTGTAAAGATACGTAATATCTAGATAAAACACTTACAGCATATGTGTGAAACGTATATAACATCTAAATAAACACACTTGCAACAATATGTCCAAAAACACAGATGAAACATTGGGAACAGACCTTTGCAACATACGTGTACAACCATCGCTACAAATGCAACATTCTGATATACTTTTACAACATTCATCTGAAACCATTGCAACATACCTCTCAAACATCCGAAACACTTGAAACCTACGCTTGCAACATGCATTTTAGCACATCACAACATCTCCTTGCTACTTGCGAAATAGAGGCTCGCCGGCGTGTGGAGTTCACCAAAGGCAGCCGTGTTGTCGCCACCATCGACGAGATGGACTCCACCTACTACAAGGCCAACGGGGACCCCTTCGTGGCCGCTGGTATCGTGGGCTCGACACGTAGCCTCCTGCAACCCCTACACATAGACTCCCACCACCATCGGATCTCTCGCCACGTAGTGGATCTGGTGGAAGGAGCAGCGAGACAGGGTGGAGAGTAGGCGTGTGGCGCACAATGCAAGCAAGCAGCCACCCACCGGGGCTGCGTCGCACGGCTGGGGCACCACCGGGCCGGCCGTGTGCAGCGCACGGAGGTGTCTGCGCTTTGGGCCCACGTCGGAGAGAGGGAGAGAGAGAGGAAGGGGAGGTTGGGCGGAGACGGGGACAGTGCGGAGCCAGCGGCGTCGACTGATGGGGGTGGGGTGGCGGTGTTGCCTGCGGCGGCCACGGATATGGAGAGGAGTGCGCGTCAATGGTTTCTTTCCTTTTTTGCGATGCGGGTGAGAGGTGCCGCGCATGTAGGCGAGTGGCGGGAGTGGGTTGGTCCGTCTGGACGCACGACGCCCGGGTCTAATCATTATCGTTTGGCTTTTCTAGATACATTGCTTTTCTTATGTATCTAAATATAGTGTATATCTAAATACATAACAAATATTATGTATCTAGAAAAGCCAAAACTTCTTATAATGTAGTATATAAGGAGTACTGATTGCGTTCTGGATGCTGATCAGTTATCGGTTGTGCTTCGGAGGAATTAATAACAGTAATGAGTGTGTAAAGTGATGTAGTTTCAAACCATGCGTGTAGTAACTTTGTAATCAACCAATCATAGAACCCATACTATGTACCAACACATTGCAAAGTGACCAACTCTCGCAGACTTGAAGCACAAAGATCAAAATCATTTTTATCTTTTTTTAGACCCAGTTATAGACACAGACGCTCACATACATAGCGCACACTCACCCCTATGAACGTACGCACACCCTATCCCTATGAACACCTCCGAAAAACTGAGTTGGACCGATAAATCTCGAGAATGACGAAGTCACCACAGGCGACTCGCTATCGACGGGTACGCCGCCTACCACTGAAAGAATAGCACTGTTAAATCTTCGAATAAATCTAGAAAAATGCGAGCATCCGTGTCATGTCGGGGACTTGATATGTTCCACCACACGGAACCCAAGCAGCTGAGCTACGCTCCGATGGAAGAGATAGAAGAATTGCATGGCAATGAAACACCCTTTCACTTGGATAACTCAACACTGCAGTTGTAATTACTCATCGTGGTTTGAGTGTAATTGTTCATAAATAATTGCAAAAAAAATGTAGTATGAAATTATACATATTGATTTGTCTCCAAATATATACTTTGCATAACCTTATTATTGGTTATATATATTGTGTTGGATATTGGGGGTTGGGGTGGGGGGGGGGAGGTCCAGTTAAGATGTGCTTCTATACTCTATAGACAGTATGATGATGATGTCAGAAGGCACTCTTTGAGGGAGTACCAAGAAAAGAGAAAAGAAATCATTATTTTTCTCGCAGAGGAGACAAAATATCACATTTGTTAAAGGATATCCAACCCAAAATAACTACTTTACATGTATTTTTTCTACTGCTCAATACTATCCTAGTTAAAAGGCATGTGAAGATGTTTAACTCTTTAGATATACACGTCAATGCATGGTCTTGCATTCCAGTATATATATGTTTTGGATTAAAGAAAGGGATGACCAATTCACTTAAATACCTTGTTTAGTGTAATAGTAATCAGCATCTCCAAGAGTTTCCAAAATCTACTCCCAATCTAGATTTTTTGGCAAGATTGAAAAAAAACTACTCTCCAACAACTCCCTATCTCAACTTCCGAACTTTTCGCACTTGGGAAAAAGGATGCAGTCGTGCGCTTATCGGTCCGCCGGTCTGGAGGTGAAAGGATGTTGAAAGAATAAATAGTAGGACAGGGTTCCCAATGCAAATGTACTAGAGACAAAGAAGGTATAAAAGTGGTTGGATGATTTATAAATAGTTTAGGATTCCTGATGCATAATTGTCTTCTATATTTTAGGAGCGAAATGTTGAAACTGTTGGAGGAACCCAACAAAATGTGCTCCCAACATTTTTTAGCCACTTGGAAAACTCATTGACTTACCAAATATTATTTTGAGAACTATTGGAGATGCTTGACCTTAGGGGGTGTTTGGCCCCTCTTTATTTCCGCCTCTACTCGTAGGGCGTCTCATGCAGAGCTACATATTATTTTGATGGTGTGGATGAGAAAGAGTAAGGTGATATGATAAGGAACCTCCTTGGGGTGGCCCGATCTTCACGACAATAGGTCACGAATCAAAGATAACTTGCAGCGAATAGTGGGATAACTAGCTTTATACCTAACAAAGGTTGGGTGCGAGCAAGCGACGGGGAGAGAGGCACCGAAACCGTGAAGACTTTGATTCGATCTCCGAACGACCGCAAAACCACAATCCAAAACTAATCCACACAAAACAGTGCAGCCGTACTGAAAACCGTAGAGCACGAACTAGGAGAACCCAGAGGGATCTCTTCACAGGTCCAAGAAGAACAAGGAAGAACAAAGGTTTGAGTAAGGCACTCAGCAGCTCGGCTACAATATGAGGGGTTTATCAATTCATCAAAAAGTTTTCTAATAGCATAGAGGCAGGGGATATTTATACTAGGAACAACCCTCCTAGTTCGGTGTGAAAACGAAATGGAGTTTCTGAAGATAGGCTATGTGAAAGGTCAGCACGAGATGGATTCCAAAGTGGTCTCGCCTGACTATTGGCCTCCAGAGTAGCGTCCACTAATCTAGCCATAACTCCTTATTGGGAAGTCCAAATGACGAACCGCTTGTTGGGTGTGAAGTAGACTCGAAGAGCTTTCCAGCCATGTGCAGCATGCACCACGAAACTTTGTAGATTGGTATAGTTTTGCATGAGAAGTTGTACCAAATTCGGCCTTGGCAGACTATTGACCTTCTACGTCACTTTTTCCTAGGTCCGGTCATCTGTCCGTGTTACTTGTCATCCGCGTTACTTTTCCCTAGGTCCGGTCTATGGCAGAACCACCCAATTTAACCTAATCCCAAGTATACTTGTCAGCCATTTGACACTAAGTACACAAGAGACCAAGTTAAACCCGGTAGTCTGTCGAGTACACCCCATGGGAGAACTCGAGAATCCAGGTTTTCTACAGGATCATAAACAAGTGAATAAAGCTTACATCAGTTATTAACCATTTCATACATCACAAGATTACATAAAAATCAGAGTTAAAACAGATCTCATAAAAACAACAGAAGAAGGATTTTTTATACAAAAGCAACGGAAGTAAACAATTTTGAATATTGAAGCAGAAGTAGAAATATATGACAGTAAAACTACTACGATCGTATCGGAAGGATTTCCTCGCTGAGCCCACCAGGAGGTATCCACACACAACAGTCAGCTCCCGTATCCACCTGCTTCCTACAATAGGGGAAAATAAAACCCTGAGTACACAATGTACTCTGCAAGACTTACCCGACTAGGTGGGAGTAGTCTCCCGACTCTCAAGGCTATGCAGAGGCTATTTGGCTAGCTGTTTAGTTGTTTTTGCAGAGAAACATTACTAATAGTGCATCCTGGTATTCAAGGTTTTAGCAGTCACATCAAATTTATTACTTAACCATTCTAGGTAAACACCTGAACTACTTTCAAGCATGTGGTAAGCAATTAGAATATATTTCATCATCCGGCATAAGCCTCATCATCTCCATATTCCAATTGTATTAGCTACGATGATAGTGAAATGACAAGTGGTATCCATATCCGAGGAGGGCGGCGATTGCAATCGATGTACATCCAGTTGGGCAATCCCAAACACATGCCCATACTTCTCGAAGGAGCAAGTATAAGGCTACCATTCCTATCGTACAACCAACGCCCAAAATGACCTGACCACCCCCGAGGAACCCACCCTTGAGGCCCGTCTCATGAACCGGCAATGGGTTTCCCCCTCATAAGTTTTACCATGGACATTCCCCGTCCCAAAAACAGCCGCTAGAATGGCTAGAGAAACACTTTGGTGAATGTTTTGCGCACCTTAGTTGTAAGACAGTACTTAGCTTTATGGTCAACTTTAACTCAGGCCCCTGTTATGTGTTTGGTACCTTCAAACTTGTCAAATGGCCACCAACGAACGGTCCTTAATCGACACAGGCGGGACTAATGCAACCAGAGCCTCGCTCTATTGCTATAACAAACCACATCCAAACCAAAATTCATAGTCCCGCCCGGCCTCCAATTATAATCCAAACCATGTGATAGCAATAACAATAATAAGGACCTATCTCTCACGAGTGACAGCCCATCACTTGACTTCTATCGTAAGTCCTATAGCATAGCATACTACACGATTCCTATCATACTAGTAGGACTCTTAGGATAGAATATTTTTGTAGGTGGGTTTCAAGCAACTCATGTAACTCAATGCACAAACCACATAATAATAAGTACTTGTAAAATAAGGGTTATGCACCAGGGCTTGCTTGGGTAAACTTGTACTCTAGTAAGTTAGTATCCCTCCATCTTCAGACACGATCATCCTTCGTCTTCAGGATTTGATCACCATTACACCGTCTTCTAGTTCGACTTCATAATCCACCAATTGATCCATCAGCCACCATCGTACCTAAATGATATGCATGAATGCAATGCATGCTTCAGTCAAACAAGCATAGCATGGACATGAAAAAAATTTATAGTTTATACATCTTAACTAAACATAACTAATGCATAAAATTCATAATTTTAGGATAAGCAGATTATTTACTACCAGTTAATTAAGATTTAAATGCAAATAAATCATGTGACATATGATAAATCAATAACTCAGTAAATATGTATCAACTGTGCATTTTTACCGGTGCACACACACATTAATACTAGTTTGCCATAAAAAATTTCACTAGATTTGGACTATGAAAACATGCTCTATTAAATAACACCTAAATAAACACATAAAAGTTAGATCTACTATACAACAAAAACTCTATACTAAAGAACATGATATTATATGTCTACTACATAGATCTTGTCATGTGAAGACTAACGAAACTGGTTTGGCATTTTTAGGATTTTTCTATGATTTATTATGAATTTTCAAAGTTTTAGCCAGATTATACTAAAAAGAAAAAGGAAAACTAGATAAGACAGACACATTTCACAGAGACCCCTATGGTTCTCCCTAATTAATCCATGGACTAGCCATACTATTCATGTGAGTCTAGTACTTTGCATCTAGACCCATGAAAGAGTTTCTAATTTGTTTTCTTCCCTGTCTTCTTCTTCAACGTAGCAGAGGAGCAGAGGACGGACGGGCTCTGGCCAATTCCGGTGGCCAGGTGGCTAGAAACGGTGACAAAGGGGCCGCACGCCCAGCTAAGGGGCCCCCGCGCATCCTTTGGCGGCGGACTCAGGCAGCAGGCGGCGGCTATGCTGTGAGGCGCGGTGGCCAACAAGGATGGGATGTGTGGAACCGGGTGAACATGGCGCACCCGTGGCTGGCACCACCCGTGCCGGGGTAGGGCGCAGCAGCCTGGCCGCGTGTGTGCTGCACCGCGGCGGCCCAAGCAGGGGCCACGGTGGCTCTCGACATCGTGGGCTCCAGCGAAGCGGGGCATAGAGGGACGCGAGGAGGAGGCGGTGGTGCCAGCAGTGAGCGAAGAGGGGCAGAGCGGTGGAAGCGGCGATGGTAGAAGGAGCTCGGCCTGCCTCGGCCATGGTGCGGTGAGAGCGAGCAGGGCGCAGCACAGTAATGGAGGGCGGCAGGGAGGGAGAGAAGCAGCGCGAGGGCGGGCAGGCGGGCATGGGCGAGCGCGCGAGTAGGGCATGGGAAGCCATGGCACCCCTGTGCATGCACAGGCGCGGTGAGGACAGAGCATGGTGTGGTGACAACAGTGGCCATGAGCCCCACTTTGACGCACTGCACAGAGGATTCGGTCAAGGTTTGGGTCCGACATCCTGTACAAAATATCTTTAACTCGAAACAAACTCCAAATTTGCTTAAGGGACCTAGGTCGTTAGTGCAATGGATTAGCAGGTAATTAGGGACAAATTTAGCAGTGTCAGCGAAAACACTTAGAAACTTTCTAAGTCACCTAGAAAACAGCATTTTATTGAAACTTTGAAGCACTAATTAATCTATCAATCAATCAACTAGGCACAAACAAGTACCCTACCACAAAGTTCATAGCTTGTACTAAGTTTTTCACATGGACATATGTCAGAGTTTATTAATAAATTATTTATTTATTCAGCCTTCAACAAGCTATCAAGCAATTAACACCAATTAGAGTTTTTGACATTTTTAAGCATTTTCTTCACATTTTTCTAGCATTAACCCTAAATAACTTTTGTTCACAAGTCTATTTGGAGACATTTAAGCACACAAATCAAGGTTGGTTGACATCACACTTGTTGACTATATTCACAAAGGTGATTTAAACAAACATGTATTTATCATTTCATGCAAGAGTTCATCACCAAGCATAAAAAACTTATTTGTTAGGTTCTATTAAGCCTTAAACTACTGTTAAACAGGTACGTAACACTAGGGTGTTACACGGTCATCCGCTCGTGTTACTTTTTCCAATGGAGCTATTTTGTAGCATCGTGTCTTGATCCTTCGGCCATGTGCCTTCCACGTCTTCATGTGTAAACCTAAGCATCATCAAGATAGGATATTTAGGTAGTATAACATTCTCAGAAGTGTTAAAATTATAATCAATTAGGAATGAATTCACATGCTCTTGTAGTTTCTTGTCATGGCTTCTTGTAAGTGGCCCTTGATTTGTATCTTTTGGACTTGAGCTAGCGTGCACGGTTGGGATGTCCTCATCATCCTCTCCCTCTTAAAAGGAGTCATCCTCGACTTTGACTCTTGTGTTCCAAAGAATTTTTCTAGGCCATCGACTTGTAGTGATGTAATAACATCACGATCTTCTTCTTCCATCACAGCAAGGTGTTTGAATCTATAATCATATAAACCAAGTAGTAGCCTTGTAGGTGGAAACCTAAATGATTTGAAATTAAGTATAGCTTTCACCTTAAATGGATGCTTAGAACAAATGGTGAATGTTGACTACCTTGGCATGGTCTCATCATCCTCCCTCCCTTTAAGAAAAGTCATCCCTGACTTTTGTTTACCTGAAAACATATTAGACAAAACAGAGGGTGGATGTACATGATAATTCCAATAATCTTTTATTTTGTTTTGTTCATTTGTTCCTTCATGACTCATATTCACATTATTTTCTTGTCCTAGTAAGAAACATTCTCTCAACTTTGATGAACCTGCAAATAGCTTTGAAGATGGGAGCACAAAAATTTCTTCTAACCCAATCATTTGATTCATGTTATCATATTTCATTTTTGCAAGATCAAGCTTTTCATCAAATGGATGTTGAGCATTCATGGCATTCCAAAAATTATTGTGGCATAATTTATTCAAGGGTTTACAAGTATACCTTTCAAACTCAATGCTTCAGGATGTGGATGAACAACTTTTGTGTGCACGGGCATTGCTTTGCACATGATTTTTGTCTTTCAGTGGATGGTATGAACATGGTGACAACATTAATTGTTCGAAATCACAAACACCAAGGAATTGTTGCATCTCAAGAGATTTATCACTTTGTTTTTCACTCAACATTTTTGACTCTAAGTCAGCAAGCTTGTCATATGTTACACAAATTGCATGAACATGGAAGGTATCCACAACATGTTCTCCAATCAAAACAAATGTAAACTTGCAGCTATGAGCAGTATTCAAAGATCTCAAGGTTGTTATCTCGGAAATTTTCTCAAGCATTTTATCAATATTGATAGGCATGTTAAGCATAGTATAACACAAACATCCAGTAGGAGATATCTTTGCAAATAAATCAGCACATGTAGTCAACTGAACAAGGCGAAGTTTGCCGATATATGAAGTGTTGCAAGGATCATTTAAAGCACAAAGACTCATCAAAATCAAATTCAACACTTGTATCAACATGAGCTTTAGTCAAATCAACACAAAGGTTTTGATTATGTTCTATCACTGAAATAGTAATATCACAAATACTCATAATTTTATTTTGCAAACTCAGATCTAAATTATTTTCATTACCTTTCAGACTTTGTGGTAGTGCAAGTATCATGGATGACGCTTCTAAAATCTTACCACTTTTCTCATCATGGTTCATGTTTTGGGCAGCACACAATTGGTTTGGATGAATGGCAACCTTCTCACTTCTCTCAACAAGTATGGAGTTGTCATGAGCAGCCATCTCTTCCTTATTCTCATTACAAACCTGCACATTTGGAAAGACAACACTATAAGTAGAAATGCGAGTGTTGGTTTCAAAAATATCCTCACATGACTTGCATTCTAACTCTCTATTTTTCTTTGTTGTATCCCTCACACTCGCATTGTTGATACTCTCAACGTCACAATGGGTGGAATCACACAACTCACTTTTGTTTTAACTCTCTCTCAATTTGGCTATGTGGCTCTCATTCTCACATGGTTTTGATGCACAATCACTTCAACATCTTATGAAGCAACATATGCATACGTATCGCTGTCCATGGCCATCACTTGATCGTCCTCATCGAATATTGGGGGCTGGTCATAATCCACCACATCTTTTCCTTCATGAGCCTGCATCACACAAGGAACAAGACTAGAAGAAGGTATTATCATGTTAGTAGTAAATAATTCCTCACATGATTCATCTTCTTTTTCGCTCAATTTTTGTGTATCTCTCTCACATAGAATTTTGTGGCTCTCCTCACATATGGTGGAATCTCTCATCTTTTTATTTTGAACTCTCACACTCAATTTTGGTTTGTGGCACTCCTTCTCATATGGATTTTGTTGTCTACTATGGCCAAAGAGACCACCACGAGAGTTGATCGGCCTATGTTGTTGTGGCGCCCGACCACCCACTGTAGGAAGATGTTCATTGAACATCCTCTCCATGGCGTGCAACAGTGACTTTTTAAATTGACATAACTTAGCTCGTGATATCGGTGGTTCTTCTTTTCCGTGTCAACCACCACGAACACTCAAATTAGATCCTGCCATGTTAGCACTTAAGCAAGAAAAGTGGAATAGGAAAATTTATGGAATCACACAACCTCACCTCTTACTTACCAATGCTCTTGCTTGTTCTCAAGGACAGTGAGTGTGCTAGTGTAGCAGTTCAACGGAAGTGATTGAGAGGTCGCAAGGATTACGAGTCAAACATCCCGGTTTCAGATTTAGGTGGAGCTATAGGTGGCTAATCAAGAGAGCCTACGGTACTGCAAACCAAGTGGTTTGATGTCTTCAAAAGATAAGAAGTTGCTGCTATTGAGATTACCACCAACTTGAATATGTAAACCGAAATTTGCAACAAAGTAAACCGTAACACAACCCCCTACAACTCCTTTTCTCTTCCTTTTTTATTCTATTCTTTCTTTTTTTCTAACTTCTTTTTTTCTCTGATTTTTTTATACTAACAGAGGCGTGGATAACAAATGAAACACAACACAAAATATATGAAGATGGTGACTAGCAACTTGATGAACAAAACAACACAAAGGTAGCAGTACCGCCAAAAGGGTATAGGATTTTTTTTGTGGCTTTTTCAGTGGACTCTAGGAGATGAACAAAAACACTAACAAATGATGGATAAATCAAAGGTAAATATGTGAATGATGGTGAGACCTACCATGACAATGAAAGCTCTGATACCAGTTGATAAGGAACCTCCTTGGGGTGGCCCGATCTTCATGACAGTAGGTCACGAATCAAAGATAACTTGCTGCGAACAGGATAACTAGCTTTATACCTAACAAAGGTTGGATGCGACCAAGTGATGGGGAGAGGCACCAAAACCGCGAAGACTTCGACTTGATCTCCGAACGACCGTAGAACCACAATCCATAACTAATCCACATAAAACGGTGCAGCCATACTAGAAATCATAGAGCATGAACTAGGGGAACCTAGAGGGATCTCTTCACAGGTCATAGAAGAACAAGGAAGAACAAAGGTTTGAGTAAGGCACTCAGCAGCTCGGCTACAATATGAGGGGTTTATCAATTCATCAAAAAGTTTTCTAATAGCATAGAGGTAGGGGATATTTATATTAGGAATAACCCTCCTAGTTGGGTGTGAAAATGAAATAGAGTTTCTGAAGATATGCTATGTGAAAGGTCACCACAAGATGAATTTTTGAAGTGGTCTCGCCTGACTGTTGGTCTCTAGAGCAGCGTCCACTAATCTGGCCATAACTCCTTATTGAGAAGTCCAAATGATAAACCGTTTGTTGGGTGTAAAAGTAGACTCGAAGAGCTTTCTAGCCATATGCAGCATGTACCACAAAACTTTGTAGATTGGTACAGTTTTGCATGGGAAGCTGTACCAAATTCTGCTCCTGGCAGACTATTGACCTTCTGTGTCACTTTTTCCTGGGTCCGGTTGTCCGTCCGTGTTACTTGTCATCCGCATTACTTTTCCATGGGTCCGGTCGTCCGCTCGTGTTAGTTTTTCTGATGGAGCTATTTTGTAGCACCGTGTCTGGATCCTTCGGCCATGTGCCTTTCACGTCTTCATGTGTAAACCTAAGCATCATCAAGATAGGACATTTATGTAATATAATATTCTCATAAGTGTTAAAATTATAATCAGTTAGGAATAAACTCACATGCTCTTGTAGTTTCTTGGCACGGCTTCTTGTAAGTGGCCCTTGATTTGTATCTTTTGGACTTGAACTAGCGTGCACAATTGGGATGTCCTCATCATGATAGATCATTGTTTTGTGAAACAACTGTCATGTAAATTCAAACTTAGGACTAGAAGGCTAATTTTGCACCATTATATGAATTATTTTTGCCATATGATTTACAAAATTCCTTTTGTTCTATGGACAAATAAAGAAATTGTAAGTTATTACTAGATAACTCAAAAGACAACTTGATGTACTCCTCCGTCCAGAAAAGAATGTAATTCTAGCATAGTATCATGGTTTAGTATCTTAAGTTCGATCAATTATAGATAAAAAAGTATCAACATTTATGATATCAAATAAATATCATTAGATTAATTATGAAATGTATTTTCATAATAAATTATTTTAGAGTCGTAAATGTGAATAGTATGCACTAGAAATTTGGTCAAACATGAACTAATTTTATCAGCACACAACCCGTAATTTCATTCTTTTCTGGACGGAGGGAGTACATGTTATCTAAAATAAATCAACTCAAGATTATGTGGCACTACATGGCCTATAAGATAATAATATAATGCAATACATTAGATAAATAAATTAAGGTCGATACATGCCACGTGGACCAAAAAAATCTAAGGACCAAAAAAATTGAAAGTAACATCGCGTGGATCAACATCAAGTTTCTGAAATATGTTCTAATGTAACTGGCCGATATACGTTAGCAAAGCTACATCATCATAGTTTGGTAGGCATAATTTTTTTCAGACAAGAAACTCCAATAAGTACAACTTGTAGCTTTCTTCATGAAATGCAAGAGCCTTGTAAAAAAAGAAATTTTAGTAGAAAATCATGTTTTAAAGCTCAGAAACAAATAACCAATCAGACGATTGTAACATTTATTAAACCTAAATTGTAATAATCTGAAAAAAATCAACCTAATATCATTTTGTATTTTAACACTATCACTGTCAAACTGATTGGAATAGCTACATCCTCCCTCAAATATTCCTTTTTTTTATCGGATGGGCATATCATGTATGCAACTATGAAATGTTATCTTTGAAAAGTCGCTTTATTAGCCATCTTTTGGTAGGGCCTCAGCCAAGAAGACAAAACTAAAGCCCCTCAAGAAATCCGGCTAAAGAGGACATAAGTTAGAATAGTTTGATGTAACATAAAAGTTAAAATGTAGGGTGCCTCATTTAGTACACTACACCTCATAAAACTTATTTTATCTCATGAAACTTTTATCATCTCTCTTCATGCATATTATGCCATGTCAACTTATTTAATGCCCATGAAATTTCAATAAAATCTCCATTAAAATTGGCCTTATTTTGTTACCTTCACCACAATCAAAGTTCCAAAGAAAACTAGCCAACATTTATAATATTAAAGGAGTAACACAACGAAAAGACAGACCTGCTATAAGATTAGCCACAACGTCGTTGGTGCCAAAGAAAAGATTCTCGTGCCAGTTACGTCGATGCCAACAACCAATTCAGAGATGCAGTGTTTGCATCGACACTGGTAGTACAAGTAGAACCCAATGAGCCAGAGCATTATCTTCCTTTCTCAAGTGTTGCTGCTGTGCACAAAGATTTGTTTAATTGTCTAGGCTGCTCAGCATCGAGGCAGGCAAGAACTTTACTCGAGTAGAAGTTTTTGGCCCCGTTCGTTTCGCTGAAAAAACAAGCCGAAATATTGTTCCGACTGATTTGTTGTGAAAGAAAAACACTGTTCCAGCTGAAAAAACAATCTAAAAAGATGAATTATAAGAGAAGCGAACGGGGCTGCTAGCATTGCTCCAGTTCGACCCCGTGCTCAAACTCTCTTATTTCAGCAACGATTTTATCTCAAGTTGTGGGTAGTCTAAGCCCCATATTATTTGCCTGCGTACTTGATTCATGAACAAAGCTTTGTTAACGCATGTAATTGCGACAACAAAATTTCAGTAACAAGAATCTTACATCATATTGTAGGCAGCTTCTACTAAAGATTGACTTTCACGTGCTGGGCAAACAGAATGCAATCGCTACAGACTTCTGTAACTTGTAGTTATTTATGAAGGACGAGTGAAATGTTTACAATGTGTCGGCTAAACTATTGAATCACAATCCGGTTCGCCATGGATGGCTGGCTTTCGTCGCCATCATTCATCTACTGAAATAAGATAGGTCTAAGGGGAGAAAGATACGTTAATCAGCCAGCTGAAAAAGGCTTCGAGCAGGGATTACAATTCTCCTTCTGGTCCAGAGAACAAGGACATGATACCAAACAGCAGGAAGAGCACTCCGCTTGACAGTTCAACCTACAACAAGACAAGCATCGAATTAGATGTTGGACATTTTACAGGAGTATGAAAAATGAATGAGTTTAGTTCCAACCATCTTCTCAGATATCTGGGAGGCCAGGCTCTTTCCACCAAGAACAGCAGCAGTAGTGCAGAGTGCTTGCGCTCTAAGCACAGAAAGAAGTTTTTTATCAGGGAACACACAATAAGCCATTTAAATAGAGCAGTCAGGCCAGTAAAAGAAGCAGCTCGTACATGATTCCACCCAGGACAACACCAAATGGGTTTTCATCAGCAGCCAAGCCAATAGTAGCAATCTGACAAGAGGTTCATCAATGTAGCGAAAACATTATCCATTTATGACTCAACAGGTGATTTGCAGAGCTAGAAGATAAATAGTACTTCTATACAACTTACCTGGCTCTTGTCACCCCACTCACCAAAGAATGTAATAGAAAACGCCTACAGCATACAAATTAAAAGAAATGTTAACATTCAGATAAAACACAGGAATGGTACCTTTGCCAACAATTTCTTGCATATTATAAGAAGTTGCTACCTTTATAAAAATTGGTGAGAAGAACTGCATGAGAAATGGTCTTTGCTGTTTCTTCGTATCATCATTTGCCTATATTAAAAAAAGGTTGAGTTACAAATCCAAATAAGAATTAAATTCGTATTAATTTATAGTTACAACACCAAAATAACAAGGAAATTGCCCCCAATAAGCAAAGCTTTCTTAACTTCCCAGTCTAAAATATGTCTTCTCTACACAAGCAATAGAAAACAAAAGACATATGTGCAGATGAGCTATCAGAAATTGCTTAATTCATTTATTTTTCTTTTTCTTTGTCAATTTTAGATGAAAAAAGATGCCATCTTCCAGAGTCTACCTAAGAAGAAGTTAGAAAAACTAGAAAACCTATAGGCTGATGCCAAAGGTTCCATAAAAAGGACACATATTTGGACTGTGCTTCAACTATATCAACTGTACTTGAACTGTTAGATAGTCATAACTGATGATTGATAACATCATATAGTTCCCACCACTATTCCAAAACTGTAAATGAATAAAAATAGGACTACTCAGATGAAATTTTTTAGAATACAAAGAACGAAAGAAACCATAAGCTAGCTAGACACCAAAAGTCCAAAATCATATAAATTGGTAGGATTTATGTAAAGGCACATTGAATGCATAACAAATTAATATTTTCAAGGATATAGGAGAAGAAATGTAAATCTATTTTGTTTCTCATTCATGATTTCTATTTTCCACATCATCCAAATGGATAATCACATAATTATGAAAGAAAAAATATTCTGCGAGAGAATATGATTGATGTACTGACCTTAGATACAGTTTTAGTTTCACCTTTGTTACTCTTAAAGGCAGCATCCTGTAAATTGGGTAGAACTTGCCAATAAGTAATTCAAAATGCAGTCCATAAAATAACATAATATAATGATAAAATTTGCCAACCAGCTCTGCTTCAACTTCATCCAATTCTTCCGAATCTCTGAAATGAGAGTTGCATCGCTTAGCCAAGTTGATAACAAAAACACCAAAACACATAACACAAAAAGTTAATTGAAAGGCAACAGCAGAGCAGTACCCATCTTCCTTGAAGCCTTCCCACAATGACCAAATGCCAAATACAAAGAACAATAGAGTGGTCACATGATGAGTCCATTTACGTGAAATCTGTTCAACATAATACAGTCAGTCATAGCATCTTGCAGAACTGTCGGGCATTCTTTTGGGCAAGGCAATATCGCTATAAGCTAAAAGAAAATTTCAAAAATGATAGAATGGTTCAAGAAAAAATGATAAAAAAAGGTACAGCTATCACTAAGGTCCACCCCCAAGTGTTGAGGGAAGTGCAAATCACTGTTTCAAGCATTATACTTCGCAAGCGTGTCATGTTGACTAAAATCCTCTTGCCATGTATAATGTAAGGGCATTTTAGTTACCATACTGAACAAGTGTAAGGATAATAGCTGCAACAGTTTAATAAGAAATAAAATCAAAGGATTATAGCTGCACCAGATCAATGCAAAGCACAATACAATCAGCATTTAATCTATAATTGCATGTCTCTATGATCGAATAAAAAATGGGCACATAATGCCTGAAATAGCATACATTGCCAGACACTGGCAACCATGTACATGTTGGTGTCATATGCTAAAGCGAGGCGAGGCGACCAACTACCGCCTTACGCTAAAGCGAGTAAGGCGTAAGGCGAGGCGACGCCTTACGGCCATCCAACAGTAGTATAGACGGTGGGGAAACAGCAGTCCGCCGGCGGCTGCTCCTCGCGCAGGTGGGGAAGAGGGAAGGGAGAGGCGAAGCGGCTCGTGTCCTGCTCAATGGAGGACCAGAAGAGGCGATGGGGAAACAGCAGCCCGCCGGCGGCTGCTCCTCGCGCGGATGGGGAACAGGGGAGGGGGAGGCGGAGCCTCAGCTGCAGCAGCTTCTACCGGCGGCGCGGGCGAGCAGGTAGGTCCGTCTTCCCTGCGAACGCTCCTCTCTCTCCTCTCTGATTTCTCCTGCACTCCTCTCTCCCCGCGCGCCTAATCTCCCGCGCGCGCGATGCTTTCCCGCGCGCCTGCACTTTCCCGTCCTTTCTCCCGCGCCCGCGTTTTCCTACCGTGGCCATCCCCGTATGGCGCCCGCCTTGCTCGATTTCGACGAATCGGACGCCAAATCGACGACTTCCGGACGCCATGGTAGTAAGGCGGACGCCATACCAATCTGAGGCGAGTCGTCCGCCAAGTCGTCCCGCCTGTAGCGCCTTGCCGATTAGGCGACGCCTTAAAAACATTGTATGCTCGAGTCCTCAAAGCAAACAAACACACACAAAAGGAAAAACTTCTTTGCCTTCTTGACATAGACTTACCAGATTTGGTGCAGCCCAACCTAGGGAAGCTGATAGAGCTGTCATCACCTAAAATTAGTAACTAAATCAATTAAACTATTTGTTAAAAAAATTGAACAGATTATAAAAAAGAGGATGCCATAGGTCAGCATGTAAAATTCCGAATATACTCACTATTAGTGCAGTCAAACAGCCTGCCAGTACAAGTTTCCTGGGATGGCGCATAGCCAGAATCTAGCAAAGATAAATACAGAGCATGAGTAAATCCAGTGCTCGAAACATGGGCCATAAAAAAAAAGCGTGCAAAAGCAGGCATTGGAAAATATTGAAAAGAACGGGGTATGTTTGTCTTGCTAGGCCCAGACCCTGTCAAATCCCTCATCCTCTGAAGACGCAATCCTCAAGCTAAAGTTTATTTCAAGTCTACCCTGCTGAAACAATTCTTGTGGAAGAGGGCAGGCATCTTATCAGAACTGGTGACAGTCCTCCAGAAACAGAGGACCCTACCGATATGGCAGGTTCGCGAATTCGGCAAGTGCAACTGCTACAGGAAATTGCAGGCACAGTTGGCACCCACATGGGTGGAACCCACGCGCACCGAGCTAAATGGGGTAAAAAAATTGTGGCCGCAGCAAATCGAGCGCACAAATTAGTTCGCAAAGTGGAGGAGCGTAAACAAATCCGAGCTCCCAATCTACAGCTACCAACTAGCTTCTCACTACTTAAAGAAAAATTAATAAAAGAAGTCAGCTCAGCTCAGCAGTAGAAACTGACAAGCGAATCGAGCCAAGAATTCGACTCCAAGGCGCTCCACCGGAGAATCTGCAGCTACCGCACGATCTCGTGACGGGATCGAGCCAGCAGCCAGCGCCAATTGTCCTCCGAACCGATTATCTCCCACGGCGGTCCCACCCAACAGCGGAGCAAAGAGGCACGCCGCGGCGGCGGCAGCGGCGGCATACCGTCGAACACCTGGCGGGAGTGCACCCGGCCCGTCTACGCAGCCACACGGGGCACGCAAGCAGAGGCAGGCACGGCAAGCAAAAGGGTAGGAGGAAGAGCAGGCGACGTGAGGCGGGAGGGGAAGGAGGAGGCGTACCGCGGCGGCGAAGAAGGTCTTGTCCCCGATCTCGGAGAGCACCGTCATGGCGAGCGACTTGGTGAACCCCTGCACGCAGCCACCGAGAACCATGAGCAACAAGCCAAGCCACCTCCTCTGCTTAACCAACACACCTGAATGAAGAAGAGGGAGAGGGAAAGGTGACCCCGAGCAGAGACGGCGCCATGGCGGAGGGGGGCGGCGGGGCGGGGCGCCGCGATTCCGATCTCGGGGAGGCGCGGGGTGGAGGTGTAGCAGCCGAGGCGAGGCGCTGCGGGCGTGGGCCGCGGGGGCAGATGCGAGAGGCAACAGCAGCAGAAGCGACGGGGGGCACTAGTAATAAATACTGAAGAAGGGTGGGGGTGAGGACGCGCGCGCGGGGCCGTCGGATCCGGGACGGGCGGCGGCGGCGGCGTCGCGTGCTGCGGCTGTTTTTCTAAAGGCGCCGGCGCCAGGTGCGCAGTGCGCTGACTTGGGAAAGGGATCGGGAGTTAGTTGGCCTGCTGGTTGGGTCGGCATCGGGTTCGGGAGGTGAGCGGAGGGAGAGCTCGTCGGCTCGTGTGGTGCGAGGCCGGCGACGCCCGGCGGTATCCGTGTGAGCCGTGCGCCGTCGATGCCGCATCCTGCGGCCACGGGGAGCGCACGGGGAATGGGTGAAGGCGAGAGCCGAGGCGCATGGCAGACCATGACGTCGGCGTGCATGTCGAATTGTCGACTCGTTTGGCTCTCTTGCCTCTTTTTTTTTTTTTTTTACACCTCAAATTTGTGGTTCCGTTTTATTCCATCGACCATCGCCGTATACATATAAGAAGAATGATGAATAATGCAACAACCATCGGCAGAAAAAGGAGGAGGAATTCCCACTGATTTTAAATACAGATCCATCGTTGACAGGATTATATGTCATCAATCTTTTCTAACCTGTCTCATCAATATATAGAAGAAAAGGTTATATGTACATTGAATTGAAGACGAACCATCGTTGGTGTTTATACATTAATATAATAGAAAATGTTTTCATAATCTACAATTTTGATATTCTTTTATAAATGGTCTACCTTTTGAAAAAACATACATGCCAAAGTGTAGCATTAGATCTTTTAGGATTTAAAACTTATGCCACAAAGGAAGACATTCTAGTACTATATCTAGATGATTGTACGCAGTACTGTTTGATACTGTTCATCAGCGATTTTGAGAGGTATCTAGATCATTATGCTTTATTGCTAATGTATTCTAGAAATCATATATATAGTGTCTTTCTTTATGGGAACAAGGGAGTATATCGTTGTGTTCTAAGGCCAGCCCCAACGCTCCATGCTGGGTGGGCGTTTCAAACTCCACGCCTGCATCAAATGTCCACATCGACTTGATCAGTAGCCCTGCAGAGCGTCATAGTGGCCTGGAGGGTAGTGAGTGCTTGTTCTGATAGATACCAGAAACTACTCCACAAGCTCGCGATGGAGAACCAGGGAGTCTAGCACCATGCGAATCTCAGGTGGAAAGAGAGAATGCGTGGAGAAAAAGGTGAGGGAGGTGCATTGCAAAGCAAAAGTAACTTTTTTAGGCAGGGCATAATTTAGAGTTGGGCTGTGATGGAAGTCAGGCTAGATGGAAGGATAGTAGTTTCAGAACTCCTTCATCTACGTGTGTTGTCATTTTTTCTGAAGCCAACATCCATATTAGCCTGCATTGGATTTGCTCTAAGGGACTTATATTTAAAAAAATAAAGTGGGTATGTAACCACGGTACTAGCAACAGCATATGATACCATTGATGATTGATGAACAGCATATGGCCAATTGGACCCCATCAGTTTACATGACAGACGAGCGGCTGTTATTTAAAGGTGCTAAGAATTGAATTCGATTCCTTGAGTCGCCGATCAAAAGCGGGTGTTCTTTGCTAAAGGATGCCATGTTCTTGGATAAATATTTCTTTATTGAACAGATTGAGGTGCACAAGACACGACAATGCCCGTCATCTATGCATCGCTGGTATTCTAGTGCCTGTTTGTTGTCAATAACATAAAAAGATGATAGGGAGGCTAAATTTGATTAGAGCATTGATGATGCAACACGTTTTAGGCCTCGTGTTAACGTTGGACATGATCTGAATCACACACCAGTCACTAGTGGAGGGACGGGCTTTACTCCCGGTGGAGAACCCCGCTAGTCCCGGTTCCCCACCCAGAAGTAAGCATCCGGGACTAAAGGGGGTCCTTTAGTCCCGGGTCGGGAACCTTTAGTCCCGGTGCATAACACCAACCAGGACTAAAGGTCCTCCCAGCTTTAAAAAAATAATGCCTCCCACCGCTGCGTCCCGTGAGATTTGAACCTAAGACCTCATGCATTGCCTCGCGCGTAGCTTACCACCCCACCTACACAACACATCTAACAATGGATGGGATGCTTCTCTTTTGAACTAACCCATCGGGGGACCTTTAGTCCCGGTTGGTGTTACCAACCGGGACTAAAGGTTGGAGGACTTTTAGTACCGGTTGGTGGCTCCAACCGGGAGTAAAGGTCCACCTTTAGTCCCGGTTGATGTCTCCAATCGAGACTAAAGGGCCCCTGCCACTGTGCCGAGCGCAGTAGCCGTTGGGCAGGGACCTTTAGTCCCGGTTGGAGACACCAACCGGGACTAAAGGTCTCTCTAGTCCTGGGCGCAAAAAATACTGGGACTAGAGCCCATTTTGGCCTCGGATGAAAGGTCTGTTCTCTACTAGTGAGTAGGGCTTTGCACGTCTAAAAGGTTGCACACAACCTGCAACGCAGCAAGAACACCGCTTAATCGACGAAACCGATCTAGAAACCGGTTAAGCCGATGTTGCGCTCGTTCTTGGTCGGAAAAGCTCCCGAACTTCTCTCGGAAAGACCCGTCAAGGGGCAGAGCACGTGGAAGATCTCTTAGGACTAGCAAGGCCGGCTAGGATGCCGACAAATTTCGCTGGGAGACATGTCGAACAGTAAGAGGGGTTGGAAAAGGGAAAAGACGAGTAGTAGATGTGTTTGTTTGACGATTGTATAGATGGAAACTCAATCGGTCGTGGTCCTCTCATCTATATAGAGGGGTAGTCTTATCCCAGTAGAAAATAAGTCTAAAATGCGTTCTCTAAGTTTCCCACGTCAAAAATATGCCAAAAATCACTTTGGAAACCAACTCAACTCAGAATCCAGGACGAGTCGGGTTAGCCGACAGGGGGAGTCGGTAAAGCCGACTTTCATGAGCTTGGCCAGGCTGCCTGGCGGATTGGAAGAGGGAGTCGGCTAAGCCGCCTAGGGCTGACTGGGCCGGCTAAGCCGACTGCAGGGGTCGGTTAAGCCGACTGGTTGTGGGTCGCCATGGCTCGCCATCTTCTCCGCGAGATTTCTTCAATATTTTGTTACACCTTTTGACCTCTAACATGTCCAAGATATTTATAACTCGCCGGTGGTGTCCAAAATACTATTGGAACATTTTTGAGTGTCAACACATTGTTAGGATTTAGTCAGATTCGCATCAATCCACATGTGTTGGGGTGAGTTGGAGTGGAACTTGAACCTCAATCCATCCCGACACACTTGGATTGAGCAAACAGGGCCTTAGAAATAAAAGAAACGTGGGGTGATTTGTTGTCTTATGGTTGCTTGTTTATGGATTCAAAATAAACTTTAATATATTTAATCAACGCGGCACTGATGGCTAACCCTCTTCGTCAGCCGTGAAGTGGACATCATGCAGCTCTACCTTGCACGGCTCAGCTAGACGCTAGACCTCACCTTAAAAGTCAAACTCAAATACTTTGCTTTTATTTATGGCATGTTTGGAATGGCTCCACTCCACAACTCTAGCAACTCCAGCAAAAATTACAGCCAAACACCACAGCTCCAAAACTCCTAGGAGCTACCAACTCCATGGAGCTATAGTGCAAATGGGGGTGGAGTTTTGGAACACCTCTTTTGCAACTCCAGAACCACCTCTTTTGAACCTCCTCATAGAGTTGGTGGGTAATTACCCACCAATGCCACTGGTTAAAAAAAATGGTTCATTCTTTTCCTCCGAGACTCCCCTGAGCCTGTTTTCTCCGTCCCGACGCCTGTTTCCTCCAACGCCGACTACTCGCTTCTTCTCTCGAGCACGGGCGCCGCTAGGGTTTCGGCCGCCGCCACCCACACCGGCGGCCACCGTCCACCCACGCTGCCGGATGCCGGAGCCCCTCCCGGCCACCGTCAATCCGAGCCCCACCGCCATCAATCCGAGCGCGAGCGTCAGTGTGCAAGTGTCCCACATGACGAAGTGTGCTGCCGGTCCCGCCATCACCAAGATCGACATCCCCACCAGTAGCGGACCCGGCAACCCTCCTCGGCGCGGGGGATGCACGGATCTGCCGCTCCTAGTGGAGGCCGCCCCAGGAAGCGCCCGTCACCAGCACCAACATCCCCTGCCGGCCGCAGAATAAGGTATTTTTTCAGTTTTGATTCAAAAATTGATTCACAGTATGATTAGAGGCTGGATTTGTGGGAGTGAACCGTGTGCTATGCTGCAATCCTAGATTCACAGTAGATATTTTGCAATCCAAAATTTGTTGTCTGTACTACAAATATGGACAGTACCATTTCAGTGAAGTATCTTAATGGCTTCTAATATGAAATTTGTGAGTTGGATAGATGCATGAAATTGATTGAACTCGGAGAACACTCGGGTGCTCTGTATGTTGTTTGCCGAACAAGTTGGAAAAGAAAATTGGCCAAACACACACTTGAATGCACTTGGTTATGCTGAGGTTGAGAAAGGGTTCAAAGATAGGACTGGAATTGTGGCTACCAAGAGTCAGATCAAGAACAAATGGGACAAGTTGAAGGAAGATTTCAAGGCATGGAAGAAACTAATGCTGAGGCAAACAGGGACTGGTTGAGACCCTATAAAGAAGACTATTGCTATGGATGATGAATGGTGGAAAAAAGCCAGAGCTATAAGTTGGTTCAAAAATTTAGATATATTTGTTTTGCATATGTCAATTCTGTTGGTAATATTTATAATAATATGTGTTGTTTTACTTATTTCAGGACATTCCGGGTTATGGAAAGTTTAAAAAGAAGAGACTTGAGAATGAAGATGAATTAGCCAAGTGTTTTGCTGACTTCACTACTGTTGGTATTGATCATTGGTCTCCTCATGTTGTGAATGTTGAAGCAACAGAAAATGTTGATGACACACTAGATGAGTCACAAGATGATGATTTTGTTGCTGAAACACAAGAGGGGGAGAATGGTATTTCTCCTCCACCTGCGAGTGGCAAGAGATTGGCAAGGCCTGTTGAAAGAAGTGGCAAGAAGGCGAAGTCTGGTAATGCACTCCTAATTCAAGAAGTAGTAATCGGGTTCTTTGCATGACACAAGTGTATTGTACCATGCATTGAAAGCAAATGTAGATGTCTTCCCACATCCTCCTCAAGGTAAATATTTTTCCTTATGTTCTTTTTCATATTTGTGTGCACAAACTTATCTTGTTTTACATATGTGTAGGCAAGTACTATGTTGTAGATGCGGGCTATCCTAATCGTCCAGGGTTCCTGGCTCCATACAAGAGTGAAAGATACCACTTACCCAAGTGGCATCGAGGTATGGAACCAAATACTCTAGAAGAGAAGTTCAATCATATACACTCATCTGTTCGTAATGTTATTGAGCGCTCATTTGGAGTATTAAAAATGAAATGGCAAATCCTTTACAAGATGCCCGGCTATTCAATGGTCACACAAAAGAAGATTGTTGCTACTACCATAGTCCTACACAATTTCATACGTAAACATGCTAGTGTTGATGTGGACTTTGCTAATTTTGATAGAGATCCTACCTACATGCCTACTATTTCAGAAAGGTACAACAAGTATGCCGTGTCTCGACATGCCTCTGATGGATCAACTTCGGAATCAAGCTTTGTGACTATGGACACCTTTCGTGATAGTATGGCTACATCCTTCGCCCTAGCATGGAACTAGTGCAATGATTATTGTAACGACCTTATTTTCGAACTATGAACTTATTTCGTAATTTCGGTTCTAGACAAATGACATGTAATTTATTATTATTTTGGACTTCACTACATGTACTTTCATTTAATATTTATGAGAAGTAGTTCAAGTCGAACTAGGGGCAAGAATGACAAAATACCCTCAAACTCCTTTTTTCTAGAGCTGGGGACACCCTCTCAGTCAAACACCTCCATCAGACAGCTCCAACTCCACCCAGAGCTGGCTCCACTTGGAGTTCTGAAGTGGAGCAGCTCCAGCCAAAGTTGGAGTCATACCAACTGGGGCCTTAGTCTCGATCTGCTCACGGATAATGATAGTACGTGTACAAGTACAGTAAAGAGTACCTCACAAAGCTATTTTGACGTGATGATGTATAGATTTGTTCTAAAAATCGTAGAAAAGGTGCATGATTGCTTCCTAATTTATGTTGTGACAGCAAAAAAAAGAAAAGAAACATGACTGTTAGATGTGTATACTGAGAATATAGCCTTGTTCCTAGCTCTAATTAATATAGTGGAGTATGTACGCCAACCGATACCGATAGGTAGTCCAAATAACGTATTAGGTGAAAAAAAACGGGATTTCCAAATATCTTCCGACAGATTCTTGTTTATGTTATCTTCCACTTTTTGTATGGTGTTGATTTATGTTAAGATTCGTGCTCAGGCAAACAACAATTTCCCCTTTGCTTTCTATTGTGTGGTCCCGTTGCTTCTTTCTCATTTCTGTGGTCGGTCTTTTTATCATTATAATGGATGGCACCTTCTGAGATAGCATCTTTAGAATTGACACTACGGTTTTACCAACAGAGAGAGAAATTTGATATGAAATTGCCACTTTTACTCACGTGGCACGTCAACACATCACTCCAGTATGATCCGATCAAGAGTCATGCAAAATTTCATGCAAAATGACGCCCCACCGCCCCATCTCTCCCCACCATGTTTATACCCACAGATAGTCCAACAGGACCCCACAAAATTGCTACTTTTACTCATCTCTCCCCACCTCTCCTCTCACCGACGGGTGGACCCCACCTGTCGTGGTCATCCCTACCTCCACCCATTGATCCCTTCACCTTCACCATGGTGGACCCCACCCGGTCACCACGCCCACATTGATACCCGTCCCGTCACCCTCCCGCATCCTCATCCGCATCCCGCGACGGACCCGGCCCCCCCTCACGCATCCACCACACCACCGCAGTCGTGATCCCTCCACCGTGCGCACCGAGTCAAGCCGCCATGGGCGGCATACGACCGAGCTTCCCACTGCCAGGGGTGCCCATTGCTCATTCCTCCCCCTCTCCGCCACCCCTCGGCCCCCTCTCCATGCCGCAGACGTCCCACCCCTCCCTCTATTCTCTCTTCTTCTCCAGCACCACCAATCACCGTAGCCACCACCATTGCTGAGCTTCGGTTTGAGCTCCGGATCTCCACACAGACACCACCATTCGCCTCCCCGCTTCCTCCATTGGCCTAGTGAAAGCTCTAGTTTATTTTTGGTTAATTGATGAAACCCTAAGTGTTAACTTAGTTTATCAAAGTGATTATGAGATAGGTAGCACTACTCCAAGTGATGAAGCAATGGCGAAGATCATGATGATGGTGATGGCATGGTGATGATCAAATGCTTGAACTTGGAAAAGAAGAAAGAGAAAAACAAAAGGCTCAAGGCAAAGGTATAAATAGTAGGAGCCATTTTGTTTTGGTGATCAAGACACTTAGCGAGTGTGATCATATTTAGGTTAGATAGTCATACTATTAAGAGGGGTAAAACTCGTATTGAAATGCGGTTATCAAAGTGCCACTAGATGCTCTAACTCATTGCATATGCATTTAGGATCTAGTGGAGTGCTAACACCCTTGAAAATGTTTGTGAAAATATGCTAACACATGTGCACAAGGTGATACACTTGGTGGTTGGCACATTCAAGCAAGGGTTAGAAACTTCACCGGCGGAGTGTCCGCCCGTAGAGTGCGGACAGTCCGACGGTGCCACCGGCGCCCTATACAGAAAAGACAGGGGTTCACAGAGTGACCGGACGCTGGTGGTGCAGTGACCGGACGCTGGGTTCAGAGTCCGATCAGTGACAGCAGAAAGCATACTGTCTCGATCTTTGTGACCGGACGCTGGAGTGTAAACTGACCGGACGCTCATGGTCTGAGTCCGGTCAGTGTTGACGTACGCTGACGTGAGGCGCACAGAGGAAACGTTGAGTGACCGGACGCAGGGTGTGTCCTGTCGAGCAGGACCGGACGCGTCCGGTCGTGAAATGTCGTGTTTGGAACCTTACTGGAAACGACCGGACGCTGAGATCCAGCGTCCGGTCACTTTCTAACTGACGCGTCCGGTCATCACAACCATTGAAATTGGGCGATCGGCGTTTGAAGCAGATGACACATGGCGCACATCGCATGACCGAACGCTGAGGTCCAGCGTCCGGTCAATTTGACCGGAGCGTCCGGTCGGCCCGTGTTCAGTGCAGTGAGGAGCCCAACGACTCTATTTCGTGGGGGCTTCTATTTAAGCCCCATGACCGGCTCAAGCTCACTCTCTTAGCCATTTGCATTGACATAGCAACCTTGTGAGCTTAGCCAAAGTCCTCCCACTCATCTCCATCATTGATTCATCATCTTTGTGAGATTGGGAGAGAATCTAAGTGCATTGTTTGAGTGATTGCATCTAGAGGCACTTGGTATTCGTGTTTTGCTGCGGGATTCGCTTGTTGCTCTTGGTGGTTGCCACCACCTAAACAGCTTGGTGCAGCGGTGGAGGATTGGCACGAGTTGGTGATTGTTCATGGCCATCTCCGGTGATTGTGATGGGATTTGTACCTTCCCCGGCGGAGCGCCAAAAGGTAACTCTAGTGGATTGCTCATGTCATTGAGTTACCTCACTTGCGGGTAGATTCTTGTGGTGTCCAATCGTGTGGATGAGGTTTGTGCAACACCTCTTAGCCGCCGAACTACCAAGCGTTGGTCGACACGACGGGGACGTAGCGTGTTGGCAAGCACGTGAACCTCGGGAGAAAATCGGTTGTCTCTTGTCATTTGGTATTCTCCCAGTGATTGATTTAATATTCACTTTGTGATTGGTTTACTCCTCTACACGGCGGTATAATCACCCTACTCACTCATTTATATTCTTGTAAACTAGTTGTGGTAAGCTCTTTAGTGTAATTAGAATTGAGAGCTTGCTTTGTTATTTTAAGTTCATCTAGTGGAGGTCTTTAGAGTAGCAAAATTGAGAGCTCTTAGTGAGTAGTAACTTTGCAAGTTGTGTGCCTAGGAATCATTGCAACTAGAATTGTTGGATATGTGGCTTGCAACCCTTGTAGAGCTAGAGCAAGTTTGCTTTTCGCTATTTGTCATACTAATCAAATTGCTCTAATTGATTTGTAGACTTTTAAATAGGCTATTCACCCTCTCTCTCTAGCCATATTAGGACCTTTCACCTAGCAAGGATACACCGCCCCTGTTGCACCGCTTCTTGGCGTCGAACCGTGCCCGCAGCGCCATCCTTACCGCCCACAGCAACGGCACCGGCGGCGCACGCGCCGGGTCTCGAGCACAACACCGCCGCCGGCGTTAGCCCCTCCCGCCAGCTCCACCCCACCCCGTCGTTGCTGCCCGCTCCGCCTAAGGGATCGGTGGCTGGAGGTAGAGGATGACCCTGACGGCCGGGTCCACCCGTCAGCGGGAGGAGAGGCTGGGAGAGATGGCTGACAAGTGGGGTCTGACTGTCTGTGAGTATAAACACACCAAGGGCAGGGGCGTCATTTCGTATGGGGCTGCTGACTTGGATCCGCGTAGGAGTGATGTGTTGGCGTGCCACACGAGCAAAAGTTGTAATTTCTTATCAAATTTATCTATCGTTATAATGGTAAAAAGTTAAATATCCTTGGTCTGGGAGTTGTAAACGTTAGCCGTGGCCTTGCAGGCACCGGCGCCGGCGGCGTTGTCGGCGGTGGTGGTGGCTGCGTCGTCTTTGTCTCCGCATCTGCCCGGTCGCCCGTGATTTCCTCGCCTCGTCCGCTGTTGTCACCCCTGCTCCGCTTGCCCCATCCGCCGGATCGCCGCCTCGCCCGCTTCGCCTCGTCTGTCATTGCCGCACTCGCTCCATTCGTCTAAATCTATCGTTGTCGTCCACTCGCTTCGCTTTCGTCTTTGTCTCGCCGCTATCGCCTCGCCTCCGCCGCGTCGCCTCGTCCGCATCTACGCCTCTCCCTCCCGCGCCGTAGTTTGTCTGTCTTCTATGCCTCATCCGTCGTTGTTGCCGTCGGTTGCCTTGATTACCCTCGCCTGCCGCCCTTCATCGGCCGCATATACTGATATAGGTGATTTTCAGTTTGCATTCACTTTCGTCAATCTAGTTTTGATTCAGAGTTTTAGAGTTGTAAGCCTGACGTATGCTGGTTCATGCATTTAGTTCGTCAGATCTAGTTTCCTCAGTCCAGTTTTGATTCAGTTTGCATTCAGTTCCATTTTTGGATGCCAGTTGTGGGCCAAAAATAGGATGAACGTTTGAAAGTTTAAATGAATATCTATACCTGATTAGTATACGCCTCTCATTCTTGACTTCATATTCCTGATATTGGTGTTCTAGAAATATTAATTAGAAGTTCTGCACATCATATTATATGTTGACTGCCTGCATCTATGGATGAAAACGGTACGGATATTTATTCGACCGTCCGTTCGACCGAACAAATATGAACACTTATCTGGATAGTTACTCGGATATCCGTAATTTTTTTTGGATACGGATACTAAAATGGATATCTTAGGCGGATATCAAATACGGATGTAATATCATCGATATCCGGCGGATATCGGATAATCCGGTTAAGTATCGGATATATCCGGATATTTAAAAACGGATATTATCCGGATATTATTCAAACGACCTTGGATGGAGAAATGATCAAAATAAAAATTGTAGATCTCAAAAAGTTATGAAACTTTGTTGTTTACAACTTTTTCGTTTGAAATCATTTAGTGCTTCAAAACTTAAACCGTCCAAACTTTCTCAAATGGAAAACTAGTTTATAGGCGTTAAAATTTAAAAATCACAAATTTGAACCATCCAAACTATCTCAAATGAAAAGTTGACCAAAACAACAATTGTATATCTTGATGAGTTGAACAAACTTGGTATTCAAAACTTTTCAATTTGAAGTCATTTAGAGTTCATAATACTAGAGTCAAAGTGTTGTTTTTTTATTTGACCAAATTTGACTTGGTCAAACTTGCTCAAATGAGACACTAAATGACCTCAGATGAAAAAACTTTGAATACCAAGTTTGATCATCTCAGCAAGATATACAATTGTTACATAGCTCATTTTCCCATTTAAGAAATTTTTATCAAACACTAGTCACAAATTCTTGAATCTCATATAGACTTTCTGAAACTAAGTCACACATTTGTGAAATTTGAACTATATTTTGTTCAAACTTTCTCAAATGAAAAAATAGCCTATATAAGGATTGTAGATCTTGATGAGATGAACAAATTTGGTATTCAAAACTTTTCAATTTGAGACAATCTAGGGTTCCGAAAACTAGTTTATAAACGTTGAAATTTAAAAATCACAAATTTGAACCATCCAAACTATCTCAAATGGAAAGTTGACCAAAATAACAATTGTAGATCTTGATGAGTTGAACAAACTTGGTATTCAAAACTTTTCAATTTGAAGTCATTTAGAGTTGATAATACTAGAGTCAAAGTATTGTTTTTTCATTTGACCAAATTTGACTTGGTCAAACTTGCTCAAATGAGACACTAAATGACCTCAGATGAAAAAACTTTGAATACCAAGTTTGATCATCTCAGCAAGATATACAATTGTTACATAGCTCATTTTCCCATTTAAGAAATTTTTATCAAACACTAGTCACAAATTCTTGAATCTCATATAGACTTTCTGAAATTATGTCACACACTTATAAAATTTGAACTATATTTTGTTCAAACTTTCTCAAATGAAAAAATAGCCTATATAAAGATTGTAGATCTTGATTAGCTGAACAAACTTGGTATTCAAAACTTTTCAATTTGAGACAATCTAGGGTTCCGAAAACTAGTTTGTAAGCATCGAAATTTAAAAATCATAAATTTGAACCATCCAAACTATCTCAAATGGAAAGTTGACCAAAACAAGAATTGTAGATCTTGATGAGTTGAACAAACTTGGTATTCAAAACTTTTTAATTTGAAGTCATTTAGAGTTCATAATACTAGAGTCAAAGTGTTGTTTTTTTATTTGACCAAATTTGACTTGGTCAAACTTGCTCAAATGAGACACTAAATGACCTCAGATGAAAAAACTCTGAATACCAAGTTTGATCATCTCAGCAAGATCTACAATTGTTACATAGCTCATTTTCCCATTTGAGAAAGTTTTATCAAACACTAGTCACAAATTCTTGAATCTCATACAGACTTTCTAAAACTATGTCACACACTTGTGAAATTTGAACTATATTTTGTTCAAACTTTCTCAAATGAAAAAATGACCTATATAAGGATTGTAGATCTTGAATCCATGACCATGACTCCATGAGACCCATGAAGCCATGAGCTTGGCTATTTCTACTCATGCCGCGAAGATTGGTGCTTGTATGATGTTTGATGTATGATGTATCTGTATCTTTATCTTATTTATTGCTTTACTCTTTAGTCTTTCAGCTTAATCTAGATGGATTATGGACTCATAGAGTGGTGTAATGGTTTAATGCATACGTATGATATATATATATATATATCGCCTTTTACTCAATATCCGAATAGATATTTGTATCCGACCTTCTCCGAATCCGATTCATACCGTATTCGATACTCATTATTCGTATCCGTAACCGAGTCAATCCGTATTCATATATGTATCCGAACGCTATCCGTGTCCGAATCCGAATCCGAACAGAAATATGAAAACAAATATAATATGAGTGATATCCGTTCGTATCCGATCCGTTTTCATCCCTACCTGCATCTATTGAATGGAAGTATCTTACTCTGAATTTGTCTCATTAGTACTAATGGATAATTTCATTTTGAGGTTTAGTGTTTCTGTTTTTGCTTCAAGGTTAAGTGTTCCAGATATTAGTATTTCATTGGTATATTTGTTTTTCTGTTTGTTTTCCGTGATTCAGTTTCTCAATTTTTGTTTTACATTTACTCATTTAATTATTAAGCTGCTAATGCGGATGTGTATAATTATTTAGTGGATGGTGATGATTTTTTATTTTATGTTAGTTTTCATTTTGAGGTTGAGTGTTTCAGTTTTTGCTTTCAAGGTTAAGTGTTTCAGATATTAGTATTTCAGTGGTATCTTTGTTTTTCTGTTTGTTATCCGTGATCCAGTTTCTCAGTTTTTGTTGTTCATTGTTTCAGTCCTGAATATTTATTTTGTTTGTTTATATCTGTGTTTGTTTGTGTATTTGCGACCTTGTGGGGTTCTAACCTAGTACAGTTTGGTGTGCGTCGATGCTTAGTTACTTACCACTAAACTTAATCACCTGCTCACTAGCACATATCACCTAATTTAGCACCAATAATTGGCTCTGCCTGTTTACATGCCTGTGCATTGGAGCTATCCACTCGTGCTACAGATTGCAAGAGCAATGCCATTATGATGTCATTGGAAGCGATTATCCTTTGTCTTACAGGATATGTTTATTTGCTTACTGTTCATACCATTATGCTTATGATCCTGTTTGTTTACCTTGTGATTTGAATTTTGTTATAAGTGCACTTTGCAAGTGCTATTTTGAAATTTTATTGTTCAACACTTACATTTAACTAAATTCGTGAATGCTGGTGGTTCTAGTTTGCTATAGCTAACTTTGAGTTCTCATAGTTTACATTTTTAGTTGTTTGGAAGAACAATACTGACAGCAAGAAATAATTATTCGCCTGAGTGTGAACTGGCTGTTCATCCAAATGCCGCTGATATTGGTGTCACTATGGACATCCTTCAGCTGTTTGGTGCAGCATCTGGGCTCAAGACTAATCTACAAAAAAGTAACGTACTTCCTATCAGTTGTGGTGAACAAGAGATTGAGGTTGTGCAGCAGCAACTCCCTTGTGCATTATCTGATTTTCCATGCAAATATCTGGGTTTACCCCTCTCATTGCGAAGATTAACAAAAGAGCATGTTCAGGTCATCTTTGACCGAATAGCTGATCAACTACCGGGATGGAAAGCGGACTTGTTGACACGAGCTGGGAGGCGAATCCATGTGCAGTTTGTTCTTACTGCGATGCTCATTTATCTTGTGATGGCCATTGATTTGCCTCAATGGGCCATTAAAGCGATTGACAAAATCCGAAGAAGTTATCTGTGGAGAGGGCGCAAGGAAGCACGTGGAGGGTATTGTCTCGTGGCATGGGAGATAGCTTGCTCTCCAACTGAACTGGGTGGTTTGGGCATTTCCAATCTCAGAAATCTTGGTTGGGCGTTACGCGTAAGATGGCTCTGGTTACAGAAAAAGGAGCCACACCGCCCTTGGTCTGCACTGCCTATACAGGTACCTGTTCAGGTTCAGAAGCTTTGTTCAATGGCAATTATCTCAGATGTTGGCAATGGCGAGAATACTTTGTTCTGGACTGATAGGTGGCTTCATGGGCATTGCATTAAGGATCTCGCGCCTCGACTCTTTGCTGTGATTCCGCAGAGAAAGAGAAAGTTGCGTACTGTGCAGCAGGCTCTAACCAACCGGACTTGGGTCTTGGACATCCAAGGTGCTTTCACAGTGGGGGTCATCGTGGAGTATTTTCAGCTTTGGGACCTCCTCTATGATTTTCAGTTACAACCTGAGATGGAGGGCTCTCACATTTGGAAACTATCAGATAGCGGACAGTACTCCGCCAAATCCGCATATGATAGCTTATTCATGGGGAAAATTCTTTTCAGGCCATGGGAAAGAATTTGGAAAACTTGGGCTCCAGCTAAATGCCGATTCTTCCTATGGCTTGTAGCGCACAAGCGCTGCTGGACCTCAGATCGTCTTGCACGACGAGGATTGCCTCATCCTGAGAAGTGTCCACTTTTGATCAAGCCGACGAAAGCATTGATCATCTCCTAATCGAATGTGTATTTTCAAGGCAATTTTGGTACTATATCTTGAGACAGGTCGGTCTCCACTCCCTAGCTCCACAGCCATCTGACACTTCATTCAATGATTGGTGGGAAAAAGCAACTGCAACAACTTCCGGTTTAACACAAAAAGGTTTGAACTCCCTAATAGTTCTGGGAGCATGGATAATTTGGAATTATCGCAATAGCTGCGTCTTTGATGGAGCAACTCCTAACATATCTGAAAGCTTAAAGTTGGCCGGTGATGAGCGTCGACGGTGGACAATGGCAGGGGCTCGTGGGCTATCCCACTTGACTGACCCCGCCCAAGCTGTTAGATGATTTGTTGTAGGTGCAGTGTCGCTTTTTCTTTCTTTACCGGCGCAAATGTATCTTATGAGATAAAGACAAGGGTGTGTGGGTGTGTGTTGTGCTAAGGGTTCTTTACCCCCTATTTCTTCTTAATATAATGAAGCGCAGCTCTTGAAGGGCGGGCTTGGTGCAAGCGGTAGAGTCTTACCGCCTATGACCGGAAGGTCCCGGGTTCGAGTCGCAGTCTCCTCGCATTGCATAGGCGAGAGTAAGGCTTGCCACTGACACCCTTCTCCAGACCCCGTACAGAGCGGGAGCTCTCTGCACTGGGTACGCCCTTTATAATGAAGCGTAGCTCTCCTGCGTTTTCGAGAAAAAAGAGTGTGAATTGGCTGTTATGGTGGTTTCACAAAGAGGCTCTATTTCTGCCTTTTGTTTTTGGGGCACAGGTGTAGGGATGTACTGTGCAATTTTGATGGAAAAGTGTGTGGTATCAATTACTTTTGGGGTCTGCACTGAAATATCTTGACCAGGCAATTTTTAGTATCTTGTGTGTTTTGTCAGTTTCAGTATCATTTCTATTTAATTGCATGTACTCGGCTTCAGTTTTCAGTCATGATTATTTAATTTATCGTTTTCATTTTTTGTTCACTTGATGCAACTAATTTATTCTCAATCTCACTGAGTTGTTGCTCAAGGTCTGAGCCTTTCGTCTCAGCAGCTTTGACACTTGCCTCAGCTTCTTTTAGCTCTAAGTTGAGTGTCTCTTCAGCTTCACGCATTGCCTGTATTTGTGCTTCAAGCTCGAGAATCTTCTGACTTGCATTTTCTCCAAAAGCTTTTGGATTTACCATGCTGCTCACCGAGAGAGTTCAGATTTAGCTCCAACTCTTTCTTTTTGTGACAGTGCTTCTGAGAGGACCAATTGTGGTTTGCTGAGACTATAACAAAACCCAAAAAAACTTCTTGGGGCCCCTCCCCCGTGTCGCTCCCACGCGAGCGGCTCGGGCGGCTCCTCCCCCCAAACCCTAGCAGCCCCTCCCCTCCCCCCGCGCGCCGCCGCCGGAGCTGGCCGCTGACATGGCCGCCCGGCCACAGGGATGGCGGCGGCGGGGCCTTTCTCCTTTCTCTTGGCGGCGCGTGCGGCAGCAGGCCGAAGGCCCCTCCCCTTGCGTGAGCTGTGTGGAGCTCAGCGGGGAGGGCCGTCGCGGCTATGGCGGCGCCGACTGGTGCCCGAGCTGGCGCAGGGGATGGCGGTGGGCTCTCCTTCTCCTCCACGCGTTCCCCTCCTCCTCTCTTGATGGCGGCGGGCAATGACAGCTAGGGCCGGTCAGGGCCCACCATGGGTCGAGATCCGGTGCCCGGAGGCCGAATCTGATTCCAGTGGCGCCTGGCTTCAGGCCGACGCGGCGGCGCAGGTGCTGCGGTTGTGGTCAAAACGAGAGGCGCGCGGTGGCATGGGTGGTTCAAGGGCGAAGGATCCGCGGTCCCCAGGCGGTGGGGGCGCCGAGATGGTGGGGCACACGCTCAGAAGCGGCCGGCGGCGAGGTCGGCTGCGACATCGGCGGGTGCTTGGGCCGAAGATGGTGGTCGGCGGCCTCGTCGTGGCGACATGGACGCGCGGCGGCGAGCCAGTCCGGCTATGCGTGGCCCGGACGGAGGGGTGACGGGCGATGCAATGTCGGGCGGGCTTGCGTCGCAACCGGCGGCGTCAATGCCCCTCTCAAAGGGCTTCGTGGGCGGCGGCGGACAGCGACGATGGCGGTGATGGCTGGCGGGGGTCCGCCGCGACCCGGCGTTCGTGCTAGAGGGTTCTTCTTGGCGAAGCCTTGGCGACGGCGACGCCGTTGGCTGCCGCTTCCCTGTTGGGGGCATTGTGTTTCCCCTCTAGCATGTCATCCAAGGGTGAAAACCCGGTCCACTTTGGACGTGTGACGGTGGTGCCATCGGCGTCGCTCCCTTCCTGAAGGCGTCGCATCTGGATTATCGCCACGGCCTCGATGCGAGGCATGGGTTTGCGACTGGAAGTCGGAGCTGCTCTTCGATGCTTGAGCTTTTCAACGATGACCAGTGGCGGTCGTTCCTTTGAACCCGTCGGGAGGTGACTAGTGGGTGGCCTGCCATGGGAAGTACAAGCTGCTGGCAGCTTTGCTTCCATGCTCGGCAACGATGATCCATTGCAGTGTGTCGTGTTTGTGCTCAATCGCGTCGCGTGGGGTGGTTAGCCCCTCGGGTGCCATTTTGGCTACTCGGTTAGCTAACCTTCTTGTACATTATTACTTTCTTTCGTCTTAATTGAGCGGCATAGCTCTTGCCTTTTGTTTCAAAAAGGACCAATTGTGGTTTAGCAAGCACATCTTCAGCCTGATGCAGCATGGTTCATCTTCAGTGTGTGTTTTTTTGTTCTGCAAATTGTTTCAGAGTTTCAGTATGATTTTGAGGTGCAGTTTAACTTAGTTGCAGCAATCAGGATCAAGTTTAGGTTTAGTAGTCTTAGTCTAGTCTATTGGGTAAAGGTTCTGGATCAGTTTAGCAATGAGGTTCAGGTTCAGTTTTGTTCAGTCTTAATGCCTAATTAATAAGTTTACTACATTTGTACGGTTTTGTCTCTGAGAACACATGACTGTCCTACTTGCTAGGATCTCCTTTTCATGGCTATAATTATATATCCTTCCTAGTCCATTCTCAATAGTGATATTATGATATAGCCGATTTTATTTTTCTACTGTAGTCTAGATTGTTCGTGAAATTTTAGCATTGATTTTCTGATTGCCTGTACCTGAGTACGAGATGTAATAAATGACACAGAAGAAAAATCAGAGTATATCATGAGCTTTGTTTTTTCGAAAAGGAAATGCAACTTCAATCATTTTAGGCAAAGTGCTTATACAACTTAAAGTTTTGGAAGTATTCTGGAAGTAAGGTGTTGAGATATCTTCACTTCCTGCATGTATTACACTGCAAGAAAGTCAGTTTGACAGGTGTAGCCTGTAGCTAATTTTCCATTACATTCCATGCTTGGGTATAATAAAGAAAAGAAAAGCCTCCAGGTTGGTCTGAACTGAATTGCCTTGGCGTGCGAATTGTCTGAACATTTTTTGTTTCTATTATTCCTGAGTTTTTTGTCAATTTTTTTTCTGGAAGATAACAACTGTAAAAATCTTCCAGAAGATAACAACCATAAATATCTTCCAGAAGCTTATCCTGTGATGTACATGTGCTACTTTTTTTTTTGGTTGTTGTGTATCATGTTACGTGGCAACTGCTCATTTGTTGAAAATGTGGAAGACAACAAATAGCAAAATCTTCCAGGAGATGTGTAGTCAGTCCCCCAAAAAAACAATTTTGCAGTGAACTTCACACTTTTGACTTTGCTGGGCCGACAGGTGGGTGTGTTTTGTCGATATAAAAGTGAAGTTTGACTTTGTAATCTCAACATAAATAAAAAAAGGAAAATAATAGAAAAGAACATTAGCCCAATCTATTATAGCCCAAACATCCCTGCAGCAGCGGGTAAGAGTCGTCCGGCCCAAACTGCGCCTCCAGGGCCCATTGGCCTCCCCGCAAAGCAAACGCCAGTCGTCCGGCACAAACTGCGCCGCCAGGGCGCATTGGCCTCCCCGCAAAGCAAACGCGAGGCCCGGCAGCGCATGGAGAGAGAGGCACCGGGAGAACGTCGGAGAAGGTGCGAATACCGAATATTCCACGGAGATGAGAGGGCCGTAGTGACTCCATAGATTCGTGAAGGAGAGGCGTCCTCCTCCCGCTTCCGCACGGGAGGGGAAGATCCTGTCGGAATCGGCATCCTCCCCTCCCTTCCCCTCCAGTTCCCTCGCTCTACTCCCAGCAACAACCGCTGTGGGGAGGTGGACGTGGTTGGAGGGAACTGCCGCAGCGGGAGGAGATCAAGCGCTCTCCAATCTTCTGGCAAATGAACTCCTCTTCAGACGAAGTACAAGTGCAAAAGAACCGCTGAGATTTTGTCGGAATTTTCCGTGTTGTTAGGCTCCACGAGTAGACTAAAGCGTTAGGTGTGCTGGACCGAAAATTGGGGGTGAAACGAGCCGCCCGAGCTGTGTTGCCAAGAAACAGTGGACCAAATGGGTTCACTGTTCCCTTTGTTGGTCTTGTGACGCGAGCTGCTTAGCAAGCAACCGAGGTGGTAGTTGTGCTGCCTCGTCTGTCAGGAGGGCATGGAGTTCCTATCCATGTCCTGGTTGTGGAAATCCACTGCAGCAAGCAATGGGGAATTGTTGATAACAGCACACGTTTTCCTCTCGTGTGCAATGTCACTATGTCAGGATAGCAGATACCTGAGCACATAACCTCATAATAAAATCGAATCACCTATGATTTCGTTTCTGTGCCTAGTATAGGAGCTATATAAGCTATGTAGAATAACATTGCTTCATAAGGTTCGGTGCTTTACGTCATTTGGGTGTTCATGTAGATTAAGATTCTGGACTTGTGCCATTTGTGTGTTCATAAAGACTAAGATTCCTGCCTTCCAATAATGCTTCATAATGACATTTGTTTTTCCCAACAGGACTGCCACTTGCTCCTGTTAGTCGTGAACCTTGAAATAGGTTAAATAAATAAATGGGAATCCATGAAGATTCTAGGCCTTCTGGGGCCCTGGGTGGCCTATACGGGGTACAGTTTGCGGGCCGGTCACTATACAGTGACGACGTAGCAGTCAAAACTGGCATTATGGATTCTTCAACTTGTGAACCGCAAGAGGATAATGGCTCGAGCCGGCGTTTGCTAATCTGGTAAGTTTCTTGCACATACACGAAGAAGACTGTTCAGAAGCTTGTTAAATGGTGCTTTGTTAATGATTTATTTTGTATTTGCAGGAGATTATGGCAACAGAGACCCCCATGCTTGAAGCCCATCCACTGCAGCCTCTCATGTATGTGTAACCTATCATAAATTCATAATGGCAGAATACAATTTTTTTCTGGCATCTCATTTAGTGGCTCCATTGTGTACATCTTATTTTGAATCAGGCGATAAACATGTTGGTGAAACTATTGCAAATGTTGTTACCTCACTTCCTTTCATTGTTCTTGGACTGCAAACACCAAGGCAAGCCCATGTCTGAATCAATAAAATCACTTCCTTAAATATTGTGTTTGATTTGTTTCTTGGTTGCTGCAAGTATCAACTAACGGTCATGTGCCAGTTGTGCAGAAAGAACTTGAATACAGCACTTTATGCTAACTCATTAATTGGAGTTGGAATAGCTTCTAGTTTGTACCATACTTCACAAGGAGAGATCAGAAAATATTTGAGATGGGCAGACTATACAATGATTGCCACTTCAACACTAGTAAGTGGAATATTCTCATAAGATGATTGTTGAAGCAGAATTCATGCTACTCTTTATGCATGTCCATTCTGGAACAACCATGAAAAGCTGTCTTTCAGAATATACCAATATCAGTCCGTGCTTTCATGTTCCAAATCAGTGGCATGCACATTCAAGTTCTTGTGTGTACGATCAGTACTTTATACCTTGTTGCATGGACTAAAGCACTTTTTAGTGATGTACTAAGACAGAAATTAGGATGGTTTATCTGAAGAATTTGATGTGTTGGGCATTTTGACAAGACATATTTCATGCAGTGCTTATCAAGAGCCCTTCGGGACGAGAATCCAAAATTTCTAATGGCAGCATCAACATTGCTCCTACCATTTCAACCCCTGATGGTTTCAGCTGTCCACACTGGGATAATGGAGGCAAGTAGTTCAAAGCTCATGGCATCTTATTCTGAATGCAATAAACGATTTTGATTATAAGTATGTTATATATGTATACTTTTTTTTCTGGATTTATATCATTGTTTTACCAGTCATGTCACATCATGCATCTTTCTATCCGTTGTCAACCTATTGTAACAACCTTCTTCACCTCAGGTTTCATTTGCCAAAAGAGCATCAATAGATCCAGAGCTCAAGATGGCACATAACCTACACAAGATGTCTCTCCTGGGAGGTGCGCTATTCATCGCTGATGATGTCTTCCCACAAACTTCCTACCTCCATGCAGCATGGCATCTAGCTGCAGCGCTGGGTGTCGGCACATGCAACAAGCTGCTTGAGTGACGAAGCATGCGAGATGCGAGATGAGTCCAAGATGACCTTCAACCTTGCTGTAACTGCTGTTATCAACAAGCTGTTGATAGCGATATATCAACATGTCCTCACTAAATGCTTTTCATGGTTGTTCCAGAATGGACATGCATAAAGAGTAGCATGAATTCTGCTTCAACAATCATCTTATGAGAATATTCCACTTACTAGTGTTGATGGTTATCCTTTTGTACCCGCCTAACTCTTCCTACCCGTTTTCTTGCACTAAGTCACCAATCTGCCAAAGTACTCGGAGAATTGAGCATGATATCCTGCAACTGCAAGCCAATCGACCGAAGTATAAAATTAAAACTATACTTCTCGGGCAGCCTAGGAGAAGGTGGTTGAAGAATGTGCCTTTGACAGGAGAAGGTGGTTGACAGAGAATGTGCCTTCGACAGTTTGACAGCGCTCTGCAGTCCAACATCTTCTATGTAAAGCGAGCCAGAAGAAGAATTTGCACCTTGGCAGTGCCCTGATCTTCTACAATTGTTTACCTCCTTTGAACGCAACGCAACCTTGGAATAAATTCAGGTATATAGGCTAAGGCTGCCTGAGTATTGCTGGTTGCTGGTCCAAGCCACTAGCTCTTACAAGGCGAAGCCGCCATCAGGGTAGCTCTACTGGTTTCTGTCAAATGGAAACCACTGGTACCCAGACGAGAAAATATGATGCTCAGTTTCAATTGATTTTCTGTCAAATGGAACCGTTTTCCAGCTTCTCTTACCAAACAGGTCCAGATAAAACAATTTATCTCTAAAAATTGTTTTTCAGCTCCTCTCATAGCACAAGAATCAATGTGAAGTTGAAAAATACTAGCTTCTCCTAGTTTTCTCTTTGCTTTTTTCCCTAAAAGCTGTTTTACCAAATGTTTTTTGAAAACAACTTTAACTTTACTAGTGAAGCTATATGGAACTGAAGCCAGAAAAATTGCTTCACTAGCGAAGCTGAGGTGTACCAAACAGACACTTATTCAACAAGGGTAGCTCTAAAACTTAGCAATATTCTTTAAAATAAAACACAAAGGAGGTAGCTCTCGACCTGACTTCAACCTTATCACACAGTTAACCTTTATGTACAGTGAGTTTTGTATCTATGTAGCATCCTTTTTCAACATGTTATTTGTGGCTTTCTTACAAGTTGTACCATGTCAGTCGTCTTTGGAAGCCTTTTAAGAAATAATTGATTTGGCCAAGAGTAAGGAAATTGCCATATTTTTTGATTACGAGACCCCACCACCAATATTCTATGACCCTCAAAAGGCATATATGTCCTATGAAGTAAATAGAACGAGTTATACTTTTAACATTCCTTCATCTCATGCCAGCTTTCAATCTAAAATCATCACATGTGTCAAGTGGTTCAAAATATTGATGAGAATTTTTAAAACGTCGATTATCAATGGGTGCGCATGCAGTACGTGAAACGAAACAAACAAATGGTGCAATTGTAGAGAACAACACGTTTTGCTAGTAGGTGGTGTTTTAACCATAGGGGCGTGTGCCCCATGGAGATCAGTGCTCTGCAGGAGAGAGACAATGGCTCCGTTCGCGTGCCCTTAAATCCGGCTTGATTCGCTTCTTTTTTCATCCGGAACAGTATTTTTCTCTCACAAATTTATCTAGAATTCCTCCACAACCATACCAGCCGAACACCCCCAATATGGATGTGTGCACGACAAGGAGGTCCATGCACTTGCACAATACAATGGAGATTCTACCGGCTCAACTTGTGAAAGTTGTACTACTGGAGGTCTTAGATATGCAATGTTTGTGATTTTAGACAAGGAGCAATGGTATTTCGTTAGATGTGTAGTGTACCCTATTATGAGAAGAAGTTGTTGCAACTTTCGATGGACAATGATACAGACATAATAGCCTCAGAGAATGACTTCTCGCCTATCATTTCAAATAAAGTGCAGTGTTCAATGCTTCAGTTATTGAGCCAGTGAAAGATGTGGCACGAAGGATGATAGTCTCTCCTGTTCATTTTGGATTAGGACAGAACAAGTTGGTTCGTGCAGTGTACCGATTAACAATTTATGGATTAGCTCAGTGTCTACCCATCTTGACAGCTAAGGATTGTGAAGAATGCCTCATGGAGTTGGTTAACACAATAAATATTTGTAAAGTCGTGACAGCAGGGAAAGCAGCAAAGGTGTGCTGCAATACCCCTGGTCCGTGAAGTCTCTCTAACAGTGTAAACTTTTAGACAAAAGAATAATTTTGCTCATACGTTTTTATCCCTATTTTATTATAATATTTTTGTTTTTACCCCTATTTTCATATCAGCGATTGACATTTTTTCTACAGAATTTGTAGAAAAATCGACAGCATTTTTTATACACAGTGAGGAAGGGGAAGGCAGTGTACACAGTGAGGAAGGGGAAAGCAGTGTACACAGTGAGGAAGGGGAAAGCAGGTTACCAGCAGCCCGGCAGTTAAGAAATGCAGCATATCTGTTACTAGCAGTCTTCCATACGAAAAAGAACATGTTTTGCAAGAGCTACATGAATTAACAGTTTAACACACATATTAAATCAATTCTACTTTAGCCACGTCGTGGAGAACAGAGATGCTAAATTAATCAGATCCGGAGAACAGAGATGCCTAATAACTAGGGTTAATTGGATCCATGCCATTATAATTTTCGCCGTTCGGAGAAACGCTATTACTATTCGTCTATTTTGAAGCATGTCATTACAATTCTTCGTTTCCCACAAAAATGTCACTGAATACGTATGAACACAGCCTGGACCCAGCTGCAGGCGTATACGAAGACGTATACTTCATCACCCCTGTCACTGACACGCGGGCCCCACATGTCATCATCTTCTTTCTCCTCTCCTCCTCTCTCTCTCCATCCCGACGCGGCCACGGCCACGACGAGCAGCAGCAGCACGTCGGCAGCCCGTGAGCAGCAGCAGCAGCACGCGGCCGAGCAGCAGTAGCAGCACGCCGGCAGCAGCATGCACAGTCATGGCGGACGGAGCTCCCGCGCTGCCATGGCGGACGGAGCTCCCACACGGCCATGGCGCACACCACGGCAGGCAGAGCTGGCAGGCCAGAGCTCCTCCGCCTAGAGCAGCAGTAGCAGCAGCCCCAGGGGTGAAGCTCCAACCACCGGAGTGTCGGCTCCGGCCACCGCGAGAAAAAGCTCCGCCTCGTCAAGTCGTCATGGGGCTCCACGAGCTGCTACTGCTTGCCCATTCCTGGTGGCGCCAGCGGAGCTCGAGGCGCGGGAGCTTCGGCCCGCCATAGCTGCGCGTGAGCTCCACCCACCATGGCCGCGCAGTGGCTCCGCCCGCCATGGCCACGCCGGGGCTCGAGGCGGAGAAGCTCCGGCCCACCATGGCCACGCGCGTAGCCGCCGCCGAGACCACACGGCCACGTGGCCGAGCAGCAGCCACCTCCTCCAGTCGCCCCCATCCCTCCACTCCTCCCGTCGAGCACACTGCCAATGGCGGCTCTCGCCCACACCCCTTCGATGCGCCCATCAGGAGAGAGAGATGAGGAGAGGAAGAAGATGACAGGTGGGGCCCGCGTGTCAGTGACAGGGAGATGAAGTATACGTCTTCGTATACGCCTACAGCTGGGCCCAGGCTATGTCCATACGTATTCAGTGGCATTTTTGTGGCAAACGAAGAATTGTAATGGCATGATTCAAAATAGACGAATAGTAATGGCGTTTCTCCAAATGATGAAAATTATAATGGCATGGATCCAATTAACCCTAATAACTAATATACTATAGCACGAACTATAGCACAACAGGGAAGCGAGCGGTGGAGCATGGAGCAGACAGTAGAGCTGTAGCCGCATGCCACATCCGGTTGCGCACGACGCGAGCTCGACCCGCCGGTAGGACCCGTCCACCGCCATGCCGCGCCCGACTGACGCTCGCTGCAGCCGCCCGCAATGGTTGCGTGGGATGTCGCGACCCATGCCCGCCTATAGCTGCTTGCCTGATGCTCGTCACCATCGGCCACTGCCCGGAGCAGAAGCGTCGCTGCTCGAGTCGATGTCGCGCCGCCGCCCAGAATGTCCCTGGGAACGGTCGGGGTGGACGCAGCCTGGGGCACCAGCTGCCCCTGGGACGCGAACTAGGCATGAGCCAGGGGGAGGGCGATGGGGAGGGGTAGCGCCACCGCCGGGACCTCGCCGTCGGGAGCCGTGTCGCCATGTGCTCCGCCCAAACCCTAGGTCATGATGGAGAAAAATGACCGACGCGTTTCCTCCCGTGTGCGAGCGATTGAGGAAGGAGGAGTCAGGGGCATTGCTATCTTTTCTGTCTAGGTTCCTTTTCTTTTTTTTTATTTTTGGCCATTTAATCCCAGCAGTCCAAAGGGTGTTAGAAGTAGGGGCAAACAATTGCTTCGTTTGAAAATAATGAGGGTAAAATCATAAATTTAAAAAAGAAGAGGTAAAATCACCATTGAGCTTTGGAGTAGGGCAGAAACATCAAATTCACAAGAAATATTACTACTATTTTTAGGATCACCAGAAAAGAGAGCAAAGAAGCACCAGAACAACCAAATGATTGTGTGGGTTTTAATTGCTCTAGTGGTTGCCTTATCGCTACTAATTAGCTATGTTTTGTATGATTTTATTATGTAGCAGATATTAATAGGTATACATGACAAGAATTTTATATAATATTCCTCTTAATATAAATAAAAATTATAAAGTTGTACTAGTAAGTTTTTTGTTCTGAAATGTTAGGGGGCCATGGCCCCTACTAGCCCCCTCAGCTCGGCCCACTGAGATCAGCAGGTAACGCAGCGGGTAGTGTCATGAGGACAGTTTGAAAGGTCCTTGTTTGATTTTAGTAATTGAGTGATAACTTAGGTGGACTAATGTATTTAAATGTGAGATACACATGTGATTAGTCCATATGTATACTTGTGTGAGCAATTCATGCCATGACGGTGAAGATGGCTTGAATTTGTTGCAAGGCTCACACATGTGATGAAGGACCTCATTGCATATGAGACATGACATCGAGTCATGTGACTAAGGTGGAGAAGATCAAGACAAGACTTGGCTTGATGGACCGGTTGCAAGAGTGAAGGACAAGTTGGAGGCTTTGGAGCGATGGACCGCGTGGCGGTGAAGCTTGAGCAAGACTTGGCACCGATGGATGAAGGCAATGGTGAAAAGCAAGTGAGGTCAAGACTAATGAACCAACAAGGTCACGTGATGATATAAAGCGGATCATATCATTTGTGATATGGTTGGTGCATGTGTTGCATCAATATCGGAGGAGATGGAATGGAATATGCAAGGCAAAGGTATAACCTATAGGGTATTTTATTTCACCGGTCATAGGTGTGTAGAGAAGTTTATGACCGGGTTTAGGATAGATGGCCATACTATCAAGAGGGGCAAACTTGTTTGCGTATCGGTCATCTAGTGCCACTCGAGTGATCTAACTTTGCATCGTTGCTAGGATCGAGTGGCGTGGTGAATTGAGTGCTAATCCTTTGGAAATGTTTGTGAAATGCTAACACACACATGGTGGTGTACACATGGTGGTGTTGGCATATTTGCAAAGAAGTTGGTGAAGTAAAGGAGTTGAATGCACGGTCATAGGGTGACCGAACGCGTCCGACTTTGGGACCGGACACGTTCGGTGTGTTACCCTAGCTCGGGCAAGTGATGCAGAGGTGATCGGACACGTCCGGTATTGGGACCGAACGTATCTGGTATTTGGCCCAGACTTGAGCAGCAACGATAGAAGTGACCGGATTCTAGAGAGTGTCCATTCGACCGTGATCTGATGTGTTAGGTCATGGTCTGGACCTCTCAGTGTAGTTTTTCGACGTGATCGGACGCTCAGTACAATGTGTGACCTGACGCTGAGCGTTGTGTCCGGTTAGAGGGAGCAGCGCGCACGGAGGAGAGTGACCTGACACTAGGTGCGTCCGATCTGGTGAGACCGACGCGTCCGGTCATGTCCGAGCAGCTCTGGGAGCTCTCTGGACTTGACCTGACGCTGCCTCGCCTGCGTCTGTTCGTTTTCTAACAACGCATCCGATCAATCGTGTCAGAGTGAGAGACAGAGAGAGCCATTAGCGCCAACGGCTACTTCGTTTGAAAGGGACATGTGGCAGCTCGGTAGTGACCGGACGCAGCGACCGGATGCGTTCGGTCGCCACATCGAATGTGTCCGGTGTGCACGAGCAATGCGTCTGATCAATGCGTAGAAAAGTATAGCGGCTCTATTTGGCCTTTGGGCTATAAATAGAGGGGTGTCTTGGCCATGACTAAGGTTGAGCACCTTGGGAGACTTTGTGTCCATGCTTGAGAGTGGTTGGGAGCCCTCTAACTCACTTGTGCTTGCAAGAGTGCAAATCGATTGTGAGTAAGTGATTCTAACGCGTTGTATTGTGAGATTGGATCGAGTGGCACTAGGTGATCGAGTTGCAAACCGGTGGTGCTTGTTACTCTTGGAGGTTGCCACCTCCTAGACGGCTTGGTGGTGGTTTCCATCGAAGCACGCAAAGAAGATTGTGCGGTGCTCGGAAAAGTGATTGTGAGGGGGATTGTGCTCACCCCGTGGAAGCTATGAAGAGCAACTCTAGTAGAGCGAGACGCGAAGGGCGACAAGTGGTTCGACTAGGTCAAGTGCTAGAGCTTGTGGTAGGCACTCCATATGGGAGAGTGTGACTTGCGGGTCACCACTAGCAAGAGGACCGATGGCAACGTTGGAGCTTGTCTCAATGGGGACTAGCGTGTTGGCAAGCACATGAACCTCGGGATAAAAATCACCGTGTCATCCTTGTCTTCCCGTTGGTTTGCATCCTCATTACACAAGCTTGTATTTACTTCATTTACTTTATGCTTGTGTAGTTGCTCTTATAATTAGTTAGTTTGTGTAGCTTTCTAGTTACCTTCTTGCTTGTGTAGCATAGAAGTAGCTCTCTTGCGTGACTAATTTGGTTTGAGTAACCTTATTAGTCACATTGCTTAGTTTGTATAGCTAAGTATTTTGCGCTCTATAATTTGGCTTGTGTATGTAACACTCTAGTGTTAAGCTTTGCATTTGACATATGCATTTCATGAGCACAAGCATCATCCAAGCATTCATGAACATGAGCATATGAAATTTCATCTCATTCTTATACATTGTCACATGAAATGTTGATTTATATGTGTTTATGCTTGCAATCATGTATGACCAATGTATGAGATGGTTGTGAGGTCATGAAAACAACTTAGACACATCTAGGATAGTAAATGGAACAATGTTTATATTCATGACATAGGACAAATTTGCTTCTAAGTGTTGGTTTCATTTGAAATGCCATTTTCATTATGCTAGTTGGACCAAAGCTGAACAGTAGCTTAGATTGTTTGCATGGCTGTGTGACCTAAATAAAAGTTGTAGTACTTGACTAGGGTAACAACTTTTATTTTTGGGTCAAGGTCTAATTCAGTGCATAGCATGTTCAAAAATAGCTCACAAGTTGCAAGGAAATGCTGCTTTGTGACAGGAAATTTTCTGTGTGGAAATGATTTTCAGTTTCAAAGTACCTCACTTTGGAGCAGTGTAGTTTGTTAACCAGTGAGAATTAGATGATGGTTCTTAAAGAAAAGTTGGAGATCTCACGTAGCTCTACAAGAGTTATTAAGGAAGTTTTTGCTAATTCGCCACGGATTAGGTGTTATTGAGTCGCTAAGTTGCACTGTAAGTCGTCGATGGCGGCGTCTGAACCCGCGTCCGCGCGCGGCGTCGTGACCGACCAGCCATAGGCCATGGCCGCTGTGTGGTGGCAGCACATCGGCATTAGCCTAGCTAGTTAGGCCAGCATAGGCGCATAAATGCTGCGCACTCACCGCTCACTTCACTCACCCGCCCTTACCTTCTCTCTCTTGCTCTTCCTCTCCAAAGCACAGCGTCGAGCTTGCCGTAGCACCGCCGCAGCCGCTTGATGCCTACGTAGCCTCACTGGCCAATTCATCTCGACCACAGCTGCTCTGCCATCACCTCCACCTCCTCGAGCCACTAGCACCACCTACCGACCACAGGTAGAGTGGCATTTTGCCTCGCCACAGCCGCCGTTGTCACCGGAGCGCCGCCGTGCTCAGGGCTCACTGTGGCCCCGCCGTTCCACCGCACCGTATGCCTTTATTTTATTTGGTCCAACACTGCGCTAGAGTCTAGAAGCTTAGGCTAGAGTTAGGAATGACGCCACCACTTGACCGTGCTGGAACGAGTCACCGCTCCACCCGCGTTCGCCATGGCCGCCGCAGCACTCGAGCTCACCACCGCTGAGTTGGTTCACCGTCTCCCTCCTTTCTCTCACACCTTAGGTCGAGTAACCCTAGCCTCACTAGTGGCATGACGGAGACCCACCTTTCGCCGCCGTCTAGCTAGAACAGCGTGAGCACCGCCGTGCTCCATGCGTCGTCGCACGGCCATTCACACGGCTAAGCTCACCGACGCCACCTCGAACCCTCACCTGCACCGTGTAGCTTCGCTTGGTCACCGGATGGAGTAGCCATCCTCGCCTAAGTGTGCCATAGCTGGAGATGGCTAGTGTACTAACGCCGACCTCTGCCGTTCGCCATGGCCGCCACCGAGCTTGCTCCGGTGAGCCACCGAGCCAACTAGGCCTACCAGTCGATGTGCGGGGATGAGGAGAGTACAGTGGTGAAGACGCTACTGTCGGAGACCTCGTCGTCGGCGAGTTCTCATAAGTCAGTGTTGTCCTCTGTTTTGGTCTCGCTGACTAGTGGGTCCCCATTGACCATGGGCCCCGGCTGTCAGTCGGATGTGATTTGATTTTCTAGATTTATTTCATAGATTTGAATGCATCTTTCAAAAATTCACATCTTAAGCTAGGAGTGTCCAATTTTGGTGAACCAAATTTTGATGGGTTCCTCATGAAGTGTAGTATTTCATAAAAATATGAGATGCATTGTTTATGATATTTTTCTGGGAGAATAAAATGTAGCTAGATAAATGCTTTTTAAATGGTTTCATCTTATAAAATGCATAACTTGAGCTAGGAAGGTGATAAAATTATGATTCCAATTTTGCTGGTCTTATGTTGACATGATCTAGCTAAAAAAATACTAAACCTATAGTAAGCATACTTTGAATATGGTCTTCATATTTAATCCTAATTAATTGCTAGTTTCTAGTGACCATGCAAATTTTTACACATTATTCTTATGCTTGGAGTAATGTATGAAAAATATTAAATCTGTTGCTTGACACTTTTCACTATGTTAAACTATTTTTGCTAAAATAAGCTTATGTAACTTGTCATTTTTGTAGAGGTAGTTTTACTTATCGAAATGGTATGAAATTTGTACAATAGACTACTGAGGTCATTTGTAGGCTACTGTAATTTTCTTAGAATTTATTAAGTAGTGGACATATTAATCCTTTAAACCACCTTGTTATCTAAGGAAATTAATAAATATATAAATAATTTAGTTATGTTTAACCATAACGTTTTCTGTGGTTCTTGTGATGCATATGATCTATTTATGTTATTAGTTAGGCTTAAAAGCAATTGGTTGTACGCAACTAGTTAATTATTGCTTTATAATTCAATTAGATGACTTGGCTAGTACCAACATCGTAGTAACTATGTTATGGAATTTGATGGTTCGAATGAACTTTGAATTACTACACCGGCTATGGTTACTATTGCATGCTACTAAATGATATACTATATGCTTGGCACAGGTTAGTTGCTAATCTAGAGATGAATAGCTATAATTAACTTGATGACCGAATTATAATTGTACCACTGAATTAATCGCTTTTTATGCAAAATGTTGTCAAGCTACCTCCACTTATAAAGCCTTGCATAATCCTTGGAGTCACCTTATTTTTGGTTTATGACGGGTAAGTCTAGCTGAGTACCTTCTCATACTTAGGGTTTTATTTCTATTGTTGCAGATGGTATAGTTTATCACGGCTGTTGTAAGAACTGTTTCTGTCCCGCCGTGGACGAGGAGTGAGCCCAGGGCAGGCATCTCTTATTAATCCTTCTTATATGCTTTTGTGGGAGTGTGATCACGAGTTCACACTATATTTGAACTATAATGGCAGATGATAGTTTAAAACTTTAATTTGCTTCCACTACTATTTACTGAACTTGGTTTGTAATAACCTTAATTCATACTCTGATGAATGAACTGTATTTGTGAACCTTATGTAACATGTGATATGTATGTTGAATCATATACGATCTTGGTTATATGTTGATGGTTAATCAAGACCCATCGTGGTACTCAACGGACTACCGAGTTTATATGGGCTCAAGTATGATTGTGTGACCGCTTACGGACTGCCATTGTACTTGTGCTCTTATAAATTGGTTGGTTCTGCTACAGCTAGCATCAGAGCAAGCTTCAACATTAATTGCCACATGTGTATTTAAAACAAAGGTTTTTGTTTTCCAAAACCAGTTTTTAGCAACTTATAGCTATATATATAGGTGTTTAAAAACCTAGAGTTTGAATCTAAAGTGTGCTAGTGATCACTTCCTTTATGCCTAGTTCAAGACTTCAGGTGGCTAATTAAGTACTAAATTGGGGGTTTTTATTTTCATCGTCCATACGGCATGCTATTGTATGGATGCCATTCACTTCAGTGGTAATGTATGGATAAAATGCCTCTACGCCCAAGGTAAGATGTCAATCATCATCACAGTGGCATGACCGCAAGATGTGAGCGTGCGATCTATGGGAGAGTTAGCTTTGATATTGAAGTGTATATATGCCTCATATATATACGAAAGTATTTAATTGTGGGTTAGCTTTGATACGACTGTGTATGCATACTTATATGTATATATAGGACGTATTTACTCTTGGGTAGCTTTGATATGGAAGTATATATATATATATGGGTATATATATGGAAGTATTTAGATTGCAACCTAGAGCCCAGATTTACATTCTGCATATATAATTGTGGGGTTGGGATGAAATAAAATTCTTGTGGAGGTACACTAACAGCGAAACGTGTAGCCCGACTAGTTACGTTATATATGAGAGAACACATGTATGCCACCGTGTATGCCGCAGAAGTTTTAAATTTTTCTAAGTTTGTAAGGACGTACGGAACGTACATGCATCATGAAAAATCATCATTATTACATACTTGCATTGTTCTCCCCTTATAAATCTCTTACTTGGTAACTCTTATCCATTATGACATTGTCTCACGAGAGTTGCACCATGTTGTTGGTACAGATGGCAGCACCGGCTAGAAGTGAGAATTTCCTGTTGATGTTTGATACTCCTGCCCAACTTTGGAGAGGCTTGCATTATGCGGGGTATTACGAACCGCCCCTCTATTACTAGAATGAAGTATACCTAAAGGGACAACCATGGTATGAAGTACAGCTGACCATACCAGCTCATAACCAAGCACCCTTCTGGTAGGAATAGAAGGCAGAATCTGAAGGAAGAACTCCTTGGGAGGCTGCCCAAGTTGTGGTTTTTTGAGGTGCTGAGTTAGATTTGTCAGCAGCACGGGGATGAGCTTACTGGTAGTGCTGCTGGTACTTTTTTCGGGTGGATCCATCCACAACAGTATGGGCAAAACGCAATAGCAATGCATTGATCCGAGACTGAGATGAGCGGGCAGACAGTTCTAGTCCCGCTATGAGCGTAATGTTTGCAGTAATGAAGATGTTCTATACTCGTCAGGACACCAGGGACTTCTAACAGGAGTCCTATACCGCTTGCATGGATAAGCTTATGAGTGCTGAAGCTACACAACGTAAACTAAAGAAGCGTGTGCGCAAGCACAAAAAGGCAGCAAGTGAGGCTCGATGGGAAACTGATCAGGCATATGTAGCATTGGGAAATCTCCACACCCAAATGGAGCGGGTTGATTAGTAGAGAGCTACCACCCAAGAGGCAAGAGCGGATGATTAGGTAGTGTTAGCAGGACTATGGGAGGAGCTAGAGGCTGCTTGTGCTAAGGCATTCATAGCTACGCGCTAGCAGATCCTAGCAAATAACCATGCAACTATGGCAGAAGCAGAATGAGACATGAACCATGCCTTGAGCGTGCAGCAGGACCGTGTCGAAAGGGACTTGCGCTAGCAGCTCGCATAGACCCAGAACATGGTGGTCGATCTTCAGCATGAGGTGCATTTCCTGAACAACCAATTGCACCCGATCCTTAATGAGGAAGAAGAAGATCCAGAGATGTTGATCGAGGATGACGGTTGGGAGGAAGAAGAAGTAGAGCTAGAGGACGAGGACAATCCTATCTCCGACCTTGACAGCGAGCACGCGGAAGATTAGAGTCGCCTAGTGACTAGTTAAAGCGCTAGATGTATCCCTGTTATTTATGTAATGGACTTGTAGCTTGAGGTTCGGTATTCGTGATTTGACTTTCATGTAATATTGGCACTCTGCATGTTGTTTCTCTATGGGTTGAACTTTAATGAAATTCTAGTTTTGTTTTACTGGTGGATTATGACATGCATGTTAACGTGTTGCGAGCACAATAAGTGATCAAATTGGTGATGCCATGTTGCGAGAATGAATTATTATGCCTCTGTTTTATTGTATGAATTTAAGATTCTCTCTAGTAATTTCAGTTCGGCATGATTATATAATTCATCTGTAATCTCCTGACATTATCCAATAATCACTTATTGTTGCAACTTTGTAGATGACTCGCACTCTCGCTAGAGTAAGCACCAGTCAGGGTGGCAACAACGGTGACTTACCACCATCGCCACCATCGTCTGTGAATGAATTCTTCGCATAGTTCTTGGGTAGTCAGAGAACAATGGAGGAAACATTGTGCCTCATTGCGTAGAACACTGCTCACGCTCGTCAGCATCAACAAGGGCCAAAGCCGAATCAATACAGCTCTTTCAAGGATTTCCTAGACACCATGCCTCCTATCTTCAAGGTGGCCGAAGAACAGCATTAGACGAATGAATGGCTAAACACAATCGAGCAAAAGTTCTGTCTATTGAGGGTTACGGAACATTAGAAGGCAGAATATGCATCCCATCAGCTGCAGGGACCATCCGGAATATGGTGGACCCATTTCTGTCATCTCTACATGCCAACTCTCAGGTCACATGGGAGCAATTTAAGTTGCCTTTAGGGGACATCACATTCCCCCGGGCTAATGCGCATGAAGGCAGTTGAGTTCATGCAACTCACACAAAGGACCAAGACCCTCATAGAATACATGCATGCCTTCAACAATTTGTCCCGTTATGCCCCAGGGTTCGTCGATATAGAAGAAAAGAAGATTGAAAGCTTCAAGAGAGGCCTTGGTACCAAGCTAATGAAAACTATGGCCAACTCGAGATGCACCACCTACAATGAGTTCATCAGTGATGCCTTGACTCAAGTGAACCAGAACAATCTATAGGCGGCAGCAAAGGGCCACAAAAGAGCAGCTGAGGGAGGCGCCTTAGGATCTTCATAGTCTAGAGCTCTAGTGGCGGCAAGGCCACAATTTCGTCCACCAGCGCCCAAGTTTAGGCCTCCTCTGTCAAAAGCCTAGGCCAACCGACCTCAGAAAGTGTTTCATAAGGCGTTCACCATTGCCCTACCCAAGGGGAACGGAGGGCAAAGAAGCTCAGCAGGACCCAGGAGCAATCAGCCATGCTTCAACTGTAATCAGTTGGACCATTGGTCCAAAGAGTGCCCCCATCCTAAGAAGAATAGCAATCAAAACCAGGGCAATCAGAGACAGGTAAATTCTAAGGCATGTCCTGGATACGTGCATTACACCGCTGTTGAAGAAGTTCTTGTGGGAGAGGTTGTCATCGCTGGTATGTTTCTTGTTAACAAACATCCCACCATTGTTTTATTTGATTTTGGAGCTTCTCATTCTTTTATGAGCCAAGCATTTGCATCTAAGTATGATCAAAAAATAATTAAGGTAAACAAGGATGGTTATAGTATAAGTTCAGCTGGGGCTACTATCTCTACAAATCAGATAGTCAGGGATGTGCTAATCTCAATACAAGAGAGGGAGTATATGATGGATCTGATAGTATTGCCTGGATTAGCCATAGATATTATCTTAGGCATGAAATGGATGAACGATCAAGGGGTTCTCATTGACACTAGCACTAGGACAATTATGTTGAGAGAACCAAAGGGAGGTAATGCTTTTCTAGTACCACTTCCTAGAAGTTTTGATCTCCAAAACTTGTCTTGTCCTATCCAAGACACTACCCTTTGTGATATTCTAGTGGTTTGTGAGTTTCTTGATGTATTTCTAGATGAGTTGCCAGGTTTACCGCCTGATAGGTATGTGGAATTTAAGATTAAGTTAGTGCCAGGTACGGCACCTATCTCAGGAAGACCCTATAGGATGCCACCAAATGAGTTAGCTAAACTTAAAATTCAGTTATAGGAATTGTTGGACAAAGGTCTCATTCAACCTAGTTCATCCCCATGGGGATGTCTAGCTTTATTTATGAAGAAGAAGGACAAGTCCTTGAGAATGTGTGTGGATTATAGGCCACTTAATGCTATGACCATTAAGAACAAGTATCCTTTGCCTCGTATCGATATATTGTTCTATCAGTTGGCAAAAGCAAAAGTATTCTCTAAGATTGACTTGAGGTTAGGCTATCATCAGATTAAGATCAGGCCAGAAGATATACCTAAAGCAACTTTCTCCACTAGGTATGGCTTGTACAAGTATTTGGTCATGTCTTTTGGACTGACGAATGCTCCTGCCTACTTCATGTACTTGAATGAATTTGGTATTCATGCCCGAGCTCGACAAGTTCATGGTTGTGTTTATCGATGATATCTTGATTTATTTTGAGAATGAGGCAGACCATGCAGAGCATCTAAGAATTATTTTGTCCAGATTGAGGGAACATAAGTTATATGCCAAATTCAGAAGTGTGAATTCTAGTTGAGCAAAGTACCTTTCTTGGGTCACATCTTATCTGGAGATGGAATTTCTGTAGACCCATCCAAAGTATAAGAGGTCATGGATTGGAAGGCCCTAACTTCGGTTCATGAAGTTCGTAGTTTTCTAGGGTTAGCAGGCTACTATTATCGTTTCATTCCTGATTTCTCCAAGATAGCTAAGCCCATGACCAGACTACTTTAGAAAGTTGAAAAGTTTAGTTGGACGCCAGAGTGTGAAGTTGCTTTTCACACCCTGAGGACCTTGTTAACTACAGCTCCTATTTTAGCACAACCCGACATTGAAAAGCCTTTCGATGTGTTCTATGATGCATCGGGTATAGGTTTGGGGTGTGTGCTAATGCAAGAAGGAAGAGTTATTGCCTATGCTTCTCGATAGTTGAGAAAGCATGAGGTCAATTATCCTACGCATGATTTAGATCTTGCAACAGTTGTTTATGCGTTGAAGATATGGAGACATTATTTGTTGGGAAACATATGTCACATATATACGGACCACAAAAGTCTCAAATATATCTTCACTCAACCTGAGCTGAACATGAGGCAGCTAAGATGGTTAGAGCTGATCAAGGACTACAATTTGGAAGTGCACTACCATCTAGGAAAGGCCAATGTTGTAGTAGATGCACTTAGTCAAAAATCTCATTGCAACACTTTGGAAGCCTTGTTGGAAGATGGATTTAATTTGTTACATCCTGTTGTGCTACACAATATCACTGTTAGTTGCTCACTTGAGAGCAAAATCATAGAACTGCAGAAGACCGATGTAGGTGTATTTCACATCAAGCGAAAGATGAAAGGACAAGAAACCAAACATTTTAGGTTGGATGAAAGAGGTGTGCTATGGTTTGAGGACCAACTTGTGGTATTGAAAGACCGTGAGCTTAGAAATCAAATTTTAGATGAAGCTCATTCATCCAAGTTGTCTATCCATCCGAGTAGCAGCAAAATGTATCAAGATTTGAAAAACCATTTTTAGTGGACCAAGATAATGAAAGAGATCACCGTCTATGTCGCTAGGTGTGATAATTGTAGTAGAGTAAAGGCCGTTCATTTGAAATTTGTTGGATTACTTCAGCCTTTGCCTATTCCAGGCTGGAAATGGGAGGAAATAAGTATGGACTTTATTACAGGCCTTCCGACGACACAATAAGGTCATGATTCCATATGGGTCATTGTAGATTGCCTTGCCAAGTCAGCACATCTTATACCAGTTAAAAACAACATATCTAGCCAGGAAGTTCGCTGAATTGTTTATTTCTCAGATCGTGAGACTACATGGAGTATCAAGGACCATAATCTCAGATTGGGGACCATAGTTTATAGCTCGTTTTTGGGAGCACTTGCACCAGGCTTTGGGAAGTAAACTAATCAGAAGTTCAGCATACCATCCACAAACTTCGGGACAGACCGAGCGAGTGAACCAGATCTTAGAAGATATGTTGAGAGCCTATGTTATATCTTCCAAGGGTTCATGGGAAAAGTGGCTACCCTTAGCCGAGTTCTCCTACAACAATAGTTATCAAGCGAGCATCAAGATGGCTCCTTTTGAAGCCTTGTATGGTTAGAAATGTAGAACTCCTTTGAATTGGATTGAGCCCGACGAAAGAAGATACTTTGGCATTGACTTTGTTACCAAAGCTGAAGAATAGGTACGTATTATCCAATAGCATATGAAAGCAGTTCAATCAAGACAAAAGAGTTATGCTGATAAAAGAAGAAGGCCACTAACTTTTGAACGGAAAGGAAATGTCGCTTACAAGTTATAACTTCCTCCTGAGATGAGTACAATATTCGATGTCTTCCTTGTTTCTCAGTTGAAAAGATGTCTTCGCATACCTGAGGAAGCCATTGCACCCACCAACATTAAGCTTCAATCGTATTTGACCTATGAAGAGAAACCAATCCGAGTGTTAGAAGAGATAAAAAGAGTAACATGGAACAAGGTCATTAAGTTCTACAAAGTGGTGTGGAATAACCACAGTGAACAAGATGCCACGTGGGAACGGGAGGATTACTTACGTGAAGTTTATCCCGCCTTTTACGAAGAATGGTAGGTCTTGCAAATCTTAGGGACGAGATTTCTATAAGGGGAGGGGATGTAACACCCCAATGTTAAGCTTTGCATTTGACATATGCATTTCATGAGCACAAGCATTATCCAAGTATTCATGAACATGAGCATATGAAATTTCATCTCATTCTTATACATTGTCACATGAAATATTGATTTATGTGTTTTATGCTTGCAATCATGTATGACCAATGTATGAGATGGTTGTGAGGTTATGAAAATACCTTAGACACATCTAGAATGGTAAATGGAACAATGTTTATATTCATGACATAGGACAAATTTGCTTCTAAGTGTTGGTTTCATTTGAAATGCCATTTTGATGATGCTAGTTTGACCAAAGTTGAACAGTAGCTTCGATTGTTTGCATAGCTGTGTGACCTAAATAAAAGTTGTAGTACTTGAATAGGGTAACAACTTTTATTTTTGGGTCAAGGTCTAATTCAGTGCATAGCATGTTCAAAAATAGCTCATAAGTTGCAAGGAAATGTTGTTTTGATGACTTAGGAAATTTTCTAAGTGTGGGAATGATTTTTAGTTTCAAAGTACCTCACTTTGGGCAGTATAGTTTGTTAACTAGTGGGAATTAGATGATGGTTCTTAAAGAAAAGTTGGAGATCTCACATAGCTCTACAATAGTTATTAAGGAAGTTTTTGCTAATTCGCCATGGATTAGGAGTTATTGAGTCGCTAAATTGCACTGTCAGTCATCGATGGCGGCGTCTGAACCTGAGTCCACGTGTGGCATCGTGGCTGACCAGCCACAGGCCATGGCCGCCATGTGGTGGCAGCACATTGGTGTTGGCCCGGTCGGTCAGGCCAGCGCGGGCGCATAAATGCCACGCACTTGCCGCTCACTTCACTCACTCGCCCTCACCTTATCCCTCTTACTCTGCCTCTCCAAAGCATAGCGCCAAGCTCGCCACAGCACCACCGCAGCTCTACCATAGCCGCTCGCCACCGACGCAGCCTCACCGACCAATTCGTCTTGTCCATAGCTGCTCTGCCATCACCTACAACTCCTCGAGCCACTAGCACCACCTACCGACCACAGGTAGAGCGGCATTTGGCCTTGTCGCAGCCGCCATTGTCACCGGAGCGCCACCACACTCGTAGCTCACCATGGCCCTGCTGTTCCACCGCATCACATGCCTTCATTTTCTTTGGTCTAGCACCATGCTAGAATCGAGAAGCTTAGGCCAGAGTTAGGAATGACTCCACCACTTGACCGTGCCAAAACAAATCACCGCTCCGCCCATGTCTGCCATGGCCGCTGCGGTACTCGAGCTCATCACCGCCGAGTTGGTTCACCATCTCCCTCCTTTCTCTCATGCCTTTGGTTGAGTAACCCTAGACCTCGCTAGTGGCATGATAGAGACCCGCCTTTCGCCATCATCTAGCCAGAATAGCAAGAGCACCGCCGTGCTCCATACGTAGCCGCACGGCCATGCACGCGGCCAAGCTCACCGACGCCACCTCGAACCCTCACCTGCACCATGTAGCTTTGCTAGGTCACTAGGATGGAGTAGCCGTCCTCACTTGAGTGTGCCATAGCTGGAGATGGCCAACGTACCACCGCCGACCTCCGACGTCTGCCATGGTCGCCATCGAGCTTGCTCCGATGAGCCACCGAGCCAACTAAACCTACCAGTCGATGCACGGGGGTGAGGAGAGTACAGTGGTGAAAACGCTACTGCCGGAGACCTCGCCGTTGGCGCATTCTCGCCGGTCAGCGCCATCCTCTATTTTGGTCTCGCCGATGAGTGGGTCCCCGTTGACCGACGGGCCCCGACTGTCAGTCGGATATGATTTGATTTTCTAGATTTATTTGATAGATTTGAATGCATGTTTCAAAAATTCATATCTCAATCTAGGAGTGTTTAATTTTGGTGAACCAAATTTTATTGGATTCCTCATAAAGTGTAGTATTTGATAAAAATATTAGATACACTGTTTCTGGTATTTTTAGGAGAATAAAATATAGCTAGATAAATGCTTTTTAAATGGTTTCTATTTTGTAAAATGCATAACTTGAGCTAGGAAGGTGATCAAATTGTGATTCCAATTTTGCTGGTCTTGTGTTGACATGCTCTAGCTAGAAAAAATACTAAACCTACAGTAAGCATAATTTGAATATGGTCTTCATATTGAATCCTAATTAATTGCTAGTTTCTAGTAAAATTAATTTGTTGTAAAAATACATGACATATGATCATGTAAAATTTTTCACAGTATTATTATGCTTGGAGTAATGTATGAAAAATATTAAATTTATTGCTTGACACTTTTCACTATGCTAAACTATTTTTGCTAAAATAAGCCTATGTAACTTGTCATTTTTGTAGAGGTAGTTGTACTTATCCAAATGGCATGAAATTTGTACAGTAGACTATTGAGGTCATTTTTAGGCTACTGTATTTTTCTCAGAATTTATTAAGCATTGGCATATTTATCCTTTAAACCACCTTGTTATATAAGAAAATTAATAAATGGATATAAATAATTTAGTTATGTTTAACCATAATGTGTTCTGTGGTTCTTGTGATGCATATGATCTATTTATATTATTAGTTAGGCTTAAAAGCAATTGGTTATATGCAACTAATTAATTATTACTTTATAATTCAACTAGATGGCTGCATGTATAGTTTTAGCTGTGATGATAATTTCATGATGATAATGGTATTTTCTATAAAATTTATTAATAACAAAATTGTATATAACTTACTTATCTACCTTGTGTTAAATTTTTGTAGTTATAGGCCTTATGGTTTAAGAATTATGGCTGTTAGAAGTCTGCTGTCCGAAATGCTTGCTCTCTGGATAGATTTTAATGATTGAATTGTTTGACTTAGATAACTGCTGAATCACATTAAGATAATTAAAAAAAAGTTGTAGGAAATTTCATAATCTTTCCATAATATCCACAATCATATTATTTTGATGTGTATAACTCCAGTTATGGTCAAAACAAGTGGCTGATGTCTTGTAGTCCAGAAAATGATTTACATAAGTGTTTGTTTAGTTATTAGAGAAGAGATAAGCATGTACTCAGTACAATAAGATGCAACTTGTTATTACTTTAATGCAAAGCTGTTGAAAACACTTGGGAGGATGCATTCATCACATCATATCATATTAAAATATTATATATGTTATCATATATGCATTTGTGATATCTTATTTCATGCTCATGCATATAGGATCGTTCGAAGAAATAATTTTATTAGAGTTCAATGAAGAAGAGGAGGAGGATCAGCAGGAGACGCCTTAGGCTGTAGCTCTAGGAGAAAAGGAGCAAACTCTCGAAGATCTCCCTGAGTGCGTGGATCACTAGCCAACCTCTTTCCTCAAAGGCAAGCCCCAGAAGCATTCTAAGTCTCCTATGTTTTACAAAACTTCACTTGAGTTCCTTATGTTTGATGCATTAGGTTATAAGAGTTGAATGGAAACCACTTGATGCATAGAACTACCTTGTCTAGATACATACACCTTTAATCCTATGTAGGTCTAGGGTCGAATATATGCTTAGCCATGCTTAGACCGGTAGAAGTCGGGTGATTTCCTGTCACCTGCGAGATATAGGTGGATACCGAGGCACAGTTGGCTATATTTGCTATCGTGGAAAAGAACCATGGGGTAATGTAAATGGAGGCTGGGCGGAGTCTATGTGTAGGTTGACTCATGTGATTCCATCTATGCCGATTAAGGACCATACCGTTGTTGGGCGCTTCTGACAAGATTGAACGCATGCCTCTCACTTAGCTGGTCGGATAACTCGTTTAGACCGCAAAGCCTAGTAGCTCAACTCAGGCCAGGCCCCATTCTATAAAAGTGCACACTCTGGATGGTAGTAAGGATGTGTGGGGAGCCAGACATGAGCCCAAGGGCAGGGTAGTCCTGATCATCCTGGCAGGTGGTTGTCCCTGATTGTGTGGCGCTGTTCGAACCCATGAAATGTGTACCTGAGTTGTACCAAAGGTGACCTAAGGTGATCGTTGATTTGGTCTGCCTGGGTTTGTGTTAGGAATAAATTTCTAGCTGGTTGAAATTGATTCGAATCGCCGTCTCTCCCGGACAGTGAGAAACTTGGCTAGTACCAACATCGTAGTAACTATGTTATGGAATTTGATGGTTCGGATGAACATGGAATTACTACACCGGCTATGGTTACTATTTTATGCTACTAAATGATATACTATATGTTTGGCACATGTTAGTTGCTAATCTAGAGATGAATAGCTATAATTAACTTGATGACCGAATTATAATTGTACCATTGAATTAGTCGCTTTTTATGCAAAATGTTGTTAAGCTACCTCCACTTATAAAGCCTTGCATAATCCTTGGAGTCACCTTATTTTTAGTTTATGACGGGTAAGTCTAGCTGAGTACCTTCTCGTACTCAGGGTTTTATTTCCATTGTTGTAGATGGTACAGTTTATCACCGCTATTGCAAGAACTGCTTCTGTCCCGCCGTGGACGAGGAGTGAGCTTTGGGTAGGCATCTCTTATTAATCCTTCTTATATGCTTTTGTGGGAGTGTGATCATGAGTTCACACTGTATTTGAACTATAATGGCAGATGATAGTTTCAAACTTTAATTTGCTTCTGCTACTATTTACTAAACTTGGTTTGTAATAACCTTAATTCGTACTCTGATGAATGAAATGTATTTGTGAACCTTATGTAACATGTGACATGTATGTTGAATTATGTATGATCTTGGTTGTATGTTGATGGTTAATCAAGACCCATCGTGGTACTCGACGGACTATCGGGTTTATATGGGCTCAAGTATGACAGTGCGACCGTTTGCGGGCTGCCATTATACTTGTGCTCTTATAAATTGGTCGGTTCTGCTACAATGTAGCCATGTTATTGAGCATTGCTAGTGAGCTTAGGTGGCTTTGTGCTTTTGCTTACTAGCATGTGTAGGAGCTCCCCCATTGCTTGTAGTACTAGCGGCATAGGTTTGTGTGACCTTGCTCCTAAAATTGGTTAGGTGAGCTCCAGCTAGCCTGGTACCTTTGTTGCCTAATTAGGATTTTTATAAGGTGCTTGTGAACTTAGATAAAGGGGTGTAGTCTTAGGTAGACCGATAGTTTCAATATCATGTTTGTTTTGGTTAGCCGACGCGTTCAATTTTTAGAAAGGACTATTCACCCCTCTCTATTCTGCCATCTTGACCCTACAAGTGGTATCAGAGCTAGGTCTCTCATTTGTAGTCTTCACCGACCCAAGAGGATGGCGATTAGTGGGCTAGATGATTGTGACTCACACATTTTTATGGCACAAATTTTATACGTTGGAAAAATCACATGCTTGATTATTTTCGTGCAAAGGGACCTAAGTTTTGGTGGATTGTCACTAGTGGTCTCACTCAAGTCTTGGACTATAGAAATCTAACCAAAGCTCAAAAGATTCTCTTTGAACTCGATGCTTATGCCTATTGCTTTCTAATGGATGCTTTGAGTTTGGAGATTTATTATAGGGTGGATTACAAAGGAACCGCCCATGAGTTGTGGGAGGCAATCAACCGCCTCTATGGCGACTCCTCCACAAGTGATGATGACAAAGTCAAGGAGGATGATCCCAAGGAGGAGATGCATAAGTGTGTCGAGCATGACCACAATTTGGTGATTGTGGAAGATTGCTCCACCTCATGGTCAAGTGATGATGATGATAGATCAACTACAAGTTCACTTGACAAGATTGATGATGATGCCTCAAGTGATGCCGATGATGATGCTACTCCATGCACACTTGATGGTGATGATGATGGATCATGTCCGAATGACATTGCTACTACAAGCTCTCCAACTACATCACATTGCGCCATGATACAAGGTGACACTAAGGTATCCAATGCAAATATGATTGATCTTGATTCATATGAGGAGCTTCTAGATAGATTTGGTAGCATGATCAAAGCTTTAGAAAAAGAGATGGCTAAAACCGAGAAATTGAAAACTGGAAACTCTTTTCTAAAGAAAACATGTGAACAACAAAAGCATCTACTTTATGTTACTACTTGTTCACATGAGGAGCTAAAATTAGCTCATGAGGAACTTAGTGTTGCTCATGATAACTTGGTACATGACCATGCTTTTCTCACTAAAAAGCTTTCAAATGAAAAATCTAAAACTAGTGAGAGCTCATCACATGGGTCAATTGATCAATCACATGTTGTTGCTAACCCTTGTGATGTAGGCAAGAAGCATGTATCCACCTCTTGTCGTGAATTATTAGCTATGCCGTGTTCTTTAATTATAGATGCTTATTCTACTTCCTTGTCTTGTGAGACTAACCTTTTGAAAGAGAACAATGAGCTCAAACATGAAGTGAAGAATTTGAGCAATAAGTTAGAGAGCTGCTACAACTCAAAAGTCACTTTTGAGCATACGGTTGCCCCAATGAAGAAAAGCTCAAGTTGAAGAAAGAAGAAGAGAGGCTAAAACATGTCAAGTGCTTCAAGTGCCGCACTTGGGGTCATCTCACCTCAATGTGCCCAACCAAGCAATTGGTGAAGCAACAAGTAAAGCCTCAACCAAAGCCACAAGTTGATCAAGAAAAGACACCCCAAGAGAAAATCAAGATCAACCCTAAAGATGGTTGTGATTTGATGAAGAAGAAGAAGAAAACAAGAAGGGGTGGAAAAGCAAGAGAAAGATCAATGCGTACAAGGATGAATCAAGATGCAAAGAAAGTGAGCAAGAACAAAGAATAAAATATGAAGATGATTGCTCACATTAAGTGTCATAGTTGTGACATATTGGGCCACCTAGCTTTGGGTTGTCCAAACAGGCTTGAGAAGAAGACTCAAGCAAACAAGAAAAAGCAAGGCAATGAGAAGCACCACATGAGCAAGGAAGAGAAGGCTCAATTAAATAGAAAGTTCTACTCTTGCCGGAAAAGGGGACACATGTCACATTCATGTCCCCTAGGTAACTCTTCTAAGCCTATTTCAATTGATGATGATTCTATGCTTAGGAAGGATGGCAATGGTACCTCATTGGTTGCAATTGCAAAACATCCTGCTATTCATAATAAGGCTATGCCTAAGTATGTTGCACCTAACTTGAGAGGACCCAAACAAGTTTGGGTACCATCAAAAAGTGGATGATTATTTGTAGGTACCATGGCATTGAGGCTTGATTCAATGGGTTTCTCATTGTTCATCATATGTTGAATCAAGTTATGAAGCTTAATGCACATTCAAACCCAATGCCAAGTGAAACTTGAGTGAACTCCAAGTGCTACAACATACAAGTGCTATAATTCAAGGAGTGGTGATTTATTGGATATATTCGGTGGCTTGCATATATATGAGTTGAAGCTTGCTAATTGGATGATCATGAGCTAACCAAGGTATATTTCTAGTTGATCTCATTTATTTGGGTGCATATGAGTTGATTGAATTGGATATATATGCATTTGTTGCTTGCTATGAGATGTTTGAATGGATTAATTGATTAATAATCAAGTTTAGATTGGTTTGAATGAATAAGTTCATAAGATAACTTTTAGTAAGTGGATTGAATGGATTTATGTCTTGTGAAAGTATTCAAACAAGTTAGTTTTAAGTTTGATTCACTTTTGATGAAGAATAGCTCAATAGTTGAAATCTGTCCTAAATTAAAAATCTGAGCTAACTGAGATCAAGTCTGAGTTTGATGGATCAAATCTATTTGGATTAGTTTAAAATTTAGTATGCATGCTCTAGACCTATGATATTAGTTTCTGTACAAATTTTATGAGAATTGGATAAGAAATACTTTAGGTTTGGAGTAGATCTTGTCAGCCATAGTGCAGCAGTTTTCAGCATATAGCAGTAGTGGAAGAATTAAAATCTGGTAGCAATCTAGAAGTACAATGAAGCCCAAATTTTTACAGATGCTAGATGACTTAATAAAGCACATTACCACCAAATTTCGTGGTATTTTAATCTGTATATTGGGAGATATGGATTATTCATTGAAGTGTACAGAATCTGCCAGAAAAATGACAATTATTGGATTGATCAAGAGTCACTTTGATTGAAAGGTCCTCAAATTGGAAACATGTTTATAAGTGGTTGAGGCACCTTAGTTTGGTTTTGGAATGAGCTAGAATCATGACAAGTGATGAGTACAAGGTTTGATTGTGGAGTGTACTTGACACATATTTGGTATTCAAATTGAAGATCTAGATCAAACTCAAGGTGAAGATGAAGTTTAAGTTCTAGTAACTATTGAAGATCATTTGGTAGAAAGAAATTTACTTAAACAAGTAGAAAGAAAAATACTTAAAGAACGATTGAAGGTTACTCATCAAATTAAGTCCATCACTTGGATCAATCAATTAAGTCATTTTAAGTGAGTGTCAAGGATGGTTCTTTGGAGAGAGGTTACTTCTCCCTATGTGTAGGGGCTTGCCGCCTTTTGTAGGGAAACCAAGTGTGGTAGTTGAAAGGCTAACTTGGAAGTGGTAATCTAAGGGACATTTGAGATGCTTAGTCGAAGCAATCAAAAGGAGTGATCTAGAAAGCAAGCAACACCCAAAAAAGAGCTAGTCATAGTAATTCAAGTGGTATTCTATATAGTGCTCTCATGCAAGCAATGAAGGAATGAAGAAGCAAGACAACCACAACAAGAGTTAGTGCACTTGATCATTAGTGGTTCTCAAATCACATGGGTGAAGAATGGATTTCATTATTGATGATGAGTGTTCACCAAGCTTATAATTGGACTTCACATTGCTATTGCAGAGCATAATTGGAATCAAATGACTATCCTCTACTCCAAGATAGCAAAGGTATATTGTAATGTGCATGATCATTTCATCCCTTACTAATATACAGTTAGTGTATATAGTACATGCTTATTAGGATCATGCATGAAAAATGAAAATTTTAAAATTCATAGCCTACCACTGTTGCTTGTATGATTAGTTGAATCTAGTGGTAGTGTATGAGTTTGCTCAAGAGCTACAGTGAACCCAAGTACTTGATTTATTTTGATTGCCAACAAGTGACAAGTACAACCTCGATAAAATAACCACTTAATGTGTGTGAAGAAGCTTAGAGAGGATTCAAACCGGACTTGGAAGCTTAGGCAAATCAATCTAGTTCAAATCAAACAAAGAAGCTCATGAAGATGACAAGTGTTCAAGAAGTGGTTATATTTGACAAATCCTACAAGTGGTTACATGCTTGCTCTTACACGTGGTACATCTAGATTATCACCTTGTTACAAGTAGCATTCATACAAGTGGTATCTAGCACATCAAATGGTGGTTCCACAAGTGATCCTCAACTTTAAGTGATCATCAAGTAAAGGAAGTTCCCTCACAAACAAGAGCTCAAGTTAATCAAGTAGATGACCCATGCTATGACATAGGGGGAGGTGCCCCACCAATTGGTATCAAGGTCAAAGATCCTACATGAGGTATTACAAGTGGTGTTATTCCAACATTTAGAAGTGTCCATAAAAAATTCAAGATTCAAGCATCAACCATCTACTCCAATGCAATCCTTTGTATCAATAAGAAGCATACCTTTTATGGAAATTGATAACAAATGGGGAGAAGTTGGAACAAAGATATGTAAATGCATCATGGGGGAGAAGTAGTAGTTGGACATGGACAAAGAGGGAGCAACATTGCAACATTGAAGAATGGAGAAGGATCAAAATTCTTGGATAAGAGAAGCACACAAGTAGGGAGAGCAAGCTCATGAACTTTGATTGGTTGCATTTGATATGTGTATATTCATTTGCTTGCTTGCATTGCATAAATTTTTAAATTTGATATGCATGCTTGTGTGTTGTATGCTAGTTATAGAACTTGAATGATGATATGATAACTAGCATGCATAGGATGGTAGCTAGACTTGTGTTTTTCAAGCAAAAACTAGAACCTTGCTTATAATATTGATCTCATGTGGTTTCTAGTGTTTTTGTTGTCTAGCTACTCATGGTGCTAAGGATGGTGTTAAAATGTGCACTCCGATTAGTATCACATTTCAAAGGTTATTCTATACACCTTAGCATCACTTAATAGTGGTAACACTCCCACAAATTTCATATTTATGCATGTGTTCAAGCTTGAAACCAAACCATTTGAGCGCACATGTAGGGGGAGTTATCACTACCAAGTCGGATTTTATGGTGCTTTTCCAAATCTTGACATAGAGCTTAAATGTTGGATAAGTAGCATGAAATCCAAATCAAGTTAGCAATTTACACTTATGTGAAGTGCTAGCTTGAAATGTGCTTAATTTCCATATCTTTGTAGAGTTGTCATCAATTACAAAAAGGGGGAGATTGAAAGGTCCTTGTATGGTTTTGGTAATTGAGTGATAACCTAGGTGGACTAATGTGTTTAAATGTGAGATACACATGTGATTAGTCCATAGGTACACTTGTGTGAGCAACTCATGCCATGTCGGTGAAGATGGCTTGGATTTATTGCAAGGCTCACACATGTGATGAAGGAGCTCATTGCATATGAGATATGACATTGAGTCATGTGACTAAGGTGAAGATCAAGACAAGACTTGGCTTGATGGACTGGTTGCAAGCATGAAGGGCAAGTTGGAGGCTTTGGAGCGATGGACCGTGTGGCGGTGATGCTTGAGCAAGACTTGGCGCCGATGGACGAAGGCAACGGTGAAAAGCAAGTGAAGTCAAGATCGATAAACCAACAAGGTCACGTGATGATATGAAGTGGATCATATCATTTGTGATATGGTTGGTGCATGTGTTGCATCAACATCGGAGGAGATGGAATGGAATACGCAAGGCAAAGGTATAACCTATAGGGTATTTCATTTCACCGGTTGATGAGATCCTAACATATGGGTATGTTAGCCTCAGGATCAATGGTTCCTGACCGAAGAGACCTGACCGAGCCTAGGCACGCCGTAGCCCCCGGTCACGGCTTAGGGACTCGCTCGAGCCTCAGGCTCCCGATCGACAATGCGCCTGTGCTTGACCCTTGGCTCCTGCCCAGCCTACGATGCCAGCTAAGGGCCGAGTGCAAGAAGATGAGCCCCAAGCCATCAAGGCTCTAGGGTTCCTAGACACTACACTCCGGGCATGGCCTTGCCGGCCGCTCCCATGACTGGGTCATGCACGCGGCGTGACACAAGAAGACAAGTCCCCTCGGCCTCCAGGGACTAGGTGGCTCTCGGGCCCACACGTCAACCCCTAGAGCTGACCTGCTTTGCCACCAAGAAGACTCCAGAAGTTCCACCTGGGGGAGGTCGGTCCAAGCCAACATAGCTTGACACGTAGAGTGTCAGAATAGAGCAGCCGGATGATGCCCAAGGCTTCTTTGGCTCCATGACACTGCCACGGTCCACAGAGCATCGCTGCAAGACCCTCCTAGACTTCGACGTATGTAGACCATAGACACTTCTCCCCAAATTGCCATGTACCTGACCTATCTCGGTATATAAGGGATAAGGTCGAACCTTAGGGGGGAGAGGATCCAAGACAGATCACTCCATTCCTCATTTGATCCGCTCCTGCTCAGCACCGAGGGCAGGGGCAACCCAGAGAGGGGCACCGAGAGCTCCTTCATCGCATCCATCGTCTTTGTCCTCTCCGATGAGGAGAAGACTCCACCAACAGTGAGGCAACCTTTGGATTAGCACCGAGCTAACCCCCTACCAAATCTCTCTACACTCTTATTGTAACCCCCAAATTTTAGGTGCTCTTGAGTATAAGGATCATCAGCTGCTGGACGTAGGGCACCGATCGGCCTGAACCAGGATAAACCATTGCGTACCCTCTATGATTCTTGTGTTCTTGAGTTCACCCAAGGCACCGGAGACACGTACTCTGACACTGACTTGAACAACAATGCTTGCCGTGGTTCTAACCCTGTGACAGCTGGCGCGCCAGGTAGGGGGCAGTGTCAAGTGCAATTCAGGCTCTACGGTGGCCGGAGCCACCCACCTCATCGCCAGAGCAAGCAGCACCACCCAGACGATGGTGTTCGCTTCCCTAGTGAGTTCTTCATCATAGCCGGTGCCTTCGCTCTGGGCCAGGTCCTCAACTTTGGGAGCCTAGCCTACGTTGCTGACTGCTACCACAAGTTTCATCCACGGGAGCCACCCCAGCGAGCGGCGGGTCCTCGGCGCCGCCCCCATGAAAGGTCCTTGTTTGGTTTTGGGAATTGAGTGATAACCTAGGTGGACTAATATATGTTTATGTGAGATACATAGGTGATTAGTCCATAGGAACATATGTGTGAGCAATACATGCCATGGAGGTGAAATGGCTTGGATTTGTTGCAAGGCTCACGTATGTGATGAAGGAGCTCATTGTATGTGAGACATGACATTTGAGTCATGTGACTAAGGTTGAGAAGATCAAGACAAGGCTTAGCTTGATGGACCGGTTGCAAGTGTGAAGGGCAAGTCTAGTGAAGACTTGGTGCCGATGGACCAAAGCAACGGTGAAGAGCAAGTGAAGTCGAGATCGATGAACCAATACGGTCATGTGATGATATGAAGTGGATCATATCATTTGGTTGGTGCATGTGTTGCATCAACATTGGAGGAGATGGAATGGAATGCGCAAGGCAAAGGTATATTTGTAGGGCATTTCATTTCACTGGTCATAGATGAGTAGAGAAGTATATGATCGGGTTTAGGATAGATGGCCATACTATCAAGTGGGGCAAACTTGTTTGCATATCGGTCATCTAGTGTCACTCGAATGATCTAACTTTGCATTGTTGCTAGGATCGAGTGGCGTGGTGAATTGAGTGACTAATCCTTTGAAAAAGTGAAAATGCTAACACACTTGCACTTGGTGGTGTACACTTGGTGGTGTTGGCATATTTGCAAAGGAGAAGTTGTTGGAGTTGTATTGGATCAACTTGGAAAAGAGAGAAAGGTTTTTTGGTGTGCTCCAAACTATGTGATGGTCCTTGGATTGGAATTCTGTATTGATCCATTATGCTTTGGATCATATATGCAAGTGGGATGTGTAGCCCTCTGAATAAGCTTTCCAAAATGTCTAAGATCATTGAAATCAGACTTTGGATCTAAGAGTTATAGCCGTTTTAGCAATGAAAGGTCTGTGACCGGACTCTGTGACCGGACGTGTCCGGTCAGTACCTGCGAGTCCGGACGAGAGTCTGGTCATTGTTTCTTTCGTGAACAGAAGCGATCAGACACTAGGAGAGTCCGGTCAGTGATGACCTGATGCATCCGGTCATCATAAGAGCTCTCAGGAACCTCTCTAGAAGTTACCGGACTCTGGGTGAGTCGAGTCTAGTCATTAGAGAAAGGGGAGTCAGGTCAGTTGTGCAAAGGCGCGTTGGTGACCGGACTTGGCCTCGGTGCGTCCGGTCGCTAGACCTAGGCGTGTCCGATTAGGAGTATGCATGCGCGGGAGCTAGCCGTTGGCGAGCAACGGTCATCTTCAAATAGTGAGGCTACGTGGCTGCATCCCAGTGACCGGACTCTGGACCGGACTCTGGGGTGAGTCCGGTCAGCGAGTCCGTTCAGTGCGCAGAAATCAGGATGAAGGGGGTAACGGCTATTTTAGCCCTTAGGGCTATAAAAGGAGTGTGTGGCTGACCTTGTCACATGCTTAGCACCCTTGGGACTTAGTGTCCATGCTTGGGGAGTGCTAGGAGAGCCTCTAACTCACTTGTGCACATAGTGGTTGCATCCGATTGCGAGTGAGTGTGATTCTTGTGCAATTGCATCATGAGGTTGCATTGAGTGGCACTAGGTGATCGAGTTGTAAGCCGGTGGTGCTTGTTACTCTTGGAAGTTGCCACCTCCTAGATGGCTTGGTGGTGGTCTCTATCGAAGCACACAAAGAAGATTGTGCGGTGCTCCGGAGAAGTGATTGCGAGGGGGATTATGCTCACCCCGCGGGAGCTACGAAGAGCAACTCTAGTAGAGCGAGACGTGAAGGGCAACAAGTGGTCCGGGCGAGTCAAGTGCTAGAGCTTGTGGTAAGCACTCCACGTGGGAGAGTGTGACTTGTGGGTCACCACTAACAAGAGGACCGGCGACAACCTTAGAGCTTGTCTCAACAGAGACTAGCATGTTGGCAAGCATGGGAACCTCGGGATAAAAATCACCATGTCATCCTTGTCTTCCCATTGGTTTGCATCCTCATTACACAAGCTTTTATTTACTTTCATTTACATTGTGCTTGTGTAGTTGCTCTTGTAATTAGTTTGCTTGTGTAGCTTGCTAGTTACCTTCTAGCTTGTGTAGCATAGAAGTAGCTCCCTAGTGTGACTAATTTAGTTTGAGTAACCTTGTTAGTCACATTTCTTAGTTTGTGTAGCTAAGTAATTTGCGCTCTATAATTTGGCTTGTGCAACCTTGTTATTGAGCATTGCTAGTGAGCTTATGTGACTTTGTGCTTTTGCTTACTAACATGTATAGGAGCTCCCCATTGCTTGAAGTATTAGTGGCATAGGTTTGTGTGACCTTGCTCCTAGAATTGGTTAGGTGAGCTCTAGCTATCCCGACACCTTTATTGCCCAATTAGGATCTTAATAAGGTGCTTGAGAACACTACTAGAAATGTGTTCATCAATGACGATTCAGTCGTGACGCTTACAAATTTCATCACAGAACAAGCGCTTTCTATGACAAAATTTCTAGCTTCATCATAAGTAACAAGTGACGGAGCTTTGGCACAAGAATAATGATGAAAACAAAAGAATCGTCATAAAACAACAAAACTAAATCATCATAGATCGTTTGGCTCATGTACCACCTCGAGGACGTGGCGCCGTGGTCCCACCAGCAGGTCCCACCTCGAGGACGTGGCGATGTGGTCCCACCATTGGGTCCCAACCTCGAAGACATGGCGATGCGGTCCCACCAGCGGGTCTCAGCTTGAGGACATGGTGACAAACAAGTGGGGCAGCGTGGCCCACATGGTCCAGCTAGACTTGCATCGTTCCGCCTCCCTTTTTTTTGCCAAAAAATAGCGCACGCAGGGAGATTCGAACCCATGACCTGCTGCTAGACATGTTGGTGCGTTACCACTGGAGCACTCGCTGTTTTGTGATAAAGGCATGCATGTTTTTCTATTTGTAAACATATAACATGATAATTGAAACTTGGTTCCCTAAGTTGAATTGATCACAGTTCATGGGCCCTAAACCCATGATCGCGCAGACGTGGGCACAGACAAACCCTCACGCCGTGAGAGTAGTGTCGGGCGAGCACAGTAGATCAGCGCCGGCGATCGTCGGGCGGGCAGAGCAGCGTCGGCGAGCGTTGGGCGGGCAGAACAGCGCCGTCGAGCGTGGAGCAAGGAGAGCAGCGCCAGCGAGCGTGGGGCGAGGAGAGCAGCGCCGGGCAGTGGCGGCGCGCATGGGACAGTGCAGCAGCGCCGGCGAGCGTGGGGCTGGCGCGTGGCGCGCGAGCAGAGGAGCACTGGGTAGCGGTGGCGCTCGTGGGACAGAGCAGCGGCGGCACGCGTGGGTCAGTACACCAGCGTCGGCGATCGTGGGGCAGTCAGATCAGCGCCGGCGATCGTGGGGCGAGGAGAGCAGCGCTGGGCAGCGGTGACTTGCATGGGATAGGGCAGCGGTGGTTTGCGTGGGATAGAGGAGCGTCGGCGATCGTGGGACAGAGCAGCGGCAGCGCGTGGGACAGAGCAGTACAAGGTTTGATTTGTTTTTGAATTTCTTTATATATATGCATGTGTTGGATGTGTTTTTGAATTTTGTTGAGTTTACTCTAATTTTAGGACTGAGTGCAAGGTTTATTTTACTCTCAAAACAAATGGATAGAAGCTGGATTTATGGGACACAATTCACACCTGCATATGTGAAAAGAGTTGAAGAGTTCATGAAATTTGTTAGTGAAAGATACCCCGAAGACAGCCACATACTTTGTCCATGCAGCAAATGTCTTAATCAAAGTTTATGGCCTTAGGATGATGTAAATGACCATATACACATTTATGGAATGTCAGTTGCATACACCAGGTGGATTCATCATGGGGAGTTGGTAGATACTGTAGTAGTTGAAAATTTGGAGCAGGAGGTCGAAGGAAGTGATCATGACTTTGGGATACCTGTGGATGTGGCCGATGATGATTATGATGAGGATCACGGAGTACCAGAGATGATAGGAGATCTGTATGCTATGGCAGAGGCTGATGGAGAACAACCAAGGTTTGCAAGAGTCCTTGAAGATGCGAAGAAGTCACTTAGCCTAGGATCTAGCCATTCAAAATTCTCTTTTCTGGTGAGGATTGTTGACCTACGGGATCACCGGCTGACGACAGTGAACCAGATAGCCTCCAGACCACTAGCCTCACACCCCTGGCCTCTAGACCACTAGTCCCCAGACCACTAGTCTCAGACCTCTGGCCTCTAGACCACTAGCCTCCAGACCACTAGCCGTGCCGACCACCGTACCGACTTTGTCCGTACCCACACACTACGGATCGAGCTAGAAGAAGAAGGGAGAACAGAGCAAGCACGCATAAAATACAAGACAACAACGTTGGCCAAGGCCCTGTCTGTGTGATGGCAAATCTGAGCTCTCTTTACTGAGTTGCCTTGGTGCCCTATTTATACAACTCTATCTATCTAACCAAAGTGCAGCGCACATGCTGTAACAGTAACTAGATAAGCATACAGGGCTGACTTTGCGCCGGCCACTGCATGTGCCTATAGTGCTGTAGGTGAGCCATGCGGTGCCTGCACCTGCAGTGGCTACAGTATCACAGCAGGGGGCAAAGTTGGCACCGCCTTCCTCTGCTGTGTTTACACAAGGTGGCAGTAGTTTAGCTAACAATCTTCCCCTAATCCTACTACTAACCCTTGCACCCCCTCCATGCCGATCATCTCCTTCAGCTCCATGAGTCGAAGTCATCCGAGCGGCTTGGTGAGGACATCCGCGAGTTGCCGACCAGTTTCGACAAACTCGATGATGATCTACCCTCCATCAACACAGTCCCTGAGAAAGTGGAACTTCACGTCGATGTGTTTACTCCGGTCATGCAGAATCGGATTCTTCGTGAGGGCGATGGTGGGCTAGTTGTCCACCATCAGTGCTGGTGGGTGAGCTTCCATGCCGGTTAGCTCGCCCAGCAGCCGGCATAGCCACACAACTTGGCACGCCGCTGTGGCCGCCACTACGTACTCTGCCTCGCACGTAGATAGCGCTACCACCTTCTGTTTCAGCGACAGCCATGAAATTGGGGCTGATCCGAGGAAGACGAGTATGCCAGAGGTGCTCCGTCGTCCGTCGATGTCCCCCACCATGTCTGCATTGCTGAACACCGTGAGCTGCAGCCTACTTCCCCAGTCTTTGGGAAGATGATTCCATGATTCACCATCCCCTTGATGTAGCGTAGTAGCCATTTCACCGTAGCCCAGTGATCCTCTTTGGGATCCTCCATGAAGCGACTGACGTAGCCCATGGCGAATGCAATGTCCGGCCTTGTGTGGACTAGGTAGCGTAGACCACCGACGATGCTCTGGTAGAGTGTTGCATCCACTTTTGCCGCGGTGCTGTCCTTCGTTAGCTTCAGCCGCTCCTCCATCGGAGTCATGCATGGCTTGCACTCCACCATGCCGCTCCTCTCCAATAGTTTGGAGGCGTACGCGCTCTGCCTGAGCATGAGTTCCATCTTCCCTTGCCTCACCTCGATGTCGAGGTAGTAGGAGAGTGCGCCGAGATCGCTCATTCAAAAACAAGCTGCCATCTCACGCTTGAAGTTGTTGAGGTCCTCCGTACGTGTGCCGGTGACGATTAAGTCATCCACATACATGCCGACCATGAACTCTTCCTTCCCCCATCATCACGTGTAGAGCGCGTGCTCGGTTGCGCACCTCTAAAACCCAAGCTCGCCCAGCGTGGTGTCAAGCTTGGCGTTCCATGCTTGAGGGGCTTGCCGCAGCCCGTAGAGCGCTTTGCGCAGTTGGAGCACCCTGTGCTCCTCTCCCTTGACAGTGAACCCTGGAGGTTGCCTGATGAAGATTGTTTCCGCTAGCTCGTCGTTGAGGAAGGCCGATTTAACGTCCAAGTGATGGACGCGCCATTCCTTTGCTGCCGCCAAAGCAAGTAGCAAACGATCCAACTCCATGCGCGCTACTGGCGCAAAGACCTCCTCAAAGTCGATGCCCTCGTGCTGGACAAAGCCTCGGCGACAAGGTGCGCCTTGTGCTTGACGATGGCGCCGAGCTCGTCCCTTTTGACTTTGTACACCCACTTTAGGCTGATCGGACAACATCTTGGGGGTGGATCAACGAACTGCCAAGTCTTGTTTTCCTCGATCGCCTTCATCTCCTCTAGCATTGCCCATCGCTAGTTTCCATCATGCTCGGCTAGTGCGAACGTGGGTGGTTCCTCCACACTAACGAGTAGCAGCTTTGTGTCATTGAGCAGCCTAGCCGCCAGTCCTGAGGGACCTGTGCCACCGACAATATCATCCAGCCTGCGAAACCTCAACTCCTCCCCTTCGTGGTAGGCGTCCACGAACTCAGTGGTATCACTTGGAGGTGAGACAAACTCGATCGAGGGCGATGGAGTTCCTTCTTCCGCCGGAGTGCCCTGCATAGCACCCGAAGTTCTCGGCACTTCTTCTGGACTGTAGGAGTGCCCAACCTCAGTCTTGGAGTGGTCGATACCATAGTAAGGCGTCTTGGCTCCGCTATGGGAGTGCTCGGCACTCGTCCTGAAGTGGTTGCCACCACTGACAGAACCTCCTGGCTCCACTCCTGGCGTGCTCGGCATTGCTCCCGAAGTGCTCGGCACTGCCCCAGAAGTGCTCGACTCTACCGCTGGAGTGCTCGGCGCTCCTCCTGGAGTGCATGGCACCCGTTCCGCAGATTCTCCACCACCGTGGATGACCAAGTGCTCGACGACGAAGGTGTTGTTGAAGCCTCCCGCTTCCCCCATGCTCGAACTATTCTAGTCCCAAGCTGCCTCCTCGTTGAACACAACATCACGCGAGACAGTCACCTTGTCTCCGTGAGGGTCATAGAGCCAGTACGCCTTGGTACCCTCCGCGTAGCCCAGGAACACCATGGGTGTGCTCCTGTCCTCCAGCTTGGTGAGGTTCGGCTTCGTTTTCCTGATGTGGCCGATGCAACCGAATGTTCGGAGGAATGACACGTTTAGCTTGCGCCCGTACCAAGCTTCGAATGGCGTCTTGCCCGTTAGGGCCTTGGTTGGAGCGCGGTTGAGGATGAACACCGCCGTGGTCACTGCCTCTCCCCAGAACTTTGCCGGCATCCCTTTGGCCTTCATCATGGATCGGGCCATGCCGACCACTGTTTGGTTCCGTCGCTCCACCACGCCATTCTGTTGTGGCGAGTACGGCGCGGTGTGATGTTGCCCCACACCTTGATCCACGCAATACGTAGCAAACTCCACCGAAGTGAATTCGCCACCCCGATCAGTCCTCAGTACACGGAGCTTCTTGCCGCTCTTGGCCTCCGCGCGCGTCTTGAACTTCTTGATCGCTACCACCGCTTCATCCTTGCTCGTCAGGAGTTGCAGCCACATGTAGTGACTGCAATCGTTAATGAGCAAGAGGAAGTACCGCCGACCACCGCATGTAGCAGGTGTGATCGGCCCGCAGAGATCACCATGAACTAGCTCGAGAGCTTCCTTCACACGATACTTGGCCGCCTTTGAGAAAGGTAGCCTCCTCTGCTTCCTGGCCAGGTAGCTGTCACACAGCTCACCTCCGTGCTTGATGTGGGGCAGCCCTTAGACCATCTTCCCCAGCCGACCAAGCGCGTCGAAGCTGAGATGTCCAAACCGGGCATGCCATATCCACGGTTCCTCGGAGTGCCTTGCCACCAGGCAGACCGGCTGCTCTACCTTTAGGTCGAGCAGGTACAACCGGTTCAGGGACCTCTTCACCTTGGTTAGAAGTCGCTGCTCCCGGTCTCTGATCCTCAGAACGCCGTCCTTGATCAGAACCTCGCTACCGCGCTCATCTAGCTGACCAATGCTGATGATGTTGGAACGCAACTGCGGGACGTAGTATACATCCGTTAGCGCTTGGTGCTCCCCGTTCTGGCATCTGAAGATGATGGTGCCACGCCCTTGGATGGCCACCCTTGAGCCGTCACCAAACTTCACCGTACCAGTAACATCACCATCGAGCTCGGAGAAGGAGTCCTTGGAGCCCGTCATGTGGTTACTGGCACCAGAGTCTAGATACCACCGCTGCTCCTGGTCTGCGCCCACATGCCCGAGATGGATTTGGGCGTGTGGTTCGTCGAGGTTGATGGTCTTCAAGGCCTTGCTAGATCCTTCCACCATTGTCGCCTCTTCCCTCTCCATGGCCTAGACGTCGTGCAGTGCATACAACGTCGCCATAAGGATAGTGGCCTCATCCTCATCATCAGCTTTTGCCAGGTGAGCCTGAGCCTTCTTTTCCTTCTTGCGATTTGGGCACTCCCGTGCCCAATGGCCCATCTTCCCGCAACACTGATAAGCATTGGAGTCAATGTGCTTCTTCTTCGAAGAAGCCCTGCCACGATGTTTGCCGTTGCCACCACGACTGGAGGAGGCTGCCTTCCCGGAGTTTCGCCGAGCAGCCCACTCCTCTTCCGTCAGCAGGAGTTTCCCGCTGTCCTTCGTTGCTGTCGCTTGCTCCAGGCGCTCATCCACTAGCCGCAGATGGCCTGCCACATCCTCGATGGTGAGGGTGGATAAGTCCAGCATCGTCTCTATGGAGAGAGCGATATGGATGTACTTTGCCGGCACAGAGTGGAGGAATTTGGAGACCGCCTCCTCTTCGTCGATGGTGATGCCGTGGCTCTTCACCTTGCTGATGAGCATCTATAGATGGAGGGAAAAGTCCTCCACTATTTCACCATCCTTGAACTTGAGATTTGCATACTCCTGCTTTAGAAGCTGGGCCGTCGCCTTCTTTGTGCAGTCGGAACCGACGCGCATCACCGCAATGGCCTCCCACGCCTCCTTAGCTGAGCTTTTCGTCCCCAATGGTTCCCTGTACTCTACCGGTACAGCAGCGAGGATAGCCTCCAATGCTGACATGTCGTCTTCTTCCACGTCGGTGCCCTTGTCAACAGCATTCTAGAGCCGTCGGGCTCTGAGCTTGACCTTCATGGTCACCGACCACTCTCCATAGTTAGTGCGAGTCAGCGTCGGCCAAGTGGTGCCGCTGACCTCCCGCACCGTGCGGACAACTACCTTCGGTAGTAGTTGGGCAGCTATGATAGTGCCACTACCGTCGCCCAACTCCAAACCGCCTATCATCGCCATCGGTTAGAATGACGACGACGCTTGTACGAGGCTCTGATACCACTTGTTGACCTACGGGATCACCGGCTGACAACAGTGAACCAGATAGCCTCCAGACCACTAGCCTCATACCCCTGGCCTCCAGACCACTAGTCCCCAAACCACTAGTCTCAGACCCCTAGCCTCCAGACCACTAGCCGTGCCGACCACCGTACCAGCTTTGTCCGTACCCACACACTACGGATCGAGCTAGAAGAAGAAGGGAGAACAGAGCAAGCATGCACAATACAAGACAACAACATTGGCCGAGGCCCTGTCTGTGTAATGGCAAATCTGAGCTCTCTTTACTGAGTTGCCTTGGTGCCCTATTTATACAACTCTATCTATCTAACCAAAGTGCAGCGCACATGCTGTAACAGTAACTAGATAAGCATACAGGGCTGACTCTGCGCCGGCCACTGCATGTGCCTACAGTGCTGTCGGTGAGCCGTGCGGTGTCTGCACCTGCAGCGGCTACAGTATCACAATAGGGGGCAAAGTCGGCGCCACCTTCCTCTGCTGTATTTACACAAGGTGGCAGTAGTTTAGCTAACAAGGATGTTGTATATCAAGTCTCATTATCGAATTAGCAATACAACATTTTCCACAATACTGAAGTTGTTGTCATCAGGATACCCTCAGAGTGAGTTGCCAAAATCATATGATGAGGCCAAGAAATATCTTGGAGAACTGGGCCTTGGTTTAAAAAACATCCATGTGTGGAAGAACAATTGTGTGTTGTTTCGAAAGAGGTATCATAAAGAGAATGTGTGCCCAGTATGCAAGGCATCTAGATGGCAAGATGAAACTAGGAACAAGCGGGTTCCACACAAGGTATTGAGGCATTTTCCACTTTTGCCAAGGTTGAAAAGAATTTTTGCTTCAAAGCACACTTCTGAGGAAACACAATGGCACAAGAAAATGAGGACGCCAGTCGATAATGTAATGAGCCATCCAGCTGATGGAGAAGCATGGAAGGAGTTCGACACAAGGGAACCAACCTTTGTAGATGATTCGAGGAACCTAAGGCTTGCCTTAGCTACCGATGGATTCAATCCATTTGGCAACATGAGTACGCAGTACAGTATGTGGCCAGTGCTTCTGACACTGCTGAATCTCCCACCATGGGAATGCATGAATCCAGCAAACTACTTTATGTCTTTACTCATCCTAGGTCCAAAATCTCTAGGAAAGGATTTTGATTTGTTCCTTGAGCCCCTAATTGAAGAACTGCTCGATCTATGGATGGGTGTCAGTACCTATGATGCATGTACTAGTCGGAAGTTTAACCTTCGTGCTGCCGTGCTATGGTGTATACATGATTTTCCAGCGTTGAGCACGTTATCAGGGCGAACAACAAAAGGGTATTATGCATGTATTCATTGCGACAAGGATCTGTTGTCTCAGACAATAAGGAGTAAAATATGTTACATTGGACATCGTCGTTACCTTCCAAGGACACATGCATGGCGGAGAAGCTTGGCTTTCGATGGTAAGCATGAAAACAAAGATCAGCCAGGCAAGTTCACTTTGGAGGAGGTCCTAGAGGAGCTAGAGAAGGTGAAAGATGTCAGGCCAGGGAAGCATCCTGAAATTATTGGAAATAAAAGGAAGCACAATGAGGGTCCAAGGATTTATAGCCGCAAAGTTGGGTTGTGGAGATTGCCATATTGGAAACATTTGAAGCTTCCACATAATCTCGATGTGATGCACATAGAGAAAAACATATGTGAAAACATTCTTGGCACATTACTCAATGTGTAGGGCAAGACCAAGGACACAACCAATGCTAGGCTAGATTTGCATGATATGGGCATAAGACCTGAATTGCACTTACAGTAGCATGGCAACAAAGTCACTGCTCCACCTGCTCCGTATGTCTTGGGGAAGGATCAGAAAATCGAGTTTTGCAAGTTTCTCAAAGGTATCAAGTTTCCTGATGGATATGCGGCTAACCTAGCAAGATACATAAGTGAAGATGGTTCGAAGGTGCAGGGAAAGCTGAAAACATATTCTTGCCACATACTCCTGCAAAGAATCATACCTGCTGGCCTAAGAGGATTGGTGAGGAAGGATGTATATGAAGCAGTTGCAGAGCTCGGGACCTTCTTCAGGGAACTATGCAGTAGAAATCTAAGGATTGATGTTGTCAAACGGCTAAAAGAAGAAATTCCATTGATCCTATGCAAGCTTGAGAAAATCTTTCCACCTGCCTTCTTTGATGTCATGGTGCACTTGGTTGTCCATCTTCCTGATGAGGCACTGCTAAGAGGACCTGTTCAGTACGGATGGATGTACCCAATAGAAAGGCGGCTAGGCACTTTGAAGAATTTTGTAAGGAACAGGGCTAGGCTAGAAGGATCAATTGCTGAGGCATATATGGCAAGTGACACCTTGACTTTTTGTTCTAGGTATATGGAGGATATTGATAATAGATTTAACCATGATGATGGTAGTGATGGAGAGATGCCATTGCCTGATGACATCTCTATTTTTAAGCATGGTGTTACTCTTGTTGGATCTAATAAGAGCCAGTACATTGATGATGTTTGATGAGTACAGGCCCGATCTTCCGAGAGGTAGCCGGTAAGTTCGATTTGTGGAGATCTCCACGTTGGCGATCCGGCTTCAAATCAGACGCGATTCGAACCCTGCAATCATTACACCACTGCTCCGTTGGTTATCAACCAAGCACAACTTGATTGACCTCGCCAAGAAGGCTTTTCCTACAAGCGAATCGAAGAGCACAAGCAAGAAAGTAAAACACGCAATCTGAAATTGCAAATATGAATGACGTGAATATCAATAGAGGATTCAAGAACTCGGTTCCAAAGGACTAATCGACACAGTGGAGGAGATCAAGAACGGGGGCCCTGGATCACTGTAAAAGGATTTGTCACCACAGTTACAATGAACGATTCAGTTTCTCGATGAAAAACTAAACTCTAAACAAAACCCAATTGTGTAGCAGCAGCGACGGCTGTGTTTATAGTCTAAGACTCGACCTAGGGTTGGGGACGGCCAGGGGTTGGGCGCCCACAACTTGGGCTTAAGGCCCGACACGATACATGGCCAAGTTGGCCCAAATAGGTGATGCAGCACCTTGCCGTGGTCACACAGAATGATCCACGAACCTTCTGGAGCTGGGACCAGATCCAAAACGATGGCGTCGTCGTCCCCTTTCCAACGCATCCAAGAACGGCCCGTTTGATGTCGTATGAGAAAGTTATGACCGAAACAAAGATGATGTGTGTCTGCTGAATCCGAGGCGCGACGTGGCAAATGAGTTGGGAACAAATTGCAACTTGGGGAAGACCATGGCGTTGGTGTGTCCAAAGATGGCGATGTCCTCATCATCCTCCCCTTCTCGAATTGGAGTCATCCTCGACTCCATCTTGGCGATGTCCTCATCATCCCTCCTTCTAGAATTGGAGTCGTCCTCGACTCCATCCCATCATCAGCGAACTCCTACAAAAGGTTAGTGATAGCAGGCAATGCACTAGACATAAAAGGTTGACAAAACATAGTATGAACATGGTGCATCAGATTATCACATAACTCAGCAAGATAGCGAAGTTGTAGCAAGAAAAGCACCTCCTTTAAACTTAATCCCATTATTTTTAGCAATGTCTGTTGGAGGTTTATTTTTAATCTCATTAGCATGTTTAATAATATCCGTAGGAGACAAAGGCAGCAATATAATTTTCTTGTCCTTATGTAGGATAGTATATGTATTAGTTCTACCATGGTGTGAAGCATCGTTATCAAATTCCCATGGGCGACCTAACAAAATGGAACAAGCTTGCATAGGGACCACATCAAAATCAGCAGTATCATGATAAGAGCCTGTGAAAAAGCTAATGCATGCTGATTTAGTTACCTTAGTCTTACCACTATTATTGAACCATTGAAGTTTATATGGATACAAATGTTGTCGTGTGGTCAAGCCAAGCTTGTCAACCAAATCTAAACTCACCAAGTTGTTGCAACTCCCGCTATCAATGATAGTGAGAACACGACAACCCTGCACAATGAGATACATGTGGAACAAATTGTGGCATTGGATCTTCATCTCTTCTTCATGTCCCACACATGTACTCAACACACGTTGCACAAGAAGACTAGGGTAGTCCATGGGCAGCAGCCACGAGTCAATGGTGATGGCCTCCTTGTCTTGATCGCCCTCGGTGGGATCTCGCATCAATGTTAGCGACAAGGGCTAAATCATCTTCAACATCACTAGCACTTACATATCCATCCTCGGTAGCAATGAAAGCGCGACGACTAGGGCACTCCTTCATGACATGTCCCATGCCTTTGCATCGGTGGCAAATGATTTTAGAGCTGGACGAGGAGGAGGTAGTAGAAGCACCCAGAGTGGCACCTTTCTTCAGCTGTGGAAACTACACATTAGACAATTTACTTACCCCGAAAGAAAATGGAGGTGTAGATGGTTGTGGTGCAATAGGAAGCTTGGGCGTCTCCGGCTCGGAACGCTGCTGAAAATTCCTCCCATTGTTAGACCTAAAAGGCTGGTGTTGTTTGCGTCCCTGTACTTCTCGTTCTGCCTTAATAGCAAGATGATACAATTGGGAAAAATTGCATCATTCTTTGTAATCAAGGATGTTCTATATATCATGGTTTAAACCACCAAAAAATCTAGCACTAGCATCATTATCATCTTCGTTTATACCACAACGTGCTAAACCAATAAGCAATTCTTGATAGTATGCTTCTACTCCTTTATCACCTTGTTTTAAAGTTTGTAGTTTCAAACGTAAATCACATTGGTAATAAGGAGGAACAAAACGAGATTTCATACGTTGCTTTAAAACATTCCAAGTTTGAGGCACAAAGAAGAAGATTATTGGCATTGCAAAGATCACTCCACCAGAACAAAGCAAAATTAGTAAACTCACTAGTAGCAAGTCTAACTCTATGCTCAGTAGGAACATTATGAGAATCAAATTTTTGTTGAACAGTAAGCTCCCAATCTAAATATGCCTCTAGATCAACATTACCAGCAAAAGGAGGTAGACTAAATTTAATTTTAGCAAAAGGATCATTATTACCATGATTATTACCTTCCATACCGCTGACGATTGAAGTTGAGACGGCGACGGCACCACCGTCAAAGATACGCATCTTCATCACCAAAAGCATCCACATCTTCATCATCAAGACGATAAGGTGGAGGGCGTTGCTCAAGTCGTTCAATGCGGGTGACCAGATTGTTCACGCTATGCGTCACTCGGTCATAAGATTGCGTTGTTCACCATGAACGTTGTAAGCTCGCCCTTGGACACGCACTCATTGAAGTCCGTCGGAGTTCCCGCCATGGTTAGAAGATAGAAAAGACAACACCAAAGTATTATCCCTATCAACTAAAAAGAAACAAGTGGTGGTGGTGGTGATGGTGGTGAAAGTGGAATGCAAAATCACAAGCGGCTTACCACCGTCTTGCCTGTATTCTTACCAACGCCAAACAGGAGCAAAACCAAAGTGACGAAGCAATCTGTTGTGGAGCGTGGGTAACAGTTGCAAGATGAACCTGTGCTGACAGAAGAATATGTGGAGTTATGGGTAGGCACACAATATGACAGCAAGGATTAGCAATTAACGAATGCAGATTAATGATTGTTCAATCCGGATCCAAAGTACAAATCACAGGTGCTGGCTAAGACGTGATGAGATGTAGCGCAACAAGGTGAAAACAAAGGACGATCGAAAGAACTCACGGAACAAGCAGCCCGGATTTCTCCTTTTTTTCCAAAAGGCACTAATAGGAAACGAACTTTTTTACTTTTTTTCACTATTTTTATATACTTTTCTTTGAACAAGGATCACAAAAGATGCAACCACAAAAATTGGCACCTACAACTGAGGTGGGATGTGGTCTACAGAAATTCAGCACGTTCTCTGAAAAGCGTGCAAAAACTTTGACAATTTTTTTTCTATATTTTCCTGAATTTTTTTGGCAATTCTGATGAAAAAAAACAGGGCGAAGCCGAGTTTGGGTTGGCGCCAAATGGTGTCAAGAAGCTGCTGAAAAATTTTCAGATTTTTCGGATAAACAAGCGAAAAGTTATGCCTGTTTTACCGAAGGTATCTCAAGGTATGTTTTCCGGGAGGCACAACACGGCGGCGACAGTTAGGGCAAAGCATCCCGAAACTCTAACACCGATCACAGGATCGTCACTGTGACTAATAGCAGTAGGTATTCGCCTGATGATGTAAGGAGGGCTGCGATGCAGGCAAAATAAGAGCGGCTGGCAACCTGTCTAGGGTTTGCGCGGCGGCGAGAAGTTACACAAGGCGGCTAGCGGGGCAAGTCGAGTAATGTGGTGGCTTCGACTTGTTGTTTGGGAACGGTGGATGGGATAGCGGCGGAAAACAAAAATCACAGCAACGGGCGATTGAACTACGACCACGAACACAATCCTAAACTAGCAACAAGACTCGACCACGGACACAAACTCAACAACACGAATCTAAAACGAAATTGCAAAGGCACAAAGGGCGATAGGACAGCGGAAATTGAAATATTTTTGGGCTTTTTGTAGACTCTAGGTAATGAACAAATATGAATCTAAGGCAAATGAGATTATACCTCACGGTAAACCTGAAATATCTGATACCAATTGATGAGTACAGGCCCGATCTTCCGAGAGGTAGCCGGTAAGTTCAAATAGTGGAGATCTCGATGTTGGCGATCCGGCTTCAAATCAGACGTGATTCGAACCCTGCAACCATTACACCACTGCTCCGTTGGTTATCAACCAAGCACAACTTGATTGACCTCTCCAAGAAGGCTTTTCCTGTAAGCGAATCGAAGAGCACAAGCAAGAAAGTAAAACACGCAATCTAAAATTGCAAATATGAATGACGCGAATATCAATAGAGGATTCAAGAACTCGGTTCCAAAGGACTAATCAACACAGTGGAGGAGATCAAGAACGGGGGCCCTAGATCACTGTAAAAGGATTTGTCACCACAGTTACAATGAACGATTCAGTTTCTCGATGGAAAACTAAACTCTAAACAAAACCCAATTGTGTAGCAGCGGCGACGGCTGTGTTTATAGTCTAAGACTCGACCTAGGGTTGGGGACGGCCAGGGGTTGGGCGCCCACAACTTGGGCTTAAGGCCCGACACGATACATGGCCAAGTTGGCCCAAATAGGTGATGCAGCACCTTGCCGTGGTCACACAGAATGATCCACGGACCTTCTGGAGCTAGGACTAGATCCAAAACAACGGCATCGTCGTCCCCTTTCCAATGCATCCAAGAACGGACCGTTTCGATGTCGTATGAGAAAGTTATGACTGAAACAGTGACGACGTGTCTGCTGAATCCGAGGGCGACGTGGCAGCTGAGTTGGGAACGAATTGCAACTTGGGGAAGACCATGGCGTCGGTGTGTCCAGCATGGCGATGTCCTCATCATCCTCCCCTTCTCGAATTGGAGTCATCCTCGACTCCATTCTTGGCGATGTCCTCATCAATGTTGACCTCAATAAGTTAGTTTGGTATGTGCTAAATAATTGTGAAGAAGCTGAGGAATATTTGGAGTAAGTATCTATTAGATGTTTTGGGGATTAGTTTTTGTTTTATTTCTAATTTTTCAAATTATTCTTATGACTTAACTTTGCCCTGCAGCTTGTACAGGGACGATCTTGAGCAGCAAGGTGCACTTGATGTTGATAAAATGGTTGAACAAGGATTTGCAAAGTGGTTTAGGTGCCATGTAAGTCACTACACATTGTGTTTCTAGGTTCAGTAAATGCATTAGTATCCATATGTAATTGGTTAACTGAGTACTTTTGTTGCAACAGATTGAGAACAAACGTAAGGAGAATCCAGAATCGGTTAGCGAAGGATTGTGGGCACTGTCATGTGGCCCAGATCTATGAGTTAAAACTTGTGCAGCTTGCAAGGTTAATGGAGTGCGGTATAGCACTATGGATCATGAGAATTTCCTTCTGACACAAAATAGTGGTGTAATGACTGAAGGTTCACATGATGGGAACAACATAGATTTTTATGGAGTCCTTAAAGAGGTAATTGAGTTGCAATATAACTCAAATCTTCAAGTCCGTCGGACGGTGGTTCTATTTCGATGCGATTGGTTCAAGTAAGAAGGCAAGACGATAGGCCTTCGAGATGACGAACATTTCAAATCCATCAATGTGCAGTCATTATGGTACAAGACTGATCCTTTCATCTTAGCAACTCAATCGGAAAAGATATTTTACCTGCAAGACACATCTTTAGGTAAAGATTGGCGAGTTGTGCAGAAATTTGAACATAGGAATATTTATGATGTCGCTGAAAAAGATGAGGCCAGTCATGATGTGCATCAGGATGATTATTGTTCTGATACTGAACATGTAGTGCAAGCAGGGGCTGATAATGAGGTTACGCACAATATTCAACTTGGAGAAGCCAGTATAATTGAAGGAAATTTACAAGACCTTATAAGCAGCAAGAAGCAACCTATTATTCGTGAAGATAGTGAGGATGAGGAGGAAGATGAGACAGTACTTGCAGTACTGTAGTGATGGTGGCAATGATAACAATAATGACATGTCCCTAGACGATGAAGATGATGATTTCTAGTATGGACCTTGATGTACTGTTTTGATTTCTAGTTTGGACCACTGACATGTCCCTAGACTGCACTACTGTTTTGTTTTCCCTAGACATGTTATCTGAACCTGTAATCTGAACATGTAATCTGGACATGTTATCTCGGCCTATCATGTTATCTAGACCTATGTTACTTGGTGATTTCTAAAACGATCTTCATTTCATAGGATTAATTGTCATTACATCATTTCTGAACAAATACTAGGACTACAATTACAAAGCTTGTCCATCTTGCATTTCTAAAAAATCATCTCATACAAAGCTGACTTACAGGCAACCATAACAACAATCAAGACACCTACAAAGCCCACAAAACAAGGAAAAATCGATCACTATTTGCTTCGGCTCATGCTTTGGCTCCTTAGCCTTCACTGTCATCAGTGTCCATTCTTTCCTCATGTGCATTTTGTTTGGCTGCCCCTCCAGTAACTCCTGCTGAGAGAGTATCATCTTTGAACATGACATATGACCTCATCCTTTTCTAATTACGGGTGTGGCGGCGGCCCGGAGGCGGACTGGCGTGGACGCGGCTGCAGCTTGTCGCAGACATGGCGGCGGCCTAGTCTCGATCTTGGCGTGGAGACGGAAGCCGGTGGCCTGCCATCGATCTCATCGTTGCAGCGGGGGCGGATTGATGCGGAACCCGGCAGCCTGACGTGGAATCCGGCGTCCGAGCGGCAGCGCCGGCGGTCCGTGATCTCACCGGGGGCAGCGGGGCCGGATTGACGCGGCAGATAAGGGATATGGTTTAGGGGTAAAACGGGATCTCATAAGCATGGGTGATGTGGATCTCGTAGAGTTTATCTAAAACTGCGCTCGAGTACTAACGAACCCACTTGAATAACGCAATGGTCTGGCCCATTGAGTTTGACATCGAGCTCCCGGGTTCGAACCCTGTGGTAGCCAATTTTTTTTGCAACATTTTTTATTAGATATTACGTTCTGTGATTTTCTAAATATTAGCAATAATATGACACTATCATATTAGTTTTCTGATTTTCTAGGTTCCACAAAAATATCTAACTTTAATATCAAGATTTTAGTTTACAGTTTGATTAATTAGTTCAACTATTTCAAGTTATACAATAATAACTCATTTGTAATCAAATTATATCGACAACTTAAAAAATAGAAATAATTATTTATTGTAGGTAATTATTTTATTTTATCTTTATAAGAAATAAAATATTTGAGTTACATTTAAAAAAATAAAAATATCATAAAAATTAAAAATGAAATACTTGAGTTATTTTCAAACTTCTTCCTACATTTTTAGCTATTATTGTACTTATTTGTTGAATGACTAAATGATAAAAGGTACAATACCTTAAGCTAGGTAGAAAAATGTTAAAACTTACATGGACACCTCATTTTGGAGTATAATGATGACAACAAAGTTTCAATTGATTCTAAGAATGTGATCATGCACATCCTCACAACGACATACTCCCTCCGTCACGTATTATTAGTCGTTTTAGACTATGAGCAAGTACGATAGAGATTCCATATATCTGGACTGAAGTTCTTTACAGATGTATAATACCACTTTGTCAAAATCCTTTTGAAATTTTTATGTCATGATCATACACTAAAATAAGGTGTCCATCCAATTTTTTAGATTTTTCTACCTAACTTAAGGTATTGTAGCTTTTATCCTTGAGTCATTCAATAAATAACTACAGTAATAGCAAAAAAATTTAATAAATAGTTGAAGATAAACGAGGTAAATCATTAAGCTATATTGTACTAATTAAAAATCTGGCAAAAATGAACATGGAGAAATAAAAAAAAGGAATAAACACAATAAATGTTGACAAAACCCAAAAATTGAAAAAACCCAAAAAAATTGGCTATCATCGGGTTCAAACCAGGGAGCTCGGGATCAAACTCAAAGGGCCATACCATTGCGCTACTCAAGTGGTTTCATTAGTTCTCGAGCGCAGTCTTTGATAAACAGATCCCGCAATGCCAAAAAAAAGAAGACCGCAACTTCTCGTGCCTCAAGGCGCCAAAACAATTTCCCTCATCAAAAAATTCTGCCAAAAACACCGGTATATTTACTCATTTCCCGCACTCGTCACCTCCTCGGCCACTCATTCTCTCTTCCCCATTTCTCCAACCCTATCCACCACCGTCGGGACACAACCGCCGTCGACGAGCTGCATCCCCGACCACGAGCTGCATCCTCGCCGACATCAATCGCCGCATCCCCCTCTCTCTCATCGACCCATGCACCTATCTCGCCCCATCCACCTCTTTCTCGCCTCAACCTAACCCTAACCACCGTCGGATTGTGGGTCGTCGCCGCACTGGATCTGCTTCCCCGTCGACTAGGGTTCACCGCACTAGGGTTGCTTCCCCTTTGACGACCACCGATGACGAGCACCTGGTCTACATCCGTAACCTAGCCACAACCGCAATGGTGGCAACAAGGGGCAAGGTAGGAAGCGACCTGTAGAACAAGAACAAGGTAAGCAAAACTCTTCTATATTGATGAATTCTGTTGTACAATTCTATTTCCCTCGTGGTATCTAGTTAGCTCCATAAGCAATTCTTTTGCGGTGCCTCTAGTCGTGGGACTACCACGCATTGTCCCATATGTGCCTATAAAATGTAGGTTCGATTCAGAGACTTAGTTGTATCTAGTGTGTCATCGGACAATCAGTCCTTGTTTTTGCAAGAGAACCCGATCTGTTTTAGTTCTGAATGAAATGCTTTGCTTGAATGAATCTTGGTTTGCTAACCATTTAGTCAAATTGTATGAATAGTAACCAATGTCCCATATCTCATTGCAGTACAAGTGTGTTGCTATATACTACTCTATATGTATGAATAGTACCCAGTCTTGGTTTGCTAACCATTCACCAAATTGTATTCGAATCTTGGATCTCAGATTTATGTATTGATGTGCAATTAGTAATCTATTTTGCACTTGTATTTGTCTCAAATAGAAGCAAAGACGATGATGTTTTCTCAAAGCAATTGTAGTACAATTAAAAAGTAGTTGTGACTCTTGACTTCAAATAGATTTTGGCGTGGTCTGTTTGACCATTTTAATGATTTGGATTTGGATGTAGCAGAGTGCATGCATGTGTGTTGATAGGAAAAGAGTAGTTCAGTACAAGCTATCTTCAAAATTTTTAGATAATTTAGAGTATTTGTGCTTTAGTACAAAAAAAGTTGTACCTCTTACCTTTGACCTATTACTTGTTGCCTATAACCTATCACCTCTTATCCCTTAGCTCTTCAGCAGGCACTACTAGCTCCTACCTCTTATCTATCTAGCATCTAGTATTACTACCTCTTAGTACTTAGTTCACTCCTTTTTATTTTCTAATAGACACAATTTGCTTGTTTTTGTAAGAACCTCCAAAAACTGATTATGAGAGACACCGGGATACACGCGTGGCGAACAATTTAAAGAAGATGCAAGAATTCGGCCTTAAAAATCTATCTACTGAACTTAATAACTCTGTATCACAATCTGCATCAAAGAAGGGGGAAAAATCAGCAAACAAGAAAACAAATAGTGAAGATTCAGATTCATCAGAGTATCTCCTTGAAGATGATGATCAAGGAGATAGTGATGATGATGACACTGAATCTGATGAGCAGCCACAACCCCTGGCAACTAAGGTGCTTCTTCTATCTTCAAAGTACTGGATGGGGAATATTTGCATTGCATTTGAATGTTTTTAATCTGTTCTTTAATATATGCCCTTGCTTTTAGATGCATCTTGTTTCTTGCATACCTGTTCTTTAATATATGGTCTTGCTTATTAATGCACATGACTTACTTGATTTTTTTCCACAGTATCCTATAGGGCATAGTCGAAAAGTCCTAGCTTCAAAGAAGAAGAAGATAGGTCCCACCATGGCGCCAAGAGTTAGGGCTAGTAAGAGAGTGAGGGCATCTCAAGGATCACAGGTGCAACCTCCTGAATCCCAAACAAGACCATAAAAAAGGCTTCAACCTTCAGCAAGAGATGGCCAGAATGTAGAGGATCCTACAAATGGTCATGATGAAATACCACCACAAAGGTCTTATACAGATGTAGAGGAAGGCAATGGAGCTGGTGGTCAGGGCAATACAGCTGCAGAGGAAGTTAGTGGAGCTGGTGCTTAAGACAGTACAGGTGCTGATGAAGACAATGTAGCTGGAGAGGAAGACACTGAAGGCAAGTTATAGTTTCTTTGTCATTCAAATATGTCATATGTTTTGCTTATCTGCATGAAACTAAATCATTTTAATGCAAATTCTATTTTGTAGCTCCTGTATAGCGAGCCCCAAGGAGACCCAGGCCACCCACCAAGGGAACACAGCTGGACAGGATGACAAAAGCTATGGGAAGGAGAATGCCCATAGCTATTGCTGAAGGCAAAAGAAGGCCTCATGAACCTGTTCAAGCAGCCAAGTTTGCATCTGAGGCTAGTGTCATCATTCGGGATAAGGTTCCTGTCCTACGTCATTGGAAAGAATACGAGACGATCAATATTACAAAAACTTTATGGGAAAGCTCTCTATAAGTGCATTACTGTTTCTATGGTTAACATGTATATCTGTTTAACCTGAATTGACTAACTAAATATGGAATTGTCATATGACTAGGGGCGCTTGGCCATTAACCCTGACGACAAGCCAACAGAGGAAGCTTGCACCGATATGCTGCGCTCTAGGGTGCGACAAATGTGTTATCGGCTCAAGAATAAATACTTCAATGGTGTACCTGCAAATGAGATTAGGACAACTTCTTCAGTTGCATGCATGACTGATGAACAGTGGAAGGCACTAGTTGCAAAGTGGTCTGATCCAAAAAACATGGTATGGGTATCTTCTCATATATTCTTTCTCATTTAGTTTCCAAAGGATCTTCTCATTTTAAACATATCATCTCATCAATCCTTCTTGCTATACCCAGGCCCTTCAATGAAAAGCAGTGTAACACATAAATATTTTCAAACATAAAGATTCCCTAAGCTCCTAAATTGGAGCAATTAGCAGAATGTACTTGGGAAAAAGGGTTGGTCATATATATCCTGCAAACAAAAAGGATTACAAATATGCCCTTAAATATCAGTCCATTCATCAAAGGATAGAATAACATATTCTAAAGGACAAAATCATGAACAGAACAATAGAAAGGCAGTTCATGGTGAGCATTCAGACAATTTGAGATGTACATTTCATAGAAGTTGTATAGGGGCATAAAAGAGTAGACAACTCTGCAGGAGTTGAAAAATTACCATCTTACTGTTTTTCAGATAAATAGGTATCTTGTCATATATTCTTTCTCAATCAGTTTCTAAAGGATCTTCTCATTTTAAACCTATGATCTCATCTGACATGTTCATTATCTTGTAGGAATCAAGTGAAAAGAACAAGCAGAATCACCGTAAAGTCAAGTATCATCAAGGTACGGGTTCTCGCAGCTATGTGGCACACTTACATGCATATGTAAGTAAAGAGTACCCTGTACATATTTGCACTAAACAACTTATTTTGCATTTCATCTAAGAAAACTTTGCTGTAATTGGTTATCTATGAAATAGAAGAAGAAGAAAAACAATGCAGAACCAAGCACAGAACAAAATGAAGAACTTGATGCGGTCGAGGCCTTCAAGACCTACCATACCAGCTCCAAACATGGTCTGACTAAACTAGCAAGAGAAGCAGTTGTAAGTCACGACATCTGTTTCACTGTGCCAACAACTATTCATTAATTGGATAATATGTCTTGTTTCAAACATTTTGTATTCTGTCTTTTGCTCAAAACTGGTCATAATCCAATATAGCTAGACATACTTGCTAAATAATAATCCTATGTTGTTGACTTCTACTTGTATTCAGATACTTGACAACAAATAAATGACTCATGATTGCATACCTATTTGGCATCAGTTTCTGTCAATGCAGCATAGGTTTTTATTTTTTAAAATACATCTTGTGTGATATTTTCTCCTCAAATTAATGCAATAAGTATCAACTAATGATGGGTCATTGTTTGTTTTTACATCAAATATGGAAGCTTTGAGGATGAACCTGTTGTTGAAGGTGAGACAAGAAGTGTCCAAAGCAGCGAGTTGTGTCCTAGGTGCTCTCCTGAATAGCTCAAACCTTTTCCTGAAGAGTGTTGGCATCAAACTAGTGCCATCCTCCAAATCATCATCATCAAATGAAAGTGAGCTTGGAGCAACTAGCAAATGGCTACTAATTTAGCAGATAAGGTGAAATCGATGAACTCGGGAAGAGAAGTGAAGAAGTTGAGGAAAAGCTGGCGAGGACACAAAAGGAGATGGAGGAGTACAAGAAGCTGACAGAGATAAACAACAAGGCAATGGAGGAGAACAATAAGCTGCTCAAGCGTATCTTGGCCATCAACAATGCTTCTTCAACATGAGCGCTGTTCGTAGCTGCTGGTTCATTAAGCAAGGGGTCTGCTAGTGATTTTGTTTATGTAGTAACTTATGTTGCTGGTGGTTGGCAACTTTTTATTATTTCCTGTGATGTTAATATGAACTGAGATGAAACTAGTAGTTCAAATGTGATGTCTAGTGAGTTATGTGAACCGAGTTTAGAATTGTTGATTAAGTTGTTGGTCATTGGAATACTGGATCTGTTAATTTATGGAAGCTTTTGGTCATTCCAGTATTATTTGCATTCTGTAATAAAATCAGCATGTGCACTTGTGATGCCACAAGTGATGCAAATGATGATGCTCCCCCATGCATAGTTGTTGATGATGATGATGGATATGAGAGTGATGTCTCTACAAGCTCATCAACTACATCACATTGCTTCATGTCACAAGGTGACGCCAATGTATCTTATGCAAATGTGATTGATCTTGATTCATATCAAGAGCTTCTAGATAAGTTTGTTAGGATGATCAAGGCTTTAGAAAAAGAGATGGCTAAAACTGAGAAATTAAAAAATGAAAACTCTTTTCTAAACAAAATATGTGAACAACAAAAGCATCTACTTTATGTTACTACTTGTTCACATGAGGAGCTAAAATTGACTCATGAGGAACTAAGTGTTGCTCATGATAACTTGGTATAAGACCATGCTTTTCTCACTAATAAACTTTTCAATGAAGAAATTAAAACTAGTGAGTGCTCATCACATGGGTCAATTGATCAATCACATAATATTACTAACTCTTATAATGTAGGGAAGAAGCATGTATCCGACTCTTGTGATGATTTATTAGCTATGCCATGTTCTTCAAATATAGATGCTTGTTCTACTTCTTTGTCTTGTGAAACTAACCTTTTGAAGGAGAACAATGAGCTTAATGAATAAGTGAAGAGTTTGAGCAACAAGTTAGAGAGGTGCTACAACTCTCAAGTCACCTTTGAGCATTTGTTGAAGACTCAAAGAAACTTTGGTGACATGAGTGGCATTGGCTTCAACAAGAGCAAGATCAAGGGCAAGAGATTGGGCAACAGAATATATGAAAGAGAAATGAAGAAGTAAGAACAAGAGAAGCTCTCTCATTTCATGTGCTTCAAGTGCCATGAAGTGGGACATCTTGCAAATGGGTGCCCGAATGAAGAAAAGCTTAAGTTGAACAAAGAAGAAGAGATGCTAAAGCATGTCAAGTGCTTCAAGTGCCACACATGGGGTCATCTCACCTATATGTGCCCAACCAAGCAATTGGTAAAGCAACAAGAAGAGCCTCAACCAAAACCACAAGATGAGCAAGAAAAGATACCCCAAGAGCAAATCAAGATCAACCATGAAGATAGTGGTGACTTGATGAAGAAGAAAAAGAAGACAAGAAGGGGTGGAAGAGCAAGACATCCAATGCTTGATCAAGATGCCAAGATGATGAGCAAGAATCAAGAAGAGAAGAAAGTCTATGCTCACATCATGTGCTTCAAGTTTGAAGATATGGGACACTTTGCCTCGAGGTGTCCTACCAAGCTTGAGAAGAAGAATCAAGCAACTCATGAGAGGCAAGGCAATGGGAAGCACCAGATGAGCAAGGAAGAGAAGGCTCAATCAAAGAGGAAGTGCTACTCATGCTGGGAAAGGGGACACATGGCTCATTCATGTCCCCTAGGTAACAATTCTAAGCCCATTTCAATTGTTGATAATAATATGCTTAGAAAAGATGGTAATGGTACCTCTATGGTTTCTATTGTAAAACATCCCGCTACTCATACTAAGGCTATGCATAAGTATGTTGCACCTAACTTGAGTGGACCCAAACTAGTTTGGGTACCATCAAAAAGATGGATGATTGTTTGTAAGTACCATCGGCATTGGAGGCTTGGTTCAAGTGGTATTCATCTTATTGATCATATGAAAGAGCCAAGTATTGAAAAGTGATGATTATTATCCCAATGCCATGACAAGTTAGTGAAGTCCAAGTGTTATCAACATATAAGTGCAATATTCAAGTTGTTGTGATTTATTGGCTATAATTGGTGGTTTGCAAATATTTGAGTTGAAGCTTGCTATGGATGATCATGAGCTAACCAAGGTATATCTCTAGTTGATCTCATTCATTTGGGTGCATATGAGTTGTTTGAATTGGAGAAATATGCATATGTTGCTTGCTATGATATGTTTGAATGGATAACTTTTTTAGTAATCAAATTTAGATTGATTTGAGTTGGATAAATTCATAAGATGACTTTTTGTAAGTGGATTGAATGGATATATGTCTTGTGAAAGTATTCAAACAAGTTAGTTTCAAGTTTGATTCAATTTGAAGAAGAATAGCTCAATAGTTGAAATCTGTTCAAAATTACAAATCTGAGCTAGCTGATATTAAGTATGAGTTTGACTGATCAAATATATTTTTATTGGCTTTAAATTTGGTATGAATGCTGTAGACTTATGGTATTAAGTGCTGTATGAATTTCATGAGAATTGGATAAGAGATGCTTCGGTTTTGGAGTAGATCTTGTCAGCTATAGTGCAACAGTTTTTAGCATATAGCAGTGGTGGAAGAATTAAAATCTGGTAGCAATATAGAAGTAAAATGAAGTCCAAATTTTTACAAGTGCTAGATGACTCAGTGTAGCACATCTCCACCAAATTTTGTAGTATTTGGATATGTACATTGGGAGTTATGAATTTATCTTTGAAGAGTACAAAATCTGCTAGAAAAATGACAATTATTGGATAGATCAAGAGTCACTTTGATTGAAAGGTCCTCAAGTTGGAAACATGTTTATAAATGATTGAGGAACCTAAGTTTGATTTTGAATTGATCTAGAAGCATGACAAGCAAAGAGTACAAGGCCATTTGATTGTAGAGTGTATTTGGCACACATTTGGAACTCAAGTTGAAAGATGAAGGCCAAACTCAAGATGAAGATGGAGTTTAAGTTCTTATGACAATTGGAAATCATTTGGTTGAAAGAAAAGGACTTAAACAAGTAGAAACAAAAGGACTTAAAGAAGGACTCAAGGTTATACATCAAATTAAATCCATCACTTGGATCAATCAATCAAGTCAATTCAAGTGAGTTTCAAGGATGGATCTTTGGAGAGAGATCACTTCTCCCTATGTGTAGGGGCTTGCCGCCTTTTGTAGGTAAACCAAGTGTGGAGCTTGGAAGGCTAACATGGAAGTAGTGATCTAAGGGACATTCGAGATGCTTAGTTGAAGAAATCCAAAGGATTGATCTAGAGAGCAAGCAACACCCAAAAGAGAGCAAGTAAGGAATTTCAAGTGGTATTCTCATATATGATGCTCTCAAGCAAGCAATGGTCAAATGAAGAAGCAAGCCAATCACAAAAAGAAAGTGCACTTGATGATAAGTGGTTCTCATATCATATGGATGAAGAATGGGATTCAAATATTGATATTGGTCTTCACCAAGCTTATAATTAGACTTCACATTGCTATTGTGGAGCTTAATTGAAATCTAATGACTATCCTTTACTCCAACATAGCAAATGTATCATTGCAATGTGCATGACCATTTTCATCCATTACTAGTATGTGGTTAGTGCATATAGTACATGCTTATAGGATCATGCATGACAAATGAAATTTTAAAATTAAATAGCCTACCACTATTGCTTGAATGGTTGATTGATCTAGTGGTAGTGTATGAGTTTGTTCATGAGCTAGTGAACCCAAGTACTTGATTTATTTTGAATTGCCCACGAGTGACAAGTACAACCTCGATAAGATAACTGATTAATGTGTGTGAAGAAACTTAGAGAGGGTTCAAACCGGACTTGGAAGCTTAGGCTAATCATTTTAGTTCAAGACAAACTTAGAAGCTCATGAAGATGACAAGTGTTCAAGAAATGGTAATAATTGACAAATCTTACAAGTGGTTCCATGATTGTTCTTACATGTGGTATATCTAGATTATCACCTTGTTACAAGTAGCATTCATACAAATGGTATCTAGCACATCAAGTGATCCTCAACTTTAAGTGATCATCAAGTAAAGCAAAAGTTCCCTCACAAACAATAGCTCAAGTTTATCAAGTGGATGACCCATGCTATGACATAGGGGGAGGTGCCCCACCAATTGGTATCAAGGTCAAAGATCCTACATGTTGTGTCATTCCAACATATGTGGTGTTGTCCATAGAAAATGCAAGATTCAAGTGTCAACCATCTACCTCAATGCAATCCTTTGTATCAATAAGAAGCACACCTTTTATGGAAATTGATGACAAAGGGGGAGAAATTGGAACAAAATATGTAAATGCATCATGGGGAGAAGTAGTAGTTGGACATGGACAAAGAGGGAGCAGCATTGAATAATGGAGAAGGATCAAAATTCTTGGACTAGAGAAGCACACAAGTAGGAGGAGCAAGCTCATGAGCTTTAACTAGTTGCATTTGATATGTGCATATTCATGTGCTTGCTTGCATTGGATAAGTTTTTAAATTTGATATACATGCTTGTGTGGTGTATGCTAGTTGTAGGATTAATTGATGAAATGCAAAACTAGCATGCATAGGATGATAGTTAGATGTGCCTTGCTCACTTTTCAAGTGGTACTAGAGCCTTGCTAATAATGTTGATCTCATAAGGTATCTAGTGTTTGTGTTTTGCAAGTGCTATCTAACTAACCATGGTGCTAAGGATGATATTATTGGAAACTCCGATTGATATCACGCTTCAAAGGTTTATTCTATACATCTTAGCATCATTTGGTAGTAGTTACTATGACAAAACTGCTCAATTTATACAAGATCAAGTACGGCTGTCCCCGTTTAGCATGTTGACGCACATATACTTTCACTTATATAAACCCGGTAGTCCGTCGAGTGACACGAAGGACCTCGGTAAATCAACATCACAACCAAGATCGCATGATTAAGCCCATCACATACACATAGTTGTAGCGGAAATAATATTACAAGTTTGGGTTTCAAAACCGGTTAAGGGAAACAACATAGCTTTCAATGATTACATTAATATAAGTTCCAAATACATTGCTAGCATAAGTGACATCCTCTGACAAAAGCATATAGATGAGAAATAAATATAGAGTCACCGAGCCCACCGGCGGTTAGCCACCATCTTCAGCAGGCCGAAAACTTCACCTGCAACATGGTGGGATAAATCCTGAGTACTCGAATGTACGTAGCTAAACTTACCCATCATAAACCAAAAATAAAGTGACACCAAGGAGTATACAAGGCTTTATCGGTGGAGTTAGCTTGACAACATTTTGCATAAAAGCTTAAGTAACATAACTTGGAGATTTAATATCTTTAGCTTCAAATTGAATACCTATTCAATTAAGCATCTCTAGATTAGCACATGTACTAGAGCAATCATGTGATTAAGCTAACAAGCATTAGTAACCATATCTGGTGTATTAATGATGAGGACATCTCTTCCTTGGATACAACCATACCTATTGCACAGCAAGGGGCAATAACTCGAGCTAAAGCACAAGAACTTAATTATCAGGTAAAGTCATTCCTCGCTATCCAAACAATTTCTTCTCTAGATGGGGTACTACTAAATCCTTGTGATGATTTCCTTATGCTTAGGAAGATGGAAGGAACTAGCTGGGTGTAAGGTCATTAAGATAACCATCAAGTGGATGCTGGTGTAAACAACAAGAAGACCACACTAAACATTTGAAGTGCACGTTTGGACATCGTAGCAGCACCAGATTGATTTGATCATAACTCTTGACTTCGGATGTTGTTGAAGGACCATGAGTACTCATTGGAAAGATCTTGATGTCTATTTTCACATGGATCCAACCTCATGGCTAGACTCCACCGGAGATGAGCAGAATCAATGAAAAGACATTCGGACCTCCAGTCATGGACTAAGAACCACTTATCAAGTAAAGCCCACTAGGGGCCATTCTAATTTAGGGTTTCCACCCTCCCACGCCTCCTGGCTGTTTCCCACTATAAAAGACATGTAGTAGCCACCATTTGAGGGTGGGTTTTGTTTAGAAGCAAGTTTAGCTTCAGCTACTTCCTTGTAAACGCGTGTGTCGGCTAGACCACCCGATTTACTTGATTCAGAACCCCAAATTCGTGTCCTGATTCAGATCCATGAGTTGTTTCTTGTTTATCTTGTTCTTGCATGTTCTCGATTGCTTGCAGGTTCAGGGTTGTTCTTGGCATGGCAAGAACAACAACAAATCGGAGTCGGTGTACCTGTTGCTAAGGCACAGCAACCCTACTGGATGTTGTAGTCGGACAGCCAACGTCGAATCCTTCCCCAAATCGAAGTTACCCCATCCTCTCATCGAAAGATCAGGATCAGCCCCTGCCATATCAATTAATTTGAGCATCATCATAACCATCAAGTTCCATCAATTAATGCTATGTTGCCGCTGCTCAGTCAAGTTTTCACTATCCGAGAGAGACGGTGACTCGAATCAATTCCAACCAGCTGGGGAGTTATTCCAAACACAAACCTAGACATATATGCGCTAAGGTAGTCTTAGGTAACCTTTGGTACAACTCTGGTATAGTCATGGGTCCGATCAGCGCCGCACCCTTAGGGATACTACCAGTCTACCAGGAAGTTTAGGCCTGGCCTGCCCTTGGACTCATGCCACTAGCTCCCCGCACATTCTTACTTCCTCCAGTGTGCGCACTTTCCCTTACCAGGTCCTAGCCTGAGTTGAGCTACTCGGCTTCGTGGTTGGAACGAGTTATCCGGCTAGCTAAGTGCTAGGCATGCGTTCAACATGACATGAGAACATACATCGAATCAGTCCTTAACTGACACAGACAGGGATAAATAGGCACCAAGACCTCCATGGCTTGTTGCTTCTCTATCACAATCTCGCCTGGTCTCCTTTTATTCATCAACACATGGTTATTTCTACGATAGCAATTATAGCCAACCATGACCAAATATCTACCTATATCATGCAGGTGACAAGAAATCACCCAACTTCTACTGGACTAAGCATGGCTAAGCATATATTCGATCCTGGACCTACATAGGATTCGAGATATATTTGTCTGGACAAGAAAAGTATATGCAACAAGTGTTTCCAATCAACTCCTATAACCTAATGCATCAAACATAAAGGACGCAAGTGATATTTGTAAAAACATAGGAGACTTAGAATGCTCCGAGGCTTGCCTAGGATCCAACACTAGGTCAGTGTTGGTTAGATGACACTCGCTTGGTGAGCATCTCCCATCTCGGCACTTGCTTAGTCCTTCCGTCTTCTAGATGGATTCACCAAACTCCATCTTCGAGTTCGGCTCCAACATCACGTCCTTTACATGGTGCATCTAGCGTACCTAGATGAGATGAAACATGTAGATGTATGAATGCATAGAAAACAACTCATGATGCATTGCAATAGGCATACAAAGGCAAGGGCAAGGTAACATCATATTGACTTAAGCACTAGAGAGCAAGTCATTTAACTAATTATTACATAGGCCTATCATGGTAAGGTAGCAAGAAAATAACACCAAGCATTCACCAATGAGGCACTCAAATTAAGCTACTTTAAGGAATCATCTAGCACAAGCTAATCCTAGTAATCATACAACCAAGATCAAGCATAAGCAATCAACTCCAAGTATATGCACAAAATCTAGACAACAACATAACATCCACTCAATTTAACCATAACTGGAGTTATAGGCCTCCAACAAGGGTGATCCTAGACTTTATGGACAGCTAATGAGATTATCTAAAACTTTGTTATTATCATCTAATGGTGACTTCACAGCTAAAAGGGCTAAACAACACAATGAAGACATCTCTGTACAGATTTAGACAGAACCTGCCATTCTACTTTGAATAGCAATAACTAGAGTTCTAGACCACCAAAAGTAGTGATCTCAGACATTTTAGAAATCTTAGGAAAAGCACTAAAACTCTACTATTGTCACCAATACATAATTCCATGTTTAAATGAGCCAAACAATATAATCATTCAGATCTGTCCATAGGACATGCAAAAACCTGATAGTAAAATACTAAAATCTATAACTCCTAAACCATCAGGACTAAAATCATGAAATTTTAGTACAAGCAATATAAGGAAATTATATATAACTTTTGTATTCACAATATTTATAGAAAACATCATTTGATCCATGAAGTTATCATCACAACAGAAAATACACATGCAGCCATTTCAGAATGTAACAATTTGATGTTTCACTTGTTTTGCTAACAAAGAGCATGCACACATGAGCCATTCAAGAACTTGAACCACCACTAACATACTTAGCAACACTTTATTGAACCCCAATCACTCAAAGCATCACCAAATACAATTACAAGCTTTATCTACAATTATGCTTTTATTAATCCTTTTTCCCAATAAACATATATATAATTTTAGTGATATATGATAACAACTAGTTTGGGGCTGAGACTTTTATGAGTGTTAGATATTATTAAAACATGGCTACTGCACAAATTTCACATGCTTAGGTTTTATAGATTAATTACTACAAAAAGACAAATTGCTAATGCAAGAAAACATGTGAGAGCAAGATAAATCTAAAACACACTATTTTATGCAAACACATGGCCATATTATGTATCAACCTGACAGAACAACATCATACCAAGGTAATGGCACCACCTTTTCTATTTTTGCATCTTCATAAAAATTATAACTTATTTAAAACCATTTATCAAGCAATAAACAAGTTAAATCAATAAATCAATCATACTTCATCCAATGGCCATGAAATTTTTACCACAGCACACACATAGTATCAGTAGCTTAACATAGAAATTTGACAGCAATTGGAGTAATACAACTTTAGATATGAATTTATCCCTAGAAAACCCTAATTGACATAGATAAATAAAAACAACAAAAACATTCTACTAACCAATGTCATATTATGACTCCACTGCATATATCTACTCTCAAGTATTCCAAAAAGTCTCCATTTGCTATTTTATGATTTTTCTACGATTTATTATGATTTTTCAAAATTTCAGCCAAATAAATGCAACAAAGGAAAACACATTTGCACCGAGGCCCTTGAACTTCCACGAAAATAAATTCCAGCAAAAAGGTCCTTATAGGTACTATTCAACTAAGTCTAGGGTTCATAGTTAGGCCCTTCCCTTTCTTCCTATTTGAGCGCGAGGCCCCTCGTCTTCCTCTTCACGAGCAGAGCAGAGGGCATGATGGCGAGGACGGCTCGGGGTCGTCCGACCTTGGCCAGTAGGGGCCAATAGCGGTGAGGATCACCTAGGGGCCTAAGCGCACCCATGGGGCTGCCTGGCTCAGCCTGAGGCTGGCCAGGATGGCCTGGCCATGCGGCACCACCGGCACAGCGCCGACGACGGTGGTTGCTCGGCGACGGACGACGAGGAGGGGCAGCGTGGATGGAGGATGGCGAGGTGGGGTGCAAGGGGGCCGGAGCCGCACTTGGCTGAGGATGGGGAGGCTTGACGAAGCGACGGCCATGGAGCTTGTCTTGCCGGCAATGGCGGGCGCGTTTGCACTCTGGCACGGAGCGAGGAAGGGAGCAAGCAGAGGCGAGTGAGGGAGATGGGGAGCTCGGGCGTCCACTTTTGGAGGGCGCAGAGGCACGGCTAGGAGGCAGACGCACGCGGCAGCGGCGCTCGGCAATGGTGGGGGCACGGTCAGCGCATGGACATTATGCCGAACAGGTGGCGGGCACTGGAGTATGCGCTTTGGATCCCCTTTTTCAGCACCTTCGAAGCATATTCGGTCCTGGGAGCAATTATGGAAGTTGATAGGGATCCCCTTTTTCAGCACCTCAGACCACTCTCCCACTTCTATTAAGAGTGCCCAGACATTAGAGCTTCAGATTAATGGATAATGCGGCTCCAATGAGGCAGTGTCAGCGACTTGATAGGGATTAAAGGCAAAGATCAAAACTCGGTCCAACCTGAGTCAAACTTGCTCCAAACTTTTCCAAGCTCTTCTCCATAGTAAAAACTCCAACTTTTATTTTTGGGTCAACTCATGTTGCTTAACAAAAACATGAGAACGTGAGATGCCAATCATCATCAACATTGTAATCTCTGACTTAGCCAAATTTGAGATCCAAAATAGCACTGGGTTTAGCTTTGAGGCCTCAGTTTGACTAAGTTAGGGACCCAACTAGCTCTTCACTCTTAAACAAAGTTTGTTGTACACATCTTGCTCTGCAACTTTGGTTAAAGGATCATGGATTGGTTCAGCTTGGTTTGCAAGATACAAAGCTCCAAAGATGAGTACCCAAAACTGAAATTTAGGGTTCAGACATTCAGTCCAAACAGGGACCGAACAGTGCGAGGTTCTATTTTTGAAATTCAATTTGAACATCCAAACGAGCTCCAAAAGTGATGAGACTTGTTTAGTTGTTTCCTCCACATAGTGTACTCCAAGTCATAGTAAGGAATCCAATCGAGCTGTCACATAAATTTAGAAGATAAAAATTCACAAACATGTCAACTCGCTGTTGTCAATCATGGACAAATATTTCGGAGGGGCCAAAACAGCACTGCATTCAAACTTGAGACCACTGTTTGAGCTACTTAGGAGTTGAATCAGGGCTTGGTCCAAAAATAAAGTTTGTTTTACTCCATTCAAACTTCAACTTTTATTTAAGGTCCAACTCCATGCAAGCAATCCAAATAGTTGGTCAACACAAGTCAAAACCATATCATGAAAAAGACAATTTTAGCTATTCCCACACTTAGAAGGATTTTCTTGATATTTGCTCAACACGAACCCTTTATGATTTTTGTTCATGAGTTTAAGTAGAGTTGTTTGAGCAAGATTGCTAGGTTTGGTCGACATCCCATGTTCCCATTCACATGATGAAGCAATTCAAGAAAGATTTATAACTTATTATTTCATGTGACTTCTTGATTCCAAACTTCATGAAACTTTTCCACTGGTCAAGATGGATGCATGTTGATGTAATGTACATGAAACAAGCATGTTTAACATTAATCATGCCTAACCTTAACCAGGGTCCACATGTAAGCAAAGGTGTGTTGTCCAAGTTCAGGTTGGGACTCAATGTCATAGATTGGACCTCAACACCTTCATCATGACTTCAAAATTATGAACTAGAGATCATAATCTTTGCTTGACATATCCTACTTAAGTCCAATTTCACTGCTTAACTCATGACTAACACCCGACGTGTTACAGTTACTGTCCCACAATTCCAATCTATGCATATGTGCAAGCTTCAAACCAAACACACTAGCACATATGTAGGGGGAGCTAATACTACCAATTCGGGTTTGTGGTATTTGTCCAAAATCATTTACACATGGCAAAATTACTTGGCAAGCAACTCAAATCCATTTGAGCTTAATTTCCATATCTTTGTAGAGTTGTCACCAATTACCAAAAAGGGGGAGATTGAAAGGTCCTTGTTTGGTTTTGGTAATTGAGTGACAACCTAGCTGGACTAATATATGTTTATGTGAGATACATAGGTGATTATTTCATAGGAACATGTGTGTGAGCAATACATTCCATGGAGGTGAAATGGTTTGGATTTGTTGCAAGGCTCACACATGTGATGAAGGAGCTCATTGCATGTGAGACATGATATTTGAGTCATGTGACTAAGGTGGAGAAGATCAAGACAAGGCTTGGCTTGATGGACCGGTTGCAAGTGTGAAGGGCAAGTCTAGTGAGGACTTGGCGCCGATGGACCCAAGCAACGGTGAAGAGCAAGTGAAGTCGAGATCGCTGAACCAATACGGTCACGTGATGATATGAAGTGGATCATATCATTTGTGATTGGTTGGTGCATGTGTTGCATCAACATTGGAGGAGATGGAATGGAATGCGCAAGGCAAAGATATATTTGTAGGGCATTTCATTTCACCGGTCATAGGTGAGTAGAGGAGTTTATGACCGGATTTAGGACAGATGGTCATACTATCAAGAGGGGCAAACTTGTTTGTATATCAGTCATCTAGTGCCACTCAAGTGATCTAACTTTGCATTGTTGCTAGGATCGAGTGGCATGGTGAATTGAGTGACTAATCCTTTGAAAAAGTGATTAGCCGGCGTGATTAATTCCACATTTGTTTCGGTTAGCCAGCGTGATTAATATTAGAAAGGACTATTCGCCCCCCCTCTAGTCTGCCATCTCGACCCTACACCCCACTGCCGAGTCTCTCAGGAGTAGGGCTCCTGATCCCAGCTAGGCGGGCCCTTTGTGACTCACACCTACGTCTAGCCTCGATGAGCCAGCACTAGAGGCCCCGCACGACGATCGGCAATCTACTCTCGGGTGGGCGTCATGTGTGCGAGCAGCACGCCCTCGGCACCTTCGCACACGAAGGCACCGCACGAAGGAAGAGCGACGCAGCAAAGGAGCTGATGTGCGAGCTTGGCAAACAGCTAAGTCCTTACGCCCTGGAACCCTTTGTTGTTCATTCCTCGCTCCCTAGATCATTACCGGGAGGAGACGCACTCGCCCTGCTCAGAATGGACTCGCTTTCAAGCCATGGACCTTCTGACCTCGGCCTCATGGTCGGAGAGCAGAACCACCCTATCCTTCTTCTCGAGACCACCGAATGGGATAGGCCAATGCCCTAACGCCAAACGGGCACAAGCCAGGCCAACGGAGCGAATGGCCGACACCCCCGGGCTCACGGTAAGAAACAGGTGTCGGGGATGCTCCCCACCGAGATGAATGGGGATGAAGCGGACATGGCAATGAAATCACAAAATTTGGCATGCGGGTGTGCCTCGGGCACACCGTTGTTTAGAGGGGCTAGCCCCCAAAATTACAGCAACAAATTTTACGATTGAGTTCTTGTGCAGATTACGAAGAAGCTGGTGGAGCGGCAGGCCCATCCACCTCATTGGGGAAGTCATCACTAGCAGCGACGCATCATCAATGATGTTCGCGGCGGTGACAACCAAGGGCATAATGGTGTCCTCCACCCTTTCCAAGGCCTCGTCAGAGGTGTCTTCAGGGACGCCAAGCGCCGCGATGCCCAAGTCGACTCGAGAGAGCTGGAGCTTCGCTAGGGTCAGGGCTGCCACAGCCCCCTAACGAACCGCGCACCTCACAACCTGAGGAATGCGCGCTGCAAGGGAGCGTGCTCGCCCAGCGAGGTCAAGAGGGCCCCCTGGGGCTGACGGAGGGAGCAAGGCACCTCACACCTCCTACGTGTCGGTGGCGAGCTCCTGCAGCTTTGCCTATACCGTAGCAAGCTCATGGTCATGCTCAGCTAATGCGGTTCTGCCTGCCTCAAACACCTCCGCCTCCGCCTGCAGCTCACGCCACAGGCAGTCACGCTCCGTACGCGTCTTTCTCACCTCCTCCTCTAGGATGAGGGCCTTGTGACGCTCATCCATGAGCTCTGCATGCTTCCTTGCACTATTCAAAAGAGAGGAATCGAGTTCATGGTGAGCGAGAGCGGGAGGCCCCGCCCTAGAAGCAAGGGAAAGAAGAAAGAGGGAGGTCGCACCTATGATGAGTTGTTGGGGGCTGTGGAGCTCAGCATGGGCAGCATCCCTCATGGTCTCCAGCAGTCTCAGGGCAACCCTCAGCTCCATGACCATCCCCTCGGCCACATGACGAGCCTCCTCTGCCTCTACACCCTTTTGCCAAAATGTTTCAGCCCATGCTTCCATGATGTGCCTGGCCTCACGCTCCACCACCAGGTAGATCCCTAGTCGCATGGCATCGCTACGCGCCCCGTCACACTCCTTGATGAGCATCTCCGTTAGTGTTGGCACTCGAGCGTGCAATGGAGGGTGGGGGAGCAAGGCAGGCAAGATTCTATCGCCCAAGTTAGAGGAGCCGGTGGGCGCCAATAAGGCAATCCTCTCCCACTTCTTCCGAGAAAGCTAGATACTCTCTTACAGCGGCGACAAGAGGAGTTCAGACAACTAGTCACACCACCAGTGATTCGGCAAATCATTTTGCTAGCACGTACCTCGTAGGATTCGTACACTCCTTGCTGGAGGCCAAAGAACTCCTCTGCCTGGCCCATCATGCTAGAGAGGGAGTCATAGAAAAATGCCACTAGCTCATCGATGGCGCCCCGCTTCTCCATCAGCCCCAACCACGCGTTCGCCTTGGGACCATCGTCCAGCACGCATGGCCTCCTAGCTGGCTGTGCGGAGGGGCTGGCATGGCTATGGACGAGGAGCCGGCCTCTTCGCTCTACAATGTCATAGAGGACTCCTAGGTGGCAACCCCCAACTAATTTCCATCCAATTGGGCGAGGGGGCATGGGGAGGAGGTCCACCTCGATGGCGCTAGATTCCAACAGGTGCACCGGGACCTCACTGGTGACCCCATCTCCGATGGCACCTAGGCTCGTGGCCGTCCCACTGGAGGGAGTGACAGTGGTGCCCCTGCCTGCCTAGGGCACCAGTAAGGGATGGTGGCGTGCCTTCAGTGTGAGCGGCTGGAGGGGTGCCTTCTCCTCACCTAAGGTCCCTGTCGAAGAAGACTCCTTGAAACAAGAAGGGTCCCAATCAGGCGATGGGCGCATGAGACTCAAATGGCGACTACAGAGAGCCTCAGTGTGAAGTGTCTCTTCTGCCTGGGGGCCCCCACCCTAGGAGAGCTCGAGTAGGGGTGCTTCCTGGTGACCCTAGCGGACGGTGACCCACCCAGGGACAAACTTGGCAATGCACCCCTCAACGCTAGGGAAGGAGCTGCTCCATGACATCCATGCCGACATCTATGCGCACCTTGCCACTCCGAGGGCCCTCATCGGAAAGGCCTTCAGACATGGCTTCTACTAGCCGATGGCCCTCGCCGATGCCTGGGACATCATCAAGACATGCAAAGGGTGCCAGTACTATGCCAAGCAGAACCACCTACCAGCGCAGGCGCTCTAGACGATCCGTATCACCTGGCCCTTCACGGTCTGGTGCCTCCACATGGTTTGGGAATTCCAAAAGGCACTCGGAGGGTTCGACCACCTTTTGGTCACCATCGACAAATTCACCAAGTGGGTTGAAGTCTGGCCCATCATCAACCTCAAGTCAGAGCGAGCAGTTGAGTTCATCTAGGACATTATCCACAGGTTTAGGGTTCCAAATCGTATTATCACTGACAATGGCACTCCATTCACAGGTCACAAATTCTTGGATTTTTTAGACTCCTAGCAAATTTGAGTGGACTAGGTGTCAGTATACCACCCCGAGTCCAATGGCTAGGTCAAGCGCACCAATGGGATGATATTTAAAGGGATCAAGACCCACATCTACAACGTGTTTAAGATCCACGTCGGCCATTGGGTGGATGAACTCCCCTCCCTGCTCTGGAGCCTCAGGACAAGTGTAAACCACTCGACTGGTTACACCCCCTTCTTCCTCGTCTATGGGGCTGAGGCAGTCATCCCTTCTGACCTCAACTTCAACGCAGACCGCATTCGTTTCTATAACGAGCAACGAGCCGAGGAGCAGCGCCAGGCGGACATCGACATGCTCGAAGAGGAGCAAAACACCACCATCATATGGTCCGCCAAGTATCAACAGGGGCTGCGTTGCTACCATGCCAGATGGGTACACGAATGTTCTTTTGTTGTAGGTGATCTCGTCCTCCGAAGGGCCGCCCCATCCAAGAGAGGTCACAAGCTATCTCTACCTTGGGAAGGCCCATTCCGGGTCACACGGGTAATCCGCCTAGGCACTTACAAGATCAGCAACATCTTAGGGGGAGAATACGACAATGCGTGGAACATCAAACAACTACGTCGCTTTTGCCCATAGCTTGTTCTTCCCATATTACATTTTTGTACTTCTGATCCCCTAACAGGAGCCTGCCCCATAGACAGGCAGAAGCGATGCCCCTCCCAAAGAAAGGGGTGTCGCTCGGGGTTCAAGGTCGGCTCTCTTGAGCTTCAAGGCTGCCCCGGGGAAAAACTGAAGTGTGAGGGACGCTTAGGAGATGGGCCCATGTGGCCATAGCCAGAACACCTAGAAGCATCCTGGCCGTCCTAATGAGCAATGTCCGAGTACCAGCCTCGAGCTACTTGAGGTGACCCACCGAGGGAGGCAAACAGCCCCCGAGCTCGGTAGAATGGGCTTGAGAACCAAACAAGCGGCTCGGTCAGGAAGCCAAGAATCTCCCCTCTGGGGGACACGACCAAGGCATGGAACGACCATAAACTTGGGGTTCTCACAGACTTACCCGCTAGTAGCACGGGCGTGGCAATCTTAGCCACCGAGGCTATTGTCGTAGCAGCCCATCCCCACGAGAGAAATAGTAGCCCCGAGCTACCAGCCCACCTAAAACACAAAGGCATTAGGGCCCCCACGATGGCCTCGGGGGCTGTGCTAGCTCCCTAGATGGAGCAACTTGACCCCCTGGTCGATGGGCGCTCAGGTGGCGCACCCCTGAAACCAACCAACTCTCTAGAGTTGGGCTAGGAGCCACTGAACGGTTGACCCAACGAGGGTCCCTTGCTCGAGCTCGGTGTGTTCCCCATGACCTAACCTATGGATGTAGAAGGTCGGCCCTAGAAGGCCAGCCCAAGAGGGTCAGGGTCTGCTACCGAAGCCCCCTAGAAGGGCGTGGCGTGCCGGGTGATTAGGTGGCCCCGAGCCAGAGCCCAGATGCTCTCAATCACTCGACCCATGGTAGGCTCCGACCAAAAGGAGGGGTGCCCCTGGGCCTAGAGTTGGTAACTCCCAGATGAGTTCATCGAACCCACTCTCAGGCCATAGACCTATGCAACATAGGACCAGAAGGGGTCGGCACCTCTATCGCTCGACCTCGATAGCCGAGCATCCCCATCACGACAGGGAAAGTACCCCACGTAGGGCATCGCACTCTCGTTGGTGGAAGCCACCCCCGCTATGGCTAGCTCGGTCACCAGAAGATCAAATTCAGCCCTTCATCACCATCATGAACCAGACTAAGCGAGGCCACGAAGGGCTCGGGGGCTCTTGACGACATCCTAACATATGGGTATGTGAAGCCTTAGGATCAATGGTTCCTGACCAAAGAGACCTGACCGAGCCTAGGCATGCCGCAACCCCCGCTCAGGGTTGGGGTTCTCCACTACTATAGATTAACTTATCACTATTGCCACTTTCAGTGCCGTAGCGATAAAAGTGTCGATTGTGACACTTCCACCATCGGTTGGACCGATAGAGAGGCCCCCTAAGGAAGGAAACCGGCAGTTGAAAACCATCAATGCGACAGTGGTAGTGGGGTTGAATTCCACCGTCGTTTGGAATGCCGAGCCGACTAGGATAGGCGTTATGGCCGCCAGCCCTACATGACCATTTGGTGTACCAGCAATAGTAAATTCAGCGATGATTTATTTCCCCATTTCCCAACTACCCACAATACAGTTGCATCACCATTACTTTCCTATGGAGTATGCCTCGTCTTCCCTGATGCTTATATTAACTGCTCCTCTTTGCTTCTCCATCTTCAAGGTTGGCCTATTTAAGCCGGGGCTAGATGCGCTTCTTGGCAATCCACACACTCCTAACTCCTTAGATACAGATAGATATAGACAAAGCTCTTGAGCCAACCATCTATATTTTCTTCATCGCCATGGCGCTCCTGCTCTAACTCCTCTGGCGGCAGCAGTGGCGTTGGGAGAAGGCCTTCAAGATTGGGTACTACCGGCATCTAGGTGCAGCGGGGCTACTCAATCTAGGTGCTAGTGGAAGTTTTGCAATTAAGGGGTTCGCTTATTTGGGCAAGCCAAGGGGTACTCAATGCACTTTCGTATCCCTAGTTTCCCCTGCGCATTTCTTATGCCGATTCACCATCCCAGCACCCTAGCGATTCTCCTTCCTCTGGAGCAGCAGCGATGATGGCGGCGCTTCTCTTCCACGCCCTCCTCACGACCATGAGACGTGAGCACCACCATATCCTAATCGACAAGGAAGTTACTACACAAGAAAGGTGGACAAAAAATGGCTTCCTTCATTTTTTTCCTACTGCTAAACTTACATGTTGACAATTAGTCATCCCATGCAGGAATGCACATGCTCGTGACCATGAGAGGTGGAGATGCTCCTCTTGCTCTCTGTCTTGACTGTGAGAGGTGCAGCAGGGAAGGTAAGGCACCTCACTGAGATGCTCCTCTTCTTGCTCTCTCTCTCGACTATGAGAGGCGTAGATTCTAGTGGAAGTTTTGCGAGGTACTGCCTCGTCCTTAGCTTGCACTGCCTGTCTCTAGACTCAATTATGGGATGTACCAGTACTCGATAGGTCTTAGTTATTGTACACCTAGTAGTCTTCGATAGGTCTTTGTTATTGTACAATTGTGGAATGTAACTAAAGTTATGAATGAAGTTGATGTGATGATTATTACTGTGTCGTTTATATATAGTTTTTGGCTTAAAAACAATTAATAACTGAATGGCGATGCTTGTTACTCTATATTTTTAAGTGTCACAGTATTTTCCTTGGCTACACTGATGTGAGATAAAGCACCTCACTGAGATGGTGCTGGGCTAGAAGTATTTTCCTTGGTTAATTTGCAAATTGGTTTGCTATGTTTGCAAATTGTCATTATTGCAGCTCCTATCGTCGTTTCATACGGTGATTCAGCGTTAGTGTTAGATTGTAAAGTGCAGGGAATCAAATGATTCACGTTGTCTTCCCTGCTCCATCGCCCATGACTCGCGTGGGTGGCCGTGGATGTCCTAGACCTTGACTATTGCCTTCCCCGCTCATGTTTATTAGTGAAGATGACTTGAATAACTTGTATTAAGAAATTGGAAACATGTGTAAGGGAATCTAAACTGCATCATATGAGAAGGTAACTGTAATGAGTTTAGAAAGGAATTGTACTTCCGTATCATTGTATTAAGGAGAATGAAGAGTTTATCATACAAATCCCCATCATCCAGATATATACGTATCAACATTGATCTGCACAAAATCTACCACATTGATCTGAAGAACCTATCACACTCATTGTGAATCCTACACTCCTCACTACAGAACATAGCCCCACTCCTCCCAACCTTCCCATCCTATGTGGACGCCGCCACCTCCGCCTTCGCACTGATGTCCATCCAGGCGATGCACCAGCATGGCTAGAGGAGGTAGAGGACTAGACTCACCCGGCACCGACCACCCAGCCAAGTCCTGCAACAAGAACATGGCCTATTGGAGGCGCCATGTACATATCTCATTCTTCCATGTCACATTGGCCGCCGGACCTGCTTCATCAACTTTGACCTTCCTCAACCACCGTCAGGCAATGTTGTTATTACCGGTACCGTTATTGGACCTGTGGAGCACAAGGGAGAGAACAAATGCAGCAACATCATGGCCTGCCACGGCGGAGCACTAAAGCATGTCGAGCCACGCCATGAGCGCGTTGTGGTCTTCCATGAAGATGGCGCACATCCCAGCATAGAAGAAGGCCTCCGGGTTACCGACGCTAGCAAGCCTAGCGATGAGCTTGGTGCAGTACTCATGGTCATAGAACTAGTTCTAGGTCCCAAGGTGTATCCCATGCAGCAGCACCCACTGCAATGGTATGCTCCGTCCCACTATGGCGTCGCCGCACACCCTACGCATCTGTGAACTGGTTGCCCACAGGTTGCCAAGATCTTCCATGGGATCCGCTGCAGCCGCAGCGATACGGCTAGCATTCTCAATAGCCACATCTGTCAGGAGCTTCTCCATGGAACGAGGATACGCGCGGATGCTACAAAAGATAGGTCCTTGGGTCGGGGAGTGACGTCACGGCAGAGCGGAGCACTAGGGAGGTGGATCAGAGCAGAGCAAGGTGAGTTCCAAAAAACCCTCTTGGGATTTTATGATCGCTCCGTTCTTGAAGGTTTCGCGGCGTGGGGATGTTGAACGTCTCGGGGAAGTCAATCGTCATCCTCCGTGTGAATCACATAGATCATGTATGAAAATGCAAAAAAAATTCAGAATGAACGAATCTTTTATCTTACTATCTTATGAATACTAATTAGAGGCCCCAACGGTATAAACCGTGTGAACCGCGTAAACCATGTATGTAAACCGTGTGAATCCCCTAATTTTGCATGTAAATTACCCACCTCTACCATTACAAAAGATAATTTAAAGCAGTCGATAAGAATAAAACAGGCTAGCGATTTGTCACTTCGTCTCCCCTAAGATCATGGTTAGTGCTAGAGGGGCTAAGCCATGTGGTCGAGTCAGTTTTCTCCATCCAACTTCCAACACCGTTCCATGACCATTACTTCTGCCGGGAGAAGCGTGCTCCATTAAGATCGTGTGAGACGTGGCCTCGCCTTAATTCTTGCTCTTGCTCAGTGCAATCAAAGGGAACTCCAATGGGCGCCTATCTCGCCCATCCTTCTATAAAAGTGGAGGCAAAGGCGGGGAAGCAAGTACACGATTCCTTTTCTCTCAAACTTCTATCTTCTTCGTCCGACGCTCCGCCTCGACACCCCATCTTTCATGTCTCATCCAATGGCAGATCAAGCAATTAAGCGCCTAGTGGAAGAGTCACCGGAGGTTGTCCCTACTCGTCCCTGCTTTCGTGCGATGCTGTGATGGGACAGGGAGGGTAGCTTGGCGGCACCACCACCGGAGAGCCGATCCTCGCTTCTGGCTATCTCCGATGATGATGACGGGAGGGGCGGATGATGTCCTCATGTTGGTGGAGCAGCTAGATGTGGCCACCTCCGCCCTCCATAAGGAGAGCCAGGAGGCGGACCGGCTATGCCTCTCCATTGCCACCGCGAAGCGGGAAACGACCGCAGTGGAGCTTGCCGCCGTCGAGGCCCAAGCGCGCCTTGCTGGTAAGGCATTCGGCGTGATATGATCATGCTCTTTCACTATGTGTGATGTCGTGTCTTCAGTTGTAGCATTTTCATGTCTCCTTTTTAGCCATCCAGGAGCAGCTGATCGCTGCGTAGGACAAGGCGGCAGAGGTGATCCACCTTTGACAGGTAGCCGAGGACAATGCCCGTGTCTCCTCCCAGATGGCGGCCAAGAGCAACAGGAACTACCAGGACCTCCACGCGGCAGCAGGCAACGCCTTCCATGTGCTTTCACCTCCTGCGCGTGCGGGGACGACCCTGGTGTACCACCTCCGTACCATGCCGCCGCGGGTCATGGAGGTGGCCACATACTGCATTCGCCTAGGGGCCGCTTCGATCATGGTGGAGCCAGGGTTCCCGGGAGAGACGAGCTATCGGCAGCGCCAGAAGCTGATTGGTGAGCTCTCCACCATGGGCGATGGCGTCTTGGCCACGGTGGATGTAGAGGACATCATTCGTAATGCTCCCCGCGAGTAGTTCGATTGTAACATGCCTCTACATTTGGAATAAAAATGTTCATAATATTTAGTAGTTATTAGTTTGAGTTCATCTCTTTTTCCTGTGACTTGAATGTTCCATTTGTGTGCCTTAGAGTTCACAGACCATATGGCACGTCGGTCATTAGTAGGTGCTAACATCTCTCAATCATCACCACTGGTAGCCTTCACCGCCGCTTTTGTCAATTTCCACGCGTATTTACAAAGTTTTGCAGAAATTTGCATTCTTGCGTCTGAAATAGTTACTTACAAAGGATGCTCCCCATCGTATCTTTCTCCTCCTAAGTGCTGTTGTTCCTCATCACCGCCCCTGCTCCCCAGGGATGAACTGCATGACCGCCCCTACTCAGCGGACATGCAAGCTACCAATCACCGCCGACAAGCTAGCGCTCCATGCCGGTACGCCTCACCGGCAGGTACACAGCATAGATCCATCGGTGACCAGGGTGGTACTCATCACCGCCGTCATCGCTCAAGCTCAATGTCGTAAGATCCAAAGGCAATGGTAATGCTTTCGCACTTCTCTTATGCATTGTTCTTGGATTTTTATTCCCTTCTTCACTCATCTGAGTACGAATGAAGCTTCCATCTGATTATTAACAAGCTCATGAACACATCTCCATAGTCGCTCCTTCTCTTATTTAGGTGATAGCTCTGCCGCTTCCATCGCCGTCCCTGCTCCACCAGATCCTCGTCAAGATAGAGCAGCAGTCCCCCAACAAGAGGAACGAAGTGGCCATCCTCATAGACCATGTCTTGGTCCTCATCCTCATCCGCCTCACCGCCCACTCCTTGTGCAGCTGCAAGTGTGTCTGTCGCTCCTGGAATAGTTTCATCTCAGGATCCGAGTACCGTAAGGAGCTAGCCCAGATTCTCACTTGATTCTTCCACCGCATCTAGAAATGTAAACTCAACTTTACCAGCGTCAACAGTGAATACCCCTCCTTGTCCTTCTTGCCCTTTCCCATTCAGGATGTCATGATCTCAGATTGCTCCCGGGGCCCCATCCTCTTCTGGTACTCTGGGTTTCGCTATGTTGTCTGCAATCCGGTGACTAAGAAATGGTTGCTACTACCGGGTAGCAACCATTCTTATGGTTCAGCTCACTTGGGGTTTGATCCAATAGTCTCCTCGCACTTTCATGTGTTTGAATATGGGATCAACGATGATGACTCCTTAGGTGTCAACATCTACTCATCTAAAACTAGAGCATGGATCTTTAAAGAATCTGAATGGGGTGAGGGTATTGTAGTATCCACAAATGGGAAAGGTGTGTTTGTTAATGGTTTTATGCACATGCTGGAGTTCACCCAGATAGTTGCTGTTGATATGGAGGAAAAGACATGGAGGAATATTCGTAGGCCAACTGGTGATGCAATCTCCATCCACGAAGCTCAAGGTTAGTTGTGTTTATGTACTGCTGATACTTTAAATAGGTATGACCTTTCAATCTGGATCCTTGAAGACTATGGTAGTAGTAAATGGACATTGAAGCATAATATGACCACGCTGGAGCTATTTGGAAAGAAGAATATTGAAATCGGTACCGAGGTTTGTGATGCGGCCTACAGATTGATTGCAGTTCATCCAGAATGGAATTTGATTTTCCTTGTTGGGGAGGACAAATCACTGCTTGCATTTGACATGAACCGCAGTAAAGTTCATGTCCTCCCTGCCCAGGCCATCAGCTATCCTAAAAGTACCTAGAAACTGTTATGTATGAGCGGCGGACCTCACTATCTTCCTTATGTTCCCTTGTTCATGGAGTCATTAGCAGAGCAGTAAAGGTGCATATGCTGTATTTTGTTGTAATTATGTCATGCCTTTGTTCAGGTAGGTAGTTGTTTTGATTCTATATATAGGCCAATTTGGGCTTCGTAACTAATGGAATGGTGTGTTGAATATTATTAATTGTGTTGCTTTGTGCAGGTGGAGTCTGAGTGCTTTTGAACAATTTTCCTGCATTGGCTAGGAGGAAGAAGAGGGGTTCGATGGTGCATTGCCTACCAATTCGAAGGATGCACTAATTATATTCATTTTTGCCTAGCAAGCAAGAGTGCCACATAGGAGGAGCACATCTACGTCATTTCGTTATGTAAGCCTATAGAGATCAGTACCTTTAGTTTGCAATCTATGTACTGCTTGTGTTAGGACATCAGTTGAGAAAGATATTATGGTAAGTGTCCATTGTTATTGTGAGAACATGGTTTATGGATGCAATGATTATATCTGTATGCATTGTGTTTAGTCAACTATTAGGGGCCATTTATTGTTTTGTTATCACCACTACCATTGGTGGTGCAAATGTCCAACACCGTCGCTATACGTATTATGCGGCAGGGATCAAAGTGTATCACCACCGAATCATTTAGTAACTCGACACCGACTAAATGATCATCAAAGGCGGATCATGGTGCAAGGCGACGGTGACCATGACCTTTGTAATGGTGGATCATACGCTGAAGCGACGGTGGTGTTAACCTCCACATAGGCGTCTCGGCCATCGAACCGACAGTGAACCCACACCGCTAATAGTCGGGTCAAAGTACAAGGTGATGGTGTTGGTGACCAGTATACGGGCGGTTGATGTGCCCACATGATGGTTTTGATAGCCTCGACATAGTCAGATCATTTGCTAATGCGGCGGTGTTAGTGTACATCCACAGCTGGGTCATGCTCTAATGCGATTGAAGTAAGGACCTAATCACAGATGGATCATAAGCCAATCGGTGATGTTAGGGTACACCACAGTCGGTCCCAGATGTCGACGGTGAAGGCTATGACCATCACTATCGACAGCTTACTACCGAGGCTAAAATTAGACTGCGATGTGGGTTACGACACGGCTGTGAAAGGTGCAAGTGTAGTAGTGCTCACCTACGCTCGGCCCTTGGCTCCTGCCCGTCCTACAATGCCAGCCAAGGGCCGAGTGCAAGAAGATGAGCCTCGAGCCATCAAGGCTTGTGGGCTCCCAGACACTGCACTTAGGGCACGGCCTTGCTGGTTGCTCCCACGACAGGGTCACGCATGGGGCGTGAGACAAGAAGACAAGTCCCATCGGCCTCAAGGGACTGGGTGGCTCCTAGGCTGCACGTCAGCCCTTGGAGCCGACCTCCTTCGCCAACAAGAAGACTCTAGAAGGTCCACCTAGGGGAGGTTGGTCCAAGCCGACACAGCCTGACACGTAGAGTGTTAGAACAGAGCAGCCGGATGATGCCAAAGGCTTCTTCGGCTCCACGACACCACCACGGTCCATAGAGCACTGCTGCAAGACCCTCCTAGACTCTAGCGCATGTAGACCATAGACACTTCTCCCTAAACTGCCATGTACCCGACTTATCTCGGTATATAAGGGATAAGGTCGGACCTAAGGGGGGAGAGGATCCGAGACAGATCATTCCATTCCTCATTCGATCTGCTCCTGCTCAGTACCAAGGGCAGGGGCAACCTAGAGAGGGGCACCGAGAGCTCCTCTGCCGCATCCATCGTCTTCCTCCTCTTCGACAAGGGGAAGACTCCACCGATGGCGAGGCAACCTTAGGATTAGCACTGAGCTAACCCCCTACCAAATCTATCTACACTCTCTTGTAACCCCCCGATTTTGGATGCTCTTGAGTATAAGGATCATCAGCTACTGGACGTAGGGCACCGATCAGCCCGAACCAAGATAAACCGTTGCGTCCCCTTTGTGATTCTTGTGTTCTTGAGTCCACCCGAGCCACTGGACACACGTACTCTGACACTGACTTGAACAACAATGCTTGCCATGGTTTCGACCCCGTGACACCGGTCATAGGTGTGTAGAGAAGTTTATGACCGGGTTTAGGATAGATGGTCGTACTATCAAGAGGGGCAAACTTGTTTGCATATCGGTCATTTAGAAAATGTTTGTGAAATGCTAACACACATACATATGGTGGTGTACACTTGGTGGTGTTGGCACATTTGCAAAGGAGAAGAAGTTGGTGAAGTAAAGGAGTTGAATGCAGTGGTCACAGGGTGACCGGACGCGTCTGACTTTGGGACCAGATGCGTTCGGTGTGTTACCCTAGCTTAGGCAAGTGATGCAGAGGTGATCGGACACATCCGGTATTGGGACCGAACGCGTCCGGTATTTGGCCCAGACTTGAGCAGCAGCGACGGAAGTGATCGGACTCTAGAGTGTCCGTTCGACTGTGATCTGACGCATCAGGTCATGGTCTGGACCTCTCGATGTAGTTTTTCGATGTGACTGGATGCTCAGTACAACGTGTGACATGACACTGAGCATCGCATCCGGTTAGAGGGAGTAGCTCGCGCGGAGGTGAGTGACCTAACGCTGGGTGCGTTCAATCTGGTGAGACCGGACGTGTTCGGTCATGTTCGAGCAGCTCTGGGAGCTCTTTGGACTCGACCTGGTGCTGCCTCGCCTGCGTCCGTTCGTTTTCTAACAACGCGTCCAATCAATCGCATCAGAGTGAGACAGAGAGAGCCATTGAGCGCCAATGGCTACTTTGTTTGAAAGGGACACATGGCAGCTCGGTAGTGACCGGACGCATCCGGTCGCCACATAGGACGCGTCCGGTGTGCACGAGCAGCGCGTTCGGTCAATGCGCAGAAAAAGTATAACGGCTCTATTTGGCCTTTGGGCTATAAATAGAGGGGTGTCTCGGCCATGACTAAGGTTGAGCACCTTGGGAGACTTTGTGTCCATGCTTGAGAGTGCTTGGGAGCCATCTAACTCATTTGTGCTTGTAAGAGTGCAAATCGATTGTGAGTGAGTGATTCTAGTGCGTTGCATTGTGAGATTGCATCGAGTGGCACTAGGTGATCGAGTTGCAAGCCGGTGGTGCTTGTTACTCTTGGAGGTTGCCACCTCCTAGATGGCTTGGTGGTGGTCCCCATCGAAGCACGCAAAGAAGATTGTGCGGTGCTCTGGAGAAGTGATTGTGAGGGGGATTGTGCTCAGCCCACGGGAGCCGCGAAGAGCAACTCTAGTAGAGCGAGACGCGAAGGGCGACAAGTGGTCCGGTCGGGTCAAGTGCTAGAGCTTGTGGTAAGCACTCCACATGGGAGAGTGTGACTTGCGGGTCACCACTAGCAAGAGGACCGGTGGCAACCTTGGAGATTGTCTCAACGGGGACTAGCGTGTTGGCAAGCACGTGAACCTCAGGATAAAAATCGCCGTGTCATCCTTGTCTTCCCGTTGGTTTGCATCCTCATTACACAAAGCTTGTATTTACTTCATTTACTTTGTGCTTGTGTAGTTCCTCTTATAATTAGTTAGGTTGTGTAGCTTGCTAGTTATCTTCTTGCTTGTGTAGCATAGAAGTAGCTCCCTTGCGTGACTAATTCGGTTTGAGTAACCTTGTTAGTCACATTACTTAGTTTGTGTAGCTAAGTATTTTGCGCTCTATAATTTGATTTGTGTAGCCTTGTTATTGAGCATTGCTAGTGAGCTTATGTGGCTTTGTGCTTTTGCTTACTAGCATGTGTAGGAGCTCCCCCGTTGCTTGAAGTACTAGCGGCATAGGTTTGTATGACCTTGCTCCTAGAATTGGTTAGGTGAGCTCCAGCTAGCCCGGTACCTTTGTTGCCTAATTAGGATCTTTATAAGGTGCTTGTGAACTTAGATAAAGGGGTGTAGTCTTAGCTATACCGATAGTTTTAATACCGCATTTGTTTTGATTAGCCGGCGCGTTCAATTTTTAAAATGACTATTCACCCCCCTCTTGTCCGCCATCTTGACCCTACACAGTTCTCTTACACTTTGTAAGGCCTGTATTAGTCAGCCATTTGAGGATAGAGCTTGCTATATAGATAGAAATCCTGCTTAGGTTTTGATAACTAGAATAGAGGCCAAGTAGCTTTTAGAAGCCTAATTTAACCCCCCTCTTCGGCGTGTTGGTCCCTTCACATCTATCCAAATACCAATTAACCCCTAAGCCGAACCAAAGCCAGAATGCCTTAATTCCTATTCTGTTTCTGCGCAACGGAATTTCGGTGTTGGAAGTTCCGCACTTACCATGCTGACGGTTTGCAAGGGGGAGGGACATAAATACCCCCTCTATTTCTTATCCAATATTCATCTTCTGCATTAACTCCCTCACCATCCTGAGAACAACTCTCTCTCACACACACACACCCCATTGAAGGCTCCCCAATCTTTCCCTTTGATTCTTGGTGAAATTTCTTGAGAGAGATTGGGATTAGAAGTGAGTTAGAGAGCCTGAAGCATAGAGCTTGACTCCTAGACAGCTAGATGTCGCCCAGGAGCTCCCAACTTTGTGGTTGAGCACCGGGAGGTTTGTATCACCCTCTTGAAGCTAATGGAACCCTCAAGCGTGATCTTTGGTGACTCGCTTGAGAAGAGGATATTGTTGTGTAACACCACGCGTCCAAAATCTGCTAATGGTATAGCTTCTCATGTGGAACATGCCCGCATACACGTAGTACCTCTCTTATATTTTTCATCATCGGTTCATGTAGAAGGGTTAACGCAGAGGTGTTAGATGCATGCGCATAGACACGTGTCGTGAATCTACAACAGGTGCCCATGGTTGCTCCATGGGGATCATCCCCCACTGAATTTTTTCATGTAATCAAGTATTCGAGTTTGATTATATATTTTTTAAGAAATTCAGCAACGACTTCAGGGGGTAAATCGGACATTATTCTTAAAGAAAAACCGTGAGTATGCCAAATTACTCCGATGATTATGAAATATTTTACCCATCCATAGTCATCCCTAATCCATAGGACATGAGAGATGGTTGCACATGCGCATGCACGCAGGAGACGTCCACGTCAACCCCAACTACCTACACGCTCTAGGCAAAACACGCTGCCCTTCTGTCGCCACTATAAAACGAAGGGCATATAGCTATATGCTTCAGCTGGTCACATCTATCTCTGGTCAGCATCGCCAAATAACTCCTCGCTGTGTGTGCGTCACCTTCGTGCACTACGTACGTTCCCTGCAATTTTCCATCGATCTCTCTTGCCACTAGTTCATGCTTATTAAGCACATGCATATGCGTACGTGCAAGATTGAAATGGTTGAGGCGTGCGTGCGTGCTTATTTCATTGATCTTTGTGCGAGAGTGCGATCGAGCACGGAGGCGTGAATCGCATGTTTCGTCCTGATGATCGTCTAGATTATTGGTTTATATTTGCGATGCATAACAGGATGCAAGGGGAGCAGCAGCAGCGGCGGCCTCTCGCACAGAGGCGTGAATCGCATGTTTCGTCCTGATGATCGTCTAGATTATTGGTTTATATTTGCGATGCATAACAGGATGCAAGGGGAGCAGCAGCAGCAGCGGATTGAGCTCGCGCTGCCGCCGGGCTTCCGCTTCTTCCCGACGGACGAGGAGCTCATCACCTGCTACCTCGCCAGGAAGGCCATGGACGGCAGCTTCACCACGGCAGCCATCCGCGACGTTGACCTCTACAAGACAGAGCCATGGGACCTGCCATGTACGTTGCAGCTAGAGTGCGATCGAGCTGCTTGCTATATATCCATGCAAGCTGCCGTGTAGTATATGCATGTCTACTGTGTAAATGCAACGTTTTGTTGATTTTTGACGAGGCCCTGTGACTAATGTTCACATGCAGGCGAGCAGCAGGCGGCGGCGGCCGGAGGAGACCTGCAGGAGGGCTACTTCTTCTGCGCGAGGGGCAGCAAGTCCCCGTCCGGCGTTCGCGCCCGCCGCGCAACACAGCTGGGCTACTGGAAGTCCACGGGGAAGGACAAGCCCGTGCACAGCAGGTCCGGCCGCCTCGTCGTCGGGATGAGGAAGACGCTAGTGTTCTACCGCGGCAGGGCCCCGAGAGGGGAGAAGACCGACTGGGCCATGCACGAGTACGCCATGGGCGAGCGGAGGAGCAGCGCCCTCCTCGGAGGAGCACAGGTACTCGTGTATACGTGCAAGCAATCTCACATGCCAGCATGCTGCCTGCCATACTTACTTCTGTGATGTCTGGTTACTTATGATCCACGTATGTGCAGAGTGAGTGGGTAATTTGCAGAGTGTTTACGAGGAAGCATCAGATGATGAGCGACAGGAAGATGCAAACGGAGGAGGCTGTCGTGCATGGCCACCCCTCGCCTGGCCATCATCTCCTTGCCATGGATGAGGCAGACGACGGTTTTGACAGCGAGCAGGAGGCGGCGCCACCGGTCGTCGCCGAAACCCAGCATACAGCAAGAAGCCACCTCGGTGCCCAAGCCAGTGAGGGTGATCATCAGCAGCAGCACCGTCAAATGGCCCATGAGGAGCTACTGACGATGCACCACCATGGTTCCAGTTGGCTCAACCAGCATGATGATTATTATCTACCGGAGTTGCTAGAGTACAGCAGCCCGCTGGATGACATCATCGGTGGTGAGGAGGACCGCCGTCGCCGTGCTGAGACTGAGTTCACCTCCGTTATTGGCTCCTCTGACGACCTCGACGGGCTCTACTGGGACAGTGGCTTCTGAAAGCGTATTCCTTGGATGTTGGCGACCTCACCTGCCTGTGTGTATATCCCTAGACAGATAGATCAAATTGTCAATGCTCAATAGGTTAATGTAATGTAATTATTGGACTCAACCTCTGACGCACGTGCATGTAAGTTTCCGATCCAACAAAACTGCAAAGCACTTGCGGTGTGTATGTTTACAGTCTAGAGCTACTGAGCTAGTGGCAAGAGTGATGCGTGTATGTTTCAAAAAAAATGAGTGATGCGTGTAAGCAACACTAGGGTTGGCACAAATACAGTAGCTTATGCTAGAAACAGTGCTTGTACATACCATGGGCTTCTGATCTACTGTACACCTTTCCGTGATATGTACATACGTATATATACCTTGGGTCAGTCAGTACAATACTCTGCTCCCCGTGAGTTCATATCAAATCTTTTTTTTTAATTATATATATGCAGGCATAAGTGAGACAGAAATGTTTACTGCCTTACCGGTGACACCATCAGTGATAGGCAGGTCTGTTTAGTCCATATACTCCCTTCATTTCTGATTAAAGCAATTCATAGATGACTGAGAATTTGTCTCAAATCACTGAAATTTGGCTTATGCTGATTTGTTGTGAGATGTACCATTCGTTCGCTGAAAATTACTGCTGCGGTAGTACAGCAGAACATGAGCAATTGGTCAGCAAGATACGGTCCACGTCACATGCTGATATGGCATTCCATGACTCATTCCAATCTCGCTAAACTACTGGCTAGTGTATCGTGCAAGCAGCGTGTGGATCTCAACGACCATATGAGTAGTTAACATCTCCAATGATTGATGCCTAGTTGCTCCTAAACTGAAGTTAAAAGGACAGCTCTTATGTTGTTAAAGCACATTAATTTTCCATTAATGATTGGGCCGGGCATGTCAACTTTTACTTATGACCCAGGGCAACTGACGTCAGGTTGGACATGCCGCCCTGTGGCTATATACTGGTTAATTCTGGACGTGATGATATGCATGCAAGTGGCTACCTGCAACAACAAATAAACACTAGGTTAGCCTACTTTTTTTTTATGTCTTGACCTTAAATGAATCAAGTGGCACACTTTGTTATGAACCTAAGAAGATTAACCTGAGGAAACCAAGGTGTCAAAATGACTGAAATAGATTTGGTTCGCTTGATTCCATTTGAATATCCTAGAAAAAAGAATGGCATACGTACTGTCCTGCGTTCAGTTTTAGTATAAAAGAGTACAATGGAAAAGGAGTGCTGTGCGATTACAGACCTAGTCCAAAGCATATAGTAGTAGTAAAATAAATATTGCATACCTGTCATGCAAAACACACCAATTAATCAGTAACATGCATGCATGGCTAAGATGGTTGTAGAAAAAGGACAGCCGATCGATCGATCAGGCACATTGATATCTTCATGACATGCTGACCAATTGCATTCGAACAAAAAAGACAACCATAGCATTCGAACGCTACATGACGAAGAAACAAAGCAAAGACAAGCATAGCATTGGAGCACTTCTTCTGTCAGCTTTTGCTTCTTCAGAAAACTCGAAAAACTAGAAGCTCTTCTAAACAGGTAGCTTCTTCAAGTTGACAAAAGCTTCACTTTGTACTAAAAGCTGAAAAACTCCCTCAGAGCAGCTTCCTGAGCTTTTCTAAAACGCTTCTCCAGGAGGTGCTTCCGGAAAAGCTACAGCTCCCACAAACAAAGTCAAAACCATCTTTACGGCTTTGCCCCCACATTTCATTTGCCTATCATGCATGTGGAGAAGGCGAAAAGCCCAGCGGTTAATTTAGGAAAATGATTCAACGGAGTACTCGATGTGCTTAATCTCCTGTTTGCTGACATGTGTTGGAATAATTTAGGAGATCGATGTGGACTAATCTTCAAGTCGACGTTGCTTGAAGAGTCACGCCTTAAGGTTATTGGACCAAATGCCAGGATTCAACATTCCAGTTAGGTCAGATTGTTAGCGCCTGACAACAGTACGGTGGTAAAAAATTGACATAACTTGCATGTGCAGGTTTTACTAACTCTCTCTATGACTCGATATGTTATCTGACCCAAACTTTGTTGCCTCAAATTCGTAGAGAAGACTCAAGACAGGTTATATAATACATACCTAATGTATAGAGAAGTAAAGAATCATATACCTACACGAGAACTTAGATCACTGAAAGGTACAACAAGGGTCTAGCATAAGAAAAGAATCAACTCTAGTAGTGAGCAATTAGGACAGGCAACTTGAAAGTGCAGGCTCTTTTGCATGATCAATCATAAACGAGTCAATGATACATCTACTCTCTCCGTTCCAAATTATAAGTCGCTTTGACTTTTTTAATACATTCATTTTACTATACATCTAGATATAATAATATGTCTACATACATAATAAAATGGATGAACCAAAAAAGTCAAAGCGACTTATAATTTGGAACGAATGGAGTAGTATTTAAGTGGAACCAATCGATCATCGAGGAAGTACTGACTATTTTCAGGAGCCCACTATGGACAAATCACAAATTTTCCATTACCTATGGTTGTTCATCCAACTATGGGAGTAACACACATATTCTCAACTACCATCATGCTCCAATCCATGGACAGCTCAAACATATTTGTTGCATTGTTAATTGGGCCTGAAGCCATAGGGTAACTTTCAGTTCATCAGTGGGGATGCTGAACAGCTTGTGTAGTTTGGCCCACTTCCCAATATAGGCCCAGAGTAATTATATGAGTGACTTAATGTGCTGTCTGAGTTGCACAAGAGGTACATAAAGGAAATTAGAGGAGGCAATCCATTTTTGTGCCATTGAGAAGCTGTGCATCGTCATAATATAAGGGCTCAGGATATATTATCGGCCACTGCTCCGAGTTTGACTTTTGAGATATATGCCAGTTAGTCTGTTCCTACGTCTTCCATAGCCTTCCACATTTTCCTGCTGCAGTGCAGTGATGTGAGAAACTCTTACGCTTTCTGCAGTAAGATCCAAGGGGAGGGTTAAATATGCTGTTAGAACCTTTGTCTAAGCACACAAGGATATCACAAACTAAAACAGTTACACTAGCCCCAAAGCATTATTAATCTCTCATTCCAGCCCTGTAATATCAACATAAGCTAATTTGACCTAATATTAGCTCCTTGCGCCACCAAATACTGTTTGTTTCAACATTGGCTAGGGACAAGTAATTCCAAATTATGTTGTTTTAGTTATTGTAGCACAATCAGTTTCTGAACTCTGTCGCTGCGGGTGTTTAGAACTTTGGAAAACACTCCTCGTTTTTTACTGCTCTGTTGAACACTGCCTGCAAACAGTATCATTAGCACAGTTCTTCGGGAAAGGCTGCAATCATATTCATTTCTCTTCCTTTCCTTTATTCTGAAAAGTGACACTGTGATGATCTGACGCCTCCTGCAGTCCTGCATCCACAGAAGCAATGGCTTCGGTACCCCACTAGACATCCACAGTTCTGAAGTTGTTCCTCACTCTAGGTTGGGTCATTTCGTCCATTCAGCTCAGCCTTAAACCAAGACAAGATGGCAAGCATATGCCACAGGCAAAATGGGATTAATGAAACGAAATGATTATATAGCTAAAAATACTTCGACCCCAATTATAGCTCCTCACCAAAACTGTACATGAGTACGTGACATTGTCATGATGAAATCCTCAGTCAGAATCATTTTTTGGCATTACACCTTGTCACACCAGACTCCAAATCGAAGCATAGCAGGAGAGTTGCTATATATTACCTCTCCACTAGACTAAATAACTGATCTTGAAAGCATAAATACCACTATATCTACTGGAAACATTCAAGCCTAAGTCCAAATGACTTCAATATGGTGTGGTGCCTCAATCAAGCTACAGAGCATAGCCTTGACCCATCTCACCTCAAGAAAATGAATCATTTCTTTGCCTTAACCCAACACCAACCTGGACTTGGTGTCACCTGTGGGACCCAATCACCATGGAGTTATTGCAGTTTTAAATTCATGGGCCATAGCAAACTGGACCTCAGTGTTAAACTGACCCTCAAATGAAGACATTTGTTTGTTACTGTATTTTTACGTTCAGTAGATCAATGAGGAAATGTACGACTACTTGTACCTCCTAAACAAAACTGAAGCTACCCAACACAAGGGCATTTATGTCACGATGAGGCATGGAAAATTCTGAGCTCATACCTCCTGTCATGCTAATGATTTATTGCAGTAGCAGTGTGGCTTGGCGTCTTCTCATCCTGCTCTATTTATCCTTCAGCCCCTCTGGACTCAGCTGTCAGTTCGACTTAAGAAAAATAACACACCACACTGCTTTTATGGGGCGATCACCATGCTGTGAGAAGATTGGACTGAAGAAAGGTCCATGGACGCCAGAGGAGGATCAGAAGCTGCTTGCCTTCATTGAGGAGCACGGACATGGGAGTTGGCGAGCATTGCCGGCGAAGGCAGGTGAGTATGGACAAACCTGAATTCTACCATCTTCCAAATGAACAAAGTTTCTGAGATCTCGACCAACATCCTGCAGGCTTGCAGAGGTGTGGGAAGAGCTGCAGATTGAGGTGGACAAACTACCTGAGGCCGGACATCAAGAGGGGCAAGTTCAGCTTGCAAGAAGAGCAGACCATCATCCAGCTTCATGCTCTTTTAGGCAACAGGTGAGTACCAGTGAAATCAGTCAACTCCAGATCGTTACAGTAGTGATATCCTCTGAAGTGCTCAGAGCTGATCCTTTGTCTTATGTATCTTATCTGGCCTCTTTCTGCTAAGGCGAAGTGCACCGTCTGTTCCTGTCAGACTGCTGCCTGCCATTTAGTGACAATTTACAAAGCATATACGTGAGCTTCTGTCACACCTGAAAGCAAAGAGAAGGATTGTCAGTGTATTTATACTGAATTAGAAAGGATTTTTCTAGTGCATTTTCTGTATGCAGGCATCTAAGTGCATCAATCTATCCTGCTGCATGTACCGAGTTATGGCATAGCGTTTCTACTTTTTAATTTGCCATCTCATCTCCCCTTCCCTCAGAACATAGAATTTCGGCATACATTGTAGATGAAAACAAGATGTTAATTTTAAATCATAGGTCTGTTTCATGGCACTGTTCAGGTGGTCGGCCATTGCAACGCATCTACCAAATCGCACAGACAATGAGATCAAGAACTACTGGAACACACACCTCAAGAAAAGGCTGGCCAAGATGGGGATCGATCCTGTCACCCACAAATCTATCAGTGGCACTCTCACTGGCACCACAAACAACAAATCAGCCAAGGCCGCGGCAAGCCTCAGCCACATGGCACAATGGGAGAGTGCCCGTCTCGAGGCTGAGGCACGGCTGGATCGAGAATCGAAGATTCGAACAGCAACGCCAACACCAACTGCACTACATGCGCAGCCAACGAATGTCTCTGCTGCTTCTCCATGCCTTGACGTGCTGCATGCATGGCAGGGTGCAAAGATAGACCTGGAGTCACCTACCTCCACACTGACGTTTACAGAGAACAATAGTGGCATGCTGCCAACCCCCAGGACCAACAGACTAGAGGTATCAGAAAGCAACTCTGTGATGTGGCATCAGAGGAGTGATGAGTTGGAGGGTGAAGACAACGATTGGCAGATCTTCAGCAAGCACCAAGTGCTGGAACTGGACAGCAAGGAGAGGGAAGATGACTTCATTGGCTGTGAGGAACCGTGGTTCTCAGGGATGGCTGGGGTTGGATCTGGCTTCACTAGCATGATGTTTGGTGTATCCAATGAGCATGACGCATCAGAATGCTGGGGTGAGTCCAACAATGGCCAAACTGAGCACAGCAATCAAGCATCAGATGAGGAGGATAAGAATTATTGGAATGGTGTCCTTCACATGGTAAACTCAGAGCTGACACCCCAGTCACCTCCATTGGTCTAGAATACAGTCCCCTCCAGTTTTTTCAAGGACTTCTGAGCAAAATCTATTGGATCATCTTAAGTCAAAAGAGAAACAGAACGAGCACAACGAATAAATGCTACAACTGCTACAGCAGTATGTATTTTTTTGTCCATGCATGTGAAAGTGAAACAATTAGCTGTTGTGAGGATGTAGTAAATAAATTTTTTCTGTCAGTTTCTTTTCTGTTGGCCTAGCGCTAGAAATAACTGTATGTTAAGCCACCAGGACCACAGCAGGAGCACTACATTAATGATCCAAGGACTTTACAGTTGTTAGTTCAACGCCCAAGTTGTCTTGTCTCCCTCTCTTTGGAATCCAACCCAGAATGATTAAGCAGCGCTATTCCGATCAAGTAAGAATATCACAAATTCAAAACTGAAATTTACATGTGCAAATAATTCCTCCATTCGAATAAAGTAAAGAAAATTGCAAAACCCACCCCATATGTCACTTAGATTTGATATTCCAACCCATAAGGTGTTTTGTTGCAAATGCCCACCCCTTAGTTGGCTCTATTGCAAAAAACACCCCACCAAGATTCCACCCATTCTCTCAAGTCTGGACTCTGGAGCCACTACAGGCCATGCTAGACGAGCAATACTTGTTCCGATGCTTGTATGTTTATTCATCATGTTGCGGTGAAGAAATATTGTAGATAGAAAAAACCAGTGTGACCAAGCTTAAGTGTTTTTTTTCCTCAAATACACAGGACATGGGAGCATGTTTAAGCTTTTCTTTTCATTTCTCGAACAGGTTTAAGCTTTTCATCAGTGATTGTTTTGCTGCAAGCTCTAAAAAAATGTTGGATTCTTTTAGAGTATCTAACTTTAATAATGAATACACCAGTTGCTCTAGGATGGCAAAAATGGGTGAAATCAGTTCAGTGCATATACGGTCGGGTGGTTTTTAGCAACAAAAGGTGTTATGGGGTGGAATCTCAAAACCAAAGTGACACATGGGGTGATTTTGCAATTTTTCCATAAAGAAATTTATAAAGTGACTAAACAGCAGATACAAAACTTATCCTCCATTTAGAATGTCAACAAAGATGTAGATAGTGTCCCCTAGACTGTCGAGAAAATTTAAAACTATTATGATCTTTAGTTACAACAAACCAGTCCAGGTTACCAGAAGCATGTCAGGGAAAAAACAGATAAAGGTAAACATTATTCGAGAGAACAGGTATATTTTACCAGAAAACTAGTGACCAAACAATTATATGACACAGAAGTACCGCGGTTACTGGGGCACGAAAAAAAGATATTGGAACTGTTTCATGAGAGACTGGGAAGAAACATTGTGGTATATTCAGTATCGACACTGTTGATTTATTATGGGGTCGTGTAAAATTCAAAACATGTGGACGCACCAACTGGACAGGAAGGCAAAAGACAAAACACTGACCTCTCAACGAAGGAAGAAAGGACAACCATGACCCAATGAAATAACTATGATTGCATTATTGAGACCATAGTACAGGTTCTTCCCTCTGCACATGGCCTTTCAAAACAGATCAACCTCTTGTGCCAGTGGAAGACACTACCACTTTCTTTGACAGCTTGTTGCATCTGAAAAGAAAACTTTGGTAGCCATCGTAATTCTGCAAAACTGCCTTTTATCTCAGGAACCATTATGTTTAGAATTCCACATTCCAGATTTCAAGCAGTGTTTTTAATTGGGATAATTTATCTTACCTTTGTTTCAAATAAATTACCATCTGTACTTCTAGGTTTGTAAACTGGTCATCTGTAATTTTCAAGCAAGTGAAACATACTAAGGGCGTGTTTGGGACCGCGCGGTGCGGTACGTGTATCGTGGCGCGAGGGCCGCGGTGCCGAAAACACAGGCGCTAGTTCATTTGTGCAGTTCCGATGCCGTGTGCAGGGAAAAGAATCATCGCACCGTGGGAGCGTTTGGCGCGATTCTCGGATTGTTTTCACCGCCGCCGCAAGAAACGCGGTCCCAAACATGCCCTAATGTAGCCACAATGAAATCACAAATTACATAAGACATGAAACTCAGTACAGTGCAGGTCTTCTATGATCAATCAGACACTCCGCATGCCTATTGCTTTGTAAACGTGAGAAACTTTATAGAAGCACACAAATTAATTAGCAATAGTATCAAAAGTGTTTAAGTGGCAATTTGCATGAATTTGGAAGTACATGTCCTACAGTGTTGAAACAGAAGGGCAGGATTATACCAACATATAAGTATGCTAAGAAAAATTCAAATTATAAAAGTAGGTTCCTTTAATGATCATCATGCAATCTACTTTTTCAAAGGAAATACACTTGGCTGAAAGATAAATTGTCAGCTAATAGTCCATGCAAAATAGAAGACATAAGCAAACAAACAAATAGCTAACAAAAACTCTAAGGGGCCGTTTGGATCCCTTCATTTTGGAGAAATTGAAATCTACTTAATGGATTAGGCTATTTGGCTAGGAATTTGACATTCCATAACTTTCCTAAGCTCACAAATAAGGCTATCTCAAATTCATAGGGTGAGAGATGGAAATGGATTCTATAGATCACTATGCTATAATTTTACTCTCCAACTTATAACGCACTCTTCAACTCACTTCCCTATAATAGAAATGCAACATATAAGTATGTCCCTTGTATGCCTAACAATAAATATACAAATATATTCCATATACAACTATATTAGTTTAATTAATCTATGTCTAAATTGTAATTATTAGAATGAATTCAATTCCAAGGATCCAAACGGGCCCTAAGAGAAAGGTGAATAAGATGAGAAATGACAAAAGACACCTAACACATGAATACCACTGTGCACACAACCATATTAGATGTTGGTACAATTCTACACAAATATGTTGAATGCATAAGGAGGAATTAAAATTACATTACAAAATAGACATTGGTGCACCAAAATTAGCTGCCATAACCACTGTATTTTATATTAGAAAAAACTGTTACCAAACTTTGAGTATAGACTAAGACACTTTTAGTGGAACCAACTGCTACCCATCGTTGATGGTATAATCAGTAATAGACACTACTCACGAGAAATCCATGATACTCAACAGTCCTAACTCCTACCCATAACTGCTAGCCAATGTTTTCAGATCGTATTATCGAGGCTAGTCGTATGACCACCGATCAGACGATCGATAAGGGTCGATTAGTTGGTCCTAATCGGTCTAATCGGCTAGTCGGACATTTAGTCATCCTTGTGCCTAGATGGTCTGATCGACCATGTATATACTATATATATATGATGTAAATATATGTAAACATGGCCATAATAAATAGGTAAATGTTAGAGGCAAGCAACCAAGCACAGTTTGGCATGTAATCATGTTTGCAATGAATCATTATCATGGTGATTTGGCCACTTACCTGTAACTGCTGCTTGCTGATGCCTGATGGTGTCATGGTGAGTGCTGACTGCTGACCAATATTGCTGCTGACTTGTGTCTGAACTCTGAAACTCTGAATCTGAAATTACAAAGAAAGAAGATAATCAGTTAAATAGGCAAAATAGCAGAAAAACAAACTGTAAAGATTAAAGAAAATGTAAAGAGTAGTAGACAGTAGAGCATGGGAAAACAACTTAACCAAGTCCACAAATTTAACAAATAGGAACTAACAGCAGTTTAGCACAGTGCACACTGTGCACAGCAGTACACAACATAAGTAAACTAGCAATTCAGCCATAAGTAAACTAGCAGTACACAGCAGTACACAACATCCAGTCCACTGATCCATAGAACCAGCAATTCAGCCATCTAGAGAAGTAAATCTGCGTCCACATGGAAGTCTTCATTTCCATCATTTGTTGCAGGTCCGCCTGAGTCTTCCTCCCCTCCCTGGTCCTCCATTTCTTCATCTATTGCACTTGCACCTTGTGGCTGTTCTGGTGCAACTCTGTTTTCCTCTTCTTCATGATCACTGCTTTCAGTTGCTGGTGCATCTGACCTTGGACTTGGACACTTTCTTTTGTTATTCCTCCCATATGTGCGGGTGACAGTATTCCTCGCACGAGCAGCAGCAGCCCTAGGCAAATTGCGGCCTCTAAGCTGGTCGGTTGCACCAACAGCTTCATCAACATGTGTCCAAAGCATATCACTGCCATTAGATGCATGAACTGGGTCACAGTTGATGTCTACCCACTCATTTTCCCATTGAAACTCTTCTAGCAGCAATGGGTTGGATTTCTTGCCTTTAGAACCGAGCCTCATGAATTTTCTAAAACCTGAATGCCATCTTACGGTTGTAGCTAACAAATACCAACTTATTCAACCTAATGTGCTCCAAACGGTTCATCTTTTTAGTATGCACCTGCAGCCATAGAAAATAGGAGCAAATTCATTAGATGGCTGCAGCATATAAGAATGCATTAGCATGCACCTGCAGCCATAGAAATTGCACTTACATGAGCAAAAGCGCTCCAGTTGCGCTCACAACTAGACGCCGAACAGCAGAGGCTTACAATTCGTTTTGCTAAACTCTGTAGCTCGAATGCAAGGCCACCAAAAGCATCCCACCATAGAACTGTAGTTGTAGATTACAAGCAAAACAATAATATAATCAGTAGCTCATCACATAGAGAATTATAGCTTAATTAAAAGACAGTGCTGACTGCTGAACTGCTCATTACTTACTAGGATTTTTGCTATTTCTCTCTACTATTGCTAATCTCTTTGAGAAACATTCACCCTCAGCCCTGTCATAATCATCAGCTTGCTTGCTTATTTTCCTCGCTTCACTCTCATCAGGCACCATCTTCCATATAATGTCATTAAACATGCACCTTAGCTTTGTAGCTTGTCTCCTATCCTTTTCCTTTATGGCAAAGTACTTTCCAGGATTCAAGAAGAGGTCTGCTCCATATAGTTTTTGCTCCATCTGGTTCTCCCATCTCTTGTCATAGCATTCCATTACATCATTCAGTAATGATGATTTGTCTCGCAAAGTTTCCTTGATGGTCTTCTTTGCAACATCCATTGCTGCCATTATCTCAGGAGCTGCTGGTGTTTCATCACCATCTGCTATCCTCATAGCAATGAGAAGGGGTTGTGTTGCTTTTATACAGTACTCCACTTTTGTCCAAAATGATATGGAAAGGATTGTGTTCTCAGCCTGCCGCCCTTCAGCACTTTTTGACAAGCTGTTGGAATGCCATTCCTCACTCACAAACAAACTCCTCAGCCCCTGTTTGTTCTTATGCATGCTTGCTAATGTGAGATAGGAAGTAGCAAAGCGAGTAACAGCAGGCCTCACAAGATCACCACCAATCTTCTCTCGCATAAGATCCAAAATTCTCCCATGCTTGTAGAGAAACCTACACACCTTCTTAGCCGAATTAATGCAAGAGCTAAACTCAGGTATCTTCCCAATGTCCACCATCATCAAATCCAAACAGTGGGCAGCACATGGTGTCCAAAACAAAGTTGGGATCCTCTCCATAAGAATTCTTCCAGCAGCCTTGTAGTTTGATCCATTATCTGTGACAATTTGCACCACATACTCCTTCCCAACCTTGTCAATTTGTTTCTCTAACAAGTCTGCTAACATAGAAGCATTGGCTATCTCACTTGAAGCGTCAACTGAACCTAAGAAGAATGTTCCAGCTGGGCTATTCGCAAGAAAGTTGATGAGATGACGGTGGCTAGTGTCAGTCCATCCGTCTGACATGATTGTGCAGCCATATTCCTTCCAAGCGTCCTCATGCTTCTTTCTCAGCTCCTCTGTCTTGTTCACTGGCCTATCAAGTAGTGGATTCCTAATCTCATGGTATGAAGGTGAGCAATACCCAGGACCATATTGCCCAATGGACTCAAGCATAATCTCCCAGCTTCTTGAGTTAATAGCATTCAATGGTATTCCATTCTCATAAAAAAAATCAGCCACATGGTCATCTACAATTTGCTTTGCTTCCTTGCTCTTTGTGGAGTACTCAAGAGTGGGCTGTGACATCTTGGACTTGTGCCTTTCTGCAACCACTTCTTCTGGACTCTTGCAAAGCAAAGAACTCACTGACTTGGAATGCTTCTGTGTTTGAGGTTTTGGTGGAGCAGAAACCACAAAGTTCGTGATTGATGCTTGAGCTATCTTTTTCGCTTGCTTTGATTTTGTCCCAGAACTTGGAACTTGCTTTGACTTTGTCCCAGCATTTGGTTCATTTTCAGCAGCAGCAGAAGCACCACCTCCACCTTGATCTGTTTCTTCTTCTGTTTCTGTCTCCACCCCAGTGTCCGCAGGTACCTGAACCTGAGTCCTTGACCTTGTGACCAAGTAACCATTCATCTCACGCCTAACTAGTTCAGGTGCTTCACCACATTTCACTGCATCAGAATAGCCCCCAGCAAGGTGTTGCTTGAACCTTTTAATGCCTGCAGGGACAACCTTTTTGCAGAAAATACATTGGATGAACTCTTTCTTCCCTATGTCTGGCCAAAACCCATATTTCCATCCAGGATCTGATGATTTTGCCTTCCTCTTCTTATCTTCAGCCATGGCAGCAAGATCTGGCGGCAATTTAGCTAACGCTTGAGCTATCAGAGATGCTTCAGTTGGAGCAGCTGACGACGCTGAGGCAGCCCCTCCTGAGACAGCTTCATTCTCAGGTAGAATTACCTCAACAACTGCACGCCGTCGAGCATCCTCTACAGAGCGGCACAGCCACACAAATGTGTCACAAATTGGTGGCAACAGGCAATACACAGCAGCAGAGTAGAGACAATAACCTTCAGAGGAGGCAGAGTGGTGGGACTGGTGGCTCATCTTGATGCTTGAGGCCTCCCATGTCCGTCCTCCAGGCGTCGAGGAAGGAGCCTCAGAGGCGGGCGAGCTACTGGGTCCCGGCAGGGGAGGAGACAGGAGCGAGCGGAGGTGGAGGCGCGGGCGGAGCTGCGGAGGGAGCTGCGGGCGGAGCTGCGGACACTGGCGAGGGGCGCGGACGGAGCTGCGGACGCCGGCGAGGGAGATCCAGAGGCAGGCCGGCGGCTGCGAGATAGAGGCAGAGAGCAACGGGAGCTGGAAATGTGCCGGGCGGCTGCAACTCCCACCAGGTCACTCACTCACTCCTCTTCTTCTTACCCTAATGGGCCAGCTAAAGGTGGGCCGAATTCTTTAGCTGGGCCAAATTCTCCCTCCCCCAAACTAGTCGTCCGGCTAGTCTGATCGGACGACTAATCGTGATTAGTCGCAACTTATCGGACGATAAGTTTTCTAATCGGTCTAAACTAATCGAGGGCCCTTATCGAGCACCTGGTTACGATAAGGACGACTAAGTTCACATGATTAAAACTTTGTTTTTTCCCTTTCTCAGGAATTCAAGGTGGAAAATCACCATTATTAATGTGAAAAAACATCAGCTATGAACTATTGGTTTTGGTGCTAAAGAGCCAGCAAAAACTACTTAATAGAAAACTAATAAGGGTACAACCTGTTGATACAAGCAGTGCTGCTATGGAAACCATACATACATCACCCTGCCAGATTAGATACATAAGAGTCCTAGCAGGTTAGATTTGTTTAGAAAGTCCAGATATTGTCACTCCAGTCAAAAAAAAATGTTGCTTTTGACTTTACAGGGTCTTCAATGCATATCTTTGACACTAATTTCTTTTAGAATATATTCTTAAAATTCTTCAATCTTATGAGATTTTGCAGATATTTTTCAATACAAGGATACAAATTTAACTTACATATTTTTAAACTAAATAATTTAAAAGTTTTTTATGTTTGTAGTTTTTACGGTTTGACTAAATCTTATCATAAACATGTTTATATGACCGGAGGGAGTATTATATTATTGGTATGTCATCTCTTGCTATCTTTAGGAAGTCTAGGATTCCTAGACTCCTAGTCAGTTTGTTAGTCCATGATGTGTTAGCCAGCTGGTGCCTAAAAACTATTAAGGCATTCCGAGGGGTCATGCACAGGAATCAATCTAGTAAAGGGCTTTCGGCTTTGCCGACCAAACTTGGCTAAGATCGAAGCATCTTCTCAATAGGACATGACTAGATCTATGCCAAGACAATGGCACACAGCTGCCAAGTGTTATTGGCAAATTTGTGCAGGAGATGCTTTATGCAGGATGACGTGTATCACATAAACTAAAAAGATAGCTACCATATTGTAGCTATGAGCATATGACACAATTAAAAGCTTCCTATTTTGTACATAACAAACTTAATTGAATACAAAATTCACAGTTATATCAACAGTTCTAAAACCCAGGTTCTCTCAGCTATAGCACCACAAGCATATCTGGAAGGCCAAATCTGACAATGAAATTTGACACTAGATTTGGTGGGAAAGAAGAGATAAATTTTAAATATATACATGGCGTGGAGATGAGAGTTAGAAAGTAACGCATGCATGTATCTTGACTCGTGGAGTTTTAGATTAAGATGAACGGAGGCCAGTTGATTCAAAATTCATGCTCGAAATAAAAACAGATATAATGGAGACATATATAAAAGGGCATATAAAAAGTAACTTGAAGAGATAGAGAGCCATATGTAGAGGCTGAAACACAGAATATGATTGAGCTAAAGTTGTCAAACAAAAACCAAATTCATACATATGTAGCACAGATAGGGATAAAAGAGTTCTGAATTTAAGACAGACAGCAGATCAAATACAACTTTAAGTAAAGAAGTACAAATGCAGCTAAATCAAATCATATAGTTTGTGAATAAGCATCTCCTTTTTACACAAATGCAGCAACATATGTATTTATGAATAAGAAAACCAGATCTTGGCAGGGCAGATGACCTGACAAGATCATTATCCATTTCTAGCCATGAACCTACACATCTAGTGACAAAGACAGAAAAGCTCATAAGGAAAACAATGGCATACAGCTATTCCAATCTCTGCATCTGATTCATGCTAAGTTCTGATTACTTCATGCTTCATGGACCCGACTACACTAAAAGGTAGCAACCAAGCGTGATTTTTCAGGATACTCATATCCAGGGAGGCAGAAAAGTAATTCATTTATTTGATTTTGTTATATGATGTCCAGACATACTGGAACTCTTGGTCCATTATGTTTGCTGCACATGCTACAGTATGTGCCTTTTTGCATTACTATTCTAGAAACTCTGACAAGTGGCAGATACACCCCCACAGAGTAATATTTCTAGATCCACTTGTGATTATCATCATGGAACCAAATATCATCATACTCCCTCCGTCCACAAAAGAATACAATTCTAGCACGGCACCAAATTAAAGTATCTTGAGTTTGTCTAATAACTACATATAAAAAAGTATCATTAGATTTGTCATGAGATATATTTTCATAGTATACCTATTTTATCTCATAAATATTAATATTTTTATCTATATATTTGGTCAAACTTTAGATACTTTAACAAAGAATGCGCCTAGAGTTGCATTCTTTTTGGGACAGAGGTAGTAAAACTTCATGAGTTAGAATCTACATTCAGTAGTCATACAGTTTTCATTTGTTCTCCCTAACAAACTTACTGATCCAGAGTTTTTTTTTTATAACCACCATTTATCAACTAATGGACTTCAATAGGACCACCTTTTATGAAAGATGCAAATATAGCAAATAAGAACAGTACAATACTAATTCAATAAGCTGAGGTAAAAGTTTTTAAATCTTAACATTTTGTTTTGTCTCAAGTGAATTGAACACCCCCAGAAAGGCCAGAACAAATCCACATGTACATCCCCTGAAACTACTAAGACCTCACCTTACATCTTACATGAGAACAGCATCACACTTCTCGAATTTCAGAAGAGCCTGACCCTCAGAATACGCCATCCCAATGGAAGCCTCCCCGTCCCTCCCAACACCCATGTAATACAGCCTCCAATCATAGGCCCCATCCATCCGTACCAAGCACGGTGAACCAACCCCAGCGCCATCCCACCCGTCATCATCGTCAGAAGGGCACAGCACTGGCATCTCGCTGGACCGCCTCCAGTCTTTCAGCCCGTCCTCTGAAACGGCCATTCCAATGCTCACTCTCCCATCTGCATCGACACCCTCAAACACCATGACATACCGCCTGGCAGCTCGGTCACGGACCACATGTCCATGTCGTACCCCGCATTCGTCAAAGGATCCAGCACGCCCCGCCTCAAGCACCTTCCCCGTCTTCTTCCACCGGATGCCATCCCTGGACCTGGCCAAACCGATGGCATGCCTCTGCGACATTTCGTCGAACGAGTGGTAGTACATCCGCAGGTCCCCGTCTGCGTGCATCACCACCTTGGGTGCGACAATGCCGCGCGCCTCCCACCCTCGGGGTTCTTCCCCATCCTCCGCGACGCTGAACAGCGCGCCGGTGTGGTGGTCCCCCTCGATGCGCGCCCAGTGGCGGCCGTCCTGGCTGATAGCGAGGCCGGGAAGCGCGGGGACGTCCGCGTCCGGAAACGGGGAGCCGAACCGCTCGTCAGTGGAGCCTGTGTAGTAGAGCCAGTACACGGCGGAGGACGGGAAGCGGCGGGATGACGCCGCGGGGCCGGAGATGAGGAGGACGTCGGAGGGGCGAACAGAGGCGGTGTCGAACGCCCACCAATCCTCTGATGGCAGCAGTGGTTCGGGAGATACGGGGGCGCTCCAGCGGAGGCCGTCCATAGAGGTGGAGAGCGCGACGCGGGGGCCGGACTGGTGCCAGAGGAGCCACCTGCCACCGTCCGGGACGCGCTTGACGACCGGGGAGCGCGCGCCGCGGAGAAGGAGGCCGCGGGCGGCGGCGGCGATGGAGGGCTGCTGGGTCGGAGCGTGGCAGCGGAGAGGGGTGGAAGCGAGGAGGGACCCCGGCGGAGAGGGAAGGAGTGCGGCGGGGAGCATGGCTGCGAGTGTGCCGTGCGGGCTTGGGACGGGGGTTCTTCGCGTGGTGTTGAGCATTTGGCACTGCTTCGAAAATTTTTAAACCAGAAGGCCACACATCTGCTGCAGAAATAACATATATAATCTATCTATCCATCTATCTACACTATACGACTCTCTCCAATATGACACCCGTATGAACACCCAAACCCAAAATAAATAGCAAGAGACACAAAATTAGTGTCCATACGGGAGACCTATTTTGGTTTGCGTGAGAGGCACAACCTAAATATGGGTATCCTCTCTCCTGGAGACTCATTTGCAGAAATAATTCTCTTTTGAGTCTTGTTGTAGGAGATGCCGAATAGGTATTGAACCTTTTACCTATAGCGCTACCCAAATGATGAATGAATCTTATATTTTAAGCGTTGTTGTTGGAGATAGCCTAAAGAGCAAACGAATTTCTAGCGAACCAATTAGAAATAGATTCTCACCTAAATATTTTGTACCCACGTCTTCCTGTCTCTTAGGTCTGATCTAGGCCCCATTCGGCTGGGCTAAATCGGTTTGGTCAAAAACATTGTTGGCTAGGTGATCACCCTAGCCATTCGGCTGCCCAAGTCCAAATTAACAGGCAATCAGAAGCCAACCTGGTTTCCGCCATGCCCGTCAGTCCCTCACTCACTCACTCCGAACGGCCGCAACGCCTAGGGTTTCCACCGCGCCCGTTAGTTCCTCCCTCCCTCCTCCGTCCCCGCCCCCCACGCCTAGGGTTTCCACCGCACAGGTCACCGCCGGCGTGACCTCCGCTTCTCCGTTCCTGCCCCGGCGCCGTCGAAAGCATCAAGTTTGTCGAACTAGAGCGCCGCATCCCCCCCTTCAACCCGCCGACGTCGATGCTCGTCCAACGACAAGCAGGTAGCCTCGGATCCGAGGTTACCTCCCTCCCTCCCCACCTATTCTGATGCCGCCGTCGTACCCGCCTTCCGGATCCAATGCCGCCGTCGTCCACCCCCCCCCCCCCCACCCCCGACTCGATCTCGACCCCGCGTGCTCCTATTGCAGGTGAGCCTGGCCGCCGTCAATGGATCCACCTCTCCGTTCGCTGGATTTGCCAGCCTTTTCGCCGGATCCGCCACACTAGCAGCGTCGTCCGCTCGTCCTCTTGCTCCTCTCCTAAAGGCGGGCACTGCATCCACCGTTCAAAATGCGCGAAGACTTCTAGCAAGGCAAGTCCCCATCTCTTACGCCCTAACTCCCCTATTTGTTAGTCTTACAAGTGCTACAAATTTTCTTGTATGTTGCATTCATCATACCATACATTTTGCAAATGGCAACAGATGTCCACTGACCGTGCTAACTAGGATGAAGCCACCTTGAGGACCTTTCTGGAATTAGTCATAGAACAGAAAAACCTCTTGCACTGGAACCAACGAGGCCTCACTGCCGTCGGGTGGTCAAATCTATATCCAGCATTCGAAAACAAAACAAAGCTGAGTTATGACAACAAACAGCTGTAGAACAAGTTGAATGACCTGAAGCGGTCATATTTCGCTTGGCGCGACCTTCAAACCCACACTGGCCTAGGCCGTGACCCGACCACAGGAGGTGTCGCAGTTGACCCCTCATTTTTTGAGGGTGGCAACGGGGTACTTTCTTCCACCTATTTTCTTTCTAACCCGCTGACTACCCAGTACTAGGGATGGTCCCATTGTATTCGTCTTAACTTGTGGAACCATGGCACACGTGTAGGAAAATAGCCAATCGGCTGCGCAGTGGACCAAAGTTCCCAAATGCCTTGACCTACTACTCACTCTTTGGGGACGCACCCCCCGTGAAAGGGGCATGTTGCTCGCTTCTGGTGGACATCATCGTGAGAGGACACCGAGTACTCCTAGCAATGAAACTCCACACGACATGTCCCAGGACCCTATAGGTACACACAGTGTCGGCCAGTCCTCCAAGCAAACCAATAGAGAACATTCTATCAACAGCCCTCCCAGTAAGAAGACGGTTTCCATTGAAGAGTGCTTTGAAGACCTGACCCAGTTCATTAAGAACCAGCAGCAGCAGAAGGCGGGGTCAAGCAAGCACGACGACGAGATGGCCAAAGTGAAGCAGATTATGAAACAAGATGGTTTGCCCGAGTCTGATCCTGCATTTGCTCATGCTTTAGTTGTTTTCAAGAACACAGTGGACCGTAGGAACTTTCTGAGCATGGAAACAAAAGAGGGACGCATGAACTTGATTGAGGCCTGCTGGGAGGTTCTGAGAGCCAGATCCAAGTAGTCGTTATCCCAATGAACGTTCCTTCTACGGCAGTCTATCTAGTTTTATGTTCGAATTGTGCATGTTGAGGATGTATGTTTGCCCTATGTTCGTTTCGTTGTATATTGTCATTGTAATATTCCCTAGACATTGTTTGGTTAGTTGCATCGATGTGTTGTGGCATGTGGCCTGAACTTTGTGTGCTCGTTGTTTTTCCCTAATCGAAATAAATTGTGCTCTGTGATGTACATATCTTGGTTGTAGGTTGACCTACAACTCATAACAAGACAAGACTCTATTAATTGGTGTTCTATGTTACCTTGATATCTCTCTTATTGTGACTTATCACACTGACCTACATTTCTAGTTTTAAGTGGTGGTGCTGTTTCTCTAGACCATCCCATCGGCTGTAGTGGTGCACGTTCAAAAACTGAAGGTATTTGTGTCTGCACTTGCTCAAGTAATTTGAAATTATGAAGTCCTACTTGTTTGTTTTTTAAGATAAGTGTATTTCGTCTTGTGCATGTTCAAAAACTGAAGGTGTCCTTTCAACAATGGACCAAGCACGTGCAACAGATGCTGAACACAATGAAGTTTGATGACATTGGATTTGGAGATAAGGATTGTAAGACTGCAATTGACTACTACTCCAAGGTACCAACACACAGTGTTCTTCTCCATTTCATGGGCCCTGCCTGCTGAATCCTAGTGCTAATCGTTGTGAACAATAAATTACTACCAACTGCAGTGCCATTCTTAAGCAACTGCATTGCCATTCTTGAATTTGGCTTCTACTATAGTTTTCAGTCAGGAGGAAGATGCTATGATTTGGTAGTATAATTCAAATGGCATCTACTCAACACAGTCCCTGTATAAAATTATTAACTTTAGAGGAGTCCAACCTGTGTTTGTGTCCGCTATGTGGGATATCAAAGTCCCTCCTAGAGTTCACTTTTTCTTGTGATTGTTATCAAAAAACAAGGTTCTTACTAGAGACAACCTGAGTGTGCCGTTGCTGCACAGCTCTGGTGTGTGCTCTCTAATATTTTTCAAGTAAATTTAGAGTCTATTGGATAATTTTGGCTTAGCAATAGAAGGCATGTGGTGTTGAACTTAGCCAAAACTACTATTTTGTTTGTCATCCATATCTAATTTGTATATCATTTGCCCTTTCTTATCTTATCATGCTCTTGCAGATGAGCAGCTCTGAGGACTCCTACATCAACGACGCCTCCAACGAAGGAACGACAATTTACAACATTGCGGCTGCTGCTGTCCTCGTTGCAAGGTTAAAAGCAGCAGTGGCCAATGCAGCTCTAGTGGTCAACCCTGCCATCCCCTTCCCAAAGATGAGTGGGCGGCAGTGGATGCAACTCAATCTGCAAAACGAACAAAGGTGCAAAGAAAACCTGCGTATGTCTCCTGATGCTTTCCTGCATTTGCACAATATTTTAGTTGAGTATGAATTGAATGGTACACAACAGAATGGATCCATAGAAACTTTAGGATTGTATGTGTGGACTTGTGCTCACAACGGGGCAGCTAGAAGGAGCAGGGATAGATTTGAATGGTCTTTAGATACAGTTAGTAGGAAGGTTACTCATGTGGTCGAGATTATTAGTAGATGGACATATAGTATTCTAGTTCCAATTGATAGTAGTTATGCTGGAGTGCACGCTCAGTTTTCAACATATGCACCATTTTTTGATGGATGCATTGGGGCGTTGGATGGAACTCATATTAAAGTGTCGGTGAACAGGGAGGCCAAACTTGACTACATAAATAGGAAAGGAGATGTAACAATTAATGTTTGTGCCATTGTGGACATGGATATGCGTTTCACGTTTGTCGGGGCCAGGATGGCGGGGTCAGTGCATGACATGGCCGTACTAAGAGAATATTGGCGGCAACCAACGTTCCTACATCCACCACAAGGTTAGTGATTAGTGCCATGCAATGGTTGAACCATCTTTGTACTTGCTTTTAAAGATAACGAAAATGAATTGTGGAAATGGTGCATGTGTTGCAGGACGGTACTATCTGGTGGAAGCGGGATATGCACCGAAGACTGGCTACATGGATAATCAGTGCAAATCTTGTTACGGATTGAATATGTTTAAGTACCCTATCCATATTGTATTGTTGTAATAAAAAACTATGAATTAATTAATATCACCCATTAATATGAGTATTTTTCATAGCACGTGCGTGCTGCACGTGCATATCTACTATTTAAGATAAAATTTTATATTACTTATGTAACACCCTAGGTGTTAGGCTTGCATCATTGCACTTGCATTGCATGATCATAAGCATCAAGCATTCCTATATGAGCTTTCACATATGAAACATGCCATTGAAACATGTGAAACATGACTTGTTATTTTATGTTTTCTCTATGTGTATGCTTATGATCATGTGTGATTGAGTGCAAGTGGTTGATGTTGGTCACTAAAATACCTTAGCTACACTTAGGATACTTAATGGAACAATGTTCATGTGGATCACTTCACCTAATTAAGCTCCTAAGTGATGATATGCTGAGTTTGACCTAGGATTTACATGTGAGCAATGTATGAAATGATTGTGGAACCTTAGGAATGCTTCAAACATGTTTAGAGTGTCATTAGGAATAACTTTGATATTCATAACTAAGGCTAGTTTGGTCTCTAAGTCATACCTATAGTGTTAAGTACCAATTTCATGTGGTATGTTTGACTGGAGTTGAATTGCATTTTAGAAAGATTGCATGAATGTGCACCCTAAAACAAAGTTGTAGTACTTGAGTAGTGTAACAACTTTTATTTTTGGGTCATAGCCTGATTCAGCTCCTAACATGCTTGAATTTGGATCACAAAAATCATTGAAATGCTATTTTTCAAACTTAGAAAATTTTCTAAGTCTTAACTGAGTTTACAGTTTGACGAAGCTGACTTTGGGTTGATGTAACTCTTAATCCTTTAAGAATTATCTGATGCTTTCTAAAGAAAAATTGTAGCTCTATCATAGCTCTACAACTTTGATTTAAGGGGATTTTGCTAACTCGCCAAAGATTAGGATTTAGGAAGGGGTTAATTTGTGCTGTCAGTCAACCGCTGTCGGGTCTGATGGCCACCGTGTCCACGTTGTCATGGCCAACCGGCGTCAGGCCACTTCGCACCAAGTGGAGGCTGTACGCCAGCGTTGCCCCCACTCATCAAGCCATCGCGGACACAACGACGCCACGCACCCACTACCTCATCTACTGCCTTCGCCAGCGCCCATTCGCCTCGTCCATGCCACTCAAAGCCAAGCGCCGCGCCGCGCCATTGCTGCCGAGAAAGCCGTCACCGCGTAGCTCCTCCGTGGGCCAACCATCGTGCAATTGCTCGTGCAAGTAGACATGCCGTGCTTTGCTCTACTTCCTAGACCCATTTGTAGTCTCGTTCGAGCCAAGGTGAGGGCCTATCGGCCATTCCCGTCATCGCCGCCATGACTGGCACCTCACCGACTGCGAGCTCGCCGTGGCCCGAGCTCACCACCGTTCCTCCATGCTTCCTTTCCTTTGCATTGTCTTCCCCATGTCTCATAGATGCTTTTACCCTACCTCGCCTAACCGCTAACCCTCTAACATCGCCGGCGTATGAACCTCGTCGGAGTGAGCTCCGCCACCGCGCGGGCATGCCCGCGGCCAGGCTTCCCGAGCTCACTAACTAACCCTAGAGTAGCATGAATAGCTTCGCCTGAGCACCATGGTACCGTAGCACCTCTCACTAGGACCTATCATGGCCGGAGATGGCTGGCGCACCGCCGTACAGCGCTGCCGTGCCACAATGGCCGGAGATAAGCCAACTCCGGTGTGCCGAGCCCTAACCACCTACCTCTATCGACGTGGGAGAGAGAGAGAGGGGATCATCACGGTGGGGTTGGATTCACCGGAGAGTTCGCCGTCGGTGAGCTAGCGCCGGTCGACCGCCATCCCCTGTCTTGGTTTGACTGACCAGTGGGGTCCGCTGACAACTAGGCCCCACGTGTGAGTGTCTGTAGTTCTAGGTTTTGATATTTCTTTTCTTGATTTTTGTGCTAACTTTGGAAAATGATATCTAGGGCTAGGAGTATCCTATTTGAGTGAACCAAATTTTGTTGGGTTCCTCATGAAGTGTAGTATTTGATAAAAATATGAAATGCACTATTTCTTGTATTTTTCTAGGTGAATAAAATAGAGTTTGATAAATGCTTTTAAGTGGTTTCAATCTTGTAAAATCTATAACTTGAGCTAGGAAAGTGCTAAAAATGTGATTCTAATTTTGTTAGTCTTGTATTGTCATGTACTAACTGGGAAAAACATTGTTTGCACTGTTATGTTGCTAGAAATAGGAGTTTGCTATTTATCATAAATAAATGCTAGATTCTTGTGCTATTTTTCATGGTAAAAATATGTATCCATTGAGCATGAAACTTTTTGTACAATGTTATTGTGCTGTGATGAAGCTAAGAAAAATATGAATACTATTGTTTGACACCTTTTAATAGGATTTCCTATTTATGCTATTTTAAGCCCTGCTGGCTTGTCATTTTTGTGTAGGATGTTATACTTGTTCAAATGATATGAAATTTATACAGTAGCCTATTGGGGACATGTAAAGATACTATAATTTTTGTGGAATTTTCTGTATACTTTGGCTATGTGTTTATTATTTAACCTAATTATCTAAATAAATTAATAAAGGCATGAAAAGAAATTATTTAGAAATGGCCACTATGTTTTCTAGTGTTCATTTGATATATGTTAACTGTTGGTAACACTGATAGTGCTCAAAATACCATTCTTGTATGTAGTGAAATATTATTTTCACTATAATTCACTTATAGTGAATTTTGAATAGATTTTAGAGTTAAGCAAATTAACTAGTGAAGATGAGGTTTGCTATGAATCTTGTCTATAACAAAGTTGTAGATAACTCACTTAGCTAGCTTGTGTTAAATTTTTATGGCATTTGACCAAATAGTTTGTGAGTTATGACTGTTCAAAGTTGGTCTTCAGAACTTATAGTTCTCTGGAATTTCAGGACCAGATTTGATAAATGTGACTGTTTGACCTTTTAACTTGGGAATCATGCTGAGATGTTTAAATATGAATTGTAGACAATTTCATAAGCTTTCTATATTGTCTTGTTGCATGTCTTTTGGATTAGTACAACTCTAGTTATGAGTTAAACTAGTAGCTGCTGTCTGCAGCCCTAAACCTATGAATGCAGTGAATGACTTGATTGCTTTATATGAGTTGATGTGATGGTTTAGATGCTTAGGCTAATTAATATAAATTGTTAGTTGTAGGTGTTAGACCTCTTACTGAATATGAACAACTTTATCTTAGGTTGTTAGAGCTTGGTGAGTGTGTAGTTCTTGCTTTCATGAATAGATATGCATCTACTTAGTAAAATAAACGTTAATCTTGATTCATCATGTCATTCATGTGTCCGTCTTGACATGGTTGTACATTTCATCATCACCTTCCATCGCTTTTGCATGCATGACTCTTATGCTATGCATATGCATGCAATAGGTGTTCTAGAGGGAGTCACGCTTCTAGAATTCGAGCAAGGACTTCCGGAGGAGCAGTAGCAAGCTTAGGAGCAGGAGGTGCAGGCCCCAGAAGAAGGAGCCAATGAAGAAGAAGTCCTTGAGTGTCCCGATCACCAACCATCATTTTTTCTGAAAGGCAAGCCCCGAAGCATTCTAAGTCTCCTACGTTTTAAAAATGTTACTTTGAGTATCTTTACATGTTTGGTGCATTAAGTTATAGGCATCGGATGCAAACACTTGTTGCATATTTACCTATTTCTTATCCAGTAAACGTACCCTAAATCCTATTTAGGTCTAGGAGCGAATCAAAGCTTAGCCATGCTTAGACCGGTAAAGTCAGGTGATTTCCTATCACCTACAAGATAGGATGATGTCTGGTCACGGTTGGCTATATTTGCTATCGTGGAAATAACCATGTGTTTATAATGAATGGAGACCGGGCGAGATGTCGATAGAGAAGCAACAAGACAAGGAGGTCTTGGGTATGGATCTATCCCCGTCTATGTCGGTTAAGGACCGATTCATTGTATATCCTTATGTCATGTTGAACGCATGTCTATCACTTAGTTAGCCAGATAACTCGTTCCGACCACGAAGCCGAGTAGCTCAACTTAGGCCGGAAGCCAAGAAGTGAAAGTGCACACTCTGGTGGTAGTAAGGAAGTGCAGGGAGCCATTGGCGTAAGTCCAAAGGTGAGATTGACCACTTGGCAGAGTGGATTCCCTTAGAGTATGGTGCTGCTTGGACCCATGAATTTGTTCTTGAGTTGTACCAAAGGTGACCCGAGGCAACCACTGATCAGGTTGAGTGGGTTTGTGTTAGGAATAATTCCCTAGCTAGGTAGGAATCGATTCGAGTCGCCGTCTCTCCCGGATAGTGAGAACTTGACTGAGCAACGGCAACATAGAGACACTTAATTGAACTTGATGGTTAAAATGATGATGATGATGTTACAACATTAAACCAGATATGGTTACTAATATTTGGAGTTTAATCAATTGCTTGCTCTAGTACAGGTGCTAATCTAGATGACAGGTTAATATTGATAACTTGTTGCTTAACTAATAATTTAAATGATGCTCTTGTATCATTAAAGCTTTTATGCAAAATGGTTGTCAAGCGAGATCCACTGATAAAGCCTTGCATACTCCTTGTTGTCATTTATTTTTGGTTTACGATGGGTAAGTCTAGCTGAGTACATTCTCGTACTCAGGGTTTATTCCCTCTTGTTGCAGATGACGTGCTTTATAACGGCTACTACAAGTATTGTCTCCACCCTACAGGGGATGAAGACTAGATCATGGGCATGATCTTCTATGTTATCTTATCATGATGCTTTTGCTGGATATGACTATGGAACTGGCTTGTATTTGAACTAAGTGTGTGTGATGGTCTCAAACTACTTTGCTTCCGCTATTTGTGAACTCATGTTGTAATAACTATGTGAACTCCGATGTATGAGGTACTTGGGAACTACTTGTGAAATGGATGTAACATGTGGCTTGTTATGTTGAATCACTACGATCTTGGTTGTATGCAAGTTGGTTTGAAATCCTTCGTGGTTTCAGTTAACTACCGGGTTTATATGGGTTCAAGTATGACGGTTTGATCACTCCGGTGATTGCATTCGTACTCGTGCTCTTATAAATTGGTCGGTTTTGTTACAGCTGGTATCAGAGCGAGATTCAACATTAAACATGCCATATGTGTATTTAAAACAAAGGTTTTTGTTTGCAAAAATCAGTTTTGACGACTTATAGCCACTTATATATAGGTGTGTTCAAATCTGAAATTTTACCTAAGTGTGCCAGTGGTCATATCCTCTATCCCAAATAAGAACTTTTAGGTGGCTTATTTAAGTAATGACTTTGGGGGGTAATTGCTTGCATTTTATTTCGTCATCCATACGTGCGTGCTATTGTATGGATGCCATCCGCTTGGGTGGTAATGTATGGATCAATTGCCTCTACGCCCAGGTAAGTGTGAGTTGTGAGAGGATGACCGTCCAACAGTCGGTCTACGGGAGAGTTAGTTGTGGTTACTGGACTATTTGCATGTTATAGACATGTATCTAGAAAGGTACTTAATTGTGGGTATATCTGTTGGGTAGCTTTAGATACCGAAGTGTATACATCTAGGATGTATATATGGATAGTATCTTAGTTTACTGCTTTCATTGTATGCTTATTTATCTCTTGTGGGGATGGGCTGCAATGAATTTGTCTATAGGTACACTAACAACACAACGGTAGCTCGACTAGATATGTATATGAGAGAACGTATGTATGCCCCAAGAAGACGACTAATATGCAACAGAACTATGTCCGAGGAAAGGTCAATCATGTGACCGCTGAAACAGCTCAGGAGGCACATGATGTGGTGATCGATACGTTTCCGGTCAACTCAAACTCAGCTACAGTTCTTTTTGATTCTGGTGCTTCACATTCCTTCATAACATATACTTTCATAAAGAAGCATAGTATTCCCGTATGTGTTATGAAAAAACCCATGTTAGTAAACTCACTTGGAGGGGAAATGAAAGCAAATTGGATATGCTTAGCTGCTAGTCTCATCATAAGGGGGGGATACAATTTCAAGCCAACCTTGTAGTCATAGACTCATCTGGAATTGATGTTATCTTGGGTATGGATTGGTTGAGGTCCTAGAAGGCAATTATAAATTGTTGGAATAGTTCCATGAATCTAACCACTCCATCTGGAGAGAAAGTTGAGTATGTGGCAACACAGCCAGCCTTTAAAATCTATCGGGTTAATCAATTAGAGGGCACAACCATAGAGGATATACGGATAGTAAATGAGTATCTAGATGTCTTCCCTGAGGAGTTACCAGGTATGCCACCTGATCGAGATATTGAGTTTATAATTGAACTTTTACCTGGAACTACACCCATAGCTAAGAGACCTTATAGAATGGGAGTGAATGAATTAGCAGAACTTAAGAAACAAATAAGGGAACTGCTAGATAAGGGTTATGTCTAACCTAGTTCTTCACCTTGGGGTGCACCAGTATTGTTTGTAGAGAAGAAAGATGGTACACAAAGAATGTGCATAGATTACAGATCACTTAATGAGGTCACAATTAAGAACAAGTATCCACTGCCTAGAATTGATGACCTATTTGATCAGTTGAAAGAAGCTTGTGTGTTTTCCAAGATCGACCTCCGATTTGGATACCATCAGTTGAGGATAAGACATTTTGACATTCCCAAAACCGCTTTTGTGACCCGATATGGATTATATGAGTTCACAGTCATGTCTTTTGGTCTAACAAATGCACCTGCTTACTTCATGTATTTGATGAACAAAGTATTCATGGAGTACCTTGACAAGTTTGTCATCGTGTTTATTGATGATATACTAGTCTACTCTAAGAATGAATAAGAACATGAGGGACATTTGAGGCTAGTATTGTAGAAGCTTAGAGAACATCAGCTCTATGCTAAGTTTAGCAAATATGAGTTCTGGTTAAAAGAAGTATCTTTCCTTGGTCACATAATCTCTATTCGAGGAGTAGTAGTAGATCCCAAGAAGGTTAGAGATGTGTTGAGTTGGAAGCCACCTCAAGATGTCAGTGAGATTTAGAGTTTCCTTGGTATGGCTAGGTACTATAGGAGATTCATCGAGGGATTCTCTAAGTTAGCCAAACCTATGACTGCTCTGCTAGAAAAGAATGCCAAATTTGTATGGTCTAAGCAATGTCAAGATAGTTTTGAGGAGTTGAAAAAGAGATTGACTTCTGCCCTAGTACTTGTCTTACCTGATCTTACCAAAAGCTTCTCTATCTATTGTGATGCCTCACGACAAGGTCTAGGCTGCGTTCTTATGTAAGAGGGTAGAGTTGTTGCCTATGCATCCAGACAACTAAGAAAATATGAGTTAAATTATCCGACTCATGATCTAGAGTTAGCAGCTGTGGTACATGCTCTCAAGATTTGGAGGCATTACCTGATTGGTCATAAGTGTGAGATTTATATGGATCATAAGAGTTTGAAGTATATATTCACACAGTCAGATCTGAATTTGAGGCAGCATAGATGGCTAGAGTTAATCAAGGATTATGACTTGGAGATACACTATCATCTGGGTAAAGCTAACGTTGTAGCAGATGCTTTGAGTAGGAGGAGTTATGTGAACATGGCCTATGCAACTCAATTACATAGAGAGTTGTGTGAAGAGTTTGAACATCTGAATTTGGGTATTGTGGCTAACACCATGGAGTTAGAGGTAGAACCTACTTTAGAACGAGAGATTTGTAAGGGACAGTTGAATGATGAGAAGATCAAAGATATTGCTGAATGTATAGTGATTGGTAAAGCCCTAGGATTCCACATGGATGATCAAGGAACAATATGGTTTGGTAAAAGGATTTGTATGCTAGAAGTGAAGTCTATTAGAGAGTCTATTTTTAGGAAAGCTCATGACTCGGCCTATTCTATACACCCGGGGAGTACTAAAATGTATCTTGATCTTAAAGAGAGATATTGGTGGTATGGACTAAAAAGAGATGTAGCTGAACATGTGGCCATATGTGATACGTGCCAGAGGGTAAAGGTAGAGCATCAGAGGCCAGCGGGTTTCCTTCAACCTATGAAGATACTTGAGTGGAAATGGGAAGAAGTTGAAATGAATTTCATAGTGGGATTACCCCGTACATAGAGGGATATGACAAAAGTCTATCTGACAAAAGTAGCACATTTCATTCCTATCAAGACAACCTACTCTGGTGCGAAGTTGGCAGAGCTATACATGGAAAGGATTGTATGTTTACATGGAGTACCAGAAAAGATTGTTTCAGATAGAGGTACACAGTTCACATCCCATTTTTGGTAGAAGTTGCATGAGTCCATGGATACGAAGTTGAACTTTAGCTCAGCTTATCATCCTCAGACAGATGGGCAAACCGAGAGAACAAATTAGATTTTAGAGGATATGTTGAGAGCTTGTGCTTTATAGTACAGGACAAGTTGGGATAAGAGTTTGCCCTATACTAAATTCTCTTATAATAATAGCTACCAAAAAGTCTTAAGATGGCACCATTTGAAGCGTTGTATGGCAGAAAGTGTAGGTCACCACTGTTTTGGAATCAAATGGGGGAAAGTCAAGTTTTTGGACCAGAAGTTTTGCAACTAGCGGAGAAACAGGTACAAACAATAAGGCAAAACTTGAAGGTCGCATAGTCTCTACAGAAAAGCTATGCTAACACGAGAAGAAGGGACTTGGTGTTTGAGATTGGTGATTTTGTTTACCTCAAAGTTTCACCTATGAGAGGAGTTAAGAGGTTTCATACCAAGGGAAAGTTGTCACCTAGGTATGTGGGACCCTTCAAGATCATCAACAGGAGAGGAGAAGTTGCTTACCAGCTAGAATTACCGGAACAACTCTCAGGTGTTCATGATGTCTTACATGTATCATAGCTTAAGAAATGTTTGAGAGTACCTTAGGAACAATTACCCTTGGATGAACTGGATATCCAAGAGGATCTATCATACAAAGAATATCCAGTAAGAATCTTGGAAACAGCTAAGAGAATCACAAGGAGCAGGATTATAAGAATGTGTAAGGTTCAGTGGAACAGGCATTTGGTGAATGAGGCAACCTAGGAAAGAGAGGATGATTTGAAATCTGACTATCCTAATCTTTTTGAATCACCCAAATCTCAAGGACAAGATTCATCTTAAGGGGGTAGGTTTGTAACACCCTAAAATTTCATTTGCAAATTAGTAATTAATTTTGAGCATTTATTTGATTTTCTATGCATTTTAACCTAGGCCAAATAATAAATTTTGGTTAATTAAAATTAACTATAAGGTTTAAAAACATGTTTGTTGCATTCATGCCAAAGCATACTGCTTTTGGTTGAGTGTAGGACTAGGATGTTTGAGGTTGAATTCAAATTTCATTTGAATTTGATCAATTTTCAAAGCTTTGAAAATAGGAAGGAATGATTTTCTTTTAGAAAACTTTCTTCTTTCTGTCTTTCTAGCCCAACTTTAGAGCCGGCCCTAGCCCCTTCCTGTGTCAGAACTAGCCTTGGCCTACTGGTGGCCTAGCCCCATGCCTCCCCTCCTTTCCCGCCTTCGCGCACGTGGCCCGGCCACACGGCTTGCTCGTGGCCCGCTCCGCGCCTTGGCGTCGCTCTGTGCGCGCGCGCCTGCAGCCCACCACCACGGCCCAGTTCGGCACCGTTGACCTAGGCAGCGGCCTACACCGCGTCGCCTACTCCACATCCATGCCATGCCCACGTGCTCGTCTCTCTCACTCACTGCATGCGGGACCCACTCGTTAGCCGCCCTTCCCTCCTTCCTTCTTCGTCATCCCGACGATGGCACACACCATGCATGGCAGCTCGCCACCGCGCCCGTGCCAGCAAGGAAAGCGTTCAAAAGCCACTGATTTCACCACCCTGAGCGCTTGCTTCCTATCTCTACCATGCCGCTCGCCTATAAAACCCAATGCGGATCCCCTCTCGCTCTCCCTTTTCCCCGTCCGCATCCGAGCTTGCACCGCCGCCCCGCAATCCACCGCTCTAGTGCCCAATCGAAGTCCCCGATGCACCCGTGAGCTCCGTCGTACTCCACCGAACCATAGGTGCCTTCATTTCTTCATTTTGGTAACAAGTTGCTTAGATTCGCACTCACCCACGCCCTTTTTCTCTCTCCACCGCCGTCGTAGGTCGCCGAACCCCTTCGGAGCCCTCTCGGATGCCACGACCACCTCCATCGGACTCGCGGTGAGCTGCTCGATCTTCTCGTGCCCCCATTTACTAGAATGTCACTCTAGAGCACCATATCAGCGAGCTCTAGACACGCCCACCATGGCACCGCCATGGGAGCCATCGCCTCGACAAGCTCCCCGTCCCTATTTTGGTACCCGACCGAGTTTGCGAGAGCCTATACTTCATTTTCGTGCTATTGGTTTTGAGCGAGGTGGTTTGAGATGCCATATCGGCGTTCGCCATGGTGTTCGCCTCACCGCCGGCCATGGTGGGCTCGTCGGAGCCACTATGCAGGCGGCGGGAGTTATCCCCTTCATTCCTCGCGTGTCGGATCTACTTGGACGACCAGGATTAAAACATACCCCTTCGGGGTCATGTCGGTCCACCGTGGACCCGTGGACACGGTCCACAGCGCCGCGTCAGCACGCCCACCACACACGTGGTGCAGTGCACCACTCACGCATAGCCATGTGGCCGCCCAGTCAGCCAGCGACACAGTCAACTACGACCTACCGTGCTCTTTTGTAGTTTAGCCCTCGGGTTTCCAGCGAATCAACCCGCGGTCCAGTATAGTTCAAAAGAATTACTTTTTAGTCCTATTTTTATTTGTTTTAGTCCATGTAGTTTTAAGAAATAGTGCGCGCCATCCATAATTCGTTTAAATTCAGATTTTATTAGTTTAAATTGAAATTTGAGTTCAGTTTATTTACAGAAATGCCATTGAAACTTGTTTTATGCATAACTTTTACGTTTTAACTCCGATTTGAATGATTCTTTCGCTCATGTGTTCGTAGCAGTACGTAGATTAGTTTTATAAGATTTTTAATCTATGTTTCTACTGTTTGGTGTACTGTTCTAATAGAAGTCTATTTGTTTGCATGTGATGATTGGATTGGATGCTTGATTGGTGAATTGGAACACATTTAGAGGGTGATCAGTTTGAGGTTTCTAGGACCAGTTGGGAGACCAGCAATACCAAGAGGACTTTGAGGAAGGCAAGTGTAGCAAAGGCCCCTTATACCTATGAACTCTACAATTCATATACATGCATGTGTCTAAATTTGAATTACCTTTAAGAACTTTACCTAGATTACTACTTGTACCACATATCCTTGTTACCTATGGTTTGGGATGCATTTTGGATAGATGCTGCAGCGCTTAACATAAATAAAGGTATTATGCAATATGTAAAAATGGAGCTTTTTACCAACAATTAGGGGGCTAGAGTATGGGGTTGATTGCTCTAGTGCCTCTCCATAAGGACTTAATCCTGAAGCGACCACCTAGGAGGTTTCGTACAACCCCAAGTGTCATATGGCTCTGACTTTAACCTGTTACCTAGATTGTACTAGCTCGTCTATAGCTTTCCAAAAGGGCAAGAGGGGGCACTAGTTGGTATGTTTCTTTTCCTACTAGGGTGTGTACTGTGCCACGACCACGCGTGCCACTCCTAGACGAGGGCCACATATGGCTAGATGGCTAAAACCATAGCAGCTATGACTTGTTAGTGCGACTAGCGAAGGGTTACGTAGTGAAACCCTACCACACTTCCTAGGTAGAGGTGTTGTGGGCTTTGCAAACCCCAGCATTGGGAATCACGGCTCGGTGGGTAAAGTTGTACAATTTATGCAGAAATATTTAACCTGTTATAACAGCCGTGCTCACGGATATGAGCGATCTAGATCCTTCATGATTAGTGGTTACTATGGATGGTTGAGAAATTGATATAATCTTGATTATTGACTATTACCACTTGGGTTGGGATTATTCACTAAAGTAGTGATTCAGGATGCTAAAACTTGAACTAAAATTGCAAACCGCATTCAAACTATGTCTAGCCTTTGAGCCTCATAGATCCCATTGATATACTTGTTAAGCATGGTGAGCTTACACTTGTTTTACTTTCAATGAAAATCCTAGATGGGTAACAGATAACACTTATGAAGAGTTTCCAGAGGATGTCCAGGACTACTAGATTGATGTTCACCAGTTAGAGTCCCTGTGGCAGTTTGAACTTAGATTTCCGCTTTGTGTAATAATGTTGCCAATGAGTAAGACTATGCGATAACCGTATGATGAGATATGCGATGTAATAAAGTACTTTACTTTGATATTATTACAATTTGATGGTATATGTATGTTTAGATATCCTGGGCGCACATATATGAGTACTTGATTTTGCTATGCAAAATTGGGTGCGACAAAAATGTAGCTAGATAAATACTTTTTAAATGGTTCTATCTTGTAAATTGCATAACTTGAGCTAGGAAGGTGATAAAATTGTGATTCTAATTTTGATGGTCTTGTGTTGACATGCTCTAGCTATAAAAAAATACTAAATATATAGTAATCATACTTTGGATATGGTCTTCCTATTTAATCCTAATTAATTGCTAGTTTCTAGTGAAATTAATTGGGGTAAAAATACATAACATATGATCATGTAAATTTTTACATGATATTCTTATTCTTGGAGGAATGTAAGAAAAATATTAAATCTATTGCTCGACACTTTTCACTATACTAAACTATTTTTGCTAAAATAAGCCTATGTAACTTGTCATTTTTGTAGAGGTAGTTATGCTTATCCAAATGGTATGAAATTTGTACAGTAGACTATTAATGTCATTTGTAGGCTACTGTAATTTTTTCAGAATTTAGTAAGCACTAGAAATATTTATCCTTTAAATCACCTTATTATTTAAGGCAATTAATAAATGGATATAAATAATTTAGTTATGTATAACCATAATGTTTTCTATGATACTTGTGATGCATATGATCTATTGATGTTATTAGTTAGGCTTAAAAGCAACTGGTTGTATGCAACTAGTTAATTATTGCTTTATAATTCAATTAGATGCTACATGTATAGTCTCTGTTGTGGTGATGATTTCATGATGATAATTGTCTTTTCTGTAGAACTTGATAGTAACAAAGTTGTAGATAACTTACTTATCTACCTCGAGCTAAACCTGCATAGTCATAGGCCTTATGGTTTAAGAATTATGGCTGTTAGAAGTCTGCTGTCCGAAATGCTTGCTCTCTAGACAGATTTGAATGATTGATTTGTTTGACCTAGATAGCTACTGAATCACATTAAGATGATTAAAAGAAAGTTGTAGGCAATTTCATAAGCTTTCCATAATGTCCCCAACCATATCATTTTTATATGTATAACTCTAGTTATGGTCAAAATAAGTGGCTGCTGTCTTGTAGTCCAGAAAATGATTTACATAAGTGTTTGCTTAAGTTATTAGGGAAGAGATATGCACCTACTCAGTAAAAGAAAATGTGACTTGTTATCTCTTAACACAATGCTGTTAGAAACACTTATGAGGATGCATTCATCACATCATATCATGTTATACATGTCATCATATATGCATTCGTGATATCTTATTTCATGCTCATGCATATAGGATCGTTCGAAGAGATAACTCTCCTAGAGTTTAATGAAGAAGAGGAGGATCAACAGGGGACATGTTAGGCCATAGCACTAGGAGAAGAGGAGCAAACTCTTGAGGATCTCCCTGAGTGCTCGGATCATCAGCCAACCTTTTTGCTCAAAGGCAAACCCCGGAGCATTCTAAGTCTCCCATGTTTTTATAAAATATCACTTGAGTCCTTTATATTTGATGCATTAGGTTATAAGGGTTGATTGGAAACACTTGATGCATAGAACTACCTTGTCGAGTTACATACACCTTTAACCCTATGTAGGTCCAGGATCAAATATATGCTTAGCCAAGCTTAGACCAGTAGAAGTCGGGTGATTTTCTATCACCTGCGAGATATAGATGGATACTGAAGCACGGTTGGCTATATTTGCTATCATGGAAAAGAACCATGGGAAAATGGAAATGGAGGCCAGGCAGAGTCTATGTGTAGGTTGACTCATGTGATTCCGTCTGTGCTAGTTATGGACCGTACCGTTGTTGGCGCTTCTAACAAGATTGAACACATGCCTATCACTTAGATGGCCGGATAACTCGTTTCGACCATGAAGTTGAGTATCTCAACTCAGGCCAGGCCTTGTTCTATAAAAGTGCGCACTCTGGATGGTAGTAAGGATGTGTGGGGAGCTAGACGTGAACCCAAGGGTAGGGTAGTCCTGATCGTCCTGGCAGCTGGTTGTCCCTGATTGTGCGGCACTGTTCAAACCCGTGAAATGTGTACCTGAGTTGGACCAAAGGTGACCTAAGGTAACCGTCGATCTAGTCTACCTGGGTTTGTATTAGGAATAAATTCCCAGCTAGTTGAAATCGATTTGAATCACTGTCTCTTCCGGACAGTGAGAAACTTGGCTAGTCCCAACATCGTAGTAACTGTATTATAGAATGATGGTTATGATGAACATAGAATTATTATACCGGCTATGGTTACTACTGTATGCTACTAAATGATATACCACATGTTTGACACAGGCTAGTTGCTAATCTAGAGATAAGCAGTTATAATTAATTTGATGACCAAATTATAACTGTATACTTGAATTGGTAAGTTTTTTATGCAAAATATTGTCAAGCTTGCTCCACTTATAAAGCCTTGCATAATCCTTGGAGTCACTTTGTTTTTGGTTTATGATGGGTAAGTCTAGCTGAGTGCCTTCTCGTACTTAGGGTTTTATTGCCATTGTTGTAGATGGTACAGTTTATCATGGCTATTGTAAGAACTGCTTCTATCCCACCGTGGACGAGGAGTGTGCCCTGGGCAGGCATCTCTTATTAATCCTTCTTATATGCTTTTTGTGGGAGTGTGATCATGGGCTGTCACTATGTTTAAACAATGATGACATATGTTAGTTTCAAACTTTAATTTGCTTTTAAACTGCTTTGTAATAACCTTAATTAGCTACTTTGATTTTAACTTTAAACATGTATGTTGAATCATGTACGATCTTGGTTGTATGTTGATGGTTAATCGAGACCCTTCGTGGTACTCGATGGACTACCAGGTTTATATGGGTTCAAGTATGACAGTGTGACTACTTGCGGGCTGCCATCGTACTTGTACTCTTATAAATTGGTCGGTTCCGCTATAGCTGGTATCGGAGGAAGATTCAACATTAATTGCCACATGTGTATTTAAAACAAAGGTTTTTGTTTTCCAAAACTAGTTTTTAGCCACTTATAGCGATATATAGATGTTTAAAAACCTAGAGTTTGAATCTAAAGTGTGCCAGTGATCACTTCCTTTATGCCTAGTTAAGGACTTTAGGTGGCTAATTAAGTACTAACTTGGGGGTTTTCCAGTTCAATAACTCCATATGGCGTGGTATTGTATGGATGCCATTCACTTGAGTGATAATGTATGGATCAAATGCCTCTACGCCAAGGTAAGATGCCAATCATCATCATAGTGGCATGACCGCAAGATGTGAGCATGCGGTCTATGGGGAGAGTTAGCTTTGATACTGAAGTATATATATATGCCTCATATATATACGGAAGTATTTAATTGTGGGTTAGCTTTGATACTGCTATATATACATATTTATATGTATATATAGGACGTATTTACTTTCGGGTAGCTTTTATATGGAAGTACATATATATATGGGTATATATATGGAAGTATTTAGATTGCAACTAGAGCCTAGATTTACATTCCGCATATATAATTGTGGGGTTGGGCTGAAATGAAATTCTTGTGCAGGTACACTAACAACGAAATGTGTAGCCCAACTAGTTACATTATATATGAGAGAACGTATGTATGCCACCATGTATGTCGTTAGAAGTGTTAATTTTCCTAAGTTTGTGAGGACATACGAAACGTGCATGCATCATGATAAATCATTATTACATACTTGCATTGTTCCTCCCCTTTTCTCTTACTAAGTTTCCATTATGTCTCACGAGAGTTGCACCATGTTGTTGGTATAGATGGCACACCACCGGAAGTGAGAATTTCGTTGATGTTTGGTACCCCTACCCTACTTTGGAGAGTCCTCATTATGCGAGGTGCATTACTGGAATGAAGTATACCTGAGGGACAATCATTATATACAGTATAGGCATTGTTACCTCCCAAGCACTCTTCTTCTTATAAATGTCTCTCAAGGAAGAACTCCTTAGGAGGCTGCCCAAGTAGTGTCTTTTGGTCTTTCGGTAACTCTGAGCTATCCATTATGTCATTGTCTCTTACTTGCATGGATAATCCATCCATGGTAGTATGGGCACAATGCAACAGTAATGCATTGATTCAAGACCGGGATGAGCGAGCAGACAGTTCTAGTCCAGCTATGAGTGCAATGTTTGCAGTGATGAAGATATTCTATACTCATTAGGACACCAGGGACTTCTGGCAGGAGTCCTATACCACTTGCATGGATAAGCTTATGAGGGCCAAAGCTGCACAGCGTAAGCTAAAGAAGCGTGTGCGCAAGCACAAAAAGGCAACAAGTGAGGCTCGAGGGGAAACTGACCAATCTTGTGTAGCATTGGGAAATCTCCACACCCAAATGGAGCAAGTTGATCAACAGAGAGCTGCCGCCCAAGAGGCAAGAGAGGATGATCAAGTAGTGCTAGCAGGACTACGGGAGCAGCTAGAGGCCGCTCGTGCCGAGGCTCTCACAGCTACGCGCCAGCGGATCCTAGCAAACAACTGTGCAGCTATGGCAGAAGCAGAATGAGACAGGACCTAAGCCATGAGCGTATAGTAGGACCATGTCGAAAGGGACTTGCACCAGTAGCTTGCACAGACCTAGAACATGATGGTTAACCTTCAGCATGGTGCATTTTCTGAACAACCAACTGCATCTGATCCTTGACGAGGAAGAAGAAGATCTAGAGATGTTAGCTGAAGATGACGGTTGGGAGGAAGAGGAAGTAGAGCTAGAGGATGAGGACGAGGCTATCTCTGACCTCGACAGTGAGCACACTAAAGATTAGAATCACCTAGTGACTAGTTAAAGTGCTAGATATATCCCTGTTATTCTTGTAATGGACTTGTAGCATGAAGTTCGGTATTCGTGAATTGACTTCAGTGTAATATTGGCACTTTGCACATTGTTTCACTATGGGTTGAACTTTAGTGAAATTCTAGTTTTGTTTTTCTGGTGGATTATGACATGCATGTTAACACATTGCTAGTAAGATAAGTGATCTAATTGGTGATGTCATGTTGCGAGAATGAATTATTATGCCTCTGTTTTATTGTATGAATTTAAGATTCTCTCTAGTAATTTCAGTTTGGCATGATTATACAATTCATCTGCAATCTCCTGACATCATCCAATAATCCCTTATTGTTGCAACTTTATAGATGACTCGCACTTGAGCTAGAGCAGGCACCAGCCAAGGTGGCAACGACGGTGACTTACCACCACTGTCGTCATCGTCTGCGAATGAATTCTTTTGCATAGTTCTTGGGTAGTCAGAGAACAATGGAGGAAACACTGTGCCTCATTGTGCAGAACACTGCTCACGCCCATCAGCAACATCAAGGGCCTGAGCCAAATCAATACAACTCTTTTAAGGATTTCCAAGACACTAAGCCTCCTATCTTCAAGGTGGCCGAAGAACAGCTCTAGGTGGATGAATGGCTAAACACAATCGAGCAAAAGTTCCATCTATTAAAGGTTACGAGCATCAGAAGGCAGAATATGTGTCCCATCAACTGCAGGGACCGGCCAGGATATGGTGGATCCATTTCCTGTCATCTCTACCTGCCGACTCTCAGGTCACATGGGAGCAATTCAAGTTAGCCTTTAGGGGACATCACATTCCCCTAGGGCTAATGCGCATGAAAGCAGCCGAGTTCATGTGGCTCACACAAGGGACCAAGACCCTCATGGAGTACATGCATGCCTTCAATAATTTGTCCCGTTATGCCCCAGGGTTTGTCGATACAGAGGAAAAGAAGATTAAAAGCTTCAAGAGAGGCCTTATCACTAAGCTAATGAAAACTATGGCCAACTCAAGGTGTACCACATACAATGAGTTCATTAGTGATGCCTTGACTCAGGAGAACCAGAACAATTTGCACACAGTGGTGAAGGGCCGCAAAAGAGCAGCTGAGGAAGGCACCTCAGGATCTTCCCAGTCTAGAGCTCCAGTGGTGGCTAGGCCATAGTTTCATCCACCAGCGCCTAAGTTTAGGCCTCCTCCACCAAAAGCCCAGGCCAGCCGACCTCAGAAGGTGTTTCATAAGGCGTTCACCATTGCCCTACCCAAGGGAAACAGAGGGCAAGGAAGCTCAGCAGGACCAAGGAGCAATCATCCATGCTTCAACTATAATCAGTTGGGCCATTGGTCCAAGGAGTGTCCCTATCCCAAGAAGAACAGCAATCAAAACTAGGGCAATAAGAGACGGGCAAATCCTAAAGCATGTCCTAGATACGTGCATTACACCGCTGTTGAAGAAGTTCCTATGGGAGAGGTTGTCACCGCCGGTATGTTTCTTGTTAACAAACATCTCGCCATTGTTTTATTTGATTCTGGGGCTTCTCATTCATTTATGAGCCAAGCATTTGCATCTAAGTATGATCAGAAAATAATTGAGGTAAACAAGGGTGGTTATAGTATAAGTTCGTTTGGGGCTACTATCTCTACAAATCAGATAATCAGGGATGTGCTCATCTCTATTCAAGAGAGGGAGTACACAGTGGATCTGATAGTATTGCTCGGATTAGCCATAGATGTGATATTAGGCATGAAATGGATGAGCGATCATGGGGTTCTCATTGACACTAGCTGTAGGAAAATTATGTTGAGAGAACCATATAGAGGTAATGCTTTTCTAGTACCACTTCCCCGAAGTTTTGATCTCCAAAACTTGTCTTGTGCTATCCAAGCCACTACCCTTTGTGATATTCTAGTGGTTTGTGAGTTTCCTGATGTATTTTCTAGATGAGTTGCCAGGTTTACCGCCTAATAAAGATGTGGAATTTAGGATCGAGTTAGTGCTAGGTACGGCACCTATCTCAAGAAGACCCTATAGGATGCCACCAAATGAGTTAGCTGAACTTAAAATTTAGTTATAAGAACTGTTGGACAAAGGTCTCATTCAACCTAGTTCATCTCCATGGGGATGTCCAACTTTATTTGTAAAGAAGAAGGACAAGTCCTTGAGAATGTGTGTGGATTATAGGCCGCTTAATGTTGTGACCATTAAGAACAAGTATCCTTTGCCTCGTATCGATATCTTGTTCGATCAGTTGGTAAAAGCAAAGGTATTCTCTAAGATTTACTTAAGGTCAGACTATCATCAGATTAAGATCAGGCCAGAGGATATACCAAAAACAACTTTCTCCACTAGGTATGGCTTGTACGAGTAATTGGTCATGTCTTTTGGACTGACAAATGCTCCTGCCTACTTTATGTACTTGATGAATTCGGTATTCATGCCCGAGCTCGACAAGTTCATGGTTGTGTTTATCGATGATATCTTGATTTATTCGGAGAATGAGGCAGACCATGTAGAGCATCTGAGAGTTGTTTTGTCCAGATTGAGGGAACATAAGTTATATGCCAAGTTCAGCAAGTGTGAATTTTGGTTGAGCAAAGTACCTTTCTTAGGTCACATCTTATCTAAAGATAGAATTTCTATAGACCCATCTAAAGTACAAGAGGTCATGGATTGGAAGGCCCTAACTTCGGTTCATGAAGTTCAGAGTTTTCTAGGGGTAGCAGGCTACTATCATCGTTTCATTCCTGATTTTTCTAAGATAGCTAAGCCCATGACAAGACTACTTTAGAAAGATGAAAAGTTTAGTTGGATGCCAGAGTATGAAGCTGCTTTTCACACCCTAAGGGCCTTGTTAACTACAACTCTAGTTTTAGCACAACCTAATATTGAGAAGCCTTTCAATGTGTTCTGTGATGCATCAGGTATATGTTTGGGGTGTGTGCTCATGCAGGAAGGTCGAGTTATTGCCTATGCTTCTCGGCAGTTGAGAAAGCATGAAGTCAATTATCCTACACACGATTTAGAGCTTGCAGCAGTTGTTCATGTGTTGAAGATATGAAGACATTACTTGTTGGGAAACGTATGTCACATATATACTGACCACAAAAGTCTCAAATATATCTTCACTCAACCTGAGCTGAACATGAGGCAACGAAGATGGTTAGAGCTGATCAAGGACTACAATTTGGAAGTGCACTACCATCTAGGGAAAGCTAATGTTGTAGCAGATGCACTTAGTCAAAAATCTCATTGTAACACTTTGGAAGCCTTGTCGGAAGATGGATTTAATTTGTTACATCCTATGGTGCTGCACAATATCACTATCAGTTGCTCACTTGAGAGAAAAAATCATAGAACTGTAGAAGACAGATGTAGGTGTATTTCGCATCAAGAGAAAGATGAAAGAACAAGACACCAAGCATTTTAGGATGGATGAAAGAGGTGTGGTATGGTTTGAGGACCGACTTGTGGTACCTAAAGACCATGAGCTTAGAAATCAAATTTTTGATAAAGCTTATTCATCCAAGCTGTCTATCCATCCGGGTAGTAGCAAAATGTATCAAGATTTAAAAACCCATTTTTGGTGGACCAACATGAAGAAAGAGATCGCCGCCTATGTCGCTCGGTGTGATAATTACAGTAGAGTCAAGGCCGTTCATTTGAAATCTGCTAGATTACTTTAGCCGTTGTCTATCCCAGGCTAGAAATGGGAGGAAATAAGTATGGACTTTATTACAGGCCTTTCGATGACACAGCAAGGTCATGATTCTATATGGGTCATTGTAGATCGCCTCACCAAGTCAGCACATTTTGTACCTATTAACACAAGGTATCTAGCTAGGAAGTACGCTGAGCTGTATGTTTCTCAGATCGTGAGACTACATGGAGTACCAAGGAACATAATCTCAGATCGGGGACCACAGTTTATAGCTTGTTTTTGGGAGCACTTGCACCAGGCCTTGGGAACTAAACTAATCAGAAGTTCAACATATCATCCACAAACTTTGGGACAGACCGAGTGAGTGAACCAGATCTTAGAAGATATGTTGAGAGCCTGTGTTATATCTTCCAAGGGTTCATGGGAGAAATAGCTACCTTTAGCCGAGTTCTCCTATAACAATAGTTATCAAGAGAGCATCAAGATGGCTCCTTTTGAAGCCTTGTATGGTCGAAAATGTAGAACTCTCTTGAATTGGATTGAGCCCAGAGAAAGAAGATATTTTGTCATTGACTTTGTCACCGAAGCTGAAGAATAGGTACGCATTATCCAACAGCATATGAAAGCAGCTCAATCAAGACAAAAAGAGTTATGCTGATAAAAGAAGAAGACAACAAACTTTTAAAGTGGGAGACTATGTATACTTAAAAGTGTCACCCATGAAAGGAGTGCAGAGATTTGGAGTAAAAAGAAAGCTTGCACCTAGATATGTAGGGCCATACAAGATTATTGAACGGAAAGGAAATGTTGCCTACAAGTTACAACTTCCTCCTGAGATGAGTGTGATATTCGATGTCTTCCATGTTTCTTAGTTGAAAAGATGTCTTCGCATACCTGAGGAAGCCATTGCACCCACCAACATTAAGCTCCAATCGGATTTAACTTATGAAGAGAAACCAATCCATGTGCTAGAAGAAATGGAAAGAGTAACATGGAGCAAGGTCATTAAGTTCTACAAAGTGGTGTGGAATAACCATAGTGAACAAGATGCCATGTGGGAATGGGAGGATTACTTACGTGAGGTTTATCTCGCCTTTTATGAAGAATGGTAGGTCTTGCAAATCTCGGGACGAGATTTCTATAAGGGGGAGGGGTTGTAACACCTTAGTGTTAAGCATTGCATTTGACATCTGTATTTCATGAGCACAAGCATCATCCAAGCATTCATGAACATGAGCATATGAAATTTCATCTCATTCTTATACGTTGTCACATGAAATGTTGATTTATATATATGCTTATGCTTGCAATCATGTATGACCAATATATGAAATGGTTGTGAGGTCATAAAAACACCTTATACACATCTAAGATGGTAAATGGAACAATGTTTGTATTCATGACATTGGCAAATTTTGCTTCTAAGTGTTGGTTTCATCTAAACTGCCATTTTCATGATACTAGTTTGACCAAAGTTGAATAGTAGCTTAGAATATTTGCATGGCTATGTGACCTAAATAAAAGTTGTAGTACTTGACTAGGGTAACAACTTTTATTTTTGGGTCCAGGTCTAATCCAGTGCATAGCATGTTCAGAAATAGCTCACAATTAGCAAGGAAATACTGTTTTGAGACTTGCCAAATTTTCTAATTCATAATGCTGTTTTTAGTTTCAATATACCCCACTAGGGAGCATTGATAACCATTGTGAATTATTGGATTCTTCCTAAAGCAAAGTTGTAGATGGCATGTAGCTCTACAACTTTCATTAATTGAGTTTTTGCAATGGATGAACGGATTAGGAGTTATATGGGGTCGAAATCACGCTGTCAGTCAGCATCGCGGCGTCTGAACCCGTGTCCGCACATAGCACACCGGTGTTGGCCCGGCTAGTCCAGCCAGAGAGAGCACATAAGTGCCATGCCCCTGCTGCTCACTCTACTTGCCTGCTCTCACTTCCTCCCTCTCGCTCTGCCTCGCCAAAGCTCCGCGCCGAGCTCGCTGTGCGCCGCCGTAGCTCCGCCATAGCCGCTTGCCACCAACATAGCCTCGTTGACCAATTAGTCTCGGGCATAGCTGCTCCGCCATCACCTCCACCTCCTCGAGCCACCAGCATCACCTATTGATCCTAGGTATAGCGACATTTAGCTTCGTTGTTGCCGTCGTCATCACCAGAGCACCGCCGTGCTAGCAGCTCGCCGTGGCCCGACCGTTCCACCACACCGCATGCCTCCATCTTCTTTGATCCAGCACCGCGCTATAGTCTAGATGCTTAGTCCGAAGCTAGGAATGATGCCATCGCTTGATGGCGCCGGAACGAGTCGCCTCTCCGCTCGCGTCGACCATGGCCGCAGTGGTACTCGAGCTCGCCGCCACCGAGTTGGTTCACCGTCTCCCTCCTTTCTCTTGCACCTTAGGCCGAGTAACCCTAGACCTAGCAAATGGCATGATGGAGACCCACCTTTTGCCGCCGTTTAGCCGGAATAGTGAGGGCACCGCTGTGCTCCATGCGTCGCCGCACGACCAAGCTCACTGACGCCACCTTGAACCCTCACCTACACCGTGTAGGTTCGCTAGGTCACCAGGATGGAGTAGCCATCCTCGCCTGAGTGTGCCATAGCCGAAGATGGCCAGTGTACCGCTGCTGGACCTCCGCCGTCCGCCATGGCCGCCGTCAAGCTTGCTTCGGCGAGCCATCGAGCCAACTAAGCCTACCAGTCGATGCGCGGGGGTGAGAAGAGTGTAGTGGTGAAGACGCTACTGCCGGAGACCTCACCATCAGCGAGTTCTCACCGGTCAACGCCATCCCCTGTTTTGGTCTCGCTGATGGGTGGGTCCCCGTTGACCGCGGGCCCCAGCTGTCAGTCAGATTTGAATTTGATTTTCTAGATTTATTTCGCAGATTTGAATGCATGTTTCAAAAATTCATATCAAGCTAGGAGTGTCCAATTTTGGTGAACCAAATTTTGTTGGATTCCTCATGAAGTGTAGTATTTGATAAAAATGAGATGCACTTTTTATGGTATCTTCCTTGGAGAATAAAATATAGCTAAATAAATACATTTTAAATGGTTTCTATCTTATAAATTGCATAACTTGAGCTAGGAATGTGATAAAATTGTGATTCCAAATTTTCTAGTCTTGTGCTGACATGTTCTAGATAGGAAAAATACTAAATCTACAGTAAGCATACTTTGGATATGGTCTTCCTATTTAATCCTAATTAATTGCTAGTTTCTAGTGAAATTAATTGGGGTAAAAATACATAATATATGATCATGCAAAGTTTTACACAGTATTCTTATTCTTGGAGGAATGCAAGAAAAATATTAAATGTATTGCTTGATATTTTTCACTATGCTAATCTATTTTTTCTAAAATAAGCCTATGTAACTTGTCATTTTTGTAGAGGTAGTTATACTTATCCAAATTGCATGAAATTTATACAGTAGACTATTAAGGTCATTTGTAGGCTACTGTAATTTTTTTAGAATTTATTAAGCAATATAAATATTTATCCTTTAAATCACCTTATTATTTAAGGCAATTAATAAATGGATATAAATAATTTAGTTATGTTTAACCATAATGTTTTCTAGGGTGCTTGTGATGCATATGATCTATTGATGTTATTAGTTAGGCTTAAAAGCAATTGGTTGTATGCAACTAGTTAATTATTGCTTTATAATTCAACTAGATGGCTACATGTATAGTCTCTGTTGTGGTGATGATTTCATGATGATAATGGTTTTTTTGTAAAACTTGTTAATAACAAAGTTGTAGAGAACATACTTATCTACCTCTTGCTAAACCTTCATAGTCATTGGCCTTATGGTTTAAAAATTATGGCTTTTCTAGAATATCCCCAACCATATCATTTTGATATGTATAACTCTAGTTATGGTCAAAACAAGTGGCTGTTATCTTGTAGTCCAAAAAATGATTTACATAAGTGTTTGCTTAACTTACTAGGGAAGAGATATGCACCTACTTAGTAAAAGAAAATGTGACTTGTTATCTCTTAACACAATGCTGTTAGAAACATTTATGAGGATACATTCATCACATAATATCATATTATACATGTCATCATATATGCATTCGTGATATCTTATTTCATGCTCGTGCATATAGGATCATCCGAAGAGATAACTCTCCTAGAGTTCAACGAAGAAGAGGAGGAGGATCAGTAGGAGATGCCTCAGGCCATAGCTCTAGGAGAATAGGAGCAAACTCTCGAGGATCTCCCTGAGTGCTGGATCACCAGCCAACCTCTTTCCTCAAAGGCAAGCCCTGGAGCATTCTAAGTCTCTCATATTTTTACAAAATATCACTTGAGTCCTTTATGTTTGATGCATTAGGTTATAAGAGTTGATTGGAAACACTTGATGCATAGAACTACCTTATCTAGTTACAAACCCCTTTAACCCTGTGTAGGTCCAGGATCGAATATATGCTTAGCCAAGCTTAGACCGGTAGAAGTCGGGTGATTTCCTGGACACTTGCGAGATATAGGTGGATACCGAAGCATGGTTGGCTATATTTGCTATTGTGGAAAAGAACCATGGGGAAATGGAAATAGAGGCTGGGCGGAGTCTATGTGTAGGTTGACTCATGTGATTCCCACTGTGTCGGTTAATAACTGTACCGTTGTTGGCGCTTCTGACAAGATTAAACGCATGCCTATCACTTAGCTGGCCAGATAACTCGTTCCGACCACAAAGCCAAGTAGCTCAACTCAGGCCAGGCCCTGTTCTGTAAAAGTGTGCACTCTAGATGGTAGTAAGGATGTGCGGGGAGCCAAACGTGAGCCCAAGGGCAGAGTAGTCCTGATCGTCCTTGTAGCTAGTTGTCCCTGATTATGCAGCGACTGGTCGAACCCATGAAATGTGTACCTGAGTTGTACCAAAGGTGACCTAAGGTGACCGTTGATTTGGTCTGCCTGGGTTTGTGTTAGGAATAAATTCCTAGCTGGTTGAAATCGATTCGAATCGCCGTCTCTCCCGGACAGTGAGAAACTTGGCTAGTCCCAACATCGTAGTAATTGTATTATGGAATGATGGTTATGATGAACATGGAATTATTATACCGGCTATGGTTACTACTTTATGCTACTAAATGATATACCACATGTTTGGTATAGGCTAGTTGCTAATCTAGAGATGAATAGTTATAATTAATTTGATGATCGAATTATAACTAAATGATATACTTGAATTGGTAAGCTTTTTATGCAAAATATTGTCAAGCTAGCTCCACTTATAAAGCCTTGCATAATCCTTGGAGTCACTTTGTTTTTGGTTTATGAAGGGTAAGTCTAGCTGAGTACCTTCTCATACTTAGGGTTTTATTCCCATTGTTGCAGATGGTACAGTTTGTCATGGCTATTGCAAGAACTGCTTCTGTCCCACCGTGGACGAGGAGTGAGCCCTGGGCAGGCATCTCTTATTAATCCTTCTTATATACTTTTGTGGGAGTGTGATCGTGGGTTGGCACTATGTTTAAACAATTATGGTAGATGCTAGTTTCAAACTTTAATTTGCTTCCTCTACTATTTTACTTAAACTCGGTTTGTAATAACCTTAATTCATACTTTGATGGATGAACTATATTTGTAAACTTTATGTAACGTGTGACATGTATGTTGAGTCATGTACGATCTTGGTTGTATGTTGATTGTTAATCAAGACCCTTTGTGGTAGTCGATGGACTACCAGGTTTATATGGGTTCAAGTATGACAGTGCGACCTTGGTTGAAGCCAGCAACCTCTCCGCCATGACGAACCAGCGTGGTCGGACGATCCCTTCAGGCCATTCAGCCCTATTTCCTTGCCAGGGCACGATGGCAGGCAATGTTCTTGTCATTGGTGTAGGTGCCATCTAGGGGGGCATGTGCCCTCGCTAGCACTTGCGCCCTAGCGTTGGACTCGATCCAACCACAGGCCTTATGGTTGGGACAGACGGGGCACACCAAGCCGCCATACGGGCTGACACGCAAGAATAGATTCGGGCCCAGGAGAATAGGCGTTGTGTAGCCATGTAGACAATCATCCTCTGAGTCCATCGTGACGTAGCCTGGAGAGCCGTCGGACTCGAACTCAGCGTCGGCCAAGATGTCGACCATGGCCTTGGCCTTGGCCAAGATGTCGGCCTCGTTGTTGGCCTCGGCGGATGGCGAGGGGGACCACGATGGTGCAAGTGACCCGCCCACATGGGGAGCGGATCCGGCGATGGCGAGTGGACCTGGCGATGGCAAGTGGGACCGCACTAGGGCCAGTGGTGGCGAGCGAACCACTGGTGCCGGTGGCGTTAGCGTCTTCGTCGAGGGCGATGGGGATAGCAGCAGCCTTGGAGATGGCATGAGTCTCGGTGACGGGAACACCGATATACGGGGACTGGACATCACCACTGCCTCCACCGACACCAACCCGGGGTGTGCCATTGGCCTCGCCTCCGTCAAACCACTGGAGGAAGTGGGGACTGTAGCCGGGCCACCGACGACCTTCATGGCAACCGACGGGGTGGCGGACCTGGGTGGCGAGGAGAGGGCTTTTGTGCAATGGAAGATGGAATGGTAAACAATATGAATTGGGGCGAGGCCAGGCTTTATGTATACACAGGGATGCTAGGGCTTCTAAGGCAAGATATTCTGTAAAGATTTATTTATACACGGGGACGCCAAGGCTTCTAAGGCATGTTACTATGTGGAGATTTATCTTTCCTAGAGGTGGGTGTCGTCATGCTCCCTCGGGAATCTTAACCATATTACATCGGCGGTTGCAAAAACAAAGCACGTCTCCTCCATTTATGTTGATGAGACAGTGTTAGTCTCGGCACGACGACATCAATTGTGTGGCCGGCGAACTTTCTGGCATGCACAATAAAATTTCATAGTTTGTGATCGACTACACTCACTTGTCATTTCATCCAATATTATTATTACTAGTAGTAGGGGCATTGTCACATGACCGTGTTCTCCTTGGCTTTAAATTTAACAATTCCTAAAAGAAAGTTACTTTTATCATAATATGTGACATGGGGCCGGGAGTACATTTGCACAAATGCGTACGACACGTATGCTATCCGACGCATTCAAATATAAGGCGGTAGGACTTTCTTGCATGTGCAGTAGAATTTTCAACACCTATGGCTCATCTGTTCTGCATTAGTCCAGGCTTGCTCCTCCCAAAGAAACCTTGCGCTGTTGCTAAGAGCGAAGTGAATGTAGAATGAAAGCTGGACAGGAGTGAAAATTTAAGAGATTTTAAACACAATGACACAGTTGAGACTTGAAAGCCTAGTGCAGTTGTGATAGGTCTTTTCACTCCTATCCAAGCAGTCACAACAGTCGAGGGGCAAACACAAGAGTGAAGAGGAGTTGCTTTGGTAAGCAATTTCACTTTTGAAGAGACATGCAGTGGCTAGCTAGAGATGGGTACACTTACTATCCGACGAGAGATCTGATGGATAGCGGGGGACTTTCTAGCATGTGCTGTACAACATCTATGCCTCCTCTGTTGTGCATTAGATTGAGCCGAGACTTGTTCAGATGAACTCCTCGCTGCATGGCTGTTACAAGTTCAACAATTTTTATCAGACACGCGCAAATAAGATGAGTTGGGTTCACGATGGATTAGAGCCACTCATGTTGAGCATGATTAGAGCGACCATTGCGCGGTTGGCAAGAGTGTGATGTATCCGACGCGTTCAAATATATGGCGGCAGGACTTTCTGGTAGCCAAGACTTGCTCCTCTCAAAGAAACCTTGCGCGGTTGCCGAGAGCAAAGTGAATGCAGGATGAAAGCTGGACACGAGTGAAGTGACCACCATGACATGGTTGAGACTTGAAAGCCTAGTGTGGTGGTGATAGGTCTTTTCACCCCTCGTGGGCTATTGCACTCCCTCGGGAACCTCAACCAGTCATACCACAGAAGGCGTGTTTGACCAGAGATGCAGGAGTATTGACGTTCCCAAGCGTATATGGATGAAAATAGAGCATGTGTCCTCCAATTACACTGATGAGACGGTGTTAGTCTCGGTGCTGGTTTTTACTATACATGTTAGCTCCTCCACTGATGCCCCAAAACTATGTGCACTCCTTGAGTTTGTCACAACACCAGAAACACAAAAAAAGAAAGCCACCCTCCCACAAGAGGAGAACAAGAATAGAGACATACCAGCATGGATTCCTCAAGACTGTCAAGTTCCCTAGTTGGCACGACGGGGCTGCAAGAAGACATGGTAGCACCGAGCCATAGTGACCTGGAGTGCATGAATATCCTTCTTCCTAGATTGTATGCAGAAACATTGGTGTGCCGAATCCCATCTGCTGGGGTTTGCCTTTAGGAATGAACTTGTCCCTCTATCCAACTATGTTGATCATTATGCATGCTGAAACTGCCAGCTGCAATGGCCTGAGCCGTCAGAGGTCACCGGAAACTTGAGCTTTGTCTGGACGACAAGTAGAGCCTGGCCAGGTGGAAGATAGAGGTGTTCCCCAATGACGGTCACTTGTACCTCTATCGGGGATGGAAGCACTTTGCCCGCGCCTTCGACCTCCAAGATGGGTTCTCTCTTGTATTGCGATATGACGGCTAGTCATAGATTAACGTTAATGTCTTTGGCCTTACCACCTGCCGCAAGCAGTACCCACACGACTTTGAGGCCGACGGTAGTCAGCTCTCCCTGCCCATCGTGGAGCCATGGAGTTTTGTAGTGATCTCGAAGAAGTACCACCTCAAAGTGAAGTATCTAGTGAGCACTCGCGCGTGATGCTGAACATACCAATGTCGCAAGTTACCAATGTCGTCTTTCTCATCAATCTTTTTTTGTGCGAGGCGAAGAACATGCCAGTGGATTTTAAGGTAGCACATGGCTACCAGTAGCGGCAAGCCATCGAGATGCAAATGGCTGGGCAGTCCTAGTTCGTGGCCTTAGAGAGGACCCGCATGAACAACAATGTACGCACATCGTTCAAGTACGGGTGGGATGAGTTCTGTGCAAGCAACCACCTCAACGTTAGTGACACCTGCTTCTTCAGTGTGATCCATGAGGCCACCTACAGTGATGACAAGGATGAGGAATGGGAGGAGGAGTAGGAGTACGATGAAACTAAGTTCAAGGTGGAGGTGCGTAAGATGAATGGCGGATGGTTGCGATGAACTTGGTGCAAGAGTTGACATGATATGTATTTTGTTGTTTCATCAGAACTATTATCCGGCCTATCAAGATTTCCTAGTATCGGACTATCTTACACCCTATTTGGATGGACTATGACTAGTTAGCCATGGCTAAAAAAGTGAACTAATTATTGGGTTCAATAGACTAGAACTAGTTGTTAGCCCCTGATGGTTGGGTTCTATGGACTAGTTGGATAGCCCCTAATAGTTTTTTTTGAAACAAATCAGGCAGGAGAGCTGTCGATTATATTAAAAAGAAGGATAACCCCTGATAGTTGTCAGCACTGTATTTTGTTGTTCATTGACTCGCAGTGATCCACAATGTCTATATTTCATAGGTTGGACTGTCTTTGAGTCCCGATAATCTGAACAGCTATACACCCATGTCCTCCGATTAGAAAGGGCGAAGTTTAACGGTTGTGATGCCCATGGCAATGCAATGGATGCAGCCCAATCTCAATTCAACTACATTGATGCAGCAGTTATTGATCATCCTCCATCCAGTGTTTGGAACTGCCGCAACACATTCTCGTACTTAAGTGAAAAAGTTAGTAGTGCACAACTTCTTTTGCCTCCCACTTTGTTGTGACATCCATCCACATGACTGTCACCGCTTCCCATGGCCTCCAATGAGCCCACCGGTGGCAACATCCAGCATACGATGCTAGTAGAGCACAACACTGGTGTTGTCCCTGGCGCCGTGGTTGTCGATGCTGATGGCGTAGTGGTTGCTGATGCTGGTGGCACCTCGATTGTCGATGCTGATGGCACCGTGGTTGCCGATTAGGATGCCATGCCCATTGCTGCCGTCGATTATAGGCGACCCATGCCGTTTGTCTCTAGGGGCCTAGCGTCATGGTCCAGCCATTTTGCTCCATTGGGCGTGCATTGAGCATCGCCCTGTCTGACGGCACCAAAGCCGACCGCTGTGAACAACTTAGCGGTTCACCGGATAATGGAACGCATGGGCTACAATGCTGGCCACGGCCTCGGACTGCACCACTAAGGGGTCACCAACCTCATCCAGGTGCAACTACACCATAGGTACTTGGGTCTCAGCACCGACCATGCCGACGCCTCCTACATCATCCCTGTAGCCAATAATCCCTCCAATGATTCAACCTCGTCTGATGACGAGGGCGCAAGCAATTTGAGTCCTCATGATGATGAGGTCGTGCAACCACCAAGCCCACCGGAGAGCCACACCAAGGTTGTCTTGGATATGGTTATCAGTGAGTTCACAAAGTTGCTGACTGAGTATCCCTCCTATTACAAGGAGATGTCCCTACTAGACACAGTGCACAAGATGTTGGTCCTTAACGTGCAGGAGACATTCAAGCAGTTGACATGGTATGATCTGCTGGAGCAGCCAAATAGGAAGATGGAGGCGGTGAGCAAGCTCAAGTACATACTCTTGGATGATGGGTTAGCCTCCTCGTCGTATGCCGGGCTGCTCATTAAACTGGTGGTCGACCCCATTATGAAATGGTTGAAGGAGACATGGACTCCCACCAGGTTCCCATAGCAAGAACAATTGGTACAGTTCTTGCACAACCTACCTGTCGGGGACCAATACTAGGGTACCCAAGAGGAGGAGCTAATAACCATCAACATTGATTCATCCGAGCAGTCAAGAGCGTGACTACAGCTCCAATCGACCCCTAGGTGCGCAAACTCTACCTCGCCCGGCCTTTGGGGGTAGGCTCCACCTCGCTCGACACCGAGGCCGTGGGCTTCACCTCGCCCAACCTCTAAGGGCGGGCTCCGCCTCACACCACACCAAGGCCACGGGCTCTGCCTTGCTTGACCTCTGAGGGAGGGCTCTGCCTCACCCGACACTGAGGCCATGGGCTTTGCCTCGCCCGACCTCTGAGGGCTGGCTCTGCCTCACTCGGCCTCTAGGGATGGGCTCCGCCTCGCCCGACCTCTAGGTGCAGGCTCCACCTCGCCAGACCCTTGGGTTTGCACTCTACCTCACCCAACACCGAGGCCATGCGCTCCGCCTCACCCGACCTCTGGGGCTAGGCTCGACCTCACCCGACCCTTGGGTTTATGCTCCACCTCGCCCGACCTCTGAGGGCAGGCTCCGCCTCACCTGACACCGAGGTCGTGAGCTCTACCTCGCCTGACCCATAGGTTTGCGCTCTGCCTCACCCGACCTCTAACACTAGGGAGGTGACCAGCATGCCCTGATATAACACATGGCCATGATGAGCCATACCTATGGATTCACATCAGGAACAGCATCGGGCATACCGGTGTTGTTCTACCTAACCTTGTACGAGCACTGATAGGCATGTCAGCTCACCATGACGTCTACTAGGATGGAGTGGAGCACCACGACTGGGGGATGACACCTACACATGGTGCCAATGACGGATAGGGCTGCGATATGGAGCTATCCCTATTGATGTCTATAGGTTCGGCGGAACCCAGGTGAAGGAAAAGAAGGACCCAATGATCTTGGAGGACTTCTTCTCCTTCTCATTCTCCTCTTTTCCCTCCACTATAACCCATGCTTTCCCTTGGCCTATAAAAGGGAAAGCAGGGCGTCCCATAAGGGGCATCGCAACACATCACATCAATTTGGACTCGAATCCATCAAACCCCGAATGAACCAGAACACACAAGCACACAGCCGGGAAGAGACCGAGCTCTCAGCACCCATTCAATCCTCTCACCAGAGACTTGGGACCTATCCCTCTCTTGATCGTTTATAACCCCTACTATGAACTTTTAGTACTAGTAACATTAGTAGCAGCAATGAACTAGACGTAGGGACATTCTGCCCCAACCAGTATAAATGTCGTGCCCTCTTAGCACACCATCTGAGCCAAACGCGCAATATTAGAAATTTACTAGTCAGTGGCAACTTGAAACACCAACAGTTGGCACGCTAGGTAGGGGCCTTTTGCATGTCTCGACATCCACACCAGGCCTCAGATGGCTAGTCACAACCTCAGCTGGGTCCTAGGTGTGCACGTGCGCTTCTTGGACCTAGACTTCATCATCACGATGGAGGGAGAGTTGGCGATGGCTCCCGTTGCCGTTTGACCTCTCCACTCTGCTGGCCTCGATGCAATCACCGAGGCACTTGAGGAGCTACAGCTACACGCACCAGAGGCCCATGCCCTTGGAAGCGACTAGCTCCTCGACTTCGACTATGGGAGGTTAGAGCACCAGCTCGGCGCCTTCCTAGGACCCCAACCATCCCGGGAGGACCTATGCCACCTCACCTTCTTGTTCGCCAACATCATGGCGCAACTTGTCGGAGGGGAGCCGCTCTCTCTAGAATACCTCATCCAAAGTGCCCCGACAGCGCTCCTATTCGGTCTCCGCAATGTCGTAGAGACCGATGGCCACCCTGTGGCACAGTGCACACCTCCATCCCCTGTGAACGATGAGTACATAGGGATGACCGAATATGTTGCGGAGTCTTTTCATGACCTCCTCACGGGAGAATCAGAGTCACCCTCTAGCTCTGACTCTAGTAGGGGGAGCCATCACCCCTCTTGTGATTGCTTCATGGCAGGTAACCCTGAGGGACACATCGAAAGCATCCACGAGAAAGAAGCTACCCAATGAATGACCTCGATGACAAGGTCGGGGGAGGGGGATGTAGGGGCCCCGACTCACCTACGGGTGGAGCAGCTGAAGGCCCGACATCAAGAGCTCGAGGAAGCACGACTCCGGCTCGAGCTAGAATGCGAGGAGCACGATCGAGAGATCGATCACCACAGAGATGGTGGGCGTGCACGCGCCATGGCCCACGACGTGAACCGGAGGATCATTGATGACAATGAAGCACTCCCGCACTTGCTTTGGGGGCTTCCGGGGCCACAACAGCCAAAGACCATCGGTCCCATCGTGAGATTCGCATGCTACTCGAGCACACAACGGCACAATAGGCCAAGAGCTCGCTGTCTCGGCGATGCAAGCTCAATGCCAGCCAGCGCATGCCCTCAGAGCGACCCGACAAGGACACGTTAGTCCACTAGGTGCCACAAGGCAGCAGGCTACGAACCATGGTCTCGGTACATGAGCATGTCAGTCGCAACCATGACGCGCGTGACACCCTCGACGCCCGTAGGCGTGCCCATGGCGATCTGAGGGAGGGACCTAGCCGTGGCTACCACCCTTGTCCTAGCGGATGCTATGACAGCGGTGAGGATTAAAGCCCGAGCCCTAGCATGCTGGGACCTCAGGCCTTCGACCAACACATTCTCAATGCCGCCTTCCCGCCACGGTACCGACCATCAACCAACATCCTAAAATACTCTAGGAAACGAACCCCGAACTATGGCTCGAGGATTATTGGCTTCCTTGCCAAGCCGGTGGAGCGGATAATGACGACTTCATCATCTACAACCTTCCATTGTTCCTAGCCGATTCGACACAAACATGGTTGGAACACCTTCCGCCCAACAAAATCAAAAGTTGGGTGGACCTGAAAGAGATCTTTGTGGGAAACTTTGAGGGCACGTACAAGCATCTTAGAACCCATGGGATCTCAAAAACTACTAATAGAAAGCTGGATAAAACCTTCATGGATACATCTGGTGCTTCTCCCGATAGTGCAACGAGCTGCCCAACATCGCTGACGCCGACGTCATAGGTGCCTTCCTGTCTGAGACCACCTACGAGTCCTTGGTTCACAAGCTAGGACATAAGGGTCCGCAAACCACCAAGGAGATCCTCAACATCACCACCAACCATGCCTCGGGCAAGGAGGCAGTCAGAGCGATCTTCGACCGCCTCAAAGGCAAGGCGAAGCGGGACGATGACGCCGGCGAGGGCGCCTCCAACCGTCCCGGCAAGAAAAAGAATAGGAAGTGGCACGAGGGATCACTCATGGCCGCCACCGACTGCAAAGGGGGTCAGAAGCCTACCAAGGGTACCCCGATCCACTTCGAGAAGCTGCTCGAGGGGCCATGCTCGAACCATTCTTTCGTCGTCGAGCACCTATACATGGACTACGACCTCTTGAAGCGATTCTTGTCTGAAGGCTCCAACAAGGGGAGCATAGGAAGGAGCCTGTAACACCCTAGGTGTTAGGCTTGCATAATTACACTTGCATTTGCATGAGCATAAGCATCAAGCATTCATATATGAGTATTTATATGTGAAACATACAATTGAAACATGTGAAACATGACTTGTTATTCTATGTTTCCCTTATGTGTATGCTTATGATCATGTGTGATTAAGTGCAAGTGGTTGATGTTGGTCACTAAAACACCTTAGCTACACTTAGGATGCCTAATGGAACAATGTTCATGTGGATCACCTTACCTAATTAAGCTCCTAAGTGATGACATGCTTGGTTGACCTAGGAAGTACTTATGTGTGACCAATGTATGAAATGCTTGTGGGACCTTAGGAGTACCCTAAACATGTTTAGAATATCACATGGAACAACTTTGGTATTCATGACTAAGGCTAGTTTGGTCTCTAAGTCATATCTATAGTGTAAATTATCATTTTAGTGATGTATGTTTGACCTAAGTTGAACTATAGCTTAGAGTGTTTGCATGGATGTGCACCCTTAAGCAAAGTTGTAGTACTTGAGTAGCGTAACAACTTTATTTTTGGGTCATAGGATAATTCAGCTCCTAACATGGTTTAATTTGGATCACAAAAATCACTAGCAGAGCTGTTTTTTTCAAACTTAGAAAATTTTCTAAGTCTAACTGAGTTCACAGTGTTGATGTGTCCTACTTTGTGTTGATGTAACTTCTAAACCACTACAAATTTGAAGATGATTTCTAAAGAAATATTGTTGCCCTAATATAGCTCTACAACTTTTATTAAGGGAGATTTTGCTAACTGACCACGGTTTAGGAGTTAGGAGGGGGAGAAAACACGTTGTTAGGCGACTGCTGACGAGCCTGATGGCCATCTCGACTGGGCAGTCGTGGCTGACCGGTCGCTGGCCATTCGTGCTAGGTGGAATCCATACATCGACGTCACCCCCACCAGTTAGGCCATCGGGGACACCTCGACGCCTCGCGCCTGCTGCTTCACTTGCAGACCCCGTTCACTTCTCGTTGCCTCATCCGAACCAAGCGAAAGCAAAGCGCTGTGCCACCGCCATTGCCGCCGAGAGCGCCACCACCGCCTAGCTCCCTTGCCATCGCTCCATTGCTGCCTCTAGCTAGCCAATAGCTTTGCCATCTTCCTCTCTACCTCATCGACATAGTTGCTGGACTAGGCAAGCCACGGTGAGGGCGAATTTCACCGTTCTTGTCCTCGCCAGAGTCGATGTCTCCATGGCTGCCGTCATGGCGAGCTCACCGCTGCTCTGCTCCCTTACCCATTCTCCTTCCTTCTTTGTGTTAGTACTAGCTAAGGGTGTAGCCTAGCCTTGGTGGTGACCTAATGGTGAACCATCGTCTCGCCGGAGTTGAAAACGACACCGCGCTCTCACCGCCGCACCATCGCGCAGGTGGACGACCCTCGCCGGCGCATCCACCCGAACCTTAGGTAGCCTTGGTAGTTCCGCCTGAGCACCATGAAGTCGTAGCCACTCTTGCCTAGACCTGCCATGGCCAGAGACGGCCGACGCACCTCCACGCAGCACCGCTGTGCCACCATGGCCGGCGACGAACCATCTCCGGTGTGTCCCTGCGCTAACCACCTACACCTATCAACACAGGAGAGTGTGAGGATCATCATGGTGGGGTCGGTTTCACCAGAAAGTTCACCGTCTGATAAGTACTAAAGCTATTTTAGTACGGGAGTTGGCCCGATCTTCACGATAGTAGGTTGGAAATCACAAGATAACTTGCTGCGAACAGTGGAGGATAACTAGCTTTATACCTACCAAGGTTGGATGCGACCAAGCGAAGGGGAGAGAGGCACCGAAACCGCGAAGACTTCGACTCGATCTCCGAACGACCATAGAACCACAACCGGAGCTAATCCACACAAGGCAGGGCAGTCGTACTGGAACCCGCAAAGCATGAACTAGTGGATTCCAGAGGAATCTCTTCACAAGTCCAGGAAGAACAAGGAAGAACAAGGGTTTGAGTAAGCACTCGGCAGCTTGGCTGCAATATCACTGGAATTATCAAATTATCCCAAAAAAGTCCTTTTCTAGTAGCCTAGAGGTGGTATTTATACTATGAGAAGTTTCTAAGATAGATGTGAACTGAAGAATCCATGTTGGAAGGTGGAAGGACAACGGACTAGAGCATTCACGAAGTGGTCTTTAGTTTCCGCGTGTCTTCTGGGCTTCTAGGCAGTCTTTAATGTTTTGGTCATAACTCCTTCCATGAATTATTGTAGAATGGTACAGTTTTTGCACGGGCTCTTTAGCTTTATGCAGACTATTGAGCTTCGGAGCAGTCTTCACTAAAACTGGTCGAACGCCTAGCTCTTCTCTCTAATCCATCCTTGATGTATCCTTGTCTTCTTTCTCAGAGAACCTGAGTAATAACAACATGCACGACTTAGGTAGCTCGAAATTACCATCAATGTTTAATTGAAATTCACAAAGTAGCGCGTGCACCTCTTGTTGTATCTTTTTGGCGCGGCTACGGGTGATTGGTCCAGTAGGGACTTGAAGTAGTGTATCAGCTGGTGAGGTGGTCGGAGAGGTTACCGAGGTCGGTGAAGTGATCAGAGAGGTCGCCGGGGTGGTCGGTGAGGTCGCCGAGGTGGTCGGTGAGGTCATCAGAGTGGTCGGAGAAGTGGTCGAAGTGGTCGCTGAGGTTTTCGGAGTGGTCGGAGAGGTGGTCAGAGTGATCGCCGAGGTCTCCGACGCTGGCGTGGTCACATCATCCTCCCCCCTTGAAAAGGAGTCGTCCTCGACTCTTCTAATCCAAAGAATGGAGAGAGGTCGGCCACATTAAAACTGGTACTCACACCATAAGTACTTGGCAGATCAATTTCATAAGCGTTGTCGTTGATCTTGCATAGCACTTTGAATGGACCATCAGCTTAGGGTTGCAACTTGCTTTTGCGTTGTTCAGGAAATCTGTCCTTGCGTAAATGCACCCAAACCAAGTCTCCTGGTTCAAATAACACCTTCCTTCGACCTTTATTGGCATGCTTCTCATATATCCTGGTCATCTTTTCAATGTTTGTCCGAGCTCTATCATGAAGGTTCTTGACAAACTCGGCTCGCTTGCTTGCATCAAAGTTTACACGTTCCTGCATAGGTAAAGGCAAAAGATCTATGGGAGCAGTGGGTTTAAACCCATATACAATTTCAAATGGACAAAATTTAGTGGTCGAGTGTACTGCCCTGTTGTATGCAAACTCGACATGTGGCAAACTTTCTTCCCAAAGTTTCAAGTTCTTCTTGAGGATAGCTCGTAGTAGCATTGATAGAGTACGGTTCACAACTTCAGTTTGTCCATCTATTTGTGGATGACACGTCGTAGAGAATAGCAACCATGTTCCAAGTTTGCCCCACAAAGTTTTCCAAAAATAACTCAAAAATTTAGTGTCACGATCAGAAACAATGGTTCATGGCACTCCATGTAGTCGTACAATTTCTTTGAAAAACAATTTAGCGATATATGAAGCATCATCGCTCTTGTGGCATGGAATAAAATGTGCCATTTTGCTAAAACGATCAACCACAACAAAGATGGAATCCCTTCCCCGCTTGGTTCGAGGTAAACCAAGAACAAAATCCATGGAAATATCTTCCCAAGGCACACTAGGAATAGGCAGAGGAGTGTATAATCCATGAGGATTCACATGGGACTTAGCTTTGTGGCATGATTCGTAGTGAAGAACATGTCTCTCCACATCTCTTCTCATCTTTGGCCAAAAGAAGTGGTCGGTAAGGATTTGTTCTGTCTTCTTGGAACCAAAATGTCCCATGAGCCCTCCTACGTGGGCTTCCTGCACAAGTAAAATTTGAACAAAGCAATCTAGAATACAGAGTTTGTTAGCTCGAAACAAAAACCCATTATTCACATGAAATTTTTCCCATCCTTTGCCTTCTCGACACTTGGAATATGGTTCAGCAAAATATGAATCAGTTACACATAAATCTTTTATGCTTTCTAAGCCAAGAATCTTAGCGTCAAGTTGGGTTAGCAAAGTGTGATGTCGAGACAAAGCATCTGCTACAACATTCTCTTTTCTTTTCTTGTACTTGACAATATAGGGAAATGACTCAATGAATTCACACCATTTTGCATGTCTTCTATTCAGTTTTAGTTGTCCTTTAAGGTGTTTCAATGATTCATGATCTGAATGTATCACAAATTCTTTAGGAAAAAGGTAATGTTGCCAAGTTTCCAAACTCCGAACGAGAGCATATAATTCTTTATCATAAACTGAATAATTTAGAGTGGGACCACTTAGCTTTTCACTGAAGTATGCAATTGGCCTTCGTTCTTGCATGAGCACACCTCCAATCCTAACTCCGCTTGCATCGCATTCTATTTCAAATGTCTTACCAAAATCTAGGAGAGCAAGGACTGGGGCTGTTGTTAACTTCATCTTCAATTCTTCAAATGCCTTCTATTGTGCTTCTCCCCACTTGAAAAGCACTTCTTTCTTGGTCAGCTCATTGATTGGTGCAGCAATAGTGCTGAAATCCTTCATGAACCGCCAATAGAAACCAGCAAGTCCAAGGAAGCTTCTGACTTGGCTCACGTTCTGTGGAGGCGTCCAGTCTCGTACAGCCTTGATCTTTTCTTCATCTACCTCCACTCCTTGTCCTGTAACAACAAATCCAAGAAAGACTACCTTGTTGGTGCAAAAGGTGCACTTCTCAAGGTTAGCATACAATTTCTATTCACGTAGGACAACAAGCACACATTGGATATGTTTAACATGTTCATTAAGAGACTGGCTATAAATTAAGATGTCATCAAAGTAAACGACAACAAACTTGCCAATGAAAGTTCTAAGCACATGATTCATCAATCTCATGAATGTACTTGGTGCATTGGTTAACCCAAAAGGCATTACCAACCATTCATACAACCCAAATTTTGTTTTAAAGGTTGTTTTCCATTCATCTCCTTCTTTCATGCCAATCTGGTGATATCCACTTCTTAAATTAATTTTAGTGAATATGATAGCACCACTAAGTTCATCAAGCATATCATCCAGCCGAGGGATGGGGTGTCTGTACCTTATGGTAATGTTATTTATTGCTTGGCAATCCACACACATCCGCCAAGACCCATCTTTCTTAGGAACTAAAAGGACAAGAACAGCACAAGGTGACAGACTTTCTTGTACGTACCCTTTTCTCATCAATTCTTTCACTTGTCGCTGAATCTCCTTGGTTTCTTTCGGGTTGGTGCGGTAGGCAACACGGTTTGGGAGTGAAGCACCGGTCACAAGATCAATTTGATGTTCGATTCCTCTCTTAGGTGGTAGTCCTGGTGGCACTTCATCCGGAAAGACATCCTCATATTCCTGTAACACATCAAAGATAACACTTGGCAGGGTAGAGGGTAAGTTGTTAGTAGAAAGAAGAGTGTCCTTGTACAGGAGTACGAAGAACATGGCATTGTGTTCACTCAATTCTTTTAGATCCCCTTTTCTAGCCATCATAACTAAACCCTCTTTTCCCGGTGTTTTGGTTCTTTGTAGCTGTGGGGTTTTATTTGGCTTTGGAATCTCTCCCTCACTATTTTTGTGGGTCACTCGCAGGTGGTTCTCGCTCTCTCGCTGTTTCTTTTTAAGATCATCCTTCAAAATTTCCTCCGGTGTTAAAGGAAGTAAAGAAATTCGCTCTCCTTTGTACATGAAAGACAGCTTGTTGGTTCTTCCAAAGATCTAGACATCACGATAAAATAATCATGGCCTCCCTAATAGCAACTGGCATGCTTGCATAGGCACCACATCACATTCCACATGATCATTGTACCGCCCAATAGAAAAGTGAACGGTCACAATATTTGTTACACGCAGTGCACCGCAGTCATTGAGCCATTGCATCTTGTATGGACTTGGATGACGCTGCGGTTTCAACCCCAATCTGTTCACCAATTCTTGACTTGCAATATTGTTGCAGCTACCATTGTCAACGATGATGCGACATAGCTTGTCCTTAATCATGCCTCTGGTATGGAAAAGATTGTGCCGCTGGCCATTCTCTTCTTTTTCAGCAGTAATACTAAGCACACGAAGAGAAATAAAACAATTATGATCTCCTTCATCAGGTTGAATTTCATCACCTTTATCTTGTATAATTTCTTCATCATATATTGGAGCTTCTTCCTCAGGTTCGCTTTCAGATTCCCATTCACCTTGCTCATTTATAATCATGGTCCTTCGACTAGGACATTGAGCAGCAATATGTCCTCGACCTGATGAAGCAGCAGTTGATGCAGCAGGAGGGGTTGCTGTGGTTGCAGCATGTCGTCGTTGTTCTTGCTGAATTGTAGGTGAAGAAGAAGTAGAAACTGTTGTCTTTGTAGCACCAATGGATGGAGGAGGCCTAGTAGCAAATCCTTGTGATCTTCCCCCACCAATAGAGGTACCGGGCTGCTGCCACCGCCATGGGGCTGAAATTGATTGGCTCCCATAAGACCTTCTTCGTCTCTCTTGCTAAATTTTCCTCTCGGTGCGCATAGCTTGATCAACAAGGTCTTGCAAATTATGATATGGAAACATCTCAACAAAACCTGAAATTTCTTCATTGAGACCATTCAAAAATCTTGCCATTTTTGACTCTAAATCTTTTCTAATTCCAGATCTCACCAAGAGTAACTCCATCTCCTTGAAGTAGTCATCAACAGATTTTGATCCTTGTCTCAATGTTTGTAACCTATTGCGGAGGTCACGCTGATAACTTGATGGCACAAAGCGTCTTCTCATCACTCTTTTCATCTCAGCCCATGTGTTGATATGGTCACGTCCCAACACACGTTGATCCTCTTGAACTTGGTTCCACCATGTGAGAGCGTAACCTAAAAACTCAACAGAAGTAAGGTTGACACGCCTCTGATCAGAAAGGTTATGCACTCTAAAAATCTGATCACATTGCTCCTCCCATTCAAGATAAGCATCAGCATTTTCTTTCCCTAAAATTTTGGAACACTTAACTTTACATGAGCAATGCTATCCGGATCATCTCTATTACGACGACCACGATGATTTTCCCTATCATGACCAGCACCACGACGATGTTCATGTGGCTGTTCAAAATGCCCATGGTGTCTAAAAGGATTTTCATTATCATCAAATCCTTCCTCATACTCATCGTGAACCTCATCTTCATCATCAAAATGTACATGACGATCACATCCACGTCCTCCTCCATGCTGATGATCAAATTCAGCACGACGTCCACCACCGCGCTGATCAAAATTAGCACGACGCCCTCCACCCCGACCACCACGACCATTACCATGGCGGCCATGAAATCTAGCACCCAGACCAGAATTTTCATCACCAAATTCTTCACGGTGATTGTCTTCATGTTGATGTTGAGGTCCTCGACCACCCGCTGCAGGAAGACGTTCGTTGAACATCCTTTCCATCGCCTCCAAGAGCGAGTTGGCCACTTGACGTAGCTCTGCCCGTACAACAGGGGGTTCTTCATCTCCGTGGTCCCCACCATGAACACTCGAATTAGATCCTACCATGTTAGACTAGTTGCAAGAAAAAAATGGAATAGGTAAATTTGTGGAAACACACAATCTCACCTCTTACTTACCCAAGTTCTTGCTCGTTCTCAAGGACCATGACGGTGCTGGTGTGGCAGCTTCAACGGAGGTGGTAGAGAGGTTGTAAGGATTACGAATCGAACGTCCTGGTTCAAGTTTTGGTGGAGCTATAGGTGGCTAACAAGGAGGGCTACGGTACTGCCAACCGAGTGGTTTGATGTGCTCAAAGACATGACGTTGCTGCTAAAAAGATTACCACCAACTCAAATATGTAACTGAAATTTTCAGCAATACACCGCAACATAGATCCTTTCAAATTCTTTTCACTTCTCTCTTTTTTTGATCTTTTTTTAATAACACTGACAGCAGTAACGAATGAAATAACTCAATTTTTTTATATAAACGGTGGTAACTAGCAACTCGATGAACACAAAACACAACGTAACAGTACCGAGAAATAGTTATAGGTATTTTTTTTGTGGCTTTGGACTATAGGATATGAATAAACACCAATATATGAAGTAGATTAAACAAGGATAACGATGTGGATGACGGCAAGACCTACCGTGTCAACTTATGCTCTGATACCACATGATAAGTACTGAAGCTATTTCAGTACGGGAGTTGGCCTGATCTTCACGACAGTAGGTTGGAAATCACAAGATAACTTGCTGCAAACAGCGGAGGATAACTAGCTTTATACCTGCCAAGGTTGGATGCGACCAAGAGACGGGGAGAGAGGCATTGAAACCGCGAAGACTTCTACTCGATCTCTAAACGACCGCAGAACCACAACCGGAGCTAATCCACACAAGGCAGGGCAGCCGTATTGGAACCCACAAAGCACGAACTAGTGGATTCCAGAGAAATCTCTTCACAAGTCCAAGAAGAACAAGGAAGAACAAGGGTTTGAGTAAGCACTCGGTAGCTCGGCTGCAATATCACTGGAATTATCAAATTATCCCAAAAAAGTCCTTTTCTAGTAGCCTAGAGGTGGTATTTATACTATGAGAAGTTTCTAATATAGATGTGAACTGAAGAAGCCACGTTGCAAGGTGGAAGGACAACGGACTAGAGCATTCATGAAGTGGTCTTCAGTTTCCGCGTGTCTTCTGGGCTTCTGGGCAGTCTTTAATGTTTTGGTCATAACTCCTTCCACAAATTATTGTAGAATGGTACAATTTTTACACGGGCTCTTTAGCTTCATGCAGACTATTGAGCTTCGGAGCAGTCTTCACTAAAACTAGTCGAACGCCCAGCTCTTCTCTCTGATCCATCCTTGATGTATCCTTGTCTTCTTTCTCGGAGAACCTGAGTAATAACAACATGCACGACTTAGGTAGCTCGAAATTACCATCAATGTTTAATTGAAATTCACAAAGTTGCGTGTGCACCTCTTGTTGTATCTTTTTGGCGCGGCTACGGGTGATTGGTCCAGTAGGGACTTGAAGTGGTGTATCAGCTGGTGAGGTGGTCGGAGAGGTTGCCGAGGTCGGTGAAGTGATCGGAGAGGTCGCCGAGGTGGTCGGTGAGGTCGCCGAGGTGGTCGGTGAGGTGATCGGAGTGGTCGCCGAGGTTTCCGGAGTGGTCGGAGAGGTGGTCGGAGTGATCACCGAGGTCTCCGACGCTGGCGTGGTCACATCACCGTCGATGAGCTAGCACCGGTCAAACCACCTCCCCTGTCTCTGTGTGTCTATCGTGTGGGCCCATTGACTGCTGGGTCCCACGTGTCAGCGCCTGTAGTATTAGGCTTTGTTTATTTCTTTTCCAGAATTTTGTGCTAAGTTTGGAAAATGATATCTAGAGCTAGGAGTGTCCAAATTGAGTGAACCAAATTTTGTTGGATTCCTCATGAAGTGTAGTATTTGATAAAAATAGGAAATACACTATTTCTAGTATTTTTCAGAGAAAATAAAATAGAGCTAGATAAATGTTTTTTAAATAGTTTCAATCTTGTAAAATGTATAACTTCAGCTAGAAAAGTGATAAAAATATGATTTCAATTTTGTTGGTTTTGTCTTGTCATGTACTACCTGGGAAAAATATTGGTTGCATAGTGATGTTGCTGGAAATAGGAGTTTGCTATTTATTTTTAATAAATGCTAGATTCTTGTGCTATTTTTCATGGTAAAAATATGTACCCAATGAACATGAAATTTATTGCACAGTGTTCTTGTGCTATGTTGAAGCTAAGAAAAACATGAATGCTGTTGTTTGACACTTTTCAAAAGGATTTCCTATTTATGTTATTTTAAGCCCTACTAGCTTGTCATTTTTGTGTAGGATGTTCTACCTGTTAAAATGCTATGAAATTTATACAGTAGCCTATTGGTGGCATGTATAAGCTACTGTCATTTTTGTGGAATTTACTGTACACTTTTGCTATATGTTTATTATTGCACCTAATTATCTAAATAAATTAATAAAGGCATGAAAAAAAATTATTTAGGAATGGCCACTATATTTTCTAGTGCTCATTTGAGTTATGTTAACTGTTGGTAACATTGGTGGTGCTCAAAGTACCATTCTTGTATGTAGTGAAATATTATTTTCCCTAAAATTCACTTATAGTGACTTTTCTGGACAGATTCTAGAGTTAAACAAATTACATGGTGAAGATGATGTTTGCTATGAATCTTGTCTATAACAAAGTTATATATAACTCACTTATCTATCTTGTGTTAAATTTTCATGGCATTTGGCCAAATAGTTTGTGAGTTATGACTGTTCAAAGTTGGTCTCTAGAACTAGTGGTTCTCTGGAATTTTGGACCAGGTTTGATAAATGTGCCTGTTTGGTCTTGTTAACTTGGGAATCAAGCTGAGATGATTAAATATGAATTGTATCTAACTTCATAAGATTTCCAGATTGTCTTGTTGCATGTTTTTTGGGTCAGTACAACTCTAGTTATGAGTAAAACTAGCAGCTGCTGTCTGCAGCCCTAAATCTGTGAATGCAGTGAATGACTTGATTGCTTTATATGAGTTGATGTGATGACTTAGATGCTTAGGCTAATTAAGATAAATTATTAGTTGCAGGTGCTAGACCTCTTACTGAAGATGAACAACTTTACCTTAGGTTGTTAGAGCTTGGTGAGTGTGTAGTTCTTGTTTTCAAGAAGAGATATGCACCTACTCAGTAAAATAGTTATTAATCTTGTATCATCATGTCATTCATGTGTCCATCTATACATGGCTGTACCTTCCATCATCACCTTCCATCTCATTTGCATTCATGACTCTTATGCTATGCATATGCATGCAATAGGTGTTCTGGAGGGAGTCACGCTTCTGGAATTCGAGCAAGGACTTCCGGAGGAGTAGCAGCAAGCTCAGGAGCAGGAGGTGCAGGCCCCAGAAGAAGGAGCCAACGAAGAAGAAGTGCTTGAGTGTCCCGATCACTAACCATCCTCTTTTCTGAAAGGCAAGCCCCGGAGCATTCTAAGTCTCCTATATACTAAAAATGTTACTTTGAGTATCTTATATGTTTGATGCATTAAGTGATAGGAATTGGATGCAAAGACTTGTTGCATATCTATCTATTCCTTGTCCAGTAAACATACCCTGAATACTATTTAGGTCCAGGAGCTAATCAATGCTTAGTCATGCTTAGACTGGTAAAGTTAGGTGATTTCTTGTCACCTGCAAGATAGGATAATATCTGGTCACGGTTGGCTATATTTGCTATCATGGAAATAACCATGTGTTAATAATGAATGGAGACTAGATGGGATGTCGATAGAGAAACAACAAGGCATGGAGGTCTTGGGTGTGGATCTATCCCCGTCTGTGTCGGTTAAGGACCGATTCGTTGTATGCCCTCATATCATGTTGAACGCATGCCTATCACTTAGTTGGCCAAATAACTCGTTGCGACCGTGAAGCCAAGTAGCTCAACTCAGGCTAGAAGCCAGGAAGTGAAAGTGCACACTCTAGCGGTAGTAAGGATGTGTGGGGAGCCATTGGCGTAAGTCCAAGGGCAGATTGATGTCCTGGCAGAGTGGATTCCCTGAGAGTGCGGCGCTCCTCGGGCCCACGAATTTACTTCCTGAGTTGTACCAAAGGTGACCCGAGGCAACCACAGATCAGGTTGCTTGGGTGTGTGTTCGGAATAATTCCCCAGCTAGGTAGGAATCGATTCGAGTTGTCGTCTCTCCCGAATAGTGAGAACTTGACTAAGCAATGGCAATATAGAGACACTTAATTGAACTTGATGGTTATAATGATGATGATGATGTTACAACATTATACCGGATATGGTTACTAATATTTAGATTCTAATCAAGTGCTTGCTCTAGTACATGTGCTAATCTAGATGACAGGTTAATATTGGTAACTGCTGCTTAACTAATAATTTAAATTATGCTCTTATATCATTAAAGCTTTTATGCAAAATGGTTGCCAAGCGAGATCCACTGATAAAGCCTTGTATACTCCTTGATGTCATTTATTTTTGGTTTACGATGGGTAAGTCTAGCTGAGTACATTCTTGAACTCAGGGTTTATTCCCTCTTGTTGCAGATGACGTGCTTTATAACGGTTACTGCAAGTATTGTCTCCACCCTGCCAGTGATGAAGACTAGATCATGGGCATGATCTTCTATGTTATCTTATCATGATGCTTTTGCTGGATATGACTATGGAACTAGCTTGTATTTGAACTAAGTGTGTGTGATGGTTTCCAACTACTTTGCTTCCGCTATTTATGAACTCGTGTTGTAATAACTATGTGAACTCCGATGTATGAGATACTTGTGAACTACTTGTGAAATGGATGTAACATGTGGCGTGTTATGTTGAATCATGTACGATCTTAGTTGTATGCAAGTTGGTTTGAAATCCTTCGTGGTTTCAGTTGACTACCGGGTTTATATGGGTTCAAATTTGACGGCTTGATCACTCCGGTGATTGCTTTTGTACTTATGCTCTTATAAATTGGTCAGTTCTGTTACAGCTGGCATCGGAGCAAGATTCAACATTAAACATGTCATATGTGTATTTAAAACGAAGGTTTTTGTCTGCAAAAATCGGTTTTTACAAATTATAGCCACTTATATATAGGTGTGTTCAAATCTGAAATTTTACCTAAGTGTGCCCGTGGTCATATCCTCTATGCCCAAATAATGACTCTTAGGTGGCTTATTTAAGTACTAACTTTGGGGGTAATTGCTTGCATTTTTATTTCATCGTCCATAGGGCGTGCTATTGTATGGATGCCATCCGCTTGGGTGGTAATGTATGGACCAATTGCCTCTACGCCCAGGTAAGTGTGAGTTGTGAGACCATGACCATCTAACTGTCGGTCTAGGGGAGAGTTAGCTATGGTTACTGGAATATTTACATGTTACACACATGTATATTTGAAGGTACTTAATTGTGGGTATATCTGTCAGGTAGCTATGGATACCGAAGTATATATATATCTGGGATGTATATATGGAGAGTATCTTAGTTTACTGCTTTCATTGTGTGCTTATTTATCTCTTGTGGGATGGGCTACAATGAAGTTTCCTGTAGGTACACTAACAGCGCAACGTGTAGCTGACTAGATACATATATGGAGAGAACATGTGTATGCCACCGTGTATGTCGCTAGAATTTTAAATTTTTCCTAAGATTCATGAGGACGTACGGAACATGCATGCATCATGTTCACTCATGTCATTACATTTTTGCATCACTCTCTCCCTTATCATTAATTATCCCGTATATATTTCTTATCCTATAAGAAAATCCTCTCCCGCCCAAATTGCAATGTTACTACAGATGGATGCACCAGCACTCCCACCCAGGAACAGCACATTCCTGCACGTGTTTGGCACTCCAACCCTGTTGTGGAGGGTGCTATATTCTGTGGGATATGCTGAGTCCGCCTCATTATACTTGGAAGCAAGTAGAGGCTGAAGGACGGTCGTTGTGGTATGACGTTGAGGTGGTTGTGTCGTCTCACGGAAACAGACCACAGTGGCTTGGTTGGAGCGTCAAAGCTAATGGACAAACCCCATGGGAAGGTGCCCAAGTGGCAGCCTTGAAATTGCTAGTTGATATTTGTCAAGAGTTTGGTGATGAGTTGGTGAACTTACCAGCCGAGTCCATTCCTTGAGTAGCCCCGTCAGAGGCAGTTTGGCTAGATTTTGGGGATGATCCCTTGGTAATGACTAAGATAGAGCGGGCACAGCTCTGGACCAGCCATGAGTGCTGTGATGGCTGTTCTAAACATGTTCCATGATCGTCAGAGCACTGATGTTAGTGTTTGACAACTCTTTAGAAGGCACAGAATGAGTGGCACAAGTGGAAGAAACGTGCGCGCAAGTATGGTAAAGAGCTTAGGGCAGCCCAAAATGAGATATGTGGTTTTTATGGATGCTTTGGAAACTCGCAGGCAGCAGTTTGTAAGTGCTATCATGGAAAGAGATGCTAACCATGATCAGATCATGCAGTTAACTCATGAGTGGGATGATGCAATTCGTCTGGCACAAACTAGGAACCATGCTAGGGTCATGGTAGAAATTTAGGCTAAAATCAAAGAGAATGAATTTCTCCGCCAGATTGAGGAACTACAGATTGACGTTCACCGTCTCAATAATCAGATCAATCCGATTCCTCACCCTATTCCAGAGTACCCTATGGTGGGAGGACCACAACTAATCTTCGCTGATGATGATGGCATGGAAATAGATGCTAATGTCGTCGCAGTGCTTGAGGTAGAAGAAGAAGAAGAAGAAGAGGAGGAGGAACTGGAGCCTATCAAGGATAAAGATGGTGAAGGAGTGATTGATGCTGACATCGATAAGGATGCATAGTTTAGCTGTAGCACTAAGCTAGATGCACTAGTTTGTTATCTTTTGCTTTCTTCTAGAAGGACATGTAACTTAAATTCAGTTAGTGACTTTGATGTAATTTCTGAGACTTGCATGTTTGCTCCATGTGGATGTGAGCATTAATAAAAGTCCAGCTTTGATGTTGGCAAAAATTTGGCATGTATGCATATGCATCACGAGAATGTGCGGAGTAAAATATTGGCGATGTTATGAGGATGAATTATTGTGCCTCTATTTATTGTATGAAATTATTCTCTCCAATAAAGTCAGTTTGGCATAATTTTACAATTCATTTATAATGTTTCTGACATCATCCGTCATTACTCACTGTTGTACTTCTGCAGATGTCACGCAATCTGCGCTCGAGCAGAGTTGGGGGTAGTGGTGATGAGGATCTTCCACCGCCACCACCGTCCACGCAACTGGTCTGTTGGCCATGCTTGTTGAAGGTTAGTGTGCTTTGGGGGATGCCATGTCGAATCAATATAATGATTTTAAAGAGTTCTAAAACACCAAGCCACCAATTTTCAAAGAAGCTGAAGAGCCGCTCCAGGCAGAAGAGTGGCTAAACATGCTTGAACACAAGTTTAATTTGCTAAGGCTGATAGAACAGATGAAGGCGGAGTATGCTTCACATCAGTTGTAAGGACCAGCAAGTATGTGGTGGCATCATTATAGGTCCACCTTACCTAAGAATGCTCAGATTACTTGGAACCAGTTCTAGGATGCTTTCAAGGGGCATTATATTCCTCCTGGCTTGATGGCCATGAAGCACACTAAGTTCATGAAGCTGGTACAAGGCACCAAGAGTCTTACTGAATATCTTCATGCATTCAATCATCTGGCAAGGTATGCCCCAAAATTTGTTGATACAGAGGCAAAGAAAATTGCTAGCTTCAAGAGAGGGCTTAGTCCCAAGCTGATGAAGACCCTGGGGAACAGCAAGAGTAATATTTTCAATGAGTTCATGAGTGACGCTCTCACTCAAGAGAACAACAATACTATCTATGTGGCTTCCAAGAATCGCAAGAGGGCCTTTGAGGCAAGTGCATCTTAGGCTAAAGCTCCAGTGGCTGTAAGAACTTAGTTTCGCCCACCTACTGTAGCCACAAGGTATCGTCCACCTCAAAAGAAGAATTAGGCCAAGATTGGGTTCCATAAGGCCTTTACTGTTCCTCTTCCAAAAGGCACCACATGACCAAGGAATTCTTTTGTTCTGCCAAGTAACAGGCCCTGCTGGAATTGTGGCAAGACGGGTCATTGGTCCAAGAGTTGTCCTTATCCTCAGAAGAATAATCAGAAGCAAGGGAATTCTGGTGCTCGTCAAGGTCATGTTAACTACACCAACATGACAGAGATACCCTCAAGCGAGGTGGTCACTGCTGGTAAGTTTCTTGTCAATCAACATCCTGCAGTTGTACTGTTTGATTTCAGTGCTTCACATTCATTCATGAGTCTAGTATTTGCATCAAAGTACAATCAGAAGGTAATTACACTATCCATGGGTAGTTATTGCATTAGTGTAACTGGAAGTAATATTTCTACCAATCAGGTAGTGCAGGATGTGAGTATTAAAATAGAGGGACGAGTGTATACGTCTGATCTGGTAGTTTTGCCAGGTGTCGACACGAAATTTCGTCCCGTGCCGAGGACACACGAGCAAGCCCCTAAAATTCCAGGTCAACCACCACTGCGACTCTAGTATAAGTTAGTTATCGACTCTTGTCTAGTTCAAGTACGGCTGCATCGATCCGGTCGACCCCCACTGCTCGAACTAGATTAAGGTCAAGTTATCGGCTCTATCTAAGGGTGGTGTTCCTTCAGATAGATTCATTAAGTTACCAATATTGCTTGTTGCTTCCATTATTTACTTAATTATAGCAATATCGTCCCGTGCTGAGGACACATGAGAATTTCGTCCCGTGCCGAGGACACACGAGCAATTCCATGTCGACATATCGTATCGGCTTTTATTGTCTTTGAAGATTTTCATTTTTTGAGCTAGAGGCGATACCCTCCTAGTATCGGCTATTAGAGCCAAGAATGAATCAGCATCAAATGTTGATAAGATGTTAGGATAATGTCCATTTAAATATTTTGCCATAGAACTTTTCATACCAAAGGTTAGATGTTTGATCAATCTAGGTCAAGTATCCCATTAAGCGAAACATAACTCCTTTAAGATCCATTAACTCTGAATCGCACTTACAATTCGACTCAGCATCCACATACGTTGGCCCAAACCCATCTCCAGGATTCAATGCTTATTTTTTCTTTAATCCAATGGCCGACATAAAGCCATGACTTTTCTACTAAAACAAACTCTCACAGCCGATTGCTTACATCGACTGTTGGCTTTCATTGCTGATCTTAATGAAGCCTACTTCCCATAACTTACCAGAAAAGCATTTGAAGTCTCCTTGTTCTCAGAAGACTGGATCGGTTGTTGCGATGCTCACAGATTCATCAGCACGAACCAGCTCGACATCATCTCTATGCCATTGGATCAAACATTGATGCATGGTTGATGGTATACAATAGTTCGCATGAATCCAATCACGACCAAGGAGCAAACTATATGACCCTTTTCCATCGATGATAAAGAATGTGGTGAGCAGAGTCTTACTTCCGATTGTTAGTTCGACGTTTATTGCCCCCCGGGTCTTAGATGCATTGCCTCCAAAATCCTTAAGCATAATGTCAGTCTCCATCAGATCTCCTGGTCCTTTGCCAAGTCTACAAAAAGTGGTGTAAGGCATAAGATTGACAGAAGCACCTCCGTCCACCAACATCTTGTTCATCGGCTTTCCATCAACAAGACCTTTCATATATAAAGATTTTAAGTGCCGATGCTTGTTTGGTTTGTCAAATATTGCTTGTTGTACAACCGTTAACTTGGCAACTATCTCCTCATACTCCGATTCATCGAGATCCGAATAAACTTCTTGATCTGCCAGAGCTCTGAACTCTGATGGCAACAGAAAGGCCATTTGGATATTAGCCGATGATTGCTTTCTATCGGCTGTTTGATTAGTACGCCATACTTGAGGTTTACCGGATGCCTGAGCCTATTCCATCTCTTTATTCCTTAGGCATTGCACCCTTCTCTTCTGGCTTCTTATCAAACCTCCTGGACACCATTGGCCTTCCTGCCAAACATATTTCCTTTTGTTGCCTTCTTCTTCATAATCAGTCTAGACTTGGTCAACAACTCGTTTTCCAAGCCGAGCATTAACACTTTTATTTTTAAGTGTTGATCCATGTTATTATGATGATATGTATCTTGCGTATGGATAGACCGGCGGTTGGTTTGAGATTGCCTAAACTCCCAATACTGATTGCTGCATTATGGACAGTCATGTCTGGTAGACAACTTCAAACCTTCATTCCAGCAATGTCTGAAGAAAAAACAATTCTAGTGTGATTCGACTTGTTTCCTTTCATACCTCTCTTTTTCCAGTTGATGCTGGTATTCTTGATCCTTTAACCAACGCTGATAATCCTTTTCCTTATGCCGCTACCACTTATTTAACAGAATCTAAGATGTAACTTATGGCTTTGTTGTCCCATCTTTTGACGTTCCTCCCTGCTCATATCGGCTCTTTTGCTCATCGTGACGTCTTTTAATTTCCCTATATTCGTCAGCCGATATTTGCATCTTGGAATCGACTGTTCTAGCTTCTTTTGATTTGGTTGATGTTAGGACCTTAGTCTTTCCTTTGAGTAGCCCAGCATCAACCATGTTTTGATCTCCTGGGAAAGGATTATCATTAACTTTCATTTTTCGAGGCGTATCAAATTTGAGCCTCCCTTCCTGAATAGCCCTCTGTATATCCTACCGGAAGATTCTGCATTCGTTAGTGGAATGAGAAGTAGCATTATGGAACTTGTAGAACTTCTTATCCTTCAACTGATCAGGGGGCAACATAACATGACCATCGGGCAACTTGATCTGCCCTTCTCAAGCAAGAAATCAAAGAGCTTGTCTGATTTTGTGACATCAAAGTCATAGCTCTCTTTGACTCCTCTTCCCCAAGGATTTGGCACCATTACTGTTTTCTTGCCCCAATTCCATTCAGCCACAACAACCTCTTTTTCTTCATCTTCATAGCTATCATCAACTGAGTATGTATTATAAGCTTCGGCCACTGTGGTACTCTTCTTGAATCGGGTATCTCTGCGCATACTCTGGAATTGGCTATTGAGCACTGCCACTCGTTGAGCCAATTGACCTAAGTTGTCAAATTCTTGTCCTAGCAGCTTTTCTTTCCACATTGGCAGCATTCCTTGAACAACTAAAGTGGCTAGTTGATCATTAGCCAAGTTTAAGGAGAAGCACAAGTTCCTAGTCTCTCAGAACCTCTAAAGAAACTCAGTGCCCGATTCATTAGTCTTCTACCTTATAGTTGTCAGATCGGTAATCTTTTTTTCTCCAGTCCCAGTGTAAAAATATGTATGAAACTTCTTCTATAGGTCAGCCTAATTGGCAATGGAATTGACTGGTAGTGATGAAAACCAAGTGAAGGTTGGCCCTGATAAGGACAAGGAGAAGAAATGAACTCAATGGGCATCCTCAACTGATACTTCGCCCAATTGTGTAAGATACCGACTGACATGTTCTATCGTGCTTGTACTGTCTTGGCCAGTGAACTTAGCGAATTTTGGGAGCCTGTAATTTATGGGAAGAGCGACCTAATCATACCATTCTGGATATGGGCGTTTGTACGAAAAGGTCAGCCCTTTTGGCTTTAGACCGACTGATGTTTCATCATCTCGGTCACCTTCAGCAGCAACTCATCAGCATTTGAATTTGGATTTCTCTGTACTTGCTGACCCATCTGTGGATTGAAATTCCATGTGTCTTGATACCCTGGATTTGGAATCATGTGAATGGTATTATAGTCTAATCCATAGTGATATCCTTGTGGAACCTCTATCTGTTGGGTCCTTTGCTGGCTTGCTGCTTGAAGTCTCTGATTATAAACATAAGGATCTATATCTCTATGGATCCTTTGAATTGAGGGTGCTATTTTTTGAGCCGATGATGGTATGTGGCCTGATGTGCCAAAATTGATCACCTAGTTCTAACTTTGCCCCGCCGGCTATTGCACATGCTGTACTAACGGTCCAGGGTTATACTGTATCTGATTCGTAGTAGTTCCTTGAGCATGTTCATATGAACCCTGAACTGTCTGGACATCACCATTACTAGCTAGTGCTGCTTCTTGATGGCTGGTACCGACTTGATTAGTCCCTTGGGTTGACAGATCTGGAATGTTGTAATAAGCTGGCCCAACTTGACCAACTGGAAACCCATGAATCGCTTCTTTCATGGCGTTGTGGAATGTATCCAAGAAAGCTTTATTCTGGCTTGATATGGCATCACGAAAAGATTTGTCTACAACTTCCATAAAGAAATGCCTGTCTTCAGCTTCAGTTATATCTGTCTGCCCGTGTAATAGAACTCTTGGTAGTGGAAAGTTCTGAACAATTGTGTTGTCGCGTGTTTTGGTGTAGGACAACAAGCATTTGTTCTAAAACTCTTCTATAGCTTTGCTGATGACATCTTTATCTCCATCAGGTAGATCTTCATAATGCAGCATAAGGATGTCTTTGTTTTTGTGAGCCACCATGATGATTGTGGGGTCCCACCGAGCGTGCCAGAAACATGTGTCGACATGGAATTTCGTCCCATGCCGAGGACACACGAGCAAGCCGAAAGGGTCCGCTCGATGGAGCTAGAGATCGGCCTAGCTTCAGCGTAGGGGTGGTCGATCCTGCGGACTCCTCCCAAGATGTGCCAGTCAATTTGACCCTGCAATTGTGAAGGAGAGAAAGTTTATCAGTAATTAAGGGCGGAACATGCCGGTGTTGCTAGACAGTCCCGAATGTGTGGCTCTGAGAGTCGATATGAAAGGAGATCGAGGCAACCAGTGAAGGTTGACCGGATTGATGCAACCGTACTTGCTGAAGAACTCACCGAGATCTACTCTACTCCTACTCCTAAGGGGTGGCCGGAGCCGAAAAGAGTAAATAACTTGTATTGGATTGATTGTGTGTCCTTTACAATAGCCAAGGTTTGATATTTATATCCGGGACCTACGCATGACTCCTATCTAAGCATGACTCATCACAATCTTTGGTCCGAAGAGAAAATATTCCTAATTTAAGATAACTTAGACTCTAATCTTTTCCCTTTTGTAGAGTCCATCATGTCTCGTCCTGGTGCCGATCATAGCCTTTGTCATTATCTGCCAGCGCTGCCTAAAGAAAGTCGATTCTAGTGCTGCATTCAAATCAGCTGATTCCGATCTGCACGCAATTGATTCCCTGCTGACCTGATGTTGGGAGCTTTCGAGTCTCTGTGACTCTTCTTCCAAATTTTGGTGTAAACACCAGGATTAGGTATAGATGTAATCTTGGGGATGAAGTGGATGAGCAGTCATGGAGTGATCATCGATACTTCCACTAGGGTCGTTATGTTGAGGGATCTTAGCAGCAATGAGGCTTTCCTAGTGCCACTTCCCAGAGATCTGGACCTCCACCACACCGCCAATGCTATCCAGACCCCCAAGAATTGAGGACGTTCTAGTAGTTTGTGAATTTCCAGATGTATTTCCTGATGATCTACCTGTCTTACCGCTGGATCAAGATATCGAATTCAAGATCGAGTTAGTGCCGGGTACTGCTCCTATTTCTAGAAGGCCTTATAGGATGCCACCCAATGAGTTAGCAGAGCTTAAAGTCTAGTTACAAGTTCTATTAGAAAAGGGTCTTATCCGACATAGCGCATCTCCCTAGAGTTGTCCCGCTATATTTGTGAAGAAGGACAAGTCATTGCGCATGTGTGTGGATTATCGTCCACTCAATGCCGTGACAATCAAGAACAAGTACCCATTGCCTTGCATTGATATTTTATTGGATCAGTTGTCTAAGGCAAAGGTATTCTCCAAAATTAATTTGAGATCTGGTTATCATCAGATAAAAATTTGACCAGAGGATATACCTAAGACCGCTTTCTCCACCAGATATGGGTTGTATGAGTATCTTGTTATGTCTTTTGGTTTGACCAATGCTCCTGTATACTTCGTATATCTGATGAATTCGATATTCATGGCGAAACTAGACAAATTTGTGGTTGTCTTCATTGATGACATTTTGATCTTTTCTTTGAATGCTGAAGAACATGCCGAGCATCTGAGAATTGTCTTATCTAGACTATGAGAACATAAGCTTTATGCCAAGTTCAGCAAATGTGAGTTTTGGCTAAAGAAAATACCTTTCTTGGGTCATGTGTTATCTGATGAAGGGATTTCAGTGGATCCAACTAAGGTGCAAGAAGTCTTGGATTGGAAAGCACCAACTTCAGTGCATGAGGTTTGGAGTTTCCTTGGTTTGGCTAGCTATTATCGTCGCTTCAGCCTGGATTTCTCTAAAATAGCCAAGCCCATGACCAGGTTGCTTCAGAAAGATGTGAAGTTTGTTTGGACTCCTGAGTGTGAAATTGCTTTTCACACTTTGCGAACTTTATTTACTTCAGCTCCTGTTTTGGCACAACCTTATATCGAGAAACCTTTTGATGTGTTTTGTGATGCATCAGGTACCGATTTAGGATGTGTTCTTATTCGGGAAGGCTAGGTTATTGCTTATGCCTCGTGTCCGCTAAGGAAGCATGAAGTTAATTATCCAACTCTTGATCTAGAGTTAGCTGTTGTTGTTCATGCTTTGAAGATTTGGAGGCATTACCTGCTCGGTAACATGTGTTATATCTATACCGATCATAAAAGTCTCAAATATATCTTCACTCAACCAGAATTGAACATGAGGCAAAGAAGATGGCTAGAGTTGATCAAAGATTATAACTTAGAAGTACATTATCATCCTAGCAAAGCAAATGTGGTTGTCGACACTTTGAGTAGAAAGTCTCATTGCAATTCTCTCTTGGAAGGAGATTTTCATCTGGCACATCTATTACATCCTGCTGTGTTGCATAGTATTACTCTTAGTTGCTCTCTGCAAAGTAAAATCATTGAGCTTCAGAAGTCCGATGTGGGTGTGTTTCACATAAAAAGGAAGATGAAGGAGCAAGAAACAAAACACTTCCGAGTAGATGAAAAGGGTGTCCTATGGTTTAAGGATAGACTTGTAGTGCCGAAGGATAAAGAGCTTAGAAACCAAATCTTAAATGAAGCTCACTCCTCCAAGTTATCTATTCACCCAGGAAGTAGCAAAATGTATCAAGACTTGAAACCTCGCTTTTGGTGGGCCAAGATGAAGAAAGAAATCATAGCTTATCTTGCAAGGTGTGACAATTGTTGTAGGGTCAAGGCAATTCACTTGAAGCCTGCTGGACTTCTTCAACCATTGTCTGTTCCAGGATGGAAATGGAAAGAAATTTGTATGGATTTCATTGTTGGACTTCCCCCTACCCAAAAGAATTTTAATTCTATATGGGTAATAGTGGATTGTTTAACCAAGTCTGCCCATTTCATACCAATTAGAACTGACGATTGACCAAGTGACTATGCTGAGTTATATTTTAACCAGATAGTACGTCTCCATGGTGTTCCTAGAACCATTATATCTAACAGAGGGCCTCAGTTCACTGCTCATTTTTGGGAGCATTTGCACAAGATGTTAGGCACCAACTTAGTCAGAAGTTCTGCTTATCATCCATGGACCTCCGGACAAACGGAGCGGGTGAATCAAATATTGGAGAACATGTTGAGAGCTTGTGTCATATATTCCAATGGTTCATGGGAGAAGTGGTTACCTTTGGTAGAATTTTCCTATAATAATAGGTATCAAGAAAGTATCAAGATGGCTACGTTCGAAGCGTTGTATGGCCGCAAATGTAGAACTTCTTTGAACTAGGTTAAATCTAGAGAAAGGAGATACTACAGTATTGATTTCGCTGAGGAGGCTGAACAACAAGTCCGTACTATCCAGAAACATATGGAAGCTGCTCAAGCTAGGCAGAAAAGCTATGCGGATAAAAGAAGGAAGCCCATTGACTTTGAAGTTGGTGATTACGTTTATCTAAAAGTATCACCGATGAAAGGTGTGCAACGGTTCGGAGTAAAGAGGAAGCTTGCACCTAGATATGTAGGTCCATATCCGATCATAGAGAAGAGTGGGAGAGTAGCCTACAAGATAGAGTTACCTTATGAGATGAGAGCTATCTTCAATGTTTTTCATGTATCTCAATTGAAGAAACGTCTCCACATTCTGGAAGAAAGAGTTTCACTTAGAAATATCAAGTTGAAATTAGATCTATCCTATGAAGAAAGGCCAGTACGGGTTATTGATACTAAAGAGAGAGTAACCTGGAGTCGGGTGGTCAAGTTTTACAAGGTCATGTGGAGTAATCAGGGTAGTGAGAGCGATGCAACATGGGAACAGGAAGATTATTTGAAGGATGTCTACCCTACCTTTTATTCAAAATGGTACGCTTTTCAAATCTCCGAAGAGATTTTTATAGGCAACATATCAGGTGCAAACCAATCAACCTGTGCAAACTTAGAAACTATCAATCAGGACCACTAGATGCTGATCCAATGGATGTGGTGAGGGGGCTTAAGCGCAAAAAAGGCCGACGGATGGGGGGCTTAAGCGCAAAAAAATCTCACCTCCCACCCATCCATTGGATTAGCATCTAGTAGTCCTGATTGGTAGTTTCCAAGTTTACACAGGTTGGTTGGTTTGCACCTGATACGTTGCCATTTTTATAAGGGGGGAGGGCTATAACACCCTAGGTGTTAGGCTTGCATAATTGCACTTGCATTTGCATGAGCATAAGCATCAAGCATTAATATATGAGTATTTATATGTGAAACATACAATTGAAACATGTGAAACATGCCTTGTTATTCTATGTTTCCCTTATGTGTATGCTTACGATCATGTGTGATTAAGTGCAAGTGGTTGATGTTGGTCACTAAAACACCTTAGCTACACTTAGGATGCCTAATGGAACAATGTTCATGTGGATCACCTTACCTAATTAAGCTCCTAAGTGATGACATGCTTGGTTGACCTAGGAAGTACTTATGTGTGACCAATGTATGAAATTCTTGTGGGACCTTAGGAGTACCCTAAACATGTTTAGAATATCACATGAAACAACTTTGGTATTCATGACTAAGGCTAGTTTGGTCTCTAAGTCGTGTCTATAGTGTAAATTATCATTTTAGTGATGTATGTTTGACCTAAGTTGAACTATAGCTTAGAGTGTTTGCATGGCTATGCACCTTAATAAAACTTGTAGTACTTGAGTAGTGTAACAACTTTTATTTTTGGGTCATAGGCTAATTCAGCTCCTAACATGCTTGAATTTGGACCACAAAAATCACTGCAGTGCTGTTTTTTTCAAACTTAGAAAATTTTCTAAGTCTAACTGAGTTTACAGTGTTGATGTGTCCTACTTTGTGTTGATGTAAGTTCTAAACCATTGCAAATTAGAAGATGATTTCTAAAGCAATATTGTAGCCCTAATATAGCTCTACAACTTTTATTAAGGGAGATTTTGCTAACTGACGAGCCTGATGGCCATCTCGGCCAGGCAGTCATGGCCGACCGGGCACTAGCCGCTCATGCCAGGTGGAAGCCGTATGCCAGCATCACCCCCACTAGTCAGGCCATCGCGGATACCTCGATGCCCCGCACCTGGTCTGCTTCACTTGCTAACCCGTTCGCTTCTCCTCGCCTTGTCCGAACCAAGCGAAAGCAGAGCGCTGCGCCACCGCCATTGCCACCGAGAGCGCCACCACCGCCTAGCTCCCTCGCCACCACGCCATTGCTGCCTCCAGCTAGCCAATAGCTTCGCCATCTTCCTCTCTACCTCATCGACATAGTTGCTGGACCAGGCAAGCCACGGTGAGGGTGAATTTCGCCGTTCTTGTCCTCACCGGAGTCGCTGTCTCCATGGCCGCCGTCACGGCGAGCTCGCCGCTACTTTGCTCCCTTACCCATTCTCCTTCCTTCTTTGCGTTAGCACTAGGTAAGGGTGTAGCCTAGCCTCGGTGGTGACCTTACAACGAACCATCATCTCGCAGGAGTTGAAAACGACGCCGCGCTCTCGCCGCCACACCATCGCGCAGTGGACGACCCTCACCGACGCATCCACCTGAACCCTAGGTAGCCTTGGTAGTTCCGCCTGAGCACCATGAAGCCGTAGCCGCTCTTGCCTAGACCTGTCATGGCTAGAGACAGCCGACGCACCTCCACGCAGCGCCGCCGTGCCTCCATGGCCGGTGATGAGCCATCTTTGGTGTGTCCCCGCGCTAACCACCTACACCTATCGACGCGAGAGAGTGTGAGAATCATCATGGTGGGGTCGGTTTCGCCGGAAAGTTCACCGTCGGTGAGCTAGCGCCGGTCAAACCACCTCCCCTATCTCTGTGTGTCTGTCGCGTGAGCCCATTGACTACTGGGTCTCGCGTGTCAGTGCCTGTAGTATTAGGTTTTGTTTATTTCTTTTCTAGAATTTTGTGCTAACTTTGGAAAATGATATCTAGAGCTAGGAGTGTCCAAATTGAGTAAACCAAATTTTGTTGGATTCCTCATGAAGTGTAGTATTTGATAAAAATATTGGTTGCACGGTGATCTTGCTGGAAATAGGAGTTTGCTATTTATTTTAAATAAATGCTAGATTCTTGTGCTATTTTTCATGGTAAAAATATGTATCCAATGAACTTGAAATTTATTGCACAGTGTTCTTGTGCTATGTTGAAGCTAAGAAAAATATGAATGCTGTTTTTTGACACTTTTCAATAGGATTTCCTATTTATGCTATTTTAATCCATGCTAGCTTGTCATTTTTGTGTAGGATGTTCTACTTGTTAAAATGCTATGAAATTTATATAGTATCCTATTGGAGAGATGTATAAGCTACTATAAGTTTTGTGGAATTTACTATACAATTGTGCTATATGTTTATTATTTCACCTAATTATCTAAATAAATTAATAAAGGCATGAAAAGAATTTATTTAGGAATGGCCACTATATTTTCTAGTGCTCATTTGAGGTATGTTAACTGTTGGTAACATTGGTGGTGCTCAAAGTACCATTCTTGTATGTAGTGAAATATTATTTTCCCTAAAATTCACTTATAGTGACTTTTCTAGACAGATTCTAGAGTTAAGCAAATTACATGGTGAAGATGATGTTTGCTATGAATCTTGTATATAACAAAGTTGTATATAACTCACTTATCTATCTTGTGTTAAATTTTCATGGAATTTGGCCAAATAGTTTGTGAGTTATGACTGCTCAAAGTTGGTCTCTAGAACTAGTGGTTCTCTCGAATTTCTGGACCAGGTTTGATAAATGTGCCTGTTTGGTCTTGTTAACTTGGGAATCATGCAGAGATGATTAAATATGAATTGTAGCTAACTTCATAAGATTTCCAGATTGTCTTGTTGCATGTCTTTTGGATCAGGACAACTCCAGTTATGAGTAAAACTAGTAGCTGCTGTCTGCAGCCCTGAATCTGTGAATGCAGTGAATGACTTGATTGCTTTATATGAGTTGATGTGATGATTTAGATGCTTAGGCTAATTAAGATAAATTGTTAGTTGCAGGTGCTAGACCTCTTACTGAAGATGAACAACTTTACCTTAGGTTGTTAGAGCTTGGTGAGTGTGTAGTTCTTGTTTTCAAGAAGAGATATGCACATACTCAGTAAAGTAAATATTAATCGTGTATCATCGTGTCATTCATGTGTCCACCTATACATGGTTGTACATTTCATCATCACCTTCCATCTCTTTTGCATTCATGACTCTTATGCTATGCATATGCATGCAATAGGTGTTCCGAAGGGAGTCACTCTTCTGGAATTCGAACAAAGACTTTCGTAGGAGCTGCAGCAAGTTCAGGAGCAGGAGGTGCAAGCCCTAGAAGGAGGAGTCAACGAAGAAGAAGTTCTTGAGTGTCCCAATCACCAACCTTCCTCTTTTCTAAAAGGCAAGCCCCGGAGCATTCTATGTCTCCTATGTTTTAAAAATATTACTTTGAGTATCTTTATATGTTTGATGCATTAAGTAATAGGAGTTGGATGCAAACACTTGTTGCATACCTATCTCTTCCCTGTCCAGTAAATGTACCCTAAATCCTATTTAGGCCTAGGAGCGAATCAATGCTTAGTCATGCTTAGACCGGTAAAGTCTGGTGATTTCATGTCACCTACAAGATAGGATGATATCTGGTCACGGTTGGCTATATTTGCTATCGTGGAAATAACCATGTGTTAATAATGAATGGAGACCGGACGAGATGTCGATAGAGAAACAACAAGGCATGGAGGTCTTGGGTGTGGATCTATCCCCATCTATGTCGGTTAAGGACTGATTCACTGTACGCCCTCATGTCATGTTGAACGCATGCCTATCACTTAGTTGGCCGGATAACTTGTTGCGACCGTGAAGCCGAGTAGCTCAACTCAGGCCGGAAGCCGGGAAGTGAAAGTGCACACTCTAGCGGTAGGAAGGATGTGCGGGGAGCCATTAGCGTAAGTTCGAGGGTAGATTGACATCCTGGCAGAGTGGATTCCCTGAGAGTGCGGCGCTGCTCAAGCCCACGAATTTACTTCCTAAGTTGTACCATAGGTGACACGAGGCGACCACTGATCAGGTTGCTTGGGTGTGTGTTAGGAATAATTCTCCAGCTGAGTATGAATCGATTTGAGTCGCCGTCTGTCCCGGATAGTGAGAACTTGACTGAGCAGCAGCAATGTAGAGACACTTAATTGAACTTGATGGTTATAATGATGATGATGATGTTACAACATTATACCGGATATGGTTACTAATGTTTGGATTCTAATCAAGTGCTTACTCTAGTACATGTGCTAATCTAGATGACAGGTTAATATTGGTAACTGCTGCTTAACTAATAATTTAAATTATGCTCTTGTATCATTAAAGCTTTTATGCAAAATGGTTGTCAAGCGAGATCCACCGATAAAGCCTTGCATACTCCTTGGTGTCATTTATTTTTGGTTTATGACGGGTAAGTCTAGCTGAGTACATTCTCGTACTCAGGGTTTATTCCATCTTGTTGCAGATGACGTGCTTTATAATGGTTACTGCAAGTATTGTCTCCACCAGGCTGGTGATGAAGACTAGATCATGGGCATGATCTTCTATGTTATCTTATCATGATGCTTTTGCTGGATATGACTATGGAACTGGCTTGTATTTGAACTAAGTGTGTGTGATGGTTTCCAACTACTTTGCTTCCACTATTTGTGAACTCGTGTTGTAATAACTATGTGAACTCCGATGTATGACATACTTGTGAACTACTTGTGAAATGGATGTAACATGTGGCGTGTTATGTTGAATCATGTATGATCTTGGTTGTATGCAAGTTGGTTTGAAATCCTTCATGGTTTCAGTTGACTACCGGGTTTATATGGGTTCAAGTATGACGGTTGATCACTCCCGTGATTGCTTTTGTACTTGTGCTCTTATAAATTAGTTGGTTCTATTATAGAGCCTAGCTAGATGAAGCGTGCAACGTCGCCCTCCTCTGCTCGGCCAAGTGCTAGCAAGCGTTGCACCGGTACCACTGCCGTCGAGTGCAGGGTCGAGCCTTCAACGTTGGAGACCTGGTCCTCTGCCTTGTCCAGAGCAGCAAGGACTGCCACAAGCTCTCCCCACTGTGGGAGGGACCGTATGTTATCACAGAGGTGCTCCGACCGGGCACTTACAAGCTCAAGACCATCGATGGCAGAGTCTTCGTCAATACCTAGAACATCGAGCAGCTACATCGCTTTTACCCTTAATAAACGCGCACTTTCTCTTATCAGTTTCGATATCAAACTCCCCGACCTTTAGGTGACGCCTGACCCTAGCAACGGCAAAGGGTCAGGCCTCGCTTAGGGGCTAATAAGAGAATATATATCTGGTAGATAGTCTCTACATCCGCCCCTTTCTCATGATTAAGACCCAGAAGCGAAGTTTGTAGAAATAAACGCTGAGTAAAACTGGTTGGACTGCGAGAAACCTACGCCTCAGTGGCTACGACGTCTTTGCTCACTAGCATGATCAGAGTTTTTTTCCACACCTTGGGCTTTTTGTCCTTAGCCACGGAAAGAGTCGGTACGCATTTAAGAGTCTATCCGCCTGGCAAACATTCTCTGTGCCCGACCCTCTCTCACGTTGAGACCTAGAAGCTAGGGTTGCGGAAACGAACGCTAAGTAAAATTGGTCACACTACAAGAAACCTATGCCTCGGTGGCTATGGCATTTTTGCTCACCAGCGTGATCAGAGTTTGTTCACCCGCACCCTGGGCTTTATGGCCTTAACAACAAAAAGGGTCAGAATGCACTAACCTTTTTATACAAAAAGGGGAGAAGGGCTAAAAAGTTGTTTGGCTATAACAAAATTTAAGAGCTTGTCCATTTATTACAAGTTCACCTCCTAGCTTATCTACCTAACTAAATTATTTGTGCGGGATGTTCTCATCCTCTATCTCCACAGGTAAGTCCTATCCCAGCTGGGACAATACAAGTCGATTGGATGGCTTAGCCGCTACCGAGGGACGGGTAGGGAGCAGCAGGATGCCCCACAAGGGTTATCCGACCCCATCATGAACGACGGACCTAGATTCCGCTTGAACATATTCGATAAGAGCTCCCTGAACCCATCACTCGTGACATCGAGGTAAGTCCTATGCCAGTAGGTCACCCAAGTCGATCGAACGATTTGGGCAGCTGCCGACAAATGGGTCACCCTTACTTTACGCGCATTAATTTCACTATTGAGCCCCCGACCCCAGCAACAAAAAGGGGTCGGGTCTCACTCGGGGGCTGGCAAGAGTGTCTATTCGGTAGACATCCTCGATGCCCAACCCCTTTCTCGCGTTAAAAACCTATAGACAAGGTGTGCGGAAACAAACTCTGATTAAAACTGGTGGGACCGCAAAAAAACTACGCCCCAACGGCCACGGTGTTTTTGCTCACCAGCATGATCAGAGTTTTTGTCCCCGCACCTTGAGCTTTAGCCTTCGCCTTCTTGGGAAGGGTTCGGAGGGGCCCACCTATGGAATCTCCATAGAGGAGTGGCCAGTAGGTCGCCCAAAGTCGATCGGACGGCTCCGGCCGTTGTCGAGAGATGGGTAGGGAGCAGCGGGATGTCCCATGCAGGTCATGCCAACTTCATCACAAATGACGGACCCGGACCCCACACGGACATATCTGGTAAGAGCTCCCAGAACCCATCACTCGAGCCATCGAGGTAACTCTACCAACCCCCACTTTACTTTTCCAGTACATGAGCATTCATTCATCCATTCTCATGCATGCATTCATACATTCATTCATACATTCACTCATACATTCATCCATATATTCATCTCATACATCCAAGAATTGCATATGCAATTATTGCATCACAACGCTTCGCGTCGTGTCATGAAGCGGTAGTCATTTCATTCGACATGAGCGGCAACTGACCGAGGTTCGAAGGCCAGCCCATGAAGGGCTTGAGGCCGCCTTGCGTCAAACATAGCCAGGGGAGAAAAACAGAGATGAGCCCTAGCGGCCCTTGCCCAACCCCGCTCAGAAGCGGACAAGGACATGTCGACCTTTCTCGGTCAATCCTAACCTCGAGCCAAGCCCATAGAATCTCCATCAAGGAGGGGCCAGCGGACCACCTGAGTTCCTCTCCGAGCGACATGGGCATCTATCAAAAGGCGGATTATAGAGCAGTGGAATGCCACATGAGGGCTATGCCGACCCCATCAGCGAATGATGGGCCCAGATTCCACTCGGACATGCCCGTTTGTGAGCTCGCCGAGCGCGACACTCGAGCCATCGAGGCAAGTGTCGTTAGTTTAGTCCCTCTGGTTGCGAAAACCATGGATGGTCTGACGCATGAATCATGGCCGACCCCCACTGAGCCCCATACGGCTCAGGGGCTCAAGCCGCCTGACCAAAACTCGGAATCCACCCGACCAGGGTTCGAAGGCTGGCCCACGAAGGGCTCGAGGCCACCTCATGTCGAACAGAGCCAGGGGAGAAAATGCAGATGAGCCCTAGTGGCCTTTGCCTAACCCACTCAGAAGCGGACAGGGTCATCTCGACCTTCTCATTGGATCCTAACCTCGATCCGAGCCCATAGAATCTCCATCGAGGGGAGGTCAGCGGGCCACCTAAGTCGCTCTTCGAAGCAACATGAAAATCTACCGAGAGGCGAGTTAAGGAGCAGTGGAATGCCACATGAGGGCTACGCCGACCCTATCACGAATGACAGACCCGGATTCCACTCGAACATGCCCGATAGCGAGCTCACCGAGCGCGTCACTTGAGCCATCGAGGCAAGTGACGTTAGCTCAACCCCTCTAGTTACGGAAACCGCGGATGGGGAGACAATCACAAAGACAAGCCGACCCTTGACCAGACCCCTGCTACATGTGGGGGCTCGAGGAAAGTTGGACTCGTAAGGAGACCGAATGCACGATCACAGAATGATGGCTCAGATCCTAGGGAGGGGGTACGCACAAAAAACAAGAGACGCTTTCTCCTACTAGTTTTGCTATCCTCTCCTCAATCTTTAGTGACATACGACCCCAGCAACGGCAAGGGGTTGGGTCTCACTCAGGGGCTGATAAGGGTATACATACACCCTTTCTAAAATAGTCGCCGTGCCTGACACCCTTCCTCACGTTAAACCTAGTAGCAAGGTCTGCGGAAATGAACAACTGAGCAAGGCTAGTTGAACTGTGAGAAACCTACGCCCCAGCAGCTACAACACTCTTACTTACCAGCGTGATCAGAGTTTCCCTCCTACACCTCGAGCTCTATGGTCTTAACAAACGGAAGGGTCAGAACGCATGAACCCCTTTTCACACATAAAAAGGGAGGAAAAACAAATCCGTTCGCACCAAAACAAAAGAACAGACTTGGTCAAACGAAACAAAATAACAAGTTTATTTAAATGATACACAAGGGTCACCACTTGTCCACTGATTAAAGAATGATCGACCGACCTATTGCACTAACTAACCCCTCCAAGGGAGAACTATGCCTTCGATCCTGTCCTCCAGGTCCTGCGAAAGGGGAGCCACTGCCGCTCCCATCTCCTCTAGCTCATGGACTTCATAGCCAGGCGCAAAGCCATGGCTCGTTGTCTCAAATCGATGCTGTCCCCATAGTGAGAACGAGCAATCGCCACTCCGGGGTGGTGGATTAATTGACCCTCCTCGTCTTAGCGAGGTCCACGGCCAAAGGGCATTCCTCTCGAGTTGGCGCGCGAGCTTACCTGCACGACCTTCTATCATGATCTCGGTCACACTCTCGATGGGCCATGAGCCGATTTCAAGCGAAGCCTGGTCCCCTCCGACCGCACCACCTCAAGGTCATCATAGACCACTCCGAGGGCGGTGCTCAGGATACTAAGATTGTCGCTCTCTGCCTAAAGATTCCTCCTCGTCTCAGCGAGGTCCACGGCCAGCACGGCAAAAACACTCCCGGCCTCTAGCTTCTAGGTCGTCCCCGTTTCTGAGCTTAGCCTAGAGGTATTCGACCTTCTACTGCATGTTGTCATGCTCTAGGCAGGCCTAGTCACACTCTCAGAAGGCCTGGTCAAGCTCCTCACGAGCCGAGCCGCATTTCGAGCGAAGCCTCTCCGCGGTTTGGAGTAGCTCATCCCGGTCCTTGCGCAGCCGAGCGACCGCCGTGGCATCCAGGCTCACCTTCTTCTCTAGGTCCGTGAGCTTCTCCTCAGCCCCTAGCTTCAGCTCCCTTTCCTTCTCAACCTCGGCCAGAAGGTCGAGGATCCGCTAGCAAGTCTCGGTGTCCTTCTGCAGCAGCTCATCTTGCTCCTTCCTAGCCTTGGCAGCTTCCTTGTCCCATCCTCCATGACCTCAATGGGTCTCGATAAACGACAAGGCCTCATGCCACGCCTTTTTCGGCCTCGATAAAACGTGTTTGATAGAGAAAAGCGAAAGCCTTAGCCACCAACATAGTTTAGTACACGACCAAAAAAGACCGGATTATTAAAGAAGCCTCGCCCAAGGCTTACTCCTCACCTCCTTGAAGCAAGGAGAGTCACTCATCTGCACCACCCCTGAGTGCGAGAAGGTACTCACTAGACTTACCGTCTATAAACAGCAACAAAGAAACAAGTCGATTATGCAAGGCGGTCAACACCTCCTGGTTCCAATATCAGATAGCCACACCTCCATCTCTCGATGAGGCAACTATCCTAGGTCTCCTTCTATTCTTGAAGGAACCAAGACTTTTCCATATTCATCCGAACCATCATGTTCCATAACACGCTTACTGAGTGATGAGGGACCCTCATTATCCGGAGACGATGGTCGTCGATACAAAAATTTATGTAGACAATGAAAAGGGGAGAGGTAGGATCAAGCAAATACCCACCAGTGACCCGGAGGGACACGACAATGTCACGCAGCACCTGGCATGGTCTAGGGCTTCCAAGTTGAGCTACTCGGCATGGACGCGATCCCCACATCGAGGCTCTCCACCTTTTGGATACCCATGCTCTCGGTTATAATTCACTTGGTTCCACATGTACATGTCACGGCAAATGAGTGAAGAGTGTCGACGCCGGATCCTATGGATTTGTCCACGATCGAGCAGCACTTGATGGGCTTGTTGGATAAGCTTTCAAATCACCCCATCAATATCACGTCGGCGAGGCCTCCAAATCACCAATATATTCTGTCAACATTAGCGCCACTGAGATGACTCTTTGGGATCCCCAAGTTGGAGCACGCCCCAAGCGATGGAGAACGCCTAAGACCTCCTCCTTGGCCACCACTACCATGACTCCTGGGACCTCGACCAGTGCCAATGGCTCCGTTTTGATGATCCACATATGGATGGAAAGATCACGCCGGTGCCTCAAAAGCGCCACCAGGAATCGCGCCAAGTCAGCGGCCAGAATCTGCTATCACAATTGCGACACCGTCTTTTGGTCCGCCACCTCCACTTTGGGGATCGGTGGGGCCCTAACCGACCATTAGTTGTGCCCACCATAGTTAGCGCCACGAGATTAATCATACATTTGCAATTTGGTTGCGATCTTTCTTGTTCTTGATTGTGTTCTTCGCTATCCGCCCTTGGCGAGGTCATCGGCGGCTTGATAACCAGAGGAGCTGTGGTGCTATTGCCGCTTTCATCGCCGGTCATTGTCCGCCAGAACACACTGACGGAAGATCGACCAATTTATAAGAGCTACAAGTACAATGGCGGCTTTTATCCCATAGTCCAAGCCATATTTGTTTCCGCCTATAACCATCCACGCCATAGCCTTTGAACCATATAAAGTTGTTGCTGGTTTAGATTGTGTTCTTTTCTAGTTTGTAGTCCGTCTATTCCGTTCCACCACAACGGGTCTCGATAAATCGATTTACAACAACCAAGATCGTACATGATTCAAAATTTTATACATGCCACATATTACATAAAGTTCATAGATACATTTTCATCATCGAGCCCACAAGTTTTGGTAGTATGAAACCTAATTTTCTCATTACAAACCGAGTTTTTGATAGAGAAAAGCGGAAGCAAATTAAGTTTGAAAAAAAAGTTTCCAACATAGTTTAGTACAATGCCAAGTAGGATCACAAAGGTCCACAAAAGCAAAGATATGGATTATTAAAGAAGCCTGCCCATCCTTGTTTCCTCTCTTATTTATCAAAACTGGCTTACTCCTCATCCACAAAAAGACCCTTGCAATCTAGACCGCCTTTATTGGGTAAGAACTTTGTAAGAGCTTGGTATAGAAGCAACTCTTGCAATACCATGATACACAATGATAGGTTGTTCATCACCAACAATGGGAAATAAAACCTACTCGAGTGTCGAGAAAAAATGGTACTCGACATTCTTTAGACTTTACCTTCCATCAAACTTGGAATGAAACTAGAAATAAAATGACTCAATGGATTATGCAAGGTCTATTGTTATTCCTTTTGCTATGACTAACCTTCTCGCGAGATAAGTGGGGATAGCTTGACAACATTTTGCATAAAATCATCGATTAACTTAGTTATACAATTATGGTTCCAATATCACGGAAGTTAATTATAACTATCCATCTCTAGATTAGCAACTATCCCCATGATAATTTGCTTGATGTTCCAAACTTGTGGTATATCCATTTAAAAGCATACAATAGTAACCATAAAAGCAATTATTATATTCTTCAAATACTTTGGGTATTATAATTCCATATTCATCCAAACCATCATGTTCCATAATATCACTTTATTGGAAAATATAATTGTACGATGTTGGAGCTAGCCAAGTTTCATCATTGATCCGGAGAGATGGCGATTCAAATCGATTTCAACCAATGAGGGAATTTATTCCTAACACAAACCCTGTGCATACCGCGTGAAGGCAGCCTTAGGTCAACTTTGGTACAACTTAGGTACACATTTCATAGTGGTCCGTTCACCACACATGTCACTATTTGATTGTAGGTTCAAATGTGTTTCATAATCATCAAAGGACACTAGATGCCTCATTGGGCCACATTCCGAGGCCTAGCACTTGATGGAAAGCTTGTTGGATAAGCTCAAATAGATCTGATCGCCAAGGCCTCCAAATCACCAATATAGGCTATTTCTGGCGGGAGCGTCATGGGCTTGAGACATCTTTGGGATCCAGGCCCAAGTTGGAGCACGCCCCAAGAAGATGGAGAATGCCTAGAGATTGAGCTACTCGGCCACCACCTTAGGAGGCGAAGTTATCCGCCTCCAGCTAAGTGATAGACGCATCCGCGTTCAATCTTGTCGAAAGATAATTTGTTCCAACAAGTGGTTTCACGGTCCTTGATCAACAGGAATCGTCAAAACAAGTCAGCGTCCAGAATCTGCCAGGAACATCTCCGTTGGACCATGTATCGAGTTTGGGCCCCATTAGGGCGCGTCTCTAGGGTCTTGCACGTTTGAGTCATCCTCGCATAGGGTCTTGCACGACCCTAGAGTCTTCTCCTCCATTAGGGGTTTGGGTTTTGCGGCCTCGATTTTATTTTACCCCATGGTTCTGCTCCACGATAGCAAATATAGCCAATCTGTGGTTCGATCTTTCGATCTCGCCGGTATCCACCTATATCTCGAGGGATGACGAAATCACATTTACTTCTACCGGTCCTAAGCATAGCTAAGCATATATTCGATCCCCGGACTGTATAGCAAATATAGCCAAAGGTGTAATATCCGGACAAGGAATTCATATGCATCGAGGGGTTCCAATTAACTCTTATAACCTAATGCATCAATCATAAGTAGTTAAGTAATCATTTGTAAAATATTAGGAGACTTATAATGCTCCGGGGCTTGCCTCGCAGAAAGGAAGTGGGGCGGTGGTCAGGACACTCCGGAAGCTCTTCAGGATTCTGCTCCACGCCTTCAGGAACTGCGACTTGAGGATTCTCCTGCTGGTCCCCTTCCTCTGCTTCGTTGAAATCCAGCAACGTTATTTCTTCCTCCGATCATAGATGCATGAATATGGCATAAGATATTGCGAATGCATATATGTTAACAAGTGCATCATGTTCTACTGAGTAGGTGCATATCTCTTCTTGATTATGCAATTAACTACTTCAACAATTCATCAACTATTTCACAAATAGCAGCTACTTGTTTTACTCATAACTGGAGTTCTAATTATCCAAATGCAGTGATCCTAGACTTTCTAGAAAGCTTATAAAATCACCTACAACTCTTATTTAATTAACAAAAGCTAATTCACAACTTATCTTAGGCAAAACCAACAATCATATCAGTGCTGTCCAGAAATTCCAGAGAGCAAGTAAATTCGGAAAAGCTAACTTTAAACAGCTGTAACTCCTAAACCATTTGACCTATGGTCCTAAAATTTTGACACAAGACATATGATGAAGTTATCTACAACTTTGTTATTAACTATTTTTACAGTAATCATCATTTTTATCATGCAACTTATCAAACTCCAGAATCTGTCCGGAATCCTTCCAATTTGCATTACAAAGTAACAATACTTCTACTTCATGTAATCATTCAAAGTTTGACAACACAAAGTCTACCAACAGTTTAAATATACCAAATACACTCAAGAAAACCTAATGGTGAAGTCCAAACTATTTCTTTAAATGCCTTTATTATTTTATTTAGATACTTAGGTTAAATAACCAACATATACTAGATGTACTTCATAAATTCTCAAAAATTTACAGTGCCTTACTAATGCTACCAAAAGACTACTGTAAAAGTTTTATACCATTTTATCAAGTAAAACATTCTATACAAAAATGACAAGGCAGAAAGGCTTAAAATAGCATAAATATAAAACCATAGTGAAAAGTGTCAAGAAACAGATTTTATATTTTTCTTAGCATCCCTATAGTACTAGGATAACCTCCAACAAATTTCATGAATATTGGATTCCTAAGTAATTTATAAAAATTCATATAAGGATTACCTATTTATAAAAGAAAAATCAATAACTACAAATCTATGTATGCACTGATCCTCAAATTTTTACCAAAGCTCATACATGTCAAGAATAGCTTACCACAAAAATTTCATAATTTTTGGAGCACAGGAACTCTAGATATAAAATAAACAAGTTTGCATGCATTCAAAAACACATTTCAAATCTCCATTTAAATCTTCCAAAATTTCTACTGTAAGTGTCAATATCATATTTTTCTTAATTACTTCACTTCCTATGGAACACTACCAAATTATTTCACAATTTTTGAAGCTACCAAACTAGAGATCTAAATATTGCAAAACAGCATGAAACCCTGAATCAAATGAACTATCCTACTCTCTAACTGCCACTGACCGGTGGGACCCGCTGACAGAGGACCCCACGCGTCAGTGACACCGAGACAGGGCAGCGGCGCTGCACGACGGTTGCACGGCCAGAGCTCGCCGACGGCGAGGTTGCCGGCGGTGACATCTTCACGGTATGACCTACTCGACCTAGCGCATTGATTGCACCACTTGGCCGGCCCTATCGTCGACACTAATGACGACGGCGGCGGCCATGGCGGCTCAGCGAGGCGGGACGACGGCGGTACGCTGGTGACAACCTCGGCGGCCCCTACTAAAGCTCGGACGAGCATCGCTGGACTACAAGGAAACTATTGCGCGCTCTATCGTGGCCTGCGGTGGTCGGGTTAGGTGGGACCACGGCGACAGAGGGTGGGGCGGAGCTTCGGCGATGCCGCGTGTGCAGTGATCTTGAGGCCTTTACCGCGGCTTGCGAAGTACAAAGGGTGCGGTGAGAGACGGTAGGAGTGCGGTGAAGCTTCTACGGTGGCGAAGAACAACGCAGGCGAGCTTAGCTGCTGCAATGGCGACAATGAGGCTCTCGGTCTTTGCCGAGCTGTCTGCGGTGGGTGAAGAAAGAAGGCCGAGGAAATGGAATGGCGAGCGCGGGGCAGTGCGGGCGATAGCTGGGAGTGATGTAGTGCGCTGGGGCCTAGCTCTGCCGCGTGGGGCAGGACGCCGGCAACACATGGCCGCTGCGGACCTCCATGCAGCGCGCGAACTCTATTCCTATCGGCCACCGAAGACAGTTCAGTTCATCCATCAATGTTCATGAGTTGGTCTGACAGCGTGATTTATAAGCTTCCAAACTCCTAAACGATAGCGAATTCATACACACTTCCAAAACAGAAATCGTAAAGCTATATACCATCTACAAAGTTTCTTAAGATACTTTCCCCTAATTCGTAATGAATAGAGAGAAAAATCGGCCTAAAGTGGAGCTTGTCAAACTATCAGTCGAGCATGACTTAGAAAATTTCTTTAAGTGTTGAAAACAGTGCATTATTGATTTTTGTGAGCTCCAAAAGACTAAGTTATGCACCTTATTATCTCATGACCCAAAAATAAAAGTTGTTCCTTTTGCCAAACACTACAACTTTGCTTTAGTGACCTCCTCCATGCAAGGTCTCTAACACATAGTTCAAACTTGGTCAAACATGTTACATTTCAAAGATGATACACTTCAAACTATGGCTTAATGACCTATTTACCCCTAACCATGAATATCAAAGTTGTTCATAATGATACTCTAAACATGTTTAAGCAAATTGCAAGGTCATACAATCATTTCATGTATTAGTCACTCATTGTGCTATCTAGGTTAACACATGAAATCTTAAGTGTTTGGTCATGAAAGGTGACCTTCATGAACAATGTCCTATTTGCTAACCCATGTGTTGTTAAATGTTTTTGTGACTCACATCCACCAAGTACATGTATTCACTCATGATCATAGGCATGTACACATGGAAACATGAAATAACAAGCAATGTTGCATATGTTTCAATCAAATGTTTCAATTGTAAAAGCTTAATTATGAATGCTTGATGCTCATGCTCATGCAATGCAAGTCAATTCATGCAAGGCTAACACCTAGGGTGTTACAGCTGCTCTGCGACCTCTAGAGGCGCCCCTTGAGCCCCCGCATCTGCCCATCCCACCGAGGGCATGTGCGCCACCGTGGGCAGCGCCTGTCTGGCCAGAGATGCAGTTGCACTAGCACCGCTCCCACCCAAAACGGGGGTGGTGCCAGTCAACGGCTGCCGCCTCGCTTGAAGGGTGATGCTTTTCTTTGGCGCCAATGCCAAAGGATTCCACTACCTACCGACACTGCAAGGGACGAAAAACATAAGTCACGATGAAATCTGACCAAAACAGGGAAAACAGAGGAGCTGATAACTAACCTCAGCGCCGTCGGGTGGTAGGTACATTTGGGGGGCGAACCCCTCGACCTCTGCTCCACCTTGTCGGGGCCAGGCCATTTTGAGCCCGCCCCTATTCCTCAGCAGAGGGGCTTGCTCCCCTCCGCTAACATCTAAGGTGCGGTAGCAAAGCCGCTCGCCCTCGTTGACTTCTGAGGGAGGCCAACGGTACATACCGCCTCCGCCGACTCCCCGGACATACTCTCCCCTCCGTGGAACAGATAGGGTCCTGATTCCTACAAGGACGAACCAATACTTATCAGCACATCCTCGTTCTCTAGGATGTCCCACTCGACATCATCGGATACCTCATCGTCATCGCCATCGTCATCATCATCATCGATGTCGGTGTCCTCCCCCCATTCCCGCGCCTATAGCTACCGCTGCCTCTTCCTCTTCTTGTCCTCCTTCGCCTTCCTCAGCCGCTCTCCCTCGGCGCGATTCCCCACCCTCATGGATAGATCCCTTGGTAATGGCGTCGGGTGATCCACGAAGATGAGGTCCCTCGGCTTGTCCCGCCCCTCTCAAAGTTAGTATCAAGAGGTCATGAAATCTATTAAAGAGAAGGCATGGGAAGGGTAAACTTATGAAGACGACATGGCCTGGTTTTGGCCACATCGGAGGATGTCCCGGCACCAGGTAAATGAAATCGAGGGGGGCACCAGTGTCATCCTGTGAGAGCTCCATTGCCTCGTTGATGTGTTGCGCGATCTCGGAGTTGGGGAGCGCCCCCTCGGCGAGCGTCGTTCCATCAAACGACGCCTCGGGCGCCATCACGTGCAGCGGGAGCGCGCGTGTCATCAACGATACCACCCTCCTTGTGTGGTAGGCCCCGATGATGCCTGAGCCCTTCAAGCCATTCTCCTTGAGGATGTGGATGGCAGCGATGTGGTCCCGGATCTTCTTCTTGCCCTTCTCGAGATGCCCCACTTCATCCATGACTCTGGGGCCTTTTCGATCAGGTGCCTGGTGAACTTCGGTAGAGGGGCAGCGGCGTTGTTCTTGAGGTAGAACCACTACGAGTGCCACCCATTGTTGGACGTTGATTGCCGCATCGATGAGTACTCGCCGACCCGATTGTTCCAGAGCTAGATGCCGACGCACCCCATCAACATGTGCAGCTCCTGCCTGTAGCTCTTGTCCCTCTTATTCTAGAGGGTGATGGTGAAGAAGTACCTCCATAAATCGAAGTGGGGGCTGATCCCCAGGAACCCCTCGCATAGGGCAATGAACGCCACCATGTGCTAGATCCCATTGGGATTGAGATGCTGCACTTCGATCTTATAGTAGTGCAGCAGCCCCTGAAGAAATCTGTGGGTAGGGGTCACAAACCTACGCTCGTGGAAGTGGGCGAACGACACCACATAGCCATCGAGCGATGACATCACATCCTCCTCGCCGGGCAGCAGCCACTCCTCGGCCATGGTTCACGCATGGAGAATACCGTGACGGATGAGGTCCTCCATGCGCTAGAAGGTGATGTCAAAGCGGCACCACGGATCCATTGGAGATGGGGGCAGGTGGATGCGAGCTCGACGGCGGCGGGGATGCGGAGATAGGAAACCTGAGCGATTGGCAGCGGCGGTCGTGGCTACGGAGGCAAGGATGCAAGGTATGGAATCTGGGGTGCGAACCGTTTGGTTTTATAGGGGTGATGGATACAAGGAAACCAACCTCCCACCTTGATCTACGTGCCTGCCATGATCTGCCACAACATCCCACCATGGGACGTACGCACACAATCTCTGTCTGTTCCCTCAGAAAACTCGCCAGACATTTCGCCTTTCCAGAAAGGCCGTGACTCGTCACGAGTAAGAGGACTATGGATCTAAAAGTGCCTCTACGGCCTGACTGGGCCCAAGAGTTCACAAGTTAGCCCATCGACAAGTTCAACAACCACTCCAGGCACCTTTAGGGTGAGAGGTGGAAAGGGATAGGCCCGCTAGCGGCCAGTACCTAGGTGCAAGAGTGCCGTGGGCATCCCGGCCCACGTTCGAGTCTCGGCCAGGTAGTATCCATGGTTTTTTTAAGAAAGGCACTTAGACATCGGGACCGTCGAACGGACCCGAGAATTATATGGAATGACCGCTGAGAATCTAGGGCCAGTCACCAAGCTGACCCAAGCCGGATCCCCACAAATGGGATGCCGAGGGCCCCACTCATACTAGCCCATTAACAGCTCATCGGGTGCCATAATTTGTCCTTAGAGAAAAATCATGGCACAGCTTGGCCCCTCCGTTTTTATCGGAAAACACTTGAGGGAAGACAATCGCAAAGACGAACCGATACTCGACTGGGCCCCTACTACGGGAGGGGCTTGAGGAAAGGGAATCACCGCCCCTAGGTCACGCTGTGAGCAACAAAAGAAGGCTAAGGCCTTTAGAGTCCTCCTGTTCAAAAAAGCCTCCGAAGGAGTATTCTACTCCTCCATAGGCTCGAGGGCTACTATCGGGGACCAATACTAGGGTACCCGAAGAGGAGGAGCTAATAACCATCAACATTGATTCATCCGAGCAGTCAAGAGCGTGACTATAGCTCCAACCGACCCCTAGGTGCGAAATCTCCGCCTTGCCTAGCCTTTGACGGCCGGCTCCGCCTCGCCCAAAATCGAGGTTGTGGGCTTCGCCTCGCCCGACCTCTGAAGGCGGGCTCTGCCTCACCCGACAGTGAGGCCACGGGCTCTGCCTCGCCCAACCTATGAGGGTGGGCTCTGCCTCGCCCGACACCAAGGCTGACGGGCTCCGCCTCAGCTGACCTCTGATGGCTGGCTCTGCCTTGCCCGGCCTCTAGGGACGGGCTCTGCCTCACCCAACCTCTGGGGGTAGGCTCCACCTCACCCGACCCTTGGGTTTGTGCTCCGCCTCGCCCGACCTTTGAGGGCGGGCTCCGCCTTGCCCGACACCGAGGCCACGGGCTCTGCCTCGCCCGACCTCTGAGGGAGGGCTCCGCCTCACCTAGCACCGAGGCCATGGGCTCTTCCTCGCCTAACCTCTGGGGGTGGGCTCCACCTCACCCGACCCTTGGGTTTGCGCTCCACCTCGCCTGAGCTATGACACCAGGGAGGTGATCGGCATGCCCCGATATAACCCGTGGCCTTGATGGGCCATACCTAGGGATTCACATCAGGAATAGCATCAGGCATACCGGTGCTGTTTTGCCTAACCCTCATACGAGCACTAACAGGCGCGTCAGTTCACCATGATGTCCACCAGGATGGAGTGGAGCGCCACGACTAGGGGACGATGCCTACGCATGGCTCTAATGATGGATAGGGCCACGACGTGGAGCTGTCCCTATTGAAGTCTATAGGGTCGGCGGGACCTGGGTGAAGGAAAAGAAGGACCTAATGATCCTGGAGGACTTCTTCTCCTTCTCATTCTCCTCTTTTCCCTCCACTGTACCCCGTGCTTTCCCTTGGCCTATAAAAGGGAAAGTAGAGCATCCCATAAGGGGCATCGCAACACATCGCATCAATTCAGACTCGAATCCATCGAACCCCGAACCAACCAGAACACACAAGCACACAGCCGGGAAGCGACCAAGCTCTCGGCACCCATTCACTCCTCTCACCAGAGACTTGGGACATGTCCCTCTCTCGACCGTTTGTAACCCCTACTATGAAATTTCAGTGCTAGTAACATGAGGAGCAGCAACAAACTAGACGTAGGGACATTCTGCCTGAACCAGTATAAACCTCATGTCCTCTTAGCACACCATCCAAGCTAGACGTGCAATATTGGAAATTTACTAGTCGGTGGCAACTCAAAACACCGACACTACCATTAAAGTTCCCTCACACTAGGGAATTCCTGCATGATGTAGTGTTGCCCGAACTGTCCGACGCTGCCAACAGGTACGACACTTCCTGGGAGATTGTTGTAGCTAATGTATTTCTACATCCGGGGATGTCGACCATCGACCGGGACTTGCTACACCCGATGCTCACCAAGGTGCTGACCATGGTCTAGAAGTTCCTGTTGAAGTGTACTAGTGAAAACGTGCACAAAAAATTATGACATTGTGCTGCCATGGAAGCAAACGGCTTGGCCTGATGTTTGGAATGGGTTTGTCGATGGTGTCATCATTCCCTACCTAAAGCGTGGACTTGGAAATGTCTGCAACAAGCCACCGCCAGGAGGAATGGCAGCTACAGATGTGCGGGTTGACCACCTGATGAGGTGGGCGTCCGAGATTTCACCCCAAAAAATGCTTGACCTCCTATAGGGTGAGTTCCCTAGAAAAGATTAGCAGGGTGCTCCTATGCAGGTGGTTCTTCATGGCAGAATGCGACAACAAGATGGTGCTACAGTATTAGCTTGCTTTAGGTGGGGCCGATTGGTGGACGCCATTCATCGACAAGCTCACTGTACCGTGCTTGGCGTCCCTGTTCGTTGCCAATAGTGTCGTCCCGCCGAATGAAGGGTACGACATGTTCAACATGCTCCTCACCAGGTGGAAGCCGGTTGTGTCGCCTGAGTCAATGATGAAGAAGGTCCTGAAGCGCTTCATGTTGAAATGGACCGACGGGCTGTGCCACTGGTTGTTCGATACGCAACCCACAAAGGAGGAGGCTATGGCATGGTGCCCGGAGTGGATGCGACTCCTGACGCCGGATCTGCCTGCCATCGACAATGAAATGCACAATGGCCTCCAACTGATCCATGAAACATATGAAATACCATAGGTAACTTAGTAACTTATTAGTGTATTTCTATTTTGAATGATTGCGCCTGCGTCAAGCATTGTAAATGTTAATCGTTGGCACAATGTGTATTACTCTTTTCTGAATGCACATGTGAGAGTCTGAAACTACGTGATTGTAACGCGCTAGACAATGACTGAATGCTTTCACCTATGTCAGGTGTTGTATAAATGTTAATCATTGGTGTAACAGAACCGACCAATTTATAAGAGCACAAGTACGAAAGCAATCATCGGAGTGATCAAACCATCATACTTGAACCCATATAAACCCGGTAGTCAACTAAAACCACGAAGGATTTCAAACCAACTTGCGTACAACCAAGATCGTAGCGATTCAACATAACCACATGTTACATCCATTTCACAAGTATCTCATACATCGGAGTTCACATAGTTATTACAACACGAGTTCACAAATAGTGAAAGCAAAGTAGTTTGAAACCATTACACACACTTAGTTCAAATACAAGCCAATTCCATAGTCATATCCAGCAAAAGCAACATGATAAGATAACATAGAAGATCATGCCCATGATCTATTCTTCATCCCCAGCAGGGTGGAGACAATACTTGTAGTAGCCATTATAGAGCACGTCATCTGCAACAAGAGGGAATAAACCCTGAGTACGAGAATGTACTCAGCTATACTTACCCGTCGTAAATCAAAAATAAATGACACCAAGGAGTATGCAAGGCTTTATCAGTGGATCTCGCTTGACAACCATTTTGCATAAAAACTTTAATGATACAAGAGCATAATTCAAATTATTAGTTAAGCAGCAGTTACCAATATTAACATGTCATCTAGATTAGCTTGCTGCTGCTCCTCTGAAAGTCCTTGCTCAAATTCTAGAAGCGTGACTCCCTCCGGAACACCTATTGCATGCACATGCATAGCATAAGAGTCATGAATGCAAACGAGATGGAAGGTGATGATGTAAGGTATAGCCATGTATAGATGGACACATGAATGACATGATGATACAAGATTAATATCTATTTTTCTGAGTAGGTGCATATCTCTTCTTGAAAACAAGAACTACACACTCACCAAGCTCTAACAACCTAAGATAAAGTTGTTCATCTTCAGTAAGAGGTCTAGCACCTACAACTAACAATTTATATTAATTAGCGTAAACATCTAAATCATCACATCAACTCATATAAAGCAATCAAGTCATTCACTGCATTCACAGGTTTAGGGCTGCAGATAGCAGTTGCTAGTTTAACTCATAACTGGAGTTGTACTAATCCAAAATACATGCAACAAGATAATCTGGAAATCTTATGAAATTTTCCACAATTCATATTTAAACATCTCAGCATGATTCCCAAGTTAAAAGGGTCAAACAGTCACATTTATCAAATCTGGTCTAGAAATTCCACAGAACTACAATTTCTGAAGACCAAATTTGAACAGTCATAACACACAAAAAATTTGGCCAAATGCTATGAAAATTTAACACAAGCTAGTTAAGTGAGTCAGCTACAACTTTGTTATAGACAAGATTCATAGAAAGCATCATCTTCACCATGTAATTTGCTTAACTGTAAAATCTATCTAGAAAGTCACTATAAGTGAATTATAGTGAAAATAATATTTCACTACATACAAGAATGGTAGTTTAAGCACTACCAATGTTACCAACAGTTAACATACATCAAATCAGTACTAGAAAACATAGTGGCCATTCCTAAATAAATTTTTTTCATGCCTTTATTAATTTATTTAGATAATTAGGTGAAATAATAAACACAAAGAAAAATTGTACAGAAAATTCCACAAACATTACAATAGCTTATAAATGTCCCCAATAGGCTACTGTATAAATTTCATATCATTTGAACAAGCAAAACATCCTACACCAAAATGACAAGCCAGTTGGGCTTAAAATAGCATAAATAGGAAATCCTATTAAATGTGTCAAACAACAGTATTCATAAATAGCAAACTCCTTTTTCCAGCACAAGAACACTATACAAGAACACTGTACAAAAAGTTTCATGCTCAAAGGAGATATATTTTTACCATGAAAAATAGCACAAGAATCTAGCATTTATTTAAGATAAATAGCAAACTCCTATTTCCAGCAAGATCACAGTGCAACCAATATTTTTCCCATTTAGTACATGGCAATGCAAGACTAACAAAATTGGAATCACATTTTTAGCACTTCCTAGCTCAAGTTATAGATTTGACAAGATTGAAACCATTTAAAAGCATTTATCAAACTCTATTTTATTCTCCTAGAAAAATACAAGAAATAGTGCATTTCATATTTTTATCAAATACTACACTTCCTGAGGAACCCAACAAAATTTGGTTTACTCAAATAGAATACTCCTAGCCCTAGATATCATTTTTCAAAGTTAGCACAAAAATCAGGAAAAGAAATATCAAAACCTAGAACTACAGACACTGACACTCGGGACCCACAGGTCTGGGGACCCCATAGGTCAGTCAAACTAGAGTAGGGGATGGCGGTCGACCGACGGTAGCTCGCCGATGGTGAACTCTCTAGCAAATCCAACCCCACCATGATGATCCCCTCTCTCTCCCGCGTCGATAGAGGTAGGTGGTTAGGGCTTGGAACACCGGAGATGGCTCGTCACCGGCCATGGCGGCACGGCGGCGCTGCATGGCTGTGCGCTGGCCGTCTTTGGCCATGGCAGGTCTAGGTGAGAGCGGCTATGGCATCATGGTGCTTAGGAAAAACTACCAAGGATACCTAGGGTTCGAGTGGATTCACCGGCGAGGGTCGTCCACGTGTGTGGCGGTGTGGCGGCAAGAGCGCGGCGTCGTTTTCAACTCTGGTGAGATGACGGTTCACCGTAAGGTCACCACTGAGGCTAGTCTACACCTGTAGCTAGTGCTAATGCGAAGAAGGAAAGAGAATGGGGAAGGGAGTGAAGCGGCGAGCTCGCTGTGATGGCGACCATGGAGACAGTGAACTCTGGTGAGGCGAGAATGGCGAAATTTGTCCTCACCGTAGCTTGTTAGGTCCAGCAACCACATCGAGCAGGTAGAGAGGAATACGGTGGAGATCATAGCTAGCTGGAGGCGGCAATGGCATGGTGGCCAGGGAGATAGGTGATGGCGACGCGCTCAGCAGCAAAGGCGGAGGCGCGGCGCTTGGCTTCCGCGTGCACTGGCGAGACGAGGAGATGCGAATGAAGGCAGCAACTGAACTAGAGGACGTGTGGGGTTGAGGTGTCCACGATGGCCTGATGAGTGGGGGCAACGCTAGCGTATGGCCTCCACTTGGTGTGAGCGGCCTGACGTTGGTCGGCCATGACGGCGTGGACATGGTGGCCATCAGACCCGACAGCGGTTGACTGACAGTGCAAATTAACCCCTTCCTAAAAAAATCCCCTTAAATCAAAGTTGTAGAACTATGATAGAGCTACAATTTTTATTTAGAAAGCATTAGCTAATTCACAAAGGATTAAGAGTTACATCATCCCAAAGTCAGCTTCATCAAACTATATACTCAGTTAAGACTTAGAAAATTTTCTAAGTTTGAAAAACAGCATTTCAATGATTTTTGTGATCCAAATTCAAGCATGTTAGGAGCTGAATCAGCCTATGACCCAAAAATAAAAGTTGTTACACTACTCAAGTACTACAACTTTGTTTTAGGGTGCACATCCATGCAAAGTTTCTAATATGTAGTTCAACTCCAGTCAAACATACCACATGAAATTGGTACTTAACACTATAGGTATGACTTAGAGGCCAAACTAGCCTTAGTTATGAATACCAAAGTTATTCCTAATGAAATTTTAAACATGTTTGAAACATTCCTAAGGTTCCACAATCATTTCATACATTGATCACATGTAAATCCTAGGTCAAACTCAGCATATCATCACTTTGGAGCTTAATTAGGTGAAGTGATCCACATGAACATTGTTCCATTAGGCATCCTAAGTGTAGCTAAGGTATTTTAGTGACCAACATCAACCACTTGCACTCATTCACACATGATCATAAGCATACACATAGGGAAAACATAAAATAGCAAGTCATGTTTCACCTGTTTCAATTGCATGTTTCATATGTGAAAGCTCATATAGGAATGCTTGATGCTTATGCTCATGCAATGCAAGTGCAATTATGCAAGCCTAACACCGAGGGTGTTACAGCCCTCCCCCTTATAAAAATCTCACCCCAAGATTTGAAAAGCGTACCATTTTGAATAAAAGGTAGGGTGTACATCCTTCAAATAATTCTCCCGTTCCCACGTTGCATCGCTCTCACTACCCTGATTACTCCACATGACCGTGTAAAACTTGACCACCCGACTCCGGGTTACTCTCTCTCTCTTGTATCAATAACCCATACCGGCCTTTCTTCATAGGATAGATCTGTTTTCAACTTGATATTTTGAGTGAAACTTTTTCTTCGGGAACACGGAGACATTTCTTCAATTGAGCTACATGAAAAACATTGAAGATAGCTCTCATCTCATAAGGTAACTCTATCTTGTAGGCTACTTTCCCACTCTTCTCTATGATCAGATATGGACCTACATATTTAGGTGCAAGCTTCCTCTTTACTCCAAACCGTTGCACACCTTTCATCGGTGATACTTTCAGATAAACGTAATCACCAACTTCAAACTCAATGGGCTTCCTTCTTTTATCTACATAGCTTTTCTGCCTAGCTTGAGCAGCTTCCATATGCTTTTAGATAGTATGAACTTGTTGTTCAGCCTCCTCGATGAAATCAATGCCATAGTATCTCCTTTCTCTAGATTCAACCTAGTTTAAAGGAGTTCTACACTTGCGGCCATACAACGCTTCGAACGGAGCCATCTTGATACTTTCTTGATAACTATTATTATAGGAAAACTTAGCCAAGGGTAACCACTTCTCCCATGAACCTTTGGAAGATATGACAAGCTCTTAACATGTCTTCTAATATTTGATTCACCCGCTCCATCTGTCCGGAGGTCTAGGGATGATAAGCAGAACTTCTGACTAAGTTGGTGCCTAACATCTTGTGCAAATGTTCCTAGAAACGAGCGGTGAACTGAGGTCCTCTATCAGATACAATGGTTCTAGGAACACCATGGAGACATACTATCTGATTAAAATATAACTTAGCATAGTCACTTGGCCGATAATCAGTTCTAACTGGTATGAAATGACCAAACTTGGTTAAACGATCCACTATTACCCATATGGAATTAAAATTCTTTTGGGTAGGGGGAAGTCCAACAATGAAATCCATACTAATCTCTTCCCATTTCCACCCTAGAATAGAAAATGGTTGAAGAAGTTCGGTAGACTTCAAGTGAATTGCTTTGACTCTACAACAATTGTCACACCTTGCAACATAAGCTGCGATTTCTTTCTTCATCTTGGTCCACCAAAAGCGAGGTTTCAAATCTTGGTACATTTTGCTACTTCCTGGGTGAATAGATAACTTGGATGAGTGAGCTTCATCTAAGATTTGGTTTCTAAGCTCTTTGTCCTTCGGCACTATAAGTCTATCCTTAAACCATAGGACACCCTTCTCATCTACTCGGAAGTGTTTTGTTTCTTGCTCTTTCATCTTCCTTTTTATGTGGAACACACCCACATCGAATTTCTGAAGCTCGATGATTTTACTTTCAAGAGAGCAACTAAGAGTAAAACTATGCAACACAGCAGTATGTAACAGATGTGCCAAATGATAATCTTCTTCCAAGAGAGAATTGCAATGAGATTTTCTACTCAAAGCGTCGGCAACTACATTTGCTTTGCCTGGATGATAATGGACTTCTAAGTTATAATGTTTGATCAACTTTAGCCATCTTCTCTGTCTCATGTTTAATTCCGGTTGAGTAAAGATATACTTGAGACTTTTATAATCGATATAGATATGACACACATTACCGAGCAGGTAATGCCTCCAAATCTTCAAAGCATGAACAACAACAGCTAACTCTAGATCGTGAGTTGGATAATTGGCTTCATGCTTCCTTAGCTGACACGAGGCATAAGCAATAACCTGGCCTTCCTGCATAACAACACATCCTAAACCGGTACCTGATGCATCACAAAACACATCAAAAGGTTTCTTGATATCAGGTTGTGCCAAAATAGGAGCTGAAGTCAATAAAGTCCGCAAAGTGTGAAAAGCAGTCTCACACTTCGGAGACCAAACAAATTTCACATCTTTTTGAAGCAACCCGGTCATGGGCTTGGCTAACTTAGAGAAATCCGAGATGAAGCGACGATAATAGCTAGCCAAACCAAGGAAACTTCTAACCTCATGTACTAAAGTTGGTGCTTTCCAATCCAAGACTTCTTGCACCTTAGTTGGATAAACCAAAATCCCTTCATTAGACAACACATGACCCAAGAAAGGTACTTTCTTTAGCCAAAACTCACATTTACTGAACTTGGCGTAAAGCTTATGTTCTCGTAGTCTGGGTAAAACAATTCTCAGATGCTCAGCATGTTCTTCAGCATTCACGGAAAACATCAAGATGTCAATAATGAAGACAACCATAAATTTGTCTAGTTCCGATATGAATACCGAATTCATCAGATATATGAAGTATGTAGGAGCGTTGATCAAACCAAAAGACATAACAAGATACTCATACAACCCATATCTGGTGGAGAAAGTGGTCTTAGGCACATCTTATGGTCTAATTTTTATCTGATGATAACCATATCTCAAATCAATTTTGGAGAATACCTTTGCCTTAGACAACTGATCAAATAAAATATCAATGCGGGGCAATGGGTACTTGTTCTTGACCATCACAGCATTGAGTGGACGATAATCCACACGCATGCGCAATGACTTGTCCTTCTTCACAAATATAGCAGGACAACTCCAGGGAGAAGCACTAGGTCAGATAAGACCCTTTTCTAACAGATCTTATAACTGAACTTTAAGCTCTGCTAACTCATTGGGCGGCATCCTATAAGGCCTTCTAGAAATAGGTGCAGTGCCTGGCACTAACTCGATCTTCAATTTGATATCTCGATCTGGTTGTAAACTAGGTAGATCATCAAGAAATACATCTGGAAATTCACAAACTACCAGAATGTCCTTAATTCTTAGGGTCTGGATAGCATTGGCAGTGTTGTGGAGGTCCAGATCTCTAGGAAGTGGCACTAGGAAAGCCTCATTGCTGATAGGATCCCTCAACATAACAACCCTAGTGGAAGTACGATGAGCACTCCATGACCGCTCATCCACTTTATCCCCAAGATTACATCTATCCCTAATCCTGGCAAAACTACCAGATCGGCCATATACACTCATCCCTCAATTTTGATACTCGCATCCTGCACTATCTGATTGGTAGACATATTACTTCTAGCTGCACTAATGCAATAACTACCCATGGATAGTGTAATTACCTTCTGATTGTTCTTTGATGCAAAAGCTGGACTCATGAATGAATGCGAAGCACCGGAATCAAATAGTACGACTGTAGGATGTTGATTCACAAGAAACTTACCCGTAGTGACCACCTCTCCTGAGGGTATCTTTGTCATGTTGGTGTAGTTAACATGACCTTGACGAGCACCAGAATTCCCCTGCTTCTGATTATTCTTCTGAGGATAGGGATAATTCTTGGACCAATGACCTATCCTACCACAATTCCAGTGGGGCATGTTAGCTGGCGGAACAAAAGAATTCCCTGGTCCTATGGTGTCTTTTGGAAGAGGAACAGTGAATGCCTTCTTGAACCTAGTCTTGACCTGATTCTTCTTTTGAGGCAGACGATACCTAATGGCAGCAGCTGGTGGGCGAAACTGAGTCTTAGCCACTAGAGCTTTAGCCTGAGATGAACTTGCCTCAAAGGCCCTCTTACGATTCTTGGAAGCTACATAGACATTATTGTTGTTCTCTTGAGTAAGAGCGTCACTCACGAACTCATTGAAAGTAGCACTCTTGTTGTTCCCCATGGACTTCATCAGTTTGGGACTAAGCCCTCTCTTGAAGCTAGCGATTCTCTTTGCTTCTAAATCAACAAACTCTGGGGCATACCTTGCTAGATGATTGAATGCATGAAGATATTCAGTAAGAGTCTTGGTGCCTTGTACCATCTTCATGAACTCATTGTGTTTCATGGCCATCAAGCCGGGAGGAATATAATGACCCTTGAAAGCCTCCTGGAACTGATTCCAAGTGATCTAAGCATTCTCAGGTAAGGTGGACCTATAATGATGCCACCATATACCTACTAGTCCTTACAGCTGATGCAAAGCATACTCTGCCTTCATCTGTTCCGTCAGCCTAAGCAAACGAAACTTGCGCTCAAGCGTGTTTAGCCACTCTTCTGCCTGGAGTGGCTCTTCAGCTTCTTTGAAGATCGGTGGCTTGGTGTCTTGAAACTCTTTAAAATCACTATACTGATTTGGCTCTGGCCCCTAACGTTGATTGCAACCCTGTGCTTGATGCTGCGCCAGGGTATGCATGGCGTCCCCCAAAGCACGCTGACCTCCAACAAGCATGGCCAACAGATCAGATGGTGTGGGTCGTGGTGGCGGTGGAAGATCATCATCACCACTACCCCCAACTCTGCCCGAGCGCAAATTGCATGACATCTGTAGAAGTGCAACAGTAAGTAATGATGGATGATGTCAGAAACATTACAAATGAATTGTAGAATTATGCCAAACTGAACTTTATTGGAGAGAATAACTTCATACAATAAACAGAGGCACAATAATTCATCCTCATAACATCGCCAATATTTTACTCCGCACATTCTCGCGATGCATACGCTTACATGCCAAATTTTGCCAACATCAAAGATGGACTTTTATTAATGCTCACATCCACATGGAGCCAACATACCAGTCTCAGAGATTACATCAAAGTCACTAACTGAAATTAAGTTACCTGTTCTTCCAGAAGAAAGCAAAAGATAACAAACTAGTCCATCTAGCTTAGTGCTATAGCTAAACTATGCCTCCTCATCGGTGTCAGCATCGATCACTCCTTCACCATCTTCATCCTCGATAGGATCTAGTTCCTCCTCTTCTTCTTCTGCAGCTTCAGGCACTGCGACGACATTGGCATCTATTTTCATGCCATCATCATCATCATCAGATCACCTGTGGTCCTCCCACCACGGGGTATACTAGAATAGGGTGAGGAATCAGATTGATCTGATTATTGAGATGGTGAACGTCAATCTGTAGTTCTTCGATCTAGAGGAGTTCATTCTCTCTGACTTCTGCTCGAGTTTCTGCCATGACCCTAGCATTGTTCCTAGTTTGTGCTTGACGGATTGCATCATCTCACTCATGAGTCAACTGCATGATCTGATCATGGTTAGCATATCTTTCCCGACGATAGCACGTACAAACTGCTACCTATGAGTTTTCAAAGCATCCATAAAACCACCTATCTCATTTTGGGCTGCCATAAGCTCATTACCATACTTGCGCACACGTTTCTTCCACTTACGCCATTCATTCTGTGCCTGCTAAAGGGCTATCAAGACACTAACATAAGTGCTCTAATGATCATAGAACATCTTTAGAATAGCCATCATAGCACTCATGGGTGGTCCTAAGCTCTGTGTCCGCTCTGCCTTAGTCATTACCAAGGAATCATCCTCAAAATTCAGCCACGCTGCCTCTGATGGGGCTACTCGAGGAATGGACTCGACTGGTCCGTTAATCAACTCGTCACCAAACTCTTGACAAATGTCAACTAGCACTTCCAAGGCTGCCACTTGGGCACCTTACCAAGGGGTTTGTCCATCAGCTTCGATGCTCCAACCAAGCCACTAGGGTCTGTTTGCATGAGGTAGCGCAACCACCTCAACGTAATACCACAACGGCCTTCCATCAGCCTCTACTTGCTTCAAAGTATAACAAGGCGGATTAGCGTATCCCACTGAATGTAGCACCCTCCACAATAGGGTTGGAGTGCCAAACACGTGCAGGAACGTGCTGCTCCTAGGCGGGAGTGCTGGTGCGGCCATCTGTAGTAACATTGCAATTTGGGTGTGAGAGGATTATCTTATAGGATAAGAATATATAATGGGATAATTAATGATAAGAGAGGTAGTGATGCAAAAATATAATTACATGAGTGAACATGATGCATGCACGTTCCGTATGTCCTCACGAATCTTAGGAAAAATTAAAATTCTAGCGACATACACGGTGGCATACATACGTTCTCTCATATACGTATCTAGTCGAGCTAATCGTTGTGTTGTTAGTGTACCTGCAGACAAATTCATTGTAGCCCATCCCCACAAGAAATAAATAAGCATACAATGAAAGCAGTAAACTAAGATACTCTCCATATATACATCCCAGATGTACATACTTCGATATCCAAAGCTACCCGACAGATATACCCACAATTAAGTACCTTCATATATACATGTGTGTAACATGTAAATATTCTAGTAACCACAGCTAACTCTCCCCTAGATCGACAGTTGGACAGTCATGCTCTCACAACTCACACTTACCTGGGCATAAAGGCAATTGATCCATACATTACCACCCAAGCGGTTGGCATCCATGCAATAGCACGCCGTATGGACGACGAAATAAAATGCAAGCAATTACCCCCCCCCAAAGTTAGTACTTAAATAAGCCACCTAAATGTCCTTATTTGGGCATAGCGGATATGACCATTGGCACACTTAGGTAAAATTTCAGATTTGAACACACCTATATATAAGTAGCTATAAGTTGTCAAAACTAATTTTTACAAACAAAAACCTTTGTTTTAAATACACATATGACATGTTTAGTGTTGAATCTTGCTCCGATACCAGCTGTAATAGAACCGACCAATTTATAAGAGCACAAGTATGAAAGCAATCACCGAAGTGATCAAACCGTCATACTTGAACCCATATAAACCTGGTAGTCAACTGAAACCACGAAGGATTTCAAACCAACTTGCATACAACCAAGATCGCAGTGATTCAACATAACAAGCCACATGTTACATCCATTTCATAAGTATCTCATACATCAGAGTTCACATAGTTATTACAACACGAGTTCACAAATAGCGAAAGCAAAGTAGTTTGAAACCATCACACACACTTAGTTCAAATACAAGCCAGCTTCCATAGTCATATCCAGCAAAAGCAACATGATAAGATAACATAAAAGATCATGCCCATGATCTAGTCTTCATCCCCAGCAGGGTGGAGACAATACTTGCAGTAGTCGTTATAGAGCATGTCATCTGCAACAAGAGGGAATAAACCCTAAGTACGAGAATGTACTCAGCTAGACTTACCCATCGTAAACCAAAAATAAATGACACCAAGGAGTATGCAAGGCTTTATTAGTGGATCTCGCTTGACAACCATTTTGCATAAAAGCTTTAATGATACAAGAGCATAATTTAAATTATTAGTTAAGCAGCAAGTTATCGATGTTAAGCCTGTCAACTAGATTAGCACCTGTACTAGAGCAAGTAATTGATTAAACTCCAAAAATTAGTAACCATATCCGGTATAATGTTGTAACATCATCATCATCTTTTTAACCATCAAGTTCAATTAAGTGTCCCTACATTGCCGCTGCTCAGTCAAGTTCTCACTATCCAGGAGAGACGGTGACTCGAATCGATTCCTACCCAGTTGGGGAATTATTCCTAACACAAACCCAATCAACCTGATCAGTGGTTGCCTCGGGTCACCTTTCGTACAACTCAGGAATAAATTCACGGGTCCGAGCAACGCCGCACTCTCAGGGAATCCACTCTGCCAGGTGGTCAATCTCACCTTTGGACTTATGCCAATGGTTGCCCGCACATCCTTACTACCACCAGAGTGCGCACTTTCACTTCTCGGCTTCTGGACTGAGTTGAGCTACTCGGCTTCGTGGTCGGAACGAGTTATCCGGCTAACTAAGTGATAGGCATGCATTCAACATGACATGAGGACGTACAACGAATCGGTCCTTAACCGACACAGACGGGGATAGATCCACACCCAAGACCTCCTTGCCTTGTTGCTACTCAATCGACATCCTGCCCGATCTCCATTTATTATTAACACATGGTTATTTTCACGATAGCAAATATAGCCAACCGTGACCAGACATCATCCTATCTTGTAGGTGATAGTAAATCACCTGACTTTACCGGTCTAAGCATAGCTAAGCTTTGATTCACTCCTGGACCTAAATAGGATTCAGGATACATTTACTGGACAAGGAATAGATAGATATGCAACAAGTGTTTGCATCCAATTCCTATCACTTAATGCATCAAACATATAAGATACTCAAAGTAACATTTTCAAAACATAGGAGACTTAGAATGCTTCGGGGGTTGCCTTTCAAAAAAGAGGTTGGTTGGTGATTGGGACACTCAAGGACTTCTTCTTCGTTGGCTCCTTCTTCTAGGGCCTGCACCTCCTACTCCTGAGCTTGCTGCTGCTCCTCCGAAAGTCCTTGCTCAAATTCCAGAAGCGTGACTCCCTCCAGAACACCTATTGCATGCATATGCATAGCATAAGAGTCATGAATGCAAACAAGATGGAAGGTGATGATGTAAGGTATAGCCATGTATAGATGAACACATGAATGACATGTTGATACAAGATTAATATCTATTTTACTGAGTAGGTGCATATCTCTTCTTGAAAACAAGAACTACACACTCACCAAGCTCTAACAACCTAAGATAAAGTTGTTCATCTTCAGTAAGAGGTCTAGCACCTGAAACTAACAATTTATATTAATTAGCCTAAACATGTAAATCATCACATCAACTCATATAAAGCAATCAAGTCATTCACTACATTCACAGGTTTAGGGCTACAGACAACAGCTGCTAGTTTAACTCATAACTGAGTTGTACTAATCCAAAAGACATGCAACAAGACAATATGGAAATCTTATGAAATTGTCCACAATTCATATTTAAACATATCAGCATGATTCCCAAGTTAAAAGGGTCAAACAGTCACATTTATTAACTCTGGTCCAGAAATTCCAGAGAACTACAATTTCTGAAGACCAACTTTGAATAGTCATAACTCACAAAATATTTGGCCAAATTCCATGAAAATTTAACACAAGCTAGTTAAGTGAGTTAGATACAACTTTTTTATAGACAAAATTCATAGCAAATATCATCTTCACCATGTAATTTGCTTAACTCTAAAATCTGTCCAGAAAGTCACTATTAGTGAATTACAGTGATAATAATAATTCACTACATACAAGAATGGTACTTTGAGCACTACCAATGTTACCAACAATTAACATACATCAAATGAGTACTAGAAAACATAGTGGCCATTCCTAAATAAATTCTTTTCATGCCTTTATTAATTTATTTTGATAATTAGGTTAAATAATAAACACATAGCCAAAGTATACAGAAAATTCCACAAACAATATAGTAGCTTGTAAATGTCCCCAATAGGCTACTATATAAATTTTGTATCATTTGAACAAGTATAACATCCTACACAAAAATGACAAGCCAGCAGGGCTTAAAATAGCATAAATAGAAAATCCTATTAAAAAGTGTTAAACAATAGTATTTATATTTTTCTTAGCTTCATCACAGCACAAGAACACTATACAAAAAGTTTCATGCTCAAAGGATACATATTTTTACCATGAAAAATAGCACAAGAAGCTAGCATTTATTTAAGATAAATAGCAAACTCCTATTTCCAACAAGATCATAGTGCAACCAATATTTTTCTCCAGGTAGTACATGACAATACAAGACTAACAAAATTGGAATCACATTTTTAGCACTTTCCTAGCTCAAGTTATAGATTTTACAAGATTGAAAAAAATTAAAAGCATTTATCAAACTCTATTTTATTCTCCTAGAAAAATACAAGAAATAGTGCATTTCATATTTTTATCAAATACTACACTTCTTGAGGAACCCAACAAAATTTGGTTTACTCAAATAGGATACTCCTAGCCCTAGATATCATTTTCCAAAGTTAGCACAAAAATCAATAAGAGAAATATCAAAACCTAGAACTACAGACACTGACACTCGGGACCCACAGGTCAGTCAAACCAGAGCAGGGGATGGCGGTCGACCGACGGTAGCTCACTGACGGTGAACTCTCCGGTGAATCCAACCCCACCGTGATGATCCCCTCTCTCTCCCGCGTCGATAGAGGTAGGTGGTTAGGGCTCGGCACACCGGAGCTGGCTCGTCGCCGGCCATGGCGGCACGGCGGCGCTGCACGGTGGTGCGCCAGCCGTCTCCGGCCATGGTAGGTCTAGGCGAGAGCGGCTATGGTGTCATGGTGCTTAGGCAGAACTACCAAGGGTACCTAGGGTTCGGGTGGATGCACCGGCGAGGGTCGTCCACGTGCGCGGCGGTGCGGCGGCGAGAGCGCGGCATCATTTTCTACTTCGGCGAGACGACGGTTCGCCATAAGGTCACCACTGAGGCTAGTCTACACCCATAGCTAGTGCTAATACGAAGAAGGAAAGAGAATGGGGAAGGGAGTGAAGTGGTGGTGAGCTCGCCATGACGACGGCCATGGAGACAGTGAACTCCGGCGACACGAGAATGATGAAATTCACCCTCACCGTAGCTTGTTAGGTCTAGCAACCACGTCGAGCAGGTAGGGAGGAATACAATGGAGCTCATAGCTAGCTGGAGGCAGCAATGGCGTGGTGGCAAGGGAGCTAGGCGACGATGACGTGCTCGGCAGCAAAGGTGGAGGCACGATGCTTGGCTTCCGCGTGCACTGGCGAGGCGAGGAGATGCGAATGAAGGCAGCAACTGAACTAGAGGACGCATGGGGTTGAGATGTCTGTGATGGCCTAACATGTGGGGGCAACACCAGCGTATGGCCTCCACTTGGCATGAGCGGCCTGACGCCGGTCGGCCATGATGGCATGGACACGGTGGCCATCAGACAAGACAGTGGTTGACTGACAGGGCAAAATTAACCCCTTCCTAAATCCTAATATGTGGCGAGTTAGAAAAATCCCCTTAAATCAAAGTTGTAGAGCTATGATAGAGCTACAATTTTTATTTAGAAAGCATAAACTAATTCACAAAGGATTAAGAGTTACATCAACCCAAAGTCAGCTTCGTCAAACTGTAAACTCAGTTAAGACTTGGAAAATTTTCTAAGTCTGAAAAACAGCATTTCAATAATTTTTGTGATCCAAATTCAAGCATGTTAGGAGCTGAATCAGCCTATGACCCAAAAAGAAAAAGTTGTTACACTACTCAAGTACTACAACTTTGTTTTAGGGTGCACATCCATGAAATGTTTCTAAAATGCAATTCAACTCCAGTCAAACATACCACATGAAATTGGTACGTAACACTATAGGTCTGACTTAGAGACCAAACTAGCCTTATTTATGAATACCAAAGTTATTCCTAATGACATTCTAAACATGTTTGAAGCATTCCTAAGGTTCCACAATCATTTGATACATTGATCACATGTAAATCCTAGGTCAAACTCAGCATATCATCACTTAGGAGCTTAATTAGGTGAAGTGGTCCACATGAACAATGTTCCATTAGGCATCCTAAGTGTAACTAAGGTAGTTTAGTGACCAACATCAACCACTTGCACTCAATCACGCATGATCATAAGCATACACATAGGGAAAACATAAAATAACAAGTCATGTTTCACATGTTTCAATTGCATGTTTCATATGTGAAAGCTCATATAGGAATGCTTGATGCTTATGCTCATGCAATGCAAGTGCAATTATGCAAGACTAACACCTAGGGTGTTATAGCTAGCACATTGTGTACTACTCTTTTCTAAATGCACACGCGAGAAAGTTTGAGACTATGTGATTGTAACATGCCAGACAATGACTGAATCTTTTCACCTGCGTCAGGCATTATATAAATGTTAATTGTTGGCATAATGTGTACTACTCTTTTCTGAAGCACATGTGAGAAAGTCCGATACTATATGATTGTAAGGTGCCAGACAATATCTATTACTCTTTTTTTGACTGCACCCGCTACAACCTGTTGCTTGGATATCCATAGCAATTAAATACATATTAAATTTGCATGAAACTCGAAGAGCCCAGTGTGCCTGGTTTAGCTATAAATCTACGAGAGAGGTAAGAGCAAGGCAACCGCTCTTCTCTATCTTCCTATGGTACTCCTTCACCTTCTCTCTAGCCACGAACAAGTTGCGTCTTCAACCGGAGTGATGGACCATGTGAAGCGCTCGGTGGAGAACCCTCTAGAGGGGAGCACGCCTCCGCCATGTCTTCGCTCCCATTTGCGATGCCTTGGGTAAGACGGTCTTGTTCTTAGTGCCAGAGTCAATTCTGTTATGATCTCCTTAATCTTTTTAGGGCCATTTCTCACGCCACGATGCTAGAGGTCAGGCGGTTATCTGGTACCACCTGCTCTCTAGATGCGTGCCCTATGGAACCGAAGGGGTCTTCTCCCCACGGCCATCGGGAAGTCCATGAGCCCCTTCATAATTAGGATGCAGCTCGCGACCCGTGCTTCGACCCTAGGGGCGAGGTTAGTCGGCTCGTGCTCTACCTCAATGCCGTCTAGACTACCCTTGCCACCTCGGAGTGGGAGACTATTGATGCCCAAGCGGTAGCTACCGATGCTCAGGCCAGGATGATCAGTAAGGTTTCCTTCATCAAGAAGCTCTATCCAAATGTCCATGGCCTTATTTTGATGGGTTTTATTGTTGTCAGCCTTAGAGGAGGAGTTGGCTGCTCTTTGAGAGGCGGCCCTCGTCGCCATCAACGACATGAATGTAGGGGGTGTCCTACTTGAGGACCGTCTATGGGCCATGCCAGCTCAGGTTAGGACGGTGGCCCTTAGTGGAGTGTGTCATGGGGCTACCTTAGCCCTGGCCGCGATGCAGCTTTGTTCCCGCCATGATCTCCGCCTGCTTGAACCTGGCTTTCCAGTTGGCGCCGATGAGGAGACGGAGGAGGTCACTAGCAACTTTACTACCGCCGTGGAGGCCATCATGGCAACCACACATGCGGGAGATGTCAACCTCACTGCCTTCTTTGAGCCGTAGATTGTATCTAGGGTCATTCCAATCTTAATGAAAGGCTAGTTTGTTACTTTAATTCAAAGAGCAACTTATGTGCATTGCTTTGTCTTTCATGGCATTTGCTTTTGTTCTTGGATGTGATTGGCTTGTGCAGCTGACATGCTCAAATGAGGTGATTTGGAGGTCATGGGCCGGATCCTACCTCCCCTCTCGAAAGGGAGTTAGGTTTTAGGGAACCTTCGTTCCCTCTTATGAAACACCATAGGTAACTTAGTAACTTCGCATATTTCTATTATGAATGCTTCCACCTACGTCAGGCATTGTAAATGTTAATTGTGGGCACAATGTGTATTACTCTTTTCTGAATGCACACACGAGAAAGTCCAACGCTATGTGATTGTAACGCGCCGGACAATATCTAATACTCTTTTTGAATGCGCACACAAGATTTGATTACGCATGAAAGGAAGTCCCCTACTCTATGATTGTAACATGCTGGACAATAGATTTCATGTCTGGGTGACTCCTCGACTTGCAATGGGGTTGTTGGACCCTGTAGTTCTCTCTTAAGAGGAACGGCTCGAGTTGCAATGAGGTAGTTAGATTAGATAGATGTCACTCATATCACACTTAGATGTTAGGTTTAATTTATAGTGGCAACATAGTGATAAAAATGGTTCAACATGTACAACTTATTATAGAACCATAAAATAGACATTATGTCGTAAGCAAGACTTCAATTATTACATCAAGAATCGTTTTAAATCCAAATTTCGATGCCTACGTGGCAACATAGTGATAAAAAGGGTTCAACATGTACAACTTATTATAGAACCATAAAATAAACATTGTGTCATAAGCATGACTTCAATTATTACATCAAGAATCATTCTAAATCCAAATTTTGATGCCTCTGTTCCCTCACCTTCTACCGCATCCCTCCCTTCGACTATCAAACTATCACTAATCTCTTGTACGTCCCTTCCTCGGCAAAGAATCAAGGTGACTACGCATTCGAAGGATGTGGTGATGACAACGAAGCAGGCTTTGAAGTCATGACAGTGCTGTTGAGGTCAAACTCGCCTGGTGAGTATGCTAAAATCTCATCGTCTGAATCTAATGTCTCATCATGCTTAGTGAAGTGGTTACCTAGATGAATGGTGGACTCTCTAGTCTACTGAACTGAAGTAGTAGTGTTAGACCCTAGGGTTGACTCAGCTCTATTAATGGTAGGATTAGTAGGCTTAGTGGTCACATTAGGATCCGCGATTGTTGGGGAAACCCTAGGAGGCTCTATATGTGCCCCTGTGGCATTGCACGCAATATCTGGCCCCTCGACCTGATTGGGCAAAGAAGGTCAATCAGCTGCCTCATGAGCTGAAGCTGAACTCTACTTATGTTCGACTATAGTAATACTAGCATTAGCAGGTTCAGGCATCTCGTTCGTTAGAGAAGCCCCAAGAGGCTTTGTATGTGTCCCCATGGTAGCTTGCACCTCAACTTGAGGGGGCGAAGAAGGTGGATCACCTGTCTCATCAGAACCTGAAGCTAGCTCAGGTATCTTGGGCATTGGAGAAGCCCTGAGAGGCTCTGTATGTGCTTACGTGGCAACTTGCACCTCGACCTGAGGGGGTGAAGAAGGTGGATCACTGGCTTGATCAGGAGCTGAAGCAGAACTTTGCTTATGTAGCATCGTCGTAATGGGTAACTTTGTGTGGATAGTTGTATTATCAGGACCAGTCAGATAACCAGTAATGGGATTGACCTGACTACCACATTGCAACTAATGCGTCTAAAAGTCAGGGGCCTTAACTCCTGTGGCACTGTATAGTTGATTAAAGCAACCGATGAACACAATACACATTAGGTCGATTTTTTGGCCTTGTTGGTTGATGGCCTCACAAAAAGTAGATGATTGCTGGTTCATCTGCTCTTTGAGAAGGACCACACTCTCCGCTTGCTTATCAATACTTTCTTTCAAACACCTCTCTTGTCATTCCATACACTTCTGGTTTTCTTCCTGGCCGACAACTAGCCTAGCAAGTATCTGCCCAAGCTCCGACGGTTGCTGAACGGACACTAGAGGCGGTGCCTGCTTGGCTAATGTCTCTATAGTAGGTGGAACATCATCCATCTCTTTGTCGGCCACACCACCGGATTAAGACCCTCCCTCGTCGTGGTCATCTGATGTAGGGTCATGGTAGTCACTATCATCAGAGTTTGAATCTTGCATTTGTACATTCAAGATTCCTCTAATCCTAGACTAGTGCTCTACCTGCTCTAGGGCTGCATCCACCATTTCATGTCTTTCTCTATCCTATATGGGTAACAGCTCTTGAACAGACCTAAGGGCACGCTGTCCACAACGACGACCGTCCGAACTTGCTGGCATGTAGGTCATAACCTCGTAGGTCAACTCGTTGTATAGCGGCCCATTCCTTTTAGAGTCAATTGAGCGTAGCAGATAGCTGATGATGTGAGGGTACACATGCTGCCATCTAGTACTGATAGCGTCAGCAATCACATCCTCAATCTTAGACAAGAAAAAGTGTAAGAAGTCAAACTACTCGCCTCTCCATATTGATAGTAGTAGCCATGAGATAGGACTGTCTTCCTTAGAGCCATGTGTAGAACGTAAGTCTCTAGACATAGTCTGTCCGATGTATGCAAGGAGCCATCGCTGAAGGGCTCCATGAAGAGCGGTTGAATCTCCTAGTCTGTTGGAAAAGTACCTCAAGCCCTGCTACGACATGGAGGAAGAGCATCTACGTAGACTATCTGGTGGAGCTTCCTATCTGAAGTGTCAACCTGAGGAGTTGTTGCAGGCGATTATAGGACATTCGCTCTAGCCAACAATGGAGCATAAAAGCAATGAAGTCATGCTCTGCATGAATCCGCACTATTGCATAGAACTAACGCACCCAGCTTATCACAATTCGTTCAACCTCACTGAAAAGGTGAATGAAGCCCAGGAACCGCTTAAAGAGGGATCGGATGGGTATACCAGCTACTCTCTCAAGCTCATCCCAACCAAGTATCCTTTGGACTACTAATGTCATCCCTCTATCATGGTAGCTCCTAAAGAAACTGTCCTGAGTCATAGTCCAGAACTATGATTTTGTGCCAGGCTCTTTGAGGAGTGGAAACCATAACTCAATATCGCAGAACCTAATGCTCCATATATTCTTTGAGCTATAATACTGAAAGTCATAGAACTGAACCACCTCTTTCTTTCTCTCAATATTACTGCTCCTCATAGCACCATTGGCAGACACCAAACCTCCTCGACTGCTCCTCGTACCAGCATTGGCAAACATCAAATTACCTCCTCAGCTGCTCCTCGTACCACCAATTGTGGCACACATCAAATTACCTCATCGACTGCTCCTCATACCACCAATTGTAGCACACATCAAACCTCCACAAGTGTGAGCACCCATGCCCCCATGAGTAGCTACAGATTTGATCTAGGAAGGTGCAAAGCGACTGGTCTGGTTTTTGGAGTGGAACTCGGTCATTTCCTGTAGTTCTTCCTCACTGAGCTCCTCCTCCTTGAGTTCCATTTCAGCACTCTCCTCACGCTGCTGCTATCGGTGGGCCGTTCGAGTCCACCTATGAGAATTCCTAGACTCCAGGGCTAGCATAGCTTTGGTTGCTTCTTCCTCTGCTTCTCGAATACAATCCGCCTTCCTCTGCCTCTTCCTAGGCTATGGTGGTGCTTGTTCCTCTACTTCTGGGACACTATGAGCCTTCCTCTGGCCCTTTCTAGGTTGTGGTGGTGCCTGTTGCTCTACTTCTCATAGAATGGTTGCCTGCCTCTGGCTCTTTTTACGATGTGGTAGTTCTACCTACTTTGATTTAACTCAGGCCATCTGCAACAATTAGAAAAAATTACACATGTGTTTCATCAAACACCATAAATTCATGAAGAAAAAAGAGGAGATCACAGACGGCCTCACCGTGCTGAGGCGAGAAGGCAATCTTGACCAGCTTGCTCACTGGAGGAGTGGCGCGCTGACAAATGGTGGTGCGATAGATCATCGTGGCGTGGAAGGATCTAGACAAGAGGTTTCGGTGTGCGGGGGGAAGGGGGGGGGGGAGGGGGGAGGAGGCATAGGGTGGGTGGCACCGGAGGGGTAGAACGGTGACAAAAATGGCGCACAAAAGAGGAAAAGATGGGTACTAATCAGAGAATGCCTTTAGTAGCAGACTATCCCACGTGTCACATAATTGCATCACGGACACATAAATGATGTCAAGAGTTGGCGTCCATCAAAACTTGGGGGGTCCACCGAAACTTGGGGGATTAATATTAGTGATCTGAGGGTTAATACACATTAGTGTATTACTCCGTACTATATATCATCACCATTCGTCATATAAAATTTGGTCTCTGCTCATAAGATGCCAGATGGGGCGATGATCTACCCGCATGAAAATTTGATTTCGGGCAAAAATGAAATCCCTGTGCCCAACAGTGTCGCCAATACGAATCAAAAATTTGATCTCTCTCTCCTTTGCCCTCCTCGTAGAAAATTGGTTTACCACATCATCGATTTCAGACAACAATATTTGCGGTATTGTGATGGCCACATAAAAGCACAAGGAGTCATCTCCGCCTCCATTTCCATTCTCCAGCCGGACCAGCCGCACCGTCTCTCCTCCCGCTCTAAGGCCTAGCCCCTCTGCCATCCCGGTGTGAACCCTAGCTAGGTGCATTGGTATAGCAGCTTGACTCCCTCTCCACTATCCAGCCACACCCTCTCTCATACCTTTCCAAACCCTAGCCAAAGCCAGAGCCGGATTTGGATTCGATCCCCTTCATCGATAGTAGGTCCACTGACGGCGGAAGGACCACTGTCAGCGGCGGTACACGCCGAATCCAGACCCCCCTATGTCAGCACCTGTCATGACCAAGACCCAGTATCATCATTGACGATCGCCACACCGGATCTGCTACCCCTTCATCGACGCTAGCCGCACCACTTCCGTGACCAGGATGACAAGAGGGTGGTGCCGATAACGCAGCGTAGCTAGGAATAGGAAGAGGTACCCAAATTCCATTTATGATGCGTGTTGTACTCTAGTGGTTGAACCTAGGACATGTAGATACATAGTGATGGGGTTACATGTTTCTTAGTTGAGATGTAGTTCACATGTGCTTTATTCGAGTATAATAGCTTCCGTATAAGCGGTAGTTCATATGTGTTTTATTCAAGTAATGGCTTCTGTATAAGCTGTAGTTTTGGTGCCTAATTTGCACGCTCCTACTCTATTTTGTTGACATTCGGTACAAGGTTAACTGAATAAATGCCTTTATGATCTACATGTTAACATCTAGAATATCTCCCTGAAGCAGGGGAGTGTGTTCAGGGAAATTGTGATATAGATACAGGTTTAGAAGAGCGAGTACCCCTTGCAATTGAGGTGCTTGTTCTATCTTGTCATGTTGGGATGGGAGGGGGGTTGGTTTAGGTAGCAGTGCAATTCAATTCTTTGCTGTGTGGATAGCAATGCAATTTTTACATGCTTGCCGCTTAAGTTTGTTTCTCCAATTTTAGGTTGTGGGTTGAACAAGTCATAGAGAAGTCCCTGCCAGCAGGACAAAAGATAGCACTGATATGGTTCCTAGGGGATGGCAATCCAAGAGAGTGAAGCCAACTAGTCTAGCAAAGTTGTAGCATCTTGTAGTTCCATCTAGGTCCAAAACTTAGCACGCACAAGGCAAACAAAGCCCTGTGAGGGACTGGTCATGTGAAGATGATCTTAGCCATGTCAAAGAGGAGACTCCACCTCCCCACTAGTAGAATGACCAAACTTGTGAAGTTTGGTACTACCTTAGACATGTCTATAAATCAAGTCACACTATTTGATATCCATGTTACTTTTCTAACAATCTGAATGTATGAAAACTATGTAGTACCATTACAGAGAAGAGCGAGGAAGTCGAGGCAAGCAACTAAGGGGGTTGGGCTTCACAAAACCATCCAATCAATGGGAACAAGGATTCCCATCTCGGTTGTCAAGGGGAACAGAAGGCCACATGATCCATTGCAAGCTTCTAAGTTTGCCTCATAGGCAGGTGTAGTAGTCAGGTCTCAAGTACCAATTTTCCCGCACTAGAAACATTACAAGCAACGGATCGAACTTCTCAATGGATTTGTGGCCAAGCTATCTATAAGTATTACAATCTGTTGACATTCAACTCTACCTTGAGCAACTTAGTAATGGATTTAATTTGCATTCAAGCATGCATGAGTGTATTACAGTCTGTTGTACAACAGACATGGTACAAGTTCAAGCGATCTTACTTCAATGGCGTCCCCGCTGATGAAATCAGAAAGACCTCTCCTGTGTCTTACATGAATGACACATAGTGGTGTGCACTTGTCCACATGTGCTTAAGTTCTAAGAACAAGGTGTGTGTGTGTGTGTGAACTCTTTATTTCTTGTCTAGTCTTTATGTGGTATACTTGTGTTGCAGTCTAACACAATTATGGTTATAGGTAGTCTCGAGAGCAGAACAAGCAAAATCATGCAAAAGTCAGGTGCCACTAGGTTATAGGATCTCGCTCCTATATTGCACACCTATAAGCATATGTAAGTGATGGTTGTGTTACTCTTTTTATATCAAATACGCAATGCCTTTTGTGTCAACAGAAAGGCATGTGCAATTTTAACAAAAGGACAAAAATAGGAAGGATGCATGACACGATCAAAAGTGCTCGTTGAAGAACATGATCGACCTCATGAAGATGTTGATGCAGTGGGAATCATCAACAACTTCGATACTAGTAGCAACATAGGACTGAGCGATGCTGCAAGAGAAGCAGTGGTAAGTACCTTCATTTGCTTTTCTTGAAATCTACTGAAGCCATTGGCATAAAAGAAGGAAAAGTAGGCGGAGCCTAAAGTGGCACCATCATTTTGAAGTTGTAATATTACAATAGTTAATATGTTACCCATGCATTGTGCTTATGAATCTCTATCGGCAGTAGGTTGAGGAAGACGTATGCATTACTTGTACTGAAATAATCTCTTTGTTCTGCAATTTAAGTCCTCTTCCTAATGTTTACTCCTTGGTTTTCGTAGGAAGCTATGGAAACTATACGAGCAGAACCTATTGCTGATGTTGTTTCCAAGGTCCTCTCCTAGGCCAGCTGCATCACCTTTTCTTTGAAAAATGCTGGTATCAGAACAAGCTGCTCTAGACTTAAGGAACGACTTGTTGCTCATCAGGAAAGTTTAGCTGTCCTCACCGAACAAGTGGATCAACTAAAGAGGAAGGCAGAAAACACCGATAGAGAGTTTGAGAAGTTCAAGAAATAGCAACGGGAGGAGTACATTAAGCTTCGTGAGCATATCATGCTCTTAAGCGCCGGTAACTCTCAGTCTTGTTGATGCAATGAACATGTGGTTTGTTTGCTATTTTGATGTGAAATTTTGGTGGATTGACATGTGAACTCTGTCAGTGGTTTGCTGCTGAGCTGAACTACTATTATTTGATTCAGGTTCAATATAATTATGCATGTAGTCATTTTGTGCAGCAGTGTAGATCTAAAATCATTTTCTCTCATGTAATGATTGGTGTGCATGTGGTAGATTCGGCACAGGCACATTGTTAAATAAGAATCTGACACATGGACGAACCAGTGAATGACACTATAATAGCCACGACAGGGCACATGGGCCAATACAAACAAAATATGTGGTACAAATCCATGCTACCACGTGGTCGAATCAGAAAAAGAAACATGGGTAGCTTAGGGCGTGACATGTGGCCTAATAACATACTGGCATGTGGACGTATAGCATCGAGATACATGGTCGAGTAAAAGAAAGACGCACGGGGTATTGTGGTCACACCACGTGGACCAATAAAAAATATGACACTTGGTCCAATGAAGAAGTGACACGTGACCTAAACGCAACACGACACGTATGCCAATAGAAAACTAACATGTGGAACAATAGGGTACTGACACATGGTCCAGTAAGAACCTAAAATGTGCAAGACCCAGAGATGGCCATGTTGTGATAAGAAGGTGACACGTACCCGAACTATCTCCAATGCAACTAGCTATAGCATGTACACGTGGAAAGCATCTCCAACGGAAGCACCCACCAGCGTGGCTGCCCCCTCCACGCATGCCAAAGCAGTTCTATGACGATTAGTTTTTGTCATAGATCTATCCAATTCTATGATGATTTTCTAGAATCGTCATAGAATTGCAAGAATGACGCAACTTCTATGATGAACCATTTTTCGTCATAAATTCATTATAAAACTGAAATTATGATGAATTTGGCTCCTTTAGTGACGAAAGTTGATCGTCATAGAAGTGGATATTTCTAGTAGTGTTGGTTGGAGGCCACCTTCTCCACAAGAGCTATTACAGCTGGTATGGTGAATGACAAGAATGCACCTCCAGCAGCAGCATCCATAGTCTCACGGGTACTGTTGGTCAACCCATGGTAGAAAGTCTGCATGAGTAGCCAATTCTCTATCCTATGATGAGGACATTCTATTATGTAGTCTTGGAAGCATTCCCATGGCTCAGGGACAGATTCATCATGTTGCTATTGAAAGCTTGAAATTCTCCCATGTAGAGCACTGGTCTTGCCCATAGAAAAGAACTTGGCTAGAAAGGCAGTGGAGCAGATATCCCATGTAGTATTTCTATCTTTGTTGTCATAGAACCATTGCTTCACCTTCCCTAAGAGCAAAAATGGGAAGAGGTGAAGTAGTATAGCATCTTTGGTTATTCCTTTAATGGTGAAAGTGCCGCAGATCTCCAGGAAGTGTTGGAGATGTGCACTTGCATCTTCATGTGCCTTCCCACAAAACTGGCTGGCTTGCACCATATTGATGAGAGCTGGGTTGAGCTCAAATCCATTGTCTCCAACATTGACTATTGGTCTAGTACGGATGTTGGCTGTAGTTGGAGCAGAGAATTCGCGGAGAGTCTTGTTAGCCATAGCTTCAAATTTTGGTGTTAAGCTTTGCCTTATCTAGTTATCTTCTGACTCTAAAGCTAAAACTTTCTTAAGTTTAGCTCTAGTTCTCCTGATTAATACTTCTGGATCTTCAACGTAATTTGTCAAAAGGTCCAAACCGATCATACATTACCCTGCATAAGATACAAACGTAGTCAAAATAAGGGTAAGCCTGTTTGAGCAGAGGTTAATGGTTATCTCGATCACATCAATAAGCATAAGTTTATCAATACTTCCTTTGCCTAGCTACCTTCCCCGGCAACGGTGATAGAAATGCCTGTTGGTATTTATTAACTTGTCACTTCTTTTAGTAGTCACCTAATGTATGTCTACATCTCTTAACATTACTTTATTAGGTTATCATTCCTAGTGATGATGCCAGAGATGCTTGTTGGTACTACCTAGTATTACTACTAGAATGATACTAAGTAGTTCTTTATTATTTTATGTGACTAGAATATATATATATATATATATGAAGGAATCCGCAAGTGCATAGATAATATACCATTGTAGCACTTCACTCGAGAGTATTCCAGGTATTGTTATTTATATTTTTACCATAGGGAAGGTCTAGCAAGGACATGTATTGATAACTTATGCTATTGATGGAGAAGTAAACCATAGCCAACACTCTACTCACAATAGGGGTAAGTCAAAAGGTAAATGTATATATGAATGGTGCATAATAACTAATCATTGATCACTCAAAGTACTCCTTTCTTTAGCATTAGCATGGTTAAGTAGAATATTAGAGGAATAATTTCTAAGTCATTCTTAATTACAAGTCAAAGCATACATTGATTAGTGCAATTACACTTAGTAATCATGACTAAGATCAACTTCATATCTACACATAAGGGATATTACTAAGGAAGATTAAGAACAGAGCTTGTCTTCCTTCGTAACTAGATCCTACTTGTCCTATATTTGGGCAGTGGACTACAAAGGATTCAACGGGAGTGTCACATCCACGATCTACCACATGACCCAGAATATAGGGTGTATCCATAGGTAAACAACGTATAAGCACCATGCTTACACAATGTCGACCATTCACCCTGTGTACACTAGAGCGAGTGCTATATGAACTTATACATGAATATAATGATAATCTAGCTATACTAAGTATATAATCAAAGTAGACGATGAACATGATAACTAGGAACATGAACAGTATGAATAATAATGTCATAACAATTGTAGCAAACATATAAAACTAATGAGAGATACAAAAGAGAGATGGGTACAAAGATTATACCAAACCACGCTCTTGACAAGATCGGGAATCCAAGCGAAACCCGCTTGCCTCACTCTAGACCTAGCCTAACTAGCTATGCCCTAGAATATGATGGAGCTCTGAGGATGATTAGGGTTTCTGTCTTCTCAAATGACTTATTCCTTAGGGGGGTGGCAGGGGCTGGTATATATAGGCTGGAGCATCAATCCTGAGCCCTCAGATCAAACCAACTTGAATAAACGGTGTAGATGCAATCCTTAAGGCGGTGGAGAACCGATGTAGCGAGGCAGAGACTGATAGGTGGGGCCCCAGACTGGCCAGACTGAGGATGGGACCGGCCGGCCCCACCTAGCAGCCTCTTGCCCTCTGCTTTGGTGTGGTGTCCTTTGGTGTCCTCTGGAACCTTCTAGAGCTGTTTATCCCACGAATAATTGCGATTAAGTCTGACATCTGGGTCCACCTTGACGGTTTTCTAGATAAACCCTGCAAAAAATCAAGATTCACCAAAACTCATGGAATTTGTTAGTTTAAACCCCTAGACCTTTGTTGGTGATCATATTTATGCCCTTATATATGTTATGTTGGCGGTTTACGATGGTTGTTATGTACCATCAAAAGGTATGCACTAACACCGCCACATGGCTTATGATCCGTCCGTGATCAGATCCTTATTCCGTCGCATTGGAGCATGACCCGCCTATGTTGAGGTGAACATCACCGTCGCTTCAGCATATGAACCGTCTGGTCATAGGGCATGGTCACCATTGCGTTGCAGTACGATCCGCCCATGATGATCCTTTAGTCGGTGTCGGGTTACTAAACGATTTGGTGGTGATGCACTATTGACCCCTGCCGCATCAGACGAATAGTGGTGGTGATGGCAGTCTACTTCACCAAAGGTGAGTGGTACAGCGGTGATGACAAAACATCCAACAGCCCTTACATCCGATGGTGACAGAATTGCATCCGGTTTTCACAATGTATTTACTAATTCAGCAAGGCCTTAATAACTTACTGAACACACACCATAAAGATATAATCATTACACATCATTCATCATGTCCACAACAAAGAGTACTTGTTATAATAACAATACTCGACACTAATATAACAACTGTGTCAACTAATGAATTAACACAAGCGGTACATAGATAGCATAATAAAGGTGCTGCTCCCTATAGACTTATATAACTAAAACGAGGTAGATGTGCTCCAATCCTTTAGATTGGCACTCCTTGATCAGCTTGGCAGCCAATGCAATATGGAACCCCTCTTCTTCCTCCCATAGCCATTGTAGGAAAATCGTTCAAAAGCATAGAGACTCCAAAACCTGCACAATGCAAAGCAGCAGAATTAATAATATTCAACATACCATTGGTTTAGTTACCAAGCCAAAATTGGACTATATATAAACTCAAAACAACTCCCTACCTGAATAAAGACATATCCTAACAATAAAATATAGTATATGCACCTTTACTACTCTACTAATGACTACATGAACAAGGGAACATAAGGCATATAGTGAGATATGTTCAAATAAATACTCTAGGTACTTTTAGGATAGCGGACAACCCGGGCAGGGAGGACATGAACTTTTCTACGGCTCATGTCATATGCCATTAGTGTACTATCCTCCCCAACAAGTAAAATCAAATTCCATTCTAGGTGAACTGCAATCACTCTGTAGTCCGCATTGGCAGCCTCAGAACCGAGTCCAACATTGTTCAGTCCAAATACCTACAGCGTGTTCATCGTATGCTTCAATGTCCATTTACTAGTACCATAGTCTTCAAGGATCCAAATTGAAAGGTTAGACGTATTGAAAATATCAGCAATTCATAGACACAACTGACCCTGATCTCCATGGATGGACATTGCCGGACCTAGTGGCCTATTAATTTTCCTCCATGTCTTTCCCTCCATATCAACAACAACTATGTGGGACACCTCTAGCATGTGCATAAAACCATTAAGAAACACAGTTCCTAAAAATTCACACACTAGAATATCCTCTCCCCATTTAGATTCTTTACACATCCATGCTCTAGTTTTGGATGAGTAGATGCTGACAACTAACACCCCAAGCGACCTTACCCATAGTTCTACCACATGGAAGTGCGAGGAGATTGTGGGATTGAACCCCAAGCGAGCCAAACCATAACAAAGGTTGCTATGTGGCAGTACCACTGATTTGCTAGTCATCGAATTGCAGACAACATAGCAAAGCCCAATGCACCAGTAGAGGAAGAGGCCTCTGCAACAATCTGAGATGACTAAATCCTGAATGGGGAAGGGCAAGAAGGAAAAGGAGGGGTATTCACCGGTGAAGCTGGCGAATCGGTGTTTGCCTTTTTGGTTGCCATACATGAATCCGGTGACAAACTAGGGTAGCTCCTTACGGTGCTCAGATTCGGAGATGAGGTGGTACCAGGAGCGACACACACACTTGTAGCTGCACAAGGTGCGGGCGGTGAGGCGGCGGAGGATAAGGACCAAGACATCGTCTATGAGGATGTCTACTTCGTTCCTCTTGTTGGTGGCCTCCTCCTCCATCTTGACTAGGATGTGGTGGAGCGGTGTTGGCGATGGAAGTGGTAGCGCTGTCGCCTAAATAGAGTAGGAGCACCTACGGGGATGTTCTTGTGAGCTCCTTAATAATCAGATGGAAGCTTGATTCGTACTTAGATGAGATAAGAGAGGAATAAAAAGCCAAGAAACATGGATAAGGGAAGTGCGAGAAAACATTACCCTTGCCTTTAGCTGTTGCGGCAGTGAGCTCGAGTGGCCACGGCGGTGATGAGTACCAGCCTGGTCACTGGTGGATCTATGCGGGCGTGCCGGTGAGGCGTACCAGCACAGAGCACTACCTTGTCAGCGGTCAATGGTGGCTTGCACGCCGATGAGTAGGTGAGGAATAGCAGCACTTGAGGAGGAGACGGACAAGGTAGTGGCTGAGTGGGTAGCGGTCTTTGTAAGCTAACTACAAACACGCCAAAAATTCTAAAAACGCGCGAGAGTCTCGTGCTGGCTTGCAAATGTTGACAATATTGGTGGTGGCGATTGGGTCTTAGAGAAGATGGTACATAGCACCTAACGATGGGCGTGTCATATGGAAATGGAACGTTGGAAAGGAACAAAATATTATGAACATTATTTTTGCAGGTTACAGCAAGAACCTGTTAGCACCTAACGGCGAATAGCGGCGGTGATACAATTTTTTCAATGACGCTTATATCTGATGGTGACATAATTGTACAATGTTGATACTAATTTAGTTGGGCCTTAGTAGCTTACTGAACACATAGCATACTTTTTACAATAACAATGGACGCTAACATGACAAAGTTCATCAGCTAATGTTGCATAATAAAGGTACTGATCTCTACAATAACAATGGACATGATTACAAAGCCATACCATACGGTGGTTTGCACATACAAAGCAACACCCCACCGGCATCACAGTGAGGTAACAGTGTTCAAAATCAACAAAAGACAATATTTTTTTATTAACTCTGTTACACTTTTCATTCACCAGGCGTACAATGACAAGGATCTATCAGCAACAACAGTTATGATGACAAAAACCTTGGCCCTATTCTTTAGCACTATTTCAGCAGTACTTTTTAGCGAACAAGATCTCTGGACTCAAAAGGTTTCTCAGCAACAGCAAGGCACCCTCCTCCGCCCTATAGATATTCGAACCTGGAAGTCTCCTACACGCCGACCATCAATGAGCCTAGCCACCGTGTCATCGGCGACCAGGACCACCAAAGATGGTATTGTTCTTCCCCATCTCTTCGAGGAACTTCCTCTAACACCCAAGACGAACGGCCACCAACAGGCCGCTGTAGAACCCAATGTTGAAAGCCTTCTCCTAGCAACGGCGGAGCCAGCAAAGTATGCCATGAACCATGGTGGACAAAAGGAGTTGCCGCTCTCTCACTTAGTCTAATGCTAAGGGATTTGGAGGGAGGGGAGGGGAGGGGAGGGGCGAGAGACTTAGTGCACCTAGACCCGGCTTAAATAGGCCAACCTTGAAGATGCACCTAGACTCAATGCAGTTAAGATGCGTGATCTAGGGAGCATGAATCAGGGAAGACGAGGTATACGACCGTTCTCGACATAACAAGTGGTGGGGATGATGTTGGAAGTTGGGACATTCAACACTCACAATCAAGGGATGTGATCTGCTTCTTGACCATCAGAGCTACAAGATGGAATATAAAGTACCCAATCTTAAAGAATGAGCACCTCGCAAACTTGAAGCACCCCCAATCAAGTATGGAGCCCCTGAATAGGAGAGAACCAGATAATTATAGATCTTCTGTTAACACAAGATCTACAAGAAGATTTGCAATCATCAAAGTCAAGCTCCTATTCAGCGACAGCACCTCACCAAGGATGGAGAAGGAGCACCTCACAAAACTTACACCTGTATCTTAGTGAGGTTCTTTATATTCCATAATCTTGCTAGCTCTTAGCGTCGATGGATGCAGATCTGCATCTCGATGCTAATGGGCAGCAAGTTTATGGAATCTAAAGCACCCAATCTTGAAGGCCTTCTCCAAACACCCGGTGAGGTGCTTTATCTCCATCTTGCACCTCTCACGCCCAGGAGGAGGCCATGTGAGGTGCAAGGATGAAGACAAAGCACTTCCTGGAAATGAGGAATGATACAGTAGCGCTCACAAGTGTGTGGATTCAAGAGTATGTGGATTGAGCCCAAGAGGTGCATCCAGACCCTGGTTAGATAGGCCAACCTTGAAAATGAAGAAGTGCAAGTAGTTGGGAAATAACTCACGCTAACTGTACTGCCAAAAGACCAAACAGTCGTGGAGGGCCAGCGGCCATAACACGTATCCTAGTCGGCTCGGCTTTTCATACGACTGAGAAAATACCACTACCACATCTATTGTTAACCCATCGATGGTAGAAGTTTCAACTAACGGTTTCCTTTCTCAGGAAGCCTCGCTATCGGTCCAACCGGCGATGGAAGCATAACATAGTCGCTTCTATCGCTACGGCAATGAAAATGGCGATAGTGATAAGTCAATCTATAGTAGGGTGGGACTATTTTCAAAGTCAAAGAACTATGAGTACATCTTGGTGGCAGTTGACTATGTCTCCAAGTGGGATGAAGCCATGCCATGCAGAGCTACTGACGCAAAGAACTCCGAGAAGATGTTTGAAGAGACAATATTTCCATGATTTGGAGTTCCAAGGATGGTGATTAGTGATGGAGGCACTCACTTCAGTGATAAGAACTTTCACAATTACTTGTTAAGACATGAGATCTATCATAATGTTGCTACTCCATATCACCCTCAAACAAGTGGCCAAGCAGAAATATTGAACAAACAAATCAAGAATATTCTACAGAAGACAGTCAATGAGATGGGGACTACATGGAAGGATAGACTACCCGATGCACTATGGGCTTACAGAACAGCCTATAAAACAGCACTTGGAATGTCACCATACCAACTCATCTATGAGAAGACCTATCATCTACATGTTGAGCTAGAAATTCAAAGCTCACTGGGCTATCAAACGATGGAACATGGACTTTGAAGCCACGGGAAACAAGGGGAAGATGCAACTCTCTGAGCTTGATGAATGGAGTGAAAAAGCATATCACAACGCCAAGATATACAAAGAGAGAACAAAGAGATGGCATGATAAGAGGCTCAAGAAGGAGCTCGCCCTAGAAGATAAGGTAATTACTTTTTAATTCTAGGGTTAAATTATTCAGGCACAGAAAACTACGGAGCAAATGGGAAGGACCATTCAAGGTTATAAGCAATTCATCGCATGGGGCGGTAACACTTCAAAATGACAAAGGTACGTTATTCAAGGTAAATGATCATCGTCTCAAGATCTTTCTAGAACCTAAAAACCACCTGAGGATTTGGATGATTTTCTTATTTTTTGATATATTTTACACCACTGCCCTCCTATTTTCATTTCGTAATGCGTGAATATACTTTTTGGGATTAGATAGACATTAGAAACCATCATGCAAAAAATCTCGAAGAGGTGGGACCCTATGGGGCTGGCCGGACCCACCTACAGGTCACCTAGCCCACATGTCAGCCACCTCACCTCCGCTCGATTGGATCGCAAACCTTCTAGAGAATTCCCTCCGCCACATTCGGTTTTTCCTCATTATGAGACCTCTAATAGATAGATCTTGACCCCTGCTGCAAGTTTTGCCCCCTATATAAACAAGCCCCTGCTTGCCTCCATAGCCATTCCATCAAAGCAGGCACCAAAGCTCTCCTCCTCTCAAGTTCCAATGGCCGGTAGAGAGATTGTTCCCTATGGAGTTGACGAACCCATACCGCTAAGCATCATCCCGTCTCGAGAAGTATCCCCTATTCCCTCCAACCAATCTTACTTCGCCAAGCCATTTGTCATCCGGTGATCGCTCCACCGCTGCCACGTTTACTTCAAGACAAGCCACGCCAGCCGGAGGTGCCGAAGATCAAGGTCCCAAAGGAGATCAACCTCCTTCCTCCAAGGCCAACGAGATGCTAATCGGGGTGAAGACCAATAAGTTCAGAGATGTCACTTGTGTGAAGTACAAGTTGGTCACCCCTCGCTAGAGCATTGATGGTGTTCGTGCTGCTCCTCAGCAAGTCAAGGTCATGTCGCCAAAGGAGAAGAAGAGGGTGCCACCCTTTGTACTAGAGAATGATAAGAAGCATCAATGGCCAACCATTGCCATGCTGCATGACAAGATCAAAACCCTCACCAACTATAGTATGCTCTGCAGTTTAGGATAGATAAGGAGCATGTTTATCGCAAGAACCAAGAGTATGAGCTCACTATCTTAAGCCGCTATGGTGTCAACAAAGAGAAGTATGAGAATTAAAGTTAGGTTGTGCATCAATAGAGCACAATTATGTCAGTGTTTAGGTCATTTGCTTAGCTTAGATTGTGTGGTAGAACCGCCTAATCTAATGCCTCCCAGGAGTACTAGTCTTCCATTAGATACTAAGTACTCAAGGGAGGACACCAAATCATGCAGTTTCGTCGAGCACACCCCAAGGGAGAACCCAAAAATCCACATTTTTCCATCAGGATCACAAATGAGAGAATAAGACTTACATCATTCTTAACCATTTCTTACATCACTTTTAATACAACATCAGAGTATAATATTTATTGTTATAACAGCGGAATGTAATCATATTATCAGAGTTATAAACAATTTAATTGAGCAACAGAATATAAACATGTGAACAGAGTTACAGTGGAATTAAACATCTATTTATGACGTGATGAAATATTGATATATAAACTATGACAATAGATTATAAAACTTCCATTTAATAAAACATTTGGTGAGAGTTATAAATAAAAACTATGATCGCAGCGTAAAGAAAATTCTCTCTGAGCCCACCAGGAGGAATCCACACATAAAGGTCAGCTCTAGCCTCAACCTGTCACCTGCAATAGGGGGAAATAAAACCCTGAGTACTCAACTGTACTTAGCAAGACTTACCCGACAGGAGGAAAAAAAGACTCCAAGGATATGCAAGGCTATCTGGCTTGTGGGTTTATTGCATCTGTAGGAAGCATTACTAAGCGTGCGTCCTTATATTCGATTTTTATTAGCAGTCGCATTAGTTCATTAACTAACCATTCTATGTAAGCACTTGTGCTACTTTCAAGCAGGTGGTAAGGAATCAGATTTCCTTTTACCATCTTTTATCTTCCAGTTCTTACTATGGTGCTAGACCGTAGACAAGCCGTACCGGATTGCCCGGCGATTCATGAATCAATGCCCCCAACTAGGTACCCTGAAAACACACACCCCGCTTGTACCCCAGGCACAAGAAGGACCAACCTACTACCCTCCTATCATGGGGTCCAGGTCCCCGTCTAAACTGGGACTCCAAGCCCCTGCCCCTGAGTCCTAGACTCAGTGCGGTGTAAGGACCTCCAATACCCAAAAGCCACCTTGACAGTCAGTCCAAAAAGAGCCAGAACCCATGGCAATTGAGTAACAAGTCTTCCCTTCGCCCATACCCCAAGTATGTGCTCAGGATAATAAGTTTGTGACTTGCCTAGAGCCCAATGCAACGGCCGGTCCTTAACCAACACAGACAGGGAAAATAGTGTAACCAAGCCATGCCCCATTGGCCATAGGACACAACCTCTTACACCCACCAATACCCAAACCATATCCCTGCCCGGTCACCATTTTTCCTTTCCACCATTTATATTTTCCAAGTGATAATAATACAGTAATATATTTCCTATCTCTCACGAGTGACAGGCAATCACTCGACTTCTACCGGAGTCATGTAGCATAGCAATCTACATGATCCTATCATACTAGTGAGACTCATAGGATAAATATATATATGCAAGTGGGTTTCATTCAACTCCTTAAAACTTAATGCACAAATATAATTTAAAGTGCAGAAAAGTAGGGGTTATGCATCGGGGCTTGCCTGGGTAAGATTTAATTAGAAGTTAGCTTTCCATCATGGCGACATGATCTCCAAAAGCACCATTTCTACAGCAACTCCTGATGACTCCGCGATCCATCAACATCCCTATTATGATATGCAATGCGATGCAATGCAAAGACATAATTAATCGACTGCAATCGTGACTTGTAAAATACGATTGATGCCTTTCAAGTTAACGAGCTAGTTCTAACGACGACCGTACTTCGGCTACATATCCATGTTGTCGACTAAGGTGTTACTTCCCAACAATTGTTTTAGTTATATAAACCCAAGTTGTTTCTTTATTCTATCCTATGGACTTAATCTTTATTCAAAATAAGGTATTATTATCTATCTAGCAAACTAATTATTCTAGAACTATAAAATTACAGTGAGCAGCTAATAATATTAATAATTTACTATAAAATTTTCAGGGTCAACACTATCACCGATTTATCACGGAAATTCCTACAAGTTCACCTTTTAACAATATTAAGCTTGTTAAAATAATTAGAGCAACCCTAAAAACATACCAAATCTATGCGAACAAAATACACGATTAGATAGATCTTGATTTTAGAAGCCTAACAAAATTGGTTTTGAAATTTTTGGACAAATGTACAAATTTATATTGATTTTACAAGTATATTTCCGAAACTAACTTAACAATTACTTTAGAAAACTAAAAGGGCCAGCGGCCACCAAATCGGCCCATGCGTATGCGCGGCCCAGGCGCACAGCGCGTGGCCCAGGCATAGGCAGCGGCCCAGCCAGGCGGCATGAGACCAGCCTAGACGGGCGAGCACGGCCCAAGCGGCCCAAACCGAGGGGAAGCCGGTCCAGCGTGAGTGGGCCTCTGACCCACGCGCAAGAGCAGGCCGGCCCAAGAGGGAAGGCCCAGGGCGCGCTATCCATTTTACAAAAAGGACCCTAGGTTTTTAACTAATAAACCTACTATCTAGCTCACTATTCAAAAGAGTCATCTATTCTTCACTTAGCACCCTATATTTTCCTATCTTCACCGTTCCCCGGTCCCCGAGCAGCACCAAAACAGAGCACCGCGGCGGGGACGATCCGACGGCGGCCAAGACTGGCCGGGGAGGGCATAGCGGCGGTGAAGGGGTGGTGCAGGGGCTTTGTGGGGGTCGCGCCGCACCGGTGGGCACAAACGGCGCCACCAGAGAAGCCCCATGGCGGCTCAGCCATGCGCGGTAGAGGCCGGCAGGGCGATGGCGGATGACGCGCATGACGACGAGGGCATCGGGCCTGTCTCCACCCCAATAGCATACACGCGGGGCTCGAGAGGTCAAGGCAGAGCCACTACTAGTCGTGCTAGGCTTGGGGTGCTCTGAGCCGAGCTGGTCATGAACACACCCATGGCGGCATCCATGGAAGGACTGCGCGCGGCGGCCAGCGATGAAAACGGCATGCACATGCGCACCGTTGAACTAATGGCTTCCGATCCACTTCGAAGCTCTCTATAACTTCCTCATGGTGCTAGGGATTCAAGGAATTGGAGGGATATACCTTGTGTACAATGAATTTGGACTGGAAGGGAGGGTGGTCTTGGCGACGGTGCTCCTGGCGTGGTGGCTACGTAGTGGCTGCGACTGCCCGCGAACTGGGTGTTCGCCAAGGCGGGCCGCAATGGCAGCACGGTCACATCAGGGATGTGGCACGGGGAGGAGGAGGAGGGGCACCGGTGCTACGTGGAGGAATGGGAGCAGCCGTGTAGTGCGAGGAGGTGCGCGCATGCCCGTGAGGGACCGGGCCACGAACGGGTGACGGACTCGGGTGGGCAGCACCACGGTGGAGGAGCAGGGAGGGTAGCGCTGTGGGCTTGTGCGTGCTCACGTTAGGGAACAAAGAGCCAGCGACTAGCGACAGTAGGCACGGTGACGGTGGCTGCGGCGCTGCTGGTACGCGCCATGGCCGGTGCTGGCGCGGTAGTGCAAGCAGAGGCAAGACAGAGGCAAAGGCAAGACAGTGGCATTGATGGTGCTGTAAAGAGCGCTACGCCGCTGCTGGCTGCTAGTGCGGTAAAGCACATGCTCGGCTGGCACTCCCATTAAAAACTCGGACACGACACAAGCGAGGGACAAAAGGATGGTGACTTAGGAAAATGGCCGCGCCGGGTTGCAGAGCGCACGTGGGCATCAACGCTGGCAGTGAACGCAGGGGCATAGGCGGGCCAGCCACAACGTGGGCGGCAGGAGCAACACGACATGACTCTATAAATCAAATGACTGATTCAGAGCAGGGGGACGCACCACCGTCGTCACACTAGCGCATAGACACGATGACTCAAACTTGGCGGGACATGAAGGCAGCCAACAAGCAGCAGCGACCGGCCAGCAAGCTCAGTCCAATCACATAACGTGTCTGTCGTACCAGCGAGGTAGGTGAGCCAAATGGCCAGCGGTACTTTTGTTATTATTTTTAAACTAACAAACATCCCATTGACACTCGAACAAGCATACCAACATATTCACGATGTTCATATCCTGCTGATGATATGATCTTTCATGTTTATAATTTATATTATTTTAACTTCCAAAAATTCATTTTCTAAAACAACTTTACACATGTACAAGCATAACTAAAGCTCTAAGGTTTTATTATTTATCAAATTTTACTTTCAACAATTTTTTTTATAAAAATTGTTTTTCATGCTTAATCCAATAAACAAGCCATTCGCCATTTATTTGTTATCAGGCATTTTTAAGCACTAGTCCATACATCATTCTAACTCTTAGAAACAAAACATCTAGGAACTAATTAACCCGTTGTTCAATATAATTCCCAAAAATTAACACTTCTAAACATAAGTTAAATTTTAAAATCCAAGAAAATTGTTTTGGTGAATCCTCTTAGGTCTAAACCTTGGCGCTAAGCAAGCTCGTAACACCAGAGGTGTTACAACCAACCCCCCCTAAAAAGAATCTCGTCCTGAGATTCGAAGCAAGAACCAGAAGAGGGGAAAACACGATTACATTTCATAGACCAGAAATTACATGACCACGAATACTACACCACATGGGGATTTAAGGATACATTGCTAAGAGCAACCTAATCCAACCAAAACTTAATCTAGAAGGCAAGATAGACGAGGACAATGGAGAAACAACAAGATGATGATTATCCAAAACATGGCGTATGACCAACAGATCTAGAAATAGGAGACTGAGAAGTCAAACATCATGAACCCTAAGACCAACTAACCAAAGGGAACTTGAACTTCTTCGGAAACCAGATCCTTTCTTCTCAGATTACACCATCACCTCCAACTGACGAACCTAGTTCTACGAATGACAACTAGGTCTTGTAGCTCTACTCCGAATGTAAGGGGAATGGGGATGAAGAAGAAGAGCAAGGACCAAGGGTATCCTATAGTGGCGAATGGAGGTGGGGCACAACACATTGGTAGTGGAGGCAGCGTGAATGGGATACACAAACGGTCATGCTATGGGGATTAGGTCAGACATGGTGCGCTCCCTGCACAAGCAAGCGGATGGGAAATAAAGGAGGGGAGATAAGAGGGTTCGCTCAATGAGGAAGGCGTGTGGGCGACCATGTCCCCAAGAGAAGAAAAAGGAGAGGGAAGGGGGTCCGGTATGGGGAACGAGGCGTGGGGTCGAAAGCCGACCGGATGCTGGGGAAAAGAGAACACACAGAGCACGAGGATGTCGAGTGCGGCACGATGCCATGGCTACACGAGAACGGTGCGCTAATGGGCCCAACACAGACGGCGTCCGTAGGGCATGCAACGAAATAACCCGGCATGCGTAGCACTATCAAGCTAGACACAGGACTTGGGACAAGACGTACACTCAATCTTTCCCAATCGCTCCCTACTATAGATGGTTAACTTTCCTTGCTACTCTTCTTTTTCTTTCCCTTCCTTGACCACATCCGTCTTTCATGTAGACTAAGACCATGTCATACGTTCTTTGTCCAAAACCATCTCCTCTTGTTTATCTTGAGAGAACACTATTTCATCAACCCATTGTGAGTTTCCTGTTTGAACACCTGAATATTTCTAAGGAGAATATTTTGTAGCAAAAGCGGTATGGCAGTCTAACTTCGTAAATGTATTTGGTCAACAACCTCGATACAAGCATGTGCTGAGCAGCGTCACCATGTGGCAGCTATTCCACAGGGGAGCCCTTGGTTTCGTCGCGGCACCATAAGCTATTAACCAGACAAATACTACCAATTTTCACGCAATGAAGGCAGTGGGGTCATAGACCACACAATAAGAGGAGTATTGCAAGGGAAGATTCAAACAACAAGGGACAAGGAATTTAAATCCAATGACGGATTTGTTTTAAAGAGATTCAAGTGTTCTGCTAGAACATCCATAATTAGTCGATATAGTGTCCTATGTTATCCAATCATGGCTGGTCTGCTGGTATCTGAATGGCAACTTCTCTTGTAACCCACTTAATATTGCCCTTGAAAACTCTAAGCATGTCTTAGGAACTTAAGGGTAGATGGACGCAATAAACACAACGAAATAAACAAAATGCATATTCCAACGGTCTTATATAGGTACAACATATGGGCACTCGGTCTCCCATTCATGACACATCATTCACCTTCCCTACTAGCGGACGATCTCAACAACTACGGACAAAAAACAACGGAAAGATTACAACACCAGAGGACAGCAAAAAAGCAAAGCACTACTACTACTACGGGTACAACATCCCAAGGAAACTAATCTACTCCGGACCACGCATCTTCATTCCCGGGCTCGACGGATTCTTCTACCACCCTGGCTATGGATTTGCCTCCTTTCTGGGACAAAGGTTGAGTAAGAGGAATCAAGGGTTCTACTTCTGACACTTCCGAGGGTGGAGGTGCTAGCGGTACTACAACACTGGTTCTCCTTCTTTCTAGCGGATGGACAGGGATCCCCTCCAAGATCAAGGAATCCTGCCTTTCAGCAGCCAACATCCTCTGCTTGGCCCTAGTGACTAGGAAGGTCTCTCCCAACTGATGGGCATGCCTATCTTCAGCCTCCTTCAGAGCTTTCGACATGGCAGTCTCCTGACTCTCAGTGGTTGCCGCACTGGAATGCACTTCAGCGAGCTGCACTTGGAGCATCCTAGAGAAGATCTCGGCTTCCTCGGCTCGATGGAGGCACGTCCTTAGCTCCAAGGCTTGCTGGTCATACTGCTCATCTAGAGCAAGCAAGTACGTGGTCAAGTGCACCACGATAGGACTGTCCTCTTGCGCATCCTACCCTTGCAAAGCCTCCATGCCCGTCGATTCTTGTCCAAAGGTGGAAATAACCTCATGGGGGTACAGGCAATGGGCTCTTCATAGATCTGGCAAAGGTACCGCAAGCCTTTGTAGGCCACAACCTCGTAGGTGTCGATGAAGCAAAACCCAGTTACGGTCACATTCTAGGCTTCAGTGATGTCAAGAAACTCTTCACTCTTCCCAATGTAGATGGTAACCTCACACCGCTCAGTGCCATGCTTCTCATACTCACGGCCCTCATACTCGGGACGATCTTTGACTCTGAGCTTTTGTAGGGTGGCATGTAGGATTCTGGGAAAACCCTAAATGTTCAGGCAGTAACTACTAACCCAGGCTTCTACCATCCCTGGCGGTGGTTGTGAGGAAGGACTGAGCGAAAAGCTTGCTCAAAGGAAAAGCTAGACTAGCTAAAGTGTGCCAAGTGGTGGTACCAATGGCTAAGCCAGGCTCTACTTATAAAGGCGGAGCATTCAATGGTCCCGGCACGGTCCACCAGGGTTCCTGCGTGGGATCACTACGAATGAATCGACCAAAATTCCGCGCGTTCAAGGCGAGCGATGTCCGAGGCCATTACTGACTAGTATGACTGCAGGGCAAGGGTCCAACAAGAATGTAGAAAAGAGTATGAGGAGACATGGGTCACGATAGGTGTGAACCACGGGAGAACGCAGAGCACGAAGCCACAGTGCAGAAATAACTCTGAACATGAACGAGTCAGTCATGCACAATACGACACGCGTGATACCTATGGAGGACGTATCTGCAAGCAATACGAGCACTACAATGCACAAATAGGATATGCATGAATGCACGTCCTATACGTCCTTTCACTGTTGCCAACATATAGGTCAACCATTCTTAGATTTTGGCACATCGTTCTCTCCCTATAGCTAGTCGATACTATCAGACTATGCTCGTGGTCAGTGTACCTACAGAAAACTTGATTAAGCCTATCTAAGTCAGCAGAGTGCCATCTATCCTAGATACATAACCATAGTAATAGGCCTACTTATATAACTTTGCATACAAACATCCTATTCTTTTGAAAAGAATTTGTTGTCAAATTTTATTTTAGGAAAGGTTTTTGAAGCTTTATTTCCTCATTTATGCTTTGATACCACCTATGGCAGAACCGCCTAATCTAATGCCTCCGAGAGTACTCGTCTTCCATTAGACACTAAGTACTCAAGGGAGGATACCAAATCACGTAGTTCCGTCGAGCACACCCCAAGGGAGGACCCAAAAATCCACATTTTTCCATCAGGATCACAAATGAGAGACTAAAGCTTACATCATTCTTAACTATTTCATACATCACTTTTAATACAACATCAGAGTATAATATTTATTGTTATAACAGCGAAATGTAATCATATTATCATAGTTATGAATAATTTAATTAAACAGTGGAATATAAATATGCGAACAGAGTTACATCAGAATTAAATATCTATTTATGACGTGATGAAATATTAATATATAAACTATGATAACAGATTATAAAACTTCCATTCAATAAAATATTTGGTGAGAGTTATAAATAAAAACTATGATCGCAGCGTAAAGGAAATCCTCTCTGAACCCACCAGGAGGAATCCACACACAAAGGTCAGTTCTAGCCTCCACCTGTCACTTGCAATAGGGGAAAATAAAACCCTGAGTACTCAATTGTACTCAGCAAGACTTACCCGATAGTAGGAAAGAAAGACTCCAAGGATATGTAAGGCTATCTGGCTTGTGGGTTTATTGCATCTGCAGGAAGCATTACTAAGCATGCGTCCTTATATTCAATTTTTATTAGCAGTTGCATTAGTTCATTAACTAACCATTCTATGTGAGCACATGTGCTACTTTCAAACAGGTGGTAAGCAATCAAATTTCCTTTTACCATCTTTCATCTTCCAGTTCTTACTACGGTGCTAGACCGTAGACAAGCCATACCGGATTGCTCAGCGATTCGCGAATCAATGCCCCCAGCTAGGTACCCCGAAAACACACCCTGCTTTCTACCCCAGGCACAAGTAGGACCAACCCACTACCCTCCTGTCATGGGGTCCAGGTCACCGTCAAAACTGGGACTCCAAGCCCTCGCCCTTGAGTCCTGGACTTAGTGCGGTGCAAGGACCTCCAATACCCAAAATCACCCTGACAGTCAGTCCGGAAAGAGCCGGAACCCATGACAAGAGAGTAACAAGTCTTCCCTATGCCCATACCCAAGTATGTGCTCAGGATAATAACCCAATGCAATGGCCGGTCCTTAACCGACACAGACAGGGAAAATAGTGTAACCAAGCCATGCCCCCGTTGGTCGTAGGACACAACCTCTTACACCCACCAATACCCAAACCATATCCCTGCCCGGTCACCATTTTCCTTTCCACTATTAATATTTTCCAAATGATAATAATACAGTAATATATTTCCTATCTCTCGTGAGTGACAGGCAATCACTCAACTTCTACCGGAGTCCTATAGCATAGCAATCTACATGATCCTGTCATACTAGTGAGACTCATAGGATAAAGATATATATGCAAGTGGGTTTCATTCAACTCCTTAAAACTTAATACACAAATATAATTTAAAATGCAAAAAGTAGGGGTTATGCATCGGGGCTTGCCTAGGTAAGATTTAATCAGAAGTTAGCTTTCCATCATGGCGACACGATCTCCAAAAGCACCATTTCTCTAGCAACTCCCGATGACTCCGTGATCCATCGACATCCCTATTATGATATGCACTGTGATGTAATGCAAAGACATAATTAATCGACTGCAACCGTGACTCGTAAAATACGATAGACGCCTTTCAAGTTAATGAGCTAGTTCTAACGACGATCGTACTTTGGCTACATATCCATGTTGTTGACTACGGTGTTACTTCCCAATAATTGTTTTAGTTATATAAACCCAAGTTGTTTCTTTATTCTATCTAATTGACTTAATCATTATTTGAAATAAGGTATTATTATCTATCTAGAAAACTAATTATTCTGGAACTACAAAAATTACAGTGAGCAGCTAATAATATTAGTAATTTGCTGTAAAAGTTTTAGGGTTAACACTATCACCGATTTATCATGGAAATTCCTACAAGTTCACCTTTTAACAATATTAAGCATGTTAAAATAATTAGTGCAACCCTAAAAACATACCGAATCTATGCGAACAAAATACACGATTAGATACATCAAAATTTTTGGACAACTACACAAATTTATATTGATTTTATAAGTTTATTTCCGAAACTAACTTAACAATTACTTTAGAAAACTAAAAGAGCCAGTGGCCACCAAATGGGCCCATGCGTATGCGCGGCCTAGACACACAGCACGCGCCCACACGCAGGCAGCGGCCCAGCCAGGCGGCACGAGACCGGCCTAGACGGGCGAGCACGGCCCAAGCGGCCCAAACCGACGTGAACCGGTCCAGCGCGAGTGGGCCTCTGACCCACGTGCGGGAGCAGGCCGGCCCAAGAGGGAAGGCCCAGGGCACACTGTCCATTTTACAAAAAGGACCCTAGGTTTTTAACTAATAAACCTATGATCTAGCTCACTATTTAAAAGAGTCATCTGTTCTTCACTTAGCACCCTATATTATCCTAAATTCACCATTCCCCAGTCCCCGAGCAGCACCAGAAAAGAGCACCACGGCAGGGACGATCCGACGGCGGCCAAGACCGGCCGAAGAGGGCACGGCGGTGGCGGAGGGGTGGTGCGGGGGCTTTGTGGGGGTCGTGCCGCACCAGTGGGCGCAAACAAAACCACTAGAGAAGCCCCGTGGTGGCTCGGCCATGTGCGGTAGAGGCATGCAGGGCGGTGGCGCACTACGCGCGCGACGGCAAGGGCGTCGGGCATGCCTCCACCCCAATAGCGTACGTGCGGGGCTCGAGAGGTCAAGGCGGAGCCGCTACTAGTCGTGCTAGGCTTGGGGTGCTTCGAGCTGAGCTGGTCATGGACACACCATGGCGGCGTCCATGGAAGGACTACGCGCGGTGGCCAACGATGAAAATGGCACGCACATGCGCACCATTGAACTAATGGCTTCCGATCCACTTTGAAGCTCTCTATAACTTCCTCACGGTGCTAGGGATTCAAGGAATTGGAGGGATATACCTTGTGTACGATGAATTTGGACCGGAAGGGAGGGCCATCATGGCGATGGTGCTCCTGGCGCGGTGGCTACGCAGTGGCTATGGCTGCTCATGAACTGGGTGTTCACCAAGGCGGGCCACAACGGCAGCACAGCCATGACGGGGATGCGGCACGGGGCGGAGGAGGAGGGGAGCTGGTGCTACGCGGAGGAACGGGAGCAACCACGGAGTGTGAGGAGGTGCGCGCACGCCAGCGAGGGACCGGGCCACGAACGGGCGATGGACGGCCTGGTCACAGCGGCAGTGCTCCAGGGCTCGAGTGGCTGTGCCGTGGTGGAGGAGCAGGGAGGGCAGCGTTGTGGGCTTGCGCACGCTCGCGCGAGGGAACAAAGAGCCGACGATAGGTGGCAGTAGGCACGGCGACGGCGGCTACGGCACTGCTGGTGCGCGCCATGGCGGGTGCTGGCACGGCAGTGCAAGCAGAGGCAAGACAGAGGTAGAGGCAAGACAGCGGCGTTGATGGTGCTGTAAAGAGCACTACACCGCTGCTGGCAGCTGGTGCGATAAAGCACATGCTTGGCTGGCACTCCCATTAAAAACTCAGACACGACGCAAACGAGGGAGAGAAGGACAGTGACTCATGCAAACGGCCATGCCGGGATGTAGAGCGCACGTGGGCATCAACACTGGCAGTGCATGTAGGGGCATAAGCAGGCCAGGCACAACATGGCCGGCAGGAGCGATGCGGCGTGACGCAATAAATCAAATGATTGATTCAGAGTAGGGGGACGCACCACCGTCGTCACACTAGTGCATAGACACGATGACTTGAACTTGGCGGGATGCGAAGGCAGCCAGCAAGCTCAGTCTAATCACATAACGCGCGCGTCGTACCGGCGAGGTAGGTGAGCCGAATGCCCAGCGGTACTTTCGTTATTATTTTTAAACTAACAAACATCCCATTGACACTCGAACAAGCATACCAACATATTCACGATGTTCATATCCTGCTGATGATATGATCTTTCATGTTTATAATTTATATTATTTTAACTTCCAAAAATTCATTTTCTAAAACAACTTTACGCATGTACAAGCATAACTAAAGCTCTAAGGTTTTATTATTTAGCAAATTTTACTTTCAAGAATTTTAGTTTATAAAAATTGTTTTTCATGCTTAATCCAATAAACAAGCTATTCGTCATTTATTTGCTATCACGCAGTTTTAAGCACTAGTCCATACGTCATACTAACTCGTAGAAACAAAACATCTAGGAACTAATTAACCCGTTGTTCAATATAATTCGCCAAAATTGACACTTCTAAACATAAGTTAAATTTTAAAATCCAAGAAAATCATTTTGGTGAATCCTCTTAGGTCTAAACCACGGTGCTAAGCAAGCTCATAACACCAGAGGTGTTACAGATTGTTAGAGTGGTTGAAGTTTGTGTTAGCTAGTTAAAAGTTTTTGTTAGGTTAGATTGTGTAATAAAGTGTCCTATAATATTAATGGAATCTTATTATTATTACCTGCTCTCTATTTCTTTTTTATATGTGCTTGTCTCCACATGTCGTGCATAAAAGTAAATAGGGAACAAGTGTGGGGAAAGTACACCGTGACAACAAAAGAGATCCGACCGCGAAAATCATGAAAATCAGAACGTAATGGACCAAATACCACACTCGCCAAAGTTGGACCGAAACGGGCCTGAGAGTGGGCTGCCTGACCTCCTGCATGGGCTGGCCGGCCCAGCCTAACTCCGCCTCACCTCGTGCTTCGTCCACGGTCAGGTTTGAGTCCAATATGTTCTATTTTCACATATCTCGCTTTCTGTTTCGAACCGAATTAAAAATCCTATGATAAACAACTTTAAAACATGAGGAAAGATTATTTCAGTCATGACTTACGGATAGACTCACATAATACTTTTCTTGGAAGTCTTGCTACTGTTGGGAACTTATTATTAGGGACCCATGTTACTTAAGTTGTTTTAAAATGAAATATTGTAGAATAATGAGAACTTGATTCTTGATGTCTTGTTATTGGAGAACTTTATTTCAAAAAGTTAAAATGAATAGCTACACCTCTCCTCTATGGTGAGCAATATCCCACCAGAGTAAAACCTTCTACATATGCTACTTGTCATTGTATTGAGTTTGGTCAAACCTTATGACCCTTGTTGAGAAATTTATCATGCTTCCAAGATCAAGATCACGTACACTCCACATATATCTACTGCTCCTACAATGGGGGTACGCAACAACATGTTTTCCATCCATCCAAAAATGTTCTACTCTTACATTGGGAATAGACACAAAAATATGATTGTTAGGATAAATGCTCCAAGTTCTTGTAAAAAGTCTCTCTTGAAAGTTTCAATTGCAGAAAAGGGGCATGGGCTATGCAAGATTTATTCATAAAAAAAGAGAGAAAGAAAAATAAGTATTGAAAAAATGGACAAGTGTCCGAGATATCTAAAACAATGGGTACTTAGATGCCTGCCTAAAAAAAGAGAGAAGAAAAGAAAGATGAATAAGATAGCCCATGACTTCTTGCAAAAGTGTTTCAAGTTTCAATCAAGAGAGATATGTTTCAATGAGCATAGTAGAATTAGGTTAGCCACCACATATATACATCCGCACACATGCACATCTTGATCTAAGAGTATGACATTTTTCTCCTTGGATCCTTGTTTTGACTTTATAATATATGCAATGCAAGTATGTTTTCATATTCATCCCTACCTGAGTTCCACATAAGCCTTTTAGAAGTAGGTAAAAAGAATGCAAGAACATCAATGCCTTGGTAAGGATCCAAAAATACCACATATATTGAGTGATTCAAGAGTACCACAAAAGGAGAAGGTAAGCTATGTTTTATTTTCAAAAATCCTAAATGTTTCTCCAATTGACTTGACTGAAGGAAGATGATGATCTGTTTCAAGCTGTTCCATTCTTCAACCGCCCAAAGTTTCATGGTAGACACTTTTGAATCCTATAGTGCATGCATGACTAGGAATGGTTTTATGTTGATGTCTTGTCCCAAGGTTATGTCTTAAGTAATCCATCCTTTTATCGAGGACGAGTAAAAGCCTAAGTGTGGGGGAGTTTGTTGACGGTAGTTAACATTAATCACAAACTGTCAATACACCTTGCATAAATTACTAAAATGGATCACCAACATAGACTTAGGAGTTTAAACTGACAATTTCTACGAGTTTTGGTGAATCTATGTTTTCAGCAGGATTTAATCAGAAAACCACCAAGGAGGACCTATTCGTCAAAGGAAATCACGTAAATCCACGACGGTATCTACACGGGAAGACTCTAGAAGACTCCAGAAGGTGAATCACTAAAGTAGACCCCGTGCCAATGCAATGTGGGGGCCAACCAGCCCTACCTGTAGGCCGGCAAGCCTGTGGGCCCCTCTTGTCAGCCTCTCGTTGCTATGTCGGTTCTCCACAACCTCAAGGATCACATCTACGTCATCCTTTTTAGTCGGTTTGATCCGAGGGTCCAGGATGCTTGAAGGCCGCTATATGTACCCGCCTGTAGCCCCCTCTCCAGGGCATCCATGCATTTGATCCTGAGAGCCTAAGGGCCAAAAACCCTAATTCATATGTCCACCAGGATCAGAGCTAGCAATCAAGAGAAGATTAGTCCTCAATAGGATCTAGTCTTGTATTAGAGATAGAGAGATAGAGTGAGAGGGAAGAGTTTTGGAGGAGTTCTGGCTTGTCGGTGCTCTCTCTACGGCTTGTACCCTGGCGGAATCAAGTTCTTCTTGAGCTTGCTTCTGAGATTCATTAGTAATCAACTTCTAATTCAAGTAAGCATCTTGTTTATATTGTTCTTTAGGTTTGCTACTCTTTTTGAGTACTTTAATCCTTGTAGCTCCTGGGTTAAAGTAGTATTCGTAGCGTAAGCGTAGTGCTTGGACTCGGTTACTTGTGAATGTACCCTACTTTCCGGATCGGTGGTAGCTCGCGAGGGTGACTCTTATAGCCTCGTTGAATCCTTTCTAGTCCACCTCCCATTTGTAGGCCTAGCAGGACTTTGTTGCTATAGGAAACATACTATGCCTGTGTTTTCTTTAGTAATATCCCTAGAATTGAACAATAGAAGACAAAGCTTACCAAAGTTAGAACTAGAAGACCGTTGTGATCTCTTTTTTACTCCTATTATCTAGCCTTGATTGTGAAGTTGGGTTAAGTTAGATTTAGTTATTCTCACACACGTTTCCTTTAGATTGATATAAAACTAGGATACTCCCGGTGAAGTGCTACATCGGTATAATATCCATTCGCTTGCGGATTACTTTGTGTATGTTAATATTTACCAACACTCCCGCCCCCACCACCGGTGGCCGGCGGTGAGCCGCCTCGCCGCCCCACTAGCAACCCGCCCTCGCCCCTCGACCCCGCCCACCCTAACCCTATGGCAGCACGCCGACGAGCTCGCCACGACGCCCTCGCCCCCATGGCCTAGCCGGCCTACCTCCCCCGAGCCCCTTCTTCTAAGCCCGCCGGAGTTACAAATTTACTAACCCTAGTCGTCGTTGTCGCTTCTTCTCCGTCTCCGGTAGCCGCCGCCACCTCTTCTTCTCCGTCTGCGGTGACACGGCCAATCACACGGTTGGGGATCAGGTGCGCGCAAATCGAACAGAGGAGGCAATTGCCTGATGGATTTGCAGCATAGTAGGCGTCTAAGAATGAGCAAATCTATTTTTTAAGATGGGATGATTTTGGCATCTGTTTGGTTGACGTAATACAAGCACTCCTTGTTTTGTGTTTGATATGTGGGGCAAAAACAATGACAATGCATATCATTTTCGGTAATGCTCCCACGCGGGCATCCGTCTGTCCCGACGTCCTCACCCCACACCGCATCGCTGCTGCCGCCTCTTCCCCCGCCATGCGCGCCTAGCCTACACCACTCGTTGCTCTCTCCTGCCCGTCGCGCGCGCCCATTCTCAGCTAGTCGGACCAATCGCTCCCCATCGCCCGTCTTTGTTGGTGCTGGTGCTGCCATTGCGTGGCTCAGCCAGTGCCGCTCGCTCCTCTCTCTCTCTCTCTCTCTCTCTCTCTCTCCTACCTATCATGTGCGCCTCCCCATCATGTCGGGCCTCTCTGCTCTCCCACCCTCCCCACCAAGACCGAAAGTCGCCTTCCACCTCTACTAGTGCTGCTGGTGCTACCGTTACGCGCCACAGGTCGGTCCTAGCCAAGCCAAAGGCACCCACGAGCGTGGCCTGTGCTGGTGGTGCTTGTGTGCCTCCTCTCGTCGTCGGCTCCCACCCCGAGGCCAGAATCGATCGCCCCGCCCCTCCCCTATGTTGCAAATGTATGTTTCAAGTGTTCAGATATTTCAAAGGTATGTTCAAATGTTTCGTATGGATGTTGCAAAAGTAGATCGAGATGTTGCATATGTTGCAAGTGTGAGAGAGGCATGTTGCAAGTGTTTGTTCAAAATGTTTCATCTGTTTCAGACATGTTGCAAGCATTTTGAACTGGATGTTGCATATGTTTTATACATATGTGGCAAGAGTATGTTCGAAATGTTTCAGTTGTTTCGGTCTTATGTTGCAATAAGTGTTTTCATGTTGCAAGTTGCAAGTGTTTTATCTAGATGTTGCATATGTTTCACACGCATGTTTCAAGTGCATGTTCCAAATGTTTCATCTGCTTCAGACGTATGTTGCATCCAAGTGTTTCAAATTTCAGAGGTAGGGAGTCATGGGGGCATAGCCCGAGCGCCAGGGGATGGGGCGCGACGAGCCGGAGCCAACAGATGGGGCGTGCGGGGGGGAGGGGGCGGTCGAGGTGCGCGGCGCACCTAGGGTCATGTGAATAGGGTGCGCTCATCCTCATTCCGCTCCCCAGGTCCCGCCTGCAAGAGAGAGAGAGAGAGAGAGAGAGGAGGGGTCAGGGAAGGAACGCGGCGCGCAAGGTGATGAGGGGCGCGGACGTCCGGATGCGCTCTTCTGTCCAGACGTCTAGGCGCTAGTATCTCCCTATCATTTTTCATTTGTAATTAGATAGCCGACAAGTGAGGCTTAGATGTCAGCCTCTTCCACATTCTTCTTCCTCCTCTTCTGCAGCAAGCACATTCGGGGGTTCAGAGGCTGTTTTCCAGTTTTTAAAAGTAACACCTAAAATTTGCAATTATTTTTAAAAATATATATATTATCTATATATCTTATATTTTAATCCCTACTAGCATTATATCTCACCATGTAAATTGTACACGTCACATGATCATAACAATCTATTAGCATATACAATTATATCTTCATTCAAATTGTTTACGTTAGCAAACCATATTATCACTATTCACTAACATTCATTTGGCTATCTGCATCAGTGTGTTACACTACAACTTCTACCGGCTGCAGATGCAGCTTCTCCGGTTCATGCTAAAGTAATCCATAGTTATGGCGATGCAGCTACAGCAGAAGCCGCAGCGACAGCAAGTGCAGCCGAACGCACCCATGCAAACAGAACATCTGCTACGCCACAGATGCGTCGATTTTGCGATCTTCTCGACCGAAGGATTTCTGGCATTCTGTGTTTGCTGGTATCTTGGATAAAAAAGATTAAGAATCTTAAATTTGTGATGGCTAGTATCTTGGACCATAAGAGATTAGCTAGGAGAACAGATATGGACTGCCCTTTCTATGGAGGGGGGTGGATTATGTAAAATCTAGTTCAGCTTAAACATACTAATTTAAACAAGATCGGTTATCTTTGTCCAGCAAATTTATAGGGCAGTAAACCAGGAGAGAATTAGCACTCTCTACCTTCTTCCTGCCAATCTGTAGGGATTCAAGCTGACCTCAACACACGACTGCTGTTTACTACACTCAACAATGGTGTGCAGACAACATATATCTGAATAAAACAACACAAATGGTAGGCAATACGCTACATGTACAGATGGTTCAATCTTCGCGCACCGCTCCGGGCGATCGCTCCCAAATTCCCAATCAATCAGGTTGTCTTCCTCTCCTTCAGCTCTCTGCTCTCCCTGAGATCAGCTTCCATCTTCCTCTCCACGTTCTTGCAGAACCCATGGTACGGCTCGTAGCCGAACAGCTTGTTCAGTATCTGGGCACACAAAGAACCAGCAGAGGGTGAAGAATTAGCACCGGTCAACGCAATTTCAGTTCCATGTGTGGAGATGACTGAAGAATTAGCACACGTTTGTGAGCTGTGCCTGTGGTTACCTGCAGGAAGATGAGGAACGGCTCCATTAAGAACACCTCGGGAAGATCACTCACAGTCGGCCCCTTCTTCTGCAAAATTGAACAAGAGATCAGCAGTGGAGCCGTCGATTAGATTCCCAAGGGCTTGTGGAGGGATCAATTCGAATCTGTGGCACTTGCCTCGAAGAGGCCGTGGCCGAGGAACTGCCAGGTCCAGCAGAAGAGCTGCGTGGCGAGGACGAGCTTCCAAGAGAGAGCGAAGCCGAGGCGGGCCGCGAGGGCGCGGCTGGCGGCCCACGCGGCGAGGAAGAGCACCCCCGCGAGCGCGCCGGCTCGGCGGTCGACGGCGACGTAGGCGGCGGCGTAGGCGAGCGTGAGGGCCAGCGCGGGGGGAACGGGCAGCGGCAGCGGCAGCGGCAGCGGCAGGAAGTGGAGGATGAGGAGGTTGGTGAAGAGGATGGGCCAGCTGAGCAGCGCGTGCGCCGCCGCGTTCACGGGGTGCCGGTGCTGCGACCGGAAGAAGGCGAACTGCGCCTCCAGGTCCAGCACCCCACGCCGGTGCGCCGCCTTGGCCCCCATGGACGGAAGCGCCTCGTCCCGGAGGCTGTGAGAAATCTGGGGGATCAAGGGCTAGTGCTGTAGTGTAGTGGTGAGATGCCTGAGCCCTCCGCGAGTCCTCTCCGGCGAGGGAGGAAGTATATGCTGTTTATTTAATCGTTCCGCTAAACAGAAGTAATGTATATATACTGTTTATAAGCAACGGTGTTAATTCAGGTAACCAAGAGAGAAAAAACCGATTGCAACATGTAACTGTGAACCGTGAGGGAAAAGAACAACGCAGGGAAAAGAGCACGATAGATGAACAGTGCTATAGTGAGACGGACACTATTGATGAGCAGTAAGATGCTCTCCACGTTTAAAGATCTTTATTTAAATTTAATTAATGTTAATTAATTAATTTAATGATCTTTACAGATTTCATCTCTGATATTAAAGCACGAAAGTTTCTTCATTCGAATTTTCAGTATTAACCAAATCTCTCTATTTATATTATCTTTTGTTTGTTCCGTTCAGTTCCATTTTCGTATTTGTTTTCTTTTATTCGCTCTTTTCTATTTCGGTCTGTTTGTTTTCATTCTATTGTTTCTTTTAGCCGGATAGATGAAATTTCACCACTAACACTGAGTCATTGTTATGTTTTTTTTATTTTTTATGCCAAGTCATTTTATTGGTGTTAACTACGCCTATGTAGTCTCAACATAGCAGGTTTCAAGCCCTGATAAAGGAGGAGGGTTATGATAGACGTGGCGAGCCAACGTTAAATCTAACCATTTTAATGGAGATGAAACCCGAAAGAAAACTGTTGGACGCGTAACCCTCTTAGCGACGCGCCATATCGGAACCTGGGTATGGTGTTAAATGGGCAAGGGCCGGGTCGGCACCCCTTGGTGACGCGCCGTGTCGCGATGTCGACATGGTGTCAAGTGAGCAAGGATCAGGTCGTCGCTTCCTTAGTGGCGCACTATATCGGCGTCCGGGTATAGTGAAAAATGAGCAAAGGTCTTCACATGTGAGTCGATGGGTGCGAATGGTAAGGAAGCTAGACGAACCAACTAGGATCCGTTTAGGTAGTTGGAATATAGGGTCACTTAGAGGTATGTTAAGAGAATTAGTTGATACCGCGACTAGGAGGCGTGTAAATATATTATGCGTTCAAGAGATAAAATGGAAGGGTCAGAAGGCGAATGAGGTGGATAATATAGGTTTCAAGCTTTGGTACACAGGGACAGTCGTGAATAGAAATAGAGTAGGAGTTTTGATTGATAAGAGCCTTAAGAACGGTGTGGTGAGAGTGAGAAGGCAAGGAGATATGATTATCTTAGTCAAGCTTGTCATTGGTGATATGGTCTTGAACGTAATTAGTGCGTATGCCCCCAAGTAGGCCTTGACGAGAGCGCTAAGAGACAGGTCTAGGAAGACTTAGATGGCCTGATTAGAGTTGTACCTAGTAGTGAGAAGCTTTTTATAGAAGGAGATCTTAATAGGCATGTAGGTACTACAAGCGCAGGTTTCGAGGCAGTTCATGAAGGTTTTGGGTATGGTAGTAGGAATCAGGAGGGGAAGGAAGTTCTAGACATCACGGTAGCTTTTGACCTGATGATAGCCAACACTTTCTTTAGAAAGAGAGAATCTCATCTAGTGACCTTCAGTAGCGGGCAACACTCTAGCCAGATTGACTTTGTCCTCGCAAGAAGAAAGGACAAACGAGCATGCTTGGGTTGCAAGGTGATACCAGAGGAGTGTGTTGTTTCTCAACATAAGCTTTTGGTGGCAGACTTTCATTTTCAGGTGTGTGCCCGTAGGGATAAATAAGATAAGATTGAAAGAACAAAGTGGTGGAAACTGAAAGAGGAGACGTCAGAGGTATTCAGGAAAAGGGTTATCAAAGAGGGCTCTTGGAAGAAAGAAGAGGACATAAACAACATATGGGAGAAGATGGCAACCAACATTCGGAAGGTGGCCTCAGAGGTGTGTGGAGTAACCAAAGGAAGTGGAGGCGAGGTTAAAGATACTTGGTGGTGGAACGAGGACGTCCAAAGGGCTATTAAGAAGAAGAAAGAATGCTATAGACGCTTGTACCATGAGAGGAGTGTGAACAACATAGAGAAGTACAAGATGACAAAGAAGACTACAAAGTGAGCTATAAGTGTGGCAAAGGGTAGAGCGTACGAGGATTTTTACCAACATTTGAGTACGAAGGAAGCAGAGAAGGACATTTATAAGATGGCTAGGGTTCATGAGAGAAAGACAAGGGACTTCAACCAAGTTAAGTGCATTAAGGCCCCGTTCGGTTTACCCCATATTGTTCGGCTTGTTTTTTTAGCCGAAACAGTATTTTTCTCTCACAATAATTCAGCCGGAACAGTGTTTTTCAGCTAAGATTCAGACCAGCGAACGCGGCCTTAAGGATAAAAAGAAGCATCTCTTGGTGAAGGAGGATGAGATCCGACATCGATGGCAAGAGTATTTTTGACAAATTATTCAATGGTGAGAATACGGACACAACATTTCAGTTGGATGACTGTTTTGATGACACCAATAGGCGTTTTGTGCGGAGAATCTAAGAATCTGAGGTCAGAGAGGCGTTGAAAAGGATGAAAGGAGGTAAGGCGATGGGACCGGATGGTATCCCAATCAAGGTGTGGAGATGCCTCAGGGACATAGATATAGTATGGCTAACCAAGCTGTTCAACCATATTTTTCGATCGAACAAGATGCCTGACGAGTGGAGGAGAAGTATATTGGTACCGATCTACAAGAATAAAGGGGATATTCAAAGTTGTACTAATTACCGAGAAATTAAGTTGATGAGCCATACTATGAAGCTATGGGAGAGAGTTATCGAGCATCGCTTGAGAGCAATAACGCGGGTCTCTATGAACGAATTTGGTTTTATGCCCGGAAGGTCAACCATGAAAGCCATTTTCTTAATATGACAAGTTATGGAGCGGTATAGGGAGAAGAAGAAGGACCTATACATGGTTTTTATTGACTTGGAGAAGGCTTATGATAAAATACCAAGGAATGTTATGTGGTGGGCTTTGGACAAACATAAAGTCCCAACAAAGTACGTCGGGCTCATTAAGGACATGTACAACAATGTTGTGACTAGTGTTCGAACAAGTGATGGAGACACGGATGACTTCCCGATTAGGATAGGACAACATCAAGGGTCAGCTTTGAGCCCTTATCTATTTGCCTTAGTGATGGATGAGGTCACAAGGGACATACAAGGGGACATCCCATGGTGTATGCTTTTCGTGGACGATGTAGTGCTAGTTGATGAAAGCCGGACAGGAGTGAATCAGAAACTGGAGTTATGGCGGGAGACTTTGGAGTCCAAAGGTTTTAGACTCAGTAGAACTAAAACTGAGTATATGAGATGTGACTTCGGCACTACTACTTGGAAGGAGGAAGATATTAGTTTGGAAGATCAAGTAGTGTCTAGGAAGGATACCTTTCGATATTTAGGATCAATGCTACAGAGAGACAGGGATATTGATGAAGATGTTAGACATAGAATCAAAGCAGGGTGGATGAAGTGTCACCAAGTATCTGGTGTCCTATGTGACAAAAGGGTACCACATAAGCTAAAATGCAAGTTTTATAGGATGGTGATTAGACCTGCTATGTTGTATGGTGCAGAATGTTGGCCTACGGAAAGACGACATGTTCAACAGATAAGTGTCGTGGAAATGCATATGTTGCGTTGTATTTGTGGTCATACAAGAAGGGATCAAGTTCGGAACGATGATATATGTGATAGATTAGGGGCAGCACCAATTGAAGAAAAGCTTGTCCAACACCGGTTGAGATGGTTTGGATATGTCCAACGGAGACCTTCAGAGGCACCGGTGCGTAGTGGAATCCTAAGCCAGGATAGTAACGTGAAGAGAGGCAGAGGAAGACCGAAGTTGACTTGGGTAGAGGCAATAAAAGGAGACTTGAAAGGATGAAATATACCCAAAGACTTAGCCTTAGATAGGAGTACTTGAAAACAACTATTCACATGACTGAACCTTGATGGCTTCTGCTGGGTTTCCACTCTAGCCTACCCCAACTTGTTTGGGACTTAAATGCTTTGTTGTTGTTGTCGTCGTCATTCTATTGGTGTTACCTTGCGGTTCAATCTGCCCACCTGTAATAACAAACATATCAAATAGTTAAACGATAAATCAGGTTTTTCACCTATACACGTGTCATGCCATCTCCATTAAAGAGTGCAGCCTGAAGAATATTGACAGTTATTAATCGCCTCGTACCAGATGAGCGGAAGATACGCACACACGAATTAGTTCGATTATTTGTCTAGTCTTAGCTTATATGAGTATTAAAGAAAAGTGTTTTTTTTGTATAAAACATGTCGCCAGTGGTTAGGACCTTTCCCTCTCCATCTCTCATGACCAACACAGTAGATAAAAGTAGAAGAGCAAATAGACACAAGATAGGGAGACTATTCTTTATTTCTCTAATTATTGGTAATTATAACATAGAGCTTCCACGTATATATATACCCTGCCAAGGCCTAGGAGTTTGGTAAGAGCACATATATAAATGGACTAAGATTAGGATTCCTCCTTGTCCTTTCCTTCTATGAAACAGTCCGTATGTTTTACAACACTTTTGATATGTTTTCAACTATGAACTATATTTTTTCGAGAAATAGTGATATATGCTAATACTATTAAATGCTAATTAGAACCATAACATTATAAATTCAACATTTATGAGAAACGCCACTACTTCTCAAGTAATAGGACCGGTGCCATTACAATTCATCAATACACCACTTTGTACGCCAATAGCATCTTTGGTCCATGTGCAGACATATGGATAGCTTTATATTTTTATATGGACCAAATTACCCTTGATATCTCCCCCCTCTCAATCTTATTACATGTGGGGGCCTACATGTCATCCCCTTGCCCGCTTTCTTTCTCCAGGCCACTCTCTAGTCCACTCGCCACACCATACACCATGTGTCAGAGATATAGGCCAGGGGTACCTGCACCGCCCGTATATATGACTACCGCCAAGCTATCGGCCCAGCAACCGTTAAGGAGAAGGCCTGCAAGGGCTGACACGATCAACCAACGTGGAGATCAAGGCAAACCATGGCGGGCGTATCTGGACGATAGCTAGGGTCAATCTATTGCGCATATCGTGTAACAAACTAGGAACACAATCTATTAGCCTGATTGGCCTCTCTGTAACCCTACCTCTCCTACCTATATAAAGGAGGGTAGGGACCTCGGGCATGGGATCGAATCTCCCACCTATTCCATCTACCTCATAGCTAGGAGCAACAACCCCTGTAATTGAGCATACGAATACAAGAGGAGCCACACCACTGGAGTAGGGTTTAGCGTGCACCGCGCCCTGAACTAGTATAAATCCTTGTGTCTAGTGTGCTACCATCTAATTCCGTCTATGTGATCACGTTGCTGGATATTGCTAGAGCAAAACAATCTAACAGTTGGCACGCCAGGTAGGGGCTTTTCACATTCATATTTGTTTTTGTGTTTTAGATGGGAATCATCTTCAACTTTGGTGATGAACCGGAGAAGCTACAGCCGGGCACGAGGATCATCTTCGGCAAGCTCTACTTTATCGCCGACCGGTTTGGGGACCTGCGCCTATAGGAGCCTAAGTCGACTGAACGGGAGGAGGAGGAGTCGCTCTAGATCTGAGCTTTCGCTGCTAGATTAGAGAAGGCTGATGATGAAGGACTGCTCGCCATCTCACGTTATCTAACCCGCCATGGTTAGCTTTCCACCGAACTTGGCCAAGAGCCTAGACTCAATGCCACTCTTTTCCTTCACAAGATCAGGGATCCAATCCTGACAATGGATACGGTATTTGATCCAATTCATTCCTGGTCCTCGAGAGTGCCAATGCACGCAGCGATGACTCACCTGATCTAACCCCTTCAGGCTGTCATGCCACCTTCTGGATCTCCTATGGAGGATCCAAAAAACCCGTGTCATACTGATCGGGATCACCGTGATGATGACTTTGGCTCAAACCTAGTCAGGGTAACTATCCACAATCTCAGCCAGGGCGGTACCGTCCTGTAACAATCGGACTACTCCGATGAGAGCAATCAGCGCCATGACATGGGAGCCGCCGAGCTCTTTAACACAGTGGCTTCACGCCTTTCTCTCTACGACCGTTATCGGCCACATGGAGTTAACCACATGGACATTGATGATGATGACATCATCTCGCATACACGCAGTTGCTATCTCGGTGCGAACGATCACGAGGGGAATGAGTACATCACCCCCGAACGATCCCCCCATGATAATTTCAAGTTTGATTATGCAGCACCTTACGAGACCAGCCAGCAGGCCAGAGATCGTCTGCTTAATCACAACAACATGTTAGTAGAGGAAAATCAAAAACTCCAATGTCAGCTCTAACAGCAGAACACAGCTCTGGGCTGTTAGGCCCACAATGACATTCTGCGAGCAACTCCGGTGTATTCTAACGCTGAGCAAAACTTGGCCGAGGCCATGAGGGAAGTGGTGGCGATGCCACAACCATCCACACAAGAGGGCCGACAGGATTTCCAAAAGATTCAAGAGCTGATAGCGGCCGCTGCCAATTGCATACTAGCACCTAGTGATGTGTCTGTTACACACAGTCGCGCACCCCTAAACTTGGGGGCTTGACCGCCGCACTGATCTAACAGATCCCCATGCCACAACCATGAACATCGCCAAGATACCGCCCCATAACCGGGTGATGATGGTGGCAGACATGGAGGTGGCGAGCGAGGAGGTGGCGGCGGAGGGCACTCTCCCAATGGAGGGAGTCTTGAGGATGGTGGGGCTAACAATGATTCGGGGAGTAGCTATTGCTCTGATGGCGAGGGCAATACCCATCACGATGGGAGAAATCCTAGGAACTGACCTAAGCCAGTGCCACGCGCCACCGAGGGCGATCCCTATGACTTGGTAGGACCCCCCCATGTTCGGTTATCAAATCTGGTCAGCCCCAATGCCCGTAGGTTTCATGCTTCCAACATTGAAAAATACGATGGTGAGAAAGACCCTAAGATTTGGCTAGTAAACTACCAACTCACCATAAAAGCGGCATCCACACCAGACACGTTTTTCATGATTCATTACCTTCCAATCTACCTCACTGACTCTGCCAGGAACTGGCTAAACAACCTTCGGGAAGGCATGATCAAGCGATGGGCCGACCTCGAAAAACCATTATGTAATCACTTTGAGGGGGCTTACACTAAGCTAGGCACCTCGTGGGACCTATTGGGATGCAAACGCAAGATCGACGAGAGTCTCTGTGATTACATAAAGCACTTCATGCAGTGCAAGAATAAGCTTGAGGATGTCCTTGACGCTAGCATCATCATAGCCTTCACCGCCAGCGTCGACAGCGAACCCCTCATTCAGAACATTGGGTGAAAGAAGAACATGAGTCTCCGCGACATGTTCACCCTAGCCCACGAGCATGCCGACGGCGAAGATTGCTTTAACGCCATTAATGGAAAATATAAGTCATGACTCACCGACAATGCAGACCAATCCCCACTAAGAAGGATCGTAAGCATCGAGGCAAACTCGTGGCCAAGGCCAAGAAACAAGAAGGCAACAAATTCAAACAAAGCCATGGGGGGTCGTGCAAAATTCGACGAGATCATGAACCAGACATGTCAAAACCATGGTTTCCCGGTGAATCACTTGGCCAGGGACCACAATACTTACAAACATGAGATCATTGAAGCTGGCAAGGACAAGACAAAGGGTGGTCGCCCGAAGAAAGGGAAGGATAGCGCCGTTGAGGATGATGAAGGTGGCTACCCCAACATCAAGGGTGTCATGATCACCTTCGGGGCCATAGGCCTATGAGGACCGCCGTTGTGTAAAGGTAACCCGGCATCTCATCTTTGCCACTACACCCACAGTTCCTATTTATTTAAGATGGTCAGAGCGCCCGATCACCTTCAATAGGGATGACCACCCCGATCATGTCATCGAGACCGGTCGGTTCCCTTTGATGGTCAGCGTAGTCGTGGGAGGCATAAAGATGACCAAAGTCCTCATGGATGGAGGAAGCAGATGCGTTTGAGAAAGCTGAATATCGAGACAAGCAAATTGCATCCCCCGCATTCTTCGTTCCATGGGATTGCCCCTGGATGACGGGTTATGCCCCTCGGCACAATCACTTTGTCTATCATGTTTGGTGACTAGGTACACTACCATAACCCGTCATCCAGGGGCAATCCCATGGAAGCCCCTCGGCACAATCACTTTGTCTATCATGTTTGGTGACCAGGTACACTACCATAAGGAGACACTCTCCTTCGAAGTCATAGACTTCGAGGGTCCTTACCACGCCATCCTCGGGAGACCTTGCTATGCCAAATTCATGGCAATCCCCAGTTACACCTACCACAAGCTCAAGATGGTAGGCCCCCGCGGTGTCATCACCGTCGCGGGTAGTTTTCAAGACGCATGCGAGTGCGAGAGGCTGGCTATTGAGCATGCCCAATGGGACCTGATCTAGATAAGTCAAAACATGCTCATGAGGATAAACAAGAGACGGGCTTAGGAATACCCCGACGCTCGCCTCAATCCCTAGAGTGCATGCTCACGCCAGAAACCCCGGCCAGCGTTTTACCTCCCGATTCCACAATTTCTGCTCTGTCGTCTACACCGGTGCCACCAGAGGCACCTAACTTGCCCGAAGAAGCAAAACTAGAAGAGGAGAAAGATGACCCGGCCGCTAGGGAGGACCCCGTGACCGGGGCCTAGAGCACCAACGGTGCAAACCGTAAAAAACCTCGGGTCAACCCCAAGTAGAGGAGGGACAAAGACAATAGGGCAAACTACACCTGTGTTGTTAATACACACTAATCGTTGCTTTCCCACCTTTAAAAAAATGGTTCCTATGCATGAAAGGGTTTTATGCCTCAGGTAGCTAGGGAAACACTTTCCTAAAGAATGACTCAGAGGCTATGTCCTAAACGCTATGCAATATCACCTCCCACGTAAGGCCATACAGGCCAGGCGACACTCATACTCGAGGGCTTTGCACTGACATGGCAACGCCAAAATAGTTGCGGTAATGTGTGTGGTCTCAGCACTCAGACATGTTATACTAACCTGCCCGAGTGCTTGGCGGCTACAATCACAATCATGCAACTACTGGTCTACAAAGCGGAATTTTATTTAGATAATATTTTACACAAAAAGCAAACCAACAGGACCCAACCTCAACGAGGAGTGTCCTTGATGACTTGCTCTACATTTACAACCACCACAATGGCATTGGCGGTGACACCAAAATTAGATATTAGCCATTTGAGGTTGATGTCCTCGGGCACCTCCGTCCGCGATGGGAACCCAGGCTCCACCGCATGCAGGTCCACCTCCGGCTAAAGACGAAGGTGAGCAGTAGCAAGGGCCACCATGGCTCCATGGAGAACACCATGTGCCATCACCTCCCTGATTCACACTGGGAGGCTAAGAGGCTAGTCACGAAGGTCTAACCTTGTTGGTTGCACCAACTCGACAGCGGCCTCCACTGCCTTTTCTAGTGCCACGCAGCGGTTGCTATTAATTCGCGCCATGGAGGCACTGCCACACACCCAATCACTACTATAGATTGACTTATCACTATCACCACTATTACTGCCATAGCGATAGAAGTGACGGTGTGATACCTCCACCGTCGGTTGACCGATAGCGAGGCCTCCTAGGGAAGGAAACCGGCAGTGGAAGCTGCTACCACCGACGGGTTAACAGTAGATGCGGCAGTGGTATTTTCTCCATCACTTGAAAAGTCGAGCCGACTAGATAGGCGTTCTGGCCGCTGACTCTACACGACCATTTGGTGTACCGGCGGTAGTAAATTCAGCATGAGTTATTTCCCTATTTACCAACTACCCACAACACAGTTGCATCACCATTCCACTTCTCCATCTTCAAGGTTGGCGCATTGTTCCTCTCTCCATTGCACACCTCATGGTGTGCCGCCGCCACCTCCTGCACGGCCGGTGCATTATTCCTCTCGCAATTTGTGTGAACCATTGCACGCCTCGCTCCGCGCTGCCGCTAGATCCAAAGACAAGGGTATGCTTTTACACTTCACTAATGGATCTTTACCAGATTATTTTCCTCTTTAGTGATCTCATTACTAAGGAAGCTCTCATCCTACTGCACAATGACGATCGCAGGCTCTTCGAAATGGAGGCGGCCCCCAATAATAGGAACGCACTGGCTAGCCTCACAGAGGATCTTGTTCTAGAGATCCTCCACCGCCTCCCCGCCCGCTCCTTGTTGTGCTACAAATGTGTCCATCACTCCTAGAACCGCCTCATCTCCAACAACCATAAGGTGCTGCCCTATACTATGGTTGGCTTCTTCTACGACGGTGAGAGAGGCGAGCGAAACTTCACGAGCGTCATTGGTGAATGCCCCGACTTGTCTTTCTTGCCGTTCCCCATTGACAAAGTAGCTGTCTTAGATTGTTGCAATGGCCTCATCCAATTCTTGTGTGTTGGGGCTGCTGGATCCTACTATGTTGTCTGTAATTCGGCAACCAAGAATTTGCGGGTACTACCGCCTAGCATCCATGTTGTTGGTCAAGCTCGATTGGGGTTCGATCCGACAGCCTCCTTGCACTTCCATGTGATTGGGGTTCGAGAAAGCTGAATATCGAGACAAGCAAATTGCATCCCCCGCATTCTTTGTTCCATGGGATCGCCCCTGGATGACGGGTTATGCCCCTCGGCACGATCACTTTGGCTATCATGTTTGGTGACCAGGTACACTACCATAAGGAGACACTCTCCTTCAAAGTCGTAGACTTCGAGGGTCCTTACCACGCCATCCTCGAGAGACCCTGCTATGCCAAATTCATGGCAATCCCCAGTTACACCTACCACAAGCTCAAGATGGTAGGCCCCCGTGGTGTCATCACCATCGCGGGTAGTTTTCAAGACGCATGCGAGTGCGAGAGGCTGGCTATTGAGCATGCCCAATGGGACCTGATCCTAGACAAGTCAAAACATGCTCATGAGGATAAACAAGAGACGGGCTTAGGAATGCCCCAACGCTCGCCTCGATCCCTAGAGTGCATGCTCACGCCAGAAACCCCAGCCAGTGTTTTACCTCCCGATTCCACAATTTCTACTCTGTCGTCTACACCGGTGCCACCAGAGGCACCTAACTTGCCCGAAGAAGCAAAACTAGAAGAGAAGAAAGATGACCCGGCCACTAGGGAGGACCCCGTGACCGGGGCCTAGAGCACCAATGGTGCAAACCGTAAAAAACCTCAGGTCAACCCCAAGTAGAGGAGGGACAAAGACAATAGGGCAAACTACACCTGTGTTGTTAATACACACTAATCGTTGCTTTCCCACCTTTAAAAAAATGGTTCCTATGCATGAAAGGGTTTTATGCCTCAGGTAGCTAGGGAAACACTTTCCTAAAGAATGACTCAGAGGCTATGTCCTAAACGCTATGCAATATCACCTCCCGCGTAAGGCCATACAGGCCAGGCGACACTCATACTCGAGGGCTTTGCACTGACATGGCAACGCCAAAATAGTTGCGGTAATGTGTGTGGTCTCAGCACTCAGACATGTTATACTAACCTGCCCGAGTGCTTGGGGGCTACAATCACAATCACGCAACTACTGGTCTACAAAGCGGAATTTTATTTAGATAATATTTTACACAAAAAGCAAACCAACAGGACCCAACCTCAACGAGGAGTGTCCTTGATGACTTGCTCTACATTTACAACCACCACAATGGCATTGGCGGTGACACCAAAATTAGATATTAGCCATTTGATGTCGATGTCCTCGGGCACCTCCGTCCATGATGGGAACCTAGGCTCCACCGCATGCAGGTCCACCTCCGGCTAAAGACGAAGGTGAGCAGTAGCAAGGGCCACCATGGCTCCATGGAGAACACCATGTGCCATCACCTCCCTGATTCACACTGGGAGGCTAAGAGGCTAGTCACGAAGGTCTAACCTCGTTGGTTGCACCAACTCGACAGCGGCCTCCACTGCCCTTTCTAGTGCCACGCAGCGGTTGCTATTAATTCGCGCCATGGAGGCACTGCCACACACCCAATCACTACTATAGATTGACTTATCACTATCACCACTATTACTGCCATAGCGATAGAAGTGATGGTGTGATACCTCCACCGTTGGTTGACTGATAGCGAGGCCTCCTAGGGAAGGAAACCGGTAGTGGAAGCTGCTACCACCGACGGGTTAACAGTAGATGCGGCAGTGGTATTTTCTCCATCACTTGAAAAGTCGAGCCGACTAGATAGGCGTTCTGGCCGCTGACTCTACATGACCATTTGGTGTACCGGCGGTAGTAAATTCAGCATGAGTTATTTCCCTATTTACCAACTACCCACAACACAGTTGCATCACCATTCCACTTCTCCATCTTCAAGGTTGGCGCATTGTTCCTCTCTCCATTGCACACCTCGTGGTGTGCCGCCGCCACCTCCTGCACGGCCGGTGCATTATTCCTCTCGCAATTTGTGTGAACCATTGCACGCCTCGCTCCGCGCTGCCGCTAGATCCAAAGACAAGGGTATGCTTTTACACTTCACTAATGGATCTTTACCAGATTATTTTCCTCTTTAGTGATCTCATTACTAAGGAAGCTCTCATCCTACTGCATAATGACGATCGCAGGCTCTTCGAAATGGAGGCGGCCCCCAATAATAGGAACGCACTGGCTAGCCTCACAGAGGATCTTGTTCTAGAGATCCTCCGCCGCCTCCCCGCCCGCTCCTTGTTGTGCTACAAATGTGTCCATCACTCCTAGAACCGCCTCATCTCCAACAACCATAAGGTGCTGCCCTATACTATGGTTGGCTTCTTCTACGACGGTGAGAGAGGCGAGCGAAACTTCACGAGCGTCATTGGTGAATGCCCCGACTTGTCTTTCTTGCCGTTCCCCATTGACAAAGTAGCTGTCTTAGATTGTTGCAATGGCCTCATCCAATTCTTGTGTGTTGGGGCTGCTGGATCCTACTATGTCGTATGTAATTCGGCAACCAAGAATTTGCGGGTACTACCGCCTAGCATCCATGTTGTTGGTCAAGCTCGATTGGGGTTCGATCTGACAGCCTCCTTGCACTTCTATGTGATTGAATTTGTGGAGGAGGAGGACGTTGAGTGCCTAGGTGTGGAGATCTACTCATCTCAAACTATATCATGGATCTATCAGGAATCTGAATGGGGCCAGGACATTAATGATGTGATACGCTCAAGATCAGCAAGTGTGTTTCTTAACGGTTGTCTACACATTATGGCGTACTCTCTGAGACTTGTTGTGGATATGGAGGGAAAGACACGGAGGAAAATTCCTAGGCCTTATGGTGCTCTACCCTCCATCCATCAAGCTCAGGGTCACTTGTGTGTATGTACTGTTGGTGGTGTTAGTAGTCACAATATGTCCTAGCTTTCAGTGTTGATCCTTGAAGACTATGCTACTAATAAATGGATATTGAAGCATACTATTAGCACACTAAAGGTGTTTGGAAAGACTAATATTAAATTTGGTTATGTGGATTTTGATTCAGCCTATACAACGATTATAGTTCACCCAGAATGGAATTTGATTTCCTTTGTTGGGGCAGAAAGAACAATCATCACCTATGACATGGACCGAAAAATGTTCATGTCATCCCTACTAGTGTCGACCGTGGCTATGGTAGACATAAAGTCCTGCCATGGTTCATGAGCAAACCTTACTTTCTTCCTTATGTTCCCTTGTTCTTTTTCATGGAGTCATTAGTGGAGTAGTGAATAAAGCCCCATTTGATGTGTCTCTGTGTCACGACAAGTTCAAATGGACCAATGTTGTTTGATTGTCTGTGGCCATGTTAATTTTGTCTAGGATGGATGTTGTCATTATTGCAGCTAAACCAGTGTGACATCTTAATTTGTTGTGTTTCCAAATTGGTTTATTTCTCTGGGGTGAACAGTACGTTATGGTGGTGTTACAGCTCCTGTCGCCATTTCATACGGTGATTCAGCATTTAGTGTGACATCGCCCTACTCTAAGAGGAGGAAGGCCTGCAGGACAATGAAGAAGGAAGAAGCACTATAGTAGTAGAATACTTATATTGATTTCTAATGTTATGGGTACATGGGGAATGCTGATTAGGGCACTCCAAAGTACTACACAAAAATGACACCTCAAAAGCACTACAATGCACCCGCATTATAGATGCACCTCAAATGTGGCAAGGAATGAAATGGTCTGCGCCGTCTACCCTGCTCTATCACCCATGTGACTCATGTGGTGGCCGTGGATGCCATGGGCCTTGACTGTTGCCTTCCCTGCTCATGTCGTATCATACGCTTGAGTACATGTCATCATTAAGTCAGTTTTAGATGAGGATGAAATGTGGCAGGGAATCTGAACCGCATCGTGTTCACCACTCTGTTGCTCGTGAATCATGTGGGTGGCCACAGATGTCACGAACCTTGACTGTCACCTTCGCCGCGCACATCTTGAGGTGGGGCTATTTAAGCCAATGTAAGCTAGTTTGCCATCAGTTGTGCTCATTCCAAACACCTTCTTCCTCCACGAACCACCTTTAGTTTTAGTGAAAGGAAGCTTTTGAGCCTGTCATCTGTCCTCATCGCCATGGTGCTCGTTCTTCAACTTCTTTGATGGCAGCACCGGCGATGGGATAAGGCCTTGAACATTGGCTTTCTTCTCGCGTTTGGGGTATAGCAATGGCTGCTTGTCCTCAATACTAGTGGAAGTTTTGCGAAGATATAGGGAGGATCACCGCCTTTGGTATGTCTAGGGGTGATCCTCTCTTCTGTTTCCATGGAGGAGTCAGACACGCGGGTAGGTCTCCTAGTGCTTTCTGCTACAACCCTTGCCTACATGGGGGGATGCAAGTGGAAGCTTTGTGAGGTGGGTGTTGCATCGACTCTCTTCATCGGAGCAGCCTATGACTACAACTTTGTTGTTTCAAACTCCGCTCCATGCCCCTTCTTGGGTGATGGTAGTGGAAGTTTTGCGATGTCACAGTTGAGCATAGGTTGTTTTATGTACTCGATAGGTCTTTGTTATTGTACACCTAGTAGTCTTCGATACACATCTTTGTTATTGGACAACTTTTGAATGTAACCTACTGGACTTATAAATAAAGATTTACTTTTTTAATGAAATGTTGGCTCATGCCGTTGTGATACTCACATTCCTATTTTTATTCTACTCCAGTGGCGGGCAACCGGGTGGACGAGACCCTTCAGACGAGACGCATGGTGCAGTCAATTTTCTCCGTCCAACTTCCAACGTCATTTTTGGGAGAAGCATGGTCCACTAAGATCGTGGGAGACATGGCCTTGCCTTAACTCCTGCTCTCGCTCGGTGCAGTCATAGGGAGCGGTCTTAACCTTGCTCGGTGTCCTCATGGATGGCGAGAGCGGTCTCAACCTCCTCTACACCGAGACCTACGACGCAATGGGACAATCACGAGCGGCGATGCGGCCATCCGATGCTCCGTTCTATGGAGTCTTACCTGAACTTCAGGCCATTCCCCTCGGGTAGGTTGACCTAAAGAAAAGAGGTCAACGGAGGGCACAATGCTTCTAGATCTGTCACTTCAGTAATGAAAACGAAGTTGCACTGGGCTAAGCCTCACAGGTCGATCCCCATGCAAGGTCGCGCAACTATGGCATTTGAACGATCAAATCATCGGCAAGCACAGCAAGACGGCGGTGCACACAACAAAATAACCAAGATTTCTTTATAAAAAGGCCCTAGCTAGGTACAACCTAAGGCCCTTGGCCACCACCGAGGACGATGTCCTCCATATTCATTGCGGCCAAGATGGCGTCCATGGCAGCAGCGAAGTCACCGACTAGCTTGGCCCGCTCCGCCTGCCCAGCGTGGCCCAAGAACCCAGCCTCCACCCGGTGGAAGTCCTGGCCAGGTTGGAGCTGCATGGCGGTGAGGGCGACACCGGCACCCTACTAGATTCCCGCCACCATAGCCCACTCATGGTGCTCCATCAGGAGAAACTCCTAGAGGCGGGCTTCCTCCATCTTGTGGCAAGAGGCCACCAGCTGCTCCTCCAGTGCTGGCAACAAGAAGATGAGAAGATCAGGAGCTATGGATGTCAGATAGGATGACAAGATGGAGAGAACCCTCACCCACAATATGGGCCTAGGCGTCGGCGTTTGCCACCTGCGTGGAGGCAGTCTCCCTCTCTGAGGCAGCGAGTGCCTCCCTGACAGCGTCGAGGCAGCGCTCTAGTCGACCCACCTCATGGGTGGCGTCAGAGTAGCGTGGGCGGACCTCGTCCGCCATGCAGACGAGCTCACAGAACTCCCGCTGGTTATCCGAGGAAGATGACAAGGAGGAGGACAAACTTGAGCCTACCATCAGCGCGGTCATGGCACGGGGGGCGCTGGCGACCACTTTGGATGTGACGTGGGAAATGGCCCTAGAAACATCATCAATCAGCATAGGTCAATCATAATATCAAAACATTGCTCAAAAACTTACCCTTGCCCATGCAGGTAGGCTTGGAGACATGGCGGTGGCCCTCCGGCCTTCAGTGACTCCTCTCGAGGACGCTTGCGATGATCCATCTCGGCGGGCGGAAAAGAGGCTGCAAGCGTGCAAGAACGAGAATGAGGAAGTGGCGAAGCAGGAGACCTGAAGCGAATGCCTCCCTTGCCATACCACTCTAGCGTATTTATAACCATGATGGACACCTAGGTAGGTGAAGCGATCGGAGGGAAGGTGTTGGTATTTATTAACTTGACACTTGTTTTAGTAGCCACCTCTTATAAACCTATATCTCCTGACATTACTTTACTAGGTTGTCATCCCTAGTGATGACGCCAGAGATACTTGTTGGTACTACTTAGCATTACTATTAGAATAACTCTAAGTAGTTCTTTATTAATTTATGTGACTAGAAAGAATATATATGAATGAAAAGGGATATGCAAGCGCACAGATAATATACCATTGTAGCACTTCACCCGGGAGTATTCTAGGTATCGTTATTTATATTTTTACAACAGGGAAGATCTAGCATGGACAAGTATTGATAACTTATACTATTGATGGAGAAGTAAACCATAACCAATATTCTAGTCATAACAGGGGTAAGTCATAGGATAAGATATATATATATATATATATATATGATAAGAATTGATCAATGATAATGATAAATCACTCAGAGTACTCCTTTCTATAGCATTAGCATGGTTAGGTAGAATATTAGATGAATAATTCCTAAGTCATTCTTAATTATAAGTCAAAGCATACATTGATTAGTGCAATTACACCTAATAGTTATTGCTAAAATCATCTTCATATCTACACATAAGGGATATTAGTAAGGAAGATTAAGAACAGAGCTTGTCCCCCATCGTAACCAGATCCTACATGCTACCTACATCGAGGAGTAGACTACAAAGGACTCAACAGGAGTGTTACGTCCGTGATCTACCACATGACCCAGAATATAGGGTGTATCCACAGGTCAACAACGTATAAGCACCACGCTTACACAATGTCGACCACCCACCCATGGATATTTAGGGTGAGCGCTATATGAACATATGCATGAATATGATGATAATCCAACTATACTAGGTATATAATCAAAGTAGATGATAAACATTATAACAAAGAACATGAATAAGATGAATACTAATATTGTCATAACAATTGTAGCAAGCATATAAAAGTAATGGAGATACAAAAGAGAGAGGGGGTACAAAGATTATACTGAACCACGCTCTTGACACGATCATGAATCCAAGCGAAGCCTGCTTGCCTCCCTCTAGACCTAGCCTAACTAACTATGCCCTAGAATATGATGGAGCTCTAAGGATGATTAGGGTTTCTGTCTTCTCAAATGATTTGACGCCCTTAGGGGGGGTAGGGGCTGATATATATAGGCCAGAGCGTCCAAAGTGAGCCCTTGGATCAAACCGACTTAAGGAACAGCATAGATGCATCCTAGGAGGCGATGGAGAATTGACATTGCAACACAGAGGCTAACAGGTGGGCCCAGGGGCTGGGCGGCATGCGGGTGGGGCCAGCCGGCCCCACCTGGCAGCCTCTGCCTCTCTGCCCTGGTGGTGTGTCCTTTAGAACCTTATAGTGTCTGTTTCATGATGGATAAGCACAATTAAATCTAACATGTAGATCCACCTTGACGGTTTTCTAGATAAACCCTGCAGAAATCACAGATTCATCAAAACTCAGAATTTGTTAGTTTAAACCCCTAGACCTTTGTTGGTGATCTCAATTGTGCCCTTATACATGTTTTATTGACGGTTTATAATGGTTGTTAACTACCATCAACAAACTCCCCCAAGGTTAACCTTTGCTAGTCCCTTAGCTAAGCTAAACTCAGCAAAATGGATCAGGAGTTGCTTCAATGCTCTCACTCCTTAAAAGTACACATGCATTCAAATAAGAATTCTCCTCCAGATTAAAATAAACTGATTTGACTTTCAAACTTACCCATATTACCTTCAACTATGGGGCTCCTTAGCCTTCACTTGGGTCTTGAGCAATTGAAAGACAGAATAATCAAGTCAAGCACTATGTCTCAAGTTCTTTGCTCAACCATTATTCTAGAGTTTTTATAGGTTTTCAAAATAAAACTCAGAGCTTGTATTGTATGACACTCTCAAGTATCTCAATATATGTGGTATTTGTAGATCCTCACCAAGTCAATAATAATGTTATGCCTTTCTCTTCCTATAACTAAGGCTTATGTGGAGCTTATAGGAGTGGAAAAACATAAAAGAGCATACTTACAATGCATATATTGTAAAGTCAAACCTCGGATCCAAAGAGAGTTAAGTCATATAATCAAATCAAGATGTGCATGTGTGTGGATGTATATGATGGATGTATCTGGTGGCTAACCTAATTCTACTTTGCTCCTTGAAAACATATCTCTCTTTTGAAACTTGGAAACAACTTTGTAAGAAAACATGGGCTATCTTATTCATCTCTTTTTTTAGGCAGGCATCGGAGTACCCATTGTTTTATATATCTTGGACACTTGTCCATTTTTTTTCTTCTTTTCATGAATAACTTTTGCATAGCCTCATGCTTCTTTTGACTGCAACAAAACTTTTGAGAGACAACAACAAGAATTTAGAGCATTTATTTGGTGGATATCCTATAGGGTATATTTTTTGTGTTCATTCTCAGTGTAAGAGTAAAATATTTTTAGGTGGATCTAGATGGAATGGCATGTTGTTGCGCCTACCCTTAGTGTAGGAGTAGTGCATATGTTGGTGGTGTATACGTGATCTTGATTTTAAGAGCATGACAAACCTCTCATAAGGGTCAACAAAGCTTGACTAAACTTAATGCAATACAAGCAGCATATATGTGGAAGTTTTTCTAATCTAAATATCATATATGGCTCTTGTAGGAATTCAAGCTTTGTCATACAAGGAACTCATAATGTAGAATTTTTATGTTTTTTCAAAAGATAAATCTCTAGAACTCTAGTATCACTAGGAACAAGATAAACAACAGCTCAGACCTTCTCATATCATATCTGTCAATTACTGTAACACCCTAAAAATTGCCTCTTTTTAAATAGAGTTAAAATGATTTAAGTTGGAATTTTTGTGCACATGAAATATAGGAAATAAAATTTTTCATTAATTTAAAATTCAACATAAGGTAGTAACATGTGTGAGCATACATGCTGTTGCATCTTATTTATTGTGATGGATGGTGTTGATCCAAAACTCCAAAGTAAATTGGAATGTTTTTGAAAAGAGTTTGAAAATGGTTTTGGAATAAAATAAAAGAAAGAAAAGAAAATTAGAAAAATAAAAGTATTTTTAAAGTTGTAAAGTTTATCTTGGAAAGCCTAATAGAATTGTCCATTTTTATTGAATGGGAAAGTATTTTTGAAACCATACTCGAATTGGATTTGAATTTAGCTTAGAATTGGAAGATTAGAAATAGAATTCAAAAATAGAAAAGGATTTTTATTTGAAAAATATTCTATTCTTCTTCAGCCCAGCACAGGAACCAGCCCGGCCCTTTCCCCTTTCTTGTTCCCGGCCTCGGCCCAGCTGCCCCTCCCTTCCCTCCTTTTGGCCTACCTCATGCTGCCCGCTTGGCTCGCTCTGCTTGCCCTCTCTCTCTCGGCCTTTTCCACGTGGCTCCTTCTTTCGCTGATCTGCTCGGTAGCCCACCAATGCGCCCCCACCGATGCTCCACACCGCCTCGCTCGACCTCCGGTAGCCGCCAGATCTGTTTTGCATGGTTAGGATTAGATACCCCTTCGGGGTTAAGTGGCTGGTCCACCACGGACTCGTGGACGTGGTCCACGACGCCAACAAGACCGCAAGTCCACCGCACGCGTGGCACACCACGCCAACAACAGATCGTCTTGCCACGTGGCTTTCTTTCGGTCGGCCAGCGCATGGTCACCCAAAGCATCAAAGCCACGCACGCTTTTGCGAAAAGGCCCCTGAGTTTTAAGAAATTAACCCGCAAATCAGCGGTGGCGCTTCAAAAAAATTACAAATCCGTCTGTTTTTATTCGATTTAGGACCCTATAATTTCTAGAATTAGTGTGCCAAGTCCAAAATACATTTAAATTCAGAATTTTAATTGTTTTAATTCAAATTTGAGTTCAAATATTTACAGAATGCCAATTTGAATCTTATTTCATGCGTAACTTTTTGCGTTTTAGGTCCGATTTGATCCGTTCAATTGCGTTAGGACCGTATTTACGTTTTCTACATGTTTATACAACTGTTAGGCATGTTTTCAACACTTGAGATTCATGAGTAGATTTAATCCATTATTTAATTAAAGCAAAACTTGTTTAAATCATAACTTATTCATTCTAACTCCGAAATAGTCCGTTCAAGTTGCGTTAGATTCATAGCAACGAGATCTATGCGTTAATTATAGTGTTTACTACATTACTATTTCATAAAAATCATAGTTTAAATCATATCTTGATTAAAGATTATACAACTGAGTTTTATACATAAAATATGATCTGTTTTACTTTTGTTTTATAATTCAAATCTAAAGTTGACTTAATATAATCTATATTATTTATAAACATCTTTTGTATATGAATTCATATAGTTAACATAAACGAAGCCTATAGTTTCTTTTCCACGTGTTAAGCAAATCTCTCGGTAGTTGTAACTTTTCAACTGTAGCTTCGATTAGCGTGCCTCTCGCGACTGTGTGTTCGTAGTGATGCGTAGAATCGTATATCAATCTCTTTTACTTATTTTTCTATGATTGGTGTACTGTTCTGATATAGATGCAACTGTATGCTATGCATGTATGTGTATGGATGTTTGTGTGGTGTTCTACGATTGTCCAGTCTGTGAGATACACGTGGTGATCCAGAAGAAGAAGAAAGACATCAAAGATTAAAGCTTACCGAAGGATCGGTGTATAAGGCAAGTATAGCATGGGACCATCCTTGTTACCTATTCACATTTAATCACTAAATTCATATTGCATGTGTCTCCTTTGTTGCCATTAAGGATATCCTAGATATTTGATATCTTGCACCTTGGAAACCTTTGGGATAATGGATTGGGATAGTTATTGCTAGTGCTTAATCAAAACCATGATCTTGTAACTTGACTAATGATATATGCAATAAATATTAAAACATGACTTTTTAGTAACATGGAAACAGGGGTGAAGTGTTTATATGCTTGATTCCTCTCCCTAAGGACTTATCTGTAGCGATCATCCGGGACTTACAAATGCAATTGTGAGGGCCATATGGCTCGGGCTTTAGCTCAAGATATGAGGATCTTTTCTAGCTTGTTAGTGGTTACCTTTGAGGCGCTGGGGTATGTTTCCTTTTTGCTAGGAAGTGTGTACCGTCTTCACGATGCCCACGCTTGCCACTCCTAGAGATGGGCCACATACGCTGGCTGCGGCCCTAACATGTTAGACGAATTCTTTGAAAGGCTTTATAGTGAACCCCGCCGACCTTCCTTGAAAGTGGGTCAAGAGAATAGCTACCTTGGGCGAAAAGGGTAAATCACAACTCACAGTGAACGTGTACAAACTCTGCAGAGTATAAAACTGTTATAACAGCCGTGCTCACGAACACGAGCGGCCTTGGACCCTTATGGAATAGAGGTGATCACTAATGGATAATGATGATGCTAATAATTGATTGTTTATGCTATACATTAATCATGTTTACCTGATCATGTGTTTATGGGAATGAAAAATTCTTTGCCACTCAATTGCTTAAAAAGATGACCTATTAAAGCTAATCGCAGTAAACCAGTGTCAGCCTTTTGAGCCTCATGAACCCCATGATATAATTGTTAAGTATGACATGTACTTACGCTTGCTTTACTTTTCTATACATTGGATAAAAATCCTTGATGGGTACCAGATTGCCGGGTTTGGAGGAGTTAGGCTTGTGGTCAACCAATTCACCGTCCACTGTGGATTTGGAGTCTTCACCAGAAGATCGGAGTTGCCTTTCCGCTGTCATTACTCTGAGGTTATTTTCCTTTTTACTAATACGTTATATAATAAGTATTGTCTCTTGATATTACCTTTATTTGTGGCTATATGTGAGAATTGACTTCCTGGGCTCACATATAGTGTGTATCTGGTTTTGTCTTTAAAACCGGGTGCTACAATTACCTAGACTTAGATCAAGCATATGCTACCCACGAGTTTCAAGTTTAGAGTAAATTCTTATATCAAATCAGTCGTATCTAAAACTCAGCAGAATTCAAGGCTGAAAACTAGGTACTTAAAAGGAATTATAATAGAACAACTATTCATCATTTCCATTTCAAGAGATTATCTTCAGAGTCCTTTTTATTCAGCTCTTAAAAACAGAAAACTAGACACACACTTTTATTTCGTTTTCTCACTTTTTTAGATCACACCTTACTAATATATATATGTAAGACAAAGATAAATTTTTATTTTGCTTTTAGTTATGCATCTCTTTTTTTTTAACAAATGTAGAGCAAACTTAAGGATAACAAAAAGGAAGAAATACTTAGCTAGATACATGGGGGATGCTCCTCCCCCAAGCTAGATGTTGTCATGGTCGAATGTTGAAAGTTAAGTGATCCTTCTCAGAGCATGTTTGCTAGCGGTTGTCCTTCACCTATCCGGAAATTGATTTGGGAAGATGTACTTTGGGTGGAGTGAGGTGAAGATGACCGGGTGAACTTGCTCTTGATCATATGTTCCATTCTGCAAAATAACAATAAGAACACCAAAACTTGAGGCACGGATTAGGATAAGGGGTTAGCGGTCCGCCATTTGAAGATTAGTTGTTCTCGAGGTTTAGAAATATTTTTAAAGCAATAGAATTCTAGCAGGATGTCTATCTAGTGTTTTTAGTTTTTCTATTTTATAATATGTAGAACATAAAACATGTATGCATAGTATTTTTAATTTTTATGCCACCATAGTGAATATTCCCATGGGTTTTTACACACCGTAGATTTATTCACATGGGGCTTTATGACGCAATGATGAAATGTAGTCATGAAACTTTTTATCTTTCTTTTATTAACACAATGTAAATGCAGAGAAGCAAATATGCTAAAGTGAAAAATAGTTTATGCAATGCTAGAAAGTAAATATGGATAACTACCGTTGTTACCTCACGATGAGGGTTCAGATTTTTACGTCCTACCGGACATGATGGACTGGAGAGAAGTCCTTCATTCCTTGGGTGCATCATTCGGTCTCAGTGGTGGAGACCCAGATGGATGCACATCTTATGATGGTGACTCTGATGATGATGTCACATTTTCTTTCCACACCTGCTTGGACTGTTAACTTATCTTAGGTGGAGTAGGTTCATCTTTCATAGGCACTTCAGGTTCTTCATCTTCCCATTCATTCCATCGGGGTTGGTTCCTTTGATGTTGGGATGATCGACGTCTCCTCCTGGCGTGGCTCTTCTTGGGTTGTTCATAAGTAGTATAACTTATTAAAATAACACGTACCTTTTCTCTAGGGAATTGGAAGTGGACTTGTCAAGATTTGATGTAGATGATCGCGTTGGTGGTGTTGAGGAATGGTCTTCTAAGGATGATGGGTGCATCGTCGTCTTCTTCTCCCATGTCTAGGACCATGAAATTGGTAGGGGCATAGTGATCTTGTATTCTTACCATAATGTCCCTCGCTATTTCCTCAGGAAATCGGATCGATTGGTCCGCCATCTGCAATTGCATATATGTAGGGAACAAAGGTTCATTACCGAATAAATATTCATATGTTACCTTGGACATTATATTGACGCTCGATCCAATGTCACAGAAGGTCTTGTGGAAGATTCTTTTTCCAATGGTACACTCAATCATCGGTACGCCTGGATCATCCTTCTTAGCAAGGAATGGTAAAGCAAGGAGGTGGTTGTACTCAGATCAGAGTGTGTTGATCATGTTGACTGTTTCTTCTTGTGGCAGACTGGTCTTGTTCTTCCTCCTTCTTCGGTTGTTCTTCTTCTTGGTGATTGTTGTCTCTTCAGGTAGGTATGCCTTTTGTGGATGGCTAGGAGATTGTAAGATGCGGTTGTTGAACGACAACTTCTCCTTCTTGTCCTTGATTGTGAAACAGATCTTGGCACTATCCGCGTAGATGATGGCTTTTGCGGTGCTCAAGAAAGATCAGCCCAGGATGATGGGTGCCCTTTCATCTCCACCTGTTTCCAAAACCACAAAGTCTATGGGAACATATGATTGTCCCACTTGGATGATGGCATCTTCAAGAACTCCCTTGGGGTAGCTAAGTGACTGATCTGCAAGCTGCAAACGCATATTTGTGTACAACAAAGGATCTCCTAAAATTTTCTCATATATTACCTTCGGCATGATGTTGACACTTACTCTGAAGTCACAGATAGCTTTCTGGAAGATGTGAGGTCCAATGGCGATAGGGATGACAAGTCTCCCTGGATCTCCTTTCTTGTCAGGCAGGATATAATCTATCCACCTTTCCTCTGATGGTTGCTTGTAGTAGAAAGTTGCATTGTGAATATTGACAAGATTTGTAGTTTCTAGATCTTTCGGCTGCCCCAGAATCTTACCTTTGTTGGATGGAGGAATAGCAGCCGCCAGCTGAGCTTTTTATGATTCTATCATTTTATTAAAGCTATGCTAGTTCTTAATGGCAGAAGCAAAGCTATCCATTCTATTACTTATATTTCTAGAATTTTATCATTGGTAGCTACCATCTTAGATAATCCTTCCATAAATCTAGATTGGCCAGCAATTAATTCTCTCAAGGGTGGTTGATTGAAGTTATTATAATTATTACCTTGAGTGTTACCTTGGTAGTTCGGCCTCTGTTGTTGGTTTCATCCTTGATTCTGTTGAGGATGATAGTAGTTGTTGATAAAGTTCACATGCCCTTGGGTTTTAGGACAGTTGTCCCTGAATGCCCAGTGTTGCCACATACTTCACATGTCATGCGTGAATCATGAATGTGCATGACTTCTTGCTTTTCATTAGCTCGATCTTCGAGCTTCTTCATCAGTAGGTCCATCTTGGCAGATAGCATGTCTACCTCCTTGAGTTGATGCATACCTCCGCCTCTCTTGCAGGTTTGAACACATTCTTCATTCCAGCCTTGGTTGGAGGCCATCTTCTCCACAAGAGTGGTCGCAGCTGGTAGTATAAGTGACAAGAATGCACCTCCAGCAGTAGCATCCATGGTCTCACGGGTACTATTGGTCAACCCATGGTAGAACGTCTGCATGAATAGCCAATTCTCCATCCCATGATGAGTACATTATGATATATAGTCTTGAAAGCGTTTCCATGTCTCAGGGATAGATTCATCATGTTGCTGCTGAAAACTTAAAATTCTCCCACGCAGAGCATTGGTCTTGCCCATGGGAAAGAACATTTCTAGGAAGGTAGTGGAGCAGTTATCCCATGTAGTATTTCTATCTTTGTTGGCATAGAACCACTGCTTCGCCTTCCCTAAAAGTGAGAATGGGAAGAGGCGAAGTAGTATGGCATCCTTGGTTACTCCCTTGATGGTGAAAGTGCTGTAGATCTCCAGGAAGTGTTGGAGATGAGCACTAGCCTCTTCATGTGCCTTTCCACAAAATTGGCTCACTTGCACCATGTTGATGAGAGACGGCTTGAGCTCGAATCCATTGTCTCCCACATTGATTGTGGGTCCAGTACGGATGTTGGCAGTGGTTGGAGCAGAAAATTCGCGGAGAGTCTTGTCAGTCGTGGCTTCAAATTCAGGTGTTAAGCTTTGCCTTATATGGTTGTCTCCTGACTCTAAAGCTGAAACTTCTTTTAGTTTAGCCTTAGTCCTCTTAAGTAGTGCTTTTGGATTGTCAACATAGTTTGTCGGAAGGTCAAAATTGGTCATACATTACCCTGCATAAGATACACAAGTAGACAAAACAAGGGTAAGCCTGTTTGAGAAGAGGTCAATGGTTATTTTGATCACATCAATAAGTATAAGTTTATCAATACTTCCTTTGCCTAGCTACCTTCTCCGGTAACGGCGCCAGAAATGCTTGTTGGTATTTATTAACTTGTCACTTGTTTTTAGTAGCCACCTATTATAAACCTATATCTCCTGACATTACTAGGTTGTCATCCCTAGAGATGATGCTAGAGATACTTGTTGGTACTACTTAGCATTACTATTAGAATAACTCTAAATAGTTCTTTATTAATTTATGTGACTAGAAAGAATATATATGAATGAAAAGGGATCTGCAGGTGCGCATATAATATACCATTGTAGCACTTCACCCGGGAGTATTCCAGGTATCGTTATTTATATTTTTATCATAGGGAAGGTCTAGCATGGACAAGTATAGATAACTTATACTATTGATGGAGAAGTAAACCATAAACAATATTCTAGTCATAACAGGGGTAAGTCATAGGATAAGATATATATATATATATATACGATAAGAATTGATCAATGATAATGATAAATCACTTAGAGTACTCCTTTCTATGGCATTAGCATGGTCAGGTAGAATATTAGAGAAATAATTCCTAAGTCATTCTTAATTATAAGTCAAAGCATACATTAATTAGTGCAATTACACCTAATAGTCATTGCTAAAATCATCTGCATATCTACACATAAGGGATATTACTAAGGGAGATTAAGAACAGAGCTTGTCCCCCTTCGTAACCAGATCCTACGTCCTACCTACATCGGGGAGTTGACTACAAAGGACTCAACGGGAGTGTCACGTCCGCGATCTACCACATGACCCAAAATATAGGGTGTATTCGTAGGTCAACAACGTATAAGCACCATGCTTACACAATGTCGACCACCCACCCATGGATCCTTAGGGTGAGCGCTATATGAACATATGCATGGATATGATGATAATCCAACCATACTAGGTATATAATCAAAGTAGATGATGAACATTATAATGAAGAACATGAATAAGATGAATACTAATATTGTCATAACAATTGTAGCAAGCATATAAAAGTAATGGAGATACAAAAGAGAGAGGGAGTACAAAGATTATACTGAACCACGCTATTGACATGATCGAGAATCCAAGCGAAGCCTGCTTGCCTCCCTCTAGACCTAGCCTAACTAGCTATGCCCTAGAATATGATGGAGCTCTGAGGATGATTAGGGTTTCTATCTTCTCAAATGACTTGATGTCCTCAGGGGGGTAGGGGCTGATATATATATAGGCTAGAGCATCTAACATGAGCCCTTAGATCAAACCGACTTAAGGAATGGCGTAGATGTAAACTAGGAGGCGCTGGAGAATCGACATTGCAACACAGAGGCTGACAGGTGGGCCCAGGGGTGGGCGGCCCTACAGGTGGGGCCAGTCGGCACCACCTGGCAGCCTCTGCCTCTCTGCCTTGGCATAGTGTCCTCTGGTCTCCTCTAGAACCTTCTAGTGTCTGTTTCACGGTGGATAAGCACAATTAAATCCGACATGTAGGTCCACCTTGATCGTTTTCTAGATAAACCCTGCAGAAATCACAGATTCACCAAAACTCATGGAATTTGTTAGTTTAAACCTCTAGACCTTTGTTGGTGATCTCAATTGTGCCCTTATACATGTTTTATTGACGGTTTATAATGGTTGTTAACTACCATCAATAGAAGATGGAGCAACGGTTGCCCATGCACTGGCATGAACCTTATGCATTCCCATCTTTCCCATACCATTTCTATTTACGCGCCCATGTTCCACGGCTTATGACTGGTCATGGGTGGGTGCCATTAAGCCACGATGTGACTGGCGAGGCATAGCTCAACATCGCGTAGGCTGAGGCTGTGGAGTTGCGAGGGGCCAATGATGAGCTAGCCCGGCAGACGGTGGAGGCGATCCTCCTTCACTGGGATGCCGACGACAATGCCCACATCATCGCCCAATTGTCAGCGGAAAATAGCCACTGCTGACGCCCTCAACCAGGCAGCAATCGCCGCCATCCACGCGGTGGTGGCTACATGCGGGGGCGACAGTGGAGCAACATCTTCGGCATGGGGGCCTACGTGGGCTGGAGCCGAGGTTCCCGCCACGGTCGTCCTTTCACGAACGAGAGAACCTCGCCGTCTATTTTATGCCCACGGCCACGGTTGTGATGGATGTACCATTTGTGCGCCTTTGACACATATGACACCGTATGACACGGCCATCGTTATTAGGTGCTAACTTCTTCGAAGGACCCATTCACCACAGTCGGTAGCCTTCACCGCTGCCTGCAGACGGTGTGGATGGTAACACTTTTGAGTCAATTTATTGTTGAATGTTTGTCGATAGAATATCGTCGGCAGTCCTCCGAGGGGTATCCCACGAAGGTAGATTGATCGGTAGAGGAGCGCGTGATCAAGAACAAGAAGGCAATAGAGACACACGAGTGGTCTGTTGGTTTGTATTAGCTATCGTATGATATGCCGTGATTTTGGAGGGGGTCCCTGCCCACCTTATATAGTCCGGGGGCAAGGTTACAAGTCGGTTAGATTTGAGAGATAACCAAAAAGTAATAACAGATCTCGTAGTATCTTTAGGATATCCTTCCTATATCTTGTGGGAGGCACCGAGCAGAATCGTGTCCCACAAGGCTTCATCTTGTGAGCTGGGCTGCCCCTGGGGCGCAGCCCATGTGGTCCGTCGTGGGTATCCGGGGTTGTACCCCCCACAGCTAGTCCCGAGTGCCTTGTACCCGTTGTGCAATGCCGTCCTAAGCATGTCCGAGCAAGTGCAAACCAAAGCCGAGCAGTCCAACTCATGGTCCAACCACCGTGATGAGTCACCGAGCAATTGTGAGCAGTTGCTGAGCAGCGTGCAATCATCGCCGAGCAGCATATCCCAAGTATGTCTTGCCATAAGGGTGTAAGGAGCTCTAGTCCAGAATCAAAAATTTCTTCGCAGTGGACCAAGTGTGCCCACTTAAAGTCCGACCATGAGAGAAGGAATTAGTCTTGTTCAGCTTCGAGAGGCACGGAGTCTTCCAGAAAAAAGCAAGCACAATCACCGTGAGGTGAAGTGTGCCCACTTAGTCCCCAAGCCTGATAGTAGGTGATGGAGTCACGTGGTGCTGGGGTCCAAAGTAGAAGAATACAGAACCAGCCAAGCAGGCAGCCAGTCCCTAGGCGTAGACCCAAAAAGCACATTCACTGCTAGGTGAAGTGTGCCCACTTAGTCCCCGAGCCTGACAGTAGGTGACGGAGTCATGTGGTGCCAGGGTCAGAAACAAAGAAATAGTGAAAAACCAGCTGAGCAGGCAGCCAGTCCCTGAGCCGCAAGCGAAGATATCGGAAGAACCCAACCATGGAGAAAGAACTGGAGGAACGGCTGTACAGTAACAGTTACTGAGCCTCAATAAATGGTAGAGAAGTCGGCGATTATTTGGCGAGTAACAACTGACGGCGATGATAAATGAGCGTCGTGGGCTGCGGTTGCATGAAAGCCCAAGTTACGGCCCATTAAGCCGCGTCAGAGAATTCAGAGGAGCGCGAATCACGGGAACAGTTCCCCAAAAACCCTCGAATGCAAAAGGGTGGGGAAAATACTTTATAATGGCGCCGTCGCCCCCCACGCTCCCACCTTTGCCACTTCGCCATTTCATCTTCCTCCTTAGCCATCACACTTCTAGATTCGAACCCACACACGTTGCCGGCGCCAGCTCCCATCCAGATCTGAGTGATGGCGCTGAAGAGGAGGGCTGTGAACCCAAAGAAAGCGAGCCCAAAGAAGGCAGGTGCTGGAGCCAGTCGTGACGAAGAGTGGGCGCCGTTGTGGATGGGGGAAATGGAGCTCGAGAGATTGGTGACGGCGGGCGTGCTTCCTGATCGTGTCACCGCCGGATGGCGGCCAGCCAGTGGTGAGCCCTTCCCAATGCCTAACACCGATGAAGTTGTAGTCTTTGAGGATTATTTCTAGCATGGGTTGGGGTTCCCTGTTCATCCTTTTCTGCGAGATCTGCTAGAATTCTGGTCGATTAGTCTGTGCAATCTCCACCCCAACATAGTATTGCACATCTCGATCTTTATTCATTTTTGTGAAGCGTTTTTGGGGGTTCTGCCGCACTTCAACCTCTTTAGACACCTATTCTGGTTGAAGAAGAAAGGCGGCGGTGGCTCCAAGGTGGTCGGCGGCGTATATCTGCAGCTCCAGGATGGAATGGCCAGCGAGTATATTAACGTACCGCTGAACACTTCTCTGAAAGGGTAGAATTCCAAGTGGTTCTACATGAAACAGAGCCACCCGGCAATCTGCTGCGACGTCCACCATATCCTAGAGAACCAGAAGAGCTGGCCGGAGAAACCGAACAGTGTTGACATGGAACAAGTGAGAGAACTCCTCGACTTGATTAAAGGCATGGACATTAGAGGCGAACTGGTGGCAACAAGCTTCATAGTGCGCCGCGTCCAGCCCTGCAAGGAGAGGGCCCACCCAGGCTTTGACTTCAGAGGTGATGACGCGGGACCCAGGAGAGGACGAAACAGCTATCGAAGAAAAATGTCCTAGAGCGGGCTGTAGAGCTATTCGCTCCCAATATTTCTTTCGTCTAGCCAAAGAAAACAAGGGCCTTCAATTGCACATATCCGCCTCCTAAGGTAATCATCTCGATTTTTATTCCCGATACTTTTAATCCTGAAGCATTGCCAAGCAATGATCTGATTCACTTATGCAAAGATCCATTTGCAGGAAAGAGCGGTGTACTTCTCCAACGTGCTGAGGGGTGATTGGCCAAGGGGAGTAGATGCCTGGCCTCTGGCTCGGCCTGAGGAAGATGCGGCCAGCGCCTCATCAGAATCTAGAGGCACCAACGCTGGTCGGACAAAGAGTTCACCCACGGTGACGGAGAAAATCCAAGGAAAAAGGGCAGCGGCAGACGAGCCAGCCCAGAAGAAGAGAAGGACGGTAGCTGCCGCTCCCCTCAAACTGGGTGGCATCTCGCTTGGTGGTGACTAGACCACTCGAACGTGGAGGGCCACAGTAATCAAGTGGTCTAATGACGACGAAGATCCAGTTGCTCCTCCTCCGAGCGTGCAGGCGCCTCCATGTAGCACACACATGGAGGAGCAATCAAGGGGAAGCAAAGAAGTCCCCGAGTAGTAGACAACAGAAATCCCCGCTGAGCAGGCGATAGGCGTCCCCGAGCAACAGGCGAAGATAAATCTAGAGCGACGGGCGGAGGAAACCCTGGAGCAGCAGGCGGAGCAGAGGCCAACTATGGAGGAGGTGAGACCTCCACCCCAGAGCACGGGGGTCGACCCCACAGCCGTGCCTGGGGGCTCGGGCAGGCATCGCCGATTCAAAAAAGTGCACCGACAGACCAAACGGTAAAGTATCCTCGTGTTGGAGTTACTTTGCTATCTTATCTTAGCTTTTTTGGTGCTTGACCAAATGACCTGATGCAGTGCAAGACATACGGAGGGTCCAGACCCATCCGCCCAGACTGACGAGCAGCCTCGGGCTGATCCCGAGGCCGAGGTAACGCCGGTGGCCCCCATGTCGGGGTCCCCGGGTGCTCAGCAGCCGGTGGAAGAGTCAACGACCGCTACGGGTGGACTTGGAGACGGCGAGAGGTCGGTGAGACCAGTAGCGCCCGAGGAGCTAGCGGCGGCCCCTGAGGCATCACAGGGCATGGTTGGACCCACTGTCCAGCCATAGAGCCCCTCGGTGGTGTCTCCCACTGCTGCGGAAGATGAGGACATGGTGGAGGAGATCATTCGTGCTGAGCCTCAAACCCAATCCGTCCGAATCTTCCACAAGCACGGTGACGAGGTGGTAGTTGTCGAGGAGGAGGACACCCCCAAGGAGATGAGGCAGCTAAAATCCGCCCTCACTGGAGTAGTAAAACAAATCAAGGATAGTGTTGAATCATGAGTATTCATCTTTGACGTTTGAGATCGAACTCCATCATTGTCATTGTTAATTTTCAAGGGATAACTCGGACTGCCGAGCACCGGCACCAGTTGATAAAGAGGATAGAACCCCTCGCTGAAGAGAACTGGAAACTCAAGGAGGCAATGAACCTCTTGGAGAAAAACACCCAAAGGTCCCAGCGCGAGCGGGACCTCGCTGAATCCAACGCGCTGGACCTGGAGCACCAGAAAGGGGTCCTATCTGAGCAGCTGGCAACTGCAAAAGAACAGTTGCAGATCAAATCTGAGTAGCTTGCCACTGCCTCCACACAACTGAAAGATGCTTCCAAGCAATTGGAACAGCTGCAGAAAGTATCCGAACAGAAGAAAGGTATGTGTTATCGGCGAAAGTGCTTTGCATAGTTGGATATGCTTACTTTTGGTGATGATAGTTGCACTTGTAGAGCAAGATGTGGAGCTCGGACAGCTGCGTCAGGCCCTCGAGCAACTCCGGGAGGAGAAGGAGAAAGAAATAGGGCGAGCAAACAAACTGGCCGAGGAGCTGAACGGTGAGTACTCCCTGGTCGGGGTTGCTGATGAAGTGACTTTCCTGATTGATGGAACTTTGTAATGCTTGCAGACTACCGTCGGAGGGTCAAGGCACAATTCGATGTGCTGGAGCAGGACGCCCGGACCTAGAGGGACAAGTTTGATGCCGTAGTTGCTGGAATCAAACCAGTGCTCGACTGCGTCGAACCAGAAGTGGCTCCTCAACACGACAGGAGGCCACCGTGCCCAGACATCGTCATTGAAAGATGCAAGACAGCGTGGGAGAGCTTCAAGGGCTTCAACCGTGACGCTGTTGTTTCCGCCGCTACCCACTTCCTTGCTGTGGTTCGGTCCCACTATCCAGCCACTGACCTTCAGGCGATAGGGGGCGGTTTCCTCGAAGGGCTAAGCGAGGCGGAGACCCAGCAATTGGAGGATGAGGTGGAAGACGCAGCGAAGAAGATGGTAGGTGATATAGACCTGTTCGGCGAAATAGATAGCAATTGCAGAGCATAATGATATGCTTTGCAGATATCATCTGTAATTTCTGGACAGTGTAGTTAGAACACGTGAAAGCGTAAAAAACACTTATGTATATGATAAATGTTATAAGGTGCACTTGTATGCGGTTAAATTGTACTTTGGCGAAAAAATCTTCATAGTTTTAACCACAAAGTATTTATACGTAGTGTAAGTAGAGTCCGAGCAGTTAGCTCGCTATTGACCCCTATGGCCTCAGCTAGCCCATAGTCCATGACGTCGAGCGCGGAGCCCGTGCACATGTAGGAGGAACAGGCATGACCAAGGAACCGCGACCGACCTCCCATAACACAGGGCACGGAGCCCATAGCACATGTAGGGAGGGATCAGAGACAGGGTCTTCTCCAAAGAGAACAGAGTGGGACGCGTTCTGCTCGGAGATTATCAAAATAACTTGGAGATATAGGTAGTATAACCGACGTCCGAGAAATTAGTTCTGTGCTGAGCTCTCGGCCTTGGCTAGCCCATAGTCCATAACATCGAGCATGGAGCCCGTGGACGTGTAGGAGGAACACGCGTGACCAAGGAACCGCAGCCGACCACCCATAATGTAGAGCGCGGAGCCCATGACATGTGTAGGGAGAAATCAGGGACTGGGTTGTCTCCTAAGAGAACAGAACAGAACATACGCTGCTCGCTAATCGACGAAACAACTTGGAGATTTGGAGTAAAATGTTTGGCGTTTTTGGAGAGAACGTGCGGCGAAATACATTGGAGAGTTGGAGGAAACGCATTCGATGCTTTGGAGAAAACTTGTTCGGCGATTTTGGCGAAAACTTTTTCGGTGATTTTTTGCGATAATGCGTCGGCGTTTTGGAGAAATCGTTCGGCGATTTTGGAGAAAACCGTTCGGCGATAACTTTGGAGATTTGGAGAAACTTATTCGGCGAAATCGTGGTCGGCAATTTTCGTAATGGAGATTGGTATGGAGTATTGTAGTGCTCGGTGACCGTATGTGGAGATTAAAACACAATGGAGAAAAATGGAGACAAGTTATGGAGACCAAAGCTTTATTCATCACAAAGTAGAGAGTACATATCTGGAGCGTTTCAAGGATAGAATCGTATAAGGTGCTCGATGTGCCATGAATTGGGAACATCAATCCCATCTAAGTCACATAGGCGATAAGACCCTGGTCGGGTGGCCTCTTTGATGATGTAAGGCCCTTCCCAATGGGAGGAAAGGTTGTGCAATCCTTCAGTCTTTTGTTTTCTGCGGAGAACGAGGTCGTCGACGGTGAATGAACGACCTTTTACGTTGCGGTTATAGTATCTCCGCAAGCCTTCTAGATGTTTGGCTATGCGGACCCAGGTGATCAGGCGTTCTTCCTCGGCCCGGTCGACGTCCTCTGTCCGAACAGTTGCGGATTGCTCTTCATCATAATTTTCCACCCTAAGTGCTCGGAAGGCGACATCCGCTGGTAGTATGGCCTCTGAGCCATAGACCAAAAAATATGGAGACACATCGGTGCTGCGACTAGCTTGAGTGCGCAGACCTCATACCACAGCTGGTAGCTCCTTGAGCCATCTGCTTGGATGTTTTTCTTCTTTCTGGTATAGCCTCTTTTTGTGGGCATCAAGAATCATGCTGTTCGCCCGCTCAACTTGGCCATTGGCTCTCAGATGGGCAACGGAGACGTATTTAACGGAGATGCACTGATCTTCGCAGAAATCCCAAAAGTGATGGCTAGTAAACGTGGTTTTGAGGTTAGTGATGATGCTGTTCGGAAGACCGAATCTGTGGATAATATCTTCGAAGAGCTCGACTGCTTTCTTTGCGGTAGCTAAGACGAGCGGTTTGTACTCAATCCACTTGGAGAATTTGTCGATGGTGACATAGACATACCGGAAACCACCTGGCGCTGGCTTGAAAGGCCCAATCATATCTAGTCCCCAGCATGCGAAAGGCCAGGAAGCTGGGATGGTCTGTAGTTCTTGCGCCGGTACATGTATTTGTTTGGCAAAAAACTGGCATCCCTCACAACGTCGAATGAGGTCTTTGTGGGGGTATTAACCCCTATACCCTTACGGCTAAGCTTGGGTCGGCCTGGATCGATGGGTCTGGTCCATCCGAAAGACGACGCGCGAGCCCAGCAAACCTGGTTGGAGTCCTACGCAAGGAGTTAAGGCGGATTTAGCGATCAAGCAGGATCCTGGTCGGTTAGAATAGGAATCCTTATTCGGCCACATATGGCAATTGTAACTGGCTAGGATTAGTTTCCAGATCTGTAACCCTGCCCCCCGGACTATATAAGGTGGGCAGGGGATCCCTCTAAAAAACATCTCTCATTAACATACAAAGAATACAATCGAGGCGCAGACGTAGGTATTACGCCTTCTTGGCGACCAAACCTAGATAAAACCTCATGTCGGGTCTTGCGTCACCGTCTTGTTTGTGGCTTGCGCTGTGTCGCCAACAATCTACTACCTTGGGCATACCCTAGGTAGACCGCCGACCATATTTTGTCGACGGCGGCGCGCGGCGCGCGTAGGGGGTGTGCGTATTTCTCTCAAAGCAAACAAGACGGTCATCACCTTCGGCCCATGGCTACGCCGAACGGCCTCACGTTCACCGTCGGCGAGATCACCGACCACCCGGCTCCGATGGCTTCATCGTCATGATCATGGAGGAGGCATGGATTCGATCTGTCTTGACCACCGCTTCACCTACATCGGCTATGGCTCACCACGATGGATCCGGCTCCGACCACGATGCGTCTGGCTCCGACCACAATGGATCGGGCTCACCATGGTACGTGCCGCTCGACCATGATGGATCTGGCTCCGACCATGGTACATCTGGCTCCGACCACGCCTACATCATCTTTAGCCACGCCGATGACTCGTCGTCCGCTTCCCCGCTACAAAGGGAAGCAGATCGACAACACCGACCTGCTCAACTCCATCGATCGGGTCGGCACCAAACTCGCTGAAACCCTAGCTCTGGTAAGTATGATTCAAAGTCAACCTAACGAGCAGGTAACCACTCCCCACAACAGATCTACGACCAGCTCGGACTAGTCGTCCCGCATGGCTTGACTTGGTACAGATCTCGTGGTCTTATCTACTCTGCGGGCGCTCCGCTCATCGTCCGCCACCTCGCGACGGGTCTCCGGCTCTCCGTACGCAGCCTCGATGGAGAACCACTGTGTCCAGCCTTACGGCTGCGCGAAACATCGCCTCCGGCTACGCGTATAACCCATAACGCTGCTTGGATCTATGTTTTATGCACCGACCTCGGCCGAAGCCACGCGACTTCGTCAACATGATCCGGACTAAAGATTATCAGGAAGGATCCATCCACACAGTTCAAGAGGGCGACTCCACCTCCTCATCTAGCATCGCATCTAAAGCATCTGTACACACCGAGCTTCAGCATCACGAAGACGACGGCACCAAGTACGATCTGGATCTGCCAGACCACGCTCCAGGGTTTTCATAATTCCCATCTTTCCCGCCAAGACGAGGGGATTTGATCCATGTTGCCAGCAATGATGAACCACCGGCGGTTGGCGAAACAGAACAAGAAAAGACCGCGCGCGAAGCGCGCAATATTGACCGGTTCAATCACCGGCAAATCAAAGCCGAAGCAGACCAGGAGGCGCGATGCATCAGGGTCCAGCCACGCGACCTCAACGATGCTTTCGACAGGGTGGGGGACAAACAGGTCTTCAGGACTCCAAGTGCCAATGTAGCCGTCGCCATGGCAACAATGCAACGGCTACCCAACACCCTAGAAACCCAAGCGGTTCGCAATGAAATACAAGCCTATCTGACGGCTGCCATGGCCTAGACCGCAGAGATTGTAAATCAAGTCCGGGCTCCATCCGTCTCAGTTGAGTCAAGCCACAGTCGCCAGCTTCCAAGCCGCTCATAGCCACTCAACCCACGTGGCTCACGCAACAACGACCCGTCAGACAACCATCGAGGCAGAAACGGTGGCCATGACGGTGGTAACCGCCGTCGGGAGGACAACCGTCACGATATCCGGGACGATAATCACCAAGACAACCGCGACAATCGTCGCGATAATCGCGGTCGCAGGGCTAATCCAGATGGCAATCGAGATCGCCGCGATGGCAATAACGATCTCCGCCATTACCTCGGTGGACGCGATCTGCGTGCTCGCATTAACCAGAGAGCTGACGATCGAGCATCCCATGAAAGCTATCGCCGTATGGAGTATGACACTGCCCACGGTCCACCGGGTTTGAAGTAGTTTACTCCACACCTTCGCCAAGTCATATGGCCCAAGAATTTTAAGCTCAAGAAACTTCAGAAGTATGATGGCAAAGAAAACCCCGAATTATGGGTCATGCTCTACGAAACCGCGTGCAGATCAGCCATGGCTGACGAGCACGTCATGTCTAACTACTTCCCAGTCGCTATTGGCCTTGCAGGTCACCAATGGCTGGTCAGCTTACCGGCGAACTACTTTGATTCTTGGCAGGAGCTTAAGCAAGCCTTCATTGACAATTTCATTGCTACTTGTGAACAACCGGGCAACAAGTACGATCTGCAACGGATCCGAGATCGGAAAGATGAGCCACTACGTGAGTACGTCCGATGTTTCTCAGAGATGCGCATCAAGGTCCCATCAATCTCCGACAATGAGGCAATCGAGGCTTTCATCACTGTCCTCCATTTCCACGATGCCCTAAGAGACAAGCTCCTCCGGAAGAGACCTGAGTCGGTCACAGCGCTCCTATCCACCGCTAAGAAATATGCGGATGCCGACGACGCCAAGAAGATAATTATTGAAGAAGCAGCAAGGGTTCCACGCTCCGACCACCCCTCACACCGCGACGACTACTGTGGCAACCGTGGTCAGAGCGACAGTTTTGACCGCCGCAACCAGCGCAACGACTCCCGCGACCACCGCGACCGACGTAATCAGCAGCGTAACCGCCGTAACGATTACAGGAGCAAGCGTGCTCAGGAAGACGATGGCGAGGTCAATACCGTTAAAAAGGGTGGCGGACGTCGTAACTACGAAGACGACTACGCCAAAGCATTGAAGGGGCCCTGCCAGCTCCATCCTAAGTCAAACCATACCATGGAGAATTGCCACGTTCTCAAGTCTGTCTATACACGTCAACAGGCTCCGGATACATCCGACAAGCCTAACGATGTAGCAGAACAACGCAACGAGGATAACGAAGACGACGATGCAGACCCTTATCACAAGTACGTCAAGCCAACCGATCGTGTGCACACCATCATCGGAGGCAAAGTGTCCATCGAGACCAAGCGGGAACGCAAGCTGCTCGCCCGTGCTTGTTTGAACGTGGCCAACACCGATAACCTGCTCGCCGATCCCTGGCTCCCTCCGTGGTCTCACCGCGAAATCTCTTTCAGTAGGAAGGACCAATGGGCCGCAATACCGGAGCTAGGACGTTTTCCCCTGGTCCTCAATCCTTGTATCAACAAGGTCCAGTTCGACAGAGTACTGATCGACGGCGGCAGCTCCATTGATATACTGTTCAAGAACAGTCTGCCCGCCCTGAAGATAGCTCAGGCGGATCTTAAGCCATACGAGGCACAGTTCTGGGGTGTTCTTCCCGGACAGAGCTCTACACCTCTCGGGCAGATCACGCTACCTGTGCAGTTTGGGACCTCGGACCACTTCCGCACCGATTATGTCAACTTTGTGGTCGCTGACTTCGACGGCACCTACCATGCTATTCTTGGTCGACCGTCGCTCACCAAGTTCATGGCCATACCTCATTATAGGTATCTGGTGCTCAAGATGCCTACCGAGAAAGGAGTCCTAACCCTCCGAGGTAACGTGTACGCCACCTACACCTACAAAGACGACAGTTTCAAAATAGCAGAGGCCCACGACCTCTCTATTCGCATGGCCGAGACCATGCTCGACGCTAAGAAGACCTCAGCCGACCACCTGGAGATCCTAGAGCTCGAGACTCCACACAAAAACATCAAGTCAAAGGAGCACAAGGTGATCCAGCTGGTCGACGGCGACCCCAGCAAAATGGCCCTTATCGGGGCCAACCTGGATCCCAAATAGGAAGACGCGCTCGTCGGGTTTTTGAGGAGCAACGTGGATGTGTTCGCATGGAAACCTGCCAACATGCCCGATGTACCTCGGAACTTGATCGAGACTCCTTGAATGTCAATAGCAAGGCCAAACCTATCAAGCAGAAGCTTCGACGTTTCGCTCGCGACAAAAAGGAGGCGATTAGGGTAGAAGTTACACGGCTTTTGGCAGCCGGATTCATTAAAGAAGTGTATCATCCGGAGTGGTTAGCCAACCCGGTTCTTGTACGCAAAAAGAATAATGAATGGAGAATGTGCGTTGATTACACTTATCTCAACAAACACCGCCTCCCTAAGGACCCCTTGGCTTACCTCTCACATAGACGAGGTCGTAGATTCAACCGCCGGTTGCGAGCTTCTTTCCTTTCTCGATTGCTACTCACGGTTATCACCAGATCGCTCTCAAAAGGACGATCGAGATCAAGACGTCTTTCATCACGCCTTTCGGTGCCTACTGCTACACGACTATGTCGTTCGGGCTCAAGAACGCCGGGGCTACATACCAACACGCCATTCAGGCCTGCCTCGCAGATGAGATAAAAGATGACCTAGTAGAGGCCTATGTGGATGATGTAGTTGTCAAAACCAAGGAAGAACATACCCTTGTTGACAACCTCAAACGCGTACTTCGTGGCCCTCAATACATTCCAATGGAAGTTAAACCCAAAGAAGTGCATCTTTGGTGTTCCTTCCGTATATTGCTAGGCAACATCGTTGGCATTTATTCTGACGATACGCCCTAATCCGGAGAAAGTCAAAGCTATCTTAGACATGAAGCCCCTAAAAGGTGAAGGATGTCCAAAAGCTTACGGATGCATGGCAGCGCTCTAAGCCGTTTCATATCAAGATTAGGAGAAAAAGGGTTACCATTTTTTAAACTACTCAAAGCATCCGAGAAGTTTGAGTGGTCGGAAGAAGCGGAACAACGCCTTCACGCAGCTAAAACATTACCTTACATCACCTCCAGTCCTCACTTTGCTCCTAGAGAAGACGAAACCTCCTACTTTACATTGCAAAGAACCAATCGGGTGGTCTCCACTACCATGGTGGTCGAGCGCGATGAGCCGGGCCACGCCTATAAGGTACAGCTGGCTAATTTATTTCATCAGTGAGGTACTCAACGAATCTAAGACCAGGTACCCACAGATTCAGAAACTGCTCTACGCCATACTGATAACATCCCGAAAGTTGAGACATTACTTCGACGGATATCGTGTGGTGGTCATGACCGAGTACCCTTTGGGGGACATCATTCGCAATAAGGATGCGAACGGGCGCATCGTCAAATGGGCAATGGAGCTATGCCTCTTCTCCTTGGAATTCGCAAGCCATACTACAATCAAGTCTCAGGCACTCGTCAATTTCATCGTCGAGTGGACAGACTTAAGCACGCCTGCCTCTCCAGAATCTGTGAATATTGGACGATGTACTTCGATGGCTCTCTCACAATTGATGATGCGGGAGCAGGGGTTCTTTTTGTGTCACCATCCAAGGAGCAGCTCCGGTACATGCTCAGGATTTATTTCCCAGCATCTAATAACGCCACCGAGTATGAAGCATGCCTGCATGGTTTACGCATTGCGGTTGAGCTTGGTGTCAAATGTCTCTACGTCTACGGAGACTTGGCTCTGGTCATCAACCAACTCAACAAGGACTGGGACACGACCAGCGAAAAGATGGATGCATACTGTAAATTGATAAGAAAGCTGGAAGGCAGGTTCTATGGCATCGAGTACATACACGTGGTCCGGGACAAGAACCAAGCAGCGGATGCGCTATCAAAGTTAGGATCATATCGAGCCAAAATCCCGCATGGTGTATTCGTCCAAGACCTGCTCACGCCTTCCATCGAAGAGGAAGATTCCACGGTCGACAAAGTTCCGGACCAGCAATTGGTGGCTACGGTTCCGGCGCCAAGCACAATCGAGCCGCCTCCGACCACTCATGAGCCAGACTGGAGAGTACCCTTCATCAAGTACTTAACAGATGGCAGCGGTTAAAATGATCGGACAGAAAACGAGCGCTAATGCGTCGCAGTAAGCAGTATCTGCTCGTCAATGGCAAGTTATGGCGCAAAAACGCAAAGGAAGAAATCTTGATGAAGTGTATAACCCGGAAGAAGGCGAACATCTCCTAGACCAAATCCACTCGGCTCTCGCGGCAACCACGCTGGCCTCAAGAACACTTTGGTCGGTAAGGCTTTCCGAAAGCGGGTTTTATTGGCCGTCGTGATAGCCGACGCAGAGAAGCTAGTCTGCCACTGTGAGGGTTGTCAGTTCTTTGCCAAAAGAATCCATGTACTAGCACATGAGATTCAGATGATACCAGCCTCTTGGCCCTTTGCATGCTGGGGACTGGATATGATCGGGCCCTTCAAACCGCCCCTAGGAAATTTACATGTGTTTTTGTGCTGATTGACAAATTTTCTAAGTGGATAGAATACATGCCTTTGGTACAGGCATCTTCAGAAAAGGCTGTCATGTTCCTCGACCAGGTCATCCACCATTTCGTCATACCCAACAGCATCATCACCGATCTAGGTACTCAGTTCACCGGGAACGCTTTTTGGGACTTCTGCGATGAAAGGAGCATAGTAGTAAAATACGTCTCGGTGGCGCACCCTAGAGCTAATGGACAAGTCGAGCAGGCAAATGGCATGATCTTGGATGCATTGAAGAAGAGGATGTACAGAGAAAACGACAAAGCCCCCGGAAGATGGCTCAAGGAGTTACCAGCCGTGGTCTGGGGCCTCCGAACTCAGCCCAGTCGTAACACCGACGTCTCACCATACTTTATGGTTTATGGTGCTGAGGCAGTCCTCCCATCAGATATAGCTTTCAGACCAGCAAGGGTAGAGAACTTCGACAAGGGCAAGGTCAATGAAGTACGGGAGCTAGAAGTAAACAGCGCAGAAGAGAAAAGGCTCGATTCTTGTGTACATACCGCCAAATACCTTGCTGTTTTGCGCAGGTACTACAACAAAAATGTTAAAGAGCGGTTCTTCGTGGTTGGAGATTTGGTCCTGAAGTGGAAGACGAACCAGGCTGGTGTCCACGAACTTGCAACCCCATGGGAGGGACCATTCATGATCAAGGAAGTCACACGACCAACGTCTTACAGGTTAGCTCGCCTGGACGGTACGGACGTACCAAACTCTTGGCACATCGACAAGCTTAGACGTTTCTATGCTTAACTAATGAGATATGTACTCCTTTTGTACTTTCGATTTATTTCAATAAAGCAATTATGATTTCTCCGAGCACTCTAATGTGTCACTTCGAGTTTTATGGTTATTCTAACTCAGCCAGTAAAAGCCGACCACCACCCCTTCTACGGTTTTCGGAGCAGGCTCTGTCTCCGGTTCCTCCCAATACGTGCATGGGATCCGTTCTCTACGTTACGGGTGATCGGCAGGTCCCCCTTGGTTTAACTTGTCTGCGTCTACGTGTGCATAGGTCACCAGACCTCACACTCCGACCACATGGAAAACCAGGGCCGCACAAACTTTTCGGGATGATGTGTCGAGCATGATGGTACAACTAAACAGAACGTTAATACGTTTTTACTTAGTTACACCAACATAAAGTATCAAGCTTAAATATGCTTTATACAAAGCAAACAAGTTTATACAGTTACGTTATTACAAGCTTGCCTGAAGAGGCTCAAGTTCACAATAACACAACTATGTCCTCCTTCTACAGCTCTAAGCCTATTACATTGGCTGGTCGGGGCGCATGGCACTTACTGCTCGCCGCTTCCGATACCCTACTCGAGTCTCGGGGACTCTTGTGCTAGTTGAGCTGAAGGGGATGGCCCCGCCGGTGCCTAGCTGGTCGAGACCGCAGGCTTCGTTGGTTGGCTCACAGCTGATGGCATTTCTAGCTGACTCGTCGATGGCGTACCCTGTACAGGTGCTGTCCCACCTCCACATAGGTTAATATTGCCAATTATCTTTGACGACAAGTCCAGCTGGGCCGTCCAAAGCTCCTCTGCCTTGTCTGGGTCTACCTCCTTCGGGTACCCAGCCTCCAGGCACTTGAGATCGATCAGGGGGTAGTGGGCACGCACCATGATTAGTACATGGGCACCCGTGTACTCACCATCCTCCTTCACAAACTCCTGGAACCATCCCCACGCTTGTCTGCATCTCTCGACCAGCTCGAGCTGGCGCGTCCTCAGCTCTTCCTCTGTGAGCGCCGAGTCTATAAGGTCGAGGACGGGCACAATGCCAGTTGCCACTTCTTGGCACCGTTTCTCCCACGTGTCCTGCTCCTCGGTGGCCTTGAGGCATCGTGCTTTCCAGTCATCACGCTCTCTGATCACGGCCTCTAGGTGCTTCTTGGCATTGACTTTCAAAACTAAACACAGTACAAGACATCAAATGTGAAAACACAACATGGCAAGGTGGGCAACAGAATGAGAAAGGTGATCTGGAATACTTACTTTTTAGTTCCTCCTTCATTTTGTTGGTGTGGTCTTGGAGTTGAGACTGGCTGCGTGCTAGCTTCACATTGTCCTCCTTTAGGCGACCACACTCTGCGGTCACACGGTTATTTTCCCCTTTGAGGCGGGCCACTTCAGCTTCTAAACCTGCCTTACAGCTATTACTACCAAGAATACAACAACACAAGTCCTGCACTTGTTATGATAAGATGAAACTTTACTTGTTTTCTCCAGCTCTTTGTTGTTGAGCTGGCCGACCAGGTTTTGGTTCTGTGTTTCTCGATCTATCCTCTCCTGGTTGGCGGTTTCAAGTTGGCACCGCAAGCGTTCCACTTCGGCCACCAGTTCTTTATTGGTCGCCACGATTCCTTCAATTTGGTCGAAGCACCTCTTTCGGTATTTTGCGGTTTTCATCAGGTCCTGCATACAGACAAGCTAAGTCAGACAGTTCGACTACATAA